>CM076601.1:86512500-96512500 GCA_038502835.1 Octonoba sinensis
TTTCATGGACTTACATTGAAATTGCAGTAAGTTTTCATGTGACAAGTCTCATTTAAATTGATGTCTAATACTTCCCCAATTAGTGTTTTCTAGTTCAAACTCTGTAGTAACTGAAGCTACTTCGATAGAGTTGAATGATATACAAATCCTTGAAGAGACAAAGTTTTGTTGCAAAAGCAAATAAGCAAAATTTAACGACATTTGCCGACAAAGCTATATTTGATAAGTTTTACTGTCCTGAGTTCGACAGCTGTATAAATTGAGCAATCATGGATGATTAAGTGAAGTTTTTAAAAATATCTACAATTGATTTCATTTCTGTAAAATATTCTAGTTCCATTACTTTTAAGAGCCAGTGTAAATTATAGAATAGTATAAGATTAATAGTTTTTATTGCTTTACTGTTCTTAAGCTACAAAATAAGATGTCTTTTTAAACGCAAAGTCCAGTGGAACGCTAGCAACACTTTTATTCTATAAGTAATTTTCGTATAGAGCTTCTTTCCATGGAATTGTTACATCACGTGGGCACAAGGAAAAAACTAACTAACCCAGCTACAATATATTAAATGGAAAGGCTTAAACTTGATCAGATTTTTTGGTTGTTTGAAACATTCCGATAAAGATATTAGTAATTGTCTGACAACTTGATGCTTAGTAAACTATTTTAATCCTAGTTTCGGACTTGTGACTAATAAGCTTTTTATGGATAGTTTAGTTCAACTATTGTATGATTAACGGCACGAAAAAAAAAATCGCACACAGTATTTCCTGTTCAAGGTTTTGCTGTTTCTACAGGTTGTACAAATTTGGAAAGTGCATGAAAATATTTGACCAACTTAAAAATGGCTACGAAAGATTTTTTTCCCTACTTTTGTTTTAAATAGGAGTTATTATCGTTGCACTTTTAAATGAATGAATATCTGCACTAGACTAAATATCATCTGTTATATCTGAAAAAATAAGATATTTTATGAACACAAGAAAGATACAATCTCTTACATCTCCAACATAAAAAATTTCAATGAGCACAAAGTAATGTAATGCCTTTTTAAAACAAGATACTTTAGAAAACACAAATAAGATTTTTAAAAAATCAGTTTAATTACTCAACAAGCAATATGCGGTATAGTGTTGAAGGAATTTGAAACTTCAGAACTTGTTGGGAAAACACGTTTGAAATATAAGTAAGATGTGCATGTTAGTACGATACTTTAATGCAAAGTACTTTTACTCTTCGCATCCTTGCAAAGTACTTTGAACTGAAAAAAAAATAATTACGTGAAAAATGTTCTACGGCAAAAAGAAAGTTATGGAGATGGTAGCATTAGGAGTCCGACATTCAATCCTTAGAAAAACCACTGCTTATTAACAATATTACCTTTGTTTATTTAATTTATTTCACTTTGCCATTTGAAAAGTTAATTTCACATGAAGATTGATACAACTAATGAAAGTGCAACAAGTGCAACAATACTGAGTTAGTTAACCCGCTGGAGATGCATTCATCGATTTCAACAAGTTTAAATAGCACCTGACTTTCAGGAATTTCTTGCACTTTAATTAAGTGTTGGGAACTGCATAACATTTTTTTTTTGTAAGTAAGAAAATAGTAATACGATTGTGCTGTATTAGTAAGTGTCAAAGTTTTCGAATGCATTTCATGTTTACAGAGATACTCTAATTGGGAAATAAATATTGAATAAAAAATAACTAAATGCTAAACAATGACTCAAAATGTGGGTATTTCATTAAAAAAAATTCCAGCAGAAAGTGCATCACATTTAGTTTAAAAGTTACGGCATCACGTAATAGGAAATCAAACTGATCGATAATTTTGTAGTGTACATTATTGAAAATTGTAACATTATTTTAAAAGGTAAAAACCTTTTATAAAAATTCATAAGTACCAAAAAGTACTTATGAATTTTTTATTCCTTTTTACAGCACGAAGTATTGGTTAAAGATGAAGAAACAAAGTCTGCTAAGTTTGTCAACCATCATACCTTTCTGTTGGCATAGAATAGAGAAAATCCTAAAAATCTGTTGCTTTGAGAAAAAAAGGACCTAAAGAAGTTTTAATTTAAGAAAGCAGAACACTGAAACATAATTCGTTATTTTGCTACACTTAGCTGAAGTTTAAACAAAAATGAAAATTTTGAAAAGGCAAAGAATGAGTTAAGACTTTAGAAAAAGTAAAGGGGAGTTTGAAAAGTAAAGTTATTCCCCTCTTAGGGGCTCCAGTAGTAAAATGCAGAATACTCATAGAAAAATATGATTTTCTTCCCATCAATTTCAAATGATTTAATTGAAATAAGACTGTAATGTCTAGATAAATTATCCGCGTTCCAATTGATGAGATTTTGATGAAGGCAAAATGCTATATTTATCAAAGACAGATGTCAAGAGAGTTAATTTTGCAAAAGCTTCATTTCCTTTCAAAGTATTCCTTTTTATTTTATACTTTTTAGCTGTATCTGAAAGTTTCATCTATAACAAGTATAAATTTTTAAGTTAATAATAATTTTCTTTTAAATAGCATAATTTACATTCACACAAAATATTAACTTATATTCTGCCTAAAAGATTACCTAATCATGCCTAAAAAGTCAATGGGCTTAGAAATAGTTTCTCTGAAAGTATAAAATGCTTCTGAAATGCTCTGAAGTTAAAAATGCTTCTTCTATAACTGCACGACATCCAGAAAACGTTTTCTTTCTTTTCTCTCAAAAATATGTTTCTTGAAGTTTGTGCATAGGTAATTTTTTAAAAAAATAATAATTTATAAATCGAAATAGTTTTTTCAATATTTTTTATTTTGAAAATGCGTAGAAAAAAACACCATTAGTGTAGCTCATATAAAAATAATCACAATACATTCCAGCATGACAACCGCGCATATCCACATTCATCCCCTTCTTCGGGATTTTTTGGACTGCTCAACCTCGCAAAGGTCGTCTTTGTCTTCTCCCATGTTTTTCTTTACCCAGTCCATGTAAGCAGCGGTGCTTGTGTACACCGCCGGTATGTGGCGCTGGGCACAGCCTCGTCTCGACACGAAGGAGGCCACACCGATAGCTACGGGCTTCGTCTCGTTCATGGCGACGAGAGGTCCGCCAGAATCTCCCTGTAAGACAACATAATGTAGACTTTGGTTCACACAGAGCTTTAGAACAGCCCTAACTGTACATTCACACCAAAGGCTACGGAAACATTTTCCCTCTGTCGTGATAGAATGTTGTTATGGTTATCAAACTAACAGCGACGACGTATCGATTCACTGTTAGAAATTTCATCATGAAATTACTGTTAAATAACCGGCAGCAGTCTGTCCATCTAATTCACCGTTAAATTTACGGTTTGGAACATTTTTCTATCTTTACGGGACCTAAACCATATCCAATCAGCATGGTTAAAAAGCCGTAAATACAAAAGTTTACGGTTTTGACCATTTAAAAATGGTTTCAAGACTAAATTTTTACTGTTTTTGAACCATTTCGAGGCGTAGAATCTTCGAGACGTAGAAACCGTAAACGAAGCGTGCGGGAATCGAACCCGGGTGTATGGTATTCCAACCTTGCGCCCTAGTCATTTGGCTATCTACACCACGTAAAGCGGCCGTTTATTTATCAATAAATCTTCTTTTCCAACAGGCAAATTACCTTAAAATTGAGAGTTCAGTTTTTGATTGGATCCAAATTTATTTTTGGTCTAAATTTACTGTATATTGACGAAAATCATTTTATTTGCTGCAAAAATTAAAATAAAAACAAGCTTCAGCAGCTCAAGTTATGGGTTCGCTCATTCGCAAACAGTTCGGGAATCCGATGTCTCCAATTTTTGATTGACGTGTGTATGTGTTTTTTTATCTTCTTTTTTTATATACACATGCATATTTGAACTGATAAATCTTTATTCATATTTTAACAGCAACGTACGACCGGTAAGGCTTCGCAACCAAGATTGAGCGCCTGAAAATTGAGGTTAGTTAAACATTCTTTAGGATAAACAGAGAATAAACGATTTTTTTCACTGTCAGCGGTTTGTGTACTATCTTTTTAATGGTTATTCAACTGTTGTAATTAAATATGGTAAAATAACAATCAAATAAATGGTTATTTTATTATTTACTTACGGAAATTTTTAACAGTGTTCGATAGCGCAGTTTACAAATCACGGTCGTCTGAGTAAAAGTCCCTTTTAACGACGCAATGAAAAATGCCAATCAGTAAATACGTGGGAGAGGCTGTTAAGTTATGTTGAACCAATAAAGCCCCTGAAAGGTTTCGCTGCTGTGGCGCTTGGTGTGGATGCACCCTAAGAAAACGAACTAGGTGTGTCTCTTCAGCTTCTTATGTTGTCCCCAATGAGAAGTTGACTGAACAAATAGCCTTTTTGTAGCACAGAGTGTTTAGAAAATCCTGTTACCTAGCATTGTTGTACGTTTAACATATTACAAACTTGCATGAATTCACAATTGTTTAATTTTACAAGTGACGTTAATAGATTAATTAACTTTTGAATAGTAGATAATAGTGAGAAATAATGCTCTTGATCTTTCAATAAATGCCTTTGGTTTTTTTTTCTTTCTAGTATTCAAGTTCCGTTAAGTAGTGGACGCAATTAACAGTTTTAAAACAGTTAAAACAAAAACAAAAAAAACCTTTAGTTAGATTTTGAGTGTAACGCAATCTAGATGCGAAACATGACGCTAATGTCGATTTTCAGATAACTAATAGCAAAAGAGTTCTGCACCAATTATTGACTATATCTTAAATAACTCAATAAAACTACCACGGTTTTTAAACCGCATTTAGTGGATGCATGCATAACTAATATGTTGTTTCTCGCATGCTTCAAGTTATTGACAAATTTCATTTCCAAAATTTTGAAGCATGGGAGAATTTGCATGAAAATTGTAAAAAAGTAAGTACTTACGAAGCAGATGCCCTTGTCTCGTTCTCCACCGGCGCACACGTGTCTTCGGGTTACAGGAATGCCCAAGATGGCGTATGTGAAGGAGCACATGGAGTTAGTGGGCACATTTTCTACGGCTGTCTGTAAAATTTTAGCTGATTCTCGTCCTCCTATTCAGAAAAATATAACATTTTGAAAACATTCTTCAATCCATGAAAATGATCAAGTATGATACAATTAGTTCATAGCATATGAGTATATAGTAAAGAAGGAAGGCTTAATATTTTTGCGAAATTCTTTTTTTTTTTTTTTTTTGGAGTTTTAATTATGCATTAAAAGAGATTTTGTATTTTATTTTTTGATAAAGAGAAGGAAAAAAGAAACACTATTAACAAACGATTAAAGATTTTTATGTGTTTCCTAAATTCTTATTAACAGTATATATTGTCATTTTTAATTCCAAACGCTCTTTAGCTTATTGATAGTGGCCATTGCATAATTTTTGACTAAGCAACAAAGCTTTAAAACTTTTACATATTTTTTAGATTCAGAAGAAATCAAAATAGCTTGGCTTCTAATTTGTGTTTTTCTATGTCATGCATGTTTGTCAAAACGTTAATATGTCCATACCATAAAATTCTGGTAGGAATGGTACATAATAAATGAAGCTATAGCTATTATGGGTACCATAAATAAATAAAGTGATATTGGCTTGTTGGTTGGCAACCATAAATAAATAAAGCCCATTATTATTATTATTATTAACATTATTATTATTATTATTATTTTAATCTGAAGATATAAAAATTCTTACAGTAAAATTCGACTAACTCATTTTGGCTGCTTAAAGTTCACTGACAGAACCTTTCTCTGCGAACAAATAAGATAATGAAATCTCACTTAATATTATAAACTTAATGTTCTACAATCTGAGCAATATTAACAATACATATGTATACGTATACATGTAAGCATATATATTAATATATAAATACTTGTGTAAATAAAAATATTTTGGAAAATCCACTGACCCTTTTCTGAGACACCCCATCCAATGACCTGAGCTTGCATGTCTTCATACATGGAGTCTTTGGTTGGCAGGCAGATAGTCTGTATGTTCTCGTTGAGGGTCACAGCATCTCTTATCCTCATGATGGCGATGTCGTATTCAGTACCACTGCCGTATTCTGGATGGGCGATGATTTCATCGAAGAGGATTTCAGTGTCTGGGCCATCACGATGGATTGTTCCTATGTAGGCGTTGTAATGCTTTGGATCCTCTGGTTCGCGTCCACTAAAAATATAAAAACACAATCGTTCCATATCTACATAATTGTAGGGACAGCTTTGTTTCCGTGCTCCACAACCTTAACTTTTTTAACATTTTACTTACAAGACGACACAGTGAGCTGCAGTCATCAAAACCTTTGGAGTCACCAAAAATGAGCTGCATACGAAACGTCCTTGGTAGTGAAGTGCGACCTGTTAAAAAAAAAAGTTATTACCTTTGACATTATTAAATTAACTTTAAAGATTTCAATATTAAGACATCTGATATGAACATATGAATAAGCTTGAAGAAATGTTGAGCAATGAGGAATTCATTTAAGAAATAGATTTGGGTCTATACATGGAAAGAATAAGTATTTACTTTTTGTCTTCATTGGAGTAAATATATCTGATGTTTTTTTTCGGTAATAAATTTTTATAATCGTGACAATGACTAAGCGTTAAACACCTAATTTGATTATAAAATTTTGTTTAAAAAAAGAAATTTTTTTTTCTTTCTTTTTTTACAAAATTAAAATTTTTATTAACATTTTCCTCCAAATTTTTCGGACACTGAGACATTACAATGTATGCGGATTATTACACACAGTCATATTTTAAGCGAAAATAGAAGGTTTAAAATGTTGACTTACAATTCTGTAAAAGTGGCATCAAAAGCGATAAAAACAAACTTTAGTAAAAAGAAAAATTTTTGGGCACAGTTAAAAATCTTTGAAGTAGTAAAATAGCTCATAATTCACGAGAAAAAAAGATAGGATAATTCGAAATCTAGACTTTCATGACTTGAAAATTTATATATTTCGACATTGCTGTTCCAAAAAAACACGAAAATTTTTACACTAACAACTTAATTCTTTGAGCTTTTACTACCGTCAAAAAAGTCCATTTTACAAATTCAAAGTTTAACTAAATTAATTGAATCTCAACACTTATGCAAAACTAAAATTGATTAAAATACTCTTTACGAAAGAATTTCTTACCATCCATGGAAACTCTCCTTCCAAAGCATCTCGCCCACCAATAACTCTAGGCGATAACTCTTCATCTGGATCTGTTGTTGAAAAATGTATAATAATGCTTTCAAAACACAGATAAAATGGCAGATTTGAGAATAGATATTGTAAGACTTGAATTGGTGTTGAAAAGTTAATTTTTGAAATTATTATTGAAAAATATATATTAATGCTCTAACAACACAGATAAAATGGAGTTTTAAGAAGAAATTTGCAAGACTTTAATTAGTTATTGTAAAGTTAATTATTGAAATTATTATTGAAATTCTAATTGAAAAATATATAATAATGCTTTAATAACACAGATAAAATGGCAGATTTAAGAAGAAATATTGCAAGACTTTAATTAGTTATTGAAATTAATTTTGAAAGATATATAATCATGCTTTAACAACACAGATAAAAGGGCAGATTTGAGAAGAAATATTGCAAAACTTTACGTAGTTATTGAAAAGTTAATTATTGAGTTAATTATTGAAATTATTATTGAAAAATATATAATAATGCTTTAACAGCACAGATAAATTGGCAAATTTAAGAAGAAATATTGTAAGACTTAAGGTTTGAGCACTAATATTCTTGCATTTTCGCTATAATTCAATTTGTAAATTTTGAAAACGATATTACTAGTAACTTATGAACAAATATCGACCACTTTTCTTATAAAAGTTTCCTTTTTCGCAAACCCTTTTTTCTTATAAATAAAATAATGTTCTACCCATATTTTGCATCAGGACTTCGAACACTTAGTCCTTAACATTTTTCTGAACGAGTTACTTTTACTGTGTAAACAATTTTCATATAAATGCGGAAGTAATTATATTAAATTAGAGGTAAAAGAACTAACAAAATTAACTTTCTATAGAAATTTTTCTGGCAACGAGAAACCTTGTTTCATTTAAGAAGTAGAATTAAAGTTACAGAAACTTTTTCCACTTGCCCTTAATATGTAAACTCTAATTTATGATATATTTCTTCATTTTTGAAACAACCCAGAATGAAAAATGGGCGTTGAGATAAGATTCCTTCTTTGTATGTAACGTAGATCGCAAAATTATTTCATCAAAATTTTTCTTCTCAAAATTATTCATTTTGAAGATACTTTTTTTGAAAAATAAGGTGTTTGTAGTTCTATAAGTTTTTTTAAATTGGGAAATGTTTGTTCAATTAAAAAAACTTGTATGTGTATTTTTTTTATTGAAAAAAATGGATGGTTTGTTGTAAATAATGTGTATTTTTTTTATTTAGTTTCTTCGAGTAAAATTTTTAACAAAAAAGACATTAACTTGTGCTTTGATTGGAGTTGATTCATCCTTTGAAATTATGAACCACTTTTAATGCGTTTGCAGGTGAGTACTATTCAAAATTTTTACTGTTCTATTAATATTTCTTATATTCTAAAGAAATCGGGATATATTGTTTTAAAATTTAGTTCGGGAGATTTCGCAGACATTTTTCCAGACAAAAAATATGTGTATATTCATTCTAGAGCAGAACTTACAGCTTTAATCTAAAACAATATTTAGTTTTTTATTTTGACATTATGTTTTTGTCATAATGCGATAAAAACATAAAATTAGCGCTTTATAAAAAAATATAATACTTTTACTAAGACGATTCATAGCATTCTCTGTTTTTGAATTTTTATCTTGAATTTTCAGCTTTTATAAAACTTTTATATTTTTATCGAAATTTGAAATTTGGCTTTTTGTCATGAAATGAGAATTTCTATGTATTAATACTTATGCATATGTATGTTTAATTTATTTTAATTATTTACTTATTTATTTGAGCAGCTTGATGTTAAAACAATTTAATAACATTTGAACTTTGTTGAAGCTACCTATTTATTTTAGTTTATCTTATTTACTATATTTATTTCATTTTTACTTATTCATTTATTTGTTTATTTTTTGCAATTTTCTTGTACTATTTCCCCAAAATTTGGTTCAAAGTATTATGCAATTTTTTAAAAACTATTTACCTGTCAACATGCGATCCAGTGCAACAATATCCTGAAAAGAGAAATGCATTTTTTACCATTTTATTTTCAATTGAAAATAAATCATATATAAAAATAATTTGACATAAAATGATTCGCTGTTGGATATCATTTTTCCCTTTTTAAACTCCTATTACTTGTCTTCTTATATGCAAAATAATTTAATCGGAAAATAAATAAATGGAAAATAAAATGTTGTCATAATATTTTTTAATATGTATAGTACATAAGTAAAAGAAAAGAAAATGAATAAATAATTAAAATAAAAATAATGGTTAGATATCTTCAAACTCAAAATTCCTGCGTAAAACAAGACCAAATTTTTAGAGCATTGCTAAACGAAATTAAATTTAGGAGTTCAAGTTAAAAATATCAAAGAAAAAATATATCGGGTCACATCATATTGCGTAAAGCATTGATAGTAAGTTCAGGAACTCTAATAGCAAATAATTAAAACATTAAATTTCGTTCTGTACTTCACTATTATGTCCAGTTATAATGAACAATTTGAATTTGAAGTCAACTAATTGATTAAGTGGTTTTAATTAACATGAGGTTCAGCAAACAATCCAATGAAACTGCGTGAAAATATAAACCATGCAGCAGTGTGATATTAAAGTTAAAAGTGCTATAGTGAATGAATTAATTTAGTGTCATGAAGAAATTCTAATTCACGTTAAGAACAGTTTCCATTCCGGAGAAAATGTTATTAAAGAATTGCTTTTGTAATAGTGCTCCAGCTAGATTTTTTTTTTTTTTTTTGTATTTTCATTCATATTAAATCGGAATTCATATATTATCTTGCTTTAATGTATTTGTACGGTAAAGCTCCATTTGATAAAATATGTTTCATATATTATGTTCTTCATATTTTCTTTCGAATCAAAATAATGATAATAACAATTATATTAATAAGACTAAATTATTTTCCCATATACTCTACAGGTACAGAAAAAGGTTAATATGAAGTAGGTTTGTTTAGTACTATATAAATCCTGAATTGCGCAAATTACAGTTACGTGATTAATAAAAGTAGTTCACTTTTTAAAGAACCAAATACCACAGACAAGTTACCAAACCTGTTCGCTTAGATTATTTCAAAAAAATTTTGAACTACGGTTCAGCAATTTGTGTTGAATTTTACTGATAAAATTTCAAGCTTACGTAAGCTAGTACTAAAAATTTAGCATCAGTCTGCACTATTGTTACTTCAAATACCCATGTGTAAGACAACCAGCAAATATTTTAAATTATTCATGTTTCAGAATTACGTCTTTACAGTAAGAAATTTTGATTATTGCTTTACGAATAAGAGCACGCATTTAAGCGAAAAACTAACAATTCTACTTTTAAGTGGAATTGATAGTTGTTTTTATAGCTCGGTCTAAAGAAGACGGTAGAAGTCAGTAGAAAGCTCGGTCGGTCGAAGTAATGCATGAAATATTGTAAAAAAAATAATTTACCTATCCGTAAAACTTTTATCAATCTCTCAGATGTCAAATGCATAATACATGCTTGAAATGAAATAATTAATAAAACAACATAAAATAGAATGTAGCAGGACTTAATTTAAAAACTTGAAAATTTTAGAAGTTACTGTTTATATATTTTTATTTTAATTTATTTACTTTATTTTATTATTATTCTTTTTACTATTTTGTTCAAGATACTATGAAAATAATAATCCATTACTTACATTGATGCTTTTACATTGAACGGCCACCGCTAGAGCTAGCAAAGCCACTGTTACTGCAGCGAAGGCCATTGTGGAATTGATAATGTTCCGTCTCATGCGGCTGTATTTATACCTGAGCCGTAGGGGTAGCCCGCTGATAATAAAACATTGCTATTCGCATGAATTATTTGAATTAAATGGTCATTGACATCACCATTAATATGAATAAGACGCTATTATTCAGATGAAATGACGTTCACATATGGGTACCTCTATGGATTGCTCGCGCTTTGAAGGAGAAGAAAACTTAATTAATTACTGATAAGAAATATTTCTCAGAAACAAGCAAGAGAATTGCAGCACGAAACTGTTTTGATATGAGTTATTTTTCCATTATTTATGCTCTTGTTGTAATTGGTTCCGGGTATTTGGCATACATAAACATAATTAGCGAATTTCTCACACGACTTAAGACTTTCTAAACCAAAAAGCGGATGAGGTAAATTTTGAACTGTATCTATACATTATTTGAATCGTTTATTTCGAAAAGGTAACATCTCCGTTTTGAAAAAGAAAGAACTTTCAGTATTAACTTATTAATTTTTATGGCATAATTAATCAAAATGGTTTTAATTTACCAATATTGCATTGCTATTACCTACTAAATAAAATAGTAAAAGATCAGACCCGTAAAGTTTCCAATTTTTCATAAGACATTTTTTTCTACCTCCTGAAAAAAAAATTGTTTTTAAGAGTTGCCACCTCTTCGAAATAAACGATTCAATTATTTTAACGAAAAAATCGTGTAACTTAACTAACGTAAAAAAAAAATAATGCTTAAATTAAAGCATTTCTATATTTTTTTGAACAGAACATAGGTTTTAAACAAGAAACACTTATCCTTACTCCTTTGAATAGTAAGTATTTAATGCATAAGTTGAAACTATTCAATAGCTGTAAAGCTAAATAAAAATTTAAAGTTTTTTTTTTCATTCGTACATAAGTAAATGACTACGGATTTCAACATAATACAGCTTAAATTTCTTCAGCGTTATATTTTAAAGAAATATTAAATAGCATTTCTACTGCTCTATTCAACTGTTTGTTTAAAGTTTGAATATTTTTTTGTGTAACCATTAAAATACAAGTATGGTAACAGTTATGAATTAAAAGTATCATTAATTACGAATGTTTCCTTATAATCAGCCATAAGAATTTTTAATATTAAATTTTGGTCAAATTTCATTAAATATTTCGCATGTTCCTCCATTTACGTTATGCTGTCAGGTTGGAAAATTATTCAAAAATGTAAAATAATCACATTTATAAAAAAAAAAATAAATAAAAAAAAATAACGAAGTTTTTTTTAAACTTTTTAGTTAGTTTTCAGTATACTTACTTTCACAACATCGTTGTACACGTATTATTATGCTGCAAAGTTAGACTGGTGTAATATTTCATAACATTAAATCAGATTTTATCATTTCAGACTGCATGTTCATTTTTAAAATTATGTCATGTGAATTTACCAAAATGTTATTCTACAAGTCATTTAAGGTAAGTTAACATCATTTTCTATTTTAAATTTTGCCATTATATATAGTGTCTATTTTCTTTGCCTACCTATTAGAAGTTTTCTAAAAAAATGACACAATAAGTTTAACTGTTGTTAAAGTAATAAGATTTTGTTTTACTTCTCTGTTCCGATATTTCTCTTAGAAAGTAATAACGAATTTTTATTTTGCTTTTTTAACTTTTACACTTAGAGCAATGCTTCGTATAGTTAATTGGTACAAAATTTAGAAGTCATTTATTTATTAATTCTTAACCATATTTCTTCGGTAAGACTTGGCACATATTTAAGGTGAATTTTCAACTCTCATAATTTAAAATAAATTTCTCTTCTATCTTCAAATTTTATCCCTTCGTGTTTCATTTTCTTTAAAAAATTAAAAATAGTAAGATAGAATAGAGAGTTTTTAAAATGTTGAAATAATAAGATAATTTTGGTGAAGAAATAATGTGACATTCAAGATGTTTTTTTTTTCCAAAATGAAATGCATAAGCGTATTTGTAATACTTGAGAAACGTTTTGCTTTGTCACGTAACACAATATTTTATCCTGTCAACGTTATATTTTCCTAAATATATGTCACACGTTCTAGTTTTCTGTTTGTTTAAACTCTTTTGCACTTCATGATAGTAAAATAAAGATGCTTTATCTTAAAAGGTCAACTTGTCACCTAAATTACTCTTTACACTTTATCTTTGAAAAACCTTGGACAGAAAAGTTTATTTGCTCGTTTTAGTAATCATTGAAAAGTAAATATGAAAAGGTTTCTTAAAATATGTCATTGTATTATTTTAGTTTTTTTTTTTTTTTTTTTTCAATATATTTTTTGATATTTTGTGAGTTCATCCTTGAAAATTCAACAAAACTACATGAAAGTAAATAATCGTAAGGTTCTCGCGTTCTCTATAATCTACTTAAATCAACCTTAAACTTGCTTCGAAAAAAATGCCACAACCATACTTTGTTTTCAATACTTTTAACTTAAAGAATATGCTTTGTCATTAAACCATCTTTTTTGCACAAGACATAATCATCAAGCAAGTCGCAGTGGCAGAGTATTTCGTGATGTTACTCTTCCATACCGTTACGGCCGAAACCAGCATTTTATTTTATGTTTGGGGGGGGGGGTAATTTTCTGTAGTATATGTATTATTTTAGGATCGGTAATATAACTGAAACAATGGAAAAACTAAGGGTTCTGAGGGATTAACTCTCCCCCCCCCCCTCTCCTCTGTTGCAGCTCTGTGTATTCTGTATATCTAGAGAATGGTACAGAAAGTAACACGAATCATGCAACTTATGAAAGCCAACCGAATAAATTTCACACAGCATGTTCAAGAATAAAATATGAGTACGTTTATAAACGGATATTCTTACATCTACATAGTCCCTTTATTGACTCAAAATGCGTTCATTTTCATCCTCATAAAGGATAATGATCCTTCTTCTTTCTTAAACTAATTCCTTGTGGGTGGTTTGTCTGATTTTCAGGCCATGTCTCATTTCAGAATAAATTAAGGAGACTCACTCTTACTTTTGCGATATGAAAGAAATGAAAGTAATCATAGTAATCATCCTTAAGAATAGTGAGATGCAGGGGCGTACTAATGGGAAACGAGGGATGGACGTTCGGAATTGTTTCTCCTAGAAGGCTTCCGATATCCGACTAATTTTTAGACATCCGTTATTGCACGAAAGATCCTGTAATCAGGCATGTCATGATTTTCAAAATTAAATTTGTTAGCCTGTTTTGGAAGTATATGTAAATTAGAAACTTACTACACTTAGTAATCTTTGGAATGTGTAAATATATGTATAGAATTTAGAGGTTTCAAACATCAGAACCGGGCATCCGGTGAAATCAATGTCTGAGGCATCCCTTTTCCTCAACTTGTTCTAACCCCCTTCCCCAAAATAAAATCCTTGGAGCGCTACTGGTCAAGTAAGTGTCAAAGCAGTGATCTTCCCCACCGCTTCCAGCGTTTCAGTTGGCGGAGAAAAAAAGGGAAAAGGATGAAATTGTACACTGTTGAAATTACAAAAGAAATTTTAAAATTTAATTTATAGAATCATTGTCCTTTTTTTTTTGCGTTTTCTTAGTTACTTATTCTACTTTTTTAACACTTTACTTTAATACCGTATACATTGCACAATAGTAAAAAAGAATTAAAACTTTTAAAACAATCAACTGGTAGCAGTATGTTTTACTCTGAAGAAAACAAATAACTTTACTGGAAGATACAATTAATTAAATTTAAAATATTGCTACTTTGTTCTGTTATCCCTGGCCTTTCTATTAGTTTATTTTCCCTATGTTTATGCTTTTATGTTTTGAAATTTAATTCTTGGAGGCCTAAAATTTCAGCTTAAAGAACATTGATGGTTTCTTTGAGCTCATTAATTCACGACAGATCACGAATTGGCGGAATGGGTTAGATATCGTTCTCACAACATTTGACTAAGTATTTATGTAGCAAATATAAAACAGCTATAATTGGTCATTACTTCACAGATGGCGTCAGTAAAACCATAAATATCCTTATTATTAAAGTTTTCATCGCCATCTATGAAATAAATTTCAAACTGCATCTATAAAATAAATAGCAATACTGTTGCCACTAATGATATGTTTATCAATATGAAATATGTCTTGAAGAATAGATACAAAGAATAGTAACATGTGCAAAATCAATTTTAGTTCATCTATAAATAAAGGAAATATGTTTATTTCGTGTGTAGAAAACTTTCCTATTTCATGCAACTGCAAATCTTTTCTGAAATGTACTCGAGGGTCTAGAACTAAAGAGCAATTCATCATGAGGAACATGGTTCACTATTGCATCGAGTCTCAACCCTTTTTTCGTCGCGGTACGTTTTTCATAACCTAAGAGTTTGGTAGCACACAATAATAAGGTAACTGGTAAAGGAATTTTACTCGATTAATGGTTGATGTACTTTTTAAATATTTTATAAAAATAGCATGATATTAGTTTTTAAATAAAGTATTTTTAATGAAAGATGTTTCATTCAAGTTTGAAGACAATATTCTGGTATTGCATGAGCGAAAGCAAATATTTAAGTTGGCAGCCATTAAACCATAAATGTGTACTATATAGAGAGAGATAGAGTTAAATATTGTCTGGTATATAGCCATAGTACAATTAAATCCAGAATAAATCCATAAATGCAATAGTTATGCGTCATTTGCATTTAGAAGGTAGAAGCGAAGGTATGGAACTAGAAAAGCGTCTGATAGTCAAAAAGCTAAATATAGCGTAAATTAAGTAAAAATTTTACGAAAAATTGCAGACACGTATTTTGAGTTCATAAAGGATGCGAAAAAAGTGAATTCCTAAATGAAAAACATGTGCTATCGGATTTCTTATTGTAACAGAATGAAGTGCAACGTAGTAGTCCAAATTGTTTTTCTAATAAATCCTGTACAATGCAGTAAGACAGATTGATTTTCGCGCCTTCAATTCAGATTCTCCGGCCTGTTATTCTAGGTTGCCATGGTATAAGTTGATTTCCTGAATTCCCAAACGGAATATGGGTTAGGGGAAAGAAAACAGTTAAAGCATATTTTCCAAAGGATTTTTTTTTTTGTTAAATTGTAATAAATAAAACTCGCGGATACATGTGAAATATTACAGATATGTACAATGCTTCTGTCAAAGTAAAATCAGATTTTCGAATAATTACGCTTTATTCAGATTAGTACTGTATCTTTTGATGTTTCTTTTACGAAGTTAAATATCCATATACAAATACCAAAGTTTTTAGAATTTCTGAATTTTGTAGAGAGTTATTTGTCATTTTTTAAAGATCATGAACGTAGACAACAATTAAGCCTTTTTTCCCCTCACTTACTGGTGAACAAGTCAACATCTCTACCACTACCTTTCTTTAAATCTTATTTATTTTTCCTTTTCAGCTTCCAATCATACACGGTTCGTCTTAACGGTAAGGTGGGTAAAATAAATCGAAAAATGAATGGAAAATTGAATTCCCGTGCAGAAGTTCTAGAATGCACACATGTACGCATAAGTTGGATCAAAATTATTTCGAGTTTTGCTTGTAATAATTGCAATAATGTGACCAATAATTGCAAATAATGTAACTATGTATTTCTGTAATGCAATAATGCGTTGAAATTTTGTTTGCAATAATTCAAAAAAGGAAAATTTGGTTCAGTCTTAGCAATTGAATGTGTCACATTCTAGCTCTACTGAAGCCTGGATTAAATCCGTAAAAGAAATATTTCAAGTTTTGCTGATAGGTAGTTGTATTGAATGTCATTACCAAAAATAACTTTAAAAAATATGGTTCAGTCCTAATTAGTGAGTCTGTCATTATCTTGTTCAGTCGAATTTTGGATTCTAAGTGGTGTGAATACATATACTGGAATGTATTCACACTATTTTGAATGGTTGGAATACTCAAACAGAAAATACCTTTTTCAACGGTAAATACATATTCATTCATTCATTCATTCATTCATTCATTTATTCAGGAACTAAATTTTTCATTCATTCATCTATTTATTCACTCATTCACTTATTTTTTCATCATTTGTTCATTCATTATTTCACTTATTCATTTAATCATTCATTCATTCAAAAATATTCTTAAAAATCCCAATCAAAAAATTTCATAGGGAAGTAGGTTCATTTAGTTCTGGTTGAACTTCGTATCTGTGCGTATTCTACGTCATAAGAGCTTTCCGATAAAGTTTGTTCCAAGCAAATTGGGCCGTTAGATCAGGATTTATATAGGATTGAAATTTCCCCATCGGCCTATGTTAATTTTTTGAACTGTTCAAAAATGAACAGAAATTGTTCAAATCAGAAAATAGTTCATGCCGAGAGCTTCTTCCAATTAGCTTGTTTACAGGAACTTGGATCTTACTCCCAGAGTTTACATAATTTGCCCATAGGCGGTAATGTTAAGATTTTTTGAACTGTTCAAAATTGAACGAAAAATTGCTCAAATCAGAATGTAAAATGTGGAAATTAGATGTCTTCACCAAGATCTTTCGACTGCAAAATAAAAAAAAATATATCTTTTGAATCTGACAATTCCTCCAAAACTTATTAAGGGACAGACACACAAAATGTGTCTCTCTCCATCTCAAAACCCTACTTTCAGCTTTCTTATTTTTCAATATTTATTTAATTACTTAACTTAGTTTTGAGTTTTCTTATTTTTAACGATATTTTTACGATGCATTAAGCCTTATTTCATTTTTTTTTCTTTACTTTCACGAGAAAGTAAGCTAAAATGGGATTTGTGAGGGTCTATATATACGTATTAACAATCTAACCTCAATAGCATATTCAATTGGCACAGTCACAGGTGCGTGTGGGAGGGAAACATTTTGTTCGAACAAAAGGGTATGTGTCTGAACGCGTTCTTAGCTCTTAAAATCAAGTGTTAAAACAAAAGGTTTTTTCCAGGTGGGATTTTGCTCGAATATCATCCTTTCTAATTTATTAGGCAGTTTAATTACTCTTTGAAGTTCCCAGTGCCTGCCTGTTGTTATATCACAGCAAGCAGTGTTGTTGAGAACTTTCGAACATAACAATAGCTTCTGGGTGTAATCTAATTAGCCAATATATTTTTCATGTGTCGTAGCACATTTACGGGAGAAAAAAGGGGATTAAGGAAGCACAGAAAATTATTTCTTCTCTTTGGTACTTCCTTTGCGAAATTAATCCAGGTAAATTAAGCTGTACGAAAACCTGATGCTTTGATCTATTTTTAGGGCAACTCTTTATTTCAAAAAATACATTAGCGAATTAGTAATAAACAAAAGCCTTCTCATTGTTTTGGAACAGCCATATTTAAATATTTCTAAAATACTAATGCTGATTCATGATTCAGAAAATAAATGAATAAAAAAATGGAATAAAATAAAATAAAACTATTAAATTATGAAATTTTCAGTTTTTTTTCTTCTTTTTTTTTTTCTTTTTTGCATATTGTTTAACCATTTTCCATTTTGTTACTAATTCATCTACGTAGTTACTGCTATTTTGCAAAACATTTAAAATTGTTTCAGTTTTTATAGTCTATATGAACGAAGACAAAACTCCACCGCATCTGTGCGTCTTATGGATTCAAAACTACTTGAATGGAAATCGGTAAACATTTTATTTTGTATAACTTTTCTAGTTGTTATTCATATCAATATTAATGCTATTTTTGCTCATTTTAGTTTATTATACTTCGATATTTCAGGCAAGCAATTAAAAAATGAGGCGGAACAAATAATTGCTTGTTCATTAGTTTTATCTTACATTTTGTTGGCATCAATTTTATTAGAATAAATTCAAGTTTTTATTGGGGATTAAAGTTATACTTTGTTTATTTCCTTTCAGTACATCAAGCAAGAAATTAAAAACTATTGATGAATATTTGTTACAGTAATTTATTTTTCATTTCTTTTTGTTAATGTGGATTTTAGTAACGTCAATTCCAGACATTATTAAAATTTCGTATTACTATTATAGCTCTTCAATAATAGTTGTTTATTTTTCAGTTTCTGTTTGACAGTAACAGTTTAGTTCAGTTTATCTGCCGTTATCATTGCCGGATTCATTAATAAGCCAAGAAGTAACAATGTACCTGCTCGATGCACTACTGCAACAACTGTCTCTATACTGACATTTATTGTTGCGTCAGTTCTCTGCGGCAGGTGTGTTACGTCAACTTCATGTGTTAAACATTTTATGAGAATTGTCACTTTAGAATGGTCCCGATAGACTAAATCAATGGTGCTCAACCTTTTTTACTTTCGGCTCACATACATATGATTATTTTACGCGGGCCGCAACATGAAAATTAATGCTCGTCTTTTTAATAATGTTGCTAAATTCTTCTAAGAGACGATCGTTCTCACTGCCAAATCAAACTTCAATTGTTTATAAAAAGGGAAAAAGGAATTCTTTTAAGCTGCACAAGAAAAAGTTTGTATCTAAGTTGAAAAGTTAATGAACTACTTTTACCGGGTCAGTAAAACAATTTCTGCGAACCACTGCGACCCGTGGGTCATAAGTTGAATATCGCTGTCGAAATTAAACAACAATCTGAAGTACTACTGCAACCTCAATTTGCCCCTGGGAGGAAGGAGAGCTTGTAAGTGTATAAACATATTGTCATGTAGAAACTCAAAGGAACAGAAGTTAATTATTTAAAATAATTTATTGGAAAGATCACAGCAATGGCGTTCGATCTACTTGATCGTACACAGCTGAACTAACTTTCCAACCGGAGGGCAGTAACTTATATCGCTCATGGGCTGCAATAGTGGCACAACTCAAAAAACACGCGTTTTCTACTAAGAGCAGATGCAAATATGAAAATACACATTCGTTTCAGCAGCAATACTATCACAACTCATAATTCAATATTGGCCGTAAGATGGCTGCAAACTAAAGCATTTCTTATGCATTTTCCTTAGCAATGAAAACTTTAAACCCATTTATCTCAAAACGTCATTTTTTGAGTTGCGCCGCTATTGCAGCCCATGAGCGATATGTACTAACAGAACATTCTAGAACTATTCAAACCAAATTAATTAAATTTACGTAAATTGGTTCATTCTGGAAGCTGTCAGAAAGAGAATTAAATTAAATCAAATCAAATCAGGAAACGCAGCCCGCGACCAGCGGGAATAGAACCAAGGACTTAGAGCTCCGAATGCAGTGTCGCTATACCTCACAGCCACCGGTTCACATGCTGGTATTCGAAAATGTGGCAATATAGGTTACTGTACTAGGGATTGGCCACATTAGTTTTAAACCAAGGGTAGGGTGGTTTTAAACCCTAATATAGAGGTTTAATATCACCCCGTCCTAAAAGAGACGTTTCAATGTCAACTCCACTTGAAAGACAAACATGAGAAGTACGTGTTGCAGATGCAATCCTTAGTTGTACGGAAAGGAATCCCAAGAGAATTCCATGCCAAAACAATACAGACTCAAAATCTCAGCATCTCAGATTTTTTTTTGGCATAGATCTACTTTTCTCCAACTACTCCTACCTTAGCCCAGACCTTAGGATTGCTTTCACACGAAGCTGGTGGCATAGCTGTACTACTTTTATTTCTAGACCCCAAACCTGTGAGCCGAAGCCTTAGGCCTACCGAAGCGTGAAACTGGTGGCCGTCGATCGAATACAGCGGGTCCATTTCTTGGCGCCGAGGTAGGTCCGCTGGACTGTATGCGTACAACAACCCCGCCAGTCCAGCCTACCTACCTCTTAATGTGTGAACCTGGAAATCCTTAGTACCCTATGTTTTAGGAATATCATTTGGAAATTTATGGGTCCCCTAGCTCTAAGACTTTTCTCTACCAGACCCCTACCTGTTAGCCGAGGCCTTAGGATTGTTTGCGCACGGGGAGAGGTAGGGGTCCACTGATTTTACATGCACGTATCCTCAAGTGTACATGGTGGGTCTTCAGCGGGTATCGAACGCACGACCTTCCAGGTGGAACTCCGACGCTCTGACCACTAGGCTACCACGACCTCTAGCTCTACAACTGGTACAGATTTGATACATAATTAAATATCTTCGAAGTAGTTCTATCATATCTTAGTAGAAGTGTTTGGCAGTAGTTAACTAGAAGTAGTTAACTACTAGTTGTAACTACTTTTGTTTTGAACTAGTTAACTATAAGTTAAATTACTTTTTTCCCAAATACTAGTTGCAACTACTTTCAAAATTCCAACTACTTTCGAAAAATTGTTTTTTAATCTATTTTTTAAACATTAAAGTATTTAAATTTTTAGCTTTGGACTATTACTCACTCGAATGTATTCTTTTACATTATGTTATATAATGTAAAAAGTACTCATAAAAAATCATAATATTTAGTGCAGCATTTACGCAAATTAGAAAGACGGAAAATTTTGAAAAATTGCTATTTCTTAAAAACATAAATTATTAACTTTATTAAGCAAATACATAGATTAAAATAAAAATTTAAATTTAGAGAAAAAGGTTTTGTCTTTAATCCTATTCTATTTATATATTAACTGTTCAGTGTTATTTGGAAATATTCAATATTCGAGTGTTTTATAGGAATTTCTTTAAAATTGTTTTAATGATTAAAAATAATATTGAGTTGAGATATTAGGAAATACTCAATCTTTGAATGTTTTACAGGAATTTCTTTAAAATTGTTTTAATGATTAAAAATAATATTGAGTTGAATTATTAGGATTAAATATTTAAGAACAAGCTTTAATATTTAAATTCAAATGAAATTTACTTAAAAGTAGATAACTAGTAGTTAACTACTCAGGAAAAAAGTAAAAAAGTAGTTAACTACTTTTTGCAGCTAGTTTTGTTTACACCAGTTAGTTGTTGGTAGTAGTTGCAGAACACTACTTAGTAAATTACACAGTAAAGTATCCAAATGGGATTGCAATGGCTTCATAGGTAAAAAAAAAAAATGAAAACATTTTTACCATCTATTTATGATATAAGTTTTTCCTACTTTGAGTTGGCGCAGTGTTTTTGACAGCAGCGGAGTGTTTTTATTATGCAAAATATTAGGAAACTGCAATTACTGTAAAGAGATGAGGAACATACGTTCAATAAAGGAAATCAATTAACTATTGCATTCAAAATGTTTATTCAACAAATATCATTTTGGTACAAATTACGGGTACCATCTTGTTTGTTGATATCCAATCTCGACTCAGTTAACAACAATTATTTCGTTTTGCTGAAAAATCATTCGACGCAGACATCATCCGCGTTCTGCATGATGAAGTCATTGTAGGCGCTGACTCGAGTGAATGCTGCAGGACCAAAAGCCTTCCCGCAGCCAACCAAAGCACTTACGAAAGAAGCGACACCTATCTGGATTGGTGTGTTACCACGCATGTGGACGAGTGGTCCTCCAGAATCACCCTGCAAAAGAATACGGAATATAGGAGGTTACAATGTATTTATGTACAAAGTGTTATATGTGTGAACGGATTTTAACAAGCTTAATATGTGTAGTCTCGAAGTTGCAAATCAAACGTTATGGTAGACACCTATATCTTAAATTCACTGTATTCTTAGTGAATCACAGAAACATTGAGCCGTGAACCATGAAACATTGGATTCAGAGTTATTACTTTCGAAAATTCAATAAGCAAAAATATTTCATTTCCTGTAGAAAATGTGGGGTTTTCTGTGGTCCGTAAAAAATCAAAAATGTGACTACTTTCGGTAGTGACTTCGGGCAACCCGTATTAGTTGGCATCATTGAAAGCGTCCAAAAACTTCATTGACTTTCTGTTTAAAAATAAAAGCATTTCTATAACGCTCTCTAAAAGTGAAATGAAACGGAAATAGGAACTTACATTACAAATGCCAGTAAGTAAGCCTGTTGAACATATTTTACGATCGTCTATACGTCCACGATGAATGAGCCCGCACTGACGGTTTGGTACTATTCTTTGGTTTGTCCATTGCAAGATATCAGGAATAGTGGCGTTAAGAACTGAAAGGAATGAAGGACTATTAGAAAATTTCCGTACAAATAGGGGAAAATGTTATAATATTTTTTTTCTCCTTAAAATGACTGTGATATGCAGAAAGGTAACATGGTCAAAATTATCGAAGTTGAATATTATGTACGAATATCATTTTAAAAAGAAAGATAAACCATAGCAGAAATAAAACATATTCAGTCATTTTAGAGGTGCGACATACGTTTGTAAAATAAAAATTTTAAAAAAATGGAACCGATCTTTTTATTTAAATTTTCTATTTACTTACACTGTATTATAGCTTTTAGTTCCGTAACTATAGTCATATTTCTTATTCTTCTGGTAATTATAAGCTGCTATTTTAATATTTTTGTTTATTTCATTTAAAAAATGGCAAGCATGTCGATAAATTGCAATTTTGTACGTATCATTCAAGTACTTTTAAACTGCTTTTGTATGAGAGAAATTAGAAATCCCGATGGATTAAGACAAAATGGGTATAATCAATGCCTAAACCCATATTCAATTCAAGAACAATTAGTCCTTCTACATGTTCTTAAATTTCAGTTACTTACTTCTAATTCTATTTGTATTTCCCCATCCCATGATAATAGAAGTTCTATATTGTGTGTCAGAGCCTTGATTAGCTATGCATATGGGTTTCAATTCGTCACTCAGCGGAATGGGTTCCGTTGTTCTGAAGATTGCTATGTCGTCGTTGAGGTTTTCGTAGTCAGGATGAGATATGATACTTGCGAAGTTGACGCGGTACACCGGCGAACTCTTGTTGACATTACCAGCAATGCCGTAGAAGGATTCAGCGGGCTGGAGAACCCCTTCACTGGAACATAGAAAAAGAATTTTAGAATGCTCAACAAACGGGCTGTTGCCTGTAAGCTTCGAAATATATATACTCACAGGACAACGCAGTGGGAAGCCGTCAGCACATTTGTAGGCGAAATGATGGAAGCGGTGCAGATGAATTGGTCATTGTAAAACAAAGCAACCTGGGATTGGAAAATAAAGAAAATTATCAGTGTAGAATTTACGCAGAAATGCTTTAATTCATCACACACATGTCACTGGAAAGAAATTAATAAATTGAAGTCTTAAAATGCATTTTTTAAATGAACAAAATATTTAGTTTATAGTGAAAAGGAGCTTGTAAATCAGAAAGATTATTTTCGAATATTCGTCTACGGGGGAGAATAAATTTGATAATTAATCAAAAAATAAAACCGATTCTGAATGTTATTCTCTGTTTATCGTTATTTAATTAGTTACTACTCCGACACAGTGGCGTCGTGGTAAGGCGCGGGCCTCGTACACCCCAAGTCAAAGTATTAAACCTGGCAGTGTAGGTCGATTTTCAAGATGCAGAAAACTGTCTGCACCCATGTCGTATGATTATGCGGCATGTATAAATGATCCCCTGATTGTGTATTTGGGACAAACTCGGATAAATTAAATTCCTAACGCTATTTCGCATCAATAGAACGCAGGTGCTCCACATTTCAGATGAAGAAACTGGGCGTGATAATTCTCCTATGGTGAGGATACCACACCCATTGTGATGCTAACAATTCCCGGGGAACGCACCAGCCCATTATAAAGAAAAAAATATATTTGTTTATTTTTTACTTTATTATCAGCTGGTATGAGAAATACTTCGGATTTGCTCTTAAGCAAAAGCCATTTTGGAAAACTCCTTTTATGTTAATTCCCCAACCCTCGTATTCATTTTTGTAGCCGTGATCTATTAATTAGGAGGCCATTATTGAATTGAAGACCCCATGTACACTTGGAGATACGTGCATGCAAAATCCGTGGACCTCACTATCCCGCCCCCCTACCTCGATCCCTAAGGCCTAATGCTAACAGGGAAGGAGGTTGGATGAGAAAAGTATAAAAGTGTCGAACTGTTCGTGTGATAGATAATATGAGGCATCACATATCTCAGAACCTAACCCGATGCATTTATACATAGTAGGTTAAAATGATCGTGGGGTTCTGATTGTGGGATGCCAGTAGCAAGTTAAATGACGCATTGTTTCAAAGGGTTCATAACTAGCTGACACGTGGTCAGTATTGTGGGACAGGGCCATCAGCTCCGTGCGAAAGCAATGCTAAGACCTCGGCTAACAGGTATCGTCTGGTGGAGACAATAAGTATTGTGGGACACCAGGTATCAGGTAAAATGACGCATTTTTTAAACGGCTTCATGTCTACTAGACCCGAGTTTTCAGGATTGTGGAATTGCAATAACCAGAAGTAAAAATGTTTATTAAATGCAATATCTTATTACCGTCCAAGGATACATTCCTTGCCGTGCATTTCGACCTCCTACTATCCTTTCAGCTTCTGGAGACTCTAGAAGAAAAATAAATGGATTTCTCATTGTAATACAATGAATCCTTTTAGGCTTCTGCTTAAAAGTAAGCAAAAAAATATGTATGCATAAAGAATTTAATACACGGTAATCTGCTGGGGAGTATCACATTGTAACACGAGTAAGAAAAACTATTTCTATTTTTTGAAAAGTTTTCTTGTAATTTCATTGTTGATTCAAACAGTTATGTGAATAAATAATTACATATACATACTGATTTTAATATTAAACTTGTAAAACAATAATTGACTTAATATTACTGTGTTAGGAGTATCTCACCTACAATAGCGTTAATTGTCTTGAATACTTTTTTAATCCTCGAAAAATAATTCGATTATTTTATTAAATGTAAATAATGACTAATTAACCAATGCATGACTAATTAACCCTTATCCAGGGTTACGTGACAGGTTTGTCCCATCGCAATGATGATGAGCTATGACACGTGTGTCACAAGTGACATGCTCACATATTTTGGGTAACACACATTTCGAGAGTCGCCGAAGGAGATCAAAAAATTGAGTACAAAAAATTTAGTAGCATCTGAAATTTAGTAGCATGCGACGATTAAATTTCTGAAGGGAAATTGTCCCTAAATTTTGGACTATATTTTTTCTTAAATTTATTTAATTAATTTTTCTGAGGTATGTCATACCTTCAGAAACCATTCTTCCTCTTTACCTACAATTGATGACAAAACATGTAAAATGTTTATACAATTTTATTCCATGTGTGGTGCGAGGGGCTTTGAAAATTTACTTAAATTTTGCTTCTTTTGCCGAGGTGGTGGTTAAACTTCAACGCAGAACGGAAACAATAAAACGAAAGCCAAAGAGAAGTGACGTCATAACTTGGAGACTATTTAGGTAATAAATTTAGCGCCGAAAATGAAATGCAAAATATGCGTCAATTGGTAATACTTTTGACATTTGGAGATATTGCTATGAAACCTCATGTTAAGGTGCCTGAATACCTTCGGAGGGCTATTTTCTTAAATATTCAAAATTTGTTATTTGGTTTATTTTTTTCCTAGTGAAATAGGGTTGAAATTCACTGAATAATCCATTAAAAAATACATATTTTTATTTATAAACATCAAAAACAGAAAATTTCCAGGATATCTCGATATTAAATGAATATATTATAATTTTGTAAATTTTAATATCATGAAAATAACATCTCCAGGGAACTGACCATTCTTAACATTAGACCTTAATTACATCCATAGCTCTGAAAGATAAACTACAAGAAAAACGAAAAATTCTGCAAATTCATACAAATTTATAATTTGAACAGATGAAAAAAATGTAAAAATATTATTCATAATCACGGGAGAGGTATATCTCCTGGAAAAGGTTGTTTTCATCATAATAAAATTTGCAAAACTAAAATAAATTCATTTAATGCAGAGTTATCGTATTTTGCAGAGGCATTTTACAATTTTTAAATTTTCACATTTAAAAAAAACTTCTGTTCCGTATTTGTATGTAAAATAAATAAAAAAAAATTTCCTTTATATGCATTATTCAGTGTTTTAACCCAATTTCACTAAAGTCTGAATGGAATAATATTTTAACAAGACGAAAAAAGCTCTCCGAAGGTATTCAAGCACCTTAAACAGTTGTCACTACTACTTCTATTTTCAATCTCTGTAACACATTTTTCTGCATTTACTCACAGTGCGCTAGGAGGTTTAGTGAACGGAAATGCACCAAACTCTTGCACCAAAGCACTTTCATATTGCATCACATAACATTCTCTCATCCTATAACTGAACTTTTTTTCTTAGAGGAAACTGGCGGTTAAAAACTAACTGTTGTACACCGTGCTTGCACTTTCCTTTGCTTATGGCAGTGTCAGTCAACTCGGTTTAAAAACTCATTTTAAAAACTTATGGTTTTTGCGCTCTCATAAGTACACACACATTTTTAAAAATTATTGTTATTATTTGATTTTTTTATATTAGTCCATTATATTTTATTTATTTATTATTTATGTGAATTCCTTTGCAATAACTTTCAAAAGCAGTCAAGAATTTCTTGCTCCTTTACAAAGAAATGGAAATTTACATGTAGTGAAATGTGAAAATGTATGAAAAATATTACATACCTTCCGGTACACCATGCACTGCCTGTAAAAAAAAGTTCTTATTATAAAGTGATATTTTATGCATAGATATCATTTTTTTAAAGACATAAACTACACGAAAGCTCATTTATATATAATACAGTCCAGAAGAAAAAAAGGAACTCAAAGCGAAAGAAACTTTTTAGAAATAATGAAAGCATTTTTAAAAGTAACTACTTAATGTAAGAAAAATACGTTAAGAAACGTTTAAGAAGGAATGAACGCATTTTTAGAGGTAATTACTTAGTGTAAAAAAAAGCATGTAATCATATATGTTTTGAATTAAATTTTTTATTTAAATGAAAAAAATCTAAATATGTACTTTAATCCTATAAGAGTAATATCTTGAAAGAATATTTTTTGAAACAGATTTTGTAAGTAACGAAAATAAACTAGTAAAAAAGCAGAAAACATTGTTCTGTTTTCCCTTGTCTTTTTCATTTCAAAGACAAGAGTTGCATTTAACTCTTGTTTAACAAGTATCAGGTAGGATAATTAACTTGGCAATAACTAATTACCTTTCTTGCCAGTTTTTCTGGTGATTGGGGTATTTGAACATGACTTCACGAAAATGACCTTATAAGCGGGTGATCTTATAACCGATTCATGCACATTTAATATTCAATGAGCCAGGACTTCAGAAAAGGGACCTTATATACGGGGTGACCTTATATGCGGGCGACTTTATATCGAGATCTGCAACTTTGTACTTAAGGCTTCTTTTTATACGTTAGGGAAGAGATAATGCAATTTTTGTAGTAACTGTTTCATAAAGCATCCTTATCATGTTGAAAAAAATATAGCCGGGTATGGGATTATGAAAAACGAAGAACAGTATCCTTTGATAATGCTCAGGAACAAAAATGAAAGCGTTAAAAATTAAATTTAAACATAAGTGTTGAGCATAAAATTGTAATGAGAATTGCCAACATCTTTTTGGAGTTACAAGAAATCCTTTTTCAATGAAAAACGTTTATGGCGGCGAAGACACCCGCAATTTCCTACAGAACACTCTTGAACGAAAATTAAGAAGATAAGCGCTATGAAGTAAGCAAAAAAGCCACGATATTAAGCGCAAAATTAAAATACAAAAAGCAGACACGTGTTTCGAAATTACTTGGAATTCCTTTTTCAATGCAAGAAAGAAAGAAGCAAGGGAAGCATACCCACCCCACTTTTCACTTTTGAGGGGTCTTTCCTTCCCTTGCTCTTTTCTTTCTTGCATTAAAAAAGGAATTCCAAGAAGATTAATATTATTAGAATACTATACATGTGTCTATTTGTAGGGGCAAAATCTTCCTTACAAAAAATATTGTATCAAAAAATAATTTCATTTAAAGATATCTTACGTACCACCATTGTGACCTGTAGCATAACAACCATCAACGCAGATACTGTCTCGTAGCTCCACATTTTGCTCGGAGAGATGAACGATACGACCCACCAAGTGAATTAACGCTTTTATATCATACGGAATAGTCCCTGTTACAAATGCAACATGTGTTTGAACAATCCACGTTCCACAATTTACAGGTTTTCTTTTCAATCTGCACTTTTGATGGATGGCTAATTAAATAAAAGTGTGTCTTACTCTCTATGTATAGTATGAAGTTGTTATTCAATAATTGCTTAAGTACTTATTTTTCCTTTGTATATTAGTCACATTAATAAATTCATATTTATATAAATAATTAAGAATTTTATTGTCCTCTTTGGAACAGTTCCAGAGGGCTGTAATTGAACAAGAGCGCACTCTCTTTTCAATTAATTACATTAGACTGACTGCTGCTTTCGGAACTTCTCTGAGTGACACCTGTAATAAAGCAGACAATAATGTACACATACGTTTGAAATATTGCAGATCCTTGAATATAATAAGATCCAATGAAAACATCATAGTTTTAACTTTATTGTCATTCCATGCCAAGTGATTCGAAAGCAGAGAAACAGTAAACCTCACCTTTTTTTATTTTTTCCAAATTTGGCTTGTCAACTGTACCCCTCAAGATAATTAAAAAATTTTAGATTTTATCTTAGCTAAGTTTTTAGCCTACGTTCCCGTAAATGTAAAAAATAATAGTAATAAAGCATGAAAGAAGGCTTAATGTATCGTGAAAATATGGTTAGAAATCAAGAAAAGTCAAGAAAAGTTAAGTGATTAAATAAAGATGGAACCAGAAAAAATTTGAAAGTAGGGTTTTGAGATGAGGAAAAAGTGTCGGTCGGTCTGTCGCCTCCCCCCCCCCCCCCAATAACTTCTGAAGGATTTGCCGATTCAAAAGATTTTTTGCATTCGAAAGATCTCGCCGAGGACATCTCATTTCCGTATTTTATTTTTTGATTCGAACATTTTTTCGTTCAATTTTGAAGAGTTCAAAAAATTTTATCGTTAGCGTCTATGGGCAAAAATGAAGCAAATTATCTAAACTCTGGGCAAAGTCTTCGAGTTCTTATGAACATGCTAATTGAAAGAAGCTCTCGGCGTGAATAATTTTTTGATTTGAACAATTTTTGTTCAGTTTTTAACAGTTCAAAAAAAAAAATAAAAATAACATAGCACCTACGGAGAAATTTCAATCCTATATATAAATCCTGATGTAACGGACCGATTTGCTTGGAGCAAACTTTATCAGAAAGCTCTTATAACGTATAACATGTACAAATAGGAAATTCATCCAGAACTAACGAGCCCATTTTCCTATAAATTTTTTAATCGGGTTTTCAAGAATATTTTTGAAATATTGAATGATTAAATGAATAAGTAAAAGAATGAATGAACAAAAGAATGAACAAATGATAAAAAAAATAAATGAGTAAATACCTGAATGAGTGAATAAATGAATGAATAAATGAATTAATGAATGAGTGAATGAATATGTATTAACCGTCGAAAAAGGTATATTTGAATCAATTAAGAACTAAAGCTAAACAAGAAAGAGAGGGAGAGATAGCTAGATTATAAAGTTGAAGTTGGTGTATATGGGAAAGTAGGCTCGTATAGTTCTTGACGGAACTTCTTGTTTAGTTATCAAGCTTTGATTTTGTAAGAAACTCTCATTTTTACATGTATACTTCAACACAAAACAGACATAACTCATCAACAAAAAGAGATTAAAAGTTCTAGTAAAAAGCATTTTGAAGTATATTTAATGATGTTTCATAGGATATGCATCATGACTAGTTTTATTAAAAGAATTAAATTTTAAAAAAGGACTTTAAAATTCTCAAAAAGCGTATAATGAAAAATTTTCAAAAAATTCTCAAATATTTCTGTTTATTTTATCTCTGTCTATGCAAAATTTTAACTTGAAATCTCAATGGGATCATATTTTTTCAAATTTTTGAATGTAACTATATTTGCCAAAAAATGAACATTTTTGTGATTCAACCTATTTTAAAACGATGGTTTCTTAAAGGCGATGTTTTAGTTAGCCTTCTAAACATATCTATGCATGCGTGAACAAGTATGAACATGTCTGTGTATGAAATGAACAAGTTCAAAATTTATTTGGGGGGAGGGGCCAGCAAGTACATACACAATTTTGTCTTATCATATCTCCCTATTTTAAAGTATTTTTTTCAAATAATTATTTAAAAATAAACAAATTGACTTAATTTATGCATTAACAATAAAAAAATTTCTGACTTATTCTTTGTTTTCAGATATATTTTAATGAGATATTAATGATATGAGGGGGTAAAAAGTATTTACTTAAATTCATCTGAAATGGTGAGGGAGAGGTTCAGCTGCGAGAGTTGGCAACTTTTGATTGTTAGTCTTGATTTGCGCTTATGAGCTTCTATTTGACAAAGCAAGGCAAAAACAACTATGTAGCTAACTGCTGAATAGGTTGTGTTTCATAAGTAAAGTTGAAAAAAAGGGAAGCAGTATAAGCAAAAAACAAAGCTGTTTGTTTTCTCTATATACTAACATTTCCTTACCTCACCTCCAAAACATAAATAAACAAGAAGTTTCGTCTAGAACTATATGAGCCTATTTTCTTGCATACATCCAACTTCAAATTTATAATCTAGCTCTCTCTCTCTCTCTCTCTCTCTTTATCATTTGGCTTTAGTTCTTAATTACTTCAAATATTCCTTTTCAACGGTTAATACATATTCAATTATTCATTTGTTCAGTCATTCTTTATTCAGTCATTCATTTATTCATTCATTCACTCATTCATGTATTTATTCACTCAATTACTTATTTGTTAACTCATTTGTTCATTTATTCACTCATTTGTTCATTCATTATTTCCCTTACTCATTTAATCATTCATTCATTCAAAAATATTCTTAAATATCCGAATAAAAAAATTTCATAGGGAAATAGGCTCGTTTAGTTCTGGTTTACTTTCGTATCTGGGCGTGTTCTACGTCATAAGAGCTTTCCGATGAAGTTTGTTCCAAGCAAATCGGTCCGTTAGATCAGGATTTATAAAGGATTGAAATTTCCTCGTAGTCGCTATGTTAATTTTTTTAAACTGTTCAAAACTGAACAGAAATTGTTCTAATCAAAAAATATTTTCCGCCGAGAGCTTAATAAGCTTGTTCACAGGAACTTGGATCTTACTTCTAGAGTTTACATAATTTTCCCATAGGCGATAATGTTAAGATTTTTTGAACCGTTCAAAACTGAACGAAAAATTGTTCAACTCAAAACATAACATATGGAAATGAGGTTGCCTCAGCGAGATCTTTCGAATGCACAAATCCTTCGGACAAATCATTCAAAAGTTACTAGGGGGGACCTACAGACCGACCGACACACTTTTTCCCCCATCTCAAAACCCTACTTTCAAATGTTTTATTTTTCAATCTTTATTTAAGTAACTTGTTTTCGATTTTTCTTAATTTTTAACGATATTTTCACGATACATTAAGCCTTCTTTCACACTTTGTCATTATTATTTTTTCTTTTACGGGAAAGTAGACAAAAAATAACATTAAAAGGAAGGGAATTTAAACAACCTGTGTGCAGCTGCAACACAGGTGTTGCAAAAAGATAAACAATGACGGGGCGTTGTCTGCGATCAAAAATAGAATGAAATAGACAGGAGTTAGTCTGAAAAAGAAATTATAAATAAAAATCATAAGGGTATATTACATGTGAATATGATCAAAAGTTTTGGCTGGCGGAAGTAATTTCAACAGATGTGGAAAAAACATTTGACTTCTATTTTTTGAAGTGAAAACTTCTTTAGGCGCGTTTAGCACTTTTTGTGGGTACTGAATTAAACTGAGCCGTCACGCTCGGCCATGTAAGGCTCATTCGGGTGAAGTCGGCTCAAGTTGACTGAGGTGTGAGAGGAACAGTCAGCAGAGCGAGAGCGAAAGATAGTCGAAGCGTCACTGCTATACTCACTCGGCAGAATTCGACTCCTATACTCAATCCGAACTAACCCGAATGAACGTTATATGAGAGAGCATGACGCATCAGTCGCATTCAGTATCGACGTGAAAACAGTGTGCGCTATACGAATAATCTTATTTTATTTTAAATAATTTTTTAAAATAATTTTTAAGAATAATTTATTATTTTTTCTTGAATGTAATTTAATATTATACACGCGTGTACATTTGTGAATGTGACAGAATTTGTTGTGTATATATATAAGACATTATCTATCGTCATCAGAAATTGTGTGTGTTTAAGATCACAAGACAGACACTTGTTGCGTCTCAGGTATGTTTTGGAGTTTCTTAAATGATATATTTCTGTAATGAATTATTTAGAAACTTATCAATGCATATGATTCGTCGAGAAAAGTAAAAAATGCAGTGTGTCTATTCGACGTAAGATGTGATGGAACTTTACTCTATAGCAGAATCAGCTAGTATTAGCGTCCCTCATTGCCTCTCTCTCACACTCATTCGATATTTCAGTCTTGCACAGGAAGTTGGTAGGGGCAGGCGAAGGACGGCACAAAGCAGAGACGTAGAGAATAGGCTATTATTATTTTTGCAATTTTCATTTTTATGCATGCTGTCGTCTTTTTTGCTTTGTTTTTATTGATATTCCTTTTTACTTCCTGTACTTTCAACTGGATTCGTTTGCTGCTGTCTTATTGGTGCCTTCCCTTCTACTTCTACTTCCACTTCACACTGCCTTTATTCTCATTGGTTTACAGTTAATTCTTAGGCTATATAAGCTTTCTTTTTGTTGTTTTGTCTGCTTCATTTGGATGTTTTGCATCTAGAAGCTCAATGTCGAATTGATAAAGGGATTCCAAGCAATCCCGAAACATATGTCTGCGTTTTAATGCTCATGTGTGCCTTAAACTAACGTGAAATTATATTTCTTTTTGCAGTTTACTTGCACAAAGTTAAATTATTATTAATAGGGTATTGCTTATTTCAAATACTATGACAAATTCAGAAAACTATCAGCAGCATTTAATATAGATATTATTTTGAATTAGTGGTCAAACTTAGGAAATGAAGTATTTCGATTTAATTTTATGTTGCACTCAAAAGTGTTTCAACAAATTACTGCCTGCAGGAGTTTCATTAATTAAAATCAATACTGCATAATTGTCTTATACGAATTAACGTCTTATTATATACGTATTTATAAATATTTTATGTTATAGAAAATGGATGAAGAAAATCAAATCAATGATAAATTGCAACGGAAAAGGGAACTGAACTCGCCTTGTTGAAGTTTTCACTTCTGTCGTGTGGTCTTAAGCACACACGATTTTTTTACACCCTTCAGGAAATTCATCATTATTTGTTTACCCACAACAAAAAGACATTTTATCAGTTTCAATCGATGAAATTTTGACTTGTAAGAGTCTCAGAACTCCCACTGGCCGTATTTATTGTTTATCTGAAAAGAAATCAATGAAGCCAACAGTCAAAATGAAATAAAGACATTTGTTCACAAATGATTGAAGCATTTGTTTGAGTTAAATGTAAATAACTTGGGTCAGTTTGGAAAAATGACTGTTCACATTTCCTCTCTCTACAGTTTTTTTTTTTTTTTTTACAGCTGTAGTAAATGATTATATATATATAGAAAGATGTAGTGTAGTTTCTCGTTTTATAGTTGATTTGATAAGATATTTTATAAAAGATACAGTAAAAGAAGTAAAATTAAAAATAGGCTGCAAGTTTTATTATTTTGGATTGTGTAGTAAAAATTACAATTTTTTTCTTTAAAGGTTTTTAATCAGTATTCTTAGATGGGACATATTACTAAAGTTCTAGAGTACATTATTGCTAAGAAATTTCTTGATTGTTGAGATCACACTTATTTAAAACCATCTCAAAATTGCTTGAATCTGAAAAGTATGCATTTTTTTCCTAAATTAAATATTTTTGAAATTCGGGAAAATATGATTCCTTTGAGATCCCAATTTTGCTTGGGGTTTTAAAAAAAAGATATAATAAACAGAGATATTTGAGAATTTTTTGAAAATTTTAAACTATATTAAAAAATTTTTGAAAATTAAATTTTTAAATATATTTTTATCATTTAACGCCTTTCCTTTAAAAAAATATTGTTACCGTTTCTTTTTTTTTTTCTAAGGGCGGTAGGGAAAAGCTTGCAAATCAAAGTCTGACTCTGTGTTTCAAAAAGGAGAAAAAAATAGATATACATAGGCGCCCCGTTGATCTGTTAAAAGTACACATATTTCATGTATGAAACACCCTCCTCCTTCCCTGTAAAAAAAAAAAAATGAAAAAGAAATAATTAATTTAAGAAATAAAAATAAAAGGTAAGTGAAGTATTGTAAATCACTTTCAGAAGTGTATAGCAGGACCTCCTTCCCTGTAAAAAAAAAAAAAAAGAAAAAGAAATAATTAATTTAAGAAATAAAAATAAAAGGTAAGTGAAATATTGTAAATCACTTGCAGAAGTGTATAGCAGGACACTCCAGAACATTTTTGTAACCTTTAGCTATTGGGCTCCCTTTTTAGTACACTGGTAGCGAAGCGAAATGTAATCACACACGTATATCTGTTAATTTTGCAGTACTTTCCCATTGTCGTCTCAGCCTAATTTTTGGTACAGTGGTAGAACGATGTTGTTGTGGCATTAAAATACAGTTTTTTTTTTTGTTTTTTTTTCAAAATTTTCTGGAGAGGCATGCTTTGAGATATTTAAGGTCCAAAGTTACAATGAATAATCTTAAAACAGAAAATTGTCGCAAGAAGGTCGTGTAGTATATCAATAGAAAAGACTGATCTTTACCGTTTTAATACCTTTTGTATTCTTTGTTTACTATAGTTAGGAAAAAAGTAAGTCATTTGTAAAGACGTACTTTTCAGTTTTCTAGCACATTTTAAGCTTTTTTACATGCCTGTATCTCTTATATTTTTCGGCCTAAAAATCGAAAAAGTGGTAGGAGTACTTACTTACCTTTGCATATGTGCTCTTTTCACCAAATTTCAATGAAATCAGAAATGGTGAGGTCAAAAAGTGATTGATCTGACAAAGAATCGCTCATTAACCCTTTCTAAGGCGGTGGGAAGTATGCTTCCTACCCAAGTCATCAAATTATAGATGTTTATAGTGAGCTATTTTACCCTTTCTGATGGGTAGAATCTTGCCCTAAAGACGCTGGGACGCATATTTACCACCACATGCATCAATATTCCCATACTAGAACTATCCCCCCTTCAAAGGGGGTGCAGGGGTGCAAAAAGTCATGTTAATCTTATTTAATGTCCTATAAGAATTTCTTCTTTGAAACCAACCAAAATCCGAAAAATATTTTCATATACGGATGCTGCAAAAAAATGGCCCTTTAAAGGGTTGCAAATTGCAAAATAGTAGGAATTATCGATTTCGCTAATGTTAATTCTGTAACCTTTGTAAAATTATGATTTATTTTGCTTTGAACTAAAGTTAATTCTGTTAAAAACACGTTCGCTTGAACCGCTTTGGACAGTTGATTGTGTTTAATCGTTATACTTTTAATAAGCGCTTTTTGAGTACTGAAAAACTTGTACAACACCTTAAGATATATTCTGTATGAGTTCAAAAGCACTAACTATTTTATGAGGACCACTTTTTAATTTCAGGCACACAATTCGTAAAAATTAAGCATAAGTAATTATTGCTAAATTTATTTTTGATTTCGATTGGGTGACATTAAGGCTTTATAACTTTTCCAGTTCTTATTGAAATAATATCAATGCTATGTTTTCTCATTGTAGTTTATTATTCCTCGATATTTTAGGCAAGCTATGAAAAGATGAGGCAGAAAAAAAAACTGATAATTTAATTAATATTAAGTTACATTTTGCTAACATCAATTTTAGAAGTTTAAATTCAAGTTTTTATTGGAAATTAGGTTATACTTTGCTTAATTCTTTTCAGTATCTTTAGAAAGCAAGAATTTAAAAATATTAATGAATATTTCTTACATTGATTTGTATTTTCATTTATTTTCGTTAATGATGACGATTTTTTTAAGGTCTTCCAGATATTATTAAAATTTTGAATTACTATGACCAGCTCTTCAATAACAGTTTTCAATTTTTCAGTTTCTGTTTGACAGTAACAGTTTAGTTCAGTTTATCTGCCGTTATCATTGCCAGATTCATTAATAAGCCAAGAAGTAGCAATGTACCTGCGTGGAGCACTACTGCAACAACTGTTTCTATACTGACATTTATCGTTGCGTCAGTTCTATGCGGCAGATGCTACGTCAACCTCATGTGTTAAACAATTTATGAGAATTGCCGCTTTAGAATGGTTCAGATAGACTGAATCAGTGGTGCTCAACCTTTTTTGCGTTCGGGCCACATACATATGGTTATTTTATACGGGCAACATGAAAATTAATGCTCGTCTTTTTAATAATGTTTCTAAATTCTTCTAAGAGACGATCGTTCTCACTGCCAAATCAAACTTCAATTGTTTGTGAAAAGGGAGAAAGGGATTCCCGTGGGTCATCAGTTGAAAATCGCTGCCTTAAACAAAATTGAGCAACAAGTTGAAGTACTACTGCAACCTCAATTTTCCCCTGGGAGGCGGGAGAGCTTGAAAGTTTGTAAACATATATGTTACTGGATTGACAATATTAGTTTCAAACGAAGGGTAGGGTGGTTTTAAACTCTAATATAGAGGTTTAATATCACCCCGCCCGGTCACTGCGACCCCCTGAACTGAATATGATTGATAAATCCGCGTCAGCCATACTAATTCAAGGTCCTAAAAGAGAACTTTTAGGGTCAACTCCACTTGAAGGATAAACAGGAGAAGTACGTATTGCAAATGCTATCTTTAGTTGTACGTAAAGTAATCCCAAGAGCATTCCATGTCAAAATAATACTGGCTCAAAATCTCAGCATCTCAGTTTTTTTTTAAATTTGGCATAGTTCTACTTCTTTTCTTTACCAGACTCCTACCTGTTATCCCAGACCTTAGGATTGCTTTCGTACGAAGCTGGTGGCATAGATCTACTACTGGTACAGATTTGGCTAGATAAAAAATTCCAACGAGATATGTGTACTCACTTTTGATTTAAGCAGCTGAATAATTGTCCTGAAAACAGAAAGCGGCATGTTTTGAATTGCTCAAGGCTAGAAACTTTCCTAATTGAGACAGAGATTCTATTAGGAAATGCTATATAGATAGAGACTAGACAGGTAAGGCCTTATTTTTATTTTACAGCATTTTACTTGATCTTCCCAATGCAATGCTACATTATATATGTTAAAATCAAAATTGAAAAACTAATCGTAGAATCTAATTAAGAATTGCAATTTACTTTATTTATGTTTTTTTTTTCAATGTACATTATTAAATATATCCGAAGTTGTTCCATGATTTCTTAGTTGTCTTGCAAATTACAAAATAAAATATCCAGATGTGATTGCAATGACTTCATAGGTAAAGAATATGAAAACATTTTTACCAACTATCTATGATATAAGTTTTTACTACTTTGACTTGCCGCAGTGTTTTTGGCAGCGGTGTTTTTATCAGGGGGTGCAAAAAATTCTGAATACTATTCTGCAAAGATATGAGGAACTTACGTTCATTAAAGGAATTCAACCAACTATTGTATTCAAAATATTTACAATGTACATAATTAAATATTTTCGAATTAATTCTATGATTTTTTGCAGTGTGGCAAATTACTCAATAAAATCTCCAGATGGGATTTTCCTATTTGAGTGGGCATAGTATATTTGTCAGCAGCAGAGTGTTTTGATAATGCAAAATAAAAGGAATATTGCTCTGCAAAAATATGAAGAACTTGTGTTCATTTAAATGAAATCAACAACTATTTTATCCAAAATGTTTATTCAAAAAATATCATTTTGGTACAAATTACGGATAACATCTTGTTTGCTGACCTCTAATCCAGCTCAGTTGACAACAATTATTTCGTTTTGCTGAAAAATCATTCGAAGCAGACATTTTCCGCGTTCTGCATGATGAAATCATTGTAGGCGCTGACTCGAGTGAATGCTGCAGGACCGAAAGCCTTTCCGCAGCCAACCAAAGCACTTATGAAAGAGGTGACACCTATCTGGATTGGTGTGTTATCACGCATGTGGACGAGTGATCCTCCAGAATCCCCCTGCAAAAGAATACGCAATATACGAGGTTACAATGTATTTATATGTACAAACTGTTGTCTCTGTGAACGGATTTTAACAAGCTTCATATGTATAGTCTAGAACCCCCCCCCCCCCAATCAAATATTGTGGTAGAAACATGCCTCAGAATCTTATAAATTAACTGTAGTCTTGATGAATGACAGAAATGCGAGCCATGAAACATTAGATTCAGCGTTATTACTTTCGAAAACGCAATAAGCAAAAATATTTCAATTCCCGTAAAAAATGTTTTCTGTAGTCCGGAGAAAACAGAAAATTATGATTACTTTCCGTAGTGACTAAGGGCAATCCGTAGTGGTTGGCATCATTGGAAGCGTCTAAAAACTTCATTTACCTTCTGTTTAAAAATAAAAACATTTCTATAACGCTCTCTAAAAGTGAAATGAAACGGAAATAGGAACTTACATTACAAACGCCATTAAGTAAGCCTGTTGAACATATTTTAGTTTCGTCTATGCGTCCACCATAAATAATACCGCACTGACTATTTGGTACTATCCTTTGGTTTGCCCATTGCAAGATATCAGGAATATTGGCGGGAAGAACTGGAAGAAATAAAGAACTATTAGGAAATTTCCGCAGAAATATGAACATGGTATAGTAAATATTATTTTTTCCCATCAAATGTCTATGAAGTGCAAAAAGGTAACATGTCCAAAATTATCGAAGTTGAACATTATGTACGTATCTGATTTACAAAAAATAGTAGAGAAACTATAGCAAAAATAAAACGTATTCAGTTATTTTAGAGGTGCGACATACGTATGTAAAAGGAATTCTTTAAAAAAATTGTATTCTATTGTAAATTTTCTTATTTAAATTTTTTTATTTGTACTGAATTATAGCTTTAGTTCAGTAGCCAATCATATTCCAATTTTTTCTGGTAGTGTTAAGCTGCTATTTTAAAATTTTTGTTTATTTCATTAAACAAATGCCAAACATGTCGATAAATTGCAATTTAGTACATGTCATTCAAGTAGTTTTCAACTGCTTTTGCATGAGAAAAATTAGCAATTCCGATGGATTGAGACAAAATTGCTATAACCAATGTCTAAACCCATGTTCAATTCAAGAACAATTTGTCCTTCTACATTTTCTTAAATTTCAGTTACTTACTTCTAACTCGATTCGTATTTCCCCATCCCATGATAATTGAAGTTGTATATCCAGCGTCAGAGCCTTCATTAGCTATGCATATGGGTTGCAATTCGTCACTCAGTGGAATGGGTTCCGTTGTTCTGAAGATGGCTATGTCGTTGTTAAGGTTTTCGTACTCAGGATGAGGTGTGATACTCGCGAAATTGACGCGGTACACTGGGGAACTCTTGTTGACATTCCCAGCAATGCCGTAGAAGGATTCAGCGGACTGGAGAACCCCGTCACTGGAACACATAAAAGAATTTTAGAATGCTTAACAAGCGAGCTGTAAGCTTCGAAATATATATACTCACAAGACAACGCAGTGTGCAGCTGTCATCACATTTGTAGGCGAAATGACGGAAGCGGTGCAGATGAATCGGTCATTGTAAAACAAAGCAACCTGGGAAATTGGAAGTAAAGAAAATTATCACACTCCAATTTAAGAATAAATGCTGTAATTCATCAGACACATGTCACTGAAATAAATAAATAAATTGAAGTCTTAAAATGCATTTTAAAAAACTACAAAATATTTAGTTTATTGTGAAAAGGATCTTCATCTTATTTTAAAAAATTGTCTTTGTTGACACGTTTAGTCCCCTTTAGTATGCTTAGTTCTAATTTTTAGTAATGTCTTTCTCTTGGTGGCTGTTAACCTCCCCCACGTAAACAAAAATCGCCCCATCAAAAGACTTATATTCCAGTGTTGGATATAACGCCAAAATTCTAATTAATTACTCTTCTAGCTAAACTTCTTGACATTTTAACAGCCAAAATCCAGTCAAATTGGTAAACAGAATGCGTGATAACTTTAAAATAGGTCCGAAGTAATATTTTATGCTACCGTCGTTTAATGTAAATCAGAAAGATTATTTTCGAATATCCATCTACTGGGGAGAAAATTTGATAATTTATCAAAGAATGAAATTAAATCTGAATATCATTTTCTGTTTATCATTATTTAATTATTTATTACGCCGTCACAGCAGCGTCGTGGTAAGGCGCGGTCCTCGTACGCCCAGCTCAGAGGATCAAGCCTTGCAGTGTCGGTGGATTTTCAACATGCAGAAAACCGTCTGCGTCCATGTCGTATGATTGTGCGGAATGTAAATGATCCCTTGAGTTTATTTGGGACAAACTCGGCTAAATTAAATTCCTAATGCAATTTCGCCTTTAGGGCTGCCAAAAATATTTACTCGTATTTATATTTTACTTTATTATCAGCTGGCATGAGGAGTACTTTGGATTTGCTCATACGCAAAAGCCATTTTGTTAAACTCATTTCATGTTAATTCCCCAAGCCTCGTACTCATTTACGTAGCCATGGTCTATTAATTAGCAGGCCATGTTCAAGAGTTCTTTTTAAAATAAACCTGCTTTTATGTGTTGGACTCGTGTACCACCTTAAATGGAAAGAACAATGAATTGGATATTGGAATAATGTTTAATGACGAAAAAAAAAGTTTAACCTGGATTGGACAGATGGTTAGTCCCATTACTGGCTCGAACTGTGGAGATATTAAGTTGAGATGAATACGTCAATTCCTGGGTGGTTCAGTAATGAAATGCAAAAATCATAAAACAGCCGCAAAGAAATATGAAAACATGCCCGAAGAAAATGTTTTCGAAGAAGCTCATACGATGCGTGATTAATGCTATACTTTTGAACAAACAATGCTGCTCCCTGCTCTGATTCTTCAATCATCGATAATTTCAGTATCGAACTGTTCATGGCCGCGGTAGCCTAGTGGTTAAGACGTCAGACTTCCACCTGCAGATCGCGTGTTCGATACCCGCTGAAGACCCACTATGTACACTTGGGGATACGTGCATGCAAAATCCGTGGACCCTCTACCTCGCCCCCGGATGCAAGGCATCCCTAAGGCCTAGCCCTAACAAGGAAGGAGGTTGGATGAGAAAAGTAAAAAAGTGTCGCATCCCGTATCTCAAAACCTAACCCGATGCATTTATACATGATGCATTCAAATAGCAGGTTAAAATGATTGTGGGGTTCTGATAGTAGGATGCCAGTAGCAAGTAAAATGACGCCTTGTTTCAAAGGGTTCATAACTAGCTGGCACGTGGTCAGTATTGTGGGACATGGCTACCAGCTCCGTGCGACAGCATTGCCAAGGCCTCGGCTAACAGGTATCGTCTGGTGGAGATAATAAGTATTGTGGGACACCAGTATCAGGTAAAATGACGCATTATTTAAACGGCTTCATGTCTAGTAGACCCGCGTTTTTAGGATTGTGGAACACCAATAACGAGAAGGGGAAATGTTTGTTAAATCCAATATCTTATTACCGTCCAAGGATACATCCCTTGTTGTGCATCTCGACCTCCTACTATCCTTTCAGCTTCTTGAGACTCTAGAAGAAAAATAAATGGATTTCGCATTGTAATAGAATAAATCCTTTTAAACGATCACTATTTCTTCTTAAAGGTATGCAAAAAATAGTATTATACACAGTAATCTGGTGGGAAGCATCACATTTAAACACGAGTAAGAAAAACTGAATTTCTATTTTTCGAAACGTTTTCTTGTAATTTCATTGTTGATTCAAACAGTTACGTGAATAAATAATTATATATACATACTCATTTTAATATTAAACTTGTAAAACAATATTTTTGACTCCTATATTACTGTGTTAGGAGTATCTCACCTACGATAACGTTAATTGTCTCGAATACATTTTTAATCATGGAAAAATAATTCGATTTTTATTTAATGTAAATAATGACTAATTAACCAATGCATGACTAATTAACCCTTATTAAGGTTAACCTTGTACGTGTCAAGTTTTTCCCGTCGCAATTATGATAAGCTATGACACGAGTGTCACAAGTAACACGCTGACATATTTTGGTAACACACATTTCGAGAGTCGCCGATGGAGACGAAAAAATTGAGTATAAAAAGTTTAATATTATCTGAAAGGGGCTTATTGAGGCTGAAATTTCTGAAGGAAAATTGTCGCTAAATTTTTGAATTTCTTATTCAGTGTTTTGATCCATTTCACTATAAAATATGAATGGAATGACATTTCAAAAAGACACGTAAGCAAGCCCTCCGCAGCTATTCAAGCACTTTAAACAATTGTCACTACTGCTTCTATTTTCAATCTCTATAACACTTTTTCCTGCGTTTACACAGCAAGCTAGGAGGTTTAGAGAATTAAAATGCTCCACTTCTCGCTCCAGCGAACTTTCATATTTTTTTTCCTTATTTACTTATTGCCTGACGCTATTGATATAAGAATTGTCTTCTCCTAATTTTTCACTGTAGTTGGACTTAATGCATATTTTGGATAAATTTTAAATATTAATACAATTGCAAATATTGCTGACTTAAAATTTGAACATTATAGAAAAACACAAAAACTAACCCTTGCATCCAAATTTTTGAGTAATTTGCTTATAAATTCTTATATAGTTTCGTATGCGTGTTACAAATTTTTTTGACATTACTTTTTATGAAGCAATAACTAAAAATTTTTTGTACCGGTTTAATTGTAGAGAAAAGAAAAAAAATTTGAAAAGATATGCTGGAAGTTAAAAAAAAATGTTTTTTTAAACTCATACGATTAAACAGCAACTGTTTACCAGAAAGTCCTTTTGTTATTGTTACGTATATTTACGTGCAAAAGTTGTATGCAATTTGGATGAAATTTCAGACGCAAGATTCATTTTATTGTGTGTTTTTCACATATTTTTAATAACTTTGAAAAAATTTTTAGTCAAAAATATTTTTTGTTTGTTTATTACTTAATTTTTAGTCAAAATATTTATAACCAGTGCTAAAATGAGTCCAACTGCAGTAAAAAGTTAAAAAAAAAAAACTTTATTTCCTAGGTCCAGCGTCCCTTAAATCTGAAAGTACCATTCTCTGTACTTACTATGCTTTATAACCACATATTGGAAAGTCATTTTTTTATACCTATACAAATTATTCCCATCAACATTCTGAGGGGATACTTCAATGAACCCTAGTTCTGTTTCAATACAGCATATACTTACAAGTACTGCAAATCAGTATATTTGTCACGAGGCAAAAGGTTTTGTTTAACATATTAAAATAACCGATTTCTTGCATTTAAGAAGATTGGTTGTATTTGTCTGTGTAAACATTCTCTCTCATCTTATAACTGAACTTTTTTTCTTAGAGGAAATTGGTGCTGAAAAACTAACTGTCGTACATTGCGCGCACATTTTCCTTTGCTTATTAAAATTTCAGTCATCTGAACTTAAAACTCATTAAAAAAAATTATAGTTTTTGCTTGAGTTATAGGTTTTACATGAGTACACACATATATTTTTTAATTTAATTTCCTTATATTAATCTATTTTATTTTATTTATTGTTATTTATTTGTTTATTTATTTTCAATAATTTCCAAAAAGCAGTCAAGAATTTCTTGCTCCTTTATAAAGAAATGGAAATTTACATGTAGTGGAATGAGAAAATGCATGGAAAATATTGCATACCTTCCGGAACACCATGCACTGCCTGTAAAAAAAGTTCTTATTATAAAGTGATATTTTATGTATAGAAATCACTTTTTAAAGACATAAACTACACGAAAACTCCTTTATGTATCATATAGCCCAGAAAAAAAAAAAAGGAATTCAAAGCGAAAGAAACTTCTAAGAAAGAATGAACAAATTTTTAAAAAGTAATTACTTAATGTAAGAAAAAGCATGTAATCATACATTTTTTAATTGAATCTGTTCTATTTGAATGAAAAATCTAAATATGTACTTTAATCCTATAAGAGTAATATTTTGAAAGAATATTTTTTGAAACAAAATTTGTTACGAGAACAAACTAGTTATAAGCAGAAAACATTGATGTTTTTCCTTGTCTTTTTTTTTTTTTTCAAAGACTAGAGTTGCATTTAACTCTTGTTTAACAAAGTTTCAAGTAGGATAATTAACTTGGCAATAACTATTTACCTTTCCTGCGAGTTTTGCTGGTGATTGTGGTATTTGATCAAGACTTCAAGAATATGACCTCATAATCGGGGTGATCTTATAACCGCTTCATACACATTTAATATTCAATGAGCTAGGACTTCAGAAAAGTGACCTTACATGCGGGTGACTTTATATCGAGGTCTGACTGTACTAGTCTTATTAAATGCACGCAACTTGCTACTTAAAGCTCCTTGTTATACGTTAGGGAAGAGATAATGCAATTTTTGTAAGACCTGTTTCATAAAGCATTCTCATCATGTAGAAAAAAATATAACCGGGTGTGGGCTTATGAAAAACGAAGAAGGTATCCTCTGATAATGCTCAGGAACAAAAATGAAAGCGTTAAAAATTAAATTTAAAAAATTGTTTTGAGCATAAAATTGTGATGAGAATTGCAGACATCTTTTTGGAGTTACATTAAATCATTTTTCCATGCAAAACGTTTATGGATGCAAAGACATCCCACAATTTCCTACAGAACACTCTTTAGCGGAAACGAAGAAGAGAAGTACTAAGAAGTAAGCAAAAAAGCAACGATATTACGCACAAAATTAAAATACAAAAAGCAGACACGAGTCTCGGAATTATTTGGAATTTCTTTTCTACGCAAGAATGAAGGAAGCAATGGAAGCAAAGACCCTCCCTCTTTTTGAGGTGTTTTTCCTTCCCTTGCTCCATTCTTTCTTGCATTGAAAAAGGAATTCCATATAATTCCGAAACTCGTGTCTGCTTTTTATCTTTTAATTTTGTGCTTAATATCGATGATTTTGTGTTTACTTCATTTATCGTACAATAGGCAAACTATTTTGCTTAATAAGTACTTTGGTTTCTGCTGAACACTCTGGAAGGAAAACGCGTTAAACACCAGAGTGTTTTCTCTTCTTACGGATATGACGTAAATACAAATACAAATACAAAAGTGACGACCAGCAACAGGCTCAGGGCCCAGCTAGGCTGGTCCTAGTCAATTTAGCAGTCCCCAATGAACATCAAGAGATTTCTTAAACGTTTTTACCCCGCTGCAATTAACAGTCGCTTCTGGTAAACTATTCCAATTGCCTATAACCCTATTGAAGTAGTAATTTTTCCTAATTTCAATATTAGCCTGAGATTTGAAAAGCTTAAAACAATGACCTCTAGTTCTACTTTCAGCACATAGCTGTAGTCCATCAACATTTCAGAATTTTAATGAATTTAAACAACTGAATCATGTCCCCTCTAACTCTCCTTTGCTCAAGACTATACATATTGAGCCTTTTAAGCCTAACCTCATAATCTTCGCCTGAAAGACCACTTACCAATCTAGTAGCTCTCCTTTGAACCCTTTCCAATAAGGTAATATCCTTTTTTAGGTACTAAGACCAAAACTGAACAGCATACTCCAAATGAGGTCTTACCAAACTTCTGTATAATGGCAATGCATTTTCCCCTTAGACCTGTTCGAAATAGCCTTATTGATAAACCCAAGCATCCTGTTAGCTTTGTTACTTACTATGCTACACTGCTGGCTGGACTTGAAGTCGAGACTAATCAATACTCCTAGATCAACAACTGCTTCTGCTTCCCTAATGACGGAACCTTGTAAATAATAGGTTGCATGCTTATTCCCATGACCAAAATGAAGCACTTGACATTTCCCAATATTAAAAGACATACCCCACTTAATTGCCCACCTAGAAATTTGATTTAAATCCTCTTGAAACTGATTGACTTGTTCCTCCGTGTCCACAATTCCCATGATTTTGACATCATCAGCAAAAATATTGATGTTCCCAGAAATACTCTGAGTAATATCATTAATAAAAATAATAGATAATATTGACCCTAAAACTGAACCTTGTGGAACACCACTCAAAACATCAATCCACTGAGAATAATTGCCCTTCACTACAACTCTCTGTTTCCTCCCAGTCAGCCAATTTTTAACCCAAATTAAAGTTTTTCCACCAATACCAATAGCAAGTTTGCTAAGAAGAGCTTCATGCGGTACTTTATCAACGCTTTCTGAAAGTCAATGTAAACAACATCTACACACTCTTTATTAATGCCATGGTAACCTTGTCATAGAAATGCAACAGATTAGTTGTACAGGACCTACCTTTCCTAAAACCATACTGAAAATCAGTCAACACTCCATTTGCCTCCAGGAAATTCACTATTTTGATTTTTATTAGTGTTTCAAAGATTTTACAAAGAACTGAAGTAAGACTCACAGGCCTATATTTTCCTGCCTTAGTTTTAGACCCTTTCTTGAAGAGCGGCGTTATGTTTGCCAGGTTCCAATCCACTGGCACAGTCCTCGAGTTATAAGAAGATATGAAAATAGTCAAGACAACATCCACTAATTCCACTGCACATTCTACTAAAATTTTTGGATAAACATTATCAGGTCCTCGAGCCTTATTTGCTTTAATCTTTTTCAAATGAAACAACACATCATCCCTAGAAAATACAAAATCCTCAAGCTGTGTATTAGCTTGCGTCTCGCTTATGTCAACTGTTGAGATACAGTTTCTGTTAAATACACTGGAAAAAAAATTATTTAGAATATCAACAATATCCCCCTCATTTTGAATAAAGTTCCCGTTCTCATCCACTAGTGGGCCTACGTGAGTATTACGAGCTTTCCCTGAATTAGCATAAGCAAAAAATTTCTTAGGATTCCTTTCGATGTTATCTGCAAGCTTTTGCTCCAATTCCCTTTTCTTACTCCGTACCAAATACTTGAAAGTACGTCTAGCTTCACAATACAAAATCCTGTCAGCATGGCACCCAGTCCCTTTAAGTCGCCGAAAAGTGGCCTGCTTTTAATTGAGAGCTTCTTTCACCTCCCTAGAGAACCACATGGGCCAAATTTTCGTGAAATCCCCCTTCTTTATAAAAGGAACATAATCCATCACTGTTTTCTCCAATTTCCCCTTAAACTCTTCCCACTGAAGATCAGCTTCACTATTCTCCAACCCAGAAGAAAACACCTCTTTCAAACCCTGCTTAAGTGCAACATAATCAACATTCCTGAAGTTAGGTACAAATCTGAAATTTTCACCTTTGTGAGCATTGAAGCTGGTCCAAAACCTAATAGCATTGTAATCACTATCTCCAATATGTTCCCCTATACTCAACCCCTGAACAGAACTTCCGACATCACAAAAAACTAGATCCAAAACAGCACCATGCCTAGTCCCCTGGATAACAACTTGATCCAAAAAACAGTCACCAATACCTTTCAGAAAATCTTCTTCCCTACCATTGCTAGTGTAAAAACTATTCCAGTCTATGCCCGGGAAATTGAAATCCCCCATCATGATGACCGAGCCCTTACCAGACATGTCCCTAATAACGCTATACATCTCCTCGTCTTGATCCTGACTAACGTTAGGCGGCCTGTAAACATTCCCCAAATGTAACTTCTTACCCTTATTGCTCATCAACTCCACCCAGACCATTTCAATATCCTTAGGCTTATTATTAATGACCAATTCATTGCAAATAAAATTGTCCTTAATATAGAATAAAACCCCTCCACCTTTCTTACCCAGCCTGTCTTGCCTAAACAAATTATATCCAGCAATGCTCACTAAATCCTTATCATCATCAGTAAACCATGTTTCTGTAATTCCAATAATATCCAACTCCTCACCTGCGATAACACCTTTTAACTCGTCCATCTTATTTCTGATACTGCGAGCATTAGTATATAGAAACCTGAGCATGCCCATTTTGCTTGTCTTAAACATTTTATGATGCCTCAAATCACTACTATTAATGTTACTATTGCTTAATATTTTACCCTCATTTTTAAAACCTCCAGAACAGAAGTAGTCAACACAATGACATTCTCCAATCCCCCCATCCAAAATTAGTTTTTTGATTCTGAAGTTTCTAAAATCATATCGCTAACCTTAACTACACCCCTAGAACTAAGATGAAGACCATCCCTCGCAACCCAATCACGCTGACAAGAACTCCAAACATCAATGAACCTGATTGAATGCTTTATGCAAAGTTTCTTAAGAATCAGGTTCATGCTCCTAGCCCGCTGATTTAACCAGCCCCTATGCACCCCATACCTGGGAAGCAAACCAACTACCTGGACATCTGTCGAAAAGTTAGTTGCTTTATCCCCAAGGTTCTCCCAATCCTTAACAAACTCCTCGTTTGTGCTGTTACCGACGTCGTTAGTCCCCACCCACAGAGTAACTGAATCTCCTTTCTTAAACATTCCCTTTTTCTCCACAACCTTACTAACATCCTTCACCAGAGCCCCTGGTAAACAGCACCTAGCCACCTTGCGCCTCGTTCTCCCGACCACATTACCTATCCCGCGTACTATAGAATGCCCTAAAATGACAACCTCTGTTTTCAGGTCTTCAGTTCTACCTTTCCCCATACTAGATCCTACTCCTGCAACCTCACTCTCCCCAACAAGCCCATCACAAGAAGTTCCCACCTCTTTTATAGAATTTTCACCCAAGTTATTTCTAACAAATTGGGCTTCCAGTGCTACCACCTTGACACGTAACTCTAATAATTCAGCACATTTTGTGCAAATATATTCCTTCTCTGGAGCTGTATTAGCGTTTCCCTCCAGTTTACTAAACATCTCACACCTATCACAGCAAATCCACCAACTCCCATTACCATTTTTAATTTCCTTCATTAAGCATATAACTCCCATAGCTAAATAAATCTAATGCAAACAATCAAAAAAGCAAAATAATACACAAATCAGCAAATTTAAGCTACTACTCTGATTAAAAACACAAATTACATAGAAAAATGCAAATAACTTGAATTTAAACACAAATAACTACAGTAAAGAAGAAAACCAGGTGTTCCCCAAGACTTACAAAATGTACACAATCACCATATGGTTAGGCTTAACTGAAAAAATTGAATTACACCCCAAAAAAGCAAATAGAATGAGTTTCAGTCTCACAAAATTAAAACATACTAATTACATAATAAATTGCAACAAATCTACAAGTAATTAAACAGAAAATATCCAAAAATACACAAAAGATACTTAATTTCAGCAGGAGTAAAAACACTGGCATGCAACACTTGGCTCCCTGGTGGCCAAAACTAAAAGCTGAGTTCGCATTATATTTGATTAATCATTATAAGCTATTTCTACAAGAAGATTAGTATTATTAGAATTGCAGTTGGATGAATCTTTATTTTACTATAGATGTGTGTATGTGTAGGGAGAACATCTTTCTTATAAAAATGTTGTATCAGAAAATAATTTTAGTAAAAAATATCTTACGTACCACCATTGTGACCTGCAGGATAACAACCAACACCGCACTTACTGCCTCGTAGCTCCACATTTTGAATAGAAAGATTAACGCTACGATCCAAGTGAATTAATGCTTTTATATCGAACGGAGTAATTCTTGTTACAAATGCGACAGGTGTTTTGAACAATCACTGAATACCACACACCACAATTTGCAGCTTTTCTTTTTATCTGACATTTTTGATAGATGGCTAATTTTAAAAATGTGTCTTTCTAATTATGCAACTTATTATGTACGTATGAAATTGTTATGCAATAATGGCTCGTCTTTTGACTTTCCCTAACAAACATTGGAACTATTTCAATAGTCAAATCATTGAAGGGTGTATATTGCAGAAAATTCTTTTATTCCCCGCTAAAGACGATTTATTTTTGAGTCGTAAACTGAAGTGACAAAATTTTGTGAACGTTAAAAGAACATTGAAGTTCACTGTCACGCCTGAAGATTCGTTCGTTCGCATTGCTTATGCATTCAAATTTATTCTAAGACTAATAGAAGGAAAATACAATTACAGTTTTAAAAAACTGGAAGAAATACGGTTTTGTACCACTTAGGACTAAAAAGTAATAAAACAATCATTAAATAAGAAGATATGTGGCAGTAGCGAAAAATGTCCCACAACTAAGAATAACTTAATTTTTTGAATGAACTTGAAACAATCAAAATAAAATCAGTGTCCAAACTATTAACTTTAATATTAATAAAAAGGCATGGGGTGCTTCGCTATTTATATTGCTTCACTATTTATGTTTTGATAATGATTCTACATTAACGAATAGCTATCAATAAGAAATCGTAAACAACTGGGATTATGTGTCCCATCATTTTGTTGAGAACTAAATAAAAGATGACATGTAATCCATTAAATGAATGCCAAAGCAAAATAATATTAATCTTAAGGTGTTAGTCGATCCATTTCCAAAAATATATAGTATTTGGTAGGTCAGTCCGATTGTTTGCCCAGCACAATGTCAAACAAAATAAAATGCAATTTGAAGCTAACACTGTCTAAAATAATATAGAGTGATATAATAAGTGCGGTGACGCGCTATTTTGCATCGAATCAACGCTTCGTAAGTTTGCTGATTTTCATTAGCGCTTTGAACTCTTGAATAAATCGGAAGTGAATATTTAGTGAGTATTTAATGAATTTATAATTTATTCATTAATTACAGGGTGGCATAACATTTTTTATTTCAATTTTCTTTACACGAGAAGGAGTGCAGACGTTCGAGGCTGAACTTGGACAGTTTAATGAATTACGGTCGAATTTCTACCGCTGGGCGGACTCCAGTCCAGTACTAAAATATAGCTACAGTAAGTTAATTACTTCACAGATCGCCCTAACTAAATCATTTGGTCCATAAGACAAATGATCAAAGTGCTTTGTGCTAATAAAATGTAAGTGCAAAGATAAAACAACGTAGAAAAGCACAAATTCAGAATAAAAAGTAACGCAAATAGCTATTTCGAAGCTACAATGAAGCTTCTCCATCAATGCAGAAAAGAAACGCTCAACACGCAACTAGAAAGCTGTGAGTGAACAGGCAAGAACCAGAGAGACAGCCGGTATTTGTACCAAATGTGTCAGATTAGCGATTGACCAATCAGAGGCCAGGAACAAGGCGGGAGCAGAGCCCAAGAGGCAAAGGAAAGGAAAGGAAACGAACAGGAAAGGAAAGAAAAATGATAAAAATTGTTTCCAAATGTCAGGAAAATATGGAGTGCTGGAAAAATCATTTTATGGAGGAAAATATGGAGTGCTGGAAAAATCAAAAGACTGAGAATTTTCCCAAATGTGATAAGCTTCCCAAAAATCAAGTTCATAGACCGAAGAGCATTTGCTGATAATTCTAGCAGAAGAAAATTCAAAACAATGATCAAACGTCCAACAATGCTGGGCAATAGAAGAACGTGCAAGTTCTTTAAGCTTAACATAATTTTCATGTTCTTTCAGACGGTGTTTTAAGGCACGTTTAGTTTGACCTATGTAAGAAAGACCACATTTACAAGAAATACTATAAATACCCCAGTTGCTGTGCAAATCAATGGGATACTTCAAATTTGGAAATTTTATTTTATTTACAGGGGAAAATGCAGTATCAAACCCAAACTTCTTCAATATTTTAGCAATTTGCTGACTGATTTTTGGATAAAAAGGTAAAATAATAGTATAAGCAGGCTTGCGCTTAGAAACATTGCCAGAAGGCTTAACTAACCTGTTATAAATAGAATCAACGACCTTAGGAGAATAACCACGATCCAAAGCCACAGCTTTAATGTAAGAAAGCTCAGCATACAAAGAGTTAAAAGTGGAACATATATTCAAAGCACTGACAACAGGAGTCTTGAAAGAGGCTAACTTTTGGTTTGGAGGGTGAGAAGAACATTTGTGAGGAGGCAGTGTAACAGCAAAGGGCTTACGAAACACTGAAGTCATAAAATCGTAATTTAGTAATTAAAACGTCCAAGAATGAAAGAGAACTATCAACTTCCATTTCAATAGTGAATTGAATGCAAGGATCAATGGAATTAAGCTTATCAAGTAAATGATCAATATCCACTTGCTTCTGATCAAGCAATACAAAACAATCATCAACATAACGGACATAAAAAGGAAACTTTATGGTTTCGAAAAGTTTAGTCTCAAAATAGTGCATATAAATGTCACTTAAAATAGGGCTTAAAGGATTACCCATAGCCAAACCTTCAGTCATACGAAAGTACACACCATCAAATACAAACGTATTTTGCTCAAGACAAATACGAGTAAGAGAAATAAGCTCTTCAATCTCAAAACTAGAGAAATGATATTTCTGAAGTCTCAATTTAAGACAATCCAATGCGCCATTAACCGGTACATTTGTGAAAAGCGAGTTTACATTAAAAGAAGCCATAGTTAAACCAAAAGGTTTAAAATCACGAAGCTCGTAAACGAAGTCAACGGAATTTTTAACAGTGAAAGAATTGCCGTTCAAAAGAGGAGAAAAGATGGAGACCAAGTGTGTAGCTTCGAAATAGCTATTTGCGTTACTTTTTATTCTGAATTTCTGCTTTTGTACGTTGTTTTATTTTTGCACATACATTTGGTCCATGTTTCGAATGATTTTGCCGTTATTTAAAAGAGAACAAACTAAGTAGTTAAATAGCTCATAATGTTGATACCACCAATAAAATATGTAAAAAACTTCTTTTCAAGTTCTGTTATGGTTTTGAAATAATTTCTTCAGCCTTTGAAAAAAGAAACTTACAAAACAGAAATCCAGAGATTTGTAATATAGCTAAATCACTTTTAGTCTTAAGTATTTATTTTGCATTTGTCTATCAGTCACATTAATAAATTCATATTAACATAAACAATTAAGAATGTTGTTGTTCTTAGTAAAATTCAGGCAAGTATTCTTCCAAGGCTCCAAAGGGCCGGCATTGAAGAAGAGCATATTGTGTTTTTAACCAATTTTCTTGGACAGACTGCAGATATCGGAATTCGAGACCTGTAATGAAGCAGGCAATAATGTACAAGAGTTTGAAATATTGTAGATGCTTGAATACAATAAGATCCAATGCAAACATCACAGTTTCAACAGTAATGTTATATTTTACAAGGTGTTTCCATAAAAATAAACTTATTTAAGAGTTGCTAAAGAAAGCTAGAGTAAAACCACATATTATTAATGTGCTTCCAATTATGAATGGAGCTTTGAAATGGTACCAAGTTTGAAATCCTAAGTCACTACAAACTTTTTTTTCAAATCAAATTTATGTTTCAAATATCGATAATTGGTATCATATCATTAATAGGTGCTTTTACCCTATAAAAATATAATACAAAGAACGCCAACCAAAACGAACACGTTTGTGTTGATAATAATAATTTAACTTTGTGCAAGTGAACAATAGAAATATAATTTCACGTTAATTTAATGCTTACTTGTGCTTTAAATTAACGTGAAATTATATTTCTACGTTTTTGTTGGTTGGCAACTCTTATCAATGGCGTGCTCTTATCAAAGTTTTCTCACTATACCAAGTCCTCTCTTACAATGGTTACCAAAACTAGCAAGCTAGGTTGTGTGCCCTTATTTTTGTCCCACTTCCCCTGGATGCATTTGTTAAAAAAATGTCTGTGTTTAGAAACTTTGAACAGTGCTAGAACTCGAATTGTAAATTGAATGCAAGAGAATGAAGTAATGCAGAGCAATACGCGGAGGACACATGTTGAACTAGAACATTTACTCATTGCAATGTGTTTTCCATCTATAAATACAATATATCTAGAGATATTAAATAATTTCTAATTACACCCTCATAGAGACACCCTTTAAATTCATTGCCATAATACTATGCTGCCGTAGTGAGAGTGAAGTTACAAAACTTTATCTTCAAAAAATAATGAACAACTCTCGACAGGTGTTCAGAGGCACTGCAAAATGTCGTCAAAAATCTCTTGAGGGTGCTCAGGACAGAGGCCTTTTTTTGTCCTGGACAAAGGGTTTTTATACAGAAGGTAATAATATTTTCTTGATTTATCAAACTTCGACTTAACACAACAATTATTATTTATCACATTATTATTTATGGCAAATTCTTCCGTGGCTCCCGTTTGATACCTTCATAGTCAGTAATGACACTGGAATTTTTCTTTTTTGAGGGGGAGCGGTGGGTCAAGGTCAGGATGAACGATCCACTCTGATATCCAGCTCTGATTTCTGAGACACCTACATTCCATACACATTTTTAAATATCCAAAAATTCCAAATGCATTGTAGCTTTTCTTCAAGACATGCTTATTAATTATCTGCTCTTTTTCCACGTGAAAACCAAGTCACGTAAGAAGTTGCATGCTTTGCACAGTACATGCTCTGAGATGTTTTCGTTTTCTTTTTTTAAAATTGATATTCAACTTTTTATCCTTCATACATCATTGAAAGATTTGATAAAAATTTATATGGAATATTTTACACTTGTGGTGAAAGATTTTAGAAGTTTGAAATAAGTCAGCCGTGGCTTCCCTATTTTTCCCTTTTCTCTTGTGGCCTCCTACCTTTTTTCTATAGCCCCCAATGGGGCATATGGCTCCCGTTGAGAAACCCTGATCTACACGTAAGGGTCGTCCGACATGTATATCAGGGTTTCTCAACGAGGTATTGTGTAGAAGGGCTGCTTTGATGTCCTCATAGTGACCAGTTACATGGCTGTTAAGTCCTTTGTGTAACGACAGAGGAAGTGTGCATTTTTTAATATTTTTTACTTTGTCACTAACTGTGCAGTGACTTTAATTCTAAATGATACCCTTTACAATCTTGAAGGTTGACTTCATGTCCACACCCAAGTCCAATACTTGAAGAAAAAGAATACCGCTTCTGCTTGCAACTACTACATGGCCGGGAGGAGCCTAAAAGACAGGTGATGTGCCTGGTTACTAGGGTGGAGTGAACGCTATTGGGAAAAAATCAATTTGGAATTTTAAATCGGCAGGGGGCAGAAAAGGTGCCTTTGTGGTTCAAATGAACACATGCAAAATTTCATTGTGAAATTTTAATATTAAGATGCGCCCCAAGCCACTTGAAATATTTATCATTGCGTTGGATGATGGCAATGTGCTGCTTCAACTAAAGCGAAAAATGTTTTGAGCTAAACAATATAAAATTTATTGCTATAGAAACAAAACAAATTACTTATTATTTCACTCAAAGTATGGAAGAAACTCTCTTAATCGCAATTAAATTACGAATACTATGACTTGCAAAAAATATTTTCTGAAAATTTTTAAAGCATGTCATGAACATGAAAATTCAGACGCACACCCAATGGACACAAATTTTACTGCACTCTTTGTGTTGACCCAAGTCATAATATTTCTAGAGGGGAAAACTTAGCAAGAATGAATCCATGTCTCTGCTTTTCATCACAAACATGTCCTGAAACCTCAGTTACAAGACGAACACATCGTTTTGTTCCTTGAGAGTGGCAGGGGACCTTTGGAAATTCAACTTGCACTCCATCTCTAGATGAATTTTTCCAATTCTGAATGTCTTTTGTGGAGAGTTTTTTTTAATCACAGGTGGTTCACATATTACTTCATCATGCCAACTTATCATGTCTGTGTATTCTACTCCATCTAGGTTTAGAGGAGGAAACTTGAAACTTATAAAAAAGAGTTGAAATTTTCTGCTCTCTTGCTAACAGCATTAGTTGCATTACTTGTTTTTTAATATGTATCCTGTAATCCTTGAGCATAAAAAGAAGAAGGTTTTCGAGATGAGCATAAAAACTATTTCTTCTTAGAACAGGGTCAATTACTTCTTTTAAATTGGGATCCAAGTACCTAGAAGAGAATATAAGTTTCTAAAAATTACTGCCCCCTTCATCACAATGTTGGTTTTCTTTAATTAGAAACCCCGACTGGAGCATATACTTTTATTATAAATGTTGCTAGTGTCCCAAGGTTTCTGAAAGGATTTTCCGTTGCAAAAACACATTGGAAGGATTCTACTTGCAGTTGTTAGCCATCCGGAATGTACTATTGGTCGAGATTTGCAATTTGCCAAGTCATCAGAACAATTCCCTTCTAAAAAACCGTAACAAATATCCCTGAGATCCCTGAGGTACATTTGGTCTGTACTGAACTCCAGATCAGCACATAAGTGCGGAAGATACTCGACAGCAATTTTTGAAAATGATACTACGGGAAGTTCTTTTCCTATTTCGTCTGTTGGTGCTTTTCGGCTTGACGTCTTACAGTCAATTTTCTGCAGAAGATGTCATAATGGCAGTTCATTGATATGCAACAAGAAAATTAACCATTGTAATGGCCGACCAAGCTCTATCTCCAACAAACGAATAACCCCACCCTTTGTGCCAGTATTAATGTTTGTTCCATCACATCCTACAGCTAACAATAATTACCTAAAATAACAATAACAAGTTGTCTCGAAAGCAGGCATGGTGTCGACCATTACCATTAGAAGTTACAGCTTATATTACGATGAAAAATGAAAAATTCTTGTCCAAGAATTACTTTAAATAAAATTTGAACTATTTGCATAAACTACGAGGAAACTTATTAATAGAATATACATAAAATTCTTTTACGTGCAATTATCACAATTTAAAATTAACAGCTCAATGATCACTAAGAGCATATGAAGTGCATCTATTCATAACTAAAGATATGCTAATTTGACCTTGAGTTTTTATTTTGCTTAAAGGGAAAGCATGTTGTTGACTGTCTCCATTACATTAGCTATCGCTTTTACATGTCTGACGCACTATCATGAGAAGTTTCGTCTAACTGATTCTGACGCGGAAAATTGATATTTTTTTTTTTTTTTTTTGCACGAAAAACTAAGGAAATATTTAGACAATCTGAACATTGAAATATTTTGTTATTTAGAACATAACGCAAAAAATATAATATAGTTTTCTTATTATAACTCTTGAAAAGAACGAAAATCCACTTAATGTATTTGTTCCGTCAAACTTTGGTCGGGTTGGGGCGCATCTTAACTTTGTTCAAACTAAATAAAATTTTACACACGTTCATTTGGACCTACAGGGCACCTTTTCCGCACCCTGCCGAATAAAAATGCCAAAAAAAATTTTTTCACTCCACCCTACTGGTTGCAGACCGATCATGGAGTTTTGACATTTGGACGCTTCTGCGCATGGCAGAAAAGAACGAATCCATTCGAGTTTTAGGGAAGATCGTTTTGCAGGTGCTTTTATTTAGTACGCGATTCAGAACGTTTGCTTCTCTGTTTGTTGAAAGCCACTAAATCTATAAAGTGACATATAGCATTAGTTCCGAATAAATCAAGTATGCTAAAAGAACTAGAACAAAAAAGTCACATTTCTTATACCAGCAGTTATTCCCTTAAACATGAATGGATTATTCTTGGAACTCTGCCAGGCAGATCCTTTGGTTGATGGTATAACTTTAGCTGAAAAAGTTGCATTAATCTAGTAGGTCGTTATTAGGCCGTGGTAGCCTAGTGGTTAGCACGTCGGACTTCCACCTGGAAGGTCGCGCGTTCGATACCCACTGAAGACCATCATGTATACTGGGGGATATGTGCATGTAAAATCCGTAGACCCCACTACCTCTCCCCGTGCGTAAGCAATCCTAAGGCCTCGGCTAACAGGTAGGGGTCTGGTGGAGAAAAGTAGGTCGTTATTATTATTTTATTATATGTATAATGGCTTATAATGACTGGTGGTTATAAAGGACATATATCTGTACAAATAAAAATGTAAGTGTTTGTTTGTTCCTAACCGCTAATCTCCGAAAGTACTTCACCGAATGCTTTCATATTTTTGCCAGTAGACAGAGTGATTCAAGAGGAAGGTTTATAGACCCGTTAGAAAAAAATTCGACATATAGTTCCTTTTTTAATTCTAATTTTACACAAATTTCCACATAAATTCCCCAATATGAAGGTGGAAAAAACCTTGCACATGTTAATATAATGTATCAATCGAAAGCGCTGATTTTTCTGCACAAGATGGAATTTGTTCGAAGCTTCTAAGTCAATAAGAACGCCAGTTATAAACTTTTTAGTTCGATTTATTAAGGCTTACCTTGATCCAAAAATAATAATTAGCAGTTTCCTCAACTCCGGGTGAATAGTGTTAGCTTATAAAAATAATTTAACTTTGTGCAAGTAAACAATAATAATAAAATTACACGTTAAAATTGAGGAACACGGAAAATTGAGGAATTAGTTTTCCTTACTCGTGTGTGCTTGCAACAGAGCACTTTTGTATTTAATGGTAAATTCTATGCTATGGTAGATGGCCTGGCTATGGGAAGTCCTCTTAGTCCTATTTTAAGTGATTTCTATATGCATTATTTTGATTAAAAACTGTTCCAGAAATTGCAATTTCAATTTTATGTTCGTTATGTGGATGATTGTTTTGTCCTAACGGACAGTAACTTGTTAGGTATTGATGATGCTCTTTCTATTATGAACTCCATTGATCCTAATGTCCAGTTTTCTTGTGAGAAAGAACTTAATAGTAGCCTCGCGTTTCTTGATGTCTTTATTTCTAAGAGTGAGTCTGGTTTCACTACTTCTGTCTATCGTAAACCTTTCGCTGTTTCTTTACCTCCTCACAGACTGTCGTCTCATCCTCCCAACCAAAAATATTCGGCTTTTAATGCTCTGGTCCATCGTGCTATTAATATTTGCTCTTCTCCTGAGCTTCTCAAGATTGAACTCAACTATCTGAAAGCTGTAGCTGTTGATAGAGTATTTTCTCACTCTTTAATTGATTCTATTCATAACAAACTTTCTAAAAAAACTTCTGGTCCCAATCATGTGGTTTCTAGAAAGAATTTGGTTGTATAACCATTCTTTCATTCTGTCAGTTTTCGTATTGCTAAAATCCTAAAAAGGTTTCAATTTCAAGTTGTTTTTGCTCCTAGCAACAAACTTTCCTTCTCTTCTCTTAAAGATCCTGTCGATCAACTTAACACTTGGGGTATTTACCAAATTAGTTGCCGTTGCGGCCTTTCTTACATTGGGCAGACAAAACGTGCTCTGAAAATTCGCTTAAATGAGCATAAAGGTTATGTACGAAAGCAAGAGTTAAATAAGTCTAGCATTGCTCAACATTGTTGGAATTAAAACCACTCTTTTGACTTCAATTCTGGTAAAATTATTCAAAAATGTTCTTCCCCTTTAGAGCTTGACTTTTGGGAAGCTTATCATATTAACAGGAATAGTTCTAATTTGGTCAATGATTCTTCCTCAACTCCTTATTTTTCACAGGTCTGGCATAAATTTCTTTAATTTGTTGTTCTTTCTAGGTTTTCTTGTTGTTTTCCTTTTTTGTGTCTATTTTTCTCCTTCCCCCCTCCCTCCCCTCCCCCTCCTTTACATGTGTACTTTGTTTTGCATTTTGTTTTGGTAGTTTCTGTACTTATTTTTATTTCAATTTTATTCTTTGTATTTTATTTTATTATTTTTGCAATTTTTATGCATGCTGTCGTCTTTTTTGCTTTATTTTTATTGTTATTCCTTTTTACTTCCTGTACTTTCAACTGGATTCGTTTGTTGCTCTCTTATTGGTGTCTTCCTGCTACTTCTACTTCCACTTCACGCTGCCTTTATTCTCATTGGTTTACAGATAATTCTTAGGCTATATAAGCTTTGTTTTCTTGTTCTGTCTGCTTCATTTGGATGTTTTGCATCTAGAAGCTCCCTGTCGCATTGAAAAAGGGATTCCAAGCAATCCCGAAACATATGTCTGCATTTTTTTGCTCATTTGTGCTTTAAATTAACGTGTAATTTTATTATTAGTGTTAGCTTAATCTATATAAATAAAAATGTAAGTGTTCGTTTGTTCATCACCTTAAATCTCCGAAAGTACTTCACCGATTGCTTTGAACTTTTGCCAGAACATCGCATTCGAATATGTGCGTGTTTTTATATATCACTTTTAATTTATTTAAATTTTGATTTAATTATATCGTATTTTAATGTTTATTAAGGAGAATGAGGAACTGCAACGTGTGGCAGGATACAGCTTTTTTCATTTTCATTTAATAATTTTGAGTTTTTTTCTGTTTGTATTGAAGTATTTTTGCACTCGAAGATTAAGGGGAACTTTAAATCAAAGATTACTTATTTTGAATGGCAACAGTTTAATTTAGATATTTTCTTTTTTTAAAAAAAATTTCGTGTTTTTCGTGTTTGTATTAAAGTATTTGTTAGTATTTTTGAACTCGAAGATTAAATGGAACTTTAAAACAAAGATTACTTATTTTGAATGGCCAACAGTTTAATTTAGATATTTTCATTTTTTTTTTAAAATTTGTGTTTTTCGTGTTTGTATTCTAGGTATTTGTTAGTATTTTTGAACTCGAAGATTAAATGGAACTTTAAAACAAAGATTACTTATTTCGATTGCAACAGTTTAATTTAGCTATTTTCATTTTGATTTTAAAATTTTGTGTTCTTTCTGTTTGTATTCAAGTATTTTGTTAGTATTTTCAAGGCTGAACTTGATCCAGTTTACTGTAAAACGGTTACGATCAAGTTCAGCCATCGTATTTTTCACTTAATGATCAAGGGAAACTTAAAAACAAAGATTGTTAATTTTGAATGGCAATTTTTTAATTTAGAATATTTGTTTGTGTTTCATCTGATTGGATAACGCTTATGTTGGAATTTTTCCATGTACCCATACAGGCAATATCAATATCCTCACAAACAATGGAACGACAAAAAAAAAATGCCCGCAAGCATTGTGAAAAAATCATAATGCTCAAGCCCAATCAATCAAATTGAGCAGTTTAGATCTAGACACGGATTGCTTCTCACGTGGACATTTATATATTACGTGTTCTGCAATGGGTAAACCAGACAATCTAGATTTTCCGACAATGAAACAACAATCATTGTGAAATGAAACATATTCGAAATATGCGCTTTCTCTTGCTTTTCATCGAACCAGGCTGAACCACAGCAACTCGTGGCCGGGTACAGCTAGTATATATATATATATATATTCTGATTGACTAAAATGTATTTCATTCGTATTATAGTTGTGAGAGTGTTACCTGGTTAGTACATTTCTTTTTTGACAAACTAAAAGTGTTATTTCAAAACCTGAGCGGTGATTTCGCACACAATATTAGTCGCTGCAGAGTAGTTGGCAAACAAGGTACTACCTTGTGATAGGTATTAGTTCATAAACTAACCAAGATTTGATTTCGGCGTTATCTATCTGCAAAAAAACTCGTTTTTCTATTATTATTATTATTATGTAGTGTTGTTGTTGCATGCCCAATTTTAACTTTTACACTTCATACGTACTGCAGTACATACATGCAAATAAAAACATTTTGGTAATGATAAGGTAATGCTAGGTATTTGGTAATGGTTAATTGTAAACATTAAGTAAATCATGTTATTTTGGCAGTGATTATCTCTATTGCTCCATACAGTGTAGCCTACAACTTGCGGTTCATAAATCAACCGTCGAAATGATTGATGTTTTGCCCACTTTCCAAAATGTTTGGTTTCCGTGGGTTAGAAAATAACATCGATGGTCCATGTGAGTGCGGAAAACTTCTCTTAACTATTGCTGTAAAAAATGGTATTTTCTTTCTTTCTTTTTTTATTTATTTATATTTTTTTTAAGGGCGAGAGTGAAGTTTGCAAATCAAAGTCTGATTCTATGTTTCAAAAAGAAAAAAAAGGACATACATAGGCGCCCTGTCGATCTGTTAAAGTATAGATATTTCATGTATAACACACCCTCTTCCTCCCCACCAAAAAAGGGAAAGAATTAATTAAATAAAAATAAAAAATATGTGAAATATTACAAAACACTCGCAAAAGTTTATAGCAGGACACTCCTGGAAATTTTTGCAACCTTTCTCTATTGTGCTGCTTACCTAATTTTTAGTACACTCGTGGCGAAGCGATATGGCACCGACTTGTAGTGAACGAAATGTAATAAAAGACACTTATATCTGTTAATTTTGCAGTACCTTCCCATTGTGGTCTAAGTCTAATTTTTGGTACAGTAGTAGAATAGTGTTGAGGCATTAAAAAAAATTTCCAAAATTTTCTGAGGGTATTTTTTTTTTTTTTTTTTGAGATATGCAATGTAAAGAAATTAGTGAATGACCTTAGAACAAAAATTTTTCATAAGAAAATCGTGTAGTATATGAGTAGAAAGGTGTAATCTTTAGATTTTCAATACTTTTTGAACTTTCTACTGTATGTCTGACGAGTGACTATAATATAATGAATCTACTGTCATTAGTAAAAAAAGTTATGGTTATTTATAATGACGTTTTTCAGTTTTTTAGCACCTTTTAAGGTTTTTTACATGCCGGTATCCCTCACATTTTTAGGTCTAAGAATCTAAAAATTGGCATACGTGTTCTTCATTCCAAGTTTCAATAAAATTGGAAATGATGAGGTCAAAAAGTGATTGATCTGACATGTAATATTGTTCATTAACAACAACTACAAATTGCAAAACGGCAGGAATTATTGAAGGTACTCAGTATATATGCTGAAATTAAAAGAGAAGAACAAATCGCAGAATCTAATTTAACACTTCAAAACTTACTTTATTTGATTATGCTTTTTTTTTTTTGCAATGTACATAATTAAATATTTTCGAATTAATTCTATGATTTTTTGCAGTGTGGCAAATTACTCAATAAAATCTCCAGATGGGATTTTCCTATTTGAGTGGGCATAGTATATTTGTCAGCAGCAGAGTGTTTTGATAATGCAAAATAATAGGAATATTGCTCTGCAAAAATATGAAGAACTTGTGTTCATTTAAATGAAATCAACAACTATTTTATCCAAAATGTTTATTCAACAAATATCATTTTGGTACAAATTACTGATAGAATCTTGTTTGCTGATCCCAACTCAGTTGACAAGAATTACTTCATTTTGCTGAAAAATCATTCGACGCACACATTTTCCGCGTTCTGCATGATGAAGTTATTGTAGGCGCTGACTCGAGTGAATGCTGCAGGGCCGAAAGTCTTGCCGCAGCCAATCAGAGCATTCCCGAAAGAAGTGATACCTATCTGGATTGGTGTGTTATCACGCATGTGGACGAGTGGTCCTCCAGAATCACCCTGCAAAAGAATACACAAATTACGAGGTTACAATGCATTTATGTACAGTCTGTGTGTGTAAACGTATTTTACCCACAAGGAAAGGAGAATTAGACAGGACATGAATTAGTTGTCTAAATTTAATAAAATGGAACATGTTGAAGCTACTTTTCACGTTACAAGAATTAGACGGGAAAAATCATTTAAATTCATCTTTGCAAATTAAAGATTGAAATGAAGTGATCTACACATATTTGATTTAATAATACGAGCGCAGCAAAAACAATACGAATATCCCAGTGTCTTGTGACTGTAACGTCACTATTAGGACAAAAGTCAAATTATGACAAAACTTTTAATAAGCCATGAAATTCTTTGCTTTTCCCATTATGTTCTTTAATATGAAAGATGTTTTCGTTGAATTTATTATAAATCAGTATACTATTGTAACAAAAAACTTTATTGTCTAATTTATTTCAACACCACAAATATCGCAGTAAAAAATACATGATAAACATCAGCGGACGTTTACAGTCTACCAAAAGGGATTAAAAGTCAAAGAGTTTTGTGATGTCAGTAACTTTTAAATCAAGTATTATAGTAGAAACGTGCTTCAGAGTCGCAGTAAACCGCTAATAGTCTTAATGAATGACAGAAATGCGAACCTGAAAAACGTTTTCCGTAGCAAGCAATACCAAATAGTTTATTACTCTTGTCCGTTATCAAGAAGATAAGTTAGTTGTTTACCCTTAGCATAAATTCCGAATTCGAAATCAAGACTTTTATAGACAGTAAAGAATGGCACTATGTTATCTCATAACATATGTAGCAGCATATAACTCATTGAAATAAAAAATACATAAACAAGTCACTATGTTTAAATAAAATGGAATCAATTTATAATACCGTAAGAAACTTAACAATATTTAATGCACTTGTAAATGGCTACATCATTTGAAATTCAAATTTTGTTAAAGTGTTACTGTAGTTAATGTACAGAAACATTAAATACAGGATACAGTAAAAGCCAAAGAATTATTTATGATAGGTTATTAATATAGGTTATTCTTCAACAAACTGCCTGTATTCGGCATCGGAAAAATTAAAAGTATTTAAATTTACTTTTTTTTTCACTCAAACTTTCAAATAAAGCTCTAGTTAACGGAAAATGAAAAAAAATTCACACAAAATTTCTGTTTATAACAGTCAATATTTTTAATTGCTACTGTTTGATTTTTAAGTCAAATTTAATTCTTAAGCAATGCGTTTGTTTAATCGGTGGTGAAACATACAATTTAGTGTTATTATTCTCGAAAACGCAATAAGTACAACTAGTTCATTACCGTAGAAACTGCGGAAAGTTCTGTAGTGCATTCTCGAAAACGCAATAAGTATTAACAGGTATTTTCTGTAATCCGTAATAATCAGACAATTTTAACTATTTTTCCGTAGTGACAACGGGCAATACGTATTGGTTGGCCTCTTTGGGACAATAAGCGTCCAAAAACTTCATTGACTTTGATTAAAATAAATAACGCTCTCCAAAAATCTTAAAATTTATTTCGTAAAAGGAACTAGACAGTTTGAAAGGAAATAGGAACTTACATTGCAAACGCCAGTTCTAAAGCCCGTTGTGCATATTTTATTGTCATCTACAGCTCCACCATAAATGATCCCGCACTGTCGGTTTGGTACTACCCTTTGGTTTGCCCATTGCAAGATATCAGGAATATTGGTGGGAAGAACTGGAAGAAATGAAGAAATATGAGAAATTTTACGCAGAAATATGAGCATGTCACCAATAAATATTATTTTTTACCATCAAATGCATATGAAAAACATAAAGGCAACACGTCCAAAATTATCGAAGTTGAACATTACCCACAAATCTTATTTACAAAAAATAGATAAATTACAGCTGAAGTAAAACATACTCAGTTATTTTAAAGGTACGGCACACGTTTGTCAAAATAAAAACTGAAGAAGAAGTGGTACAGATCATTTTACTTAAATTTTCTATTTACTTGTACTGAATTATAGCTTTAGTTCAGTAGCCAGTTATATTACTCATTTGTCTGGTAATTTTAAGCTGCTATTTCAAAATTTTTGTTTAATACGTTAAACAAATGACAAACATCTCGATAAAGGGTAGTGTGGTTCAAGTACTTTTAAACTGCTTTTGTATGAGAAAAATTAACAATTCTGATGGACTGATACAAAATCGAAGTGACCAATGTCTAAACCCATATTCAGTTCAAGAACAATTAGTTCTTCAACATAGCTCACACTTTCTTAAATTTCTCAGTTACTTACTTCTAACTCTATTCGTATTTCCCCATCCCATGATAAGAGCAGTTCTATATCCAGCGTCAGAGCCTTCATTAGCTATGCATATGGGTTGCAATTCGTCACTTAGTGGAATGGGTTCCGTTGTTCTGAAGATGGCTACGTCGTTGTTAAGGTTCTCGTACTCAGGATGAGGTGTGACGCTTGCGAAGTTGACGCGGTACACCGGGGAACTCTTGTTGACATTACCAGCAATGCCGTAGTAGGATTCAGCAGGCTGGAGAACCCCTTCACTGGAACATATAAAAAGAATTTTAAAATGCTCAACAAGCGAGGTGTTGCCTGTAAGCTTCGAAATATATATACTCACAAGACAACGCAGTGGGCAGCCGTCAGCACATTTGTAGGCGAAATGACGGAAGCGGTGCAGACGAACTGGTCGTTGTAGAACAACGCAACCTGGGAAATGAGAAATGAAGAAAGTTATCAGAGTCAAATTTAATTATTAAATGCTTTAAATCACCAGACACATGTCACAGAAATAAATTAATTAATTAAATTCTTTAAACGCATTTTAAAAATACACAAAACACTTAATGTTTAGTGAAAAGGGGCTTCTTCTTATTGAAAAAAATAGTAGTTGAAAACGTTTAGTCAACTTTAGTATGTTTAGAGCTAGGTTTCAGTCATAGCATTCTCCTGATGTCTGTTATCCTTCCCCCAAGTAAACAAGAAGCGCCCCATCATCTAGAAAACTAAACGTCTACTGGTGACTAATAACGAGAAGATCTGTAAAATTCCAATAAACTTCTGTTTTGAGTAAACTCTCGCCCTTGATTTTTAGTATAAAAAAACAGTCAAATTTAAAACCAGGATGCATGATAAATTTAATATAGGTCCAGAGTAACATCTTATGGCTCTCTCATTTGATGTAAATCAGAAGGGTTGTTGGCGAATATTTAATCAACAGGATATGAAAATTGGTAATTAATCAAGAAATGAAACCTAATCTGAATATCGTTCTCTGTTTATTTATTTTATTATCAGCTGGCATGAGGTGTGCTTCTGAATTGCTCTTGAGCAAAAGCCGTTTCGTTAAACTTTAGTTCATATGAATTACCTCACCTTTTGTATTCATTTACGTAGCAATGGACAACGTCCTATTAATTAGCAGGATAAAGTCTTGAGGTCTAGAACTGCTAAAGTCTAAAACTGCTTTCATGTGTTGGACGCGTGCATCTTGATTGATCCAACTTGAATGGAAAGAACAATGAATTGGATATTGGTATAACGTTTAGTGACTTTAAAAAATTTAACCTGGATTGGGCAGATGGTTAGTCCCATTACTGACTCGAATTGTGGACGTATTGAGTTGAGATGAAGACGTTAATTCCGGGCTGGTTCAGTAATAAAATGCAGAAATCATAAAACAGCTGCAAAGAAATATGAAAACATGCCCGAAGAAAATGTTTTCGAAAAAGTTCATACAATGTGTGGTCAATGGTGGACTTTTCTACAAATAATGCTACTCACTACTTCGCATTTTCAACTATTTTCTTTTTTCCTTTCTAATGGGGATGCGTATGGTCACTAACCTTTGTAGACCTAGTGCATTCCCCGGAAACCGGCATCCATAAGTTTAAATAGTACCACTATCGGCGGATACCAAAACCACTTGAGAATTTTTGACGCTCAGTTTCCCACTAGATGGCGGTACCTTAGCTCTAATTGATGCGAAACTGCACTAAGAGTTTAATTTAGCTGAGAGTATCCAAGCCAGAAAAATACTCGAGGGATCTTTAACATTCCGCATAATCATACGATATGGGCGCTGACGATTTTCTGCATCTTGAAAATCCATCGACTTGGGCCAGGTTTGATCCTGCGAACTTGGGCGTACGAGGCCAGTGCCTTATTACTACGCAACGTCATGCAAGCATTTTAAACTATACCACGGTTCCAATCTCTAAATGTTCTGGTAATGACATGACCATCACGTATCCCAGATCCTAACCCGATGGATTGTACATGATTCATTGAAATAGCGGGTAAATCGCTGTGGCAGGAGAAATGACGTATTAAAAGGGTTCACTTGTGGCTTGGGTTCTGATTGTAGAATGCCAGTAACAAGTAAAATGACGCATTGTTTAAACGGGTTCGTAACTAACTGGCAATATTGTGGGGCACCAGTAGCAAGTAAAATGACGCATTAGTTAAAGCACTTCATAACTAGCCTACACGTGTTTAAGATTGAGAGACTTCGTAACTAGAAGTGAAAATTTTTATTTAATATAATATATCATTACCGTCCAAGGATACATCCCTTGCTCTGCATCCCTACCTCCTACTATCCTTTCAGCTTCTTGCGATTCTGGCTCTAGAAAATAAATAAATAGATTTCACATTTTCACATTGTAATAGAGTAAAGCATTTTGAGTGGTCACTATTAAAAGTAAGCAGAAAATAGTGCCTGTTTAACATGCATGTACATCTAAACGAATTTAATACACCATAATCTCGTGCGAAGTATCACATTGAAAGACAAGAAAGAACAGTTCTATTTTTTATACGTTTTCTTGTAATTTTATTTGTTAATTCAATCATGTAAATGAATTATCATATATACATAGAAATATTAAAATTACACTTGGAAAACAATACTTTTGACTTTTATATTATTGCATTAGGAGTAGCTCAGCTAAAATAACTCTCATTCGTCTTTGAAACGCTTTTTAATCATTGAAATGTAATTCGAATATTTTATCTAATATAAAAAATCGTTTGCACTTATCAAGATTGACCGTGCACATGTCAGGTTTGACCCAACACAGTGATGAAGAATCTATAACACGCTGACATATTTTGGGTAACAAGTATCATTCATTTCAAGAGTCATCGACGGAAACAAAAAAAAAATTGAAAATCACAAAAAAAAAAAAAAAATCATATGATAGAGGCTCATTGAGCCATAAATTTCTAAAGGAAAAGTGTTGTTAAATTTTTTAGTGGGCTATTTAATTTATTATTTATTCAGTTTTTATGAGGTATGTCATACCTTTAGAAACCATCCTCCCTCTCCATCCACCCTTGATGAAGAAACATGTAAAATGTTTGTACAATTTTAATCCATGTACATATAAGGGCGGGGGGGGGGGGAGCTCTGAAATTATACTTAAATTATCCTTCTTTTGCCGAAATGGTGGTTAAGCTTGAACGCTGAACTGAAGGCAAACAGAAGTGACGTCATAACATGACGACTATTTGGTGATAATTAACTGGGCGGTAAATAGCCAAGTGGGAAAGAAAATTGGTGGCTAAAATGAGATGCTAAACCAACGTCGATTTGGTGACACTGGCGATATTTAGAGACGCATTTTTTAAATTTAATTTCATTTATTTATTTTATTTTATTTATTTATTATTTATTTACAATAATTTTCAAAAGCCGTCAAGAATTCCTTATTCATTTACAAAGAAATGGAACGCGACATGAAGTAAAATATAGAAATATATGAAAAACAGTACATACCTTCCGGTACGGCATGCACGGTCTGTAACAGAAAACTCTTATTAGAAAGTGATGTTGTGATATTTTGTTCATCGAAATCACTTCATAAAGATATAAACTACATCAAAACTCCTTTACATATGTGTGTCTCTCTATGTTTCTGCTTGTGAGTGTATATATTTTTTCAAGGATCGTTCTGAAAGTAAAGAACGTTTTCTTTTTTTTCCACATGTTTATTCAAGATAATGAAATAAAGCGTATTATTTACTTTATACTTTATCTGGAGCTGTTGATAGTAGCCTAAGCCTAACAAAGTGTAAATAATTTGCTACGTCTGGCTTTCTATATATGTTAGGGAATAGCTAATGCCGTTTTTGCGGGAACTACTATTTCATAAAAAATCATAATCACGAAGAAGAAAAATATAACTAGGTATGGGCTTAATGAAAAGTATAAAAATTCAAATGACTTGAAATAAAAACAACTTTTCGATATAAAACTGTAGTGAAAATTACAAACACCTGATTCGGAATAACTAGGAATTCCTTTTTCAATGCAAAAAGTTCATAGATGCGGAGACATCTGACAGTTCCCTACGGAGCACTCTGGAGCGAAAACGAAGATAAGAGCTATGGTTTCTGGTGAACACTCTGCAAGGAAAATGCGTGTTGAGCACCATGATATTTTTCTCCTTCTTACTGATAATCACGCAAAAGCTGAGTTTGCATTATATTTGACCAATCGTTATAAGCTATTTTCTACAAGATTATTATTAGTAGAATTGCAGTTGACTGATTTTTTATTTTATAATATACTTCCGTGTGTTTGCAGGGAGAACTTCTCTTAACTTCTTACGAAAGTTTATATGATATTGCATAAAAAAAATATTTTAGTAAAAAATGTCTTACGTACCACCATTGAGACCTGCAGGATAACAACCAACAACGCAGTTACTGTCGAGTAGCTCCACATTTTGAACTGAGAGATGAATGTTACGATCCAAGTGAATTAAGGCTTTTATATCAAACGAAATAATTCCTGTTACAAATACAACAGATGTTTGAACAATCACTGAATACCACATCTTTCAGGTTTTCTTTATTGCCTGTAACTTTTGATGGACGTTTAATCAAAATAAATGTGTTTTTCTAATTACGCGACGATTATGTTATGAAGTTATGTAAGATTTCACAGGTTTTGGCTTTCTTTAATAAACATTATAACTATATCAAAAGTTAAATCATTGAAAGATACTATGTAGTATGTTTAAACTATTTATGATATGCTGAGATTATATTTCCTGAAATTGTGTGCAAATATTTTCTTTTCATTAAATGATAAATGTGTTTCACATCCTATTCAGTTTGTATTATCATCTATAAAATTATTTAATCTAAATTAGTATTATTTCATTGATTATATTTCATTGCTTAATATATATTTTGTCTCATGACGAGTAAGTGATAATTACTTGAATAAGGATGCTTTCGGGAAAAAATGGCTGGATTAAATTTTAATTTTTATGTCTCACAAAATTGTTGTTTTATTAAAATTTGTTGAATTCCTTTTTATAAATAAAATAATTAGCTAATTTTATGATAAATGTACTTAGTTATTACTGGAACAATGGTAAAAAGGAATTGGTCTCAAGGAAATTCAATTAGTAACATCATTTATTTCGAAATAAAAGGTAAACCCTTTTAGAATCAGAATTAAAATTTCACTGCAACTGTTTTGTTATATTATACCAGGAACCCTACACTAGATGCCGTCTGATATGAGAGAAAAAACAGCCGCGAAAAGTTCTGGCGCAAGTGACTTGCTCATAAAATTCAGTTCTTAATGGTGATGTTGATAATTCCTGTTTATTTAGTTGCTTATTTGATAAACTTTAAAGTTCTTTTAAGAATTTAAATTATATTTTACTCAACATTGTGGGGTATTGCATTGTACCGTACTTCGCTTCAGATTCAAAAACTGAAGAAAAAAAAATCAGTTTTCATCTATTCCCTTCCGACAAAGGATTGCGAACAAAGTGGCTTTCAGCTTTGTCAAGGAAAGGTAATTATTCTTTTTCTTACTCCAATGTGTTTTATGAAACTTTAAATGTTTCTTATTTTCAAATCGCTGCCGTTTTACTGTTTTAACATGCTTTATTTTCGATGTCACAGATCCTGTTTCGTTTTTGTGTATCAAAAACTTTCATGTTTCTTAATTGTTTTAGTCAAAATTCAAAAATATGATGGTTGTACAGATTCAAATAAACATTTTAAATTTACACCACTCTTTAACCCTCAATTTCTTGGCTAAATTAATTGAATCAGTGCTATTATTTACCATTTTAGAGAGGAAATAATATAAATGCTTTTATTCAAGAATAAAAATAGGTTAAAAACTTTAGTTTTTTAGTAATTAGAGTAATATAATTTAAATTTAGAATGATATTTAACACATATTATCAAATGTAAAATAATATTTAATTCCTGAAGTAGACCAAAAAAAAAAACAGGAGAAAAGGAATTATTGAAAAAGAAAAGAAAAAAAAACTGTTTCGCAGTTGATTTTTTTATTTCAAACAATCGAAATCAAATATGATGTAAAGGCTATGGAATGCCACGGGTGGCAGTAAAAACCAAAATAAACTATTGACACAGACGCTCCAAATACTCTGTGAATAGCTTAAATAAGTAGCTTAAAAGCGATCTGGCAATTATTTAAGGAAAAAAAAATTAAAAGTTCAACAAGTTTATACTTTTTTGAAGAGATTTTTGAGGGGTAAGTGAAACTTGTTTATATAGCACTTTGTAGCACATTGTTGCTATTCTTTAAAAAATATTGCGTGTGTGTAAAATTACTTATTTAGGTTTATAATTTGTACCACACATGTATTTGTACCACATATATATTTGTACCACTTATAATTGGTACCACACATAAGTAGCGTGTGATAGAAATATTTGATTTAAGACTTATAATGCTTAAATATAAAATTTCATAGTATAATATAAATGGCTAAAATTTTAATTGTATGTATTTGATATACGTATATATGCAAAGAAATAATTTTTTATCCTAAAATAAATATTTACTTTACACAGAAAAAATTCAAAAGCTGCTAAGTAAATTTTTATTTGGAAAAGTATTTTTTAATATACTTTTTAATCTATATATATAAAATGAACTTTTGAGGTTGTGGCTGCGCGCTCTACAGCAAAATCTACACAACGTACGGTTGCAAAAATTGGCACAAAATTCTATTATAGCCTGATGCTTTGCAAGACGAAGCCGTTTTTTTTTTAATTCGGCCTAAAATTTTTTTAATTTAACAATTAAAATATTAATTCCCCAGTAATTTCTTTACTTCGTTCGAATAATTTTAGAATTGAAGTGAAGATAGCTAGGATTTCCGCTCTCCGCGGTTGAATGTAATGCAAACGTAAACATGATTTGAGCCATGCATGAGGCGAGTGTGTTTCGCCGGCTGAAGATAGTTTTATTGTTATAAGCAGGGTTATATTGTTTCTGCTGCAATCTATTAAAAGTTGCAATTACCAAAAGTTTGCATCAGTAGCAAATAGGTGGCTGATTATGATTCGACATTTCCGAAACTTTTCGAGCACCTATTCCGAAAGTAAAAAAAAAAAAAAAAAAAAAAAAAACGGTTTTCCGAAAAATTGTTAATGTATTAATTTCAACTTTCTTTTACAATTAGTATCTGCTTTTCTTTCTACCTTCAGACAAGCAAAATATTTTGTACTACTTTCCAGAAAAGTGACGAATTTGTAGGGGCGGGGGGGTTGCAATCTCCCATGATACGCTCATCCAAAATAAAATAATTAAGTTGTTTTTAAATAAAGAGTTTTAAAAATAGTTGAGGCATTTATGCATTTTACTTATGTAAATTTGTAATGTTTGCTTAATATTTTGTGTTTACTTTAATATCCATAATTATTTCTAAATATACTCACACACTTGAATAAATGTGTAGTGTTCACATAATTTTCAAGAATTCGCCATTCATCATTTGTATTAAAAAAGAATAGCATTTACAACAATTTCAAGAATTCATCATTTATCAATATTTTGTCATATTATAAGTGAAAAGTTTTCATATCGACAGTGAAACCCTGATTTAACGTCCCGCCAATCTAAGTTTTCCAGCATTTTACGTTTTTTTCATCAGGTACCTGTTTTTCCGTATCCTAATTGATGTTAAAATAGCCCAGATTCTAAGTTTGTTACTTAATTAACTTTCACTCGATCGATAGAGAATTTAATTTTGCTTTTGAACATGTTGACGGGAGCACTGCTTCAGTGACGAATTTGTAGGGGCGGAGGGTTTCAATCTCCAGAGGCGTAGCGAGGGTTTTCAGCACCTGGTGACAACTGAAGACTTTGCGCCTCCCTGTGCCCCTGGGGGCCTAGAGGCTACCTAACGGGAGTTTAAAAAAACTTTTATGCTTCCTAAATGATAAAACTCTAAAAAGCAGCCCTTTTAACTTTCATTTTTAGTAGTGGCCATTCACTTCTAAGGGGAAAATGGGACACTATGGCTTCGCAAAATTATTTGTCTGATTTCCTATGCACTCTGTTACATTGGTCATTCCCGATATGATTTGTGGTGCTCCCACTTTTTTGTCGAACATATTCACACCTATTCAGTTCAAATAATTTTCTTCTTGCATTTAAAAATAAAATTAAATAAATTAACAGTAATTTGGCGCCCCTTGACGCTGTGCCTGGGGAAAGCTGTCCCTCCTTGCCCCGCCCCCTCCTAGCTACGCCTCTGACAATCTCCCATGATACGCTCATTCAAAATAAAATAATTAAGTTGTTTTTAAATAAAGAGTTTTAAAAATAGTTGAGGCATTTATGCATTTTACTTATGTAAATTTGTAATGTTTGCTTAATATTTTGTGTTTACTTTAATATCCATTATTATTTCTAAATATACTCACACACTTGAATAAATGTGTAGTATTCACATAATTTTCAAGAATTCGCCATTCATCATTTGTATTAAAAAAGGACAACAATTTCAAGAATTCATTATATTTATCATATTATAAGTGAAAAGTTTTCATATCTACAGTGAAACCCCGATTTAACGCCTCGCCAATCTAAGTTTTCGGCATTTTACGTTTTTTTCATCAGGTCCCAGTTTTTCCGTATCCTAATTGATGTTAAAATATCCCAGATTCTAAGTTTATTACTTATTGAATACTCCATATTTTATGTTTTCCCTCGAAAGTGAAAAAAGAAAATTTTTCTAAAATTAGAAATATTTTTCCTTTTGTGCTTTTTTTAAAGCTTTAAGCACATTGTTAAAAGTTAATTATTACTCTCTCACAAAATAAATCACAATCGAGGATTGTTTTTGTTTTCAAGAAATTTCAAAAAGGGGCTATTCGAGTTTATCAAGGTGTGAGAAAGTTCGTTCGTTTCCAGTATGGAACTGGAGAAGTTCGTTCTTTTTGCCATTTTATAAACCAACAAAGCTCCAACACTTCGAGTCTAAAGACGATTTCGTTAGCATGTCACTATTACATGCTATGTACTGTACTCTTATTGGAGGGAACAGCTTACATATAGTGGACATTTTACAAATAGTGGAAAATATTTTCTTTCCCATAAGGACTAGGGAAAAAACTTGCAAAGCATTTCAATACTGGAAGATTCAGCATTCACTTTCAACTCCATGACTAAAAAACAATCCACAATTACAGATTTTTTTCAACCTAAATTCCAGAATTCGTAATTAAATGCGTTAAAATAGTATGTATTCGAAAATATAGATATTATACTTTTTGAAAGAGTTGAAATCTGCCATTCATCATTTGTAGCATAAAAGGATAACGTTCCCAACCATTTCAAGAATTCATCATTCGTAACAAAATTCAAATCGTTAGTCTATCAGTTTCATTGAAAATGCCTCCCCTACCTATAAAAAAGTGTTGTTTACAGAGTTGAAATCAGAGCCAGAGAGAACTTTCACCACTGAATTAGCCAAGAAACAATACTAGATTTAAAAAATACGACTTGAGCATATTAAAAATATGTATATTCATGTCAGAACATCACCCCGATTGCCATTTTTGTGGCATTGAATGCTGTAAAAAAAAAGCAATATTCCATGTTCTGCTCATAACTAAGCAAGTGTCCATTGCACTAACATTAGGAACTGTAGGTAGGATTCCATGATAAGAATAAAATTTTCCTTGCATTTTTAGTGTACTAATTTAGTAACAGATTCTTTTTCAGCTTTGAACCATAAAATTTCCCTTTTCTGCATTCACATTCACTTTCGAATTTACTTTTGTCAAGATATGTCTCTTAAGCGATGCATATCAGAAATTGACGTGATACTCCAAAAGCAAATTTATAGGCAGGATATTCCATTATCCGCTACTAAAGAAATGTCTTTGTATATTGGCGTAGCTAAGTGGGGGCGGACCGCCCCAGGTGTCACCCATTCAGGGGTGACAACCAGCCCCGATGGAGAAAAAAAAATGAACCTTTAAAAGCTCCCTAGAATGAAACAAATACTTAAAATGGGAGAAAAAAATATCCAATTTAATTTTCTATTTTTGAGCAAAGTGTTTCCTTTAAAAAATATTCACAATGTTTTTAACCGCTAATCATAACCAGTGCCCTCAACAAATACTTTAAATATTATGAGGCTTATGATGCAAATGGTGTTCTTCTTTTCCAAAACTGCAATTTTTTTAACAAAAAATTATTATATTTCATTAAAACGCATACTTCACGGTTTACATGATTTTTTTTTTTTGGATGGGGAAGGCGTAATCTTTTACACTGGGTCACACCCATGCTAGCTACGCCACTGCTTTCCATACAATTTTCCCTATCAACATACTTCCCATATAGCTGCCACTGATTTTTTTTTTTTATTTCATCAAATTGCTTACATATACATAGTCCAGTCTGATCAATTTATCAATTCCCCATTTAGACTAATTTGTGGCAATTAAAATTTCATATTTACAATTATATAAATTCATTTCTCTGATTTGATTTCAAAATGTATGTTTATGTATAAAGCTACTAATACACTTATTTTTTAATTTTTGTATCACTATTTACTCTTTTTATTGGTTTAAATAAACATTTATGAAATAACAGTTATATTTTTGAATTCAGACTCAGAAAGAATGTACTGCTATCTATCAGAGTCAGAGTAAAAGAAAAAAGCTATGTAAAAGTTTTGATGATGTAATAAAGATAAATATGCCACATGATACAAATATAGATCAATAAATATAGGTTATTAGTGATAGAGTGAAAAAAAATTACACCTAAGTCAAGGTAGATATACATTTGTAGAAAAATACAGGCTGAAATAAATTTTTATCGGCTCAGAAGTGACTACTTAAGAGGTCGCCTTCGGTGATTTGCTTGGGACAAAAAACAAGTTGCGCCGCAGGCGTCGCTATTTTAACATTGCACGGGCAACGCCGTTGCGGGTACCGCTAGTTTATGTATAAATGCGAAGTAAACAATAAAAACAATTATGTTTTTTGCATGTATATAGAACACAAAAGATTATACAGTACAGTATTTAGCAGAAACGGCATGTAAAATCTTTTACATGCCATTTCTGCGACACATTCCGAAACCTGTAGGACTATTTTTCTTGGTTTCTTATGTATACGTTATGCTCCCCGCCCACTGATGAGGAGAGTTTTTTGTTTTTGTTTCTTGTTTTTTGACATTTAATTTTTGTATCAGCAATGTATACGTTTCGGTAATGTTAGTTTACTTGTCCCGGAACTTTCATTTCTTTTCATTTATATCTATATTTCAATATATATATATATATATGTTTGTGTGTGTGTGTGTACCAGTTTCACATTCTTAAGTTTCGAGTTCGCTATTTGCAGTATACTTCACGCAAGGCTCTTTAGAAAGATTCTTTGGAGGGAGCCGGAAGTTGAAGAGCGTGTTGGGCAGGATTGCCAAATTTTAAATCAGAATACATTGGACTGCAAGGGCGCACCAAGGGGGGAGTACTGGATATCAATTCGGTCGCTGCATGAAAGGTCCGGTTTTTCAGCACGTCAATTTTCATTTCTTTAATTTAATTGATTCGCATGTCTTGAAAGCATAAATTTTAATCTTATTACTTATTTGAAAGCTATGGGATGTTTAAAAAAGAAGTTCCGTCGAGAACTATACGAGCCTGCTTTCCCGTATACACCAATATCAAATTGATAATCTAGCTATCTCTCTCTCTCTGTCTTTCTCATTTAGCTTTAGTTCTTAATTACTTCAACTATGCCTTTACCAACAGTTCATACACATTCATTTATTCATTCCTTCTTTCACTCATTCATTTATTCATTCATTAAATCAGAAATATCGTTAGAAATCCACATGAAAAAATTTCATGAGAAATGGGCTTGCTTAGTTTTGGATGAACTTCGAATCTGTACACGTTCTACGTCATAAGACTTTTCCAATAAATTTTGTTCCAAGCAAATCCGTCTGTGGATCAGGATTTATATAGGATTGAAATTTCTCCATAGCAGCTGATGTTCAACGTTTTTGAACTGCTCAAAATTGAAAAAAAAAATTGATCAAATCAAAAAATATTTCAATCCGAGAACTCCTTTAATAAGCTTGTCCGAAGGAACTTGGGTCTAATGTACAGGCTTTATGACATTAGCTTTACATTTCCCCAATAGCATTAATGCCAAAAATTTTCGAATTGTTCTAAATTGAGCGTAAAACTATTCAAATAAAAAAAATTAAATATAGAAATGAGAATCTTTCGTCCAGATATTTTGAATGCAAAAAACAAAATCTTTCGAATTGAACAATTCCCTCAAAAGTTAATGAGGGGGACTAACAGACTGACAATCATACAATTTCCCCATCTTAAACCCCCACTTTCAATTTTTTTTATTTTTCATTTTTTATGACTTTTCTTGATTTTGAACGATACTTTTACGATACACTAAGCCTTTTTTCATACTTTTATTTTACTTTTACGGGAAAGCTGGCAAAAAATGTGAAGAATTTAGAGGTTTGAAACATCAGAGTCAGACATCCGGTATTCACCCTTCACACAAGGGTCACCGGACCTTCGATATCCTGTAAAATCAATATCCTGGCAAGAATACGGTACTTTTGTAATCCTGTATTGAAATTCCCCGTCACACAGGATAATTTCTCAAAATACGGAACTCTCCCGGAAAAACCGGGATGTTAGGCAGTCCTAGTGTTGGACGAAATTCATTTTTTTTTTTATAATCCGATTAGTTTACACGTATGTGAATGTATGGTGTTTGAGGAAACTGTTTATATTCTGATGACGTAGAATGTTGTGTTACTCAATATGTTTTGAAAGATTTCATTCAAATCAAATCCAGAACATGTTTGAAATTTGTTATAATACTGCAGTGCAAAAAAAAAAAAAAAAAAAGTGCATAAAAACCGTATTTGTACCTTTTTTTTTTTTTTTTTTTTTCGAAATTTAATTATTGCTTTAATGCTATTTTAAAGGTAATTATTGTTATTTCACTTAAATACAAAGTTTTGTGATCGTCTCTGAATCAAAAATTTCAAAAATATGAGGAACGAAATTTGATTCATCGAATGGTATTTTGAACTCAGATGCAGCTACTGTATTTCTGTTTACCACGGCATAACATCAGATTAAAGGAAATTCATGCTTTCTATAAAAGAAAGCTTTTAATTTTTCGGCATTGCACTGAGTGAGCAAGAAAGTTCGTAACAGACTTTCCAGAATTATTGGAGCGCCAGCTTTAAAAAAAGAAGAGAGGGGGTTGCGCTTTATGGGACAAAAATGTTTTTATTTTTCTTGGAATAATTTCAATTTTTGCTAGTATAAACAAGAAATATTAAATGCCTAGAAAGAAATTCCTTTCCAGATTTGCAATCTGTTTACAGAGATAATAACGGCTTTCAAGCATTACACCTCTTTGAATCCTCCATAGTTACATTTTTAAAATAGATATATAGATAGTTTTTTTTTTTCATTTGTTACCATAAAATATTTCAAGATTCCACAACAAAATAACGTTAAATGTGTAATAACACTGGGCAACAATTCTTAATGAATTCAACGTGCTGAACACTAATATCACCATGAAAACTGTGTTTTGGCTCTTATTTCAGAGATTCAGGGGTGCAAAAATATAATGTACCTAATGCTTTAATGTCACTTTTGTCAAAACATTTTAAAGAAAAAATTAATTTATTGTGCATTATAATAAGTAATATTTCATTTTTCGATGTCCCTTTGAATATATGAATTAATAAAACGTGCAATAAAAGAAACACTTCGAGAGAAAAACAAAAGAATTTCAAAAAATAAACAAATATCATAGGTAAAATTCAAGAATTTATTCTCTATATTTCATTTGTCCGTTTACCACTGTAATAACACACATAAAGTATTGTACAACTCTTTATAATCTGTTTAAGTAACATCAGGCTTATTACGTAATAGCCTGGTGTACTTTTTGGTAAAAAGAGTGTAGATGTTTGTCATCTCCTCAGTGCGGTTGACTTCGTTGAAGACTGAGTTTTTATATTTACGTGTAGTCTATTTATAATTTCATTTGCTTCATTTTGCAGCTATATGTTGGGAAAATGCATTGATGATCCCAATATCTTTTGTTACATTTGCGGTAACGTAACATTTGAATCACAGAAAAAGCGCATCACGGACGCAATCTGGAAGGCATATTTCCTCTATTTTGGTTGTGACCAAGATAAAAAATGGGCGCCCCACGTATGCTGTACCACTTGTGCAACAATTATTTCTCTGTGGGTGACTGGTAAAATAAAAAGTATGCCATTTGCGGCTCCCGTGATTTGGAGGGAGCAAAGCAATCACAAGACTCTACTTCATGTTGTCACTTTTGATATGTACACATTTATTATATACTGCAGGTATTGGTAAAACTGGTATGTATTAGTACGAACTTTATGTTGCTACCTTTATTTCATTATAAATTAAATTGAAAACAGGACATAAAATGCTTTTTTTTTTTTTTTTTTGCATTCTTTTATCCCGATCATACAAAGTAATATCTCAACATAAAAAAAAAAACTAGAGCCTAATTCCCTTTTTAATTGCCATATTCATAATTAGTAAGTTAAATTAGTAAATATTTCAGCACTTTCATTCAAGATACATTTTTATTGTTGTTCAGTGTAATTAGCACTATTTTATTCGATGTCAATAAAGACATAAAATGCCAGTAACACAAAAGAAGTAAAACAGTTTAGAGTTACTATAAATGCTAAAATTTACGTTTTTCATAACAAATTTTCAAAAATGTTGCATGCTCAAGTTTTTGTGGCTTTTTTAAAAAAATTCTTATAGGCTTTTGGTTGGCCTCTACCAATTGTGGACCTAGTGCGTTCCCGAGAGACTGATACCATCTCTTTCAGCGGCACCACTATGAGCGTGGTACCATCGCCGCATGAGAATTTCGAAGTCCAGTTTCTCCACCTAAAAGTGCGAGCACCCGGACTCTGTTGATGCGAAATTGCACTAGGAATTCAATTTAGCCGAGAGCATCCAATTCACATGTCTACTCAAGGAATCTTTTACATGCCATATAATCATGCGACATGGGCGCAGACGATTTTTTGCATCTTGAAAATCCACCGACACTGCCAAGATCAATCCTCTGATCTAGAGCGTACGAGTCCCGCGTCTTACCACGACGCCACCATGCAGGCAGTTTTTGTGACTTTAGAGCAGCGATTGCCAAAGTGGGTTCCGGGGTACCCTAAGGTTTCACAGAAGGATCTCAGGGGTTGCTTTGACGAGTTATTATTACATAAAATTACCTTCAGTTAATGTTCAGAAAAAGCGAACGACGCGATAAGAGCCGTATTAGAAATTTATCTGAAAGTGGTAGTTGCTCTATTATTGGAGAAGAGCAACGTTTAGTTGATAACTTTAAATGACAACTTTAGTTGACAACTTTCTGCGAACAATGTTTTGTCAACTTTGGTGTAAACGCGGTGTCATGCCTCATTTGTGTCCTGTTTATGATTTTTACACTAAAAAGTTTAATTTTTCCTCTGGACAATGCTTCAACTCATACTTTCAACTGATCGCTTGAATGACATTCCTCGAACAGTGTATTAGCTTTGGATTTTTCCTTTTCAATCTGATATAAATAATGTCGGGAAAATCAGGGTATTCTTAAACAATGATTTTATGGAAATGGGAAATAAAACTTGCCATACGGGACATTTGGACAAGAAATGATATGCAAAATCGGTATATAAATAGCCAAAGACAAAACAGTTAAGTAATACTTTCTCCTCTGTTTGTCAACCGATTTTCTTACTTTTTTTTATTATTTGGCATCTATTGATGAGTTTTAGTGTTATCAATCAACAAATTTTGAAAGTCGCCTTTTTTTCCCTTTCTACTTTCGATGTACATTCGAAGCCATTTTCAAGAGGTCTTTATTCGTCAAACTTTCATACTACTCTTGAATATACAGCCTATATTTGTACAATACACAATACATTTTTACTATGTGTAATTCAAAGAAGAAGAAATATCAAGGACAAAGTAAAAGAGAAAATGTAATGGAGTTAATAAATGTCGAAGCGCAATAATACTAATCTTGAGGAGTCAGTTAATCTATTTCCAAAGTATATGTATGATATCAGTCAGATTGTTTATCTAACAATGCCTAATATAATATAAAGTGAGGTAATACGTGCAATAACACTTTATTTTGCTTCGAATCAATGCTTCGCGAGTTTGTTGATTTTCATTAGCGTTTTAACCCTTTATTAAATTGAAAATGAATGTTTGAATTTCTAATTTATTCAATATTAATAGGGTGACATGAAAAGTTTTATTTCTATTTTCTTTACAGGAGAAGGAGTGAAGAGAAGAGAGATGAAATTTATGTATAATATGTGTAACAAATGCTTCAAATTAAATACCAAATTCAGTGGTCAATCAGTCACACTGAGGAGAAGTTGGTGCTAATTGAAATATTTAAACAAAACCCTGTTGTCAAACAAAAACTAAAATGTCTAAAAGTGGTTTAAATGCTCGGTGCTGAGCTTGAAAGGATTAATGAATTATGGTCAAATTTTGACCACGAGGCGAACTCTACTATGATTTTTATGGTGGAACAGTATTTCACTTTATTAAGTTTAATTAATTGATTAGACAATTGAATGATTCTTATTAAGTGCAATTGAAACATTAATTTTAAATAGTTTATCGTTACTATAGATAAAAAACTACTAGCATTTTCCTCCCTTTGTCAAAATTATTAATTTAAAATAAAGTTTTCAATGCTTCAATGGGTTAATTTTGTGATTTTCAATATGAAGATTAATGGGGTCAAACTCAAAGTAAAAGTGAAACGTTAAGGATTCCGTGGTCAAAAAAAGTTTGGAAACCGCTAGTTTAGAGGTATTTTTCCAATTCAAGAACCTAGTTAAACATTAAGCTGAAATCCCGCTGTCTTAAATCTAGGCTACACAGTGTTGGAAGTCCTTGGTTGTCCGCGACGCACATTGGCATATTCCAATCATGACGTTTACTGCATGCGTTCCTCCACTGACGTTTTACTCCATGCAAGCGTCAATAGAGAGCGTGGTCTAAAGGTACTACCGCTTGTGATGCGCTAATATGTGCGCCGGACCACCATGGCTGCCGAACCCTTCTACAGTTTGTCAATCAATTTAATCTTACATTGCTTACGAATAAGATAAAGAGTGAAGATTTTAAAACAACTAATGAAAAGGAAAGGAAACACACACACAACTTATAGTAGTTAATAAGACTTTATTAATCTACAAATTTTCTTTGTTGTTCTGTTGACATTTAAGCTCGTTTAAGCTGAAAAAGAAGAAATAAATAACATTAGGATATTTAACAATGAACAAAAGTTGGCGAATATGTTGCTAATTTTTCCTATACAGTAGTTTCCTGACTACAATTTTTTGACCGGAAATAGCTGTTTCAAGACTCCGTGAAGTCAGGTAATTGTTACCGTGAATAAAGAAGGCAGAAACGAGAGAGATTCGAAAAAGAAACCGTTGTTATCTTTGCAATAAACATTATCTTAGAATGTCCACGTTTTACTATAACATTTCGTGGAAATAAAAATAAAATAAGTATATTTTATAAACAGGTGTCACAAAAAAATCCAATTTGCTTTTAAAACATACGAAGAATATTAAGTAACGGGGGAAGTCGCGAGAATGTATTAAAGTAAATTGCTTTGCATAAAAAAATTGCAACAAAACACAACATTTTTTAAAAAATGACGCGATCCGAAGAAAGTCTTGATATCTATAAATTCAAAATTCGCAATCAGAACGTTTTCCCGGGATGGGGTTGACTTCCAAATCCCTCTGGTTACGCCCTTGCAAGATTCAGAAACCACAATAAGTAAATTAATTTATTAATTTAATTAATTAAATAAATAAAAACGGTATTTAATTTGTAAAAAGTGTGGTAATATTGCTGATACTGGAAAAAGATCAACCTCATATTTAAACAATTTGAAGACATGTTAGTTCAAAACATGGCATATGTACATCACACAACACACAAAGGAATCCAACCCTATATTGACGTCAGATGGTACTCTGCTGTAGGAATGAAGTAAGGTTGCTAGCCTAAATACTATATAATGGGTTGTTGTACTGGAAATTTAGGGTTAATGGCTATCTATTAGAAAACGAAGGGATCAATTACAATATCAATCAAAAAACGTAAAACGAGTTTTGTAAACTATCTTAAATAGAAGTAAACTATTTTAAATATATGTTCACACAATCGAAATCGTTCAATTAGGAACAAAGTTTCGAGTGCGCAGCAGTAGCCTTAGTAGTAGTGGCAAGCAAACAGATTGCATTCTTATTATTATTAATTTAGTTTAAATATTGATTTTGAAAGAAATTGTTCAATAAAATTTTGAGTATAAAAATGTACAACGCGGGCATTGGGGGCTAAGGGGTTCGTAAAGGTTACGAAATTTTGATTCAAATTACTTTATTCCTGAACTTAAAATGAAAACATTGGAATTAGAAATTTCAAAGTTGGTAGATTACGTTCTCGATGAACATTCTTTTTCTTTTTTTTTTTGAGAGAGAAAAATATATTTACTATGTAATTCATGTTAAGGTTAGAAGCAATCCAGACGGCTTTGAAGGAATTGTTATTTGACCTAATATAATGCCTAATAACTTCGTGACTGACCGTCTGACGAAGAACCTTCCACGTTCCCCTGCTGTTTTTAAACGTATGCAACTATATAGTGTAAGCTGAGGTTCATTTGGATTTGAGAACGCTACCTACAATCTTTTTTCTTTCATCATTCATCATTGATGCATTTTTTCCTTCAAGCAAACGCGCCCAGTAGCTTAATATACCAAATAAGGAAAATTATTGTAGTAAAATAGATGTAATGTGGGAAAGGTATTAAAAAAGATGATAGCTCAGGAAGACACTTTTTAATATCGTTGGAAGATGGTATATTAAGAAAAAATGTTTGATTGGCTTAAAAAGAAAATACATATTTTCTCCTTACCTGCACACTTTCCGTTGCATTCTTCTACAGTCTCGAAGTTGTTTCCGTTTCCTTCACATCCTCCGTAGATGAAGGGCTTGCAGGTCTTCTCGTTCTTGTCGAAATAGTATCGGACGATGTTTGCCCTGCATGGACCAGTTTCGGGGAACAGCTGACAGGCAGAGACATCAAAAGACAGCTGAGGAGCTAGGAAAAAAAATTTAAAGAAAACTTAGGAAGATTGATCGAGTTTTATAGATATTCAGTAAACAGGTCTAATAATTATGTGCATAGTAAGCTTGCTACTCTTAACTGGTAGCTCTAATTACTTGGTCCACAGGTGGCTTCGCATTCTCCCTCGGTCTCGAAGTTGTTTTGGTTTCCTCCGCAGCCGCCATACACGAATTGGACGCATTTTCCAAGCTGACTGTCGTAGTGGTACCTGAGGAAGTATGCGTGGCACAAACCTTGCTCCTTGGGCAGACTGCAGATATCGGAACTCCTCTGAGTGACACCTGTAATAAAATAGACAACAATGTACAAATGAGTTTGAAATATTGCAGGTCCTTGAATACAACAAGGTCCAATTCCAACATCGCAGTTTCAACATTAATGTTATTTATTTTACAAGGTATTTCAATGAAAAAGAGCTTATTTAAGAGTTGCTAAAGAAAGCTTGGTTAAAACCATATATTATTAACAAACTTCCAATTATCGATGGAGCTTTGAAATGGCACCAAGTTAGAAATCCCCAGTCGCCACAGAGCTTTTTTTTTTAATCAAATTTATGTTTCAAATGTCGGTAATTGATATCATGTCAGGAATAGGTGCTTTTACCCTATAAAATTATAATACAAAAAAGTCAACCAACACAAACACGTTTGTGTTGGTTGGTAATTCTACTTTTATCAAAGTTTTCTCACCATTCCAAGCTCTCTCTCACAATTGTGACCATAACTAGCCGGCTAGGGTGTGTGCCCTTACCCTTGTCGCACTTCCTCTGGGTGCATTTATTAACAAATGTCTATGTTTACAAACTTTGAACAGTAAAAAATCTCAAATTGGAAATTGAATTTAAAAAATCAATTACAGCAGAGCAAATTGCAGTATTTGATTTTCTTGTATTCCTCATGTGCAATTAGCGGAAGACACGTGGACAGAAGTTGAATTAGAACATTTGCCCATTGTAATGTATTTTAAATTTATAAATACAATATATGTAGAGATAATAATTACGTCTCCCTCATTGGGACACCCTTTAAATTCATTACCATAATACTATGCTGCCGTAGTAAGAATGAAGTCACAAAACTTTGTTTTCATTATGTTCAAAATTAACAACTCTCGACAAATGTTCAGAAGCACCGCAAAACGTTATTAAAAATCTCTTGAGGATGCTGAGCACAAAAGCTTTTTACACAGAAGGCCATGATATTTTCTCAGTTTACCAAACATCGATTTAACACATCAATTAATATTTATCACATTTTACAGTTTAGTTCAAAGTGAATTGTTAAACTTAATGCAGAGTAATCAGTTCAGTCAGTTTTGTGCACATTGAAATTTTCAGTATAATGCTGTGTACTAGCTCAATCCATAACGAACTTTTAAGATTAATGCTGATTAATCAGTTCATACATAATGAAGTGTTAATTTATATAATATAATATATATATATATATATATATGAGAGAGAGAGAGAGAGAGAGAGAGAGAGAAAGTAGAAATCTCGAAAACAAGACATCGAAATATCGATGTTAAACAAACATCTACTACAATACATCAACGGCAAAAGCATCGTCAAATATGTCGCATCCCTATATGAAACTATAGAATAAAAAATGAAATGGAGTAGTATTCATTGCTCAATTCCTTTCATTCCTTTCAGAGTCGTTCCTTACCTTGGCAAAGACCCATGCATTCCTTCTCGGTGACGTGTCTGTTTCCGTTTCCTCCGCAACCGCCGTAGATGAATCTCTTGCAGGTTCCGTCTTTGATGTCATAGTAGTACATTGGGATGTAGGCGCGGCATTCGCCTGTTTCGGCTTCGCCGTAGCAGCTGGGCTCTGCAGCTGTTAATAAATTTAAATAAAGAAGTTAATAAAGATTCCCTTATTTTCATTCTAGTTAAGGGGTGACTAGTTTTCTGAATTCCACTCCAAGTGAGTATTGCCATCAACAAAAGCATTTTATACGGAAGAAATTGCTTTGTGAAATGCACCTTAATTTTCGTTTTAAAATTAAGAGAGTAAAAATATTATGTCTTAAAATATTGTAGGCATTCTGTCTGAAAATGAGTAAATTACTTCGCAGCAAGTCATTTGTTAATTTCCACTCTTTTAATAATTTTCACTGTTCAACAATGTATTAAGAACTGTAACTGCAAGGCTTGTAATTTATATCCGTCCCCCCCCCCCCTCACCTCTCATTACTAGCAAAAATTATTTCTTAGTTCATAAACATTTTTTTCCTCACGCAAAACTACATCCAATTATTATTTTCTACCCCTGGATTAAAAGAGTACCAGTATTTTTGGAAGAAACATGAAATTTTAAAATCTCAACGGACACGCTTCTTTTATTTCTCTCTCTCTCTCTTTGTCTTTTTTTTAATAGATATTTAAAAAATTGACATCAACTACAGAAATTAAAAATATTTTCCAGTTTAATATATTTTACCGTATCTTTTAAACTTGCACTATAAATACGATGTGAATGATATTTAATCTAAAACTGGGAGCAACTGCAACAACAATCCTGTGACTTATGCTTCATACTTTTGCACGCAGTGCAAAAGTGAAGCATTGAAATCACTGCACAAACACAGAAAATGAGCGACATGATTCTTGTTGATGTTGCTCTTAGCCTGAAGCCAATTCTATTCCCTAAAACAGTATAACTTTTATTACTTATTTATTTATACTTTTTTCATTTAGTTACATATTTACTTTTAATTTATTCATTTATTTATTTTTATTTTATTGCCGGCAGGGTGGCGTAGTGGTAAAGCACTGGCCTCGCACGCCCCCAAGTTCGCAGGATCAAATCTGGCCTAAGTGAGTGGATTTTCAAGATGCAGAAAATTGGCGGGCACAGGAATCGTCAGCGCCCATGTCGTATGATTATGCGGCACGTTAAAGATCCCTTGAGTACCCGTTTGGCTTGAATACTCTCGGCCAAATTAAAGTCCTAGTGCAGTTTTGCCTCAATTAGATCTGAAGTGAAGCCATCTAGGGAGAAACTGAGCGTCAAAACTCTCAAAGTGGTAATGGCATCCGCCGATAGTGGTGCTACTTAAAAGAATGGATGCCTACTTCCGGGGAATGCACTAGGCCAGCAAAGGTTAGTGACCGTATTCAGCCTCATGGGGAAGAAAAAATTTTATTTACATACCTATATATTTCTTATTAATTTGTTAATTTATTTTATTTTTAGATCCCGAATCACAATTCCAGTTGACGACAGATCGTTTAAATGCAGACTTACGTCGAACGGCTCGGGCGGGGCAGTTTTCTGGTCTGACGCAGTGGCCGTCGTCGGTTTTCACGAATCCCTTCTGGCAGTGACATCCGGATACGCACATTGCGGGGCAGATCCTGGGAGGGTTGTCGTAGTTGTCGCATGTCAAGGGGCAGGCAGTTCCGCACTCCTTGAACTCGGAGTTTTCAGGGCAGAAAACTGGCGAATGAAAAAAAAAGAAGGAAAAGATAAACATTAAAACATTGCAATTGGCATTGTTTTCTTTCAAAGCAAGATATCAAAAAAAGAAGACTAAGTGATTAATTCTGAGTTCGGTGGGAATTTTATGTAGATCAATACATGAAAATTTAAACTGGAAATTTTTGTTTTGGGGTTATAGTAAAAGAACTCTCTTCATATTAAAAAAGTCGAGTGTTCCTGAGGTGTGTTGTAATTCTAATTTCAAAAACCAATAAAGTTAATCAACTAATGTAGTGAAAAAAAACAATACGAATATTTTTGAACGCACTGGGTATGTAGTGGGTAGCAACAAGTAATAAAACAAAATTGCCTTTTTTAATTACAAAAAAAATGCAATTTTACCACATACTTTTTTAGCAGCCCCCTAAGTATATTGAAGATATTAACTCACCATTGTAGCAAGAAGTGAATCGCAAAAAATAACAAAATTAATTGAATTAATTAATAAGATAAAATAAGAGTACACTTCTGCAACCTCTTTATCCCCTGACTGCTTATCCTGCTATTTCCACGAGCTACGTTAAATGTAGAAGAAGTCGCTCATCCCGCGATTTCCACGGACATGAGATTTTTACGTGCATTTAAAATACTATCCCGCCGTTTCGTCGTTTAAAGTTCAGTAATGCAATTTCTGAAGTGTTTAGACCTTAATTTAGGTTTTATTCCAGATATGGCCGTAGTTGCATAAAGTTCGAAAACTTAATTCTAAAATTGATGCTTTAGAATATCTATCTGTTCTTATGGTCAAAAATAATAAAAAAGTATTTGTTGCAAAAATATATTGCCGATTTAAACTCCAAAACATATGTAGATTTTTGAATAGGTAATTAAAAAACTGTGCATATTTTGAAGCGAATTCACTAAAACAATTGAGCACTCAGAGGGTTAAAAGTACTCAGGTACATCAAAATAATAATAATACTAACGCACCGGGGAAGAAGTGTATCATTAATAGATTAAGTTTCTAAAAAGTGTGTACCAATATTTGGGTGGCCCTGATTAAAAGAATAAAGTGTATAGCAAAAATAACAGTGCTTCCGCGTAACTTACCGGGATCTCTGGCGGGGCACTGTTCAGGCTTGACGCAGCTTCCGTCGTGGGTCAGGACGTAGCCTTTGTCGCAGAAGCATCCGTGGTTGCACATGAAGTCGCACACGAGGGGAGCATCTTTGTAGTTCTCGCAGGTCAAGGGGCAAGAGGTGCCACATCCCTCATAGTGGGAGTTTGCGGGGCAGGGAGCTAATGGTGGGAAATTAGGTGTCATAGCAGGATAGTCAACATAAAGTTCAGGAATTAATTTTAGATTTTATAACAAAAATTATTTTAATGTCACAGTGAGATAAGGGGCGGCAAGCAGAATTTTGTCTAAGTAGTATCTACATTAAAGGGTTATAATATCTTAAAGTTGCTAATGTATCGTTTTCTTTTTTTTATGTAGTAGTCAAGCTTGAAACTTGTGCGAGCAATTCTTTAAAGATATTCCGGTTTTTGTAAATGAACTCAGCTATATCTATTCTGCTTTTAAAATCTTTAAACGTAGTTTTTTCTGCTTTGTATTTTTAACCACTGACACAAAGCAACACTGCTTAGGCTTTTCTTCAGTAAAAGATAAAGCTTTGAAAGAAAAAAAAAAAAGATAATTTTAAATAAGGTCTACTTTTTTTCTTTCTCTTTACGTTCTTCTTTTTTTAAACTTTTATCTTTTATTCCAGTTGTATGCCGTAAATTATTGACTTATCATCAGTATTCCTGTTTATGAGTAATTACAAATGTCTAATTATTACTTTTTAGATGCGTAGAAATCTTGATAGAATACTATATATCACCTGAGGCGAGTTCTAGTTCGGACTGCAGTATGACAATTTGAAAGAAGGCAGAACAATGCACAAACATAACTAGTCATTGTACGGAATATGTATTTTGGATTATCCAAATTCCACAAACCACAATCGGTTGGTGCTTTAGAACGACAATGTAAGTTGCCACTTTTAGAATCAGATTTCCAGACTACAGTGCTGAATAATTTAAGAAAAAAAATCACTGGCCATTTATGACAACGTAATTTAAATTGTTACCAGTTAATAAATCAATGTCCCAAGTCGGTGGATTTTCAAGATGCAGAAAATCGTCTGCGCCCATGTCGTATGATTATGCGGCATGTAAAAGATGACTTGAGTAGACATTTGGCTTGGATGCTCTCGGCTTAATTAAACTCCTCGCGCAATCTGCGTCAATTAGAGCTCAGTTGCCGCCATCTAGGGGAAACTGAGCGTCAAAATTCTCAGAATAGTAATGGCATCCGCCGACAGTGGTGCTACTTCAGATCCCGATTTCCGGGGAATGTCGTAGGTCTGCAAAAAGGTTAATAACCATATGCAGCCCCGTTTGAGAGAAAAAATAAATAAATCAATGTATTTCCCGATATTGTTTCTTTTACAAAATTCAACAGTACATGTTTATTTTCCATTCATTACGAAATGAAACCTAACTTTCGCTAAATGGCCCTAGGTACACTGATGTCTTGTTCATAGGGCCATTTATGAAATTTCTATTTTAATTTTCTATTTGGCAATTTATTATTTTAAGTATTAATTTCAATGAAATGATAATTAGCCTAACAATGTATCGATACCAGTTTCAAACTTTCTAACTGGTCAGTGGCTCTGCTTTCGTTGAAAATAGTTAACCCTAGGTTACGTATTTCTCCTATTAATTTATTTTATTATACTTATAATTTCTTAGCTTTCTCTTCATTTATTTATTTAGAAATGCAAAAACAAAAAAGCGGTTCAAAATTCTCTTTGAACAAAACAATTAACAAATAAAACACACAGTGTGCTGCAACAAAACATTTTCCCCCCAAGAAATACTTAGCCCTGGGTTACGTATTTCCTCTATTTATTCATTTTATTATATTTATAATTTTTTACTTATTGATAGAATAATCCTATATCTCACTTGAGGCGAGTTCTAGTTCGGACTGCAGTATGACAATTTGAAATAAGGCAGCACAACAATGCACAAACATAACTAGTCATTGTACTAAATTTATTTAGTTAGAAATTCGAAAACAAAAAAGTGGTTTGTTTTTCTCTTTGAACAAAATAATTAACAAATAAAACACACACAGTGTGCTGCATAAAAAATATTTTTTCTCCAAGAAAATACGTAACCTTAGGATACGTATTTCTCCTATTTATTTATTTTATTATATTTATAATTTTTTACTTATTAACTTTATTTATTTATTTAGAAATTTTTTAAAAAGTGGTTTATTTTTCGCTTTGAACAAAACAAATTTATTTAGTTCACTCTTAACAAATAAAACACAGACAGTGTGCTGCAAAAAAAAATATTTTTTCTCCAAGTAAACTTCCATAAAATATAAAAACCTTTATATTTTGAGGAATAAGTAGGAAATTTTTTCCCATCAAGATACATGTTGTAGTGGGGCACAGGCGGTCCCCGACCTCTTTAACCCCTTGAAGCACGAGTTTTCTTCGAAAAAACTGATAAAAAATGATCGAGTTTTTTTCTGACAGAAAATGAATATAAAGGTATAGTATAAATTGTTTTTGGAATTTCAGTTGTAGGGAGCGACTAGAGAGGGGGGGGGGGGTAAAAGTACAAAAATTAATATACAAACAAAGTGTAAACGGATCTCAGACGGGCATTAGAAAAAAAATAATAACGTGAAATACAAGATCGCCCGTGTGAGACACGGGCATGGGCAAATTTTCCGATACCTTTCGCCCGTGTCAGACACGGGCCAATGCGTAAGGTTTAAAAACAAAAATCTGTTTGTATTTGTAATTATAAAGTACAACATAGAATGAGCAATAACTTACGAGCAGGATCGACGGCTGGGCAGTTTTCGGGCTTGACGCAAGAGCCGTCGAGAGACTTAACGTATCCTTCGTCGCAGACGCATCCTTCGACGCACATCAGGACGCAGGCACGTGGGGGGTCGGCGTAGTTGGCGCACGTCAAGGGACATGCCGAGCCGCACGATTCGTAGTGGGCATTGTCGTGGCAAACTTGGGCTGCAAAAGAAAGGAGTGCTCGTGCTTGTAAAAATAGTCTATTGGAATTGATGAGATTCAAAATCAAACAAGTAACTTTGTGAGTATGGAGTAGAAACTTTTATACATAATTTAGTACGTCAGTCTGTCGTGGTAATATTTTTTTTGACAAATATGCTGCTTACATCGATGTAGAAGATAAAGATGAACCGGAATTGCTTTGAACGAGCACATCATTAAATATAAGAATATTATAGTGTATTTAGATGTATATAGTTTTGTATCTATAGTTTTTTTTTTCTTTGCTTCATTGACATTTATATTTTATAAAAAATTTTCATTAAAATAATATTTGTGCATCATTTTTTTGACTTATACTGCCTTTAACCTCTTCATTCCAAGTGTACAGCATTGGGTACATTTTAAAATACTGTTTATTAACAACTGTTTGTGCAATTTGAAAGCTAAAACTCCCAATTGTTTTTTAAATTAATCAACAGATAGTTTACTTCGTTTTAAACATGGAAAAACATGGGATTCATTACTATTTAAACTAATTATTAATTAAAATTAAAAACAAAAATTTTAGTTATTTTGTTTCGTAACCATTTTTTAAATCAGAGCCAAAAAATTGCGTCAAAATTGTTTGGGCTTAGTTCTGGGATCTGAAGAGGTTATCATGTAACACAAATACAACAACAAGGCCCATGATCCAGTGACCCTAATTTCATGCAGTAGCATATATGCTACCTTTTATAAAACTCTAATTAATTTCTGCCCTAATTGAGTTAGAAAGGTTATGATACTAAATAATCTTTGTTTTAGCTGTAAAAAAAAAACAGAAAAAATATTAAAAATTTTAAAAAAAATCGAGGGTCATGAGAATGAGGGGAAACGAACATCATACGCAAATAACTATTCTGCTGGCTGTATTTTTTTAGACAGTCACGTATCAGAAAATGAGTAATTTTCTACTTTATACCAACTGAACACCAAAAATGGAGGTAACTAAACCCAAAATTTTTGCAGTGTACGCGGCAAATGGAATCTTTGAGGTTTCAGTTTATGAAGTTCCTTTTGTTATACCTCATTCTATGGGATCTTCATGTAAAGATATCTATCACATACTGTCACTAATTTAAGAAAGTTTAAACGTATAATTATTTAATAACGCCTTTCATATTTAGAGAAGTAAATAAAAAATCAAAATGAAAATAAACAAATGTTTTTAAGAACTTGTCACTAGTTAATAATATTGCGATGAATTTGTACCTCAATTAATTGAAGTCACGAATAATTGAAACGCGATGAAATTGTGTGATGCAAATAAAAGCTGCAATAAATTGACGGGTAGTTATTTACTCAGAAAACTAATGATGATTTCACACCCACCACAACAGCGATAAAATACATTGCTGTAGGGGAGACCGGGGCACAGTGAGACAAAAAACTTAAAATTCAAGAAATTCGGAAAGATTGATAGGGTAAGAAAAATATTAATGCAGATTTGTAATGCAACGAAAGTATGAAATATTCTGAAATGCAAAAATTTTCATCATCATTTGAAGTTTTTCAAATAAAAGAAAATAAGAAACATAAAATTCTGTGTCGCTGTGTTCCATATGTGGGGGTACAGTGAAACAGCATATAGGGTTTAGTACGGCATAATATGTAAAATGTTAAAAATCAAAATTAAATGATAATGAACAGAAGATCAAACTTTCATTTCATATTTGACTTTAAAAAGTTAAAATATCAAATTGCAGAAAAGACTGATTTCGCTTTGAACCATTTCTTTTCATTGGAGCTGATAACAACAATTTAACATCTTTATTCTTAACAGATGCAACATCTAGTATCTAGATGGCCAAATAAATCTAACTCTTCAAGCGCCAACAGTAGATTTTTACAGATATCAACATGGTTGAATTATCAAACCATTTAGTATCTTCTTCCTAACCAGTTGCGTCATCTTGACCTACAATTTTTTTTTTCTATATTTTGGACAATCGTTTTTTTTTTTTTTTCTTCTTTTTTTTGTTTTGGTGCTTTGTTCATCTAAAATTTGTTTTTCAGGAGTATCTGGTGCAATGATACTTTTCCTTTTTTACGCCCTTTCTTCATTGATCACTCTTCGGCCGTTGGATATCCTCTGAAAGTCTCAGTGCCCAAGACAACACTCCATGCTACACCTGAGCATAAGAGCTCGTTTTTATCAGTTTTATCTACAGTTGACAGATTGTTATGATTTACTTTATGAGCGGTGTTACTTGGAATTAGACAGTCAGTTATAAACGAAGCTAAAAATCCGAATCGGAATATATCTCTATCATATGGAAAGATTCTACATTTCTTTTGACACAAAATGTTATTTGGAGAGCCATTGCAGTTTCGTTCGGTGATCGTACCACTTAACTTTTGTTTTTAATGAATAAATTCTAAAATCGAGGCTCGTTTCTGTAACATTAAGTACAAACATAGCAAACAAAACACGTACCTGCCAGAGCAACACCAACAGCGCAAAGCAAAATCAAAGCCTTCATGTCGCCTTCAGGAATAGCTGATGATCCAAGAGTAAGATACCTGAGAATATATCTCTTGCTATATATATGTGATTTCCGATTTCGCAGTGTGTTCAATTTCTCACCTTTGAAGCTATGAGAAAAAGAGCAATTTTTGACAAGCACGGAGCGATAGCTCTGCGAAAGGAAGCACCTGTCCGCAAGGCTTATCTTGAGATATAGCAAATGCGCTGAAATTTCCCAATCTTAATCAAACCAAGATTTTAAGTTCGCTATCGTTCTTATTGCTTTGATTTTTTTTATACTGAGTGTATTCCAAGGTGAACATTACGGTACGTTACGTCTTAATGCACGTGTATAATGCATGTGCACGTACATGTGTTTTTGTGTAATAAATTAAAAACAGCTAATAACTATTTCATTAGTTGTATTTTTTAGTTTTTTTTTATTTATTCCATACTTTATCGTGTATTTGTTCCTTGCAGCACAGGCGTACGACTTCACTGGTCTGTTTCGAGAGTCGGGTTAAGTTTCGAAATTATGAAAAAAAATTTTGGTTGGTCTTGTTTCTAATGCCCTTCGCAGAGCGACTGGGATTTAAGGCAGTAAGAGAGAGATTTCCGTTTACAGATGAGCACCACAGCGGTGGAAGTACGACTTGGCTCATTATGTATTTGAATGACACCAGATGGCGCCACCACAAATACTCCACCTTCTATTTTTGACCTAAGAGTGAAGGGAAGGGAAATTCTTCACCCTCCGGTACCCTCGGGACTGCAGGGTCCACGGATTTTACATGCACGTATCCCCAAATGTACATGGGGGGGTCTTCAACGGGTCGGATATCGATTACCCAATCTTCCGGTTGCAAGGCCGATATCCTAACCATTAGGCTTCCACGGTACAAAAAATATGTTTTGATTAAAGCAACTTGCGTGCGGCCTCCACTTACATTCCTCAACATTAAAATTGTAACACTAAGAAGGAGAAGGGGTAGAATTATGCTGACCAAAGGACCGGTAGAGATGTCTAATATGCATAAGGGATCAATTTTTCAAGGATTAGCTCTTATCTGGGGAAAGTGGGAGTGGTTTCAATAGCTAAATAGGCTCTCCGAATATAAATCTTCGTAGGAGATTTAAACATGTAATGTAATTTCAGGAGAAGTCTTGTGGAATATTTTTCACTATCTCACGATCGGAGACGTGCGAGGTACCACCACTTGTGATAAAATGAGAGGGCTAGAATATTTGAACAGAAAGGCATTGGATTATAGGTCCGGCAGTCGCAACGCGAGTTAACTGGGACCACAGTGCGGTCCAACATTGTGCATCGCGGTGGTTGCTGCAACAACTACGAACTGGAATTTTACAAAGAAGTGAACAAAAACAAACCTAGCAGCGAAGGTGATTGAACAAACAATCAGAAAGAGTTTGCATGAAATTGAACTGCGAACAAACCTTCCAGCAACTGGTTTACCATTACACATGAGATCGTACTCAAGGGGTAGCACAAAAAAAGATTCAATTAAGTTTAAAATGGAGAAGCATTGCTTTCAGTAATGAGTCTCGCTTTTGCCTCGCGTGCTATAAAACTGGAGATTGCTCAGACTGGATATCATGTCGGTGACGCTATGTGTGAAAAGACTTCTCTCTCCCTCTCTATATATATACATGTGTGTGTAAGATAATTGTAAATTCAAAACATAACAATAATGAGCAATTAAAAGTTAAAATAGACGACTTTTCAATGGCAGCCACAAATTAAAAAACTAACATTAAAAAAAGTTAAAAGGTATTTCGTTCTTTCAACGCGGGAAACATCGGTGCAAACCCGTGCTGCAATTGCCAGACGCCCCTAACCTATGACTACATAATTCTAAAAAAGATTAAAGCTCAAAACATCCTGTAACATTTACAGAACTTCTAGGTTTTATGCTCTAAATTAGTGACAAAAGGGACTAACTTATGGAGAAAAATGAGAAAAAAAATCGGTGGAAATACAAGCACGCGTAATTTACCGGGATTTCTGGCGGGGCACTGTTCAGGCTTGATGCAGCTTCCGTCGTGGGTCAGGACGTATCCCTCATCGCAGAAGCATCCACTGTTGCACACGAAGTCACACACCAGGGGAGCATCTTCGTAGTTCTCGCAGGTCAAGGGGCAAGAAGTGCCACATCCCTCATAGTGGGAGTTTGCGGGGCAGGAAGCTAATGGTGGAAAATTACGTACATAGCAGGATAGTCAACATAAAGTTCAGGAATTCATCTGAGAATTTATAACAAAAATTATTTTAATGTTCCAGTGAAGTAAGGGTCGGCAAGTAGAATTTTGTCTAAGTAGTATCTACATTGAAGGGCCACAATACCTTAAAATGGCTAATGTATCGTTTTCTTTTTTTATGTAGTAGTGAAGGTTAAAACTTGTGCGAGCAATTCTTTAAAGATATTCCAGTTTTTGTAAATGAAGTCAGCTGTATCTATTCTGCTTTTAAAATCTTTAAACGTAGTTTTCTCTGCTTTGTATTTTTAACCACTGACACCAAGCAAAATTGCTTAGGCTTTTCTTCAGTGAAAGATAAAGCTTTGAAGAAAAAAAAAAAATATTATATAAGGCATACTTTTTTTTCTTTTTCTTTTCGTTGTTCTTTTTTTTTTTTTTACTTTTATCTTTCATTCCAGTTGTACGCCGTAAATTCCTAACTTATCAGTATTCCTGTTGATGATTAATAACAAATGTCTAATTATTACTTTTTAGATGTGTAAAAATCTTGATAGAATTATAGTGTATCTTACCTGAGGCGAGTTCTAGTCCGGACTGCAGTATGACAATTTGAAATAAGGCAGCACAACAATGCACAAACCTAACTAGTCATTGTACGCAATATGTATTTTAGGTTATCCAAATTCCAGAAACCACAATCGGTTAGTGTTTAAGAGTGACAAAGTAAGTTGCCATTTTTAGAATCAGTTTTCCAGACTACAGTGCTGAATAATTTAAGAAAAAATTCACTGGCCATTTTTGACAATGTAATTTAAATTGTTATCACTTAATAAATCAATGTTCCAAGTCGGTGGATTTTCAAGATGCAGAAAATCGTCTGCGCCCATGTCGTATGATTATGCGGCATGTAAAAGATCCCTTGAGTAGACATTTGGCTTGGATGCTCTCGGCTTAATTAAACTCCTCGCGCAATCTGCATCAATTAGAACTCAGGTGCCGCCATCTAGGGGAAACTGAGCGTCAAAATTCTCAGAGCATCCGCCGACAGTGGTGCTACTTGAAAGAATGGATGCCGATTTCCGAGGAATGCCCTAGGTCTGCAAAAATGTTAATAGCCATATGCATCCCCGTTGGAGAAAAATAAATAAATAAATCACTCAATGTATTTCCTGATATTGTTTCTTTTACAAAATTCAACATTACATGTTTATTTTCCATTCATTATGAAATGAAATCTAACTTTCGTTAAATGGCAGTAGGTACACTGATGTCTTGTTCATAGGGCCATTTATGAAATTTCTTTTTTAATTTACGATTTGGCACTACTTATTATTTTAAGGAATTATTTCAATGAAATGATAATTAGCCTAACAATCTGTGGATACCAGTTTTAAACTTTCTAACAGGTCAGTGGCTCTGCTTTTGTTGAAAATAGTTAACCCTAGGTTACGTATTTCTCCTATTAATTTATTTTATTATACTTATAATTTCTTAGTTTTCTCTTCATTTATTTATTTAGAAATGCAAAAACAAAAAAGCGGTTCAAAATTCTCTTTGAACAAAACAATTAACAAATAAAACACACAGTGTGCTGCAACAAAACATTTTCCCCCCAAGAAAATATGTAACCTTAGGTTACGTATTTCCCCTATTTATTCTTTTTATTATCTTTATACTTTTTTACTTATTAACTTTATTTATTTATTTAGAAATTCAAAAAAAAAGTGGTTTATTTTTCGCTTTGAACAAAACAATTAACAAATAAAAATATATTTTTATCTTTAAGTAACCTTCCATAAAATATAAAAACCATATATTTTCAGGAAAAAGTAGGAATTTCTCCCCCATCAAAATACACGTTGAGCTGGGTTGCAGGCGGTCCCCGACCTCTTTTTTTAAAAAAACCCAGCGAATTTGTAAAACTATCGTAAAATACAACATAGAATGAGCAATAACTTACGAGCTGGATCAACGGCTGGGCAGTTTTCGGGCTTGACGCAAGAGCCGTCGAGAGACTTGACGTATCCTTCGTCGCAGACGCATCCTTCGACGCACATCAAGACGCAGGCCTGTGGGGGGTTGGCGTAGTTGGTGCACGTCAAGGGGCATGCCGAGCCGCACGATTCGTAGTGGGCATTGTCGTGGCAAACCTGGGCTGCAAAAGTAAAAATAGCCCGTGCTCGTAAAAATAGTCGATTCGAATGTGGAAATTGATCAGGTTCGAAAGCAGGCAAGAATATTTGAGGTGGGGGGTAGAAACTTTTATATACAAGGGATCATTCATAAATGATGTCACGCTTCCAGGGGGAGGAGGGTTCGTGAAATTTTGAAAAGGGGACGGGAGAGTGTAACAAGAAGTGTGACATCATGCTTATGAAAAGCGTGACATCCTTTATGAACGGTACCTAAGGTAGCACTTCAGTCTGTCGTGGTATAATGGGAAATTATCATTACACTGTAAAATTTTTGCGTATAGTCTCCACCATTTTTGGTGTTCATTTGGTGTAAAGGTGAAAATTATTCATTTTCGATGTATTTTAAATTTTTTTATGTATCAGTCTTAAAAAATAGTTACATATCGAAACTGCATTACGATTGTTCATTTCTATGAAAATAGAATAAATGAGCAATCGTTATGTACTTTTGATTCGTAAATGAGTTAACGAACATCATATGAAAAAAAACTATTCTGCTCGCTGTATTTTTTTAGACAGACACGTAAAAGAATTCAAAATGTATCAAAAAATGCATAATTTTCTATTTTGCACCAACTGAACACCAAAAATAAGGTTCAATAGCACCAGAAATAGTGTCAACCAAACGCAATTTTTTTAGAGTGTACGTGACAGATGAAATATTTGTGGTTTTTGTTTATTATGTTCTTTATTTTACACCTCATTCTATGGTATCTTAGATATTTTTCATGTAAAAGGTATGTATCACACACTGCCACTAATTAAAGAGAATTTAAACGTATAATTATTCAATAACGCCTTTCATATTTTAAAAAAGTAAATAAAAACTCAAAATTAAAATAAATAAATGTTTTAAATAAATCCTCACTAGTTAATAATTGCGATGAATTTGTACCTCCATTAATTGAAGTCACGAATAATTGACCCGCGATAAAATTGTGTTTTGTAAATAAAAGCTGCAATAAATTGACGTATTATTAATTACTCAGAAAACTAATGCTGATTTCAAACCCAACCACGATAACGACAAAGTACATTGTTGTAGGGGAGACCGGGGCACAATGAGACAAAAAACATACAATTCAAGAAATTCGGAAAGATTGATACTATTAAGAAAAGTATTAATGTGGATTTGTAATACAAACGTAAGTATGAAATCTTCTGAAATGCAAAGATTGTCATTATCATTTGAAGTTTTTCAAATAAAAGAAAAAAAAAAACATAAAATTCTGTCTCACTGTGTGCCATACGTGGGGTACAGTGAAACAGCATATAGTATTTTAGTACGGCATAATATGCAAAATGTTTAAAATAAAAATTAAATAATATTGAACAAAAGATCAAACTGTCATTCCATTTTTGAATTTAAAAAGTTAACATCAAATTGCAAAAAAAGACTGATTCCGCTTTGAACCCTTTCTTTTCGTAGGAGCTGATAACAACAATTTAACATCTTTATTCTTAACGGATGTAACATCTGGTGTAGATAGCCAAATAAATCTAACTCTTCAAGCGCAAACAGTAGATTTTTACAGATGTCAGCACGGTCGAATTATCAAACCATTTAGTTTCTTCTTCCTAATCAGTTGCGTCATCTTGACCTACAATTTTTTTTTCTATATTTTGGACAATCTTTTTTTTTTTTTTTTTTTCTTCTTTCTCTAAAGCTTGTTTTTCAGGAGTATCTGTTGCAACGATACTTTTCCTTTTTTACGCCCTTTCTTCATTGATCACTCTTCGGCCGTAGGATATCCTCTGAAAGTCTCAGTGCCCAAGACACAACACTCCATGCTACAACTGAGCATAAGAGCTCGTTTGTATCAGTTTTATCTACAGTTGACAGATTGTTATGATTTACTTTATGTGCGGTGTTACTTGGAATTAGACAGTTACAAACGAAGCGAAAAATCCGGATCTGAATATATCTCTATCATATGGAAAGATTCCACATTTCTTTTGCCCCAAAATGTTATTTGGAGAGCCATTGTCCTTTCGTTCGGTGATCGCATCACTTAACTTTTTTTTTAATGAGGAAATTCTAAAATCGAGGTTCGTTTATGTAACATTAAGCACAAACATAGCAAACAAAACACGTACCTGCCAGAGCAACACCAACAGCGCAAAGCAAAATCAAAGCCTTCATGTCGCCTTCAGGAATAGCTGATGATCCAAGAGTAAAAGACCTGACAATATATCTCTTGCTATATATGTGATTTCCGATTTCGCAGTGTGTTCAATTTCTCACCTTTGAAGCTGTGAGAAAAAGATCATTTTTTGACAAGAACGGAGCGATAGCTCTGTGAAAGGAAGCACCTGTCCGCAAGGCTTATCTTGAGATATAGCAAATGCGCTGAAATTTCAATCTTAATCAAACTAAGATTTTAAGTTCGCTATCGTTCTGATTGCTTTGATTTTTTATAGTGAGTGTATTCCAAGGTGAACATTACGGTACGTTACGTAATGCATGTGTATAAGTATATACGTACATGTGTTTTTGTGGAATAAATTAAAAACAGCTAATAACTATTTCATTAGTTGTATTTTTTAAGTTTGTTTTCATTTATTCCATATTTTATCGTGTATTTGTTCCTTGCAGCTCAGGCGCATGACCTCACTGGTCTGTTTCGAGAGTCGGGTTAAGTTTCGAAATTATGGAAAAAATATTTTTTGTTGGTCTTGTTTCTAATGCCGCTTGGGTATTCAAGCTCCACTTCGCAGAGTGACTGGGATTTAAGGCAGTAAGAGAGAGCCTTCCGTTTACAGAGAGTACAGATGAGCTGGAAGTACAACTTGGCTCATTATGTATTTGGATGACACCAGATGGCGCCCCACAAATACTCCACCTTTTATTTTTGACCTAAGAGTGAAGGGAAGGAAAATTCTTCACCCTCCGGTACCTTCGGGACTGCAGGATCCACGGATTTTACATGCACGTATCCCCAAGTGTACATGGTGGGTCTTCAGCGGGTCGGGTATTGAATACCCAATCTTCCGAATGGAAGTCCGATATCCTAAGCATTAGGCTACCACAGTACGAAAAATACTTTTTGAATAAAGCAACTTGCGTGCGGCCTCCACTTACATTCCGCAACATTGAAATTGTAACACTAAGAAGGAGAAGGGGGTAGAATTATGCTGATCAAAGGATCGGTAAAAATGTCAAAGATATGCATAAGGGATCAATTTTTCAATTCCTAGCTCTTATCTGGGGAAAGTGGGAGGGTCTTCGATCGTTAAATAGGCTTTCCGAATATAAATCTTCGTAGGAGATTTAAACATAAAGTTTCAGGAGAAGTCTTGTGGAACCTTTTTCAATATCTCGCGATCGGAGACGTGCGAGTACCACCACTTATGATAAAATGAAAGGGCTAGAATATTTGAACAGAAAAGCATTGGATTACAGGTCCGACAGTCGCAACGCGAGTTAACTGGGACCACAGTGCGGTCAACATTGTGCATCCCGGTGGTTGCTGCAACAACTACGAAATGGAATTTTAGAAAGAAGTGAACAAAAACAAACCCAACAGCAAAGGTGATTGAACAAACCATCAGAAAGAGTTTGCATGAAATTGAGCTGTGAACAAAACTTCCAACAACTGGTGTACCATTACACATGACATCGGACTCAAGAGTTTGCATAGTACAGAGAAAGATTCAATAAAGTTTAAAATGGAGAATCATTGCTTTCAGCAATGAGTCTCGTTTTTGTCTCGCGTGCTATAAAACTGGAGATTGCTCAGACTGGATATCATGTCGGTGACGCTACGTGTGAAAAGACTTCTCTCTCTATATATATATATATTGTATGTGTGTGAGAGTGTATGTAAGATAATTGTAAATTCAAAACATAATAATAATGAGCAAATAAAAGTTAAAATAGGTGACTTTTCAAAGGCAGCCACAAATTAAAAAACTAGCATTAAAAAAAGTTAAAAAGTATTTCGTTCTTTCAACGCGGGAAAGACCGGTGCAAACCCGTGCTGCAACTACCGGACGCCCCTAACCTATGATTAAATAAATCTAAAAAAGATTAAACCTCAAAACATCCAGTAACATTTACAGAACTTGTAGGTTTTATGGACTAAATTAGTCACAAAAAGGACTAACTTATGGAGAAAAATGAGAAAAAGTGACAATTTTATCAAAAAAAAAAAGTGACTATAATGTAAAGTAAACAAATTATTCTTCTAAAATTAAACAAGCATACTTGCCGGCATCTGCCAACATTGATTTTCTAACAACGTTTCAACAAATATTGCTATCTCAAATGGCTTAGGCTCGAAATGATTTTAAATATTGGTTTTTAACAGTTAAAACATATCTCTGAAAAGAAAATATCTCATTTTTATGTAAAAAGAAAAACCATTAATTAGGTAACATAAAAAGATATCAAGTTTATTTTCTTAATATGTTAGGCAGCAAATTTCAACTTTTTAATATAGGTGTGTGTGTATCTCTTTTTTATTTATTTATTTATTTATTTATTTATTTATGGAAACAGTTTAAATCCTAGAAGTTTTTTAGAATGTAAGTGCAAAAACATAGAAGATACACATTCTAGAAACGTATGTGTATATATATACACCACATAGGACTAAACCTCCCATATGCTTTTGCCCCCAATATGTTGTACAGTAAAACCCCTCCTAACGGACACCCCTCTTACAAGGACGGTTTTTAATTCCACGGCAGTAAAGCATTAAGAGAGAGAGTCGAATGTATTAAAAGCTTCTCCTTCAATTACGGACGCGTACATTTGGGAGGAAATTAACATTAATAGAAATACTGGTTGCTGGCTCTATTTCGGGATCAAAAAGAATTATAATTCGAGAATTAAATAATTAAATACCTCTAAGCCAAATTTTGAAGCCAATCATACGAATAATTAAGAAAGTGAAATAATTTTAACACTACTTAACAATTTTATTCTTCATCATCTATAGAAAAATGTTAAGCCTTACCAAAAATAATCAGGTTCTCTTTTTCTTTTTCTTTTTTTTTTTTTTTTTGAACTTTTCCCTTGATGTTGCTTAGTTGGTAATATAGGGGTATCCGCAGTAGAAGACTTTACTGTGTTTGATTTTTAAATTTTCTCTCTTAATGCTTCGAAGCCTGGCTATTCTCGAGACACAGCAGCAACTTTATCGATTTTAGGAGAATTATTTTTCTTTTCTTAGCATCCATTTATCAAACATTCTATCTTTTATGTGTTTTTGTTTTAAAATATAATTATTATGTGTTTATCCCACACCAAATCGAACAGCTTCTGCTGTTAAATCGCGGTTTGTAGAAGCTGTTACCCTATAAAAAATATTTTATTTAAACGGTTCTAGAGTAGGTAATGCTTTTTATTGGCATTTTTATTTGACTCTTTGACTAAAAGTGATGTAAAGCTTATCCTTAGAGTGTTTTTTTCTATTACTACGGCAGGCTATTATTGTTCAGCCTACTTTCCCGTAAAAGTAAAAAATAAATAAATAAAGTATGAGAGAAGGCTTAATGTATTGTGAAAATACCGTTAAAACTAAAGAAAAGCCAAAGTAAGTGAAGTAATTAAATAAAGATTGAAAAATAAAAAAATTGAAAGTAAGTTTTTGCGTTGGGGAAAATATGTGTCTGATGGTCTCTCCCGAATAACTTTGAGGGAATTGTCCGATTAGAAAGATTTTTTTCACACTCGAAAGATCTCCGCGAGAACATTTCAATTCCATATTCTACTTCTCGATTTGAACAATTTTTCGTTTAGTTTTAAACAGTTCAAAAATTCTTAACATTAGCACATATACAAATACAAATACAAAAGTGACGACCAGCAACAGGCTCAAGGCCCAGCTAGGCTGGTCCTAGTCAATTTAGCAGTCCCCCACTGCAATTAACAGTCGCTTCCGGTAAACTATTCCAACTGCCTACAACCCTATTAAAGTAGTAATTTTTCCTAATTTCAAGATTAGCCTGAGATTTGAAAAGCTTAAAACAATGACCTCTGGTTCTACTTTCAGCACACAGCTGTAGTCTATCAACCTTTCCCATTTTAATGAATTTAAACAACTGAATCATGTCCCCTCTAACTCTCCTTTGCTCAAGATTATACATATTGAGCCTTTTAAGGCTAACCTCATTATCTAAGTCTGAAAGACCACGTATTACCAGTCTTGTAGCCCTGCTTTGAACCCTTTCCTATAAGGTAATAACCTTTTTTTAGGTGCGGAGACCAAAACTGAACAGCATACTCCAAATGAGGTCTTACCAAATTTCTGTACAATGGCAATACAGCTTCCTTAGAACTGTTCGAAATAGCCTTATTGATAAACCCGAGCATTCTGTTAGCTTTGTTACTTACTATGCTACACTGCTGACTGGACTTGAAGACGTGACTGATCAATACTCCTAGATCAACAACTGCTTCTGCTTCCCTAATGATGGAACCTTGTAAGAAATAGGTTGCATGTTTATTCCCACGACCAAAATGAAGCACTTGACATTTCCCAATATTAAAGACATACCCCACTTAATTGCCCACCTAGAAATTTGCTTTAAATCCTCTTGAAACCGATTGACTTCTTCCTCTGTGTTCACAATTCCCATGATTTTGACATCATCAGAAAAAATATTGATGTTCAAAGAAATACTGTGAGTAATAGAAATAAAATTTCACGTTAAATGAAAGCACAAATGAGCATTAAAACGCAAACATATGTTTCGGGATTGCTTGGAATCCCTCTTTCAATGCGACAGGGAGCTTCTAGATGCAAAACATCCAAATGAAGCAGACAAAACAACAAAAACAAAGCTTATATAGCCTAAGAATTAACTGTAAACCAATGAGAATAAAGGCAGTGTGAAAGGGAAGTAGAAGTAGTAGGAAAGGCACCAATAAGAGAGCAACAAACGAATGCAGTTGGAAGTACAGGAAGTAAAAAGGAATATCAAAAAAAACAAAGCAAAAAAGACAACAGAATGCATAAAAATGTGAAAATACATGAAAATTGCAAAATAATAAAATAAAATACAAAGAATAAAATGGAAATAAAATAAGTACAGAAAATACCAAAACAAAAAGTAAAACAAAGTACACATGTAAGAGGGGGGGGGGAGAGAGAGAGAAAAAAATTGACCCATAAAAGGAAAACTAACAAGAAAACAAAGAAAGAACAACAAATTAAAGGAACTTATGCCAGACCTGTGAAAAATAAGGAGTTGAGGAAGAATCATTAACCAAATTAGAACTATTCCTATTATCATGATAAGCTTCCCAAAAGTCAAGCTCTAATGGGGAAGAACATTTTTGAATAATTTTCCCAGAATTGAAATCAAAAGAGTGGTTGGAATTCCAACAATGTTGAGCAATGCTAGACTTATTTAGCTCTTGCTTACGTACATAACCTTTATGCTCATTTAACAGAATTTTCAGAGCACGTTTTGTCTGTCCAATGTAAGAAAGGCCGCAACGGCAACTAATTTGGTAAATACCCCAAGTGTTAAGTTGATCGACAGGATCTTTAAGAGAAGAGAAGGAAAGTTTGTTGCTAGGAGCAAAAACAACTTGAAATTGAAACCTTTTTAGGATTTTAGCAATACGAAAACTGACAGAATGAAAGAATGGTTATACAACCAAATTCTTTCTAGAAACCACATGATTGGGACCAGAAGTTTTTTTAGAAAGTTTGTTATGAATAGAATCAATTAAAGAGTGAGAAAATCCTCTATCAACAGCTACAGCTTTCAGATAGTTGAGTTCAATCTTGAGAAGCTCAGAAGAAGAGCAAATATTAATAGCACGATGGGCAAGAGCATTAAAAGTCGAATATTTCTGGTTGGGAGGATGAGACGACAGTCTGTGAGGAGGTAAAGAAACAGCGAAAGGTTTACGATAGACAGAAGGAGTGAAACCAGACTCACTCCTAGAAATCAAAACATCAAGAAACGCGAGGCTACTATTAAGTTCTTTCTCACAAGAAAACTGGATATTAGGATCAATGGAGTTCATAATCGAAAGAGCATCATCAATACCTAACAAGTTACTGTCCGTTAGGACAAAACAATCATCCACATAACGAACATAAAATTGAAATTGCAATTCTGGAATAGTTTTTCCTCAAAATAATGCGTATAGAAATCACTTAAAATAGGACTAAGAGGACTTCCCATGGCCAGGCCATCTACCATAGCATAGAATTTACCATTAAATACAAAAGTGCTCTGTTGCAAGCACACACGAGTAAGAAAAACTAATTCCTCAATTTCCACAGAAGTAAAATGGAATTCAGAAAGCCTTTTCCTGAGGCAAGTCAAAGCGCCATCAACAGGAACATTAGTAAACAAAGAATTAACATCAAAAGAGGCCATAACCGAATTATTCGAAACGAAGTTATGAAGTTTCTTAACAAAATCGGTGGAATTTTTAACAGTGAAAACATTCCGACTCCTAAGTGGATAAAACACAGAAACTAAATACTTGGAAAATTTATATGAAGCAGTGCCAACATTGGAAACAAATGGTCTGAAAGGAATACCTGCCTTGTGTACCTTCGGTAAAGCATAGAAACGCGCACAATTAGCAACAGAAGGAATCACAGACCGTTTAGCAATCAAAGGAATAGAATGAACAGACTTAACAGCAGAAGAAATAGCTTTTAACTCCTTGTCGCTAGGATCTTTATAAATTTCAGAATAAGGACAAGAAGCAATTAAATCATCAGTTTTTTCAACATAAGATGATTTATTAAGAACAACAATCTGACCACCCTTGTCAGCTTTGGTAATGACCAAATCAGAATTTGAAACTAAATTATTGACACAGCGTTTCACAGAATGGGTAAAACCAATATTAGGAACTTTTTAATTGAAATCAACATTGGAAGCAATAAAATGCCGAACTGACTCTTTTTGAGTGGAAATTAAGGCAAACAAAAAAGCAAAAACACAGTCAAGAAAGGCAATGAGGAAAGAACAAAAATCAAAAACTCACCAAGCAGCGAACAGATGGGAGAACAAACAAAAGAAAGAAGAACACTGAATTTTGTTCTTGACTGTGTTTTTGCTTTTTTGTTTTCTGACATTTGTTCCGCATTTGTTTTTGCAATTTGTTATTTCTGTTTCTTTTTGTTTATTGAACGGTTTAGCTATTAAAAATAATTTAACTTTGTGCAAGAAAACAATAATAATAGTGACACAGACCTGTGAGAAATAAGGAGTTGAGGAAGAATCAGATTCTTCCTCAACTCCTTATTTCTCACAGGTCTGGCATAAATTTCTTTAATTTGTTGTTCTTTCTAGGTTTTCTTGTTGTTTTCCTTTTTTGTGTCTATTTTTCTCCTTCCCCCTCCCTCCCCTCCCCCTCCTTTACATGTGTACTTTGTTTTGCATTTTGTTTTGGTAGTTTCTCTACTTATTTTTATTTCAATTTTATTCTTTGTATTTTATTATTTTTGCAATTTTTATGCATGCTGTCGTCTTTTTTGCTTTGTTTTTTTTGATATTCCTTTTTACTTCCTGTACTTCCAACTGCATTCGTTTGTTGCTCTCTTATTGGTGCCTTTCCTACTACTTCTACTTCCCTTTCACACTGCCTTTATTCTCATTGGTTTACAGTTAATTCTTAGGCTATATAAGCTTTGTTTTTGTTGTTTTGTCTGCTTCATTTGGATGTTTTGCATCTAGAAGCTCCCTGTCGCATTGAAAGAGGGATTCCAAGCAATCCCGAAACATATGTTTGCGTTTTAATGCTCATTTGTGCTTTAAATTAACGTGTAATTTTATTATTATGGTTTAGCTATTGTTTTTCCCCTTATGTTTTGTTTGTTTTGATTCTGGTTATGTCTCAGGTTAACAGATTTTGTAATCTACGAATTAAAAAGGTTCGGTTTTTGAACCATTTAAAATTTCTCCAGGCTTGCAGGCGCAATTAAGTCATTCCTAAGTTTATCACTTTAAAGTGTAATTTACCGCGTTCCGTTAGGGTTGATAAGGTAATTTTTCGTTCTAAACTAGCTTTACTTAGAGCTTCTATCCAGGAAACTAAGAAAAAACTTTCGTTCATAGAGCGTGAACTTTATGATTTACATCTTTCTGTATCTAATTCTAATTTCGATTTTGATTCTATTGATAGAACGTCATGGGCAAGAGCTCTTCATTCATCTGACAGTCAGAAAATTACTTTAAATAAGAAATTTACCAAGTTGTCTAACGATTCAAATGTTCCTGTTCTGGCTGATTTGCCTCTTGTTAATAGGAATGCGGTTGTAAATCTTTCGAAATTTCCTTTGAATAGTAATGAAATTAATACTTTGAAATGTAATAACAATTTTGCTTTGGCTAAAAAGCCTTCTTTTTCTGAACTTATTGCTCCGGTTGAAAAAGCTTTCAAATTTAGTGCCTTAACTTCCACTCAAAAAGAGTCAGTTCGGCATCTTATTGCTTCCAATGTTGATTTCAATTCAAAAGTTCCTAATATTGATTTTACCCATTCTGTGAAACGCTGTGTCAATAATTAAGTTTCAAATTCTGATTTGGTCATTACCAAAGTTGACAAGGGTGGTCAGATTGTTGTTCTTAAAAAATCATCTTTTGTTGAAAAAACTGATGATTTAATTGCTTCTGGTCCTTATTCTGAAATTTATAAAGATCCTAGCGACAAGGAGTTAAAAGCTATTTCTTCTGCTGTTAAGTCTGTTCATTCTATTCCTTTGATTGCTAGACGGTCTGTGATTACTTCTGTTGCTGATTGTGCGCATATCTAAGCTTTACCGAATTTACACAAGGCAGGTATTCCTTTCAGACCAATTGTTTCCAATATTGGCACTGCTTCATATAAACTTTCCAAGTATTTAGTTTCTGTGTTTTCTCCACTTAGGAGTCGGAATGTTTTCACTGTTAAAAATTCCACCGATTTTGTTAAGAAACTTCATAACTTCGTTCCGAATAATTCGGTTATGGCCTCTTTTGATGTTAATTCTTTGTTTACTAATGTTCCTGTTGATGGCGCTTTGACTTGCCTCAGGAAAAGGCTTTCTGAATTCCATTTTACTTCTGTGGAAATTGAGAAATTAGTTTTTCTTACTCGTGTGTGCTTGCAACAGAGCACTTTTGTATTTAATGGTAAATTCTATGCTATGGTAGATGGCCTGGCCATAGGAAGTCCTCTTAGTCCTATTTTAAGTGATTTCTATGTGCATCATTTTGAGGAAAAACTATTCCAGAAATTGCAATTTCAATTTTATGTTCGTTATGTGGATGATTGTTTTGTCCTAACGGACAGTAACTTGTTAGGTATTGATGATGCTCTTTCGATTATGAACTCCATTGATCCTAATATCCAGTTTTCTTGTGAGAAAGAACTTAATAGTAGCCTCGCGTTTCTTGATGTTTTGATTTCTAGGAGTGAGTCTGGTTTCACTACTTCTGTCTATCGTAAACCTTTCGCTGTTTCTTTACCTCCTCACAGACTGTCGTCTCATCCTCCCAACCAAAAATATTCGACTTTTAAAGCTCTTGCCCATCGTGCTATTAATATTTGCTCTTCTTATGAGCTTCTCAAAATTGAACTCAACTATCTGAAAGCTGTAGCTGTTGATAGAGGATTTTCTCACTCTTTAATTGATTCTATTCATAACAAACTCTCTAAAAAAACTTCTGGTCCCAATCATGTGGTTTCTAGAAAGAATTTGGTTGTGTTACCATTCTTTCATTCTGTCAGTTTTCGTATTGCTAAAATCCTAAAAAGGTTTCAATTTCAAGTTGTTTTTGCTCCTAGCAACAAACTTTCCTTCTCTTCTCTTAAAGATCCTTTCGATCAACTTAACACTTGTGGTATTTACCAAATTAGTTGCCGTTGCGGCCTTTCTTACATTGGACAGACAAAACGTGCTCTGAAAATTCTGTTAAATGAGCATAAAGGTTATGTACGTAAGCAAGAGCTAAATAAGTCTAGCATTGCTCAACATTGTTGGAATTCCAACCACTCTTTTGATTTCAATTCTGGGAAAATTATTCAAAAATGTTCTTCCCCATTAGAGCTTGACTTTTGGGAAGCTTATCATGATAATAGGAATAGTTCTAATTTGGTTAATGATTCTTCCTCAACTCCTTATTTTTCACAGGTCTGGCATAAGTTCCTTTCATTTGTTGTTCTTTCTTTGTTTTCTTGTTAGTTTTCCTTTTATGGGTCAATTTTTTTTTCTCTCCCCCCCCCCCCTCTTACATGTGTACTTTGTTTTACTTTTTGTTTTGGTATTTTCTGTACTTATTTTATTTCCATTTTATTCTTTGTATTTTATTTTATTATTTTGCAATTTTCATGTATTTTCACATTTTTATGCATTCTGTTGTCTTTTTTGCTTTGTTTTTTTTTTGATATTCCTTTTTACTTCCTGTACTTCCAACTGCATTCGTTTGTTGCTCTCTTATTGGTGCCTTTCCTACTACTTCTACTTCCACTTCACACTGCCTTTATTCTCATTGGTTTACAGTTAATTCTTAGGCTATATAAGCTTTGTTTTTGTTGTTTTGTCTGCTTCATTTGGATGTTTTGCATCTAGAAGCTCCCTGTCGCATTGAAAAAGGGAATCCAAGCAATCCCGAAACATATGTCTGCGTTTTAATGCTCATTTGTGCTTTAATTTAACGTGAAATTTTATTTCTATTACTTTGCACAAAGTTAAATTATTATTAACTGTGAGTAATATCATTAATAAAAATAATAAATAATATAGGCCTTAAAACTGAGCCTTGTGGAACACCACTCAAAACATCAATCCACTGAGAATAATTGCCCTTTTTATACTACTCTCTGTTTCCTCCCAGTCGGCAAATTTTTAACCCAAATTAAAGTTTTTCCACCAATACCAATATAAGCAAGTTTACTAAGAAGAGCTTCATGCGGTACTTTATCGACCGCTTTCTGAAAGTCAATGTAAACAACATCTACGCACTTTTTGTTATCTAATGCCATGGTAACCTTGTCATAGAAATGCAACAAATTAGTTGTACAGGACCTACCCTTCCTAAAACCATACTGAAAATCAGTCAACACCCCATTTGCCTCCAGGAAATTCACTATTTTGATTTTGATAAGCATTTCAAAAATTTTACAAAGAACTGAAGTAAGACTCCAGGGCCGGCCCGCCGGCGGGGCGAGTGGGGCAGCCGCGCCGGGCCCCACGCTTCTTCTAGGCTGTGCGCAAAACCTCAAAATTCAAAAAAAAGAGAGAGAGAGAGCGAAAGAGAATTTTTATTAACAAAATTCAGCTTATCAAGTTTTCTACACGGTTAGATAATAGACCAGATCTTAGATTAATAAATTTTGGAATGTGTCTTGATTCTATTGGTAGTAAGTGAATGTTTTTAAAACAGGAATAGAAATATCATTTCCAGTCGTTGTGTTACAGGGCCAATGTTAAGCAGATTAGACTGATTGCTCCCAAAAGGAGGGCCCCGCGCTTAAGGCGCCTTTGCTTAGATTTTTCGAGGCGAAAAAAAAATAATAAGATTAATTAAACATGAAAAAAAAAAGTAAACAGCAAATGAACCCTATGTAAGTTTAACAAGGTTACAAGGTACGAGTACCTCAAAATATGTCTTTTCATTTAAAAAATACATGTCGTTTAAAGTACATATTCTGATTTCCTCATATTCCACTACAAAACGTATACTTTGATGAATTCAAAAATCAGCGTGTAGCTCGAAAATCAAGATAATTTCTGTATGAAGGAATTGATGACGAATCTGTCTTCTGAAGATAAGTTTCAGATTAAGTTTTCTGTAGTATTAATCGATAATGCTATAACATCTTTCGAGAAGAGATTGGTTAATTTCCATGTCCATGAAGAAACATTTGGCTTTCTATGTAGTTCAAATATTATTAAGAATTTATCAAAGGTTGAGCTTAAAAACTGTTGTCATATTGTAGGTCAGTATTTAAAACATGATATTGAGAGTGAACTTTCTTAACGAACTCATAATTTGCCGTCGAGTTTTGCCAGTCAACTATTCAATATTGGAAACAGCCCAGTTCTTATACAAAAATAATTTGTCACAACTTTATGGAAATTTCTTCTCTGCAATTAGAGTAATTTTAACACAACCAATACCCGTAGCAACAGCTGTAATATCTTTTTCAAGGTTAAAATTAATAAAAAAAAAATTTAAGATATACTTTGAGTCAAGGAAAGTTGACATTTTGGCAATCTTAGCGATTGAATCAGAATTTGTAAAGAAGCTAAATTGTGATAATAAGATTGTATATGAATTTGGTTTAAGGCATTCAAGAAAGTAAAGTAATTTTAGTAAAGACATCTTTGTGCAGTTTTTTTTAATCATTCGTCATTAAGCTGTAATAATAAATTTTCCTTATGGAACGGGAATGCTTGTAATCAAATATGTCAAGATGTAAAATATTCAACAGAAATCAGTATGTTATACAAGATAACTATCGAAATTTGTGCAAAAAATAAATAAATAAATTTGTGGCTGATAACTACTATCCCATTGGAACTTTTCAACCTAGTTTAGCACACGAACGACCCTAGGCCCCGTAAATATTTCCGCCCCGGGCCCCGCTTTTGGTTGGGCAGGCACTGTAAGACTCACAGGACTATAATTTCCTGCCTTAGCTTTAGACCCTTTCTTGAAGAGCGGCGGCGTTATGTTTTCCAGCTTCCAATCCGCTGGCACAGTCCCAGAGTTATATGAAGATATGAAAATAGTCAAGACAACATCCACTAATTCCTCTGCGCATTCTACTAAAATTTTTGGATAAACATTATCAGGTCCTAGAGCCTTATTTGCTTTAATCTTTTTCAAGTGAAACAACACATCAACCCCAGAAAATATAAAATCCTCAAGCTGTGTATTAGCTTGCGTCTCGCTTATGTCAACTGTTGAGATACAGTTTCTGTTAAATACACTGGAAAAAAATTATTTAGAATATCAGCAATATCCCCCTCATTTTGAATCAAGTTCTTGTTCTCATCCACTAGTGGGCCTACCTGAGTATTACGAGATCTTCCTGAATTAGCATAAGCAAAAAATTTCTTAGGATTCCTCTCAATGTTATCTGCAAGCTTTTGCTCCAATTCCCTTTTCTTACTCCGTACCAAATACTTGAATGTACGTCTAGCTTCACAATACAAAATCCTGTCAGCATGGCACCTAGTCTCTTTAAGTCGCCGAAAAGTGGCCTGCTTATAATTGAAAGCTTCTTTCACCTTCCTAGAGAACCACATGGGCCAAATTTTCGTGAAATCCCCTTTTCCTCTGAAAGGAACATAATCCATCACTGTTTTCTCCAATCTCCCCTTAAACTCTTCCCACTGAAGATCAGCTTCACTATTTTCCAACCCAGAAGAAAAAGACTCTTTCAAACCCTGCCTAAGTGCAACATAATCAACATTCCTGAAGTTAGGTACATATCTGAAATTTTCATGTTTGTGGGCATCGAAGCTGGTCCAAAACCTAATAGTATTGTGATCACTATCTCCAATATGTTCCCTATACTCAACCCCTGAATAGAACTTACAACATCACAAAAAACTAGATCCATGCCGAGTCCCCTGGGTAACAACTTGATCCAAAAAACAGTCACCAATCACTTTCAGAAAATCTTCTTCCCAACCGTTGCTAGTGTAAAGACTATTCCAGTCTATACCCGGGAAATTGAAATCCCTCATTATGATGACCGAGCCCTAACCAGACATGTTCCTAATAACACTGTACATCTCCTTGTCTTGACTAACATTAAACGGCCTGTAAACATTCCCCAAATGCAACGCCTTACCCTTTATGCTCAGCAACTCCACCCAGACCACTTCAATATACTTAGGCTTATTATTAATGACCAATTCATTGCAAATAAAAGTGTCCTTAATAAAGAATAAAACCCATCCACCTTTCTTACCCAGCCTATCTTGCCTAAACAAATTATATCCAGCAATGCTCACTAAATCTTTGTCATCATCAGTAACCGATGTTTCCGTAATTCCAATAATATCCAACTCCTCACCTGCGATAACACTTTTTAACTCATCCATCTTATTCCTGATACTGCGAGCATTAGTATATAGAATCCTGAGCATGCCCATTTTGTTTGTGCTAAACATTTTATGATGCTTCCAATCACTACTATTAATGTTACTGTTGCTTAATATTTTACCCTCATTTTTAAAACCTCCAGAACAGAAGTCAAAGCCATCATATTCTCCAATCCCTTCATCCAAAATTAGTTTTTTGAATCCGTAGCCTCCAAAACCAGCTCACTAACCCTAACGACCTTCCTAGAACTAAGATGCAGACCATCCCTAGCAACCCAATCACGTTCACAACAACTCCAAACATCAATGAACCTGATTGAATGCTTTATGCAAAGTTTCTTAAGGACCAGGTTCATGCTCTTATCCCGCTGATTTAACCAGCCCCTATACCCCCATACCTGGGAAGCAAACCAAGTACCTGGACATCTGTCGAAAAGTTGGTTGCTTTATCCAACAGGGTCTCCCAATCCTCAACGAACTCCTTGTTTGTGTTGTTACCAACGTCGTTAGTGCCCACCCATACAGTAACTGAATCTCCCTGTTTAAACAGTCCCTCTTTTTCTATAACCTTATTAACATCCTTCACCCTAGCCCCCGCTAAACAGCACCTAGCCACCTTGCGCCTCGTTCTCAATACCACATTACCTATCCCGCGTACCATAGAATCTCCTAAAATGACCCCTCTGTTTTTAGGTCTACAGCTATACCTTTTCCCATATTAGATTCTTCTCCCGCAACCTCACTCTCTCCCACAATCCCTTCACAAGGAGTTTCCTCCTCTTTTGTGGAAGTTTCACCCAAGTTGTTTCTAACTGATTGAGCTTCCAATGCTACCACCTTCACCCTTAACTCTAACAATTCAGCACATTTTGTGCAAGCAAAATTCTTTGCAGCTGTATTAGTATTTCCCTCCAATCTACTAAACATCTCACACCTATCGCAGCAAACCCATCAACTCCCATTGCCGTTTTTAATTTCCTTCATTAATCATATGACTCCCATACTCTAACTAAATTTAAAGCAAACAGGCAAAATAATACACAACTCCACAAATTTATGCTACTACACAGATAAAAAACACAAATCACATAGAAAAATGTAAACAACTTGAATTTAAACACAAATAACTTCAGTAAACAACAAAATTGGCTGTTTGTTCCCCAAGACTTACAAAATACAAACAATCACCACATGGTTAGGCTTAACTGAAAAAAACTGAATAACACCCCATAAGAGCAAATAAAATGAGTTTCAGTCCCACAAAATTAAAACATACTTAACTAAATAATAAATTGCAACAAATATACAAGTAATTAAACAGAAAATAACTAAAAATATGTAAAAGATACTCTGCTTGAACATTAGCAGAAACACCACCATGGAACACTTGGCCCCCTGGTGGACAGAACAGAAGTCATGGGCAAAAGTGATGCAAATTACGTAAACTCTGGGGATAAAGTTTCTACGAAGAATGTTATTTGAAAAAGCTTTCGGCTTGAAATATTTTTTGATTTGCACAATTTTTGTTCCTTTTTGAACAGTTCAAAAAAAAAAAAAAAATTAACAAAGCACCTATAGGGAAATTTTAATCCTATATAAATCATGATCTAGCAGACGGCTTTACTTGGAACAAACTTTATCGGAAAGATGTTAGGCCGTGAAACATGTACAGATGCGAAGTTCAACCAGAACTAAACAAGCCTACTTTAATATGAAATTTTTAAATCGGGATTTTTAAGGATATTCTGAATGAATGAATAAATGAACGAGTTTAAGAATGAATGAATATCTGAGTGAACAAATGAATGAGTGAAATAATGAATGAATAAATGAGTGAATAAATGAAAAAATAATTAAATGATTGAATAAATACATGAATGAGTAAATGAACGAATGAATGAGGAATATGAATTTACCGTTCAAGGGTTTATTTGAAGTTTTTGGATTAAAGCTGAATGAGAACGAGAGGGATAACTGTGTTATAAATTTGAAGGTGGCGTATACGGGAAAGTAGGCTTGTATAGTTCTAGACGGAACTTCTTGTTAAATCTGAAATATGAAAAGCGTTGCCAAGGCAACGCAATGCGTTGTACAATGAAATATAAAACTACATTCAAAAACTATAAAACGATCAAAAGGTCTGTGGAAGGGAAATTTTAATTCACTGTAAGAGAACTTTTATTTCTTCAACTCACTATGATAGAAGTCCAATACATCCGTTATGCACCGGATTAGTTTTACCAGGGGAAGAAAAAAAAGGTATTCCACACTTGCAGATTTCTCACAGATAAGGAGCACTGTGTTACAAAACGTTTATTGTTAAATTATGCAATCTATTTACATATTTATTATGAGCTCAGATTTAACTTAGATTTTTAAATTTACTACGTTACAAAATGTGAAGACTCAGCCAATGCGAAAAACAGTTGATAATAAGGCTCGACCGATGCATCGGCGCCTATTGTTCAACAAAGTTGCCATCGGCATCGGCGGCAGATGTTAACTTTAGAAAAACATCGGCCCATCGGCCTAAAAAACATCTAAAAGCCAATGCAAGGCCGATGTTTTTCGCAGGGACAACTTTCCAGAAAACATTCTGTCTTTCACTTTCTTTTTTTCTCCATAGATCAATTTCTATTTCCATACAATAACAGGCAGCACATAAGTTAAAAAAAAAACACAAAAAAATGTCATTCTACAAAAGTATTTGATAAAAATTTCGGAAAACTAGTTTAAGCGATCGCTGCCCGAAAACCTTCATTATTAAAATAGTTCTCTTTGAGCAGAATGCTCGCTGTTAGAATATGTTAAAGTAAAAGTCATAGAGACGTCTTATGAGTGCTATTTGTTTTTCGCACTAGGTTATTTGCCTCATTTTTGTCGGTTTTTCTTTTAATAATGACTTAGTGCATTAGATGTCATTGTGCAATGATATTATACCATCTGCTTTTAGTTTGTCATGTTTCTTATTATTCCGAAATTATAAACAATAAAAAGTTAACTCAATCAAAGTACGATAATAATCTTGATTTTTACCAGCGTAAACTTTTTTCTCTTTGCGGTTTTTTTTTTTGCTTCTTCGATCCCACGTGTTACAGTTTTTCTGCAATTGTGCAGCAATCTTGTTGCATCTGCTTTTAGTGTGCGGTTGTTCTCATTATTTCATTTTTTGGTTACAACATAGAAAAGATTGGTCAAAAATAAGAAAAAAAATTCCAGTATAAATATTTATTGATCGAAATTTTATGTGTCCAAATTCGACTTGCAATTTTTAAAAATTGAAATCTCAAAATGCGAGTTTGCGCAACAGGATTTAATAACATCTTAATAAAAATGCTTAAATTTCTTTATTTTCACAGATTGATCAATGCATATTTTTTTTTCAAAATGCACCTTAACATTTTTTATACGATAATTATTTTAATTTTCCCCCTTTTATACTTCGTTTTTTAGCCCTTTTTTTTTTTTTTGGCTTCTTTGATGCCACGTGTTAGACAGTTGACAGTTTTGCTGCTATTGTACAACAATCTCGTTGCATCTGCTGTCAGTTTAGGATATTTCTTGTACAACATAGAACATATTGATAAAAAATATGAATCAATTTTTCAGTGTAAATGTTTATTGATCGAAATTCTATGTGTCCAAGTTCAACTTGCAATTTTCAAAAATTTAATTCTTTAAAAATGAGTTTGGGATACAGGGTGGAACAATACCTTAATAAAAATACTACAATTTCATTAATTTCAAAAATTGCCAACGTATATAATATATATATATGTAGGATGCGACTGCGAAGAGACATTGACAGCAGCGCCATCTGGCGATAGGGAGCGTAAGCGGTCAGTTTTGAGTAAGACTCCGTTCTGTGTGGACGTAAGCGCTGCGGTGCTCGGATGATGTTGTTGTTCGTAATTGAAGCTGTTCTGTATATAGTTTTGTAAATAGGAAAGTGTAAATATAGTCAGTTTTTTTATATCTTTATGGTGAGTGATGATTTTTAGAAACCCCTAGACACCCAAATCAAGAGCCTATATGTGGGGGCTCGGCCGGGATAAAGTGATTGCCGGTGGATTAATTTAGAACTCTTCATTGTGATTAATTGAAGCAGACATCGGACTTAAACTGTGAGTACTTTGTTTCTAATTTTTGTGCATAATGTCTTTTCTTGGCAAAGCTCGCAAGGAAGACTTATTAAAACTAGTTTCGGAATTAGGTTTAAATATTCCTGAAAATCCTACGATATTAAAACTTAAAGAAGTAATTGTAGAGTGTGAAAATTTTGATGAAGAATTTACTAAAAATTTGATTGATACTATAATTGCGGAACGGATTGAAAAAATTGAATTGGAAAAGTTGAGAATAGAATATAATTCAAATCCTAAAAGTCAAGAAAGTAACATTTCCGAATCTATTTCTGTTGAGAGTAAAAGTAAAGATCTTGCGAAAATAATCAAGAGTTTCGATTCGATTTGTTCTACTAGTGATATTAGTACGTATTTGGAACTATTTGAACGACAAGCGACAAGAGTAAACATAGAAAAGAAAGATTTTGTGACACATTTGTTGGGATTACTTCCCCTGGATATCGCGCAAGTAATAGCAAGAGTGCAAAAGGAATTCGAAAATGATTATGATCATGTCAAAAATGTGTTACTAAAAAGATTTAAATTAACGCCGGAACAATTTCGACAAAAGTTTTTGTCTCATAATAAGGACAGCAATTCTACTTGGCGAGATTTCGCTTTTGAACTTAATCATTATTTTGAAGAATGGATTAACGGTTCAAACACAAATGACTTCGAAGGCTTAAAAGAACTGATAGTTACGGACCAATTGAAACGAAGAACACCACAAAATATCCGCGAACATTATTTGGATGATTGGCATAAATGGAACCGTATAGAAACAATAGTTGAGAAATTGGAAAATTACGAGGCCGCCAGGCATAATTTGCGAAAATATCCTGCCGTAAATGCGAAACCTAACTTTCCGGTGCATGCACGACAAGCAACTGAGAGTAATAAGCCGTCCAAAAACCATTTTGAAAATACCGATAAAAAATTTATCAGATGTTACTCGTGTAACGGCTACGGCCATAAGTCTTTTGCCTGTAAAAACAAAAAAGAAACTCCGACGTGTAGAAAGTGCGACAGGTCTGGTCATATAATGAGTGAATGTCCCTTTCCAGTCGTGAAAGAAACAATGGTTACCCGTGCGAAAAACAAGAGAAAATTTGAAATTAATGTAAATATAAATGGACAGAACACTTCATCTTTGGTCGACACCGGAAGCGAAATTTGTTTGATTTCTTATGATTTTTATGCAAAAATTGGTTCTCCTAAAATGTGCTTCGATGAAACGAAAATAAGTGGTATAAGCGGTGAAAATATATTTCCTATGGGCTATTTTTATTCTAATGTAAATATTGATAATTATGTGCTTTCAGCAAAATTTTATGTGTTAAAAAATGTGTGTACAGATATGATTATTGGTGCAGATTTACTAGAGCAGTTAATTGTTAAGATAGATGAAAACGGAATTAAAATACTAGGTCAAACGAATCAGAAATATTCGAGCCTTTCAAACGCTTTGCAAAGCATCCCAGACAAAAACAAGGCGCCAATGAAAAAAGAAAAAAGCAGCTGTGAGAATCTTTTCCCCCCCATCCTAGTAAGGGATAGCGAAGTTTGCTTACCTAAGATCACTGAAGAAAAAGATACAAGCGTTTCTATCGAGAAAGAAAAAAATAATTCGGAATCGGAAATAAATTTCATGGATAGTTTTTTGATTAACTTAGCAAATGCTGTGGGAGAAGTGGACTTTGACCTTGGCCACATTTCAGAGCGTCGCATTCGTAATGAAGTAGAAGTGTTGATAAATTGCTATAAACCGCTTAAAACAAAGGACACTAATCTAAAAATGAACATTATATTGACAGATGAAACACCCGTATGTTCCAAAGCTAGGCGTATGTCTTTCGCCGAACAAAAAGTTGTGGAAAAACAAATTTCGGAATGGTTAAGGGAAGAAATTATTAGAGAATCGTGTAGCGATTATTATTTTGGCAAAAAAGAAAGACGGCACCCACCGCCTATGTGTTGATTACAGAAAATTAAATAAAAAGACAGTTAGGGATCATTTCCCACTACCACTTATTGAGGATGTGTTAGACCGTCTCAGTGACGCAGAAGTTTTCACAACGCTCGATTTAAAGAATGGTTTTTTCCATGTTGACATTGATGAGAAGAGTAGAAAATATACATCCTTCGTTACCCATAATGGGCAGTATGAATTCTGCAAGGTTAGCTTCGGATTGGCTAATAGTCCTAGTGTTTTTCAGCGCTATATTTTCCAGGTGTTTAGAGAACTGCTGAATGACAATACCTTGGTCATTTATATGGACGACATTGTCATTCCTTCACAAGACGAGGAAGAAGGTTTAGAAAAATTAAAACGAGTGTTCAAAGTAGCGTCTGATTATGGACTCCAGTTCAATTTTAAGAAATGTCAATTTCTTAAACGAGAAATAGAATTCTTGGGATACGAAATAGGGAATGGCACAGTCCGACCATCCAGTTATAAAACAAGGGCTGTAGAGAAATTTCCGGAACCGAGAACTGTGAAGCAGGTTCAGAGTTTCCTCGGATTGACTGGCTATTTCAGGAAATTTATCCCTCAGTATGCATTGATAGCCAAACCATTGAGTGATCTTTTGAGGAAAGAATCTGACTTTTCCTTTGGTGCGCAACAGATCGAATCGTTTCAAAAATTAAAGAGTCTTCTATCAGAAAAACCAGTTTTACACATATTTAAGCAGGGTCAAGAACTAGAGTTGCACACAGACGCAAGTAGCCATGGTTTTGGCGCAGTTTTGTTGATAAAAGCGGATGATGGTCATCTCCATCCAGTACACTATTTCAGTAGGAAAACGACACCACAGCAAGAGAAGTACAGTAGCTATGAGTTGGAAGCGTTGGCGGTGATTGAAGCGTTAAAGAAATTTAGAAATTACCTTCTGGGTTCAAAATTTAAAATAGTAACAGATTGCGCCGCGTTTCAGAAAACCCTTCAAAAAAAGGACTTAACACCGAAAGTTGCCCGGTGGGTTATGTTTTTAGAAGAATTTCAATACGAAATCGTTCATAGATCTGGAACCCAGATGAAACACGTAGACGCGCTTAGCCGCAATACTGTTTTAGTGGTAACCCGCTCTCAAGACGAAATAACATCTAAAATCGTTACAGCTCAAGAGGAAGACGAATATGTAAAACTAATGAAAACATCACTTCAGAAGGGAGAACGGGACGATTATCTGATTAAAAACAATGCATTGTATAAAGGTGAAAATGGTAGGGAACTGTTAGTGGTACCGGAAGTGATGTCAAATGAAATAATTAGGATGATTCACAGAAAAGGACATTTCGCTATTGCAAAAACAATGGATATGATTCAAGAGGAATTCTTTATTCCGCAATTGAGAAAGCACGTTGAGACTGTAATCTCTAACTGCGTAGAATGCATACTTGTAAACAAAAAGTCGGGGAAGCAGGAAGGATTTCTCAATCCTATTCCAAAAAATGATAGTCCGTTGGATACGTACCATATTGACTTTATAGGCCCCCTACCCTCGACGAATAAAAATTACCAACATATATTCACAGTTGTGGATTCATTCACAAAATTTACTTGGTTATACCCCGTTAAATCCACAACAGCCCAAGCAGCCATAGACAAGTTAAGACTCCAGCAAAAAACCTTTGGTAACCCAGCAAGGATTATATCTGACAGAGGCGGAGCATTTCGATCAAAAGAGTTTGAAGATTTTATAAAAGAAGAAAACATTAAACATATACTAATTACCTCCGGAGTTCCAAGGGGAAACGGACAGGTGGAACGAGTCCACCGCACCATCGTTCCAGTTTTGACCAAAATGTCTATACAGGAACCCGAGAAATGGTTCAAGAATGTTGATCGCCTACAGAGAATGATCAATAGTGTAACTTCGCGCAGCACTAAATGGACCCCTTTTGAGCTTCTAACGGGGGTAAAAATGCGCAACAAAGAAGATATTGCTATTAAAGAGCTATTAGATGAAGAAAGTGAGAACCACTTTGCGGAAAACCGAATGGCAATTAGGGTGAAGCCAAGCAAAATATCTTGAAGATTCAGGAAGAAAATCGTAAATACTACGACAGGAAAAGGAAAAAGGCGAATCAGTACAAGTCGGGAGACTTAGTTGCAATCAAGCGAACCCAGTTTGCGCCTGGGCTGAAGCTGCACGCAGACTATTTGGGGCCGTACAGAGTGGTCAATGCGAAAGGTAGGGACCGATATGAGGTTCAGAGAGTTGGCCAGCACGAAGGGCCAATTAAAACGTCAACAGCAGCCGACTTCATGAAGCCCTGGTCCCGCAACTTGGACTGAGCATCGACCAATAGACATTGACTTTCTTTTTCATTTTTCCTGTGACTGTTTTATGTTGTTTTGTTTTTGTTTTTTTTAAATGTCTTTCCAGGTTTGTCTGAGGACAGCCAAAGTGTCAGCATGACCGAGCTGTAGGATGCGACTGCGAAGAGACATTGACAGCAGCGCCATCTGGCGATAGGGAGCGTAAGCGGTCAGTTTTGAGTAAGACTCCGTTCTGTGTGGACGTAAGCGCTGCGGTGCTCGGATGATGTTGTTGTTCGTAATTGAAGCTGTTCTGTATATAGTTTTGTAAATAGGAAAGTGTAAATATAGTCCGTTTTTTTATATCTTTATGGTGAGTGATGATTTTTAGAAACCCCTAGACACCCAAATCAAGAGCCTATATATATATTATATATATATATATATATATATTCAAAATACATCTTAATTTTTATAAACGATCACGTGTTTTCAGAAGATTATTTGTCAACAGAAAACTGCGGGTGCTCAAAATATTGGTTTCTTTCGGTGACCTTACATTGTGCTCATGAAAATATAAAGAACATGTCAAGTATTTCAGTGTAATTTTCAACTCGCAAGAAAAAAAACCAATAATATTAGTTCTTAAGACCCAGCATTCATTTGCAATGACAAAAAAATCTCACGTCTATGTTTTTAAAGCAATGTTCAGTATTTCTTGGTTATGAACATGGTATATACTATACAAAGGATAATACTGCGAGCGAATTTTTTTAATATTTTATTTTTATTTCAGAAAAAGAGCTTAAAATAACTTTTTTTTTCAACTCACAAGAAAAAAAACCCAATAATATTAGTTCTTAAGACCCAGCATTCATTTGCAATGACAAAAAAATCTCACGTCTATGTTTTTAAAGCAATGTTCAGTATTTCTTGGTTATGAACATGGTATATACTATACAAGGTGTAATACTGCGAGCGAATTTTTTTAATATTTTATTTTTATTTCAGAAAAAGAGCTTAAAATAACTTTTTAAATGAAAAATAAACATGTAATCGTTTCCGCTTTTCTTTTAAAACGGGGGGGGGGGGGGGGGGGGGATCATGAAAAAAATCTGAGAGGAGGGGGTTGACAGTTTCGTTAAAAATACAAACCCACATAATTTGTTAGTCTGTGTCATAACATCTGCATTCCTCTCCATGGAAAAATTTATAAAATAAAGGCAGCTGCACATGGCATTTGCAGTGCAGGTGTTATAAAGAGAAAATGTTGAAGGAAAGGGAATTAGACCCGAGCGGATCCAAAAGTTGTTGATTTTTTTTTTTTTTTTTTTTTGCAAAGATAAGAAAAAAGAATTGAAAATCCTCTGATATAGCATTTTTTATTTTTTTTAACCTCCGAATAGTTTAATTACTTTACTAGAATCGCAAGAGATTCTTTTAGTTTTAATTATTATGTAAACTTCCCCCAAACAGTTTTACGGTGCTTGAATAATGCATTTATCTTATATATAAGCGGCTTATTCTGTCTGTCTGTCTGTCCGCTATAGAATCCCAGCCGTTTTACCGATCGGGACCACATTCGGTACGGTTAATGTTTACGATCCGAGAAACTCATCGCCGCAAAAATGAAAGTTGTGACTCAAATAATTTTTTTTTAAATTCATTTTTTAAAATTTTTCAATGATTTTTTCGACCCGTTTTATTTTATTTGTGCATTGTTGCCGTCGTTTCCAACCATATCATTACAGTTGCCGTGTGAACAAACAAATCAACGCAGTTGCCATTGTTGTAAAAATGTAACAAATATACTAATAATAATTAAAACGCTTCTCTAGCATATTGAGTGAGGCTTCGCTGTATTTTGAAATTTTCGTTAAAAATTAATGTATGCGCGAATTTAATTTAATCCCTTCTTTCTTTTTAATTGATTTATTTATTGTAATTTTATATTTTTTTTATAGAGTGGCAGCGCTCTTTTTCCCAGTTTCGTTAAAACTTTTGTTTTGAAGAGCATAATAAAATTTTCAATAAGTTCTTTCGACGATAAATATATATTTTTCACAAACGATTTGATTATATAGTGAATAAATATATAGTAGTGTGGGGCAGTAGGCAAAGGGGCTTCCTCGCAGCCTGACCTGGGTAATTCAGTTTGAATTAGCAGACACCTTTGCACAAATCATTTTAATCGCAATCTGTAATACCTAGAACAGCGGTCATTTCGTATGACCGCCGGGCTTACAAGTGCTTTTATAAACATAAAAATAAATAGTAAATGATTTAAATGACATTTTTGACAAGCATTCTACACGTTTTAATGGTTAAAGCGACTTTTTTTTAAATCGGCCATCGGCCGTTGGAAGAGGAGAATAATCGGCAATCGTCCAACAATCGGCATCGGCCCATCGGCCAAAAAATGCCACCGGTCGAGCCCTAGTTGATAATGGCGAAAAAGCATAACTGGTGTAAAAACGTTTTTTTAAAAATAAGTACTTACTTTTTGTTTTACTGATAAGTAATGATATTTTCTTCTTTGTACTCTTTTTTAAAGATATTTTCAAGCTTTCTTTATTTTTGCACTCATATTGTATAATAAAGTATTGTCCAGAAAAAATATTGTACACTAGCTGTGACGTGACAAGCGTTGAACGGGCTATCTCGAACATTGCATCATTCCTCATGTGTGACATGCCTAACATTTAGCCGTAAATAAATAAGGAGAAATTTAACATATCTTTATATTCAAAGAACATTTTCTTACTTTTTACTTCACAGTACTAAAAATATGGAATGTATTTTAGCACTATGAAGTAGTATCAACTATAACAATGAACTAACTTTCAATAATAATTATGAAATAACGGTAAACTCCTAGGAGAGCCCACCGCTTTTCAAAATCGCCAATTTGGCGGCCATTTCGCAGAACGATAGAAGCTGGGTTTCTATGGAATCTGGTTTACCAAGATTGCGTACTTATCGCCAACCACGCCAATGGGGTGGGCTCTCCTAAGATCCACCCTGAATTCATAACTATCAATAAGAAGTCTCAAAACAACCTTCTTTTTTATTTATTTATTATTTTTTTTTTCAATGTTAATCTTACGTTCAAAGATTTTTTTATTATTATTCATAGTGCTGCAAAAGCGTATTTTTTCTATAATAGTTTTTGTTTTTAAACTATAATTTTATTTCTACACATATTTTCCTTTTTTCAAACTATACAATTTCAATTATTAATTATTTTCTTTCAGCTCCTACCATATGGCGATGCAAAACAGTCGAATGTCATAAAGTGCGTTTTAAATGATAGACTGATTGAGGAAGTGAATTGGAGGCGAGCCCTTCTTTTCCCTCCCTACGAGAGTGGATTGTTCCATTTTTGTTGCAGGTGGGGAAAGGAAGAAAGTTAGAGCACTCCCGTCTTGCATTTGAAATGGTGGCGCCATCTACTGACGTCTCATTAAACTATATATTTTTAATTCGACTTTTTTTTATTAAATTTTTTTTTTTTATAACTTTAAATCAAGCTTTATTATTTTTTATAAAAGAAGATATTTTTACCAGTTTGAGTCCTTTTTCAAAGTTGAATTTCTGAATGCCTTTTTTTAGAATGTCCTATATTGGTTTTTTAACAGAATTAGCAAGAAAAATAGATGATTTATTTTTCTTTGTTAAACTTAAATAATTAACTAAGTGTGCATATGTAATTTTTGTTTTAAACTAAAAACCGAAAAAAAAAATTCGAGTTTTAATTCTAGTTAAAGTTAAATGCTGAGTCAAATTTAGTATCGGTTTCACGCGAATAAAGAGTAGATGGTTATTCTTCATGCTAATTTAAGATATTTAAAAGAAATTTATGAGAAAGAGAAAATAATATTGTTAAAATAGCTTTAAAACTATCACATAAGTTCTTTATCCAAATTCAATAGAAAGACAAAATGCTAAGTATGCCCTAAATTTGTTTCTTGACTCCAATTCTGTTGCTTTAGAGTTAAATTTAAATTTCAGTGAACATGTAATAGAAACCAAAACATTTATTAATCAGCTATCTGATTGGTGGAAGGTCGTAAATGTTAAACATCCTTCAAAGGGCAAGCATTTAAATGTATATTTCTGAACTCCCATCTCTTTTCTTGAAGATGATAATTTTTTATTTTCGAAAAGGTTTAATATGTGGCTGACAACATGGGATAAATTGTTTCAAATGAAAGCAGATGAAAGAAAAATGCTTCGTCTACCTCGCAGAGGTGGCATGTTAACGATAGAAACCTTTTTTGCTTTAAGGTTTACAGCAAATACTTTGATTGAACTTGTGAAATATTTATTTGACTCTTCTGGTCAAGCTATGTATTATTAGCTAAATTTCAGACAGTTTTTATGGAGGCTAGGTTTGGACAATACCGACAAATGAGCGGGGCAAACTACAATGTCTCTTGCATGCAAACTATGGAAGCAGAAATAAAATTGAAAATACTAAGCCTGATAAGTTCACACTCGGGAAAAAAAATGGAGAGTTTAATTTAAATAATTTTAATTGTGATGAATTAACTGCCAATTCTGAAGTGGAAATACCAGAACACTTCTGTGGTGTATTCAACTGCAATATTGATGATAAAGTTGACAATGATAAAATGTCAGTTTTAGTTTATTTAGCAGGTTATGTAGGCTATAAATTATCCCATAAGGTGCATTGATTAGATTGTATTTCTATGCTAATATCTGACAAAACATTGAAATTGGAGAGCCCGGATGTTTATCAACTTTTGTTACTGATTGACAGAGGCAGACTAAAATTTCATACAAAATTATTGATAGATGTATCAGTATATGCTTTACAAATTTTTCGAAAACTAATAAGTAAAGAGTACGAGAAGTTATTTTTAAAATTTTCTGAGCCATGGAATTTACTAGTACGGCTTGCAATAAAAAAAATGGAAATTATGGGGATGGATTTTTTTAATTACATGTAATTGTGGAACTTATGTTTTAAGTCATATTGAGTATTGCTTATCAGGGATATCTAATATATTTCTTAATGATTATGCAAAAGCAAAAAATGATTATAGTTCTAGGCGCAATAAAAGGAACCTATCTATTTTGACCAACTGCTAAGCGTAATTGAAAATTAACGCCAATTTTTACTTGTAGGAACAAAACTTACTGATAAAGACTGAAAATTTTCAATCTCACATGTTTGAAAATATAATATGCAAGTGTGTATATTTTTTATGTGGCTTAATTTTTTGTAACAATGCTTTTTTTTTTCAATTGTTTTGTTTTTAACCTTTATGCTACAAAATAGCGTTGGTTGAAACTGAAACTCAAATGCCTAACTCTGGACATTAGAAAAATTATAAAAAAGGGATGATTACATGCAAAACAATTTTTGTGGAAAGTGAAATATGGAAGTTTTTATACCTGCCAGTCAGTATGATTATTATTAGATTCGTGAATTTTACTCTCTAACTTGATATGTTTGTAAATAAAGAAATTGAAATGCTATACGTGTTATGTATATTTTTTGAAAATGAAACATCATTTTTAAATTGTGAACAAATTTTCAGTTTGAGTAAATTCAATTAATACTTGAATTTTTACAATTTAGTTGAAACTAGAATCAGTATTTCCTATTTCAATTTGCTCTCATTAAAATTATGTTTGAATTTTTCGGATTGTTTGACTCGAATAAATTTAACTTTAACATTACTACATTACAATGTAAATTTTAAAATCATATTTTTGTTTCAAAATGTTAAAAAAATATAAAAGTTCTGAAACATTCCAAATTTGGTCATGTAGAACACTTTAAATCTTAAAAGAATTATTTTTTAAATTACTACTACAAAATTTAAGAATAAAATGAACTTTATATTTTGGAAATGGATTTCTACTTATTTAATATACATTTTCAATCTTTTAACATACTTATTTATAGTTTAAAAGAACATTTACAATGAAAACATCAATTATATATGCTGAAAATTTAAATGAAAGTTGATAATTATTTCTATAGCTATTTATTTGTTGTTTTCCTAAAGATAATTTTTTAAAAGACGACTTCAGTTAAAAGTATTGCATTATAACTTTTATTAAATTTTTACTGAATAATTACTATTAAAAATGACTTCCAAAAATAAAAGCTACCTAGTACTGTCAGTTTTAACTAAAGTCCTATCAGCAATCTAACGATTAAAACATTTCAGTAAATTTTTCTGCTTTAAAAAACAAAATAGTTACATGTGTTTAATTTTCTGTTGTAAATGTACCTAAATTAAGTGTAGGCTGCGAAAGTTTGGGAACTTTTGATCGGTATGAAACAAAAAAATTCAATGTGAAACGATGAAGCGCTGCAGAGTGTGGGATCACTTGGATTGCGCAATCAAATCTTGAAGCAGGCCCGGTAGAAGGGGAGAAACTGCTGACTTCGATACGGCCCTACCTGCAGGCAGAGAGAAAAGCACAGATATTAGTTGTCAAAGAAACCTTCAGATTAATTATTTTTAAAAAAAATCAGAAAACTGATTAGTGTTTTTTTTTTTTTTTTCCCCAAATTTTCGGAAATGTCGGAGAATTTCGGATCATAATCACCCATGATCACAATAAATACCTTAAGGAGTATATCAATACTGCTGTTACATACATTGTCAAGTAGTTACGTAAAAAATAATCTACCGCCTACAGCAAAGTTGGCCAACCTTTCCGGGAAAAGTTCCGTAGCAAGTTCTTAAAAGTTTTGAAGCAATACTTTTTATGGCGCGAAGAGAGCACAATTTTAATTTGCGACGCCGTTCTCTTTTGTTTGGAACTTGTCATAAATTGGAGCTGTCGCGCTGACGGGATGGCTCTCTACCTTTACTCTTTTAGTTATTAATCCATACATAAAAAACAACAAAAACCTACGCTTTGATTTTTCTTCTTATAAATGTTCCAAGTCTTTCATGAGTTCCTTATTCTCCAGACGAAGACCTTTTTCTAAATAAAAATTCCAACGAAATAGCAATCAAACGAAGTGTGGCTTAAATAGGACAACTCACCGAAAAACGGAATTTTGAATGTGTGGTATGAGTATGGGTTTTTTCCCCTCCCATTATTCACAAACTTTGGTTTTAAACTATGATTTTATGTTGTACATGGCGCGAAAGAACATTCGTAACTTGTTGAATTTCCTTTCAACTTAACTAAAAACCTATCCAAATGAAAAAAAAGAAGTATAAGATTAAACAAACGTATACGATAACAGGAGCGGATACAGGATTTTGCTGAGGAGAGGGGAATTTCTGTTCGAGTACTTCTTGCAGATTTGTGATAAATGGGACAAAATTTTTCAGGGTTTTTTTTTTTTATTTATACAACTGTTAATACTACTCGATTCTCAGCGGAGGGCATTACCCCTATCCCTTTTTCTTCCCTCCTGAAACCGCGCCCAAATACGAACATTTCTTTCTTCTTCTTTTTTTTTTTTTTTTTTTGTGTGTAACTTTTACTGTTGTAATTATTGCCCAGATAAAAAGAAAATGCTTTAACGAAACTTTCTTGAATGCATGATTCTTGTTGGTTTTACTTTTTACTTGGTATTTTGTAGGTCCTATTGCATAAATGAGCTCTTTCTTTTGTGTGAAAAATATATTGCTTTGGTTTCCCTTCACTTTAATTAAATCAATCAATCTCTAGCTTTTGCTAAACATCCAATTTGGATTTAATTTACTTATTAATCTTTAAAAAAAACTAAAATATATTTAGAATCTCTACAATTTTCTCGACTGTTCAGTGCTGAAAGCAAATTTTTAGCATTATTGGATTTAGAGATAAAAAGATTTTAATTTCTCCCACGCTAGATAAAAAAAAGGAAAAAAATAGAGAGAGAAAAAAAAGAAAAGAAAGAAAGAAATTAAAAGGAAAATTTTAAATAAAACTTTTATAACGCTCACAAACATACATTTAAAACAGTTTTAACCCAGGCGATTTCTTTGGAATAAAGTGCACAAAAGAATTCATTCTTGAAATGAAAAAAAATCTAAAGCACACCTTTTTATTGACTTATTATATTTATTATGCTACAATACTTTCAGTAAAAGTACAAATTTGGCTGCAATAAATATTATAAATAAAAAAAATTATTTATTATGATTTTAATTACAAAAGGATATAAAAAAGATGCATTAGATACAACACATGATTAATGCATAGGCTACTAGGTCTGCATCCACTAATTAGTTTTAATTCATAAATTTTTGAATAAGGAAGTTTTATCTATTATTCATTGACAGTAAAACAGAAAGACGAAATTTTGTAGCTTGCAGAAACAAACAGCAGCAAGCAAAGCTTTGAAAGCGGAAGAAACCTTTCATCCGAGCTCGAATAGGAAAATCACGTATGTGCTAATTCATTAGACAAAATAAAATAAAATAAATAAAAATATAAATAGTAACAATAAGTTGGAATAGCAAAAATCGCTATAAAGGATAACATTTCTTTCAGAAAACCTTGAACAGTATGGAAAATGGTCCCGTTAAAAACATGTGAGAATAAAAAATCAAAATAAAGCTATCGATCGCCTGTGAGCTGCAGGAAATAAATTTTAATTCGTTAAAAAAAGAATAATTCAAATCCAAAAAAAAAAAAGAAATTAATTAATTAAAAATAGGCTGCTCCTCAAAATGCTAAAATCCGCAAGAAATAAATTTTAATTAGTTTTTAAAAAAAGATCATAAGCCAGTGGGATGGTAACACTTCAAATAAAATTAAAAGCAAGCGCTTTATCAATCGTCTGAAGAAAATAAAATTAAAGTTAATTTCCGTGAAAAAAAACAATTTTTGAGAAAAAAATAGAACCGACTTCAAAGCAGAGCAACTATAAATTGCGCTAAAAAGTAAAAAATAAATTCATTCTTTTAAACAACATCGATGTGACTTTTCAACATAGTTTTAGAAATCGGTGCAAAATTAGGAGTCTAATTACCATTACACCACGTGTCAATCTGGTGCTTATTCTGGGCCGGTCCATTTATATTCACAATTGATTAATCATTAAAAAATATTTTATCTATCCTAATTTTGCACCGACTTCTAAAACTATGTTTAAAAGTCACATCGATGTTGTTTAAAAGAATGAATTTATTTTTTACTTTTTAGCGCAATTTATAGTTGCTGTGCTTTGAAGTCGGTTCTATTTTTTTCTCAAAAATTATTTTATTTTATTGTTTTTAGTGTAAATATTTTTTCTATAAATACTTTATTCTTCAAAAAATCCATATCAAAGGGCAAACCTTCTTTGAATGAATGGCACTAAAAACTAATCATTTGTATCATAAATTCCCTTTAGAAGTCGATTTTAAGCAAACAAACTGATTGGATTTATTTTTTGCCTCAGAGAAGCCTTCAGTCAAACTGTTGCTATAATTGCTTTTAATATTTCAGCTCAATGGCAACAAACTCTTTTTTTTAACAATGACTTTTTATATTTATTAATAGTTTTCCCCAACAAAGAAAAATCAAGCCAAGCCTTTCCAATTAAAATATAAAATGCTAATTTTTCACCCGTAACGTTTTTTCTAAAATACAAATGTAGTCAAATTGATGTACGATATTTGAGCTAGAAGACACTCTATCAATTAAAGAAAAATTATAAAAATCGGTTCATTTAGTCAAAAGTTATGGATGAAAAAACAAAAAATGACTATCTTTCTGCCCATAACTTTTTTTTTCAACTATCGAATCGGGTCAAACGATTGGATGGGACGAATGGGAAACCACCCTCGATCGATTTAGAAAAAAATTCATGAAAATCGGTTCATCCGGTGCGAAGTTATGAGTGGACAAACAAACAGAGAAAAAAAAAACGACATACATACAGTACGAATGTATAACATCCTTCCTTTGTGATGTCGCTTAAAAAATAACTTCGAACTGCAGAGAAAAACACTTACAACTTCTTTTCTAGTTAATTTAAAGGCTTCGAATTTTAGCACGTAGAACAAAACTCTTTCTGAGAGTTTTTTTACGGGCTTTTTAATCGTATCATGCTCGAAAGTATATGATAATTCCTTCAGTTATAAAACCACTATTTTATGAAAGTTTCGGCTATAAACTGGAATAAGAAAAGAACAAATTCGAATTTCAGAGAAAACTCTCCGAGGTGCACACCCCATGTTCCATACAAATTTCGTGCCAAATTTCATATAAATCCGCCGAACGGTCTTGGCCCTACGCCGGACACAGACAGATACACACACACACATATATGCAGCCATACTTGCTGCTTTATTATTAGTAGAGATAATAAACTTACATTAGCAGTGGGTGCGCATATGGTTTGCAAGAAAAATGGTGGTACTCAAAAAAAAAAAAAGATTGGGATCCGCTGGCCTAGTGAATCTTGTTTAAATAATTTTAAATACTTTGGGGTAATAAGTAAAAATGGTAGTAATATTTATTTATTTAAAATTTTAAAACTATTTTAATAGTGGTTTATCGCCGGAGTGTTACTTTTTTTCCTAAACGAAGGATATAACTGTAAATAAGAATTCCTTTTTTTCAAAACTAGCTGACATGCCCGGCGTTGCGCGGGATAATATCGCATCATTTGCAAGACAGGTGACACATATCGAAAATTCTGTTGTAAATATATAACGAAAAATTTCCTTTAAGAAATCCAAGTAGAACATAGGCAACAGTCTTTAAAAATCCTATTTAAACAGTAAAACTCATTTAAAATCCCCATTTCATTAAAAACAACAGCCTCGAAAAATTCCCTTTAGGCCAAAAATAACAGCCCATAAAAATCCACCTTAAGATGCTAATAACAGTTTAAAAATTGCCATTAGAGTAAGGGCAACAGTAACTAAAATGCACATATTCATCGGGATAATTGTTCCAAAAATATATCAAGAATCCGTAAAAACCGCAATTACAATATAGACAACATTACAGATAAAAATTCCGATCAGAATAAGAGAAGTATTCCTATAAAAAAATCCCATCAGATAAAGAATAACGGTCCCTGAATATTTCTGCTACAATATAGAAAACGTTCCTTAAAGCCTCCCATTTGAATAAAGACAACTATTCCTAAACATCCTTCCTAATAAAATAAGGACATGATTCCCAAAAAATATCCATTAAAATAAAGACGTCAGTGACTAAAAATACACATTAGACTACAGACCTTTAAGAGTTGATGTTCCTAAGATTACTGTCCATCTAAAATTTCCCATCAAAATAAGGACACCACTTCCTAAAAATCCCACTTGCAAAATCGTTAAAAAATTTCCTGAAAATGCAATTAAATAGCACTTTTATAAAATTCGGATAAAAACGGAAGAAAGAAAAACATTATTTCCAAACGCAAATAAACATGCACATTTAAACTACAAAATGTTCAGTACTGAACCAATGCTGACGTGTGAAATTTAAGTTGATGTAAAGAAATAACAAAATTCTGTCCAAATGGCGCCAAAGAGGCAGTGCAGAAAAAAAAATGTATATTATAAAATGAATCACTTGAGTAAAATAAGGAAACAATCAAAGCCGATACTAAAAAAGTTAAAATAAAGTAGAAGTTCGCCAAATTGCAGTATGATAATGGAAGCATATCGCAAATGCCAAGATCCTACAGTGTAAAATCCATATGGAATTTAATGAGAACAATATTACTAATAGTTGGCGCGGTTTGAAAAAGTTACGAAGCACAAAATAATATGCTGAGAACAATTAACAGCACGGGGGGGGGGGGGAGTTTTCATCTCTTGGTGAAATTTTAAATTTCATCAAAAATCAGCCTTCCAACCTAGTAAATGTAAGCGACTTGATCCAAAAAGGATTTTCATTTGCTTTACGTTAACAGGAATCATCTATTTGGCGACATAAGTATTTTATTTTGACGAAAATGCTCAAATTGTGGGAATAAATTCAAAGGTAATAGTCTAAGAGCTGACAACGTTTTTGAGAGAGAATTTCAGTAAGGCTGGATTTTTATTGTACTGTCTCTCTCACTGCCCCAAACATTATACAGGCTGTCTGGCTGGCGGTAGAGGTTGCGTTCGCTAGTGCGCATCGTGTCTGTAACAGGTAAAATGATAATTTTTCAAATAATTTCAAGAAGGTTTTTTTTTGTTTTTAGTAAATCAATTTAACTTTTCTAAACTTAAATATATTATTGCCAGACATTATTATTGTTGTTTACTATGTACCAGACGCCAATTTTAATTTAAAAAAATTGTATTTTTCAAATTATTTTAGTATGGCTAAAATTTATATATGGTGTTATTTAAGTATTAACAAATCTATAATTAATTTGCCAGACAAAAATTCGGCTGCTAAACCACAGCCAGACCGATTTGATATTGAAAAGAGAGTGGCCTCGTTGAAAGAGTACAGACTGTAGCGCGTTGGTTGCGCAAGCGAGATCAGCTGTTTGTTATCAAGATGGCGTCAATATACACCTCCTAAATATTAGAACAATTGAGAAAAAGTAATAAGAAAGAAAGAATTTTCTATTCATTTATTTTTATTACTAAGTAAATGTAATTAAATTTCTTATAAATAAAATCTGGAATGTTTAGATACGTTTTTAACATTTACAAAATATAAAATACAATAAATTAGGCATACAGTAGGATCTGAAACACATCAAAATATTAGAATAAAACTTTGATTAGCTCAAAATATCATAGTTTTTTACGAAAAAATATTACCTTATGAATATGAAGTAAATGAACATTGAATTTTACCAAATTAACCATACATAGTTTAGTTTATTCAGAAATATCCCTCACACTACCCATTTTAAGACAAAAAAAAAGCACACAAACTGCAAAAAGAATACTGGTTCTAAATAAAATCGTCTGAATTTAATCAAGGATGCCACCAGTTATGAATTGGTGATAATTAAAGGAGAATTATTGTGAAATATTCTAATATTTCGAACCACTTGAATAAATACTCCAATATTTTGACTTTTCAATTTTTTTTAATTTTTTTTTGCAATTAATCTTTTCAAAAATGATATTAATTTTAAGAAAATAAATAAATTTAATAAACAATAAATTCTTAATAAAAATATCGTTTGCATCTTTGCTTTAATAGAGATTAAATTATCAAACGATATTTTCAATTAAAAAATAGTATTCTATAATATTTTAAATCTGAGATGTAGTCGCATCGTGACATTTATTATTTGTTTTAATGTTTTTAACAAAATTGAGTTACAATGGCTAGTGAAAAAACAAAATGTGGTTTTTGCAAAGACAAAAATGGAAAAATAAGCATTTTTGACGAGGATAAATTAAAAAAGTGTAAAGAAGTTTTGCAAGTACGTGTAAATTTTAAGCTTAAATATAATTCTATACAGTTACCGGAGCAAGCTAATAATACTGATGGTTATCACAGAAATTGCTACAGCACTTTTACAGCTTTGATGTCAAAATATCGTACCTTGTCAGAAGTTAATTTCTCGTCAACAACAAATATTCCTAGCACATCTAGTTCAGCTCCGGAATCAGAATCGAACACTGTAGTAGAGGTTAGTGAGATTGCATCATACAATACTCCTTCAAGTTCAAATGCAGATATTGAAATCCAAGAAATTGACACTGCTATTAAAGTTTCTGAAGTCGCAAATGTGGATATGATAAAAACAAATTCAGATATCAAACAAATATGTTTTTTTTTTTTTGTGGAAAAGATCGTAAACAATCAAGAGGTAAGCAACAAACTTTGCATTCTTCGAATGATCCAAAAATTCATAAAAAAATTGCAGAGTGGATGATAGAGTTAAATAATCAAGAATTGTTAGAAAAAATTGAAAATTTACGATCAAAAAGAGAGACCATTTTTTATCATCATTTGTGCGAATTGGGGTATTTAAATGATTATACTAAAGTCATTAATGACACTCCACAGACTTCCTGGCATGACAACCGAAGTATACACCAATGCATTTTTAATCAAATTGTATTATTAATAGATGAAGAAGTTATAATTAAAAAACAATGTTTACTGTTATCTTCTCTTTGTGATATGTATAATAATGAGTTGAAACTTCAGCCTCAGACAGATGTAAATTTAATAACTAATCATTATCTTGAGGAAAAGATAAAGCAATACAAGAAATCAATTAAAATTTCATCAAAAAATAAAAAAAAGGTTTTAATGCATAAAGATTGTAGTTTATTAGAAGATAATGAATTGACGACACTTGAAGAGAATGAACTTATTGATAAAGTTGCATTACTTCTACGAACGACAATTTTTACAATGGATCGATCTAAGTTACAATCAAAAATCAAGACGAGTGATTTGATCACTGGTGAATGTACAATTCCTGAAAAATTAGATCGATTTTTTAAAGTATTGATCGGAGGCAAAGACATTCGACGTAGAGATGGTCTTCACTGCCATCGATTAAGTACCTCCATCGCTTCTGATACTATTTTTTGTGTGAGCAATGGTGCTATTAAACCATCAAAGCACATTACTCTTGGTATGACTGTAAAAAGTCTGACAAGTAGTAGAAGAATTATTAATATTCTTAATCGCCTCGGACATTGCTGCAACTACAGTACACTGGAAGAGCTGGAAACTGAAGCTACTTATTCATCTATAAATTGCTCTGAAATTAGCCCACCTGACATTATTCGAAAATCATCGTTATGCACCGGTGTAGCCTTCGACAATTTTGATAGATATGTTGATACTCTTAATGGAAAAGATACTTTGCACGATACGGTTGGAATCATTTATCAAAATATTGATGATGATCCCAATGAACAGAATATTAATTCCAGCAGTGATGATTCTGATATGCTACCACCACCAGAAAAAAGGAGGCGAACCTTTGAAGCAATTGTTCCTGACCCTACCTCGACATCTACCCGACTAAGAATGATGGGACGCTTAACACCAGTTAAGGCCATAGAAGAATCTATTCCGTGTACTTTTTCTTTAGTTAAAACTATTGATTTCCTACACATGGTTTCACTCTTTTTTCATGTACCAAATACTCCAATGTAGACAGGATTTAATTGTCGAATTATAAAGGATAATACTCCGAAGCAAAAAGTATCCTACCTGACACCAATCAATTTGTCACCAACAGATCCATCAGTAGTGAAATTGACGATGGAACAGGCTCAAAAAGTTGGTGTAGAATGTGATCAAAAATTTGTCCAAGTTACGTATGATTTAGCCATTGCTAAATTAGCTTTCAAAATTCAAGCAACGGAGAGCCCGAAATTTGATAATCTATTCATACATCTTGGTTCATTCCATCTAATGATGGCCTTTTTTAAAGCGATTGGAGTTTTCCTCAATGAGTGTGGATTATCTCACATGATGATTGAAAGCAAGATTATAGCTTCAGGATCAGTGAATGGAATTATAGAAGGCAAACATTTTAATCGTTGCAAACGTCTGCATCCGTTAATGGCAGTAGGTCTGCAAATGTTATATTTTGATCAATACTTACGAACAAAACAAGTTGAGCACAATTTTTTGAACGAGCAAATCTTTGATGATCTTTTACAATGTCAAGATGCTGAAATATCCGATTTAAGTACGACTGCTGGATTATTACCGAATCAGGTGTTATCTCGAGTGCTCTCTTCTTATCAAAAATTCATGGAAAAAACAAGACAAGGCGAGCATGGAAAAACTGCTCAGTACTACATGACCTACATCCAACTGGTTAATTATTATATCACTTTATCAAGGAGCATACGCATGGGTGACATTGAGACTTTCAAGTCTGTGATTCCCAAAATGACCAATTTATTTTTTATTTTTAATCAGCCAAACTATGCTCGATGGTGTGTTAAATACTGGGAAAAATTGAACAATGTTAGTGAAACACATCCAGGGCTTGAAAACGATTTCAGATCAGGATGTTTTGGAATTAAAAGAACTGATAAACCTTTCTCGCGAATACCGGTTGATCTTACGTTGGAACAGACTATAAATGCTGATGCCGCAAAACGTCTCAGTGGAATTGCACATTTCACAAATTCAATAGCTGCTCGTCAACGCTGGACAAAAAGCCACAGTATTAGAGCTGCTTTGATCTCTCATGTTCTCGGTGTTTGTGGACTGAGATATTTGCAAGACGTGACTGCAGACTTACAACCTAATCGAATTAAAATTTATGGAAAACAACTTACCGATTTTGTTGATATAATTGAAAAAAAATTTAATCCGTTCGATTCAAATTTAGATAAAGATACTCTTTATAATATTGCCACTGCAAAGCGGGCCTCTCAAGAAATAGCTGATTTCCTACTGAATGTTGAAGAAAGAGGTGATGATTTAAGAAAACAGTTCATCAATGAATGTGCAATCGACGAAATTAGATTTGACAAACCTATTAAAAAAAATCGGGTGCTTAACTTTGCTGAGGTTCCAAAAAGAAAAAAAATAACTCTTGGAAATAAAGTTGTCGAGTTGAGAATGCAAAGAGATTTATTTGGAAGAATGTTAGGGATATCCTTAACTCACAAAGTTGATATTGAGAAAGTATTGACATTCCCACTTACACCGGTGCCAACATCAATGTGCCACGCAGATGGGAGTATTTGCAAAACTGATAAAGCTCAACTAGTAAAATTAATTGAGAAAAAAATCGGTGACAATCAGCCACCTTTGTGTAATGTCAATCAACCACCTTTGTGTTTTGATATCTGTATTTTAGATGGTTTCTTCATGTTACATCTAATGAAAGAAGTACCTGTTACTTTTGATGCTATATCTAAGAAATTCCTAAGTATGATACTACGATTTAAATCCAATCGAATAGATATTGTTTTTGATCAATACTTTTCACCGTCAATAAAAGATTTTGAACGTTCACGTCGGAATGAGTCAATTACCCAAGTTACAATTGGGCCTAATCAAATTCGTCCACACAATTTTATAGCTGAACTTAAAAATATACAGTTCAAAGAAGCTCTAGTTCATTTTTTTATTGATCATTGGGCAGGTGATAACATGGCTCCGTTCATTGGGAACAAAATTGTTTATGTTAATTTCAACGAATGCTACTCTTTTCGGGTTGAAAACAACAAAGTTATCAAAGCTGTTGAAGATTTTTTATCTTGTGAAGAACACGAAGAAGCAGATACTAGAATTGTATATCATATTTGTAAAATAACTTTTGACGCCGAAGTTGTCATACGCTGCTCAGACACGGATATTTTAATAATACTTCTTGGCAACATGGACCACTTAAACGCATCTTTAAAATTTTGGATAAATTTTGGTGTTAAGAATAATGAGCGATTTGTAAGCGTTAATCAAATACACCAAACCCTGGGTAATTCTTTATCAAAAGCACTGCCGTGTTTTCACGCACTCACTGGATGCGATTATACACCAGCTTTTTTCAGGAAAGGTAAACTTAGGCCTTTTAAACTGCTAGAGCAATCAAAACAGTACCAGTTAGCCTGTCAAAATATTATTACAGATGATGAAGAATTACTGGATCAGACATTTGAGATCTTAGAAAAATTTATTTGCCATATGTACGGAGCTCGTGATTCTTCGAACGTCGATGACGTTCGATTTTACCTATTTTCAAACACTTACAGATGTAAAAAATCAGATGATAATTTTCAAAAGAAATTCCGCAATTTTGACTCATCAAGCCTACCAACCACCATGTAAAGCTGAATTGTATCAACACTTATTGCGAGTTCGGTACGTCACAAAATTTTGGAGAAATGCTTATTCAAAACAACCAACATCTTTATCCCCTCAAGCTTCTGGATGGACCATAAATGATGATAAATACGACTTCATCTGGTTTGTTGGAGAGCAGTTACCATCGTCAGTTACCAACATTATTATTGAAGGTAAAAATTTGGTTGGAAGAAGATTTTTGGTTTTTAAGAAAATACTTGTAAATTTATTCACTGAAAGATTATAACATTTTCCCTTTAATTACAGATAACGATTTATTAGAAAACAACACGTCAAAAGACCATGATGACGACGACTATGAAAATGACAGCAGTGATGATGATCATGATGAAGATTATCCAGATGCTTCCGTTTTTTGTAATACAGTCCTGGCTTGAAAAATCTTCAAATTTCTATTGTATGACCATTGTAGGTCTTTGACTACTTAACGTTTTGTTTATTCTGATACTTAAGATTAATTATTTTTCTAACTCTGTATAACAATAAATTATCGTTTTCGTACCATATTAATGAGCAAAATAATTTAATATTTTTTTTCCTTTCCCAGTAATCTATTTTGTAATTGTTCCTTTGCCAACCAAAATAATATCGCATCGTTTTGCAATTTTAATTCGGTCTGGCTGTGGTTTAGCAGCCGAATTTTTGTCTGGCAAATTAATTATAGATTTGTTAATACTTAAATAACACCATATATAAATTTTAGCCATACTAAAATAATTTGAAAAATACAATTTTTTTAAATTAAAACTGGCGTCTGGTACATAGTAAACAACAATAATAATGTCTGGCAATAATATATTTAAGTTTAGAAAAGTTAAATTGATTTATTAAAAACAAAAAAAACCTTCTTGAAATTATTTGAAAAATTACCATTTTACCTGTTACAGACACGATGCGCACTAGCGAACGCAACCTCTACCGCCAGCCAGACAGCTCGTATAATGTTTGGGACAGTGAGAAACACAGTACAGTTAAAATCTAGCCTTACTGAAATTCTTGTTTTCCCGACGTTGCTAGCTCCCGTACTATAAGTCCCTCGTTTTAAAATTCGAAAACTACTTGAAATGAATTTTGCCCGTGTTCTATTTATTGTACGAATTTCAGAAAGACATCATCTTATGCATCTTATGCAGAAAAATTACGAAACATAAATGATTTTTATATATAAGCGGCTTATTCTGTCTGTTAGTTCGCTATAGAATCCTAGGCCGTTTTACCCATCGGGACCACATTCGGCACGGTTAATGTTTAGGACCCGAGAAACTCATCGCTGCAAAAGTGAAAGTTGTGACTTAATTAGTTTTTTTTTTTTAATTAATTTTTTAAAGTTTTTCAATGACTTTTTTGTCCTGTTTTATTTTTGCATTGTTGCCGTCGTTTCCAACCATATAATTACAGTTGCCGTGTGAACAAACAAATCAATGCAGTTGCCATTGCTGTAACAAATATACTAATAATAATCAAAAAGTTTCTCTAGCATATTGAGTGAGGCGTCGCTGTATTTTCAATCTCCTTTAAAAATTAATGTATACGCGAATTTAATTTAATCCTTTCTTTCTTTTCAATTTATTTCTTTATCGTCTGCGCTTTTTTTTTATTTTTCTTATTAGAGTGGCAGCGCTCTTTTTGCCACTCCTTTTGCAATAATGCACCAATAATAATAATAATAATAATAACAACAACAACAATAGTTATAAAAGGAGAGACCAAATTGGATTTTTTTTATCCCTCAAACTGTTAAAAACGTAATAAAACATCACTACAGTACTCACTTTCATGATTCTGATCAAGAAATAGATGTTTTTGATCATAACCAATAAAAATACAATCTCCTTTCAGTTTTAAAGTAGGCAGTAGAAATATGGAAATAAAGTGCTCTAATTCTGCAAGCCATATCTTTCATTTAATTACTTTAAAGTGTCAATTTTCCCAGATATATTTTGAAACACATCACTTTTTTCATAGAGTAACAATTGGCATGCCCAAACTAATGTTTTTCTTTCTTCTTTCTTTTTTTGACAAGTAGGGGAATTTTTCTCTTTTTTTCCCAATGAAGAATAAAACACATCTTCAAGCAAAACTCACAAAAATAATTTCTGACATCCTTAAAATTTTGTGTTAGGGTGTCCCTTTTTAAATAAATATAACAAATATATCCTTAAATAAAAAAATAATATCAGCTTGAGTTAAAGCTCATAAAATATCTGTTATATCTGTTGATTTATTTATTAGGTTGTTTTCAATCATTATTGTTACTCCCGTCAGTGCCTGATTACCGCAAAGGCACCCAAATTTTAAGGGCCCTCAAATTGTAAGAAAGGTTTCTGAAAATATCTCTTAAAAGATATTTTTTTTTATTTATTTAATATTATAAACAGTAAAATTTTGAAATGCAATATGTGTATTCAAAAAGTTTGCTTATGTAATGAATAACACAAAAATCATATTGAATAAAAACAATATAGAATGCAGAATAGTGGGATGTCGGGTCAGTAAGTACTCCCCCCCCCCTGCCAATAGGGTATGAACCCAGTATTAATAGAATAATGTCCAGCCTTATTTAGCTTTACCCAGTATTTTTATTTTTCATAACATAGGGTGCCCCAAAATAATGTTGTGCCTTGAGCCCCCGACTGTCTTAATCGGACCCTGACCTTCCGTCTCATGAAATACCATTTCCAGGTAACACTCATGAGTGGGTAACACTCGTGAGATTTGTTTAAAAATATTTTACTTAAAAATTATTAGAATAAATTCTGACTGTATTCTTGAAAACTTAATTGGACCTATTAATTCCTCTTTTAGAAATACTCTATTGCTTAATCGTTTATTTTTGTACTGTAAAAAATATTGGGAAATAAATGAGTAACACTAGTGAGGAGAAATAAAAATACTCATCATGTTGAATTTTATGTCCCACTATACAGCAGTAAAAGAATAAAACTAACTCATTCTAGGTGGTACAGGGGTTTTTTTAAAAAAAAATAGGCTACCACAGAAAATAATTTTAATATTCAATTACTTTGAAAGTTAAATAATAGGAGCTTCCTCGGAGGTAACCTACACGAGCAGCATATTCGGACACAAAATTTGTTTAAATTTTGAAATATTATATAGAAATTTCTATAACACCACTTGCAGTTTTGTTAAGTAAACACACATTACTTCATGTTTTAAATCATGTTAAATTAAAAAGTTATTTGGAAGGCTAAAAAAAAAAGACTCAGGTTCTGTGAATTTTTAGTGCCGGACACGCAAATTTCCATTACTTTCCACCTAAAGTAATAAAAAAAGACTATTACTTAACAACTTGGAAAAAATGTAATGAAAAATGTAAATGATGACACGCTTTTTTTTCCTATCTTTGACTCTCCTCACCCCCCATTTGTCACAAGATGTCACACTTCAGCGAACCCCAATACCCCCCTTTGTCACATGTCCCGCTATGTTGCATAAAGTATGATGTCCCATTTGTTACCCCCTCCTCTCCCCTTGTCACAATTTCACGAATCCCCCTCCCCCCTTGAAGCGTGATATCCCTTTATGAATGATCCCTTATGAAATGATGCTCCCCTGTGGGCCTTTACCATGTCAGAATGATAGTTTTGTCAACTTGAAATTCAGATTTTAAAATGCAGGCATCAAACTGTCACCCAGTATTTACTGCGTTAGTAGTTAAAGACATGGAGAAGCCACAAGCTTTTACCATCACTTGTTCTTTGGATTCTAATTAGATGGGTTAAAAACTATTACGATTATAGATTACTTTATCAATTGTATTTGGTGCAATTGTTATCGTTTTGAGCTTACTTAGAATTTAATTTTCTGTTACAATCAACATTTTATTACAAGCGGATGTCTCATTTTAATTAATTAATTAATCAACATTTTATTTAGTTTAAAAGCATTGTTTACAACGCACACTTGTAAAGTTTCATAAAGCACAAAATGAATAAAAAGCAAATCTAAACGTTCATCCTTCGTCTATAATTCCATCTTGCTAAAATCCCAGTGGAGTACTTGACGCATCCATTTCTCTTTAACGTTCAAGGTTAACATAAAAAGACAAAAATATATATTCCAACTTTCGACAGTTGTCGAACACTTTCCCCTTCTACGACCTCATATGTAGAATTAATCAGGCAAACATTTTAAAGGGAATGTACTATTGGATCCTCTTAGCTTAACGACGACGTATGAAGGATTTATTGCAATCACTTGTTCGCAGGCTCAAAGAAGGTTCATCGCTAAACCTAACCCATTGAATAAATTTCGCGAAACGTGCCATCTGGCAATTTCTACATGTTTTGAAACAAGCCAATGATCTTCGAGCAATTAAGGGATGGGAGGGGGGGGGGTAACAATTCTTTGGTAGTGGTTTTTTACCGAAGTTTGTCATCGGACAGTCTGAAAATGGAACTTCCAGCTATAAAACGTGTGTTTTCTGTTACGATAATGAAGACAAAATGAAGCAGCGTTAAAGTTTTAAGTCAGAGTACATCGGACAGTCTGCAAATAGAACTTCCAGCTATCAAAGGTGTGAGTTCTCTGTTGCGATAATGAAGAAGAAATGAAGCAGAGTTAAAGTTTTAAGTCAGGGTACATCGGACGGTCTGCAAATAGAACTCTCAGCAATCAAACGTGTGTGTTTTCTGCTATGCTATAGAAGAAGAAATGAAGCAGAGTTAAAAGATCAGGTCACAGCCAGTCTTTAGTCTGTGATCCAAAGGTAAGTGACATGGTATATAATGTATGATATTTTGGAATGTAACCAGAGTAGAATGAAATGCAAGCACAAGGTTACATCAATTCATTCACTCAGTGGCAGCGTTAACCCTACATTGCAGCGTGTTGTTTTTAAATAACACCTCTTTTTTCGTTCACTAAGCTCTTGTTCTGATTAATTTTTTACATATGGCGCATTTTTTCGTTTTATTTTGTCTGATCATATTAGTTAACATAGTTTCCCCTAGATCTTGTAAATTGAGCTCAAGGCTCATCTTTTTTCACAAAATCGTAAAACATGTTGATTTTGTAAAAAGCAATAACTTCTTAATCTTTTTCTCTACAAATTTGAAACAAATTTATTTCAAAAAATAGTCTTTAATTACTTACGTAGTTATAAAATAAAATAAATATAAGTTGTCCGAAAAATTTCGGGGAAAATATTTTTTTCCCCGGGGGCCCCGAAAAATTTCGGGGCGCCTTTTTTACTTGTTGTTTTAAAACAACTATGCGCATTCGGGAGTAATTTTTATGCTCCTGCATTATTCGCAGTATAAACAAGAACAGGTGTCACTAGTTGTTCTATTTCACTTTATTTAGTGTCTTTTAGAAGATTACTGTAATAAATATATAACAAATTAGCGTAAGTGGCCGATTAAATTATTATTTAGGAATTTTGTTCAAAATCAATTCGTGCTCAACCAAAGAAGAAACGTACATTATCGCATAGACCCCCTACATATGTTAGGTTATTTGCTTAAAATCTTTTATTTAAATTATTAAACTTCATTGGTAATTAAAATAAAAATTTGCACGTGATGTAACTAATAATTATTAGTTACATGTGCAAATTTTTACTTAATTTTTTTTTCAAATTTATATGTAAAAATAAAATAAAATATTTTAATAAATTTTACTATTTTATTGCTATTTCATGATTAAATGCATACCTATTTTTTAGCCTACTTTCCCGTAAAAGTAAAAAAAAATAATAATAAAGCATGAAAGAAGGCTTAATGTATCGTGAAAATATCGTTAAAAATCAAGAAAAGTCAAAAATAAGTGAAGTAATTAAATAAAGATTGAAAAATAAAAAAATTGAAAGTAGGGTATTGAGATGGGGAAAAAGTGTGTCTGTCGGTCTGTCGGTCTGTCTGTCTGTCTGTCGGTCTGTCGGTCTGTCTGTCGGTCTGTCGGTCTGTCTGTCGGTCTGTCGGTCTGTCGGTCTGTCGGTCTGTCCCCCCCTAATAACTTTTGAACGAATTGTCCGATTGGAAAAATTCTTTTTGCATTCGAAAGATCTCGGCGAGGACATCTCATTTCTATATTTTACTTTTTGATCTGAACAATTTTTTTTTCAATTTTGAACAGTTCAAAAAATTTTAACATTAGCGCCTATGGGCGAAAATGAAGCAAATTATGTAAACTCTGGGTACAAGTTCCAATGAACAAGCTCACTGGAAGAAGTTCTCGGCGTGAAATATTGATTTGAACAATTTTTGTTCATTTTTGAACAGTTCAAAAAAAAAATTAACATAGTGCCTACGGGGAAATTTCAATCCTATATAAATCCTGATCTAACGGGCCGATTTGCTTGGAACAAACTTTATCAGAAAGCTCTTATGACGTAGAACATGTACACATAAAAAGTTCATCCAGAACTAACGAGCCTATTTTCTTATGAAATTTTTTGATCGGGATTTTCAAGAATATTTTTGAATTAATGAAAGATTAAATGAATAAACAAGATAATGAATGAATAAATGAGTGAATAAATACATGAATGACTGAATAAATGAATGATTGAACGAATCTGTATTAACCGTTTAAAAAGGCATATTTGAAGCAAGTAAGAACTAAAGCTAAACGAGAAAGAGAGAGAGATAGCTAGATTATAAATTTGAAGCTGGTGTATACGGGAAAGTAGGCTCGTATAGTTCTAGACGGAACTTCTTGTTATTATTGATTTTGTTTCAATTATTAAAATGAGTATATAAAAAAATATTATTGTTACCCCTAAATGCGCAGTGTTGTTTTTAAACAACATGATAAATTTTCTTGAATTCAATTTTTACGAATTAACAAGAAGTTCCGTCTAGAACTAAACGAGCCTACTTTCCCGTATACACCAGCTTCAAATTTATAATCTAGCTATCTCTCTCTCTTTCTCGTTTAGCTTTAGTTCTTAATTGCTTCAAATATGCCTTTTTCAACGGTTAATACAGATTCGTTCAATCATTCATTTATTCAGTCATTCATGTATTTATTCACTCATTTATTCATTCATTATTTTGTTTAATCATTTAATCTTTCATTAATTCAAAAATATTCTTGAAAATCCCGATCAAAAAATTTCATAAGAAAATAGGCTCGTTAGTTCTGGATGAACTTTTTATGTGTACATGTTCTACGTCATAAGAGCTTTCTAATAAAGTTTGTTCCAAGCAAATCGGCCCGTTAGATCATGATTTATATAGGATTGAAATTTCCCCGTAGGCACTATGTTAATTTTTTTTTTTTAACTGTTCAAAAATGAACAAAAATTGTTCAAATCAATATTTCAAGCCAAGAACTTCTTCCAGTGAGCTTGTTCATTGGAACTTGGATCTTGTACCCAGAGTTTACATAATTTGCTTCATTTTCGCCCATAGGCGCTAATGTTAAAATTTTTTGAACTGTTCAAAATTGAACAAAAAATTGTTCAAATCAAAAAGTAAAATATAGAAATGAGATGTCCTCGCCGAGATCTTTCGAATGCAAAAAGAATTTTTCCAATCGGACAATTCGTTCAAAAGTTATTGGGGGGGACAGACCGACAGACCGACAGACCGACAGACAGACCGACAGACAGACAGACAGACCGACAGACCGACAGACACACTTTTTCCCCATCTCAATACCCTACTTTCAAATTTTTTATTTTTCAATCTTTATTTATAATTACTTCACTTATTTTTGACTTATCTTGTTTATTTTAAAATGATATTTTTCACGATACATTAAGCCTTTTTTTTTCATGCTTTATAATTTTCTTGTTTATTTTTTACGAAATTAAAAAGGAATTTTTTTAGTGTTTTTTCCACTTAAAACTAGCACAAACAAACACGAAAACAAAATATTTTACAAAGAAAAAAAATTGCGCAGTGTAGAGTTAAAGTTAAACTTTCATCGGTAGTTAGGACGGTTTTTTTTAACAAATAAGCATGCATCTTTATGTACGCTGAATTGCCATTTTCTAGTATCAAACAATAGGCGTAACTAGGGTTGGTGAAAGGAGGGGTCACCCTAAAAATTGCACAGACTAAACACCAATAAGACGTGTTAAAGAGTTGAAAATTTACTAGTCATAAATACTTGTCTCTAAAGATATACTCCGTTTTTATTTCAGGCATCTCCCGGGGGGGAAGCAACCCCCTCGGAGCAAGTCAACTCCCCCCCCCCCCGGCAAAAAATTCAGATCATAAGTTTTAAAAAAGAAAGAAAGGAGAAATTACGCTTTTAAGACACTTTACTTACAGAAACACTTTCAGGGAAAGGACATTGAACACTATCACGAGCGACACCAAAAGTAATTTAAATAAGATATAAGACTTTATTTTGAAAAAATTTCGGGGGGGAAAAGTAACCATACTCCTTTCTGTTTCCTCTAACTTCACCAAAGTATCCCGAAATTGCATTGCTAGGAAGATTTCAAAAAGTTTCCTGGGAGAGCCCCCGAACCCTTGCCTCCAGAGTTACCCTAAGCATTATAGATGTAAGACCAGTTACAAAAATTTAAGTTGCAGAAGCCCCAAATATCCACTCCTCTAACTTCCCCAAAAATCTAAACATACATCTACTATATATACATCAAAAAGCTTTTCATATATGTAAAAAAATTCATATTAACATCATTTCTAGTCATATATATCTATATATATATGTATATATAAAGGGTATGATTTTAAAGCATACACTGCCCTTCCTAATTCTTAACATGCTCCCCTGCTCCGGAGCCAAGGCAGTATCCAGAATATTTTTTCTGGGGGGCCCAGACTTCGACACACTTATGTTAAGCAAAGTTTCAGGGAGGAATATATGATACATTGCAAAAGATTTCTGGGGGGGGGGGGGGGGCGGCCCGTGGGTCCCCCTTCCCTTTTGGATACGGCCTTGATTCACAAAAACATTAAAACAATTCATTTGTTTATTTTTTAAATTTAAACGCAATAGAAAATTCAATATTTCGCTAAGCAATCTTCTATGTCCAAGGGATTCATAATATTAAAACCCGGGAAATAGTGGAATTTTAGAGAAAAAAATCCAAATTACTCGAGAAAAAAGCTCATCCCCACAATAAATTTCAAAAAATTTTGTTAAATTTGTAGCAAAACATACCTCAGAAGTGGTAGCGTCTGAATCAAATTTTCTTTTCTTTTTGGATGACGAACGTGTCCATCGCTGGAGTGCAAACATTATTATGTATTGAAAATAATTAAAAATTTAGCTAAAATATAAATAATACTTGATTGTAAATTAAAATGCAGCATTAAACCGTAGCAGTGAGATTGGAAACGTTGAACGGATGATTTCCAGAGTCGTAATGCAATCAGTGATGGACCATAATAAGAAAAAAAAACATTTAAAATATAAGAGATGAGAGAACATCTGTAAATGAGAATGCAATGCAAATACAGTTCATCAGTTTTCCAATCGGCTCATCTACAAAAAAGATTTTACCAAAATGGGTGTTTGGACAGGAAGTCATAAATAAATACAAACTGCTCTTTAAGTTTCTTGATGAGCATCCCTTCCTGGCGTGAGGGTTTAACCCATTAGGACAATTGTTGGCTAGGGTTCCTTCAATTTCAGACCCCAGCGCCTACAACACCGGTTCATCAGAAAACAAAACTCCATCACAGTAGAGAATATTTTCCACGAAACTTGATTGTATTCCCAAATAGCTGCCTATGGATAAAAAAGACATCAAGAATTAAAGAAAACCCTCTGGAGTGATTGAAAGGATCTCTGTTTGTCTGTGTGTGGTACGGTGATTGAAGCCACCTTTCGCTGTACCCCCCCCCCCCCCAAGGTGATAACGGGGTTGATTATAACCAGATGAAAAGTCCTCCTTATTATGAGCTGCATACTTTGGTCAACCGTACAGAGAAAGAGGAAATAAAATCATATGTATATGTGTTTAATTTTCTTAGGAAAAAAAAATATGTGCTTTGCAAGGCCGTAGCCAGAAAATTTTTGTGTGCCTAAATGTGCCTAAATAAGTAAATACCCAATGGGGGGGGGTGGATTGAACCCCCCCCCCCCCCCGGTTACGCCTGTGCAAGTACTTTTATAAAATCGAAGCATTAACCATTTTTCCTTGTCCGTATACAAATTATTTCTTTTTATTTATATTTTGAATTATGTACGGTGTATCAAAATGTTTTGCGTAATGTCTTACTCGTTATGGATTTTAATACATCTTTGCCTTTTGTTTTCAAGATTCCCGATAAATTCCAATAACCAACTTTTACAGCATTAATTGCTTCATAGTAAAATTCTTTATTTGAAGATGGAAATTTCCCCCTATTTTTCAGAAAAAAATCAGAATCATCGTCTGAAAAATTTGTTTTACAAAATGATGTTTCTTATTTGAATCAAAACAAAGGACATCTTTGATTTTTTGCAATATTTCAAGTTGCATTTTACTTAAACTTTTATGTGATTTTTTACAACAAATTGTCAAAGCTATTTCAAAATTAAGAGCCCTTTTAAAACAAATTTCGTAACTATTTGAGGGGAAAAACTCAAGTAGCGTAAAATATTTTAAATCCCCCTGACACTTCATCAAACTTCATATCCATCTTTTTTTTAATTTTTTTTTTTTTTGTGCTTTCAAAATATAAATGTATAAATTCATATCTCTCATTTTTTAGTGAAATAATTACTGGAATTCAGTGGTTACTCAAATCAGAATCAAATTGTGTATAAAACTTAACGTTTTTTACTCGAGATTATCTGTCTATTATAGGAGGACTCAGTGTTCGAAATTAGGATGTAAAAGTTAGGTGTCATGGGACCCTAGCTTTTTTGTTTTAGTAGCTGAAAATATTTTGGCTTAGGTGTAATTTTAAAATAATTCACATTGCTCAAACAGATATAGACTGATATCTATTTAAGACAGTTACGTAATTAAAAGTTTTCCAAAACATTACAGCCTTACTGAGAAAATTATTGATAAGTAAGACAACAATTTTTTAAGTCAATTTTAATTAGAAACTTTTAATTTTTATCAGCGCTCAAGGAAATAAAATATTATTTAATCTGCTTAACCATTTTTTCAAGTATTATTTTTCATTTGTATTAAAAATTCACAGTACAAAAATTTGAAGGTAAAAAAAATTAACGATAGTCTTTACCCTTCATAGGCTATTGTAAAAGCTCCAAAATGGTAAATTAGATGGAATATTTGTCTAAACTAGATACATATATGGAAGGATGAAAAAGCTGTTGACTAGGTGAAAAATTGCGGGCGTCAAACTAAAACTTTTATAAAAAAGTTAGACTTCAAAAAAGACGATCGGATGTGGAGAAAAATAACGACTGATCGTCAAACCGAAATATTTGAGTGTAAAATATGACTAATAAGCGCCAATTTCGAACCCTGAGTTCAATTTCTCTTAATTCAACGTCTCATAAATTTATTTTAGTGTACTTATGCTTGCTTTTCATTCTACCAAGGTTAAAGCTCTTTTTGCATGTACTTAGGATTGTTTAACTCAATTCATACCTTAAATCAGTAAGACAATGTGACTTTTGAAGTAACCATTATTGGTAAGTGACAAATAATTTTGAAGAAATTATGATTTTTTTTTTTTTTTTTAGACAAAAGCATCTACTTCGCGGCATTAAATTCATTCTAGCATAGTCGCTATGATAAAACAAGTTGATGTAAAAGCTGTAAAATTTTGTCGACCATTGATGCGACACTTATGTTTCCTATTTCAGAAAAAAAAAGTACCAAGAAAATTCTAGATTTATTGCTAATTCATTTTAGCGGGTGACTAGCAACACTTGAGGTTAAGTAACAAAACTTTAATGCAACAATAAACATGACTAGAAACAAATTAAACATAACTGGAAATAACATAACGTATAAAACAAGTCAACTATCGGAAAACATTTGGTGCAGTCGCGTACGAGCGAGCGAGTGCAAACGCGTGCAAGCGAGCAAGTGCAACCGCGTGCAAGTGGGAAGGAATCGACATCAACAACCGTGACTTCACTTCACTCTTCCCGTTGGTCGAGTTGAGCAGCCTACCGCTGCATACTCCCCCTCCAGTGACAACGATATCGATCGGGGAAGTGAACTTTTCTGCCATATCGTGTCACTGGCACTGAAGGCTGCGATGGTGGTGGCACAGTCTCAAGTTGTACTGGTGGTGACGGCTGCACAACCATATCCTCGGGTAAGGACAACACAAATGCTGGCTTGACACGATCAATGGAAACTGTGATATTTTTGCCATTTGCATCCAACGTGAACACCTTGTCTGTCCTGCTGATGACCCTAAATGGGCCATCGTAGGGTTGCTGAAGTGGACGTCTAACCATGTCCCTGCGAAGAAAGACATGTGAGGAAGTGGCTAAATTTTTGTGGATGAATATGGGGCGCTTTCCATGTTGCTTAGGCGCCAACGGTCGAAGTGCCTGCATATGCGCTTTTAGTTTAGTGACAAAATCGATTGTGTCAGATACTGGCTTCGTCGGGTTAAAGAACTCTCCTGGTAGCCTGGGAGAAGTTCCAAACACCATTTCGGCAGGGGTACACTTTATATCCTCTTTCAGTGCAGCTCGCAGACCCAATAAAAGCAAAGGGAGCACTTCCGTCCAACGCTCTGTAGCATAGCACTTGAGGGCACTTTTCAGGGGACGGTGAAACTCCTCAATTAACCCATTGCATTGTGGGTGGTAGGCAGTTGTACGGGTCTTGTGCACACCTAACAGCCTGGCAAGCTCTTTGAATAGGGACGCCTCAAACTGACGACCCTGATCTGTTGTTACAGTGGAGGGAACACCGTAACGGGATACCCAACATGTAAAAAAACCTTCAGCAACTGCAGTGGCGGTTATCTCCTTCAAAGGTTGAGCCTCTGGCCACCGGGAAAATCTGTCGATCATTGTCAGACAATGCGTGAAACCATTTGATGGTGGAAGTGGTCCAATGATGTCTAGATGTACATGATCAAAGCGGCCGAAAGGTTCTTGGAAGGATGCTAATGGTGCTCGTGTGTGCCGATGAACCTTTGATTTTTGGCATGCGACACAATGCTTCGCCCAGTGAGCGACATCAGTTGAAATTGAAGGCCAAACAAAACGCTTCTTTAACAAGTGCACTGTGCGGCGTATACCTGGATGTGCCAAGTTATGTAAGGCAGAAAATACTTGTTGTCGCTGCTCTTTGGGGATGTAAGGGCGCGCTGTTCCTGTTGACAGATCAACCACTATCTCAACATCAGACTCAGGAAGTGTGATTCTTCTAAGTTGTAGAGGGGAATCCGATGCCAACAACTTAGCAAGCTCAGGATCAGTTTTCTGGGATGTTGCAATACTGTTGTAATCAATAGTGCTAGGCATATGTATTGAAGAGATGCGAGACATTACATCAGCAGCAATGTTGTTAATCCCGCGGATGTGTTGAATATTAGTGGTAAATTGGGATATGAAATCCAACTGACGAATCTGTCTTGGAGAGCACTTATCAAATTTTTGCCTGAAAGCAAATGTTAAAGGCTTGTGGTCACTGTACAGGGTAAATTCCCTAGCCTCCAACATGTACCGGAAGTGGCGAATTGATGAGTAAGCAGCCAATAGCTCGCGGTCGTAAGCGCTATATGCCATTTCAGCAGAGTTGAGCTGACGTGAGAAAAAACCCAGAGGTTGCAGCTCAGAATCTACGATCTGATGTAGAGCTCCGCCGATAGCAAAATCCGAAGCGTCAACATGCAGAGCGAGGGCAGCTGATGGGTCTGGGTGGGCAAGCAATGTTGCCTCAGCTAAGACCTCTTTGCAATTCTGGAAAGCGTTGACTGCCTCAGCAGACCAAGTAATCTCAGTCCGATCTCGCTTTTTACTTCGAGTTCCTTTTAACAGTCGACTTAAGAGGAATTGATGTTGTGCCGCATGGGGTATGAAACGGCGATAAAAATTTAAAAGTCCCAAAAACCTTCTGAGAGCAGCAATAGAGTCTGGCAGCTTGTACTCCAAAACAGCCTGGACCTTTTCTGGTAGTGGCTTAATGCCTTGTGGTGTGATCAGGTGGCCTAGAAATACAAGTTCTGACACACCAAACACACATTTGGAAAAATTCAGTTTAAGGCCGTACGTATTTAGACGCTGAAAGAGGGTCCGCAGATGATGCTTATGCTCAACTTCATTATCTGAAAAGCATAAAATGTCATCAAGATAGACGTAACAAAAGGGCAATCCTCTGAGCACCTCATGCATGAACCGCATAAAGGTTTGCGGAGCATTCACAAGGCCAAAGCATAGATGTGTGTATTCATATAGGCCCCACGGAGTGGTCACAGCGGTTTTTGGTATATCAGCTTCCGCGATGGGGATCTGATGAAATGCTTTGAAAATATCAACTTTGGAAAAAATTTTCTTGCCATGCAATGCATGGGCAAAATCATGGAGATAAGGAATAGGGTAGCTGTCGAATTCAGTCACCGAGTTAAGCTTCCTGTAATCTCCAACGGGACGAATTGTTGAGTCCTGCTTGGGTACAACATGGAGAGGAGAGCTCCAAGAACTCTTGGATGGCCGGATGATTCCTTGCTCCAGCAGAAATTCAAACTCTGCCTTTACAGCAGCATACAATTTAGGGTGTAGACGTCTTGGTTTAGCTGTGACGGGTGGTCCTCGTGTTATTATATGATGTACAGTATCATGGGAGGCTGATTTACCCAGTAATGCTGGATTTGTTATCTCAGGGAATTCGGCAATGATACTCTCATACTCTGAAGTAACACGTATGGTAACAACTGATGGCTGTGTTGCATGTCCAATTGATCCAAAAGCGTGCAAGGATGTTTCCGAGTTGATAAGCTTTTTGTTTTTTAAATCGATGACCAAATTGAAATGTGACAGAAAATCAGCTCCAATTATGGGAGAGATCACATCTGCAATGACAAATGTCCAACGGAAAGGTTTCCGAAGGCCTAGATCCAGTTCTTTAATGGCCACTCCATAAGCCGGAATTTTAGTATTGTTTGCAGCAAATAATTCAAACTTAGAACTGGTACCTTTGGGACTATTTGATAAACGTGGGATTACAGAAATTTCACTTCCAGAGTCAATTAAAAACTTTTGACCAGTCTTGCGGTCGAACACAAATAAGCGGCTGGCTTTCAGATTGACTTCAGTCATCCCAGCTATGACTGAGCTGCACCGTTTTTTTGGTTGAAGCCACACGGTTCATAGCACTTTATTGCACGATCCCCAAAACGTCGATGGTAGAAACAAATTTTCTCCCCTCTGTCTGTACTATTTGCCCTATGGCGAGAGCTCGAACGATTCCGACGCCAGTAAGGCTTGCGATAATTAGAAGCACGAGAAGCACGTTCGCATGATAATTCAGCTACCTGACGAGAAAGTTCTTCCACTTTCAACACAAGGGCATCAATGGAAGATTGGCTTGAAGATGCGGGAACTACAGATGTGGCACAGACTGATGACGGGGAAACAATTTCTGCTACCTTGTCAGCTATACCTGCCAATTTTTCAAGCGGTTCGGAGGATGCTGATAAAACTGTCTGGATGTGCGTAGGCATACGTTGTATCCACAAGCTCTGCAGAAAATCATCTTTAAGTTGACCTCCGGAAAGTTCCCTCATTTTCCGAAGAAGCTGGCTGGGCCGTTCATCTCCGAGTTGCAAATCGATTAACAATTTTTTAATTTTTTTCTGCTCCGAGTCCTCGAACTCAGCAATAAGCCGGTCACACAAAGCCTTGTATTTTTCACTAGCTGGAGGATTAAGCACAATGTCCGATACGTGGGATAAAGTTTCCGCATCGATGTTCGAAACAAGGGCTGAATATTTTGTATCATCGCTCACTATGCCGCTGAACGCGAAAGAATTGTCACACTGAGCGAGCCATAAGCGTACGTTAGCTTTCCAAAATGCAGGGAGCCGCAAAGCAACACGTGCGACTTCAGTCTTTTGCATGCCATCCTCATTCGGCATTTTTCTGCTTTGTAGCGAGCAGCACACAGGAAACAATGTTCAGTTCGGCGGGAGAATAAAAAATGCACAGCAAATGTCACTAACCTCTTGCAGTAAACTCAAGCGGAAAACGGGCGAAATTTCCGACGTGTAACAGAAGGAGTTCATTTCAGAAAAGTATTTCAATTGTCCGGGACACCAGATTTAGCGGGTGACTAGCAACACTTGAGGTTAAGTAACAAAACTTTAATGCAACAATAAACATGACTAGAAACAAATTAAACATAACTGGAAATAACATAACGTATAAAACAAGTCAACTATCGGAAAACATTTGGTGCAGTCGCGTACGAGCGAGCGAGTGCAAACGCGTGCAAGCGAGCAAGTGCAACCGCGTGCAAGTGGGAAGGAATCGACATCAACAACCGTGACTTCACTTCACTCTTCCCGTTGGTCGAGTTGAGCAGCCTACCGCTGCATCATCATCAAAGCTTTAAATTACACGAAATTTATTTATTTTTTTAACAAATGATGAATGAGAAAATAATTGTTAGTAAGTTCAATAAAGTTTAATAGGAACTATATTTATATTCCATAAAAAAGTATTTTGAAAAATATAAAAAAAAGGATGGAAAAAAAATGTTTATCAAAGGTAAGTAAGGAATTCTTACTTAAAAAACAGAATCTAATCTTTTACAGAAACTCAAAATCAACAGGTAAGAATTGTTCTAGATTAATTTAAACTAGTAGATTTCGGATTTCATATGAATGTTAATATTTCAAGGATGTTAATTACCATCAATGATTTCGCATTCACAGTAATAAAAAATATAAAATATTATTTGTACTATATTGCCTGAAAACTAACGGATCTAAATCACTAATTTTTCACTGTGAAAATGTACTCCTTTGTGTGTGTCTTCTGCCAAAGTAATAAAATTTAAATTTTTCTTGTCTGCTTTACATGTCTCAACATGCCTGTATTTCATAGAATATCAAGACCACTGGACTGACTTTTACCTAATAAAAAAAATTTTTAAAATTAAAAAAATGAAACGTGACGAGGTGACTTTTCTAAAATTTGCTTTTGTGTGTTAAGTAGGGATGTAACGAATAGTGATTTGGCCGAATAGCCGAATACCGAACATTCGGCCGTTTCTTCCAGGCCGAATACCGAATATTCGGCGGCCGAATATGAAAATTTCTAGAAAATCATTGAAATAGAAATAATTTGTCGAATTTAAAAGTATTCACAAAGGCCAATTTCATACATAAATTTATGATGTATGATTTAATTCTGTTTGCTAAGATTCTAAAACTATGTTAAATTAATGTGTTTTCTGTATTATTTTGAATGCAATAAAACTGAAAATTTCACCTACAAATGGAATAGAAATGACAAGTATTAAAATAACAAAATCATTATTTTACTAATTATTCAATTCAGATTAACCCTACGCACTCGAGCGGCGCCGATTAACAAATGACATTGGGTAATATTTATCAAAGTTTGCTGCTACATATAAATGAAAAAACTGGTGAAATTTTATTATTTGTTAACGTTTGTTTGTTTATAAATGTTTTTAAAATACTTGTAAAGTGTTTGTCGATTTTGGCCGATATCGTCTCGAGTTGCTGGTTCGCGCAAGCGAAAAAGTCCTCGAATGTAAAGGGTTAAAGAAATACTATTGCTCAGTGAACTTTTTACCTTGGGGATCATTCATAAATGATGTCACGCTTCGAGGGGGGGAGGGGGGTTCGTGAAATTGTGACAAAGTGTGACAAGGGGAGGGGAGGGGGTAACAAGAAGTGTGACATCATGCATTATGCAACATAGCGTGACGCGTGACAAAGGGTGACAATTAATGTGTTTTCTGTATTATTTTGAATGCAATAAAACTGAGAATTTCACCTACAAATGGAATGGGGGGGAGGGGGTCCACTGAAGTGTGACATATTGTGATAAAGGGGGGGGAGGGGGGTCAAATATATGGAAAAAAGCGTGACGTCATTTATGAACGGCCCTTGCTCAAAATAGTTTTAAAAGAATATTTTTAGTTTATGGAGTTCTTTTTTACATACCTATTTTAATAAGATCTATTGAAATAAACTGGAATATACTTTTACTTTCTGAAACCCCAAGAGCTTATGCTATCGTAATATTCATGATACATTCAAGGCACATTCCTCTCTTACCAAATATTCACAATAAATCAGTCTACCAAAACAAAGTCTGACTTCCACTTTGTTAATAATAACAAAATAAAAGTCTCAATCACAATTAACTATTGCTAGCATTTGGAAGCAAGAACCAAGTATAAAATACAATATTACAACTTTCAAATCTATTTTTGTTCAGTCAAACCTAAGAACAGTGTTTAAAAAAGTAGCTTTTACTAAGTTGTTTTTATTTATTAAACTATATACCCTCAATGTGTTCCTTTGCAATAACTATAATACAGTTTTAAATGTTTAAATCTACTATTTTCTTTATTTTTTTACATTTCTACTGGAACAGAACTATTCGGCCGAATAGTCCATCAATATTCTTCCAGGCCGAATTTCATCTTACCGAGTATTCGGCCAGGCCGAATATTCGGCTAGTGCCATGAATTGACTATTCGGCCAAAGGTGAATCAGTGGTTGCCAACCTTTTCCCCTTGCTAACCCCTTCCAAAATCGGAAAGAAAATGGCGAACCCCCTTCTTTAGTGTTCGTAATGTCTAACAAAACCATACAATTGCCAGCACATTTATGTTCCATATATGTTGCGCAGTTGTTCAGGTCTAGAAATAAAAATATAGTTGCAAAACATATAATTTTAAATAAAAACTAAAATTACTTTTCAAATATTTCTTTTTTAGCCTACTTTCCCGTAAAAGTAAAAAAAAATAATAATAAAGCATGAAAGAAGGCTTAATGTATCGTGAAAATATCGTTAAAAATCAAGAAAAGTCAAAAATAAGTGAAGTAATTAAATAAAGATTGAAAAATAAAAAATTTGAAAGTAGGGTATTGAGATGGGGAAAAAGTGTGTCTGTCGGTCTGTCGGTCTGTCGGTCTGTCTGTCGGTCTGTCTGTCGGTCTGTCTGTCGGTCTGTCGGTCTGTCGGTCTGTCCCCCCCTAATAACTTTTGAATGAATTGTCCGATTGGAAAAATTCTTTTTGCATTCGAAAGATCTCGGCGAGGACATCTCATTTCTATATTTTACTTTTTGATTTGAACAATGTTTTGTTCAATTTTGAACAGTTCAAAAAATTTTAACATTAGCGCCTATGGGCGAAAATGAAGCAAATTATGTAAACTCTGGATACAAGATCCAAGTTCCAATGAACAAGCTCACTGGAAGAAGTTCTTGGCGTGAAATATTGATTTGAACAATTTTTGTTCATTTTTGAACAGTTCAAAAAAAAAATTAACATAGTGCCTACGGGGAAATTTCAATCCTATATAAATCCTGATCTAACGGGCCGATTTGCTTGGAACAAACTTTATCAGAAAGCTCTTTTGACGTAGAACATGTACACATAAAAAGTTCATCCAGAACTAACGAGCCTATTTTCTTATGAAATTTTTTGATCGGGATTTTCAAGAATATTTTTGAATTAATGAAAGATTAAATGAATAAACAAGATAATGAATGAATAAATGAGTGAATAAATACATGAATGACTGAATAAATGAATGATTGAACGAATCTGTATTAACCGTTGAAAAAGGCATATTTGAAGCAATTAAGAACTAAAGCTAAACGAGAAAGAGAGAGAGATAGCTAGATAATAAATTTGAAGCTGGTGTATACGGGAAAGTAGGCTCGTATAGTTCTAGACGGAACTTCTTGTTAAATATTAATAGCGAAGTAAACATATGTACTATTCGCAAAAAAAAAAAAAAATATATATATATATATATATTTAAAAATTATTTTTCTGATAGTGCGAAAAAGTTTTGGAATGGCATGAGAAATATACACATAAAATTTTTATCAGTCACTAAATATCGTTCCGTTCCAGTTTTGGGTTGAAACGTGCAAAATTTGTAATAAAGTGTGATAAATGTCATAAACCTTTTCATTTTTCTCTATGATGTTTTGTTGTCATGTCACTTCATAAGAAATTTAATATTGGAAAAAAACTGGATTTTTTAAATAAATTTGAAAATTAAATTAAAAAAAATTAGCAATTTTTAAAAATGAATCTGCTTTTTCAAAAATTGGCGTAAAATCTCAAAGGGTTTTTTTTATTGATTCCTTACTCATAAAGCAAAACTTTAATGCACTGAATTTTTATGAGTAAAATACTTTTAAGAAAAAAAAAACTAAAGTAACGCAGAAAAAAAAAAAAAAAAAAAAAAGTCAAAAAACTGGTAAAAAGAATTTTTTTTTTAAGTACTTAAGTTATCATAAGAGTAATGCATAAATTTGTTACGTATAATTTCAAGAACCATATGAGGAAAAAATAAACATTATAGATACAAATTTTAAAAAGTCTTTGCATTTTTATTGAGATGAAATGCACAAAAAACAAAGCGAGAGAAACCAGCATTTTAACTTTTCGGCTTGCAAGAAATGGAAATTTCAAACATGTAACTTCTTTTTTTTCAGTTACAGTCACGATGAAATGGCTTCTTCGCGCTTGTTTTTTTTTTTTTTTTTTCAAAAATAAATATGTGGTTTATATTCAACACATTTTCTGTTTCGGGACGAAAAGCTGCCAAATCGTTGCGCTAATAAAATCAATGACAAATCCATAAATATTGCTTTATTTGTTCTGAAACTTTCAGGGAACATTTTTGAAGATTTATTTTTTTAGTTGACTCCCCTTAAAAATAGTGAATAAATTACCTTTTGGTTACACTTTGAGGTGTATATGTGAGAAAGTAACCGAAAATAATGTAAAATTTTACATTTTAGTAAGATTGTCTTGTTTCCGATTCTTTTCTTCGCGCTAGCGAGGAAAAGTGGAAAATGGTACGAGAAAAATATGTTCAAAATTTTAAATAAATCAAGGAGTATCTTTTGATACCACTTTGAGATTTACATTTTCAAAATCAGGTAACAGTACAAATACTGCATTTCAAATTTTGTACGTATGCTTCCTATGCCAGTCCACAAATTTTACACATTATTTGGGAAACAATTTATTTAAAACAAATCATTTTTACACTCCGTCTTAATACGTATGCAAATTTATTATCTCGCTTTTCTTTTAAGTTAGCAATTTAATATTCCGCCATTGGAATAACATTTTCGCAAACCCGGGGCTCGGCCAAAAGCGCTTTTTTTCAAGACCCTCTGTTAAACCGAAACTCGGTTAGTCGGGACTCGGATAACCGTGGCTCTACTGTATTTAAAAAATCAACTGCACAACCGCTTGCTATTTTATAATACCTTTTCCCGCTTCAAAAGAAAAAATAAAAGGTTCGCCACACATACACACACACGACGCCTCACAAATATATACGTACTGTTCATTTTCGTTTCGCAGACCTAGCAAGGTCGCGCGGTTCCACTTCAGAAAGGGGTGATAGGGTTCGTGGATGGGCACAAGCGTACACTTCTTCTCTCATAGTTTTTTTTTTTTCTTTTTCTTTTTCTTCCTCGATGTTACTTTAATTTCCTATTTTTATTTTTTTTAGTCTGTTTCGTTTAATGCGAGTCCAAATGCCCGGCGCTACCAAAAAAGTTTTAGCGGGGATTTTGAGTTTCTTTGCTTCATGCTCAGAGTAATTTCAATAGATAATATTTTTTATCATTTTTTTTAAAGTTATTATTTTTTTAATGTGATAAAAAAGTAAAAAGTGAAAAAAAAATGGAGTACTGGAGCGCAACAAATTTCTTTGCTCCGGCTACGCTCCAAGTTGGAGCAAAATTTCGTTGCTTCACTGCTCCGTGCTCCTGCTCTACGATCCGCCACAGATCCCCGTTTTTTGGGGGGGGGGGATTGTACCTATTTTTTCCCATATGGAAGTTTTTACTGTTGTTGGGGAAAGGCGAAAAAGAAGGGAAAATAACGTAAATTTCTTAGAGTAATAATCTGCAACCCCTTTAAAATTCTCATATTTTAAAGGAATTAAAATCCCTCCGCCCCTCCCCTTGCCTACAATTTAATGCTTTATTGAATAAAATAACTTTGTTTTTACCAACATGATTCCATAACTTCTCTTGAGCAGGAGGGACAGTAGTGCCAACTATGGGGGAAATCACGGTGCAAGTTGCGCCATCAGAACTTTTGAGGAAAATTTTTTTTTCTGAAGATAATTATTTGCTGTATGAACCGGATTCCTGATATCCGACAAATTTTTAAATAACTGGAATCTGATTCTGCCATTACGCGAAATATCCAGCAATCCGGCATGCGAAATTTGATTATTAAAATTTAGTTAACTAGCATGATTTGAAAACGTATCTAAATTACGAACTTACTACGTATTTGCAAGCTGTGGGCCATGCGGTTTTAGTATTAAAAATATGTACAAAATTTACAGGCTTCAAAAATTAGAGCCGGTTATTCGGTATATGTTCGTTAAGCAAGGGGATATTGAGAATACAGTACACGGAAAGTCATTGAACTGGATAGGAGGAGCGCAAGGCCATAGCCAGAATTTTTTTTCGGGGGGGGGGGGCGGCCCAGACTTTGAAACACTTTTGTTGAGGAAAGTTTCAGGGAGGAATATATGTTAAATTGAGAAAAGTTTTGGGATTTCGGGGGGGGGGAGGCCATGCCCCCCCCCCCTCTGGATATGACCTTGGGAGGAGAGGGACCGCTGATCAGGGATCTGGAGCAGCCCACTTTTTTGAGTCGCTCCGCTCCAACTTATAAATAATTGATCCGGCACCACTCCAGGTCCGCGCTGCGCCGTGCTCCAAACAAATTAAACAGATTGTATTATTCATCTCCTTTTTTAAAGTTAATTAATTTTATTGTCTAATAAAAAATTAAATAATTTTTAAAAAATTCGATCAGTGTAGCACAATAAACTTCTTTGCTCCTGCTCCATTTCAGTTTCCAAGCAAAATCTCGTTGATCCACTGATCCGCTCCAGATCTATGCTCTTGAGTAAAAAAGAGCAGCTTTGAAAAGATTTCAAATCATCATTGTCAGAGCAAGGGGCACTGGCCCCCATTATGCCTAATTCTGGATGAGCCACTGATACTCCGGTAACTCATTCAAAACAGGCCAGTAAAATTTCCGGGGTTTCAGTTCGCACCATTAAAAAGATAATTAATATTTGAAGTTCAAGTTGAAATTATTTATTGAGAAAATGCATCGCGGCAGCATTGCTGAAAAGTTTTATATAATTTTCCAAGATCCGTTTAGAAAGGGAAATAAAAAAATTAACCAATGGAAAAAAAAAAACATCCGCACAAACCCACGCCCGTTAGGCTGAATTAATATACGAGAAAAAAAGAAGAGGAAAAACAAAACACTCATCGTAATGTCTCATATCTACCTATCACCCCTATTTCGATAAAATTGAAGCAGACCTGGCGCATGCGCAAATTCTTTCGTGGCTCTACGAAAAAATTACGAACAGTACTTTAAATAACGCCAGGGAAGAAAAGCAGTTATTATATACTTTCTCTTCGCATTCTGACGCCATCTAAAATGCGTTTCATTTTAAACGGATAAGGGACCTTTCATAAATGATGTCACACTTCTTTTCAGCATATTTGGCCCTCCCCCCCCCCCTACCCCTTTTGTCACACTTAAACAGACCCCTACCCACCTTTGTCGCATGTCTCGCTATATCACATAGGTTTGAGCTTGCTGTGTTGCCAAATAAAAAAAGCACTACGTTATAGATCACATTTTTAACTTTATTTTTGAACTTTTAATGACATTTGAGAGCATAATAATAGTAATGATTATATGCTGCGCACTTAATTTGTACAAAATGGTTTATAACAAAAATGATAATTAGTATATAATGGTAAAAAATATTTATTGTTCTAATTCCGTAAAACTTAATCGCGCTATTTTACCTTAAAACTAAGTGCCGGAGAAGATTTCCTTTTAAACTTTTAACTAGAAGAAAATTTAGGCTTTAATCAACATCGGTGTTTTCGATACAAAGTGAATTCAGAGACTTTAAAATTAAATTGTGAAAACCAATAAAACTTTTAGAATAAATTTAATTTGCTGATTTTAAATCTTTTTATAGAAACTGAAATGTATGACGTCACACTTCTTATTACCCCCTTCCGTCCCCTTGATACAATTTCTCGAACACCCTCCCCCACGAAGCGCGACATCATTTATTTATGACCGCTAATCAATGTTTCACACAAAAAGAAAAGAAATTGTGTTCTTTTTTTTTTTTTTGGTCGAAAAGTAGGATGTGGGCACACCCATAAATTAAGTATATTCAAAATATAATTGCGAAAAAATGTACACTTAACGCAGATATTTTTTTTCAGAAACTCTCAAATCAATTCTGAATGTCACCACCGAAGGGTGACACTCGGGGCGGACCCCCCCCCCCCCCCCGGTGTGACGCTACTGATATATATTAGAAAGAGAGAATGATTGAAATATATATAAAATTTAAAGTAGTGCGTTTTTGCAAAATGAGGTACAATTTTTTGCTCTAAGTTTTTGCATCCCAAATGAACTGAAAAAAATCAAAAATGCCGATTATAGCTGAATTTGGCGAAAAGGTAAGTTAACGCATCGAGTCGTCAAAATGAACTGCCGTTGTAGTGAGCTTCGGACATCGAAGAAGTTGGTGTGAGCGGTATGAACATTGAACAGTCGTCAAATTAAAAACAAATCAGTGTCACTCACGACATGCCAAAACATATATTCATCATTTCTCATTTCCTTTCAATGTTTCACACACACATAAATATAAATATCTGTGTACTATGTGTTGATTTTGCCGATTGGAGGAAGTCTCTGGGGGCGGGGGAGATCAAGAAGGTTAAATACAATTTAGCTGAAGTTATTGTGTATTTCTTAATAAAATATAGTATATGTCTTGATAAAAATTGATTAAATCTTAAATTTAAATGACTAAACAAGAACAAACCGGAATTTCTAATTTTGTGAGAAACGCACAAAATGCCATTTTTGAAAAATCGTATAAAATATCTAGGGCAAAAACACACAATATGATTGATAGAAGCTTGTTAAGCACTTTACGGGCATCAATGAGCAGATTTTTTTTAAATGGCTTTTTTCAGCAATCACACTTCAAATATTGAAACTTTTGAAAGTTTTCAAATTTCAAGCTTTAAATTATGAAGTGATATGCATCTCAGAATTACGATAAAATAAGGTATAAAACTTTCATGACAGCGCTTTAAATTGCTATTAAATAAAATTGCCACTCTATTTTATTAAAACAATATTGTTTCATAAGAGAAAAAAAATCATGGACTCGGTAAAAATGATATTTTTCACGTCAAAAATACTTTTTTTCTTTATCAATAAAGCCAACTAGGCTTTCGAAAATAGTGTCTAAATAAAATACCGTCCTTTAATTATTTAGATAAAAAAATTATTACAATCGGTTAAAAAGTTTGAAACAGTTTCCATTTTAAAAGAGTGTTTTACTGATTTTCTGAAAGCTGCCAATTTTGTACTAAATTTTAAAAGTCTGAAATTCGAGATTTTTTTTTTTTTCTTGAAAATTCCTTTTGGGGTATTTTATATGTCCCTAGTTGTAAATACTGTTTTTTTTCTTTTTCTTGTATCCTTCAACTGCTCCCCTAAAAAAATTCCAGGTTTAGTTTCCTTTATTTCAAAACTTTTGTAGCACTAAAATCTGCATAATCGGAAATGTAATGCATAATCGGTATGTTTCACTGTAAGAGTTGTAGACCAATAACCGTTAACATTTATCAATTAAATATATATTAAAGTGATTTTTAAAAATATAAGTATTTTAGGGGAAAAAAAACTTAAAAATTGCAAGCAATTTCTTAGAAAAATCCTTTAAAAATTATCGAAAGTAGACTTTTCGATTACTTCGTAAAACTTCGAAAAGTATACTTTTCGAACGATTTAGAAAAATAAATAATAAAAAGCACAATTAATTTTTTTATACTATGTTTTTAAAAACATTTTTCTTAACCGTTCATTTGCACTTGAAAAAATTGTACATAAAAACTAATAGAAGTATTTCTAAGAACGATTTATGCTATTTTTGAGAACACTCCAATTTTGTTTAAAAGCAAACTCTGAATGTTATTGAGCAATAAATGCAATTATTTAATTTTAATGTATAATATTTGGAATTGCTACTTTTGCTTGCAAAAAACTCTTAAAAACAGTTGTTTGAAAGAAAAAAAAGACGTTGGAGTTAATGCTTATTCTACCAAATATAAAATTAAGTATTCTTTCTATTTAGTAGTAACTTATGCACCTTTAAAATATGTAATGTGTTGATATTATTGAAACTAAATTTCAGCAAAATATTCTCCAGGGGCACCTTCTCGGAGCTATGACGCACCCCCTAAAAAGCTACGGTCACTCCCCCCCCCCCCCAAATCGAATGAACATTCGGCCAATCCCCTTCCCCCAAACATCCTGAAAGCAACCCCCTCTCTTGAAATTTCAATGGCGTAGTCTGCGCCAACTCCCCCCCCCCCCCCCTTTTGCTGATCAGGGGGGTGAAAATAATTGAATAATAGTGCGTAATAATTGAAATCTTAAGGCAGTTTTAAAACCCCAATGCACTTTTCACTCGTGCATAAAATGGCTAAAAAATGCTACGTGAGTGTTTTCGTTCCAACTTCCATCATTCTTTCCACCAATAGAATAAGAAAGCGTCTATTTTTCGCGAATACAGAGACTTGAAGTCTGCTAACAGAGACAACTCGACGGTATCCGAAAGTATAAAACGAATCTGCATCAAACGCGTAAACAATATTACTGTTGTCGTAGCTATGAGTAAAGTTCACATCTGTCAAGTATAGCGTGCGTCCAAGTATGCCGTGAAACAAAGTCTTAACCTTGCTCCCTATAAGAAGTAGGATCACGTGAGAATAAGTAAGAGTTATTGTAATGTGTTTTAATGTTCATTTTTTTTCCTGTGTAATGGAAGTTAGCTTTAATTAGTTCTAGTTGTAATAAAATTTTAGTTCCAGTTTTGATTCTAGACGTACATTGAGTAACAGTCATTCAGGGTAACTTTGAACCACGTCATATTTTTTAGTATATTTCAATTAATTTAAAAATTAAGAGTAGAAAGCTGATTTTATAACCCATTTAGCTGAGTGCAGCACTAGACCTTCTAGTTTCTTTTTTTAGTCAAATATACCAGGGTTGAAAAAAAAAAGTGTTTTTTTTCGTTTAAACCGGTTTTTTTTTTTTTGGTTTAAATAGCATTTGCAGAAAAAAAAAATTGACTTTTATAAAATCATGGACATTTTAGATTATTAATTGTGAATAAATGTTATTAGTAATTAATTTATTGATGATTAATTAAATAACTAAGTTAAAACCTTGAATTTTAATTACCTTATAAATATAGTTTTTTTTTTTTTTTTTTCAGAAAGTTACCTACAGTGAAAAATGCTTAAGTTGACCACTTACAGTGCAGCAATTTAGTGGTCAACTTATAGAGTGTGGCGGTTTAAATTTTTTTTGGTCATTTCTTACACTATGAGTTTATTCATTTGTGACTAATTAAAATATAACTTCATGTATTAACGTTACTTTAAAATTCGTAATTAGCTATTTCTTAACAATTATCTAAAATACCATTAGGTAAATTTAATCTGAATGACTTACAATGTATCCTATACAAGTTTAAATTAAAGCACTTAGTTTAAGATAAATATGTTAGTTTACTTATTTGATTGTAAAGATTGACTAAAAATATATAATTTTTCGAAATGGCTAGATTAATTAGAAGAAAAAGGAGAAAGTTATTTAGAGAACAAAAGAGTGCTCATAGGTAGTTCTCTCGAATAGTTAACTTGCACAGAGGTTTAGGCAAACTTTATATTGCTGTTTCATCCATCCAAAAAAATATTGGTCTAACATTATAGCATAAAAAATATTATCCTGGAGCACTTATTTAAGTTTTTTTATCTTTGTAAAAATAGATAAACAAATAAATATAGTAATAATTAGGCAGCCTACTTACAAAGAGTTTTTTTATAATGCTCCCACCTAAATTTGGCGTACATAAGAGGTCAATAATAGACAGGTGGCCAACTTACAAATGTGGTCAACTTTACTGGTTTCACTGTATTAACATAATATAATACTCTACTTATACAGACCTTTCAGCAAATTATTAAAGAAATAATTATTATGCGGGTTGAGTTTTAAGAAAAGCATAGTTTACTGAATCAATAAAAAATAAGCAAAAGGAAAAATTTATTTAAAATAATGTGTGTTGATTTACAGTATCGGTAATATCAACAAATGATTCCAAGTCTCTTACTATAGATATATTTTACTTTAAAAGTAAAAAAAATCAACTAACCGGATTTAGCTAACCGGAATATAACTAACTTAATAACTAACCGGATTTAGCAGTGCCAACACTTACACAAATCAACAGCATTGGCTTAGAAATTATCACCATTATTTAAATTTTTTTTTAAATACAACCTTTTTTTTCCTGATTAAATATATTTATAAACACAAAAACAATTTTATAAAGGTAATACAATGCACAAACTTTATTTTTCCTGATTAAAGATTAAATATATTTTTCAAAAAGAAGAGAATAATTTAGAAAAAAAAGAAAAATTTGCACTGGTTAAAAAAAATTGTTAATTTACAAATTCAGTAATTCATTATTTATCTAATGTTGTGCTTGTAATTTCTGCATAAATTGGATGTTGCAATTTTTAAATTGGTTATTATGAAGATACTTTATTATTTCTAATATATATTCTTTAACTCCAGGAATTACAATTGCAATATCATTTAATTTTTATAATGACTGAGAAGAGTTTTTCTCAAATTAGCTTTTTCAGAGCTAATTTTAGAAAAACCCAAATAATCTGACATGTAGATATGAGATGAGAAAAATTTGTACTGATTAAAAAAAAGTTGGTTAGTTTACAAATTCATTAATTATCTAGTGATGTGCTTGTAATTTCTGCATGAATTGGATTTTGCTATTTTTAATAGTGTGCAAAATAAATGAAAAAAAGATTTGGTTTAAACCAAGTGGTTTAAAAAAACATTTGGTTTAAACCAACCAACTCTGAAATATACTAAAAAATATAACATGGTACAAAGTTACCCCCAGCCCCATTGGAACAAAGTTACCCTGAATGACTACTCGATGTGTGTATAATTCGAGTTTTATAAATTAGGAGTCTGCTTGTCATAAATGAGGAATGTTTTAACTGTGACAGTCAGGAATGTTTTTTTTTCATTAAGGGGGTCATTCATAAATGATGTCACGCTTCAAGGGAGGAGGGGGTTCAAGAAAGTGTGACAGTTTGTGACAAGGGGAGGAGAGGGGGTCACAAGAAGTGTGACATTGTACATTTTGATTTGTATAAAAACATTTAAAATCGGCAAATTAAACCTATTTTATGCTAATGTAATATAGCGTGACATGTGACAAAGGGGGGAGGGGGTTCAAATATATTGAAAAAAGTGTGACATCATTTATGAACGGTCCCAAAAGTAGTTTTTCCCTTTATCTAATTCACTGCTGTTTTCTAGGATTGTAATGTGCATCATATAAATTTGTGACCGTGAAATCGAAAAACTTCACACAAAAATTACATTCGTCTGCATAGTTTTAATTATTATTTTATTATCAAAATTTATTACGATATAACTATTGTTTACATGTTCAATAATGATGTTTTTAATTGCATTTCCTCTGAAAAACTGTAGTTTTGAAATATAGTGGTAAAATAAAGTTTTAACATTCCTTTATTTAGTTCATTCACAGTTTGTGACAAGGGGAGGAGAGGGGGTAACAAGAAGTGTTACATCGTACATTTTGATTTTTATAAAAACAGGTAAAATCAGCAAATTAAACCTATTTTATGCTAATGTAATATAGCGTGACATGTGACAAAGGGGGGAGAGGGGGTATGTTGAAGTGTGACACTTAGTGACAAAGGGGGGGGGGGAGAGGGTTTGAATATATTGAAAAAAAGTGTGACATCATTTATGAATGGTCCATAATCAAGAGACTGTTGAACTGAATAATATCTCATTCTAAACAATGGCCGAAAAAAACGCCAAACGCTGCAGTGGGCTAAACATTTTGAGGCTAGAGAAACTTTCTTGTAGAAATTCATGCTTTCTAAATGCGACATGATGGCAAAAAATGTGTTCATTCTAACATTTCATGCAATATGTTTGCTTCTAAAATGTACAGTTCTCAAAAACAGGAGAGATTTTATCACGCACACCGAATATTAAGTGACTCACTGACTGCCCCCCCCCCCCCCACACACACATTTTATTAACCACTTAAAGTTCGTGTATGACACGAACGAATGTTACCGGCAAATTTGCACATGTCCGTGTCTCACACGGGCGGTCTTGTATCTCGCGTTATTTTATTTCTGATGCCCATTTGAAATCCGTTTGCATTTTGTCTGAAATTTTTTTTAATCTAACTTTTACCCCCCCCCCCCCACCATCCCCCGCTCTCTAGTCACCCCCTACAACCAAAAACAATTTATACTATACCAATATTCTATCCACAAAAAAAAAACACTCGATCATTTTTTAGCAGATTTTCCCAAAAAAACTCGTGTTTCAAGGGGTTAAAGGGCCTTCTTGCCACATGAACTAAGTGTTCTCTTCTGTTGTCAAGTTCATAAATAAATAAATACGGTTCTAAAGAGGGGGAAACAAAACAATCCTAATCATCCAGCCATTATGCATGCTACGGTGTCAATTTGAGGCCTCTCGACATAAATTACAGTCTCTTTTGATATTATTTACAAAAAAATAGATAAAAAGCTTATTAAGGGTGGAAACACAACCAGGGAAATCAGGGATTTCTCAGGGAAGTTTTATGTTCTGGAAAATATCAGGAATATTTAAAATTTCCCCAGCCAAATATCAGGAAAAAGTTATTGTTTTGAATCACCAAACCGGCAAGCGTCCGGAGTTTCCTTTGTAGACTTTGCTTTCGTTGGGCGTGGTCGGCCAGATTGCCGATTGGTTGAGAGTGCGCTTTCTCCCCCTGAGCAACAAAAATATAGGTTACCTTTTTGTCTGTGAGGTAAGAAAACATTGCAAATTTACGTAAAAAGGCGCGTCTCAGCGTTGTGGCTTTCGAGAATGTGCCAGTTTGGCTTCTGTAAATCCGCCATTTTCGGTCGGGTTCCGAAATTCTGCATAGCGTTGATGTTGAGCGTGCCAAATTTGAGATTCGATATGAGACAATATGCATCTTGAGAAAATAAAGTTATATTTTTATCAAGACATCATAATAATGATGGCGAGGGGAGGGGGAGGAATATAAATTTTACAAAATAGAACTTTAGATTTAAAAATTACTCTGCAGTATCAGATTATATTACTCAAAAAATTACATTATTTCCTCTTTTTTTATTTCATCGCCCTCCACCCAAAAAAAGGAACTGCATAAAAGTTCAGGTGGGAAACCCCCCCCCCCCCCCCGATGATACCGTGTCACAACTAAAATTATAAAATCAGAGAGATTTTTGGAGCTCAATCAAGAATATCAGGGAATTTTTCAGGGGTTTCTTTTTCTTGGATTCTGTTCCCACCATGTTATTCATATGAATGTTAAAACTTCACTGTTGGATTGCGAGCCCTATTTTTTGCAACTTAGATGAATGGCAAGCTTTCCAGTAAAAGGAACGCTTCATAAAAAAACGTTTAGCTATACCCTATTTCTATTTAGCTATCTCTCAAAAAGTCATTTTGAGCCTCGCTACTTTATGGTTATTTTATGACTTATGCCCATTTTTAGACTGTGTGCGAGTCTTCCACAATTCAGTTTAAAAGTAAATAAAGTAAAAATTCTAATTTTACTTTTCGTGTATTTTATATCGCTAATTGTATCACAATATCATCGCCCTACAGTTCTCCGAAAAATATTCGTAAAAAACACAGTTCTCCGAAATAAATGTGTATCTTTATTTTTAGATTATTGAAACGCAATGTTAAAAAAAAGACATTTCAATTTAATTTATTATGAAAAATATTGTCACTATTCTGGAAGTTTGTCTGTATTCTGTGTCACATCAATTCCTCGCAGTACACGCATTCCCACAATCATCATAGCTTGAAATTTTTTTGGCAAACTATTTATACATTTATACAGGCTTGACATCACCTTCCCCCCCCTCCCCCCTGATCGCCCAAATGACGGGCCTGGATTTGTAGCCGCCAACACAAAACATTTCAGCATGTTTTCATCTATAATTTGTTGAAGCTTTGCCACAGGAATTTATTCGAATGCATCAAACAAAGTCAAACTTTCAGTGCGGTTCCAGTAGCACTTCGTACTCGGCCGAGTACCTAAGGTCGATTATCGATCATGTTTAAAAATAGAACTACTGAAATACACACAAAATTTTCACACTTCTTGGAATAACAACATGGATCTTGAGCATGTACGTTTCGCAAACCCCCTTCCGACACCACGCAAACCACTGGGGGTTCGCGAATCACCGGTTGGGAAACGCTATTCCATTACAACAGGGGTCGGCGTAAGTCACTTTTTTCACTAAAAGTCACTTTTTTTTGCATTGGTCACTTTTGGTTACTTTTTCAAAAATTGGTCACTATTTTCACTTTTTTGCCCTTTCTCTGGCAGAGCAACCAAAAAAAGTTACTTTGTCTGTCTATGAGTTAAGAAAACATTGCAATTTTGCGTAAAAATACGTGTGTCAGGGTTGAAGCATCCGCCATTTTTGGTCCTGTAAGTCCGCCAGTTTTGGACGTATTTTGAAATTCGGCGTGGCGCCGGCCCCGAGTGTGCCGAAGTTAAGGTTTGATATTGCAGTGGTGCAACCAGACGGGGAGGCCTAGAGGGCCCGTGACCTCTCCCCCCATCTAGAATGATGATTTTAATTGTTTTTATTTTTTTTTACTCGAGATGAGCAAATCCTAAGAAAATAAAGCGATATTTAAATTAGAAAAGAAAAAAAATCAGACTAAAAATTTTTAGCAGTTGCAGATTATATCACTCAGAAAATCAATTACCTTAATTTCTCTTTTCTTTCATCCCCCCCCCCCTTCCCGAACTAACTGTCACAATCACAAAAGAAAATTTTTGGAGGGGATTTCTCAACGAAAAGACAATACGCATCTTGAGAAAATAAAGTTATATTCTTATTAAGAAATCATTAAATAATGATGCAGGGGAGAGGGGGGGGGGGAATTTCAATTCTTAAAAAAAAAACTTTTGCTCTGAAAAATTCTTAGCAGTTACAGATTATATATATTGCTCAGAAAATTACATTATGACCTCTTTTTATTTCCATCCCTCCTCCCCCCCCCAAAAAAAAGGAATTGTACAAAGCTCAGGTAGGAAAAAAAAATAGTGCACCCCCCCCCCCCCGTAAAGAATTGTTCTGATTGTGCCACTCATACTGTCATTATGTATGACAGTGCTACCGTGTAACTATCAACACTAAAATTATAAAATCAGGGAATTTTTTTTGGATTTTGTTACTACCATGAAATTACAAAAACAGTATCGAATAATCGAACGGTTTGTTTCCTACAATAATACAGAAGATTAACACAGTAATTTCAGTCTGAATAATTTTGATAAAATATCAAATTTAGATTTATTTCAAGTGAAATTTTCTAATCTTTGAACAAGTATAAAAAATATTTAAAAACTAGCATTTGCAAAATAAATTTTATTCGATGTGGACCATAAATTAAAATTCGAAATTTCTGCCGATTTGAATAAATATCTATTCATTTATATTTTTAAATAAGTAACAATTTGAGAAAGAAATTAATTAAAAGAAATAACTTTTGTCTCTCTCACTCTTAGCTATTTATGGGTTTTGAAAAAGGTATTTATGAACATAGTTACAGGTATAAAAATTCTTATTTTTGAATAGGCTATGAAATTTTTTTTTTTTAAGTTGGGTAAAAGCTCTATTTATTCAGGTTTAGTTTTCAAACGATGTCGAAACTGCATTTTTTCAAGTTAATTTAGTTTAAATAAAAAAACACACACACAAGTTTACATTTTAATGGTCACTATTTTGGTCACTTTTTTTAAAGCTGTGGTCACTTTTTTCACTATTTTGCAGACTCCAAAGTGCGCCGAGCCCTGTTACAATGAATTGAAGTGTAAAGTAAAAGAAAAAAAAATGGGCTATTAACTCATAACTCAACATGCTTGACTATGCCTTTTACATAAGATGTTAGTATGTACCTTAAATGCAATAATTTACCGATTTTTGAGTCTTTTGCGCTACCGCAAATTGAAAGATTTTCACGGTTTTAAATTTTTTTGTGTGATTTTCAACCCTTTTAATAAATTATTTTCGCTATAGCAGTTAAAAATAATAATGGTTGACTTCTGCGAAAAAACTTGTAAAATGACTTGATTTTCGAAAAAAATCGAAATTTTAAACATGGCGCTAGCTAGGGGTTCAATAAAAATCTGTGTTTTTAATTTGCATGTTACATACCTACCCCAGAGGCAAGTTTTCTGCGGTATAGCGTTTCGAAAAGAAAACATTACTTTTTTTCGACCCACCCTAGTACAATATAGCTTTTATAAAACAGAAAAATGCACACACATACACTGTTAAAAAAAAAAACTGAATTTTCCGAGTGTTTTTTGACTGATTTTAACGGAAGATTTCCGTGGTGCTTCAATACATGGTTTTTCCTTAAAAAAATGGAAATATCACGTCTTGAAAATACGAGAACTGAACTTTTCCGTTTTACGGTTGCTATATTTTCACAACCTGATTTGGATTAACGGAGAAAGAAGAAATGGAACTTTTGTCAAATCTCGGGAAAATATTATCAGAAACGGAATATTTCCAGCAACTCTGCTGCCGTACTTTTTCCGTTATTTTCAGAAAATATTTTTACAGTGTACATATCAATTCGTTATAATTCTCAAGCAGCGGGGTGACGATTGCCCTCTCCTGACCCTCTAAATGGCCGGCCTGGCAGAATATATCACGATGTGTAAAGTATTTTATGGATATAATGAACCTATATACATATTATCGACTCAAACAATGAGTGACTCATCATCAAACCTTTAAAACTTGCTCCCGTCACTTCGGACATCACTCGTCTTCTCCGAAATCCCCCTGAAAAATTCTCTTCGTGCCCGATCCCACCCTCGTGAAATCTGATATCTTCATTCGGTTAGAACACTATAAGTCACCTGACATATGCCGGGATAAAGAAACGCCGACATTAATACCATATTACGAAGGAGGAAAACATTGGCTTCAATTTCATACCATTTTTATGTGTCAAAAACGCATATTAGGTGTTGTAATTAATGTTTTTCTGTTCGGAATCTCCCATCTAAACTTTTGATGGGAGAAAAAGAGAAGTTCCTTGCCGGTTTTTTGGCGGAAAATTACTTGGCGTTGCGGATATATATATTGCGGATAAGAGATGATTGCGCGGTATAATTTATCGGAGCGTGAATGTCTAACTCTCGTCTAAACCAGGGGTTCTCAACCTCTTTCGGCTTGTAGCACCATATCTTGTCGTGCTCCCCCCCCCCCTCGCGTATATACTTATGCATATATGTATGCCTGTATATTAAATTATTTATTTAGGTGTCTGCGTGTGGGGTTCCAGGTTCGCATAAAATAGGATAAACATCTTTGTCAATTTTAGAACAAACGACTTTATTGAATGATAAGATTGACTAATTTATGATAAAAATCCATCGTTATAATGCAAAGAATATTATGTAAAATATTTCAAAGGTACAAGGAAAATTTTGCTTCATTCAACAAAATGAAACGGAGAACACAAGCGAAAATAAGTTCTGAGAAGACCGTTTAACTAGCAACTAATAAAAATTGGGGGGTGGGAAATAGATAAATAGTTGTAAAAAATTTGAATTCTAAAAATCTGAAAGAAAGAAAACACCACAAAGGGTAGGAAATGGGAGGAACGGAGTAGACAAATTTTTCCAAAAAATGAAAAGTTTCCTGAACATATAGTTCTGCAGGAGAAAAAAAATAAAGTAGGGATTTTTGCTCCACTTTTACTTGCATAAAAGGAATATGGGCTCGAAATTCTTGTACTGCATTTACTGTAATTCTAGGCTTTATTTTATTTTTCATTACGAAAGTGTTTCTTCAAGGAGTTTTGAGATCTTCTTTCATAGGCTCAAAATTCAGATCAACTCTTCATCAAATAAATATGAAGCCTTCAACATATATAGGACATCATTGAGCACAGTAAATATTTTTTTGTTTCCAGAGAAGAAGACAACTTGTCATATATAGAGTTGTGATGCATTTGGTCACAATAAAGTGTAATATTTTTACATTGTGCAAAACATTTTATCAGTTTGCACTTTGCAATGATTGGTCCATGGTCTCCTTTTGGAGACTCATGGCTTCCCTATTTTGCTATTTTTCTCTTCAAGGGGCCATATGGCTCCAGTTGACACACTTATGTTTGTAATTGATTCATGATTACAAAGGTTTTAGCTATCATAATTTTGCACCGACTTCTAAAACTATGTTTAAACGTTGCATTGATGTTGTTTATGGAATGATTATTTTTTAAAAACTTTTTAGTGCCATTTTTAATTTGAAGTCTCTTTTTTTTTTTTTTCGAAAAATTATGTTATTTTATTCATTTTAGGGAAAAGACAGTTTTTATATAAATACTCTATTTAAAAAAAAACATGTAAAAGGGCACACCCTCTTTAAATGCCTGGCACTAAAAACTAATCATTTGTTTGACAAAGAAGTTTTGAAGAAGAAGAAGTTTAGAAGTTCATTTTAAAGGTATATTTTAACTTATTAACTGAAAGAATTTAATTTTTGTTTCAGGGAAAGCTTCCCTCAAACTCTTGTTAGAGTTGCTTTTAGTATTAGTGCTTAATGGCAACAAACTCTTTCTAACAATGGGTTTTATATTTATTAATAATTTACTCAACAAAGAAATATCAAGCCAAGCCTTTCCTATGAAAAGGAAAATACTTAATTTTCAACCATAACGTTCTTCCTAAAGAACAAATGTAGTCAAATCGATGTACGATATTTAAGTTAGACGACCCTTTATCGATTTAAAAAAAAAAAAAAAAAAAAAAAACAATAATTATAAAATAATTGTTTGGGAAAAAAATAGAACTGACTTCCAATTATAAATTGCGCTAAAAAGTGAAAAATAAATTTATTCTTTAAACATAGATACCACTTTTTTTTTTTTTTTTTTTTTTTTTTTTAAGTCGGTGAAATTATGACAGTTTGATTACCATTACACCATGTGTTACTTTATGTTGCAAATGTTGCGAACTCTGGACAATTTTTGTTTGTAATTGATTCCTGATTACCAAAAATTTTATCTATCATAATTTTGCACCGACTTCAATATTCGAGTTAACGACGATTCTCTTTCTATTAAAGAAAAAAATCATCAAAATCGGCTCATTTATTTAAAAGTTATAAATGAAAAAACAAAAAAATCACTTCATTTCTGGCCATAACTTGTTTTCTAATTATCGAATGCGGTCTAACGAAGGTACGGGACCTATGGGGTCATTCATAAATGATGTCACGCTTCGAGGAGGGAGGGGGTTCAAGAAAGTGTGACAGTTTGTGACAAGGGGCTGGGAGGGGGTAAGAAGAAGTGTGACATCATACATTTTGATTTCAATAAAAAAATTTAAAATCAGCAAATTAAACTTATTTAATGCTAATGTAATATAGCGTGACATGTGAAGAAGGGGGTAGGCGGTATGTTGAAGTGTGACACTTAGTGACAAAGGGGGACGGGGGTCAAATATATTGAAATAAATGTGACATCATTTATGAACGGTCCCTATGGGAGACCACCCTTGATCGATTATTCAAAATCGCTTTATCTAGTGAGAAGTTATCGATGAACAAACAAACAAACAAAAAAACATGAATACATGTTTGAATTGAAAACATGAACACACATACGGTTTGAATTGATAACCTTCAAATTTGTAAACTCGGTTGAAAACAAAAAGACGTAACAAGCGACAAACGCAAGTACACTAGAATATTCAAAGAGCAAAATTATAAATTCTAGGTCCAAAAATTATGTCATTAAATATCTTAATTTTTTTTTAATTATCATTATTTACTATTTGAATAAGGAATACTAGTCGACCCGTGCGGAATTCCGCACTCATTTGGGAGAAAGGACATTATGAAGAATAATAGAAAAAAAGTAAACGGGTGTTGGTGCAAAAGAAGGCATGTAATCAGGAGAAACATCAGTACAAATAGCTGTGACAATTTTTTTCCACTATTATTTAGATATTTATAATAATAAAATAATCACAATAATAATGATAATTATTTTTACTTTTATTATACGTTAAAATAAAATAACGAAACAGTTCCATTACTTAAAATATAGTTACTGTTGGTTGGTTAGGCTCTACACATCTTAAAAGAGTATAAAACAAAGTCGCTTCCCGTGTCTGTACGCTGAGATCTTTTAAACTGCGCAACGGATTTGAATACGGTTTTCATCAATAGACAGAGTGATTCAAGAGGACGAATCATAGACCCGTTAGAAAAAAAATCCTGCAGGTAGTTCTTTTTTTATTCCAATTTTACGCAAATTTCCCCATATATTCCCCAATGTATGGGGGTGACAAAAACCTTGCACATATTAATATAATATATCAATCGAAAGCGCAAATTTTTTTGTACAAGATGAAATTTGCTCGAAGTTTCAAAGTCAATAAGAATTCCAGTTATCAGCTCAGGGCTCCCACGGCTGCGCCAATTGCGCAAAACTGCGCCAAAACGATTTTTCTGCTACATGCTGCTACAAAATGCGTTTTTTCGGAAAATTTGCGCCAAATCGCGATTTTCGGGGGAAAAATCGAAAAAATTTTAGATATATTTTTTTTAACCTTAAAATTGATATGAGTTGTTACATTTTTCCGCTATTCAACTAATTTTTGACCTTGGAAGTAGTTTTTTTTAAAGAATATTAGCTCTACCCTCTCTTAAGAACCTCAAATATGGATGAGAAAATTGAGCAGAATGAGTGATGGTATCTCACGCTTGTAGAAGAAACAGGGAGACGATTTCTAATATTTTGTAGTATTATAGAGAGAAAAATCGTCCATCTCTTATCACTATTTATGTTAAGCATTTTATTTAGTAAGTTTTTCTTGAAATAGTTTTAAAAGTTTACAATTTCATGGAACGTGGGGAAAAAAACTTAGCGTTTTTCCTCAGTGCACTTTGGGTTTTCTAATGTTTAGGAAATACTAATCAATCTGAAAAATCAATAAAAGAGTACTGCTCCATTATAATAATTCTTTAAAATTCCTTAAGCCACGTGCAAGCAAAGGATCGCATACGTTCTGCAATCTTTTTGCATCCGCTACAAAAATAGGATGTTTTTCATTTCAGGCATTTATAATGTTTCTTCTCAAAGTAAATAAATAAAATTTATTTTTATTTTAAATAAAAACATTGTTTTAAAATATATCTTTGTTCCCGAAAATGTTTAGAGGTAGGCTTTCAAACGCTGTAAAATTAAACATTGAGTTGCAGCTTTTGTTTCTTTTCTCATTACTCTTTAAGCTCCGTAATCAATATCATATAACCACAAGCAATTAAAAAACATAAAAGATAATTATAAAGAACAAAATAAGTAAAAAAAATACAGTTAAGTTAGAAAAATCATTAAAAAAATCATGTATATTTTAATAAATTGATGATCTTTAGCAAACATGTTAAGAAATATTATAAGAAGAAATGGAAATTTTGGTGTGGATGAACGACCCCATAAAAGTACTCTTTCTTAAAGTTTCAATTTTTCAATTGGATTTGAAAGTTATGAAATTATACTGCATTTCCTTTTTCTTTTAATTCAGTTTAGTTGCTTTCATAATTCAATAACTGTAGCCCTAGGGCTCTTAAAATTTAATTGTAACTATTACACAATTTTTAAAAGATGTGAGAATAAATTGTTGTAAAAAATAAATAAATTATTAGACATTAAATTATCAACATATAATAAAAAATACATTTTGCCTTTCTATTATAGAACTGAAAAATACAATTTGGTTTTTGAATTTTCTTGCTGCAAAATTACGAAACTCAGCAATTTACTTTTGGTGCCATTTACTTCCAAAGCATTTAAGGGACTATTTAGGATTGAAATTTAAAGGAATATTTCTTAATCAGAAAAATAATAAATATTACTGCAAGTGGAAAATCGGATAGGGGATCATTCATAAATGATGTCACGCTTCGAGGGGGGGAGGGGGGTTCGTGAAATTGTGACAAAGTGTGACAAGGGGAGAGGAGGGTTGTCACAAGAAGTGTGACATCATGCATTATGCAACATAGCGTGACGCGTGACAAATGGGGGAGGGGGGGTCCGCTGAAGTGTGACATATTGTGACAAAGGGGGGGGAGGGGGGGTCAAATATATGGGAAAAAGCGTGACGTCATTTATGAACGGCCCCTAGACTTCAAACATTATTCGATAAAATTTGAAAGCATATTTAATTCATGCAAAATTTTACTGTTACTATAGTCACAATGGTTAAACCTAAATAAGTACCATTTAAAAAACAAGTTTTCATTGATAAATAGTTTAAAATAGTTGAACTGAACCTTTCATATTAGTTTGGTTTTGCTTATTTTCTTGAAAGAACAGTGTTTTAGCCATTAAACGAAAAAGGGAGGAATGCAATAATTTTTTAACAGAAGAAAATTTTAAGCTTTCTTCCAGCTTTTCTTAACTATTAGCGGAGGAAAAAAACAAGAAAACTTTTTTAAATAAAATCTGTTTTTTGAGAAAAGTTTTGAAAAACACCTTTATAAGGGTTATACGTTTAATTAGTCTTACTTTTTTGAATAGGTCATGAATAATTTCTTAAAAAATATTAAAATAATCCAGTTTTGAAAGATGGCTGACGTTTACATTTCCTATCATTTTGGAGACTTGAAACGTCTCTTACCCTTGATGTATGAAAATAACATTGCTTTATAACAGCCATTTGATATTTAAAAAATAAAGAAAAAAAAATATCCTCCAAAAATGGTACAAAGTTGATATATTTGGCTCCTAGACTGAAACTAAAGACGATTTTTTTTTTGTTCCTAAACTGATACAAAAGCCCATTTTTTCTGCTCCAAACTGATACAAAAGCCCACTTTTATCTGCTCCAAAATCTGATACAAACTCTGTGAGGCCGGTGGGAGCACTGTAAAGCTTTTTAGTTCGATTTCTTAAGGCTTACCTTGACCCAAAAATAAAAATTAGTAGTTTCCTCAACTCCGGTAAATAGTGTTAGCTTAATTTCAACGTAAAACCTATTTTTCAAAATAGTTCAGTTTAATAAAGATAAAACAATAATAAAGCATATTTTCGATTTAGAGTTTTTCTCAAATTAGCAATAATTTTTAAATTGGAGATTGAACTTGATCAAGGGCGTAACCAGGGGGGGGGGGTTCAACCCCCCCCCCCATTGGGTATTTAGTTATTTATTCATTTTTCCCCTCAACTTGGTGGAAATCATGTCAAGTCAATCGGGTTGTGAACGGAATTGGTGGAGGGGTTGCTATTGCTTTCGGCAACTAAGCTTCCGAGAAAACCGAGGGATGTGAGCTTGTTGGGGGGGGGGGGGGGGGGGGTTAAGACGCAACGGGATAGTCTTTTGTATCTATAGCCTTGAAAGAAAATCACAAATTAGTTACAGATGTGCAATGTCTTTCTTTTCTTTTTTACCAATGTACAGTGAGAGTCATGTGCTTCAGTTTCTGCAGTTCAAAAATTCAGATTCATGCATCACTCATTTAGTATCAAAATGCGTAGCATTTTCCTTCCCTAACTTACCTTTTCAGTTTAATATCAGTAATATTAAAGGATTATAAACATAATTTTAAGTGACTTCTGCTGACTTATATTATCAATATTCCTACAAAATCCCAATTAACGTACAATATGAAAGTACTTAATATATATATTATATATTTCTAATGATATTTTTATATTTATGTGTATATATTGTTTTTTATTCCTCTTTGCGCTATTGCACTGTAATTAGGTAAGTTTTAATATTTTCCTTCCGATCTTGAGTTAGCAAACGGAAACTTTCTAAATTGGTATTGTTTTTGATATGAAAAGTCATTCAGCGGGAAAAAAATAAAATCAAAACTTTTTAAAAGGGTTATTTTAACATTAGGGAGATGGGAATGAAACTGGTATTGAAATTAAAAACTTCTTGAAAAGGTTTTACTGTATTAAGATTTTAATGTGTACATACTAATAATGAAAATGCATAAAAACTTTTTTTTACGAAAGTCCTGTTAAAATTTTTGTAAAATGGTATTTTGCTCGCATAGGCGTAACCAGGGGTTTGGGGGTTCATCCCCCATTCGGTATTTAGTTACTTAGGCACATTTATTAGGCATACAAAAAAATTTCTGGCTACTCCTTTCAAAGCACATATCTATTTTTTCCCTAAGAAAAATAAACACATATGCATATGATTTTATTTCCTCTTTCTGAAGTGTTGTGATCATGACCAAAGTACGCAGCTCATATTACAGCGGTCTTTTCATCTGGTTATAATCAACCCCCTTATCACCTTTAGGAATTATACAGCGAAAGGTGGCTTCAATCACCATATCACACACAAACAGACAACAGATATCCTTTCAAACACTCCAGAGGGTTTTCTTTCCTTCTTGATGTCTTTTTTACCCAAAGGCAGCAATTTGGGAACACAATCGCGCAAGTTTCCTGGAAAATATTCTCTTGTGATGGAGATTTGTTTTCTGATAAAATGGTGCTGTAGGCGCTGGGGTCTGAAAATGAAGGACCCCTAGCCAACAATTGTCCTAATGGGTTAAACCCTCAAGCCTTGCTTATCAAGGAACTTAAGAAAACAGCAGTTTTTATTTATTCCTGTCCAAACACCCATTTTGGTAAAATCGTTTTTGTAGATGGGCCGATTGGAAAACTGATGAACTGTATTTGCATTGCATTCTCATTTACAGATGTTCTCTCATCTCTTATATTTTAAATGTTTTTTTTTTTCTTACGGTCCATCACTAATTGCATTACGACTCTGGAAATCATCCGTTCAACGTTTCCAAGCTCACTGCTACGATTTAATGCTGCATTTTAATTTACAATCAAAGTATTATTTATATTTTAGCTAAATTTTTAATTATTTTCGATATATAATAATGTTTGCACTCCAGCGATGGATACGTTCGTCATCCAAAAAGAAAAGAAAATTTGATTCAGACGCTTCCACTTCTGAGGTATGTTTTGCTATAGATTTAACAAAAAATTTAGAAATTTATTGTGGGGATGTGCATTTTCGTAGGGAAATTCGGATTTTTTTTTCTCTAAAATTCCACAATTTCCCAGTTTTAATATTATGAATACCTGGACTTAGAAGATTGCTTAGCGCTAAATATTGAATTTTCTATTGAATTTTAAATAAAAAATAAATTAATAGTCTGGGCTCCCCCGAAAAAGATTTCTGGATACGGCCTTGGCTCCAGGGGAAGGGGGACATGTTAAGGAAGGGCAGCGTATTCAGCAAGGTATCCGGACAGGAGGTAGGTCCAAAACCATAGGCGAGGATTCAAGGGCTCTCCCCTGGAAACTTTTTGAAATCTTTCTTGTCAATGCAATTTCGGGATTCTTTGGTGATATTAGAGGAAACAGAAAGGAGTTTAGTTACTCTGTCCCCGGCAATTTTTTTCAAAATAATGTCTTAATACCTTTTAGGTTACTTTTGGTGTCGCTCGTGATATTATTCGATGTCCTTTCCCCGAAAGTGTTTCTGAAAGTAAAGTGTCTTAAAAGCGTAATTTCTCTTTTCTTTCTTTTTTTAAAAACTGTGATTCGATTTTTTTCGCCCGGGGGGGGGGGGCGGAGTTGACTTGCTCCGAGGGGGTACCCCCCTAGAGATGCCTGAAATAAACACGGAGTATATCTGTAATGACAAGTCTTTATGACTAGTAAATTTTGAACTCTTTTGCACTGCTTATTGGTGTTTAGTCTGTACATTTTTAGTGTGACCCCCCCCCCTTTCCCCAACCCTAGTTACGCCTATGAACTTGATAAAAGTTCCGTCTCCCCGATTTTATTATTTCCTTGATTTAGCAATAGCATTTAAATAAATATCGCCTCGAAAAGTTTACGGTCGTATAGTTTATTCTAGACTTCAAATAACGTGACGAATGACAACACGTTACAATTTGACTTTTTTAATTAGGCACTGGTGATAAACCGGCCATAAAGAATACTAACAAAATTGTGCATACGTTTTTAGGTATGGTTTACAGTATCATTTAACTATAAATATTATCACCTACGATTTCATCTCTATGGTACCGCTAGCAAAGCTTCATTTCATTATGAAACTTATCTTTCGGTTGACGAGACAACAGTTCACCATGGCTGGGAAGTAAAATAAATATGATATTGCAATTTCATTCTTGCAATCAATCTAAGATCATCGCCAAGACTAAGACTCATTCCAGATGAAAAGTAACGCAACAAATGACGCCGTGCTACAATTTGGCAGTTTTAATTACGCTCTGGTGACAAATCTCTATTGATTGAATTGTTCCTAAGTTTTCTTAATTGATCCTTCTACTTGTTATATTTCTTTTTCAAGCGTTGACAATGTCTAATTTTTTTTTTTTTTTTTTGACAAATATACACACGATGTTTTTCAAACACTGCAGGATTTATGCCGCAGGCGATTTTTTTATACTCTTAGCAAGGACAGCGCGGTAGGCGACGTTTTTAAAATTCAGCCCGGGCAGCGCCGTGCGTTCACCGCTAGTTTATAATATAAAGGAATGTGTAGAGCCTAACGATTGTATAAGTTTAACACAGAGACGCAACTAAAACTGTCCAATTTTCTATACAATGTAAAACAGAAGCTTTTCTTGTTTATTTACTTGATAATGGATACACAACGGCCAGTACACAACACGCCAACATACACAACGACAATTTGGCATCCATTAATGGACCTCCTTCTTAGATGATTTTAAATCTCAAATTGAAGAGAAACGGTATATTTTTAGACCGTGGGGACGGGAATATTTTTCGTTATTAGCCGTCACGATAAGTTTTAAAATGAGAGGTAAATCGTGGAATTTGATAAAAGAATAAAGCAGAAATCGCGGAGTGACAGAAAAACAGGCTAGAGAAATAATATATACAGATATTTTTACACCGACAGATAAAAAAAATCTCTCTGGCAGCGGTTGAGAATCCCTAAATTTGTGTAATTGTCTCGCCCCCCCCCCCCCCCCGGTGTTCTCAGTCTCTCTCTGTGGAGATACTAAAAATTCAGTCTAATTCCATCTAAATTTTGCAACTAACAAGAGTTAGCGTTCTAACATTATTTTTAAATTTAAAGTTTTTTTTAAATTTCTTTAGCTTTTTAAATCTAAAATTTTTAATCTTACCGCACATTTTAACTCGGTTCAAGCCGCTGCCAAAGGTGGCAAATTTTTACGGTGAAAATTTTATGTCATTTATTATTTACTATTTTTGAAAACAGTATATTATTAAATTTAAACTTTTTATAACATATCGATCATGGGCTGCAATAGTGGCACAACTCAAAAGAACACGTGTTTTGGACTAAGAACAGATGGGAATATGAAAATACACATTCTTTTCATCAGCAATACTAGCACAACTCATAATTCAATATTAAGCCGTAAGATGGCATCAAACTAATGCATTTCTTAGGCATTTTCCTTAGTAATGAAAACTTTTAACCCACTTATCTCAAAACCGGATTTTTTGAGTTGTGCCGCTATTGCAGCCCACGAACGATATGCAGGAGTATTAGAGCAGTTAATGCTTTAATAATGATCTTGTTACAACAGAATACAACTCCGAAAATAAGTCTATAAAGATGTCTGTCAACCATCAAGTTCAAATAAAAGATTGGTTAACAATATTCTGGGCCCGATTAAGACAATCGGGGGCCGAAGGCTCAACGTTATTTTGAGGCCCCCTATGGTACGAAAAATAATAAAAAAAATATATAGATTAGATATTTTCAGAAATTCTTCTTACAATTTCGGGGCCCCTAAAACTTGGGGGCCCAAGGCCGCGGCCTAGTTGGCCTTTGCGGTAATCAGGCACTGACAATATTGATGGATAAAACTAAAGCTAGTCGGGAATATTCTCGGAGAACGAATATATTCCGACAATATTCTCCCGATGTTGAAATGTGGAAATGAATGAATCGAGAATATATTTTTTCTTAATAAATAAGTATTAATTTTTATCACGTAAATGACCATATTTTTGGGTTTATTTAACCTTTATCACTGATTTCTATTTAGGAGAATTTTCTTTGGACACTAAGCAATTCGAGTCAGTTGTGAAAGTTTAAAATAAAAAACGTACTTGATAAACTTTATAGAATAGGCATTAATTTAAATAGGATTGTATTTTTTAAAAAGGTATTTTAGAGATTTTTTTCGTATTAATTATTTACATACTTCTTCTACCAAAATTCAGAATTGTTTTTAAACAAAATTCGAAGTCCAAAACTGTTCCCAAAAGGAAAAAAATGGTTCTTACAAGCAAGATGAATCTTGCTTTGTAAAAAAATAGTCGTGTGAAAATACTTACCAAATTAGATATGTACGAGCGTATATTTATGTATTTAAAACTGTTTATTGTTATTATAATTATTTTTAACGTATGTTACAGAAAAAAATATTCAAAAATTGAAAGACACTGCAAAAGTTTTTTTTTAAATCCTACTGTTTAAAGTATTGCGAAGAAAAAAATTTATTAATTAAACATGATTAGTTAGTTTTTGTTAAAATTCACTCAGCCCTGACATGTATCTAAAAACTCTCAGTATTGCTTCTAAGAATAATTTATTCCTTTTGGGCACAATTCGGGACTTTGAATTTTATTTAAAAACAATTCTGAATTTTGTTAGATAAAGTATGTAAATGATTAATAACAGAAAAATCTTTAAAATACCTTTTTAAAAAAATATAAGGCCATTTAAATTAATGCATGTTCTACAAAATTTATCAAGTACGTTTTTTATGTTAAAGTTCCTCGTTTGTCATTCATATCTAAAATATAATGTTGTGATATTATTATTCTTAAATAACTATTACCAAGGATTTTATAGATATTCCTATTTCGCCTCTTTTAGAAATTTACTCTTCATAACCGTCATTTCATTTACTTGTCCAGAAAATCATCGAAAGCGTCAAAAAGTCATTATCAAAGTATTTTTAGAACAACCCAATTCATTAAAAGGCGGTACAATAATTTCCTTTTTGAAATCTGACAGGTTTCATTCGCATGACAATTTATCATTCCAAATGTGTCATTAGACACGTCCGCAACAACAAGAGAGTTGTTAATTGTGTCTGTCAAAAATAGGATCCTTTTTGATTTAAATGTCTGCGATATTTATGGCTCTTTATTTGCTCTAGCAGTTTAGCTGTCCTGGTGTCTCTTACTGTAATCCGACTGTTTGTCTCAAAAAATTAATTTGAATCTCCGTTCATTTGCTATCCCAGCTCAAGGGCAATCGGGGATCACAGGTCTCATCCCTATTTGCAACTTTCGCAAAGTTTAAAACAACGCTCTGAAAGTTTTTTTTTTTTTTTTTGTAGACCGTTACTTAATGAGGGTGTCCTACAAATGAGACCGAGGTATGTTCTCTGACGAAGTTCAGATGTTTTGAAAATGTCTGAGGGACCGTTCATAAATGATGTCACGCTTTTTTCCGATCTATTTAACACCCTCCCCCCCTTTGTCACAAAATGTCACACTTCAACGGACCCCCCTCCCCCTCCTTGTCACACGTCACGCTATGTTGTATAAGCCTGATGTTAGACTTCTTGTTACCCCCTCCCCTCCCCTTGTCACAATTTCACAAAACCCCCCCCCCTCCTCCCCCCTCGGAGCGTGACATCATTTATGAATGATCCCTGAATACAAAATCTGAGAGAGATTACTTCATTTCAGTTCGGGTCAAAGGTCCTCGCACATGGCGTTGGGCTTAGAAGTAGGAGAAAGCTTTGAGAAATCACCGCCGGTGGTTTCAAAGGATGAATGAGCTTAACTTGTGGATCGTGACACGTGGTTATCGGATTCGTTTACTTTTGTCTTATTAGAGGGCTGTTTAGCTACTGATTTTCTCCCGAAACAATTCTGTTTTTGGAAGAAAAAAGAATGTTTTATTCGAACCAGACTGTTTATTCCTGCAAAAGTTATTCAGAGGGATTTGAAAGCAAGCATGGTTATGTGATTGTAGGAATGTGTGCCTCTCTACCCCCCCCCCCCCCATTTGTATGGGAACTGTATGAAGGAATAAATTATTTTTCGCCTCAAAAATCTTTGCCTTGACAACTTAATGTTGGGCTTAGTTTCTTGATTCGAACATTCTTTCGTTTCATTTTGAAGTTATTTAAAAAGCTTAACATTATCTAAACAGTGAAACCAACCTTTGTGAGTTGACCACTTGCGGTGCAGCACTTTAGTGGTCAATAAAAATTTAAAAAAAACCTCCACTCTCTATAAAGAGAGTGGAGTTTTTTTTTTTTTTTTTTTTGTCATTTCTTACACTATGCATTTATTCATTTGTAACTATTTAAAATAGTGGAACCCCGCCATTCGCCCGCCTTGCTATTCGTACAACTCGCTATTCATCCAAGTTGTTCAAGTAAAATTCAATTCGCCATTCGTACTTTTCCGTGATTCGTACGGCGCCAGGGGCCAGCTGGGTTACCAGTTCGGCTTTTTTTAAGAAAATAATCAAGAAATTATGCTCATTTTAAACTCGTCTGGAAATAATTTGTTTGGCGTTTTGGATTTTTTAAAAGTTTTCATACTTTTCAGATTTTACTGACAATTTAAACTTTCTAAGGGGGCAACAAAAGGAAGTGGTTGAAGAACTTTCTTCTTCAGGGGAGGAAAGTAGTAAGGAAAGTATTTTCTTTGCAGCAATTAAAGAGCTGTGTTACCACTGCGAGAAAACAGAGAGTGGTGGAAAAATGGCATCCCAACACAGCTGTGGTCAACAGCATTAACTTGTTCAACGACAATGTTATTGACCATTTTAGAAAAATTCTGAACAATCGTCAAAGGCAGACAACATTGGACAGGTTTTTAGAGAAAGAAACCCAAGATTATTCTAGTGCAAAAAGACAGAAAAAGAAAGAACAGCAGAAAGGGAGAAAGCACCTGAAGGGATATTACCCGATGCTTTTATAGAAGGGGACTCCTCTTCCAACCGTTTCTCTTCCTCCTCTCAACATTCCACTTATACCATCAGCTCACCTCAGTACAAGCAAAGTGCAGTTAAATTTTTATTACTCTATAATTTCATGTACAGCACTGTACGTTTGTTTTTTATAGGTTTAAATAAGCAACCACCTATGGGTCTGGAACTGATTACTCCAATTTACATTGTATCTTATGTGGAAAAAAATAATTCGCCATTCGTACAACTCGCCGTTCGAACTGCCTCCTCAAACGAATTGTGTACGATTAGCGGGGCTCCAATGTATAGCTTCATGTATTAACCTTACCCTAAAATACAGTAATTAGCTATTTTTTCACAATTATCTAAAATATCATTAGAGATATTTAACCTGAAGGACTTACAATGTATCTTATACAACTTTAAAAATAAAGTATACTTAGTTAAAATAAAAATAAATATTTATTAATTATGTAGCTTACTTCAGTGATAGTAAAGATTTAATAAAAATACATGATTTTTCGAAATGGCTGTATCAGATAGAAGAAAAAAGAAACTTATTTAAAGAATAAAAGAGGGCCCATAGTAGTTATCCCATACGGTTAACTTACGAAGAAGTTTAGGTGAACTTTATATTGATGTTTAATCCATCCAGACAAGTACTGGACTAACACTATAGCATAACAATTATCCTGGAGAATTTATTTTAGTTTTTTTTTTCTTTGCAAAAATAGATACGCAAATAAGTATAGTAACAATTAGGTGCTCAACTTACAAAGGGTTTTTTCCTTACACTCCCACGCAAATTTGGCGTACATAAGTGGTCAATACAGACAGGTGGTCAAATTAGGTGGTCAAGTTATAAAGGTTTCTCTACATTATATAATGCAGGGCTAGTTCCGTTCCTGACAAAAGTGGTCAACTTAGACAAGTGATCAGCTCACAAAGATGGTCAACTTTACAGGTTTTAATGTAGTATCAAATTTGAATCCTATGTAATTTCTGATCTAATTGACACACGTCAGTGCGTCAGCCAAATTCAGAACCGGCGAGACCGGCCAATGTGTATATTTACCCGAACCATTTCGAGCTACTTTGGACCCCGTCATTACTCAAAAACTATTAGACTTACCCACGTGAAATTCTGTACGCCTAATAGAGATCCCTTACACCCCTAGAATAGCAAATTTCATTAATGCACCTATTATAGTTATAGAATTATTAAGGTTTGAAAAGTGTCATTTTTATCACTGACTGACTCACTCACTCACCAAAAACCCAACCTGCTTCTATGTGACTTAGAAACTTGAAACTTGGAATCAAGGTGACAATTATGCATACACAAAGAAAAAAATCCGAAATTTCAAAACATTACATTATGTTCGAAGTTACTAGTATACTCATAAGTATTAAGTAGTATCATACTTCACAATTTCAAACGACATCTATATTTTCCTCTTGTTGACATAAACAATACTCTCTCGCGCTTGAAAGACAATAATTGATTCATTGAAATTCACTTTACGCTTTAATTTTTCACCCTAAGGCTGAACTCAAGCTGAATACAAAGAATTCAGTTCAGTTTTATTAATACAAAAAATAAATGAGTTTTATTAAAAAAAAGCTTTTCAACTTTTTAAAAGATTAATTAACAACAGATGGACTTACGTACTTATTACGAAGAAATGTAAACAAAATACATCCATAAATAAATAAAGTAATTAATTAAGTAGTTAATAACTATAATTTAGCTTACTTTAACTTAGTGTAACTTATAGTCAATGTAAAAACACAAATTTAGCTTTTCAAAATTTGTGATATCCCAACGAAAACATAAATGTGAAAAAAGGGCCAAGTTTGATAGAACAAACGACCTTCGGAATCGTCTGTAACAGCGATAAAAGAATTGATATCTAACGGGTGTCAAGTATCATAGCAGATCCTTTAATCATAGCTGTAATAGTGTCAAGGCTGAACTCGATCCAGTTTGTAACGGTTACGATCAAGTTCAGCCTTGATAGTGTTCAATGTTTTCCTAATTTATTTTAAAATATTTTTTAAATCGGATTTCTAAATTGGCAAGTCTTAATTAAGATAAACTATGTTCAAGAACACGATATATGAAGACATTTAGAAATTAACTATTATAGCTTGCCACGTGATTTTCTATTAAAAATTTCTCATTGAATGAGTTGAATTCTTTAAATGAAATTTACTTTAGTTAAAAGTTTCCAAGCTAGAAATCCGGTTAAAAAAAAGTTTTAGAATAAATTAAGAGAACATTGTACACTCTTACTGCTATGATTGAAAGATCTTATATGGAGGAACCCATTAGATATCAGTTATTATTTTATCGCTGACACCGACTACTCCGAAGGTCGTTTGTTCTATCGAACTTGGCCCTTTTTTCACATTTATGATTTCTTTGGAATAAACTTTACTCGAAATAGCTTTATTTTTTGAACAATTCAAAAAATGTAAATATGAATGCCTTCCTTTGAATAATTTTTATACAAAACCAACTACACAAAGATTTATTTTCAGCACCAAAAAATCGAGAAGATACGAAGCTTATAAATGTATTTTTAGTTGTTTTTCTATCTCTCTCTTCAAGTAATAAAAACTAATTTACAAATGAAAAAATCGAAAGAAAAAGGAATATGTAAAAGATCTGCGAAACAAAAATCCATTTCTGGGTTACAAAAACATTTAATTTCTCAAAGCCTTTTTCTTTCAATGAAATGTCTGAGTTAATACAAGTTTTTCTTGTAAAATTAAAATTTTACTCTTGTTTATTTTACTCTGGGTTTAGTGGTGTTTTTCAGCTCTATTTTTGAACCTTGGAAAATGAATTGCTGTTGTTAAACCTCTGAAACTGAGTTCATGTGAAGAGCTAGAGGCTAACCAGAAGCATTCTACAAGTAAAGCAGATTAGACATATTCCTCACATGAAAAATAGGTTAGTGAACGAATATGTTAATTGACACATCCAACCACTGAACTAGGGGCTCCTAATTTAAACTTTGCTTATCAACTCTAATTTATTTAAAATTTTTGCTGTTATTATTTTTCTGAAAATTTTCAACAAGTCCAAATGCCTTTTGTAATTGGCGTTAATGTTACGAAATCGTTGAAGCTACTAGTAATGTCTTGGCGACTTTATTGTCCTTAAAGTCACCATTAAGGGCCACGTACCAACACCATCGAAAGACAAGGCCAACTATCTCCGTCGATGACGTCATCACAAGTAGGTGAACTTTAACAATAGGTCTCCTTAAGCGCTTTAAAACATTTCAGTATTTTATACTTTTCGGACCATTTACCAAGATGGTAATTAATAATTGATTCTAGACTTATGTACGTAGAAATATAAATCAAGGATACAGGAAATCCGGTAGAAAAGAAAATATTTTAATCGAATAACAAATTACGATTTCGCTTTTAAAAGCAATCTCTTCATCGAGTAAACGGTCATTAAACAATTTGTTACTGTAATTGATAATCTTCTTCATACTCAATAATGATATGAGTAGAACGATGCTTTAAAAAACACTGTTGATGGTTTCCATAAAAAAACCTTTGAAAACATTTTTTTTAAGTATGGTTTTTGCAGTTTAAAAACTTCATGAAACATTTGAAAACTCTTAAAAATGTACTTAGAGTGAAAATTTTAAACATAAACTTTTTAATGCTTTTTCCACTTTTTATTTAATAATAATATTTCAAATGTTTCAAAATCTTTTATATAGTTTCATGAATCACTTTTGGTAGAAAAAGGCATACTTAAAAATGTTGTTAAATTGTAAATATGCTTTAAATCGTTAAAACGCTTTAAAATATGAATGCATCATCATATGAGGTTTTTAAAGTTCCATTTTCAGCACAAAATTATGCATTGGTTTTAGAATTTGTTAATGTCTATAATTTTTGCTTCTTAGTAGGAGTTTTGAAATCATTTTTTTCTATACAATAGTTCTTTAAAAAAGTATTCGTTGCTTTATTAACCATAAACTTTCAAACTAATTTTATTGTGTGTTCATACAAACATTCGTCATGTTCTAAACACTCTTTGTTAATAATCATATTAAGGGTAATATTTTTTACTATCTCTTTTCTGAGCAAATAATCATTAGAAAAGTGTAATTCATACTCATCATTCACAAATAATTAACAAACAAGAAGTTCCGTCTAGAACTATACGAGCCTACTTTCCCCTATACACCAGCTTCAAATTTATAATCTAGCTATCTCTCTCTCTTTCTCGTTTAGCTTTAGTTCTTAATTGCTTCAAATATACCTTTTTCAACGGTTAATACAGATTCATTCAATCATTCATTTATTCAGTCATTCATGTATTTATTCACTCATTTATTCATTCATTATTTTGCTTAATTTATTTAATCTTTCATTAATTCAAAAATATTCTTGAAAATCCCGATCAAAAAATTTCATAAGAAAATAGGCTCGTTAGTTCTGGATGAACTTTTTATGTGTACATGTTCTACGTCATAAGAGCTTTCCCATAAAGTTTGTTCCAAGCAAATCGGCCCGTTAGATCAGGATTTATATAGGATTGAAATTTCCCCGTAGGCACTATGTTAATTTTTTTTTTGAACTGTTCAAAAATGAACAAAAATTGTTCAAATCAATATTTCAAGCCAAGAACTTCTTCCAGTGAGCTTGTTCATTGGAACTTGGATCTTGTACCCAGAGTTTACATAATTCTGCTTCATTTTCGACCCATAGGCGCTAATGTTAAAATTTTTTGAACTGTTTTCAAAAAAATTTTTAACAAAAAATTGAAATCAAAAAGTAAAATAGAAATGAGATTCCCCTCCGAATCCAAAAAGAATTTTTCCAATCGGACAATTCGTTCAAAAGTTATTAGGGGGGGACAGACCGACAGACAGACCCGACGGACAGACCGACAGACACACTTTTTTCCCCCTCTCAATACCCTACTTTCAAATTTTTTATTTTTCAATCTTTATTTAATTACTTCACTTATTTTTGACTTCTCTTGATTTCTAACGATATTTTCACGATACATTAAGCCTTCTTTCGTGCTTTATTATTATTTTTTTTACTTTTACGGGAAAGTAGGCTAAAAAGTGACTATAAGTAATTAAGAAAAATTCAGAAAGAAACTTGAGACATTCCAAGCCAACTCATCCAGGGGACGACACCCGCGGTCAGCCGATTTTGATGAAACTTGGTGAGATTGTTCTACTCATAGATATAAGAACAACTGTAAAGTTTTATCTCAATAAATTGATTAGTTTTTGAAATAGAACACTTTAAAGTTTTGCCAGAAATTTGCAATTCGACTCTGATCGCAAATCAAGCAATTACGCATACTTCTACATTTTTTATCGTAAAACAGTTATTTTTAAAGATAGACAGTTTTTTTTTGTTTTTTTTTTGCATCGTGTTCAGCATTCTTCTGTGAATTGAAATATAGCATATTAGATTTGATAATTAAAGGTATTAAAGCAACTTAAAAAATATTTGAAGAACAAAATTGAGTTGAATTTAGTACAATGACTGGAGCTCAAAAGCTGCAAAATTGCATTAAGAACGTATCCTTGGATTTTAAAACTAATTATACCATTAGAAACTAGATTAAAAATGCTTCAAATTGGTACATCAAAATTGATGGGGTTTGGACTTTTCACTGAGTTAGAGCTGGTCAAAGTTATGCCTTTGAAAAGTACCAAAATCTATTGTTCCTAATTACTTCAATTTTCAAAAAAATAATATTGGCTGTTCTTATAATGTTGTTATGTAGTGTATTTAATTTACATTGATATATATACATTGTACCTACAAAGGGCTTTCCACAAAAACCAAGTGAAATCATAAAATATTCAGAAATATATTTACAGCAATTTTTGGAAAAAAAATAGAACCGACGTCAAATTATAAAATGCGCGAAAAAGTGAAAAATAAACTCTTTAACCAATATCGATACTACTTTAAACAGAACTTTTGAAGTCTGTGTAAAATTGTGATGGATTTTGATTCAGGATAACTTTTGTAATCATGAATCAATTACAATTATTAATGGCCTAGATTTTGCAAAAGTTTTAATGTAAAATAACGCATGGTGTAAAGAGAATTAGATTGTCATAATTTTGCACCGACTTCAAAAATTATGTTTAAAAGTGGTATCGATGTTGTTAAGAATTAATTTATTTTTCAACAAAGGTACAGGACCTATGGTAAACCACCCTCGATCTATTTTTAAAAAATCTCGAGAGTCGGTTCATCTGGTAAGAAGTTAGGAGTGGAGAGAAAACACGGCATATACAGCCTGAATGTATAACCTCCATCCTTTGTGAAGTCGGTTAAAAATTCGTCGTTTTTTACAAATTGCTTATGCCATAGAAAGTTCTTCAAACAAGCATGAAACTACAAGTCTAGACTCTGAACCATGCATTAGATGGAATATTGCCAAAAGAGTATCAAAATCAAATATGTTGCCGGATTTTGATAGGAATTTACATAAATTATGGTGCATGAGTATATGAAGGAAACTGGTGGAGTGGTCTGGTGTCAGTAAAATTAACAAAGCAGAAGGCGTGACACAATTGCTTTCATGCACCCGCATGGACCTTGAGAAACATTTTACTGCCCTGAAAGGCAAGATGAATGCCCTGTTCTCCCACAACATATCTTATGTGCTGTTGAAAGTCCAGAAGTAACATCAGATATGAGTCGTATTTTCAAAATTGGATCAATATCCATGAAAAATTTTAATAAAAGCTGGAATATGTTCAAGGGGAGGTGTTAGAACTGTTCAAACTTGAAAGGAAACCTAGTTTTAGCCTATAGAATAAGAGACGTAGCCATTTAAATACATTGATTGAAATTTATAATATTTTCAATCTACGATCTTAAGAGTAGTGATCACTTCAATAATATGCATCTTAAATATTATTCTAATAAAACCTATACATATCTATAGCATTATTGTATATTATTTTGAACTACAGAAGGTCTGACTGATTTTGTAACTTCGATCAGTTATAACCGAACATAGTTTTATTTTCCTAGTTTCATGCTTGTTTGAAGAACTTTCCAGAGCAGTGGTTCCCAAAGTTGACTGAGCTCAGACCCATGTAACAAAAATTTCCAATCTTGGGACCCACCTCTTAACTGTCTTAGAGAAAAGAGGGCATAAATATGGGTAGTGCTCAGATCCCCTAGTGGAGACTTGTGGAACTACTTGATGCTGTCTTATTTGTTCTAATTGAAATTTAAAAAAAAAATAGTGTTACTAATATGAATGAAAGACTTGAAATAAGAAACACAACGTAAATAATTGTTTTTAATACTTAAATACCTACCCCTGCCAGTTTTTTTTTTTTTTTTTTTTAAGTTATTGAAATGGGAAGGATGTATTTGTTTCTTATTTCTCTTCATTCACGTTTTAGCATCAACATCAACTTTAGTTACTTTTATTCGCAGACTTCCTAGTTTTTTTTTAATTCATGTGTACAGTGTCGAAGGCCCACTCAATATGCGCTCGCGACCCACCAGTGGGTCGCGACCCATAGTTTGGGAAATACTGTTCCAGAGCAAAAGTATTTTCTAAAAGAACGACGTATTTTTTGTTGTAAATATATCTCAGAATGTTTTATGATTTCACTCGATTTTGGTGGAAAGCTCTTTGTACAGTGTATATATATGAATGTAAATTAAATACACTATATAACAGCATTATAAGAGCAGCCAATATTATTGTGTTTGAAAATTGAAGTTGTTAGGAACAATAGATTTTGGTACTTTTCAAAGGCATAACTTTGACCAGCTCTAACTCAGTGAAAAGTCCAAACCCCATCAATTTTGATGTACCAATTTGAAGCATTTTTAATCTAGTTTCTAATGGTATAATTAGTTTTAAAATCGAAGGATACGTTCTTAATGCAATTTTGCAGCTTCTGAGCTCCAGTCATTGTACTAAATTCAACTCAATTTTGTTCTTCAAATATTTTTTAAGCTGCTTTAATACCTTTAATTATCAAATCTAATGCTATATTTCAATTCAAAAAAGAATACTGAACACAATGCAAAAAAAATTAACTTTCTATCTTTAAAAATAACTGTTTTACGATAAAAAAGTATGCATAATTGCTTGATTTGCGATCAGCGTTGAACCGCAGATTTCTGGCAAAACTTTAACTTTCTGGCCAGAAAACCCAGCGTTATGGTTTTCGCAGGTGGAATCACAATTTATCCTAGCTGGCATCTCGCAGGATATTACAAAATTTCATCATATAGTCGCGAACTTAGACGCAAGGTATGCGGCGGAAGTGGAGGACATTATTAGGTCACCGCCAACAACTGGCATGTATGATCATATAAAGAAAGAGCTGGTCCTAAGGCTTTCATCTTCCGCGGAGCAACGCGTTTGGCAATTATTGGATCAACAAGAGCTTGGCTCCCGATGGACTCAAAATTGCAAAAGACGAGTTCGAAACCATGATCAAAGAGGGAACAGCCCGCCGTTCTGAATCACCATGGGCTTCGCCGTTGCATTTGGCTCCCAAGAAATCTAACGGACGGCGCCCTTGCGGGGATTACCGCGCCTTGAACTATCGCACAACACCAGACCGATATCCTGTCAGGCATGTACATGATTTTTCAAATAATATTAAAGGGTGTAAAGTTTTCTCCGTTATAGACCTAGTTAAAGCATTCACGCAGATTCCAGTTAATCCCGAGGATATCATTAATAAATACTAGGAAAGATACAACATGGTGTCAGATTTAAAAAAAAAGTTATGAGGATTGAAATCTGTTTGTAACCTTACGTGCCGAGGCCGCCTGCTTACCTGCATCGCTTACAAGTTGAAATGGAGTCCTTCAGACCCCCTGGAATTATGTCCTTCAGTGGCAATGTAAATGAGAATTGGACAAAGTGGAAACTGAAACTACAGAATTTCCTCCTTGCATCTGAAAAAAACGAAAAGTCTGATCCTGTCAAAATAGCAATATTGTTAAACCTCATTGGAGAAGAAGGAGAAAATATTTATAGCTTTTTTAAGTTCGAGGCCAATCAAGAAAAGTCATTCGAGGAGATCCTAAAGAAATTTGATGAGTACTGTTTGCCACAAAATAATGAGGTATTTGAAAGGTTTACATTTTTTTCATGTGTCAAGAAAGATGGACAAAGCATCGATAATTATGTGACAGAGTTAAAAACTCTTGCTGCCTCCTGTAATTTTGATAATCAGGAAGCCAGTCTAATTCGGGATAGAATAGTATTAGGTATAAAAGATACGAGAATGCAGGAACGACTACTGAGGGAGCCCAGTTTAACTTTACAGAAAGCGATGGATTGTGTTCGTGCCTCTGAATCAAGTAGAAAACAAGTCAAAACTATTAATGAAGCAACAAATACGAGTGTTGATATTATCCAAAAACATAGAGGTACAACATATGTGCACCAGACGGTAGAATGCAAGGCATGTGGCAGAATGCATGGTAGGGGACACTGCCCAGCATTTAACAAAATTTGTAATAAGTGCCAGAAAAGGAACCACTTTGCAGTGGTATGCCGAAGTAAGTACAATGTCCAGCCGCCTACTGGTAACAACAGTCATAGAAATGTAAATGAGGTAGAGGTACAATCCAATAGTGACTCTAATATGTGTCTTTTTGTTGATAGTGTACATAGTGTTCATTCAGAAAACCGAAGTGAATGGCTTAAGATAATATCAGTTGAGGGTCATCAGATATCTTTTAAATTAGAAACAGGTGCAGAGGTCAATGTTTTGCCACTACACATTCTAAAAACATTAAATTTAAATCAAAATTTAAGCCCAACTGATGTTGTCTTAGTGTCCTATGGAAATAATAGGTTGAAGCCTGTTAGCTCTATAGATTTAGCTTGTAGCACTGATAAACATTATAATGTTTTACTTACATTTATTGTGCTTGATGTAAAATCTAAGCCCATCCTAGGTTTGCAAGCTTGTGAAAAGCTACAATTAGTCAAATGTATTGATGTTGTTTCCCTTGAATCAAAAAGAAAAGTGATTGAAAATTACAAAGTTGTGTTTGAGGGACTGGGAAAGTTTCCCGGGGAACCTCATCGCATTGAAGTAAAATCAGATGTAATTAATGCACCTAGGAGGGTACCCCAGTCTTAAGAACTAAAAAGTACCCTAAATGAGTTAGAAATGCTAGGCATTGTATCTCAAGTCAATAAACCAACTGATTGGGTCAGTAGTTTAGTGGTAGTAGAAAAGCCTAATGGTAAATTAAGAATATGTCTTGACCCTAGGAACCTTAATAAGGCAATAAAACGCGAGCATCATATAACACCTTCAGCAGATGAAATAATTAGTAAATTAGAGGGGAAGCAAATTTATTCAGTGTTGGATTTAAAAGAAGGATTTTGGCAAGTGACATTAGACGATGCAAGTTCTGACATATGTACTTTTAATTCGCCCTTTGGTAGGTACAAATTTAATCGTTTGCCTTTTGGTATTTGTTCAGCACCGGAGGTGTTTCAAAAAAAGAATCAGAAATTATTTGGGGACATTAATGGAGTAGAGATTTACTTTGATGATTTGATTATTGCAGGTAAAAATGAAACAGACCATGATAAAATCTTGTTAGAGGTTCTAGAGAGGGCGAAAGCAAATAATGTAAAATTCAATCCAGATAAGTTTCAATTTAAAGTTTCGAAGGTAAAATATATGGGTATTTAAATATCAAAAAATGGAATACAAGCAGATCCTAGCCATGTTAGAGCTATTACTGAATTAGATAGGCCATCTAATAAGAGTGATATTAAAAGATTGTTAGGCATGGTAAATTTTCTTTCTAAATTCATACCTAATGTTTCAGTTGTTACAGCCCCTTTAAGAAATTTGTTAAAAAATGATATAGACTTTGAATGGGGTCGGGAACAAGAGAAAAGTTTTGAGACTGTTAAAAAGTTAATTAGTTCAACACCAGTCTTAAAAGTATTTAATGAATCGGTACCTATTATCATTCAATGTGATAGCTCTAAAGATGGTCTGGGTGCTTGTTTGTTGCAAGATGGTCACCCAATTTCTTTTGCATCCAGAAGTTTAACAGAAACTGAACAAAATTATGCCCAGATTGAAAAAGAATTATTGGCCATAGTATTTTCTTTTCAAAAATATCACAATCTGATTTATGGGCACAAAGTTATTGTTGAAAGTGATCACAAACCTTTGACCTCTATAGTACACAAGCCAATTAGTAAAATCTCCTCTAGGCTACAGAGAATGCTCCTTAAATTATTAAAATATGATTTTACAGTAAAATATTTACCGGGTAGCCAAATGTATGTTGCTGACACATTGTCCAGAGCATACATTAAAGAGAAAGTGTCTGATGATCCTGAAATGCTAAATATGGTACATTCTATATCTAAACTTTTGCCAATAAGTGAAAGTAGGTTCAAACAATTTCAACAAGCTTCAGAGCGTGATAGTGAATTAAAATTACCTAAGCAATATTTCCAGAAGGTTTGACCGGAAAAGAAAAATGTGCCTGTAAATTTGAGGCATTATTGCAAGGTGAAAAATGACATTGTTTGTGTGGAGGGATTAGTGTTTCTAAACGATAAAATTATTATTCCTAATATACTTAGGCAGGACATGTTATTGATGATTCACGAATCTCATTTAGGTATTGGAAAATGCAAAAGTAGAGCCAGAGAGTTAATGTACTGGCCAGGTATTAACCGAGATATTGAAGATATCATTTCCAAATGCAATGTATGTGAAAAATTTCAAAAATCTCAATGTAAAGAACCACTAATTCCACATGAGATACCTATTCGGCCCTTTCAGAGAATAGGAATAGATATAATGTATTTTCACAATACTGACTATCTTGTATTGATTGATTATTATTCAAAGTGGATTGAGGCAATACCCATTCAGAATAAGACTATTTCAGAAATTGTGATTAAGTTAGAAAACATTTTTTCAACATTCGGAATCCCTGAAACTATTACTTGTGATAATGTGCCATTTAACAGTTATGAATTCAAAAACTTTGGGAAGGGGTGGAATATTGAACTAATATTCACTAGTCCTAACTATGCACAAAGTAATGAGATGGTTGAGAAAGCAGTGGGGATATGTAAGGCAATTTTTAAAAAAGCTTATGAGGATAATCGCAGACCTTCAGTGGGTTTATTAGAATATCGTAACACACCTATTTCAGGATTGGGATTATCTCCTGCCCAGTTAATGTATAACAGACGACTGCGAACCAAATTGCCCATTACCAATAAACTTCTTAATCCCGAACTTTTCAAAGACATTAACATAGAATTAATAAGGAGACAACAAAAACAAAAACACTATTATGATAAATCTAGCAAAAGCTTAAAGGAACTTAAAATTGGTGATAAAATTACTGTTCAAAATGTTAAGTCTAAATTATGGGAACCTGCTATTGTATTAGGTAAAACCAGAAACCCCAGATCATATAGAATAAAAACAAATTCTGGACGAATTTTTATAAGAAATAGAAAGTTTTTAAGATTATCTAAAGCAGTTAATGAATATTATGATGATACATTTAATGAATTTCCAGAAAAGGAATCTGAAATAGTTTTTAATACAGATTCCAGATCAGAACCGGATATTGCGAATGATCAAATTAGTAGTCGGACTGGTCGTATTATAAGGCGACCTCAGTACCTAAATGATTATATATATAATTGATTTGTTTTATGTATATTGTATAATTTAAAAGGGGGATGTGATATATTTGTATAATATATACTTTAACTGTAATCCTCTGCTCTTAACTGCAACCGTCTGGGATTGTTAAAAATGGCTCGATGGAGCACTCAAACGAGGTTATTAACGCAATTTGTAGTTTGAAGTCGGTTCTATTTTTTTATAAAAATTATTTTATTTTATTCTTTTTAGTGTAAACACATGTTTTATGTAAATACTCTATTTCTAAAAAATCCATATCAAAGGGCAAACCTGAATGGCACTAAAAACTAATCATTTGTATGATAAATTCGATTTTGAAGTCGATTTTAGCAAAACAAACTGATTGGATTAATTTTTGCCTATGAGAAGCCTTCAGTCAAACTCTTGCTGTAATTGCTTTTAATATGTAATAATTTGCCCAATGGCAACAAACACTTTTTTAACAATGACTTTTATATTTATTAATAGTTTTCCCAACAAAGAAAAATCAAGCCAAGCCTTTCCAATTAAAATAAAAAATACTTGTTTTTCGCCCGTGACGTTATTTCTAAAAAACAAATGTAGTCAAATTGATTTGCGATATTTGAGTTAGACGACCCTCTATCGATTAAAGAAAAAATCATCAAAATCGGTTCATTTAGTCAAAAGTTATGAATGAAAAAACAGAAAAAAAATGTACATTTCCACCCATAACTTTTTTTCCAATTGTAGAATATGGTCAAATGAAAGTACGGGACCTATGAGAAACCACCCTCGATTGATTAAAAAAAAACTCATGAAAATCGGTTCATCCGGTGAGAAGTTATGAGTGAGTGAACAAACAAACAAAAAAAAAAAGACCCCGACATACATACTATATGAATGTATAACCTCCTGCCTTTGTGAAGTCGGTTAAAAAGAATTGTTGCCATTTTTAACCGACTTCACAAAGGAAGGAGGTAATACATTCATATTGTATGTATGTCGTTTTTTTTTTTTTTTTTTTTGTTTTTGTTTGTTTGTTTGTTTGTCCACTCATAACTTCTTATCGGATGAACCGATTTTCATGATTTTTTTTTTTTAATCGATCGAGGGTGGTTTCCTATAGGTCCCATACCTTGGTTTGACCATATTCGATAAGTAGAAAAAAAGTTATGGGCTGAAATGTGGTCATTTTTTTGCTTTTTCATCCATAACTTTTGACTAAATGAACCGATTTTGATTATTTTTTCTTTGATCGATAGAGGGTCGTCTAACTCAAATATCTCACATCAATTTGACTACATCTGTTTTTCAGAAAAAACGTCATGGGTGAAAAATAAGTATTTTTTTCATTTTAATTGGAAAGGCTAGGCTTGATTTTTCTTTGTTGGGAAAATTGTTGATAAACATGAAACTCATTGTTAAAAAAGAGGTTTTTGCTATTAATATGCAATATTTAAACCAATATTAACAAGAAATAGAATGAAGGCTTCTTTGAAGAAGAAACTAAATCCAATCAGTTTGCTTGCTCGAGTGACCCTTTAAAATCAATTTCAAAATTTATCATAGAAACGGTTAGTCTTTAGTGTCATTCCCTCAAAGAAGGTTTCCCCTTTGATACGTATGTTTTAAAAATAGAATATTTATATAAAAATGTATTTACACTAAAAAGAATAAAATAAAATAATTTTTGGTAAAAAATAGAACCGACTTCAAACTATAAATTGCGCTAAAAAGTAAAAAATAAAATTATTGCTTTGATCAGCTTCGATACGACTTTTAAACATAATTTTTGAAGTCGATGCACAATTATGATGGATTTTAATGCATGATTCCTTTTGTAACTATAAACCAATTACAAATATAAATGGCGTAGAATTTGCAACAGTTTCAATGTAAAATAACGCGTGGCTTTATTATAATTAGACTGCCATAATTTTGCACCGACTTCAAAAATTATGTTTAAAAGTCGTATCGCAGCTGTTCAAAGAATAATTTTATTTTTTTACTTTTTAGCGCAATTTATAGTTTGAAGTCGGTTCTATTTTTTACCAAAAATTATTTTTTGACATTGACAGTTAATATTTGGCGATTAAAATAATATTAGTTTGAATACAATAATAAAATATTTCAAAGAGCTGTTATTGGTTGTTAGCGTTCACCTACTCGTGATGACGTCACCACGAGATTACGCTTGAGACCTCAGGCTTGTCTTTCGGTGGTGTTGCACGTACCCCTTCTCATCTAATATTCTAAACACAATAACATGTAATATATTAGATGTCATTAAGAAAGGAATTACAATATTAAACACATATTAGTACATACATCTTTTTGAAATTTAATACACATAACCCGAAAAAAAAGGCTTTAATTGCAGAAGCAACAGCCTGCAGAATCGTCCAATCATCCCACTTTGGTGCGCGGATAAGAACGCGTATGTATAATGCAACATTTCTTGGTGCGCGATCATGAATGGCCATCTGTGTATCATTGTTGAGCGCGCTCTAAAATTGCATTTACACGCACACTCTTGAACGCGCATGTTTGAAGCACGGTTAAGAACGTATGTGTAAAGTGCCCTTTACTTGTCTAAAAAATCTGTTGTCTGTCAACAGGATACAGTAACTTGAGTACTTCTAATCTAACCTGTATGCTCGGGGTCATGTAGTTCGAATTTGAGCACGCTTCAAACTTCCAGACAGGATGTTGGAAGATTCGGGACACAAAAAGCTTTTTTTTTTCTTCCGGGAACGTCGGCGTATGTTTACTTAAATGCAGATTCAGGGTTTCGAAATGGTGTTCATCGAAAACGCCTGTCTGCTAATTTGCATTCCATTGCGACAGTTCTATTCGTATTAGGTTATTTCCTTTCTTCAAAAGGTTATTGACAAAAATAGATGTCTTTCTTTTTATGGTACATTTTTCGTTGTCCCCTAACTCTGGGGAACCGAAGCAGAAGAATAAAGTGGGCCTTCTCAATATAGCAACTGATTGAGCCCAATTAGTGATGTGGGCAGAACATTTATAAATTGGCATTTATGTGATCATTTTTCCAAAACATTTTTTAGCGCCCAAAATCTGTGCATTTATAAAAATGTATTTTATTTTAAATTTTGACATTTTTAATGAATATATAAGCTTATAAATAACATTACTGTTAGATTACAGTATACATTTCACTGATGAAAATATAAAGAAACTACATTTTTATCAGTAGAGCCATACCATTTCAGATCAGGCAGAGGGTGTCACATGACCCTCAACGATTTTTTTTTTGAAAAAATTACAGTAGTTACAACTAAGGGACATATAAAATATCCCAAAAGGATTTTGCAAAAAAAATTTATATTCTCTAGTTACAGACGTTTAAAATTTGGGACAAATTTGCCCGTTTTCGGAAAATCAGAAAAACACTCACTTTTAAAATGGCCACTGTTTCAAAAGTTTTTAAACCGTTTCGAATGATTTTTTTTCTATAAATAATGAAGGGATGGTATTTTATTTAGACACTTATTTTAAAAATTTAGTTGGCTTCATTGATAAAGAAAAAAAAGTGTTTCTGAAGTGAAAAAATAGTGTTCGTTCCGACTTCATGATTTTTTTTTCTTATGAAAGAAATTTATTTTTGACAAAACAGAGGTGGCGATCTAAAGTGCTGTTATGGAAGTTTTGTATCAAATTTTATTGTAAGCCTGAGATGCATATCCTCTCGGAATTTAAATTTTGAAATTTGAAAATGTTCAAAAATTACGATTTTTGAAGTGTGATTACTCAAAAAGCCATTTTTTAAAAATCTGAAAATCTGCTCATTTGTTGCCCTTAAAGGGCCCAATGAGCTGCTATCAATTTATCAATTATATTGTGTATTTTTGCCCCAGATATTTTATATGATTTTTCAAAAATGGCCTTTTGTGCGTTTCTCAAAAAGCCAGAAATTCAAACTCGTTCTTATTTAATCACTTTAATATAATATTTAATCAATATTTATTAAGAAATATACTGTATTGTTACACAATTACTACAGATAAATTGTACTTAACCTTCTTAGAACTTAAATAGCTCCTAGCACAAAGCGTAGCTACTGTGATTTAATGCATGTTATTGTGTTCAATCCAATTACTACTTTTAAACTCGCACACTTTACATTAAATATGTTACAGCACTGATATACAGTTTTAAACGCATATGGAAATATGTACTTAAAGCAAAATAAGTAGAATCAAGTTCTTGAATCATCTTCTACTCGTTATTACCAAAAAAATGCAAAGACTAGGAGGGTTCAGATGGTGTTATATTTCTTGTGGTATTATATTCTGGCTATTGAAAAATTATTCGATAGTGTCCCTAAACCATCGGTGATACATTCTTAATTTGCCCCATTCAATAATTCTCATTCACACTTTCAATAAATTTTCCAATAAATTAGAAATCATGCATTGAGTTATATTTGTTTAAGAGGCTGTTAGTTTTCTAACTGTTTTCCACTTCTTGTTTGCTCGTGCGTCCCATGCATTACTATTTTAGGGATTTTTACTATTTAGCAGTATTGCAGGATAGCCAATAATGTTTGATTGTATTCCTACAATAAATTTTACATTTGCTGTTGCTTGGTATTTGATATAAAGCGTGTGAGTTTGAAACTAGTAATTGGTTTGAACAGAATAACATGCATTAAATCACAGTAGCTACGCTTTGTGCTAGGAGCTATTTAAGTTCTAAGAAGGTTAAGTACAATTTATTTGTAGTAATTGTGTAACAATTTAGTATATTTCTTAATAAATATTGATTCCCGTGATTAAATAAGAACGAGTTTGAATTTCTGGTTTTTTTTGAGAAACGCATATAAGGCCATTTTTGAAAAATCATATAAAATATCTGGGGCAAAAATACACAACATAGTTGATAGCAGCTCATTAAGCACTTTAAGGACAACAAATGAGCAGATTTTCAGATTTTTAAAAAATGACTTTTTTGAGTAATCACACTTCAAAAATCGTAATTTTTGAACATTTTCAAATTTCAAAATTTAAATTCTGAGAGGATATGTATCTCAGGCTTACAATAAAATTTGATACAAAACTTCCATAACAGCACTTTAGATCGCCACCCCTGTTTTGTCAAAAATAAAATTCTTTCATAAGGAAAAAAAAAATCATGAAGTCGGAACAAACACAATTTTTTCACTTCAGAAACATTTTTTTTTTCTTTATCAATGAAGCCAACTAAATTTTTAAAATTAGTGTCTAAATAAAATATTATCCCTTCATTATTTATAGAAAAAAAATCATTCGAATCGGTTTAAAAACTTTTGAAACAGTGGCCATTTTAAAAGTGAGTGTTTTTCTGATTTTCCGAAAACGGCCAACTTTGTCCCAAATATTAAACGTATGTAACTAGAGAAATTTTTTTTTTTTTTTTTGCAAAATCCTTTTGGGATATTTTATATGTCCCTTAGTTGTAACTACTGTAATATTTTCAAAAAAATCTGTGAGGGTCATGTGACAAGTTTCAGACCTGCCTGCCTGATTTGAAATGGAATGACTCCACATCAAAATTTCTAAATATATATATATATTATATATATATATATATATAGTGGCTACCATGGGTGTCTCCCGGGGAGGCAATTTGTAGAGGTACCCCCCCCCCCCCCCCAATATCCAAATATTATTTTCACGAATGCAAAAAAAAAAAACTTCAGAAATTCCATTTTATTTGTTTGGTACAACTTTGAGAAACCACATTTATTCTTACTTATGATACGTCGAAATAGCACCAGTAAAACTGTACATTTTAAGTATATGTATTTGTAAAAAAATCTTTTAATTCATTTTGGGTGTCACACCGAACACCCTCCAAAAGGGTATCAGGCTACACAACTAGTAAGCGTCAGTGTATGCCAATTTGCATTCTGAATTTCGTTTCCTACTATGCATTACTTTTTGAGTTATAGCTCCCACAAAAAATATTCACCCAGATAAACCCACAGTTCCCGCTGCTGCGCCAGTTGCGCAACACTGCGCCAAAACGATTTTTCTACTACGTGCTGCTACAAAATGAGTTTTTTTTTCGGAAAATTTGCGCCAAATCGCGATTTCAGGGTGAAAAAATGAAAAAAGTTTTAGATATTATATATTTTTCACCTTAAAATCGACATCATTTATTACATTTTTCCTTTATTCAACTAATTTTTTGCCTTTGAAGTAGTTTATTAATGAATATTAGCTCTACCCCCTCTTAAGAAAATCATTCCTCTTATCACTATTTATGTTAAACATTTTATTTAGTAAGTTTTTCTTGAAATAGATAAAAAAGTTTACAATTTCGTGGAACGTGGAAAAAAAAACTTAGCGTTTTTCCTTAGTGCACTTTGTGTTTTCTAATGTTTAGGAAATACTAATCAATGTGAAAAATCAATAATGAACACATGTCATAAAGATTGCTTCTCCATTATAACATCTCTCCATTTAAAATTCCTTAAGCCTACTTTCCACGTGCAAGCAAAGGAGCGCACAAGTTCTTCAATTTTTTTTTTTGCAGCCGCTACAAAAATCATATTTTTTCCATTTCCACCATTTATAATGTTTCGTCTCAAAGTAAACAAATAAAATTTATTTTTATTTCAAATAAAAACATTGTTTGAAAATATATATTTGTTCCCGAAAGTGTTTAGAGGTATGCTTTCAAACGCTGTAAAATTAAACATTGAATTGCAGCTTTTTTTCTTTTCTCATTACTCTTTAAGATCTGTAATCTATATCATATGGCCACAAGAAATTTAAAAAACATAAAACATAAATTTAAAGAACAAAATAAGTAAAAAATTACAGTTAAGTTAGAAAAATCATGTATATTTTAATTAATTGATGATCTTTAGCAAACATGTTTAGCAATATTAGTAGAAGAAATGGAAATTTTGGTGTGGATGAACGACCTCATAAAAGTACTCTTGCTTGAAGTTTCAATTTTTTAATTAGATTTGAAAGTTATGAAATTGTCATGTATTTCCTTTTTCTTTTAATTCAATTTAGTTTCTTTCATCATCCAATTGCTGTAACCATAGGCTCTTAAAATTTAATTGTAGCTATTACACAATTTGAAAGATGTGAAAATAAATTTTTGGAAAAAAAATCATTAAGTAAATCATTAGACATTAAAGTGTCAACATATAATAAAAAATACATTTTGCTCTTCTATTATAGGACTGAAAAATATCATTTGGTTCTTGAATTTTCTTGCTGCTAAATTATGAAACTCGGCAATTTATTTTTGGTGCCATTAATTACTTCCAAGGCAACTAAGTAAAATGAGTATTTAGGATTGAAATTTAAAGGAATATTTCTTAATTAAAAAAAAATAATAAATATTACTGCAGAATCGGATAGACTTCAAAAATTTTTTTGATAAAATATGAAATTATATTTAATTCATTCAAAATTTTACTGTTTCTATAATCACAATGGTTAAACCTAAATAAGTACCATTTAAAAAACAAATTTTAATTAACGATAAATAGTTCAAAATATTTGAACCTTTCATATTAATTTGTTTTTGATTATTTTCTTGAAAGAATAGTGTTTTAGCTATTCAACAAAAAGGAAGGAATGCAATGATTTTTAAAAAGAGGAAAATTTTAAGCTTTCTTCCAGCTATTCTTAACTATTAGAAGAAGAAAAAACAATAAAACATTTTTCAAATAATACCTTGTTGAGAAAAGTATTGAAAGACACCTTTATAAGGGTTATACGTTTAATTAGTCTTACTTTTTGAACAGGTTATGAATAATTTCTTAAGAAATATAAAATAATCCAGTTTTTGAAATAAGCTAATCCCATTTTTGAAGGATGACTGACGTTTACATTTCCTATCATTTTGAAGACTTGAAACTGCTCTTAACCTTTATGTATGAAAATAACATTGCTTTAAAACAGCCATTTAATATTGAAAAAATAAAGAAAAAAATATTCTCCAAAAATAGTACAAAGTTGATATTTTCGGCTCTTAGACTGATACAAAAGTCGATTTCTTCTGCTCCAAACTGATACAAAAGCCCATTTTTATCTGCTCCAAAATCTGATACAAACTCTGTGGGGCCGGTGGAAGCACTGCATATTATATAGATACTTTTCCGAAATACTTTTATATTAGGATTTAATAAGCAGTAATCCTTGTTTTACTAAGTTTTAATGAAATATTTGAACTTTAATATAAAGACTATAAAGGTTTCAGACTTTGTTAACTTGTAGATGATTATTTGCCTTTAAATTTCATTCAAGATTCTGAACATCGAGAATTTGGTAAGTACTTCTCCAGGGGTGATTCTGATCCGAAATTTCCGAAAATTGAAAATTAATTCGGTATTTCGAATTAGTTTTCCATTGATTAATCTTAAGATTTGTTTGACGACACAGAATTGCCAACACTCCCAATTATAAAAGGAGACTACCACTTTTCATCCAATCTCCCGTTTTCCATTTTTTAGTTTGTTTCTCCCGATTTTTTTAAATTGTTCTTAATAATTTCCCAATGTTTTAAAATTCAGTTTAAGGTTCTGATTTATGAGCAAAATATTTGAGAATGAATATTATCGCTTCGCAACCGTTCATTGCTTATTTTACATTTTACTTTGTGAGAAAATGAGATTTTTAGCTGTCCCCCTCCTTCTACCACCAATCACTCATTAATCAAAAATTGCGAGATTTCAATTGCACCATGAAATCGGCGACAAATTTGCATGCACTTTTAAATATCTGTAATATTTTAATTGAATTTCCTTAATTCTTACGAGCATGCAAGCATTTCGGAAGCATGCCAACATCGAACACGTGATTCGCTGAAAATTAGCGTCCCGTGCGTTACAATCCTTTTGCATCCCACAAATATTTGGATTGTTTTAAAAGTTTGAAGGTATTTTAACATATGCTACCTTAAATAGTTACCTTATTAAATAATTTTATTTTCAATTCGTAATGCATACTTTTTTCGAAAACTTCATGTTAAGTTCATTTTTTTTTTTTTTTTTTTTGGCTGACAATCACCCATGTACTTCTCCCCCCCCCCCCCAAACCTATGTATAAGTACACACTGTTTTGCTACCAAATTTTGTTAAAAATACACCGACTCATACATGGTACTTGAAAATTTCGAAGTATCTTCAAAATTTTCGTCTCAGAAAACACGTTTTATTTTCGAATAAACCTGCCTTTTCCTTTCCTTTGCAGCTTTTCGACTACCACCGTCTAGTAAGGTTGTATTAGAGTCATTTACATATTACTTAATATAATCTATTGCACATTTGCTCTAATTTTGATGCTAATCGGTAAACTTCGGCGTTACTGATTCCGTGGCCTTAAAATCCACGATTTTGATGACAGCCTAAGTCCCCACCAGAGCGGTGCACAGAAATGTTGGGTACCATCACAAACAAATTTTTCGAAGCCCTCGCCCTTATTTTCAATTAGTTTCTCCTGGACAGGGTTGGTTTGATTTTTCCCTATTCGATAAAACCCGGGCGGGTTTTTTCAAAAAAAAAAAAGGGGGGGGTTGTTTTTCTTTTAATCGTCACTTAAAACTGTATTTTACCTTAAGTAAGCAAGAAAAAACTGTTTTATAAACATGATATATTTATCATCCATAATACATACATTATACGTCATGGGTGTAAAATTTTCGGGGTTGGCTCAAAAATCCCACTAGCGTTTTTTTCCAAACTTCTTAATTAAGACTGTCAAGAGACTGTCAATAAAGATGCTCCACATATGTAAACGAAACCAAACACAAACATATAAATTTATATCGGGGGCGTAGCGTAAGGGGACGCTCGTACGCCGAGCGTCCCCAGAAAATCGGAAGTACTCATCTTTAAGTAGGAAAGTATATTAAAACTAACTTCCTTCGGAGAATTTACATATTTTTCTTAACAAAATAGCAATGGATATATCACATTTGCTTTCGTTTTCCATAACAGTAAACCGCACTCACTCCAAAGCGTCTAGCACTTAGGAGAAAATAACTTTTAACAGCGACGGGAGGTGTTATGGTACGCTGATCTCGTTCAGCGTATCAAAAAAGTAGGGGAAGAGAGGAAGGGAGCATAGACATATGGAAGGGAGTGGAAGGGGAGAGAAGGGACTGCGCATGCTCCTTTAGTGATCGTCTCTTCTCCTCTGCTCTGGCTGACGCTGGCGTACGGACACTCGAAGCTGGGACTCTTTTTCCACACGCCGCGCCGGCCTCTTTCCGAAAGAGGAAGAAGCTTTTAGAATCCCGAGAGTTTGAAATAAATAAGATGTCAAATAGCTTTGTCTTGTGTTCGCTGTTATAATTACTTTTGGGGAAAAAAAAAGAATTTCATGAGACGGAATTCCATGAGAAATGACCGTCTAAGTAATTTTAGCTCACTAGCAATTGAAAAGGCCTTACTGAGAGAACTTTCTAGTGACCGCGTATTTATTGAAGACGCATAGATGTCTTCGCTGAAAAGAAAAAGCGACGAATAGAATTAATGTATAAAGTTGTTTAAAAGAACCTACTCTTCATTTTTTTAAATGTGATATCCTGAGAATAATGTAAAACAAAGGGCAGGCAAACTTTCCTATATGCATTTTTTTTTTAAATCTGGTATTTTTCTGCTTTTCCGAACATTTGATTTTTACAAGCAAATGTGATGATCCTTTTATATTCGCTATGATCGGTTTCGACTATATAATGCAATGTTCAGCATAAAAGATTACAGTAATTTCGAGTAGATTACTCAGCGTCCCCACGTACAAAACATACACTACGCCACTGAATTTTAAAATATACTATATAGAAACTTATTTAAAAAATAAAATTAATTAATTAGAATTTCTCTCTACATAAGAAACAAGTTTCAAGAACAACTCAAAAATTACACCATGGGGCTTTGAGTCATATAAAAGAAGTAGTGAAGTCCAGAGTTCTATGCCTATGCACAATATGCAATTCATTCAAAATGTTATGTGATTTGCATAATTATTTTATCCACTTCTAAGAATGAAAATCAATATGATGGAAAAAAGAAATTTAACCTCTGGCGACTTTTGGCATCCAATTGGGTACATTTTGAAATACTGTTTATTAACTTCTGTTTGTGCAATTTGAAAGCTAAAACACCCAATTGTTTTTGAACTTAAACAACAGATAGTTTACTTCGTTTTAAACATGGAAAACATAGAAATTGGGGGCTAATTATTATTTAAACTAATTATTAATTAAAATTTAAAAAAAAAAAGAATTTTTTAGTTATTTTGTTTTGTAATCATTTTTTAAACCAAAGAACCAAAAAATTGCGCCAAAATTGTTTGTGCTTAGTTCTGGGGTCTGAAGAGGATAAGGAAGAAACACTAATAGGGATTTATATTGATTGTCTTCTATGCATAGGGTCACTCCAAATCATCCATGATTTTCCAAAAATGACACACTTCACCTGAGATTGTATTTAAATTTACTGTATCTATTGATTTTTTGATGCTGATTACAAAAATATAAATTATATTGAGATTGGCGAAGGCGTTGATGAGTTATGAGCCTTTAAATACCTGTGAAGATAGCTCATTTGCAGCTATTTTGAATAATAGATATAAGGATCCAAAGGGCTGTAAAGCCCTATAAATTTGTCATAGAGCTTTCAATTTTCTATATTTTGTTAAAAAAATGATGTGAACTCTACTTCTTACTTTAGTATAACTCTTTAGCAGCATTTTACTTTAGTATATCTCTTCCCCTCCCCCTTTTTTTTAATAGAAATGCTTATTTCTATTTTTTGACTCACAAAGGAGTAACTTTAACAGAGGTTTTCTCAGATCGCCCCCTCTTCAATTTCAACGAAATTATATGCACTGGTATAAAAACATTTAAAATCAGCAAATTAAATTGGTTTTTGAAGTTTTTTTGATTTTCCTAATTTGATCTTAAAGTGTCATTGACCATTTTGTATCGTAAGCACCGATGCTGATTAGGGTTTAAATTTACTTCACTTTAAAAGTTTAAAAGGAAATTTTCTTAGGAATTTACACTTTTAAATTACATGTAAGGTAAAATTACATGGGTCATTTTTTCAGAATTCGAACAATTAATATATTTTACTGTTCTACACTAATTATCTTTTGTGTTGTAGTTTTTTTTATACAAATTAAGTACAGGTGTACTTAATCCTCTATATTATTTTTGATGCTCACAAATGGTCATTAAAAGTTCAAAAATAACATTAGAAACATGATCTTTAACGCAGTGCTTTTTTTTTTCTGGGTCGCAAGTACATATGCTTATGTAAAACTTTAATTTTGTTGCATTTCAAAACTAATTGGATGCACAAACAAACGTGAAAGTGTGCAAGTTAATTTTGCTCTGACATGTTTGCAGAAGCACGCTTGCGCAAATATGCTTGAGCGTGAGTAGCCACTCCAAGGGATCATTCATAAATGATGTCACGCTTCGAGGGGGTGGAGGGGGGCTCGTGAAATTGTGACAAAGTGTGACAAGGGGAGGGGAGGGGGTAACAAGAAGTGTGACATAATGCATTATGCAGCATAGCGTGACGCGTGACAAAGGGGGGTCGGGGGGTCGGTTGAAGTGTGACATATTGTGACAAAGGGGGGAGGGGGTCAAATATATGGGAAAAAAGGGGTGACGTCATTTATGAACGGCCCCCAAGAGCGTTTTCCTTTCTGAGGAAATGTTTTTAGATCTTCTCAGTCTGATCTTCAGCCAGAAGTTAGCATTTTCACAGATGACAAAACTAAAATTGTACCAGTCGGAAACGCCTTGTTATCATCATTCTTATTAAAGATCTCAATAGCAAATTCTAGTACAGTAAATTGTAAAGAAAGCATTCCATTTGGTGCATTTAATCCTAAAAGTTGGCAAGTTTGCGATTAGCTAGAGACTGCTCAAGTTATATTTCAACAAGCTGTAATCATTTAAGTTTTTTTTTTATGCCACATTAAAAAATTATCTTTTTTATTTTTTGATGTGTAACAAAATTTAAGCTTCAAATCAATATATATATATATGGAAATGAGGTGCTTGCGCAGAGATCTTTCACATGGGGAAAAAAATCTTTCGAACTGGACAATTCCCTCAAAAGTTATAATTGGGGGGGGGGGGGCGAAAGACAGACCGACATACATACATTTTCCTCATCTCAAAACTCTATTTTGAAATTTTTTATTTTTCAATCTTTATTTAATTACTTCACTTATTTCCGACTTTATTTTTAGCAATATTTTTACGATACATTAAGCCTTCTTTCATTCTTTTTTTTTTTTGCTTTTGTGAGAATGAAAGCTAAAAAGCAGGCAAGTGGTGTAGTAGATTTAAATTCAACTCTAAGAAGCCTTGCTGCTTAAAACTAATTACATGCTTTCTTAAAGAAAAACTTCAGTTATATAATTTGAAGAAGCATAATAGATAATGAAATAGCAAAAATTATGAAGTTTGGCTTTTGCTTTCTAAGAGCTTTTGGGGGTAATTTTGGGCGTTAAACAGCCTAGAAGCTTTTTTTGTCAGCCAATCTTAATACAGCAATATATATCTCGGGATGCGGGAGCGTCCCGCCCGCTAAGAAAACCGAACGATCAACCTGCGAAGAAAAGCGAAAAATAATGTCGAAAGCGACTAAGGACTGTTCACACGACAGAACAGAACAGGTTGGATTTTTCATCCTCCTGTATCTCAGCCACATGAAGATCCCTGGAGTTGATTTTTTGCACACTAAAGTCGAGTGGTCCCTGACGACTTATACCAAAATTCATTCCCTGGAACCATCTGGGGCCCGAGTAATAAAAGTTAGGAAATCGCCATTTTACATGTTCGTCGTGTTGTCGTTGCTCTTTGACAGGGCTACAGCCCAGACGAAAAAACGGATCGAGTTGAAATTTCGCACACATTACTCGTGCACCAAGGGTGTGCCCTTTGTTCCATTTGCCCTCCCCCTCAACTTCATCCCCAAAAATTTTGATTTTTACTCCCCCTATCTCAGCTTCATGGAGGTATGTAGTGTTGATATTTTGTATAAATATTCTCGGGGGGGGGGAGGGGACCCTGAGTACGTACACCAAAATTTAACCTCTGGGGACATAGGGGTCGGAGTAATTAAAGTTTGAAAATCACCATTTGGCGGATTTTTCCTGTTGTTCATGCCCAAAAAGTGTAAATCACTTTAAAGGAAAGAATGATTAAAAGCAGGATGAAAAAATCAAAAATCGTCTGCACCTCAAATTGCTAAAAACATTGCAAACAGATTTTTTTTAACAACAACGTGTATGCAGAATGGCAACGATAGGAATGAAATCAAAAATAAAATAGCGCTTTTATCTATCATCTGCGAAAATAAATTAAAAGCTATTTACCTTCAAAAAATAATTTCGAATTGCAGAGATAAACGGCCATATATAAAGCATATATAGAGCAGAAGCTTGAAACAAGCTCCATCTTAAGCAGAAAAATAAAACTTTTCGATTGCTGTAAAACTTTTGAACACGCAAGCATGTTTTCACCTCCAAATCGTCAAAAGAGTGGTAATTGCGTTTTTAATTAATATCTCCGTTAAGTAAAGCCCCACCTGAATAACCTAAATGCAGCTTAAAAAAATATATTTTTTAGCTGCATACATTTATTTAAGTTGCTTTGTATGTGAAAAAATAATGAAATATTAATAATTAAGAGCCAGAATCTGAGAAACTGTCACACCTAGCATTATGGAGGATTCATGCCATCTCAGATTTTTCTCAAAAAATTATCAGCTGATACTTGTCTTATGAGAAGACCAAATCCAGCATTATTTGTTCTAAAGTTGAGTTGTTCAGCTTTTATGGACCCCCAAAATCAATGTGCGGGGGCAAAAACTGAGCGAATTTTTAAGACATGGAATTCGTTATGAGCCACAACTCTTTGCGCAAACAACCTGCCTCCAAATTCTTTTTAGATATTTATTATAAAAGGATCAAACTTTATATAATGAATGATAAGATTGTGGCAAGTCGTTGCCGCAAGCGCAAGGTCACTGAAGGTCATAAAAATTGGCGTTTTCGGCATTTTTTAGCGTTTTTAAGACCTGACAACAGCATGGGCCTTCTAAGTTACCAGGGCAAAAGTGGTGTCAGTTGAAAGGTAGGTATTATCACTTTAAAAAATGTAACTATCATTGAGGCAAGTTGAATGCGCTTTTAATAAAATAGGGGCAAAATCTGGAAAATGTCGCATTTTACCAAAATTCAAACTGACATAACGTCTTGCGGCATCGTCATATTGAACTAATTTTTTGCCATTATTTTACTCTATTATTGGTTTCCACAAAAAAATAAAATCCACTGAGGCATGTTGCGTTAAAAGAATTAAAACATTTTTTTACTTACTAAACTTTCTTCACGAGAAAAAAATGCATATAGTTTGCTACATTGATATTTTAATATATTTTGACATATCTCTGACATATTACACATATTTGGTATAATTATGGTATTTATTTCCCATATGAAATTGTTGACATTTAATAAAACTTGTATATTTTGGGACAACATTCAGTATTTTTACATTTCAGTTCTGGCAAAACGATGGATTTCTTTTCTAACATTTTCTCTGTCTGTACTTTTATTTTCTTCAATTGTAGCTTGCAATAGTTCATCTTCATTTTCATCATCTCTTTCTACACCAGAATTTTTAGCTCTAGCTTTCAATCTGCTAAAATAGGACATTACTTGCTCTTGTGTTAAATATTCTCCTGGGTTAAATTTTTTTTCTCCTACCATCTACAGTAAGACATCTTATCATTTTTACAACATTCTGTACTGTCAATTTATTGCCTGTTTTATTTCCTTTGTAAAAGCTCTCTTGAAGGAACTCTTTCTGATTTGGAATGTTGTCTCAAAATATAGAAGTTGTATTAAATGTCAACAATTTCATATGGGAAATAAATACCTTAATTATACCAAATATGTGTAATTTGTCAGAGATATGTCACAATATATTAAAATATCTATGTAGCAAACTATATGCATTTGTTTTTTTCGTGAAGAAAGTTTAGGGCCATTCCATTGTGACGGGTATGACTCCCAGACATGAGTTTTAAAGTTTAATTTATATTTTTGGCAATGAGTTATTTATAAATAGCAAATTTTTTTAAACTGTGTGTACCTTTGCATTTGCTCTAATGACTGTGTAAAAGTAAAACTGCGGGAGTTTTTCATTTTTTAGAAATAAATTTTAAAATCTTGTGACGGGTGTGACTTTTTCGGGACATGACTTTTCACTTGCTTTCATATTTGCTAAAATTCCTGCGAATTTTTAAGTGTTTCATCATTGTAGCATTTTTTTCCTATTGAAGGAGATTCAGATGAAAATTAATACATATTTTTTATATTAAGTTTTAAATTTTTTAACATTTGGGAAATTTTTTTTGCAATGTGACGGGTGTGACACTGTGCCAATTTCACATTTTTGAGAAGCAATTTTTTAAAAAGCAGTTCTTAGTGCACATAGTAAACTTGACATTAGCCAATATACACTTACACTTTATTAGAAATAAGAGATATATACATATATACATCTGATTTAGAGTTTACAGTGACCTCTACTCGTCACAAGGGCTGGTGGAGCAACTTTCTCAATGATGACGAATATTTTTTCAGTGGAAATATCGTCATTTTCTGGCCAAATCTAATAGGGTCCACTAGCCTGCATATATTTTAAATTTACTTATTCAAAAACTTTGATCGCTTCACCATCAGAATCTGCTTCACCACTTAAAGCTGCTAAAAACATGTGGTATAGTTATGAGATAAAGTTATAGTTAAAAATTTGAATCTAGATTTTATAGATACTAGGGTACAGCTAAGAATATGTAAAAAAATCTAATTTTTTTTCCTTTGAAAATGTAATTTGAGCCAAAAAAAAATGGCTACAAAATAGCTGCAAAACATCAAAGTTATTCAATTATATGAAATTATATTAATTGTAATAATAATTATTATTTTAACATACTGCCCTAATTCTTTAGAATCAAGTGCTTTAACTTTCTGTTCTATTAATGAAGCATTTTAAAACTATCTTAAATGGTGTCACACCCGTCACAATCACTTTGTCACGCCCGTCACAAGTTTTTGTCACACCCGGCACACCAAAATTTTCACAGAAAATAATAATTTAATGACATTTGAATATTTTATACTTATTCACACTTGCAATAATTAGACTTTCAGAAACTTTCGGGTTTTTCCATGGATTGATGCATTTGCTAAGGTATGTAAAGCATATTTTCTGTGACGGGTGTGACAGAGAAACTTTATAAATAAATTTGCATTTAAAATAAGATTTAATGCACATTTATGGAAGATTAAATGCTCTAAAAAGGAGACAAAGGTCATAAATTGTAATATATCCACATAAAATGAAATTGGTGTTGTATTAAATATTATTTCAGAGTGAATGAAAATACCCAATTTTTCCTAATCGAATGTGTGCTGCAATGCACAAACTTTAAGCCCCCCAAAATAATAAAAGGATTATTTTTGTGAAATATTTCTTTACATTTTAGTAAACCTCATATCATTACCTTTAATTTGACATATTATTTGAAGCAATACAACAATTTTAAAATTTCAGCCCTCATGTCCACTTTCTCATGGAATTGCCCTTTAGTAAGTTAAAAAATGTTTTAATTTTTTTAACGCAACATGCCTCAGTGGATTTTACTTTTTTGTAGAGACCAATAATAGAGTAAAATAATGGCAAAAAATTATTTCAATATGTCGATGCCGCAAGACGTTATGACAGTTTGAATTTTTGTAAAATGCTACATTTTCCAGGTTTTGCCCCTATTTTATTAAAAGCGCATTCAACTTGCCTCAATGATAGTTACATTTTTTTGAAGTGCTAATACCTACCTTTCAACTGACACCCCTTTTGCCATGGCAACTAGAAGGCGCAAGCTGTTGCCAGGCCTTAAAAATGCCGAAACGCCAATTTTTATGACCTTCAGTGACCTTGCGGCAACGACTTGCCACAATCTTATCATTCATTATATAAAGTTTGACCCTTTTATGTTCCATATCTAAAAAGAATTTGGAGGCAGGTTGTTTGCGCAAGAGATGTTGTTTTTTAAAATAACTAAATCATGTATGCTTAAACAAGACTGTCAGGTTAGGCCTAGGCCGGCAAACCTACGGGGCCTACGTGACAGGACGAAGGGGCCCACACGACAGGAAATGGTGCACGTGTGTCCTCTTGTCCTCAATGTCGGCCTAAGGTCAGGCACCCCCTATATAAGCTGCCCTCAAAAGCGGGGGCGAGAAGATCGGCTTTCGCTTGCGTACGAGGTTGCGGTCGGACGAGCAGGAGATCTTCGAATGCTGGACAGGGAGGAGTTGCGCCCATCCAGACGTAACGTAACGGGAGAGCTTGTGCCCGAAAGCCCTTTGGGAAACAAATCTAAGAACTCAATGATGTGGAAATTGAACCACTGTAAATAATATGTAAATAGGCAGCGAAGTGAATAAATGTAAATAAAGAAATATAGCCAAGAATCCTAACTAAGACAATAGTTTTTCTTTTACAAATTTTCAAAGCATCCTTTTGGGAAGAAGAGTCGGAGGGGGAGGGAGCTTGTAAGTGTCGTTTGAGAAGGCAGATGCGCGGTTCTTCTATAAGGGCATTAGGGAGCAGGGGAGGCCTGGTCCCTCGCTTTTAAAAAAATGCGAATTTTGTTCTATATTTTTATGAGTAAAAGCGTTTAAATTTTATGCTGTTTTATTAATATAAGGTAGTAGGTTATTTTGTGTAAAAAATAAGGTAAGTGGGTGTCTTATTAATACCTTAAAATGACATATTTTTAATACCTTAAAATTGCTTTATCACCAAGTAAAAAATTACAGATTTTATTCGAATGCCTAATTACAAATTTTATTTCTCCTGGACCCAGGGTTGTTTGGTATAAACCACGTTGGTTTAAACCAAGGTTTAAACCAAATGTTTTTTTTAAAAAAACCACTTGGTTTAAACCAAATCTTTTTTCATTAATTTTGCACATCATTAAAAATTGCAAAATCCAATTTATGCAGAAATTACAAGCACAGCACTGGATAATTAATGAATTTGAAAATTAAACAAACTTTTTTTTTAATCAGTACAAATTTTTCTCATTTCGTATCTACAGACTATCTATGTCAGACTATTTGGGTTTTTCTAAAATTAGCTCTGAAGAAGCTAATTTGCGAAAAAACTCTTCTCAGTCATCATAAAAATTAAAATGATATTGCAATTGTAATTCCTGGAGTTAAAGAATATATATTAGAAATAATAAAATAACTTCATAATAACCAATTTGCAAATGTATGTTACAGATAAGAATATTTAAGAAACCAAATCTTTTTTCATTTATTTTTCGCATTATAAAAAATTGCAAAATCCAATTTGTGCAGAAATTGCAAGCACAGCATTAGATAATCATGAATTACTGAATTTGTAAAGTAACAAACTTTTTTTTAATCACTGCAAATTTTTCTTTTTTTTTTCCTAAATTATTTTCTTCTTTTTAAAAATATATTTATTCTTTAATCAGGAAAAATTGTATTTAAAAAAATAAATAAATAAATAATAGTGATAATTTCTAAGCCAATGTTGCTGATTTGTATAAGTGTTATGGTGTAATCATTTGTTGATATTACTGATACTGTAAATCAACACATTATTTTTAATGTATGTTTCATTTTTGCTTATTTTTTATTAATTTAGTAAAATATGCTTTTGTTAAAACTCAACCCGCATAATAATTATTTCTTTAATAATTTGCTGAAAGGCCTGTATAAGTAGAGTCTTATAACGTGTTAATACAGTAAAACCTGTAAAGTTGACCACCATTGTAAGTTGGCCACCTGTCTAGTACCAAATTTCGGAGGGAGTATTATAAAAAACCCTTTGTAAGTTGGCTGCCTAATTATTACTATATTTAGTTATTTATCTATTTTTGCAAAGATAAAAAAAAAACTTATAAGTTCTCCAGGATAATATTTTTTATGCTATAATGTTAGACCAGTATTTGTCTGGATGGATGAAACATCAATATAAAGTTTGCCTAAACCTTTGTGTAAGTTAACTATTCTAGAAAACTACTATGAGCCTCACTCTTTTGTTCTTTAAATAACTTTCTTCTTTTTCTTCTATAATTGATCTAGTCATTTCCAAAAATTATGTATTTTTAGGGAATCTTTACAGTCAAATAAGTAAATTAACACATTAATCTTTAACTAAGGGCTTTAATTTTAAAAGGATACATTGTAAGTCATTCAGATTAAATTTATCTAATGGTATTTTAGATAATTGTTAAAAATTGTTAGCTAATTACAAATTTTAAAGTAACATTAATACATGATGTTATATTTTAATTAGTCACAAATGAATAAACACATAGCGTAAGAAATGACAAAAAAATAATAAAATCTCCACCCAGAATAAGTTGACGACTAAAGTGCTGCACCTATATCAGGTAATTAAAATTTAAGGTTTTAACTTATAGTTACTTAACTACCAATAAATTAATTGTCAATAGCATTTATTTACAAGTAAGGATCTAAAATCTCCATGATTTTCTAAAAGTCAAATTGTGTTTCCTTCAAATGCTATTTAAACCAAAAAAACCCGGTTTAAACCAAAAAAACCTGGTTTAAACCAAAAAAACCAAAGGGTTTTTTTCCAACCCTGCCTGGACCCGCCCTTGGCCGCGTGGTTCCGCTCTCACGTTTCAGAGCCTCAAGTCGCTAGATTAAAACCCGCCGGGGGTAGATTAGCAATACTTAAAAAAATTATTCCATTATCTAACTCTGGAATTTTCTAAAGCATTCTATCACTCAATTTGCATGTTCTTTGCAAATAGTTTCCTTTTGTTCGCATATAAACTCCCTCCGTAAGATTAGCGGGAGAGTTCAACTCTACTTAAAGTTGCTTAAATTATAAGTAAAACACCACAAAACAGTCAATGCAAAAAGATGTGGAAAAAAAAAAAAAAAAAAACACTGTTGTAAAAATTTGCCGGCCAAGAAAACCTTAAACTCTTATCCGCAAAAAGAACCCTTTAATGCAAAACTCTGGGCCGTTAAAAGTTATGATATCCAACTTGCCTAATTTGCATCTTCCTCTTCCTCTCCAAAAAAAAACCTCGTCCGCGAGGATTATTGATACATATTTGGCCTGACAAACTAGCATTCTCCATGTCCCCGCATCCTTTCATCACACCTACTTCCACTAAAACCTCCCTCAACTACAACACATCAGTTTGGATAGCTCTTAGAAAAGATTTTCAATGCTTTTTGGCGGGAAGCTTTTTTGCGCACCAAGCAACCAGCTCTCTTTTCATTGCAAAGTTTTCTAGGCAACACAAAAATCGAAATCACAAAACTTCGATCGCAATCGCAACAATGCATCTTTAAAAAAAACCGCAATCACTAATGGAACCTTTCACAAAAATCTCGATCACAAAGTACGGAGCATTGACAAAATTTCCGTGCAGCAAAAACGGATCTACAAAAATTTAACAGTAATATAAAAATTGTCTTCTTAAATGTCTTAATTAATTTTTAAAATCATTTTTAACAACTGATCTGATACTGAGTTAACATTTTGTGCATATTTTTTATTTTACATAAATTTATTTTTCCTTTCGCAAAATTAATTCTTCAAAACTAGCATTTTCTAACATGTTCAATGATTGGACGCTGGTGAAACTTTTAAGACAAATCTCTGATAAATTTAAAATAGTGCTCTCGAAAAGCATCTATCAGAAGTCATTCCAATTTAAATTGCCCATCAGGGCTTTGAAAATTCACCAAGTGAGCACAAAATCGTGATCAATTAGCCAAAACTGGAAAAACTCGCCAAATTATATTTTAAACATAAAAACGTCACAAGAATTCATTTCATATTTTTCAGTCATCATTTCATCATTTCCACAATCGGGCAACGTTCAAGAGGCAGAAAAAATGCTCCAAACAGCTCAGGTAAATTAATAAAAATCTAAACTTTTTTTTACATCATTTATGAATATATTCTTGGTAATATCTCATAACGTGACTGATTATTTTATGAAAAAATTTTTAAATATTTTTTATTGTCCTTGTTTTTTTTTAACAAGGTTCACTAGTGTTTTTTCACTAGTGAATCAAATGGCGTAGTTTTGTGACGGTTACTTAACAGTAGTTCAACCCAATTTTTCCTGATTATGCTTTTTTGTCTTGTAGCTTCTGTTTTATGTTTCATATTGGATTGTGCATTTATACCAGCAACTTTGTTTCCACTTCAGTTGGAAACTTTAGTCATGTAATTTTTTTTTCTTTCTAATGGGGCTGCAGTATCATGTAAAATATGTTTTCTGAAAAATCTCTCAAGTCGTTCCTATAATGACGAATTAGTTGTTACTTTCTCTTTGATTATTTTCTATTTTTATTCAACAAGTATATTATAAATGATAAGCTTTTTAAATTGTATCTAATGTATCGTAATTTCTTTGTGTTTTAGTGTAGTTCATTTGTTTAACTATTATGTTAAAAACAATTGCAAACATTTTTGAAAATGCATTTTTTCAAGTAAAACGATTTGTATGTTTCGTGCAAATATAGAATATTCCTTTTTTGAAAAGTTAACTCGATTAGCGCAAAATGGCGGATTGTTAAGCCTTTTCTCCAGCAATAAGCTCGTAGATATACGTCATCCTTCAGATAGAAAGACATGTGTGCCGAGGTCATAATGTACACGAATTCGGAGGAGGGAGGAACTTCGGTGCTGCTCCACAACTGATTGGTCGAGCATTTTTAAAAAAATGAGGACACTGCTAATTAATGTGTAAGCACGCTTACGCATCCAGCGCAACCAGTTTTTTCGCTTGGTAAGAGGTTACCATACTAAGATTAGTAATATGACTTCAAGGTTAACAGCCGTATTCACCAACCTTTTGATTGGCAGTCAGACAGCGTTTTCGCGGTCCGTTTTGGACTCAAGTCCAAATTCTCCATGGCAAGGAGACAGCTATTTCTCAGCGCGGTCGGTCGAGAGACTTCGACCCTAGAAATCGAAGGGTCCAAGCAGTCCAAATTTACAGCGCGTGCGCAGTAAACAAGTGGCCATCTGTAGTTCTTAATATCGAAGAGAAGTGCGAGGTGAAAAATAAATACTCTGGGCAAAACGTGGGAAATTCATTTGGGGTCGAGACTTCATGACATAGTAGTACTCCTTTAGGGTGTTTAACCCTCAACGCAATAGAGCCGAATGCTTGTTAAATAGGAGAAAAAATATTAAAATTTTAAACTCAGATTGAATACTAAAGTTTGTTCATGAGACGTCGCCGATGTATTCTATCCAGTAACGTGCCGGCGTTCAATGTGGACTTTTAGGGTTCGAATCCCGTGCTTGGTAATCTTTTTTTTATTCATTTAAGTTATTATATTTACATAAAAATAAATTTAGTCAGAAAAAAGGCTCATTCAGTATCAAATTATATTTTAATTATGGTAATCATTTTACTTTTTAAAATGCAAAATAACTAATAGTTCTAATATTACAACAGTTCCTGTCAATCATAAAATGTAACTGTTTTAAATTGTTTCATGTACGTAAATGGGCGTAAAAGTTTATTTTATAGCTTCAATCCTAGCCTTTTCTGTCGAAGCAGTACTCATATGAATGTTAGTGTTGCTGTTTTTCTGTTGTACGCAAAAACTGGTCCAATGGAATAAGGGACTAATAAAAAAGCAGGCTAATTCAAGGCTTCTTGTTTGTAGTTAACAATTTATGTTGAGTAAAGTTAAATCATAACACAATTTAAACTTTACATTTTCTATAGTAATTATTTATAAGTAGTATTTCTATAGCAATTATTTATTCTGTTTTTTTATAAAGTAAAATTGTTACTGTAATTAAATATATCGTTTAATATTTAATTTACCTTTTTTCTGGATTAATTTATTTTTATGTAAATATAATAAGTTAAATGAGTTAAAATTAAAAACCGAGGACTTGCTTCGAAACCTGCACATTCGCATTGAACGGCGGCACGCGTTACCAGATAGGCTATTTTGTCGATGTCTCCTGAACAAACTTATTAGCATCTGAACTGAGTTTGAAATTTTATTTGCTTCTTTCTCCTAATTAGCTAGTCATTCAGCACTTTTACATTAAGGATTGAACACCTTAAAGGTGTTGCATATCCATGTTTTCCATATTGTGCCTTCCCCTTGTAAATGTTTTTTTTTTTTTTTTTAAATCTCTCTTGTTCTTGTCAAATGAACGACTTTGGAACTTAGGATGAAAAAGATTTTCATGCGCGGTATCGACAAAAATTCCCATTGCTGCAGTTTGACTCTATGAAGTCACATGGTAGAATTCAGCCAATTATAATACCACTGTCGAGACAGCTCCAGAAAATGGCAGGTGCGGGGTGTTTCTGGGCGCACTGTCTCAAGAGAGGTAGTCGAAAGATCAACGATGCTAATGTCTGGTGAATACGGAATTCGACAGCAGTCTTGACGTAGAATCTTTCGAATATTGACTGGACCGGCTGTTTGACCGTGTTTATTGAATAAGGCCGTTAAACAGAAGAGTTCTTTTTCTTTGACTTTAACCTTGCTCCCCGCTTTATGCATGACTAACAGATCTAAGCCATAGAAAGTTTAAACTACGTCACGATAGATGGCGCCACGGGTTTTTTAATTATTATTATTATTATCATCATTGTTCATTATAATATTTTTATTATTATTATTTTTTTTTTCTAATTTTGTCTAGCAGTTAAAACATTGAAATTCTATTTTGATTACAATATGGCGATAACACCCGGTGATAATTTTAGCAATGCTAATTTAAAGATGCTGAATCATTCGATTTTAATCTTCAAATTTAAGTAAATCAATGTGAGATACTAAATTTTCTGCTTGATGCACAGGAAATATAGTGCTTTTACATGGCAAGGAAATAAATAGTGAAATAAGTTTTTTATTCTGTGCAAATACTATGTATAGTATTCATACTATTAAAGTTAACATATTCGCAGCAGATTAATTCATCTTAAGACCATTTTGCTTCTATATGGTATTTTTATTTACAATTTTTGTCGCATGTCATGTTATATCGCTTCATAAGAAATATAATATTTAAAAAAAAAACAAGAATTTTAAAATTTAATTTTAAAAATTTAATTTAAAAAAATTATCAATTTTTTCAAATGCATATTCTTTTTAAAAAACTTACGTAAAGTCTCAAACTTTTTATTGATTCATTACTCATAAAACAAAACTTTTGTGCATGGAATTTTTTATAAGTCAAATACTTCTTGAGAGAAAAAAACTAAAGTAACAAAAAAAAAAAAAAAAAAACCCCGGAAAATTCAAAAAAACCTACCAAAAGAATTTTTTAAAAAAAGTACTTATCATAAAAGTAATGCATAAATTTGTTATGATAGTTTCAGGAACATGTGGGGAAAGAATCCACATTATAGATACAAATTTAAAAAAGCTTTTGCCGTTCAGTTAAGACCGGTTTGAGCTGTGAGTGATGTGTCGGATTCGGAATCAATTTCCGCTTTGGGCTCTTCAATTTTGAATAGCTTCGACAAAAATAATCATGCAAACTTATTTTATGTATCTTAAAATTCATGGGAAATTCAACGACTTTTTTCTTTTTTTCCCCCTGTTTGAATTCTTATTTTTCCCTCTTGATCCAACACCCCCTGAACTAGAAAGCCTCCGGACTGCCTCTCGAAGAAGCGATTCCCTTTTCTCTGTAGGCCGAAATCTATTGCTTTTGCTACGCTGGCGATCAATTCACATTATTAATCAGCTTGTTTTTGCAATTAAACCATAAAATAACGTCCACTGAAGAGTCCACTTATAGAGCACACATTTCAGAACAAATAAATTAAGTTCTAAAAATTGGTAATAAAAAATTGCTTTCCGATACTTTAAAAAACACTTTTGTTAGTATGGGAAAAAATTTCGCGTTAATGATGAAATTTTTTTTTTCTGTTTTGTGTTCTCATTGACTTTATTTTGTGGCGAAAGCATCGATGTTGATTAAGGGTTAAATTAGCTTCTAGTTAAAGTTTAAATTTGAAACGAAATCTTCTGCATTTACACTTTAAGACAAAATAGCCCGTTAATTTCTGAAAAATTCGAAAGATTAATGTTTCCAACGTTATATATTAGTTATGTGTTTTTTCTTTCCTATAAACCTAAATCTCATGTTGTACAAATTAAGCAGACACATAATCATTTTTTTTAAATTTTGTTATTAAAATTCCATATAAAATTGGAGATGAGAATTGGCTTTTTGAATAAAAATAACGTATCCCTTTGTTTCTGTGACTAAAAAAACATTGCCTATGTGATTTTTATGAAAAATGTGACGGGGGGGGAAAATACATTAAAGTCGTGACATTTTTTATGACAAATGGGCAGAATACTTTTTAAACACCGTAAATTTCCTTTTTAATTTTAAAAATTCCTTTATTAAAATAGCTTTTTCAAGTATTAAGTTAATTCCGATTTTCAATAATTTAAAACATTCCTTTTACTTGACACATAGTTTTTTCTGTAGCCTTCAGAGTTCAGAAAGAAAGATCATGGCGCAACACAAAGACACCCGTAAAACAGCTTTTATTTTCTAGTTAAAGGGAATCTTCCTAATTTCTAGAATTCTGAGATGAGGGAGATATAAAATGCACGCTGGACAAAAGCTTGTCTCGATCTTGTCAATAGCCCCTTTCCAATTCCACAGTCATAAAAGACCACCGGAATGGAAAACGTAATTGTGGGAACCAGATAAGAACACTATTCAAATACTTTTTCTTCACTTCTGTTGGTTTCTTTTCGAATGTGGCATTAGTAGTTGTACAAGACTATTTTCAAGTGGTCGTATAGCTTTCATTGTTCAGAAGTTACCATGCTCGTGGTAATCCATCTGGACTAAAATAAAATTGGTCATAGTTTGGAGACATTCCAATGTTCAAAGGTGGCCGTTAGCAAAGGTTTCACTAATGAAATAATTTTGTTATAAAAAATGCCATACAAATGTGTTGCACCAAAGTGCAAAAGCAATTACAAAACGAGACAAAGAGATTCAGTTTTCAGATTTCCAAATGATGCAGAACTTAAAAGAAAGTGGATAAGAGCTCTTCACCGAGAAGATTGCTATGAACCAACTGAATTCACGGGTAAGTTATTAGCTTTTCGTTTCTGTTTTCTGCATGTTATAAAATTTCTTGATCATTGAAAAAGAAATAAATAATATCTTTAGTAAATACAATAATAAAAAAATATATTTTTAATTGCTGAAACAATACATTCATATTCTAAATTTATTGGATAATTAGTTTCATGTTATTATAAATTAATATATTAAAAGCAAGTGTACAGAATTTTTTTTTCGTTACTTAAAAATAAAACAATTTTATGATTCTTTATATACATACGTGTAACAGCTTTCAATGAGATGAAATCAATTGTACATAGTCAAAATTTGTTTTAATTTTGACTTCAGCAATAAAAGTTTCAATTTTCAAACACTTGAAGTTATTTTTTAAAATTATAATGCATATTACATATGTTCCTTTTTTTTACAGGTCTGTGAACTTCACTTTTGCGAAGACGAAATTCAACGGGTATCTGAGCATAGATATAAAGTAGGAGAAATAATAACGTCGATTCTTCCACAACTCAGACTTCGTCCAAATGCAGTCCCAAGGCTTTTACCTGGATGTCCCAGCTATCTGTGCAAACCTATCACCATAAGAGAAGATCCTTCTTCTAGAAGCGAGAGGATAGAGGTTGAGAAACTGTTAGCCGCAATTTCAGAAAGCAAAGAAGAAGAAATTCGATTTCGTGGAAAAAACGTTTTTGATTGGCTATCCCAGCTTAAGAGCCGTTTAAAAGGCACTCCTGCCCCGAAAAATTGGGATATTCTTGAAAAAGAAGATCAGGTACTGTTTTTAGAATTAAAATTAGAAACAAGTCCAAAAGTGCTATCATCATTAGTGATTGATGAAAAATTGAATATTTTCATTTATAACAATGAAAGACCGTTAAGCACTTTACGACGTTTTTTCTTCCCACAAAAATATGGAAATATTCTTGAATTGTATTCAATTTTAGAATTGCTCAATAACTTGGATAATAAGACCGACGTTGCATTTTTGGTAAGTGAAATTAAGTTCATGCTATCCAAGTTAGAAAGCAAATTATTAGAAAAAAAATGTAGAAGTGATCAGTTTTATTTTAGAGCAGCTTACTTTAATTGAATGTCATAAGAATAGCTACAGATACAGTAGCCAGTTTTTAATATTTTATGTTTATTATGTTCAATTTCTCCTCATTCGTATAGATTTTTAAGAAGCAGTAATTTTTTTGTTTTGCCTCATCCATGTACGTTAGTAAAATTATACTCATTATATAATTTAAATCCAAAATGTGAACAATATAGTGATACGGTTTTATCCTATATCAAAGAAAAATATAATTTAATTTCTGAAAATGATAAGAAAATTATTTTGCTTATGGATGAAATCCATATCAAGTCTTATTTGGATTATAAAGAAGGAAATATTATAGGTCTTTCCCATGATTCTGAAAAGGCTGAGTCATTCCATTTCAAATCAGGCAGGCAGGTCCACAACTTGTCACACGACCCTCACATATATATTTTTTTAAATTACAGTAGTTACAACTAAGGACATATGAAATATCCCGAAAGGATTAAGCAAAAAAAAAATATTTTTTTCTACTTACAGCCTTTTAAAATTTGGAACAAAATTGGCCGTTTCCAGAAAATCAGCAAAACACTCACTTTTAAAATGGCCTCTGTTTCAAAAGTTTTTAACCGATTCAAATATTTTTTTTTTCTATAAATAATGAAGGGATGGTATTTTATTTAGATACTAATTTGAAAAATCTAGTTGGCTTCATTGATAAAGAAAAAAAGTGTTTTTGAAGTGAAAAAAATCGCATTTTTACCGATGTTATGATTTTTTTTTTTTCTTAAGAAAGAAATTTATTTTTGACAAAACAGAGGTGGCAATCCAAAGTGCTGTTATGGAAGTTTTGTATCAAATTTTATTGTAAGCCTGAGATGCATATCCCCTCAGAATTTAAAGTTTAAAATTTGAAAATGTTCAAAAATTACGATTTTTGAAGTGTGATTATACTGAAAAGAGCCATTTTTTTTAAAAAATCTGAAAAGCTGCTCATTTGTTGCCCTTGAAGTGTTTAATGAGCTGCTATTAGTTATATTGCGTATTTTTGCCCCAGATATTTTATATGATTTTTCAAAAATGGCCTTTTGGCCTTTTTGTGAGCAGTTGTTTCTCAAAAAAACCCAAAAATTCAAACCTGTAATTATTTAATCACTTTAATATAAGATTTAATCAATATTTATTAATAAATATACCATATTGTTACACAATTACTACAGCTAAATTGTACTTAATCCTCTTAGAATTTAAATAGCACCTTGCACAAAGTGTAGCCTCCGTGATTTAATGCATGTTATTCTGTTCATTCGGAATTATTAGTTTCAAACTCACACGCTTTACATCAAATACCATGTAACAGCAAACGCAAAATTTCTAGTAGGAATACAATCAAAACATTATTGGCAATCTTAAAATACTGCTAAATAGTAAAAATCATTAAAATAGTAATGCTTACATGGGACGCACGAACAAACAAGTAGCGGGAAGCAGTTAGAAAACTACCAGCCTCTTAAACAAATGAAACTCGATGCATGATTTCTAAATAGGAAAATTTATTGAACGTGTGAATGACAATTATTGAATGGGACAAATTACGAATGTATCACCGATGGTTTAGGGACACTATCCAATAATTTACACTACACAGATAATTTAGAAAAAATATTTCAATAGCCAGAAGAATCCGGGGGAAAAAAAACTAGACCATCAATATAAAGTAATGTTGAAAGTATGAAATATACCATCTTGAACCCCCCTAGTCTTTGCCTTTTTTTTTTGGTAATAACGAGTAGAAGATGATTCAAGAACTTGATTCTACTTATTTTGCTTTAAGTACATAACTACATATGTGTTTAAAACTATGTATATCAGTGCTGTAACATATCTGATGTAAAGCGTGTGAGTTTGACAACTAGTAATTCGAATGAACAGAATAACATGCATTAAATCATGGAGGCTACACTTTGTGCAAGGTGCTATTTAAATTCTAAGAAGGTTAAGTACAATTTAGCTGTAGTAATTGTGTAACAATATGGTATATTTATTAATAAATATTGGTTAAATCTTATATTAAAGTGATTAAATAAGTACAAGTTTGAATTTTTGGTTTTTTTTTTTTTTGTTTTTGAGAAACGCACAAAAGGCCATTTTTGAAAAATCATATAAAATATCTGGGGCAAAAATACACAATATAACTAATATCAGCTCATTAAGCACTTCAAGGGCAACAAATGAGCAGATTTTCAGATTTTTTAAAAAAGCGCTTTTTTGAGTAATCACACTTCAAAAATCGTAATTTTTGAGCATCAAATTTCAAACTTTAAATTCTGAGGGGATATGCATTTCAGGCTTACAATAAAGTTTGATACAAAACTTCCATAACAGCACTTTGAATTGCCACCTCTGTTTTGTCAAAAATAAATTTCTTTCATAAGAAAAAAAAATCATAAAATCGTAAAAAATGCGATTTTTTTCACTTCAAAAACAATTTTTTTCTTTATCAATGAAGCCTACTAGATTTTTCAAATTAGTGTCTAAATAACATACCATCCCTTCATTATTTATAGAAAAAAAATTTATTTGAAACGGTTAAAAACTTTTGAAACAGAGGCCATTTTAAAAGTGAGTGTTTTGCTGATTTTCTGGAAACGGCCAATTTTATTCCAAATTTTAAAAGGCTGTAACTAGAAAAATAATTTTTTTTGCTTAATCCTTTTGGGATATTTCATATGTCCCTTAGTTGTAACTACTGTAATTTAAAAAAAAAAAAAAATCTGTGGGGGTCATGTGACACCCTCTGCCTGATCTGAAATGGAATGGCTCGGCTGCCTCTTCAGCCTATGTATTTATAATCCAAAGCATTATGTCCTCCTACAAAAATGATTGTCATATTTTACCAGTAAAAACAATAACGGCTGAAATATTATATTCTCTTATTTGTAGAATTATTGTATTACTTGAAGAAATAGGTTTTTTTTGTAATTGCTGTTATTAGTGACAATAATGCTATTAACAAAAAAACCATGTCTTACTTTAGTTTGCCATCTAAAATTAAAGTTAATTATCCCCATCCAGTAAATTCTCTTCTACCCCTATTTTGTTTTAATTGATTCTGTTCACATACTAAAATACATTGGCAATAACTGGTTAAACCAGAAAAATCAAGGAAAATGCAAGTACTTCCCAGAATTTAAGGAAAGATCATAAAACTATAGGAATTAATGGCAAACCTCTACTCAAAACGGCATCCTTTTTTACAATTAAAAAACTGCATGAAATTGAAAGTTCAAAAATAGTAAAATACACTTTAACAGTAAAATCAATAAATCCGACAAATTTAGAAAGACAAAGTGTAAAGTTGGCCTTGCAGGTTTTAAATATTACTGTCGCTGAAGGATTGCTTGAAGCTCAAAAAAAAAAAAAAAAAAATCATAATAATATTGCTAATGCTCAAGACGCAGCTGAATATATTGAAATCATTTGTAAATGGTTTGAGTACATAAATGGTTTGATATTATGAACGTCCGTACTCCTTTAAAAGGAATGTTCAAAAAGAATGACAGCCAGAAACCATTAACTAGTTATGCAGATGATCCAAATTTTAATTTTTTTAAATGCATTTTTAGAATGTAGAGAATATTGGGAAAATGTTGGCTGTACAATAGGAGGTTTTAGCAAGGAAACGTTTTTTGCTCTAAAACAAACAACATTGGGGATAATTAAGTTTGTCCCATTCTGCAATAGTGACTTAAACATGTGTTACGTACTAACGGGAAAATTTCAAACTGGTTCTTTGGAAGAACGATTTGGAAATTATAGACAGCTAGCAGGCGCTCAGTATAATGTATCATTGACACAAGTGTACGAAGCGGAAACAAAACTCCGCATTCGCTCTTTATTGCCTTTAACTTTAAATTCTTCCAAACTTGGAACACTACCTTTAAGTGAAATAGATGATGAATCCCTGAACATAAAAATAAATAAAAGCAGTTTTATTGAAGATATTACTGTCACATCTGAAGAACTAGAAAATATAAGTGATGAAATTCCACCCTTAACATATGTAGCTGGTTATTGTGCCCATGCAGTTTTTAAAAAAGTTAAATGTTGTTTCTGTCAGGAAAATATTATTACCGATAGAGATCTAGAAAATAATCCCAATTTTAATTTAATAAAACATTTTGACCGTGGTGGTTTAAAATATCCTCAAACAGCAGTTGTTTTAATTGTGATGCATTGCTATTTAATTAATCAAAAATTACTTTCTTCCAAGTTTGAAAAGAAACTTTTTAAGGTAAGAAACATAAAATCTTTTTTATTTCAAATTGCAATGAATTCCTTAAAACACGGAGAATCTTTTCCAGACGTTTGTCAGAATGGCCACACGGAAAACGATTTAAGAAAATATATTATTTATGCTGCAACCAATATTTTCCTAAAAAAATTATTGTAAAAAAATAAATGGTTCCTTAATTTCAGAAAAACAAAAAAAAAAAAAAAAAAAAAAAAGAGAAAATTACAAACCTTATCTTTGTAAAACTACTACTTACCTTAATAAAATAATGAAATATTCGTCAAATTCTTATATTCTTGTATATATATATAGATATTATTCATAACACGGACATTCATAATAACAAACCATAATATCATATATATACATGTATATATGTATATATATATATATATATATATATATAGATAGATAGATAGATAGATAGATAGATAGATACATATGGATAAATACATTAAAATAATGCTCTTTAAAAAATTAATGTATTTGTTATTTTAAAAGAATGTACATTATTTTAGAAGTGAACATTGTACATATAATATTTGTAGATATGTGTAAATATATAATTTAATGCTACATAAACTCATTTTGTAACACTTGTCATATTTTAGAGTAAAATAATGTATATAAACTTCTTTAGTTCTTTCTAGAAACATATTACACAAGCAAAAAACCTAATCAACAAAATAATTGAAAAACAAAAATTGACCAAATGCAATTTTGCTTATTGAAAAAAAAAATGAAATGGATGTTATATTCAGAAAATTATATTTATTGAAAAACAATCAAAATCATTTTATTTGCCTATCATGGATTTTGAAAAAAATTATTTTTACATTAACAATTTAAAATCTACAGAAGGCTCTCCGTTATTGCTTGATCTTAAATATTTTGCCTTATTTCATTTCAATTTGATTTTTCAAGTCTTAGTATTTAAACAACCTTAGTCGAGATTTGCATTTATCACACAAGTGTGACATAAGTATCTTTATAAATTTCAGGAGTATTATTAAAAACAATATGAAAATGGATTTTTTTTTCTTATATGGAAATGAACAAATATTAATGTTAAAATATTGAGCTTAAATAAAATATAATCCTTCAATATATGTTGATACGTATCTATGTATCAAAAATAAAACCTCTAAAGTGTTTAAAATTGCATTTCTACTGTAGCTATCATGTTTCGTGAAAAAAAGTAGAGGTTAATTATCTGAATGCAGTAACTTGTTTTCGAGGTGGAAATATTAACTTTTTTCTCCCCACACTGAATAAGTATATAAACATGTTGAACTCATTCTGCAATGTCTGATGACATCCTTTTTATTTATGTGCAAAAGATTTCCTTCAGAAATCCAATAATGTTCCAATTACAAATGCTATCGACTGACGAGGGGGGTGAAAATTGGCCTACGGACGTTGCGCAATAGTTTCAGTCCGTAATCTTTCTAAGGGGGTGTTGCCTGATCCCACTTCTTCTTTTATTGTCCTGAATATTATTTTCTCGGCAATTTCAGTTCGCATCGTGTGATTCCTTTCTTCAAGGTCAACTCGATAACCAATCACAAAAATTTTTTTTAGATGAGCGGCTGGTCATTTCGCCAAAAATGTCTTCGTGTCTGTGATTTCAATCCTTTTGCTTCTTTCAAATATTTCAATTTTCTTGATGATTGGAAGTTAGTTTAACATGTTCTACCAAAGATTAACTTATTTGACTCTTTATTTTAATTATTAATAACTTAATTTAGTTAATTTTTATTTATTAATGTACTTTTGCTATTACTAATTTTTATTCAATTTTTTACTGAATAAGCTCTTAACTCTTTATTTTTACGTTTGTTTTCAAAATATATTTTAGTAATTTGAAAAGTTTTTATTTATTTCACACAATTTATTTTTTATTTTGGTTAAAAATATCTAACATTTGCCAGCAACCTAGAGGGTATATAAAGATCTTTTTAACATTAAATCCTTAATTTGGATGACTGTGAAAAGTATTGATAGATAAAAGACCACAGCTTATGCATCTGATTACATTGGGAATATTCCCAGAAACTTAGCAGAGCTGCTAAGGTAATGGAGGGAGCTGCTAAGGTAAGGATTAAGTAGCATGGCTCTTAGCAGGTTTGGATGCAGTGTGCACATTGAGCAGGCAATATATACAGACTTGCTTTGGGTACAATATCTACACTGATAATGACCCATTCTCTATTCACGGGTGATTGCGATCTGTTTATGCCCCGGAATTTCTGTATTTTTTGCATCCTAGCACCGCAAATTGGGCACTTTCAAAGTTTCGAAAATTTTCAAAAATTACAAAAAATTGGATTTTTTAAAATTGTTTTTAATTTACTTCAAATTTTGCTTCGAAAACGACAGTTTTATTACTATTGATCATTATACACCCTTTAAAATGCAATCTTAATGTTATTCTACTCAGAGAAATTATTTTATTTTCCGTCTATATTTTGATGCCTTCCTTTTTGAAAAATGCGATCTTTTTGCATCCGCTGTTAGAATTGCAATTTTTTCACTATTGATGTTTGTTAAGAATTGTTAAAAGGCAAATAAATAAAATTCGCTTTTATTTTCAGTAAATTTTGATTTGAAATTTTTTAAACGACATTCTTTGCTTGTTAGGCGTATAAGCTCTCGAAATTGTCGAAAAGTTGAATGCTGAATTCAGATATTTTTATTTTTGTGCCAATTGTTTAATTTTTTTTTTAATTTATACATATCTCCAATCGTTCAAAAGATTAAAATAAAAAAAATAAAAGTTTAAATAAATTTATAAAGAATAAAACTGATAAAATTTTTTTAATTCCATTTGAAAAATCAGAATCGGTGACTATGCACAAGCTGCAGTTTCACCGGAGCGATAATCATTTTTATTTAAAGCATATTCATCGCAATGCATGAACAGGTCATTTAAAGTAAAAATAATTTTTTAAATTCATGTCAAGCAAAAAGATTAATCTAGCACACATCTTTATTCTTAAGAATGTAAAATTTTAGAATCAGTTCTCGCTGTATAGATTAGGAGATTTGCTTACTACATCCCACTAAATTCATATCCATATTTAGTAGCAAATGCAATCTTCATCGATTTCAAAACACTCGGTTTTTAAGAGCAAAAGTCTTTTTTTTTTTTTACTTACTAGAAAAAAGTGTTTGAAATTAGTTCTTGCTATTTTCAAAAATACAAAGTTTTTAGGGCTAATTTAAGAACTAAGAACTTATATCACTGTTTATTAAAAGCAATGAAAGTGACAAGCCTCCTTTTTTTTTTTTTTTTTTTCCTCTCTTAAAAAGTTCAGGTATTCTTTCTTGAACTTATGCATTCTTCATATGTAACTGGAAAAGAAACTAAGGAGAAAACTGGGGTTTGAGCTCTTATAAAAGCTCCAGAAAATGAGAGAAGAGAAGGTAAAAAAAGAAAAGAAAAGAAGCCGAAGGAAAAATTTGCATGAACTAAAGTTTAATAATTGAAAAAAAATTCAAAAATACCTGGTCAAATCTGCTTAACAGAAGGTAACCATCGATTAAAAATCACTGAAATTTAAAGATAGGAATAATATGAAAATTACTTTTACTATGATTGAAACATCAATAGTAAAAGAAATAAAGAGCATGATTGATAAAAGCACTTGCAAAAAAGTTTAAATTTAAACCAAAGATAAAAGATTATAGTTTCACTGAAGAGATGATTTTTTTTCCTTTTCCTTTTGTTTTCATACTTGCCTTTTTGCACGCTACGCCAGTGTATACCTTTCTACTAGAAGAAGTAGAATTTATTCTTGCCTAGGATTTAAAAACTTTTACAATCAAGAAATACATAAAAGGTTGCAAAAATCAAATACTTATGCCATTTTGTCTCTCTTCTGAAAATATAGTAAGCTATGTATACAGCCTGGAGGGGCTGTCCCCTCTACTTGAAAATTTGGATTTCAGCCCTTGTTAAAAATGTTTACTAGTTTATCAGCTGTACTGGATAGAGTGAATACGTAATGATTAAGTGTGTATGCATTGCTCTTCTAACAAATACCTTGAAATTTCATTGTAAGCACTTACATCATTGCGATGATACTCGTAAAATTTCAGGCATAGAAAACATAGGCGGCAACTACAAGGGACAAAAATATTTTTAATAAGTTGTCAGCAATTAATCTGTGAAGCAGAAAATGTTATAAAATAGTAGCTGAAAAAATTCGAAAGACTGAAAGTCTTGTCAGTCTGATATTCCTCTTGTGCTAAACTAAAATTTCAGTTCATTAACTAATGGTTTTCTACCTTCAAATGTTTTGGAAGGAATTAGGTAATTTTCCCTCAAAAGTAAGATGTAATCAGGGCTTCCACGGCTGCGCAAAAACGATTTTTCTGCTATATGCTGCTACAAAATGCGTTTCTCGGGAAAATTGCGCCAAATTGTGATATTCGGGGGGGGGGGGGATTTTAGATTTTTCATTTTTTTTTAGTAAAAATCGACTGTTTTATTTTCCCATTAATCAACCAATATTTGATCGATGAAGTAGCTTAGCAATAAATATTAGGTCAGGTATTTTCATTTGCTCATTGCGTAAGCTTTGTGTTGCTACTGTTGCTCTATACCAGTGTTTCCCAACCGGTGGTTCGCGAAAATAATATTGTTAAAATAAAAGAATTAACGAAATAATGACTTAATCTACATAAGGACAAAGCATAAAAATGATTTTTTTTAGTAAATAAATTGTTTTCAAAAACTGCGGATAAGTTGTGGACCGGCATTGGAAGCCAACGAATAAAATTTGAAGTGCACTTAGTATTTCTACCTTTGCCTGATTTCGAAAATGGATCGCAAAGTGGTATCGGAATATATTCATTGATATATTTTAAATTTTGAACTTATGTTTGTTCAGTCATTTCTGATTTTTTTTCCACGTTAGCTCAAAAAATAAGTAAACACGAAAATGTAATAAAATTTTGCATCATTTTGGTCTAATTTTTGTCATATATGGTTACATTTAGAACATTTTGTCATATATGGGTACATTTAGTTATGCTTAGACATTTATTGATAAATCTCAAATTTTTGTACTCACATTAATCACACTTTCTTTCAACTTATCTGCGCTATCGCGATGAGAAACTTGAAAATAGGTAAATTTTAATATTTCTGTAAATTTACAACTTTTGGCGAATTTTGTGTACTTTTAACAAAAAAAAAAAATGGAACCAAAAAGTATTTATTTGTTTATTCAAATTTTTGTACGTATGTTTCTCATGCCGTTATACAACTTTTTAGCACTATCAAAAGCAAATGTCTAAAAACTGTTTGCTGCCCTATTAATAATCCAAAATGAACAATCAATAAAAAAGTATTCTGTTTCTTGTAGCTTTATTCCAGATTTTAATTATACCTCGCTGCTTTAGAATCATATTTCATTTCTTCTTATGAACTATTGTGCAACATGAGAAATAATTGTCCACTAGAAAAGTTTATTGTTTACTTGGACTACAAAGGGTTCGCCATTTTCTTTGGGATATTAGAGGGGGTTTACAAGGAGAAAAAGTTTGGGAACCACTGCTCAAAACTATTTCATTCCCCAGCTGTTTGGGGATCATTCATAAATGATGTCATGCTTCGAGGGGGGGGGGGTTCGTCAAATTGTGACAAGGGGGAAGGGAGAAGGTAACAAGAAGTGTGACATCATGCTTATGCAACATAGCGTGACATGAGGGGGAGAGGGGGTCAAATATATGGGAAAAGAGCTTGACATCATTTATGGACGGTTCCTGTAATGTTCACTGTTTTGACCGCTTTTATCGCCGTCGTTGATTTCCATATATTAGGTGAAGGTAAGTCTGCTGTTGTTGTTATTGTTTTGCCAAGATGTTGCCAAACATATACGTTGCTTAAAGCAAAACTTAAAATAATCGATTGAAACACCATGTTTGTATTGTCGATTGTATGAAATGTCCGTGCTTTTTAAAACAATCTTTCTTTTGACTTGTTGAAATTTCTTGAATTGGAAGCTATTTATTCCATAAATAAATAATAAAAAAGCATTTTACTCTTATTGGTGTTTTTATTGACAAAACAGACATACCGTCCCGCAGTAGACCAGTCGGTAGAAGCTCGGTTCCCGCAGAACACCGAAAGTAAAGCTACATCGACGTAAGTCAGCGTTTGGAAGGGTGACAACCTTTCGCGGCTGGTTCCTGTGGGCCGTGTACGCTAAAGGGAGCTGGTGCACGTTAAATAGGTCGTGGCCTCCAAAGTCCTCCAAGTAAAACGATACCTCAGGAGGAGCCAATCCCAGGTGATGGTCATCTCATCTGGATCTCATCTGGGATCTGGTTCAAAATTAAGAGACCACAAGATTTGAGGTCGTCTTCGGTCTTCAGTCCTCGTGTTTCCTCGCTCTAAAATGAATCTACATATCATCCTAAGCCAGTGGATTATTGATCTTCTAGACCTGGTTCTAGTAGGCTTTCTTATGCTAGGGGGATTAGTAACAACAACAACAAACAGACATATACACCCACACATATTTATGTTCAATTCTTTCGGTTATTGCAGGTACTTAGCCAAAGAAAGATCTAAAACACGAAATTTTTTTTCCATGTTTTCTGAAATTTATATATATTATTTACTTTTATTTTAAAATTTTTTGTTTAATTATGTATTTTATATTTATGGATCATTCCACAGTATTTATTGTCCCGTACGTAATATTTCACAGCATTTCTTTTTTACTGCAAAAAACATAATTAAAAAATTCGTATATTTTTATTATCTTTTCTGCATCTTGAGTAACATTAATGAATTTCTACTTCATAAAGCTAATAGGTTTTTTTTTTTCTTTCTTTTTTTTTCTCTGAGTCTCAAAATTTTGCCACGTACAAAAATCCCCAAAAAAAATTTAATTGTAGTTTAGTAGGCAGAATAGTTTTATAAAATAATATAAAATACTTGTTCATTACGAGCTACATACAAAACCTTTTTATTTTCTATTAACAACCTCTCTATTACAATTCTGAAGATTAATTTTAACGGTTGCCAACAAGCAATCAACAAATCATCTATTGCCAAACTACAAACTACAAATATGTTATATCTTTTTTTTTTTTTTTTTTTTGAACAGACAATCTAAAAACTGCTAATTTTAGTACCTATCTGGCTTTTTAACTAAACGACCACTTCTAGTTGTGACAGTGCTTTGATGCTTTGATTGCCAGTGACATGAACCTTGCGATTGTTCGAGGATGTGGCAGTAGACATGGGTCTCTTTTCTTGAGGTATATCTTGAAAATCTGCAAATTCATCTTTTACTTCAGAAGCAGTTCCATTAAAGTTTTCCCTAGTTTCTCTCAGGTGACGTCGATTTCTTCTATATAATTTATTTTCCGATTGGACAGTGTAAGATCTTGGGATTTTATGACATTTTTTAACAATTGCAGGAGTTCAATGGTCATCATATTTCATTCTTACTGACTGTTCAAGTTGTAGAGGTGATAATTGCTTGCAATTTTTATCAAAGTAAAATTTCTGTTTGAATCTTCGATCCATTATACTTTCTTTAACATTTTCAACCAATTTTGGCTTCAACAAATTCTCAGTTTATTGGCAGAATAGTTTTTGTTCTTCTACTCATCACCCTTTGAGCCGTGATCCTGAAACATCATATTAGGTGTGTTTCTGTGAGCTAATAAAGCTAAATTTTGATCACTACCGCAATTCATAAGAAGCTTTTCCATAGTCTGAACAGCTTTTTCCACCATTCCATTTGATTGTGGGTACAAGGGGCTGCGTGTAATGTGCTTTTAAACTGGTGCCTTTTAGAAAATAATGAAAAATCTTTGCCTGAATATTGGCGTCCATTATCAGATACAACATCATGAGGAATTCCGAGTCTTTTGCAAAGTGAGACTTCATTTTATTTGATGACAGTTAGAGATTTCGTATTATGTAATTTTGAAATGTCAATAAAATTAGAATAATAGTCAACTAAGAGCAAATAAGTATGATTATTAAATTCAAATAAATCTGTACTGTCAATAAATCTGACATACCATACTCCATGGTATGTCAGGTACTTCGTGGGATATTAAAGGTTCTCTTTAATTATTTTTTCGATATTTATTGCAAGTTAAACATTTTGAAACTAAATCTTCAATTTGCTTATTCATCCCAGGCCAAAATAGTGTATCTCTTGCGCGTTTTTTACATTTTTCCACTCGTAAAAAATAGCATGAATTCTACTTTGCATTGTCAATGTAACTATGAAATTTTCTCCTTGAGAAATAATTCCTTTTCTATGGTTATTTCACCTCTAGAGTCCGAGAATGCTCTTACATTTGGATCAACTTTTTTATGTTCAGGCCAACAAAATAAAATGTACTTTTTTAGATTGCTTAGGATTTCATCTCGCTCACTTTCTTCTTTAAATTCCTTTAATCTTTTATTTGATACTGGTACTAACGTGAGCACTTCAAAGTCTTCTTCACTTTCATCCGTTTTTAAATATGCTCTACTGAGTGTATCAGCAACAACTAAATCTTTGCTAGGTATGCGTTTAATTTCTAATTCATATTTCTGAAAATTTAAAAGCACTCTTTGGAGTCTTTGTGGTGCTTGATAAAGAGGTTTTTTATTTATGGCTACCAACGGTTTATGGTCCCTTTTCCACAACCATTCTTTTACCATAAATATATTGATGAAATTTAGTGCAACCGAACCAAATTGCAAGAAGTTCTTTCTCGATATGAGCATAGTTCCTTTGGCTGGATGTCAACGATCGAGATGCATATGCTACCGGTTTATTATTTTGGAGCAGAACTTCACCAGGTCCTACAGAGTTGGCGTCAACAGAAAGAACGACACCTTCTGTAACATCAGAATACTTCAAAATAGTTGCTTCCGTGACTAATATTTTGAGCTTATGAAAAGCTTTTTGTGCTATTCAGTCCATTCCCAGTATACGTTCCTTTCTAATAACTGCCTTAAAGGCGCTGTTTCAGTTGACAGCTTAGGTATGAATTTAGCCAAATAGTTCACTAAAAATCTTTGTAAGGAAGGCACATCTGTCGGTTCAGGCATTTATATTATTGCCCTTATTTTTGATGGATCAGATATTAGTCACTTTTCTTTCAAAACATACCCAATATAATTAACTTCTTTTACTCCAATGTGATTTTTCTTTATTGAGCCTCAAGTTGTTCTCTCTTGCTCTTTGCAACACTTTTAGTAGCTTTTTGTCGTGATCCGTCTTTTTAGTTCCCCAAATAAGAATAGCATCTATTATGCATTCGACTCCATCGATATCTTCAATTAGTTCGGTAAATATTCTTTGTCAGATTTCTGGAGCACAATTTATGCCAAACGGTATGAATCCGGTAAACGTTTGTATTTATAACACCCGTGAGGAGTATTAAACGTACATAACTTGCTACTAAATGCTTCTAATTGAATTTGCCAAAATGTACTATTGCAATCTAAAACGCTAAATATATTTGCTCTGGGCATCATAATTACAATTTCTCCAATTGTCAGCATCGGAAAATGTTCTCTCTTTAAAGCTTTTTTTAAAATCATTTGGGTCCAAACATATTCCAACTTTGTTTGGCTTTACCACAGTAACCGCAGAGTTAACCCATTCAGTAGGCTGTAAACCTTTTTCTATTACACCAAGTTTATGAAATAATATAAAATACTTGTTACTTACAAGCTACATACAAAACATTTTTATTTTCTATTAGCAACCTCTATATTACAATTCTGAAGATTAATTTTTAAACCTTTGCCAACAAGCAACCAACAAATTTTTTTTTGCCAAATTGCAAACTACAAATATGTTGCAGGTAGCTAAATGTTTTTGGACCTTTCTCCAAATGTATGAAACTTTTCATGATGAAATTTAGTTAACTGATACGTAAATATACAATACTTTTGTACGAATCAAAATATTTCAAAAAGACTGTCTCACTAGTAAATGACAGTTAATTATTTGTGTTACGTACGGGACATCTAGTAAAAAGCAACATATGTAATAAAAATTTTAATAAATATTAATATCAATAGAAACATTATTTAAAACAAAGTATTTGACTCAACTCATGAACCCTTAAATCATTATTTATGTATTAATATTATTATTATTATTATTATTATTTTTGAAAAATTACTTTTCTAAAATGTGAAGCAATTACTCTTATTTATTGATTAATTTTGTTCCAAAGTATGTTACAAAAAACACACAATAAAAAATTCTAGAGGTGGAGCTAAAGCGTCTATATAGACCGCGTTTTGAATCAGATTTTTTATTGTTGAAAAGTTCAGGGTAGTCGAACGAAGTTCCTGGTATGTCACATTTGAAAACATCGCCCTAAGTTTGAATGAAACATCTCCAAAAGACCATACATGATAGAGAAGACAACACACACAGAACACGCTCTCTGATCCAAAATGGCGGATGCTTCGGCCTGTCTATTTAGCTGTAGGCGGAGCTTCTCCGATTTTACACACTCATTGGAGGAAGGTTTTTATTATTATCGAGGAAACGCTCAACTGCAAAAATAAATTCGCGGAAGACACAGCATAAGCAATTGAATTGGAAAGCAAAATCATAAACGGTTGTGAATTTTTCAGCCATTTTTAGCTGTGTCATCACGTCTCATGTGTGGTGTTAAGCATTTTCGCATTCATATTCAGTGTCTGTTTTGTTTGAAACTGAAAAATATGTTAATGGCCGTTTTTTCTAGCTAGTGAACATTGTCTACTTCAGCCGTTCCCAATTTTTTTTTTTTTTTTCGAGTACCACCTTTTTTCTTGCAAACCCTTTGAGTACCACTGCGAATATGACTTTATTGGAAAATAATACTAATAAATTATAGAAAAATACTAGGACAACTAGGTAATATAAATTACACCATTTTTTATAGTTATTAATGTGGAGAAAAGCGTTTATTAAATTAAAGCTGTATATATCTAAAATAAAATATATGAAATACATAACATATATTTTTAATACGTACTTCCAAAACAGCTTTAGAAATACTTCTTTAAGTACAAAATACACGTAAAAAGAAAATGAAAAAACAAAATTAATGAAAAGGTTGCTGCTGCATGGTAGATACAATGGAGTTGATATCCGATTTGGTAAAAGTTAGTTTTAATCTCAAATTGGGTCGACATTTAACTTGCTTCTATATTTTTTAATAAATATGACATTGGAAAAATAGGTTTTACAATGATTAGATGTGAACAGAATTAAAAACAGCAAAGCTTTTCCTGACAATAACGCGAATTTATTTTTTAACATTGAGCCAAAATTCTCCCAACTCTAATAAACGGGGGCAAATTCTATCTTCAATTCTGAGTCACATGATAGTTCTATTAACGACTCGTGTCTTCATTAAAATACTTTTCAAACGATTTAGCTAATATTTGGCAGTGGGTTTTTATATTATATTGCTCATTTCGTTGTTCAATGTAACATTGTGTTTGATTATAAAATTTGAAAACGACTGCAAGTTTTCAGTTGAATTACTTGTACTCAAAATTCAACATTTTTTAAATAAATGCCTTTATTTTGTCATCAACTAAAAATCTATTTATGGTTTTACCTTGCAAACTTAAATTTAAATCATTCATGCTACTAAAGATGTCTAATTAGTAGGCAGGGATTGATAAAGCACGTCATTCAAGCATTCACGCAATTCAAAATTGTTTCCCATCAGAAACAGCTGCACGTCGGAACGTAATTCAACCTATCTACTTAAAACTTTTCTTCGATAAAGCCATCTTTGTATTAGCAATCGAATACAACCACTGCCCATTTCAGAACACAGATTTAAAAATAATCAAGAGTTTCGTGCCCGTGACTTTATTAATGAAGTTGACCACCTTGACAGATTCCTGTAAAACACATTTAAATGTCTCAGGCCTTAGCTGCCAACTACTGTTTATGAATGCTGTAATGAACAAACGTGTAGTTTTCTGTCAAGGAAAGCTGCACGTAAAAATGCACACTTTCTGTCTGTATTTTGGCAAAAACTTCTCCGTGTTTCCCTGTCATTGCCCGAGCACCATCAAAACAAAAAGCAACGCAATGCTTCCAGTCCAGTCTATCTCTTCTTTTTTCTTTTTTTTTTGCCTTCACGCGTACCACCAGTGGTACGGGTACCACAGTTTTTGAACCTCTGGTCTACTTATTTAACATTCAACTGTCTAAAAGAAATATTGCAGATTTTTTTTTCGCTAGAGCATTGTTCCCTTATCTCATAATGAAATGCGTTGATTTTTTTATGACGGTTTTTTGTTTTGATATAATTACTTTTTCTTTTCGTTATTTAAATTATAAAATTAATCCTTTATAAAAACTACGCTATATGGTCATGTTAAAATGAAACTACCATTTTTTTCATATTTTTCTCTTGCTAACATAATTTCATGTAACATATATTTAGATTTCATTTATATGTTACTGTAAAAGCACGAAGTCCAATAAATCCAAGGTTTTACCAACGTGGCTTGGTAAAGGTCAGCAGTATACTTTAATATGACTCCATTTCAGGCTTTTACCAAGCCTTTGCGATAAAACCTAGGCTTTACCAACGCTTTCCAGTAAAAACCCTTAACGAGGGATTTAAATCGACCTTGAACAGGAAGCAGCTAAGGAAGGACTTGAGAAGCAAGCAAAGAAGATGAAGTCTGCTAAAATCTTCCAAAACCTTTTCTCGGACAAATTGTTAGAATAAAAGTACCTGATGTCGATACATCGAAAATGGATCCAAAATCAGTAATAGCCGTTATTACAGATATTAAAGATGACGAGTTTTTTGTTTCTGGTACTACATTTGGCAAATTGAAACCGTTGTGCACGAGAAACCAGTTTACCTTTTGCAAAGATAATTTTTTATTCACCGAAGAAGTTGGTACAGAGGAAATAAGTGTACGTGAAGTAGTAAGAAAATTTTCTTTACTTGGGGGACAAGGACTCAGATAATATAATTTATATATATATATGTATTAAACAAAATAAAAAGTAAAAAAACGACTTCAAATTACAAATTGTGCTAAAAAGTGAAAAATAAATTAATTCATTTAATAACAACATCGATGTGACTTTTAAACATACTTTTAGAAGTCGGTGCAAAATTAGGATAGATAAAATCTTTTGTAATCTATATAAATAAAACCGAAAGTTTGTGTGTGTGTGTGTGTCTGTCTGTCGATCGCCTCCTGACGAGATGGAACGTTCCAGAAATACGAAATTTTGTTTACGGGTACTTTGGGCCAGGTCCTCGTGCACCTCGAAGCGTTTTTCCTAAAATTCGAATTTGTTCTTCCTTTATTCCAATTTAAGCAAAACTGTTAATTTTGGGTTTATCTCATCAAAGAAAAGTCCCACGTTTTAGATTTTTGCAGCATATGAATGTCCGTAAAAAAACTACACAAGATGATCTCTTTCTGAAGTTCGTAGAACAAATAGAACGCGCGCAATATTCATTTAAAGTAGTTTTCGAACTTTAAAGCAAGGCTTACCTCTGAATTTATCTGCTCAATTTGCGTGGTTTCGCCAAAATAAATATTACTTTTGTCGCCAACTAGGTGATTTCTGTTAACGTAAAATTGAAAAATGCTATTTTATCTTTATTCATGTCGTTTTATGAGCGAAATAAATTCTAAAAATTCATTTCGTTTTTATACATATTTTGTGGAACTGCAGACAATTTTAATTACTTTACCTTGAGGTTGATTCTCCTTAATTTTTTGACGATTTAATAGTATAGTAACCGTTCAACAATTGCATGAAATCTTATGGTAGAGTGTCCGCTTTATCAGCGAAACAAATTCTGAAAATTCATCGTGGATTATTAACTGCATGCGATTTTTAATGTTGATTTTTCTTTCTTTTTTGACGATTTAATATTTATTTCTTCGATGAAAACTAGGTTGGAAAGTCTTCGATATCGCTTATCTTTTGATGAAATTTAAAATTTTGCCAAGTGGTGATAACTTTTTACTCGCCTCCTTCCAGTTAATTGTTCTCAATATATTATTTTGTGCTTCATAACTTTTCCAAACCGCGCCCAATAATCCTTATCAGTAATATTGTTCTCATTTAATTCAAAACGTGATTTACACTGTATAGGATCATGCAGTATTTCGAAATGCTTCCATTACTACAGTGCAATTTGGCGATCTTCTGCTCCATTTTAACTTTTTTACGTCGCGATTATTGATTCCATATTTTACACAAGTGATTTATTTTCTAACATTTATTTCATTTTTGTACTGTCTATTTGGCGCCATTTGGGAAGAATTTAGTTATGTCTTTCTATCAACTTAAATTTCACACGTCAGAATTGGTTCAGTGCTAAGCATTTTGTAATTTAAATGAGCATTTGCTTTTTGAAATAATGCTTTAATTTTTTTCGTTTTTATCCGAATTTTATGAAAGTGCTATTCAATTGAATTTTCAGGAAATGTTTTGACGATTTTGCAAGTGGGATTTTTAGGAACGGGTGTCCTTATTTTGGTGGGGAATTTAAGATGGACTGCTGGGTAATTTTAGGAACAGTAGCTTTTGAAGATCAGTATTATACTTTTAGTCACTGACGTCCTTATTCTAATGGATATTTTTGGAGACTAATGTCATTATTCTATTAGGGATGTTTAGGAATAGTTGTCTTTATTGAAATGAGGGGCTTTAAAGAATATTTTCTTTATTGTAACAGAAATATTCAGTGAGAGTTGTTTTTGATCTGATGGACATTTTTACAGAGAATACAGAGAATGGCCATAAAAACTGATCATTTGTTTGATAAATTCCGTTTTGAAGTCGATAGTAGCAAACAAACTGGTTGGATTAGTTTTTGCCTCAGAGAAGCCTTCAGTCAAACTTTTTCTGTAATTGCTTTTAATATTATAGCCCAATGGCAAAAAACACTTTTTTAACAATGTCTTTTATATTTATTAATATTTTTCCCAACAAAGAAAAATCAAACCAAGCCTTTCCAATGAAAATAAAAAATACTTAGTTTTCACCTGTAACGTTTTTTTCTAAAAAAAACAAATGTAGTCAAATTGATTTGCGATATTTGAGTTAGACGACCCTCTATCGAATAAAGAAAAAATCATCAAAATCGATTCATTTCGTCAAAAGTTATGAATGAAAAAACAAACAAAAAAAAACTATCTTTCCACCCCTAATTTTTTTAATAATCGAATATGGTCAAACGAAAGTACGGGACCTATGAGAAACCACCCTCGATCGATTAAAAGAAAAATCATGAAAATCGGTTCATCGGGTAAGAAGTTCTGAGTGGAAAAAAAAAAAAAAAAAAAGACATACACACTGTATGAATGTCTAACCTCCTGCCTTTGTGAAGTCGGTTAAAAATGCAACTATTCAAACAAATGTACTACGAAGATCAGCTGATCTACTTTGAAATTCAAAATGAACAATCAAACTTGTTGTAACAAGTAGTAAGAAGTATTTAAACCAGTGATTCCCAAAGTGGTCTATATCGGCCCCCATAAGTCAATGATATCCGGCAAAGGGTCCATGTCAAGTGAAAAGAAAATTAGGGATACATGAAATTAAAATGTTGGGCAACGATTAGTGGATCTCATATAAACTAATGACTCTGCAATTTTTTGAAGAAAATAGGCGGGAAGCGCGGCGGTGACCTTGGGAGGGAAGAACCAATGCCAAATGTTAATAATTTATTATTAAAGCATTAGATTCATCCCTCCCGCTACATGCATTTATTTAGTGCTTAGTTATTTTATATAACATACTACATTTTAATTTGATTCGTTTGAATTTGAATTTAATTAACAAAGAAAAAAACACATGCTAATTTTATACATTAAGTTTTTCACACTACACTTTACTACAGTTAGAAATTTAAATCTTTCACAGTGAGTAGCACTATACCAGCGGTCAAAAATACATTTGAAGTTTATGAATTTACAAAAAACCAATATCAGGTCTACCCAAAACCGAAAAACATGGCAAGGGGATTATAAGACAAAAACGTTTGGGAACCACTGATTTAAACTATAGTTGTATTAAAGAAGAATATACAACTTTTTTCTTATTTTTAAACTTCTCTATTTTTATTTTATTTATTTATTTGTTTATTTCTGAGCTATCAATTCAATTATTTTAAATATTTCTAAAATTATTTTTAAAAGTTATTGAAATCTCTTCAGTAGCTATCAAGAAAAATGTGAATTGGTTCAGCTTTTTCACTTAAGGATCCTATTTGTGAAGTGGTATAAATACTGCTCTTTTTTTCTTTTTTTTATAACACGTTGAAAAATAACTAAGAAAGTTCCATCGACCCAATCTTAAATCATATCTTATTTTGATCATTTTTACAATTTATATTGTCAAAAAAAAAAAAAATGTTTTTTAAACTTTTTTGAAACACACTGTGTATAATACAACTGCGAATGAAAAATACTGTCATAAGTAATCCCTCGTTTCCGGCTTTTGCTGGTAGGCGTTGGTAACTCCTAGGTTTTACCACAAAGGCTTGGTAAAAGACAAAGGTGGAATCAAATTAAGGCATATTGGCCTTCACCACGACATTATGGTAAAAGCTATGTATTATCAGTAAACCTAGGATTTACCAGACTTCGGGCTTTTACAGTAACATGTCTCTCACTTGAGCATCTTTTTTTTAATTTTTTTTTATTAGTTGATCCTTTGCGTCGATATATGAGTGAGATATTACTGTATACTTGAAATTTCTTAACCCTACATTGCGTATTGTATCATATCTGATACAACGTAAAAAAATAACCCGTTTCCAACTGTACATTAAATTTTTTCGTTTAGAAGCGCCGTGTAGGAATTGATACGCCCCTATTTCCAATTTACATAAGATCCAAATCCCAAGACCTCTTATGTTCCACCAAAAGACGTAAGACTTGATGGGGCAAGTCATTGGCCAATACATGAAGAAATTCTCCAAAGATGCAAGTACCCTGTATGAAAATAAAATGTCAGAAATGCGGTTTACATTTTTGATTAAGCAAAAATAATAATTGTTTTGTAAAATTTTATCACTTACAGAAGCATTATGTATCATGTATGCTACAAGTAAAAATTTTGGAAAAAAAAACATATTACAGTTAATCAAAAAAATTTCATTATTTTTTCCTTTACGTAAGCGTAAGTTTACAGTCAAAAATAATTTTCTCATCGCTGGTTAAAAAAATTGCGTAATGTAGGGTTAATGTACGGGGAAAACAAAACATGTACTCTTGATGAATAATGTGATTTGGAAAATTTCCAGACAAAAGCATCTGCTCTGTTGCATTAGATGTCACATTTGCCCTTGCTAATTTGACGATTTTAAATAAAGTTTTTTATGAAAAATTGCATTTTAGCTATTTTACACTTTATGAAAATCTATTGTGACATCAAAAAAATATAATGCAAAACGTTTTATTTATTTATTTATTTTATTCACTTTACCTTATTACTAATAGTTAATGACTTTTATGCTTTTCATTGCACATATTCATGAATATAATAATAAATAATTAAGCATGGAGATTTTGCCCCCTTTTGAGGAACTTTATCATTTCCAAGTATTGTATGGGGGGGGGGGGGAATTCCGGGATTTAAATCTGAAATCAAGTAAATATTTCTTCGGCTGTACGAAATTCCTGGCGGATTTTGGGAGTTAACCCTTGGTTTTAAGACGCATTGCTAATCATAGTGTGTTAGTATACTTGCGTGAAAGAACTGTGTATGCTCCCCCCCCCCCCCCATTAGAAAGAAATTTAAAAAGGAGAAAGAAAAAAAAAAAGTTTTTGTTGCCCTCAAAAAATGCCATTCCAAGGAACAGCACATTCTCTTATCGGATAATAAACCTTATAAAAGATAAGGATATCAAGATTACAAAATGGAAGAACAATTAAAATAGTTTTTTACTGCAAAGGTGCTATAAATGAGAAAAGAAAACAACATAATCTATTATAACCCAGCACGTTTGTTCGTTCTGTTTTATGTTCCTCACACAAAAGCACACAAATTGACAGTTTGGAATGTAGTATGGCACAAAATTCAATCATCTAAGAAAGGTAACGCAAACACTCACAAGAAATCTCATTTAAAAATTTGAATATTTCTTGTATTTCAGTTTCAAATTTTATTTTGTCAATGAAACATAGAAAAAATCATCTCATTTTTTACAAAATTTTATATCATACTGAAGTTGGTAAAAAACTACGTCAGGCGGAATTTGTTCGAAAACTCGAATAAATAAAGCGTGAATTATTGACCAGAATCATACTTCTAACGTGGATCAAGCTAAGCCTTTCCTTAGTAAAGATTGAATTCTTTTGTTGTAAAAAGAGCCTATAAGTATTAATTTACACTTAATTGTTAATTTTCTGATATACCAGATTTCATGCTGTTTAACATGTATGAGGCTGATATATTTTCTCTCAGTGTTATTTTTGCATCGGGCAACGTTTGGGTAAAGTTGCTAGTGATAAATAAAATTAGTAAAAGAACATTCTGAATAACCTCGATCCTTCGTTCCCGCATCTTTCGTTCTCCCTCATGTATCGCATTGCTTTCACGATCATGTCACGTATGGCCTCAAAATAATATTACTTTAACCAATTTAGATGATTTCTTGAATCAGCAGATTTCCTATCGGTCAAAAATTTTACGTACATTGGAAAAATGATAAATTCAGCCCCTTGCCATCATGTTTGAGGATTATGCATCAATTGATGAAGAAGTTGCAACCCATGATTGGGTGTCTGTTCAAGAAGTGGTTGCAGAGAACGAAGAAATGTAGGATATGATGCCTATGAAGACAAACAAGTCAATATGCCCAACATTTTCTGAAACCCTTAAACGATTTGAGAAGAGGAACTTTCTATATTCACATGATTTAAGAAATGAGTATAGGTTGAAATTCCTCAATAGCAAAGAAATGGATTTGTTCAACTTTCTGCTGCTTTATGAATTTTTTGCAACTGATACTTTTCGCCCCTCCAGGCTTTATATATTTTTTAGTAAATTTATTATTGCCATTTGTTTTTTCAGACAACAGAATTTTATTCTGGCCCGCATCTTTCGTACGGAACGAATAGTCCCGTGACAAACGATTGATGAAGGTTCTACTCTAAACGGGATAGAATAATTGGAATGGTTGCATTTGTTATGAAGACCTTACAAATAGTGATGAAAAGCATGAATAAATTAGCTTTTAATTTTTAATAACAGAGTGGCGACAAAACCGGGAAATTAGGGAGGTCAGGGAACTCTAAATGTTCTGGAAAAATCAGGGAAATTCGCAAAAATTTACGAAAATTAGGGATTTTCTTAAAATTTATCCCAAAGTTTCAACGATCTTGAATTCAGGGCGGGATTCCCACCCGCGAAATTCGCATTTTGTTCCCCACTTGTATGTAAAGTTACTGACATTATTATTATTAAAAAAGAAAACGGTTCACACGAACTGTTTTGTAGATAGTGAAATAATATTGTTATTTTTCTCCCTTCCAAAACATTGCAATTCCCCCCATATATAAAACTTGGAGGGGAGTCTCGCTTCCACTTGAAAATTTTAATTTTAGACCCTATGATTTCAAAACTATAAAATGCCGTTAACTTGAGCCTTCATTTTCCTCTCTAAAATTATGCACACATATACGGTGTGAAGTAAACCTTCTCAATGAATTTTTTTTCCAGGAAACCTTACATGAGAACGTTATTTCTCAGAAAAAATATACGATCTAGTTGAACATAAAGTAGAAAATTCGTCAAAACGACTAAATTTTCGTCATTTCGATTCCGTATTAACGAGTCTTTAAATTTCGTCACTTGTTATTTCAATTTCATCAAAAATGAAAAAAATTTCGTCATTTTGATTCGTTAATCATTATAATAAATTTCGTTGTATTAACATACTTAATACAACGAAATAAAACTTAATTAAGTTTCGTTATTTTAATCACGTCATGGAAACTTAAATAAAATCTCAAAATTTATTTTTTTAAGAGGGTAATTTGATATTTCTAGTAAGTTAATGCTTCAAATAATTACACTGAAAATTTTCGATTTGTTGAGTTGCGGTATTAATTGTTGAAATATGTATCAATCATTTTAAATAAATATTCTAAAGGTGACTTAAACAAAAAAAAAAACATATTGAAAAATATTTTACTATTAGTAATTTTAATTCTTTGTACACAAGAACTTACAAAAATTTTCTGTCATACAAGCATGCCATATTATATACGTTTAAATTTCTTTTATTTTAGGTTAATTGTAACAGAAATTTCTCACACAATTGTATTTTAACATTCTTACTTTCCAAAAATGTTAAAAAGTTAGCATTACTTCCAAATTAGGCATTTTGTTGACAGATAAAAGCAATTTTAAAATGTTTTTTATTATTATTTTCCCCTCATAATCCTGCACGCAATGAACTATTAATTTATGTAAGTTCTGTATACTAATTCATGCAGAAAATTGTTCAATTAACTTTAAAAATTTAGTTTCATTGAGTTGGTTATATGTATGTATGAATTTGTCACACGAAGAATTGCTTCACCTCATAAAAAGTATCTTCATATTTAAAAGAAAAAAACCACCAGCAAATAAAAATAAAATTTGACATTTATTACGTTGGTAAACATTTTTCTAGCTCATATGGAGCATTACAGCAAAACTGAAATTATGGTATAAGCATATAAAATGATAGAAACATGTATAGAGCACAAAAAATACGTTTGAAATTTAAAAGAAAGGAATTCAAACCATAAATTGGGCGAGAGAATGTTCATGGTTAACTAAATTCTTCAGGGTCTCAGGACTCTTTAAAAAATAACTGTATATACAAAAATTTAACTGATATTCAAAACCAATCCGACCCTATAAAATAAATTACAAATATGAAACTTTTACCATAGAACAAGGTTGTAATATATGTGAGGTTTTCTTCCAATATTTTGACATGATTTATAGATTAAAAATAAATAAATAAAACTTTTATACACATTATAATTAAAGTAGATTATTTTGAATATATTATCGTTACGAGGTTAATTATGCAGAAGGAATATTTTAAAAATACTTTTATAATTGAACCCGTTTTACTTTTCAAAGTACTTTAAAAATTAATTATTTCTTAATCATTTCAAAATTGCACACTTTCATGTAAGATAACATAGACTCTGCAAATTTTTATTATTTTCATTCTCAAAATCCTGTATGCAATAAAATATTAATTTAAAAACTTGTTTAATTTCTGTTTCTTTATAATTTAAGAATTAAGATTTTTTAAAGACACATTTAAAAGAAAAGAAAAAAAAAAGGGATATACACACCTATATAAAACTGAATCTCAATATAACTTACAACACCACCTGATGCATGAAATTTGTTATATATTGTAGCTACAAAATGGAATGAATTATTTTATTTTTTAGATTTTTGGAATGAATGAGCGAAACGAATATTTTGCACCTGCCTCGGTCGCTTCAGCTGATGTTATATTTTCTTGCTATTGTTTGTAATTATAATCTATTTATTATTACAGAGAAAACGTGAAAGGAGGTGTGCATGCAGCGCGATCGAAATTTCTTCGCCACTTTTCTTTTCTTTTTTCCTTTCTTTTTATTTTAATTTTGGTTATGCGAACATGTGATAGATGAGTCTTTACTGTGGTACAACTTTCAATGAATCATGGATGGGGGCGGGCTTATAATCGGTATGTTTTTCGCTTGTACCGTTTAAGCCCCATTCCCGTATTTTCGCAAATTTCAGGGGGCACTTATTCGGTATTCTACATTACAAAAATGCCATTTTAAATATACATTAATAATTTCATTGCGCTCCTCATCCAGCGAGTAATGATGTCATCTTATCGTGATCGTTCTTGCTTTCGTTGTGGGGTGAGAGTTCTTACAATGCGGGATAAAAAATAATAATCGGTGTAAACAATTAAAACTTTCGAGAAAATTTCTCAGCATTAAGAAGTGTTCGCGAGCCAACTCTAGGGGTGTAGCGGGCCAATTTTGGCCCGCGGTCCATAGGTTGTGCATCCCTGCTTTAGATAATTGTTAACTTCAAATAATAGAAACAACAAAATATGGTAAAGTTAGAAGTGAGTACAAAACATGGTAAAGTTAAGAAATAAAAAGTAAATCACAAAATGTGATAAAGTTAAGTATTATCAAAAAGTAAACACAAAATATGGTAAAGTTAGAAAATATGAAGCTTCAACATTACATTACACATTGAATTTCAACTACAAATAATATTATTTATGGATTTTTAATGCTACCAGAAAGAGTTACACCCCATTGATAAACGGTATTCAGTTACTTGGTCAAAGTGCAACTCCGTATGGTGCTAATTTTAGTAGTATAGTACTCTTTCTGGTAGCATTAACAATGCGTCAGAATATACAAAGTTAAGCAACAACTAACAAACGATGCTTAAGAAATATAAATAAAATGATAAGAAAGTGAAAGTATGAAATACAATAGTTAAAATGTGAAATGATCCACTCTGAAGTATCTAACTTCAAAAGGCTAATTTCACTCGCAGTTATTGGATATATTATTTTCTGAAACTGACACATAAATCTTTCAATTAGGGATTCCTCATTATTTTAGCTTTGAAGATACAATATCCATTTTTAGATGATCTGGCACTGTACGAAAAATTCCCGAACCAACCTTCATAAGGAAAGAAACATTTCAAAATAAATATATTGCAATAGAAAATTAACATTTCAAAATAAATATATTGCACTAGAAAATGGAGCAAGTTATAAATAATGGAGACAATAGGTGGTGGAAAAATCCTTGTATATTCAAAATTTGGAATAAGTTTTTTTTTTTATTAAGTTAGAAGATATATGCAAAGAATAAACACCTACTATATAAAAAATTTTATAAAAACTATGAAGATAAATTATGCAAATGCATTACAGTCAATCAGGGTAACTTTGACTGTAATGCATTTTCTCACAATTACTCGATTTTTATTCGTTATGTTATTTTTATTATTCGCATAAAATTAAAGAATAACTTCCAAAGTACTGTGTAGTTATTAAAAAACAAGAAATATTTTTTTTTAAAAACGATCTAAAATGAACTATTAACCTTGTTCAAAGTAACCTTGTCAAAGAAAAAATTATATCAAATACACTATTTTAATAAAAGTATTTTCATTTTAAAAGTACTCTACATTTTTGTTTCACAACATCACAAGTTTTCTATAATGTATGATATTGCATAAAATGTTACATAAAAAAAGAGTAGAAGCAGGAAAACATCAAGATTTAAGACAAAAATCCCCATTTTTAATTTATTTAGGGCAAAAAAAAGTTGCAGAAAATGTTTTTCTATTATTTAATAAGTATTTTCATACAAGTATATTAATTAAAATAACCATTTAAAAAATCACATTAAAATCTAACACTTTTAGCCAAGTACTTTTTCATTTAACAGAGAGCTGGAGATCACAAAAACCCTTCGATTACCTGCTGGAATAATACCGTTTGGAGACAATTTTGATTTTGTTCGACAAATCATCATTTTTGGTCATCAAAATGATACCTTAGAAAAAATTATCATAATCAATTCTCACATTTTTTAAAAATATCACTCGAAAATTTTTATTCTTATACATACTATTCAGCAATTTAATGATAGTATGAAATTTATAATGATAGTATGTAAGCAAAAAGTATAAGAAAACAAAAGTAAATAGTATGCGCTTTGGGAAGGAGCTATATTCTATTCTATTCTATTCTATACGTTTAATTTGAATATCACTCAAGTTCATTCATATGCACACTACATACTAAGAGAAAATTTTCACATGTTTCCAGTGTACATTTCAGTATCACAAATCCTATTATTTAAATTTAATGGAATGTCTAGTTATTTATATGCTTCTTTACAATTTAATTATATGTTTTTATAATCAAACTAGATAAATACATTATATATATATTCTAATAATCTTATTCGCAAACTTTTGTTATATTCATAAAAAGTAGAAATAAAATTTTAGTTGGTATGTAAAATATATCCATAATCAGTAAACAAATCTAAGACTAACTATGAGTCGGCTCAACGTTACCCTGTGAATGGAATAAAATTGCAATGTCTTAATTGTTTGATATCTTACTAAATATTACTAAATAAAGAATCACAGATACTAAAAAATTCACTATATTTAGAAGATAAAATGCTTGATAAATTAGTGTAATGTTACTTATTTTTAAAGAATAATAAGTTTTGAACAACTTTTAATCAACATTCCGAAATCGATAACAAGCTGTTACTTATGAACTATTAAATTATACAATGAGCAGTGTGCAGTGTTGCTATTTTTTTTTACTAAAATAAAGAGAAGAAAAATGATTTTATAATCTTGCCATAAGAGTAGCACTGAATGTATTCTACAGTTTCATTTGAAGTCAAATATTCTAAAAAATATGAAGTGGTGCAATGTTACCCTGATTGACTGTATATTAGTTGATCGAAGGTTCGACAAGTTTAACCTTTGGTTAATTTGAATAACAAAATATGCATTTTGTTTAAAAATTTAGCACGACATTGCAGTGGGAAATTAACAATCAGTAGTGCTGTTTAAATTTTTACGCGTAATATAGAATTAATATGATTCCACATTTCCCCACATGGCCATATAGTAAAGCTACGGCAAACTTAGTTAAGGCTAACTGTACGTTGATAAATATTAATTCAATAATATGTAGTTATTAAACTAAGAGTGTACAGTCACAGATTCCTACAATTCTAAAAATACTAACCTCATAGTACTTATTCGATCAGATTTGACCAGCATCAGCATTAACATCCACAAAAGAACTTGCATCACATACAACGCGATGTTCGAAGCCTTTATACCGCCATTTTCTTTGAGAGAAGAAACATTTCGCTTAGTTTTTGAGAGAGTGAGTTTCGTTAAACGTCACGTGACCGTATGAGGAGAGAATCGTTGAAAATGACGAAATTTGCCTTGACGATTAAGGAGTCGTCAAAAATTGAGCGTTCTATTTCTGAGAGTGCCGGGTGTCCGCAAAAGAGGAGTTTTTTAGGCTCAATGCTTTGTCGCCGGAGAATTTAAAACTGTCCATCTAGAAAGGGAGGTCTGCATTGAAAGGTGTTCGTTAGGCGGGGTTTTACTATACGGTTGTCTCTTACATCTTATGCATTGGGACGAAGGACCGATCGAAAAACACTCATCAGTGAGAGAGGAGTGTAAAAGAATTCATCATTTCTTTTTTATATCAAATCTACTTGAAAGATACAAAAAAATTGTAAATTTATTTTGAAATTAACCGTACACAGGAATGGCAAGTTTTTTTCCATAGACGGGAGAAACCTGGTATAAAAAGTCCCTGCAAAAATGGGTTTTTGCCACTCAGACGGTAAAAATGGCAAAAATAGGATTCACTGTGTCCGTTTAATTGTTTTTTCCAGATTGAAAGTAAACTAAAACATCGGATAAAAGAAATTTTACTGTCAAATCAATGTTATTCATATTTAATTTGAACACTTACTTAAATAAGTATAACAGGGCTCTAAAAATCATAAAAATTTTTAGATACCCAGAAGTTGTTTTATTGCATATTAATAATAACATTTGAATTGTCGTATAGCACTAATCCGACAAAAAATTAAACTAACAGCTTTATATCTGAATCAAGATTTATTTTAACTTTAATCTAAATCATTAAAAAATTACACTACAAATAACTATTACCTAATAAGTCACGACAACTCAAAATTTGTAAAATTTAAATTCAATTACCAATTTTATTGCTGTCATGCACGTTCGTCCACACGTCTTGTCCCTTCGATGTTGAACAACCAGTATTCGATTGCCGCTGAAGGCTCAAAATTTTCTGGTTCCACACCGTCAATGGCAATTCTCCCTGCTGATTATCTCTGTAGACAAACTGAAACGAAGAGGACTTTTTTCTATTCGTGGCACTAAATCCCATCTCGCATGCAGATGTTCTAGGAGAAATGTAGAAAATAATCTACATAAGTAAGGGAACATTTATAAATTTTTCCTGTTTACTCCCTAAAAGGTAAGAGTAAACAGTCACAAGCTTTGATGCAGGCAATCGCTGTAGAAGAAAAACGAAAAATATTCTCTTGACACTCGACTAAAAGCAGATCGCTCACTGACGTCACCGACTAATTCGTAATTATTTCATGTTTGTCCAAATATGATTTTAGCGGTACCGCCCAAAATAAATATTGAGCTCCGGCAAGGGTGCGGTAATTGCTAAAAAAAAAACGAAATAAAGTTTTGAAAAGAAATATCTGATTAAACCATTATATGACCTGCCGGGCATGTCAGGGTTGAATATTCACGCCCGATCGGAATTTTTACATGCCCCGGTCATGTCGGGCAACATAATTTTCGAGCCCTTGGAGAAAAATGAGAGAATTAGAAATATGCATTTTATGAAAAAATACTTAATTGTATAACAAAATTAAAGATGAAACTGTGTACAAAATTTATAGTAAATAAATACATAGAAAATGAAATGAATTGTTCATTTTGTTTTTATCTAGTAACTTTTCAACTTTCTACGGATCAATTTCAAAATGGAGGAAAATACTGATATCATTATACAATAGCAAAAAAAACATTTTTGACTTAACACAAAATATTGCAACATGAGCAACATATTTAAAAAATCGCTTGTGTTATCATACAGCTTTCTTTTTAGAGTTTACTATTTCTTGCCTGGAACCAACTACATGTTATGTAACAAAGTTAAAATGTCATTAAATAGGTGGCTCTGCAAATAGTAAATCGTTTTCCATTTCAATTTGCACCACAAAAATAGCTTGTATTATCACACAGCTTTAAAAATAATTTAACTTTGTGCAAGTAAACAATAATAATAATATAATTACACGTTAATTTAAAGCACAAATGAGCAATAAAATGCAGACATATTTTCGGGATTGCTTGGAATCCCTTTTTCAATGCGACAGGGAGCTTCTAGATGCAAAACATCCAAATGAAGCAGACAAAACAACAAAAACAAAGTTAAAAGCCTGTAATAAATCTGAAATACCAATGAGAATAAAGGCAGCGTGAAGTGGAAGTAGAAGTAGCAGGAAGACACCAATAAGAGAGCAACAAACGAATCCAGTTGAAAGTACAGGAAGTAAAAAGGAATATCAATAAAAATAAAGCAAAAAAGACGACAGCATGCATAAAAATGTGAGAATACATGAAAATTGCAAAAATAATAAAATAAAATACAAAGAATAAAATTGAAATAAAAATAAGTACTGAAACTACCAAAACAAAATGCAAAAACAAAGTACAGATGTAAAGGAGGGGGAGGGGAGGGGGGAAGGAGAAAAATAGACACAAAAAAGGAAAACAACAAGAAAACCAAGAAAGAACAACAAATTAAAGAAATTTATGCCAGACCTGTGAAAAATAAGGAGTTGAGGAAGAATCATTAACCAAATTAGAACTATTCCTGTTAATATGATAAGCTTCCCAAAAGTCAAGCTCTAAAGGGGAAGAACATTTTTGAATAATTTTACCAGAATTGAAATCAAAAGAGTGGTTGGAATTCCAACAATGTTGAGCAATGCTAGACTTATTTAACTCTTGCTTTCGTACATAACCTTTATGCTCATTTAAGCGAATTTTCAGAGCACGTTTTGTCTGCCCAATGTAAGAAAGGCCGCAACGGCAACTAATTTGGTAAATACCCCAAGTGTTAAGTTGATCGACACGGGTCCTTAAGAGAAGAGAAGGAAAGTTTGTTACTAGGAGCAAAAGCGACTTGAAATTGAAACCTTTTTAGGATTTTAGCAATACGGAAACTGACAGAATGAAAGAATGGTAACACAACCAAATTCTTTCTAGAAACCACATTATTGGGACCAGAAGTTTTCTTAGAAAGTTTGTTATGAATAGAATCAATTAAAGAGTGAGAAAATCCTCTATCAACAGCTACAGCTTTCAGATAGTTGAGTTCAATCTTGAGAAGCTCAGGAGAAGAGCAAATATTAATAGCACGATGGACCAGAGCATTAAAAGCCGAATATTTTTGGTTGGGAGGATGAGACGACAGTCTGTGAGGAGGTAAAGAAACAGCGAAAGGTTTACGATAGACAGAAGTAGTGAAACCAGACTCACTCTTAGAAATAAAGACATCAAGAAACGCGAGGCTACTATTAAGTTCTTTCTCACAAGAAAACTGGCTATTAGGATCAATGGAGTTCATAATAGAAAGAGCATCATCAATACCTAACAAGTTACTGTCCGTTAGGACAAAACAATCATCCACATAACGAACATAAAATTGAAATTGCAATTTCTGGAACAGTTTTTCCTCAAAATAATGCATATAGAAATCCCTTAAAATAGGACTAAGAGGACTTCCCATAGCCATACTTTGTTTTGCATTTTGTTTTGGTAGTTTCAGTACTTATTTTTATTTCAATTTTATTCTTTGTATTTTATTTTATTATTTTTGCAATTTTCATGTATTCTCACATTTTTATGCATGCTGTCGTCTTTTTTGCTTTATTTTTATTGATATTCCTTTTTACTTCCTGTACTTTCAACTGGATTCGTTTGTTGCTCTCTTATTGGTGTCTTCCTGCTACTTCTACTTCCACTTCACGCTGCCTTTATTCTCATTGGTATACAGATTGGTTACAGGCTAACTTTGTTTTTGTTGTTTTGTCTGCTTCATTTGGATGTTTTGCATCTAGAAGCTCCCTGTCGCATTGAAAAAGGGATTCCAAGCAATCCCGAAACATATGTCTGCATTTTATTGCTCATTTGTGCTTTAAATTAACGTGTAATTATATTATTATTATTGCACACAGCTTTAGTTTTAGAGTTTACTATTTCTTTCCTGGAATCAACATGTTATGTAACATATTTAAAATGTTATTAAATAGGCGGGTCTGCAAACAGTAAATATTTTTCAATTTCAATTTGCCCCACAAAAATAGCTTGTATTATCACACAGCTTTATTTTTAGAGTTTACTATTTCTTGCGTGGAATCAACTACATGTTATGTAACATTGTTAAAATGTCATTAAATAGGTGGCTCTGCAAACAGGAAATAGTTTATTATTTCAATTTGCCCCACAAAAATAGCTTGTATTATCACACAGCTTTATTTTTAGAGTTTACTATTTCTTGTCTGGAATCAACTACATGTTATGTAACATAGTTAAAATGTCATTAAATAGGTGGATTTGTAAACAGTAAATAGTTGACCATTTCAATTTTCCCCACAAAAATACCTTATATTATCACACAGCTTTATTTTTAGAGTTTACCCATTTCTTGCCTGGAATCAGCTACATGTTGTGTAACATAGTTAAAATGTCATTAAATAGGTGGTGCTGCAACAGTAAATATTTTACCATTTCACTTTGCCCCACATTCCCCTACTACCAAAGTTAACCCGCTACTAGAAAGATTAACCTGCGTTGCAGTTATGATGTTGAAGAAACATATCAGCTTCTCAAATGTAAACAGCATGAAAATCGATAACGAAAAATTAATGATTAAGTTTAAATTAAAACGCATAAGCTTATTTTTACAATAATAAATTATTGAAATTCATTCTCTCTAAAATCTTCACTTAACAAAAAAGAATTAGCTTAATCCTTGTTAGTTGAAATAAAATTTTGAGCGATAACTCGCTTTCTATTTGTTCCAGCGTTTTCGATCAAACTCTGCCTGCCGTAGTTTTTTTATCAGTTTTGTATGAAGTTTTAGAAAATGAGATGGTTTCTTCCATTTTTTTAGTGACGAAACAGATTTTGAAATTGAAATAAAAAAAACACTAATTCGAATTTCCGAACGGAACATCTTGTGTTACCTTCTTTCGTAGATGATGGTTGAATTTTGTAGAAAATTTCAAACTAATCCGTCAGCTAGTTTGGCATCGCAATAGAGAAGGTACAAACATACAACAACTTTTCTGCATAGATAGATTTTATATATTTATTTATTTTTCAGGTAAAACTCTGCCAAGTTTTGCGACTGTGAACAGGAGTTACATGGCCGAAAACCTGTGTGCGTTAACTGAGCAATTGATTTCTTTCTTCTGAAAGCTTGGCGTTGATTATTGCTCCATTTATTTCATCTCTATAGCATATGAAGTTATTTGAAGTTGCAAACTCACAAACGTCAAGGTAAGAAATGTATCTTTCATCTAAATAATGGCTTAACTTGGTTTGACAGAATCCCGTGATTTCATCTTTGTACTTAAATAATTCCCGACTACCTTCAACGACTCAGAATTCCCCAAAGAACAGACTGTTTTTCTCAATAACATATTAAATAAACATCCATTCTAGCGTACCAATAAACGCGATCAAGCTGTACTGTTCGTTGTCGAATGCCGCAACTACCAGTCGGGAACGATTCCATTTTGTTGAAGGGGGGGGGGGTGATACACTGAGACCACAGTTTTGGAAGTTTTATTTTTGCCAAGTATTTTTTTATTTTTCTCGACGTTGAATTATTCTATTTCTCATTTGAATATTTAGTACAAAAAGAAAAAGAACTTAACTAGTTTGTTATTCTTCGCAAAAAGTAAACATGTCCTCAACTTTATTTCTTCTAGTACCCCTATTTCGATGAAGTTGAAGCAGTCCTGATGCATGCGCAAAACGTAGAAAGGTTTCGACTTAGAAAGACAGTAGCTGTTTTTATTTTGTTATTATTTTTTTTAATTTATTTATTTTATAATTATTTTTCCCCACCTGAAATACTATTGTCAAGGCAATATTCTGAATTTATGAAAATAGATTAAGACCTTGTTTCTGGATTTGCATCTACCTTGAGGAAAAGAAGAGCAATATTTTTTGTGTATGTCCACTTATTTATAGGGACTTCATTTAATCTGGGTCATTTTTAAACTAGTAAGCCCGGCGGTCATGCGATATGACCGCTGTTCTAGATATTATAGATATACAATTATCCCGGTAACCGGAAATGCACATCAAATCAAAGAGATATTTATCAGGTAGAACAGTAAAGTTTAATGAATAAATAATAAACATATAATAATTTCGGAAAAAAATATCGTTACCGAAAAAAACATCTAAGTTATAAAAATATGTAAAATAAAATATTATTTATTATATGATCAAATTGTTTGTGAAAAATATTTACTTATATCCAACATAAACAATAGTTTTAACGAAACTGGAAAAAAGAGCGCTGCCACTTTAATATATATAAAAAGCGCAGACGATAAATAAATTCAAAAAAAGAAAGAAGGATTAAATTAAATTCGCGTTTGCCTTAATTTTTAACGGAGATTGCGAATCTAGCGATGCCTCACTCAAAATGCTAGAGAAATGTTTTGAGTATTAGTATATTTGACATATGTTACAACATTGGCAACTGCATTATAGTTACGCAAGCAACCAATAAGTTATCGGCGACAAACAGACACTTAAGCCGCTTATATATTATAAGATAAGATAAAAGTTGTTCCACAGCAGACTTCCTTCGAGAGAAAGATATACTATGTAAAGTATTGAGAGAAAAATATTTCCAAAAAGATTTTTCTTGTGATAATCGCATAGGAAAAGGTCCCTCTCCCACGCTCAAAAAAAAAAAAAAAAAATCATTGTAAGTTGAAACCTAAAAACTGCTCGATATTTTCCTCAAAACTCTATAATGAGCGAATGTTTTAGGTTTAGGAAATGCCGGTAGGGTGGCGTAATGGTAAGGCACGCCCAAGTTGGCAAGATCAAGCCTGGCCCAAGTCATTCTTAAGATGCAGAAAGTCGTCAGCGCTCATGTCGTATGATTATGCGGCTTGTTACAATTTCCTTGAGTTTGGCTTGGATACTCTCGGCTAAATTAAATTCCTAGTGCAGTTTCGCATCATTTAGAGCTTAGGTGCCGTTATCTAGGAGGAAACTGAGTGTGAAAATCCTCAATTGGTAACGGCATTCGCCGACAGTGGTGCTATTTGAAAGAATGGATGCCGGTTTCCGGGCAATGCACTAGGTCTGCAAAGGCTAGGGACCATACGCAGCCACATTAGAAAGGTTTAGGAAATGTTTCTAAAACAAGGGGGGGGGGGGAACCCCAACACCAATTAGTACGATTAAGGTTACAGTTAGTTAAACATAACGATGCGGATTCATGCACACAGTAGATTAGAGCATCATTTGTTGCAGTTATTCTTTTGTTGTCCCTTTATTACTCAAATGAATTCAAAAGAAAAAAGCTTGTGAAAACAGATTATTTTCATTTCTGCCGTTGGTGAGAAAGAATTAAAATCTGAACCCAAACATTAATCAAATTTCACCCGCTGTCATCTCGAATGCTCTCTGGGAATTTTTAATTTTCTGTACAAATCCGTAATTCATTTTTCATTTTTGATCCTTATGATGTATTACGCAAAAAGGGGGAAAAGATAAATAGATGGGATCATGTGAATTGTATTCCGAAAACCTTGAACAAGCGTGAAAAAACCAATAATTCTTTTTTTCCCCTATGCATGAAAGTGCGCATAATAACTGCTTTGTAGCGTTCCATCTTGCATCTCAAGGAACGTGCACGCAACATGAGCAAAAAATACTTTTACAGCTTAAATAAAGATAAATAAAAGATAGAAGCATGGTGCTTGAAGTTGTTTGTTTTATGCAATTTAAAGTATCAAACTGAAAAACGTACTTTTAGCGACCCTGGGCATAGACATTTTTTTAACGAGACACCACAACTGGGCAAAGTCGATGGCATAAACCAAACAAAGGATCCACAACTGACACGGATAAAACTATTCAAATATTTCGAAACCTCTTATTTTTACTCTAGTTATAAACTACTATTCTTTCAATTGGCAGAAACCAGGGAGGTCTGACCCTCTTTTTAAAAATGAAGTTTTCTACTTTCCGTTTTGCTTGATAAAATTTCCCAATTCACATTATTTGGTAGCTTAGAGACCGTTCATAAATGATGTCACGCTTTTTCCCGATACATTTGACCCCCCTCCACCCCTTTGTGACAAAATGTCTCACTTCAATGGACCCACCTTCCCCCTTTGTCACATGTCACGCTATGTTGTATAAACCTGCTGCCACACTTCTTACCCCCTCCCCTCCCCTTGTCACACTTTGTCACAATGTCACGAACCCCCCTCGCCCCCTCGAAGCATGACATCATTTATGAATGATCCCTTATGGTGTTAGGGATCTTTCTCCACAATTTTTTTTTTTTTAATCCCGAACTATCTTTTTCATGGGATTTTTTCAAGAGTGTTCAAGCTGGGAAAAGATTCCCCACTTGAAAGAGGCTTATTCCACATACGGAACTGGCTTTGCTCAACAAGCATTAAAAGTTATTAGAACTACACAGTTCCTGTCTAAAGAAGTACCAATTACAGGGTCACGGAAGTCCCCGAAAAGTCACCAAATCGGAAAAGGGGTCATGGAAGTCCCCAAAAAGTAATGAAACTGGATAATTGGTCACGAAAAAATTCGACGGCACTGAATGTTTTTTTCTCAGCCCGATGATCGGCACAATTCGCGGCGCAGCTATTTTTAGAACTGAAAGTGGGGTTGATTAATGAGGTAGATGGTAGATATAACATTGATTTTAAATCATTTCACACTTTCGTATTATCAGACGTGTGATTTTTCCGTATTTTCGGTGAAAATGGAAATTAAAAATTTCGTTTTCGCAAAAATTCGTAATTTTGGAAGTTTTTCTTTTTGATTTTTTCTTTTCTATGATTTTTTTTTAACGTAAACTACTTACATACCTGCCAAATGTTACATATAACGAGTAAAATTTGCACGAGTAATCCGTTTTTTGCGCTTTTAAGAGTCAATACCGATTTTCATTTCAAAATCCAGTTACATCAGCTTCAGAAAAACTTCCTAATTCTCGTTTGCTATCGGATTCTTCCTCTGGGACATCAATAACTTCGAGTTTACTATTATTTTTACACTTTCTCAAGTTTCAACTTTTGTAGTAAAGGACTTGTACGAACGTCATTTTGCTGCGCCCCCTCAAAATTTATTCAAATTAAGGAGTTTTTAAAATTCATTTCTAGCCTTAAGGTTTTAGTGAGCATAACAGTTGATTATAATTATTAAATATTGCAGCCTTGTTAAGAATATAATCTTAAAAATATTTTTGGTAGAAAAAAAAATTGCCTTATTTTATTGCATGCAATTAAAAATGTTTTTCAATGTTAGATTGTCTTTAACATTAGGTTTTTCCCCTTTCAAGTGCTCATTAGATATTGTTACAAAATGAATAAATAACATTTCTTCCTATTTTCTTTTAATATATAATTTAAAAACATGTAAAAAGTTTAGCAATTGTTTTTCATATACTATAAACTGATCAATAAATTTGACAAAATACTAATCCTAATGTTTTTAATTCTCCCTCTTTTTGATCTTAGAAATTCATTAGTCAACCATTTCAAATTAATACGCATATATATTAATAAAGCATCTACTATGGTATTCACAAGTATTAAAAGTTGATGCTCGAAAACATGTTTATTTCTTTAAAAAACGCAATGAGTTTTTACAGATTTAATTCAGATTTTACGTATTAATATAAGTTCCGAAGAATGTATAACTTACCACACTTTTTTTGTTAGACATTGAGCTCCACTAATAGAAAAATGTAAAAACTTAAAATTAAATAATTTATATTATGAAATTCAGCATTAATTTGTCATTTTATTTAATCATTATTAAAAATAAAGTTTTTAAAAACAGGTTTTATGAAAATATACTAGGTCACTATATAAGTTTACAAAGTCCCCGAAAAGTCACTAAAAAGTCACCAAATTGACTTTGAAACTTGGTAGACACCCTGAATGTCTAAAGAAGTACCCATTATTTATTTAATGATTAAAACTAAAAGATATTATGAACTGAAACTTCTAAATGAATTTCATTTGAATTAGTAAAGTTAGATATGCTAAAAATTGAGTTTTAAAAGCAACTCTCATGGTGCTTTACCAATGATCCTTTAATGAGGAATCTTACAGACTGATAGCTGTTGCAACATCTTTCTCAGGTTAAATAAGAGTGTTTTATCAAAAGATGTGTGTGCATTTATCAGAGCTTCTGAGCAAATTATAGAAAAAACGCATTCTTTTTTTTTTTCATTTTCATGCAACAAATAATACAAAGCAGGGAAAAGATTTGCTGGTGAGACGTACTGAAATGAAATCGGCATTTTAAATGCTGCTTTGTGAATCTTCGAAGTGATAGTTGTCATTTTAAAAGTGAATGCATGCTATTTAAAAATGCATGAATAGATGTATGCAAATTGCATACAAAAGCATTTCGCATCAACTCTTTCTCTCTCATCTCCTTACTCCATAAATCATCTGTAATTATTGCATGCATTAATGCATAAATGTATGCAAAATTGCAAATTACATAGAAAAGTATTTCGCGTCAATTCTTTCTCTCTCATCTCCTTACTCCATAAATCATCCGTAATTATTGCATTCATTAATGCATAAATGTATGCAAAATTGCAAATTGCATAGAAAAGTTATTTGCATCAACTCTCTCATTTCATTACTCCATAAATCAGCCCTAAATATCATGTGCAATTAATTTTTTGTGTAAATGTAAAACATTAAATTGGCTCGATTCTATAAAACAGTTCAGAACGATAGGGAATTAGACAAGGCAAATATCACAAATTAATTCAAGAGAAAAGTTGTGGTTCACAACTTAATTTTGTTGATTTTGAATAAAGTAAAATTTATTTCAGTTACAAGTGAATAAGTAGAAGTTAGTTAGCTGAAAACTTTAAAAGAAAGGTTAAGTGCTATTAATAATTTGATAACAAGATATATAAAGCAAATTTCAGCTATATTTATCTTTGTCAGAACAGTACCTAAACAGGAAACTCAGCAAGTTTATCAAAAGTTGAAAACGAAATTTCTTTGATTTGAGTTAGAGCCACATTTCTGTTTTAAAACTAATAACTTTTGTACACTTAATAATGTTACAGCTTCGTTCTTTCTAAAGGGGGAGATTTCACACTGGTCAGCCTCCCAGAATTGATGTGGTCAAACATACCGTAATAGCCACTCAAAAAAAGTTTTTCTAAATCATATTAAAATGGAAAAAAAATATCATTTTTTAGTACAGTGGTTTCCAGCCTTTTTATCCTGACGAACCCCTTCTAAAATATCAAAGAAATTGGCCGACCTCCTCTGTAGCCGATAGTAACAGAAGAAAAAAATAAAATTTTCGAGCACATTTTTTCTCCACGTTGAACATAGTTCATAATAATTAGTATGATTGTAAAACCGTATAGTATAAATAAAATGTAGAATAAACCTACAAGAAACCGAATAATTTTTTTAATTGCTGTTCTTTTTCGATTATTAATAGGGCTGCAAACTTAGGTATTCGCAAAAGCAATTTTGAGAAATTGTTTTCTTAATAGTGAGAAAAAGTTGTCGAATGCAGTATTTTAGTTATTTCGGTTTAAAATTTGCTTTTTGTTTTAATCTCTTTAATCTTTTTTTTTTTTTTTTTTGCCGGCATGCGTACCACCTGAAGAGGTTTCGCGTACCACAGTTTTGGAACCGCGTATTCCAACAATAATATTCCCGAAGTTTTACTTTTATTTGTCTATCTATTCTTAACGAAAAAAGCATTTTATTAAGTAAATCTCATTTTTTCGAGAAAAACACGAATTAAATGTCAAGTGGGAAAAACACGCAGTAAAATATTTCAAGTAAAATACACCTGTGCCTTGTAAAAAATGCAAATTTAGTAAGAAAAAAAGTATTCGAACTGTACTGCTTTAAAACTTACTTGCATATTAAAAGTTGATTAATGATTTTATGTCGTTAAAACACCTCTATTCAGCTGTTCAAGATTCCTCTAAGATCTTGTTTGATATTCCAATGTCGTTTATTGATGATTCTTATGGTCCAACTAGTGTTCTTCAAAGATATCATTAATTAATAAATAACAGAAATAGTACTTCCGTTTCGTTTGCATAGAATAATGGATTTTTGCAAAAACCATTTTTCTTCTTCGACCCAGTAATTGATATTTTCAGACTCAATAACTGTTTGACAAAATTACTCCCAATAAATTTTACAATCTGTCTATGACTCACATAACTGTTGCAGTTAGATTTTGCTTTTTGTGTATTCCAATATCTTCTTCCGAAAGTTCAGATCAATTCACTTGATAACAATTGTCTTATTACACCTTCAGAAATAGCGAAATCTTAAACTTAAAAATAGTGCTCAGTTGGAATATTTAATGTTTTAGTTTTCCAGGTGTAAGAAGCGTATCGTAGTGTTCGTTCAACGCTGTACTTTCATAAATTCAATTTCATTTACCTGATACTTTCTTGCAGTAGTTGGTTTTACCTTAAAATGTTAAACACATTCGGAAGGAGGATTAAATCCAGACGCTTTAATTAGTTGCCAGCTGAGCCAAATCTTTGACAATGGCTTCTTATTGCTCTTATAATGCAAACTTTATGAAACACATCATTGGTCATTTCTTATTTTCGCCGTCTACTATTTTGAATTAGTTTTCTAGCATGAAGATCGGCAACTGATAAAAACTGCACATTTCTGCTTGGTGTTTTCAAAATTCGCTCACACTTGACAAACTATTTAGTGAATAGGTATTTTACCTGCGGAGCTTTTTTACATACAAGCTGACCAGAGTTTTGACACTTGAGCGTTTCTGCACATGGCAGAAAAGGACGAATCCATTCGAGTTTTAGAGAAGTTCGTTTGGCAGGTCCGTTTATTAGCACACGAATCAGAATGTTAGCTAATCTGTTTGTAGAAAGCAACCAAAGTTATACACTGGCTCATCAGCTCGGAACAATGATAAACTAACTGAAGCAAGAACAGAAAAACTTTCCTTACATCAGCAGTTCCACCCTTGAAAATGAATGGATTCTTCTTTGCACTCTCTGCCGGTAGGACTGTACTAGAAAGAGACTAAGCTACCTGGGCTATATTACACACATGTTTCATTCCATTCGTAAACACAGTTTACAGATAGTACCTGACGACATATACCACATTAAGAGTCAAAAATCACACCCAGGACAAAAGCGGGAATCGAAACTTTAGCTCCTCATGACGCAAGTCACAATATAACTGGGTCGTCTTTATCGTCCACTTACGAGTAATCTTCTAGCAATATGGTGTTGCTAATTTCTATTCTTGCAATACAAAATCTAAATATATCAATTGTTGTTTTTTATCTGCCTTTGTTTCTTCTCTTCTGCTGGTAGATATTTTTCATGATGACCATGTTTTCAGCTTTAAACAAAACATTTTAATTTTTGCTTAAACGATGCACAATATTTCTACAACTCTTTATCGTCCACTTACGAGTAATCTTCTTGAATATGATGTTGCTAACTTCTTCTCGTACAAGACAAATCTAAATATTTCAATTGTTGTTTTTTATCTTCCTTTGTTTCTTCTCTTCTGCTGGTAGATATTTTTCATGATGACCATGTTTTCAGCTTTAAACAAAACATTTTAATTTTTGCTTAAACGATACACAATATTTCTACAACTCTTTATCGTCCACTTACGAGTAATCTTCTTGAATATGATGTTGCTAACTTCTTCTCTTACAAGACAAAATCTAAATATTTCAATTGTTGTTTTTTATCTGCCTTTGTTTCTTCTCTTCTGCTGGTAGATATTTTTCATGATGACCGTGTTTCCAGCTTTAAACAAAACATTTTAATTTTTGCTTAAACGATGCACAATATTTCTACAACTCTTTATCGTCCACTTACGAGTAATCTTCTTAAATATGATGTTGCTAACTTCTTTTCGTACAAGACAAAATCTAAATATTTCAATTGTTGTATTTTATCTTCGTTTGTTTCTTCTCTTCTGCTGGTAGATATTTTTCATGATGACCATGTTTTCAGCTTTAAACAAAGCATTTTAATTTTTGCTTAAGTGATACACAACATTTCTACAACTTGTTTTGAGTTACACCGACTTAAGAGGAATTGTTTCTGTCCTTTTAAAAAAGGTGTTCTGTGCATTAAAACTGCTTTTTAAAAACTACGCTTTTTTTTTCCAGCAATGATTTTTTTTATGGCCCCAGAGTTAATTTGGATTCTTTTTGGAATCAAATGAAATATTTTACTTTGAGTGAGAAAAACATAAATATGATACCTAGAAGAATCATTTGTTGCATATAATCTAGGTTGTTTTATTAATGACTTATGAGATTATTTTAATGCAATTTATTTTAAGCACTTAAAGATCTTTCTAAGAAAATTCGGAAGCAACTTGATATATTTTCTACTCACAGTCAGTAGGAATTTTACTGTTGGATCACGTGGCTTTGAAAAAATTATCTCCTTGATCCACCATTAATGACTAGTAGGAATTTTTCTGTTGTATCACATGTCTGTGAAAAAATGATCCTCTTGATCCACCATTAATGGCAAAATTAATTTGAAACAATTGCGTCACATAATTCTAATCTTTTATTATAAAATTGTAGAAATAAAGCTTTTAAACGCAGAGTGTAATGCCAAAAAAATTACTTTTCGCTTCATTTTTATGCAAATAGTTTATTGAAATTACAATAAAATATGAGACAAAACATCAGATTGGCTAGAAAAGCATTATGTATAGGCAGAACGGAACAGTTTAGGTACATATTCTTGCCTAAACATTTCGATACAAAGAGAAAATGGTATTGAAGTACCCCATATTGCTAAGCCGTTACCAAAAATGGGGTTAAATTTTTCCAAGAGATACATAGCGAATTTGCTATTTAAGGATCTATTTTGTGTAGAAAAGTAGTCCAACTTGCAGGGGACTCTTATATATCGTACCCCTTAAAATCCATCTGGTTATTATTTTGAACTAGTGATAAATTTTGAACTTTAAGTTTCAAAAGGGGAGAAAAGTTGCAAAAAGAGATGCAAACATTAGGGTCATAGAAATAAAATTTCACGTTAAATTAAAGCACAAATGAGCATTAAAACGCAGACATATGTTTCGGGATTGCGAAACATATGTCTGCGTTTTAATGCTCATTTGTGCTTTAATTTAACGTGAAATTTTATTTCTATTACTTTGCACAAAGTTAAATTATTACTATTAGGGTCATATTTTCGAAATGTCGATATCTTTTCAATGACGTATAGCTTGGAATGTAATACATTTTTTACATTTTCGTTCACCAAAAATGTAACTGAACTATCCAAATATAACTTGGATTTTTAAAGAAATACTCTAATTATAGAATTCTTTCACTCCTTTTTGTCTTAAGTTTTTGGATTTTTCCACTTATAAAAAAATATGACGTGTCGTTCATGTGTGTCATAGTCTGACTGCTATATCTTTATTCATCGAAGCAGTTAACTAGTTTGAAACAGTCTTCGATTAGTTTTAGATACAACGAGGATTTTAGCTTCGAAACACAAAGGAATATACACATATCTTACCGGGAAAAACACACAGTGGGTTCCAGAAAGATACTTTTACCTCGTTTCATTAAACGTTCACTTGATTGCCATTTCAATGTAATAGGAAATTAATAATTTTTTCTTCTTTTTCTTTTACAGGTTGCAAAATCATGAACAACTTTTAGAATTTCACCAAAAAGAACTATGGATCCTCAATCCAATTATGCCAAAAAGAGAAAATCAAACGATTGTCATCGTTCAAACAAGAAATCCGCAAAGCGAAGTTCGGTATGTAGGTTTAACACTCAGGCACTTCTGCATAACAACTCAACACAGCCCAGCTACTCCGGTTCGACTTCGGAAGAAACAAATTCCACCAACAGAAATCCAATTATTTTAAACTTAAAAAACGAAATCGTCCGGAACAAGAGTGGTAACATTGGCAGCAGCTTTAAAGTCCCTACTTTAAACAACGCTACTTCTTTCCCTATACCGCATGTTGTAAATAATCATTTTAACTCTAACCCATCCAAACATCCCCACATTAACAAAGCATCTTGCAAAAATTCGAATCCAAAGTACAATGATAGTACGAAAGATTGGTCGAGACAAGCTGGATGCAAGGCACCTCGACCATGTAATGTTAAAAATAGCATTCGAAAACCTATTTCCTGGAACAATTCGTCATCGACGAATTGTTCTGTTGCAACAGTTTCAGAAGATGCAGAGCCCCCGAATGCTCTTCCGGTATGTAATAGGGAATTGGAGAAAAAATCCGAAGATTTGGTGAAAATTTTGGAAAATCAAACTGGTGGAGAAATGCCATTCATTGAAATATCGAACGACATTCCACCTGAAAACTCAAGGAAAGAGAACTTTGCTGAAGAAATATTGCCTTCTAACCGAACTGCTATTGATGAAAAGAACGAAAGCAACACAATTCCGGGACAACATCAAAATGTGATTAGTGAAGCCGAAACAGAAATTTTTTTTTATGGAAATGTTCAAATTAAGCAGGAGGTCATCGATCTAGAGGGAATGTTTAACGAAACTGTGAATGATACCACAGATGATGTTTTTATTACTGACGAAATTGGAGCAATATCTAATTTCATAAAACTTGAAAATGAGGACATTACTGATCCAAATTCTTATATTTCTGATACCAAAATAAATGACTTCTATTCTGAAGGATCTTTATCACCTGGAAATCGTAATTACATGGATGCAATCACATCCGATGTTATGTTAACGCAATGTTGTGATAATTCAGATTTTCTCGAGTTACAAATGAATGTTAATTCTTCTGATAATGGGACCGTTAAAAAAGGTGATACAAATTTTGGCGTAGTGAATTACAACTTACCGAATCAATTTGCGTTTAAGGAACCAAATTTAACCAGGTTTACGAATTTTAGAGACAGTTCATATAAAATTGCAAACAAAATGTCGAATGACAATTTCAAAATGTGCGAACCGAATTCTGTTCTTAATTTCCCATTTTACAGCAATAATATGACAGCAACTATCAAGCAAGAGCCCGAAGATGTGCCAACTACAGCGTCAACCACATTGCAAAACACCCCAATACCTTTAAATATTGAAACTGTAACAGAAGTTACAAATATCGCGTCAAATAACCCGGTCAGTTATTGCAACAATTACGTGGATTCGCTGTCTTCTGTAGTACTAAGCGAAGACCCTTTCTGCAACAGCCATATTAATCGAGTTTCGCAAGATGTGCATGTGTCAGATCAAGAAAAATCCAACGTTAAGAAAGAGATCAGTAACGGTCAAAGTACTAATAAAGTCATCGAAAGCACAAATGAAAGCTCTATGGCACAGCCTTTGAATGTAAATAAGCATTTATTGTCCCCTGAAAATTCTTTTTCTTGTGGATCAAGCCCGTTATTAGATGGAATGACTGCTCTTTCCTGCGTAAACTCAGCATCTAAAATAAAGTCATGTGATTTGACGAACCAAAGTCAAGTGGAATTTGAGACAGCAAGGGACATTTTACTGTCTCAAGCCGCATTAGTTTTGGAAAATGTTTATAAAACTACTGAAAAGAAGCCTTCAGTTGTGTGCCATTACAAATCAGACGCATTGCCAAGTCCATGCAATACATCAAAACGAAATAATAACTTAACTTGCAGTCTTGATTCAAATGTAAGTAAATCTGAAAATGTTATGCACACATCAAAAGCAAAAAAAATAACTGAAAATGTTGATTGCATAACTATTGAAGATGATCCAAATCGACCTCCTACCGCTTCTGAAAGTTTGAATTTATGTATTAATTCACAAACAGAAAAATCTCTGGAAAAAACACTAGAAGTCAATTGGCCTTGCGAAAATGCTTCTGAACAGCATATGTTTGGAAATAATGATGTTTTAAACGAGCAGACGGTACACCAAATTATGAATATGAATCTCCCTATCGAAACACTCTCGCCTGCGATAAATGATAGTACAGTATTCTCCACAAAAAGTATTCAAAATGCCTCAAAAAATAATTCTAATGGGACAATTCAACAGTTTAAAAATACATATGATTTTCAACACTTTGACAATCATCTGCAACTTCAGAATAATCATAATGAAAATTACACGAGCTCTTTTAACCAAAATTATAGTGCAATTGCAACTCCAAGTAATAGAATATTTGGAACCAAGTTGAATAGTGAGAAAAATGGACAAATCTCTTCAATAAGTTTTAGTGATTTATCAAAATCAAGTGCAGAAGCATTTAAAAACATTCCTCAAAACTCTGAAATAGCTACAAATGTTACTGGACATCAAATGTTCGGAAGTAATTGTGTTACAAAAGAACAAGAGGTGTGCCAGACTCTGAATGCTAACGCCCTTAAAGAAACAAATTTGTCTACTAATAATGATTATACAGTTTCGTTTTCAGGAAATAATCAAAACAAACCTGCGATAAATGCTGATGAGACATTCCAAATCATTAAGAATACAAATAATTCCCAACGCTTTGATATTCCTTTGCAACTAGAGGGCAATCATGGTGAAAGTTGTATTAACCACTTTAACCAAAACAATGCAGAAACAAGTACAGGAGATAGATTCACTGGAAGAATATTCGAAACCGGACTAAATAGTGAAAATAATGAGAAAAAGGAACCCGACTCAATAATAAGTTTTGACGATATTTCAAACTCGCAAGGAGAACAGTTTGAAATTATTCCTCACAATGTGGAAATCGCTACAAATGGAGAAAAGTCTAATGCATCTATTTCGAGTAATTCCCTAAACTACCCCATTTACTTATATTCTACTAATGATGGAACCGTCGAACAGTGTTCTGGTTCTTTTTATCATCAACAGGAAGTTTCGGACTGTAATCCAGCTTCAGGAAGTTCCATCTTATTTCAAAAGCTGAGTAATCCGGACTCTTTTTCAAAGCAACCAAGCTTACCTGAAAACTTTCAAATGAATTCAACACACAAAACTGATTTTACTGAAGCATTAGAGGATAATATTCTACTTGATGCCCCTACAATCAAATCAATAGAGACTCAAGGTTTGGGAACGAGCTGTGAACCGCAATCGACTGATCAAATGAACACAGTAACTCAAAAGAAGGAAACACGTCAGACTTTTTCATCGCAAATGAACCTTTCAAATTTTGAAAATGGCGGTAATATATTGCCTGCAAACAGTGTGAATAGCACTAACACTTGGTATAATCACGCTATGGAGAACAAAGTTTCGGCATTGGGAGAAACACCAGTAATTACTATCGATTCTTTCAGTGGAGCGGAGCAAGATGAAGACGATGAAGTTCAAATAATTGCAACGTCTACTGTTCCGTCGCATTTAACAGATCAGAATTACAATGTTAATTATTCCCATAACTTTTCTGGATGTAGTTCAGATTTCGAGCAGGTAAATGTCGAACCGCTTGCCAACCAAAATCAAAACATTTATACTTTGCCGGAAGCACAATCCTATTTAAACAACCAAGATTTTTTTGATCAAAACCACAATGTGTTGGATACTTCCCATCTAAATGACTTACGGCGAGCAGTTAATGCCAAAGCTTCCGATTCTTCATGTTCACTGAAGACCAGTTTTCAGAACACCGGATCAAACTACCCCGAGAGAACATATATGTCTCAAAATATGAATGTACCTCAAAATACATTCAATAATTATATTTCGCAGAATGACACGATTTCAAATCAACGCAGTGAAGCCGAAAATCACCTTTCAAATTTAGAGAAATTAGTTCTCCCCGAGAATTTAAACAGAAAAAGACAATATAGTAAACAGTCAACAGATTCAAATTTTGCTGTATTGGGGGAACAAGAAAATCGAAAGAACCAATTCCCAACTTCCCATTTCCCAACCACATTTGCATCTTATGAAAGTAATCCCGTATCAGTTATGCAGTGTGATAATACTTCGGGTTTTAATATGCCAGTATATAATACAGCTCCATACATGAATCAATGTCAAAATATTAGTGAAAATTCCATGCTACCAAATCATACTGTAAATCTCCGTAATTCATGTGCATATTACCCACAAAATCAGACAAATTTGAACAATCATTCCGGTTATTTTTACAATGTTAACGAAAGTAACAATTTACGATCCTTACCTCAAAGTTCTACAGGAAATCCAACTCACTCGTCAAAGTATCAGGTTCTAAATGAAGCAAAAGCTGATTCGATGCAACAAATCTCAAACTGTTCGGGTGATTTTTCAGCAAATTATGGGACTAATCATTATGGGCAATATTTACACAATCGAAGTGAAAGGAAAAATAATGCAATAAATTATCAACCATCTCACACTTATCAGACTACAAATTTAGATTGCGCAAATAATTTACAGTCATCAAATGAAACTCCTGGTGCTAGGAAACTTCTGCTCCACTCAAGTGGGAGCATGATTTGCAACAATGCTTTTGAAACACATCCAAATTCGAAAGCAACAGGAGCTAATTTTTATCACAATTCAATCAATGTTAAAGGAAAATCTTTCGCTAAAAACAACCAAATTCGTAATCCTAACTATAGAATGTATTTCACAGCCCCTGACCAAACTTCTATTCCTTGCAGAGAACAGCCAAAGACCTCTTTAAACAGCAATTATAATACCATGAATTCGTTTCATGATGATACTTATAGAAACGTGAAGCCCTGTACCACGGATTTTAAGAATCACTGCAGAAGCTATCCACCCTTAATGGGGGGAAATTTTGACATTTCTCCACCAAATGTGTCCATCTCTTCAGAAGGACACAATTTTTCGGGTAACATAAAAGCAAAAGTTAATGATGGATATTCTCCAAGAAGTAGAAATAAATTCTCTTATCCTACTACAAATTCTCGTAACGTCCCCACATTTCCAAATGGCCAAGCTCCATTGGCAAGAACACAAAGTAGCATTAATATTTTTTCAGCATATGATAGCAATACCAGTACTCAGCCGTCAAACTTGTCGTCGCACGCAGCTTCTCAAAATCATGCAGATAGGATAAAAAAATTTCCTGTCAAGAATGAACATCCAATGGAAGCTTGGAATGGTTCTTTGAGCCGTAGCGGATATAATGGGAACGCGTTGAATGTTCTTCCTTATTCGAATGGAAATAACTGCGAATCTACTGCTTTAAATCAGAATCCTATAGCTGCCGTTACGGCTTTATGTAATCGTACCACAAAAAGTGGAAGTAGCATAAATGCTTTTAAAGACCAATTTGATATTCCCAAAAGCAACTACGGAGGTTCCTCAAAAACTGCCCGCCAGTATTCAACATTTCCAAATTTAATGCATGGAAAGAACTCTGCAACAGGCACGAACAATAAACCATTCGGAACAGGATCGTCTTTTTGTAATCCACGTACCGAAACTGCTTTTGCAAATCTTGCAGAACCCCCAATTTACAATGCGCAGCCCGAATATCTCTTACCAAACCGTTCTTGTTTTGCAGGTCAGCAAGGTATGTATCAGCCCTACAACAACCGTCTTAATTACAGAGCCCCATCTTGTACAGCCAATTACCATAGCGTACATACCCCAACATCTTCTTCAGGCTCTGATGAACATAGTTTAGTAATTGATGAGCAGAACTTGGAAAACCCAACTTTCAATTCCGCCTTCCTGCAAGACAAAAACGTCATACTTGATTTATCGTCCAATAAAAACACGATTGAAAGAAAATATGCGGAATCATTACAAATAGCAAATGCTGCCAAAAACTACCATGAAATGGAACGAATTTTAAACTTTCCAGAAGTTTCAAAAATTCGAGGTTCAAATTTTGCAATGGAAAGAGATAATCTTGCTTACCAGCCGAAGCGATTAATGGCAGAAGACTGTGGTTATAGTCAATATAGCACCTCGGTACGAAGAAGAGAACTCAACAACAAGATTGCTCGAAAAAAATCTGTGATGCGAAAGGAAAAACAAAATCTTTTAATTACAGAATATGAAGGTAACCAACATCCAAGTGCTAAAAGAAGACAGGAGCTAGCCACAGCTACTCAACTCACTGCCGAACAGGTTAACACGTGGTTTAAGAACAGGAGGCAAAGGGATAAGAAAAAGTGAGTAATCTTTGAAATATTCTTGTTTGTTGTTAGGACACCTACAACAGCATTTTCCAAATTGTAGGTCGTGAATCGATTTTAGTAAATTGAGCAAATAGTTTATAGAAAAAAGTTTATTGAAACGTCTTTTTAGCTACAATTAAAAAAGATAAATGCAAAAGCTACAATTATTTTATTTATTATTATAGTTTTTTCAAGATTACATTTAGCAAAAGAAAACAAACGAAATGTGGTTAAAAATGACGAAAATATTAGATCTCCTCCTGATAGTTTTGCATCTTGTTGCATGTTTCGTATTCTGTATTCAATAAAACTTACAAAAGTAAAGTATTTTTCCATCTTCTGGCTGCAATAAGAAACGCTTCCAAACTAAATTTGCAGGCAGGTTTATTCACTGTATAATTCTCAAACACTAATTCTTATATATATTCGAAAATGATTAATACAGCACTCAAATGACAACAATAAATCTCAGAAAGAAAATAATAGTGAGCCGAAAATGAGATATGTCGATAGATTTAAAAAAATTCGTTTTTTACATGCGTACCCTCATCTAAAAATAAAAAAAAAAATTATTTGTATTGCAACTGAATAAAATCAATCAGATATATTTAGAACCCTTATCAAAGATAATTATTTCATGGAGTTGGTATAGATTAGTGCATAAGACAGGGATGCCCATCTCTTCCAAGAGCGATGGCGCAACCCCCTCAAAAGCTATGGAGCGCCCTACTCCCACGAACGATACCCCCCAAAAAAGACTTAGATCGCCTAAAAATTCCAATGGTTCAGTCTACAGTATGACCTCCTCCCCCTTGATTTCATACGCAAATATCTGTTTCGTTTGTCTACGGCACTAAGTCATCAGGAGCAACTGAAAAAAAGGAGGAATGTTAATTTTTAAAATTAATTTTTGCTAATTTAAAACAATAACATTTTTGTATGTTTCGAGGACTTAAATATTTTTATCAAGTTCTTTATTAACAAATGCTTTTGTATTTAACTTATTGTTCATAAGATAAACTATATTGGGTGAAGAAAGCTTGCATATTTGGAGTGTGTTTCCGAGCAGGTGTTTCAACGTACCACGACATGAGGCGTACAGTGAAACAATGTTAATGGTTTTTTCAGTTGTTTTTCAATCATAAATATATTTTCAAAGCTTAATAAGAGTGAATTTATATGGTGAAAAATCAATATTAAAAGTGCATTAATTATATTTTTCTGCGTGCAAAACTGTACCCTGTCTTCCCCTATACTCCACTCGTTCAAAAGTTTTTGTTTAGCGTATTTATGCTTCTGTATATACTACTTGTACACCAGATTGAGTTTTTATTGTATTTAGGCTATAATTATTGTTCTTTTGGTATGTGTAGATTTTATTTACATGCAACTTTTTAAAATATTGTAAGTGCAGAAGTACATGGTGTAATTTCAGCAAAATTTGACCGGACAGTTAATTAAAGGTTAATTAGTGCTGTATAACTGTGTGTTGTATTACGGTCGTTAATTTATACTCGATAGAAAATAGGTTTTATTTTACCGCGGATGTATTATAGAATGAGTGCAAAACATGTCCCCAGCCCCCGCCGCATTCGCAGTTTACTTAAGATCAAATGTAAGTTTTTCACATGGTAGTTTATGTAATTAAAAACGATTTTTTAAAAAATCAGCTATATTAAAGACGGAGGGAATACACGCACTGAGCTCTGTATGAAAATCATACTTTATTCCCTATGATGGTTAACGTGTCCCTTTATTATTTTTGCCTATCGCAGTCAACCTGCTGTCCATCCCTGTTCCTAGAACCTCTCTGTCTTTTTTTTTTTTTTTTTGCAACGAATTAACAACATTCAAACTTGGTGATCAGTTTTGTCGCCAATCTATTTGTGTTAAAATTCTCATGAGACTAAAATTCTGTAAAAGTTGTTTCTCTTCCAGAGCAGTATCAATGCAGGGAAAACAATCCCATGACGCCACTTAAATTTGATGTTATCCCGCATGTGTCGTTTATCCGTATTTATCGCTTGAATTTTTTATCGAATTGAATTTGAAAAACGACCTACCGAGATTGTCTTGTAATTGCAGGTGCCCAAATTCTGGCAGATGGTTTACTTTTAAGACGGTTTCTTGAAAAGTTTACTTGCTTCTTAACATCAAAAGACAACAAATTCCGATATATTTTTAATTACTTAACTATAGTCATTGGCACACAAACGGGACCGCCCCCCCCCCTCCCCAGAAGGCACCGGGTATTCTACATCCAACCGGGTTTTTAAATATCCGGAATCCATCCCTGCCACTTCACTAAAGATCCGATTACCCGACATGTCGAGATGGACATCTGACAGGATATCCGAAGAGAAAAAACACTCTCCGACACAAATTTTATTTTTAAAGTTTAATATATTAGCATGTTATGGAAATATATATAAATTCGAAGCGCATAACGGATTTGAAAGCTTTTGGGGTACTTATAAAAAATGCCTATAGCGGTTTACAGGTTTCAAAGATCAGAGACGGATATCTGGTACGCATTTATTCGTCAGATATCCCTCAGACACCAGATCAGGATATTCGATCCCTGCTAAAATCAATATCGGGTACATCAAAAACCCTGACCCCCTCCCACCCACCGAAAAGAAAAGCTCTGAGTACGCTGCTGACTATAAATAATATCACTTCTGATGCAGGGTTAGTATGAATGAATGTTTTAAACATATGTATTTTGAAAACTATTACATTTTGTGAAAATAACGAGGGTCGATCCAGCATTTTCAAACAAGGTCCGTTTTTTGTGAATTTTAAAACGAGATTTTTGTTAAAAGTCAAATAATTTTGTGAAAATTTTAACATAGTGATGAAAAATTTTATTGTTATCTACCGCTTATATAATAAATAATGGTGTAAAAGCAAGATTTGGAAACTTGGAATGTTGTGAAGGGTCCGTTTTGATTGATTTGAATTTTGTGAAGGGCCCATTTTGATTAATTGGAATTTTTTGAAGGGTCCCGAAAACGGAACCGAATTTCCACTGGCGCTACCCCTGAATAATTACACATGAGAATTAAGAAAACGTTCCTAATTTTTTTTACTTTCATGAAACTCCTTTTTCAATGCAGAAAAAGTTTTCAGCTTTCGGTTCATAATTTAGTTTTCAACACAAAGGTAATCATTTTTACTTCTTATTTCAAGTTTTGTTTTGAACGCTGGATAGGACATGTAATTAAAACTTTTCTAATCCTAACTATAAGCGCAATCCGCCGTTAGAAACAATGCTTAAAACGCTGTTTTACTCTTCGTCACATGGTCACCAAGATACCCGGATGTATTCACATATGATTTCTTTTTTTTTTTATTGGGGGTATACGAAAATCTGTTTACAATCCCTCGTTGCCTCGAGCAGTCAATGAACTTCAAAAACGCATCAGTGTGCATAAAGCACTAGTGACAATACAAAAGTTCAGAATGTATGGAACCTCAGATTAAATGTTTATCGTGTTATGGTCAACACATTTAGCATTTTTATCTGAAAAAGAAAAGAAAAAATAATATTTTTTTCTCCCAGGCATCAGTTATATTATTATGTGGAATAGTTTCAAATATATAAATGTTTTTAACCTCCGGTCATTCATTTATGTTAGGGGCCGTTCATAAATAATGTCACGCTTTTTTCCCATATATTTGACCCCCTCCCCCCTTTGTCACAATATGTCACACTTCAGCGGACCCCCCCCCCCTTTGTCACATGTCACTCTATGTTGCATAATGCACGATGTCACACTTCTTGTTACCCCCCTCCCCTCCTCTTGTCACACTTTGTCACAATTTCACGAACCCCCTCCCCCTCGAAGCGTGACATCATTTATGAATGATCCCTTAACTCTGTGATCAAGTTTTTTTCTGTCTAAATATAACATGAGATACACTAACATACTTGAAATATTCTCTTTTGCTTTCACTTAGAGCGGCTGAGAGTCAACGCTTGTCAACCCTGGATGAGACAAGATGGATGACAGACTTCAGTGGCAATGCTGTAGGACCTGCTTCTACAAGTGCTAATTGCTTTACAAATATGCAGTAACAACAACAAAGCGATGGAACTTCTTCTAAATGTAATTTGGTAAACTTTAGCCCGGTGTACATGCACTTACAGCTTTTAAAAGACGGCTAAACTTTGACCTCTTGAGAAAAAATGCACTAATGACTGTTTTTTGTTTCCTCCCCATGAGAAAAAAGTATTTAATTTCTTGGTTGTAACGAGAGAGAAAAATGTGAACAAGCCAGCATTCGAAACCAGATCTGTACTGTATATATATGTATTATCTGAAGTTCTGTTGAATCAAAGTTTTAGAGAGGGGAGGAAAGCGAAAAACTCTCTCTGAATTTAAACTGCAAAAAATGAGAAAGAGAGAGAGACCTAAAAGTAACAAAACTTTTTAAAACTTTGGTTTTTCAAAAATTGTTTTGTATTGTGCGCTAATGTATGCTGATACATTCTGAGCCTAATTGTCGCATGATGGATATATTTATGATTAACTCGTTACTAATGTATTTCTGCGTTTTAAAGGGTATAATACTGGTTTTCTTATTTTACAAAAACGAATTAAATTCACTTAATAACCCTAACATTTTATTGAAATATTACACACAAAAAGTCATGTCCAGTGACTTAGTTGAACTTTTCAGTAGACTTAACTTTTTAAAAAGCTTACCGTCAAGTGTACCAACTTTGTGGCACGTGCGCCAACTTTGTGCCACAACGTCCCTTCAGGCACTAGGGCTGCCAACTGGATGCCGAGGTGTAAATAGAGCTTCGAAACTTTTTTACAACTCTTAAATTTTTTTCGAAGCTCTAGTTACACCTCAACAGCCGTTAGGCAGTTCTAGCTTCTAAGAGGACGTTGCGGCACAAAGTTGGCGCACTTGACGGTACTTGTTTTAATTTTATCATAAAATGCGCAACATGAAAACTCTGAATAATTTTTAACATTTAGTAAATGTTCAGTAGTAAATACTAAAAGTTTACTTATTCTTGCCGTCTAAATTTTCCTCCGTTATTAAAAAAAACCTCCCTTAATTGAAGCAGAAGTTAAAGCAAAATCCTTGTCGGGCATTATGCAAATAATAAAACATGAAAATTAAAAAAACGTTCCTAATTTTTCCATCTTGAAAAACACTCCTTTTTCAATGCAAAAAAAATTTGAGTTCCCGTTCCGTAAAATTCTCAAACTCCGGAGAGCACTGAAAATACCGGACAACCATCTAAACCCGGAATTATAGTATTCACCAATGAAATCCTGAAAAAATCTGGTGGTGAAAATCTGAGCCATGGAGACAAGCAAAAATGTTTGAGAAATGTCGAAAAGTTTTCCTTAATATCCTTTATTTTTGAATTGCTGTAAAACAAAGTAAAGCAGACAAAAACAAACATTTTTCTACAATTTCTTGAAAGCAACAAAATTCGGATGGATATTTAAAGAAATAACGTAGAAATCTAGTTTTAATCTTTATTATCAAAATTGGTTATCTTGATCAGAAATCTAGTTTGTAGAATGTGTCAAAAATTACTTGTGTACAAATATTGTGTACAATATTGTACTACATTTTCTAAATATTGTTATAATTTATGTTCTCGTCAGTGTTAGTTCTCAATGAATTTTCAAACATGAATTCTCTCAATTGAGTGAAGATTACCTTCTGTTAAAGAAGTGAACATTGTGTTACAGTTAAAGCACAGAATTTAGACATTTGGACGCTTCTGCGCGTGGCAGAAAAGAACGAATCCATTCAAGTTTCAGGGAAGTTCGTTTTTCAGGTGCGTTTAGTTCGTACATTAATCGGAATGTTTGCTTCTCAGTTTGTTAAAAGCAACTGAATCAATCAAAAATGCTAAACGAACTAGAACGAGAACAAAGACAGCACATTGCTTACACTAGTACGTTCCTCCCTTGAACTTGAATGGATTTTTCTTGGCACTCTGCCAGGCGGATTGCTTTGGTTGATGGTAGAACTGTAGCTGCAAAATATTCAGGCATGTGCTTGTGCATTAAATGGAGAAATAATGAAATATTTGAAAACAGTTTTTCGTTATTTTTTTGTATTTTAGTTGTGTATTTGTATTATTTTATCATACTTTTGTTTTAATGCATGTTTTTGTGATATGTACCAACGAGGAACAGTTTTCGGAATAGGGTTGATGCTAAAAGATTTTCCTCCACTCACATGAAGAAGTTTGCATCAACATTTTCTAACGCTCTTACATGCAAAGTTATTTTATGTTTGTATAAAGTATTTTGTTGACAACCACTTGTTCGTATTTTCATAAAAATTTCAGTCAATTTTCTTAATGAAATTGTGGTCCTAGGGCGCTTCCTATACACAATATTTTAAATGCTCCTTCTATCTCAAATTAGATGTTATGTTTAGCTCGAAAATAAGTCGTGCATTTTTTAAAAAATATTTTATATCGGTGATTAGGTTATAATCAATATCCTAAAACATGACAAGTTCTACTAAAGCGCATCAAACTAATTTTTATTATAAAAATTAACTATATTTTCGGTTGATAGGAGAAAACTGATAATTTTTAAAAATTGAAGTTAAAAATAAATTTATTTCGATTTGGTAAATTACGAATATGGTGTATTACTTATGGTTAGAATTAAAACTGTTACTTAAATGCTCCTTATCTCTTAAATTAGTTGCTATGTTTTGCTCGAAAATTTTGTATGTAATCCCGAAGCTACATTATGTGCAAGAAATTCCGTAAATATCAATTAAAATTGATTTTTTTTTTTTTTGCGATTAAAATGGATAAAACTTGGAATTTTTATTCCTATTTTTTAGTTTGGGTTAATGAGGAAATGCTTGATAAGAAAGCGTAGTTAATTGACACTATAGCATCCTGAAATCTTTGGAAAATGTTCAAACAAAATCATAAAATCATCAGTATCAATAATCGGTACGAAAGTATTCAAATGTAGCAACTAATTTTGGCCGGAGGGAGTATATGTTATTATTATATCTATGTGTAGGGAAAAAATCCAGTTTCCTTCGTGTTTTCCTTTTAACTTCCAATTAATGTCTTGCTCCATGTTTATTCCAATAAAAGTAACATAATCGGAGCGCATTTAATATTGAAATATGATATACCGGTTCTAAAATAATGTGTGACCTTTTTTTTTTTTTTTTTTTTTTTTATGGTTCGTTAGAATTTTCTCAATTTCCCGTAGAAATCCAATGTAGAAAGCAGATATCCAGCCAATTTTGTGAGAAAAATTAAAAACAATAGAAATGTAATAATAACAGTATGATTGTTTTCCCAAATGATTTACAGGTTACACTCACACCCATGCCCTGTGTGAAACCGCGTGATTATTATCATGTCACTTGCAAGTATGGGATTCACACTACCAGAGTGACAACGCGACATTTGTCGCCAAATCATCAAATATCTCGCCCAAGTAGCTATCATAAGTAGGCGACAAGTGTGTCGCCTAAAAAAATTTCCATATTCTTATATTTTGTTTATCAGTTAATGTTTAGAATATTTTAACACTAAAACGTCTGTGCTGTTTTTTGCATAAAAACATGGATATATACTGTTCAAATGTGTAATGTATTATACACATATTACACGCATAAATTACGTGTGATATTATTATTTTTCTTTTGTATGTTAGGGTTTTTTTTTTGTTTTTTTTGCAATTAAGCTAAAATTGACATCAAAATTATAATTGAAACATCATGTGACGTATTATAAGACGTGCAACGTTTTGCCTTCAAATTAATTGGCTGCTAATAATTGCATGATTGAAAACTGCTATTACTATTATTTTAGGTTTCACAGCCAATCCAAAGCCTCCACCAATCTACCTCGTTGGTACAAATCGTAAAACTATTTATTCATTTGCATGAATTTATTTTTAAGTTTAAGAAAGAAAACGTGTTTCTGAATATTAGATGTATTGTGTATATGATGGAAACTACAAAGTTTTCTTTTGTAAATAAGATGCACTCCAGGGCTCGAAAAATCTTTAAAATTTTACATGCCAGAACAAAATTTTTATATGCCCAGAAGTTGCTTTTGCATGTTAATAAACACTTGAATTTCTAGTAAAGCATTAATCAGACAAGAAAGGAAATTAACAGCTTTATATCTGAAAATCAAGAATTATTTTAACGTTAATCTAAATCATTAAAAAAATACATTAGAAATAAATATTACATAGCAGGTCGTTACAAGTCAAAATTTGCAAAATTTAAACTGTATTACCAATTTTATTGTTGGCATGCATGTCCGTCAACATGTCGATTTTGAGCTCCGGTAAGAATGCGGAGCTTTTTGAATAAAATACGAAATAATAAAGTTTTGAAAAGAATTATTTGATCAAAAAAATTACGTGCCCTACCGGGCATGTAAGGGTAGAAAATTCATGCCCGATCGGAATTTTTACATGCCCCGGGCATGTCGGGCATTATAATTTTCGAGCCCTGTTGCACCCATTATGGATTGTTCTGTTAGATAATGGTCTCTGATTGACTCCAACTACGAAGAAAGAAAATTCTAATATGGAATTTCAATGATAGCTCAGAGATGCTCCATTTTTATTTATGTTCATCATTTTTATTTCTTCAAAAATGTCCTTTTAGTCTAGCATTGTAAGATAGTCACCTCATTAGACTAAATATATATATGTCAAGGCACACCAATTTGGAGGAGTCGTCTCTCTGTGCGTAAAATATTTGTAGATTTTATCTTAACAGATGTATTGAAATTATGTATCACAATTTTCTATTAAGTAATGTTCGAAAAAGTTTTCTGCTTTTAACAATACGCTTGTAACCTGTAGTCTTAATCAATGAGCTTAATTATAGTCACTTTTTGAAAGTTTACCAAAAGTTGTTGCCAAAGACAAATGTATAAAATGGTTACACGGCAAAGTTAATATATTTTTGCACTTTTTTGACACATTCTCACACCCTATTTATCTATTTATGTATTATGTATTTGTTCGCGTATCCATACGTTGAATAAGACAATAACCTGCACCATTTTAAAAAGAAGCTTTATAAAGAAACCTGAACTTCTAGAAAATGAGAAATTCACTTCTCTTGATTTCGTTCAACTACTGTTTAATTAATAAATTAATTATTTATCCCTATTATTAAGTATAACGAAATAAAGTACGCTAGTTGATCCCCACTGACCATCTGTGGGCAATAACCATTTTAAAATCGTGAGAAGTGCTTTAAAATGTGAAATGCTTAAGAAATGATCGCTAGATACAAACAAAAGTACGGCCGCTCGATATAAACAAACGAAGGTCACTTTACTCTTTAATTTTTCACACCCCAAGTCTGAACTCAAGCTGAGTACAAAGAATTCAGTCCAGTTTTGTTAATACAGAAAATAAATGAGTTTCATTAATACAGAGCTTTTCAACTTTTTGAAAGATTAATTTATTAAATATAGAATTATGGACTTACGAAGAAATGTAAACAAAATACATCCATAAATAAATAATTTGTGTAAAAACACAAATTTAGCTTTGCAAAGATTTCTGATATCCCAACGAAAACATAAATGAAAAAAGGGCCAAGTTCGATAAAACAAAAACGGCCTTCGGAGTAGTCGGTGCCAGCGATAAAATAAATCATATCTAACGGGTACCAAGTTCCATGGCAGATCCTGTAATCATAGCTGTAAGAGCGTACAATGTACTTTAATTTATTTAAAAGCATTTTTTTTTTAATCGGATTCCTAACTTGGCAAGTGCTAATTAAGGTAAATTACATTCAAAAAATTTAACTCATTCAATTAGAAAGTTTTAATAGCTAGTAAAATCATGTGGCAAGCTATTATAGTTAATTTCCAATTGTACCTTACCCCTATTGCGATGAAATTGAAGCAGACCTGACACATGCGCAAAATCACAGAGAGCGTTTGCTAAGAAAATCTGACAATCATATCGTTCCTCTTGGAAATGTGCCTATTGTATAAAATCGGCCTTCATATTTACTGTGATGTACTTTTATCGAAATTTTTTATCTCCTTACCACTGTTCTTTGCTGTCAGGAACCGAAAGTGTCTTATCCAAAACGTTTATCGCACCGTCCTGTCGTGCCTATTACATCAAATATTATTTTATTTACTTTTTTCTTTTACTTATATTTCTTTCGATATAATGCATTATAATCTCCTTTATAGCTAGTGTCGAACATTATCAATGAATTTCCACAACCACTAGCATCAAAAGTGATTTACATTTGCATGACATTTACATGTCTAATAATAGGGATGTTGAGCAAATATCGTCTTATCTTTAAGTACTGTGTATGATGAAAGGATGCAGTAATGCAATTCAGTGGTTTTATTTGTATATTATTTTGGTGATGGAAAATGGTCATTTTATGAATGTATTTATCAAAATAACAGTAATGTAGATTTGTTGTGTAGTGAAATATATTTATTATTAGTTCAATAAAATTCTAAAAACATATTTGAGTTAGTTTGTTTTCTTAAATATGTTGCACATAATCAATTGTACTAAACTGAAAGCTTTTATTTCAAAAGAAGTGCATAAGTAACTATTCAAAGCTAAAAATATTTACATACAATTTAAATCTTATTAAAGCAATAGCAAATTTTATCTGCTTACTAGGAGGCTCCCGCTCACCAACAGCCAAACTGCTTACCCAGCTTCTTCGGATCGCTTCGCGAGTTCGAGCTCGTTGCACTCGCTCATTAAAAGTTAAACTATTTTAGAGTATCTTTATGGAAAGAATCCGTTCTCAATCAGAAAGAACATTCTATATTGCACACAACTCTTTGGAATCAAAAAATATATGCCTTGTAACATAATGAGAATAGATTTTGCACAGTATCTGAAGCTTGGCGAGATTCCGAATGTCGCTGTTAATACCCACAATTGAAATTGTATATGAAGTTAAGAAGTAATATACTCTCTCGGAAATTTAAAATAAAGCGAATCATATCAATTTATTCAAGACTAGCTGACATGCCCGGCTTTGCGCGGAATAATATTGCATCATTCGCAGGCTAAGTGACGCATGTCCAAAATTCTGTTGTAAATATGTAAGGAAAAATTTTCTTTAAAAAATCATGTTGGAGATGGGCAACAGGCCTGAAAAACCTTATTTAAACAGTAAAAACATTTAAACGAACAGCCTAGAAAAATTCCTTTTAGACCAAAAATAACAGTTCATAAAAATCTACATTAAAATGCCAACAACAGTTCAAAAAAATTGCCATTAAAGTAATTGCAACAGTAACTAAAATGCGCACATGCAGCGAGATAAATGTGCCAAAATGATATCGAGAGACCCATAAAAATCGTAATTACAATATCTACCACAATACATTTAAAAATCCCCATCAAAGTAAGATCTGTATTCTGTTTTAAAATGTCCATCAGATGAAGCACAACTGTCCCTGAATATGTCTGCTACAATAAAGAAAAAATCCTTAAATCCCCACATTTGAATAAAGACAACTATTCCTAAATATCCCTAATAGAATAAGGACATTAGTCTCAAAAAATCTCCATTAGAATAAAGACGTCAGTGACTAAAAATACCCATAAAAATACTGACCTTCAAGAGCTACTGTTCCTAAAATTACCAACAGTCCATCTTAAATTAACCATCAAAATAAGGACAGTTCCTATAAATTCCGATTGCAAAATCGTCAAAGGATTTCCTGAAAATTCAATTGAATAGCACTTTCATAAAATTCGGATAAAAACGAAAGAAAGGGAAGCATTTTTCCAAAGACAAATGCTTATATAAGTTAGAAAATGTTTGGTACTGAACCAATCCTGACGCGTGAAATTTAAGTTGATAGAAAGAAATAACTAAATTATGTCCAAATAGTGCCAAATAGACCGTAAAAAAATTAAGTAAATGTTTTATAAAATAAATCACTTGAGTAAAATATGGAAAGAAAAATCAACCTCAAGATAAAGTAATTGAAAATCGTCTGCACTTTATAATCCACAAAATATGCATAAAAATGAAACGAATTCTTAGAATTTGTTTCGCTGATAAAGCGGACAATCTACCATGAGAAATAATATGCTTCATGAAATTGTTGAACTGGTACCATGATACTAAATCGCCAAAAAACAAAGAAGGATCAACCTCAAGGAGTAATTACAGATCGTCTGCAGTACGCTAAAAAATGCAATGAATTTTTAGAATTTGTTTCGCTCATAAAACGGCATGAATAACGATAAAACATCATTTTTTCAATCTTGAGTTAACAAAAATCATCTAATTGGCGACAAAAGTAATATTTATTTTGGCGAAAACACGCAAATTGAGCAGATAAATTCAGAGGTAAGCCTTGCTTTAAAGTTCAAAAACTACTTTAAATGAATACTGCGCGTGTTCTATTTGTCCTACGAACTGCAAAAAAAAGCATCTTGTGCAGTTTTTTACGGAGATTCATATGCTGCAAAAATCGAAAAGGTGTGACGTTTCTTCGATGAGATATTCCTAAAATCAACAGTTTTGCTTAAATTGAAATAAAAGAAGAACAAATTCGAATTTTCGGAAAAACGCTTCGAGGTGCACGAGGACCTGACCCAAGGTACCTGTAACCAAAATTTCGTACTTCTGGACCGTTCCATCTTGCCAGGAGGCGATCGACAGACACACACACACACACACACAAACTTTCGGTTTTATTTATATAGATTCATAATAATCAAGATTATTATGAATCTTGGCGGTGACATTACGTACACATTTTGCTTATTATTATGAATCTTGGCTGCGACAGGAAGAATTTTAGTATGTGACCGTTACTTATTATTTTAAGATTTATGTAAAGACGTTTTCATATTTGGCAACAAAGAAATTGTTTTAAAAAAGGTAAAAAACATTACATTTTTTAAGGTAAAGCTTAAAAAATGTAATGTTTTCCTTGGAGAAAAAAATTTTAAAATATGAATGCATGAGAAAAAGTTATGCCAAAAGGCTGCTGTTGCTTTGGATATTTAACTGTAAAAGTAGTTTGAATAAACTCAAATAAAAGAAACGCATAACAATCGGTTCAGTTGTTAATATAAGATATTGTTTGAATTTTAAACGCGTGTGCCGCTGATGATATCTCGCTTCTGATTGGCTGCTGGTATCATAGTAGCTACGATTTAAGCCCCTTCACACATACGTTCTTTATTGCGCGACTGAACGCGGCGCATCTAACCACACTCAAGAACGCGAGTAAAACCTTGTCGTTCAAGAATGTGTCCCAATAATGTGCCACATTCTTAACCGCGTGTAAGAACGCGTTCAGATGCGGGGCGGGGCGCTCAGTGAAGTTTCTACAGAGTACAACATTCCACGTTTCAAGCCAGCATTCGCGACACAATAAAATGTAATCCATTAAAGAAAAATCATTAGTTTTGGCATCAGTTGAATGGCAGCACGAGAGATATAAAAAAAACGATTATTGATGTACGAATCACAGAGTAATCATAAATCACAGAGTAATGATTACTCTGTGGTACGAATTAGATATACGCTTACGGCGGAGTTGAATAAAGTAGTATTTTAAATAGTTAACGAATTTTTATTATTTTAGAAATAAGCAGTTAAAACTTCAGAAGTGGGATGAGCTTAATTTAGTTATTATCCACAATACGCCGACGGACTACGAGTCGAACGCATTACGAAAACGCAGCTTTAAAAAGCCAGCAACGGTTAATCCTAACGGTTTTAGAACATTGCACCAACGACGGACGACGTATTTTATTTGAAGAAAATTCACCTGCGATAGAATTTGATGTCAAGCAAGTGTAACGCTGTACTGAACTTTTCTATTTGATGTATGAGGGAAACCTCCACGTAACGAAATTAACAGGTACGTGTTGCTGTTTTGAGTAACGTATATTTGAATATAACTTACTTTTCTGTTATCGTGAAAAATGTCTTATTTAGCAAAAGCGAAGAAAGCCGTTTTATTTGAATTAGCAGAAGAGTTAGGTGAGATTGTTAACGATGGTATGAAAGTTATAGATTTAAAAGAGTTGATTTTAAAATCTGCGCATTATGAAGAAGAGTTTGTTAAGAGTTTGCTAGAAAGAATAGTTGCTGAACGGCTAGCAGAAAATGAACGACTAGAAAAAGAACGGGCTTTTGAAGAAAAACAAAGAGAACGGGATTTTGAAGAAAAACAACGAGAAAGGGCTTTTGAGTTAGAAAATTAAAATTGGCGACAGAAAATGTACCCAACGAAACGGGTCCTGAAATTCAGTTTAATCCCGATATGATTGCTAATAAGTCAAAGAATGATTTGCAAAAGTTAATTTCTAAGTTTGATCTTAAAAAGTGTAATAAAAATTACTCTCACACCTAAAGTAAGGCTTTAATACACAAAATGACACTACATATTTAAACAAAAGACGAGCCGTTCTTAAAACGGATTTTCAAATGAAAGACAGATATTTTTCGTAGCCTGTTGCCACTGGAAGGAAACAAATGTCAGAGACTATAAGAGCATTAAAATTATACCACAGTCACTACCCTCTAAAAATCTGTGACATACAAATACAAATACAAATACAAAAGTGACGACCAGTAACAGGCTCAGGGCCCAGCTAGGCTGGTCCTAGTTAATTTAGCAGTCCCCAATGAACATTAAGAGCTTTCTTAAAAGTTTCCACCCCACTGCAATTAACAGTCGCTTCCGGTAAACTATTCCAACTGCCTACAACCCTATTGAAGTAGTAGTTTTTCCTAATTTCAAGATTAGCCTGAGATTTGAAAAGTTTAAAACAATGACCTCTGGTTCTACTTTCAGCACATAGCTGTAGTCCATCAACGTTTCCCGTTTTAACGAATTTAAACAACTGAATCATGTCCCCTCTGACTCTCCTTTGCTCAAGACTATACATATACTGACCAACTACTTCCGAAGATAATGAAGAATTTGCCATAGTAATTTTTCATTGTATGGTAAGATCGACATGTTACAGTTCTTCCCGAAGTTACGATCAATAAAACTCAAGGAGCTCCCAGTATCAATTAATGCATTTGCACCGACACCATTTACTTCTACTTGAATTATAGATTTCCGAATACAATAAAGGGATGCAGCAGAGACTGATGCGATAGTCAGTAGAAGCAACAGTATTTCTTTTTGCTGGAGTATCTCGAGAAAGGAAAACTCGTTGAAAATGTCCCCGTTTAGAACATAATTTGCACACTGCATTCTTGGCAGGAGATACGTTTCTTGAGTGGCGATGACCACCACAAAAGTAGCAGTCGCCTTTTTTTGATAAGGAAGCAACTGTTGACAGAGAAGTGTCTGAGGCTTCATTACTTTTATCACTGATTTGAGCTGTAGTACTATCAAAAGAAGTGGACTGACAAGTTTGTTTAAAACAGTCAGAATATTCTGATACACCAGAGTAATTCGCAGACTGTAGTTTCGCCAACTCTAAAGAACGAGCCTAATTGAAAGCGCTTTCGAGAGATAGAGATACGTTTTCCAGCAATCGTTTGCGAATTTGGCTGTCATTTAATCCTCTGATGAAAGAATCTCTGATATAATCGTTTTGATTTTGATCAGCAGTTACAGTTTTGAAATTGCAATCTTTGCTCAGTTGTTTCAAAACAGAGAGATATTGATCAACAGATTCTCCAGTCAATTGGCTCCTTGTCGCCAAGTGATGTCTGGCGTAAATAACATTTTTAGACTTGACGTACAATGAATTCAAGGTATCGATTGCTTCTTCAAAATCCTTACAACCTTCTATGTACTGAAATACATTCGAAGAGACATAATTTGTAAGAAGTTGCTGCTTATCACCGTCAGAAACCTCTTTTATATGTTTTAAGAAATTATCAAAAGTCTTTATCCAATGTATCCATTGCTTATCCGCTGTCGAGCTGGTCGGATCTAGATCTAGTCTGTCTGGCTTCAAGTATTTTTCCATTACTTAAAAGGAATTCCAGTTAGAGATGATTTCCTTAATGTTTGTGTATTAAATTGTAATGAAAATTACTCTCATACCTAAAGTAAGGCTTTAATACACAAAATGACACTACATATTTAAACAAAGGAGGAGCCACTCTTAAAACGGATTTTCAAACGAAAGACAGATATTTTTCGTAGCCTGTTGCCACTGAAAAGAAACAAATGTCAGAGACTATAAGAGCATTAAAATTATACCACAAAGAGTCAGAAATTAGTCTTTATTTAGTTCTATTTGAACGACAAGCACGAAGAGCTGAAGTGGCAAAGGAAGATTGGGTGTCTCACTTGTTGGGATTACTCCCTTACGAAATAAAACAAATAATTGCAAGAGAATTCGAAGAAGCAGCAAATGATTACGATTATATTAAGAAGTTGTTATTAAAACGTTTCAAACTAAGTCCAGAAAAGTTTCACCAAAAGTTTTATCAACTTAAAAATTCGAATAGTACATTGGGAGATTTTGCTTTTGAATTGCAGAATTATTTCAAAGAATGGGTTTCAGGATTAGGCATCGTAGATTTTGAAGGTTTAAAAGATTTGATGATAACAGACCAAATGAAGCGTAAAGTTCCTAGTGAACTTAAAGATCATTTCATTGACGAGTGGGCAAAATTTGTGACGCCAAGTGAGCTCCCCTATAAGTTGGATGAATATGAAGACAGTAAGGGGAAATAGATCGCCAAATCAAGCCTACGAAGGCAAACAGCCAAATAACTTTCATAAAAACTACGCCAACAATCGTTTTGAACGTTTCGGAGATGGTAATAACAATAAAACAAAGCAACGAGTTGCACAAACGGAATTTACTCCGAATCGTAATACGTCAGGCTACAGGAAACCTTTATGTAACGAGAAAGGTGAGCCGAAATGTTTCAATTGCAATGATTATGGGCATTTGTCGAAGGATTGTCCATACAAGATTCAAACTTCTGGAAGCAACGTAACCAACTTAACCACAAAAATTATGAGTAGTTCAACCTCCTTTCTCTACCTTAAAAAGGCTAAGATTTACAATGAAACCTGGATAGAGGCGTTAATTGACACTGGGAGCTCTAGCTGTCTGATGAAACAATCAATCCCCAAGAAATTAAACATCAACGTTATTCCCGAAATAAATGATATTTACGGCTTTGGAAGACTAAGTACACCAGCAGGGAAAACCTATGCAAAGACAGTGATCTGACAGAAAAACCAATTTTGGCATTATATTTCCCTGATGCGATAACAGAGGTACATACAGATGCAAGCTCTAGCGGAATTGCTGGGATGTTACTTCAACGTGGAGAGGATGAAAAACTTCACTTAGTGTATTGCGTTAGTAAGAAAACAACAACAGCTGAATCAAAATATCATTCCAGCAAATTGGAATTGATGGCCATTGTTTGGACTTTAGACAGACTACGCCAGTTTCTTATTGGTATCGAGTTCACTGTTGTAACGGATTGACAGGCTTTAGTATATCTAAACACTAAGAAAACGCAAAACCCTCAAATTGCAAGATGGAGTAATTTGATACAAGAATACAACTTTGAGATGAAATTCAAACCTGGGATGAAGATGGCTCATGTAGAAGCCTTGAGTCGATGTCCTATCTTACTAGAAGATGATACCTTAGATGCAGTAGTTGAAAACAATTGGATGTTTATCAAACATTTACGGAGGATGAAAAAGTATTGATAATGCAGCACGCAGATCAAGAACTGAAAAGCTTCATAGAAATTTTGGAAAAGGATCCTCACGACAGAACAGTAGAAGAGAAACAGAAAATAAAGGACTTCGACTACAAGCACAAGAGATTATATCGAATCATTCAAGATAAGAAAGGAAATAAGTTGTTGTACGTGGTTCCTAAAAGTATGAGAAAAAGTTTGGTGGTGAGATTTCATGACTTGATGAGACACTTTGCTGTTGATAAAACGATAGCCAAGATCAAGGAACTTTACTGGTTTCCTTCAATGAAAAGATATCTCAGAAGACACATATCAATGTGTTTCGAGTGCCTGATAAATAAAGTACCTAGTGGCAAACGGCAGGGAGTTTTACACCCTATTAAACCAGGAAAAAGACCAGTCGATGTGGTTTACCTTGACCATTTAGGACCGTTTGTGAAGAGCTGTAAAGGAAATACTCATTTACTTATTTTAATTGATAATTTTACACGATTCGTGAGACTCTTTCCAACTAAGAGTACCTCAACTAAACATGTACTCAGATTTTTAGAAGAATTTGTTGAAGAATTCGGACTTCCTGAAATTATAATTAGTGACAGAGGCTCATGTTCCACGTCAGTTGCATTCGAAGAGTTTTGTAGAATAAATGGAATTAAACATACATTAAATTCTACCCAGCGACCGCAAGGAAATGGAATAGTAGAAAGAGTTAACAGAACCGTACTACCAGTAATTATGACGAGCATGACGCATCCTGAACAGAAAGATTGGGACAAAAGAATAAAAAGATGTGAGCGAAATTTCAATAGTATGGTAAATAATACAACTGACAAAACACCATTCGAAATGTTGCACGGTTACTCTCCAAGATTCAATGACGGCATATTGAGAATGCTTGCTGGTGAAGATGCTTGGAAAGATCCAGAAAAGATCCAGGGTGAAACGAGAAAGAAAATCGAAGAAAGGCAAGAAAAGACAAAGAAGTACCATGATCAGAAGAAATTGAAGACAATGAAGTTTGATAAGGGAGAAATAGTCGTGGTTAGACGATCACCGGTAGCCACAGGGGAACCGACTAAAACACAACCGAAGTATCGTGGACCATTAGTAGTGGCAGAGGTTCTGCCAAACGACATCTACATAGTCTCCCAACTTGAACCTAAGGAGAAGGTACGATTTTATACAACCACCGCTCACGTCAGCCAGTTAAAAGCATGGAGATGTGAAAGTGAAGACGATGACGTTGACGATGAGGATAAAAAGTGTCCACCAACGAGAACTTCTAGACGCATCATTAAGGTTCCTGCTCGGTACTTGGACTAGAGAAAAGAGACTTAAAAAAACTTGAGAACATTGAGTAATTATCTCATCGGGGACGATTATTTGTCAGGATGGTCGAATGTTGGCATCTGTTGAATGGCAGCACGAGAGATATAAAAAAAACGATCATCGATGTACGAATTAGATGTGCACTTACGGCGGAGTTGAATAAAGTAATATTTTAAATAGTTAACGAATTTTTATTATTTTAGAAATAAGTAGTTAATATTAGTAAATGAATTACAATAATGTACAAATAATACGCACACCACTTTGTGGTTGAACCGAGCAAAAGGTATTTTTTATTGCAAAAGCAACAGCCTGCAGAATTGTCCAATCATCCCGCTTTGATGCGCGGATAAAGCGGCCTTTACACACACGTTCTTAACCGCGCTCAAGACAGCGGGCCATTCAGATCCGCGTTCAAGAGTGTGCTTGTAAATGCAATTTTAAGACGCTCAAGAATGCGGTTAAGAATGACACTAAGATGCCCGCTCATGATTGTAGCACTGCTGTAAATGAGTGGCAACAGTGGATAAGAGAATGTAAAAATTAGAAAGAAATAAATTAGTTTAGTTTTGCGTTTTGTAATGCTTAGATGCTGTTAGTTTCTGTAAGGGTATAAGGTGTTACCATTACATTATAATGATTGCGCACCAAGAAATGATGCATTTTACATACGCGTTCTTCCGCGCATCAAAGTGGGGTTTGGACGATTCTGCAGGCTATTGCTTCTGCAATAAAAAATGCCCTCTGTTTTGTGCACTCTCAGAAATGGAGCTCTCACTTTCGACGATTTTTCAATCGTCCAGAAAATTTTGTCATTTATAATGATTCTTTCTTCGCGCGATCACGTGACTTAAAAAAGTTACAACACAAATTTCGCCAATTTGACGAAAGATTTACTCGGAGCATTTTCGTGAGTTTTGAGCATGCGTTTCTGAGTGTGTGTTTGAGATCAATCACAAAGTGGTGTGTGTATTATGTGTATATTATTGTAATTAATTTACTAATAATTTTTTTTTAATGGATTACATTGTATTGTGCTGTGAAAGCTATCTTGGAACGTGGAACGTTGTAGTCTCTGAAATTCCATACACCACTCTGTAGGGGACTGCAATGAACGCCCCGCATCTGAACGCGTTCTTGCGCGGTTAAGAATGTGGTACATTATTGCGGCACGGTTTTACTCGCGTTCTTGAGCGTGGTTGGATGAGCCACGTTCAGTGTCGCACAGTTAAGCACGTATGGGTAAAGGGCGCTTAAGAATGCGCATGTAAAATGTATCTTTTTTGGTGCACGATCATGAGCGCGCATCTGAGTGTCATTCATAACCGCGTTCTTGAGCGCTCAAAAATTGCATTTACAAGCACACTCTTGAACGCGCATCTGAATGGCTCGCCGTCTGGAGCGCGTTTAAGAACGTGTGTGTAAAGGACGCTTTAGGCAGTGGTAGCCTAGTGGTTAGGATGTCGGGCTTCCAATCGGGAGGGCGCGTGTTCGATACCCGCTGAAGACCCACCATGTACACTTGGGATATGTGCATGTAAAATCCGTACACCCCACTACCTCTCCCCTGGGGCAGGGAATCCCAGCGCTAACAGGGAAGGAGGTTGGAGGAGAAAAGTAACTACCATTTGATTCGCTCCGCCGACGACACCATCATTAAGATTAAATAAAAATTCTTCAATTACAGTCGACGCTCGTTATAACGACCACGCATTATAAAGACCATTCCATTATAACGACCAGTGATAAAAGCCCCAACTTTCTTCCTATGAACTCTATGTTAATTTGCTTTCGGTATAACGACCGTTCTGTATCGCCCAATCCAATACAGCGACCGCATTCAATGGACACTATTTCCGGTATTTTTCCAAAAAGAACATGTTTCTAAATTTGTAACTTGAAATGACCTTGATTATAGTTTACTGACAATCTGCATGCAGCCTTCAGTGTTCAGTCAGTCCAACTTTGACAGGGGGAGGGGATTACCACTCACCATAGTATGGAAAGAATAGAGAGGGGGAGAGAGCACGTGGACTTTACGGATTTTAGGAAAAGGGGTTGACAGATGTATTGGTAGTTTTTGTCATTTGAATCACGTGTTTTCCCAAGGGTCGATTCTCCGAAATACGAGGAGTCTTGCTGTCCGTGACTGGTGGTGTCATGTCAGCTCAGAAGTTCTGCTTCCAGAAATGTGAATGAGAGGGTTCGAGAAAAATTAACCTGCTCTTCAACCTGAATGTTGACAGGTTCCAGGTCACGTGCCTTGGATTAGTTATCCTCTGGGGGAAGGAGCGAAAAAAGAATAAGGTTCTTCAGTGAAATGCATACTGCAAACAGGAGTTGCATTTTCGCTATTGAACGAGATGGCAGGTTCAAACAAGCGCAATGCGATATGTCTAGATACTAAAATTAAAATCTTAAATGAAGTTGATAAAAAAGTTTTAAAAAAATGCGAAATTGCTAGAGTTTTCAAAATTCCCAAAAGCACCTTATTTGGCATCATTAACAACCGGGACTCAATTTTAAGAAAAGAAGAAATTGGAGTCAAATCTTCTAGAAATCGGTCCCGTGAAGGGAAATTTCAGAAGATCGAAGAAGGTTTATATGAATGGTTGAAAATAATGCGATCAAAAAATGTCCCAATAGATGGAAATTTGCTGAAGTCAAAAGCTCTAACTTTTGCTCAAAAAATGGACATTGACGAAACTGTGTTCAAAGCTTCGGACGGATGGTTGCAAAAATTTAAAACCAGACATGGTCTTTCATTCCGGAAGCTTTGTGGCGAAAGTGGTTCTGTGAATGAAGAAGCAGTGGACACATGGAAAAAAGAAAAGCTGGAAGAAATTATCAAAAATTATACTCCAGAGGATATTTTTAACGCAGACGAGACTGGACTGTTTTTCATGATGAAACCTGATAAATCTTTCGTTTTAAAAAACGAAACTGCGAGTGGAGGGAAAGAAGCCAAGCAAAGACTAACAGTTCTCTCATGCTCAAATATGTCTGGTACTGAAAAACTTCCACTCTTAGTGATCGGAAAATCAAAAAAGCCGAGATGTTTTAAAGGACTCAAAACCTTACCTGTCACGTACAAAAACAACTCCAAATCGTGGATGACATCTGTCATTTTTGAGGAATGGCTACGTTGCTTGGATAAGCAAATGACAATTCAAGGTAGAAAAATTATTCTTGTAATTGATAACTGCACGGCTCATCCCAAACTAAATGGGTTGAAATCAATCACCGTGGAATATTTTCCACCTAATGTCACATCTGTTCTTCAGCCACTAGACCAAGGGGTCATTATGAGTTTTAAACGCAATTATAGGAAGTTACTACTGCGAAGAGTTGTTTCTGCACTCGACGAAGATCAAGATTACAAAGTTGATGTCCTAACAGCTTTGCATCTCTCTAAAGCAGCATGGAATGACGTCTCAGAAAAAACCATCAAGAATTGCTTCCATCATGCTGGTTTTAAAAAGCAAGAGGAAAGGGAATCTACTGCTGAAATAATTAGTCCGGCAATCGAAGATGAAAATTTCGTTGAAGAAGAGGAAATGCTGCAAGAAATTTCTCAGAAAATGAACATGGATGCAACGTTGAACTTTGACGATTACGCTAAAATCGATAATGACTTGGAATGTGTCGAGCATCTGTCAGAACATGAACTAATTTCCCGTTATTGTGGACAGGAAGAAATTGATGCATCATCATCAGATGAAGAAGAGGAAGAAATTGTAACAAAAACTCCTAGCATAAAAAATGTGTCTAATGCTATCGAGACTTTAAAATGTTTTTTTGAAAGGCAAGAAAATACAGAACACTATTTGTCATCAATAACTGAAATGGAAAATTATGTTTTGCAAAAATCACATGTGCTAAAAAGGCAAACAACCATTTCTGATTTTTTCTTCCGAAAATGAATGATTTGCAAGTATGTAATTTTTTCCTTATATTTTCTACTTTAAAATCTGTTTAACATTTTATTATAACATATTGCACTGATAATTTTTTTTAAATTCCAATGATAAAATATAATTTTAGCATTTTGTTGGAATCTTTGAAAAATTGGCAATTTTAATGGAATTACTATACTGCATGATGCATGCATATACATTTTTAAATTCTACCTCTTATAGCGACCACCCGTTATAAGGACCTTTTCTTGTGGAACGGAGATGGTCGTTATATCGAGCGTCGACTGTAGTAACTAGTGCTGTCTAGTTGCGGATCAAAGAACTTGCGCTCTTTTTGACCGTCTTAGAACTGGAGGAAGGTTATCAATTCATACCATATGCATGATTTTTCCTCTTCTTTTTTGTTCATCGATAACTTATCACTGGCTGAACCAATTTTGATGATTATTTTTTTAATCGAGGGCGAGGGAGGTCTCCCGTAGGTCCCGTACTTTCGTTTGACCACATTTGATAATTAAAAAGCAATTTCTGGTGGAAATTTAGCAAATTTATTTGTTTTTTCTTCTATAAATTTGACAAAATTAAACGATCTTAATGGGTGTTTTTTAATCGATAGAGGATCGGCTAGCACAAATATCGTACATCGATTTGACTGCTATTGTTCTTTTAAAAGAACGTAATGCGCGAAAAATAAACATTTTTTTTTTTATTTTGGAAAGGCTTAGCTTGACTTTTCTTTGGAATTACTAATAAATATAAAACTCAATGTTGAAAAGAATTTGTTGCCATTAAGCAGTATAACATTTAAAAAAATTGAAATAAGAGGTTTAAGTGAAGGCTTCTCTGAAAAAAAAATTAAATTCATTCAATCTCTTTACTCACTCTACTAGCTTTTTTAAACCAACTTCAAAACGGGATTTTTCATACAAACAATTAGTTTAGAGCCAGTCACTGAAAGTGGGTGGGACTTTTACTATTTTTATTTTTTAAAAAGAGTATTTACATAAAAAATGAATTTACACCAAAAAGGGTAAAATAAGATATTTTTTGGAAGAAAAAAAAAGAGAACCAACTTTAAAGCAACGCAACTATAAATTGAGCTAAAAAGTAAAAATTAAATTCATTCTTTAAACAACATTGATACTACTATTAAACACAATTTTTGAAGTAGGAGCAAATTATGAGACTCATTATCATTAGGTACACCATGCCAGAGCCCCTTATACTAAATGCCTTCCGATATGAGAGAAAAAAACGGCCGTAAAAAGTTCTCCGCTAGGTGGCGCATATAGCCTGCTGTATCAACTTTCAATTCCTTTTAAGAACTAGTTAGATTTTAATCAAAATTAGGGTGCATTGCGTTGTGCCGTACTGCTCTTCAGATTCGAAAACTGAAAAAAAAAAATCATTTTTCATTAATTCCCTTCCGACGAAGGATAATTACGAACAAAGTGGATAACAGCTTTGTCTAGACAAGGTAATTATTATTTTTCTTACTCCAATGTGTTTTATGAAAATTTAAATGTTTCTATTTTCAAAACGTGCCGTTTTATTCTTTTGACATGCTTTATTTTCGATATCACAGATCATGTTTCGTTTCCGTATATTAGAAACGTTCATGTTTCTTAATTGTTTTAGCCAAAATTCAAAAATATGATGGTTGTACAGATTCAAATAAACATTTTAACTTTATACCATTCTTTAATTTCTTGGATAATTTAATTAATGGAATCAGTGCTACTATTTCCTATTTTAGAGTGGATATGTCAGAAATGCTTTTATTCAAGAATAACAATACGTTAAGAATTTCAATTTTTCAGTAATTAGGGTAAAGGTTTGCAATCGGGTGGTACCACTTGATTTTTTGGCGATTTTTTTTTTTTTTTTGACGCCAAGGTGTGATTAGTAAGATGTCCGCTGCCTAACCAGAAATAAAATATAACGCCAAACTAAGGGATACCCGATTCTACACCGATGTGGTAATTAAATTAGTTCAATTTAATTTAAATTTAGAATAATGTTTAATACACATTCTCGCCAATTTCTGGTCGCTGTTGATCGCCAAGCTTAGCTGTGTTGCAAAACTGCGAAAAGGAATGGCGCCAAACAAAAATCACCAATTTTGCGAAGGGGCACCCGAAAGTAAATTTTTACCTAAAAGATTATGTAGTACGAATTAAAGAACTAATTCCAAGGGAAATATTCTTATTTTTTTTTTTTTTTTGATATAATGAAAATTAAATAGTTTATGTAATTTAAACACTCAGTTCATTAATATTTGCCATATGCATCTACTTATAAAAGCAGTATTATGAGTAGCGATGGGCATAATCGAGTGATCATAATCGAGAACTCGATTATTCAGGATAACTCGAGAACTCGATTCAGACGACCATATCGAGACCTCGATTAAACATCTCGAGAACTCGATTGAACTTCTCGAGAACTCGATTTAGACGACCATCTCGAGAACTCGATTCAGACGACCATCTCGAGAACTCGATTCAGACGACCATCTCGAGAACTCGATTAAACATCTCGAGAACTCGGTTGGTTTACTTCTCGGAAGATAGAAACAAATGAATGTCTGGGATGATTTTCTTCTCGGGTAATATATTTGGCTGATTCGTAGTCACGTGATTGCAAAAATGACTATGTGTGTGAGCAGGTAACAAAGGCGGATAGTTTCTTATTTAAGAGGAAGTAATTGCTAGAAACAAATTTAGAGGACGGGAGTGCTGGGGAGAACAAACAAATGGATAAATAAATTAACGTATATAGTAAAAGGTCATTTCAAAAGCAATGCATTTTTTTTAATCGACATGTTTATTTGATTCGCACCTCCCGTTTTTTTATCTTCGCAGAGAATTGCTTTATATCTAGGTGTGGTTACATATCACTTTACATTGAAAAGTTTATGGAATTGAAGTGCTAGAGAAAATGGGTTTCACGGGGGATTCTTTGAGGATAATTTTCTAAATTAGAATCCTCAAAATATATCTTTAAGCTATCGCTGGTGACATTAGGGGAACGGGTTCGTACAATTTCTCCGAAAGTTTTAGAAATTTATACGCTAAAATCGCAGTTTTGTGTTGCATTTTGCAGATATTAGGAAAAAAGGGACCTCCCGAGAACGTTACTTTAGGTGCCGTTCATAAATGATGTCACGCTTTTTTCCCATATATTTGACCCCCTCCCCCCTTTTGTCACAACATGTCACATTTCAGCGGACCCCCCTCCCCCCTTTGTCACGCGTCACTCTATGTTGTATAATGAATGATGTCACACTTCTTGCTACCCCCTCCCCACCCTTTGTCACACTTTGTCCCAATTTCACGAACCCCCCTCCCCCCTCGAAGCGTGACATCATTTATGAAGGATCCTTTAGGCTATTTTTCCTGGGGAAAAGAGGGGGAGGGGTCTCTCCTTAAAAATTTCTAGAATTAAATGTATAAAAAATAGAAATTGAGACTACTTTTATCATGTTAACGAAAAGAAAAGTGACGGAAATTTTTCGAAATTGAAAGACTGAAAACTCAATTTTGGGTGGTGTTATATTAGGGTTAAGTGGGGATTTTTATGGGGCATTACTTTGAAATTGAAAAACGAGGAACGGAGTTTTAAACTCTTTGGTGGCGTTAGGGGGGAGGGTGCACATTTTTAGAATTATTTTGAAATTTAAGTGATAAATTCGCAGCTTAATGCTGTATTTATAGAGTTGTTTGGGAAAGCTGATATTCGGGATTATCTCTGGAAATGTGCGTTATTTTGGGGCCGTTCATAAATGGTGTCACGCTTTTTCCCCATATATTTGACCCCCCCCCTCTGTCACAATATGTCACACTTCAGTGGACCCCCCTCCCCCCTTTGTCACATGTCACGTTGTGTTGCATAATGCCCGATGTCACACTTCTTGTTACCCCTTCCCCTCCCCTTGTCACAATTTCACGAACCCCCCTCCCCCTCGAAGCGTGACATCATTTATGAATGAACCCTTTAGTATATTTTGGGTGATGGGAAGGGATGGAGGAGGGTAGGGGACTTCTCCCTACCCTCCTAGAAAACGGAAGTTGTTTTTGATGACGTTAGGGAAACGGGGGGGGGGGGGTCCCAAAATTTTTCGAAATTTAAGTTTTACAAACGCATTTCTAGGTTATCGTTAGTGTGTCATCAGGGGTAAGAGTATAAAGGGAGGGGGGATTCGGTTGCTCTAGCACTGAAAAGTTGTTTAAATTGACATTCTAAAATCGGGGTTTTAAGGGACCGTTCATAAATGATGTCACACTTTTGTCAATATATTTGACCCCCTCCCCCGTTTTTCACTAAGTGTCACACTTCAACATACCCCCTACCCCCTTTTTCACATCTCACGCTATATTACATTAGCATAAAATAAGTTTAATTTTCTGATTTTAAATGTATTTATAGAAATTAAAATGTGCGCTGTCAAACTTCTTGTTACCCCCTCCCCTCCCCTCGTCACGAACTGTCACACTTTCTTGAACCAAGAAAGTGTGACTTTGACCTCGAAGCGTGACATTATTTATGAATGACTCCTAAGCTGTATTGCGAAATGTTAGGGCAACGGTAGGGGTTTGGAAGGATTCGCCGGTTCTTTTACTGCATAGGGAACAAGTAGAAAATTCTTAGCTGCCAACAGGATGTGTGTCATATATTGTGTTACAATAACAAGTTCCCCTCCTCAGACCTCAGTTCCAAAGCAACTACAACTCTTGAATACGTTAACACTGGGACCCGTGTCGGACCTGAGCTTTATTAGCTTTCCTTATCAGGACTGAAATTTTGAATTTTTACAGTAGGAGGCAAAGTGGTATTCTCCTTTTTATTGCATCAAAAAAAAAAAAAAAAGAACATGCATTGACAAAAATACACTATATTTCTCAAAGCCAGGGAAAGACAGTTGCCCTTTCCCGACCCCTCCTAGATGACAAACCTCCCCAAAAATTTGTACCAAAGGGGGGAATGGCTACATTTTTAGCTTGTTATTCACATGATCTCTAATTCCAGAACTCTAATTCCATTTTTTTGATCCCTCCCTGTATGGGGCCGTTCATAAATGACGTCACACTTTTTTCCCATATATTTGACCCCCCTCCCCCCTTTGTCACGCGTCACGCTATGTTGCATAATGCATGATGTCACACTTCTTGTTACCCCCTCTCCTCCCCTTGTCACAATTTCACGAGCCCCCCTCCCCCCCCCCCTCGAAGCGTGACATTATTTATGAATGATCCCTATGCACCCTTGAACCATTGTTCAGAAGAGCGGACTTTCACAATGGTTTAATATATTTAGATATATAACTATTATTTTATAAACAAAATATTATTCATATCTTATTTATTTAAGCTATTAATTTTATATTACATGTAGTTTTGTGAAAAACATAAAAAACGTGATACAGTTCATTATTACTGAAGTCTTTAATATTTAAAATATCATCCATGCATACATATATTATCTATGCTAAATATGCAACTAAACGACATGAGGAAATTACCAAGGGGCACGGGCGTCACGACCTATGGGGATTCGGGGACACGTCCCCCCCAATAATTTGGCAGAGGGGACAGTCCCCCTCAATAGTTTGGCAGAGGGGACAGTCTCCCCCTTTCACACGAAAATTTAGAAATAAAAGGACCCAGTAGTGTAGTTCTAGAAGAAGGTGCTGGGACGCTTACATATACAAGCATCAAAAAGTGGGGGTGCGCATATGTTAAAATTCAAAACAAGGGAGGGACCATGCACGTATAGATTTTGAATCAAAAAGTCCTATTGCTTTATTTTTTATGTGAACATTCTAGAATTTAATCTTGTGTCATTGTTCATTTGTGATGGGACTAATGGGAATCCGGGAAAATACGCTTCCCGTCGCATCAATATTTCCATATGGAACAAATTAAGAGTTTTGTAAACTTGTTAAACATGAAGAGTAATTAAGTAGTGCAACAAAAATTGCAAACACGCGTTTCGAAATGTCTTCAGTGCATGTAAAATATGTTACGAACCCTTATTTCTACAAATTGGGGAAACATTTTATGATAAGTATGAAAAACATGCACTTTTTTTTAACCCAAACTGAGCTTCACTTTATACCAGTGGTCCTACCCAGCCTAGGCCAAAAGGGAGGAAGGAGGAAGGTCCGATATTTTTTTAAATATTTAACAAATACCCCAGCATTCCACATTTCTTCACTTTAACGTAGGTGCAAGGGCGTAGCCGGGGGGGGGGGGGCAGGGAGGGGTAAATGCCCCTCCCTAGATCAGGGCAAGGGGCCATCTAGGAAGGGGCAGTTGCACCTCCCTTGATCAAGCAAGTTCAGTTCATTTCCTTGAAGTCGTCGTGAATGCAAGATTTCCGCTGTAATATCTTGTTTTACAGAAAGAAACTCAATTATTTTACCGAAACTGGATGAAGCGAGTAGACCCCGTTGCAAGTACCCCTAGGCGATGCGAGTTATCTATACTCTCCCTTCTCGGGCTCTCTCGCACTTACCCATCAAGAGAGTGAAGTTGCAGTAAAAATAAGCAAAAGACCCTTTGAATGACTGACCATTCAATGACAAAGGTGTCATAAAACCATCCTTCAATGCAGAATACGAGATGAATGAAGATAAGATTCTTCAAGGGTGGTGGCTCATCCAATGTGTGTGGCATTTTCTTCACATCTCCCTCTCTCCTATTATATTTCTTCAATCATTGGAAGCCAATCGAAATATAAACTACTTCTGGAAATGCTGATAAAAATAGCAAGTAAAAAAGCCCTTTCCCTCTCTTTTGTACCTTTTTCAGGCCGTTAATTTGAGAATTGGAGGGATTATTTTTGACGATCATTGTTTGGTGCAGACGTTGTTAAAAGGCATTTACCATATTATGACATTAATATTTCTTGAAGAAGTAGGGGAGATTTCTACTTTCTTGAGGAGTGATAAGAATCCTTAGGACAAATATATTCGCCTTTGGTTGTAAAAAGATCCACCGAAAGATAAAAAGTAATTTCTTTTTAAATGACAGTTTCTTTTATTTGAATCAAATTCTATTGATTTAAATAGGGATAAAATTTTAATTGCATGACTATTACTAATGCTTACAGGAAGAACTGTGTATTAAGTACATAAAATCATTCCTTTTTTTAAATAAAAGTCAACTAACCATTTCCTTCTTTAACCTTCTCAAGTAAAAAGGCTTTGTTCATCACAGACAAATATAGAAAATACTATTCAACGTTTATGAAATTAGTTCTGAAAGCAGGAGCATTTGAATACACACAAAATCAAATACGGTGAAAATAATACATATTAACAATAAAATGCAGACAAGCAAGATTTATCGCACATCCTAAAATTTACTATTTAAAAAAGTTATAAAAATTAAAACACTTTCTCAGCTATACAAGTCCAATGGCCGGTCACAATTTCCCCATCGTTTTTTACAACAATCCAGCCATAATGAATTTTGTTCAGGGCCTTGGACATCGGCGACTAACGCCGACACATTTAATCTTTCTCTTCGGTATAATCCATAATTTTGAAGTTCATTTGCTACATATATTTGTAACACGGAAAGTCCTTAAAATCTTTAGAAGCCTTCGTTTTGAACACGTTATTTTGGGTAAATTGGTGACCAGATAATTAAAAATGTCAATAATAGATATCTTGGCATAGGTATGTTTTGGCAAGACAGACTACTTTTCGAACCACTTCATCAAACGGATCAGGGAAGTCAGAGCCCCTGAACGATAATTTGTTGCAATATAATTGCTTATCAACATCATTTAAGTTTTTGTAATAAGCTGAAAACAAATCAATTTTTTTAGAAAAAGGAAACAGAGCAACAAGATCTGCTGACTAACACCAATACAATAGCATTAGAACCCGCCAAACCGGAAGGTCATTGGTTTGTTTGTTTTTTTAGGAATTTGGTGAATACATGGTTTGCTGTCATGAATTTTTAGCAACTGAGGTACTGGGAAGAATAAAACATATTTTTTCCCTTCATGGTTATATTTAACTATTATGGATGGTGATCAACTTGTTCACCCTTTTTTTGTTATTAACTTAATTGACGTAAGTGCATGAATTTTAAAATTTTAAAGTATATGAAGCTTCAATTTACTTCATTCAAAATATATTAAAGGGGTGACACTCTTTAAAAATGTGTCTAAATTTCACTTTTTCTTAAGCGTTTTAAAACATTTCAGACGCTTAATAATTTTTGAACTTTAAACTTTTGCCCATTTCCTCCTCCCTGTAAATGTAAAAACGTGACAAACAAGAATGGTTTTCCCAACATTGTCGAATGATTTCATCAATCTTAAGCTTCTCTATCACCCATTTAACTTAAAAATAAACCTTTATGAGAAAATATTGCTGTGCCCTTACATTGTGATTATAAATAATTAGGTATTTCTTGCAGAAATAGTTTTAATACAGCATTTAGAAATATTTTCTAGCGTTTATTTTATTTTTAAAAAGTGTTTTAGCCAGGGAGTAGCCTTTAACCTCCCTGTTTTTAGCATATGGAAGCATATATCTGGGTTTAGCAGTATGGGATTTCAAATCCGGAACGCTCGGGACCGCGATCGCTCCGGATTTTGGGTCATCATTCAAAAGTTTTTGTAAGTAGTATCAAAGCCCATATAACTTGCTCTGGCAGTTTTTATTAGCATTTTTTCTCAGTTTTTATAGCATTTTTTATTATCGTATATACTCGCCTATAAGTCGCGAAATTTAGCACAAAAAACGAAGTTGGAGTCGGCTTACATTTGAGGCAAAACATCGAAAACTTTATACTTTTCCCGATATTATTTTAACTTTTTTCATTAAACAATAAAAGAAAAGAATTCCGTCAAATTCTGATATGATTTTATATTCTCTAGTCACTTAATTGAAGTAAAAGATCAGACAATCTAGAAAATGCGAGAAACGCCGAATTTAAATTTCGCGAATGTTCTGTATCGCGCGAAAATTGGAGCTCATTAAAAAAAATAAATATAATAAAACTACAAGAAATAAAAAAACAAAATTTAATGGTATTAGAATTAAAGCAACAATTAATAAAAACTTTAATCGCAAAAACGAACCCTTTTCAGAAAATCGAGAAATAACTTTTTTGAAAACTGCACATTTCCGATCTTAAACATGTTCATTACATTTTATTTCCCTTCTTTTTAAAATGCCTATTTCCAAAAAAAAAAAAAACCGGTACAAAATATTTCCCGATTTTTCTTCAAAAAACAAAAGTTGGGGTTTTTTTAGCTGCCGATTTTTTTTTTTTTTGAAAAAGTTCCGGATTTTTGGTCTTTCGGATTTCGGGATTCCGAATTTGGGGTCCCATACTGGATAACTGAATAAAGGGTATTTTTTAGTTTTTCTTTTAATTTCCTTTTTTTTTTTTTTTTTTTTTTTTAATATGCATATTTTCCTGCCTGATGTTAGTTGAGTAACGTTGCCCCCCCCCTAACGGGAATCCTGGCTACGCCCTTGCGTAGGTGTGAAAGTTTTCTAGGATTTTATGAAACCCGAAGGTTTTATAGGATTTTATGAAAAAGCTATAGCTGCCATTAAAAAAAAAAGACCTCCTAAGCGGTTTGATGGTCTGGCAGTAGAGCACGATTTACAGAATACTATCGCATTAAATTCTTTTACTTACTTGATGTGACAATTGCCGGACTAAAAAATCGTATATTGGATCAAAGCTAATTCAAACACAATTTGAATTAGAAAAGATGCTAATACATGAAGAGAATCTGGAGCTTGCAGTAAACTACCCAGAATTTAATTTTTCAAAATTAAGGATTCGACTTGCACTTTTCAAAGAGGAGTTTAAAGACATGACTTGCGCACATGATGTTAGAAAAGCATTACTAAAAATAGAAGCAGGATCGAGGCGATTATTCTCTAATATAGAAATTCTGGTACGACTTTTGCTGGTGTCTCCAGCATCCAGTTGTGAGGCGGAAAGAAGTTTCAGTGCGTAAAAAAGCTAAAGTTGTATTTGCGCTCAACAATGACACAAAAGCGATTGAATCACGTTGAGATGTGTTTCGTTCATCAAGATGTCATCGATCAAGTTGATACGGCAACTATCTGGAAAAAATTTATTTCTACCAAAGACAGTGGAAGAAATATTTTTGGGTCAGAAAAGAAATGAAATACGTCCGTATGCATAATTAATAATTTTTTTTCTTTCTAATGGGCTGCAGTATTGGTCCTCAACCATTGCAGACCTAGTGCATTCCCAGAAATTGGTACCAACTCTTTCAGCGGCACCACAATGAGTTTGGTACCATTGCCGCAATTTTTGACGCGCAGTTTCCCCCTAAATGGCGGCACCTGAGCTCTCGTTGATGCAAACGGCACTAGGAATTTAATTTAGCCGAGAGTATCCATGCCAAACGGGTACTTAAACGAACTTATACATTCCGCATAATCATACGACAAGGGGGCAGACGATTTTATGCACCTTGAAAATCCACTGAGTTGGGCCAGGTTTGAACTTGCGAACTTGGGCATACGAGGCCTGAGCCTTACCACTACGCTTTTAACCCTGTCAGCACCTCGTTAATTATAAACCATATAAAATGATTCTGTAAAATAAACCCTTTTTAAATTTTATTTATTTATTTTTTTTTGAATAAATATTTTTAACATTAATGTTTTCTGAACACATTTCATTTCTCTAGATCACATCTAATTTTTGTTGCAAATTAAGTTTACAAAATAAATAAATAGCTAACACACTTTGTATCAATAGAAAAAATGAGAAATACTATTGCTGAAATAATAAAGAGTTTCAATTACTGTTTGGCAAAATTAGGAAGACAAGTCAAAAATTGACGTCGTCCCCCTCAATAATTAGACTGCTGTGACGCCAGTGGGTGTCGCATTGAAAAAGGGATTCCAAGCAATCCCGAAACATATGTCTGCATTTTAATGCTTATTTGTGCTTTCTTAACGTGAAATTATTTTTTATTACAACTTGTCTTGTCTTTAATTTACTTTCAGAAAGTAATTAAAAGTGAAAATGATATACTTTTCACTTCAAAATCGATGAATATATTTTCGCTGAATATCTTTTTTTCAACATAAAATAACTTGTCTTGTCCTTAATTTACTTTCAGAAAGTAATTAAAAATGAAAATGATATAATTTTCCCTTCAAAAGTTAGTCTTCAAAAAACGATAAAAAAAGTTAAGAACTTCAAAATATATGAAGGAGGCATTCTTTATAGAAATTACTTCACAATGTTTTGCTTCTTATTAGTCATGTGCTTGTTCGATTCCTTTACCTATATTGGCTTTCCCATCTCTCCCCCCCCCCCCCCAAAGAAAACGCGATTTTAGACAAAAAAACCACTTTCTGGCCAACTTTCCCGTAAAAATAAAAAAAAAGAAGAAAGAAAAGTATGAAAGAAGGCTTAAAATGTATTGTAAAAATATCATTAAACACGAAAACGTCATAAATAAGTTAAGTAATTAAATAAATGGGGAAAAATAAGATATTTTAAAATTGGTTTTTGAGATGGGGAAAAGGTGTGTCTCTCGATCTGTCTCTCTCTCTCTCTCCCGCTCCCCAATAACTTTTGAGGGAATTGTCCGATTCGAAAGATTTTTTTTTCCATTCGAAAGTTCTGCGCGAGAACATCTCATTCCCATATTTTACTTTTTGATTTGACCAATTATTCGTTCAATTTTGAAGAGTTCAAAAATCTTAACAGCTCTTTTGGGGAATTGAGCTAAAGCAAATTACATAAATTCTGTACATAAGACCCAAGTTCCTTCAGACAAGCTTATTAAAAATGCTCTCGACATGAAATATTTTTTGATGTGAACAATTTTTGTTCAATTTTGAATAATTTCAAAAAATTTAACATTAGGGGAAACTCTTATCTTATTTAAATCTTGAACTAACAGACGGATTTGCTTGCACTGTTAAAAATTTCTGTAAGAAAATAGTAAAAAAAACCATTTCTTTGATTGTTATTTTAAAATATTTAGGTACAACAGTTGAATAACCATTAAAAAGATGGTACTCAAACCGCTGATTGCAAAAAAAATCGTTTATTCTCTGTTTATCCAAAAAAAAAAAACGTTTAACTAACCGTAATTTTCAAGCGCTCAATAAGAATCAGGCGTCTATCTTGGTTGCGAAACCTTACCTGTCGTACGTTGTTGTCAATATATGAATAAAGATTTATCAGTTTAAATCTGTATGTGTATATAAAAAGAGAAGAAAAAAAAAAGTGGCTTAAGCAGTGGTTACTAAATAGAAAAACACATGCACAAGTAGATCAAAAATTGGAGACATCGGATTCCCGAACTGTTTGCGAATAAGCGAACCCTTAATTTGAGCTGCTGAAGCTTGTTTGCATTTTAATTTTTGCAGCAAATAAAATGATTTTCATCAATATACAGTAAATTTAGACCAAAAATGACTGTAGATCCAATAAAAAACTGAAATTTCAATTTTAAGGGAGTTTGCCTGTTGGAAAAGAAGATTTATTGATGAATAAACGGCCGCTTTACGTGGTGTAGATGGCCGAATGACTAGAGCGGAAGGTTGGTATACCATACACCCGGGTTCGATTCCGGAACGCTTCGTTTACGGTTTATACGCGTCGAAGATTCTACGCCTCGACATGGTTCAAAAACGGTAAAGATTTTATTTTGAAACCATTTTTAAATGGTTACAAAACCGTAAACTTTTGTATTTACGGCTTTTTAACCAAGCTGATGGGAAATGGTTTTGATCCCGTAAAGATAGAAAAATGTTCCAAACCGTAAATTTAACGGTGAATTAGATGGACAGACTGCTGCCTGTTGTTTAACCGTAATTTCATGATGACATTTCTAATAGTGTGGAACAATTTTTACTGTAAGGAGCTTATGACGCAGAACATGAGAATATATTTCCATGCAACCTTTTGATCTGGATTTTTAAAATGAATGAATGAGTGAAAGAATGAATGAATAAATGAGTGAATGAATGAATAAATGAGTGAATGATTGAATAAATGAGTGAATGAATGAATAAATGAGTGAATGATTGAATAAATGAGTGAATGAATGAATAAATGAGTGAATGAATGAATAAATGGGTGAGTGAATGAATGAATAAATGAGGGAGTTAATGAGTGCATGAATGAATGAACAAATGAGTGAACGAATACGTATTAACCGTTTAAAAAGGTATATTTGAAGTAATTAAGAACTAAAGGTAATTGAGAAAGAGAGAGAGAGAGAGAGAAATAGCTATAGATTATCAATTTGATATTGGTGTGAACGGGAAAGTTGGCTCGTATATTTCTAGACGGAACTTCTTGTTTATAAAGCAATTGAGGTACTTATAACACTGAACAAACATGATCCTGCTATAGATTTTTATTTTAATTCAGATTGAAATACATTGAACTAGATGAAGTAACCGGCGTTGCGCGGGGTAACACTGTATCATTCCCAAGCCAAGTGACACATGTCCGAAATTCTTGCGTAATTTTATCGGTTTCAATCTACCTAAACCACATGATATTTGTTTTTTTTTTTTCAAAGTTACCTGAATTTTAAAAGTTACATTTCTTGTAAAAATTGCGTAGACAATAATAATGTTCGTTATTTCTCTATTGACTCATAAACAGAAGAATTACGAATTTAAAAATTACCTCACATTATTTTCCTCCGCAAACTTCTAGACAACAAGCGCTCTTTTGTCCGACATAACCACTTCTCTCACTTTCACTAACTTGAAAAACTGGAAAAAAGGTTTTGGCAAAAAAAAAAAGAACCGCCTTCAAAGCAACGCAACTGTAAATTGCGCTAAAAAGTAAAAAATAAGTTCCTTCTTTAAATAATATCGATACGACTGTTAAACATAATTTTTGAAGTTGGCGCAAAATTATGAAAATTAAAATAATTTGCAATCATAAATGAATTACAAATATAAATGACTCAAAGTTGGCAACAGTTCCTATGCAAGTAAGTAATGCATGGTCAGAGCCCCCTATACTAAATGCCCTCCGATAGCGCTTTAAATCCATACACATTTTGGCAGCAACTTTTTATATAGAGGACGCTAGTTCCCTACTCATAATTAGTGATGGGCATAATCGAGATATTTCAATAATCGAGTGATTAGTACTCGGGTGGTTTTGATAATCGAGTGATTAGTACTCGAGTGATTATCTCGAGTTCTCGATTGATGATTTCGAGTTCTCGATTAATCATTTCGAGTTCTCGAGTTCTGGATTGATCATTTCGAGTTCTCGAGTCCTCGAGTGATCATTTCGAATTCTCGAGTTCCCGAGTGATCATTTCGAGTTCTTGAACCATCATTTCAAGTTCTTGAACGACCATTTCGAGTTCTCGAACTATCATTTCGAGTTCTGGAACGATTATTTCGAGTACTCGAATGATTATTTCGAGTTCTCGAGCGATTTCAGAATGGAATGAATCTCTAACAGGGACGTCATTTAGTGAGTCAGAAGGGAAAAATTTCCGCCCCCTCCCAAGCCTTAATATAATCTATTTCTCCGTAGGTGCAAGTATTTTCGTTTCAGGGAACGGGACCAACAAAATATTTGAGTTGCTCCGCTCCGACTGTTAAATATTTGTTCCAACGCTGCTCCAGCTCTGCTCCGTGCGGCGAATAGCTTTAATAAAAATCATCTTTATTTTTTAAATTAAATAATAGTAAATTTAGTTATTTATAGACAATTTTTTTTGAAAAATCACCTTTCGTTTTACGTTGTTGTTCACTTAAAGGTAGTTTTAATGATGAAAAATGCCATGTTTAATGAAATTCTAATTTTAAATGATCAGAGCAGATAAGCGCAACAAGTTTCCGTGTTTTGGCTCCGCTCCTACTCCAAGCAAAAACTAGTTGTTACTCGATGGTTGTTCCACTGCTTCGCTCTGCTGCTCGACGCTCCGCTCCAGATCGCTGTTTGTTGTTGTCGTTTTTTCATGTAACATGTACCGAATTTATAACCCCCCCCCCCTCCCTTTGAAATGACGGGCATGATCTCGACAAGTTACTGATGATTATTTCAAATGATTTCTGGGCATGAAATTAAAGATGACCCCCTCTCACCGCCCTAGAAGCATACAGATTTATGGGCGTGAAGGGATTTTGGCAAAAGAGGAAGAGCGAGTAGATGAAAACTTTTAAGCAGAAGGGGGAGTACAGGAATGTTATTTATACTACGTTCATACATTATACTATGCTGACCTAGGGCTGGCTACATTTCACTAATTTTCTTTCGTGCTAGATTTGTTTACCGCTTAATGCTTATGAGTATTTTCTGAATAACCGATAAACGTTCTTTATTGACTGCATATTGCAAACAATTGTTTATTTATTTATTTATTTTACTGGTTAGTAAAGTAACAGCAGTTTTTATTTTTTAAATTTTTTTTTATTGACGAAAAATTATTTTAGCAGAAAACTTACCTAAGTCCCTTAGTATTTATTATATTTCTACGTCCAAAGGATAGAGAAAAACGATCTGGATGCATTTTTATGTCGCGGTGAAAGACCGAAATTGGTTAATGTCAACATTCACCAACTGAAGTCCGAATATTTGGTTATATTCTTATATATTTGGACATTCAACAGTGTATGTCGACAATTACAGATGGGCTCTGTTGAAAGTCGAAACAAAAAGCCAATGCCAATAGAGTTGCGGCAGTCTGACGAACTCTAGTAAAGTGTTTCTCAACCGACACCCGAAACATATGTCTTCATTTTAATGCTTATTTGTGCTTCCTTAACGTGAAATTATTTTTTATTACAGTTTACTTGCATAAAGGTTAATTATTATTACAAGACAAGTTATTTTACGTTGAAAAAAATATATTCATCGGGGGGGGGGGGGGGAAGCCTAAACTGTAATCTTAACTACACTTTTGTATCAGTTATGGTTTCCTTTAACTGTTAAAAGTGTTTGTTTTTGTTTAGGTTCTTAGCTTAACAGCTTGCAATGTTTTACCATGTAAGAAAGTATTTAAATTAATTGTATCATCTGTGTTTGAAATCATAATTGATATTTTGTGGTGCAGGCTGTACACAAAATGCACGAAGAATTATTGTTACTCCGAAACACCTGTATCAATTTTCATTGCAAACGTGTTTCATGTAACATTTGAATTTGTTTTATGTGTATGAACTTGTATGACATATGTTTTGATCACAGAACAGTAGTTTTCGCCGGAGAGGACCAGGGCTGTCGTGAGTTTTTTTATTAGGGGGACGTAGAGACTAATTTTGCCGACTCATTCCTAGCATTTTGCGGACTATGTATGTCTAGATGTTGCCGGAAATATTGTATGAAATCCGGCATTCTATACAGTGCCTAGCATCTATTCGAATGCTTCAACCTGCGTTCTACACAATACCTAGGTATTGTATAGAATACTGGCATTTCATGCTTTGCAGATGACATATGTGTGTCACTTTTATTTATGTAATCAACAGCATTTAATAAAACGTAGGGAGGTAGCAGTTTGCATTAGGGATCATTCATAAATGTTGTCACACGTCGAGAGGGAAGGGAGGTTTTCGTGAAATTGTGACAAGGGGAGGGGTAACAAGGAGTGTGACATCCTTTATGGACCGTCCCTTATTGCAATACAATAATAAGTCACAAGGGATAAAATTGATAAATAAAAATTGTGTATCATGAACAATTTCTAATTTTTTTACTCTTGAATTGCTTGTGATGGCCCTGCAGGTGATTGCTCAATCGCCTTATAGTTCCCGTTATATATTATCATTCCTTTAAAAGCATTTTCTGTATATAAGTTGTTAATGGTGCTTAGTGAAATTAAATAATAGTTGAATAATGAATTTTGTCACTTTTTTTTCCCCCCTCATAAATTTGTTAAAGTTTAATAACAGTAGCCTTTGTTTTGAACAGGAAATAATGTGAATTTATTTTAACTCCTAATTTTCAAATTGTGAAGGTTGATTTATTTAAATAATTTTACAGATTTTAGAATGTTTTACAGTGAATGCAGGCCTGTCGAGGGGTGCAAATGCTCTCTCTCCCACTTTCAGAAATGCAATATATTCATAGATGTGTTAAATTATTTTGTTGTTTTTACCTAAAAGTATGCACTGAATATATACTCTTTGCCCCCCCCCCCCCAGAAAATTTTGAAATGATGAGCCTGGTTGAATATAATTCTTGAAACATTGAAATTGAATTTTACTTGTAGTACTGCTATCATTTGTTTTATTTAGCCTTTTTACCTCAGCCAAAAGTTTTTGTTTATGTAGGTTCATTTAATTTATTATATCATTTAATTAAATTGTTTTCAGTTTTCCCTCTGGAACATGAAATATTGCTTCATCCACGTTACTTTGGACCTCAACTATTAGAAACTGTAAAACAAAAACTTTTTACAGAAGTTGAAGGCACTTGCACAGGAAAGTAAGTTAAAAACTTGATTACTGTTTGATGTGATATAAATTTTAGACTTGTGTGTTTAATTTTTTATTGTTTCAATTTTGTAACTCTTAGAAGCTTTGCATTTATTAATAATTGATGACAGCGGGTAGTGTCGGACTTTCCTTGACAACTTGATGCTTTTTTATAAATTAATTTTATTTTGATTTTTAAAAATAAGGACGTACAACAACTGACAAGAGCAATCAGGAACTTTGCTGATCTTGATATGATTTTTAACGGAACCTAATCCTATGTATTTTAAAATCTCCCCAATTTGAGAACCTTTAAAATACAGTGAAACCCCGCCATTCGTCTGCCTTGCAATTCGCCCAAAGCTTTTTAAAGTAAAATTCAACTTGCCATTCATACTTGTCCCAAGATTCATACGGGGTCAGGAGCTTTCGGGGTTTTCCCAAAGTTTGGCTTTTTTTAAGAAAACAATCGAGAAATTATGCTCATTTTGAACAAAGAAGCCCAAGATTGTGCAAACAGCCAGAAAAAAGAAAGAATAGCGGAAAGTGAGAAAACACCTGAAGGGCGCCTCTGAACATTCCACTTATGCCATCAGATCACCTCAGTACACGCAAAGTGCAGTTAAAGTTTTATTTATCAATGATTTCATGTACAGTACTGTAATTTGTTTTCCATAAATTTAAATGAGCAACCATCTTTGGGTCTGGAATGGATTATTCAAATTTACATTCTATCTTATGTGAAAAAATAATTAACCATTCATACAAATCGCCATTCGAACTGCCTCCTGAAACGAATTGTGTATGAAAAGCAGGGTTCCCCTCTCTACATTTTGTTACAAGATAAATATTTTCTCCAAAGCAAATTGCGGAAACGTGGAACATATGTAACATAACTCTCATCTTATTTTATGAAATTAACGTTATAAATTAGTAATTACAAAGTAAAGCATGATGTTTTTAAAAACATTTCTTAATCTTTGCATCAATTTCCCTTTATTGATTTTTGATCTCAAAGAAATGCTTACTATTCGATCTTTGAATTTTAGTATCTCTCATTATTTAGGCATGGCTTTGTCATTGCTGTCACTACCATTGATAACATTGGAGCAGGTTTTATACAACCTGGTAGAGGATTTGTGGTATATCCTGTAAAATATAAAGCAATTGTTTTCCGCCCATTTAAGGGGGAAGTTTTGGATGCAGTTGTTACACAAGTAAATAAAGTAAGTCCTCTTTCTCATTTTATATGCTTACAAATGTAGCTTGTATTTATACATATTAGGAATGTTACAAATAATGGTTTGGCCAAATACTGAATAGTTAGCCACTTCTCCCAGGCTGAAGCTGAATGCTTAGCCATTTCCTCTTGGCAAAAAAAAATTTTTAAAAATTTATTGTAGTAGACTTTATTTGTTAAAATTTTAAAATAATCACAAAGTCAAGCATAAGTTTCACTTATTAATTTTTAAGTATTCTCTCTATGCTTTAATTAGGTTTGTTTGAATTTTTTAAACAATATCTAAAATTAATGTATTTTCTGTATTGCTTTGAATGCAATAAAATGCATAATTCACCTTTAAAATGAAATGCAAATGGAATTAACCTTTTCCCTTTGGAACTAGGGACAACTGTTGTACCAGTAAAAGTTCCCTTTTTGCTACCATTCTAACTGCATAAGAAGTAGAGTATCCAAGAGTTATTTCTCCCCTTAGTATGAGAGCTTTGTTGATATAGATTTTGTTTTGTATAATTACCATATATTTTCGTGTATAAGCCGAGAATTTTTGGAACTTTTTTGAAAGCTAAATCGAGGGGGGTCGGCTTATATACGGGTCCGATAATCTTTAAAAAAAGGGCGGTCTATATATCGCGAAATATCGACTAATAGAGCGCTCTAATTATGTAATTTATGTCTCCTACATAAAGGAAATAATTAGCTTAAAATCAGTAGAGTTTTATTTAAAAGAATGTACATATATTTTACGGCTGGATTTTGTGAAATCATCGCTGAAACAAAATGGCGAAATTTGCTCCTGACTATAATACGCTCGCGACTTGCCGTGTATGCCTTTCTTTTCCCGCTCATCCTTCTAATTATAAATGTAGAAAAATAAAATGAATAAAAACAATAAAATAAGTAAAACAAACTAAACAAACGCAGAGGCAAAAAGCAATGAAAACGAATGAATAAGGGAACATGTGCTCGGCGGTCGGCACTCGCCTCAGACAGGGTTACCAGAGATCAATCTATCGCCGTTGCCGCCAAGCTTCTCACTTTCACACGTCCTGATTGGAAAATACTTGATCTGTGTTACCTTTTTGGCGAATTTTTCGCTCCTTTTGGCGACTCTCTTTGAGCTGTAAATTTTTTTTTTCTTCAAAATTTTTTCTCCGGGTTATATACGAGTTTTGAATTTTTGGTACATTTTTGAAGGAATAATGCACTTTCAGGGTTATACACGGATCGGCTTGTACTCGGAAATATACGGTACATAGTTTTAAGTCCTTATAGTAACTACTATATAATAGCATAAACATATCCTAACAGTTTGTTTTGCTCCTCAAGCGCTTGCCCGGGAAGGGGAAAAAGGGTTTAAAGCAAGCATTTACATCATTTAAATAAATATTTAACTCAAATCAAACAAATACCATTGTTTAGTGATCTTTTATCTTGTTCAAAATATTTTTGTCCGGATATTTTAAAAGTTACTATTTATATTTTATTAAATTATATCACATTATACCCCATTACCTGATGTTAATTTAAGCAGGGGTCACACCAGAGGAAATTTTTGTCCAATTTCAGCAGGGTTTGAAAAAAATCTGCTTTTTTTTCTGAAAAAGCATAGCCCGCCTTTATTTAAAAAACCATGGTTTTTTCAGGGCGCCTTTAAATTTCAATTTTTAATTAACCATTGTACCAAACTACTGTTTGGTTATTTTTACATTTCATAAAGCTGCATATCATTTTTAAATATTGTAATTTTGCTTTACTCAAATATAATGTAAAAACTGGAAATTAGAGGAAGATTTTACAACTATTAAATATTTATATGAAATATTATCAAAAATTCTATTTGCTAAAATATGATTACTTAAAAGGATTACTTAAACATTTACCTCTGTAGAAACAAATTATGTGAATATTTCTTTTGGTTTGGATTCAATAGGGTATCTTTATATATATAATACAGCTGTACCTTTCTAAATAGCTTAAAGACTTTCGGCCCACTAAAGTGGTTGTGGAGCTGCTCGCACCAATACATAGAGTGATTCATGAGGAAGGTTTAGGTCAGGGATGGGCAAACTTTTTCGGTTGCGGGCCCAAAATTAAAAAAAAAAATAGTTTGACGGGCCAAGATAAATTTTTCTAGAATTTAAAAACTATGCACAAGTATGGATCATGTACATTATACGGTATCTCAGTGCCATATAATACATACAAAATTTTTTAATAAAAATTTATAGGTGTATTTAGCTTTGAAATGAGTAATAGAATATATCTATTATTAACCAATGCTATTGTTCAGAATTTTCAATGTAATTAAAGTTATTCCATATTTATATTCAAAATGTCCACAAGTGCCACAAGTGATCATAATATTTCTTTATTAATTCTTTCTGTGTGTTTATTGCATTTAACCTTTTTTATGCTGGTGCTGTATAATGCACATGATTCACTAGTATTACAATTTAAATATCCTAATGCGTTGAATGAAATTGATTTCATTTTCAAAAGTTCCTTATATTGAGGTTCAAAGTGAGATGTCCCTATTCTAAGGAACAAGGCTAAATGCTTATCTGTCGTCTACTTCTGAAATAATTCTTTCTAAGTTTCACAGTTGAAAACACTTGTTCACATATGTAAGATGAAGCAAACGTAGTGCTTATTCTCTGGGCATGAGATATTAAATTTGGGAAACTTGCTTTTGGTAATGATTTGTAAAAGTGTAACTTTGGCATATTTAGAAACAATTGAGCCTCAGTGGTTGGTGCCAATCTAGAGCTATAATTAACAAAGAACATCCTCTTTTAACACTTTACCGATTGGAAGCTGTTTATGATTGCATTTACTTTGATTTATGCTTTGTAGAACAAAAATAGAGATAGTGAAAATATCATCAGTCCTTTGAAAAAAAGAAAAAATATATATTTAAATAGGTAGAAAAGGAGATGGATACATAATATATATACATTCCTTCAAATGTGCAATCCAAATCAACTTAAAATTCAATCCACGAGCCGGATAGAACCTTCCGGCTGGCCGGAGTTGGCCCGTGGGCCGGAGTTTGCCCGTCCCTGGTTTAGGTATATAATTTGTGTAAATTGGTTGAAATATAATGGAGATATAAGTAAAAAAACCTCATATTTCAAACCATTGTTAATTTTTTCCCCGATTATTGCCATTTTTAATTGCTTGGCCCAAAAGGCTTACCTCTAAGTTCATTCGCTCAATTTGAATATTTTCGCCAAAATAAAGAGTACTTTTGTCACTAAGTAAATGATTTATGTTAACGTAAAAGTAATGAAAATTATTTTTGTATTAAGTGGCATACATATACAGTAGGTTGTTAGGTTTTCAATATTTCAATGTCGCTGATTTTTGATGAAATTTAAAACTTCGAAGTGTAGGCCCCCCCCCCCCCCCATGGAGTTAATTGTTCTCAATGTATTATTTTGTGCTTCGTAACTTTTCCAAACTGCGCCAAGAATCCTGATTAGTAATATTGTTCTCATACGTGATTTACACTATAGGATGATGGTGCATTTGCACTATGCTTCCATTACTATAGTGCAATTTGGAGATCTTCTACTTGATTTTAATCCTTTAAAATAGCGGTTTTGATTAATTCCATATTTTACTCAAGTGGTTAACTTTGTAGCACTTACCTAATTTTTGTGCAGTCTATTTAAAACCATTTGGACATAAGATCTAGGTTTTTCTTTTTGTCAACTTAAATTTCACACGTCGGTTTTGGTTCAGTACTGAACATTTTCTAACATACATGTGCAATGTGTATGTTTATATGCCTTTGGAAATAATAATCTTCTTTTTCCGTTTTTAGCTGAATTTTATAAAAGTGCTATTTTATTGAATTTTCAGGAAATGTTTTGACAATTTTGTAAGCAAGATTTTTAGGAACTGGTGTTATTCTGATGGGGATTTTAAAAGATGGACTGTTGGTAATTTTAGGAACATGAGTATTTTCTAATGGATATTTTTAGTCACTGACATCTTTATTCTAATGGAGATTCTTTGAGACTGATGTCCTTATTCTAATAGGGATGTTTAGGAATAGTTGTCTTTATTCAACTGGCGGGCTTTAAAGATTGTTTTCTTTATTGTAGCAGAAATATTCAGTGACCGTTGTCCTTCATCTAATGGGCATTTTTAAAAAGAATACTGCTCTTATTCTAATCGGAATTTTTAGATGTAATGTTGTCTATATTGTAATTGCAATTTTTAAGGATTCTTGATATGATTTTGGGACAATTATCCTGATGAACATGTGCATTTTAGTTACTGTTGACCTTACTCTAATGGCAATTTTCATAAACTGTTGCCAATTTAATGTGGATTTTTATGGACTTTTCTCCACCAGACCCTGTTAGCCGAGGCCTTATGATTGCTTGCACACAGGGCGAGGTAGTGGGGTTCACGGATTTTACATGCATGTAAAATCCGTGCAACTCCATGGTAGTGGTGCATGGTAGAAATCCATGCAAGTATACATGGGGGGTTTTCAGCGGGTATAGAACACGCGACCTTCCAAGTGGAAGTCTGACGCTCTGACCACTAGCCTACCACGTCCTCTATTTTTTAGGACTGCTATTTTTGGTCTAAAAGGAATTTGTCGAGGCTGTTTTTTTTAACGAAATCGTGATTTTTAATGAGTTTTACTATTTAAATGGGATTTTTTAGGACTGTTGCCCATCTTCTGCTGGGATTTTTTAAATAAGTTTTGCTTTATATATTTATAACAGAATTTCGGACATATGTCACTTGGCCTGGGAATGATGCAATGTTACCCCACGCAACACTGGGTACTTCATCTAGTTCTTTATAATTCCCAAACACATACATGCAATATATTTTTTGCAATTTGCTACACAAGTTTGTTGAGTGGCAAGTTGTGTCACAATGTATAACCAGTGCTTCCCCCAGGCTTGGGCGGGAGAGCGCCGCTCCCTGTCCGCCCTTGGATTCGGGAAACGCGCCCATCTTGCCCTTTTGTTAGTGAAATTGCGCCCTTCTTGTAGAGCTCAAAACTCGTGATCGGCAGTCGCCAAAGGCTACCAATTTTCACGTTTTGGCGACCATCGTTTTCCTTAAAGTCGCCAATGTGGCTACCATTTGCTAATGCTAAAACCCTTTCCCGAATTTTTATCTAGACACGTGACCTTTTCCCAAATTCCCTTGTCCACTAAAAATTAAATAAAGAAGAAAGAAATAGGAGTTAATTTTTGGGCTACACGGAAACTAGTTTTTCCTCCAATTTTTACCGGAAATTGCTTACCGTGTTTGAAATTCCAACCTTTTCCATCCTGGATTTATTTATCTTGATAGTTGTAAGATATTTTTTGCATGCACTACCTTAAATCTACTTATTTGTCGTTTCATTTTAACAATTAAAAAGAAAAAAAAAAGTATAAAGATAGGAACAGCCAAAATCGTGCACGTGCTTCGCCAAAAATTGGATTCTACTTTAGAGATTTTAATCCTTTTGCATCGGGTACAAATTTCAATTATTTTCTAAATTAGAATATATTTTTCACACATGCTACCCTAAATCTGCTTATTTTGTATTTTATTTTAATAGTTTCTGGCTTTTTTTTTTTTGAACTGTGCCGATATTGAACACGTGTTTGTCAAAAATTGCGTTTATTACTAATTATTCACCATTATTAAATCACTAGTATTGCTTCATTTATTTATTTACTTCAAATTTGATTTTAGTATTGACAGCTATTTACTTTTTAGAAAATACTAAATTGTGGATAAATAAGAAATTTTCAGAAAATTGTTAATTTACCTGGATCCAACTTCTTTAAAAAACAATAAACAACTATCGAAAACTGTTTGCTAAATAAACAATTATTGAAAAAAAGTAGTATTATCACAAATCATAAAATAAATAAGGAATTTTTTTCTAGTTTAAACATTTTACAAAATTAATAATGATCTCTTTTAGGGCCGACTGTTGCAAGATTTTTCGGGCACTTTGAGATTTTAGGGATTCTTTTTTTCACGTCATTTTATGGCTCTTTTTTGGCTTTGGGTAATTTTTCGTGTGCAGCCTGAAACTCTTCCAATGATTCTGTGCTTGATTATATTGCAACTCTTAAAAAAAAACTCTCTATCTCATAAAATTTAGAACAGTAAGTTCCCAAAGACTAACAAGAAAATTCTTTTCTTCATCTTTATAAGGGACCCATTTGGGTCAAATATGCATTTATTACATCTGTAGACGTTGAGAAAACTAACCAAAATATAAGAGTGCTCTTTCAAACAAGAAACTATTTACTATTCAAAATAGGAAAAAGCATTTAATAATCCCAATCTAATGGTACTTTCTAGTTATTTCAAAAAAGAAAAGTTTTAAAATGTAATAAAACTTGCGGGAAAAAAGATGGCGACGTGTGAGGAATCCATATATTAGACATTTCCTTTTTCTCTCCTTATTTTAATAAACATTTATTTTAATCTTTAATGAAAATGTATTGTATTAATTTTGCTTCTTTTAAATTTTTTAAAAAATACTATTGTCATTTTAAGCTAAACCATTGCTTTCAATTGGTATTCTTGATTAATTATAATGGCATCTTTTGGAATTTTGCTATTTTTAGGACACGTTAAAAATTTTAAAGGGCGTTTTCAGTGATCGTTTTAGGTCATCAAAATCCGGGCTCTAATTATTATTACTGAAACCTTATTGTATTAAGAAAAGATATATTCTTATTTTCTTATTATTCCTCAGAGGTGATCAGATATTCAGAAGTACTGTAATGAACAGAAACACTCTCATAAATTAGTAAAAATGTATAACTCAAAACCTTACTAGATATTTTATTGAATTTAAAATCATTATTGGTTGATGTTGCCATGAATATACAAGCAGAATTTTTTCATGCTTTACTTCAAATATTGAAAAGATCGTAAAAATGAATATTGTCAAATTAGTTTAAATATATTTTCAATGTTCAGTTTCACTGTGATGAAGTTGATGTTTGACTAAAATGTTAAATTATGGCAATAATAAAGTAGTATTACTAGGAGAGGATTTATAAATGATGTCCCGCTTCTAGGGGGAAGGGGGTTCATGAAGTGACAAAGAGTGACAAGGGGAGGGCTAACAGGAAGTGTGACATTCTGCTTGTGCAACATAGCGTAACATGTGACAATGGGGGAGGGCGGTCCAACATGGAAAAAAGTGTAACATCATTTATGAACGGTCCCCACTTCAAATTACATGTGCCCTTTATTTCGGTAAGATGCCCTAAATTTGGAAAAGTGCCCTTTTTTTTAAAGTAGCACCCTGCCCTTTTTCAATCCTGGGGGAAGGTCTGGATAACTAAGTTTATAAAATATAGGGGTACCAAGTAAAATGAAATTTATTGACTAGAGAAGAAACTACTAGCTATTGAGTCAATAAATCTTGCACTTTCTCAATCCCTCTGGCAGAAAGCATGCCCCTGAACAAATGGGCACCTCTACGCTACAGTATATATAATTTTGAAATTGGTCTGTTGTGGTCATTACATAACTTTCTTCTATGAATCAATACGAAGCCTCACAAAACGTCTCTACAAGTGGGCCAGCCTAATAAAACCTGGTTGGGGGGGAGGGGTAGGGCTGGGCCCACTTTGCGGAACCCTGATTGGACCCTTCACAAACTTCCAATCAATCAAAACGTACCCTTCATGAAATTCCGAGCTACCAAATCGTACTTGTTACAGAATTACTTATTGAATAAGTGGTAAAAAATAATAACAAAAATTTTATCTCTATAGTTTAAATTTTGAGTTTTCAAAAAAAAAAATTGAATTTCCCCAAAAATATTTTTGAAATTCACAAAAAACAGACCCTGTTAAAATGCTGGTTCAACCCCTGGCTTAAGGCAAAAGGTTGTAAGTGACAAAATCAAAAATTTAGAGATAACTGGAAGCGGAGAAGGCACCATTCTATATTGGGACAAGAGATGTTTACATATGTAAGGTGCTGCTCTGCAATGTAATTTAGAAAAAAATTAACATTTGAACACCTCTTAGGTCTAAACTTGAAACTGGTTTGCTCAGAATCGTTTTTTGGTTACTTACATCCCTGCCTCATATAATCTTATAGTGATGATATTTAAAATATATCAATTGCTATTGTAGCTGTAAATGATTTTGTACAGATATTTGATGGCTAGGCTGAGTGGGCAGAGAATATTGAATAATTGAACATTAGTTGAATATTTGTTGCACTACATATGTCAGGTTAGGCCTAGGCCGGCAAACCTACGGGGCCTACGTGACAGGACGAAGGGGCCTACACGACAGGAAAGGGTGCACGTGTGTCCCCTTGCCCTCAATGTCGGCCTAAGGTCAGGCACCCCCTATATAAGCTGCCCTCGAAAGCGGGGGGGCCATGAGATCAACTTTCGCTTGCCTAAGAGGTTGCGGTCGGATGAGGAGGAGGTCTTCGAATGCTGGACAGGGAAGAGTTGCGCCCATCCAGACGTAACATTGTGCGGGAGAGCTTGTGCCCGTGTGAAAGAAATACCTAAGAACTTTAGAACGTTTATTGTGCGGGAGAGCTTGTGCCCTTAACTTTAAAACAGCTAAGAACTTTAGACCAATGATGTGGAATCTGAACCACTGTAAATACCATGTAAGATAAGAATGTAAATAGGCAGCGAAGTGAATAAATGTTTAAAAAGAAAATATAGCCCAGAATCGTAACTACATATATATATTTTTTTTTTCCTGCTAGGTTGGTCTATTTACTGAAATAGGGCCCCTTTCCTGCTTTATTTCCAGGCATGTAAGTATTTTTTTAAATGATTATTTTTAAGGTCTTATAACATTTACAAAAATTTTGCACTCCTTTATAGCTCACTTTCTTGTGATAGTATACTTGGATGTAGGTCACATTTCTTCATTATCTTCATTAAGAGATATGAAATTTAATACATTGTAATATCTGCTAATTTTTACGTTTTCTTACATTCTAGTCTTGATTCTTTACACATTTTAAAATCCAATTGCCATCCGTTTCTGTAAAACTTGCCCAACGCATTTTTGTTTTATTTCAGGCACTAAATTTTAAAATAACTTAAAAAATTTTGGTGTGCTGACACCTAAACTGGACATATCTTCATGTCTACTTTAAAAAATAGTCGAAGAATTTTAATTTAAGCCACAAAATAAAAACAATGTGGTTGTAATTTTTAGGCAGAATGATGTACCTACAAAGAGCTTACATGTTTTTAAATATCATGGAAGAAAATACACAATTGCTATGCATATATTTCTCAAAAACTCTTAAAACCATCCACCCCCAAACTGGTGCCATCCCCCCCCCCCCCCGGTAGTGACACTACATGTGTATACATGTGTGTGTTTTGTATAGATTTTGAATTTCTACAGTTTCCTAAGATTTGGTACCGACCCTGATTATATAAAAAGTGATTTTGTGAATACTATGCATTTTTATGATTTAAGAATATGATTCATTTGATATGTTTTTCTTCATTGTCCAAATAAAGTATTAGAAAATTTTAATAACAAATACCATATGACAGATATTTATATGTAATCATTAGTTAATAAAATAAGAAGTCATAAAACACAGAAGATTAAATTTAGTTTTTAAAAAATGTAAAAAGATCTTTTTTTGCAATAATACAAGATCCATCTACATGAAATGATGTAAAGATTTAAATGTGTGCAATAGCAAATCTTATGAAAAATTTGTGTATTCTTATGTTTTTATAAAAATTAGTTTTTATATTTGTTTCTAGTAGTACTGGTATGTTTACTGATTTTCCTTTTCTTTAGTCTATTCCCTCAGATATGCAGTTCGATCCCAACTCCAATCCACCCTGTTATCGCACAGAAGATGAGGTTTGTGTACTCTCTCACTCTACTGCTATTTTCTCGCTTTCTCTCTCTTTTGAGGAGAGTTGTTTTTCATTTCAAAAAAGTCATGCAACTTATATTTCTTCTTAACATTTCAAAATTTTATTCTGTGTCAATCAATGGATATACTTTATCTACTGTGCTCATATTAGTACTGGGCGATGTCCAATTTTTAATATCTTGATTCATTGTCATTATAATATCGCGATATTTCAATATATCACAATGTTTCAGTATGTTAAATTCACTGTATAGTTAAGCAAATATATAAAAGAAATTCGTTTGTCAAAAATTAAATATGAAACACCAATAACAATAATATTACAAAATTATATTTTAATTTATTTCAATGAATTAAGAAAAAAAATGTTTCTCTCAAAATGACATACACACAAGAATGTTGACATCATTTTTATTCAAAACTTAAATATATTTCCAAGTCTAAAAACTGAAATAATTATTTTGGAAGTTTAATTATTTCAAGTATAGTAAAATACCGAACAAGCTTTTCCCGTGAATTTCCCTTAGGTTAAAATACCTCTTAATCGCCCTTGCCCTCTTGAATTGTCTTTGTAACTATAAAGAAGGAATAATTAGCACATTAGAAAAAACGAACCTTTTACAGAAATCGCTGTCGCAAAAAACGGACAGTGAGTACAAAAATTGCTCATTTACAATACTAAATGTATTCCCTAACTTTTATTTTCAGTATATTTGAAATATGAATTCCACCTTTCATGCTGTGCTTAAAGCAACGCATTTTCAAAATGACGCGAAACATTGTCGTTATGGTGCTCATAGGCACGCAAGAATCTTCAGTTTTTACAAGTTATGATAAAAATATCCAATCTGAAATAAAGATGAAAAAAACAAATTAAAAATTTCTTTGTAGCATTCAAGTAACTAAAAAATAAAGGATTCATCAGGGAAGGAGAATGAACCATCGGATGGGATCTTTTGTACCTGTGTTGGTCGCTTTTCAGTTGATGTTATTTTCTATTGCTATTGTTTATATTTATAATCTATTTGAAGGGTCCACTGGAAAACGACCTGAGTCACATACTACTTGTTGAACTTTGCTTTATGTTTTTATAAATTATGCATTATAAATGAATAAAATTATGTATAAAAAGATATGTATTCTAAATTTGAATTTGGGTGTTACGCAAAAGTAGGCTCGTATAGTTAAAATTAACATTTATGTTATAAAATAATTGAATAAAATATAAAGCAAATTTCAAAAAGTAGTGTGTGGCTTAGGTCGTTTTTCCAGTGGACCCTTCATTTATTTATATTACCACCTTTCACACGTTTCCTTATTATATAGTAAAACATTTAGCGCTATCAAAATAATTTGTTCGCCATTTTTTATCGTTAGAGAGTCAATCGGAATGAATTTTTGTTACATGAATGAAGTGTAGTTGAGTCTTTACTGTGCTTTACCGGTTCTCAATTTATCAGGGGGGGGGGGAGGCACATAATATGTACGTTTATTGACTTGTACCATTTAAGCTCCCCCTCCTTTATGTTTGCAGATTTTACCAAAATTTAGCAGGCTCTTATTTGGTACTTTACATATGTATACATATATATTCCCCCTTTGAATCATTAATATTTCTTACTGTTAAAGATTTAAATAGGGAAAAAAGTATGCATATATATACAATACATATTAGCTAATTAAAATTTTGAAAATCAGAATGTAACATTGACAGGAAAAAAAATTAAATCAGGCTCATCATTTAGGGGGTGGGGGGGGGGGTCGATTGGCACCCCTGGTTTGGGAAATATAGGTATGTATATGTATTTTGTTGTTTTTTAAATGCAATATACTTTGAGTTATTAATAACCTTTGCCCCCTGCCCCCCAGAAAAATTGAAATCACAGGGCTGAATTAAATTAGTTTTAAACAATTGATATGGCTCCTTGTTATGTCAGAACCCTTCCCCCTACTAAATTTGCTATGTACAATGCTGTAGTTTCACTACTAGGCCAGGGGGCAAAAATGATGCATTCGAAATATTCTTATCATTTTATACTCAAAAACATACAAATATTCTAGCTTTTAATAAAAATGACAATATCTCCTTATGTATATTTCATGAATTTAAAAGAGTCATTTGTAGCAATTGTAGCACAGTAAAATAAAGTATTTAAAAAAATTTAGACATTGAAGCAGGTGCTGTTACACAGATTTATCAAACAAATTTATAATTTTACTAATTTTTAGAAATAATTTTCCTATTTTGTACTTATTTTTCAGAATCTTAACATTTTATTGTAAAAGTGAATGTAAATGAATTACTTTAAGATTAATTCAAAAACCCACATCTAGTTTTTTATAAACTTAATAAATATGTTTTCCTTGTAGTATGCATTAAGAAACAGCCTTAAATACTATTTAGAAACTTAAACATATAAATAAATAATCATTTAATCACTTAAACATAGTTAGATATTGCTGATTTCAACTTATTTTAGTTAAAAAAATAGCAAGCTTTACTGCTCGTCAATCAATAAAAAGCAAAGAAAGCTAAATGTTTTCCCAATCATAAAGAATCCCATAATTTATTTACTTCCCATTATTGCAAACCCTCGCCTCCAGCTGAAGCAAGCCAGAAATTAGAAATGCATTCGTCACGACAGAAGGCACCAACATACGAAGGATCGCTGAACCAACAATTTCATTGGCAAAAGACGTGGCACAATGATTTCGTCGGCAAACGCTGACAACACGATGTTTTCCCCCAAGTCATGAAGAGCTAAGAAGAGAAGCGCCTAAAAAGAGTCGTGTATCATTGCCTCTCGCGATGTTATCGAAAACCATGATATCATCGCCAATCACGATGTTATCAAAAAAACGTGATATCATCGCCAATCATGTTATCAAAAATCGTGGTATCATCGGCAATCACGATGTTATTGAAAACCATGATATCATCGCCAACTGCGATATATCGAAAGATGCAATAATGTGTAATTGAATACTGTAATGTTTGTGTAACATCGCTATTTTGCGATACCTCGATATATCGTCCAGTCCTAGTTCATATACAGTCAAACCTCGTTAACGCAAAGTGGAGGGGGACACCGAAATTTTTCGCATTAACCGACTTTCGCGTTAACTGATGGTTACAGGATTTCGACTTTAGTAAAAAAAAATTTTTATGGTACAGAAAATATAGGAACCAAAAGTATATTTATACAAAATTGCACATTGTATGAATTTATATACTTCAATTAGGAAATTTATATGAAATTTACTAAATTAGTATTAAAAACAATTATCAGAATTGAAGAGCAAGTTTTATTTACCTGTGCAAACTGCTGTTATTCTTTAATTAGATGTACATGAATACCAGAAACGTTAAATTGTATCAATGCTAACAGGAGTATATTAGAGTTTGCATAAAAGGCAATCTCTTGTAGAATTTTTTTTAGGAACTGCATTGCAAATACAATAGTATTGTTCAAGCACAAAAAATTAGAAGATTTAAGTCATAGTATGATTTTTTGTACTGAATCTTTTACCACAGGGCTAGGCACAACAACCCCATTTCATGGAAAAAATATTATTATCAACGCTATCAAAACCAGATTAATAACTAAAAGTTTAGAGACTGATATCAGTGAACATTATGTGAAATTAGTGTTGATTATGGCTTTGTAATTCTAATATAAAACATTTAGAGCAAGATTTTTTAGCGAATTAATTATACATTTGAAATACTTCAGTATAAATAGAAAGAAGACTGTGCAAAAAATTCTTGTCTTTATTTTACAATATAGATTTGAAATTGTAATTATTTTATACCATGGAAAGAAACAATAGCTATTAAATGCATTTTATGTCAAGTTAAAGAGAGTGTTGTGATTTCAATCTTGAAACATTCCTAAAAGTTTCTGTAAATTTTCTGAAAAAAAAATAAAATCAAAAGTAGAATATAATAGAAAAAGGAAAGGGATTATGTAATTCTGGAGTTTGTAATCTGAAAACCAAAATTGGCATACAGATGAACACACAGAGAATTGTTTCTGATAATTAATTGGTGTCAATTAGATCAAGGGTATTCAATTACAGTGATCTCTCACTTATACGCGGGTGCAGTGATAGCCATATATTAAACATCTCACTTCTTAGTAACATATTCCGCTAGCGTACCAACACACGTGCCAACATTTTAGACGTGTAACAGATGGGCGGTGCTGGGAAGTGACGTACTCGAGCATGACGTCACCGGCTCCTGACCCAATCATGGATCGCACGTGCGTTGGGCGTTACCGTAACGGAATCAGTATGATATGTAAATGAGGGAAGGGATATTTAAGCGGTCTGTCTGCCGATTCAAGGGCAGACAGACCATTGCACGTAAGAGGTTATGTAAGCCGACCGACTTTAGCTCTTGACGAGCTGTTAAGCTCAGAGCGTCTTCTTTTATACCGGTGATTACCATCCTGGTCTTATTTAAATTACACCTCATTTTAACTAGTCATTTGACAGAAATGTTGGTTTTAGTTTTTGAGTAATGGTATTAAAGTATTTTTTGTAATGTTCTAAGAGCTTAAATAAAGTCTTTTAATTTATTTTAAACTTGTCTTCTGGATTTTCTGACTCTGCTAAAAATGTATAAAGTATACGAAGAACTTTGTTGTATGACAACAAGAATGGTTATGGGCTAGTTGCCATAATCAGTAACGCATCTATTGTTGCCCAGAAGACCAAAAATCAAAAATCCCCGATGTCGGCATAATCCAAAACGGGGGGGCCAACAACTAATTTAAAGTTAAGTTTTTCAACTAAGAGACTCTGAAAATTCGAGATGGCTGTTTCCACCATTACTGTGGACAAACTAAAAGAAGACAACTACCAGGACTAGTCATCAGATATGATGTACTTATTGATTGAAAGAAATTATTAAAAGATTGTAACGAGAGAAGAGAAAGAACCAGTAATTACAAAAGAAGGAAAAGTCTCGGAAGCAGATATAGAAAACTTCGATAAAAGAAAAAGATCCACGCTGTCCTTAATATATCTGCACATAGAGTCGAAGTACCGGAAGTTGATGGGAATGACTGAAGATCCGGCAGAAGCGTGGGATCGTCTCAAAGCTCATTATCTACCTGACAACAGGAGTATGGAAATGTACCTTTTTTCGGAGTTCCTGAATTGCAGAAAAGAAAAAAATGAAAAAGTCAACTTGTACGCCTCAAGACTAAAGGAGTTTTACGACCGAATCACAGCATTCGACGAAAACGGACTATCGGAAAAATTCCTGTGCATCGCTCCCACGGCTGCGCCAATTGCGCAAAACTGCGCCAAAACGATTTTTCTGCTACATGCTGCTACAAAATGCGTTTTTTTGGAAAATTTGCGCGAAATCGCGATTTCCGGGTGAAAAAATATAAAAAGTTTTAGATATTATACTTTTTTCACCTTAAACTCGGCATCATTCGTTACATTTTTCCTTTAGTCAACTAATTTTTTACCTTTGAAGCAGTTTATTAATGAATATTAGCTCTACCCTCTCTTAGCAACATTAAGTGTGGATGGCAAAATTGAGCAGAATGAGTGATGTATCTCACGCTTGTAGAAGAAACGGTGAGACGATTTCTAATATTTTGTAATATTATAGAGAGAAAAATAATTCCTCTTATCACTATTTTTGTTGAACATTTTATTTAGTAATTTTTTATTGAAATAGATGAAAAAGTTTAAAATTTCATAGAACGTGGAAAAAATAAACTTAGCGTTTTTCCTCAGTGCACTTTGTGTTTTCTATTCTAATGTTAAGGAAATACTAATCAATGTGAAAAATCAATAACAGAACATATGTTTAAAAGATTATTGCTCCATTATAACAATTCGTAAAAATTCCTTAAGCCTACTTTCCACGTGCAAGCAAAGGAGTGCATACGTTCTACAATCTTTTTGCATCCGCTACAAAAATCGGATGTTTTTCATTTCTACTATTTATAATGTTTCTTCTCAAAGTAAATAAGTAAAATATATTTTTATTTTAAATAAAAACATTGTTTGAAAATATATATTTGTTCCCGAAAGTGTTTAGAGATAGACTTTCAAACGCTGTAAAATTTAACATTGAATTGCAGCTTTTTTTCTTTTCTCATTACTCTTTAAGCTCTGTAATCTACATCATATAACCACAAGCGATTAAAAAAGACAACTATAAAGAACAAAATAAGTAAAAAAATTAGTTAAGTTAGAAAATCATTAAAAAAGCATGTATATCTTAATGAATTGATGATCTTTAGCAAATATGTTAAGCAATATTATTAGAAGAAATAGAAATTTTGGTGTGGATGAACGACCTCATAAAAGTACTCTTGCTTACAGTTTTAATTTTTTAACTAGATTTAAAAGTTATGAAATTATCATGCATTTCCTCTTTCTTTTAATTCAATTTAGTTTCATTCAGTATCCAATTGTGTAACCCTAGAACTCTTAAAATTTAATTGTAACTATTACATAATTTTTGAAAGCTGTAAAGATAAATTGTTAGAAAAAAATATCATTAGACATTAAATTATCAACCTATAATAAGAAATACATATTGCCTTTCTATTATAGAACTGAAAAATATAATTTGGTGCTTGAATTTTCTTGCTGCAAAATTATGAAACCCAGCAATTTACTTTTGGTGCCATTAATTACTTCCAAAGCATCTAAGTGAGCATTTAGGAATGAAATTTAAAGAAATATTTCTTAATCAGAAAAATAATAAATATTACTGCAGGTAGAAAATAGGATAGAGTTCAAATATATTTTTTGATCGAATATGAAATTATATTTAATTCATTCAAAATTTGACTGTTACTATAATCACAATGGTTATGCCTAAATAAGTATCATTTAAAAAACAAATTTTAATTAATGATAAATAGTTTTAAATAATTTAACCTTTCATATCAGTTAGTTTTTGCTTATTTTCTTGTAAGAATATTGTTTTAGCTATTAAACAAAAAAGAGCGAATGTAATGATTTTTGAAAAGAAGAAAATTTTAAGCTTTCTTCCAAGCTATTCTTAATCATTAGAAGAAGAAAAAAACAACAGAACATTTTTTTAAATAATCTGTTTCTTGAGAAAATATTGAGGAACACCTTTATAAGGGTTATAGGTTTGATTAGTCTTACTTTTTGAATAGGTTATGAATAATTTCTTATAAGAAATATAAAAATAATCCAGTTTTTGAAATAATCTAATTCAGTTTTTGGAGGATGACTGACATTTACATTTCCTATCATTTTGAAGACTTGAAACTGCTCTTACCCTTTATTAATGAAAATGACATTGCTTTAAAACAGCCATTTAATATTTAAAAAATAAAGAAAAAAAATCCTCCAAAAATGGTACAAAATTGATAATTTCGGCTCCTAAACTGATACAAAAGTCTATTTCTTTCGTCTCCAAACTGATACAAAAGTTGAATTCCTCTGCTCCAAACTGATACAGAAAGGACATTTTACCTGCTCCGAAAGCTGCTACAAATTGTGTTAAGGCGGTGGGAGCCCTGCCTGTGCTACCAGTTATTACGTCACCTGCCAGAAAATTTTGAGACCACTGTACAGAACATTTTGAGATATGACGACAAAGATTTCAAATATGAGAAAATTGTCACGGAATTGGTGGCCGAAGAAAACAGATTATCCCTGAAGGAAAAGGACTCTGGAGAAGTCTTCGCCAAGTCATCGTTCGTCAGAAACAAAAGTAATTACACGAATAGAATCATAAGATGTCATCATTGCGGAAAAACAGGCCACATACAACGAAACTGCTGGAAAAATAGGGAGACCGAGAATTCCGTCAAGAAAGACTACCCGGCAAGGTGTAGTAGTCCATCCAGCTACTCACAACAGACAAGAGGGAGACCAGGAAAGAAATTTCAAAGAAATGAGGAAAGAAGGTCAGGATCCCCATCTGCTGAACGCTGTAAGTACGGGAGTTACTTTATCTGTGAGGCCAATACAATTGACTCAAGAGATGAAAACGTGTGGTTATTTGATACCGCCACCTCGCATCATTTTTGTCGTAATAGACAGGATTTTGTTAATTTTGTTCCTTTAAAGGGAAAAGAGTTGGCCGTTGCTGTTAAAGGTCGAAAATTCCCGATTGAAGGAAAAGGCCAGGTTATGCTTAAATTTGACAATTATAAAATTCTGTTAAATGATGTTATATATTCACGAAAATTAAGGAGAAATCTTTTATCAGGGCCTAAATGTGATATTGGCGGTGCAACTATTACAGGGGGTGGAGGTTTGATGGAGATATCAGGTGGGAAAGGTACCATAAAAGCTAAACTCAAAAATGGGGTTTATGTTATAAAACCGGATAAAGTAAAAGAAAATTTTAAAAATTCTAGTCAAAATTCTAATTTGTATCGGGAAAATTGTAATAACTCTAGTCATTTTTCTAAAATTGAAGTTTCAAATGTAGAAAAAATTGAAAATTGGCATAAGAAATTCGTGCACGTTAATACTGAAAGTATTAAACGAACTTGCGATTTGCAAGGTGTCAGGGGAATGCCTAATATCAAAAGTACTAAACTGCATTGTGAAAATTTTAAGCTACGAAAATTTAGAAGAGTTTCTTTTAAACCAATTAATAAAATTAGATCTCATTATCCTTTAGAATTACTGCATGCCGACGTCTGGGGAAAATGTAATATAAGAAGTCGTAACGGCGAGGAATATTACTTTTCGATTATCGACGATTTTTCGAGAAAAACCTCCCTTTACCCAATTAGGGAGAAAAGCCAAGTGGCAAGCATTTTTATGCAACATATCAAAAGAGCGGAGAGGTTTCTCGAAAGAAAGGTAAAATTTATTAGAACAGACAACGGTAGTGAATTCGTTAATAAAACTTTTGATGATTTTTGTAACCAAAATGGAATTGTTCATGAATTAACTAATGTGTACAGCCCAGAGATGAATGGTGTAGCAGAAGTATTTAACAGGACGGTAGCAGACGGTGCAAGGGTACTTTTAGAAGAAAGCGGACTGGACAAAATTTTCTGGCCAGACACTATGCTTCATTTCACGTACACTTGGAACTGTATCTGCCATACCGATCAGGAGAAAACTCCATTTGAGCTATATGGGGGGAATAAACCATCTGTAAGACATCTCAAACCATTCGGGATTATAGCTTATGCTGGTGTTCCTAAACAGCAGAGGAGAAAACTAGACCTAAAAGCTAAAAAGGGTGTACTTATTGGTTACGCGTTCAAAACAAAAGGATATAGAATTTGGTTTCCTGATACTGATAAAGTAATAGAAAGCATTAATGTGTCATTTAAGGAAAATTGCTTTTTTAGAAATGAATTTAATGAAATACGCAGTGGAGCAGTATTGGGCCACATTACCTGGTCAGAATCCCCAGATTCCAAGAATAAATCTGATTGCGAAGAAACGATCCAAATACAGATTCCTGATTTACTGGAAGTCGAGGAAAGCGCGAGTGAAAGTGAATCTGAAAGGGGGGACGAAAATTTATCCGAAACTTCTTCTGACGACGAAAGCTCAAAAACACTGTGGGAAACAACTTGGGAGCGAAAGGCAGTTCCGCGACCTGATGGTACTATGAATGATATTTATTTTTACGAAAAGAATAAGAAAACTAGGTTAAGATCTTTAAATGACGTGAAAAAATATTGTGATAAAAAGAATCTGTACTTTAATTCTCAAATTTTTAGTTTTAAAGGAAATAATTTATATGAAGGGGAAATTCCGAAGGAGGAACAACTTTAAATTCAAGTTTTACACAAGCATGACTAGATGGTGATGTAGAAATTCCTAAAACGTATAAACAAGCACTAAAATCAAACGAAAGCGCTTATTGGCAAAATGCCATGGAAAAGGAAATTCAAGTCATGAATGAGCGTGATGTATGGAGTTTATCGGCATTGAAAGGAAAAGTTGAACCGATTAAATCCCGCTGGGTTTTTACCGTAAAAAGAGGTGAAAAGGGCAAAATTTTAACTTTTAAAGCTCGTCTCGTAGCAATGGGGAGTAGTCAGATAAAAGGGCAAACATATGACGAAACCTTCAGCCCAGTTGTTAATTTTAGTATTATTTGGTTTTTCTTTACGTTACTTGTTGTTTTAAATAAATGGAAACATATTCAATGTGATATTCGAAGTGCATACTTGTACGCTCCGCTAAAGGATTGCATTTTTATGTGTCAGCCTCCTGGATTTATCGTAAAAGGGAAAGAAAATTTTTATTGTAAGTTAAACAAGGCCATTTATGGGTTGCATCAAAGTGGGAGATTATGGTTTATGGAAATTGATAGTGTTTTAGGTAATTTAGGTTTTAGCAAATTTTCGCGTTGTAATTGCGTATATGTTTTTAACTCTAAAGTGATTTTATTATTGTACGTTGATGATATTGTGCTCTTCGGCAAAAAGGATAAAGATATTGAAAATGTTTTGAATCTTCTTAAAGAACATTTCGATCTTAAGGTGCTGGGAAAAACTAAAAAGTTACTTGGGGTTGAATTTGAACAAACGGAGGAATTTTTGAGAATTCACCAGACTAGTTATATACTAAAAGTCTGTGAACAGTTCAAAAATTTTAAATTTCCAATTACTTCACTACCCATAAGTAAGGGAACGGTTTATTCGACCTTAAATTGTCCGCAGACCGAATTCGAGAAAAATGAAATGTCAAAAATTCCGTACAGAAATCTTTTAGGCTGTCTTTCTTTTATCGCGAATCGTACGAGACCCGACATTTGCTATGCTGTCAATATTTTCAGTCAGTTTCAATATAATCCCGGTTTTGAACATTGGAATGGTCTCCTTAAACTTCTTGGATATGTAGCGAATACCTGTAATATCAAATTAAATTTAAGATGCAATAAAGTTAAATTAATAGTTTACTCCGACGCCGATTTTGCAACAAATCGCGACGACCGCACTTCCTTAGGTGGTCAGTTGGTATTACTAGACAATTCTCCTATCGCGTGGCGTACCTTTAAAGAAAGAAGCGTCACTCTATCAACGATGGAAGCCGAATTCGTAGCAATGACTGAAGCTGTTAAAGAATTAGTATGGTTCGACCGAATTTTAGGAGAATGTGTCAACAAGGGGGTAATTACTAAAAATATTGCTAAATCTTTATTACTGGTAGATAATCAAGCTACTATAGATTTTGTTAAATCACCAATTGAAAATTATAGGACGAAATATATTGATGTAAAATTATTTTTTGTACGAGACTTAATTAATAAAAGACTGTTTGAAATTAGGCATGTTAAGAGCAAAGAAAATCAATCTGATATATTCACCAAACCTCTCACCCGTACTGAATTAGATAGATTTTGTGAAAACGTTTTTCACTGACTTTGTTAGGATATTTTTTAAGGGGGGGGGGTGGTGTGTAGATGGATGTTTTTGGAAATTTAATTAGGCTTAAGATTAAATTTTAAGGGGAAATTTTTTTTGTCAAAGTTGAAATGTAAATGTTAAAGTTAAATTACTGTAAATTTTTGATCTCAATTATTTTCCCTAATTTTTGATAGTTTAATCTTTGAAATTGTTCATAGTAATATTAACGTTATTAAAATTAACGTAATTCTTTTTGCTGGAGTGAAATTTTTTCTAGTCAAACTTAAGAAATAATTTTAGAAATTTATAATAATAATATGAATATTTTTTTAAGGATTTTGAACATATATATTTTTTAAATTGCTCAAACATGTTTATATTTGTGATATTGTGTCCTAATCTGTTTATAAGTATTATTTGATTATAGATTGAATGTTATATTATGGACTTTTTACTATCCTGGAAATTGATGGATTATCAGAGGATTAATATTTGTCAAGAAATGCATTAAGGTTTTTGCGTGTTTGGGGAAAAAAAACACGTTATTTTGATTGTTATGTGACGTTACTTTTCAATTGAAATGGAAAATATTTGAATTTGTTAAACTCTTAACTAGGACCAACAACTGATAAGGTATTAAGGATTTAGTTAAATATTTTTTTCGTAAGCAAGTGAGAGGAGGGGAGGGGCATTGATAGCCATATATTAAACATCTCACTTCTTAGTAACATATTCCGCTAGCGTACCAACACACGTGCCAACATTTTAGACGTGTAACAGATGGGCGGTGCTGGGAAGTGACGTACTCGAGCATGAGGTCACCGGCTCCTGACCCAATCATGGATCGCACGTGCGTTGGGCGTTACCCTAACGGAATCAGTATGATATGTAAATGAGGGAAGGGATATTTAAGCGGTCTGTCTGCCGATTCAAGGGCAGACCATTGCACGTAAGAGGTTATGTAAGCCGACCGACTTTAGCTCTTGACGGGCTGTTAAGCTCAGAGCTTCTTCTTTTATACCGGTGATTACCATCCTGGTCTTATTTAAATTACACCTCATTTTAACTAGTCATTTGACAGAAATGTTGGTCTTAGTTTTTGAGTAATGGTATTAAAGTATTTTTTGTAATGTTCTAAGAGCTTAAATAAAGCCTTTTAATTTATTTTAAACTTGTCTTCTGGATTTTCTGACTCTGCTAAAAATGTATCAAGTATAAGAAGAACTTTGTTGTATGACAACAAGATGCAGGGGGCCGTGGCAAAAAACGCGCATAAATGAAAAGTGCGCCAAAGTGAAAAACTACTAAAGGGAGCTAAAAGTAAACATCAATTCAGTGTACACAGTAATTGTTAATTAATATTATGCGTATAGTTAAACTGAAAGATGGGGAAAGAGATGTACATAGCGTCAAAATACAATACTACGTATGATGCAAGTTACGTAAGTACAGTTAATTTATTCATTATTTTGAACACAAAAAAAATAAAAATTCTTACATACCAAAATGTCATTTTACAGTTACTGTTATTTTCTTACACAATAATTTACAATCAACGATTGTTTTTGTTTTTGTGAATTTTCAAAAAGAGTCTTTTCGAGTTCATTAAGGCGTGAGAAAGTCATTCGCTTCTGGAATTGAACTGGAAGTAATCACGTAGAGTTTCCAATGCTTCTAATGCTCTTGTGTGCGTTGGAGGAACTTTTGACACATCAGCATCGTCATTATCCTCTTCATTGCCATTTATTTCAGCTGCGATGTCTTCAATTTCACGCAGTTGCGCTGTGATTAGATTTTCATCCGCATCAACAAAATCATTAAAAGTACCCATAGCGAGTCCACCAGATACACTATTCCAATCATCTTCGTTTATTTCAGTTTCACTTTCCCTTTCTACCTCCTCATATTCATTTTCTGCTGGAAATAAAAATCCCGCTTTCTTAAAGCAGTTTTTAACACACTTCTCTGTGATGTTTCTCCATGCTGAGCATAACATGTGTATCGCGTCAAGGACGGAAATTTGCTTCAATTAACCCGTTTCGTTTCTGATGCAGCCAAAAGTCGGGGAATTAAAGTTTTCTTGTAGTGCACTTTTACGCAACGAATACCGCTTAAATCGAAAGGTTGAATTTGATGACGAAAATATCGAAACTTATACTTTTCTTCTGAAAAATGCAGAGTACAAAAGTGTGTATTATCTTGAATGATGACGAAAATTAAAATCAACCAATAATTTATTGGTACGGCACAATTACATTGAATTTAAAAATAAAATGGAGTATATTAATCACAACTCATATTACTTCACAAACATAGATTTTGACTGGGTTACCGGAAAACAGCTAACACTTTTAAGACTAAGAAAAACATCTGGCCGAAAATAAGTGTCGAGCAAAGCAGCCATCGGCCACAAAAACAAGCTCCTGATAAGAGCAACGCGGTAAGCGAGCAGCAGGTACAAACGAGAGAGACAAGTTGAGTCATGAGACACGCGCTTATATACCCCGCTCCCCTGCCAGATCCGCCAAGCCTCATACAATTTATGTTAATTTGGCGGATTGGAACTTTCGAGAACGGGGATACGTCATCGTTACGTACGCGTAAGCGTAAATTCCCGATATGGTAGAAAGGGATAAGTAGTGAGACAAGCTACATGCCATCAGAATTTTGCTTGTACAGTTAGTTCGCAGGGAAAAAAACAACTTTTGTGTTTTTGAAAGCTGGCAGATCTTGCGGGTGAGCAGGACACTGATCCATAAACAATAACACTTTTCGATTTTCTTTTTCCATTTTCCTGTCAAATTTATGAAGGAAATCTAAGAAAATGTGTGACATCATCCAAGCTGTTTTGTTGCTCGTATAGTCACACGGAAGCTTCTTCACGTTCTTGAAACAGCGAGGTTTTTTTGATCTTCCAGTGACCAATGGCGGATATTTTTCCGAGCCATCAGTATTACAACACAGTAAGGCAGTGAGTCTCTCTTTGCTCTTCTTCCCACCATTGCAATCTTGTCCTTTGAATGTTAATGTTCTGTCTGGCATCAGTTTGTAAAAAAGTCTAGTTTCGTCACAGTTGAAGATATTTTTTGGCTTGTATCCTTCGGTCAAAGAAGCTAAGTTTTCTCGCCATTGTTCAACTGTGCCTTCATTCACACTTGCGCTTTCCCTAGCAAGGTTACGTGTCGCCAAGCCATGCTTTTTTTTTAAATTTCTCTATCCCTCCATGTGAGGCAGTAAAGTTCTCCATATCAAAGCTCTTTGCCAATTGTACGGCCTTCTCTCTTAGGAGTTCCACGTTAACAGGGATGTTCGAGGCACAAACTTCTTTGAACCAGAGTAAGAGAACTTTCTCAAACTCTTCAAACTTTCCACCTTGAATCCTACTTCTTTTTTTTGACTGGATTCCACATTCTTTACTAGCTACAATTATTGACTCCAGATTTTTTAGAACTCCCCTCATTGTAGATTCAGGGATATTAAATTGCTTAGCTAAAGCTATTTTCGATATGCTGGGGTTTTCTTCAAGCTTTTAGATAATATATCCATTTTAAACGAAAGAGACAATTTTGCTCTTTTCGCCATTTTAGAAAGCAACAAAGCTCCAACACTTCGAGTTTAAAGAAGATTTTGTTAGAAATCTGTGTCACACCTGTGTACTGTACTTTTATTGGACGGAGCACGAATGCAACTTTTGCTGACATCAATCTCAAGTACCCCCCGCATGTAATCCTCTGTATACCTTAAGGGGAATGTTTTCTTGGAATCTTAACAATAGGGCAAAGGGGAGAGAACGAATTCCTAGAAGCAAAACAAAAAGGGTAAAAGTACTTGTGATAAGAAACATCTGACTTGAGGAAGCTAGAATTTGAACTGAAACTTTTTTGAGAGCTGTTTTTTCTAAGCACAGTGCATAAATGAACAAAAATTCTTATTGTTTTCCCATATCGCTGGCCGGGACCGTGGAAAAAACGAGCATAAGTGAAAAACGCGCATAAACGAGAGCGCGTATAAATGAGAGCTCACTGTAAACTTTTTTTTTATACACTTGAGTGAAGTAATGCTCGGAATCACACAAAAATTGGTGTTCAGCTAAACTCCAATGTGACATAATTCTGGTTAGAATTTGGTACCAACTGCTCAATGGGGGGTATAACTTTAAAAAAATTATCTGTTATAGATTTTTGCTTCAATTTTTTAAAATAACATCCTATTATAAAAGTATTGATGTCTTCTAAACTATTTAACACATGTGAAACATTCTCTTGCTGCATTAAAAATTGTTGCACAGTTTGTAATGCTGCTGTAGCTTCATCTGCAGTGATTTTGAGCTTCTGGATCAGCATCTTCTGCGTCTGTTTCTATTTCATTTACACTTTCCTTTTGGGATTCTCTAATTATATCTTCATCTGTCATTACGCCTGAAATTAAGGCCTCACCATCTATTTGCACATATTCTTCAAACAAGGTTACTGAAATTATGTCCCTTTTAGCAGCTTTTTCGAGAACTGAAGAAGTTATTTCTTCATCTTGCTCTTCTTCGACTGCTTCTTCTGAACGGTGGAAAAGCTGGGTAAAAGCCAGCTGGGTGCGAAATCTTCCCGACCCACACACTTTTGAAACTGTACTCCATTGTCCCCTAATGAAAGTGTCCATTTCTTATCTATGCCCATTAATGGAGGTGTCCCTTGTCAATTCATTCCTGTCACTGATCTGCACCAACATCGTCTGTCGGAAATAGGATTAGCATGAATGAACTGCAGGCACTTTACCTGTTTTGCTATTTTTATAGAATTCCTAGAAGTAAAGTGCAACAGAACTTTCAAGCTTCCAAAACTCCAAGGAAATTTCATGTCAAAAGGATGTTTTTTCACCTTTGTTTCATTTTTTATTTTTTTCAACTGAAAAATTTTGTTTTAAATCTTAAGTGGGATTTTGTACAAATCAATTTTGTTTAAAACGATTAATTTAGCACTAGTTCTTAGATTATCTGACAGGGAATGGCATTCCTTTTGCGTTAAGAGAGTTTGCGTTAACGGGGTTTGACTGTAATTACTTATTCTTTAATTAGATGCACATGTATGCCAGAAACGTTAAATTGTATTATTGTTAACAGTAGTATATTAGAGTTTGCATAAAAGGCAATCTCTTGTAGAATTTTTTTTAGAAACTGCATTGCAAATACAATAGTATTGTTCAAGCACAAAAAATTAGAAGATTTAAGTCACAGTATGACTTTTGGTACTGAATCTTTTACCACAGGGCTAGGCACAACAACCCTATTTCATGGAAGAAATATTGATTATTATCAATGCTATCAAAACCAGATTAATAACTAAAAGTTTAGAGACTGATATCAGTGAACATTATGTGAAATTAGTGTTGATTATGGCTTTGTAATTCTAATATAAAACATTTAGAGCATGATTTTTTAGAGAATTAACTATACACTTGAAGTACTTCAGTGTAAATAGAAAGAAGCCTATGCAAAAAATTCTTGTCTTTATTTTACAATATAGATTTGAAATTGTAATTATTTTATACCATGGAAAGAAACAATAGCTATTAAATGCATTTTATGTCAAGTTAAAGAGAGTGTTGTGATTTCAATCTTGAAACATTCCTAAAAGTTTCTGTAAATTTTCTGAAAAAAAATAAGATCAAAAGTAGAATATAATAGAAAAAGGAAAGGGATTATGTAATTCTGGAGTTTGTAATCTGAAAACCAAAATTGGCATACAGATGAACACACAGAGAATTGTTTCTGATTAGTTTTTGGTGTCAATTAGATCAAGGGTATTCAATTAAACCTTTTTTTTTTAAGTGATTTCAATACCACAGGAAGTAATGCTCGGAATCACACAAGAATTGGTGTTCAGCTAAACTCCAATGTGACATAATTCTGATTAGAATTTGGTACCAACTGCTCAATGGGGGGTATAACGTTTTTTTGCAAAGCATAATTATTATATCTGAAGAAGTGATTCAGAGAACCAAACAAAAATTACTCATTCATCCCAATGGGGAAATGAAGCTGATTGTTGTTTGCTGCAATTGCTCCATGTAGTATGTTACAGTTGAACATGTTTTTTGTCAATAAGCATGATTTCAACAAATGATGCAAGGAATTAAATATTTTGTGTGCATAATATTGCCTTGTTTTGTTTATTTATAGGAAGTAGTTATCCAGCAAGATGATGAAATTAGATTGAAAATTGTTGGAACCAGAGTAGATGCAACTGATATTGTAAGTTTTACAGCAATTTAAAATGATATAAATTTAATTTACAATGTGGCTGTCTTAAAAAAAAATCCAGTCAAGCCGTTATGAAAATTTTAAAATATAAAAAAAAATAGAGGGAGACTCATACAAAAATTCATTCGCCTAAGGTTGTGATAAATGCTCTTTTCTACAAACAGGTCTATTGATATATATGTGTGCGTGTGTGTATATATATATATAATACATATATATAGTGAAATGTCTCTAAAGGGACCACATCTTGTTCCTATGAAATAGGTCATTAAAAGAAGTGGCCATTTAATGAAGGTTGCTTACAAATACTCAATAATGTTAAACAGGTGCAGTAGTATTATAAAATGAAAAATTTAATATTTTTTAATAAAGCATTAATAAAATTCATTTTGTTTTAAAAAAAGCGCAGAAACACATTTGCTTTAAATTTGAAAACTTTCCTACCTATTTTTCAGTTTATTAACCAACTGCACCACTGACCACACAATTTCAAAATTGTTTTCAGCAGGAAAGGCTAAGTTCTCCTAAAAATCGCACGGATAGAGGTAGATTTTTAAATTAATTACTTTATCAGTTCATCAACATTTGGATGCTTTAAAAAAACAATTATAATACACACTTTGCACATTATAAAGCACACCTTGGGACCTGACGTTTTACGCTTTATAGATTTTCGGCTTCATATTGTCACAACTAAGAACAGAACAAGCTTTCTAGAATTAAATGCAAATTAACAAAGACGAACGATCTGTGGGACTCAAACTCTCCATCTCTAGATCCAAAGCTTCGTACTCTACCGACTGAGTTGCTAAGGTCGTTGAACTGCGGCATTGCTCCCTTCTAAAAAAAACTGCTCACTGTTAGGTATTTTGTGCATTTGCTCCAGATCGTGTTACTGGTCTAGTTATGGACACTGGTAACATGATTGGGTTCTTCCAAAGTAAGAGTACCTTCAATAGGAGACTCTAAATTACTTAGCTGCTCATCTGGGTCGAAATAGGATTTCATCCGCACGACATGAACTGTATCCTTTCGCTTTCGGCAGTTAGATGCAGGATCAAAGTCTTCAACTTCATAGTTTACATCATATTCTTCGTACTACTTTATAAGGGCCAAAGTATCTTTTAGGAGCTTTTCTGATAAACCTATTTTGCGCACTGGGGTAAAAACCCATACAAGATCGCCGGGATTATAAAACAGTGGTCGATATTTGGAATCATAACGCTGCTTATCTCTGGCATGGGCTTCTAATGTTCATGTGCAAGCAAGCCGACTTGCTTTTTCGACTCTCGTCACAAGCTCTGCAATGAAGATACCGGTTGCTGTAATAATTATATTTTTCACTTAAGCACTTTGAATTAAGTTTAAAAGATGAAAAACTCTTAAAACTTAATTTGCTAGAGAATGTTTTTGGTTTTGCTTTGCAGAATATAGGGATTTCTTAACTGTTCAACTTGCTGCTAAGAAGTTATGGATCTAGGGAGTTGTGTTTCATATATCAGTGATTTAAAAGTCTCCTACTATATTAATTTAGTTCGATTAAATGAATTGAGGCTGATCAATTATTTTTCTTCAAGAGTAACAAGCATGCAAAGTTTGTTACGTTCGAATGTATCTATATAAACAAAAAGATAGTGTCCTCATTTTTCCCTTGAAAAATTTGATTTTCATAACAAGATCATTTGGTAGACTTGCAATATAGTTGTAAACATATTAGATTTATCAAAGTAAGAATAAATAATGGAAATAATTGCTATCATTAACAAAAAATGCTTATAGCTCAAGCTTTTATGCATTTTGTTACTTAGGAAAGTAGTATTAGTGTTAGCGTACTTTATTTACTGCTACATTTCTTTTTTTTTTTTTCTCGTTTCAAAATGCCCTTTAGGGTAAATTGCTATGTGTATTGAATGTTATTATAATCTTTTTATGTTTACATTATGTCTATTGTCTTTCAGTTTGCTATCGGTACTTTGATGGACGACTATCTTGGTATGTTTACAAATGCTGTTTTCTTTTAAATTTTTAAGAATGCATATGCCTAATGTAGAGATGGTAGAGCTGCAGAAATTCAAGAATATTTCGTGTTTTTTTTTTTTTTTTAAATCCTGTTATTTTAAATTTTTCCTCCTTATTTTGGGTTTTTCTTAACAGATATAGATAGTTATCTATAAATAACAGCTGAGTATCAGTCAGCACAATGTAGAGAACTTCCCACCCAGAACCAATTCTATTCCCTTTCTCCTCCATGGAAATTCTTTGGCTAGTAATGGAACTGTTTTGTAATAGAATTCATACCTCATCAACAAAAGTTTGATAATAATAATAAAATTACACGTAAATTTAAAGCACAAATGAGCAAAACAATGCAGACATATGTTTCGGGATTGCTTGGAATCCCTTTTTCAATGCGACAGGGAGCTTCTAGATGCAAAACATCCAAATGAAGCAGACAGAACAAGAAAAACAAAGCTTATATAGCCTAAGAATTATCTGTAAACCAATGAGAATAAAGGCAGCGTGAAGTGGAAGTAGAAGTAGCAGGAAGACACCAATAAGAGAGCAACAAACGAATCCAGTTGAAAGTACAGGAAGTAAAAAGGAATAACAATAAAAATAAAGCAAAAAAGACGACAGCATGCATAAAAATTGCAAAAATAATAAAATAAAATACAAAGAATAAAATTGAAATAAAAATAAGTACAGAAACTACCAAAACAAAATGCAAAACAAAGTACACATGTAAAGGAGGGGAGGGAGGGGGAAGGAGAAAAATAGACACAAAAAAGGAAAACAACAAGAAAACCTAGAAAGAACAACAAATTAAAGAAATTTATGCCAGACCTGTGAGAAATAAGGAGTTGAGGAAGAATCATTAACCAAATTAGAACTATTCCTGTTAATATGATAAGTTTGATGTTTGAAGTAAATCATAACTTTTACGTAATTTAATACTAAAATTTCGCCATCTATTATATTGTGCTGTCCAATTTTAATAATTATATATACATTATATTGAATTTGACCTAATGGGAATAATTATTTAAAAACTGTTAATTAGAGTAGAATTAGCTGAAAGGAACCATTTGTTTTTATTTATACTAGAATTCATTCATTTTTTATAATATTTTTTTATTTTAGAATCTAGTGCAAAAGAATTGACTAAACTTTAAACTGATAGAATTTTTTCATGGTTTTTAAACATATTTGTGTTCTAAAAATATTCTCACACCTAATGATTTCTTTTTCTATTTATTCCAGGTCTGAATTGAAATTTTGTCATCATAATTTTACTGTTTAAACTGATCTTGTAAATAAACATTCCTTTATACATATATGTAAACCTGCATCTTTTTTATTGCAATAATCAATAAAAGTAATCTTAAGAACTTTTCCTAATTGGACCTAAACTCTAACGCTGTTACCTAAATTTATTTTTGCGATACTTTAATCAAAAGCACTCTAAAACACTATGGGATCATTCATAAATGATGTCACGCTTCCAGGGGATAGGGTTCGTGAAATTGTGTACAAAGTGTGACAAGGGGGGGGGGGGGGTAACAAGATGTGTGACATCATGCATTATGCAACATAGCGTGACATGTGACACAGGGGAGAGGGGGGTCAAATATATGGGGAAAAAGCGTGACATTATTTATGAACGGCCCCTATGGAGTAAGGAACAAAAAAAATTTTTTTCTGTTATAAAATATTTAACACTCTTTAGAGAATTTGATTATTGCATGAGTTAGCATAATATTTTTAACTCATTATTCTTACTGAGCTTTTTTTTTTTTTTTTTTTTGAGTATTGTTTGATGGAATCTAAGCATATATGAAGGAATTTTTGGAGAAATATATTAAGAAAAATGAATTTTTTTGAGCTATTGAACATGGAGATTACTTAATGTAATAGTTTATGGAAACAGAGAATAAAATAGATAGGAAGAAACAAACTAATTTTGACAAACTCAGTATCATAAACTCAAAGAGACTTACTTTTTCGTTGAAATCAATTTAATTTCAATGTTCCCAATATTTTTTCAAAACAAAAATTAAGGATTAATTTTAAAAGAATAAAGAACCTAAAAAATACAGTAGAGGATCTTAACACATATCTAATGCCAGAATGAAGTAGAAATTCACACTAGCAGTGTGATCAAATGCAGTTTTAATCAAATGCTACAAGTATGAAGTAAATACAATTACTAATTACACAGCTAAAGGTCAGGATCATCTTAAAACATGATATGGGGAGATAGCAGAATCGAAAATGGGAGCAGTTAGTCAGAGAAAATGCATTTTTGTCATAAACATAATGTGGTGCTGGAGATATAGTTAGCAAAAGTTGGAGGCAGTTGCATCACTGAGGTTTTTAATAAAAGCAAGAGGAAGGTACAGATGTTAGAACAGGCTAATGACTGAAAATTAAGGATTTTTAAGGACCGTGTAAACCTTGAAATATCAAATGAATGCACCATAAAAATGCTATTTAACTAGAAAAGTAGTTAACAAGTTAAAAGTAGTAACAAGAGGAAGGTACAGATGTTAGAACAGGCTAATGACTGAAAATTAAGGATTTTTAAGGACCGTGTAAACCCTGAAATATCAAATGAATGCACCATAAAAATGCTATTTAACTAGAAAAGTAGTTAACAAGTTAAAAGTAGTAACAAGAGGAAGGTACAGATGTTAGAACAGGATAATGACTGAAAATTAAGGATTTTTAAGGACCGTGTAAACCCTGAAATATCAAATGAATGCACCATAAAAATGCTATTTAACTAGAAAAGTAAGTACACTGTCAGAAAAAAAAAAGGATTATTAGACTGAAATTTAGCAGGTGTGTCCACAAATCTCAAAAATATATTTATCTAACTACAGTTGCGCATTTTTTATACCAAAGTAAAAGGGACCCAATAGAAATTTAGTTATAAAAGAAAATGAATGGTTTTAAAAGAATCATTGTTAAGTCTTTTACTGTTTTGTCATCCAGCTATCTGAAGAGTTTTTTTTTTTTTTTTTTTACTATGTAGCAGAAGACTTTGCTGTTAGTCTTCTTCTATTGAATCTAATTTTTTCTCCAATTTTAACCTATTAAAGGCACACAGCTTTTCATCATTTTTTCCTTCCTAAAATACATTTTTTCCGTAAAAAATAAAATAACAAACACTACTTGGAGATAACCTAGAAAGCAGTTACAATGAAAATTGACTAGCAGCTATTCAATGAATAATAAGTTCTAAAATTGCAGCTAGGGCCTCGTAGCCCGAAACACATCCTCCCCGGTTAAGTATAGTATGCCTAATACTACGGTATTCAGAATATGGCAAACGCGCTATAGTGTAGATATTGAATCTTAGCATTTACTTTCCTGAGACATTGCAGAAAAGTCATTTTTCCCGAGGCCATACAAGAAACAAAATAAAGCATTTCAAAAACATTTGCTTGACTCCAAACAAATTAGATCCTAAATGTGTTCGAGAGGTCTAAAAATTAATTTCTTGTGTGTTTCATATTCGTTTATTCTAAGAAAGAGCACTTTACAATTTTCGCAGAAAGCAAGTGAAATAAAGGGGAGCAGTGGAAACAAGGACTCAAGATAATCTTACAGAGGACAATGTTTGCTTGTGGAGGCCTTTGGATAATCTTGTCAAATGCACGAATTCTTGTTGAATGCTTTCTTTGATACTATACTAAAACATGCTTTTTGAAAATATTCTAGAGTTCTTAGTGGTGACAGTAAAGAATACACATGCATGAATCTTAAGAAGAACCAAACACAGATATTGAATCCAAAAAGGCTTACCTTTTGTTCTGTTTTTTTTTCCTGTAAATTTTATGTCATTCAATCCTTTCTCTGAATGAAGCAACACTTCAAAAGAAACTTTCACTTTATTATAAATAAACTTAATTATAAGTTTTTCTCCAAATAACAAGGGGGATTAAAACTATTATATTATAACAGTAAATTTCCTATGTAGGACTCCCACTCCCATAAGGTTTAACCTGGAATATTAAAACACTTGCGCCTTTTACATAAGTGATACAGATATAAAAATATGTGCCCAGAAAAATGACAAACTTTTTAAGTGACACACTGACACTACTTATTGACATACGAACTTACCTTTACAAAATGTTTTGGAACTCATGCCTGTTGCATATTTTTTACAGGAGTGAAACCTACCATTTGCATGTGTTTGTAGATTGACCGATTCCCATACATATTAAAAAAGACGGTGACAATGAATGTAATTAAATACCATTGATCAGGTTTTACGATTGAAGCTATTTAAGCACTTAAATATGGGTGATGCAACCTGATTAAAAGGCTACATGTAGCAGTCAGTGTTACTTTGTTTTCCTATTATAAATAATATTTTTTTCAGATTGCAAATATGAGAAAAGGAGAAAATATTTTTTCCCAACACATACAGTGGAGGGTCAAAAATCCACACAACTTCGGCTAAGTGGTTGTACGGTTTTTAGGCCACAAAGAAGCTTAGGCCACTGTAAGCTATATGTTAAAAATAAAAATAACAAACAATAGAAATACAAAATATTCATGTATTATTCCATTACAAAGTGTTAATACTTTGTTATTAACATTTATATAAATATTACAAGTACTACTACGATTAACATCTCTACCACGTTTGTTTCAAATGTTTGGTTAGCTCAAGCATGAATCTCCTCTCTAAATTATATAACAATATCCGTTCTCGATCATCATCTTCTCTTAGATGTAAAACGCTCTATGCAATTCACTATCAGTGAGCCAATATTGAAATTTCTGCTCATATGAGTTGTTGAGTCGAATATAGATACAGTTAAACTTGGTTATAACGTTCTCGTGTGCAGGGTTGGCTGGTTTAAACCAAATTTTTTTTTTTTTAAACCACTTGGTTTAAACCAAATCTTTTTTCATTTATTTTGCACATCATTAAAAGTTGCAAAATCCAATTTATGCAGAAATTAGAAGCACAGCACTGGATAATTAATGAATTTGTAAATTAACAATTTTTTTTAATCAGTATAAATTTTTCTCATTTTCTATCTACATGTCAGACTATTTAGATTTTTCTAAAATTAGCTCTGAAAAAGCTAATTTGAGAAAAACTCTTCGCATTCATTATAAAAATTAAATGATATTGTAATTGTAATTCCTGGAGTTAAAGAATATATATTAGAAATAATAAAGTATCTTCATAATAACCAATTTGCAAATGTATGTTATAGATAACAATTTTTTTTAAAAACCAAATCTTTTTTCATTTGTTTTACACATTATAAAAAATAGCAAAATCCAATTTATGCAGAAATTACTAGCACAGCATTAGGTAAATAATGAATTACCAAATTTGTAAATTAACAAACTTATTTTTTAATCAATGCAAATTTTTCCTTTTTTTCTAAACTATTCTCTTCTTTTTAACAAATATATATTATTATCAGGAATAATAAAGTTTGTACATTATATTACTTTTATAAAATTGTTTTTATAAATATATTTAATCAGGAAAAATAAAGTTTATATTGAAAAAAAAAATAATATTGATAATGTCAATGTTGCTGATTTGTATGTTATCATTGCTAAATCCGGTAAGTGATTGATTTTTTTTACTTTTAAAGTAAAATATATCTATAGTAAGAGACTAGTAATCATTTGTTGATATTACTGATACTGTAAATCAACACGATACTTTTAATATATCTTTCATTTTTGCTTATTTTGTATTGATTTAGTAAAATATGCTTTTGTTAAAACACAACCTGCATAATAATTTCTTTAATAATTTGCTGAAAGGTCTGTATAAGTAGAAAGAACGGAATTAGCCCTATATTATTTAATGTAGGGAAACCTTTGTAACTTGACCACCTGTCTATATTGACCACTTATGTACACCAAATTTGGGTGAGAGTGTTATAAACGAGTTTTACGGTATTTCTTAAATTTTAACACTAAAAGCATTTCTTTTAATATTAAATGTTCAAAATAATTGGCATGTGCCTTTTGTAAATTGGAAACATTATTTTTAGCTATGCAGCAATCTTTTCATCTCTTTGTTTTACAATATTTCTTTTTATTTTCTCATTAGAGCTCAATTCAAAGTGTATTAGGCAAAAAAATTAAGTTTTTTTCAGTAAAACATGATATTTGAGCCAATTTTATGGTGCAAATTTGATTTCGCTGCAAAATCAAATTTGGACAAAATAACAGACAGATTTTAAATAAGCATAATTGCGTGATCCACTGTATTTAAAAAATACAAAAATGCTGTTTTTTTATTTCTTTATTGAAAAAAAAGAAGCAACAACAAAAAAACTTTTAAGACAAATACATATCAAATTATTAAATAATTACAAAACTAAAATCTTCAACAAAAATTCATAAGTTTTTCTTTTCATCTAAAAAACAAAACACAAAAATAAATAAACTGTTAAATAATTTTGAAAATATTTTATTAATAGACAAATTTAATATGCTGTACCAATGCAAAATACATTTTATTAACAAATATTTTTGGTTTTAACACTCGGGTGAATTTTAAAATAAAGAATTAAACAAAACAAAAAATCTTTCTTCAAAATAAAATATTTTTTTATAAAACGCCTTGAACGGTAACCTAATTTTGAACAAGGTTTAGGTCTGTAAAGCATAACATAGAGGATCCTACAGATTTCTGTGGTCCTTGTGAATGTCTTGAATTTTATATTGCCAAACTTAAACCCAAAAAAAGTACTTCACATTTTGGAGGTTTTTGGGAAGCTCATAAAAATTAGATGAAATGTGCATTTACTATTTCTTTTTGGAGGGAATCAATAGAAATTGTACTTCTGCCTTAAGAATTCCATCTCAAGGTAAAGGATGTTTCAATGGGAAAGCTGCCAATTACATAACTTTTTTTTCTTTGTAGTTGATGGATGGATGCTATGACAATGTTCTAACCTATAGAGGAGGGTTGAATATAGACTTCTCAAATCTTAAGATCAGAGCATTTCAAGCTTAGGGCCTTTAAAAAAATGGACTAATTTGTATGCATGATTTTTGATAGAAATATTAGAGGGTGTCTGGCCGATTAATACAGTACTAGGTGGCTATTTTTTAGTACTTCAAAAAATTGTAAATAACAATGAATTAAATTGAATCATGCATAAATTTGAGCTAAAAATAGTGTACTCTTTTATTGTAAATTTTATAAACTTCTGATGTCATAATGCAGACGGCAAACTATAACATGCTCTATAGCTTTCTTCTACAAATTTCAGTGGAAATAGTATGGGGAAATCTGATGCAACTAATTTGAAAGTACAAAATCATTACAGTGGTAGTCTTATGAAAATCAAGGTATAATATTATCAAAAAGCATATGACAATATGACTTTTAATACATTTAAGTATTTTGGACTCACCGCCACTCACACACACAAAAACGCATATAATTAAAAATATTTTTAAAATTTTTTGGAGACAACAAAACTTATTTTCATGATCAAAAATTTAAAATAAAAAAAAGCTAAACTTTATCAATGCTTTGATGTTAATTTTTAATAAAATTGTAAAATCCAAAGAATTTTATAGTATTATTTATTTCTCAATTACAATTTTATTTAAAAAATTGAAAGACTTGTATGACTTTTTTATAAGAAGTAAAAAACTGGAAAATGTCTCCTTTGCAACAAAATTCTTATCTTGGTATGACTCTTTATTTGTTTAGTAAGTTTAAGAAATTTTAATTCTTTTCTATGTTACATTTCTCATAACAATTATTTTTAAATTAAGCTAAATTTAGATACTTAAAATACAAGTCTATTTTTTGAACATTTTTTTTATTTGAAAGCTTTGTGCTTAGCAAAATGTTAAGTAGAATATTTAAAATATTTTCATGATAGATACTTTTAATAATAATTAACAAGACTGAAATAAAACTATTTGTGACACTTCTGATTTAACAGAGGCAAGCATACAATAGCAGAAATGCACAAGCGAATGCTTCCCCCTTAGATATTCAAGATCCTTCAGAGCAGGTAGCACTCAGCTCTTGAAATGAAATGAAATGAAATGAGGGAAAGGGGGGCACAAACGGCCAAGCACTGCGACCAGAGGTCTATTGTACTAAACCCCAAAAAGATGAGCATGCCTCTAGAAGAGACCAGTAGCTGACGCAAAGTTCAGCAGGCACCTAATAGGGATGTCATGAATTTCCCAGGGTTCAATGATATGACGACCCAGGTGTTCAAACCTATAAGCAGAAAACACTTCACAACTACATAAGATATGTGCAACGGTTTCCTCATGAAAATGGCAACCCCTACAGGTTGGGTCGTTACTGACCCCCATAATAGTGAGATGCCGCTTTAAGGTACAGTGACCAGTAAGAAGACCAATTGCCTTCCTGATACCATTTCTATTCAGTTTTAGTAACTCTTTCGCCCTGATGCTGGGGCAACCGTAATTAAGCTCTTTAGCCTGGCGTTGTCCATCTATATTACGCCAGTTACGATACTGCTTATCTTTAAAAATATTAAAGACAGTGGTCCTAATAAGATTCCTAGAAATCCCAATTGCAGGCTCTGGGCCAATAAAGGGAGTGTCAGAACCTTTCCTAGCCAGGCGATCAGCAATTTCATTGCCCGCGACACCTGAATGCCCAGGCACCCAATAAAGAGTAATCCTATTATGCTTTGCAAGAGTACAAAGCAAGTTGAAACATTCCCAAACAATTCGGGAAGTCATAGCAACTCTATTTAAGGCCAGTAAAGCAGCTTGACTATCAGAGCAGATATGAACACACCTGTTACGGTAGCCCTTCTCTGAACACAAAATACAGCACCTAAGAATAGCAAAGACCTCCGCCTGAAAGACAGTACTGAACCTGCCTAGAGGACAGGAGTACTCAGTGCCATCACTGGGACAATAAGCTCCAGCACCTGTATTCAAATTCATTTTGGAGCCGTCAGTGAACCAGAGAGCGCAACTCTTGCCGTGCATTGGAGGCACTCCAATCACGGCGAGAGGGAAAGATCACTTGATAGGGCCTATCAAACGCCCAATGAGTGTCAAAAGAATCACTCGGCAAGCCAGAAAGGGGATGCCCCAGGACCTCCTCATCAAAGTTTTTCCAGGAAAGGTACCCAGAATAGGATTTCCAGAGCCCGGAATGCTTAAGCCTCTCCATGCACAAGAAAGCCTCAGCCTCAATGCGCATGTAGAGGGGACAAAGACCTAAGAGCAACTCAAGAGAAGCAGTAGGTGTGGTCCTTATACAACCACTTATGGCAATACAGACCATCCTTTGCAACTTGTTAAGCTCAGTCTTAACAGTACTTAAGCCGGTTCTTGACCACCAAACAATGGAGCCATACGTAATGATGGGACATATTATCATCGTATAGATCCAATGGACAACCTTGGGCTTAAGGCCCCAAGTACAGCCAACGGCTCTTTTGCAGGACCAAAATACTTTACAAGCCTTGGCCAGGCAATGGGTAAAATGCTTGTTCCAGTTAAGTTTGGAGTCGAAATAGACTCCAAGGTACTTTACCTCATCAGAACAGGTGAGAGATTGTCCAAAGAAGCTGACACTACGCACCTCGATAGTTCTCTTGCGTGTGAAAGCAACCATAGTAGTTTTAAGAGGATTCACAGAGAGACCTTCAGAATGACACCACCTTTCCACACATTTTAACCCTACTCAGCTCTTGATAATTGTTCTTCTGAGAAAGAAAGGAGTCACCGAGTAAGGATGGGGGAGGAGCTCAATAGTGTTTTACTAGTGGGCATCCATTGAAACCTGTTTACTTAGTTACTTTAAGCTTGTCAATTTGGAGGGGAAGGAACATTTGTGACTGCCCATCACTATTTTATTGTGGGCAGGAAAGGATTTGGTTATAATGAGATTTACAGAGTTAAGAGAATAAAAAAAAATGTTTCAAAAAATGATAAAGGGAAAATGCATAAAAAAACACATGCAAAACTGTTAAACTGTTGTTTCGAATAAAAATAAGATCTTGCTATATATAACAACTACAGTAGAACTCCGGTTATCTGAATCCTGTTTATCCGAAAATCAGCTTAACTGAAAAGGCAAATGGGTCAGGGATTTTTTTTTCCATAATGGGAAAATGCTCAGTTTTTTTTTTTTTTTTTTTTAATTCTTTTTCCATAACTATCAAAAAAATTGTCAGTACACGATAAAATGTATAATACTAAATGACATAAATGTAAAATTAATATTTTTTATAGAATTTATTGCAACAACTATGTTACATTAAAGTTTTACTTACAGAACATTTGGGTTAACAAAATAAGGTGTAATTTTCCTTTGTTGTTGGATTTTTGTTCGTTTGAATACAGCCTTGTCGCGCCACCTTTTAAACAATAAAACATCTGCAATTGTGGCCTCACCTTGTGCTTCAATGTATTGAAGAGCTTCATCCAAAATTTTTGTGGCTTCCGTTTGAGAAATACTGGCATCCCTGAGCTTGTCTTCGGTTTTATTATTAACTGCCGCAATAATTTCTTCACCAGTTAAGTCCTGTTCATGTGCAAGGGGGAACATGTTGGTTATAAACATGGCCTTTGCCTATAATTTTCTCCCCTTATCCGAAAATTTCTATGGTATCTCGATTCACCGAAAACGTTATGGTCCCGTGCTTTTCGGATAACCGGTGTTCTACTGTATATAAAATGTAATACTTGATAGTAGTTGTTTTTAATTAGTCTATATAAAAATAGGATAATTGTACAGAATAATAACCCTTAAGATTTCCTGTGCGGCTTTTTGCACAACTGCTAAATTTAATGATGCATTTCATTCCAATAAGGTTCCTCATCAGTGGTATATATGATGTCCAAGCATCCATGGTTTAGCATATTTAATTTAATCACCAAGTATCCATGGTTCAATAATGTAATCAATTGTTTTATTTTAAAGAAAAGTGTCGGGAAAATAAAAAATATTTTTATTCATAAGGGAAAAAAGTCAGGTCGATTGTAAAGAAAGTAAAGGGCTGTCTAAGTTTGTAGATAACTTGGTAATATTATGTGCTCTTAATGCTTTTTTTTTCCCCCTAGAGCGTGTTTTTATATGTATTATATTTCTGGCTATGTTTGTCCTTCGAATAGTTTAATAAAGTTCTTAAAAGTATTTAAGGAAATAATTGAAGGGGGGGATAAAAGTGGAAAACCTGTTCTATTTACAGGGATGGATTCAAAACTTTTCACCTCTTTTTTTTTTGTGAATTTGAAAAAGACAATAATTTCATGAAAATTATTTAATTTTTCAATAGGAACGGAAATTTCGGAAGGGCAGCATTTCAATTTTGGATTTGCTTTTGCCATATTTAGTAAAATATTTTGAGAAAAGTTTGATTTGGTAAATCAGAATTTTGTGAAGAGTGTTTTTTGATTGCATTTTTGTGAAGAATTCATTTTGATTTACAATAAAAGGGTTTCCCGTACACGAACTACATTCCCTCTGGCGTGAGGCCTGACCCCTGATTTTGTAATTTTTTTCAAAGATTCAATAAAATTTTAATTTTTTACTAATTTTTCTATATTTATAATCTGATAATACAATGATTCATGAAGAGAAATAGCTTAATACCTTTTCCATCACAAGCCACAATTTTTACTTTGTCAACTCTTATCAGCTCTTGAACTTCTCGAAACTCAACATCTTTCAGCACAAATGTCCAAACATTATCACAAAACCTATATGTTTCAAGATGGCCTGCCTGAAAAATGGGGGGAAAATGCAAGTTTAAAAAAGACTCTGCAAGAATAGAAGGTTTTAAAATGCATTTATGGTTTTATAAAATAATGTTTAGAATTATCTACAAATAATTGTGTACATAAAATGAAGCACAGTAATTTTTACTCGAGTTTTGGATTTTTTTTTTTTTTTTTTTTGTGGCAAAAAGTAAATTTTATATCAAATGACCCAAAAATTTTGTAGCTATAGAAGATAAAACTAAAGTTAGAAAACTAACAAAAAGATTCAACTTCATCCTGTTTTAAAATGTAATGGTAAATACCATTTGCATTGTTACTTCATATAATTAGTACCTCAGTAGCATGCAGTGTTTGGAAAACTTAAATGAATAAGATTTCTTGCCATTTAGGTGAAGTAAAGGAGAAGTATTTTTATGAAACATTCTTAATATTTTATTTATTTTTTTTTAAAAAATTTCCCCTTTTCAAATAGGGAAAACTCCTCCTAACGGACACCCCTCTTTGGTTGACATTTTAAATTCCCCGCCAACAAAGTATTGATCCTAAACATTTTATAATCATGTGTAGTCACAATTCAATAAAAGCACAAAATTTTTTTATCAAGGATTAGTCTCTAGATTGTTTTAGAAAAAGATTAAGGGTTGCAGTAGTGGGGGTATGTTAAGTACCTTGTTTACATACCACTGCTACTGTAATCCCTTTTCCAAGCTCAAAGAAAACAAAAATGCCGCAGCGCAGACAATTAACAGGACTATGCTACAAAATGTATGAAATGAGCTCAATTAGCGTCTGGACATGTGTCCTGCCCCAAAGAGGCATATATTGAACATTTGTAGTGTGTACTTAGTGAGTTGGCGGTTCTTTTCATATTTCTTTCACGTAATACTTTTGAAAATATAGCCTTTTCAAAATGAATGAATCATTTATGCTAGCCCAATATATAAGAAAAGCCTACTGCCAGAATGGGCTTTTATCATTTAAAAATAGGAACTCCCAGTTTTCCTGAACTAAAAGGGATACTATACATTAAAGAGTGAAGTAGCCTAAAGATTGCAAAAAGCATGCATATATACCTTCTGCATGATCTAAATTTTAAAATGACGTCAAATTGGCATTGTAGACAGCAGAAAGCAGGGAAGGTAAATTTCATCATTGCAAAAGTGGGCAGGACATATCAAACTTTCAATTAAAAAAAAAAACTGATAAAATGTGACAAGGGGAGAAACTAAATGCATATAAGCTGAGCTATGTGTGAAAATAAACTCTGTTAAGTCAGTGCCTCTTTCTCACTTTTTCTTTATCATGAGCACCTTAGGAGAGATTAAGAAGACATGGTTCGAGAAAAGAAGAGTTTAAAAACTTAATCAGCAGAAAAGTAAGAAAATGAACAAAAAGTAATTAAATATTTTTAAGTAATGAAAAAGTAATGAAAGATATTAAGTTAAAGACATCTTAAGTGGGAAAAAATAGAAAAACCTACCTTCTTTAAAGGATAAACTAAACAGTATAGAAATAGGAACATATTTGAAATTAGAGAAAATAACTTATTAAGCAGGAAAACAACTTTTTTAACTTGATTTAATTAAATATTTACTCTGTTGCAAGAAAAGGCAACTCAACATGTTTTGCCATTTTAAAGTAAATGTTACTCCTCCATTCAGAACTGTGCTCTAAAATAAAATGGTAACCTTTTCACAAAAGCAAGTATTTAAAGCATTATAAAACATCAATAACGTCTGATTATCTTGCAAAATAGATGCTTAAATAATTTTACTGAAAAAAAAAGTTTTTTGTATGATACGCACCTCAGAATTTGCAACTGCTTAAACAAACTATTTGTGATTGTATAGAACAGAAAACCTGTTCCATATCTATTCTACTGCAAATTCTTGATTACACGAGGAATCGGGTGGAATGGTTAAATTTGGCGTTTGTCAAAGACAGATAACCACTAAATTCAAACTGTCCTTATTTTCACAGCAGGAAACATAGTAGCCAGTTGATGCACTATGATTTAAATGATGTGGTATCAACTTTTTGGTTATAATATTTAGGGTATTTGAAATTATTTTACTGAATTTAGTAAATGCTGCATATTTGTCTATATTGATTGTCACAACACAATTTTACTAACCGATATTTGAAAATGCATTACGTTTGCTGCAACAGAAAATAGTCTGAATTTATGTTGGCTATCCCATGCATCATTCTTAGGTCTAGATTTTAATTCTTATTGCTTTCAATGGTAAGTAATAAACATCAAGAAAACCACAATACTAACACAATGGCAAATAACTAAATACGTTTTATTCATTATTTAATCAATTACATAGTGCAATGAAAACATCAAAACGGAACTACTTACCTTGAACGTTAATCTAGCTCTCACTTTACTAGCTAAAGCAGTATTTATCACCTTGTCAAACTGCAGGAGAATTTTTAGAGCTAACTGGTGGGTAATTTGTCCACACTGAAACAATATCAATAAAAGAACTTACAATAACGAAATAAATATAATCATTATCAAAATAGCATTAGAGAACATTTTCTCGGGAAAAAGAATAAAACTAAAAATTTTCATACTTTAAACGTTTCGAAAACTTCAGAAATTTTCAAGATTGAATTAAATGAAATAAAAAAATGGCATTTCCGACCTTAGTTAAACAAGTTATTAAATTTGCAGGGAATATAATAATGCATCGCGAGGACATCTTATAAAACTCTTTACAATGGAGCAATAGGGGTAAAAGAAAAAGAAAGGCTACACTTTACAAAGGGTCCCGTTGAATTTCGCTGGCGAAAAACATTGGTCTAGCTTGGCTCGTTCTTGTTTCCTGGGCATTTGATACATGGTATGAAGTTTTCACATGAAAATTTAGAAAGAAAATCACAACAAAAAAGACTGAACGCACCTGTATCAATTCATCCAAAGATTCTTGAAGAGTGTGTCCAAGAGTTGTATTTCTGTACAACTGATAGCTCATCCTAACTTGTTTTATTAGGTCTTATTTAACAGTTAAGTAGATTAATAAACAATTACAAAGAAAGTTCAAATTAAACAAGTGTAAACAAAGTTTAGGCAGAGGAGCAACAAAGTTATAGTAGCAGTAGTCTACGAAAGTTTACTTTTTTAACCAAATTGATTTATTTTAAGTGGAAAAGAAATTTTTTTTCTCACTCACTTAGATAAAATTTTTATAAGCGAGTTTAAAAGTTTAAAAAAGGTGTTTATACTGATTCGTAACTCTTTTTATATTCTGACACGTATTTTTCATGATCTTTAAGCTATTTTGTGAAAGTTGGCAACTATCAGCTTTTCGAACCGCAAAGCAAATGCAAAATAAAGAAAATTCATGTTGGGCAAAAAATTTTCGCAAAAAATTTATTGCTTTCGTTTTTCATAAGATTTTTCATAATTGTCTGAAATGAATTTTATTGAACACTATTATATTTTTGGCATTTTATTGTGTGCTATACCAAAATTGGTTTCCTCTAAGGGTCAAGTTACTAACTTAAATGAAGATTCTTGGACAAAAATGCTAGATGGAGAATGGATGGTTGAATTGTACGTAGTATATTTATGTGTTAAATTTTATTTACAAACAGAAAAAAGCTTTATTTTTTTTTTAAATTGTATTCATCTTCCGGTGCTTCAAGCAATATTGTGTCTTAACGATAGGCTTTAATCTTACTTCTGACATTTTTTTCGAAAATCAGTAGCTTATTTTCCTGCTGCGAATTTAAAAAAATAGTATATAGCTTAAAAGTATTCTAGCGATTTTTGTCATAAGGAGAATAGTGAAAAAAAAACCGTTTTCTGAGGTGGAAGCATTCTTTGTGGAGTCATTGGCGTTGTGTCAAATCGCGTTTTTTCTTTTTATTTTCTTCGAGTCATTAGCGAAATCATGCCATATTTATCGCAGGGGGCACCAACTCTGTATCTAAAAATTTAAGCATTCATTTATTAATTTTATTTCAAACTAAAGTAACAATATGAATATTAAATCTAGGGAAACTTTTCTCCTTAATTTTTTTTCCCCTTTCACAAAGATACTATTCTCAACACTATATTTCCAAACCACAGGGCCAGGCTAACTTAAGTCATGTTATCACTGCTTTAAGAACTAAAAAGTGAATCTGATGCCTAGTAACAAAGCTGTTGTATGAATTAGGCTACAAAACATGACTGTTAACATTTAAAAAATATATAATATTTTGGTTATAGGGCCATTTCACAGTATTTTCTAAAAATGTAGAGTCCTCAACATGACACTTTTTTTGTTATAACTACGTAATTTACAGTTTAATTATCACTAAATTTTATTTTCAAATAATGTGCTCGACACATTATTTGAAAATAAAATTTGGTGACAATTAAATTGTAAATTTCGTAGTTATAGCAAAAAATATCATGTTGCGGACTCTACACGTTTAGACAAAATACTGTGAAATGGCCCATTAAACAATATCTGAAAATCTGCATTTTTGGACTTAGTCTGCTCCTTATGTACAGATGTATGCTGTTATGGCATCAGTATTTACCAGACCTGACATTTGGAGGATCAGGAGGGGGCAGTTGCTCCTCTCCTCCTATAAGAAAGAATGTGTGTGTATTTTGTTGTGTTCTACCATAATATGCATTGAAAATTATACCCTTTGCACCCCCACCCTCTGCCTCCATAGCATTTTGAAATGGGGGGGGGGAGGGCTGGTATTTACATCTTATTGCAACCAGGCAAAATTTGACAGCTTCTTATATCTTATAACGTACACTATTACATATTAACTCCTACTTTTATAAAATAAAATAAATATATTGTATGTACATGATTAGAGCCTGGATTATATGCAATTGCATATTTTTACTTCTGTTGAGGTTAGTGCACGTATGAATGCATAAAAATGTCAAGTTTTTTTAAATGTGGGGATGTATGGCATGATTCAACTTGACCTCTTAGTAGGAAGAAGTTGAGTTCTTGAAAACTTGTTTTCATACCAATTTTCTAGAATCATAATGATTATTAATCTGTATTGGCTATGTACAAAGTAGATTTTATGTTATTGCAGTTGTTTGATTTCCTTGATCATATTTTACATTACAGTCTTTTGAAATTTTCTTTGTTATATTTCTAGTTTTGCCCCATGGTGTCCAGCTTGTATACAATTACAACCAGTGTGGAAAGAATTTGCTGAATGGAGTGATGATTTAAGTATCAAAGTGGGAGATGTTGACGTAACGCAGAATCCAGGTAAAGTTATTCAGTAATGTATTCCTTTGACCTTTTAAGATTGAATATTATGTAACTCTCAAGGGAATTTCCTTTTACAGATGAAATATGTAATATTGTTCAAAAATCATGTGATATTATTTTTAATGGTTTTAATAGAATTTCCTTGCAAGAATCTGTTAAGGGCCATGGCCAAGCCAGTATCACCTGTGTGAGGCCGTGGTAGCCTAGTGGTTAGAGCGTTGGAGTTCCACCTGGAAGGTGGGCTTTCGATCCCTGCTGAAGACCCACCCACCATGTACACTTGTGGATACGTGCATGTAAAATCAGTGGACCCCACTACCTCAATCCGTGCGTAAGCAGTGCGCGCAGCCGTCCTATATTTCCTATATTTTGAGGAATCACTCCAAAATTGTCCTATTTTGTCCTATATTTACTAAAACTATAGTATGTCCTATTTTTCTGACAATTAAATGCGCAATCCGGAAATGCACGCCGAAAATTTCCAAACAAAAAAAGTTATGTAACGCGGCAAAAGATAAGCAAGCACCGACGATGCTCGTTGGCAGTTGGCGCCATTGAATAAAAGGAAAAAGAGAGGGAGAAATGAAAAAAAAAAAAAAAAACTATTTTGGCAGTGAGCAAAGTACGCTCAACTGGAGACTTTAATCATTTACTGCCAGATTTGGCAAAAATCCCCAATGTAGGCTACTTTTTTGAGCGAATCGATCGTCTGTTTGCTTAAGTATTCTTTTTCTTCTTTTTGAACTTCAGAAACAAATACTCATAGATTCTTTTAAAATAATGTTCAAAAAGAACTAAAGTTATATGTTATATATATTATTTATGTTTTATGTATTAAAAAAAAGAGAAACATGGAGACAAAGATTTGGATGCTTGCTCTCTCTAAAAGCTGGCAACCCTGCCCATCTTTCGTTGCGATTTCCCTACGTGCGCGCTTCGGGCTTACCGTTCCCGATATTTTGAAAAAGCATTGTTGAATGCTTGTATGAATTTTGACGATTGAAAATAAGTTTTATTTCGCTTAAAAAAATTGATGCATACTTGTCAAGTCTACTGTTTTAACGGGAGACTCCCGCTTTTTGCGTCTATCTCCCGATCTTCCATTTAGTCGTAATTTTCTCCCGTTTTTAGTAATTTTCGCTTTTAAAATAAATAAAGCCTCATTTTTCTCAATTGATGGCGCGTGTGATCGTAGTTACTCGTCGATGTTTGTATCAGACATGTGATTTTTCCTGTATTTTGGCGAAGTTCCGTATTGTTGGAAATTTTGAAAAGTCAAAATTTCAGTTCCGCGAAAATTCGTAATTTTGGAAGACTTATTTTTTTCTTTTTAATAACAAAATTTTGAAGCAGCATACGTACATACTTGATTTATAAAACTTTTACAAATTAGCAGTAAAATTTCCGCATTTTGTTTTAATGCTTTTAAGGGTCAGTCCCGATTTTTTTTTTTAAATCCGATAGCATCCGCTTCAGTAAAGCTCCCTAGTAATCGTTTACTATCTGATTCTATCTCTTGGGCATCAATAACTTTTGGTTTACCATTATTTTTGATATTTTTTTCGATTCAGCCTCTTCAGTAGAGGATTTACACTCTCGTCATTTTGCCACACCCACTCGAAATTTCAACGCAAAATTTTAGCCCTTTTTTAAAATTTGGTGATCATATTTGTTCATTATAACTATTAATATTGCATCCTTATTAATACCCTTGTTTAAAAGTATTTTTTTCAAAATATTTTTGCGTGGAATTTCAAATACATTCTTTTCCCCCCACAGTCTTATGGTTAGTGTCCCCCTCCCTTTTATTTATGCCTTATATGTTGCTACAAAATAAATTGAAAATACTTCTTCCTATTTTCATTCAATATATAATTAAAGATTTTTTTTTTTTTTTACTATTTTGGAATAATTTGTTCCTTAAATGTACACCAGGCGTGGTCTGATATTTTGTTTCAATTGTTGTGGTGTAGATGTAACCTAGTGTTAAGGAGAACTGTTTGTTTTTAATCTAACTAATGTAGTGCTGGGGATTTTGTGCATTCGGCAAAGTAATGCTTTTTCTGTAAAGTGAAACTGAGTTTCGTCCAATGCTGTCAAATGAAAATCTAGAGAACATATATCCATCATAAAAAATAATTTTGGGAGAAAATGTTTTGTTCAAACATTCAAAGAGAAATTTTTATCAAATACTGCTGTAATGAACATTAAAAAAATTGTGTATGTCATTTTAGTTGTTCACTGTATGTGTGTGTGGGGGGGGGGGGGAGTCATTGGAAATGTTTTTTTTCTCTCCAAGGTTGGCAAGTATGCATGTAAATAAATGTATGTGTGTGCTGACATTTTAGAATTTTGTTTATGTTTTCAATTGGTGAAATAAAAATTATTTCATTGGGTAGAAAAGTAAAATAAACCTTCTTCAACTTATATCTTCAGAGATTTTTCCCTCCTTATAATTTTTAAGCAAATAGTCTCCAAAATAAAATTTATTATAAATAATGTGTATTTAATAGTTTGAAAATTGGTAATGTACATTCATTCATGGGGACAAAATCTATAATGACTGAAAACACCAGTAATTTAGCATTATGTATGCAAAATTAAAAGAAACTAAGTTACTTATTTCCTATATTTTTTTTGCTCTTAGCAACAGGTAGCAAACTGTTTTTAACCTTTGTAATAGGTTAAAGACAGTCTGCTGTTTGTCTAAATTTGCATTTCTCTGTCTCGTTTTTTAATTTTTTTATTTGAGTTTGCCATAAATATACTTAGAATGAATGCAGTAAGTCGTACTTCAGCTTAATAGACCTATTTGTTATGCATTAAAGTAGTTTTAAATTTGTCCTATATTTTTAATGATAATGTCCTATATATTTTTTTGCTCTTGCTGCTGGCACTGCGTAAGCAATCCTAAAGCCTCGGCTAACAAGTAAGGGGTCTGGTGGAGAAAAGTATCACCTGTGTGACATTTGAAGTCAAACTCACAAATAGTACTCCACTTAATAAACTTTATATGAAAATTATTGGACTTATCTTATGTAACTTAACTCTGTGTGACATAACAAACAATTTTAGCATAATTTTACTTGAAAAATAGATTCAACTTTTCTTCTTAAGCATTTAAAATTTGTATCACGTGTGTGACCTTTTTGTTATGAAAAAAACATACAACATATAAAAAAAGCTCAAGCTCTGTGTGCTTTTCTAAGCTCTGTGTGCTCAAATCTATCTACTAAAAGGGCTAAATTAAATACCTATGTAAAGAAATATATTGAAATGTCAATGTTACAGAAAGAAAAGTTAATAAACTTGAATCACCTGTCTGACAGCATGCCTTATTTTCAACTAAGATACCAAATATACAGGTGTTTTTTTTATATAAAAGGAAAGAAAAAAATTTTTTAAGACCAGATACTTGTTCCATATTTTCTTGTAAAGCTTTTTAAAATGTATAAAGCATTTAAAAAGGCTTATCATTTCATACATCTATCTATAAATAGGCTATGACAAAACAGTTAAGAACCATTTTCTGCTCAGTTTGCGAACCGATTTTCTTACTTTTTTTTTGTTTTTATTGCAATTGACAAGTCTTAAGCGCCCTTTACACATACATTCTTAACCGCGCGACTGAACGTGGCGCATCCAGCCACGGTCAAGAATGTGTTGCAAAATGCACCACATTCTTATCCGCGCGCAAGAACGCGTTCAGATGCGGGGCGTTCCATTGAAGTCCCCTACAGAAGCCACAGCCTGCAGAATTGTCAAATCCTCTGACTTTGATGCGCGGTTAAGAACGTGTATGTAAAATTTATCATTTCTTGGAGCGCGCATCTGAGCGTCATTCTTAACCGCGTTCTTGAGCGTCCTAAAATTGCATTTACACGCACGCTCTTGACCGCAGATCTGAATGGCTCTCCGTCCTGACCGCGGTTAAGAACAAGTGCATAAAGGCTGCTTTAGTGATAGCAATTTTAAAAAATTGTAAACAGTTTCTTTTTAGTTAGTTATTTTCCTTTTTCTAAAATCAGGCAAGCCTCATTTGTAATTGTAATGTTATATTGTTATAGATAGCAGATGGCAACATGTCTTTGTTGAGTAAATTATTAGGTCATAAATATAAAACTTATTGCTGAAAAGAGTTTGTTGCTATTAAGCAGTAATATTAAAAGCAATTATAATAAGAGTTTAAATGAAGGAGTCTCTGCAACAATGGAATGAAAAATGAGAATTGTGTCACTGTTTATACATACGATTTTTACGTTACACAAGTTGCTTTTAAAATTACAAAATTTTATAAGCATATAATATATTTTTTTCCTCGTAATTTATAAGAACATGTTTTAAATTCTTTTACATGAATTATTGATTAACGCAGTATTAATTTTTAAACTGCTTTTTTTCTTTTCATACAAATATCCTCGTATGCAATGTTACGACTGTTTTTTTTTTTAACCCTAGTTTTGGCATTAATGTCTTATTAATTTGAGAGAAAATAAAAGTCTGGTAAATGTGGATACTAATAATAAAAAGTGGCAACTAAACTACTACAGTCTACTGGCTATGAACTATAAATTTGAATTTTCAGGTCTAATAGTTGGAGCCTGATTTCTTCAGTTACACAGGTGATAAAAACTGGTCACAAGAGGGGTGTCAGCGTAAAATGTTTAGTGTTATCATGGTAGCAAGATGATTTAGTTTGTTTCCAAAAGAACATAAATGCAAAATTATTTTAGTGCCCTAAACAAATTTTTCATGTCAAACATCACTTGTGGGGCCAGTGAGCTAAAATGAGTTATTCTTCTTTAAGATTTTTTTTTAAATTTAATTTCATTTACAGTCAAACTTCTGCCGTTCGTCCCCGCTTACTTTGTATTTCCCGCATATTTCGCATTTCAACCTTGGTCCCTTTAAGTTTCCTATTACTACAATGTTAAAATATCCCACATATTTCTCACCATCAATTTCTTTTTTTCCCGCATAGTTCGTTACGAAACCAAACCAATACTTCCCATTTTGTGCATTTTGTTGTCTTAAAACCTTCCAGAATAAGGAGAAAGAAATAAGAAAACAGATTATTTTCCCTCTATTACCGGTTGATTTCAAGCATTGAATTCAGGGTCAAAGGAGAAAAAGGGGCTAAGCATTCCTGCTGAGCGGTGAGTTTATTCTGGTTTATTCCGGTTTTGCACTGGAAAAACAAGTAGGTGTTCCTGCTGGTGTCACGTGACCATTACTTCTCCCTGCTAGCTTGGCTCACAAAGGCTTGGCATATCACTCACTGAATTGAGTTTTTAAATTTGCGGTGCGATGGCTTCAACCAGCGGTACAAAACAAAAATTTTTGACTCTCAGCGAAAAATTGACGATTTTAAAGGAATTTGATAGTTTTCATGGAAGCAAAATAGAATTATCAAAGAAATTTCAAATTCCGGTGACTACGCTTCAGTACATCTTAAAAAATAGAGACTCAATTGAAAAATCATGTGAAGATCTTGCAAAAAACAAAAAACATTGAGGACATCGCCTTATCAAGACATAGAAAATGCTCTTACAATGGTATAACGATACGAGAACAGCCAAAATTCCCGTTAATGGAGTGCTGTTGAAAGAAAAGGCAAAGGAAATTGCCAAAAAAATGAACATTGAATTTTCAGCATCTAACGGTTGGATTGATAGGTTCAAAAAGAGGAACAACCTAGTTTACCGAGCTTTCCATGGAGAGTCTGGTGCAGTGAATCTTGATACTGTCTAACAATGGATGACGAGAAAACTTCCCGAAATCATCAAAGAATATTCTTTGAAGGACATTTTTAATGCTGATGAGACGGGGTTATTCTACAAACTTATGCCAAGCAGCGGATATGTAGTGAAAGGGGAAAAATGCCATGGCGGAAAGCTCTCAAAATGTCGATTGACTGTTCTTTTGTGCGCTAACGCAGACGGTAGTGAGAAGTTAGAGCCTTTCGTAATTGGTAAATCAAAAATGCCTCGTTGCTTTAAGAACATAAAAAGTTTTCCCACTAAATATGCACATAACAGAAAATCCTGGATGACGGGTAGTTTGTTTGAAAACTATCTTTATGACCTTGACAAAGCCATGAGACGTCAAAGAAGAAAAATTATTCTGTTTCTGGATCAGTGCATGGCCTATACTTCTCCAAAGCCAAACTTAAAGAATATTCGTATTGAGTTTTCCCCTCCACAATGCACGAGCATGCTGCAGCCGCTGGACTTCGGTGTGATACATTCTTTCAAGTTTGCCTACAGAATCCAGCTCATACGGAAGGCGCTAAATATGCTTGGAAGCGATAAGTAAGTTTGAGGATGCATCGAATTATAAAATCAATGTCTATGATAAATTTTTCTATGATAAAAAATGTTTAATAATTTTTCAGAAAAAAATACTCATCCCGTTTACTTCGTTTTTCCCGCTTTGTTCGTTTTTTTTTTTGTCTAGTCCCGTGAAAAACGAACTACCGAGGTTTTACTGTATATGTTTTTAAAATATTAATGATATTCCCTAAAAGGGTTTTTTTAAGAACAAAAGAGTTTTCTTGCCTCTTAAAATGCTGTTATCTTAGTTTTAAAGTAGAAATTAGCATGAGAAAAAATATCTAGATTTTAAAATTTTATATTTAGCCTCTCCTTGAGAAAAAAATTGTTAAGAAATTTTACTCTCCTGCATTTAAAAAATATATTTTGTGGTGGTATCTCAGGGTTCGCGCTAGGCCGTGCGATTCCCGCAATATTTTTTGAAATCCTACTCAAAGAAAAAATTTGTTTGCGCTTAAATTTTAAAAATCCCACTTAAAATTTTGGTCAAGGAGGAAAATCCCACCTTGTATTTTTCCCCAGTGTGAACCCTGTATCTAAAATGAAGATTTTATTTATTTATTTTAACATGGTTTTCCTTTCACTTCCAGGATTAAGTGGTCGCTTCATGATTACAGCTTTGCCAACAATTTTTCAGTAAGTATCATTTAGTAAATTGAAGTGGATTTTAAAAATATTAATTCACCTAGCACACTTTTATTTGAAATTAACTTTAAGAAAAGGGACAATCACCCTTCCTTTTTGTGTGTATTACCAAATTCTCAGGTAATCCTCTGTTCTGACCATTCAGTAGTTATTGTATTTGTATATTCCCTTCCTTAAAAACTAATTTTGAATTTATAAGACAAATGATCAAAATGCTTTGTGCTAAAATTTCAGTGCTAGGATAAAACAACATAAGAAAGCACAAATTCAGAATAAAAAGTATCGCAAATATCTATTTCTAAGCTAAAATGAAGCCTCTTCATCAGTGCAGAAAAAGAAACCCTCAACACACAACTAGAAAGCCGTGAGTGAACAGGCAAGAACCAGAAAGACGACCGGTATTTATACCAAAAGTGTCGGAGTAGAGATTGACAAATCTAAATAATATTAAGCCATTAAAATAGCTATTTGCGATACTTTTTATTCTGAATTTGCTTTTTTACGTTGTTTTGTCCCAGTATTAATTTTGAATTTCTCTAGCGTAGAAAATGTTGCTTCTTTTTCTTTTACATTTTGCACCTCTTCAAATTTCATAATATTTTTGCATTGATTAGAGAAATCGACCTTGCTTCATTTAAGACATTTGATAAACAAATAAATCTTTTTTTTTTTAATTAAAAGATAGAAAATATAAAATATATAAGCTTTTCTGTATTCAGTTGAAATTAGAAAAGTTCTGAATACCTTAAGAGAAGCATGCCTTCTTGTAACCCACATGATTAAACTTTTTTTACAGAATTTAATCTCATACCAAATTTATTTTAGTTTATCTGTACATAGTTTTTGAGTAAAGTATAGGTACTTTTAAATTTAAAAAAATCCAAAAACAGATATTATGGATGAAGGATGACATACTCTTTTTGTTATAGCAGTAATTTATCCACAAGAAAAAATATTATCAGAAAAGGCTGATTTTGCCACTACACACTTGCACTTTTAAAAGTTTTTTTTTCTCAATATAGGGTCAGTTGGGGTAATTGTAAATGCTTTTTCCATGTTTTAATTTTTGATCCTTCCCTACCTCTTGAATGAATTCAGAGATAAAATTGTGAGCATTGTAGCCACTACTGTACTTCTTGCGTGTAATTGTGCACAAAAATTTTGACTTTATGACTATTTGTTAGCAAATGAGCTCGTGTTTACAATTACCCCAGAGATTTGGGGTAATTGTAAACAGTGATTTATTTTCGAATAAGGTTGATGCAAATGGAAAATTGTTTCATACACAGTCTGCTTGAAGGCTTAAGAAGTTCCGGAGAAATGGTTCTCAATCTGCGGCCAATAGGCCGCATGTGGTCCACTGAGTTATGTTACGAGTCGGCTGAGATCATTTAACGAGAAATATCTTGCAAAAAATCAAGTAATACGACAAATTTATGTGAAATTTGTCCCGCAGTGGATCAGTCGGTTAAGCTTGGATCCCACAGAAAACCGAAAGTGAAGCACAACTGGCCGTGGTCAACGCTTGAGAGGATGACCACCTCCCTGGTCACCCTCTCCCTGGGTGACTGATTACTCTGGGACCGAGTGCGCTAAAGGGAGCTGTGCACGTAAAATACATTGTCCCCTCAAATGTCCACCAAGTTAGAAATAATTTTCGCTGAGGGACCAACCTAGGTGACGATCTCTCAACTGGGAGCGGGCTCAAAATCATGAGACCCCTCTGAGCCAAGTGTACTTCATTTTAGGAAAGCTCATTAATAATCAGTAGGAACTTCCTTAATTTGCTTAATTTTTGGTCGCCTTGCAAGGGGGGCTTGGATTTCCAAGTGGCATTCGCAACAACGACAACAGTTATGCAAAATAGACTCAAAGAAAACTTCTGGTCCCAATAATGTGGTTTCTAGAAAGAATTTGGTTGTGTTACCATTCTTTCATTCTGTCAGTTTCCGTATTGCTAAAATCCTAAAAAGGTTTCAATTTCAAGTCGTTTTTGCTCCTAGTAACAAACTTTCCTTCTCTTCTCTTAAGGATCCTGTCGATCAACTTAACACTTGGGGTATTTACCAAATTAGTTGCCGTTGCGGCCTTTCTTACATTGGGCAGACAAAACGTGCTCTGAAAATTCGCTTAAATGAGCATAAAGGTTATGTACGAAAGCAAGAGTTAAATAAGTCTAGCATTGCTCAACATTGTTGGAATTCCAACCACTCTTTTGATTTCAATTCTGGTAAAATTATTCAAAAATGTTCTTCCCCTTTAGAGCTTGACTTTTGGGAAGCTTATCATATTAACAGGAATAGTTCTAATTTGGTTAATGATTCTTCATCAACTCCTTATTTTTCACAGGTCTGGCATAAATTTCTTTAATTTGTTGTTCTTTCTAGGTTTTCTATAGAAAGAGCATCATCAATACCTAACAAGTTACTGTCCGTTAAGACAAAACAATCATCCACATAACGAACATAAAATTGAAATTGCAATTTCTGGAACAGTTTTTCCTCAAAATAATGCATATAGAAATCACTTAAAATAGGACTAAGAGGACTTCCCATAGCCAGGCCATCTACCATAGCATAGAATTTACCATTAAATACAAAAGTGCTCTGTTGCAAGCACACACGAGTAAGGAAAACTAATTCCTCAATTTCCACAGAAGTAAAATGGAATTCAGAAAGCCTTTTCCTGAGGCAAGTCAAAGCGCCATCAACAGGAACATTAGTAAACAAAGAATTAACATCAAAAGAGGCCATAACTGAATTATTCGGAACGAAGTTATGAAGTTTCTTAACAAAATCGGTGGAATTTTTAACAGTGAAAACATTCTGACTTCTAAGTGGAGAAAACACAGAAACTAAATACTTGGAAAGTTTATATGAAGCAGTGCCAATATTGGAAACAATTGGTCTGAAAGGAATACCTGCCTTGTGTACCTTTGGTAAAGCATAAAAACGTGCACAATTAGCAACAGAAGGAATCACAGACCGTTTAGCAATCAAAGGAATAGAATGAACAGACTTAACAGCAGAAGAAATAGCTTTTAACTCTTTGTCACTAGGATCTTTATATATTTCAGAATAAGGACCAGAAGCAATTAAGTCATCAGTTTTTTTTAAGTTTTCAGGTCCTTATTCTGAAATATATAAAGATCCTAGTGACAAAGAGTTAAAAGCTATTTCTTCTGCTGTTAAGTCTGTTCATTCTATTCCTTTGATTGCTAAACGGTCTGTGATTCCTTCTGTTGCTAATTGTGCACGTTTTTATGCTTTACCAAAGGTACACAAGGCAGGTATTCCTTTCAGACCAATTGTTTCCAATATTGGCACTGCTTCATATAAACTTTCCAAGTATTTAGTTTCTGTGTTTTCTCCACTTAGAAGTCAGAATGTTTTCACTGTTAAAAATTCCACCGATTTTGTTAAGAAACTTCATAACTTCGTTCCGAATAATTCAGTTATGGCCTCTTTTGATGTTAATTCTTTGTTTACTAATGTTCCTGTTGATGGCGCTTTGACTTGCCTCAGGAAAAGGCTTTCTGAATTCCATTTTACTTCTGTGGAAATTGAGGAATTAGTTTTCCTTACTCGTGTGTGCTTGCAACAGAGCACTTTTGTATTTAATGGTAAATTCTATGCTATGGTAGATGGCCTGGCTATGGGAAGTCCTCTTAGTCCTATTTTAAGTGATTTCTATATGCATTATTTTGAGGAAAAACTGTTCCAGAAATTGCAATTTCAATTTTATGTTCGTTATGTGGATGATTGTTTTGTCTTAACGGACAGTAACTTGTTAGGTATTGATGATGCTCTTTCTATTATGAACTCCATTGATCCTAATATCCAGTTTTCTTGTGAGAAAGAACTTAATAGTAGCCTCGGGTTTCTTGATGTCTTTATTTCTAAGAGTGAGTCTGGTTTCACTACTTCTGTCTATCGTAAACCTTTTGCTGTTTCTTTACCTCCTCACAGACTGTCGTCTCATCCTCCCAACCAAAAATATTCGGCTTTTAATGCTCTGGTCCATCGTGCTATTAATATTTGCTCTTCTCCTGAGCTTCTCAAGATTGAACTCAACTATCTGAAAGCTGTAGCTGTTGATAGAGGATTTTCTCACTCTTTAATTGATTCTATTCATAACAAACTTTCTAAGAAAACTTCTGGTCCCAATAATGTGGTTTCTAGAAAGAATTTGGTTGTGTTACCATTCTTTCATTCTGTCAGTTTCCGTATTGCTAAAATCCTAAAAAGGTTTCAATTTCAAGTCGTTTTTGCTCCTAGTAACAAACTTTCCTTCTCTTCTCTTAAGGATCCTGTCGATCAACTTAACACTTGGGGTATTTACCAAATTAGTTGCCGTTGCGGCCTTTCTTACATTGGGCAGACAAAACGTGCTCTGAAAATTCGCTTAAATGAGCATAAAGGTTATGTACGAAAGCAAGAGTTAAATAAGTCTAGCATTGCTCAACATTGTTGGAATTCCAACCACTCTTTTGATTTCAATTCTGGTAAAATTATTCAAAAATGTTCTTCCCCTTTAGAGCTTGACTTTTGGGAAGCTTATCATATTAACAGGAATAGTTCTAATTTGGTTAATGATTCTTCCTCAACTCCTTATTTTTCACAGGTCTGGCATAAATTTCTTTAATTTGTTGTTCTTTCTAGGTTTTCTTGTTGTTTTCCTTTTGTGTCTATTTTTCTCCTTCCTCCCCTCCCCCTCCTTTACATGTGTACTTTGTTTTGCATTTTGTTTTGGTTTCTGTACTTATTTTTATTTCAATTTTATTCTTTGTATTTTATTTTATTATTTTTGCAATTTTTATACATACTGTCGTCTTTTTTGCTTTATTTTTATTGATATTCCTTTTTACTTCCTGTACTTTCAACTGGATTCGTTTGTTGCTCTCTTATTGGTGTCTTCGTGCTACTTCTACTTCCACTTCACGCTGCCTTTATTCTCATTGGTTTACAGATAATTCTTAGGCTATATAAGCTTTGTTTTTGTTGTTCTGTCTGCTTCATTTGGATGTTTTGCATCTAGAAGCTCCTTGTCGCATTGAAAAAGGGATTCCAAGCAATCCCGAAACATATGTCTGCATTTTATTGCTCATTTGTGCTTTAAATTAACGTGTAATTTTATTATTATTGTTTACTTGCACAAAGTTAAATTATTTTTATACTTAACTTTTCTCCACCAGACCCCTACCTGTTAGCCGAGGCCTAAGGATTGCTTGCTCATGGAGATAGTGGCATAAAACGCATACTAGGCTATATCTGGTGACGTTTTAAGACAGTTGAAATTTTTCCAAGATAAAGTTGCAAAAATACAATTGTGACGATTTTCGAATATGTGAGAGGACAAAAAGGGGGTTCGGGGGCCACCCTTGGAAATTTTTTGAAATTGGAAGCCTTAAAATTGCATATTAGGCTATCTTTGGTCACGTTAAAAGACAAGTGGATTTAAGGGATCTCCATTGACAACTTTTCGAAATTGAAATTCTAAATTCGCAATTTTGGGCATTCATTCATGACGTATGAGATAAGGGGGTTTGAGGCTTTTTTTCTTTTTGAAATTCAAGTTTCACAAACACAGACCTTCTTAACAACGATTCTGAACAAGAAAAAAATATTGTGTGTGTGGAGTGGAGGAAGTTCTGACTCTTCTTCAAATCACCTTAGCTACCCCTTCTCCCTGCCTTCTTTCATTTATGGGCCATTTCACAGTATTTTGTCCAAACGTAGAGTCCACAACATGGCACTTTTTTTGTTATAACTACGTAATTTACAGTTTAACTATCACCAAATTTTATTTTCAAATAATGTGTTGAGCACATTATCTGAAAATAAAATTTAGTGCTAATTAAACTGTAAGTTACGTAGTTATAACAAAAAAAGTGTCATGTTGCGGAGTCTACATTTTTAGAAAATACTGTGAAATGCCCCTTATTTCAAATAAAAAACTTTCTTATCTTTGAAAACCATGTTATTGCTTTGGTCTTCTAATTTTTAAGTTCCCAACTCAATTTTGCTTTATTTGCAACAGAAACAACATCTTCGGCCCCTACAAAAGACTTTTCACACTCTGGTATTATTTTATAGTGATACTGTAATTTTTCCCTTTTTTTTTTTTTTAAATTTTAAATATCATATCCCCTGACCTCTTACTTCTGAAGTTTTACTTCTGGTGTGAAGTTTCATTAATGTTTTGAATCTCTCTCTTTGTTTTTCCACCAGTTGCAACGTATTTCGGCGGCCCATGCATTTTTACACTTTTTGCTGTGATTTTCGTAATATAATATTTTGATTAAAATATCCATACATATTTATGTATATAGAAATATAAAATTTTCGACTGCCCGACTATGAAATTATTATGTTTATTTTTCTATTTTTTTTTCGTACTCAGAATTGCACTGTGTTTCTATAATGTTTTGAATAGTTTTTTTTTTTTCTTTCCTCTAAGAAAGGTTTATAACGGAACGTGCATTTCGGTGGCTCTTAATTAAGTAGTAATAATAATAGTTTTGTCAATGTTCCTATATAATGTTTTAAGCTTGCAGTTTTTTTTTTTTTTTTAATTTTACAGAAGGGGAAAAAATGTAATTATTGGATTACCCCTGGAAGTCATTCCTTTGTTTTTTTTCTTCCCCCCTTTTTATTGCAAGAATTTTCCTTGTCTTTTTTTCTTTTCTTTCTTACTTTGTTTTCATTAATTAACTGAATTTTTGGTGGCCTTTCCTAAAAAACTGGGGGGCGGGGATATATCCCCCACCCTTGGCGACTGCCCCTGATTGCCTTTTATTTAAGTGTAGTTGCAGATAAGAAAGCGAGTGGTCATCTGTTTCCTGAAAGTAATTTATGTAGATCCATAGTACACAGCCGGGTCATTTCAAAGACAGAAAAAAATTTGTTTTTCATTGTTTTTCAGTAATTGCTGGAGCTTTGAGAAGTTATATAATGATGGGAAACACTTCCAGGAGGCACTGGAGAGCATAGTGACTTTGAATGCCAAACAAAATTTATTTAAATTTCTTTCTTTTTTTTTTTTGCAGAATATTTTAAAATTTTGTTTGTTTCAGCATGAAAATTAAAAAAAAAAAAAAAAAAAAAGGGAAAAAACCTTCTGGGGGAGGCATTTCAACATTCCACTTATGCCATCAGCTCACCTCAGTACAAGCAAAGTGCAGTTACATTTTTATTAATCTATAATTTCATGTACAGTACTGTACATTTGTTTTTCATAGGTTTAAATAAGCAACCATCTGTGGGTCTAGAACGGACTAATCCAACTTACATTGTATCTTATGTGAAAAAATAATTCGCCATTCGTACAACTCGCCATTCAAACTACCTCCTGGAACGAATTATGTAAGAATAGCGGGGTTCCACTGTATTTGTTCTTTTTACCAAAATGCAAAAAGAAGAAAATTAATCAAGTTGCCTTATGAAACATAACAGAAGTTTTTGTCATTTTATAATTTTCAGTTAATTTTAGCTACTTTCTGAATATTGTAACCTAAATTTTCATTAAATAGATGTTTTAATAATGGCATTTATTAATTAGCAAAATAAAAATATTCAATAATACCCAAAAGATAATTTAATTATTTAAGTATAATTGTAATATATGTATTTTGGCCTTGGTTTTTTTCCAGTTTTTGCAACTGTCCTGGAAAAAATACCAACCTTGTTTATTTATTTTTCTTCAATTCCTCTTTTACCCTTTTTAAAAAGAATATTTTGCAAACACTTCGCTGTTTTTACAATAAACTGAGTTAGATGTTGTAGTTGTATTTGAAAATATTTATTACAGCAATGCTGAAAAGATATTGCATAGTGTGTAATCATAATTGCTATATTTCTCTTTTTATTGTTTTAATCTAACACTGAAGTTCTGTTAACTATCGTCATGTTCTATATTTACAGCGTTAAAGATGGAGTGTTCAGACAATACAGAGGATCCCGTGATAAGGATTCTTTCATCAGTTTTGTTGAAGATAAAAAGTGGCAGAAAGTTGAACCTGTCTCAAGTTGGTATTCGCCACAGTCCATGTCCATGACAATAATGTCTTGCTTTTTCAAATTTTCAATGTTGTTGAGAAATGTGCATAATACAATGGTTCAAGATTATGGCATTCCATACTGGGGATCATATATTGTTTTTGGATTAGCTACTATACTCATTGGTGCACTTCTTGGCTTGGTAAAATTTTAAACATGTTTCTAGTTATCATAAAAATATCTCATTATGTGTCTTAAACTTAATTTTCTCCTTCCTTTTTTTGTATGATTTTTTATATTAAAATTGTCTTTATTTAGTAAGAATATTATTATAATTATTTTATAAAAATATGTTATTTAGTTATTTTCCTCCTTTTTTGCTTTTGCCCTCTTTAGCCCACATTTTATTGAGTTATAAAAAAGCAAAAATAAAATAATAATAATAAGTAAGTGCAGTAATTTTACTTGTGCTTTAGTGCTAGGGGCAAACAGAAAAAGGTGCATAAGTCTGAGAGATGCATAAATAAAATTCATCTTTATTTGAGATTAAATTAACATTAAAAGTAATTAAATAAAAGAAAATAATGCAGAAACAGCAACATCTCCGTTTTCCAAAATTCCTTTCAATGTTGTTTTGGAGACTTTAAAGTATGCTTTTAATGTTTTTGTTGCATTGTCATTAATTCTGACTTTTGTAATTTTCATTTTAAGCAAATTCAATAATTTTAAACAGGGTTGAAACTTCTCCGGGGCTACCCCGGAATTCCGGGTTTTTTTATCGAACGTAACCCGGAATTCCAGTGCTTGGACATCATGAGTTACGTATGTGAAACTCAATTAACGCAATAGCTCTTTTCGTGTCCATTGGAAATAAGCAAGGTTTTTAACTATGGGGAGAAGGTGGTTTCAAATTTTAGCAAACAAAGATATGTACACAACGAACGTCGAGCAAGCACATACATGTATCAGGGTGCATAGCGGTTTTTAAAAGTGCTTGTTTTTGTATTTAATTTTAAAAGCTTTTAAAAGTGCTTATTTTTCATCCATGTTTGTAAGAAGTTCTTATTTCCTCTTATGCAAAACGATATTTTTTTGTTCGACCGCCTAATGTCGCCATGAATAAGGTTTCGCTTACGTTCCAAACTGGTTTTCCCAACCTTCTTTTAATTGCGAAAAAAAAAGTAAAATCTATAAAAATCAATATGCAAAAATATTTTTGCACATCCATTTTTCTTTCAGCATTTTTTAGATGAAGAGCGAGTAGGGAAAGGCGCCGGCTCCAACGCAGCTCACATTGACGCCCGTTTCCTCTCCTGAGCTTTTCGAATGCAGCGGCTCAGATAGATTTCTTTTGAACAATACGTAGATTCAAGGCACAAATATTTCTTTAAGGATATAAGAGCCAACTTGATGTTTAATAAGGTCGGAAATATGAGGGTTTTTTTTTAATACTGTGGTATGAAAAGGTTTCATTTTTGCGACCGCGAATTTTCGTAAAGCCTTCGTTTTCGCGATTAAGATTTTTTCTTAGTTTTTATTTTGAATTAAAATAATTAATAATATTTTCATAGTTTATTTGTTATAGCCTTACTGCTTTCCCTATACTGTCCATGTAATCGATATTGCGAAAAATTCGCGAATCTGACATTCGGCTAAGAATTAATCACTTGGTTTTTGGCTTTCAAATATGGGATTTAGGTTTTAATTCTTCATCAAATTGTTATTGAATTAATTGTTAACTGCATTGAAAAAAAATTTCTCGACATAAAAGGTTTATTTTTCATTCTTGGCTTGTAAAATAAAGAATTGAGCTCTTTGGCAGAAACCAGTTTTTTCTTTATTGTATTATGCAGGTATGTAAATATTTTTTTTTTTTTTCTGTTATGTTGTATTAAATTTTATGTTATTTGTATTGAGAAGTTTTAGCAATTGGGGGGGGGGGTATAACGTGCACAGCTAAAATGATCCCTTTTTTTTTTTTTTTTTTTTTGAGTGCTTGAAAAAAAAATTTCAGTGCTTAAAAGTGCTTATTTTTCATGGAAAGAATTTCCTACACACCCTGTGTATTCAAAAGCAATAGCGACATACGGGCAATACCAATACGTGACACGGATTCCGCCTCAAGAGAATAAACAATCACAAATTGTGTTTTTTGCAACTAAAGCAATTTGTAAACCACCTGTCCGTTCCAGTGATTCATCTTTCTCTATCTTTGGACTTAGTTCTTGTTGAATGTCATATGAATAATTAATCCTTTGATTTAGATGCAAAGAAACCTTTACACCTTGCTTTATTTTTTTTAAATTATTTTTTGTAGCTCATTTACTTCAGATCAGACATTTTGTACTTGTAAAATAAAAATATCTTAATCGCCTATCTTGCGCAATTTTGAAAAAGAGTTGTTTTGTTTTAAAAATTGTGCACATATTAGAAATGATCATTTCTAAAAGAATGATGATATAATTTTAAAAACGTATATGAAATCGCAGTTGCTCATTTTTGAACTATTATCCACTTTTTCTATCGCGATTTTTGTTAAGAGTTCCCTTTGCAGATTTTTCTAATTGTGTTGCTTCTGTTCCTTGTTTATAATTTCAATAGCAATCCAGATGGGGAGGGGGGGGGGAGGACATTCAGAAATTTCACCTAAGGGAAATTCAAGGAGAAGAGGAGGGAGTGGTTGTTCGATATTTTACTCTCCTTGCCTCATGGTAAAATAACGTTCAAAAGCGAAGATTTTTTTAAAAAATTTTTGAATTATTTTGTTTTCTCTTATTTTCTAGACATTTTGCCATAAAAATGTTTTGATAACCATTACACGTTGGAAGCTTAGATTCTGTACAAAATGTGAAGCAATATTTTTTATCTAAAAGTTCTACTTTGTAGTAATGAACCCATGGGTGAATCCATTGAAAAATAATTTGCAGAAAATTTAATGAAAAGTCAGTTTTGGTTATGGTTATTAGATAGTAAAAGCAATGATGCAGTGTCTTTTCCACATGAACTGGAAGACATATTCATACATGTGATTTTTTCCGTATTTTCAATAATTTTGAAAATTAAGAATTTCGTTTCCGCGAAAATCTTCACTTTTGGAAGGCTTTTTCCTTTTCTTCCTATAAAAAATTTTGAAGGTAACCTGTCAACATACGTACCGGCCAGCTTTTACAAATTTCAAGTAAAATTTACGCATTTTTTCTGTTTTTTTCGCTTTCAAGGGTCGCTCCCGATTTTTTATGCATTTCGAAATCCCAATGCATCGACTTCAGAAACACTTCCTAGTTGTCAGTTACTGTCTGATTCAGCCTCTTAGACATCAGTTACTTTGAGGTGTACTTTGAGGTAAAATTATAATTAATTTTTATTCCAGCCTTATTAATAATCTAATCAAAAAATATTTTTGCTTAAAGGGGGGGAGGGGGTAAGTCAACAATTTTTGTTGTGCCTCGTTTAGCTTATCAACCTTCATGCTCATAACACTTCTCAGGGTTTTGGAGTATGAGTGAGTTTCACCCCTGTTTTAAAGCTTTAGTGATTTCTGAAGGGGAAAACAGCATCAAGTGGTTCTCCCTTGTAAAACTTTTTATAATGGAGTTATCATAAGAGTTTTTATGTTTTTATTGACCTTCAAAATCAATTTATTTACATTAAAGTACAGAAAAATAAGTAAAAATTATATAATGAGATAATTGCAAATTTCTTTTCTTCTTTTGGGAGAGGAATGTGCCCCTTTCCCTCCCCCTCCTTAAAATCCACCACTGCTAACATGGTATTTGAACATAATTCACTTTTGAAAACCATTTACTTAAGTTAACTACAACATAAATATTAATGAATCAATGAAATTACATCAATTCACAATTTGACCTGAGACAAAATTAACCTAATAACTTGTTTCGGTAGATTTTCTATGCATAAATCCATGAACATGTGTTTAAACTGAAGTAAGCTTCATAAACATAGGGGAAAAAATCAGAAATGGCTAGAGAAGCTGTTAAACATCATAATGCCTGAATAATACCTGTTGGTCACAATGGGATGACTCTTTTACATTTAGGTAACTGGTCATTTTAATATTTCAAATAATAAATTTAAAACATTAAAAAATAATACATTATGCAACTTTTAAGAAAAGAAATAAAATGTGAGCACATTTTAGAAAAACATTTCATGTTAAACTTTAACAGACCATTTGTATGGTAACCTTTTTTAAGATTTCTAACAATGGTAGTTATTGACAAACAAAAAATCTTCCTATACAGAAAAGCAAGGAATATCATATAAATATTTGAGCTGGGTTTCAATTTAGAAGAATGCAGTTCAGTTATCATACAGGTTAACTATTTATTTATTGGTTGTTCCATTTACCAAGGGGTTTTTATAATTTAATTTTTTATCTTGGAAGCTGTTTCAGTTCGATATAGGCATTTATGCTCTCCTATTTCTCAGATCACAGTTCAGCCATTGTAAATAGTCATCATTCATCTTGAAGGATTTAGCCACTCCTCTTAGTTTGCAAAACCTGTTATGAATACTCCATATTTTAGCAATTTACGCCATTAAGTCATAAAATTAAAGTTGACTTTGCATAGCGAAGGTCGATCCAGCATTTTTTAACAAGGTTCAGTTTTAGTGAATTTTAAAAAGATTTTTGTGAAAATTCAAAATTAAAACATACAAAGGAAAATTTTTTTCATAATTTTTTGCCATTTATTTAATATATAATTCTGCAAAAAGTAAGATGTGGTAGCTCAGAATTTTGTGAAGGGTCCATTTCAATTGAATGGAATTTTGTGAAGGATCCGTTTTGATTGATTGCAATTTTGGGAAGAATCTGAAAATGGACCTGAATTTTCTCTGATACTACCCCTGCACTGCATAGTCAAGAAAACTTTGAAATTTCAATATTAATGTTTCACAAAAAAAAAAATCATTTTTGAATTTTTGAAATGATAGTTGCCATGTATTTAAAATGTAGATTGATTTTGTTCTGTCAGATTTTAAATTTTAAAAAGTTGAAATATTTCCCAACCATGGATCCTATAGTTATTAATTTCATTTATTAATGTGATTTTACAGATTATAGTTTGTTCAATTGATTACTTCTGTCCATCAAGAGGAGGATATGACCAGTTACAAAGAATCCCAGACTTTGATACTAAACATAAAGAAAAAGTAAGAATTTTTTGCATAACGAATTATGTTGTGAATAGTATTTGTAGAAGGGTATTAGCTAGGGACCTGGCTTTAGTTGAGTAATTTCATCTAGAGTGTAACTTCGCCTTCAGTTTCAATTTTACTTAGTTCTGCAATTTTTTTATAAAGAGAAACATACTTGATTTTTGCAATAAGGAGAAAAATTATTTCCCACTTTATCAACTGTAGTAAAAACATAAGATTCTTTTTAAAAATTCAAGCATTCTAAATCTAAAACAAGAAGTTCTTGAAAGAATTGGTTGACATGTACTCCTAGCTCTATAAAGATTTTTAAAAATATTTTTACAACCATTTAAAGCTTCCAAAGGAATACAAAATATGCAAAAGGGGCTAAAATTCAGAGCAGGATGGCGGGATTCTCATTCAAATTTCTCTGATCCCCTTGTTTTAAAATAGATCAGGTAAAAGAGTCTTGTCCGTAGAAGTTTCAAAAAATTTCAGGGGAAATGAAAAGTCCCACATGGTTGCAATTCGATCTACCTGAAAGATTTTTTTTTGCTATTTTGTATCAATTTCATGCCAAGTTCCAGTTGTTTTTCTTATTAAGACATTTTTGGAAAGTCATCACTCAGTCCAACTCTAGCTCCACAGGTGTCCATTTGGTGTCAACTTACAGATATTTCATCAAACTTGGTAATTTATCATCAAATTTGGTGTCAAAATAGAAAAGCTAAATCCAGTGTCTGGTGATTTATACAATATTTGACAACTGCCCCCATAGAATTCCCATGTTAAAGCTTTTGCAAGATTTATATGAACTATAAAAGTTTTTCATACATTTGTTCTCATCAAGCAAGGCTTTTAAGTATTTAAAATTTTCTTCTCCTCATCCTAAGGTAAGAATATTTTGTATTTTCGCTCCTTTTAAACATTCTGTTTAGTTAGTTTGAATTTCGGGTTTCGGATGCCAACGTTATTTAATTTTAGTTCTGAAAATGGAATTCTTTATAATTACTATACTTTATTGGTGTAGAAAGGTAAATGAAATAAAAACTAAAAATTCATTTTTACAAAATAATAATAAATTTAAGAATTATAAATTGTGATGCATAATACACCAACCCGTTTTTTTAGTTGTTAGAAAGTAATATTGTTTAATAGACAGACAGGAAACAAAATCCTGTAGTGCACACCTCCGGTTTTTTCACTTGTATTCAAAGTTACTGGTAATACTAATTTTAGATGTGAGGTGTATGTAGATATTATTAATAATCTCCCTGAAGACCCTTGGTTTTAAACCATATTGCTAATACTAGTATGGTACCATGTAAAGATCGCTATGCCTCCCAGCCTCTTGCCCAGAAGAGAAAATTCTGGCTCTGCCACTGTACACCATTCTACTAAAAATAGAACTTATATTTGACAAGTATTTAAAAACTTTTACAATGTGGGAGTACACAGAAGGCTGAAATTTCTGAACAGTATTGTTTTCCCCCTACCAGAAAACTGCAATCCCCCTCGAGATATAAAACATGGAAAGGTTTCTCCCTTCTACTTGAAAATTTGAATTTTAGCCCCTGTATAAGATACCTTGAGAAGAAATTTATTGTAGTCCTCTAAAAGAAACTTTAAAATATTACCAAATGCAATATATTTGTTAATTTGTCCAATCATAATTTATGGCCAAAATTGAAAAAAATTCCTTGAGTTATATTTTTTTACGAAGGATGTGTCCCACTTAAAGGTATACACAATACTATGTATTCTATACACATACACTTTATTCTAGGAAAGTGATGGGGAATATGAAGGTGAAGATGTAATCAAAGATGATACCATAGGTGATGGTGAAGTCAGGAAGAGGAGAGATCCTGATGGAAGAGAGTCAGAGGATTAGAGTTCAAGGATCTGATTGTTCCCTTCTCATGTCATGCAGTCATGCATTGACAATATGATGGTGATACTGAAGACACTAATATTGGGTATTTTTGTAATTGAAGAAAGTTTTATAATTGTTATAACCAATCAACTGTTTGGGGTGTTATCTTAAATCTTTGGAGGATGCACTCTTTTTGAGTCCGTTCTGCAAAATTTTCTGCTAATTTCAAAGCCACTTTATGTTTTAACTTATTAATTTCGTGCTCAATTTTATATTTTAAAAAAAGAACAGTTATAATTAGATTTGCTTTCTCACTTGATAATTTTATGTTTTCATTAATAAATTACTTGTAATTTTTTTCGGAATCTTGGTTGTGTTTTGTTTTCCTTGAGTGCTTTTGGTTTTATTTCTGTTTCATTTTTATTGCATGCAAAGTTTTAATTTATGAATTTGTTGGATATGTACAGTTCATTGTCATCACTGTATTTATTTTTTCTATTGAATAAATTTTTCACTAAATATACTTTTGTATTGAATCATTAAAATAAGATGTATTCTTTCTCAATTTTTATGACATTTTAAACAAACATTTTGATCATTAAGAGAGGTTCTCCTGGGCGGTAAGAAGCCCTTAAATCATAACTGTTTTAAAGATTTTTAAGTTTTTACAGAATTGAAAAAAAAAGTAAATAAGTTTTTTAAAAACCTCCCTGCCGCTCCTCCCTTTTTTTTATTGTAATGCTTTTAAAAAAACATAATAACTTCATCATCATTCATTTATAGACCACTGTGAGAAAAAGCAAGGGACTAGACATGAAAAAAAAGTTAAAACCAAATGAAAACTTCATTATTTTTACAAATACGTATTTAAATTTCATAAAAATTGAAACACATTGCAATAAATGGCAGTTTTTACCATGTCTAAAAATATCTCAAAAATCTTTTATTTTATGATTGATGTTTTTTTTAGACTCTAGAAAGCTGGAAGAAATAAAAGCTACATAAGAGAACATTTTTCCATTTTATTTTTTATTTATTTATTTTCAACTTATGGAATTTTTCTACAACTTAAATATGTTTTTATAGTGCCCTTTTTTCCAGCTCTGGTCAACATCTATTTTAAGTTCATCCTTGATGTTGTGAGTTTTCTCTATTCCATATGAACATCATGCACCAGAATACCCTATAAATATTCTGTTGATTCAAGTCAGGGCATCTTAATGTCCGATCAAGTAGCTAGACTTGATTAGCTTGAATCCAAGATTTTGTTGATCGCAAGTTGTGAATGGTTGCATTTTCTTGTTGAAATACATATATGCTTGTAAAATCCCAGCATTCTCTTTCAATATGTTATAGTATTAATTTTATGTATTTTTTCATACGTACAAAAACATTTAGAAAAAATTACATTTGAAATCACTATTTCAAGCTCTGATTTTAAGAATTTTTCCTCATATTTGCAAGAGATGTTTATTCTCATCTACATATTATGTCTCTATTTATTACTTATTGAATTATTTGACTGGTAGGAAAACTTGTTCATTCACAATTGGAAGCCCTATAGGTGAGACAGAATGGAAAAACATCACTTGAAGCATTCATTAACAAAATAACTTCAGCTCATTTTTTATGTCCATTCATTCATTATCTTATCATCTAGTTTTAATTGTGCATATTCTTCAATGGTTTTACAGTATTTACCTATATGAAAAGGAAAGGGGTTGGTGCCTTGCAATAATGTTTTCAACTGAGGCTGAATAGAGAAACCTCACTGGTGTAGTCTGGAGACTGTAGAGAAAAGTGCTAATGACAAAAATTAATGCATTTAATTAAGTTCTTTCTTACGATTTTACCTGTATCACTCTTCTGTTGACTCATTTTTCTGAAGTATACTAAGGCTGCTTTCATTTTTGTCTTTCCATCTTTAATGACATCATTGTACAACATTTCTAAAAATAGTTTATCTTACTGTGTTCAAATTCTTATATGGATTTTTGTCAACTCTCATTCATTATGGTACAGAGAGAAAAGACCTCACATAATATATATTTTATTTTTTTCCTGACAAATATTTTTTGCATAAAGCTTAGTTTTAAAATCTAACCAGTTTTCAGCTGGTTTTGGACTCCAAGCTTGGACCCCTACTTTAAAATCTAACATGGGAAATGTTTTATTTAATATTTCATTAGTTTTGGCTGGTTTCTCAAGCATACCAAGGATTTGAAAAATCCTTTTTTTTTATGTTTAAACAATTTAATTACAATTACGGCTGGAAATCACCACTAAATTTACAGATGAAAGCCCCAACCTTCATTTAGGTATATATATGGTATGTGTAGTTATATATTTATCTACACAGTAGAATCTCTATAATAAAAAATGAAAGGGATCTTGAAAAAGTTTGAATTATCAAGAGTTTGATTTATTGAATAGTTCTAATTACAAAAGGAATAGAGGGATCCAGTTACCCATCATCTTCCCTGTAAAATTTCAGTTATTTAAGTGGGTTATTACCTCTTATTTTTAAAAATTTATGAGCAGTATACTTTTTGCAACTTTTATGACCATAGCACATGTATACGTAATACAGGGGTGCTCATTAGCACCGTGTTCATTGAAACATTTAGGGAGTATTTTTCAGCTTTTTTTTGGGGGGGGCGGCTCCAGAGTCGTTTGGGGGATGCACCATCACTCTTAGGGGGTGGGTGCCCCAGCATAATAAATACAATCCTGATATCTGCCCGTGGATACGCCAATGATTGAATACATATTATATTATATTCTAAAAGAGTGAGTTCAATTTCCTCTTCTTGACTCTTGCACCCTAGATGGGTCTGAAACTAATTCATGAAATGAAGGAAAGGGGGACTCGAAAGAACAAGTACTGTGACCAGAGGTCTATTGTACTAATACCCATTAAAAAAACTAAATAAGAACAACAAAATTCCGAGCTCCATATGGAATTGCACTTATACATATTATGCTTAAATCTGAAAAGTGCTGTGTAATTATTCATTTTACAATTAAGTTTGATACCAGTTTATATTTAATCAGTATCATCAAAATCTGAATATATAATTCTGGGAAATATAATGGGGCCTATCAAAATTAGCCTAAATTTATAAAAATATATTCCATAATTTATTTACTTACTTATTTATTTATTTATATATTTTTGCTTTATCATCAAACAGAAAAGATTTCAAAATTTTTGACATTTTGCATCTTATATAAATATTAAACTACCTAGTTGAGAACAACGGAAATAAAGCGACGGTTTTTCAAGGTTAAATATTTGCAGCCGGAAAGAATCGAGTTGCAGTAAAGAAAACGTTGGTAGGGGAAAAACGATCGGCTGGCAGGCTTGTTTGTTGACATTACAAGTGGGAGATCGTAACGCCCAAGGTTGACAGCTAGTCTGAAATGTGTTCGAAATCTAATGGACCTACGAAGCATGATCTTTCCCTTTTAAACTATATTTTAATTGTGGCATTTTAAATGGTCCGAATAACCATTTTAAAACATTGAAATTATATGACTCAAAGTTTACTGCGTAGTTGGTTGTCTCGAGAAACTTTTTCCCCATTTTGACCACCTGTCTTCAATGGCATCAAAATCGGTCTCTACGGCACGAAATAAACAGGAGCGGACTGTTACGCTTGAATTAAAAAACGGTAAGTTCAGTATTTTCTTTTTTACTACTTATTACAAGTTCTTGGTATGTATTTTTTTTTCTCCCTTCAGTGACAGTCGTTGCTGTAAAACAATGATTCTGTATTTTGAAGTAATATTGGAATTCCGGCAGTACTGACTTTAGTGACCTTTTGTTTTTGACTACATAATTAGAATAAATACATCTCGAACTTCCGTGTAAAGTTGATTAAAATCCGTTTAGTTGAAACTTTTTTTTTATTCAGATAAAATCATAAGAAATACCTGAAACTGAACTGATTTTTAACTTCGGAAAAAAAATAATAAAGGACTCTTGCTGCTATGTTCGACATTTAGTAAAGAAATATTCTTGTTATTTAAACTTTTTAGAATTTATGCGCTATCTATTTTTCGAAGAAATAATGCTTTCAGGTGCCAATAGATGTCGCTACTGCAGTTGTACTGTATAAAGAATTCTTTAGCTTCCCCCCTCTTATTTTTTTGTTCCGTATACAGTACAAGCAAATCCGATGTTCAAAAAATTTCGGTGTTTAAAAAATAAGTAGAAAAACAATCACATTCTTAAAAAAAATTACTATTATGTATTGTTCTTATCTTGTCTTTTTTTCTTTGATACTGTGCATATTCAGTTTCACTAGAAAGACTGGTTTTTCAAAATGTAACAAAATACGTAGGTTTTTACTAGTGTTGTATTTAAAATTATGTTTTATTAAATTAAATTTAATTTTTTTCCCTCCCATCGTGACGCCCGGCTAGCTCAGTCGGTAGAGCACGAGACTCTTAATCTCGGGGTCGTGGGTTCGAGCCCCACGTTGGGCGATCTTTTTTTTCCAGCGCGGCTACTATTTGTTGCATTAAATAAAAGAGATGAAAAGGATTTGACTTTGAGATGAAAATACAGCACGTTTTACTTCAACATTTTTTTTTTTTTTTCATTTCACTGTTACAAAAGAGCTTTATTATATCAAATAGAGAAGCCAGTAATTTGGGAAAATTATTGGCTTCCAACTTCTACCGATAAATAAAAATAGCGCCGATAATGATATTGAAAAATATTTTTTAAAAAGTTCTGGCTTTAGAGAAAATAACAATACAAAAATGTTATATTTAATAAACGATAACTAAATGGAATGTTTAAAAAAAAGGAAACTGAAATAGATCAATTGTTCTTGATTTAAAAAATTAGTAATACCAGATCAATGTATAGTAATTAGGATAATAGTAATAGATCAATGTATAGTTATTTTAGGAGACCTTAAATAAAAAATTGTTATTAATATTACTTGAAATCAAAAAATCCCCCACGTCACCCCTTATCACCCCAGGTTTCTTGCATATTTTAATACATTAAATTATCATAAATAATGTTTTTCTCCCGAGGGATGTGGCACATGTTTAAATTCGAAGCGATATTTTTCATATAGCAATATTAATATTATTGACAACAATATTAGGCTAGCAGTTTCTTTTTTTTTTTTTTTTTTTCCGCATTACTTTTTAGCCTACTTTCCCGTAAAAGTAAAAAAAAATAATAATAAAGCATGAAAGAAGGCTTAATGTATCGTGAAAATATCGTTAAAAATCAAGAAAAGTCAAAAATAAGTGAAGTAATTAAATAAAGATTGAAAAATAAAAAATTTGAAAGTAGGGTATTAAGATGGGGAAAAAGTGTGTCTGTCGGTCTGTCTGTCTGTCGGTCTGTCCCCCCCCCCCTAATAACTTTTGAACGAATTGTCCGATTGGAAAAATTCTTTTTGCATTCGAAAGATCTCGGCGAGGACATCTCATTTCTATATTTCACTTTTTGATTTGAACAATTTTTTGTTCAATTTTGAACAGTTCAAAAAATTTTAACATTAGCGCCTATGGACAAAATTGAAGCAAATTCTGTAAACTCTGGGCACAAGAGCCAAGTTCCTATTGAAAGCTTATTGAAAGGAGTTCTCGGCGTGAAATATTGATTTGAACAGTTTTTGTTCATTTTTGAACAGTTCAAAAAATTAACACAGGGCTTACGGGGAAATTTCAACCCTATATAAATCCTGATCTAACGGACCGATTTGCTTGGAACAAACTTTATCGGAAAGCTCTTATAACGTAGAACATGTAGAAATAGAAAGTTTATCCAGAACTTACGAGCCTATTTTGCTATGAAATTTTTTGATCGGGATTTTCAAGGATATTTCTCAGTGACTCAATGAGTAAGATAATGAATGAATGAATAAATGAAAGAGTGAAAGAATAAATCAATGAATAAATGAATGAGGAAAAGAATGAATGAATAAATGAAAATATAAATAAATGAGTGAATAAATACATGAATGCGTAAATGAATGAATAAACACTTGAATGAGGTAACGAATGAATGAATAAATGCATGGCTGAATAAATGAAAGAATGAATGAGGGAGTGAATGAATATGTATAATCCGTTGAAAAAGGTATATTTTCAATAATTAGAACTAAAGATAAATAAGAAAGAGAGAGAAAGAGATAGCTAGATTATAAATTTGAATTTAGTGTATACGGGAAAGTAGGCTCGTATAGTTCTAGACGGAACTTCTTGTTTATACTTCTAAAGATGCTTGCTGCATGTACAAAAAATTTACTACTTAAGGACGTTAAAAATTTAGGTAATGTAATAAAAATTTGTCCTGTCCTCTCTTTCTAGTATGCATACTTCTGGTTTCGTTTTTTGTGCCTTCCCCCCCCCCCCTCCCCCACGTTACAAAGTAGTATAGTGCAAAATTAATTGCGTTTTTTGAATTTCAATTTCAAAAGAATTCCACGCAAGACTTCATATTTTAAAATCATGGCGAAATGAACTAATTAGTACAGCGTTTCTCAACTTTTCAGCATTCGCGGCCCAATCTTCTCTCATAATTTTCATCGCGCCCCCACTTACCATAAAATGTATACAGCAATACTGTATAGATACTGATTCTGTTTTTGAATTATTTTTAACTTACTGCCAAAACAAGAGTAATTTAGCAATAAAATACTATTTCAATTTTGGGCATTAGTAGATTATGATCTTTCTGCACTAAAACCAAGTGCATTTCGCATTCTATTACCATTTTCAACTTCCTACTTTTGTAAAACTGGATTTTCTGCTGTGGCTTTTTTTGTAGACAATAGATCTCGGCTAAATATAGAAACAACTGAGAGTGGCTATTTCTAATATTAAGCCTTCCTTCGAAAAACTTTGCTTTGAAAGACAGCCCAAGGAAGTCACTAATAATTATTAAATGTGTTTTTAGCCTACTTTCCCGTAAAAGTAAAAAAAAAATAATAATAAAGCATGAAAGAAGGCTTAATGTATCGTGAAAATATCGTTAAAAATCAAGAAAAGTCAAAAATAAGTGAAGTAATTAAATAAAGATTCAAAAATAAAAAATTTGAAAGTAGGATATTGAGATGGGGAAAAAGTGTGTCTGTCGGTCTGTCGGTCTGTCGGTCTGTCCCCCCCTAATAACTTTTGAACGAATTGTCCGATTGGAAAAATTCTTTTTGCATTCGAAAGATCTCGGCGAGGACATCTCATTTCTATATTTTACTTTTTGATTTGAACAATTTTTTGTTCAATTTTGAACAGTTTAAAAAATTTTAACATTAGCGCCTATGGACAAAATTGAAGCAAATTCTGTAAACTCTGGGCACAAGAGCCAAGTTCCTATTGCAAGCTTATTGAAAGGAGTTCTCGGCGTGAAATATTGATTTGAACAGTTTTTGTTCATTTTTGAACAGTTCAAAAAATTAACACAGGGCTTACGGGGAAATTTCAACCCTATATAAATCCTGATCTAACGGACCGATTTGCTTGGAACAAACTTTATCGGAAAGCTCTTATAACGTAGAACATGTAGAAATAGAAAGTTTATCCAGAACTTACGAGCCTGAAATTTTTTGATCGGGATTTTCAAGGATATTTCTCAGTGACTCAATGAGTGAAATAATGAATGAATGAATAAATGAAAGAGTGAAAGAATAAATCAATGAATAAATGAATGAGGAAAAGAATGAATGAATAAATTATTGAATAAAGGAAAATATAAATAAATGAGTGAATAAATACATGAATGCGTAAATGAATGAATAAATACTTGAATGAGGTAACGAATGAATGAATAAATGCATGGCTGAATAAATGAAAGAATGAATGAGTGAGTGAATGAATATGTATAATCCGTTGAAAAAGGTATATTTTCAATAATTAGAACTAAAGATAAATAAGAAAGAGAGAGAAAGAGATAGCTAGATTATAAATTTGAATTTGGTGTATACGGGAAAGTAGGCTCGTATAGTTCTAGACGGAACTTCTTGTTAAGTTAGTATGTTTTGATTGAGAAAGTTTTAATTTAGTAATTTGTTTTATTTTAATAAGTTATTAAATATGTCAAAATGTATTTGTTTTCTATGTGTATGTGGGCTTTCCTTTCAGTCAATCAATTTTTTAAAGTAATATTTTCTCTTGGATATTCTCGCCCCCCCCCCCCCTTTCTCATGTGCTCGCGCCTCACAGTTTGGGAATCTCTGAATTAGTACCTAATAAAAAAATTTAGAAGCAACAACATTTGAATCTTAAGCTCATCCAGAAATTAATTTAAGTACGTTTTGGGAATGGATAGGCGAAATATTTATTGAATTTTGTCAAGCGGTGTTGAGCAACGCACAAAGTAAACTTAAATTGATCATGAGCCAGTTCTGATAACAAAAAGTGTGTAATGGAAGTTGTGCACCGGAGCAAGATTAAATAGAAATTTCATTGTAGGAAATTCCTGGCGTGCTTTCCACGCCCCATTTTATTTGAATAAAAAACTCATCATAAATCGCTGCAGATCGCTTGACCTCTTTTTTAAAAGTCGTCCCTTGCACAATGAGCGTGTAGACTCAGAAAGCGAAAAGTAATAAAGCCCACAGCATACATTACCTATAATATTGAATAATAATTCATCATTGCTATTGAATAAACAGATCTCGGTAAACTCACTACAAGTTGTTTTGATATGGGAACTTAGGTGAATGATGAATCCATGGATCACAAGCTTGTCTTGTAAAATTTCGGAAGTGCCTTTTATATAATTCTCTAATACATTATATTTTCAAAATTTATTGTACGTTGTATGTTAGAATTTTATCACTGTATATACAACCAACAACGTATTTTTTTATTTATTTTTTTTTTAAATTCATTAATTTTATTTTATTTTATTTATTTATTTATTTATTTATTTATTTATTTATTTATTGTGCACGGTGCTTAGAAGACCCTTTAGCACCTAGAGTCTTGAATTTTTTTACAAAATTATTTGGAGCCCATTGGGGTCTGCATTCAGATGCAATTTTTTTTTTTTTTAATTTTCAAACGAATTTTTTTGTAATTAATTTTTAAGTTACACTGTTAAAAATGATGTGCTTAAAAATGAGAAAATGTGCCTACTAATTTTTTAAAAGTAATTTTAACTTAAAAATGAGCAATCGCTGTTTTTAGATTTAAAGTACCGAATGCCGATGCTTACTTAGAAATTATATTTACGGAAAGAGCCAGGCATTGTTTTACATTCATTGCAATAAAATAAAAAAATTTAAGTAACTTTATGTTCATAATTAATACATTGCTTTTTTTAACGATTACTTCTTCAGAACAATAGTATATTTGTATCAAAATTAAGGAACTATTTACCGCGCGATGTGTCAGAACATTTCAAGCATTTGAGTAATCTATTCGTCTCTTCGTAGCAGGAATACAAAGATGCAATATATTTTTCATATGGTATGGATTAAAGAGTTTTAAATTAAAGACGTTTAAAAACAGCTAACAAAGCATTATAATTTCGACTTGGAATTGGCTACCTTAATGGAATTAAGTTTACACATTAAAGTGGAATCAATGTGGAGAAATCCATGATCCAGGCTTATCATTGAGTTATTCTGCTTTTTAAAATGCAATTACAGTTCTATCATCAACCACAGCAATCTGCTTGGCAGAGTGCCAACTTGAGGAACTGCTGATCTAAGGAAAGTGCCGTTTCTGATCTCCTTTTATTTCGCTTAGCATATTTGGTTTTTCGTTTAGCATATTGATGCTATGTTAGCATACTGATGCAGGTTAGCATACTGATGCAGTTTATAAATTTACTTGCTTTCAAGAAGCAGAGAAGCAAACATTCTGATTCGCATGCTAATAAATGCACCTGCAGAACGAACTTCCCTAAAACTCGAATGGATTAGTATTTTCCTGTAAGGGACCGTTCATAAATGACGTCACACTTTTTTCCCGTATATTCGACCCTCCTCCCTCCATTGTCACAAAATGTCACACTGCAACAGACCCCCCTCCCTCCTTGGTCACATGTCACGCTATGTTGCATAAGCTTGATGTGTCACACTTCTTGTTACCTCCTCCCCTCCCCTTGTCACAATTTTCACTCCCCAAGGCCGTAGCCAGAAATTTTTTTCGGGGGGGAGGCCCTGACTTTGAAACACTTATGTTGAGGAAAGTTTCAGGGAGGAATACATGCTACATTGCGAAAAATTTCGGGATTTCGGGGGGGGGGGGGGCCCTCTGGATACGGCCTTGCTCCCCCCTCAAAGCGTGACATCATTTATGAAACGTCCAAATGTCAGAACTTCGGGGTCGAACTGTATGATTCATGTTCTTGAATCGCGGAGCCGAGAATTATACTAGCATGATGAAAGGTTGAACCTTCAAAAATTTGTCGCTATGCCCAAGATTGTATCTGGCCTCTCTTAAATCACAGTGTCAATAATGAAGCTGAAGCCTCTTATTTTTACCACTTACGGTGCAGCACTTTAGTGGTCAACTTTAACCCGAATGACTTACAATGTATCCTGCACAACTTTAACAGTAAAGTACTTAGTTAAAACTAAGATAAAGGGTCATTCATAAATGATGTCACTCTTCGAGGGGGAGGGGGTAAGGGAAATTGTGACAAGGGGAGGGGATGGGGTAACAAGAAGTGTGACATCTTGCTTATGCAACATAGCGTGACATGTGACAAAGGGGGGTAGGGGGATCCGCAGAAGTGTGACATTTTGTGTCAATGGGGGGAGGGAGTCAAATATATGGGAAAAAAACGTGACATCATTTATGAATGGTCACTAAATATGTTATTAACTAATATATATATAAAAAGCGCAGACGATAAATAAATTAAAACAAAGAAAGAAGGATTAAATTAAATTCGCGTTTACAATAATTTTTAACGGAGATTGCAAGTCTAACGACGCCTCACTCAAAATGCTAGAGAAATGTTTTGATTATTAGTCGTTTTAATTATAGAAATAATTGTGTAGATGGCAGCACGATGCAGTTTTCTCGGAGTAAGAAATTCGGAATAAGCTATCGGCGACAAACAGACACTTGAGTGGCTTATATATAAGATATAGGACTAATTCTGTTCTTGACAAAAGTGGTCAACTTAGTGGTCAGCTTACAAAGGTGGTCAACTTTACAGGTTTCACTGTATTTTTCTAAACAGTAATTAACATTTCCAGAAGGTGAAAAATGTAATCGGTTACAACAGGTCGATTATGATTTTGATTACAAACTCACTAATTTTGGTTTTTCTTTCTATCAATTGGTAATTAATAATTATCTAGTATGCTGAATCAAGCATAATTAGTTAAAATTTCAATTCAAACGTAATCAGTCAAAAACTATAATACCAAAAAATCTGTAATTGTGGGCTTTTTTTACATTTTACAGTAAAATAAATTAACAAAATTTCGTTAAATTTGACTCAAAAAAAGTTACTTTTTTTAGTTGATTTGAAAAAATGGAAAGGCCCATGTTCTTTTTAAAAAGTATGAAAATTCATTTAAAGAGTAAAACCTCAAGATGTCAATATTTCAAAATGAAACTGGTAAGCAAAGTGTTTTTGCTAGTTCAGAACAGTTTGATAACTCAGGCTTTATAAATTTCGAGAAACAAATAGTAATATTTTTCATCCCTCTCAGTTTCAGTTTAATAAGGAGTGCGGAAAAGGAATTTTAAATTTATATAAAACTCTAGAGCATGTAACCCCCCCCCCCCCACAAAAAAAAGGGGGGGGGGCAAGGGGTAGTTACCCAATTCCGAATGTGAACATGTTTAGTATGAAGAGAGGTAATGATTGAACGGAGATTATAAGTGGTGTTCATATTACTGAGGTGTTCAGAGTACAGAGCGGTCATAATAATTTAAGTCTATGCAGTGTCGTCGGGAACATCGAAAAGTGTTCATAATGCAGGGGTGTTCACATTAGGGAATGTTCAGATGAAGAGAGTCCTACTGTACCTACTATTTCTAAGCTGGACCAACAAAAAAGAACTTTTCCATGATATAGGAAAAAGGGACCATGGTGAGCTGTGTCCAGGGCGTTCTTATAAAACTGTTTAGAGTTTTACCATGTCAACCAAAGCGATCTGACTGGCAGAGTGCCAAGAGGAATTCATTCGTGTTCAAGGGAGGAACTGCTGGTATAAGGACTGTGCCGTTTTTGTTCTCGTCTAGTTCGTTTAACATACTCGATTTCTTCCGAACTGATGCTACACGCCAGTTTATAAATTTAGTTGCTTTCAGCAGACAGAGAACATTCTGATTCGCGTACTAAATAAACGTATCTGCAAAACAATCTTCCCGAAAACTCGAATGGTTTCGTTCTTTTCTGGAATCGGAGGCTTAAAATTCCAGTAGTGGTTCTTTTCCCTAACGACACCGCCAACTTTGATGATAACAAATTTCCCCCACCTCCCCCGAAAAAAAAAATCTAGTGCTCTCGATTTAATTAATGATTTGAACACACTCAATAATATTTTTATTCGATATTTTCCCCGTAACGTCATTCCGTGAATGCCACGATGTATTGTCTCACTTCACTAGAAGTTCTCTCTGCAACTCTTTCACAAGTACCTAGAAAATCAACCATTCGCGTTCTTTCCGAAGAAACTTGAATGTTCTCGGAAGAGGCGCATATAATTCGATCGATACACGTGTCTTTAAAAGTTTCTCTTTTCATCTCTAGGTTTTGAATTTTAGTTAACTTCCAATTACGGATGTTTGTGGGTGGAAGCATTCTTTATTTCGGTTCAGATACCTTTAGTGAACCAGAAAATGGATTAGCTCTTTTGTCCACTTTGATTTTTTCGTTGGAATATCGATTAATGTTAAAGATGTTTTCTTACAAATCTCTACACGAAAATTGATTTTTGCTTCTAAGAATTTAATTTCTTCGTAGGAGTTTTCTCAACAATTAACTGTCCTTTGCTTATTATTATTATTTATTTATTTTATTATTGTTGTTTTAACATTTTAAAATTGGTTTTGTGGTGTAGGAGTAAGTTGGTGAACAACGGTACGATAATTTCTGTTTGTGTCATACAGTATGAATAAAACTAGTCAGCATTCAATGATGGGTGTTTAAAATAGCAATTTGGGTTGAAATTTGAGGGGGAAATTTTTCCCTAATACAATACTTTCTTTTTTCGTACAAAAAAGTAAAAAGTGCAGTTTAGTGCATTGGACTGAGGACTCAAAAGAAAGCCTTAAAAAATTCTTCACGAGAAAAAGATAATTTTATTAGCTGTCTATTCAGAAGAAGTTGAGAGAAAGTGTTGAATCATGATTTGGGGAGTTAAGGAAAGCCTTAAAGAATTTAACTAAAAACTTCGTTGCTCATGTTTTAATTCAGGAGTCTCCAATCTACGGCCGCGGGCCACATCTGGCCCGGGAAGCTTACAAAGAAAAGAAAAGAAAAAAAATATTTTGTTTAAATTTGGTAATATATGCAAAGATATATAAGGAAATGTAGCAACTTAGAAAAATAAGATCAGAAAATCTCAAAAACCACCACCGAGCGCTTAATTAAAAAAAAAAAATCATGGGTATATGGGGAGGGGCGGGGGGGGGGGGGCTAGCGCTAACTAGACCATCTGAACTGAAATGTTGCTGAATTGTTGGCAAGCCACGCCACCAAAAATTTACAATGTGGCCCTTGCATAAAAGGTTGGAGACTCCTGTTCCAATTAACTTGTAAACTTCGAACAAATTCCATTATGTGAAAAAATAAGAGCTTTCGATTGGTATACTATGCTAATAAGTGCAACCGGTTCTTAAAATTGGAATTTAAAAAGAAAAATCGAATTCTAAAAATTGCAACCAGCCAAGTGGTACTATCATCGGCTCTTAATATATGTAAAAAATTTCAAAGAATTTGGAACTCTAGAAGTGGGAGGAAATTTAATTGTAAGATTTGTTTACACACAAGTGAAACTAATAAAAACTTGTTTTAAAATATCGAAATTCTGACGCTTCAAAATACTTAGCTTTTAATTAGTATTTCCTTAAATTGACCTTTTCATATTTAATCTTTGTGTTGTTTATTGTATTGATAAAGAAAGGAAGAAATTACTTTTAAGCGATTAATGTATTTTGAAGTTGATCATGGAATTAAGGATTGAAAACGATGATCTTATAATGCATTTGATTCAAAATATCCTGTTGAAAATCAATACAAAGTTTAACCTCGTCTTAACAAAAACTTCATTAAGAAATTTAAATTTAAGAAGTATAGCGTCAGACTCGCTACTCGCATACAGTACCCATTTTTTAAATTTATTTATTTTTGCAATTATTCAAAATAATAATAATAATAATAAGTAAGCAGTCATCTTGTACTGATTTAAAATGAATTTATAGTTATAGAATTATCATTTTACTCTGTAAAAAGAGGAAGAGAAAGAAAGAAAGAAAATAAAAAAGAAAAACTTTAAAATTTCTAAATAATAAAGTTTTTCCATTCCAGATGCTGTTTTAAAATGTATTTGTAATATTTTATTTTACTTCTAGTTTTATTCTATAAAAAAGAAGAAAGACGTTCTTGAATTTTTTCTTATTTTTTCAATCTATTTAAATATAGGTATTTATGTTTTGCCCCTGTAACTTCATGACCCAACTTCATCCAATAAGTATATAAGTGAAGAATGAAATTAAATTTAAAAAATTATTTAAAAATAAAGAACACAGTTACAATTAATATTTTGTAGAACATGTATTACTTCGATTTTGGAGGTCAAAACCCCTCTTAATACATTCGATGCTATCCATCGTCACCCAATCGTCAGCTTCCGATCCTTTCCGGCCCCTTTGCACTCGCAACAAAAAGAAAAAAGAAAATCATCTGCTGTAGAGGAGAAATAAATAAAAAAAGAATAAAAAGAATGGGAAGGTGGAAGGAAGAAAACCCATTTCCGGTTAACCGAAAAATGAACATCCGCTCCCCAAGAGAGAGCTTTCGCAAAAATTGGGGTGCTATGCCTGTGCTATGTACTACTTATTTTTCCAAATAATATACAGATATATGATGTAAAAAAAATTTATAAAAACAGCTCGCTTTTCTTTATTCTTTTGTTACTATTCTTTTTTTTTTTGTCAAAATCTCGCGAAAGTTTCCGTTCAGTAAAAATATTTTAAATGAAGACGTCGTTAATGATTTTTTGAACTAAGTCAAAATCAATACGAATCGGATTATCAAATGCCCTATTTTGAAGGAATCAGGTCTTGGGGTCGTAGAATTTTATCTTTTTGTTCTTCGTCGTAAATGCTGTGTAGGAAAACAGAAAAATCAACATCTCAAATAAGGTTTAAAATATTGCACACCGGTGATAAAATATCCTATTGCATTTAATATTTCTTTATGCATATGAATGCTGTTTGCTTTTTGAGATGTTGTTTCAGAAAATAAGAATCTATCCTTTAAATATTTTTTTTTTAAATGTTCTTTCTTTCAATGTTCAACGTTTACTATTTGGTTAGAACAGAAATCTGAAGCTTTTATTATTATTATTATTATTAATATTATTATTATTATTATTATTATTATTATTTTGTGTGCGTGTGCCTGTTCTGTATTACCAATTTTAATTATTTACGCATGTTTGGCATGGTAATATTATAAACTAATGCCTGTTTAACAAAAAAAAAAAAAACGGTTTTCATAGTTTCGATTATTTATAAAGCGCCTAATGTATTTTTGAAATTATCTATCATATCTGGTTTCATTACTTCATTACATTAGTGTACTGTTTAATAAAATGATCAAGTTGCCCTGTACATATTACAGTAAAACGCCTTAGGAAATCACCAGGAAAAAATGGACAGAGCAAGGTGGTGGCATTTGTTTCTTCAAAACACAAACTTGCTTGAATTTGAAAACCCAAAACTTGAAGAGTTCACTCGGTTGCGACTATAATAATGCGTAAGAGCGGATCTCTGTTTATGATGCATTATACTTTTGAATAAAATTACATAAGGAATACATTTTTTAAATTTTAAATCACAAAAAATAAAACTAAATTAAACAAAACAAATTTATTTGTTTTATTGGCAAGCTGACTGTATGGGTTTCCTAATAATTCTTAATTGGCAAGTATTTTAATATTAAATATTTATCCTTGCCCCTCCCCAACAAATATGCACCCCCACCCCTTTCTCTCTCTCTCTCTCTCATTCTTCACATATCTAAACGTAAATTTATGGTATGTCACACAATACGCTTTAATTTATTTGCTTTTTTTAGCTCAAAAATACATTAGGTTTATGCGCGTTCTTTTACATAACATAATCTTTCAACAATTTTTATTAGATCTGCCCCTGAGATTTTTTTTCCCTGTTATTATACCATCGAAATTTTCTTGACACATTAACCCTATGATCAAGTTGCCCTGTACAGTGTACATATTACAGTAAAATATCTTATAACACTCACTTTTGTAAAAAAAAAACTGGCTCGATTCATTTTTTTTTTTTTTTTTTTCGTTTTTCTTTATTTTAAAATTTGCATGATAGTTAAACATAAAAGAGCATTCGATTCAACGAACTGTTTATTACAAACTAGTCTGAAATACTTCAAGTAAAGAAAAACTGAAGAATTGGCGATCATTTTTTCTCTATCTTTGTTTTATTTGACTTCATTTCAGTTCGGTTGAAACATTAGCCTTGGCTTGATATTCTGAAAAGAAAAATGATAAATGTTAAGACCATTGTGACTTTTATTGAGGATGAAAACTCAAAGAATAGGAATAAAAGAACTGTGATGTTATTTATTTCAAAGTGCATTTTTTAACCGCTTGAAAACAAATATGCTTATCTCCAGCTAGTTCATAATTTGGAATAAAATTGTAAACATGTTTCTGTTGTTCTACTTTGTAAATACTAGTTATCTAAAATGTGATAACAGTTTTGTTAGAAAAAATATATAACGTTATTGGAGAACATTTTAAAAAGGAAAAAAAAGGGAATAATAGTATTAATAATAATAATAACAAAATGTCGAAATGTAGAGACAACGTGACTAACGGTACCCTTTTAGAGAGTTTTGCCTTCGTTTTACGTAAACCGTATTCCTTTTAAAGCCTGTACTTCAAAAATACTCTTTTGCAACGTTTATACTCTCAAAAATACAAAAACTAGAGACGGTTTTTTTTATTCAAAATTTTCAAGTCGCTTAAATAATAGCCAAGAGATATAATTCATTGCGAGTCGTATAAAAAAGTAGCCCAACTGATGAAAAACGTTCCGATCATCCTCTGATCATAAAATAAAATGCAGTGGCTCTCGTAATCTCTCTCTTTTTTTTTTCTTTTCTTTTTTTAAACCTTGATAAGCATAAGAGAACGTATAATAACAATGTTGATCAAGTGTTCATTAGAGCTGCGAATAAACTTTCAAAACGAGGACGCTGTTAAAACATGACCTACTTTTATAGTTAGACAAATCGATCAATATCGAACTCTCAATCTTCCCTTTCGCTCCATTAATTAATTTTAATTTTGAATAAATCTCCGAAAACGACGGGGAAAAACTGGAACATAAGTTAAAAGAAAAAATACATGTCAAAAAAATAACTGGATGGCATATTTTAGCAATTATAAACAGGAGCTTCAAGGTTTCTCAGTTTTAAAGCAGCTGTTAGAGATTTCTGAAACAACAAGGTGTCAAATAATAATAATTTAACTTTGTGCAAGTAAACAGTAATAGAAATAAAATTTCACGTTAATTTAAAGCACAAAAGAGCATTAAAACGCAGACATATGTTTCGGGATTGTTTGGAATCCCTTTTTCAATGCGACAGGGAGCTTCGAGATGCAAAACATCCAAATGAAGCAGACAAAACAACAAAAACAAAGCTTATATAGCCAAGGAATTAACTGTAAACCAATGAGAATAAAGGCAGTGTGAAGTGGAAGTAGAAGTAGCAGGGAAGGTACCAATAAGAGAGCAACAAACGAATTCATTGAAAGTACAGGAAGTAAAAAGGAATATCAATAAAAACAAAGCAAAAAAGACGACAGCATGCATAAAAATGTGAAAATACATGAAAATTACAAAAATAATAAAATAAAATACAAAGAAAAAAAATGGAAATAAAATAAGTACAGAAAATACCAAACAAAAAAAACAACAAATTACACATGTAAAGGAGGGGGGGGGGGAGAAAAAATAGACACAAAAAAAGGAAAACTAACAAGAAAACCAAGAAAGAACAACAAATTAAAGGAACTTATGCCAGACCTGTGAAAAATAAGGAGTTGAGGAAGAATCATTAACCAAATTAGAACTATTCCTGTTAATATGATAAGCATCCCAAAAGTCAAGCTCTAAAGGGGAAGAACATTTTTGAATAATTTTCCCAGAATTGAAATCAAAAGAGTGGTTGGAATTCCAACAATGTTGAGCAATACTAGACTTATTTAACTCTTGCTTTCGTACATAACCTTTATGCTCATTTAACCGAATTTTCAGAGCACGTTTTGTCTGTCCAATGTAAGAAAGGCCGCAACGGCAACTAATTTGGTAAATACCCCAAGTGTTAAGTTGATCGACAGGATCTTTAAGAGAAGAGAAGGAAAGTTTGTTGCTAGGAGCAAAAACGACTTGAAATTGAAACCTTTTTAGGATTTTAGCAATACAAAAACTGACAGAATGAAAGAATGGTAACACAACCAAATTCTTTCTAGAAACCACATGATTGGGACCAGAAGTTTTTTTTTAGAAAGTTTGTTATGAATAGAATCAATTAAAGAGTGAGAAAATCCTCTATCAACAGCTACAGCTTTCAGATAATTGAGTTCAATCTTGAGAAGCTCAGGAGAAGAGCAAATATTAATCGCACGATGGACAAGAGCATTAAAAGCCGAATATTTTTGGTTGGAGGATGAGACGACAGTCTGTGAGGAGGTAAAGAAACAGCGAAAGGTTTACGATAGACAGAAGTAGTGAAATTAGACTCACTCCTAGAAATCAAAACATCAAGAAACGCGAGGCTACTATTAAGTTCCTTAGTATTTTATTTTATTATTTTTGCAATTTTCATGTATTTTCACATTTTTATGCATGCTGTCGTCTTTTTTGCTTTGTTTTTATTGATATTCCTTTTTACTTCCTGTACTTTCAATGAATTCGTTTGTTGCTCTCTTATTGGTACCTTCCCTGCTACTTCTACTTCCACTTCACACTGCCTTTATTCTCATTGGTTTACAGTTAATTCTTGGCTATATAAGCTTTGTTTTTGTTGTTTTGTCTGCTTCATTTGGATGTTTTGCATCTAGAGGCTCCCTGTCGCATTGAAAAAGGGATTCCAAGCAATCCCGAAACATATGTCTGCGTTTTAATGCTCATTTGTGCTTTAAATTAACGTGAAATTATATTTCTATTAAGGTGTCATATATTTTTTTCCCATTACCGAAAGCCCCTTTTTTTCGGCATATAGAAATGGCTCTATTCAAAAATACTTATTTTAATTTTATGTTCGCTTTTCTATGCATTGAACATTTTCTGCAACCCTGAAATATGTCCGCTATTTTGCATCTTACATTTATGCTTTAATGCGTTAATCTCCTGGAAATCTACAGTTGGTTCAGCGGTCGTAGTTTCTTCGAATGAGCGATTGGAGACAGAGCTCATAAGATCATTTGAGATTATTTTGGAAATGAATTAAAAGCATTAAGTCTTTATAAATTAGTGTCAAACCATGTGAAAAAAACGATGCAAAATAAAAGTTAAGAAAACTCAAATATATTTGGTAGAATAGAGTGCTGAACTTTGGTGAAATAGAGATGTTTTGTTAGAATTAACGCCAAAAAAAAAAAAAAAAAAAAAAAAAACACAATGAACCAGTTGTGAAGGATTGGAGAGTGCTGGTTTCCTCTTGCATGTAGTCATGAGTTGCACCAATGTCATTTCTGGTCTAGTAACTATCAGTACTGTATCATCGGTGAACATAGATATTAACATGTGTTTATGTATTAGAATGTCCGAAAGTATAAATATAATGATACAGAGTAGGCGAAAGAGCCGTGACTTGGGAAAATCTGTAGAATTTTTTATTTGTTGAAAATATTTTTATATATTTTGACTTGAAAAGTCGTTTTCAAGTCATGTCCAATAAGTTTGATTATGTTGGTGAGAAATTTTTGTTTAATTCGTTTATAAATTATATTCATAAAACTGTAACGAAGTGTCGGTAGAATGTTTCGAATCGGGTGTGAATACTTTGTTTAACAGCGGTCTTGTGTCAAACATTGCAGAACGCTTTTAAAATATCGACGAAAAGCCCGATTAAAAGTTTTTCCTAAGTGTGATCTCTTTATACGTAAACAATTTTATGCTCAATTATCTCTAATTGGGTGGTGAATACCGTGTTTAACAGTGGTCTTGACAAAGATCGCTCGAATAGTGGTTAGACCGACTGTTTGACCTTGTTTGGTGAATGAGGTTAGTTCTTGCCGGATAGCTGTTGTCGTTTGTCGAAAAGTATAAACAAAAATTTAAGATCTGGTAAAAAGCATTAACTGAATTTTTATTGTCGGGCTTTTGTCATCAGAAAATTTTATCTTGTTATGTACATTCATAAATTAATTATAGCCTGATAAATCATTTAAACTAGCTACTGAAGTTTTATTATAAATTAAACTCATAAAAATTTGTATTTAAATTTAAGAATTAAATTCTCCGTCAACGTTTTTTTTTTTCCAGAGTTCTTAGCAGAAAATTTTAATTTTCTTGCAGTTCTAGAATTAAACCGGGGGTTTAATTCTTGAACCATGTAGAAAACATTTCCATTGTGTAAAAAAAATAATATTATGTTTTTGCAAAGGAATTTATCCAGCTAATAAGTTTAAAATTGTAAAATTGTGTTTGTGAATCAAAACCAAAACAAATTTTTTACTTCACTTTTTGAACTCATTAATGAACTAATCCGCTGTATCTTATCTTTTTTTCTTGTCTTGTTTGTTTGTTTTACTTGACATTGAGATAACATTGATTGTAGTTCTAAAGGTAAGGAATGATAAGCGAAAAAAATGGTGGTTTGTGATAAAGAAAGATGTCGTTCTGCAAGTTTGAAAGAAAGGAAAAAAGACAAAACAAAAAAAAGAAAGAAAGAAAATTATAAAGGAAAAAATAAAAATTCCCATGTTAAATAAACGGTGGAATTAAAAAAAAAAAACAGCATAATTTTCTGGAGAACAAACCTAACTATATCTCCTAATTAATTACGTTTCAAATTTCGATTTTTTTTTTTTTTGAAATAAAGCTACAAAAAGACGTAAATTAATGTTTACCTCTGCATGGCAACAACAAATGGGAAATACAACAAAATTGAAACACAAATTGTGAGAATGTTAGATGCACGTGTTTTCGGGCGTGCAACCGGTTTTTTTTTTTTGTTTTTTTTTCATTGAAAGAATCATTGTAACCCCCTTGTAACGTTATTTTCTCATTCAAATAAATAATACTGCCAAAACGTTTATTTTATTTCATTCGTACATGTGTTTATTATACGTAAAATGTTAGCACAAATTTAATTTAGAAAATATGAATATTGTCTAACAATTCGTTTCCATCATTCGGTAAGACCCCAATCCACTAAATGAACTTCGTTCCCCATGTGAACCATTGGTGAATTGCCTTCTGCTCAATTTGCGGTTTTTATCTCTTGTGTTTTTTTTGTTTTTTTTGTTTTTTTTTGTTTTTTGTTTTTGTTTATTTATTTTTTGGAGACCTTTTTGGCGTTGGAGAAACTTGTAAAGTTCCTGAAAAATTCCCATGTTTATTGTTTATTTAAGTTTGATGGTCATTCGCAAGTAATTTTTATTTAGTTTTCCATTTTTCCCATTTCTTTTCTTTTCTTTGTTCCTTTCTTTCTTTCCTTTTTCTTTTCTCCTTCTCCTTTTTAGCCTACTTTCCCGTAAAAGAAAATAATAATAATAATAAAGCATGAAAGAAGGCTTAATGTATCGTGAAAATATCATTAGAAATCAAGAAAAGTCAAAAATAAGTTAAGTAATTAAATAAAGATTGAAAAATAAAAAATTTGAAAGTAGGGTTTTGAGATGGGGAAAAAGTGTGTCGGTCGGTCTGTCGGTCTGTCTGTCTGTCGGTCTGTCCCCCCCCCCCCCCCCCAATAACTTTTGAACGAATTGTCCGATTCGAAAAATTCTTTTTGCATTCGAAAGATCTCGGCGAGGACATCTCATTTCCATATTTTACTTTTTGATTTGAACAATGTTTTGTTCAATTTTGAACAGTTCAAAAAATTTTAACATTAGCGCCTATGGGGGAAAATGAAGCAAATTATGTAAACTCTGGGTACAAGATATAAGTTCACATGAACAAGCTCACTGGAAGAAGTTCTTGGCGTGAAATATTGATTTGAACAATTTTTGTTCATTTTTGAACAGTTCAAAAAAAAATTAACATACCGCCTACGGGGAAATTTCAATCCTATATAATTTCTGATCAAATGGACCGATTTGCTTGGACCAAACTTTATCGGAAAGCTCTTATAACGTAGAACATGTACAAATAGAAAGTTCATCCAGAACCAATGAGCCTATTTTCCTATGAAATTTTTTGATCGGGATTTTCAAGAATATTTTTCAATTAATGATTGATTAAATGAATAAGCAAAAGAATGAATGAATAAATGAGTGAATAAATACATGAATGACTTAATAAATAATGATTGAATAAATATGTATTAACCGTTGAAAAAGGTATGTTTGAAGCAATTAAGAACTAAAGCTAAACGAGAAAGACAGAGAGAGAGATATAGCTAGATTATAAATTTGAATTCGGTGTATACGGGAAAGTAGGCTCGTATAGTTCTAGACGGAACTTCTTGTTCTTTTCTATAATCAGAAACGGATGTCGTAAATCACGAGAAAAATACTTTTAAATTGTATCGTCATGATTTGTTTGCTACATATTGCTTTTTAAAATATACTTGTCTCTTAAAAAAACATTGGTAAATTTTTTTTCTTGGAAGAAAGTGATTGGACTTATTGATTCCTGGTATCCGGGAAATCAATATCCGGTTTATACCGAATTTTGACCTTGGTCCCTCCCTCAAACCAAAACACTGAGTGCGCCATTGTAAGGTTTGTATAAAATATTTTGTGCAGTATGTAGGCTATAGAAGTGAATACAATAAAACTGAGAATTTCACCCACACGTGGAATAGAAATGACAGGTTTTAATGTAAACTGGAATCTTTAGCATTATTTTACTAATTATTTAATTCAAATTGAAGAAATACTATTGTCTAGTGAACATTTTCCTTGTTCAAAATAGTTTTGTGAAGATATATTTTAAAAGTTATAAATGTTAATATTTTTATTTTATGGACTTCTTTACATTCCTATTTTTAAAGATCTATTAAAATTTAATGCATTTAACAGGAATATATTTTTATTTTCAAAAACCCCAATAACTTATGCTACTTTAATATTCATGATATAATCTAAGGCTTTTCACATTTCTCTCTTACCCAATTTTCTCAATAAATCAGTCTACCCAAGCAAAGTCTGACTTCCACTTTGTTAATAATAACAAAATGAAAGCATCATATCCTCCATCGTAATTAACTATTGCCAGCTTTTGGGAGTAAATGCTAAGTATAAAATACAATATTATAGCTTTAAAATTTGTTTTTGTTCAGTCCAACCTAAAAACAATGTTTAAATTTTTTTTTCTAAGTTTTTTTTATTTATTAAAACTATACACTCATGTATTCTTTTGCAATAACTATAAAGCAATTTTAAGTGTTTAAAATCTACTGATTTCTTAATTTTCTTACATCTCTACTGCAGCAGAACTATTCGGTCGAATAGTTAAAAAATATTCTGCCTTGCCGAATTTGATCTTACGGGGGTATTCGTCAGGGCCGAATATTCGGCTACGTCATGAAATGACTATTCGGCCAGGCCGAATACCAAATAGTGGCCGAATATTCGTTACATCTCTAATTTCTACACAACTTTTATGGAAACATCTCCATATGAGTTTATGTTGCAAAACATTCTGTATAAAGATGCGATTCTAAATATAGTTCAGAGAATTTTCAGATTAATTCTGTTATCTTTTTGCAACTATAGAAGTCTTTTTTAATTGAAGTTCACAGAAAAATTGTGTAAAGAGCATTCATAATCATTCCAGATGTTATGAAACTTAAAAATTGCAGATCTGAGAAAGTCTTTTACGTTAACCACTCAGAGAACAAGAGAACATACACTGGTAAAAAAAAAAGTTGCCCGAATATACACGAGAATCTCCTGGAAATCATTTATCTGAACGTGAAATTACAGAAAATAAAAAACAGGAAACTACAAAGTCTTTTTTTTTAAAAGGAAATTACAGAGGCTGAAAAACGGAGAACACTCCGCAAATTGACAACAACCGGTACGCTGAATCACTATTTCTGGTACACAACATCGAAGATGAGTTTAGAACTTGAGTCCACCAAATAGGATCCCTTGCCTCAGAGAGCTCGGCCAAAGATGGAGAACAGCTAAATATAAACCATACGCTAACAATGTATAGTACATTTCTTGACAATTTTTAAACTGGTAACCATAGATTATTGAGAAACTTGACACGTTGGTTTTAAAGAGTACTTACGAAACTTGACTTCTCCTGTAGTTGCAGAGAGTGCGGAAAAACAAGAATTTTATTGAGAAACTGAAATCGAGAAACTTGATTATTTGGTTTTAAACAAGCTCTTCGTAAATTTACAAGAATACAGTTTCCTTTCGTAGTTTTACACAACTTTTTTACAGTGCAGAGAACGAGTGTTTATTTTCGGAAATACGGTCGAACTCTTTTATAACGCGGGTAAAGGGACTGAGACAATTTGCTCGTTAAATCCGAATGCTCGTAATACTCGAGTCTATCATAAATTCTGAAAAAGAATGCATTTAATCAAAACAATAGCTTTAGTAACGATTCCCTTTTTATTGTTTCATCATTTATTGTACAACGGGAGGAACAGGCCAAGTGTTATCCGGAAAATTCTTTTTTTGCGATTTTCTGCAACTGTCGACGTTGAAATTGTAGATGAAAATAAGCAATACCTTGCAGAATTTTCAATATATTTTTTAATTATTTATTTATTTATTTTTTTTGCGCTTTGTGGATTTTTGTAAAATTTCAATTTTTTATGAAAATTTTAATGAAATTTTGCGAAATTTGTTTCTAGTGAGAAAGGTTTGGAGACGATATCAGGAAAAAAAATGCTCGCTAAATCCGAGTCATAATTGTTACAACCGGGTTCTATAAAGGGCTTTTTAAAATTGAACCAACCATTTAGTTTTGTTTTTCTCGTGGGTTATCTTTCAATCCACTCTCGCAATGATCGGGTTCGAATGTATTACTACATTTTACTTTCGCACGTCAAAAAAACGTTTTCTGTTTCATACGTTTATTCCGTTTGCAATCGGTTTCTGCAAAACGTGACTTTATTTGTTCATATTTATTTTTTCCCTATTGGGAACTTCTTATCCAGGAAAATTCACAGTGCAAAATGGAATAAATTGTCCCCGAAAGGGCAGTAAAGTAGAAAATACGAAACGAACTAAATATTTATAGTTGTTTGTTGAAGAACGCACTGAAGAATGAAGCTCCGTAATCTTCCTGAATTTGTTTTTTGTCATGTAATTTGTCGTTGATTTATGGTTTTCACTTTCTCCTATGCAAGCCACCATTTAAAATTTTTTCTTTGGGAAAGGGTATGTTCTTCTTATGTATTACATTTAAAACTTAAAAAAAAACTACAACATATTAGATGCACATTTAAAAAAAAAACATTATTCTCAAAGCCAGGAGGGGGGGGGGGGGCAATTGGGCCTGACGATTAAGCAAGCTTCCAATGTAGTTAGTCACAGTGGCGTAGCTAGACTTGGATTTTGGGGTGCGTTTCTTCCGGAGAAGTGAGCTAATTTCATTGTTTTACAGGAAGGATTCGTCAAATTCTAGACAATCTTCACCATTTCAGGGGGGGGGGGTTATCCCTCCCCCTTATCTACGCCAGTGGTTAGTCAGTTCGTTTCTAGATGACGCTACAGGAAAAAAATGCTCGAAGTAAACTGATTTCAGTTGCGCCATCTAGACGTAGAGTTTGCCTGTTATAATACCATAAATTCCCCTTTTTTTCATTCATGGCGCTTCCTGACCTCCTTAACCCCTTCCCCCTCGTTCCCGTGAAAGTGACGACGGGCTGAGGTATCGCCTTCTATTTCTCGCTCCCGTGGCATGTTCGGGCTGGAGTGTTTAAAATTTCAAAATAAAAACAAATAAAAAATTAAAAAGGAATATATATATTGTTCATACACATATTTTTATATAATTTTCAGGGATAAAAGAAATAAACACTTTTATGACCGTGTTCTTAAAAATTACCCGACCGTTAAGGGGTTAAATGACGAGCTTGGCTTACAGTATGCAGATTCTGCCGAGCTTTGTAGCGTCCGATTTATCGGACGTTCGGATTGTAAGGATTCGGATGAATAAGGTTCCACTGTTCCATGGAAGAACTTGAAGAGAGAAAGCTAACATTTAATTTCCCCCTCAATTTCATGAATATACTATTTCTTTCTTTTATCACTGATAATTTTCTTCTCTGCATAATGGTTTAAAGAAAGTGTGCAGCATGTGTAGACGAGTGAGAAGGTCGAATTAATTTTATTCTGTTGTGATATGTTCGTATTATTTCCCTATGAAGTAGAAATTGTAAATTTCAAAATGTATTGCTTTGTTGCATCATCTTATTTCTTGCATTCGCAGAAAGTAAATCGCTTTTATTTACAGTTTGACCAAACGTATCAGTCAACATTAGTTAACTGGTAAAAATTAGAATTTATTTTAAACTTGTTGATAGTTAATAAATTGTAGTTACTTGTTTGCATTTAATTTGACCATAGTCTGTGGTTCTTATTTGACAGTTTATTATTTTGTCTCTGATAACCGTAAAACTTTGTAGGAGGAAGCATTTATAATAAAGTTTTGGCGAAATTATTTTTGCCTAGAGGAAAATGTCGTCTTAAAATAATGACTTTCATATGCAGTTCATTTCCTATTTCCTGCTTTCTGATAATTACCTTTCATATTCCGAGCATTAAAAATAGACGTTAAGCAGTGAACAGTATATAAGTCTTTATGTTTTCAGCTAAAACACATATTTTCACTTTTGAACTTAATTACTTTATTATTATGACCTTCAACGACAGCGCAACATCAAAATTAAGTAGAAAAAAAACTAATATTACTCTTTCTGGCATGGATATAATCTTCATGAAATCAATCAACTAATTAACTAAGTATCTGGACTTCGCTATCTAATCAACCCACCCCAATTCATGAGCTATTAATATTAATAAACACCAGAGACACATACCACGCAATGAATGAGCCGACTTTTTAAAATTTTTTAATATGTTTAATCTGCAGTTAAAAAGAACTGGTCGAATTGAATAGCTTAATGAGATCTGGTAATTAAATACTAATAGTTGTGAATTTTTTTACGGATCAGGTGTGAATGGTTCTTTTAGTAATTCAATTATTATGATGAAACTAATCCGATGTAAAGGAAGTTAAACTTGTGGATTCAAATACGTATTGAAAAATGCAGTTTTTGGTACTTATGCATTAGGGCCTAACAATTAAACCAGGTTCCAATATAGTTAGTTCGTTTCTAGATGACGCTACAGAAAAAGTACTCGAAGTAAACTGATTTCAGTTGCGCCATCTAAGAACCATGCACCGTAGAGTTTGCCTACTAATTAGACTACACGAATTCCCTTTTTTTCATTCATAGCCCTTCTCAATATTACAATGTTTTTCGCGACAGATGACATCAATATGAACTAAGGGCACAAAAATAAATATTTTTCCGAGACATATGTATTTTTTTGGTAAACAAAAATAGTGTACAATGAATTGTAATAAAAATTAAAAAGAGTAAATCAGGTTTTATAAATGCGGGTTTCATTAAAACGCCATATCTGATAATAATCTATACATAAAACAGGATAAGGAGTTTGTTTATTTGTGTGTATGTGTTCGTTTGTGGTTCGCGTCCCAAAAAAAACAGTGAAGCTTAGAACAAGAAAATTTATATATATGTAATTATTCTTGCCAAAGTTGGGTCATTCATTCCAAATAACGCAAGCTCAAAATCTCACCATCTCAAATTTTCTTGAAATCTGGCACAGATATACTACTGGTTAGTTTTGGAAAAATGAAGTTTTACTCATTATGTGTTAGTACTTGTTTTTATTAAACAGAGCTACAAAATTCCCAAACGTGAGATACGGGGGTCATATGTGGTCACCTTGGGGGACGCAAAAGAAAGCTGAGGGACCACAAGGGAAAATAGTAAAATAGGGGAGCCATAAGTCTCGGAGAGGAGACCACGAAAAAATCATTTTAAATTCACAAAATATTTCACAGAAATTTTATAACATAATTTTGACCAAATATATTACAAGTCTATCTATGGTAGGTTGTATTCTCCCCTAGTAAAAAGAATATGTTTACTGTACTCAATTGTACCATACTAGAGTTCGCCCAGCGGTCGAAAATCGACCGCAATTCATTAAATTTTTCAAGTTCGGCCTCGAACGTTTAAACAACTTTTAGAAATTTTAGTTTTGCTGTTTGAGAACAGTTTGTTTTGTTAAAATATTTCATTTAGCGACAATCTCTCCTCTGTGCGACTGATTGACCGCTGAGTTAGTTACTTAATTTAATGCATTTGTAGCACATATTATGCATAAATTTTATCTTTATGCACTCCTTGTCTTTCAAAGGAAATAGAAATAAAAATTATCATGTCTCTATTATTATTTAAAAAATTAGAAATTCCAACATTTACTTTCAATTTAATCAAGAGTTAATGCAAATCAAAAAACTTACAAACATTGATTCGAGTGCAATACTAGAATTTCAAACGCAATATTTGTTTTTATTCAAGTAAAAGAATGCAACAATCCCTAGATTTTTTTAAAAATTATTTTTATTTCTTGAGAACTTTATATTTAGGATGTTTTTCCCCTTTTGTTTACTTTTTTCCTCCATCTCCTTCCTTTTTTTCCTTTCGGTTTTTTTAATTCAATTATTTTGCCCTTTTTTCCTCAATCATTATTAGTTGATATTGTCTTCAGAGCTTATTTTTGCTGGTGTCCCCTGTTTCATTTTCTTGAGTTGAACAAAAGGCACCATGTACCTTTGAATTATTTTTATACAAATTTTCTTTGCATATTTGAGGACTTTTAACATAAAAGTCACTCGTTCGAAAGTAATGAAGTTGTTTGTAGTGAAGCTGACAAATATTTTTTTATCCTATTTTATGTGCGTACGGTGGGACCTAGGACCACGCACACAAATACATAAAAAAATATGTTAATATAGATGCATACATATACGTAGGGGACTACGACAAGACTTGGTACCTATAAGGGGGCACAAACCGAAAGAGGTTGAGAACTCCTGCTAGACTAAAAGCTTTCCTAATTGAAATAGAGACTTGAGTAAGGACGTATTTTACAGCTTTTTTTTTTTTTCGTCTTTCCAATGCATGCTACATTATGTATGTTAAAATTTTAAAAACTATCAAAATCTAATTAAAAATTCCCTTAAAGTACTATATAATTAAAATTTTTCAAATCAATTCTATCAATACTCAGTACAGTTGTAAGTCACAGCCAGTAGTGTAGCTAGCATAGGTGACACCCGGGGCGGTTATCCTTGGTGTGTCACCCTCCCAAAAAAGGAGAAGAAAAGCAAAGAAAGAAGAAAGCCCAGCAAAAAAAGAAAGAAGGAAAAATACCATTCGTATGGAGTTATAATATTTAATGTATTTGTTGACGGCAATGGTGTGTTTGGCAGTAAAAAAACCTCTTTGAATATTTTTGTAAGGAAACACTTTAATCAGTTAAAAGTAGAAAAGAAAATAACAAAAAAAAAAAAAAAATATCCAGTTCAAGGTATTTCTTCATTATATAGAGCTTTTAAAGGTTTGTTTCTCCCTTCGTTACCGGGTGTCACCCCAGAACGAATGACACCCGGCGCCCCCCCCCCCCCCCTTAGCTACGCCACTGGTCACAGCATAAGTTATCAAGATGGAATAATAACAACTTGATAGTTAAAAAAAATTGAATTTATTATTTTCAGCATTCACGTCTAGGTAACAATAACACTTTCAATTTTTTGACCATCATTTCAGACTTGAATACGCAACTGGTTTACTTTGCAGAGTAAGAAGGAATCTCCATTCGAAATTACGTCAATAATTCTCAAAATCGCGCAGCGAAGTTGAACTTTCCATCCAAATGGGCCATGGCCGCAGCTTGGATTTTCCTCAGTTTCTTCGTTCAGACACATTTTGCGGCCGACCTCGTGTTATCACAAACAAGGTGGAGGGAAATAACACGTTCTCTTTTTCACGTACATCGGTAACCCTGAATATGTGAGGGGATGTTTAGTAATAGAAGCATAGAATTTATTCTTGAATATAATGCCTGCAACTCCTAGCTAGAACATAGCGTTTTTTTTAATTATTATTTTGTTTTTTTTTCCCCCTTGTGTGGTAAGTGGTGGCCTGGTCAGTAAATATTTGGAGCTGATTTTGGAAATCCGTACAGTGGCATATTCAGAATTTTCTCCCTGAAGGGGCTTCCAGGTATACATACACTCTGGCCGGCCACCACCACTTTAGATGATAGATGTTTCGCCGATTATCTAGAAAAATACTTCATGATTTATATTGAAACTACAGGAGTGAGAAGAAAATGTAAAGCATCATATATTTCAACCAAAGTTTTACCCCCGACTGCAAATAGAGGGGCCAATGGCGTAACTATAAGGTGCAGAGCTGGCAAAATGCCACGGGCCCCAGCCCGATGGAGCCCCTGCCTGAGAGGCAGCGAGCTCAGAAGTAACCTAACATTTTAAACAAAATTTAGTAAAAATTATAAATTTTATATAAGTATTTAAATTAATTAAAGTTAAACACAACTAAATACCATACACAAATTCAAATAAATTATTAAGAGTTAAACGCATTCATAAGAAAAGAATCAATTTTAGAATGCATCCATTGGTTCATTTGAATCATTGGCCAAGGAAATTCTCAGTTTTTGGTCCACCTTCAGAGATGAAATAAAAAAGTTTTAGTGTATTAGATAACTTGCTTATTTACTAATATTAAAGAATCATTTTATGTCATCCTTCTTTCCTGAAGTATGTACTGCATTAATTTTATTTGTTACAATTCTGTGACTACAGTTATTGCTGAAAGATAATTTTCGAAACTAAAATTAATAAAAACCTATTTAAGGAACTTTGGCAGAGTGTATCTTGTCTATTCCGTCTATTAAAAATTCTATGGCCCGATCTTTAAATTTTGATGAAGTTATTGATACTTTTGCGGAACAGAAAGCTCGGAGAAAAGAATTTTATTAGTAAATATTTTGTTAAGGTTATAAAGTGTTATTTTATTATAAATGTGTCATACCTATGGCGTTTGAAAATTAAATTTATTAGATATTTAGCTAAAATGCACACAATATTAGTAATATTGTTGAGTAACTACTTCAGTGATTTATTAAAATAAAATTACAACGTAACGATCTTTTCTGGGGCCCCATCCAATAAATTTGCCACTGGCCTCAGATGGTATAGTTGCGGCACTGAGAGGATCAGTAACAAATTGAAGCCTCTTGCTTTGTGTTTTTGAGAAAAAAAGCCCTTATTTCGGTTGGGCTCTGAAAATCACTGAAATTTAACTTGTTAGATTAACAAGATCTCTACGAATTTTCGCGGTAATACGTTGGAATTTGTTTCAGAACACAGCAATATACATTTGACACATAAATAACTTCTCTTTTCGCATCTTTGTTTTCTTTTTTCTTTTTTTCTTCATTCCGAGCATTAGCCTCGTTTGAAAAGAAGGTCTTGGAAAGAATTTTTGGTCCCATAAAAATTAATATTGGAGGAAAAAAAAGTCTTATATATTAAAGGTCATATACGTCTTGGAGAAAAAAGGTCTTATGTAAGGAACTTTACAGAATGCTGACACTGAAATATTTCATGAAAAACTCAACTGTCTTACTGAAGTGTATCTTAGTTTATTTTGAGGCATCATTTACTTTACTGTCCATCTGTATTATCAATAAAAGCCATTGTAAACGAATTTCTTCTTCCAAGCAATTTGACGACCTGGGAGAAAAAAGCAAGCAAAAAAAAATTAATATAAACTGCGGTAGCTGTACTTACAATGCATGCGTGTTACTTGCCACATTTCCAAAGAACTTTTGGAGCTGATGCAATTATGTTTATTAATCACAAAGTTGCAGTTGCGACATCTGAAGAATTGATTATACTTTCATGAGTCGCCCCAATTCTGAACGGTTGGAAGTAATTGCAACCAGTGCTCAGAGTAAAACAGCATTCGACCATCAAGTTTCATGAAGTAAAATTTTTTCAGCAGTCCGTTTAGCTAACATACAGGTGCGCCTCGAAATTTAAGGATTTCTGAATCAAGGTGAACGTAGTTTCGTTACTATCCGAACTAAAATATTATTGGGTACTTTTATTATTTGTAACTGCTTCTAAACGCACAATTAAACTATTAAACCATCGCGGGAGGTGTAGCAACAGGGGTATTGATAACTTGCTACAGGGGGCCCAACCCCCACATGGGTCGTGGTGCCCCCTTCCCTTCCCCCCAAAAAATGAAAGAAACAGCTTTGGAGTGCAGCCATAACTACCTCTAAAACATGGGATGTATCGGATATTGATTTTTCCAGACATCGGATTTCTAGTGTCTTTTGTTTGACGAATCCGTACCAGATATCCGGCTCTGATGTTTGGAAACTAATTTCTATACATAGTTTTAAACGTTCCAAATCAGTTGTAAATTCCTAATTTACGTATAGTTTCAAAACATGCTAATTAATTACATTTTAAAAAACCTATGGTTTGAAAGGGAGCTTCAAGTCTGGGACTTGAAGCTCCGGATAACAGAGAGAGAGGACCTGTCGGATAATTCAGGATATCCTGGCCGGATCGGATTCCCGATACTCAAAAATCAGTCTGATACCGGATATCCGATGCCTTCTGGTGTGGTGGGGATGGGATGAAGACTGATCCCGTTAATCCCTCACCGTCGGTGCGCCCCTGCATATATATATATATATATATAGATAGATAGATTGATAGATATGTATGTGTGTGTGTGTGTTTCAGCATGTGATGTTGTATTTATTCTGGTTAATGGAGAGCCAAGATAGCCTCATGGAAAACTATACCCCAACAAACGTTTTTTCATCTAACTTCTGAAGTAGAAGGGCAGTTGCCCTGATGCCCCGGAAAACACGCATAGCTAATGAGACACTTCCACAATAACCTTTTATGATACACTTTCAAGGTGAATGGAATCAAGAGAAGCTGCGTTGAAATAATTAAAAAACTTTATTTAACATCTTCCCTCGGATAGTTAAACTAGTTACGAACATTAAATATCACACAGTTCCCAAACATTAGTGGCGCGATATAGAGAGGCCTGGGAGCTAAAAAAAAAAATAAGTTCTCAATACAGCAAGGCCGTATCCAGAGGGGGGGGGGGGGGCGACGCCCCCCCCTGAAATCCCAAAATTTTTCACAATGCCCTTGAAACTTTCCTCAACATAAATTTTTCAAAATCAGCCCCCCCCCCCCCCACCACCAAAAAAAAAAAAAATCTGGCTACGGCCTTGCAATACAGAGATGGTCCTATGTCTTAATTCTGCTAAGCTATTAATTAACTCAGACAAGAAGTTTAGTTTCTAAAGTAGGTTTTTTTTTTTTTGCTATTATCGAAATTTATTTTGCAAACAAAACTGTTTGGTTTGCGTACCGTTGAATGCACTGTATGCCTCGTTGTGCTCGATACGCGTACCGTCCGTTGAGAATCGTGTCTTTTAATAGATCGGAGAATTACTCCTTTTGTGCTGACTCTTATTGTAAATATTTTGCCGATGGGGTTCAAATTTTGCTCTAAGTTGATCGATATTGGAATTGAAAAAAAAAAGGGGGGGGGGAGGGAGAAAAAGTAAGTTTCAAATAGTATGTAGAAGTCGGGTAGGTGCTACCAGACGATCGATGCTAATTCCAACGATAGTTCCGGCTAGGATTGTGGAACAAGGTCAGTGGTTTTTCGGCAATGAAAGGGGTAGTTCAGGGGAGGAGAAAAGCGACGAATAGAGGCCAAGGCTGTTCATCATCGCAGTGTTAATAAGTATCTTTTGAGCATTTTAATTTCCACCGGTTCAGTGGCCATGTCCAAGGATGACGTTGCAGACGGAGGCCGCGACGTCGAAGGTTACTTTCTCACACTGGGAAAGTGGAAATGAGAAAAATTCGATTTTTTGTTACATTTTCCGTATTTGACCTCTGGAATTTCTGACACGCATAAAATTTACGTATTTAACTTTTTCTCTTCATATGATCCCGATGAAATCACAAAATATATTTAAGCAATTCTAATTAGAATAATCGCTTAGATCACAATATTCTACTCTACAGATGCTAAGTGGAATAGCGTAAAAAAATTCTACTCTGAAATGAATTCTTCTAATAATTTATATTAGAAGATTATTATTATTTTTCATTGTTCATTTCTTTGTGCACCGTATAATTTGTCACGGTTGTATTGTGAATTCCAAGAGCTAATTTAACTGTTCCAAAAAGTATCTCTCTCTTTCTCAGAGTGTTATGTGTCAGAACATCGCCTCTCTCTTGAATGAGAGAAGGGGCAGTTTAAAATCAGTCTGTTATTATTATTATTACTTTCAATTTTATTAATGAGTTGCTGCCTCTCGTTGAATCTATGTTTCAGTAAACTTTTAAAAGTATTATTTTTGCAACTGATTTTTAAATTATAGCTATATAAGTTTCAAGTGAAAAATCCGGTTTCTTAAACTTTAAAACTTTTCAAATAGAAAGTCTGGCGGACACAGTGCCAGTTATGATTAATAGATCGCTTATTCAAAGAAAAAGAACTTACTGTCTAAATAACTTGCCATGTAACTAATATAAAACAAATTAAATAACGTTATTCCATTATTTTAAACCCCAAAAAAAGAAAAGTAACCTGTCTTTTAGTTCTGGTATAAAAATACTTCAATTCCAGATTTTTGTCGTTGCATAAGGATTATTTTTAGTCTAAACAGCGTTAGATTTTTTCAAACCGCTGCGTATAACAGCAATTTAGTTTTCAGTTATACTGGTACAAAACGCATTGGGGCAACACTATTAATGCTAAACAAAAGGATTTCATCTTCCGAAAAAGCGTCAAAACTTTAAGATATGCAATCCACGTGGTTCGTGAATGCCGAGAAATCGTCAGCAGCTGTGTTTACCAGAAGGAAATGTTTCAACTGCGTTTCAGGATACCTAATTTACGAAACATCTCAGTTTAGATAGTGTTTTGGGTAAATACTGCTGCTTTTCTAAATCTAAATAACGCATTTCACCTTGAAAAGGCGAGGGACCTTGCCAAGAAAAGATGTCGTTCATTATGGTTAAAGCAAGCAATGCGTTCGAGGCAGCGGTTAAACTCATGCTATAACGGAACATTTTGAAAACCAATGAATATTTACTAATAGGATCATGGTTAATTCACAGAAGTTATTACAGTATTAATGTATGATCAGATGTTGGGTTATGGGTTATACGTTCCTCGTTCTGTAACTGGAGAGAATGTGTGGCTGAGCTGCCCAGGCGCTAAAAGCGAAAATAATGAAAAAATATGTAGCCTGCACACAAAAATATGTTGCATGCACAAAAACACACACGCTTGCATCTGTAACTGTTTGTGCATGCGTTTGAGAGACACATGCGCACACACTTACAGCTGCAATAACATAGCCTGTTGCTTGAAATTGAGATTCTTCGAATTTGTGCTTGGTGATAGTGCTGGTGTGCACTTTTGTCAAGTATCAGTAAAAGTTACAATTATTATTAATTAGCGGTGCCCGCACGGCGTTGCCCGGCCTGAATTTTAAAAACGTCGCCTACGGAACTGTCCTTGCTAAGAGTATAAAAAAATCGCCTGCGGCATAAAGCCTGCAGTGTTTGAAAAACATCGTGTGTCTATTTATCAAAAAAAAAAAAAAAAAAACCATTAGACATTATCAAAGCTTGAAAAAGTAATATAACATGTAGAAGGATCAGTTAAGAAAACCTAGGAACAATTCCATCAGTAGGGTCAGATTTGTCACCAAAGGGTAATTTAAAACTGCCAAATTGTTGCACAGCGTCATTCATTGCGTTACTTTTCATCTGAAATGAGTCTTGGCGATGATCTTAGATTGATTGCAAGAATGAAATTGCAATATCATATTAATATTTTTTTCCAGCCATGGTGAACTGTTGTCTCGCTAACCGAAAGATAAGTTTCATAATGAAATGAAGCTTCGCTAGCGGTACCATAGAGATGAAATCGTAGGTTTTAGCCTATTTAAGTATATTTATAGTTTAATGATACTATAAATAGGCTTGCCATATTTTTGGTGAGTGAAACCGGGACACATTAATATGGGATGTGGGTATGGAACCCCCCCCCCCCCCCAGAAATTTTTAAAACATTAGAAGCAAAATGGTGAGTTTTAAGCCTCGCAAGTAACGGGAGTGGGAAATCTGGAAAGATTGTTAGTCTACTCACCATTTAACTAAAACATAATTTTTGCTACTTAATTTACTTAAAAGATTTTTTTTTCCTTTTTAATGAAAATTTTTTTTCTGGTCTACCATCTAGAAAGAAGAGTTAATAAATAAAGTATAAAATACTTCATAACATTGTTTAATTGAACAATAATTACTAAGTCTTATTTTTTTTAAACTACAACGTGCGGTAGTCAAAAATGTGATTGTAGAAAAGTAATCGATTCATAAAAGATTCTTAAAAACATAAATTCTTTAAAAGTTATGAAAATTAATTTGAAAAAAAAATCTTTTTACGTCTTACAGCCGTTAAAAAAAAAAAAAAAAAAAAAAAAAAAAAAAAAAAAAAAAAAAAAAAAAAAAAAAAAAAAAAAAAAAAAAATATTGATTTGAACAGTTTTTGTTCTTTTTTGAACAGTTCAAAAAATTAACACAGAGCTTACGGGGAAATTTCAACACTATATAAATCCTGATCTAACGGACCGATTTACTTGGAACAAACTTTATCGGAAAGCTCTTATAACGTAGAACATGTAGAAATAGAAAGTTTATCCAGAACTTACGAGCCTATTTTGCTATGAAATTTTTTGATCGGGATTTTCAAGGATATTTCTCAGTGACTCAATGAGTGAAATAATGAATGAATGAATAAATGAAAGAGTGAAAGAATAAATCAATGAATAAATGAATGAGGAAAAGAATGAATGAATAAATTATTGAATAAATGAAAATATGAATAAATGAGTGAATAAATACATGAATGCGTAAATGAATGAATAAACACTTGAATGAGGTAACGAATGAATGAATAAATGCATGGCTGAATAAATGAAAGAATGAATGAGTGAGTGAATGGATATGTATTATCCGTTGAAAAAGGTATATTTTCAATAATTAGAACTAAAGATAAATAAGAAAGAGAGAGAAAGAGATAGCTAGATTATAAATTTGAATTTGGTGTATACGGGAAAGTAGGCTCGTATAGTTCTAGACGGAACTTCTTGTTGCTACTTAATTTACTTAAAAAGATTTTTTTTTTCCTTTTTAGCCTACTTTCCCGTAAAAGTAAAAAAATAATAATAATAAAGCATGAAAGAAGGCTTAATGTATCGTGAAAATATCGTTAAAAATCAAGAAAAGTCAAAAATAAGTGAAGTAATTAAATAAAGATTGAAAAAATAAAAAATTTGAAAGTAGGGTATTGAGATGGGGAAAAAGTGTGTCTGTCGGTCTGTCGGTCTGTCCCCCCCTAATAACTTTTGAACGAATTGTCTGATTGAAAAAATTCTTTTTGCATTCGAAAGATCTCGGCGAGGACATCTCATTTCTATATTTTACTTTTTGATTTGAACAATTTTTTGTTCAATTTTGAACAGTTCAAAAAATTTTAACATTAGCGCCTATGGACAAAATTGAAGCAAATTCTGTAAACTCTGGGCACAAGAGCCAAGTTCCTATTGAAAGCTTATTGAAAGGAGTTCTCGGCGTGAAATATTGATTTGAACAGTTTTTGTTCATTTTTGAACAGTTCAAAAAATTAACACAGAGCTTACGGGGAAATTTCAACCCTATATAAATCCTGATCTAACGGACCGATTTGCTTGGAACAAACTATATCGGAAAGCTCTTATAATGTAGAACATGTAGAAATAGAAAGTTTATCCAGAACTTACGAGCCTATTTTGCTATGAAATTTTTTGATCGGGATTTTCAAGGATATTTCTCAGTGACTCAATGAGTGAAATAATGAATGAATGAATAAATGAAAGACTGAAAGAATAAATCAATGAATAAATGAATGAGGAAAAGAATGAATGAATAAATTATTGAATAAATGAAAATATAAATAAATGAGTGAATAAATACATGAATGTGTAAATGAATGAATAAACACTTGAATGAGGTAACGAATGAATGAATAAATGCATGGCTGAATAAATGAAAGAATGAATGAGTGAGTGAATGAATATGTATTATCCGTTGAAAAAGGTATATTTTCAATAACTAGAACTAAAGATAAATAAGAAAGAGAGAGAAAGAGATAGCTAGATTATAAATTTGAATTTGGTGTATACGGGAAAGTAGGCTCGTATAGTTCTAGACGGAACTTCTTGTTAATGATAATTTTTTTCTGGTCTACCATCTAGAAAGAAGAGTTAATAAAATAAAGTATAAAATACTTCATAACATTGTTTAATTGAACAATAATTACTAAGTCTTATTTTTTTAAACTACAACGTGCGGTAGTCAAAAATGTTGATTGTAGAAAAGTAATCGATTCATAAAAGATTCTTAAAAACATAAATTCTTTAAAAGTTTATGAAAATTAATTTAAAAAAAATCTTTTTACGTCTTACAGCCGTTTCCGGGACATTGATAAAACTGGGCGGGACACCGGGACAAGAGCAAAATACCGGGACGTATGGCAAGACCCAACTATAAACCATACCCTAAAAAACGTATGCACAATTTTGTTAGTATTCTTTATCGCCGATTTATCACCAACGCCTAATTAAACAAGTCAAATTGTAGCGTGTCGTCATTCGCCACGTTATTTGAAATCTAGAATAAACTATACGTCAGTAAACTTTTCGAGGAGATATTTCTTTAAATGCAATTGCTAAATCAAGGAAATCTTGAAATCGGGGAGACAGAACTGTGAACTTTTATCAAGTTCCCAATCTCGAATTTAAAACCTATTGCTAATTTGAGAAAAACGTTAAATCGAAAATATACTTTATTATTGTTTTATCTTTATTAAACTAAACTACTTTGAAAAATAAGTTTTATATTGAAATTAAGCTAACACTATTCACCCGGAGTTGAGAAAACTGCTAATCATTATTTTTGGGTCAAGGTAAGCCTTAAGAAATCTAACTAAAAAGCTTATAACTGGCGTTGTTATTGACTTAGAAACTTCGAACAAATTTCATCTTGTACAAAAAAAAAATCTGCACTTTCGATCGATATATTATATTAATATGTGCAAGGTTTTTGTTACCCCCATATTAGGGAATTTATGGGGAAATTTCCGTAAAATTGGAATAAAAAAAGAACTACCTGTCGGATTTTTTTCTAACGGGTCTATGATTCGTCTTCTTGAATCATTCTGTCTATTGATGAAAACCGCATTCAAATCCGTTGCGTAGTTTAAAAGATCTCAGCGTACAGACACAGGAAGCGACTTTGTTTTATACTCTTTTAAGATTATACTTTTGGCACGCTGAAGTTTTGCCTTCATCATTTCAAGGTAAAACGAAAGTAAAGAAACGAAAGAGTCGATATAAATTGGCAACTAGTTGTCGCAGAATTTAGTGCCAAAAATGAGGTGCCAAATCATGGTTTAATTTGTCGATATTCTCATATAACGCCATCTTCGAAACCATTATCAGTTACTTCTCTGTTCATTGAAAGAAAATAAATTTATAAAAGGAAGAAATTAAGTAAGCTAAACGAACTGGAACGATAAGAGAAAAGGCACATTCCTTATACCAACAGTTCCCCCCTTGAACATAAATAGATTCTTCTTGGCACTCTGCCAGGCAGATCGCCTTGTTTGATGGTATAATGTACCTCTCAACCAAATTTCATCAAAATCTGAGCTGTTGATGTCAAACTAGTGTGTTGACGTGCTCACGCCATGCGTTTCACTGAATGACCCATATATGATCAAGAGAAAAGTCTTGCATTTTATGAAGTTATAATTATTATTTTTATTGTGTGTGTTTAATTTATCAAGATTTTAACTAATTTTTATGTTTCATTATATATTCTGTTCATAAATAAGTAAAGTTTAAATGTTTGATACGACTCTTAAAATATTTACTATGAATTTTAAACAGGACATTTTAATGTGCAGGCAACAGTAGGGTGTTTTCCCTTGAGTTTGACAAAAGAATTTTTCTTTTTTTTTTGGTTTCTCGTCAACTTTGTTTAAGCTAACAAGTTAACAAGCAGTGAATAATAGTTTATTTAAGAAGTAAATGCTCGTTTTCAATGAAGTCTCTTTACATTTATTATTATTATTATTATTATTTTTAAATTTCACATTTATTATGTTAGGAAAACTGTTGTCTGATTATGGGGATAATGGCTCTTTCTTTCCTTTCTTGTAATCGCCACAATTTATGTTGCTTTCATTTCAAAGTAATTTAAATTATCTAATCTAGTGATTTTTAATAACGATGGTGACGATGAATATCATAATCATGTATATCAAACATTATTTCAACATTTTCTATTGTCATTGCATTTTTGTAAAGCTTACCATTATCCTAAAAATATGTTTAACCCCTTCCCTCTCGTTCCCCCTCTCTCCCGTGAAAATTACCGTGGCGAGGTTTTGCTCTCTATTTCTCGCTCCCGTGATATTTCCGGGCTGGAGTGTTTAAAATTTCAAAATAAAAACAATTCAAAAATTAAAAATAAATATATATATCTGTTGTTCACACACATATTTTTATATAATTTTCACGGATCAAAAAAAAAAAAAAAGGCACTTTTATAACTGTTTTCTTGAAAATTAACCGATCGTTCAGGGGTTAAGAAAAGATAAAAGTGCGATCACACAACTGGGACAACTGGACTAATATCGTACACTAATACAGTGACCAGTAATGGCGTCAGGTTCCGACTTTTAACCACTAGGATACGGAAAAACCTGTAAAGTTGAAAGTTGACCACCTTTGTAAGCTCACCACCTGTCTATAAGTTGACCACTTTTGTCGGGAGCGGAATTAGCACTATATTATATAATGTAGGGAAACCTTTGAAACTTACCACATGTCTATATTGACCATTTATGTACGCCAAATCTGGTTGGGAGTATTATTAAAAAAACCCTTTGGTAAATTGACCAATTATTACTATATTTTTTTGTTTTTCTATTTTTTCAAAGATAAATACTAATAATAATAATAATAAAACCTTTTTTAGAAAATTTTCATACTACAATATTCGACCAGTATTTGACTGGATGGATGAAACATCAATATAAAGTGTGCCTAAACGTCTTTGTAAATTAACTTAATGGGAAAACTATATGAGCGCTCTTTTATTTTTTAAATAAGTTTCTTCTTTTTTCTCGTATCTGATATAGCCATTTTAAAAAAGTATGTATTTTTTGGAAATTTTTACCATCATATAAGTAACTTACATAATTAATGAGATATTTATTTTTATTTTTACTTAGCACTTTACTTTTAAGTCATTCAAGCAAAATTTCGTTAATGATATTTTATATAATTGTGAAAAAGAAATAATAATTACCATTTTAGAGTAACGTTAATACATAAAGCTATATTTTAATTAGTTACAAATGTATAAATGCATAGTGTAAGAAATGGCAAAAAAAGAGAAAAGATCTCTACCCTCTATAAGTTGTGCACCTGTCCAAGTTGACTACTAAAGTGCTGCCCCAGAAGTGGTCAACTTACACAGGTTTCACCAGGGTTTTCACTGTATACTGGAAATCGGCGTAAATTTAAAGGAAACTGCAACAATATAGTTGTCAATCAAGTAGCAATTGTGAAAGTGAAGAGTGAATATGCAAGACAGCGATGGAAACCAATTCGAGTGTCAAAAAGTTTGCAATCTAGTTCCTTTAAAGTGTGAAGAAGTTGTCAACTTGGTGCGACTTTTGCTTTTCTAAATTCAAGAACTCAAACACTAAGAGCCCATAAAATATGTAGCTTTAAGATTTTTGCTCTCTTGATAGGTACGATTTGTACGTAACACATAAGCCAAAAAATGAGTTAAATCAGTCCTCTAATTTTTTTTCTTTTTTTTAATGCAATCATCCTACATTATAACAGAATTAATTTAAAAATGTACTCTTTATCTGAAATTAAAAGGAAACTGAAAATCTAGCATTGGTTTCCTTAAAGGATTTTTTCCTGCGAAAGAGATGTTGGGTAGCAATTGTCCCATTTTAGTGAGCAATAGCCTTCACAGCTCGGGCTATTCGTCAGTTCAATTCAGCAACGAGCATTACTTTTATGCTTTAGTTGTGGACAGACCTGTCATTTGGGCGATCTGGGGGAGGGGGGGGGGGGTCAAAGGACCCCGTGACTTTCAGAAATACATTGAATTTATGTGTGTCTATGCGTTTTTTTTTTACCTATAATATGCACCGAAAATAGACCCTTTACCACCCCCGCTTCCGTGTAAAATTTTGAAATGACAGGCCTAGTTGGGGAAAACAATTTATTGCTTACCGTTCAGTAGCCTTTTTGTCAAAATCTACTCCTTTTGGAATATTTTTATTTTTATTTATTTATTCATTTTTTCTTTATGAGGGGGGGGGGGGTGAAATCGAATGTGACAGAGCTCTGTCATATCATTCGGCCCCGAACTTCTGACCGAACACGAAAGAGAGTTGAGGATATTAACCCCCCAATCCTTCCCTTGGTTGCGCCACTGACAATTTTGTATGCTAAATTAATGTAAACGCTCATAGTTAATTGCGAAAAATGCTTTGTTAAAACTAAGTTGTTATTCCAGATAAAGATTTTAACTTGGTGTTGATTTTTTGAGTGGTTTTGAACACAGCGATTTCGATTAACGGCCATCGAACTCAGAAACGATTTTTGATCAAGTGAAAATTTATTGCTCCGCGTTAGTCTAATTATGCTTTTTTTATTGCAAAATCTTCTCTTGTGCATTAAAAGAATCTTATTAGTCTCATAGAATTATTTTATACGCATCAACAAGAGGAATCGTCTGAGCATTAAAAAGAATAAATGCAAATTAAAGGAATCACTGCTCGTCACCTGCTCTTTAAAAACGGACATCTCCTTTAACCGTGGCCTCATTGCCAGATGGTTTCGAAGTCAGAGTGGAAGAGGTGCCATGATTGGCGAATAATCGCCAGAAATAGGTTTCCAATTTGATTGTGTGTGCAATGGTTTTACTTTCATTTGCGTGACGAAATCGAAGAGGGAGGGAATTTCACGAAAGAGCTTTTTGTTCATGTTTTGCCCCTTTCGAACAATCATTATGGTTTCGGCTTAAATTTCGCGAATCTACATTCCCGGCTCGTTGCAAGAATCGATTTTTCAGTTGTTTTGAACTTTTTAGTCTGATGCTATCTGAGTATGACGCAGTTCATTCACTGTCAACACAGTGCAACAATTCCAAAACAATGTTTTTTTTCTATCTTTTAAAAATATTTTAGAATCTTCGAAAGAGAAAGTTACAGCTAAAACTGAGATGAACGTGTTAGCTTTTCTTTATTACCTTTTTAATACATGTCTTGTTTTTAACAGCAAATAATTTATTTCCAAACAAAATGGCGGTTTTGATGTAACTAAAAATTAAAATTTTGTTTAAATTTTGATGAATGCTAGCGTGTGATAAAAAAGTTTTTCGTTATACAGTTCGGTTAAAAATGTTAACAAACATTGCTACTTTTGCACGTTTTTAATCAATTTTGGATTTTTCCACTGAAAATACTTTTATTTAAAAGAAATTAATTTATATTGTTGTAGTTTCTGAGCTTGTACGAACTTCAAGATGGCCTCAGAATCTCTTAAAGCAGGGGCTCCACACCTGTGGGTCGCGACCCTAAATGGTTGTCGCGAAGCACTTCTCATGAGATCTCTACATAGGTTCTGATTTTAAATAAAAAAAAACTTTATGGCATAGAGACAAAATCACTCTTTCTTATATTAAATATCATTTTGAATTATTTTGTACTAAACTTAACACTAGAAAGACGGAAAATTCCCCTATACCGAGAAAGTCTGAAGGGGCCAGTGTGGCTCCTCCGAGAATTTAGCGGATAATTCTTTCTAAATTTCTTCTTAAGTGAGTCCACGTACCCCATGCATGTTCTCTAATCTCTATACAACAGCTGAGTGTATCATAGTGCACCCTGTCATTTACTTTCTCACGTCAAAATGTAAAACTTATCTATCTTTGGAAGAGCACTCGCCATTGTCCGGCAAGCCAGGTGTCGCATTTGTTTCGCATTTTGGATTGAAACCGGTTGTAAAAAGAGAAAGGTCAAGGTCAGGCTAGACGGAATCACACCTTGTCAGACTACAGCCATCAAAAGAAACGAAGAATTTAACCAATTCCATTGTAAAATACCTTAGGGGCCACAGTGGCCCCTTCCGTCGTTCTAGGTATAAGGTTCAATATTTTCGCTTCTATGAGGGTAAAACAAAAATGATTAAATAAGCACTTAAATAGGATCATATTAGAAAAAGTCAGAAAGTTACAATGCATTCAGTCAATTATTAATGGAATTACTGAGCAGCAAACATCGAGAGGGGCCACACAAGCCCCTCCGTCTTTCTAGTGCGGCGTAAATTACAAAGAAATTGTCCAGTGACATGATAATTTTCATTACATCCGACCAGATTATAATCCATAAAAAATATTTTTTTTAAAAAGCAGTGTACGAAAAATATTCAATTCATTTTTAGAAATATTCAAGGAATATACGAAAAATATTCAAATGATATATAGAATTTGAATAAATTCCAATTATTTACAGAAATATTCAATTAAAAGCAGTGCCTCTTTCATTATAATGTGAAAACCAATTTTGGCTTAAACCCTTTCTTCAGGTTAATCTGCTATCCATTAAAACGGAAAAAAAAATCTGAACTGTAAAGACAAATTCTTAATCACTGTTAGTAAATATTTGGCACTTACCACTTAGCGCCATGTGAATCATATTGTAATCGGCGTTCATATGAATCACTTGGGTAAGTTCCGCTGAATTTTGATTCGATAAAGCGGTTGATATTAAAAATACTAGCTACAAAGAATAATTTGAAGTTTTTTTTTTTTTTTTTTTTTCGCTTCTGGTCACATATGCTCACGGTTTAGACTCGTTGTGTAGAAGGTTCATTTACGGAGGCTAAAATGCTAGGAGATCAATGTAAAAATACCTTTAAACTTGGCAAAACCGTCCTCTCAAAAACTTAAAGAATCGAATAGAATGATATTACAATCCCATTATATTTGACTCACAAGTACTTGATTATCAGACGCTGAAGAAGAGATAGAAGACGAGAAAAAAGGCCTTTCGTAAAGGGGGGGGGGGGGGTTATAGCCGCACACTTGCGTTTCTTAAACACGCACTAAACAAACACTAGAAAACAAACTATTTACCAGTTCAAATCTTTGATCCCATGTGTCTAATAGTTCAAACACTGCGAGTTTTGAATGTCATTGGCAATTCTATTTGCCTTCTAAATATATTTTTTTATCTTATCTCCTGTAACGTTGTGAAAAAAGTCACGCTGCTAATTATTGCAGTTATCACCAGTTAAACTACTTGCGAATTTGCCCTTGCAAATGACGTAGAATGAGGGAATTTTGTACGCTCTAGTGCAGCAGCATTTCTTTCTTGATATGACGAATACTGTTACTGGACAATTTCTTTGTAATTTACAGCCTTTAAGTTTAGCACAAAATAACTCAAAATGATATTTAGTTTAAGAAAGTGTCTGTATGGTAAAGCTTTTTGATTTAAAATTAAAAATTATCTGGCGATCTCATGAGAATTGCCTCGAGACTCCGTTGGAGCCCGGCCCCACACGTTACTCTAGTGCTTGCAATTCAAAATTTGTTTTTCGAGTTGTTTTTCTTTATATTAGACTATTACATTTTGTTCATTGATAAAATAAATTTCCTTTGTGGGGAAAAGTGTATTTTCCCCTTTTGCCTAATACTATTGCGTTGCGGAAAAAAATGAAAAATTACGCAAGCGAGTGCGACCTCCAAGGGTTAAAGTTTACCTGCAGTCAAATGTAAGTTCGTAAAATACTGTGCAGAAAGGAAATACTTTTTACTTTGTTGCAAAAAAAAGGGGGGGGGATTATATGTACCCAGATAAAATCATTGCTTTTTGTTTGACTCCCCGCATAATGTTTCAGAATCACAATGATTCCGAAGCATTGTGCTGTGCATCCGGAAAAACTAGTAAAAAGTGATCGAGTATTTTTTTGACCGTAAATGAATATATAGGTAGAGTAGAGTGTAAAGTTATTATTGTGGGGTGGGGTAAAAGTTATAAGAAAAATGTTATTACACAAACAAAGTGTAAAATATGTAATTACATGTTTAATTTGAATTTCACAATGTTAAAATCAAATTAAAATAAAAACGCGGTACAAGATCGCCCGTGTGAGACACGAGCATGTGCAAATTTGCCGGTAACTTTCTTCCGTGTCGGACACGAGAAAATGTGTTAAGGGTTAAATACAAGTTGTGCAGCCGAAAATTATAAAAATGGATTCCATTCAATTATTTCATTGAAAATCGTTGTTATGTACTAATTTTACAAAATATATCGCACGTGCATCAAGAAATTGATCAAATAAAATTCTTTAAAATTTGCCAAATTTTTAAAATTATTCAAAATAATATCGTGACGAAAAAGTAATCGAGAATCACTGCTTTACCAGCTTGCATGATTGCAGCTTTTACCTTATCAGGATGCATGGCTTTACAAAGTATTGAATTGAAATTAATCTTTACTCTCAGGGGTGCCCATCCCCCAGAAGTCCAATGGCGCAAAATCCCTCCCCAGTGCGAGGACTTTTCCGGATACCGGCTATCCCGTATCCCATGCCTGACGAATATGAACCGGATATCCGGTTCTGATGTTTGAAACTTGTAAATTCTATGCATATTTTTTCCCACAGCTCACAGCTTACAAATATGTAGTAGGTATGTAATTTACTTATGTTTTCAAAACATGCTAGTTAATTAAATTTTAATAATCAAATCTGAAATGCCGTGTTACGGATATTTCGTGCAATGACTGGATTAGATTCCGGATGTTTGAAAATTAGCCGATGCCAGATATGTGATGCATAGGAAGGGGGAAAAAAATCTTTTGAATTTTTTCTTTTCTTTCGTATTGCTACCGGAAGGTACAATATTGATTTTCACGTGCCGACCTGATTTGTACTTTCTTCTATATCCTATATATAGAAGAAAATAGTGGAGTTGGTGAAATTTTTCGAACTTCGACGGATTTACCCGTTTTGAGTTGTGCTGAGGCTGAGCCTATTTTGTTCATTTTTTGGAAAATGTCTGTCTGTGTGTCCGTATGTGGTGTTTTCTTTTTCTGTGTGTGTGGCCCCTGTAACTCAAAAAGTAGTGCATGGTATAGAACGAAATTTGGTGCACACATGGACCCTGATGGGACTTGTTGCTGATTAGTTTTTGGCGCGAATTCATTCGAAGGGGGAGGAGCAATAGTTTATCTTAGTTTAGAATCATCTTTTAAAACTTTTTTTCCTGATAAATATTTGTATTATTAGGGACATTTGGCGACAGTACTATTCATATGAAGAATATAGAAGAAAGTTCTGCGATTGCCACAACAGACTGGTTTTTCTTTGTAAAGAACAAAATAAACCTTTCTCTTAAATAAAAATGCCTTAAATCAAGTAAAAAACAATGATTTTCAGGCTTTGTTTTGTTTTTAATAAGTTTTTATGAACTACTTAGTAATATCAAACAAAGTAATAACATTCATTTATATATGTATTTGCATATAAACTAGACTCTAGTAGTGTGATTCCCAACTTTTTCCCCTTCACGGGCCCCATTTTAAACAAACAAGCAACCCACGACTCCATTACGTACACACAAATTTCACACTAGCATTTTGACACAAAAAGAATAAGTTAGATTCCAAGCTGTCTTTGACTCCAACCCCCTGTAAATTTGTTTATTTTATAATGTCCAAAGACACTGTAAAATAAGCAAATTTACAGTGGGTTTGGGCTGAAAGATTGCATTTTTACTTAAACTCTTTTTTTTGTGTCCACTCTAACTGAAAATATAATGCTTGGATTGGAACAAAATTTATTACACACAAGGACCCTAATGAGAAGTACTGCTGATTAATTTTTTGGGGGTAATCCCGTCAAGAGGGATGGCTCAATTGAACGTTTTTGCTTTACGCGTAACTGCTCTCAAGGAATAACGGAAGGACTCAAATAAAAATTGTTTATCGCCATATAATAAAAGAGACACTGCTTTTATTTGAATATTTCCGTAAATATTTGGAATTTATTGAAATTCTGTATATCATTTGAATATTTTTCGTCTTTTATTTGAACATTTTATCATACGTTTCTCTCTTTTAAATATTTTGGATGGATTTTATTCTGGTCGGATGTGGTGAAAATTGTCATGACACTGGACAATTTCTTTCTAATTTATGCCCTTAAGTTTAGTACAAAATAAATCACGATTATGTTTAGTATAAAAGTCATTTTGTCTGTGTGGTAAAGTTATTTTTGACTTAAAATTTATGTTTATTGACTTATGTGGCGACCCAATGAGAAGTGCCTCACGATCCCAGTGGCGTACGCAGAATTTTTTCAATGGGGGCGGGGGTTCATAATTTTCTGAAACTACTAAATTAAATTCGAGTATGTCATAAAGCATTATTATTTCCCTAATTTAGAGTTTTTGCCATTTTGTCTGAGCTGAAGGGGAGCCCCCCATTGCGTACGCCACTGCGCGATCCCATTTGGAATTGCTATTTATAGGTTATGAATCCCTGCTCTAGTGTTCAAGCTCATCTACGTAAACAATATGCACTATGCTGGAGTTTCATGGGCGTGTATTAAACTTTTTCTGGGGTGTCTATTTGCAACAAAGGACGGGCCGACATAGGAATTTGTTTCAGGAGGGGGAGGGCCAACACCACCGAGAAAAGGGGACAACTAGCTCTTCATCAATGATGTCATCACAAAAAGATGAACTTGAGCAATAGGTCTCAATAAGCGCTTCAAAACATTTCATGTTTTTCGGAATAATATCAGGGGTACAAAAACATTTCATACAAAAGAAAAGTATTTTATTAAAGTCACAAAATACACTGCAGAAAATTTCTGTCGAAGGACAGAAGGCATACTGAGTGTTTCAGTAAATTTACGAAGAACATGTTTCAAATCAAGTTCTTGTTCAAGTTTCTCGATAACAATTTCTCAATAAAGTTCTTGTTTTTTCGCACTACTACAGCCTGTGATCTGTCAAGTTGCACAAAACTGAACACTTGAGATCTGTGACTACCATTTTAAAAATTGTAAATAAATGCATATATGGGCACTTAATATTTTTGACTACCAGTTTTAAAATTGTCAAGAAATGCATTATTGTTTTTGTTGGCGTGCGATTGAACTTCAGCTTTTGCTAGCAGCGGTCGGCGGCCCGGTCTTACCACCTCCGGAAGCATTTTTGACAAAGTGATCTAAAGCACAGGAATCACCTTCTACTTTGTGCACCAGAAATAGAAATTCAACGTACTCACTGAGGGTGCCACTACTTCGGAACATTATCTGTTTCTGTCAGATTACAGAATATTCTCTGTTTTTTTAAAATTCTCTGCAGTTTCCTTTTCTCAAGACTTTGTAGTTTCCATTGTTTAAGCATATGTAATTTTAAGTCAGACTCCGGATAAATGATTTTCAGAAGGTATTCATATATTTTCGTGCAAAAATGTTTTACAGTGTATAATTTTGTTTTCTGTAAAACAAACTTTTGGACAAGTAAATGTTCATTAATAGATTTATATTTGAAACTTTTCTTTTTTATTCAAATATTTATTTTTATAAAAATATAAGAATAAAAAACAAAATTATCCCCCCGCCCTTTTTTTAAAAATAATTTTTATGATACATTTTCGTGAGAAGCGTATATTTTAAAGTTGGAACGTAATTTTTTTCTTTATCAAATATATATTAATTCGATAATGAATTGGAAATTCAGCCAAGAACCAAAAGTATTCTAAAATGAGTTTTCACTTTCAGCTTTCATTTGGTCACTTGATAAAACCTTTCAGTTACTGAACTTATTATTATTTTGTTAATTTATATGTTCCTTTTAAGGGGCCGTTCATGAATGACGTCACGCTTTTTTCCCATATATTTGACCCCCTCCCCCCCTTTTTCACAATATGTGACACTTCAGCGGACCCCCCTCCCCCCCTTTGTCACGCGTCACGCTATGTTGCATAATGCATGATGTCACACTTCTTGTTACCCTCTCCCCTCCCCTTGTCACACTTTGTCACAATTTCACGAACCCCCCTCCCCCCCTCGAAGCGTGACATCATTTATGAATGATCCCTAAATTGATGGTAGCCGTTTTTAGGTTCGAAATACTAGAATAAAAGAAATTTGGCGATTTCATCACAGAACGTTGGCTGACTTTGCTCATTTTCCCCGACGAGCAACCCTAGCACGACTCGCTCATTGGCTAAAGGTGCCTTCTGGTTTCTCTCGCGACCAGCTGACTCTCACATATCGTAATCCTTGTTCAGTCTGTTTACTGCGCGGACTGTGGTTCGCGAAGCAAAGTCTATCATCGTAATTGTGAACGGTCATCCTTACTGTGACCTCTTTAAAATTACATCAAAATTATATTTTAAGGATGACGCCGTCCAACCTTACGTAACTTTTTTGCAGTGCTGATACAAAATCGAATTGTGATTTTCGCTGCTTCCTTGAAGTTTACGTGGCAAGACATTAGAATTTTGCTATTTGTTTTTATTATTTTATATTTTAAGTGATATTTGGACTGTGATAAGCATATTATTCAGCAACTTATGTGGAATTATAGCTGTAATTAATTCTGGATACGCTATGGTTCAGCCAGGTAAGTTTTTTTATCTATTTTTGTTGTGCGACACGTTAATTGCAGGTTATGTAAAAATTGAGGTCATGATGCTGTCGCATGTTTAGAGTGTATGAATTGTTGAAGGAGTTAAAACCTTTGCATGTGCGGTAAAAAACATTTCATAATTTTATTTCCTAAATGTGATTATATTTTTTGCCTCCTTTGTAAGATATTGTAGTATTTTTGTCTTGATGGCAAGGTGCCAAAGATCCAGCCAGCTACCAGGAAGTACAAATCTGAAGTTCGTTTGTGTACAGGAAAAGATGTAATATAGGTGAATTGGATGGGGGGGGGGGGATCTATTCGAATTGTGTGTGTAAATAATATAAACTCATTTAAAAAGAAAAAAAAATTGCTTTAAAAACTCGTTAAAAAAAAGGAGGGGGGAGACATACGAATTAACTCGAGTTCATAACTTCATGGATTAATTTCTCTTTTCCAGATAATTTCGGCTGTTGAATAGAAATTGAATGCACTTAATATTCTACAACTGATAAGAAGTTACAAATTAATTATACTTTAGATAGTATATTAAGCTATTAATTGTTTTTTGGGGTGGCTCTAAGGAACACTAGCACTGCGACCACAGGTGTATTGTAAGCAAAAAAATTCCAAAAATATTTTGTGCAAGAAATGTATCTCCTTTCAAGTGTTCATTTTTATAATGCATTGGGGTGTGACAAGTGATCAAGATATGGGTGTTGTAGGCTCTTCCATCGGTAGCATTTTTTTTTTTTTTGGGGGGGGGGGGGGGAGGTGCTTGAGGGGCGGTCCTGAAGGAGTTAAAGAAATAAGTAAAAAACTCATTAATTATTTTTTACTTTAATTTTTCTGTATTTTAGAATAGATAAATTGATTTGTGTATAAGTACCTAATAACAAAATCGTAAAATCTATTATAAGACTTTCTATTATGAATAGTTTTACGAGGGGTGCCACTTGATACTACTGTCTGGTGCCCCCTGCAAATATTATTTCTGCGTCTATCCCTACCTCCCATTAAGATAAAACTTGTATCAGCCATTGTTGCTATTTAAGTCTTCCAAAAGATAATGAGTATTATGTGTTTAATAGTTCTTAAAAAAAAAGGAGGACTTGATCTTCCAGTACATTTTTTTAGATTGCTTAACGGGGCTAGAACCACTTATCTCCATCAGCCCCCTACCTGTTAGCCGAAGCCTTAGGATTACTTTCGCACGGAGCTGGTGGAGGTTACAACCACTGGCATGGGGGAGGGGGGGGGGGTGATGAGGATAAATCCTACCCCCAAGATTGTGAAGATTGTTTAAAATTTCCCAATTGTAAAACAAAATTAGCTTATTCCCCCTGAAATTAGGGTTAGGCCCTCTGCTAGTTAGAACATTATCATGTTTATCAAAAATACGCAAGAGCTTTTTTACTTTTTTGTTGAATTTATTTATTTATTATTATTGTTTTTTTCTGGGGGGGGGGAGTATAAGTATCTAGATTCAAGTATTTTAAGTGGTTCACTTTGTTAAATGACCAATTGATAAAGATGTGCTCATGTTCAGAAAACAATAATAGGCCCATCATTATAAAGGATACTTTTTAAACAGACTTGGATTATCACCCTATTTGCCCAGCCCTAAGCATGGCCATAGCCAGGATTTTTTTTCTTGGGGTGGGAGGAGTAAAAATTGGCACTATACAGTATACGTGTGTGTGTCACTCACTTGCTACAACTATGTCATAACTCGAAAATTTATGATGTTTAAGGTAGTAAGTGTAGAAATTTCTTGAGATGAAAATTCCTGTTTTTCCCTAGAGAATTTAAGTTAATTTTTTTTTTTTAATTCCCATTTTTCGAGAACTTTAAAAAAGATTTTATGTGGAAGAAAAAGAATTGTTTATTCTGATTAATTTTTTTAAATGTTTTGAAGTGCTTGTTTAGCTTTAATCGTCAAGTATTTCTTTACATGCAAATGTACTGTGTTTGTTGTGTATTGGTATGAATATATTTTCAATGCCACAAAATATTTTTAATGCTCTTTACAATTCAAGGATTATAAATATTTTGGCTTTTTAAGCTTTTATAGTAAAGAGCAGCGGCGTAGCTAGGGCTCTCAGCGCCCGGGGACAACCGAAGATTTTGCGCCTCCCTGTGCCCCTGGAGGCCTAGTGGCATCCCTAAAAGGAATAAAGAAAACTTTTTATGCTTCCTAAATGATAAATAGCTCTAAAAAGCAGCCTTTTTAACTTTCATTTTTATTAGAGACCATTCACTTCTAAGGGGAAAATGGGACACTGGCTTCGCAAAATTATTTGTCTAATTTCCCATGCACTCTTGTTCTACATTGGTCATTCCCGATATGGTTTGCGGTGTTCCCACTTTTTTGTCGAACATATTCACACCTCTTCAGTTCAAATAATTTTCTTTTCGCATTTAAAAATAAAATAAATTAACATTAATTTGGAATCCCCTTGACACTGCGCTCGGGGATAGCTGTCCCTCCTTGCCCCCACCTAGCTACGCCTCTGGTAAAGAGCAATAAAAATAAAATGTTAAAAATTCATTTAAAACGGAAAAGAAATACAGGAGCCAAGCTCACATGGAAATAAAACTCCTATTAAAGATTATGATACTATGGAAGAAAGCATTAATCAACCTTATTAATGTATTTAACATATATTCCACATAAACACATAATTCAGATAACTTAATACTTATGTCATCGTATGGAAAAAGAACTAGTAAATTCATGCCAAATCAGAATTTATAGTATAAAAAGCCTTTGTATTTTCAGTTCAGTTCAAAAGTCATTCTTTCCTGCTTGAAAACCTTTTTTCTGTGATAAAAGCATAACAATCATGCAATAGAGTTAATAATAAAATTTTTCGCTTCAAAATTTCTGATTTTCCCGGTTTCCCCTCCAAAATTTCAGATTTTTTTGCAACTCTAGCGAACACTTGAGAACAAACAAGTGTAAACCAGGTTTCATTTGGCTTGAAAATTTATGGCATCACTACAACCAGCTCTTCAGTAGCATGCTGAAATTATGTTCTTAATTGTGCCAACAAAAGTATTACTTTAAGAAAAAAAAATCACAGAGAAAGATGCAGAAAAAATAAGTTGCTTTGAAACTTACTCCCCACTCTGTTTTATTTCAACTATTTATGCAATTTATACTTCTTTGCAAGGCTTCCTTGTTTTGTCATGCATAAATGTCAAGTAAAAATTGGGGGTTTTTTTCTCTTTCCTTAATCCAAATGCTAAGGTAAAGCAGATCTTCAAACTTTTTTTAAAATTTAGTTAAAAAAACTAGATAAGTTTTATTTGCATATCTGTGGCCAATCATAAAAAAAGTAGATACAGTACAATCCCGTTTATCCGAAAATCGGTTTAACTGAAAAGGCGAATGGGTTCTTTGTTTTTGTTTCCATAACAGGCAAATGGCGCGTTTTTTTCCCTGACTATCAAAAAATTGTCAGTACATGATAATATGTATAATAATAAATGACATACATAAAAATATTAATTTTTGTATAGAATTTATTGCAACAACTATGTTAATCTGCTTGGCAATCCATTGTATTCTGCAGCTGGAAGAAGTTCTATACGCGGGGGGGGGGGGGGGACACGTTGGTTATAAACATGGCGTTGCCTATAATTCTCGCTTATCCGAAAATCTCTATATTACCTCTGTTAACCGAAAATGTTACGGTCCCGTGCTTTCCCGATAACCAAGTTTCTACTGTATATAATATATTCACATATATATTCATATATTCACATCAGTTGGTTATAAACATGGCTTTGCCTATAATTCTCGCTTATCCGAAAATCTCTATGGTACCTCTGTTAACCGAAAACGTTACGGTCCCGTGCTTTCCCGATAACCAAGTTTCTACTGTATATAATATATTCACAAGCAATAACCAATATGAATATCTTTTTTGTTCAATGTAAAAAAAAAAGTATGATTAAGTAGAAGTACACATTTTCTAGGGCCTTGCTCCTAACCATTGTGCTGATGGGATTTGGCATCTAAAACACATTTTACACAGCAAAGGGGTATGAGTAAATTCTTAAAGGCATGTTTCTATACAATGAATAGTGGACTATGATCTTGGAAATATAAGCAAAACCAACCAAAATATCGTTTTCCTGCAAGTAGTAAAATGTTAAATAATGAGAGCAAGGATTCAGATATTTTTAAAAGTTTTATAATGTTATACGAGTAACTAATTGTTGTTAATTTCAAATATGAATACAAGTTGTAATCAGTTAAGATTTGCTAATAAGTTAATCTTTATTTTGTAAACATTTGATAATATTTAGAATGCATTTTTCTCTTTCCAAATTCTGAATTGTGCAGAGTGCACGCTTTGCCGGCCCCTAGCTTAGACGATGATAAAGGTCTACAGTTGAACTTTCTTAATATGAAATCATGGCTAAAATGAACATTTTGTTTATTAAGTTTGGTTTACTATTTAATTACACTAAATATCTTGTGCATATTGCGAAGGCTAAAATACAAATTTCGGCTAAGAGGCACAAAATTTCTGACCTATTCACGAAAAATTTTCTGGATTGCATATAACTTTTTTTTTTATCTAGAAATTGTTGATTGTTTTGAGTCATTGTACTAAACTAACAAGTGCCTATTTTGAATCATACTTTGAATCTTTCTGGGAAGAGAATAAAGCTCATGTACGTGTTGGCTTTCGGCCAAGTCAATCTGCTCAGGGATGAAACCCTCGATCTTCAAATCATTCTTCTTCCAAAGGGTTCTTAAGCAGGTGTCATTGAAACAGGTTCTCACAATAAAAATGAGTACTCCCGTTTCCCTATTTTAGGCCCCTTTTCTAGAACATCAATAAGATTTTTCCAAAATTGTTAAATTTTAAAAAGTAAGTTCACTTTTTCTCAATGTACTAGTAAGATTTAAAAGTGTATCTTAGTAAAAATAAATCATTCATTTTAACTATTTATTTTACTTTTTATTATAAATAGTAATTGTTTTTAAAATACAAACATGCATTTCTAATCCTTCTTTTACACAATTTTTCTTATTCACGGTTGTTACAAAAAACCGTTAATACGAACAAATTTGCAAATTTTTGCCATTTCGTATTACAAATACAAATACAAAAGTGACGACCAGCAACAGGCTCAGGGCCCAGCTAGGCTGGGCCTTGTCAATTTAGCAGTCCCCAGTGAACATCAAGAGCTTTCTTAAAAGTTTTTACCCCACTGCAATTCACAGTCGCTTCCGGTAAACTATTCCAACTCTCTACAACCTATTGAAGTAGTAATTTTTCCTGATTTAAAGATTAGCCTGAGATTTGAAAAGCTTTATACAATGACCTCTGGTTCTACTTTCAGCACATAGCTGTAGCCCTGAAATAAGTTGGGGGGACGCGTATGCATATGAAGATAAGCAACTGAAATTAAATAGTGGGTGGATGCATATATTAAAATGTAAAAAATTTGGGGGGGAGGGGCGCTTGTACTAAAATAAGAAAGTAGGAGGATGTTGTCCCCCTGCGTCCCCTCTCAACTACACCACTGACTGTAACCCAACAACATTTTCCATTTTAATAAATTTAAACAACTGAATCATGGCCCCTCTAACTCTCCTTTGCTCAAGACTATACATATTGAGCCTTTAAAGCCTAACCTCATAATCTAAGTCTGAAAGACCACTTACCAATCTAGTAGCCCTCGTTTGTACCCTTTTCAATAAGGTAATATCCAATTTTAGGTACGGAGAGCAAAACTGAAAAGCGTACTCCAAATGAGGTCTTACCAAACTTCTCTATAATGGCAATACAACTTCCTTAGACCTGTTCGAAATAGCCTTATTGATGAACCCAAGCATTCGGTAGCTTTGTTACTTACTATGCCGCACTGCTGACTGGACTTGAAGTCATGATTAATCAATACTTCTAGATCAACAACTGTTTACTGCTTCTCTAGTGACGGAACCTTGTAAATAATAGGTTGCATATTTATTCCCATGATCAAAAGGAACTACTTGACATTTCCCAACATTAAAAGCAGGGTTCGTTGATTTAAATCATGATTTAAATCGCGATTTAAATCAAGTGATATTTTTTTTTCAAAAAAATCTTTGATTTTACTATGCTAAGAAGTGTTGTAAAAATGAAATATGTTGCAATTACAACTACTGTTTCAAACAAAACTTCCTAGGTGTATCTGTTTGTGTGCATAACATATTTCATAAGGTTAGAATTAATTACTATTCTTTTAATTTGACAATATTTTTTTTAATTTTACAATATCCTTCAAGCATCTGAACAGCAAAGCATAATTCATTCAATCATTCAAATTACAATTCATAACACTTAATCATGAACCATTCTGTGTTTCTTACCTTAAAAATAGTATTGTAGATCAATTTAATCAATGCCACACAATGAATAATTCAGAATGATAGTGTTTAAAACAACAATTGTTAGAATTTAGAATATATATATCCTTAAAGTTTCATCCACGTCCCTTAATAGCTTAAGGTTTTTTTCCTTCTAAAATATTTTTTTATCATAGAAGTTTTCAATAAAGATATTTGATTAAAACAAAAAGTCTCAGTTTTTAGTAATTGTGTGAGCATATGATTTTTCGAAATGGGTAAAAATATTTCAGGCTTTTTATTTATAAAATTGAAAAATGATCAAAGTACATTCAATGTAAAACTTAAGTACACACTATTGGTACTTTTTTTTCAGCTTTCAACAGCAAAATAATTCAGATTAAATTTGTTCATTTTCTCTGTACCAGGGTTGGGTTTTAGCCGTCAAAAACTAGTTTTTGACGTGACATAGGTTTAAACCAGGTTTTAACTGGTTTAAACCGTCAAAAACCCCAATACAATTTAAATACGCTAAAAATATAAAAAGAAGGCTGTTAATAATATCAAGATACAGCATTGTTTTTGTTTAATTATAATGTTCCTTACTTTTAGTATACGTTGAATTATAATTAAATATTAATTTATAGTGTCATTCCATGCCAACTGAATCCACTACTTGGTTTTGTAAACTTTAAGCAATATTCACGGGTTTGGTACTATTTTGAAGAAAACATATTCAAGTTTATGGATTGAACAGCTATTTTTGAGAACTATGCATAATTGTACTTAAAATTATGAAGAATAAGGAGCACTTTAGATTCTGATTTCTGCCATCAAAAATGTTGCTTTTTTAAGTAACAAAAACTGTTATAAGTTTAGTGATTTTATCCCTATTTTTTTTATATACAGTAAGTTACATTACTCTAAGTATATGTAGGCCGTTCATGTTTTCATATAAAATGTTTTTCTTATTTTTTAACATTAAAAACTTTCTAGTCATTAATATGTCCCCTCTGTTACAAATTTTTAAATAAGTTTACTTTATTCAAAAAATAAACAAACAATAAATTACAGAAGAGGTATTTACAATAAAATTTATTAGTATAATCATGTTTTGTAATCATTTTGAAAATTTTTTACTAATTAAAAAAATTATAACAGTAACAGAGGGGACATAAATGAGTAACAGAAGGGACAAAACTGGAATGTCCTCTCTGTCACAACTTGACATTAGATTTTTAAACAAATCCCATTTATTGCAATGCTTATAAGGAATTCTGGGAATGTACCTGGGAGTAGTAAGATCTTGTTTAAACCAGTTTCGACTGAAGATGGAGTACAGTTTAATTTTAAGGATACTGTAAAGGAATGCCCAGAATATCGAAGTTCTACTTCGGTTGATCAGCCTTCTTCTACTGATTTAACTGTTGGCAGTTTTGCTATTGTTAAAGTCCAAGGAAAAAAACGACTAGTAAAATTTGTTTGCCAAACCATCGAATTAGAGAGGGAAACAGACAATATTCAGGTTGTTTATTTAACACGATCTGGTGGATATGAAACTTTTAACAATTACAGTGATGTATCATGGGTTAACATGTCGGATATTATAACTGTGTTACCAACTCCAATTTAATTAACAGAAGTGTGTCACTTTTGACAGTAGTATATGCACCAACCAAGTATATGCAACCAAGTATATGGACCTATTGAAGCTAAATCTGTAAGCTGTCCCCTCTGTTACATGTCATGTCCCCTCTGTTACACGTTGTTTTCCACATTTAAATAAAAGGAGTTTTTGATTTCAATATACCAATGCATAATTTTATTAATTTGGAATGTTCAGAGTTTAAAAAAAAATGCCAAGTTTTTTAAAAGATCTCCAAGTCACAGAGTTTAGCATAAATTATAGTACATGTCAAATACTGTTGACATTTTTTGTCCCCTCTGTTACACATACTTTAATTGAATTAAAGAGATCAAATGGGAATGTAATTTCAATGTTGAGTGAAATAATTATACACTGCTACTTAAAGTTACAGATTGGCCTACTAATTTTTGTCTTTAAAAATTTTGTGTATCTTTTTAAAAGCAAAATCTGCGTATGATGTCCCCTCTGTTACGCTTGGATCTCCACTATATACTTTCAGCATCTTTGAATATGCCCTATCCTGGGGAAAGTACATACCTCCATTAGATTTTAATTTGTGATGGATTACTTTCTGCTTCTATCCATAAAAAAGTTTAAAAATCAAAATTTATGTCAGCAAAATATTAGTTTAAACCTGCACAATTTTAATTACTACAAATATAATTAGGGATTTATTAACTGTACATCTTTCTGAAAATAATTAAAAGTATGCTTACACAATAAAATGATTCATTAAATAAGTGTTTGGCAATTTCTATTAAAAAAAAATTGTCACTTCATAGTTTATTATCAGTTCACGTTCAGGAAATATTCTACAAATAGAATGTAGCTCAGGAATGCACTGGCAGGGCACAGCAAAAGATGTATTTTAGAACTTAAAACCCTTCCTACAGCATCAGAAAACAGAAACCCGTGTTTGTACACTTAAAAAACAATTAACTGATTTTTAAAAACAATTCTTATGAATAAAATCACTCTCAGGCATAGATTCTGCCTGCGCTACAGCAAGAATATATTTTTGCAGTTTATACTCGGCAGTTTTAATGCATTTATGCTGCTTTATTTAAAATTTATTGATTAAAGTCTATCCAATTATGCTAAATCATTTAGGTTTCATTACGTTTAGGCAAATTAGGTTTTTGACGTTTTTGACAGGTAGGTTTTTGACAAGCCGGTTTTAACCATGGTTAAAACCGTCGCATGTCAAAAACCTGCCAACCCTGCTCTGTACTTATGAGTGCACTAATATTCCTGGTAGGGTGAAGTTTCAATTGAGTCATGCATTTGTATTAATATTTGTTTTTCATTCTATTAAAACTACTATTAAAAAACATTTTTTGCTGTGAAAATAGCTTAAAGTGTGTTTTTGCATATTGATTAAGATGCCATATTGTTTCTATGAATGTAATGTAATAAATATCCAAAATATTTAGGGTCGTTTTTAAAAAAAATGAAAAAAATCCGATTTAAATAAAAAAAATCTGATTTAAATCAAAAATTCCGATTTTTTTTTTTTTTTAATTTTTTTATTTTTTTTTATTTAAAAAAAAAAATAAAAAAAATCACGAACCCTGATTAAAAGACATACCCCACTTAATTGCCCACCTAGAAATTTGATTTAAATCCTCTTGAAACTGATTGACTTTTTCCTCCACGTCCATAATTCCCATGATTTTGACATCATCAGCAAAAATATTGATGTTCCCAAAAATACTCTGAGTAATATCATTAATAAAAATAATAAATAATATTGGCCCTAAAATTGAATCTTGTGGAACACCACTCAAAACATCAACCCACTGAGAATAATTGCCCTTCACTACTACTCTGTTTCCTCCCAGTCGGCCAATTTTTAAACCAAATTAAAGCTTTTCCACCAATACCAATATAAGCAGGTTTGCTAAGAAGAGCTTCATGCAGTACTTTATCGAACGCTTTCTGAAAGTCGATGTAAGCAACATCTACGCACTTTTTATGCCATGGTAACCTTGTCATAAAAAATTCAACAAATTAGTTGTACAGAACCTCCCATTCCTAAAACCATACTGAAAACCAGTCACCACTCTATTTGCCTCCAGGAAATTCATTATTTTGATTTTGATCAGAGTTTCAAAAATTTTAAAGAACTGAAGTAAGATTCACCGGCCTTCGCGAGTTCAACTGCATTTTAGCAGAAGTATCTTGAATTTTCCTTATAGGAATTTAATTTTTGAACTTTTAGGGAGGGACCTGATCTTGTGTCATCTTTGTTACACAGGGCCGGCACTAGACTGAGGTGGTGAGGCACCCCCCTCAGGGTTCGCCGTTCTTAGGGGCGCATTGGCCATAAATATTGCCTGCATCTTTTATAAGTGAAAAACAAGTTTTTATCTCAAAAAAATTAAAAATCGATATTACGTTTGTTTTTTATGAAAAACCGTTCTTGTACCACCTTGACGTGGTGAATGGGCTCTCTATACTAAGAATGCCACAACTTCCGAATGCTCTAACAATGATTTTTCTAAGTAATTAAACTATACTGTAATTGAACAGTAGAATTGGTTAACACTCCAACTCAATAGCTGCCCCAGCTGGGCTTCAAAGTTAGTGGTAGTCAAACCTATCTATTTTATGACGAGCAATTCGCAATTTATTGCTTTTTCTCTTTTTCATTTTCCCTTATCCAGTCCATTCTCATCAGCGAATGCTTTTCTTTAGCTTTTTGAAAGTTAAAAATGTATTATTAAAGTTTGTATCAATCATTTTTAATCTATATTTCTTCATGATATATAGTAGGGGCGGGAAAAAGTTTTTTTGCCTCAGGGCGCCATTTGTGCTACGCCTGCGCTGTTGTCACACTATGTATTATGTTTATTTGTTACTATGTGCATCATGTTACCCCATTGCTTTGCTTATTATCTGATGTTATGTGCACTCTTTTAAACATTGCTGAGAATTCTTAAAAAATGTCTCTGTTCAAACATGAACATTGAAGAAAAAAGGGCAAGCAGTTGGATGGTTTCTCATAATAGCCGACAGTGCGGCCCATAAGTTGATCTGAGAAAGTGTGAGGGGCATGTAAAAATAGTAGAAAGGTAGGCAATATTCCAATACTATTGTGGTGCAATCCTTCAATGGGAGTTACAGCGTCTGCCCAGCAAAACTGTTGTGTATAAAATATATTTTAACAATTTTCATTTGATGAAAAATCTTGAACTCAATTTTATTTATCTGTTATAAAAAATTTAGAACAGTTGTTTAATTAGTACACTTAAATAAGACCAAACCATAATTTAAATCAGGAACACTCTTTTTTGTGTACAACTTACCCTAGACCAGGGTCGCCAAATTTAACTACAAATGCAGCAGGGGTGCATCAATGGCAGGTCATCAGTCTTATACTGGATATCGGATATCCAACTGATTTTTTAACCTCCGGAATCCAATATCTTACCAGTTTTTCGGAATGCTAATTTTGATTTTAAAACTTTAATTAGCATTTAGAAGCTGTATGTAAAAAATGCATGGAGTTTACAGGTTGAAGCATCAGAGCCAGATGTCCAGTATGGACACGTCAGACGATGGTAACCGGATACCCAATATCCTGGCAAGAGTGCAGGACTTTTGCCTTCCCGGTATTGCAGTTTCCTGGGATGCAGAACAATTTCTCTAAGTACGTGACTGTTCTGGAAAATCCAGGCTTTGGCAACCCTGCCATAGACACATGATGTATATTCTCTCTTCCTACATAATATTGCATACCATTTTGGTTAAAAAATATTTTTTCTGGGTTTGATGCCACTGAAAGAGTTTGAAGGCCATTGTACCATTAAAATTTTTAGAGGGGAGGAGGTCAGCCATTTTATCTTGGAAGGGGGTGCCTTTGCGCTTTGAGGGGTGAGCACCCCAGCTTTTTTACCGAGTTTTAAATTTTTTTGAACATTAAAATTCAAAGATCTTGTTGTATTTGCAAGATTTTCCACTTTTCTCTTGATTTCTGATTCATTTACAAGTGGGTCGTATTTTTCCTTGAAGAATGTTGTTAAACCTTGTTCTTAGATCAGCATTTGTAAATATTTCCTGCTTGTTTTACCATTAAAAGTTCAAGAATCATAATCAAATAATCTATACTTTGACATAAATTCTTTGCATATGAGTGGTGTAGCTAGACCCGCATTTGCGGGGAGGTGTTTTTTCGGAGAAGTGAGCTAATTTCATTGTTTTACAAGAAAAATTGGTCAAATTCTAGATAATCTTTACCATTTCAGGGGGGTTTTAACCCCGAAACTGCCCCCTTTTCCACACCAGTGTTGCATATGCTTTGGTTTACTGCTTAACAAAGCATTTTCTAACATCATTAAATACTGAAAAAAATCTATTTTAATTTTAGCACCGAAAATTTTAAGTACCTCAGTTTTAATCTTGCTGAAAGACTTACATTTCGTTCATATTAAACATTAAAAAGCTTGAATATCTCCATTATGTAACATATAAACTTAAACTGTTCTACTATCTCTGTGGTCAGAAGTAAATATTTCATTAAACTTATGGAATATAACAAAGAATGATTAGGTTTAAATTTTTGACGAATTGTGTCCTTTTATTGGTGATTTGTATCATTTCGTTAGGGTGGTTTTATCAGCAAAAATAAAATTGTTTTATCGTAAAATAAAATTATGCCCTGTAGTTTTCGATTAACAATTAGATCGCATATATTTCTTAATAAATTGAAGTTGTTAAATTTATTATATTAATCAGCTTAACCACAGAATATGTGGCTACTTATGTTGTCCAATTACCAAAAAATAAGTGGTAGTTCCCACAAATAAAAATTGCATGTCGCACTTCGATCTTTATACAGTTAACAAATTACCATCCAAATTTTATAAATGCAGTCTTTGTTCATTACTTTGCAGCAGGTTTTACATCACAATGCTAGTATGAACTTTCTCAGGGATAAAAATAAAAAAGAGTTTTAAAATTTGTGTTAAATAATTAAAGCAATGAGCGGTGTGGAATGATGTAAATACAAACTAAGACATGAAACAATAAAACCATAACATATTAAATCTCTAAATCAAGTGCTTTTAGATTAAATAAGAAAAAACTAGTGTATAAAACAGCTTGCTTGATGTTATTCTGAAAGGAGAGGATTACAGCAACTGATTCATTTCTAACTAATGTTGTTAAGTGCATCTGCCAGTTGAGATTAAGCTTAAAATTATGTCTTCTCTTTAAAAAGAACTGTTCTATTTTCCTTTTTGTAATTTTCAGTATATGGCATCTGTAACGCAAAAGGAAAATGCTGTTGTGATGCAATCTCTTTACTAAATTTCTACTTCATCTATTCTATTTTTTAGTATACATCTAATTGGTTTCTATCAACTTTGACCATTAAAAAATTCTGTATGCATTTTTTTTTTTTGAAGTACCTTCAAGGTACTAGGTCATTTTCTAACTGGGGCAAGACCAAGCTTTAGGCACCCCCTCCCCCTTATATACACAAAAAAGCATATATATTTATGTAAACACACATTTATAATCAGTTTAGGGACACTTAAATAATTTAGCACCCAGAGCATACACCCTGTCTGCCCCCTCTAGTTACGTTCCTTGTACATTGATGCATATTAATTATGTCAAGATCTAATTAACTTTTGAAATTGTAAATATTAAAAAATAAAGAAATAAACAGACTACAAAATATTTGTGCATATACATTGAATATAAATATTTAAGATTTGACACATGTAATTTTGCGTGAAATTTTTTAGGAATTAAGTTATTTTAAAATCAGTTATCACCAGGGTTAAGTTTCTTTGGGAAGAACCAGATTTCTTCCAGGACGATGGTGAAAGCTGAAAGAATTCGGGGGAAAAACTGGGAAGAATCTAATTGAGAAAAAAACAAGTTAAAAATCAAAAAATATAATTACTAAATGGCAGAATTAAGCTATTAGTATAATTCATTACATCTAATGTAAAGCAAACAATTAATATTAGAAATGCTATTTTGGAAAAATAAGTAATTTTGTAATAGCTGCGTAATAGTTGTTACAATTTTAGAAGGGCCTTACAGCTTTGTAAAGGGAATGTTTTTTAAATTTTTTAATATCTCTGCCACTGATGTAGTTAAAAAAAAAAACAACTGCACAGCAATGAAAAAAATCATTCATACTTTCACACACACATTTTTATATATATATATATATATGTGTGTGTGTATTTTTCATATAAGAATACATTATTCATTTTGAAGTGTACCATAATGCAACACATTAAAAAATATTTATTCCAGCATACATATCAGAATAATGATTTTCAAAATTTAATGTTCTAAAACTTTTTTCATTAGTATTAAGTATCATAAACAATTATTCTGTTAATTCGCAAAAATTATACCCGCGAAGATGTAGGCATTTCTCCAATTTTCTTCACACGTTTTTGGCTTTTAACACGTTAAGTTTTTCACAGAACTTTCAGAAAACTTGACAGCATACAAGTGAAGCATTATGTTGAAATTTGAAATTAAGACATTGGATATTTGATTAATGATGGACATTTGAATGAAATAATTTTTTACTGCGCATACGCGGAAAATGGCAATTTTTAACTGCCATAATTTCAAACCCAAGTGTACAGGGCAACTCACGAAAACTTTTCAGTTGACTTTCTTGAAAATTCAGAAAGATATCGGTACTTTAGCGAATTGTCGCACTTTAGCGAGGTGTTAACAGTTTTTGTTGAAAAGCTATTTTTTAAGAAAATGTTCACAAATCAGTCGCAAAAGTTTGCAATCATTCAGTGTATTTCTTCTGTAATTTGTGATAGAAATTTAGTATTTGGGAAGAATTTCTTAACATCCTTACCAAGAACGTGGATAGAGAGGGTTTGTCATGAAGCTCTAAAATTTACCTATGTCAATCTTAGAAAATTAAAATTTTAAATTCTTATTAATTTTAAAACTTGCATTGATGAAAACAATCAAATAAATGAATAAAATGGCTGTTTCTTTTTAAACTGCATTTTAATGTCGCAAAGTATTTTGCGCGATCAAATAATTTACCCGTGGTCAGAAGAAAGTCCATAGTAAATGACAATAAACCTATTTTTTTTAATTAATTATATATTTTTTTAGTAACAAATATTGTCACGGCCTTTGGAGATAATTGCTATTGCTATGCCTGTTGACGCAGTGAGTAGAAAAATACCCCCCCCCCCCCTTCCCAATTGCACGTACTTGAAAAAAATATATTAGAAAATTCTTAGGGACAATTCATAAATGTGTCACGCTTTTTTTAGCCTACTTTCCCGTAAAAGTTAAAAAAATAATAATGCATGAAAGAAGGCTTAATGTATCGTGAAAATACCGTTAAAAATAATGAAAAGTAAAAAAAAAAAAAAAGAAGTAATTAAATAAAAATTGAAAAATAAAATTGAAAGTAGGGTTTTGAGATGGGGGGGGGGGGGGGGAATATGTCTGTTGGTCTGTCTGACCCCCCTAATAACTTTTGCACGGATTGCCCGATTCGAAAAAAATTTTTGCATTCGAAAGATCTCGGCGAGAACATCTCATTTCCATATTTTACTTTTTGATTTGAACAATTTTTCGTTCAATTTTGAACAGTTCAAAAATTTTTAACATTAGCGCCTATGTGCAAAAATGAAGCTAATTATGTAAACTCTGGGCACAAGATCCAAGTTCCTATGTGCAAGCTTATCAGAACAAGCTCTCGGCGCGAAATATTGATTTGAACAATTTTTGAACAGTTAAAAAAATTAACATTAGCGCCTACGGGCAAATTTCAATCCCATATAAATCCTGATCGTACCGACGGATTTGCAAACTTTACCGGAAAGATGTTACGATGTAGAACATGTGCAGATATGAAATTCAACAAGAACTGAACGAACCTATTTTCCTACGAAATTTTTTGATTGGGATTTTTAAGAATATTTCTCAATGAATAAATGGATAAAAGAATGAGTGAAAGAGTTGGTTGGAGGAAAAAAAAAATGAAAAGTGAAGTGGATGAAGGAATGAATACATGTGCGAATAAATGATGAAATAAATAAATGTGAATAAATGATAAAATAAATAAATGGTTGAATCAATGAAATAATGAATGAGTGAGTGAATGAATATGTATTAGCCGTTGAAAAAGGGTATATTTGAAGTACTTAAGAACTAATGCTAAATGAGAAAGAGAGAGAAAGAGATAGCCAGATTATGAATTTGAATTTGGTGTGTACGGGAAAGTTAGGCTCTCTGTAGTTCTAGACGGAAATTTTTTCAATGTATTTGGTTCCTCTCCCCCTTTTCTCTCAAAATGTCACACCTCAATATACCCCTATACTCCCCCGGTTATATCTCACGTTATGTTACCTAAGCATATGTACTTGCAGTTCAGAAACAAAGCAGTATGTTATAGATCATATTTAAAAAAAAAAAAAAACTTTTAATGGCGCTTATGAGTCTAATAATAATGATTATATGCCTAACTTTGCATAAAATGATTTAGGTTTACTTCCAAAAAGCATAATTAGTATATTATTATGCACTAATCATGGGTACTGTTATATACTACTATCTTATATTACTATACACTTATTGAAAAATATTAATTAGTGTTTGAATTCTGTAAAAATTATTTGCGCTGTTTTATCCCAAAAATGTAAATGCCCAAGAAAATTTCCTTTTAAATTTAAACTTCGAACTAAAAGTTAATTTAAACCGTAATGAATATCGATGTTTTCGACACAAAATGAAATAATTGCGAATACAAAACAAAAAGTAGATAAATAGTATAAAAATCTTTAATCTGCTGATTTTGAATGTTTATTTTAACCAAAATGATATCACACTTCTTACTACCCCCTCCGCCCTCCCATTGTCACAAACGCACAATTTCTTGAACCTCCCCCCCCCCTCTCGAATCCGTCTCCATCCTTTGTAAATGACCTTTTAATAGCAGTTTCTTTTCCCCTTTCCTCCTCCCCTTCCCCCCCGAAGCGTGATATTTTTAAATGACCTTTTCTCTTCATATGGGAGTTTCTTTCTTTTTTCCCCCTTTCCTTTTTATTATTTTTTATTATTTTATTAATGACGTTTCAATGCATAATTTTATCAAATAAAATTAAAAAATCGGAAAATTCACGATTGGATACCTGTTGGAGTGTTTTATCGCTCTTGGCCGACTTGTACGTGATTATTTTCATGAATATTGTTTTATGCGAAATTTTGTATTCGTGTCTCTTTTGTCCAAGTGCGGATCCGGCCAATAGGAGTAGTGCCCCCTCCCCCTAACTTGGTCTCAACCCATGGGCTTCAAATTCAAAATAAATTTTCGGGGCAAAACCTCCTGATCCTCAATCTGTGCTTGAGACTGGGTTGTAATATAAAATCTTTCTCTCCGTAACCTGAAGTCTAAAAAAAAGAAGAAAAAATCGAATAACTATTTTTAAAAGCAAGGCATAGTTAATCAGTAACTTATAATCTCATAATCAATATATTTTTATAGATGATTTATCTTAACATTTAGTGCAATAATTCTTTCTTGATGTCCTTTCAAACTGCGCTCCATGATCTGGTTATGTTCATTATTTTGTTGATCAAACGCAGTTTCTTCGGCAACCAAAATTTTGCCTTTTGTCTTTAAAGCAAATATGATTTTCGTTAGAATTTATTTTTTTATTTAAATTTTTTGTATACCGTCTTTCTGAAAGGTAAGACTTTTTCTTCCTTCTGATAAACAACATTTGTTTATTCCGTAACTTACGTAGCGAAACTAAAAGAAAAAACACTTCTAACTGAGAATATTAAAAAATTCCTGCTGCTGTTTGTTGCTCAATCTTATTGCTGTATCTATGTGAAATCTTAAATTGCTGTAGCTATATGACGCTAAGCATTTTTTAAACGAACATTTGTGAGCTTCTGAATGTAAGCACTCCAAATGAAGTCTACCCTCGTCTTATACCCATCCCAAGAGTTCCAAGTTTTTGCATTAATAAAGGCGCTTCTTTGTAAGCTCCAAACTTATATATGTTACATATTTTGCAATTTTTATTTGTCACAGCTTTTTTTTCTCACACTTTCAGTTAAATTTTTGTTTCATAACATTGCAACATAAGTAATCATGACCCTCACATCTTTTTCGGTGTCCCCCTTGCCATTTTTGTCAGCTTCAGAAATAGGCCATAAAAGAGTAAGTTTTAATTACATTTTTCCATCCCGGGACCCATTGCTGTGTTACCCCGTAGTACCCTCATGTGAGTGCAAAGCTTTTAATTGCTGCAATAAAATACGATAAAATAAGATTTTTTTGGACCAAAGTTAGAATTTTTTCATTTTGTGCAAAAGAGAACTTTTCGTGTAGTTAATCTCTTGACAGTTTGGTTGTCCTGATAATACAGATTTGTGCATGGTGCTATTCCCTTCAATAGCCTATTTCGTGCTGACAATCACATCACTCAAAAATCCCGTGAAATTTTCACTATGTGACAGCCATGCAATTTAGAAGCCTCAATCAAGCCCACCAACGTTACTCACCTTTCGAGCGAGTGCTGATAGGCGTGAAAACCCTGCTTCTGCTGATAAAGGGGACTATTTTTCCAGTGCTATAGAAAGTAACTTTAGTTGTTTGACCACTTGCCCTTCATTCACCTTTGGTGGCAAGTGACATCTGCTAACATTGTCCACCCTCAGATTGCTGTGCTATTATACCTTACCACCTTTACTACCCCGTACACAGTTCCACGTGGGCTCGTCTTTGAACAAAAGCATTTAGGCGCCAATAACCAAGGATTGATTGTCATTGGTCAACAAATTAGGAAGTAAGCCCCTGGGCTTTTAGCTTGCTGGGTTGGTTCCAAGGTTCCATCCACAGAGTTTATGGTCCGCTTTGGAATAACAGGTAGACGTCTTGCTGAAACTGTGATTTCTGGCATTGATTATAAGCGATACGGCGGTGTCTGCTTCGCGGTAATTGCTATTTCTGTTATGGAAATGCAAGTGTTTTGTCCAGCCAGTGCTGGTAAGATTTGATTCTTCTTCTTTCTTTTTTATGCTGTTAATGTTAGACAATGTTAAGTTTCCGTTTAGATTCAAAATTAACCGCATTGTAATGAAGTTCAAAAGTTTGACATTTAGGCAATCATGACGCAAAACGGTTTGAAAGAATCTTTTGTAAGAAATGTTTTTTCTTGTTTTAGGACATTTTTTAATTGTTGAACTACTTATATTGTATTTATCACTGTCCCTGATTTATTAACATCTTCTTTTGAAGTATTCGGAGAACTGCAATCCATTTAGGTGAAGTCCATAGTTCAAGGTCGAAACTGAGACATTATTCTGTTACCTGAACTTCAACAATAGAATTCTTCGTCGCGTGCTTATCTACTTTTATAGTGTCGCCACGTGTTTTTAATCTTTGGTGGAGAACTGAGCTTCTCTTATTAGTTTTGCTTTTTACTGTTGTCCGTTTAGAAAATATCGTGGGCATCATTTTATTTTGAATAGCATTTTTTGCTTATTGTTTGAGCCATTATTTAATATAATGCGCATTAAAGTGATATTAAAATTATTTGTTTCCTTTTAAAATTATTAGTTTCCATTTTAAAATTATTAGTTTTTTCTTTTAAAATAAGTGCTTTTTAAATAATTTTATACTGCACTGTGAAAAAATGTCACCTTATCTTTGAAGATATAAAAACTTTATATTGGGGGGGGGGGGGGGTAGATTAAATGAAATTATTCAGAAAAGAATTGCTGTCGATTGTAGTGTGAGTGAGCTATTTTATTTTTCTTGCACCATTGTTTCTCAAACTAGTGCGCCTCCACAGCAGTGAATTGCCGTGTATTTCCCTCCCTGCAATGGCTACAAGAAATTCAAATATGTTCAGCGGATTAATATTGCCTAAAATATCTGAGAATAAAGTAAAAGCTTCAACAACTAAATATTTAAACTAGATAATATTTTTTATTCACTCATTTCTTAAAATTTTATCGATTATGTGTTAATATCTACTTGTTATATTCCTTCGGAATTTCAGAAGCTGTTACCCTCCATCGTGAAAAATTTAGAGAAACAGTGTTTTAGGTAGAGCAGAGAGAATTTGCATAAAGGCGTTTAAAACGACGGGATGCTGAGGCATTCATTTATTTTTTAAAATATAAAACATAATGTCGAAAAATGCTTAATCGCTGCTTTTCTTTATTTAGGCATATATTTTCAAATTAATAATGCGAGATATACATTTACATGTTAGGTCAAAAAAAAAAAAAAAAACATGTTGTACAGATTTGTAATAAAACTTTTTGGATATATTGTTTCCTAGTCGCAAGTGCGTTTGTCCGTTGTTTTGTCCCAAACCCACTTTCGGTGCATAGGTAACGCATGAATTTTAGAAGGTTTCTGTTTCACGTGCAAGGTCATTATTGCTATTAATTCCTTCTCTCTCGCTCCCGTTAAAATCGTGGGCTAAAGTTTCCTAGTCTTATTTCTCTACCCCGTTATATTTCCGTGCTGGTTTGTTTGGAAATAACGCACCAAAAAGTTAAACATTTTCTATTTCTTCCGGTTGCAAAAGTATTTATTTCCCATTTTGCATATCAGATGATAAATTGTTTTATTTGAGATAGCTGGCTAATTTTACAATTTGCGAATGAATGTTTTTATAAATTTCTTGAATTAAAAATTATGTTCTTTTCTTTCTGTTTTCTTCAAAATCATGTCATCGTTAAAGGGGACTCACAAAATTATTATAAATATTTTATCTTGTTTCTTCCGATAGAGAAAGAGGAATAAATAATACTTCAGAATTCGGATTTCCTTCCCCACTGCATAGTTTGCGCTTTGCGCATGGAGAGTGCACAACTTCCTCTAATCGGTTGGAATTTTCTCTCTCCCAGATTTGACCAAAAGAGAAAATCAAATCGTGATTGAATGCGTTTATTTAGAAATTATGGATCTCCTGTGCTCGGTAAAAGACAATGGTCTGTCAATTCGAATCCTGTACGAAGTCGTAGACATCCAAGTTGCTCAAGAGCCCGCCTGCTACTGATGTTGAACTCAGGACATATCTCTTGTCGACAGCACCGTTTTCAAGGTTGACAATTACCGTTGCGACATCTGCTTCCCGTTCGTTCGCTTGTCCTTTCTTTCGTTTCGGTCTTTTTTTCTAATCTTTGCTTTTTAGAAAAGGATGCGTAACTTAGAAATTCATTTAGTTACTTATTGCATTTATTTCATTTTCATTTTTTTGAAGAGATGTTTGGACTCCTGGGCGGAGGAAGGGTAACCCCTCCATTTCTGTTCCCCGCCCAAGAGTTAGGTACAGCTGCAATGATTTATATATATACACACAGTCCCTGGCCAAATTAATAGATGCGCTACAGTGTTTTCGTAATTTTATACTTAAAACTCAGTCTGATGCAAAAACTGGTTTTTACTTACTTAGTCATGTTTTAATATACAATGTTCACACCTTCTAGTAAAAAAAATATTAGCTCTTGCATTTAGGGGACCGTCAATAAATTGAAAAAGAAGAAAAATGTGTTGGTTGATCCTGTATCGTAAAAAGCTGGGAAAGAGCTGTAAATTTCAGATAACAGTTTAATTGCCTTGTACAATTATTCTGTGCATTTTTGTAAAAATTGCGCTTATACTCACGAAGATATAGGCAGTTCTTCAATTTGATTCACCCGTTTTTGGTTTAGTTCGCAGTTTTTCACAAAACGTTACGAAACTTTCAGAGAACTTTGACAGCACACAAATGAATCATTATACTAAAATTTGAAATTAAAATGTCGAATATTTGATAAATTATGGATATTTAAAGGAATTCATGCTTTACTGCGCGTGCGCGAAAGATATCAATTTTTAACTGCCGTAATTTCAAACCCAATCGGGGCAACTCAAAAACACATCAGTTGAACATTTTGAAAATTCAGAAAGACATTGGCAACTTATCAATGCATTTCAACATTTTTTTGGAAAAGAGCTATTTCTTCGATTATGTTCACAAATCAATCGCTAGCAGTCATTTAGTGCATTTATGCTGTGATTTGTGATAAAAATTGAATTTTTGTGATCAAGCCCTCTCCATCCATCCTCTTGGTGATGATAGTAAGGAATTCTTTACAAATACTACACCTTTTTATCGCTGCTTTTGAAACAAATTTGGTTTTGTTAGAAAGAAAAAAGATGTTATTATTATTTTTAATATTTTGTTTACTCGCGCCCCTGTGTTAAGGATAAAACTACATGTCTAATTTCTGAAATAATTGTCGGTATGTATAATGTCGGTTTATCCAGTGTTTGGTAAATTTAAGAATATTTATCAGGTACAAACATACAAGGTTGCAGAGCATCAAGTAAACACATAAGCATTAATTTTTAATAACTTCACTTGAGGAAAAGTTATGAACTGAAAATACCGTCCTTCAAATGACTACTACTAGTATTTCTCTATACGCTCACTCGCCTATCGTTTCCTGCAAAATGTCATCTCGCGTAAACCAATATTAAGTGGCTAGCAAAAGTGAAAGGGAGTTATCCTTTTCCCCCTGACGTTTCATTTGTTTAAATCCAACGTAAAAACTTGGGTATTTAAGAAAAAAAAAACAATTTAAAATTTTATTTAGAACCTATATCAAAAAAAAAAAAAAAAAAAAAAGGGTTTTTTTCAATAAATTTCTGCCTCTCGTATTTATGTGCAGTTTTATATTTATAGAAGATATATATATATTGCAAATTTCCTCCCAGATTATTAATTTTTCTAATTTCAGTTGACTTAGAGCTCCATCTTATTTTAGTTGGCTTCCGAGTGAAAAATGTTTTTCTGCGTCGTAAATTCTATTTTTGAATTTTCAGGGCAAGTTCTCTTGCGCGGATTTAGGATTGTTAGTGCATCATTTTTTCCCTTTGGAAGTGTAGAGTAATATTAATTAGTGTTAATGTTATTAGTTAACATCATTCTAAAAACCGCTTGGGGCAGCGCTCCTCTCCCGATAAATCCTTCCGTGTACTTCGTCCATGTTCTTATAATCACCAAGTATTTATTTGTTATCAGTTTTCGCCGGAGAAAAACCGTATCTGATGCTTCATTCTATCCTCACTTCTTATTTTTTTTTTCACCCTCTCATTTAACGCGCCATCCAAAAGCTTCCTTGCAGCTGGAACGTAATCATAATGCACATAAGGGAAAAAAAAAAGAATTTCGAGCGCTCTTGTGTGTGCCGAATTCCCTTGTTGGTCGACCTCAAAAAAAGAAACTGCAGAAACAAGTTCAAGTCGTAGAACTGGGTTAATTCCACCTTGTTTATTCTTTACTGCTGGGAGGATACTACTGTTCGACGACATCACGGAATCAGAAGACTCTCTTTGGCTGAAATCCCCAGCGGGATTTTTATTACCTTCGGACGCATTTGCACGTGTTTGTTTTCTCCAAATTTCGCACTGAAAAACATGTTTTCTTTGCCACTGTACCACGTGAATTTGCGTTTTCTTCTGGCATCGAGAACTCCGCGCCGATTACAAAAAATCTAACTACGGTAAATAGTGGATGTCAAGTAAAAAACGGGAGGGAATGGGCAGTCCAGTAGCTCTTCGTTACATTGCGCGTGTCGGGGGACAGCGAAAAAGCGCACCTAATGCGCGATATAACAGAAGCCGTTAGAAATAACTAAAAAATTACTAGTAAATTGAGTCAACGTAAAAAAAGTTAATTAATTAGTAACAACGTAAATTAGTTTATTCTTACACAATGACAACTTTCTTAATAAAAATAGAAAATAAAATTTCCATTTTCATACGCAACTCTTGCAATATCAATTCTGAATATATTTCTATCAAACCGCTCTCCCTTTTTTGGTTAAGGGGGATTGTATAATTTGGATTGTTCAGGCCAAGCGCGAATCCTTTCTGTATTAAAAGGTATCCAGAAATGGCTGTATTTTTTCGCTTTGGGGCAGTAGACACCTGTCTCTTTCATTCAATGAGAGTTAGGAAAAAGTACAAAAAGTAAAAAATAGTCAAGTAAAACGTCAACTGGGTTTGAGTAAGATCATCCTGCGGGCATGTGAGTTAGGGGAAATGGGACAGGACTACAGATATTCACAGTATTATATGGTCCTGGGAGTGGGAGGATAATTGTTGCAACTTTTTAACTGCAGAAAATTCAGAAGAAAGGAAAACATTCCTGTTCGATGGCTTTGTTTAATATAGGGATAAGGGCTTTACTGAGGAATGCAATATTTTTACTTTCAAGAGCTCAAAATTTTCGGAGACATAGAAAAAGCTCGTTATATTCGAATGAGCATTGGTGTAGTCGAGGAGGGACGGCGTCCCCCTACCTTTTTATTTTAACACAAACGTCCCCTCACTTATTTTGAATTTTAACACAAGCGTACCCCATTTTCTGATGTTGGTATATGTAAGCGTCTCCCCACCTTTTTCTCCAGGACTACATCACTGCGAATGAGCGACATATCGAAGGGTTACTGTACTATGTACAGTGCGAATTTTCAACAAATGTTTCATGAACTTGTTAGAATTTTTCCTACAAATTACTTAGAAATTTCTATTAATTCTCCAAATTAATAGAAATTTCTAAGGCTACATTCGGCTACAAAGAAATATAGTATATTTTTCAACTTCGAGTTCTGAAGACCGTTTTACGTCATAATTAAAATAAAAGAATAATCATTTTGACAGCACTGGTTAACACATCCTTGGTTCATTGGATGATTTCAGAAATTTCAGGACAAATCGAACGCCATCGGAACTGCAACAAAAAATAAGATACGCATCGAGATTTTTCCCCGGAAGGGACCGTTCATTAATAATGTCATATTTGAACACATCCCCCTACCCCCTTTGTCACATGTCACGCCATATTACATAAGCATATGCACTTGCAGTGTTGCAGTTCAGAAACAAGGCAGTACGTTATAGATTACATTTATAATTTTATTTTTGAACTTTTAATGACTTGTGTGAACGTAACAATAATAATGATGACAAGTGTACTTAATTTGTATAAAATAATGTTAAGGTTTACAACAAAAAAAGAGTATAAAAAAAGAGAGCATTAGTATTTAATATTGAAATTTAATAGTTCGAATTCTAAAAAAATGACTCTTGCTATTTTATCTTGAAAGTATAAATGCCTTCGTAGATTTCCTTTCAACTAAAAGTAAATTAAAACCTTAATCAGCATCGGTGTTTTCGATACTAAATAAAATCAATAAAAATTTAAAATCAAATGATAAAAGTCGAAAAAACTTTAAAAACAAATTTAATTTGCTGATTTAAATGTTTTTAAAGAAACCAAAATGTGTGGTGTTACACTTTTTGTAACCCCCTCCCCTTATCGCAAAATATCACAATTCTCGAACCCCTTAAACCTCTCGAGGCGTGACATCTTTTATAAATGACCCCTAACATGAATCCTTTTTTTTTTCTAAAGTTTTCTCTTTTCTCCATAACAGTCTACTACATCGGTCATCCTGTTGTGCAAAGTATATTAATTTCGTTTTTTTTTTTTTTTTTTAAATTCTACCTTTTTTAAATATCAATAATCTTATTTAATGCGCAACGTTTTTTATGAGATTTAAATTACGTGATAAAAATATGAAGCAAAAAGGAATCCGTCTTTTTTTCAAAATCCTCATAACTAAAGCTGTCTACTTTTCAAACGAAAGTCAACCAAAACATAATCCAGAATATGCAAACAAAAACACTTTTCGAAAATAAGCTCTAATGCCCAAAAGAATGAACTCAACGCTCTGTTTTTCGTTGCGCTTTATTGATTTTTTCCTTGTTGGCAACTTATCCATGAAATGGGCTCACTCTCATTTGAGTTGTTTACCGAAATACAAGGTTGTCTTCAATTAAGTATTTTGATTCAGCTCAAAACCCATGTGTTATATTTCATTGAAGGTTTCACAATCATGTTTTGTGTTTTCCAGTTTCATTTCATTTCAGGGAAATGTGTAAGATCAATAACGTCCACAACAGCTCGTGACATGTAAATTTTGAATTTTAATTTTTTTCCTTCATCGAGCCAGATGACTCTTTTATTAAAAATTGTCTGCTATGATAAATGTTTCATAAGTTCATAATTTTCTATTTGAAGTGCTATGGATGAGTTTGGTGGAAGCGCGTTACTTTTCTTGTTAGAGGGTAAACTTCTCAAGGCGGTCAAAGATTAATGTTACAAAACAACCTAATTTGATGCAAATAACAAATTAGTGTTTACGTTTTAGTAAATTCTAAGTTAAAATACATACTATTCCAAAAGAATAAAATTGATTTTGGATTAAATCGATTATTTAAAAAATTCCAAACAATTATTCCAGAATTTTTGGTAAAGTAAAACCTAACGAAGAGCGAGAAATAAAATTTCGTTTACAAATAGCAGAAAAGGAATATTAGTTATTTTGGAGAAAGACTTGTAAAAATTTGCAGTTCTTATAAATTAATGGAAAAAATTAACTTAGCCTAAGAAGCGACTTTTTTCCCCTCATTTCAGCTTTATATTTTATGTTAACACACTTGATTGCAGTTTGAAGATAATTTACAAAAGTGTTTAATCGTAAAAATTAAAGCTTAAATACTAAAATTGCTCAATTAATAATAAAAAGTTATGTAATATTATTTTATTGATCTCGTTTTGAAAAGAACTCTTTTTACTCCTGAATTTTATTTCTGACCGAATCACAGTCCGTACTAATTTCCGCGTTGAAAAAAAAAAAAATGAAGGGAAGTAGAAAAGGCACAACGTGAACTGTCCAGCAACCCTCCCCCCTTTAACTCTCACAGTATGAAATCTCTCGGGTCAATTGGTAACTGCTTTTTGTCACCTGTGCCACTCGGAAGTCGTTTGTCTTCTCTGTAGAAAAATTCTCTGGATAGCAAATAGCTTTCTGCCGTGGGATATTTATACGGTTGGCTGATCTAAATGTTTTATGTGCTGAATGGTTTGCTTTGCATTCTTCTGTTATTACATTCGGTTTACCTGTTCGTAACTTTCGAGTATTTTGGGGCATTTTCTTATAACTTTTGTCGTAAATGCGTTATTTGGTGTTTTACCGTTATCTCTAGAACATTACTCTTTGTATTTTGTGTTTTATTTTAACCTGCCGTTGGTCCCAACAAAGCAATGCACCGTAAACGTACTAAAATTGTAAGCTTGTTTATGGCGCGCTATATGCCTTGTGCTCACATTATTACAATTGCGTCAGAAATATCTCACACGTAGCAACGTGTTATAACTCAGGTAGAACGTGGAGAAATGAATTCTTTCCTCCTCCCTACTTGTATTATTTAAAAAATCGGTAACTAAAAAATTTTATATTATTTTTTATAAGTGTAATTTTTAAAATCAGGAGTTGTAATTTTTTGTGCTAGGTATTTACTGGAAAAGAAAGCAAGAAACACTTGAACTTTATTGGGTTGAAAACACATTATACATTTTTTATGTAAGTAATGATTGTTTAATTTCTTTATTTACAGTGTCCAAATAGACAATATGAAAACTTTATTTACAGTGTCCCCTGTCAAAATAAATATTTTGACAGGGTTATTCTGTCAATTCAACATAAGGTAAAAATCTCCGGTTTAATTATTGCGAAATTCACACCTAATTGAAAGCAAATGCACATATCTCAATAAAATTCACATTTTTCGAGTCTTATACCACATAACCTATGACAAATTTCAAGAAAATATGAGATTTTGACCCTCCGTTCAATAGATATAGAATAATGATTTGACAATGGTAACGCTTCTTCGAAGGTTAATAATTGGTAATTGTGCAGCAACAACCAGGTTAATTAGGTGCAAAAAAAAAAGACAAGAGCTGGTAAAATCTAAAAGGCGGCCACAGCAGAAAGCACGAAGCATTTTTCATTTTCCTGAACTACAAAAAAATGAATAAGCTTTCTTAAGTTTATTCAGTTGTTTTCTCTCTTTTAAACTTCCTATTGATGCAAATTAAAAATTCTGCATGTTATTTTATAAGACAATAATGATTGGTTAAAAATAACATGCGAGTTTAATCTACCTTTATTTTACTCTTGGCTATTTCTCTTCCCCTTTTTTATTTTATGAGTACTAATCTGAAATTTAGCAATTTCCCGATTACGACTGTAACCTGGCTTCCTGATCGGTGCAGTTATTTATTATTATTATTTTTAAAGAAACAAAATAAGAAATTTTCGAAGTAGCCATTGCTGTAAGGAAGCTATTGTGATTCTTGGCAATAGAGAGATGCTCTTGGAGTTTAGAAACTCTTGGCTTTTTTTTTTCTCCCGAGAAATCTGACTTTCGCAGAAAAAACTTGTAACATTGATTGCCAAAGATGTCCTTCACCCTTCGTGGAGACAAAAGATATTTCTCCTTCGGATTATGTCATTCGTTTTCCTCTATTATCATTCAATATGCATGAGCTGGCATGTTAGTTGGAAAAGAATATACCTTTAGCTTCAATACTTTGCATTGGCGACGAATTCAAGGATATATTATTGCTTTGAATTTCCTTTTTTATACATTTTTATGAAATTTTAAGATTTCTTTAACTAGATTCCCAAATTCTCTAAAACTTTATTCACTAAAACACGTGAATTTGTTTTAGAGTCTCTGTATTGTTTTAAATAATAATTAAATTGAAAAATGCCATTGGTTTTATTATTTGATAATCGCTACCGATCAGTTAAAATAAATCTTTAAAACTTTTAAAATTAAAACTGCTTTAGCTTAGGACAATTTGAAGCTAGAAGTAACTACTGTATTGAATCGCAGTAGTAATACATTTGAAAGAATTTTCTTGATTTTGTATTATACATGGTAGCTAATGCGGCGTTCAGAATCGCGGCTGCCTTTTGGGGTCCCCGGGGGAAAATGAAATAATAAGTAATAATTTAAGAAATAAATAAATAAAATTAATAAATGATAATACATAAATAAATGTATAAAATAAAAATAAAAAGGTTTTGAAAAACGACAATGAACTCTTATTTTTTATTTATGAGATTTTTTATTCATTATTGAGCACCAATGTGCGCTGTTTGCCTGAGTCTTATGGCGGGGTGTTTTTTACTTTAATAATTAAAAATAAGGTATGATGCAATGCTCATAACTAGCAGTGGTCCTAAAACTTTCAAAAGCGATAAACTTTAAATGATATAAAAATGTACAATGTATGAGTACTTGATGCAGCATTTATGTAATTAATACTTTCCGCATAAGTACTGTAAAGAATTATTACGCGTTGCAAAAATATTTAAAGGAAAAACGTATATGTAAACCAAGTAGAAGCTCTAATTATGAAAAAGGAAGTATCTTTTTCGTTAATTCTGTGTCTCTGAAAGAGTTTTGAACACTTTAAGTCTATTTACAGATACTTAAAAAACATGAAGCTCGAGAAGTTGAATTTCTCGAATTAATTGGTAGTGAAGTAGAATTATAATTACTTATACATTATCTTATTTATATACTTTCATCTAACATTATCTTATATATCATGAGGAAGCACAGATTCTTATATTTTTCCAAACAGTTGTTGCATAAGACTTGAGATCGTGTGGAGTGTAGGGAAATGCAGTTACGCTCTTTGCTGTTTTTATCTACTAAAGCCAAGTTATTTATTTTTCAATTTAAAATGATGCGAACTGCTCATATAATCATATTTATAAATTATTGTATGACAAATGTGCTAATCATGTTCAGCCTTTACTCAGAATCTAGGGTTTGGAATGTGTCCAAACGGGCTCCTTTCCAACTGGGCTAGAATTGTTCTTTGACGGTTAAAATGGTTCTTTCTTTCTCTTCGTAATTCCAATATACCTTAACGCATCGTTTCTCAACCTGGGGTCCCTTAGTTATAACGGGATCGTAATCTGATCAAAAATAAATAAATAAATAAATCATGTTAAACAAATATCTCAAATTATGATCAAATGTTACAAAATTCAGAAACGAAACATTTTATGCAATGTACAATGTAATTTTTATCGAATGCTTTTTTTCGATTTTATCGTATAATTAATGTTTTGTAAGTCTGTTAAATCTAATATTTTTTCAATACTTTTCCTCCCAAGCAGTTTCGGTATCAGCGTGTGCCCCCCCTCCACCCCCCCCAAAAAAATAAAAATAGATCCATTGCGAAATTCACGAAAGCAAAAACGAGCCTTTTCAAAATGTGTTATTGCGAAGGAGGTTTCATAAAATTTGAATGTCTTTTAGGAAAAAATGTATTCCGCGCAAAATACAGACATACTAGTCTCCCACCGCTACCCCAAATACCTCTCCATCATTTGCACGGGTTGCCGTCTCCCCTTGCTCTCCTGTAGTGATGATCCTAACCAAGAGATTTACATAATCGAATGACTAGCTACAGAGCGAATCTGATAATCGGATATAGTGTGATTCGGATAATCAGGAATCTGGAGTGATATCCATTTCACAATCGAATGAATCTCTCGAGCTATTTTCAAGATTTTTTGTTTTTTCATTTTTTGAACCGTTTTCATCGTTGTGCTTTTCGTGGTTCTTTAATGATCGTGGAATAATTGTTTATTGGTGACGACAAAATCCTTGATTGTTATTTGCTTATTTGTGAAAAATAATTCACATTCTGAAATAATGATGCTGCGTCATGTTACATTTTAAATTATGACTATCAACTGCAACAGAAATTATTTGCAATGTCTTATTTCTGGGTTTCAGTATAATTTAATGTGGAAAAGTTTTGTGAATACAATTTTCAGACCTTGCATAATGCTATGAAAATCGGCTATTGCGAAATTTTTTCACTGTTCAATAAGAACGGTTCTACGCATTTAAAAATGCATTATTATGCAATTACTTTTTTTTTTTTTTGCTTTACGTTGGGCGTAAAACAGCATCACCGTCTGTTATGACGATTACCTACTATCTTTTAAAAATTTTTCTCCAGTTGATTCTGGCTTGAATTCCCTTTGCTCGAGTTTAGTTTTTCAGACGTCGTGTCCGTTTCCAGGCGTCTAGACGTTAAATTATTTGCCAATTTCTGTTAGACTTTGGAACTGAAAGCACTTTTTTTTTCATCTTTTCTTTTTTCAACTTTTCTTAAAGCGTTGAAGTTTTGCAATACGGCTGCATGAAGTTTTTCTCTTTTTCCTTTTTGAATGCATAAGATAACTTAAAACCTGTATTTATGCTTGACTGGAATAAAATTGTAGTTTTGTTCGATAAAATAAATATTTCTTGATCTCAACGATCCTTTCTTTGTAAAAACTAAAAACTTTTTTTCACAAGTACCCTACGTTCCATAAATCTTAAATGTTCTCTGGAATTTTTCTTCTTTCCCGTGAAATTCGATATAGACATGTTAAACGAGGGGCGCACCGACAGGGGAAGGTGGACCAACGGGGCGCCCCCCAGAATTCATCGGGTATCCAAACGATTTTTTAAAAATATCCGGAACCCGATGTACACAAAACCTGGTTATCCGGATAGCATTTGCAGGTTTCAAACACCAGACCCGGGTATCAGGTACGGAAAGGTCACAAAAGGTACACCGGATACCCGAAAAATCAATATCCGGTTTGTTCCTAATCCTGGCCATGGCCTCCCCTCTGAGCAAAATCCGGGGTTACAAATATCCGTGTTATTGGTAAAGCAGAATTTTTCTGACATTTCTGCTGCATCAAAATGCGGAACTTTTGAGTCATTCGGTCACTACGATTTGTTTTCAGTTCTGCGTCTGGTCTTTCACAGGAACAGCTTTTCTCCTCAGCTGCTGATAAAGGATTCGCCGATTCGCGGCTCCTTTTCCTCCCCTTATTATTGGTTTTCGAAGTTGCAGTTACTGACGGGAGCGTCTGCCTGTTGGCGACGGAATTCAGCCGCATAGAATCTGACATCCGCCAGGTGTTTTTACCCCCCCCTTTTCGAAATTTATCTCATCCGGGATTGTGAGAAAACTTCACAAATTTTGTTTCTTATGAAACTCGTAGATCGACATTTAAACAAAATTCGTAGATTAAATAAATAAAAATTAAAGGCAGAAATAATATGAATGAGCATACTATATAAATATGAACATGATATTACGATATAGAAAAGAAAAACAAATTAGGGCTTTATACATTGCAAATCCTTAGAAAGTTTTTTTTTTTAAAGTAAATGAACTTTTCTTAATGAGAAGCAAACGCACAGTAAATTGCAAGAAAACAGGTGTCGGTAGATACTTTTCAGATTGTTTTCAGCCTTCATATGTTATTTAGTCTAAAAGAAAAGATTTTTGGTAAAAGTACAAACAAATTAGGGTTTTCGAGATAGCAAATCCTTAGAAAGTCCTTTTTGCTTTCTTTAAAAATAAAAAAACTGTACTTAATGAGAAACAAACGTTATAGCACAATGAATTGCAAGAAACATTGTGTGTAATTCTTCCGGTGTTATTCGTTCCTAGCTTCGGGGGTTAAAAAGAGCCTCTTTTTTTATCAATGTAAAAATATTTGCAAGTTTTCGGATGTTTTTCTCGCGGATTACATCATCTTAAAACTCCCAACTTCAAGCTTTGAGGAAATGATTCTTCATAATCCCAAAACATGTGCATGATTTTTTTTGCAGTGTCTGTTAGAACAAAGTTCGTTTTCTCACACACTGATTGAATTATTTTTGATTTAAAGAGGGAGGAGGGGGGATGCGTTTCTAAAAGTTTTGGAACGATGTTCAAAATTTATCTACTTTGCAAAAGAAGATGCAGGTAGAAAAAGAAATGAAAGTGAAAACGAGTTTCTTATTAATCTTGAAGTTCTTTCGTTTAATTTCATGACATGAAACGAGATAAGGAACTTAATGCGGCATGCGTTCACTTCTTGTCCTTGAAATTTGATCCTTCAATTGAACGTTTTATTTCTTCAAGTACTTAATTTTTCTTTTTTTCTTATGCTGTGCACGTGCTTGTATATCGTGTTAAAAGTATGTACATAAATATAAATAGTGGCCGCACCATATCCTAGTAAAAGTAATTCTAAAATCTCTGTTGTTTTGATCAGATCTTATTTGACTTGTAAGTATTAAATACTTGTCCTTTCTGCAAAAATGTTTAGACGTTTGCAAGTGTGTTTATCAAATAGTGTAAACTTAGTGTTCATATAAATCAGTATACCTGGTAGTCTTCAAATTATTTTTCTTTTCGGAGCATCCATTTGCAATCCATTCTATCTGAAAGATGTGGTTTTCTCTTAAAATGCAATCAATCCGCATTTATCGAAGAACCAAATTTATCAGTAACGTATCAATACACCTATTTTACTATTATTTCGGAAAATAATATTATTTTTAGTTTTTTTCGCGTGAAGGATATGACGCGAATCAACAACATTGACAGCCTTTCTAAGAATACTTGAAATACTAACAGCTGTTGCTGTTAAATCGTGCTTTGTGTAAGCTGTTACTCTATTAAAAAAATTTTTAAACGGTGTTCCGAAGGTGCATAATTTGTCAGTAGCCCGAAATTAAAAAAGACAATAGCAAAAAAAAAAAAAAAAAGAAAAAAAAAAAAAAAACCTTGATGATAAAACTTTTGTTGTAAAACCTGAAAATTTTAAGATAGATGAGGGGGGTGTCCGTTAGGAGGGGTTTTACTGCAATACTTTTTGCAAGCATGATGTCAAACTCATTCTTAAAAATTATTAGGCCTTATGTTTGTTTCAGTAAATTCTTGACCCGGAGGACTTTCATCCCGAAGCTCATATTATACATTGATCTTTTATTATTATTATTTAATTAAAATTTGATGAGTTATATAATCGGTTCCATTCTGTGTAATCTCAATCGCGTACATGCAATTTTCATTGCAATTTGTGCATTATTACGTTGTTTCACTCATTCTACATCCACTGCAAAGTTAATCATTTTTCAATTAAAAATTATTAGGCCTTATGTTTGTTTCAGTAAATTCTTGACCCGGAGGACTTTCATCCCGAAGCTCATATTATACATTGATCTTTTATTATTATTATTTAATTAAAATTTGATGAGTTATATAATCGGTTCCATTCTGTGTAATCTCAATCGCGTACATGCAATTTTCATTGCAATTTGTGCATTATTACGTTGTTTCACTCCATTCTACATCCACTGCAAAGTTAATCATTTTTCAATAAGAAACATGTTCGAATAATGAAAAAAGAAAACCCTATCACCGAGATCCTATTGTACCTCTCCCCTCGAGACCCGATTGTGACAATCAGCGTCTGGAGAAAGTCCACTTTACCAACTCATTATTCGCAATTAACCTTGGGGCAGGAGGGTGTCGCCCAGATCGTTTTGCTAACTGAATTAAGAACTTTCCTCCATTGACCTGCACACATGGCTGGGGTCCAGCGGCGTAGAACGATCGGGTGAATGCCCCCCGGTCATTGGTCCTCTTTCGGCCGCATCTGCTGCTACGAGCGATTCTTCTTCCCTCCGCCAGGTGTGAAACGTTGTTTTCGCGATTGCTACTGCTTTCTGCTTTTGACGTTTTATTTTACTTATTGCTACTGCTTTCTGCTTTTGACGTTTTATTTTACTTTCTGGGTCTTTCTCCTCTCCCCACTGAATTTAGTTTAATGCTTTTAGAATTACGTTTGTTCTTGTCGCAGTTGAATCTTCCTTTTGATTCAAAATGTGCCTTTCACATCGTGTAAGTTTACGAATCTTCATCAGATGATTTGTAAAAAAGAAACGGGAATTTTCCCCTTGCCGTAATCTACCAACTTTTCGATTTTTTTTTAAATTTCTTTTTTTTTTTACTTTCAGTATCAGTATTGTGTACTGTCTGAATTTTATTATTTATCGTGATTCTTGAAATGACGAAATCCTACTTCACCGTGAGAGATTGAATACAAAATAAAAGTACTTTTAATAAATCAACTTCTTATATAAAGTGGTGGTAGTTAGTGTGGACAATTTTTATAAATTTTCTAAAAAAATGTGCAAAATACAACTTTTTTTTGCGTATCAAGTATACAAGAATTTGGACTTCTACATTTAATTCGGCTGATATATGAAATTATCCAGCTGTATAGTTTTTTAATGTATTTTGAAAAAGGTTTTGTCCATACTAGCATCATGTGGACAAGAAATACAACTCTTAAAAATGTGCGTAAAATCTTAATAAATTTCAATCTAAACAGCATGTTCCTTAGCACTATTAATCCTAATATTTAGAACAGTGATTTACCTATATGTCTTTGTTATAAAAACTGCAGTTGGGTATGTCTGGAACGTGGAATCGGTTTCTAAGACAAGTTAACGCGCATTAAGATATTATAAAAGGAAAAGGAAAAAAAGATTGGAAAAAAATGGGGGGGAAAAACCGGTAAATTGAAATTAAAATATTGAAATTTATTTACAAAATTTTATTTGTCTCAATAGATGAATGGTTTAACCTTACAATCGGTTTTAAATCTTGAATACACTGTAAAAATAATTTTTTTGTCCAAAAAAACAAAAAACACGTGTGTTTACACACGTCGAAAACTACATAAGCATTCTGCCTTCTTGAACAATATCTAAAAAAAAAAAAAAAAAATAAATAAATAAAAAAAAGAAAAACTTGCTTACACTGTTTTACCATATGATCTTCATATTTAATTAATATTTTTATCACTGAAAACTCAATTAAGCCGATTTTAAAATGTCCATACTAACCCCATGGTGTCAATTATAAGTTATCGCCTAACACTGGCAAATTTAAGCCTTGCGAAACGAAGGTGAGTATTAAAACTTGTAGTAATTATATTCATTTGTAACATGCTATCCGCTTTCGTTTGAAAATTTTAATCAAATTAGTCGAAATTGGTATTTTAAATACTAAGCATGAACTTATTTTACACCATAAAAACCTCATTTTATTAATTCCGAATGAACAATGAAATGAAATTTTGTAAAACTTTACATGGAAGTGTACTTCTGTGTTCGAAAACTGCAAAAACTCACTCAGAAGCTTGAACTCAAATAAAACAGAATTTTTCACGTTGTCCACTTAGCTCCCTTCTCCACTATAATTGACAGGATTCTGAAGGGATCGACAGGTTTTGCAATTTCTCATTGCAATCCCCCCTTGTTTCCTCTCCCGTCCAAGATGCAATGTTCTTTATGAAATCATTATTTATTTTTGTTTAAATCATTTCGTTGTAGGTTTAAAATTTTTACACTTGTGTTTTTAAACTTATTTTATGGTATTTTCCCTATCAACTTTTGAGTTGCAACTTTCAAGAATCACCTAATAATTTGGAAATATTGTTTAAAAAAATTAATATTGCTCAAAATTGCGACATCTATTGTGGAAGAAAATCTATAAATTTCGTTTTACTGTTAAAACGAAATCGAACCTTCGGAATTAAAATGGAATTCACGTGTAACTTTTCGCTATTGCGCAATACATATGAATCGGATTTTCCAAGATTTGAGTGAAAGTAAGTTTGTTTTCTTCGTTCAATCGAACAAGTTTTAATAAGTTATCAATTCACTTTTTCGGACAGGAGTAAAAGTATCAAAACAATGTTCCACGTGTGGTATTTCGAGCCAGTCTTGGAGGAAAACTTGTTGTTCTAGAGTTTTTTTTTTTGTCTGTGTGTGTGCGTGTGTATACGTAGGACGTTGTTGAATTGTATTTTCAAAAGAAGATAAATGAGAAGAATGTTCTAAATGATTAGTGGAAAGGAAACATTCTAAAGTATGTACGAGAAAACAAATTTAAGCATTAAAAAACTATTTTTCGACAATTAAATGACATTTTGATCTGTATTTTATATCTGATTTAAAAATAATTTTCTTTAAAATAACATTAGAATCACAGATAATCAGGTCAGTAACGGTATGAACTACCGCCAGTTTGTTTAAAATGCATTATGATGCAAAATACCACTTGATTTTAAGAATTAGCAGAGTAAAAATTTAAAAAAAAAAGATTAAACCGCATCAGATTATGTATAAGAATAGATAAATAGATTAAGGGTAAAAAGGATCGGCGTTCAGATCCTTACGCGATTTTGACAACTAGTATCCATCCTCTGGAAAATGCTTTTGTTGCTAAGATACCTAAAAAGAACACATGAAAGTAAACGATTTTGGGAATGAATAAATAAATTTAAAGGCATTATATATTTTACTGTCAAATAATGGAGATTAGATCGTTACGTTTGGACATAGATCAGAATGCCAAATTACTTGTTTCTTAACTCTTATAAAAAGGATTAAGTGAATTAAAATAAAATTTATTTTCTGTCAAAGCGAAAGCATAAAAATCTGTGTCAAGCTCACAGCTGTATAGAATTGCCCTATAGTAGGCCTATGATTTCAAAGTTTTCCAGGGAGTGGGGTGGAGGGCAAAGGGTATTTATTTATTGCATATTATAGGTTAAAAAAAAGCAAAATACATACATATTGTGTTTCTAAAAGTCATACTAGTCAACTAGTTGATGCCATCATGCATTTAGGAACGTGCTTCAGGCCAATGTTATCAGCAGGCTTCGGAAGTTGAAAAAAAAAAAAAAAAAACCCTTAGCTGTAAAAATTTTCCAAAATGACACAAAAAATGCCATTAAAAGTGAAAAAATGCACTTAAAGGTCAAAATTCGAGTAAAGCAGTTAAAATATTTGCTTTTTTCAGAAATTAACACCCTCATCAAATGACCTTTTAAAAAATAAAAACCATACAACCAGTAATTGAAAAACATGTGCTTTGGCAATTTTTAATATCTTAAATGAGGGAATCTAAATTACTCTGAATAATTAATGTTTTTAATGTAATGTTAAAGACCACATCCGAAAGTAAGTTTTTATATCTTGAAAAACGACTTTCGATGCAGACATGGTTGGGACAAATTTAAAATAAATAAACAGAAACTCATGAAGAAATTTTTTTTTTTTTCAGATTCACACTGAATCTCTTCCTTTTAAAACATCAGCAATTCATTTCAGCGTCAAAAATTCTTTGTTTTCTTCAAGTGTCTTCATTCAGTTTGCAATAAATTCACAATTCTACTGTTCACCAACCTTTTATTTTTTAAAAAATTTTTTGTAATATTTTGTGAATAAATTGAATTAAATTTTAATCAGAAAATTAAAAAAGAGAGAGCTTTAACACAGAAAAAAATGTTCTTAAAACAGAAAAATACTTAAAAATGCATAAATTTTTAAAAAAATGTTCCAAATCAAGAAAAACGTCGAAAAATGCAAAAACTACGAGGAAAAAAATGCATTATCAACAACTTTCGGGGCCTGGCTGAGCAAATATGCTCATTTCATCAAAATTAAGACATAATAATCCTTTTCCCTTGTTATCCCATTGTTTTGCGCAAAAAATCAAAAACACGTTATTCTTTGCTTGCTAGGCTAACAACTAAGTTCGTGTTTCGTAGCGCTTTTTGGCAACGATTTCGCTCTTTTGAATTCACCTTCGTAATCGTCTATTCGTCTTGGCGAATGTGAGTGAACTCGACGACATTAGGTGAAGAAATCTTGCTTCAACGAATGGGAGAAATGACTTTTTGCGCAAATTCTTTATTGGCTCTTCTCATTTTGATCATGTTACTGAACTTTGGAACAACCTTTGAAAAAGACCTCATAAATTGCGAAAAGTATTTCCATACTTTCTTTTTTACTATGGTGATGGGATTACTTTCATGAAGTTCTTTTGGTGTATATTTGACTTAAAATTTCTATTTCAAGCTCTCTGTTTCGTTTCTGCCTCTTAAAATGACCCCTATGAATTCAGTGTTATGATTTTACTGAATGTTTTTGTTGTGAATTCATTTGTTTACATTTCGATTTTTTAAATTAAAGTGTTGATGCAGTCGTATCTATCTGCAAATTTTTGTGTAAACATGCTTGTCAATTCAGTTTTTTAGAGGAGATGGTGTAAACAGCGCTGATGAAAACTGTTGGGCGAGGGGTGGGGTGGGGGATGAAAAACTTTTATTACCATTATTGGCGTTGTCTGTTTTTGCTTTTGCTGGTATGATATTTGTGCGTTGTGGTCAATGGGTCAATTTTTAGCGGCTTTCTTTTGTGGTAACCTCAAATTTAATTATTTTTTGCGAAGTAAAAATATATAATTCACACGCTTAAGGGATTTTCTTACTTCATCAAGAAATAATTATCTATTGACGGAACACAAACACATAAATTTTTCATGTGTTTGTGTTTTTTTTATCTCTTGACGGAAATGTTCTATTTAAGGCAGTCAGGCCTGCTCCAAGACTGACGTGCATATCTTGATATTACGAGTAAGATAAAAGTTCTTGAAATAACAGTATTTCTTTAATTTGAATTACATATTTATTTAAATGATGCAAATGCTTACGCTAAAATATGTCATATGCACCCCACTTATGGATGAACTAGTAAGTTTTGTTGCATTCAAAGCAATAGAGAAAATTCGTCAATTTTAGATGTTTTTCAAATTTTAAACAAATTACAGCACAGGAAAAATGCTTAAAAAAATAAACATAAAATAATTAATAACTATGTTTAATATGTGAAACTAAATTTGATTTTGTGATTACGTTTAAATTTTATAAATATTTCAACTACAATAAATTTGAAGTTTTATTATTCGGCTGCCGAATAATCGGTATTCGGCTTTTCAGCCAAACCGTTATTTGTTACGTTCCTAATACATAGTATGATTTATGTATATTAATTATTATTATTATTTCAGCATCGATTTTTGCCTTAGCATTTCCATAAATAAATGTTAGATTTGCAATGAATTTGCAAATGAAGACAAAAGATTTAGCGCATAACTTTTTAAACTCCCAAAGTTCTTAAGTATAAATTATCCGGCAAATTCAAGTGCGTTCAGCTAGTGAATAAATTTCATGTGTCACAACAAAATTAAACAATGCATTGGCACTTTTTTTTTTGCTTCTAATATTTATACTTCTGAAAATTATTCGTTTTCTTTGTGCCTTATTTAATGAAATAATGACAACACATGTGGGATGCATTTAATACTGAATTTACTGATGTAGTATATGAAATATATTTTTGGAAATTAGGAAGAAACTAAAGCAAACTATTTTCCAGTTTTAAATACCATATCAAGCATAAAAGAAAAAAAAGCATTAAAAAAAAATTTGGTTACTGTAATCTATGGTTAAAGTAACATCTCAAAGACAAAGTCTGATTAAATCTTATCAAATTTGTGGAACTCCTTCCACTCTTTTAATTTATAATAGCAATCATGTGTCGGTCGTAATTTCGTGTGACGGCATACTTCTCTACTCCCTTCCTTCCCAGCCCACTGCTCGACATACTTTAAAATATTTCCTATCTGTGTTTAAAAAAAGTGCTTCAGATAATTTGCGACAAGTTACTTTTAACTTTTGACGAGCATATTGTGTCGTCTTTCAAATAAATACGGCCGGGAGACACGTTTTTGATGTCATCGGCGATATTTAAAATCAGGTGACGTCACTGTGACGTTTTAGCCCTTTCAACTACGTCACTCTGAAATATCGATTTCGCATCATGCAACAGTTGATTCGAAAGTTCGCGCGGAGGCGAAGAGTTGATTTGTCTTTATCTACCTGAAATTGTTCGATACTGTGGGAATTAATTTTATACGGATAAAATTGGGGGGTAGGAAAAGTTATTTTGAAATTTTATAATGTCGCTTTGTGCATAAATTCAGCATACCAAGCACATTTCAACAAGGGGAGTTCTCCAGAAACAGTTAAATTCAAATTGAGTCACTCAATTCGCTGGGCAGTCTCAACCTGTGTTTTGTTTGTTAACAGCTATTATGCAACTAACTAGAGGTCATTCCTTTGTTTCATCGTTACTTTTATCTCTATAAGTCACTTTTTACATTGGTGTACTTTTCCCCACCAGACTTCTATCTGTTAGCCGAGACCCTAGGATTGCTTTCGTACGGATCTGGTGGCCATATACAGTAAAACCCCATTAGACCGCACCTCAGTATACCGCGGATTCGGATATACCGCTGCACTCTCAGAAACAGAGCTCTCAGTTTTGACGATTCTTGAATCGTCAAGAAATGATAAGATTCTTGAATCGTCGTTTTCAACAATTCTTTCCTCACGCGATTACTTGACTTAAAAACGTTACTACGCAAATTTCGCCAATTTGACGAAAGGTTTGCTCGGAGCATTTTTCACGAAGCCATTTCGTCAAATACGACAAAAGTTTCGGGAGATTTGAGCATGCGTTTCTGAGAGTGTGTGACTATCATGTCGTGATCATGTCCTCGGACGTTTAAACCACCCCTTGTCGTTGCCATTTTTGAAGATGATTCCTTATTTATCACTGTAAATGAAGCCAGCCTCTTCCGAGCACACAAATATTCTAGCCAAACAGCTCCCATCCCTCCTCCACACACACTAACAGATAAAACCATATTGTGATGGGCCTGATGTACACCTTTTTCCCGCTTTTTCGGTCTTTCAACCTAGGACACTACAGCGTGATTTCAAAATCGGGTGCAATCGCCCTGCCCTGATTTGGCTCTGACTTGTTTCATTTGACACTGGCAGAGCTCAATCTGTTAGGAACTGTTCAGTTCAATACTTAGTTATCTTCCATTTTCAGAAGTCCAGTTATGCGTGTGTAACTTCTTTTATAGCGTTATCAGCCTTTTGTATTCCAGATTCTTTAGCATTCTTGAAAAGTAAACATATTCTCCAATGTATGCAGGCTGAAAACATTGTTTCTTTGAGAAGTGCGGTCCTCCTTTTCCAAATCTAATTTTTTCTTAGGACCTCTCACCTTCACAATCCCATGTTAATAACATAAAGAGATTTTTAAGCCTCCTTTTTCTCGGAACGCGATTTATTATAACCCACAAGACTTTTCTCCACCTGACTCCAACTCCAGGGCCTGCGCTAAGCATTTCGCTAGCGCACCAAACACGACAAAATTGTAAATTCGGCTAAATTAATTCCGAGTTGGCGAGTGGAAAACTCTAAAATTTCCATTGGTACAAAAATATAAGTAAGCAATGGCAACAAGGATCAGTGGACACCATATTGCGAAGGAAAGAAGAAAGCTTGGATCTTGGGGAGACGCAAAGATTTTAACCCCTCAATAGACTGTTAGCCGAGGCCTTAGGATTGCTTACGCACGCAAGACTGATTGCGCAGTTGAGATCAAGGCCGTATCCAGAGCTAAATTTGCTTTTTCTAGCGAATTTTGAGATCTCGTTTAATTTGTCCTGTATAAAAAAAGTTCAAATCAACTGTTGATCTAATGAATACTAAATTATTCAACTGATATCTATATATAAACAGGAAAAGACAAAACAATTAAGTACTATTTCTTCTGTTTGTCAACCGATTTTTTTTACTGTTTTTATTATTGTTCAGTCTTCCCCCTTGACGTAGAGTTGAAGCCTTTTTTTTTCGAAGTTTTTTATTCTTCATACTTTTATACTACTCCTTACATCTACAATATTTGTTCAAAACTAAATGCATTTTTCACCATGTTTAATTCAAAAGTGAAATACCATGAACAAAATAAAAGAGAAAACGTAATCTATCAAATGAATGTCAAAACAAAATATAGTCAGATCTCAATATAAGGTTACCATCACCCTTCTGGACTTCACGAAAATGATCCTATTAGCAGACCTATGACCTATTCATACACATTTGATATTCAATAAGCCGGGACTTTAGAAAAGTGATCTTACGGGGTGACCTTTTATCGAGGTCTGACTGTAATACTATCGTGTCATTGTCGGATCGTCCGTGTGCATCGTGCATAAGTTTATATGAACATCTCCTTAATTTAATAAAAGCTAATTTTGTAGCTCTTTAATTTTTTTCCACATTCTGGTCTTTCGTCCTTAATTTTTGCATCCGGAAATAAGTATCAATCACGAAGAACGCTTATGTAGCGAACAATTCAACGAAGTGTCTTTCGCTTTTGATATAAGATAACGAGTTGCGTATCTCCTGCCGGAAAAGAACCGTTTCATGTTCGATTATTCCTTTTTTCTGGCTGTTTGTCTCACCCACCGAAGCTTTCTTCCGGGAAGTTCCATCACATTCGCGAAGTTTTCCCCAAGACCAAAATAGCTCTCGAGATTGTCAGTTAGGTGGTTGTTGAAAATAAATAACATCGTCGGGTATGAATTTTGGATCGATTTCCTTACGTCTTTTTGGACTTTAACTTGGCGGATGTGGTTGGCTTTTGGGCTTTCTTGGACTAGAAATTTTTGTATTAATATATATATATATATATATATATATATATATATATGTTTAGTATTTTAAATGTGTATGCATCCTATGTTCTATCCACCCAAAATTAAATTGAAAAGTTACACGTTTTCTGTGTCAAAGTGTTTAGCTCTACTATTCAGAAGGCTTAAATTAAAGAATGCGTCTATTCAATTGTGAATAAGCATCCATTATCATATATAAATACCCCATACATCGACCCCCGCACTCCCACGGGAATGTTTAAAAAATCTGTTTTCCGTACAAATTTTTATTTATTTTTCTTGATTTGACAAAGAACTCTTAACGTATTTAAAATAATAAATTAACTTTGTGTTAAGTAAACTGTAATAAAAAGTAATTTCACGTTAAGAAAGCACAAACTAGCATTGAAATGCACATATATGTTACGAGATTTCAAGCAATCCCGAAACTGCATTTTAATGCTAATTTGTGCTTTCTTAACGTTAAATTATTTTTTTATTAGTCTTAACTTACTATTTTTCTGATAAAAACGTTTTTAAAAGGTTTGATAAAGGTTTTCACATTCAATTTATTTCCGCAGTTTTGTGTATTCTTTATTCAATGAATTCCACCAAAATGAGTTTCTCAGATTGTTACTTCCTTTTTCAATTTTCATGTAGAAAATTTTGTATTTTCTGTTCTGCCAAAAATCGTTGAAAGCATTTAGTGTGTAATCTATGTAACATTGTTGAATCCTTTCATGTTTGCAGCCACAATGTTTCAAAGCGAAAGAAAGAACAATGCTCACGACGACTATCCTAAATCCTCTGATCGCGATGACCTACTACCAGGTAAAAACGAGGCTTCGCGTACTCGGTATTTTTTTTACCCCTTTCGCTCGATTCCACCGAGCTGGCAACCACCGATGCGCTGGGGCAAAGCGCTTTTGCTGAACGAAAAAAAATTATATATCAAAACCGTATCGAGGTCACACGTCTCGCGTGCCAAAATACGCTGTCCTAAAGTCTGATGATTTACCGAGAATGAAGGGAAATGTTATGGGTTTTACACTTGTGCAACATTTTCCGCAATTCTGCGTAAGTTGTTGACACAACAGTTGCCTACCACTGCAGTGTCGTCGAATATTTAACGTTTTACTTTTACTGTTCTCTCTCTTTAGCATTTTAAACAAGTTCGGGAAAGTTACCACAATGCGTGGAAAAGAAAACAACGATCGAGGATAATTTTTTGAACTTAGTTTTCCCGATTGATGTAATATTCTTACGGCTTCGGGAAAAGGATTTAATTATGACTTTTCTTTCCTTCTGTCTTTCTTTTCGTTTTTTTTCGTTCAAATCCACACAATTTTTTATACAAATTTTTTATCTCAATACACAAATAGAAATTGATATTCGAACTGTGCCCAAACATATTTTAAAAAAATGAATAACAATAACATTCTATTAAACATTTTGAATATCTAACATTTATTGAATATCTTTGAAATGCTTCAAAATTTCTCAGAAAAAGATTCTTGTTTTTAAACTTTAAAATGATATCTTGATACCATAAAATGCAGATTTTTCGCACATGTGGTTTATGTGTCCCCCTCCTTCTACTTCTAGTATCTACTATGTTCCTTGAGATGAAATCAAGGAGTGAAATTTTTATTTACAGCAATTTTATTTATGCGTCGACGGATGGCACTGAACAAAAACGACGCGTAAATGAGAGGGAGACCTATCAAGGCCCTATCCAGAGGAGGGACGCTTACATATGCAAAAGAAGTTATTGAAATAAAAATTGGGGGAGTCTTGTGTTGAAATTAAGAAAAAAAAACAAAAAAACAAAAGTAGGGACACTCTTGTCCCTCGACTACACTGATGTTGACAGAAGTAAAGTTACACTTCCCCCTCGACTTCACATATGTTAATAGAAGTGAAGTTAAGATAGAAACTCACCTGCTTTTTAATACTTTATGTATTTCAAAAATGAAGATTGATATTGCTTCTCCTGATTTAAAATATCCTCAGGCAAGTGCCTCGTTGTGAAAAACAAAAAAAAAAAAAAAAAAAAAACATCTAAAATAGCCTGTTTAGACTCGTTCAAACGTTTCTGCGTTAAAAAGGCAGATCATGTTTATAATATTTTGAGAAACAGAAGCTTTAAAAAGTAGGGGGGAAAAAACTATGGTATAAAAATTACCGACGCGCAATTATTTTATATGCCTTTGAAAATCGGCAACAACTAAGAAGCACTCATGAGTGAAAGATACTGTATTTCCAAACGCATTATTGAATTTCCAAATTTACTCTGGAATTAAATTGTATTATGAGTTAGTGAGTGGCTAGTGTTAAACACTGATTTAAAATCCGATTTGTCTTAAAATTGACAAATATTAGTAGAAAATAAATTAACAATATTTGACTTCAGAATCAAGTCAGAAATGAAAATTCACGAATTTTTACGTTTCATTAATCTGTTATTTGTTGTTGTTTCATGTAGACTCGTGTCTGTCAGGTGGAAGGTAGTTTACCCAAATTTCATTGCTCCTCCTCGATTTACTCGTAATTCTCTTAGGAATCACTTGACGACTGATGAAGAGGAGCATATAGTTTCATTCTTTCCAGATAAGTGGGGCTCAGAATTGAGTGAATACCGCTGGCTACGTGCGCGAGTAGTCACGTGTGCTATTCATTATTGTTTACATTCGACTTAAAACGGCTCCATTTAATAGCAGTAGCTTTTGTTTTGGAATGACAAACAAGGTCGTCGATTGGAACGTTTTAGAAGTTTCTCACTGCTTTTGTTGTTTTTAAGATTGAATCTTTTCAAACCACCGTACGGTTTTTTTTTTTTTTTTGGTGTTTTATTGTGAATATAGATTTTTAAACATTAGATATTAAATATTTTCTTAAGTTTAGAGTAAAAGACATGATGATCATCCTCTTATCCTTTTGATTTTTATAGCTTTTTATAATTTAATTTTAATTATGTAAAATAAATGAATTAATTTTATTGTTATTTTTTGAGTTGTACATGGGGGGAAAAAAAGGTCCAGGATTCCCCCCTTCCTCTTATTTTAAGTTGTTCTACTCTTTTTCTTTCTTATGACAGAAAATTAAAATGCTTTGAGACATTAGAAAAAATTAGTTAAAAATGTCTAAAATACTAAATTTTATGCAATCATTTTTTTTTTGCTTAATTTTTACATAAATAAGTAATTTCTTTTGTTGATAATCATAAAACCATTTTTTTTTGTATAATTTTTCCCTTTGCAAGATCATTAATGTCATCTACATTCATTATCATTACACTGTTCCTTCATTGAAACAATGAATCTGAGAAATATTGGTTCTTTTTTTTGATTACCAATCTATATCTTTTTTTTAAAATAAACTTTGCTGGCAGTAATACAATTAATATCTAGTGTTAACACCATTTTCTTTGGGACCATTCATAAATGATGTCATGCTTTTTTCCCATGTACTTGACCCTCCCCCTTTGTCACAAAATGTCACACTTCAATGGACCCCCTACCCCCTTTGTCATGTGTCACACTATGTTGCATAAGCAGGATGTCACACTGTTGTATAAGCATGATGTCACACTTCCTGTAACCCCCTCCCCTTTTCACACTTTGTCACAATTTCACAATTCCCCTTTCCCTCAAAGCGTGACATCATTTATGAATGATCCTTTATGAGACAATCTGTCTGACACATTTTTTTGATTATAGCATTTAAAAATTTTCATGCAAGCTATTTTCAAAGCTGTAAGAATTTCACACATTTTTAACGAATTTTCATTTTCCTTGTAGTGAACCTAAATGGCTGTGGAAAAGTTGACATATCTGATTTTGATCTGCTGAAAGTCTTGGGCACAGGAGGTATGTATGCATTATTATTATTATTGTGATGCGACATAATGAAAACTACTGGTCACCTTGTGGTTATTATTAATATTAAAAAAAGAAAAGTGACTTAAAATATACAAAATTTTACCAAGTATATTTTCCATAAGTTTTGGGAGCTGCTGAAGGATTTCGGGCAAAATTTAAAAAATAAAAATACAAAACTTCAGGAATTCAAAATATAGCATTAAGATTAATTTTGAAATTTTCCAAAAAGTAAAAACATTATTGGAGCATCAAAAATATTGCTTTCACTTTGTGCATTTTGTGTTACGAAAATTGTTACTTTACGTTTTATTTTACATTTTTCTTTACGAAACATAGTACATCAACTACTTTTTAAAGAGGATCAGGGACAGATTAAACATTTGGTGGGGCCTCAAAGAACCCTAGCTGATAAGGTTTTCCCTACCCCTTCATTGTTTCATTGTAAAGAGTTCTATAGGAGGGGCCTAGGTGACAGATTGTTATATTCTGTGCAAATTTCATAACAGTTCAACAAAACTCAGAAATGCTATTTTTTAAATCCAGTGATTTTAACCTTAGAAAATTCCTGGAAGTTTTTGAAACATTTTAAGTAGAAATGCTTTGTTTTATTTTTTTTTCAAAAACATTGAATTTTAGTCTTAACTGCAACTTTAAAAGTTAATTCAGGACAATAAGATGAGGTGGCGCCACGCCTATTTTACCACAAGGGCCCCCAAACTTCTTAATCTGCCTAAAGAGGATATTGAATTACTGAATAATGATGGTAAATTAGGATAAATTATTGGAAGTTTTTTAACAGTGATTGATATTAAGTTTGATTGTATGCAATTGTTTTGACATTTCAATTATTGACTGCAAAATTACATGCTATCAACTGCAAAATTTCTCAACAGGAAAATGTCTTGAATTTAAAGAACAATATTGCTTCAGTGTTTGTCCCCCCTCAAAGTCCTGAAAATTTTTGCAATGTAGCATATATTCCCCCATGAAATCTTCCCCAACATAAGTGTCGAAGTCATCCCCCTCCCCCCCCCCCCAAAAAAAAAAAAAAAAATTCTGGATACAGCTTGCATGAGAATGAGATTTCAAAAAAATTTTAGATGGTCTCTAGTCAATTATTTAATAACCTGACCTAAAACTTAGTAAGTAAATGAAATATAAAAAGTTAGCATTTTTGGATAAGCTTTTTTTTTTTTATTTCAGAAACGTTCTTTTAGATGCTTTAATTGGATTTAAAAAATAAAGGTGGGTTTGCTTCTTTTGAGAGGATAGGGGGGGGGGGGGAGTTGTGGTGGTAGATTTTTGGTATATTCTCTGTTTTTATGTTTAAGTTGAAATATTTTTAAGGGCAATACAAAAAAGAATACTGTTTTTTTTATTGCTGTATCAAGTGGCACTTTGGCTGACTACTGAGTATCAATGCAGTTTAAAGGAAAGAACCACCAATGAGACAATGTCTGACACATGTTGGGATTATAACATTTAAAAATTTTCATGCAAGCTATTTTCAGAGCTGTAAGAATTTCATATATTTTTAACGAATTTTTATTTTCCTTGTAGTGAACCTACATGGCTGTGGAAAAGTTGACATATCTGATTTTGATCTGATAAATCAAAATGATAATATACGCATGAAATATATTGGACTTTTTGGCACAGCAATATTGGTCTCAAGCACATAATAATTTTTTAATTTGAATTCTATTTGAATTTTTTTTTTTTTTTTTTAAATTTAAATTCAAGCTGTTTGAAGTTGATGAAATTGTTTGAATTCAATTCAAACTGTTATTTTAAACTGAAAAATGACTAAAAATAATAAACTTTATACAGATATATTCATATTTTATGAATCAAGCACTTAAAACAATTAAATATTGTAATTTTTTAAAACAAAGTGATTGTTTTCTATCACCCTTATAAATATTTCTTACAATTATTCAGAATTTGTAATGCTACTGCATCAAATGTTAGTATGCTATTGGAAAAAACTTATTTCCCTATGTATTGTTTCACATGTTTTTAAGAAAATTTTAATAAACATAGCTGTGGGTGTAAAGCAGTTTTGATCTTCACTTGCATTTTTTATAAACTTATTTGAAATGAAAGGATGTAAAATAATTATAAATATATGTATATTGTAACTTTTAATTTCAGCTTATGGAAAAGTCTTCTTAGTTCGAAAACTAAGAGGAAATGATCGGGGGAAGTTGTATGCTATGAAAGTGCTAAAGAAAGCTTCCATTGTTCAAAAACAGAAGACGCTAGAACACGCTAAAACAGAAAGACAAGTTTTGGAAGCCATTCGACAGTCTCCTTTTCTTGTCACTCTTCACTATGCTTTTCAGACTGATGCAAAATTGCATCTAATTCTTGGTACGTTTCTTGATTAATAGCATCTAATATCTATCTAGGCTTTTTTAATCTTTATATTACTGGCACTTTAGTTCTATGTAGTTAATGATCATTTTGAGTACCTTGATTGTAATTTTTTAAAGTAAGATTTCTGTTCTCTATAAAATGGCTCTAAGATGTAGAGAACTCCTATAAGATGTTAGGGCAGGCTTCTTTTGTATAATATGTTGAAATTCATTATTGTCGCACATCATTTTTAATAATAATTTTTAAATAATCAAATGTGTATCAGAAAAAGTTCCACTTTCTTTGTTAGTTGATGAAAAATAATTAGTTTGTATTTTAATTTTGAAAAGTACCAAAGTTTGATCTGCTTCATTGAAATGTAGGAAAACATAAAAGGGGGATTAAAGTAAAAGTAAGATTTTGAGCTTACAAAAACTTTTCTGGATTAATCATTGTTCCACAGGTCATAATATGAAGGAAATATTTTTAATTAAAAAAGCCACAGATATTTCTATTCAAAATTTTTTAATGTTGTGGTCCCAAAAACATTTTCTATAATTTTTTCTCTTGTTTGAACCGTAACAAGGTGAATTCAAAAGAGAATTGTTCCAGTGTATTTGTATAGAAACTTTCCAGAATCTCGTGAACGATTTATAATTAATTATAAAAGCAGATTTTTTTTTCCCCTTCAGAACAAAATTTTTTCATGATTTTTTTTGAAAAAAGTGCTGAAGTGGCGAATTAAACAAAATAAATAAATAAACTTGAAAGGCTACAGCAATCCTTTTTGTACATTGTCACCTTTCAAAAATGGAAATTATATTAACACAGGTGAAGGGAATACTTTTTCCACTCATTATCAGCTTTCTAATGTCCTACTTTTCAGTCCAGCAGCTCAGCCTTCTGCATGACCTAGAAACAAAGCTCTGGTCTGTGTCATTGCTCAACATTGTCTGTGCACTTGACTTATTTCTTTCTCTCTTAACCTAATTTCTGTACATCCTGCTACATTCTGCCCCTGTTTATGAAAAGTGATTTTCAGATTTTGTGGAAAAACTTTTTAAATATTTTGACTTAGTAAAATTAATTTTCCGATGTGTTGGTAAATAGATTGCTGATGTTTTATTCAACTATGTCTTAAATGTGAAAATATTTTGTAACACATTAGTTATAGGCGCGGGGTAATCAGTTACACGAATTTTTAAATTAATGTTTAAGAATTTATGTAACTACAATATATTCATAAAACTTATGGTATGATTGCTGGTTGGGTTTTGCAGCCTAAGTAAATAGAATGTAATTAAATTTCATGAAATCTTATACTAAATTAATTTGGATTTTAAAGATGTGCCTCTATTGACACATGAAGGGATCTATACACACACACACATATATATATCTATATATTTCCGGAATTTTTTTTCCTGTATCCTTGTGGAATCTGCCAGCCAGTAAAAAGGAAATTTTTATTTTAAGCTTCCGACATATTTTTCATACCTCCCATGAAAAAAACAAACAAGGCTGAACTTAAAAATTTATGTCATACATAAACATAACATAAGGATTCATTGATCATGTCACAGCAATGTTATGATATAGATCCACAATTATCTGAGTGGTTATTTGAATTGACCAAGTAACGACTAAAGTATAAAATTTTCATAAATCATGTTGCAGCAATTGAAATTTTGAGCTAGGGCCATTCATAAATGTCACGCTTTTTTCCCCATATATTTGCCCCCCCCCCCCCTCCCCTGTGTCATATGTCACGCTATGTTGCATAATGCATGATGTCACACTTCTTGTTATCAACCCCCCCGTTTCCTCGTCACACTTTGTCACAATTTCACGAACCCCCCCCCCCCTCGAAGCGCGACATCATTTATGAGTGATCCCGTTTGACCCTCCCACACACACTTTCTGCCGATAATACGTGTGTGATATATATAATATAGGTGATATAAAATATAGGCACAAATTTTTAATGTAAGTAAGGACCATCACCATCTATGAAATAACAATTTAATAGTTAATAATGAATTTTGATTAAAGTTTATGACTCAATGATGAGTTTAACTTATTAATTTCTGTATCTCGGAACCAGATTAAAGTAAGTCGCATTGTTCATACTTTAAAAACTGAGCTTAAAAACAGAAAAGAATGATTTTGTTGCCTAGTAACAAAGCTGTTATACAAATTAGGTTGCAAAACATGATTGTTAACATTAAAAAAATATGCATGCTTTACCCCTTGTTTCTTAATTTTCGTGCAATTAAACAATAACTAAAAATCGCCATTTTTGGAGTTGTGTTAGCCCGCTACCTCCGTAACTCTTTCTTTATGTTCCTAAAGAGTTTAGGTTTAGGCTCAATAATTGCCAATCTCAGAATCTAATTTTTAAGCCTGTTTCGATTTCAGTGTGTTACTATTTATTCATAAAATATTTTAAAATGTAATTATCATTAATGGAGCTTTGTTTTCATTTTTTTCTCCTAGATTATGTTAGTGGAGGTGAGCTATTCACACATTTATATCAAAAGGATCATTTTACTGAAGACCAAGTCAGAATATATGTTGGGGAAATCATTCTTGCCTTAGAACATTTGCATCGGGTAATTCAGTCTTATCTTTTATGAAATAAACCATTTTTGTTGAAATTTGTTTTTTAATATTTATGCATATTTCTGAAATTTATGTTTTTAAAATTTCATTGGGATTTTTTTTTTTTTTTGTCATAGGGTTGCAGAAAGATTTATCCTTTTATATTATTATTATTAATGTGATTATATTATTTCAATTTAAACTACATATAATTGATTTTTTGCAATGTCTAACCCTGATTTTTGTTAGTTGTGTTACATTATTAAATTGTTTTCTCTCATTGATTTATAGCTTGGGATTATTTACCGTGACATCAAGCTTGAGAATATTTTGTTGGACTCTGAAGGTCACATTGTTTTGACTGATTTTGGTTTAAGTAAAGAATTCCTACCTCATGAAACGGTATGTAGTTTTCATTGTTAGCAGTTGAAATCAAAATGTCAAATGAGCACTGACTGCTAAGTTACTATTACCACCACTCTTTTTGAAAAGATTTAACATAGAGTTCTCAGTCTAATGATTGCTTTAATACAGGGCAGATCCAAGAAAATTTTCTGGAGGGAACATCAGAAATTAAAATCTGGTTCTCCCTCTTAATTTTTTGTATAAAGTGGTTATAAGAGTTTTTATATACCTTAGGATCTTTTAAAATCAATTAATCTACTTTAAAGTGCAAAAAAATTAGTAAAAGTTATTTAATGCAATAGTTAAATTTCTTTCAATCCTTTTGGAGTGCGCACTGCTTGAATGTATACAAATTAAGTTTTTAGTGATTTTTAGTACATTTCGTCTGTAAGCAAATGAACACTTTAATTTTTGTTAGGCTCCAATTTGCCTAGATTGACTTCATTTTTTCTATGGGCGCAGAAAAAGGCTCTAAATACATTGCTCGAATAGTTTGATCAGATTATGAATGCATGTAAGTTTAATTTTGGAGCTGAAACCAAATATGTTAATTTGGTGTTGATAGCAATATAACTTAGTCTTTAGTATGAATTAGTACTTAATTATGTAGGATTATTAATTCAGTTACATTATACTGAGTTCATGTCATAACATCATTAAAATATGTGCCCCTCTGTGCTTTAAGTTTTATAAATGGGCAAATCTATGAATACATTACTAAGAATTAATTGATCTGGTAGGGAAAAAATTGTTTAATTTTTTTTTTTTGACAAATTCCAGAGTTCATTTTAGTACAAAAAAAAAAAATGCAATTTACTTCTTTTGGCCTTTGTGTGATCAAAAATTTAAATGTATCACATGGGCTCTTTAGTTTTGAAAAGAAAGTAGCGCTATATTTTGATGCAAACTGGGCTTTAGATCTTATTGTTAAGATTTTGATGCGATACGACTTTTTAAAGGCAGGGCAAATGATGTCGCATTTTTTTCAATATATTTGACCTCCCTCTCCCTTTTGTCCCAAAATGTCACACTTCAACATACCGTCTACCCCCTTTGCCCCATGTCAAGTTAATTTTCATTAGCATATGTACTTCCAAACAAAGCTCTGCATTATAGATCATATTTTCAATTTTTGTTTTGAACTTAAATAACATTTTTGAGCATAGCAATAACAATGAATATAGGTGTATTAAATTTGTATAAACTGAGATTAAGGTTTACAACAAAGACCATAAATTGGTATATAATAGTAAAAATGCTAATTGTTCAAATTTTCAAAAAAAAAAAATTCTCGCTATTTTGCCTTTATGCCAATGAAGATTAGCTTTCAAATTTAAGCTTTTAACTGGAAGTTAAATTTAACCTTAATCAGCATTGATATTTTTGACACAGCAGAAAAATTAAAAATAAGTTATGTAAAAATATTTAATCTGCTAATTATAAATGTTTTTATTTTAACCAAAATTTGTGACGTCATGCTCCTTGCTACCTCTCTCCTCCCCTTATCACAATATCTCGAACACCCCTCCCCCCTTGAAGCATGACATCATTTGTGAATGATCCCTAATGTGTTAATATAAAATTGTTGATCAAATGAATTCTTTATTTCACCTATTTTCTCTAATTCCTTGACATTATTTAAGTTATCAGGGATCGCATCAAAAGAAATTTGTGTCCATTTCTGGACCCATCACAAAATTCCAATAGCAAAACGGACCCTTCAAAAAATCCCAATTGATCAAAACAGACCCTTCACAAAATTGCAATCAATCAAAAGAGACCTTTCACAAAATTCCACGCTTCCAAATCCCACTTTTCACGGAATTATTTATTAAAACTAAGCGGCAAATGATGGTAAAATTTTATATCACTATAAGTTTAAATATTGAATTTTCAAAGTTATTTGATTTCTCACAAAAATCTTCTTAAAATTCACAAAAATAGGACACTGTTAAAAATTTTGGATCAATCCCTGGTTATGTTTGCACCCTATTTTTTTTTCGTCTCAATTATTGATATAAAGTTTTCAATTGTTCCTAATTGACTAGGTTGTATGAAATATTAATATTAAATTATAACTCAATAATATTTTCTATATTTTTCATAATAGGACCAAAGAACATATTCTTTCTGTGGAACGATTGAGTACATGGCACCTGAAGTCATAAAAGGGGGAAGCACTGGCCATGATTTTGTGAGTTATTAGATATTATTAGCCATATTTTTTTTAAATTTTGGTACTTTTTATGTGTTCTTACAATTCATTCCCTGCTGTTGCATATTTGAGCGAGCTTTTAATATGCTTTAACTTTCCAATGGTTAAGATACAACTAGTAAAGAGGCAACTGGGATATGAAATACCAAACTGCAAAAGGCTGCACATATTTTAAATGTGATTTATCACGCATACACTTATAAGTGTATTTTTGCATTACTTAGGATGACTAGTTTTCATATGAATTGGCTTTCAATATGTAAATCAAGCTCATGTTCCAAGTTTAATTTTGCAACATACTTGTGTGGCAATCAAAGGCTGCTACTTTCACTAAATTATTTTCTCTTTTGGTTTACCTATTAAGAATTAAGTGAACAAAATGTACTGCACTCTGCAGTGATTTAATTCATGAAATTAAAGCTTAAACGATTAGCTGCTTTGGCAATGTATTTAAGGCAATGCAGAAGTTGGTTCCTTTATAGAAATTTACTGTTTGTTTTTCGAATTACTTTATTTGTTTTTTCTTTTGCTTAATATTAAAAATATTTACAAAGTAATCATCCATTGTTTTATGCTTCATTCTTTTACAGTGTGTTGACTGGTGGAGTGTAGGTGTTTTAACATATGAGCTTCTAACTGGTGCTTCACCTTTTACTGTGGAAGGTGAAAAAAATACTCAGAGTGAAATCTCAAAGTAAGATTTAAAAATAGTTTTGAAACAGTCATTTAAATATATGTTCTTGAAAGTTTAGATATATTATTTAATTAAATTTTAGTTAACTCATTGGAATAGCATAGCTATCTTCTGCCAAGGGCAGGTGCTGAATTTGCAGCTCTTTAGATATGGGAGAAAAACATGAAGTTCTATAAACGCAGATTTAGGCTATCTTTGGCAACATTAAGACGGTAAAGCCCCTGCCCTTTGAATCTTATGTAAGATATTGAGCTTGCAATTGGTAGGGCCCTTATTAAGACCCTTAATGTGATGAATAACTTAATGAAATGTAAGAGCTTGTATTTGTTTATGAAGTTCTTGACACGACACAACATGCAATGTCTTTTCAAAATTGGATTTTTTTATTGTTTGAAACAACATTTCTGTTTTAATGGAAGGATTAATGCAGTCATAATTAACAGCTTCATAAGAGGATGTAAGCAGTGCTTTAGAGAATAAATAAATAAAGATTCTTCATTTGTGTCGTGTAATTGCAATATCGGCCAGCTCCAAAACATAAAATTTGGGGGGAGGCTGATTTCTTTGCCACATGAAAGAAAGGCCGTTATTTCATTTTTTTTAATTTTGGATTTCGGTCATTTTTGGAGTAGGATAGTTTTACAACAAACCATATTTAATGTGAATATTGAGTTTTCACAATTGCAAATACACAAAATATTTGTTCAATGTTCAGATCTTAAATTTTTGTGTTTCTCAGGTTGAGTAAATATATTATGATTATTAATCTTTAGAATACAATGTTCGTGTTATTTGTTGTTTCCATTAATGTCCTAATTTACTTTCAGGAGAATTTTAAGGGGCCTTCCTCCAATACCAGAGAATTTGTCTACTGAAGTGAAGGACTTTATTCGAAGGTTGCTTGTAAAAGATCCCAAGAAAAGATTAGGAGGTGGTCACTCCGATAGTGAGGAATTGAAGCAACACAAGTTTTTTAAAGTAATTGTACTTGAAATTCATGTCATTAGCACTGCTTTCAATCTTTGGGTTATCCAAATGTTGAAAACAAAAGTGCTTTCTGTGTATGATGACTTTGTATTCTGAATGGGGATATAATTGTTAAAAAAAGGTATGAAATTTTCAGTATAAAAGAAAACTAGTTTTTTATAAAAATACTACTTAATGTAATTTTCGAAAATATCTTTAAAAAGTTTTATTTTTTACCAATTACTATTTATAAAATTTAATAATTCTGCCAAGCTAACAACTTGTTTTTTCGTACTTTTGCTTTTAAGTTTTTTATCAAGTTGATTAATAAGAAAGTTACTTTATATAACCAAAGTGTATTTCTATGATAATTTTTTTAAGGTTAGCATTTAATTTGGTAGATTAAAAAATTGCATGTTCCTTTTATACAGTTTCAAAATATGTATGCCTTTAGAAAAAATTGAGCCACGCCTTTGAAACTCATTATTTGCTCAGTGTTTGCTATGATGAACAGATGATTACAAATTCAGAATGAAACATATTTTATTAATTAAAAGTAGTAAAATTTATAATTACAGCCATCTGTTAAACCATCCCTGGCAGCTAGCTGTACATGCGGATATTGGTTCCTTACATGCATGTTTATTACCATACTGTGATTTTCAGTATGGCTTAAAACCAATTGTTCTGGGGGATAAACCTCCTCCCCTTGCTGTATGATTCTTTTAGTTACTGGTACTTGTTAGTTACTGGTACTTGTGTAGTTTAAATGTAAATTGTGCAAGTCTCTAGTGTTCATTAGTATATGTAAGTAATTCATTAAATCAAATCAACATGCTTAATTTTGTTGCTCTGACTCAATTTTTTGTGAATGCATATATATATATATATTTTCTTTTTGAGAGCAATAATATACACTTGATCTATAATCTAAAAACTAAACACAATTCTTCTTTTTTGCTGTGTATTGGATTGTGCTTCAAATTTATTAAGTGCATGTGTGCATTGCAGGTGGTAGCATGCTGCTTTCTGTTGGGCTGCAAATCAATTTAGAATAGCAAAGAACCCATCAGATATTGCACATACAAAACATGTGGTGCCTTCAATGAATTTAAGGAATTTTTTGAATTTCTAATTCCATTTTGATTTTTTTTTGTGATGTTTTAATTAGTGTTGGGGTAAAACCCCTGTGAACCCCATAGTGTGCACTGTGCAGTCATGAAGGGGCTTGATTGAATATCTGCTTTATCATTCATGTAGTGATTTTTTTTTTTTTTTTTGAAAATGTTTTTCTCTTACAGCTATAGTCTGCTTTTATGAATTTAATTATTAATATGAAGTTTTTTCTTTTAGAGTTAAAAAGCATATTATTTATGTGTTAATAAAAAGGGAAGAAATTTTTATATATATATGTGTGTGTAAGGGTTTTTTTCTTTTCTTCTTTAATTTCTTAAATCTTAAAAAATATTATGCTACTGAGATGTGTTTAAAGCAATGTATAAAGTTAAAAAACTAACCAGAGTAACTACTTAGTTTTTGTCTAACTAATTGTCCTAATTAGGTGAAAAGTTCAGAAGATGTCCCTTTAAAAACTTCCTCCTGGTTTTAATTTATAATGTATTAGAATTTACAGATTTTAATCTGAAAAATACCGATCTGTATGAAATACCGATGTAGCGCTGGCCTCGAACATGCCAAATTTGCGTTTTATGAGTTTTAAATTTAAATTATAGGGATTTCTGCTAACTTAAGAGCTAAGTTCTTTCGTCAGTCAAAGATGCCATCCCCATGCGATCAATTTTCTATTAAAAAATTATAAGACAGATTTTTGTTTATTTATTTTTTGAATCTTGTTTTATATTAATGTTTTTAAAATAATTTTAAATGGTTTATACTTGTTATTTATCTTCAGTAAATGCTCTTAATTAATACTAAAAACATTTTTTTTTTCATAATTTTTTTTCGAAAATATTGATTATAACCCCCCTATCTGAAATTTGCCAGTTTGGTTTTTAAAAAGAGGGGGGTTACTTTCGGGATTTTACGGTATGTTAGTTTTACAATGAGTTTGTTTGCTTAATTTTTGTGATGTATTAACATACACATTAAAGAATCTTTAAGTTTGCCTTGAGAGAATGTTTTTCTTACTTTCTGTTGTTCTTATAATTGACAACATTTAATGATGTGTGTCTCTCTTTTATTAGAGTATAAACTGGGATGACCTAGCACAGAAGAAAATTGAAGCCCCAATAATTCCAGCAATCACTAATGAATTGGATACAAGTAATTTTGCTGATGAATTTACCAATATGATCCCCGCTTATTCACCGGCAGCCGTGCCACCCAACAATGAAAAATTATTTAAGGTAATTCTTCAAGCATTGTTTTTAAGGTAATGTAAAGTAATATTAATGTTCTGTTTTCTTGCATTGAACATGTTTCATAAATTGTCTGAAATAATACATTTAAAGCAACCTTAAAGGTGGAATTTAATAGAAAATGGGTGTAGCAAATAGCAAAACATGTAATACAATTTTGTGAACTTTTTTTTTTACATTTAAAGCAAAAGTTTTTTTTAAACATTTAAAGTTATTATTATTATCATCACCATCATGGTTAATTTTTCAAAAAAAAAAAAAGAGAAATGCATTTTTTTTTAACTATTAACAAAAAAAAAAAAAAAAAAAACATGACTAGGTTTGTATTTTTTCATGCTTGATGTTCAAATTATTAAACTAGTTAGTCTCATTTAAAATATTTTTATTGTATATATTCATTTAAAATAATTAAAAGTATCCAATATAACTGCCATACATCTATGGCAGGTTTAAAATATATAATGCTACACCTTTATTTTTTATTCCAATGATATGCATAAAATTCTATTAACTTATTCGTAACAACAATAATAATAACTAAACCTTTTTAATGTTGTGTTCTATTGCTCAAGAAATAATATCTTGAAATTTTGTTTTCTCAGGATTATTCCTTTGTTGCTCCTTCTGTTCTATTCAGTGAAAATGTTATAAGTGAAGATATTTTTGGATGCTATCATGAAAGTAAACCAGATACATCTCAGCTGCTGGCAGCAAAATTTAAGGTAGATTTTCTGTTTTAAACTAACAAGTGTGGAGAAGACTTGCTTTCCTAAATAAATTTTAAAATGTATATATTCATACATATATATACAGGGTTCCCACCAAGTCACTTTTTTCACCTAAAATCACTTTTTTTTTTAGGCATCTCATAAAGTGATATATAACCACCAAACTTTTCCTATAAACACCAGGTAAAATGCAAAGAAAATAGTTTCCACAAATCTACTTGACGAAGCAAATGAAAAGTTAAAAGAGGGCATTAGAAATCTAGCTTTTACAGAAATACAGCTTGCTCGGGGAATGATAGAGGGTACTAAATCTATAAAAGCTGATGGAGATGAGCACATAGCAAAGGAGCACATGAAATTAAAAAAAAAATGCAGAAGAGAAAATCTTCCGTAATCTTCCTTTTCAAAAGAAATCTAAGACTATAAATTGGAACTTTTACAGAGTGCTGCCATTTATATACCAGGGGCGACGGTTATCTAAATTTTTGAAGCATTCTTTTCTGAGATTTTTATATTAACGTTTAAAATTTTTAAGCATTCCTACTGTATTGATTTTCTTTTCTGATTTTTTTTTTTTTGCTTTTCGAGGTCTATTCTATCATATCGTTTTCATTTTTAGCCTTTGAACGATTTGCAAGTTAAAAACTTTTTGCTACAGGATAAGTAAGCACTTAAAATATACTTTTCAAATATTTTACTTTTGGTATCTGTACTTTCTAAATTAGCTTTGGACAAAGGATTATAATCAAAATCATTTCTTGAACAGAATGCATTTAATTTAGCGACTTGCTTTATTTAACTGGGTATTGACCCTTTTCCTGTTTTTCATGCTTAAAATTGATTTTATTTGCTTCTTTAGTTGTCAATCAAAAAATTTTCATTTTTTACTTGCTCTAAAATATGTAATTTGACATAAATTTAAATAATATTCAAATTAACTTTATTTCTGTAGTAATCTCAATAAAAGCAAATTTTGAAATTTTAAACTGTTTTTTTCTCTTTTGAGCCTTGCACTAGCATGCATTTGAAGTACAGTAAAATCTGTAAAGTTGACTATCTTTGTAAGTTGACCACCTGTTTAAGTTGACCACTATTTTCAGGAACGGAATCAACCCTTCACCCTCTACCTCCCCCTCTGTAAGTTGACCACTAAAGTGCTGCACCGCAAGTGGTCAACTTACACAGGTTTCACTGTACTTAGTTTTGGTGTTTTAATTTTGGCATCAAAGAATATTCTGAATTAAATTTTTTAAGAAAGGATCATAATATTCCTTGTATATACATACCTTTAATTTATCTAATTGTTTCAAATACTTTGCACATTCTGCTCTGATATTCTAAATGTTTTTATTACCTATAATTTTTTTTTGTCATAAAACATTTAAAATAATTTTTCTTTCACACATTAAAAAATAAAGTTGATTCTGTATATTGCTAGCATAATCGGTCACCCCTGGCATATATATGTATGGCGGCTTTCTTTCTGTGTCTGATTAAAAACCATTGGTTTCTTAAAAATGATTTTTTATTTGAGATGATGGTGATGTTTATTTATGGAAGATTAGTTAAGGATTGAACTTTCTGCTGTTTTTAGCATACTTTCCCAAAAAATAAATAAAGTGAAAGAAGGCTTAATGTATCGTAAAAATATCATTAAAAATAAAAAGAAGTCAAAGAAGTAATTAAATAAGGAATGAAAAATGAAAAATTTGAAAGTAGGGTTTTGAGATAGGGCAAAATGTGCGTTTGTCAGTCCCCCCCCCCCCCCCACCCCAATAACTTTTGAGGAAATTGGCCATTTGAAAAGATCTTGGCCAGGATATCTCATTTCCATATTTTACTTTTTCATTTGAACAATTTTTCGTTTAATTTTGAACAATTAAAAAATCTTAACATTAGCACCTATGGGCAAAAAAAAAAAAAAAAAAACATTACGTAACATTAAGCATAAGATCCAAGTTCGTATGGACAAGCTTATTAGAAGAAGCTCTCGTTGTGAAATATTTTTTAGATTTGAACAATTTTTGTTCATTTTTAAACAGTTCAAAAAATTAACGGTAGCTCCTACGGGGAAATTTCAATCCTATATAAATCTTGATCTAGCTGACGGATTCGCTTGGAACAAACTTTATCGGAAAAATGTTAGGCCAAAGAACATGTACAGATACGAAGTTTAACCTGAACTAACCCAGCCTATTTTTTAATGAAATTTGTTGACCAGGATTTTTAAGGATATTTCTCAAGGAATGAATGAATAAGTGAAAGAATGAATCAGTGAATAACTGAATGAGTGAAAGAATGAATGAGTGAAGAAATAAATAAGTGTACAAATTCACGAACAAGTAAATTAATTAATGAGTGAATGAATGTGTATTAACCGTTGAAGACGGGTACATTTGAAGTAATCAAGAACTAAAGCTAAATGAGAATTTAGAGAGAGAGCTAACAAGAGTATAAATCTGAAGTTGGACTGTATGAAAGTAGGCTTGTATAGTTCTAGATGGAACTTTTGCATGTGAAGAAAATAAATGTATATTTTTCTATGCTTAAAAACCTATAAACCTTTTTCCTACATGTGTTTTAGTGGTAATGCAAAGCTTCTCATTTGGTCACTTTTTTTTTTTAATTGATCACTTTTTTGGTCATTTTTTTTTTTCTTAAATGGTCACTTTTTTCACTTTTTTTTGTATCATATTCTTGGTGGGAACCCTGTATATACTTATGCAGTTAAACCGTGTTAAGATAAATTCAAAAGAGAGTATACCTAAACGTACATGTAATGTTATAATTGTGGACACAATTAGATGCATTGTATTACAGTGATGTATAATGTATAATACATCACTGTAATATTAATTATAATTCTTCTCTTTTAATGTATAATTAATGTTATGGAAGTGTATTTATTTTGTAAAAACTTAATTGAAAGGAAACATAAATACATTTTTCTAGTGTTTTTGTTCAGAAGTTTAAGCATTTGTAACATTTATTGTAAATGCAATACTTTTCAGAATTATATTGCCTATGGTAACCATTTTTTTTCTTGGTTTTGTTTATTTAATGCTATTTGAAATTACTTTGGATTTCTTGTCTCTTGTAAAAATTTCATGTCTATTCGTTTGATTGTTAAATTAACTCTATTCTTTGTTTTCTTAGAATTCTGCTTTTTTTCAAAACTATGATCTGATTATGAAAGAAGGATTTCTGGGCGATGGTAGTTTTTCGATTTGTAGGTAAGTAGATTGTGTGTGAGATAATATAAACTTTCTATGTCATGACTCTCTCAGAAATAAGTTTTTTCCTCTTTAATTCAAATTAATGGATTTCTACTCTTAAAGCTTCTTTTAGCTTCACATCAATTGCTTAAACTCTTCAACCAATTCTTCATATTGTTAAATTATTTAAAGGTGAACAAAACTTTTAAAAATATATTTAAATTAAGTTTTTTGTGTGACTTCATTTCAGTTTGAGACATGAAATTTGAAATTGTATTGTTTATTTGTTTTAATGACATAAAAAAAAAAAAAAAAAAAACATTTTAATCCTTTTAGACTATTTCAAGAAAACAAATTTGGAACTTATTAAAAACCAGTTTTTTTTAAAACTAATTTTGTGTTTTAATTTTTTATCAAAACAAATTATTAGATTTTTCTTGAAAGACATTCTTTTCTTTTTTTAAATCATTCAACAGAAGATTGAATTGCCATATTCTTCATGATATTTCTTTTCTTTTTCTCATTTTCATTTTTGATGCTGTTGCATACCAAAAGTTTTCTATTAACTTTTCCTTTTGATACTTTTGAACAATTTATTTTTTGGTCTCTAAAGCATCTTAAAAGATATTGAAAATTAAACTTATCATTTTTTTTTGGTACATTTTTTTCAACTTTTAAAAAAAAATGATTATTTTCTTTTAGAGAACATTGAATGTATTTTGCATGTCAATATAAATTATGTGATGAAGATAACTTAAACAAATTAAAAGTTTTACTGGATTATTGCAAATTTATCCATTTTTATAGGAATATTTTTTAACATAACATAAAATTTTAGAATATATGATTTTTGTTTTAGTGTGATGTTGGTATTATTTAAGGAATAATAAATGTTTTCTGATTCTCTAAGATGGTATGTATAGGCTATTAGTTGACAGATTGTAAAGTATATAAGAGTAAATAATTTCATTGGATTGAAAATTTAATTTCTTATAAGAAAGAGTTTCCTTTTAAAAGATGTAGTGTGTAAAATATTTCTTTGTAAAGATGCCTTCTCAAAGATTTATATATTTTCTCACCTTTTCCTAGGAAATGTGTAAGCAAGAAAACTGGGGTAGAATATGCTGTGAAAATTATCAGCCGGCGCCTTGATAGTACAAGAGAAATTCAACTACTAAAAGTTTGTCAAGGTCATCCGAATATAGTCAACTTGCATGAGGTTTTTCATGACGAGGTATTTAATATTCAATGAAGTATTTTCTTTTTCTCTTGTTGTCAGCTGCTGTTTTTATTGTGTCATGAAAATATATATTAAGAAAAAAGACAGTAAAAATTTTCAATTTTATGATATTTAGTAAGCCTTTTTTTACTGATGAATTGGTACAGGAGTCATCTTGTTTGATTTTTTTTAATGTATGAATTTACGGTTAATTGTGTGATTGTAAGAAGGTATTTAAGGTGGTAGTTTTTTCAAGAATAGGCATACAAATGACAGAAGGCTTTTAATAGGAAATATTTGCGAAAGATCTTAAGAATCAGTGGTTTTTAATCATTATCTACGACATTATAATAATGAATTGCAGCATTTCATTAAACACTGTTGCTCCTGTACAAATTTTTACTTTTTGTTCTTATCAACCAGATATAATAAAATAAATGTCTGCTTTAAATCTTTAAATTATGTACAAGAGACAAAATTAATATTTATTTGTGTTTTGCAGAGGAATTAGGAAATTAAAAATTGAGCTAAAATATTGCAGTTAATTAGGGTAACTTGGATCCACAATTTATTTATGTTTAATTGCCGCTCTCATGTTTTAGTAGTGTTAATTGTATTTACCCACATAAAATTGAAGAACAACTCCTAAAGTATTGCATTTTCACCCAAAATTAAGACATAACATTTATAAAACCCATTTTAAATGAATTATTAACCTGCTACAAAGGGGTTCTTCCATTTATGGCAACTTTGTACCAAAAAACTCAAATTTCTAAATATTAGGAAAAAAAATATTTTACAACATCACAGGGATTTCTATAATTTATGATAGTGCGTAGAATACCTTCAAGAAATTCAACAACTTCAAACGAGCATTGAAAAATAACTTCCGAGCAGTGGCTTCAGAATTTCTGTATTATACAATTATCTGTTATTGCAAAATTAAGGGTTAAACATTTATTTTATAACCTAACCAGCTGTGTTCTTTGAAGTCAAATATACTAAAAAATAATGACATAGTTAAAATGTACTCGCCAGTTAAACGCAATGGTTCAAAGTTACACGGAATGACTGTACTACTACTACTAATAATAATGCCTGAGCACCTAAATTAGTTATTGGATTGTCTTTATGTATTTTCAGCACCATACTTACATTATACTGGAATTGCTGAAAGGAGGTGAACTTCTCGAGCGAATACGAAAAAAAGATCGCTTTACAGAGAAAGAAGCAGTTCGAATTTTTCGTCACCTTGTGTCTGCTGTCAATTTCATGCATTCTCATGGTGTTGTACATAGAGATCTCAAACCTGAAGTAAGTATGTAATTAAAAAAAAAATCAAACGTTGAACATGTCTTTATGCTGGGATAAATTGGTAGAAATTACAGGGTTCCCACCAAGTCACTTTTTTCACCTAAAATCACTTTTTTTTTCATTGGTCACTTAAAGTCACTTTTTGCAGCAAATAGTCACCTAAAATCACTTTTTTGGGGGTGCATCTCATAAAGTGCTAAATAACCACCAAACTTTTCCTATAAACACCAGGGAAAATGCAAATAAAAGAGTTTCCTTCTACAAAGCTATTTTCTGAAGCAAATAAAAAGTTAAACAGGGCATTAGAAATCAAGATTTTACAGAAATACAGCTTGCTCAGGCAATGATAGAGGGTGCTAAGTCTGTAAAAGCTGATAAAATCGAGCACAGAGCAAAGGGGCACATGAAATTGGAAGAAAAAAAAAACAGAAGAGAAAATCTTCCGTAATCACAACTTTTTTAAAAAAGAAATCTAAGACTGATGAAATTGAAACTTTTACAGAGTGCTGCCATTTATATACCAGGGGCGTCAGTTCTCTAAATTTTTAAAGCATTCTTCTCTGAAATTTTTATAAAATTAACATTTAAAAATTTTGAGCATTCCTACTGTATTGATTTTCTTTTCTGATTTTCTTTTTGCTTTTCAAGGTCTATTCTATCTTATCATTTTCAGTTTCACCTTTGAACGATTTGCAAGTTAAAAACTTTTTGCTACAGGATAAGTAAGAACTTAAAGTATACATTTCAAGTATTTTACTTTTGGTATCTGTACTTTCTAAATCAGCTTTGAACAAAGGATTATAATCAAAATCATTTCTTGTACAGAATGCGTTTAATTTAGCGATTTCCTTGCTTGATTTAACTGGTCATTGACCCTTTTCCTGTTTTTCATGCTTATAATTGATTTTATTTGCTTTTTTAGTAGTCAATCTAAAGATTTTTATTTTTTACTTGCTCTAACATATGTAATTTGACATTAATATATAAATAACATTCAAATTAACTTGATTTCTGTAGTAATCCCAATGAAAGCAAATTTTGAAATATTAAACTGTTTTTTTTTTCTCTTTTGGAGCCTTGTGCCAGCATGCATTTGAAGTGTTTATTTCTGGTGTTTAAATTTTGGCATCAAAGAATATTCTGAATTAATTTTTTTAATAAAAGGGTTATAATATTCCTTGTATATACATACCTTTAATTTATATATAATGTTTCAAATATTTAGCACATGCTCCTCTGATATTTTAAATGTTTTTCTTAGCAATAATTAATTTTATTTTTGTGATCAAACATTATTAAAAATAAAGTTGATTCTGTAAATTGTTGGCATAATCAGTCACCCCTGGCATATATATGTATGGCTGCTTTCTTTCTGTGTCTGATGAAAAACCATTGGTTTTTTAAAAATGATTTTTTGTTTGAGATGATAGTGATATTTATTTATCAAAGTTTAGTTAAGGATTGAATTTTCTGATGTTTTTAGCCTACTTTCCCAAAAAATAAATAAAGTGTGAAAGAAGGCTTAATGTATTGTAAAAATATCATTAAAAATGATAAGGCAAAGTAATTAAATAAGGAATTAAAAATGAAAAATTTGAAAGTAGGGTTTGAGATGGGGAAAATGTGTCTGTCGGTGGCCCCCCCCCCCCTCCCCCAAGTTGCTTTTGAGAAAATTAACTGATTCAAAAAGTCTTGGCGAGGACATCTCATTACCATATTTTACTTTTTCATTTGAAAAAATTTTAGTTTAATTTTGAACAGTTCAAAAAACTTAACATTAGCGCCTATGGGCAAAAATAAAGCGCATTACGTAAATACTGGGCATGTGATCCTAGTTCGTATGGACAAGCTTATTGGAAAAAGCTCTCGGTGTGAAATATTTTTTTAGATTTGAACAATTTTTGTTCATTTATGAACAATTCAAAAAAATTAACTTTAGCGCCTATGGGGAAATTTCAATCCTATATAAATCCTGACCTAGCTGACGGATTCACTTGGAACAAACTTTATTGGAAAGATGTTAGGCCAAAGAACATGTACAGATACAAAGTTCAACCTGAACTAAACGAACCTATTTTTTTAATGAAATTTGTTGACTGGGATTTTTAAGGATATTTCTCAAGGAATTAATGAATCAATGAATAACTGAATGAGTGAAAGAATGAATGAGTAAATAAAGGAATGAGTGCAAAATAAATAAGTGTACAAATTCATGAACGATTAATTAATTAATGAGTAAATGAATATGTATTGACCATTGAAAATGGTACATTTGAATTAATCAAAAACTAAAGCTAAATGAGAATTTAGAGTGAGAGAGATTGCAAGAGTATAGATCTGTATTTGGAATGTGCGAAAGTAGGCTCGTATAGTTCTAGATGGAACTTTTGCATTTGAAGAAAATAAATGTAATGGTATATTTTTCTATGATTAAACACCTATAAACCTTTTTTCTACATATGTTTTAGTGGTAATGCAAAGCTTATTCTCATTTGGTCACTTTTTTTGTATCATATTCTTGGTGGGAACCCTGAAATTATGTGAAGAAGTGTAAATTCTTTATCTATTCTATAAAAATAAATGGTCACGAATATATTGCCAATTGTAGCTATGGATTTCCCCAATCCACAAATTATATACAAAGAGGAATTTGAAAGGTGAATTTTTACTATGAACAAAAAGGCATGTACTTTATTCTAAATAAGTATAATTAAAAAGATTCAAAAGTGTACAGAAAGTTTGGTGATACTTATAAACTTAGTACATATAGTGTGCATAATCTTAAAAACTGAAAAGCTTATAGGGTTATGATGCAAAAGAACATATTAGTCGCCCTTTCCTGGGGTGAAAGGATTTCATCACCCATCTTACAACTCGGATCTTGCCCCATCAGATTTCCACCTTTTTTGTGAATTGAAATCCACATAAAGCTATGCTGCTTCTGAAACAGTGAAGAGGTCTAACAGGCTGTAAATAATTTCCTTAAATTGCTGGACACCAATTTTTATGATACGTATATATATACAGTAGAGCACCGATTATCCGGACTGGTCGGGACCGAGGTAGATCCGGTTAAGGAAAAATCCGGATAGTTGGATTGACAACTTTAAAGCACAAATAGGGCTAGGATTGTTAGGCAGCTTCCTTTCATACGTTTTCTAGACTTAGGACTGGTATTTGTAGTAGTGCATATTTCATTACATTACAAATGGCACAATTAGAAGTTTTTTTTAATATTTACATAAAATGACACAGAAGCAACTCTATACATAAAAAGTAATTCATACACTGTAATGACTGTATAAAAAAATCATTGTGATATAAAGTAATTATTGACATTTTCAGGCTATATAGAGGATATTCTCTTTTCATCGTTTTCCTTTCATCACTGTCTTGTTTATAAAAAACATACGAAGCTTAAATTTGCATAGTTATTTATTTTTAATATCTGATGCAGTTGATGTGCCGATGCCATACTCAAGGGCTCAATTTTATCCATTTTCTCCTTTTTTCAATCTTTCAACAATTTCTAGTTTTTGGTCTAAAGATAACACTACTCTTTTGCGCTTCCCAGACATGTCCCCAGAAACACCTTCTACACGTACAGATCATAATTAGAAAAATGTGGGTTCCTTTAGCTTTGGGCAACACATGTGCAGACAATGTGGAACCACGTGATCATTTCGCAAGTTGCAGTCTACCTTTTAGTCAAGTGAGTTTTTCAACAACAGTGTTCTTGGAAATTAAGTTAAGCAGTGACCCCTTGACCATGAATGTAGTACTTCAACTATTTTTCTTCTGTTAGTTTCAATACTTTATTTCTGCTCCAATTCCTCTGAAAAGAATCTTAATCCTTTTATTCAATTCCTTCTACTCCCCATGCTAATTGCAACTGAATGAAACATACCTGAGAGGAGGGGGGATCTCTGTTTTTGGAACGTCAAAGGGCAAAGAAAGCAGGGTTTTCATGTTTTTTTGTTTGCAGAGGGCAAAAAAAAAAAAAAAAAAACACATGGTTCCTGACCAATCTGGTTGATTGGACATCCGGTTGAGCGGAGTCCGGATAAGCGGCACTCTGCTGTATATATATTTAAGTTGATTTCATGGTATGACAAATGTATCAATGTCAATCAAAAGTAGTTAAGAACTTGTATTTTGGTTCACCTATATTGTATTGTGAAACACATGACAAAACTTGTTTTTGGAAAATTCCCACAGTTTGCAGTGTAACTTAAGCTATCCTTATGCATTCAATTTTGTTAAAAAATATAACAAGTAACATTTGAATTTCTAAATAGAATTATTTACCATAATAGGGACCACATCGTACATTAATTTTTTCATTCTTTTTTGATGAAGCGGGTTTCTTTGCTGATTTTATCACATTTTGCACATAATTTAACTTTTTGATTGATAATATGTAAAATATTTATTAGCTAAAAATGATTTAAAGAATGTTTTGGAATTTAAGATAATTCTTTTCCCCTTTAGAATTTATTGTTTGTGGATTCGGCAGAAAATTCTGTTGTGAAGATTGTTGATTTTGGTTTTGCCAGACTGATGCCAACTGAAAATCAAAAGATGAATTCACCTTGTTTCACACTGCAGTATGCTGCCCCAGAAGTCCTAAAACAACAATTACTTTCAGGTTCCAATAGTGGTTACAGTGAAGCTTGTGATTTGTGGAGTTTAGGTGTCATTATGGTAATTGTTTTTCTTCATTTTCTCATTTTTGATTTCATGCATAATACAATTTTTTAAAGTTTCTCTTAAATTCTGTTTTTGCCGTGAAAATTCTTCTGTCCCTGTCTTAGTTATATAAAAAAAAGATAAAAAAAGTTTCAAAATTTTTGCAAGAAAAATAATTCAGCAATTGAAAATTATTTTTACTTGTGCTTATTGGACATTTTTAAAAATAAGACTTGTGTGATATTTTGTGTAAAGCTGAGTTGCTTAATTTTAATCTTTATGCCTGAAAAAAAAAATGCAAGTGTAAGGTCTATTTGCAAGTCAAAGAAGACAGTTAAAATTCTGTGCTAGTGTGGAGGGAGACTAGAGCAATGACTTCCAAGTCTTTACAATGAAACAACGTAGTCATGGTACAGAAGTGTACTGCTTTAATTTTCTTATGTGAAGAAATAATATGAAATTTAACTGGCAAAAATGAAGTTCATTGCCAATGTTGTTTGTTGAATAATTTGAGTATTAAGTAAGTATTAAGTACTTTGATTTTTCTAATAAGTAATTACTGACAGAAGAGTTACATTTGTTAATTTCTCAACAGATATTTATATTTTTCTGCAAGTTTTTGTTAATTGCACTCTCCTAATTCTTCATAAAAAGTTCTGTCATCCATTATTGCAATTCAGTAAAATTTTCATATCTTTCAAACATGGTTTTTATTTTGATGTACTGAGGAAAAACATGCTTTTTAAATTTTTATTTAATCAAGTAAACATAATATTCAGAATTTTTGTTTTTAAATGTATATTTGACAAAGTTAAATTTATTCTTGTTCTTCTTAAGAAGAGCTTCATATGAATGTAAATAATGTAGAAGTAAAGAATTTTATACTGTGATAAACGTTGGAATTAGCTCTATTGGGAAAATATTGGGACAAAACCTTAGTGAAAAGTTCACTAGCTGGAACCTGAACTATCTTCAATTTCATGTGTGCATACAAATGGATAAAAGTTCTCAAGTGATCCTCCATTAAAATTGATACTGTTGAAGCTTTTTATTTATTTTATTTCATTTTATTATTATTATTTTAATTTACGTTTTTAATATAGTGCAGTTTAGATTGTATAAAGATACTAGCTTAATAAAAGAAAAACTATCACTACATAAATGCATTCCGCAGATTTTCATTTTTCATGACATTTTGGTCATTTAATAGATCGAGAGGCCTACCAGGGCTGGAAACGTTTTGAACTGATGTATTGATACAATTTTTAATCATAGATCAATATATTGCATTTTAAGATGTGCACTCTTGTAAATCTTCATTATAAAAAAAGCAACATCAGAAGTGGATTTCATCTAAGAGAAGGAAATTTTTCTAAAAAAATATATATAATTCACGCAGTAATTTCAGTTTTGCATATTGCATGAGGGTAATGTACTTGAAATGGCAGTTAAAAAAGTCTACAGGGTACTTCAATAAACTTAACTGTTTGCTTTGAAAGGGCAACAGTCCTGCCAAACAAGCTGAATGTCATCGCTATTCATAAGTATACTTATTGAAAAATGCTATAAATATGTTTCCCTTAAACTTTTATGTATGAAAAATCTCATGTTCTTTTTAACATTTTAGTATACCATGCTGTCTGGCAAGACACCTTTTCAGACATATAGCCGAGAAGCAAGTGTAGCTACTATAATGCAGCGTATCAGAGAAGGTGAATTTTCCTTCACTGGACCTCAATGGGATATTGTATCCAACGAAGCAAAAGAGGTCATCAGAGGCCTCCTGACAGTTGATCCTCTGCAGCGACTCACAATGCAACAACTGAGGTTACATCCTTGGGTCCATCCTTCAAATCACAATGTATATTCTAACACCCCTCTTATGACTCCTGATGTACTGAGTTCCTTGACAACCCCCAGAGCCGCAGAAGCTGCTGTTAACTTCACGATGGAGGTCTTTCACAAAGTCACAAGGAGTGGTTTCTGCCTACAAGACGTTTCAGCCGCTCCGCTTGCTCAACGCAGGAAACTGAAAAAGAGCTCAACTGATGCCGGCAGCAGCAGCTCTCTCAGTAGTGATATATCATCTAGCAGGACTTCATATTCTTGTTTTTCGTGTTCCGAAAAGGATGGTTCTGTAAAAAACTTGAAAGGTAAACATTCCGTTTTTGACTATTCTGAGGAAAGGGTCACAGATTATCTGTCTACATTACCTGACATTTCTAAGACCGTTCCACTGCAAGGTTCAGTGACATGGCCTGGTGAAGAGAAGGCAAACATATCCTTTGATGAAAATACATTTGTTCATCACAGGCCGACTACTCGTTCCTATAAGCGAAAGCAGGATGTTTCTGTTGTCAGCCCTGAAAGTAGTGACGACTGCATCGTTATCGGTGAAGTTGCTGCTGCAAAACACAACTCTAGAAAAGTTAAAAAAGCCAAGTTCATTTCTGGTTGTTGACAAAACATTATTGTAAATAGTGATTCTTGTTTTCTGTTGAATCACCAAATGAGAGCTTGTTTTCTTTGCTAATCTCTCTTTTTGTGATTAATGGAAATCCTTTTCATTAATTTATTAAATGCACTAGTATTGAACTATTCGTTTGAATTATCATTGAAAAAGAGACTTGACTGGGTGAGTCAGATTGCATGTAGGAGAAGATGTAACAGCTCTTCACCATTTCATCAAAATAACTTTTTGTAAGACATTATGTATCCTGACACAGTCTCTAGAATTTTTATTAGGATCTTCTATTTTTCAAATATGCTATTAATGATAAAACTTTAAATTTTTTAATGATCTTTCAACTGCGTATGTCTTTCAAAAATTTTATTTCATAGTGCAAAAAAGCAATGCAATGAAAATGTTTTCCATGGAAGCAAGTGCCTGCAAAAATATTTTTCAAACAACGCTACCATTGAAATGCAATAAGTGTTGAAACACATTAGTAAACGTTATAAATAAACATACATGTATGACTTCATTAAAATATGATGAAGTTACAATTGGTTGTGCGTGTTTTGAATGTTTAAAATTCCTATTTGGCTGAAGAAATTTTAGTTGGACTTAGTTTGTGAAGTTTTTCTGATTGTACATAATATAGTGAAGTCACTTCATTATATACATTTTTCTGTGTAACGCAAAATTAAATTGTCTACCACTATGTATAGATTGTAGAAGCTATGCTTAAAATATAAAACAAAAATTGTTCATTTTGCTGAAAAATATTAGCCCATTTAGTTTTAATCCCAATGATTGAAGTGCTCTTACTACCTTTATGCCTACAGCCTATGTATTCTTTACATATCATTATATTTTTACACTTGCAGAAAAAAATATATTCTATCTACCTTTGTCTTTTTTTTTTGTGAAAAAATGCTTGTTTTTTAAAATAAACTTTTAAGTCATCTTTCTCAACCTGAGGTTCATGATCTCTAGGCAAGGGAGGGGGGGGGGGGGGTCACAATTTTCTGAAAAAGTAAAACCCATGCATGAAACATCCTTTTATTAACTAAAGTATTTTAAATTATAATTCTGTATTACCAAGTTGCAAAATCCTATATCATTAAGTAATATCCAAGCTAAACTAATCTAGAAGTATTAACAGCTTGAGCAAAACATAAACACTTGGGCTATGTTTTGTTATGGTTGGCAACCATAAATTTTAGTTGCATTGCCAGGTTATTTATTGGATTTTTTTTCTTTACTAGATAGTGTCGATCACCGTAGTAAATGTAAAACTTTACTGAGCATTACATTACGTATTGTAACCCAAGGGGGGGGGGGGGGGGGGCAGGCTGCTAGATTTTTTAAGTGTTTGTTTTGGCTTTTAAGAGATTTGCAATGCTATAAAGGTTGAGAAAGGATGCTTTCTTAAGTATTGAATTGTTCAAATTAAAAAATATGATGTGAAATTTTGATAACTTAAGTAACTCGAAGAAGGAGTCAAATTTGTATTTTTAGCATCTCTAATTTAAGTTATTGATACACACACACACTGAAAAAAAACTTAAAAGAAAACAAATGGAAATTGTGTTAACAGTCCTAAATAACACCTAAATAGAATTTTATTATCACTCACTTCTCATTCTTCTGCTCAGATATAAAGTCTAATGTTTTGGTGTTTATATATATATTTGTAGGGTTCATCTTTCTTCTTGTTGATAAACTTCTCCCTTTAATGTCTATTTACCTGTAATTTCTTTATATGAAATTATTTTCTTCATATGGGTGTAATATTTTCCAAAATACATGTTTTCCCTTTCAAAAGAGAAAAGGATGCAAGATTTACTATTTTTGAAATAATTATTCCTTTTAAACTGCTAGAAAGCCTGATAATGTAAATAGAAATAATTATTTCTTAACTAACTCTCCAAAGAATAATTTTTAAGTTAGTTTTTTCCCCTTTTTTATTTTATAAAGTAGTAAATGGTTTAAGTCTCAATAAAACTTATCTTTTACACATTGAAAAATATATGATTTTTCTAGAAGATTTTATGAACAGTTTATTTTCTTTCATTGCAATTTTTAAATGTTCTTAACCTTAAAACTGGGATACAGCTTTGTTCTACTTTCCTTTCTAGTTTCTGAAATTGCATTATCTTCTATTCTAAAAATAAAAAATATTATAATTTGCCTGAATTATTAGTGAAGTCTAAAGTTTAAAATAGCTTATTCCCGAAGCATTCTAGGTTAAGTTTAGTCATGCCAAAAGAATTTGCAGGCATCTTAAAAACTGTAAAAGAAAATCACCCATATCTCAAAAGATTTGTTCCAAGGAAGAAAAATTATTACTTTAAAAACTTTAAAGTGCTATTCTTATAATAATACTTGACTCATGAGGGGGGGAGGGGACGGTTGCCCCATTGCCTTCCCATGTATCTGCATCCTAACAAGTCTATAGCATATTCCCTATTTAATTTAGTGTTAAAAATATGCATCATTTGAATTTGTTTTAATTGAAAACAAATTAAATCTTATTTAATTAAATTAGATTGTGTAAAAACCTCAATCTTAAGTTAACAAAATTTCACTGCTATACCTTTCACAAACATTTGTCTTGATTGTAAATATTCAGAATATTTATTATTTGCAATATGTTTCAGTAATAATAGATAGAATATAGTTTCTACTTATTAAGGAGTTTTTATTTATTGACATTTAAACATTTAAAGATACATTTTTTTTTAAAGCTTCATTTCTTGTGAAATGTTCAGCTTTCACTCCTAATAAGGAAAGAATTTGATTTGAGAGAACTTTCTCTTGTGCCATTTGAAAATACATGATCAAGTGTATATTCTAACTGAAATATTTTTGAATGTTTTAGATGTCAATGAAGGATTCACATGCGTGCCTGATGAGTCTATTGAAAGTGGTAAAAAAATAGAGGAGCTTAAAATATTATAGAAAAAAAGTAAAATTTTCTTTACATGTAACCTTTATAATCATTGAAGGTTACCACATTGACACAGATCAAAAACTTAATTATATGATTCATATTTGAATTCCGTGTGATTTTCCTTCATTTCCTGTAAACGTAAATTTCTGCAGCTTACGTAAATTTCATTTTTTGGGGGAATCTAAAAACTACTTCAATTATGATTTCAAATAAATTTTGACTGCTTGCTTCTCTTTAGCATACAATTAAATTTTTTTAACTTTTAATTGATGCCTGTAGTTCTGTAATTATATTTTCAAAGTACTTGTTGAAATCACTTTATTCTGTGATGAGAATGTAATTTTACATTATATAAATGTTTCGTTATTGATAGTTACATTGCTAAATGAAATGGAAATATATAAATATAGGTTTTAAATGTGCCTTGTTGGTTGCAAAATATTTATATGGAAATTCCTTTATCAGAAAAGTATCTATACTGTTTTAAATGTTGCACAGATTTATTGACACAGCAAAAAATGTCCAAAATCGGAATGTTCGAGCTTGGTTTACCCTTCCCTTCCTCTTCCCCCCAATTATCATGAATAAGTTCATGTATGAATTTTATAGATTTATAAATCAAATTAGAAAAAATAGCTTAAAACAGTTTTAAAATAATATTTCCTGTCTTTCATAAATAGTAGATTTTAAAAGCTGATAAGCAGCTAATCTTGAGAATCTTTTGTTTATAGTTTTTTTTCTATAATTGGGCTCTATTGTTGAACAAATTTAATGGTAAAATGAATTTCTTAACTAAGTGCTATATCACAATATAACTTTCAGCACTTAACAACTTTGATAAATCCCTGTATAAAAGATATTGACTTTTCCATGAAATAATGATTGTTGCATTTTAACCTCAAAAGAAAATTATCTAAAATTAGTTGACTAAGCCTTAAGCTGTGCCTAAATCATTTACAAACATCTAGATGCTTAAAGTTTAATGAATTCTTCAAAGTGATTTTTAATTGCCAATAAATAATGTAAAAAAGGTTAGAAGATATTTCTTTCAATTTGTAATATAATAATCATGATAGAAGGAAAACAAATATGTTGGATAATTTTTTTTTAACATTAGATGCTGTAATGTTGTACTATTTGTTCAGTTTTACTGTTTGTACTGAGTTTAATTTCTGCTTCATACTGGTTTGTTTTGTGCTTCCATATGCACAAGTTTTAACACATAAATGATATCAAATCCCAGCACTTGTAAACTTTTGTGGCCATTTTGCATAAGAATATTTTTATTAAAAAAATTCTGGGTATAAGCCTTTTCCTTTTCTTTTATTTTCTTTCTTTTAATATGCTTTCATAACCAAAATGTGCATTTTTTATATTTTCATTATAATGATACTTTTAAAAATTGTTATATTTTTTCTTGACAGTATATCCCAAACGTTTTAAATATATTCTACTCTAAAATGTTATGAGAAGCAGAGCCACTACTTGTAATTAAGCTTTGTAAAGAAAAACAAATAAATTGTGAGAATAAAAAATAATAGTTGGAGGGCTAGCACATATCTAAAGATTTACCCTTTACCTCTAATTGTTCTCTAGTAGTTGATTTTTTTATTCAATTTTTAGATGGGAAGAAACTTGTGAATCTCTTTTTTATTTGAATTCCTTGATAAATAATTAAAGCAATTTTATAAAAAGAAATTATTTAGAAAACTGAATCAAGAATTTCTAACATTCTAAATCATAATTTATATGTTTTGGTTAACAATTTAATTTTCTTTAAAGATTTTCACAAATTGTTAAGAAACAAGCTGCATCTAATTGAGGTTTTGAGAATTTTTCTTTCTTTTATTTTTTAAGTATATACATTGCATTAAAGGGCCATTTAACACTAATCTGAATTCATATTTTCAAGTTCATTTTTCAAGCATTCAACATTTTTTGTTAAGCATTTGTACCAAATTTGTTTTGTTTTTTTACAAAATTTTGTGGTTTCTTTTTCTTTCTTTTTTGTTCGATAAATCCTTTCTAGCCTTTGTACATGCTGATAAAAATACAGTGCTAAACTGCAAGTGAAATCTAAAAAGTATGAGTCTAGTTTGAAAAATTTTAAATATTGTAAAAGATATTAATTTTTTTTTTTTTTTTTTAAAGCTCTTTTTAGTTTGATTTTAATTCCTAATGTTTTTAAAATTATAGTAGAATAATCCTTTATTTATGTTTCTTTTATTAAATTTCTTTGTGTGATAAGATTTGTGGCCCTTAATTTTATTTGTTTATTTCATTTATATGGTGGCATACATATTGTTCCAACCAAAATTGAATATCTGCTGAAATTTATTCCAACTTCTGAAATGCTGTTGTGGTACACAGTATTCTCATGTCTATTAAGAACCTAAAATTTTCATTGTTAAAAATGTAATTCTACATAAAGATTTAATAATGATAACATATCTGTTAAAAATATATTAAGCTCTACCCTCAAAATACCTCTCTGCATGTAAAATATGAATTCTTGCTGTAGATATATTTCTTAAACATTGTTAGAAATTGTTTGAGAGTATATTGCTATTGTTGAGTACAGAATATGAAAAAATTCTACAAGAAAAAAAATTTAAAAAATAGTATTTTACATGTTTTAAAATGAGTCACATTAATTTGTTTCTGTTGAAGATGAATCATCAGTATAAGCATGTTCATTGTTATAATGTTCAGTGTGCCTCTAAATTTTATACTGGTGTTGGTATATTTGTCCTTTAAGTCTTCCATCTGTTGAAAGACTGTTTCTGGCTTTTCGGACAAATTGTTTCTTTTCATTATGTGTATTAGTTTAGGCAAGAACTAAATTTTAAAATGACTTCTCCTTTAGTGCCTAAAATTGTTTTTGCTTGAAATGAAATGTTTTGACGAGGACTAATATTATTTCATTTAAATAACTTATATAGCTATTTAACTTGCAGTGAAATTGCTAGTGTATGTGATAATGAATATTTGCATAGACAGACCTTGACCAAAGGATTGGTAACTAGTTAATTCATTTATGTATTGAGGGAGCTTGTTAGGTCTTTCACTGTGCCTAGTCTTCAAAATACTCTAGGAAATTATTTTAATACCTGTATTAATTGTGAGTAAAAATTGATTTGTTTTTGTGAAGTGTAAACATTTGTGTCATTTTAAAGTATTGTGAGAGTTTGTCAAGTAAGAAAATTTCTTTTACAAATAAGTAAAAATTCCTTTGAAAGAGAAAGAAAAAAAGTTCCTGATATTTTTGCTACTTCCTTGTTAAATAAGTAAAGCATTTGAAAAATACTTTGAAAATTTCTTATTTGAACAGGGTATGAGAAAAATTATTTGAAGGTCAAATGAAGTGGAATGTCTGGGGATGAAAAAATCTTAAATTATTTTTTCTGACTGTTGTAGATGTGTATTTATAAAAAGATAAAGCAATTTATAGTTGAGGTTATTTTATTTATTAAATATAATTTTACTGAAATTTTTTACTATCTATTAGTGATGGCATGAAGCGCCGAATACCGATGCTTTGGCCAATTAATGGCCGAAGCATCGACTGCTGAGGTGAAATCGGCTGCTGATATTGGTTAAAGTGATTCATTCCCTCCGCCTATTATGGAAACTTTTTGATCCAATGGTGCCTTTTCTTTCTGTTTGTTCCTGCATTTAACAACTAACAAAAAAAAAAAGTTCATAATCTTCCATTTCTTCTTAACAATTTATCTATTTCAGATGAGCTATTTTTGTTTGACATAATAATTCTAAAAATAATATTTATAACAAATTGTTGTAGGCTAAATCATAGCTCATGATTCAGCTTGGCTGAAGCTTTGTTCCATCTCTAATATTTATGTATGTGCAAATTTTTAATGATATTTTATTTTTTATTTCTCTCCTAAAGTATAACTTGCTTTATAAAAATGCTCAGTCAGACTTCTCAATAGCTGGAAGGGTAAATATTTAAACATTTAATTGTTTTTAGAAATTATAGCTATCTTGTTGCAATCTTCTTCAAAATTGGAAGATGGGCCCGTCATTTTGAATTTTTCCAAATGGGTGAGCGGCAAAGGCTCTGTGTATTTTTCATTAAAAACAACAAAATACTTGCAAATTCATAAAAATTCATTATATTCTCCCAGCCCTAGGGGAGTCAATTGCCTCCTCCTGACTCCTCTAAATGATGGGCCTGGATAAAGAATTTTTAAAAAATTTCGTTTGTAGTCTAATCTAAATAGTGTCTTCATTGGAAATTAAAATGTAATTGATTGCTGTTGTGTAGATATACTTGTAACTACTTCACAAGCATATCAAAAAATGCAAAATTCCATGATTTAATTTTTGCAGGTGATCATTCTGTAGAAGTAGTGTTTCCCAAAACTTCATTTTGCTGAACACGTTATTCCATGAAAATACATTATTTTAAAGTCTATCCTGCTTGGTTAAAAAAAAAAAAAAAACTGCAGTGCTGTGGACAAATATTCAATGTTACAGTTATCATGTTCTCACTTTCTACTTTGAACTGTGACAAACGTTATATTGTGCCAGCAGCTCATTTAAAAGCTTTTGAAAGAATTTCAATAGCTACCATAACTTAAAAGAAACTTGGATTGTAGTTTTGTGTTCAGAGTTAGCAAGATTTCTGCCTAGCTTTTCATTTAGGGAAGAGGTGTACTGGGGTCATTCACCTGTGTTCACAGGTGGGGGATAAAAAAGACTGATATATTTTTATAGAACGATTTATCACTGTCAAAGGAAAAATAAATCAGAGTGTAAAATATTCTCTAAAATATATTAAACTTTCTCATGCATTTAGTAAATCCTTGAGTAAATTTTGAAAAAATAAAGGACTCGATGGCATCGGAACCTATGTATAAATAGGCAAGGACAAAACAGTCAAGTACCATTTTCTCCTCTGTCTGTCAACCGATTTTCTTATACTTTTTTTTTATTTAGTAGCCATTGATTAGTTTTAGAGACATTTTTTTTTTGGAAATAATAAATTTACTCCTTCTACTTTCGACGTAAATTCGAAGCCTTTTTTAAGTAGTCTTTATTTGTTATACTTTCATACTATTCCTTACTGCAATATTCGTACAATACTCGGTGCGCTTTTTACTATTTATGAATAGATTATAACAAAGGTTAGAAAAAATAATTTAATCTCGCCAGGAAAAGGTATGATTTGTAGAGGGGAGACTTTACGCTAACATCCAACAACTAAAGTGAAAGTTCCAGGTTGAATGTGTTCAGCCTTAGAAGTGTTTGGGAAGCACACTGAAATATCCTATTATTAAAAGTAAAACATAGCTATAGTTGATGTCCTTCTGGGTAAATGGTTTTTAAACACTTTAATACCTCAAGTCATTCAATTTATTTTTAACAATGTATTTTCTACATCTGCATGACTAAAGTAGAAAGTGATATTTCACCTTCTCTTTATATGAATTATTTTTTTATTTCTTCATGTATTAGGTAATTAATGATATTTGAGATAATATTTATCAAAACATCAATTCGGTATATGTTTAATTCTTCTCCATGTTGATAACCATAAAGCCAGACATTGTCTGAATTGAAAGTTCTTTTAACAGCTGATTATTACTTTTTCTTTTTTAAGAGTTGATTGAAATATGAAAACATAAGATCCATTTCTTAAATTATTTTCACAATTTGCATTTATTGTCGAAACATTTGCTTTTTCGACATCTGCATCCTAGAAATGAATTCCATAATATCACCGACTACAGAAGCAGGGAAAATTGACCCTTAAACTTCAAAGATCTAGTTTATGAAATTTATTTCATGTATATTTATTATGTTTTCAAGTCATGTAGAGTAATATATATATATATATGTATGTATGTATGTATGAGATATTAATATATATTTATAAATCATTCCAGATGTATATGATATGGATTTTCTATAACTGAATATATATCTATAAATGTGCTTGTATATATTCGGGCAATAATTTTTAGCACACTTACCACACATTTTGGCTTGCTGATGTGTGCTCATGCTTGCCTTGTTATGAAAGACATTGTTTGTGAATAAGTTTTCGCAGGTAAATTATAAAAATAAATCTTTATGATTTTGTTATCTGTGTTTCATTAATTTGATATTTAATACTTAAAGTTGCACTAGTCGACCCATGTGGAATTCCGCACTAATTTGGGAGATAGGACATTATGAAGAAGAATAGAAAAAACTAAATGGGTGTTGGCACAAAAGAAGGCATATAATTGAACACATCAGTACAAATAGCTGTTTCAATTTTTTTCTCACTATTATTTTGATACTATTAGATGTTACTCTTTAAGTAACACACGTAACGAAATTTCGGAATTTTTTTTTAGCAGACAGCACATACATATGTCTTCAAAGTTTTTTTGCATACTTAGAACACGTGTAGTTTTATTAGCCAAAATTAAAAAACCTAAAAAATACCCAACAAGTTTGTTAGAAAGCTCGTTGAAGCTGAAAAATGCTGTGTAAATGTAACGTCCGTTACTATGGAATGACCCATGTTCAAAATAATAAAATAATCACAATAATAATGAAAATTATTTTTATTATTAGTATACATAGCATTAAAATACTGTAACGAAACAGCTCCATAACTTAAAATATAGTTACTGTTGGGCGGTTAGGCTCTACTCATTCATAATATAAATGAATGTGTAGAGCCTAACGATTGAATAAGTTTAACACACAGATGCCGATAAAACTGTCCAATTTTCTACACAACGAAAACAAAATAGTTTTTGCTTGTTTACTTGATAACAGATGGCGCCAGCATACACAACACCAATTTGGCATCCATTAAAGGACCTCTTCATAGATGATTTTAAATCTCAAATTTAAAAGAAGCGGTACATTTTTAGACCGTAAGTCTATTTTTCGTCATTAGCTTTAAAATGAGGGGTAAACCATGAAATTTGATAAAAGAATGAGAAAGATATCGCGGAGCGACAGAAAAAGTCAGGAGAAATAATATGCAGTGGAACCTCGCTATTCGTACACAATTCGTTTCAGGAGGCAGTACGAGTGGCGAATTATTTTTTCACATAAGATACAATAAATATAAACCTATGAAAAACAAATGTACAGTACTGTATATGAAATTATACATAAATAAAAATTTAACTGCACTTTACTGATACTGAGGTAAGCTGATGGCATAAGTGGAATGTTGAAAGGAGGAAGAGAAATGTTGCTGTTGCTGTTTGAAAGAGGAGTCGCCTTCCATAAAAAAATCAGGTAACATCCCTTTTAGGTGTTTTCTCCCTTTCAGCTGTTCTTTCTTTCTGTGTTTTTTTTTTTTTTTTTTTTGTCTCTTTTCACTAGAAGAATCTTGGGGTTTCTTTCTCTGGAAACCTGTCGAATGTTGTCTGCCTTTTAAGATTTTTCAGAATTTTTCTAAAATGGTCAAATAACATTGTCGTTGAACAAGTTGATGCTCCTGTTGACCACAGCCGTCACCACCAATCTCGGAGGTGACGCCACAGCAGTGTTAGAATGCCATTTTCCCACCACTCTGTGTTTTCTCCCAGTAGAAACACAGCTGTTTAATTTTTACAAAGGAAATCCTTTCGTTACTACTTTCCTCCGCTAAAGAAGAAAGTTCTTCAACTACTTTTTCTTGCTGCTTCCCTTAGAGCAGTAGTTCTCAATCTTTTTTTTTTTTTCGCGTACCATTATTTTTCTTGCCAAATATTTGCGTACCACTGAGAGTTACACCATTTTTCATCGTTATTAATTCAGAGAAAAGCGTTTAATAAAATGAAATTGTATACATAAAATAAAATATATGAAATATATAAAATATATTTTAATCACGTACTTCCGAAACACATTAGATTAGAAATTCGTCTTTGAGTACAAAGAAAATGAAAAAACGAAATTAATGAGAAGGTTGCAGCTGCATGGCAGATACAAATGAGGTGATGTCTGATTCAGTGAAGTTAGTTCTAACCTCAAAATAAATATCATATAAGAAAAAGTAGTTTCACAAAGATAAGTGGTTGTGAACAGAATTAAAAACAGCAATGCTTTTTTGATAATAACGAGAATTCATTTTTAAGTTTGAGCCAAAATTCTCCCAACTCTAATTGGGCAAATACTGACAGAGAGTTGATCTCTTTTCGCATCGTTTTTTTTTTTTTTTCAATTTTTGATATCTTTAGGAGGGGGAGAGGGGATCATTCTACCGTACAGTTAAATACCATTAACAGGGGTCACAATTCTGAACTGCTCCAAAAAAAGATTATGCTACAAGCTGCTCCAAAAGCACTATTTAAGCCTTTTCTCCTCCAAAATGAAAATTATTCACTTTTCTTTACAATACTTGATTTTTTTAAAAGATAAAAAAAATGTATATTTTTATATCCTGGTCGATACTAATTTTCTATTCCCACATACGTTTCTAGACCAGGAAAACACCAGTAACCTTTACCCCAGGCGTTAGCATGACGCCACATTAATCGGACGAATTGCGATATGGGTCATTCTCACAAAACAGGAAACGTTCCATACCTAACAGATCCCTTTTATTTTATTTTTTTGAAAAATGATTTTTTAAGTGGAAAACATCAATTTAAACTTCGAAACTGCAACATTTAATGATGGTAGGCAGTTTTCTTAACCCGTGATGTCAATGCGAAATTAAATAAAAGTTTTGAAAAAAATATATTAGTGTAAGAATTATTCATTCGATCATAAAAAAAAAATTAAAAAAAAATTTTTAAATAAATTTTTGCAAACGTTTTAGTTTCACAAAACCGAAACCGCTTAACTAGGGCTCGACCGATGGCATTTTTGGCCGATGGGCCGATGCCGATTGTTGACCGATTGTTCCGAGATCGGCCGATTGCCGATTATTCTTCTCTTCCATCGACCGATGCCGATGGCCAATGGAAAAAAAAGTCGTTTTAAACCATTAAAACGTGTAGAATTCTTGTCAAAAATGTCATTTAAATCATTTATTTATTTTTATGTTAAAAAAACAAAGTAATTTTTCAAGCAACGTAAAACTGTTTGGGGGAAATTTACATAATAATTAAAACTAAAAGAATCACTCGCGATTCTAGTAAAGTAATTAAACTATTTAGAGGTTAAAAAAAATTAAAAAAATGCTACATCAGATGATTTTTAACTCTTTTTTTTTTCTTATCTTTGCAAAAAAACTCAACAACTATTGGATCGGATCGGATCTAATTCCCTTTCCTTATTTTTTTCATGGAGACAAATGCATATGTTATAATATAAACTAACAAATAGTGTGGGTTTGTATCTTTAACGAAATTGTCAACCCCTCCTCCCAGATTTTTTTCAAAATTTTCCCCCCCCCCCCCCCATCTCGTTTTCAAAAGAAAAGGGCGAACGATTATTTTTTATTTTTAATTATAAAAGTTATTTTAACTAAAAATAGCTCTTTTTCTAAAATAAGAATAAAATATTTTAAAAATTCGCTCGCAGTAACGCCCCCCTGATCATAACCAAGAAATATTGAATATTGCTTTTAAAAACATAGACTCATTGTTTTTAAAAGTCACATTTTTAATAGCGTATTCATCAGAAATTACTTTTGCATGGTTTTTTAAATTAATATATATTTTAATACACATTCAGGATCACATATATGTTAAAGTTCATCCGTTCGGTAGTTAATTTTTCTAAATGAAGATTTATTTTATACCCACTCGATGCTCCAGTAATTGACGCCCTATGCTCCAGTGTTTGCCACACTGCATTAAAGTTCCAATACGCAAAGTATTTGCTTAAAATAATCTTAATGCTACAATCAAAGTAATTCTTCTACAACTTATAAACCTAAAATGAATTTATTGTAACATCGCTTTATCATACATTTTCTACAGACGTCTAAAAATGAAAATGTATCGGAATTTTTTATTTAATTTAATTTTTCACGTCTGCGGAATGGCTACCCTACTCACCCCGGATCCAATGGACTACAGCGTGTGTGGTCCATTTTGGAGGCCAGGGCCTATGCTAAAGCGCCACAAAAGTTTGGAGTCGCTGCACCGAGAATAGGACCAATTGCCGACGTAAGAACTGCGGCCCATCGCTGAAAATTGCAAGCCACGTTTAACGGTTTGAACCTGTGTATCGCCGCCGGAGGAGGCCCCTTCGAAACTGGCTGAGTTTCGAAGTATACGAGTATGGAGTAGACCAGTATGGAGTTTATTCATTAACTTATTTTATCATTGCTACGTTTCATGTCATTGTTATTAATTGTCGTTTTGCTAAATTTCTTTCATTTAATAAAATTATCATAAAAAATGTTTTTCCATGTTTTTTTGCCGCACTCTGTATATGTGTATAAAAATAATTTTCCTTTTTTTTAGTCTTTTTATTTTAAAATGAAACAAGAAGTTCCGTCTAGAACTAACTATACGAGCCTACTTTCCCGTATACACCGATTTCAAATTTATAATCTAGCTATCTCTTTCTCATTTAACTATAGTTCTTAATTACTTTAAACATATCCTTTTTCAACGGATAAAACATATTCATTCACTCACTCATTCATTCTTTCATTTATTCAGTCATTCATTAAAGTCACTCATGTATTTATTCATTCATTCACTCATTTATTTATCTTATCATTTATTCACACATTTATTCATTCTTTTACTCTTTCATCTATTAATTAAAGTAAAAAATATGTAAAGTAAATAAATTAAAAATGCGTGACAGATTTAGAGCTCCGCCTCTGCCCCTTTCTTTCCGTCCCTCATCCTTAAAAAAACCATAAATAGAACAAGACGTTCCGTCTAGAACTATACGAGCCTACTTTCCCGTATTCACCAACTTGAAATTCATAATCTAACTTTAGTTCTTAATTACTTCAAATATACCTTTTTCAATGGTTAGTACATATTCATTCACTCACTCATTCTTTCATTTATTCAGTCATTCGTTTATTTATTCATTCATTTTTCTCATTTATGTATTTACTCCCTCATTTATTTATTTTTCACTTCATACACTCATTTATTTATTTTATCATTTATTCACTGATTTATTCACTCATTTATTCGTTTATTCCTTCCCCCATTCATTTAATCATTCATTCATTAGAAAATATCCTTAAAAATCCCGATCAAAAAACTTCAGGCTCGTTCAGTTCTTGTTAAACTTCGTATCTGTACATGTTTTACAGCGTAATATCTTTCCGATAAAGTTTGTTGCAAGCAAATCCATAGGTTAGATCAGGATTTATATAAGATTGAACTTTCCCGTAGGCGCTAATGTCAATTTGGTACCTTTCCATTATCAGGGCGCAAATCTCGTCAAGCAGACACTTGGCGACAGCACACGAAAAAGGTTACCAGCGGAGATATTCCGTTTGGCGTTGGCTGCATCATTATTGGCTAATTTATCGCCTGTGCCCAGATAATGGAAAAATGACACTACAGTGTTCCCTCGCCACTTCGCGCTTCATGTTTCGCGGCTTCAGTGCTTCGCGGATTTTTCCAAAATATTGATCAAAAAATAAAAATGAAAAAATACAACTATGTCGGCAGTCACATTGCGGAAAAGAGCGTTGTTTCATGTTGATGTGCGAGAGAGAAGGATCCCTGCATGTCAAACAAAGAGATGAGTTGACTCAGAGTACATACCATGGGCTCTCAAAAGCTCCCACCAACACAAACAAGACTCTTCGCTTGTCTCAGAAAGCAATGTTGATTACTGTACTAATATAAGGCTTTGTAACTAACCTTATTAATTAGCACTGACACGTTTAAGTAAATACGTATACTGTTGTAATTTTTGTCTTAAATGTGTAAAGTATAAATACTGTACATATTTAAAACACTCGTGTACCAGCATACACGGAAATTCCTATGGGCAAATCCTACTTCGCGGTTTTTCAGCTTTCGCGGAAGGTTCTGCTCCCTATTAACCGCAAAAAACGAGGGATCACTATATTTTTTGTTTTTGAACTGTTCAAAAATGAACAGATATTGTTTAAATCAACATTTTACGCCGAAAGCTTCAACCAGTAAGCTTGCTCATAGGAATTTGGATGTTGTGCCCCGAGTTTTACTTCATTTTTGCCCATAGGCGCTAATGTTAAAAATTTTTGAACTGTTCAGAATTGAACAAAAACTTGTTCAAATGAAAAAGTAAAATATGGAAATGAGATGTCCTCGCCGAGGCCGTTCGAATGCAAAAAGAATTTTTTGAATTGTACAATTCGTTCAAAAGTTATTAGGGGGTTATTAGGGGGGAAATGACCAACAGACAGACCGACACACTTTATCCCCATCTCAAAACCCTATTTTCAAATTTTTTATTTTTCATTCTTTATTTAATTACTTAACTCATTTTTAACTTTTCTTGATTTCTAACGATATTTTCATGATAAATTAAAAGCCTTCTTTCATGCTTTATTATTATTTTTTTTTTTACTTTTATGGGAAAGTAGGCTAAAAACGAAGCACAATAATTTTGCTCTTCGTTCTAGCATAGCATTTATAAGAACAAAATTTTGAAAAACTAGTTTTATGAACAAGATATCGTGAAAGTGCGAAATTGACAGCATGTGATTTTAAGGGCCAATCAGAGCACGCAATTGGCGACTCCAACGACTGAAAGTGGGCGTGGCCCGAATCGTTCAATGGAGGATCCAAGCCTGTAACCTGTGCTTGTTGACTATGGCCGTGCCCTTATGATTGATGACAATATTTTGATTTGTGAGGCATGAAACAAAATTATTCCATATAATATCAATGTTTGAGATTCATGTGTGTGTAGAAGAGCATTAAGGTTCTCGCTGCTATGTTAAAGATGAGAAAACTTTGAATTTGAAACATTTTTTTTAGTGTTATGAAGTGGCGGCAAAGATCCGGGTAACGTTTCATTGTGCTTACAAACGACTTCGTTAAATATTCTATGTTTTATTTGATTACAACAATTATAAACAAACAGTGACTGGGCGTCAATTGTTAAATATCCTGTAATAATACAACTAGCATTAATAGCGACTGCTAAGACTTTTGTTACAGTGTAATCGGTTTGAAGAAAAATGGTTAGCTTGAATTAGAATTTTGGCTCAGATTGCAAGTTTAAACCTTCTTGCATTTCTTTAATGCAAAGCATGGTTATATAGAATGTATTTTTAATGGTGTTTTGAAAATATGAATCATATTCTGTAATAACCAATTCCTTACAAATTACATTTTTTGAATATGAAATACTTCAGTTCAGTATTGATGTTTATTTATTATTGTTGCATGTATATTTTTCTGAATTTTTCTTGCAATCCGATTGAAATGTTTCATACTGAAATGCAAAATGTTCTGTTTAAAAGCAATTAATGATTTTTATTTTGTAATTCAGTAATTTTATAAACCTTTCTTTTGTAGTGTTTTAAAATTATTTACAGTGTAGAACTTTTTTGACTTTTTAAAATCTTCCTGAAAACCTTTGTAACTGTTGCATTTATAGTACATTTAAATTTTTAATTAACTTTAGTTTTTGATTCTAATTTTTTTTAATATATATATAAAAAAACCTTTCAAATATGCTATTTGTGATTCAACTTTGACTCTAGTTGATTCTTATAGAGGTGCCCTGCTCATTTTACAGTAATGTGAAATATTGCATATAATTCCCAAATATTCTCTTCTAACGTATAAATGTTTAAGAATTTTCATCTCCATTTCTGTTGATTACTGAAATTGAGATCAAATTGCATATATATAATTTTTAAGTTAAAAGAATACTTCCTTATGCAAGTAAGTGAATGGAAGAACCATTATGTGACAAAAAACATTTTGTTGCTCTTTTGAACAATATCAAAGTCAAGCTTAAAACTTATCTTTCTTAATGTGTGTTAATGCATGTGATACCATATACTTCAAGGCTAGCTGGTTTATCAGTAATGGCAGATAAAATATAGGAAATTATCTGTCATATTGGTGAATGTGCTGGTGAATTATTTCCTATTTCCATTGAAGCTTGACATGAGTTTCCCTATGCTTGACTAAACACTTTTGCTTAACAGAGAAGGCAGTTCAAATTAGACTTAAAATTAACAATAAAAAGTGCTGTTCCACATCGGTAAATAATAGTGACTACAGTAGAGTTTCGATAACTCGAATAACAATAAAAAACAGATGTGGTATTTCTTTAACGAGTTTTTCTGTTGCAGGTCATTTGGCTAACTCGTATTAATGGGAAACTCGAACTATTGAGACTGGAATTATCGAGACTCTGCTGTATTCATTTTTTGAAAGCGTCAACACAGTAGGTTTTTCTGATCTGTGACTGTGTTTAATTTGCTTCAACTTTCGGGACTTGTACGTAATTTTTAATTTTTGGAACTGATTCTCCGTCTTTCTTACTGCGAAAAATCATGATGACAGTATTTTATATTATTATCTACAAAAATTCATTCTCAACAATCTCAATAAACAAGTACAGCATTTATAGTATATATTAGTACATGAATTCTGTAATTATCAGCGCATAACCCCCCCCCCCCCAATAGATATTTTTTCTACCAAGTTAACTCTTTGCTTTACGTGGTGTTCACAATCCTAAGTTATCATGAACTGAGCAAGGAAGTAAAATATTAAATCTAATCATAATGGATTTCCTTTACGCTAATTCACTTAAAAATTACAGGTATGAATAAACAATTTTCGTTTGCTATTTTCACCACAATGAGTTGTTGATCTACTTGTGTAGTAATTGGAAAGTGCTCATGCACCAAAGATAATCAGTAAGCACTTTGAACTGTCTGTTGTACTTCTGAAAAAGCCCCGCCTTCTGATGGATGAGGTCCTTTGTTAACAGAAACAGGATTGAATGTCTGACTCAATGATTCTCAACCTGTTTTTTTGTTGGAGCACACTTTTAAACAATTTCAAAATTTGGCGACACAAAACTGCCACGGCAGTGGTTGAGAATCACTGGTCTAGCTATAGTACTTATGCTCTCCTCATTTCGTCGGTTTATTTTACCATTTGCTTCACTGCTGCATTTTTAGTTCAATTCCCTTACCGGAACTAATGACATGGGGTGGACTATTCCGACACATGTACCTGTGCTTCTTATTAGAAAACCAAAGAAAGAATTAGAAACATAGTATGTTACCTCCAGTGCATCGAACTGCTAATTGGATTATAACCCAGGGCAGCAGGACTGAGCGTGACAGAATAACTTTTTATTAAAATTAATACCGAAAGATGAAAAATATTGAAAGTGTTTTTGTCAGCCTTGTCATTTTAAAATTTGCTACCGGTGGGGAGAGGGGGAAAAAGGTATATATTAAATTCATAGGTAAAAAGCAACAAAATGCCTAAGCACCATGTATAAATACATTATACAATCGACGCTCGATATAACGGCCATCTGCGTCCTACAGAAAAAGGTCTTTATAACGAGTGGTCGCTGTAAGGGGTAGAATTTTCTAAAAAATATATACATGCATCATACATGTTCAGTAGTTCCATTAAAATTGGTATTTTTTCAAAGATTCCACATAAATGCTCAAAATATTTTTTATTTTTGAAATTTAAAAAAAATTATCGGTGCAACATATTATAACAAAATATTAAACAAATTTTAAAGTAAAAAATATGGGGTAAAAAATTACATACATGTTTCTGGAAGCAGAACTTCTGAGCTGACGTGACACCGGGCACAGACAGCATGACTTCCCTTATTTCGGAGAATCGACCCTTGGAAAACTGATTCAAAACGACAAACTGCCAATACATCTGTCAACCGCTTTTCCCAAGAAATCCGAAAATTCCACGTCCCTCCCCCCTCCAGTTGAAGTTATACATGAATACAGAAGACTCCGTAAACTATAATCAAGGTCATTTCAGTTTACAAATTTTGAAACATATGCTCTATTTGGAAAAATACCAGAAAAGGTAGAAAGTGTCCACCGAATGCGGTCGCTGTATTGCATTAGACGATTCAAAACGGTCGTTATACCGAAAGCAAATTAACACTGAGTTCATAGGGATAAAGTTTGGACTTTTATCACTGGTCGTTATAATGGAATGGTCTTTATAATGTGTGGTCATTATAATGAGCGTTGACTGTATATCTAAAAGTCAGGAGGGCATGACCCCCTCCCCCCGCCGAAAGTCCAAGTGATTTGCTTGGTCTCAGCGAGTATATATCGCTATAAATGTTATCCTGACCGAGTATACGTGTGTCTAAACCAGAAACATTCCAAAATACTCGCCAGACAGTAAATCAACACAGCGTATTTAGGCAAAACTTCATCATGAGGATAGGAAATGTTAATGAGTCCGATAAAAAGGCGAAAATCTTAGGAGTCAGCTATAATATTTTCATTTGCGAACTAGTCGCCAAGGCATTTTTTTAGTCGCCCCGGATTTGTCAAACCCTGCATATGCTGCACCACAGACATAAGGAATTCCAAATTTTCTGCGGTATATATGCTGCACCGCCTAAAAGCTAAAAAAACTGCAAGCACTTCATCACTCATGCCATTAAATAAAATAAAACAAGTACTAAAGAACCAATTGTCTTTCTCATGGAAATAATATTACACAACACATTACAGAAAATTCTCACTGAAATTTGCTGTAACATCACTTTAGTAGACTCATCCTCAGTAGTTTATTCAGTCACATTTAGATGTTTTTGTTTATTTTCAAATTTTACATACCAGTAAGATTGTTTTTGAGGCAGAAAAAAAGCAAAAATCATTTCTGACTCTGCAACAATCCAACTAGCAAAGTAAAATGCATAATCAATTTTAGAAGGATATAAAAGGAACAATAAAATTCAACACACTTAATTCACAACAAAAATGGCTTCCGAAGAATTAAACGATAATTAAATGTATTATATCACTTCTTTCTATAAGCAAAAAGTACCAGCCGTTTCAAAGCATATCTAATTTTAACACTATACATCTGTGTGGCGGTCGACGTGTGAGGACACGGAGGTGATGGTGGAGGAGGTTGGTTGCCGGAGGCAGGGCGACGTGTGAGGACACGGAGGTGATGGTGGAGGTGGTTGTCTGCCGGAGGCAGGGATAGAACCTCGGACCTTCTTGATGGTAAGCCAGTGCTTCCATGCTTTGCCAAAAGGTACCTAATGGCCAGGACAGAAGATAGCTTTTGAAGGTGTCGAATCGTACCGCCACATAATTTGTGATAAGAATGTCATGGTGGCAAAAATTAAGTACATTTCATAAAACAACAGTCTGCGGAACTGTAAAATGAAAGTGAAGCTAATAAATTATGTTTGATAGCCACAACCTGTAAAGTAAGCATTCACAACCCTTCAAAATTGTTACAGGCTTATGAAGTGTCGACCATTGTACGTTCTGCAACACTGTACCCTTGTAAACAATAATTTCAAAAGGAATATTTTGCATAAAAGACACACAGAAGGTGCTCTATTTGAAACGTGCAATCCATCTAGAACAGAAATAATTTGTTGATTTGACCAAAAAACGTACTCAGGCATTAAAAAATGCTTTTAACGAAACATCAAATAACATGCGATTGCGGATCAATGGAGCAGCAGACAGGCTAGCTCTAGTAAAGCAAATCTTCAATCGTCACAAGAGAGCGTCTTGGACCGCTGGAATCGCCAAACCTTTTTTACTTTTGATCGATTCATGATTAAAACTGAATACAATTTTAAAAGTATTCGAAAAACAACGAACCGAGCTAAAAACTTCGTACAACTTAAACAAACAAACACCTCCAGTTTGTTTGTTTGTTTTACGACCATTTCAGGTCACATAAATATTCGAGTTTATTTGCTATTCTCAAGGATATGCTTCAAACTCTCGTCTAATATGACAGATATAACAAGACAGAACAACAGATTTTAATATACAAAGAAGGAAATACACCCAGGGCAAAGGTGGGAATCGAGCCCACGCCTCTTTCTCTCCGCGCAGGGAGGCATCGGAGCCAGTCGATTTGACCGCTCAGCCACTGAAGCCCCCACCTCCAGTTCTTGGCACTCAATGGTGTTGACTGGCCTGCCTCTTGTGGCTGATATAGAAACTTTAATATTTGCTCAATTCGCAAGGCTTTTTCGTTAAATGTTAGGGCCGGCATAAGCGTTACTAGGGAACGGGAACATCTGTCAAGTGTAAATATAAATAAAACATACACAGCATTTCGTTTCATATGTGACGAGCTGTTAAATTAAAAGGTTTGATGGTAAAGTAGAATTTATCTTGAAAATGAGTATTGAAGCTGGAAAATTGGAAGAAGAAGCTCAGAAAAGGCGCGACAGGTTAAAAAATTTAAAAAAGCATGTTTCAGAAAGTTCACATGCTGCAAATCAGGATGCTGCTGAAGAGCCATTGCCGAAGTAATTTATTCAGTTAATATTTTGTTTCTTCCATGGTGTTTCTTGAAGTATGCTACTGATGGCTTTGCAAATTAATGTTTTTCAAGTGTTCATTGTTGTGTTAAGTTATCAATGTTTATGGTTTAATTTTGAATGATGAACTGTTTGTATTGATAAATTGATATTCTTTATTCATACAAGCAGGTTTGTAATAACTGAATATGGTTTTATTAATAATTATCTGATATAATAATATTCTGGTTTCTATATGTCACACATTTATCTGACAAACATAACGCTTTATCAATTTGGGTGAGAATGTTTGATGTATGTCGAATATATATCATAATAACTGATCTTATCAGAACACTGAAAAATTTCATGTTTAAAAAATAGTCTAAAAATATGAAAATAAATTTATTTCATGATAGCTTTTACTTCTATTCTAAAATAATGTTGGATTTAATAGAATAACCAAAACTCAAGAATTCTTTCAGTGAGTGGTGTAGTCCTGAAAAAAAAAAAAAGGTTGGAGGGATGCTTATATATACAAACTAGAGATGTACCGAGTACTTGGTATATGCTCCGTACACCGAATGCTCAGCGAAATTCTAACTGAGTAGTTGTAAAAATTTCGTAATTAAATTCGTAAGATTACTAATAGTAGATAAATTTGCAATTGATTAGTATAATAATATGCAAATAAAAAAATGAATATGCAATAATTTATAAAAAATTATGAAGTATATAAAATATTTTTACACAGCTTGCATATTGGTAAATTTCATATGCTAATTCAACTATTTTTTTCATTTTCTATATGTTGTTTGGTACTTTTTGAACTGTACAAGTAGCGTCCAGTGGTGTAGTCCTGAAAAAAAAGTTGGGGGGACGCTTATGCATAGAAAGATAAGCAATTGAAATGATTGATTACACCACTGCTAGTAGTGTCCAACATGATTGATTGAACAAATCGCTGAAACATGTCAGAAAGTTGTATGTTACACTGTGGCAATCTTTTTGAATGCCTGATGAAGAAAAGATTGTCTCTTTGGGTTATTTCATCTAAACCTTTTCCATGTATTAATTTCTGGTAACTTATTTGCATTAAATATGATTTCTGTTTGGGTAACTGAATATAATGTATATATATATGAAAATCAAAATTTTAGCTATATAAAAGCTCCATTTATGAAACTGAGAAAGAAAACCATGACTTTAAAGTAAAGAAATTATCAGCAGGAAAAATAAAATATACAAAGTTCTATCAAATATAAATATTTTAATAATTAATATTAAATTCAATATATCTTAAATTATGGTGTAAAAACACAAGTTTTTCTACATTTTCTGGAGACAGGCAATTTCTTTTCTCATTATAAATGCTTCCTGCTTCTGAAAAAACTTGCTCATTACTTTATTTATTAGTTTATACATATGTAGTTAAAATGTATGTTTTCATTTCAATATAATACAAAATTTTTCATGTGCACATAAATGTTCGTTTTTTATCACAACTACTCGGTATTCGGTACTTGGCTACTCGGCCAAAGTGTTACTCGGTACATCCCTAATACAAACATCAGAAAATGGAGGTACGCTTATGTTAAAATTCTAACCAAGTGGGGAGACTCTTGTGTTAAAATAAAAAGCTAGGAGGACGCCGTCCTCCTGCACCCCCTTGATTACATCACTACTTTCAGTGGTTCAACCACATAATATTTTTTTTTCTCCAACCACTGCCTACCTTTTAGTATGAAGCCTAATTTGGATTTCCAATATTCCTGCATAGTGGGTATAAATAGCTTAAATGTTGCATATCAAGGCATTGTGACCGGGTGAAAGTCGGATGTACGAACCATTGGATCACATGGGATTCCCCGGATTTTTCTGGAGTGAATTTTGGTTCATAACATGTTTTATGTATATATTATGTATTAATGTAACAGAATTAGCAAAATGGTATAAAATCAAGAGTCTTGGAAGGGGAGAGCCCTTTCAAGACTTTCAATGGGTGCAACCATATTTTGCTCATAAGGTCAACTGTAAACCATAGGGTTTACAGCAGCTCATTTCTTTCTTATTATAGCCTTTCTTTTTAACTATGTTTACTATTTTTCATTTAATTCCTTTTTTTTTTTGTAGACCTGTGTTTCGAAATTATACTCCCTTGGATGATATGCTTCGTCTGAACCAATTGCCCAAAGCAAAACCAGAATCAAGTAATTAAATCTTTCTTAGTGTTTGCATTTTGTCACCATGTTTATGCTTTCAAAGAATAGCAATTAATTATAACTAGAGTTTGCCCAACAGTCGAAATTTGACCGTAATTCATTAAATTTTTAAAGTTCAGCCTCGAACATTTAAACAACTTTTAGACATTTTAGCTTTTTTTTTTTGACGGCAGTTTGTTTTGTTTAAATATTTCAATTAGCAAATTTTCTCCTCAGTGTGATTGATTGACCATTGAGTTAGTTATTTAATTGAATGCATTTGAATCAGTCATTTGAGAAACACCTCATGTCCAGCAAAGTAAACTTTCAGGAAATCAAAAAAACCCCCAGCTGGTCCATAATTTAACATCATATATTTTTGGAATTTTTTTATGTTTCTATAGAGGTTTGGTAAGCTAATTCTACCAAAATAAATTTTTATTATTTTTATTTTGATATTTAAAAAAAATTATAAACGTTGTTGGAGATGTGCTGTTTCTCAAATGACTGACTAAACGATATGTCATCAGGTTGAAATAAAAGGTAAAACAATCAAATTATTAATAAAAATCAGTATCTTATTTTTCAAATAATATATACACATTTTCCAAACATTGTTTCTTAAAATAGTTCAATGTCATCCATATCGATAGTTGGCCAGTCATAAATTTTTGAATAAAATCCACCAACAATGTCGACTTTCTTGAAGTCATTGATTTTATTGATACTGATAGGTACGCATTTTTGCGGGTAGGCACTGATTTTTGGAAGCTCTGGTATACCAGTTCCTGGTTTTTTTCAAGTCAAAAATTTGTTCATTGAGTCCACCAATAAAGTCTTTTACTTTAACTACATGTTTATTAGAGTAATGCCTACATGTTTATTAGAGCAATGAAACTCCATAAAAGTTGAAATATTTTATTTTGTTTTGCTTTGGGATGTTCCCTGCTTGAGTTCCCGTAGGTATTACATTTTTTTTATAAAATTGACCACACCATGATTTAAATCCTTTACTTTTTCACTTTCTACTATTTCCACCAGGAACTTGTTCTGAATAGCAGCAGAGTGCAACGTAAGTTCAGCATACTGCTTTACTGTGTAACTCCTGTCAGTTGTTTTAATTTTCCGCCACATTTTTTTGTAAGTCATTTGAGAAACAACACATTTCCAGGAGATGAGGTGTTTCTCAAAGGAATGAATATTTCCAAATGCGGCATCACTAGGGTTACTAAGTGCAGATAAATTGTTTTATGCGTATTAGATCTGTCTAGCCTTCACCAACAATTTAATATGTGTAACTCAATTTTGGCCAAAAAAGGACATGGGGTATTTCTCAAATGACTGATTCATTTGTAACACATATTATACAAAAATTTTATCTTTCTGCAATCCTTCTCCTATAAAGAAGATAGAAATAAAAATTTTCATGCCACCCTATTGTTATTGAATAAATTGGAAATACAAACATGCACTTTCAATTTAATCAAGAGTTCAAAATGCTCATGCAATTCAACAAACTTACAAAACATTGATTTGAACATTCAAAGCAAAATTACATGTCACCATACTTATTATCTCACTTTATATTATATTATCCATAGTTATTGATTTATTAAATTTTGTTTATTTGGTTTGAGATTGTACTGGACAAACAATCTGACTGACTTGTCATATATCATTGTATATATTATATATTTTGAACATGGATTAACTAACACCTTAAGATTAGTATTATTCTGCTTTGACATTCATTTAATAGCTTCTCTATTTGTTAAGAAAATAAGAGTAAAAAGTGCAAAAATTGTTCCCTGTGCTTCATCCTCCCCTGTAAAGTTATTTTTTATGCAATGAAAGCAAAAATGCGTTACTTGTTTTGTGCGATTTAAGGCATTATTCTTCTAGCAAAATTATTTTATTGTTCAATTTTATTTTTTTATATTCCATTTTATAGACTATCTCGTAAAAATAAGAAAAGCAACAAAAGAAAAAAAGAGAGAAAGAGAACAGTGACTTCAAAATAGAATAGAGGTGGGGGGAACTGAACTATCATTCATATAATTGTAAACAACTCTAAAGAATAAAAAATAAATTAATTTCCTAAGAAACATCAATGCTACATCTAAACATAAGTTTTGACGGCAGGGCAAAAAAAAAAAATTATGAACCGAAATATATTAAGTTATTACATCAACTCATGGTCCAATTTCACTTGATTTGTTGCATTGCATTGTGAAGTAGAGTGTGCAAAAAGTGTTTACTCATAGGAAAGTATACAAATGCACTGAATGTATTTCATGTTTGTTTTAAGAAAGTTTTTTTTCAAAGTTCTTATAATACTTATAATTAATATTACTGCTTTAAAACAACCAATTGCTTTAAACAATAGGACTCATATTTAACTATTTTTAACAGGGAAACATGAACGTAAACGTTTCCAATTTACAAGAAAATCGTGAATTTTCACTGCAACTATCTTTGTAAGAAAAAATGTGACAATATAAATTTAAATCACTCATGACCGTAAAAACAGATTTGTTTTGAAGCTCTTTAATTGCATATGGAAATCCATTTTTTTTCATAGTTGATTTAAATATTTTTTACGAGTCCAAAAATGAAATGAAATATTTCAGATACGAGTTGCATGTATCAATTGTTTTTTTATTGTTTATATGCATCTGTAAAGTAAAAAATATTTCCATTCCAAAGGAATTTTTTTTTTGGTATGAATACTTTTTTGACTCCATTTATAGTTCAGGGGTCATTCCAGCATTTTTATCAGGCTCTGGTTTTTGTGAATTTTAAAAAGTTTTTTGTGGCAATTCAAAATTTCTTCAAAGTGATATAAATATTTATTATTATTTGCCTCTTAATTTAATAAATAAAGCTAAAAAGCACAATTTTGTAGCTCAGAATTTTGGGAAGAGCCCGTTTTGATTAATTGGAATTTTGTGAAGCTTCCGTTTTAATTAATTGGAGTTTTGTGAAGGGTCCAAAAAGGAACCCGAATTTCTTCTGGTGCGATTCCTAATAGTACTTTATATATTAAAATGTATAATCTTTGTCATCTTTAACACAAGTGGGAATAATAAATATTTTATTTCACTATTCCATTTGTGAGGGTATCATGGACATTTTAGTGTTATGCATTGCCATGTTCAAATCCATTTTTTTATTGAAAGGTGGTGAATAAAGTTAAAATAATTTGACCTATTATTTATTTGCTACTAATTTGTGAAATTATTACATTCTTAAATGACAATTTATTTCAGTTGAAAATGAAATTCAAAGTCCAGTTTCAGCAACCAAACCTGAACCCCTAATAGAAGAAGTGGTAAGTATCATAAAATAATTTAGTGCCAATAAACATTGGTTTAGAAATAAATGTTTGGAGTTTATAATTATCTCCAAATTGCATGTATTATGTTATTCAATGTTTTAATAAGTATAGTGTAGTTTACCTGCAGAATCAACATCTTTATACAGACATTGGAACTTTATTAAGTAATTTAAATTAGTAGTAAAAATTTTTATTTAGTGTGATAATTTAAAAAAATAAAACAATTCTATTTTGTCGTAAGTATTACTTTTTGTTAAATAAAGAGGCAAGCTTAAAAGTTGGCAAGCAATTCAAAAATTGAAAAATAATGTTTAAAATATTTGATTTGAAAATCTTAACATTTTATTGATATTGATAGTCATAAAAATTTCTACATTTTATAAACAAACTAGTACCTGGTACAATTTCCCCAATTAAAACCTTTTGTAATGGTTTCTAATGAAGCTAGCATTTAAGTCTGATGTTGTTTTGGACTTAACCATGTGTCATGATTTTCTCAACCACTTACTTTGATGTTTTTAAAGATTTTATCTTTCATATTATAAAGTTAAAAACCTCTCATAACTTTGGGCTATGAAACAGTTAACATTCCTGCATGCATTTCTAAGAAATCAATATAAGATATCAATTGTTATTGTGCAATTTTTTCCCACTGCTTTTCCCTAGTGAGTTAAGGATTTCAGCTTTATAATAAATGTTCTGAGAATACAAAAGTTTGTATTTCTTAACAATTGTAGTCCCCTTTTTAACAGGAGGGCAGTTATCAATTCATAGCGTATGTATTTTTTTTGTTTGTCGATAACATCTGACTGGATGAACCGATTTTGATGTTTCTTTTTTTTTAATCGATCAAGGGTGGTCTCCCATAAGTCCTATACCTTGATCTGACCATATTCGATAATTAGAATAAGTTACAGGTAGAAATTTAGAAACTTTTTTTTTGCACCGACTACAAAAATTATATTTAATAGTTGTACTGATGTTTAAAGAATGAATTTATTTTTTACTTTGCAGCGCAATTTTTAATTTGAAAGTAGTTCTATTTTTCCCCAAAAATTATTAGGCATGTTTTGTTTTATGATGTAACAAGTATTTCTCTCATGATTGATCCAAACAAATGTAATGACTTCTCTTAATGGAAGGCCTGATTAGAACAAAAAGTGACACAAACACATATAGATAGATCTCTGACTATAGCATGTTTCAAAAAACTGAAACTCGTTAGTAACACATTTTATACACTACTAAAGAAGCTGTAATAACATAAACTATTCGGATCAAAATACAGAGCTAAGTGTGAATCTTCTCTAAGGGGCCTTACTCATTCTACCAACAATATCACAAGTAGCACTTCTAATCAAACATCACTAAAAATACATGTTCTTATTGCAGGATAAAATTAGCTCATTAGCTCGACAGATACATTAGTCTACTTCATTTGTTGTACTGAGTTGATGATGTGATATCCATCAACTGAAACTTCCTGCTGTTTGATTGTGTTTTGAATAAGGGAATTAATATTGTAAACTAATTTGGTCCCTACAAGTTGTTAAACTGATTGTGATTATTTTTGAATCTTATTTGTTCGGCTTTTGCATGAAATATCTTAATTTTAGGACTTAGTAACATTGGCTCCCCGTAAACCAGACTGGGATTTGAAGAGGGATGCTGCAAAGAAATTGGACAAATTAGTAAGAAGAACTCAAAAGGCTATAGCAGAATTGATAAGTAAGAGAATTATTTCTTAGTTTTTGTATTCATGCAAATTGATAGTCAAATATATCCATTCTGTTTGTATGGAAATCAGAATTTTTAGGAAATTTTCAATAGCAGAAATGGATTTTTTTACGTAAGTCATTATTATCAAAAGATGTCCTTTCTAGAAAAGATCTCCAATTATAACCCCCCACCCCACATAACTATGTTTATTACTATAAAAGAGAGAATGTCTCAAATGATTAATTTTTAACAATTTAATCATGAGATCGTGCTAAATGATGTATCTCTCAAAATAAGGTGTCGGAGAAGTTGGTAAAATTTGGAATATCATCATCATTGGTGGTGTTATTTGGTGCCGGTGTGATAGTGCTCATTTATTCCCCCAGAACGTAAAACACAGTTGGACCTTGTTTCCTCTTTGGCCTGAGAAAGAATATCTTTCACGTGATCTAAATGTTAAAGTTAGTGCTAAGGTTCAATAGACAGCATATAGTATAATCTGGACAGAAAAAAAAAAAAAAACTTAATATCATATATTAGACATACTGTTGAAAGAAATGAAGGAAAAAAAATTAAATAGAAGAAATAATCTCTTACTCTATGCAGAAAACGAAAAGAACACAGAAAGTTTTTCATATTGCTGGATAAGAAAAAAGTAAGAAGATTAACAATAATTATTTTTTAAAAAAGTTTATGCTTATTTTGCATGTTTTACTGTGTATTACTTGTTATTTTTATCATTAATACATTTTTATTTATTTTCACGTGTATGTTACAAAATTTTGTAATTCAATTTTCACCCACTTCCTGAGGCTCAAATTCTTTGAAATTTTGTACACATATCAGGAGCCAATGACAGTACAACCTGGTGAGCTACATTTCTAGAATTCAATTTTGTTCTTTTTTATTGAAATTTTAAGCAAAATTTTCACATTCCTACTATGGAGGTGAAAAACCTCTTGCACATATTAACATAATCAATTGAAAGCTTGAATTTTGAAGTTTGATATGAAGTTTGTAAGTTAATTAGAACACATGCTAAAAACATTTTAATTAAGGCTTTCTTAACCCAAATCATTATTCAACACTTTCTCTCAACTCATGAATGGAAAGCTTTATGAATAAAATTCTTTGTTTCTCGTGTATTTTTTAAAGGATTTCCTTTGTCTAATGCACTAATTTGCGCTGTTTATTTTTTGTATAAAATATTGCAATCGCGAAATATTTTCCTTTAAAATTTTACCACAAGTTTCCATTTTAATCACCCTTGAATGAATTCTGACTAGTTTCTTTTGTGGTGTCTGTACCGAAGTATAGACATAGATATTCAAAATAGCCATTTTGACCATTACTTGGGTCCACTTTCACCAGTTCTGTAGTCATGTTAGCATGTGCCAGATGCATATGTATCTTACATAATTTAAAAAGGGTGTCATACAAGGTTGAAATTTCGTATGTAGCATCTGTACGAAGTATAGTTGGACTCTTCCCTTTTTGGTAGCATTCGGATGTTTCAAAAGAAATCTTTGCTTGCGACATCATCATCATTCATGGCGTTCCAGCCTAGGGTGGGTCAAGGCCTTCTAAACCAGTTTTTTCCAGCCACCTTTACTAGCAGCCAAACTCCTCCAATTTCTAATTCAGAGGGTTAAACAAACCTCCTTGACTGCATCCACCCACCGAAGCTTGGATGTTCCTCTTCTTCTTGTATCGATATGTTTAGCAGAGAAAATAACTTTAAGGGTTGTATTGTCCTTCATTCTCATTATATGCCCAATCCAATTGAGACGGCCTATTTTAATGTAATGTGCAATGTCTGGTTCTTTGTACAACCCATAAATTTCTTGATTCTATCTTCTGTGCCAGACACCATTCTCTTTAGTGCCAAAGACACTTCTTAAGATCCTGTGCTCAAACAGGCCCAAAAGCTTCTCCTTTACTGTTAGAGTCCAGTTCTCTGACGCATAGGTCAAAACAGGCTGCATAAGTGTCTTGTATATCTGTAGCCTTGTTTTTCTTGATAGACCTTAATCGTTAATAAGTGCCTTAAACCAAAAAAGGCCTTATTAGCCTCCGCTAAATGTCTTCTTAACTTGGGCAAGATATTATTATTCCTATTAAACAACAAACCCAGAGATATGAAGTCAGACTTTCAAATTTATACTCACCAATTAAAAGATATGTTTGGGTAAATGAGGTTTTAGTTACAGGTAAATATTTGCCTTTATCCTGATTAATGACAAGTACTGCTGGTGTGGCTTCCCTCTCAATAGCTTCAAAAAGATATTTTTTGCTTCTGGCGACCAATGCAATATCATCTGCAAAAGCAAAGACCTGAACAGATTTTCTAAACATACTGCCCCTGTTATTCACACTCGACTTCCAGATTACTCTTTAAAAAGCAATTTTAAATCCCCTCGCTTCGATTGTTTGGCGAGTGCTTTTTATCGCCAAGTGACGATCAGTAGAGGATTTAGGTTTGAGGGCGCCCTAGGCCCGAGACGATATGGCGCCCCTTAGCATTAAAAAAAAGTTTTTAAAAATCTTTTTGTTAGATATTTCAGATTTTAGCACTAGCCTGATTAATTATTTTGATAAAGAAATTCTACCCTCAAAATGGTTCTATGTTTGGATAGTAAGAGCGCAATAAAATAAACTTTAAAATTTGGTCTTACAGTTTACAGGAAACCCAATCGATTTTTAATTTTAACCGTCTTAAAAATCTTGGCGCCCCTCAAAATTTGCCACCCTAGGCCCGGGCCTAAGCCTAAATCCGCTACTGGTGACGATTCGGTTTGGAGTTGTTAACTGAAATGAAAAGGTTACGTCATCATTAATGAACATCTAAGTTCAATGGCACACATGAAGTCTCCATTGTTCGCACTACTATGTGTTCAATTTTGTTTTAAGACTAAAAAAAAAAAAAAAAAAAAAAGAAATTTAGTTCATATTGCTACAAGAACATATTTCATCCAGTTTTTTAAAATACAATTTTGCATGTTCATAACAAAATGTTCATTGTGTCCCTTCGACTTTAATCAGTAAAGTATTGGTAATCAAAAATGCCCTCAATAATTAAATATGGCAAATGTAATTAAAATTTTTATTACTTATTGATTCTTTTTAGGAGAGAGACTTAAATCAAATGAAGAAGTTCTGGCTGATGCTGTGAATAGTTACTCGGAAACCATTCATGAAGATAATTCTGACGATGATTAATATCCTCAGCAATAAAGTTCAAATCTTTTTTTAATGTAAAATTCCATTTTCTTTCATTGTCTGTCAAAGCATAAGTTTACATGTATGCATATTTATTTATGGAACATTATTATGAATGAAAGATATCTTTATATTTTAGCTGAAATTTTAAGAACATAAAATTGCTTGGTCATTGAAAATATTTCCTTACAATAAAATTTTAAAAACATAGTAAATGCTATTGTTGTAATTTCTTATAACTGATATTTATTCCTTCATTGTTTACAAATTTCATTTTAATTGGGATGAAAAACAGATCTCAAAAGAAAAATTGCTTACAATTTAGTTAATTGAAAGTCTAAATATTTTCTGGATAATTTTAATTCCTAAAAATTAAATAAGTGCCTTACTACTGTTTCAAAAACTACTGTTCTTTACTGTTTCAAAAATTAAACTACCACAATTAGATACCACAATAATCTCATATGGATTATTGTGTTATCTAATAATCCAGATGAGATTGAAACATTTGATGACCAAACAAAGCATTAAACCTAATATGAATTTTAATTACTGTAATTTAATTTTTGTTCTCTCCTTAATTAGTAAAATTACTCAGCCTTGCCCACACAATTATAATAATATCCCATATAATGAAAATAGATATTTGTCAAGAATTCTGTACATAATCCACTGTCAACTAAAAAATCCAATCAACAGCCAAAAACTCGTTAAAAAAAATTGTTATTTCAAAAAAATACATTGGTAACACTCCCTTTTTGCCGATTTGTTAGTTCACATCAATGTGGTATTGATCCATCACCTATGTTAGTAATTATGGGTATGAAAAGGAATTCAAGGCCTTAAGTATTGGTTATATTTTAGCCAATTTAATTGGCACCGAACAGTTGTTGGCGTGAAAATGAATTCATAGGTAGTCTAATGTCTGTTTCATTTCAGCAAATGTTGTTGAAGCCAACTATTTATTGGCTTGAAAAAAATCTCATTGAGTATTTCAAAATTATTTTATTCCAGTTGCATTATTTAATGCAACTGTTATATTTGGCAAACATGTTCAGCCATTTGTCTGTTCAAATTCACGAAGTCTCGGAAAGCTATGAATTAACTTTAAACTAAATCTCATATGCTTGTTTTAAAATCATAATTCCATTATTACAATTAAATAACCAAAACAATAAAAAATCATAATCCAGTGTTAAGTCAAAATTACAAGTTCAATAAATACTGCTGTATTTGTTTGCGATAATAAGCCATACAAAAGTATTTAAAATCTATGGATTTCTTTAAATTCTTGTGCTATATAGTAACATTCATTGTTACTACAGTCGACGCTCATTATAACGACCAGTAGTAAAGTCCCAAATTTATCCCTATGAACTCTGTTAATTTGCTTTCGGTATAACGACCGTTCTGTATAGTCTATCTAATCCAATACAGGGACCGCATTCAGCAGACACTATTTCTGATATTTTCTTCTAAATTTAACTTGAAATGACCTTGATTATAGTTCACGGACAAGCTGCATGGAACCTTCAGTGTTCAGTCCAACTTAGAGGGGGGGGGGGGGGAATTACCACTCATCACAGTACGAAAAGAATAGAGCGGGATTAAACGTGGAATTTCCAGATTTCTTATTAGGAAAAGGGGTTGAGATGTATTGGTAGTTTTTCGTTCGAATCGCGTGTTTTTCCAATGGTCGATTTTCCAAAATAAGGGGAGAAATGCTGTCCCTTCCAGGTGTCATGTCAGCTCAGTTCTGCTTCCAGAAATGTGTATGTAATTCCCCCCCCCCCCCCTATATTTTTCGCTTTAAAATCTGTTTAACATTTTGCACTGATAATTTTATTAAAATTCCAATGGTAAAAAATAATTTGAGCATTTAGTTGGAATCCTTGAAAAATTACCAATTTTAAAGGGACTACTGAACGTATGATGCATTTATATATTTTTTAGAAAATTCTACCTCTTATAGCGACCTCTCATTATAAAGCATTCTGCAGGACACTGAGGGTCGTTATATCGAGCGTTGACTGTAGTACTTTATTCAGGTTAACTTTGAACTACATCATATTTTTTAGTATATTTAACTTAATTAACAGCAAAAAACCGATTTTATAACCTATTTAGCCGAGTGCAGCACTGGACGTTCTAGTTTCTTTTTTTTAAGTGAAATATACCTAATAATAATAAAAATTATACCTAAAATAATATAATAATTTCAATAATAATATAAAAGTTTTTTTACTAAAATAATTGCAAATGAAGACTTTAAGAAAACAAATTCAGACATTTGACTAGATGAATGTAAAAATAAAATTATAAACTCTACAAAGAAAAACTTTGTGCCTGAAAAACAATAGTTCAAAAAATATTTATTCTAGTGCCTATTAAAAAAGGGAGGAAAAATACTTAATATCATATTTAAGCATTTTTTTAATATAAAATATTTTCTCTACTTTTCGGGGGTTCTTTGAAACAATTCCAATTTAGTTTTCAATTGGTTCATCTTGTGTATATTCATCTTTAACAAAATCTAACACTTATATAAATTTTATCTTATTGCTTGAACTGTTGAAAATGTCCAAGTACAGATTTTCACTGCTATAATATATACATTAAGAAAAAGAAATATATGTTGTTCAATACTAGTGATGTGGCCATTTGCTCAAAGCATTTTTAAGCACCCAAAATCTGGGTATTTATAAAAATAATTTTTTATTTTATATTTCGACATTTTTAATGAGAATTACAGCTTATAAGTAACATTACAGTTATTTTGAAACATACATTTCATTGATAAAAGTAAAAAGGGCTTATAAATTGCTACATTTTTATTGGTATTGATCATAATACATTGGAGTAATTTTATGTCAATTCAACAGAAAGCCAAAATCTCACCATATCATATTTTCTTGAAAATTAGCAGAGGGGTACTATTGTTATAGACTTGGAAAACATGATATTTTTCCAAAACCTCTACTGATTTTTGATTTAGAGGTGTAAAATTTCACTAGGAAAAGACGATGGCAAATAGGGGAATTGCACTAGTAACTTCCCTGAAACAGAAGGAAGATGCTATTGATGTTTGCATTATACTTTTTCGCAATGGCTCAAAAATTAAGAAAACCCTATTGTAAATGAAATTCTAGAGTTTGATTAATTGCGCGAGGGCCAATCCCTGGCCGCAGCAATGGCAAAGTCACTTCCTCAGAGAGCAGCAGTAACAATAAGATGAAGCCAAGAAAAAAAAAAATAACCAATTTTAATTCACATCTGTTTTAATTTTTTTATCATTATTATTAGGTGGCAGTGGCATGCAACCTAATATATGTTAGGGGTTAGCTGTTAGTCCATTTATAACGGAATATCAAAAACCAACTCAAATGTTACTCTAACTAAAATCATTTTAATCAAAACATAAAACATTTTATATCTGCAGGTGCCAATATTTATAAATACGTCTAACAAATAAATTATATTATACTTTTCAGGGTTGAAGTATTTCCAATTATTAATAAGAATTTGTTCGACTGCTTGACAATAATCAGTATTTCTATAAAAAACTCATAATTGCCTGGGCATTTTTCAACAAAACTCAACAGTAAATATGCATAATTTTAATAATTATAACTCATGCAAATAAGGGAGAAAAAGCTCTGAATTAAAAAATATAAATTCATGTTCAGAAACTGAAAATAAAATGGTACAATGATTAATTAAAAAGTTAAGTTTTCATTATAGGTGAAAACTGGGAAATTTGGTTAGTAGCCAGTGGTCAATAGACTCGGTTTTGTTAGTGACAACTGTTTAAAATTGCTAATAAGAATTGAAAACTATCTTTAAAACCGTTTGGAAAATAAATAAATTATTGAAATAAAACAAGAAATATGCAGATTTGATTTAGCGCATTCTAAAATGTTTTCAAACTTTAAAAATGATTTAAATATATACAAGGATGCTAAAGTATTGAAACCTGAAATAAAGCAAGAAATTTTCGGCAAAGCATGTGTTCAATATTGGCACGTTTCCAAGGGGAAAACAAAAAAAAAAGGGGGAGGGATTATAGTTGAATGTGCTAAAAAGTGACCGCGCAGAGGTGGTGATCGCTAGTTTTCACCTATAATTATTATATATACGAAAAAAAAAATCTTAAAAAACAAAAACAAAAAAAAACTTCCCAAGTAATCGGCAAGATATAACTGCATTTTAAATGTTATATGTTTCAATTTGAAACATATACATATAAAACATACATTGATACATATAAAACAAAAAACCATACAATCAGAATTTTTACTTAAAACATATTTACAATGCTGTAACCTTCTCCTTGCCAATAAAAAAGCAGAAAAAATTTGAAAATTTCTCTTATTATTGGAGTATATCCCCTCTATTGGGTAAAACTTTCGTTCAAAAAGAAAAAGGACTTATGCACAAGTATATATGGTATAACTTATCTTGATTTTGCACTTAATAGTTTTTCAAGAATGCATCTTGTTTTTTATTCAGGGCTCCTTTAGTCTTTTCTCCCTATCTCTTAAATTTTTTTATGTTTAAAGTAAAAGAATGAAAATTTTATTTAGTTTTGTTAATGTTTGGGTAATGCAGCTTTATTTTCAGGTTAATATCTAATAATGAAAGTTTCATCCTTAGATATTAGAATGAAAAATTTTAATGTCCTGATGTATCCTGCAGAAATTCAAGAGGCTTACAGCATTGTAATTGTAACAGCATTGCCCATTAGCCAAGTTGCTGTAGAAAGACTATTTTCAGCATTAAAATACATCTGTGATGATTTAAGATCAAATATGAAAGAGGATTTATCAGATTCAATTCTTTTCTTAAGAATGAACAAATAACTTACTAGATTAAATGAAATTTGTATTTTCTATGTGAGCTGGTTCTTATATTTTTAAAATTTTCCTTTTTATAATAAAAATAGCATTCAAGTTTGAATTAAATTTGTATTTTCTGACAATTATGTTTTTTTTTTTAAATACTCCATTTAATAATTAAAATTACAAATTAAAATCTGAAAACTGAGCATTAATGTGTACCAAAATTACAGAGCCGGAGCTATAGCTTATTATCTGAGAGCGGAGTTGGAGCCAGAGCATGAAATTTTTTGCCAGCTCCGAGTCCCTGGTGTCGACGATATGATGTAATTAGACTGTCATAACTTTGCTCTGGCTTCAACAAAAATTATGTTACAAAGTCATACAAATGTTGTTTGAAGAATGAATTTTTATTTTACTTTTTAGCGCAATTTTTAATTTTCAATGTAAATATTCATTTTTGTCTTTTTTTTTTTGCATTTTAAGTTCAATGTTTTTCTTTGGATAAGCTGTAGCATGACTGAATTCATTAAAAGAAAAGCATGACAAAGACAGAAAAAGAAGGCAGAGTAGAATCATGAAACAAGATTATAAACAAAATTGTACTTCCAAGTGGTTCAGTTCTCCCTTAATGCCTCATTCTATAAAAACCTTTTAAAAAACAATTTTTGGCTTTTATTTCTTTTTTAAATTATGGTAAATACATAAAAAGTCATATATCAATTTAAGTATGGTTTATGGTTAGTTGTATTGACATAGCATTGTATAAAAAGTTCAGAAGTAATTTAATATTATAAAACCATTTAAAAAGATTTTCTCAAGATTTTAAGATGTCATACAGAGATTCCACAAAATAACTAAGTTCTGGATATATATATAAAATGAAGATCTACAGGAGTATTGACAAATAATTTGCCAAATTTGGAAATTACAAATCAAAGCAACTTTTCATGTTTCCAGTTCCAGTATTAACACAAGCAGGTTTGACACAATTGGCATCACATTTCTTCCTGTGAAATAAGAAATTGTTAATCTAACAATGTGGGTCAGTTGAGCTAAACCTATACACAACCTAAACTGCTTGATAATCAAATAATTAGGTACTAGATTTTTCTCATAAATCTTTAACAAATTCCGTTACATATTTCATTCTTCTTGGAGTTAAATTCTGCATTTTCTCCAAGATGGTTTTCAAATTATCATTTGGTTTTGGGCATGATGCCGAAGCTTCTGTTATTTCATCTCTTAGATATGGATGCTTCAGAAGTGTTTCCACTGACGCTCGTTCCTTTGGATTTCTTTTCAAACATAACTTGAGAACATCTAATAATAAATTATCAGACAAAGGTTGAAAAGTTATTTCATAATTAGGATCTGTAATTGCATGTATTTTTTGGTAAAGAGTTTTAATGTGATAAAATGGAGTGAAACCATAAACGAGGTTGTAAAGAATACATCCCAAAGACCACACATCAGATTTCACACCAATTTTAAAAACGGGTTTTTCCTTATTGGAACATGACATCTGAGTTATTGCTTCAGGTGACATGTAATTCAAAGTTCCAACCTGATCATTTCTAAATGTGCTTGTTTTATCATCTGGCACTAATGCTGCAATTCCAAAGTCAATCAGCTTTAAATTTCCCGCAACAAATAAGAAATTAGCCGGTTTTAAATCCGAATGAACAATACCATGTTTATGAATATCGGATACAGCCTCCAACATCTGATTCCAATAGAACTTTATTTTCAGTGGTGTCAAGCGCTCAGACTTTGTTTCATTTGACAAATACTTAGCAAAATCAATGTCGCCATGTTCAAGAACGATAAGTAAGTCGTTTTCTCTGTACTCATAGTCGTACATTTTGATAACTCTTTGAGAATCTTTTAACTTTTCTAAATATTGCATTTCCTGCTTGTAGCCATTAAGTATAGAAGGATCAATATCTTTCAGTTTAACCCATTTGATTGCAAAGCGAGACTTGGTTTCAATGTCAAAAACAGAGTACACTTTACATGAACCCCCACATCCAAGAAGGGACAGTAAGCTATAACCTTTTCCATTCACTTCAATGATATCATTTATCAAGGTACTACTGGATTTTACACCTATACATGGATTTTTTTCTTGGGTCATTTCTTGATCTAAAGTTGATTTTAACTGTGCATCTAGGTTAGTTTTCACAGTTGAAATAGCAAATTTTTTTTGAATACTGGACACTTTTTGCTCACTATGAGGAAATACATTCTGTGCAAGTGATACACTTTTTCTAAATGATGTTACCTTAGATGAAGACAAAAATTTGCTGTTATGCATTTGATAACCCACCTTTCTTTTATCTTCAGTATGAGAATCAGTTTTGAGTGATTTTACTTTCTTGTCATCAAATGATCTATTTACCAATACTGCTGTTTTTTCTGGAACGTTTAGGTCCCTATTTTCACAATTTTCTACTTCTAAATTCTCTTTACCCTTTTCTTTTATTCTTCTTTCGTCATCTTCTTCGTCATCATCATCGCTGAATCGAGTATTCGGATCAAAATAGGTTGGTAAGCGACTTAATGGATCACTATTTATTTTTTTGAAGATATTTTCCAGACAATTTCTGTTCTTAGAACTCACTGATGGATGAGTTTCATGCAAAAGTTGTGACGAAGAATGACTTTGAAGCGGTCTAGAATGCGATGAACTGCAACCTCGCTTTTCCAAATCTAAACTTTTATCCATAATTTATGTATAAATTAAATTAAGTTATGTTTGAATTTCATTTGCATTCATATACGTTGAATGACATTTGCTTCAATGTTTAAAAAAAAAAAAAGTCTCTTCACGAACAAAAAAGAATTAACAGGGCTAAAGAGTCAATCATCATGAAGTTATATTTCACGAAACTAATTACAAAATCAAATATACCACAAAATTAAACAACATTATGAAACTGAACTGAACACAACAAACAAAACGCGGTTTAAATTTGGCAGACGAATTTGTTGCCAATAACTAAAAAATGAAATTTAAGAAATGGAACTAAAATTTGCGTATGGAAAAGAAAAAAATATTCTTTATGATATTGTCACATAAAAACGAATAATAATCAGTCGACGATCAGTGCAGTACAAAACATGTCAATTTTTTAAATTAAATGTGGAAGGAAAACGAAAACTAATCGTACATTCACATCTGTTTTTGGCTATTAGTTTCTATATTTCGGCAACCATGCAAAACGTAAACATTTTCGCGAATTTTTCATTGGATTTTCTTATGGACGTTTTTATTTTTCGTTTTCCCTTAAGTTTTTGATTTAATATAGGTCGATGCTTAACGTAAAAAAGTCAACACATAATTATTCTGGCATAATTTAAGGTGAAGCGTATGTGAGTAAGCACCAACTCCTTGTTTGATTTAATTATACGATACTTAATGGAGATTCTAGATCATCGTCTCACAATCTTTTTACTGTTGCGACCCGTTTAAAATCCGAAAGATTTTATAAAAATCCTCGAGACCCTCTTTCCACTGTATTTCATATATACCATACTGAAGATTTGAGTATAATTTAAATTAGCTTATGCAATAAAATAAATTTCTTCTACGTATCTTACCTTTTTTAGACAGATTTCGATCCCCAGGTTTAGAAACGATGTTGTAGCTCAATTTTTAATCCTAGATTTCTTCTTTCCGAAAGGACTATGCTCCGGGAAAATAGGATATTTTGCGATTTGTATCCAGACGTTTTCGGTTATCTACGATCTTCGTTGAAGCATGTCTTACCATTTATCTTTGGAGTGTATTTTTCGCCTTAAAATTTACTATAACTAAAGCAACAGCGCAACTGTGATTCCTTTTCCCAAATGTTTTTCATAAGAAGTTTAAATAAGCTAGTGATAAGAGAAATTTATATACTCTGAACTTTTGTGAATTGAGAATTTTTGTGAAAATGTTGCTTGAAATTGAATTAAAAAAAAAAAAAAGATTTTCATAAAAAATTCTTCGAGCTGCACATTTCTACTCTAAAATAAAAATTTTATGCCCAATTGTCACAAAAATTAGTCGAGAAGCTATTTGAAATGCAGACAGAGAGGCATATTTTCTCTTGTATAATTAGCAAAAAATTTTGTGCCATCAAAATTTCAATGTTTCCCATCAGTGAAGATTAATTTCCTAAGATATGCATAACAATGTTGAATTTCTATTATGTCAATTTTCTGAATCTTAGAGCTAGTTTAGCTATACTACCCATGCTTTTCAGAATTTTCATTTTTGGGCCAATGCATGACACAGGGTGGTTGATTAGCATGATTTTTTGCCAGTGAGAACTCTTTTGATTTCCCTTTGTGACATCACAAGATCCACAGTATTTATACTGATAAATTAAAATTCCTAACATACTGTGAAGAACTTCCCATTTGACATACGATTGTTTATGCAACCAGTAGCTTATCGAAGTTTTTGAAACACACTGTATGATAGTAGTGAGAAAAAGTTTTTTTTTACTGTATAAGTCTACACACTCATGTATTTTCACCTAATTGTTTTCAATATCAGAATTTGCTACTAATTAATTATTTATTACTTTCTCTGTTTTTGTGAAACTTTGATACTGTTTTTAAAGTTTTCAAAGCTTCTGTAGCAGTTAAGTATGCTGTCATGATATCCTTCTGTATTGCAGATTTTGTGACAATTCTGATGATTGATCTTGCAGCAGTGGTGTAGTCGAGGGGGTATGCAGGGGGACAACGCCCCCCTACCTTTTTATTTTTACAAAGCGCGATTTTGAATTTTTTTCATAGGCGTTCTCCTGTTTTTTGATATCCGTATATGTAAGCGTCCCCCCACCTTTTTTCCAGGACTACACCACTGTCCTACAGTCTTTCATTTCTTCACTAGTTTGACAAATGACATTCAGCATCTGATGCACCCATATCTTTCTGAACCTATAAATTTTCAGTTTTAAATTTATTGAAATCTCAGAAACGAACAATGAGCAATGCAGATTAACCCCTTCACCCCTGAGTTATGAATTGAGGAGATAAAAAAGTAATGAGCAGTTTGATATGCTACACTACATGAACTATTTTAACAGTCTGCCAATTATCAAACTAATTAAAAAATTTTCTCATAGTAGTAGTAGTTTAATAGTAGGCACTGGGCTTTGTTTAACCAAAAAAAGAAAATTTATTTTAAATTCAGTTTACAATTATTTTCTGTGATACATTTTGAAACAATTTCTTTGTGTGTACGATGTTTTCAAGATGTGGGAAGTTTGATATCAAAAGCATAACCAGGAGGGGGTCTTGGGGGTTCACTCTCCCTCCCCCCCATTGGGTTTTTACTTTTTTTTACAAGGTGGAAATTATATCTGGTTAGTTGAGATGTAGGCTTGGAAAAATCATCATGCTTTTGTTGGTTGCTTAAAAATAGGGTGACCTGGGGTAATTCCTGATCACTGTTTCTGAGGTTAATATTGATCACTCAATTTTTATTCATAAAAAATTAACCTTTGTGTAATTTGAGATATAGTCGGGAATTCTTGGGCATTTTGCTAAAATATAACTACATTTACTAAATAACTTCTTGCTGTTAAGTTAGTATATTAAGTAATTTTTAAACTGCACTCAGAACTTGCCATTTCAATGACGGGTTCCTAAATATGCATTTTTACAAAGATTCTTCTTCTTCTTTTATTAAATAATATTTGGTTCTCCTTTGTATTCATATTATCTAAACAGAGTGTAACACTTTGATTGGATATTTCACATCTTCTGTAAACATTAAAATTTATTATTTAAGGTTGTACCAAATGTTGCCCCCTGTAGATTGGGTAAATATTGATCACTGGGGTAATTTTTTTGGGATAACTTTCATGAGAAATAGAAAAAAAAAAAAATACTTTTCTTTCAAATGTTGAAGACTAATGGAAAAAAGAAGCAAAACGTATGGAACAAGTTATGAACAAAGAGGATAGCAAATCCATTAGGTGGGAAATTAACAAGTTGATCAAATAAATAAAACCACCCTACATGATGCTAAATTATTGTTGGAGGCTATTCACAAGAATATATCTTTACACGGCTATGATGCAGTTTATTGTGATAATGATCCAATGTACATTTGAAAAGCTTTAAATAGAGAAGGAGATCTGATTGAAATGAAGTTTGTGGAAAAAGGGGCAGGCAACTACAGATGGCCAAAAGGGACAAAACTGAAAAGATAAATGTGAAATACATTTCTTATGATCCTGTGACCTTAAACAGAGCTGACCCACATTCACAGTTTATGACACTGTGCATATAAGGAATTTTACAAAGATATTTAGAAAATATAGTTTTTTTAAATAAATCAATTTTTCTAAATTTTGGCCTTTCTAAGTAAAGGAACTACTTTCTAAATTTTTTCAGAAATGATTGAAAAGGGGGATCTTTTAAAATTAAACAATAAATCCCCCCCCCCTTCTAAACATCTAATAAAATCCTCAGCTTTTAAATAAAAGTATGTCCCTCCTTCCGATTATTTGAGTTTTAGTTGTTAAAAAAAACTTTCCAAAAATTTAAATGCATTTTTAAGCAGAAAATTTACACTTTCCCCCAAAAGTTTTTATTTTAAAAAAAAAGTATTATTCCCACAAAAGATTAATTCACAATTATGCTAAGAGAAAAAGAAGCCCCCTTGGGAAATGAATTTAATTAAATTAAAAAAAATATTATTTAAAGACAGCAAATTTTTTAAAATATTCTTTTTCGCGGGCAATAGATGCAAAAGTATCTAAAATTAAGAGCAATAAATTTTCCTTTCATAAACATCTATCCCAAAATGTGATGAAGAGAATTCCTCTATGAAATAGTATAATCAAAGGAACAGTTCTAAGTAATGTAAAGTAATATATGAATCGATTTGGGTCTTAAAATTTCAAAAATAAGGGATCCTTAACTTTGCAATGTGGGAAAAACTTCATTTTGTGCAGAAAAAAGGACCCTTCAAATGATATTAGAATGTGCGAGATTATGTGAGAATTTGTTTGCCCCCCTATTAGGCAATGTATGTGAACAACTATTACTAAAATTAGCAAGTACATACTAATACTGATGTACTTTAGGTTTTTCTTTAATGAGTATAAAGCTGAAGAATTTCTTTCTCGTAGGTTAAGAATATATGTTTTGTTCTTGATGTTTAGACAAAGCAATGTCTCAGTGCTCTGTATGTTCCAAAGTCTTCACTTTGAACAAAAATCTTTACCAGCACATGAGGAAAAAGCACAACATTACACCTCAAGTACCTGGAAAAATCAATTGCCCTTTTAACTGTACTGAAAAATATCGCACTCATAAAGAGTTGCGTGCTCATCTAGAATCATTTCACCTACAAGTTCTTGAAAAAGAGATTCAAGATTTTCCTGATAATGACAGTAAGTTACATTTAAAAAGTTTATTAAAGCTTTTATTTTTATTACCGTTTTAAATTGTCCTTTAGCTTTCTGGATGATTTTCTCATGCATGGAAAAAATTAGAGTGCATAGAACCAAGATTCTATGCACTACAACATCATTTAAATGTACATGCAAATATGCACTAATACTACCTATAATATGCAGTAAAAACTATAAAAAGAAAAAAGGGCACCTATACATTTTATTTATCTAAAGAAATGTCAATTTTTTTCATTAAGGTGAGAAATATATTATATTAATACAGCTATTCACACAGAAAATGGTATGCATATTAATTAATTTTATGACGGGGTTCATTGAGTTAAATTAGGATGATTACAATCATGATTTAAATCATAATCAAAAGACCATCAATAGATTTTCTTTAAAAAATCATTAATTTAAATCACCGTTTGAATTACTGAATTTTTTTTTTTTTAAATTCTCACTTTAAATCATTTTACAAACAGGGTTCGTTGATGTAAATCGTGATTTAAATCAACGATTCCTGTAGGATTTTTTTTTTCAAAAAATCATTGATTTTACAATGTTAGGGAGTGTTGTAAAAATGAAATATGTTGCAATTACAACCACTGTTTCAAACAAAACTTCCTGGGTCCATCTGACTGTGTAGATAACATATTTCATAAGTTCAGAACTAATTGCTATTTTTTTAATTTTACAATATTACTCTTATTCTTCAAGCATCTTAACAGCAAAGCATAATTCATTCAATCATTCAGGTTAGAATTCATGATACTCATGAATCATTCTGTGTTTTTTATCTTAAAAATAGTACTTTTGGATCAATTTAATAACCACACAATAAAATTCAGAATGATAGTGTCTAAAACAACAATTGTTAGAATTTAGAATGTCTCCTCAAAGTTTCATCCATGTCCCCTTATAGCTTAAGGTTTTTTTTTTCTTCCAAAATATTTTTTATCATCATAGAAGTTTTCAATAAAGATGTTTGCTTAAAACAAAAAGTTTCAGTTTTTAGTAATGGTGTGAGCATATGATTTTACTAAATGGGTAAAAATATTTCAGGCTTTTTCATTTATAAAATAGAAAAATGATTAAAGTGCACACAATTGTTACTTTTTTCAGCTTTCAACAGCAAAATAATTTTGTTTAATTTGTTCCTTTTCTCTGTACTTATGAGTGTAATATTATTCCTGGTAGGGTGAAGTTTAATTTGAGTCATGCATTTGTATTAAAATTTGTTCATCTTTATTATTATTAAAAATATTGCTGTGAAAATAGCTTAAAGTGCATTGCATACTGCTTAACATGCCATATTGTTTCGATGAATATAACATAATAAAGATCCAAAATATTTAAGGTATTTTTTAAAAAATCAAAAAAATCCAATTTAAATCAAAAAGATCTGATTTAAATAAAAAAAATCTGATTTTTTTATTTAAAAAAAATCAAAAAATCATGAACTCTGTTTACAAAGCATTTTGTGTTTGTTATAAATTTATTGATGTTGGAAAGTGTTTTAAATATATAATGTATTACATTTACAATTGTCAGTTAGCTGAGCTATATAGTGTATCAATACTTGTGTGTATACTTGTTTTCAGAACTTAAGGGTCAGTAAACATGAACATCTAGCAATTTTTTCGAAAAACCTTTTTCCTTGCATGTAGAGGGTAGTGGTAAACTTGGGAGATTGGGTTAACAACCTGTGACAAGTAGACTCATAATTTTTAATAATCACTCTTAAGTGGTCGGTAGGTTTCAAATTTTTACAGCTACTTTTTTTTTTTTTTTTAATAAATCCTTTTTAAAATTAATGTGTATGTTTTTTTTAATTTTTTTTTAAAAATTATAATTGTATTTTCATGTTAAAAATATTTTTTCCTTTTTTTATTTCAATTTTACACTAATAATGTACATTATTAGGATAATATTAAAATGTTTGCAATTAGTGCATGTAGTTGTTAGTATTAAGAGTGGATACAAGAATGTGTTGATTTTAAAATAAGGTGCTTATAAATGCCCCCATTGGCTGCAGTAAAATATTAAGGGTTGTTTTTTTTTTATCACCAAATAATTGTAAATTGATGAATTATACAATTCTTTAATCCTAAAAATTTGTAATTAAATTAGGACTGTCTATTTACTGCTGCAATTTTAAAGCTGAGTTATGTATTTAATTTTTTTTTTTTCAACAGCTTTTGAAACATGGAAAAAGAGAATGGAAATATCATCTGGCTATGCATATGTCCGTAGGATCTCTGAAAAGAAATTAAGAAAAGGTGAAGCTAAAACTCATTTCATTTGTCATCGATCAGGTGTGTGCAAATCTGAATCCAAAGGAGTTAGAAAACAAAAGAAAATAGGATCTAACAAGATAGGAACTACATGTCCTTCTATCATGGAAGTATCACGATCACTTTCTGATGGAAAAGTACAAGTTGTGTTTTGGAAAACTCATATTGGACATGATGCTGATATTGAAAGGACTCCTATTCTCAAAAAGCTTCGCCCGAGAAATTCAGGTAAATCATTTACGTCATTGATGTTTCTATATGACCTGTATTTAATGTGTAATCAAAGTTTCAGCAGCATATTTTTACCACTACGTATTCATCAATGTACATAATCTTTTAAATTCTGTCAGAAACAAAAATCTATGCCAACCAAAGCTATTACAAACATTCTTCAAGAGATATTCACTGTTCAGTTTAAAAATAGTAGACTTCGATGTGTGAACTTTGATGTAAAAAAAATTAATGAAATAAAGAAAAATGAAAGATGTAATTATAATTTGATTTGTTTTATAGACACAACGTGATTTTCAGAAATTAATTTTGTATATTTTATATTCGCACCCTTTATCAATGACTTTAGGAGCTACATCTTTCATTACGGATGTGTGTGTGTGGGGGTGAAGGGATCCAATTTCACTATGATTCACTTTGTGCTAACTGATTTTTTACGATCAGTTTTTACTCTTTTTGTGATGTCTTAACAAATCTTTTGGAGCTCCCTGCATATGTATAATATGTATGCATTCATTGTAACATCTAGAATTGGATCTATTTACCGACCTTTAACAAAATACAATCAAAGGACATTGAGAAAGGCATATAAGTAAGGTACAGATCCTTAGGTATTATTCTAGTTCAATGTAAGACCTTTAGTTGAGGTATTGATAAATTTTTCAGAAGGTATAAATAACAACATCCCAGGGGCACTGGTTATTATGCACCAAATAATTTCAATTTTTACATACAATATTTTGTATGATAGTGTCACAAAACTATGGCATGTTGCTGGTTGAATACCCCCCAAAAAGAAGCTTTCCCATATGAATAAGGACGACCCTTGTATATCTATATACAAGATTTAAATTTGAGTAAGTGCTATATGGCCATAGGTAGTGCCAGAGGAAATTTGGGTCCGTTTTTGGACCTTTCACAAAATTTCAAGCTTCCAAATCGCACTTATCACGCCATTATTTATTATAAAAGCAGGAAATAGTAAAATATTTCATCACTATATGTTTAAATTTTCAGTTTTCACAAAATTATTTAATGTTTCACAAAAATCTTTTCTAAATTCACAAAAAAAGACTGCTGGATCGACCCCTGATGGTTATTTTTCAGCTATATTTAACTTCAAAATAAATGGAAATAAGTTGTTATGGCCTACCAGCTACCAAACACTGATTTACTATATGTACTGTAACATAAATGGACTTTACTTGTTGAAATGTCAAACCCCTCTTTGTTCTGCTTCTCTTGCAATGTCAAGTTACCGAGGTTTTACTGTATTGATTTATAGCATAATCATTTTTGTATACTTATGCAATTAGAAAAAAACAGTATGTTAAGTAACTAATGAATATTAATAAATTATAATAATCAGAAATATATGAAATGTGTAATAATGAATGAAGAGTTTTACAAAGGGGGAAACTTATAGTTAAAACTATAGTGTATTAAAAAAGTTCTTTCAGTTAATGCTTCCATTAGTTGTTTTTAATGACACTTATCATTTCAGATTCTATTACATATTCAGTGTGTGCTGTTATACCTGCTGCTGGTACTGGAGAGCGAATGGGCTTAAGTACCCCTAAACAATATATACCTATACATGGAAAACCGCTTATATGTTACACTGTTGAAGCATTTATTAGGTAATTTATGTATGTTGTGAACCCCCACAATTTTCAAAATTTTCAAAATTTCAAAATTTTTAAATAATTTTCTTGATGCAAGTATTTTTGTGAAACTTGCCTTAAAATTTACTGTAACTATTGTAGATCTGTAGCATATTTTTTGAAAAAGGATTAGATAATGATAATTAAACTTATGCGATACGCAATCATGTACTAAGTAACAACTTTCCCCCCTATGGGGCATGTTGTTACACTGGCTGGGGCAAGTTGTTACCGAACACTTGTGGTTTTCAAACACTATATATAGGCTTTATGCAGTGGATGAATTTTTTTTTATACTCTTAGCAAGGACAGCACCGCATGCAGCATTTTCCAGATTCTTATCAAGGACATGGCAGCAGGCGACGTTTTTTATACTCTTAGCAATGACAGTGCCGTAGGCGACATTTTTAAAATTTAGCAGGGGCAACGCCGTGGGTGTCCTGATAGTTTATGCATAAATGTTTTTCGTTATTATTTTATTCTTTTTATAGTAATTCAAAGGTTTCCTCTTCTTATTGAACACTTTGTTTATTTTAGTGAGATGATAGTTTTTTCTTTGTTCATTGGCACTTTTGAACTCAAATTTGAGAGCATTTTCTTATGCATGAATCTTTTAAAATAACACTCAGCATAAGTTTCCAGGTGTGGATTACTTTTCTTTTGCCAACTTCACATGTTACATGTCAAACCCTTGCACATCAACTAGTATCTGGGTAAAAGTTAAGAACTGAATTTCCTTGTAACTGAAACTCACTCTAGGGAGTGGATAAGTGGCTCAGTAATGCAGCAAAAAGAAAGTGTGTAGAGAGAAGAACTCAAAAAGCTAATGAAAGTAAATCCCCTTTAAAAATGTTACGTTATTTTATTTTTTATTTAAAATTTTTTTTTGATTTAAGTCCATTCCTTCTAGTATTTCGAATGGATTTTGTTTTATGTATTTTAGTAGCTTAATAAAATCTCATTTAAAGACTATCAAAAAAATTTTTTCTTACACATAGGTGTTCAAAGAATTCATATGCAAAGAGTTGTCACTATAGTTAGTTTAAATTATTGTTTTATTGATAGAGAGAAACACAGATAAAGAGCAGTAATCACTGCTCTGTTGCTTATTACATGACTTTTCAAGTATATTTCAGGTAAATTTAGTACAGGGCCATAAATGTGCTCAACACATTATTTGAAAATAAAAGTTGGTGATAATTAAACTGTAAATTACGTAGTTATACATAGCTATAACAAAAAAAGTGTCATGTTGCGGACTCTACATTTGGACAAAATACTGTGAAATGGCCATACAGCATTTTCTCTCACAGTCCATGTAACAACAGTAAATTATTAGTAAATTGCTTTTTTTTTTTAGATGACACATTTTTTTTTTCGTGTTTGGATGACAATGAGCACTTAAAAAAAAAAAAAAAAAAAAAAAATTAGCGATTTTTATTAGTTTTGAAATTTTTCATAACCAAAAAATTGTGACACATTTGAATTATCTTTTACAGGATTTCTTTTATTAAGAAAGTTGTAGTTGTAGCATCATCTGAAAACCTGGAATTAATGCTACAGACTTTAAGCCAAATGTGCACCTTGAAAGATGAAAAACTGATGATTACTGAAGGATCTGGATCTCGTCACCAATCAATTGATGCTGGATTAAAAGCCTTGCAAACCTGTTGTAAGAGGAACTTATTCAATTAAACCTAATTTTTATTTTAAAAAATGTTATAATATTAAAATCCACTTTATTGTATGCATTGTCAACACAACCTTTTTCTTTTTCTGATTTTGGCCTCATTATCTATAAAAAAGGCTCGTTAAATCGGAATCATGCTCACTATAACCGAGTTTTATAATGGGTTTTCAACATTGAATGAGCAATTTATTTTAATTTTCCTTGTTAAATCCAGATTCTTATTGAATCCAGATTTGTAATATAACCAAATTCAATTACAAACTATATACAGAGTTTGAAATTTATGCACTTTAGAAATGAAACTTCTATGTTAATGGTTTCAAAACACCATTGTTTTAAATGAAATGTCTATATTTTTATTATGCATGTTTTTACATCTCTATGCTCAATATTTTTTTTATTTGTCAATATTTTATTTTTTAAAAGTTAGAAGTTTTATAATTTTGATCATAATAGTTTGTTATATTTCTGTCTGAAAAATTTTCAAACTCACTAACTTTTGCTTGTTGATAAAAATGCAATGCAATTTCATAATGAGGTACTGAATTTTTTTTTTTAAATCCGCCTTTGATACCCACTTGTCATATTTTTTTGTGTATATGTGTGTGTGAAATGTTGTTTTCAGTAAATTAAAGTGAATAACATTAATTTTATATCTACCCATGATTTGCAACCATAATACCAGGCACGTCAACTAGGTGGCATACATGCCATAGGTTTCCCCATTCCTGACCTAAAATGACCCCAGGCGCTATTTTTATTTTCTTTTAAACCAAAATTTCAATTACACACTTTGGAAATGTACTTTAATCAATGCGAATAAATGTTATTGATGAGTAATTTTCATTCAATATTTGCAATTAATGGAAAGTAAAGAAGTTAAGATTAAATAAAAATTTCTAGGGGAAATATGGCTCTACTTGAATTATTCAGGTTAATCAAGTATTGTACATTTAACAGCACATATAGAAGTGGTGATTGATTCCAGTGTATAATGAGGGCAAATAATGAGAATTCATAAAATTGCGAAAAAGTTACTCTTATATAAGAAACTTATTGTCTTAAAAACATTTTGCTCTTTTTCAGCAAAATGGCTGCCCTTCTTCTTCTTCTAAAAGCTGATGGGTATTGACTTATCTGGCTTACAAACTGGTATAATTACAAACCCCCCCCCCCCTGTTCAGAGGCGTAGCTAGGGTTTTCAGCGCCCGGGGATAACTGAAGATTTTGCGCCCCCCTGTGCTCTTGGGGGCCTGGGGGCGGCTAAAAGGGAGTTAAAAAAAACTTTTATGCTTCCTAAATGATAAATAGTTCTAAAAAGCAGCCCTTTTAACTTTCATTTTTATTTGCGACCATTCACTTCTAAGGGAAAAATGGGGACACTTAGGCTTCGCAAAATTGTGTCTGATTGCCCACGCACGCCTGTGCTACATTGGTCATTCGCGATAAGATTTGCTTATCTTCAGTTCAAATAATTTTCTTTTCACATTTAAAAATAAAATAAATCAACATTAATTTGGCGTACCTTGATGCTGCACCCGGGGACAGCTGTCCCTCCTTGCCCCCACCTAGCTACGCCTCTGCCCCTGTTTTATTTTATTAATATTTATTATGAAGCAAATTTCAGCTGCTTAAAAGAGCCTTTTTAAAACTAGTCTATAAAAGCAGTTCCCCCCCCCCCCTCTGAAGAATAAGTATTAAAAACCTGTAACTCTATCATTAATGAATTATTTTATGAATGTTTCAGTAGTTTATCCATTTTTTTTTTTTAAATTTTAGGTGAAGTTCTGCCTGAAATTGTTGTAATTCATGATGGTGTCCGACCATTCTTTTCAGAAGATATAGTATGCAATGTAGTTTTAGCAGCAAAAGAGTATGGTGTTAGTTAATAAAATATTATAAGTATATTTATTTTCTATAAATTATTTTTTTTACAACTTCTGAATTTGTAGTTTCTTATTTATATGTTGGTTTTACACAAAATTCTCTATTGTGTTTAAGTACATCAGTAGCGTAGCTAGACCCAGATTTCAGGGGGTTTTCTTCGGGAATAGTGAGCAAATTTCATGGTTTCACAAGAAAAATTGGTGAAATTCTAGGCAATCTTCACCATTTTAGGGGGTTTTTATCCCCAATACTCTCCCCTTATCTATGCCAGTGAAGTTTATTTTATATGAAGTTTTAATTTTGTACTGTGCTGTCAAGCATACATTTTGTATCATTTGTGGTCTAAATTTTTATAACTGGAAAAAAAAATCTTCTACTTATAAATTACTATTTGAGAGTTCATAGCTCATAAAACCATAAATATAATTTATGATGAAGTTACATTAGAATGTTTGGAACAAAATGTATCAGCTTCAGTTGCATAACCAAAAAGGAAAGCTTAGAACATTTTTAAAGGAAAGCTTAGCTCCCCCAAACCTTACCATCAAGCCACACTCACATATACATTATTAACTAATTTACATAACAAAAATAAAATTACTTAAAAATTATCAAATGTTTGTATATATGTATATACACAGTAGGACTGTGATTTAATGCATTTAACATTTTTTTTGTTTATTTAAAATTTTCTTGGATATTGACCATTCTCATTTTTGAGATTTTTACCCAAATATTTGTGCGATGTTTCTGCAAATACAATTCAATTCCTTTTGCAGCAACACATATTTGAATCTTTTAGTGACCCAGGGTTCACACTGGGAAAAAATACAAGGTGGGATTTTCCTCCTTGACCAAAATTTTAAGTGGGATTTTTAAAATTTAAGCACAAGCAAATTTTTTTTTTTTGAGTGAGATTTCAAAAAATATTGCGGGAATCGCACAATCGCGCGGCCTAGCGTGAACCCTGTGACCTGAAGATTGATATTTTGTTTTGTTATTATAAGGTACTAGTGGAGCACCGAGAATTTTGCTTTTTTTTTTTGGGGGGGGGGGGGGGCAAGATTAAAATTGGGGTTAAACCAGGTATTGATTTTCTGGATACTGAGTTCCTGATGTCTCTCATTGTGACTTTCCCGTGCCGGATATCTATCTATGGTGTTTGAAACCTGTGAATTCTATGTATTAAAATTTAAAAACCGAATTTCAAATTTCTGATACACGAACTTTTCTTGCAGTGACCGTATTGATTTCCAGATATTAAAAAAAACAGTCCGATTTCTCGTGCCTTCTGGGTGGGGGAGGTGGTCCTCTCCCCCAAACCCCCGGCGGTGCACCCCAGTAGGGTTTACTCAAATACAGTACATTTTTTAATAAAAAGAAATGTTACTTTTTCAACTGTTAAACTGCAAGATATACAGTAACCTCTCGTTATATTGCTCATTCAGATATATTGTGCTGTTTCTTTGTTTCCAAAAATTTTAACTTTGAGCTCTCAAAAGTAAAAATATTGCATTTCTGAGTAAAGCCCTTTTCCTCCCAGTCATCGAACAGGAATGTTTTCCTTCCTTCTAAATTTGTTGCAGTTGAAAGCTGCATCAGTTCTCCTCCCTATCCTCAACTTACATGCCTGTAGAATGATTATAATCCCATTTCTAGATAACTTTTAGTACAGAAAGGATTTGCACTTGGCTGAAAAAATCCAAATTATGCAATCCCCTTAAGCAAAAAAAGGAGAGCGATAGGTAAAGGAATTTTCCGGAAAGAAAATCGTTACCTTTATCTTTGGTATCATTTTCACACCATGCTCAGGTGGCATGCACAGGTCCACTCAATTTACTTGTATTTTTTGAGTTACTTCTAACAGCATTGGTTATATCGTGCATTCAGATATATCACGCTTTTTTGCTGTACCCCAACAAGTGAGATATAACTAGGGGCTACTGTAACAAAATATTAACATTGCATATTTAGTTCAAACTCTAAAAAAGTCACTAAAATAAAACTTGTGAAGAAATATTAAACATACAATTAACCCTAGTTAATATGAATTAATTTGGTGTTTGGCAATCAAAAATGACTGAATATATTATAACTCAAATATTTGTTATGAAATGAAAATTTATAAAGGGCTTTTGCAAATAAAATTTTGTTCCTTACTATCAGCTTTAATGATGTTACACTAAATATGTATATAAATGAAAAAGTGGGGAAAAAAATACACTTCTGGTTTTGACTATTCTTTCATATATTTTAAGACTTCTTTGTTGAATATGTGAAAAAGATAGCTTGCATACATAGATATATGTTGCTTCAATGCCTTTGAATTTTAATTTCTCTTCAGTAACAGAAAATTATTGTAGGTGTCTGAGTTTAAAATGTATTTGAATACCATGAATATGCACATTCCTTTGTGTTTTGCATGCTTGTTATATAACTTTTAATATTTATTTGTTACTTAAATTTTTCCTTCATTCATAAATGCATAAACCTTCATTTTTTCTATAAATACTATATGTACATAGTGTGTCATAGTCAAAGAATTTTTAAGACTAGGTTTATAAAATAAAATAAAAACTAGTAATTGTATTTTTTAAAGTATTTTTATTGAAAATAAGCTCCTTCGGCTTCAATACATTTGTTACAGCGCTTTAACAACGATTTGAATACCTGTTCCAGCTCACATTGTGGGACTGCCTCCAAAGCTCGCATTGAAACTGTTTGTACATAGTGTGTCAAAGAATTTTTAAGATTGCAGCTGGAACTAAGCTTACAGTGGCGCTATCTGTGTTATCAAGCATTCATGAAACTCCTAAACTATCAGCTGATCCACTGCCAAAACCTCAGTTCATTTGTTTACTGTTATTTTTACTTTGATGACATTGACACTATACAATCAGCTTCGACGGAAGGTTTGGAGGCAGTCTCACAATGTGAGCTGGAACAGGCATTTGAATCATTGTTAAACCGCTGTAACAAATGTGTTGAAGACGAAGGAGCTCATTTTGAATAAAAATACTTTAGAAAATATAATTACCTGTGTTTATTTTATTTTATAAACCTAGTCTTAAATATTCTTTGACACAGTGTATATTAATGTTTATTTAATAATGATTATTTCTGATTGCCTGCCCCCAATGGTGTGCTCCCTGTATATCTCTACTAATAATAAAGCAGCAAGTATGTGTGTGTGTCTGTCTGTGTCCGGCGTAGGGCCCAGACAGTCTAGCGGATTTTCATGAAATTTGGCACGAAATTAGTTTGGGACATGGGGGTGTGCACCTCGGAGAGTTTTTTCTGAAATTCGAATTTGTTCTTCTTTTATTCCAATTTATAGCCGAAAGTTTAATAAAATAGTCATTTTCTATGGGAAAGAATTATCGCATCGTTTCAAGCTTGATACCGTTGAAAAGCGCGTGAAAAACTACCCCGGCAAGAGTTTCGCTCTGCGTGCGAAAATTCGAAACCTCTAAATTAACTAGAAAGGAAGTTATAAGCATTTTTCTCTGTAGTTTGAAATTATTTTTTCACGGTAATTAACTTTAATTTTAATTGTTACCATGCCGACTGACTATTGATCCTTTTTTCTTTTAAGGAATTAAAAATTTATTGCTTGCGGTTTTTAGCATTTTGAGGAGCAGCCGATTTTAAATTTATTTATTTCTTTTTTTGGATTTTGATTATTGTTTTTTTAAAACGAATTAAAATTTATTTCCTGCGTCTCACAGGCGATTGATAGCTTTGTTTTGATTTCTTTTTTTAACATGTATTTTACGGGACCATTTTCCATACTGCACAGGGGTTTTTAAAAGAAATGTTATCCTTTATAGGGATTTTTGTTATTCCAGCTTATTATTACTATTTATACTTTCATTTATTTACTTTTTTTTTCGCCAGTGAATTAGCACATATGTTATTTTCCTATTTGAGCTCGGATGAAAGATTTATTCCACTTTCAAATCTTTGCTTGCTGCTGTTTGTTTCTGCAAGCTACAAAATTTCGTCTTTCTGTTTTAAGCCGGGTCCAGACGCTAGGTTTTGTACAACCTTTTGTCTGCGCAATTCAACACGTTGCGGATAAAAAATTCCGTGTAGATTGGAAAAGTGAGCAGTTTTGAGTCCGGTGCGAAGACTGTACAGTTGCAGCGATAACTGAGCTAGAATGCATAGATGTCTTTGAACTGTGCAGACAAATCGGCACATGTAGACGGTAGCACCTTTTTCCGATTCATTTTGTTTCTCAGGTTCAATTCGTCAGGCTACAATGGCCGACTTTCGGCAATGTTCTTGGGAGTTTCTCACATAATTTATTGCATTATGCAAAAGTTTCCCATGCATTTGGCATGTCAAATCCAAGGAGTATAGTGACAGGGAGTGACTTATGAGAGTTTAGTGGAAAAATTCAAAAAAATTGATGCAACCGCAAACAGAGAAACAGTTGTAAATAATTCATTTTTTGAGAAGTGTTTACCGTAAAGAATTGGCAAAAGTTAATAAATCGATTCAATCTGGGGCTGGAGACGAAATCTACAAGCCATCTCTCTGGTATTTTGATTTGTTACCTTTCCTAAATGATCAGGAGACACTAAGGCAGTCTAGGAATACCATGGATGAAAATAAAGAGACTGCAGTTGTCGAACCTCCAGAACAGGCAACAAAAAACTATTTATTTTATGTAATCATTCGACCACTTTGAACGCCGGGTACTTCTGAGACGTTGCAGTCTTTTTTTTTAACATGACACCATGCCAAAATTGACCAGAGTAGTACCTCCTTCATGACGATCATGACAAAACTGAGTGAAATATAGATATCTCTGCACCATGTAGACGCATAAAAAACTGCAACATTTTCATTCAGTCTTAAGACTGCGCAGACGAAAGGTTGTACAAAATGTAGCGTCTGGACCCGGTTTTAATGTTAATAAATAATAGATAAAAATTAATTATACTGAAAATTTATTCATTAAAACTATTCTAATTTATTATAATCGTCCTTTTTCTGTGGGTACTTGAACTAAACAAACAAAATGCGTTTTCTTTCAAATATTTTCTTTTTTGTTTTGTTTTGTTTCTTTCTTTCCTTTTTCCTTTTTTATTGTGTGTGTTTTGTAAAAAAAAAATGCTTAAATGTGTAGGATCTCTGGCTTACTGCCGGGGGCAGCTAATTTCTAATTATGTGTAATGCTATACATTTTAATAAAATAACATAATTTACACCTAAAAAAGTTATCACTATATACACAATGGCAAACTGACTGGTCTTTTCATTTTTTAACACGGGCATAGCCGTACGGGTACCGCTAGTAAATATATATATGTATACCATACAGACATATTTGTGTGTCTTCATTCACTTCGTTCAGCAAGTGGAAAGTAGTGTAGTGTTTAAATAGTGTGAAATCCTATTTTCTGTATTAAGGATTAGTTACTTTTTAAGTCCTCCATAATTTGTTGCAGTATTTTGTAATGTTTTTTATGTTTTCTATTGATAAATATGAATTGGCATGCATATATTTTTAAAAATTGGCTATTAATATTGTTCAAAGTGCACTTCTAATTACAAATTTGAATTTATTTATTTTTTAATTTAAATACTTCTAGGCAGCTGGTGTGATATGTCCTTTGGTTTCAACTGTGATAGCTCCTGATGAAGATGGCTTTTTAAAATGCTCATTGGAGAGGGATAGATTTAAAGCAAGTGAAATGCCACAGGCGTTTAAATTTGAGCTTTTAAACAAAGCCTATTCTGAGGCAAGTAACTTTTTCTTTTTTTAATTATTGTTAAATTTAAGCACTGCTTTAAGAATTGCTGAAACAATCCATATCCATGTGTTTAAAATTAGACAGAAATAAGGAATTTACAATTATTATTTTTTAAGACTGTAAAGCTGTGCAGCAAGTTTTGGAAAATGTATAAAAAGTAGGGACTAGCTTAAAATGTTTATGATGTTTACAGCTCTTAAAATACTTTAATGTCTAAAAAAATGTTGTGGCACGAAGTGGGTAATATAGATGCTAGCTCTCCCAATTTATAAGGGAGATTCTCATACTATATTGATACCTTCTCTTGAGTGCTCTAAAAAGTTTAAATCTCCCAAATTTTAGGGTTTTTTGAATAATTAGGGAGAGTTTTGAAAAAAATCCCCACAATAAAGTTATAAAATTCATACCAATAAAATAATGTAATTTATATAGAACTATGATATCCCTAACTCTAGCACTTCAACATCCTTGAAAATGTCCTTTGTAATATATATTTTCTTTGTTTGAAAATATTTACTTAACTTAAAATATTGGTTTATCTTTAAATATTCTTATACAGTTGAATTTTTATTTTAAAATCAATTTATGGAAAAGTTTTGCTAATTTTTATTTTGAATTATTAGCTGCTATGATGCTAATAATTCAAAATAAAAATTAGCAAAACGATTTTAGAAATGAATTAAATGGACATTCTTTTCATCTTGGGGAAAGGGGAAAATAATAATCTGTAACAACTAGACAAAGTTGAATAGGATATTCTTGTTATTGAATAAGATTTAATTTAAAAAATTAGTGAGTGTCTTGTGACTTGGACATTTCTGGAATTGTTAGTCAAAAGTGCACTCCCCTCAGATAAAGATGTACAAAATTGGGCAAGTTCACAATTAGGAAGGTAATCAATGCAGGAAATTAGACTTATTTAGTTATGGATGAAGATTCTGATTTTATGAAACAAATCACGTTAAAAGCTCTGTGCCAGAATTTATTTCATTGTGAATAATGCAAAACGAAATTTTTATATTTCCCATCTTTTTTAACGTGTTTATTCTCAGAAGAGGGCAACATTAATTTTTTCATATAAATGCTGCTCACTTCTGAGAATAAAGAGAGCGTGTAGTAAAATTTTGCAAGAAAATGCAGAAAACTGATTTTTCATTATAATTTTTTCTTATGTAATGATGCATAATATTGTCAAAATATCTGAATGAATCCATACATAAAAGCATACGCTAGTATTATAATACAGTATAACTTGGATAATTCAAAGCTGAAGGGACCACAACTAAACTTTGAATTATCCAAAACTTCGAATTACACGTCTAATTTTGTAGCCTAATTTAAAGCCCACGAATGCTGATAATGTTTGTTCCATCAAAAACAATGTCAATAATCATTTCTGGAAAATGTCAAGGCATGTATATAAAATAATTAAACATTGTATTTGTCAACAAAATAAAATTTATTTTGTAAATAATATAAAAGATAAAACTATAGCATATACATACGAAAACAGGAACATATAAGTAGAGTATTACTTTTACCAAATATTCTTTGGTTAAGTACCAAAATTATATAACAGTTTATTAATATATTAAAATTATATAACCTGCAACAGTTTAGAAAAAAATGAAAAATTTTGGATTGCTTTGCTGAATTGAGTCTCTTGATTCTAAGAAAAGACGAAAAATATTTTCTACACATGATCTGACCATTCGGGCAGCCAATAATAACACTGGTAAACACATTTTTTGCTCCAAGAATGAATTACACTTTTCCTGAAGTACTTTTGCACAAGAAATCCATATCTGCTATTAAAATTTTTCTATCACGTATAGTTTTCTAGTTATGAGGAAGGAAATGTTCTATTTTTACGTTTTTTCAGTGTTTTTCTGATCATGCAGCATCGTTTTTATTGAGATAAAGTACACAAAAGATCTTGAATGTCAACCGTTAAATCAGTGGTCATTTTATTTTGCTGGTTAAAAACTATTAGAAGTATCGTAAACAGAAGTGTCGCAGACCCCCGAACGGAAAAGCGTATTGTAACATCTTGAGGAGTGTATATGCCGAGTGGTAAAGCATGACTTCGATGGTAAAACTTAACAAGATTTTATTTACATATTATTTACAGCTTCATCAAAACTTAGGGTTGGTAGACAGTGACCGAGGTCAGACGGAACACGTCCGTTTCTCTCCTCGTCAAAAGATGTTCTCCCCGAACTCAGAATTTTCTTACTTCTCCTTACATGTCCGTTGGCCTGGACTCCGGAAACTGCCCAGCCCCCTTTTCAGATAAAATCGAGAGGGATGCGGCCGCCCCTTTTGTCGGCGGGCACACAACCCTGGGAACGGAAATAGATTTTGGGCTAAACGGATGCCAGAGGTCAGGGGCCAAATTCGGACGGACAAAGTCAGCAAGCATCTGGATTTTTGAAGTATTGTTTTTCTCGACGCCGATAACATGAAAGGGGACCGAGGGGAAAGTGGATACGTCGGAACGAGGCAAAAAGGACCGGATGCCCCTTCTGACCGGATGCGGTCGCCAAGAAGACGCTACAGTATCAAATTACTGCACTGGGTGCAGGTCTTGGTAGGAATTTCGCAAGAATTGGGATACAAACGGAAATAAGCAAAATAGTGATACTGTACAACTTGTTTAATGAATATGAACTACTATTTTTTTACCATAGAAGTCTCCTGTTATGTGTAAAAATGCCCCCTGAAAACATGGGAACTGTATAAGCGATGAACATGCAGAGCGGTTCCATCAGGACATTTCAGTTATATATGGAAAAAAGATATCAAGGGAAGTGATGTGCAACTATGTACTATGTTAGTAGATTACTGATGGACCTTAAAAAGGGACAATCCTGAGGCAAAGTATGCCAGAACATGTCAAAATCAATCCCTGTAAGGTAAATAGAAAAATACTTGGCTTTTTAGTGGAAATGCTACTAATGTAAACATTACTTTTGTGCCCTTAAAAAAGGGGGTGGGGATCTTAGAGACTTTATTGGCTGATATTAGAAGTATTTTCCAAGCTGAACTTGAAAATGAAAACCATTTTCCTTATCACTTAAGGGTTTTGCTTGTAAGCTACTATAGGGTCATTCCATGTCAACTGGACCAATTTTGAAAATCGTCCCCACTCGACCATCTCCAATTTTGATAAAATTTTGCACAAAGTTTCTGGCGGGTATAAAACTAAGCTACCCAAATTTTTAGACCTTGAAAGTAAAAACTCAAGTTGCAAGGGGCGCCTAAGTTTAGGAGCCAAGATGGCTGCCATTGACGAACGAACTAAGTAGCCATGTTTGGATGTACCTGGAGAGCCACATAATTAAAATACAACTCCGAATTTTTTTTACCCAGACAACTTTTTGTGCTTAATCTAATAGCAAAGTTTGAAAGACCACCAAGAAAGTTCTTTTCTATTGTGTTCAGTCAAAGTTGGCTGAAAATTCAATTTGACAAAAATTTTCAAAACTTTATACTGCTCTAACTCGTTAGTAACTAAACTTATATACTTGTAACTTGGTATATATCTAAGTCAACTACTTTTCGACGTATTCTGAAAATTTCAAAAATTTCATTCAGTTAGGTTTTGATTTATATTTATCTAAACATGCAGCGGTTTTAAAAAATGGCCAATTTTGATCACTTTTGAACCATCATATCTGAGGGGGAACCAAATGAATTTTCTTCGTTTAACTTTCATTAGATCGAGGAAAGCTTTCTCTACCAAACTTGAAATTTTTAAGAGGGTGTTTTTTCGTAAGCTGTAGAAAAAAGGGTTCAAATTTGAGTTAAAAACCGTGGTGATTTTGTGGGCATTTTTAGCCTCAATTTAGCTTTTTTGGCGTTTTATTTACCATTTAAAAGGAAAGAAACTTGAGTTGGGTCCTGCAGGGCTCGCGCATACTCGCATTTGACGCATAAATCAATATTATTTGAAAATATTGATTCATTTTTGGAAGATGAAAGTTAACTTTTGACTGGGTAAAATTTCGACCTAAAGACATTCTACTACTGAAAAATTGATTTGTATTTGTGTCAATATGCTTTATATTGTGAATTATTAATAAAAAAACTAGAAATATTGTAAAATAAAAGCAGATGCAAAAAGATTGCCTCACAATTGCAGCAAAACGCTCTTGCTGTTCGTAACAGACGGCATCAAAGAAACGTAAAAAATAAGGTAAAAGTAAAAAAATGTTCAGCAAATAAAGACCCAATGTGAATAATTTTAAACATTAAGATAAGTAAATAAATGAATTTAAAAAAAAAAAAAAACTTATTATAAAGAGTTTAAGAAATTCAATTTTTGGCAAAATGGCTGCTGTTTATTTCTTTGCATCAGGCTTGAGGTCTTCCTCCCTGGGTTCTACAGAAAAGAGAACTAAGCCTGTGGCTGACTAGCGTGGCTATTGGACATGACCCCGTGGCAAGGGGGTTATCTGTGTAAACATAAACTAGTAGTGGTTCAACCACCAATCAGGTTACTCTAGGCTTGAAAATATGCGACTATCAGGCTGACTCACAATTAAAAAAAAGTAAGTCAAATTTTGGAAAATACGAGTCAATTTAGATAGTTTAACGAAAGAAAAGTCCCGCAGTGGACCAGTCGGCAGAAGCTCTGTTCCCGTAGAACACCGAATGTGAAACGACATCGATTTAGGTCTGTTTGGGAGGGTGACAAAATCTCGCGGCTGGTTCCTGTGATTCCGTGTTCTCTAAAGGGAGCTGGTGCATGTTAAATAGGTCGTGGCTCCAATGTCCTCCAAGTAAAACGATTCCTCTGGGGGTGCTAACCCCAGGTGACGGTCTCTTATCTGAGATCTTTTTCATAAAATTAAGAGACCACATATAAAGGAGCAGCGCACCCATTCTTCCTCGGTTCGCGCAAGGATACGACAACAACAACGAAAGAAAAAATATTTTTTTAGAAAACGCTATCGTAGTCATGATGATTTTGCCCTTAAATATAAAAAGTTCTACACGAAAATATGGAAGGTTGGTATAAGGAATCTGTAGATAATCAATTAAAAATTTAGATAATCTATTAAAAACTTTTGGGTGTGTATTGTATGTTATTACAAATTACATAACAAAACTTTTTTTATTATTACAGATTTAAAAAAAAAACAAAAGCTATTTGGAGACATTGTCTGATCTCGAATGTTTTAAATTAAATTCTTGTTTTATTAAAAAGGAGGTGAATTTTATTTTCAATCACACTTCTAAATGCAAGAGCAATATTTTCTTGTTGAGTAACTTTTTGTGCGAATAAGTAAATGCTTAATTACATCAATTTAAAAAGTCAAATCCTAATTCTCTGCCATATTATTCCTTCAAAAATTTTAATATGAAAGTAACGATTGGTTTAGAATCAACCGATTATTGCCATGAGGAGAAGAAAAATAAAGGCAGCCATTTTGCCAAAAATTGAATTTCTTAAACTCTTCATAATTAGTTTTTCTTTTTTTTTTTTAAATTCATTTATCTACTTATCTTAATGTATAAAATGTTTCACATTGGGTCTTTATTTGCTGAAATTTTTTTACTTTTAGCTTATTTTTTACGTTTCTTTGATGCCGCCAGTTACGAACAGTAAGAGCATTTTGCTGCAATCGTGCGGCAATCTTTTTGCATCTGATTTCATTTTACAATATTTCTAGTTCTTTTATTAATAATTCACAATATAAAGCATATTGAGCAAAAATACAAATCAATTTTTCAGTATTAGAATGTCTTTAGGTCGAAATTTTACCCAGTCAAAATTTGACTCTCATCTTCCAAAAATGAGTCAATTTTTTCAAATAATATTGATTTATGCGTCAAATGCGAGTATGCGCGAGCCCTGGAGGGCTCAACTCAAGTTTCTTTCCTTTTAAATGTTAAATAAAACTCCAAAAAAGCTAAATTGAGGCTAAAAATGCACACATATCACCATGATTTTTAATTTAAATTTGAACCCTTTTTTCTACGGCTTACGAAAAAACACCCTCTTAAAAATTTCAAGTTTGGTAGAGAAAGCTTTCCTCGATCTAATGAAAGTTAAACGAAGAAAATTCATTTGGTTCCCCCTCAGATATGATGGTTCAAAAGTGATCAAAATTGGCCATTTTTGAAAACCGCTGCATGTTTAGATAAATATAAATCAAAACCTAACTGAATGAAATTTTTGAAAGTTTCAGAATACGTCGAAAAGTAGTTGACTTAGATATATACCAAGTTACAAGTATATAAGTTTAGTTACTAACGAGTTAGAGCAGTATAAAGTTTTGAAAATTTTTGTCAAATTGAATTTTCAGCCAACTTTGACTGAACACAATAGAAAAGAACTTTCTTGGTGGTCTTTCAAACTTTGCTATTAGATTAAGCACAAAAAGTTGTCTGGGTAAAAAAAATTCGGAGTTGTATTTTAATTATGTGGCTCTCCAGGTACATCCAAACATGGCTACTTAGTTCGTTCGTCAATGGCAGCCATCTTGGTTCCTAAACTTAGGCGCCCCTTGCAACTTGAGTTTTCACTTTCAGGGTCTAAAAATTTGGCTAGCTTAGTTTTCTACCTACGAGAAACTTTGTGCAAAATTTTATCAAAATCGGTGATGGTCGAGTGGGGACCACTGGTCCAGTTGACGTGGAATGACCCTATAATAATTTAGGGTAAATGTTATTAACGTAAATTATTACAGCACCTTGCACGGAAAATCCTTACGTGATAGAGAAAAATGGTTTTCATTTTCGAATTGAGCACGAAAAACACTTCCAAGATCAGTTAACAAAGTCCTTGGGGCAGAATTTTTTTTTTGTAGACGAGTAATCAGTCAACATTGTGGAGAGAGGGATTAGGCATGATTCACTGTTAATCAGTAACCAGTAAAGTGTAAAAGTGTACCAGAAAGATTTTCGGCCTCATAGGTCAATGCGGGAGGTCAGTTGTCACGTTCCCAACAGGTGGATGAAAGGATAGAATCCTTCACATTAGAAAGCAAGACATCAATCTTGCTAATCTACCATTTGTTGCAAACAGACAAGTAGGATAAAATTTTAGTAGACAAAAAAGTATTTCAACGTACTAAATTGATTTCGGAGAAGAAAAACCTTCGAATTAAAGAAGTTGAACTTTGAATTAAAGAAGCTGAACTTTGAATTATCCAAAAATTTTAACATTCATTTAATACAAAGTTTAAGGGACCAAATGAAATCTTCGAATTAAATAAAAATTCGAATTAAAGATGTTCGAGTTATCCAAGTTCTACTGTATCTCTATCTAGAATTCTAAACCGGTTTTATGATGTGTACACCGTGCTTTCTCGATGTGATACATTGATGCATCTCCCAATAATTCCTATTATAGTACAAGTATGTGTCTGAATAATGTTCCAATATGCGACCAAGCTGAATCTGACCTAGCCAAGTTTTTGGCTGAATCAACTAAGCAATATTCATCAGAATTGCTAAATTCTGAGTAGTGGCCAAATATTCGTTACAGCCCTAATTTGAAATACAGAAGGCTAATTTTTGTAAATAATATGCATTTTTATCTAGTAAATATAATATTTTAAAATCGAAAATGTGAAAAATGAATGCTATGTAAATGTTTTTAACATTATGTATTGACTGTTTTAGTGTTCAGACTACGATTTAGAACATGGAACTGAATGTTTGCATTTGGTACAAATGTATGCAGATGTCAAGGCTAAACTGTTACCTGGGGCTTCTAATTTGTGGAAGGTATTTTATTATTCCTGATCATGTGTCATAGATTGCATAAAATTAACTTGAAATATATATATATTTTGTCCGTGCCACACTTCTAAGACTAAAACAAGTAATGCTCCAACAGACCCGCTCCCAAAATAATTAAAATAAACCACTCTTACCAAAAAAATCCAAGTAAATATACCAAATCTGTGTCTAACTGCTCAGTCCGTTCCAAGTCGTTGTCCATAAAGAGAAGTTTAAATCAGGTCAAGAAATTCAAATCCATGTTCGTGCAAGGTCGCCCATTTAGTCTTAAGAGTGTGGCATGGACGAATGCCCACTTTTTATATTTCAATTTTTGTTTTTTATGCTTGTTGTGAAGATTTTCTGGCCTATACTGATGTCGGCTCTAGTGTGTATTTGCTTGGGATTTGTGAGGTGCTCTGTGTCGCTCATTCTTTGAGAGAAACCAATACTGATGAGTCCTTGTCTCATTCTCTAACCTTTAAAAAAAAATTTTTTGATTTGTAAGCCTTTCAAAAATATTTTACTACATTTCTTTTATATATTGCTTTACTTAAATTTTTGCTGTTTTGGGCATGTTGTTTAGATGATAAGTGTTTATTTTTTCCTTTTTAACTTTTTTTCAAGTCTGTCTTCGAATATACAGTAGAACCTCGGTAGATCGACACGTGGATAAGTCGACCACCTCGGTAAGTCGACATTTCAGTAACTTATGGTTGCCCCAATGCTAATTTCAATGGGTGAAAAACTCTCTAACTTGACTCACAGTTTCAAGGAACCCCTATAAGTCGACCTCCATTTTGTATTCTTATTTACCTTTTCTTCCGGTATTTTTTCACGCTGTACAATTCTCAGAATTTTACAGTGATGTTTTGTTGTCCATAAATCAATCCTTTTACTGAAAGTGTTCCTGGAAGATTCCCCAATTCCCCTTCTACTCTGGGGAGTCAGAAACCCAACACTCAACAATAAGCATGCTCTTCGTAGAGTTGGTCAAGGTGACCTCTCTTTATCTTGTCAGTCATGGTTAGTATAGAGATCAGTGCTTGAGACTAACTCCAGTCTATGAAAAGGTGCAAACACGCTTCACGCATGCGCTCAGGCGATAACACTTACAATCACTGAAAGCTGGAATAGCCGTGCTTTATGCTTTTTGCCATTTGCTCTTATCTTTGTCAATCAGTAGATGTGTCCGCAATGGCTCCTTGTAAACTGACTACTTTAAACTTGAAATCGAAAGTAGAAATTATAAAAAAAACTTGAAAGGGATAGGACTCAAACTGATCTAGCTAAAGAATATGGAATAGCTTGAAACACTATATCCACATTTGTTAAAAACAAACCAAAATTATGGATTTTTTCACATGAGGAATTTTGAGTTGATGTACTATATGTTTATATATTTATTTATTTGTAATGTATAACTTTTAAAAATAATAAAAATAGATAAATAATAAACGGGGATAATTTATTCACTTTAATTGGATTTTTTATAACTTGTATGGTAAATAAATAACAATGCAAACCAATATTAGCAATTGAAATTACGGAACCTCGGTAACTTGACACCCGTTTATCTCGACATGTTTTCGTGTCTCCTTGGGGTGTCGAGTTATCGAGGTTTTACTGTATATATGTATACAGTCAACTCTCAAATCCGTGGAAGATTTCTAATGTAAACAGTAAAACTTTGTCAAGAAACTAGTTAAAAAAACTTAGTTAACAAACTGGAAATTTCTTAAATTTTCAAAACTAAAAGCATTTTTTTAACTTGAAATGTGCACAATAACTCGCGTCTCTCATTTATACTTTGAAAACAATGTATTTTTAGCTTATTTTTATGTTTTTTTGATAGCCATGTGTCACGCGCAATATTAGCGTTTTGCTGTAATTGGAATCGATCTTTTTGCATATGTTTTCGGTTTGAGATGTTTTCTATTATTTTTTCATTAGTACACAATTCAAATAATATTCAGCAAAAATATTAACCTATTTTACGGTATAAATTTTGTATTTGCATCAGTGGCGGATCACCGCACAGGCGCAGGAGGCATGTGCTTGGGGCCTCAGCAAAGCTGGGGCCTCAGAATCCTCAAGTGCTTAATAATAATAATAAATATAGCCAATTTTAAAATTATTTTCCTGGTGGTGGATATAGGGAATTGATCAATGATGTCAATAAAATTTCCTTAATCACATTCACTCTCTGGAAAGAGCGCAAAACAGCGACGAGAGGAGCCCCCTTCGAGAGTGAGTTAACCCCTCCCCGTGTAGTATTGTGTAGTAGGCATCTTCTTTCCTCGCTAATGGTTTTGTAGGACTCAAATTTGGCCGTTCTTATCTCTTATCCATTGTATGAACGAGCAGAGCAAAATTTATTACCCACAGATATCAGAAGTTTCCGGGGACCCTTTCTCAAAACATATCTTAAATATGCCAAAGAAGAAAACGTATCAGATCCTATTGATATGTACAAACTAATAATTGATGGACTGCAGTATACATTTGCTAATGTAGAAACTATTTTGAAAATGCCTATCAGCAAAGCAAGTGGTGAACGTTCATTCTCTGTACTTAAGAGAGTTAAAAACTATTTACGTAATTCTTTAAGCCAAAATCATTTGAGAAATCTGTCTATTATGTTTATAGAAAAGGATGTTGCTCAATTATTAGATTATGAATATATTATTGATAAGTTTGCACAAACCAAAGCAAGAAAAGTTCCACTTTAAATGAACATCACTCTTTTAAGGTGGAATAAAGTTCATAGTTTTCATTCTTATTAATTAATAATTCTAAATTCAGAGGGGAACAAAGAATAGTTGAGGCCTCGGGCATAAAAGAAAATATTGCTTCCCTTAAAAAAGCGAGAGATGTTGAGGGATAAAATTGCATATTAAGAACATTTTGTAACAAGTAAAATATATTATATACTATTTAAAGCTTGCTTCAACACATTTTTTATTATGATGTAAATGTATATAATTTTACTTGTAATTGAAACAAGAAAACATTTAAATAAATTCTTTCTAGCTTTCAGTTTTGCAAACTCATCAATTATCTCTTCACAATCAATAATTTTAATTTTACGTAAATTTCTTTCTATTAATAGAACAACAACAAAAAAAAATATATATGTATATATTAGGATTTGAGTATCTTATTTAATAACTCTTTTATGTTTTGTGACTACGTTTCAATGCTAAAATTGCATAAGTCAATTGCAGATCACGTTGCATGTGACATGTTTTTAGAGTATAAGAACTTTTATATAATTTATTGCATAGGATGTTCCATAGAAATGTAAATATAGTTGAGAAATGAATAATTTAAAAAATGCTAAAACTCGTGGAAGCATCATTACCAACTTAATTAAGGAAATGACTAGAGCAGCGTTTCCACAAGAAATCAAAAGCCTTAATTGTATTAATTTTCTCTTAAGTGAAAAATAAAACTACTGGTAACTTTAATTGGGGTTTAACAAAGTTCTTATCTTTAACCTTTAGATTACGGCGGTACAGCATATGTATCGCAGAATAGTTTGGCCTTCCTTACGGCTGCGGTACAGCATATGTACCAGACCTTTCGTCCCCTTCCTGAGCGGAAGGAAATCACCAGGAGGTGTGAAAATTACTGAGAGTTATTAGCATTTCCTGTCCTCACGACTAGTCTTGGCGAAATACGCTGCGTTGATTTACTGTCTGGCGAGTATTTGGAATGTTTCTGGTTTAGACACACATATTCGTCGGATAACATTTATTATGGTCATATAAATACTCACTAAAACATAGGCAATCACTTAAACGATCTTGGGGGGGGGGGGGGGGGCATGGCGACCTGACTTTTAGATACATAATGTATTTATACGTGTGTTTATGTATTATTACGTGTTCTTGCTTTTTATCTATAAATTTAATATATTTCCTTTGCTCACCCCTCCCAAGAGACGTCACTAGAGGGGGGCAAATGGAGCACATGCCCCGGGCTCCAGATTATTTTAGGGGAGCTAAATTGACTAAATGTGTGGGTTTAACCTAAATATACACTTTTTTTTTTGCATATAAGGCGGCAGGGGGCGCTAAATCCTGAGGGGCGATAAATTGACTAAATGTGTGTGTTTAACCCAAATATATACTTTTTTTGTATATAAGGGGGAAGGGGGCGCTAAATCCTGGGCTTCCCCCATTTAGAAAATGACCTAGTTACGTTTCTCCCCACCCCCCGTAGAAAATATTGAAATGACGGGCCGGATTAAAATTTTCAATATTTGTCATCTTTTGGTATTAATTTTAAAAAGAGTTATGCTGTCGCGCTCAGAGCTCTGCCGCCCTGGGTTATAATCCAATTAGCAGCTCGATGCGCTGGAGGTAACATTCTATGTTTATAATTATTTCTTTCTTGGTTTCCTAATAAAATCCACATGTACACTACGTGTGTTGAAGTCGAAATAATAAGAGTCCACCCCATGTCATACATTCCGGTAAGTGCATTCAACTAAAAATAAGTAAAAGAGTTGAAGTGATTGTGAGGGGAATGCAAGTACAATAGCTGGACATTCGGTCTTGCTTTTGTTAACAAAGGACCTCCCCCCGGAGCCATCGGCAGACTGGAGTTTGTTAGAAGTACAACAGACAGTTTGAAGCGCCTTCAGATTATCTTCGGTGAATGACCGCTTTCCAGTTGCTATATGAGTAAATCAACAAGTCATTGTGGTGAAAATAGCAAAGGAAAATTGTCTATTCATACCTGCAATTTTTAAGTGAATTAGGATACAGTAAATCCGTTATAAGGATATCAGTTTTAGCAATGAGGAGATACTTTACTTCCTTGTTCAGTTTGTGATCGTTTCATATTCTTATCATGAAATACCACGTAAAGCAAGATGTTAACTTAGGAGAAAAATAATAATCTATTACGGAGGGTGCGGGGAGGAATAAAGCGCTGCGAATTATAGAATTCGTGTACTAATAATATACTTAAAATGTTTTACTTGTTTATTGAAGTTGTTGACAATGTATGTTGCAGATGTTTAATATAAAATGCTGTCATGACTTCGCACCTGAGATGTTTGTCGAAATCTAGGCAAATTATGTACAAGTTCCGAAAGAAAGCAAATCAAATGTCACAGAGCAGAAAAATCGCAAAAATATATATATATTGACGCTCTAAAACAATGAAAGGTCACTACTATTCAACTATATGGAACCAGTGGCGTACGCAAGGGGGGTTTAGGGGTTTAAAACCCCCCCTTGAACCCTAAATAATAGTGCTTTATTACATACTCGAATTTCTTTTAGTAGTTTCAGAACATTATGAATCCCCCCCGCCCCCCTTGAAAGAATTCTGCGTACGCCACTGTATGGAACAGCACTTTTTATTGTCAATTTTAACTCTAATTTTACAGAAATTTTGATTGCCTTATTAGCTTATCAAAAATTTTTAGACAAACATAGGGAAACTCACATTAGACTTCAATAATAAGTTGCAGTTTTTTTCTTTCCTCATTTAAACTACATGTTTCCGAAATTATTATTATTATTTTCATATCTTCCTTTTTTACTTTCTTTCGGAAATTGACTTTAGAAATCATATAATTACTTCGAATTGGCGATTGGGAGCAAAAAAATAGCCTTTTTTTGTTTTGGCAACCCTTCTAATGAAGTCAATCACACTCAGAAGAGGTATAATGGGAGTTAAGGGCCCCCGTGGTCACACTGAGGGGAAAAAAAATCCGCAGTTTTGCCGTTGTATGGATGAACTTTTGGGAGCTCGAGCGCCGTAACTTAAAGGTTAATGCCATATGCTATTTATATTAAGTTTTAAGACATTTCAGTTATTTAAGAAATTTCTAATTAAGTAATAAAAACTTGGGAACAGCAAGTGATTAACATTTGATCCATAATTTATTTCCTTCTTGGTGTTAACGAAGAACGATGTACCCAAAATAAACGCTAAATCATGTTAGATTTTCTTAAAAAAAACCAAAAAAACAAGGCTTTTGAAAGGTTACATTCTCGATGCATTAGTGTACATTCTACTAATATAATATCATTTTTATTTGCATTTACATATTGCTAAAGGTGTATATTAGACAAATAAAAAGTGTTTCATTGAATTATCTGTCATTATCATTAATTAAAATACCAATTTTTGATATTGTGCATTATTATATTGAAAAAAATTGTGGGGACTCCCAGAAGACGGCGCCTGGAGCTCAAGCCCGCCTTTGCCTGAATCACTGCAGTATGAAGCAAAATTTTTATTGTGATTTTTTTTTTTTTTTGAAAAATGCCAGTTTTCTTAGAAATGTAAATATCCTTTTTTTCCCCTTCTCTAAGTAACTGAGAATATATACATATTTTTTTCATTTCGGTAGCTTGTTTTCACGTGTTTATATGTTGTTGATTCCAAATATAAAGAACGTAATGATTTTCTGTTTTGTTCATGTTAGTGAAATATCCTATATTTAGCAAGACCAATAGAGAGCCTCCAGTTCAGATTATGCCTGGGGCCCACAAAATCATGATCTGCCACTGATTTGCTTCGATTCTATGATGCAAATGTTCTTCCTCCTTGATCTAGTTAATGCAGACAATTTTGGTCACCAACTTGGCGATCGGCAATGAAATTTTTGGTCATCATTTAAAACTTTTTGGGAGCCAGTTGGCGAGTGGCGACCACCAATCTGTACCTTTACAAAGTAGACTTTACAGACAGATAAATACTTATATATATTGAATAAAAAAAACTTAAAGTTTACATATACAGTAGTAGTACTGGGCGATGTCTAATTTTTGATACTGCGATTCATTGTCAAAATAAGATTGCGATATTTTGATATATCGTGATGTTTCAGTACAGTATGGGACCCCGAATTCGGAATCCCGTGATCCGGAAGACCCAAAATCCGGAACTTTTTTTTTTTTTAAATCGGTAGCTGAAAAAAAAACCAGCTTTTGTTTTTTAAAGGAAAATCAGGAAATATTTCGTACCGTTTTTTTTTTGGAAATAGACATTTTAAAAAGAAGGAAAATAAAATGTAGTGCACATGTCAAAAATCAAATATAAAACACTAATAACAATAATATTATGAAATGATAATTTAATTTATTTCATATGACTTTTGAAAAAAATAAATGCTTCTCTCAAAATGACATACCTACAAGTATATAGCCATCATTTTTATTGAAAACAACTTAAATATATTACCAAGTTTAAAACTGAAAATGATTATTTCGGAAAATGAATTATGAGCGAACGAGCACCTGTCCCCTTTCTTTCCGCGAATTTCCCTTAGGTGAAAATACCGATTAACCGCGCCCCCCCTCTTTGATTGACATTGTAATTATAAAGAAGGAATAATTAGCAAATTAGAAAAAACGAACCTTTTACAGAAATCACTATCGCAAAAAAAAAAAAAAAAAATTAAAATGAGTTCAAAATTGCTTGATTTAGAATCTTAAATATATTCCCTAAATTTTATTTTTAGTATTTTAAAAATATTAATTGCAACTTTCATGTTGTGTTTAAAGCAACGCAGTTTCAAAATGACACGAAACATCGTCGTTGTGGTGCGTATAGCTGTACAAGAATCTTCAATTTTTACAAGTTACAACAACAATATCCAATCTGAAATAAAGATGAAAAAAAAAGTAAAAAATAAATTCTTTTTAATAATAATAGCTAAAACTACTTTTGTACTATATTTCATGAATTTAGAAAAATCACACATTAATAATGCATTAAAAAAAGTATTAAAAAATACAGACGAATTGGAACAAGTGCCTATACACAGATTTACCGAACACAAATTTATAATTTTACTATTAGTAAACTGTTTGTGAATATGTACTATACAAAGTGTTTCCTATTTTTTAGAAGGAAATAAATTGTTTTTGGTTGAACTTTTTCAGATCTAGTTTTTTCAAACTTATTAAATATATTTTTCATGCATTAAGAAAGTCTTAAATACCATTTACAAACTTAAATACAATAAATAAATAAATAAATCACTTAAGGCATATTGCAGATTTTAGCCTATTTTAGTGAAAAGAAAAAAAAAACATTTCATTTTAGCGAGCTTTTACCGCTTGTCAATTAATGAAAAGCAAAGGAAACGAAATATTTTTCCAATCAGAAAGGACCCCATCATTTATTCACTTCCCATTATTGCCGCTAGCAGACATAAGTCAGAAGTTAGGAATGCACACGCCACGCTAACATTTCGAAAAAAAAGGACCAACACACAAAGGAGCGCCGATAACGATTTCCTCAGTAAAAGACGCGCCACGATGATTTCATCAGCAAACGCCAATGGCACGTTTTCCCCATGTCGGGAAGAGCAAAGAACAAGCGCTTACGAAGAATCGGGTATCATCGTCAGTCACGATGTTATTGGAAACCGTGATATCATCATCAGTCACGATATATTGGAAAACGTGATATCATCGCCAATCACGCTATATCGAAAACCGTGATATCATATTGAAAACCGTGATATCATCGCCAATCACGATATATCGTAAACCGTGATATCATCGCCAATCACGATGTATCGAAAGATACAGCGATGTGAAATCGAACATCACGATGAATGTGTAATATTGGCATTTTGTGAAATATTGATATATTGCCCAGTCCTATACAGTAGAGCTCCACTTAACCAGATATCCAATCAACCGGATTGGTTAGAGACCATATGGGGTTCTTTCCTGCGCACGAAAAAAACACACGAAAGCCCTGACCTTCAGATTCTCTAAAGGCAGAAAATCCTGCTTCCTTCGCCTTTAGGCATTCCAAGAACAAGAGATTTTCCCCTCCCCTGATCAGGTATGTTCGATTCAATTACAATTAGCATGGAGAATAGAAGTAACTAAATAAAAGGATTGAAATTCTTTTTAGAGAAATTGGAATGGAAATAAAGTATTGAAACTAACAGAAGAAAAATAGTTGAAGTACTGAATTCACAGTCAAGGGGTCAAGTTAAATTATCTCTGCTTAACTAAATTTTCAGTAACACTATTATTGTTGAAGAACTCACTTGACTAAAAGGTAGACTGTGCACCTCACAAAATGATCACGTGGTTGTCGCCAGACAGCTGCACAAAAGAGACAATCCTCTTCCAAGCAGAAGATTATCAATAATTACTTTACATCGCAATAATTTTTTTATGCAGTCAGTAGTACAGTGTATGAATCATTTTTATGCATAGTACTACTTCTGTGTCATTTTTTTTGTAAATATTAAAAAAAAAAAAAAAAAAAAAAAAAAACTAAACACTTAATTTGTAATGTGATAAAATGTGCACTACTACAAATGCCAGTCCTAAGCCTGAAAAAAGTGTGAAAGGAAGTTGCCTAAAAAACACTAGCCCTATGTGTGCTCTAAAGTTGTCAATCCGATTATCGGGTTTCTCTGTAACCGGATCTACCTCGGTCCTGACCAGTCTGGATAATCGGCCCACTACTGTATATATATATATATATATATATATTGTACCTAATTTTATCAACTTTCTTTCTTTTTTATCAATCTCTTTATTCATGCATGAATATTGCCCTTAACTAACTCTTCCCTAACAGGGAAGAAGTAATTTATTCAGCCAAAGTTTGTACAATTTTTAAAAAAATTGTAGAAGTCCAGAAATTGTGAAGAGTTTATATTTGCTATTAAAATCCCTTTTTAAACTCTTTTGTGAAATTTATTTAATATTTTTAAATTTAGGTTACTCATCGGAAAGACATTCATACGGCCAGAGCTGTAGTGAAAGGTAGGCATATAAAATCTCACTAAAATTTTAGCTAAAGTTTTAAAAGTCTCAATTAGGTTTTTTGATATTTTCTATCATTTTTGCTATAAATTTAACATAGTAAAGTGCTTAACACACTTCACCCACTTTTCCTATTAAAGGTTTATCTTGCATGGTTTAGTATTAGATGTAAAAAAGTACAGTGGCCTCCAAAAGTTCAATTTTTTGTGTCTAACTTGCAAATGAATGAATGTAGAATCATCAAATTTAGAGGAAATGTGCATTAACAGTTACTTATTGAATGTGTCCTAGAAATTTACATAAGTTGAGTCCAAAAAGGATTTGCAAAAAAAAATAATAAAACAACTCTCTAGCTGGAAAGTTCTTGGAGAAAACAGCACATTGTTGCTTTATGTAGTAAAATGTTATAAAAACATTTAAAATAATTCTGAGAAGGAATGTGTCCAGCACTAACTTGAATGCATTGGTGGCATCAACTATGCTGTCAATTAAGTTGTTGACACCGAAATGAGAAGTGAAGATGGGATGCTCAGCAAGCCTTCTTTCAGCTCGTGTCAATGACCTTAGAGGAGGTCTTACAGCAGCAAGATATTCCCAAAGATGTTTTATCAGATTCAGGTCTGGTGTCTGTGCTGCCCATCCCATTCTCCCTGAACTGTGACCCTCAAGATAGTCCTCAACAACTGCAGCTCAGTGAGTTTTGCATTAGCATGCATCAGAATGAAGTCATAGCACCAGCATATGGGAGGACATATTGATGAAGGATCTCATCCCGATATCTCACACCGGTCAGAGTTCTTCCATAGAACACATGCAAGTCAGACAGAACAAAGTGCCCTGACCAACCACATCCCTGCCCAAACCATGATTCTACCGCCTCTATAATTGTGAATTTCAACAGTTTTATTGATCGTATCTGGTGCATTGTTCCTTCCAGATCAGCAGATGTCATGAATCACTCTCGAGTGTGAATTTGGACTTGTCTGTGAAGAGTACAGAAGCCCATTGCTGTATGGTCCAGAAAGTGTGTTCTCTTGTCCCCAATAAGCATGCTCTTCTGCGTCATGCGTTGAAGGGGATACACACAACTGGTTATCTTGCATAGAGATTTGAATTGTGAAGGCACCATCGTGCTATAATAGTGGAGGTTCCACTCCCTGATGCTACAAAGTGGTCAGCAACGAGCTACGACACAGTAGCGGTTCTTCTCCTTCTGGCGGAAAGAACTAGTAAACGGCTTTTTACTGGCATTGTAGCTTGTTGCTCTACCTGGAACATGTCTTCTGGACAGAGAATCTTCGGGTTAATATTGATTTCAAAGTCGTTGGATCACACTGTGCGAAGCATTAAGATGTCTATCAGCATGAGCCAGTGACAACCCTATCCATCTGGCCATCACCGTAACAAATTCGGCTAGACTTGTCCTAGACATTTCTGGACTTTACTGACTATTGTCAACAAAACTGCCAACAACAGTTGAACATCAACAAAACTTACTGGCAAAAAATAACAAAAACTTGATATTTGCATATTTTTCTCTCACTCATATATATCTGTTCTTTTCTATAAAATAAAAGAAGTAGCAATTGTTTTCACATTAGTTTTTTAAAAGTTTCTTGTTATCATTCATATAAACTATAAATTGTATGGTTACTGCCAAATTTTTATGCTGAGCTTCGGGAAAGATGTTGCATCTTAACTTTTGGAGGCCAGTGTACATGAAACTAAATATTAAAAAATAATAATAAAATAAAATGGAAACTATGCAAAATAACAGTAACTTAACAAGTGATTTTATATTTATGTTCCTTGTGTGAGATATATACTACAAACAATTTATTGCAAGCTTCATTAAGTATATTGATGTCTTTTTTAACCTTTAAAATGTTAATTTCAAGTAAGACGTGCTCTTACAGTACCTATATGGGATGTTTCTTTCACGTTATTTAATTATGATAATGAGTTTTTACATACATTAAAGTGAGGCTTGGAAGGTCAAGTGGTTTTCTGTACTAGCGCACACCTGAGTGTGGAAGTAGCGTAGGTTTGATTCCCAGCCTTAGATGTAATATCCTACTACGTCTGTGCTCTGAAACTATCATGTATTATCTGTAATATCATATGAAAGTTTATAAGCAGGTCCTGGAAGCATGGGTGATTCTGATCCAAAAATTTTAGAGAACCTGTTCCGAACATTAAAAAAAAAAAAAAAAAAGTGGTTTTCCAAACATGTCAGTCGTGAGATTTTTGGACAAATCATATCTATGCTTTTTTTGTGCCTTGAGACAAGCAAAATATTTTGTACTTTAAAAAACATACAATAATGTTTCTGGAAAAAAAGGACTTCTGCTATTTATGTTGCAGAAGTTTCATTTAATCACTTGATTTCTTTTCTTTACTTTTCTTTTTCTTTCTTTCTTTTTTTTTTTTGATCTCTTATATGTATACGTATATTGAATGTTTGGGGTTTACATAAGTATGTAATTGTTTTTCAAATTCTGGTGGAAACCTTTCCAAAAATTTTGTGTGAAGTTCATTTCAATTTCTCTTTGCTGAGAATCAAACCATGTCTGCGAGATCAAGCCCACAAACCTAAAAATGTAAGGTAATGTTAATTATCTTGAGAAATACATAACAACAGTCATGATGTAATTTTAAGTAAACTCCATGTAAAGAGTTCTTTTTAAAAGCCAATCCTTCTTAACAAAGGCTGAATGATCTGACTTTTTAAAAAAATAAATAAATGAAAAAAAAAAATGAAATAAATCAAATTTGGCTTTTTTTGTTGCCCTAAGTTTGTCAGTGAAGTCATACTGTCAGCAATATTTTATGGTTTCTTTCTTTAATAAAACTATTTTCAGTAAAATTTGATGATGTGTAAAACTTTTTCTTTCAGAAAACCAAGCTGTTGGAATTATCAATGATTGCCCTAATTCAGAATTTTTAGCTGTGTTAAAAGCATCCCTTAGTAAGAGTTTTCAGAATGTAAGTAAAGTTATATATTATTAAGCTGGGTCATTACTAATGCAGTTGGTATCGAATAAATAATCACACTATTAATGGTGAAAACAAGGTTAACAGCTGCATGATTTACTTTTAAAAATAAAAATGAATGTTCATAAACAAGAGAATATTTAAATTTCTTTCTTTTGACAAAACAAAGTCTACAAGGTAGTAATGAAGTAAGTAACTACATGAAAAAAATCCATAATTTGTTATATTTTCTTCTTTTAATCTTAGTTGATACATTTAATGAACTCACAAAAAAAAAACCAAGTTACACAAATTATTAGTACAAACGACTCCTCTAAGCGGATCTTTGAAATCCAAAAAATTTTATACAATCTAGAAATTTTAAATCTGTCAGCAAGGTAACTTTGTTGTGTAAATATTAGAACCTAAATGAATCTTAGGAGCATGAATTTTTTTTCTTCTGCAATTGGAAAAATAATGCTTCAGTAAACAGAAAAAGAAATTGTGGAGGTAAAAAAAAAAAAATTCTTCTTATGAAATTTTTTTACACCTGCTAATTTTTTTTTTGGTATAAAGTTTTAATTTGTTCAACATTTGAAAATTTGATTTATTAAAGTGAACGTTCATAAATGATGTCACACTTTTTTTCAATATATTTAACCCCTTCTTCCCTTTGTCACAAAATGTCACAGTTCAACATGCCCCCTACGCCCCCCCCCCCTTTGTCACATGTCATGCTATATTACATTAGCATATGTAATTGCGGTGTTGCAGTTCAGAAACAAAGCCCTATGTTATAGATCACATTTTTAATTTTATTTTTGAATTTTTGAGCATAACAATAATAGTTATGTGTGTACTTAATTTCCATAAAATGAAATTAAGCTTACTACAAAATAAGATAATTCGTGTATAATAATAAAAAATACTAATTATTTGAATTCTAGAAAACTTACCGGTGCTATTTTATCTTAAAAGCCTAGGAAGATTTCCTTTTAAACTTTTAACTAGAAGTAAATTTAAACCCTAATCAGCATCAGTATTTTCGATACAAAATGAAATCAATGAAACTTTGAACTCAAATTAAGGAAACCAAGAAAATTTAAAAAATAAATTTAATTTTCTGATTTTAAATGTTTTTATAGAAACCAAAATGTGTAATGTACAGGGGTTAACAAAAGTTCAATGGCTAAGTTCCCTCACCAGCTCTATGAGTTTTCCAGGTACCAGATATCCGTTTATCTCTTGCTTGACGAATATGTACCAGATATCCGTCGTTGATATTTGAAATCTATAAATTTTATACACATTTTTCAACACCCCATCACTCACAGCTTGCAAATACGTACTAAGTTTGTAACTTCCATATATTTTCAAAAAATAGTAGTAAAGAAAATTTTAATAATCAAATATAGCATGCCAGATGGCCGGGTATTTCGTGCAATGGCAGAATGAGATTCCGAATATTTGAGAATTAGTTGGAAACCAGATATCTGATACATACAAAGAACAAAACACCGTCAGAACCACCACCCCTCCCCCCCAAAAAAGGTGCAACTTGCACCATGATCCGTCCCGCGTGAGGGCATCTCTGGTGATGTCAGACTTCTTGTTACCCCCTCCCCTCGTAACAAACTGTCACACTTTCGTGAACCCCCTTCCTCCCCTTGAAGCGTGGCATCATTTATGAATGACCCCAAAAGGAAAATTTAAATACGTGTTATGTACTTACTACACATGGCAACCCAATCTGTATAATTAAAACCTGTTACATACGAGGTGTGTCTAAAAAGTTCGGTGAATGGTATGATAAAAACATAAAAACAGAATGTTAATTGTAAGTACATTTATTGACCTTCAAAATACTCTCCACCAGCCACAACACACTTCTGACAACGTTCGTATAACGCTTGAAAACTATTGGAGAAGTCTTGATGTGGAATCGTTCTCATAATAGCCGTCACTTGGTTCTGAACCTCCTCGACGTCCTCAAACCGTGATTCCTTTAGGACAGTCTTAAGACGTGGAAACAAAAAAAAAAAAAAAAAATCAGCAGGCGCCAGATCTGGAGAGTACGGTGGATGTTGCAAAACTGTCACGCCACTCTGAGTCAAAAATTGTCGTACCATGATGCTGGTATGCGATGGTGCATTGTCGTGCAGTAACACCCAATTTCCGGTCTTATACATCTGTGGCCTAACTCGCCGGATGCGCTTTAACAAACGTTTGAGAACCTCCAAGTAGAATGCGGCATTCACCGTTTGGCCAGCAGGAACGAATTCCTTATGGATGATTCCTTCTTTGTCGAAAAATGTGATTAACATGGTCTTAACTTTGGATTTTACCGCACGGCATTTTGTCGCGGGGAAGAAGGTGATCGCCATTCCATCGATTGTCTTTTCGTTTCGGGGTCGTACTGATAACACCAAGACTCGTCCCCTGTAACAATGGAACCCAGAAAGGTAGGATCCCTGTCACACATGTCAATGAAATCGCCACACATCTCAAAACGTCTTGCTTTTTGATCATCTGTTAGCATGTGCGGCACAAATCGTGAACAAATCTTGCGTTTGCCCAATTCTTCATGGATGATGGTCCCTACTGTGTCTTTGCTAATACCCAATTCTTCTGCTATTAATCGCAGAGTCAATCGCCGATCTTTTGTTAGCATCTCTCACACACGTTCAGTGTTTTCTGGTGTCCTGCTTGTGGATGGCTGGCCTGAACATGGTTCGTCCTCCAGAGATTCCTTACCAGCGCGGAAGCATACAAACCAATCATACACACATTTCCTACTCACAGCATCCTGCCCGTACACCTGCACCAACATCTCATGGGTTTCTGTCGCCGTTTTACCCAATTTAAAGCAGAACTTAATGTTGTGTCGTTGCTCCATGACGCATTCTACTCGGGTCACTCAATTAGACTGAATGCAATAAGCACTGCACTAGAAGCTTTGCGCTAGTACCGACAGAGGTCAGGTCCAGACATGTCCGTGCGTGTCTACACAGGCACGCGTGCTTCTATCAAACTTTGAATACCCACTTATGAGACCATTCACCGAACTTTTTAGACACACCTCGTATGTCTGAAACCACATCTACTCCAGACTATCAATGCCAAGGGTTGAAACAGTTACCATCTTATTCGAAATAAGCTGGGAAAGGCGCTGTGCCCAGTCTAAACTCTCAAAAACTTTATCTGGTGGAGTTATGAATTGAAGAGTATGGGTTTAAAATCTGTCCATGCTAGCCTGTGTCCAGCATCCAGGTGGTTGCAGAATTTTGAGAGATATCACCACTTTGCCACCAATTCTATCCAGTGGCGTAGCTAGCAAGGGTGACACTCGGGGCGGTTATTGATGGTGTCACCCCATGGAAAAGGTTAAACAAAAAGAAAAATTATCTAAGCATGAATTATGCATTGTGAGACAATACATTTAGAAAAAATCCTCACAACATTGAAACATAAAAAAGGGGGAGGGGGGAATGCCTTATCATCAGTGTCATATTATTTAAGGTATTTGCTGATGGCGTTTAGCAGTTAAAAAACACGTTGAATATATTTTTGAAAGGGAACACTTTTCCAAACTGAAAATAGAAAGAAATTGATAGAAAAAATTATCCAATTTGAGGTATTTGCTTTGTTCAATGGAGCTTTTAAGGGGTTTTTTTCCCCGTCGTTGCTGGGCGTCACCTCTGAACAGGTGGCACCCGGAGCGTGCCGGCCCCACTTAGCTAAGCCACTTATTCTATGACCAAATGCAAAGCTGTTGCCTTCATTGGCTACTGAGCAGGTGCAGTGAGCTGGGGGTTGGGCAAAGCCCCCTATCTCCAGCTCCATCCCCGAACTCAAAGCAAATCTCACTGGCGACTGTCAAGCAAGCGCAGCTAGCACGAGGAAGAAATCGAGTCAGAATCGAGCAGGGGGCAGAGCCCCCTAGTAATATATTAAGATTGGAAAGTCCATTGAACTAATATTTTTTTTTTTTTTTTGAAAGGTGTAAAAATATTTTTAAATATGCTGTAATTTTTTGCAGCCTTACAACTTTTCAATATGCTGTCACTGATGGGCCAGAAAAAATCACTTCCTAGATCATTGCAATGACTTAGTGAATGTAGCATAGTCCCTTCTCATAGTTGCCCGTAGGGTATGTCCACCTGCTAGTTGGTAAGCCACTGGGACAAAAAAGAAATATTTGAAGAGTAATCAGATGGCGTTCTGCATTTACTTTTTCCATTAAGGAAAAAAAAGCCTGGTAATTTTTCCATCATAGTTTCGTTTGCATAGCTAGAAATATGGTTCAATTGCAAGGTTATCACTGTTCTTCAACTAATATTTTCAAAAATTTAATTATCATCCTTTTAGAGGATCTATTTGGAATCAATTATTGACAGTTTCAGTGCAGTGCCTTTTGAGGACGGTTCTTTCTGGTTTGGTCTTACTAGTTCAGCGTGCAATGCAGCAGCATCAGACTTCAGCATTTTCTTTTAAGATAAAGCATGTTGCTTATCACATCAACTTATTTTGCTGTTCCGTCAGTTTTATTATCACATAAAATTTTCTTCATACTATTTACTATGATTGAATTAAAAATGTCATATACTGTGCTACTTGCAATTATCCTTTCTGAATATGACTCCAGTGAGTGTGATTGTGACTTTTTTTCATTGGCTTTATATTCAATTTAATTTTAAGAAATAAATTTTCTGGAAACAACATAATATTTATTTTAACATTTATATTTTATTAGGTTAATGTATTTGGAAAGTTCAGTGAATCATCTTTAGAAAAATTTCCGAATATTGTGCAAATATTCACTAGCAAGACTATTGGTGATGTTGCTGGACAATTAAATCATGCTTATAAAGGACATAAATCAACTCAGTTATCAACTATTGTGCATATTTTATTCAGTGGTTTTGATTCAAAATTTAATTTTGTGGAAATTCAGAAAGAAGTTCGCACAACTGCAAGGATTCTGAAATCATTGAAAATACATGTCTATTTTATTATATTAGAATTAGGAAAAGTAAGTTTGATTTTATTTTAATATATTAAATTCATTTTATTTTATGTTAATATATTAGATTCATTAGAATTTTGTGTGAATTGTATTTATTTTTAATTCTTAGTAAAAATATGGTATATAGAGTAAATTCTCAATATAACGGAGTAATTGGGGTTAAAGTTTATCTAGCTTTGATGCAAGGTTAGATTATCTCAAATTGGTCGCATAAAATTGTACATTTCAGTAAGGATGTCTAATAATTTGGAAATTATTAAATAAACATGTTTATTATGTATGTTTAAAATTTAAGCGTATGACTGAATAAACTGACCTACTGCACAATAATGAGCTATTCTGAAAAAAAGCAAGCTTGGATTATCACCAGATTTAACTTATTTGGAGAGAGAAAAATGCATTGTGATTGTTTGCTTTTTTTTTGTTTCCCAACAATTAGTTGAGGTTCTGCAGTTGTTCTTTAGTGAATGATAAACTACTTTAAATCACTTCAATGTTCGCACAAAAAAAAAAAAAAAAATTATTGCGGGTTCCCTAAAATTGGGCCTGGGGGTCTGTGGTAATGAGGCCCTGTACATAGGGTGAAGTATGGAGATCCATCCACTTGTATTTTTAGATTTTTTATTGATTGTTATTCACTTTTAAGAAAATGATTTATTTTCTAGTTATTCTGAATTTTAAATTGTTAGAGAATCCCTCAACATATCATTATATAGTTTCAAGATTTCTATATTCTTTACTAAAGTTTTGTTTTTTATAATGTTGATTTCAAACCGCCACTGAAAGCCTTAAAATGTCCTGTAAATTTATCCTCAAAAGTGTGTAGAAATCCTTCTAACTATAATTATTGATTATTTTTGCCTCCTATATCCCAAAAGTAAACTCAGCACAAGAAAATAATTTTATGAAACTTTGGTGCAGGAAATTCTAAAATAGTCCTGTTTTACTTTTGCCAGCCTACACTGCAAAAATTGTCAGTGAGCAACAAGCTTACTAAGCTAAATTGCTTACACATAGCTTTTGTAATTTTATCATCATCATTTATTGTGGCTTTACAGCCCAGGGTAGGTCAAGGCCTTTTGGACCAATCATCTCCAGCTTCCTTTTTTCACAACTAAACTTACTCTTATGTGATTTAAGATAGAAATTAAAATCGAAATAAATTTATTTGATATGAGGAGCTAAAAAATTCATTGGTTCTTCCGTTTACCTATGGGATGCAAAATTTTTGTGCATTGCCTAAAAACATATTCATTTTCCTATGAAATTGCAGCCAAAAAATATAGCAAACTGGTACTGGAAAATTTTAAAATGTTATGCTGAACATATACTGGAAGTTTGGATCATTTGATTAGTAGACACCTTGTGTCGTGACTAGTATTGTTTAAACAAGGGGTAGTTTTGCGAAGAACTTGAATGTCAAAATATGATGCTAAACTATGCAATAAAGTCTGCACACTAAATTTGAATCAACTGAGGGATGTTGACCGTCTACCTTTAATATATAGTGAAATAAAACCTTTAATGTATAGTGAAACAAAGAGTAGAAAATAAATGCACCAAGTCTCTGATTTTTTTTTTTTTTTTTTGTGACAAACTGGATTTTTGATGTTTTTGTTGCAGAATGATGGTTAATGTATTATGTATTGAATATAATTTATTCTAGCTTAGATAGTGCGCCTTTTGAAAATTATTCCGTTCTGAAATTTTTTTCCAATCCTTCTATCAGGATTTTAAATCAATTTTTTCCTTTTGCTAACTACTGTTTCATTATTAGTGTTTTAATAAGAATAAGTAAAGGAAAAAAATCTATAATACAGCTTGCATGTAAAATGTAATTTGAAATATGGAACTTATTTTGGTAATTACTTGCAACTGCTTGCTGTAATTGGTATGCTATTAAAATCAATGCAGACATTTTATTTTACTTTCAGATAGTTCCATCGGAATCTTTTGAAGAAATAGCAGACTTGTCCACTTCATTGCTTTTTGAGAGTAATTCTAACATGAGTGGAAATATATTTTTGTTATGAAAAAAATATTGAATTTTTAAATTTTTCGCCCCTTCCTTCTCCCAATAAAATTCTTGTACTGAAAAGGAAAAGTAAAATGTTTACTTCCAGGGAAAAAATATAAATAAATTAAAAGTATATATAAATGATAAAAATACAGTAAAACCCCTCAAATCCGAACTAATTGGGGCTGTAGCCTGTTCGGATTTCAATTTGTTCGGATTAGCCGAAAACTATTCATAACACAGTAAACGAACCCTTGTTATGGTATAAGACAACCCTACACTGCACAATTTTTTCCTTCTTTGTAATTTTTTTTTTTTGTGTTTGTTTGGGCTAGTTATAAGTGGAGAACGTACTAAAAAAATTCATATTTATTTCAGAAAATAGAATTCTAAAAAATTTTACATGTTGCTTAAAAACAACACTGCGCATTTAAGGGTAACAATATTTTTTTATATAATCATTTTAATAAATGAAACAAAGACAATAATAAATAGGTATGCATTACAATCATAAAATAGCATTAAAATAGCAACACGCAGCAGCCACGCCAAACGATGTCATGTTTATGCGACGCTGGCACGCAATGGCCTCCGCTGGAAGGTTTTCGTCACTTAGACAATTGAAGTTTACTGATTTCGGCCAATGTCTTAGGCCGAATACCGAATATTCGGCGGCAGAATATTAAATTTTCTAGAAAATCGTTGAAATAGAAAGAATTTTTCAAATTTAAAATTATTCACAAAGTCAAGCATCAATTACATACAATCTATGATGTATGATTTAATTCTATTTGTTAAGAATTTAAAACTATTTAAAATTAATCTATGTTCTCTATTGTTTTAAAAAAAACTAAAAATTTCACCCACAAGTGAATAGAAATGACAGGATTTATGGTAGTAAGCATTAGCATTATTTTACTAATTATTTAATTCAAATGAAAGAACTACTATTGCTTAGTGAACTTTTACCTTGCTCAAAACTGTTTTATGAAGATCTGTGAAAAGTTATAAAAGTTAATATTTTTATTTTATGGGGTTTTTATACATACCTATTTTTAAAAGATCTATTAAAATTTAATACAATTAACTGGAATATATTTTTATTTTCAAAAACCCAAATAACTTATGCTATTTTAATATCCACGATATATTCTAGGCTTTTCACATTTCTCCCTTACACAATATTTACAATAAATCAGTCTACTCAAATAAAGTCTGACCCACTTTGTTAATAATAACAAAATTAATCTATCATATTCTCCATCATAATTAACAATTGCCAGCCTTTGGGAGAAAATGCTATATTATAAAATACAATATTACAACTTTAAAATCTGTTTTTGCTCAATCGAGCCTAAAACAAGGTTTAAAAGAAGCAGTTTTTATCTAAATTATTTTTACTTGTTAAAACTATATACTAATGTATTCTTTTGCAATAATTAAAATGCAATTTTAAATGTTTAAAATCTACTAATTTCTTCATTTTTTTACGTTTCTACTGCAGCAGAACTATTCGGCCGAATAGTCCATCAATATTCGGCCAGGCCGAATTTGACTTTACCCAGTATTCGGCCAGGCCGAATATTCGGCTCGGTGAAGAAGTGACTATTCGGCCATACCGAATATTCGGCCAAAGGGCCGAATAGTGGCCGAATATTCGTTACATCCCTAATTTATACACAAAATTTCGAAAATAAATAAATAAAATGTATCGCACTTTAATTCCTATCACATATACATAGGTAAACAAGGTAATTATTGCAAAAGCTAATTTGTATGTAAGGCCGTGAGGAAATAAAGTTAATACATAGATACTGCCCATTAACAGATTTTAAAATCTTTTCTGAAAAATATTGATTTAAAGACAAATAGCTTAATGATTACATTCAGATTAAAAATAACGTGCATAGTTAAATGTTTTTTTTTATTCACTTATCTATTAAGTGGTTTAAATGAAAATATAAAAAAAAGTTTAGTTGTTTTTTGAACTCCTAGTTGATTTCTGAACTTCTAACAACTCCAACTTTTGTTTAATTCCTCATTTTGCTGTGAAGAGCACTTTTAAGTATTCTTCGAGCTCTTTTTTTCCAGTGCATTTTTTTTTTTACTACAGCTATACATTTTCACCATCCAAACTTTGACGTACAATTCAATTTCCTTTTCAAATATAATCCCGTAGAAAGAGGGTTCAGGAGGGGGCGATTGACCCCTGGCTTTTATAATGTAATGTATTTATACCTGTGTATGTATTTTGTTGTTTTTTCTTGTAACATGTATTGAGTACATGTGACTGTTTGCCTTGCCCCTCCCTTTCCTGGAAAACTTTGAAACGACTTGTGTACAAATTATAATTATTAATTCTTTAACATTTTTGTTAAAGCATTTAGTTTTAACCAATGAGTTTTTTTTTTTTAGTCACCTGATTTAAAACATATACATTTTGCTTACAGTAGCATTTCATAAGTAAAAACTTATGTAATTTAAAATCTGGATTTACAAGTGTGAAAAATGCTCCTTGATTATTTTGTTTTATCATATTTTTTAAAAATCTACAATGTCTATCAGCTTCAAATAGTTGAACAAAGAATTTTTTCTCACTAAAAATGTAATGAACAAAAAGTATATTCAAATTTTTTCTGTAATTTCCGAAAAGAAGTTAAAAATCAGTTCCTTTTCAATTTAAATTATGCTTTACTTCATTTGAAATACTTCATCTGAAGTGAAGGGCTAAAAATCTATTTTATTTTTATATCAAAATTTCGTCAACTTATCCAAAAACGCATAAATTAACGTAAACTTTTCAATGATTTTTGTTTGTATACTGTTTTAAGGTAGAACAATTTTGGCTTTTTTTAAGGATTTGTTTAAATTCGAAAATGGAATTTCACAATTCTAAAAGTACAATTGTACATGATTATACATAATTCTTTAAAATGTTAAATTTTTTTTAACAGAAAGGGATAATTTTAGGTACAGATATATCATAATTGTATGTAATAATAATAATAAAACCTTTAATGCATCTTTTGAGCATATGTATATAAGTTGCACTTCTACAGAAAATTATTAGCTTCAGCCTAATTGTGAAATTTTGTTAATTTTTGTTATATATTTATAAGAGAATGAGCTATTGGCAAATATAAACTGTATATATTGTTAGTTTTAATAAAATGCATCAAATACTTATCTAAGATTTTTCAAACATATATTATCTGACATAGTTTTTTATCTGTTTTAGCATAATTTTTTTATACTGAGATGATTTTTGCTATTTCCATTGTTCAAACAAATCTTGAAATTATAATTAAAAAAAAAATATTTAAGGGGACCTCATATGTTACCTTTCTCAGAGGATAACTGAATTTTGTCTTCTAATCCATCGATCAGTGTGGCTTTGAAAATCAAACACAGGGGTAGTAGTCAAGTTTTTCAAAATTTTAGGGGAATTTTAGGAACATTCTCCTAAAATTTTAGGAAAATTTTAGGGGCAATTTATTGTGAAATTTCATAATCTAGTTCTAGTTTAATGACTTTTGAATTTATTTCATGACCTGTAGATAGGAGTAGTAATGGGAAGTTTGACTCGATACATGAATCAAAACCGTTTAATATAAAACGGTCAAGTTGTTGTATTATTACTTTTACATCTCTTAGCATATTTAGACACACTTATCTCTCAACTTGCCACCAGTATGTAAGTGCAATCAATATTTTCCCTTATACTTTCATTTAAGACCCAAATGTGCACAAAACAATGTTTAAAAACATTGGCGTAAGACAGGAAGGGCCCAAAGATTTTTTAAACAACATTTTAAAATTAGGACTTGAAGGAATTCTTTCAGAAATAAACAGAATCTTTCACACAATTCCTATAACAGTTGCTGAAGGGGAAGCAGCATTCCGCAGGATATTATTATTAAGGATTCTTTAATGAACCAATGAGGCAAGCCTAAACAATTGTGCTTTGCTTTCAATTGCTCACAATGAATTGCAAGATTTTTACAATGTAATGGAAACCAAAAAGAGTGCTGTAGTGATTTGATTCTGAATTTTAATAAATGTACAACAACAGTCTGTAGTGTGCTAGTGATTACTTTTACTGCCTGCAAAATTTGGGAGAAATTATGCAATTTTATTCCAGGCTGAAAAGTTTAAAGTCCTGAAAAAATGGTCAGAAAAGTGAATATTAAATAATTTAAAATAACTGTTTTAATTAAGGCAGAACAAACATTGAAGAGAAATATTTACCTGTTGCTGTATGTTAAATAAAAAAGCTCTTGGCTGATATACGAGTTTCAAGTGAAGTTGATTTTCTCATATTGCTGCTGCCATAAAATTAATTAATGACATTTTTATTATTATTACTATATTTTTTTGTCTTTCAGAGCTTTATATTTTTTGTATTGATTGTTGTGAAACTTTAGCTAGGTAAAAGAGATAAGGTCTTTGCTCTTTGTTATAAATTTCGGAAGGACTTTTTCAGTGGGAGGGGTATTTTCCAGAATATTTCATTGTAATTTAAAAACGTTTTAAGCATTATTTCCCCAGGGGAACAGTAATAGAATTTTCTAAAAAGCATGCTTATAAAGAAAACTAAAATATAACTTAAATTATTTGCTTCATGAAAAATATAATTAAAGAACTTGCCTTTTTAAAAAGGAACTGTAAAATGCAAAATATTTAAATTTAAAAAAAGAAGAAAAAAAGGCAAAATGCAGTTTAGGCTTATTATCCAAAAATTAAAAATAATAATAAATAGAAATAAAGGGGAAAAAAATTTGTAAATAAAAAAAAAAAATTAAAAAATTTTAAACATGAATTTTTTTTAAGCGGAAAAATAACAATTTTTTATTCTATTTTACATTGTTTTCATTGCAATAAGCACACAATAATTCTTCCAAAAACTTATGCATTTGGTGTCTTATTTACTACTTCCATCTCCGTGAATGACCAAACATGGCGACCTTGTTCACGTAGCAGCCATGCTCGATCAAAGAGAAAATGAAAAATATATTGGAGGTAAGACAGCATTGATTAAATGCTTACAACATCCATTTTCCATTAGAATTGAGGATTTTAAAATCATTGTTGAAATAAAAACAAAAATAAAACAAGGCATTCAGCTAATGCAGTAGTGAAGGCATTAACTGCGGACCAAACATGGCGCTCGCGCTTGCGTAGCCGATTTTCAATGAAGTTTTTAGTGTCTACAGCAGAAATACAGAACTATCAAAATTTAGAATAATATAAGAGGTTTTCCCCTAATTTTTAAAAATATGTAGGGGATATAGGAAAACTTCGAGTCCCACTTAAGTGAGCAGCAGAAAAAGCATTTTTTTAGGAACATGAGCAAAATTTTAGTATAATTTTAGGAATTTTAGGTGCTGCAAAAATTTTTGGGAATTTTAGGAATTTTAGGGGGAATGCGACCCCTGCAAACAGATAAACATACTCACAAATGAGATTGATTAGTTGGCTAAAGTAATCTGATGCAAATAAAGTTCAGATTTCTTTCAATCTCGTGTACGCTAAAGGGAGCTTGTGCACGTTAAATCCGACGTGGCTCCAATGTCCTCCAAGTGAAATACCTTTGGGGGTGCCAACCCCAGGTGACGGTCTATATGGGAGCTGGTTCAAAAATTAAGAGCTCACATAAAATGAGTTTTAGTCAGTCTTCAGTCCTCATGATTCCTCGCTCAAATGAAGCTGCATATCACTCTTAGCAGTGGTGTAGTCGAGGGGGGATGGCGGGACTACACCACTGACCCTTAGCCATGGATCTGTCGCAAAAATTGTATTCTACCTTCAGCAACATAATCTTCTGGCTCTGGTGTGGGCTTTCCTACGCCAGGGGGATAAGAAACAACAACTTTCAATCTGTTTAATACCAATTGCGGATGATGATTTTTAATGTTACAGTCCGACCATGAAGTTGTGAGTTGAGACCTCTGCCTAGTAGAGGGCCAAGAATCCATTCATGTTCAACGGAGAAACTGTCATAAAAATGTGCCACATTCTGTTCTGGTTTAGAGTCATTAATTTCTTCCGTGCAGGTTTTATGCTTTTGCATTATACATAGTGCTATAATTCCATTCATATAATTACAAAGTGCATTCTATTACTAATGTGACCAAATTTATTAAAAAATTATATTGAACAAATTTGTAATTAGTTAAAAATCTTCAAAGTAGCACCCTCCTGCATTTATACAATTCTGGAGGTGGCGTTTCTATGCCTGGAAGTTCTTCTCCTGTATTTCCTACAGAGACAATGTAACATAATGAGTGTAGATGCTTTCAATTGGGTCCTATTTTTGCCTTTCATGACTTATTTTAAGCTGGCATGCAACAAAAAAATCTGTGGGAGCAAAATCAGGACTATATAGAAACTGGAAAAGCAATGGGGTGTGGGTCTTGACCAAGAAATTATTTTTCATCTTGTCAAAGGAGATGATTGGCAAGGTGTTGTGCCTGGGCGTGGTGTCATAATGACATTTCCATGTGTCCTTGACATCACTTTGGCAGAGCACGACCCTTCTTTTCAAAATATTTTTGTAAAAGTTATTTTTATGTGACATCAGGCTCAGACAGTGTTCACAAGAATGCTCGTTAGGGTGGAGTGAAAAACTTTTTTTGAGAATTTTTGATCGGCAGGGGTTAGAACACATGCACTTTAGGGTCCAAATGAACATGTATGAAATTTTATTTAGTTTGGATAAAGAACATGTGCCCCAAGCCTACGAAAGTTTAAGGGGAACAGTACAATACGTACCTTATGCTCTTGTAGTCGCTTACAATAAAACGCAAATTTTTCATTTTGTTTTTTAAAGCATATAACATTTCAATGTTCCAATTATCTAAACACATTCAAACTCGTTTATAATGGCATATGCCAATTTTAACGTCATGTCAATAAATTTGTGGTCCCAGGAGATTCTCAATGAAAATAACTTTATACTACCTCATTCTTAATGTCATGGTTTCAGTGGAGGCTTAAGTGTTGACATTATTTGTTTTTTTCAATTGCATTATCTAATTGTATCAGATTGAGCGTACTTTCCCGTAAAAGTTATATAAAAGGCTTAATGTAACATAAAAATATTGTTAAAAATCAAGAAAACTCAAAAATAATAAAGATTGAAAAATAAAAAAATTGAAAGTAAGGCTTTTGAGATGGGGAAATTTTGTGTCAGTCCCCCCCCCCCCCCCCAATAACTTTTGAAGGAATTTTCTGATTGGAAAGGTTTTTTTTGCATTCAAAAGATCTTGGCGAGGTCACCTAATTTCCATATTTTTTTATTTGAACAATATATTGTTCAATTTTGAACAGTTCAAAAAATCTTTACATTAGCGCCTTATCGTCTACGGGGAAATTTGAAACCTATATAAATCCTGATCTAACTGTCGGATTTGCGTTTAACAAACTTTATCGGAAAGATCTTGTTATGTAGAACATGTGCAGATACCAAGTTCACCCAGAACTAAATGAGCTTATTTTCCTATTATATATTTTGAGTTAGATTTTTAAGTATATTTCTGAATGAATAAATGAAAGAATATCTATTAAACATTGAAAAAGGCATATTTGAAGCATTTAAGAAGCTAAATGACCATTACCTGAGTTTGACACCCCCAGAGGTATTGTTTCACTTGGAGGACAATGAGGTCCCAACGAATTTTACGTGCACCAGCTCCCTTTAGCGTACACGGTCCACAGCAACCAGCCGCGAGCGGTTGTCATCCTCCCAAACATTGACCTCGGTCAATGTTGCTTCACTTTCGGTGTTCCGCGGGATTCGAGCTTCTTCTGACTGGTCCATTGCAGGGCGTAAATACCTTATGTTGAGATATTTTCAAAATCGCTCCTCGGTAGGATTTGAAAATGGTGCATTGGCTTAGTGGCTTTATAAGTTTGCAACCACCTCCGTAGACAATGAAAAGTGTGCAAAAACCATGATTTATTCGTGCCACAAATGCCAAGTTGATGTTGATTTGCATTCAAAATGTTTCGAATATTTCTATTAAAACATATGAAAATTCGACTATAATACAATGTTATGGTGCATATTTTCTTTCTTAACACGCTTCCCCCACTGCCTCAACATACAATACATACGACCATATATAAGCTCAAAAATAATCCTTCAAGTAATTAAAGGAAAAGTTTTTTTACGGAAAAAGTTATTGTATCGAAAGTTTTTAAAGTAGTATAAAATGTTTTGCTTGCCTGAAGGTAGACAGAAAAGCAGATATTAATTGTCAAATAAATCTTAAGATTAATAAGTAAAAATTTCAGAATTTTTTTTTTTAATTTTCGGAAATTTCGGATCAGAATCACCCATGGCATAAGGAAAAAAAATTAGAGCCTCATTCCAAATTATTGTTGAAATTTAAGGGCTTTTTTGAGGCCTGTGGGACCCCTTTGACATATTTCCTCTTGCTGAAATGTATTATTTGTGCAATATTGAATTTTGCAGTACTTGATTAACATTTAGGATATTTTATTTGAAAAAGGATGTTTATTCCTTTTTTTAGCCTACTTTCCCGTAAAAGTAAAAAAAAATAAAAATAAGCATGAAGAAGGCTTAATGTATCGTGAAAATATCGTTAGAAATCAAGAAAAGTCAAAAATAAGTTAAGTAATTAAATGAAGATTGAAAAATAAAAAATTTGAAAGTAGGGTTTTGAGATGGGGGGAGAAAAAGTGTGTCGGTGTGTCCCCCCTAATAACTTTTGAACGAATTGTCCGATTCGAAAAATTCTTTTTGCATTCGAAAGATCTCGACGAAGACATCTCATTTCCATATTTTACTTTTTGATTTGAACAACTTTTTGTTCAATTTTGAACAGTTCAAAAATTTTTAACATAAGCGCCTGTGGGCTAAAATGAAGCAAATTATTTAAACTCTGGGTACAAGATCCAAGTTCCAATGAACAAGCTCACTGGAAGAAGTTCTTGGCGTGAAATATTGATATGAACAATTTTTGTTCATTTTTGAACAGTTCAAAAAAAATTAACATACTGCCTCCGGGAAAATTTCAATCCATATAAATCCTGATCTAATGGACCGATTTGCTTGGAACAAACTTTATCGGAAAGCTCTTATGACGTAGAACATGTACAAATAGAAAGTTCATCCAGAACTAACGAGCCTATTTTCCTATGAAATTTTTTGATCGGTATTTTCAAGAATATTTTTGAATTAATGAATGATTAAGTGAATAAGCGAAAGAATGAATGAATAAATGAGTGAATAAATACATGAATGACTGAATAAATGAATGATTGAATGAATATGTATTAACCGTTGAAAAAGGTATATTTGAAGCAATTAAGAACTAAAGCTAAATGAGAAAGACAGAGAGAGAGAAAGATAGCTAGATTATAAATTTGAAGCTGGTGTATACGGGAAAGTAGGCTGGTATAGTTCTAGACGGAACTTCTTGTTAATAATCATTTTGCGACCCCCATACTTGAACACACCACTGTTGAGCAACAATGCTTTTTGTATTATAGGAGACAGGATTTAACTTGCTCTAAGTCTCTGAGAGAAATAACCTCTCTTTTCAGTTATTTTAAATTTACATGTGCCATATGCAGTGATTCAGGGTTCCCACTCAATATTTGCCACTCGAAATAAGGCCTTTTTGCTTATTAAAATAATGCCCTTTTAAGGCTATTTCCTCCATTTTTTTTAAACTACCAAAAAATTGCCTGTGCTCTAATTTTTACACAACACGTCATATGAATTAAGGAAAGTATAAAACTTCTTGATACTGGCACTGCCAAAACGTTTTTGTGCCAGATGAGATTTTTACCAATTGAAAAATAACTTCACCGACATAAAACATTTATACCTATGAATTTTGTATACAAATTGGATTTTGCTGCGACATGATACAGCCATAACTCCTTTCATAAAAAACTTACATTGGCCAGCTACACATTACAATATTCAGAACTTACAAAATTTTATAGTAAGGTCACTATAAAATGACTACTACTTAATAAGAAAATAGTTTAACTGCTCACCTTAAGTCTTAGATGTGTATGTAGTACTTTTAAAATAAAAAGCCATAAATTATTTTAACCAAAATTTATTTAATCACAACTTTACAAATTGACTATCTTTAAGAATTAATATAAAAGCTATTTGGGTTTATAATAATTAAGACTATACTTAAGCTTCTTTTTAATTTTTAAAAATGGACTCTATATTCTGATTGATTTTTTAAAATTTTTTTCTCCTAGCTGTCCTTCTGAAACTGTTTGATTGGTACAATTTAATTTCTCCAGTGTTCTCAGATTTTACTGATAAATTGTCAGCACTCTTTTCTAATTCATTAACAAAATCTTTGAGTTTTTTTTTATTTTTTAAAGTTCATCAAGAATAGGTTTCCTTTTTTTTTCTTGAATTTCATTTGCTTTTGCTCCTTCAGATGATTTTTATAATTTTATCGGGAACTCACTGCAGCAAGTTGAAGTCCTCTACTGATAGACACTTTACTCATTCTTCCAATGGTTTTTAAATGATCTAATATCACTTTCTGGGCTACATATGGTTCCTTTTTTATGTCTTCTATCTCAATACATTTATTTATTGAAAATCCTCTCTCAACATCAGCCTAACCATGCAACAAAATTAGCAATTTCTTAAAAATATTTAATTTAGAATAGTTAGCTAGGAAAGGATCAAGTTGATATTTGTTGGGATATAAGCTTTTAAAATTATCCAAATTGCAGGCTGCTTTCTCACTAAGAAATTTAATAAATTCCAGCATGATATCATCACAATCAGTTTCTTTAATAATATTAGCTTTCATCAGTCCAGTTAACACATTTTTAAATTTTGAATAACAGTTAAAGCTGTTTGTAACCATTTGTCTAGGATCTAAACACGACAGGCTGCGCACTACAAGATAATTTTTAAATTTTTGAATGATGTGTACAATCATTGTCAAAACAGAAGTCTGACATTCAGATTTCAATTGAAAAATATCTTTTCTAAGATCTTCTTTTCAAATAACAAATTCTTTACAATTCTATTTCCTATAAACCCCAAACTGACCTTATGTATTTCAGATTTGAGTTTTGTCTCCAAAATCAAATTGGAGACTTTATTGGCACTAGTTAGTTTCACAATATAGCCTTGCTTGATTGCAGAAAAATTCACTATTAAATCAAGTATTAGTTGTTTTAGATCTTCACTAAAGAATGGTAACATATGGTGGATACTTTGATATGATGCAAGAAAGGATAACAGTGTTTGGAAACTGATAGGAAAAAATTTATCTTTATACAAATTAAGGGATTCTTTGAGGTCTTTTCAACCGTCTCACATGTTTTTGCTTAAAGTTGCTTCTTGGTGACGATTTCCACCCCCTTTTGTTCTTTGCTACCGTGTGAGAATATCGTAAGGCAGTCTTGTTTTGATTGACATGTAGTTCATGCTTCAAAACAAAATGGTGAAAACAAATGCACATGGTACTTCAAAATATAGGAAAAAATTAAGGCTTTTGAGAAGTTTTTAAGACTTTAAAGTAGAAATAAGGCCTTTTTAAGGACCCTTATTTTCTTCAAAGCAAATAAGGCCTTCTTAAAAAGCGTGGGAACCCTGGTGATTCCTCCTAAAGATCTTCAGTAATCATTTCCATGTAGAGCTCTGAATTATAAACAAATCTAAATTTCCATGATATTATATCTCTATATGTTTAGCAGCTATATTGTTTTTCTATTAAAACACTTGATTTGAGCCTCATGTATTAGCAGTAAAATCTAGAAATGTAGTTTAATGTTTTGTTTGACTTTGTATAGCACAGCATCATTTCTTCCGTAAAATAGCATACAGTCGAACTTGGTTAATGCGAACCAGGATTTAGAGATAAGTAAGCATGATTCAGATTTAATGAGAATGTTATCCTGAAAAAGTCTCTAAAACTTTCTTAATAGAAACAAATGTTGTCCAATTTTATTGAAATTTTTACAAGAAATGAGCAATGGCTATCTTTTCTTAGTTTCAAGGCTGACAATTCCAATTGTCAAAAAACAGAAAACAAAATTTTTCCAAATAACACTGACCATTTCCTGTACAATGCGTGATAAAAAATAAAAATAATTTTTTTTTTTAAGTTATCATTTTTAATACATTCAATTTAATGCATATTTAATTAAATCTGAATCATAGTAAATCCAGTTATTACGAGCACTCGGATTTAACAAGCAAATCGTCTCGAGCTGTTTACCCTTATAATCAAGTTAGACTGTATCTGTATTTTATGTGAGTTATCAAGAAATGAATCAACTGCTTTTGTTAACAATTTAATTCTATTTTATTATGCTCAGAAATGTAAATTTTTTTTGAAATATATTTTCAATTTTACTAGAAAACATAACAAAATAACAATTTCTATAGTAAATTTAAGGTAAAACATAACAATTTGATATTTTTTTCATGCTGGTTTCCCTCATTTATGAGTTAAAAATACTTAAAACAAATATAGTGTACAATCTAAAAAATGTTTTACTTTGCAATTCTGATGCAGTTGATATTATTCATAGAGGAATTGGCTGCTATATGCATGGAAATACAATATACAAATAAAAATAAATAGCTTTTTAAATAAACTGAATTTACGCACTGGTAAAATGTTCAATTACTTGATTTTAGAGCAAGAAATATTTCGTTCTGCAAATTAATATGTTTAAATTGCAGTGGAACATTTCTTTACAAATTAACTCCATAGCATAATTAGAAATCTCTCAAATAATATAAAAACATGAACATTTAAATTACACTGGAAACATTTGTGTTAAAAGATTTACAAGCATAAATTTATAGTTATACTTCAAGTATAATAGTGCTCATTGTAATTACCTGCCATAAACCAAAGAAAAAAAAAAAGCTTTCCATAAAAGAAGATTTAAACTGCATTCTAACATATGCTTATGAATTTCAAAGCTGATTTTAAAACTATTTTCTTAAAGGATATAACTATATGCTTTGAAATTTTAATTACAGATTTTAGTTTTAAAAGGAAATTTTCTTTTTATATAATAAAGCAATAATTTTATTAACCATTAAGGGAGGAAAAATGCAAATAAAAATATAATGAAGGTAATAATGTGTCAAATCAGTTTGTACACATATATATATATTATATATACACAGGGGCTAAAATTCAGGTCGGGATTAGCAGGGGATTCCCGCCAATATTTCTTAGTTCTCTTCCTTGAAAACAGACTAGGCAGGAGATTCCTGCCTGCGGAAGATTCAAAAACATTTGGGGAAAACGTGAACATTCTTATTTTTTTCACTCTTATATTAAGCTACTGACATAACTGTTTTCAAACAATAGGGTGCAAGGTGAATGTTGATATAGTTAATAGTGGTCAATTACATGAAGCTTTTAAAATGAAAGGACTTATCTTCACAAAAACAGAATTTTCCCGTTTCAAAATTTTTCTATTACTTTTACAGCACCTGAAAAGTAAAACGTGTTATCTTTTTTGTGTCCTGAATAGGAATCAGAATTTTCTCTTTCAAAGTACTTAACACTAGTCTCTAAAGTGTAGATTTTTTTTTTTTTTTTTTTTTTGGGGGGGGGGGGGGTAATACTTTAACCTTTTTTCAGAACTTTTACTTTGTTTGTGGAAACGAGTAGTTGAAAACATTACAAACACTGAAGTACTCCTTTTATACCAACAAGAGTGCAATCAGGGGGTTTGGAGGGTTCACCTGCCTGAGAATCCTTGGTTTTAAGCCATATTGCCAGTGCTAATATGGTAGTTATATGCATGTAAGGACTGCTAAGAACTCCCTCTCCCCAAAGGATGCCATTGGTTACGCTACTGTATAGCATTCTACTAATAGCATTTATACTTGGCTAGGATTTAAAAACTTTTAGAATGTAAGAAAACACAAAAGGATGAAAAGCTAACAAAATTCAAATAATATTGCTAATTTTCCTCCTTTTCAAAAATTTACAATCTTCTTTTACTCAAAAATTTTAACCCCTGATATATAAATTAATTAATCTACTTTCTGAAGAAAAAAAACACTGGTGGAAATTTATTTTTTATGCAAACTAAATAAACTAAGCTGTAGTTTTATCATTGTTATAAATTTGGACAAAATTTGCTGCTTTGCTCATGATCAAAAACTTGTGTTTTTCTTAAAACCTATAAAGGTATATGCAATTACAATATTTTTTTTTCATCCAACTCAAATTACAAAAAGTTTTAAATAAAATATTCACATTTAAGTTTTTGTAAAAAATCTAAAATTTAATCAAAATATTCAGCATTATCAAAAGCTATTCATAGTTTAAAAAATTATAAAGTTTAAAAAATGACATAAATAAATATAATAAATACAAATGCAGTTACTTTCCTTACTGGAAAAAATACACGAGTAACCTTAATAACCTTTCTCAAAGTGGCTATAGCACCTTTATTTTCATGCAGGTTTCAAATACATATTACTGGAAAAATAAATGATTGTTACAAGGGCAGCTACTTTTTACATTTACGTTTTCAACTATGTTCTTAGTTTACAAAATAAACAAAATTGCTCAAATATATATACACATTCAAATACATATGTATATAATTTAAGCTGCTATAGTATGTATGCAATCAGGCATGATTTACAATGAAAAAATGGGGTCAGACAAATTAGGGTCTAGAATTCTTGTAGATGGGTTTCATTTTTGTTTTCCTCTTAGAAAAATGCTTGCATATAAGTTGCCTTTTGCTCATCAACTGTGCCCCAAATATTTGCGTAGCTTGGCTAAAAGTCGTGAGCACTCGTCTAGATGTCACCGTTCTTCTCTTTTCTAGCCGACTGTGTTGGTCCCTACTACCAGAATGTGTAACCGGCTCCACTACCACCGGTCAGAAAACTGTTTTTCTGCTGGCTTAGGACCACAGGATTACCTTGCATCATGGCCAATTGAGCAGCATTGGGTGCCACACCAGGGGGCACTGGCTGTAAGAAATTTCATAACATTATATATAGAAAAATGTAAAAATACTGTCACTATCAAATTTAACTCCCAAAATTATGACACAAATGACGTTTTTGCTTTAAATGTATTGGTCACAGCAATTTCACTCATTTCTTGATGTGGAAACCCAAAATTTTAAAGAGTCACTTATGATTAAATTAAAATGATAACGGATCAATTGTAATACCTAGGGATGTACAGAGTACTAGGTATATACTTGGTACACCGAGTACTCGGCAAAATTCTAACCATTAACGAGTAGTTGTCAAAATTTCGTAATTTTTTTAAAGATTTGTAACAGTAGATAAATTTATAATTGATTAGTACAATATATACAAAATTCTTCATGTGCACATCAATATTCCTTATTTTATTCACAACTACTCGGTACTCGGCCGAGTAGTAAATGGCAGAGTACTCGGTACTCGGCCAAAGTGCTACTCAGTACATCCCTAGTAATACCCTAGTTCAAAGGAAAATTAAAACTAAAATCAAATGCAAATATTAAAAAATATAAGAGAATAGCCAGCACACACATAGCAGTTAATTTGTCAAAGAGGCAAAAATTCGAATTCTCAAAAGTGCATCTTGTCAAAAACAGTACTGAGTAAAACATATTACAATTTTTCGATAATGCAGTTAACTTAGCTATAGCTACTTCATGGAAACAAAATCAAGTAAGACATTGTAATTCAGACATAATAGACAAATATGTGATAAACATACTACTATATACACTAATTTCAATAAAATTTGGATTAGAATTACAAAATTTAATTTCATGAAAACAAAACCAAAATAATAAATTTAAATAATCTTCTGTCACTTTTAGATAGGAGAAATTGTAAAAGCTGCTATATGCATGCATTAATTTTCAAAATTTCAGGGTTTTTAGAGAGGATATATATAAGAATTTATTTCAATGTGGTTTTACTTATTTTAGTTTTGTTTTTCAATCAAAAAAGTGATTTAATAATGGGTACAAATCAATGTTTGGGGATTTAAATCCAGTGATTTTTTTAAAAACAATTCATTGATTTAAATCATTTCTGAAAATTTTCTTAAAAATTGATTTTAGTGTTAGAAAGTGTTATTCTTAACATAAAATATATTGCATTTACAACCTCTGTTTCAAGCAAAACTTCATAGGACACTCTCTCTGTGTGAGTGTCTGAGTGTATAACATATTCCGTAACTTTAGAGCTAATTATCATTATTTTAATTTTACCATATCACTCTTATTCTTCAGACGCCTTAACAGCAAATCATAATTCATTCAACCATTATTGCAATTCATAATAATCATGAACCACTTAATGTGTTTTTAATTTTAAAAATAGTGTTTGAAACAACATCATTTAGAATTTAGAGTACACATTCTGAAAGAAATATTTCATCCACGTTTCATAATAGCTTAAAGTTTCTTTTTTCGTATGAAATATTTTTTCAATCTCGGGTATTTTCAATAATAACATTTGTTTTAAAACAAAAAGTTTGATTTTAGTATGAAACATTTTATAAACTGGCAAGCTAAAAAATGTTTTATTAAACTGCACTGAATGTAAAATAAGGTGCGAAAAATTGTTTGATTTATGTCAGCATTCAACAGAAAAAAAAAAAAAAAAAATTGGATTAAATTTGTTCGTTTTTTCTCTCTTTAGAGTGCACTATTATTCCTAGAAGGGTTAAATTTTATTTAAATCATGCATTTGCATTAAAATTTGTTTTTGCACATTGTTTAAGATGTCTTATTATCTTTATAAATGTAACGTAATAAATATTTAAATAAAAGCTGCAAAGTTTGTTTAAAAAACATAAAGAAATAAATAAACAAACTCACGAACTCTGCCGTAAATAAGAATATTACTAATAGTTATATACTTTGTTATATACAAGTACAAATTGGGCACAAACTTTGCTGAAGCATGCCGAAAAATATGCATGTCTGTTGGAGAAAATGCAGTAACAAAAAAGTATCATTCAATGGTGGTGGTACCAAATTCTGTTCTGGTAATGAATTGCTGGAAAATGCACTTCAACCAGGAGTGCCAACAGCCTTAAATGACAATGATTTAAAAATTGGTGTCAAACAGGCTTCTTCTTAAACATGACCAAGAACTTGTACTATATAAATTCTATGTATCTGATGAAATCATTTGTACTCACAGTCTGAGAAAGGTGTGGAAGCAAACTTTCAGAAAGCAATAAACTTTACAGATTATCTACCTGCTCATCACTTCTTTTTTCTTTTCCGCTTTACAAACAAACGATTTCTGTATTAGCGGTTGATGTGTGATGAAAAATTGATCCAGTCCACACAAACATTCCATCATTTATTGTCATGGATAAATCTAATTTCCAGGAGTGCAAAAGGCTCTACTCCATTCCATGAAGATAATGTTGTGTGTAATGAGGATATTGATTGACATTGGTTGGCCACAAGTTTTCTACATGAGCAGATCATTAATGCCCCCAAATTTGCAATGAGTACAAGATTCCTTGTGTGAGAAACGGAAAACATTCAGCACTGGTAAACAGGGAAAAGATTTGGTTAGTGCAAGATTACATCCCCAAATGTGATAGTGAATGCAATTAATGCCTTAGAAAATGAACTAGTTCCTCATCTTCCTTATATAATATATTAGTTAAGCAATCTAGACTAGTGGTCGCCAAACTTTAAAACCGTTTTTAAATCCCAGTGCGAGCTAGCTACAAAGAAATAACAAAAAGAACAAAAGTAAAAAATATTTCAAATCTTTTATTTGTTACATTCTGTAAAGAGCAGGGACACAATTTAATGACTTTTCATTTTTATATTTTACATTTATGGGAACAAAAATAATTTGATTTCTTTTCTTAACCAGAGCTACTTAATGCAAATATTTGTTATAAAAATTAAGTAACAGTCAATAGTGTAATGTGAAGTGCAGGTTTACAACCTGAGAGCGATAGCAATCTACCGAAAATGTGTGATCTACTGATCAACAGTTTGGAGACCTCTGCTCTAGACAATTATATGCGAATGAAGTGGTTCTGCAATATTGAAGAGTTAAAATAAGAAAAGTTGCCCAGTAACAATCAGGCATTTTATAGCAACAATATACACCAGCTTGTATCAGTGCAAGAAGGTTATCTGATGTAATGGCACTCATTTCGATGAATGAAGCCTTGTTTTCACATGCCAATATTGTGTGTTCCTTTTTTAAAAAAAATGACAAAACTTGTCTGGTTAGCTTATAATAAGAACACTTATACATTTAGTTTTATGAAGAGCTATAATAATCTCTCTAAAGCTTGGAGCATTAACAAAAGTAAATAAAATAAGAAATATCAGCTGGCATGATAAGAAAAAAAAAAAAAACAAATCAAAATATTTAAAAATGTTTAAAGTATGAATTTTTTTTCTACATATTATAATTATTTTTTTAAACATGGTAAAATGGAAGACTGAAGAGATGATCATAAATGAGTTCTCCAAAATAGAAATAGCTTTACAAAATTTTGTTTCAGTTACACACTATAAAACATGTTACACAACATCATGAAATAAGTATTGGAGCTATGAGAGTCAACAAGAACAGGAACACAGAAAAATTGATTATAAATTAAGCTTTTCAAAAGTAAAATGGCCTTACAAGATTTTGGTTTAGTTATGCACAATAAAACATATTGCAGCACGACATCATAGAATAAGTATAGGAGTTATGAGAGTCAACAAGAAATTACTTACGGGAACAACAGGCATGGCATGTCCATCAAAGCGTGCACTAGCATCATAAGTGGCTGCTGCAGGAACATACACCGTTCCAGGCCGGGGAGAATAAACTTGTGTTAACTGTGGCAAGTATGCAGGTGGAACACCAAATGCTGTGATGTTTGGCGCAACCTGTTTAGATAGAAATACAAATCAATACTAAGTCCAAAATGTTTGTGTAAGATATATGAAAAAATATATTGAACTTCTATTACAATACAAAACAGAATAATGTTTTTAAATTAATGAACATGAAAAAACTGCATAAATTTTTGTCAAATGAAGGAATTTATAATAGCTGATGCAATTTTAAATTTGTGACTGAATGAAATTAGCAGACCAAAAATATACAATATCAATTATCAGGAGCAGGAACAATCCAAAATCTACAATATAAAGCATCATTCGATTCTACCCAACTTTAATAAAATAACTTGTGCTTTATATATTTTTATGAAAAAAACTTTATTCTAGCAGCCTGAAGATATTGTAAATGAAGTCACATTTCAGGTGAATTTTTACATAAGAGAATAAAATAATTTTGGGGGGAAAAAATGGAACAGACTTCAACTCAAAAATTGAGCTAAAAAGTAAAAAATAATGAAGGGTACTCTAATTATTGTTTAAATGAATATAACAATAGATCCCATGTTATGTAAGATGGTTCCACGTCAAATTTAGTAATATTATCTATTAAATTTCTAGAGTAGGGATGCACAAACTATGGCCCGCCGAGCCTTTTGAATTGGCCCGCTAATATAGTTGATAAAAAAGAATAATTATAATAAAATAAAATACTAAAGAAAAAATAATTCTAAAAAAAAGCTTACAAAAAATCGTAGTAAAAAAATACGATCGCAACGCAGCTACTGAATTTTGGTCGCAATTTTCGGAACTATTCATCATATTTAATTTTATTTTATTGGAAATACTTCAGAAACTAATCAAATCATGATAAAAGTGGTAGAATATTGCATTGTCATGTGGTTCTGAGCTATATGTAAAGTTTCAGAACATGGAATGGTGGAATTCAGAATGGTCGAAAATTCGATTGCTGGATTTTTCGAACACCCATTATGTGCGTTATTTCGTCTATAAAAGAATTTTGTCCCATTCCTGCTATGATTTCTTTAGTTAATTCAAAGCAGCGATCGCTAGACATAGCAGGCAAAATGTCATTATTTGCGTCTTCATCGCTATCTTGCTCTTTGTCATCGTTTGGGTGTAGCACCATTTGGATGCTTTCCGAATCTGACATCTTGTTTATCAAATTATTAATTTTGTAAAATCTGATCATCAATCATTTTTTCAGTAATAAATGATTTCAAAAAGCAGGAAAACGAAATAAATGTAAGATGCATGTTTACATGGCAGAAACGCGCAAATTTCATACTTGTGTAAAACGACTTCGCTTTTGCGAACTCTATTTTAATAAAGAATTCCTTTTCACAGTTCCAATTTTTGTTGCCTTAATATCAATTTTAAATTCTTATCACCTTATTTCAGCTCTTAAATAAATAAAAAATCATATATAAAACAAAAATTTATTTTTGTTGCTCAAGCTGATCAACGAAAGCTGATTGTATGATAATTAAACCTCGTTTATAAACGAGGTTTAATTATCACACGATCAGCTATTGCGGAAAATTCGCGAATCTGCCGTATTAGAAAATTTCCGAACTTTCGTATAGTGCGACTTTTGTTGCAATTTGCCTTCGAATACTGACGAGACAATTAAATAAATGTATAAGAATCTAATTATTTCTTTCATGTTTAATTATTGAAATAAAATAGAGAAAAGGTCTGATTATTCTCAAGTATCGTTGGATATTTTTTCTTCTTTCTAATTTTCACAAGGTTCGTACGCTTTTGGCAAAATCAAAAATAAGGACTTTTTAAGGACCTACAAAAATTTTTAAGGACCTCACAAATTTTTCGCAATATACAAACTGTTATGTTTATTTCAAACGGAAGCATTATTGAAAGAGTAAATTGATTTAACCTTGCATTTTTATTAGAAACACAACACAAACACTTTTATGGAGCTCTCTTTATCCTGTTGCTTTTCTTATGTCCAATACAGTCAGGGAGTTAAATAATCATTGGAACTAATAATAAGAAGCACACAGCACAAGTATTGATCATACATAAGCAAGTGAAAAATTATCAAAAATGGTTAATGCTATAAAATACAAGTTAAATGAAAAACAATTTAAATAAAAAAGATTGTTAAAGAAAACGCTGCACTTTGTCATGAGAATGTGTGTTCAATTTAGATTTATTTTCATTTTACTTAACTTATGCTACCAGCATCTCAATTTAGGCTTACTTAAATTTTTATCTCTGACATAAATAATTTTTTAAAATTATTTAGAAGAGCTTACAAAAATTCTGAAAAAAACTTTTTTATTTTGGAAACAACATACTAATAAAAAAATGGAGCTTATTCGCTTAAAACTTTGTACATTACCCTCAAATAGTAACTACCAAAATTTAACTAAAATAAAGTTTCAAAAAATTGATCAATATTTTTAAATAAAAAATAAAACAAGCAGACTACAGGCTGCAAATACTAAAACAACTGTCAACTTTTTAAATAATTGATATATTTATAGGATGCAAAAAGACAGAAGTCTCAAAAGCTGCGTGCTATTTTCGGCGAAGCACGTGCTAGATGTTAGCAAGTTTCCGAAAAATAGGCTTTTACATTTTCGCGTTATAAGTTATGAAAATTCATGTAAATTAATACATGTCTTTTTAAAAAGTTTCTTCAAAAATTTTCTTGATTTGTAGTACAATCCCTTTAGATAAAAATACTCGTACATCAGCTTGAAAAATTGGATCTTTTTGCAACAAATTCCTTCAATTTACTGCAAATTAAGAAATTTCACGAGATACAAATTTTGATTAACACAGCAAATATCCATCATCTCAAACACAACAAAATCCCCCAGCGAACGATAGCGAAGCCAAATTGCTTGATAAAAATTTACTAAATATTCAAACATTACTTTAAAACAAATTATTTTTTTAAATATATATATTTTATTTGATTTAAAAAAAAAACAATGGGAGAACAAATTGTTTAGCGAAAGATCAGATAAAAAGCGATCGGGAGAGTTGGCAACTCGCCGCTTATTATAGTGTAAGATGTAAGAAAAATGATAATAAAAATAAATCATTCTTTTACCTTTAACAGTATAAAGAAGCGATAATCATACATGCGATTGGTCAAACACAAAAAAAGCTGAAAGTTTTTTTTTTGCCTACATATTAGTTAAATGTATCTCTTATTGAGTTAGATGTCAACAATATGCATGTTTGAAGTATTAACCCCCCGCCCCTTAAATTAAAAAAAAGTTTCAAAAGCAATATTTATTTACTGATTACTTGTTAAGAGCTGCTCCAACTTGCTCAACTTGCTTTGTTCATAATTGTTTAGAATGTAGATGATTTAGTAACAATTTTCATGCAAAAAATTATTTATTTACTTTGAAACTAAATTTAATAAATAGTATCGAATCCCGAAATTCGGCTCTTTTTCGAAAATTCCCGATTTCTGTTTATTCATAAAAAAATTTCCCCTTGAATCCTTAAAAGTCCGTTTTGCAAATTTTATTCCATTTTCTTTTCTCTTTTAAAAGCAAAATGAGGGAACTTGTGTGATTTATTTTGTGTGACTGTGGTCTTAAATGGTGCTCAATTATTGGGCACCATTGCATTTTGTACAAATGCTTGTGTTTTGATTCGACTTCTCTTACTAATATTTTAATTCTTTTTTAGATGTAGCTCGGTTTTCTTTTTCATACAATTGCAGGAAATAGTAAATTGGAAGCTGCCATGTGGGTGGGTACAAGTTAATTTTAACTGAAATGGGTGTTGTAGTTTGAAGCATTTTATCAAAATCCATGAACCTTTTCTTTTTCAGAAATAGAATTATAATCTCACGTTAATTTAAAGCACAAATGAGCATTAAAACGCAGACATATGTTTCGGGATTGCTTGGAGTCCCTTTCTCCCTGTCGCATTGAAAAAGGGATTCCAAGCAATCCCGAAACATATGTCCGTGTTTTAATGCTCATTTGTGCTTTAAATTAACGTGAAATTATAATTCTGTTTCCTTGCACAAAGTTAAATTATTATTACCTTTTCTTTTTGTCAAAATATATAACACATCAAGTTACTTATAACGTTTCAAAAAAATTTAAAAAACAAGAGTTAATTATTTATTTACCAGTTGAGAAAGCACTGAAATTTGTAGTAAAAATGCGATGATGTTTATGTAAGTCCACCATTTTTGGTCCTGTCAATCCGCCGTTTTGGGTCTGTCCGAAAGCCGCGATAGTACCGGACCCAAGCAAATCAAATTTGGATTAAGTAGTTGAAATGAAAGAAGTTTGATTCTTGTGAAGAAAACACAACATAGCAAAACAAATAGAGCGCATGGGTACCTTCTTAGTTTAACAAAAAGAAAAAAAATAAGCACCTGGAATAAAAAATAAGCACTATTTAAGGACTTTTTAAGGCCTTAAAAATGAAAATGAATATTAAGGACTTTCTAAGGACCTTTAAGGACCGTATGAACCCTGTTTCATCTGCAAGTAAGTTGACGCCCCCCTCCCCTAAAAAAAAAATTTTTAGACTAAATTGTTCAACTTATAAACACTGAATATGCTACTTGTAACGGAAAAATGCGTATTTTTAAAGGCATTTTAAAAAATTCGTATTTTTACTAAATGGGCAAAAAAACGCGAACTTTTAAAAAATGGCGGGAAAATTCACGAAAAAATTCTCGGTCTCCTGATAAGAGGTTCTGTACTGTATTACTATGCCAATTTAACTAATAAGATTTTGTAAATGGTTAGTTAAAAAAACAATTCTACCAGCCAAATTGACTAGTAGTAATTCTGAATCGCAAGGGTTTAACGTGATGTACAGACTCATAGCATTTGGATTTTGCTATTTAATATATGTGTGTTTATTTCTTCTGTATTTATATTCACACTTTTAATTAATTTCTCATTTTAACTCTTAATATATATTTTAAATTTTACATTATAAAATGTCAAAGAAAAATTATCTAAAGTATAAAGAAAGTTATAATTTAGAGAATAATGCTGTGTTTTTAAAGTTTAAACTACCTTTTTATTTTCCATTTGTTTCATTTTCATAATTTGTACACATTTTTGTAAAAAATTTTAGTGTTCCTCTTTTTTTCCATTTGACCAATCACTTCATTGATATATATAAACATTGTGCAATTAATTGTTTAGAAATCTCACACCTCATTTTGTTTGAATTCATTTACATTATTTTTTTTAAACTTTCATTTAATAATCTGTTCCCAAGTACAGTAATTATTACTACATGTAATTTGTACATATTACCTCTAAATAAAAACTGAAATACACCCTGTATTTTTATGAATAAAACATTACGTTACTTTGGCCCCCAACCTGATACTTTCTAATTTTTTAGCCCTTCACCCAAAAAAGTTTGTGCATCCCTGTTCTAGAGATATTCAGATCTTGTTTTTTGACCAAGAATTATCTCGCATGGCCCTAATTAACTAGCTAATTATCATCATCTGATTCATCAGTTATTGGTAATCATCTTCAATGCAAAGAGGTTTGACTGGAAAAAGCTCCTACATCATACAGGTAAGGTATTTTTATTGTATTAGTGTAATTTTATTCATTCTCTAAAACTAATATTGTTTATAACGGCATCAATACGAAGGGACTTCGAATGTAATAACCAAGTCCAGCTGCACTGTGGGCCTAAAGATGAAAAAATAAAATACAAGGATATCAGAAACTCTGGTTCAAGGGGGCATGTATACTATAGTTGCTTATGGTAATGGTGAATATAATCATAAAAGAGAAGAGATAATAGAAGTATGTTTTTTTTGGTATTTCAAATAAAGTATAATGTTTCAAAAGTAAGTTTCATTTTTTGTAAAACATGTTTGTTTTTTAAAAATACCTCAAATTGTTGCATTGTAAAAAAAAAGAAAGAAAGGGAAAAAAAAGTATTTTTGATCACATTTTTAGAAACCTAAAGACAAGTCGGAAGGACTTCCAAATTTGTTTTTATGGTACAATTTTGCCCTCACATGAATTAATGAATTACTAGGCGTGCCGCCCGGCGTTGCCCGGGCTAAAATAATAGATTGAGGGCGCTGGGCTATGCTCGGCGCAGCGCGAGCTTGAATACAACACGGCATTGAAATTCTTTATTATCTACTATCCATACACAGACATACAGACCCGGACCGATATTAATGAGCAATGGTCTTCGCGCGAGCCTAAATAAGAGCAACAGTCCCTAAAAACCGTAGATTAATTAAGTACAATGCTCGTAAAAAGTTTTTTTTTTTTTTCCGGCGTTCGATTTTTGTTAAGAAACCGTTGTACGCCAGGCGCTGCGCGAGCTTAAATACAACACGCCCCCCCCCCCCCGTTGGAAAACTTTATTATCTATCCATACACAGACATACAGACCCGGACCGATATTAATAATAGAGAAATTTAAAAAATTTGCATAAGAATAAGCACAATTAATCGTCCCTTTCAATCCTTTTTCGATTTTACACCGTTTTCCTCTCATGCATTCAGAATAATTGACACAATCTTTAAAAGTCCCCGTTAAATTACAAAAAATAGTTTTTATTAGATGGCAGACGATAAATAAATTAAAAAGAAAGCAGGATTAAATTTATTATTGCAAATACAGCCAAGCCTCACTCAAAATGCTAGAGAAATATTGATTAGTATTGTTGATTTGTTACAAAAATGGCAACAACTGCATTGTTTTTAATTCACACGGCAACTGTATCTAGACACACGGCAGTGTGTCCGCCAAGTTCAGAAAGTCAGCCAAATTAAGATACGGCGACACCGGCCAATGTGTATATTTACCCGAACCATTTCGAGCTACTTTTGACTACACCATTACCCCAAAACTATTAGACCTACATACTTGAAATTTTGAACGTCTAATAGCGATCCCTTTAACCCTTAGGATATCAAATTTCATTGATGTACTTCTTATGGTTATGGAATTATTAAGGTTTGAAAAGTGTCATTTTTATCACTCACTCACTCATTCACTCACTCATCAAAAACCTAACCTACTTCTAGGAGACTTAGAAACTTGAAACTTTGTATCAAGGTAGACAACTTGGCATATATAAAGGAAAAAATCCGAAACTTCAAAAAATTACATTATCTTCGTACTAGCATACTCATAAGTTGCATCATACCTAACGACTTCAAACGCCATATTTTTCTGCCGTTTAAAGTAAACAATACTCTCTCGCGTTTGAAGGTAAATAATTGATAATTGATGCATTGAAATTCACTTTCCGCTTTAATTTTTCGTCTTAAGGCTTAACTCAAGCTGACTACAAAGAATGCAGTGTCGTAGTTATACAGAACTTTTCAACGTTTTAAATAAAAAAATAATTAAGTAAATATAGGTTTACGGATTTATTACGGAGAAATGTAAACAGACGAAAAAAGTCTTAAATAAATTAATAGCGACTGTTCAGCTTGGTTAATTTAGTATAACTTATCGTCAATATAAAAACACACATTTTAGCTTTTCAAAAATTAATGATATCCCAACAAAACATACATGTGAAAAAGGGCCAAGTTCGATAGAACAAAAACGGCCTTCAGAGTAGTCAGTGCCAGCGATAAAAGAATTGATATCTAATGGGTGCCAAGTTCCATAGCAGATCCTTTGATCATGGCTGTAAGAGCGTACAATGTTCCTTAATTTATTTAAAAACATTTTTTTATCGGATTCCTAACTTGGCAAGTTTTAATTAAGATGAGTTACGTTAAAGAAGACGATAAGAAGACAATTAGAAATTAACTATAATTGCTTGCCACATGATTTTACTATTAAAAATTGCTAATTGTATGAGTTAAATTTTTTGAATGTAATTTACCTTAATTAACACTTTCCAAGTTAGGAATCCGATAAAAAAATGTTTTTAAATAAATTAAGGAACATTGTACGCTCTTACAGCCATGATCAAAGGATCTGCTATGGAACTTGGCACCCATTAGATATCAATTCTTTTATCGCTGGCACTGACTACTCCGAAGGCCGTTTTTGTTCTATCGAACTTGGCCCTTTTTCACATTTATGTTTTGTTGGGATTATATATTGTTGGAAGGATGCAACAATGAAAAAGTAAACTAAAACTTGCAAAAAATAACGTTTTTAATTGATATCTCCGCTAATTGAAGCCGGACACGGATGAGACCGGGCGATATGGCTTCCCCGGAAAATTCCGAATCCGACGGTACCCGCCGTGACGTCGCACCTCCGCCCGTTCTCGAGGAGATGAGGTGACAGAAACACACACAGACAGACGCGGACAGGTTTTAATAGTATAGATGCCGGATACATAAATAATTAACACAAAAAGTTACACAAGTACAACAAGCTTAATCTCAAAATATTTAAAAAAAAAGGAAATAAATTCTTCCAAATTACATGCAAATGAAATGAGTAAAATTCCTAAAGTAAAAAATGGTATCTACTTACACTTACTGTACCATATGGTAGATGATGTTGCAAAGGAGCGGCATATGATGCTACAATAGAAAGTTATATATATATTTTTTAATTAAGAACAATTTGCCACACACTTAAAGCTAACACTTTCAATAATTTTGAAATTTTTTTTAGCATAAATATATATGAATAAAAATTTTAAATAATTCACTTAAATTTTGTTGAATAATAGAGGAATGACAGCAATATAAAAAAAGTGGCATTTTCGCAATATTTTACTATTTCAACCTTTTGTTCATTTCTACATTTAACATTTAATGTCGTGGTTTTTCTCCTCCATAAACAACCAATTACTTTTATGACGAAGTACAAATACTCCAAAATTTAATACATTTGGCAGCATAAATGGAGCATCACTAGGCAAGTGACGCCACATCTAGAGCCAATACAGGGTTTTTGTGCATCATGTGTGTGTGTGTGTGTCAATATAAAAAACAAGTGGTTTCTTGCCAACTTAGAGTAAAATAACTTAACCCATTCTCTACCGCACATACTTCCAATTATAGGTGAAAATTAGCAGTCGCCACTTGCCACGTGGTGATTAGAGTAGTAAAAGTGGAGATTGAAAAATGCAACATTGATCGCCACTCCTCCCTTTTTAGCATATTCTCCTGTAAGCGTTCTTTTTTCCTTATTCTTTTCCCACCGTTCGGAATGAATTTTTCTCAACCCCCCCCCCCTCTCCATGGAAACTTGACAATATCGAAAAATTTCATGTCGAATTTCAACTGTCAATCTTTCAGCATCCTGTTGCATATACAGTACATTCTTGATTATCCGTGCACAGATTACCCGGTTTACAGACTATCCGTGTGCTTATTCCGGAGTCGCAAAAATATTTAAAGAGAAACATTTTCAAGATTATCATGCATGTAAAATCGATGTTGACGTGAATTAGAATCTTGTCCGGTTTAGCTGAAAGTATAGGCATTTAATTTATCTTGATGTATTTACATTGACTGTGTTGTTAAATCAAATAGTGATGATAGCACTGATACAGAAGGTGTAGTAAATGAGGGAAATAAGATTTCTCATTCTGCTGCTCTACAATATGTACAAAACTTTATTAGATTATATGGGAAAACGAGGATTTGATTACGGTGACATTGCTGCGGTTCCTAAAATATGTGTCAATATACGGCAAGAGATGAACAAACAGCAGAAGCAAAGACGCATTATACATTTTTAAGCAGTAAATGTTAAAAGGAAAATTCCTAGTTTGATGTTATTCAGCATGCAAATGTAAGTAATTTATATATTTTTTGTATTAATGTTAATTTTTTCTTTAATAAAAAGGATTTTTCAGATTATCCGTGTTTTTCAATAGTCCATGCTACCTGTTCCAGTGATTAACCCGGATAATCGGGAGTGCACTGTATTTAAATCCTTTTAAAAGTTTGAATTAATTTTTGCATGGGGTGCTAAGTCAAATCTGCATATTTCTTGTTTTATTTCAATAATTACATTATTTTCTAAAAGTTAGTTTTCAATCCTTATTGGCAATTTGTAAAAGTGGCTACTAATGAAACCGAGTCTACTGGCCACTGGCTACAGGGTTCGCGCTAGGCCGCGCGATTCCCGCAATATTTTTTGAAATCCCACTTAAAAAATTTTTTTGGGGGGCTTAAACTTTAAAAATCCCACTTAAAATTTTGGTCAAGGAGGAAAATCCCACCTTGCATTTTCCCCCAGTGTGAACCCTGGGCTACTAACCAAATTCCAGTTTTCACCTATACTTCCAATGCAAATTTTAGCAATATGCTGTTTTCTACCTCACATGTGTCCTAAATAACATGTAAATGCAAAGCAGGGTTGGTTGGTTTAAACCAAATGTGTTTTTTTAAACCACTTGGTTTAAACCAAACATTTTTTCATTTATTTTGCCATTATTAAAAATTGCAAAATCCAATTTATGCAGAAATTACAATCACTGTTATTACAGCACTAGATAAATAATGAATTTGTAAATAACAAACTTTTTTTTTTAATCAGTACAAATTTTTCTTATCTCCTATCTACATGTCAGACTATTTGAGTTTTCTAAAATTAGCTTGGAAAAAAAAATCATTCTAAAAACTAAATGACATTGCAATAGCAATTCCTGGAGTTAAAGAACATATATGAGAAATAATAAAGTATCTTCAGAATAACCAATTTGCAAATGTATGTTACAGATCACAATTTAAAAAAACAAACAAATCATGAAATTATTTTCTGTGGTAGGGAAGCCCTGCATGTTTTTAAAACCATGTACCACCTAGAATGGGTTACTTTTATTCTCTTATTGTTGTTAGTGAGACATACAATTCAACATGATGAGTACTTTTAGGAGTGTTACCCATTTACTTCCCTATTTTTTTTATTGTATAAAATTCAAGGGCCCTGGAGAAAAAAAAAATCCCGAAGTTTTCAAGGATTTTCCGTAGGCATACGAACCTTGATGTATTAACTACAATACATTAGGCAAGGAACCATAACATTCAGAGTAGAATTCATACAGAAATTTCTCAGAGTCTCTCCTTGAAAATAGTCTGAGGAGGAGACCCCCACGTGTGGATTATACTGAAATATTTTTTCCAGCCCTGTTCTTTTTGCTGTTGGAGACTTGCATGACAGAGAATCAAAATTTTACATACATAATATACGTTTTTACAATAGTTAACTTTTTTTTATAAATCCTTCTTTAAATTTGTAGGATTCCATTTATTGGACTAGGACCAGCCTAGCTGGCTACATGTTGCTGGTTGTCACTTTTGTACAGTGAAACCTGTATAAGTTGACCTTTGCAGTGCAGCACTTTAGTGATCTACTTAGACAGGTGGTCAAATTATAGTGGGTGGAATTTTTTTTTGTCATTTCTCACACTATGCATTTATTTATTTCTAACTAATTAAAATATAGCTTCATGTAATGACGTTTCTTTAAAATAGTGATTAGCTTTTTTTTCCTCACAATTATTTAAAAAATCATTAAAGAAATTTAACCCGAATGACTTACAATGTATCATATACAGCTTCAAACATAAAGTTCTTAGAATTAAGATAAATATCATATTAATTATGTCAGTTACTTATATGATGGGCAATTTCACAATATTTTCTAAAAATGTAGAGTCTGCAACATGACACTTTTTTTGTTATAACTAAATAATTTACAGTTTAATTATCACTAAATTTTATTTTTAACTAATGTGCTCAACACATTATTTGAAAATAAAATTTGGTGACAATTAAACTGTAAATTACGTAGTTATAACAAAAAAAGTCATGTTGCGGACTCTACACGTTTGGACAAAATACTGTGAAATGGCCCTGATGCTAAAGATTTCCTAAAATTATATATTTTTCAAAATGGCTATATCAGGTCAAAGAAAAACGAAGAAACTTATTTAAAGAATAGAAGATTGCTCATAGTAGTTTTCCTACTTGGTTAACTTACAAAGAGGTTCAGGCAAACTTTATATTGATGTTTCATCCATCCAGACAAATACTAGTCTAATCTTATAGCAGAAAAAATATCCTAGAGAAGCTATTTTAGTTTTTTTTTTAATGATTCCAAAAATTGATAAACAAATAAATATAGTAATAATTAGGCGGTCAACTTACAGAGGTTTTTTTGCGAATACTTCCACCTAAATTTGGCGTACATAAGTGGTCAACATAAGACAGGTGGTCAAGTTAAAGGCTTTTCTACATTATATAATATACAGCTAATTCCGTTCCTGACAAAAGTGGTCAATTTAGACAGGTGGTCAGCTTACAAAGGTGGTCCTTTACAGGTTTTACTGTATTTGTATTTTTTGCAAAAAAGACCCAGGTGAACAAGGATGACGAAATCCTTGGGTTTGGCAACCAGTTTGATCAAGATTCAGTGGCTACAGAAAAACAATACTCTAATTTTTTTAGAACAAAAAGGAAAAAAACATATCAAGCCAATTAACTTTTACTATATAAAGACTAAACCCTACAGATACAAATGTGATAATAATTAGCTAGGATGATTAGAAACATTGCTGTAAGGATTACATCCCAAGGAGTAAGTTTGTAAATGGACTTCAAAAGTTTCCACACTGGAAAGGTTTATTGGGTACTCTCGAGCAAAAGAGAGTCTGAGGAGGCATGATTCAGTTGTTTTTGATTATTTAATTTTATTAAAAGAGATGTTGATTGGCTAACAGTTAGCTCAGAAAGCAAAACCAGAGGTCATTGTTAGCTCAATGGCCATTGTGTTGATTTTTATCTTTATTTTAAACAATAGTTTAGGAATTTTGTTTGTGCTACCAAGAAAATATTTAAAAATTATCAAGTGGGATTACTAATTTTCTTTTAAACCCTTATTAATCACATGCCCTCCAAAATCGGCATGTGATATGAAAAAGGCTAAAATAGCCAAATAATATTGCTACTCCACCCACCGCCCTAAATGGTAATCCTCTCTGCCCATAAAGCTTGCACAAGCTTCACTTAATCTCTTACTTAAATATGATATCTCTTACTTATATATAGAGAGATATTTTATTATTAATCTTATGATTAATAATAAAATATCTCTTCACTTAAATCAGGTGTGCCCGTCCCCGCTCAGAGCCCTGACGCACCCCTATAGTAACTAAGGAACCTATTGAAAACAATGACCCCCCTAAATAAAAAAGTCAACCAAGACTAAAAAAAATTCAGTGGCGAAGTCTGTGCCATGATCCTTTCTTGGTGGGCAACCCTGTTTAAATCACTTCTTTTATCCCTGTTTTCAATCATGTTTGCTCTGAAATCTAGAAATATGCGAAAAGCTAAAATAGTCAAATAATATTGCTATTTTTTCTCCTTCCCAAAATTGTAATATCCTCTGCACACAAGATCTAGGACTTGCAGATACATATCCGGATCCCAAAAAGGCCTCGACACAGATGATGCAAATATAAGTAGCTCAATTTGTATACATAAATAATTAAACTTACAGATATCAGAAGCAAATGCAATAACAGGGGTATGATAGTAGAGATAGATAGTAATGGTGTAGACTGGGATATTTTTTGGTATCCAGTGGCTACTAACCCAAAAAACTTTGGTAGCCACTTCAAATTTTTGATAGCCACAACATTAATTTACTCGTTTAATGCGTTTTTTTTAAAAATTTTATCTCAACTAACGGGAAATACAAAAAAAAAAAAAAAAAAAAAAAACAATTTTAGTTAACCAATCACATTACATTAATATAAGTAAAATTGACTTGGTTCATTTAATTTTGATGTTTTATCACAATTTGAAATGTAATGTCTTTTCTTTCATTCGCTTACAAACATTTCTTAAGAGAAAATTCTTTTAAAACTATCTTGAAAAATGTGTATGCCCAAAAAATTTTCTTTATCATGCTTTCCTAATAATGAATAAATAGTATTTTAAAGACATTAATCATATCATCAAAAGATTTCATGTACTTATGAGAAAAAATAATTTTTCTTAAATGTAAAATTTCAATTGCGGAATATTCTTATTCTCGGGGAATATTCCCTAATCACATCAAGTGCAGTAAATACCAATGGTGTAGACCGGGATTTTTCTTTGTTTGGCCAGTGGCTATTAAATTAAAAACTTTGGTAGCCACAAGACTAAAATAATAAGAAAATAATCTTGCCACCTGTGCAGGAAGCCCCATATGTCTGATATATAAAGAAGTTTATTTGATAATGGTTAATCTTAAGTAATACAAAATGTATAGTGTATATTACAAAATTTTAGCAGTGAAGTCGCTTTTAATTAAAGTTTGTTTCCCCCATGCCTGTTTGTTAAAGTAAGTTGATTGAAAATAAAAAAGGAAATGTTTTTAAATTGTCAGAAGTAATTCAGATTTATTATGCAGCAGTGCAACACCTCCCACTTGGGCACGAAATATTGCTTCCCCTCAGTCATAAATTATGTACTTGAAACTAAACCACAAGTGTCCCTTAACCCCCTGCGCCTCCCTCCTCAGTTACGGGGTCTGCAAGTTGCTAGTTACACGATTGATATGCAGAACCAATCATTACATAAAACATCATATCAACCATTAAATTTAATTTTCAATTTTGCTTTTAGTTTCAAATTCAAGATTTTTTACAAATTATTTTAAGTAAAATACTACATATTTACTCCAATCTCAACTTTTGCACTGGGGTATTGAATTTTTTTAGAGGGTTGTTTTCAGGGGTTCTCTAAGCTTTTAGGCGGTCATTGTTCTTTGGGTTCCAAAGCTTTCTTTCTGTATGTGGGGGGAGGGGGGATATGCAATCCATTATAGGACAGTATCCCTGTTGATACCAAAATCAAGTCAAAATATTAAAAAGGTATATCTATTTCAACCGAACAATTAAATGCTTATTATGCATTTAAATTTTTGTATGGTAAATATCAGTGTTGAACTTAAAGTAAAAAAGGTTTTTAAATTAAGATTATTTCGAACACAGGCATTTAATATTTACAAAAACAGTCAAAGAAATCTCAAATTTTGTGAAAAAATAAGAGCAACAAGAATTTGTTTTAAAAGTTAAAATTTGAGTACATTTGAAGAACATTGGACAAAAATATGTCATTCAGATTCAGGTTGCAAAATCTTTGCATCTTGAGCTACCAGCTATCAAGTTTTAATTGACAGTTGTCACTGCCACTATGAGTTATAGTATTAGTGAAATGCTAGCTATTTTCCGACCATTAAATTTAATTTAATCTTGCATCAAGTTTGTGTAATTAGTTCTTTTTTTTAAAAATTATTTTAAGCAATATATATTTACGCCTGTGTTGACTTTAGCAAACATTAAAGTCAAGCAAAATATGAAAAAAAAAACTTGTTTAATTATGCAATTAAGTGTTTAATTCATTTAAAACTTAGAGCTTTCCCAAAAATAAACACTACAGGCCAAAAATAAAATAATCAGTATCAAGTTTTAAAAATTGAATAAAAAATAAAATTGCCGCTTTTGGGTACCATGACATAAAATCACTTACAACTTGCAAGATAATATTTTTCATCTGAATGTGATAATTGTTTTGAAATCAATTACTGCAGTGAGGATTGGGAAAAATTGTTCAATGCGTCATTTTGCGGATTTGATCGGGAAAAATTATTAAAGGCGCCATTTTGCAGATTTCGATATTTCTAAAATTTTCAATGCTGAAAGCATTTCTTTTAATTTAAATATAAAAATAATTTGCATTTACCTTTCCTATGTTGAAAACATTGTATTTTTAGCCTAGTTTTATGTTTTTTCGATAGCCATGTGTCATGCGCGATATTAGCGTTTTGCCATAATTGTACTGCAATCTTTTTGCATCTGTTTCCGGTTTCAAATATTTCTTATTATTTTCTCCTTAGCACACAAGTTGAAGTGTATTAATCTAAAATATTAAGTTTTTTTTTTAGAATAAATAAAATATTTGGTACAAATATAGCGATCTGTCGCAATCTGGTCGCCAACATGGCGATCGGATATGAAATTTTTGGTCGCCATTTAAAACATTTTGGTAGCCAGTTGGCGACTGGCGACCGCTAATATGAACCATTAATAGATAGATATTTGATGTTCATCAGTATAAATTTATGCCTGGAGATTTTGAAAACAACTAAATCGGTAAATATACAAATTACAAAGTTGATAATAACATAAAGATGCAGCTTAAAATGTCTACAGGTATTCCAAGGATATTTCCTTGGAAAATAATCCCTTTTTCATCATTATTATGTGCATCATAAAGGAAAAAATGATGAATAATGGGCTCACCCGGTAGATACGTAGGAGCTGAAGAAGGCAAGTAAGCAGGAGATGTGTAAGCAGATGCAGGATAAGCGGGATATGGAGTGGCCATGGTTACCTGATGAGGTGAAGCACTGGGTACTCCGATGTATGTAGGGGCAGAAGGAGCAGAAGCCCCTACTGCTGGGTATTCTGGATTATAGAATACAATACATTAATTGCACACTACTAAACTAGAATGTCAATCATCTCTACACAAAGTGAAAGGGAAGAAATGTGTACCAATATTTTTATATGGTACACAAGTGTTATAAAATGCCCAGGCATTTATAAATTAGGGCAAATGCATAGGCAAAATGCCCAAAATCCAGAAATGTCCAGGCATTTGTTTTTTTTTTTTTATAGAAATGCCGATTGTTGTTCAACAGTCGAACAAATTTTTATTGATAGTTGGAAATACTTTAAACCTGATAAATATAATGTAATTTTTTGTAATTTACGCTATAAGTAACTACTTATAGCGTAATAATGTTATAACTACGGCAATAATGTTATAACCGTAGCAATGTTATAACTACGGATGTACCGAGTACCGAGTAGTTGTGGATGAAAAAAGATCTTAAAAGACATTTATAAAGAAAAAAGAAATCATTTGTTCCCAGAAAATGTAGAAAAACTTGTGTTTTACACCATTATTTATATTTGCATATTATTGTTCTAATCAGTTATAAATTTATGTACTATTAGTAATCCTTAAAAAAAATTATGAAATTTTAATAGCTAGCTGGTAATGGTCGAACTCTAGTACATCCCTAGTTATAACGTATACTGCCCCTTGCAGATAATTTTTTTCCCCAATGTTTTGGTTAAAATGATTTTAGTTTGAGTAATATTTGCGTTGTTTTTTGATACTTCCTTATAACTAGGCTAACGCCAACACGTACATTTGGTTGCAAATCACCACCACCTAATAATAATAATAAAATTAAAACACACACACAAATAAATTAAAATTGGTTATCATTTTCCTTAGCTTCATCTTATCGTTACTGCTGCTTTGACATTCAGATCAACCCATGCATAATTCACCAAACTTTTAGAATTTTAGTTTCATTTGCAACATGGCTTTCTTACTATCTTTGAGCCATTGTGAAAATTACATTACATACATCAAAAGTATCTTCCATCTTTTTAAAGATAAGTTTGTAGAGCAATCCCTAATTTGCCATCTTCTGTTCTTAGAGGAATTTTACACCTCTGTAAATCTAAAAAGTGTAGATGTTTCGGAAATCTTTCATTTTTCCAAATCGAAACCAAATAGTACCCCTCTGCTAAATTTCAAGAAAATATGAGATGATTTTGGCTATGTGTTGAATTGACATAAAATTTATTAAATCAATACTGATAAAAATGTAACAATTGATATTGACATTACCTGTAGTTAAAGGGTTAAAGACCTTGTAGTTTGATGTTTTTAAGTCTTTAATTTTACGTCAGACTCCAGATAAACATGATTTCAAGGATATTCTTATGTATTTTCGGCAAAACATTTTACATTGCATACTATTTATTTAAAGCTGTAGTACTCATTAATAATGTCAAAATATAAAATAAAACAGATTTTAATAAATGCCCACAGTTTAGGCACTTAAAAATGCTTTGGGCAAATGCCCATTAAACGTCCTGCCCAGTGGGCACTTGTCTGGCCTACAACACTAATGGTCACTCATACAGGGAGAGAGGAGAGCAGGATGTTGTTGGAACATTCCACTCGGCTTGCGATGAGAGTACAGAGATGAGGGTGGTGGTTTTCAATTAATTCCTATCGAGTTGCCATTTAGTATACATTAGGCTGTTGTAAACTCTAGAGTACCGCTTATGACAAGTATGTGAAACATGGCGAGTCAGTGCACGATCAATACTTTGGTCTTCAGGAGAGTTTCGGCAGGGCCGGGTGGTTTCTTTTTTAGTAAAGAAAAAGTTGTTTGTAGCATATTAATCCACCAACCAATTATATTGCGGCTGTGGACATCACTATAACGACATTTAAAATTGCTAAATTCAGAGAAAAGAACTTTTCACAGCCTTAGAAATTTAGCTACATTTAATCAATGTGGTGAAATTGCAAAAAAATGTGTAGGTGCAATCACAAAATCACATAGGTGAATATGGCATTACACGTCCCTACAAAATCAATTGAAAAAGTCAACGGTACATTTTTTAGGGATGTCTTTTTATTTTTATTGATTTATTCCTTTCCTTAAATATATTAACTTTGTATATTCAGGGCCACAAATCAGTAACCGTAATTGCTACTGATGGGTTATGTGCCCTACATTGGCAAAGGACTAAGAAATGTTGCAAATTCCAATTTAAATCTAATAAAACATTGTGCAATTTAAATTTAATAACATTGTTTTGTTTATATTTCATTTGGAGATGTTTAGCAAGAAAGAAATGTAGTATAACTAATGTGACCAGACGTCCCGTTTTGAACGGGACTGTCCCTTTTTTGATTACGAGTCCCGGTGTCCCCAAAAGGAACACTGGGACTCAAAATTGTCCCGTTTTCGGAAACCGCGCGAAAATGGTGCCAAGAGTATTTGTTCTTACTAAAAATCATCACCATCTGTATTAAAGCAAATTTGTTCCTCTGATAAATATAACTAAACATTTTGAATATATTTTTTAATTTGTAATAAAATAATAGTTAACTTTTTCTAAATAAATAACTTTAAAATAGTGGTTTTTTTTTTCAATGACTACCAGTTTAATTGACCAAAATAAGCGAATGTCCCGTTTTGAGTCAAAAAATAAATGGTCACGTTAAGTATAACCGATAAGTACCACTTAATTATAAACCCCTTTGTTCAATTTTGAAGACTCATCAAAAAATTAAGATTTTTGTTTTTCAATAAATTACAAAAAATAAAACAATAATGAAAATACACAAAATGACAGCTAAAAGATAATGAACATGACGTAGAAAATCCTTTGTGGTTGACATAAAATAAATTATTAAAATTGCATTGATCATTCAACCATATTTATGTAATTATTCTGAACTGCAATACTTTTATCATTAATATTTGTTGAACGAAATACACAAATTACTTTGGTGCTATCTTGCAATGCAATTTAATGATCTGTTTACAATGGAAGAACTACGCATTTTGTCGTGAAAAGCTAGTAAATTCATCCAGAAAAATGGCGTTATGAATCGAACACAAGTAAATTTTGAAAAAATTACGAAATAGTTGTTTGGGATCAAATTTTTAGGCGACAATATCAATTATTTTCTTTTATTTATTAAGTTAATATAAAGTTCAATAGTCCACGCCCATTATTTTCATATTTTTAACAAGAAAAAATTATCTAGAAAAAATAATTCGAAATATAAAATTAGTGGTTAGTGATTGGATCTTTATTATTAGTAAAAAAAGAAAGAAAAAGAGAAAAGAAAAACACACGATAAACACAATTACTTCTACAACCATCTTTCATGTAAATAATGCACAGCAAATTCGTATTTACGAGAATAGTTAAAAGAGAGTCATGAAAGTAGCACGATATTAGGATGTTAAACAAAAATTTCATTTTTTAATAAATTTTTTTCTGTATCAACGAGAGTTTCATGTGAAAAGGAAAACAAAAAAATGCTTTCACATCCCACATCACTGAAAACACCATTTTTTTTCTATTTCCCATGGACTTTCCGTTATCGATTGGCAAACAGAAAACGCCCAAATTTACAACAAATGAATGAATGAAAATTTCCAAAACTAACCTTTCTTATCAGATGACATCGACTCATGTGAATTACTCGATATTCAAAACTATACAACAAAATATTTAGCCTTACACACAAAGTTAGCACGGCACAGTATTCAAGAGTTGAGGAGCTCTTAGGGTTACCAGTCGGGATCAATGTTTGCTCGCCAAGGAGTCAAGATATGTAAGGAATGCACTCTCATTGAAAGAGGTGATGTCGCCATAAGAGCCTCAAGGCATTTCAATTAATTTACTCTACAGAAAATTATAGTTATAATTTTCCCCATATAATGGATTTAAGCTCGCCAATTAAGACTTTAACATCTGCTTACGTGGTATGGTTTCTCGATTAAAAGCTGCATGAAAAGTATTCTCTCATTTTCTATTTTTATAGTTCAGTGACGTTGAGATTCACAGCATGAAAATTATTTATTATTTGGATGCTGACTGTATTTATATTGAATTAAGTTTGCGCTCTTCATGATCGGCTTTATGGGAGCGATGTTGCTCTCTCTATTCATCTTGGGATGTATTAATAATAAAATTTATTATAAACTCTACTCAAATTAAAAATACCCCATCCCCTCCTTTCCATAGACTCAGTCATAAATCAGTCCATGGTGAGTACTTGCCTAAAACTTGCGTAAATATTTTGTTAAAATATTAGTGTTGAAATTCTGCTAACGTCCAACAGTGAAATGAGGGGGATGATGTGGAATCATATCCGCCATTTGAAAATTTCCTTGGGGGGGGGGGGGGCAGGGACGTAACTAGGTCATTTTCCAACAGGGGAAAGACCAGACTTTAGCACCCCCTTCCCCCGACAAATACAATTAAAAAACGGACACACACACACTTATTTATACACACTTAGTTTAGCGCCCCTAAAAGCTGGCGCCCGGGGCTCAGGCATCGTCTGCCCCCCTTAGTTTTAGGGGGGAAAAAGTTATAAACTTAATATATATAGAGTACACATTGAAAAAACAAAGCACACACATTAATGCATTGTTATATTTCTAAAGCCAAGGGGAGGGACAATCCCCCCTCCCTTCCTCCCTATTGACGGGCTTGGGTTGAATTGGGTATCGAATCGAAGAATTAGTTTTAATGCAATGAAATTTGTTGCTAATTTCAATGTATTATAGGATTCCAATTTTTTAATGACTAATTCAAGCTCTTTTTTAAATATAGTATATAAGAAAAAGGGCGCAACGATAGATAGGAGGCAGTGTTTTTGGTGCCAGACGTCCTTTCCCCTGAGAACCCTTGGTTTCTTTACATATTGCAATCCTAATATATTAATATAATCGCTATACTCCCCCCCCCCCCAGGAAAGAAATCTGGTTGGGACAACAACTTATCCCTATTCATGTTTTCTCTATAAACAGTAAAATAAGAGGTGAAGGGAACTGAACATGGAATTGATACATAACGATTTTTGATGCAGTGAAAATTTAGCCTCTGTCATTGTTTCTGGCGTTTAATTATAAAACTTCTTGGCGTTATATTTATTTATTGAAGTACTCTTTCCCCCTCTATCTCTCATGCGTGCAACTAGTGAAGGAATAGTTTTGAAAATCGCGAATTTTTCAAGCACGGACGGATTTCTGGGAGGGCTTCGGGCGATAATCAGTTTTTTTGGGTTCCATTAGTGTATGTTTCTGTTAAAACTGTAGAAGAAACCGACGTCTTCCCTTCAACACATAGTACCACTGTAAGGAACTATGCAAAAGTTAACATGTTTTACTCATACAAAATTTAACACATATTACCACTGTAAGGAACTACGTAAAAATCAAGCTGTATTTTATTCATACAAAATTTTACACATAGTACAACTATAAGGAACTTTGTAAAAATCAAGACATATTTTATTCAGGAAATTTAACACGTATGAACACTACAGGATTAAAAATCTATGATTTTGCAGTGCTTGTACTTTTGTGTTTTTCTTAGCTTCCCACTCTTTGCTTCTCTTTCCGCGAAATAATTTTTAGACCAATTGCTATTTTTGGAAAATTTACCTGCAATTAGCTCTTTACTTCTGAAATGAGGAAAGCTAGATTTTTTTCCTTGGGGTCATGTGGAGTTAAGAGAGGGTATATTTCCATTCGACATGTTTTATTAGTTAATAATTAATAGGTACATAGGTTTTTTTTTTTTTTTTTTTTTAACATTTAGGGTGTTTTCAGCTTTGACACTAGGGCGTCCCAAAGTGAATGAGGGGAAGGGAATCTTCTTTTACTAAAACAGAACTGCAAGAATTTTTAAATTCTTTTTGTTCATAGTACAGAATATGCTATGAAATTTCAACTGCGTAAATTAATTTTGAGGTTTTTCTGCAGATCTGTAACATTTGAAAAACGATTTTTTAAAAAACTTTTTTATAGTTACCAGTACATTAAAACTGGTTTTTACATGTGCTTATGAACAATTCTCCCTTTCTCATGTTTCGTTATCAGCACTTTTCTTTTGTTTAGTAGATAATGACGAGTTTCCGTGATATCAATTTGAAAAATTTGGAACCAGTTTATTATTAGAAAATTATGTCCCTTTTCCTTCTGTCAGGCAAGCCTCCTTTATAATTGTAATGTTCCATTGTTATAGATAGCAGATGGCAACATGTCTTCGTTGAGAAAATTATTAGATGATATAAAAACTCACTGTTAGAAAGAGTTTGTTGACATTAAGCAGTAATATTAAAAGCAATTCTAATAAGAGTTTGAGTGAAGGCCTCTCTGAAACAAAAGAATGAAAAATAAAAACAGTGTACGGAAGCAAGCATTTAAATTTTATTCAACTGCACTCAGCTTAGTACGAAATCGGTAGAAGTATAAGCAGCTACATTTATGAGAGCAATTGACCCTGCGGCGACCATTATTTACAAACGTTTGCTTTACCCCAGGATGATCAAAATAAACTCGACGTTATAATTGCTAAATTTGAGGAATAATACTGAGGCCCGTCATTTGGGGATTGGGGGCCGGGGTTCAATTGACCCCTCCCCCAAATCCAAGGCTTTTAGAAATGAAATGAATTTATGAATGTTTTTATGCATTTTGTTGCTGTTTGCCCCCTATAATATGCATAGAAAATATATCCTTCGCCCCCCTCCCCCCCCAGAAAATTCTGAAATGACAAGTCTTATATAATAATATAGATAGCATAGAGTTTTCAATGACAAATTTAATTATTACGGACGAATTTCGACTGTTGGGCAAACTAGTAATACTAAACCGTCACAAATATGGTTCAATATTCAAAATTCAATCAGGATTTCTTGTATATTGAACCAAGATAGAGCTTTATGGGAAAACATGTTTTTCAGCCTCATCTTTTCCTGAGTCTCAATAGACCCGGGAAGAAGAATGCTGACTCACAGAAGTGAGTATTTTTAACAACAACTTCAATCAGCGATACTCAACCTTCGGCCTCAGGCCTCATGTGGTCCGCGGAGGTTTTTTTTAATGGCCACATAAAAGTAGTTCCGAAATTTGACATGCTGTAATATAATCTTAATATTCTTTTGCTGATATATTTCAAAAAAGAACTTTTTGTCCCATTTCGCAAGTAATTGGAGTTTCATTTGGTAGTGAAGAAGATCGTTTCTTAGAACAATATAGCAGCATTATACATACATAGGCTTTAACCCGGGCTTATGCCTCGGTTTTTCTTTGAGCCGGATCAGTAAACCATACATAGTTTTTTAAGTCTATTTTTATAGAAGAAAAATGTTCCTAAACACCATACTTGTACCTTAATCAAGAAATAATGATTATAACCTTTCCCAAACTATGTTAATTCTAGCGATTTCACACAACACCATTAAAAAAAAAAATGATAGAAAAGATATTCACAAAATTTTTAATACAACAATTTAGAAGAGATTTACGAGCACACACTCTCAGAAACTCATGCTCAAATCTCACGAAACTTTCGTCGTAATTGACGAAAGGGATTCGTGAAAAATACTGCGAGTAAGCCTTTCGTCAAATTGCCGAAATTTGTGTAGTATCTTTTAAAAACCACGTGATCGCGCGAGGAAAGAATCGTTGTAAATGACGAAATTTTCTTGACGATTGAAGAATCGTCAAAAGTGAGAGCTCTATTTCCGAGAGTGCATCACAACGAATTTTTTGATGAATGCAATTACTTTATACAGAAATCAGAATTTCTTGCGATTTAAAAGATTGTCCCTTATTTCATTTAATCGTTTTTATTTCTTTAAGAATTTGCTATTATTGGGAGCAACGTAATTGAGCCAGATGAAGCACCTCAAATCATCCTAAGAAAGCTGAATTATCAGCATGCTGTAGCAAGGACAAGTAGTTTTTCCTGCATTAACACTACCATAGCAGAGAAACAAACTTTACAGAATTTATTGGAGAATTTACATACACATAGGGACGAGACAAAAAATTTTCTAAGCTGTAGAGTTCAAGAGATTTGGTGAAAAATCCTTAATGTCGGGAAGAGATGAGGCAATTCGAACACTTTTTACATTTTTGAAGATTTTTCAATATTTCTAAAAAACTGATTCATACATATCAATTTACTTTTTTCCTGAATTTTTGGTTCAACTTAGAATGCATTTATCAAGAATTTCTAACCTACATCATCATTCTAAAACACGAGAAATTTTATTGAATTGTGCCAGGTGGAGGATTAGTTTTGAACACTAAGGGTATATTTGAGCACATGCATAAACAATATAAAGCTCATTCTTAGAAACTGACAAACTTATTGCATATTAAAATTTACATTTATAACAATTAAGCTAAACACTTGACATTTTGATATATTTGTTTATAAATTGATGAGTTTATTTGTTTTTACATTAAAGACGATATCAGACGATAAATTTAATTTGTGTTATAGTTTTGTCTACCTCAAATCAAATATTTTTTGAATTAATTTTTAATCTTTCCTGAGTTCAATATTATTTCTTAATTTTTAGAAATTCATACCATTTGTTAATATTTCTCACGAGCGAAAAATATATTTCTGTTGAGAATAATAACTTTAACTTTTTCTTTTAATCAGCTCGCGAGATTATACGTTGTTTAAAATATGAAAAGAATAGAAGATGGATTTTCAGGATAGTAGTGTGCTCTTATATTTGTAATGTGTTTTTGGTATGTTTATTTTGTTTTATTAAATGTTATTTATGTTTTTGATAACATAATTTGCCACTTTTTTCGATTCACGCATAACAAAATGGTAGCAGAGCGTGGTTAAGTGGTTTAATGTTTGCTAAAAAGTGAAGTAAATGCAATTTGATATTTCCTCATTAGTGTTAGCTTTCTTAAGCAAATGAATGAAAGAAATATTTATATTACATGCAGATTAGACTACCGCTAATTCAGATTTGTAATATGGCTGACTCTAGTGTTGGAATTTCGAGGATTGAACCTCTAAATAGCAAAAATTATGCTTTATGGAGAAAAGCATGATGCAGTGAATAAAGAATCATTGGTGAGCATTCCCAAGGATAATGAAGATAATCCAAATGGAATAAAGGACCCGAAAGAAAATGCTCTCAAAAGAGGGCTCCCACCTGGTAACTCAAAAGAAATTAGTATTCAGGGAAGAAGTGAAGACGTAGAAGAAATTGAACTACCATTACTAGATCGAGGGGTTAGACGATCATCTAGGGAAAAGAAACCTATCACAAGATACTCAGCAAATGTCATTTTAGAAAATATGCCAAAGACTTATCAAGATGTATTAAATTCTAAAGAGAAACAAAAATGGACCCAAGCTATAGAAGAGGAACTGAAATCAATGGAACAACATAACGTATGGAAGATCGTTGATCGACCTAAGAATACGAAAATTCTCAGAAGTAAATTTGTTTTTACACTGAAAAGGAGGGTGAAAATAAAAGATACAAAGCTCGATTAGTTATTGATGGTTCAAGAGAGAAAATGGGTCGAGATTTCAAAGAATCATACAGTCCTGTAATGAAACCCGAATCCTTTCGAACACTATTGAAAGTATCAGCTATAAATGACTACAAAGTTAGAATTTTTGATGTGGAAACTGCTTATTTAAATAGTAAATTGAAAAGATCTGTTTATATGAATCCTCCTGATGGTTTTGATATTGAAAGTGGAAAAGTATTACTAGTCACTGGAAGTTTGTATGGACTCCCAGAATCAGGAAGATGCTGGTATGACAAACTAAAGAAAATATTGAACAAAATAGGAATGAAAGAATGCAAATCTGATCCATCTGTATTTATCTGCCAAGATACTGATAAATATATTGCTTTAGGAATGTATGTTGATGACGGGATCATTATTGGAGAATCTGAAGATCTCATTGAGGATTTTTTGAGGAATTTAAGAAAGGAAATTAAGATTAAAGAAATAAAGAATAAAATCAACTTTCTTGGAATCGACATAGACTTTTATGAAGAAGGAATTATGCTCAACCAAAAAGAATACATAACAGAAATTTTAGAACGTTTTGATGTGCAAAACTGTAACTCTGTGAAAACCCCAGGAGTTGTTGGAATGAATTTAGATGAATATGAAAATTCCAAACCAGTGGACATGAAATTGTACCAGGAGATGTTGGGTAGTATAATGTATCTAGTTACTGGGACACGACCAGATTTAGCATACAGTATCAGCAAGTTATCTCAATATTCAAAAGATCCTAGAGAAATTCATTTACAAGCTTTGAAGAGAGTATTGCGTTATCTACAAGGTACTAAAGAATTCAAGTTAAAGATAGATAAATGCAAAGAAAAGCTACATATTAATTCTGATGCAAGCTGGTGTACCAGTAAAGATTCAAAATCATTCAGTGGTTATACCGTTAAGATAGGAAACTCATTAATTGGATGGAAGAGTAACAAACAGAAGATCGGAACTTTGTCAACCATGGAATCCGAATTGGTTAGTTTATGCGATGCAGTATGTGAAGGACGGTGGTTGATAGATTTATTAGAAGAGTTGAGACAAGAGGAATTAGTGCATCGTCCAATAAAGATATATACAGACAGCCAATCCGCAATAGATTGGATATATAACCCAAGAGTAAACAACAGAAATAAGCATCTATCAAGAAAATACCATTTTATAAAAGAAGAAGTGGAAAATAAAGAATTTGACGTACATCATATGGCAGGTACGGAAATGGATGCTGATGTGATGACTAAAGAAGTGAGCCAAGTGAAGATGCGTACTCATCTGCAGAAGCTTGGAATCATTTTTCCCGTCGTGTGAAAGGAGGGATGTGTTAATATTTCTCACGAGCGAAAAATATATTTCTGTTGAGAATAATAACTTTAACTTTTTTCTTTTAATCAGCTCGCGAGATTATACGTTGTTTAAAATATGAAAAGAATAGAAAATGGATTTTCAGGATAGTAGTGTGCTCTTATATTTGTAATGTGTTTTTGGTATGTTTATTTTGTTTTATTAAATGTTATTTATGTTTTTGATAACATAATTGCCACTTTTTTCGATTCACGCATAACACCATTACTTGCATAGAAAATAAAGGTTGCTTTTGATAGTAATTACTTGTTTCAATTTGTCCCTCATCATTATTACCTGTTTCTATTATTATTTAATATTTTAGTAAGTTCTGAACCGAAACAAATAAAGATTTTAGCATATGTTCCGATTCACCACTCTCTCCGGGGTTAATCGGAACACAATTGAAAAATTAATTAAAAAGTATAAAAATTATTTAAAATGTATAGTTTTTTTTGTAACTGCACAAAACAAAACCCAGAGTTCTAGTCAAAAGAAAAATCATTAGTTACTTTTTTAAAAACTTTTAAAGTTAAAAAAAAGTTCCGATTTACCCCGTTTTATGGTACATAATTTTTTTGAGAACTATTTTTCAAATATTAAGAACCTGGTTGTTAAACGGGGGGGGGGGGGGGAATATTAACCCTTCTCTCCTTCGGGAAAGTGGACAGTCCCGAGGTCAATTTTTACGATAACGAAATATGGCTAAAAGAGAATCTTTATTTCTTTTAGTCTTTTTAAAAGTTTATAAAGCCTTGGAAACCCACGTTTTTCGATTTTCCGTGTCGTTCCAGACATTAATTAGCACGGATCATTGAGAATTCAGCGTACAACGGATTTCGCAGCAACAAAAACTTTGATAATCTGCAATGAGCTTCGGTGATTTCTGTTTCTTTTCTAGCGTTATTTAATTTGAGCACGTGACCATCATACGAAGCAGGTGGATGAGATTGACATGTTTTTCTTCCGCAGCATCTCTTCTAAAACAAATTTGTAGTAGGGTCAGTTGGGGTAATTGTAAATGCTTTTTCAATGGTTTAACTTTTGATCCTTCCCGACATCTTGGATGAAATAAAAGTTCAAATGGTGAGCCAAACCTATACTCCTTGTGAGTAGATGTGTACAAAAATTTTGATTTTGGGACTATTTGTTAGCAAATGAATTCGTGTTTACATTTACCCCAGTGTGTTTACATATCCCCCAGAGTCTCTGGGGTAAGCGCAAACAGGGATTTATTTTCCCATGAGGTAGATGCGAATAGAACACCGGGCATACACAGTCTGCTATAGGAAGCTTAAGAAGCTCTGGAGCTATGGTTCTGAATCTACGGCCCACGGGCCGCATGTAGTTCGATGAGTTATTTTTGAGTCTTCTGAAATCAGTTAATGAAAAATATCTTACAAAAAATTAAGTAATATGGTACATTTATGTAATGTATGTGTCCCACAGTGGATCAGTCGGTTAAGCTCAGTTCAAAGAAGTCGTTATTCGTCCTACTTTCATACGACTCCTTACATCTACGATCTACAATATTTTTCCAATATTCAATACATTTTTTAATATTTATAATTCAAAAAATAAGATATTCCAAGAACAAAAAAAAAAAAAAAAATGTAATCTGATAAATGAATGTCAGAGCAAAGTAATACTAATCTTAAGGTAATAATAATTTAACTTTGTGCAAGTAAACTGTAATAGAAATATAATTTCACGTTAATTTAAAGCACAAATGAGCATTAAAATGCAGACATATGTTTCGGGATTGTTTGGAATCCCTTTTTCAATGCGACAGGGAGCTCCCTGTCGCATTGAAAAAGGGCTTATCATTTGTGCTTTAAATTAACGTGAAATTATATTTCTATTACAGTAATCTTAAGGTGTCAGTTAATCTATTTCCAATATATATATATATATATATATATATATAGGGTAAGTTAGTCAGATTGTTCTTCCAGTACAGTATGTCAAAAAAATAAAATACAATTAGAAACTGACAATGTCTAATAAAAGTAAGATAATATGTGCGGTGACACGTTATTTTGCTTCGAATCAAAGTTTCGTAAGTTTGTTGGTTTGCATTAGCCCTTTTGAACTCTTGATAAAATTGAAAGTGAGTATTTGTTTTCCTAACTTTTTCAATAATGATAGGATGGCATGAAAATTTTTATTTCTATATTTTTTACAGGCGAAGGAATGCTGAAAGATAAAATTTATGTACAGTAAAACCCCGTAATACCGCGCCTCAGTATACCGCGGAATCGGATATAACGCGGTTGCTAATATGTCCCCCGACGTTTAAACCACCCTTTATCATTACAAATCACTATTTGTATTTCAAATTCTTTGAAATTTTTGAAAAGTAAACATATTCTCTTGTCCGTGAGAGTATATAAAGGCTTAAAACATTGTTACTTTGAAAAGTGCGTTCGTCTTCTTCCGCACAAATCTACTTTTCTCTTAGAATCTCTCCCCCTTCATAATTTTATATTTAAACTTAACAAGATTTTTAATGCCCACATTTTCTCAGAACACAATTGTTTTTATTGCGGTTGATATGGTTTTAGCTTAGGAGTCTCAAAAAGCAGAAAATTTAATCTGAATAACCTATTACTCGATAGTTTAACCGCTCAGTTGTCATCAGTGTGCTTCTTACATAGCAATTACAGCAAATAAAATCACAGGAAACAAGAAAAGAAACAATTGTACAATAGAAGAAAAGTTAATTGTAATTGATAAAGTTAAAAGTCGTGCAACAGGAACGAGTATATTTCGTGAATATGATTCCGTGGTACAGTTTCATTATATCGCGGTTATGTTATAACGCGGGTGCCAAACATGTCCCCCGGCACCCGCGTTTTAACGGGGTTTTCCTGTATATGTGTCACAAATGCATGAAATAGAATAACTAACTCAGTGGTTGATTAGTCGTACTGAGGAGAGATTGTCTCTAATTGAAATATTTAACTAAACAAACTCTTGTCAAACAAAAAGTCTAAAATGTCTGAAAGTTATTTAAACGTTCGAAGCTGAACTTGAAACCTTTAATGAATTATGGTCGAATTTCGACCGATGGGCGAACTCTAGTTGAGTTAAATGTGCCTACTCACACGAGTGGTGGGTGCCTGACCGCAACCGGATCGTCCGTGTGCATTACTTGGGAGTCACTTGTGACGAATAGTTTAAAATCTTTGTGCAACAGCTAAGTTCTGTAAAATGATTTTCACCGTAGCAAAACTATCGGTGATGTAAAACTTGCCTCACAGGAAAACGAAATGAGTAAATAAACTTGATGTTAAGCCAAATGTGGACGAAATATTCGGTGATTAGATATAGATCATATGCAAAACTTAGTCTTAATAAATGGAGGAGGGGAATAGGAAATTTTAAATAAATAATAAATTTATAGAACGAAGATTGCTTGATCGATACGTAGAGCACAAGAACGAGGACTCCGCCATCAGCAGTGTCTCAGATGCGTTTGTCGGGAAACGCAATTGTGTTCCAACGAATCACATGGTACGTGACGCGAGAGTCCATCTGAGTCACGTGATCACAGGAAAGGACTTTTGGAGTATTTATACTGGTCATTTTTTCTCAGGTTTAAAAGTAATTTCGCTGTTTTTATTATTTTTAACTAAAAGCAAAAAGCAGCCAATATGTGTCACAGCTTTTCAGGGATGCTTCCCCTAAGGAACACAATGGAGCACCTTCCAAAAGCTTCGGAATCTCCATAGAACGATGATTCCCAAAAAACTGCTATATCCCCCTGAAAGGACGTTACCATGGCGCGGACTGCGCCATCATGACTCCTCCCGCTTGGGCATTCCTAGCTTTTTAATGTCCCGAGAATCAAAGAACAATTATCTTCAATACTTTAATCATTATCTCAAATCTTGATGTTAGTAATGGAGCACGACTACATTCAAAAGCATTTACACTTATGAATACATTGACTGAGAATTATTGATTGGAGTCAAATATTAAAACCTGTTAATATTTTATCCTCTGACTTGAAAAAGGGCTTTTTATATTGTATGTTAAAAATTAAGCTCAAATTTTTATATCGCATGTTAAAAATTAAGCACAAATTTTTATATTGCATGTTAAAAATTAAGCACAAATTTTTATATCGCATGTTAGAAATTAAGCACAAATGTTTTCTTTCACGAGTAAGAGGGAAACACCCTCTCAAAATCCCGCTTAATTTAGTAAGTAAACAGTACGTTTGCGTTTACTAGTAAATGGAAGATTACTAACGGTTAAAAGGGAAATTGCATACAACAGAAATAAATATTTTTATGCCACGTAAACTGCACTCTCATTGCTAAATATTCAACTAAAAATAGAAAATACAGAACAGTGCTACTGCAAATTGTAAATACAGTAGCGTCCCAATTACCCAAGTTTCATATAACTGAGTTAATAACAAATTCCTCATTCCGTTCTGACAAGAAAATTAGTGTCACGTTTCTTAATTCATCACCACGTTCTCCATCTTACGGGGAAGAACAGTTACAGTGATTTATCAGCAATAAAAATATTAAGTCATCCCGTTCTTCATCTTATGGAGCATGTTATACTTGTCTCTTGGATAATTTTTAATATTTGAGATGATTTTCGTCTATTATTGAATTGAAATCTATGATGCGTTGATGTGCAATGAATTTGCATTATGTTGAACTCATGCTGCGACTAATTCAAGTGTAAGGAAACAATTTTTCAAGGTGTGGTCTCATTCCTATTATAGAAAAGTAAAAGACATCTCATCTACAGTTACCAAAGTGACAAGAACTTTGTTCAAGAACTTTTAGTTCGATCTTAATCATTTTAATCGAAACTTTTTTATGTGTCATTTCTTTAATAGGACGTAGCTTTCTTTAATTATACAACTCGATTTCATGCTGCTAGAAGTCCTTCATTTATCTTTTGACATTCATATACGACTCTTCAAATCATAAAATCTCCTCTCATTTTCAGGGACTTTGCACTAAAAAAAATCCTACAAGCTTCGATAATTTCTGACAATCGCCAACATAATTACTGATAGATTTTCTCTATGCTTTAATCAATCTACCTAAAAGTTATGTGGCAGTTACATCAGATTCAGAAAGTGAGTTTCTACATTTCTGAAAGACTTGAGCAAGCTTGAAAGCTTGACAAGAACAAAAGAATTTGGAAAGTAATTACATGACGTTTTTTCGATAAGAAAAACTCAGTTTTATTTGAGCTTCTATTTTAAGATTTGTAATGTCTTAAATCTCTCACGCACACACACATTTAAAGAACTTTCTTTTAATCTTCCTTAAAACTTACTTAAAAACTACTTTTTCACATCATTTTATTGACCTTCACATTTTAAATACGTTAGATATTCAATATACATAACATGAAATGTGGGACGTTTTAGAAATAGAACATTTGTTATGAATGCATCCTCCTTTAATATTTCCAAGAACAACTAATAGAATCGTTTGCAAAAATTAAAACTTTAGAAATTGAAATGAAACATTTATTATTTTTCTATTATTTGTCTTGTATAAAGGACATAAAATAAAAGTTCATAGCTGGCTTGTAGTATAAGCACACAAAACTTCCCTTCGTTAATACACGTCATCCGTTGCGTTGCCAGTTATTTTGATAACGGACAATAAATCTCAGGTCAACATTCACTAGAGACCATCTGTACGGTTCTACCATCAACTAAACTGATCTGCCTGGCAGAGTGCCAAGAATAATCCATTCATGCTCAAGGGAAAAACTGCTGGTGTAAGGAATGTGCCATTTTTGTTCTCGTTCTAGTTCATTTAGCATACTTGGTTTCTTCCGAACTGATGCTATATGCCACTTTATAAATTTAGTTGCTTTCTACAAACAGAGAATGAAACATTCTGATTCGCGTGCTAAATAAACGCACCTGCAAAACGAACTTCCTTAAAACTCGAATGGATTCGTTCTTTTCCGCTATGCGCAGAAGCGTCTTAATGTCAAAATTCCGCGGTCGAACTGTGACTTTGAATCTTCGTTATTGTTGTGCGCGTAATAACCAATTGCCTATCCCCTAAATGCAACTTAATAGTCTTCAAACTTTGCAAGTTCTTGGAATCTTTAGAATTAACTACTACAAGGTTTTTCGGGGAACCCCATACCACATGGGCCAGTACTACACCATAGACAGTGGCCATGAAATTTTTAAAAAACTTAGAATTTTAGCAAATTTAGTTAGGTATGTTTTGCTCAGCTCTTCATTTACTAATGACATAAATATACTCGCATTAGTTTTAAAGTGTTCGAGTTTTTAACTATCTCACGTTTAAGTTCCCGTTACAGGTAACTGGAAATGAAATGTGAAATAAATCTGTAGTAATAGCACAAAACTGCACAAGTACTTAAAACTAATAACCACATGGGATTATATAAATTAAAATGCTATTCAATCTCGGATACATGTTAGCTGAAATGAAGACTCGATTTTAAAAATATGATTAAAATTTTTCTAATACCTATCCTGAAAAACAAGTCGATTTTAATCGTGGCAGTCATGCACTCGGAGTGCGATTTCACCTAAATTTCTGAAGTTTTTTTGCTCATACACGTCAGAGAGAAATATTAATATAACGTTAAAATCCAAATAAGTAGTGCATCAAATGAAAACGAAGTTCTAAAATGTTAAACTTCAGTTTGAGCTCAGTTGGATATACTACTTCTGTGCTTCGTACGACAGTATAATTACTTGATGAAGAGGAAGTTAATGAAAAATATTGTATATTTTATAACAAATTTTAGCATCAAATTAACCCCTTCAGTATCAGGAAGGTGATTTCAAGTAACTGTCTATACTTATACAAAACAGAATATACACAGTATGTCAAAGAATTTTTCAGAATAATTTCATAAAATAAAATAAAACTAGTAATTAGATTCTTTAAGTTTTTTTTTTTTTTCAAAATAAGCTCCTTCGGCTTCAATACATTTGTTACTGCGGTTTAACAATGATTCGAATGCCTCTTCCAACTCACATTTTGGGACTGCCTCCAAAGCTCGCGCCGAAGCTGTTTGTACAGTGTCAATGTCATAAAAGTAAAAAAAAAAAAAAAAAATATATATATATATAGTAAACAAATGAACTGAGGTTTTGGCGGTGGATCAGCTGGTAGTTAAGGAGTTTTACGAATGCTATAACACAGATAGCGCCACTGTAAGCTTAGTTCCAGTTGTAGTCTTAAAAATTCTTTGATACACTGTGTACAAACAGCTTCGACGCGAGCTTTGGAGGCAGTCCCACAATGTGAGCTGGAACAGGCATTCGAATCATTGTTAAACCACTGTAACAAATGTATTGAAGCCGAAGGAGCTTATTTTGAAAAAAAAAAAAAAACTTAAAGAATCTAATTACTAGTTTTATTTTATTTTATGAAATTATTCTGAAAAATTCTTTAACACTGTGTGGTATAACAATGCTTTTTTTTTCAGTTGACTTGCAGTCTGGTATATCGGGAGCACAGGATCTGAAATGAGAAGGATGTATTTCAAAAGCTCCGGGGGCTCTATATTGGAAACTTTAAACATTTGGTATTAGTTACAGTGCGTGCTTCCACATCTTATCTGGTGTGGAAGGGGAGAATGCTAAATAGAAGCACTTGTGTTCTAATGTGTCATCAATTCATGCTTTATGTCTGTTGACTGTGGGGTGCTTGCAGCTTTTTTTACTTAAGCGGTTAGCGCCTTAATTGGTGCTACCTGTAGTTGAATTTCATGTTTTTTTTGTCTTTGTAATTTTTACTTAACAATAGGGATCTGGAGGGGAGCGGAGTTGGGAGAAATGGGGCAACGACTTTTTTTTGCAGGAGCATGGTAACTCCTCGTGCTCCTCTACTACAATTTTTTTTTATTTGAATTCCACTTAAAATTTAATAACAAGCTTTTTATTCGTTAAAATTAGTTTGAGTGAACAACAACAAAGAACGAAAGTTGATTTTTCTTCTGCAAAGTGAATCGAATACAACTAACTATTAATTTGTTCTCCTCAATATAAATAAAATCATTAAATTAAACAAATAACGATGATAATATGATTCCTATTAAAACTCTTCGGTGCACCGAACGGAGCTGGAGCACAGTTGGAGCAAGAATTTATAGGTGGGAGTGGAACAACTCAAAAATGTCGTTGCTGGTCAATTAGCAGTAGTCAACTAGTCTCACTGCTTCATATACCTATATATTAGGTATATATTTTAGAATGTTTTATATTGACTTGCCCCACAGTACTCCGGCACACCCAGAAATGTACCGGAGCAGTTTGAAGGCCATTGATGCAAGTTATCAAAGAGAGAGAGAGAGAAGAAACAAGAAAAGAAAGAAAAAAACTGAACGTTAAATTGCATTATTTTTAAACAATCAAAACATTCATATAGGATTTTGAAACTTAATTCTCCTCAATAATATTTAATGTTTTGTTAATTGTTTTAGGAACGTTTTGCAGACATTGACACAAAAAAATCTTCCGACGAAAAAAGAAGTATAATTTAAAAGTTGAATGAATAATGTATCAGCTTTGAAAAAGAAGTCAGATTTAATTTAATCGAGTCCCTCCCGATAAAATCAAAAGTTGCAAACTATAACATAACCGTAACTTAGATTGCATTATTTATAAGTTAATCCATGAAAAAGTAAATGAAGTGTTTCATTTGATACTACTTCGAAAAACTTTTCTCGAAACACCGCTAATGCATCTAGTCATTTTCTTTTTCTTCTTCCCCTCTCCTGTTTGCTTAAAAAACTGCTGTCAAAAAAGTTGAAAAACGGAAACATCTTTTCGGAAAGCAATCCCATGTATTTTCCCGTAGCGCCAGCTGATTGGATGGTCGCCAACACTTATCGCCAAGAAAGCGCTAAGGCTTGAAGAGTGGCACAATCAGCAGCTCGAAACATCTATACTTTATGACGTCATGCGAAGGTGGTTCGAATTGCTTCGGGCGAAGCCGAAGCGAGGCGTTGCTAGAACATCGGATTCTTCCCTCAGGTGTGCAGTGATCATGATATCGGAATTTTAGAAGTGATTCAGAAAACGGACGATACATTTTATTTTCGTTCAAAATGTTAAAACTTGCATTTTTATGAATAGCAAGATTGAAGCATGAATACTTTAATGAAACAATATTAGGAACATTCAGCGAAAAAGTCCTAGAATATTTAATTCGCATTTCAGAAATGTACGGAGGCGTTCGTAAACATTGCGTTGGTGAATAAATGGAAAAGATAGAAATCGGCCCTGGGCAATATTTTTAAAGATAACGTCACGTAAATTTTTATTTTCTATACAAAACATTTTTTAGATAGATTTTACAAAATGAAAAAGGCTCTTGTGTAAAAATTTCTCTGAAGACAGAAAAGAAAGGGGGGAGCCTGAAATTTTTTCTGAAATTAAGACTTAAGCAACCAAACTAAAAAATATCAGCTTAATTTAAAGATTTATGCTGTAATTATTAATCAAAAATCAAAGTTGGATGCACAAATCGTAATTGAAATTGCGAAACTTTTATTACTATTAGTGCATTCAATATTGATTTTTTGATGTATTATATTTGGACTTTTTTTTTCCCTCTTAGTCATTGCAACTGTCTTATTCCTTTTTTCTACCATAATAAACAGTTTTTCCTGCAGCGGTCATTGAGGTCTCAGTTTCCCCATTCGAGCTACAGAAAAAAAGAGTCCTCTTTCTTAGAAACTAATTAGTTATGAAACCTCGAATAATTAATTAAAATGATTAATTTTATTCTTTTTTTATAAGTTATTTTCACAATATATTCTTTTTCCACTAAATATCCCTCAAAATTTTCCACAGGAGAAGGAAATATGCCCTTCTTTGCTACTTCCATTTGCCTTTCTAATTATGGCAATCAAGGGTTCCTAATTATTAATTAGGCGCTTACGCTTCTTAATGTTGACAGAAACATTAACACCGCTTGAGGTTTCTATTTCTTAGCATCAACTAATTTCTGAGCATTTTCCTTTCGTATGCTCAGGAGATTTGAGTCTTTTGTCTCTTTGTTAAAAACCTACGCGAAGTAAATATGGGAGGCAGTGACACTTCCCTCCTACTTTCATTTCGCATTTGATGTTACAAGGTTGTTTGCTTTTGCGCATGCGCCGGTAAAGTGCGATGTAATGGTGGAATGTGTTCAGAGCATTTTATTATTATTCTATTGATTCCAAATAGTGATAATTTACGCATAGTCGTTCGCATAACTTTTAGGGATTCGAGCAAAGTTTTTTTTTTTTTGTCTTCTCAATATAAATTCATTTCTTGAATTTAATTTGAAAGTTAATTGATATTCAAGTAATTAATTTTATTTGAATGAACCCCCCATGGACCCCTTGTCACTCCTTTCTCTTTTTTGTGTACCCCCTTTCTAGGGGATCATTCTAAAAGAAGTCAGTGCAGCATTTATATTTGAAAGTTCTAAACAGTAAAACTGAGGATAAAGTTTTTTTAAAAGAAGTCCTACAACAGAGCGATGTTTTTCTGCGTTACATAATTCTCCGAAGAAAAAAAAAGGGTGGCGGTGTTATAACCCTTTCGGTATCAGAATCTGGATTTGATTTTGCCTCATTTACCATATGTAAAATGTTAAGTGCTCTGAAAAATGGGGGAAAAGAAATGTCTTTTTAAAAAATCTGCATAGCCCCTCCCCGCGGCCTATGGCCAGACCCTCTGGATTCTGTCTTTGCTAAACTCTCTTTTTGCAATATTTCAAAAGAATATTGCAAACAGCTGTTTGGAGGGTGCTATGAGTTATTTATTAATTTTGATATAAGAGTTATAATCATACAATTGTTTAATATCAGTTAAATAAAAGTCGCTCCATTTTTTATTGTTTTCGCAACCTAATTTGAGATATAAAACTTCCTTTAAAAACTAAATCATAAGATTCAATTGTTTAAATCGCAACTTTCGAAATTGAAAAAAATGTTTCTCGAAAAAAGCTCAACCTCATTTTATTAGTTCAGAAAAAAGCTTTCCGTCTGCTACATAATATTCTCCATTTCATTCCTACCGCTACCGCAGTATTTTGACGCCTCTGCCAAGTCCCACAATTATGCTTCGGCTAAGCCATTAGAATAACATGAGCACAAGTAGAAGAATGAAAAAAAAAAATTCGAAATGCTCGCATACAAAAAGACATCTCGAACGCCACGTGAATTCCAGAAGGGCCTAGATACAGAGTACAATATGACCCAGATACACGCGGCTGCAAAGACCGGATCGATACTTCGTGCGTAAAACATCCAGACTGCGTTTAGGGGAAAAAGTCAATAAAAACGCGCGCTTCAGAAAGGAACAGCGAGCATCAAAGGATTTCCTCCCTCGTTGCAAGAAGAAGGGAAGGAGAGAGAGAGAGAAAAAATAAAGAAGAGGAAATTTTATTTTGGGAAGGATAAAAATGCGAAATCTCTGGATTCTGATGGGGAAGATTCGAAAACTATGGTGCTTGATCGATTGGGGCATGATATCGATGACATAATTGTCGAAAGGTCCGGGATCGGTAGCTAAAAGTAAATGGAAATGGCAAAATTATTTTTGGAAATTTTTTTTAACTCAGGATGTTGAGGATCTTTGTAAACAAAGCGACTCTTATCCTCCAGACAGCCATCCCCTCCTTCGCAACAGTTTTTAAATTCGAGCATTTTCTTTTTGCCCCTAGCAAAAATGTGTTAGTTAACATCATGCTTAGAGGTTTTAAGTCACGCCCCATTTTGTAAGCACTTTTCCATCAGCACACCAGAAAGATTTTTTTTATTTATTAATGAATTTACGAGTCATTATCAGGAAAATAGTTTTATGCAATTACTGGTGGTGCTTACAAAATGGGGCGTGGCTTAAGAGTGCTACGCCCCCAGGTTAAACTTTGTTAAGTTTAGATCGTAATCATATTCTATTGGATCCTGGGGGAGCTACATATTATGTGTAGAAAGCAAAATATGTCTCAGTATATACATTTAAAAGCTCTGATGAATTATAAAAAATTGAGCGTAAACAACTTTCGACGAAAATGCTTTTTTCTACTAATAGACTACATGGCAAGAAAGGGTGTGCGTTTTTGTTTCTTTATCTTGCTACAACATAACTTTATACTAAACACAATACATTTTTCGCTCTTTAATTTTTCCTCTACATACTTAGTAGAGGTAGAGCCCTGGATAATTATGTAATTCTATATGAAAATTGTGTTGCCATGTTTTGCTGATAAAATGCAACATGCAATGAATAATGGGTTAACTAAAATTATTCCAATCCTTAATTATTCGGAGAAGAATAATTACCCTAACGAGCTATCTCTATTCCATTCTGTGATAATTCCAACTCGAAGCAGAATGTAGCTATTCGAATTGTTGTGAAATTACAGACAACGCATAATGATGTTTACTTCATAAATAAAATATAGTGTGTATTATTCAATAATTACCATTTTAATGCATTCTCCTTACGTGAGAAATATATATAATTTTAGCTTGTTATAATTTTTTGGTTTGAAACTGGTAGCAATAAAACCCCCCTCACTATTGCTTGCATGTTTTAAAGTTATATTTTAAAGCATCATTTCCTGGATGACGATTATCGAATGGCTGCACGAGAAATAGTAATAAATTAATTAAAGTAACATATAAAAACTTTCTGAAGTAAATTAATTCAAATTAACTGCTCCAATTGCTGTGTGTAGCGATCTTACCTTTTCTTTACATGTCAAAGCATATGTGTAGCAATCATACGTTTTCTTTACATGTCAGACAACAATTATGGAACTGGGTACCTAATCTCCCATTAGATCAAAAACTTGCGGGATTTTTCTCACGGAAGTACTGATATGGAACTGTTCTCACGTCGTACGCCGTCATTCCCACATTCACCAAACATTTGGAATCTAAATGCAGCAAATACTTGCAGCAAGACTAACCAAAGAGGAGTCTTGAGAATTCAAACACTTCCCATGATTCAACTCAAAATTTTCATACTTGTTTAAAAATAAAATGTTTCATTTACCTCGTATTGCAAAATTGCTCTTCATTTAAGACGGATATTGTCTATGATAGCGCTGTCATGAAGATACAGTTAAAGATAGAAATCGGGTCGTAAAGTAGAGTTTGTAAAAATTTTGTGGAGAAAAGAAAGAAAAGAGAACTCCCCGAAAATTATGTTCTGTTCACGGCCTTGTCTTACAGTCACTCAGCTTTCAGATTAAATAATCCACAAGGCAATACAACTTATTAAGTCAGGGAGATAAATAAATAAGGGGCCGTTCATAAATGACGGCACGTTTTTTCGCCACATATTTGATCCTCCTCCCATCCTTTGTCACAATGTGTTACACTTCAGCGGACCCCCCTCCCTCCCTTTTTCACATGTCACGCTATGTTGCATAATGCATGATGTCACAGTTCTTGTTACCCCCATCCCTCCCCTTGTCCCACTTTGTCACAATTTCATGAACCCCACTCCCCCGCTCGATGCGTGACATAATTTATGAATGATCCCTAAATCTTTTCTTCTTGACATTGAAAATATTCCAAAAAACACTAAGGAATCTTCAGCCTTCCAAGAATTCTATAATAACAATAGAACGTAGTTTTTCACATTATCAGAAAATTTTTGGCCTATGAATTAAAATCTAGAGATCACTCCGGCTACGTGATGATCAAATAAAACCCGTGAAATTAAATTCATCATGCTTAGTTGCCCCAATTTTAACCGCTCTTCACACAATAACCACTTTAATGTATACACACCGAATTATTTATACAGACTCAAAAAGATCTTAAGTAGGTATAGCCAATCAGACACATTTTAGTTATTCAAATATTTCTATCTGAAATAGTACATTTCCAGGAATCTTGATATACTCTCCTGATGGATTCCTGGCCAAGTAGGATTTTGCAGCTGTTATGGCTGCGAACACAGAGAGGTCGTCACGTCTTTCTTTTTTCAGACGATATGACAAATTCCATCAATGGCTGTGAATTTGTTATATCGTTTGAATATTGATTGCCAGCGCTCTGTGGGAAGTTGAATGATATAAATATCACTCCAACAAAATAAATATGACTCCATCCGATCCTTGGAGAAAGGTTTAAATGTTTAATCAAAGATCATCAGAAAAGAACAAGTTGTAATAGCCCGATTTCGAATTCGCCAAATTTTTTATTGTATTTGCTTTAGAATTTCCAAACAAACTCTAAAATCTTTGAGGAATTGTGGTTGTTATCTTTTCAAGTTTCAATATATCCCTTTTTATAAATTTTTTACATATGTTTTTCGAATTTTTAATTTCTACTCCGCATTTTATGCTCAAGTTCGTAAATCGTTTCTGAGATTCTCATCTTCGATGTGTCCCATTTTATAATGTTCTCGAGCATGTTCTTCCTAAGTTTTTCATCTCGCTTTCATCTTAAATTTTGAACTGATTTTCTTAGACATTTAGAAGTGATTTTTAAGATTTCGGTTTAGTTATTTTTGTCCTATAACTACATTTACTTGTTCTGAAGGCCGTGGTAGCCTAGTGGTTAGGATGTCAAGCTTCCAACCGGAAGATTGGGTGTTCGATACCCAACCAGGAAGACCCATGTACCCTTGGGGATACGTGCATGTAAAATCCGTGGACCCTGAAGTTTCGAGGGAAATGGAGGGCAGAGAATTTCTTTTCCCTTCACTCTTAGGTCAAAAAAAGGAAGGTGGCGTATTTGTGGTGGCGGCATCTGGCGTCATCGTAATACATAATGATCCAAGTCATACTTCTACCGTTGTGGTGCTCATCTATAAACGAAAGGCGATCTTTACTGCCTTATTTCCTGGTCGCTCTGCGAAGGGGAGCTTGTATACCCAAGTGGCATGGCAAGAACTTGTTCTTGGGGTGAACAAGTTCACCCCAACTTTACGAGGAAGGGTGTTTGTAAAGCTGCTACACGTGTTTGTAATTTTCATTGCAGTTACCATGTGGGATAGAATTTGCTCAACGATATGCTAGTCATTACAAAGGTAATCAATAGACAAACTCGCTACTCACCGCTTTTCTTCGTTAAACGTGACTATAAACAAGATTGCAATGGATTCGGCAGTTTTTTTTCAACCGAAGTTCTCTGGAATTCTGAGGTTTTGCCTGAAATCGCGAATTTTATGACTCTATTAACTCTCTTTAAATGAAAAAATAATACTATTAGTAATTTTGATTGGGCTTATATAACATATGCTACTTTAACTAAATGTTAAGACATTTCGGCAGATGTTTATGCACATTTAAGCAGTTTCCAATTAACCCTTATCCTTTCTAAAACTGCTCTTAAGTAAGAATACTTATCACCAAATTCATCAAGTTAAGAATGTCTATAGCAGGGATGGTGAACCTTTCTAAGATGTGGGTCAAATTTTGTTCATATATTTTTTAGTATTAAGCTCGTGGGTCACTAATGGCCATTTGCACCAAAGTTAAGTTTAGAAAATTTTAACTGAGTATTTTAAAAACTAAATAAATATCTTTAAAATTCAATTAGCTTAACTGGTAAAAATAGGCGTGGTTTGAGGACTTAGCATTTAAATTGCTTTTGTGTCAATGCAGTGTTTGAAAAAATACAAATAGAATATAAATTATCTACACAAATTAGAAAATCTAAATAAACCCGAGTAGACAAACAATTCGTTGTCTAACAATCGTGGTTCAGTTAAATGGAGGTGGTGGTTAGTGTTTGACCCACGGGTCAATTTAAATGCTGTCTATAACCTTTAGTTTGATTATTCCAGTTCGAAAATTACGCAAATGACGACAAGTGCGTTTGAAGTATTTGAAATAAATCAAAAGTGTTTACAAAATATCAAATAAAGTTTGCCATCACTTGGTCTATAGTGAGTTATTTTACTCCCTCCAATTAACAGAGACTAGTGAAGCACTGTGGGTAGTACATGTATCACAAAGTGCATCAATTTTATGAATGTGTGTCTGTGTTTTTTTTAATGAGAGGTGTGGCCCCTCCCTCCCCCGTCTCCGAAAAGAAGGGGTTAAAAATCATGTTAATACTATTTAAGAACCTATGTGAGTTAGTTTTTTCTTAGACCAGTCTATGTACAAAAATATTTTAATGTACTGCTACTAGGGAAAAAACAACATTAAAATGTTAAGTGACCCAGTTTTGTAAAAAAGAATGAGACTCCAATATTTTCCTGAATTTTGTTATCATGAAATTGCATTCAAACTGTTTCATAAAAATATTTTTTTAAAAAATAGATTCATTACCATTTAACATAAGCGTAAACCCCCCCTCCAAAAAAAAAAAAAATCTGAAGAAATATTAGCGCACGGACGTTAGGGACCCTTAGAGCTTGGGCATCGTCAAAAACGTTCCATAAAGGAATGAAAATGTCGGGAACCGATGGAATACAGCACGACGAGATTTTTTCGATGCTCTTTTTTCAGGCATTAACAAAACGAACTTGAAATACTTGCACTGATCGATATTAAATTCTTAAGCCTGATTTAAATTCATTTTCCATTACCTTCGTGTTGGCACTAATCCAAAGTATCGCTTCATAAAAAAGGAATGGATTCATCCTACTCCGAAAAAATCAATTAATACTGTTTGAGTAGAAAATTACGCTTAATTTGTCGTTACTTAAGCTCAATTATTCGGAACAAGTCCTTAGTTGAATGCATTCTCATTGCTATAGACTTGTAATTATCTTGATAAATGAATAATTCTCCATGAAAGGCAATGTTCTAAGCTTGTTATAACGTAATTATTCCAGAGAAAAGTGCTTAAATATATTTTCCGTTTTTTTGTGATTTCTAACTAATGTATGAATTTTGTAAGTTATTAAATTTATTATAGCCATTTAATGTGCATTTTTTGCAGTAATAACTTCAGGTGAAAAACGACATGTAAAATCCCTTATTTTTGTATTTTTATGGAGCAAAATTTAAGTGGAGTCGCATATATATGCCTCCTGGTTGATTCGATCTTAGAAACATATAAGTTGCGCTTCACCATTTGGGATAAGAAACAACAACAACACGAATAAGAACTAATTTTGCACCACTTGTTTGAACTAGTTTGAATCCATGATTAAAATATACAATTTACTCTTTGTAGCATCATAAATGAAGATTTCCGTACAAAAATGCTTAATTTTTCCCAAATTCATATGTATATTACAAATGAAGTTTCAATTATCCATTTTGAACACTAATATAATGTGGAATATTGATTATGATTGCAAAATGATGTCAAGCTTTTAATTGTTCGAAATTACAAATTACGATTGCTTTCATGCTCTCTTTCTGTATTTTTCGAAGCCACAAAATACTAAATGTTTTGCGAAGTTCTTGACACTGAAAAGCAATTGAATTATGGATACTTGTCTAGCAGGGAGCAGGACAACCTTTCCCATTCCCATTGATGAACCTCTGCAATTCATGGGTTTGAAAAGACAACGGAAGCAACACGAAGTCATACATATCTTCAACTCCTAAATAATCTACCACATTTTAAGAAACATTACGTGGATGAAAGTTAGTCTGAGGCTCGAGCATCTCTCTCCGTGCATGCTAGATGTGGTTGATCTTATTGAGGTTAGATGGTTTTATGGCCGAGAAATGTTCATGTAACCTTTCGGACACAATTTGGGAGCCGTGACGTAGTTAATTTTCTTGACTCAAGGTCATTTTTGCTGTGGGCTGTCGAAAGCAAGCAAAAGTCACTGGATGTTTGTGGAGTTTATGTTTATGTCACTAGCGTTCAACAGTGAGAGATGTCACAGACGAAAGTCATAGGCTTTACGTTGAATCTCAATTCATTACTCAACGCAAAATGTTTTTTCATCTCGAAGATTAATTAGTATGTTCTCCTTTTCATAATCAACAAAGGGATTTGGGGGGACCATGGAGCCTGGACTATCTGTATTACATAGAGATGATTTTGGATAGTGGGGAAGCTTACATGTTTTTGCAAACCAGTGCTGAATTAACGGGTAATCTATTGCGATGCGCTGTGGGCCGGCCAGATAACTGTTGTTACAATACGGACAAGTCGTTGACGACCTCGCTCATTCACGTGCTATTGTCTGCGGAGTTGAAACAGACAGGAATGTCTTAATCAGAATCATTGTACTTGTGGTACACGCTTGACACAATAATAGTCAGTGCCTGCACTGCTTCCTAGATTGAGCTATTAGTCCTAAACTATTTACTCACAACCAAAAGAGAGTATGTCTACATCCTTCTCCATACATTACTTTGACTATGACTCATAACGTGAACACCACTCTTTATTTTGTTAAACTGCTGCTTATAAGTACACTGACGCCGTTTGCTTGTCCCTTCCTTACCTGTATACAGTTCTAGTTTACATATCGGACGAATCCCTAATTCAATTGCACTTCAGCGCGTTCTGTACTGAATCCTTAGCTTCAGAGCTTAATGATTAACCTAATTAAATTCGCTAAGCATTGAATAATTTTGTGTTGACCTTTTAACTTGTTTAGATTAGTCAAAGGCATGATCAAGATCTCAAATTTATAATATTCACGTATTGTGGAGAATATTGTTTAAGATAACTAACTGATGGTGACATTTAAAATTTTCAGTGATATATACACTAGGACCACAATTTCCCCCGAGGTATAGCAAATTTTTTCAAAAATATTTCAAGAAATCTATCTCTTAAAAATATCTTCCAAGTTAATTATTTTCCTTTATTAAATTACTGTTCACAATCATCAATTTTCATTTCCTTCTTTTAAAATTTTCCCCACATCTTCTGCAGTTTTTCCCTTTGATCAGCATTTTCAGAAGAATATGCACTGCGCACCTCCAGGCCCCTGTTATGGGGCGCGGTCCCAAATTATGGCAATTACTGGTCTTTTTAATGGAATTGTTTCAAGGTGACTGGGAAAACTAAATTGTTATCAAATTTTTCCATATTTTTTTCCTTCCTAGGTTGAAATAAAAAATACATTTATTTTTATTTCATAAAAAGAAGAAATTTATACAAAAACAATCTTAAAACAGTTTATACACAGAGAGGGATTCCTCCTCTGATAATACCCAGGATGCATGAGCACCATTTAGTACTTAAAAATAAATGATAAACCACACAATAACTGTTCCTTGAATTAAGCGCTCCCTGTTTTAAACAAACACAGTTTATGAAAATGACTTATTGGAAATTCGATTTTGGGTTGTTACTGGTGACTTCTGAAAGTTAATGATCCAAATGACATTGTTTCCCGATGGTGTTCCATCACTCCGTTACCGTCCGATTTTAAAACCAATGGCACTTATTTTCCGGGAGGAGGTTCCGGTCGACTCATGATTTCTTCTATCCAGTCGGCAAAGTAGCTCACCCTGGTGTAGATATCTGGGAAACCTTCTTTAGCACATCCAGAACCAAAGGAAGTTATCCCTGCAACGTAGTAGCGTCCATTCATCAGACATTGCAACGGTCCGCCGGAGTCTCCCTGGAAATGGATTAAGATTCAATATCAGTATTTTTAATTGAATCGAAATGCCGAATGTGGAGTTAATGCTATTTTGTATCAACTTTTGACTCTTGATGGATAAAATCAAAACAAAATATTTTCCTTCATTGAAGTCACGAATATCGGCAAAATACTATTTTGCATCAAGTTTTTTATTTTCAAAGGAATTCAGCCGAATCAAAATATCAAAATATTATAGGTTCTCGAATTAGAAACTTTAGCACGCTTGTTAGCACGTGCAATAAAATTAACATTTTAACTAAAAATTGATAATTAGTTAATCATTAAATGCGAATAGATTAGTTAATTAACAGCCTTAATGGAAAAACATAACAAAATTTAATTACGAAAATAATAAGAAGAAATACATGTCTGTATAATATTATCAGACCGAACCGCGTGCACGCAAGCACAGCACAGACTACAGAGTGACTGTTGAAAATCACATGTGGAGAGCTTTTTGAGACAGTCCATACGGTTACAGTTTTCTCGCCAACTGGCGCACTAGGGAAAGTTCTTTATTGCCCGCTTTGGCATAGTCAGTAGCTGCACACTCCCCCCGCAGTGTCATTCAAAATGGACATATCTACGGGGCGGAATTACACGCCGTCCTGTACGGGTTGTCCTACTCGATGGAACGGGAGTTGCTGGAATGGTTTGGCCAGCTACTCTAGGTGTGATCGGGTCGGACTGTACATTAGTATCTGAAGCAGTTGGTACAACTGGGCGAGTTTGACCGTCCAGAATTGTCTGCTTTACTGGAGTAAAATCTGCGTCCATCGGTATAAAAGCTGGTTTCAGTCTGTCTAGCGAGATGGTTTGTTTTTTACCCTTAACGTTAACATCGAAGGTCTTTTCTCCTCTTGTCAGGACTCTATATGGTCCGTCGTAAGGAGCTTGGAGGGGAGTTCGAATTCCATCATGTCGAACAAACACATGGGAACACACTCTCAACTGGGGGTGCATGAAAACTTTTCTGTAGCCATGACAGGAAGTCGGAACTGGTCTTACTGCTTCGAAGTGCCTTTTCAGGTCCGCCACTAGTTCTTTGGGTGAAACGTCAGTAGGTGATGGGTTAAAGAACTCGCCTGGTAAACGTAATGTCTTCCCATAGACCAACTCAGCTGTCATTGCTCCAATATCTTCCTTCAGGACAGACCGGAATCCAAGGAGTAGTGTGGGTAGGACTGCGGACCACTGGTCTGTGTCGTAGGCTTTGAGAGCTGCCTTTAAGGGGCGGTGAAATTGTTCGATTAAGCCGTTTGCCTGGGGATGGTATGGAGATGTCCGGATGCGCTTGATACCAAGGAGCTGGGAGAGGGCAGTAAAAAGTGAACTCTCGAACTGCCTACCTTGGTCAGTTGTGATATGGGATGGACAGCCAAATCGGGCAATCCAATGAGTGAAAAAAATTTTTGCCACTGTCTGTGCCGTTATGTCTGGTATGAGAACAACTTCTGGCCAACGTGTATAGCGGTCGATCATTGTTAAACAATAATTATTACCCTGAGATGGTGGAAGACGACCGACGAGATCCAGATGTACATGGTCGAATCTTTGTGATTGGTCTGAAAATTGCCCTATAGGTGTTTTTGTGTGGCGGGTTATCTTAGATTTCTGGCAAGGGATACAATACCTTGCCCAAGTTGTGTTATCTTTGCGAATGGATGGCCATACAAATTTGGATCTGAGTAATTTTGAAGTGCTTCGGATACTAGGATGAGCTAAGTTATGCAAAGCCACAACAACTTTTTTACGAAATGCTTCAGGAATATAGGGCCGAGCTGTACCTGTTGCTAGGTCACAATATAGAGGAATTTCACAATTTGGAAAAGTAATTTTTTTAAATTCCAAACTCTCAGAATTGTTAATTAAAGTTTGCAATTCTGAATCGGTTTGTTGCGCTTGAGCAATTTCGCTATAATCAATAGGATTAGGCATGGTAATCGCATTTATACGCGAGAGGGTATCTGCCAAAATATTTTCGGACCCTTTTATATGAAAAATCGCAGTGGTAAATTGGGAAATGAAGTCTAATTGTCGGGATTGTCTTGGGGTAGATTTATCTGAACGTTGTCTGAAAGCATAAGTGAGCGGCTTGTGATCGGTGCACAAGGAAAAATCTCTGGCTTCAAGCATATGCTTAAAATGTTTGATAGCAGCATATGCGGCTAATAATTCTCTGTCGTATGCGCTATAGTGCCTTTCTGTCTGGGAAAGTTTTCGGGAGAAGAAGGCCAGAGGCTGCAATTGTTCATCTACTACCTGTGATAATGTACCCCCAATTGCAAAATCGGATGCGTCAACTTGTAAAATTAGTTTTGCTTCGGGTTTTGGATGTGCCAATAAGAATGCATTCGCAATTAATTGTTTGCAATTTTGGAACTCTTCTTCCGCCCTGTCGGACCAGTCGAGTTTGGTCTTATCGTTCTTTTTTGCCCCTTTCAAATATGACGTTAAATAAACCTGATGCTTCGCAATGTTCGGTAAAAATCTGCGAAAAAAATTCAAAAATCCTAAAAATCGCTGAAGATCTTTGACAGTTTCAGGACGTGGATAATTTAAAATTGGTTCGACTTTATTGGGTAAAGGTTTTGTGCCACTGCTTGTAATTAAATGACATAAGAAAGGAATTTCAGGTACGCCAAATATACATTTTGAGACATTTATGTTTAGACCGTATGCATTCAATCGCTCAAGTACAATTCGCAAATGAGCTTTATGCTCTTCCTCAGTAGTACTAAATATTAAAATATCATCTAAATAAACATAAGAAAATTTGAGATCACCAAGTATTTCGTTCATAAAACGTTGAAAAGTTTGTGCTGCTCCGCATAATCCAAAATTTAAATACGGGAATTCGAACAATCCAAATGGAGTGCAGACTGCGGTTTTCTGTATATGATCAGGATGCACAGGTATATGAAAATATGCCCGGACTATGTCCAGTTTAGAAAAAATTTTCTTACCGTAAAGTGCATTGGAAAAATCCTGTATGTGGGGTATGGGATAACGATCCGGTACAGTACAAGCATTTAACCGTCTATAATTCCCAACAGGGCGAATGCTACCCGAACTTTTCGAAACAACGTGAAGAGGCGATGACTACGGAGATTTAGAGGGCCGGCAAATACCCTGGTCCATCATAAATTGGAACTCTTTTTTGACTTCCTCATACAGCTCTGGGTGGAGCCTTCTGGGTTTACTATAAATTGGTGGTCCAGTTGTTTCAATATGATGCACCGTGTTATGTTTCACTGATTTTGCCCCAGATGATAATTTCGTCAATTCTGGGGATTCTGCTAAAATTTGGTGATATAAAGAGTCTTCAGAAATGAGTTTTAGAGAAAAATACTCTGTAGATTTTGGAATAAGTCCGGATTTGCTAAGTTTAGTAATATTATCTATAAGTTTGCGGCGTTTAAGGTCTATTAAAAGATCAAAATGTTGCAAAAAATCTGCTCCTATTACAGGAACAGGAATGTCAGCAATAACAAATTTCCAAGTAAAATTTCGTCTTAAACCTAAATTTACATTCATTAGTTTGGTTCCATAAGTGTGAACTTTTGAATTATTAGCCGCGAATAATTGTAGCGAATCTGGCTTGAAATGTTTTAACTTTTTGTTAATTGGGACACAAGAGACATCCGACCCAGAATCAATCAAAAATCTGAGATGGGATTTGCTATCATAAACATATAAGCGACATGGTTTCGCGACTGCCGCCGACATATTTCGGTCGACAGCCGCTACTGTGAGTTTTCCTGATCGGCACTAGCGGAATAAGGACAGGGTGATCGGCATTTTGTTGCGTTTTTGCCGAATCGAGCATGACAATAACATTTTTTATGACGTTCGCGGGAGGAATCCTTATTACGATCGTAAGAGCGCCCGCGAAAATGTTCCTGTTTGGCGAAGTTCCGTGAGGGTCCCCTACTCCTATCGCGGAAAAGCAGTTCGACTTGTTTACGTAAAGCGGCGACTTCGTTTCGAAGCGCGCGAGAGTCATCCAATGGAGAGCCGCGCTGAATGTTATCGCTAGTAGCCGTGGCAGCCTGTCCAACGGCGAAAACGCTAGCGTCCATTGGCGTAGTACGGACCTCTGCAATTTTATCAGCCATTTTGGCTAAGTTGTCTAAAGATTCAGTGCTAATGGATAAAATAGCTTGCATTTCTGCTGGTAGTCTTTGGAGCCATAAAGTTTTGAGAAAATCATCCTTAACAGATGCCCCTCCTAACGCACGCATTTTCCGCAACAAATGTGACGGCTTATCATCACCCAAATGTAACTCTGAAATTAACCGACGAATTTGTTCGTTCTCAGATGCCGAGAATTCAGCCAAAAGTCTGGTTTTTAATGCAGTGTATTTATCTGACGCGGGTGGGGTAAGCAAACTATCTGAGACAGCAGTCAAAGTGTCAGGGTCGATAGAAGAAACGAGGTGGTTATATTTAGTTTCATCATTTGTGATTCTCGCGAGGGCAAAATTACTTTCAACCTGAACAAACCATAACTGGATATTAGTTTTCCATTAGGGAGGAATTTTGACTGAGATATGGGATACCTGAGTCAGCGTTCTGCCGCTATCTACTTCCTGGTTTTCATTCATAATAAAAACTAAATGATGGAGAAATATACCACACTTTTAACTAGGAATACTTTTAAAATATGGCAAAAACCTCAACTAAAGGGCAGACAATTGTGAGAAGAAAGCAAAGTATTAAAAATAAGACCAATCACAAAGAAAACTTCGAACACATACCTCGTTAGATGGTTAATCCAAGTGTAGAGCAAGTGCAGAATTCATCTTGATAATCGATTCAAATTTTTGGAAACGAATAGAAAAGAAAGAGTTATTAAGGATGAGAGAAGCATATTTTTGAATAATTAAGGCTGGGCGTTTTGAAATATTCACGATTAAATAAGATTTGCCGGGTCACCAGTTTAGCACGCTTGTTAGCACGTGCAATAAAACTAACATTTTAACTAAAAATTGATAATTAGTTAATCATTAAATGCGAATAGATTAGTTAATTAACAGCCTTAATGGAAAAACATAACAAAATTTAATTACGAAAATAATAAGAAGAAATACATGTCTGTATAATATTATCAGACCGAACCGCGTGCACGCAAACACAGCACAGGCTACAGAGTGACTGTTGAAAATCACATGTGGAGAGCTTTTTGAGACAGTCCATACGGTTACAGTTTTCTCGCCAACTGGCGCACTAGGGAAAGTTCTTTATTTCCCGCGTTGGCATAGTCAGCCGCGGCAAAACTATTCTCGAATTTAGCAGCTCAGTTAATCAATTCAATATTTTTAATTTGATCAAACTCACAAATTTTGAAAAAAAAAAAAAAAAAGATGTGTAGTTAAAAAAAAAAATGTTTTAAAATATTATGCAATTTAGTCGAAATATTTCACTTGATTGAAGTTACACGCATGAACTTTTGTTTCAGTTCTCCATTTTTAACTTGTTTAATGTCATAAATACCAATAAAATGCTATTTTATATTTATTTATTTTTTTAAATTTTCAATTATTTTTTTAATATTGTTTTATCCAGTAAAATCAAAACATTTTACTTCATCGAAGATATTAATATTTTAATTGGTATTTTTTTTTCAAATAAGTATTTCGACTTAGGGGCCGTTGATTAATGATGTCACGATATTTTCCCATATATTTGACCCCCTCCCCCTCTTTGTCACAATACGTCACACTTCAGCGGACCCCCTCCCCCCTTTGTCACATGTCACGCTATGTTGCATAATGCATGATGTCACACTTCTTGTTACCCCTCCGCTCCTCTTGTCACTAAAATGGAGCTAAATATGGGGACCTACTGTTATTTCGGTTATTTAAAGAACTATTTTTAGATTAGAAGATGTTAAGGAAAAACTAAATTTAAATTTGGAAACATGATCATATGGTAATCCCCTTAATTAGAACACTAATAATGTTGAAAAACAGTTTATAAATTTTAAGACATAATGTTCGTTAAAACACTGATGTCGGAGTATAAAAATTTGGGGTTTTCCACTAAGTATAGTTATGGGAAGCGATTACGAGGGAAAACTTTATGCTTAAAGGACGGAAGGAAATGTAAACTTAAGCATTTACATAAAAGCTTCATTTTCTATTTTCCAAGGTGTCACGTAACATATATGAGTTGTACAAATTTAGCAACGAGACAGGTAATGTAGCGTTCTATCTGGCTGCACTACGCACAAGGAGCTTGGAATGCTAGAGTTTGCTCATTCCTCTTTCTTTTTTGTGATTGTTTTCATCGTAGGGTGCTATGGTTTTCGTAAACTGGTTGCTTCTAGTGCGTTTTAAAACTCAGTAACTTTAATCTTGAGCATGTGCTATCAGGTTTTGCTTCAGACTTGGACACAGTGCAGCGGAGAATTTTACAAAACTTCACCCCTACGAAGAGAGGGTTTTTTCAAGAGCCTCGGTGGTTTAAGACATTCTCAGAAGAGGAAGAGAGTCCATTGACGATGAACCACGCAAAAGCGGAAGGTCTTCATCTTCCAAAACCGATGAAAATGTTGACACACAATGGGGTCTTGTGCGCTCAGATCGTCGAATGAAGGCTAACGATCGGGGAAGAGTTAAATTTGACTCACACTACTGATCATCAGAATTTTTCCTAACGAATTGGAGATGAGAAACGTCTCAGCAAAAACTGTTCCTAAAAACCTTTCGCAGGAACAGGAGAGAAAGATGTATTTACTGTTTGGAATCGATAGCAAATGATCATCTGACTTTTCAAGAGGTTGAAAAACCACCTCAAGGAATTACATTTTGAGACTATAGAGAACATTCAAACGACATGTTACAGCCCAAATGAAGACTATTCCGGTGCATGAAGTCCAGCATAGCGATGAAGAAGGGAAGAACAGTCTCCAGCGTTCTGTTACATCTCAAGCAAGCTCATTAATCTCAAACAAGCTATTTTGAAGGATACAATACTAGATTGCAATTTAATCCGAATAAAAAAACCTAAAAAAAAAAAAAAATTATCCTCATTGTTTAACTTGCACAACTCGTATAACTACTAAGATCTTTACTTATTGAATTGCAAACGATAGATAAACGCTATATTTTTATTCAAGTAAAATAACACAGTTGGTCCAAATTATAATTGATCCCAATTTATACTGACTGGACAATTGAAAAAAAATGAAGTGCTACGGCATAACTTCGTATTGAGAATTGCTTACACCTGTTCTGGAGCTACGAGGAGCTCTTCATCACTTCAAGAAAATTGAGATGTATTTCATAGAAATACAGCTCTTTTAGCTGGAGTTTACAAAGAAGTAATTCCTTGAAGCTTGATATTTTCATTGTACAAGCGAACCATTCTCATGCTTGATTCCTAAAATTTTATTGACCATTGCAATTTTAAAAAAAATGTTTAAGAGAAGATGATGAATTTTTTGCTCTTATATTTAAGGACATTAGAAATTTAACATCACTATTATAATCAAGCGTTTACAGTTGTGTTGAGTCCGAATTCAGGGAAAATGTCGCTCCGAAAGTTTCTTGCAGAGGCAGACAAACCTTGAGCAACGCTCAGCAAACTGTGCTGAAATAAATCGTCTGCCGGGTCTTACCGCCCAACTCTCATTAGGGCCTTCCTCGTCCCATTCACGCGACACCGGTAGTAACAAAGCGGACGATCCCAGTCGGAAATGACCTTCCCTAAATCGATCTAGCGCTAGGCAGAAAGGGCCAGTAGCAAGCAGTACCAATCCGGCCCTTAATAAATGAGTTGTTGCCATGAGGCGCTCGCAGTCCGGGAGCTGTTATCGGGCTAGTCCGGGGTGGCTCCGAGAAAATGCGGGAATTTATTGGTTTATTATTGACCGCTCTAAATTTCGATCATTATGGGAATCATTATTTTCTTTTTCAATAAAGTGAAATCTCAAAGTGTCAAATACAGATTGTATTTGCAGAACTGAAAATTTAATAATGCGTGGAGTATCGTTTATACGACGCCGAAGGGACTATCGAAAATCGCCGTATAAACGATTACGTGGTATAATCGATTTACCCTTCTGGCTAAATTCAAGAATCGGGACAACACTAAAACGTCGTTTAAGTGTCAACGTTGTATAAACGATCGTCGCATAAACGGTACTCTACTGTAATACGGAAGAACCTTCAAATAAGGGCTCTAAGGGGACTGCAAGTTTTTTATCCCTTAAATCGTACTTAAACAGAATTGTCCCTTCCTCCAAGGTTGGTGGATGTGCTGCTAGTCGACCGATATTAATTGTCTCCATTATTAATTTTATTACATTATATTTTATCATTGAGTTCTATATAATATCTGGAGTGATATCTATCATAGAGTTAACACAAAGAGTGCGCAGTTCGAGCAAAAAGATACATTACCTTTTCAATCCAAAATTAAATGCAGAGAGAGGGGAAAACAAATGACAGTACAAATATAAAAGTTACGACCAGCAACAGGCACAGGGCCCAGCTAGGCTGGTCCTAGTCAATTTCACAATACCCAATGAACATCTAGAGCCTTCTTAATTTTTTTTACCCCACTGCAAGTAACAGTCGCTTTCGGTAAAGTAGTAATTTTCTCTTTCTCCTAATTTCAAGATTAACCTGAGAATTGAAAAGCTTAAAACACTCCCCTCTGGTTCTATATTTCAGACAACCATGACAGTACGAAAGTAAATTTCAATTCTTGTCTCAGTCAAACATGGAAAAATCATGTTCTACACCTGTTTGCGTAGACCGTTGGGATGTAAAATCAAACTTCAAATTTTACTGGACAGACATTTTACATATTGAAAAATGCAAAATCAACTCATCCTTTTAAAGTATTTTTGATGTACAGCTTTTTAATGCACGGGGGTTCGATACTCTTAGCAGGCTTTCTTTTTTCTTCTCATTGCTTAAGTGCCATTCGGCTTTAGTAGGTGACGTTTCAAAATAGACCGCTCAGACGTTGCTTCAGCTTTATTGTACAACTCAATGTATTTTATTCCAATTAAGATTGAAGCACATATATTGTGACAATACTTAATTTTTAATTAATCAATCTCTGGTTCGAGTTACTTGATGATTCTTAATACGCTTTTATTAGTTTCACCTGTGTGTAATATAATGAAATTTTGCAATTCAATTTCCCCTCACTTCCGGAGGTCTAAATTCTTTGAAATTTTGCACGTGTATATATAGACGTACACACTCACACTAATGACATAAATAGATAGAAAACAATTAGGCGGTTTCGGGATTTATATCTCCCATTAACTAGCAAAAGAAGAAGAATTACTTTATAGATATTTAAGTCAGAAACCAAGGAAAAAGATAAAAAATAATAAACCAAACCTAACGAAAATAATTTCTAATCTGTGTGGGATTCTAGAAAATTTCACCGAAAATGCGAAGCACTTCTTTTGTTGAGTTTTAAGCATTATACAAATAAGAATGATAAAACATGGTGCGTACCAAAAAGAAATCAAGAAAATTGAAATTTTATTTATTTATTTATTCCAACGGGGCTACATATGGTTACTAACCATTTTGCACACCTAGTGCGTTCGCCGAAAATCGGCATCCATTCCTTCAAGTAGACCACTGTCGGTGGATGCCATTACCATTCTGAGAATTTTGACGCTCAGTTTTCCCTAGATGGCGGCACCTGAGCTCTCATTTATGCAGACTGCATTAGAAATTTAATTTAGCCGTATTTAGCCATAAAAGCCAAATGTCTACTCAAGGGATCTTTTACATGGCGCATATTCATACGACATGGGCGCAGACGATTTTCTGCATATTGAAAATCCACCGACTTGGGCCAGGTTTGATCCTACGAACTTGGGAGTACGAGGCCTGCGCCTTACCTCTACGCCACCCTGTCGGCAAGAAAATTGAAATAACAACGATATTTTTTCAAATTATTTTCTTGAAAAGTTTATGTGCAGAAAAATGAATGGATCAACTTTTAAAACCGTAGCCGAAGTCATTTTGGGCGTCACGAATTTCACACGCTTCAATTGCCCGAGCCGGCATCGAGAAACACCGGCAAAGGATCTCATTGATAATGTAACAGTAGTTGCACATGCGAAATGTCTTAAAAATGTATTAAGTGCAATAATCAATTCATTATTAGTACTTTATTGTTTCACAGAGTCTCATTATTAGCGACTGAATAGAACGCGAAGAATGAGGTAAAAATAATCGAAGTCGGGGAAGAACATTCAAGAAGGAAAATAAAATCGATGTCGTCAAGATTGATCCCTTCTCTCATCTAGCTAATAGGAGGAAAGAGGATTGAACAAGCGTTTTAGAAATCCCTGGGGTACTGAAGAACACTGAAGTTAGAAGAAAGCGTAAAGTCTTGTACAAGTACATGCGTAAAATCGGTTTATTTGTTGGAAGGATTCTGTTTCGTAACGTAGGGACGTTTCTTTTTTTTTAACTAGAAAACTTCGCATACGATACTCCTTTGGATAATTTCCGAAATATTGGTATCAGTATCTATATTAAGTATCAAGGAGGGCCAGGTCCACACAGCAATGTAGAAAGGCTGGGCTGACGCCCAGCTAATCTACCTCCGGTCGGTCACGAGCTGTCGTCGAACTTCACTTACCCGTGCCCGGGGGAGGGCAGCCCTAAGGCCACGTGCTAACAGGGTAAAGGAGTGAAGTAGGAAAGAAAAGTATCTATATTAAGAACTTTAAACACCGTTTTCTTCAGCTATTTTTATTTTTCGAATGTTTTTAGATATCCTCTGTAACTTTATTTTTTCCAAATATTATTGTTCTAATTTTTCATGCTAATTATTAGCAAGAACAATGTTCTAACCTAAACAGTTTAACTTTTAAGTTCTACTAATTATAGTACTTTTTCTGTCCAAAAGTCTCCAATTCCTACTACTAACTCAATACTGATAACTGTTTTGAAAAAAAGTTTCCAAGCTGATTTTTTAAAAAAAATTTTATGTGCTAAATTTTGTTTCAATCTTTAAAATTCGTTTTTAGAAAAAAAGATTATAAATTTACTACCATATTTACAATGACGTCATGAGTAAATGAATGAAAAGGAAGAGTTTTGACTCAATGATCATTTAATGCTAATATTAATATTTAAAGTTTTTTTTTTGAAAAATATTAGTAGGACATTAGGGGGTCTTAAACATGAATAGTGTCAAAAAGTTTCAGTAAGAGTAGAAAGCTAGGGAAACTTTGTTATAAATCGTAATCGAGGAGTAAAAAGTGAATAATATTAGCTTATATCATAAAAATTAATCTGGAGAAAAATCTACCTTACCCTAATCTATAATAGGTGGGAAATGATTTTTATTCTTTACTACTATAATAATAAAAACAGTCATAATAAACATGTGCTTTTAATTACTGAAGTAATCACGTTTTCAGTGTGAATGCTGCATACCTGACATGTTCCTTTACCACCTTCTAATTCGCCGGCGCACAAGTGCCAACCTTTGATAGGAATTTGATATGTTGGGTAGTAGGCTCCATGACACACACTGTTGTCTAAAACTTGAATTTCAACTTCTCGAAGAACATTGGAACCTCTTTTGTCTGGAAAAAAAAAATCACAGCATTTAAAGTAAAATTTTCCGCTACGTATTTTGCTTATATGTTTTGAGTAAAGATGTCCACCATCAATTGGAATCGTTGATCGTGATAATTGATTTTTAGAATGCTGTCTCTAAGAGATCAATTTTTAAAAAAAAGTTTAATTTAGTCTCTTCTTCTAGTGCAGTTTGGCTCTCTGGTTAATTAAGTCCAGATTTTGAGAGTGTTCATCTTTTATTGTGGAGCTTCTTGTGACAGGACGGGGACCCTAAAAGTAGTAATGGAACTCAAGTCAACTCAACTCCAATGAAATTTAATCATTTCACTGAGTTCTCTTTTAAGAAACAAATACTGTCAAGCTTAAGCCTAAATTTACTAGAGCCGAACAATACGAATTTAATGCCATATTACTTGTTTAAAAAACGGAAAAACAAATAGAGGCGATTCTTAAAAAGTGTTTCATGGCTGTAAAACGTTCAATTTTATACGTTTCGCACGTCTCAATAGTAAGCGAATGAGAATAGGAGAAAACTCGTTCAGATGAATTGTTAAAACAGCAAAAGAAAAAGCGGAGGAAAAAATAGAGATATTTTTGGTGTAACTACCACAAACGATGTTTAAATTAAATATCCTATAAATTTCAATCTTAAGAAAAACTAATTAAACTATGCTTTAGCGTTGCAAACGTGCTCCTGTTATAAACATGTGGGCGAATTCGCAGGGCGGAGATACTTTTTGAAAGCAAAATGCTGACAATCTAAAATTTGAAAATACCTGAAATTTGGAATTACCGAGGTCTGGAAGATTCTAGATTTGAGACTTGCACTGTGTTAAAATGCCAAAACATTTAAATTTGGTTTTTACACTTTGCTTTGTGTTAACTTTTCAATTTTATGGATTCTGCCTTTAATAAAATGCATAGCAAAAATATTTTTAAATGACTTGAATAATATAAACACATTTTCTCTGGGTACTATTTGTATCATTTTTGTATTATTTTGTAATTTGTATTATTTTTGGTATTAAACTGATAAAGAAATGCCAGAATCTGAAAAAAAGGATGAAATATGTGTTTTTAGTTAAATATTATAATTAAAATTGTTCTTTTATTTTAAACGACATTTTATATTATTAAAATTATTAAAAATTGTCACAAAATGTCATGCTTAAACATACCTCCCTGCCCCCCTTTGTCACATGTCCCGCTTTATTACATAAGCATATGCACTTGCAGTGTTGCAGTTTAGAAACAAAGCACTTACGTTATAGATCACATTTGTAATTTTATCTTTGTAATTTTATCTAACCAGTGACCCCAATCTCATGCAGTAGCATATATGCTTCCTTTTATAAAATTCTAATTGATTTCTCCACTAATTAGGTTAGAAAGGTTCCGGTACTAAATACTCTTTATTTTAACTGTAAAAATACAGAAATAAAAAATAAAAATTCAAAAAAAAAAAAAAAAAAAAATGAAAAATCGAGGATCATGAGAATAAGAGTTAAGGTTTACAACAAAAAATATAATTAGTATTTAACAGTAAAATATATATAATTGTTCGAATTCTGAAAAAATGACACGCGTTATTTTATTTTAAAAATGTTAAATGCCTAAAAAGATTTCCTTTTAAACTGTTAACTAGAAGTAAAGTTAAAGCTTAATCAGCATCGGTGTTTCCGATACAAAATAAAATTCATAAAACTTTAAAAAAAAAAAAAAAAAAAAACTTTTAAATAAATTTAATATCTTGATTTTAAATATTTTTATAGAAACCAAAATGTGGAAGGTCAGACTTCTTGTTCCCCCTCCCTCCCATTGTCACAAACTGTCACAATTTCTCGAGCCCCTCCCGCTCTCGAAGCGTGACGTCATTTATGAATGACCCCTAACGCGATTCTCCAGAAAGAGAGATTCATCAAAATATTTAACTAAATTAATTTTTTTTAAAGGTTTTGCTTAAAGACAACACTCATGAGCTAAGTCAATCAATAATCATATGAATAATTAATGAATTGCTACTTAAATAAATATTTTTCGAAAATATCTCTCGATGTGAATTATTCGAGTAAAAGAAAGTTTTCTCATGAAATAGTTACAACGTAACTGGTTTATCCAAGGCAAAATCAATTGGTGCCAGTGGTGCAAAGCTGGTTTCCTTCAATGTGTGTCGTTTAGTCTGGATGGCTACTTGGGATGCAGATGCGTGTGCTTTTATTGATTTATTGAAGGCTGGGAGAAAGATGGGGGTTTGGGAATTCGGATACTTTGACGGCTGCTTGCCTCATAGCTTTTCGTGAGGATGGGTAAATGATATATATTTTATGAGTTTATGTCCCGACGTAAGATCAAATATTCTTTTCACCAATCAATTCCGGGTGGTAGTTTTCCTCGTTGATCTCGTAAAAAATATACTGTTTTATGGTGCAATTATTTTCATTCTAATAAATGCCGCTTGCCATTTTTTTTGAAGAAGTATGTTTTGTTAACTGGAATGTTCAAGTTTATTGTTTTGCATTTGCTTTTTTTCTGTAGTTAGTTTCAGTACATACATATCTTTACAAAATGTGTGTGATGCATTTTGATAAAAAAAATACATCACACATATTTGATTAAAATTGATGATTTAAATTGAACAGATCTCTGGTTGTGGTTATTATTATTATAAATAATTTGACACTTTAAATTAATAATAATAATAGTAGTAGTAGTAATAATAATAATAACAGTAATAATAATAATAATAGTAATACTACTACTACTACTACTACTACTACTATAATAATAATAATAATAATAACCAGGGACCTGCTGCGGAGCAGTGGATCAACGAGATTTTGCTCCAAATTGGAGCCGAATCGGAGAAAGGAAATTCCTTGTGCTCCGCTGCTTTTACTTAAAATTAAATGAATGCTTTTCTCTCTTTCTTTACTTACTTACTTACTTATTTAATTTCTTTATTCATGTATTTAAATTTGTTTCTCAATTTAAATCATGCTGAAGATTTGATGCTTGAAATGAGACTACAATTTTTGTATCATTCCCTTCTTTAGCATTCTGTTATTTAAAAAAAATCTCGAGTAATTTTTTGAAGCAATAACAACCTGACTCTCTTTTGGAATGGCATATCCCCCCTGGTCTAACTTTTCATGCTGTCATCCAGCCAAAGCAAAAAATATGCTTTCAATGGTTCTTTTCTTTTTGTAGATTTCAACCACCATCCTCTTCAATGGCACCATTTAGAGTAGCAGTATTCGTAATTAATGTGCATTTATGCTTGCATTTTTATGATATTCAGTCTGTTGCTATTACGTTTTTTACTTAGCAAAACTAAGTCGCGACCATTGAAACTGTGCATATGTGCATTGTGTTTATGTAGATGAACAAGTGGTGATTACACATTCAGGAAAAACGAACACCATTTTATCGGCAATGACAATTTTGAAACTGTACTCAATTTTTTCTGGATGCAATATGTTTTTCGCAACGCCTTGAGTATGACATAATAAATATTCATCGAAAAATGAATCGTCTTTAAACAACTTTTCAAATTTTTATCGTTTATATACCTTTTAACAAATTATATAAGCAAAAGTGATAAATAATGATTTCCATTAAAAACTATTCAGAGCACGGAGTATAGCTGGAGTGTTGAAGATAATTCGTGTTTCAATTGAAAAAGTTCCAATCTCAGTTGAAGGTAATTAATTCGCATTTCCTTTGAAGAATTCACATAAGCCATTCAAGATAATTTTATTTTAAATTGGAGAACAATTATTAATTTTATTGTTGAAATGTCCTATTTTACCATCCTGTTTTCTGTTTTTTGATAGCAGACACTCTGCACATTTTAGTTCTTTTCCAGAGTAAAGCCAAGATGTATACAGACTCATCATATGAAGCAGCTATTTGTTTCATTTCGCAATTGTACCACGTGGTACAAAAATGGTACCGGACCTTGATTTTCGCGTAGCTCAACGGTAGCACACTCAGCCGTGAGCTGGAAGATCTTTAATTCAAATTTCTCCGCTAGGAGTTTTGTTTCGCCCCTGAGCCTTATATAATATTAAACCTTTTATTTAGGATGATTTTTATATTATTATTTCTCTGTCTTAGTCTTGGAAATTATTTTGGTCTGAATCACAAAGCCGGGCAGTCATCTTGCTTCTGGCAATGCAGTGGCATTATTGGATATAAGTTAAAACATTCTCATCTGTTGATACATTTGGAAGATGTAAAAGTTAGATATCTTTTTTTTTTCTTTCTTTCTTTTTTTTTCTTCTGGTTTTGAAAACTTTGCCGACGACAGCGACAGCGGACCGAAGAATTATTGGGCGAAAACAGAACTGCGGTGGCAGAACCTTTGTTGCCATCGCAGTAGGTGTGAAGCCAAGCTTAGCTCCCACGACATGTACTAACTGTGTACTTGTATTTTAGAGTCTAAATCGAAACCTCCACATTAGGAGCAAGAAATCCTGAACAGATTCTGCCCATTAGCTACAAATAATAGAACTAAATTTTTTGTTCAAATATATATTCGTGGAATCTCTGTCAAAGTAAAGTGGATTGTATCAAAACGAACAAAAATATACGTCTAGGATTGCATTCCATTTTAGCTTAAAAAAAAGCAACTTCAAAAAAGGTTTTTCCTTTCTTTTTTTTGTTTCCAAAAGCCAGTAATGCGTTAAATTCTTCTTCTTTTGCTCTATACTTTCTTTATTTTAGAAAGTTTACTTCATAATTTCTTCCCGAACGAAAGAACACTTGTTTATTATTCTTCATAAAAGTTTTAAGAAAATATTTCTTTGGTACTTAGGAATACTGAAATTAAGTTCAACTCAGTTGGAGAGTTTTTTATTTTGTTTTCTCTTACCCACTGCAAAGAAAAAACGCATTTACTCAGCCGTTGTGCTCTCAGAGCTAAAATAACTAGAGTGAACATTATATTGAACAGGCTGTCAAACATTAGTGCGTTTTTGCTTACGATCATGTGAACAGGTGAACAGGTGAGTTGAACAACAATCTAACTTTCTGCCAAGTGATTTTTAAATAATTGTGTTTTTCGTTATGGCGAAGATGATACCATATTAGAATCCTCCCGTCATTTTTGATCACAATCTCTTCTTTTATTCAGACATCCAATTTATAACTAGCCAACACTTAAAGGTGCACTGTTCTATATTATCATTGCCCTGATGTTGACCTATGGTGATGTCAATTTGAAAAAAAAAAAAAAAAAAAATATCATAATTTATATTTTCTCAACTTTGGCGAGCATAAGTCACTTTTGTATGCATTTTCTCTCCTACCTATGATATGTAACCATTTTCATTTTTTATGTACCTCGCTTTACCGTATTTAAACTGAAATAAAAAAGTTGAAATTGTTTCACAACAAAACTTTGTAAGTAATTATGATTACAAAAGAATGTCAGTAGACATTCTTTTACATACATTTCAAACACTTCATTTACTTCTTCTTCAGTCCCCCTCCCCGCCTTTTTTTTTTGAATTTTTGAATACATATTTTAATAATATGTGGGTCATAAAAAAGTGATCTTGAATTTAAATGCTAGTTATTTATCGTTGTTAATTATTAGAAGTTAGTAAGAAAGTAAAAGTTAAAATAAATAAATGAATAAATAAAGTAAAACAAATAAATAAATAAATAAACAAAATCAAGATAATAAATAAATAAATAAAATAAAAATAATAGATAAATAAGTAAAATAAAAATGATAAATAATTAAAATAATCTTACAAAAAAAATATGAAAATAAATCTTTATCCAAAATTTGATGCCGACATCTTTATTTCATCCGACGAGCGGCAGCCATTTTCGGTGTAATAAACCAGAAATGCAGAAAATATGTAACCTTATTGCTATACTTGGCGAGAGAGAGCACTATTTGTTGCACAGGTAATACAAGTTATTCACGTCGACTATGGATATCGTAATCCGTAATCAAACATGGTAATTGCGATCCCGTATTTAACAAGAACCCGGTTTTTATTTGGGAAGTTAGAATAAATTGTCGATTTACTAAAACTCACATATAAAGTTCGGTTGTTACAAGCACGACTCGGATTTAGCGAACATTTCTTTCATGATAATGTCAAAATTCTTTTTCTAAATAAATATTCACCAGAACTGTAGCATCTCATCACTTTCTTAGAAAAAGCTAATATTTGAGTATCGATTATTATACACTATAATTGGAATTTTTATGACGATATAATTCTCCTAGGATTATGAATTATTGGAAAGACTCATCCTTTAAGTAAAAAAACATAGCTGTCTTGTCATAATGACTCTGTTATTAGTACTTATACATTTTGTTGCCTAATTTGTATCAGTGTGATTTTTGAGATTTTAATTTAATAAATAAATTGCTCACATTTCAAGCTCTTTCTCTAATGTAGATGGCAGCACTTTTATCTATAACGTGAAACGCACTTTAAAAATGTATATATATATACCTGAATTTTGCCGTATGAACGAATTATGGCATTTCATATCCTTTAGTGTACACGCTTACCTCGTTATTGACAATACCTCGTCTTGACAATTTTCCATAGTTGATGTAACACTATGGTGTGTTAACCGTTCCTTTCAGGAAAACTACAATCAATCGACAAATAATCAAATACTGAGAGTAAAAAAGGTTCTATGGTGCTGCCATCTGTTATCACAATGCTCTCACTAAATTTTGGCTTAGCGTAAAATTTACTTAAAACTAATTTTTGCAACTATGTTATCAATATTTAGCAACACCATAGGGGAAAAATTTATTTGAAATTTCCTTTTAAAATGATAAATAATTACAATTTATATTTTAATTATTGAGCGTTTGAAAGAGTGAATTGTTTTGAATAATAGTAATTAGCAAGAACATTTTGCCTTTTTCACACTCGCTTAATTCTTTGCTTGAGTGTTGCGAAAAGTTCGTTGTACTGTTTCAAGCGTACATATAATTTAGACACACATGCTATAATTCAGTAACTACAACGAAAGTAATAATTAACTTTGCTTTCGCTGTACCTTCAGAATTTAAAAACTGAATGTTGATGATCTTCATTACAAACTCAATGTACTCCTCCAAATTTAGGGATCATTCATAAATGATGTCACGCTTCGAGGGGGGGAGGGGGGTTCGTGAAATTGGGACAAAGTGTGACAAGGGGAGGGGAGGGGTAACAAGAAGTGTGACATCATGCATTATTCAACATGGCGTGACGCGTTACAAAGGGGGGGGGGGAGGGGATCCACTGAAGTGTGACATATTGTGACAAAGGGGGGGAGGGGGATCAAATATATGGGAAAAAAGTGTGACATCATTTATGAACGGCCCCTTAGTGTTAATACTGACCTTACTCAAAACTCAATATTTAAGCACTATTTATTTTTTGTTTATGATATTAAAGTTCATAAAAGTGCTTAATAGAATAATAATAATATTAAATAGAAATATTTCAATTTTTCAAAAGTTATTATTGCTATTTAGTTAATTTGACTAAAGTTAAAAAATAATTCTCATACGTAAGAAAGGTTTTATGTTTTTATGCTTTATATATTTACGTAAGATATTTAATCTGTATAAGTTGCGAATATACTACGAAACGAAATAATTGGGTATACCTTTCTTGATGCATGTTGCAATGAAAAATGAACGGTTCTGATAAATAAACCTAATCTATCTCTTTTTTTACGAAAGAAATGAATATTAAACTGCGCTTTATCCGTTTATTTCAATTCCATTTTTGCTGCATATTTAATGAGTAACTTGTGGTACGATATCTCTAAATAATCTCCTCAAAACGTATTCTTCAAGCAAATCTTTTGCTATTGTCATGTATTGCATGCATGATCACATGAGCATTTTCTGGAATTTCATGCGTTTGTGTCGATGTTCTTCTAGTGTCGATACGTTCAACACATCGCGGTTTCTGTAGTCCTAATGTTGTACTTCTATGTCCTAATCAGTATTGTATAAATCCGCCCCCCCCCCAAAAAAAAACAACAGTTTAAATACCTAATGTTTTACATATAAATTTCTTGTGTTTCTGAATAAACATTTTGCTACATGAATTAGTACCTTGGTGTAGAAACAAAATCAGAATTAATCTTCTGACAGTTGCTAAAACAGGCTGCTACGGAAGAACGACATTGCGACACATAATTTCATAACAAAACTCTCCCATTTCAGTTAGAGAATAGGTAAAGCGTAGATAAAAATGAATGATTAAAAAAATCTTAATTTGTATGCAATTTATATTCACAGCAAAACTCTGTTATCAGTGGAAGTATAAAGGTTTTCTTGCATTTAAAGGACATCCTAAGATGTTCCAGATCTTTTGCTCGCTCGAGGATGCCATAAGGTTTGTTAAAAAGTATTTGTTTTTGTTAAATTTGTATTTGCTTTTTAAAACTGCATTTAAACGTATTAGTATACATAACAGCACGAAGCAAAAAAAAAATAATAATAAGATGAAGAATGCTTTTCTACGAAAAGGAAGAAGTGAAGTAATTGTTGGAATGTGAATTTGCTGCTTTATTCTCTTATTTAACAAGGTTATTTGCACTATTATGGTAATAAAGAAAAAAAAACTTTCAAACGGAGAGATTTGTGTTAAACCTTCTAAAGCAAGAGATATGCGGAAGAAACAACACTAGAATTCTAAAATAATGGAAATTCTTCTCTTGTTCATTTTTTCAAAAATAGGGCTAGATTTTCTTTCAAAATATTTGGCAATTGCATGAATTACATTAATGTATCTAAAAAATGTATGATTGGTTACGCTAATTTACGAATTTGGGGGCTTGCCGAAGTACAAGGGAGGAAATGCTTTCACTGGCAAAGTTTAGATCAAAAACGCCCAAACCTGTGCATTGTTTTTTTTATTACCTTTCTATAATGCTTTACACTGGTAGCTATATTTTATGGAGTTGAAGCTACATTATGATTTTTTGTAGCCATATGTCTCGATTGTTAGCATCCGATGCCTTAATTTAAGACGTACTGCACAAAGTAAATGCACCTTCCTTTTTCTCCATGATATGAGATGCATCATACTTAATTGATTTTATTCCTTGAATGTGAGTAAAAAGTAGGAATTTCAATTTTAAATCCAAATGTATTAATAACTATTGAGTTGCGATCTTATTTGCGTTCCGAAAATTCCGATTTTGAGAAAACAGAAACTGCGCACATATTGATCCTTGTTAGGTATGCGAAAATCTTTAAGGAAAAATCTAGTACACATAGTTCATTAAATGCAATGTACGTCACTTTAAGGTGTAATTTATAAATAGTTTAATTGTCTGTGTAACTTAATTATCATTAGTTAGCAATAAGTGTCTTTATTATGATACTTTCCACACCATATAATAAGATATTATTTTTTTTCTTAAAACCATTTCCGGTATTGTAGTGTCTTATGATTCGGTCGCATCATACGAATTCTTGAGATTATCTAAATTCTTGAGAAATTGAAAGAGAGCTTAAGCTTAATATCGCCCAATGAAGAATGAAGTACGGAGAGGCGATTACTTCGAATGAAAGAAGATACTGCTGCTAGCACGTGAAAAAACATTTTCTCTCAACACCCTAATGTATACGGCCTATGTTTTGCGAAGTGTGTGACTTTTAACCCTCTTTCTTAAATTTTCTGGCCATCACGACCAATTTACCTATCATTTCGCGCAGTACTAGTCCCATGTGGTCCAGTGGTTAGTATCCCTGCCTTTCACTCAAGTGATGGCCTCAATTCCCGGTATGGAAAGCATTACACCGCTTCAATTGAGCTATGCGACAACGAATGGTAAACTATGACTTCATATTAATAATCTTGGTAAGTATATGACAAAAGGTATTAATCTATGACTTAATATTCAAGTAGTAGGGAAGTTTCTCGACTTTTTAACAGACTTTCATAAGGAGGACAGTTATCAATTCAAACGTATGTATTTTGCTTGTTTGTTCATCGACAGTTTCTCCCAGTATGAACCGATTTTGATGATTCTTTCTTTAATCGATCGGGGTGATCTCCCAAAGTTCCCTTACCTTCAGCTCATCATATTCGATAATTAGAAGAAAAAGTTATGGGAGGAAATGTAGTAATTTTTTTTGGTTTTTCTTCCATAACCTTTGACTAAATAAGCCAATTTTAATGATTTTTTAAAGATCGATAGAGATTTAATAAATCAATATAAATATACATCGATTTGACAAAAAACATTCCCTAGAAAGAACACTGTGGGGGAATAAGTAGTTTTATTTTAATAGGAAAGGTTTGCCTTGATATTTCTTTTTAAAATAAATTATTAATAAATATAAAACTCATTGTTAAAAAGAGGTTAAAAAGAGTTTGTTGCCATTCAGCAGTAATATTAAAAACAATCATAATTAAGTGTTTGAATGAAGGCTTCGTTAAACAAAAATTAAATTCTTTCAGTCTTTTTGTTATAGCGACTTTTTAAAATCAACTTCAAAACGGAATTTATCATTCAAATAATTAGTTTTTAGTGCGAGGCACTCAAAAAGAGTGTCCCTTTAATATGTTTTTTTTTAAATTTTTAAATAGAGTATTCATAAGAAATGTATTCACAATAAAAAGAATAAATGAAAAGAAAACTTCATATTTAAAATTGCACTAAAAAGTAAATTCATTCTTTAAACAACATCGGTATGACTTATAAGCATAATTTTTGATGTCGGTGTAAAATTATTATAGATAAAATCTTTCGTAATCGTGAATCAATTACAAATATAAATGGCTCAGAGTTTGCAACAGTTCCTAAATAAAGTAACACATTGTGTAATGATAATGAAACTGTTATAATTTTGCACCAACTTCAAAAATTCTTTAAAAATCCCACCGATGTTGTTGTTATTTTTTATTTTTTAACGCAACTTTTAATTTGAAGTCGGTTTTATTTCCCCCCCCCCCCAAATTATTTTAGTTTTCTTGCACTAATAAGTGATAAATCAACAATGCGTGGGGGATAGAGCTTAACCGGGCAATTTTGCTGAACGAAACATCCTGATCCTCATATGTAGCAATTAACAGAGACAATCCAAAGTAGGAGAATTTTAGCATACCTTCAATAATTTGATGCACTGTGAACCATTGAGGCATCTGCTCCAGAAAATCTACCAAACAAACTAGGATATTGGTTGAAGCAGAACAAATTAGATGACGAAATCGCAATGGGCATTTCATTTAATTCGAGAAAACGATGGGAGCTTTCTCGATCGTGGACTGGCATCTCGCAGCTTAACTCGCGTCCTCCACACTCAAAGTGGCCGGACATTGAGAAGACTTTCCCTGGAGTCAACTAAAAATCCAAAACAGCAAATCGCACTACGTAAAAAAGGATTACAGAAGTGTTTTATTTAGCTAGTGATTCATAATGATGATGATAATTATATCAATATTGATGATATGAGCACATATAGCGATCAATTAAATGACTAAATAAAGAGGCCATTTAAGATCAAGTACCTAGTAAAATCAAAGGTTTATTATTCCAGTACAAGAAAATCGACAGCGCCCATGTCGTATGATTATGCGGTATTTTAAAGATCCCTTGAGTATCCGCTTGGCGCGGATACTCTCGGCTAAATTAAATTCCTCGGGCAATTTGCATCAATTAGAGCTCAAGTGCTATCATCAGGTTGAAACTGAGCGTCAAAAAATTGCGGCAATGGTACCACACTCATTGAGGTGCCGCTGAAAAAGTTGGTACCAATATCTGGGAACGCACTAGGTCTGCAATGATTAAGAACCAATATACGCAACTCATTTGAAAACAACAAACAAGAACAAACATCTTATTCCAGTACAAAATCACTATGAGGTACATCTGTATCAAATCAGTGCTTAGCCATCATTCCAGTTCACAAAGTGTTGAAAGGAAGCGTCGTTAAGCTGATTAATGCCTGTTGCTTTTCTTCGCCTCACATTAATTTCAATGTAAAACATATAAGAGCTAACTCAGGAATGACAAATTCCTTCAAGCACTCATCTTCTCAACAACATAATCATCGGCTTCACATCACTGATGTTACAAAAGTAGTCATTCAAGAAACTTTCTGTTAATCGCTGGAAGAATAGCACGTCGTGGCTTGACATGCATTATAATGGGTATCAGCGTTTTATGCTCAAAAAATGAAAATAAACAAAAGAAACTGACCCTCAAAATGTGCAGATAAGGTCAAGCAATGCGTGTATATCCTTGAAATTTTTATTTATTTCTTCTTCTTTTTTTAACAACCTCTAATTTTCTCACCTGTTTTGAATCTCATCTTCCTGATGAAACATAGCGCATGAGAATACTAAGTAGTATAGTTTTTTCTCTCGCAAAGCTCTGTGTTTCCTTTGTGACACCGAAAAGGAAAATGTACATGTGGGGTTTTCACACCTTTAGTTACATCTAAGATCTTAGTGGGAGCATTTTGATGAGGTCTTTAGTGCCATTTGCTTTAATTAATGATTCTTAAGTAAGGAAAGATTCAAATAAACATATAGGAGATAGATTGATGCTTGCAGTTTAAAATTGAAATGCAGTAAAGGAACATATTCCGCGTGGGGAAATATTTTACAAACAGAATTTTTACTGATAAACTCCAGCCTGTTCGTTGGCTGTAAAGTAGGTTGTGTTTAACATCAGATACCCTTTAATATGCAGATTCAACACTTGGAAACCGAATTATATGGCAGAGAAGGGTGACTGTTCTTAAGACTGTAACGGGACATTCGTTAGCAAACAATAAATATAGCAAAAGGTAAAATATGAATGCCTTCATAAGTTGGACGAACATTTCTAAAATCAGACAAACACTAACATTGTAAGGTATCGTAAGATTTCTCTATCTTGAGAGCATGTCGCATTTATATTTTGCAAACTGAAAAATGGTAACGTTGTGAATTGGGTAGCAGAAACAAATTTGCATAAATATTTGCAGATGCATCGATAATATGCAAGACAAAAACATAGCAAGTTTCTTACATACAATACTGCTTTTTGAAAACAAAATCTATCTAATTAGTTATAACGCACATTAATCGAAAAGAAACTCACCAAAATCAACTTTGCCCCAGCCTGTGGCGGCACATCGCATACCCAGATATCCGGCATCTTCATCCGGCAGGCAAATGGCTCGGACGTAGTCGTTAAACTCCAGCTCTTTCTCCAACTTCAGCAGGGCGATGTCTTTGTCGTACGCGTGGTACCAGGGATGGAAGTGCACCTCCTCCACTTGTATCGTCTTCTCGGGACCCTCCGTCAGCTTGAGGTTGTGTTCTCCGACTCGGACCTTCCAGAACACGGGCTGGGGTAGGGAGAACAGTGGGCTGTAACGGATGAGGGATCACAGTGGGGTCAGGCCTACATCTAACGCTGTGCTGCCTTCATTTATTTTATCCCTTAACTGTCTCACAAGAAATCCTCTGAATATTTTAAGGTTCGTGATTACAGATATTTCGATTACATTGATTTGCACTTGATGGTGCTTGCATCATAAAATTGAGGTTTGGGAATAAAATTTTTGAAATTTATCTCTATATTAAGCTGCCTCTCATCAAAACTACATTTGTTTTCTTTAGAAAAGGTTTATTGTTGTCAGTTTGCTTTAGTGGTACATTCATAATGCATAAATACTATTTAATGATTCCTTTCTCCGGGGTTTTATGTTTTTCTTCTTACATTAAATGAAAAGAAAAATGAAAAACGGTCGAATATCCTTAAAAGCGTCAAAATGAAAAAAAAAAAAAAAAAAAAAAAAGAAAATGAAGAAGAAAAAAATTAGGTTACACTTAATTACGCTTTTAAACTATTATGATTTATCCCCATTAAATTTACAGATAGTTAATATGACATAGTGATAGTCTGTTCTCAGTACTTTTATTTGATGAAAGCAGCAATATTTGATTATTAAATCATATCATCTTTCAATCAAATAATCTTTCTATTCATAGTACACAGCATATTCAAAAGGAGATTTTGAAAAGTGATGATTATATCCATAAGACGAAAAATATTTCCTACGGGAACTAAAGTCCACTCTAAGTAGTAGAAGTGCATGAATTGAGGTGTCTAAATTTAACCGTCAGCAGTAAAATGGCAGAGGAATAACAAAATCATAAGTTCAACATAACCTTTGTTGATTATTATAATATTTATATATATATAATAGATTATAATAATTACTCAAAGTGGCTTCTAAAGATTTTGCACAATTAACGCCAGCAAGGAAAGGACTGGTGCTTATTGCTAACTACGGTCTCCGTATGTAGCATCGAGGCCTTCACGGATAACGGCAGCAGCGCTGTCCTCCTTTGTACCTCCCATAAACTCTGCCATTTGACAACCAGAACCGGCCATAGGGACCGGACTAGCGAGCGTTGCCTACCCGCTATACCGTCCCGGAGCCGCAGTCATACTACAAAGTAAGACTAGCATCAGCCGGAACGGATAATGCTAGTTTAGTCGCCTCTTACGACACGCATAACTACGTTGGCGCTTTTACCAGCCACCACACGGAGTTGGAGTACTGGTATCGATCTGATGTCCGCTATAAATTATGTCCGTCAGACCTTCTATCTGTGGATCTCTTTGATTTCGGATCTCATGTCCAGTTTCCGGCACCTTAGGGTCACAAAAATGGGACCCTAAGTAGCATAATACATACTATTCAAAATGAGTAGAAGCAACGTTATAGGTCGCATATGAATGGTTAAAAATGGCACACCGGTTTCAATGGTAACCAGCCCCCTTCGTCAGTACTAAGTGTAGAAATAAAATACTAGAGTGGACAAGAAGTTTAAATATATAAGACGTGAATCCCAACCAATCCAAACCAATCAGGCCTCAGCATTTGCTACAACACGATTGGCCGAAGAGATTCACTCTCGCGCCATTCCATAAAATAAAAATGGCAGCTTTTTATACATTTGTCAATCGTGCAATTAACATTTGTTCAACCCCGGCTCTTCTTAATGATGAACTCAACTTTTTGAAAAAGGAAGCCATTGACAGAGGTTCAGAAATGTCATTGTCCCCCAGAATTTCATTGTCTTACCATATTATCCAAAGTTCTCCAGGAGAATTGCCCGCATTCTTAAAGGCTTTGATTTCCGTATCATTTTTAAACCTCTCAACAAACTCACCTTTTCTTAATTTAAGGATCCTGCTGCACCATTTGATCATAGGGGTATTTATCACATTAGCTGTGAATGTAACATTGGATAGATTGGGCAAACAAGACGGGCGTTAAAATTCAGGCTCAAGAAACACGAAAATCATGTAAAGAAACAAGAAACAACCAAATTATCAATAGCCAAACATTGTTGGGACACTGGTCCAAATTCAAATTTTTTGAGGCTAAAATTATTTGCAGACGTTTTAACTATACAAGAGTTGGCTTTTCTGGAAGCCTACCATGTTCATAAAAACTTAAATAATATTTGTAATGAGTCTTTTTCTGTCCCTCATATTTCTTCTGTTTTACTGTTTCGAATTTACATTTTCCAATATCTCCCTAGCCAATCATGTTTTAACAAATCCTGAGACCTGATCGGTTCGGGATTCATGTCTTACGTATTTAAACTTCTTGTCCACATTAGTACCATTTCATTTCTACTATCGGTACTGACGAAGGGGGCTGATTGCACTTGAAACCGGCTGCCATCATTTTTAACTCTTTATTCGCACCCTTTTAAGTTGCTTTTACTCATTTTGAATATATATGTGCAAAGTGAATGTATCTCTTTTAATACATAATACTCGTCTGGATATTTATAAAACCATTCTCATTTTGTCTAAACCACTTTGAATACTTTGTGCATTTGAAAGTTTCATACCTGACTTGCGAAAATGCAGCATTTGTAATAAAATTCCTTTTCATGAAAGATTCTATTTGAGCATAAAAATTCCTTTCGTACAGTTTATGTCTTTGTCAGTTTGACACTTCGAAGAAGCAATAACATTGTTCTTTATTTTATAACTGTCAGAATGCACTTTTATTACAGGAAAGCAGTACTTATGCTGACAAGAATAAATATTGTAAATAAAATCTAACAAGGTGCAAACTTACTTTAAAATGCAATGTGCTGCTGTCAAGACCCATTGCTTATGTACAATTACGGCACCACACCAGTGCCCTACTTTACCATATTGGGGATGCGTTAACATAAGAGAGGCCTGTAAAAATTTATATTTAGGTATTTTATATTAAAGCAGAATGAAACACATTTAAAAATAATTTTAATATTAAGTGTCTGTACATCTTCGATTGTTAATCAGTATTTAATGTCGGGGAGAATGGAATTTCAAATGGAGTACCGATGTATGACCCTGGTCTGGTGATCCAGATATGTAGGACCTATGGACCTATAGATATATATACTAGCAAAATTGTCCCGCGGTGCCCGCTATAATAGCATTATTGCTGATCTTGTAGATTCGAAAAATTCTAGACTGTATATCACTGATAAATTGGTATATGTCATGTGTCTCTAGTGTAAATAATATTCAAATTAAAAGGAGTGTTTCATTTTCCACCCCTCCACTAAACCTCTTTTATTTATTATTTTACCTGAATCCTCCTTTAACGAGTATCGGAGAATATAAGCCAACAGCCTATATCTCTCATTATTTAATCGCATAATAGCATCGAAAGTAATATAATGAAATGTAATTTTGCTTAATTTTCGGAACTTGTAATGAAAACTATTAGTGAAATAATTTTGTTTAGTTTAGAATGGATGTTCATGTTCCTGTGCACGATTTTAACGAAGCATTGTGGAAACGAAAGTATACGTACGTATTGTAAGAAAAGTCATTTTAATAATAAGTACATAAATTGCAATCAAGTGATACAAAATAGACCCTTTTTCCCAGGTCAACGTCTCAATCGACTCGTCCTGTTGCTATAAGAATGCTGTTTGGACATTTGTTCTTCATCAATAATATTAGCTTCAAATGATTTTTTATCGAAAAGGAATACATATTTATTAAGCTTCATATCATTAGCGTTCAGCCACTTGTTAATGAATATTCATGTCAAAGCTATACGAAATAAACTCGAAATATTTTGTTTCAGATGTAGTCATTATGTGTATGTTTTCGTTCTTTCACTATAAAGGCATAGTAAAGTAAAGCGATTTGATTGTTAAGATCTCCATAAAGATCAAATTTAACACGCGTTGCTCAAAATGGTGATGAATTGTCGTAATAAGCAGAAAAGTATGCATTTAAGTAGGTGCTGTATTAAAAATTATGTAGAGATAAACCTGGAGAAAGTTAAAAAGATAAACCTGAAAATACTGAGCATCTAAAAAAAGGACTTCAAAATGTCGTTACACATTTGTAACCAACTTTTGCAGATCTTTACTGAACTGCAATTATAAATTGAAAAACCATATAAAAATATATACATATCTCTTTTCATTTCTCTTTTTCTAATGCTATATGCATACTAGCATAAAGAGTAATCTCTCACGAACTCTTCATCATTTTTATGCTTCTCACTCTTTATAGATAGAACGATTTAGTGATAAATGTTTTAATTGATATGAACAAAAGTTCTCACCGAATGTTAACACTCTAATGCCCGAGTTTTTTATCGTCGTCCGCCTTGAGGCGGAGCTGGGAATTAAAGGGACGGATTGGCGTTTTCTGCTGCGTCAGTAAAATGAGCAATCAGTCAACACGACGATGGGTTAACCCTGTAATGCCAATTTTTTTATCGTCGTCCGCCTTTAGGCGGAGTTGGACATTAGAGAGTTAATAATTTTAGTGAACTGTTATTCCCTTCATACGTAGCGCTAACAGAGCACTTCTAATTATGCCACGTGAGGATCACCATACTTCTTTTACTGTTGTTGTAGACAAGTTATCCAAAACCATGATAGATATTAAACAATATACGCAGAGTACTAAGGATAAGATTTATTAAACTATGATTTGTATTAAATGTTAACGTTTAATTGAAAAGAAGTCCAAATTACGTACAACTGCTGAAGCAATTCGCAAAGCTTTAGGCAAAGTACGAAAAAACGTGCACGGTTGGAGAAATACTTTATTTTTAAAGATTTTTAAAAAGAAAACACATGGCATTAAATGAAAAAAGGATTAAATTTTTGTTACAGAAAGCAATATCACGAACTTTTATTCTTTCTTACGTGTTAGATCCAAAAAAAAAAAAGGATCGTGTTCTCAGTTTATCCCTCCCCCCCTCTGAAAAAAAAAGCATTCGCATATGTTGACAAAATTTTTTGAAAAAAAAAATTAATTACTTTTCATTGCAACAGTGGCAAAACAAGATGGTGGGGAATAGGGCGATTACGACTTATTAAATATTGATATTTTGACAGTTAAATATGGTTAAGACAATTAAAAAACTGTAAAATTAAACAACGCGCGATTCAGAAAACTAATTATTGATTTTTAATTGATTTTTAAGAATCCCACGCGCGGAAAAGGGGCGGAGTTCAGCCAACACCACCGAAAGAGAAGGCCTGAGGTCTCAAGCGTAATTTCATGGTGACGTCATCACAAGTAGGTGAATGCTAACCGCCAATAACAGCTCTTTGAAACATTTTATTATTTTACTCAGACTAAAATAATTTTAATCGCCAAATATTTATTGGCAATATCAAAAATGGCAACAATTATTTTTTCTTTATTCTTTGAAACTGAATAGTAACGAAGCGGCTACATTAATATCATAATTTCTGAAGTTTTATTTCTACCCAAAAATTATTTCATATAGCACATGTGTTTCGTTAAAGTTTCATATACAATATTTGCTTTCTGATTCAATCTACAGAAGCATTATTTCATGTTGTTGCTATTCTGTACTAAATTCTAATTACGCATCAAAGTATAGGCTCTCTGTATTTAAGTTTCCAAGTGCCATTTTATGTATAGAATTTTGTTTTATGTCTTATCTGTGAACATTTCTGTATGCCGCCAACACGAATTGGCAATACCATAAATTCGCTACATAGCGTTGTCATAAAAATTTGGCGACTGTTTTCCAGTTCGTCTCCAACGAAAACTTTAACGATATGCTAAATAGATTTCTCAAATTCTCTACAAAACATAGCAATAAAAATTCTATAACACAAACTTACCTAAAATATTACCAATAGCTCTAAGATAAAATTTGGAGTTGTTTCGATGTGCTTACAAATTGTTTACATCTTGAAGTGTGCAAGAAAATATGCACATGTTGTGTAACTTTCTTTAAAAATTTTTAAAAATAGTGGCTGCTTCTTTTAAAATCACTATAATTTAAGTAGTATACAAAATTCTGAATTTTAAATGTCGTTGTCGTATTGTACGTTATCAAACCAGGAATAATTTCACTTCATTTTAGTTTATTTCTCAATCATTTAAATTGTATATGTTTACATAGAAGAAGTTCAATCTGGATTTTGTATAATTAATCTGGTAATGGGGATGCCCCCTCTAACCTCAAAAATGTTCAATTAGACTTTTTGTAAACATAAAAACAACAGTTAGATAAAGCAAAGTTATTCACAAGTCTGATAATTGCATTTTTCTTCTAACTATGTGCTTAGAATTTCTTAAATGTTTGGTCCTAAATTACACATTATTAAACTCTAAAACTATAGTGCACTCATTGTTTTCTAAATGCAGCACTTTTAATTTCTTTTTACTTTAACTACAAAACTACACTGCATGTTGATTTTCTAGTAGTGTTTATATTGTCTTCGTCCTATTATGTTTGATTCATATTTTCAAAGTTTTTCTAATATTTTTAATGGTTTTGAAGATACGTTTTTCTCATGAAAATGTTTCGGAAAATTAAATAAGCAAATGAATTTCAAATATTAATCTATTCGTGAATGTTTACTTGTGCAAAAGTTCGACTTAAAAAAGAAACAACAACAATAAAAGCGTTGTATTTTGTGATTTGAATAAACTATTTTTCTTTTGTATTCATGATTTATATTCCAACATGAATTTAAAGTGTAAAATCAATCAGTAATTAATATCCCTACACAAATTAGTCCGAATAACATGACATGTTTTGAAGCGCTCAATGAAACCTATTGTTAATGTTCATCTACTTGTGATGACGTCATCGACGGAGATAGTTGGCCTTGTCTTTCGGTGGTGTTGGTTCAGGGCGTCAATTACACTTTAGGTTTCACTCTAGACTTTACTTCGCTCTTAACTAGTTTACTTTCTTCTCAGCATTATTTTATTATTACATTGAAATTATTACTCCATTATGGAGTCTAAATTTGTAACAAGTCAATCAAGCAACGTACCAGAAGGGATATCAATGATGTTGTTTCACTTTGATCCAATTTTATACAACGAAATTTCCTATTTGGCGGCTTTCATCACTCGCGAACATTTTAAAGGATGCAATTGATTTCTTACTCCACCCGTTTTTTTTGGCGGACATCCACGGAACTCAAATTTCGTGGCTGTCGCTTCTGTTGTAGTCAAGTGTTGTGTCACAACCAGAGTGATGACGTCTTTGCCTAAAGTGTGACACACGTGCGCATTTAACTGTTTTTGTGTCGCTTAATGAGCTGGAACTTAAAAATTATTGGAAAAATAAGTACTAATCGCAGAACAAGACTTTTTTCAGAGATGATTTTTATTAACGTTATTCCATCAAATAAAAATAAAAGCAAAAACCTTCCCTATTATGGAACTGTACTGTCGCCCCTCCCCCCCACAAACCTAAACCAGTTCCCTTTTCTTTCTTTCGTCCTTTCTTTTCTCTTCAATTTTTTAAAACTTGTTTAACAATTATTATCATTACATCTGTGTGTGTGTCAAGGATTTATTCATTTCTGCTTTTTATATGGCAACATAAACAGCAGAATGGTTCGATTGACTTGAAAATTTTCACTTTTGCAGTCATTCTTTTGGTATTTAAAGTAGAAAACATTTTATGACATGTTTATTTCTTAGTGTTTTTTATTTTGATCGAAAGTATTATTTTTCTCTCATTAGTTAAAAAGTTTTAAACGCAACATCAGTGGTTTTTTTCTTTGCATTTACGCTTTTTTATCATATATATTCATATATATATATATATATATATATATATGAAGAAATAATGAAAGATCAAGAAAATACCACCACTCATTTCCCAAAATTTGGAGATATTAATACAATTCAAAAGTTTTATGACATCAATCGCCCTTAACAAAAATTCTCGATTCAGCACTGCATTACAACAGTTCATTTCAAAGTTCAACTTCATTTTCAGGTAACTTATTACCACAATATCTAAATACCTGACGAAAAGACTTTCTTATCATTAAACGATAAAGAACTCTTGTTAAAGTGTGATGATGGCTTCCATATTATTCTCGGGATTTTCTTAGGTTGTTTCCCAGAACCCATTAGATGCAATGTATGAATAGAATCATAATGAAAGAAATTCACCTGCCAAGGCCATTTATTAGGCTCCGTTTCATTGCCACCGACGATTCGACCCGTCAAAACCGGTCCGATGCCACATCCTGAAAAAGAAAAAGCGGGAGTTTTAATTCTATTTTAGTTTCAGAACTCGTGATCCTATGATTTACTTCGATTTTTTCTAAGTGAATCTTTGAAATGGTGATAAATTGTTACATAGCTATATTTGACAAGAATTTTGCATTTACATGTGCATCAATTTTTATTTATAGTTCTGAAAATGCGTTCGCTTGAACACTACGCAATACCACTCTCCTTGCTTCTTGCCAGATGTGAAAAAAATTTGGCACAGAATTCAACACAAGAAAGTATTCACATGGTTCAACTAAACAGGGCTCCTTGTAACTTCGAAACACGTGCCTGCATTTTTTTCTTTCTTTCTAATGGGGCTGCGTATGGTCTAACCTTTGCAGACATAGGGCATTCCTCGGGGACCGGCATCCATTCTTTCAAGTAGCACCACTGTCGGTGGATGCCATTCCCAGAATTAGAACTTTGGCGCCCAGTTTCTCCACCTGAAAGGGCAAGCACCCAGATCTGTTGATGCGCAATTGCACCAATTGCACTAGGAATTTAATTTAGCCGAGAGTATCCAAGCCAAATGTCTACTCAAGGGATCTTTTACATGCCGCATAATGCAATTTTTGTAAATTTTGTGCTTAATTTTACGTTTATTTTTAGTTTACTTTGTTGCACAAAGGTTGACTTTTTATTTTATAAGCATATGTATTTGCCGTTCAGAAACAAAGCACTATGTGATAGATCATATTTCCAATTTTATTAGAAATTCGAATTTTATTTGAGCTTTTTAATACTTGTGAGCACAATAATAATAATAATTATCAGCAATAAGAAGTACTAACAATAAGAATAATATGATAATAAATATAGGAGCGAACAGCAAAATGACTCATAATGAACACAGCTGATTTAGGTTATTATTTTATATGAGTTAAATTTTATACTGATACTGGCAGAGGTTCTCGTTGTCTCTCGCGAAATGATAAGTAGTACCAACAATAAGAATAATATGATAATAAATATAGGAGTGAACAAGCAATGTGACTCATAATGAATATTACTGATTTAGGTTATTATTTTATACTAGTAAGCCCGGCTAGGACGCCCCTCCTTTCCTTACTGCTCCACACAACTATATAATTATTTACTATATAATCAAATTGTTTGTGAAAAATATATATTTATCATCGAAATAACTTAATGCTTTTCAAAACAAAAGTTTCAACGAAACTGGGCAAAAAGAGCGCTGCCGCTCTAATAAGAAAAATTAAAAAAGCGCAGACGATAATGAAATAAATTTAAAAGAAATAAATCAATAAATTAAATTCGCGTATACATTAATTTTTAACGGAGATTGAAAATACAGCGAAGCCTCACTCAGTATGCTAGGGAAACGTTTTTGGTATTATTAGTATACATGTTATTATTATTAGTATATGTGTTACAACAATGGCCACTTCATTGGTTTGTTTGTTCAAAACGGCAACTGTAATTTATGGTTGGAAACGACGGCAACAATGCAAAAATAAAATAAAACGGGTCAAAAAGATCATTGAAAATTTAAAAAAAATTAATAAAAAAAAAAAAAAAACTAATTGAGTCACAACTTTCATTTTTGCAGCGATGAGTTTCTCGGGTCGTAAACGTTAACCGTGCCGAATGTGGTCCCGATCGGTAAAACGGCCTGGGATTCTATAGCGGACAGACAGACAGAATAAGCCGCTTATATATAAGAAGATGAGTTAAATTTTGTACCGATGCTGGCCGAGGTTCTCGTTGTCACTCGCGAAATAATAAGAAGTACCAACAATAAGAATAATATGATAATAAATATTGATGCGAACAAACAATATAGATTTTTCTTTTTGTGAGCGAAGGGAGAAAAGAAGCAGAATAGTAACTTTAAACTTAAAGTGACAGAACTTTGTCTTATTAAAAAATAAATAAAATCAAAAGAACATAGAAATAATAATAATAATAATAATAAAGCAACTTACGTTCGAAGTCCGTGTCAGTGTGGGCTGGGGTGAGGAAGGAAAAAGTGATGAGGATTCCACACAGTTCCTTCCATGAGGGGAAGAAGCGACCGAGAGGAACTGCCATCATTCCGCGGGCGACACATGAAGAGTGGCCGTCCGAGAGAGCGAATCGGAGAGGAATTTATAAGCTTGGGGCCAGCACATCCCAGAAAACCGGATCCCATCTTCCTTTCCCTCTCGTTCTCGCTCATGGGATTCCTCTCTAATAAAGCTCACGGATCGAGAGTGAAACCGATTCATCGTTGTATCGAAGAACAATCGCTACAGGCACCTCTCGATGCAAGTAGCTCATTTTATAAATGCTTGATGATTCAAAGATACTTCTCTCGAATCGAGAATTCTCTACTTCATCCCACTAAACTTTTAGCACGAGGTCTTAGGCCTGCCCACCCCCGGGTACGTCTAAGTGAAGTCCGTCGAATGCTCGTTACCGGTCCGAGATAGGTTTGCTGGGCTCCAGCCTAGAATAACTAACTCTTGCTGTTTGGACCTGGCCCTCCTTGATACCCCTATGCTTAAAGAGTATCATTAGAAGATTGTGGTTCCCTAATCGAGAGTGAAACCGATTGACCGTGGTATCGAAGAACAATCTCTACAGGTTTCTGTCGATATAAGACGGCTCATTTTATAAATGTTCAATGCTTCCAAGATACTTCTCTCGAGTCGAGAGTGAAACCGATTGACTGTGCTGTCGAAGAACAGTCGCTACAAGCATCCCTCGATACAAGAGGCTCATTTTATAAATGATCGCTGTGTTTCCAAGATACTTCTCTCGAATAGAGCGTGAAATTGACTGACCGTTGTATTAAAGAGCAATCACTACAATCATCTCTCGATATAAGATAGCTCATTTCATATATACTGGATGGTCTCAAGAAACTTGTATCGGTTATGCGAAGTTTACTGATGTTGTGCTATTTTTTGTAACACATTTATTTCATGGAACTTTAAATCGTAAGGATTCATGCAAACTTAGGAAGAAGGGAAGAGAAACGTTCTTATCTTTAACGTTCTTTACCTGAAACTTTATGCAGTTTATTGCGTCCATTTGGACGCAATAAATTGTATAAAGTTAGATTTATTAAGGATAAAGTTAGATTGTATAAAGTTAGATTTAGTTAATTGTATAAAGTTTAGATTTAAAATACTATTTGGAAGAAAATTTTATTAACATTTGAGCAATGCCTCTGTCTCAAAGTTAATTTGCATTCTTATAATAAACATGGATCGTTAAATAAAAATGACTAAAAGAAGGGAGGAAGGGGGGTGGATTTCATCGTAAAAGTAAAAAATATTTCAGGACTTGTCGATGATCGTAAACTCATTCGGTAGCTGTTATTCGAGGGAAATAAAATAACTAAACAACTGCATGTTTCTTAAATAAACAAATGAATAATTAAAGTGAGAATGAAACCTTTAGAATAGCATCAATAATTAATTTGGTAAAGCTTAATAATGTATTTCACATCGAGATTAGTAAAATTAATTAAAAAATGAATGTACAGAAAATGCTGCACTGTTACTATTAGTCAAGGCGATGCTCTTTCTGAAGCGTTGCAATCGTCCTCCGATTAAGCAGCATCTGCTGCCAAAGGATTTCAAAAAGGCGCATCTATATTTTTCTGATATTTATTTACCTTTAAACTTAACTTAATCAAGAATAATGTAGAATTTCATCTATTGGATTTCTCGCACCTATGCGTATTTTTTGGTCGGTTCCTTGCACCAACGCCTAAGTGAAAGATCATTGTATATTATAAAAATATCTCATAATGACTTAAGAAAAAAATCTTTTTACGCTGCCAAATGGCCTAAAAATAATTGATGTTTATACTATCATATAATATCTAACTTTACCGTTCTTTGCCATGAAAAGAGAATTATTATCATTATTTCTTTGTTGTGTTTTCTCTCAGTTCGTTGCTACGTTATTTGACCTCTACTGTTTCCTGCGTTTGGCCTAATGGTTTTTACGCCTCTCGTGTTCATTCTGTAGCCGCAAAGGAATTACTCAGCATCAAAAGAAGCCAAGGTTAAGTTCAACACCCAAGTAGTACCTCGATGTTTCTGGTTTTACGCAGCTTTGCAAGTGGGAAGGAACCATTAACAAAGCATTTATCAAGTGTCAACTTTCTGTGATGACGTAGAAGGTGTATTGCTACAAATTATGTTACCTCTGCAACATCTGATAATAATACCAGCTGATAACCTTAACATAAAAAAAGCAAAAGAATTTTAATTAAAGATTTTTTTTTCAAAGCAGTTAAAGATTAGTAATTGATTTCACTCGCTTGTAATGTATTTTCTGATGCTTTCTTCATGGTTCATATGCGGTTGGAAGAATCATATCTCTGACGATTGTCCGAATCCGGAGAAGCCGTTGTCGAACCTGTTGGCATGGCAAACTGTTGCCATTTCCCAAGCAAAAACTTAAGTACTGTGTGTACGCTTCGTTTTATATGCAAAATATATATCTAATGAGTTGCAATAACATGGAATGAAATACCCCAAAATAAAATTGAAAACTTTCCCCATCTCGATAACTGGTGACGCAACTACTTTGCTACAGACGTTACGGTCAAAATTCACATTTCGCATATCCCCTTGAACTTAAGTAACTTAAGGATTTTCTTTCATTTGAACAAATACGTCTCTCATTTCTTAACCTTTTGAGCGAGCCTGTACGTTTTCTTGTAAACATATTTTCGAGTAGAAGGATCTGAATCTTCTTTTTTTATCGTTTTAGTGTGGCTGGTGCTCTGGGTCACTTTACTTTTGCTGGTTTTACAATTCTTGCCGTAGACGTTATTGTACACTGATGAACCACAATCACATCTATTGATCGAAACAATTGTAGAGTTACCCTTCCGCAAGAAGAGAACCATTCTACATGAATCAGTACCGAATCTTGGAGTTTACAGAGGCGGGGCAAAACTTAAAAATGCCGCCCCCTCCATCCAATTATTGTTGATATTTCATGTAACTTTTAATAAAGGTGCTGGTCTTTTTATTTATTTTTGAGGAGTTTTCATTTTTAGCTACTGATAAACAGATAGAACTTTCGTTAATGTTCTCACAGCATGGCCCTTTCAGCTCAACATTGGGAGGGGGAGGTCGAACCATGTGAAGGGCCCCCCTTAACAAGAGATATGAAATTCTGACAGTTAAAGAGGGTTCGGGGGATTCTCCCCCGGGAAAATGTTGGAAACTATATGCGAACAGGTGTATTTTGAGGCCTTAGGAGATGCATTTGGGATTTCAAAAACATTTTAGGGAAAAAAAAAGCAAATAAATTTTTAAAATTTAAATGCTTTTACTCACAAAAACAATCATAAATATTCAGAAAAAAAATTGGCATTTTTTTAAAAATCCAGGACTGGAGCCCCCCCTCCTCCTCCTTCTAACTAACGCCCATATCGAAGAGCAACGTGTTTGCCTTCTCAAACAATACTTTACAAGCTCCCACCTCTTCCCAAAAGGATGCTTTGAGAGTTTGTAAAAGGAAAACTATTAAGCATTGTTTGATCATAATTTATACGTATTGAACACAATACGTGTACAATATTATACAAGGAGAAGAAACCTTGACTTTTTAAAATTTAAAGCTTTAAATTTTGACACTGCGAAATTTGTCGCCCCTTAACCTCAATTTTAGAGTTTCGGACAATTTATACAAATAAATAAGTCTATTAATCGGCTTTAATCGTTAGAAAAACAGCTAATCAATGACAAAATCGGAGCGCCGAACTAGGATTTTAATTCTCTTCCAAAAGTTAAATTTTCTTCATCAAATATTTTTTCTTTTCCTTCCTTTCTTTTTGTGTGCATCACAGTTGAATTTGCCGTCCCCAGAAGTGCCGCCCGGGGCATGGGCCCCGTCTTGCCCCACCCTAGATCCGGCACTGACATGAATTCATGAAGTTGATGGTAAACTGACAATTTCAAGTTTCAATTCCACAGCCATGAAATGTTTACATGTGTTATTGCTACTGATGGAGAATGCTAATTTTAGAAAATTCAATTTCCCAAGCATGGAACCTTTTTACATGCGTTAAATGCTGTTGATGGTGAACTGGACAATTTCAAGTTTCAATCTTGCCGAGTCATGAATATTTTACATGAGTTATTTGTACTGGTAGAGAATCGGAAAATTTTAGCAAATTTCAATTCTCTGAACTTAGAATTTTACATGGATAATGCTGTTAATGAAGAAAGAAATATATTTTTTCTAGTAAGCAATTCTTGATTAAAAAACGTTGAATTTATCAAAACTCAAAGTTTATATATTTTTCCTTTTATTGAGAGAGAAACTTCAGCTTGAGTGAAATCAAGTCTGCGTACTAATCAAAGCCTTCTTTTTCATTATAATGATACATTTTATTAATGAAGAACTAAAATGCTCTAATAGTGTAAGCAACCTAAACATCAGTATTATAGTTATTGTTAAATATTAGTTTGACCTCATTTGCACAAATTTTAAATTTCCTGCTTATGAGAACTAGTGATCAACTTACAAATATGTAAGTTGATTTTAATGAAAAGTAATAATGATAGAAATTTTTTGATTAAAATAATTAAAATAATTACATAATCATTTGGTTTCAATCAATTTATTAAAGAAAATACAATGGATTTTTTTTTAAATTTCTTATATCTGTAAAAAAGCGATCGTCATTTGCTGCTAATTAAATTGAGATATAACGCCTTTTTTTTTTTATTTTTTCGTAGCCATGTGGTTTTAAAGCCACAACAGTGGTACTTTCAAACGATATTCCTTACTTTTCATTTAAAACTTGGTTTTGCGAATTTTTCTGATTATACACCTGCATATAATTCAGCATAATAAATGAAATGTGAATAAAGTACAGGTTGCGATGCCCTGATAATGTTTCTGAACTGGCCTAAATATGCAACAAAGTAACCTTCAACTTTAGCAGAGTAGTTTTCGTAGTATTTCGTGTGGGGCATCATTTTCAATTAGTCGGTTCTGAACGGTTTTCTCCTACTTTGTGTAAGAATTTTATTGCTGGAAAATGCAAATATCTCCTACTTTTCTCGTGGTTCTGGAAGGGAAGACAACGGGCGTTGTGTTTCAAAGAGAGGCTAATGAGTGATTTTAGATATTCAAGAAAGCCTTTCTGTCTTCATAAGTAACTAAATTTTGTTTCTTCGTTGAACTCTTCAAAGCATGATTTTTTTTACTTTCTTTATATTTCTGGTGGTATTTTTTTTTTAAACAAACGTAGCTTTTGTGCACGTTTCTACTTATGTCATGACGACATTATATCAATTCAAATATGTAAAATTTAAAACTTCTTAGAAATTCCGTTTTTTTAGGTTTAAAAGACAATTTTAATTCTAATAAATAATTCTTGAAAGGTAAATAAATATCAGAAAAACATAAAAATACTGGCAGCTACATTTTAATGCATAAATTTTCCAGTGAAACACAATGTTAACAGGAAAAATTAAAATAAAATAAAACTTTTATGCTTTAAGACTTATTTCAAAAGTGACGATTCACTGTTAGAAATTTCATCATGAAGTTACAGTTAAATAACCGGCAGTAGTCTTTCCATCTGATTAACTGTTAAATTCACGGTTTGGAACATTTTTCTGCCTTTACGGGACCTAAACCATTTATAGTCAGCTTGGTTAAAAAACCGTAAATACAAAAGCTTACGGTTTTATAACCATTTAAAAATAGTTTCAAAACAAAATTTTTACCGTTTTTGAACCAGTTCTAGGAGTAGAAACCGTAAACGAAGCGTATGGTAATCGAACCCGGGTGTATGGTATACCAGCTTCGCGCTCTAGTCATTCGGCCATCTACACCACGTAAAGCGGCCGTTTATTTATTAATAAATCTTCTTTTCCAACAGGCAAACAGCCTTACAGTTGTTTGCCACAGTTTTTGATTGGATCCAAAGTCATTTTTGATCTAAATTTACTGTATATTGACGAAAATCATTTTATTTGCTGCAAGAATTAAAATATGAACATGCTTCAGCAGCTCAAATGATGGGTTCGCTCATTCGCAAACAGTTCGGGAATCCGATGTCTCCAATTTTTGATTTACGTGTGTATATGTTTCTATTTAGTAACCACTACTTAAGCCGCTTTTTTTTCTTCTTTTTTTATATACACACGCAGATTTGAACTGATAAATCTTTATTCATATTTTAACAACAACGTACGACCGGTAAGGTTTCGCAATCAAGATGGACGCCCGATTCTTATTGAGCGCTTGAAAATTACGGTTAGTTAAACGTTTTTTTAGGATAAACAGAGAATGAACGATTTTTTTTACAATCAGCGGTTTGAGTACCATCTTTATAATGGTTATTCAACTGTTGTAATTAAATATGGTAAAATAACAATCAAATAAACGGTTATTTTACTATCTCCTTAAGGAAATTTTTAACAGTGTTGCTTTTCTTATTTACATTATTCAAAAAAAAACTTTTCAAAGGGATATTTATTTAAAGATGGTTTGTAACAAGTTAGTAATATCATTTGAGATTTCGTTTTATCAAACTTTAAAGATTTCTGTATCCAGGGATGAGCTCCTAAATCTTCCGGTGCTGAAATGTTTAAGAGAAATAGTTGCCTCCTGAGTCGACGACCTTAGTTCAGATTTAGGGGCTTAAGTTGATAACTGAGCCATAAATGTCGCAGTTACACTAGATTAACTTAAAAAAAAACCAAATAAATAAGTAAATAAATAAATAGATAAATAAGTAATAATAACAAATTTCGTTAATAGATACAGTAAAACCTGTAAAGTTGACAACCTTTACTTACTTACACAGGTTTCACCTGTGTAAGTTGACCACTTTTGTCAGGAACGAAATTAGTCCTATATTCATGTAGGGAAACCTTTGAAACTTGACCACCTGTCTATATTGACCAAATTTGCGTGGGAGTATTATAAAAAACCCTTTGTAAGTTGACCGCCTAATTATTACTATATTTATTTGTTTATCTATTTTTGCAAAGACAAAAAGAAGCAAACTTCGATAACTTCTACAGGATAATTTTTATGCTATAATGTTAGACCAGTATTTGTCTCGATGGATGAAACATCAATATAAAGTTTGCCTAAACTTCTTTGTAAGTTAACCATGTGGTAAAACTACTATGAGCACTCTATTCTTTAAACAAGTTTCTTCTTTTTTTTTCTATGTGATTTAGTTATTTTGAAAAAATATGTATTTTTAGGAAATCTTTACTATTACATAAGTAACTTACATAATTTATAACATATTACTCTTTATTTTAACTCAGTTCTTTACTTTAAAGTTGTATAGGATACATTGCAAGACATTCAGGTTAAATTACTCTAATGATATTTTAGATAATTGAAAGAAAAAGCTAATTACCATTGAAAAGTAACGTTAATACATGAAGCTATATTTTCATTAGTTACAAATAAATGCATAGTGTAAGAAATGACAAAAAGAAAATAAACCTCTACCCTCTTTTAGTTGATCACTAAATTGCAGTCAACTTACACAGGTTTCACTGTATATCAGAGGTCGATCCGACATTTTTTACAGGGTTCGTTTTTATGAATTTTAAAGAGATTTTTGTGAAAAACCAAATAATTTTGTGAAAACTGAATATTTAAACATACAGCGAGGAAAAATTTCATTACTATTTAACTTTTTTAAAATTAATAATGGTGTAAAATGTACGACTTAGAAGCTTGGAATTTTGTGAAGGGTCCGTTTTGATTGATTTGAATTTTGTGATGGGTCCGTTTCGATTAATCGGAATTTTGAGAAGGATTCGGAAACGGAACCGAATTTGCTCTGTCGAGACCCCCTATATACATATAGCTTTAAAAATGTTATATTGACTTATAGTTTTGTTTTCTCAATTTTACTATCGTTTGGAATTAGTCAACTGGATGGTTCTCTTTTTTTATCACATGTAATTTCCTTCGGCTTCTGTTGGCTTAAAAAATGAAAACTTTAAACATTGTATTTTCATTTCGAAAAGCAGCCTCAGAGGTTGGAGACCGACTGTATCTTTTGTAAAAAAATATGTCTGTGTCTTCTACTTTTATTAGGCAATTCTATGAACTGTCAGGCAAGTCACATATAAAAATTATCTATCTATCTATCAATCTATCTATCTATCTATATATATATATGTATGTATGTATATATATGGTGAGAGAGAGAGAGAGAGAAAGAAAATAACATGATTAATGTTAATCTTAAAATTCGATTAAAATTAGTTTTAAATAAATTTTATATGAAAGGAAAGTATTTTCTACCAAAAAGTAGTACCGGAACGTCGTTTCAGTGTGTCGCAGCATCATTGCTCTTCTGTTTATAACCCTGCGGCTTCAATTATACAATCAATTTGTTATTGCTCCAACAAAATCTATCCGAAATGGTTTCGGATCTAAAATTAAGTGTTCTTAAATTTAAGTACACTTCAAGCATTCCAAGGTTACACATTGTTCCACGAAAGTAAAAGTAAAATTAAATACTTGTAACACGAAAAGTGCCTGGAAACCGGACAGGTTACTAAACCCTTTTGCCTGTTGCCCTTAATAGCATACGTGAGGTTTGCACAAGCCAGCAATCGTAAGACTAATTACTGCAATAATAATAATTTGCTACCGTAACAAAAAGAAGCTACTCTAGCCCTTAAGCCACAAACCCAATTGATATTTTCATCCATGCTCCCATGGTAATTAGCATAAATGATAAGACATTCTTTTGCATATTGCTTTGCATGTTGAATGCAGTGAGCTAGCATTTGTTCTTCTCAGCTTCTTGAAGCTAAAGCAAATTTTTCTCTTTTAGTTTTTGATTTTTCTTTATGGATTTGAAAAAAAAAGAGCGCAAAAAAAGAAGAGACAAAATAGTAAGCTTTTGAGGGCATTGATCCCAAGTTCGATAAAAAATTCTCATCTCATACCGGAGGACATATTGCCTCAGGTTTAGTCGTGATTTAGATCTGGAGTGAAAGTTGGAGTGTCTGGCGTTTTTTTTCCTTTACTTTTTATTTTTAAGCGGATTTTCATGACTAGGCTTGTTAGTAACAAAGATCCGACCTCCCTCCTTTTCTGGTGCTTTCTACTGTTAGCGAAAATTTGCAGATTCGTATTCGATGCACAAAATGAATTACTTGCTGCAATTAGAATTGCAACGGGCTCTCGAAATTAAACGGTGATGAATGCAACCTAGAACTGAAACATGCATTTTATTTTAATCTTTTTAATATTTTTAACTTAATAAAAAATAATGCATGTGTATATATACATACAGTAGAGTCTCGATAATCCGAGTCTCGATAGTTCGAGTTTCCCATAAATTCGAGCTAGCAATAAAATATCGGCTTAGCTCCCAAATAATGACCAACAACAGCGAAACTCGTGAAAGAAATACCACATCTGGTTTTTGTTGTTATTCGACGGTTCATGCTTAAAAATATCGAATTGGGCTACTTTTATCCATGACTGGTGACCAAAGATTTCATTAATAAGTCGGCTGGCTACATTTAGATCGATTTGAAATGGTGGCAAATTAAAAAATATAATTAACTTTCAATCATGTATCTGTATGTATGTACATTTTTCCTGTAAATATACGATACTGAAATTTAAAAGTTGCTTTACTCCCTTTTACTTATTTATAAAATGTTATGATTTCTATAATTCGAGTTTTCGATAGTTCGAGGTAGCTCCGGTCCCGTCCACCTCGAATTATCTAGACTCTACTGTATATGCACATATCTGTACCTGTGAGGTAAAAAGGACTATGTCCATTTTGGAAAAAATGGACATAGTGCCCTTTTGTAAGTAGTTTTAAAATCTGATATCTTAAAATGTTGAAAGTCAAAAATTCAAAGATTAGAATAAACAATTTTTCATTTTTAAAAACCTTATAAATAACAATCCAGTTAATAAGAAATCACGGAAATAACTTTAAACACATTTCCGGAAAAGTTTTGTTTTCACAACATAGTTTCCTTTTTCCTCTCAAGCTCAGATATACAGTAAAGCCTGCAAAGTTGACCACCTTTGTAAGTTGACCACTGCTTTTGTGAGAAACGGAATTAGTCCTGTATTATATAATGTACTGAAACCTTGTATCTTGACCACCTGTCTATATTGACCACTTACATTCAACGAATTTGGCTGGAAGTATTATAAAAACTCTCTGTAATTTGATCATCTAATTGTTTATTTTTAAAATGATAAAAATAGCTAAAAGAACTTTTCCAGAATATTCTCTGTGTTACAATGTTAGACCAGTACTTCATCGGATTTAGGAAACAGCTACATAAAGCTGTTTGTGTTTGTGTGTTAACCATATAAGAAAACTATACTATGAGAGCTCTTTTATTCTTCAAAAGTTTCTTCTTTTGTTTACTATCCGAAGTAGCCTTTTTCTAATGATGAATTTATTTAAAGAGTAACAGAATACTCATAGCTGTTTTCCCATTGGTTAAGTTAGAAAGAGAAGGTTTAGACAAGCTTTATAATTACTGTTTCCGCTATGCAGTGCAGAGTCATACTGGTATAACATTACAGCATAAAAGAATATCCTGGAAAAGTGATTGTTATTAAGTAAATAAATATAATGGTAATAATTAGACGGTCAACTTACAAATGGTTTCTATAATACCCTCACCCAAATTTGGTGTATTTAAGTGGTCAACATACAGAGATGGTCAAGATAGATGGTCAAGTTACAAAGGTTTCCCTACATTACATAATATAGGGCTAATCCCGTTCCTGACAAAAACGGCCAACTTAGACAGGTGGTCAACTTAGAGAGGTGGTTAACTTAGAAAGGTGGTCAACTTTACAGGTTTTACTGTATATTTATTCAAGCCTTTGTTTATCATAATTAATCACAAATATTCAAATCTGTCATAAAATGCTAATTATTTTTTTTAGTGAGAAATGAGATTACTTTTTTCACAGTGAGTGTGTGACATGCTCAGAATTTGATGATTGGTCAAATCTGTATTTGTAAAGGTAATTGTAATTTTCTGTTGACAAAGTAATTTTTGCTACGAAAATTGCTAATAAATGTTTCATTTTGCTCTATTGTTAAAGCGTTTGATATGTCAGTCATGATTACACTTATCCCAATATTTCATCAGGTGGGTAAAATGTAACCAATATTCTGGGGTATATGTAACCGGGGGTTTATACTTGCCCGAAACCAAACAGAATTACTTATTTTTTTTTTTAATTGCTTGTTTTGATTAGAAATCGAATTTAAATAAACATAAGTAGACATAACCTAATCCTTTACTGAAAAGAATCTGCTTTGCATTTGTTGACCCCATTTTATATTTATTTCAAATATGATGGTAAATATAAGTTAAATTAGGACATAAAATAGCATCAAAAACATAATGTTAAAAATTTTGACAGCTTACGAAAAACAGCAAATTAGTATGGGAGTTTCTTGAGTGATTTTCTTAATATATATATATATATATTTGACTTTAAAGGAGATGTCGTATTTTTTTGCATATGAAAACTAATTAGTTTTATTTAATTTAGTCTACCTATATTATACAATTTATTATACTACTATGTGCTATTTTTTTGTGATTGGCATTTTTTTTTGCTTAGGTTAACATGTTTTGAGTAATTCCGAAAAGACAAGCAGAGGTGTGCAAAAAATTTTGTAAAACTCGAGTTGTTTTTAGAATTTAAGAAGTTCCAAACTCCCAGGAAGCTAGAAAAATGGGCACTTCCTCCAAATTTCTGTTCAAATGGTTTATATGGGTGTGAGGCGAATTAGCACTGTCCCATACATTGGGACAAGTATAACAGCGAAACATAAAATTTCGAAAATATTAATTGATCATAAATTTTGATAAATATTATGCGTACAGGTTTAATTCAATGCATATAGTTTTAATGGCAATTAATTCAAGATTATGCATGAAAATTTTCTGAATTATACCCACAACGACAAGTTCAGAATTTGCGCTGCTAATATATACTTTCTTATTAACACTCTTGGAAAATTAAAAAGCTCTTCCCTTATCTTTATTTTCTTCTGCAGTGTAAGAATAAGAAGTTATACTCGTACGCGAGAAGTAGTTTGCATTTTATACTAAACATTGTAATAATTTCAACCAAAAGAGTGAGGATATTTGAGCATTTTGGTGTAGGGACATTTAAAAAGGGCCTGAGCGTCAGTAAAACTAACGTTTTTGAGGATTTAACACCTTGCTTTTTATGTTATTTACTAACAAAATCAGTGAATATCTTAACTCCTGTGCATTTGGAATGACGACTGACAAGCAGTAAAACGCCACACATTATTGATGTTATCCATGCTCCATTTTTCCGGGGTACCGTTTTAAAGGAAATACTTTTTTTTCTTTAGAATAGGTAAAACTAAATTTGCTGCCTACCTCAAGACAATTAAAGAATGATAATAAATCAAATCAGTAAGTCGACGGTTCTACAATTGTTGTGTTCGAGTGCATGTTTCAGGTATTGTGGCCTCATTTAATGATAGACACGTAACTTGAGTTTTCTGTCACACAAGACGTGCTTGCTGCTTCTATTGTACGGAAATACCCATCAAACGCATTATTGGCTCGTCAAGTCATGTTTGGTTCTTGTTGGAGTCCTTGAGTAACCAGGCTTAACGTTCTTTCAAGTGCCGACGCCCATCCTCTGGGGCAATTAAAAAAATAGTCTTAATGGCCCTGGCGTTGAGAAGCTCCAGAAATAATTTTGGACCCATCAGACATGACCTTGCTTGTAAATCTTGACATTCATTGGAGAAATGAATGGTTCACTGTCAGAAATATTCAATCATTGTAGCGGAAATATGCAGTGACTTTGAGCTTGGTACTTTGAGCACATAATTGGGGAAGATCCACGCATATGTAATGCTGGAGATAATGAAGGAAGAAACCTCATAATGGATACTCTTACTAATTATGCTGTAAGGCTAATTAACGGATGTAGAAGTTGTGAATGGGAAGGTTGGTAGGGCTCCAGGGCTGTAGTCAAGTGTGGAGTTCAGGGATTCGGATTCTCTACCTCCCTCTTCGGCAAGAAAATAAAAAGGTTTAGAATTCAATAGCAGTCTCAGATAGGAAACCTAACTAAAGTGTTTCTGTATGAAATGATTAAGCATTTGAAGTAATTTTTGGTGCTGAATTGACTCGAAGAAACATCACCGTAACGATAATTGTCTGTTTACCACTTAACTCGTCTTAGGTAGGACCGACCTTGCGATCTTCTTTAAAATGAGTTTTTCCATATGATCTTTTAAAAATTCTATTTATATGTATCTGCAGTCATAATTTTAACTTCGCAAAAATTGACTCTTGTGCAAAACATGCATACTTGCTATTCCATCATTTGGAATTGAGAGAAATCATTCTGTGCGAAGGAAGATTGTAAGTTGCTGAAAATTTGGGAAGGAAATTAGAAAGGTAAATTCAAAAATTTGTAATCGCTTATGTATTTAACTGACTTTCAAATTCCCAGAAATCAAAGCTAAAAAAATGGAGTTTGTATTTAAAAAGGCATAACTTCATCTAGAAGGTGACCCTATGGCACGGTATTTCAATGGCACGCGAAAGTACACATTAAATTACTTTTATTTACTCAAAGAAAAAAAAATCCTCCTAAACTTTTTTACGAGGATAATGCTGAGGGTGATGTTGAGGTGCTGACTCTCCCCTTTTTCTCTTAATATAGATAAAATGGAACAAAGTTTGCTTGCATAAAGAGTCGTTCTTTCTTAATCACCAAGTTTGCTATCTTGACGCTTATGCTAAATTCCAGTTTAAAGAGAGAGAGAATACTGCGGATTGGTTAATATGTAATCTATGCAAAATGAAGAAAGAAGAGTGTTCATTGTGCAGAATATAAAGCAATACGCAAAACAAACAAATTGTTTTGTATTTTCTTTTAAGTAATAGAACAATAAAATAGAAGCGAATTTCCATGCGTCCCACCACATAAATCACAACTTTGGAGACAGCTATCTGATAGAAAGTTTCTGAAAACGGCTTTCTTAGTCACATCGGACAAACAATTTGAAGATTTTTCTAGAAAACGAAACCTTTTCTTCCCCTTAATGCAGAAAAATTGGAATAAAGTTTGTTAGAAGTTGTTTATAAAGAGTCTTTCTTTCTTTAATCACCAAGTTTACTGACTACCAAGTATTTTGATGCATATGCTAAATTCCAGTTTAAATAGAGAGTGTACTGCGGATTTGTTTATAGGTCCGAAGCCTTCAAATCAATTCATTTAAAAAGCTAATAGTTTAAAAAACCGAGCTCTATTTTTAGAACTGATATATAAACAGCGATTTTATATTCCTTCCACGAGGGAGAGAGTGAACATCGTATTTGAAGCACGTCCACGTTAAAAAAGAAGACAAATTGATCAAAGTTAACAACAGTTATACATCATTTCCATTGTTTCTAAACTACGCCATTGAAAGAAATATTTGTGTGCCCACGCCCATCAAGAAATAATGGAGGTCCAGTTGGTAATTTTTATAAGCACGTGTGTCCTTTTGTTTCTAGAAAGATAACTGAAATACCAATTTTACTGTTGTTTTTACAATGAAATAGATACAGACCATTTTGATTTTAACCAGCAATTTTTTCATTAAAAATCGAGGAGGTAAAGGGATAATGTAACAATTCTTATAATTACTCTTTGGTACTCAAAAACTGTATGGTCTGAAATTTATTTCGTTGGGAATTTTTAAGCCAAAGCAGCTTAATTTCGAACCTATGAGTGAACGCTTGATAGGGACTTATTTGGACCAGAAAAGATTGCCTATTCTTCCTCAAAGTGTTCCTGAAGCACTGTAAGTATAAAAACCGCGAGAAATGTGCACCTATGAAATATTTATTCATCGCTTTCGTATATGAAGTACACTCTGCAATGTACTCTGATGTGAATTTTCCTCTGTGTTGAAATTTTTGTTAATGTGTACGCCAAACTTTGCAATGGAAAACGTTTCGCAATTTATTTTGCTTTCGAAAGGCACAGTATGAAGTAAATTTCTTCGAAAATAAAGGCTTTTCGGAGAAAAGCTTGTAATGGCCACATTTAAAAACTTGAGAAAAAGTCACATTGCAAAAATTACATGCAGTTAAATGTCACTGTAGAGGTAATTTGTAAGATGATAACTCAACTTCATCAACTTGCGGTTTGCATTATTTTCAAACATGACCGAACAAAAAGTGCCCTCACCTACGTTTTCACTAAGATAATTGATATAATGTTTGTTGTTTTGGGTAAAGAGAAGTGTAATTTTGAAAATAGATGCAGTAAATATGAACTCTTGGGGAACACCCGAAGAGCTCAACTATTTGCAGGGAGTCATTGGCTAACCGTTATCAATTGCCTATAGAAAATCCTTACATGGCTTTAAATCTCCAGGCGTAAATTCCAACATCTCACACCTTTGATATTCAAAGGTATATGTGAATAGCAATTCAATTAGTATTCTCTAACTGAAAAATGAGTGAAGAAGACTATGTTACATTTCTGGAGACTAATCTATCAGCGATGTTTGTAACCGTAGCTTGGGTGACAGTTCAAATCCGTTGTACACCCATTAGTGTCCTTGAACCGCGTAGGTTTTGGGAAGAGCACGCCCTAATGTAAGAAAGAGTAATTTCGTTTCCGCATTTTTACGTCAGTAACATTCTAAACAAGGGAAATTGTTATCTTTTTGTTTTGAAAACACGGACAAAAATGTGGAAGCAATGTGTTATATCAGGATCATTCCACGTCAAATGGAACAATTTAAATACGCAGCTGCGCCCTCATATCTCAGATATTTTCGAAAAAAAAAAAAAAAAAAACTACATACCTATGCGATAAACTCAAATTATAATCTTTTCTTACATTTTTAAATTAAACGTTCAGCAATGGGAGAATTTTTGAAAATTTGATTTTCGCCCACTTTTTTGCGCTTGCGTTTTCAATATCAGTTTATAAAATCCTTCCTAGTTTGCTTATTTTTCAGCCAATTAACCTGGTCTTGGTATCAAATTAAAGCTACAATTTTTTTTCTTTCCAAATTAACTGTAAAAACAATGTTATCTGCTTTTGGGTGTTTCCACTCATCATGCTAAGTGTTTTTTTTTCTGATTTAAGTGAGCTTTTCAATAAGTCGTAAATCAAAAGTTATAACTCCCGCTTGTATCCTTTCACCCCCCTACAAGGAACAAACCATGTAGGTGTTCTGCTGAAAAAAATTGGAGAGTGTTTTTTCTTTTCATAAAAGGAAAAAAAATTTTTTTTTTCAAATTTTACTTTCAAATGGAGTTTGTTATACGTTTGAAGACTCTTTGAATTAAAAATAACTCACAAATCTGTGATAATAGTTAAAATTCTGGCCGAACAAATAATAAACACGATTTTATATTAATCATAAATAGAAATACATTGAGGCCGTTGTAGCCTAGCGGTTACGTTGTCGGTTTTCCACTCGGAAGATTGGGGGTTCGATACCCGATCCACTGAAGACCCACCCCGTACACTTGGGGATACGTGCATGTAAAATCCGTGGACCCTGAAGTCCCGAGGATACCAGAGGGTGGAGAATTTCCCTTCCCTTAACTCTTAGGCCAAAAAAAGGAAAGTGGCATGTGTGTGGTGGCGCCAACGGGTGTCATCCAAAACATAATGAGACAAGTCGTACTTCCACTGTTGCGGTGCTCATTTATAAACGGCAGGTACTCCTTACTACTTTAGTTTCTGGTCCCTCTGCGAAGGGGAGCTTGGATACCCAAGTGGCATTAGAAATAACAACAACAGAAATACATTGACTTTTTCCGGGAATTGCGCAGTAACCTTCCCTGATTGAGTAAAAAGAAAATATTCCTACACTGTAAAAAATTCTAGTTCAGCCTTTCACCAAAAATATGGTGAAATGGTGAAATTTAGCTGCAACCAACATTTTGGATAAAAGTTGAACCATTAAATGGTTCCTTGTTTCCCATTTATGGTGAAACTTCACCATTATAATGGTTCAACTTTTATCCTAAATGTTGGTTGCAGCTAAATTTCACCATTTTCACCATGTTTTTGGGGAAAGGTTGAACTAGAATTTTTCACACTGTATTGAAGGGAAAGAAAGAAGAAAAAAAAAAGCACACACACACTTTTATATACGGCTAAGTGTTAAGGCAAGTAACTTTCTATTTTTGTACATTTGTTTTTTTGTCCATTTACCATGTCACACTTTTCCCATACATTTGACCCCATCCCTCTTTGTCACAAAATGTCACACTTCAACATACTCCCTCCCCCTTTGTCACATGGCACACTATGTTGCATAAGCATAATGTCAAATTTCTTGTTACCCCCTCCTCTGCCCTTGTCACAAGTTGTCACAATTTCACGAGCCCTCGAAGCGTGATATCATTTATGAATGATCCCGAATTTCAAAAGTGGCGTTATCAAATTCATGTTCAAAAATCATAGACATTTAGGATTGAAACTTAGAGCTTGGTTGTTCTTCTTAAGGGACTTTGAAGTGTTTATTTTTGAAACATAATAACTCTTAAATTATAGAAATAAGGCTAATTTAGAGAGAGATTTTGCAGTTAGGGGGAAAACGTTATCAGTGGGCACGAAAGTAGGGTGGTTTAGACCTGGACGATCTTCTTGTTATTATTAAATCTAATGTCTCCGTTTATGTGTATTGCTGTAAGTATTTGTTTCGTTTATTAACTTTTATAAATTTACGGGGAAAAATTATTTTGAAATAAGTAATGCAGATTTATGTTTTCAAATGGATTATTTTCTTGCTAATTATCCACAACCTATGGAACATTATAGTCGTCAAATATAAAATCACTGAAACTTTGAGAATTTTACGAAAAGAACAACATGGCTGGATGGCAACCATATTTCAACCTTTTCTTGACCTCCGCAAAGTTTCCTTACAGTAACCCTACACATGGCTCAGTTCGTATATCAGTCTTAAACTAAGAGATAATTGATGACAGAGCTCTAGTTTCTAGAACTTGACAATTTTTCTTCTATATGCTTTTTATGAAAAAAAAAGGGAAAAGTGTTGCTTAAATACGGAAGATGCGGGCTATATTTTATACATTTTTCCCACTTGTAGTTACTTCAAAATTTGACTAAAATCTTTATAAAACATATTTTTCTCTCATGATTTCATAAATTTCAGCATCAATTTCAAGAGAACGAACGTACTCCTAAAATGAAGAAAACGTGTCATTGAAAATATTTCAGGCTCTTGTTGTGACTATCAGGCAACAACAATTAGTTAAATTGTTTGTCTTTTCTGCTTCTTAATGCACCCTACTATATTCCTACATAAAGTAAGTCTCCAACTCTATAAATATCTTATTCTGTGTATGTTTTTATTTGAACAGTTAAAATCTAAATTTTCTAAAAACAAATGGAACTTTTGCAACACAGAAGTACATACCTCAAACAAACTAAAATTTCAGTAAGCAAAAGCTGCAGGTGTATTTCAGAATTTTCAATGTGAAAACCATGCTGCATAACAATAATTGTTCCTAAATATCAGTTTATGAGGAGGTGGAGGGTGAAAAAAGACAGCAAAGAAAAAAAAAAAAAAGTAAAAAAAGCAAAAACGAAACCGATAAGAAGTAGAGGAGAGTGGAGATGTCTGGTGACTTCAATAAATGTCAACATCTTTTTTTAAGGAAATAAATGAGAATTTTAGGTATGCTTTTTCAAGAGATGTAAGGCCAAGGCCGTTCTTTCTACCCGCGAGATAAGTCGAAGTTGATAATAAAAATTCCGATGAGAGGGGAAGGAGGAGGACGACGCAAGCGAGCTTTTTCTTTTTTTTGAATTGATGACGATATTGGAGAGAATATTAAGTGCAAAAAAGTGAATAATTTAAAATGTAAAACATTTCAAAATGATCGCTTTTATAAATGTTTTCTGAAATGGTGAAAAAAAAAAAATCTGAACTTTTTTTTTTGTTTGTAGTAAAACCACATATGTAGATAGAGCGATAGAACTGAAATCGACAGCAAGAATAATAGTAAAACAAATGAACCAATAAAACTAAAAAATGCAATTGCAAAAGAAATATTCTTCACTTTTGATTGTTGCTTGTTTATCTACAATATCGTATTCTATCTATAAGGATTGGAAATCGTAAATGCTATAACCTCACTAGTTATGTGTAAAAACATACTATCATTGAAATTGTGAGGTTTGTGGTAAAAAAATCCAACGCATTCGTTTTGCACCAAGCAATTGCGAATTTATCATGCGAAAGGTGGGCAGAAGAAAAAGATTGAAGTTTTCTTCTTTCTTTTGGTTACAATTTCATGGTATGTACGTAAAGGTGAAACGATGACAAAAATGGATGTTTAGGATTTAAAAGAAAAATTATTCTTGATATTTTGGCACATTACAAATCAAATTTATCCACGGAGCCTTCAGCGCAATAATGGAGCAACTGGAAAAACTTCATACATCTGAGAAAATAATTCATCATTGCCTTTGAACATATTTAAGAATTTTTAAAATGCAGTAAGAGTGAGGTACTATCGGGTATCTAATCAGAATAAAATACGGCTGATTTAGAGACGTTTTTGCATGGATCTTTACGGCGCTATTGTTTCACTGCCAATAACTCAGTTAATTACAAAACTATACGAAATAATTTTAATGGTATTCCAGATTTTTCATGATTAGTTTCCTACTTGTTAGTTTCCCTAGTGTGTTATATCTTTTACTCATAGCTATAAATCCATGTCTTTGGTAAGGATAGTACGAGAATCTTCCCAAAATCTTAGTTTTTATCTCAAATCACAGCATAGATGCGCTGAATGACTGCGAACTTCTACGGATGATTTGTGAACAACCTCTTATTATTCATACCTGTTCACACAATCGTTGAAAAACAATTCACTAAATTCCAGATAACTTTGAATATTCACGATATTTAACGGACACTCTTTTTTTGAGTGGCCCTGTATACTTGGGTATGAAGCTATGAAAGGTACCTTTTGCTCATGCGCTGTAAAAAATTCCTTTAATTGCTCATAATTTTTCTTATATTCATTTTTTTATAAATTTCTAACTTCAGTATAGTGACTCTAGTACAAACTCGACTTTTCCGAAAGTTTGGTGCAATTTCATGCAAAACTCTGAGTGTTCTAGACTAAAAACATGCTGGAGAAATTAGCATTTTGGAAAGAAATACTTATAAGTTCGGGAATAGCCGTGCTTGTTTTACGAAAATTAGTAGACTTATTGTATATATCAAGTTAACTCTTCTATTAAACTTGCAGCTATTTCAAGCATTTCACGATACAGGATGATTGAAAAAATCTTTGCTTTTCCTCAGTTTATTGTTGATCACCTAAATGCACACGTGAGGAAATTTTTATTGGAAAGTGAAGTGAGAAACACGCTTTTCCCCCTCCCCATATGGCTGAAGTTACAAAACATTTTGTCTTATATTTCTCTAGAAATGTGGTGCGCGCACCACTAGTGGTACGAGTGCAAGCAAAAAGTCTATCAATAATCTATTAGTGTTCTATTCTGTATAATAAAGTTATATCAGCAGTGGTACGCAAAATGGTTTGCAAGAAAAATGGTGGTACGCGAAAAAAAAAAGATTGGGATCCGCTGCTCTAGAAATTTAAAAAAAAATCTAAAATTGAAAGTGACAGGTGACTTTTGGCAGTACAGTGTAGTCATTCAATTTTTAGAGAAAATACATTATTTTGGTAAAAAGGCGTTGTTTTTATGGTTTTCTGGAAGCAAAATTAACTGAGAGCACGTTTTTAAGTTGAAAAGCTGAACTAACAACTTGTAAAAGAATTTAAAATACACTTGTTATATACATTACAACATCCTTTTTACGACTATTGCTTGTACGACGTTTACATTTAGGCAACGTTTTAGTGTGGTTCCAATTCTTGAATATAGGCAGAAGGGCTAATCGATTATACGACGTTATCGCTCATACGACGATTTTCGGTAGTCCCCTTCGGAGTCGTATGAACGATGCTCCACTTATCTATGAAGACGATGTTTTAAATTAAAATCGGATCGAGTATAGACAGAAATAAGTTGGAAATTGACGTTTGCAGAGGATATGCTACGAAAAAATGAGATGCATTTCTTTGTAATTGAAGAACAGACTGAAGCTACTTCCGTTCATTCTGAATCTGTATATCTTTGTTAAACCTAATGTGTAAAGAAATAAAAGGTACTTAGTCACTTTTGAATCTTCGTTTAGGCAATTTTTAGAAAAAATATGTTACAGTATTTTCATTACAAAGCACCTACTCAGCTGAAAACCCTTTCTTACGAACACAATTGAGAAAAAATTCTCCTTACTGACATTAAAAAATATGTAAAGCCAGAGATTATTTTATATCTGCTCTTCGATCATAATGATGAGTATTACTTCATAACATAATAATAATAACACTGGACAGCAATGAAAATGTATCTTCAATGAAAGTGTCGAAATATTTATTAATTCAACTTTCTAATCATGAATATGGCAATAAAAAAATGAATTTGGCTCTAGGTTTTTTGTTATATTGACACATTACTTTGTTTAAAGCACAAATGAGCAACAAAATGCAGACATATGTTTCGGGATTGCTTGGAATCCCTTTTTCAATGCGACAGGGAGCTTCTAGATGCAAAACATCCAAATGAAGCAGACAGAACAACAAAAACAAAGCTTATATAGCCTAAGAAATCTGTAAACCAATGAGAATAAAGGTAGCGTGAAGTGGAAGTAGAAGTAGCAGGAAGACACCAATAAGAGAGCAACAAACGAATCCAGTTGAAAGTACAGGAAGTAAAAAGGAATATCAATAAAAATAAAGCAAAAAAGACGACAGCATGCATAAAAAATTGCAAAAATAATAAAATAAAATACAAAGAATGAAATTGATATAAAAATAAGTACAGAAACTACCAAAACAAAATGCAAAACAAAGTACACATGTAAAGGAGGGGGAGGGGAGGGGAGAAGGAGAAAAATAGACACAAAAAAGGAAAACAACAAGAAAACCTAGAAAGAACAACAAATTAAAGAAATTTATGCCAGACCTGTGAAAAATAAGGAGTTGAGGAAGAATCATTAACCAAATTAGAACTATTCCTGTTAATATGATAAGCTTCCCAAAAGTCAAGCTCTAAAGGGGAAGAGCATTTTTGAATAATTTTACCAGAATTGAAATCAAAAGAGTGGTTGGAATTCCAACAATGTTGAGCAATGCTAGACTTATTTAACTCTTGCTTTCGTACACAACCTTTATGCTCATTTAAGCGAATTTTCAGAGCACGTTTTGTCTGTCCAATGTAAGAAAGGCCGCAACGGCAACTAATTTGGTAAATACCCCAAGTGTTAAGTTGATCGACAGGATCCTTAAGAGAAGAGAAGGAAAGTTTGTTACTAGGAGCAAAAACGACTTGAAATTGAAACCTTTTTAGGATTTTAGCAATACGGAAACTGACAGAATGAAAGAATGGTAACACAACCAAATTCTTTCTAGAAACCACATTATTGGGACCAGAAGTTTTCTTAGAAAGTTTGTTATGAATAGAATCAATTAAAGAGTGAGAAAATCCTCTATCAACAGCTACAGCTTTCAGATAGTTGAGTTCAATCTTGAGAAGCTCAGGAGAAGAGCAAATATTAATAGCACGATGGACCAGAGCATTAAAAGCCGAATATTTTTGGTTGGGAGGATGAGACGACAGTCTGTGAGGAGGTAAAGAAACAGCGAAAGGTTTACGATAGACAGAAGTAGTGAAATTAGACTCACTCCTGTCCGTTAGGATGATTGTTTTGTCCTAACGGACAGTAACTTGTTAGGTATTGATGATGTTCTTTCTATTATGAACTCCATTGATCCTAATATCCAGTTTTCTTGTGAGAAAGAACTTAATAGTAGCCTCGCGTTTCTTGATGTCTTTATTTCTAAGAGTGAGTCTGGTTTCACTACTTCTGTCTATCGCAAACCTTTCGCTGTTTCTTTACCTCCTCACAGACTGTCGTCTCATCCTCCCAACCAAAAATATTCGGCTTTTAATGCTCTGGTCCATCGTGCTATTAATATTTGCTCTTCTCCTGAGCTTCTCAAGATTGAACTCAACTATCTGAAAGCTGTAGCTGTTGATAGAGGATTTTCTCACTCTTTAATTGATTCTATTCATAACAAACTTTCTAAGAAAACTTCTGGTCCCAATAATGTGGTTTCTAGAAAGAATTTGGTTGTGTTACCATTCTTTCATTCTGTCAGTTTCCGTATTGCTAAAATCCTAAAAAGGTTTCAATTTCAAGTCGTTTTTGCTCCTAGTAACAAACTTTTCTTCTCTTCTCTTAAGGATCCTGTCGATCAACTTAACACTTGGGGTATTTACCAAATTAGTTGCCGTTGAGGCCTTTCTTACATTGGACAGACAAAACGTGCTCTGAAAATTCGCTTAAATGAGCATAAAGGTTATGTACGAAAGCAAGAGTTAAATAAGTCTAGCATTGCTCAACATTGTTGGAATTCCAACCACTCTTTTGATTTCAATTCTGGTAAAATTATTCAAAAATGCTCTTCCCCTTTAGAGCTTGACTTTTGGGAAGCTTATCATATTAACAGGAATAGTTCTAATTTGGTTAATGATTCTTCCTCAACTCCTTATTTTTCACAGGTCTGGCATAAATTTCTTTAATTTGTTGTTCTTTCTAGGTTTTCTTGTTGTTTTCCTTTTTTGTGTCTATTTTTCTCCTTCCCCCCTCCCCTCCCCCTCCTTTACATGTGTACTTTGTTTTGCATTTTGTTTTGGTAGTTTCTGTACTTATTTTTATATCAATTTCATTCTTTGTATTTTATTTTATTATTTTTGCAATTTTTATGCATGCTGTCGTCTTTTTTGCTTTATTTTTATTGATATTCCTTTTTACTTCCTGTACTTTCAACTGGATTCGTTTGTTGCTCTCTTATTGGTGTCTTCCTGCTACTTCTACTTCCACTTCACGCTACCTTTATTCTCATTGGTTTACAGATAATTCTTAGGCTATATAAGCTTTGTTTTTGTTGTTCTGTCTGCTTCATTTGGATGTTTTGCATCTAGAAGCTCCCTGTCGCATTGAAAAAGGGATTCCAAGCAATCCCGAAACATATGTCTGCATTTTATTGCTCATTTGTGCTTTAAATTAACGTGTAATTATATTATTATTATTGTTTACTTGCACAAAGTTAAATTATTTTTAAACATTACTTTGTATCATTGGGATAAAACAATACAATAATAATGCATAATATGTCGTGTTTAAAATTTAATTTATAAATAAATAAAGGTAGCAACATAAAGTACCAATAGACACCAGTCTTACCAATACCTACAGTACATAATAAATGTGTACATAACAAAAGGGAAAACGTAAAGTCTTACAAAGTTTATTGACGAAATCGTTTCGTTTACGTGATTGCTCTGCTCTCTCCAAATCATGTTGGCCTCAAATGGCATACTTTTCCTTTTACCAGCCACCCACAGAGAAAGTGTTGTTGCACAGGTGATACAGCATACGTGGGACACCCATTTTTTATCTTGGTCGCCTATTTTACAACCAAAATAGAGGAAATACGCCTGTCTGATTACGCCAGTAATGTTCTTTTTCTGTGATTCAAATGTTACGTTACCGCAAATGTAACAAAAGTTATTGGGATCATTAATGCATTTTCGCGACATTACTGCAAATGAAATTATAAAATGACTACACATAAAAAAAAAAAAAATGTTTAGTCTTCAACGAAGTCAAGTACCGCACTGACGAGAGAGCGAACACCTACACTATTTTTATAAAAAAATACACCAGGCAGTTACGTTAGAAGTCTGATGTTACTTTAACAGATTACAAAGAGTTGTGCAATACTCTGTGTAATATAGAGGCAAATAGACAAATGAAATATAGAAAACAAATTCTTGCATTTTACCTATGATATTTGTTTATTTTTTTGAAAGTATTTTGTTTTTTTCACGAAATGTTTATTTTATTACACGTTTTATTAATTCATATGTTTACAGGGACATCTAAAAATGAAATATTACTTATTATAATGAGCAGTAAATCAGTTTATTCTTTAAAATGTTTTAACAAAAGTGACATTAACTCATTAAATACATTATATCTTTGCACCCCTGAATCTCAGAAACAAGAGCTAAAACACAGTTTTCATGATCATATTCGTGTTCAGTACGTTGAATTCATTAAGAATTATGTGTTTTCAATTTGGATACACGAACTTTGTCAAAAATTGTTGCCCTAGTGTTTTTGAGAATGTGTGCTAAAAGAGTAAAAAATGATGCCGTATTTGCACTCTAAACGCATTACAGTAAAACTAAAGCTACTGAAAAAAAAATTTACAAAAATAATTTTTATTTAAAATATTTTGCAAGCTATATAGTATTGTAAACAAATTGATTTGCATGTAGTTACAGAAAACATTTTTATGTAACAGGCGATAAAATGTTTTAGATGATATTTCCTCTTTAATGACTTTGTTCCTTTTAAAACATGTATATTAGGAAAACTTGTCTTAAAATTCTTCCATTAAAATTCAAATATTACTATACATCAAAGTATACCATTTATATCACTCTTCCCACTATAGAATGCAAAAAATATTTTTATTTTTCACTGATTAATTAAAAAACAAAGAAAAAAAAATCTGTTATGGCACAAATTTCATTTGACTAAGGAACCTAAAATATATTTGATTTTTAAAACAAGTATAACATCAAATGAATTAACCAGATATGAACATTAAATTTATTTTCCACTGTTAAGAATGTGCCTCAAATCATTGAAATATTTGCTAGTAAGTAACATGTATAATAGCATCTTTTTTTTCTTCTGAAACTTAAAAATTTTTCCTTTTACTACAAATAAAGAACTGTCTATTGTTTTATGTTTATGCAAGAACAAAAAATATTCAAAAGAAATTGATATGTATTTTTTGTTTTTGTTTTTAAAGTTCTGTAAGTTGTAATTTTTTGCAGCAAGCAAACATTTGTAAAATGAAATGCACCATTCAAATTATAAGAAGCAGAAAAAAGTTCGTTTATTCTATTTTTTTCTTCTGCACAATTGACATTTATATGGAATGACTTTCAATACGAGAGATAATTAGGAACAGTTTCATGGAGGAAAATTTTCTTAACAATTTTGTCCGGAAAAATATGAATCTTTTTTTTTTGTTAAAAAATGGAGTAATTAAAAACTCTTCAATAAAAAAGTGAATGAAATATTTTCACACAAGTAAAAATTTGAAAATCAACGATAAGTATGCGTATGAAGAAGAAACAAAAAAGCTTGTGTAAACCATATCTGTTTTTTAACTATTCCTTGCAACTTTAGAGAGAAAAACGCTAAATGATTTTGGCTAAACCTTTATAATTTCTTCGCCAATGTAAAATTAAGTACGTCAGATATTAACTACTGAATACTTTTCTGGAAGAGTGATGAATGAAAATGGCGAACTCACTATAGGAACATTTCTTGGAACATCGGCACTTTTTACTAATAGATTAACGTCCATTTTCTTTTACATGACTGAGAAAAACACAAATGCAAAATGCTTCATATATACAATTTTTCATACATTAAGCTAAGAAGTTTTCATTAAACATCTCAGCTTAAAACACATACTTGAAAAAAGACCAGTGCTTCAGTTATGACCTGTTACACTTGTATGAAAGCATTCACAATGACAACACAAACTTGACAATTCACCTCAAAGCGGGGAAAAAAATTACAACAATTTTGCATTTTGCTATTGATTCATGATAAATTCTTCTTTCTAGGAAGCATTTTTATTCCTTCTTAGCGAATCCGCTGTAATGACTTTAGTGTAATATGGTTGATGATAGAGTTGTGTCCAACCTTCGTCAAGAGCGCAAATGAATTTGTATCCAGTCCAAATATTCCGATATCTTGGTATAGACTCCGGGAAGATTAGGGCGGGCACAGCCCACTCCCCAAGACACAAGACCGATAAGGGTTGTTCTACCGTCCTCTCGGATAGTCAGGGGTCCACCAGAATCACCCTCAAAAAGAGAAAAACATTTTATTTTTTGACGCATCAGAATCAAAACGCAGAAAGTTGACCATATTATAATTAATTAAAAAAATGCTTTTTGATAAAAATGTTTCTTACTCGCTGAAAGTGGCTAGACGTACACACTTCGAATTTTTAATAGGCGGATGGTTCGCTGTTGTTCGTGGATTGCTGTGCGATTCTTGAAAGCATTGTTATAGCAACAGATAATATTAAATATTTTAAAGTATTGTTGCAACATACAGCAATTAAAAAAATTAGTACGCGATAAAAATTGTCAATTTCGTACCATAGATGGCAACGACTTTTTCATTAAAAAAATCACATAAAACTTAGAAAAATAAATAAATCAAAAGTAGGGTTTTGAGGTGTACCCTCGGCAAAAATTAACCTGTATTCAGAATTTCACATTTCTAGGCCCTACAGTTTTTTCGGAGCCGGCCACAAATTAAAACTCTTTCTTCTGTTACAATTATAGACCAAAACCAACGATTAAACAAATAAAAAATAATTTTTACTTGAAATCAATACGATTACTATTAATTGTTGTTGGATAGCAAGATTAATGTGTAAATTTACCACTATCCTGCGCACACTACTTTTTAAAAGTGTATGTGCATAAAGGAAGCAAGGGTTAGAAGAAAAGGGTTTGAAGGAGATATATTTGAATACAAAACACAAAAGAGACTGTATTCAAATTTTATATAGCTTACGTCAGTCAACACATTTTTATTTCATTCGTCATTCTCATAACTTGAGCAATAGAATTACTTTTCAGAAAAGTTGGTTGTCATTACATTTGAAACCGACATCAATAATTAGACTTCTCCCCCACCTCCCGCTTCCCGCGAGGATTGCAGTTTCCAAATAACAAAGATTAATGCAGCTAAGCAGCTGCTTTTATATTTAAAAAAAAAAAAAAAAAAAAAAAAAAAAAAAACTTGTTACTTTTTCTCCTACTAGATGGCAGCACCAGAAAATTACACATTCCGTCGATGCTTATTCGCGTTTTACCGTAAAAATATATGTTTTTAAAATTTCAATTAAAAATAACATATAGGTCACCTTTGTTCTTCTTTTTTTCTTTCCTTTTAATATATAGAAACGTTCCTAATTCGCATTTGATGTTATCATTATAATGATAAATAATCTCTTATTTTACGTCTATTTTCATTAATTAGTTAATATTATGATTTGTTTGTGCTTATGACTCAAGAAACACCTCAACCGGATATATTGCAATTGTTTTTAAAGAATTATTTTCGGTGAGATCATTTGGGCGGGTTAGGGGGGGGGGTACTTTCCTTCAGGACTTCTCATCGAGAAAGGTAACTTTCTCCCAGGTTTTCCGAATTTCGTCCAGCGTGTCCCCCGTTTTCACATTAAATATTTGATAAAAAACAAGGAATAGCCCAAATAATAGCCAAGTACCTGAATAAAAAATATAATACTTGCATTCTTTTCTAAAAACGGGTTGTGAATAACAATATCATTCCATATCGTATCGGCTGCAACATTTTTGCACTCAGAAATCGAAAAAAAAAAAAAGAATTCTTACTTGGCACGAGTCTTTCCCACCTTCTTTGTAGCCAGCACAAACCATGGTAGGGTAGACAGTTTCTTTGCGACCTGCAATTTTCAACCATTCCTGGCAGGTGTCCGTGCCAATGACTTCGACGTTCACCTTCTGTAAAACAGTTGGGGGTGTTCTTCTACCTAAAGATAGGAAAAACAATTGAGCAGTTTCTTACTCATTGTTACTTTGGACTTAACTTTATGGAATTTTTGACAGATATGATGAAGAGAGCTTTATTTTTACGTAGTTGAGGGCAGTATTAAGAAATGCACAATTAATGTTTCTAGCTTACTGAGAATAAAAGGTGCTAATTATGTTTGATATACAAAATTATTTAGCTTAATTTCAAATTTGCTGTCTTAATTGTGATATTCTTGATAAAACTGCTAATGCTTGATTATCTACCGTGAATATCTGGGGTCTTCTTAGAATTAGCTATATTCCCAAATTGCTCGGTTCAAATGCAGCTGAAATTTGCATTTTAAAGTGGGAAAAGTAAAAAATAAATATTATCGCGAAACTAAATGATTACTATTTTGTGAAATTTTATGTGTGCGTGTATGTTTAATTTACTAAATTTCTTTGTTTAGTGCTCTCTTTTGTGTCTGTAGCATGTTTGTAACATTTCGGCTGAAGAATTTCTAAAGTATAACTTTAAAAATAAATGCTATCTCTTTTTTCCTTCACAATCAATAAGATCTTCAGAAAAAAAGTTTTATTTTTAGCTTCACATGGTAGAGCATGTTTCGCTGAACATGCAGTCATCGAAAATCGTTTATGTGAAATGTGAGCAGCAGTCGTTTTCAACCACTGAATTTCCAAAATATTATTTGGTTGAAATTACATTACAGGAATGCTGTGGTAGTAATTCACAGTAAGTTGCACTAAATAATCTTAAAGATAGGAACAAATTAAAATAAAGTATTTACCGCACTCAATAATTCGACATCAAAAATATGATTTAGTAGTATTTTAATTTGCTGTATATCTGTTTACACAATCTACCTTAAAAACTTCTGTGCATCATAATTTCAAAGTACTGATTAAAAAAAAAAAATCTCTTTCCCTCAAACATAACTTCGATTTAAAAATTGCACGTTACTTATAGCATAACGTGTGCACAAGTTCCTCTTTTTAACAAATTCGAATGTCTTTATTTCATGTTAGTGCTGCCATCTAGCGGCAAAAAATTATACTATGCTTTTAGTAGTGCTGCTATCTATTGACAAGAATTTTTTTTTTCAAGTGTATAATAATCCCGACAGTTATAGAATTTGAATATCAATGAAACACAAAATGTAATTTCAATGAAAAAAAAAAAAATCCCTGAAAACTCACTGACGCTTTTCCTTTTTTGGTCAAAATGCATAATGTTGCTTATATAAATGTGGAAGGAAAAACAAAGAAGTTAAAAGGAAAAATTTACTTAGTAAAATTATTATGTAGGGGTTCAAAACAGGGAGAGGTCATTTTGGGGGGTGGGGTCTTTTCAAGAGATTTTCAGGGGACGGACCGATTTTGGGGGGGGGGGGGTCATTTTTTGGGGGGTTCATTGTTTTTTTTGTGGGGGGAGGTGCGTTATCGCTCTGAGGAGGGTGAGGACCCTTGTATTATTCACTATTTAAACTAGTTGACAAGCCAACGAACTAGAAGACATGGTTTAACAAATTATTATTTTTCATTTCTTTCTCGCTTAATCTTAAATATATATATTTTTATATATAATACAAACATATTTTCCATGTGATAGAGGCTTTATGGGCGACAGCCCCATTTACCGTAACTGGTTCTGCCCCATCCTGTGACGGTGGCCAGCTTGCCGGTGAAGTTCTCCAGCTTCTCCGGTAGGCATATTGGAACTATATGCTTCCTGAACACCACAGGGTGAGATAGTTCCAGTAGTGCGATGTCGTGCCGGTAGGTGGCTGGCTCGTAGTCCTCGTTTACCACTTTCCTCTTGACGCTATATTCTTCGTGTGGAAATTGTTCTGACGTTTCGCGGATGTTGTACTCCCCGACGCGTACCCGCAACGTCGTGGCTGGAGTTCTGCAATAAAGGAAGGTGTCAACAAAAATTGATTCAAGCAACACATCCAAATAATTCCATAAAGGTTATATTTGACTTAAAAAATATACACTCACATCACTAAGAAAACATCCCTGTTGGGCACAACGTTTGCTCAATAATTTTAGTTTTTCACAGTATTATATTATTTTGGATTGACATCTAAACCTAAGGTAAAGTTAGTAGTACTTTAGTCGTACATTCAAATCTACATACTAACTTTTTTCTTTTTTACTTTAAGTGAAAATTCTAAATATTTAATCAAAGAGCCAAAGGGTCAATTTTTTGATAACTATTGAAGGGAGAGGAAACTGCAATTGCTAGTGTTAAGTGCTGCATGAATACACTGTATGTGCTGCACGAATGCTTAACGTACATTATTATCAGTTTTGAAATGTAGGAAATCTTTTAAAGATTGTTAAAAAAAATTGACTGGGAACATATACCAACCGTTAATGTATTTGTTTCTGTACTCTTATACTCCAACTTATTAATTCATAGCTCCATTTTATCGCCTTTACGTTGTCTAAAAACAAATCACTAGAATTTTGAGAAAAAAAAAAAAAAAAAAGGAAGAAGAAACATACAAAAAGTTTCCTAGATAGTCGTTTTTTTACACAGAGCGCAAACTATCTGAAGAATGCTTAAAAGCTGCTGATTTATTATGTGTCAAAACCTGCAAACTGAGCACTTAAAAGAACACACAACATTCTGCAAAGCGATAACGAACATTTCTACGCGCGGCCAAAGCAACAAAAGATCCATTTATTCTCCTTGACCGCCCAGGCTTGGATCAGTCACAATGTTGTCGCTTGAAACTCATCTGAGAAGGTTAGCTGTCCATTGTGGCAGAGTTTTGTTATTGCAAATATAAGAATGTATCCATTATACCCACTCACTTGTAAACGCAGTGCGCCGCGGTAATGACCCATTTCTCATGGATGAGCGCGCCGCCGCATGCGATCTTCTGTGACATCAGCGCCCTCTTGATCACGCCAACCTGATATGAGACAAAAGCAGAAAAAGTAAAAATTAGAAACATAATTTTTACGTTTACGTAGGTGAATCAGAGGAAAAAAGAAAAACCGATTTCAGTTAATTTATCGTCCTATTCCCACCATATTGTCCCGAAAACATTTTATGCTAAGAGATTTTCTCTTCAGAATGGGATCAGTAGGCATTCTAATTGAAACTAGCTTGCGTAGACATGTTGACTACTAAGCAAAATTATTTTACGAGCCATTAAATATGGCGGCTATTTTGTTACCCTTTCTCATTTGGCATTCAGCAGCCAATCAACATAAAAACTTACTTTTGGCTTTAAACTTTGACTTTTCAGGTCTAAGAATTCAAAGAACATAATTTTTAAGTCATCAAAACAATCTTACTACCTTTTTCAGTAATAGAATAAATTAAATCTCAGTAACACTGTTTGAGCTCGTGGTTATTAGAACTATACGCTTCTTTTATTGTTCGAGTTATATAATAAAAGCAAAATGTAAAATTATACAATTAAAAACAAAAATATGCTATCTGTTTTTGCATTCCTTGTTGTTACATTTGCAAAAGTAGTGCACTTTACGACAGCAGATTTGCAAACATAGTTTTTGGAGACACAAACCTTACGTTTTCACACACACACTCGTCCTCTGTACTCGAAAAAAAAAATCGTGCTTTAAGGGGTTAATGAATTTAAGAAGTCAGTGCCACTGAGTGAACTTCCACGGACATCGCTTTCAGCCAGTGGACATATCCTAAGACCTTTTTATCTTATAAAGAAGTCGTTTTCTTGAAAGTAAACAAGTAACGAAGGATCCGTGTGATTTTGATTGGGAAAAAACTAACGGGTTGCTGAGACCCAAATAGTTCTTGAATTTTCTGCAGATCTCCTGTGTGTGTGCAAATGTAAGGTTTGTGTCTCCAAAAAAGTGCTTGCAAAGCTGCTGTTGTAAAGTGCACTACTTTTTGCAAAAGTAACGACGAAGAATGCAAGAACAGATAGCATATTTTTATTCTTTTTTTTTCTTCATTTTTTTAGAAAAATTGTTTGACGTTACCATTTGCTTTTATTGTATAACTCCAACGATAAAAGGAACGTATAATTCTAAAAATCAGAAGTTGAAACTTAGTATTATTGAGAATTCGTTTATTCTATTATCAATTTTTGTAACTAGACGATTAAACAATAGCTGTCAGATATATTTCTACACAAACTACTGATAAAGGTAGTAAGACTATTTTGATGACTAGCAACATTACAAATAACTGAAATAAAACGAGAAAAGTGCAGAGAAACGCTGAAATCCAAAAATAAAATTCAAAACAATGTACGCATATAAACTGACTCTTAATAGAGGTTCTTCTCAATCTTTAATTGACTCCATTCATAATGAACTTTCTAAAATATCAACCTGATATTTCCAACAATTTGGTTTCAAAAAAAGACTTGTCCGTACTGCTTTTTTTTTTCTTTTGTGAGTTTTTGTGCTGCTAAAATCCTTAAATTGTTTCAATTCCAAGTCGTTTTCTCCCCTTTTAACAAACTTACTTTCTCTTCTCTAGAAGATCCTGTTCATCAGCTAAACTTCTGGGGCATTTACAAAATTAGTTGTCATTCCAGCCTTTGTTATATTGGGTAGACTAAAAGTGCTCTAAAATTTGTTTGAAAGTGCACACAGGTTATGTGCAAAAGCAACAGTTTAACACTAGTCTGGTATTGCTTAAAGTTGTTGGAATTCCAACCACCCTTTTGATTTTAATCCAGGTAAAATTATTTAAAGATGTTCTTCCCCTTTAGATTTTGGCTTATATTCTCAGGAATAGTTCCAATTTGGCTAATGATTCTTTTTCTATTCCATCTTTTTCGCAAGTTTGGCATAAGTTTCTGTAGAATTTTTTTTTCTTTCTTATTCTTTTTATTTCTTGCTGTTTTGGATTTATGTTTGTTGTAATTGCTTTAATTTTTGTGTACCAATTATTTCTTTTTTATTCTGCTCTTTGTTATTTTACCTTGCTCTCGGTTATTTTGCTTACATCTTTCCCTCCCACCCCCTGATCTTTCTTTATATGCGTACATTGTTCTGTATATTATTTTTTCGTTTTCAAGGTTTTTCTTTACTTCTTTCCTTTTATTTTAATTATTTGCTATGTTGATTTTATGTCCTGGTTTTAATTATTTTCGCATTTTCTGCTTCCTTTGGTCCCACTTGCTTTGTTCTGTTTTTTTTTTTTTTTTTTTTTTTTGCCCATGAGTTGAATTTTCTTTCTTTGATTCTTGTCCAATTAGGTGTGTTCGTTTTAGGTCTTTTCTTATTGGTTTCTTTTTATGCATCTTTTATTCTCATTGGTCGCAGGAGAATCCCCTGTTTTAGCTGCTTAAGATGTGTTTCCGTTGATCTTTTTGCTTCTGTTGGATATTTTTCATCTAGAAGCTCGCTCTTTTGCATTGTTCCTTGTAACCGCAAAATATGTGTCTGTAATTTTTGAAAATATTGTGCTTAATTTAACGTTGATTTTTAATTTTTATACCCGTACATTGTAAAGAAGCATTAACAAAATTGGTATGAATAAGTAAACGTTTAATACAATAGATTAGATAATGTTCACATGCTGAACATTTTCCGAAATTTAATTCCATGTTAAAGGTTGTGTCTACAGCCAGATATTTTTCATATAGTTTTAAGCAAAATGGATAGATTTTTTACAACTGTCATGCATCAATTAAAGCTCCCGAAGCAGTTTTCGGAAGGAAAAATTTGATCATTGCATTAGTGAAAGAGCGTCCGTAACGTAATCTCAAATTTGATTTGATTTCCCTTTTATGTTTTGCCCGAAGACAAGTGCAATGTAGAAGATTTTTGAAAAATGTTTATTTCATTTATTTTGAATTAATATACTATTTATAAGTTCTTGTATTTTCTTAGAAGGCAATATATATCGTCAATGGCACTATAGACAGAAAACAAAATCTACATACTATACGACAAAATATACATATCAGTTTAGGCATGAGTAATTCACTCATTATTTACTTTCAATTTGGTACTCATATTCTCCCAGTGTAATTAAAATTATTCCTCATTTTAGCACGGAATATGAAGTACAGAATTTCTGGCTGTTTAGGAAAAAAATGCATTGTGAACATTGCAGAAAATCTGTTATGTAAAATTCAATTCTTTTTTTAATTATGTCTACATACCTATTAAAATTCATACACAGATTATATTCATGCACATACTCGTATGTTAATCTATATCCATCTACCATTTCATCGATGCTTTGACTGATGCATGAAGCAGAAGTGACCTTTTGTGGTTTGTTAGAGGTAAAAGCTAAACTAAAACCTAACTCCGAGGGGTGACAGTAGATGGATGGTGACAAGGCCTGCTGTGCCCATCTCAGCTGGTTTATTATAGGTACTCTACAGCATAATGTTTTTGATTTGTGAGTGATTTTTTTCAGCGGTGCTGTTTAATGTCATTGCAATTTAACAAAACAAACAAACAAAAAAATCAAACCTCACACACACATTCCGAAGAATACGGATCTTGGGAAATTAATACGAAAGTAACAGCATGAAACAACAAAAACTTATGATAATGATAATAAAGTTTTGAACTGGCATTTTGGAAATAAAAGGTTAACTACTTACGTGCCAAGGCTGATGTCCGAATGTAGTGTTTTCCCCGCCAACGATTTTTGAATCCCTTATATAGGTTTTGCCGCAAGCTTAAAAATGGAAGATATTTGAAATTAATTGCAGTACCAGTAAAAACAACATTGAAAGGCACAAGATTACAATTACAATTATTATGCGCAGAAGAACCTCTTTAATTTGAAGTTTTTATTACTATTAATTTAAAGGAAGAAAAATAAATAAATAAAGGGCCTTTTTTTTTGCACTGTAAAACTGCGCGTAATTTTCGTTCAAAATATTAATATTCTACAAAATAATCGTATTTTAATAATAATAAAAACAACAAGTGCACATATTTTATTTAGAAAAAAAATCCTATTTTGTTTTGGAATTTTTTCTGAAAATAGGAAAACTACTGAACATTTACAATTTTTTACTTTAAAAATGACTATAAAGTCATCATGATCCGTGTAAAAGAGTGAGGTAATAGTAATGAAAATTTTCTATAAAAGTTTGAAGACAAAATTGAGTCTTGTAAAAAGAAATGTTGAAGAATTTACTGAAACTTACAAAAGTGATTATAATTTAAGGTCTGCTCATTAAAAGGAAATTTACAATAAAATTTATTCGTTTACAATAAAATTTATTCGTTAAAGCAGGAGAAAGGGAACGATGACTTTTTTATTCTTAAAGGACGCCCAACGACGGATGCGTTCCCAAATTAAGTAATAACCCACTGAAACTTTTAAAGGAGTCGACAACTTCTTTTTAATTTCTTTTTTATAAAAGGGATGATGATCGAATTTAATTTAAAAATTAGCTGTAGCAGAAGATGTGGCTATGATAAACTAATCATTCTTAAAAAGGATGATGTTAGAGCTGAAGTACTCGTACCAAATGAGGACAAATTCTATTTCTGAAATTTGGAAGCAACTTAATTCATCGAAGCGATAAAACACTCAACAAGTTAACGTTTGTGTCGAAAATAAAAACTGCAAAAACTACTTTTGGATTATCTTTTTTTTGACAAAAAACATTTAAATACATTCCCATGGCTAGTATTGGCGATATTGTGGATTAGTGAAGCTAAGACAAGCTTGGTTATAAACTTGGTGAGCAAACGCGAATCGATATACCGCGAATTCGGATTTAACGCAGGGAAAAGTATGTATACCCCGAAAAGATCAATTTTAGAAAAAATTTTGAGTTTAAAATTTCAGTGAAACTGGATTGACTGGATAGAAATTGACATCAGCGGACCAATTTCAGAGGTCATAAAATATCTGGATATCATTGATGCTGTAAAGCATAAAAATTACAGTGAGCAAGATGATGAAATTAAAAATGATGTGGCAATGAAAGACGATGTTCCTGATATCAATAAAGCCATTTCCCCCTTAAAAGAAAGTAATTTTGTGGAGGGAGAGCAGAGACGTTTCAGATAGTGTTTATCTAGTCCATCTTACTAGTGTCAGACAATATGCCAAAAAGAAATCGCCAAACAAAACTTACGGATTTTTTAAAGATAGTGTAAGATTAAGTTTGTGTTTAATAATCGTGATAAAGTCAATTACATTTCAAAAAGCAGGTAAGTGTTTTCACCATTTTGTATGCTACTGTCCGTCATCGCTTTGACATCATTCCGATATAACGTGGTTAAGCTATAACGAGGGTGTGAAACATGTCTCCCGACAACCGGCCTTCTACTAACCAAGACTCAGGCTAACCAATATACTAATCTATTAAATCCATCAAGAGTTTAACTCAGAAAGGAATACTCCTCACTTGCGGATTGGACGACGGCCATTTTGTTGGGCTCGGCGTTCTTTGGCACGCAGCACGACCAGACGACACCTCCGCTGCAATAGATCCAGCGATCGTTTGCCCTGGAACCAGCAGCCCACGCTCAGCCCGCAGGAGTAACTGTTTCCCTGATAATAGCAATTCCGGGGAGCAGCTAGAATAATCAAGCACATTGATAAACAACTAAGTTACAATTCATCATGTACTGTATGCATTTTTAAGCATAATTTATTACTCTTCCTGGTTACAGTTCGATCACGGAATTTTGAGATTTGGACGCTTCTGCGCATGGAAAGAAAAGAACGAATCCATTCGAGTTCTAGGGAAGTTCTTTTTGCGAGGGCATTTATTTAGTACGCGAATCAGAATGTTTGCTTCTTTGTTTGTTGAAAGCAACTAAATTTTTAAGCTGGCATATAGCCTCAGTTCGGAAGAAATCAAGTATGCTAACGAACTAGATCGAGAACAAAAAGGCACATTCCTTATACAAGTAGTTCCTCTCTTGAACATGAATGGATTCTTCTTGGCACTCTGCCAGGCAGATCTCTTTTGTTGATGATAGAACTGTAATTTACTCATTTATGCATACAATTTTTTCTTTATTAATTTAAAAAAAAGATATTTTTGTGACGCAAAACATATATATTTTTGGCACACTGCTTTATACTTTGCAGTGAAATTGTCTGAAGCAGTTAGCAAACGGATCTTTTCTAATTTTGGCAATCATTTTACATTGAATCCGTTCGAATATGGAGATCGAAGGAAAACTGCCTTTTATCCGCGTTCGACTGGTTTTCTAATTTTCATTTTGATTTCTACACATTATAATTAAGAGCAAAGGTAGCTAACTTTCTGTTGTTTCCTTTAGTTCGAACTACAAAGATTTTAGGTAATTTTAAGAAGAACAGGCATATTTTAAAGTCTATCTTACGAAAAAATTTAGCAGTGTGAATGATGCGTCGACCATTTTGAAAAATTAATCTCCGCCTTTTGCTCTTTAATTTCATGGTATAACTTCTGCAAAAACACTCGCACAAACGAGATTTATATCTCAAAATTCATTAAAAATTCAACGCGATTTTTCGATAGCAAAAATAACAATATTATGTCAACATGTTCCTGTATTTCGAAAGTTTAACCAGCTGGGGAACTTCGACACTCTAAAGAACATGTCATACATGTTCGCAATGCTGTTTTAACAAAAGGAAAATTTTCACCTATAATATCCTTTCACCATTTAACCAAACTCAAAAAGATTTTCAAAATTTTTATTCATCATTACATCTAAGTTCAGAGAAACTATTTTTTTTTATTCTGGACTTAATGATCGTCAGTAATTTTAAAGAATTTGATTTTAAAGTTGTGTTCCATAGACGAAAGCATTATAAAAAAGTGTAATTATAGGGGAGGGGGAATTTAATTTATATTAATTGAATCTAAACAACAAACGATGGTCGACTGTATCTGTGCCACAGTGGACCACTTTGTGAGTCTACACAATTAATCTTTTTACTCATAATGGTCCTTAAATTTTTTTCCAATGTAAAAAATTAAGGACATGCAACCCAAAAGGTTTAAGGAATGTCTGTAATTTGTTTTCAAGTACGTAGCTTTCCCCCTTCATATAAGAAAATAACAATAGTAATAATAATCATTGATAAATAAATAAAAGTGGTCCCGTGACCGTCTTTTCATATACCAATGGTGGAAAATACTCACACAGGAGTTGTTGTGCAAAGTTGAGAAGGTTGAGAGCGAAATTGGTATCGAAGGTAGGGGCCCTCCAGTTCGGGGGCCCCTGCGACCTCGTAGGAATTCGTCCACAAACTAATCTGAGATTCGATACCACAGGAATGAAGAGGTAGAGGAGCAACCTGAAACGGATGAATATCGTCAAGATGATTGTTTCACATTTATTAAGTAAAGCACTTAGGGATCATTCATAAATGATGTCACGCTTCGAGGGGGGAGGGGGGCTCGTGAAATTGTGACAAAGTGTGACAAGGGGAGGAGAGGGGGTAACCAGAAGTGTGACATCATGCACTTTTGCAACATAGCGTGACATGTGACAAAGGGGGGGGAGGGGGGTCCGCTGAAGTGAGACAGATTGTGACAAAGGGGAGAGGGGGGGGGTCAAATATGTGGAAAAAAAAAGTGACATCATTTATGAACGGCCCCTTAGGGTGCATTCACACCGAACACAACAGCGACAAAACTTTTCAGTTTGCTTCATTGGTTCTACATAACTTAGTAACCACGCCCTCGTATCACTGATTAGCCTTTTTTGTTGCCTCATTAAAAGTAACTTTCACTCAGACGACCGTGGTTTGTTGATTGCGCCTCCCAAGACATATGTCATCTTTGTTAGTTAATAACCATAACAAGCCCATTACAACTGATGCAAAATCTCGCTGTCGCTATTGTGTGAATACACCCAAAAACAGTCATAAAAATTTCATGGTATGGTATATTTCGGGCACAGTTTTCTTTGATTGTTAAAATTTTATTCCTAGCTTAACTGAAAATTGAATAAAAAGTTATGAATTAGAGAAGGGATAGCTTCTAAAGTCGTCCATTTCTGTTCTTTACAAAAGCAAAAATGGTTGATGATTCTCTTACATACACATCGAAGTAATATTAATTGTATAGTATATTAAGAATAATAAATTCTATAGCATGGTGAAGATTTCCCCTTGTGACTGCAGCTTAGCGCACAGCAGCTCAAAACATTTTCACCTTCAGTAAAGGGTTTCTTGTAAATTCAACGTGTATGCAATACGTTTTCCATTTTTAGCCTACCTGCCCGTAAAAGTAGAAAAAAAAGAAAAATATGAATGAAGGCTTTATGAATCGTGAAAATGTCGTTAAAAATAAAGAAAACGCAAAAATAAGTGAAATCTAAATAAGATTGAAATGTAAAAAAAAATGAAAGTTTTTTTTGAGATGCGGAAAATGTGTGTTTGTCTGTCTTCTCTCCCCCCCCCCCCAATAGCTTTTGTGAGAATTATGCGATTCGAAAAGCTTTTCTTTTTTTTTTCGAAAAATCTCGACAAGGACATCTAAATTCTATGTTTCATTTTTTTATTTGAACAATTTTTGTTCAATTTAGAAACGGTTCAAAAAGGTTTAACATAAGCGCCTGCGGGGAAATTTCAGTCCCATATATATCCGCATCTAATAAACGGATTTGCTTGGAACAAACTTTATCGGAAAGATCTTACGACGTAGAACCTGTACAGATACGAAATTCATTCAAAACTAAACGAGCCTACTTTCCGATGAAAGTTTTTCATCTGGATTTCAAAGGATATTTCTGAATGAATTAATGAATAAGAGAATAAATTAATGATTGAATGAGCGAATGATTAAATGAAAAAATGAGTGAATGAATGAATAAATGCATAAACGAATGAATAAACACATAAACGAATGAATGAATACATGGATGAGAGAATGAGTGATTGAATGAATGAAAAAACTATTGAAAAAGGTATATTTGAAGTAATTACGAACTAAAGCTAAATGAGAAAGAGACAGATAGCTAGATTTTAAATTTGATGTTGGTGTATACGGGAAAGTAGGCTCGTATAGTTCTAGACAGAGCTTCTTGTGTTTCTTTACAACGTTTGTTTCTCATACCGTATTTATGCGAATCTAATGCGCCATCGAATCTAATGCGCATCCCCATTTTAAAACTTTAAATAATAATAAAAAAAGTTTGTCGGCGAATAAATCTTGTTGACGCCATCGGCGAACTGCTGACCAGTTTTGCACTCGAATCTAATGCGCCAATTGCGCACCCCAATTTTGAATACTACATTTGCAAAAAACGATGCGCATTAGATTCGCATAAATACTGTAATTTGTTTACGTATGTAGGCAGTAATTTGTTCTTACGTGTCAAAGAGTCGGTTTCTTTTTTATACAAGAAAGTAAAACAATTAAAAAGTTTACTAATAAGCAGAGCTTTAGTTTCCTCTACACATTAGAAACTGTTTTGGGATCACATCAAGGTATTGATTTATTTCCGCAGAGTGAAATATAGTAATTTATTTTAGTTACTATCCGTATAGCTTCCTGTCGAAATTCATTGAAAAAATTATACGTGCTTGAAGTAACAAATACCCTCCTTCAAAGTTCAAAACTGAGCTTTGAGACGATAACCAGCAGCCACAATGAAGTTTTCACTGTACTGCACTTTGAACCTGATTAAATTATCAGAGTGACATTTTTTATAGTTGAGATTAAGTAATTTAACGTTAAAAATTAACTTCTACAATTAAAAATTTCTAATAAGTAGTTAGTAAAATCATGTGGCGAGATATAGTAGTTAATTTTTACTGGTCTTCTGATCGTCTTCTTGAGCACACTTTATTGACAATTAAAACTTTCCAAGTTAGAAATCCGATATCAAAGAAAGTAACAAATTGCTTTTAAAATGAAGAACGTTGCAGCACACTTTCTACGGCTATGATTAAAGGATCTGCTATGAAACTTGGCACCCGTTATTAGATCTCACGGTTTTTTTTATATCGGGGACACCGACTACCCCGAACGTAGTTTCGGGGTATTCGGTGAATTTGTTCCCCCCCCCCCCAAACTTATGTGTTTGCTGGTACAGTGGGGGAAAAAAAAGAAAAACGAAACACTTCTTTGTATTTGGACAAAGACACTAAAGACGCATGAAATACGTCATTGCACTAAAGACACATGAAATATGCCATTGCACTAAAGACACATGTCAGGAATAATGAACTCTATAAAATTTTGTTACCAGAATTTTGATAAGGGGTCGTCCTCACATTAAAATGGACATCAGCTTAAAAATTTTCAATGAAAACCCTTTTTTATTCAACATCAAAGTTTAACCTTGTATACCAATTTTCGTAAATATTTGTTCACTCATTGCTTCAGAATTAAATTGAGAAAAGCAAGTTTCGTAATGTCAAAAGTTTTCTGATATTTTGCGTATAATATCTAAACTCACATAAGTATGGCAAAAATCTCAATACAATATTTTTTATGAATTATCAAATTAATATCAAGAGTCCACTGGAAAAACGACCTAAGTCACATACTACTTGATGACCTTCCTTTTATGTTTTATCATAAATTATGTATTATAAATGAATATAAATTATGTATTATAAATATATATATATTATAAATTTGAATTTGAGTGTTACGGGAAAGTAGGCTCGTATAGTTAAAATTAACATTTCTGTTATAAAATGAATGAATAAAACATAAAGCGAAGTTCATCAAGTAGTATGTGACTTAGGTCGTTTTTCCAGTGGACCCTTCATATGTGAAAAATTTTGGCTCTAAAACAATGTTATATTTCGATGCAATATCAATCTAGAGATGATTTTATATGGTTATCCAAAATTTCAGCCAAAATTATCCTATAGTGTTTTTTGCTATTCCTAAAAATACATTTTGCTGAAGCATTAGGGCCCTCTACCATTGCCGAATGTATAATATTCTACCTATTGGGTTAAAGTAGGAAACCTTAACAACAGCAATTTCGTAAGCGTTACCTAAAACTTGCGTATAATAATAGATAGTATAATTCTTATATCTTTAAAACTACATAAATCGTTGTTTTTATGGCTGCATGAACCTCGACCTGTAAATTAGAAAACTGAACATGGAGGTGGTCTTGTCAATATCTCCGGTTTTAATAGTCCAATTTCACTCCTATTTCGTTTTTAGATAATTTGGGCACCTCAAATTCAATTCTATTGTCAAAACTATAGCTTTCCCTTTAAGTTTCGGGAGTTAGTGTTGCTTTAAATATGCACACTGCCCCTTATAGAAATTTTACTTCAATAATTTGAAAGAAGACTTAAATCGATGTCAACATGTTTCTTTCCCCTAGAGTGCATGAAAGCACATAAATTAGGAGTGTACTGCAATGATTAACATACCAGGATAGGCAGATAGGGTCCGTCCATAAATGTTATCACGCTTTTTTCCCATATATTTGACCCCCTCCCCTTTATCACAAAATGTCACACTTCCACATACCCCTCCCCCCTTTGCCAGATGCCACGCTATGTTGCATAAGCATGATGTCACGTTTCTTGTTCTACCGACTGGTCCACTGCGGGACGCCCCTCATTCTTCCATTTTTAATTGGAATCAGATCTTCCAACATGGCTCTTTTACTCGTATTTTCTGCCAAATCCATATTGACTTCAAGTCTTTTTTTAGGATCAAGATGTATTCGGAATTTAAGAGATAATTCAAATAAGACTAACGCTATATTTCGTAACAGACTAAAAAGCGTTTAAATAACAATAAGAGTTGCAGAGACGCGTTTCGGAGTTACAAAGGTCCTCTTTTTGAATTTTTAAAAGTTTGCGGTGCCAGTGGTCAAATTCAAATAAAAGAGAAGTCACACAAGCAAAAGAACTGAAGAAAATAATCGATTTCATGATAGAAAATTCTCAGTTCCAACGCGAAATCAGGAGTTTGTTGGCAAAATAACAAATGTAATAAATGATAACATTTTTTATGTAACTCTTTTAGTAGAAAAAGTTCAAGAAAGGAAAAACAAAACTTTTTCATTCAAGAAGTTAATGATTAAGTGTAAGTTGAAATTAATGAAATTGTAGGATTTTTAAATGAACTGCAATTTAACTCCAGATTGCAAAAAGTAATTTCTTAAAATTGTTTGAACCAGTATTAGGGTTATTGTACAAAAAACTGTAATAGAGGTTCAAACAAAAGAAATTAAGAAATAGTAATAGAAAAAAAAGTTGTGTTACACATAACTTTTTTTCCCTCTCGCGCAGCATGCAGGCACATGAAGCAATTTCTTTATAAAACGCAAGTACACAATGAAGGGGAATTAATGTGCATTTCTTTTATTATAGTGAAGAGTTTATTTACAAGCGGTGTTTTACAGACAAAAACCAAAGGGATTTTTTCCCTGTTGTTGTTGCTGCTGCTGTTGTTGTTGTTGTTATCTGCTTAAACACGCTCGGCGGGCCGCAGGTTGAGTATGCCTACTTTATAGTACACGAGGCTTTCGCTGTTTTATTTCTCTATTTTGGCTTGAAATTTAAAAATACATATATATATATGTATTGCAATGGCACAGAAGTTTAATTTAAGTTGTTATTATGTTATGCACGATCATTTTTTTCATTGTATTTGCTATTTGGCACATGAAGTCAATGAAATTTTGTGAAAGAATGACTCCTGAACATCCTTTGAATCAAATATACTTTTTCCACAAAAAATTGACAGGTACTTTATCTGGAATAGGCATAAAGATAAAGGAATATCAAAAACATGGTAATTTGTGTTAGTATATTGCGATAACCTTCTTTTGTTTTTTTAATTAATCATATGAAATATTTTGCTTAAAGTAGTGAATACATTTAGCTCGATCTTGCCATTATGTGTAATGCATAATCGCAATTTGGACAAATATTTAGACCTTTTTAAAGCAGCAAATTGATTGACCCATGATTATTAGTTTGTTAGGATGGAATTGCCTATCTATATTTGGTTTAATAAATCAAGACGCTGCTTTTATGAGATAATTATATTTACGAGCGCATGCTTGGAAGTAGATTTCATCTTACGCTTCATGTTCGGCTAAAATAGCTCTTTTTAGAATATTCGACATTTCTTCAGGTGTATATTTGAATTATGTAAGGCTCTCCACAAAATTTCAAAATCGAATTCGCTCAGGGTCCTGTCCAGCCTAGAATACCAGCACGAAAATAAGTTTACATGACGGCTTGTGGTTCACTCACACACTAAAATTCTGAGGTTTTCAATTTGCGTGTCACTGGTCTAAGCTTTGTATCGTACCGAATCTTTGTTTCCCAATAGCTTTAATTGGGGAAAACAGCTTATGGCGTCCATACAAAAATTGTATGAATTTTGTGAAACTGTACGACAAGTTCATTTTATTTTAAAAAGATCCGTGATAGATATATTCAATTGAACGAATCACATGTTTATGTGTACTGAATTTAAATTTAATATTTTCCTTTTTTCTTCTTTCTTTTTTGTGCGTGCTGGGGGTGGGAGGCATAACAAACTACCTCTCCGGGTGACACCTGTGCTAAGAACGCCACCACTGTAAACATATAGCTGCAAAAATCATCTCCCAAGACAATAAAGACATCATTACGAACAGTTACGCAGGGTTCAGATGGAAGTAAAATAACATTTTGCTTAAAGCCGTAACCATTTTCGTGATTTTTTTAAGTCAGAGATTGAGCTTCGAGTAAAGGTTAATATACTAAAACAGCAAAACGAAGAAGATTAACCATTTTTTCTAAGTTGCTTTAAAAGCTTCAATTTGATAAATCTAGAAAGTAGGCTAAAAGGTAAAGTTACAAGTGCACGAATAACACAGATCATCATGGCACTTGTGAAAAATTATTTATCTAAAAAAATGCGCGAGTCTTACGATGAACGATAAAACGCGCATGAAGTCATTCTTTTCTTCATCAAAATCACTAGGCGTTATTACTACTTTGATAGTAGTTTTTTTAGAGTGCTACTACCTCTTTTTTTCTTGTAAATGTTGCAAAAAGCGTTTGTCTAATGGTTGTACATTTTATGATAACATTTTTTTATTTTGTTTTCGACCTTTTACTGTTAATGTTAGACTTCTTAATCCAGCGATTCTCAACCTGTGGGGCACGCCCCCTAGTGAGGCGCGAGCACACTAGAAGGGGGGCGCAAGAATATCCAAGAGAAAACATTACTTTAAAAAATTGATTAACTGACTGAGAGGAAAGCACACATACACATAGAAAACAAAATACATTTCGACATGTTTAATAAATTATTAAAGTGAAACAAATTACTAAATTAAATCAAAACATTTAATCAAAACATACTACATTAAAAACAAATTTAATAATTATTAGTAACTTCCTCGGGCCGGTCTTTCAAAGCAAAGTTTTTCGAAGGAAGGCTTAATATTAGAAATTGCCACCCTCAGTTGTTTCTATATTTAGCCGAGATCTATAGTTTGTCTTCAAAGAAGCTACAGCAGAAAATCCAGTTTCACAAAAGTTGTTTAGGATGTTGAAAATGGTAATAGAATGCGAAATGCCCTTGTTTTTAGTGCAGAAAAATCATCCTCTACTCCTGCCCAAAATTGAAATAGTGATTTATTACTAAATTAATTTTATCACTAAAATTACTTGTTTTTACTCTTGTTTTGGCAGTTAGTTAAAAATAATTCAAAAACTAAATCAGCACTCATATACATTATTGTTGTATACACTTTATGGTAGGGGTGGGCGCGATGAAAATTATGATTGAAAATTGGGCCGCGAGTACTGAAAGGTTGAGAAATGCTGCCTTTTAATCTGATGAGGGCTATTGCTACAATCATTTTTGCAATGTACCCACATTTTCCTATAGAGCCTTATTAATTACGATTAACAGCTCTACTCTCAGGAGTTGTATAGCCCACAGATGTTCTTGCGCCAATTAAGCCCAATAAAACCAGTTACACTATCAGACGCTGTTTAACCCATTAAAGTTCTTTCTTTCTGCATTTTAAACTCAATAATACTAAAAACAACATTTAGGGGCGGAAATAGTTCAATAGAGTTGTTGTGCCTAGACAATAAATATATGTAGTGTGTCAAAAATATTTTGGATTTTAAAGCAATTAGCATTAGCAAATGATGCCTTAAAAATGTTTTTCAGTTTTTTTTTTTTTTGCAAATTTTATAAAAATTGTCCTCACTAACACCCTTTTTCCATACTGGTAAAAAATAGTGATTTTTAAAAGATTATATTAACATAGTTAGTTTTCTTTCAATATTAATATTATTTTTTGCTATTATTTCTTTCAATCATTTCTTTTGCAATCAGATTTTTAAAAAAAGGAAAGAAATTAGTTTTACAAAATGTTCTGAAAAATTATTGAAGACAAAAGTTTTGTTATTGATCTTTATTTTTAGTATACACAGTCGATTCGCGATAGCTCGAAGTCCGACAACTCGAATATTGCTGTTACTTGAATTTTCAATCAGGCCACGACCCCTTTCCCTTAAATTCCATGTTAGTTATGTCTTGAGATGTTTACTTCTTTTTACTCGAAATTTTTTCAACGATGACTCTCGACATTTGATAGCTAAAAAGTGGAGAAATCCTATCCTTCAAGCTACAGAGTGAAAAAATATTTCCCCTTTTGTCGGAATTCCATAACAATTTTCTCGAAAACGATCTGTGTGGAAAACAAACGATCTTGAAAAAACTTGTTGCATTGAAAATTGATAGTCTTGAAACTATTAGCTCGCTTTTCAGTGCTTGAAGCTACAACATGGAAATTTCCAAAAGTGTCATTTAGAAATGCAAAACCGCAAATAGGTGATTATTGAAATTAAAGATGCCGGTCCTAAGTATATTGGAAGTGCGTGATGCTCCTGAAATTCTCCAGAAGTATGGAGAGAGTAGAGAGGGGGTAGAGACATCATTTATGTACGTGCAGCCGGCATGATGGCGTCGTCGTAGGCGCGGAGCTCGTACGCCAAAGGTCTGAGGATCGAGCCTGGCAGTGTCGGTGGATTTTCCAGATGCAGGAAATCGTCTGCACCCATGTCGTATGATTATGCGGCATGTAAAAGATCCCTTGAGTAGAGACTTGGCTTGGATACTCTCGGCTAAATTAAATTCCTAGTGCAATATCGCATCAACAGACAACAGAGTCTGGGTGCTCGCCCTTTCAGGTGGAGAAACCGGACGTCAACATTCTCATGCGGCGATGGTACCACACTCATTGTGGTGCCGCTAAAAGAGAGGTACTAATCTTTGGAGAACGCCTAGGTCTGCAATTGGCAGAAGTCAACAGCAGCCAATTAGAAATAAAAAATTTATGTTCGTGCAAAGGCATTTACCGTTTCACGATTCACAAAACTGTCTTGCAACTTTAAATGACTGGTTATTTTAGGAAAATTTGAAATAAAAAGTAAGGTTTATTTTGATTGTCTTTTTATTAACGTTTAGTTAAATTGCGCATATTTTGTTAGGAGAATTTATCAGTTATGAATTTTTATCAATTATATGCATGTTTACAGGAAAGTTTCGGAAAGTTTTCATTACTAAAATGTTGGAAACCAAAACTAGCGGTAAGTCGAACTTCCGAAGTTTTTCTTCGGTCGCTGATATATATAAATATAGTATACATGTATATATTAAAGCTTTGTGCATGCTAAACATTCCATTGGCTTGATCAGAAAGTGTTCACGTATACAAACTCCGAAAACATTCAGAATTTTTTCAAATAGTTGAAATAAACTAATAAATTACTAATAATATAAAATGCCGATAGTGCTTCTTATTTATAATGCTCATAGATTCTGGTAAACATTTCGACTGCAGTTGTGATTTATATAAATAGTACGCTATCCACATAGGTTGGGTCATGTTTAACAATCATATGTTAACGAAAATCATGGTTACTCTTTTTTAGAGAGAGTTCTCCAATGGTTCGAAATGGTTTTATTTTATTTCGGGAAAAACTAGCGATTTTAACTCCAACGATAAGGGCAAGAAATTCGGCAAAAAAAGTTTTCTCATACATTGTCTGCGAGGGTTTTCTTAACTTCAATAAAATTATTATTATTCTTAAATATATTTTTTCAAAGTAATATATAGGGTAAATTCCGGGAGTGATGGACCAACGGATGAAATGGACCAGTCCAATATTTCGTTGATACTCATCTCCACTGATAACGAAACCATTTCATTCATACACTGAAAGACTATATATGAAGCAAAGGGGTGTAAGTGACAAAGTTAAAAATTTGGAGATAACCAGTGAAAATGGTAGGGAAGCACTATTCTAAAATTGTGGCAAGAAATGTTAGTGATATTTGTAACAGGTGCTCCGCAACAACCTGATTTAGAAAAAAAAATAACATTAAAGGTCCCATAAGATCCAAACTTTAAACGCGTTTTTCTCGGAATCGTTTTTTTTTTTGGTCATTTACATCCCTTTGCTTCTCACTGCCTTATATGCTGTACAACATTTCGCTTCTCATCAAACACAATATTATTTTCAGCTAACTAAACATCGTTAGTTTTGAGAAGTTAAATAATTTCTTCGTCTGCTTATAATAAAAGATATGGTCGCTGTGTAATCTATACAGCTTTGATGTTGTAATCTAGTGGACATTTAATCCTTTTAAATAACTCAACGTAATATTCACATGTTAGAGTCAAGTATCCGGAGATTACATCCAGACCAGAGATATGCCAGGTTTTCTGTCGAGAAAGTTGGACCATACAATCTTGAATTTTAAGGGGCAGTATTTAGAAATTTTACAGACATTTTTTGGTGAAATATTATGCTTTTTTTCGGGGGAAAACGTATGAATTTCTACAAAACTGCTATATTTTTCTCAATTTTGGATCTATTATAAAACTTTTAGTTCAGAACACAGTTAAGTAATATAGAAACATATATTATCAAGGATTATAAAATATATCTAGTTTAAGTGAGTATAGAGTGTTTGGCGTAAACTGCGAAATTCGCCTAGTTTTTGCTAAAATTTCCTGATTTTCAAAATTTTATAAAAATAATGTTATTATTTTGTTTTTCTTAATTTTAATTACTTTTTAACTAAAACAATGCATTTAGAAATTATTTCATCGTTTTGAAAAAAAAAAAAAATCCTCCGAACGTTGGCGAACCATTTAAAATTAGCTTTTCAAACAGTCAAATTTAAATGAAAATTACGATTTTTCTACTATTTAAAAAATATTTCTACTACCAGGGTCAAGCCAGAGGAAATTCAGGTCATTTCCGGAGCCTTCACAAAATTCCAATTAATCAAAAAAAAAAAACCTCGCACAAAATTCCAATCAATCAAAACGGACCGTTCACAAAACTTTGAGCTACCAAATCGTACTTTTTTCAGAATTATTTATCAAATAAACAGCAAAAATTATTATTACATCTCTGTATGTTTAAATTTTGAATTTTGCAAAAGTATTCGATTTTTTACAAAAATGTTTTTTAAATTCACCATAAACGGACCCTGTTATAAAATGCTGGATGAACCCCTGAATACATACATCAATAAAGGTTCGTCCACACGCGGGAAATGAACCGATTGTAATAGGAAATTGCTGTTAAAGCCGTGGTCTTTCAAGTAGAAAATATTTTCAGCATTATGAAGCTATTTTAAATAGAGAAATTGAAACGCTCAACTATACGAAAGGCTCTTTATATCTTTCATCGTGATTAGGCCCTGAAATCGAAGTAAAAGCATTATTCACATAAATTTATTACAGGATTAGGGTTCTAGATCGTGTAAATTTTAATCACGAAAGAGTACGATGTGGAACAATGATAACTCATAGCCCATAAATGCATTTGCATGGATACATTTAGACACAAGCAAAAACATATTTCATTTTCATGTAGTAACCATTAAATGGTATAAAAATTATTAATGTTAACTTAATAAAATATTAATTCCTTGTAATTAAGGTAATTTTGTTTTAGAGTATTCATAAATATAATATATTATTAACTAGCGGTACCCGCACGGCTATGCCGTGTTAAAAAATTAAAAGACCAGCAATTCGCCATTGTGTACATAGCTATAACCTTTTTAAGTGTAAATTAGGTTATTTTATTAAAATGCATTCCACATCATTAAAAATTAGCAGCCCATGGCAATCAACCAGCGATCCTACACATTTAGGCTTTTTTTTTTTTTTTTTACAAAACGCACAAAAAATAGAAAAACGAAAGAAAGAAACGAAACAAAACGAAAAAGAAAACATTTAAAAGAAAACGCATTTTGTTTGTTTAGTTCAAATACCCACACAAAAAGGACCATTATAATCCATTAGAATAGTTTTGATTAATACATTTTTAGTATAATTAGTTCTTATCTATTATTCATTGACAGTAAAATACAAAGACGAAATTTTGTAGCTTGCAGAAACTAACAGTAGCAAGAAAAGCTTTGAAAGCGGAAAAACCTTTCATCTGAGCCCAAATAAGCAAATAACATGTTTGCTAATTTACTGTTGAAAAAAAAATTAAACAAATAAAAATATAAATAGTAATAATAAGTTGGAATAACAAAATAAATATAAGGGATAATATCGCTATAAAGGATAACATTTATTTAAAAAACCCTTGTGCAGTATTTTAATTCGTTTAAAAAAATAATAATCAAAATTCGAAATAAATGAATTAATTAATTAAAAATCGGCTGCTCCACAAAATGATAAAAACTTCAAGAAATAAATATTAATTCGTTAAAAAAGAAAAGGATAACAAGTCAGTCGGCATGGTAACAATTCAAGTAAAATTAATTACCGTGAAAAAATACTTTCGAACTACAGAGAAAAACGCTTATAACTTCTTTTCCAGTTAATTTAGAGGCTTCAAATTTTAGCACAAAGAACAAAACTCTTTCTGGGACAGTTTTTTACGCGCTTTTCAACGGTATCAAGCTCGAAAAGATGCGATAATTCCTTCCCATAGAAAACGACTATTTTACGAAGCTTTCGTCTATAAATTGAAATAAAAAAAGAACAAATTCGAATTTCAGAAAAAACTCTCCGAGGTGCACACTCCCATGTTCCAAACTAATTTCGAGCCAAATTTCATGAAAATCCACCGAACGGTCTTGGCTCTACGCCGGACACAGACAGACAGACACACACACACACACACACACACACACACATACTTACTGCTTTATTATTAGTAGAGGTTATTGCATCATTTATTGTAGTCTATCTTTCCCCTGCATATGGTCCATCTTACCCGAATTATTACGGGTTAAATGAAACATAAGGTAAAAAAATTTAAAAATCATTAAAATGACTCCGGTTAAGATATGAACTCCTACGTTTGGAGTTCAACATTATACGCAATAACTATACAACGCGAAAAGTAAAATGTATGTAAATATATGACTTTTAAGAGAGCGAAGCAAAAGTGTTGTTAGTAGCAGTTAGTAGTTTCTTTCCTTATTTTCTCTTCTCTCTCTCTTTCTTTTACAGAGTAATCGAATCATCAAAACGTTTTTATTTAAAATGCTCCATAAATTTTATTAGGCAGAAATTTAACTAAAGCTTCAAACCTTCATTAAAATATTTGATGTTTTATTAAATTTGTCAAACATCAGTAGCGGGACTACGGGGGGGGGGGGGGGGGGAGCGTCTCCGGGTTGACACTCATGATAGGAACGCCACTGCAAACATTAACTATTTAATTTCGTTTATTGAATGGGTTATTTGAATCTATTTTAAACATAAAGTCATTTAGAAAATTTTAAATATTACATTTATAATTGTATGTACTTGAAACATTATACAATTTTACAAGTGTGTTTTAAATGATATATTTTAATATATCATTTTTATAAACACATTTTTTTTTTTTAATTTATACAATCAATGTTTATTGTTAAAATAGTTGAAGAGAGAAAGAAAAGAAAGAAAAATTAATAAAAATCTAAATTATTGAATCAAAGCAAACAAAAATATTCATTATTTGTGTTCAATGACCGAACTTCCTTATAGCACAAGACCTAATTTTAATGATAAATTAGGAGACGAATGAGCCCCAAACATCTTGAACATTAAGTTTGTTTTCTACACTTTTTCCAATTTGATCTTTCGCTTCACTGGGGCTCTTTCAAGGACAATGCTTGACCTTCATACCTAGATCCCATCAGAAGGTCGAGCCATCTTCCGAATAAACAATGTGGAAAAATTGGGGCAAAGTGACCCAATTTGTGATTTTCTTTTCCATTAAGATGTTATCAAAGCATCCGTAATTTTAAGGATAGAGAGTTGCTGTAAATTAAACTGTAACAAATACCTTCGGAAAAGAATTCTTTTTTTTTCACTGGCAATCAGAGCTGCGGACTACATGCTTCGTCAGGTATTTGCTTGGGGGCACTTGACCTAGAAAATCATTTTCTTACCGTTTGGGAAAGAAAGCTATTAAAGGATGGTTTACGGCCACATCCATTAAAGAGGCTGAAAACGGGAGTTCTTAATTTCGTGAGGCTGGTTTGGTTATAAAGAGTCTTGAATGGTTGTAAGGAACGTGATTTGGCGATGTTCAAAACGCTTCTGTTTAAAATTCCAGAAATTGGGGGGAGGGCATGCGTTATTTTGAAATTTTCTTTACTTCAAATTTTCCCGCCTTAACTTATTAACTGCATTATGATCTGCAACATTTTTTTTTCACGCAAATAGTTTTTTAGGTAACTGCGCTGAAAATTAAGAGATTTTCATAAATAAAATTCTCAGCCTACAAAAGTTTATTTCATTACAGCTAATAATGTACCATAGAGTAATTCAACTGTGAAATCAATTACATACACTGTGCACTTAATACATCTGGTCAAATCGTTTTCTAAATTTTTAACTAAACACATTAAAAAAAATCAGAGACTTAATTCTTGAATTTTACCGCTTCTTTGGAACGAAAATCAGAAAAGAGGAACAAACTGAAAAAAAAAAAAAAAAAAAAAACCCAGAAAAGAAAAAAAAAAAAAAAAAATGGCAGTTCACTACAGAAAATCGGTTTCACAGCTGTCTCTTTTCCTCGCTAACGGGCTCTTCACCCTTGATGAAATGTATTCTAAAAAGGGGGAGTTTAAAGAATGTTCCTGCAAAGTACCGTCAGAATATTCGTACAAATGGTAACTGGATGAAATTTTAAGGAGATTGCTACACGGAAGTGTAAAAATTATTTATGAAAATGTAAGCCCTCCCTTATTAAGTTTTTATGCTCAGCAGAAACAATCACAACTTTTTGAAAAAAAAAAAAAAAAACAACGCATCAATTTTTAGAAAAATTTGACTGTTGAAAGTTACATGCTAAGATTTTCAACAAGAATTAAAAACTTCTGAAAAGATAACACGATTTCAAGGAAATGTTTCTTTATTCATTTTTTTAAATCTGAACAATCCAGGTACAATTGTACATTTACCAAACTTAAATGCATTAAACTAAGGTTTTGAAGCAAAATTTCCGTCAAGGATTGTTATTCTCACACCATCCTCTACATAACGGTGTCTTTCTTCCTTATAAAACCAACAGATTTTGTCAAATGAAGACATTCAATAATTTAAGACAGCAAATATCAGTTGGCTAGTAGAGCTCGCATTAAATTTTGACGAAAATTCATTGGAGCTTTCATGCCAGTTTCGACGATCAGTGCACTTAAAACTCTGTCAAACCAAGTTCGCACAATGCATTTTTTTAATTTAAGAGAATTCGATTTGAAAACACAGTTCTAAATCAACTGATAATCTAACTCTCACTCTTAATTCTTTATAAATTCAATATCTTAGTGTGTCTGGCGGTGAAAAAGTAATTTAGTTGAGGCATATCTCCCTCTATGTATTTCTTTAGAAACAGCAGAACTACTAATCTTAGTTGACAAGATTCAAACTGCTTCTACATTAATTCACGAGAAACCCATTTTTTAAATAAAGTTCAACATCTTCAATTCTTTCTCGCTGTTAATGAATGACCTAAATGCAACCCATTACTTCAAAAGCAGTGTGTGATATTTTTGCTTTGACCGTTGAAGAAAAAAAAAAGAGTTTGAAGTGGATGAAAAAAAAATTGTCTTAAAGTTTTCCAATGCTTTATTGTGTTCTAGATTTCAATGCATGATCTCTTTTCCAATGAATCTATGGCTTATCGGTGAGAAAATTGCGTATTTTTATTTTGGAGTTTTCATTTAAAAGAAAAATCAGGAAGCGGAAATTTTTATATCATCTAATTTTAGAAACATTACATGATCAACGTGCAATTGCGTTATGATGCAAAAAGTCGGATCAGCAATTCGGAACTTTTATCACTCCAAGTACGGCTCATTTATTTTAAATTGGTTTTCCTAATTCAGATTTATTTTCATTATTTCGGAATCTCTTTTAGGAGAAAATGCTCCAAATCATCATTCTGACCTCCTTATTTAATCCAGATTTTTTAGACTTTGACGCTCTTTTATGGAAGAGGGGAGTGGAAACTTGACCTTGATATAAAATGCTAAGCATTCTGCAAAAATTAATTGACCTTAATTTTTCATAATCAGTCAAATTAATTAATTTATTTATCTTAATGTATGAAAAAATTGTCATAAAACAAAAGCAATATATATTTTTTCCTTAGGAAACATTTGTGTGTGACTAAGAATATTGACTGAATCAATAGCAGTTCAATAAATGCTTTATATTTTCTGCGATCACATTTCAAAAATACGCAGTTAATAAATTAATTGTTTCTTTCCCTTAATACATACTATATAAAAGACAGAACCAATGCTTTTTTTCACGAATATTTTCATTTAAAATAATACTATCTATCTTGTTTCATAATTGTATTATAAAAAGTTTATTTTTAATTGTAATGTTTTATCCTTCTAATTTTATAAATTATTTTAAACTTCCCTTATTAATTGTATTTGCGTATAACATTTTTTTCTTTATTTTACATCTACATAAAATCTATGTACATCTGTGCAAAATTATGCAGATTTTTACATTGTATGATTTTTTTTAATAAGACAAATAAATGCGAAAATGAAACAATTGCGTTTTTGTACCTTTTTTTTGGAATAATTCCCATTACTAGTAATTGTATAATAATCTATATAAATAAAACCAAAAGTTTGTGTGTGTGTGTCTGTCTGTCTGTCGATCGCCTCCTGGCGAGATGGAACGGTCCAGAAGTACGAAATTTTGGTTACAGGTACCTTGGGTCAGGTCCTCGTGCACCTCGAAGCGTTTTTCCTAAAATTCGAATTTATTCTTTTTTTATTCCAATTTAAGCAAAACTGTTAATTTTAGGAATATCTCATCGAAGAAACGTCACACCTTTTCGATTTTTGCAGCATACTGATGCCCGTAATAAACGGCACAAGATGATCTCTTTCAGAAGTTCGTAGAACGAATAGAACACGCGCAATATTCATTTAAAGTAGTTTTCGAACTTTAAAGCAAGGCTAACCTCCGAATTTATCTGCTCAAATTGCGTGTTTTCGCCAAAATAAATATTACTTTTGTCGCCAACAAGATGATTTCTGTTAAGGTGAGATTGAAAAAATGCCGTTTTATCCTTATTCATGCCATTTTATGAGCGAAACAAATTCTAAAAATACATTTCATTTTTTTTGCAGAATTTGTGGATTATTACCAGCAGACGATTTTTAATTACTTTATCTTCAGGATGATTTTCTTTCTTTTTGGCTATTTATATTTATTTCCTGGATAAAAACTAGGTTGGAATGTTTTCTGTATCGGGATTTATTTTTGATGAAATTTGAAATTTCGCCAAGTGTTGATTCTTTTTTTTGCCCACCATCCAGTAAATTGTTCTCAGTATACTATTTTGTTATTTTCAAACCGCGCCAATCATCCTTATTAGTAATATTGTTCTCATTTAATTCAATGCGTGATTTACACTATAGGATCATGGCACATTTGCGTTAAGCTTCCATTACTGCAGTGCAATCAGTTTGGCGATCTTCTGCTTCATTTTAATTTTTTACGTAGCGGTTTTTATTGATTTCATATTTTACTCAAGTTATTTATTTTATAACATTTATTTAATTTTTTTACTGTCTATTTGGCGTCATTTGGGCAGAATTTGGTTATTTCTTTCTATCAACCTTACTTTAACACGTCAGCATTGGTTCAGTACAAAATATTTTCTAATTTAAATACACATTTGCCTTTGAAAATAATGCTTTTCTTTCTTCCGTTTTTATCCAAATTTTATAAAACTACTATATTTAATTGAATTTTCAGGAAATGTTTTGACAATTTTGTAAGTGGGATTTCTAGGAACTGTTGTCCTTATTTTGATGGGGAATTTAAAGGGGTCGGCTGGTAATTTTATAAGAACAGCAGCTCTTAAAGGTCTGTAGTTTAATGGGTACTTTTAGGCACTAAACGTCTTTATTCAAATGGGGTGTTTGGAGACTAATGTCCTTCTTCTATTAGCGATGTTTAGGAATAGTTGTCTTTATTCAAATGGGAGGCTTTAAGGAATGTTTTCTTTATTGTAGCAGAAATATTCAGGGATCGTTGTCTTTCATCTGATGGACTTTTTTTTAAAGATAATACTGCTCTTAATCTGATGGAAATTTTTAGATGTGATGCTGTCTATATTGCAACCGCGATTTTCACGGACTCTTGATATCATTTTTGCACAATCGTCCCGCTGCATGTATGCATTTTAGCTACTGTTGCCCTTACTCTAATAGCAAATTTTATGAACTGGCATTTTAAAGTGGAATTTTATGAACTGTGCTTTTTGTTCTCAAAGGAACTTTTCTATGATGTTATTTTTAATGCAATAGGGGTTTTTAATGACTTTTACTATTTAAATAGGATTCTTAAGGACTGTTGCAAATCTGCTACTTGGATTTTTTTGCGAAAATTTTACCTTATATATTTTTAACAGCATTTTGGACATGCGTCACTTGGCCTGCGAATGATGCAATATTACCCGCGCAACGCCGGGCATTTCAGCTAGTAATAAATAAATGAATGAACAAAAAAATAAAATTTTAAAGCAATATGATTCTGAAAAGCCATTGTAAAGTCGCTTCTACAACTAAATAAATATTCTAAAACCTACTTCAAAAATGTTTTGGATTGAAAAACTGAATTTAAATCAATTTAAGTACATGAAGGGCACAAAGCTTGTCTACATTCAGTCAAAAAACTCTAAATGTAACTTTTTTACATGCACACTTATAACAGTTTTTACGATTTCGCTTATCTGTAAGAACTTTTCTGGTTACCTAATGTGTAGCTGGTGGAAAGGTAAACGTTTAAATTTATATTAAAATAATTAAATGTTGAATTTTAAAGTTAATAAACAGGGTAAAAGGGTTAAATGGTTTTATTAACACGTTGAGCGTGACGTCATCCATCGGGTGCTGACATTTAACTTTCCATTTAAGCTGCCTCAACCACTGGTGTCTGACAGTGCAAAATATGATATAAAACTAAAAAAATCAGTTATAAATAATTAAAATGTATTTAAATTTTATTTAATTTTCATTTATTACAAGATTACGTCATTAACACGTTCAGTTCCACGTCAGTCAGCGGTGGCTGACAATAAACGCTCTATTCCAGCCGCATCGGTCACCGGTGACAGATACGGCTTTATTCACCAGCCGATTTGAACATTGGAACTGCAGATCAAACGCATCCTCAACCAATCAAAGCGCTCATATCGGCGGTTCAAGTGTCTGACGGAGATTCAGATCGGTTGGTGAATAAAGCCCTAAAAACGTAGCTCCGACTGGAAGTTCCTTATAAATGCGCGTGAGACTCAGCGTGTTAATTTTAAAATATTACTGATTGAAACATTTATTTATTACTATTATTATTTTGAGTTTTTTTTATCAGCTGTTTTAACAAGTTTATCTTCCTAAAAAAAATATACCCAAATCAGAAAAGAATCCCGTTCCTGAAATTCGTAGTGCATATTTGTACATTTTACATTCGTACGAAAGTAAAAATTTCATTTTTTATTCTTGTCATGTTCCTAAAAAATACTTCTGAGCACTGCTGGATTACTAGTATTATTAGTTCTCAAGAAAAACTCAACCTTGAGGCAGTATTTTTAGAAAACATTGAGCTAATCGTTGCAACGGATTTTTAATTATTACCCTGAAACTATTTTTGCACATTTTAAAGAAGATGTAAATTGGCATCATGTTAATTTCATAGAGAGAAAAAAAATAAATCATGAAATCGGACAATTTTTAAGGTTTCTGAGACACACAATAAAAAAAAAAAAGGAAGAAAAACTCAATTAAGCCTGATTTGACAATGACTTGGAGTTTGACTTAAATTTTTCTTCGATTATTTTTTGGAACGTTTTGGTTGAAGAAATCATGGTTTTAATGAGTGATTTTCATTATTTGATTGGTGTTAGAAAAGAAAAGCGATATCTTATACTTAATACTGAAAGGAGGGAGAAAGCTAGGCTTGTTTACTTCAAGGTAGCAGAATGAAATAAAAGTTTTTCACTTTTTCCTGGGCACTTGGAGTAAGAGTGATAAAAAGAGAAGAATAAGCATAACGATATTGTGGATTTTAAATGTGGTAGCACTCTGTATTTATAACGATAAATGTAATAAAGAGGCGATTGTGTATAAATACCGGTTATTATAGCCAATCCCCTATAATTCCAGTAAGTATGATAAATCATTGAAATTGTTTTGCTTTAACCGGCAATTGTATGTTATTCCCAACACGTAATGGCAAATGTAATAAACGTCTGATTCCAGTGAGTGAATAACGCGCAATTTTTTCGGGTAATTACTAGTCATTGGACACTAGTGGCAGGAGATGCTGCAAATAACCTTTTGCAGTTTAAAATTGAAAACTCCATAAATGGTTATTGTAAAGTCACACGGGAATGCAGCCAGAATGAGGGATTGGCACATATTGTTCAATGAAAGACCCTAGTAGAGAAACGGAATTTTGTTATCAGAACTCAAAACAGTTGTGTATCGAAAAAAAATTAAATCTATATTCTATAGGGAAAAAAAGGGTTACTACCGTTGGAATTTTTTTTTTTAACCTTAAGTTTACTTACAGCCTTATTCACCAACCGATGCGAATCTCTGTCAAACGCTCGCTGATTTGAGCGTTCTGATTGGTTGAGGAAACTTTTGATCTGCAGTTCGAAGGTTCAAATCGGCTGGTGAATAAGGCCGTTATTCAAACATATTAGACTTATGACATTTAGAACTAAGGTTTTTCATATTTCACTTTTGTTTCATATTTCACATTGTCCGTTGCAAACACATCGCTGATGTTTCTGATTTAGAAAGATATGATTTTATAACAATTTAACACATTCAAGAACAAATTGTTAGATCTGAAACATCGTAAAGCACAAGGAATTGTTCTTTCCAAACAGTGAAGTGAATTCTGGAATGTAATTATGAAAATCTCCCTTGTTTTGTTTCTATCTGATAAAAATCTTCATTTTGAACTAATTTCATCAAATAGTCTTGATAGATAAATGCACATACAATGTCTGGTTGCGATGTAACTGCATGTCATTCAGGTTTACCAGATATCTTCAGTTTGTCTTTTGAAAAAAGCATTGCCGTTGCAAGAAGTCCCTTCTGGGGGTCCCTTTATTTATTTATTTATTTTTGGCAACTTTCGTGCAAATCTAAATATATCATCACTGAATCGGTAGCATGTTTTTGCACCTTTTTGAAATAAGGCTTTTATCAAACAAGCATGCTCATTTTAAAAGAAATTAGTCGTCCTTAAAAACATTAAAGAAAAGAAAGAAAATACAGTTTGGAGTTTTATTTTGATTTTTTAAAATTAACACTAGAATTTGAGTATTTATGATCAATGTCTGAAACCACCATCCCTATATGTTTCTTTTAAGTTTCCATCTGTTACTTATGTTCATAGCAATTTTATTTACCAAAAACTATGACAACTTGTGCATAATCTCAAAATAGATTGCACACTGCTTCAAAACAGATACGAGTCTCCAGCACTTCACCTCAAGATAACCCTATTTTGAATAACCATCGCTATAAAATGTACTAACTTTAGACGTGTACGCAAACATGAATTTTAGTCATATTATCGGGTTAAAATTCAGACTTTTATATTAAAGTACATCATGTTTAAAGATCATGCATACATAAGGGTTCATAGCAATTTTATTATGCTATATTTATGCTATATTTTTTCTGTAACTTCCAGCAGTAAATAAACTAACAACATTGTGACATTCAACAAGAACTTGGCACAGATATTAGCCACCCGGAATAAAGTAATTTTCTTATGAAAAAGGCAGATTGCGCTACAAACTCAATAGGACCATAATTGTAAAAAAAAAAAAAAAAAAGAAAAGAGTGAAAGAAATAAGAAAAGAGCGAAATTATTTGTAAATTCCAAAAAAAAAAAAAAGAATTAAATATGTTGTATTGAGTTCTTCATGTACTACGGCGTGAAATAATTTCATATTTTTTTCAAAAATGGTACATATTGATCGGAAACGATAGCGCTCCCATAATATTGTGAAAATTAAAAACATTATTTAACCCCAGATAAATGGGAATTAAAAGGAAAACGAGAATTTATGATAACGGTTAAAACTGTGAACTTCTCGAGAGAAAGTTGTCGATTTTGAGTTTTGCCCCCTTGCACTAAAAGTACGCTTATAACGTTTTTGTATTTGATTTAAAACTTCCAAAGAACATATGAAGTGTGTTTAGAACCAACAGAACGTGTCTAAGAAGCTTTTCTGAAATCAATATAAAGTGCTTTTACGTTAAAGTTTTGGAAAGTGTAGATATAGCCGAGCGATTGTTCTACCTTCAAGAAAGTTAAAAAATTGCTCAGTTCCGCTGCACGACCGCGTAATGTTGCTTGAACTGCTTATAAAATGTTACTGATTTATTTGTTTATTTCCGAGAAAAAGAAATATATTAGAAATTAGTGTACTCTCATAGAAAATTTCTAAAATGTTTGAGGAAAATAATTACTAATTAGAAATATTTAGTAATCTGAAAGCCTGTACTAGAATAAAATACAATAGTAACATATGAGGGAAGTGTATAACATAGTGTGTGTTCTATAGATATTTCAACAAACTAAACAGATTCATTTGCTTTAGAAATGAAGAAAAAAAAAAAAATTATTTGTAGTTATATCCGAAGAAGATAGTAAAAAATGTAAGCTTACTATTTCTTGAAGACCATGAAAAGAGACAAATATTTCAATTTGCTTTCTAAAAAAATTCCTGTTGACTTCTGGTTTTAAGGGAATAATTTAAATCATTCATTTCGTTTTTGTTGAGTTCCCACTAAATACATCTTCCACGGCACCTGTACAGGATGCGCGTACTGGCTAATTGTCGTTTGCGTTGTTAAAATACCGCTTTTGGCTTCATCCTTACAAACATTTTTCTTTAAAACAACCCAATTTGCTTGAAAATTTTTTTCAATTCGCAGTCGGCATAGTTTTGGAAAGCGTATTTTGCAATAAAAAAACATTTGCACGTTGTTCTGAAATCTGTGCTAAAATAAAATTGATGCGACATCACGTTTGATACAATTTTTCACTAGAAATAGCAGATGTATTCTAGATCAACTACATTAATGCCTACATTTCATTCGCGTAAAGTAGAATTGAGATTTATTGAAGAACGTTTTGCAAAAGTATATTGCTTAAAATATAAATAAAAATACAATGTTTTATTTTTTAAAAATCGGTTTTGCATTTTTAGATATAACGCTTCTATTGTGATTCCCACGAATTGTTTGGATGTTCAGACCCCTTTCTCCTTCAACTCCCCTTTTTTTCATATTTTGCTTTCTAGTAGCGTAGCCAAGAAAGTATAAATTGGTGTTTACGTGAAAAATTTCACACGCAAATTTCTATCCAAACTTCCATTTTAATTTCCCACGAATGAATTTTGAGTGGTTTCTCATTGAGCATCGTATCATCGCATTTGAGAGAATTATATAGACTATCTTATAAAAGCCTTTTTCGACATCGGTTCACAAGAAACTAGGGAATGTACATATTTAAAATATTTTAGCCTCACTCTAAGGCACGTGTATATAGTATTTTTGTTCTTTTGCTCATTTTATATAGTTATTTTTACTTCAAATTCAGATTATAAGCTCCAATAAAAACATTTTATTGGCGTTACATTTTTTTAAAAGTTTTAATCTAAAAGTACCATTTTTTATTTTTGCTATACTTCATAAATATAGGAAGGTGGAAGTATCTAAAAATCCATAACGGAACTAAAAATCCATTAAAAAATATTGATGCACTTCAGTAGTATAACTTTTTACGGGGGAACATGATTACACGAAACCATTTTATTAGTTGTTAAAAGCTTACGTTATTCAATAGGCATACAAAAGGAATTAATGTGGCCTTCACTTCAGATATTTTTAAAGAGAATATCCCCAACAAGCAGAATGTCACCACCAAAAACAACTTTTGAACGATCTAAAGCATCGCACCCTAGTGGAGAAATTCCCCCAAACGCAAAAGTTGGAATTCATCAAAAATTAGCAAACAAAAATAAAATCCTAAATAAAAAATGAGTATATCATTTGTCAAATATTTGTTGTTTGGAAAACCTTATTTTTTTCCTTCAAATTTTTTCAAAATTCAATTCCAGAGTTAGAAACTTCCATCTTTCATCTGTATAACACAAATTCTTACTCATAGGCAAACAAATTGTACTTACATGCTCCCTCAGAATAATTCCACACGTGTAGGCATCCATCAACTTCTAATTTCGAAGAATCCCGGTATCCGTCGAATTTCGTAATCCATGATTCAATGTCAAAATAGGAAACCACCGCAAACAAACACAAAGGCAACAACAAATTGCCAAACAATAAACAGCAATCCTACATCAGAGAAAAATTACTGAAAAGTTTCCTTCCCCAACAAACTGTCAAAGAGAAAATGCCGACTAAATTCCTGTCCTTGCCACCACCATGGAACAAACTGCACGACTGATAACAAGTTAAAACGCGGCCAAGATTAGGCCCAGAAGTAGGTTACTTGTGAAGAGGGATGAAGAAGAACGGAAAAAATAAGAACATTTTCATCTTCCTGACGTCATGTGGAAGCATCCCAGTGCCTGAAGCCGGCTTTTCCAGGGATGTTAAGGGCAGCAAACTTTCATCGCCAAATCTCATCGCCAAGGCATTCAGACGCATTCATGCTGATTTTCATGGCACGTTTTAATGAGAGCTGGAGATAATGAAAGGTAAATCAGCATCCCCGCGGCCGTCCATTGTTCTGGATGGGATATGCTGTTTGTTGGTATTAAATTTCGGAAAGTAGGTTTGATTGAACCGCTTGTTGATTTTACAAAAGAAACGGATAGTAATTATGACTGAATGCTACTGAAGCATTGTTTCTTGACACTGAGTTATTCTAAATCAGTCTTCCTAAACGATAAGCTTCTTTTCAAAGAATAATTTGGATCAGTGATTCGATTGTGTGTTATATTTCTGTAGTACAATATTTAAGGGCGTTTGTTTTGAAAACTGAAAACTGTTTTATTTTCAAGGAGCAGCGCAATTTGTATTTTTAAAAGACAAGATTTGGTTTGTGAACAATTTTGTCAACCGAGAAAGACATTGAAAAAAGAGTTTTCCAAAAGTCTTGATGCTTTTTTGAATGAAAGTTTAAATAACCCAAAGTTGTTAAAACAATTTTTCGTTTTAATATAGGTAACGCTTGCCTTTCGTGACTTTCCTTAAAAATAAGTTTTCTATAGAATAAAAAAAAATAGTCTTTGCAAGCATATTTTTTTTGCTGCGAACTGAAAATTATTGAAATACAGCTAAATAAATAAATGAATATATAAATAAACAAATAATAATAAAAAAAGAAAAAGGAAAAAACCCCCCAGACTCTTGATAATACGCTTTAAATTAGTTAATTACTTTTTATAATTGCCACAGAAAAAATTGAAAGACTTTGATCATTTAAACTGAAAAAGCACCCAACTGAAACTGTTAAATAAAACTTCACCATCGTAAATCTCAAGAAACTGAAGGTTTAATAAATGAAGGTCGCGATCGACATGCTGACCACCAAGACATTTTGGGGTGACCGTCTTAACTAAAACCTAGGACGCGCAGACTAAAAAAAAACATTGGGCCGTGACGCCAGCTAGACTAGAGAATCGTCTTTTCACAATCGTATCAATCTAAAAACAGTTGCATATCATCGTTTTCTGACTGTACCTGCTTGAGTAAATCAGCATTTTAAGCATGAATATAATTAAAGCAACATATAGTTCCCATCTTACATATGTCCACTTAGAATCCAGTGCAAGATTAGCGGTTAGTAATTATAATCCGAGATGTTCAAGCTTGGCGGACAATATGCAGACTAAGTCTTCTACTAAAAAAAAAACCAAGAATAACCTTTGGATGAAAATGAATTTTTTTTTACGTCTTTTGAATCGTTTCCTAGTAAATGCATAGAGTACAAAGGAAAAAAAGCGTAAATAAAGAACAATTGTCCAAATCAATAATGCAAATAGCTGTTTCGAGGCTACAATGAAGCCTCTTCATCAACGCATGAAGGGAAAGTGCTCAACAGACAAGAAAGTAGAGAATTTCACCCCCAGCTTTCCTTGTTGTGTGTTCTTTGTACTAATATTTTAGCACAAAGAATATTTAGATCATTTGTCTTATAATAAATGCATCATTTGAAATTATTATATTTGTGGCTATTATTATTTTGTTTGAATCTTGTGGTTTCGCTTTAAACGCGGTTTTAGAAGAGTACACCTTTTTTAAGTAGGGTTAAATAGGCAGTTACGTATTTCGTGTTTATTTTTAGGTTATTGTAAATATTCTGAGCCTTTTTTTTTTATCTCACAACACCTATGCCACTGGGTGGACCGCATAACCTTGAAAAAAAAAAAAAAAAATAGGAGTAGCCCGTACCTTGGAAAAATCTGTCCAGCCCTGATTTAAACTATAAAAGCCCCTCAATTATACAGTTCACTAAAATTTCACCACCGTAAATCTCAAGAAAATGAAAGTTTAGCAAAAAAAATATCCGTCAGATTCTCGAAAACACATTTTTAATTAATTAATTATCTTGTAATAATTTTCACAGAAAAAATTGAGAGGCTTTAATCATTTAAACTGCAAAAGCACCGAACTGAATCAGCTAAATAAAACTTCACCATCGTAAACCTCAAGAAAATGAAGGTTTAATAATAATAATAACAATAATAATAGCATTGTGATGAATGAATTTAAAATAAGAAACATTTACTCCTCAAAAATGTAAATTGTGTCTCTAATGAAGTTGACATATCATATTATACTATTACTTACTTATGTATGTATATATATGCATGCATAATATTAAGCTCTATATAAGCTTTTAAACGAATTTTACACAATTCGTTACGTTAAAAGTGAGTTTAATAGTGATTATTAAGCTCTATAAGTACTGTAGTCAAGCTGAAAAAAATTCTTGAAAATATTCATTGTGAAGAGTATTTGAAGAAGATTATTTATTAAAATAATTCTTTAACAGCTATTAAACAAAATTAAAATAATAAATTATTTATTTTTAACATTTCTAACAAAAATTGCAAGAAAAGTAAAAAATAATAAAACATGGTAGTGTGCGTGGATAGAACTGAACTAAAAATAAAAATGATTAGCTTCGTTTCGAAAATTTAATTTTATATGAAAAAATTCTCAAATCTACTATTTTCCTTCTGGTATTTATTTATACGTAAAAAATTATCACACACGGCAGTTATACATAAAAATCGCTTCTATTATAAAAAATAGTTATGAAATTATTACGATACTGCTGTACTTCTACTGCTATTTTCAAAACGTAGATTTAACTTTAATAGGTTACCAGAAATATGTGAGTATAAGTACTTTAGAACATCCTTCCAAGAACGATACATCAAAGTGATCTTCCCAAGTAGGAATCTGATGTTTAACTTTTCGCTGAGTCTCCTGACAGGATCGTGCAAACGCCTGCACGCACTAATGAAGGAAGGAAACAGAACACGGCAGAAGATCACGAAATGCATGTTCTAATATTAGAACACATTGATATGAACAGTTACACTAATAGTTATTCAAATGCTATATTTATGTCGCATATGTTGATAAAGAACACGAGCATGACCATGTAATAGTGGGCGTTCTTATGAAGACTGTTTCAAATCGTGCGGAATTCTAGCCTGAATAGGAATTGAAGACTGAACTTGAAAAATACACCAAATTAAGATGAAACAGAATGGTTGTATAGAAGCTAGAAGAATGCTCTCTTTTGCTCCTCAAATTCCCCACAAGGTATTTAAAACTATTTTTATCAGGTTCTTCTTAAGCAATGTAGCCTATAAAATGTACTTCTACCGAAAAATATTTTTTATAACTATGTATACAGTGACATTAATATATTAAAATAAATTTTCCTTTTCGTTCTGAGAACGATGTTAAAAATTGCACAAAGTGGATTACATAATCACGTCCAAATTAATACCAAAGCTGCATACACGTGTTTCAGATTTTAAAGGAACTCATTTTTCACAAAGCTATTTTTGTTGGTGCAAAAGTTACAATTTTTTATTACACAAAGTAATTCATTAATTCTTCGGCCATGTGAGTGAACGGTATCTTTTATTTAGCATTTTACTGGTTCACGCTAAATTTAAACAAACATTCGCTTTGCAATTATCGCATCATTTATGATAGCACAATGCGTAACAACTAATCAGAAATTATGTGTCTCAATATACCTGAATTTCTCTACAGAAACTACTTGGCTATCGAATACTGTTTTCATTATCAATGAAAAAGTTGAGGAATTTTTTCTAGTGGTAAAGAGGGTCCATCGAAGCCTGCAATAAGCTCTTTGTTGTTTTATCCCTACATGTGCTTCGTTTTCATTTTAATCTATAAAGTTTGGCTATTTTCTTAAAGAATGCTTTTTTCTGGCTATAAATTGTCTGCAGTATCTGTAAATACCGTCGTCTTGTTATATTACATGTTTTTAAGATTATAATTGAAAAGTATTGCAGTCGTATAAACTACGAATTAGTAGTACAGGCTTTTAAAAGCCATATTAATAAATATTGCTTCGTGCTGTTCCAGGCTTTCAGGCCATAGCATTCTGGTTTGAAGATCACAAAGTAAATTCCATTGCTGTTCGTAATAAGCTAAAGGCTGGACTAAGCCCTCCTTCGAATTATGAAGTCAAAGTCCAATCAACTTTGATCAAGCACAGCTGCCTAAATAAAGTTAACCGGGAAGCTTTGCTGTCAGTACCGGTCACCTTCTCTGAAGCCGAAGAAGTCTTCGGATGAATCTCGCCGGGCAACTTACCCCGATGACCTCATGACTTTCAACATCACTCTTTTTTTTTTTTTGTTTTGTTGGCCCTTCCTCACACACCAACCAAGGGACAGGAAGTTCTGGATTCATCGCTTCCGGACATGCCCTCCACAACAGTTTCTCTGCTTCTTGAAATTTCAGTCACGTAAATATTTGTAGAAGTTACCTTTATCTTATGTCAAAACACACACGTTTCTCGACGCAATTTTTAAAGTATAAAATGTTATAACTTGAACTCTTAATCTGGATTTATTTCATAGGTTTGATTTCAATGAGTTCCTACAAAATTATTGTCCTTTTTCAACAAATCTTCCCGATTTCAAAATCAGTAACACAATAACCACAGAATAATACTTGAAGGACCTCAAGAAATTATTCCATTTGCTTCCTTCCTGCTTTCTTGAGATGGCGTTCTAAGTTTCATCTTGTATTTCAATAAGATAATGATACTCCGTGATGAAATTGGTCAAACTTCCTGACGAAATGTGATAAACAGGCTGAGCCCTAAGCAAACGATAAGAAAATTCTCGTTTAGTAAAACTTTTTTTAAAATTATAAATTCCATAAGAAGATGAATAAGAAATAGAAAATAATTCCTCTTAGGTGAAGAGATACTTGCACTACTTCCTCAGCGATATCAGTATGGAAAGTTAGGGAATAACAGGTCTTACTGCTATGATGCTCATTAATAAACGTTTCTATGAGAAACAGAGCTTTCAAACCGTGGATAGTATTAAAGAAAATCAAGGATATACTAGCTGTTTTAGTGAAATCTAAATTTAAACAGCACACAAAAGCGACAAGGGTGAATTTCACCATCATATTATGCCATCCTTCTGAGTCTTGCAACTTTTTCTTCCTCTGCAATTGTATTATGCCGTTTCGCGCCATCTTGAAAAGTTACTGTAGTGGAAGAATGTCGATAGATTAAGAAGAGTATGTATCTCGCCGGGGAAGAGGGAGGTTTTTACAGAAACCAGAAATAAAATCCTTAAACAATTTAAATAAAAAAAATATATGGATAATGATCGAACTTTTTAGTAGCACCGAGAAAGTAATGGTGATTTTGAAAGTAAACAGCAGCGAGTTATTTTTCTGTATATATACATATTGAAATATAGATATAAATGAAAAGAAATGATAATTCCGGGACAGGTAAACAAACATTAACAAAACGTTTTAAAATACTGACACAGGGTATAAAGAGACAAAAAAGAAACAAAAACAAATAACTCTCCTCGTCAGTGGGCGGGGAGCATAACGTATACATAACAAACCAAAAAAATAGTCCTACAGGTTTCGGAATGTGTCGCAGAAATGGCATATAAAAAGAAAACTTTAAAAATAAACTGAAGCGTTGAGTGCTGCTTTTGTGCCTGGCACAAACTTTGACAATTTCATACACTTAACAACTTGCTACACTTATATATATATATATATATATATATACACACATGTATTTCTAATGCTACTGCCCTCATGAGATAACATTTTTGTTTCAATCACAGAATCGTTACGTTTGAAGAATAGTGTACTTCTGTTCAAGAATCCAAGATATAGCCGGGAGAAAGTGTCATTAGTTCAGCCGTCATTGTACCGAATTTACCTAGCATGCTGAAGTTTTTACTTAGAAACAGTTATACAGGAATTATCAGCGGTTAAAATTTTAAAAGATAAAACAGTCTTTGATAAGTTATCCTTATAAAGCATTCGGACCACATATTCAAAAATCTCTCCCAGGTCTACATTAGCCAGCGAAAGATGAATAAAGTATGATTTCTGCCTCTCCCTAAAGTTGAAGACGTTCCATTGACTCTTTGAGTTCCAAGGTGGTTGAATTTTATTCCGATTTATAGATCATCTTTGCGAGTTAATGTACTTGACCTAACCTTGATGTCAGAGAAATGAGGTGTTTACAGAACATAGTGTACACATTAATATATGCAGCAGCTGACAGGTGTCTGACGTTTCTTTTACACTGAACTTCAGTTCAGCAACGACTTTCAATTGCTATCACTACTAATGGCGCCTCAGGTTCAACAGCGAGAGGTTTCAATACTACGCTGCCGCCAGCTAAGACCCTTAGGGCGCTTTCACACCAAAGACGACTAATACAAAAAAACATGTATTTTTCACATCTGCACAAGCGCAGGTCATATTTTTGCCTGCAAAAATAGGCTCTGCGGTTGCGCAGATGAGAAAAGAAAGGAATATTGTGTTTGCCGCCTTTGGTGTAAGGCACCCTAACAGTCGACACTTCTCTTTGAGAGACACAATTCTAAAGGCTCGAGTTAAAAGTTAATAAATTGTGGAGAAGAATAGCAGGTGTATATTATATACATATATGTACATATAACAGAAATGTAGTAAAATATTTTTGAAAGGTTTACAAATCAAAATTTTTTTTCTTAAAGTTTAAGAATGAGACAAGGATTCTTCAATGTTGGTTTGTTTCAAAGAATGAGCGATGCAGAGCACCTCACAAATCCCGTTTTTGCTTGGGAGTTATGAGGTGTTCTGCATCGCTCATTCTTTGAGACAAACCAACACTGAAGAATCCTTGTCTCATTCTCAAACTTTAAGAAAAATATTTTGATTTGTAAACCTTTCAAAAATATTTTACTACATTTCTGTTATATATTGCTTTACTTAAATTATTGCTGCTTTGCGCGTGTTAAGGTGATAAGAGATAATTTATCCGTTTTATTTTTTTTCAAACCTGTCTTCCTATATATGCATATATATATACACACACACACTTTTTTATCCAATAGCATTTTATGTAATTATGCAGTGGAGTATCGTTTATACAACGTCGAAGCAACTATCGAAACACTGCATCATATTAATTTTATTTTTTATGGTGTTAGGCCGCAATATGTAGCTATAGATATATATAAATTTATAGATTATTAGTGCCCCTTGTTAATTCAAACATATGATTATCTGACCGACTTAAAGTTAAAATTAGTTCGGATATTATACTTGCCGGTGCAGTATTTATGATTCTAGAATTTGAAATGATATTGAGGCAGTGTAGGACTTCCGAAAAGCTCTTCTTAAAATTACACACGAATAGTCAAAACAAAAATCATTCTCTTCGGCTTGACAGCAGAACAACAATAGCAGCGAAAAGAGAGAAAACCAAAGCATAATATTCTGCCATCAAAACAATGCCAAATCTAGCGAGAAATCGCCAATGCCTGTCCACACATCATAATTCCGTCTCGATGAGTACGTAAACAAGCAATGAAGGAAGCGGGGAAATTGCAGTTCGGGACGGCATCTCGAGGAGAAAAAAAAAAATTGACAGTCATCCATGCTCTAAATAAAAATTTCAAGTGGAAACCATTCGAATCCGGGTCAAACACTTCTCGACCCAAGCGGGGGTTTTAACCTAGAAACACACTCCGTAGAGAAAATCGAAAAGATTTTCTCCATTGTTACTCATGGAAAATTTTGTTTTCTGTTATTCATTTAGGTTGCTGTAGGTGGCAACCGGAATACGAGGAGGAAATACTAGATTTCACTTAATGGAACAGTACAGAATTAGCATATGTGAATGACTGCTCGGAGCAAAATAGAGGCCGTGAAAATCTTAATGAATATATTAGAAACGCTCGAAGAAGTATGTATGTATAACACCAAGTCATCGCTGAAATCTTGTTTTTGACGTCGAATACAATTGACAGCCGATAAAGTTACTAAAGCACAATTCAATGTCTGCATGCCACTAGCGTAGATAAAGCGTAGATAAAGGTGCTACACTATTTAATGACTGCAGGCCACTAGCGTAGAAAAAGCGTGGCTAAAGGTACTACACAATTTAATGACTGCCATGCCACTAGCATAGATACAATTTCGAGGGCTGGGGATACTCTGGAAATTGTAAAGATTGTCTTGAATTCGACCATTTGTTCTCGTAAGACAACGAAATTAGCTTACTCCCAGAAGACACCCCCCCCCCCCAAATATTAGAATCTAGCTACGCCACTGCTGCCTTCTGCACCATCTTTCGGAGATCCAATTTAAGGATACCAATTTTTCGAAATTTTCTAATGGAATGCATGCAGTGGAAAAAAAATCATTATTTCATTGAAATGAAGAGTATAGGAAGACTATTTTAATAAACAGATTTTTCAGCAGAGGAGGTAGTGTATCATCCCTTTATGTTTAATAAGCACAGTGTAAAAACGTTTTTCAGAAATAGTTTTTGCAAGAGTGGAATGCCGTTAGAAAGATCCCTAGAAAAATTAGAATTAATCAATAAATATGTTTCGGTTGCATTTTGAGGTCGAAATATGAAAAATTTGCCTAAAATTAATATTTTTGTAAATTATTAAGCACACGATATCTTAAAATATAATTTGCTTAGAAATACAATTCTAGTTGTGAAAACTATTTACTTAATATCATTCTTCAAGTTTTGTTCTTCAAAGAAGATGTTGGCGAGGATAGTTTTGTTATAAACATTTTTTCCCTCTACAGATGGATAACAAATGAAGAAATTTTTCTGGTGTCTAAGTTTTAAAAAATTCATTAAAAACGCTGCTTGACGAAGAACATGTCCACTGTATTATGCAAATTTCAGTGGTATAAAAATAATTATGCTAGATTAGTTCCTTGTTGAGTTATTCGAAGCAAAACGTCACAGGGGTAAAACATAATTCTTCAGAGATTTGCTCTAAAGTTTCGGAAGCGCAGAATTTTAAATAGTCGTACCTTAAGAAAATTCCTTGCTACTAGAAAACTATTCCGGATATTGACCTTAGAATCCTTTGAAAGGTAAATGATTGGAGAACAAGTTAAAGTAATAAAGTTTTTACAGTGTTTTCGTGGGTTTTAGCGATTTTAAATTTGCATGCAACTTAAAAGCTTGTACCCTGAAACCGAATTCATTTTTATCTGACGTTTACCAACTACTAATTTGAATAAACCAACACCATACTGATGTAAATATGGCGACGCTACCAAAATGGTGACTGTCGACTAAACGCAGAATGCTGTTGTCATACAATGCTTTGAATTTTCAATTTCGCAGCATATTTACGACTTTCTTACGTACGTGACGAAGGTATAATCGATTTGTAAAAATGACGCGCCACCCTTCAATGTTCCCCCAGCGCATGCAGTCACCTGGAAAACCTATTTCCTCTGCCACTTCCTGAAGATGGCGAAGTGCCGATAGAAAGAATAATGTGCACGCGCATTACTTACTGCCTCGGAAACCTACTGACTTGCAGATGACACCCTTAACCATTCGGCCGATGGAGAAGAAGCTGATTAAGATTTTCGGCGCCTTTTTCTTGAAGTCAAGGATGGGAACTTGGATCCATTTATGTTACTGCAATTTTTGAGCACATTATCCTATCTACGTATGTTCCTAGTGACGGGCAGGTTGTATATATACCACAGACGACTTCTGTCGTAGATTCTTAGTTAGAACGACCCAACGGGTAATAACGACCTTTAAAAGAGAATCAATTTACGTTTAAAATAATTGTATTCCACATTCGATGTGACAACCGTGATGGAACTCTTGTGTTACACATTCGATATGACGATCGTCAAGTAGCTCTTGATATAGCGAGCTAGAGATGCACCGATTAATCAGCAGTATTCCGCCATTAATCCCCCACTTTGCCGATTATTTATTATCGACCAATTTTTGCCGATTAATCAACCAAGAATTATTTTTCCATTAAAATTACTCTTAGTATGCCAAAAACAAAATACCATGCTGACTGAATTACGAACAATACCAGAGGTGCCCTCCTTCCTAGAGCAATGGTGCACTCAACTCCCTCCGCTCCTTCCAAGAAAAAAAAAAAAAGACTAAAGAAAGTATCAGAATAACATTTATCAAAATATGATTGCATAAAAAATTATAGAAGATTTAACAAAGGAAAAGGAAATTTACCAACAGCACCCTGCTTACTTTGATTTTTACAACATTCAGGTTACAAAAATTTCCAACAGTGAAATCTGGGCAGCTTCCCTTCGTGTGCACTACTGCAATAAGTCAATGTAATTTTCTGCGACACAAAATGTCGTGTAAATACACACATTTACATTACATTTCTCAAGCTGGGAGGAGGCATTTCCTCTCTCTTGACCTCCCAAATAGTCTGGGAACGATGAACGATAATGAAACGAAATGTCCACGAAATGTCGATTAACGAAAATGTCCACATGAACGATAAAAGTCCATTTAGTAAATAGAATAGTTCCAAAATCTGTTCAGCTCTTGCTTTCCTTTAAAGTATTTTATATGTTGTAATATTCCGTAAGTAATCTTTAATGCATAGTATTTAACACCATTTTATTCAATATTAATTAAAAAGTCTCTCGGTGGTGTTCCTGCCTTGACGGAGGGTTGATGCTTGTGTGCACCAACGACCCAATGAGCAGCGGTTAAGAAACTGGCCTCTTAAACCAAACAGATCGTAGAATAGATGGCAGATGAAAATAACACCCCGGCCCTTCCGGTTGGGGTGCTTTACATGAGATTGGAGCCCTCATTGTTTAAAAATCACACCTACTCATCAGTTCAGAGGAAAAACTCACTGGGATGTTCTAAAGGAGCAAACCCAAATTAAATTTTAAAAAAATAATAACAATAATAATAAAAATTAAAAAATAATAATAACAATAATAATAAAAATTTTAAAAAACTCCTAACTTTCAACGCATTTGTGGCACGATCATTAGAACCCTGAAGAAAAGGTGGGAGGAGAAACGCAAGTCAAGTTTTACAGTCGTATGGGCAGCACCCAATAGGTAGTCCGTGAGAGCCTCGGTGGTGGTCGCGGGAGAATTTGGTGACAATTTTCTTTTGAATAAATCAAAATTACGATTTTCATCGAGCAAGAACACATAAATACGTTCATCCTGATGAGTATCAGACATTTATTGAGCTATTACCCACTTTATTGTTAATTAAAATCTAACTAAAAATTGGCAAAGTACAAGCAGTGATTTGAGAGTAACTCTTAGCAAGAGCCTAAGTCCTGGAATTTACGAGCTTGTCAAAAAAATTTGCGCGCAAAAGTCACATTGAAAAAAATGAGGTAAACTTTCATTGTTATTTTCGACTAAGTAAATTTTGTATTCTTTATTTCATTAAAAGACAATTTACAATTTAAATGATTCTTACTTTTTGTGACATACAATGTAGCTTACGTTCTGTAAATTACTATATAGTATGTTTGTAATATTGTTTATTATAATAATTTCTTAATTATTAATTGCTATTTTTGAAAAATTATTTCATTTAATCACCTTTGAATTTGGTTACAACTGATAAGATGTATGTAATATTGTGGTCCGTCGTAATTTACTTTCAGTCTAAGTGGTCCGCAGACATCTGCGAGTTGGGAGCCACTGATCTACTTTGAAAGATTTACTTTTTTTCAATCCAGGAAAATTTCCTTTCTCGTACATTGAAATACTTTTTCTTTTTCATGACTGCTACTTAGCAGCGGAAGTTCAAAACTTTTTCTGCATTAAAAAGAGGGTGAACACTGAAACTTGCAACTCTAAAACGTGTATGTACAATATTTTTTTGCAAAATTTTGTGCTGAATTTATAGTTCAGTGATGTAGATTTTATTGCATGTTTTTTTCCATCACGACGGTTAATTTTATTTTCCCGGATTAAAAATAAATAGTAAAATATTTTCTCATTTGGCTAATGTTAGTGTTTATTTTATTAATACAATTAAATGAGCAATATAACTTATAAAACAATAAATAAAATTATTTTATTAATTGTCTTATTTGTTTAATGTTTCGATTAAAAGATTTTGAAATTTATTTGAACGGTTGTAAATCTATAACCTTTTTTTCAATCAGTGTAAAACGTTTTAAAATACATGATTTCTCTGGCGTCTAGTCCTTTCGCCAGACTACAGCGGATGCGCTACGCATGGCAGCGTATCCCAGCCAGGCCGTTGAGGACTATGGTTAAAGGTTCTCCGATAAATCAAGAGTCTTGCTTAATTCTCTCAAAAGTAAAAAATAAAACTACTAGTAAGTTTAAGTGTGATTAACAAAGTGGTTGTTTTATTTTCAATCTACATGCTATTTATATTAACTAGATATTTTTGCTGTTATTTATGCACATTTAAGCAAGAAGGAATCATTTCTGTTAAATGATTCATTCTTTCAGTAAAAGAATAAAAATACTTTTCTCAGCTTTGCCACCATATTATTGATTATTGCTTTAAAGCTGCTTCATAAACGGAATATTTTTAAATTCTTTATTATTTAATATAAGTATTGGCTCTAAAATAAATATTCGTACGCGGGCGCGCTAGGGTTCTTTAATATTGAAAAGGTTCGGAAAAGCTGGTTTAACCCTTGAGCTGTCACCTATCAAGACATTACACAAGTCGTCACGTCGGGTCATATAGACCCGAATTAAAAATTTAGTAAATTGGGTATAAGAAATGTAAAACATTGTGTTTTAATTTTAATATAATGTAAGAACATGTAACGTAATAAGCATAGAAAAGAAAAGAAATTAAAATTGCACCTGGGTGAATATGACCCGACGTGACAGCTAAAAGGTTAAGGGGCACTAAAGGTTAGTTTTGAACCTAGTTCTTAAGTCGGCATCTATGGCAATATTTTAGGAACGAGAATTTTGCTTATAGTCATATTCTTTAAACCGAGCCCAATTTACAATAAGAAATATTTATCTGAAGATTACCATTCTGTTAAACGTGAAACTTAATAATGAGGAGTAGTAATCCTTTATTGTCAGAGAACTCTTTTGGAATTTTGAATTTTTCGTAAAAGTGGTTGATAATATTTAGGTAAATTGTGCTTGCAGATTTGTTAAAAATTGTTTAGCTGATGGAGATTATCTATGCTAGGGAATCACTAAAGTTTCTTGCACTAAAACACTTGGAAAATTCAAACATTTTAGAAAAGCATCTCTTTCGTTTAGTAGGCTTAGGAATAACATATTGAATAAAACGGGAGGCGGGTACCACGAGACCATTTTTTTTCCTCTATGGTGTTTAAATTTACAGTTTTTGTCTCATGTCATGTTACATCACTTCATAAGAAATTTAATATTAAAAAAAACTGGATTTTTAAAATATAATTTGAAGAATTCAGTTTTTTTAAAGAAAATTAGCATTTTTTAAAAATGCATCTTTTTTAAAAATTGGCGTAAAGACTCAAAATTTTTTTATTGATTCATTACTCAAAAAGCAAAACTTTAATCCTTTGATTTTTTTATAACTCAAATTAAGGCTCGACCGATGGCATTTTTTGGCCGATGGGCCGATGTTGATTCTTGGCCGATTGTTCCAAGATCGGCCGATGGCCAATGGAAAAAAAGTCGCATTAAATCATTAAAACGTGTAGAATGCTTATAAAAATGTCATTTAAATCATTTATTTATTTTTATGTTTAAAAAAAACATAAATGCATTATTCAAGCACCGTACAACTGTTTGGGGGAAGTTTACATAATAATTAAAACTAAAAGAATCACTCGCGATTCTAGTAAAGTAATTAAACTATTTGGAGATTTAAAAAAAAAATGCTATATCAGAGGATTTTTAATTCTTTTGTCTTATCTTTGCAAAAAAAAAAAAAAACTCAACAACTTTTGGATCGGATCGGGTCTAATTCAATTGCCTTCAACATTTTCTCTTAAAACACTTGCACTGCAAATGCCAAGTGCAGCTGCCTTTATTTTCTTGTTTTTTTTCATGGAGCGTAATGCTGATGTTATAATACAGACTAACAAATAATGTGGGTTTGTATCTTTAACGAAATTGTCAACCTCCACCTCTCAGATTTTTTTCCTAATTGCTCCCCCCCCCCCCCCGTTTTTAAAAGAAAAACGGGAACGATTATATGTTTATTTTTCATTGTAAAAGTTTTTTTTAACTAAAATAGCTCTTTTTTAAAAAAAAAATAAAATATTAAAAATTTCACTCGCAGTAACGTCTTTCTGTTCATAGCGAAGAAATACTGAATATTGCTTTAAAAACATAGACGTGAGATTTTTTTGTCATTACAAATGAATGCTGGGTCTTATGAACTAATCTTATTAGCTTTTTTTTTCTTGTGAGTTGAAAATTACACTGAAGTACTTGACACGTTCTTTACATTTTCATGAGCACAATGTAAGGTCACCGAAATAAACCAATATTTTGAGCACCAGCAGTTTTCTGTTGACAAATAATCTTCTGAAAAACACGTGATAGTTTATAAAAATTAAGATGTATTGTGAAAAAATACATATATATTTATATATACGTTGTCAAATTTTGAAATTAATGAAATTGTAGCATTTTTATTAAGGTATTATTCCACCCTGTCGCGCGAACTCGTTTTTTAAGAATTAAATTTTTGAAAATAGCAGATCAAATTTGGACACATAAAATTTCGATCAATAAACATTTATACTGAAAAATGGATTCATATTTTTTATCAATATGTTCTATGTTGTAAACTAGCAGTAAAATAACAAGAAATATTCTAAACTGAAAGCAGATGCAACGAGATTGTTGTACAATAGCAGAAAAACTGTCAACTGTCTAACACGTGGCATCAAAGAAGCCAAAAAAAAAAAACCCTAAAAATACGTATAAACGAGAAAAAATTAAAATAATTATCGTATAAAAAAGTTAAGAAGTATTTTGAAAAAAAAAAAAAGAAATGCATTGATTAATCTTTGAAAATAAAGAAATTTTAGCATTTTTAATTAAGATGTTATTAAATCCTGTAGCGCGAACTCGCATTTTGACAGTTCAATTTTTAAAAATTGCAAGTCGAACTTGGACACATAAAATTTCGATCAATAAACATTTATACTGGAAACTTTTTTTCTTATTTTTGAGCAATCTTTTCTATGTTGCAAACTAAAAATGAAATCATGAGAATAACCGCAGACTAAAAGCAATATGCAACGAGATTGCTACACAATTTCAAAAAAGCTGTAACACGTGGGATCGAAGAAGCAAAAAAAAAAAAAAAAAAAAACTAAGAGAAAAAAGTTTACGATGGTAAAAATTAAAATTATTATCGTTTTGGTTGAGTTGACTTTGTATTGATTACAATTTCGGAATAATGAGAAACATGACAAACTAAAAGCAGATGGTATAATATTATTGCACAATGACATCTAATGCACTATCATTATTAAACGAAAAACGGACAAAAATGAGGCAACTAACCTAGTGCGAAAAACAAATAGCACTCATAAGACGCCTCTATTGCTTTTTCTTTAACATATTCTTCTTTAACATATTCGCGAACATTCTGTTTCAAGAGAAATAATTTTAATAATGAAGGTTTTCGGGCAGCGATCGCTTAAAATACTTTTTCGAATTTTTTATCAAATACTTTGTATAATGACATTATTTTTGTGCTTTCTCTAAACCAGGGGTCTCCAAACTACGGCCCGAGGGCCACATCCGGCCCGCGGACAGATTTTGTCCGGCCCGCGGAGAGCTAGCTAATGGCATCTGGCAAAAAAGTAATCATATTTTACACCACTAGTGGACTGATTCAACTTTTTACCACCGGCAACAATTAATGATAATATGGTTTTGGCCCTTGGAATTTACTGGAGTAATCAATATGGCCCTAAGGCTGGAAAGTTTGGAGACCCCTGCTCTAAACTGATGGGCTGCCTGTTTTATGGAAATAGAAATCTAGCTATGGAGAAAAAGGAAAGCTAAAGACAATGTTTTCTGGAAAGTTGTTCCTGCGAAAAACATCGGCCTTGCATCGGCTTTTTGATGTTTTTCAAGGCCGATGGACCGATGTTTTCCTAAAGTTAACATCGGCCGCCGATGCCGATGGCAACTTTGTTGAACAATCGGCGCCGATGCATCGGCCTGAGAAAAAAAAAGCTGAAGTGACGCAAAAAAAAAAAAAAAAACAACGAAAAATTCAAAAAAATCTTCGAAAAGAATTTAAAAAATAAGAACTTAAGTTATCATAAAAGTAGAGCATAAATTTGTTATATATAGTTTCAGGAACATGTGGGAAAAAAATCAACATTATAGATGCAATTTTAAAAAGCCTTTGCATTTTGATTCAGATGAAATGTACAAAAAACAAAGTGAGAGAAAACAGCATTTTTGTTTTCGGCTTGCAAAAACTTGAATCATTTCTTTTTCAAAATTTCAAGTAAGGAGCTTTTTTTCAGTTACAGTCACGATGAAAGTGCTTCTTCTTGCTTATTTTATTAAAAAAAAATAATAAATGTGTGGCTTATATTCAGCACAGTTACGGTTTCGGAATGAAAAGGTGGCCCCTCCCACCGTAATAAAATCAATAAAAAAAATATAAATATTGCTTCAATTTTTCTGAAACTTTCAGGGAACACTTTTAAAGATTTATTTTACTACTGAAGTCGCTAAAAGTTTTTTTGGTGTTTTTCAACATTTTTGATATTGGCTCCTCTTAACATTGGTAAAAAAACATTAACTAATACTTATATGAGCATTATACTGGGGCCCTTCGATTGTAGAATATCCTTCATGGTTTGAGCCACAACACAGTATTTATACAGACAGAAAAAAGTTTTTCGTTCCAGAAAACTATAAAGATCCTAAACCCATCAATTAATGCCTGGAAACTTAAATACATGACGTTAAAAGGTCCAATCTTCATCCCAAGTTTCGGATGCAAATTTCCTCATCTGTCAAAAGAAATTCATTTGTTTTTGGTGGAGGTGCAAATGGTTGAACGAGACCGATTTCTAACTGAATGTACAATTTGAAGATCCGCTTGCCACGTTCGAACAGTTACTGTGTTACTAGTGTGACCCAAGTGTAATATTTACTCGTAGTTTTAGTGTCAAACGCTCCATTACGCATTTAGTTTGCAGAAAGACTTTTACGATACTGTTGAGGATAGATTTGAAGATCGTCAGACGTAGTCTATAAGGTAGTAAAAGTACAAACGAAATTAAAAAGGTTGAAAAAATAGTTTAGCAGCCTAAACCATTACTTTCAGGCAGGGTAGTAGCGGTAGAAAATAGTTTGACCCCAAACCGTTACTTTTCTACAAGATGATAGATAATCTGCAAATATGCATACACATTACATGTAATACACACGAGAGACAACATAAAAAAATAAATGAAAATGCACGCGTGTTTCTTTAACCACTAAGTATTCATGTGGGTGTATTTTATACTTACTACGTTCCTCAAGAATTTGTACCATCTCTTTCTGGAAGCACCAAAATGGGTGGGGTAAAGTATAAATAAAAGTCAGGGATAAAACTAAAATCTAAATAAAATTGTTGGTTCACTTTTTTGAACATTTTCCCCTTATTTTCAATTACACTCTTGAGGATTTTATTTATTTTTTAGCTAAATTTATTTTTAAAAAAGGTGCTATTGTCTTACATTTTACTTCCAGATTTTAGAAGTCTTTAATGGCATGAAAAGTGGTTGTACACACTATCAAGTAGTTCAGGAAAATAAAGGTCATGCTTTGATTTAGAGCATTAACCTCTCAGTACAGTTGATTAAAAGAAAAACGCTTAGCTATGAGCCAGATATTTAATTAGCTTGACTAATAAGTGATTTCGGATAAACTTTGACGTAACCAATAGATCTATTAATTCCTTTAGACACGTGTCTCAAAAAGGGTCTCCTTTTTTTATTTTCCGTTTTTTCTTGAACGATAAAAAATCGTCTGATGTTTGTTTCGGTTTGTTGCTCAAGCGCAAACCGACTAAAGATCGCCGGTACGCATACATTTCTTTAATTTTAATAAAAAGTTTGATAGAATAACATCTTCAGTGTATTTCATTGTTGTACTTTTTTATTGTAAACAAACATTAGTTACATATTACTTTCGTTTAAAATCAATAAAAGAAATGTTTCGTATTTTGCTGTAGCTATAAGTATTAATGTGTTTAGTTGGAACATACTTTTATTTGCTCAAAAATGTGTCAATGTAAAAAGAAAGCAGTTTCTTAACTTTTTTGTTTATTTTTAGTAATTTTTGTAATTATCTGAGATTGGCATGCTGTAGGGTCTGGTGAGGTAAAATGGTTATAAAAAGGGCATTTTTAAAGTTTGCTCTTCATTCACGAAAAATGTTACTTAAAAATAAGAAGTCTTTCAGAAGATTATTTACATTTCATTTCTTGGGAGTTAACCCATTTTCAGGAATAATAATTAAAGGAGAGAAAGAAATAAAGGCTGTTTATGCGAAACGTGTTAATAAATCATTATATATATAGATGTGTAAATGAGGAAACCCCCCCCCCCCGGGGGTAACTTTTTTGGGAGGGGGGTTAAACCCACGCTATTTAGTATATGGCGTGAAAAGATTTTTAAAGATTTCCATTTTAGTCAGGATACTTCCATTTAGAGAGAAATTAGGATTTTTAAATTAAATAAATAAAACTCGAAATAACATTCCGGGACGGCGTTCCGGCTAGAAGAAATATCGGAACGCCGTACTATTGCGATCCGGCCCCAATACACCCTGCTTATAACCCCAATTAAAATTGACATTACAATATTTGCGCTTGGAAAGAGTTGTGAGAACATCAGAGTTATCAACTCTGATATTTTTAATATTTTCATGGTCGCTCGTTTAGAGCCTCTCGCATGTACATTTTATTCTCCAGTAACATCCTGATGAATGAAAATACTTAATTATACGCTTAGATTCAGTCGAATACAAATGAACTCATCCTTCCCCCACTCTTTCAGCTCTGGTGAAGTCATCAAGAATCAGTTAAGTTATTTACTGTAAATTTGTCGCGGGAAGAGAGAAAATAAACTGCTCACCCGAGAGTTATTCTTTTTTGATGGACATTCAATTCTATACTACGCTAAAGGGTCTTAAATCTCCCAAGCAATTTACTGCTATCTTAATCAATTTAAAAAGTGATTTTCTTAATGAAAAACATTTTAAGAAACTAAATGAGAAAACAGAATTATGAAATTTGAGTGAGCGGGAGGAGAAAATTATTTTGTTGGGCTCAGGTCACGGAAATCGAAGTAAGTTGGCACGGCACATATGCTCCCCGTATAGTAGTTAGTTCTCTAAAAAAAGTCCACCTCTTATATTAATTATGTGGTTTTATTTACTTTATTTAAATCCTATGGGATAATATAGAATTTCGTTAAAACATCGATGCATACTTCTAAAAGAAGCATCAACCAGTATTACATAGTTCACCTAAGACCTCGGCTAAGAGGTGTACGGTGGAGAAAAGTATTACATAGGTGTTGTCCTTATCTATTCACAAATAGGCAAAGACAAACAGTTAAGTACCCTTTTTCCTCTCTTCGTCAACCGATTTTCTAACTTTTTTTATTAAGTTGTTATTGATGAGTTTTAGTTGCGTAATAAAAGCTGCGAGTAAAAGTTTGGAAAGTCACTTTTTTTCCTCTTTCTTTCGACTTAGATTCGAAGCCTTTTTTTTTAGAAGTCTTTATTCATACTAATCCTTTACTTTCATACTAATCCTTGCATCTACAATCTAGACTATTTGCAAAATATTCAATACGTACTTTAGTATACAATTTTTAGATAAGAAGAAATGTCAAGAACAAAAAAAAGAGCAAATGTAATTTAGTATTTTGCATTGACATTCATTTAATAATCTTAAGGTGTCAGTTAATACATTTCCGAAATATATAGGTGTAAGCCGGTCAGATTGTTTTGTCCAGAAAAAAATTCGAACAAAATAAAATACAATTTGATGCTAAAAATATAATGCAAAGTGAGATAAGTACGGTGATGCGTTATTTTGCTTCGAATCAACGTTTCTTTGTTGATTTGCATTAGCGTTTTGAACTTTTGATTAAATTGACAGTGAGTGTATTTGTAATTTATTCAATGATAATAGGGAGGCACAAATTTTTTCATTTATGTTTAACAGGAGAATGAGTGGAGAAAGATAAAATTTGTGTATTATATACGTTACAAATGCAATAAATAAAAAATAACTCGGCGGTCATTCAGTCGCACTGAGAAAAAAATCACTAATTCAAATATTTAAATAAAAACTATTTTCAAACAGGAAAGCTTAATGTCTAAAAGCTGTTTAAACGTTTGAGGCTGAACTTGAAAAGTTAAATTATGGTCGAATTTCGATCTCTGGGCGAACTCTTATTTAAAACCCTAAAAAAGCCACCAGCAGCTATCCAGCGACCAGGAACTTTTCGTGCTGCCATCTAGTAACAATACAAGAAACTAATGTACACTTCCGTGTCTAAAACAGAACTGCGTAATAAGGGTGACGCATTTTGGGCGGGATGTTAAAACTTTTTTTTGTTTGTTTTAGAAATTGTTTTTTTGCGAGTGCGAAAAAGTGTTGACATGCTATGAGTACCATGTCCATAAAATTTTAAATTAATAGACGAGTTTGGTTCCACTTCGTGGTCGAAATATTAAAATGCCCAACATTCCCTAAATTTTAAGTAGTTTTGTGAATTTTCATATTTTTAGAAACTGCGGTCAAGAAATATGAAATCAGCCGAAAAAAGCAAAGTTTTACTTCTTGGTAAACTTTCATATATTCAGACTTCATCTTTGTACTAGTACGGGAAGATTAGGGTACAGTATCAAAAACGTGGGTAAGAAACTAGAAACAAACCAATAAATATTTTCCCGTTCCCGTTGTTGACCAACTATCCGAAATCGGACAAAAGTTAAAAACAGTTTAGCAAAAAGTGACAAACATTTGCTTGAACATTTAATTTTGAAAATTTTAATCTTTTATTTTGCAAAAGTAAGCTATTAAAAAAAGAATTATTTGTCAACATTTAACTAAAATCTATTCTTCACCTAATTCTATAAAGACTGTTGTAATAAGTACGTTTTAAGCTATAGAACTGAAGACGCAATTGCACATTAAGAACACTTCGTTAACTTAATTCGCTACTTTTCGTTGCTTGCCTCAGCAATAATTTGATCTGGAAAAAAAAATATTGCTGAAAGTGTAACAAAATTTTGCAAAGAACGTGGTACTGATATAACTACACTTTTAGCACCAGGAATTCAACCCCCGTCTTGGACGGCTATACATTTGTCTCTAAAATGCCTACTGGTCCAATTGGAGAACAGCTTAAAAATCGGTAACTTATCAGTTGTGCTGTGCAATCATAGTTCCTTTTCTAGGCAATAGCTGTCTTTGCACAAGCGAGCGGTAACTGAGACGTCTGGAATGCAGTGACAAATTGTATACGCACTGAGACAGTTTTCCAGAGGAACTCTGGAATGGTTTTCCTTTGATTACTGGTTTGCAATTACTAATCGAATCTTGCTCAATGGGTGGGTCGGCTGCGTATTTCTTGCCTAAATGATATCGCATGTGTGTTCTGGATGTAATAAGCTACCTGTATGCATTGAAAACTCAATTTGGCAAAAAATGGACTTTATCGTTTTTCCTCGTGACCCTTCATTCGAAAGCGTCCAGTAATGGTGAAAATAAGTGAAACTGGGAGAAAGATTATTTATGTATTTGATATAATAGTATTTTTGAAATTCTCGGATTGGTGTACAGGAACGTAGTACTAAAAAGAACAACGTGGCTAGAACTTCCTAGAATAAACAATTTTGAAATAATTATAAGCATTTAATGTGCAATGTAATTAAAACTTGTGACGAAGAGTCTAACATCCCTGACAGCTGAAGAAAGAATCCACTTCCACATAGAAACAGGATGTTTATTTTTCTACTTTATCAGTGGCAGAGCAGTATTAAAAATTCTCAATCAGAATATTGTATTATCACCTTTTACCGATTTTAAAAGTCGATATTATCAAAACTTAGGAATTTTTATCTCGAGAACGCGCAGCAATGGGCAAAAGAGTTAGGCGTCTAAAATATTTTTCATTCATCTCTTTCCATATGTGTTTGCTTGGATTTTTTTCATTATTACATTAAGGCGCTTTTTCACCAGAAGTATTGATGAGTAATGTTGAATAGCAGCCTGACTCCCATAACAATAACAAATTGTTTTATGACCACTGAAAAATGCGAAACTCAAACTGCTATAATGTAGTAAAGTATTCCATTGTATGTTCCATTGGATGCATGAAATTAAACAAAACTTACCAAAAGATAAACTTTATTAAAATAGCACAAACGATCAACATCTGTATAATTCACCTATCACTAAAATGTCCACGCAATCTCGGAAAACGACGTATGGCGTTAAAATGTTTTTCATCGTTTCAAACTGTTCCCCTTCGTCAAACTGTACCTTGAGACGAAAATTCTTCAAACTGAATCCTCCAAACAAATAAAAGTTTAAAATTAATAAAAGCTATGTGCTCTTTGTCGAAGTTTAGAAGCAGCACAGCTGCTCAGTCATTTTCACATATGGTCCAACAAATAACGTCACGAGTTTATGTTCTTCCGCAACCATTCAACTGTGTATGGCACTCTGTGATAAATGCCAGGTTGGCGAGTTTGTGCGCAGCCAAATCCTGCAGAAACAAGACCAACCACCGTCCAGCGTCCTCTAACAGATACCATCAACGGACCTCCAGAATCCCCCTGTAATAAATATATTGCAAAGTATGTGACTGATATTTAAGCATATTAAAAGTGAACATTTTCAAAAGTAGCTATAAAATGTTACCTAAACAAGTATTTGAACTTTAGGTATATGTACACTTCTCCAGTATGGAGGTGTACACGAAGTGGTATATGTATACGTGTTTATGGAACATCTTTTGCGCTTGAACACTTTTGTAATGCTTATCTTAAACTCTCAGTTTGATGTTTTGACACAAATGACATTTAGAGTTTTTGTCTATACATTTTGCCCTTACCGTGTGCTACTGAGAAGTCTGAGCTTGAGACAAATCATTTTTTCTTGGGAAGCACGAACAATAAAGATGAAAAATTCCTATATTGCCACATAGCAAGTTGCCATCACAGCACGTTATTGGGGAAGCAAGCATGTTTTCTTGACCTTTATTTTAACGAATGGAATTGTTTAATTCTTCATCAAGATAATCTACCTAGTTTAACTTAATTAAATTGCAGAATGTTTATATGCTGCTCTCAATGTTAAAGCCCCGATTACTGCGGAAGATTCGAATATGAACGTTTAATCTTATAATTGCTTTTTACTGTTATGTGAATAATGTAGATATTTTGCATTCAACATTAAAATGTTGTTGGGGTGGAGCAGTTTTTTTCTTCATTCAAATGAAAAGATATTAACTGGTTTACAAATTCACTAAAACTCCTCTATAGTGAAGGGGCTGTTCAAAAAGAAGGATCCGATTTCAATCATCTATTTCTTCCAAACTATAAAAGATAGCAACAATTCTAACACTTCAAAAAAAGAAAATTTTATGCATTCACACACACGATAAATATCACAATGCTCAACAGCACACAAAATGCTTTTCCTGTGTTGTCATTTTACTACACATAATTAACATGACAAGCAACAGTGCCGATGCGACCGTTAATTATACTGATTATACTTGAACAGTACAATTTTTTAAAAACTTTTGTCTGTCCACAAACATTCGAATGATGGTTCTACTTTTTGTAAATGAAATCTGTTCCTGATTTTTGAATAGTCTTATTCTCTAATCGAGGGTGTCCGCAAAAGAAGGTTCTTTTTAGGCTTAATGATTTGCTGCCGGGGAACTAAAATCTGTCCGCTTAAGAGCTGGGAGGAGTTCTACTGAAATATATATATAAAAAAAAAATCAGTTTTTTTTTACGTAGGGAAGAGTTTTACTAAAAAAAGAAAAAATATGCTATGACTTACTCTTTGATTATGTCATAAATTTCATTAACTGCTAGATGGCGGAGAAAATAGTGTCATGATATCAAGTAAAACAATTAACTTACTACACAAGCATCTTTCTTTCCTTCATCATAACCAGCGCACATCATTTCTGGCGAAATAGTGAGTTCTATTCCCTTGTCTTGATGCCATTCCTCACATTGTTCATTCGATATTATTGGCACGTCCACTTTCTGCAGCAGCCTGGTGCCATAACGGTTACCTGCAAAACGGTAGCATACTCAGTTGTGGAAAGTCGTAAAAAAAAGCTTTATGATGTGCCTTGTACATTACAGGGTATAAAAATCACATTTATCACAAACCTAAATTTAGCACGGATTATTTTTTACTTACTTTGTTACTGTCTTCCGAATCATTCTCTGAATCCATCATGAAAACTTTTGACAAGGGGAAAATAACACTAATCAAAGCAAAATTAAAGAACGTGCAAATTCTATTCAAATTCGAGGCGGGAAAGCTCACTGCAAAAATCGTGGGGAAAAAAAAGTAGGACTCGTTGGCCATCTTTCAGCTATTTTCAAAAGTGCAAAAATAATCGCGTAATTTCAAGAAATGTGTAAGTAACGACGAATTCAATTTCCTTGATGAAATTTTTTTGTTTGCTCCATGGCGTCCGTGGCCGACTGTACGGGCACAAAAACGCCCAACGTCTGAGCTGCGACGCAGACCAAGGGGTTAATTAGAAATGCTATTCTAAGGTCAGTTGAAGCAGGCATCTATCTTGCTGGGCAGTTGGCAAGCGGAGAGATGAAATATAGAGGTAAAGGCCGAAAACTTTTAAGCATAGTCCGTTTCAATTCAGGCAGGTAAAAATAAAACTTTACCTTCATAGTCTCAGAAGTTTTTGAATTTCACATATGTTAAAATTTAGAACTAAGTGAGTTATAGATATGTTTTTGTTTTGCTCAAAAAAATTTCTGACCCGAGTTACAGGCCCTCATAGATGGCGCCTCCGGCGCAATTTCTCACTTGCGATTTTCGACAAAAACTGTCAAGTGCGCTATTTTCTGAACCGTGCAAGATATTTTGATGCGGTTTTTTTTTTTTTTTTAAAGATAATTATATTCTGTTTAAGATAAAAGGGTAAATTTTAAAATATCTGTTCAACTTATTTGCTGCAGCCTTCTGAATTTTTTAAAAATATATCATTTTTTTTCCTCAAAAAAGCCAATCGCAAATTTTTTATATATTTTTTAATGTTGGTTAATACCATTAAGTACTACATTCCCTGAAAAGGAGAGCTTCCGCTTTTGCGTTTAACGGTTTTTCCAAACATTAAGATTTCGATATGTATTTTATCCGTTTTATTAATAACAGTCATATGCTGGTAGCATCAAATAAAGCGTTGAAGAATTTATTGCTAATTTGAGTTAGCATTATGAGTTGTGAGGTACGCTGACAATAAACATCTTCTCAATTCAAAGCAAGGAAAAATAATTTAATTATGTTGTCCTGATTTAACGAAATGGCATTCATCCAACCTTCAGAGCTACAATGGAAGTTACTATACCGTTCCAAAAATAGTTACATAAGCAATTGGCTAATTTTTATGCAGGTATTTTAAGAAGGACGTAGAAACTTAACAGAGAAATGAATATTAAAATATTTTCAATGAGGCAATGGAACAGAATGTTGAGAATATGCCTAATTAATTAAAACCAATCTTAACTGCTTTAAATAATTTGAAGATGATAACTAAATTAGCCGAAGCTGTTACAAGTATCCAGAAAAAGCTGGAAAATAACCTAAAAAAAGATAAAGTAACTATACAATACCTTTTTTTAAAAAATATGAACATGCATTGACACCTTTATTTTTTTAGCCATCTCTAACCCCAAAATATAAAATAAGAGGTTTAAGAGCCAATTAAATTTGGTTAAAGAAAACAATGAACTATGAAGTAATGGCTTGAAGTTCATAATTTGTGCACTTCCTTTTTGTGGAGTTTAATTTTAAAAAGAAATTGCAGTCTATGTCAACATTTGAGTGTGGGAAACTAACTGTTGTAAAAGAATTCATGGGTAATAAAGAGCCAAAAATAATTCAGATGCTCAATTCAGAAGCAATTGTAAAGTTTTCTACATTTGGATTTGTTCACAACAAGCTCACAAAATAACCTTGGGGTAGAAAAGACACCCTAAACTTGTTTTCTTTTTCAACTTATTTAATGGCAAATGGAATCAAGAAAATACCCAACTGTATGTAATATAAAAATAAATTTAATTATTAATCAATTTGTGATTATGAATGAATGATATACATAATTTTAATGGTTGTTACATATATTTACGTTACTTGCTAACAACCTGGCGAATGTGCAGTAATTAATTTTTCCTACACATGTGTATTGGTTTGAAAGTACAGTGTATTGCGTTTAATTTTCTAAATTTTAGCTTAAATATACATTTTTCAATGTGAAATTCTTATTTTCACTTAAATATTATATTCATTACATTTTGCTCAAAATGTCAATCTTAAGTTATGTTTATGGGTATGATAATAAGCAATCTGGTTTTAAATTTAAATAAAAGTCAATTTTTTTGCGCTGATAGTTATTAAGAAATAAATGCCCTGTCAAACAAAATTAAACTATTATATTTTTGACTTAATGAGACCAATATATGACAATGTTATTAACAAAACTGATGAAATATATGGCAAAATCTTAAATTGTTTCTAAAAACCGTTAAACGCAAAAGTGGAAGCTCTCCTTTTCAGGGAATGTAGTACTTAATGGTATTAACAGTAAAAAAAATACAAATTTTTGAAATTGGCTTTTTTGAGAAAAAAAAAAAGGTTTTTAAAAAAATTTCAGAAGGCTGCAGCAAAAAAAAGTTGGACACATATTTTTTAATTTAGCCTTTTATCATATACAGAATATAATTATCTTTCAAATTATAAAAACCGTATCAAAATATCTTGCACCATCCAGGAAATAGAGCACTTGAACGTTTTTTTCGAAAATCGCAAGTTTGAAATTGAGACGCAGGCGCCATTTTTGGCAGACTGTATCACGGCCCACGAATTTTTTTTTGAGCAAAACAAAAACACACCTAGAACTCATTTAGTTCTAAATTTTAACATATGTGAAATTCAAAAACTTCTGAAACTATGAAGGTACCCCCCTGTCTGAATCTACGCAGATTATACCTTTAACTTTTTCTTCCCATCAAGCAGACAGAGCCGGCGTTAAGATTGGCTGGGCCCCATTGGGAGTAATTTTAGTGTCCCACCCTCCCGACTTGTTGCAATTTCGTTACACCCCTCGCACTCCTGTTCTTAAGGAAATGCTAGGTCTTGATGACATTTCACATCTTGAACTCACTTTTGCAGTTAAATATGGATAAATCAAAATGTGCCCTTAAAAAAAGGTAATGCATTTTTTAGATTGATTTTTTTTAATGAAAACAAACATTTTAAGGAACATATGCTTGTAACCTTGTTAAAGTTACATACTGTTTACGTTAATTTTTCCCCGGAAAAATTCAAACAAAGACACCTTAAACGCGGAGGCCTACTTGTAACAATCTGTCCAATCTGCTTAAAGCCGGAAAGAAAAATTAGTTCTCCTTGTGAAAAACAACGATTAAACTGAATCAACACGTTGCTCTAAAAACACTTCATGAAAACGTTTATACAGCATCAATTATTACTTTCCAGAAAATGAATGAACATTCTTACTCAGACCAGAATCCGTTTTCCCCCAACCAGTGATGATGCCCTTCCATCCGAGGAAATCCCAGTTCTTCCTTGGCAGACATATTGGCACCACATTCTCCTGATACACTGCTGCTCTGTCCAGCTTCAAGAGCGCCACGTCGTACCTGTCAGGGTGCGCCGCCTGGTACTTGAACTTCGGATGGACCTTCTTCTCCACCACAGAAAAGGTCTGAGGAGGGAATTCCTGTCGACTGTGGTCCTGAATGTCGTACACACCCAACTGGATGGTTATGTCCCGCAGGCGTACCCTGAAAAAATTTCAGGAAACTCATAAATAGAACTTTCTTCAAGGCAATTATTTCTATAGACTGTAAAATTTAGAAAAAAGGAATTATGAGAACTATATTGGCTGCTAGCATTAGCCTAACCTTCTTAATACTACGAATATTACGCAGAAAATACTTTAATCGGAGAAATGATCCAGATTTTGAGAAAGATCATGCTCAATCTCTACGGCACAAGTCGCCCCGACTTCACATGCGCATGATCCTGATTTGTCTGGAGTATGCACACTAGAGAGCTTAGATCCTTGATATAACGTCGGAATAACAGTCTGAAGAATCGAGCGTGGCGTTCGCTTGAAACTGAGCCTTAAAATCATTCCAAGATGGTCTTTCCAAAGTCAGCTACGTTGAGGCAGACGGACCCCACATTCTTAATTTTGTTTATCGATAAAATTCAAAACCTTTGCATGAAAGTGCAAGTAAGATATGCAGAAACTCTTATCTTCGGATCTTGACTTTAGTATCGATCACGCCCCACAATTATTTCCACGCCCTTTTAAATTATTATTTCTATACCAGTTTTTTCTACATTTTCTCAGTTAACTTTCTTTTTCTTCTTCAGTCTCCTTTTAAGTCTCGCCCTTCATAAAAGTTTCAAACAAACACGTGCGTTTTTCGCTGCAAAGTTATGTCTATTGGGTGTCAAATTTATTTAAATAGACATTTCTTCGTTTTTACAACTATAGTAATGAATACTCATGTTAAAAACGTTTCGTAGAACCGTTTAAGACCTTCAACGGAAGTTACATTTTCCCTAACCCATGAAAACTGATAAGTACCTTTTTGCTACAGAGCTTAAAGTAATCGGGATTTGAAGGACGAATTGAAACACTTACTGATAAATGCAATGAGCTGCAGTAAGAACATAGTAGTTGTTCAAAAGGACTCCACCACACTGTTGACGATTCAGTTTAATATGAGCCTGTGAAGAAAAAAAAAATCTCTAAAATATTCTCTGAAAGATTACCGGGAATTTTATATCTCGTAATAATATCTATCTATACGTAACTATGTAGTTTTAAAACATCCACGGCATTAGAAATTACCATTAAGAAGCTCTTAATATTTACCTGCCAAGGGAATTCTCCATACATTGCATCAGTTCCTCCAATGATTCTGCTCTGAGGTTTCATTTGTGCGATGCCACATTCTATACAAAATAAAGAAATACACATTATAAAAATGTAAATAAAGTTAGTAATAAAAAGTAAAATAAATGAAGTATTAAAATTATATGAACAGATAAATAAAAATAGAAACAGATTTAAAAAGCACTAAACAAGTTTTAATTTTGTAATATTTCCGAGTTACGGAATATTTTATAAAATTTTCGTGATCAACATGTTTTTTTTTTATAATTCGGCGGTTTCTAAAAGATATTTGTGTAATGGCCGCGAATGGGCCATATGATACGATATAATTGAAAGCCATAAAACATGAATTCCAAGAAAAAACGTCAAACATTAGCATTCAGAACTAAAATTTATCGAATTCATTATTTTGTGTTATATTCCCACGAAAAAAATAAGGAAATTTTAGAAGCAACTTTTATTATGGATAGAGAGAAAATTACCAAACCAATTAAGAACCAGTAATAGAAATATAATTTCACGTTAAAATTACAACTAAATGTTAACAGAAATTTTAGTGCTGCCATCTATGTGATAACAATACAACCAATTCCGAAGCCTTCGTTATTAAACCAGTTGCATAAATATCTAAAAACTCGTTTTTCTAAGCGCGTCGACTGTGATGCAATGTAAAGTTAATATAATTGTAGGACACTTTAAAAAATAAAATTTTATTAAAACTTATTTAAAAAAGTGTTTTAAAGTAATTTAATAGTGTAAGGAATTTTACAAAATGATGTATCAGTTTAAACCAAGTTACGTTCTGCAAATCGGCCAATTTATACATATATTTAGCTCCTTCATAAAATTAATGTAAGGAAGTATATTTCTTTACTGTGAAAGGCAACATATTCTAAGAATATTTGTCTTTATCTAGTAAATCATTTCCCACAAATATTCAGGCCTTACTATTCAGAAAGAAAACAAGCGGTCTCTTGTCCGCTAACGTTTATGTATACTGCTTTATGACTTAACGAATAACTTTATTCCGCCATTAAAATTAGTTTAAATGGTACCTGTTCAGCATGTAAGTAATAACATTAGGACGTTTTCATTGCATTAAATTCGACCAGTGACAGACGGTCTTCGCTGCATTGCTTCTGTTTAATTTATGAATAAAGTGTGAAACTTTAGCGTCGTAAATGATTAGCAACTTTAATTTCAAAACTGCTTATTTTCATCTCATCAGACATCATGACTTTAAATTTTCTTTTCTTTTTTCAAAACAGTACTTTCCGTAGGGGAATGATTGTTGCAAAGAATGCTATATCATTCCACCCCATTTCCTATGGTACATGCTTTGCACGATGCCTTTCAATGCAAAAGTCTTATGGAAAAGCCGTCTTTCTAAAATTGCCTGCGGCCCATTTAATACAGAGAAAACGAGTGTAATTGATGACGATGAAAAAAAAATCTGTCGAATGCTTTCAGGGAGTAACAGTTGTTCTACATCGTTTAATAAGCACACTCGAGTGTTGATTTTTTAGAATTTTGTGTTCCGCCAATAAAGGTCACTTTCATATACAGGATCGTGATTTGTTGATTGAGCTATGAAGGGGAAAAGTATCATTGTTAGATTGATAACAGTAGCAACAGTCTACTCGGCAGATGCATACTTTTCTCCACCAGACCCCTACCTGTTGCCGAGGCCTTAGGATTGCTTACTTGCGGGGAGAGGTAGTGGGATCTACGGATTTTACATGCACATATCCCCAGGCAGATGCAGACTGTCGCCATTGTTGTAAATCCACTAAGAGTGCTTTCACACCAAAAACAAAAGAAAAAAAACATGTCTTTTCTCATTTGTGCAAGCGCAGAAGATAATTTTGCCTTCAAAAATATACTCTGCGCTGATGCAGATCAGAAAAGACGCCAAATCTTCGCCAAAAGTTTTTTGGCGCAGATCTGAAAAGACGAGGCCAAAGGCGACAAGTTTGTCGCCTTTGGTGTGAAAGTACCCTTAGACAATACGTAAAAGTAATCTCTTCATCTTCTCGTTCCTTGAAACAATGGAGGCATTTCATCGCGTGATAACGGTGATCGTTTATTTGTTTACCAAATTTTTAATAGACTTCTACGTGGAGTTCACGAAGCAAAATTAGCTATCTTAAAATTAAACTATTTTCGTAGTTTTTTCTGATTATAAGCCTAGTAATTTATCTTTAATTTAATCATTTAAAAGAAATTTGTTAATTATTACAATAGTTATAGTGTTTCATTTAGTGTTACTTTTATATAACTTAGAACTTTATTTAGTCCTAGTTTTTAATAACTTAGAATTTTAGTTAGGCCTAGTTTTAATTAGATTGGTTAAACTCGAAGTAAAGCCATACTACAGCTTCCTTTGTTTACATCGCTATCACGAGACCTATGACACAATGAATTTCCTCCATTGCAACGCATGGTTAAATGGTACGAAATAATCAATTCAGGACCATGAAATACTACTTGTCGTTAACAAAAGAAATACATATCATCGATTAGAGCAACTTACGATTAAAACTCGTCTGTGTGGTCGTGTTATTGTCAGTTGAATTCTTCACAAGCGATGGAATGATTGCATTCGGAGGTCTGGCGTCTACACTTTGAAAAGCAGGGGCCAGAGAGGGCAGTCTGCGTGCTGGTGCTATTGCAGGCGCGGCCGAGGGCATGACGCAACAAGTGGAAAGAAGGCCTCCAGAACAGGAGCCGGCAGACACACCACCCCCCATCAAGCACAAAAGCACGAACATACAGGTGGAGCCCGGCTGATGGCTGCATTCCGCTCTTCGAAATGTTGAGAACATCGGCTGGGAGGCATAACTTTGAGGTAAGAAAGTTTGACGATAGGAACTTCCATCTAAAATTGATGAATAGGGTAAGATGTGACATGATAGAAAGTATGACAATCACATTATAATAAATGTTAAGGTTTTTGCTTATAGAACATCGAAAGCAGAATTTTTTTCAAATTATCTATGCCAGCAAACTTACAGCTTCTTTTATTCTTCCTACTGCACAAAGTAGAGCCTTCAGTTGTAACGTTACCACATATGAATAAAATTTGTGTTTAAGAGTGCTTTCAGACCAACCGCAACAACGATAGGCAACGGCGACGAAACCTTTCAGAGCGTCCCCCCCCCCCCATTGGTTCTAGTTATTAACTGTGCTGTCTTATTTACTGATTTGCGTTTTTTATTGCATCACTTACTTTGAGTGACGCGATAGAAGTGACTACCTCAGGCGACCCTGATTTGTTGAAAGCTCTATCCAACAGATAGCGCAATTGCTATTAGTTCTGTTAGTTTGAGAAACATAGCAACAGTCTTTACGACGGAGACAAAATGTCTTCGTCTTTTTTTAGCGTAAAAGCACCCTAACTCTTGAATGATCGGTCTATGATAATCCCTGTGCAGATGGCGAATGATAGCAGTCTCAAATACATTGGTTTTTACTTGGCTTAATGCCAACGACCAGCCGTTAAGGGTTTAGTGCTGCAATCATTTTGTCAGCAATTACTCTAATTTAGTCGTATTTGTTTTGCTATAAGAATAGAAGGAGTTCAATAATAATTAATAGCTTTCTCATGAAAGAAATAGTCTGTTAAAATGAAAATGTCATGTGCAAGAATTGCTGAAGCACCAAAAGCTTTTGGGGCATTCAATGTCTAAGACAACGTGATATTTTATCTCCTACTTTTTGCAGTATTGGCAGTTTTAACACTGTCTAACGCTCAATAAGTTGCCTGCCAGGATTTTTCCTTGTTTTCTCCTATTCAGTGAGCAAATGTGGGACATCTACTTTCAGAAGCAAGTCTTTTAGAAAGACTTCTTCAAAGGATAAATCGACAAGGCAGTCATCTATTACTCAACATTTAAAAAAATATTTGAAAATAAAAAACGGCGAAGAATTAAATGGTGTCAATTTTCTATCAGAGGCCAGTTTAGTTGCTGAACGAAAAATTAATGAAAATGATTTTAAATGGCATCAGTGGGTTGCGAAATAAAACTTTTTTTGGCATTATTATTTTTATTATTGATTAAAACTAGGGTTCGCAGAAAATTTAACTATTTAAAAATAAAGTGGAGGAATAATTGTTAGATGTAAAGTTTAGTGCTGAGCCAGCATTTCAGTGGGAAACTGTAAAATACTTAAAAAGTTATAAAAAAATCACTCTTCCTAGAGCAATAGTTTTTTTCAACTGAATAAAAGAACGTAGTAAACAGCAAATGGAAGCCTCGAAACTTACCAGATATTTCATAAGGCAAATAGAAGGAATTTTGAGATAAAGCAGAGCATACGGCGGAAATCAAGATGGCATTTTGAAACAGCAGGCTGGCCATAGGACAAAATGCGGTTCTGGGTGAACTAAAGAAAAATAAAATTCATTAGTAAGTGCATTTAACACCATTATACACTCAATTTCTAGCAAAAACGCTGGGATTTTGCACCAAAAATTTAAAAACCCAATTATTGAAAAAAAAAAAAAGCGTTTAAATTTGTTATCAATAAAGTAGTAAAACTTTCTATTTTAATTTTATTAGTTTAATTTTTATATTTCAATTTCGCTTCAATTATTTTGTTTTTTTCAGAGACAGCTTTAAGTTACTGAATCAAGGGAGCAAAATGAAATTGATGGCCTTACAAGCATACATAGAAAATTTCGAAATTTAACCACTTATTAAAACTGTACTTACAAGTACCACTTCCTTTAAAATTCCATCCAGCAACTATTTGAACAAATATTCTGACGGTACTTCGCAGAAACTCTTATTTCCTCCCTTTTCAGGATGCATTTCAGCAAGGGTTCTATAAAGAGCATTTAGCGAAGAAAGAAGACAACTTTGAAATCGATGGTGTGTTTTGAACTGCCATTTTGTTCAGATTGCTCAACTTTTCCGACTTCGCTCTGGGAAGGGTAAAATTCTTTCATAGCCTACTTTCCCGTAAGAGTTTTTAAAAAAAAGGAAGAAAAAATGAAAGAAGGCTTGTTGCACTGAAAAAGGGATTCCAAGCAATCCCGAAACATATGTCTGCATTTTATTGCTCATTTGTGCTTTAAATTAACGTGTAATTATATTTTTATTATTGCAAGTTCTGATGCTTAAAAAACACCCACTTTAAAATTTCTAAAGTAATGATTTGTTAGCACCCCGTTAACTTGCATAAAAACAATACAAATACATATTATTTCTTTCGAATTTGATAAAAAAAACTTAGTTTTTGTTTTGTTTTTTAACTAAAACACATGTGGAATGTAGTTACATTCTTGAATTAACTCTCACCAAGAGCATTGTTAAAGTGACAACTGACAATCCATATTATTGGAAGTTTTGTTAGGTCCGGTGAATGGTCTGACAAACTAATAAACATTTTCTGAAGGAAAAAGTAATAAAAAAAACTCGCCATCCAATTCAAAAGTTATTTTATTTATTTTTCTAAACTATAAACTGTCCAAAATGCTGTCGCGATCGACGGGTTGCCGACCACTGCTTTAATGAATGTGTTAAAACGGCGCATTATCTTTCCTCGAGATCTACGCACTGTCATAAATATACCCACGAGAAGTCTATCATTTATGCTCAGATTGTTTCGATTTATTTGGTACTCGCAAAAATTACGCCACTGTAGGTGAGATATTTATATTAACCCTATTTCAGATGGCAACTTCGAAAATGGGAAATAAAATCTAAAGTGAGCAAAACTTCCATCGTAAGAGCACTTTCACTGTTTTTGAAATTAGAAAAAAATTTAAAAAATAAATTCCCATTTTTTTTGAATAAGCTTAGGAAAGCTCAATATTTTCAGCAATTTTAAGAATCCGAATGAAGTAATGGCAAAAAAATAAATAAATAAACATGCATTTCCGGACAAAAGAGTGAAAAGTAATCTTGACCATCTAAAATACAGATAGAGATGTAGGTTTTAAAATGTTATTGCAGATTCTGAGTTTTAGAAAGTTGCATTTGAGCTTGAGAGCAAAATGTGCCCATTCCCCAAAGGTAGACGAGATGAAACGTTTCGACATGAAAATCGCCTGTTACGGTCTGAAAATTTGACAAATCTCAAGTGTCAATGTGTCAAGGTTTTCCTGTATTCAAGAAATACGATTCGCATACATCAAGACGAACGCGCGCGAACCTTTCAACCCGACGACGTCTCGAAAGGAAACCTCTTTGCAAAGCTGGACATTAATGGTTAGATTTCGTATTACCAGGTCCGTCATTTGTAGGGGGGGGGGGGGGGTCAACTGATCCCCACTGACTTTTAGAAATACATTGAACTCATACATGTTTTTATGTATTTTTTTTGTTTATCAACTTTTTGTATTAGAAATACCCCTCCCCCCTTGTAAACTTTTGAAATGGTGTGCCTGCTTATTAAGAAATTATGTGCAGTGATATTACTAACTTCTTTATATAATGTGATCATAACAGTTGATCGAAAACATAAAATAAATGGTAGTGGTATATGTAAATTAATGGTTGTTCACCATAAAGACAAAAACTTGACTCAAGCTTATTTAGGTACAAGTGAATGAAAACAAAATTTTTCATACCTTAGCCAGCATGAGTCACTCATACATTAACTGTGAGGGTGAAATAGCAGTAAAACCCGCTTGGTTAAAGCTACAGAAATGTACAAAATACATTAAGCGGGTATATTTAAGGGTTAAACAGTACAAATGAATTAACTTTTGCGGAGCTTTTATTGCCGTATAGCCATTGAGTACATAAATATTAAGGTTTTTTTTATTTTTAAATCAATTTAAGAATTTGCTGTGACTAAATTATAGTTTTAAGTACGAGTATTTCAAAAATATCGATGTTTTAATTATTACTTTAAAATTTTCGAACTTTAAGTACGTCCATTATTTAATTCAGTTATTAATTCCTCCGTTAATTACGGAATAATGCAATACAAAGTAACAAAATATATTCAAAGTAACAAATGTTTAAAAAAAAGGTATATATTTATGTTTAGCTTTCTTTGAAACTGTCCTTACTGAAACATTTAAAAACACATATGTATTCATTTCCTAAATTGTTTTAAAGCTGTTTTTTTTTATCGCAAGCATACATGCTTAATCTGAATATTTTTGCTTGAGTAGCTAATAGCCTTTTCTATTTGAGACAACAGCAAAAGCTGAACTTATTTCACAGAAAATAAAAATGCAATAAAACTTTTTGCTCCCCCCCCCCATTAAGTAGTTTTTTTTTTTCAAACTGATGTAAAAATGCATGGAACTTCGCAATTACTGTAACTTCGTGCTCAAAGTGTTATTCTTTGCATTCTCAAAAAGATAAAGATATTAATTGGAAGTTTTTGTAATTTAAATTTTCGCAGTTAGATTTTTTTAATCAAAATTTCCAGTACGAACTTCGTTTACTTATAGTGATTCAAAGGAATGATCAAGAATGATTTTATGGAAGGATTTTTAACCTTTTTATGCATAAGCAAAAGCATGAAATTTCTTGAATGGGCTATTGGGAAAAGTTTCAAGGAAGCTTTGGACGAATGATTTCTTGAAAAATAGTGACGAAAACTTTACGTAATCATGACCCGGAGAGTATCCACAGACTTCAGCGTTTTTCAACTTTTTTCTTCCTCACGGATCCCTTTAAAAATGTCTGTTTTAATTGATGTCCATGTAATAATATTTCTTAATCATATATAATTTTTAGAGTATACTTACATTAAAAGATAAATGCAAAAAATAAATTGTTAATGAAGGACTAATAATAAGCTGTAGAGAGATATTATGGCGACAAAATTCAGAAAATATCCGAGTCTTTATTTCCCCTGCAAGTTTGAACTACCTAATTATTTTATTAAGAAGAAGTTTCGTCTAAAACAGTGGTTCCCAACCTTCCTATTCTCATTTGCTCATAAATTTCCTCATTGTTTCCTTTTTCAAAATTATTCTTAAAAAAACTGAATGAATTTTTTGTCTGCATATGAGCCACATCATAAACTATTTTCGATAAAAATTTAAAGTTTGTTAATCCGGCGAAGCTAACCCATGTTTTAGATTAGGATTTATATCGCACTCAAATTACGCTGTAAGAGCTAATGTTTAGTTTTTTTAAACTGTTCAAAATTCACTAAAAACATTTTAAAATCAAAATAGTAAAATTTTTTGAATCGGGTATCCTCGCCGAGGTCTCCCGAAAACAAAAAATAGCTCGAAGCGGATAATTTATTAAGGGGGGGGGGGGTAATCAGATTTATTATCTATCTAATTTTGTAACCATGTTTTTATGATACACTTAAGTCTTCTTTCCTACGTTCTTTTAATTTTCCTACGGGAAAGTAGGCTCAATATGAGACCATATTTTATACCGCAATAAAAGTGATTAAGTGTTATTTACTTCACAAATAACTAATTCATTCACGACTTTATTAGTTTCAGAGGTTTTTTTCGTATCCATAAATAAACTTTTATAAATACTACTGGTAGAGAAATAATGCTACTGATAAATTGAATATGATTCAGTAGATTTTACCACTCTCGCTTTTTTTTGACTTACTCTTCCTCTTCGGTGCTCTATTATTTCATACGCTAAAATAGTTATTTTGAACCATTAACAGAACTGTTATATGGGGAAAAACAGCATTAGTGACATTTGAATTTCAGAGTAGTATTTAGCTAGCCGATTCTTTCCGTCATAGATGGCGCCAAAAACATTCGAAATAAAATTTTAGACCGCCATCTGTGAACTAACTACGGTTGTCGTTCATTTAGTAAATAAGTGTTTGATTAGTTACTTTAAAAACAATGTCAAGCCTATTACGTCACTTTACAATAAACTGAAAATTTGCAAGCTCAAATTGTGAATGTTCTTTAAACGGGATTCAATAATAAAAGAGCAAATTATAACAAAACAGTATTAGTAAAAATTTAAGTGACTACAGCCCTTTATAGTAACTTGTTTTCCTTCCTGCCCCCAGCAGATGCTATTAACTGAATTTCCTTCTTAACTTTGAATTCATTTTAATGATTGTATCAGTGATAAGTAAAGTGTGTTCAACTAGGTAAACTTAAAATACGCAAAAGTTCATCAAAAAAAGGGCAATGATTGTATAAATTAAATATTTAAATTTCCTTTGCGCTTTCTACTGAGTGTTAGCTTATGTTCCGTATTCTCTCTTCCAATTTAAGTTGAAATATAAGGTATTTAAAGTGATTTTTTAAAAATGCAATCGAAAATTGTACAAGACTATATTTTCCACATGCGAAAAAAAATAAAGATTTGAGATTTATAAAAGCAACTAAAAATTTGTTAAATGCTTCACATTTTTACAATACACCATAATTATGAGAACGTGCTACCCAAAAAAAAAAAATAATATATAATTAAGGAAAAAAAGCAAAGAACTAACTGCATATTTTTTTCTCTCTGCAGGCATTTAGATATTTTCCATTCCCAGGAAAGTAAAAACCAGGAGTTTGAATTTATTAGTTTCTAGTTTATTTCCTTTTCCCCAGTGAATATTGTAAATAGATTTCAATGTGACTTTGGATTTTTTTTCTGCTTCTATTGTACTACTTGCAGTACAGAATTTGTTTAAAAAAGAAAAAAATTGGTACAAAATGAAATATTTTCAAAAAAAAAAAAAAAGAAAAGATTTATGTTATTCTTAAAAACCATTTGATGGGGGTATGTCGTTTAAGTGCAAAAAATGTTGAAATCACTTTTTTTCCAATTATTGGTTCTGAGTTATTTAATTACTACTTTGTATTTATTTCTGCATTTTTCAAGGGGAGTGGGAAAATCTAAATAGGCGTGAGTTGGTCAGCTCATTGTAAATTTCTATTAGGTAGAGTTTCCTACGTAGGGGATAGTCGGACAAAACCGGGTAGTTGGAAAAAACGGGAATTTAGGTTTTATAAGGCTTGATTTGTTTTTATACTTAGCGGAACTTTGTAGAATTACTTACAGGCGAGCACCATAACAATATCCAGTGAGGTTAAGTCGTGTAAACCACCTGTTTTGAAGAAGTGACTCATTTAAATATTCACAGTACCAGGAAAAGAATACGGTGTCTACAATATTACGCTCCCAATTCTAAATATCTAGGGATTTAGTTTAGGTGAGTACATCTGTTAGCATACTATTTACTTGTTATTTTAAAGTTTTAAATTGGTGTCTATGAGTTGTTTGAACAACGCTAGAGTAAAATTTATTCAAAATGGCGTGGTCGGACAAAACCGGGAAGCTACCGGTTTTGGACAACTCATTTATTGGTTTGTTTAAATTTAATTTATTTTATAATTATATTTATGTACAGTATTCAAAACTTACACTATAAAAATTATATTTTCATTACTGAACTTTCATTTGTGATTTTCGTGCCTAACATGTATAAAAACTCTTAGTGTATAACTTAAATCTGAGGTTTGATATAGTTTCAAATTCAATAAGTTTTACTTGCGATATTACGAAAGTATTTGAATAATAAATAGTTTTATTGTAATGTATCAATGTGTATTTAATTTTTCTTTTCAGTTCCCGGTTTTGTCCATCCAGGTCGGACAAAACCGGGACATTGCACACTTTTAATAGATATGATTTCATGATCTTAATTGTAATTCCTCACCACTGATTTATTTCCTTTTTTCTTCACAAGGAATCAGTTTATCAGTTTAACCCAAATTTTTACTGTTTCATCCCCTTAGGGAATAGGTATTTTTAAAAAACCGTTAGGCTCTCGGTTTTATCAGACTTTCCCCTATATAAATTTTAAGGAGAAGTGATAGAGTGATTAGAATTATTACTTCTTTAACAAGTTGTGCGAGTCGTTCGAAATCTGAAGAAATGGGGGAAGGGGGAGAAAAATAATTTAAAAAAATTGAAAACCAGTCTACTATAAACTATACTATTGTATAGTGCAAATTGTGGAATTTCTAGCTATGCACTTGTTGTGAAGTCTATGCAATCGCTAACCAACAATCTCGTCTTCTTCCCAAATAACAAAGAAGTTGGTACTAAGGGGCTGATAAAATCAGACAAACATTTAAAAAGCATGGTACGGATTTTACTGAAAATAAACTTTGTTTTTCAGTAGATTTCATATTGTTATTTATGAAGAAAATGAATGAATATATATTAACCATTGAGAAAGGTGTATTTGAAGTAATAAAGAAATAAAGCTAAATGAGAAAGATACATCTAGATTATAAAATAGAATTTGGCGTATACCGAAAAGCTGGCTCGTATTGTTCTAGACGAAACCTCTTGTTTGCCTTTGAGCACTTAACGCATCTGCCCGTGTCTGAAACGGGCGAAAGATATCTGCAAATTTGCCCATGCCCGTGTCTCACACGGGCTATCTTTTATCTCGCGTTATTTTATTTCTAATGCTCCTCTGAGATTCGTTGGCACTTTGTATAATATTTTTTATGTAACTTTTACCCCATCCCCCGCTCTCTAGTTACCCCCTACAACTGAAATTGCCAAAAACATTTTTTACTCTATTTATATATTCATTTTCTGTCACGAAAAAACTCATTTTTTAAATTTTTCTGAAAAAAAAAAATCGTGCTTCAAGTTGTTAAAAATGTATATTTTTGAAAAGGTATAGTTTTGGGAGGTGGTGGAAAGAAACTGATCATTCATAATTAGTCCGCCATCAAGTGTACCACTAAAGACAAAATCAAGTTAAGTATCAATCGATATCGGTTACATATCCTTAAAAATTGTTAAAATTAAATTTTGATATGTTGTCACATTAAAATGGACCCTAATTACAAAATTCTAATAAGAATGTTCTATTTTTAGTAACATAAATGAATTAAATGCTCAAATTATTTTGAGCATGAAAGTTAGTTTCATGCTCAACCATTAGAACGGAAAATTTCACTTCATCGAGATCATTATGTTTAACATACTAATTCAATGATCGGGAAAACGTGAAAAACCGAAAAATTCGCATTAAGATGAATATAGACAGATATTCATTGCAAGACCTTTGTTAACAAACGCATTGCAGTGTTTTTGTTAAAATTACTTACTTTTACCACACCGGTAAGACTTTGTGCAAAGCTATATGGTTATAAATAAATTTAACCCCTTTAAGCACGAGTTTTTTTCAGAAAAACTGACAAAAAATGATCGAGTATTTTTTAACAGAAAATGAAGATATAGGTATAGTATAAATTGTTTTTGTAAATTTCAGTTGTAGGCGGTGACTAGAAAGCGGGGGATGGGGTAAAAGTTACATAAAAAACTATTATGCAAACAAAGCGCAAATGGATCTCAGATGGGCATTAAAATAAAATAACACGAGATACAAGATCGCCCGTGTACAAAATTTGCCGGTCACTTTCGCCCGTGTCAGACACGGGCAAATGCGTTAAGTGGTTAAACTAATGCGCCCAAGATATTCTATAGAAATTGAAGTATTTCAGGAAAGTAACTCCTTCATTGTTGTTTTATTCACTTTACCTGGTTATGACAATCAACCAAAGAAATTTGCCTGGCAAAGTGCGAAGAAGAATCCATTCATGTTCAAGGGAAGAACTGCTGGCATATGGAATGTGCCGTTTTTGTTCTCGTTCTAGTTCGTTTAAAATACTTTATTTCTTCTGAACTGATGCTATATTCCAGTTTATAAATTTAGTTGCTTTCAGCAAACAGTGAAGCAAACATACTGATTCGCGTACTAAATAAACGCAGCAAAACGAACTTCCCTAAAACTCGAATGGATTCGTTCTTTTCTGCCGTGCGCAGAAGCATCCAAATGTCAGTCAATGCTTGAACTGTACTACTGAAAGCATTAAGTTTTGAAAACTAGTTAGCATTGCATATGAAACGCGTTTAAAATAAAATACGGTTTATCTTTGTCCATTTGCAGATGCATCTATAAGTCAAAAGATGTCTTAAATATTATGCAAGCTCAAAACACGGAAAAAACATAATTTTGTGAAAAGATTCTACATATAGAATTTTAATTTCATTATATTGGTATTTTCATTTTTATGGCTCAATAAAAATTTTATCAATTCTTCAAGCGTTTTAAATAGTAAAAAAAAAAGATAGCTTAGAGTTAAAGGATACGTTTGACAAAGAAATTGCTTCTTTCATTGCAACGATATGTACATTGAATTGTTAAACACAAGAAAAAAAAATCTTAACAAGGCAAATGTTTAAATAACGAATTTCTTTGGATTTAAAGTAAGATAGAAAAAGCTAATACAGTCATGAAAATTAGTAGGAGTAAATTAGAAACAAAGTAGAACATGTGGTTCCCTATAGGCAATTTTTTGAAGCATTCATTGCTATTTCCCATGCCAAAAATTTACAAAAAGACTGCCGTTTCTAAGGATAATCATCTGCAAGATTTGTTAATGTTTAGATATAAATTTTTACTCGCAAATGCAGTTTCAAAACTTAAAACAAGCAATCATCGATGTACCCAGAAAGAGAACCAGCGGAGATCAATTTTACAGAATATACCTTGTGATAACAACACAGAAAATCGACCGCTGGTGTAAAACCCATTATGAGCAAACAGCCGAGCGAAACAAAATCAAAAGCAGTCGCGGCAGACAAAACGAACAATCAAAAAACCTAACAACTTCCGGTAGTTTCACGGTTTGTTTCATGTGGCCAAGTAAATCGTTCAGCTGGTGAAATGGAATTTCCTCCAATAATCGAAGATTTGTTATGTTGTTATGGCACTTAATTGAAGTTCGAAAGCCGGGCACACAGCATACACAAATTATCGTTTTTGATTTTGATCAGGGTTGCCGAATTTAAAAACGGCAAATACGGGACAGCAGGGAAGCATCAACGGAAGGGAGGAGGTCGTTCTTCCGATGCTGAACATCCGATATCGGATAACTGGTACCCGATATCGAATATCTGGTACCTGATATCCGATTGAATTTTAAATATCCGGAATGCCGCATCCTGCACAAAGATCCGGTTTCCCGGAATGCAAGATTTGATTTTTAAAATAATTCATTAGCATATTTTGAAAACATATGTAAATTAAAAACGTATTTGGCAGCTGCGGGTTAAAAATGCATTGGTTTTACAGGCTTGAAGCTTCAGAGCCAGATATCCGGTACGGACCCGTCGCACAATGGTCATCAGCTACCCGATATCTGGCAAAATAAATATCCTGGCAATAATTCGGGAGTTTTGCCGTCCGTATTAAAGTTCTCCGGGACACTTTCGAAAAATCAGACGTTTGGCAGCCTTGGTTCTGATATCAAAACATAAAGAACAGAATTTGGATTATAGCCGTATTTGTATCGACCGCTTTAAAAGAACTTCTTGCCGCTATTCTTCACTATAGATGAACTTTCAAATTATGAAATTCTTCATTATTGATTAGTTAATTTTCATAAATTTTTACTTGACAAAATTTGTGCAATAAGCAGAATTTTTTTTCAACAAAGCAAAAAGTCGTTCAAAGGATTCTTTTTAGAAAGAGAATCGAATGAATTGTTGAAATTCTATGTTACATCAGTAGCGAGGCGTATAGTTTAACAGATGCGCCGATCAATCTTACTGAAAAAATAAATGGCGTGAGTGACCGTGTCAATCTATAAACCAAATCTATCTCCGCAGTTTTGATCTTTCATCTTAACTGAGTAACTTCTACAAAAATAATCATACAAACTCAATTTATATCTTAAAATTTATTGGAAATTCTTATTTTTCGACGTTAAAATTTTAAAACTGTCAAGAACTCCAAAGGGTGAAAATTTAACTATTTTCTTAACTTCGCCATTATATTGCGGCATATATATCTACAACGCTATTCTAACAAAGGTAAACTTTCACCTATAATCTCGTTTCACCATTAAACCATCCAAGAAAATGTTATAGGCGATTTTTTTTTAAAATTTTGATCATTCAAGGTTGAAGTAAAAATCGTCATGAAGTTACGGATCTTTTAACCTCTATATCATAAAATGATTTTAACTTCAAAGAAGCACGCGCATCCTATCTGTATTTCCATCCTTCAGACTTTTATATCTCCTAGCTATATTTCTATCCTTTAGACTTCTATAACAAGTGTAAACAATTTTTCTAGAAATGTGGACTTTTTCCGGGATTCCGAGATTAAATTTGTTCCAATTATTGTAAGAGACGAACCTTAAATGGAGGTTGATTACGGGCACAGCGACTTAAACGTCGTGCGTAAAGTATTCGCTGTTATTAATGGATTTTATTTCCGCGTCGCATGTAGTAACGCGTCGCCAATTTGGGGTGTGAAATAATCAAAGTTGTTTACGACAAACTATGTTTTTATACATTAATTTAACTATATTTAAGTGTATCGAAAAATAAATTAGCCCACAACGATTAATTTAGAGCCTTTTTTATTGCAGTATATAATTCATGGTGGCTACAATTTTGTGAATGCGATCATGGTAGATTGGGATTTAAAACAATTTCCAGTCGATTGTACGGTCCTTGGAATTATGAAAAATCCCTTCAATGAATACAAATAAACTGTAGGAAACATCGCTGAGAAAAATCACGAGAAAAACCATAAATATTTCCTGTTATGTTGAGAAAATTTTGCGAAATAACACTTAGACAGAGGAATGCTTCAATTTTGAATCAATTGCAAGCAGACATGTTTCTGAAAACTAGCTCGTATCCTCCTTATTTTTCAACCTTCATAATTAAGTAAGGAGTTGCGAGTTTACATCAAAAGGATTATTATCACCAAGAGCAGATACATCACTTTCATGCACAGAATTATTTGGTCCAGTAAGATTTTTTGTGATGTAAAACTTAATTTGTACTTCATCTTCCTAACTGGCATTTGTTTTTAAATTTATCTAGTGAATAATTTATGTCTTTAGATTTAATTTCGTTCTCGTAAAAGCAGGAAGTTTTACTTAATTACTGCGGCTCTGAATTTAATGGAATTCAATTAAAGTTTTCAATTTCTGAACTGGTCTGGCGTTTCTTTGAGAAGTAGCAATTCTAGTTTTTCACGAAGAAAAAAAGCACGACAACGAGACTATTTTCCCACGACCCACATTTTGTATGGAACGCTGAAAAGCATTCCTAGGAATTTTAACCATTTTATTGTTTGTGAAGAGTATTTGATGCAAGTGTGTGCTTTCAAATAACATTTTATTGCTCTGTCTGAAACATTTTATTGATCATCAATTATGGTGCTCTGACGTTGGAGCTCATTTAGAAAGTTTCAGAAAGTGTAGAACACTATTTTTGGACACTTTTTTTGATAAAAATTGTTTTTATATAGGAATTTAGGTTTTCACGGCCAGTGTTCATACCGGGCTTATATGCCGTGGTCCAACCAAGATGTTTCTGGTTGACGTTTCGCCTGACATGTTTCAGGCTTCTTCAGGGTGAAACTGAAGCGCTTAGAGCGAAAATGAATTTTCGCTCTTAAGAAGCCTGAAACATGTCGGGCGAAACGCCACCCAGAAACATCTTGGTTGGACCACGGCCTATAAGCCCGGAAAATATTATGGTTGGTATTGTTTTTATAAAATAGAAAGCATCGAATTTTTGTTTGAAAGTAATTCTTATTAAGTCGACATCTGTTAAAAAACGTTTGGCATGGGGCCGACACCGACATCTGGGCAAGGGGTCAAGGTGCAGACTAAGCTACTGACTTTTTAGGTATGTTGTTTTCAGGAGGTTAAGCGTTTTTTGGAGGTCATGGTCCTTACGGGGCTCCGCAGCTTTTCAAGGGGGAGGGCACCCCTACGTTTGAAATATACTATAAATTTACCAATAACGTACTAATAGGACTTGTAAATAATTACATTATGCAGCTTTCATTGAGGAACACTATCAACTTTGGCTAAAGTCTTTCGATACCAAAACAATCAATGGACTGTCAGAAACTTGGACTTTTTGGATCATCGGTAATAACCACCAGTAAAGGAGAAAACAAATTTCAAGCAATCAACTATGAACTTACAGATACGAGTTTGATGTGGAAGAGATAGCTCATTATAGATTTTTGTCCGTAGAAGAAAGTAATTTTCATACGGTTCCACAGACAATCCATTATGGAAATTCTCAAATGAACAGCATTTTCAGAACTTTTTCCTTATTAAAAAAGGAGGTTTAAGGTTTTTGAATTTTTTATCCGAAAAACTATAGTCATACTCATGCCTATATGAAGATCATAAATAGCTGTAATTGCACTCCATCAGACAGGGCATAATAGATAGATTTATACATATTCGAAACATCGGTTATCAAGCGAGTCTAATGATCGGCAATTGATTGAATCTCTGAAAATGAGAGTACAGAATCCAATCTCTTCTAGAGGTATTTCCATGTCTAATGAAGTCTTAGTGATTTCAAGAAAATCTCCCTACTCTCGATGTCGAAAATGGTTTTATTCGAGGTTATTTAATTTTTTCCTCATCCGAAATCAAAAGTTCAAAAACAAAAAAATTTGAAACTGATTTTTTTTTTTCATTCTTTTTCTTACAATATGTAAAAAAGAAATAAATACGTATTCGTATATGTCCTCAAAACTGTTAGTATGAGGACGGGTGTATTCGAATATTCGTTAACAGTCAATTAAGGTTCCTTTTTTAATAGAAGACAAGGAAGATTCAATTCCTTTAAGTTATTGTCGTGATTATATTCTTTGCAATAATTTTCCACAACATTCGCAAAAAAAATGTGGATGCAAAGTCGAAGCCGCTATCACGGTTGTAGTGAAAATGAGGGAATACCCGAATTTCTACTTACATAAAGGTTGCAGTAGTCACGAAATTTTGACCGCGTCTTCGGCTTGAATAGATGAGCAGAGAAACCATGTCATTATTGGACCATTTTAGAAGTTTGGCGTACCGCCTACCCCATATCTCCTTTGACCTTCTTGCAAAACGTATATTGCGGGCGATTTCAACAGATGGTACTTTTTATTTTTTTAAATCTCAACGATCTCGCTTCCAGACTGCAGTTTTACATTGGTTCGTTTGTTGAAGTTTCAGTTCTACCGAAAAAACACCCTCTTTGGCAGAGTGCCGAGAATAATCCAATGTTCAAGGGAGAAACTGTTGATGTAAGGAATGTGCTGCATTCTGTTCTCGTTTTAGTTCGTTTAGCATCATGTTTTACTTCCGAACTGATGCTCTTTGCCAGTTTAAAAATTTGGATGCTTTAAACAAAAAGTAGCAAACATTCTGATTCGCGTGCTAATAAACGTACGTACAAAACAACTTCCCTGAAACTAATGGATTCGTTCTTTCCTGCCATGCGCAGAAGCGGTTAAGTGTCAAAACATCGTGGTATGACGAAAGTGTTTTTCTTTTTAAATACTTATCTAACGAATCTATTTTCTTCAGCAAATTTTATGAAAATGTTTAGCCCATTGTAAAGCAGCGTGAAATGATTTCCCATCAAATTCAGGAAATGTGTCTAAAGCACTTTTTATGCCATTTCTTCTGTTTAAATATCATTTTAAGGCTGAAGGAAGCACTTCTCTTCTTATACATAATTTTGTCGTAAAGCATACATCGCTGGTAAAGGGGACTAAATCTCATTTTTTATTGGCCTAAACGAATTTCTTTTCTCACAGGCAATGCAGGTAATATAAATTAGTTTAATATAGTATTAATAGATAAATTGTACTTTTAAAAGGCTAACCTCTAATTCGGTATTACGAGCAAAGAGCACTCAGAACAACTTTTGCTCAAAAGAAGTTATTGACGATTCAAGCTTTGCGCCACCACGTATACTTGATTCAGACATCACTTTCTCAGTATTTTTTAAAAATTTATTCACATATGGCCACCTACGATGGTATTTAAGTAAAAGTTTTGTAATACAACATATTATAGGAACACAATTGCTTATTAAAGATCAAAATATGATAAGAATTGAATTTTTAGTACAGTACAGGTTGCTCAAAAAGAAAAAAATACATAGCTGACATTCAAGATGGTTCCGAAAAGTTTACATCAAACTCAAAGAGTAAATGCGTCGTCGTGTCCACAACCAGTTTACGGGAGGAAATATTACCGGAATTGGATAAAATTTTCATCAATAATTTCCTCTCCAATTCGACCACGGAATTTTGATGTTTGGGCGCTTCTGCGCATGGGAGGAAAAAACGAATCCATTCGAGTTTTAGGAAAGTTCGTTTTTCTGGCGCGCTTATTCAGTACGCGAATCAGAATGTTCGCTTCTCTGTTTGTTGAACGCAACTAAATTTATAAACTGGCATATAGCATCAGTTCGGAAGAAATCAAGTATGCTGAACGAACTAGAACGAGAAGAAAAACAAGAAGTTCCGTCTAGAACTATACGAGCCTACTTTCCCGTATACACCAAATTCAAATTTATAATCTAGCTATCTCTTTCTCTCTCTTTCTTATTTATCTTTAGTTCTAATTATTGAAAATATACCTTTTTCAACGGATAATACATATTCATTCACTCACTCATTCATTCTTTCATTTATTCAGCCATGCATTTATTCATTCATTCGTTACCTCATTCAAGTGTTTATTCATTCATTTACGCAGTCATGTATTTATTCACTCATTTATTTATATTTTCATTTATTCAATAATTTATTCATTCATTCTTTTCCTCATTCATTTATTCATTGATTTATTCTTTCACTCTTTCATTGATTCATTCATTCATTTTTTTTCACTCATTGAGTCACTGAGAAATATCCTTGAAAATCCCGATCAAAAAATTTCATAGCAAAATAGGCTCGTAAGTTCTGGATAAACTTTCTATTTCTACATGTTCTACGTTATAAGAGCTTTCCGTTAAAGTTTGTTCCAAGCAAATCGGTCCGTTAGATCAGGATTTATATAGGGTTGAAATTTCCCCGTAAGCTCAGTGTTAATTTTTTGAACTGTTCAAAAATGAACAAAAACTGTTCAAATCAATATTTCACGCCGAGATCTCCTTTCAATAAGCTTTCAATAGGAACTTGGCTCTTGTGCCCAGAGTTTACAGAATTTGCTTCAATTTTGTCCATAGGCGCTAATGTTAAAATTTTTTGAACTGTTCAAAATTGAACAAAAAATTGTTCAAATCAAAAAGTAAAATATAGAAATGAGATGTCCTCGCCAAGATCTTTCGAATGCAAAAAGAATTTTTCCAATCGGACAATTCGTTCAAAAGTTATTAGGGGGGGACAGACCGACAGACCGACCCCGGGACAGACCGACAGACCGACAGACACACTTTTTCCCCATCTCAATACCCTACTTTCAAATTTTTTATTTTTCAATCTTTATTTAATTACTTCACTTATTTTTGACTTTTCTTGATTTTTAACGATATTTTCACGATACATTAAGCCTTCTTTCATGCTTTATTATTATTATTTTTTACTTTTACGGGAAAGTAGGCTAAAAAGGGCCCTATACCAGCTTCTATACCAGCAGTTCCTCCCTTGAACGTGAATGTATTCTCCTTGGCACTCTGCCAGGCAGCTTGCTTTGGTTGACTGTATGCAGAAATGTGTTGTAGCAGCTATATTCCTTACTTCTTGGAAAACTAATTACATGCTTATGCATCAACTAAAATGGAACCTGTTAACTGTAAGTACTGTGTTTTCAGGAACATTTTTATGCTGCAGTTGATACCCGAATTCAGTAGCTCTTTCTCACAAGTGCTTTTCCTTTCAACTTTTCTTTTAGCTAGTTTTGACTGACGATTCTTAACAGCATTTTCTCCGTACTCTTAATTTACATAGCTCATTTTCGTAAAAAAAAATTGCACATAGCTGATTTTGCCACGGCCGACTAGATCAAGAGGCTGGGGTTATTGGTTACGTTGCTCATTCTGTCCGGTGACGCAACGTAACAAGCAGAAAAAAAGCAGCCGAAACCAGTAGTTTCCCTACTCAATGACTGATTAACACGTGATCACCGAGCTCTCTGGCCTTTAGTATCTAGCTGGCAGTGGTTTTACAAGCGAAACGGCATTCACGAAGGGAGTTATGGAAGCACGTTCTGTCATGCCTTTCACAAGGAAGCTTTATTACCGACAGAAATATAGAACGGAACAAAATGGTAACCACATTTTTCTACATTTATGGCACTACTCCAGCGACACATACTTTTGTCTCATCATTAAATTAAGAACAATTTTCTGGGCACAAATAATTATCCAGATAAATATTTGTGCCTAGAAATTTCAGGTAATTCTTCACAGCCTGCTGCACTTTTCCATAGTTTTGATGGGCACCAATTTTTACGCGGATAATTTCTTAAAATTGATTTTATGGTATGATAAAGGATTTACAGTTTACGGCACTGAGTAAAAGTAGCCAAAAGTTTGTATGTTTTGTATCATTGTACGTTTCAATTTGCTCCTGTATAAAAAGAGCATAACGAAACTTACTTTCAGAACATCCCTAGTATTTACAATATATGTATACGTGCATATAGTCTGATTAGTTAAAAGAACTGCATTGTTATTTAACATTTAACGAACATTCGCACTTTGTAAAAAACGTAATCAAAAATGAGGTTTTGTTTGGCATTTAAAAAAGTACTACTCAACTGCCTTGAATAAAATTTATCTATAAAGCAAAGTGTTACAGAAGCAAAAAATTCTTTTAAGACTTGAAAGTAAAATAGAAATTTCACATCAGTTAAAATGTAAGAAAAATCTTAAAATTAGTTACAAGTGAGTTGACTAAAAACATTATCCACTATTTATATTATTCATGCACTTTATATTTATTACAGCGTACATACTCATTATATATAGATAGGCTTGCCATACGTCCTGGTTTGACCGGGACAGTCCCGGTATTTTGCTCTTGTCTCGGTGTCCTGCCCAGTTTTATCAATGTCCCGGTAAGATGTAAAAAGTAATAAATTTATGTTTTTAAGAATGTTTTATGAAGATATAAGGAATCTTTAAGATGACAGAGCATTAATGAGGGAGTCCACTGCAAGAGCATTGATTGCATGTAAAATAAACTTTGTAGTTTTCTTTCCTCTGACTTTTATGAAAAAGTGAAGCTTAACAAAGACATCTTGGAAAAAAGTACATTCAATTCAGAAATATGAGTGGGTTGCTAACTTATTAATTGCTTTTTTAGTTTGACAAAAATGTTTTTTTGAAATGGTTTTTGTAGTTAGACAAAAAGTTGTAGTTTAGAAAAATAAGACTAAGTAATTAATTGTTCAATTAAACACTTTTATGAAGTATTTTAAACTTTATTTTATTAACAATTCTTTCTAGATGGTAGAGCTATAAAAATTCTCATTAAAAAGGAAAACAATCTTTAAGTAAATTAAGTAGCAAAAATTTCCTTCTAATTTTTAAAAGATGGGTAAACTAATAATTTAGGGTCCCAGATTCCCCACTCCCGTTACTTACGAGGCTTAAACTCAACCCTTTTGCTTTAATTTTTTTTTTAATTTCCCCAGACTCTCCCGGGGGGTTTTCCCCAGCGGCACCCCCCAGACGCCCCGGTATGCCCATCCCATATTAATGTGTCCCGGTTTCACTATCCAAAAGTATGGCAAGTCTATATATAGCTGAGCAAGTTATATACGTCTTACGTGAGCACTTTCTAAAAGCCTAATGTATAATAAATTTTAAACAGAAAAAAAAAAAAAAATAAGTAGTCTGAATTTTTGATAGCATTACGCCATTCGTTTTATGTTAATTTTAAAACATTTTTACGAACAAACGAAGATAGTAGGATTGTCATTTCATAAATTTTACATGACATATAAGGAAAATTTTCACACCAGTATAGAAAATTTCAAATAGGAATGAAATTTTACAAAAAAAAATGTCTATTTTATGATAGAAGGTCCACTGATCTTAAAAGCATACTTAAAAGTATGAACAAAAGCAACTTAACTTTCTTTAAAATAATTAAGAAATTTTAATGAAGCACACTCGTTATGAATTATTTTTGCTTTATGATGGAAGATCCAAGACACTGAGTTTAATCAAACAAGACTAGTTCCGTTTTGCCAATCCAAATTAACAAGAAGAAGAAAGAATCTTGGAACAACCTGCTTGTAATGAAATTTAAAAAGTAGTTAAATTATAACCTATTATTTAAATAAATAGGTTTTAAGATTTGGGGTTGGAAAGGAAATTTCCCCCATTTAAAAAAATAATTTAAGTTTATATAAATATAAAAACTTTCCGTAGAGTTTAATTTGAGAAAAATGTTGAAGAGAACGGGTTGTTAATTAAATTTCCTTCAAAACGAGGAAAACTGAAAGCAGATCTTTCTTTGCGATGTGAAGGTAGGCAAAGTTTTTTTACATAGAAAATACTCGTATAAACATGTTTCACTCAGATATGAAGAAAAATAGTTAATAAATCAGCATTGATGAGAGGAAATATTAATCAAAATTTAAATATAGCTTCAGATTTGGTGATTTATTTAGTAACCTATTTATTGATTAAATTTTTGATTCAGACGATGTTGCTATAGTTTAAAAATTTAACTTGAAAATAATAGTACGTAATCTATAGTGACCAATGACAAAAGAATTAACACGTGTTAGGGAATTCATTTTGAAACCAAACTTATTTTTACACCCACCTGAATATTCAGAAACAGCGTAATTTTCAGCTACAGATTAAAATCTTTCGAAAATATGTAAATTGTATCGATGTTTTGCTTTTGTAAAAGCTAGCAAGGATTGTAGAAAATTCAAGACTTGTTTGTAAGAAAATATGCACCATTCTAAGCAAATACTTAAACATAAATTAGAATATCGAACATTTTTGCTTCCTTTTCTAGTCAAAGTTGAAATCTTCAAACAAAAAGACAGATAATGTGTTTAAGAACGGTCATATTCGTTATTTTCAGTTTTCGCGCTCTTCGTAGAAAGTGGCAAAAGGAGAACCTCTTCATAATAAAGTATTATTCTTTTATCTACCAAACCGAAGCATGGGAGGGGTTTATTCCAGGTTTTAATTTTTTACATTTAAGTGTGAAATATTATTAAAAGTTTCCCTTTTTATATGAATCTACTCAAAACAAATTTTAAAAAAATCCGAAAAAAATTTCTGATCTAGTAAACAGAAATGACAGTACTCATGTCTTACCACAATAAGTTTCGACTCTGTTGACATGCTTTTTCTACCATTTTCATATTTTCCGGAGAAAAACGTGCCCATTGAAACGTACCACGTTGTGTTAGTACTGGCAATTGAAATTTTTAACATTTTATTTTTGGACTGATAAGCGTTAGAGGTTACTAACACTTAAACTATTACTTACTATTACATATTTAAGTTTGGAAATTTGAATAAAGAGTTGTAACTACATTACAATGCGCATTCTTAGAAATATCAGAGAAATTTGTCCTTATAGCTTCCAGTATCTAATTCATAGTCAAAGTTCACTCCTCCCCCCAGCATAAGCATACTATACTGTCACCCATTTAAAGGAATATCTGCTGTTCTAACTATTATTCAATGCACTAGTGTATTTGATTATACGGCGAACTTAGTGCCTAGAATTATGATATAAAAGAATTGCGCAAGCTACAATTAAAAAGGTATGCAGCAGTCACAGTGTGTAAAGTGATTCCTATTTTTTTTTTTTTTTTCATTGCGGTTTAAAGTTTGAATTAACGATGCCTCAAAACTGGAGAGATGGACCTCAATTTTTATGACTTATCAAAACTCCGGTGATATATTAGGTGTATATAAAACTAGTGTATAGTTATGACAAATTATCAAAAATTCTTTGTGCTAAAATATGAGTACAAGAAAAAAACGCAAATAAAACACAAATTGAGGCACTTATTTGAAGCAAAGGGATGCAAGTGACAGAAATTAAACATTTTGAGATAGCTAGTGCAAATGATAGAGAAAGCCCCATTTTATATTGTGGCAAGAGATGTTAATGATAGTTGTAACAGCCCCCCCCCCCCCCCGTGATTTAGAAAGAAAAAAAACATGAAAGGTGCCATAAGATCCAAACTTTGAACGCGTTTTTCCCAGAATCTTTTCTTTTTTGGTCGTCCTTTTGCTTCTCTCTACCTCAATTGTAAGACAAAAGTCGCTAAAAACATGTTGAAAGGAGAAACACTTGTGAACTATTTCGAAGCTACAATGGGGCCTCTTCATCAGTGCAGGGAAGAAAAGTACTCAACTAACAAGAAAGTTATGAGCGAAAAGGCCTGTTCACTCACAACTTATGTTGAACCCGTTTCTTTCACCTGCACTGAAGAACAGGCTCCATTGGGATCATTCATAAATGATGTCACGCTTCGAGGGGGGGAGGGGGGTTCATGGAATTGTGACAAAGTGTGACGAGGGGAGGGGTTGGCAAGAAGTGTGACATCATGCATTGTACAACACAGCGTGACGCGTGACAAAGGGGGTCCGCTGAAGTGTGACATGTTGTGACAGAGGGGGGAGGGGGTCAAATATATGGGAAAAAAGCGTGACGTCATTTATGAACGGCATAGCAGTATGCATTAGTGATTTGACAATTTGCTGTATTTACACGGTCTTTCCCTTGTACTCGTATAATTGGTAAAAAAAAAACCGGAGGGAATGAGTAAAATAGTAGCTATTGGATCTAAGGGGACTACAATCTTTGTTGCAATTATCGAAATGTATAATACCGGTGGGCATGAAAACATGAAAATTTTAAAGTCTTAACATGACGGAAAAGTTTCAAATCAGAGAAAAGGTAAAAGTTGGCAGATATTTTGAAAAATCTGAAAATAAATATGTTTATAAATATTATTAATGGTCTAAAATAATTTTTACACATTTAAACTCTAAATTAACAAAGAAAAAATACTGGGAAGTTTTAACATTTTCCTCCCAATTGAACTGCTATCTACCTTTATTTTTTTTTCTTTTTAAATTTTATTGACTTATAAAGCCATGCGTTACCGAAGATTTAAGGATTTAAATAATATTTAGCCATTATTATCTTTGATTCTACTACAGAATTTGGAGTACTACGCTCGGAAAGAGGCCAGTTAATAAACATTTAAAAATAACTTAAAAATGAATTTTCCCAAATATTGGCAAATTTTACAGCACATGCAAAACTGGAAGAGAAACTAATTTTAGTAATTTTTTTAAGCCCCTTTTCGTCTTTGCAGCATTTCTGTGGTATTAGTAGAGAATTTTTCTTTTCGTTGCATTTTTTCAGTCTTCGCTAATAATTACCTGTCAGGTGTAATGGAATATGGGAGAAGATAGTGATAAAGACTACAATACTCGTGATCGAGAACTATAGGAAATAAATTCAAAAAATCCATGAATCATACAGCCTATTTAAATTCGGAAAAAAATTATCTTTGCCAAAGACAAAGAATTTCGTTCAATATTTCAGTCTAAAACCACATCTGCTTTTGTAAGATATCAAAGCTCTTAACAGTTGCAACTGCAACGATAGTTTGTAAATCAACGACTATTCCCACCATCCCCATTGCCTTCGATTTCAGCGGCATTCAGGATATTAAAATAATTTATTTCGCTTAGAAAGAGTACGTTGCTTCCCAGTATCATACATACGTGAACAAAATACTTTTTTAGAAAACGTGTGATAATGCATCTCTAGTGCAACAAGGCCACAACTCAAGACTTGCTCATAAGAGTCATTTGAAGATTTTATCCAACATTTTAAAATATAGCCCTTTCTTCTTAATTTGTTGTTCTTTATTCATATTACGTTAAATACTGTTATGAATAGTTATAATCTTGTGCAATAATTCTGGAATTGTGCAGATGCAGCTAATATTTGAATTCTTGAAAAACTTTTAAAGCAATGCAAGTAAAGAGAACACGAAAAACTTAACACTTTTAGTTCCGAGTTCACTGTCATTTTCACTCTTAAAAAATAATGTCCCCCTGTTGCACTGCAGATGAGATAGATTCTTGCCAATGATCCTATTGAAAGTTCAGCATTACCGAATAAATATCACAGAGCACATTTATATTCGTAATTCGTACACATAAATACTATTATTTATACCGATTTATATACACGTACTAGTTTGACAACCAAACAAAAAAACTCTCAACAAGTGGAATACTTCAGTTTGCATTGCATTATATTCTTTCAATACCGACATTTTCCCCACATTTATAAAATATCGTTTGCCCCCCGGTGGAGCAATTATTTATTCAGCGACCATTTCGATGCATTGTTTCAAGGCAAAAAATTTTAGTTATTCCATTCTACCAAATTTATATTTAATGAAAATTTGTGCATTAGAAAACTTATTCAAAATCATTAGATCCTCAACGTAAAAACGAGTATGTGATAAGTTTCCAAGAGAACATTTTAAAGCAAAAACATATCTTTAAAACAGATTTCACAAACGCAAATTTTTGAACTTCAGCAGGGATAAAAATATTAGGAAATGTTTTATAATATGCTAAAAGTGTCCCTTATTTAAATATGTATATCTTTCAATTTAAAATCTATGGACAATACATTTATTTAGAATATCTACTGACGTACAGAAATGGAAATATGGTACAAAATCAAGAATTGAATTTTAGCATCAGTAATTAATCATGAAACTCTTAGTAGAATTTTAAAGTCTGAAAATTCAATTTAAGGACCACACAATTGCGATATTCCGAGGTCAAATACAACATCATAGAATGATTGCTAAATAACAACTTACCTTGAATTCAAATAAGGAAACACAAGAAACAATAGAACACCAGTCCCGAAGCATCCCCCTCAGAGAATTCTATAAGCACCTCATTTCCCCCGCAATCTGGGCAAGCGCCTGTTACTCGCGCGGCCATCAGAGTGAAAGACACCGGAGAACAGGAAGTCGAGGGGAGAAAAAAGGGAATGAAAGAAAAAGAAAGTCACTTTCGAATGAAAACTCACCGTGATATTCGACCTACAAAATCCACACAACTACAAGCAATTCGCTCGGAACATGCACGAAGAGACGCAGCTACAGGTGGTGTCCTTCTTTGGCAGAGTCCGAGATGGTCAGAGTGTGTTAGCTCACTAGTTATCTTTTTTTCCGGGTCCAGGAAATTTGTTGATAGTCCTCACAGGCGAGGGTGTTTAGAGTTTTAAGAAAATCAAAAATTTCATTAACACGTGCGATCAGAACGTGGCAAAAGTGTTGAAACACACCTTTCCGAGAGTGACGTCACGCTAATTTGAATGCCGTTAGGGTTGAGAAGTTGCCAATAGAAACATAACGACCGATGTTAATGTGCAATGAAATGCGATTTGTTGCATGTTAAAAGAAAATTTCAAGGGTAGGGGAAAAGAAAGGTTTTGGGTGCTATAAAAATGTCAAACATATTAGATAAGCTCATATGCATTTTACAGGAGTTTGAGTAATAAGCGTCTGTAGCCAATAGCACCTTTATCGCACTTGGCTTGACGTTGTTCTCGACGAAATTCTTTCATCTAAATTATTAAATTCATCTCAAGACTAAAGTTTTTCTTTTTTCTTTCCTCTCTCCCTATTTTATTTTGGTTTGCTGTTAGTAGGGGGTGTGGGGGTGTAAAAACTTAATTTCATTCCTTCATATCACTTACTAAAATATATCTTGTGGGACAAAAAAAAAATTCCGAAGACATCGTACATATTTTATCGTGATTGAGTTTGAGAAGTTGGGGGACAGTGATGCCCCCTTGAGAGATTTTATCCACTGGCACCTGCTGATGTGCAGCGGAGGCAGAATGTTCGATTCCCTCTTTCATCTTGGATGATCTTTCCCACTTTTTGTAAATCTGCCTGGTGATATATCCTGTGATACTTTACGGGGCAACAGGAGTTGTATGCGTCGGTGAACGGTTGTCTGGTTAAAATGTTGTATGAGGAGCAGAAAGAAAGAAAGGAAATGTATGAACCAACTCGCGGAACATAAATAACGCATTTCATTCAGAACTAAAAGGTCCCGGGCCCTATTCCCGTCTGGATGTTTAAGGAAAAAATAGGTAAAATGATTGATACTACAATAACACATTGTATGAGCCTCAAAAATCAGCACTGATAAGAGTTTTTCCCTGATGAGAGATTGTCTTGTTCAAGACGAGAAATTGTTCGTAGAATGCCGTCAGGAAAGCAGCTATCACTTATGGTTCTTTCTGCACTAAAAACAGCATACGAAATACTCTTATAATGTGAACGGGAGTAGAAGGTCATACTTTCCGTACCATCCGTCAAACTTGCCTAAGGCCGTGGTAGGCCGGTGGTTAGAATCTCGGACTACCAATAGGAAGGTCGCCTGTTCGATATCCGCTGAACACCCACCATGTACACTTGGGGATGCGTGCATGTAAAACCCGTGGACCCCACTACCTCGCTCTCGGGGCAGGGCATCCCTAAGGCCTTGTGCTAACCGGGAAGGAGGTTGGGGAGAAAAACATAACGGTGCCTGAGGTCGTGGTATCCTAGTGATTAGGATGCCGGACTTCCAACCGTAAGGTCAGGGTTCTATACCCGACCCGCTGAAAACTCTCCATGTACACTCGGGGATACGCGCATGTAAAATCCGTTTACCCCACTACCTTGCGCCCGGGGGAGGGCATCCCTGAGTGCTAACAGGGAAGGGCGTTGGAGGAGAAAAGAAAAGTATAACACTGCCTTGAAAAAGAAGAAACTTAGGACTTTAGTAGTCAAAATAAGAAAATAAATTAAATAGTCAGGGTTAGTCACTGGCTCTTGAAATATTGTAGAACAATGTTACTCAACCTTTCTTAAGATGGGGCCTACGCAATAATTATTTTACGCAGGAAGCAACAAAAGTATTAATGAAAGGGTTTTTGTTTTTGGTTAATGTTGCTAATTCTTCTAAGAAGCGATATTTTTCACCGTCATATCAAAAGAATTTTTTTTAACTCATATTTGAACCAAATAAAGTTTGTATCACAGCACGTTAAGTTTCTGAGTTAAATTTACCGAGCCACTGAAAAAGCTCCACGGCTAAATGCGGGCAGTGGGCTGCAGGTTGAGTATATCGTTCTTGTAGACTAAAATCGCTGACTGAACTTTTTTTATCGATTAACTAGATATTTAAGTTGAGATCTTTAGGGATTTAAATTCAATGTTATGGAAACTACTTCCTCATTGTAATAAATATACTAGATACTTTTTACCAGAACATTTTATGGGTTCATGCAATGAACTTTGTTAAACATTGTAGTTTGTTTGAGTAGTTTATAAAATATCAGTATGTAATGAATTAAATATTCAGAATGTTAACAATTAATTCAATATTAACAATTTTATAATTTTTTTCTTTATGATTTCTTTCCTTTCTAATTTTAGACTTAAATCTTTGTATTGATTTTCTTTCTTGTTTTATGTATGTGCATGTGTGTGATTGTTTTCATGCATACTATAGTAGCAAATTAACGACCTTGGTAATTAATTATTTACAAGATAATTAATTAAGTAAATATATTATCTTAAACTATCTGAGCAGTGCTGATGCTTTGAAATTATTACTCTTGTCTTAGATTATTTTATCATTTCGAATTTTGCAAAACTATGTCGAATTATTTTCACAGTGCTTAATTTTGTTTTAATGTATTTTAATCTTTTAGCAACTTGAATTTTCCAAAACAAAGCAAATGCGTACATTTAACAAACAAAACGTTTTATATATTCTACCTTTATTTAATATTGAATTTTGTATTTATATGTTGCAGCATTTTAAAACTTGAAAAAGCCACAGAATTTTCATACTGACGCACAAAGCTTTCCGAAAAAAAATTTAAAAACCTGAAAACTTGTATGGTTCCTTTATGTGTGGCTATTAGCACGTATTTATTTAGCACGTAATCTTGTCTTTTAAAACTGGTTTTTAGTTAATTGAATGATTGCTGTTTTAATCCAATGTTAATAACTTTGAACCATAAAATAGGATTAAACGAACTTTTTAAAGCACGAATGACTAGGAAAAACCATGTTCTACTAAATTTACATTTGACGTCCTTCTAATGTGATTCCACTGTGAATACTTCTAAAATCAGACAATAAAGTCCTTAGGACCCTCCCTCCCCCCCTTTTTAAGGGCATTGTAATTTTTACATCAGAAGTATTTTCACCAAAAAACTAAAAAAAAAACCTTTAAAAATCTAAAATTTAAATGCGAAACGGTTTTTGTATTGTAACGTGTATTGAAATATTCTCAGGACTATGCAATATATTTTGTGTGTGTCAAAAACGTTAGGTCATAATATATTTATTGAAAAATAATTCCAATTTTGTTTGAATTTTAAGTAACAATGCTCTTTAGTATTTTTAGTTACTCACTCTTTTTTTTTTTTTTTTTTGATTGATCGAGGGTAGTTTCCCATAGGTCTTGTACTTTGGTTTGACCATATTTGATAAATAGAAAAGTTATGAGCGGATTTTAATGATTTTGTTTTTTTAATCGATAGAGGGTCATCTAACTCAAATATATTTGATTGAGTTGACTACAATTGTTTTTTAGGAAGAACGTTGTGGGTGAATTTTAAGTGTTTTCTTTTAATTGGAAGGGCTTGACTTGATATTTCTTTGTTAAGTAAATTATTAATAAATACACAATTAATTCTTAAAAAGAGTTTTATGCCATTAATCAGTAATATTAAAAGCAATTTTAATAAGAATTTGAGGGAAGGCTTCCCTGGAACAAGGATTAAATATTTTTAGTTAAGGAGAGCCAGCACCCAAAAATATCGGGGAAAAAAAAAAAAAAAACGAAATTCTTTTTACCGGCTTAAGTAGTAAAATAAATCTTTAAAAATGTTCCATGAAAGTTTCAGAAAAAATGAAGCTTTGATATCTATTGATTTATCATTGATTTTATTCTTTGTGATTTGCCACCTTTTCATTCCGAAACCGAAACTGTGCTAAATATAAGCCACATATTTATTTCTTAAAATAAAATAAGCTTGAAGAAGCAATTTCATCATGACTGTAACTAAATTTCATCATGTCTGTAAAGTTCTTTACTTCAAAATTTTGATAAAGAACGGATTTAAGTTTTTGTAAGGCGAAAACTTAAAATGCTGTTTTCTCTCGCTTTATTTTTTGCGCATTTCATCTCAATTAAAATGCAAAGGCTTTTTTAAATTTGTACCTATAATGTGGACTTTGTTCCCACATATTCCTGCAACTATACATAACAAATGTATGCTCTACTTTTATGATAACATAAGTACTTTAAAAAAAAAATCTTTTTGTAGTTTATTTGCGTTTCTCGTTGTTTTTTCTGTGTTACTTCAGTTTTTTTTTTTCTCTCAAAAACTATTTGGCTTCTAAAAATTCAAAAAATAAAAGTTTTGCTTTATGAGTAATGAATCAATGAAAAAATTTTTGAGACTTTAAGCCAATTTTTGAAAAAGAAGATGCATTTTCAAAAATTACTAAATTTCGTTTTAAAAATTAAAATTTTCAAATTATATTTAAGAAATCCAGCTCTTTTTAATTTTAAATTCCTTAGGCAGTGATATAACATGACATGAGACAAAAATTGTAAATAAAAACACCATAGAGAAAAAAAATGGTCTCATGGTGCCGGCTCCATTTAATAAGTTAAATTAGACTTTTTAAGCTCAACTTCATCCGTAAAATCCGATAAATTAATAATTTATATTTATCATATAAATTATTAGTTTTTAGCACCAGTCGTTTAAAACGGGTGTAGCCCTTTCATAGGTTTTTTTTCCAAATTGAGTATTTATATAACAAATGAATTTACACTAAAAAGAATAAAATAAAATACTTTTTGGAAAAAAGTTGGACCGACTTCAAATCAAAAGTTGCACTAAAAAGTAAAAATAATTCCATTTGTTAAACAACACCGATACGACTTTCAACATAGTTTTAGAAGCCGGTGCAAAATTAAGACAGGTAAAATCTTTTGTAATCATGGGTAAACAATTACAAATATAAACGGCCCAGAGTTCGCAACACTTCCAATATGAAGTAATACACGGTATAATTGTAATTAGACTGTCATAATTTGGCGGCAACTTCTAAAACTATGTTAAAAGTCGTATTGGTGTTGTTTAACAAATGACATATTTTTCTCCTTTTCACCGCAACTTTTTAAATTTTAAATTGGTTCTATTTTCCCCCCAAACATTATTTGATTTATTATAGTAACGATTTAACGTGTTTAATGTGTGAGTATATGAATATATTTACAAATCGTATATTTGGAAATGTTTTAATTAGCAACTAAACTCATGCTGCTTTGATAATCATGCAAGGTCCAACCTTATTATCATGGTTGATATGAGAGCAGGAAACGAGATTTAAATTGCTCTTTGTGCACCTGACTAAGTTTTCATTTAAATACAGTGAAGGTTGCCTAGTTGTCATTGACATATAACGAATGAATATGTATGAAGTTTATGGTGTGATACTATTATAAAAAACTTTAAACTAAAATAGTAAAGCCTTTGATGTTTTAATTGAATTGTCTTCCGTGGACTAATTTTAAATAAAAATTACACTGAAATATGGCAATGTTCTTTAACAAATAGTTCTATTCCTGCTTTTGGTTTAACTAATATATTTTTTAATTTCATAATCAGCTAAATTTAAGCTTTTTCTTTTTATAAAACCGTTATTTTCAAAATTATTAATTAATTAGCAGTTGTTATTGCGTTTTTATCCAAAGCAGAGACTTTCAAAATAAAAAAAGTCAAAAACTATGTATTATTATTCACTTGACTTTTAAACCAGTGGTAAAATGTTCTTTGATAAATAATTCTTATTAGGCGTTGTTTTATTTCAGCGTTTTTTAAAAAAATTGTTCTTTGAGGCACAAGTAACTTTAAACCGGAGGTTCTCAAAAAAAAAAAAAAAAAAAAAAAAAGAAAAAAAAAAACATGTCCAGTATGGGATGTCTAAGATATTTAATTTAATAACTCTTAACGTTACGTAAATTATCAAATCTTGTAGTGTCAGCATATTGCAAAAAAAAAATGTTTCATAGAATTTTAGAAGGACTGAATAATTTTTTTCGGATGATGTGATTGAGACAACGTTTAGAAATTCCTTTCTCGCTTATGACATCACACTCATTTAAATGACGTCACGCATGACTGGTTGTCATTGGTGGATAATGACAAACTTGTAACGAAGTTTATCATCCGAGAGAACGTAAAGTATTTTCAAGCGTTAAGAGACTAAATTATGCGTAACACCTACGAGAAGAAACTAATACCTGTTATAAGCGTAAGATACGCATGCTGACGTGCCAACGCTTCCATTTTAAGCAGAGTAATAGTCCGCTTGAGATTCACAACTCTACGATATTAAAAGAAAACTTTGTTTTTGACCTTATTCAAAAGATGTGTAAATACGTATAATTTTAGGTATGACATATTTGTAAGCGACAACCACAGTTCAATAATAACTAACTACAGTTCGACGACGGACTGTTGACATTTGGAGGCCTTTGCGCATGGCAGAAAAGAACGAATCCATTCGAGTTATAGGGAAGTTCATTTTGCAAGGGGTGTTTGGTTTTGTACGTGAACCAGAACGTTTGCTTCTCTGTTTGTTGAAAGCAACTCAATTTATAAACGGACATATAGCATCAGTTCGGAAGAAATCAAGTATGCTAAACAAACGAGAACGAGAACAAACACGGTACATTCCTTACATCAGCAGTTCTTCCCTTGAACATGAATGGATCCTTCTTCGCACTCTTCCAGGCAGATTACTTTGGTAGATGGTAGAACTTTCATGAAATATTTCGAAATGTAACCTAAATATAACCAAACCATTCTGTCCATCAATATTTATGTACATACATGATTTGGTAACATTTTAATAATATAACTTTCTTTACCCATCAGAACCGAACCTTTCAAAATGATTTTAATTTTTACAACATTTAAAAATATTTTCTTTTAATTACTGGAACATTTGAGATCAAAAATATTTCCGTTTACTTGATGAAGCTTTTCGAGGAACCTTTTTTCCTTTTTTTTTTCACTCAAAATCATTAGATTCTCTTCACAAACGACTTTTACTCAACTAATGACCACATTAAGAATTTAGAATTTTTTTCTGTTCAAGCTTCGTTGCTCCTTCTACTTTTCTGAGAATAAAAAACAAAACAAAAATAAACCTGTTTAGAATTATTATTTCTCCCCGGAAATGCTCTTCCACAGCTTTACATGAAATATTTATAAGATTTGAAAACGGTAGCCATTATTATGCATCTTTGATGTTTTCCGACAAATCTGCTTAAACATTCAGTCTTTTATTTCGGTCATGAGAACTATTTGTTTAGTTGTTTATGATTGGATAAACTTGATTCAGAAACATTTTCAACAATTTTTCGCAGATTTTTCTGGGGTAAATTAAACTTTTCTTAATGTATCTGCGTGATTCTCAGCACTTGTATTTAAAAAGGAGAGAAAATATCGTATTATAAAGTAGAAATATCATGTTAATAAACTGGAGAGTGTACATCAGTAAATAATTTTATTTTTTAAAGAAAATATATAAAATATTTTTAATAACCGTTCTCTGTCACGAATGTCTACTCCGGGGACCGGGGGGGGGGGGTGTACCACAAAGCAGTTGTTGTGATGCTGGATTTTATACTTTTTTCTTACATTTCCATGTTCAGAACATAGCACTCATTACTTTGGTATTTTTCCACTTCGAGCGGTCATAAGAAATTTACAAAAACACTGCCGCAATTGAAGCTTAATTAATTGTGGTAAAAAGTTTAGTGGAAAAAAATTGCCCTCGTCAATGACCCCTGATTTCGAAATGCACCAATTTGGTTTTGCGAAAAAAATTAAGCAATTGCAAATTGTCCCAAAACGGAAAAGTATCGCAAATTTTTTGAGCATTTTTATGTCATCGTTGTAGCAGAAGTGCTTTAATCTTTCATAGTTTCTTCGAAATACTTACCATAAAGCGCATTTTTGAGAAAGGTTACATCTTAAAAAATGTAGCCCCCTCTCTTTTTCTACTTTGAGTACTCTCGCTAATGTTTCAAAAACTCGGGTCCACTATGCTCAGCCATTTCATTTAACTACCCGAAGTCTTTGAAGATTAATACCATCAAGTACAATTAAGTACATTGTACAAGATCATATAGTACAGGATGAACAATCATCTTTACATGTAGAAGAATCAGTACGGGATGAACAATCATCTTTACATATAGAAGAATCAGTACGGAATGAACAATCATCTTTACATATATAGAAGAATCAATGTACTCGTATCAGTCGGTGATAATCAATGTTGTGTTGAATACAAACAACGTGAAGTTAATCTCGGAAAGCTGTTGGCTAGAGATATTTCGAAATGTTTAACAACATGAATTCAAAAGTATGTGGCACAAATATTGGGGTGACGTTATTTGTGTTTTTTTTTTCAATTTAATACAATTATGCTTAGTATTTTTGCAGAGAAGCGCAACATCCTTGATTGCCAGTTTCTGCAATTTCAGAAGAAATTACATTTTATCGTAGTAATTTTTATGAAGGTTCCTTACAGTCGTAAAAAGAAGTCTTTGTGTGTTAAAAGCAGCCTGACTAAAGAAAATGAAAAGCTTTTTAGAAGTTTATTCCGCCTAAAACAGAATTTTTGACATTTATAGTAGCTGGATGCAACGGAACTGTCTTTTGTGTTTTTTCCTGACAATAAGAAATAAAACTTGTAGATGGTATATAAAAGGAAAACAGTTTATACATTCGTGGGCTACTTAAAATTATGTTTGCATTCTTTATCTTCTTCAGTTCATCTTGAATTTGTTATGTTTTGAGAAACGCTTCTGTTTGAATAACGTGCAATCCTTCCACTACCTCCCTCCACCCCCCAAAAAGGAGAATTTGTAGACGGTTTTGAAGTAAGATTTCATCAGAGATGTTCTTCAACAGAAAACTACTTTTGAACAGACAGGATATAAACATTTTTTAAAAATAACAAATACGTTTGATTATTTCTGAATTTTCGCTATGAACTGGTTAACTGTACAAGCTGCTGGGAATGTATCTAAGTGTCTAAATAAATTCCGCCAAAATCCAAGCAACTTATAATGTTTAAAGTATTTGCTTGAGATTGCAAAATGACGTAGACGTGAGTCTCGTCTGGCTAAATGTTGTCTCTATCCACACACACACACATTCGTTCACATGTGGATGTGTGCGTATGCCTGCTTGTTTATCGTCTGTATGTTTGTACGTTCGCTATACAAATCCACACCAATTGACGGATTGGAATGAAATTTTACGCAAAATATAATTATTTATTGTCCAAGAAAGGCAACGCATGGAGGCCCGTTCAAAAATTCGAATTAGCGGGTTTTTTAAAAGTTCCAAGTACAAAATTTGTTTCGAGAATTAATACATAAAAAAATCATCTCGTTTTGTAAAATTTTATAACATTCTGCAGTTCATAAAAAAAACTACCTCAGAAAGAATTTTTAGAAAACTCTCTTGATATGGAACGTGAGGTTTTCCCCAAAATCTTATTTCTCTATTCAATAATACATTGTTGTAAAAATACGCTCGTGAGTTTTATAAAAAACTTAACTGTTAATTTCTGCTATCAGATTTCACACTGTTTAACATATACGGTGCTAAAATATGTTTTCGATATTATTATTGCAGTAAACAACTTCAGGTAATTTTGATAGTGAGTAAAAATGGCTAACGCTGTGCTGACACAATTAATGAGCAAACAAATGTTGCTACAGCACAATTGCAAAGAATTCACCACGAGTTTCGGAATTATAGAAACAATTCCATTTTGGATGCATAAAGGTGTGAGCTTAAGGATATAAGTAATCGGAGTGACTCGAAAAATAGTGAAAATTACAAATTCGGAGCCATTAAAAACGGCCACCAACTTAAATATAAAATCAAAGTATGTAACACCGTAGTGTCACTTTTTGATGACTTCCAGGAACATTCACAATAAAATGTAAGGAAAACCGAGCAATGAATTTGATCAACAAACCGATGAAATGCTGAACGGAACGCTCAAGTTAGAACAAAATTAATAAGGTTAGTAGCAAAAAAAAAAGCGTAATGTTTTGAAGCATTTTTGGTCAAAGTATAATTTAAATCAATTTATATTCATACCAAAAAAAGCTTCGAAAAATATTCACTATCAGTTATAACCTTCTAATGAGTTAAATATAATGAATTAACTATTAAAAACACTACTCGGGACTGGCAGTTATAAGATAATAGTAATAATAATTTTTTACTCCTATACAACTTGTTTTGCATTACGAGTATTTCACTTAGGCTGATGACGTTATTAATCATGCAACATCATTAAGCAGTAGAAATCAGACATACTAATAACTGCCATTTATATACACGTTTGAGGAAAATCCATTGCACCTATGACAATTCCTTTTGTAAAATCGTGATTCTCATATTAACCTTGAAATTCATGCTGTTCATGCTTTTGTGAAAAGCGTGTTAAGTTGTTTAATTTTTTTCCCAAGCATATTTACTTGCTTTGAAGAAGCATAAAAGCGTGTTTAAACGATTTATAATGTTACAGCAGTTGAAAATAATGGATGACTCATTAAATCTTTGTTGTCTAGAAATGAAAACAATTTTGTAGTAAATGTATGCGAGGTGAAAATGATAACCCCCATTCCACCAAAAGACAACCATTAGAGACTACCAACCAAGCTTCGTCAACTCATACGGCTTTATTCACCCCAGCAGATTTAAACCTTCGAACTGCAGATAAGGCTTCCTCAACCAATCAGAACTCTCAAATCAGCGGTTCGAGTGTTTGATAGAGGTTCACAACGGGTTGGTGAATAAGGCTGATAGATGAGCAGTGAACTCGGAATTTGATTGGCTGCAAGATTTCTGATCGACGGTTTGAAGACTGCGTTGACAGTTTGCCGCATTGAGCATAACCAGCGTTTCCCGAACTCTGGGTCGCGAGTAATTTTAGTCGTGACAAATTGCTCAAATTCGCATAAATGTCTACCAAAATGTATTAATAATTGATATAACTAAGAAATTATATTGAAAATGAGGCACCATATTGCTAACCTCAAATTAAAATACCAACAGTTTTATTTTTTTAATTACTCTTTAGGCAACTGCTCCAATAATAATTTTCTTGCAGAATCTTGGATGGGAACTAATATTTTATATACACGATATCTTTGACTTACGATGAAGCAAATTATACTATTCGAAGTATGATCAATCAGTGAACTTCAAACACTTCCTCTTCTTCGTTCGTTTTAATGAACTAAGCTGAACCACAGTGTTGTTTTTAGAAAATAATCTTCATTAAAGGATTCCCTAAAAAAAGTTTTATGGATAGTCCATTTTTTTCTAGTTCATCTAGCTAAACAGTTTTGGGGAAAAAAATTATGGGAAACTCTTTGCTTTAATGATGTTATTAATGTTGCGAATGAAGTTATGTAGAAAGTGAAAATATAAAGGATAATTGAAGATGGAAGTAACAAACGCTAAACAAAACAAAAAAAAAAAAAAAAAAAAAACAAGTAAAAGGAGGGGGGAAAAGTAAGAAAGAAGATAGGAATAATAATAATAATAATAATAATAATATTATTATTATTATTATTATTATTATTATAAAATTAAAAAAATAAAAAACAAGGAAAAGTTAGCTAGAACTCAAAACAAAGAAGAATTGGCTGAAATAAAGCGACCGTGAGAAGAAAATTTTCTGATTTTTTTCCTTTTTTTTGTCCAATTGACTTATTTTCTAAACTTTTATATTATCAACATATTTAGAAAAGAGTTATGTAAATTCAAACAACTCACTCGTAAAAAAAGGGAAAAGGTCCGAATTTAGTATTTTGACTAATAGGAATAACTGTGGTTGCGTCATTACTCAGAATATATTTTGCTGCTGCTACGGCAAAAAGGTACCACCTCATAAAGCAAAAAATGTTCTTTTGAACTTCAGTAAAAAGTGTATAAAACCAATTAATTAAAAGATGAAAACAATGTTATTTGCTCATGCGGCACTTTGATCTCAGCATTATTGGGGCAATAGTTATATGAAGAGGAGTTTAAAAAGTCGTTTGAGAGAGAATTTAACGTAAAATTTCGTCCGTAAGACAGGCAAAGAGTACAAAACATAAAATCACTGCAGAAACCGCTGTTTAACGATGTGGAACTGAGACAATTTCATGAAAGGTATTAAAATTGGAACCATGCTAATAGATGCTGTTCGCCCCTTCAAAGCGATGGCGCACATCTCTAAAAAATTACGGAACTCCTTCCAAAAACGACGACTCCTCCAAATAGGCCCAAACAGTCGACCAAGCCCCCCCCCCCCCCATAAGACCCTGAAACGAATGGGGTCCCCCAAAACTCAAATCTGTGCCATGAGCCCCTGGGGGCATCCCTGCTTATAAGCAGCAGTTCTCGGAAATGTTAGCCGTTAATTTCCGCGCTTGTATATTATGTAGCTAGAAAATCAAATAAAAGCGTTTCTTATCTCCTGAAAGGAGAATGCTATTTGCAAAACAAAGATCTCGATGCTATTAGCCCCAAAATTATGGACTGTGAGGAAAAAAATCCTATTACTTAAAATTTTAAAATGTAAAATGTTGTTAGCCAAAGCCTAATGCTAGGTACCTTATGAGTCACCTAGAAGAAAAAAGTTAGTGACAAAATTGAAAATTTAGGGATAATAGTGCAAATGGTAGGGTGAGCACCATATTCTATATTGTGGCAAGTGATGTTAGGCTCTCCAGGGATTTAAAAAAAAAAAGAAAAGAAATTAATCTCAAAGCTCCGACAAGCTCTAAACTTTGGACACCTTTTACTAGAATCGTTTTTTGGCCACTTACATTATTTTTCTTTTTACTGACTTAAATGTATTCCAGTGGATCAAAAGAAAGATAAATTAATCTCACAGGACGACATGAATGACAACTTTTTTTCTTGCTTTGCCACCAGATTTAAAATTTTTATCTGACAAGAGTTAAATTATGTATTTTCTTATGGAAAATTATTTCTCTAAATATTTTAACATCTACTTATTTTAATAGCTAGGATTTATTTTTTTGTAATCGATGTTGTACTGAACAGTTACTTTATTAAAGCAAGTAATTTTTTTTTAATTTTCCGATGTTGAAATATGTTTAAAATTGCTTTTCGTTTATGATTGTTAGGATTACTGTAAAATTCATTACATTTCCTAGTAAAATTTTTTAAATTGTACTTCAGCAATAATTATTATCAGTATTTAAAAAAAAAACATATTTATGTTTGAGGACATTAGAAAAGCTGCAGCGAGGTAAATTTAAACAAAAAAATCAGCCGAAAAATTAAAAATGAAGGCGTTTACCGAGAGTGTTTATTTTATTGCAGTGCTGAAAATGTAATTTTCAGCCGAATTTGTTAAGGAACAAGGACGACTTGTTAAGGAACAAGGAGAAACGAAACACTCACCGTTTACTTTTCGTTTCTGCTTTTAAAAATAAATCATAGAGGACAGCACCAGATCCTTTTCCGCAGCTCTTGAAAGAATTATTTTATCATTTGAAAGTGCTAAAAATTATCCTTCTAGACATTATAGTTGAAATACCGTGAAATTTTTTAATCTAGAGTTTGTAAATAATTAAAGTCTGAACTATCTAACAACTAAGTGAAGTTTTGCGTTTTTCGACAATAATTTCTGAAATAATAATTCTTTTAAAGTAAAAATTTTAAGTTTGAGAAAGTGTGTACTATTTTTAACTAGTATATATTTCAAGCACATTCTTAATTTTGATTTTTAAAAATTAAGGCACGTTTTTACAAATACTTTCTGAAAAAAAAAAAAAAAAAAAAATAATAATGAACATACCAAGCTTCAACTTCCTACGTCTACTCGAACGAGCTCTTGGTAGGTGTAAACAAGACCAGTTTAATTACAAACACCTTGTCCCTAAACGTTCATTCTAAATTTTATTTCATTTCATAAATTGAATTATAAAACTGATAGCGAATTCAGATTGTTCATATACATCATTTTTATTTATTTATTTATAATCCAGATTTAATTATTTGAAATTTATTATATTATTTATTTATTTATAAATTAGTTGACGTACCCAGCTTTGCGCGGACTATCTTGAACATTGGGGAGAAAAAGGACGTCATGTATCATTCAATACTCAACCATAAACAATTTAGTTAAAAATTCCCATTAGAAGATACGCAGTAGTCTTTAAATTCGGAATTAGAACAGTAAAAGTTCTTAAAAATCCCCATTATATATTCTTATTAGACAAAACCCATTAGTCAGGCAGCAGTTTTTAAACATTGTCAACAATTTATCTCAAAATCCTCCACACAACTAAGACAACGGATTCCGAAAACCCTCTTACAACACGGTCTCCTCAGTCTCTTAAAATCTCCATTAGAATATGAACGAAATTTTCTAAAACATTGACACACAAACTTTATGTTTTCTTTATATAGAAGATGTATATGATTATTATTATTATTAAAACATTTTTGGTTAGTTATAATTAAGTTTTGTTATTATAAATAAATAAATAAATGTCATTTATATACAATACTTTTTTAAAAATTATTATTATTTATCATATGTTCTCTTTGCTCATTCATAAATTAATGGATAACTCCGAATTCTCCAGGAGAAGGTGGATGCACAGGAAATTCCACCTTAATTCTACCGAACCAGCTAACCATTAAAGGTTTCATTTAAAATTTTTTGTAAAAGTATAAATGTATCCCAAAGAAATTTTAGTAAACATTCAATAAAAAACCAGCATGGAGCTTACACTTTCATAAAATACTCTATAAGTGAAACTTCTTTTGTAGGATTTCACCAAAGTAGATGCGCACTAGAATACGTATTATCGGTAGTAAGATAGCGAGAATGAACCATGCGGCCTGGCTCTCTTCTCAGTTTGCTAAATCTAGTGGCCCAAACAACGCTTTCAACTACTTGCATAATACTTAAAAAACTATTGCTAATCTATAGTGGGATTTGTGATGATAGCATGTTTCGGTTAGATGTAACATAATGAAAGTATATTGCAGGCAAAAGTAGGCCCATCGCAACCAACTGTTTCCCTATTGCACCTTCACAGGACGTTGAACCTATTGTTGGCCCTTCCAAAAAAAAAAGCAAAAAGATGCCGAAGCAATAACTCGTTAAAGGGAAGCACACAAATTAGCCATTGTAACGATCAGAATTCTTAAAAAGGAAGTATCATAAATTACGCAATTGAATATTGCACAGATAAAATACTGACTAAGGGGAATTCCGCAAGGTTATTTGTATAAATTTTAGGCTTTTAAAAGGGTCATAACATTAAAAAAAGTGTTTAAAGAAAAATTAATTAGCTTAATGAGGACACCTTGCTCCATTTCATATCATTGCTACTCTTTCCGTAGAAATAATGTACTACCTGAGTAATTCTGAGGTTTTAGAGAGCATCAAAAAACATTGAAAAAAAAAACTTGACTTTTCAATTAATTATCGGGGGCAAATGTATTATGCTATCAATCTAATGTTATAACATTATGCTTTTTTGCTAATCTGTTCAATTCACAACGTTTTAACATTTAGCCCTTAATAGTTTTATGCTTTTCGAGAAAATTAAGCAAAAATGCACATTTTGCCAAATCTTAAATTTTCACCGAGCCGTCGGAAGCAAAAGATATTATCCGATCGTGCTAAAATTTAAAACTTTTCTCAGTGGTATAAGTACACAGCTTTTACGCACCCAGCTGTTCCGGCCCTTTAACTTCGTGTTTTTATCTCCACCCTAATGTACAAGTGTGTTTTAAGTTCAAATACGAAACTTTAAAGAGCTGAAATAAAAATCTCAACTAATAAAATTAGTAAAAGATATTTCGCTTCATGAAAGAAAACTTTAAAGCTTACATTTTATATAGTCCAAAATCTAATCTTTAGTAGGAACGAATTTGTGGGACAACCCTAATTTTTTTTTTTTATTAATTTATTGTTTATGTTCTTAAGAAGCTCCGAAGTAAGACCAGATTTTATCAGCTACGGAAGAAATTCTATTATCGTAACCAAGCAGCCTTATCTTTGTTTTGAACTGATAATAAAAAGCCGTTAGATTTTACGCATTTCTTATTCATGTATCATATTTGTTTTGGAGGCTATTTTTGAAATTTGATGACATTACCGGTTTCAGAGAACTTTTGGGATGTCTGGAACAAGAAAATCAGGTATTCAAGAAAATTTTATTAAATTTTAACATCAATTCAAATGTTTTGAATGTATATATTTTTATCATTTATTTTTATGATTGGTCTAAGAGAGGATGCAAAGAAACAACTGTTTCTTTTAGTGTTGATCATTTTAATTTAAGAAGTTCATCTTATTTCTCTACAATAGTTTAAATTCTTGATCAAATCTCATATACCTCGTTGTAATTTTTTCTGAAATAGATATTTGAATCTTTTCTACTTAAAAAAGATTTTTGTGGCGTAGTATAAAACAGTGTTCTACAACTTTTCCCTGACAGAACATCTTTAAAATCAGAAAGCGGAGAATTAAAGTTAATCTCGCAGCTATGTGTTTAGTAAATCGAGCGAGAAAATTGAATTTACCACTCGCTGTAGTTTCTTTGTTTTGGCTTGCAGGACATGAAACATGTTCACGTTTATTTATTTATCTATGTATAAATAGGCAAAGACAAAACAGTTAGGAACCATTGTTTCCTCTGTTTTCCAACCGTTTTTCTTACTTTTTTGTTTAGTAACCATTGGTGATTTTTAGTGAATTGAATTTAAAAAATTTGGAAGCAGTTTTTTTTAATTAATTAATAATTTCCCCTTTTCTTTTGTCAGACAGGCCTCATTTATAATTGTAATGTTATATTGTTATAGAGAACAGATGGCAATATGTCTTCGTTGAGTAAATTATTAGGTAATAAATGTAAAACTCCGTGCTAAAAAGAGTTTGTTGCCATTAAGCACTAATATTAATATAATAAGATTTTCAGTGGAGGCTTTTCTGAAGCAATGAAATGAAAAATGAGAATAGTGTATGAAAGCAAACATTCAGGTTTTATTTGACTGGCCACTCAAATTTGCACGGAATCAACAGAAGTACAGGAGGCTACACTTAAGAGCGCAACCGGCCCTGCGCGACAAAGATTTACAAATACATTTGCTTTAAGTGAGGATGATCAAAATAAACCCGACGTTATAATCACCAAATTTGATGAATAATACTCATATAATTATATAAATAGCATAATGTTCTCAATGCAAAATTTAATTATTATTTTCGAATTTCGAATGTTGTGCGAACTCTAGCTTTTATAATTCGCCTAAGAGAGAAAGCTAAGAAACAACTATTTCTCTTGGTGTTGATCATTTTATTTCAAGAACTTCATGTTACTTCTCTACAGTAGTTTCAATTCTTGATAAAATCTAATAAATACAGTTAGTAGTATTTTTTTTTTTTTTTTTGTTATTGAATCTTTCCTAATTAAAAACATTTTTTGTTTCGAAGTATAAAACTGATTCTCAAACTTTTGTGTCAGAGAACCTTTGAAATTGGAAATTCTACACAGGTATGTGTAGAATTATGTATTTGGTAACTATTCCTTACACTGCAAACAGAATTTTTTTTTTTCTGATTTAAACTTTCAAATATATAATAATGAAACTATTAATTTTAAACATGTCCTTTAGTGAAGCACAGTTTGAAAAACTGGTATAAATTATTAGAAGCAATAATGGTTCTTAGCCTAATTTCTCGTAAAAGTTTTTAAAAAGAAGTTTGAAAGAAGGCTTAATGTATCGTAAAAATATTGTGAAAAATAAAGAAAAGTCAAATAATAAGTGAAGTAATTAAGTAAATATTGGAAAATAAAAACACATGAAAGTAGGGTTTTCAGATGGGTAACATATGAGTCTGTCGGTCTGTTTGTCCCCCCCCCCCCCCACTCCTCAATAACTTTTGATAAATTTGCCAGATTCGATTTTTTTTTTTGCATTCCAAAGGTCTCGGCAAGGATACCTAATTTTCGTGATATAATTAGGCATATTTTTTTAACTTGAAAAAACATTACAATGTGTGTTAAAACGATTTAGACAACCTATTGGTAATAGAAAAAAATCTGAACATTTAAGTTTTTTTTTTTTTTTTTTGAATTTCCGCATTTTGGTTTTGTTTTGTTTTTTTCTTCCAAAACCGTGCATTAAATTAATAAAAATTCATAGCAAAGCAAATGAATCTTTATTCCAAAAAGGTAACATCTCCGTTTTGAAAAAGAATCAACTTTCAGTACTAATATATTAATGTTTATGGCATAGTTAATTAAAAATCGTTTTAATTTACCAGTATTATATTGCTATTACCTACTAAATAGTAAAATAGTAAAAGATCAGACCCGTAACTTTTCCAACTTTTCATAAACCACTTTTTTTCTATCTCCTGAAAAAAATGTTGTTTTAAAGAGTTGTTACCTTTCCGAAATAAACGAATCAAATGTTTTATATATAGTAACACCTCGTTATATCGCTCATTCGGATATATCGCTCTTTTTCTATGTCTCTGAAAATTTTAACTTTGAGTTCTCGAACGTAAAAACATTGTATTTTTGAGTATAGCACTTTCCCAACCACTAAACAAAGCCATCGAACAGGAATGTTTTCCTTTCTCCTGAATTTGATGGGGTTAAAATTTGCAGCGATTCTCCTCCCACTCCATAACTTACATGCCAGCAGAATGATTCCACTCAAACCAGTGAACGTTTTACGTGTTCTTTTTGTATTGATCCTAACGCCCATTGATAAATGAAACAGACAAATGTTTACTGCCCAAGGAGAAAAGATACACCCATCTCTGGAAGTCTTTTAGTACAGAAAGGATTCGCACTTAGCTGAACAAATCCAAATTATACAGTCCCCTCAACCAAGAACAGGAGAGTGATAGGGAAAGGAATTTTCTGGGAAGAAAATGGTTACCTTTATCTTTGACATCGTTTCCACATCATGCGCTGGTGGCATGCACATGTTCGCTCAATTTACTTGTACGTTTTGACTTATTCCTAACGGCATCGGTCATATCGCTGTTCCCCGACAAACGCGATATGACGAGGGGCTACTGTATATCATTTTGTTTCCAAAACTCAAATTCCTTTCTATTTTTTATTACAGGGGATTGGAGAGCAAAATGCGGCAGTATTCCGGAGAGGTGGATTGTGGCGAGAAAAAAGGGTTATTTCACGGATGCCACATTCCTGGTCGGGCCGTCTGAAACAAAATTCACGGCTCATAGGAATATCCTGGCTTGCGGAAGTCCTGTCTTCGAGGCCATGTTCTATGGATCTCTTCCGGAGTGGAAGGAACCCATACTATTTCCCGACATTGACCAGGAGGCTTTCTCTATTCTGTTAAGGTAAACATTTATTTTGTTGTTTCTTTAGCGTCTTAGGGACTCTTCACAATTGATGTCACGTTTCGAGGGGGGAGGGGGTTTCGTGAAATTGTGACAAAGTGTGACACGGGGAGGGGAGGGGGTAACAAGAAATGTGACATCAAATTTATGCAACACAGCGGGGCATGTGACAAAGGGGAAAGGGGACGTGGTGAAGTGTGATATTTTGTGACAAAAGGGACAGAGGGGTTTAAATATATTAGAAAAAAGGGTGACATCATTTATGGACGGTCCCTTATTTATGTTTGAACTGACCCCACTGGTTTTACTGAAGGATCTAAATTTTAATGTAAATCAAAATGCATTCAAATATACATCAAGTCCTTATTATTGTAGATATTGTGTTTGAAAGACGATTTAAAATCGTTAAATCCGACAATTTGTTGTCGCTTGATGCTATGCATTTCATCTTATTCCAGAGATGGGGAAACGGCAGACTTTTTAAGTTCAGGGCACTGCATACATTCCAGTTATATTATGTAGAGTATTATTAGTTCATATAACAATAGTGCTATTGATATTTTGTCAGTATTACAGATGTGCCAATAACTTTCGCTTTAAAAAAAACTGTACACAGAATAAAATGCATCTTCGTAAAGAATAACCGGTTACCCAGGGAGTCTCCCATGCCCTGCTCTACCCAAAAAGGGCATCCAGGGAACTAGCAAGTTAGGGGAACTCAAGAATGATCGGGAATTTTTATGCAAACTAATGTAAGTTGATGGATGTTGAGGAATATAACGGCGTATGAAGATGTTATTTCGTATATAACAAGATATGAAAGTGTAATTATTGTTTCGTTTTTTAGGTAAACCAGTACTAGTAAATTATGTACAGACAGGCAAACCCACGTTTCCACCATCTCATAAACTTACTTTCATCTTTTTTTATTTTAAAATACTTACTGAAATAATTTATTTCATTTTTGTCTTTAATGATATTTTTATAAAACATTAAGCCGTGTTTAATTCTTTCTTTTTTTTAAATTTATAAACAAACTTTTGATGGAAATAGACTAAAAGGCTTAAGGGTGGAAATCAACAGAAATGTGGAAAGGAAGACTTATTTAGCTGAATAAAAATGCTTGTGACATTGCATGAAAAACATGTGACAATTAAAAAATCGTAAAATAAGCGTATTAAAGTAGCAGTAACGTATTTTTCAGGGATAAATCGATATTTATACATTTTTTTGCGATCCCGTATCTTGTATTAAACGAAAAATTTAATTGCCTTTGATCAGAGCGCTTCCCTGCTTTTTCCATGGAGAGAGAAAAGCCTAAAATGCAGCAATCTCTTAAGATTTGTCGTAGAATTCGAGTTGTTGGTTTTGCGGAGGGGAAAACAATGACGTCCAGCTCTTCCACCCCATTCTTCATATTGCAGGCTTATGAACACTTAAAAATTCTGTTTGAACCTTTCTTGAAAAAATGGTGAAATTTAGCTGCAACTAACACTTGGTTCTAAGTTGAACCAAATTCATTGTGAAACTACTCAATTATAATGGTTCAACATAGTACCAAATGTTAAATGAAGCTGAATTTCACCATTTTTTTGATAAATGCTTGAACCACAATTTTTAACAGTGAATACGCGGAGTAGATTTCGAGGATACTTGATACGAACAAAACTGCCTTGATCAGATTTCTTGTTTCTGCAATTGGTGTTACATTCAACGTCTTTTAATGTGTTTCTTATTTTTAGATACATTTATGGAGAAAGTATAACCTTCAAAGACATATCTACATCCTTCAGAACCTGCGCTGTTGCTGAGAAATATCTCCTACCAGAACTGAAAGCGGAAGCCGAAAAATTCATTTCCACCATTGACATCAAGGACGACACAGTCTGGAAGGCTCTGAAAGAAGCCATCCAGCTTGACGTGGGCAGCATAAAGAATAAATGTTACGACTACATCGCTCGCAAAGCTGAGGATTTACTGTTCTCGAAGGAGTTTTTGGATGTGGGCGCCAACGTCGTTGACTGCATCGTCAAGATGGATTCTCTCAACATTTCAGAGTTCCAACTCCTGCAGGCGATTGCTGAATGGGGAAAAGCGAACTCAAGATCCATTCCATCTGCTAAAGTACTGATAATGCCTTATCTTTCTCAACTGTGTTTCAAAGATTTGACCATCAGTGAGTTTTGCGCCTTCACCGATAAGTTTCCTGGATTAATTGACAATTCTGATGCTCTGGCGATTATAAAATACCTGCTGGATTCTTCAGTCTATAAGTTACCATCCTGGTGTTCAAAGCATGAAAGAAACAGGTGTCTCACTCCACCAAATACGAAGAAACCAGTTGATTTCAGTTATTATGCTTTTTATAGCTCTTAAATGTAGACTGAAATTTTCGGTAGGATAGTTTATAGTGAATATACTTGTTTTTAAAATGCAACTGTAATGTGATGTACGCATACACTCAAATTCTCAATGTTTAATGTTTAAAGAGTCGTACCATATATTGAACGATTGTAACTTGAACCTTTAAAAAATTTATAAATAAATAAATAAACTTTTTTTTTTTAAACGTAGCAATTATTGTTTCAATATATAAATTTTGAATCAACGCTTGTATTTTCAAATAATGTTGACACCTTTAAATGCTATATTCCCCCCCCCCCCCACCTCCCTCTCTTTCTTTTTAACTTTCGTCCTTTATCATTTAACTAAACATCTGTAGTGATTTCACTTTAATTCTTATATTGATGAATTAGTTCACTATATTATATAATTGTAAAACATTTCTTTATTCTATATTTATTGTACAATGTTAGTTAATAGCACTTGCAAATAAGAAAAATGATAAATGATAAATTTGTTTTATTTCAAAAGCATTTTATAGTATTTGTTTTGCTGCAGATTTAAAGGAAGAGAAAACACAAAATTTCGAAATAATTTATCTCATTAATAAATTCTGAAGATTTTACAAACAAATGTATCAATTTTTATGATACAGAAATATACACTTCTATTTGAATAGAAAACATCTCTAGTTCAGTGTCAGGAATCCAAAACCAATTTTTATACTGATAAATTAAAAAGACATCAACAAACAATTATATTAAAAAATACCTATGTTGAGATATTCATAATTTAACTTAATAATTAGTTTCTACAGCCCCAAAAACTAAAGAAAATTTTCAATAAATTAATATGTCAAGTGCATCAAAGTCTCTTAGGATATTTTTAAAAATGCTTTTCTTACAATCTATTTTCTTTCCGCATTTCCTGCTGATTTTTTGAATTTCCTTTTTAAAATAAGTATTTAATAAATAAGATAAGAGATTTTGATATGTTCTAAAACACAAAACTAAAGATCAAAAAATTTTCCTTTTCATTATTATTTTGAAGATTAAAAATGTTAGTTTTAACGGAAAATGATAAACGTGTAGACAAAACATAAACATAAAAAATAAACGCAGTTTTGTTGAACAAAATCCTTTGAAAAATATGCCTATAATAATTTGATGAAAAATTTAATCCATTTTTGTGCTACAGGTAGATAATAAATTAGATACAAATAACTTCCACACTTTATGACTTCTGTATAACACATGAAGAAATTTGTGCGATTACAATGTTATTTAAAATGATTCTTAAAATCAGTGACGCAACCAGAACTTTTCTTCTGGGAGAGGGGCGGATTTGATTCTTAATAACCCTAAAATGTGCCCGCATTAACACATTAGGATTCGCAAGTTGCCTTTGAGGAGAATGATTTTTGGGGTTGATTCTAAATGCTTGTTTCCCTGTCTGGTTGCAGCCCTGGTTTAGAATGTTGTTATTTAATGTTTATTAGTACAATTGTAATTAAGAATTAAACAGTATGTACAACTCACAATTGTTATTGTTCTATATCCATAGTTCACAGCATTATTAATTAAATAAAACTTATTTCATTTATGATTTTTTATTGTATTTTCTTACTTTTGATTATAGCGCTTTCCATAAAAATAAAAAACAGTTGTTATGGTATTCAATGCAGTTGCAATCTTAATGTGCAATTGTTTTTCTTTATTTTTGAAACAATATGCTAAAAAATTTGAAGTTTGTACATTATAAAATTCTAGGTAATTAATCATCATTCATTATCATTTATTTAAAAAAATTACGAACTTTTGTTTTAAAATGTAGATTAAATTTGATAACGGAAAAAAGTTAATTTGTATCATTCCTGCAATTTCTGGAAGAATTATCTTTTAAGGAAACTGATTCCTTCTTAAAATGACAAAGGAGCTTCAACCACAGAAAAGTACGTTAGGCATGCTTCATTTCTTCATGGAATGCTGACTAGCTGCATCACACCAGCCTGAAAATAACATTGCATATTCAATTAAAGTCTTCCTTTTTCAGATTTGAAAATCAGTTACTTATTTTCCTATTTTCATTGGAAATATTAAAATCTTGTCTGTTTTCTCCTCTGATGCATTACGTTCTTGTCTTCGATTAGAATTCGAATTCTGAACAGCCATTTAAAGTGTTTGTGGCGCCATCTTTCGACGAACAACCTGACTAGCCTTTCCGTTCAGTGCATAGCAGATGAGACCCAATCCGAAGAGCTGGAGACTTTGTGATAAATTCCAGGTTGGTACTGCTTTGCACAAGAGTAACCGGCAGAAACGATGCCCACGAGGAACCAGACATTATTTTCCTCCATCATGAGTGGGCCACCAGAATCACCCTAAAATATTTATCAAAATTCATTAGAGTGAACCAAAGTTTTTGATTTGCGAAAACATTTTTGAACACAATCAGAGGTTAAGACAGAAGTTAATCCAAGTTCCGAAAATAAAGTATAATTTCTTAAAAATAATTTATGAAACATGAACATGAAACGAACCCAATGGATATGGGGCAAATAAACTGAAGACATAACAATGAAAACAAAAATATTTTTGTTTGATAGCAAACTTGGTAGTATAAAATGTGCATTTTATTTTTAAAAATGAAAATTGAAACATTTTCCGGGAAAAATTGATTGGATGTGTGAAAATATCACTGATATGAAAATACTGATATAATAAAAGTACCACAGACCCAAGAACATCTTCGTAATGTGCACATTTTGGTTGATTTGTGCATATTACGAAGTCGATACCCTTAGTCGATCTCAGGTACTGACTTCTGGATGTGATTAAATTTTGAGTCCTCTCTCCACCAGAATGTAATCTAAGGGTGCCCTCGGATTTTAAGTAACCATAATTTCATGCACACCGAGTTGCATCCACTTATATCATTGGAAAAATCGAAAACAGTATGTGCCCAGTTTTACTCAACGGTCGGCAACTGGCGGACCGGCGGCCCAGATCGGACCACGGAAGGTCAAAACCGGGATCGCAATTTTTTTTTTTTTTGAAAGTATAAATTCCATAAAAGGCAAATTCTTTTTCCGAATTTTATTCAAATTTCAAGTTGCCCAAAAAGTAACCTGACTACTTAATAAAATTTCAGGTAGCCCTGGCAATTCTGGCCACTTACAAATAAAAAATTAATGAGAAAAATTATTATTATTTATTTTATTTCATTTTTTTGGTCCTTACCTAAAAATATTCAAAAGTATCCGGACCCCGCCTAAAATTACTTGCAATTGTATGCTCTCACATGCATACAATTGCCTGCCCCTTTTTGTTTGAATGCGCAATTCGAGTTTGCCCAAAATCATCAAAGATAATGATTTCTTTTACATTTTTTTCTGAATTGAATATATCTTAGCTTCGGAAACAGATTGTAGTTTAACTTTGTTTGTCATACTATTACTAGGAGTAAAATTTTATAGAATTTCATTATGTAGAAAAAATATGAAAGTATGAAACTTGAAAAGTCACACTCACGAAAATAATGTAAGTGGACCAGGGCCATACACATTCATATAAGGATTCAAAGATGGGAACTTTACCTGACAGGCATCCCTGCCTCCATATTCATAGCCAGCACACATCATCTCATCATGAATCCTTATGTTGATTCCTTGCTTCCTATGCCATGTTTCGCAAACCTTGTTGTTGATGATAGGAACCGCGACGTACTGCAGAACTTTTGGGCGGAGCTTCGAACCTGATAACGAGAGAAAATGAATCAAACAGTTAGAACAAGTGCAGGATTCAGTTCTTTAACTCGTCTTCTTAAATACTACTTATCATAAAGGACTAAATTGCAGAAGTAGGCGGATATAATCGCACACAAACAAGTCACGTAAGCAAGACCTGAAGAACCTATCTCTGCAAGAAAAAGCTAGCAGAGAGCACTGGGCAAGTGCTAAATAACCTGCTGGTTGAAATTCGAGGATTCTTCAATCGTCAAGACAAATTTCGTCATTTACAACGACTTTTTCCCCGCGTGATTTAAAAAAAGTTTTTTTTAAATTTTATTTTTAATGGCACATTAAAAGACAATTGAACATCAAAAGATAACAATAAATCTATAAATGCTTGTGAGCAGTCCAGTAGAGTTCCGAGATTGATGTCCGAGGAAGGGTGGGGCATCGAAACAGGTGAGACATGTCCATCTCTTCGAGAAGGTCACACAAGGTACAAAAAGGGTCAGTAACCACCTTGATGCGATATAGATGTTTATTCAGGCAGTTATGGCCAGATAACAGACGAAACATGGCAACAGATTGATTTTTAAAAAATACTACACAAATTTCGTCAATTTGACGAAAGGTTTACGCGGAACATTTTTCACGAAGCCATTTCGTCAAATACGACGAAAGTTTCGTGAGATTGGAGCATGCGTTTCTGAGCATTATTATTGAAAAATGTAACAATTTTCAATTTCGAATCTAACCTGGTTCAAGGGCTCCCCACCCTGCTGCGTACGCCGTCCTGCCAAGGAAATCGGCCCCTTTCCTCGGAACACAGATGGGTCGGATATTTTCCCTGTAGGGTGCCGGACGGTCCAGAACCACCACGGCGACATCAAAGCGATCCGCTTGAGGAGTAAATCGGAAATTGGGGTGCAGTCGCACTTCTGACACACCAAAGGTTTCCGCAGGTAGGCTCTCTACGTTCGAATGTAGAACGTAGTCTCCGAGAGTGACTCGTATGCTTTGTGGTTTATGCTGAGATCTGGAGAAAAAGAAATTTATTAGAGAAAAATAACGGAAGAAACTAGTGTTCATAGTTCATATCAGGAGCAAAATTCATATATACATGATGTAGTATGTATATGAGTCACAAACCGTATATAATGACAGCTTAGAAATAGAGAATAGAAAGTCGTATGCTTAGTAAAATTATTAGTGAACATGTAGAAACATAAATACAGTCGAGCCTCTATATATGGAAGTAGCGAATTGCGGGAAAAAATTCGATACATCGAAATTTCGATGCATGGAAACAATCGTAGTTTTATTATTTCTCCTAAAACATTGAAATTATAGCTAATTTTCGTACATGAAACGCCATTTCTAACTTATATGTGAATCATATTAAATGAAAGTAAATAATCAAAAAATGAATTGATATGAGCGATTTATTGAGATTACTTAAATACTTAAAAAATAATAATAAAATCAAATCAAAAAGACAGTTTTTCACATGATCAAGTGGTTTCATTCTAAAAAAAAAAAACTATGAATGTCTCGCTGAATAACGATTTTTGCTGAAAGTTCATCAAAGAAATGTTCCCATTTATTTAGTGAACTAAAAACTTCATCAGGAACATTTTCCGCGAATTGAGATATTGTTTCAAATGCCTCTCGCATTTATTTATTAATTATTATTATTTTGATGACTAAGAAATGTTTTCAGGTTCATTTATTTCCTCTGGTTCTTCGATTTCTTTTTGGATGTCATGAAACGAACTCAGCATGTCTTTGTCTGTTGGATAATCAGCAACAATTAACCAAAAAATGTTCCAATATGACTTGAAAAAATTTCGATGCATGGATATTTTCTTAGTAATGGAAACAGTCCTTTCTGTGTAATAAACATAGAGACCTGAGTTCGACGTGTAGAAAATTTCGATATGGAAAAGGTCGATATGTGGAGATCTGACTGTAATTACATATAGATGAAAGGATGTTCTTATGTCAACTGTGAGACGTACGTTATGTAACACAAATTCAAACTTCGGTTCTCACAAGCTTCTATTGAATCCAGTTAACTTATTTTTTTTTCTTCTCTTAAAGCCATACATACTGTATGGATTCATGGATACTTTATACTATTAGATTCTTCTACTCCATTTCACAAATATTGTGTTGGGTTATACATCATAACTGTGGTGCAGAGCTTCTTCAGAGGAGGATGCCCGCTTAAATTACTTCTAAGACTGATGTCATAGCTCCTAGCCGAGTGCGACATCTGTGGGCCACGAGTAATAAATTAAACAATTATTAACTTGAAAATGAGAACTGTCCCAGAAGCATCGTGCTGTATAAATTATTAACTCCAGACGTTTCCACTGTCTGCATCTTCGGTGATGATAAGCTATGTCTCATTGGAGGATAAATGAAGATCAATTATATTTTCGGCCGAGTAAAGTTCTCTCACAGTCAGCGATAATGGGGCCTAAAATTATACGTTAAAAGAAATACATTGGTTGGGAAGAGGCTAAGTAAAACTTTTGAAAACAAACTGTATCTGTGTAATTGCAAAAGCTTTTGCAAGACCCGCAAAAAAATGCTTCAAAGAAAAACATAATTCAAGCTTCACTGCATTGTCACTAACTCTGTACGAAAGCATGATTTCCAGCCACAAACTTTTCTGCAGGAAAAGTACAAAAATTTTTTTTGCAAGCTTTTGTTAAATATATATTAATGAATATACCACTGAACGGAAGCGTTTCGTTCAGATGCAGTTAAATTGGATAATATCGGAAACATTATTTTATTTATTTTCTATTTTTCCCTGATTATGACTTTCTTTTTTCATTAGTTAACACATTTTCTCAAAAGGCTCATAATATTGCCCTTATTTGAAAAGCTAAATGTTAGCCTCTTTGAAGTATTAAATATCCTGTTTTGGAAATTAAGTCCATTATCACTCTATTTTACGTACTAACATTTTCAACAGGTATTTTTGCAGCGCAATCCACATTAATGCTGCTTAGCCCTCGTGCTCAGTTCTATAGCAAAAAATTACCTTTTATGTTTATAATAATTATTATTATTATTAATTTTGTTTTTATTAATATTACTCTTATTATATATTGATATTATTATTGTTGTTATTATTATTATTATTAGTATTATTATTAGTATTATTATTATTAGTATTATTATTATATGAAATTATTGAAATTAGTATTGAAATTAGTATTATTATTGTTGAAAATGACAAACCCTTATAATATAACAAGAACAAAACAAAGAGAAAGAAGTCAATATCCCTTCAGCAAATGTCTAGCACTTCAAAATCTCAAACTGCTAATGTGTGTTCATTTGTAACTACTCAAAAAAATATATATATATAAAAGTAATTATACACTGCGTTAGTTTTTTTTTTTTTTTTTCATTTTCGTTCTTTACACTGAAATAATATTTTTGGACACTACAAAACAGCTATAAACAAACATTTGCAAAAGGTGTTCCAAGCACTTTCCTAACAGAAAACATATTGCTTTGTTTAAATAAAAAATACAAAACTTAGGAATTATACCTGGCAACGCAGTGGCCGGCCGTAACAACAAACCTCCTACCAACCAGCGCTCCTCCGCATCTGCTTCCACCTACTTGGATAACAGCCTGAAATGTACCATTACTTTTAATAAAAAGTTATATGATAAAAAAAATTCTCATTGTAATAAGACGGATTTGCGCGTATTTCTTTTTAAATAAAATTAAGATCCCGTAAAGTCATATTCAACTGAACAAGAAAGTGATTTGTTATTTCACAGACATCATTATTTTTTCCTAGTAAAAACATAAATAGTAATGCAAAATACTCTCAATGGAAAAAGAAAGGAAAAGGATGGGGATTTTTATATTTTTAAGATTAAAGAAATGTTACATAAAAATAAATTATTGAAAATAATAACTCATACAGCGCAAATGGAAGAATATGCGCAACTTGTAACTTTAAGAAAATAGATATTATGACAGGTGATATTTAAAAGTGGATTGTAAATACTCCTGTGTTTAATAAAATTGCTAATTAAGGTTATGTTATACATTTGTTGTAATAAATGAATCATTTAACATTGCGAAACTAAGTTCGTTAAGTGTGAATATAATGTTCAAACGTAGTTACACAGGGTAGCTGTATACTTACAGTATCATTAAAAGCTTACTATACGTTTAATATTTTTAAAGGGACTATTAAAAATTTGTATATCATTATGACGGAGCTTATCTTGGCCGCAACTTAAGAAAGTGTAGTAATAAATAATGAAATGAAATGTCCCTACCTGCCAAGGAAATTGCCCGAAGTAAGCGTCATTACCACCTACGATACGGCTTGTCCTCGTAGCACTACGACCGCAGTCTTCACATGAAAAGAACACAGTTTACAATTGGGGATCAGACCATGCACAGAAAAGAATTAGTTTCGGTTAAAATACATTCCATTAACCATAGCAAAAAAAAAAAAAAGATATAAATAAATAAATCAATAAGTCAAATAAATGAAATAAATAACTAAATGAGTTGTGTAAATAAATGAATTACATAAATTTAAAAAAAAAATAAACTGTTTAAAATAGCCATCTTCAATCCGCAAGCCGCTGATGTAGTGCGTGAGTTGGTAAAAATGAAAGAAAACAAATCTAATGGGCTTTGCTTCAAGAATACTGAATAATTTTAACTTATCTAATTGCGAAGCCCAAATTTATGGAAGGAATTTTACATTGTTTTTACAATATTGATTAGGTTTTAACGTAGCAAAAAAATTTTCCAATTAGTCAACTACATCACAAATGGCAAAACTGAAATCATTTGTTCTTTTGAAGCGTGTTAAGAGAAGTAACTAATTAACTAAATAAGCTATGAAGTAACTAATTAACTAAATAATTTGATTACCTTTATTCTAACTCATTTAATGATACTTTTTCCATATAAAATTTCTTTTTGCTATTAATTTAATTGATAGTCAATATATATAATTATATACACTCGCAAGAACTAATGATACGATTCACTTTTTTTCAAAGAGTCCTTATATTTCTTTTTGCTTCCAATACAATTTATAATGAGCAGGGTAAATATAAATACAATTTTGATTGATTATGAATAACCTGCATAAAAGAATATGAGTAATTTTTAAATGAGTGTTGAGCTCTTCTCCAGATATCCTTTTTATTATAAGAGGCATACAATCGATTACTTATATCGATAACAGTCGCATTACAAAATCAATCATGACTCAATAATTGAGTCATGATTGATTTTGTAATGCGACTGTTATCGATATAAGTAATCGATTGTATGCCTAGCCTCAGTTTTTCAGCTTCAAATTTTCAAATTTCTCAAAATTTACAAGAGATGTTCCCCGATGAATGCCACACAGAATAACCATGCACATATAGACATATCTTAATGAAAAATTTAGTCTTTAAATTTAAACAATGCTTTTAGGAATTGCTAAACATACTAAAATGAAAAAGAGCCCGATACGACAAGAGAAGATCAACGCTATGTCAGTATCGTACATAGAGTTCGATAAAGTGTGAAAAATTAATTTTGACGCTATTATAAGCGAATTTTTCTGTACTAAGATCAGAAGTTGAATTTAAATGATGTAAAGTAATATAAATAATATACAGTGAAACCTGTGTCAGTTGAACACTTGCGGTGCAACTCTTAAGTGGTCAACTTATAGAAGGTGAAGTAGGGGGTGAAGGGCTGATTCTGTTCCTGACAAAACTAGTCGACTTAGACATGTGGTCCCCTTACAAAGGTGGTCAACTTTATAGGTTTACTGTACTTTACAGGATTACTGTACTGTTTTCATTACATTTAACACCTTTCTTATAACTGACGAACACAAGTACAGTCGATTCCGGGTAATCGGACCACATCGGGACGCGATCATTTTTGGTCCCGTTGTCCGCCTGGTCCGATTATGTGAATATGGAACAGAACCGTTATACTATGCGTTATATATGAAGTTTTAAAAAGCACACAACATATACTAAAATTTCCATTAAAATATACATAAGTTATTTTCCAGCCAAAAAATTTTATTAAAATTTTTTTTATTGTATTTGCTGACTGCTCAGCCGAGTAAATTCGATAATGTACTTGAACTTTGACCTTTTCCTTAATAGCACCTCCACCTAGTAGGAATTTTGTTAAACATCTCCCATGTAAATATCGTTAGATTCTATTGAAAATTAACTAATATTTAATAAATTTAAATTTGTGTGCATTGACCAGCCTTAAATCCGTTATACGCGGGCAATTTGCCTGGATTTCTAAGGTTCAATTAAACGGATTTTTGGTCCCAATAAGCGAATAATATAAGGCTGTAATGGGAAATGTTTTGGTTCTTTAGAATTTGGTTCGAATAAGCGGCTTGTCCGATTATCCGGTGGTTCAATTAAGCGGATCCTACTGTATTATTCAAACTTTTTTTTAGAAACTGGAGCCCATGAGCAGGAAACACTTACTTAGGGCAGAAAAGAGTCTCAATCCATCATTCGTAACAAGTTTTTTATACTAGGTCTTTTTATATGTCACTTTAAATTCGTGAAAATGTTGTTTCCTTTCAATTCTTTCTTTTTTTCTCTCTCCGTCTCTCTATTATCCCCCTCCCCCCATTGCGCTCAAAATTGACTTTATATACGCTATTTAACTAAATGCTCTCCAATATTTTACATGTGCTTACATGTGCTCACCCAAATTTTGTTGAACCATTAAGTTTTCAAAAATTCGTTATAAGCGATGCGTCATTAAAAACGTTATTCTTCTAAAACTAGTTTAGCTGTATACATAGATTCTCATTTTAGTTAATCTAAAGTTCAAAAAAGTCGAGTTTTTTTCTTTTTGTAACATGTAGAATATACTTATGATCAAAAATAGTAAAAATTAATAAAATTTTAAACACAAGCGGGAAAAAAATGCTACTCACATGGGTCGTTCTTGACTGGTCCGTAGTTTTCTGAGCTGATCTGTTTGTCGCTGTTGGTGATGCAGCAAGAGAAGAGGGGCCCACACGACGATCCAAGGGAGCCACCCGAAAGCCAGCAGTAGAGGAAGAATTGGCACTTGCCCCCGCCCGAGCAGTAGGAAAAGGCGCCCTGTTGGCGAGCTGGCGACGAATACGAATGGAACATGGATCGCCCTTCGTGGCGGCCCCGCTGTCGCCTGTGCCGGGAAGGCGAATCAGGGGGCGGATGGATATAGATAGCCCCTGTTGATTGAAATGTGCATGTTATAATGTTGCAATTAAGAGCATATTAATTAAGAGCATATTACAAATATCTCAAAATAAAGATTTTTTGGCGTAGATAATTCGTTATTGAGAAAACATCATCCTTTGGAGTGAATTTTACTTACACAGACTTTATAAAAAATTTCTTATGACTTAGTACCTTGAAAACATATGTGTTTCAACATAAAATAGATGTGCATTGTTAATTACTAAAGTGAAATATTACAACAAACAATGAGAATATTTAATTGAGCCATGGGAAAACTTATATTTATGCTTTTATTATTTTCATTTTAACTATACAAAAACATTTACCTGCAAAGTCCCAATATTACATTTGCGTGACATTTCGGATAAGTTGGCGTTGAATGGCTTCATTTGTTATTTCTTTCGAAGCCAAATTCAATATAGCTGTTTTTTGAGTGTCTTTTCTATATTTGCCGGTTTTGATTAGACAAGATGATTTGGTTTTGTAATGAGAAAATTACGAATAAGAATCAATTCCGGAAAAGGTAGCCAACTTCAAATATAAACTCGAATACAGTGAAGATTACTTCTGGTTGCTTGTAGATTTAAAAAAAAAAAAAAACTAAACTAAATATTTTTAAAAAGAAAGAAAGAAAGAGGAATTGGCATGAGTGTTGGGCTGATTCCATACAGACTGCCACAGCAATCAATAAAATATCTGTTCAAAAAAGGTGCTGTTACAGATATTTCAACGCGGAATAGATTTTATCTATTCCGCGTTATGTCATATAGCTCAAGCAAAAAATCTGAGCGAAACTAATTTTTAATAATCGAATAAAAAATGCCAATGAGTAAGCAATTGGCGTCACACGAGGGCTTGTCGATTAATTTATGCAGAGCTAATGATGTGTTCTGGAAGTCTAAGACTAAATTTTTGTTGTTGCAGCAATCAATGGGGTGTGAAATTCCCATAATGGTAAAACATACAGACAGTTTTGTTGCAAATGTGTGTTTTTCAACACTTCAAACGAAAATGTTTTTTTTTCGTGTATTTTCTTTAATTCATTGAAAGCTGTGGTTTTGAACGAAATAACTTCAATAAGTCTTTTTTTCTCTTTTTACTAAAAAAAAACGTTAATAGAGAATTCATTCAAAGAAATACATTGCACATAAGTAATTTTGCTGCATGGAGCAGATTTTAATTGCCTTTAAAGACATGTTTGTACTAACTTTTTTTGTTTAACCATGAAAGAACACGTAAAAAAATATTTTCAAACGGAGGAAAAACAACATAAACGGTCCACTGACGGACGTATTTGTGAAATAACGCTAATATGAAATAAAATTTAGAGTCTAAGCAGAATTACTTTTTGCAAGTAAATACGAAAATTCATAGTATTATGGAAATATTTAAGACTGATAGGGGTAAAAAAGCAAAATTTCGCCATTCATCATCAATGACAATAACTTAAACTTCACAGCACAGCTTTACTTCCTTTGCAATAGATGGCGACACGAATATTTCAAATATTTTCGTCCAGGTCAAGATGCTTTTAGAAAAAAAAAAAATCATGTAAATTTTTCTCGTGAAATTTATTTATTTAGAAATTAATTATTAATCAAATATTAAAAACTAAATTTGTTGTTCAAACAAATATAATAATTCATTACTACTTTATTTATTTCTACGCGTTAAAAAAATAAGAAGTTTTGTTAAAAAAAAAAAAAACACACACACACACACACATTCTGGAAATATTTTAAAAGGAATAGGTGCCCCCTTCCAGCCCTTTTTGTGTGCACTCCTGTCGTTGATCATGGTAAATTAAACTATTTCGTGGCAAGAATTTGGCTTATAATGCATTGCGTTGCTTTAGATATTACTATCACTATTGATCCCATTCACTCATATTCAAGCCATTCACTCGTATTCAAACCATTCACTTCTATTCAACCCCTTCACTCCTACCTAAAAAATTACCATACACAAAAACATCAACTGGTAAAACCTTAAAAAAGCTCAGTTTTTGTAAGAACGGCTTAACCAATCAAATTTTAAGCTCATTATCGTGATTTTCCAACAACCTCTCAGCATAATTGGTGAAATAGTCTATTGACGGTTTACAAATTGTGCTAAAAGACACTTTTATAATGGTTCGCGCTTACCAAAGAAAGATCGATTTCGTCGTTGGCTTTAACTTTCAAAGAACCAAGCTCTTATTTAAGTTTTTGTTATGAAAGGTAATCATAATAATAATAATAATCGTAATAAAGATTTTTATTAAATCCTACGTGGAGGAAGAGTCCAATAATCATAACTCCCCACATACGGCCCAGTAGAATTCAGCAACATTAAAAAAATTCAGCAATAGATAAATGTTTGTCTTGGAGACGAAGGCACACTAATAGATGTCTAAAATTCACGTAGCCCCTAGTAGAATAGAAGGGGCAATCGAGTGGAAAATAGCACCTATGCGGTGTAAATGTCCGTGTAAAAAGTCATGAGAAGTGGTGATTCTAAAATTCGCCACAGCAATGTGCTTCGGAAGGTGTCGAGGAATAAGAGTAGTCAGAAGTTCCTCCCAGTTTTTTTCTGTGGCTCGGGTAATAGATAAACTTCAGACAGTCTCCATAATATTGCACTCCATAGAGTTGATCACCATTGTAGTTTGTGGAAACAAAGGCCCAAGATTGCTGCTTGGAAGTCAATGAAAAGAGCAACCTCCTTATAGTCTACGATAAGAGGAAGTTTACAAAGAGCTTGATAGAATTGTAAAAAAGCATTCGAAAATGAGGAAATTTACCTGATTTTTTTTGATTTATAAGAAATATGAAACTTGAAAATATCAGTTTAGTTTAGTTCCAATTCCTCCATGACAGGGGCGCGTTTAACATCAAATTTTACTACGTTAGTACGTACTTTTTCTTGCAGTATGTCACGAACAAAGTGAAGGTGAAATAGGGATATCTGTCGTAGAGAAACAGATTGAACACTTCATTCTCAGTGTGATATTGCAAATGGCATGTTCTTTGTTCCAAATTTCATTAAAATGAATAGAATTAATAAAAGCCCGGATGCAAATACACTAAAACACACTCTGACTGAATTTCAGGAAAATATAGCCCATAAAACCGCATTTTAGCTTTGAAGAACTTTGTCCTCCAAATTGTTCTCAGTTCTCATTCCAAATCACGATTTGTCTTGATAATTTCAACAAGAATCTGAAAACAAAATCTTAAAAAAAACAAGGTAATGTAGCTATTTGTTTTCGTTTTCGTGAATCAAGGGCTTCTTTATGGTTTTCTGTGGCAGAAACTAAAATCTTAGATTATGTTGGCAATAAAACTACCGACAAAAAACTCTTTTCTATGCCGATTAGATGAGCTTCAACTTTCATTAAAGTGAAAGAAAAGAAGAAAAACCGCTGATGAAATGTAAAGATGCAGCATAATAAAAACTACACTCATTAAAAAACACTCTGTTTTTGACCCGGATTTAAAAAACGGGAATGTAGGTTAAGTGCGGAAGAGTTTCAAGTTCCTTCTCTACCGTTTCCGAATTCTTATCTTTTTTTTTTTGTATTTTAAGTCTGAATTTCGTATCTTTCAATTTCGTTCTAATCGCATTTGCGTGCGAAAGTAGCTGTGCTAGTCGAAATAATACATCTCATCAGACAATCCTACTGTAACCGTGCCTTGAGGGATTTCGTCGTATTCTTCACTTCATATCATTGTGATGTGTGACGAAACGCAAATATGTCTCTTACGGAACAAGTTTAATGATGGTGGATCACGAGTGCTGTGGGCAAATATATTTACGTTTGATTAACTGCTAACCACAACTTTTACTGTTTGCTGGGGCAAGACAGAAGGAATGCTATACGTAATAAGAAGTCGTGAAATTAATGACTGTAATTCGCAACTTACGCTTCGTGGAACATTTGGTCTCTGCAAAAGCATAATAGCTTAAGATTTAATAGGTAGTTTAATACATTGTTGACAAACTAAAGGTTTCGTTTTTACATTTCGGTATCTCCAAACAAAAAGTGTTCTTATGGCTAAAGTACCTTACATAGTGGTGTCTATCAGACGAAATTTTTTCTCTCTTAAGGCTGATGTGCCGAAAAAGGGGGGGGGGGAGGCGTGTAAAAAATGGAATATCAAGATTACGTTGTAGGATGAACTACTCTGTTCAATACCAAAGGGGAAAATATAAAAGAAATAGCACGTGTGTCTAAAATAAATAGCACTCACTTTGAGAGAAAAAACATGACAGTAATAATAATTAATAACATTGAAATTACAACTATGTAAGTAGAAAAAAATGGAATGCATTTTGCAAGTTAAAAAAAGGGTAGATATATTTGGCACCGGTTTACAGAAAAGGAGGTTTCGGGGATTAAATTCCCCTGAAGTCTTAACTTTTAAGCCATATCGCCATCCTATTGGGGTAATATAGGCAATATTGTCAATCCTACTATGGTAATATAAGCAATCGCGGTATATGGCATCTACGGACTTTTATGAACCAACCCAGCTCTCTCTCCGCCCCAGAAGAAACATTTGGCTGCAGTAGTGATTTTGCACAATATTCAGTTTGTTCTGGAACGAAAAAAAAAACATAATTTATTTTCTTCACTAGCTTTGAAAATTACCCATAATTTTGTCGGATTAAAAATTGAACTGCTTTAGTTAAAGTTGTTATAACAAAAAGTAGGTTTGAATATTGACTATCACGATTTTCATGGAGGTTTTTGCAAGAATAAAATTCGATATCGCTTCGGTCAAGATGTTCAATACATTAGACCTCCTGATAAGGGACCCGGAGGGTTCCTTATCAAGAGGGCACAATTTGTCCTTTAAAAAGAGGGGGTATTATAAATTGATGCGTGCCTCATACATAGCATAACTGAGCTTAGCTCAGTAATAAACATATGTTAACATTTTAACTTAGATGCTGAAAGTATCAACTTAAACGTAAATGCTAAAAGTACAAACTTAAATACTGAATAAGGGCGATTCTGCAGGATTTATGTGTTACATATGGTACATTTCACAACAAAATTATAAAGTATTAATGTGTGTTTTATTATGAAAAAAATAATGAAAAGTTTTCTATTTTCAGCACATTTTGTATATCTGGAGCAACATTGGAATATTTTCTCCCAATGGGGCCAATAGTTTTATAGTCTATAAGAGTTTATAGTTTTTTTTCTGCATATTCATTTCATTTCAATTTCATTTTGCTCTAGCTAATCCTCTTTGTTTATGCTTAATTTTATTCTTATTTTTGAGTGCTTTAATTCTTTTTCTCTTAATTTACCGGCCGTCTAGGTTTCTAAGTACCCTTTTTGTTTTCAGACTATGTTTTCTAAATGGTGAATATGTGTTGAAACGGTGTTATCTCTCTTAAAGTGAACAAACTTAAACCATTTTTCTAATAGAGTTCAAGAGCATAACACTAGTCCTTAATGCAAAAACAAATACAAAACAAAATACTAAAATGGTGATGGGCAATAACTCAATAAAAATTAAACAATAGCGATGATACTGAAGTTAACTAAATTCAGTAAATTCAAAAAGTGTACAAATTCATATTAGGTAACTAAAATAATATAAATTAGTACTGTCTTGTGTCTTACATGAAAAAAAAAGACAAACAAAATTTGAAAATTATTTTTTGCTAAGTAAAAAAAACAAAAAAAGAAATGTGTTTCTTACTGGACAGAATTTTGTTCTGTACGCAACACATTTTTATTTTCTTTATATAGTTTATAAATAAATTGGTAATAAATGATCATTTACTGTTTTAGCAAAAAACAAAATTTCCAAAGCTTTGGAAAGTTTTGTATACTGTAAAAAGAAAAGAAATCCGTAAAGTTTATGGTTTTAAACCGGCAGCTGGGTTGGTAGTGTAAAGCCGTAAAAGTTACCAAGTAAATCCGTAGTCGCAACGGTTTTTTACTGAACGAGAATAACTTTAGGGTAAAAAACGGTTGCGATTACGGATTTACTTCGTAACTTTAACAGTTTTAAACAATAACAACCAATCCAGCTACCGGCTTAAAACCGTAAATTTTATGGGATATTTCTTTTAACGGTGTAAGTAACAGAAATTTACCTAAGGTAATTGCTACAGGGGTCTGTTTAGTAGCATATTATATACAATGAAATATTCAAGGCACTAATGTTTTGTATAGAAAATTTCTCAAGGGTAGTTCACTATCTTATCAGCGCGGGAAAACATGAAAGCCTAAGAGAGAAAACCATTCGCAAGCATGTTCCGTCGCGGCGTAAGCATTTTAGAATACGTACTTTTTTTTCCTACATGCATCTAAGGCACATAACATGCCATTTGCCAATTATTTTTTGCATCAATAGATAATCTTGGGCTCTAGTAAATGTAATATTTCTTATCTATTTCATTAATTTTGCAGTTTTTTCTTCTTGCATGTCCCCTATTCACAGGTAAATACATTGATGTCCCTATTCAAAAGGACTGGGGCCAGACAAATGTTTCTTGATTACAGGTGTCTCTTAAAGGAGCTCCCCATAAAGGAGCTTGAGGCAAGACTACAACTATTAATGCATATTTATTGTAATCTTGCCTCAAGAAGGTGCAATTTTTTTTTTTTTACAACATACCTTCATAGAACCTTCTGTCGGCCCTCCTTGTGATGTTCTGATGGTGTGGATGTGAGGAGACTGGCTCGACGCAGAGGGCTACTAACGCCCCCACCAGGACCAACACCGTGAGCGGCATGACGATGCTGTAGTCCGGGCATGGGGACTCTTGGGGCTGATGAAGTGAAAAAGAACACAATATTATACTCAGGAAAAAAATAACGTAAAATTACGTTTGATTTTTTTCAATAATAAACCTGAATTAAAACATATGTAACAAAGTTACAAGCCAAATGCGAGAAAATACCTTGTTAAAATTTGCCAACTTACAACAATAACGCTCAGTGCCGCAACTATAATTTTGACCAAATGTCCCTTTGATGGCAGTCTTGCGCGCTCACATATTTTATAAATGTGTGTATATAATTTCTTGCAATAGAAATTCAGGTGAAGAAACTGTGTGTTTAAATTCTCATGCGGTGATGGTGCCACATCCATTGTGGTGCAGCTGAAATAAATGGTACCAATCTGTGGGGAACGCACACAAGTTCTGCAATGGTGTTACCAAATCAGCATAATAGAAAGAGAAAAAAAATCTTGCAATTACTATATAGAAAGAATTCTTTTATTCTACGATTTACAGAAAGGAATTAGCGACGAAGCTGACTCGACGAAAAGTTACTTTTTTATAACGACGTTTTTTTCGTTGGGTCTTACATTAAGACTTCGTTGTTTTAGTCCATAAGAAACACGGTTAAAAACAGAGTGACACCTGACAGAGTGGTTGCATTATGAGATCTTCTATGACGCTTTAAAATTTTGATAAACGATGTTTGAATATAAGAGGGAGAGAGAGGGGGTACAGCCCTATATATAAAATATTGTGCGAATCTAAAGTGTTATGAAACTTTTTCAAGTGCCAATTTCCAAAATTTCTTTTTGCATTTTTCGACCATTAACTGTAAACACTGTTAGGGAAATTGAAAAAATAGAAAAACATGTTTCTTGAAAATTTTTCCTCAAAAACTGATACAAAAAGGCATGAAGTATTCTATTGTTACATCTTTAATAGAGCAGAAAATCACTTTGTAGTTGAATCAAAAAGAAGTTTAGCGCAAATAGGAAGTTAAAAATTTCACTTCTTGTGAGTAAATATCGTGTGGTTTGCAGTTGTGCTTCACTGTAATAATTGCAAAGAGAGAAAGGTTTTGAAAAAAATTGTTGTTTATAATGTTTCACGCATTTACCTAATTTCTTACAGATATTTCACGTAGATACAGAGCTGAAATACTTTTCTACAAGTAATGCTATTTTATAGTTAGGTGTCAGTACAAAATGTCTTCTAAAGGTTTTTAAAAAATGGACTGCAAAGAACGAAAAGATCTCATAGTATTTGAATGTCTAAAGAAAAACTATCCCTAATAACCCATCATTAGTTTAAATACAATGTTTGACTATATTTTGGCTTCCCCTTTTTTAAAGAACAATGATTCACTTTATTTATACAAGGAGTTTTTTATTTCCAAATTATCCAGAGTCGGGCTTAGTCAACGGGGTATTTTACGTTTTTTTGGGACATAATGCAGAGTCCGTAACTTGGATATATGTCCTTGTAATCTCTATAAATTTCTAAAAAATCTTAATTTTTTTTGTTTATTGCTTATTCAATATTACATGTAGATGTTACAGGCTGTACATTAATTTCTCCCAAATAGTGTAAAATGTCTCTAACATATTATATTCTAGAAATGCAATGCTACATCATTTAGTAACTGAATTTTGTTGACCAAAAACCGCAACACATCTTTTTTATAAACGGATATAATTGACCGCGTAGCTACAGTTCATTCTTGTTACCGCTCTCATAATATTTCGTTAAATGGGTTCGTTAAATCTCAGTCAAATCACTTATATACTGTGCTCCTTAACAAATTATGCCTGATGTATAAATATCATACATATAAATAAAGAAAAGAAAAGAAAAACATTAGAATATTACGCATTGCAGAATCTTCTCAAAACTTTCAAAAACGACAACCGTCATTAATAAACGTCACTGCCCTATACAGTATACTCTATAATAATTTGTAATGTTTTGGATGGAATAGTAGCTACTGTAATGTGATTGCGAAAAAGCTAACTGCTAATCAAATTATTGTTATCAAATACAAACAATAAAATAAATTATTCTAAATGCACAAATCATATCAGTCGATTTTGATTACTATTATTGTTATTATTACCATTATTATTATTAGTTTTTTTTTTTTTTTGTCTTATCTCATGGAAATAAATATTTTCATGAGCTGGTTTTTCTTTTCACATGGCGCTTTTTCTCTCCATTTGCCTTTAAATGTACTAAGCCTAAAACAAGACAGACATAATTATAAGTTTTGCTTAATTTGCCGAAGAAAGAAATTATTAAAGTTACAAGCGAAGAAAAACTGAAGTTGTGTACTTGAATTCAGTTAGTTCTTAAAAATTGGAACTTATTCCGATATTTAACTCACAAAAATTGTAAATAACAAGCATAGCTCTTTATAATCGTTCAGCTGTTTATATTTTAGTTACTTCTTGTCTAATTTTTAATTTTTGATCTTCATATACATTTAATTCGTTGCACAAGTGTTTACAAAAACTACTGATATTGCTAAATCTCTAAATAGTAGAACCTCGTTACTTCGAGATTATTGTGATTTGTTGTGGTTTGCGCTAACAAATTGTTAGGATAAAAAAACATGATGTTATAAAATGCCGTCAAGGGTCGATATAAGTATATGTGTTGAAAAATAGGTTAATGCAATATTATCTGGGTAATGATTCTCTCAGTTTCATCTATGTTATAATCTCAATGATATATATATATATATATATATATTATTCACATTAAAACACTTATACAAAAGTTAGTTACTGTTTTCTAAGTCGATGTTGAAAGAATTTTAATCACTCACAATATTAAATAGTCTACACAATATTATTATATTAGTATGTACATTATTACTGCTTACGCAGACGCTAAAAACTAGTAATAAAACACAGTCAGTAACATAATTCTTTCTGTATACTATCGACACAAACTACGTTAATACTGAATTTATATACCTGGATGGTGTTTGAATAAATGCTCATTCAGAATAAAAATATTCGAATGAATGAAGCTTCACCGTACAGACATTGCCGTTTTTAGAAAATAAATTCAGCTCTCCTTTTGACACATTGATAAAATATCTCTTCATTATTTGTGCAACTCTTATCCCCATACGTCCCGCAGTGGACCAGTCGGTAGAAGCTGGGTTCCCGCAGAGCTCCGAAAGTGAAGTAACATCGATCGAGGTCAATATTTGAGAGGGTGACAACCTCTCGCGGCTGGTTGCTGTGGACCGTGTACTTTAAAGGGAGCTGATGCACGTTAAATCCGTCGTGGCTCCAATGTCCTCCAAGTGAAACGGTACCGCTGGATGTGCCAACCCCAAGTGACGGTCTCTCATCTGGGAGCTGGTTCAGAAAAATAAGAGACCACATAAAAGGGGATGAAGTCGGACCCCTGCCTATAAGGGCCCCGTTTGACTCAGGAGCAGCGCGCTCATTCTTCCTCGCTTCGCGCGTGGACACGACACCAACCAACCATATCCAAATACAAATGGAAGTAAAAACAACGAAACAACCATACATTTACTTACAGACTTTATTGAAAAGGGGACTATATAACTAGTGCAGACCAAGGAACGGCGTCACCCACTTTTTTTTACTTTAACTCAAGTCTTTCCCTTTTTTAATGTCAATATTTTTTTTATTTGTCCTATGCCCGCATGTGTAAGCATACACAAACACAAGTTTGTATGTAAGCATACCTAATAAAGAGGTCCGGGGGGGGGGGGGAATCTCAGGACTTTTTACTGAATTGAAATGGTCGATACATTAATACAAAAGCAGTAAAAGCATACAAACAATTTGACTTTATTGAAAAGAGGACTAATGCAATGCTACAATCCCAAGGGACCGTTTTCCCCCCCCCCCTTTTTAAAAATTTTAACTTAAACGTCCCTTCATTTCTTAATGTCAATGTCTTTTCGATTTGCAAAAATTGTCATGTTTTCATGTGTAAGCATACTCAATCCCAAGTTTGTATGTGTTGGCATACAGACCCCCACATATATAAGGGTTAATGTGAATGTCCCAAATCGGAAAATGTCGACAATCACCGGTGAATGTCGACATTTATCATCCATCAGAGCGGTGATTGTCGACATTTTCCGATTTCGGACATTCACAGTAAAACGTAAAGCATATCTAGAGCAGTCCGAGGGGGAAAAATCTCAAGATTTCTTTACTGGATTAAAATAGTTGATACCTTAGAAATAAAAATTATCTCAGAAACCAACCATCGTTATTTTTTCGATATTTTTCACCGATGTTGTTTACCCAAATTTGCAGATACTTCGCAGTATCCGGCGCCACCTGAGACATTTTCCGCTCTATTTGGCGTCCCCAAAGTAGCTCGACGCATCGGAGCGCAGTATCGGAGGATATCACGAAACAGTCCTCCATTTTTCCTGTTCGTGGCAATAATCCGCGGCCTGTCAAACCAGGCGCTGTCGGGGGGGTTCATGCAAATGCTAATGAAAAGAAACCGATTATGCGATTGATTTGTGATCGGTCTGCTGGAGAAATTGTTTTATCGAGACAAGTGGGGTGTTTCATGGGAAAAAATTCAAGTTTGCTTTCTTTTTTTCATCATTCCGGGAAAGCGCGGTTGTTATTGATGTCTGCGTGACGGGAATTTCTGGACTCTAGAGTTCTTCGGTGTTAGAAATAAACGTGGAAATTGACCATTCTTGGGGACATTACCATAAGGGATCATTGACAAATGATGTCACGCTTCGAGGGAGTGGTGTGAGAATTTCTGTCAGTTAGTGACAAAGAGGGGGTGGGGGGTAGCAAGTAGTATGATTTGACACATTTTGCTGAAAATAAAAACCCTTAAAATCTGCAGATTGAATATCTTTATATTTATTTTTTAATTTTTTTCTTTTGTATTCTCGCTGATTTCATTTTGTATCAAAAGCATCGATGCTGATTATTCTAGCATTTAAATTTCTAGTTAAAAATTTAAATTTAAAAAAGGAATCTTCTTGGGTATTTTCAATTTAAGGACAAAGTAGTGCAGATGATTTTTACAGAAATCGAGCAATTCATATTTTTTCCCATTATATACCAATTATGTTCTTTGTCGAAAACCTTAGTCTCATTTTATACAAATTAAGTATGCACATAATCATTATTATTGTTATGCTTGTTATAAAATTATAAACAGAGGCGTACGAACGGGGCTCACCAGTGGTACCGTGGTATCTCATTAAGTCATGAAAACGAGCGCTATTACGAAATCTTAGCGTTTTAGCTTCACCAATTATACACCTCAGAACCTCAGAAAGGATGCATTGAAAGTGCTTCTCTATGCTTCTGTGCTCCCTATTTTCTGATCGTAACTTATAATCCTTAGGACCATTTTAATCCCCAAATCTAAAACTTTGCGCACACTTATTGTTGTACGTGTTACTCAGTATTTTTTAATTTTAGCATTTTCTCTTATTTATATTAGATTTAGTCCTTAGCTTTTCCAATAGAAACCCGATTTTTATTCGTCTAATTTGCCAGTGGCATTTTGTTTAATTTTTCTCATTTTTCATTAATTAAATTATGTGTAGTATTTCAAAAAAAAAATGACCTTTTACGATTCATTATAGGTGATATTTTCAAAGAACGCTCTTTTTTCAGAATAATTTGCCATTAGTATTTTATCCAATTTTAGCATTTTTCATTAGTTGAATTAGACTTAGAAACGCGCCTAGTGTTCTATGTTATGATAATTATCCACAATTTTTAAATGCAGCAAACCTTCTACTACCATAAATTTCGAGCGTGCATTAATATAATTAAAATACTCAAACTTCCAGATCCATACAAAATACTTATTCTCAAAGAAAATATGAAGGTCTGAAAGCTTCGGGACTTTCGCATTTCTCAGGAATTAGGACCTCAAAATCATTTTTAAAGAATTGAAGTCACAAAAATTAAAGATCTATGAATTTTATCACTATATTTATGCATAGATATTAGTTTTTGCGAAATAAACTGAGAGAGAGAATGTAAGAAACTTTTTTGACTATTCAATTTGCTCTTAAATTACCATTACAAACATCTTAGCTGTGCAAAATAGGGGAAAATGCAAGTAATAGAATGTTATTGTATTTATTTATTCAATTTTTGAATTTAAGCATTTAGTAAAGAAAATTTAAAAGGCATCTGAAAGAAAAAAAGTTTTTGTTTGAGCTCTACTCAAATAAAGCTTCAACTTTGAGATAAACGCACGTTTCGTAGGACTAAGAAAATAGATATCGGGATCATGAAAATGAGAAATGACGAAAGTTCGACACCTAACAAATTGAAGGAATTTTAACTTAATTCATTTATTTCTTTCTGTACACATTTCTGGTGTTACCAAACAAGGTGTTTGGTGTTGAGTTGGTTTTAAGTTGAAAATTATTCATTTTTGATGTACATTAATTTTTTTAATGTGTCTCTCTAAAAAATATATAGATACAGTATAACGTTTTTTAGCACCTGAAATTTGTTAACTCCATTACGTATCGAAATTTCATTGCGATACTCATTTCTATGAAAACAGAATAAATGCGCAATCGTAGGGAATTTTTGATGCGGTGATGAGTAAACAAACATCATATGCTAAAAAAATCTTGCTATCTATTTTTTTGGACAAACACTTAAAATAATTTAAAATACATCAAAAAATGAATAATTTTCAACTTTACATCACCTGAACACCGGAAATGGTGTTCAATAACACCAAAGGGTTGTACGGTGTACACGAAAATATAACTTCTTGAAACACCAAAACAAGTGTATGCAATTATCCCTTTAAATTGGCATGAAACGTTTTGATAGTGACTGATTTTATTTTTTCAATATTGAGAATTCAGTTCAGGAGATGGTATGAAGTTTTCCTGTTTTGTATAAATGTTCTGTTTTGTTCTGAATTAATTATTTAAAGCGGCAAAAGGTATCATGAGATATGTGGTGCCACAGAGTCGTAATCGAAAGTCATAAAATTGATACTACTGTACGAAAAGTAGTTTCATTTAGCCATGTTTTAAATGTAAATTGAAGTATATAAAATGCATAAAATAAGCAAAATAATTCTTTATGGCACGATTAATAATGAAGTATTTTTAGCCTACTTTCCCGTAAAAGTAAAAAAAAAATAATAATAAAGCATGAAAGAAGGCTTAATGTATCGTGAAAATATCGTTAAAAATCAAGAAAAGTCAAAAATAAGTGAAGTAATTAAATAAAGATTGAAAAATAAAAAATTTGGAAGTAGGGTATTGAGATGGGGAAAAAGTGTGTCTGTCGGTCTGTCGGTCTGTCTGTCTGTCGGTCTGTCTGTCGGTCTGTCTGTCTGTCGGTCTGTCTGTCTGTCGGTCTGTCGGTCTGTCCCCCCCTAATAACTTTTGAACGAATTGTCCGATTGGAAAAATTCTTTTTGCATTCGAAAGATCTCGGCGAGGACATCTCATTTCTATATTTTACTTTTTGATTTGAACAATATTTTGTTCAATTTTGAACAGTTCAAAAAATTTTAACATTAGCGCCTATGGACAAAATTGAAGCAAATTCTGTAAACTCTGGGCACAAGAGCCAAGTTCCTATTGAAAGGAGTTCTCGGCGTGAAATATTGATTTGAACAGTTTTTGTTCATTTTTAAACAGTTCAAAAAATTAACACAGAGCTTACGGGGAAATTTCAACCCTATATAAATCCTGATCTAACGGACCGATTTGCTTGGAACAAACTTTATCGGAAAGCTCTTATAACGTAGAACATGTAGAAATAGAAAGTTTATCCAGAACTTACGAGCCTATTTTGCTAGGAAATTTTTTGATCGGGATTTTCAAGGATATTTCTCAGTGACTCAATGAGTGAAATAATGAATGAATGAATAAATGAAAGAGTGAAAGAATAAATCAATGAATAAATGAATGAGGAAAAGAATGAATGAATAAATTATTGAATAAATGAAAATATAAATAAATGAGTGAATAAATACATGAATGCGTAAATGAATGAATAAACACTTGAATGAGGTAACGAATGAATGAATAAATGCATGGCTGAATAAATGAAAGAATGGATGAGTGAGTGAATGAATATGTATTATCCGTTGAAAAAGGTATATTTTCAATAATTAGAACTAAAGATAAATAAGAAAGAGAGAGAAAGAGATAGCTAGATTATAAATTTGAATTTGGTGTATACGGGAAAGTAGGCTCGTATAGTTCTAGACGGAACTTCTTGTTTAAATAGTGATGCATTCCTAATATGTTTTTATTATAAAAGACTTCAGTTGTGGTAATGAAAGGAATCTGTTTCTAAGAAAAGCTTACGTGCATTAAAAATTACAAAAGAAAAAAAGATAGGAAAAAAAGAAGGAAAAATTCGGTAAATAAAAATATATAAGTAAAAATATTGTTATTTATTTACTAAATTTTATTTGTGTCAATTCATGAATAGTTTAAACTCAATTGGTTGAAATCTTAAGTCTGTTTTTAACAATACACTTTTTAAAAAAAAAAAGAAAAATAATAATAAGAAAAAAAAACCTTTAATGACGGTTAATATTAGTGTTTATACATTTAGCAAACTACATATTAAGCTATCTGCCTTCTTTAACAATGTGTGAAATGTGCTAGGCCCGGACGTCTTGCAACGCATAAAGAAAAAAATCTTCAGCCTAGATTTCTGTTCTCTCCCTCTTTTGCAGTTCTTCAATTTTTAATTCATCAGTATCCAGTCAAAAAAGATTCCTTACACGGTGTTACCACATGATCTTCATATAAATTAATGTTTTTAGTTTAGAAAGCTAAATATCCCTCCACCATCACTTGTTCACACTAGCCCCATAGTGCCAAGTATAACTTATCGCGTTTACACTGGTAAATTTAAGCTTCGTGCAACGAAAGTGAGCATCAAAACATGCAGGGATTATATGCATTTGCTACGTACTATCTTCTTTCGTCTAAAATTTTTAATCAAAATGGAAAAAATTTGCAATTTGAAAACCAATCATGAACTTACTTTTACACCATAAAAACCTTATTTCATTAATTCCGAATGAACTTTTCAATGAATTTTCATGAAACTTCACATGGAAGAGCATTTCAGTGTTACAAAACTACAAAAAATTACTGAGAAACTTAAACTGAAAAATAACAGAATTATTTAAGTTATCCACACTAGCCACCTTCTCCCCTACTAAGACCAACAAGCAAACGACAAATTTTAAAAATTTAAAAATATTTCCTACTTTTAAAACTTTTATCCAACAGGTTGAAGGTATAAGATATTTTTTGACGTAACATGATCGTTTCAATGCATCGCATTTTCCCCCATTTAAATTAAAAAAATTTTTTTATGGATTAATTGGCAACGATTAAAAATAACGCTTTCAATCTTCTTTAAAGCATGAATTTAACGGAATTCTATTTTGTTATTTATTGCTTCCAAATTACAGTTGCCACCGTTAGGTACCACAAAAAAGGGAGGGATTGGTTATTTATTCATTTATTTGTTTTATTTTTAGTTTGCTCTTTCTAGAGTTCTTGCCTTGATGACCCTTTTCTTGCAATTAATTTCAATTTGGCCCACAAATTGCTTTCAAGTTTTTTTTTTTAAAGAATACTTCAGAAACAAAACAAAGAGTAAAGTCAATCGTGTAAGTGCATAATCATTGAGGGAAAAAAATACTGTCATGTTCCATGAATTTCCTAGAGCTGGTAACACCATTAGAGACAAATTTCCAGACAAACTATATTTCTGCTCTATTGGTGCTACGGTAAGTTACAATTAGGCTTTAATAGCAACTCAATCAGTAACGCAAGCGAAGTTGAAGAGCGTATCAATTCGATTACTGAGGGAAACTATTCCTCCAAGAAAAAGCCGATCTCGAAGTGGAAAGGAAGAATTAATAGCGCAATCAACCAATCAAAACAGAAATAATTAACTGTTATTGGAGAAAAAAAGGGAAATTTTTTCACAACTGTGGTAGTAATTACGCTAAGCAAACATTGTCTGGCAGAAGTGGTTTTGTTTTCTTTTGCATTTGGCTTAGTTTCAAATGGACAGTGAAATTACTAAATTTCTTTTCCCTTTTCCTTTTCAATGTAAAATGATTTCAGATTAAATAAGTTCAGTTCGTATGCTCAGATAGAATAATATTTCGACGTTACTAAATAAACTGATTAAATGTGGACTCGTTTTGAAGCAATGGTATATTTTACGCCTGGTACATAAAATAGATGCATTTTAATTGCTAAAATTCTAAGATGAAAATGATTAATAATAATTTAGTTCACAAAATCAATCAGATTCAGTATGGAGTTTAAACCATCTAAAAAAGCATGTGTTAAAGTTTTTTATGAACAGAACTTCTATTACATTTAAGGAAGAACAACATTAAAAAAATCAGGCTAGTGGGGAAAGTCTGGTGTCTACACAACTAAATGAAGCAAATATGAAATACTACAAATTTTGAATTTGTCAATCGAATTGTTGTCAGATTAGACTATAGGTCTAGAGTAAAGATTAAAACAAATACTGGATTAAGCCATTTAACGACAGAATTATCATACAAGAATGTAACCATGTTAATTGTAATTTTAAGAATGAATATCTCATCAAACGAGATTTTTGCATTCAATATTTTATTACATTGCCAACTAATTATGATTCTAATTTCAGAGGGGAAAAAACTTCTTCCAGATGAAAATACAGTGAAAACTGTAAGTTCACTTGCGGGGCAGCACTTTAGTGGTCGACTTTGACAGGTGGTCAACTTAAAAAGGGTGAGGATGATTTTTTATTTTATTTTGTCATTCTTACACTATGTATTCACTTCTTTTTAATTAATTAAAATACTTTTAAGCTTACCTCCATGTATTAACCTTTCTTTAAAATAGTACTTGGCTATTTTATTTTACAAAAATATCATTAAGGAATTAAACTTGAATGGCTCATGCAACTTTAAAATTAAAGTACTTAGCTAAAATAAAGATAAAAATCTTATTAAGTAAGTTGTTTATTTGATGGTAAAGATTTCCTAAAAATACATAATTGTTCAAAATGTCAGTATCAGGTAAAACAAAAAAGATGAAATTTATTTAAAGATTAGCAGAATACTCATAGCTGTTTTCTCATTGATTAAGTTAGAAAAAGGTTTAGACAAGCTTTATAGTTAGTTTCATCCATGCAGTACAGGCGCATATTGGTATAGCATTATAACATAAAAAAATAACCTGAAAAAGTTATTTTTTGTTATTAAATAACCAAATATTGAGGTAATGATTAGGCGGTCAACTTACAAAGGGTTATTATGAGGCTCCCACCCAAATTCGGTCTATATAAATGGTCAACATAGACAAGTGGTCACGATAGGTGGTCAAGTTACAAAAGTTTCCCAACATTACATAATACAGGGCAAATTCCGTTCCTGACAAAAGCGGTAAATTGAGACAGGTGGTCAACTTACAAAAGTGGTCAACTTTACGAAATTAATTATACAGGTTTTACTGTATAATTAATTTTCTAAATGAAACTACTGAATATGAGACTATATTAAAAGTTTGTTTTATTGAATAAATCTATGAGATGATAAAATATGAGACTAAAAAATGAAGTAGTTATCACGAAATGTCAAGTTCCTAATAAAAACAAAATTGTTAACCATTAATTTCGACTTAAATAATTGTTTCATCGGAGGGAATGAAAAAACTATACAGCAGAAAAGGTATTTAGTTTTATAAATTAAACAGTTCTCAGAACAAAATAACATATTTTTGCTACCAAATTCTCTGCTAAATAATAAGTTGCTTTCGTAAGTTTAATAGGAGGACTAAAAGTTGTATGAAACAAAATCTTTTTGGGGTTAATTTTTAGAGGAACCTCTATCAGACTTGATTAAAAGTCTAATGAAATAGGATAACTAGCTGAAGAAAATATACTTAATTTTATGAAAGAAACCGTTTGCAGAATACAGTATAAATTGATTTTTACCATTGAAATCAGGATCAGTCAAAATATATCTGTGCAAAACTCAGGATGAGTTTTATGCTTGATATGAATTATGTTTCCAATTGCAGCGAGTATCTAATTTTAAAATTTAAAAAAAAATTGAGGTTTTTAGAACTTTGTAAGCTTTAACATTTTTTATTCTAAATCCCAAAAATTTCTTCAATCGATAAATTTTTAAGACGACAGGAATATTAATGAAGGGTAAAGGCACTGTTAAATACAGAGCTATTATTTCTTGATTTTCCCAAAACCACGTTTTTTTATTCACTCTAGAAGCTCTAACAAAAAAAAGTTTTAATTCGGTTCATTTGAAACTTTACAAAAATGTTTATAAGTGGTTACATAAACAAATATTACAATATATTATTGAAAAAATTACCTGCAAAATCTAATGCACATACAATATATGTTTTCTTTTGTTTTTCAATGCAAACATGCTTGGGAACTAAACACTGGGGTTCCGCGTCAGTCTGACCACTTGGGAGGAACATATGACTCTGCACCCCAGGGCCCTCGGTCTCGAAATCTGGGATGGGCACAGTAGGCCATAGCCCCGGAAAGAGCTGTCACGTTAAATTTTAGAAACATTTAATAACATTAAAGAAAAAATATTTTGGATGTTCGCCTACCTTAAGAGATCACCAGTTTAGAGTTAACTTAAGAAAATATATAAATGCACATATTCATTAAAAAAGTGGTTTTAAATATGTGTATCTAGTTTTCATTCAGGAATATTTTATTTTGACATTATCGGATTTAGTTACGAAGCCCTATTCTATGAAATGAAAAATCTGGTATTCTGGGGGGGGGGGGGGGAAGAGAGGGGGGATTGATTTCGAGAACTTTGTGCCAGTGTATGCGTACGGTTTGAATGCAATCATTTATTATATAATATATTTATTTTCCTTCATTAATTATGAAATGATTGAAATAATTATTAAACTTTTAACTAAGAAATAAAAAAACTAACGTAAAGATAAATAAAGTTGAAAAAAAGAAAGCAAAAGAAGAAAAAATAAATGGAAACAGTTTTGCAGATGAGAAAATTAAGCGGAATACAGAAGACAATACTTATGGATGAATTCTAGCGTAGAAATGAAAAGTAATTTTCGTTTCGCAATGGCCGCTTTTATTGAATATTCCGCATTCCAGTTTAATCATAAAAAATTAATAAATAACTATTGAAGCGAAAAGTATCTTAGAAGATTAAATTAGATTAGATATTAAATAAGTTTCGCTTCACTATCTATCGCTAATGATTACTAAATGCACTTTATGTCAGGTAGGTAACTAAGGCTGCGACATTTACAAACAGATTATTCTCCAGAATTTAAATAAAATATTTATCTTATTTGCATTTTCAAAATAAAGTCATTATGAAACTCACGTTAGTTTTTGGGTTATGCCACCATTATTTTTTGAGAAACATAACTACAACAATAATATGTTCTTAAATGTAGAAAATATTTTATTTTGTGAATAGACATTGTAGTCAGTCAGCATAAGCGAACCAATATTTTATAAAAGAATAATCCCATTTCCAAAAAAAAATTAACATCTATTTATTAGTAATAATTGAGCCAACTCAATTTTTTTACGTAGTACAGCACGTAATTATAAGCACTTTTTGACTTGGAAATAATCACTTTGACTTGGAGAATTTTAGGAGTTATCCAGGGTAACGTGCCCCATTCAAAGCCATAAAAGAATTATAATTATTTCATTATATAATTTTTTCTTATTTTTCAGTGCTTTAAAATAGAAAAATTGGGTGTAAAGAGTAATAATAATTATTATTATTATAAAGCATACACAATCTTAGCAGAATTCTATTGGGAGAAGCTCTTTGAAGGAGAAGCACTTGATAATAATCACTTGTGCCCCTCCAGAAACTGTTCCTGTGTCCGCACCTGAAAACATTATACTTTTTTTTTTTTTAAATAAAGGAGGTACAGTCTAAAATTATGAATCTTCTTGTAGTTTTAGCAAAAATGTTTTTACATATGCGCAAAAGGTATTATATTTTATTTAAACCCAGCTTCTTAGATAAATAGCGCTACTTAATACAAGAAGACGTGATGCATAAGATAATTATCACATCATTATGAAGTGAGCATGCAGTTGCAAATAAGGAGAAACTTTGAAGAAACAATTTGTTATTCTTAACGAAACGTGACTGAACGAACGTGACCACATGACGAAACGTGAGTTCCGACAGGACGGTTTTATTGACGAAATGAATTTTCATGCCAGTCTTGTGTTGTGAGGCTGTTTCATTGCAACTTTGCAAGAAACCTAAGAATGAAATACTTGTGAAGGCCACTATATACATATATGATCCAAATGCCACTAATGCACTAAGCATTTAGATCATATTTTACATTGTTGAAAAACTATGATTGGGTTACCAGAGTGAACTTTAATACAGAGCTGAAATTTGAAATAGATCAAAGTACTAACTGTAATATGGTACATTTTTCATTGAAAACACCGCCAAAAGGTGATTCAGAACACGTACTCTGATCCGAAGTAGAGGATGTGTCGGTCGGACGCAAGCATCCTTTGCGGAAAGAACAGAGTTCCAAAAATTAAAAATTCGAGAAAAAATGTTTTGAATGTTATAAAAATGCGTGCTTTATAACTACATAATAAAATCTTTCTTTTAATCAATAAAATAAATATTTCGAGTATTATAGTCTCAAATAATTAATTCACTACTTATATTATTTTACTATTGTACTCATTATTACTAAGGTTGTTTTTGTAAAACTTCAAATTGACACACAAAAATCTGGACACAAAAAATCTTGTGTGTGGAGTCAAATTGACACTAAAATCTAAGGCTATTTTTGTAAAACTTCAAATTTACACAAAAAATTAAGTCTTAAAAGACTTCAATTTTTTGCCGGCTTCATCTAAAAACTAATGTATTGGGTATAAAAGTTTTTTAACCTTTGTTTTGCCATAAACCTCGCAAAACATTCATTTATTTCGTATTAAACCATCTAAAGTTTGCTCAAACATTTTTCATTAAATTATGGTTTTTAAAAAGGCATACCAGGATCAGGAAATGAACTGCACGTAGTTGTAGAAATACTCGATTTCACATTTGATCCTTAAAATACACTTGATAGTTTAGTAATAACTAATCATTCCTCTACGGTAACTAATCATTAAAGTCTGTTAATTGTTGGGATTACGGTCAGTTGATTGTGGGATTTTACGAGTCCCGCTAAAAATTAACCCTCCAAGGTTTGTCTGCCCACAACCTTTGATTTAATGAAATATTTTAGTTTTTTTAAAGAAATTAATTGAGGATAATTTTGTATATTTGTTCAATTGTTGTACATATTGATGTTGGACGATCTTCACAAGTTGGACGATTTCAGCAAGATTCACTCAAGATAAATATTAAAATCCTCCATGACTAGCAAGAAATGAAGTAGTTTAAAAATTGGGGAATTAGTGCTTGTCTTTAGTTATAGTGAGTGGCCTTGGTAGCCTAGTGGTTAAAATGTCGAGCTTCGGATCGGAGGATCTCCGGCTCGATACCCGAGCCGCTGAAGACCCCCATGTACACTTGAGGATACGTGCATGTAAAATCCGTGGACCATGAAGTCCCGAGGCAGTTCCGAAGGTGGAGATTTTCCTTTCCCTTCACCCTTAGGTCTAAAAAGGAAGGTGGTGCCATCTAGTGTCATCCAAGTACATAATGAGCAAAGACGTACTTCCACTATTGGTGCTCATCTAGAAACGGAAGGCGCTCCTTGCTGTCTTAATTCCTAGTCGTTTCTGCGAAGGGGAGCTTGGATATCCAAGTGGAATAAACAACAACAGTTATAGTGAAATCTCGTTTAACGAACACCTCGCGAAGCGATAGTGAATCTTAACAAGGAATGTTTCGCATCACGAGTGACATGCAGCTAAATTCATAAAACGTCAGTTCGTCTGGTTGTTTGTGAAGTAAAATATTTAAATCTTTATTTTAACCTCTGATACCCTTCCGTACCTTTCTAGCTTAACCGGATGAAGAATACCAGTGGATGACAGGTTTTTTAATTTGAACCAACTTTCAGATGAGCGACTTTAATACATTTATTTCTGTTTCTTAAATAGTATTTCCATTCATAACTCAATTTTTAATTTCCGATTCTTTGGAGTGGCAACACCTTCGTTTGTTTATATTGAAAGATCATGCTCATGTTCATTATCAAGCGATCTTTTCTCAAGCCTTTCGAATTTCAGAAGGTTTTTAATAATTTAAAATGGTTTAATTTCCAGTTCTTCGGAGTGGCAACACTTTAGTTTGTTTATATCAAGCGCTGATTTTCAAGTTTGATTGTTGAACTTATAGCCCGCAGATGGTCCTACGAGGAATCAGCTAACATTCAGATATATTTCTACGTATTTCTAATGCATGGGCCGGAGTGACCCGAAGAATCCGTAATCCTTCCAGAAGTTGTAACAGATCGTTGACTAACACGATACCGAAAGTTTTGAAGCAGTTTCTGCGGATCCTATAATCAATGAGATTGTGCCGATCGCAGAAGTAGGTAGCAACGACATCGATGAGCTCGTCCAAAAGCATATCCAAAAATTGACCACTGAACAGCTACTGGAGCTGAATTTTGTGTCTCAGCATCAGCATGGTGTGGATGAGATTTCCTCTGGAGCGGAGAATGAGTGTCTTTTGCAGGGCAACAACCTTCCAGTGACGTAAGTGATATGATAAAACATGAGAAACTTTTGCTTCGCGCGTGAAGGAACATATCAGACTAATAAGCCTACCTGTGATGCTGTGCCCCATTTTCGCCAAATTTAAAGCATTGAACGAAACAAATGTACGTAGACAGCTTTCTTGTTCAAAGAATGCATTATAAATACTCAGTTAAATTACTATAGCTTTGTTCAGTGCATGGTACTGGAGCAGTAACTTTTTAGAGCTGCTCCGCTCTTACCGCTCAGTACTTACTTGGTCACTGCTCTAGCTCCGCTCCGTGCTTCGAACAGCTTTCATAGAAATCAAATTATTTATCGCTTTTGCTTATTTTACTTATTTGTAGATATACAGGGTGTCCGGGGATTATCTATACAACTTCAGAACGTTATATTTAAGGAAGTTAATGAGATATTTACATGCGGTTTGTTGCATTCAATGTAGAAACACTTGAAGTTTTTAATGTTCAGTACACCTCTACGTGGGCGCCATGTGTGATACGAAGCACATGCAGAAGAAAATGAATTTCAGCCCATGTGCGCGTCAGAAAATCGTCAGTTACTGTCTCAAAAGCAGCAAGGATACACTGCTTTAGCTCTGCAAGCAGTTCCTCTAACATGACTAAATAATCTCGAAATTACATTGTTAGGAAGATTTTAAAAAGTTTCCTGGGGAGAGCCCTCGAACCCCTGCCTCTAGGAACATTGCCAAAGACAGACTGAAACTCCATTTTTAAGACTGCAGTTTCGAAAGGTTTGTTAAGGGAGAATTTCTGAAACTCCCTCTCCTAACGTTTCCAAAGAGCCTAAAACTGCTTTCTCATTAGTTAAATTGCAATTCATAGAGGAGTACTGAACATTAAAAACTTCAAGTGTTTCTACATTGAATGCAACAAACCGCATGTAAATATCTCATTAACTTCTTTAAATATAACGTTCTGAAATTGTATATATAATTCTCGGACACCCTGTATATGTAGTACGTATTTATTATTTTAAAAAAAAAAAGACTAATTGTGACACATAGCTTTCATTTGAAGTAGCCTCAGTCATTCAGCCGACATTATAAGCAACAATGTCACAATCATCATCATCACCATAACTGGCTCGACAGCCCGTTGTGAGCCTTTTCCTTCCTCAAAAGATTCAACCAGACTGTTCTCTTCATGGCCGTGGATCTCCAGTTTTTGAACTTAATAACACTAAAATCGGCATCTAAACAGTCGACCCATTTCATTTTCGGTCTAACTCTTGGACGTTGTCCGAAAGGGGCTGCATTGAAAACCTTCAGTGCAGTTCTGTCACTTTCCATTCTTATGAGATAGCCAGCCCCCAAGACTAAATCAATAAATAACTAAACCCCTCATTTATTTGCTTTTTTTTGTTTAGATTTTGAATGAAACTCGGAAAAAAAACCGGAGTAGTGGAGCACAAAAAATTTCCTTACTTTGGCTCCGGTAAAGTTTTGAGTAATATCTAGTTGCTCCCTTACTATGCGCTCTTGCGCCAAGATCCACTCCAGATCTCTGGTGTGAGGTCTGTTTACCTTCCCAATAGAACGCATTGCGCTATTTTGCATTGATTTGAGCGGAAATTATGGTTTCGTTTTATATGCATTTTGCTCTACAAGTACGACATTAGAAAGACGGGAACATCAAGCAGAACAAGTGATCTGATCCAAAATGCCGGCACGCCACCTTGTCTACAGTGGGGCTCTAGTTGAAATTAAGCTGACATACACACTGGATAATTTGCTTGACAACTAAGAACTTTCCTCATTCTCACGTAACCAAAATAATTGACACAACGCATCATAGAGCTAAGACGCAACTCTACACCCTTCCTCTTACGTCAGGTTGCTCTTCGAAAAGCTCTCTTTAAACAATTATGACTTTAGGCAAAAGGAATCTCATTAAACGATTGTTTTAATAAAATGGGAGAAAGAGACTTCATCGATCAAATAAGCGAAATCGAGCACAAATAATCGGGACAATATGTACGGGGAACAATATTGGAGCAGAAAAACGAAAACAACAACCGGTAGTTAGGAAGAGAAGCTTCGCCCTTCAACGCATCGGCAGGCCTAGGGCTATAGGGTAGCGGAACATGGAGTAACCGAGTTCAGACCCTGTTTAGCCTCGTTACTAACCTTTCGCTCTCTGGCGGTGGTTCAAGATCAGGGTCTGCTGGTTTGTTCTTCTCGTCAACTCCTTTCCGTTTCGATCTATCATCGAATCTTGGCTTTTACGCGAGCGCCAAGAAAGGGATTACAGTCAATTATATAGATGGCGCCAAAGAGAATTGGGTTATTCTTCTCTGCTGCTTGTCATAGAAACGGAAAAGTTTCTTTTTAACTTTTTCTGATAGTTTACCTGATTGCTCTAGCTTAATATCGAGACATCTTAAAATAACCCCTCTGATTAAGTGATTCATTTTGTAACTAAATTCTAATAGGGTAAGTCAAAAATCACTTACATTTTTCGTTCTACAGTTTTATTATTTAAAGATAAGTGGCGGCTGCATGGGCCGCATGCGTTGACTTGGTGCCCATGTGGTCAAGTGTGCACAGTGTAATCACGATAGCATCAGTTGTCTTTAGCTCCAACGGCATAAACATGTCAGTTTCACTATCAGATTGCCCCAAATAGGAGCGACTAGGAGTGATCATATTTTTGTGGTCAGAGGATGTGAAAGGTGCTGAAACTTACCGGAGACTAGTCACAAGATGGGAAGTGCTTCATCTCGTAAGAGTTCTTTTGTGGATACAAATGCCTAAAAGTGGCCACACAAGCGTAACACAAAAAGAGGGAGCTGGGCGGGCCGTCAACCTGGACCACTGACAACAACATTCAGCGAGCTCGACAGTTGACCACAGCAGATAGACAAGTTACCAAAGATGAGGTCGCATCTTCTTTAAACATCAGTTACGGTTTCGCCTGTTAAATTATCCACGACAAACTCAAATGAAGGAAGAGTACGAGCGATGTGTATCACAAATGCTTACCACAGAAAATAATGCCTCTAACTCCATAGAAAAAACAAAAGGTTTCACTTTGAGACCCTGGGTAACCTTCCTTCAGCTCAAATCTCATCCTCTCAATCACGATCTTTCATGCTGTTGCCAGGAATCTGTTTCCTGATATTTAAAAAAAAAAAAAATCGGTCGGATATTGGCTATTCAATGCCTTTTGGCGGGACCGTCCTCCTCCCCCCTGTCGGTGTTCTCATGCGAGGTTTAATTTGGATGTAGGTGTGTCTCAGAAAATGCATTTCCAATTAAGAAAATAAAAAAATTAAATTTAGAAATATTAATTATTGAAATATTAATATTTGTGAGGGCGTTGGAGTCGAAGTCGGTCATTTTCCCGTCCGACTTCGCAGCCCTGCTTATATATTTTTTTCCAATTTTATTCTTTTTAGTGTAAGCATATTTTTAATAAATCATCAGCAGTTAATTTGGCAAGAGATTTTCACTGATCATATACTTGCGATAAGATAAATAATTAAAAAAAATATGCAATTTAAAAAGTACATAATAAAAGAAAAGAAAAACTACATAAATCTAATTATATTTTATATTTTTCCTCTCCTTTATTCATATATATATAAATATATATCCTTTTTCTAGAAAATAAGAAGGGCATTAGTACTTGCGCAAATATAAGACCAAGAAATTTTTTATTGCTTTAAAATAAATAAATAAATAACTAAATAAAATACGAAACGAATTGCTAACATTCTCCTTCTTAAAGTCAGTTAAAAAGTCATTTATCATAGAAAGAATAGCAAGAATAATTTAGAGCAAAAAATATGCAATTCTTACAAGTAAAACTTCATAATCAAGTTAAAATTATCTGCGTACAAATAAAATTGAGAATAGTGTTTTGGCAGCACCATATGAGATAACTCACACAAATCTACATTCTGTTCTTTGTTGGGACCGGGAGCTATTAACTCCTAAAAGTTTTTAAGATTTCCCCAACGAGTCAAAAACCATCGTGAAAACCGGTATTTAAGTGAAATATTTACACGTGTAGCTTACTTATGGAGGGTTCGTGCTTAATCTCCTACATTTTAATTTTCACACCGTCTTTCGCTCTTCCTGGGAGACGTGCTTAGTCTAATAACCAGCACAATCTGGGGCGAGTTTCATTTTTGAAGAGACTATTATCAATATTAATATATTCTTCTTTCAAAGGAACAAAACCCTTGAGCGTTATTGTTTGCTTGCCGCTTTAGTTTCCTTCTTTGGAGGAAGTTCTTGTAGAAAAACCTAACACCTTCACATTCAAGAGTGGCGTCAAAGGAATGCGAAATGGACATCCGACAGGTTTTCGAGCTCGATAATTCGTTTGATGAAAACACTGAAAAATGATGAACAAAGAACCCGATTTTTCAGATTCTAAAACGTTTAACATCTTCGAAATTTAATGCTTTCATTTTTAGACCATAAAATCGATACAACCACTCAGGGTAACTTTGAACCACGTTATATCTTTTAGTATATTTGACTAAAAAAGGAAACTAGAAGGTTCAGGTGGTGCATTCAGCTAAATAGGTTATAAAATCAGTTTTATTCTCTTAATTTTTAAATCACGTCAAATATACTAAAAAATATGACGTGGTTCAAAGTTAACCCCCATGGTTCAAACCCTGATTAGCTGTAGTGAATAAAAAGATCTATCTACGAAAAACAGGCATTTTAAAGTACTGCAACTGAAAGCTTTGTGTCCTCTCTTTTTGATTTAAAAGATAACATTTTAGTAAAAGTAATGAATGAAATTTTTTCCCCAAAGAAATCACATACGTAAGGTGATTTCTTAAGCAATTATTGTAACATTACCTTTTGTTTTTTAATGAAAATTGCTGTCACTTGTAGAGCATGAAATATTTCTTTTCTCGTGAAACGGCCCACAATCTTTTCAACCTCTTAGAATGTGGCTGGAGTAAGAGGAGTGATTTAGGCTCCTTTTGCATGCCTCAAGATAAAAATTAATTTTTGAATGATCTGACAGAATGAAATTTTGTCAGTTTTATAAATAAGTTGTAAATTAAGCATATGCCATAAAAAAATGGAATGGCTCATAAATGCTGTTTCTGTTTTTCAGGCGAAAATACTAAGAATTACTCATTTAAATACTATTTATTAGTTTACATTAAAATAATAATAAGAAGAAACGGAGTCACATTTGATTTTATTTTTTATATATTTTTTATTTATTGATCCACTTAATTTTTCAGAAAATAATGCATTCTACAATGTTCGAAGCTTTATTAAGAAGCCAAAAATAGTTAACCACAAGAAACGTAACTTTTCTGCAGAGATCCTTCAAAACTTTTTGCGTGACTCCCCTAAATTTACTGTCACCCTTCCGCACCATCTTGTTAATTTTGTGTTTCTTCGCTTCAGTAATCTCCTCTGGAATAGAAATAAAAAAATCTCTTCTCGAAAACGCATTGCTTGCTAAATTCTTTTGATTTTTATTACATATTTTCCATTAAAAGTTTAAAAACGTCGATGTAGATTTTTCAATTTTTTTTTCAGATTAAGGTTTTTAGTTATTCTGAAAACCAAGGCCGTATCCCAACGGGCCCGCCTCCCCCCCCCCCCTCCCCGAAATCCCGAAATTTTTCGCAGTGTAGCATATATTCCTCCCTGAAGCTTTCCTCAACATAAGTGTTTCAAAGTCAGTCCCCCCCCCCCCCGAAAAAAATTTATGGCTATGGCCTTGCTGAACACGTGCAACAAGGTTCTGAAACTATTTACTAAAAGTGCACTACATTTTCAGCCAAATTTTAATGGTTGCATGCAATTTTTGTGGGAGATATTTCAAAAACTTTCGCGATTAAGAAAAAATTATACAATCCCTGATCTTCCTCATATTTGAGAAAAACAAAACGAATGAGAAAAACATATTGAATCTAACTTTTTATGCAATACTATGATTTAAAAATAAAAACTGACGGCTACAACTGAAAGCAACGAGCGTTTTCCCGCTGTGTTCTATGTAAGTAGGACAGTTGACTAAATATGCGATTCGTTTGGAATATCGTTTTCCATGACCTTGACATTGAGGTCAGTAACACGCTTCAATAATGTCATTTAATCAACGATACTCAATATTGTGGACTTCTCTTACGGTTAATGATTTCTTTGGGCGTTAATGATCCAGCCGCATAAGCAACTCAATTTGACGAGGACTGCGTTAAGAAGAAGATGAAGATGAGCGGTTTATCTAAAGAGATAACGTCTAAGATATTAATGAATTCCGCAAGCTTTTAGCACGTGTGCCAGTAAGCTATTTTCTTCATTTCAATGGCGGTTGAAAAATGTTCAATGTAACGACTTGTGCTGCATCATTATTAGCGTCACTTATGCTTTTCAAGCGACGAAAGAACATTTTGTATTCCTTAATCTAAATCGGAACATAATTATCATGAAAATAACGTCACGTTGTCCCCAGTGATAAACAGTTTTGATTTGTTGAAAACTTGAATAATGGTGACTTCTTTTATCTTTGTATAGATAGGGCAACTTTCGGCAGCATTTTTTCATCTTTTTTATAAAAATGAGTATATTTTAAGTTATTTAAAAATCACGTGATAGAAAAAAGAGGCGTTGAGATGAATCATAACATCAATTTTTACTTTATTAAGAGATGATACTGGAAAATTCTATTCTGTACCATGTTAATCAAGATTTCCAGGCTTTGTTTACACAACCTCATGCGTACAATTTAACGACATTTTCTTACTAATTGTAATATAAACAAAGCATGTGTGAGCAAATGTTGTCATTGTAGTTAATTTGTTATAGTAGTGCATTTTAAATTAAAAAAAAAATGCTTGTATTGGTTAATGTACGAACATATCGGTGGTCAAAGTTTCTCCACCAAGTTTCCAGGGAATTCTCAGATTTGCTTATCATTGCGAAGTGTGCCACAAGAAAGATTAGTAAGGGGGGACAATAAAAAAGAAAAAGAAAGACAAAAGTTAATGTAGTATATATATATATATATTTTTTTTTTTGTGGAAGAAATGAGCTTGAATTAAAGTATTAAAGGGTGTTAATCTCAGTACTTTGTTTAAACAGAAATTTTTTGTCAATAACCAGTGCAAATGTTTCGAGATGTTCAAGAGAAGACAAAGCAAAGGTACATGATACCATAGTATTACGCAAAAAAAAACAAAACACGTATCAGTTAACAATATATATGCTTGCAGTTAAACTGAATAAAAAAACCATGTATGGGTTAACCATGCAAATACCATTTTATGTACAAATTTGTAAACGTAAATATATCGCTTAGGTCCTGAAAATAGATAAAATAGATAAAAACGTTTATTAAGTTGCAATGTAATTGCATTGGTCACCATCTAAAATAAATAATTAAAATGTGTCCAAAAGCATCCAAAATTAGCAAACTTGTACAATTCATGATACTGAGGAAACGTTGTGGATTGACATAATTAACATACGTACGAAATTTAACGTTAATTTAAAATTAATTTTGTTACTTAATTCAATAAAATTAATTAATTTAAAAATAATTTGTTTTATTGAAATTTAAAATAATAATTTAATTAATAATTATCTTCTAGTTCCACACTTGGTTTGAATTATATAAAAGTAGACGAAACTTAATTAAATGTTAGCATTTCTGTGAATTTTCAGTTTTTCCAAATTTTTCTCTGCTCAAATAAGGAAAAGTTGGAAGAAGTTCTAAGACAGAGAAGTACCAAAAAATAAATTCGGCTATTCTCTCTCTTTCTCTCTTTTTCCCAGTGCTAGTTGTTTCAACCTTTCATACAAAAGTAAGAGCTGCCAACACTTCTATTTTTCCTATAAATGATCCTTGAGATCAAAATTTATTTCAACACTACCTTTGGAAGCCCATGTATTAAAAAAAATTCTGGACATTAAATATTTCTTGTTAAAAAAATTAATTAATTAAACATAACATTTTGAGGGAAAGAATTTTACAATGTTTTCATATTATATACAAGTCTGCTTCTCAAATAAAAAAGTATTCATGAAAATGGATTTTATTTTCATATGTTGCACAAGTTTTCATGCAGTTGTTTTAACAGTTAAAAGAGAGCATTTAAGTAATTTGATGTCCAAACTAAATGAGTGAAGGGGGGAAAGAGAGAGATAGCTAATGTTACAAAATCGGATCTTGGAATATAAGGAAGAAGGCTCATTAAATTTTTAGTTGAATTTCTTGTATATCTGAAAAAGAGTGACCGAATTTCGCCCTAGACGTATCCCCAATTTTCTGAAGTTTATTTAATTTTCACCGGATACGACTTAGCGGATATTTCCACTAACACAGAAAAACAATACAGCGCGCTTGCAGATGACATGATTAGGATTACACAACAAAGGGCTACTTATTATCTCACGTGCGGCTTTCTTTATTTCCTTCAATCGGAAGGATTTTGCATTGTTTTCACATCTTTTTTAAGTTCACAGACTACAATCGCTTCTTTTGCGTCAGTCGGAGAACGTGATACCGTCTTTGTTGGGCAAGCAAGAACAAAATGGCGATAATGAGATCAACGTGATACAACTCTGACAAGAAAAACGTAAGCAACAAATTGTGATTTACTCGTGATGTAGGTTTTTTTTATTATGAATTTAAATTATGAAGGTGGGTACGTTATTTGGGCTCGGCGGAAATAGCCGGATATTCTGTTTGTATCTTTACGATGTCTGAAAAAGTTATTTCTCATAAAATTTTATTTCTTTTTTCCTAGATTTGCATATTTTTACTCTGACACGTTTATGAACTGGGTAACGTACGCTCTGCCGGTGTATGTGAAAAATGTGGGAAAGTTTTAGAATGGGTAAAAATGAGTTAAAGCTCGACATGGCGACACATAATACGGAGAAAGAACATGCATGCAGTGAAACTACAGAAACTGTCTTATAACTTGATGATTCGAATAGTTAACGGGTTGATTTTTGATTTATTTCTAAAAAATAGAGACTAAATAATAGAAATTGATGTTAGATAAAACCTATAATATGGTGAAAATTAATTAATAAAGGTTTTAAATAAAAATGATACTAAAAAGACATTACTAATCATAAAGAATACAATATTTTTTTAAACCATAAAATTGAAGTCATCATGCACTAACGAACGACCCCTGACACGGGATGATTTGTTTTTCTGGAAATTTTTTGCATTAAAGGTTATGTTTTACTTCTTGCCATATATATTTTTGAAAAAAAAGAAAGAAAAAGGTTAATTAATCTCTTCTAGTGCTAGTTCAGAGTCTTCTGATTATTGATTACTACATGTCTCTGTAGCACTTGAATCACGAAAAGAAAGTCAATCTCTTTAGTGCTAAATTACAGATTAGCACATGTACCTGCAAGATTCGAATCACAAAATAAAAATCTTTTTGGAGATGTATGCATTATTGATCAAGACTAGGGACCCCATTTCATCTCAGAGACTCCGACCACCGAAACTGAAATTATTCCCTTATTTGCAAATTTCATTCTCCTCCAGAGCTTGATAACCACAAACAGGATTTGTTCTGATTCAAATCAATCTTAACGAGTCTGGTTTCATTGTGTCCAGATTCTAATTACCGCATGTGCATGCGGGACCGTCCAGTGAAATTGTCATTCAGAAGGGTTCGAAATCTACTAAAATAACGATTCTTTTCTGTTAAAATCTCATATTTCTTCAAAAATGTTCAGCTATTTTTACAATGTAAGTACTTATGGAGTTTTGTACAATATGTCTGATACATGTATATAATGGGTGGTGTTATTTCATTTAATTAAAAAAAAATCGCTAAAATTTATTTTGTCAATATATAAACAGAGCAAGATCGGAAGCTCCTTTAATTGAACTATTGATAACTTTATGACTTTGTTGACTCAAGTATTAAAAATAAATAAAATTTCGATTTTTATTAGTGCTGTGTCAATGTCAAACATTTTGAGATGCAAAATGCATAAAAATAAACGACAAAAAGGAAGTGCATTTAATTTTTTTTATTATTCCCATAGTATTAAGCCTTGTAGAAGCAAACTGTTCAATGACCATAAAACATATTTTTCATTTTTTAGGACAGCGCTTTCAAGTGACAAATAATTAAAATACGAGCTGGATGTGTTTACGTTCTATAACTGAAACACATGCTTTCAATATAAAATGATGTTTACTACATGAAACAAATTGTGAAAAATGATCTGTGGTAATAATAAATGTTCCTTACTTCTTGTGCCTTTTTGTTGTGACCTTTGCCGAGGTAATTACAGGCAGAACTATTCTATCTTGTTTTACTATTTGACTATCATCATTTAATGGTACTTACCTCTCATGTAACATTCCTTCCAGTCTTAAACTGTGCTTCCTACTTTCGACTTTACAGTTTTGACATAATATTTATCAATTATAATTCTAACATCAATTGCCTGTATTGCAAACTGAGCATATTGACACACGCAGGTTTCCAGCTTTAAACTCTTTAAGGGACTGCTTTTTTGTTTTTTTAGTTTATATCCAGGACAACAAACATCACAAAATATGAGGTCATAACATCATAAAACCATAGAAATAAAATTTCACGTTAAATTAAAGCACAAATGAGCATTATTTCTATTGCTTTGCACAAAGTTTAATCATTACTATCATAAAGCCAGTTCTCAAAAAGTTAATATTATTCGAAACATGGAAAGAACTACTTGAATTGTAATTTTAATAGTGTCGAAAATGGGCGCATCAATTGACTTAAAACCTGCTATAACCAGTAATGGAATATCACTCTAAACATTTCACTACCTTGTATCTTTTGCCCTGGAATAGTCATCGAAAGCTAGTAGGATTAATGGCTACAATCACACCATGTCCCAAACTATAAAATGGCAAAAGTATTTCGCAGGAAATTTTGTTATGTCATTGCAGGCAAACTTTATTAGGATTGCTTCGTTCTACTCCTTACAGTTAAATTCTATTATGACTATTATTAAATAGAAGGAGAGATCGAGGTAATATTGATCACTTTTTTAAATTTTGACAAAATTCAGAATTCGAAATGCATCTGTTGTATTAAAAATCATCAGTAACATTCGTTAAGGAGTGTTGTGCAAATATGACTTGTTTTTTAAGTAAACATTTTAAATCGATATAATAAATGTAATTATTTATGACATTCGATAAAATACAGATATTGGAAACTGAGGTAGTAATGTGAAACTCTTGCTAAAAGTGAAACGCAAATTTTGTTATTCATATCATTTTGAACAGTAGATTTCTGTTAGTACTCTATTATAATTATTTTGCCACAGAATTATATTACATTGCGAAATAAACGTTAGTGGTAGCGATTCTAGAAAAAAAAATGCTTAATCTTACCTTGCAAAAAGGTTCAAGCCTCCAAAGACAAAACACTTGCTTTCACCATCATACACAACGTGATACTGAAGTCAGATAAATTTAGTGGTTAAAACTGAAGCAGGCGTAGAAATTAGACTGGTTTCCGAAAGTGGCATCAGTTAGTTGACAAAAACATTGTCATTTTATACTACAGGCGGTTTTTCTAATATCCCACATTCACCCTACTGATCTAAAATAACATTCCTAACAATTGTTAAACCTTCAGCATTAGTCTACTAAAAATATAGCAAGAAAACCTCACGAGTTTCATTTTTTATATCGGCTGCTATTTTAAATATTGTTAATAATTAGGAAAATGATATATACAAAGTATTTTTTTATTGTTCTACCAATAGCAATAATAAAATGTATCAAGAATGTAGGTAATTATTTCATTTTTGCTTACAGAGATTTGGGCATATTCAAAATTCAGAGTAGTGGAGGTGGGGAGAGTTCTTCATCCATTGTTTTGAGTGGTAAGATTTTCTTCTCACAACAAGTTTAGTTGTTTCATGTGTAAAATATACTTGTTAAATTTACTAGTAACGGGTCATAAAATTTCTTGTCTAAATCTAGTTTGCCATTACCTAAATCGTGTAATTAATCAACATTTATTCATTTGGCATTTTCGACCATGCAGGACTCCATCAATAAAAAATTTTTTTCGATAAAACAGAGCTTTCGGCAATTCCGGTTCTGTTCGGAAGAGAGGAAGTAGCAGCCACCGAAGCGTCGGCTAAAATGGATCAGTGGTTATCTGACAGAAAGAAGGAAAAAATGTTCTAACATCGCGGCTAGTAGAAATATGTTACCAGAAATAGGTGCCTGTCTGAGGTGGGATTTCTGTGCAGATACTCTCACGTGTTTTGTTCCTCTTCCCCGTTTTTAACCCTTCCGGTATCCATAAAGAAGACAATTAGTCGGATTGAAAGGGAATATCCGATGTGGGTCGTATACCGAAGATAGGAATCATTGTGGTAATGGACCATTTCTTCGTGTTTTTAGTCACTCAATTGAGGTATTTCCCATCAGATTGGGGAAGAGATAGCATGGGTAATTGATTCGATTGTTTGATACAAGTAACATAAATTTCACGGGTTTTGAAAACGTTTTCTATATCTGTGAGGGAAATAATCTATGGAAATGTTTTCACGGCGATTAATGCCGTACTTTGATAAAAATATCTAGTCTGTTATGCAGAAAGATTTCTTCGATTAGGGTCTGAAATACACGAACATCATTACAATGTACAATTAGCAAGAAAATCACTCACCCCAAAACTAAGACCAAAAGTTTGATTTTGTAAATACTTTTTCCCTTCCCCCCATACCCTCTTGCTATCTGAACTTTAACGATGCAAAAATGTTTTGTCAACCATATATTGCAATGTCCTGACATGGGTGATTCTCAGTAAAATAATTGACTTTCACGCAAAAGTTTTGGAAAACGTATGTACGACGACTGGGTAAACCCCCAACATCCCTCCACACACAAAGCATACCTCAAAAGAAGAAAAACAAAAAAAGTCAAGTAGTTAAATGAAAGTTCTGAAATATTGATACCAGAAGTATTGTAAATTTTGTAAAGTACTAAATATTTTGCTTGTGTCAAGATAGAAAAAAACACACACACATATTATTCATCAAAGAAATCGTAAAATTAACAAAACAAAAAGTTTCGGAAAACCAATTTTGTATTTTTAGAACAGGTTCTCTAAAATGTTCGGAAATTTCTGATCAGAATCATCAATGGCATAACAATCTTAAAAGAATATAATTAATTGAATAAGTTTAGTTTACCTTAAATTACAGTTTTACTTAAAATATATGCAATTTTTTTTTCTCTAGTCATTTCACGCTCGAAATGGTGGAAGAGGTAAATTCTCCAAAATTTTTCTTCATTTAAGAAAACGTATTATTTCAATTTAAATAGAAGTTAATGATGACCATCAAAACACAAACTCAATCGAAGGACACATGTAGGTTTACGGTGTACAAGAGTAACGTCTTTGTGGATAATGCATGAGCAAATCCAGGACAATATACATTTTAATTTGAATATGGTACATAAGTAATACTACTACTACTAATAATAATTAAATAATAATAATTAAAAATCATTATTCTCGTTTTTCGTAATACTTGATATTGTCAAGTTGCAAAAGAACGCTGTTGCTACTTATAAAGAAAAGGCTATGCACGTTTGAACGTTAAGTATTTTGCTACAGGTGTTGCACTCGTAAATACAGGGTGCGGCAACATAATTTCCTTTTCTGAAATGTGCGACTTTCAGGCTATAAATGTTGTTGTGGGGCGGGAGTTGTCTCAATCCAGAGGGATGGTTGCAAAGTTCTGTTCCCAACGTTGGGCAGTTCTATTCTGCACTGGAATCTCGGAAGAGCGTGCATTTTTTATCTACTTTTCGAATGAACGTTCAGTGATTTGAAGGGGCCAGCAGCTACCCGGATTGGAAACATTTGCGATTTTTCTTCGGTTTCTTTTTTTTTTTTTTGAATTACTGACTTTATGTCAATCGTCCAATGATCCTACAACACTTGAAGGCCAGCATCCAGGCATAAATTGCTAACATACCCTGCTATGCTGGTAAAGATCGCGACAAGCGCTAGAAATCGGCTTTTAGTGCATGGGGAATAGGGGGGGGGGGCGTCACCTACCCGGTTTGATTGTCAAAACTGTGTAAAACATAACTTTAGACATGTACCTACCCTATATATATATATATATTTTTTAAAAGTTTCCGATTCTTGAAACGGGTTTCCTTGAGTTTTGAAAAAAGGAAGTTATGTTGCCCCACCCTGTATTTCCAGTACCGGAACGAGGGCCGTGGTAGCCCAGCGGTTAAAATGTCGGACTTAAACCTTGAAGGTCGCGCGTTCGATACCCGCTGAAGACCACTCATGTGCACTTGGGGATACGTACATCTAAAATCAGTGGACCCCAATACCTCGCCCCGTGCGCATGCCATAATAAGGCCTCGGCTAACAGGGAGGGGTCTGGTTGAAGAAAAGTACCGGAACGCCAATGAGAAATAGTTTAGAGCCTTATTCACCAGCCGATGCGAAAATCTGTCAAACACTCGAACCCGAAATTTGAGTATTTTAATTGGAGGAGGCCTTTGATCTTCAGTTCGAAGGTTCAAATCGGTTGGTGAATAAGGCCGTAAATGCTGAACCGTCAACGGCAAGCTCGGTTCAAGTTCAAAGTTGTTGTTATTACTAATCCTGGTAGTAGGCTTTCCTATATACCAGGCAGTATATCGGAAAGCCTACTACCAGGTCCTGGAGATTAGGGTGACATGCAGCTTCATTTTACAGCGCGGAGCCACAAGTTCAAGGTTTCTGGATGATATCAACTATCAGCCGTTCACGATTCAATTCGATAACTGTAATACTTTTTTGAAAAAAAATCTTATTTCAGCTCTAAAAATTCTGTATTGACGTGAAGTGCGTGTACGTTAACACAATGTGTGCGGATATATTTCGCTGCGGAATTGTGCCGGTCTGGGGTGTTTTGGGCGCAAATTTAGTTATTCAGTTAAATCTCAATAAATCAAACATTATTTAATTTTTTAACCTAAACTTTTCGTACTTTACATTGAAATATGTAATATTATGATTGTTGTAAACAAAAAATAAAATTTTTAGTGGATAAATTTATAATAGTATCAAAAATATGAAAAATCAAATAGAAATATATAGTTTTAATTTTTTCGAATTATATTATTTACAATCATTCTTACATTATAAAAAAAATGAAAATAGCAATCATAAAACTAATTAGCACTATGGGCCGCCTGATGTGATTTTGTATATCACTGCAGCGGTGTTTTGACATGCTCTGTTCCTATTTCATTTTGCACAAAGAATAGAAAAAAAATGCTTTTACCAGCCTACTACTTCTTTCTCTAAAAGCGATACATAGAAACCATGCCGTTACACTAACCCGTACTAGTACGTGTCCCACGATCAAGTATCAATCGTCAGAAAACGTACTAGTACGTGTCCCGCGCTCAAGTATCAATCGTCAGAAAATGTACTAGTGCGTACATGTCCCGCACACAATGTGTTAATCTGCAAGAACGTTTTTGATAAGTACTTTTCTAACGATGTGATGGTGAAAAATAACAACGAAAGTGCCCAGCTACTTCGGTAGACGAAATCTTTACCTTCATCGTCTTTCTCAATTTTTGGCTTTGCGGAGAATTGGAAACTAAATGGCTCAATTACACATGGCATTCCTTCGGCTTGTGTATATTGCAAAGACGAGCTTTAAGCGTAGGAGTTTCATTGCGAAACACAGCCGCAAATATTAAAAGCTGACTTTTTCTATTATTAAATTTATTTATTTAGGTATTTGATTTATTTCATTTTATTTTTTATTTTATTTTATTTAATTTTATTTATTTGTTTCTTTTTTGTAGAAGGATGATGTTAGCTTCACGTTATTACTGAACAATTCCTTGAAACTTTTCATACAAAAGATACATCAAAAAATAATAATAGTAATAATAATAATAATAATAATAATAATATAATGAATAATAGTAATAATAATAATATAAACAATGAAAGCTAAATGTTAAAATAAAAATTGATCCAAAACTAAGTTGAACAAATTTCATGTTAAAAGGAAATATTGTCCAGAAAAGCAGCGTCGGAACATCGAACAGCAGCTCCGTAGCCTAGTGGTTAGGATGTCGGACTTCCACCTGGAATGTCGCGTGTTCGATACCCGCTGAAGACCCACCATGTACACCTGTGGATACATGCACGTAAAATCCGTGGAGCCCGCTACCTCACCTCCGGATGCAGGGCACCCCTAAGGCCTAGTGCTAACAGGGAAAGATGTTGGAGGAGAAAAGTGCCATGTATGTTTTGCTACACTTAGTTTATTTCCACTTGGAGAAAATCTATGCATCGTACAGATATGAAAACCCTAATATAACCGCCTATTGCACAGAGGATATTCAAGTTAATAAAAAATCTACGAGTTTTGTATGTGGCAGAGAATGATGCTGGAACTTTCTCACTTTTACGCAACGTTTTCTGGATTATGAAACATTTGTAAGATTTTCTTATTTTGGGACTTTTCTGAATTTTGCTTTAAAACAGAAAAAAATTATATGTTCTATGACTGTATAGAAATAAACAGTTAGTTACTTTTCTCCCAAATTACATACTAAAAAATTCGCGTCCATATTCATACGTTAAATTTTAATCTTATTTTGAGTCTGTGAAAATACTATTTTGTTTAACAAATAATTCGATTTAAGAAGCAGTTTCTAGATTCCGTCTCACACAATAAAGTAATATACCATGATCTTCTTGCTACAAAATAACAACAAAGCAGGAGGTAAGACACACCTTTTGATAAACACTCTGCTAAAGCGCTCAAATATTTCTTTCTCTTTTTCTTTTTTCTTTTATATACGAATAGGCCATAAATACAATGCCTGATACATGAAAATGTCGTAAAAAAAAACTCTACATTGAACTTTTCCGCGCTTATAAATCGATTTATATTTCGTAGAGTGACTTGCGAGAGATTTGCTTGGAGTTGAGTGGGCGTCAGGTATATTTGTTCATTTCTTGCGGAGTGTGGAACAATGCACAATCATTTCCTTATCCTGTCCAAACAGGTGACAGTAATACGCTCATCCTGTTTTCAACACTCCTTTTTCGAACGACAGAACGGATTATAAGCTATTTTCCTGCTCAAAGTAAGATTGATGTCGTAAGATAATAAAAGAAATAAATAAGTATCTTACTTGAAGCAAATTATGGAAATTTTTAACGACGTAAGAATATATTCTTTATCAAAGTACAGCATAGTATTAGTAAAATTGATTTACTATAAATAAGTTGTCTTTATGGCAATACTTTACTGTGCTGTTTGAGAAATTTAATATTTTACAGAGAGAGAGAAAGCATACAAATATGTTTCTGAACTGTACAAAAGTTTTAACTATTTCCTTTATACATTATTTCATTTATCATATTATTTCAATTTAATTAGAATGTCTATAGTTTAAAAACCATTTAAATTTTTTTTTTTTGAGTCATCATCACTGCGCTTACATGATCCAAACGCAATTAAGGATTTGCTACAGTTATGTTCAATAAGAATAAAAGAAGCAATTAACTAAATTTATAAAGCGTACACCTAAGCAAAGGTAAACTAAAAGATATTTAAAAAAAAATTTCAGCACAACCCGCAGCATAAATGCACTGAATGATTCCAAGCAATTGCAACTGATTTGTGAACATCCCCTTGAGAAATAATTCCTTTTCCAAAAAACGTTGAAATGCAATTCAATAAACTGCCGATATCCTTCCGAATTTTCAAGATATTCAACTGAAAATTTTTTATGAGCTGTTCTGCACACTTGGGTTTGAAATTATGATAATTAAAAATTGCTATATTTCGCTCATTCGCAGCATAAAAATGTCAACAACTCCTTTAAATGTCCCCAATTTATTAAATATTCAACATTTTTACTCAAATTTCATTATAATACTTCATTTGCATGCTGTCAAGTTTTCTGAAAGTTTCGTAATGTTTTGTGAAACACTTTGAGGTGTTATAAGCAAAAAACCTGTGAAGGAAATTGGAGAAATGCCTATATCTTCCTGGGTACAAGTCCAATTTTTAAGAAATTGCATAGACAAATTGTAGGGTCAGTTGGAGTAATTGTAAACGCTTTTTCAATGTTTTAACTTTTGATCCTTCCCCACCTCTTGAATGAATTCATAGTTAAAATTGTGAGCATTGTAGCCAATACTGTACTTCTTGTGAGAAAATGTGTACAAAAATTTTGACTTTATGACTATTTGTTAGCGAATGAGCTCGCGTTTACAATTACCCCAGTGTGTTTACAATTACCCCAGAGCTCTAGGGTAATTGTAAACAGTGATTTATTTTCGAATAAAGGTGATGCAAATGAAAATGTTTTTCATACACAGTCTGCTTGGAAGCTTAAGAAGTTCTGGTTCTCAATCTGTGGACAACAGGCCGCATTTGGTCCGCTGAGTTATGTTGTGAGCCCGCTGAGATCATTGAACGAGAAATATATTGCAAAAAAAATCAAGTAATGCGATAAATTTATGTAAAATTTGTCCCGCAGTGGATCAGTCAGTTAAGATTGGATCCCACAGAACACCGGAAGTGTAGCACAGCTGGCCGTGGTCAATGCTTGGAAAGGTGATCCCCTCCCGCGACAGAGACCGAGTGCGCTAAAAGGAGCTGGGCACGTAAAATAGATCGTCGCTTCAAATGTCCATCAAGTTAGAAATAATTTCCGCTGTGTAACCAACCTAGGTGACGATCTCTCATCTGGGAGCTGCCTCAAAATCATTAGGCCCTTCTGAGTCAAGCATTCTTTTATTCTAGCGGAGCTTATTAATAAAGTAGGAGCTTCCATAATTCATGGTCGCCCTGCAAGGGGGGCTAGGATTTCCAAGTGGCATTAGCAACAACAACAACATTTATGTAAAATAGAAATAAAAGTGTAATTTACATCAAAATATAATACGTATTGTCTCCCCAAAATATTGGAAATAGGATAAATTTAATTGTTTACAATTACCCCAGAGTGCGAAATATATGGGGTGATTGTAAACACCTAACTTGCACATGAAAAATAACAGGGAGGATTAAATAAATAAATTCATAACTAAATGTTTTTAGCAGCATTCCATATGACAAATAAAAATGGTTGAAACCGCTTACATCGCCTTTGTAGATGATCTGGAGAGGAAAATGTAAGATCACTAAATTTTGTTAAATAACTTTTTTCACTGTGCCATTTTCAAACAATAGGGACGTCTCCACAATTGTTTCGAAACTTAGGAAACTCTTTCAATGTCTTCCCTATGCTGCTGGTTTATTCCTCACAAGCAGTTAAGTTTTAAAAACCACCAAAAGTGTAGTTATGAAGCTTGTTTACAGTTACCCCAACTGACCCTATATGGCACTTAAACTATTTTCTGGAATTTATAGTTTGTTCCCAGATTTTTACGATACAGGATCATCCAAAATATTTTTCGCCTTTTTCAATGTGTTGACAGTGCCCTAAATGCAAGAGCGAATGATTTCTTACTGTAAAGTAAACATTGTATATTAAAACATGACCAAATACTTAGTTAAAAAAAAAAGGGTTTTTGCATCAGACTGAGTATTGAGTATGAAATTTAGAAAACTGTGCAGTGTGTCTAATAATTTGGCCAGCGACTGCATATGTATATATTTAAATATAAATATATAAATCATAGCGATAAGCGAAAATTCTTTATTCACAGAACGTAAGAAGTTGAAAGCCGTCTTGTTGTTTTGTTCTTCTTCATTTAGGTGTTTGTACATAATATCTGTGGTCCAACATAATATGTGCAGCTAAGTGTGTTGGCGACAAAAGCCATTTCTTCACTTTTCAAGAACTGTTTGAATTTTCTTTTCTGCCACATGTTTCTAATTTTACCTTTGATATGCAGTCTGAAACAGACTTCGTAAGACAAAACAAAAAACACATAGAATGTCTAAGAATCGTTCTCTACGTTTTTACAGGTACATTTTATTTCAACTGAAGATTTGCTTGCATACTTTGGCTGGAAACTAAAGACATTTGTTTTCAAAAAAATATCGTGTTATATATCCACTATCACTGTATACAGCAACTAAGTTTTCCTCATTGCCTATTTCGATGATTTCGCTTCCACATGTTCAGCACTAAAAGCTATTTATTAAATTCATAAATATTCCAAAAAGAATAGAACTCAATTTTGAGCTTCCGTAAAATCGCTTGCCTTTCGCACTTGTGAAAATAAACTCCCAGGAACTTCGACGAATAACTCTTTTGCTATGTCGATCTTTTATTACAACCGAGGAAGCTGTTGTGCATGGTTAGAGCTATTCACGTTTCAAGGTGATAATGCTTTTGTTGAATTACAACGTTATGACAACTTTCTTGGAGGTTATTTACAGACGCCGTGTTATGTTTTTGGTACACATAATGCACCTAAAAGACTTTAAGAGTTCATGCTAGTTGACTTTGGCAATGGCTTTGAGTTATATTTTTAAGCTTTAAACGACTGTAGCTTTACAGTGAGGATCGTTTAGTTACACGACTGTTATTATAATTACGAGGAAAAGACGGTAAATCTCCTCTATCAAGAAAAAAAAATTTTGGTGGTCCTTTCTTCAAAATGCTTTACTAAGTTCATTTATTGTAGTTTAAAGCACAAATTTACATTCATTTAAAAACCAGCATCCAAGCATGCATTTAAGGCTTAAAGACTACATAATTCTGTGTGTGGAAAAAATGAATCTGAATATTCCAGTTAAAGATCTGCTACGTTAATAATAGAAGACGTACATTGAAAACGTACATTTCAGAAAAGTTTTATAAAGAAATTTACGAGAAGCGAGTAGAAACGAATTCGACAATCGTCGCCGTGCGAACGTTTTGTATTAGAGTTAGAGAAGAAATAAACTTTATACAGTAGAAAGAACATTCATTTCTTAAACACCAATTAGCCTGTGTGAGATATGTCATTTAACTGTTTTTACTTTTTCTAAGTAGGGGACCTGAACTAAATTGTCTTCTGAACTTTAATACTAGTCATATACAGTTTTCAAGTACAATATGAATATATTAGCTTTAATCTGAAGATCAGCGGTTCTTATTGCCTGAAGGATACGGAATTCAATCCGCATTACTGATCGCGGATTTGGCCGTAAGACGTGTGCTAGCGGAGCCACGAAAAAGTCTGGCAGACAAAATACTTTATTGGATAACCTTATTTCGACAATGTGACCAGTTGGCAAGCAAATGAGTGAATAAAGTCGCTTGTGCCAATGAAATCATCTGGCATCTGGTGATAAAAATTCCTACCAGGAAAAGGCTATCTTAATAAAGGTATGTGTAGATAAATGATTTATTAACGAACATGCCAGTCAATAATAATAATATGTCGACCCAAAATTACATGAAATGAAGTGGCTTCGACTCAATTCTGTGTAGTCAATTTGGTTTTTTAAGGAAATTTACTTGACTCAATTTAATTTAGTTATTTAATTAATTCTTTTTTTAATTTTATTTATTTTTTTGTTTATTTATTTATTTATTTCTTGGAGGAGATTGGGAAAGGGAGATTCCGACGAGAAAGTTAGGAAAACTTATTTCATACTTTAATCTCCATACTTCTTGCATTGCATCAAACAAATAAAAATGAAATGAAACATATTTTACTCATTTAAAGTTAAGACCTACTTTTCTTAAAATGTTTTTTTTTTCTATTAGAAGAGGAAATGGTATGTAGACTATACAATCTTTCTTCCTTTAGTGCAGCAAAATAATTCTGATGCAAATTAAGCTTATATTTAATTCAGCATTCGTACAATCTGTTGAGTCATTCTAATTCATCTAAAACGACCAAACACGTCTTTAATATTTTCACCAATTCGATTACATGGAGATTATTAGCTAAGTAATTTAAGCTCTCAGGAAAGCAGGTAACATTTTTTCTAGCATGGCATCGCACAGGAAGCTAGTTGTAAAGGGCAGGCAGACAGTTTTGCCCCTCGCTGTCAACAGACACAGGTCAAAGCCAGTCAAGTGTGGGAGACGAAAGGAGGCCGGATGTTCCAGTGCTTGACTCTCACTTTTTAATTTATAGCTATTACAGAAACTTTTTAACAACTCGAAATAGGATAAATATGAAAAATAAATGTTTTTTTCCGAGAGTGCACAAGCACGGAAGAGCAAAATGTAAACAAAAAATAAGAAAAATTACCAAGGAGTAAACATCTAGTTTATACTTCAAAAACAATCTGTGTCACAAAGCAATAAGAATTTCACATCTAAAAAGACTTACACTGCAATTACAATAAAAAGATTTACCTCATGTCCATGACGAACACTTTAATAAGAGCTAATGAAGCCTTTACACAGCCATCTCAAATAGGAACATTATATGATTTCTTTCAGTTTAGGGCTATTGTTTTGAATTACAATTTAAATGTAAAGTACCTTTTATTTAAATATGCTTAAACTATTGATTATCTGTTAAAAAGGGCACGAATGATATTTGTGAAGAATGAAATATCTCTAGAGTGCAAGTCCAGCCGTCCCACGAGGGAAGTAGAAAAAACAGATTTACAGAGATTATCAATGAAAAACACGCTAAATATTGTGAATGCTTTTGACATGAAGTTCTATGCGAAAGGCGACAAATAGTGCCTAAGCTTGCCCTCAATTCGGCAGTTCATTTTTGCACCAAATTTGGAAATATATTGTTAAGTTCGCCATGTTAGAGACTAAGTCTAGCTATTTCTGGACTATTTTTGCATTCCCCAACGAAGGATCATCAATTTCAGTAAGATTTTTATTTGAGTGGAAATTAATTAATTTTTTAAAATATAATTGAAATCCGTGTTTTACATAATGACAGAAACATACAACAATGACGATTCATACATTATTTTAATGAAAAGTTATTAATCAAAAAAATCATTTTGCTGAAAATAATTGCAGTTAAAGGGACACCAGGAATTATTTAAGATTATCGCGTTCAAACATTTAGAAAACTACTTTGGTTTTCAGCCAACTTTCTTGTATAAAAGTTTTTCAAAAAGCATGAAAGAAGGCTCAATGTGTCGTAAAAATACCGTTAAAAATAATGAAAAGTCAAAAATAAGTTAAGTAATTAAAGATGAAAAATGAAAAAAATTATAGTAGGATTTTTAGATGGAGAAAATATCTGTAGATCCGTCTGCCCCCCACCCTTCCCCTCCACACACTAACTTACACTTTTCGAGCTGAGCAAAGGAGCAAGTCAGTGGCTGTAATTCAATATTTTTCTGCCTTATAAAAACGCGAGATGCGTCGAGGTATGACTATAAATCGTTTGAAATAAATTAAATCACATATTCTTTTCTTTCTAAACGTACCGAGAAAATTAAGAGTTAATCACTTTTTTACAAAAAAGATATGTACATGGACCTGACATTTACTAAAATGTGAATTGTATTTTCACATTAGAATGCAAATATACATCAAGTTAAAATTTTAAATACATAGTTTAATATCATTAGAAGATTATTTCAACGCAAACTCTTTTAAACATATTTTCCGTTAAGCGAAGTTTATCGTGGATTTTTTTAAATTTACGAAAGAAACCTAACTGTGTATTTATAAAACACCTGAAATCTTGTATTCGTTTAGCCAAAATATGGGATAATGGGTAGAGATGATTAAAAAAATTAATTCAAAAAAAAAAAAAGGGGGGGGGGGGCGAACAAATTCTTTACCTACAGATTACTTAATTAAATGTCAGTCTGTAGCACTTATAAAAAATAAATAAACAAATATTTTCAAAAAAGGAGACAGAGAGAGAGAGAGTATTAAGTAACTTTTACAACACTTCATAATTAAAGTGTTTTCAAACAGGGTAATAGTTTAAAGGAAATCTCGATATTTTACTTTCAACAGAAAGAAAACAATAATAATAATAATTATTAATAAACAAGTAAGTAAATTAAGTGATCAAAAATTCACCACTATCAAGGAATGGCGCTGTATATAATTTTCTTAACAGAAATGAGACGTGAAGACGTCGGTTTAAGATGTTTTTAATCGTTTCCAAAACATGTTACACAGCATGTTAATGCAGAATCCATCATTTTCTGAAAGGAAGTTAAATCGCATTACTGCGTTGTCATCTCATAACGAATTAGGAAAAAATCTTAAGGAAATGTCGGAAGAATGACCATATTCTTCTGTATGATTTTTCTTCTTTTTTTTTTTTTTAAATTTTTTTTTTTAAATTTTTTATTCCGCCAAATTGTATATGTTATCAATGGAATATGTAACCATCAAAAGTTGATTTGATTGTTACTAAAGCAGTTGAGGACGAAGACCTTAGGGAAAAAGTAAAGTAATGGAAGCGGTTAAAAGGAATGGAGAGGTAGGCCTTAACTTTTCCAAAATTATGAAAATTTTTGACTAATTTACAATAATAACACATTTTCACAAATAAGAGCCTTTTTAACGAGTTTTGGGTAGTTTGGAGCACTGGAAGATATGAATGGATTTCAATTTAAAAACATGTGGTGAATTACTGTGTATTTATTATACAACTTCTCCATTGTACGCTAAATGTAATTTCAAAATAGAGATTTTTTTTGTGAACTTTCTTGTAATTTCTAATTTTTAACTGTCGTTAAAAACACGAAAGATATTAATGGATTTCAACAAAAAAAAATTATGCAAACATTTATGTGTAAAACACAACTGTCGCACCCCGCGCCAAAAGTAATTTCGAAATCGTTTTTTTTTCCTACACTTTTTGCTCATCCGGACATTTAAATGGAAACCTCTTAAAAAAAGAACCTCTAAAATACTCACTCACTAGGTTTCACTTTTGGAACACAATGTTCTTTAATTATGGCAAGCAATTATTAAGTAAAATACACAATGATAACTTTTTCCGGTGGGGAGGGGGTGAAAAAGTAAAAAAGAATTCTGTAAAAGATAGTGTTTCCTCATGAAAAGAAATAAATGAATTAAATAACTAAAAAATAGAAAAAAGAGATGTAGCAAAAAAAAAAAATCAGCTGTCACTTTTTATAAAAAGGTTTTCCAGCACTGATGAGTCCAATCCTATAATCTTATAAGTTTTAACAAATTCTCTTTCTAAGATATGAATTTTGTTTTATAAAATTAAACATGTATTGTTACATTGTAATTTTCTGCATAAAACGCAACCCCCCCCCCCCTCCAACTTGGAATATCTGTTTATCACAACAACACAAAATGAAAAGACATATCTCAAACTAATAATTTTTAAATCATTATACGATCAACAGAAAAATTGTTAACTTTTAAAAGAGGTTATGTCTTTAATCGAAAAGCATACCGTGTCTTGATAACCTATAAAATATCTCTCAGGCGCGAAAAATGTATCACGCTAATGCATAAAAAAGGATTCGGCCTAATCAGTGATGTAAAGAGTGCCGCTTTCTGACAGGTCCAATGACCTTTAGAAACATTCTTTCCCAAAAGCAATATTCATTACTTTTGCATGATAACATTTTATGAATGAATGCACAAGTTGATTGCACATTTATTTATATATACACAAAGATAATTATCCACATATGTTAGTATAATATTACTAGACGTCAACACTATTTTTTGGAAGAAGATTTCTTTTACCCGGTAATATATAGATACCCCTATAAGAAAAATGATCAAAAATGCTTTTTACAATGAAACAAATAAATAAAGCACAAATTGTCAAAACAATAATGCAAATAGCTATTTCGATGCTACAATGGAGCCTGTTCAATCAGTTCAGGAAAGAAAAATGCTCAACACACAACAAAAAAGTTGTGAGTGAACGGGGGGAATATAATTACTAGGTTCTATTTCCAAAGCACAATGTACGAAATACATGCTAAAGAAGAAATAAAAATGTAAATAATGAAATAACGAATTATAAAAGCGACATGGATGCTATGGAATGTCCTTCGCTCTACTTCACATAAAGTGATAAGTATTTTCAAAGGGTTTATCACATGGAGAAATGTTCCATCCAACTTTGCCCTTTTGGTTCATTTTTCCCATTACAGTAATTGAATCACCAAGACCCAATACCGTTCTGAACTTAATAAATTTAGTTACCTATTGCTTGGTATGACAGCAAAAAATTTCTTTATCCTGTTTGAAATTCTAAAGAAATTTCTTGAGTTTTGTAATCACATTCCTTTTACTATGATAGCTATGGATGTTATTTGTGAAATAACGTCACCACGATCCTTCTGATTGATTAGAAGCGAAAATTCCTGGCCAATTTTTTAGTATAAACCGGAAGAGTTCTGTTGTAATTTGTCCAGTAGCACATCACATATATAAAACAATAGACAAAAGTTGTTTGAGTGAGCATTTCTTGAAAAGGTTTTCGTTTGCTTAGATGTTTAACGACAGCTGTCTGTAGAGTTTCTTTGTCAGCTATTCTGGCTGTGAAACTTTTGCTCATTTGGTAAGAGACTATGACTCATGTACTGGGAACTTCATAAAGGGATGACTCCTATACTTGGAACTCACTCCTATGTTGGGAATGACCCCTATTCTTGGACCTCGCTCTTACATTGGGAATGACTGCTATACTTGGAGCTCACTTCTACACTGGGAATGACCCCTATAGAAGGAACTCACTCCTATATTGGGAATGACTCCTATACTTTTAACTCACTCCTATATTGGGAATGACTCCTATACTAGGAACTTCCTATATTGGGAATAACTCCTATACTAGGAACTCACTCCTATATTGGGAATGACTACTATAATAGGAACTCACTCCCATACTGGGAATGACTTCTATACTAGGAACTCCCTCCTACATTGGGAATGACTCCCATATTGCCTAGTATACTGGAAAACGAAACCTCTACTCGGAACTTCATGCATAAGCATTATGCAACAATAATCATTGCACCCCTCCTTTCTCAAAGCAACCTGTGAAATGCTGCGATTTGGTCACAGGCTTACTGAATTGGAGCTGACACGATACCGATAAATTAAGAATTAAGGTAACAAGAAAATGGAAGATGGAAAATGTTTTTAAAAAAAGCAAAATTTAGTTCAAATTTCTTAGCATTACTTTCCTCGAAAATTACAACCTATCAATAAACCCTACACGTGGAAGAATTTCAGAAAAATATCTCATTGTTTTACCAGGGCGAAACTAATCTCTGAATGAGTCGTCTTTTTCCTCACAATGTCTTTTCACACAAATATGCTGAAAAACTCTGAGCACTCTAGCGTGAAAACTGAGAAGATAAATGTTATACTAACACAGTTTAACGAGTTGTTGACTCTCAAAGCAAAATAAATAGAATAACGTGAAAAGGCAGAAAATATTATTCAAATAAAAGTCTCGTCAGTTGAAAAGAAACTATCAAGAATGAAGGTCACGTTCAGGAACATTTCAACAAACTTTAAGAAGTGGTATGCCATTTAAAAATACAACTAGTTGACCAGTTGTCCACCATTGTTAAAAACGAATTTTTAAATGATTTATTTTTGATTCTGAATAGGATTTTTTTTTCTTTTATTGTCAAAATTGTCTTTGTATTCCTGCATCCTTCAACTCGAAAAGTATAAAAATACTTGAAAAATGATTAAATTCTTAATTTAAAATAGTCGAGGAAAAATATGTTTATGGAAGAAGTATGAAATATTTCTCTTATGGCAATTAGTTGTTACAAACATTGCATTAGTTTAATATTGGTTAACTGTATAAATATCAAATAATATAAAAGTTTTTTCACTTCCTTGCAAAGTTCGTTAAACTAGTGCAATTGAAAATTTCGTAAGAGAAATACTAGACTACACAAATAATCAATAATAATAAAATTACACGTTAATTTAAAGCACAAATGAGCAATAAAATGCAGACATAAGTTTCGGGATTGCTTGGAATCCCTTTTTCAATGCGACAAGGAGCTTCTAGATGCAAAACATCCAAATGAAGCAGACAGAACAACAAAAACAAAGCTTATATAGCCTAAGAATTATCTGTAAACCAATGAGAATAAAGGCAGCGTGAAGTGGAAGTAGAAGTAGCAGGAAGACACCAATAAGAGAGCAACAAACGAATCCAGTTGAAAGTACAGGAAGTAAAAAGGAATATCAATAAAAATAAAGCAAAAAAGACGACAGCATGCATAAAAATTGCAAAAATAATAAAATAAAATACAAAGAATAAAATTGAAATAAAAATAAGTACAGAAACCAAAACAAAATGCAAAACAAAGTACACATGTAAAGGAGGGGGAGGGGAGGAAGGAGAAAAATAGACACAAAAAAGGAAAACAACAAGAAAACCAAGAAAGAACAACAAATTAAAGAAATTTATGCCAGACCTGTGAAAAATAAGGAGTTGAGGAAGAATCATTAACCAAATTAGAACTATTCCTGTTAATATGATAAGCTTCCCAAAAGTCAAGCTCTAAAGGGGAAGAACATTTTTGAATAATTTTACCAGAATTGAAATCAAAAGAGTGGTTGGAATTCCAACAATGTTGAGCAATGCTAGACTTATTTAACTCTTGCTTTCGTACATAACCTTTATGCTCATTTAAGCGAATTTTCAGAGCACGTTTTGTCTGCCCAATGTAAGAAAGGCCGCAACGGCAACTAATTTGGTAAATACCCCAAGTGTTAAGTTGATCGACAGGATCCTTAAGAGAAGAGAAGGAAAGTTTGTTACTAGGAGCAAAAACGACTTGAAATTGAAACCTTTTTAGGATTTTAGCAATACGGAAACTGACAGAATGAAAGAATGGTAACACAACCAAATTCTTTCTAGAAACCACATTATTGGGACCAGAAGTTTTCTTAGAAAGTTTGTTATGAATAGAATCAATTAAAGAGTGAGAAAATCCTCTATCAACAGCTACAGCTTTCAGATAGTTGAGTTCAATCTTGAGAAGCTCAGGAGAAGAGCAAATATTAATAGCACGATGGACCAGAGCATTAAAAGCCGAATATTTTTGGTTGGGAGGATGAGACGACAGTCTGTGAGGAGGTAAAGAAACAGCAAAAGGTTTACGATAGACAGAAGTAGTGAAACCAGACTCACTCTTAGAAATAAAGACATCAAGAAACCCGAGGCTACTATTAAGTTCTTTCTCACAAGAAAACTGGATATTAGGATCAATGGAGTTCATAATAGAAAGAGCATCATCAATACCTAACAAGTTACTGTCCGTTAGGACAAAACAATCATCCACATAACGAACATAAAATTGAAATTGCAATTTCTGGAACAGTTTTTCCTCAAAATAATGCATATAGAAATCACTTAAAATAGGACTAAGAGGACTTCCCATAGCCAGGCCATCTACCATAGCATAGAATTTACCATTAAATACAAAAGTGCTCTGTTGCAAGCACACACGAGTAAGGAAAACTAATTCCTCAATTTCCACAGAAGTAAAATGGAATTCAGAAAGCCTTTTCCTGAGGCAAGTCAAAGACTTGATATTTGTATTGATTTCATTCGGCAGTATCAAAATTCGTTGTTCGACATATTTTTTTCCTCTTTGAAATAAATAAAAACTTTAACATTTCTGGTAGTATTACAACCAAATTTAATATAAACTATAGAAATAATGTAAAAAAAAGAGCAGTACTAAAATTTCTAGAGTTGTAAGTTGTTTTTATGATTTCTTGGGAAATTTTAGTTTTTGAAGGTAACGAGTTTTGAAACTGCGCAACTAATTTAGTTCACACACAAAGTACATAAGTACATATTGTACTAGTAAATACATTTATAGATATATTGTTTTATAGGTTATATCATTTAGATTTTGATTATGCGTATTTTTATTTGTTTTGAAACACGAAAACAAAGGTATGTACATTGTACCAAAACAACAGTTAATATATAGTAGAGAAAAAAAAAGTGAAAGGACTTTCCAAAATTTCAAGTAATATTTTAAAGGATTGCTTCATTAATTGAAGCCAAAACTGGACAGACATCTGATACATATTGCTAAAAATGTTTAAAGTTTCATGTTTTACATCGGAAAAAAATATATATATTCACATCAATCACTTTTCAAAACTATAATTAAGTTTATATAAAAATAAAAACGAAGTTTCTAATATTTCCTAATGGCTAACGTGAACAAATTCCTATAAAACGTATGATCTTTTGGTATTTCAAGGTGCAAAATTTCTTAGGTGGTAACCTTCTTAAAATCATCCCATAACAAAACGAGAGCTTAGGTATTTACGCTACCGTTGTTATGGAATGATCTTAAGATATTTTCCTTACTATTATACTCCATTAATTACACTGTGCAACACGAAAAATGTCCTTTAGATGAAAATGTCTGTTTCTTATGTATTTTTGGCTGAAAATTACGAATCTGCAATAATTTTTTGCCTATCACTTACCATTTTCCCAAAATTCTCCATTTTAGCTTTTTACGTATTTTCTGGATAAAAGTGCATATTTTTATAATTTATCGATTTAATTTATTATAAATTATATCTTTCTCATTGAAAGTGAGATCGTTGCCATTCAAGAGACCTTTTTAATGAACTTGGGTTACTCTAGAGACATTTTTGGCAACAAAAGCTTTATATACTTCTCGAAGTTTTGAGTCTTTTACAAGACAACAAAAGCATTTTGTAGACTATTTTACGGAGCAAGAAAAAACGGTATGCTGCTGTGATGGGAATGTTCTATTTCAAGCATTAGGACATGAGCACAATTCAGCAGAGTGGCGCTTGTTTATCAGTGCTCCTACATCGAAGTATTTTTTTCCCTATTCATTCCTATAGCATATTCAGCAAACAAAAAGGAAATTTCCAAATTATAAGTGGAAAAAGCATATCAAATGAGCCTATGATGATCTACAATGTGCATTTTTTCCACATTTGCACATTAAACTTGGTTTATCGAAATATTTGTAAAAGCTCTGGACAGAGAAGAAGTGGCTTTCTTGCATTTCAGGAACAAATTTAAAAATTTAAGTGAGGCAAGAGTAAAAGAAAGGATTTTTATTGTCCCACAGCTTAAGGAAGTCCTCTCATGATGAAGAGTATGAAAAGAAACAGTCAGAAGCCGAAAAATCAGCCTGGCTGGCCTTTAAATCAATGCGCTCACCTTTCCTTAGAAATGGAGAACGCTGAAAGCTACAAAAATCTTGCTGGTGACATGATAAAATGCTTTTGTATTATTAGGTGGCTATATTTCATTAAAACTCACTTTTTGGGCTCCCATATGGACTTTATTTCTCAAAACCTTGGTGCAATTCTTGATGAGCATGGGGAAAGATTTTATCAGGGCATCTCCGTTTGAAAAGCATTTCAGCGCTCGATAGAATGGAAGTATACGAATTGAATATTGCTAAACTGTTATCAGGGCAGACCAATAGATACCCACAAGAAGAATTGGCCAAAAAAATCATTTTAGCGTTTGTGTTTTCAATAAGTAAGCCGGAGTTACATTCTTCTATAACCAAATTGTACACATATGAGAAGTGGGTCTCCAGCAAAAACACTAAGTGGTGGACCATTTTGGTTTGGATATTTGAATCAAGCACCTTTTGTTTATATAGAATCACATAGTTTTATCTAAAGGACAAAAAAAAAGTTCAAATTTGTTGCACAGTGTTATCAATAGAATCTAAACCTGGCAAGTTTCCTGGCCATAAACGAACCCTAAAAAAACATTATACATATTTCTCAAATTCGTAATACATTTGGCCCGTAGTGTATATGTTTTTCACTTAAAAATTAACAACATCCAACAAACAGCCACACAAATAAGGGGAAAAAAAAGAAAACAAGACATCGTTTTCTTCATTGAATTTAAAAACTAACTCTTCCTAATCATCCACAAATGCTATAATTTTAACCCAAATTCCTTTTAATATGATTAAAAAACATTTTATGTCTTCAAAATATGTATTTTTTCCTACCCATTTCTTTCTTCTTAAATAAAATTACACGTTTGAAGATACTGTTGAAATAAAATCTAAATATCCATACAACTATAGGCTATTTTAATGCATAAAATTTAATCTTAAAAGTATGTGCTGGTAAAAATGACGCTCAACTTAAGCATATAATTGTTGAAAAATGAAAGAATCTTTCTCTCGCAACAAAGAGCATTTATGTTACTTATCAAGAAATCTCATTAAATATGATTAAAATAAATTGTGTGTGTTCTATAATATTTAACGGTTTACACAATGTGATTTGTATACTTCCTTCAAACACATGAGGCGTTATTTTAAAACATCGTTTATCCGAATTTCTTCATTTCGGAGTAGAGACAGCATTTTTCAGTTCTTGAGAATAATATTACTCTAAATAAATTTTTCAACGGCTCTATTCATTAAAGTACTGTATTCACGGTTTTAGAAAATGGCCACCCATGTTTTTACTTGAACCTAATTTCATTTTTCAAATTGAAAATCGGTACTGAAAATATAAAAAAGTAAAATGATACTTTTAATCAGTTTTTCAACCAACAAATCGTCAATATTCCGTAAAAATTTGCAGTAAATAAAGCGTTATCTTCATTCTTAAAAAAAATTATTGATTGGTGACACACAAGTGGAATATGTAATTTAAAACTAATGTCTGGTTCTTTGTACGCAATGTGTAAAAACCGTATGTTCTTATAACAATCATGCCAACAAGCAATTTATGAAAACCAGAAATATGTTGTTTTCAAGGTTAGTTTTAGGTAAAAGAAGCATGCTTATTTTATTCGACGCTAGAGATAATGATCAAGAGATACGAGTAAGTCTTGTTTTTGGTAAGTATCAAAGTTGAGTTGTAGACAACTCGTCTGCAGTGAAGTATATTCCAAAAGATTTTTGATCAAATGTCTATAAGTAATCAAACGCATGGTGGGTGTTTGATCCCTTAGGATTTGATATTTCTTTTCAGAATGGCTTCTTTTGCTGCCATTTTGTTGCCCTATAAACAGAATATAGGGCGCTGTTTTCCGCTCCACAAAAAAATGAGGAGGGGGAGTGTGGCTCAAAAACTCGATGTATTCGATTGCACTCAAATATGTCATAACAATATTCTAAGAAATACCATTCAAAAGATTGTTCAAATTCTTTTCGAATTTTTGAGAATCTCTTCTTGATTTCCATCAATTTTTCTTTCATTTGAATCTAAGCTTTCGTCGTTTACTTTTTAGAACGCACTGCACGTTGTAAGATTAATACAAAATGCTTCTGACAAATATTTTTTTATATTTTTCCGGCATATCCACTTTTCTTTGATATTAAACGTTAAGATTTGTTATTAATCTATGAAATGGCTTTTCCTGTTTAGCAATAGATCGCTTCAGCGGTAAGCACTGAACTGTAAAATCGAATTTCATTTCCTTAACATCATAAAAGCTGATGATGAAATGGATTGATTTATTTTCCTTATTTCATTTTTCACCAAAAATCTGCTCCACTTCATGTAGCCACCAAAAAGATAAAAAGTTTTAATACGTTTTCGAAAAAAAAAATTCTTTAAAGAAAACATTTTTAAAAAAATCGCATATAATTCTTAATTTTTAACATGTTTATCATAGTTTTTCTTGTCGAATACAAGCTATGACAAAATAAACCAGGTGATCAAACATATACATACAGTGAAATAAATAAGTTACTACTGAAAAAACTGCAAGGGTGTTTTGTTTTTCATGTGCTTCCTCATTTTAATGACGCGTTATGGGAGTAAATATGCTTCTTTTTTTTTTAAATTTTTATTTTATGTAGATGGAGAAGTTCGTTCTGTTAATTATTTCGGAACAACTTCATTAAAGAAATACTTGTATATTGTGCAATGTAAAAATTGCTGTGAATCTAACGGTACAAATTCTTAGTAAAAATTATGTAAAATTGGTACAGATGCAATAAATTAAGAAGAGAAAAGGAAAAAAAGAAAGAAAGAAATCGAAAAATTAAAAGAACAATGGTACAAGAATAAGGAATCAGAATTTGGAAAATTTTAGAATCCCATTTTTGTTAAATGCTAAAATTAACTACAAAAAAAAAAAAAAACTGCATAAAATATTTTTATTTCTATTGAGCTGCTGTTCGCTTCTGCCAATTGCAGCCCTTAGTGCGTTACCCAGATATTGGTACCATCTCTTTCAGTGGTACTATCGCCGCATGAGAATTTTGACGTCCAGTTTCTTGACCTGAAAAGGCGAGCATTCAGACTCTGTTGATGCGAAATTGCACAAGAAATTTAATTTAGCCGAGAGCATCCAAGCCAAATGTCTTACTCAAGGGATCTTTTACCTTACCACGACACCACCACGCGGGCTACTGCATAAAATATTTGCGAAAAATTTATGAGAAAGATATTTTAAAATGACGCATTGACGCTTAAAATTTCTAAATAAAGGCTAAACTTAGACAGGGGGGGGGGGCGGTCTTGAGGAAACGACATTAAAAAAATACAGGTAGACTCGTCAAAATGTCGAAAACTTTCTACGCATAAAAGTTCGAAACAGAGGAGAATTTCTGTATTATTTTACCTGAATCAAAAAGATGAGCAGTGGGAATTTAACCATTTAGACCACTCATAATTTATAAGCAATTACCGATCATATAAGTTTTTGTTTCTAATGTGATTTTGGTTTTCTTTCAAGAGTTTAGCAAGCTCATTTAGTTTGCGCTACCTGAAAAAGTTCATATTAATTGTTAATCCCTTGAACAACGAAGCACTTCAAATGATTGCAGTATGTTTGATGATTGAGAACAAAAACAGGCTTTTCAACAAGAGAAAATACAAACTGTAAGTCGAGACAGAATCGGGAAACTGATAAGGAGAATATTCTTACGTTTATTGGCACGTACATAAAACAAGAAAAATTTATAAATACTACCTGATTAAGCTTGGCAGAAAACTGTTCAGTTAATAAAGTTAGTGATTATTAATCCATTGTAACAGATAACTAAAACAAAAATACTTTAAAATAAAGAAAGAAGGAATAAAAGCAATTTACAGTTTTGAAAAAAATAAAAATATTAGGAAGGTGATCAAAACAATACAGGTATTCAATAGAAGCAGCGTTTGCCTCAAAAACACGTCCTTCTGATTTAATCACAATTATCACAACAAAAAAATTAATAAATATTTTTTTTAAAAAAGTAAAGAATTTGAGAAATATGTCTGCATGTTAGCAATTATGACTGCAATTTCTTTTTCGCAGAATTAATAGTTTTTGTTAGTGCTCAATGTGCTTTCGGAAATCCCAAAATACGTGTTTGAGATTGACAGTCTGAATATGTGATTAAAAAAAATTTTCTTTGGGAAATACTCTCAACTACTCATTAATATTTTTAATTTTGCGATGCATTTTTTTTCTTGTCGCATTTATACACTGTAAAAAATTCTAGTTGAACCTTCCCCCCCCCCCCCAAAAAAAAAAAAAAAACGAAAAAATAGTGAAATTTAGCTGCAACCAACATTTGGTACTAAAGTTGAACATTATAAATGGTTCTAGTTTCACATGCATGGTGACATTAGGTGAAACTACACCACTATAATGATTCAACCTAGTACTAAATGATGGTTTGCAGATAAATTTCACCATTTTTTGGTGACAGGTTGAATTTTTTAGTGTATTAACTTGTATTAACATGTTAAAACTCGTGTCAATCGAAACTTATTGTTCCACAGATTTGGAATAAGTGGATATCCTATTTTCATTTTGTTCCTGTGCCGCCCATCAGACTGTTCTTTGAGCACTCCAAGAGGACCATTCTACTTTCGCTGAGAATCTCTATTCTAGTAAAAGAAGGTTTATGCAGCTTTTAAGAGAAATAAAATAAAAGCATGTTTTTGCCCGTCTTTCCCGTGCAATAAAAATTAATGCACTGATCCCTGAATATAGCACGGAAAATATCAGTTCATGATGTCAATACTCGGCAAAGGTTAACGGTTATTTCATGAGGTCATTAACAGGGTTAACAAGCTTCTGCGTAGAGTGAATCAGGATACTTACATCGTCACTGAAAGGGTAAAATTGCTTTCGCTAGTAGCTTATTTGATGCTAGACGGACGGACACACTTCAATTACCATGCTACCAAGCATGATCTTCCATAAGCTTTAAAAACTGGAAGTCACCCAATAAAGATTTCGTTTTCTTCGCATTCCAGGATTTATTCACGGCAATTACCCCCGCCCCAGTAATCGAATTTTCCCCCATCGTAAACCTACATCAAAGCTGCACTCTCTCGAACATCTAATAGCTGAATTTATGGTTTTATATCAAAACTGATGAGTGATTTTATTACAATAGTTATTACTTTATTATTTCGTTCTCACGGTCCTATTTGTCATTTAACTCCTTCCATACGAAATGTGATGTTCACAAAAAGAGTATATAGACGTACGATTTAAACCAGTGGTTTCCAAAGTGGTATATGGATAATTTATTCGACCTACAAAGGTTCACATCGAGGAAAGAGAAAATGGGTGGTTCATGGGGGATATGAAAATAGGAATCTATGAACTGGATCTCATTTAAGAAAGTTTAACCAAATTTTAGACACACTTAACAGACATTTTACCAATGTCACTTACTTATTAATATAATAAGCATGTAAATTTACTAATAATATATTATAAAATTTAAAAATAATCCGTAGCACTTAGTTTTAAATTACATTTCGTAACTTTCACCTGACATTTCAGGACATATTTCTCTATCTCCCTACTGTTTTGGAACTTTTTGGGAATACCTTTTGCCTCAGTTTTAATCTGTTGTACAACTTTCAAACATAAATGTTGCACTGATTGACTTCATTTAGAATGATCCCTTAGTAAATGTGTCCCTGAAAAACAGAAGGAAATAACAATGGGTCCAAATAAAAAAGTTTGGGATCCTAAGATTTAAACTAAGCGATTACAACTGTTGGCTAAAAATAAATATAGATGATTTTTCTTCAAAAAGGAGCTGTGGGTGCTCCAACAAATTTTTCTTTTGCACTACTTTTAAACTCCAAATAAGAGGAGATTTGATCTTATTCCCTGCTTCCAAATTTCACGATTATTTTGTCCAAGCAACTGGGTTTTCAGAATCGTGAATGCTGAGAGTCACAAAATCTACATCAGATTCTATTATATATTTTCGTGTTTTAAACTAAAAAGAACCAGGTATTGGTGTGGTACAAAAACTCCTCAAAAGGGATTAAAAATACGAACATATTATCACAAACTGTGAACATAATGCATTACAATATTGGTATTAAAACTTATAATCAGATTGCTTTCCAAAACAACTGTAATCTTTTTCATATCTTTAGCATTCTGCGGCATGTCATAAAAATATATTCTAACTTAGAAGTGAGAAAATGAACGCAATTCACGTTCTTGACAGTACAGGGTGTACAAGCAAACGTTTTCCTAACGTAGTAATAGATGAAAAAATTCACGCAACGAGGGTAGATTAGTTTGGGACAAACATGTCCTAATGATTTAAAAGTCTAAAATTCGGAATTTCAGAAGTCAGAAGTCCGGAAGATCCCAGATTTTAATAGTAAAATATTCCGTTTAATGTAAATTCACCTGCACCAAAATATTGCCTCAGCGCTACGGGGTACCATTTATAATAAAAGACATCACACACATGAACTATTAGATTTTTTTTAAAAATTAAACTAAAATAGTTAAATATTAATTGAATGTATCGGAAAGTTTTTAACTCACCAATTGATAGATCGTAAGCAACAATTTAATATTTCAGGTATTTTAATGGAGAGGAGGCAAAAAAACACGGGACTGCGAATATGTAATAGTTACTTTTTCTACAAGAACTAGCAATACTGATTTAAAATTAAAATATGTTCCTTGTGCATACGGAACCATGTCTGTTATTTATTTAATGAAAAAAGATTAAGCCTGCTACCAAAAATTGATGCTTCGTATACAATCAGAAAAAAGCGCTTAACTTTTTATTTATCTATTTTTACTATTATTATTTCTTTTCCTTTTTTCCCCCCGGTAAAGCACTCTTGTATGTAAGAAAATACATAAAAAATAACACTGAAAAACTTACCATGGGAATCCACTTTTGTGTAAATCTTTTAAGCCAGAATTAGCGTCGAGCTTTCCTCGCTGAACTTATTTCCTATTTTGAAAATGCCGCGTGTTCTTGAAACAGTTTTCTCCGTTTCAGTTCAATCATAACCACTTCAAATCTTGCTTTTTACAGAAGCATGAAGGATAAATATTCTTTCTCAGTTTTTTAATTGTCACAGGAATTATTTACAAATATATTTTCAGTTGGAATAAATATTATCATGCTACAAATAAATTTCCCGTCACCTGTAACGGACGTAAACAGCCATGTTGAAGACAAGTTTCGTTTTGCGACAAACCGCTCGAGCGGAGTTGTGTTGCTCGTCGGCTGACCTCCTTTTTCCTCTGACGGAATTATCAGTGGCCGTTAGAACAAATGAAATAAAGAACAAAAATAAGAGGCCTACTTCGCTCGTAGAGGAACCAATCGCGAGGAACCAAACGATATTCCCGAGTGGTGTGCATGATAAAAGGTGGATTATTGTAGTAATATTTTTTTTTTTTTAATTTCAATTTTACGCATTTACTTGCGGGTAATTGATGTTACGTTTCGGATGCTTGCATGTAAAGCATTGATTAGATGGAGCGATAAATACGACTCATACTTGTAATGTGTCTCAATTTTACACCAAGGGTGAACCGATTTTTAAGTTTGATAATGAAACCAGTGAAAGAAATGTGGCTTAATCGGAGCTCATAGAGATGGAACTGGAATGCCCTGAAATTTGGGCGAGGGGGGGGGGGGGGAGTGATCGAAATATTGCTCTACTAAACTTTTTCTCAAAATATGTCACTCGTCCAATACAGCAGGAAAACAAAATGTCATATTATTTGAACAATTTTGATAGCTAACGTACATTTTTTTCACTTCTGTTCAAAAAGACATTATGCAATGGCAACACATACAGCCAAATATTAAAAACAAACAAATAGCATAGTGTAAAATTCGATTTAAAAGTCCGGCATTGAATTTGAAACTTAGGGCATTTAAAACAAGAGTTAAAAGGAGGAAGATGTGTCGGCGCTTGTAAATTACTCTTGGGACGTCAGAACACCTAGGGTCGCTAGTGAACTGCAGCAAAATATTTTGTAATAGGAAACGCAATGTATTGTCATTACAATAAAAAAAAAAAAAAAATGCGACGATTATAGGAATGTGTGGGAAAAAGAGTTCGAGAGGAAATCTTAAGCACGATACTCGGAGGGTAAAGTTTGAAAACTAAAGTTCGAAAATAACCGTACAGAAAAGCAACCACTATTTGTAGTATACACAGTCATAAATAAGATTTTATGACTATGTATACTACAAATAGTGGTTGCTTTTCAACTATTAATTTCAAGTACTGATTCCTACATTCTAATTCTCCAAACTTTCAATAAGGCACACATCAGTTGTTTCTGAAAAAAAAAAAAAAAGAGAGCCGATTCTTTTTTTCTAAATTTGATTTAAAAAAACGAATGAGAAAAATTGAGAAACATTCGACCTTAACTCTACATTAGGCAATGACTTCATTGTACTACAATCATTAAAAAAAAAGAAAAAAAAAAAGAAAAAAAACCCTTTAAATGAAGACCTTTTTCAATTTTTAACAGTATCGTCCTTCGGCTGTAGGTGTTATTGTGGCATTAAATGTCAAACATTTTTCTAAAATCTTTTCTGTTATTTCCCAAATAATAAAACGAAATGGGAGCACTGAAAAAATATACTTATTTCGCGAGATTTATTTTTTCGTACCAGATGAGGGTCGTTTTCATTGTACAATTTTCTACGATTTCTTTCATTAAGACTCTAAAAAATTTTTGTAAAACTACAGAAGGGAAACTGAGTGTTTCCTTAAATTTACGAAGAGTTTGCTTCGAATCAAATAATCAAGTTTCTTGATAACAGTTTCTCAATAAAATTCGCTCTCTAAAATTAAAGAGAAAGATTTGTTTAGTTACGTAAAACTGAACACATGAGTTCTGTGGCTGCCAGTTTAAAAAGTTGTAAGCAAATGGATAAATGAAAGTTCGAAATCTGTGATACCAGTTTAAAAATTGTAAAAAAGGCATTATCTAGTGTTAACATATAGTTTATCTATAGCTGTAGCGAGCAGCCGAAATCAAAATATAGCGTGTTATCTGCAGCGATCAATTTCCTGAATGTTCTCTTGTTTTTATTCTTCTTATTTTCGTTTTTAAGGATTTTGTATTTTCTTATTTTTACGTCTCTTATAATTTTACGTTAGACTCTGGATGATTGATTTCCAGGAGATTCTCGTGCATTCTTCTGGGGAAAATTTTACACAGTGTACCGTATCATATTTTTATTATTGCAAAATTTTCGACTTTCACCTAGTTTTCCACTACTCTTTTACGTTTTCTTGTTCAAAGTTTAAATCAGCATTTCAATGTGTCATTTTTTAAAAATAGTGTTGCCATTATGCTGAACTAAAATAATAAAAAGTGTAATGACCGTTGAATTTCCAATCGGGATCCCTTATTCTACAAAGCGAAACATTTGCTACACGCACACTCCAACTGATATTAGAATCAACAAATGCGCCAATGACATTCGACAAAGCTCGCATGCAAACACTCTAAACAAGGAGAAGGAAAATTCTAAACTAACGCACTTCGTCCTTTACACTCTTTTCCTCCATATCGTAAAATTATTTCATCGATTGCGCTGAAACAGAAACCGTGAGGAGTTTTTACAGCTTCGAAGTATGCCACACGCAACCGTATCAATCTTTGATCCCTTTTCTAAATATAAATGACTCCGTACTCTTATTCTAACGTTTAGTCTTCTGCTGTGATACTACATGGGTAAGATCCTGATTACCATTCTATTATTTGCAACATAGCTATTAGGTTTGGAATAATTTGTACATAATGTGATTTCCAAAATAAAAACAAATCATTTGTTGTGACGTCCAATCATTTGTTGTGACGTTCATGCGACTTTTTTATTAAATAAAAATATCAGTTAATATTCTTCAAACTATTTACAAGCACAACACGAAAATTACTTTGGAATTTTAGTCACATGCGTAAATGTGTAAAAATTTGGCGATTTTTGGACATAACATTCCGTCCGTTTAAAAAAATGCAAAGGGTATAGGGGAATTTCGGGTAGTACCGGACGCCTAAGCTTCTACTACATTCTTTAAAAAAAATACTGCTCATTTGGAACAGATTCTATGTAAAAGTTTATTCTTCTATAAAAACACATATTAAAAACCATTTTTCTATATTAAAAATATCTATCGTTTTTTGGACTTTTTGCAACGATTACTTTTTGATCAATTAAAAATGTGGAGGATTATATTGGACATGTAGAAAATGTTTGGTTTCCCAAAGAGACGTCTGGTTTCACAAACAAAACAAAAATTATTAGACAGAAGTAATTTAAAGGAAACGTTCAACTTTTCCAAAGCCTACAGAGCCAATGTATACATTTGATGACATGACAGTTGAATAAATATTGCTTCAAACATTGCAAATTTTGGAAAATGAAATATAAATTTTAAATTTAAAAAAAAAAAATCTTTATAACAATTTATGTTATAGAAATTTAGTAGAACCAGTATCACATTCATCAAATACAGTTTCGTTCAACATCCGCACAATTTTCGTGAGCCCAACGATTGCATATTCTACACTGAATCGAATCTTCATCAAATGTTTCAGAACAGATGACGCAGTGGGGCCTTTTGGCCACATTTCCCTTTTCAGCCTACTTTGAGTCCTTATGAATAAGCTTTGTGAAAGAAGCTCTCGGCGTGAATATTTTTTTGATCTGAACACTTTTTGTTCATTTTTGAACAGTTAAAAAAAAATTAACGTAGCGCCTACGGATAAATTTCAATCCTGTATAAATCCTGATCTAACACCGATTTGCTTGGAACAAACTTCATCGGAAAGCTCTTATACCGTGGAATATTGTACAGATAGAAATTTCATCCAGAACTAACGAGCCTGTTTTCCTATGAAATTTTTTGATCGAGATTTTCAAGAATATTTTTGAATTAATGAATGATTACATGAATAAGTGAAAGAATGAATGAACAAATGAGTGAATAAATGATAAAAAAATAAGTAAATGAGGGAATAAATACACGAATAAGTAAATGAATGAAAAAATAAGTAAATGAGGGAATAAATACATGAATGAGTGAATGAATGACTGAATAAATGAATGAGTTAATGAATATGTATTAACCATTGAAAAAGGTATATTTGAAGCAATTAAGAGCTAAAGCTAAACGAGAAAGAGAGACACAGCTAGATTATAATTTTGAAGTTGGGTGTATACGGGAAAGTAGGCTCGTATAGTTCTAGACAGAACTTCTTTTTTTCTTCGGATAATAAATTTTGATCTCTTAGCTTTAGCTGAACAGCCTGCTGTTTTCTTTCTTTTTTTCTTCAAAAGATTTTGTTTTATACTTTACGTTAAAAGCTCTTTCCGGTAAAGTTTTTGCGAATTAAATCTCTCATTTTGTGAAGGAAATCATAAAGAATTAGTTTTTGCGCTCAAATAAAGTTGATCTATTATTTATGTATTATTTTTTCCCAAAATTATTCAAAATCAGCAAAAACAAATTATCAGATAAGAAGGTATGACAAGGCATTGGCATGTACTCGCAGAGACCTTCCAAAGCAAAAAGTGTGTTTTCAAGTATCATTGATCTCTCAAAAGTTATTGGTTAAAACAGTCAGTCTCACAATCTAATTCCGTTATACATTTCCCTCATTCCAATAGCTTATTTTCGATTTTTTATTTTAAATTCGATAATTTTTATGAAAAATTAGGCATACTTTCTTGATACTTTCATTTCATTTATTTGATACTTTTTTTAATTAATTTCATTTAATTTTTTCCCTTATATTTGCTTCATTATTTATTCTTATAGGAAAAACTAAAAATAGGCTGAGTGATGGAGGGGGCAGATCAAGCCTTTTCTTTAACATGCTTAGTGTCTTTCCTTAACCCCTTAACGCATGTGCCCGTGTCTGACATTGGCGAAAGTTACCGGCAAATTTGCACATGCCCGTGTCGCACACGGACGATCTTGTATCTCGCGTTGTTTTATTTCAGATGCCCGTCTGAGATCGTTTGCATTTTATTTGTATAATGATTTTTTAATATAACTTTTACCCCACCACAGCTCTCTAGTCACCCCCTACAACTGAAATTGCCAAAAACAATTTATACTATACCTACATATTATTCATTTTCTGCCAAAAAGAACCTCGATCATTTTTTACCAGTTTTTTCGGAAAACACTCGTGCTTCAAGGGGTTAATATGCTATTCTCTTACCTACATTATCGTCGCTGTTTTCGCCGTAAAACGATCCATAGGAGCGACTATCGCCAGGAATGACCTTGACATGATGTTCATATAAACTGCCCATCATTTTTGACATTTAGAGTAAAGAGGACTGCATAAAATGTTTATAAAATATGGCTGTGGTAAAATATTATTATGTGCTATTTTACATTTTTATGCCTCATTCCATTATTTTGGCTGTTGTAAATGAATTCGTGGCTTTTAAGATGTCCGGCATGCCATAAAAAAAATTCAATGCTTTAAAACAAAAAATTTTAGCGAATTATTTTTAAAGACATTTTTTATTCGTGATGAATGAAATGTCTGGGAGACGCTATATACTTGAAAAGGGAATAAAAAGCACTTTATTGATATTCCTCTTTCAAACTTTTTTTAAAAAAGCAACAAGAAACAGTATAATGAAGAAAATAAATAAATGAATTATATTTAAAGATACTTTAAAGCATGATTTATAACTGGAGAATCTCACTTTTCATTCTCGGATACTTTTCAGAAGGAAAATTATTCGAGGAGTATTTATTATTACTCACAGCTTCACACTCATTGTTTTTATTATTTCATGAAATAAAATAATAAATATATTGATATTTTGATACAAATCGGTTCTATTTGTAAAAGAAGTAAAAGAGTCTACAAATTGCACATATTAGCCGTTAGACTCATTTTGTGAAAAACAAATGACTTAAATAGGTAAAATCGTATTTAATTTGAAACACAACATAAAACTGAGTAATAAACACATTTTCGACTGTTCACGTGTAAAATAATATTGCGAAATAAATATGAAGTATTAAAAAACTAATTAATATTTAGTATATTCGCAGCATAATTTGAATGTCTAAATCTGATGCATCACTGTACTTAAACTTGTCTCGGGGATAATAATAATTTAACTTTGTGCAAGTAAACAGTAATAGAAATATAATTTCACGTTAATTTAAAGCACAAATGAGCATTAAAACGCAGACATATGTTTCGGGATTGCTTGGAATCCCTTTTTCAATGCGACAGGGAGCTTCTAGATGCAAAACATAAAATGAAGCAGACAAAACAACAAAAACAAAGCTTATGTAGCCTAAGAATTAACTGTAAACCAATGAGAACGAAGGCAGTGTGAAGTGGAAGTAGAATCCATCTGAACTTTCAACTGGATTCGTTTGTTGCTCTCTTATTGGTGCTTTCCCTGCTACTTCTACTTCCACTTCACACTGCCTTCGTTCTCATTGGTTTACAGTTAATTCTTAGGCTATATAAGCTTTGTTTTTGTTGTTTTGTCTGCTTCATTTTATGTTTTGCATCTAGAAGCTCCCTGTCGCATTGAAAAAGGGATTCCAAGCAATCCCGAAACATATGTCTGCGTTTTAATGCTCATTTGTGCTTTAAATTAACGTGAAATTATATTTCTATTACTAGTCTCGGGGATGTTAACTTCCAAATAAAATTGTTTTCAAGAAAATTTTCAAACGGGGTGAAATAATGTAATAAATCACAAATGGCAATGAAAATTACTTTTAGGGGCATTTTACGGTATTTGGAACATGAAATAGAGTCCTTAATATGCATATATATTCATCATTTTCGATAAATTAAAAAATCTATATGCAAAGGCACAATTGCATGGTGGTCCTTAACGCCAAAAAGATTTTAATTTCGTTTAAAAACAGAGAAAATATAAGAGCATATATTCATGTTACAGGCTCTACATAGTGTCTCAAATACCATGAAATTGCCTTTAACAAATCTTTCTTTTCGGCATTAACTCGGCTTTTGCACATAAAGAAAGGGATCTTGCAATCCCTAAATACGTTATGCAATTGCTATTGCAATAGGTGTTTTATAACGTCTCTACAACCGTTAAGGTAGTAACTTTTTCGTTACAAATCTGATGTACAGTTATTATGATTATTATTACTATTATGTTTTTACTATATTCATTCATAATCGAGACAATTCTGTTACTATATATCAGTGGTTCTTGAAATTGTTGAAGGTACCTAGCATCAAAAGTTTCATAAATAAGGATTCTCGGAACCCTATTGAACTTTTTTTTCCTCAAATTAAAAGCATTAATTTTACTAGTGCACAAAATAAACGATGTATCATTAGCACATATAATCAGCGTTCAAAGGACATGAACAACAAAACAGTAATTTCTTTTTAAAAAAACCTGCTAATCATGTGCTTTAAATAAATCAGACTTTTGCTGTTGACGATTATTAACAAGAAAAGGTGCGTCGTTTCTTAACAGTGATCAATTTCTTGGCCACTTTGTTTCCATTCTTGCAATCAAAAAAGCGTAAATATAGCAGTGAAAACAAAACAAAATAGAAAAATTCTTTAAATTATTTTCGTTTTCTTTAAAGAGGTCATAATTTATTTGCTAAAAATAAATAAAAATTCGTTTAAGCAACCGGGCTATGGGATCATTCATAAATGATGTCACGCTTCGAGGGGGGAGAGGGGGTTCGTAGAAGTGTGACAAATTGTGACAAGGGGAGGGGAGGGGGTAACAAGAAGTGTGACATCAGGCTTATGCAACGTAGCGTGATATGTGACACAGGGGGGAGGGGATCAAATATATCGGAAAAAAGCGTGACATCATTTATGAACGGTCCCTATGATATTTTTGCTGCTCTAATTTGTTTATTCAAATGATAACAAGAAGTTCCGTCTAGAACTATACGAGCCTACCTCCCCGTATATACCAAATTCAAATTTATGATCTAGTTATCTCTTTCTCTCTCTTTCTCATTTAGCTTTAGCTCTTAATTACTTCAAATATACCTTTTTCAACACATAATACATATTCATTCACTCACTCATTCATTCTTTCATTTATTCAGTCATTCGTTTATTAGTCATTCGTTCATTTATTCATGCATTAACTCATTTATGTATTTATTCATTCATTCATTTATTCATTCAGAAATAACCTTAAAAATCCCTATCAAAAAAATTCATAGGAAAATAGTCTCGTTCAGTTCTTGTTGAACTTCGTATCTGTACACGTTCTACAACGGAATATCTTTCCGATAAAGTTTGTTACAAGCAAATCCGTCTGTTAGATCAGGATTTCCATGGGATTGAAATTTCCGGCAGGCCCTAATGTTAATTTGGTACCTTTCCATTATCACGGCGCAAATCTCGCCAAGCAGACTTTTTGGCGGCAGCACACGAAGTGATTTCCAGCTGCGATATTCCGTTTGGTGGTGGCTGCATCATTATTGGCGAATTTTTCGTTTGCTCTGAGATAATGGAAAAATGACGCTATTTTCTTTTTAACTGTTCACAAATCAACAAAAATTGTTCAAATCAATATTTCACACCGAGAGCTTCTTCCAATAAGCTTGCTCGTAGGAACTTGGATCTTGTGCCGAGTTTACATAATTTGCTTCCCTTTTGCCCATAGTCGCTAATGTTAACATTTTTTGAACTGTTCAAAATTGAACGAAAAATTGTTCAAATCAAAAAGTAAATCATGGAAATGAGATGTCCTCGCCGAGATCTTTCGAATGCAAAAAGAATTTTTTGAAGCGGACAATTCGTTCAAAACTTATTAGGGGGGGGGGGGGGGGGACAGACACACTTCACAAAACCATCTCAAAACACTACTTTCAATTTTTTTTTATTTTTCAACCTTTATTTAATTACTTAATTTATTTTTGACTTTTCTTGATTTTCTAACGATATTTTCACGATACATTAAGCCTTCTTTCGTGCATTATTATTATTTTTATACTTTTACGGGAAAATAGGCTAAAAATGGCATGAGCTGCCGAACTCCTGGTGTTCGATTAAAAAACGGTTAGGGGGCCGTTCATAAATGACTTCACGCTTTTTTCCCATATATTTGACCCCTCCCCCCCTTTGTCACAATGTGTCACACTTCCGCGGACCCCCTCCCCCCTTTGTCACGCGTCACGCTATGTTGCATAATGCATGATGTCACACTTCTTGTTACCCCCTCCCCTCCCCTTGTCACACTTTGGCACAATTTCACGAACCCCCCTCCCCCCTCGAAGCGTGACATCATTTATGAATGATCCCTACGACGTAACGCCTTAGAAGAAGGTACGTTGCAGTTAAAAGCGGAATTTTTTAAAAGTATAAAAAGAACTTATAGTTCATTTTATCTTAATTGGGAAAATGGTTTTCATATAGATATTTATTTTTAAAACAAAAGAAGTGGGATGGAATATTGTGATCTTGAATAAGCTTAGAATATCTCGCTTTAAGCCGAAGAGTATAAAGTAAAACGACTTTTCGCAGTTCTTTTCTTTGTTGCTCATCGTAAATTGTGTGAACGATACCTCCCAAAATAAAATTAACGTAGGGGGGGGGGGATGCGAATTGATGCTCTACGTAAAATTTCTTTGTAGAATCAAATGCCCTTGGACCAATAAGGAAAAAAATATTGCTGAAATCAATTTTCGGACTTTTCCCCTCAAAAGCAAAGTAGAAAGCGGAGCGCTTTGAAGAAAGAAGGGATACTTGAACCTTTTGTGAATTAATGATATTCTCTTGCGAAAAAGAATGGGAAAAGAAACTTTAGCTAAAATTGTTTTGTCTCCCACAACACTATACGTATAAGCGTCAACCGCAAATTCAGTTCCATCTCATTATACTCCACATTAGCTAAACAAAGAGTGAAGTGACCAATTTCTAATGACTTATTCGAAAACGTGAAGCACAAAGTGCAGTATTTTGAAGTTTACTAAAAATTGCTGCAATCATATGTTTTGCTCAGCTACATTTTCAGAAAGAGTCAAAATTCATATCTTATATGAGTTGTCTAGTTTCAAAACCAGCTACATCCAAAAAATGAAATTTTTCACGGCGGGCGAAAAACTCTTAATATAAAATATATTTAAGAAATTCGAAATGTTAGAGAATCAAAGTTCTTCTAGCTAAGAGCATTGGGATAGGCTTTTAACTTGCTAAAAATTTTAACACAAAAATAATTTTTACTTGGAAGATATTTGGAGGGGAAAAAGTGGATGTATCTGGTTTTGAAACTAGACGACTCATATGTCATAAATTTCGACGTTTTAGATTAAAAAGTGCTTATAAATTCAAAAGGTTTTCAGAAATAAATTTTTGTTTGCTTCGGTGATGTATGGAATTGGGGCCGAATGTTTTAAATATTTAATATCAAACTACTGTTCAACAAAAGAAATAATTTTTCCAAAACAAAAATGAGTCTCAGCTAAATGTATGTGTTGCTCTAGAATCGGACCATTCAGTCACAGTAATTTTCAAACAAATGTTTTGAAATTTCAAGGTTGGCATTAAGTTCAATATATGAGCCGTTTATTTTGAAAGTGGGGCGAGTCCATTTTTTGTTATTTTGAGATATTTAACGGTTCTCATTTCAGTAAATTAAAAATATGGTAAGTATTAGTAACTATATTTTTTGTATTTTGTAATCTTACATAATGTAAGTTTATAATCCAATAGTATTTACAGTACTGGCTAAAAAAATTAAAAGGTTAGGAGGTGGTGTGTAACAACTAAATGGTCTTGCCTCACTTTCAAAATTAAAGGATTATTGTAATCGTTAATTGAAGTGGATAATATTTTAGTTGTATCAGGATATTTTTAATAATAAAAACAAAATACTATTGAAATTTATATGGATATTTATATATTTGAGCAAAAGTAAAATTAAACAAAGGAAACAGTTTTTAAATATCATAGTAGAAAATATAACATAAAAAAAAAAAACAAAATTCATTCCTTAAAAGAATTTTAATATAAGTAGACATTTTCGTTCATCGTTTATTTTTCATGTGTATAACTTTACTAAGGATTTAACAATTAAAAATATTTATGATGAACGTGAGGTATAATGTAGGGACCGTACATGAATTGTCACACTTTTTTCAATTTATTTGACCCCCCATTTGTCACAAAATGTCACACTTAACATGCCCCCTTCCTTTTTTGTCACATGTCACGCTTAAAATCAAATTATGAAGATAAAAAAAAAAACCTCAAATAAGTTTAATACCCTGCTTCTCTCTCTAGATGTAAATAGAAACCAAAATGTGTGATTTCACACTTCTTGTTACTCCCTGCCCTCCCCTTGTCACAAACTGTCACAATTTCTCGACTCCCTCTCTCCCTCAAAGCGTGAAGTCATTTATGAATAACCCCATATGGGACCGTCCATAAAGGGTGTCACGCTTTTTTCCCATATATTTGACACCCTCCCTCCTTCGTCACAAAATGTCACACTTCCACATACCCCCTTCCCCCCTTTGTCACATGCCATGCTATGTTGTATAAACATGATGTCACACTTTTCATTAACCCTTCCCTCTCCTTGTCACAATTTCACGAACCCCCCTCGAAGCTTGACATCATTTATGAATGATCCCAATGGTAAGGGACCGTTCATAAATGATGTCACGCTTTTTTCCCACATATCTGACCCCCCTCCCCCCTTTGTCACAAAATGTCACACTTCAACGGACCCTTTGTCACGCGTCACGCTATGTTGCTTAAGCAGGGATGTCACACTTCTTGTTACCCCCTCCCCTCCCCTTGTCACACTTTGTCACAATTTCACGAAACCCCCTTCCCCCTCGAAGCGTGACACCATTTATGAATGATCCCTAATCAATATATGTCCTTATATTTGTCAGATGTAGTAGATCTCCTTTTTCATGCACAAAAGGCAATTTTTATTTCCGAAATTTCTTTGTCTTCCTCGTTTTGTACGTAAATCGATAATTTAAATTCAGCATATCGTTCTATCGAATTTTCATAACATTTTGTACTGCGATAAAGCATATACTTACAGTTCGATTTCTCCATCGGTATTTTTCTTTATTTTTAAAACCACTTCTTCCAAAGGTAGGGTTTAAAAAAAAGTCTTCGCCTTTCCTTTCATGGACTAAAAATTTATCATGTTTTCGACAACGGCACATTATTTTATAGTAATCCTGGGGAAATGCGAGAAATTGGTCTTCCGAATTGCCATTTTTATCCCTACAAAATCGCGATCGTTTGATAAAAATGATCAAAGATGGAATTTGCACCAATTCAAAATAAACATATTTGTAAAACTTTTAAGGGCAAAAGATTTTCACCTCAAAAATATTAAGGTTCTGAATAGTTTTTGCCTATGAACCAAACTGTTTATGGATGAAAAGATCATAATAATTTTGATTTATAGCTACCATTATCTTCATTTTTTCTTCAAAAATAGAGTTGACCCACTTTTTAAATAAGCAACTCTTGTATAATGTGCATGGCTTTTTTTTTTCAAGTTCTTCGAATTATTTTGGAAAATCGCGTTTTGATTGAAAGTGTGGTAATAAATGCGTTGAAAGTCATAAAGCAAATAAAACACATAAAGATTGTGATTGTTTGATTTACTCGAAAAGAAAACTATCTAAGACAAAATTCAAAAAGAAACGGAACATTTTCATAGTGTTTTGAAGTGTGTCGTTGCAGAAATTAAATTTCTAAGTGTATGAGGGGCTTACCATTTCGCTGTCAAAACGAAAAATTTGGAGTTCTTGGTTATGGAAATTTTATCGGATGACCCACTTTTAAAGAATATATCTGTTAAAAAAGGCAAAAAACGCTATAGACTTACTTACCAAAGACGATAGATGAGGAAATAACTTTTATTATGGTCGAAGAAATTAAATATGAAAACACAATTTTTTTTTTTTTGCCAATATTTGAGTCAACCATAGACCAAAGTTATACAGATCAGATCTCTATAAATATGCGATATCGCTATAGACAGAGAATATTTCAGAAAGATGTTTCGTCTCTCATTTTCATTGCATAATCGGGTTTCTCTATTAAATGTCATTAAATACACTGTAAAAACTAGGTGTTACTGAACACTATTTTTGGTGTTTAGATGGTGTAAAGTTGAAATTATTCATTTTTTGGTGTATTTTAAATTCTTTTAAGTGTCTGTCTGTTCGTTAACTCATCTACGTATAAAAACTTCGTTAAGAGGGAAAATACGTGTAAAGGTCTCAAAAAATTAAAAAAAGAAAAATTTCTTCATAAATCGATTCCACAACTATTCAATAATATACCCTGAAAATTTCAAAGCGAAATTCTAAGTCATTTAAAAGTTATAAGCATTTGAGCGAGCGCCCCTTTTGGAGCTGTTGAGCAGGTAGAGCCTCATGAATGACCTGAAGGGTATTAGAGAACGTTAGCAGATGTCCTTTTATTTTTTTTAACAATTGAGACCTCAGATAGTAATTTCTATAAGTATTAGTATCTTATAAGTATAAAAAAAATTATTCATTTACTGCCTTAAATTTACCTTCAATACCACTCTTTTTTGCAAACGCGTTTTTTCGAAACTACTTTTTCCGAATTTGCGTACACTCTACCCCGCAGAGTTTTTGATCAATCCTTATCAAATTTAGCACACATTTTCTTTATATGTACACGCTTTAGTTGAACTGGAATCATAAACATATTTTTATTTTTACTTCTTTTATTGTAAAAAAAGAACAAAAAAAAAAAAAAAAACGGTTGAAAATCGTACTTAATTTTCCCATTCTAAAAAAAAAAAATAGAAATTTTCATTTTTTTTGTGATGATTTTAATTCAACTAGAAAAGACACTTATAAAAAAAGTAGATTTTTTTAAAAACATGATTTCAGATAAAAATTGTGACCTCCAGGATGTACGCAAACTGCCGACCCGGGTGGCGACTTACAGTGTGCAGCAGCCGATATCTCCGGGATTTTTCAAGAAAAATGTTTGAAAATTTCAGTAAATGTTTTTCAATATATCTATAAAATAACCTCAAAATCTCAATAAAATATACTTGTTCTTTATGCGTTAAAAAAATTCATGAAAATTGCTCTTAATTACGCTTTTTTACACGTACTTCCCCCCCTTAAGATTGCTCATTTATTTCATTTTCATAGAAAAGAGCAATCGCAATGAAATGTCGATACGTAACGGAGTTTACAAATTTCATGTGCTAAGAAACGTTATACTGTATATATTATTTTAGACAGACACATAAAATCAGTTCAAAGTACATCAAAAATAAATAATTTTCACCTTTACACCAACTGAACACCAAAAATCGTGTTCAGTAACGCCAAAAATGGTGGCAACTAAACGCAAATTTTTTACAGTGTACGTATTAAGACTAAATAATTGTTTCATTTCTTGACCTTGTTTACACATTAAGTGTTCAATATTGTAAAAAACGGGTGCACTAATGGGTCATTTTTAAAGAGAGTTTAGTAACCTTATATACATAGAGTATGTTTTATATGTATATTAGGGTGGGTCGAAAAGAAAATCAAGTTACAATGCTGCTAAATCGTTGCTAATGGGAGGCTAAAAAGGGGTTTTAAAAAGAATAAACTAAGTTTATACCTTCCGGTCATGCATAGCATATGCTCAAAAATTTGCCGACACTTGGAGAAAAATCATTTTTATGATAACTTTAAATATTTTTAACTTAGCCTCTTCCTGAATGTCGGCAAGACATTCGGGATGTCTTGCCAAATGTGGGACCGTCCATAAAAAGATGTCACGCTTCGTTTCCATATATTTGACACCCTCCACGCTTTGTCACAAAAATGTCACACTTCAACATACCCCTTCCCACCTTTATCACACGCCACGCTATGTTGCATAAGCATTATGTCACACTTCTTGTTACCCTTCCGTTGTCACAATTTCACAACCCCCTCTTCCCTCGAAGCGTGACATCATTTATGAATGATCCCTGTCAAGACATTCGGCAAGATGTCTTGAAGATCGGCAAGATGTTTTTGTTCTAATAATCGAGAAAGCGATTATTAATCAATTTCGCTAAATAATTTGCTCATATTCTTATGTATTGAAGTCACAGAAAATAATTTTGAAGTATAGTGGAACCCATGGAGCTATTATCTAGGGGAGATGACATCGTACCACGTGACGTCCTGCCAAATAGCAACCCTACCGAGCTCTGTTTGTGCCGATAGGGGGGCGTGGCAGGGCCGATGCAAGTGCCGATCGGAGACCAAAGCTTCTGCTGAACTGACCGTTATTTTCGTGCTCGTTCTCGTAGCTTTTATTGATTCTGTTGTCTTTTTATGTCTGTTGTTTTTATAATGCTATAGTTGCATTTCCGAGACATATCCCCTGACTGTTTTTCCAAATTTGAAATCAACCAATTCATTTCGTTTAAACTTTTCCAGAGCTGCCACTCATTGGAAATTACTTCTGTACATATAGCAGTACGCAATGAAATGTTTGGAAAAACTACTGTGGATCATTATTTTAACTTAATATAGAAGGAATATATACTTCCTGGGGATACCCGCCTTGCATTTTGTAAAAGGGGTAATGCTTCTATAAACCGTATCTCTTGAATTATGTGGAAAACATTTTTACAATTTTAATGAAATTAGATAAGTAAATCATATTTAAAAAGTAAAAAATATATGTATGTATATTAATTGGAATATGAATAGTAATGTCCGTTAATGTTGTGAAAAAGTATAAGATTGTCTGTAATGCTAACTCTACATATGATAGAATATCAGTGCCGGAGTTTTCCGCGGCGGGGCCAAACTTAAATATGCTGCCCCCCTTCATCTAATTATTGGTCATATTTCACATCGCCTTTATGTACTGGCCTTTTTTAAAGGATTTTTTATTTGGGGGGGCCATTGATAAATCCATGAAACTTTCGTTAATGTTCCCAGGTATGGTCCTTTCAGCTCAACATTGGGAGGGGGTAGAGCCATATATGAAAGGCCCCCTTAACTGGAGATATGAAATTCTGACTGTCCAGGGGTTTCTCTCTCGGGAAAATTTATATGCAAACTGGTGCATCTTGAGGCCTTAAAGGCGCATTTGGGACGGCAAAAATATATTAGGGGGAAAAAAGGCATACAAAAACTTTTAAAAACTCTTTTACTCACGAAAATAATCATAATGCAGAACAAAATTAGCATTTTTTTTAAATGCAGGAGAAACCCCCCCCCCCCCCCCCAAATAACGCCCGTATCAAAGAGCCATGTCTACCTTCTCAAATGACTCAAGCTTCCTCCCCTCCCCCCTGTTCCCAAAGGAATGCTTTGAAAATTTGCAAAAGAAGAACTTCTGTATTGTTTGAGCATGACATGATTTATATTTCACTATCACAAGCTCTCCCCCCCCCCTCCGCCCCTTCCCAAAAGGATGCTTTGAAAGTTTGTAAATGAAAAACTATTAATATATTGTTAGCATAGCATGATTTATATTTCATTATCAGAAGAGGAAAAAACCTTTACTTCTTAAATTTAATATATTTTTTAAATTAGCCTGTCGACTAATCAACAACGCAACATATTCAGTATAACTCAATTTTAGTTTCCATAGTTTATACAAATAAATAATTCTATTAATCGGTTTTAACCGTTAGCAAAATAGCCGATCAATGATCAAATCGGAGCGCCGAACTAGGATTTTACTTTTCTCTTTCCAAAAGTTAAATTTTCTTAATTAAATATATTTTTCTTTTTATTTTATTGTCTTTTCTTTCTTCTTCCTTTTTTTTTTTCATCACAAATGAATTTGCTGCCCAGAAGTGCCGCCCGGGGCAAGGACCCGGGTGCCCCCCCCCCCCCCGATACCCGGCTCTGTTAAATATAACGCAGTCTCCTTTCTATCTGCCTTTCTAATTTCATATGCTCTTTGTCACTGAGATTGATTGTTTTAATTAGTAGTACAACCAGCATTTTTTTCTTAGTGGGATTTTCCCTAAGAAATCTTGTTATTTAATATCTACATATTACTGTCTTAAAATTTGACGCTGAATACAAAAAATAGGGGGGGGGGGGTCCCTCTCCCTCATCAACATTGGGTTTCAATGATGCTAAAATTTACATTCCTATACACTAACTCCCCAAAATTTATGCATCACAGTTCCTCGTTTTCCAGTAAATGCTTCAAATTTAGTGAGCATACCCATTTGTGTTCAGTCATTCAGAAATTTAAAACATTGATCAGCATTTTTCTTTGTAATGAAATTTTTTAAAGATCTTACTCCCCGTGTGAAACTCTTTTTATTGTTATGAATATTAACTTTTGTACCAATAGATTATTTTAATTTTTAATTCCAAGAATTATTTGTCACATCACTAAGCAAATGCTTGTCATTATTTATATCATTTCAGTGTTTTTGAACAGAAATAAAGAAATTATTATTTCATTAAAAAATATCAATTTTAATTTTATCTTTTTAAAATGATATTCCTAAAATTATACTTTGAATTATAGACGCTAGTTTTTATGCATAATTCTGAAAATATTTTTTTAAACTACTTATTTCTTGAAATACAATGTACTTTATTTTAAATAAAATGTTACGCAACAATTAAATGTCCTGTTTGAAATATTTACATTAATGAGCTTTCTATTACAATGCGATATCATAGCTTATATAACCATAAATATCAGATCAAATGTACATTTAAATAAATAAATATTAAAACTTTTTAAAAAATGCTTGAGAAGACATGGAAGCGCAAACTCTGAATAAGAATGTATAAAATAAATTTAATATTAATACAATACATGAGAAAACCGGCAAAATTATCGAAGGGCAAGCGCTCAGAGCATCGAAAAATGCGTTACAAAAACCAGCATTTTCTATAATGAAATTGCACCTAATGTTAACCGTTTTTAAATGAGAACTTGCCAATAGTATGGTGTAATTGTTTTTCACGTTATTTGGAAGATTGCATGAAATCGGAATAAGATATAGGAAATGAAAATTTGAAAAATTCTCGTAGAAAAGCATTAAGCACACGGTTTGTTTGTGCCGATGCGAAAGAGCGACACATGGCAGGAAATGGTAACGCCGATCCCTCTGATGTTAGCCGCCGTGTCATCTCCCCTCGATACTACCTCCATGGTGGAACCCCGCCATTCGTCCGCCTCGCTACTCGAACAACTAGCTATTCATCCAACTTGTTCAAGTAAAATTCAACTCGCCATTCATACTTGTCCCGCGATTCGTCCGGCGTCAGGGGCCAGCTGGGTTGCCAGTTTGCATTTTTTAAGAAAAAAAATCGAGAAATTATGCTCATTTTGAACTGGTCTGGAAATAATTTGTTTGTCGTTTTGGAATTTTTAAAAGTTTTAATACTTTTTGAGATTTTACTGAAAATTTTAACTTTCTAAGGGGGGCTACAAGAGGAAGTGGTTGAAGAACTTTCTTCTTCAGAGGATAAAAGTAGTAAGGAATGCATTTCCTTTTCAGAAATTAAAGAGCTGTGTTACCTCTGCGAGAAAACACAGAGAGTGGTGGGAAAATGGCATCCCAACACTGCTGTGGTCAACAGCATTAACTTGTTCAACGACAATGTTATTGACCATTTTAGAAAAATTCTGAACAATCGTCGAAGGTAGACAGCATTGGACACGTTTTTAGAGAAAGAAACCCAAGATTCTTCTAGTGTAAAAAGGCAGAAAAAGGAAAGAACAGCAGAAAGGGAGAAAAACTTGAAGGGATGTTACCTGATGTTTTTATGGAAGGGGATTCCTCTTCCAACCATTTCTCTTCCTCTTCTCAACATTCCACTTATGCCATCAGTTCCCCTCAGTACAAGCAAAGTGCAGTTACATTTTTATTTGTCTATAATTTTATGTACAGTACTGTACATTTGTTTTTCATAGGTTTAAATAGGCAACCATCTGTGGATCTGGAACGGATTAATCCAATTTACATTGTATCTTATGTGAAAAAATAATTCGCCATTCGTACAAATCGCCATTCGAACTGTCTCCTGGATCGAATTGTGCACGAATAGCGAGGTTCCACTGTATTGTTTAAACCCATCAACATTGCCCGGTCTTGCATTGCCTCCTAAGTTACTAAAAACTTGAAAAAAGAAAAAATAAATAAATAAATATAGGTAGATAACAGCTGAAGGGGAAAATGCTGACTTCCCTGTTCCTTTTTCTTCATTGAATGCAAGTTTAAACGTTTAAGTAGGTTCAAGTACAGATATCCTATCCCGTTTCAAATTTTTAATATAAAAAATTTTCACAAAAATTAAAAAGCAGAGAAACTCTAAAACGGTTTGACATAAAGCACGATATTTTTTCACTGTGGAAGAAGGGCTTGAAATCGGCTTTGGCCCAGTCCCAGGGACTCATTTAGACATTTAATTCAACTAGTTTCCAGTTCTCTCGGACTCGGTAATTTTCGCTAACATAATGATTTTTTGAAACTATTTTCTTAGCCTTAAAAACCATCGATGTGTTGAAAGAAGTGCCTTTGTCTTACTTCTTTGTGATATATTTTATTTTTATCATATAAGTCAAGCATCTAACACGTTCTTTTTTTTTTCGTCGCATTCTCCCGCATTTTCGTCGATTTCAGATTTCGTTTTCATTGTATTTTTCTCGCAGTTAGTCAGTATCGTTTTCTCTAAAAGAATTTTGACATGGATGATTGCTGATGGAAGAATGATTTCAAGTTTCTGGGTCAAATATAATTAGCTTTTTTGCTCACTTCTGAGAAAATTCTGATTTTTCTTTATGTGTGTGTGTGTGTTATATGGGTTTTAAAGAACATGAAGCAAATATAATTTGATTCCACAATTACAGATCATTTGTTCTTTGATTCTAAACTTAGTTGTCTGTTTAAAATTGTTATTATCTTTTGCTAATGTATCATTATTTTGCCTTTTGGATGACCATCTTGATATTTTGTTCGAGGAGATAAGTGAGTTTTTAAAATCTGTTTACGAAAGTGGAATTTGTTTAGAGTCCAAACAAACAGATTTATAGTTATCGCTAACTTAAAGCAATAACGTAATTACTCGAAAATTATGATATGAGATTTTTCAGTTTATAATACAGAAGAATGGCAATAGTCACTGAAATTATAACTACACTATTAACCCAAAAGTCATACTTTTTCTTGTTATCATTTTTGCGTTAATAGTATAAGGATAAATGCAGTGATGATTGCAATTATCTTGTATCATTAACTCAAAGGCCTCATATCATAATTGTAGAGTTATGACGCCATTGCAGCATATGAGTGATATAAATAATTAGGCGTTTCACATAAAAACATAATAATACAATTTTTTTATTTTATCACATTTGCTTCTTTCAGAAAAATGAGAATAAAACGAATCAGGGTTGACCAGCAGGTCGATTGTGGAATGATTTCTATTCGATCTGAATAAAGTTATTGGACGACGATCTTTCTACTCATTGTCTTCTGTAATCTTTACGCTACTATATTCAAACTTTCGTTTTATTTTTGACTAGTGGTATCCGCACGGCCATGCCCGTATTAAAAACTGAAAAGACCAGTTGGTTCGCCATTATATATTATATACACTGGCAACTTTTTTATGTGTATATCATGTTGTTTTATTAAGATGTATAGAATTCCACAGAATTAAATAGGCGCCCACGGCAATCAACCGATGATCCTACATATTCAAACTACGTTATTATTAATAATAATAAAATTACACGTTAATAAACAACAATTGTTGTTCTGTCTGCTTCATTTGGATGTTTTGCATCTAGAAGCTCCCTGTCGCATTGAAAAAGGGATTCCAAGCAATCCCGAAACATATGTCTGCATTTTATTGCTCATTTGTGCTTTAAATTAACGTGTAATTTTATTATTATTGTTTACTTGCACAAAGGTAAATTATTTTTATACGTTATTATTATTATTATTATTTTTTTTTTTGTGACAAAAACCCACACTTAAAAAAAGGAAGAAAGCAAAATCAAACTATAAAAAAACGCGATTTGTTTGTTTTGTTCAAGTACCCACACAGCGAGCACGATTATATAACATTAGAATAGTTTAAAATCATGCATTTTAACTATGATTAATATTTTTTGGCATTTTTATCTGCTACTCATTGATAGTAGGACAGAAAGACGAAATTTTGTCGCTTGCAGAAACTAACAACATCATACAGGAAATAAACTTTTATTCGAGCTCTTATAGCCAAATGACATACATAAGTGCTAATTTACTGGGGGAAAAATAATAAAAAAATATATAAGTAATAATAATTTGCAATAACAAATCGCTATAAAGACAACATTTCTTTAAAAATCCCAGTCCCGTAAAAATATGTCAAAAAAAGGAAGTCAAAATAAAGCTATCGATCGCCCGAGTGCTGCAGGAAATACATTTTTAATCGTTTAAAAAAGAAACAAGAAGTTCGGTCTGGAACTATACGAGCCTACTTCCCCGTATACACCAAATTCAAATTTATGATCTAGCTATATCTTTCAATCTCTTTCTCATTTAGCTTTAGTTCTTAACTACTTCAACTATACCATTTTCAACGGATAATTCATATTCATTCCCTCACATATTCATTCTTTCATTTATTCATTCATTTACTCATTCATGTATTTATTCACTCATTATTTATTTTAGCATTGATTCACGCATTTATTAATTCATTAATTCTTTCACTCGTTCATTTATTCATTCATTCTTTCACTCTCTCATTTATTCATCCATTCATTCTTTCACTCATTCATTTATTCTTTGAGAAATATCCTTAAAAATCACGATAAAAAAATTACATATTTTTATCGGGGCGGGGGGGGGGGGCAGACAGACCTATATACCCTTTGTATAATATATTTTTTATTTTGAAATGAATTAATTGACACTTTAAGATTAGTATATTTTGCTTTGACTTTCATTTACTAGACTACCTTTTCTCTTTTGTTTTGTTCTTGACATCTCTTCTTTTTTGAATTAAATGGTAAAAAATATATTGAGTATTGTACAAGTATCATAGATTGTAGATGTAAGAATTAGTAGGAAAGTATGACGAACAAAGACTTCCAAAAAGATGTTCCAAATCTACGTCGAAAGTAGAAGAAAAAAGAAATAACTATCAACAAAAAGTTTTTATTGATAACACTAAAATACACCAATAGCAGCTAAATAAAAAGAAGTAATAAAATCGGTTGACAAACGTTGGAGGAAATGGTACATACTGTTTTGTTGTTGCCAATTTATATATAGATCTACTAAAAATGACTAACTCAAAATAATTTTTAAAAACACTATATAAGTTTTCATTACTCAAATTTTCGTTCGATTGACATGAATGATGAAATCGACGTTGAAAAATGAAAGCGAAAACATGCTATTGCCAACTTCTTTTTTTTTTTTTTTGAAAAATTTGAACACATATCATACATAAAGCTCTAAAGAGTAAATTAAAAAAAAATAGGGACATTAGCTTGAACATTGTAGTTGCTGCGCCCTTTAAACTAAGTGTCCAGTACACAGGACACGCCATCTGAAAGGGTTAAAAGTGACAAGCTTTCATCAGTTGAAATTTATTCATTTTATCTCATCTTTATTTATTATAAGAAGCGCTGGTCTGTGTGTTTGTGTTTACGTCTATATGGTGCGTCAGGACTAAAATATTGCATAACATTTGCCACAAAGAATCTTAAATATGATTTTATGCATCTCGAAGACCGAATTTTAAAATTTTATGTTGAAACTTCTATTTAAAATTTTGTCCTTTTTCGACCAATTTTTCTATTTTGTTTACTCATAGCATATTTTGCCCCCGATAGTTTCAGGAAAATTGATACAACCTTAAAATAAAAATTGATTCTTTTTTTTTTTTTTTAAATTAAGTGAAAATTCCAACAGCGAAGATTCTAATTCTGTTACGCTTTTAACATTTTTACCGGTGTAATAATTTGAACATTTCGCCTCTATAGGAAGAATTTAGCCTTGTTCAAACGTTACTTTCCATGTACGCACTTTCCATGTACGAGGAACAGAAACATTTTTTGCATCCGTAACTGTAAATCACTAACTTGTGATGTGTAACAAAATTAAGTTTATTTTAGGGAGAAAATCAGCCTCGAAAGTAGAAAGAATTCAATTAAAGTTATCAGAAAATGTTCAAAACTACTGGATTAAAAACTTTACAGGTGGAAAAAAAAATTGCTTCTCGTTGTTCGTGACAAGTAACGTGTGGAATAAATTATTATAAAGTGAAAGTAAATGCGTTCGCGATTTTATTCGTGCCGTATTAACGTTAATAAACGTAATAAAGAGCAATTTTTTCATAGAGGACATTTCCGCAAATGATTGAGTTTTCAATAATCTCAGACCTACACTTCGACGATGGACAATGTCGTGTCCAGCTTTCATTTACCTAAGGGCAGAATCATTTTCGGAACATTGACAAATCTTATTTGTACGTTGGGGAAAACACACAAAATTAGGGGAAAGCGCTGAACAGCGGCTTAACGAGCCAGTAACAACAGACACAAAATAACGGACAGAAAAAACGTTCCCGGAAATAACAAGAAACCGTACGTTGAACCTGTTCCGTTCACACGCTAGTGGTGTGGGAGGAGAAGGGAAAAGTTTCAGAGTAAAAAGAACAAGAGAAAGACAAAGAAAATGATTTCTCACTTTGCTAAGAGATTGGTCAAAAGAGCGTGTCGAAATTTTCTACCGAAAAAGGACATTTCTTTCTTTCTTCTTACTCTTAGTGTCAGGCTCTTTCTTTGTTTTAGTCATTTTTTGTGCCGGCTTGGCTAATGTGGTGCCAAAGTGGACGACAAGAAAGGTTCCTGAGTGATATGTTCCACTTTTCTCAGGGATTAAGTGAAATAAATAGAGTGCATATAAATGCAGCTGGCACTTTTCATTACTGGCCATATTGCTTCGACTTTTTCAATTTAACGAGCAGCAAATAATTTTTTTTTAAATTTTCAAATGAAATAAATTACTATTCTTAGAGACAGGCCCTTTCTGAACCCTTTTTCATGAAGTATAAATCGAGAAGGGAAGGGGGGGAGCTTGGCTATAATAATAATACTGTCGGCCCCGCTTAAAGGAATACCGTCGGTTCGAGCATATTTTATTCGATTACGAGGGTTACTCGATTATGCGGGGAAATTTTCTTTGCCTTACAGAACTGATAATATTGCCTCCAAACGTAACAATAAATCAGTACATCTTATTAAAAGAAGTTATTAATGTTAGTGTTTAAAAGTTGTTTAAATAAAATAAATAAAAACAAAATAATTAAATACATTATTATATATTATTTTTAAATTTCAAATTTAGTGGACATGGAGAGGTGTTGCTGAAAGATCAACTTAAAAATTCAAAAATTTTATTTATTTATTTTTGAAATTTAATCAATTTTGTTATCAAAAATAGTTCAAAAGCAGACCAGTATTATTGGATTATCCGGGACCTTTACCATTGCGTCTATGAGAAAATATTCGGTTCCGGAAGATTTTATTCTTATAAACGGGGTATTCCTTTATCTGTTACCCGATTAAGCGGGGCTGACAGTAAAAATATTTCAATGTCGCCTCCCCTTCCCTCCATAAGATTATATCCATATTTTGTCACAAAACCTAAACCAAAAGAAAAAATATGATAATATTAGAGGTACTCATGTGAGTGGAATTTAAACTTCCTTGACTTACGGAATCCTTAGAGCTACAATTCTACCATAAACCAAAGCGACCTCCCTGGCAGAGTGACAAGAAGAATTTATTCATGTTCAAGGGAGAAACTGCAGGTTTAAGGAATGTGCAGTTTTGTTCTCGTTCTAGTTTGTTTAGGATACTTGATTTCTTCCAAACTGATGATATACGCCAGTTTTTATATTTAGTTGCATTCAACAAACAGAGAAGCAAGCATTCTGATTCGCGTATTAAATAAACGAACTTCCCAAAAACTCGAATGAATTCGTTCTCTTCTGCCATGCGCAGAAGCGACCAAATGGTAAAATTCCGTGGTCGAACTGTACTCATGTCAGTGGACATAAAACTTCCTTGACCCACGGAACCCTTAGAGCTATAAGGTCTTTTGAGGGAACCATATGCCATGATGGGGTACGGAAAAAATTAATGTTCGTGCTTCCCTGGATAAACACAGTCCGAAGACCACTGATGTAGGTAAACGATGAAATACGAATCATTCAGAAGTAGGATTTCCGACTATATTCGAAGTCATTCACCAAAGAACTCTGACGCGTAATTTTCTGGAAGAAAAAGAAGTTTGGGACACTATGACAGAGTTCAGCGGAAGCTAAAAAATTTCTGCACGTCGAGTCTGATTGACCTGCACTCATTTTTCAAGAACATTGCTCCTTGTAGGAACTATTATTAGAGATAATTCAGTTCGAAGGTTGGTTTTTGCTGCAGGAATTTCGATGTGTGACTCTTAATTTTAGCCTTTTCCCTAAGAGAAAACTTAATTTTTTGAGCTTTACAATATATTAAAGCTTCTACTTAATATATTGCGGATAGATGAGTTATCACACATAACGTTTGGACGATAGTTTCCGAAGTTCTATTATTTTTTATAACGAATTATTAAACAGTTTGAATTTGTTGTAAAGGTAAAGTAAGTAAACAAGCAATTAATTTAAGCACAAAATTACAATACAAAAAGCAGACGCGTTTCGGAATTGCATGGAATTCCTTTTTCAATGCAAGAAAGAAGAGAGCAAGGGAAGCAAAAACCAAAAACCCTACAAAAGTCTCGCCAAGGAAAAGATTCCCCGACCCCCTAAAAGAAGTTTTCCGCCAAATGAAGGAATCCCCCGAATACAAAAAGTCAACCAGAGGCGCCATCTACCAACGCTACAACGTTTGCGTTTTGTATTGTAATTTTGTGTTTAAGTTCGTTGTTTTTTTTCACTTACTTCATTAGTAGCACAAAAGTTAAACTTTTTTGCTTAGTTGTATAGATATTCGCTGTTACATAAATACATGAGTTACAGTAACAATAGAGTTGGAAAAGCATGGAAATCGGATAATTTTTCCGAAAATGGGGAAGGCTGCTGATTTAACCCTTTATCTACTACACAGAGTATTTACCCTGTGAAATTAATTACATACACTTTTCAATCAAAATATTTCGTCAAATAGTTTTCTAAGTTCTTAACTGACACATTAAAAAAAATCAGTGACTTGATTCTTGAATTTTACTGCTTTTCGGAAGCGAAACTCTAAATTGAGCAATCTGAACAGCATCGGTTTCAAAACTATCTATGTTCCTTTCTTCGCTAAAATACTCTTTATATAGAACACTTGCTGATATGTATCCTGGAAAGGGGTAATTTAAAGACTGTTCCGCGAAGTACCATCAGAATATTAGTAAAAATTATTGCTGGGATGGAGTTTATAAAGAATGGTACTTATAAGTACCGTCAGTAGATGAAGGGTTAATGAAACATTTTCGCTTACAAGTAGAGTCGAAGTAGTCAAACTTTCCATTACAGAAATAACATGTTCCCCAATTTTTTTATCCCGTGCTCCCCTCGTCATTCTTTGTTTCTCATGGACCCGCTTCTTAGGCGATCGTTCTAAAAGAAGTCAATTTGTGCAACATTTACTACATTTGAAAGTGCCGAAACGGAGTGAAACTGAGAGTAAGGTTTCTCCCAAATTTCTAAAACAGAAAAAACTGTTAAAAACCTTGAGTGCGTACTAGAAACACTTCGTACAAGGGAAGGGTGCTAATAAAGTATCTATAGTGCGTACATGACAGCTGTGCCAAATTTCCCCTCTCGGCGATTTTGTTACTTTTTTCTGATATGGAAATATCCACCTCATGTCAAATGGAGTCTGTATAGTTTCACCACAAAGTTTTGACACTTGGTCGCTTCTGCGCATGGCAGAAGAGGACGAATCCATTCGAGTTTTAGTGAAGTTCGTTCTGCTGGGGAGTTTATTAGCACGCGAATCAGAATGTTTGCTTATGTTTGTTGAAAGCAACCAAATGTATAAACTGTCTTATAACATTAGCTCAGAAGAAATAAAGTATACTAAAGGAACTAAAACGAGAACAGAATATGGCACATCCCTTATACCAGCAGTTTCTCCCTTGAATATGAATGGATTCTCCTGAACGCTTTGCCAAGCAGAGATCTTTTTTTTATTTTATTTATTTATTTATTTATTTTTTTTTTTTTTTTTGCCGGTAGAATTGTATATGACAGCGGTTCCCAAACTGTGGTACTCTTACCACAGTTACTGGACTAGTGGCACGCGAAGCCTCTCCAGGTGGTACGCATGCAGGCAAAAAAGGGGCAGGTTAAAACACAAAACTAAGGATTGAAGATTGAATTTGCCCGATTAGAGTTGGGAGAATGTTGGCTCAAAGTTAAAAATGAATTCCCGTTATTGTCAAGAAAAGCATTGCTGTTTTTAATTCAGTTCACAACCACTCATCGTTATAAAACTGCTTTCTTTCCCAAAATAATATTTACTAAAAATAAATATGAAAGCAAATAAAATGTCGACCCAAATTTGAGGTCAAAACTAAATTCTACGGAACGAGATATTACCTCGCTTGTATCATGCAGCAGCAACCTTCTCAACAATTTTGCTTCTTCATTTTTTTACATGATAGGTATTTTGTACTGAAATACGTATTTCTAATGCTGTTTTGTAAGTACGTATTAAAAATATATTTTATATATGTTATTTTATACATGCAGCTTTATTTTCATAAACCCTTTTCTCTGCATTAACTGTAAAAAATGGTGTGATTGAAATAACCCAGTCGTCGTAGTATTTTTCTATAATCTTAGTGTTCTATTCTATATAATAAAGTTACATTTGCAGTGGTACGCAAATGGTAGCAAGAAAAATTCTGGTACACAAAAAATAAAAGATTGGGAACCGCTGGTATATGAAATTCATTCCACTCATTAGTTTCAGCCACAACAGCCCATCAGGAAAGTTATTTTATATATATCCACCCTGTATTATACCTCTGTGTATAATGGGTAATGTATCCTTCTTCGAAAACAAAAATAGGTCCTCATTCCATTGTATCGAAAAAGTAGCAAATATTTTTATCATCAAAAAGCACACTATCCTACTTGGGTGATAGCAACTTGAAACCACGCTTTAAAGAATACATATTAGGTGGATAAATAAAGGTTAACGGCATAAGGAAATAAAATATCGAAAACAAATTTGGAGGATTATACCCGTTATCATCAGATATAAGGAAGCAACTCGTGTATCTGAAGTGACAGGTTTGCGAAGAATGTATATTACTTTTTAACATTCAGGTTGTTATTTTGACCAGGAGCTGAGCTAAGGTTTCTTAGCGGGAAACATAAGATGACAAAAAATATCATTTTTTAAAAGCTGAGGTGTAACATAGAAAGTGAAATCTTCCCGTTCCCCATATATCACTGGGGGGGGGGGGGGGAGAATCTGTTTATTATTATTATTATCATCGTTATTTTAACTTTTTTAATTACCTGTTTAAAATATTTTGATCGTAAGTATAAAATATTGTTAATAAAATTCAGATAATATAGCACAACTAAAATTAATTCCATTATCAGAAAAAAAAAAAGTAATGGCTTGCGGTTATTGCTAGATTCTCCAACCCAGTTATAGAGGCTTAATCCTGATAGCAGAAAAAAAAGTTGGTTAGCTACTTATTTTAAATTTATATTCAAACGTGACTTCCTATACGTGATAAGTCCTATAAGTCAAAGAGCTTAAAAGTGTTTCATTTTTATTTCGAGAAATGGAAGCGACCTACTTTATTGTATGCTTAAATTCTATGACATTACCAAGACATTATACCAAGTTAAGTGGTACTTCCTAAAAGGTTCTAAACACGTGTACAGTTCTACCATCAACCAAAGCAATCTGAATGGCAGAGTGTCGAGAAGAGTCCATTCATGTTCAAGGGAGGAACTGCTGGTATAAGGAATGTGCCGTTTTTGTTCTCGATCTAGTTCGTTTAGCACACTTGATTTCTTCTGAAATGATGCTATAAGCCAGTTTAACATGCTAATTCAATGATCGAGAAAACATGAAACAACGAAAAATTGGCATCAAGATGAATATAAACAGATATTCATTGTAATATCTTTGTTAACAAACGCACTACAGTGTTATTGTTTATATTACTTACTTCAACCACACCGGTAGCACTTCGTGCAAAACTACATTGTTATAGATAAAATAAAACTAATACGCCCAAGATAATCTATAGAAAGTGAAGCATTTCAGGAAAGTAATTCCTTCACTGTTGTTCTATTCACTTTAACTGTTATGATACGTACAGTTCTACGATCAACCAAAGCAATCTGCCTGGCAGAGTGCCAAGAAAAATACATTCATGTTCAAGGGAGGAACTGCTGGTATAGATAACGGGCCTTTTTTTCTTCTCGTTCTGGTTGGTTCAGCATACTTGATTTCTTCCGAACTGATGCTCTGTGCCAGCTTATAAATTTAGTTGCTTACAACAAACAGAGAAACAAACATTCTGATTCGCGTATTAAATAAACGCACCTGCAAAAAAAACTTCCCTGAAACTCGAATGGATTCGTTCTTTTCTGCCATGCGCAGAAGCGTCCAAACGTCAAAATTTCGTGGTCGAACTGTACTCATGTCAGTGGACTTAAAACTTCCTCGACTCACGGAACCCTTAGAGCTATAAGGTCATTTTTCATCCTTCGAAAACATTCCGTGCTGGGGTACGGAAAAAATTAATGTTCGTGCTTCCCTGGATAAACAGTCTGAAGACCATTGATACAGGTAAACAATGAATTACGAATCATTCAGAAGTAGGATTTCCGACCATATTTCGAAGTCATTCACCAAAGAATTCTGACGCGTAATTTTCTGGAAGAAAAAGAATCTAGGGACATTATGACAGAGTCCTGAACTTCCCTGAAACTCGAATGGATTCGTTCTTTTCTGCCATGCGCAAAGCGTCCAAATGTCTAAATTCCGTGGTCGAAATGTACTTGTTCTTATAAAAAGAATATTTAAAACATTTGGTAAGACAAATGGAAGCTTGAAAGTAAAAGAGAGTCCCAAATCAGATCTTCTCTGGTTCAGTTTCAAACGCTCATGAAGCACATCAATTGCAACGATTTCAGGCGCTTTATTGTAGTTGTTTCAGATATGCATCAGTGATTTAAAATTGCACTGAGAGTGAAAATATTGCATTCCCAGACGTGAATAACAAGTGAGTAACATATTTATCGCAGTTTCCCTTTCATCGCGGTAGGTGGTAAAAAAAGACAATAAAAAAGTCTTCGCGTATTTAAATGAACTAATTTGCTTTGACATTTGACCAAAAAAGTAAGAAAAGAAAAGAAAACATGCTCATTTAAAGAGAATTGTTTATGTTGAATTTTCGGTTTGTTATGAATTGTCGACAAATTTTAGGTCACTTTTCCTTCAGTTATCTTAGGGAAATAATCCATCATGATTGGGCAATAGGATTTGAATGGTTATGGACAAGCTATTTACACAAAATGCCAAATGATACTGAATATCCTTGTAGACACCGAAATACTTCATCATTTGTAAATTACACTATTTGCTTTTAGGGGTGCTAAATGTTAATAAAATCATGCAGTTGTTCTCATCAATAGAAATACAGCAGAATCAAATCTAATCCAAAGGTTTGAAAATCGGTTCAGTGTCAGAATGTAAAGATATTCGAATAAAAATGAAACAGACTTCTGTTATATTTTCTTTCTTTTTTTTTAAATATTTTTAAACAAGAGAATAATACTTTCACCAAGATAAAAATAGCCATTTTTCCTGTACTGCAGAAAGAGTTTACTGTAACGCTAAACACGTTTATGTTATTTTAATAGTAATTACAAATTTGTTCCAAACATGATGCAATGAATGCTTGGTTATTAATAGTAATAATTGTTTCAAATACAGCCAATCATTGTTTTCTCCGTATGCAACTCAAAAATGCATCTTATTAAACTATGTCAAAAAAAAAAAAAAAAAAATGGTGTTGAAAATTATTACACCAAAACACCATGTTTAATTCAAACTTCTGATGTAGAATATTTCCCTCCTCTATGCCCTTCCTTATAAGCCTTTCAATCTATACTTCCCTATCGTCCTTCGATTATTTTCTTGTATGCCAGAGTAATAAAAAAAATCACTGTTTAGCACATATAATACAGTTTATGAAAACGATATGTTTTTACTATTATCCGAGTTATAATTTCCTGTTTTTAATTAAATTTAATTTTAATTAAAAAGTTACACAATGTAATATTTACGTTACATAATTATACTTAATAATTTGATTTTTTTAAACCAATAGTTTTAAAATGATCTCGTTCGCATTTAAAAGGAAACTGCATTACATCGAAACACACAATGCAATGAGAATTGAATTTGTGCACACACTAAATACATATACATTACAAAATACATAAATATTGTGTATATACGCATATATATATATATATATATATATATATATACGCATACATGTATACGCATATATATGTATACGCACAACACACGCACTTACTTTTAGAAAAATTTCAAGAAATCTTCCTACAGATGTAAACGTAAATATTCCGACAATCACCCTTCTTCTACCCCAGAAATGTGACTGTTAGGTAAATTTGTCCTAAACTACCTTTTCATCGTGAAACAAAAAAAAAATAAGTCATGAATCACGCGCCTGGAATAATTTTTTGTTTACATCATGAAGAAAAGAAAATCACCTAAAAGAGACTATCAGTTCGGAAAAAGAAAGAGGAGAAAAAAACGAGAAAATGCAAATGATGCTGTAGTAAGAAGAGTTTCATTATCCAAGGATACAACCAGCTCCAATTGTCTTTCACAAGCAGAAATTTCCATTCTATATTGTTTTCTTCGACTCATTCATTTCAATTTTCCACTTGAAGTCTTCTATCTTTGTCTGGCATTGCCCAACAAGACTCGGGATCAACAACGGTTATATATCTGCTACGTATAGACAAAGTAAACTTCAAATCAATGTCGCATTCATTTCAAAAGGATTCCATTCACGACAAGTTTGACGCCTAATTTTTGAAATTCAATCCTAGTCAAAGACCCCATAAGCTAATTTCGTAATGAAACGCATAGATTTAAAACTTCGCGTTTTTTCATCGCAGATACGATTCTTTCAGAAATTTCTACTAATAATTCGCTAGAAAAATTGCGCAGATTTCGTGCCGTTGACTTTAAAAATGTCATTTCTAGGTATGCAAATGTCTTTGAATATTTTAACTTTTGATTTGAGACTGTCAGGAGCGGATACAGGGGGCAACTGCTCCCCTCCTCAATAGACAAGTATCATTAAATATTATATAACTAGTGGCGTAGCTTAACCCGGATTTTGGGGGGAGGGGGTTTCTTCGGGAGAAGTGAGCTAATTGCATTGTTTTACAAGAAAAATTGGTCAAATTCTTGACAATTTTTACCATTTCAGGGGGGAGGGTTTTATCCCCAAAACTACCCCCTTATCTACGCCAGTGTGAGTAACTAACTATAACTTTTTACTTTTTCCCCTTTGGAACAATTTTTAGGGGAGATAGGGAAAATTTTGTGCCACCTCCACCAGTTAACAATATCCTGTATATGTGCCTGGAGACTATGAACAGAAGCTTATGGCAAGTTTGTATAATGAATGGAGGTTGATTGTAGATAATAGCAATAGTCATGGGAAATTGCATATTGACATTGTTGATAAGTCAGCATGCTATTGATGTCATTTCTGTCCTCACTGGCGTTAGTGACGCATCTAGAATTTTCCCCTTGGAAACGGATGAAGGGGAGTAAATTCTTTTCTCGCTTGACCCTCCTTGGATGTTCGTAGGCCAGAAATTTAAGAGTGGAGAGGGAGGTAACACAACAATTAATTCTAAAGGGATGGCTAGGGTTAGCGATTTTTAAATATTAAATGTTTTAGCAATGATGTAAAATGAAAAAATGTATTTTCTCTTTTTGCTCAGAAAAGAAAGTTTCAATGGAAGTCGTATCAGTAATACTTCGTACTTTTTTTAATTAGGGAGTGGCATGGTACATGCTGTTAAAATAATAATAATAATAAACTCACATTTCTGGAGGGATTTTAGTCACTTCAGTCTGAATGGGACACTTGGCATTGTGTTTGCTTCATTTAAAGTTTCGTTATCCGGAAGAATCTGTGTTCAGATTCGTAATTATTCTCGAATTTTAATCCATTAGACGTGTTCTTGTTTTTGAATCGCTGTTCTTGATTTGACGAAATTGTTCACATACGTAGGTACTCCAAAAATAGGAGACATGAACAATGCATGTCCAGGTATTCCTGCATTCTTGTCTTCAGATTCGTACTTATAAATATAAATCAATAATGAAGGTTTTTAAAACACTTATATTTTGCTGCAGAGTCACACTGAAAATCTACAATTTCTAATTGAAGCTAAGATAGAACACTATTATACTGAGAATGGTGAGCAAACGTTTCTTTGAAAATTTTATTCTCACGGTGAAAATCTACAATCGAGTTTACGCTCCCACACAGCGAATTTATGAATCGATTTGGGACATTTTTTTTCCCCCTTTATTATTTTATTTTTTGAACAGTTCCATTTCCATTTCATCCAAAAGGCTTGGCACGCCACTAAAATATTTTCGGAAGGCCACTGGTGGCCCGCGGACGCGGGTTGAAGACCCTTAAATGAGGCGTTTTCTTTTAATCAATGCCTGACAGCTTGTCAAGGATGTTCTCCAACAGAGATGGATGTCTCTCCTCTAAACAAAAAGACCCCAAACCTTGATTTTGCCCATTTAAATCGGTGAGTTGGATTGAACTTATTCGTGCAATAGACATTGTATGCTGTGTTGCGGCAAGAAATTGTCAAAGGTTTAAACTAACATAAAAAAATATAATTTTTAATGTAAAATGTAAAACTGCAAGGAAAAGTTACCGAACTAAGAATTTCGAATAAACATTCCAATTACTGCCGTTTTCGGTGTGATAGAGGTTTACTATCAGGAGTTGCTGAAATTGAGAGAAGTGCGATTTATATCGAGATTTAATTGAGCAAAGAAGAGAAACAACAGAAGAGAGAAATACTATTAAAATCAATTTTTAATTACAATAACCTAAAAAACAAATAAAGAACGAGCTTTTGTTCAAAAGTCCCCCCCCCCCCCAAATCTTCTTGCATGTATTCCTCATAGGCGTATATAGGGGAGAGAACTAGAGGGCTTTATTTTCTCCTCCTCCCAACCCCCAAAGTTATCCGAAATCCACATACAGTAGGCCGAATCAACATATTATAATCTCTCACACGTAATCGCTATACGGGTGGTCAATCTTTTAACATATCATGCACCATTTTTATATAAATATTATATATTTTTAATTACAAGGGTAAGATACGCTAAAGAAATTACAAGGGTAAGATACGCTGAAAGACTAAAAAAGTTTTCCCTATTCGCACGTTAATGATTGGGGTTGTCAAAAATTAACTAAGGGTAATTAATATATCCACTTCATATAGAAGAAAATTCATAAATCAAACCCGCAAATGTGTTGAATAATGCACAAAAAGAACAAATTTGATCCAGTCTTCAGTCATAGACTAGTAGGAAAATATTTCGCAGAAGATGACCGTTGTTATGGATTTTTTCGGGGGGGGGGGGGATAGAAAGCATCTACTCATTTAAAATTTTTGTTGCAATTTTGATGGCATTCGATTTTTAAGTTTCTGGAAACGAGGTATGCACCCCCCCCCCCCGATTTTTGTGCGTGTAATCCAATGGGTAGTGTTGGCCACCCCTGTGCTATACTATCATTAGCTTCGCGAGACATTTTCTGCACTCATGACACGTACATACATTTATATTACTGAATCGTCAGACTCGAAATAAAGCGTATCAGAATGTTCTTATTTCGAATACCAAGTTAGTAAATAAATAACTAAAAAACACTGTGGGAGAATTTTGCAACGTGAAATTATGATTCAAGTCTCCAGCATGTGATTGGGAAAGAAAAAACGGTTCGCCCATAATTTAGGAACAATAATTTCTTAAAGTGAATGCCCATATACGGAGATGCGTTCAACGACCATGAATGAGCAATTTGGCTTCTAAGTTGAATGTAAGTACGACATTTATTATGCTTCTGAGCAAACAAAAAAGAACAACTCATTTCTTTAAATCTACATTGGAGATTGCAAGAGATGTCTGATAATAAGGAAGATTTTTTAAAGAATAAGCAACGCTAGAATTAACAACTACCTTTATAGTACTTGAAAGTATTTTTATGTAAGCTATTGTGCGTGGGTGAAAACATTCAACAGTGGACGCCGCTTAATGTGATCCCCTCGGGACGAAAATGATTTGATAACAATAACCGAGTAATAATAATAAACGATAAAATTTTATTGCTGAAATTTGCCGTTAATAATTCATTTCAAATGGGTTTTTAAATTTATTTCTAAATGTTTGACAACTATGCAATACTTTAGTTACTTCAATTTTTTGTGCCAGTAAATACAATACTATTAAAATTTGGAGTGAGCCAAATAAAAATAGAAAAATTATGGATCAGTTATCTGGATTGATTGTATAAACTTTTCAATTGCTTATTACATATATTTTTTACATTTTTGTGAAAGCCCCCTTCATCAAAATGACCATTTCAACCAATGTGTTGCAGAAAAATATATTTATAAATAATTGCAGTAAAAAATGAGATTCTGCTACCATAACATTTGGCAAATAAAAGATTAAATTACAGTGATATATAGACCACTTTCAAATTAATCTGCCCCATCGATATCTTATCAGATTTACATCTTATTGATTGTTTTTTTTTTTTTTAGTGAACAATGAAGTATGACTGAAGAGCTGTAACGCATGTTGAAATATCCTACCATTATAATGAACAGAATGACGTCCATGGAAACTAGATCGCTCAGGTGCAATGGGCAACTGTTAAAGATGCATACTTCATAGTCTCCCTCCCCCTTTTTTGGAGGGGTGGAAAAAAATGAATTTTCTCTAGTTTTTTTTCTTTTTAAACTACTAGCAGAAAGTAATTACATTGTTTCTACAAAATACATTTCCTTAAAAACAAATAGTTAAAAAGGATTCTTTAGTTTCCAGTACTTTTAAAAATTTAACTTTTGTACATTGCTCCAGTAAACTAGTTGAGTGAACTTGTGGTTGACTAGCTGCATTGCAGCTAGTCTTTCCGGCATTAGATGGGCAATTTCAAATACTGCTTGCTCACTCCCTGATGGAGGACAAAATATTTCACGTATTTCTATGAAGAAATAAGTGATCATATTCCATTACAATTATGACATTAGTCCCAAAATGTCCCCATTCGAATGAGAATATCTTAAGACAGTTAAAAACCTAACAATGCACCAGAAAACAAATCAGAAAATTTTAAATAAATGTATACACAATAATGCATACAAAAATGCACACAATTGTTCAAAAGGCAATAGCAAATTGGTTCAAAAAATATAGTCTGCGTTTCACATTTATCAGAAATGGTAGTCTTTGCCTATCTCTCGAGATTTTGTTGGTCCATGGGTGATTCTAAGCAAAAAGGAATTTTCTGAACTTAACATGGTATTTTTGGAAAAAGGATGCATTACGAATTTAAAATAAAAATTATATAACTAGGTGACTTTTGGAAGTAGCATATGTTACAATACCTTCTAAGTTTTAAAACAATTCAAATATTTATAGAATGCAAAAGGATTGTAACGCACGGCACGCTAATTTTCAGTAAAGCACGTATTCAGTGTTGGCATTCTTCCAAAATATAACTTTTTACTTATATTTTGTATAAATTAAGGAAATTCAATTAAACTATTAGAGATCTTTTTAAAGTTTATGCAAATGTGCCACCGATTTTAGGTGCTCGCAATAACGCATTTTGATTAATGCGTGATCGATGGTGAATGAGAGAGGGGGCAGATAAAAATCTCATTTTCTCAAGCAGTAAAATATGCAATGAACGGTTGCGAAGCGATAATATTGGTTGCCAAGAATTTTGCTCATAAATCAAAATGTTATGCTTAATTTTAAAATATTGGGAAATTATTAAGAAATTTTTTTTAAAAAATCGGGAGAAATCAACTAAAAAATTGAAGATTGGGAGATTAGCTGAAAAGCGGTAGTCTCCATCAATAATTGGGTCAGTTGGCAACTCTGTATCATCAAACAATACTTAAGATTAATTAATTGAAATATTTTTTTGGAAAAGCAAAAAAAAAAAAATCCATTTTTAGATCAGGTTCTCAAAATTTTTCGGAAATTGCGGAGAACTTCAGATCAGAATCGCCCCTGCTTTGTCCTTTGTTACACATGTTAATATTTTCGTAGACAATCGGTAATGGCGATTTTTCTCCTATTTATTTACGTACATTAAATTAATGAAGAGCAAATACAGCAATAGCAATATATATACTTTAAAATGATAGAAACTTTGATTAGAATTTGGGTGGTTAAAATAGCAACTGTACTGTTGAAATAGCAACAAAAGAGGTAAAATTAAACGGAACTTAAAACTATTGCATTTTTAGTTAATATATTCGCTTATTAAAGTATCACAGCTATGAGAATACGCAAAATGGCTTCCTTGGAAAAGGATGCCCTATTCCTTTCTCGATACCTCACTCAACTCTCAATCCTTCGCGAGGAGATAGCGCAACGTAGATAGATAGATAGATAGATAGATAAGACATTTGTTTGCTTACTCTCAGATTTTAATACATACGATCATGCACAAAAGAGGAGCCCTTCTATAATCAGGGGTTGATCCAGCATTTCTAATAGGGTTTAGTTTTTGTGGTTTAAAAAGATTTCTGTGAAAAATCCAAAATGTAACCATACAGTGATAACAATTTTCTTTTTTTGCCATTTATTTAATAAATAATTCTATAAATAGTACACTTTGGTAACTCAGAATTATATGAAGGATCCGTTTTGTTTGACTAGAATTTTGTGAAGGGTCCAAAAACGGACCAGAATTTCCCCTGGCTCTGATAATACAACACATTCTTAATATAAGAGACTTCATGTAAAAACGTTAAACACATAAAATTTCATAAGAAACATTTATTGACAAAAAATCAACGTACATCAATTTTAACCTCATGCAAATACGAAAATACATTTTATACATGTTTGTAAAGAAAATATATCATTACTTCAAATACTTGATACACATTAATAAGGCACAATGAAAATTAAGACAACTTTTTTCTGCACCAACATTATGTTATACTTCAGAAACATCAATAGTATAAAACATAAAAACATTAAAATGAAAACAAGAACAACAATAAAAATGAATATGATTGAATAAATTGCACTAGATAGTATATTTTAAATAACAACATCTTGTAGATTATTGGATCAATTAATAAATAGTTAAAACTCTTTTAAGTAAAAAAAAACAAATAAATTAATAAAAAAGAGTTATTCTGTTTCACGAATTCCTTAACTTTGCAGCAGATCTAAAAACATTTACAGTTGTGATTGAATACACGCTGTGAGGGTATCTTTTATAGTTTCAACTTCGTGCGAAGATTGCCTTCCTCATATAATTTATCAAAAATATAGGAAAATTTCTTTCTTGCTTCAGATCTCTTCAGTTTTAATGTCGGTGTTAATAAACCACTTTCCTGGGTGAAAGGCTTATCTGTTAAGTATATGTTTCCAACCTATTTTACAAAGCAGAAAGAGTCATATTCGTATTCAACTCAGCAATGTAAAGTATTGTTTATCAATATGGTTCAATGAAGATATGTGCTTTAATAAAAGATAAATAAAATTGTACATTTCATACCATAGTTTAAGTGTTACAAAAATTACTTTTCAAATGGATGTGAAAAATTAGTAAATTATTGGAGTAACTCCCACCGAGTAGATCATTATGATAAATTTGTGGAACAGCAATTAGTAAAACATTATTTTTATATAAATGACTGATATTATATAAACACATTATTAAATGAGCTATTTAATAATAAAACCTTTTTCAGTCAACACATATATGATTGATATATTTATAGGATGTGCATCAATGCATTAAGATGATATCAATGCATTAGGAATATTTTATCACTATCGCAAGCATTTTCTTTTTACTAAAAGACATTGTTCCATGTAAATGTCTACCCCTTTATTGTCTGTTGCACATTCCCTTTAACAGTTACATCTAATATAAATAACGTAAATTTTTATAATTATGAGAAAATATAAATATGAATGTAATATTTGTACCTGGAATAAGGAACTAAGTTTCTGGCTTTTTCCAAGTTCAATCATGTGCTTTAAAACTTCCTCCTTCACTTTCTAGAGATAAACATACAACTTTGATTAAAACTACTGCTTTATAAATCAATATTTAAGCATATAAAATCCTTCACATAGTTCATCATAAAGAATGAAAAAAAAAAAAAAACAAGAATGTTGAATGATGTCTCAAAATATATCAGAGCTTCTAATAGGTTTAACTTTTCAATTGCTTTAACTTAATTTCCAATATTTTAGGAGTAAACATTTTTATTTGACTTTTCTCCTTACCACAACTAAAAAATGTCAACTAATTCTGAGCAAGGAAATCTAAAAGAATACACATAAACGTTTCACTATGAAAGACTGCAATGACCAACAAAACAGATTGATAAGAGAAAAAGAGCATTTCTGTTATTTATCAGAGAAATGCAACTATAGTGGTGAAATACAGCACTTATTAAAATAATCAACTTATTACATCAGGAAGCAAAATGCTCTAAAATTATTCAATTTATACAAACTGTTCTGCCAATAAAATATGTATATCAAGGGTAGAAGGCGCTTTTTAGCTGTACAGACACGAATCATTTTTAACAGGAGTTCAGATGGTTCTGTTTCATTGTACTTCTACACTTTTTTTTAATATATAGATTTTTAAGCTTTATTTTCAAGATTTTACAGGGAATATTAATTTTTAATTTAATTTTTCCAATCCATTTTACCAATAGAATAAGGTCTCAGTTGGCAACACTCTTTATGAGTTATATTTTCATTATTTAAATTTGTATGCAAAAAAAAAAAAAAAAAATGCTATCAAAAATATAAGTATGCATTTCTTTCAAGTAAAAACTAATTTTTAAAAATATTTGAAAACATATTAAACAAAACAATTGCTAAAAAAACAAATTGTGACTTGAAATAAGATATTAGAAACGAAAGTTTAAAGTCTCATAAGCAACGGTAAATAGCTCATATCTTAAACAAATAGGAATTTCTTAAAAGTGAAAAGAAGCTGCATTACAATTTTTCCTGGTTTTAAACTTAAAAATCAAATTCTTTTTTAAGCAGAAAGTTATTTCCAGTTGAACACTAAATCACTTGAAAGGTAAATAAAAATAATGCATTTGGGAATAAAAGTGGCAATGCAAAAAAAAAAAAAAAAAAAAAACTAAAAACCAAGTACATTATGCAGTTTTAGAATGGTGAAAGTACTTGGCACTCATGCACAAGTTCCTATTACTTCCTAAGCACAGAGTTCCAAAAAATTAAACTTTTTTTGTTAAGTCGAATTACATTATCTATCTTATTTTTTTCTCTTTTAACTTCTGATGAATTGCGGCTGATAAGAATGGAATTTGAAGATATCTACATTGTTCCTAAAGAGCAATACTGGATTCTCAATTAACTGAGCTTTATGAATTTTCGAATTCTGATCAGTAATCTACATTTTGATAATAAACTTTAATGCAAAATAAAAAATATTTTTAAAGAGAATTTATGAACTCTGCAAACATTAATTTGTGGTCTTTAAAGAGCTTGAACAATGGTGATAGGGTAAGGACCATTTCTTTCTTTTTTTTTTTCATTAACCTGTGTATAAGGAGACTCTCTCCTCTCAACTTCTAAATTGTTGAATATTCCTCAACTCATATTAGAGTATATACAGCATTAATGTTTTCCAAAAAATGTAATAATATCATACCTTATTGTCACATAACTCTTGAAAGCTAGTTTTCTTGAAATTTTTACTGTTAGCCCACTTTATAAAAGAACTTTCATCAGGAACAACAACTGCAATTGCAAAATCCTAAGAGAAACAAATATTTTAGAATATTTATGACTTGAATGAGATAACTTTTAAAATATAATACTGAATCAGAAAAAACATTAATAAATAGCTTTGAATAATTCCTCTATCATTCTAACATTATGGAGAATTGGAAAATTAAAACACTAACATAAGATATACAGCATGCTTAACTGACACAAAAGTAATTCACATGCATGGAATTTTTATCATTATGATTATTATTATTGTTAAATCAAGTAATAGTACATTTACTTGTTTCAAACTCATTTAAAAAACTTAATTTTTTATTGAAACATAGAATAAAGCAATTATATATAAACAATTATACCAAAAGTACACTTAAATAAATTCACCACACTTTTTTTAACTTTTATGTACAAGGTAAAGGAAATATTGCATTCGTAAAATTTTCAATCAGATTTCAAAGTAAATTTCATCGTAATGTCCTTGAATTAATTTTGAGGAGTTTTCTCAGAACATCTGTATAGATATTAGGGATGCACCGATCAGCAAATTGGCCGATTACCGATTACCGATCAATCGGCTGAAATTCATCGGCCGATTACCGATTAATCGGCCGATTAATTAATTTTAGCTAACTGACAATCTTGAGCTTTTTATTTTATTTTTTTTCATAATCTATTCTGACATGCTTTGAGTTTAACAACCCATTTTTAAAACAAAATAGAAAACTGGATTTTAGAAGCTTTAAAATCAACACAAAATAGTGAGCCTGACGATGAGTCGATTAAAGATAACTTAGATTCTTCATCATGCAAAGAAAGTGTGAAATCTTTGGATTCTCCAGTGACTTTTTCTAAATTATTTGAAGAGTTAGCATCAGATACGATACCGAATGATGATATTGATGTCATCAAATGAAAAGAACCTGAAAACCAATGCAAGTTATAAGACATAATTGGAAAACTAATTTTTGCCATCACTGCTACCAAAAAATCCTTTCCTATGGTGGAAATTATCGAAAGAAAAATTTCAAAATCTCAGTAATTTAGCCTTGAAGTATTTAAGTGCACCACCATCATCAGTAGAAAGTGAAAGAACAGGAGGAAATATCTACGAACCTAATAGAAACAGGTTATGCTCAGAAAACACAAATGATTATGCATTTACATTATAATTTAAGAATATTAAATTTCAAGTATTCTTAATGTTGTCATTATTTTGACTTTATATTTTTATTATTAATTTAATATTTGTAAAGAATTGTTTGAACAATTTCATTCAAATGCTTACATACTCTTTTATGTAATGTTAAAAATTAAATTTAATCATATAGAATTTTTTTTTTAATTCATCATAGTTTACATTTCAATAGTAATGATTTCCATTTCCATTGTTGTTATTTCATGAAAAAATACATAATTTAATGCACTAACGAATGTAATTTTTTTACTTCCTAAAATTTTCCGCCTATTCCTAATTGAATTGAAACTATTTTGAAATACTTAAATAATAATAATATATAAGAATAAATCTAAAATATTTAAAGCATACATTCAGTTATATAAAACCAGAGACTTAATAATAAAAATGCTTAAAAGAAAAATAAATAAATGTTTGCCGATTGGCCAATTAATCGGCTAAAAAAAAGCCGATACCGATTAATCGGCAAACATGCCGATTACCTATTATTGCCGATTGATCGGTGCATCCCTAATAGATATGTATGCATGCTATACTTAAATATAATTTAAAACCAACTCTCAATCTATTTCGACAAGTTATCTCAAGACATATGGGCATATCTTGTACACCAATTTTTACACCATACATACTAAATTGTGAAGAGTACATGTACAAAAATGATTAAAAAAGATCGATATATGGAAGAAACAAAAATGGGTTCCAGATCTTTAATTAAAAAAAAACAGTAAAAATAATTTCAAAAAGACAAACGAAAAGATTTCTCTTAATCTTATTCTTTTATTTCAACAAAATACATGCAACTATGCAATAATAATGAAAAAATTCTTCTTTAACTCAAGAAAAAATGCCTAACAAACTATTTTTTTATTCAGATTCCACTTTCTAGCAATAAATGGCACAGATGTTCGCGTGCGACTGGAAAAACATTGCTATCACCAGGCCCATAAAATTTTACAGCGGGATGGGGGCAGTAAAGGGCCCAGTAGCAGAATTTTCTGTATCAATCTGCAGCACAAGTTTCAGAAGTCAAAATTTATCTGCTCACCAAATGATGTGGAACCAAATTTACAATCATAAAAAATAGCAAACTATGCATTTTAATATAGTTGACATACAACAATAATACATGCAGACAATAAATAAACTGTTTAACCCGGTTGTATTAAAAAAAAAAAAGTAAGGTGGCTAATTAAACTACAAGCTTCAAGATAAATCTGCCGCATTCGCTGCCATGCTGCGCGATTACTGCTACCGGGGTAAAGGGTATATTTCTAATGCATATTATATATACAACAACAACAATATAGATAAAACATGACAATATATTTTTTAAAAAATCATAAAACGTGTATGAATTCAATAAATTTCTAAAAGTCACAAACAACAGGCCTGGCTATCACTAGAACATTATTGTGCAGATCCTTTTCTGGAAAAAATCAGCACAAGTCTCCTGTGTTGCTGATGTGTCATTGGTTTCACAAACAAATTCAGGTATTAACTGTTTTGATAAATAATTTACTATGCCAACAAGATTTTTTTCTTTAGAATTTAGGCAAAAAAAAAAGTTATGAAATGGAATTCAAGTTGCTTATGTTAAATTAAAATGACTTGTGCAAAAAAAAAAAAAAAAAAAATGGAATACAGTAAAACTCCTCCTAACAAAAACTATCCGCCTATGAGGGGTGTTCAATTCCCTTCCAGAAAAGTCTATTCAGGCTTTTAAAAAAACCCTCTTTTGAGGACACCTCTCCATTATGGACAAATTTTTTTGCCCTGCTGGTGTCTGCTACAAAGCAGATTTACTGTATTTATTTTGAATTACTTAATGTCAACTCAAAATAGCATGAAAATCTTCGTCTAAAAACAAAGTTAGGCGTATAACTTTAAAAGTTAATCTGGAATGTTACAACTTCATATTTACAATTTTTACGACGTATAGTTAGGTATGATGTGTTTTGGTGACAGTTGGAGATTTTATTTAATGGCCTTTTACTTAATTTTCAATGTCATGTGCAAGTTTACATCAAGTTGTTTTGTGTATCATGTACAAATTAACATAAAGTTGCTTTTGTACCAAGATATTTTTTTCTACAGGTGTCCCTTCAACCATCTCTAGTAATCAAAAGAATATTTTATGCCACTAGGCAAGTGTTGGAAACACGGGCGTCCCATTACCTTTGGGTTACTTTACTGTATGCCACACCATGTTTTGCAACTGCAATCAGTAAAATTACCCACATAATTTTATGTGCGGCAAGCAAGAAAATGGTGTTCATATTAGATTTTTGCAAATGTTAGCATTTTTAATTTTTAAAAAAACTAATAACTACATATGATAATAATAACAATCATCATGAACATTTAAGGATGCAGTATGAATGATAAGAAAAGCTCCTTGTAGCTAAAATCATACCTCTTCCTGTTTACCATCAACAAAAACTTGCAATAATATCTCACTCTGCAGGTATACATTTTCAATTTTATCAGGAATTAAATATTCACCCTAAAAAGGATTGGAAAAATATAATCAACCATTTTTAAAGTTGTCAGACATAAGATGTGGCGGGTGGGAGATTATACACTGAATGGAAAATTTACTTTTTAATTTTGAAGATGTGCTATATATAATATGAATTTAGCACTTTACCTACCTGACTCAGTTTGAATATATGTTTCTTGCGATCAAATATTTTCAGAGTTCCATTCTGTAAAACATTATGGTGTTAGTAAGTCACAGCAACAACTACACTTACACTTAAAATCACAAATTCAGTAAAGGGTAGAGTTCGACATACAGGAAGCCATTTACCAATGTCTCCAGTTTTCAACCATCCATCTTCATCTAATGCCTCTTTTGAAGCCTCAGGATTTTTATAATAGCCTTTGAAAACATTAGGACCTTTTACACAAATCTGAAATACGAAAATATTTGAGAAACATTTCTTTCTTCAAAGCATAGTAAAAATTAAAAACAAACTCATGTTAAATCTGAACAGTTTTTGCAATGATAAGTTCTGTCAGAGAGAATTCATTTAGTTCCAATCAAAAATGAACGTATGTAAAGTATGATCATACCTGCACACACACACACACAGCATAATATTACAATCAAATTATTATTATTATAAGCAATTTAAAATTTTCTAGAAAGGTAGCAAAAAAAAAAATTTCTTACTTCTCCTACATCATCAGTTGCGTTGTAATTCAACTCTGGTACGCTGATTAATTTTATAAAATTTGATGGAAGTGGTGGTCCAACAAAACCTATAACAATTGGTTTTCATTGCTTACATAGAACACTTAAAAATCATAATTCAAGACATATGTGATTATGCTTAACTCTGAAAACAGTTTAATAAATGTAATTAACAAGACAACATTAAGAAATAATTCATAATTACTGAGCTCAACATAAATCCAGGATGCATTTTTGAATTGACTAGAAGCTATCATGATACACTTTCCTTTTTGAGGTGGCAGCCCAAGTTATTAACTGCTTTGAGGTTTGAGTGATTTTTTTTTTTTTTTTTTGCATGTCTACTAATTTTTAGTTGATATCAACATCTTACTCTGATATTCTGAGTGATCAACATATGATAGTGTTATTTTTTTTGTAATAATAATATGAATTATATATTAACTTTTTTAATCATGGGGAGGGCATTGGGACTTTTGAGGTAATTTAATCGGGTACATTCAGAAAAACATTGGGAATGACTGATTCAGGTGTAACTTCAAAGCAACACATATAAAAGCAGTAAGACTTTTGAAATTAAACATTTAAAATAGTACATCACTGCTAGTATTTACTAGCAAAATCTATGAAAATGGAACATTTAAGCTTGAATAAAAAGTATTTTCCATTAGGACTTTTTTACAATTTAATTGATTGCCCTAAATATAGTATAATCACAATTTAATCAAAGATTAGTAACAGACAGCAGTAATTCCAGCATCTATAAGGAAAACCATCATCAAAGTGAATACAGCGCTCCAAAAAGTTCAACGTAGAGCTGAAAATTCATTGATATAGCTGAATGTAGAATGCCACAAATCATTTTCCGCATGATGACTCTTCAAGTTTACAATCAAGACCTGACATTATATGCAAAACTAAGTTTAGAATCTGGAGATATTCTTGTTATTTCTCATTACGAAAATGTGAGTCTTATTTTTCAGAAGTTTATACATTTTTTAAATTTATACTTTTTTTCTCTTTGTCCCTTGAAAACGTATAAACAGTGCTTTCTGTTTAATTCTAATCTATTTTATTCTAGTTCAAAACATGATACATCAACTTGTTTGATCAAAACTTCCCACTTTAAAAACAGTAAAGAGTACATATATTGTATACTTTGAATTGCATACATACCACTATCACTTTCAGCAACCAAAGTCATAGCAGCTGCTCCCACTTCTGAAAGACCATAAGCTTCAAATACCTAAAGAATAAGATATATGCTTTTGAAGAAGTGAAGTTTACCAACCAAACACAAGTTTTCCTTTTAACAATATATTTTACAATATTGCACATATCTTATAGTAACAGGGTTCCCACTCTCATCTCCAAAGGAAGTTTAAGGCCTTTTTAGGGGCTTTTTAATGCCACATGTAACTTATCGTAAGACCACATTAGATTAATAAGAATGATATCCTAAGCCTTGATCAAGTGTTAATTAAACAGCAAGAATCAAACTAATATATCAATGCATAAACACAACTTTATAATAAAAACTATATTGTGGAGAAACGAACAGATACATAGACAGAATTTTGTCGTGAATGTAGTGAAATATTCAATAACAACAAGACATTATGAAATTAACTTTAAAATATTTAAATAATAGGCTATGTCTTATAATTTAAATCGTTATAAAGTATACCAGCGATGTCTCCAATCAACGCTTTTCAAGAAGGGACTTTTTTATAAAATAATTCAAGAATTGCATTTAAATAAGGCTGTGATAATGAAATTAATAATGATCACTATGATTGTTGGAACTTTGGGTTAAGTTTAAAAAGAATGAAAGAATACAGACTAGATATTTTTTCAAATTATCCTGATTTTTCACAGAATATAAGACTTCTCAGACAATTTCAAGATATCTTTGATTTCTTGGCTCTGTGACCACTCATTCTCTCTAATTTGTAAAATTCCCAGAATTATTGCAAGATCAAATGAAATTTACTTAACAGAAAATTTGTACAAATTAGCAACTGTGCAGATGTTTAAAAAAAAGAAAATCAATATATGCACATTTCTATCCTACTTACCAATTTTGGTAAATCCACATGGTGAAGGAGCCATCAACTGTGTTCGATAATGTTTGAATTTGAAAAGGAAGAGGGAAAATATATTTAAGGCCTCAAGAACAAAAATTAGGTCTTTTGAGAACTCATGGAAGAAAATAAGGCATTTTTACTTCCCCTTAATCAATTTCCAAATTTAGGCTGTAGGAACATTGAGTAATGACATACAAATTGTGAGACATGCGCTATGTTCTTAAAATAAAATAAATAAAACTAAAAACCTACTACTTATTATTCTCAGACTTTGAACCAATTTGGAACCCATTGCATATTGTTCATAATTATTCTTTAATTTCATTACTTTCATTTAATCTTTCTTTCCTTCTTTTTTGTCATTTGTTTTTGTCAAATGTTTGTCATTTGTTTTTTTTTTTTTTTTTTGTACAAATTTACTTTGTTTTATATTTCAAAATACTTCCATACTTTTAAACTATTATAAAAGTGTTCAAAAAACATTACATGCATTAAATTACAACATATATCATATGAAAGGAAAAAAAAAAGATGCAAGACCTATGTCAAAAACTATAATTTAAACATTTTATAACACAAAAAGAGGGATCCTCAATGCATTGAAAAGAAAGGTCTCAATGTTGTTAAAAAGTTTTTGTATGCAAAATTTAATACCTGTAACAAAAGAACAAAATAACTTTTACCTACCATACAGCCACTAGCACACCGGAAAAAATTCATAACATCTTTGGAAACTGGTGCAGATGAACAGATAATCATCTTAAGAGACCCTCCAAGTATCTTCTGAACTTCTGAAAATACCAGTTTATCCCAAACTGTGTTATTAGAAATAATTCCACTGAAAAAATAAATCAACTTATAAAGAGTTGATAGTTCAACATGCAAATACAAAAATCTTAACATAATGAATACTCTAATCATCAAGATGTAAATATGTGCACCTAAGGTAAGCTTAAGAAAAAAAAAACATGTCATAATTTCTAAAAATGTAGATTTTTACACCAATTTTTTAAAAAAAAACTTTTTTAGGAAATCTATTATAAATAAGTCAAAGTGCATAAGAAGGCAACACAAACTTGCTTATAAAACCCAGGAGTGAAACTTACACAAAAAACAAATAAACACACACAAAAAAGAAAGAAAGAAATGGGGGGAGCTGGAAATTTAAATAAATCAATTCTGCAAAGTTTGGTTGTAAGGTTAGTTTTATTGAGTTTTATGGCAAAACAGCTTCAGTAGGTTATACTGCAGCATGCTACTGTAAAAAAGGGTTAAATAACAAAATAGATAGGATAAATTGCAGGAATTAACTCTAAAGTGTTCTTCCACATCGTTGGGTAGACACTATTCATAGTTTTAGATTGTCAACAAGTAGCACTGGTCTACAGTGTTTCGCTAACAACCAAATTATTATTTTTATTATATTTTCATATTGTTATTCAAATACCTGCAAGTAAATAAGTTCCACCACATCACATTTTTGTGTAACAAAAACTGGAATTTTCTACAGCTTTTAATGATTTTTCTGTCGCATATGGCAACCCTGTGCTTCTGGTACCCTACAATCTTGCCGTATCTAGTTATTTCTGGCATCCCATTATATAAACATTCCTTGTTGAATATAGTTTAGTTGTGGGTTTTTGTACTATAGTTCATGTTGAAAATGGCAAATTTTGAGCATAGGCATTGCAAAACTATGCCAGATAGGTTTTGTTACATTTGTGGACGGTTTATTTTTAAATCTCAAGGTAGAAAAAGTGAATGTTTCTTGTACTTCGGTGGTTAACTTGGCTTCTTGGTTGGTGACCAAGATGAAAATTGGGCTCCTCACGTGTGTTGCGTAAGTTGCGATGTGGTTTTTGGTCAGTGGATGAAAGGCGAAAAAAGCTCTTTGCCATTTGCTGTCTCGATAGTGAGGCGAGGACCTTCAAATCATTTTGATGATTGTTACTTTTGTCTTACAAACATAGGACATTCCAAAATGCAAATACATAAAATTGAGTATCCAAATCTCCCCTCTGCACTCAGAAAGTTCCTTATGGCAAACACTTAATGGTACTAACTGTACCATTGAGTTGGAAAGAAATTGACATTCAAGAGAGATGAGCGACATTGAAGACACAACTGAAACATATGTTATTGAAGGTACTTGTAACCCACACACAAACAGTGAACTCCATTTTATTCGTAAAACTGAACTGAATGATCTGGTTCTCAAACCAATAGCCCATTTAGCGTAGATGAAAGAAACGCATGCTAACATGGTGACTATTCTAACCGCAATTAAGTATAAACAGTTCAATTGACGAATTTGTGGAGACTTAAAGGTCATAGGTATATTAAGGGGTCTTCAGGGCATATTTACCGAGTATTTTTACTTTTTATATTTGTGGGATAATCAAGCAACAGCACAGCATTTCATAAAAAAGGAATGACCACTCAGAACATCTCTTCACCTTGGAACTAGTAATGTCAAATACAGCCCTCTCATTGAACAGGAAAAAATTCTGCTCCCTCCACTTCACATTAAATTAGGGCTGATGAAAAACCTTGTGAAGACCGTGGACAAAGAATTAGGATTTAAATATTTAAAAGAACTTTTTCTACAATTGAGTGAGTCAAAACTTGAAGAAGGTGTTTTATTGGACCTCATATGAGACAAGTGATTTGCGACACTGCTATCGAAAGAAAGCTTAATCAAAAAGAGTTAGCAGCTTGGAAACTGTTTGTGAAGGTGAAAGGATTTTTAGGAAACAAGAAAGATAAAAATTATAAAATCCTAATTGAAGATCTTCTTAAGTCCTTCCAAGCCACGGGATGTGGGAAGTTACTCAAAATTCCTTTTCTACATTCACATTTGAATTTTGTCCCCCCCCCCCAAAAAAAATCTTGTTGGACATAACGATGAACAAGGGGAAAGATTTCACAAGGATATTAAGATTATGGAAACGCAATAGCAATGTCATTGGGAACCAGCAGTGATGGGCGACTACTGCAGGTTTATAAAGTGAAAAGATTTAACGTCACATAAGAAAAAAATGATAACACTTCATCGCATTCATTAAAGTTTTAGGTTTTATTTAGTCTAAAATATGTATCTTTTCTCAATGGAAATAGAATTCCATGATGAATTAAGTAGATTTTCAAAAACAATGATTCCCAGTCTTTCTAAACGAGGAAAATCATGATGACTATTTTATATTAAATATCTTATATGCACTTAAAATGTTGTACTTGTTGATAATGTATTGTAAATTGTTGATAATTTATTTTTGTAGACCAATTCTGTAATTACAGCATTTCTTTCTTCCCCTAAGTGGATTATTATTTTTTTACTAAGTTAACTTTTTATTTTACAGGATATTTTAAAATCCAAAGTAATCACAAACAGAATAAGTAAGTTTTAAATCATTTTGAACAACAATTAAAAAAATCTGAATTAACGAATAGAAATATCTAAAATTAACAGCTATAAAACAGATTTACTTTATCCTAATTCACTTAAAAATTGCAGGTATGAATAGACAACTTTCCTTTGCTTATTTTACTACAACGACCTGTTGATCTACTCATATACTATAATTGGAAAGTGCTTATGTGCCAAAGATAATCATAATGCACTTCAAACTGTCTGTTCAACTTCTGAAAAGCCCTGTTTCTGCTGATGGCTTTGTGGCAAGGTCCTTTTTTAACAAAAGCAAGACAATGTGCGGCTATTGTACTTACCCCTTACTTCATCAGTTTATCTTAATTTTTGCTTCACTGCTGTATGTTCAATTCACTTACGGAATTTATGACATGGCATGGACTTTATTTCGACATGAATAGTGTACATGTGCTTTTTATTAGAAAAGCAAGAAAGAGAGCAGCGGTGTAGTCAAGGGGGAACCAGAGGGACGGCGTCCTCCTACCTTTTCATTCCAATACAAGCATCCCCCCCAATTTTTTTACATTTTAACATAAGCGTCCCCCCGCTTTTGATATCGATTGCTTATCTTTGTATGCATACACGTCCCCCCAACTTCTCTTTCAGGGCTACACCACTGAAAGAGAGAATTAGAACTATAGTATGTTACCTCCAGCACATGGGGTACAACTTAGACCTATCTACTCGTGGTGTACCCCGGGCAACATATTTATACGGCTAACTGGTCTACAATTTTAGGCATAGAGCTAGAGAACGCCTGAGGCTACAATGACTTCGGTCATTTTTACATTGTACTTGTGCATGTGCACATTCTCAATGTAACCTGCTTTGCCATTGGAAATAAAAAAAAAAACTCCAGCTCATCAGGTTGCTAATTGGATTATAACCCAGGGTGACACGACTCTAAGTGTGACAGAATAAATTTTTTTTTAATTTCAGAAAAGAAGATGAAAAACATTGTAAGTGTCTCAGTCAGTCCAGTCATTTCAAAATTTTCTACCGTGGGAGGGCGCAAAGGGCATATGCTCAATTCATATTATAGGTAAAAAACCAAATACATAAACAGGTGTATAAAAAATTATATTTCTAAAAGTCAGGTGGGCCTGCACCCCCAATAATAAAGGTGCAGGTAATATTCAGAATAAACATGGTACATTGACTAAGACTGCAAAATGTACCTCTTTAGCAGATTTTGCTTTTGATTAAGAGCAACCTGAAGAACCACTCTCTTCCAAGCATTATTCTGTACTTTTTTCTTAACCTGAAAAAGTTCACTTTTAGTTTAGTGAATGGTAAATATCACCCATAAAATATGTACATATATAGATATATATATATATACACACACATATATATACATGTATATGTATGCATATATATACATTTAAAGTCTTTTTTTTTCTCTTAAATCACAGTAAAACAATTTTGAAAAAAAAAAAAAAAAAACGCTTAACTAATACACAGGGTGTCTACCGGTCACCGAACTCACGGAAGTCTCCGAAAAGTCACCAAATGGGAAAAGGGGTCATGGAAGTCCTCAAAAAGTAACGAAACTGGATAATCGGTCACGAAAAAAATTCGACGGCACTGAATGTTTTTTTTCTCGGCCATGATCACCACAATTCGCAGCTATTTTTAGAACTGAAAGTGGGGTTGATAATGCAGTAGATGGTAGATGTAACATTGATTTTAAATCATTTCACATTTTTGTATTATCAGACGTGTGATTTTTCCGTAATTTCGGTGAAAAGGGAAATTAAAAATTTTGTTTTCGCAAAAATTCGTAATTTTAGAATTTTTTTTTTAACGTAGCCTACGTACATGGCTGCCAAATGTTACAAATCACGAGTAAAATTTGCACAAGTAGCTTGTTTTTTGCGCTTTCAAGGGTCAATACCGATTTTTTACGCATTTCAAAATCCAGTTGCATCGGCTTCGGTAAAACTTCCTAATTCTCGTTTGCTATCAGATTCTTCCTCTGGGACATCAATAACTTTGAGTTTACCATTATTTTTAATCTTTCTCAAGTTTCAACTTCTGTAGTAAAGGACTTGCACGGACATCATTTTGCTGCGTTCCCTCGAAATTTAATCAAATTAAAGAGTTTTTTAAATTCATTTTTAGCCTTAAGGTTTTAATGATCATATCAGTTGATTATAATTATTAAATATTGCAGCCTTATTAAGAATTTAAAAAATATTTTTGCTAGAAGAAAAATTTCTCTTATTTTTTTGGATGCAATTAAAAATGCTTTTCAGTGTTAGATTGTCTTTAACATTAGGTTTTTACCCTGCCAAGTGCTCATTATATATTGTTACAAAATAAATAAATAACATTTATTCTTTCTATTAATATATATTTTAAAAACATGCAAACAATCTAGCAATTGTTTTTCACATACTATAAAGTGATCATTAAATTCGGCAAAATACTAATCCTAATGTTTTTAATTCTGCCTCTTTTTAATTTTAGAAACTCATTAGTCAAGTAGCTCAAATTAATACACATATACATATTAATAAAACATCAACTATGGTGTGCACAAGTATTAAAAGTTAATGCTCGAAAACATGTTTATTTTTTTAAAAAATGCAACGAGTTTTTACATATTTAATTCAGACTTTTCGTATTAATATAAGTTCCGAAGAATGTAGGACTGACCACATTTTTTCTTTGTTAGACATTGAGCTCCAATAATAAAAAAATGTAAAAACTTAAAATTAAACAATTTATATTAAGAAATTCAGCATTGATTTTTCATTTCAAATCATTATTAAAAATAAAGTTTTTAATAAACAGGTTTTATGAAAATATACTAGGTCACTAAATAAGTTTACAAAGTCCCCAAAAAGTCAGTAAAAAGTCATCAAATTGACTTTGTGAAACTTGGTAGACACCCTGATATAGCAAAAAAATAATATCACACTGCCAATTATCAACAGTTACAAGTAAAAACAGCTTTTGAATGTATTTTTACTAGTATTTTAAACTCTGATTTATAAACTGGCACTGCTCTGAATAATTTATAAATAGATCATAGCAATTGAAATGTTATACACAGCATAAAAAACCATTTATTTCAGCAGTGTTACCTAGCATTCAACTCAAAATTTAAAAAAAAAAAAAGATATTCTTGTTATTTAGTATCTTTTTTAGTAACAAAAGAATGAAAATTTCGATACATGTTTACCATCCTTAAAAATACCCCCCTCATACATTATACAATCGAAAAGTAATGCAAGCAGAAACAACACTCTTGGTTTCAGAATCAATACAGAGAAACCTGAAAAGTGCTATAGAAGTAAAGTAGGCTTTGACCATGATTGTAAAGTCTAGAAAAAATGCTCAGAATGAATCAGATGCACTATTTTAGGAAAATGTGAATATAACTTACACATTAGATAAGATATTAAAAAAATTATAATAAACCTACGAAAAACATTACCTTGTAGTAAATAAGATTCATGAGTTTGGGAACAAGTGGAAGGACATCTGGCTTTACATCTGCAATATCAGTCATAAATGAATCCATTTCCCCACTATAATAGGCTAACTGCCCACCACAGTAAAGAGCATATACCTTCATAAATACATAAAGAAAGAAAGAAAATAAAATGAATAAGAAGAACACATTAAAGTAATAGTTGTATAAAATATTTTCTACTACAAAGTTATTTTATAATTTCCAAGACTTTGTTCTTTTTCCATTGATAAAACACATCAAACGTATATGTATACTATCTACATATGGAAGCTACATGATTCACCTCTATATATGTAGAATAGGTAGCAGTACAAACACAATGATTACCATATATCGTGAAATGCTAATGCACTAATAAAAAACAATTCAACATTAAAGTTAGCCAACAAGAGAATTAAAGCTTAACCAAGTGCAGACATCTTTTGTATTTCACCCTCTAAAAGAAAGAGGGAAATTTAAAAAAAAGCACAAAGAATATCAATTACTAAAAGCATATGTAATGATACCTAAAGAAAATATTTTGCTATGGAAAATAAAAAAAACATTTTAGATTAATGCACCAAAGGAAAAAATATCCATACTTCATTGATAATTTCATATATATGAGCACATGGCAAGTATGCGAATAATGTTCCAGATGTAGGTATAGCTTCCTGGAAAAAACATAGAGAACGTAATTTACTTGAATGAATTATTTATTTAAAGATTACAAATATTGACCACTCTAAAAATCAGTAGATAGCATTTAATGCGTTTAACTAGGCATAAGATAATATTTCGCTAAAAATATTCGCTGGCTCAACCAATACAGTCGAACCTGTTTATCTCGAACCTGTCTTTCTCGAAAACCTCCCTATCTCGAAAATTTATATTTTCCCTGCATTTATACCCTAAATTCAATGTATTTTTTCATGTTTATCTTGAAATGTTTTCCCCCAAAACCTCCATATCTCGAATTCTGGTTTTGCTGCCATTTTGGAATTCGAAGCCGAGGGAACTTTCGGAAGCTAACAAAATTGATGTGGAAATCGTAGAGAACGTAAAAGGCGATTCGGAAGTAGAAGAGGAGGTTGAGAAAAACAAAGATGTTGCGATAGTCGCTGTAAAAATAAGCAGAGAAAGCTATTGAAACATTAACTTTCCTCGAATTTCAGGAAAATTTTGGTCAAGGTGGATTTATAGTGATCGCTACCCTCAAAAGCATAATCGAGTCGAAAACAACCAGACAACAAAAAACACTAAAAGACTATTATTCTGGTACTTGCTAAAAAAAGTAGTAGTACTTGTCTTGTTTTTGAGAGACTTGCAAAAGGGTATGCTGAATACTATTTCTTTATTGTCGATGCTATTTATACGAGTATAAAACTCGTTAAAAAAAGTTAGTATAATCTTACAGTAAAATGCTTAATAATACTAAGGCAGAAGATTTTTAACCTACATTATATAGTCTTTGTTTCAATTGCAAATTTTAATAGTTTTATCAAAACCTCTGTATCTCAAAACCTCTTCATCTCGAATATTTTTTCCTTCCCTTGAAATTCGAGATAGACAGGTTCAACTGTATTACCTCAGCAAAATTAAAGAATGAAGTTTTACTTAATGAGACTGTTAAGTGGAGTTTTAATGTATCTTTGCAAGTAGGATAAAACTAGTAGGATACCAAACCTATTAGAAGTTCTCAAAGAAAAAAAAAAAAAAAAAAAAAAAAAAAAACAACAACAATAATAACCATGCATGATGGAATGATTAATTTACTAGTTTTGATTTTATCGATTCAGAAAGCAAAACTAATCAATTAAATATCAAATCATGATAAAATAAAAAATGAAGCCAAACGGGAATGATTAATTCATTTAGAGTGATCACTTTGAGTCAGTGGAAATTTGCATCAATTATTAAACACTTAGATTTTGTTTCAAAAGAAGTTTGCGTTTAACTACGGAGATTCCTCATCTATTTCCACGATTCTCAGTATAAAAAAAAAATTCTTAATTTCACACAATATTTTCGGAAGACCTATTGAACTTAAAAACTTAAATTATGTAGTTGGATGAACAAAACACAGCCATATTTAGGTCTGATACATAAGCTAAAAAAAAAATAATCAAGAGCTTAAATCACAATACTATAACATTAATATGAAAGTGTTTATTTCCCTGAAACATTGTTTTTCTGAAGTATTAAATATTTAGTTCATCCCAAGTTAGAAAAAAAAGCGGACATTATTTGTCCAAAAAATCTTAAGATTAATAAAAAGATTCGCATTACCGATTCCTGCTCCCCTTATTTTCATTTCTTTTTTTGCTTAAATTTCGGAAGTCTCACTAAAATTTCCAGAACTTTTGGATCAGAATCACCCATGGTCTGTTTCTCAGTTTAGACCAAACCAAACCACAAGTTTAAAAACAGTTTCAACTGATGCTGACGCAATTGATAGGCAATTTACAATAAGTTGGCGGGAAAGGCTTAAATCCAAATTTTTGGATCTCTTTTCAACTAAATGCCTCCAAAACCAAATGTGATGAACAAAATAGTATCAAACTCTAAGAATAGTTTTATTATAAAATTGCAAGAGAGAGGCAGTAAACAAATGCAAACGCAATAAAATTTACACTGCAAATTTAAATGATATATGAAATATGCATGAACAATGAACAAATTACATTTTTCATTTAACAAGGTGTTCCGACATTTGAAAATTTAATATAATGTGAAAATTTAAAAATCCATACTTTACCCCAAACAATGCATTCATTGCAGCTATACATGATAATATATTTTCATGAGAAACCATCACACCTTTAGGCTCACCTGAAAAGCATTCATTAATCAAATTTATTAGCTATTTTTATCATTGAAAACAAGCATTATTTTACTAGAGTATTTATTAAGAGTATTTTACTAGAGATTTTTTGAAGAAAAAAAGCATACATTTTGAAATTAATATTTAGGTACAGCTACTTTTATAGAGCATGCATTATTCTTTAAAAAATATGTGGTAAATAACAAGATTATCCTCTGTTCTTCTCACTAATTTATATACTTTACATAAATTACAAAAGAACCTATTTCAACAGCTGGAACAGTTTATGTACTCTTGAGCTTTGTGTAACAATCAAAAGTTTGACTTTATGAATTTGTTGACATAAGTATACTAATGTTGCCGAACACAAAGATATCTCAAACAACAAAGTAGGACTAAGGAAGGCTGAAAATATTAAAGATTCAGAAAAAAACTTTTATGCAATTTTGAGTCAAATAAAATATGAGAAAAAATTACTATTATTTTTACAGCTGAAAAAATCTCTATTGCATAAATCTCATTTGAGCAAAAAAAAAAAAAAAAAAGCAAACATTAATGCTCTTGGACATAAAATTGACCCTTTATAAAATTGATAAAAATCAATAGCATGAAAATAACTTTCTTAAATAACTAATTTCGTTTAGTATACTATTTCAACATCATTAATTTTGAACTATAATACTTTCTCTAAATTTTGGATTTGAAAAAATCGAAAACAAACTTGCCAATTTTAGATATATGGCAGATTTAATTCTCAAAAACTAATTTTTCTTAAGGATTTTCTACAGGTTTGTTGCATAATGTATAAGAAAATGAACTTTAGGCATTCCAACAAACAAATGTTTTACCGCTTTATCATGACATGAACCACCATGATCGAATGCGACTATAAATTCAATTTTAACGAGTTTTTCTCATTTGAATTAACCCCATGGTACAGACCTTAACACATTTAGAAAATGAACGTGAGAAACTAATCTCACTTTTCCTCATTTCAAACATTAGTATTATATGTTGGATAATTTTCCATGGACAACCGACCAAAAAAAAATACTTCATGAAAAGCAGAAAATTATCCTCAGCCTTGCAGAACAGAGAAAGAAAGGGGGGAAAAAAAAAATCGGAAATAAAAGACAAATTATGAAAAAGTGGAAATCCATACACTTTCAGCCCTGTGGCTTAAAAGTAAAGCTCTGGTAAATGTGTGTGTGTATGTTCTCTCTCTTTCAAAACAACCAAAATTAGATTTTGCTACATTGGTAACTGCTCTTATGAAAGGTAGTTAGGACTAGATTAAGGTCTAATCTAACATATACCTATAAGAAATATATACCTTCCGTTGTTTGTCAAAAGAAAAACACTTTTTTTACATTAAGGGACATTATTTTTAAAAATAACAAGAAACATCCTGAGCTTCTCACAATTTTTTCAAAAAAGAAAGGAAAAGGTATTTCTCATGAATTCATAATCACCCCTGTCGACAGCTTTAAGTGAGCTCCAAACTGCTAGGAAATAATTGGAAAAATGCAATAGCAATTGAACACTCATTCTCTACCTGGGATTCGAATCCAAACAACAGCTTAATAAAAAGTAAAAGAAAATGCTTTTCAGTCATATTAACAATTTATCACTTCTTGGCATTTACGTAAAATTAAAATATGTAAAAATTTAAATTATCAAATTTATAAGTACAACATAAAAGCACATTAAGGCTTTAAGAATAAATTCATTTAACACATAAAAGAAAAAAAATATGGTGTATTTTTTAAAACAGCAGTAATTTGTGATCAGTATCATAGAATATTCTCTACAGAGATAAAACATACCAGTAGTTCCACTAGTATAGCAAATGCAGAATAAGTCCTCAGGATTTGGTGGCTAAAAATAATTAAAAATAGATCAAAATTTGACTAGTTGAAAATGAAACTGAGCACAAAAATATGATTTATTCTTTAGGAAAAATGGTATGAGTAATTGTACAATTACAGCTAAAGGAATGTCAATCCTGATCTTTCAAATGCAAAATTTTTTCTTTCAAATTCGAAAATTCTCAAAAGTTATTAGAAGGAGGACAGAGACAAAAGCATTTTTCCCCCATCTCAAAACCCAACTTTTATTTTTATTTTTACAGGGTTGCCACTCATGTTAGACAATAAAATTCCCCGACTTTTCCAGGCAAATTTCAGGAATTCCAGGTTAAACGATGTCAACTAACATTATTAAATATTAACATATATACAATGTTTTAGTTGTGAATAAAAACCTACCTTATTATTTCAAAAATGATTATGAAAAATTACCAATAATGATTACCAAATTTCAAATGGTTAAGTTGAAATAATCTTAAGTTTACTTACATTTGTTATGAGTAAAAGTTGGAATGCAGTAGAAAATGTCAATACACCTTGAAGCCCAAAATTTTCATATTTTATTGATTTTCGCAATTAACTTGTAAACATGGAAATTTGGAACATAAGAGAATTTTTCACAGCAAAAAAAAAAAAATAATAATAATAATAATAATAAGCCTAATAAAGAACCTTATATAACAAACAAATTACTACGCAATAGAATTATCAAATACAAAAGGAAGTTAAGTCATTACTTTACACTTTAATATTAACAGATTCTTTGGAACTTATATTCATACGTAAAGAGTTTGAATTCAGTACAATCTATGAAAACTAACTCCATTTTTGAGAGAAATAAACAGGTTTCCAAGCATTCACTTTTTAAACTGAAGTAACTACTTCATATCTATCACCTATTAAAAATATTATGAAGGTGTGAAGTGCAAGTAAAAAAAAAGGATTGCAAAGTACCAAAGCATTACAAGAGAAGGACAAGATTATTAATACACAATATAAACCTATTTGTGATTTGAACACAAAGTACTTTAATTTGGTATAATTGGATTAATGAACTTCTAAGATCAAGAAGAGACACTACCAAAAACCTTACCAGGCTCATTTTTTTTCAAACTTAATTGTTTTATAATATTAAAAAAAAAAAAAAATCACCCATCAGAAGATTGCTGATTTTTTTCATACCTTTTAATTATTTATTGAATAAAAACAGAAATTGTTAATTTCTTTTGTAACAATATTATAATGAGTACTTGTAAGGAAAACCCTAATGCTAAACACTGCTAAAAAAAAAAAAAAACTCATTTAAAAATACATAAAGGGGGGGGGGGGCATTTCTGACAAAAAAAAATCTACTAGATTATTAATAAGACTGTAATATTAAAAATTATAAGAAACTGATACGATCACTAAAACTTAAAATAACTTTTGAAAAATTCCTTATATTTCAGCCGAATTTTTAAGTGGGCGCGGCAAAATTATGCCCGTGCAAGTACTGTACTATTATAGAAGCTGAAACTTAATAAAACTAAAAATAATGGTAAGCTCAAAGTCTTTGATGTCCGTGAGACATTATCAGACAGTAAATGAGAACTATGAAGTTTTACCGAAGCCAATGCAATCGGATTTCGAAATGTATAAATATTCGGGACCGGCTCTTAAAAGTTCAAAAAAAAAAAAAACGGACAAAATGCGTAAGTTTTACTAGTTTTTTCTGAAATGCTGGCAGACAACTTTCAAAGATTTTCACAGAAAATGAAAGAGAGTTTTTAAAATTAAAGATTTTCGTGGAAACGGAATTCTTAATTTACCAAAAATACGAATGCCATCAAAATGCGGAAAAATTCAACATAAAACCGCTACTCTCTGTTCAAAAAGGCTTGTGTTCAGAACAAAATATTTGTTTAAAAAAAAAAAAAAAAAAAAAAAAAAGAGGATAAAAAATGGTAAATACTTAAAATGTTCAAACAAATAAAATACAAGCAACATACAACACTTAGAAGTAGTGCAAATGTAGCATGTAGTCCTTCCCTTCCAGGAGTGAAGGAATGATTCTGAATTTCAATGACATTGGAGTTCATGACATTGAACCATTGCCTACCTAACCACTTTATTACGCTTTTTAGACCACTTTTTTTTTATTATCAAATAAGCGTAATAAACTACTTGTATAACTTCAGTTTTGTAAACGCAAACGCAGATTCACACGTATGGTTACTCACCATTTGTACAATTTTCCAAATTTGAGCCCCCAGTGATTACATAATAAATAAAAATTCAGCAAAAAATTTTTTATGTATCTACATAAAAAATTCTTTTTGAATCCAGATTATTCTGAGTTTGGCAAGATACGAAAAACTTAACATCCGTTAAAGGACACTAATAATAAAATAAAATAAGGCTTTAATAATATTTCTGTCATAAAAAAGCTTTTTGAATTTAGCATCTCCCCCCCCCCCCTGTTAATACAAAAGCAAATCAATTTCATTGATTTCCCAAAAAATAAAAATATGCAAAGAAATATCAAACTTCTGATGCATCACTTATAGACAAAACAATTTTGCCCACGGGAAAAAAACGAATTCACTTATTCACCAGCAGGAATGAAGCAGTGTTTGGATAAAGCCTGCTCAGTGATGATGTCACGAAGACGAAAAAGCTTCTGCACATGTTCTCCAACACAATCCAGCAACCATTCGGCTGAGTAGACTGCTGTGGCATTCCCCTGCATCGTTACTTTCCTGTACACACAACACTACAAAAATGAGCGCAAAAGAGCCAAGCGTTGCAGCCTGGGCAGAGGCAAAACGAAACTACATATTAAGTGACGAATTGCGCCAGGAAATAAATGGCTGTTTTTATTCTTGGCAATAAATGAAGCTGCACTAACAGTAAATGAAAGAAATTCCCTGACTTTTAAAGGAATTTCAGTGAAATGTGATTTTCCCTGACCAATTTAGGTCATTTTCCTCGACAATTCCAGGTTTTCCCATTTTTCCCGGTACGTGGAAACCCTGTTTACAATCTTAACTTAATTCATTTGCAATTTTTTTTTCTGAATATTTTAGCGTCACATTAAGCCTTCTCATATACTTTCTTTTTTAAAAACTTTTATAGGAAAGCAGGCTAACAGTGGATGGCAAGTTATCTTAAAATGGTAAAATATGACTTGTGAGAGAAATTTCAGTAAAGTTCAAAATGAAAATTTCAACTCACCGTCTGTTCTTTGATATCTGATTTACCAAGTTCCTAGAATGAAACAGAATTGCATTTAGATTTCTGCTGAAAAGGATTTTCAATGTCTTAAAAATCTAAAGACATTAATTCACAACATTCTGAACACAGATTTTTTGTTTCAACTATAAAATGAAAACAAAATGAAGTTTGGAGCACTTAAAATACGCAAATCTTTTTCAAAGCTGCTTTGAACACAGTCTTAATGAAATGCCAAAAATATATGCCCAAAGAAAATTCTCATTGCAAAAAAGGCAGGGGTACCCACTCTTCTAAGTGAGATGGCACACTTCCCGAGGAATAATGACCCCCCTCAGAAGGTTGACTAAAACCCCTTGAAGCCCCCCCTAAAAATTTTCAATGCTACAATCTTTACTATGGTGCCTTCTCTCCCCTGGTGGGCACCTCTTAAAAAGCAAATAATTGATTTTGGAACTGTACAGAACAAAAGTAAAAGATATTAATGTTTAACTTCTTAATTAATAATCCACTATGTGTAATACATTGTGCCCAATGGGGAGAAAATGACCAAGTAACAACTGTGTCCTTTGTTTTCAAAGGTTTTTTTTTTTCATCATGAGATTTAAAAAAAAAAGACATATATACCAGCAGGAATAGAAAACTACTTTTTTTTTTTTTTGAATAGTACCCACCAAAAGTAGGGTGAGGGTCGTAATCAGAGGTTTTCAGTATTCGGTATTGGAAAAAGAAGCAGATTCATTTTTACCCGTTAATTATTTATTTTTTTAATGATTTTTTTTAAAGAACAAAAATAAAATACCTCAAGTTCTTTGAAAGTTAAAATATTAAGTTTTGATTTCTTTTTCAATGCATCAATGTCCTTGCCATTTCCTTCAATCAAAATTATATTCTTTAAATTTGAATTTCTTTCAGCATTTTCAGTTATGACAGCAGCAATTTTTGTTGTTTCACATATGATTGTTTCCATCTGCACTGTAAATAGAAAAAACCTTTTTATTAAAAATTCAATGCAACATAATAATTGATAAAGTATTACATCATTTCACTAGAAAGAATGAATAATCAGATAGGCATTTGATGTAAAAATAAATAACACAAGGGTAATGGAAAACTTTGTTTTCTAGATTTTATTTAGCAATTGTCAGACATTTTTGTGCATTAGCATGGTACATTTTTTATTTCCACTTTGTATTTAGTACACTTAAACGTGAACACCATTATTTACTGGAGAATATCCAGTTTATTCTCAATATCCGTTCAAAGGCTAACAAGGGTTCACACTCGTTGTTTGTGTTATAACTTTATTTTGTAATTCTTCTAAGGAAAAGTTAATATAAATTAGAAAATTGAAGCCCTGCAGAAACAGCAACGTGATTCTCGTACACCTCCAATCAAGCCCCGCTGTTGTTGTCGAGTAGTCATGTGATGAATTCGAGGTCGGATTGAGAAGAGACGAATTCTTGTACCTCGACATCGTATTGAACCCAATGTTTACTGTCTAATTCAGCTCGACTGCTCGGTAGGTGCTAAGAACACGCTCAGTGTGCTCTTGTTCTATTCCTTTGCACAGATTCTTTTTGGAGCTACCTACTGCACTGCCATTTTGTTATATCTGAGCTTAACCCAGCATTTGACACCAATTAAGAAGAAAATTTGAAACAGGTAAGAAAAGTTTATGAATAGCTATGTTTCAGTTAAAAACGCAACACTTTAAAGTTAGGCAAGCAATTTTCTGAAAAAATTTACTTTTACAGTATTGTATTTTTCACATTGCTTTGCTTTTTTTTCTTTCCCTTTTCTTTTCATTTTTATAAAAAGCTTTGAGTAACTTGAGCCATTTGAATTAACTACAGTAAATTTTTGACACATCTAATATAATCACAACATTTTTGCGATTTTGTCATACTTTCATTAGTGCAGCCAAACAAAGATTTTCTTTCTCTTTTCTGAAATTCAAACAAGTTTTTGAATTTTTCATTAAAATTTTGCATCTAAAGCTGTTTTTTCATGAATCTAAACAAATATTTCAATCAAATAATAATTTTAAAAAGTGGGAAGTTAATTAGAATTGAGCATCAACCTTGTGCAATGATAGATGAGAGAGCATTCGGGCCAATGGATTCATACATAGGAACAAGCACCATAGAATTTGATGCAGCACCAAGCATCGTCAAAAGAAACTGAAAAGGAAAAAAAAGTACTTTTCTCATATGATTTTGCTTTGCAATTTACAATAAAAATGTTTAGTAGATAAATATTTGAAGAAAAAAGAAACAAAGCATTAGAAACACCAGGGGGTCTTACTTCAGGTCTTGTTCTTGTGCAGATGCCAACCATTGAATCTTGAGAGGCTGCCATGCCCAGATTTATTAACCCAGATCCTACATAATCTTTTCTTTTAATGACCTGAAAATAAAGTTACTTTTTAAATAAATTCTTCCAAACAAGCATCATGAAATATATAAATAAAGTAAATAATTAAAAGATTTATGTAAAATAAAATATAAACAAGAATAAATTAAAAGCACATGCAGAGACTGTTACAAAATGAAGAGTTTTGCAAATAAGGATTTGAGCCCAAATGCAGGAAATACTGAAAATTGGAAAAGTATGTCCAATAACAAACAACATAGTTGTAGAACTGTAAATTACTTTAAATGGATGGGAGCAGCTCAAGACTTTCAGAAAAGGAAACCCCTTCTTTCCTCAGAACAAGGGAGGGGACTGTTACAATTCCTTGTTTAGATCCTTGCTAGCAACTAGAATAAAACAAAGTATACTAGCAGTCCTGATTTCCTATAGTTTTAATAGTTTATTTCTATTCAACCCCCCCCCCCCTTTTTTAAAGATTTTTTTTAAGTACAATATTTTATGCTAATGCACAAAAAAAAAAAAAAAAATGAATAAATAAATGAAGAAAAAGAAAAAGAGAACCTTATTAGCAAAAAAAAACCTCTTAAGTTTCAACTGTAGGTATGTTAATGAATACTTTACTTAAAGTTTTGCTTAATTCTTATCTGTATTGTGCAAACAAATAAAATTATGTTTTGTTTGGTACCCTGCTATATTAAAATACACATTTTTAAATTTTGTAAATTACTTTCCAATGTCTTTAAAATGTTTTTAAAGGAGTGATGAAAAAGGTTTGTGGTTTATGGTTTTGAGGTGGCACTAGATAAAAAAACAAGCAATATAACTGAAAGCAAATTAAGGCCGGATAGGCAAGGGGCTAAAATTCAGGGCGGGATTCCCGGACAAAGTTCTCAGATTCCCTCCTTGAAATTCAACTGTGAGTCTCCCCATTATGGAAGATTCGAAAACTTTCACTTAAATCCTGAAACTCTGCAATTTTTCACTTATACACATGTAATTTCCAGATACATGTATCTGTCGCTGCATGTATCTGACTAAATTTAGATGTCCAATTCAGACATTCTGGCAGACAAGGTATGCAGCATGTTGGAAATAAGGCAAAATCACTACTATGCTACTACCAATGCTGGTCTTAAATACTTTTTGAAGTAGACATTTTATTTATGTATTACAGTACAGAACCTCCTATCCGGGAACCAGTTAACCCGGAATTTTTTCGTGAATTTCCCCGCCATTTTTGAAAAGTTCGCGTTTTTTTGCCCATTTAGTAAAAATATGAATTTTTTAAAAAATGCCTTTAAAAATACGCATTTTTCCGTTACAAGTAACATATTCAGTGTCTATAAGTTGAACAACTTAGTCTAAAAACGATGTATTTTTAGGGGAGGGGGACGTCAACTTACTTCTTGCAAATGAAAATTAGAAAAAAAAAATTCTCCAACGATACTTGAGAAAACCCGACATTTTCTCTATTTTATTTCAATAATTAAACATGAAAGAAATAAGTAATTAGATTCTTATACATTTACTTAATTGTCTCGTTAGCATTCGAAGACAAATTGCAACAAAAGTCGACTATACGAAAGTTCGGAAAGTTTCTATTACAGCTTATATTTGCGAATTTTCCGCAATAGCCTATCGTGTGAAAATTTAACCTTGTTTATTTTTGTTTGATATATTTTTTAATTTATTTAAGAGCTGAAATAAGGTAATAAGTAATAAGAATTAAAAATTGATATTAAGGCAACAAAAATTGCAACTGTGAAAATGAATTCTTTATTACAATCGAGTCGCAAAAGCGAAGTCGTTTTACACAAGTATGAAATTCGAGCGTTTCTGCATGTAAACATGCTTCTTACATTTCATTTTCCTAATTTTTGAAATCATTTATTGCTGTAAAAATGATTGATGACCAGATTTTATGAAATTAATAATTTGATAAACAAGATGTCCGATTCGGAAATCATCCAAATGGTGCTACACCCGAGCGATGACAAAGGGCAAGTTAGCGATGAAGACAAAAATGACATTTTGCCTGCTATGTCTAAGGATCTTTGCTTTGAATTAACTAAAGAAATTATAGCAGGAATGAGACAAAATTCTTTTATAGACGAAATAAAGCACATGATGGCTGTTCGAAAAATCCAGCAATTGAATTTTCGACCATTTCCCGATAAGCTATTGTCCTGAAACTTTACATATAGCTCAGAACCAGGTGCCAATACAATATTCTACCACTTTTATCATGATTTGATTAGTTTCTGCAGTATTTCCAATAAAATAAAATTAAATATGGCAACTAGTTCCGAGAATTGAGACCAAAATTCAGTAGCGGCGCTGCAATCTTATTTTTTAGCTTTTTAGTGCTCAAGAAAAACTTAGTTTTTTAGTATTTAATAAAACCTTTTTAATTATTTATCTTTTAAATATAGTTCTTTTCTTTTTATATTTCTTAATTTAAAAGTATTTCTTTACTATTTTCTACTTATTTTGAAGTATTATTAGATTTTGTTATTGTAATTTGGGTTCGATAAACCTCCGAATATCGGCATTTTTTAGCGATCCAAAAAACCGGGAAATTCAGTTATCCGGGATAGCGGTGGTCCCGAGCATGCCGGATAAGAGGTTCTGTACTGTATAAATTAATCAGTGGTCAATCCAGCATTTTTTAACAAGGTCCTGTTTTGTGTGTGAATTTTAAAAACATTTTTGTGAAAAATAAAATATTTTTTAAAAATTTAGTATAAACAGTGAGAAAAATTTATTTATGCCACTTATTTAATAATTAATTTTATAAAAAGTATGATTTGATAGCTCGGAATTATGTGAAGGGTCCTTTTTGATTGATTGGAATCTTGTGAACAAGGCCGTATCCCCCCCCCCCCCCCCCACCGAAATCACAAAATTTTTCGCAATGTAGCATATATTCTTCCCTGAACCTTTCCCCTACACTAGTGTTTCAAACTCAGGGACCTCCTCCACCCCCCCCCCTCCCAAAAAAAATTTCTGGCCAAGGCCTTGCTTGTGAAGGGTACGTTTTGTTTGATTGAAATCTTGTTAAGGGCCCGTTTTGATTAATTGGAATTTTGTGAAGGGTGCGTTTTGATTGATTGGGATTTTGTGAAGGGTCCGTTTTGTTTGATTGGTTGGAATTTTGTGAACGGTTCGAGAATGGACCTGAATTTCTGCTAGCTTGATCCCTGTTAATATAGTATAAGTAATCAAATGCCTATTTATAGCATTCAACATGCACTTGTGCTGATTCTTGTGGGATGCATGTCAGACAATGAGCATTAGGAGAAGGCATTGGTAGTGAAAAATCTTAGAATATTAAATTTTTAATAATTGAAATCCCATATTACAAAATTATCAGGATCAATCACTCATATTTACCTCATCATATGAGATCCATTCATAAGTACCGGACTTTGACCTTGATCCAATACATTTTCCTGTAACTAAAAATAAAGGGAATTTTCATAATAAAAGAGATAAGTGAAATTCATTCATATAAATAAATACAGGAAAACCCCGTTAAAACGCGGGTGTCAGGGGACATGTTTGGCACCCGCGTTATAACATAACCACGATGTAATGAAACTGTACCGCGGAACCATATTCACGAAATATAATCGTTCTTGTTGCACCCTTTTTAACTTTATCAATTACTCTTAACTTTTCTTCTATTGCATAATTGTTTCTTTTCTTGTTTGCTGCTATTTTATTTGCTGTAATTGCTGTGCAAAAAGCACACTTCTCAACTGAGCGGTTAGTCTATCGAGTGATAGGTTATTCAGATCAAATTTTTTTGCTCTTTGAGACTCCCAAGCTAAAACCTTATCGACCGCAACAAAAATGTTTCGAGAGAACGTGGGCTTAAAAATCTTGTTAAGTTATCAACATGACATTATGAAGAGGGACTGATTCTAAGAAAAAGGTAGATTTGTCTGGAAGGGGAGGAACTGACTTTACAAAGAAACAATGTTTTAAGCCTTTATACACTCTCAAGGACTAGAGAATATGTTTACTTTCAAAAATGGTCAAAAGAATCTGGAATACAAAGGGTTGTTTGTAATGATAAAGTGTGGATTAAACGTCGGGAGACATGATAGTAACCACGTTAAATCCGATTCCGCGGTATACCGAGGCGCGGCATTACGGGGTTTTACTGTATATCTAATTTGAAATTTAAATAGGTTCCTTTGACAGATTATTTTACCTTTTTAGATAACCGTGCTTTCAAAAAAATATTGAAAAATATCAAAAAAAATTTGCAAGCAATTGCTGTACAATATACAGCTTGTGCACTGCCAGCAACAGCAATAAATCTTTAAGCACACTGGGATTAAATTTTTAGAAAATAGAGTCTTTTTTTCGAATGAGAAGATGATACATCACATGGTAATTTGCTTAATTCTCTAAATGCTATCAAATCTTTTACTTCAATCATATATAGTTGTTTGTTTCTCTAGAAAACAGATGTGAAATTTGCAAATGTTGGTGGTTACAACTTGTGACATAGATCTATCTGTGTCTATTATGGTGTTTCTTGTCCACTGAACTTTTCAATAATGTATTTAATGATTTTAATTCAATACAAATATATTTTTCTCTACCAAACCCCTAAGCCGAAGCCTTAGGACTGCTTGCGCACGGACCCAGGTAGTGGTGTCCACTGATTTTACATGCATGTATCCCCAAGTGTACATGGTGGGTCTTCAGCGGGTATTGAACGCGCGACCTTCCAGGTGGAAGTCCAACACTCTAACGGCTAGGCTACCATGGCCTCAATACAAATATACTAGCAAATATGTATATTATATAAAAGCAAAATTACTCAGAATTGCTCATTACAGCAATAATATTAAGAAAATATATCAGACCCACAGCCATAGATGATAAATAGCACAAAACCTATTTGCAGAATCAATTCAGTCAAGGAAAAAAAAAAACTCACAGGCTTATTTTCACAAGAATGAATTACTGGAGTTCCCACATGCATACTCTCCAAAATTTTCATTGAACAATAGTATAAGCATAAGCCTTAATCTAGTTATCTTTACAAGAAATAAAACTCTTTATCCTAAAAGGAACATTGCATTATACTGCAAGGTGCTAGGATGCACTTGTATTTATATACAAGTGCATCCTAGCATCTTCTTAAGGCTCTTCACTACCAAATCGGAAACTCAGCGCTGACAAAATCTCCGAAATAGTGGCAACAATGTGGGAGTGTCTTGTTCAATCTCTTTGCGCTGGTAATTGGCCTATTCTTGTGATGGACAGCGTCAATCACTATGTCTCTCAATGGACAGTTATAAATCTTTTGAAGGGGATCCCCGCGACAACCCTGGTAGTTGCGGTCGAGCGGGGTCCAAAACATCTACCCTTTTCCTAGAAAAAAACACTGCTCCTGATCCCCGGGGCTCTGTTTCTTTTCTCAACCTCGGAAAAATCTTCGACTCTCCTTGGAACGCACAAATTGTTTCTTGAAACTAGCACCATTTCTTTGCTAGCACGCTGTTGAAGCCGACTTCTTTCTTTCTTCCTTTCTTTTTAAAATTCAGTTCACATGATCACATGAGTTATCGTAAAATGCAATGTTTATTATTTTTCGAAGTACTTTTTTTCTTTCAATCTACTGCTAGAATTAGTAACTGTTACTGTTAGCGATTTTAGAATACGATTTTATCTTGTAAGACATCGAAATCTTAATGACGCGTATATATCCTTGATTTTTTTATATATTTAAGCAAACCAAAAAAAAAGGCATTCAGAAATAAAAACAATGTTGTTTTTTAAAATTTGGTTAAAATTAATAGAAAATGCAAGGATATATGGGTAATTCCACAAAAGTGGTAAACAGTGAGTTCCATATAGATGTTTTAGTTACGTTTCATTTCTTAAAAGAATATCTAGACACACGGCCAAGTTCAAAGACGGCGACACCGGCCAATATGTATTTTTACCAGAACCATTTCAAGCTACTTTCGACATCATTACTCAAAAACTGTTAGGCCTACATACTTGAAATTTTATGCTTCAAATAGGGGCCCCTTGAACCCCTAGAATATTAAATTTCATCGATGATACTCTTATAGTTATAGAATTATTAAGGTCTAAAAAGTGTAATTTTTATTATTGACTGACTCACTCATCAAAAACAAAATCTACTAATAATAAGTGACTTAGAAACTTGAAATCAAGGTTGACAATTAAGCTTATATAAAAGAAAAAATCCGAAACTTGGGAAAAAATACATTATCTTGTATTTCTTGTAACGGGACTACAGTGTTCTACTGCTAAATTGGAATCGGGTACGTTCAAAGATGGCATAAAATTGTTTTCTTTTGTCCCTCTTTGTTTTTCTCTTATATCAAAACAAAATAGTTAAAAATTTGACTTCAAACGAAGAGCACTTTCAATTTTACTACCCTGGCTAATAATACAAAAAATAAGTAGCTCATTAAGATATGTTACGTTCAAGAACACGATAAGAAGACAATTAACTATTATAGCTTGCCACATGATTTTACTAACTGCCTGTTCGAAATGTTTCTATTTGGGAGAGTTTTTTGAATATAATGTACTGACATTTAAAACTTACCAAATAAGAAATCGGATACCAGAGAAGGGACCGTTCATAAATGATGCCACGATTTTTTCTGTTATATTTGACCCCCTCCCCCCTTTGTCACAAAATTTCACTCAACGGACCCCCTCCCTCCCTTTGTCACACGTCACGCTATGTTGTATAAGCCTGATGTCACACTTCTTTTTACCCCTACCCTCCCCTTGCCACACTTTGTCACAATTTCACGAACCCCCTCCCCCCCTCGAAGCGTGACATCATTTATGAATGATCCCGAAAGTAACAAGTTGTTTTTAAATGAATTGAAGAACATTGTAGTCTCCTACAGATATGATTAAAATATCTGTTATGGAAGTTGGCACCTCTCATATTTCAACTCTTTTATCGGTGACACCGACTACTCCGAAGATTGCTTGTTCTACCGAATTTGGCCCCTTTTTCATTAATGTTTTTGTTCAATATATATATATTGCATAATTTTAAACTTTGCTTATTACAGTAATTCTCATATTTAACTACGTCAAAATTTAAATTTTTACTCCACTAAAAATAATTTTTTTCAGTGAAATATCATCCACGTGCCTTATCCCACAGCTATAGATTTTCTTTTCTAAAAATTCTGGACATGAAATGGTTAGTGATTGCAGCTCCATTTTTTTCTATGATTAAATAGGTGTCCCCCGACGTTTAAACCACCCTTTAACATTGTCAATTAAAGGTTTTTCCTTATTTACCATTGTAAATAAAGCCAGCCCGAGCACACAAATATCTAGCCAAAGAGCTGCCATCCCTACACAACACACAAACACATAAAGCCCAATGGTGATAGCCCTGATGCACACCTTTTTCATGCTTTTTCTGTCTTTCAACCTAGGGCACTATATAGTAGCTTGATTTCAAAATTGGGTACAATCGTCCTGACTGGATCTGACTTGTTTCTCTTCACATGGGGGGGGGGGGGGGGGGGAGCTCAATCTGTCAGGAATTGTTCAGTTCATTGCTTAACTATCTTCTATTTTCAGAAGTTTACCTTTGTATTCCAGATCCTTTAGCGTTCCTGAAAAGTAAATATATTTTCCAGTCTGAGTGTGTATGTGTATGCCAGCTTAAAACATTGTTTCTTTGAGAAGTGCTTTCCTCCCCTTCCAAATCTATTTTTTTTTCTTAGGACCTCTTCACAATCCCATATTAATAACGTAAAGATATTTTTAAACCCCCTTTTTCTCGGAAGACAGTTAGTTTATAACCTATCGCTCGATAGACTGATTGCGCAGTTGAGATGTGTGCTTCGTGCATAGCAATTAAATAAAAGTAATACAGTAAATAAAATAGCAGCAAAAAAGAAAAGAAAATAATATAGTATAGAAGAGAAGAAAAGTTACGGATGATTGATAAAGTTAAAATGATGCAACGAAAACGAGTATTATTTTGTAATATGGTTCTGCGGGATAGTTTCACTATAAAACGGTTATGTTATAACGCGGGTGCCAAACATGTCCCCCGACTCCAGCGTTTTAACGGGGTTTTACTGTAGTAGAAAAATCTTATAATAAATTGATCGAAGTTGGAACAAAACAAACATTTATTTTTTTAGCTTAATTGTTGCTTAGTTAAATAACTCTTGGGATCATTCATAAATGATGCCACTCTTCGAGGGGGGAGGGGAGTTCGTGAAATTGTGACAAATTATGACAAGGGGAGGGGGTAGCAAGAAGTGTGACATCATGCTTATGCAACATAGCGTGACATGTGGCAAAGAGGGTAGGGAGGTCAAATATATGAAAAAAAGCAAGACCACATTTACGAAGGTACTAATTCGACCCTTGTATTAATTTTCCCTGTAAAGTCTGTGATTAAATGTCCCTAATCAATTCTGGCTGGAGACATTCAAGAATTTATGTATAGGCTTGTAATGTCATTTAAGAAATATTTCTTTCATTTTCGCTGTTTCAAACATCCAAATAAAAACGAAATAGACATGTACTTTTTTTTGCAGGATGGAGATAAGGGACCGTTCATAAATGATGTCACGCTTTTTTCCCATATATTTGACCCCTCCCCCCTTTGTCACATGTCACGCTATGTTACACAATGCTCGATGTCACACTTCTTGTTACCCCTCCCCTCCCCTGTCGCAATTTCACGAACCCCCCCTCCCCCCTCGAAGCGTGACATCATTTATGAATGATCCCTAAGACAGAAAGACTCAATGTTTTATATGAGTCGTCAAGATTCAAAACCAGATACATCCACTTTTTTTCGATTTCAACTTTTTTACACTTTCTAATAGTTTAAAGTAATCTTTATATGGTGTTAATTTTTTAAGTTTCTAAAGCAGCTACATCATGCTAAAAAGTGGGTTGAAATGTGCCGGTTAGTTAAAATGTCTTCATAAAACAGTTTTGAGCAAGGTAAAAGTTCACTAAGCACTGGTATTTCTTGCAATTAAATAATTAGTAAAATAATGCTAATACTTACTACCGTAAAACCTGTCATTTCTATTTTGCTTGTGGGTGAAATTCTTAGTTTTATTACATTCAAAACAATAGTGTAAATAGATTAATTTTAAATAGCTCTAAATTTTTAACAAACAGAATTAAATCATACATCATAGATTGTGTGTAATTGGTGTTTGACTTTGTGAATGATTTTAAATTTGACAAATACTTTCTATTACAACGATTTTCTAGAAATTTTATATTCGGTCGCCGAATATTCGTTATTCGACCTAGAGGAAAGGACCGAATATTCGGCTTCGCCCTGGAAGAAATGGACGAATATTCGGTATTCGGCCGAATCACTATTCGTTACCTCCCTAGTGTATATATATAATGACGAACCAACTGGCCCTTTCACTTCTGAACAAGGGCAGGGCAGTGCGGGTACCGCTAGTATTATATATTGTTGTATAGATATTTCGCTGGCTCTTTGCAGGAAATATGTTCATTCATAGCAGAAAATATTTGGTCTCTTATTTAATATTTAATATCATTATGCTATTAAATTACAATTTTATAAGCACTAATAATGAATTTCGTAACCTTTTTGTATTTTTGTGAAATAATTATATTACTTTTAACACCCCAAATTACTTTTGGAACACAAATAAATACATAAATGAAAATATTCTTTTCATCTGCACTTACAATATATCGATATTTCTTTAACATACTCTTCAGCATTTAATTTTCAAATTGAAAATAACAATATTAATGAACATAAAATTTTGATTCATAGTAGTGTAATGTTATTGATCGAACTGCATTTTTATAGAACTCTTTAACACGGTTTCTGCTATGTTAAAGACGTAGTATTCGATTTTATCATAGAACGATTTTCTTCATCAAGCATCAAGGAAAATAGAATGTAATGCAAAAACTTTTTTTATGCTTCAACTCAGAACAGAAAACTGAACGGGTATCACAAAACCTTTAACCTCCATGCACAAAACATACAAAGCGATCGGTAAAGAATGGATGGATCTCCTGGGCAGCTTGTGAACAAATTAGACTGATTGCTTGTCACTTTAGCGAGAGGGGAATAGGTCCCTCTAGGCATGCTAGGTCCCTCGAATGGGCAGGCCAAGGTGTGGTTTGTTACGGGGCGTGAATTTTCGTAGTTTTTCAAACTTTTTCAAAAACAACACTTTTACTCCTGCTAATAACAGGTACAAATTGTCTCAGATATAAACTTAAAATATGGTTTTAAAGAGAAATATTCAAGCTTGGTTTGCTACTTTTCCGTTTTCCCGAAGTTTTAAAAATAATGAATTGAAATTTAAAAATGTTATAAAAAATTTTTGAAGTTCACCACAGAAAAAATGAAAAGTAGCAAACCGTAAACTAGGTCCACTCTATCGCTTAAAAGAAACTGCATGAAAATATTCAAATAACTTCTCGAGTTATGAGTAGGACTTTTTGCTGATTTTCCCGTAGAGATAGCATTAGCGCCGAAAAACAAGATGGACGGTAGCGAGGAGCCTTAAACAACAAATCTAGATGTTATAATAAAAATAAGCAAAGAAGCAAAATATTTAAACAAAAATTAAAGAGTCAAAGTACAATGATTCCTTTTTTTAAAACACAGAGTTAAAACAATTGAAAAACAAATCCATGGATGCATTACTTATCTTTTCCCTGTTTTTATCTATTGATACAACCAATTTCTATTATTGTGTCACTAAATGCAGTTTTTAAAATAGACAATGAGAAAAGTTATAAGTATTATAATGAAAATGTTAATTAAATCAAAATAGTGTTTAAACAGTGTTATATAATAAATAGTAGGGGTTGGTTACAACTATAAAATACACCTAATCTAAGGTACTTGAATCAAGGGTCGTACCATACTAAATTCGGGTCTGTTTTCAGACTAAATCCCAAGTAATCTAAATGGGCCCTTCACATAAGTCAATCAATCAAAACAGACCGTTCACAAATTCAGAGGTACCAGATTGGACCTTTCACAGAATTGTTTATTAAATGAGCGGCAAGAAATTCTATACTGATATATCACTATAGATTTAAACTTTCGATTTTTCAGAATTATTTTATTTTCCCCAAAATCTCTTTAAAATTCCCCAAAACAGGACCCTATCAAATAGGCTGGATCAGTCCCTTGAAATGTCCCCAATGGACAGTTCATATACAATTCTTGGACACACTAGAAATTTTAAGTTATTATTATTCCAATTTAAATTCTTACTAGTTTAAAAGATTGATTCAGATACTTTTTTTTGATGAAATATGACATGAATAAATGTATGAAAGATAGCAATGCAAGAAGCGTGGTATTACTCTATACTTACAATATCACTTACGGGTTTTTAATGATCCTTTGTTTAAAGCATCAATGATGACTCGTGTTTCGGAATCTGGGAATTCCAAGAGATTCTCAGGTTTCAATGAAAGTGCAGATGCTCTTACTCGATCACTACCCTAAAAGGATGATAATTTATATTACCTCAAGGAATATAGTAAAAGCAAAATCAAATATACTTTAATTTCTGCAAAACGAAAAAAATACAGAAAAAAGCTTACTCATGATTGAATATTACGAGAACATTCTGAATAACTTATTTTTTCTCGTACACCATCAAGTCTTCTAAAACATACGCAATGAAGATTCAATAACCGGCAGCATTACATTGTGTTTTGCATTTAAGTGTCGATTTTGAAGTAAGCTATTATCACAAGAGATGAATTACGAAAATGAGAGTACAAAACAACAGACATAATGCTTTCCTTTCTTTTTCTTCCCATTTAAAAGAATTTTTAAATGAATAAGTTTTGGCGAAAACGAATTTCAAAACAACCGCCATCTTTGTTTACACTAAAACTTGCACGTTGCCACCACGAATTTCAAAGAATGGATAAATATCCATCAACTAAATTATAAAGGAACTTTGTGAACAAGGGACCGTCCATAAATGATGTCGCGCTTTTTCCCCATATAATTGTGACCCCCTCCTCCCTTTGTCACAAAATGTCACGCTTCAGCATACCCCCCCCCCCCACGTTGTGTTCTTTAAGCATGATTTTACACTTCTTGTTACCCCCTCGTCACAATTTCACGAACCCCTTTCTCCCTCGAAGCGTGACATCATTTATGAATGATCCCCAGTAAGTAAACTCTAAAACGATTTTCACGTTAATCACTACATTTGCTAGGTTTTGCATCTAGAAGCTCCACTTTTGTATTGAAAAAGGGATTCGAAGCAATCCCGAAACATATGTCTGCATTCTAATGCTCATTTGTGCTTTCTTAACGTGAAAAATATTTTTACAGTTCATCCATCCCCTACCTCCGTGGCCCAAAAAGTGGATGATTAAGCTAGTGCTAGCTCGACTACTATTTAGCAAAGGAATTAAGAGTACTGTATGAAATGGCTACCTCCGTAATAGTATCACGGGAGGTAACGATGAGATGCGCTCTTTAAAAAATAAAGACTCGCATAATTTTACAATAAACGAATAAGAAAAATAAAAACTCTGATAACTCTGCAAAGTTAACCAATCGATCCGCGTGATGTACGGATTCTTCCCTTTTGACCTACAACAGTAGTCTTTTCAGAGTTTTTCTTTTAGAGTAAAACAAGGAACGGAACAATGTATGCATTTAGGTCGAAACAGTTTCTTTTTGCTGTAATTTTTAAACCATTGAATGCTACATCGAAAACTCGGGGAAAACTATCGGGATTAAACCAGAGGGAGCCTCTGTTTTAACCCTCCCCCCCGTCTTGAGAAATATAATGTATGATGTATGCATGTGTGTGCTTATGTATTTTGTTGGTATTTTATTGCAATATAACACTAAGTATATATCCCTTGCTCAGTGATGAATCATGATTTTGTGAGGCCCCAAGCGCAACCTGATCTGGAGGCCCTCTATTAAAAATGCTAAAAATAGAATGGTGCCCTAGTATGAGCAATGTAAAAAAATCATACCGTTTTTTGATTAGGAATCAACAAGCATGCAAATACATGAACTTTGATAACGGAACTTTTGGCTCTGAGAATGACACTAGACGATTTCGAGGCCCCTGCTTTGGTGAGGCCCCAGGCATGCGCCTCCTGCACCTGTGCAGTGATAAGCCACTGACCTTGCTCCCCCTCTCTTGCATGCTTGTAAAATGTAAATTTTAAATGACAGGCCTGCAAGACACACTGCGAGTCATTATCTATCCGTGTTATATGTACCCGTAAAATGTGGTGAACTGGAACACTTTTCAACTTTGAAGTTAAAAAAACTAACTAATAACTTTATTTATTTTTTTTAGACTAGAAACTTTGGGTAATGGGAATGAGTTGCTGTTTGACGTCTATAAACATCACCTGTAAAAAGAATTTCATTCTGCGATAAGTGTTTATTTTTGAATAATTTTTAAAGTGCGGAAAAAGAAGCAAAAAGCGCCCAACTTTGAGAAAGCTGTAAAAAATGCCTTTCTAATCCTTGAATTAAAAATGATCCTTTTATTGAAGCATTAGTCAAATGGGTGCATCATACAATATGTGTTACGTTATATGTTTAGATTGAAGTAAAATTGAATGGGGAAAATACAGTAACCAACGATTATAACTTCCCGGTGTTTTGGCACTGCCGGACCTAGGGGGAGGCAAGCCGGGGCATATGCCACGGCGGCACTTCTGGAGGCCAACAAATTCAACTGTGGTTGCACGTAGAAAAAAGGTAACAGTAAAAATTAAGAAAAAACTAGTTTGAATACAAAATCCATTCTTCACCCTTTTTCTGTGCATTTTAATGTGACGCTTTGAGGAAATTTTTCATCTTATTTCTTACTTTCTGAGAGCAAACTTTTTCAAGAGCAATTGCTATATATAACAGCTGCTTAAAAGAGAAACTTTAAATGGGGGGGGGGGGGAGGAAGCATGGGAAAAAATGAAAAAGCTAATAACTTCTCCATTTTTCTGTAAGGTTTGCAATAGTTTTTTTTTTCTAATTTTATTTTCAATTTGTTTATTCGTTGTATACTATGTTCTTTAGCAATTAATGTGTCAATTTTTACAACATTTTCTCAGTTGTTGCTCCCCCTTTCCCTCGAAATAGTTTTTAATTGCTTTCTAACGTGTTTAAATATCAATGTTCTTTCACCCTTTTGCTTTTACAATTTTGATATGCATTTCTATAAAACTGTGTGCTATCTCCCCCTCTCCGAAGCTTCAACGAAAAATTATTTTCTGTAGAAAAATATATTTTAACTCCAAACCACATGTATGCAGGCAAACAATGTTCGATTTTGTGGTGCAATCAGCTGGCGCAAATGCAATCATTTGAATTTAAAGTAACATTATGATAGGTAACTCACACATACAAAGTTAGTTGGAGGCTGAAGGGAGCTGAAACATTTTTAATCGAAAATATTCTTTGAAACACTTTGAAATATGCAAAGCTTTCCTGAATTCAAGCTCCAAAAGAAGCGAAATTTTGTAATTCCAAAACAATACTGACAATGTTCAATATGTTTACCTCTTGTTGCAAAACTTAATGTTCATGAATTCGGGAAACATGTTTAGTTTTTTTCATAAAAAAAGCCCTCTAGGGCACCTCTTTATCTTCCTATACTTTCAGGGTTTACGAAATAATAGTTATTGAACCTAAATATGAAGTGTGTTTCTGGGTTCTTTTGCGTGAGGATGTTAAAGGCTTGTATAAACTGCTATTAACATTTTCATCTTGATGTTTGTTCATAAGTCCCCGCTTGTTGCAGTCGTAACTGCAAAAGATTCATACAAAAAAAAAGTGAAGTATTTATTTTTCTTTCCAACGCTAATCAGCTTGACGAAGAACAACATCGAGGTCAAGAGTAATTGGAACTCAATCGAATACAAGACTAAGTAATAATAATTAAAAAAATCTAGTGAGATTCAAATAGGAAGTAGTAGACGGTTGACAGCATGTTTTTTGCGCTTTTTCTACAAGTAAGTTAGCATCAATTGACACATTATGCGGTGGAAAATTAATATCTGAATAAAAATGTATTTGCTCTAAACATCTACAGAGGATTTTTCTGATTTTAAGTCTAAAAAAGTATGTTTAGACATTTTACTTAAGTACCGCAACCTTTAAATGTAAATATGTAGATACACGATAGAAAGGCATTACTAAAATGTGTTGTGACTATCACGGAACTTTCTCCTATACCTTTCTTTAAAATGCTTTGAACTTTAAAATAATTAAGGTCAAGGCCCCGTTATACCACGCCTCAGTATACAGCGGAATCGGATATACCGCGGTAACTATGTCTCCTGACGTTTAAAAAGCCCTTTATCATTGCCATTTAAAGGGAATTCCGAATTTACCACTGTAAATAAAGCCAGCCCGAGCACACAAATACTCTAGCCAAAGAGCACCCATCAACCCAGCAGGCACGCTAACAGATAAAAAGCCCTTTTGTAATAAGCGTGATGTACTCCTTTTTCATGCTTATTTTGTCTTTCAACCTAGAACATATAGCTTGATTTCAAAATCGGGTGCAATCGGGACTTGTTTCTCTTGACATAGGCAGCGGAGCTCAATCTGTCAGGGACTGTTCATTTCAATGCTTAACTATTCCATTTTCAGAAGTCTAGTTATGCATGTGTAACTTCTTTTACAGCGCTATCAATTTTTGCATTCCAGATTCTTTAGCATTCCTGGAAAGTAAACATATTCCCCAGTGAGAAGTGCGTTCTTCCCCTTCCAAATCTAATTTTTTCATAAGACCTCTCCCCCTTCACAACCCCATGTTGATAACATAAAGAGATTTTTATGCACCTTTTTTCTCGTTGTTTATACCCTATATACAGTTGTTTTATACCCTATCGCTCGATAGACTGATTGCGCAGATGAGATATGTGCTTCTTGCACAGCAATTACAGCGAATAAAATGGCAGCAAAGAAGAAAAGAAAAAATTATACTATAAGGGGAAGAAAAGTTACGAGAAATTGATAAAGTTAAAAATGATGCAATGAGAGAGAGTATTATTTCGTGAATATGGTTTCGCGGTACAGTTTCACTATACCGCGTTTGTATTATAACGCGGGTACCAAACATGTCCCCCGACACCCGCGTTTTAACGGGGTTTTACTGTATATGATAGTCACATTTGCCGAGTAAATAGTTCAATTACGCAATGATTTGAGTAATTGAAACTGATACAAAAGTTTTCCAAGCAAGATTTGTTCGGCGATCCTATGATGGTGCTTTATTTTTTGAGGGTGTATGACGTCATGGACCTTATCTAGCGCTGCTGACCAATTGGGACATGCAACAACAACACGCTTTTGAGTGAATGGCTTAATTAAAAAATTTTGGGAATAAAATAAAACCGAGTTCAAATTAAAAATTGCGCTAAAAAGTGAAAAATAAGTTAATTCCTTAAACAACATCGATACGAATTTCAAAACATAATTTTTGAAGCCGACAAAACCAAAAAAGGGAAATTACTATATTTCCGTCCACAACTTTTTTTCTAATTATCGATTATGGTGACAACGAAGATACGGAACAATTGGGAGACCAATCTTGAACTACTAAAAAAAAAAATCACCCAAATCTGTTTATTCACTGAAAAGTAATGATGCACAAAAAACAGACGGCAAGAATACATAACCGTCTTCCTTGTGAAAGTCGGTTAAAAAAAGTGAATGTCAAGATTTAAAAAAAAATCGTTCACGTAGGTTGCGATTGAACAAAGGATGTTTTTTCTTATAATTTACTCCTTTTTTGTTTGCTTAGGCTGTGAATTATCATGTTTAAACAAGAGATGGGTCATACGAAGAGGGTGTGGAAAAACTACCTGGCCCTTTATTTTCTAATTTAGCTCATAAAACTAACCTACATATTCAAAAGGGAAATTTTAAATCCTCTAATTAATTTTTCATGCTTTCAGAAACCACACACCCTCTTTACCCACCCTTTGATAGAAAAGCAGAGAACTTTTCTTTCCTTACATTTCCTTCCATGTGTCGACGATGCTGTACTTAGCGACTTTCTTTTTATGTTCTTTATCGATGCCTTTCCTTAACCCTACACTGCGCCGTGTTGTTTTTAAACAATACCTCCATTTTTCGCTCACTAAGCTTTTATTTTGTAATATTTTTAATATGTGGCGCATTCTTTTGTTTCATTTTGTATGTGTGATCATATTAGTTAATATAGTTTCCCCTAAATCTTGTAAACTGAACTCAAGGATCATCTTTTTTCACAAAATCGTAAGACATGTTGATTTCGTAAAAAACAGTAACTTCTTAATTTTTTTTGTTCAAATTTTAACCAACAATTTTATTTTAAAAAATTGTCTCTAATTGCTTACATAGTTTTAAAATAAAATAGATATAAGTTTTCCGAAAAATTTATATTAAGGCTCCTTTTTTACTTGTTGTTTTAAAACAACTCCGCGCATTCGGGGGCAACTTTTATGCTCCTGCATTATTCGCAGTATAAACAAGAACAGGTGTCACAAGTTGTTCTATTTCACTTTATTTAGTATTTTAGAAGATTATTGTTAAATATTTCTCAAATTAGCTTAAAGTGGTCGATTAAATTATTATTTAGGAATTTTGTTTAAAATCAATTCACGCACAACCAAAGAAGAAACGAACATTATCGCATAGACCAGATATACAGATGATAGGTTTCTTGTTTAAAATCTGATTACCAATAAAGTTTAATAATAATTTCACTAAAAGTAAAAATTTGCACATGTAACGAATAATTATTAGTTACATTTGCAAATTTTTGCTTCAATAAATTTTATAAATTTATAAATACAATAAAATAAATTTTAATAAATTTTCATATTTTAGTGCTATTTTATGATTATAATGCATGCCTATTTATTATTGATTTGGTTTCATTTGTTAAAATGATTATATAAAAAAATTACTATTGTTACCCTAAACGCGCAGTGTTGTTTTTAAACAACATGTCAATTTTTCTCGTATTCTACTTTTCGAATTAAATAAGAATTTTTTTAGTATTTTTCCTACTTATAACTAGCACAAACAAACAAAAAAAAAATATTTTACAGAGAAATAAAAAATTGCCCAGTGTAGGGTTAACTCGAGAGTAATTAGCCTATGGCAGGCATGGTGCGAGCCCATCGACGCTTACGACTGTCAAATGTAGATCAATTGAAAGCAACTACTTAAAAAGCAGTAGCTTTGTTATCAGAAAACGATACCCAAAACAGTTTTTAAGCTTCCACTATTTTTTAAAGAGTCGTCAAAAGACTATTCTGCACCATAGTAATTTTCAAGAACTATTCTGAATTGAGTACCTTTGAAGGAGCCGTAAAATAATCTTCATAAGCTGCTATCTCACAAATAATCTCCAATGAAAAATTTTGAATGCAAGTTTCAGCTAGTAAATTCTGCATACAAGTAACTATAAGTATTTACGTAATTAAATTTGAAAATATATATAAAAAAATATAATAACAAATAGATCTGTAAGGACAACTACTGTCATTAATTGAAACAAATAGACTGTTTAAGATGCAAGGTCCGAATGTTCTGCACATTTACGACCTTATTCACCAGCTGATTTGAGCTTTCGAACTGCAGATCAAAGGCTTCTTCAACCAATCAGAATGGACATATCGGTGGTTTGAGCGTCTGACAGAGGTTCAAATGAGCTGGTGAATAAGGCCGTTAAACCGTTCAGCGAAGAGAGAGCGGTCAAGAAATAAAATAAAATGTTTCATACTTACGATTACCGTTTGAGTAACACAGATAGCTAGAAATTTAGGCGAGTAATGGACATGCGTCTCCTATGTGTTTTACATCGAAAATTTCAACTGTATCTTATTTGAAATTGAAGAATTTCTGAGTTTGTGTTCTTTAATGACATAAAAAACATTTATTCGATAATATATAATGGTAACGAAAAACTAATTGCATTTTAATTTAAAAAAGAGTCCCGCAGTGGACCAGTCGGTAGAAGCTCGTTTCCCGCCGAACATCGAAAGTGAAGCAACATTGACCGAGGTCAGCGTTTGGGAGGGTGACAGCCTCTCGCGGCTGGTTGCTGTGATCCGTGTACGCTAAAGGGAGCTGGTGCACGTTAAATAGGTCGTGGCTCCAATGACCTTCAAGTGAAACGATACCTCTGGGGGTGCCAATCTCAGGTGACGGTCTCTCCTCTGGGAGCTGGTTCAAAAAATTAAGAGACCTTTCAAAGGGGCGGAAATCGGACTCCTGCCTACAAGGGCCCCGTTAGACTCAGGAGCAGCGTACAGATTCTTCCTCGCCACGCGCGGGGACACGCCAACAACAACAACAATTTTACAAATAATCAAAGTAAAAGCTTTTCCGAAAGAAAATTTATTTTCAAAATCCACTTCCGTAAATACAACTCATAGATACATGATTGATAATAGCTTTAAAACCCTTAATCTCTCTCGTTCCATAAATGACCTTAAATAATTTTTTATTAGTTTAAGTTTACTGGAATTCGTTTCCTGGTATAGTACGATTACGGGGCCTCGGTGGCCGAGCGGTCTTAGTACCAGTTTCCGCCCGCTGCTTGCGCGCAATAACGAGGTCGTGGGTTCGATTCCCACCCTTCCCTGGGTGTATTTCCGTTATTTCCTCTCTTTGTGATGTAATAAAATCTTTCATGTGTTGTCTTGTGCTATCTGTCATATTGGACGACAGTTCATAAGCGAGTCCCGAGACTAAGCACACGAACTGGAAAATAAATGTACTTCAATTCAAATTCAAGTACGATTACTGTTGAACAAATTACTCTTAATGAGATTTGGAAGTGATAATATTTGAACATGATTTTTCACACTATCCCAAGTAACCAATTCCTGGACATAGGAAAGATAGTTTAAGACCCCTTTAAACTTTCTTTTTAAACCTTGAATTGTCATGGTGGTCTTGCGCGAAAAAGCACCCATGGTCTTCGCCAAACACACCATAGGATAGTTACGCTACGCGTTTGATGGCACCCTTATATATACGTTATGAATCTGGGTGCTAGATCGAAGCTATAGTTACTCAAAAGAATTATATAATAAAAATCAATGTAAACAGACTTACTGGAAGAATGACAGATTGAGACTTCAGGAGAAATGGGGATGGGGAAACTTGAAACATTTTCCTTCCTTCTGAAGTTTCTTCCTTTTTCAAGACTTTCGGCGACATACCGTTTTCAACAGGGACAGAATCAGTTTTGTTGGAGCTGAAAATATTTGCCATGAAGACACTGGTTCGTTGTGGAAGGAAATTTCTTGAGGCATCCGAAATCAGATCCAAGAGAATGATTTGAGGCTTAGCAGAAGAGGACTTGAGAGCTCGGGACCACATACCTGAACAGAAGAAATTTGCAATGTGTAATAACAATAAGTACTTTTACCATCGTCGACCAGGAAATCAAATGCGATAGAAGCTCCCAGACTGCCTTGACCAGACTCTCAACTGGTCACCTAAAGTGTCTATCATTGGAACGTGGCACAAAAACTTACCCCACTTGTAAAAAATGCTGTACCCATTCAGTCGCACCGAAACAGATATTAGACTGCGTCGGATTATTCCGGGTGGATTTAATATCAGATCCCCTTCTTGTCATCGACTTTCTGTCAACAACTTTTTGGAGTTGATCTGACTGTCAGCCCATGAGGATAAGCAACAACAACACCATCATCGACTATTCCACGCATACACACACACAATACAGTAATTTTCAAATCCAGCTCAAGATTTTGATCGAGTAAGATGTCATACAGAAAATGTTATTGAGATAAAAATGCGGAAAGAGCTCGGCAGAGTAAGTAGGTCTCAATGATGTCTTGGTGGAAGCAGTAAGAAATAGACCTGTTGCTTCAGAAACTTCTTAAAATACACCGTATATAAAAAATTTATTAGTTAAAAATTATTTTTCTTTGAAAGTAAGGACAATGTTAGGTGTGCAGAAACTTCGCAAGATTCCGATCCTTGTGGCTATTTAATTCGAGGTCGAAGTGTGTATATTTCAGAAGGTATTCAATACTGTAAAGGTTAGCTTCCTCAAAAGAAAGATAAAGTTGTGCTTGACAAGTAATGAAATAGGCGGTTCAATTAGAAGATAGAATGACAGTCAGCAAAAAAAAAAAAAAAAAAGAACACCAGCGAATTCGGCTTATGCTGCCCTGATCGAAACTATTATGAAAAATCCTATCTGGATCATTGCTTGGACCACGGTTCCACAAGACCGTAAAAATCTTTGTATTACCGACGGTGAAAGACAGCGTTCACCGCATTTATATATGAGTTACAAATCTAATTCGACATGAATATTATAACATTGAGTAATAGCTGTATTTTGAGCCTTCAATGCTCGTTTATTGATCAAGAAGTTTCACGTGAGATATTGTGTTATCCAGGATGGTGTTATTGCGATACATAGCAATACGATTTCTATTCACTATATGCAATGCGCAGGATGTCACTATACAAGATACATATGTTCCACCACTTATCCCAATTAACATTATCTATTTATTTATTCATCTCCAGGGATAAAGAAGGAAGTTTTAATACGTTATAGGAGCGGGTAATCGTGATGAGCATTTCAATACTTCCTTTTCGCTACTATCCAACTATCGTAAACTGGAAATTATTGAAGCATGAAGAGAAACAGATTCAATAAACCAAATTTAACAACATACACATGTTTTGGCGTTATACGGAACTGTCCTTTTCATTGCGTAAAAAGAAATGATAAAGTATAGGGTCAGTTGGGGTAATTGTAAACGCTTTTTCAATGTTTTAACTTTTGATCCTTCCCTACCTCTTGAATGAATTCAGAGATAAAATTGTAAGCGTTTTAGCCACTAATGTAATTCTTGTGAATAAATGTGTAAAAAATTTTGTCTTTATGACTATTTGTTAGCGAATGAGCTCGTGTTTACAATTACCCCAGAGATCTGGGGTAATTGTAAACAGTAATTTATTTTTGAATAAGGTTGATGCAAATGAAAAATTGTTTCATACGCAGTCTGATTGAAGGCTTAAGAAGGTCTGGAGCAATGGTTCTCAAATCTGCGGCCAGCAGGCCGCATGTGGTCCGCTGAGTTACGTTATGAGTCGGCTGAGATCATTTAACGAGAAACATCTTGCAAAAAATCAAGTAATGCGACAAATTTATGTAAAAATTTTCCCGCAGTGGCTCAGTCGGTTAAGCTTGGATCCCACAGAGCACTGAAAGTGAAGTACAACAGGCCGTGGTCAACGCTTGGGAGGGTGACCACCTCCCGCAACTGATTACTCTGAGACTGAGTGCGCTAAAAAAGCTGTGCACATAAAATACATCGTCGTTTTAAATGTTCACCAAGTTAGAAATAATTTCCGCTGAGGGATCATCCTAGGTGACGATCTCTCATCTGAGAGCTGGTTCAAAATCATTAAGCCACTCTGAGCAAAATGTAATTCATTTTAGCGGAGCTCATTGATAATCAGTAGGAGCTTCCTTAATTCATGGTCGCCCGGCAAGGGGGGGGGGGGGGCTTGGATTTAAAAGTGGCATCAGCAACAACAACAACAGTTTTGTAAAATAGACACAAAAGTGTAATTTACATCAAAATATAATACTTATTGTCCCCCCAAAATATTAGAAATAGGATAAATTTAAGTGTTTACAATTACCCCAGCGTACAAAATATATGGGGTAATTGTAAACACCTAACTTGCGCATGAAAAACAACAGGGAGGATTAAATTCATAACTAAATGTTTTTAGCAGCATTTCATATGACAAATAAAAATGGTTGAAACCGTTTACATCCCTTTTGAAGTTGAGCTGGAGAGGAAAATGTAAGATCACTGAATTTTGTTAAACAATTTCTTTCACTGTGCCATTTTCAAACAATAGTGACACCTCCACAGTTGTTTCGAAACTTACGAAACTGTTTCAGTGCCTTCCCTATGGTGCCAGTTTATCACTCACAAGCAGTTAAGTTTTTAAAACCACCACAAGTGCACTTATGAAGATTGTTTACAATTACCCCAACTGACCCTACTATGCTATTTGTGCCTTATTTAAAAGGTTCTTCTTGATTGTTTACCACGTGCATTAAAAAAGTAAAATTATAACAAAACTGATAAATTTCGACTAACCTTCAGATGGTGTTTGACAACTAGGCAAACGAACGGGCCAACAAAATGTTCCAAAACATCCGAAAACTACGAGTGGGAGTGGGAAACTTCAGATTCTAAGAATATCTGGACGCGAGTAGTGCTTTAGTTCCTTGATCAACACTCAAGCGTTGTTGACTGAACGCTGGAAGAAAAGTGCGTTCGTTCCTACGGCACGCCAAGAGAAATACAGACCACCCTAGCAAAGGCCCCTTCCGCACTGAACTGCGTTCTAAACAAAGCTGCCAAGTAAAAGACACTCCGGAGAGAAAAAAAAAAGGTTGCGTCACTCTCTGGGATGGAAATGTTTACTTCTTTATTCGCAGCAACCAGTGAGGTTTTTTAAAGGTAACTTTTTAATATTTACTTGATCCAAAAATCTTCCCCTCCACGAGCCCGGGGATGGGCATCTCCAAGTCCTAGTGCTATCAGGGAAGGGGGATCCAGTCGTTCATGAACCGGTATGTTTAAAAATTTTCTTGGAATTTTTCCACGAAAAAACTAAACTAAACTGAACAAAATAAATAAATAATCAATATAATTTAGGTGCATTTGTTTTAAAATCAACCAATCGTATATACTCGTGTTTAATGCGACCCCTAACTTCTTAAACGGAAATTAGAAAAATTTAATTTAACTCACTTTTTTTCCGAAAACGATTAGTAAGTACCTTCGACGATTTTTTCTCTCACTACTCTCGTTTAAGCCAACTTCCCCTTTTTAGTAATAGAAATAAAATTTCACGTTAATTTAAAGCACAAATGAGCATGAAATTACGTGAAATTTTATTTCTATTACTGTTTACTTGCACAAAGTTAAATTATTATTATTCCCCTTTTTAGCCTACTTTCCCGTAAAAGTAAATAATAAGTAATAAAGCATGAAAAAAAGCTTAATGTGTCTTGAAAATATCGTTAGAAATAAAAAAAGTCAAAAATAAGTTAAGTAATTAAATAAAGATTGAAAAATAAAAAATTTGAAAGTAGGGGTTTGAGATGGGGAAAAAGTGTGTCGGTCAGTCTGTCTGTCCCCCCTAATAATTTTTGAACGAATTGTCCGATTTGAAAAATTCTTTTTTCATTCGAAAGATCTCGGTGAGGACATCTCATTTGCATATTGTACTTTACGATTTCAAAAATTTTTCGTTCAATTTTAAACAGTTCAAAAATTTTTAACATTATAGCGCCTAGTCGAAAGCCTATGGTCGAAAATGAAGCAAATTATGTAAACTCTGAGCCGATCGAGGATCAACTGTAATCATAAAAGTGTTACATTTTAGTATTTGGAAATAATCTTCTTACCAAACATATTGTTGATGTATTTGCAAAACTTGAAATATTGTAGAGGGAAGTGTACATAAATAGTACTCATAAAGTAAAAGAACATTAACAGTACGCGTGGTCCATAGAAAAAACGTTTTTCTAGAAGAACGTCCAGAATTATAAGAACGGGATGGCATTGCAGTCGCTACTTTGAGAAACAAGGTGACTGTTGCGACATGTAAACTCCCCTTAAGTTGCCTGGTAGAAATTTTCCTTGTTTTCTCCTATTCAACACAAGACAGCCACATTAGAAATATTACAGGAAGGTAGCTTTTTTTGTTCCAAGGTGATCGGCACCAATGAATCGTTAAATAAATTTCATCTGGCACCTGTTGAGGCGCTTGTGCCATTAAATGCAAACACACGCAGACAAAAAGGAATAATAAATAAGCAATTCAAGGTACTGAACAAAAGTTTTAACGATAAAAAATCTATTTTTTAAAGATTTCTAAATACACAGTGATGCAAACTGTAAATGAGAACATTTATGCTTGCTGTAAAAATAAAGCTCCTTCGTGATTAGACACGAATCTGCGATAGAAGTAGCATGCAGGTGTTTCGGAATTATCAGAATATTGCTCTGATGTCTTTTCGGCTCAACATTAATGCAATAGAATATATCATTCTAAAGACGTAAAAAGAAAGAATAATTAAAACAAAAAATTAAAAGTTTATTGGAAAAGAAAAAAAAAGTGAGAAAAATGGATTGTTGAACATAAAATTATGTCGATAGTATGTAAAGCCTAAAATGTAGTAAAGCAACCTGAATCAATAAATTAGACAGTTTCTTCAAAACGTTCAAAGCTTGAACATCAAATTCCGAAGGGATTAAGCTCTCAAGCACGACGGACAGTCGTTTTGAAAGTAAAATATTGGTGATCTGGAGGATCATACGACAAATTATGTGCAGGTGAAAAGACAAATTTTTAAAAGTAAACAGTAGTTTGATATTCAACATTCGTATGAATAACAGTGGTGGCAACGAAGAGATGGTTACATCATATGTGCTCATTTTCACAAAATTATATAAGGGATCATTCATAAATGATGTCACGCTTCGAGGGAGGAGGGGTTTTCGTGAAATTGTGACAAAGTGTGACAAGGGGAGGGGAGGGGGTAACAAGAAGTGTGACATCGCTGCTTATGCAACATAGCGTGACGCGTGACAAAGGGGGGGGAGGGGGGTCCGTTGAAGTGTGACAAAGGGGGGAGGGGGGGAGTCCGTTGAAGTGTGCCAAAGGGGGAGGGGGGTCAAATATGTGGTAAAAAAGCGTGACGTCATTTATGAACGGTCCCTAATATGATGATCTCTAAAATTATTTAATTTAATAAAAGGCACTGAACAGAAACTTCGAATTGACGAAGGTCCAGGTCCTTTTCGGAACTTAACCTTACTAAAATATGCCGTATGTTTCATTTTGTGTGTGAGAGAGACAAAGAGAGATAGAAATAGAGAAAGATGTGGGTGTGTGGGGGGCGGGGGAGGATTTTAAACTCCAAAACTTTTAAATTAAAAAAAATTGCGTTCTTTTCGAACGGATGAAAGGTGAAAATTGCGTTCTTTTCCAAACGGTTTCTGAATTAGAATTAGTTATGTATTCTGATTGGAAAGTGACTGTTTTTTCCCCCTGCTTTTTAAGACACGACTAAAATGCAAATTCAACTAATTTGCTTAAACAGATCTTGTTACAAAACTTCATTGTAAAATTATTATAATTATAATTTTTTTTCGGTTATTTACTGATAAAAGCATTTCATTTAAAACAAAATATTTAACTCATACAGAACTTTTCGGCACAATAGAAGCAAAAACATATCCCTTACAAATATTGTACAACATTTTATATCAATATAAATAAGCACTCATAACATCAACCACTCGGTCAGTATGGGTTATTATTTGTAAAGGTAATTAGGAAAAAACCAGAAACATGCCCAAAATCTACGTTATCTAAATGTCCCCATGGGTGGTATTGCTGCCTTTAAAATTTTCAAGGGGTCATTCTGTGTATATTATCTCGGTAGAGTTACTAATATGATGCCCAAACATTTTAATTTCCAATTAAGTTTATTGAAGAAAAGTGCACATACTTTAAAAAGACAACTTTAAAATGAAAAATCTTACCTGTTGTGATTTCAAGTACTTGCTTACTTGAAATCAATCAATTTTCTGTTAAAGGAAAAGTAGGAGGAAACAGTTTCTTAATATAAGTAAGTGATTTTTTCCGTTAAAAACTTCATTTAGTACTAAAGGAAACAATTTGAAAGGTCGAGCTTCTTTTATTCAAAAAACAGGAAAATAACTTTTTTCTTCTAGAAAAGTTGTTTAGTCGAAATAAAAAACTCAATTATCAATAGAAAGAGTTGACAAAGAACAATTATTTGGGAATTATTTTACTAATGAAGTACTTTTCATTGTTAGAACTAAAAAAAAAAAAAACTTACAGTACAAGCGTTTTATTTTGGCCGCCCAGTGATAAAAGTTTTGCCCCAGGGCTCAAAAACCGTTGGATTTTAACAAAGAAGTAAAAATAGAAGAACAAGTTGTATATTTGAAAATTTATTGAAATCATTTTTCAGAGATGACAATTACAGTTGTACCCGAAAAATCGAGGTTATCTACGTCCTAAATAAGTGGTTAATACTCGTAAATATTCTCTGAAACTTTCGATACTTTTCTCCAACAAAAATGGTCTCCATTAATGCTTCACCACTATCCATCCATTTTTTCGGTGTGCTGGCATTCAAAAATGAAGAAAAATGTCTTATAACGTTGCTGTCTTTGATGTTCGATCATTCGTTGCGAAAGTTTAAGAATGACACTGCAACTTTTTTAACAGGGTAACGGTTAGGGGCTCACCGAAGGGAAGGGACAAAAAAGGACCGGTCCCTTTCTCCCCTCCTAGAAGGCATCGGATGTTTGGCATCCAACCAGTTTTTCAATATCCAATTCGGTTCCTGCATTAAGAATCCGATTATTCGGAATGTCAAAAAAGATGGACATCCGGAGAAGGTAGTGTAAGTACTAAATCTCGAGTCGAAGATTCCATTGCTAGACCAGATTGATGACAATGACATCATACATTTAGCAGTTTACGTCTGTCGAGTAGTATTAACGATTTGTTGAACTAAACCAATTTTTATTTTGGTTAATTTTAATTTACAAAAAAAAAAAAAAAAAAATGTATAAAAACGTTTAAATTTGATAAAGTTTTTGCTTGCTTATTTTTTTCCTAATATTTTTGCAGTCCCAATTGCGCCTCCTGAGACCTCAAAATGCAACAGTTTGCAAATAGTCTTCAAATATTTTTACGGGGTCTATTTTTTTAAACCTCCGAACCGCCTTTAATTGGAAGTATTTCATATCTAGAGTTGGGGGGGGGGGGGGGGTTCTCGTCATATGGCCCTACGGTTGATCCCTAACATGGGGCATGTTCGCAAATTTTTCGCAAAGGGATATGTGGTGTCAGCCTTTGCAAAAAATTCATGGGATTATCAGTGCTCATAGAAGTTGAGCTGCCGTGAGCTCCCATGTCAAACAATCCGTGATTTTACGAAATGCTGGGACATAGAGATTGAATAGAGGGAATTTTCTACTTGTTTAGTTTGACTTATTTATTTTTCCATTTTTTTTTTTTTTTTTTTGGTACGATAAATTGTACAGATGTCCAGTAATGAAACTAGTCTCTTTATTAATTTCCTTTATGTAACGCCCAAAATAATCCCTAATTTAAACATGCAATTTGGCAACCATTTGCTTAGGCTTTTTTTCTGCCTGCTTTCTTTAAACTAAATTTACAATTCATTATCTTTTATCTTGAGTGGCAAAAGCTACGTGACGAATTTCTTTTCCTTCTGCCTACTGTTTTATTTAAATTAATTTTGTAGTTAAATATCTAAAGGAGCAACAGTTTCTTTCTTTCTTTTCTTTTCTTTTTTTTTTTTGAGGATTTCTGTAGCATCGAAATAATCTTCCTAAAAGAGTATAAAACAAAGTCGCTTCTCGTGTCTGTACTCTGAGATCTTTTAAACTACTCAACGGATTTGAATGCGGTTTTCATCAATAGACAGAGTGATTCAAGAGGACGAATCATAGACCCGTTAGAAACAAATCCGACAGGTAGTTCTTTTTTTACTCCAATTTTACGCAAATTTCCCCATAAATTCCCCAATATGGGGGTGACAAAAACCTTGCGCATATCTATATAATATATCGATCGAAAGCGCAGATTTTTTTGTACAAGTTGAAATTTGTTCGAAGTTTCTAAGTCAATAAGAACGGAAGTTATAAGCTTTTTAGTTCGATTTCTTAAGGCTTACCTTGACTCAAAAATAATAATTAGCAGTTTCCTCAACTCCGGGTCAATAGTGTCAGCTTAATTTCAATATAAAACTTATTTTTCAAAATAGTTCATTTTTATAAAGATTAAAACAAAAGCATATTTTCATTTTAAAGTTTTTCTCAAATTAGAATTAATTTTTAACTTCGAGATTGAACTTGATAAAAGTTCCGTCTCCCCGATTTTAGAATTTCCTTGATTTAGCAATAGCATTTAAATAAATATCGCCTCGAAAAATTTACGGACGTATAGTTTATTCTAGACTTAAAATAATGTGGCGAATGACGACACGCTACAATTTTATTTTTAACTAGGCGTTGGTGATAAACCGGCGGTAAAGAATACTAACAAAATTGTGCATACGTTTTTTAGGTATGATTTACAGTATCATTTAACTGTAAATATTATCACCTACGATTTCATCTCTATGGTACAGCTAGCGAAGCTTCATTTCATTATGAAACTTATCTTTCGGTTAGCGAGACAACAGTTCACCATGGCTGAAAAATAAAATTAATATGATATTGAAATTTCATTCTTGCAATCAATCTAAGATCATCGCCAAGACTAAGCCTCATTCCAGATGAAAAGTAACGCAACAAATGACGCCGTGCTACAATTAGGCACTTTTAATTACCCTCTGGTGACAAATCTGACCCTACTGATGAAATTGTTCCTAAGTTTTCTTAATTGATTCTTCTACATGTTATATTACTTTTTCAAGCGTTGACAATGTCTAATATTTTTTTTTTTTTTTTTGACAAATATACACACGATGTTTTTCAAACACTGCAGGCTTTATGCCGCAGGCGAATTATTTTATACTCTTCGAAAGGACAGCGCCGTAGGCTTCGTTTTTAGAATTCAGCCCGGGCAACGCCGTGCGGGAACCTCTAGTCTTATATATAAGCGGCTTATTCTGTCTGTCTGTCAGCTATAGAATCCCAGGCCGTTTTACCGATTGGGACCACATTCGGCACGGTTAATGTTTACGACCCGAGAAACTCATCGCTGCAAAAATGAAAATTGTGACTCAATAAGTTTTTTTTAAAATTTATTTTAAAAATTTTTTCAATGATTTACTTGACCCGTTTTATTTTATTTTTGCATTGTTGCCGTCGTTTCCAACAGTATAGCTACCGTTGCCGTGTGAGCAAACAAATCAATGCAATTGCCATTGTTATTATAACAAATGTAACAAATATACTAATAACAATCGAAGCGTTTATCTATCATCTTTGAGTGAGGCTTCGCTGTATTTGCAATCTCCGTTAAAAAATAATGAATACGCGAATTTAATTTAATCTTTTCTTTCTTTTTAATTAATTTATTTATTGTCTGCCCCTTTTATATTTTTCTTATTAGAGTGTCAGCGCTCTTTTTCCCAGTTTCGTTAAAACTTTTGTTTTGAAAAGCATAATTAAATTTTCAATAAGTTTTTGGATGGTAAATATATATTTTTCACAAACAATTTGATTATATAATAAATAACTATACAGTAGTGTGGGGCAGTAAGCGAAGGGGCGTCCTCGCCGCATGATCTGGGTAATTCTGTTTGAATTAATAGACACCTTTGCACAAATCATTTTAATTACAATTTATAATATCCAGAACAGCGGTCATTTCGTATGACCGCCGGCTTACTAGTAATATTATACCTCAATGAGGAAGCTCTTGGTAATTTTTTTGTATTGTCGCCAAGTTTTTTCACACCAAATTTACGAAACATTTTGAACTTTTTTGGCGTCAAACCAACACAAAACGTGCCAAATTCATTGTGCCTAAATGTGATATAATCTTCCATATTCATTCTATTATAGTATTTAGATCATATCTTCGCATAAAAGGAGGGGAAAAAATAAAATTACTTCTTTTTATGTAAAATTTTGCCTTGAAAAAAAAACCATTTTATTACTGATTCAGGAAATGATGAGGAGGTTTGATAAATAGATAATTAAAAAAGAAAAAAAAAATACCCGCTTTAATACGATAGTAGGTTTTGCGTGATCTTCCTTATATGCACATGTTTTATTAGACTACTTATTTACTAATATTGCACTAAAGTTAAATAAAAAATATGAATAAAAAAAAATCATTTTTATGGGTTTTGACGTTTAATGAAAACGACCTCAAAAAATATACCAAACGTTATGCTCCGGAGGAATGCACAATAAACGAAAAACATTGGGAACAGAAATTGTAAAGTTGTCTATTGTGGGGGGGGGGGGGGAGATTTATCGCCAACTGCATTAAAGTTTTATGCTTTCTTATTTCTTGCAAAAAGTTCATAAAACTGAACGTTAGCTGTGTTATTATACATTAATCTCAAAAACAAATAATAAAATAATCAAAGTTTGTAGTATGTGTGGGCTGAACACCGTTTAAGGCCAGACAGTTTAGAGCAGCGGTTTCCAAACTGTGGTACGCGAAGCCTCTTCAGGTGGTACGAGTGCAAGCAAAAAAAAAATCTATCTTTAATATATTAGTGTTCTATTTTGTATAATAAAGTTATATTAGCAGTGGTACGCGAAAAAATAAATAAATTAGGAACTTCTGGTTTAGAGTCATACATATGGGATTCACTCCCTAACAAAAATGGCCCCTGAAACGCATGTATATGAAATTGCTTGAAATTGAAAGCCTTGGAGATAACGCGAAGCGGGACATAAAACGCTACAGATGTAAGGACAAAAATCAATGCGACTGATTTTAAGTTCTAAGACGATTGTATTTATCGAAGATGAGCTATGAAAAGATGAAATGTGTTTTGATTAATCTGTATGATGCATTAATAATGCTTTAATTGTAACCTCTAGCATTGATTTCTTATCAACTGTTTACATAAATAAACATCAATACCAGCTACATCTGCATAATAAATGTGAGCACATGATTGTAGACCTGTTAGACTACAAGAATTTGTAATTGGCGAGCTAGACTACAAGAAATTATTAATTGGAGAGCAAGCGCAACGAGCTTGGAATGCGAATCGATCCGAATAGAACTGCTCGCAGCTCCGTCCGGGGGTTGGCGAGCGATAGCGAGCAGGGGGTGGACCCCCTAGTCTGTTTTGAATTATTGGATTTAGGGTATTACGTTTCCATTATCCCGGCGCAGGCGATAAAGTCGCCTATAATGATGCTAACAACGCCAAACTGAACATCGCCACTGGTAACCTTTTACACCTGCTGTCGCCAAAAAGTCTAGTCGGCGAGATTTGAGCCGGGATAATGGAAAAATACCGAATTTAGAAATTCTCGCATAGCAGCCGAAAAGTTAACAATATTTGAAAACTGTGCCCAATCCCACTCACGCAAAAAGTTTTGGGAATCTTTAGAAGATGATGTTGTTTTTTGGTAGTCGGGTGCGACTTCTAAATTTTTCAGTTGTTCGTCACTCTTTGACGGGTTCGTGGACAGAACGAAGAAAAAGTCTAGCTATTTTCATTTGATGTTACTTAGCGGATATTTTGGTGAGAGTCCAGAAGTCGCCAAAATCCTAACTAGCCGATAGTCTGTTTCAGGTTTCAAATACTATTTATTCAATAGAAATAAAATATAAAATGTCAGATAAATCATAAATAAGTTTGGATAATAAACCCATAATTACATAAAAACATCCAAATGAGCGTAACCTAATTCTAAAAATGCAGGATTAATTATAATCGTTTAATTGTTTCACTTTTAACCGGTTTTCTATGGGAGGGTATTGCGAAATATCGCCCCAAAAAATCTGATAGGTTGGGTTATTATAATTTTGGGTTAGTAGTTTGTTAGAGGAATTCATTTGAAACACAGCCATAAAAAAAATGACTCTTGAGCAGTGTCTACTCTGAAATACGCTATGTCGGTATCGTATTAACCACAAATTTCTACTCACATGCGTAGAAGAAAATCGGACAAAACAGTTCCTTCCTGGATTACTTGAAACATATTTCTTTATTAAGCTTTATTTAAAGATATGTTCTCAAAATGAAAGAAAACTTGAAACTTCGTTATGTTGCCAGATTGCGTTAATTGTATTTGACCGCTCAGAGATTTAACAAATTTACAATGCTTGGTGCTGCCATCTATGCTTAGAAAAATTTATAAAAGTAGGAATTTACTGTCCGTTTTGAGATCAGGGTGGCTAGTTAAAAAAAAAATAAACATTTATATTTCAAATAGTAAATTTAAATTTATCAAATCATAAGTTTTCCCCACCTAACGAAATTTTTTGGAATACGTCTAAGGCTTAATGCTTCAAATTACAGCTTAGATATAGAAAAATTAAACTAATAAATCATAAAAGTAGAACAGACAAAATTAATTATAGCTGGTTCTTTTTAATTTATTTATTTAAAAATAAATTTTTCATTCTTCTTTCCCCCCCTTTTTTTAGCCAATCGAAAAATATGATTAGATAATGCGCCTTATATACTTTTCTTACTATCAAGACGCATATGGTTGATTTAAAAAAAAAATGTATATATTTTAAAATATTTATTATTTTCCCTTTTTTATTATTTAAGTTTTCCATTATATACGAGGTGGAACAGCTCCAAAAAGGGAGTAGTAAGGGATTTTTTGGGTATGCAAGATGGTTTTTGTACGTTTCTCCTGCGCTCTCGCTAGGCACATTTATTCGACAGCTCAGTTGAAAAAAAAAAAGGAAACGGGAAAAAAATGATTGTTTTAAAAGATTTTTTTAAACAATTCAAAAAATCTTAATATTATCTATGCCTACGTGTTTCTGCGTACGAAACCAATAGCGTTAAAACTTACTTTATACCGGCAAAAAATGAAAAAAGTAAACTTTCTGAATATATATTTAGTTAATGTAAAAAACGTTACTGACACAAAAATTGAAATGCATTCCTTGTAGATTTAAAACTCACAAAGATAATTAAGTATGGACGATTTAGAAAGTTCAAAGCATTGTTTTTAATGGCAGTTCGTCTCTTTTTACAGCAGCTATGATAAAAATCTAAATAGTAGTGCTTGCATGATATCTCATAACTGGCATCTATCGTACCGAATTTTAAGAAATACAACCTCTCATTTCACGTTTAGACGTTTTTCACTGGACGCATTTCATAAAGAATCAAATCGGGCAAACAAAATAGTAATGAACCTTATGCAATATAGCAGCAAGACTCTTTAAGTTCTATCCACTTATAAAGCAACATTTTCCACTGAAAACATTAAAACTGCTTTATTTACATTGAATTTATAAAGTGTAGGGTCGGGAAAAAGGTAAACATTTGTAATTGAAGTCTTATACCTTAAACAAGAGAAGCATGGACTTACTTTGTCTTGCTTTTTTGTAGAAATTTATCCAGTACTCGAATCCTGACACAAAGGCACTTGGTTTGGAATTCCAATACTAATTAGATCCTGATATAGTCAAAAATATTATCTAAAGGGAACAATTTATCTTAGGGAGCAAAGTTCAATCTGTTCTGTTTAAACATTCCGTATTTATACAGTTAGACAAACCTTGATAAGGTTACCAATGTATTTTCATAGGTTGACAAAAAAAATATAGCGTACTTATATTACGAGTGAAACAACAGGACACCCCTTTTTTCCAATTGAGCTATGATTCAGAGTGTTACCCTAGGTTGAAAAAGTAATAGACTGTTTTGAGCCGTGAAATGTCGTTTGTTAAAGGAATTTGGAACATTAGCAAAATCGATTCAGATTGCTCTTTGCAGTCTTTCAGAAGTGTAGCTGGTTACTTCGCGCCTATTAGCGAAGTGGACTTAGGGCACCTCCCATATTGTGTACATAGAAAATTTTAGTTTCATCTATATTTGCAAGTAAACACTTTGCATGATAAAGAGCTAAAGATTTAATATGCTGTTCATTATTTAACAGTATATTAAAAGTTTATTGAACCATACTTATTACTAAACAAAAAGTAATTTAATTAATACGCGGACAATTAAAGAAGTTTAACTTTTTGTGTTTTTGCATTGGCAATTCTTCAATATGACATTCTTAAAATCAATTAATCTTAATTGCAAGTAAACACTTTGCAACATAAAGAGCTAAAGATTTAATATGTCGTTCATTATTTAACAGCATATTAAAAGTTTATTGAGCAATACATATTACTAAAAAAGTAATTTAATTAATAAACAATTAGTTAAAGAAGCTTAACTTTTTGCGTTTTTGCATTGGCAAATTTTTCAATATGGCATTCTTAAAATCGTCTTCGGTAAATATATATTTGTTGTTCATAGTAGTTTAATACAATTTAGTCTCTTTCGCTTCATTGAAGCATTAAATGATTGATTAACTTTAGTATACTGGCATTTCTTTCCCCGGACAGAGATAAACTCTCGCAAATTCCAATTAACCATTTCTAGCTGACCATGGTTAAAAAGTTACAACTTTCTAAATATACCTATATTTATTTAGATAATTTCTTTATTTATATTTGTTCATTTATTTAATCATTTTATTTATTTATTTCAGCTTTTGAACTTCACGTCGTGACAGCTTTTTTTAGGCGAAAAGGCGCATATGACGCCGCCATACCCATCCCAGGCCAGTTGCTTGTACAATGTTCAAATCTGTATATGTTTCTAGGGATACACAATTATCACCTTTGAAGTGTTAAGTTCTTAGTTAAGCTATTAGTACCCTTATGTATATATTATTAGCATCCTTATGTATATACTATTAGTATCCTTGTGTATGTTATAAGTTTTTGAAGTCAAAGAAATATGGCTACATGCGCAAGGAACTTCGCCGTCGGGATTTGAACTGGGGATGCCCGGATCTTTGCGAGACTTCCATTCACTACTCTATGGTTTGTCAAATACTAAGATTATTTATTTTATATTCGCCATAATATAATTTTTATTAATGTAGTTACAGAAATAAGATTAAATCGGACTACTCAATAAAAAAACTTCGTTTTAATTTCTCTTTTGCATTATTTATAAACTTTTTTAGAAGATAATAAAAAATAATAGAAAAATAATTAAAACGCAGAAAGTTAAAAACTTCATTTTTGACACGATCGTATTCTAAAAGGAGTGTTACGATTAAATTGTCAAACATTTCCATTTCCAAATGACATTTCAAAATAATACATATATAAATGTGTGTCCTTTTTCTAGAGGGTATCATAATGAACAAAAGAAATAACAGTGGCTTTCAATACTGAAATGAGAAAACAATGCAGAAAATAAAAATTAATACCGAAAACCGCAAAGCACTTTAATTTTGAATCGACAGATCCGTTATTTTCCCTAATGGGTTTTCTGTTTCTTGGATATGATGAAGTATTTTGGATGCCAAATATGACAACAAAAGGATAATCTAGAGGCGCATCAAACGCTATTATCTTGTAAGTGCCATTCGTTTTCGAAACTAAATTACAAATAGCGAGACAGGTTTTCGATAACCCATGACAATTCTATAAGAAAAAGCCGTTATTTACTGAATATAGACTCTTTAGAAATATCAAATCGATGAATTCTTTTATTTTTGAAAAAGAGAAACAGACAGTCCGTTTTTATTAGCTTCTCATAAACAATATGTTTTAAGTGTACCTGTTATAACAATCTTTTAATTATCATATAATATTAAAGGCCGTTCTTGATGTGAAATACAGTAGATTCCCGAGTATCCGGCTCGCGACCATCCGGCCTCCGTACTATCCGGCCTAGTTTTCTTTTATCGAAATTAAATGAGTCATTCGGAATCGGGTGTCTGCAGCGATCTTCCTACGTGCCGTGACTCTCATGTTGGGCTACGTTTTCAAAAGTGTGTAATCATTTATCAGTGCATCAATTTTCTTAAGAATTACGTCTACGATTTATTTTGATATTTTGTTCATGTTTCCTGCCTAGACTTTACAGAATTTATGTAAAAATGTGAACACTTTATATTTTTTAACTTACTTTCTCTCTAACAACTTCTTGAAACGTGCCGTGCATTACATAAACACCTATAAACTGCAGGTACAATGTCTTCTATTTTAACTCTGCACGTTACTAATAAATGCATCTATAATTCACTGGGCAGCGTTCATATGCAACGTGGCTTGGAGCATTGTACTAAATAAGAAATGAGAAAATAATGGAATCGTTTATTTCGAAAAGGTAACATCTCCGTTTTCAAAAAGAAAAAACTCTCAGTATTAATTTATTTATTTTTATGGCATAATTAATGGAAAATAGTCTTAATTTACCAATATTGCACGGCTATTACCTAATAAAATAAAATAGTAAAAAGATCAGACATTTAAAGTTTTCCAACTTTTCATAAGCCATTTTTTTCTATCTCCGGAGAAAAAATTTGTTTTTCAGATTTGTTACCTTTTCGAAATAAACGATTCAATTATAGCAAAGGTTTTTTGCATAAAAACTACGTCTTCTGGTATTGGTGGGGGGAAAGAGAGTGGGCAACTGGAACTCTCGCCAATCCGGCTTTTTTGTTATATGGCCTGCCTTTCCGCCACACTAGGCCGGATACTCGAGAGTCTACTGTAGTATTAGACACGTTTAATTCAAATTTAAGTAAAATGTTATTTGAGTGCTTTATTCCGGTTGTGCAAAATGTAATATAAATGAAGCTATTTATTTTCCACTGGTACGAACATTAACATAAGTCTGAAGAAATAACAAATGATGTATGGAGAAAACTATCATTTCTAAGTCATTTAAAGTATTCCATTTGAAGGATTAAGAACTATTTAAACTCAACCTTGATTTAAGTGGTAAATAATAATGAATTCTAAGCATGCTTTAAGCGAAACACAATCAGTTTTCCCTTGATAAAATCAAATTTCCAACTTTATTTCGTTGTCAGTTTTTTAAATACTTTTTAAAAATAGCACAGAAAATAAAATAAAAATATTTCTACGCTTACTGCAAGAGTATCAATTTTTGAAAATGAACAACTTTTATTTATGGACCAAAGAAAATGTTCTATCTTCTGAAAAATGCAAGGCGATCCATTATCTTTCCTGTTTGTGCTAAAAGTTAATGGGAAAAAAATGCATTACAAATGAAGTATGTGATTTGACTTTATCCCATTATTATTTTACTTGTTTTTTTTTTGAAAAAAGTAATCAACACTTTCCATTTTCCTTAAAATGAAATCAAGAAATTATTCTAGGCTGTTAAGAAAGGTTGAGGGTTGAGAGTGACAATGGTGTAAACTTTCTCTTTTCAGCAAAGAACCGAATTCGGTGTTTTGTAGTTTTTTGTTTTCAGCTTTTTTCTGTCTCAAATAAAAAGTAAAATATTTCTGACTAATTGATTTTTTTTTGCAATTGAGGATTGCAGCCAGGGTTTTGTTTCTTTGCCTTAGTGTGTTTGTATTTAATGTAAGATTTGTTTGGCGACAAAAATATTGACCTGAAGTACTTGTAAATTTATGTCTTTTTAAAATGACTAAAATTTATTGAAACTTCCCCTATGAACGTTGATACGAACAATTTGAGTACCTGCTATAAGATATTTCATTCCCTGATTTAAGAGTATATTGAAATAGGCGTTGAGTCTTAAAAAACTGCAATGTTTTTGTTAGAATTCGAAAAGTCAAAGACGAATTTCTTTCGTCGTATGCTTTCGATGCTTTCATCCCTGTCGGCTGAATTCCTCCTCATATATTAGGGATCATTCACAAATGATGACCCGCCGCTTCGAGGGGGGGGGGGGGGTTCGAGAAATTGTGACACTTTTGACAAAGGGAAGGGTGGGGATAGCAAGAAGCACGTTTTGGTTAAAATAAAAACATTTAAAGTCAGCAGACTAACTTTTTATAATGCTATTTATTTATATTTTTTTGTTTGTTTGTTTTGTATTCTTACTGATTTCATTTTGTATTGTAAATATCGATGTTGATTAAAGTTTGAATTAACTTCTAGTTAAACGTTTAAATTTAAAAGGAAATATTCTTGATCATTTACACAAAAGAGCGAGGTTATAACTTTTGCAGAATTCGAACAATTAATGTTTTTTACTATTGTATACACTAATTATACTATTAATTATGTTTTTTGTCGTAAATATTAATCTCAATTTATACAAATTAAGTATACATTTTTTAAAAAATGTTGTTGTTGTGCTCATAAATGTCATTAAAAGCTCGAAAATAAAAATGGAAATGGTTTCTGTAACGCAGTGCTCTGTTTCTGAACTGGAAGTACAAATGCTTATGTAATACAGTGACATGTGACAAGGAAGGAGGGTAGGGGCATGTTGAAATGTAGCATTTTGTGACAAACGGGGGAGGAAGCCAAATATATTGAAAACAAGTGTGATATCATTTATGCTTGGCTTTCTTAAATTCTTTTCTCCCCACACGGGTTGAATTCCTGCATTTCTTTTTGTTTTCGGAGATGCTATGCGTTATTTACTTGATGTATAAAGTCGAGGTATATTTCAATCTTGTTTAACGACTTTCGTTATGCTATTTAATTTGCGCGTTTAGAACACTATCTTTGTATTGCATGATTTCGTCTGTAAAATTGTTTGGCGATGCGTAACTTTTATATTTCAATTTGACCTTAACAACATTATGTCGCCATGGTGGCGTGTGTTTAGGCGCTTGCATCTTGCACCAAAGCTTGTGGATTCAAAACCAGCCTGATTCAGTGGATTTGTGGGATGCAGAAAATCATCAGAATTCAAGTCGTATGATTATGCGACAAAATAAAGATCCATTGAGTATGTATTTGGCTTGGGTACCCTCGGCTAAAGCAAATATTTAGTGCAATTTCGCTTAGTCAGATTTCACACAGGCGCTTTCCTAAGTTTGCGAGAACCCCAATTCCAGTGGAATTCGAAACGCTCTCGTATCAGCTGCAGCAATTCCTTCTAAACAGAGATTGGCTTTTCCTCTCCCGCCACTGGAATGCTCCCAAGCGGTGTCTACGATTTTATGCTTCCCTTATAGAAACAATAAAACACCAACACATCCACATTAAAAACAACAAAGCAACCACACTATATTATAACTAATATCACACGTTTATTTAATTCGCACGTTAGTAACTCTATTTAGATATGCGATGCTTTAATTTTACTTTTTAATGTAATCTTTTCTTGCATTAAAGATGTTTTTTTTATTTACTTAATTTCAAAAAAAAAAAAGAAAAACTCTTTTTAGAAAAAGCTTGTTATTTAAAAGTAAATCCGATTTCTGATGTTCGGAAGAAGATTTTAAAAAAATGAGAAAAGAGTATGAACATATGGAAGCATGATTTCTAACGCCTGTACAAAAAGTACACTCATCCATTTCTTAAACAAGGAAGTCATGCGATCCACATATCGGATAGTTTACTTAGGTTCACTTGAAATGCGAATATATATATATTTTTTCTTTAGTGAGATTTAAGTTTTAGAAAGTCATTTTGACGTGCATGACAGAATTATCTCAGGAAAAAAAAATCCAATCATCTGAGATTCTAAACTTTGAAATTCTATATTTTTCCTTGGAATTTCATTAAAAACGCCAGTTCAAACTTCTTGTTTTCAAACATTTTTGAAATTTTATTTAATGAAAAATGTTCAAAAGTATCAGCCGAAATGTGCTCTAGAAAATGAAATTTGATTTTAGTTGACGTTTTAATTTTCAGTTATTGGCAACAGTTTTTGAGAAGGGAAACGAAACGGTTTTCAGTTCAATTTATTTTCAGTCAATTTTTTCTTCCAATTTTCGCGATGAGAATTCTAACCGTATTGAAATGAAGTTTGAAAGTATGTTTCAAATTTCTTTTTGCTGAACACGAATGATTGGTTTCATAGAAATTTTTTTAAATGAAAATGCTTCAGAGAATGCGAATAATGTTCTGAAAATATTTAACATTCGGCGTTTACAGCAGAAAAAGTACTAATTTAAATTTTACCGTTGAGTCTATGAAGAATGAAAAAATATAGAGCGATTAAAATTGCTAAAATAAAAAAAAATGCTTCTATATGTTTTTGACCTTTTAATATCTCGTTTAATTTTTTTCCCAAAACTATTAATGATAATAATTATAATAATAATAATAATCACAATTCTCTTATATTGAATTTGTTCAGATTCGATTCTCACTAATGTGTAATGTATAATTATTTGTACTCTATTATAAGTGAATCTAAATGAACCAATCATAACTTTTTCTGAGGGAAATATCTTTTAGAATTTAATTATTAACTTAAAATGTTATTACGCAATTGCAAACTAAATAATGTACATTTTATAAAAGTAAAAGTTTCGGCACCTATATAGAAATAATGTTTTCTTAGATATATCATCTAAAAATGAAATTTAAAGAAACGTTTCATCTTTGTTTCTGCTATGTTTTCTAAACACAAACATACGCTATAATAAATAATAACTGGTGTCGACACAACTGACGTACAGCTGTAGGGCACTCCGATCTGTAATTCAGTAGAAAATGAAGTACAAAACAATTCAACTATACAATAGGTTCAAACATAGTTTTGAATAGCTGAAGTGCACAAAATGAGGTGTCCAAATCGAATTATCAAGCAGAGAAAGCGTAACGAGCACGGAAACCATAACTTGCACAAACCAACCTTGCAAACTGATATCATCAAAATAGTCAACGAAGATGTTTATAAGTGATGCTGCATAGCTCAACCCTTTCGAATGAAGGACTAACGCCATCAAGTTGATAGGAATATAAACATATTCGAGAGTAAATATTGTTCGTCTTGATGAACATAGATTCACCCTTTTTTTCCGCAAAATTTTTTTTTAATGCCTCTGTGTGAGAAGTAATGCTCATGGTGCTTGGGCGATCGAAAACTGCGACGAGTCCGCGTCGCAATAGAATAGTCCGCCGCGATCATCGAATTGAAAATAGTATTTATTCTTAACTCTATAGTCACGATTTTGTCCTCGTTACACAAATTACCAAGAAGCACTAGATCACGTGCCAAGAACCTTTTGCTATTGAGCGTTTGTTTATGGAAAGAAATAAGCGTTTGCTGCTTGCCCTGGTATCTTTTCCTACAGACATCGGTTCTTCAGGTCTTGTTCACGTGATTTATTGGTGTGCCATCCCCTCTGTCTTCTTGCTGTTTAGGCTCGTTAAGGTTTATAGGGTTAAGTAACAGCTCCATTTTCATGTTTACAATGAATTTTGGTATCCAACATGCTTACTAAGAACGACATCCGCGGAAGAATGCTATTACTGAATCAATGCAACTAACTGGAATGATATCTATCCCAACATTAACCAGAAAAGAATGTAGTTCTGTACTGCTAGCTCACTAGTTTTCGGTTCATCTTTGGACCCCTAGATGAAGTCTAAGTGAACTTTAAGATACGTACTTTTTTTAAAATTGGAATTAACCATCGTATTATCCATTTGATTGCTTTAACCGTTACAACTCATCAAGTAAGGCATTTTGGTGGATTAAATTATGATTCTTAATTTGCTTTTCCATTTGTTTACAGGTAGCAATTTCACCGGTAATGAGATTTGAAATAAAATTTGTGTCGAAAATTTTTCCTTCCTTGTAGTGATTTAACTTATGGACGCTTGATGTGTTTAAATATTGATTTTGTACTACGTAAATAAAAATAAAATTTTTTAATTTATAGTTAAAACCAAAGTTTGTTCTTGGGCGATTATTTGGTTCGAGTAGGTGATGCTAGATCGTTCAGTCACCAAGTGTTGAGGATTATTAAGCGGAGCGGGAAACGTAATTTTACAAGTCAATGCTAAAAAATGTAGTAAAAATAAAAAATATATTTAACTACGAAGTAAAGGAAAAAATAATATAATTATAATAACAATTAAAATATAAAAAGTTATTGATTAAAATAAAATTAATTTTTAGTTTTCTATAAGTGTCACGTGAAGATAAAGAAACATAAAGTATAATCTATGTATATAAAATGAAAGTTTGATGAACTTTCGAGTTGGCAACGCCCTTGTGGCTATACGCTCTACAGCAAAATCTACGCAACGTACGATTACGAAAACTGGTACAAAACTCTATCATACCTTGATGGTCTGCACCTCGAAGCTATTTTTTTTTTAATTCGTCCTATATTCTTTAAATTTATCAATTAAAATATTAATCCTCCAGCATTTTCTTTACTTCACGCGAGTTCTTCAAGAATTGACTCGAGTGAAGTGAAGTGAAGCGTGAAGCTAATTTCAGAAATTCCGCGGTGGAATTGTAAACAACGTAGTAGTTTGAGCTATGAGGCAAGTGTTTAGGGATTAATTGGATCCAAAATTATTTTTGGCCTAAATTTATTGCATATTGGAGAAAATCATTTTATTTTCTGCAAAAATTAAACACAAACAAGCTTCAGAAGCTCCAATTTTGGGTTCGTTCATTCTCAAACAGCTCGGTAATCCGATGAATGCAATTTCTGATTTACGTGGGTATGTGTTTCTATTTAATAACCACTGCTTAGGCCACTTTTTTAATTCTTTTTTTTTTATATATACATGCAGATTTGAACTAATAAATGTTTTCATATTTTAAGGCTTAAGATTGCTCGGTGCGGTTGCCAATGTTTTAACCACCCGATGAGAAATTTACCGATTTTGGAAAGTCTTTACAGATTTGATCGATTGTTTTAATGAAATTTATTTTTTAATAGTGCCTAACGTGAAACAAATCCCTCTTACTAGCAAATGATGTTTACTGCATGGGTGATTTAGACCCGAAAATTCTCGAGCACCTGTTCCGAGTCAAAAAAAAAAAAAAAAAGGTTTTCCGAAAGTTTTTTCTTGACAATTAATATCTGCTTTTCTTTTTGCCTTCAGATAAGCAAAATATTTTGTACTACTTTAAGAAACTTTCGATACAATAATTTTTTCTAGAAAAAAGAACTTCTGGCATTAATATAAATAGACCTTTCATTCAATTACTTGAAAGGTTATTTTTGAGCTTTATATATATGTTTATGTACTGCTGTGTTGAGGGGGAAGGGGGGATTGTTAACCTAATTATACAGTTTTATATTTTAAATTGTTGGCACATACATTTCCAAGAATTCTGTGTGAAGCTCCGATTTTTTTTTTCCGCTAAGAATCAACCATGGTTTACTGGAAAATTTGATTTCCTTTTTTAGAATGTTGCTGCTAGATTTTGATCATTGATTGAAATGTTCGGTACTTTTTTCGTTCAGCATTATTTTTTTAGTTTGCTACATCCCGTGGATACACATTCAAAATAAAATTAGTACGTTGTTTTAAAATAAAGAATTTAAAAAATAGTTGGTATTTATGCATTTTAATGAATTTGGTCATTTAGTGATATGTTCGATATTCTTTTCTTTCAGTATTATTTTTTAAATTTGCCTTTTATTATACAGAAGTGTCGATCGCTTCCGCTCTTTATTGTGTTGAGCCTAGAATGTTCTTGGGCTTGCTTAAGCAATTTATATCGAATTCAACCATTATTATTCAATTTAGTGACTCGACCAACTAGTTTAATTCATCTGAGCTGTTCATAAAAATAAATAATAATCATTCATTACAAAAAACAAGTGGCAAACAACTTTCACTCGAGTGGTGAAGAATTTAATTTTTCTTTTGACAGGGCACTGCTTCAGTGACGTTATGGGGGAAGGGGTGCCCCTCATATGATGCACACATTTAAAATAATATAAGTATGTTGTTTTTAAATAAATGATTTACAAAATAATGAAGATAATTTTAGAAATCCCACAGATAAATGTAAACAGCATTGGGGTCTCTGTGGTTGTTTCGAAATGATTCAATTTCTGCCGATTTAATTTTTTCATTCTAGATGTTTGCCTTATTACGAAAAAGCTTGTTAAAATTTGATGCTCCATTTATTGGAATAATTGGGTTTTTTTTTCCTAGAAGGATTTCTAGGAATCAATGCTTTATTCCTTGGAATAAAAATACTTTTTTCCCTTTTGGCGTTTTTTTCTGTTAATTTGCTTTCTATTGGGAAAGTGCATAAAATCAGCTTACAACTTATTTGAAGGAAAGATATTCAATTTTCAAAACAATGAAAAGCTGTATATTTGTAGCGTAACAACATTGTGTGTGTGCACAGATGATGCAGCGTTAAAATTTGCGGTTTAATCCTTATTTTTAGCAATTATTTATCAATTTTGCTTTGATTCCTAAAAATTGCATTATTACCACAATTTCATGTTAACTGCAGGGGTCAAGGATTCATTTATCTTTTTAAAAGCACTGTTGGTCACATGTAAACAGGTCCGGAGCAAGTATAAGCGTTGCCATGAAGCAGCAAAATATTCTGTGCCTTTATTTTATGTATTTTGTTGAGAATAGCGATTAAAAATATTGTCATTAATATGTATTTCTGTATTTAAATAGTAAATATTCACAGGAAGGACTTTTATTCAAATATAATATAAGTATGTTGTTTTTAAATAAATCATTTAAAAAATAGTTGAGGTATTTAGGCATTTTAATTATGTAAACTTCAAATGTTTGCTTAATATTTTATGATTTCTTACATATTCATTATTAGTTCTAAATATTTCCACTTGATTAGAAACTGGAGAATTTGAAGAAACCGGGAAGCCTCCTTTGATACCATGAACAATGCCAAATATAGAGGGGCAAGCGTAAGTGTGAATCCCAAGCATAAATCAAAAACCCCTCTTAATGTGACCAAAGGTAGCCTGAAATTAAATTTCTGGCACTTTCACGTCAAAAAGTTTTCTGGAAAGCTCACAACTCCTCCCTCTTCTCTTAATGCCCCCAAACATTGCTCAAAAGTGTGTTTTAGGACTTGAATAAAAGCTTCCAAATCCCTTTTCCTTCCCCTAATGTCACCAAAGGCAGTGTAAATCCAACTTTAGTTACGAAAACGATTTTAGAATGGAACCCGAACACCTCTTCTTTTTTCAAATTTCATAAAATGTTGCGCAGAGAGCCGCTGAATCTCCTAATGTTCTTAAGATGGCCTAGAGTTGTGTCTTGAAGATTTCAAATTTAAAAATTTCTTTCGGAAATGACCAAACTGTCCTCTCTTCCGTCACAAAAGTTAGAGTAAAATTTCTTCTTAAGAACCTCAATTCCAAGAAATTTTGGGTGGAGACTTTTTGATCACTCTCCTGTCTCCTAGAAATAGACTAAAAAACTTATCTTCAAATTTCAATGGCAAAAATTTTCTGGCAGTTTGAACCTTCCCCTTATGTCAATAATATACCTAGCTTAAATAAGTATATGCTTTTAGTATTTCAATTTGTAAGCAATACAGGAAGAGAGCTAGGGCCGTCCACCTTCCGCTAAACGCCTCGAATGACAGCCTATGCAAGTAATTTTAGAACTTCGATTTCAACTAATTTCGAGGAAGAGCCCCCTTTCCCCTCCCCTAATCTTACCAAACATAGCGTAAAATTGAGTTTTTCGAATTTCAATTTCGAAAAACTTCTATGGAAGAGCTGTTGCTGTCTTTCTTCCTATTACATAACTAAAGATAACCCAAAATTATTTTCAACTACTTCAATATTGATAACCATTTCATTTGGAGGGGGCAAGAGGCACGATTTTCAACCACCGCCTCCTTGACTGGACTGTAAATCCGCTCTGCCATCATACAAATAACCATGGTTACAATCAGTATTATGCAGTTAAGTGTTGTATATGATTGTGGAGGCAAATTTAATACTTTAGTATATTGGTTAACCTTCATTTTTTGAGATCTAATGAGAATTTTTAATGCGTTAACCTCCACTTGCTTGAAAAATAATGGAAGAAAGTAGGTTGCCAGCATAAAACAAGAAATAACTTGATGCCGCTGCTAAAGTACACATGTTGAGAAATTTGTTCATTTTCAAAAAGTCGTTTCAAGGTATCTTAGATAAAAAGATCTTTTTTGCATTATATGGGGCTATTCTATTATCAAGTGCATAGTGAACAGTGTCTGTAGGAAAATTTTTAGTTTTAATCTTATACACAGGATATTCCATTATCCGCAACCAAAGAAATGTCTATTTGACTTCAGGGGAGAAACCCAGCCAGGACGGAGAAAAAAAAAAAAAGGAACCTTTAAAAGCTCCATAGAATAAAACAAATACTTTAAATTGGATATTTTTTTTCTCTTTTGAACTAAGGAAAGCGTTTCTTTAAAAAAATATATTTGCAATGTTTTTTAACCGCTAATCCTAACCGTTGCCATCAACAAATACTTTAAATATTATGAGGCTCATGATACGAATGATGTTTTTATTTTTCAATATGCAATTTTTTTAAAAAATATTTATTATATTTCCTTAAAACTCATACTTCATGCTTACATGATTTTTTTTCTTGGAGGGGGTAATTTTTTCCACGGGGGGGGGGGGGGTGACACTTATCACTACCCGTCCCGGGTGTCACCCATGCTAGCTAGCTACAACACTGCATTCCATACAATTTTCACTATCAACAAACTTCACATCAAGCCTTCACTTTTTTTTTTATTTCATCAAACTATCTACATATACAGTCCAGCATCTCTTCACCGCAGCTTTTGCTTTTCTTGAATAGGCTTAGGGTGATCAGAAACTGTTAGATTTTTCAGATCTTTACTAAATGGCATTGTCTGATCAATTTATCAATTCTCCATTTAGCCTACTTTAATTTGTAGCAGTTAAAATTACACATTTAAAATTATATCAATTCATTTTGCTGATTTGATTTCAAAATGTATGTTTATGTATAAAACTTCTAATATACTTATTTTTTAATTTTTGTATCACAATTTATTCTTTTTATTGGTTGAAATAAACATTTATGAAATAACATTTATATTTTTGAATTCAGACTCAGAAAGAATGTACTGCTTGCTATCTATCAGACTCGGAGTAAAAAAAACCTACGTAAAAGCTTTGATGATGTAATAAAGATAAATATGTTACATGATACAAATATAGATCAATAAGTATAGGTTATTAGTGATAGATTGAAATAATTTTATACCTAAGTCAAAGTAGATATACATTTGTGTAAAAAGACTGGCTGAAATAATTTTTTTATCGGCTCAGAAGTGACTCAAGAGGTCGACTTTGGTGTCTTGCTTGGGGGCGCCGCTATTTTAAGTTTGCACGGGCAACGCCTTTGCGGGTACTGCTAGTACATAAATAAAATAAAATAAAATAATTGTAAAACATACTATGTATTTTTCTATTTTTATAGCAGTTTTCGAAACTCATTAAGTTTTAACCAAACTTATATTATTGTTACAATATAATATTGCATAATTTATATATATATATATAATACATATATTATGGAAATTATTAACCATTAAAAGCTACTTTAAAAAACGAAAGAAAAAACTTTTTTTTTTTGGTGAGCTGATTTGTAATAAATCACATTTTCTTGACTGCTGTATCTCTTAAGCTGCAGTACATTCTTTTTTTACACCTTTATTAAGTTCTAATGGTTAATATTAAATTTTGAAAAATTGTGCCAGAAAAAGTTAGGCCATTTGGAAAAGATTAAATATGGAAATCATGGTTCGTAAAAAGGAAAAATACTTACATTTGCATAAAACTTAACCGTACTTTTTTTATTTTCTTTAAACCAATTGGTTAGATGTTCAGCTAATCCATCACTTCATTTCAGTTCTCTCATTTCCAGAAAAACTTGTGGGGAAAAATGGAACATTATGCAAAGTAAAGTGCTTAATGCACACCACATGTTTCATAATGAATCTAAAAGGTTCTTCGCTTCCCCTGAAATATTTTCTTTTTGACATAAAAACCGATACATATATATTTTTTCTCATTTCAAAAAGAAAAATTTCCTTGTAAAAAATAAAAAAAAAGTTACTGCTGAAAATGAGCTGAGAATTTTCTGAACTTGTAATAATATCTCATTCATATTTAGGTGTTGAGTAGATGTTTCGTAATGGGCAAAAAAATAACTGCAGAAGAAATATGATATATGGATCAGTTTTAAAGGTATATAAATGAGAATTTCTGGCAAAGAGTTTTAGTGATGAATATAGTAATAAAAAATTAGCTGTTTAATGAGGGAAATTAATTTTTTGCCATAGCTTCAAACTGATGAAGGGAAAGTTTTTAGCACATAAATTAAAAGAAGTAAATTAAGAGAGAGATAAGGTGAAAGATAAGTTTGTCAGGCGCACTGAACTTTTGACTTCTTACTAGGGATGAAATGAATATTTGGCCACTATTCGGTATTCGGCCTATTCGGCCTTTCGGCCGAATATTGGGCTTGACGGAATACTGAGTAAGATCAAATTCGGCCTGGCCGAATATTGATGGACTATTCGGCCGAATAGTTCTGCTGAAGTAGAAATGTAAAAAAATAACGAAATTAGTAGATTTTAAACATTTTAAATTGTACGATAATTATTTCAAAGGAATACATTAGTATACAGTTTTAATAAATACAGTTGAACCTGTCTATCTCAAATTTCAAGGGAAGGAAAAAATATCGAGATGAAGAGGTTTTGAGATACAGAGGTTTTGATAAAACTATTAAAATTTGCAATTGAAACAAAGACTATAAGTTGTAGGTTAAAAATCTTCTGCCTCAGTTTTATTAAGCATTTTACTGTAATATTATACTAACTTTTTTTAACGAATTTTAAACTCGTATAAATAACATCGACAATAAAGAAATAGTATTCAGTATACCCTTTTGCAAGTCTCTCAAAAACAAGACAAGTACTACTACTTTTTTTAGCTAGTACCAGAAAAATAGTCTTTTAGTGTTTTTTGTTGTCTGGTTGTTTTCGACTCGATTATACTTTTGAGGGTAGCGATCGCTGTAAATCCCCCTTGACCAAAATTTTCCTGAAATTCGAGGAAAGTTAATGTTTCAATAGCTTTCTCTGCTTCTTTTTATAGCGACTTTCGTGACATCTTTGTTTTTCTCAACCTCCTCTTCTACTTCCGAATCACCTTTTACGTTCTCTACGATTTCCGTATCAATTTTGTTAGCTGCCGAAAGGTCACTCGGCTTCGAATTCCAAAATGGCAGCAAAACCAGAATTCGAGATATGAAGGTTTTGGGGGAAAACATTTCTAGAAAAACATGAAAGAATACATTGAATTTAGGGTCTAAATGCAGGGAAAATATAAATTTTCGAGATAGGGAGGTTTTCGAGGCCAGGTTCGAGATAAACAGGTTCGACTGTAATAATAATTTAGGAAAAAGCTACTTTTTAAAATTTTGTTTCAGGCTTGATTGAACAAAAACAGATTTTAAAGTTGAAATATTGTATTTTATACTTAGCATTTGCTCCCAAGAGCTGGCAATAGTTAAGTGTGATGAAGAATATGAGACATTTATTTTGTTATTATTAACAAAGTGGAGCCAGACTTTGTTTGGGTAGACTGATTTTTTGTGAATATTGGGTAAGAGAGAAATGTGAAAAGACTAGAATATAGCATGAATATTAAACCCCAATAAGTTCTTGGAATTTTTGAAGATAAAAATGTATTTCAGTTAAGGGCATTAAATTTTAATACATCTTTTAAAATAGGTATGTAAAAAAACCCCATAAAATAAAAGTATTAACTTTAATAACTTTTAAAATATCTTCATAGCAACTGCTTTGAGCAAGGTAAAAGTTCACTAAGCAATAGTAGTTCTTCAATTTGAATTAAATAAGTAGTAAAATAATGCCAATGCTTACTACATTAAAACCTGTCATTTCTATTCCGCTTGTGGGTGAAATTCTTAGTTTTATTACATTCAAAACAATAGAGAAATGCATTAATTTGAAATAGTTTTAGATTTTTGACAAATACTTTCTATTACAACGATTTTCTAGAAATTTTAATATTCGGCTTCTGCCTTGAAGAAATGGCCGAATATTCGGTATTCGGCTATTCTGCCAAATCACTATTCGTTACATCCCTAATAGGAATTATTAGTATTTTTAAGGATTCTTTGTTATTAAAATCGATCTGCATCTGCACGCCCTAAGCATCCATAGTTAATTGGCACATGTTGTACTTCAAGCTTGTGTAGCACTGGCCGCGAAGACGGCTGCTTAGCGTAAAAAGCGGACGGTGAAAAAAATCGACAATTTGGAGGACTCTCTCGACTGGAGTATGGGTTTACAAAAAATTTTGAGACTTGTTCTCATTGAAAAGCGGATTCTTTTGGTGTTCTTACTTTTTTACTGCTAGGGTTTTCATAGGGATTGTTGACGTTTTCCTTATGTTTACTCCCATTCTAAAAAGGATATTCCATTATAAAAGGATCTCAGGTATTGTTGTCCTTACCTTAATCAAAATTTTTACAAGGCAGTGCTGATGTTATTTAGCCGTGGTGAGTGCTTGGGAGGATGACAACCTCTCGCAACTGTTGGATCTGGGATCGTGTAAGCCAATGTGAGCTGGTGTACTTTCCAGTTAAGCTAGAAAGGGTAGGTACAGTTCGGCCACGGAATTTTGACATTTGGACGCTTCTGCGCATGGCAGAAAGAGCGAATCCATTCGAGTTTTAGGGAGGTTCGTTTTGCAGGTGCGTTTATTTAGTAGGCGAATCAGAATGTTCGCTTCTTTATTTGTTGAAAGCAACTAAATTTATAAACTAGCACGTAGCATCAGTTTGGAAGAAATCCAGAGTGGTGAACGAACTAGATCAAAAAAGAGATCAAAAACGGCACATTCCTTATACCAACAGTTCCTCCTTTGAAAATGTATGGATTCTTCTTGGCACTTCGCCAGGCAGTTAGCTTTGGTTGATGGTAGAGCTGTACGGAAGGGTATCGGAGGTTAAAATAAATAACATTATCTATAAGCAACAAAAATGTTTTGATTTTCATTACCTTTTTCTAAGCAAATAAAGAGTTTTTATTTTCTTTATGAGAAAAGAAAAGCTTTTTTTTGCAATGAGACATTAAAATGTGATGTGAAAACAACTTAAACCAAGCTACCACCATTCTTCCGTACTGATTATGAAAACAATAATCACGTCAGAAACATTCTCTTTGTCATCGAAAACAGATCGCGCAAACAAACTCTTGGAGCCCTAACTTAAAAGTATCGATTTCAAATACAGCCACCTCGAAAGACTCTCTCCGATTACTTGAAGAGCCACTACAGATGTTTCCGAGTTGTTTTATTGACGAAGAAACTCGTTACGGGCGGAATGCTTTCAGAACATCAATGGAGAAATGTAATGGCTGGAATAATAAAAATAATTGCGTTATTAAGGGAGTTCATGATTGGTTCTTTCCCCTTTCCCTCGAAGAAAATGGTAATTTTGTGACTATAAATTGCAGTTATATAAATATTCTATGTTGTAGTAAAAGATGGTAAGATGTTTTCGATGAAGAATATGTGACGGCTGGAAACATACTTGAGATAATGTCGATCGGAGCCTTAATGCTTTTTTTTTCCAATTAAAGATATCCAATAATGTTTAGATTTATGCTAATGCATTTTTGAATTATGGTTTTATTTTCAGATATAAAAAGGATTTTATCAAGACGATTTTGTTTTGTCTTGATACTTATTTTGAATTTTTTAACAGTTGCTTTGGGGTTTCAGGTTGACAAATAATTATTTCAAACGATTTTGGATGTGACAGTTACAGTTACGTCGGAATTTACAGACCTGAAAATGAAGCTGAATTCTACTACTTCAAACAACCATGAACGCGATAAATTATCATTTATTTAAACTCTTCTTCGCAAGGAACTGACAGCTAAATTGCAACGCACATTTTTAATTTTACACATTAAAAAAAATTCCTAGTGAAATATTATACAAAATATTTTGTAACTTTAACCATATAAAAGGAATGCTTCACCTTACACAGTAAAAATTTCATCACGATTGCATTTAGGGGACCTGCAACAAATTGAAGAAAGGAGAAGCTATTTTTGATCACCCAGTACAGTAAAATGATGGAAATAAGCAGTAAATTTCACAAAAAAGTTTACTTGCTATGTACAATATCTCTTCAGATTTTCGTGAAACCAGCAAGCATATCAACGAGATTATAAGCATTTCTTTACAAAATGAAATTTTTTCCAGCATGTTTTTGGCCTTTAACACTAAATAATTATTCAAAGTAGATTAATTGTTGATGAAAATGAGAAGTTAACTTGAAGGAAATTTTCTCGAGTACAATACTTCCTTTAAAACAAAAAAAGAAAATAAACTTAATGATTAAATTTTATGATGTAAATCACATCTAGCTATTCGATTATATTAAATATCATATTAATCTTTTTGGTTATAAGCTCTTCCAACAAAGTTTGAAAAGTCGCATCTATATTTTTATTGCTCTTCGTGAAACTTTTTTACTCACGTCAGTTCTTTTTATACCTGTCGTAAAAACTGATAACTGCTCCCTACTTAGATGGGATTTTTACTCAAAAACTAGAGTCATAAAAAACTGAACGAGATTCTGACACTCATAGACTGAATAATATCTATTAAAGATTCTAACAGAAAATTTCTACTTCGCATTTTTTTTTAAGTAGCAAGGATTGTATTGAAATGCACTCAACCAATTTAATTTAATGGGTGTGATTTATGGCTTGAATGTTTTGCGGAAAAATTAAGTACAGCTCCTGTTCTAGAAAAAAAAAAGAGAGAAAGAGAGAGGTTTTTAGATATTTTTGGAAGTTTTTCTTGTCAATATTATAATGAACGGTCGTAAAAGTGCATTAAAAATATAAAAAGTTTTCTAAAAATCGCTTGGAAGTTTTGTTGTTTCGAAAGTTTAACATCAACCGACATTTAAAAACTGGTGTTACTTTTTACCTTGGAATATTTTAATACTTATTAGAATTTTTTTTCATGCTTATCAATGAGGTTATTCCAAAGATTCTTAAATATTGGTCACTCCATGAACAAAACAAATTGTTTTTTATATTTCCCTTCTTTCTCAAATTTTATTTCCGAAATTATGCCAGATGCTGTACTTGTTCGTAGCCATTTTCATTCAACAACTACCTTGTCAAAAGTATTTGCATTAGTACTTGTGTGTAGTCATTTTCATTCAACAATTACCTGTCAGCATTACTTGCATTGATTCTAAACAACGCCACCTATCTAGGTGGTGTTCTTCCGACTCATATTAAATTCTACAATTAAAGTCAGCACGAATCAAAAGTAAATATCGACTAGTTGCTGAAGTTTTTTTTTTCTGAAGCAAAAATCACATTTATCAGATTTAGTGTATGGTACAACTATATTACAGACATTTTATCATTTATTACGATTATTATTGAATTTTTAGAAACAATCCACTTCCATTTGGGTTGTTCAGATTAAGTTTTATTATCTCAGTAGTAAACAAGAAGTTCCGTCTAGAACTATACGAGCCTACTTTCCCGTATACACCAAATTCAAATTTATAATCTAGCTATCTCTTTCTCTCTTTTTCTTATTTATCTTTAGTTCTAATTATTGAAAATATACCTTTTTCAACGGATAATACATATTCATTCACTCACTCATTCATTCTTTCATTTATTCAGCCATGCATTTATTCATTCATTCGTTACCTCATTCAAGTGTTTATTCATTCATTTACGCATTCATGTATTTATTCACTCATTTATTTATATTTTCATTTATTCAATAATTTATTCATTCATTCTTTTACTCATTCATTTATTCATTGATTTATTCTTTCACTCTTTCATTTATTCATTCATTCATTATTTCACCTTCATTTTTTGAGATCTAATGAGAAATTTTAATGCGTTAACCTCCACTTGCTTGAAAAATAATGGAAGAAAGTAGGTTGCCAGCATAAAACAAGAAATAACTTGATGCCGCTGCTAAAGTACACATGTTGAGAAATTTGTTCATTTTCAAAAAGTCGTTTCAAGGTATCTTAGATAAAAAGATCTTTTTTGCATTATATGGGGCTATTCTATTATCAAGTGCATAGTGAACAGTGTCTGTAGGAAAATTTTTAGTTTTAATCTTATACACAGGATATTCCATTATCCGCAACCAAAGAAATGTCTATTTGACTTCAGGGGAGAAACCCAGCCAGGACGGAGAAAAAAAAAAAAGGAACCTTTAAAAGCTCCATAGAATAAAACAAATACTTTAAATTGGATATTTTTTTTCTCTTTTGAACTAAGGAAAGCGTTTCTTTAAAAAAATATATTTGCAATGTTTTTTAACCGCTAATCTTAACCGTTGCCATCAACAAATACTTTAAATATTATGAGGCTCATGATACGAATGATGTTTTTATTTTTCAATATGCAATTTTTTTAAAAATATTTATTATATTTCCTTAAAACTCATACTTCATGCTTACATGATTTTTTTCTTGGAGGGGGTAATTTTTTCCACGGGGGGGGGGGGGGTGACACTTATCACTACCCGTCCCGGGTGTCACCCATGCTAGCTAGCTACAACACTGCATTCCATACAATTTTCACTATCAACAAACTTCACATCAAGCCTTCAATTTTTTTTTTATTTCATCAAACTATCTACATATACAGTCCAGCATCTCTTCACCGCAGCTTTTGCTTTTCTTGAATAGGCTTAGGGTGATCAGAAACTGTTAGATTTTTCAGATCTTTACTAAATGGCATTGTCTGATCAATTTATCAATTCTCCATTTAGCCTACTTTAATTTGTAGCAGTTAAAATTACACATTTAAAATTATATCAATTCATTTTGCTGATTTGATTTCAAAATGTATGTTTATGTATAAAACTTCTAATATACTTATTTTTTAATTTTTGTATCACAATTTATTCTTTTTATTGGTTGAAATAAACATTTATGAAATAACATTTATATTTTTGAATTCAGACTCAGAAAGAATGTACTGCTTGCTATCTATCAGACTCGGAGTAAAAAAAACCTACGTAAAAGCTTTGATGATGTAATAAAGATAAATATGTTACATGATACAAATATAGATCAATAAGTATAGGTTATTAGTGATAGATTGAAATAATTTTATACCTAAGTCAAAGTAGATATACATTTGTGTAAAAGACTGGCTGAAATAATTTTTTTATCGGCTCAGAAGTGACTCAAGAGGTCGACTTTGGTGTCTTGCTTGGGGGCGCCGCTATTTTAAGTTTGCACGGGCAACGCCTTTGCGGGTACTGCTAGTACATAAATAAAATAAAATAAAATAATTGTAAAACATACTATGTATTTTTCTATTTTTATAGCAGTTTTCGAAACTCATTAAGTTTTAACCAAACTTATATTATTGTTACAATATAATATTGCATAATTTATATATATATATAATACATATATTATGGAAATTATTAACCATTAAAAGCTACTTTAAAAAACGAAAGAAAAAACTTTTTTTTTTTGGTGAGCTGATTTGTAATAAATCACATTTTCTTGACTGCTGTATCTCTTAAGCTGCAGTACATTCTTTTTTTACACCTTTATTAAGTTCTAATGGTTAATATTAAATTTTGAAAAATTGTGCCAGAAAAAGTTAGGCCATTTGGAAAAGATTAAATATGGAAATCATGGTTCGTAAAAGGAAAAATACTTACATTTGCATAAAACTTAACCGTACTTTTTTTATTTTCTTTAAACCAATTGGTTAGATGTTCAGCTAATCCATCACTTCATTTCAGTTCTCTCATTTCCAGAAAAACTTGTGGGGAAAAATGGAACATTATGCAAAGTAAAGTGCTTAATGCACACCACATGTTTCATAATGAATCTAAAAGGTTCTTCGCTTCCCCTGAAATATTTTCTTTTTGACATAAAAACCGATACATATATATTTTTTCTCATTTCAAAAAGAAAAATTTCCTTGTAAAAAATAAAAAAAAAGTTACTGCTGAAAATGAGCTGAGAATTTTCTGAACTTGTAATAATATCTCATTCATATTTAGGTGTTGAGTAGATGTTTCGTAATGGGCAAAAAAATAACTGCAGAAGAAATATGATATATGGATCAGTTTTAAAGGTATATAAATGAGAATTTCTGGCAAAGAGTTTTAGTGATGAATATAGTAATAAAAAATTAGCTGTTTAATGAGGGAAATTAATTTTTTGCCATAGCTTCAAACTGATGAAGGGAAAGTTTTTAGCACATAAATTAAAAGAAGTAAATTAAGAGAGAGATAAGGTGAAAGATAAGTTTGTCAGGCGCACTGAACTTTTGACTTCTTACTAGGGATGAAATGAATATTTGGCCACTATTCGGTATTCGGCCTATTCGGCCTTTCGGCCGAATATTGGGCTTGACGGAATACTGAGTAAGATCAAATTCGGCCTGGCCGAATATTGATGGACTATTCGGCCGAATAGTTCTGCTGAAGTAGAAATGTAAAAAAATAACGAAATTAGTAGATTTTAAACATTTTAAATTGTACGATAATTATTTCAAAGGAATACATTAGTATACAGTTTTAATAAATACAGTTGAACCTGTCTATCTCAAATTTCAAGGGAAGGAAAAAATATCGAGATGAAGAGGTTTTGAGATACAGAGGTTTTGATAAAACTATTAAAATTTGCAATTGAAACAAAGACTATAAGTTGTAGGTTAAAAATCTTCTGCCTCAGTTTTATTAAGCATTTTACTGTAATATTATACTAACTTTTTTTAACGAATTTTAAACTCGTATAAATAACATCGACAATAAAGAAATAGTATTCAGTATACCCTTTTGCAAGTCTCTCAAAAACAAGACAAGTACTACTACTTTTTTTAGCTAGTACCAGAAAAATAGTCTTTTAGTGTTTTTTGTTGTCTGGTTGTTTTCGACTCGATTATACTTTTGAGGGTAGCGATCGCTGTAAATCCCCCTTGACCAAAATTTTCCTGAAATTCGAGGAAAGTTAATGTTTCAATAGCTTTCTCTGCTTCTTTTTATAGCGACTTTCGTGACATCTTTGTTTTTCTCAACCTCCTCTTCTACTTCCGAATCACCTTTTACGCTCTCTACGATTTCCGTATCAATTTTGTTAGCTGCCGAAAGGTCACTCGGCTTCGAATTCCAAAATGGCAGCAAAACCAGAATTCGAGATATGAAGGTTTTGGGGGAAAACATTTCTAGAAAAACATGAAAGAATACATTGAATTTAGGGTCTAAATGCAGGGAAAATATAAATTTTCGAGATAGGGAGGTTTTCGAGGCCAGGTTCGAGATAAACAGGTTCGACTGTAATAATAATTTAGGAAAAAGCTACTTTTTAAAATTTTGTTTCAGGCTTGATTGAACAAAAACAGATTTTAAAGTTGAAATATTGTATTTTATACTTAGCATTTGCTCCCAAGAGCTGGCAATAGTTAAGTGTGATGAAGAATATGAGACATTTATTTTGTTATTATTAACAAAGTGGAGCCAGACTTTGTTTGGGTAGACTGATTTTTTGTGAATATTGGGTAAGAGAGAAATGTGAAAAGACTAGAATATAGCATGAATATTAAACCCCAATAAGTTCTTGGAATTTTTGAAGATAAAAATGTATTTCAGTTAAGGGCATTAAATTTTAATACATCTTTTAAAATAGGTATGTAAAAAAACCCCATAAAATAAAAGTATTAACTTTAATAACTTTTAAAATATCTTCATAGCAACTGCTTTGAGCAAGGTAAAAGTTCACTAAGCAATAGTAGTTCTTCAATTTGAATTAAATAAGTAGTAAAATAATGCCAATGCTTACTACATTAAAACCTGTCATTTCTATTCCGCTTGTGGGTGAAATTCTTAGTTTTATTACATTCAAAACAATAGAGAAATGCATTAATTTGAAATAGTTTTAGATTTTTGACAAATACTTTCTATTACAACGATTTTCTAGAAATTTTAATATTCGGCTTCTGCCTTGAAGAAATGGCCGAATATTCGGTATTCGGCTATTCTGCCAAATCACTATTCGTTACATCCCTAATAGGAATTATTAGTATTTTTAAGGATTCTTTGTTATTAAAATCGATCTGCATCTGCACGCCCTAAGCATCCATAGTTAATTGGCACATGTTGTACTTCAAGCTTGTGTAGCACTGGCCGCGAAGACGGCTGCTTAGCGTAAAAAGCGGACGGTGAAAAAAATCGACAATTTGGAGGACTCTCTCGACTGGAGTATGGGTTTACAAAAAATTTTGAGACTTGTTCTCATTGAAAAGCGGATTCTTTTGGTGTTCTTACTTTTTTACTGCTAGGGTTTTCATAGGGATTGTTGACGTTTTCCTTATGTTTACTCCCATTCTAAAAAGGATATTCCATTATAAAAGGATCTCAGGTATTGTTGTCCTTACCTTAATCAAAATTTTTACAAGGCAGTGCTGATGTTATTTAGCCGTGGTGAGTGCTTGGGAGGATGACAACCTCTCGCAACTGTTGGATCTGGGATCGTGTAAGCCAATGTGAGCTGGTGTACTTTCCAGTTAAGCTAGAAAGGGTAGGTACAGTTCGGCCACGGAATTTTGACATTTGGACGCTTCTGCGCATGGCAGAAAGAGCGAATCCATTCGAGTTTTAGGGAGGTTCGTTTTGCAGGTGCGTTTATTTAGTAGGCGAATCAGAATGTTCGCTTCTTTATTTGTTGAAAGCAACTAAATTTATAAACTAGCACGTAGCATCAGTTTGGAAGAAATCCAGAGTGGTGAACGAACTAGATCAAAAAAGAGATCAAAAACGGCACATTCCTTATACCAACAGTTCCTCCTTTGAAAATGTATGGATTCTTCTTGGCACTTCGCCAGGCAGTTAGCTTTGGTTGATGGTAGAGCTGTACGGAAGGGTATCGGAGGTTAAAATAAATAACATTATCTATAAGCAACAAAAATGTTTTGATTTTCATTACCTTTTTCTAAGCAAATAAAGAGTTTTTATTTTCTTTATGAGAAAAGAAAAGCTTTTTTTTGCAATGAGACATTAAAATGTGATGTGAAAACAACTTAAACCAAGCTACCACCATTCTTCCGTACTGATTATGAAAACAATAATCACGTCAGAAACATTCTCTTTGTCATCGAAAACAGATCGCGCAAACAAACTCTTGGAGCCCTAACTTAAAAGTATCGATTTCAAATACAGCCACCTCGAAAGACTCTCTCCGATTACTTGAAGAGCCACTACAGATGTTTCCGAGTTGTTTTATTGACGAAGAAACTCGTTACGGGCGGAATGCTTTCAGAACATCAATGGAGAAATGTAATGGCTGGAATAATAAAAATAATTGCGTTATTAAGGGAGTTCATGATTGGTTCTTTCCCCTTTCCCTCGAAGAAAATGGTAATTTTGTGACTATAAATTGCAGTTATATAAATATTCTATGTTGTAGTAAAAGATGGTAAGATGTTTTCGATGAAGAATATGTGACGGCTGGAAACATACTTGAGATAATGTCGATCGGAGCCTTAATGCTTTTTTTTTCCAATTAAAGATATCCAATAATGTTTAGATTTATGCTAATGCATTTTTGAATTATGGTTTTATTTTCAGATATAAAAAGGATTTTATCAAGACGATTTTGTTTTGTCTTGATACTTATTTTGAATTTTTTAACAGTTGCTTTGGGGTTTCAGGTTGACAAATAATTATTTCAAACGATTTTGGATGTGACAGTTACAGTTACGTCGGAATTTACAGACCTGAAAATGAAGCTGAATTCTACTACTTCAAACAACCATGAACGCGATAAATTATCATTTATTTAAACTCTTCTTCGCAAGGAACTGACAGCTAAATTGCAACGCACATTTTTAATTTTACACATTAAAAAAAATTCCTAGTGAAATATTATACAAAATATTTTGTAACTTTAACCATATAAAAGGAATGCTTCACCTTACACAGTAAAAATTTCATCACGATTGCATTTAGGGGACCTGCAACAAATTGAAGAAAGGAGAAGCTATTTTTGATCACCCAGTACAGTAAAATGATGGAAATAAGCAGTAAATTTCACAAAAAAGTTTACTTGCTATGTACAATATCTCTTCAGATTTTCGTGAAACCAGCAAGCATATCAACGAGATTATAAGCATTTCTTTACAAAATGAAATTTTTTCCAGCATGTTTTTGGCCTTTAACACTAAATAATTATTCAAAGTAGATTAATTGTTGATGAAAATGAGAAGTTAACTTGAAGGAAATTTTCTCGAGTACAATACTTCCTTTAAAACAAAAAAAGAAAATAAACTTAATGATTAAATTTTATGATGTAAATCACATCTAGCTATTCGATTATATTAAATATCATATTAATCTTTTTGGTTATAAGCTCTTCCAACAAAGTTTGAAAAGTCGCATCTATATTTTTATTGCTCTTCGTGAAACTTTTTTACTCACGTCAGTTCTTTTTATACCTGTCGTAAAAACTGATAACTGCTCCCTACTTAGATGGGATTTTTACTCAAAAACTAGAGTCATAAAAAACTGAACGAGATTCTGACACTCATAGACTGAATAATATCTATTAAAGATTCTAACAGAAAATTTCTACTTCGCATTTTTTTTTAAGTAGCAAGGATTGTATTGAAATGCACTCAACCAATTTAATTTAATGGGTGTGATTTATGGCTTGAATGTTTTGCGGAAAAATTAAGTACAGCTCCTGTTCTAGAAAAAAAAAAGAGAGAAAGAGAGAGGTTTTTAGATATTTTTGGAAGTTTTTCTTGTCAATATTATAATGAACGGTCGTAAAAGTGCATTAAAAATATAAAAAGTTTTCTAAAAATCGCTTGGAAGTTTTGTTGTTTCGAAAGTTTAACATCAACCGACATTTAAAAACTGGTGTTACTTTTTACCTTGGAATATTTTAATACTTATTAGAATTTTTTTTCATGCTTATCAATGAGGTTATTCCAAAGATTCTTAAATATTGGTCACTCCATGAACAAAACAAATTGTTTTTTATATTTCCCTTCTTTCTCAAATTTTATTTCCGAAATTATGCCAGATGCTGTACTTGTTCGTAGCCATTTTCATTCAACAACTACCTTGTCAAAAGTATTTGCATTAGTACTTGTGTGTAGTCATTTTCATTCAACAATTACCTGTCAGCATTACTTGCATTGATTCTAAACAACGCCACCTATCTAGGTGGTGTTCTTCCGACTCATATTAAATTCTACAATTAAAGTCAGCACGAATCAAAAGTAAATATCGACTAGTTGCTGAAGTTTTTTTTTTCTGAAGCAAAAATCACATTTATCAGATTTAGTGTATGGTACAACTATATTACAGACATTTTATCATTTATTACGATTATTATTGAATTTTTAGAAACAATCCACTTCCATTTGGGTTGTTCAGATTAAGTTTTATTATCTCAGTAGTAAACAAGAAGTTCCGTCTAGAACTATACGAGCCTACTTTCCCGTATACACCAAATTCAAATTTATAATCTAGCTATCTCTTTCTCTCTTTTTCTTATTTATCTTTAGTTCTAATTATTGAAAATATACCTTTTTCAACGGATAATACATATTCATTCACTCACTCATTCATTCTTTCATTTATTCAGCCATGCATTTATTCATTCATTCGTTACCTCATTCAAGTGTTTATTCATTCATTTACGCATTCATGTATTTATTCACTCATTTATTTATATTTTCATTTATTCAATAATTTATTCATTCATTCTTTTACTCATTCATTTATTCATTGATTTATTCTTTCACTCTTTCATTTATTCATTCATTCATTATTTCACTCATTGAGTCACTGAGAAATATCCTTGAAAATCCCGATCAAAAAATTTCATAGCAAAATAGGCTCGTAAGTTCTGGATAAACTTTCTATTTCTACATGTTTTACGTTATAAGAGCTTTCCGATAAAGGTTGTTCCAAGCAAATCGGTCCGTTAGATCAGGATTTATATAGGGTTGAAATTTCCCCGTAAGCTCTGTGTTAATTTTTTGAACTGTTCAAAAATGAACAAAAACTGTTCAAATCAATATTTCACGCCGAGAACTCCTTTCAATAAGCTTGCAATAGGAACTTGGCTCTTGTGCCCAGAGTTTACAGAATTTGCTTCAATTTTGTCCATAGGCGCTAATGTTAAAATTTTTTGAACTGTTCAAAATTGAACAAAAATTGTTCAAATCAAAAAGTAAAATATAGAAATGAGATGTCCTCGCCGAGATCTTTCGAATGCAAAAAGAATTTTTCCAATCGGACAATTCGTTCAAAAGTTATTAGGGGGGGGGGGGGACAGACCGACAGACAGACAGACCGACAGACCGACAGACACACTTTTTCCCCATCTCAATACCCTACTTTCAAATTTTTTATTTTTCAATCTTTATTTAATTACTTCACTTATTTTTGACTTTTCTTGATTTTTAACGATATTTTCACGATACATTAAGCCTTCTTTCATGCTTTATTATTATTTTTTTTTACTTTTACGGGAAAGTAGGCTAAAAAAGGAGTACTCGTATATATTTTCTTCTCTTACGTAAATGTCGAAGACGATCAGTTTTCTAACTCTTTGCGTATACAACCATTCTTTTTGTTAAAAATATTTAGGGCTTTCATTTAAGGAAGAAAACCAAGTGAATAATCAAAGTTATGATACAGAGGTTTTGAATTTACCACAATTGTTCTAGCTGCTCTTTTTAACTGTTTCTTGAATCATTAGTTTAGGCTGTCAGTAGTCTGAATTAGTGAATTAATTTTCTGCGTTCATTATACGAGCCATTGCATCATTTTATTTAAATATCAATTCAGATTATCACATATTTATTCTTAGGATTACATAGATCAATTTTATTTCATGACTTCAGTCAATTTTCAGCGGAACGTAAATACAGTATTATTGCTTTGTACTTAACAAAAGTTGGTGAGGTTAAGAGAAAATGACAGGTGCTGCTGTTGACTTGAGAAATAATACCCGTTAACGCTTGTGCAATTAAAACTTACAGTGCTGGAACAATGATTAGTTGTATATATTTCAACGAACTATTTGCGCAGTGAAAAGTGTGTTATGTTTATTACATAGGCTGTGAATTAAGAACGGAATTGAAACCAGGAATTCCTGTTTACTTACAATAATGATACTACAGACAATTTACATTTATAACGCATTTGATTGCGTCACTTAAATGTATATGTACAGCATATGCTCAATTTTGTTACACAAAATAGGAGAATTACTGTAGCCCCACTCTCTCCTTCCCCTCCTCTCTTTCTGTATGTGTGTGTGTGTGTGTGTGGAAAAATAGTAACACATGAATTGTTTAAAGTGTGTTAATGATAAAATTATTTCAGGTTGAGGAAGGAATCCAGAATTTAAAAGCAATCGATTGAATTCCAGCTCTTCAGAGCTTGGGTTTTAAAAAAGTGGCTGAAAATTGCTGTATTAAAAAATTTCTTTTTTACCTTGCAACTGCGGATTTTCATACTTTTATCGGTTTATTTAGTTTACCTATTAATTATATATACGAAAACGATGAAAACAGATGAACTCTGTAACCTGTGCACTGGAAAAGTTTTGGTTTCGACTGCAGAGGTCTGTTATCAGAACAACCATTTCAGGTACAGTAGAAAGTATTTGATGAATGTTTTCAAATGTCATTCCTTCCTGCGCCTACTGTTCTAGCATCCGGAAACAGGCGCCTTGTTTGTCAATTATTCCGAGGTACTCCCACCTTGATGTACGACTCCTGGTACCGGGAACGATAAGATGGAAGTTACTGCCCATTTCTCGTAACGGCTCTCGGAGATTGATGTTTCAGCAAGACTAAACCGCCCGACATTTTGGCACACTATACAACATATATTTAGAAGAGCATGAAATAAATACATCTTTTTGTTAATAGTTGAGACAGAGATATTAGTTAGTATTTGTTTATTTTTTTGACAGAAAGATGTAATTCAATTTTATGAAAGTTTTAAAATAATTGCTGTCGAAAGATACTTCATGGAAAAATTATCGTGAATGTAAAAAAAAAATCTGATGTTTATAATTATAGTATTCTGAACTGCTGTATGGCAGCCAGTAGCTATTGCAGTGTTGTGTTTTTTGTTTGTATTTGTAACGGAACATAGTATAACAAAGCTTTTTCTCAGCGAAGTGGAACAATAATTTTTAGAATCCATAAAATAAGAAGTAATAAACACAAATGTTGAAGCGATGGTGAAAAAATGAAAAATGGCTTGTTCTAAAAATCTTTTTTTCCCCAAAAAACTCAAGAAATGACAAATTTGCTTTTTTTATGTATGTAGTTTTTTTGTCTAACAGTATTCATTATTTATTGAATGCGCTTGTTGACAAAAGTTGGAGGTACTAGGAAACGCCAAAAGTTCCGTACTGAGAACAAAAATTCCTTGAATGCATTTATTTATTCATTTATTTCAAGAAACGACATCTTCATGATATTGTTTCTTAAAATATCCGTTTTTTAGATATGCAGTGTACTTGAGAAAGAAAAAAAATTGATTTTTGTAAGTTTTGTATGTTAATAAGAAAAGTAATTTTTTATTTTTATTTTTTGAAAAAGTTCAGAATAAAGAAATAAAGAAATATTATTTTGAAAAAACAAAAACAAAAATCATGAACTATATCTTGATAATATTTTAAGAAATAAATTATTCTTAGAAAGTTAGGCATACTTTAAGAAAAGAAAAAAAGTGTAGATGTTTCCGCATCGGTAACTTTGTCGCTTAATTAAGTAACTTAAGGTTCGCTTAGTTAAATAACCACGCTATTGAGTTGCCACAAAAATATGCAGAACAATAAGAGTTGTAGAAAGGGGATTTTTTGATTAGGACTTGTGCGAAATAAAAAGCATTGAAGGTTATGTATAACGTAAATATTATTTCAAAAACGTTTCAATTACCGAAATGTATTAGAGTTATATTTTGTTCCATTCATCAAGAAGACATTCCGAATAACTCTCTATGAAAAGTTAGTTAAAAATTAATTTTTTAGACCTTTTATTACTCCCCTATACCAGGGGTCGGCAACCTGCGGATCGCGAACCACATGTGGCTTTTGACTGTGAAGCTGCGTCTCTTTAGTTCCATACGCAAATATTATTTATTTTATCAAAAAAAGACATTTAAAAATTGTTCTGAATTCTTTTCTACTTGAATAACCATGCAAAGCCATCACTTTCATTGAATTTGTTTGCTCAATTGTTTGTTATTGAAGTACAAGTTAGTGTTGTAAGTAAATGTTTAATTGTTTTAATTTTTTTTCTTAAAAAATAAGTAATTATCTAATAATGCCATATATATATATTATCTAATTGGTTGTGAAAAACTTCGATTAAAAAGGTTGCCGACCCTATACTAAATTTCGTATGAAAATAAATGCCAGACGCTGACAATTTCAAATGTTTGGAATCGAGATGTTTTTACTTACTTAGCCTCCTCTGCCCCTTCCCCAGAAAATCTGTTAAAAGAACGTATGAAACAGAGGGGACCAAAATGTACGGCCGGTTCCGCTTTTATTGCATCTCCGACGTGGTCATTATCGAGTGCCCGTTGTTGGGCGGGCACGCAGGCCATCATTTCGTACTTGATGACGGTTATCTTCGTGCTCATATCCTCAGATGGAAGAGGAGTGGTAATTAAGGGAATCTTCCCTGTGTTTTACCTATGAGGATATAGAGCTGTGTAATTCCGCATTTGAATGCAGGCCAAAATCACGATCTCGCATTTGTTTCTCAAGTGGGCGAGGGAAGTATCGTTGGACATGATGACTATTATTGAGGATTTTATATATTTCATTTGGCATTACGTTGAAAATTATGTGGTACGTTTTAATTTTCTGACTTTGTATCGTTTTCGAAATCCTGTCGTTTTTGAAAATGTTATTATGTAATATTGGATTTTAAAATTTCAAATTTATATACGCGACGACGGTAGATTTTGTAAAGAACAATGTGTTGAGCAAAAAATAGAATAAAAATAACAGACATATATTTCAAAAATATAGCAGCTTCTATCTCATTTCTTTCACATAGTTAACTCCTGTTTTTTGCTTCCCACTCCTCTTGATTAAACTTTAAATGCTGCATGTTGCCATTTTGGCAACATATCCAATTTAATCTTCGAAAATACTATGAGAGTAAATTGAAACTTTATTGCCAGTTGTTGCCAATAAATTATACAAGGAAGATACTATATAATTAATTTTTACTTGTAGATTGCAGCACTAATGCTAATAAAAAACAAAACCAGATTTTCATTTCATTATTTGCGGCATGGACATTTTGCTTAATGATAATGCCGCACTTCTTCATTTTTTAGTGCCATTTTGGCAACATATCCAATTTATTTAATCTTTTAAAACACTATGAGAATAAATTGAAACTCTAATATCAGTTGTTGTTAATAAATTACACAACGATGGTAGTATTTGATTAATTTTTACTTGTAGATAGGGGCACTAATGCTAATGAAAAACAAAAATACATTTTCATTTTAACTATTGGTGGCATAGACATTTTGCTTAATGAAAATGTCGTACTTCTTCATTCTTTAGTGAAGAAAATATAAGTGATTTTTCTGCTCAGTGAGTCAAACATCATTTAGAAAATAGTGCATTATTTAGTATTTTCCGGATCAAACAACTGGCGTTGTTTTTGGTGATCTGCTGAAGTTAGTAACCAGCTCACAGTGCTCATATATTTTCGCTGAGCTACATGATTGCTAGAGTGCCATCTGAATGGTCTGCTATGGTCGTCTGCATGAATCGAATAACATCCGGAAAGGAATTCTGATTTCAGAAATGAATCTTAAATTTTTATTTTAATTGATGTTTCATTTTAAATACAGAAGCGTTCTTTCAAGCATAAATCAAAACTTTAAATTTAAAATCAAAACTATTTAACTTAAAATTAATGTGACTCAGTTTTATTTTTAAGATTGATTATGTTGATATTGTGAATTGTGGATGACTGAAGAAGTGGGAGGGAAAGAGTGCGTTTTTTACGGGAGAAAAATCTGTGGGAAAAATTATATACGCGCCATGTTTGAAATTTTTCAATTGGTATATTTCTGGTCAAGAATCATTATTAACATCAGCTCTGGCCCAATATTTATGAAAACTGAAATCGCATGAACTGTTTAAAAAATTCAACATCTTAAAGGCAACTTCATCATCAGATCAATATAATTTTTTTTTCTTCCTCAAAATATCGATAACAAAATTCATCATAATGGACACCAACAACGGAGTATCGAAGTCTAACTTAAAATGAACTGTAATTTATTGAACGCTTCCTTGTTACTTTACTTCCCCAGGAACTGGTTTTCCGTAATGACAGAAAAAAGCAATTTCATGATCGTGATTATAATATTCATTTTATGCTACTTTTCTTTTATCAGCTTTTTTTATGCTTTTTTTTACGTTCTTCAGTTTTTTAAGTAGTCTTTATGGTATCCATCAAAATATACATTCTAGAACTGGCTTTAAAAACACTAACGTTTGCATCTTGATTATACCGTAACTCTGAAACAGTACAAAAGTATTAATATTTCTCGTACTTTCTACTTGAATTGACGAAGTGATTTCCAAAGAGGACGTAGAACATAGTAGTATAATATTGAGTTTTTAGGCTTAATTTATTTTGGTGATTTTAAGAAAAATCCCGAGGACCTATAAATTAAAAAATAAAGATATGTTTTATTGTACTACATTATAAAAATTTAAATTTTTAGGGCCATCATTCTTGGTGTTCAGCAACACCAGTTAAAAATTATTCATTTTTGATATAATTTAAATATTTTAATGTGTCTATCTCAAAAAAAAAAAAAGAGACTATAATACTTTTTATCACATGAAGTTTGTTAACACAGTTAAGTATCAAAATTTCATTTCGAATGCTTAGATCTATGACAGTAGGTTAAATGAGGAATCGTAATGAACTTTTGATACGTAAATAAGTTGACGAACTTCAATACGGTCAAAAATATGATTCATTCTATACTTTTTTTGGCAGACACATAAAAAAATGTAGAATATATCAAAATTGAATAATTTTTAATTTTGGTGTTACATTGTAAAAAAAAAATCTGTAAAAGTACAAAATGGAAACTGAGTGTTTCTTTAAATTTACTTGTTTAAATCAAACTTAAATTTACTTGTTAAAATAACTTGTTTTAAATCAAATAGTCAAGTTTCTTGAAAACAGTTTCTTAATAAAATTCTTGTTTTTCCGCACTCTGTAAGACTACAGAGAAGGGATTGATAAGTTTCGTAAGATTGCACTTAAAGATCAGTGACTGTTTAAAAGTTGTCAGCAAATGCATAAATAAACGCTTAAGATCTGAAACTACCAGTTTAAAAACTGTAAGCATATGCATAAATAAACGCTTGAGATTTGTGACTACCAGTTTAATAGTTAAAAAAATGCATTATATACTATTGGAGTAAAATTCAACTTCAGCCCCAGTGAGCTGCCCGCTGGCTTTGAGCGGCCAGCTTTCCAGACTCCAGAGCCACAGGAACCGGTAACAGCGTGGGGCTCAATTTCACTCACCTTTGAATCAAACCTTAATTCAGCCTACTCGCATTTGGCGCCAGTACTGCGGAACGTTATCTATTGCTATCAATTTACAGAATGTTCTCTATTTTGTATTCGCAGGAATTTCTTTTTTCAAAGACTTCATAGTTTCTTGTTTTTAAGTCTCAGTAATTTTACGTCAGATCCGGATAAATGATTTCCGGAAGCTTCTCATGTATTTTTGGGCAACATTTTCTTACAGTGTACTGAACACCAAAATGATTCCAAAAACGGTGGCAACTAAACAGCAACACCTTTAATGTCTGCGCATGGTGGGAAAGAACGAATCCATCCGAGTTTAGGGAAACTCGTTTTGCCACGTTTGTTTAGTACGCGACTCAGAATGTTTGTTTCACTGTTTGTTGAAAACAACTAAATTAATAAACTGGCATGTAGCATCAGTTCGGAAGAAATCAAATATTCTAAGCGAACTAGAACGAGAACAAAAATGGCATATTCCATATACCAGCAGTTCCTCCCTTGAGAATGAATGGATTCTACTTGGCACTTTCTCTTGACTTCTTCTTTAAAAAAGGGTTAGGGAGAGTTGGGGAGGAATGAAACAGTTGCATTTATGTAAAAAAAAAAAAAAACAATAATTCTTAGTTCCTCTGCTAGATAGAATAATTATTGCTTCTTGCATGATTTTAATTGTTAACCAGCCGCACTATTGTTTGTATTTAAAACCGGAAAAATCTTGTTTTTTTGCCTGAGAAGTAAATATACGTTGTTAATTTTTCACTGATTTTTTTCAGTCATATTGTCACTAAGAGAAAAATTATTCAAATGCATAAGAAACTCAAAGATAGTGCTTTCAAACTAACAGTCAAATTAAGGCTAAACCCAGCATGTTTTATGTAATATATTTTAAAAGAATTCTGCAGAGGGAGGAATGGGGCAGCCTTATGTAGGGGGCAGTGGGCCATGTCCTATTCCTCCCTAATTGATCTTGTCCCCTTTTATTTAGTGATGGGCATAATCGAGTGATCATAATCGAGAACTCGATTATTCAGGATAACTCGAGAACTCTCCGACGACCATCTTGAGAACTCGGTTGAACATCTCGAGAACTCGATTGAACATCTCGAGAACTCGAACAACTCGGTTTCTCAAACATCTTGAGTTCTCGATTCTCTTGATTGGTTTACTCTTGAAAGATAGAGTCGAATGTATATCTCGAATGATTTTCTTTTCGGGTAATACATATGGAGGCTTCGTAGTCAAGTGATTGCGAAAATGGCTATGTGTGTGAGTGGGTAACAAAGGCGGATAGTTTCTTATTTAAGAGGAAGTCATTGCTAAATACAAACATAGAGGACGGGAGTGATGGGATAAAAAACAAATGGATAAATAAAGTAACGTATATAGTAAAAGGGTCATTTCAAAAGCAGTGAACTTTTTTTAGATCGACATGTTTATTTAATTCGCAACCTCCCGCTTTTTTATATTCACAGAAATGCGTTATATCTAGGTGGTGGTTACATAACGCTTTACATTGAAAAGTTTATGGAATTGAAGTGCTAAAGAAAAGGGGTTTCAACGGGGAACTCTTTGAAGATGATTTTCGAAATTAAAATCCTCAAACTACACTTTTAAGCCATCGCTGGGGACATGAGGGGAATGGGTTCGTAGAATTTCTCCGGAAGTTTCATTTTGCAGGAGTTAGGGAAAAAGGAGGATTCAGGGATCTCAAAGGAACATTACTTTTGGCTATTTTTCCTAGCGAAGATAGGAAAACTTTTAAAATTTTAAAAAATAAAAATGGAAATTGAAATTATTTTTAATCTTAACGGGAAAAAAGTACTTTCCGCGGAAATTTTCTGAAATTGAAATCCTGAATATTCAGTTTTAGGCTTGTAATATTAGGGTTGGGGGAAGATTTTGAGAGGGGGGCATCACTTTGAAATTGAAGAATTAGAGTCGTAGTTTTAAACTCTTTGGTGACGTTGAGGTAGGGTTAGGGGGGAGGTGATAATTCAATATTTTTTTTTTAAATTTAAGAGATAAATTCTCAGTTTGATTCTGTATTTATGCTTGCTTGAGAAAGCAGGGATATGGGATTATCTCTAGAAATATCTGTTATTTTAGTAAATTTCTGTTGATGTGGAAGGGGTGGGGGGAGGGTAAGGCATCTCTCCCGGGAATTGCAAAAAAAAATAAATAATGGTATTTTATAATGGGCTGTTTCTTTGGTGACGTTTGGGAATCGGCCGGGGGAGGGGGGGAGGAAGGTTGGGGTGTCCCAAATTCTTTCGAAATTGAAGTTTCAAAAGCGCATTTCTAGGCTATCGTTAGTGTGTCATTATAGATAAGAGCATAAGAGGTCGGGGTTCAGTTGCTCTTCCACTGGAAACTTTTTAAAATTGATATTCTAAAATCAGGGTATTAAGCGGTACATATTTTCAAAGTGTTACGGAAAGGGGAGTGGCTTTGGGCGAGGAGGTGTCGGCGGTTTTTTTACTGAGTAGGAGAAAAGTAGGGAATTCTTAACTGACAACTGGATGAGTTTCATTTTTAGTGCTATGAAAACGAGTTCACCGTCTTAGTACCAAAGCAACGACAACAACTTTTGAATACGTTACCACTGGGCCGAGTACAGTGGCGGATCCACGGAGGGGAGGAGGGTGTTGAGATTGGTGCGATAGCCTTCCCCCCCCCCAACAAATGCAAGCCAAGGAAGGGGAAATAGGAACATAATAGAACTGTTCTAAACAAATAGAACAAAAACTAATGAAAAATAAAACATGTTCAAAAACAATTGAAAATTAAATCCTTCCTTAAAATCTACGAACACAAATTTTGTCGTTCCACGAAAGGGTAAAGGAAATGCAGAAAGGGAGAGAATGATTTACTAGTCTTCGCTTATCAAGAATTGCTTGCATTTGACCCTGATAAGTAAAATGAAATTAGCAGCATGAATTTTAGCAGTACGTTTTATTAACTAACTGTTGATACATTTTGCGAGGGGGGGGGGGGGTAGACGTGTCACACTTTGTTGCAAAACCATGATGTCACACTTCTTGTTACCCTCTCCCCTCCCCTTGTGACACTTTGTCACAAATTCACGATCCCCCCCCTCGAAGTGTGACATCATTTATAAATGATCCCTAAAGGTCTCTGTGGCGGACGCCACAATTGCTATTTTCTTTTCTGTCGTCAGATTTAACGTTCTCATTGAAGGGCGGGGGGGGGGGGGAGGTAAACCAATTAAAATAACAGATTCAGGATAAACCATATACTTGCAACTTCATGACTCACTTCTCCTTTTTGTATCGCGTCCTTGTTTGTTTTTCTTTTTTTCTTTCCCCTTCTTTTTAATGTTTCTCGCCATTATGCAAAAGTTTTTCATCGTATTAGGTATTATTTAGTGATTATAATTTATTTATCGAGAAAGAACCGAGTCATTTGTCAAGTTACGCATTTGGACTCAGACTATTTTATTCTATATGTCTGCATTACGGTAAAATTCTTTTAAAAGTAAATTTATTTATTTTTTAATAATTAGCTCCATTTTTATGTTAGTAGAAGTCCATAAATGTAAACAACGTAACCTAAAATACAGTCGCGCCCGTTTATAACGAAATCGAAGAGATCCAATAAAAATTTCGTTATTGCTCTAATTTCGTTATGAAAATAACTAATAGTACGTGGCAAAACAAAGGGGAATTCAAATTATCACATTATAACCGTTATTTCGCTATATACGACTTCGCTATAAACGAGCGCGACAGTAATATCAATGTTGAGCAATGTGTCGTTGGCGAATTGAATCTTACTCGCTTACTTTATCGATAATTTGCTCCGATGCGACATATGGAAATTGACTGCCGTATCGAAATATAGCTTTTTCTATTCCACGACTGAATGTCAAAGTAATATAAGAACGGGAGGGGGGGGGGGGATCTATTTTCTTTATTTGTAAATACAATTAAATCAAAAACCGAATTTGCAACTGAATTGTTTCTTATGCTCTTAGGGACTGTTCATAAATGATGTCACGCTTCGAGGGGGAAGGGGGTTTCGTGAAATCGTGAAAAAGTGTGACAGGGGGAAGGGAAGGGGTAGTAAGAAGTGTGACATCATGCTTATGCAACATGGCGTGACACGTGAAAAAAGGGAGAGGGGGGTCCTTTGAAGTGTGACATTTTGTGACAAAGGGGGGGGGGGTCAAACATGTGGGGAAAAGCGTGACAACATAACAAGCTTTAACTCGATAATCGCTCAAGAAGCCGAGATGATCGCTCGAGAAGTAAATCGCTTGAGAACTCGAAATGATCGCTCGAAAACTCGAAATGATCATTCGAGAACTCGAGAACTCGAAATGATCATTCGAAAACTCCAGAACTTGAAATGATCACTCCAGAACTCGAAATCATCACTCGAGAACCTCGAGATAATCACTCGATTGCTGATCACTAGATTATCAAAACCACTCGAGTACTAACCACTCGATTATTGAAATGACTCGATTATACCCATCACTACTTTTATTCTCTTATTTTTTATTTTTCTATGCAGCTAAATGTGCTAAAAACCCAATTTTTTAACTTTTATTAATGCTAAAAGCTTAAAATGAAAAGTGCACTGAAATTAAGAAGAAAAACAAAAAAAAAGTGAATAAGTTATCCGTTGACGAATCAATTGATGGAAAACATCCAATTGATGTTTCCTTTCACAACTCTATGATCAAGAGTCCTTTGATTTACATCCTACTCGTCATGACAAGAAGAAATTAATTGGTTGACGAAGGATTCTGAAATAGGAGTGAATGACTTTATACTTAAGTTTTTGACAAAGAAGACAATAATTTATTATAATGTCAGAGTTGAGGATATAGACATGATATGGAGTCTTATCATGTTCAGTTTATTAGAAAGGATTAAAAGGAAAAATTTCGTTTTCTCCAGAAAAATGACTTCATAGTTATAGAGAAAAATGAGATGACAATGAAACTGCCCCAACCACAACTAATTGGTGGTTCCAGCGAAGCCAAACCTTATTTTTATTTCTGTTTGACTCGTAAAAATACAATATTAGTTAATTTCATTTTTTCTGAAATCCTGCCTCATTCCTCCCTCAGGTGTGTTCCATACCTACGTCACGTGAGAGGCGCGGGACAAAAATGTTAAAATGTTTAAATGTGTACATAAAAGTTAGCTATCTCTATTTTGCTGTTCTTCTATTTTTTTTTTGCTTAAACGGCTTAAAGAACATACTATTAGGTTATTATAAGTTGAGGTTATTTTTCAGTCGATGTTTTTGACACATGTTTTTTTTTTTGACGATGAGAGAATAGTTTCTTATGTCGGCAGAAATTTCTGAATTTAAAGGAATATTTTGCACTGGAAATTATTTTTGAATTTCTATCTCTATTTTTAAATGTCAAAATTTTTTATTTAATTTCAGAAAGTATTTTCAGCTACCAGACGAAGCTTTTAAATTTCATGGAATGTTTTCTGTCCTGGTATGATTGCTTTTAATTTTAGTTTTTCCTTTGAACGATAAAATTACATAATTTTTAAATAGTATATGACAAAAAGTGCCTTATACAGATTCTTCATTATTTTTTTTTAAGTCGTCCTTTTTGACCAATGCGATTTAAATGGTCTCTCAATATGACATAAGCCTAAGCGATTTAGATTACCAGAAGCAAAATATGATATTTATTATACTTAGTCCTTTCTAAAGCTTTTCTTTCGAATTCCATTTTTCGTCATAAAACCGATACGTTTTTACCGATCCACATTCGATTCATTCAAAAAAAAAAAAAAAAAAAAAACACTGTAAAGCTTAAAGAACTTTTGCCACTTTCTTAAGACGACTAATTTTCGCTCATGGTACTTCCTTAAGTATTTTTTCTTTTGCCGGTTTTTAGTGCTAGAGATGCATCGATTTGTAATTATTTTCTGTAATTTAAGGCGCATGATTTACGGCGCTGTCTAAAGAAAGTGGAATTACTGTATATTGCAAATGGGGAGGTAAGACATGTGTTTCAAGTGAAAATGATGATGTAATCTAAGAAATTAACAGCACTTTTGATATTAAAAAAATATTTTATTCCTTTTGACATTAAGTTTTTCACCTTATGTCGTCATTATGAGAGAAAAGTTAAAATGGATATATAGAAATGTAAAAATATAACGACTGAAAAGATAACGAGATAATAATGATCACGACTAAATTTTTCAAAGATTATGCTAAGATTACAGCAAGACTTGTTATTTTGTCCCCATGCCTTTCTTCTTGATATTTTACAGAGAAAATGTTTAACGTTTAAAATACGACCTTGAAACATTTAAAATACCATTCAATAATAATAAAAAAATGCTCAACATTAAATTTTATTGTTTTCTAGTGAACTTGATTTGTATTGCCTAGTTCTTTACACTGATGTAATAAAACCGTTTTATGAAATATTAAGCTAATTACACTAATAAGCCAATACTGGTAGAAAGCCACTTTCGTTTCAAAGTTAAAAAGCAAGGAATTCCAACATTCCAGTGAAATGAAAGATCTGCTTCTGATTGGCTCTATCCTTAGCCACTTAGCCAATAAATACCACACGATACAAAAAGATGTGAATTTTGTTCAATTAAAATCAAAATAAATATCATTAATAAAAAAAGTATCTGTGAAAGCAAATGAATTCTAAAATGTCTTCCATTAATGCTTCAATTATATCCTATTTGTGAAAAATATTTTAAGTTAAGGCTTTCTTCAAAGTTTAGAATTTCTTCAAAGAAGAGGGTTATAAAGATTCGGGGTTGCCAGTTTGGCACCCTTATTGAACCTAAAAATTGTATAATGTTAATTAACTTACTTAAAATAGATCACTAGTTTTTCTTCTGGCTGAGGTCTCGTAACTCAGAACATTATCAAGAAACATACAACTTTCAAATTTCAATAGCTCCAATAAAAGTTCAAAATATCTAATTAACATTCTATAAAATATTTTTGATTCATACTGCTATAATTTTAAACATACGAGAAAAGAAGAAAAATAAATAAAATAAAATAATTAATTAGAAAAACACATCGTGGTATAGTCTGCTTCTAAATCAGAACTAATCTAATATTCTTCCTCTCTGTATTTGTAATTAATTTAAAAAGACAGATTTCTATTAATTCGCTCCATATGTTTCTCTTTCTCCCCCCCCCCCGTTATTTTTCCTCCCTTCATACTTTCTCACTGGATCAGCCGATTTAACTCGTTTTCTTTTTAGTGGGCAGAAAGCAATATAGAAAATGTCCCCTTCATTCGTTTAACCATAACAGTGCATTGGAAAGAGATCAATAGGGGTGGAAAAAGTAAATTTCTGTAAATTTACAAGGTTTACTAGGACATTTTACTGACAAAATTGATATGAAATTCTTATGTTTCAAAGCATAATAGATTTAAATAAAACAATGGAATTTTTTAAAGAAATGAACGAAATTAGGACGAGAATAGAACACACAGTAAAATTAATGTATGAAGTAGAGAAAGTGTTAATCTTATATGTAGTCTGTAATGTAAAGTTTTCTTTTAAAAACTAATTCATATGAACAAAGCGAAGTTAAATAATTCTCTATAATTTTTGTAACCAAATCGTACATTACAATTTATGATTTCCAATGTTAACAAATACAACTTTTTATTTCTAATAAGGTATTTATTTTTAAAACATTGGAGATCTTTTGTATTCTTGAGACAAAGCATATCTTTAGAAAAATAAACTCTGTAAAAGTAAATGCACATAAAACTTCTTATCGCCGAACATTTCCAATATTCTTGGAAGAATCTACAGAATTTCATTTGTCTGTACTTGTTTTACCTCATTACCAGGAAAGAAGATATCAAAGTAATCATTTCGTGACTTTTGAGTATTACAAAGAATAAAAAAGACACGAATAGAACAAATGACATGTCCGAAGAAATGAAATGATTATACAGAAGAAGCTTTAATGTCAGTTTTTGAACAAGTAGCGAACTAGGAAAGGGTGGAATGGCATTAAAGTTTCGGAATCTTTCCATTGAGTAGCATGATGACATAATCTTTAACGGAAAGAAAGTACGTTAAGAATGGCCATGTTGCATTTTCATACGTGTAATGTATGTACGGTCTTTGGAAATAATCGAGTAGATCTGTAAGAGGAAACGTGTATTATTCAAGCTAATTATTCCATTTATTTAAAAGCAAGGCCTCAAAATATTCTCTGAAAATCAAAGTGTTTATTTAAAACTAGCTCGGAATTTTGCTATGCAAGAGACACACTGCTGGTAAAAGTATTGCAAGTTTGAAAAAGCAATATCTCTAAAGAAAAAGCAAAAGAAAATAAATAATAATAATAATAAAAACATTTCAACTTACATTTTTTAACCTCTTCAGACCCCAGAACTAAGCACAAACAATTTTGACGCAATTTGTTGGTTCTCTGATTTAAAAATGATTACAAAACAAAATAACTAATTTTTTAAAAATTTTAATTAATAATTAATTTAAATAACAATTAACGCCCAATTTCCATGTTTTCCATGTTTAAAACGAAGTAAACTATTTGTTGAGTAATTTAAAAAACAATTGGGTATTTTATCTTTCAAATTGCACAAACAGTAGTTAATAAACAATATTTTAAAATGTACCCAATTGGGTACACTTGGAATGGAGAGATTAATGTCAATAGTTTAAACGAAGATATGATCTGGCCAAAATTGAGTTTGTCACTGTTTGTCCTATCTTTGCCTTTTTTTTCTGGGCATGTTCACAACAGCTAGCCGGCGGCAAGTTGAGTATTGCTGAGTGATGGTGTTCAACTTCAAATATTTTAATTGCGAGTACGTTTTAATTAAATATTGTGCTGTTTACAAGTAGAGTAACTTTCAAAGTATAAAACATGACATTGTATTTAAAAAGTATTTTTAACTTCAATCCAAAACATGCAAACAAAGTATGAAATTAATGCGTAAAAGTTCATATTAATGAAACGAGTCATTTAATGTTTTTTTTTTTAGAAATTGCTTGTGCATCAATAGGAGAGTTTTTTTAAAGTATGCAGATGCTTCACTGGTTTATTCCAAAATAGCATTCCAATACAAAAAAAAAAAAAAAACTATGAGCTGGGGAAAAAATAGTTATTTAAAAAAATAAAAACTCACATTGGACCGTACAAAATTTGAAATGTACTTTTTTTTTTTTATCAAACATTAGTTTAAGTAAATTTTGAAAATATTTGGGAAAAACCAAAAAAAAGTATACAAGATATGAGCAGTATCGTAAGATCATTCAACTTACTTTTCCAATTACGTATTACCATAAGTGAAATTTATACATCAACACTCATGTTTTTCTATAAATAACAACATTAAAGTAATTCTATGTAATTGAGAAGACGCTATAATAACGAAACCATTCCATTATGCTAATGCTATTAAAGATGCCCTCTGAAAACTTTTTCGCTGCTTTTTTCTCCATTAGCGGTATCAAACTACGAGTTCCTGCTTTGACATGAAGGTTCCGTTCATAAAAACGAAAACTCATAAAAAGTTTTCGAAATTTAAAGGCGAAAGGAATGAATTATTCTTTCATATTATAGCTTCTAAGCTTTTCTCCGCTGCCTTTTAGATGATGCGAAAACATTCCTTTCAGAGCTCAGAACAGCGAGTTTTAATTAAGCTTATTTAGGATGATGCATAAAAACTGGCGATTAAGATAATAAAAGACGAAAAAAAACCTTATCTTTTACTTTGGGTTTTAAGATAAATATTGATGCATTTTTGTTTTCTCTTTCACTTTGAATGTTAAGACAAATAATAATAGATTTGAGCATTCTTACTTACTTTGAATAAATTTGTCATCATTTATCTTTAAATATACAGTTTCACTTATTTAGAACTCAACGATAAATATTGATATATTTGTAGTTTTAGTTTACTTTAAATAAAAAGATAAATATTGATACATTTGCATATTCTTCTTTATTTTGAGTACACGTATCAATATTTTTCTTTAAAGTACACATTTTCATTTTGTCACTTTCTTTAAAATTCTGAAAAAAATATTCATATTTTTGTAGCTTGAATTTCCTGTGAACATTAAGAAAAATATCGATAAATTTGCATATTTTCAATACCTTAAAACATGCACATCAGTATTTATAACAGGGCCATTCTTATTTACTTTAAAATTGGAGATGATTGTTGATGTATTTGTAATTTCGCTCTTGCTTTGAACATTGAGATAAATATGGTTGTGTTTTTGTACCCTCTCAATTAATGCATACAAACGTATTAATTTCCATCATAAAATGTTCTCATTTAATTCAAATATTAAGATATTATGTAGATATATGTATTTACATATTTCTATTCACTTTTAAAAACGCTTCAATATAATAACAGAGGTTTTCTCAGTCGGAACCAATTACAAAAAAATATTTTCAAATTTTTGCCCGTGATCCAATCCAATGTGTTTCCGGTTAACGATTTTCATCACATTTTGCAAGCTTTTTCAGAATAAAAGTTCAACGGAGAAATCTCTTAATTAAAATGATTATTAATTTTATATTTTTTGGATAACTTTTCTTTTGTAACACTCATATCAACATTACAAATACGTCTTCCTCATGAATACCTCGCGTGTTATGACAAAATCTTTTCGATATCTTTTACTGGTCCTGCTGAAACTACTCCTGAGTGTGTCGTATGGTAGATTGAAAATGTTGGTGTTTTTGAATTTTTATTTGTAATGTTCGATTTTATTTATTTTTTTATTTAGAAGATGCATAAAATAAAGTGACTAGTTATGAGTGAATCACGAGCGAAATTAACTGATTTTTAGTACAGAGTTTAATGTAATGTTTAATTTTGATTCGAATTAGATACCAAATCACGTCAGAGCTGTTGATGACATATTGCAAGATTATTCTCCAACCATCACTTTCGATTTTTACTCCTACATCACTAAAGCCGCATTCGGTAGTGCGTTGCCGTGCAACAGCAGGACACTTGCCTATAGATTTTCTGCGAAAATAATACTTTGGACGAAAAAATCTAGCCACACAAAATGTTTTCTTACTTTTAACCGCCGATTGTGCTTCAGTTGAAGTATCCAACTAGCGCAAAACTATACCATCAACCAGTGGCGTGGTAATAATGCAATCGATTCACTGGGCAAAACAGGCCAGATAATTCCTACGGCAAATTAATGCACCTATGAAAGCTCTAGCTCCCCTACTTTTTGACTCGTAGAATAAATCACAGCAAAGACAAAAGTGTGTCGACGAGTTTGCATTTCACCGTGGGTCGACGAGCATCCGAAACTAAGCAAACTCTCAAAGAAAAAGAAATGAAATTTTTCGTTGTTTGGAAATTTTCACTTCAGGGTTTGCAAGTATGACACTACCCCACTCCTTTTCATTTTTTAACTCTTTTAACAATATCATGCAGTTAGAAAAAAATCAGTGGCAACATTACTCTTAAGAAATTAATGGCGATCGAAGAAGGCATACATTTAAAAGCACCAACTCTTCACGAGAATTATTAGTAAGCCTTAAAGCAATCATTAGTGAATGTTCGGAAGCGGGTGGATCCAGTTTCATTGTTAATGATAGTTATCATGCGGCACATTTTAAGATGTAAAAGAAGAATCGCAATTAGATACTTCCGGTATTTAAAGTAGATCACTAGGTGCAAATATGAGGAATTTAGGAAAAATCAAATATGTTTCAAACTTTTTTTTATCGGCCTCTCAGTAGTTCCTGTGGTGTATAATAAAGTATTACTGTTAGTTGAACTGCGCAAAACGTTCATGCTCATGACATTACACTTTACATTATTTTCAAAAATAAATTTTATTTCATGCTAATTTCAGGTATTTTTAGGTATTCGGTACGATTGTGGACAATTTGCTAGTAATCCAAACCACCCACCATCTTGGGTATTTATATTTGGCTAAATGCCGGCAGGGTGGCTAGTGTAAGGCGCAGGACTCGTACGCCCACGTTTTTTGGCCCAAGGATTTTCAAGATGCAGAAAATCGACAACTCCCGCGGCATGCTCAAGATCCTTCAATTATCCGTTTGGCGTTAATACTCTCGCCTAAATTAATTTCCATCCATTAGAGCTCAGGTGCTTCCATCTAGGGGAAATTGCGGCAGTGATACCACACTCATTGTGGTACGAGATAAGTGAAAGAATTGATACCATTCTCTGGGCTAGCACTAGGTCTGCAATTTTTAAGAACGAATATACGCAGCTCATTAGAAAAGAATATGTTTTGCTAAGCTATGACGAACCTATGCATTGCTTGGGATCTGCAGTTTGCAATAATTCATTCTTTAATTAAATACTGCGTTAAGTTTTTAATTAAAAACTTGCGCTACATTTTTAAAAGCCAATGATTACAACGTTAATTATATTTTGTTAATGATTTTGAGCATGACTTCAATAAAATAATTTTTGGAAAAAAATAGAACCGACTTCAAATTATAAATTGCGCTAAAAAGTGAAAAATAAATTAATTCTTTAAACAACATCGATGTGACTTTTAAACATAGTTTTAGAAGTCGGTGCAAAATTAGGATAGATAAAATCCTTTGTAATCATGAATCAATTACAAATATAAATAGCACAGAACTACCAACAGTTCCAGTATGAAGTAGCATATGGTGTAATGGTAGTTCAGCTCATAATTTTTCACCGACTTCTAAAACTATGTTTAAAAGTCACATCGATATTGTTTAAAGAATTAATTTATTTTTCACTTTTTAACGCAATTTATAATTTGAAGTCGGTTCTATTTTTTTCCAAAAAATATTTTATTTTATTCTTTTCAGTGTAAATACATTTTTTATATAAATACTCTAATTTTCCATATCAAAGGGCAAACCTTCTTTGAATGAATGACACTAAAAACTAATCTTTTGTATGAAAATTTCCTTTTAGAAGTCGATTTTAGCAAACAAACTGAATGGATTTAATTTTTGCCTCAGCGAAGCCTTCAGTCAAAATCTTGCCGTAATTGCATTTATTATTATAGCACAATGGCAACAAAAACTTTTTCAACAATGAGTTTTATATTTATCAATAGTTTTCCCAACAAAGAAAAATCAAGTCAAGCCTTTCCAATTAAAATAAAAAATACTTATTTTTGACTCGTGACGATTTTCCTAAAAACAAATGTATCAAATTGATGTGCGATATTTGAGTAAGATTAATAAGAATTATTAATCTTATATTATTAATCTTATTATTATATAGTTGTTAATCTCTCTATCTATTAAAGAAAAAGTCATCAAAATCGGTTCATTTAGCCTGTGGCGGTACGATTCAACCGATTCGACACCTTCAAGAGCTATCTTCTGTCCTGACCATTAGGTACCTTTTGGCAAAGCATGGAAGCACTGGCTTACCATCAAGAAGGTCCGAGGTTCTATCCCTGCCTCCGGCAGACAACCTCCTCCACCATCACCTCCGTGTCCTCTCTCGTCGACCGCCACAAGTCAAAAGTTATGGATGAAAAACCAAACAAAAAAATGACCCTATTTCTGCCCATAACTTTTTTCTAATTATCGAATATGGTCAAACGAAGGTACGGGACCTATGGGAAACCACCCTCGATCGATTAAAAAAAAAAAATCATGAAAATCGGTTCATCCGGTGAGAAATTATGAGTGGACAAAAAAAAAAAAAAAAAAAAAAAAAAAAAAACGACATACATACAGTATGAATGTATAACCTCCTTCCTTTGTGAAGTCGGTTAAAAAGAACGTTTAAACGCAGTATGGATGTTGTTTAGAAAATACTATTGTTTAATTTTACAGCTCAATTTTCACTTATATGAGCAATAGTTTTATTTTTTCATCAACTTTTTTTTTTGAAATTGGTTCCATTTTGCTTTCAAAAGATTGTTTTCTTATCACGTTACAACATAAACTCCCAAATGAGGTAGGCCTTTACTCCCTCTCGGACTTTACTCCCAAATGAGGTAGTGAGAAGCAAAGGATGCAATTGAACAAAAAACGATTCTGAGTGAAACGCGTTCAAAGTTTGGATCTTTGGGACCTTTAATGTTATTTTTTTTCTAAATCACGTTGGAGCGGCACACCTGTTAGCGTTAGCATTGACATTTCTTGTCACAATATATAGAGTGGTGCTTTTCCTATCACTTGCACTGGTTATCTCCGAATTTTCAATTTTCTCTCTTACAGCCCTTTGCTTTTGGGTACTACAAATGTTCTTTTGCTAATAACAAGAAATTTAAATTCAATTTACATTCGCATCATTTCAGAGAGCGAGCATGCTGGAAACTTTGCTCTGAAACCATGAAGATGTGTGATGGACTGCTTCTATCATCATTCAAAAAGAAATTACCATTATTTAGGAGCGATAAGGGCGAATGCCCTGAAGTTTTGTTCGTACGGTAATGGATTGGCGGCTTAACCGCTAATCAATTACGTCAATCCTTTACTTCCTTGTGTAAACAAATTTTCATGCTCGTGCCCGAAAAACTATAAATTAAATTTAGCAGGTTTGGTTACGTAAGGCTGGAAAGCTTTAATTTTCTCGGTTGTAAAAGATGCAGTATTTCTATCCTATAGCTCAGCGTTTCCCAACCGGTCGTTCGTGAACCCCCAGGGGTTCGCGTGGTGTAGAATGGGGGTTCGCAACAATAATATTACAATGGCGAAAATATAAAAACTTATTAAAATGTAAAATTTTCGGGTAATTTCTCATATATATAAAGACCGCAAAATTTAATCGGAAGATGATATTTATTGTTTAATTTTAAATTTCGCACTTACATTTATCACATTTCATTCCAACTTCGCAAGGAGAAATGTGAAAATACGTAAATTTTAATATTTCAATAAATTTCCACAAGTTTTCCGAATTTTATACCGAAAGTTATTTATTGATTGATTGAAAATTTTGTACGCATATTTATTATGCCATTTCACAAGTTTTTTGCACTATCGGGAAAATAATTTATAGAGATAGTTTTTGTGAATTCATGTGTTTATTGACCTGTTAATAATTCAAAACAACAAATAATAAAAGTGCAATTTAAGTTTTTATTTAAATTTAGATGTTTTGCACAATTATATTTTCATCTCTTGTTGTGAAATATTTTGCAGCATAGAAAATAAATGTTTTAGTAAATTTTATAGTTTTGTTAACTTTTAGTATTGACTATTGAAAGGGGTTTGCCTTTTCTTTCGAATTTTAGAAGGGGTTTGTAAAGAAGAAAAGGTTGGGAACCACTGCTACAGCTCATGAGCGTTTTTTGAAATTCCATTTTACATTGCATTTACATTTTCATTAGATGTTTTTAGTTTAGTATAAATAAATAAATAAGTAAAATAAAATTCTGGGTATTATAACAGATTGGTTGTTGGTAGCTACAAAGCACGTATATTCCCAGTTGGGCATAAAATGTTCGTTTTAAAGCAACACCAGTTGACGTAATCAAGTGAATTTTGGCACAAAATTCAATCATTTCGGGATAAAGGTAACACATGGAATCTCATTCAAAAATTCGAATGATTGTGTGTGTATGTGTGTTTGTGCGTGATCGTTTGTGTGCTCGCGCGCGCGCGTGTGTGTGTGCGTGATTGTGTGTGTGTGTGTGTGCGTGCGTGATCGTTTGTGTGTGTGCATGATCGTTTGTGCCTGTGTGAGTGATCGTTTGTGCGTGTAAGTGATCGTTTGTGTGTGTGTGTGTGCGTGATCGTTTGTGTGTGTGTGAGTGATCGTTTGTGTGTGTAAGTGATCGTTTGTGTGTTTGAATGATCGTTTGTGTGTGTGTGTGTGTTGTGTGTGTGTGTGTGTGTGTGTGTGTGTGTGTGTGTGTGTGTGTCTGTGCGTGTGTATGTGCGTGTGTATGTGTGTGTGTGTGCGTGTGTGTGTCTGTGCGTGTGTGTGTGTGTGTGGGTTCGATTAAACAATTAAAAAAAAGCTCATTTTCTAAAACTTAGTATCATTCGGAAGCTGATAAAAACCTACGACAGATAGAGTTATTTTCAAGAAACTCTTGAGTAAATAGAGCATGAGTTATATCCCAGAATTATTTTTTTTCTAAGGAGAATTTAATTTAGACTTAAGCTTAAACTATTGGTAAATGAAGAGCTTGGAGAGAACGAATTCCAGTCTTCCGTTGTTGGTAAAAAAAGCCAGTGAATTTCAATTTAAACTTAAATGTTAATTTTCTGCTACCAGTTTTCAGTCTGTTTAAAATCTAGCATATGACATATATTTTCTCAATATTAGTATTGTAGTGAGCAGTTAACGCCGGGTAATTTTGCTAATTATTGTAAAAGTTTCCCGCGCACACAAAAAAATGATGTGCAAAGTAATGCGTAAAAGTGAATAAACTTATGAAGGTTAATTTTTAATATCTGAAGAGGTATTATTTTATATTAATAGTAACTTATTTGTCCACAATGACCAATTTCCTTTTTTATAAAACCTGCAGGCAAAAACTTAAACCGTCTTTTTTTTAAAATGTGAATGTCAGATATTTTTCAACAACAATTTATTAGTTACATATTTATCAAAATATTGACCTTATATAAAAGCACCGAATTTAATAGTAGTTACTCTTTAATTGTTGATTATTCTAGAACAAAATTGAATCCCTCTACGAGAGCATGTAAGATTGATAGTTACTAACAGTCATCATGCTAACTGTTACTGTTTAATTCATGATTTTTTGGGACTAAAATGTATTAATCAAAACTGGTTGTTTAATGAATGAAATCCACTCTACTTGGTTTTGAATTTGAAACTCTATTGCAAATGTTAAATTATATTTGGAAAAAGGTTTTTAATATTCTAAATTACACGTTAAAGATCTCTTAAAGCTTTGGATCAAGGAAGTGATACTGATCATATTTGGAATTATGAATTGATGTGCAGAATATCCTGCAATACAATAATTAGACAGTAAATGGGATAAAATACAATTAAACATTTGTTAAATAGAACAAAGATAATAGTAGTAACATAAAACAAAGAGCTGACGCTAAAACTGTTCTTTTAGTAGTTGCCACTAATACATCATTGCTTTTTACGATTTTATATTCAATCGCTACTTTAATAAATAACATTCGACATAAATCAAAAATACGCAAAACAACCATGATCCGTAATTATTCAATAGATTCGATTTTCACAAACTGCAACCGTATTCACAGGCCGACCTCCGCATTATAGTTAAGCATTTCGCTGTTAGTTTTCAAATGGTAATTATCTAATGCCTGCAGGAACACGATAATCAGGTTTCTGGACATTCTCCTTAATGATAGTTATCTTCTGATTCATACTGAGGAAGAGTAGTGTTAATTAAGAACTTCCTGCTTAATTAAACAATCCATTTGTCTGTTGGATAAGGGCGGTTGAATACTTGCCAGATCCAGATCTATCATTATTTTACGAGTTGTAACTATAAGGGGTAATTAATCTTTCGATATGCGAACATTATGGTAAAATAAACACCAGTAGGGAAAACTTTGGTGCATATAATTATGGAATGGCAAATGAAAAAAATGTAGTAAATATAAAAGTAGGAAAAAGTGGACTTTTATCCTAAACAGTAATTTTAGGCCAAGGTATTCCATTGAAAGAGCGTTATAGACAAAGTTGCAATGGCATTAGCTGTTATTCCAGATTGAATCGATAAGAAGCTGCTTAAAAGTTTATTGGTCGTATCGGCTTTTATTGTTGCAAAATTCAATGTTCCGACATGCTGTTTCTTAAAAATAGCATGATTCCTGAAATTTCTACTTAAAAATTCGAAACAAAGCTGTTATTCTAGGTACGATAGATAAATCTGGTCCAAAAATTACCTTTTATTTGCATCAGTAAATCTTTCCATGTGTGAACTGCAGTGGACTAACGTTTGTTGACTTGAAAATTGTATAAAGGCTAAAGCAAATAAGGACAGAAAATAATTTGGCATTTTATTCTCAGTTTTTTTTCTTTCTGGCTGGAAATTGCAGATTGTAGCAACAGGAAAAATAGAAACAAATCCTGAATTTCCTAACAGTATTGCTTTTAGCCTGCTATGTTTTTTATTCTTTTTCTTTCTTTGACTATTCGCGTGTACAAAACACATTGATTATTTCACTATTGCAAGTTAATTTTATTAAAAAGAAGCAATGTGTCAGAGGTATACTAATGAAGTAAATTACCTGATTAACTTATTTTTTTTCAACTCTAAATTACTGTTTTAGCTACTGGAACGCAGAAACGAGGAATGAAGTCACGCACAATTTTATGGTAATCAGGCACGAGCCATAAAATTAATTATTCAAACTATTCCCTTGCTTGAACGTTATTAGTTAAGGAATTTCTGATCTAATTTCTTTGTTTAGATTCTTGGGAATATTTAGTAAATATGCATTTTCGTCCTGACACTTTGCAACAGTTCGGAAGACTGAAACATCTGCGGATAATTAATCTTCTAATAAATTATGAAAGATCACGAAAACTTCCTTAGGAAAGTAAACATCATTTACACGTTAAGCTCTGGTAAGTTAATGGCAAAACTTTATAGATGAAAAGTCAGTTTTTCAAAAGAATGTATCACTCTTAGTTGCCTTGGAGTAAAAACAATTTTTTTCCTTCTATAAAAAAACTGAAATGCGGGTCGAAATAATTTTTGCTTTACACTTAATTACCACTGAATGATGATTAGATTAAAAATTTTCAACTTCTTCATCATACAAGACATGGCAAACACTAATCTTCTGAATAACTAGTTGACTTTATGACCAGACCAGATTAAGACCCTTAGATGCCCTAAGCACTAAAAAAAGTTTGGTGCTCTCATAAAATTACTTACCTGATCTACAAACCATAAAACATTTAAACGAAAAACACGAACTAGACGTGTACTTAATTTTGTAGTATAAACATGAAGACTCTTGACATAAGTTGTCCTTATTTTTTTAAAAATAGTTATGTAACAAATGATAGATGGCACCTGTAACAAAAGAATAGATGGCGCCATAAAACCTTATCGAGGAATCTCTCGAGAAGGGATAGTAGTGAAGAATGAATTGTTCTTCTGTGTGTCCGTGTTCTGTTTTATAAAATGTGTTCTCGTGGTCTGTGTAACTTTGTGTGTGTGTTTATTAAAACGTTTTTTTTTAAATTGAAGTGAATGGTTATCAATTATAGTTATAAAGTTAATTGTTTTTGTTATTTATTTCGCTCCGTTATTATTCAAAAGTGTCTGAGGTGCCCCCTTGAAGCCTCAAGCACTTGAATATTTTACTCACGGGTTATTACACCACTGTTTATGACTGATCTTCTTTACGAGTAGTAAAAGTGGAACCATGTCCCTATTTTATGTGGAGTTTGACTGCTTTTTATGAAATTTTGCACATAATTAGTTCTCAATATGGGGAATTTTGAATCTTTCAATTTTATTTTTTTTTTTACTTTTCGAAACTTGATTCTTTCTTTTTCATTTTTTCCTCTTGGAAAAAAAAAAAAAATGAAAAAGCTCGGTTTTCATATAAATTCGCTAATACAGATACGAAAATGGTCTTGTACTGTGGAGCTGATGTGTTTTTTGAATTTTCTACCTTCTTTAGAGGAGCTGTAAGTGTTTTAATTTAAATAATATTCCAGGATCACTTAAATCCCAATCGGACGATTTCATTGCAATTTGAGAGTACAGATAAAAAATGCGGTTGTAAGGATAAATTCATTTTCTCAGTTAAAATATCGTAAAGTTTTGTTACATCGCAATGTACTTGTTATATAGTGTAGCTTTGTAATATCTTGTTTTGTTGATATCATTTGTGATAAAGTCCAGTTTTTTGAAATAAAAAAAAAAGAAAATTTGAACTCTTGTAGGGGAAAAAATCACAATGTAAAAACTAGACGCTAGAAGTGTTAATTATTTTGTACTGTAAATAATCTTTAAATTTGAATATTATATTGAAATTCTGACCCAATAATATTCAAGCTTACTCCCAGAATTTCTGCAGAGAATGAGTTAAACTTCTTCAATGAATTAGCGAAAGGTCTAGACTTCTAGTAGAACACTTAGGAATTGTTCTTCAATGAAGATGTTGAGAATAAAATAGTTTGTGAATAGTTAACTTCCGAGAGTTAAATTAATGGAGTTCGAACGCTTGACTGATAATCTTCGACACAGATTGGAATCGTTGGAAATTGAACAGGAATTCAAGAAAGGATGGAATATTTTAATATCCCTTAAGAGTTTCAATTTGATAACTGACCGAATATTTTAACTAAAATATTTCTTGAGTAAATATAAATGAATTATTTCTAACTTAAAATAGGAATGATTCTGATGATCCTATTTACTTGAATACGTTTAATAAGTTGAGTATAATCCCACTCTTTAGATGAAAAAGCTTAAAATTGCAAAAGTTGTTTTAAATTATTGTTAAACGTTCTAATGTTGAACAATTTTATGAATAATATCAGTGCGTTGTTTCTTAGAATGTATTATGTGAAAAACGATAAAAAAGGGAACATTTTCTAAAAGCAGAATTATATTTAAATTGCTGAATGCTAATGAAACAGTAGAGCAATTAACTTCTAAAATCCTTTTATATAAGACCAATCATTTAATGCTTTATTTAGCTGAAATAACATGAGCTAGCAAACAAGATGTAGCTTGAAAAGCCTTAGTTGAACCATGCATCCATTATATGTATGTTCAAGAATTATATACAAAACGATTAAGCAGTTTTAGTTGCATACTTTTTTTTATAAACCAGGAATAAGAAAACGGTTTTTTTTCTGCATAGGAATAAGACATTTTTGTATTTTCCAATTGAATTTACTTTTTCAGCATCTTTAGCATTACGTACATGTTGTGTGATAATAAGAAGGAAGGAATATTGCAGACGTTGCAGATATCGATTCAATGACTGCACACTATCGATTCAATTTCTTCACATATCCGGAAGTTTCTAAAATTTTTCGATGGAATTAATTTACTTACTATCTTGGAACCTTCTAGAAGCCGAATTTCAACTACTATGTCATTGACCGTTGTGAAGAAATCTTGAGATGCTACTAACAGTTTATGCGCTATTTATGGTCCACAATTTTCTGGCATGTGTTCAAGAAATCAGCATTATTTTCGTTTGCGTTTGTTTCCGCATAAATTAATTGGTGAGTATGCTCAAACTGCTTGAAACATGAACATGCGGTGAAGCTCTTGACAAGGATCTGTACGGCGACATCATATTTTTCAATTTTTTCAAAAAGAAAAGATTACAGGTTTGAAAGTCTCAATAGACGATGAGCATTAAGAATACATATTACAATAATGCTTACTGTTTAGTTTTGTCTTCCCGAAAGTTTTTACTCAAACATTTTTTTTTGCAAACATATTGACACTCCATTACATCAGTGACAAAAGTTTTTTACCAACAGTTTAAAGTTCCTCTTTTAAATATGCATTTAAAACAAGCTACTTTATAATGCATTGTTTCCAAACCAGTATAAAGAAATAATATTTCATTATAGCGTATAAAGGGCTTTACTATCACACACACAAATGTACGAGAAACAATACCCAAACGAAGAAGGTTCACCTAAATATTAGGAGAATACTTGGAAAGGTCCACGCGGTGGGCAGCGATTAATGAGGGGTATGAAATGGGTATCGTTTAAATTAGGTCAGTAGTTCCCAATTGTTTTCTTCTTGCGAACCCCTTTTAAGATCAGAAAGAAACAGGCGAACCCCTTTCTGTAGTCGTTAGCAACAGGTTCCAAAAACAATAAAATGTGCAAGCACATTTGTTTTTCTTGTTGCACAATAGTTCATTACAAGAAGTGAAAATATAATTGCAACTAAAATTACTTTTTAAACCTTTGTTCTTTTTGAATCATTAATAGGGCAGTAAACATATGTATTCTCAAAAATATCTTTAAAATTATTTTCTTGGTAGTGCGAAAAAGATGTGGAATGGCATGAGAAAAAATAAGCGTACAATATTTTGAATCAATTAATAAATATCGTTCGGTTCAACTTTCGGGTTGAAATGAAGAACATTCGCAAAAGTTGGACTAAAATACGAGGAATTAGAGTTCAAAATTTAAAATTAATGAATAAATATCTTTCGGTTCTACTTTCGATTCTGTATATAAGAAATTTGCCGAAAATAATGCAAAATTTTTCAGTTCAGTAAATTTTTATATTTCCCACTCTCTTTTCGCGCTAGTGAGGAAGAAGAGGAAAATGGTAGGAGGAACATGCGTTCAAAATTTAAAATTGATCAATGAATACTTTCGATACCACTTTGAGATTCAAATTTTCGAAATCAGGCAACAGTAGACAATGTGCCTTTCAAATTTTGTACATATGCTTCCTGTGCCAGTCCACAACTTTTATGTAGCATCGCAAAAACAATTTATTAAAAATATCATTTTTGCAATCCTTCCTAATACCTATGCAAATTTATTATTTCGTCTCTTTTTTATGTTAGCAATTAAAAATTCTGCCATTGCAAGATTATTTTTGCGAACCCTTTTTCGACACCATACGAACTCCTGGGGTTCGCGAACCACCGATTGGGAAACGCTGAATTCGGTAATGTTTTTGGAGTAGTTGAGTTCAAATCATAGACTTATAGTACGGGAATAGATGAGGCAGGTCCATTATTTTATCGCGATAGGGAGTTTTGATTAAAGAGAGTTTGTAATGCAGGAAAAAGGGTGAACGTCATGTTGATGATTTTTTTTTTAGTGTGGATAAAGATTCTTAGAAAAGATGAAGTTAAATGGCTTGTATTTTTGTTTGGCTTGAAAAATGTTAATTATGTACATTAATTGGCATACGCGAAAATTCTTGAGAGAAAAAAGTCCTTAAGTTAAGTAGAGTTTAATAAGATTTAGAAAGTTCCGTGCTTGAGAAGTTTGAAATTTTATTTTTTTCTTTCTTAGAAAGAGTTAACTTTTTAAAATTGTTTCAAAGAGGGTTTTTATTCACATTTTGATTTATTTCATACTTATGCACATTTTAAAGGCATTTTATTAGCATAAAAAATGTTTTATTAGTATTTCTTTAAAAATTGGAAAAATTAATAGTGATCCGTAATGTAGCTGGCGTTTCAACAATTCTTAAATCTCGTAGTACATTGGTTGAATTTTGAAGTTTACGTATCCGCACTTCATCAAGAAAAATAATAGCTTCCCATTATTGAAATAAGGCACTTATTTAGCCGGAACTGCTCCCGTTAATATCAATAATGGCTCTCCGCTGAATAAGCCAATTGCTTTTATCAAATTCTAGACCAGAGCATCCAGCACTGGGGAAAATTATGTTAAGACCTTTCTCTATATTTTACAGAGTGCATGAATAAATGGCTGTAAATGGGAGTAAAATTTTGTGGAAACGAGCTATGAGAGAGTAAAATAGGCATACAAGAGTAATTTGAAGTTGGGCTTTGTTATTTTCTGAAGCACTAAGTAATATTTTTTTTTAGCCGCGAAGATTTTAGCAGCGTCAATTATTATACTGATCAAACATGTTTAGACAGCGTGGTTTATTTTGTAACAGATAACATGTTTTCAGAGAATCATTATGTAAGTAATATATATGGCCATTAATTTATCCTTGCTGTAATTGGTAATTTTACACAGTAATTAGGACCTAAAAACCTCTGATTCGGAAGATTTTTTTTCTTTTTCAAATTCCATGTACAAAAATGAAATAGAAATTAATAATATTGTTTGTTATAACTTTATTGACTTCATAAACATTATGTTAAAACTCTTTAGCGGAATAAGACAATTGCTTTCATGTAAGTCTATACCAGAGCATCCAACACTGGAAAAAAAAAAGACTACTCTATACCCACCAAGTTAATAAGCCTAGCTGAAAAGAACCACTAGCACTGAAGGATAATTACAGCTGAGAAGAAGTTTTCAACAGCAACTTCCTTACATTAACGGCACAACATCATACAGGAGGAACTGGTGTGTGAAGTACAGTAAAAGAGTAAGCCTAAAGCAGTGATGCTGATTCTCTCCGAATTACTTATTACTCACATAACTGCTTCACCTACTGTTGTGCAGTGCAAAATAAATAAATAAATAAATAAATAAAAATAAAAAAGAAGAAACGTTTAAAACAATTCTTTCGAAAATAAATTTATATTATAAATTAAAAAATAAAAGAAAATCAAAATAATTTATTCCAACATGTACAATTAGTATCATTAAACTTTTAAATAAGATTTATCAATATTTTCCATTAAATAAAATAATGTTATTGCAATATGTTGAACAAACGTATTTTAGAACTCTTGTGTGATCGCTTGTTGTGACGTGGAATAGTTAATTTGAAACATTAGAGAGCTGTCCAGTTGGAATAATTCAAAAATTAAATAAATAAAAATAAAAAAAGAAGAAACGTTTGAAAAAATTCTTTCGAAAATAAATTTAAATTATAAATTACAAAATAAAACAATCAAAATAATTAATTTCAACATGTACAATTAGTATCATTAAACTTTTAAATAAGATTTATCAATATTTTCCATTAAATAAAATAATGTTATTGCAATATGTTGAACAAACGTATTTTAGAACTCTTGTGTGATCGCTTGTTGTGACGTGGAATAGTTAATTTTCTCTTGGGAAATGTCATAGTGTTTTATGACCAGCGATGCACGATTTGCATAAACTGCAGAAAAATTCCATTTGCGTATAATGTAGTCTCAGTACCCTAAGCGAGAAAAAAAGAAGTCTTGTTACTTCCAGATGATTGATAAGATCAAAAGTAGTTGTAGGTAGGAGTTATGCGTCTTCAACGCATTTGTCTCTTGTTAATGGCACTTGTCTGTTGGTATCTTGGGAGTTTTTGTAGTTTCTGGAAAACAGCATAAAGAGAGATATTTTTTGAGCTCTAACTTTTTTACGTGTCTGGTATATAAAATTTATATAAAGAGTAATTATGCATCTATTGGACAGCGAATAACAATAGAGCTCGAGTTAGTAGTAAAATATTATACTTAATAAGTTTTCCTCCTTATTTCTCATTTTATTAACGAATTTTTGTTACTTTCTAAATAACGTATTGCTTCTGTGGTCAATAGTACATGCGTTTAGCACCCCCAATGCAAAAAAAGCCACAACTTAGAATAAATAAATAAATAAAAAGAAAAAGAAAAAACAAACGAATAAATAGAAACTTCAAACGCCGAAATAATTATATTTATTGGTTTTCTCTTTGGATACTAAAGGAATGTTTTATTCGCATTTGTGTTTTAGTTTGTTCGAGATGATTCAAATTATAACTTAATTACATAATTATTACACAGCATTGCTCATACATTTAAATAAGATAATGTCCTCATAGGATTATTATAAGAATCCCAACAAAAACATGAATGTGAATAAAAATAGGCCAAGTTCGCTGAAACAAACGACACTTGGAGTAGTTAATGTCACCACTAAAAGAATTGATATCTAACGGGTTCCAAGTTCCATAGCATATCCTTAAATCATAGCTTAGGTGGGTACAATGTTCTTTAATTTCTTTAAGAACGATTTGCTATTCTATTTGACATCGGATTTAACGCATGGCAGGTTTTAATTGCCAATAAATTAAGCTCAAGATGACGAGTAGAAATAGTTAACTATTATAGTTCTTCCATCATCCCAAAGCAAGCTGCCTGGCACAATGCCAAGAAGAATCCATTTGTGTTCAAGGGAGGAACTGCTGGTATATGAAATGTGCCGTTTTTGTTCTCGCTCTAGTTCGTTTAGAATTCTTGATTTCTTCCTTACTGATGCTATATGCCAATTTATAAATTTAGTGGCTTTTAACAAGCAGTGAAGCAAACATTCTGATTCGCGTACTAAATATGCGCACTTGCAAAACAAACTTCCCTAAAATTTGAAAGAATTCGTTCTTTTCTGCCTGCGCGGAGGCGTCCAAATATCAAAATTCCGTGGTCGGAACCGTACGAGTAAGGATTTTCTCATTCTGCAAAAAAGGAATGTTGAATGCACCTAACACGCAGGGAAAACAAATAATGTAAACCTACTTTAAAAAATTCATACTAGCTTTTTTTATAATTACGTAAATTATATACAGAGGGTTATTCAAAAAGAAGGATCAAATTTCAAGCATTTAATAATTCCAAACTGCAAAGGATAGAGACACAACGCGAACCTTCCTTAGAAGAGGAAATTTTCAATTTATTGTTTTATGCATTCAATATGAGTTGCGTTTCACGACAAATTATCAAAACGTTCAACAGCACACTAAATGCTTTTTCCTGTTGTGTCGACATTTAGGGTACAACAGAAAACCAACATAACAAGCAATAGTGCCAATGATTGGAATTTATATCCAGACTGTTCAAATTATAAACATTTATCCGTCCACGAACGTTGGAATGATGGTTCTACCTTTTATAACTTGGAAGAAATTAATGTTTGGATTCTGGTCCTTCTTTTGAATAGAAGGTTATGCCCCAATGGATGGTGGGGAGTTGTAAACATACCTGGGGCACATGTGAACACGCATGGCAGGTTTTAATTGTCAATAAATTAAGCTCAAGATGACGAGTAGAAATAATTAACTATTATAGTTCTTCCATCATACCAAGGCAAGGTGCCTGGCACAGTGCCAAGAAGAATCCATTTATGTTCAAGGGAGGAACTGCTGGTATATGAAATGTCCCTGTTTTTGTTCTCGCTCTAGTTCGTTTAGAATTCTTGATTTCTTCCTTACTGATGCTATATGCCAGTTTATAAATTTAGTGGCTTTTAACAAGCAGTGAAGCAAACATTCTGATTCGCGTACTGACTAAAATGTAGCAAAACGAACTTCCCTAAAACTCGAATGGATTCGTTTTTTTCTGCCATGCGCAGAAGTGTCCAAATATTAAAAGTCCATGGTCGAACTGTAAGCATGCCACATGAATTTACCAACTGACTATCTATTAGAAATCTCTAAATGAAAGAGTTAAATTTTTGAATTTAAATAAACTTCGTAGCATTTAGGATATAAGCTTATTTTAATTTACTGCATTATAAGCAAATGGTGTTTTTTTTTAACAGACAACTACGCATGAGACTGTGTGAAAAGCGTAAGATGGAGTTACTTTTTTCTCTCAGAAGAATGGATAGTTTGATTGTCTCGCTGTCAGAGACTAACAGATTAAGGTCACCTTACGAATAGAAAGTCACAAAGAATTCCCATTAATTTCTTCCAACATTTCTAGAAAGTGGGCTCCTGAAAATTCCCGTCGAAAAGCACGATGACATCTTTTGCGATCAGTCATGTCAATTAATTTTATTTCAATGAGTCATGGTTTGCAAGTCAATGAAAGCGGTATTAATTTTAAGGAAACGTTAAATGATTTTCTGGGACACGTCCAGTTTTATTAATTAATTTTGAATTCAGTTTATGTCTGCAGTGTTATCATATTTTCCTCTTTAAATTCAACTATTTATGTGCTTGTACATTGTTTATTTTATTACTATTATTAATATTATAATTATTTAATGTTACACTCTTAGCTTATGAATCAAAATTATAATACCTTTTAAACAAGTATGAAAAAACAATCACTATGCAATTTCTTAAATTTTGGAAGGTTGTCTCAAGGCTCACTATACTATCTTCACAATATTTAGCTCACTACTATCTTCCAAATATAAAAGCTCTCATATCATTGACTCCAGGGTTGAATGTATGTGGAGTTTTATATTATATAGATAACTATATTTTTAAGAACAATTAGTATTAAAAAAATTAAAATTGCTAAAAACGTTTCACTACGATTTGTATTTGCGAAACTTTGAAGTAAAATAAAATTATTGATTAAAAAGCGTGGTTGAAGGCTATGCTTGAATCATGTGTGCAGTTCAATTGTCTCACCAGGGCACTTGCACGTGGGTAATGCATAATGGCGTCGTAAATGTTTGCATCCACCCAAAGAGTTTGGGTGGAGGAAGGAAACATTAAAATATTGCACATTAAAAAAACGTTAGTGTGTGTGTTACTTTCTCTTACTTCTTGTAAAGATTAGTTTTCAGATAGAAAATGTGACCATAAAGAAAGTCTGAAAAAAGGTGTACATTTATTTAAATCGGATATATATATATATATACTCATAAGGTATCAAAGTGAATCGAACTGTAAAAAGGCACGCGAGGCAGCACACTTAAACAGTTACGAAATGTATTCAGGAAATGAAAAAAATATATATAAATAATTGAATAGAATTAAAATTAGTGGGTATGTAAAAAACAACAATTAAATTTTAAACGCTGAAAGTGGCAAATCACAAATACGAACGTTAAAAAATGAAAAAGAGCCTGCTTCTTCATCAGTGGGAGGCAGCAGGAAGCATATATAACAAAATATTGGCATTGCAGGTTTCTGAGAAATCCCAGCAAAGCATGTGAGGAGTTTTTATTTATTACAAATAAAAAGAAGGCTGGGAGTTACAAGCAATAATAGTGAATAATCAAAATTTAACTAGTTATAAATCAGATTTTAAAAATCTGATTCACTATTATTGCTTGTAACTCCCAGCCTTCTTTTTATTTGTAATAAATAAAAACTCCTCACATGCTTTGCTGGGATTTCTCAGAAACCTGAAATGCCAATATTTTGTTATATATGCTTCCTGCTCCCTCCCACTGATGAAGAGGCAGGCTCTTTTTCATTTTTTAAAGTTCGTATTTGTGATTTGCCACGTTCAGCGTTTAAAATTTAATTGTTGTTTTTTTACATACCCACTAATTTTAATTCTATTCAATTATTTATATATATATTTTTTCATTTCATGAATATATATATATATATATATATATAAGAAGTCAGATTTGAAAAAAAGTTAAAACGGAAAAATAAACACTTATCACCTAAACATGCGCAAAGCAGAAAATATTTAAGCAAACCAGTATATAACAGAAATGTAGTAACATATTTTTGAAAGGTTTACAAATAGAAATTTTTTTTAAAAAAGGTTTGAGAATGAGACAAGGATCCATCCGTGTTGGTATGTCTCAAAAAATGATCGATGGAGAGCAGATTTTTGCTTGGGATTTGTGAGGTGCTCTGTATCACTCATTCTTTGAGACAAACCTACACTGATGAGTCCTTGTTTCATTCTCAAACCTTTTAAAACATTTTTTTTATTTGTATACTTTTCAAAAATATTTTACTACATTTCTGTTATGTATATATAAATTCTATTTAGCAATATATTATAGTAGGCTGTTTTTTTAAGCGCTATTCATATGCTGTTTTTTAATATATTTTATAATGCTAATATATAATATATATATACCATTAGCACAGCATTTCTAAGTTCTTTTTGATTGGTTACAATATTCTTGAAACTACATTACATTTAGAAGATTAATTTTTGTCTTACGTAAGCTTTATTTTGTAATTTTTCAATACATGAATCTTTGTACGTCTTCTCAATTGTTAATATCTTTTCACATTTTGAAAGAAATTCTCTTTAAAAACGGGCAGTTTTCAAAGAAAAAAATCACTTTTCTAAACGATTCGAAAGATTTTTAAGTGAGGGAAACTTCACAAAAGGAAGGGGGGAAAGAATATCATTAATCATTTGAAATTCGTATTCAAAGACTATAGTTACTCGAAACGGAATTTTAATGATGCTTAAAGCAGCCATATCATGAAAAATCATTTCGGGTTTTTCTCTGGTAAGAGAAGAATTTGCGTGGCGTATTAAATTAACTGCGCGTAATGTGACCTGAAGTTTAGTTAAAATTAGACTGAAGTTCAAATGAATATAGATTACTTTTAAGCGTTTGGAAGTTTTCAGTTTTACAATTTAACAACAGGCTGCTTAAAGATTGCTTTCTTTTTTCTTTTTTGTAAATTGAAATACATTTTAAATTATATCGCTACGTCTGCCTGTTTCGTCAAAGTGAGGAGTGAAATTTTGTAAATTATGAGCTTGCGTATGTATTTTAGTATTTTATTGAACTTAGTATCTAAATGACCTAATCTTTACGGACAAAGTTTCAATAATAAGTTATTGAAACTTTGCTAATCGGTTCTTGATTCGATTTAGAAGTTTTTTTTCTAAAAAATTACATTGTTTACATTAAACGCTCTCTTCATTATGTAAGTGGGGATCCAGGGGGTAACTGTCCACACTGCGTCTTTATGTGTATTGTCATGTTATGGTGAACATATTACGGCAAAGAAGTTTATTATGGAACAGAGGTTTTTACAAAGTAAATTCCACAGAGGGGATTAAGTAACTAAGACCATGAAAATAAATTCCATTTAATAAAAGAGTAATTTTCTGCATTAATGATTTATAATCTCTTAAAGTTTCCTAAAAGAAATGTTGGTTGAACAGCTTGAATAGGAAAAAATAATTTTCACATTTTTGTCTAATTATGAAGCATTTGCTTTTTATATTCATTTCAGGTCACTATTTTCAGGCATATTATATTTAAGAAAAAAAGTGCAACTATTTCAATTTTCCGCCTAGAATTAAAGTTTTCTGCCAAACACATGTGACCATAGCGCCGACGTAGTTATGCGTGTCGTAAGAGGCGACTAAAATAGCATTATCCGATTCGGGTGACGTAAGGCTTGCTTTGTAGCATGACTATGTCGGTAAAGCAGGTCGGCAAAGCTCTGCCAGCCCAGCCCCTTATGGCTGGTGCTGGTTGTCAGTTTGTCAGAGAGCTTGTGGGAAGTTCGAGGAGGATACGCTGCAGTCGCACCCCCTTCTACTGGGGGGTAGTCTGTGAAGGCCTCGATGCTATAGACAGTATGGCTGCAGTTTGCATTATTTACCTACAGAAGTTAACTATGACGCTTGATTTGTAATATTGATTGCTATATTGTGCATTTAATTTCGGTTATTGAGAACGCAAATGTACTGATAACACATTTTATTATCAATTTTTATCTTCAATTTGACCTTTTAGTTACAAATTAATTTATTATTGTCATTTTGTTTTATAAAAATTTATATTCTCCCTTACCTATTTCTGTATTTAATAATCCAAATTAAAAAATAAAATAAAAATTAAATTAAATTAATTGTAAAAAATGCAATACGAAAAAATGTCAGATTTAAATTAAATAAAGTTGTAATAATGAAAAAAAGTAAACTAACATGAAGCGATCAGAAATACAATTATGCTTTTCATTCTATAAAGCAGAACCACATAAAACATCGCTGAAACGTAATAGTGAAAAGCAGCCAAAATGATCGGCCACTTGCGGCAAAGACCATAAGTCATGTGATTTGTTTTTTGTTAGCATGGTAGTCACCCGAAAGAGAAGGGTTTTTTTAAATGTCTCTATACTTTAATATTTACTCTATTGATGTAATAAAGTGTTCAGCCGTACAAGGATTATTACCTTAAGAATGGTGCTATAATAAAGTGCTGTGATTTTTTCCTGTGGAATTAGTCAGTAACATAGTGCATTTTCGACCTGCTATTACGCATTACATTTACGCATACAGCTGCTATTACATTTGAAAAACGAAACCAAGTTTATGAATGTTTTAAGCTGAATCACGTAGTAACCAAATCAAACGAAAGGGATTTTCTAAGCAATATTAATTGTCAAAGAAACTTAAAAGAATTACTTCAGTGTAAATGCTAAAATTACACTTGCAAATTTTTTGCCTGCAAATGCATGATAATCTCCTGGAAATTATTCATCTATACCCTGACGTAAAATTACAGAGAATTAAATACGGGAGACTACAAAGTCTATAAAAAATGGAAATTACAGAAAATAAGTATAAATTGATAAGTCACATGTACTGTGCCGCAGAAGCAGCGCCATCTGTGGGCACGCTGAATTAAATTTCTGTGACACATAAGACGAAGGAGTGAGTTCAGAATCAGAGCCTGCGCAATTACTGTGCTCAAGAGCGCTCGGTCTACAAAATATAATACATTTCTTGACAATTTTTAACTGGTAGCACAGGTAGCCGTGAAACTTGACTCGTGGCATTTCTAACAAATGTGAACGAAACTTAACAGGTCTTTCTCTGATGTTGAGCAGAGTGCCGGAAAACAAGAGCTTTATCGAGAAGCTGTTGGAAGAAACTTGATTACATGGTTTTAAACAAGTTCGTAAACTTCCTGAAATACTCAGTTTCCTTTCGGTCTTTTTACAGCATTTTTAAAAGTGCACGTAAAATATAGTTTTGAATTATGTTTTTTCACCCTACATATTAGTCAACGCAAAACAGAACTACTTTATAACGACTTTTATTAGAAGTTTGTAAATGGAAAACATTTTGCGTTTCATGATTTTATTAGACGAAATTAGCTATTGATGTCTCGAACAGTTAAAAACTTTTTTTTTTCAATGAAAAGTAATGTGCAAAATGCATACACTCTCAAAAATCGAACCCTCATTTTTGATGATTCTTCAATCGTCAAGAAAATTTCGTCATTTATAACGATTCTTTCCTCGCGCGATCACGTGACTTAAAAAAGTTACCACACAAATTTCGGCAATTTGATGAAAGGTGTACTCGGAGCATTTTTCACGAAGGCATTTCGTCAAATTCGACGAAAGTTTCGTTAGATTTGAGCATGCGTTTCTGAGAGTGTACTGGTAACTATAATCGGCTCCACAACGTAAGCCGATTATGATGAAACAACGTGTTATTTTAGTGTGTAACAATTATCTTTTAAACGAATGCATCAACTTATAACAACTATCGAAATATTTTGACCTAAACAAACATTACTAGAAAAGTGGGCAAGCTAGAGTATAAGTAGTGAACTACAGAGTTCGGCAGCAGTAAGCTGCAGAGTGCAACCCCTCAGTATATTTAGAAAAGAGATGTTACAGAACTAGAAGCTTTAGGTGAAATTTAATTACATTTTTGGAAGCATTTGCTCTTTTATTACTCGTAGAGAGATGTAACTACTGATTTTACCTCCAGCGTAGTTTAATTGCAAGAAGAAAATAGCACTACGATTGATTAGAGAATAAATGCTGCGCAAATTATAGCGCTGTAAGCTATAATCACGTTATTTTTTTTTTTTTTTTTGTTTAAAGAAAACAATTACTTGTTTTTCTAGTTTCATGCCCCCTTTTTTGTGAAGCCTGGTGATTATCGATGCCAATTTTAATTGAATTTTTTGTTCTGAAGGTTTATTATACTATTGAACATGGATTTCCTTAAAATTTTATAAGTATTCTTTAAGAGACTTGAAGGAGTATGTGAAAAGAACATACTGTCCTGTTACCAACATCGGTTTTGTAATATCAGTTAAGCTTTGGCCCGGATATTTAAATAGTTCTTTGAACGTTTGAATTGGTAAAAATACGTATTACAACGTTTATTTCGCGGAAAAAGGCAGCTAGTACTTTTTGTTGAACAGATAAATTCATTTTCTTAAACTGTTAATACTGATATTTTATTGTATTCTAACTGTCAAGCTTTATTAAGAGAATAAACGAAAGACAAAGAAATTAAGAGCTGAACTAAATGAAAAGATCAGTAATGTAAAATTTCAAGTTGATGAAGTTAAAAGAACATAATAAGTAAAGTAAGACCAATTTTTGTACAAAAAGTTTGATTGTAAAAAGACAATTATTAAAAAGTCAATAATTAATTCCACCAGAGGCAAATTGCTCTGCTTTTTAATCGTTGCCGACCTCAAGAAAATTAAGAAGCAAAATATACATTTTCACGTTATACCAGTTGCATTAGCAATAAAATAATTGGCTGCCAGCTTCTTTTCCCTGTTTTTTAGAACAATAAATTAAGATGATATGCAGAAATTCTGAAATTTTATCTCCCTCTCCCCAAGATTTATTTGTTTTTCGAGTCAAAACATTTGAATTTCGCCCATAAACGTTGAGTGTAGAACATTTGTAACTTGTTTAAAGTAATCCAAGCAAAAGATCATTCTATTTATATTTTCTACGTCAAAATATCTTTTTTAGTAAAAATTGTTCATTTGCTAAGTCAGAAGGAGGAAATGTTCAATTTTTATCTTTTGAGCTGTTCAAAACTGCTCAATGTTAAATTTTCTTAATTGTTCAAAACGGAACAAAAATTGTTAGTGAAAAAAAAAAAAAAAAAAGGAAAGAAAAAGATGGAAGGAAAGAAAGATGTAAGGGTACTGATCTTCCGAACAAAGAAAAACATTATTCGTACAGGATATTCCGTGAAAGGTTATTAGAAGACGAACAGACAGACATATTGACAGTTAGTTCTATCCATCTGCTAAACTATAAATTGATAAGCACATGTACTGTGCCGCAGAAGCAGCGCCATTTGTGGGCACGCTGAATTCCATTCCTGAGATACAAATGACGAAGGTGAGTGTAGACCTGGAGCATGCGCAATTGCCTGTGCTTACGAACGCTCGATCTACAAAATATAATACATTTCTTGACATTTTTTTAACTAGTAGCAGGGGTAGCCGTGGAACTTGACTCGTGGCCTTTTTAATACAAACGAACGAAACATAACAGATCTTTCCCGTTTTATATTTATTGAACTAAGCAATTTATTTTCGCTTATTTTTAGCGATATTTTTACTCTATATTATGCCTTGTTTCATGCTTTTATTTCTTTTTTTTATTTTATCATTTATCTCTCTCTCTCTTTTTCACATCTGCGGGTAAATAGGGTAATTTTGAAATTCCTTTTACAAGGTACGTTTATTTCACTATAACGTTGAAATCGAATTACAAATAATACACTAAAATCATTTATTACTTTCTATTCTCAATGTTTCCCAAATGTACGCGTTTCAATACATCTTGTGTAAGATGAATCTTTAAAAAATTGTTTAATACTTTAAATAATATAATTAGATTCAACGTTTGTATTGTACTAATTTAAGGATTTAAAAATTTATCCCGCTTTCATTTTCAACGTTCTAGATGCTTAGCTACTGTCGGAGGACAAGTCTACTGTACTAGGTATGGTTTTGCAACAAGCTACCTTTGATTTATTATTATTATTTTTTTTCCTTTCTAAAATTAAGTTATTTTCTTTATTATTTGAGAATTAGCAGATTTTATTGGTTACTTTTTAATTGCTCTTTAAACCGGGTTAGTTTACATAGAATTTTTTAAGCAGCAAAGTTTGTGCTCAAATTAAAAAATATCCATGCAGTTTTTGCCCATTAAGAGTGAACTTCAATTTTAGTTCTCTTCACGGATTTTTAAGATGGGATATAGTTTTGAATGTTGTACATGCTAAAAATTTGCTGCTTTTTTTTAATATTGCATTTTTTTTTCAGAAAAAAACATCCCAAAATAGTTTTACGAAGAAATGGGAAATTTTTAATGCATTTACCACGAAGAACGTAGAATTATAACATTTAATCTCCATTTGCATTAATTTTAAAACCTTGATCCAAATTCCATAAACAACACTACACAATTGTTATGACACGTCTTTAATTTATATGGCACAATACCTCGCACTCGAGATATAATGATCATACTTTAAAAGATGAACTCGAAATCCAACTAATTTCTCGTGGCAAACGCTGCTTCGGTCTAATTACTAAAACTGCTCAAAAGTTAAGGGCTCAAGGGGCAGTACCGTAGGGAGAAAGTGTTACCTAAGACTGCAGAGTTCAGATAAGGGAGATTTATGTGTCACGTGGGTATGTCCAGAAAATTCAGATAACGCTGGTGTGACTGCCACAACGGGTTTCCTTAATGGAATATGAGTCGAGGGTAATTAAATTGGAATCGTCGGTATATTTTAGGGAGCTCTTTTAATGTGGCATGAAGTGTTTCAAGAAATGTTGTTATAACATTTGAAGAAACCTTTTTGGTTTTGAAGGTATCCTAGAATTTTGGAGAATGTTTGGTTTATTATTTTACTTATTGCTGGAATACAGGAATGTGAGCATCAGTCTCAAAAAATTTCCCACTGAGCAAATTTTTTGTTTGGACACTGGTTAAAGTGTGATTTTTTTTTGGTGACCCAACAATATAACATTCAGAATTACGAAATTTAAGATTAGAATCCATGCCTTACTCACGTTGCTTTGTTTATTGTTGCAACAATAAATTTTGTCTAATTCCAAAAAGTTTTCTCATAAGGTTTCCAGTTTTTCTCTTGCTTATTGCTCATATACGGCAGCTACGGTTTAGCATATCTCTACTATCTACGCATTATTATGGAAGAAATATCTACTCAAAGCTTTGATAACAATACATTCACCAACACACGCTACCTTTGAATAAACTCCATATTGGATTTTGCGGATTTCTATGCAACAATTCTTAAAATGCGTGGAATAGTGCGTTGTCGACTTCTTGAAATGTACACAAATTATTATACTTCTTTTTATCATTTAGATAAGCAAGATGAAGAATATCTAGTGCGTTCGCAGAAGGTATGAGGAGCATAATATCCATCTTCACGCACCTAAGGAGCGTGAAATCAGATTTACGCAAGGTAATAACACGAAATGCTTGCGCTCTAAACCGTGTAACAGATATTGGCTATTGTCATCGTCTGAACGTACAGATCAATATTCTCAGTCCTACGGAGTACAATTACTTGTCTTCAATATATTACTCTGTTTTCCTAACAGACTCGCAATACTTTGGAATGCTTAGTATCCAATCTAGTGAGTTAGCACTAAATTCAAACTCACTAGGGTGGGTTTGGGTGTAGATACATATAAAATTTAGGTAGAACACAAGAAGTAGGTATCTACTAGGGATGTAACGAATAGTGATTTGGCCGAACACCGAATATCCGGCCATTTCTACCATTACGAAGCCGAATACCCTGCTACTTCTTCTTGGCGGAAGTCGAATATTCGATGGCTAAACATTACAATTTTTGCCGAATACCGAATATTCTTTAGCTGAATGATGAAATTGGTCAAAGTTCATTGCAATTGAAAGTATTTGTTAAATTTAAAAATAATCAAAATTTTTAAGTATTTTTAAAAAGTTTTGATTAAGTTTGTTTTTTATAAATTGCTAAATAATATAATTTTAGAAATTGCTAAAATCAATGTATTTTATATTTTATAAGACAAATGATCAAAATGCTTTGTGCTAAAATATGAGTACAAAAATAAAACAACGCAAAAATTCAGAAAAAAATATCGCAAATAGCTGTTTTAAAGCTACAATGGAGCCTCTTCATCAGTGCAAAAAAGAAGTGCTCAACACACAACTAGAAAGCTTTTGCCTCATAGCTTGCTAGTTGTATGTTGAGCACTTCTTTTCTGCACTGATGAAGAGGCTCCATTGTGGATTTAAAATAGCTATTTGCGATACTTTTTTCTGAATTTGTGCTTTTTTACGTTGCTTTATTTTTGTACTTATATTTTCTATTTTGCCTGGAATGGAATAAAACTGATAATTTAAATACACTAATAAGTGGAATGCAAATGACATATATTTTAAATAAAGCATTTGCATCATTTAAATAAATGTTTAATTCAAATTAAAGAAATTACATTATTTAGTGTTCGTGTTTTATCTTGATGGAAAGTTTTATTAAGATATTTAAAAAGTAATAATGGTTAACTTTTTTTATACATTTAAACATCTGAAGAATTAGTAAAACTATTCGCATTTTTAATTTAGTGTATTTAACTGCAAATGACTTATGTTAGCTTATTCTTGATATGTTTTAGGCTCTTAGCATTTCTCTCTTACCTGCTATTAATTATAAACCAGTCTATACCCACAATGTCTATCCTAATTTTAAAAAAGAATATCAAAATAAAAGTATCATATTGTCCATCATACTGAGCATTTGCTGTTATAAGTCGGTACTCATAAAAAAGGCACCAAATATGATTTTGCCAGAAAATTTTGATATATTTACATCATAATCTCCATATATTATAATGCGTACTTAATAATTATGAGAGCGTATAAATTAGTATATTTCATGCCCAAATTACTGCATAAAAATCAATAAACACGATATATAACTAGAAAATTTTATGGCTGTAACATATAACACAAGTATTGAAATCACAGGCTGATGCTATAGTCAAAATAAAAAACAATGCGTGAAAAGAGTAGTTTATTTTCCAAGTTAATTTCTATTTATACAATTTGTAAAATAAACAAGTTTCTTCATTTTTCTACATTGTTATCATAGAACAAGCATTCAGCCGAATAGTTGATCAAGATAGCTCGGTCCGAAAACGATATTGCCACCTATTCGGCCAAGCCGAATACTCGACCAAAGGCAGAAAATCGAATAGTGGCGGCTGAATATTCGTTACGTCCCAGTGCCCACCAAATTTTAATTGCAGGGTTAAAAATATTTTTCAAAATATTATTATTTTGCAAATATGTCTGAGAGTTTTATTTTATCTCTCGTTCTATCTATGTAGATATATATATATATACATGTAGGCTCTTCGTTCGGGTCTAGAGGTACTTAAATAATGACTCACCATGAAAGATATAAAAAATGACTCCATTTACACTTATCTATGTACAAATCCCTAGTTTCAGAAAAAAACTTCTACTGAGAACATCACCAACCTCAAGCACACACAGCGCTTGCACGTCCACTCAGAACGGAGTCTCACACAAAACTACTAGCTTCCGTTACTTTCCGCCTGATGGCGCTGCCGTCGATGTCTCCTCGTGTGTGTGTGTCCGTATGTATGTATAGATATATATCACAGGTAAAGCGACGAGTAAATAAATCACCTGTGATTTATTTACGTATTTTATTTCGTACGTGTTTTCTGGTAAAAATCACAAAGTTCACAAAAAAAAAAAAGGAAAAGGGCGATTATTTAATTTTATAATATTCATGTACTTTCTGGTGTCTTTATTTGAGTTTAGACTTTTTTTATTCACGAAAATCGACGTTTTCTAAGCTCAGCTTTTCTTTTTCAGTGTTGAATTATTAATGACTTTTGAAGCGTTTTGCAATCCAATGAAATATTCTTGCGACCCTATTAAGAATCGGTTTTAGAGAGCGCATTATCGCTATTCTCAGCTCAGGTACTTCGAATCACAATTTCGTTAATGATTTGTAACTCATAATTATATATAAAGCTTAAAATGACATTTAATTAAAATACTTTCCCTCAACATGGATTAATTTATACGCTCGATCAATATCGGGCGCAGATGTCAGCGAAATTTAAAATATCCGATTTGTTCTAATAGACGTTTCTCGTGCGGTAAATTATGACTGTTAGATTATTCATCCTTGATTATTTGTCATGGATGCAACGTGGCGTTAAATTTAATGTATTGTTTTCGGAAATATATTAGCAGCTGTGAGTGCTATCTTAGCTTTGATACATTTGCTTAATCTTAAAACGTATCATTTGGCGTGATGAAAGATTCTTGGCTAAAATCTTCGAGCAAAGTCTTTGCGTTATGTAAGCATGATTTCTATCCATGACTTTCTTAGGCCGTCAAATGGCATTGTACAAAGTTTTCGTGTTACTGAAGACCATTTTTGGCGCTCAGTGTGTGTAAAGTTGAAAATTATGCATTTTTAAACGCACAGTTGAACTTGGTTATAACGACATCGTTTATAACGACATCGTTTATAGCGACATCTCTATTATAACGTCAATAAATTCCAGTCCCTTCATTCGCCAATCAATAGTTATGGTGATTGCTTATAGCGTCACTTGGATATTGCGTCATAAATATCCCGGTCCCTCGAATGATGCTATAACAGAGTTTCACTACATTTTAAATTCTTTTAAGTGTCTGTCTAAAAAAACACAGACAGCAGAATGTTGTTTATCATATGATGTTCGTTAACTCATCTGCGCAAATATTCATTACGATTGCTCATTTAGCCTATTTTCATAGAAATTAGCAATTGCAATGAAATTTCGATACGTAATGGAGTTAAGAAATTTCATGCGCTAAGAAACGTTATACTGTCTTTTTTTTTTTTTTTGAGACAGACAGTTAAAAGATACAGTAATACCTGTAAACTTGACCACCTGTCTAAGTTGACCACTTTTGTTAATAACGGAATTAGCCCTTCACCCTCTACCTTACTCTCTATAAGTTGACCACTAAAGAGCTGCACCGCAAGTAGTCAACTTACACAGGTTTCACTGTTTTTAAAATGTATCAAAAAATGAATAATTTTCAACTTTACACCAACTGAGCACTAAAAATGGTGTTTAGTAATACCAAAAAGGGTGACAACTAAACGGAACTTTTTTACAATGTATAATAAGCATATAAATTTCTTAAATATATATTCGTAAAATACACTTCCTAAATGGTGCAAGTAGGTACCTGTTCTCCTTGTGCTTTTAATTATTCAAATCTTGCACGTTTAACGTTAGTAGAAAGGCCATAGAGTCGGATGGACCTCGTTTTAAATGTTGATGCATAAAAGTAAAGTTTTATATGATAGAAAAAAAATAATGCGTACGATTTTGTTTTGAATTACAATTTGTAATTTTCACGTGACATTTCAGGACATTTTTCTTTATCTCTCCACTGTTTTAGGACTTGGGGCAAACTTGGCTCTCAGTTTTAATCTGTTTTGGTACTTTCAAATATAAATGTTGCACTAATTATCTTCTTTTTGAATGATCCCTTAGGAAGGAGTTCCACGAAAAACAGAAAGGAATGACAAGGGGTCCAGTGGATAAAAAAATTTGGAAATCAAGGCTCTAAGCTTAAAGCAAAATACATGCTGGTTAAAAGAAAACATCTGCTTTTCTTTTGTGGGGAATTTCACGGAATTTGATACATTATGTGGAGTCCGTAACAAGCATATATACCCTTGCATTTTCTATAAATTTCAAACAAATCCAAAAGCTTCTTGGTGCGAAGACACCTACATGTAAGTATGTTTTAACATTAAAAACGTTTTTAAAATTTATGGAAAATTCAAGTACAGTGAAATCTGTGTAAGTTGAACACTTGCGGTGCAGCACTTTAGTGGTCAATTTAGACAGGAGGTCAACTTATAGAGGGTGTAGATTTTCTTTTTGTGATTTCTTAAACTCTGCATTTATTCATTTGTAGCAAATTAAAATATAGCTTCATGTACTATCCTTACTTTAAAATAGTAATTCACTATTTTCTTTACAATTATCTAAATTATCATTAGAGAAATTTAAGTTGAAAGACTTACAGTGTATTCTATACAACTTTAAAAGTAAAGTACTTAGTTAAAATAAAGATAAATATTTTATTAGTTATATTAAGTTACTTATATGATAGTAAAGATTTCCTAAAAATACAAACTTTTTAAAAATGGCTACATCAAATGGAAGAGAAAAGAAACTTATTTGAAGAAGAAAAGGATGCTCATAGTAGTTTTTTCATAGGGTTAACTTATAAAGAAGTTTAGACAAACTTCACATTGATGTTTCATCCATCCATACAAATACTGGTCTAACATTATAGCGTAAAAAATATCCTGGATAAGTTATTTTAGTTTTTTTATTTTTTCAAAAATAGATAGTTAAATAATTAGGCGGTCAGCTTTACAAAGGTTTCCTATAATACTCCCACCCAAATTTGGCTTACATAAGTGGTCAATATAGATAGGTGATCAACTTAGGTGGTCAAGTTACAAATGTTTCCCTACGTTATGTAATATAGGGCTAATTCCGTTCCTGACAGAAATGGTCCACGTAGACAGGTGGTCAGCTTACAAAAGCGGTCAACTGTATGGGTTTTACAGTATATATGCTTGTTCCGGACTTTACATTATGCCTCAAATACCCTGAAATACCTCATATATCTAGTAGTTAAAAATTATATTTATACGGTAACGTTAAATTCAAATACCACTTAATAATGTTCAAAGGATTTAAACGTGAGTCGTTTGTTTTGTTTCGAGATTTCTGATATAAACAAAAATAAGGGAGTCAACTATAAAATTCTTTATCTAATGTTACGATTTTCTTTCCAGGTTTCTCTTGGAATTGAAAATTCTTCTCTGAATAGATAGCGGTTTCCTCCACAAAGTAAATTTCCATCCTTGATTTGTGTTGCAAATGCAGTTGGGTTTCTGGATTTGTTTTCATTTCCTGTTTCGGTCTCCAGGTTTAGAATCTTTTGAATTGCATGAATAAAAAATACAACTTTATCCAAAGGAAAGTAGCCTGGCCTACCCACACATTATAGGGACTGTCACAGCGCAAAATATACATTCTCCTGAGTCCCGCTGATGACATCGTATTTTTTGGTCTATGTTCATTCTATTTGTATACTTTTCGGAAAACGCCAAAGCGCTTGAAATATTTTTCTGAATATTATGCATTGATGAATCAATTCGTCAAATATATTTAGGTTCTCTTACTTAAAGGCAGGTACACAATATGTGGTATTTTCACATATATGTGGTAGTTGTTTTCAGTACATTATATTATTCAATTTGTACATGCCAATTCGCATGGCGTGTTGCATAAGACTTTCAACAAAACTTTTTTTTTACAGGCTCAGTAAAGACTTTAATAGTAATTTCTGTCGCCAAACTCTTCCATAATAGCATAACTACTGCCAAAATTAAAAAAAAACACTTATTTTGCACATTTTTATTACGAAACATTATGTATATTGTGAAATTCTAAAGTTAGTGTGAAAAATGTATTGAAAAGACGTTGATTGTTTTAACTTAATTGTTACTTTTTTCCCACTTATTACTGTTAACATTTTTGTTGTTCTGCAAACGTTTTTAAACATCATATCATGACGAAAACAGTTTTATAAAATGACAAAATTTTTCCGGCCCATTCTATACATTTTTAAAATAACAAAACAAAGTGGCTGCCACTTTTGAAAGTTACTTTTCTCTTTCATTCGGAAAGCTAAATAAATATATAATGTGACGGCAGCTGCCATTGATTACTCTATTTATCTGGATTTAAAAACTTGAAAAGATTTTTTTTTCCTCCTGGTATTTGAAACAAAATGTTCAAGCTCAAGTGAATATTTGGTATTTTCATGGGTGAATGCCCTAATTAGCAGAACACCGGGGGGCTTTTTATGGCAAACAACAGAAATGTTTTTGGTCGCCAGAAATTTGTGGAATGTTCAAGATGAAAAAAAAAAAGTTATGACGCTGCAAATGAAAATGTATTAAAAAATGAAATTCTGGATGCCTAATAATGTCTAGGGGAACAGGTAAAATTAACTTTTTCATGCGCAAATGCCTATTAATATTGTCATACGAGGTATTTATATAGAATGATGTTTTTTGTCAAAAATTTTCGAAAGATTATTTTGCGCGGAATTTGCGAAACTATTCAGTCATATTTGGCAACAATACAAATGCTTAAAAACTGAGATATTTTCGAATCAAAGTCTTTACTGTGGTACATATCAATGATATTTTGAGTGGCACGCACACCCACACACAAAAGGTATTGTTTATCTAACCAAATAGTACTAAAATATTTCATTCTTTTGAAGAGTTGCCAAAATTATGGACGGAATTTAGAAGAAAGCTACAAACGCGTTGCACTATCTGTATACGAATTTTATTTTAATCGATAATTGGCTTTTTGATAGTTTCTTATTTCATTGTTTTTTCATTATTATTTGATTGATACATGACAGATCGATATTTATTTATTGTTTTCTGACAGATTTAATTCATGAAGTTTGATCTTCATCACATTATTTTGATCAATTTTCAGTTTATTACCTAAAATAATTGCTTGATTTACCGATAGTTAATTAGTATTTGTTGGTTTTGTCATGAAGCTCGACATTTTTAATCAATATTTCATTCATTCATTAGATATTGCTATTCGATTAGTCGTTTTGAATTATATCTGATTAATTTGATTTCTGAACCTTTATTATACGAAGAAATTTTGACTTAAAATTTGAGTCATTAACATTTATAAACCTTTAATCCATCGACTTTTGGTTTTTTAAATTTATTGATTTTTAATAAAAATTTGTTCATTATTTTTTGAGTATTATTTGATTCCTCAGTTTTCTATTACAATAATTTCTTTTTCATTTTGTTTTTCTATTTCTTTATTTTTCCTTTTTTTTCAATTACGGTTGATTCTTAAAATTGTAAACGACTCTCAGTTTACTGATTTTAGATAAGCATTGAATGCACTGATCTTATTTTATTGTTGGCTTGATTGATGTTTTCTCACTTTACGATTTGCATTTTGATTACTATATAGTTTATTGACGTCTGATTAATGATCTTATATTACTATTTGATTCTTAATTCTTGATTTGATCTTATTCCTTTACAGTTGTTTTTTACCACTCACTGATTTTTTTATTTTAAATGGAATTTGGTTCAATGCAAGTCGCTAATCTTTAAGGTAACTTATAGAGTAGACTGTGCATGTCATTAGCTAACTTACGTAAATAATTAACCAATGTTGCAAAAATCTGTATTACAGTCGACTCACGTTATAATAACGTCCCAATGTAGACTTCCCTATTTGAGCCGTTGTATCAAATGGTCTTTGCATCAAATGTATGTCAATCGAAAGAAAGAGTAAAATAATCCCTTTTCTTAGAAATTTGTTCAAAATTTTGCCTTCAAACTGAACAGTAAATATAAAACATAAAATTTACGAAATTTCTTTTATAATCAAATAGAAGTCTATCGAATAAAAGTTTTCAAATCGAATGCATTAATGCTTTTAATTAATAAAATACAACATACTCTTGGAATTTGACGAATTTTTTGCGACAATTTGAAATAGTTGTACTATTAAGTACATTGTAGAATACAAATTAACCGGCAAAAGAAATATGCATAAAATAAAATTTCAAGTACACTGAATTTTTTATGAAAAACAAAAGAAAGAAACCGCGATCAATTACGAAAGAAAGAAAGACTACTGAGGAAGTATACACTAAAGAAAGACATAATTACTTTTCTGAAAAGGGTTTAAAGGAACCTTACTAGGTTGGCAACTAATGTCTCAGGCTTAGATTATGAGTACAAGTTCACAGGCCTCAATATGTATAATAGTCTCGAGCAAAGGACAATTAGAGCGGATATGATTCAGCTATCTAAATTCATTAAAATGGATAATGTTTATGGGCTACGTTTATGCACTGAATGTAGAACCAGATGCCGTTGTTTTAAACTTTTCAAATCTCCGACTTACAGGAAGCCACTGTTACTTGCAGTGGGGTAAAAACTTTTAAGAGAGCTTTTGATGTTCATTGGGAATCGGTAAATTGAATTGGGACAGCCTACCTGGGCACATAACCTGTTTCTGGTTGTCACTTTTGTATATTTGCACTTGTATTTGTAAGTATTGCATAAAAATCTATAATGCATTCTATGCACAAAGGTAAAGTGCAGGATGGAGGGACGTTCTGAGAAAGGAGTTGGTATTTTGTTTAAATGAAAGCTAAGAGTTTTCATTTTTTCTGCACCACATAAATACAGCATTTAGAATTTGCAGAATGGAAAAATCGCTAATCGTCTGGTTCAGATTCGGTATGCGAGTTCTTTATATCAAGAGTCGTGTTCCTTCAAGGTCGTTGTATCGAGCGTGAATCTTCATTTTTCACAGAAGTAAATCAGCTCTCCTTCGAAGCTCGATATAAACCATTGTATCGCTGTAACACAAAAGGTTGTTATAACGCGGCAGTATTTATTTCCTATATTTACTAAATTTTCTGTTCTTCGTAAAATCTTAGCAATATATTATCATTTTCTCTTTATTTGCTCTGCGTATTTGCTTAATCTGCTGCAAATAGCTCTTTTGCGACACATATTCTTATAACACAGGTTAGTTTAATGTAACTGAGCTTTTGTCTACACAAACATCTTCAATGTTTTTTCTTGTTCTCTGGCTTCCACAAAACTCCTAGATAATTCTTTCTTGAAAAGAGAGAAAAAGTATAAAACATGCTTTGAATTCTTTCATCGTCTCTTAAACCCTGCAAGGAATGTATTGATCTGACAAATATCTCTTTATTTATTTTCTTCTATTTTATCTGATTTCTTATTTATTTAATTCTAGTTTTTCTTTGTCCCTTTGTTGTTTCGTCTATTTTTTCGTATTTTTCTTTCGCTTTTGTTCAAAAGAAAAACTTGATTACAAATATCTTTTTTTCCTTTTCTTTTCAGAATGAAAGAGCAATATTTATTCGTATGCCATGTAAATCTCATATAGGAACGTTATTTTTAAATACTTTTTTTTATAAGAGTTGCAATTAAGGATATTAAAAAACTGTGTTTGATTATATTTTTTCTATAATCGAACGATTTTGGCTTCGAGACATGGGCTGCGAAATTGATTGTACTAGTTTGACAGCATTTTTGTCCATGCAAAATTAATTATTGAGTCTTTCTAATTTCAGAATGCTAAATACAATTCTCTTAGCCAAATTGCAGTAACACGTACCAACCGAGTGGGGACTCGGTTTTTTTTCCACGAGTAACTATAGTTAAGTAAAAACAGTCAAAACAATGTGCCAAAATTATCCAGCTAAAAGTGTATTTCATGCATTTTTCTTTCTTTTTTTTACAATTTAGATTCAGATGTGCTTTGTATTTCAAAAGTTACGTCTTTTATTTTTTATTTTCTATAAAAGTAGCTTCGTCATTTGGCCTGGGGATCATTCATAAATGATGTCACGCTTCGAGGGGGAGGGAGGTTCGTGAAATTGTGACAAAGTGTGACAAGGGAAGGGGAGCGGAGGGGGTAACAAGAAGTGTGACATCATGCATTATGCAACATAGCGTGACATGTGACAAAGGAGGGAGAGGGGTCCGCTGAAGTGTGACATATTATGACAAAGGGGGAGGGGGTCAAATATATGGGAAAAAGCGTGACATCATTTATGAACCGCCCCCTGCGCAGTTGTCGAAACCTAATCATACAAATGTCTAAATAATACCATAAGAAAAAAGGGATTTAACATACTACTCATTGAAACATTTCTTTATCAATATTGATTTTTAATAACCGCAAGTCAATTTCATTAAGTTTTTGATTTTTAGAAATTCCACATTTTCGTTTAAAAAATTCCAGTCAAGTTGTGTTACGTTTGTGGAGAAGTGATGTTGAAACAATTATAAAGCAGACACTATAGCAACTTTACTTCGGCTATCATATTGACATTGCGTCCCAACAGGACGCAGACTGCTCCAGTGATATTTTTAAGGAGGAGGTGTTTTATAGGGTTATGACCGATTTTTTGGATGAAGAGGGGAGCTCCGTGGCTTTTTAAAGGGTACGCCATCGCTCGGAGGGGGGGGGGGGTGTACCCCTGATATTGATGTCTTAAGTATAGCTTGAGGTCCATAACTGTCTTATAATTTATGTTTAAGGTAGCTCGAGAGCACTAAATGCCTTAGCTGCGTAGATGGTCTGATGTGAACACAATTTGAATGCGACCAATAGTAAGCAATCATGTAGTATTACTAGCGGTACCCGCACGGCTATGCCCGTGTTAAAAAATGAAAAGACCAGTCGGTTTGCCATTGTGTATATAGTGATAACTTTTTTGGTGTAAATCATGTTATTTTATTAAAATGTATAGCATTCCACATAATTAAAAATTAGCTGCCCATGGCAATCAGCCAGAGATCCTACACATTTAAGCACTTTTTTTTTTTACAAAACACACACAATAAAAAAGGGAAAAGGAAAGAAAGAAACGAAACCAAAATAAAAAAGAAAATATTTGAAAGAAAACGCATTTTGTTTGTTTAGTTCAAGTACCCACATAAAAAGGACGATTATAATAAGTTAGAATAGTTTTAATTACTAATAAATTTTTAGTATAATTAATTTGTATCTATTATTTATTGACATTAAAGTCGGGTCCAGACGCTACGTTTTGTACAACCTTTTGTCTGCGCAGTCTTAAGACTGAATGAAAACGTTGCAGTTTTTTATGCGTCTACATGGTGCAGAGATATCTGTATATTTCACTCAGTTTTGTGCGATATCGTCACGAAGGAGGTACAACTCTGGTCAATTTTGGCAGGGTGTCATGTTAAAAAAAAAAAAGACTGGAACGTCTCAGAAGTACCCGGCGTTCAAAGTGGTCAAATGATTACATAAAATAAATAGTTTTTTGTTGCCTGTTCTAGTGGTTCGACAACTGCAGTCTCTTTATTTTCATCCATGGTATTCCTAGACTGCTTTGGTGTCTCCTGATCATTTAGGAAATGTAGCAATTCAAAATACCAGAGAGATGGCTTGTAGATTTCGTCTCCAGCCCCAGATCGAATCGATTTATTATCTTTTACCAATTCTTTACGGTAAACACTTCTCAAATAATTAATTATTTACAACTGTTTCTCTGTTTGCGGTTGCATCAATTTCTTTGAATTTTTCCACTAAACTCTCATAAGCCTCCCCTTTTTTATCCCTGTCCCTATACTCCTTGGATTTGACACGCCAAATGCATGGGAAACTTTCGCATAATGCAATAAATTCTGTGAGAAACTCCCGAGAACATTGCCGAAAGTCGGCCATTGTCCCCTGACGAATTGAAACTGAGAAACAAAATGAATCGGGAAAAGGTGCTACCGTTTACATGTGCCGATTTGTCTGCACAGTTCAAAGACATCTATGCTTTCTAGCTCAGTTACCGCTGCAACTGTACAGTCTTCGCACCGGACTCAAAACTGCGCACTTTTCAAATCTACATGCAACGTTTTATCTGCAACGTGTTGAACGCAGACAAAAGATTGTGCAAAACGTAGCGTCTGGACCCGGCTTAAAACAGAAAGACGAAATTTTGTAGCTTTTCTAGCAGAAACAAACAGCAGCAAGCAAAACTTTAGGAATAAACCTTTCATTCCAGCTGAAATAGGAAAATAACATATGTGCTAATTCACTGGCGAAAAAAAAAATTAAATAAGTGAAAGTATAAATAGTAATAATAAGCTGGAATAACAAAAGTCGCTATAAAGAGTAACATTTCTTTTAAAACCCCTGTGCAGTAAGGAAAATGGTCCCGTAAAATGCATGTCAAAATAAGGAAATCAAAATAAAGTTATCAATCGCCTGTGAGACGCAGGAAATAACATTTAATTCGTTTTAAAAAAATTATAATCAATATCCAAAAAAATAAATTAATTAAAAATCGGCTGCTCCTCAAAATGCTAAAAACCGCAAGCAATAAATTTTAATTCGTTAAAAGAAAAAAGGATCAATAGTCAGTCGGCATGGTAACAATTAAAATTAAAGTTAATTACCGTGAAAAAATAATTTCGAACTGCAGAGAAAAATGCTTATAACTTCGTTTCTAGTTAATTTAGAGGCTTCGAATTTTCGCACGCAGAGCGAAACTCCTTCCGGGGTAGTTTTTCACGCGCTTTTCAACGGTATCAAGCTCGAAACGATGCGATAATTTCTTCCCATATAAAATGACTATTGTATGAAACTTTCGGCTATAAATTGGAATAATAGAAGAACAAATTCGAATTTCAGAAAAAACTCTCCGAGGTGCACACCCCCATGTTCCAAACTAATTTCGTGCCAAATTTCATGAAAATCCGCTGGACGGTCTGGGCCCTACGCCGTACACAGACAGACACACACACATACTTACTGCTTTATTATTAGTAGAAATGAATGCTTTTTCAGATCAAAACTAAATCGTCTTGGAAATAGCAAAGTAAACGCCTTCAACTCTTAAACGTGTTGACCAGTTGCTTATTATGTATGTTATGTTCATTAGACTAACATTTACTCTCTGCTTTAAATGAAAGGTAAGGTTTTAACGGTTAGTGTTTTTCTAAATATCATTTCATCATTTTGTTTGACTATTAACTATAATTTTTCAACCGAATATATAATTATCGAATTTGCCAAATCTTGGAATAATTTGATCCTAATTTCGAAGTAAGAGCATGAATATTAGAAAATTTGACACTCTTTTACGATATTTCTGGAATAAATTGCTAAATATATCGGTTAAAAAAATATCAGGTACGGATATGTAATAAGAGTTGCGCAAACCGTGCGCATTGTTCATGACGTGATTTTAAGCGCAACCTATGACCACTATTCTTCAAAACTAATGCTGATTTAGTTTTCGAATAAGAGCTTACCACTAAAAGATCTCAAGCTTAGAATAGATTTTTGGAATGTTTGGAGCAAAAATAATAGCTTTAAAAAATAGCATCGTAATGTGTGTGATAAGAATGACACGAAACATTAACGCTGTCAAGTTCATGACATGCTTTTTAAATGTCCCCTATACACAGGGACGTTTAGCAATCACGCCCCCTTATCCCCACATAAGACCAGCATTCTTCAACACTATATTTTGATTCAATTTCCGATAAGGAGCAGAGCGCCTAAAATCTTAAAGTATTTTGATATATTTGTCAAGTGTTTGTAACAGAAGTGGTGGTAAACAAAAAATATTATGTAAGGAGATGTGATAAGAGTGAGACAAAACATAGATGTTTAAAGTTAATTGCGACAGGTTGTCTAAGAACGTCACGAAACTTCAGAAAAAGTCATTTTTTGAAAATTGGTCACGAAAGTAGCCAAAAATTCACGAAAATTCCGAATAGCTCACGAAAATTTTCCACCCAACGAGACCAGGTTCCCCCAGAAGACATCGCATATCCGGTATACGACAGGTTTTTAAATATTCAGAATACGATCTAGCCACTACACGAAATACCGCAGTTATCAGGCTTATCAAATTTGATTTTTAAAATTTAATTAATTAAAATGCTTTAAAATTATATGTGGATTACAAACTTAATATGTATTTGGAAGCCGTGTGTTGTTTAAAAATATGCAGACTTTACAAGCTTCAAACATCAGATGATATCTGGTACGTATACGTCATGCAGGGGATACCGGATATCCGATATCCGGCAGCCTCAATATCCGATGTATCACTGACTTGTCCCGAAAAACACAAAATTTCATTTTTTTAAAGCTGTAGACACCATGTTATGTGATTTTTAAATATCCCCTATACATAGGTCCCCTATTCCTCAAAACTAATTTTAACTGAATTTTCAATTACGAGCAAGATAACTAAAAATTTGAAACTATTGTGAGATAGTCTTCGAGTGGTAGGAACAAGAATATAGGTTTAAAAAAATGTCATGTAAGGATACGTGATAAGAATGATACAAGAAATATGTGTCTCAAAGTTCCTGACGCAATTTTTAAATGTCCCCTATATATAAGACCGTTATTCTTTAAAACTGTAATCAGGGCTACTTGCGAAAAATTGCGTTTTAGGCACTGCTATACAGAATTTACTAAAACCAGAAAATGATTTCCTGCGTTGATTCAGAAGGAAATGGTGAAGTATGTTTTCCGGAAATTGTTGGCAGCACGTCGAAAAGTCACGTTTTCCTGCCACAGTCTTGTAAACGGAAACTTATTGTGTGTGCGAAATTGCGAATTCGTCTTAAGGAAATGGCTGAATTCGTTCCACATGCGTTTTCTTCCAAGATTATTTATATCAAAGAGAAAGCACGAACCGCATCCACGTGTCGCCCTCGGTTGTTCTAACGCCGTTTTAACGGCAAATTAATTTAAATTGAACTGTGAAAATTTACTATAAAGTTGATGAAAATATAAATTTGATGTTAGCGTTTTAAGCGTCAATTACAGTTAAATACGCATCTATCATAATTTTTCCAATTTGAAATGACTTTAATTAGAATCCAAGTCCAAATCATAACTTATTTTAGCTTTTTATTTGAGTACTACGTTAAGCAAATACAAACAAGTAATTTTAAAGATTTGCTCATGGTATTTTCAATGGTTTACAATGATTAGATCATTTATTTTTTCATAAATTCTCAATGCTTTTAATTTATAATTACAGTACAAAGGTTATGTGGCAACTGATTTATGCAATGAAATCAGAAATTCTGTAAAGAAATAACATTTTAGTTTATCTTATGTTTCATGTTATAAACATTTTCTCAGATACAATCGATTTTGAGTCCTTTTCAACAGTTTAAAATATTATTTCCTTTGTCAAAACAGGAAAAAACTAATTAATACATAGTTTTTTCGAAAACGAATTAGCTCATAATATCTTGTTCATTTGTTTTTCGTTTTACCCTAACATAATTTAAAGTAGTTCAAGTTTTTAATCATTTGTACTGCAAGAAATGCTTACAATTCTCTGGAAAAGGATTTTATATTTTTATAAAAATATTGCTTACTATAACTGAAAAAAGAATGAAAAAAAATTACAAAAAAAAAAAAAAAACCCGAGTTGGCGAAAACGTGTAAAGCAAATGATTAAATATTAATCCAAACTTCAATGTTTTATTTTCAGTGCTATATTTCATTATAACCTAATTTTTTTATATTTTTGAAGAATTAGCTTAATAAGTATTAAAAAAGAGATCGTTCCATAAAATAAGTGAAAATTATTTCATTCAAACAACTAATGTGCATCTTCAGAATTTTCAGTTTTATAATTTACTCCTTTTAAGCTTTCAGTTTGCTTCTATTAAATATTTTAATGAACATGTAAATCAAAATAATATAGTAGATAGCACTAAATTGTCATCTATTGTGTAAGTTTAAAGAATCAACAGAATTAGTGAGCATCTAACAAAGATAAGCTTTGGTGAAAGAATTTAAAAAAATGGTGAATAGCAAGACAATTGTTCATTTTACGCAGCTATTTTCCTCTAAGAATAAAAATAAATTTATGAATTTCTAAGAAACTTTTACAATACAAGTGGGGTCAACTTACATGATTTATTTTTATCTTCTCAAAACGAAGTATTTAGGAGTCCTGTGTTTCAAAGCAGCAAATTTATTTCAAGCGATACAAAAAAAAAAAAAAAAAAAAAACAGCTTCAACTACGTAGATAGCACCACAAAATGCGTAACACCTTATTTCTACAAATCTACTGCGTTTTATGTTGTGTTAGAAGCATTCTGAGTTGCTTTTCATAAGAAAGAGAAAAAACGCATTTTATTCCTGGAGATTAGGCCAGTAAAAAGGAGGACGTTGTGCTGCAGGAGGACAGGAAAACAAAACGATGCTTTTTATCTCAAAAAGCAAAAAACAAGGAAAGACATAAACAAATGGAAAAAAAATGAAATATAAAAGGAGCGATTCCATACTCTATTGGCTTAAGTGGATGAGAACAATCCGATGGTCTTTCGTATTTGCTGATCTGTTTCATGTCCATGTAGAGAGGAGGACAAATCAATCGTATTAGGCTCAGTGTGGGACACGCCTCCAGCGAGAATAAGAGAATTGTATTTTATCCTTTCGAACATTGAACAAAGTATTGAAACAGAATGTGTCAGGGCAATGTTAGACATGTACCTTATTGTACATACTTTTAAATCTTTTCTTCTAATAAGAAGTTAACCAGTCGACCCGTGTAGAATTCCGTACTGCGTACCAAATCGTTTTGTGTGGCATTCCAGTTTGCAGATAACAACATGATGTATGAAATTAGAAGTAAAGAAAGATTACGCTGAAAGAATACCTAGCAATGAGAATGAGCTTCATAATAAATCAAAAAAGTGAAATACAATGTTTACAATTGCATGCACGTGTTTCGAAAATACAGGATACCCCATTTTCAATGCAAAAACTGTGAGCTTCTGTATCAAAAACAACCGCCTTCATCTAGAGGCTCATTTCTCTTTCCTGTAAAAAATCCAAACGAAATTTATGTGCTCAAACTTTTATCAAGTAATTCAAAACTCACAAGTGGAAATTTTACAGCACCACAAAACATTTTTTTTCCTAAATCATGATTCAATTTCGAAAGAGATGCTTACTTCCCGCATATTACAGTTCTAAAAGAGATATAATTTTTCTGGTGCAGGAGAATTTTTCATTTTGTCGTTTTTCTGCTTATCCTACAAAATGGAGAAATTACGATCTGTCACTAAGAAATGAAACAAAACAGCGGGAGGAAATTTAATAAAAGACTACGTTGACAGGAAGGGAAAAAGTAGGCGGCTTTTATATTTACGGGGATTGTTCAAAACTTCAAATATTGGAAAGAGTTAAGTCGCATTTTTTTGCATCTAAAGTAAACATTTACGAGATTTGGAGTGAAGATAAAAATTTTAATCTGAAATATATTTTCAAATATTTGTAGTAAAATAATAATTGTACTAAAGTTTATTTACTTTTTTTATTTATTTATTTGAGAATAAGTGAATGTGTTTTAAAAATTTTATTGTAAAATAAATAAATAAACACACACACACACACACACAAACACACAAGATAACTGAATAAATAAACAAATAATAAAATTAAACAAAACAAAATAGAAAAATCATTTTAAAAAATCAAATAAATAAATTTTGAAATATTTATAATTATTTTAAACACAGAATTTATTGATCTGTGATTTATGGGAGAAGAGTTTTATTACGAATTATGTTTTTTATAACAAATCGAAACTTCATGCATGTGAGTACTTTACATATAATTGCAGTCATTATCGACATGCTTAAAAAATAGCTGAACTGCTAATAATATGGCAGCAATGCTGGTTATACTAATAGTTGTAAAACTTGAAATTAAAATTTGAATAAAAGTTGAGAAAGTTAAGGGAAATAATGAAACTCATCTCTAAACCTGGACCCCTTTTCATTTACGACTCAACCTTTTTACTTTTTTCTATATCCAACATATAGAAGAAAGTATTGGATATGTGAAAATTTTGACGGATTTATACGTTTCAGGTGCGCTGAACCCATACTGACCATTTTTGTAAAATGTCTGTCTGTGTGCCTGTATGTTTTCTTTAACTTATTTGTGGCCACTCAAAAGTAATGCACGGAATCAAACAAAATTTGGTGCACACATGGACACTGATGGGAACTGATGCTGACTATTTTTTTGGCGCGAGTCCATTATAAGGGACCGGAGCAATCGAACGTTTTTCTCAATAAGCGTATATATCAAGAATCCAACAATTCAAGCAAAATTCTAAATGTATCTCAATGGGAAAAGTGTTATTTATATTCTAGTGCCAATCCCGCCAAGGAAGCAGAAACTGTGTTTTGTATTGTATTGTTGCCATTTCACTTACACGTTAACAAATAATTTATCTTGTTTTAAAACCATTCTTTTTCTACAATTCCCTTCTTTTTCCAATAAGGATCTGTATCAGGGATCTGTAATAGGGATATGTGGCGAGCAGTAATGTTCATGTGAAAGATATTGAAGAAAGTTCCGTGATGGCCGCAACATACTACTTTTTTTAGGTTAGTGTAATATGCATATTTTTAGCCAAGTTCATTTATTTTAGTTCTCTGTAACGATCGCACATTCAACTCATCTTTACTCCTAGTCGTAATAAAATAACACATGTGCCTATTTGTGTGGATACGTGTTTGTACTTCTCGTAGGGACTCGATAATTCGTCCTATTTTCCAGAAATTCGTGGCAAAATTAGTTCAAAAACAAGTAGTGTGCACTTCATTGTGATTTTTCAATAATTGGAGCATTTTTCGTTTTACATCAAACATTTTATTTTTTTATTTTTGCACAAATTAGAATACAGCATTCTTTAATTTTGATTATTCTAATGTGGCCCTCCATTCCCGAATTTTTTTATTTCACTCATTGCCACATTTTAATAATTTGAGCATATTCTTCAAACATAAAGTCGGGACAAGGAAAGAGAAGAAAAGAAAAATATGTTGCTTTATTCTTGAAAATGCATAAGTTTCTCTTGTAAACATTTCATTTAAGATAGTATTTTCTTCCTGGAATTATCTGAAGCTTTAAATTTAAATGCTAATTCCCATTGAAATGGGCAACTTATGTAATTTATAATGACTGTTTAAAAATGTAATTGCGAATTTCTAATAAATGTTTAGCGTGACTTTATGAAATATAAATAGCAGAAACATCAATTCTCAGAACTAATTATTTGTCACGAACAATAACCAAAACTTAGTAACAAAAATAATTTCTTTCATTTTCCTTCTTGAATTCAAAAATGCTGTTTGAAAGGGCACTTTTCTTTCATTTCGGAAATGCGTCATTATTGTCTTCTAAAAACAAAATAAAATTTTTCATATGATGATTGCTTATCACACCCCTAGTTTAATTATTTTATTACCGGGAAAACAACATATATGTTTATGACGTCGTTATTTACTATGCACCTTTTCCAGATGTTTCTATGCCTCTGACTTATATTCTACTTGACAAATAAACTCCATAGTCAAAAGATAGACACAAAAAATACTTTGGTCTCTTTATTTTCAGTTTAAAAGATCTTAGAGATAGCAAATAAAAACATAAAAATATGAATTAAATGTTTTTTTCATTGAATATTTCCCTTTCAATTTATAGCTTGTCATAAATATTGTTTACAGAGTTATATCAAGGAGCAAAATACAGAATAATTTCGTCTCAAAAAAAAAAAAAAAAAAAAAATCATGTCTTTTAGCAATCTTTAATTTTCTTCCTCAATTTTAACTTCCAAAACATTTTTTAGATAAATCTTCATTCTAAAAATCTCCAAGCAGAACGTATTGATGCATCAGGAATATCAATATAACAACAGAAAAATCCATCGTCCCCATGGTTCAAACTAATTCTTATCTAAAGAATTTCGGAAATTTGTTCACATGAATTTCCAATAAAAAAAAGAAAAAAAAAAGCCACTTGCGTTGAAGAGAAACTTGGAAAAATCCTCTAATAACAAACGCAGTCATGCATGTAAAGTTTCCAGTTACCCGTGAAAGTTGTGTTGTTTTTTCCTTCGTAACTTTCACTTGATTTTGTTGCTTAAGTGCCGACATTTTCCTCGGGATGATTAATGAAATTATCAATAGTAGTTACTCTCACGACATGTACATATTTTACTTAAGAAAAACGAAAAAAAAAGTATTTATATACATACACATATATGCCTCTATGAATCGAAATTATGTTTTTTAGAACTAAAATATGGCATGAATTTCTATGTTGCATGCATTTATCTCTAAGGATGCTTTCACACCAAAGGCGACAAAAATTAAAAAATCTTGTCTTTTCTCATTTGCGCAAGCGCAGAACATATATTGTCCTTCAAAAATATGCTCAGCGCTTGCGTGGATGAGAAAAGACGGGAGTATTGTCTTGGTCGCCTTTGGTGTTAAAGCACGCTTTGAGAGCCATCATTTTTGATATTATGTTTTATTAACACCCCTGATATTTGTAAGTTCATAAAGTTTGAATAGTTAAATATTAAAAGAAAAGTTATGCAACATATTTTCTTCAGTAAAAATAATTTAACTTTGTGCAAATAAACTAATAATAAAAATTTTCACGTTATTTTAAAGCACAAATGAGCATTAAAATGCAGACATATATTTCGAGATTGCTTGGAATCCCTTTTTCAATGTGACAGGGAGCTTCTAGATGCATTCATTTGGCTGTTTTGCATCTAGAAGCTTCCTGTCACATTGAAAAAGGGATTCCAAGCAATACCGAAACATATGTCTGCGTTTTAATCCTCATTTGTGCTTTAAAATAACGTGAAATTATTTTTTATTACAATTTTCTTCAGTAGTTTATTTTTTTCTGTTATTCTTTTTTTTTAAAAAAAACTTCTTTTGAATGTAATTATATTCTTTTCATTATATAGTATACTCCTTTCAACATGATTTAAAATAAAGATTACAATTTGAAGAACAGAAACAGAGGCTACAATTCTGGGCGAGATTCCAGTCAAAATCTTTCAGATTCCGTCCCTGAAAATAGACTGGGGAGGAAACTCCCGACCCCTAGAATATTTTCGAAAAATTTGAGTGAAAACACGAAAATCTATTCTTTTATCAGTGTATTTTTTTAAAGTTAATAATATTATTATTTATAAAAATCGATTATAAGGTGTATGTAGATATTCCTAACAATGATTAATTATATGCATTTTTAAAATGGAAAAATCTATTTTTATAAGAACAAATTTTTTTCCCTTTTACCTTTGCAGCATTTTTTTAAAAAAATCTTTTCTTTGCTGCAGCACCAGCGAAATAAAAAGGCTATTTTTTCTCTTATTCACAGGAATTAAAATTTTCTCTTTCAAAGCTCTCTTTCTCTTTCTCATGTGCGAGTGAATATCCTGTGGTGTTGATTTAACTAAATATTATCTTCACTTTATTACGCTTGTAAAAATGTCGTCGAAAACATTACTAATACAAATGTACTACTTTTACACCAACAAGGGCGCATCAAGGGAGTCCCTTGTTGTGCTTTTTTGGGGAGCGAGAGGTGGAGAACGGATGGAGGAGGGGGGGTTGCCAATCCTAGCATGTTAATAAATGTGCATGTATTGACTGTTACAAACCGCCTTCCCCTTCTCCGTGGGAAAATTCTGGTTGCAAAATAAAATTTATACTTGACTAATATGGGATACAAAGGAGGCTTAAACAGCTATTTTTTTCCCACTCTACTTTTATAGACTTTCTCCGCCACTTGAAAATTTGAATTTTAGCACTTGAGCGTACTTGCACATAAAAAATGCAATAACTTAATTGGTTTAAAAAAGTCAAAAACAGGACCATGAATGAAAAACTGGTATTCTGCAATAGGAATCTGCGTGGGGTCAGTTCCTAGATGGTGCAACAATACTGATTTTGTTTCAAGTTTCTTTCAGTTCATATTCCAGTTTTCTTTGTTTCTGTTGCGTCATCTAGGAACGAACTGACTTACTGCTCTAAAAGTTCATCCATTACAATAAATACTAATAAAAGTTATTGAAGCATTCGAAACAATGAGCTCAATTACCTTTTCATTGGACCACTTTCATCATCATAGTTAAGTATTAAAATTACCCTTCAGATGTTACTCGAAAATATTTTACCGTCTGATACAGAGGTTCCGCTTAAAAAACTGCGCAACGCCCTCCAAAAAAGTCCGATGCCCCCCCAATCGGTCAAACAGGCGACCAAGCCCTCTAAAAGTCCCTGAACCTCTCTACCCAGTGGGCACTTCTGCCTAAAAACATTGTCACTACCGAATCTCACTGGCAGACTCATATCTAACAGTTTTTGAAACCGAAATTTATGTATATTAAAGGAAAAAAAATGTAAAAGTAAGATTAGTCCTTTAAAAGCTAGTAAAATTCGTAGGCGTGTAGCAATGCATCACGCCTGTATGTCTAGGTTTTTGTGAGTTTCCAAACATTAGTTGTAGGTCCATCTCACGGAAATTTACAAAACGTTTGTGTGTGACAAATGTTTTAGAATCAAGGATTGTAATTAATTTTGTTCTTTGTTTTTGGTTTTATGTTTATAGTTGAAACATAAATCTTTGCTTGGCTAAGAAAATACTGGCTTAAGCAGCTGCATGCAAATTCTTAATTAAAACAAGGGTTTTACGATTTATTAAAATCTCACTTCACATTATTGGTAGGAACAATTTGAAGGCTTACATTCACTAAGTTAAAGGCATAATGTAATAGGTATGAAGAATTACACTTCTTTCGGCGATTCTTTATTTTATTTTATTTTTTGGCATACATTGGCTAATGCGTCGTTTTATTTAATTTGCGTGTTTGCGACATTTTTTTTGTGCTAGGTAATTTCCACAGCAATTCTGAGTATTTGATGAGGATATGCTTTTATCTTATGTTTTAATGTAACTGTGATAATATTATTAACTCCAATGCAAAATTTTTATTTCATATACGATGCTTTAACTTAATATTTCGCTGCAAGTTTTAGGATCATTTTAATAATTTGGCGGAATTCAACCATGCTGGAGGGGAATTCATTTATGCCCCTCTTTCAGACTCCAAGTTTCATTTCAATTTATTAATTCAGCTTGACGACATGGTAAGTTATCACCAAATGGTCTCCATTTCTTATTCTATTTTAGAAAATCAAAGGTCGTCAGTCACGGTGAGCCGTAAACAATAAGCAATCTCCTTGATTTCTTTAGAAAAGTGAGAAAACCGCAAGTTTAGAATAAATTTTTCTTGCTTTCTAACCGATCTTTTTTAAAAAAGGGCATATTCTAGAGCTGAACAAATCTGCTAACTATGCAACTTTAAATCGTCGCTACTGTTAGCATACATTCTTTTATGAAGCATAATTTAGTACAAACATTTATTTGGAACGAACGCAACCTTTTTGTTTCGGTAGCAAGATAAACTCATTACTACATTTATGTTGCTCAGAATTAATTTCATATTTTTACATCTGTAAAATTTAATGGTATATTTATCGCATCAACTTTAAATATTTAAACAAGTTTGAGTCACATTTTGGGGGATCGGGAAGCAGAATACTTCTAGGAAAGTGCATTGATTATGTAAATTCAATTATGCGTAGTTTGCAGGCCACGAGAAACTGGATCTTCAGTCGCCAAAGTTTGCGCTATTTTGGGTTTAACCCTGTAATGCCCAATTTTTTTTAGTCGTCGCCCGCCTTGAGGCGGAGTTGGGAATTAGAAGGCTAAAAGTCTTAAACACTGAAATATCGATTATAAAATAATAAGGGAATCAGATTGGAGCAAAAAATTATTGTTTTCCTACTACTACTAATAATAATAATTCTGTACCTGAGAACCATAGTATCTTAAACTCATTTTACGAGTTTTTGCATGTAGTTAAAAAGTAAGCATTTTTAGTATAGAAGATTTCACTTTTCCGATGAGAGCTTTCAAAGTTCGGCAGCCTCATGTAGCTAATGGCTTTGTCGTTGGTACTCTGTATGTGAATCAAGTGTAAACTCGCAAAAATGGCTCTCAGGTGCAGAATTATTATTATTTTATTAATTCTAAGAAGTTAGTTTGTGAAAAAGTCATAAGTGCTATGGAATTTTAATTCATGTTCCAACATCAGCAGTTTCAACCAGAAATTCTTGATATAGCCCAATAACCAGCTATATAATGTAGCTGGTAGCTAATAGCTATATAATGCTAATAGCTATATAAGCCCAATAATTCTGGTCCAGAATTATTGGGCTTAACCTTTATTGCTGAAATTCATTGTCTGTTTCTAGATCTCAACAAATTTAAAGTCGGAAATTGACTGTTGAACAAAATATCAGTCCATGGGGAAACTGCATTGAAAAAAGTAGGAAAAAAAGGTACTCCGACATCAATCACGAAACAAAACATAAATTTGACATCAGCAATGCATACGAACACTTGCTTGTTATGCTGTTGTACCTGCTATTGAATGCGAATAGTAGGTTGTTATTTAGTCAGTACCATAAGCTTATACAATTTATGAAAATAGAAAATAAAAATTTCGTTTTTTTTTTTTTTTTAAAGAAAGAGATGACTGAGTCTAATTCACGAATGCCTAAGAAAATATTACTCAAAAGTTTTGTATGTATAATTTTGTCTCCTTAAAACAATATATAAAAGTTTAAAAAAGTAAACTCCATTGTCTACACAATTAATTGTAATGCGCAGAGTATTTAAAATTACAAAATGCTGGTCTACGTCACACGTGCACGATTTTGGCGAGCATAAAGATAAAAAGAAAAATGCCGTGTTAATAACTGATATTTAACTTGTTACGGATCGGAAATACAGTTCTGCTTCTAGCAAAGCAAGCCAAAGTAGTTTTAGGGTGATACTAAGCATTCTGGCTCCCCTCGGGACAGATCAATTTCCCTTATCTGTGTCTTGCAATACTCGTCACGAGTACTCCTACGGGATATCCTCAAGCCTTTTATTTTCTGAAAATTTCTACTTACGATGTTTAGATGGCAGAAGATGAGAAAAGGTTTGAAATAACCGCATGGACGTAATTTTGAAAGTATTTTTACATAATACGGCTCATACTTAAAGATAAAAATGAAGGGTTATATATTTATTATATTTTTGGGGCTTTTAGAACGTACATTTTAAATCAACTTCAGTTTTATTTACACGAACACATATCGCTGGTTCAAAATTAAAACGACACTTCTGCAAATCACACTACTTTTCAGGAGAGCGTTTTTAAAGTTTTTTCAGCAAAAAAAATATGTTATCTCAGTGGAATCAAAGCCCATTTAGTTTTTGTTTGCGTTAAATAATTTCTTATAATTTTTACTATGATCTACTTTAATATTAAATCGTAAGAAAATATCGATTTTTGCAGAAGTGTCGTTTTAATACTGAGCCAGAGATATATTTACTATATGCTGTAGGTGAATGGTGCAGTCCTTTTTATTTTTAAAGCTTGTTATTTTTAATTCACTGCTTTCTTGCAGGTGAAAGCGTTTGGTTTTCCACCTAACAGAGTTTGCTTAAAGTTTCTCTTGTAAGTCCAGTCGATTCTTGATAATCGTACTGGTAATTGAAGCTCAGCACATGGAGCACACCCAAACTACTTTTGCGTTGAAATATTTACTTCATGTTTAAATTTAAAACTTTTGACTGTTTTTACGAACGGTTCAGTTACGGACCAATCCAATTAAAGAAAAGGTCATTATTCTAGAGCGCCAAAATAAATGTCAAATTAAAGCAGACGATAGCCCATCAAGCCGAGTAAATAAAATACAGTAAATCCTAAAGAAGTGTATTGTTTGAAACCTTTAAAAGAAAATAATAATAATAGTTTAAAATCAATAAATAAATGTTATCGATTTTTTAAAACATTTTCTATTATTCCTTATCGAAACCGAAAGTAAAAGCCACATTTCTCAAAACAGCTACTACAACACCGGAATTAGAATCCGAGATCCTCTTATTCTAAATCAAATGTGTTCTCTAACTCAAGAGGGAAACGGATTTTGGAAAATTCGCAGTTTTTTTTTTTTTTGAAAAAATGCTAAAAGTTTATGCTTTTTTTAGCCAACATACTACTACTACAAAAAAAAAAACCCACTAAGTCCCCTTTTGTATCCCGTATTTGGAATAAGCCTACAATATAATATTTAAAAAAAAATTGTGTTTAGACAGTTTTTTGCTATTTATTACATCGTAACTAAAGCAACTCTTTATTACTTAAACATTCTATTTAGCCTTTAAAGTACCATTACCTATTCCTGTCAGCTTTTTCTGACAACGTAAATGTATGTAGCACGTATACATATATAGATACATTTGTACTAACTGAAATATGAAACATAATAGTGCAACTCAAGAATGTTAAGCAATAAAAAAGAAAACTTTTTCGGAATCAAAAGCGTTTAAAGCAAATAATCTTCGCGAAATGGAGAAAGGAAAAACTGGCTCCGACTAGACGGCCTAAAACCGGAAATCTAATTTCCAGGACGTCTTCTGATGTCTTTCGAAGGAATGGACCTCTAAAAGAATTTCTGCAATAAAGCAACGAAACACCGTACTGCATAGTTCGAAAATAGTTGAGTAAGAATTCTTCTCTGAGCGTTTCTCATTGGTAGACGATAGTTGTTAGCCTATCATTCGATCTTCTTATTATACTACAGAAATGCTGGGTTAGATAGCTATCTTAACTGAAACAGTATTTGTCTTAAACATGAAAAGGAAAAATTTACAAATGTAAATGCAATCATTTTATACATTTTGGAAAATGTATAGCATTATGTATAACATACACACATTTTTCTGCACTATTAAAAATCATTTTACTTGCTCCTGCCTAGTTAACTCCATATACAGTAAAACCTGTAGAATTGACCACCTTTGTAAGTTGACCACCTGTCTAAATTGACCAATTTTGTCAGGAACGGAATTAGCCCTTCACCCTCTACCTCACCCTCTATAAGTTGACCACCTGTTTAAGTTGACCACTAAAGTGCTGTACCGCAAGTGGTCAACTTAAACAGGTTTCACTGTACAGTAAAACCTGTAGAGTTGACCACCTTTGTAAATTGACCACCTGTCTAAGTTGACCACTTTTGTCAGGAACGGAATTAGCCCTTCACCCTCTACCTCACCCTCTATAAGTTGACCACCTGTTTAAGTTGACCACTAAAGTGCTGTACCGCAAGTGGTCAACTTAAACAAGTTTCACTGTACAGTAAAGCCTGTAGAGTTGACCACTTTTGTCAGGAACGGAATTAGCCCTTCACCCTCTACCTCACCCTCTATAAGTTGACCACCTGTTTAATTTGACCACTAAAGTGCTTCACCGCAAGTGGTCAACTTACACAGGTTTCACTGTATTTGTTTTTTTTAAGCAAATATAATTTTACAAGTCAAACTGTTCTTACACGCATTTTTTTTTTTCCTAATGGCGCTGCGTATGGTCATTAACCTTTATAGACCTAATGCATTTTCCAGAAACCGGCATCCATTATTTTAAGAAGCACCACTATCGGCGGATGCCATTACCACTTGAGAATTTTGACGCTCAGCTTCCCCCTAGATGGCGGCACCTGAGCTCTAAATGATGCCAAACTGCACTAGGAATTTAAATTAACCGCGTTATTGTTTTTTGAATATGGCTTAGCCAAGCTATGCCTCATTTTTCTTATCCCCCACATTTCTTGAATAACTCGATAATTAACGCATAATAACGCATTTTTACACTCGTAGCTGACGTAATTGAACAAAATTTAGAAAATGAATTATATCACCAGATTAGATTATTTTGTAGTCGTTCACTCAAGTTAAGTAGAGAACATTATCATTGTGAAAAAAAAGAAAATATGGCATACATGTTGGATGTAAAATTCCATAGTTTTATCACGTTTATAAATTTGTTCCTTATCTAAATGATACAGATTTTTAAAAACCTTGAATTGAAACGAAAAATCGTCCTAAGACGATCAAAGTTAAAAGTTATATGCACTTCAAATATTTCAGTGATAGTGTACGCAAGTTAAACTATATAAGCTATTAAGGCCACAGTATACACTAAACATTTTTTAAAATTCTTTATGAACAAACTTAAAATTTTGTCAGTTTGTAATTATATTAGAAAAAATACCCCACACAAAATTTGGCTTAAAAAAATGGGTAATTTTTTAAAAATTTAGAATAAAATTTTTTTTTTTTTTTTTGAACTTCTTAAAAACATTCCACGTGCCAATAATTTTTTTTTAAAAATTCAAATTTTTTCCTCGTCTTAAATCCGTAGATACCCTTTTAAAAATGAATGGATAGAATAAAACATTTTATAGGATAATTTACAAAATATAGGAAAAAAATGTACTTTTATATGAAATTTTCTGAAAATTTAGCGATTTTTTCAATAAATAAGTCAAGTAAATTCTTTTGAACAATTATTACTGCTAGATTTCATCCATTAAACTATAAGTACTTAATATAAGAATACTTTTGGAAAATTTGGTAGCAATAGCATAAAAATTGCGGCACGTGGAACGTTTTAAATTTCTGTTTTGAGGTCAATTTTTGATATTTGAGAAAAAAGGCTTTTTATTTTAAAAGGATGTAACTATATAGAAGTACTTGTATATTAAAAGTATTATAAACATAAATTTGATATCTAATATTCATCAATACAGTGTAGGCATACTTTATACACCATTTCGATATTTTGGCCAATTTTCGACATTTTAAGTGTATACTGTAGCCTTAACAGTTTATAACTGCAGTATTCGAAGAGAAGATAAGACAGCTGGGATGAGTGTTCAGACAAGAGTTAATAAATATAGGAACTCAGCCTGAGATTGGTGGTTTATCCAATGAGGTTTAAGCACATGGTATGCTTGATTTATAAGGACCAGACCTCTGCCTTGACTTGATTCTCACTCTGAAGAAGCCTGAAACGTGTCAGGTGAAACGTCAGCCAGAAATATCTTGGTTGGGCCACGACCTATTAGCCTGGAAAATGTTATTATGCTTGGTAAGACTTAATAAAAGTTTGCTGAGATTTTTACTCCCCAATAAATGAAAGTATTCTTTCTGCAAATATTATTTCTGTTGTTTCATTTAGTAAGTTGAAACTTTAAGCATAAGAATAGGATTACGCACACTGCTAGAAATTTCATCATGAAATTACGGTTAAACAACCGGCAGCAGTCTGTACATCTAATTCACCATTAAATTTACGGTTTGGTACATTTTTCTATCTTTACGGGACCTAAACCATATCCATCAGCGTAAATACAAAAGTTTACGGTTTTATAACCATTTAAAAATGGTTTCAAAACAAAATTTTCACCGTTTTCTGAACCATTTCGAGGCGTAGAATCTTCGACGCGTAGAAACCGTAAACGAAGCATGCGGGAATCGATCCTGGGTGTATGGTGCACCAACCTTGAACTCTAGCCATTCGACCATCTACAACACGTAAAGCGGCCCTTTATTTATCAATAGATCTTCTTTTACAACAGGCAAATTGCCTTAAAATTGAGAATTCAGTTTTTGAATGGATCCAAAGTCATTTTTGGTCTAAATTTACTGTATATTGACGAAAATCATTTTATTTGCTGCAAAAATTAAAATACAAACAAGCTTCAGCAGCTCAAATTATTTGTTCGCTCATTCGCAAACAGTTCGGGAATCCGAAGTCTCCAATTTTTGATTTACGTGTGCATGTGTTTCTATGTAATAACCACTGCTTAAGCCACTTTTTTTCTTCTTTTTCTATATACACATGTATATTTGAACTGATAAATCTTTATTCATATTTCAACAACAACGTACGACCGGTAAGGTTTCTCAACCAAGATGGACGCCCGATTCTTATTGAGCGCTTGAAAATTACGGTTAGTTAAACGTTCTTTAGTATAAACAGAGAATAAACGATTTTTTCCACAATCAGCGGTTTGAGTACGATCTTTTTAATGGTTATTCAACTGTTGTAATTAAATATGGTAAAATAACAATCAAATAAATGGTTATTTTACTATTTTCTTACGGAAATTTTTAACGGTGCAATTAGGCACCTTTTACGAAACGTATTGCAGACTCTCTTCTGCAAGAAAAGAAAACACTTATTCTTATGCTTAATTCTTAATTAAAACATTTTTGGTTTACACATAACCATGATGAACTTTTCTTGTTTTGTTTTACTGAATCTTTAATTTTTTTCTCAAAAAAATCATTAACTTAGTTTGACTGAATATGAGATGAGTATTGTTAATCCCACAACGTGCCAGAATTTAATCTGCTATAGATTTTATTACACAGCCTGTAAAATTATAATGACAAAAATAATCCCTGATAATTAAATGCAGGCGATTCGACAAAGACGTAGCCCGAGCTTCGTCTTGGGCATTTCATTTTAATGAATAAATCTCTTTTTGGTTAGATCAATACATGCTCGAAGAAGTTTTCCTTGGAGAAACATAACAAATGAAAGAGGCGATCAATCCTGATCAAAAACACCTGATGCCCGAGGCATTCATTTCTTTATCTTTTCAGACATTAAAAGAATGTAATTACTATAACTTAAAAATAGGATTCCTCCCTTTTTTCAGATCTTCTCAAATTTTTTGCTGCAAAAACTCCATCCCAATATGGTGATTTTTTTAAAACTAAATGTTATTAAAATACTTCAACTGAAGAAGGTTTAACTTTTCGTTACGGCTCTGGTATAGTTTTTGTTGGACGAAAAATTCCCTTTTTTTTTCATTTTACTTCTACAATGACAACAGGTAGCGCATTTAAAAACCTTACCGATAAAATGCGTCTAACAACTTTACATTAAATTAAACGGAACTGTGTACGTTTGTGCAGAAAAAAAAAGTTAATAACTTATTCAAGCACATCATTGTAAACATAGAAGTGAATATTGGCATTAAAAATTGTACTACCAATTCTACAAGAATTTAAGCTTCATATTTCGTAAATGGTCGCATTAGAAAAAATGGTTAAAGGATGTTAGGTTTGTTCTTACCTTTACAGTTTACATCCTAACAAGAAGTTCTGTATAGAACTATACGAGCCTACTTTACCGTATATATCAACATCAAATTTATAATCTAACTATCTCCCTCATTTAGCTTAGTTCTTAATTGTTTCAGATGTGCCTTTTTCAATAGTTAATACACATATTTATTCTCTCATCCATTTGCTAATTTACTCATTCGTTTATTCATTCACCCATTCATTAATTCACTCATTCATGTATTTATTCATTCACCCATTCATTAATTCACTCACTCATGTATTTATTCATTCACTCATTTATTAATTAATTTATTTATTCTTTTATCATTCATTCCTTCACTCATTCATTTATTCATTCATTTCATTCAGAAATACCTTAAAAATCCAGATCAAAAAATTTCATTGGAAAATAGGCTTGTTTAATTCTGGATGAACTTGATATCTGTACATGTTCTACGTCATAAGATCTTTCCAATAAAGTTTATTCCCAGCAAATACATCAGTTACATCAGGATTTATATAGGACTGAAATTTTCCATCAGGCGGTATTGTTAGTTTTTTGAACCGTTCTAATTAAGCAAACATTTCTCAAAAAAAAAAAAAAAAAAAAAATCGTCAGGAGCTCTTTCCAAGATTGTTCAAACTTGTATCTTATGTCCAGGGTTTATATAATTAGCTTCCTATTCCCCCCCCCCCCAAGCGCTAATGGTACAAATTTTTCAATTGTTCAAAATTGAACGAAAAATTGTGCAAATCAAAAAATAAAGGGTGTAAATGAGGCGTCCTCGCTGAGATTTAGTGAATGCAAAAAAATTCTTTCGATTCGGTAAATTCCAGACAGACAGACTGACACACATTTTCCTCATCTCAAAAACCTACTTTCATTTTTTTAAAATTTTTTCATTCTTTATTCAATTACTTAACTTACTTTTTCTTTATTTCTAAGGATATTTTTACGACACATTAAGCCTTCTTTCAAAACCTCGGACTTCCAAAACCTATTGTATGGGGGAACTGCTCGAAATGTTTCGGTGGAGCCCAAGTTAAAAATGTGACATTTTGAGAAACGATAAAAATTTCGTTCGAAATTTAAATACTTGATTTCTTATGATCATTATGATTGACGAAAAAACTGAGAATACATTTCACTGATTGCACGAGAAGAAAATATTCTATTTTTAAATGTCAGAATGCAATTGAGTAAATCATAATGACATCGAATCAAAGCTCGATACCATAATGCGATTTTAATAGCTTCTAAATATCATTAGTTGCAGGTGTGCTATTGTACTTTAGTGTTTGGTATTTAAATAGACTTTCGGGAGATTTGGATCGAAGAAATCTTTAAAAATTTTGCAGAATGACTACTTTGGCACGTTTTTACTTTTTGAACTTATTTATTCTTTATCCATTAAGACAGTTAAACGAGAATCGTAAAAAAGAAAGCTATAAATATTTTGTTATGTACCAACTTTTCTCAAAATAATTCTTAAGAAGTATTTAGAACTAGGTTATAACGTCTTAAACGTTTCTGAAGCTAATTTTGAAAAACAAAAAGGAAAAAAAAGTATTTATCTTTGCAATAGTTTAAAAACACGAAACCAAGCTGGCAGGGTGGCGTATTGGTAAGGCACTGGCCTCTTTCGAGCAAGTTCGCAGGATCAAATTTGGCCCAAGTCGGTGGATTTTCAAGATGCAGAAAATCGTCAGAGGCCATGTGGTATGATTATGCGACATGTCTTGAGTATCCGTTTGGCTTGGATACTGTCGGCTAAATTAAATTCCTAGTGCAGTTTCGTATCCTTTAGAGCTCAGGTGCCGCCATCTAGGGGGATACTCGAAGTTCTCAAGGGTAATGAGCTCGCCGACAGTGGCATTACTTAAAAGAATGGATGCCTATTTCCGAGGAATGCGCTGGGTCTACAAAGGTTAGTGACCATATGCAGCCGCATTAGAAAGAAAGACAAATGGCAATAAGTATTGCTGATCATCACGTGTTTCCGGGTAACAAGAGAACACTTTTCTCAATACAAAAGAAATGAGCTTGTCGGATATGTTGCTATTCGTAAGTAAATTTGCAGTTTTCATACCCTTAACCGTTCTTATATCGGTATTAGTTATATACGTTACTTTGCCTAACTTGGAAAATCGTATATCAAGAATTGATTAATAATAAAGACCTTTACTTCTCTGAGCGAAGTATTTTGTATATGACTGTTGTATATCAGCGATTTTAAAATTTAAAATCTTAGAAATAATCTGCGTTACCCATTTAGAAATAACTTATGTCACGATATTAACGCACCCTAAACTTTCAAGATTTTCATCCAAGAAACTAATTTTAGTCACTATTTTCCTTCATGATCGAAATTTATGAAAAATGCTGCTGCAATTTTTGTCTAGAGTCCCTTATTATGACGGGGTTGTACACTTTATTGAATCATCAAACTCTCCTTAAGGCGCTCAGAATGGGTCACAAAATGATGAAATGGTTTACGATTTCCAACGTTATTGCCCCTTTCAAAGCAAAATAGAATTTACTAAAGAGTAAAAGTCCCCCCATATGTTGAACTGATTCCATTCACCTTCCGCTTTATTGCTTTTTGAAATGAGTTTTACGATTCATTGGGCTTGAAATTGAAATAGTTTTTCAGTTTGGGGCTAGATGAAGAGTACTCAGGAAGAGTCAATAATAAAAAAAAGAGTTCGTTTAGGAGCGTATATTGTCAACCAGTGACTGTGATAAGGCTTTTGCAGACCTCACAGTATGAGGGTCTCACACATTGTGTGCGGCCTAAGGCCGATTCTTGCTAGGTAGTGCAACGTTCCTGAAATTGAAACGATCGTTACTTTAAAATCTTAGTTTAGGGCTCCGTAACATTACTTCTATTTTTAAACTTTCTTTGGAAATGTTGTAAGATGTGGTTCATAAATAATTTCACACTTTTTTTCAATATATTTGATATTCCTTTCCCCCCTTTGGTCACAAACTGTCACACTTCAACATATACCTCTACACCACCAGTCCTGGCACATGTCCTGCTCTATTGCATTAGTATATGTAGTTGTTGTAGTTCAGAGACAAAGCACGACGTTGTACATTACATTTCAAATTTAATTTTCACATTTTAATGACATTTTTGAGCATAACAATAAGAATAATTATGTAGGAGAGAGGGGGGAACATGTGAACAACCCATATTTTACCCAGTTAATATGAAGAAAAAAATGTATGTAGATGGCAGCAATAGTACTATCTCCTGCCTGAAATTTCAAAGCTCGCAGTCGTTTCATTTTTTAGTTATCATAGCATTCTCTGATTTAGAAGGCAAAAGTAAAATCACATACTCCAGTTCTTGGTGTAAAAACACATTCTGAAGTTTTTAATCTGAATTCAACATTTCACCTTGAAGCGACATTCGTGCAGTATGTTTTTATGAAGTGTAATCTCAATATTTTATGAAAAAAAATATGTCTTTTATCAAATTAGGCTTTAGTTAAGATGAGGCGCATATTTGAACATAGTATACAGGGGCAGATGGTGAACAGTTCCCGTGTGTTCCATAAATATTTTTTAGTTATTTGAAAATTTAATACTTAAATGATTTTTATTGAATAGTTAAAAGTTTTAATATTTAATAGGTGAAGTTTGTAGCAGCTATAATTGATAATTTTTTTTCTTTTGGAAAAATATTTTATTATCGAACTACTCTGTTTTATCTATAGAATTTGATTAAACAATGGTGAAAACATACAAGAAAACGACCAATAGGCGTGCAATATCAAAACAAAATGTAGATGCTGTACAAGCTCTCATTAAGGATAGTATATCCATTAGCAGTGCGGCTGAGAGTTTTAGTTCGAAACCTACAATGCTTTTCAAAAGAGTCAGTGAAACTGGGAGCGTTGGCACAGTTGAATTGCAGGATATATTTTCAAACAAGTATGGAAGTAGACGGGTTTAAACTAAAAGAACAGAAATTTACTTCAATGAAAAGAAAATTAGAACTTGTAAAGTTGTTGAATAAAAGTCAAAGGTTGTTGTAAGTGACTCTGATTCCGACATCAGTTTGGAAAAAAGTAATTCTCAAGGCAACGGTGCTGAAGTTGACATTATACCAGAAAATGTAGCTATGAACGATTTTGTCCTCGCAGAATTTGCTACAAAACAAAAATCGGTATGTTGGCCGTATTGAAAAAATGGAAAGTGATGAAGCATATGTGAACTTCATGAGGAAAAAAAATATTGAAACTTTACTTTCCCAGAAACAGATGTGTACCTGTGGGGAACATTGATGATATTCTACTGAAATTACCACCACTTACAACTTCAGGTGGTCACATCAAGCTGCATCTTAAATTTATTTTTCTGCGAAACTGAGTCAGTATAATGTCCGTGAAATCAATTCAATTAAGATTCATTAATCATGAAAAATATTAAATTTCAGATAGTTTCATTGTAAGTATTAATGTGCAACAAATGATTCTTTGAAAACTTGTTTAGTAGTTTTTTATATTAGATATATATCTGTGTTCACATGTGCCCCAGGTATGTTCACAACTCCCAACCATCCATTGGGGCATAACCTTCTATTCAAAAGAAGGACCAGAATCCAAACATTAGAACAAACAGCAGAATGAGAAAATCCTTACTCGTACGGTTCCGACCACGGAATTTTGATATTTGGACGCCTCCGCGCAGGCAGAGAAGAACGAATTCTTTCAAATTTTAGGGAAGTTTGTTTTGCGCGCATATTTAGTACGCGAATCAGAGTGCTTTCTTCTCTGTTTGTTGAATGCAACTAAATATATAAACTGGCGTATAGCATCAGTTTCAATAAATCAAGTATGCTAAACGAACTAAAATGAGAAGAAAAAAGGCACTTTCTTTAGACCAGTAGCTCCTCCCTTGAACATTAATGGATTCTTCTTGGCACTCTGCCAGGCAGTTTGCTTTGGTTGATGGTAGAGCTGTACACGGGTCGTCATATCAAGACCCGTGTTATTTTGCGGCCGACCTTTATACTTGTCTTAAATAATATTGAAAAAACACATTATCTTAAACGGAGGTCAGTCAGTTCTTTATAAAAGGTTGTTATAACCCATTGTACCGTTGTAATGCACAGTCGTTATCACACGAGTCGACTTTAAGAAGGTATGAAAAAACTAATACAATTTGAGACTTAAGCCTTTCGTGATGAGTTTTTTTTTTTTTTTTACAACAGAACAATTTTGGAGCATAAACTATGAGTAGGGCACACTAGAATGTTAAAACTAAGATATTTTTAGGAAGATTTTAAACAATGATTTAGGACCGAGACATATATGTCCCATCAGTCCTGACAACTGGGACATATGTGTCCCAGTAATCTTCAATGAGTAATTTTGTAAAGAAAACCAATGATTTTCTAGCCATAAAAATTTATATATGAATGGTATGGTTTGAGACAATCAATGCACAATGGGACATTACACATCGTGCACATTATTTTAGTGAGCGATTCCTTCTTTTGTTGTGCACATCTAGGGCACCGCCGTCGTGTTTTTGTTGTTACTGGCAGATGGTCACCAACATTGAGCAAGCTTCGTGATGTTTTGGATGTCCGAAAAGATTTGTTTTGAAATTTGCTTGGGACGTATGTGTCCCGTTAGGTGCGAAAGGATTAAAACATTTTTATTTTGCTCTGTATAATCCCATTGTTTAATATTAAGTTTTGATTACCAATTCAGCTAGGTGACGGCCTTTAGAAGCAATACACTGGTGCACAGTCTATTTATGAAGTTTTGGGAGACTTTTCTGCACATTTCTAGGGGTATGGCGGATATTTCCTCAGTTTTCAGCTGTTCTGAAGTATGAGGGCTATGTTTCCAAACTTTCGCTTTCAAATAACCTCACAGAAAAAGGCTTCTGCTGGAGACCGTAATATTACGCGGCACATTGAAATGCTCACAAAGAGCTCTCTGTGTGGAAGAAAAGACTGCATCAGTGTATTGCAGCTGAAGGTCGCCATCTTGCTGTAGTGGTATTTAAAATTTGATGTAAAAAATGGTATTATATTCAGATCAAAGTATAAAACTCTTTAAGTCTCATTTTTTTTTTGTCTCCCTCAAAACTGGGTCATTGCTTCTGCCCCACCCTGTGTAGTTTCGAATTTCAAAGAATTTTCAAGAAAAATCTTTACACAATATTATTTTAAGCATAGCAACACTATCATCAAACATTCACATGATCACAATACCGTAGATATTCTACTGTTGAAACTTTCATCGCTTTCCGCTAACGCTACCCGAAATATACAACTCCTATATTGCACATAAATTCCCCTTCCTTTACGACGAAAAGCATTTCCAAGTTTTTATCGCTGGCTCTAACGCAGTGAACGATACTCTAGAGGATTTGCTATGAAAGGATGCCCAAGTGATGTAAACATTTCTCGAAAAGTATTTTATTAAGATATTTGAGAGAAAAAAAACTTTGAATCGGATCTTGCTCTAGGTCTTCTAAATGCGAGAGGTGTTCTTAAAGGCAACAGAAAATTTCTACAAGGTAAATATATCAGTAACTCTGTTCAAAAGAGTAGCATTTCAAAAAAATTGTTTTCTTTAGTCAAGCATATTTAAAGAGCAATAGTTTAGTCGTTATTTGATGAAAAACACAAAATACTTCATACTCGACTAATAAATTTTAGGACGCATCATTTCATTCTTAAAGAATGGATCATTTAAAGTAAGTTATTTTAAACCCTAAATTTTAAAGTATGAATTCAGTACCATTTTTCATTCATAGTAAATTATGCATATATTTATAAATCGCTAGCGACGGAATGTTAAATTCTGCATATTCGAAACATTTTAACGCTCAACAAACAGCTGAATAAATCTAAGTTGTTTATGTATAAGGATGGTAAAGGTAGTAGTACACTGGGAATATTTCTGTTAACAATGCTGCAAACAAATGAGTGTACCATGTACACTTGGAGATACGTGCATGTAAAATCCGTGGACCCTGAAGTTCCGAGGGTACCGGAGGGTAGAGGATTTCCCTTTCCTTCACGCTTAAGTCAAAAAATGAAGGTGGTGTATTTGCGGTGGCGCCATCCGGTGTCTTCCAAATACATAATATACCAATTCGTACTTCCACCGTTGAGGTGCTCATCTATAAACGGAAGACGCTCCTTACTGCCTTTAGTAATGGTCCCTTTGCGAAGGGAAGCTTGGATACCCAAGTGACATTAGAAACAACAACAACAACAACAAATGAGAGTGATGATAGGAAAGCTTCCTCTGCTAAGGGAAGCTTGGATACCCAAGTGGCATTGGAAACAACAACAACAACAAATGGTAGTGATGATAGGAAGGCTTCCGCTGCTAAATGAAGCTTGGATACCCAAGTGGCATTAGAAACAACATCAACAACAAATGAGAGTGATGATAGGAACGCATGCGTTTTCAGTTTTCTTAACTGATCGTTATTTTTTATTTAATTATTGAAAATAAATGTGCATATTTTATAAATGTTCAAAAGCATGATTCATATTTATTTCAACAATAATAAAAATAACTTCCTGATCAATGTGAATAAAAGATAATTTGAAAGTTTTGATGCTCACAACAGAAAGATACCTATTTGAAATAATAGTAACAATAAAATACGTAATGAGACACTTGAGCTTTTTTCCTTTTAAATAACATAACGATGAGCAAATGAAAGGTAAGATTTTAAGCGTGAATAACATATGATAGATTTGGTTAAACAGAGTGTGAAAATCAGACCCTATTTTTTAAAGCGTATGTAATGAAACTAATTCATCTGTAGTTTGCTAAAAAAATGTTCTAAAGAGTCTTTCACTAGAAAATGGTTATACTTTTCTTCAGAAAGGAAAAAAAAAATGACTAGAAACGTTTTCTGAAACACCCTGAATTGCTTTAATCATGAATACCTCTAATTACATTTTTGGGGGAATTTTTATTTTTAAACGTATTCTAGATCTGGTTTTAGTTAATTAGTTAATTAAATTATGTGGTAATGAAGGTGGAAATAAATTTTGCGATAAAATGAAGAGTGTTCCCCCCCCCCCCACCACCAAGTTTTAGTGCTCAGAACCGTTTGTCAAGTGGGGGTGGGGATAAACGAAACACTCCTTCGTATTTGGACCCTATTTGCACTGTTTGCACTGGAGACACAAAATCTTTCATTTTATCAGCAGTAATGTACTCTACAAAATTCTGTTATTGAAATTATATTAAGGGGTCATCTTCATATTAAATGGACATCAACTTTAAAATTTTGAATGACAACACCCTTTTTATTATATATTTGTATTCAGCATCAAATTTTACCTTGTATACCAATTTTCTTGTAATTCAGTTCACTTGTTGCTTCAGAACTAAATTGAGAAAAACACGTCTCGTAATGTTAAAAAGTTTTCTTATATTTTTGTTATATATATATATATATTTGGAGCTAACCACAACAGTAAAAACGTTAAAACAGAAAAACAAATATCCACGTAAGGAAAGCAGAAATGAGCATTAGTGCTCATTTGTGCTTTCCTTACGTGAATAATTTTTTTTCTGTTTTACTAGTACGCAAAGTTCATTTATTTCAAGTAAAAACGTTATTTTCATGGTCGAAAATATGAGTTTAATTTCTTTAATGAATTATGATATTAATTTTTGAAGAAATTATGATCTGAAACCATATTAAATTTAACTGAAAAATCAATCTAGCTGAGCTTTTTTGAAGATATCCAAAATTTCAGCTCAAAAAATGCAATAGATTTTATGCTACATTTAAAAAATCACTACCGGATCCCCGCAGAACATCTGCGAGCTATAAGTTCAACAATCAAATTACGCTGAAAACTTCTGTGAAAACAGTTTTCAAGTTCTGTATTGTCTGCTATTACATTGAGTGCTTTAAAAGACTTTGCACGGGAGATGGGCAACACATAACTGTGTGTCACTAAAAACTGTGGTTTCTGCAGAGAAGCGCAATTTTTTTTCAAAAGTCTGACCCTTCAATTTGTTTTATTGTCATTGAGTTGGATAACCGAAGAGGAAACTTCCTGCGTTTAACCATTTTAAAATCGTATAAAACACTTTAAAACCCGAAAGGCTTAAGAAAAGATAGTTGGATAGTTGGATTGATTGCTTGATATAAACAAATAAAGGTGTTGCCACTCCAAAGAATCGGAAATTAAAAATTGAGTTATGAAGGAAATAATTTTCACTTTTTAAGAAATAGAAATAAATTTGTTAAAGTCTCTGCTAGTTACGATTGTAAATGCAAAAATTATTTTACTTTTCTATGCTTATCAATAAACAAATTTTTAAATATCGTTTTACCAAAGTTTGTTTATTGCATGATGTCAGTATCGTATAGTACCGCAAAAATTTAATCGTAAATGTTCCACATTAAGTGAAATATATATATGGACCGCCGTTAAAGGGACCATATAGCTGCAACTTAAAGTATAGCAAACTGAAATTGGGAAATAAAGTAGAAAATTTTTGTGTCACCAATCCAAGTATAAAATGCGACCCTCAAAACCCATTTATTTAAAAAATAACGTGAAAAAATATTTCACTGTTCGGCTAGATTCATTTTCGTTGCTTGATGAACATCGACCTTAAATGTAGTATCTTCAATGTAGTGGCGGCCCCTGAACTGCGAATAACATTCGTTGTTTTTGCTTCGCAACTTTCTCTTCGTCTTGACCGTCGCGGAAATGGTGTTTATTTTTCTGTGGTATTAAAGCAGTGGCAATTCATCTCGTTATAAAGGAGAAAATTGGTGCTATTTATTTCTCATGTATTTTGAAACTAGGAGTAACGTCGCTACACCATAAGAACTGTCCGGTGTCCCCAAATTGGGTCGCGACTCATAGATTGGGAACCCCATCAAAACTCATGGATTTAAAGTAGACCTATCAGTAGCAATGACTTTATAAATGGCCTATTACCAACAACAAATTTCAGCTCCGTTTTATGTACTTATATCCTTAGTACATTTCTGTAATTGTAGATTCATGGGATTGAAAGAAAAAACATCATATTCAACCTAGCATGCCACAGATGCGTTTCGAAAATTTGTAAATCGAGGTAAAATTTATTATAAATTAAAGTTAAAAAAATAAAAGAAAAGTACATTTTCGCTCTTAATATCTTTAATTCTTCAGCGTTTGTTGTTTCAATGACTTTCTTCAATACTAGGGTTTTTGTATCTGTTCTATATGTTACTATACATTCGACAACCGATCTCATTTCTTTGATCATTATCTTTCTGGATAGGGAAAAACAAAGGAAATACATTAAAGTAGAACAAATCGATGAAATAAATTACTTTCATCTTGATCCTACTCATTTACTTTTCTCGCTCATTTAAACACTGCCCCCATTATTTGAATTCCATCTCTTTCTTAATCTTCACAAAATGCATTCATCAAAGAAAAACTAGTTAAATGTTCGGATTCCTTTGGGGTTACTTTTTTTAGTTTTTATGTCTTTACTAGTTCTTTCTTTCTTTTTTTCATACCATGGTGTCTCAATGGTTAAGCCTTGAGATTCCGCAGTATCAAGTGTAAAAATATATTACAAAAATAAATGAAATAAAAGTATGCGGATTTGTTTCTCTTGTGCATTTGGTAGTTACAAAGTCATCAAAATGAAAAAGATTATATATGCATGAGGAGATTGAAAGTATTGAACTGCGTGGTTCTCTAAATGAGTAATAGTAAAATTAAATGTTACTTCCATTCGATTCTATTTAGATGCTTCCACCATCATCAAGTTAAGTAAGAGGGCCGCAAACTTCGAGCCTTGCCTAAATGTTGCTTAAAATGTAATTTTGGTAACTCATGAATGTATTTAAAAGTGTGAAACGAAAGACTACGGTTCACTACGATGTTACGCGTCGACAGGGTGGCGGAGTGGTAAGACGCAGGTCTCGTATGCCCAAGATCGCAGGTTTCAAACCTGGCCCAAGTCGGTGGATTTTCAAGATGCAGAAAATCGTCTGCGTCCATATCGTATGATTATGCCGCATGTTAAAGATACCGTGAGTATCTGTTTGGCAAGGATACGCTCGGCTAAATTAAATTCCTAGTGCAGATTGCATCAACGAGAGCTCAAGTGCCCCATCTAGGGGAACTAAGCGTCAAAAAAATTGCGGCAATGGTACCACACTCATTGTGGTGCCGCTGAAAGAGTTGGTACCAATCTCTGGGGACGCACTAGGTCTGCAATGGTTGATGACCAATACTGCAGCCCCATTAAAGAAAGAAAACTACGATGTTACGCAGTACATTATTATGCCTGATTCTTTAGCATTTTGCATAAGTCCAACCATTCAATACTTAAGTTACAAAATATTAAACTTGTTTTATTGGTTCAGTAAGTGATTCATTCATTCATTCTTTATTTCATCATTTACTCATTTATACATTCATTTAGTCATTTATTCATTTATGAAAATCCCTAAAAATCCAAATATAAAAGTTTCATGGGAAGGTAGGAAAAGAGTTTTGCCAGTTCTGGATTTACTTAATGTTTGAACATGTTCTACAATATAAGCTACTTCCGATAAAGTTTGTTGCAGCAAATTCGTCTGTTAGATTTCAATTTACATAGGGTTCAAATCATAGTATTTAATCTGTTATTACGACATATTTACGTGTCATAAAATTAAAAATTAATCTGAACTGCTTTCATATACTTCATGCAGTTCACTTTTTTTTTGAAATAAATAGAAGTATGTATGTGTATGTTCAATAAAGAAATAGTTTAAGTAAATATTAGTACTGGTTTCCTAAATATTTTTGAATAAAAGAGGTTTGTGCTCTGTATAAAAGTCCAACGCTATGAAAATAAAATAATATTTCTTGAGATGTGCACCACACATAAAAGATTGGTTCTACGTTTTTAATCCGGCTTGATATCCAATTTCTAAGTTTCAGTTTTTGGATTAGTTTTTCACTTTTTCTTCCAGCAAAGCTACAAGGAAAAGTTTCTTGAGAAATTCTAAGCCTTCCCTCTCAGTCACATTCAAAAGTTTCTTTTGGTGTTGCAACCTAACGTATCTTCTTATTGCTTCCTCTTTGATATCTCACATTGCCAGATATGATTAGCGTACTAAAGGATGAGTTTCTACAGATTTAGCAGCGAAAAGATTTGGTTTCTATTCGACCCTGGAACTGTAAGCTGTACTTTATTTTCTAGACGCCATCTTCAATAAAACTAGCGGAAGCGAAGAAAAGTAATCTTTCTTTTTTGGCTTTTGAAATGAAATTCTTGAATGTGAATACATTTCGCATTTTTCTTTTCTAAAAGTAAGAAAATATTTTTGACTGTAGTCCTAATATTTTGTGCGAAAGCTGAAAAATTTTCCATACTGCATACGTACAAAATTTATTTTTACATTGCAAACTAGGTACCTATACAGAGTAGGTACGTGAAGCAATAACTATACAAAGTATTAGGTACAGGGGAGGAAAAAAACGAAACATTAAAAATTACTCTGCCATCATTCACTATACACTCTATAATAAAAATAATTGTCTTTATCTAACATTCATCAAAAATAATTGTCAAATCATCTAATTGTGTGGCATTGAAAGGAATTAATTTTTTACTGCGGATGCGCGAAGGAATTGCTATTTTTTTCAAGATAGCAAATATTCAATACTATAGTTCAATTTCCAATATAATGCTTCACTTGTATGCTGTCAAGTTTCCGGAAAGTTTTCCAACGTTTTGTGAGAAACTTTGCATGTTATAAGCCAAACGTGTGATGTAACTTGGAGAAATGCCTATACCTCTGTGAGCAGAAGAACAGTTTTTACAAAAATGCACAGACTAATTGTGCGTGGCAAGTAACCCATTTTCTGAACTTTACAGCTTATTCGCAACTTTTTACGATGCAGGATCATCCATAACATTTTTCCCCTTTTTCAATGTGTTGGACCCTCCTTTAAATGCAAGAGGGAAGGAATTTTAACTGTAAAGTGGTAAACATTGTGTATTAAAACATGAACAAATAAGTAAAAAAATGGGCTTTCGCATCAAACTGAGTGTTAAGAACGAAATTACGACAACTCTGCAGTGGGTCTATTAATTTGGCCACGGACTGCATGTGTTAATATTTGTTTGCTTGTTTGTATAGTATAAGAAATTGAAAAAAAATATGAAATTTAGTTAAAAAACAGTGTAATACTCGAATAATTGGGGCCATGAAGGATATTTTTTTTTGTAATTCAAAATGATCCAAGATTTATTTCTGCCCAACAGTTATTTTAGTAATTATTGGCTGAAACTTCTTCTTCAAAGTACATACAACATGAAAGATTTTTTACAAATCTATTTAACAATAAAATTCGGAAACCCTATTAGAACTTTTTAAGCGAATAATTTCATTAGTAATTCGTCAAAAAATATATTTTGAAAAAAAGTTATTCATTAGAAAATGTACATACGTTTCTGCGAAAAGGAAAGAAAAAAAAACCCATCTGAATTGATGTGCTTTAACCATGAACACCTCAAGGACAACATTTTGAGAATTTTGATTTTAAAATAGCATAGATCTCGTTTTCTTAATTAGTTAATTAAGTTATTGGGTAATGAAGGAGGAAATAAAGTTCTTTTTTATCCTAAAATGAAGACTTTTTTCTTTTTCTTCTTTTTTAGTTTGAGTGTCTGGAGACAAGTTTAACTTTGTCAAATTAGCAGAAATGCTTGGTTTAAAAAGAAAAAGAGAAAAGAAAGTTTTTTGGAAGAAATATTATTTTGATGAACTTTTGAAGAATACATATATATGTATGCATAAGGTAAATCGGGGAAGATGCCTCACTTAAGGGTTTTTTCGATTAGTAGGGGAAAGTTGGACAAAACCGGGTCCCAAAGTGTTTTTTCTTTTTCCTAAGCAGTTAAGTGAATAAAATTGCTTAAATTTCTATTTAAATGATAAATTAGTTCTTTAGTTACAAAAATAAATATTCTTTAATGTGGAAGAACAATATTTTGAAGGATAAATAGCTTTTTTTTTGGAATTGTAAAAGTACCCGTTTTTATCCAACCAGGTTGGATAAAACCGGGTATGTTTAGGAACACTTAAAAAATGCTGTTGTCTTACTACTGAAATATTTATTTATAACAATAAATTGGTACAATGCACTTCCTATACTGAGAAACATCGGTTGGTTAAAAATATCTCTTCGGGAAATTATATTTTTGAATTCTTTTTTCTGTGTAGACTTCTTAAAAGATGTCTTCTTTTTAATTAATTTCCCGAGGAGATATTTTAAAAAATACGAATGTATCATCACACGCTCATAGACTTAAGTGAACTGAATTCGGAAATCGCCTGACGAGCAGACTTAATTTTTATGGGTGTAATTTTTATTCTAACAACATTATAAGTTTTTTCATTCTACCCTACTTAAAAAAAGAAGAAAAAACATTTTTTGGAAGAAACTGACACACACGATTTAATTTCTAAAAAATAATTTTTATTTTAAATGTTAATAATTTTAATTTTATATTTGTACTAAGTGGGATACTATAATATAGTAGCCTATATTCATAGGAAGTCCCTGCTAAAAAGTAATAAAGATATAACTTTATACCATTTATGAGATGATTCTTTAAGATTTATGTTTTACAAATTAAACTATTCATAGTTCACATAGTAAAAAAATAGGTCGTGCAAAACCGGGTCGGTCTACTACGCGGTCTTAACCGACTGCCAAGGTCCCGGTTTTATCCGACAACGCCATTAATCAGAAAAGACGGCTTACCACATTTCAAACATGATGCAAAACCTGCTTTAATAACTTAAAATAACTGCTGAAAAAGGTGTTATCAAATGTTGTACTTATCTAAAATAAATCTCTAAGCAATTAGAAACTACAAAGTGAAATCGGTGGTGTAAAAACCAAAACTTTTTCTCTTGAATTTTTCTAAACATCGGCATTGACAAACAAATAAACAACACTGCCTTTCATTTAACTTCAAATAACATAGTGATTGTTTGCAACAAGTTTCAAGCGTTTTTCCGACAAATAGCAATACTAATCAAACTAAAACTGCTGGGTCCCGGTTTTATCCAACTTTCCCCTACATCGAAAATTGAAATAACAAGATCATGAAAAAAATAAACCTTATTTTCCAATGTTTCATTTGTTACGTGCACAAGTTAATTCTCTTCTCAGTATGGAAATAAATGAAAAATTTAATGTTAAAAAATGTCACTCAATTGTGGTATCTCATCTCACATATATGGGGAAGATACCACCAGTTATGGGGTCAGGTGCAACACCACAATAAATAAAAAAAAGAAGACAATTAAATGTGCGTTAACAATGACAATAGAAAAACAAAACAAATTAAATTGTTTTACAATTAGTTTGCTATAAATAACAACAGCACAGGTCGATTGATAGCCTACACAACGTTTCACTGCGTGCAAATGATCGTCATTGTAATCTTCGTGCAACCATTTGTTGCATTCGATGCACTGAATCCAGTCACACTTGCAAGCCTTTTTAGCATAAAAGTATTCTTTGCATACATCACAAAAATCGTCAGTATTATCCTCATCAAAACTCACCACTGGTATCTGGAGGAATTTCTACACTTGAGGATGACAAGGTGACACATTTCTGTTTCTTCTGGTCTTTTGAAGGTTTCTTGTGTTATTTGTTTTCCCCTTACCCTCCTATGCTGGCTTTCTCGGGCCTTTTCCGGCATAGTTCCGGCTGCTCTCTGATTCAGTTAAGAGTTCTGATTTTTGTTTTTTTACACCCGGATGGGTTACGTTTCCTGATCTAAGGAATAGGGCTCATTGCTTCTAGTCAGAAAGTTCCGTGTTCTGGGCTGGTGGAGGCAACCAATGGTCTACGGCCACTATAGTTCTGCTGGTGGAAGCAACTGCTGGTGTAGGCATGTTACATGCTCCATTTGTGGAAGCTACAGCTGTATCATTGCTGGAGCCATCAGAATTAGCAAACGCATGATGTGGGATTGATTGTGGTTTATAGGGGTAAATCCCAATAGCTGAAAACCCAGAAGTACTATTTCCAACTGTGGCTACCATGCTCCAAGCTACATTCAGAAGAGATCCAAACTGAAGTCTTGACAATTTTACGATCTGGCTTCTTGTGTATCCAGGAGTTCAGAGCTTGTCGCCAATATGTTTTTCAATCGTTTGGAAAAACAAGCGATCAAGTGACTGTAAATAGTGTGTGGTGTGGCATGCAAAACAGAAAAGAATTTCGTCATTTGATATATTATAAAATAAAAAAGTTAAAACATATTTTAAAGTTCATTTCATTTATTTCTGAACCATATGGCGTCCTTCCCCAATACAGGTGGAAGATGCCACACACGCTTATTTCCTTATTGCTACAGTGTTATGGCCGCTTCTACATGCATAGTGTGTGCAACATAATGCGCAACTCACTTATATTGCTAATATCTTATTTAAAACAACGAGTACGTTTATAATCTTTAAATATGAAGAACGGAATATTATAAAAAGGTTATCACCACGTTAAATGCTCCCGAGATCCAAAAAAAAAAAAAACCCGCCGATTAAAGACAGCAAATTCAGATAAAATCACAAGCCACACCTCATGTCGGACCAGACTCTTCACACAAGTGGCTCTGTTTTCAATCTATCGAAAAATAAAACTACTATTAATAAAGTGGCGTCTTCCCCCAACTTGCATCTTCTCCAAAGTTACCTTATGTATATTGGACCACATATCACTAAACACTTACCACCATTACAAGTGGGGCAAAAGAAGAATTCGGTGTCATTGAGAATGTTCTTAGAAAACCCCTGATCTAGTATAGTATATTTAACTCCAGTGAAAGGCACGGTATTAATTAATTAGATATGAGCTGAATCAATATTAAAACATCGTTTAAACGTTATGGCTCCATAGTATACTTATGCAATATCAGATAATAAACTGTTAATCATAGAAAATAATATTTATCCATAGTTTTGAAATAATTTGCTGCTTTCAAAATTGGAGAAAATATTGGAATATCTGGGAAACATATTTGGAAAAAATATGGTGTAATGGTTTCGCAAGTCTTGAAAACTCTATCACGCAAATTTACACATATCGTTTATAAATTTTTTTGTTTTACAAGAAATTGGCCAAAACTCTTGTTGATTTTTATTATTTTCAATTCTGATGTACCAGTTTTGCGACCTAAAACAGTCATAATCAACTTAATTTTATTATTTACAATATTATACCAGCTGTAACATAGCAATTAATGTGCGAAACAAAACACTCATTGAAAATGTCACCGAATTTTAAGTTTCTTGAAGAAAAGAAAAAGAATATTTCAGACTGTCCACCTTCACAAAATAAGTTTATATCACTACCAGTTAAATTTTTCGCTGCCTTTACCGAGAGAAAAACTGGCAATTTCTGGAAGCGAATTAATGTTCTAACACGTTTATTTCATTACAAAGTTAAGCTATATTTAGCAGTATTTGAACAAATTTGCTGTTTTTAATGTTTTACGAAGCATATGTTAGTGGGAAACATTACCTTTTTCCGAATTTTTCACAAACAATTCTCTAAAATTTTTAAATCGATACACAGTTTTCAAGTGAAGCTCTAAAAATAAACAAATAAATAAATTAATTGAGCAATTTTTCGCCTTTAATGTCTTTCTTTCCTCAGGGAGTGTTATTCCAACGGTTTTCTAAAATGAAATGTTTTATGCATCTGTTTTGTATCTTATCATATATTTGACAACCGATCTCGTTCCTCAGATAATTATCCTTCTAGATAGGAAAAACAAAGGAAATGCATTAAAGTAGAACAAATCGACGAAATAAATTACTTTCATCTTGATCCTACTCATTTACTTTTTTCGCTCAATTAAACACATTATTTGAATTCCATCTTTTTCTTAATATTCGCAAAAGGCATTCCTCAAAGAAATACTGGTTAAATGCTCGGACTCCTTTTGGGGTTTTTTTTTTTTTTATTTTTGCAATTTTTTGTGTCTTTTTTAGTTATTCTTTTGCTTCTGATGAAGTCTTCATAGTTAACCCTGGATATTCAGCAGTATTACATGTAAATAGAAATAGAAGCAGAGGAAGATACAGATTTTTTTTCTCCTGTAAATCTGGAAACTAAAAAACTATTAGATTGAAAAAGATTTTATATCAAACGGATGATTGAAAGTAGTGAAAAGAAGATTATTTGTTAGGAAAACTTACTTCTTACTTGAAATGTATTTTTAGTAGGTTATAAATATCTTTGTAAGTTTGAAACGTAGGACAGTAGACTCTTGATGAATTTTGTCTAAATTTGAATTAACCGCTGATGACAATAACAAAACATATTCATGCCTTCGCTGTTTCTTAAAATGAAACAGTTGCTACTTTTTGAACACCAACAGCGTTTGGTTTTTATCCCATTTTACATCACGGCCCAACTAGCAAAGTAGACAACTCGATGATGTATTGTTTAAATAAGCATTGATCAGGATTTTCAAATATTTTAATTGACTGATACGCTTAGTGACAGCGAAAAAATTGAGTCATTTTCAAAGTTAAAAAAAAAAAAAATGGAGTCGGCAGTGATGACGAAGACAGAATTTCAAAATGCAGAAAATCGTCTGCGCCCATGTCGTATGACTATGCGGCATGTAAGAGATTCCTTAAATAGACATTCGGCTTGGATGCTCTCGGGTAAATTAAACTCCTAGTGCAATTTCGCATCAACAGAGTCCGGGTGCTCGTCCTTACAGGTGGAGAAACCGGAAGTCAAACTCTCATGTGACAATAGCATCTACCGATAGTGATGCCACTTGAAGAATGGATGCCGGTTTCCGGGGAATGCACTAGGTCTGCAAAGGTTAGGGACCATACGCAGCCCCTTTAGAAATATATATGCATATAGCTTCTGCAAACAGTCGTTTAAAGGTGTGTGACTCTCCATATACATGTACTTATGTGTATAGACAAATAATACACACTTCAGATGTCTGATAGGCACATATTTCCCCTTAGATATGTGTTTTAATCCTTAAATTTTGTAATATATTTCTTAAATTTCTTTTACCATTCATCAAACAGAGTAGTTAAAGAGGAGAGGCGAAAGCTTCTATGAAATAATATATTAATAATCCACGTATTAATGATAGAAACTGTTTGATACCCCTAAAACATCTATTTTATACTTATGTCATTATTTTCCTCTCAACTTAAGTATCATTTGTTTAGCAGTTGTGAAAATTTTAAAAATATTTCTGGACTCTCCCATTATTTCCATTATCTGGGAACTTCCAGTTGTTATCTCATGCTTCAAGCTATTGGTTTGTTTTCTCTCGACGTGTATCCAACCTTATAATGAGTCGAAGGATTCTTTTGTTATTATTTAATATGCTTACAATGATAGTGATTGAATTTCTTCACTGCAGAGGCTCTGAGTGTCCGCTTAGCAGTTGTATCAGGTATGCAATAATTTGTTTGTGCTTTAGTAATGAATTACCTTGATTTAGAAACAGATACCTAAATTTTAACGGATTCCAATACTTGGCAAATTTAATACATATTTTTAAAAAAAGAAATTTCTCTGAATAATTAGTTATTTCCGAAAACGACGTTTTATTCAGTATTTCCTCACAGCAAATATTGTGTAGCGAGTGACTGAGTTCAAGGATTCCAATTGAAATGATTATCCAGCCCGAAGGCAATTTAGCCACTCTCTGGTTTACTAAACAAAACAATTGCTTTTAATTACGAAAAAGAATTAATGCGGGGTGATAAAACTATACGTATCTCTGAAGGAAACAGAGGTTTACTGATTCACTTCTTAACCCTTTAACTACGGGTAACGTCAATAGACGATTGGCCGAAACTTTTCTGTGGTACGGGTAACGTCAATAAGCGATTTGGCAAAACTTTCCTGTGATACGGGTAACGTCAATAAGCGATTTGGGAAAACTTTCCTGTGATACGGGTAACGTCAATAAGCGATTTATTGACGTTAATTGACGTAATTTACTTTTTTATTGGTTAGCCAATAACAAATTTTGCTATGGCGCAAGTTCATGTAAGAAACTCATGACATACGAGTATACATAGAAATAGATGTATCGCCATTTATACAATTTTTGGATACTTTTTTTGGCGATCCGACAAACAGATTTGTGAATATATTCCGGTAGTTAAAGAGTTAAGCTACCCTTATTTTCAATATATGCATGAAAACCTAAGTAAGGAAAACATAAAAAGGCAAATTGGCGTGTGCACTGTAACATGTTTGGTGTTAGTTCGCCAAAAAAATGAAACCAGTTTGTAGGCTACAAAATAGCATGCTTATTAATTTTACTATATTTTGGTCTAAACATACGACAGCACCAAAATATAGTAAAACTGAGAACCAATCTTTTACTTTTTGTTTGTTATTATTGTTTTTTACATTTGGTACAATACACCACCAAATTTTTAATTTTGCTGGGATTCAAACTTTATGCCAAATGCTTTTGGGGATCAACGTGCATTACCATCAATGACGTCCCGATGAGAGGTCACAGGAAATCGCTGTGACATCGCAAAAAGTTTCTTAATTCAGGAAATTTTGTTTTTAGCTAGTATATACTAGTTTTGTTGCTAGTATCTTGTTATCATTATTATTATCAGCTAGCTGTTTAGGGCATATAGCTGGTTTGTTAATTGCATAATAACGGAGAAAAGGTAACTAAAGTTAAAATTCTCGTCATTTAAATTTTATTAACCTGAACGCATGTTACCTAAAATGAACATGACTGCTTCTGACTACAATGATGTTTTACCGTTGGTTTACCATTAAAAAAACAATGAAAAATATTTAAGAAATATTATCACTTCAGTGATGTATAATTAATGCAAAGTATAATCTAAACATTCACCAAAATAGAGCAAAAAAATGTTCACATCAAAAAGCAAAGTATGGGAATGAGATGTCCTCGCCGAGATCTTTCGAATGCAAATTTTTTTTTTTTCAAATCGGACAATTTTTTTCAAAAGTTATTGGGGGGGGGGGGGGGGGCAGACAGATTCGGCCAGACACACATTTTCCCCATTTCAAAACCCTACATTTAAAAAAAATGTTTTAATTTTTCAAGCTTTATTTAAATACTTCTCTTTTTTTTTAATAGAGTTTCCTCTTTTTTAACGATATTTTTACGGTATATTAAGCGTTCTTTAATGCTTTATTATTATTATTATTACTTTTACGGAAAAGTAGGCTAATAACGAAAGATGGATTTCTAAAGATGCACTTATTTATTTAATATGAGAATGAGTGCACCTAGTACCAATGGTTAGGGGATTGAGTAGTAGTTTCTATTTATTTAATGTGAGGTCACTCTCACATCTAATATAACCACAAACAAAGCATCAATAAAAATGAGTTAAAAGTACAGCAATAAATTAGATTATAAGTCAAAAGGTAAAAACTTTCCAAAATGATTTTTCCGTGTAGCTATGCATTTTCCTATCTTTAATCTTGAGACGACAAAGTAAAGTGAATGTCTAAGAAAGTGTGTCTCGGGCAACGAATCCTATTTTGCGAAAAAGGAGTAGGTTTTCTTCCGTTGCTTTGAGATTTGAAGTGAAGTCGAAATTGAATTTGTGTTTCACATCCTAAACTCGGTATTTATTTACGCAATATTGCTCGCTATTCCTGATCTTTTATTCCATTTTCTTTAGCTGAATTGCTCCGGAGGAAGAATAGAAGTTTCTCTACGCATTTTCAATTTGATTTTCTTTAGATGTTTTAAAAAAAGGTCAGCACAAAATATTGAACATAACAATTTAATATCACTTTTCCACTTCATGTGGAAATTGAATTATCTCTTTGTAGTACAATACATTATAAAAGCATGTGTATGAACATTATTATAGGAAAAATAATGTATCGTTATATGTGATTTTTTTCTTTGGTTAAACGATGACTCCAAGCAGTAGCGTTCCTAGCATGGGTGTCACCCGAAACGGTAATTTGTGATGTAACCTCCCCCTGCCCCCCCCCCACCCCCAAAGTGTCGTGTTGTAAAAACTCGTAGTTTTGTGCAGAATATTTTTTTCTGTTGTGAAAACAAAAATCTCAAGAAATTTAATTTTATTTATTTGGTGTAACTTTCAGTAAACTGAAAATGAAAGAAGGCTTGATTTATCGTGAAAATATCGTTAGAAATCAAGAAAAGTCAAAAATAAGTTAAGTAATTAAATAAGGAATGAAAATAAAAAAATCGAAAGTAGGGTTTTGAGATGGGATGTCGGTCGGTCTGTCTGCCCCTCCTAATAACTTTTGAACGAATTGCCCGATTCGAAAAATTCTTTTTGCATTCGAAAGGTCTCGGCGAGGATATCTCATTTCCATATTTTCCTTTTATTTTTGAATTCAATTTTGAACAGTTCAAAAAATTTTAACATTAGCGCCTATGAGCAAAAATGAAGCAAATTACGAAAACTCTGGACACAACATCCAAATTCCTATGAGCAAGCTTACTGGAAGAAGCTTTCGGCGTAAAATATTGGTTCGAACAATTTTTAACCGACTTCACAAAGGAAGGAGGTTATACATTCATATTGTATGTACGTCGTTTTTTTTTTTTGTTTTTTTGTCCACTCATAACTTCGTACCGGATGAACCGATTTTCATTAATTTTTTTTTTAATCGATCGAGGGTGTTTTCCCATAAATCCCATACCTTGGTTTGACCATATTCGATAATTAGAAAAAAAGTTATGGGCTGAAATGTGGTCAATTTTTGGCTTTTTCATCCATAACTTTTGACTAAATGAACCGATTTTGATTATTTTTTCTTTGATCGATAGAGGGTCGTCTAACTCAAATATCGCACATCAGTTTGACTGCATCTGTTTTTTACAGAAAAAACGTTATGGGTTAAAAATAAGTATTTTTTCATTTTAATTGGAAAGGCTAGGCTCGATTTTTCTTTGTTGGGAAAGTTGTTAATGAAAATGAAACTCATTGTTAAAAAAGACTTTGTTGCCATTAAGATGTAATATTAAAAGCAATTATAACACGAAATAGACTGAAGGCTTCTCTGAAAATTAAATCCAATCAGTTTGCTTGCTCTACTAACCCTTTAAAATCGATTTTAAAACGAAATTTATCTTACAAACGGTTAGTTTTTAGTCATTCTCTCAAAATTTCCCTCTGATACGTATGTTTTAAAAATAAAGTATTTATATAAAAATGTATTTACACTAAAAAGAATAAAATAAAATAATTTTTGGAAAAAAATAGAACCGACTTTAAACTATAAATTGCGCTAAAAAGTAAAAAAAGAATATTATTCTTTAAACAACTTCGATACTACTTTTAAACATAATTTTTGAAGTCGGTGCAAAATAATGATGGATTTTGATACATGATTCCTTTTGTAACTATGAACCAATTACAAATATAAATATCGTAGAGTTTGCAACAGTTTCAGTGTAAAATAATGCATGGTGTAATTATAACTAGACTGTCATAATTTTTCACCGACTTGAAAAATTATGTTTAAAAGTCGTATCGAAGTTGTTTAAAGAATAATATTATTTTTTACTTTTTAGCGCAATTTATAGTTTGAAGTCGGTTCTATTTTTTTCCAAAAATTATTTTATTGTTCATTTTTGAACAGTTAAATAAAAAAAGAGAAATAGCTTCATTTTTCCATTGTCTCGACGCAGGCGATAAATTCGCCAATAATGATGCAGCCAACGCCAAACGGAATATCGCCGCTGGTAACCTTTTTCGTGCGCTGTCGCCAAAAAGCCTGCTTGGCGAGATATGCGCCGTGACAATGGAAAGGTACCAAATTAACATTAGCACCTACGGAAAATTTCAATCCCATATAAATCCTGATCTAATCGACGGATTTTCTTACAACAAACTTTATCGGAAAGATATTACGCTGTAGAACATGTACAGATACGAAGTTCAACAAGAACTGAGCGAGCCTATTTTCCTATGAATTTTTTTGATCGGGATTTTTAAGGATATTTCTCAAGGAATAAATGAATGAATGAATGAATAGATGAAAGAGTAAAAGAATGAATGAGTGAATAAATGTTAAAATAAATAAATGATTGAATGAATGAATAAATACACGAATGAATTAATGAATGAATGAATAAACGAATGACTGAATAAAAAAAAGAATGAATGAGTGAGTGAATGAATATGTATTATCCGTTGAAAAAGGTATATTTGGAGTAATTAAGAACCATAGTTAAATGAGAAAGAGAGAGAAAGAGATAGCTAGATTATAAATTTGAATTTGGTGTATACGGGAAAGTAGGATCGTATAGTTCTAGACGGAACTTCTTGTTTATTTTTTTACTTTTACGGGAAAGTAGGCTAAAAAGTATTCCGCGTATCAAAAAAAAATCAAGAAAGTTGCTTTAATTATTTGTATAGCAATTAAAAATGGTTTAGACAGTTCGTTAGCAGATTTCGCTGCAATAATCAAATCTTTCTTAATGAATGCGCTACTTGCGCTGTATAGAAACATGGACTTAAGTAGGTAACTAGATAGTTGTTTTGGCATAACCAATTTATCCTTAAGTAAGATACACGAAACAATAGAGAATGAAAGGTGTGTTATAATATCTAAATTAATTTTCGTTCAAAAGCCTTTATTTGACTACCAGTCAAACCAATATTAATTTGCCTATATGTTATAATGAAAGATGAAAAGTTTGTACCTCTAAATATATTTCTCTACGGACGGTTAAGGATAAGTTTCTCTTGAACTGTGTTCTTGACGGACGAGAACTGAAAACAAACGTTCTAGCGGAGCTGTGAAGTCGAAGTCAGGATGACTTTTGGGTATAGAAGACTCCGAATCATTTTTTTCCTACTGCCCAGATGGCATTTCAATCATACCCTAAAGTTTAATCTGAAATATTAAACAATGACGCCTTACTCGTAGATGATAAAAAAACAATATATATATATATATATAGAAAAAGGACAAGTTTTCGAGTGGCACACTAACACTTTAAACTGACATAAAAACTTATGTTTTAAAATTATTTAAAGAATCGTGCTTTTCGAATGTATTTTACAAGTGTTTTCATCGTTTAAGATACAAAAAACCCCTGAAAAATGTGTAGTGAGTTTTGAAGCTAGCAATTATTATAAACATTTTTGGGAATGCACAGAGCGTACGAGAAAGGAAAGTTGCATTTTGAAGTTCAACCTTATTTTAAAAGTAAAATGTATCAACACCATTGTAAAAAAGTTTAAAACGTTAATAATAACGTCATTTATTAATAGAATTTATCTAAAAAAAATATTTTATAGAATAGTGTTATAGTGACAGTACTTTCTTGATATTTCGTGAGAAACTCCATATAAGTATATTAATAATGCATCTATAAATAAGCGTATTTTTCCGATTACCGATTAATCGGCAGAAGAACATATTCCGATACCGATTAATGGGCAGTTGATGAATTATATGATTACTTATTTCTAATTCTGCCATTTCCCCATCACTATTCTTTTTTCTAACAATTTTTAACTTTACAGAATAAGCTAACAGTTAACTTCAGTGAGTAACGGTTTATATTCCCTCATTTTCATATTTTAAAAAATTATATTTTCAGGTTTTATTCAATTCCTGTGAACCAATTGATTGTTCATAAAATCATATTCTGTTAACTAGACCTAAAGCTTCGAACATTTCGATACTGGCCAGTAGACACTTTTAATATGAATATGTATGTAAATGAAAAGTCTGAGTGATCTATGTAAATTAAATACACACATAACTTTCCACGTTCTCATACATGATGTTGCAATTAATATTGAAAGGTAGAGAAAAAAAAGAAAGAGCTAAAAATACCACTCTTTTTGAGTGACGCCTTGGGCTTGTGCTCACCTAAGCCTTTCCTTGCATTCGCACCACGCAAAGAATTTCTAAGTTCAAAAGAACTACTGCCGGAGTAATTCACTTACTGACGACTCCTCAATTTTAAATTCCTCTCGTGTCAGAGACAAACTTTTCCCCAGCTTAAAATCATCGAAATAAGAAGAATAAAGCAAGAACATAAAGAAACATGAGAAAAATGCCGGAACAACAGTATGGTTAGCGATAAAAAATTTAGGGCTCTGTAAAGATTCTAAGTGAAAAAGAAAACTTCGAAGAAACCATAGTAAAGGTTTCAGAAGGATTGAGGGAACTGGCTAAAGCCGTTTTCTTTACTAGTTTTATTAACTTTTTTAGTCTTTTCGTTTTCGCCTAGAGGAAAATAAGAAAAGGAAGTGTTTTGGTGTAAATTAAAAATGAAGCATTTATATCTCACTTCGATAAATTTTTACACACATATTGTTCTGTATTGCATCAGCTGAACCGTTTTCTGTGAAAAGAAATAGATTAGTTGTTATTGTACGTTGCTGAAATGAGATTGACCTTCTTAAAGTTTTCACTTTTGAATTCGATGCATTTCCCAATGTAGGAAGTTTTCCGTGCTTCAAATACTTTTTAAGATTATTTGTCTGACTGATATCCCCTCAGTAGCAGACGCCATGGTGCACTGGGTTAACTACATTTTTAACGCCGTCGGTTATAAATCGTGTTTTTTATTTATTTATTTCTTTATTTTTGTCGTAAAAAGCAAATAAATTAGAAAAAGAGTTGTTTAAATGAAAATATCTGAGAAGGCTTTAAGAAAGACATCTGAAAAGGACAGTAGTCCTTGTTTTGTCATTTTATAATTTTGCGAATTGCAAGAGGAAATTAAAGAGTTTTGTGTGGTATTTACTTTTCGAATTATACCACAACTAAAACTGTCTTCACTGGTGCAATAGGACACATCTAAATTGACTTAGGTGTGCTAAAAAATACGACTTCTGTACCTTTTAGTGTACTGCCAATGCCCTTAGGAACACTATCCTGTAACGCATTGTGGTGCAGAGTGGTGGGCCGTTTAAAGACAGATAGTTTAGAGTAATACAAATGGGATTCATTCCCTAACAAAGATGGCACCTGAAAACCCCATGCATGGAAAATTGCTTGAAGCCTTGAAGATAATAACACGAAACGAGGCATAAAACGCTACCCAGACGTATCGTAGATAAAGAATCTAACGGGAAAGTCAACGTGACTGATTTTATGATCTAAGACGACTGCACTTATCGAAGACAAGCTTTGAAATGATGCATTGTGTTTTGATTAATCTGTATGATGTATAAATAATGCTTTAATTATAACTTCAACATTGACTGTTCATATACATGGGCACTAGCCTTTATATATGAGCACATGATTTTAGACCTGCTAGACTACAAGAAAGTAGTAAGCAAGCGCAACAAGTTTTAAACGCGAAACGATCGGCATGAAACGGCTTGCAGTTTAGACCGGGGGTTGGCGAATGATAGCGAGCAGGGGATCATTCATAATTGATGAAGGGGAGGGGGTTCGTGAAATTGTGACAAGGGGAGAGGAGGGGGTAACAAGGAGTGTGGCGTAATACTTATGGAACATAGTGTGAAGTGTGACAAAGGGGATAGTTGGGTCAAATATGTGAGGAAAAAGCGTGGCATCATTTATGAACGGTTCCCAAGGGGTGGCCTCCCTAGTATGTCATAAAGTGTACAAGTAGATAGGTACAAATTCTCTTTGTGCTTGTAACTAGTAACATCTTGCACTTCTAATGTTTGTAAACAGACCGTAACCGGAGAACCTCTCTATTAATTGTTGATCTATAAAAGTACAACTTTACATGATAGAAAAAATAATTCTTTATGTTTTACTTTACTCATAAATTACATTTTGTAACTTTCTCGTGACATTTTTCTCTACCTCCTTACTGTTTTAGAGCTTCTAGGGAAAACTTCAAACTCAGTTTTAATCTGTTTTGTAAATTTCAAATACAATTGTTGCATTAATTGACTTCTTTCATGGAGGGGTTCCACGAAAAACAGAAATGACAAGACGTTCACGGGATAAAAACGTTTGAGAACTAATGGCCAACCTTTCTAATCTGTTGGCATTTGGATATTTACGCCAATTTGTGGATTTTTTATTTGTCAAAATTTAGAAAAAATGTAATTCAACTTCGAGTTAAAAGAAATATAAAAGAAATATATAAAAGTGCTAATAATAAATGGTAGATTCAAATACTTACTTTATAGCAATAAGCTATTACATATTCCATCAATAAATTATTACATATATTCTTCATTATAAATGCAAAAAATGATTGATATTGCTCATGAGGTACCCTAGGAGAAATGACAAGCTTATAATGTAGTAGAATTAAAATTCAGCAGCACAATGACAGCGACATTGCAGTTGCTACTTAACATCCTAAGGGATGCTTTGGTGGTTTTGCTTTTCGTTTCAGACGCAAAGAAAAAACAACTGCTACGCAAGAATAAACTCGAAGATAAACAAGAAAGACTAGAGAGGAAAAAATGAATCACAGTAACATGAGGAAACTCTTTCCATTCGCTTTCTTTCGTATTTGTCTGTTCGGAAATCCTGTTGATAGATGAAAAGTTCACTACGGACTACGCGATCACATTTTCTGCCTTTTCCAGATAGCAGAAAGCAGCTTTTTATAACCTGGAAGGAGAATTTTATCATTTTGCTTGCAATGTGGGATGCATCTTTGGAATATTCTGCGATTTATTTGCACGCTTCAAATGTTGCATGAATATTCGTTTCGAGGGATAAAGATACGGGAAATGCAATAATATTTAACCTCATAAAGTTCAAAAAATTCTTATATTGAGAATGTAAAAGATAAAATACCAGAAGATGTTACCTGTGCATTTTAAAGTTGTATTACAGTCGAACCCGCTTAATGCAATATCAGCTAAAAGAATGTCCCGCTTAATGTAACACGTTTTCAATTCACCAACAAATAATTGTAGAGTCGAGCCCGCTTAATGAAATAGCGAATTTGCCATTTATATTATTAACCATTATTATAATATAAGCGGGATGTTCGATCGTCCGTGATCACAGAAACTATGGTTTGGTACATTACAATTTTATTACATTATGTGAGATATTTTTTTATTGATATTCCATTAAGCGGTTTCGACTGTATATTGTTTCTGTGATCCCGGATAATGGAATATGCCGCTTATTAGAATAATTTTTCGCGGCAAACCGGCTATCCATTCAGCGGGCTTTTACTGTATTTGTTTAACAAATGCATTACAATGATGTTAAAAAATTTTTCTCAAATGTTATGACTGAGTTCCTCAGTTATTAAAAAATAAGTATTTTGCTTTATAAATATTCTTATACTATAGTTCAACGTAAATGTACAAAACGATTGAAATTTCATACTGCTTGTTAAACGGTGTTTCTTTAAAACATCTATAAAACTATTATCAATAAATAGGCTTTACAATATACAATTAAATCATATAATCAAGTTTCTTGTTAACAGTTTCTCAATAAAATTCTTGTTTTCCCGCAGTCTAAAACTGCAGAGAAAGACTTGTAGAGTTACATGAAGTTGAACACTCCAGATTTGTGACTACCAGTCTAAAAGTTGTAAACAGATGTATAAATAAGCGTTTGAGCTCTGAGGCTACAAATTTAAAAATCGTCAAAAATGGCAGCAGCTATGGCGCCCACATTTAACTTCGTGTACCAGAAATAGCAATTCTTTGTACTCACGGAAGTTTGTTCTCTGTTTTTTTTTCTGTAATTACATTTTTTAAAGATACAGAAACAAAGACTTAGTGGTGTCTTGTTTTTAAGTTTCTGTTACTTTACGACAGACTTCGGATAAATGATTTCTTGGAGATCTCATGCATTTTCGGTCAAAATTTTTTAAAAGTCTTGAGTATCTTTACAAAGTCAAGGCAAGTTGTAAAATTTAATCTCCGTCGTGGGCCCAATATAATTTTATTCTCAATTAACTTTGCATTTGTAAAAAATATATCTCTTTTATGTGTCAAATTTAATCATCAAAATTGTCAATCTTACAAAAATACATATTTTTTAAAAAATGTGTTTCCTTTTTTCCTTTTGTAGTTTTACGAAACTTTGGCATCTTTAAGAGCGATCAAATTACTGCTTCAGAAGTGCCCAAGTCGAGTAATTGGCCTGCAATCCAGATAAAATAAAATTTCAAGATGACAAATGTAGCAATTTTTGGTATGAAATGCCGCTTTTTGGTTTGAGATGAAATATCACCTTTGCATGTTAAATACATAATACTTTTCAAGAAAAATGTAGCATGTTAAATGTAGTACATGTCAAGGGTAGTACTTATCAAGAAATAAAAACATTATCTACATGAGTCAAGAGTAGTACTTTTCAAGAAACATAAACATTATCTACATTAATGACTCATTTGAAAAAATGCAGCTTATCCTTATTTTCAAGTTTTACGCCATTGGGTAAAATTTACGTAAACACATTCTTTCTTTTTTTTTCACTTATAATGGTTCATGCCGGCATAGCAACAGAGCTATTATTTTTGTTCACTCATTAACAAGTGTCACCAAAAATACTTTGTCAATTCTATAATTTATTAATCAGATTGTGTTTAGACAGTTTTAAAATTAAAGTGATGTTTGTGTTAATTTTCTTTTCTTCCATACAAGCATTGTTACATACCACAGTTCAAAAATATGTAAAAATTATATTCGTCTCTGATTATTATGTTTACTTTTGTCTATTAATTTATACTTTTAGACTACTTAATCACAGTTTAGGGGGTCTTTTTGACCCGAAAACCTTTTCATTGTTCGCCGTGCTTTAACTCAGTGTAGAGAGAAATATATTCCTTCTCGTGAAATTTACGAAAAACATACTATACTAGGAACAGAAATAATAATTTCAAAAACCTTAAGATCTTTGAAAAACCTCATGTTTTAATAATCTTTTCAATATGTTGAATTAAATAAATAAAAGCACTATTTTTTGAGGGCTTTACTTTTTTTTTATCAAGCATTGAAATACTGCAAAAGGGGACTGTTAGGAAAAAAAGGGGGGAGGCTGTTTCATCCAAGTCAACGCTTCTTTTAGTACACTCATGTATCCATTGACTTCCGTGTAGTATTTTCACTTTCTACTGTTCAATAAAAGAAATTGGATAATTTCTTTTCTGAAGGGAAGTTTCTATTAACAATAATAAAGGGAATTCTCGCAGGAAGCGAGAGAAAGAAACCAAAAAAAGAATTTAATAAGCGACTGAACGTTATCGAGATTATTTCTGGAAATATGGGGAAATAACTTTTAAAAGTGCTTTTTTTTTTTATTTGGGGCAGAATGCTGTTAACCATATTCTTCTTAGTTCGTGAAATGCATTTCAAAGCTGTTAAGTGACGATTGTTTAAGCTTCAGTTAGAAGGGAAAAAATACTATGCTTTTAGATTTATTTTTAACTTTAAACAGTTAATTTTATTTCCTCGTATGAAGTTATTCGAGTTAGATATTGTTATTATCTCAAATATATAATAATAATAATTATCGAGTTAATTACTATTATTATATATTCGAGACAATATTTATGCATGCTAATCTTCTATAATTTTTAGGTTCACGTAAATGCAAAATTAAATAAAGCTGTAAGTCACACATTCAAATTTACTTGTTTACTAAAAGCAGTGTAGTTATACGCAGAATGAAATCCAACAACGTTGCAATGAAAATTGCAGTGTAAGCCATTTTAAGCCAAGCATGGAAATTTTTATAAAATGCGGCATTCTTTACATTGAAGTGTACTTAAATTAAATTCATTAAGACGCAAAAAACGTTTTGTGCATGAAAAATATTTTATGGCCAAATTAATGAAGAAATCGTTTAGTTGAACAATTGTATTATAGTTGAATTTATGTATATTTTGTGGAAATTTTTGAAACATTTTGATTGCAAATGGACTTGCCGTTAAATAAATACATTATTTGATTCTTAATTTATTACCAAACTTTCAATAAAATTGTCAAGGCACACATTGAAAAAAAGACTGAAAAGAATTTTTTGGTCAATGAGTAAGTTAAGTCAGTTATTTACTGATAAGCCTGCCAGTCAATGAAACTATCCGAAATATAAAGTGAAATGAAGTGATCCAAAATACACACACACACAACGGACAAAATTATTTGTGTAACGCACATATAATTTTACTAGTATGTTAATGTATTGATACGTCTTTCATTCAGTTCTTTAAAACTCAATAGCGCGACTGCCGATTGGGGGCCAAGGCCTACTGTGTCCCTGTCCATTCCAGCTTCCGAGACCAAGGGCTCTGGGGTGCAGAAGCGGATGTTCCGGTCAAGTGGTCGGCCTGACGCGAAACCCCCAGTGTTTAGTTCCCAAGCAAGCTTGGCCCTCATTTTATCGACCACACTGAAGGCGGTGAAAGGCTGAGTCGACCCTGCCCAGCCCGGGAATCGGTTCCCGGACCTGTGGTATGGTAGCGCAGAAAGCTGCCACTCAAACACTGGGCCTCCTTTCGGTTTTTTACAAGGCATTTTAACTCAGACGACTGACCTCTTATACACTTTTCAGTCTTAAGGGAAAGGAGGGTAAGAGTACGCAGTCGGTTAAGAGTACGCAGGGACTTTTTTCTCTGTTGGCAACACTGCAAGCAGAAGCGAGTGTGATCAACTCAACACGTTTGTTTTCAGCTGGCTCAAGAGACCGCCATTGTTATTTTCATCCTTGCTGTCGTTTATTTATCAGGTAAAATATGATTTCTGCATGTTGGCATGTAATTTTTCTGTGAAGAAATATTAATTTTTTTGTCAATAAAGGATTGATGTTTGCTTTTTAAGGAGATATCATTATGAGCTTTGTTCCCTTCCGAACAACGTGGGCATGTCAGAATTTTACTATTGTGAATGCTACAGCCATCTATGGACGATTTTGAGGAGCAATACATCGGCGGGTAAGAGTACGCACATAAGGAAAAGGTAGAGAGAAAGAGAGAATTAGAAGAAGCAAAAGGCTAATCGAGCTGCTATGAAAAGTAAAAATGGGGCTATAATGGAAAAAGGAAAAACCGTGAAAGCAAAGGAAAAACTTGTTCTGCATTGTATCGACAACCCAGTTCCCACAACAAGTTCAGCAAACAATGAAGCGACAATATGCCCAGGCTGCAAACAATCATATGATGAAGATTGGATCCAGTGTGGATTGTGTAAGGAGTGGTGGCATGATGAATGTTCCAGTTACAAAGGCACTGGAGCATTTGTATGTGACTACTGCTAAATTTTCTGAAGGCATAATCTTATCCGCCAGGTCGGGTAAGAGTACGCATTTGCATTTTTTTCCCGCTTGCTTTCCTTCATATATTTTTTTAAGATAAAACTTTCATTTTGTGTACCAAAGTTTCTAAGTTAATAAACTATGGTTCAGTCAATTTTCAAGGTTCTCACTTTTCAATTCTCATTTTTATAACGAACAATCCACTAGGTGCGTACTCTTACCCTCCTTTCCCTTATGTGGTGCCCTTATACGCAGTGCCCTTATGGGTCGCAGTGGGACCTACAGCTTTAAGTGAAATCGGAACCACTAGTACATGATCGGAAGAAGTCAATGCCGAAATTCTTTATACATCTCCATTTCTTCGCACTGAAGAAGAAAGCTCCGTGTAAGTACAAAACACGTGTATGCAGTTTTTACTGAAATTTATGACTTATATTTGTTGCTTTACTGTTTACTAAATGTAGATTAACTTTCAAGTATATTATTTGTTGAAATTTACTTATAATGTTTCGACCCAAAATAGTGCCTGAACTGTCTCATCGCATAGCTTATTGGGAACTAAGTGCCGTTGATAAAATAAGTCGTCAACAGGAAGTACGTTTTGATGGGATGACACTTAAACCAGATATACAACAGAAGTAACGCATCACAAATCAGGAAATAAACTGTAAAATACATAAATGCTAACGATTTGAACTGTCTTAAGAATAGCCCTCGAAAAAATAAATTCTTCTGATAAAAATATGAGAAAATAAATCAATTTGATAAAAAAATATTTCAAACGTTATACTTACATTTTCAAATGGTAAGGTTTCTTTCTCACTTACACCTTCTCATTTATGTTCTCAAGCACGAGAAACCTTATACAGCAGCTGCTACAAATCGAAATGCAATTTCCAAAAATTAGATTTCAGTACAGCCTTTACATCCATCTTAATCTGCAGCAGGTCGTGTCAGAGGAAATTGATTGGTTCTGCTGGCTTTAAATGAATGACATGAGACTAAGAAAACATGCAGCAGAATGCAGCAAGCTCGGGGAGAAAAATATAACCAAGTGCGCTGTTTGTAGTTTATAAAGATGTTTCGAATTCTTTTATAATCATTTAAATCTTCTTGAAAGAAATTTTGTTTACAAAGCCTATTACGGGTTCAGCTGAGCTGACCCAGATAGAGGACCTATTTTATTAGTTCTAATGTTAATATTGGATAATTATTAAAGGTATGCAACTTATATGTTACGTATCTTATTGTATTCGACTTATTTTGCATATGAAACGTATGCAACTTACTTTGGGTACGTTAAGACCTAATATGTAAATCGGATAAATTTCAAAATATTAATTTCTTTCCTAATAAAGATAAACCAGATGAGTTAAATTTGAGAGGTACTTATAGTACTTCTTTTATTTCTGACATACTTGTTTAAATGTTTAAATGAATAATGCGTTAATGTGTGTGTGATTTTTTTTTTTTTCATTAAAGAGAGGAGAAAATTTCGACTGTCCCTACTCTGTTTGTTACCAGCATAGGTTAATGTTTGGGGTGAATGGTAAATATTTATTTGCGGTTGAAAACATACACAATGGCACATAATACGAGTCTTTTTGTAGCATTGCTCGTGTTCTGTTAGTTCGATTTAAAACGCATAATGTCCAATTATACGCAAAATAGCTTTAATAATCACATACTAAAAGCAGTACACAATTAGTTCTTTAACTTTAGTCAACCGATTAAGAATATTTCCGTGAGAATTATTACTTCGGTATTTTTCTTTTAACATTGAGGTTTTTGATGGTACATAGGAACATAATTTGTTGAGCACTTGCCTCTATTTTTTGATATCTATTCGTCAAACATTAAACATTTGGCTCTAGGACAACGAAAGAACTGATGGACACACACCCGACATATATACCCCGATCCGGAATGGGGGGGGGGCTCCTCGTGGTGCTGACTGGGTTACCATTCACTCCACCAATCCGCTTCCGGCGGATATTAGGCTCTCTTTGTAGAAAGACTGCGGCACCCGCCAGTCCGATTCCTATAGCCGATTCCGATTATAAACACGTTGACTGCCGACACGCTGACTACCAGCGCTGTTTGTAGTTTATGGATCTCCAGACGATAGTTTAATTTAATTACAACATATTGTACAAAACATTTTATTGCGTAAAAAATTACTAATCTTCTATAAATGTATAGAAAAATGAAAAAAAAGTCGGCAACAACGAGACAACTTGTAATTTGGTTTCGCAACAAGTTCACCTACTACGAGTTATCTCGTTGGTTGGCAGTCAACGTGTTAAGTGTCTGAGAGTTTTTGGAAGGTTGGAAAGAGGATCGCTGCGTTCCGTACCCTTCAGGGTAATCTGAGAAGCCATGAGATGCTATGTACAGTAAAACGGTAGTTAACAATAATTAAGTTAAAAACCTGTAAAGATTGACAATACGATGGTGAATGCATCTCTGTGCACAGAAGAAAAACGGGGAACGTTTCGTTCTTCAGTTAATAAAATAATGAATTACGTAGCAGTATTATTACTTTTTTAAGGCCAATTTATTTCATCAACTACACTATTAAGTATACGTTCTTTTCTTCATTTCATTGATAAAACGGATGCTTCATCACTAAGACACAGCTGCTGTGCATTTACACGCATTCGCAAAGCCTTTATTTAATATCTTGCAATAGAAAGTTTTCTTTATCTATTAAGGAAAAAAACTGCTTATGAATCATCCAAAAACCTGGATAAATTGTGGGAGAAGCGAGAAAATAAATAAATTCTGGTGATATCAGAAAAACTTTCCATTCGTCGAGGAGCCCGGAAATCCTGTTGATAGATATACCGCTCTTTCCTGGATGGCATTTTCGCCTCTTCTTATAGTTTTTGAAGAAAACTCCTATCACTTTCTTGGAGAATAAATGATGCGGGTCTATGAAGGGAACAAAATATTATTAAATACTACGGGCCTAAAGGGGAGAAATACCTAATATTTTTTTCCCAAAATGAACAAATTGTTTTTTTGTTGATAAAATAAGTATTAATACGGACAAAAACAACGGCATAAATTATAACCACTTCATCAGGTGAGCAGAACACTCCCTTAGGCATGCGAAATAAAAGCAAGACATTCTTCAGAAAGAATTTGTCCGTAGAATAACGGAACTGAATTCGAAACAAATTTTGAATATGCTTACATCTTAAAAACAGTCTCAAAAATTCTGTTTATATCCTCCACTTATCTCTTTTGTCATTAGTTTAAAATATACGGGATTTGAAGTACAAATTTCCATCTAGTGAAAAAAGGGTACATAAAAGACAAAAAAAAAAAACCCTTTATTGCCAGTGAATTTAGAGAACTTGTTGAATGTGTATTATGCATTCAAGTCCATCACATGCTCAAAGTGCGTTATAGCCTGCTTAATAGTATCTTGAAGGGTTCGTCTTATACATTTCATAAACTTGACGATTAGAATTACAAGTGATACAGTAGCAAGAAACCCTCACCTGGTGGAACAATTTTGAATTAATTTTTTACTTTTTATTGCAGAATTCTTTTCGCCAGGGTTTATATACCATCTATACATAAGTTTCACACAGATACGTCTCTGTGTCGAAATAAACAGAATGACTTTAGCTATAACTATTCTCTATCATACGTTATTGAACCAAAAAGTTCCAATCGTTATTGTTATTATTATTAATATTATCATTATTTCAGTTTTTCTTACTTTGGCGGTTTATGTATGGGATACGTTTCTCTTTTGTTTTTTCCAAATTTAGGTGAACTTTTTTTTTAACGGTATCTACATATGTTTTCTTCTTTTTCGTAGGACCTGTATTGAAATCTGCGAAATAAATAAAGTTTAACTTCAGTAACCCTTTGTATTAATTTAAGAAAAGGAAAGTAAATGGAGTATTTTAGCCATTTATTGTACATTTTAACGATAATAATGTCCTATTCGGACCAAAGACTTTAACTTCATTTTCTTTCTTGACTTATATCAATCTTGTATTATACGTTGTTTCAATTTAACACACTCTACGTTGCATTTACAGTATTTTCGAATTGTGTTTTATTTTCCTCGCTTTCAAACAGTTCTGCTCACGCGTGTACTGTAAATACGGAATATATTCCTTTCACTTGTATTTATTGCAGAATGGGAAATGTTAGGCACTGTGGAAAATACAAAGGATATCTTTCCTCTTTGTGCTACAATTTCAAAACTTCAAAGAATTTTGTAAAATGTGTCTGAGGAATAAATTATCTTGTTTGAGCATACACACACAAGTTATTCGACGCTTCAACGGGCTCCTGTCTACCCTTTGAAGTATTCATTCCGTTTTCCACTCTGCTAGATAAATTCTCGTTTGTTATACTTTTCACTTCATTTAAGACAAAGGCTGTTTTAATTTTTAACGCCACTCAAGTAACACAATTAAAATGTTACACTAGCGATTTTAGTCCATAAGGGTTAAAGTTTTGGGAAATATTCACTGTCACATTTACCATCGTATTTTTAGAGAAAGACAAAGTTTTAAAGCTCAAATTTGCAATTGCAAATTTGTAATTACATGAGTTTTTAATCTTTAGAAAATTCCTTCTTCAGGTCAAGGGTTCCGTATAATTATTCTTCACTATATTAGCGCTTGAAAGTAATATAATCTGCTACGCTTCAATTTTAGTGTTGTGTAAATTATTGAATTTTAGAGAGGATTCTATCAGCTTCCATGTTCCAATTGTAAGGAGGATTTTCTTGTTCTTCTGTTTTAAATTCATTAATCTCTTTCGGTAATAACCTGTTTTGAATGGTATGAATTTGAAATTCTAATACGAATTAATTTTTTTCCAAGAATATAGTACACGTTGATGCTTGATCTGCATTTATGGCAGTTTAGAAGTTATTTTCATATGAAGATGGAATTGACAGAGTAGGCCCCTTAAAGAAGGGTCTTTACGGTTTGGAAAAAGCACCAAGGAGCAAGTGTTTGGGAAACTATTTGCATAAAGTTGGCTTTGTAAGAAGTGCGGTAGACACAGGCTTGTTTGGAAGAACTAAAAAAGGGGAATTACTTTTATTAGATTAAAACGTTGATGGCGAATTGGTTGCATCAACAAGTAAAGACCGAGTAGTAACTTTTCTTGAAGATTTGAAGAAAAAAAATTTATCGCTAAACCAACTATTTAAGATTTAGATGAATCGTCGAGAAGAAGGTTTTATTTAATTGTGCCGCAAAGTGGCCAACTCTCAAACGGGTTTCATTATTATGACTGTTTTTGAGTCTTGTCCTCAGGAAACTGTTTTTATTTCTATTTTTTATATTATCTCAAACTGTATTTAATAATAATAATAATAATAACAGTATTATTAATGAAATAATAATAATAATAATAATAATAGTATAATAATGATAATAATAATAACAGTATTATTAATGAAATAATAATAATAATAATAATAATAATAATAATAATAATAATGTTGTTAATTAAGGGGACTCGGCACTAAAAATCGGACAAAATCTCGATTTTCGCATTTTTGCTCCAAATTATACTTTCTATATTAGAGAACGTTTGTGCAAAGTTTCAAAGTCCCACGTACACTCTAAGGTATCTTATTTTTTATTTTATATGAGCATTTTAACACTTTTTTTACCTAACTAAAAACTTTAAATGGCTTTTTCTCCGCCTCGCTTTTTTCATACTATGTAATAGTCAAAATGCTAAGGCTTTTTCAAATATGTATCGATTCCCTTGAAATTTTTATTGCTTGTTCCAAATGTTTAACTAAATGTAACCTAGTATGGAATTTTTGATGAATTTATTAGAAATTATTTTAAAGCAATTTAACTGTAAAACATCTTGCAATACCGAGATTTTTCTCAGATTTTTCAGTTTTAAATTTTTTTTCAAGAACTAATAAAGACATCAAAAATTCCATACTACGAAGTGAGAAGTATAGTTTCTTCTTTCTTGTAAAAAACATCCAGGCAAAAATCGCCCATTTTAAAAAAAAAGAGTAACGTTTTTAAAAAAATTTAAATTTTGTAAATTTTTTTTTAATTTTGAATTTTTGGACTATTTTTTTATGTTTGTTCTTCTATAGCACATCAAGTTTGAGTCATAAGCATACATTACCAGTTAATACACCTCGAATTATGTTCAATTTGAGAAGGTGGAGTTTTAGGTGCCGAGTCCCCTTCAGTAGAGGCCTTATTCATTGTCCTGTTGTAGCCCATTTCCTGTCCCACTGCGCCCTGCAAAGGGGCACAGTACAGTTGGACAACTTGAGTACCTTTTGAAAAAAAAAATTCGGTGAATGAAGTGAGGAAAAAATTGGGGAAAAAATACATTAACAGCTACAAATTGCAGAAATGTGGTTTTGCATTTAATTGAGAAAAAAGTAAATAAAAATACAATGGAAGTCCCACTGGGTGTCCCCCTCTCTCTTCATGCTAATGAAGAGCAAAACAGGTCGAGAGAAATTAGTTAAATAATCAAACGCACTTTTAAAATATACTTTCAACGGATAAGTACTTAAAAATACAAATAAGCAGAAAATAATTTATTTTTCATCCACTAGTAGAATTTTAGGTAGCTACGAAAGCACTTTAAAGTCTTTTAAGTACGTTTTTACTTTACTCTCCCATTGAATTTCAGTGTAAATATACATTAAAAAAAGTTTGTCAAAAGAATTTTTTGCATTTGTTGAAAATGTCATTATGAGGACAACATTTTCAGAGCTCTTTTCATATTCATTTAATAGTTTTATTAAAGTAGAATTTTTTATATTCCCAGAAAAGCAAAGTTCTAGAAACTTGTGACTTAATTTTGAGAAATTCAAAAAGCTTTCCGGGAATGTTGAAGTTTTGACATTGTTGTTGGAAACTTAAGTAGGTGAATTGTTTTGAGGAGAATAACTTTTCTAAGACTGAACTGTTTTTGTTTGCATTGCAACTCCTTGTAAGTTTTCTTTCTTTTTTTTCTTTTATTTTACATGGTTGTTTTTTGGAATGTCAAATGTTTTCTTAAAATATTTTTTAAAGTAAAGAAAGTTCAATAACAAGGAACCATTCATAAATAATGTCACACTTTTTTCAGTAGAGTTGACCCCCTCCCCCTCTTTGTCACAAAATGTCACACTTCATCATACCCCCTACTCCCCTTTGTCAAATGTCACGCTATATTACATAAGCATATGTGCTTACAGTTCAGATTCAAAGCACTGGGTTATGGGTTACATTTCCAATTTTATTCTTTAACTTTTAATAACATTTATGAGCATAATAATAATAATGATTATATGTGTGTACTTTATTTTGTGATACTGACCGAAAGTATGCTGGCATGACGTGATGGTGTAAACTGTAAAGTTATAAAACTGAAAATTTCTCCCTCTTAACTCAGTTCTCTTGTTTCCAGATATCTAAAAGCAGGCAGAAGAAGTTGATGCACTTAACCCAGTAAACAGTTTTTGCTCGAAAGTACGTGAAAGTTTAGTCATTTATCCGGATTCTAGCAGTAAATTACAAAGAATTAAAAACAAGAAACTACAGGTATTAAAAAAATAAGAAAAACGATTCGAGAGATCCGGCGGGAGTATGACCTCGACAACCGGACCTTCTCCTCCTCCGTCACTTCAGCAGTCACTTCATCGGTAACGTACTTCGGTGCTGTCACCCGCAGCATCCATGGTCAGCAGCACCTCAGTCAGTGGCTGGTGGTGTTGACGATGAAGAACTGTACATCGACGACGGTACTCTATCCACCTGAATTACACGGAATAAAAAACAAATACCCACAGAGAACACTCTGCGAATTGACAGCAGTAAAATACCCAATACTCAGTAATTTAACAGAAATAAAATACCCAAGATTGTGCAAAATGACCGAAAGTAAACCAAAAAAGGAAATTTTTTTCGCAGTAATGGTACCCTTAGTGCTTCCACTGAAGCACTGTTTCTGTCGTACGAGGTTGAAGATAGTGTACGTGATCTCCAATCAGCGGGTTTAGAAATTGAGTCCACCCTATTACAACTTAGACCGCTCGGAAATCAGATTTATATAGTTTGCTTCACGCCGCACTTGGGGAAAAAATAAATTTCTCTGTATTTTTACAGAAATGAATTTCTGTGAGAAAAGGAAGCAGTTTTCCGTGGAACTGTTGTAACCTAGAAGCTTGATTCGGGGCTTTTGAACGAGTGTATATGTAACTTATCAGATATAAGTGTTTCTTTCACTGTAGTTGCACATAGAACAAAAAGCAAGAATTTTACTGAGAAACTATTAGTAATGAAATTAATCAGTTGAAGAAACTTGATCAGTTGATTTTAAACAAGTTTTATGTCCTTTTTACAAAAATACTTTACTGAATATGATTTTGGTATTCAGTCGGTGTAAAGTTGAAAATTATTCATTTTTGATGTCCTTTAAATTTTTGGTACTTACGTACTATCGCAACCATGCCAAAATTCGGGAATAACGCGCCAAATTGGCATCTCGGATTTTGTACCTATCTAAGACGTTTATGGTAACCATAAGTAGGTATACAAGTCGCCAATCTCGCCAACCTGGTTGCGATAATACGTAAGTACCAAATTTTTTTATGTGGTTGTCTAAAACAATATAGCATAACGTTTCTTGGCACATGGAATCGGTTGACTCCATTACGTACCGAAATTTCATTTTGATTGCTAATTTCTATGAAAATGGGATACATGAGCAATCGTAATGAATGCTTGATGCGTAGATGAGCTAACGAACATCATATGCTAAAGAAAAAAACATTCTGCTGTCTGTAGTTTTTTAGACAAACATTTAAAAAAATACAAAATACATAAAAAATGAATAATTTTCAACTTTACATGAACTCAACACCAAAAATGTTGTTCAGTAACACCAAAATTTTTTAGTGTACCGTTGTTGATGTTGTCGTGTCCTCGCGCGTGGCGAGGAAGAATGGGGACGCTGCTCCTGAGTCTAACGGGGCCCTTGTAGGCATGAAACCGATTTACGCCCCTTTAAAAGGTCTCTTAAATTTTTGAACCAGCTCCCAGACGAGAGACCGTCACCTGGGATTGGCACCCCCAGAGGTATCGTTTCACTTGGAGGACATTGGAGCCACGAATTATTTAACGTGCACCATCTCCCTTTAGCGTACACGGGCCACAACAACCAGCCGCGAAAGGGTGTCACCCTCCCAAACACTGACCTGAGTCAATGTTCTGCGGGAACCGCGCTTCTACCGACTGGTCTACTGCGGACCTTACAGTGTACTGTTTTAGAGAAATTTTGTGCAGTAAGTCAAATTCAATATTTTTGTTTGAAATAAAAATAAAGAAATAAAAAAAAGAGAAGTAAAGAAGATGTTTTTATCCCGCATGGATTGTAATAGTCAATCCAGTAATTCAGTTTCCAATTCGTCATCAAGCACATTTATTTTCGCAGTGACACTACACAACACCTGACGAAATTCGAAGGAATGATGAATGCCTATCATTGCCTGGGTATAACTCTTAACACCTCAGGAGGCTCCTTCATTTACTGAGAGGTGCAGGCGCCTTCCTTCTCAATGCCATCCATCAAAGAACATCTGAACTTTTTTTCCCGCTGTTTGCTGGAGCCTTATGACATAAGATGGCAAAGTTGGGAAAGAAGAAGTAGGCATATTTTGACGCGAAAAGAGGAAAAAGTGATGATAAGTTTTGATGATAAGGATGAAGTGGTTTTTTCGGGAAGAATAAGTTAAACTGAATTCAGCGTTCGAATTTTTTAATATTAGTATTATTATTATTAATATTTTGGTTTACAATAGCAAAAGTTTCGTATGAGGCGCTTTTTTTTTCTTTCGATTTACAGTATTAATTAGCTGATTTCTTATCTTATATTTGACTTCTAACGGAGCCGGACAGTTTCGCTTACTTAAATCCGTAATTTGCGCCTACTAGTTTAGCCATTTTGCTTATTTTTCTTGTTATTCCTATCTAGGTGCTGTATTTTAGTTTACTTTCATAGTATATTTCTTACTGTTTTTAGCTGAAATTAACTTTTTACTGTAAGCAAAATTTATGCGCACGATCTCTCTCTTGACCTTCTCTGGAAACTTACAAAGATATAACCATATTAGAAGGTAAAATAATACTGACTGCATATTTGCTAAAGTTTACTTTGGCATCAACGATTGCAGATTTGACTGAAAATAAAATAGAAAGGTTGAACTGGAATAACCAAACCATAAATCTAGACTGGAATTGCAAAAACCTTTCAACGACTTTTTAAATGCATGAAAATAATACTATGTCTTGGATGTTATACAATATCAAGCGTAAATGAATACGCTCTAAAGAGCCTTAAGAAATGGCAAATGCTATTTGGGCAAAGAATTCTTGGTAGATGGATTTCAAGCATCAAATGACAAATCAATCAGAGGCAATTGAATCCACAGCAAAATATTGCAATTAAATTTTAAGCATTCACTTGTTTAACGTACTGTTTTTTTTTAATTTGACATTCCTCTTTGATACATTCAGGAAATTGGGGGAGGAGGGAATAATTATTGTTCTCAATTTATTTTTTCATTTTTTTATTTATTTATTTCAATATTTATTCTTTTAATTTATTTTGTTTATTTATTTCAATATTTATTTCTTTGTATTATTTTGTATATTTATTTATTTCAATAGTATTTATATTTTGTTTTATTTAATTTATTTATTATTGTCGTTATTATTATATTTTTCTTCTTTGAATTGAGAAGCTCCCCTGCAAAAAGCACTTTTTGGCATTTTGTACTGGAATGAAAACATTTCATTATGCTGCATTTAAGTAGCCTTCTTGCTATAAGTTTCTAGATAAAAGAACTTGGCATTATTTAGGAGTCATCACATTAGGCACATTGATCTCAAATATTTACCAAAGCAAGGAATATTTAATAGGCAAAACAAACTTTAGCTTCAAGCAACAATTGCTTAAGTCTATATAAAGGAAATGCACCTATTCATATGCTTGCTTTACGCCTAGCTGTTGCTTAAGAGAAACATTAAAATACATCTGTAATTATCAGTTATGAATCATATTATCCTGAAAACTTATTTAAAGAACTGTAATGCGGATTCATGTCTATTAAAATCTTTTTTAAAGAAAAATCTGCATTTCAATGGAAGTTTTTAAGTACATAATAAAACCTATCCCAGCCACTTTCATTTTACAAATTTGTATTGGTAAGCATGAAAAGAACAAAATTGAATACGCAATTCAATTTGCTTGCCCATAAAAGCTAAATGGAAAACTTGTATGCACAAAAATTCAAAAATAAATTGCTTTGGAATTTCTATAAACTGGTAAGATACTAGTTATACTCGGTGGTCGAATTTTAAATTTCCAGTTACAGAGCACTCTAGAATCGTAAAGCTGTTTTTTTTTTTTTTTTAAACGATACTCTTACCGAATAAGTTAGGTCACAATTCTAGTCACGAACGCGATCATAAAATGTTTCGTTGAAAATCCCATTAAATAAACATTTCTTAACACGAAATTGTCATTTTTATGTTTCACATCTTTGGAATCGCTCGCCATTGGGAATCCGAAAAAGTTTTTCCCTATTAGCATTCATTCTTCTTTGTAGAGACTTCAAGCATTTTTATTCTCATTTCTAGTATAAAAAATTACTTGAATGATTTATTTTCTTTTTTTTTTTCATAACTTTACATTGTGTAGAGGAATTAAATTAACTAGAGTTCGCTCCAACAGTTAAAATTCGACCGTAACAATTAAATTGAAGCGTTGGAAACATTATGCTTATATAAGTACTATTCATCAAATTTGGCAATTATAACTCGAGTTTGTTTTGATCCTCCTCACAGCAACTCTATTGCAAATCATTGTCACTGCAGGGCCAATTGCGCTTATAAAGGCAGCCACTTGTACTTCTGACGATTTCGTGCTAAGGTGAATGTTAGTTGAATAAAATTTAAATATTTGCTTCCGTATACTATTCACCTTTTCATTTCTTTCACTTAAGCTCTTATTATAATTGCTTTTAACGTTACAGCTTAATGGCAGCAAACTCCTTTTACCACTGATTTTTATATTCATTATCTAATAATTTACTCAACGAAGACATGTTTCCATCTAGTATTTATAACAATAAAACATTTAAGTTATGGGAGATTTTCCTGTCAAACGAAAAAAGGAAATAATTAACTGTTGTTAAAATTTTTTAAACTAGTATCACTAAAACTCATAAATAGCTACTGAACAAAAAAAAAAAAAAAAAAAAAGGTAAGAAAATCAGTTGAAAACCAGAGGAGAGAATGGTTCTTAGCTGTTTTGTCTTTGTCTATTTATATATAGATATTCTACAAGTATATATTAGGAAGACGGGGTAACCTTTTGAGCAGGAAACATCATGCTCTTTACATCCAACGTTTTTCCCTTTTTCTGTCTTATTTTTAAAAATAATTTTGGTAGTTTATGTTGCTATTAACCTTTTGAGCTCGTAGACTCCGGTGCGTGCTACGGTGACATGTATTAATTCTATAGATATTATTTCCTCAGAATATATCCATAGAAATCTCCGTACGGAAAGATCAGCCATAAATATCTCCTTTCATAATTAAAATTTTTTCTTTTAGTTTTTTTGTAATGTCTGTGATGTTTTTAAAAACTGTCGTTTGCATTATGATATGCGGTTAATCAATAACGTTCTTTAGCTTTTATTTAGCTGCAAGGAAAAAAAAAAGAGAAAATTGGAAAAGTTTGTTATAACTGAAAAAGACGTTGTTAATAAATAATGAAAGTTAAACTATTTTCTATAAAATGTTTTGCACTTTCTAGAATTTTACAAATTTTCCTGAATTAACTTCGTAATATTCCTGAATCAACTTCGTAAGTGAAATGTTCTCCGAACGTCCAAGCATCTACAAGATTTTAATTTCAATCTCCTATATTTCGCTGTCCAAGTGATTTGTTTCTAAATAAATTACTTGCGAGAAATATTGTGTTGAAAAGGGGTTTGAGTTACAGGAAGGTCAGAAACACACAAATAAGATTTCTAGTTATTCATACTCCAGTGACATGAAAAATAAAATATTTTTCATAAAACTTTCGTTTTTAAAACTACCTATAAGAATTTCCTGCTCAACAATACATTCTATAATAAGATTGCTCTTTTAAAAAGAACTCAAACAAGTGAACGAGTGAAAGTTACAACACATGCTGTTAGTTGGATACAATATAGTGTTCCAACTTTAGTATGAGACAATAAAATGAATATAAACTGAAAATATGATAAGATTTCTTTAAAAAAAAAAAACTCAAACAAATGAACGCGCGTGTGCAAGTTACAAAACATGCTATTAATTGGAGTGGCGTTTAGTATGAGACAATGAAATGAATATGAAGAAATAAAAAACTGAAGATATGAAAGGTTTCTTTTCTTATGGTGTCTTTATCTAATAATTCGAGTACCTAGAAAAAATATTCCTCCAGAGAAGGAATGGATCGTAATGGATTCTAAAACTGGCTCGCGATGGGTCAAAGTTTATCCATATAGGGCTATAATTAAGGGTCAGCATAAATAAATATATACAAATCCAATTATCACGTTTATGGATAGTTATGTTTTCTATATAATTATATTTTCATCCATTTTTTTTAATGGGGGGCAAAAACAGAGTTTTCAGTTTTGTACCCCTTTTTATTCAGAAAAGATTTTCCCTATCAGAACGAGAAGCATTCATTGTAAAACGAAGGGTCAGATTGTTTAAGCTCTGATACATTAGGGAGCAGAAAAAAGTAAATTGAGGGGTTCGAATTGAGTAAAACTTTATTTTTTCAGCCTACTTTCCCGTAAAAGTAAAGAGAAAAAAGTATGAAAGGCTTAATGTATTGTGAAAATACCGTTGAAAATAAAAAAAGACGAAAATAAGTTAGCTATTTAAATAGGATTTGATTGACAATCTTATTTAATCAGTCATTTTTTTTTTTTGGCTTTATTGATTTATAGAAGTTAGGAAAATGACAGCGTAAAAAGACTCTATTCAAATTTTCGACAGATACATGAATTTAAACCACGAAATCAGAAGAAACCATCAGCTGATTGGAATAAATTAAACCATTCGAGGGCGCACCGACAGTCCCCCAGACGGCTTCGTATATTCGGAACCCGATCCGGTCGCTGCACGAAAGTTCTTGTTAGTTTAAAATTATCTTTCGTTAAAATTTCATACATTTTCATTTTTATTTTCTAAAGAAATGTCCAGTACGTTACATTACTCTCTGTAAAATAATAAGAAGGGTCTATAATGGATATTAAAAAACGTACATTAAATTATTTTTAAGTCCTATTTATTTATATAATTTTCTTCCTAATTGAAAATGTAGAATGTGTTCTAAGAAATTACTTACACACATTAGAGAGTTTGTTTTTACATAACATAAAAGGCTTAATAGATGAGACAAAAAGAACAAAAGCAAAAACGTTTATACAAAACTTATAATTTTCTATGTAACAAATTAAGTAAGTGCAACAAGTTGAAAAATTAATTTTTTAAGTAATAATTCAATCAAACCAAAAAAAAAAATGTAGAAATAAAATATAAATAATGATAATAATAACATTATAAATATTATTATTATATTATTATTAATAATAATCATTCTAATAACAAATGAATCATTAAACTGATGCAAAAGCGACATAAGTTTAATGCAAAACACAAACAGACATTTTGTAAGGAGTGTCGGTGAAAATAAAAAAGAAATTCCGTCTAGAACTATACGAGCCTACTTTCTCGTATACACCATCATCAAATTTATAATCTAAACACTCCCTATTTCCCATTCAACTTTAGTTCAAAAATAAATTTTTCAACGGCTAGTACATACTCATTCAGTCATTCATTTATTGATTAATTCACTCATTCCTTTATTAATTCATTAATTTACGTATTCATGTATTTATGCAGACACTCCTTCATGTATTTATTATTCATTCATTCATTTACGCATTCATTTATTTATTCAGTCACTCTTTCATGTATTTATTGTTCATTCACTCATTTATTCATTCATTAATTCAGAAACGTCCTGTAAAATCCAAATCCAAAAAAATCTGGGAAAATAGGATTCTTTAGTTTAGGATGAATTTGGTATCTGTACATGTTCTACATCATAATATCCTTCCAATAAAGTTTGTTCCAAGCAAATCCATCAGTTGGATCAGGATTTATATAGGATTAAAATGTTCCCTGAGGCGCTAATGGTTAAAAAAATTTTAATGTTCAAAATTGTACGAAAATTGTTCTAACTAAAAAAAAAAAAAAAAAAAACATCACGTTGAGAGCTCTTTTTAAGCTTGTTTCATAGCTCAAAGAAACTCGGATCTTATGCTTACGGTGTATATAATTTGCTTCATATTTCTCCTTAAGCACTAACATTAAAACCCTTTGAACTGTTCAAATTCAACGAAAAATTGTTCAAATCAAAAATAAAACATGAAAATGAAATGTACGCGCCGAGATCTTTCGAATGCAAAAAAAAAAAAAAATCGAATCGGACAATTCCCTCAAAATTTATTAGGGGGTCGCTCAGCAGACCTACAGACAAACAGACCGGCCGACAGACCAACAGATATCCATCTTAAAACCTTTTTTTAAACATTTTTTAATCTTTATTTAATTACTTCACTTATTTACTTTTCTTATTTTTAATGATATTTTTATGATAAGTTGAGCGTTCTTTCATGCTGTTTTTAAAACTTCTACGGGAAAGTAGGCTAAAGAGCTGTCGGAGTCGACACGCTTTTGAGTGACTCCGACGACTCCTTTACTCCAAAATCAGCCCAACTCCGGCTTCATAGCTCTGGTTTCACTACTGTTGAGTAAAATATTCCATAAGCGTCAGAGCTTTACGTTATATAAATGCATTTTGAACCGCTGTTTTAAAGCTCTATTTTTCTTGCCTAATAGCTTAGGTACAAGCTTTCATTTCTCTTGTAAGCGTCTTTTAAGCAAAAGACGTCTTTAATTTTTAATGCGAGGTATGTGCTACAGTCATTTAAATTGCTGGCATAGTTCCGCCAAATGTTACCCGAGGGTTTTAGCTTTCATATATTATCCCATAAGCCTAAAGTATTCTTTTGACTGTTATATTTAAGGCTCTGGAGCTGGTTTTAAGTGATGTTTTTTGCTTTCTCATATTCTCCGAGAAACATGAAGTTTTGTAGCAAAGTCTGCCTTCTCAAGTGAGTAATGGTAGAAAGTTATTTTTGACTTAGTAACTACTTTTTGCTTATGCTTTAAAATATTTATGGTATATTATTTAAGATGCGTGCAATTTTTCTTGAGAAAGGCCTTTCGATAAATTATACATCTTGTTCATCAGGAATTGATTTATACATTTTACACTAGGCGTCATTAAAATTCAATTTCAAGTTCTATGTTTGAAGTAAATAAATTTGGTTGGTACTGGGCATGTGAAAACGACAGCAAAATGGTGGCCTCCCGTTTTTGGCCCCTTATGAAGAAAAATTTTTGTTTAACAATTATTTCAAAATTTTATGAAAGTGTGTAGTAAAAATGACATTGGAAAAATAATGTTTGGAATTTCTTGACATTAGGAATGATATTCTTCTTTATACTTGTTAAAAGAAAATTAATAAAATTTTCCTGAAACACGGTTTAGCCTCTTCCATTGTGAAAGGAAGCCACGTTTTAACGTTGTCATATAGGGTGGCTTCGTATGATTTTACTTTTCAGGAGAATTTTTGATTCAACTTTTGTTCTTCTTTCTTTGCTGATCCAACGATAAAACTATTTCTCTAAAATTGAAAGGAAGCTGACTTGTACTAGTGCCATCTGCTTTCAATTTTTTGAGCTTTTAAAATTTTCTCTTTAAAAATCCGTGATCGCACTGTGGTAACCCTGAAAACCAATTTTTAAATCTTAGTTGTTTTAATTTTTTTCTTTCTTTCCTTATTTATTGCATTTTATGATTTTAAAAATGTTTACGGACTTTTTGCCACAGTTTCCTGCAATTAATAAGTCAAGTAATTTAATTAATTGTTTATCGTGGAGCCATTTGGCACCAAGTTAGGCAACTCAAAGAAGTAGACCACACACTGTGACGTCACCCAGTAATATTTTCTAAAGGCCAGAAAAATATGAAGGAAGTGTAAAACACAACTTCTCAAATAAATAAATACTGTTCTTATGCAATCTCTAAAATTTGGTATGATTTTCTAATTGATTAAATGTGCAATGAAAATTAACAAAATAATGCACTACAATAACGTAAACTAATTGTACAAAAAGTAACTAATATTTTAAATTTAAATATTAAAAAATAAGGAAAATAAAAAAAAATAATAATAATAATTTTAGATTCTTATATTTATATTTTATCAATTATACAGTTCATTAAATGCTCTCGTATCACTTTTAAAGTTTTAATGTACTAGTAATTATATAGAACAATTTGAAGGTAAAAAAACATTGCACCATAAGACTCATAAGCAAAATAAAAAACCGGAAACACTGAAATTTTAAAACTCTACTTTAAAACTTAGAGTTCTGACCAAAGTTCTATGGGTATCAGAAAAGCGTCTTCCAATCTTTGCGAACGGAAGTAAATTGCAAAATAACTTTTTCATCAAGCTTTTTCCAATGAGCAAAACAAAAGAACGATAGAACGGGAAAGAAGAAAACTGTTCGAAATCGAGAAAATAAATTACTTTCAAGTTGAATCTGGTCATTTATATTTTCCACTCGCTTAAGCATCGGTCCATTATCCGAATTCAATCTCGTCTTCACTTTTCACACTGCATTGAGTTTCTTCGGAGAGTTCCCAATTTCATGCTAAGAACTTACTCGTCTTGAAAGATTGAAGTAGCTCCTTGCCTCCCTTTATTGTTAGTTTTCCTTTTCCCCTTCATCATCTGATCTTGTAAAAATGTTTACATGCCTATTTTTAGACTGGGATTTTTTTCCTCGCGTTTTCTCCCAACACATTTCTCTTTCACAATCCCCTGAAAGCACACACAATAAATAAATAGATAAATAAATAAATAGATAAGTAAATAAATAACTGAATAGATAAATAAATAAATATATATTTTTTTCAGGGTGGTTATAATTAAACTTCCCCTACTCAGGGTATCCTACAGCTAAAATTGTTCAACGGATTAACACCAAAATTGGTATGTAGATTCTACACTAGATGCTCTCAAGGAAACATTAAAAAAGCTCTAAAAAGGGCCGCTAGGGGCGCTGTTTAGCCTTATAATAGGGCTTTAACGTAAGAAATGGTCAGTACGGCATAAAAATAATGATTTCAGTATTTATGAGAGGAAAAAAATTCCTTTCCTGATAACCTAAACTTTTGCTTTTTTTTTTTTTGCCACACAGATGAACTGTTATAGCTTTCTTTACTTTCATTTTAAATGGCAAGGTGATATATATGAACGGAAAAGTGTACAGTAAATGTTGACATTATTATTTTTATTCCTTATTGGTCATTTCCTACATTAAAACCTGTTATAAGACTAAACAGCGCCCCTAGCGGCCATTTTTAAAACGTTTTTTCTTTCACGATTCCTTGAGCGCATTTCGTGTAGAATTCACAAACTTATTTTGGTGCCAATCCGTTGAACGGCTTTAGCTATATGAAGGCCCTGAATAGGGGAAGTTTAATTATAACCACCCTGTATGTATAGAGTTAGCCCTCGATATAAGGTCACTTCTCGGGACTTAAGAAAAGTGACCTTATATCGAGGTCTGACTGTATATATATATATATATATATTTCTAATGGGCTGCTGTTGGCTTCTGCCAATTTCAGACCTCGTGCGTTCTCGAGAGATCGGTACCATCTCTTTCACTGGCACAACAATGAGGTTGGTATCGTCGCCGCATGAGAATTTCGACGTCCAGTTTCTCCACCTGAAATGGCAAGTACCCAGACACTGTTGATGCGAAATTGCACTAGAAATTTAATTTAGCCGACAGCATCCAAGCCAAATGTCTACTCAAGTGATTTTTTACATACCGCATAATCATACGACATGAGAGCTGACGATTTCCTGCGTCTTGAAAACCCACCGACACTGCCAGGCTCGATCCTCAGACATGAGGCGTATGAGTCTCGCGCCTTACCATCACTCCACCATGTCGGCTTGTTTGCATGTTTTAAATTACTTTTTTCCCTTTAAAGTTTACAGTAAACCGCGTTTAATTTGAAAAAAAAAAAATATGTATATTTTTAGAGCAAGCATTCAGTAATATTTTTCAGCCACTTCATTTAATGATAATTTTCATCCGATCCATTGTTTTACTTTCGGGCATCCAACATTTGCTTTCTCTCTGTGACCTATATTAAGTGCAGATGAGAGGGCGATGCAAAATTTAAACCATAAAAGGAAGCGTCAAAAAAATTTGACTTTCTCAAAAAGGAGTTGTGGCGGAAATTTTTCCGAAGCAGTATTATACATTGTAGTGACATATTCTTTCGCACAGATATCGAGAGAGGACAAAAAGAATGTTCATAAATAGAAAACTCGATTCAGAAAGTTAGAAAATGCTTTATAAACTAGTCTATGAAAAGTAAAAGAAAATTGATGATAGTTTTGAAACCAGAAAAAAGTATTTAACCATACATAAAAGGCGTTAGATTCATCATTCGCGAAGATTTTATAGCACATGATAAATAACACTGAAAGTTAAGTTCATGGTCATAAAGCAAAAATATCCAAAACTCGGTTTTCTTCGAGGCTTGCTATGTCTGCGAAGATAGGGTTACGGCGCTAGCAATAACTTCCATGTTTTCGCTTTTATATTCTATCATACATATGGAATGATCCTTCTTTTTGGCTGCTTTTCAAATGCTGTAGGAAGAATTTATTTTTAGCTATGACCATAACACATTGTATTTGAGTTTCTCCCATATATTGCATGAGCTGGTGTTAAGAGCTAACCTGCATTTTATAAAGGTCGCCATATTCCAGGGAACATACGGTTAACATCGCTGGGACATTTCTTTCAAGATTTTATTCTATATTTTGCTGTGATTCACAAAATTATATCTTGTGAACTAATATATTCATGTAAAAGCCGCACAATTTTCGTAAATTAACTATAAAAAAAAATGCATCGGATTATTAATTTGAAAAATATGGCGGAGAAAATTTTATCTACTTATTTATTCATTATAATTTCGGGACATTTTGTTCTCTTAAATCTTGTTTTTGATTCTCCCTCATGCAAAATTTAAAAATTACTCTTAAAACTACACTATTGCTTTTTAGGGAAACAAGATTTTAAATAGTTATTTGAAAATATTATTCGAAATGAGCAATATTTCCTAGGATACTTGTCAGTATTTATGAAAAGCTCATTTTAATACTTCAAATATATATATATATTGAAAAGATTATAAAGATTGCACGCACGCGCATAACAGTTCAATTGCTACTTTGCTTTTACGATCCCAACTTCAACTAAGCTACCAGGCAAATCTACGTTTTTATAATGCTATTCGCACTTCCAAAAGCACATAAAAATTTCCAATATCTTATCCCGTTTTGCTGTCTCATAATTCGGTCAACCGTGGACGGGTTAAAATATCTGGAGTTCTAATAAAGTAGCCGAAGTATGGCAACATGTTATGGTTCTTCCGAAACAAATACGCGGATCCGAATTTCTAAATAGGCAGAGTGGGCAGTTGCCTAAGGTGAAAAAGTTTTAGAGGCGGCAAACTTTTCTTTTTATACATTTTTTTGCATTACCCTTCAAAAAAAAAAAAAAAAATATTACTACATTTTTATTTTTTATGAGAACTCTTTTTCGTTAATAATATTTATTTCATCATGTCATTAAGTTTTCCGAACGAGGCACTAACAATGATAGGAATACACATAAAATTAAGTTCTAAAATCTAAAATCACAAAACTTAAAAAGTTGCACAAGATGGAAATACTTCCTCCTTTCATTTTTGGATGCAGATATTCTAAGAACGTTCTTTATTCTCAAGAATAGCTGTATCTTTACCCTTTTAAAACAACTGCTGCAACACATTAATTCGAGCGCGGGATCTCTGGACTTTAAACCAAGGACATTCGGTGTAGTCTACACTTGACCGGCAAACAATCATCGCAATCCATAAACTGTCCAACAGTTAAAGCATTAATCAATTAAATTTCACATTTATTATTGCAAAAAATGCTGTAACTTCATTGGTTTAGAACTTTGCCGGGTGGAAGATTCCTGATCGTGGTCGTCCTGAGTCAGATAAAAAAATAGATGCTACTTCATTGGACGACGTGTTCAATTCTTCAATGCGTCGTACGCATGCGTGAAACTGACCCATTCCAGTTTTTATATAAGGTGCTTTTAGTGTGTTTGAATTGGCGAATCTGTGCCGCTGTCTTTTTTGTACATTTTTAATCATTTTTGTTAAAATGAGATTTATAATGTCATAATGTGAATGGTTTTGTAGTTCAATTTCCTTTGTCAAAAATTTTTAAATGAATAACATGATATTAGTATTGTAGAAAAAGTATTAGTCCAACGAATAGGTTGATTGTTAATTATGTGTAGCAAAAATATTATATCATAATGATTATGATATAATATTTTTGCATGTGTAGCATAAATATTATATCATGAATTTTAGGTATCATAGGGCATATCGTGTATATTTAGTGCAAATAACTTTAAGAAGGTTCCTTTTTTTCGACGGCAATTTTATGAAGGTTTATTTTTGGGAATCAGCAATGAACATGAGAAATCCACTTGTTCAGAACCTTTTTTTATTGCATAAACACGAGGAAAGATTTAACAAGAAGTTCCGTCTAGAACTATACGAGACTACTTTCCCGTATACACCAAATTCAAATTTATAATCTAGCTATCTCTTTCTTTCTCTTTCTTATTTATCTTTAGTTCTAATTATTGAAAATATACCTTTTTCAACGGATAATACATATTCATTCACTCACTCATTCATTCTTTCATTTATTCAGCCATGCATTTATTCATTCATTCGTTACCTCATTCAAGTGTTTATTCATTCATTTACGCATTCATGTATTTATTCACTCATTTATTTATATTTTCATTTATTCAATAATTTATTCATTCATTCTTTTCCTCATTCATTTATTCATTGATTTATTCTTTCACTCTTTCATTTATTCATTCATTCATTATTTCACTCATTGAGTCACTGAGAAATATCCTTGAAAATCCCGATCAAAAAATTTCATAGCAAAATAGGCTCGTAAGTTCTGGATAAACTTTCTATTTCTACATGTTCTACGTTATAAGAGCTTTCCGATAAAGTTTTTTCCAAGCAAATCGGTCCGTTAGATCAGGATTTATATAGGGTTGAAATTTCCCCGTAAGCTCTGTGTTAATTTTTTGAACTGTTCAAAAATGAACAAAAACTGTTCAAATCAATATTTCACGCTGAGAACTCCTTTCAATAAGCTTTCAATAGGAACTTGGCTCTTGTGCCCAGAGTTTACAGAATTTGCTTCAATTTTGTCCATAGGCGCTAATGTTAAAATTTTTTGAACTGTTCAAAATTGAACAAAAAATTGTTCAAATCAAAAAGTAAAATACAGAAATGAGATGTCCTCGCCGAGATCTTTCGAATGCAAAAAGAATTTTTCCAATCGGACAATTCGTTCAAAAGTTATTAGGGGGGGACAGACCGGCAGACAGACAGACCGACAGACAGACCGACAGATAGACCGACAGACAGACAGACCGACAGACAGACAGACCGACAGACCGACAGACACACTTTTTCCCCATCTCAATACCCTACTTTCAAATTTTTTATTTTTCAATCTTTATTTAATTACTTCACTTATTTTTGACTTTTCTTGATTTTTAACGATATTTTCACGATACATTTAGCCTTCTTTCATGCTTTATTATTATTTTTTTTTACTTTTACGGGAAAGTAGGCTAAAAACCTGACAGAGTCAAAAATTTTAATTTATTCAAAAAAATAATTATCATCAGTAAACAGAAATTACAAAAACGAACTAAGAAAAACATTTGTCGACATCTTTTTCACATAAACACCAAAACTACTTATTTAGACATTTTTATGATCACAGGACCAACTTGTAAACTCTTGCTCAGACAGAACACATTTGGCCGGTTGAGACGTTTCTTCTGATTTCTCATTTGCATTTTTGAATAAGTTCTTCAGTTTAGAGCCTCAGTGAAAAGAAGAATAGGACAACCCTATAGCTGGGAGATCCAGTGACTACCAGCTCCTTTTTTCAAAAATTGAAGGAACACGTACTTGGAACTCGATTGTTTTTAGACCGTAACTGTATTCATATCAATATCTAAATAGATCTGGTGATTATCTACATATTTTCAGTTGTCCGTAAGTATGCGTCTTAGTGACTTTCTTTTCTTTTTAATGTTAACAAATATTTTTAATTAAATTTGTAAACTTTTTTATGCAAATTATTTATGATTTCACGTATGACAGGCTCGCATGTAATACCAATACCAGCAAGAGAAAAACAACCCTCAATAAACTTGCGGCCATAACTTTTTCGCATAAAAATATTTTAGCATTTTTTTTCTTTTCTTTCAGAACTCATACATTTTCACTGAAGTAACAGAAAAAAAGTGTTCAATCCAAAAACTCACGTTAGAAAAATAAACTGGTAAAGAGCAAACACCACAAAATGTATTGCAGATGATAAATATAAGGGGCAAAGATGGCGGTCATAAAGTGAAAACGTTGAACACATCTTTCTTTTTACGATCTTGTCGGAGATGATGCAGTGACAGAGAGTGACAATAACTTTAACTTTCTCTCCCTTACAACTTAACACCCCTACAGAGATCTTTCACTTTTGGCAGATTTCCAATGCAATATCGGCATTGAAGTGAAATTTTGTGAGAAGATCAAGATGGCGATTCCATTCACGCAATGTAAATTTATGGTTTACATGATTAGAGAAAAAAATGGAAACATGAGGTCAAAAATTATTGCGAAAAAAAAAAAGAAATGATTTATGCATAATTTCAGCCTTCATTTCCAAATTTTCCTGGGTGTCTTAAGACTGTATATTCAAAACATTTTAACGAAAAAACAGCAAAACACATAAGTGAACATTCGTTATATTCTAAAAGACAGAGAAGGCATTTGCCCTTTCCTGACCCCTTTAAATAACAAGCCGGCATGATGATGATTATTATTATTATCATTATTGTCATTGACAGTAATAATAATTATTTTTTTAAATGCGTTAAGTTAAAAACTGAAACAATTGCGTGGTACTATTTATTTTCACAAATTTTGTTTTATCTAAGAGTAGCTTGAAGTACCGGACATTTGCCAGATTGTTCAAAAGTAAAAACTCGTAGTACAAGGGTTAAAAATAAACGGATTTTACTTTTCTTATTAGCCTACTTTCCCGTAAAAGTAAAAAAAAATAATAATAAAGCATGAAAGAAGGCTTAATGTATCGTGAAAATATCGTTAAAAATCAAGAAAAGTCAAAAATAAGTGAAGTAATTAAATAAAGATTGAAAAATAAAAAATTTGAAAGTAGGGTATTGAGATGGGGAAAAAGTGTGTCTGTCGGTCTGTCGGTCTGTCTGTCTGCCGGTCTGTCCCCCCCCCCCTAATAACTTTTGAACGAATTGTCCGATTGGAAAAATTCTTTTTGCATTCGAAAGATCTCGGCGAGGACATCTCATTTCTATATTTTACTTTTTGATTTGAACAATTTTGAACAGTTCAAAAAATTTTAACATTAGCGCCTATGGACAAAATTGAAGCAAATTCTGTAAACTCTGGGCACAAGAGCCAAGTTCCTATTGCAAGCTTATTGAAAGGAGTTCTCGGCGTGAAATATTGATTTGAACAGTTTTTGTTCATTTTTGAACAGTTCAAAAAATTAACACAGAGCTTACGGGGAAATTTCAACCCTATATAAATCCTGATCTAACGGACCGATTTGCTTGGAACAAACTTTATCGGAAAGCTCTTATAACGTAGAACATGTAGAAATAGAAAGTTTATCCAGAACTTACGAGCCTATTTTGCTATGAAATTTTTTGATCGGGATTTTCAAGGATATTTCTCAGTGACTCAATGAGTGAAATAATGAATAATGAATAAATGAAAGAGTGAAAGAATAAATCAATGAATAAATGAATGAGGAAAAGAATGAATGAATAAATTATTGAATAAATGAAAATATAAATAAATGAGTGTATAAATACATGAATGCGTAAATGAATGATAAACACTTGAATGAGGTAACGAATGAATGAATAAATGCATGGCTGAATAAATGAAAGAATGAATGAGTGAGTGAATGAATATGTATTATCCGTTGAAAAAGGTATATTTTCAATAATTAGAACTAAAGATAAATAAGAAAGAGAGAGAAAGAGATAGCTAGATTATAAATTTGAATTTGGTTTATACGGGAAAGTAGGCTCGTATAGTTCTAGACGGAACTTCTTGTATACATTTCACTTTCATTATTAATCTGAAACATTTAAATAAAAGTCAGCCATTGTTTCTTCGTTCATATTGGTTTTCTTTTGCTCCTTTTTTTTCCTATTCAAATTTTAACTATTCATATAAATTTGCTAATAAGGGGGCAAAACATTTCATGAACAACTTTAATTTTCATGTCATTGGAAAGCTTGAATTTTCTGCATAAGATGAAATTTGTTCAATTTTTCTATCAGTTTCAGAGCGTATTTTTTAAGCAAAAGCATTTTTGATTCGTTTAATTAAATACGACGCAGACGATTTGAGCTTAACTCGATAATAGCATCGGAATTGAATGTAATTCATTCAGTAAAGAAACCCTTTTTTTTCCCACTAAATGATTTTTTTTTCTTATTTTTTGTTATCGATTAAAGCAATAACTTGCATTTCTAAAATTATTAGATTTAAAGTTGATGATTTACAAAAACGAAAGTAAAAATCCACAAACTTTTTTTGCAAAATGAATATGATAAAGCATTTACGAACTTGTGGTTTAACAAGTAATATATTTAATTGATTACTTAATCTTTCTTTGTTTTACCAAAAAAAAAAAAATGAGGTTGACATTTTCTTCAAACATTTCAGTTATGATTCGCTGTATCTCAAATCACTCTCCATTAACGTATTCAAAGTTTGGAAGTCATCCAATTGGGCACCGAGTTTGCTTCACATATTTCAAAAGGTCAGATTCTCAAGATGACAGTCTGCCATAGTTATGTATCAGTCACTCAACTTCGAAAAATAGCTTGTAGTGTAGTTACCAAGGTAACAAAACATTTTTGCACTTTCTCTGTGACATTATATCTTCAGTGCGATTTCACTTATTTTTTCTATTGGCCTATTTATATGTAGATAGTGAAACAGGTATGAGCGATAGCAATTTATGTATGTAAAGTTCAATGTTCATTATTTCCTCTTTTGCTACTATAACTCCATTTAATATAAACTGAAGTAATTAAGATAACATAGCTGACAAGATATTGGTTAATTATGAAATTACATACGTATTTTTACCCAATCCCATGCATAAGCTATATGGGTAAAGCAAAATTGCTCTCGTCAGATTTTAAACTATTATGTAGACAGTTTATATTGAACTTGCAGAAAATCATTTCCCACAGTATCAGTGCTAAAATAGAACAAGAAAATAGACTAATTTTTTTAATGAAACTTAAAATTTGAATCTTGGAAGTAGATCATTTTTGTACCCAAATTACCTTGATCCATTTCATCACAGCACCATTCTAAGAGCGTCATTTTACTACGCATTTTTTACTACATTACAAAAATCCTCTTCATCTCTTTCTGAATACTACCACAATTTTTGATACTTTATAAAGAGACAGATTCAACATTTGTACGATATCATACAAAACTCTTCTTTAACACTTCCAAATGCATCGAAAACGAACATTTCAGAACCATTTTCATGGAATAACATATTGATCCTACTTTTCCGTTTTCCCTATTATACACTATTCTTACAAAAAATAGTTTCCTGGTTGAGCAGTTTCCAAACTTCAAAGCTTAAGGTAACACGATTTGTTATTTTATCCTTCAACATAAAATGTTAGAGGCCTTCGCGCTCATCATTTTTCCCGTGACAATAGACAGAAAGGAAGTATCACATTTGTTATGTGTCAGACTAAACGCTTGTCGGGTTTTCACATCTCTTAGTGACCGTAAATCGCACAAAGAGTTTGGGAAAAATCTCTAGAATTTAACATCGATTGAAAAAAAGGTTTCCTCGAATGGTTTCCTTTTTCAGATTTATTTTTTAAATCATCTCCTATTAAATGGATTTGTAAGTCAAAATTTAGGTCTTGAGTATTGGAAAGCAATTTGAACTTTACCATGTGCCTCCATTGAGTACTTTTTTGAAATTTGGTTTTCTTCTTCTTCTTCTTTTTTATTGCATGGAATAGTTTAACAGAGTTACGAAAACAAACGAAGTTAAGTATGTTGAGTTTGAAAATGTTGTTAAATTTGCTTGAATATTTGGACGTGTGTTAGAAGATTGACACAAAGAGTAACGGTGCAGTTGAGAATTCGTCAATTTTATGATACAGATTCACAGTACGTCCCCCCCCCCCACCCCCCGTTTTTTAGCAATTAACAAATGTAGGGTCCAAAAGATAAATAAACTATGTTCAATTCATCACATTTAATTCCCACTCATCGACTAGATTTCTTCAAAACAAATATTGAAATTAAGGTCTTGATTTGTGCTTATATCCTGCATTGCTAAAATTAACTAAGAGATAAGCTGACTGTTTTATTGGAAGCTATTATTTTACACTAATTTGACGCTAAAAAAACATAAAATGTAAAAATTAACAGGCTAACCTCTTATTAATGGTGCACTTCTCAGGTTTAAAGATCAAAATCTTCGTTAGAAGCACTTTTGCAGGCCGTCTTTTCATCCATTAGCTCACACCTTTTGCGTTAAAAAAGCTGTTCTTTGTAATCCCGAAACAGGTGCCCACACATTTAATTGCTTCCGATGTGGATTCCGGTTTTTAATATTACAGTACAAAGCTAAACTTTTCTTAAATTGCTGTCAAAGATTATAAAAACAAGCATAGATAACTTGTGAAAGATTAAAAAAGGCTTCTTTTCAATCGCAAACTAGTTCATTGTTTCACTTTTTATGAATTTTAATATGAATTCTATTTTTCTTATTTAGATTGGCTTTTCTGGATAAGTATTTTTTTAGGGTGTAGTGTTACACGAAATGCGCAATTCTAACTCCATTTTGTACCTTTCTAAAGCACGTATAGAACGACTAATTCCAGAATGTTTGTCCCATTCTCAGTTTATTGTCCAATTACGTCCAGAAAAATTCACGAGTAAGTGGCCAAGCGTAGCTCGGGTAATAAACACTGGGAGTTCCATGTCGCGCCGATTAACCGATCGGAACATCTGCTTCTGCACTCTCGGGCCGTCAATCTCGTATGTTGAGATGGGAAAAGCAGCTTCCCATGGGCTGTCGCGCTGCTGAGTTTAGTTTAAATGAATTGAGCGTTTGAGTTTAGTTTTCAAGTTCTTGACTTCGGATAGATCGAAATTGGCCTCACGTGATATTCGTGAGAAGGGAGGTGTTGTTATAAACTTGTAGACTGTTGTTGAATAGAAATAAAATGAGTTCTTATAGAAAAAGTTGTACACATCAGTCTGTTTTTTGTTTCATATGTGGAGAATACTCATGAAAAGAAAACAAAAACTGTTAATGACTTAGTCAAAAAAGCTTTTTTTGGATACTTTAAGACTAGTGTTAGTACTTAAGTCTAGCCAGGACAAAACTTGAGCACCACATCAGATTTGTAGAACTCTAAAAGAACACTCATGTCAGCAGACGACCGGGAAAGAGAAAGCCTGAAATTTTGAATACCAACGGTTCGGAGAAAGCCGAAAAACCTTTCGGATAACCGTTATTTCTGCCTGGGTAATATTTGTACAAAATATTAACCAAAACTAAATGCTTATTATCTTTTATTTGATAACTGTATTTAACGTAATATAGCGCTATAAAATGTCAAATGTCAGAAACTTGAGCAAGTAGACAAAAATTATTGTCAGATTTGAATTTAAGCCGAATGCATATAAAAGCAGGTGTTAGCTTGTGTTTCATTTGTACAAGTTAGTAAATTAAGCTCTGAAGCTTTCTGAATGAAATATAATACTGAAAGCGATGGTGAAACAAAAATGATTTGAATTTTGAACAGACTGAATGATATTTTTTACTGGTTGCAATAATTTATTTTACCCAAGAATGAATAAACTTACGTCAGAGCCAACTTTCATTCTCGACTGTTACAGAGCGTAATATTTTATCAGGGTAAATCAGTACCTTAAATTAAAAATTACCAACATATGTTTCGGATTTAAAATTTTTGTTCATTGCAAAGTATTCACGTTTGAGGATAAAAGTCAAAAATAATTCAACTCACGGAGGAAAAAAGTGAAGGTAAAAACTTCCGAAGAGGCTGATTTACGCTCCCATGGCATTTTATTTACAAATGGCAAATTATGATGCAAAAAGAATATCCCCCTCCCCAAAATGTCATGTGCGTACGTGCTTTTCAAACGACTGTCTTCTTTAAGGTACTTGTTGACACTAGGTTTGATATTAATTTTTAAAGTTGTAATATATTTTTTTAAGTTATTTAAACCTAATGAAGTTCAAATTCAAAGTAGGAAAACAAATACATTATTTCGCAAGACGTCTCAATCTCTCTTTTCCGTTGTTTAAAAAATATATCCTCCTTCATGAGCAATATTTTTAAAATTTACATAAATGAATAAGCATCATTTAATTAGAATTTCTTTTCGAATACTTCAGAGATAGTTGAAAATGAAACTAATAATTTGGAAAGGTCACAACTATAAATTTTAAGTTCTTCAGAAAGCATACGGTAGTACCCTTTCACGTTATAAATTTATTCGACATGTGTAAAGACTTAATTTTCTTCATTACATATTATGCTGAGAGCGGAGGGGTCTATTCTTATTTTTGGTCTTCGCTTAAAGCTTGTCGTTGATTAAAAATTGGATCAGTGCCATAAATAGAAATAGGTCAACTGCTTTTGGTAGCTGGCAGTTAATTAAAGCCAGTTCACAAAGGATTAGAACTATGCAGTGATAAAAATGCTCTGACATACGTTTATAACATGAAAATTAAATACAAAATATTTTATGTAGGAAATGCGCTGCCTAAATAGTTCCTGAGAAAAAATCACTTTGTTTCCGAAAGAAGTGATGAATGCACTTGTTTTTATCGACTACAATTATCTTCTTTTTAATATTCTTCGTTCAATGAACCTTCACATCTGCCATCATCCGAAGGAAATGGTTTCATAATTTTACACAAAGAGATTAGCGATTTGAAGTTTGAAATGTGCCGTGAAAATACTATATTTTTATTTTTATTTTTTTTTCATTCATTAAAAAATGTTCTTGAAGTATTTCAGAAATTGACATACTAATGTTTAGATTAGAGAGACATCACGGACATCATATTTTTTATGAATTGATTTTTTATGAGAAAATTCCAGTGGTATTTGCCAGTTTTTTTACAATGCATGAAATATCAACTGCTTCTTTTAATGAAAAGAAAAAAAGAATTATAATTTCTACAATTTTCACTCAAGACATTTTTTAAAAAAATTGTTAAAAGTTTTTTTTTTTGGTTGGGAATGGGGGACAGTTTTCAAGAGACAAATTTGGCCAGTAGAAGCAAAAATAGTTTAATACAGTTTTTTTTTTTTTGAGAATTAAATATTTAGTTTATTATTTAAAAAAAAACACAATCAAAAGATTGACGACAACCACAGGCATTTTCTACATCAGTAGTTGGCAAACATTAGAGGCTAAAGGGCCCAATTTCCCCATGAAAGGCACCGTGTCAAATATTATAAGGGTAGGCGTAACGAGCACATTGTAAGCAAACGGCTACAATAATCCCGCATTCAAGATCGTTTAAATCACGTGTTTTGCTTATATTTTCACAAATAATGCAGTACAATCGATGACTCACTTGTCCTGCATTTCCTTTTAATAACTATCTACCTCTCTAGCGGCAACTAAAAGAACAGTATTTTATCTACGCAATAGCTCGTTTTCAAAAAACGTAATTCTTAATTTGGCCACTCAATATACCCAGTGTGTAAAAGAATTTTTTAGACTAGCTTTATAAAATAAAATAAAAACTAGCAGTTGTATTTTTTAAGAACTTTTATTCAAAATAAACACCTCCGGTTTCAATACATTTGTTACAGTGGTTTAACAACGATTCGAATGCTTGCTTCAGCGCACATGGCGGGCCTGCCTCCAAAGCTCGCGTCGAAGCTATTTGTACACAATATCACTCAAGACTAGTGTTAGTACTTAAGTCTAGCCAGGACAACTTTTAAGACTACAGCTGGAACTAAGCTTACAGTGGCGCTATCTGTGTTATCGATCATTCATGAAACTTCTAAACTATCAGCTGATCCACCGCCAAAACACCAGTTCATTTCTTTACTATTTTTTTAAAAACTTTGATGAGATTGACACTATACAAACAGCTTCGACGTGAACTTTAGAAGCAGTCCCACAATGTGAGCTGGAACAGGCATTCGAATCGTTGTTAAACCACTGTAACAAATGTATTTAAGCCGAATGAGCTTATTTTGGATAAAAATACTTAAAAGAAATATAATTACAAGTTTTTATTATATGTATATATGTGTATATATATATTAATATACTAGGATTGGTAGCATGATTCCATCCATTTGACATAATTAAGATACTCGTATAAAGCATTAAGTGGAAATCAAGTGAGGACTCTTAACTATCGAAGTTTTAATTTATTTCTCTGCTTGGGAAAAATTCTATCCACACTTACCATGTTAAATAAATAATTATGTTACAAATACATAAAGCCATATTTTTAGTTCATACAGTAATTGAGGAGCTCAACCGCACTCTCTACCTTGTTAATATTAGACATACATATAAAGACCAAACGCCCCTCACAAGAAATTTATGATTGTGCCACTCCAATATTATACTTTTCATGCTATCCTACAATTTTCACGCTGTTTACCCGGGAAACACTTCAGTTAATTTTCACTGATTGAAGAGTAAAATTGAATTGAAACTATAGAAGGAATTCTAACAGCAACCATGTATGTTATGAGAAATAAATAAATCACTTGACCAAGCTTATTATAATGTGATTCGGAATTTTACAACTTCTGTTTTTGGTGTCAGTTAATTCACTCCATCTTTACTACATGTATGCTTCTACGTTTTGAAAGTTTACTTTCGAATGAATTAACTTTCCGCGTAAAGAATAATTTCAACTCTAGTTGATATTTATGACAACTCAAATTTATGTTGATGGCAAAAAATATATTTTATTTATGCATAAGACCTTACAAGAAATTGCTTTTCTTGTGGAGATCTAAGAGTGACGATTCCACATTTGCATATTGACTTGGATAACTACTAACAGGCAGTATACTGGGTTAACCAAGTGATCAAATGTCCCAACATTTATCTCAAAGGCTACCATGCTGGAATATAGAAACCCAAAGCCTTATATTCTAGTTCCGAGTGTAAACAGCGTGATAGATAATAATTTAACAGCATGTTTAAACATACAGTGTAAAACTTTTGCTGATTAGTTGCCACCATTTTTGGTGTCTTTATGGTGTTCACAAGATCAAAGGTTAAAATTATTCCTTTTTGATAGATTTTAATTTTTTGTGTGTCTGTCTAAAAAAGGGTATTGACGTGTATGTATTATAGCACATGAAGTTTCCTAACTCAGTTCAAAAACGTATTAAAATTTCAATGCCATTGCTCATTTCTAGGAAAATAGGATAAATAAGTATATAAATGTACCTTTGCTTCATAAATGAGTTAACGTACTTCATATGCTAAACTAACACTTTCTGTATTATTTTTCGATAGATATTTGACAACATAAAAAAAATAAAATGGATTAAAAATGAATAATTTTTTAGCTTTGTGCTACTGGATACCTAAAGAACACCTAGAACGGTGTCAACTAGACACCAAAATTTTACAGTGCGCTGTAGCAGCATACATTTAAAAAAAAAGAATGAAAGAAGAGAAAAAAATCATGCTTTAGTATTTTTATATTTTATGTATCTGAGTAAAATTCCAGTTTTATTTTTGTGCTCAGATAAGCGCAAAAGCGACAATAGTTTCTCCGCATAAATCCTGTTCTCCCAAAGACTCTATTAAATTCTTTTTCTTCCTGGAAGATTTCCAAACTTGGTCGCCAGGCTTTAAGGCAAAAGTCATTTTGGCTGTACTATCCTCTAACTCACAATGTTAGAGGTCTACGCTATCATCATTTTTCGGCTGACAATAGACAGAGGATGAAAGTATCACATTTATTACATGTCAACGTATACGCTTTGCGATTTTTAACCCACTATTAAAAAAATAACACAAGGTTTTGTCGATATGATGCCGGAGACTTTGATCAATTTAGAATATTTATTTAAAATGCTTTCTTAGGCCTAGTTTCATTTTTTAGCGTTTTTTCCGAATTAAAATAGCAATGTAGATTTTTATCAAATGCACCTTGACTCTACGAATATTATATTAATTTCGAATTTCCTGTTTTATTTTCCTTTTTTTCCATTTGTAATATTTTAAAATGAATAAAGTTTGTATATTAAGAATATACAAAAAATATGTTATAAAATTAATATCAATTATATTTTTTCTAATAATATAATTTACACGAGTGCTAAAATTTCATATTGAAATATTAAAAAACATATTGAATGAAAACCTTGAATTTTTTGAGGACACATTTGGATCACTAAGACCCTTGAGAATGCCTTCCAATGAGATTATGGAGATGTAAGTTGATTTTCAATTAACGTTTCCACATAAATTTTATGTGAACACAATCCTCATCAGTGTTTTTGAACAACCAATCCTACATAACAGACTAATTTAGCTTTTAATGCAAAGTTTACAACCACATTATTGCCGACTTTAATGTCTCCATAATATTCAAATAGTTATTCTATTTTCAGAAATTTATTATTTTAATAATTAACTAATATTTTGAAATTTGTGTACGCATGTATATTATTTAAATAAAAGAAATAAGCTATTTCATATACCTTTAGGAGCATTGTATTTTGATATACTGTGCCCACATACAAGCGCTCGTCTGTGCCTCATGACCAAGCAAAAGAAATAATAATGTTAAAATTATTCATGGACTATAAATATGAAAATAGTTTTTAGTAACTTAAAAAAAACCTGAACTATTTACCCTTCTAGAAGAACTATTATAAACTTATAGACATTAGTTCAGTCTGAATAAAATCAAATAATAGCAACTTCGAGTTGGGAGAATTACTTTGAACAGCACAAAACATAAAATCTGCACAAAACGACTGTCTTAGTTCTATCCCGGATAATTAGTTTGGATGTAGACAACTAGTACCATGTGCTTGACACATCGTACTAGTTGTAGTCTTTGAGACATTATATGAAATAGCACAGTTGGATAATACGAGTAATAGATTTTAATGAGGGAAGCTCACAGTGCCTATCTTTCCCTATATGCCGCACAAGCTTACAAAAGATGCCAAAGTTAATTCGTTGGGTGCCTTTTACCTTATTACTGTGTTCTATCGAAACATACCCTGTTATGAACTGGGGTCTATATGGATCCCTTGTCCAAATCTGCAATATAATTAATGTGCTTTAATTATTTTACAAGTTAATACTGCATTTTTTAATTATATTGAAAACTAGCTGTACCCGGCCACGCGTTGCTGTGGCTCAGTATGGTTCGATGGAAAAGCAAGAAAAAGCACATATATGTTTCATTTGACAATGCTTGTTGTTTCATTGTCTGAAAATATAGATTGTCTGGTTTACCCATTCTACAACTCACAATTTATAACTGTACACATGAGAAAATCTGAACTGCTCAATTTGATTGATTGGTCTTGAGCTTTATTTTTTTTCACAATGCTTGCGGGCAATTTTTTTTTTTTTTTTTTTGTTCCATTGTCGGTGAAGATTTTGATATTGTCTGGCTCAGCACATTGAAAAATTCCAACATAAGCCTTATCCAAGCAGAAGAAACATAAACACAAAAATTCTAAAATAAAAAATTGCCTTTCAAAATAAATAATCTGTGTTTTAAAGTTCCCTTAATCGTCATGTTCAAAAATAATTAAAAAATACTTCAAAATTTTAACATCAGAATGAAAATAGCTAAATGAAACTATTAACATCCAAAATAAGTAATCTTTGTTTTAAAGTTCCATTTAATCTTTGAGTGCAAAAATACTAACAAATACTTCAATACAAACGGAAACAAGAAGTTCCGTCTAGAACTATACGAGCCTACTTTCCCGTATACACCAAATTCAAATTTATAATCTAGCTATCTCTTTCTCTCTCTTTCTCATTTAGCTTTAGTTCTTAATTTTTTCAAATATACCTTTTTCAACGGATAATACATATTCATTCACTCACTCATTCATTCTTTCATTTATTCAGCCATGCATTTATTCATTCATTCGTTACCTCATTCAAGTGTTTATTCATTCATTTACGCATTCATGTATTTATTCACTCATTTATTTATATTTTCATTTATTCAATAATTTATTCATTCATTCTTTTCCTCATTCATTTATTCATTGATTTATTCTTTCACTCTTTCATTTATTCATTCATTCATTATTTCACTCATTGAGTCACTGAGAAATATCCTTGAAAATCCCGATCAAAAAATTTCATAGCAAAATAGGCTCGTAAGTTCTGGATAAACTTTCTATTTCTACATGTTCTACGTTATAAGAGCTTTCCGATAAAGTTTTTTCCAAGCAAATCGGTCCGTTAGATCAGGATTTATATAGGGTTGAAATTTCCCCGTAAGCTCTGTGTTAATTTTTTGAACTGTTCAAAAATGAACAAAAACTGTTCAAATCAATATTTCACGCTGAGAACTCCTTTCAATAAGCTTTCAATAGGAACTTGGCTCTTGTGCCCAGAGTTTACAGAATTTGCTTCAATTTTGTCCATAGGCGCTAATGTTAAAATTTTTTGAACTGTTCAAAATTGAACAAAAAATTGTTCAAATCAAAAAGTAAAATATAGAAATGAGATGTCCTCGCCGAGATCTTTCGAATGCAAAAAGAATTTTTCCAATCGGACAATTCGTTCAAAAGTTATTAGGGGGGGGGGGGACAGACCGACAGACAGACAGACCGACAGACCGACAGACACACTTTTTCCCCATCTCAATACCCTACTTTCAAATTTTTTATTTTTCAATCTTTATTTAATTACTTCACTTATTTTTGACTTTTCTTGATTTTTAACGATATTTTCACGATACATTAAGCCTTCTTTCATGCTTTATTATTATTTTTTTTTACTTTTACGGGAAAGTAGGCTAAAAACAATAAAATAATTTTTGTAGAAAATAGAACCGACTATAAACTATAAATTGCGCTGAAAAGTAAAAAATAACATTATTCTTTAAACAACTTCGATACGACTTTTAAATATAATTTTTGAAGTCGGTGCAAAATTATGACAGTCTAATTATAATTACATCATGCGTTATTTTACACTGAAACTGTTGCAAACTCTACGCTATTTATATTTGTAATTGGTTCATAGTTACAAAAGGAATCATGCATCAAAATCCATAATAATTTTGCACCGACTTCAAAAATTATATTTAAAAGTCGTATCGAAGTTGTTTAAAGAATAATGTTATTTTTTACTTTTCAGCGCAATTTATAGTTTGAAGTCGGTTCTATTTTTTCCAAAAATTATTTTATTTTATTATTTTTAGTGTAAATACATTTTTATATAAATACTCTATTTTTAAGACATACATATCAAAGGGGAAACATTTGAGGGAATGACACTAAAAACTAACCGTTTGTAAGATAAATTTCGTTTTAAAACCGATTTTAAAGGGTCACTGGAGCAAGCAAACTGATTGGCTTTAATTTCATCTTCAGAGAAGCTTTCAGTCTATTTCTTGTTATAATTTCTTTTAATGTAACAATGAGTTTCATTTTTATTAACAATTTTCCCAACAAAGACAAATCAAGCCTAGCCTTTCCAATTAAAATGAAAAAACATATATTTTTCACCCACAACGTTTTTTCTAAAAAAAAACAGATGTAGTCAAACTGATGCGCGATATTTGAGTTAGACGACCCTCTATCGATCAAAATTGGTTCATTTAGACAAAAGTTATGGATGAAAAAGCAAAAAAATTACCATATTTCAGTCCCTTACTTTGTTTTCTAATTATCGAATATGGTCAAACCAAGGTATGGGACCTATGGAAAACCACCCTCGATCGATTTAAAAAAAATTCATGAAAATCGGTTCATCCGGTCATCCGGTAAGAAGTCATGAGTGGACAAAAAAAAAAAAAAAAAAAAAAACCGACATACCTACAATATGAGTGTATAACCTCCTTCCTTTGTGAAGTCGGTTAAAAAATTTTTAACTCAAAATGAAAATAGCTGAATTAAACTGTTGCTATTCAAAATAAATAGTCTTTGTTTTAAAGCTCCCCAGAATCTTCGAGTGCAAAAATACTAACAAATACTTCAATACAAACAGAAAAAATTATTAAATCAAAATGTAAATAGCTGTACCCTGCCAATAGTTGCAGTGGCTCATTCTCCTTAATAAAACATTAAAAACCGAAATATTTAAATCAAAGTTGAAATAAATTAAAAGCGATATATTAAAACACAAGTTCTGATAAAATTTCAAAGCAATCGAAGTATTTACGGAGATTTGAGGTTAGGAACCAAAGCTGAACTTGATCGTAACCGTAAACTGGATCACGTTCAGCCTTGTATGAACAAACAAACACTTACATTTTTATTTACATAGCTTATGTTACCCGGTGTTGAGGAAACTGCTAATTATTATTTTTGGATCAAGGTAATCCTTAAGAAATCGAACTAAAAAGCTTATAACTGGCGTTCTTTTTGACTTAGAAACTTCGAACGAATTCCATCTTATGCAGAAAAATCAGCGCTTTCGATCGATATATTATATTAATATGTGCAAGGTTTTCTTCACCCACATAATGGGAAATGAATGTAGAAATTTTGCCTTAAATTGGAATAAAAAAGGAACTACCTGTCGGATTTTTTTCTAACGGGTCTATAAATCATCCGCTTGAATCACTCTGTCAACTGGCAAAATTTCAAACCAATCCGTCAAGTACTTTCGGAGATTTGCGGCTCGCACAAACGAACACTTACATTTTTATTTATATAGATAATCAATGCTTAATCTGAAGTTTTCTTGATGAATTTTAATTATTTTCCCAGCGCCCTCTTTTTTCGACATCGACTTCTACTTTTGATTATCAGTTGAAAGTGCTGGGGTCAGCATGGACCCCCAGGTCACTAAGTCAGGGTTAATCCAGTGTCCCAATGTTAAACAATTTCCGCTTGCGAAGTGAGCATCTTTACACTTAAAAGTAATTCATATGCATTTCTTTAATAAAAACTCATAATTATACAGAAGAAATACCAAGATTTATATTTTAAAAGTTAATATGTATATGAAAAATGTAAGTAAAATTCATAGTTTGTTTTAACTGAATATATCTACACTCAACAATAACAGTACATAAAACAATAAATAGCATTCAAATTTTTTATCTCCTGCTCATTAAAAATATCAATATGGGTTTCACATTTGCATTAAATCTGGTAATCATGTTATAGATTAAATGTTTCTTTTTCTGATAACTTAAACTACCAGATTCGAATATAAATATTCAAAAAGCTTTTGCTGAAAGAACTACCATTACCTCAGAAAAAACTTTATAATTTTGATAAAATAAAGTCATGCTGAAACATATGCACATGAAATTAGAAGATTTCTTTTTCTTTCTTTTTTAATCAAATATAATCTATTTTTATCTCCTTTGCATGTCTTGTAGAAGACATGCAAAGAAAAGAGAAACTAGAAATCTAGAGATCCATTTTAATGTTTTCCCCAATGCTCTAATTGGTTTTATGACTTTTACAAAACCGAAAAGAAGTGTACAATTTTCACCTGCTTATTAAAAGAACATCCAGCAAACAATGCTTCATTATATATACTTTTCACTTACAGCTGGCGCGACGCGAATATCGTTTGACCTTCTCCAACTATGAAGAAGGTGGAGGATTAAATCCTGGAATAAGTCTTTCGGTGGTAAAATCGGGACCACCAACTTTCCGAACTCGTGGGGATAATGAGCTCTTTCTTTCAAATGACGTTGAGCTTTTTACTACCGATTTCACTCTTCGTGACAGACCTATAATGAAGCTTTAAGTCAGTGAAAAGCTAATTTGAAAAGCAGGAGCTGGAGAAATTAGTTTGAGCCAAAGAAATCATGACATGTCCATAAATGGCCATCCTAGTAATGTTGTGAGGATATCTTTTTAGCGAGCATTAAAAAATAATTTGAATAAAAATTGTTTTGAATTTATTTGCCTATAGAATGCCTGAAATTAGGCAAATTCAGCAGCTTTCCAGGTTAGAAAAAATAGCTTCACATTCCATTCATTAAATATTTAGACCAAATTCGATGAACGCACAGAAGTGCAGGAGGGGGTGAGGTCAATCCTCAGGACCATTGAATTAAATTCAAATTGACAAACCTAGTATGCTAATGTATGTATATGCACAGATTTTTACAACTCCCCCTCTCCCCTCTCCCTTTCGCAGTAAAAAATGTTTGTTGCGCTAATTGCAAAAACCATTACTGCACGAAACGTACCGCAAAAGGACAGTACATTCAATTATATACACATGCAAATTCAGCAGTCAGTTGATTTATCAGCTTACTAGTTAACTCTTTTTAAATCTCTATAAAATGGTCAATTTTTGTATTGTATATAAAGGGTAAAATTGTAGACACTGACTCACTGTATATTATGAAATTACCCCGTAACTGAAAGTAAGGTAACCTCGTAAGTAGAGCCCGAAAGTGTGCGTCCATGAGAATCATTTAAACTAAACTACTCAGGCTGAATGAATCTCTTAATATATATTTGAAACGTTAAAAAAGAGGCAAGAACAATCCATTCATGTTCAAGGAAGAAACTTTGCTGGTGTAAGGAATGTGCCGTATTCTGTTCTCGTTTTAATTCCGTGAGCATACTTTATTTCTTCCGAGCTGATGTTTTAGTCAGTTTATAAATTATAAAATTGATGGTGAGCCAACTTATAAATTTGGAAGCTAACATTCTGATTCGCGTGCTAAGAAAGCACCTGCTAAACGAAAACGAACTTGTCCAAAACTTTGAACGGATTCGCCCTTTTCTGCCATACGCAGAAACATCCAAGCGTCAAAATTCCATGGTCGGACTGCAATGTTATCGGAGCTGTGAAATGTATTCTATTTTAAGATCTGTGGGATTATCTCGAAATAAAATGTGACTGTATCCATATATACACACATTAAAAAGCAATACCTTACAAGTGAGGTCTTCTTAATATAGAAAAATAGCTCTCGGCATCAGAAAAGTAAAAAAGAAATATTAATTCATAACGGTAAAAGCAGGAATGCAGAGATTGTAACATCGGACGATAACTGAAAGGAGAAATCGGAGAGAGGACCCGCATTAGAAACACATACTTCGTCATCCGAAGCAGATAGAAATGAGTTACGTCGTGCAATTGTTTATATAACTAAAGCTAATGCCAACACTTTTTTATCTTTAAGATATCAAAAAGTAAAATTTCGTTTTTTGTGGATTTTGACAGTTAAATCACCAGCCGTTCTAATTAGCGAGTGCCCTTCTTCTCTTGCTTCTCACCACAGATTCACTGAATGAAGTGAATGGGTTTACGGATAATATTAATATTTAATGATGTATTTGAAGAATAATTTCGTGAACTCGTGAATAAATTTTTTAGCATTTTGCCAACTATATGTTTGAAATTTAAAATGCGTTGTACAAACTGAAATTTTGCTATACGTTTCAAGAAATGTGAGTCGTTCATTTTTAGAATTAAAGGTAAAATACGTTTAAAATATTTTCTAATCTGTTAAAAAATTAGCTTACATAGTGAAATTGATGTTTTCCCCCCTTCTGGTGCAGTTTCCACATGAAATTTTGTACTGATGAATAATACACGATGACCCTTTTTCAGGTTCAGAACTCATTATGAATAATGATGGATCGTAATAATTCGAGATTTTTTTAAAAACCTTCCATAATTTTCTTCTCCAATGTCCAGGACACAAAAAAGGAGTAGTAAAATTACCCAGCCAAAATAGTACTGATTGAGTACTTTCAATGGGCCTTATACCAAATTCTGCAAGGGAGCATTTACTTGAGAAGACGCTCTTCTCTTCTATCGAGAGAGCTTCGGTTCATTAAAAATTACTATTTTTAATATGTTTTAAAATACAATTCACTGAGGTAATCCATCAAAGAAGTATTCAGCCTACAAAATGCTACTACTTGGCGGTATGATAGGCAATCGCCGAAAAGTTACTGATTGAGTACTGATTGACACGACTTTCAATGGGTCGTATACCAAATTCTACACGGGAGCATCTACTTGAGAAGACTCTCTTTTCTTGTATCGAGAGCGCTTCGGTTTATTGGGAATTACTATTTTATATATGATATAAAATACAAACCAATGAAGTAATCCGTCAAAGCAGTATTCAGCCTGAAAATTGCTGCTGCTTGGTGGTGTTATAAGCAACACTCTAGAAGAAACGTCATGATTATGCTAGAAGTTCAACATTCCAACCAAAACTTGGTAGCTAAAATTATTCTTTACTTCCATAGTTCAATGAACTATTTTGCCCAACAAGTGTTCCTTGACCATATGATGTCGACTTGGTGCTTTCTGCATTCTACAGACAGGTACTGAATTCGGAAAGAACACTTTTTACGTTCCATCAAAAATTGTCATGGTGGAGTTTTAGCATTTTTTGAATTGATTCTTATCGTTATACACAATGGTTATTTCTTTCGTCGATGTAATGAAGACGTGGATGAAAAGATCATAGTGGAAAAAATACAAAAGTACTAGTGCCATTTTTTTGTAAGCAATAACGATATATTTATTCATTTATGTATTATTATTATTATTTTGACTTCCTTAATGTGAAATTTAAACTAAGTATTGATTTTTTTATTAATTATAAATGAATTTTTAATACAAAGTTAAAATTGTTAAAAGTATTTGTAAATATTAAACTATGACTTGGTCAATTAGAATGGAAAAGTACAAAATTCAATCAAAACCAGAGGTTCCGTTCAGAAAGTAGAAACCACATTCGAAAAACTATTTTGAAGCAGAATGCTGCGTTTTAATCAGCAAAGCGGAAATATGGTGCAGAAAGATAAGGTGCACGGAAGAAGGGGAAAATCTGAATAATTTAGATATGAATAGAATTTTCTGTTCGCCTGTGGGAAAGTTCCATGCAGTCGTTGAAAAGTTAGACGCAAAATGGTATGACTAGAGGATGTGGAAAAGCAATCAACTCTCTCAATGTTTGAAAACCAACTAGAAAAGGAAAGAGGTAGATTAGATGGAGTTAAGTAAGAAAACGTAGTTTGGGAGGAAAAATAGCTTCTTGAAAATGATTGAAAGCATGAATGAATAAACGAAATTATTTTTATAAAGGAAACTTTTTTTTTTATTTTGCTGATCAATCCTTAACAATAACTTTGCTATCTGGTAGCTAGATATTTAGCGATAGATTGCATGGATGGTAACTATAGGCTTGATGAGTTTCATGTATGATAGTTAATTTTATTCCAGACTTCGCAGTAAATGTTCTATGCAGTATCTGGAGAATTTTTGACAATGTTTATATTTGTCAACTGGATAGATAATATTAAATTTCATATTTTGTAATTGAAAACGTAACGATAAATTTCATGTTTGAGAGGTGATGACTTGGTAAGGCTTAAGTGACAAATTTCTGATCTCGTGGGCCGAAAACTAGTGTAACCGTTTAGGTTCGATATCTGGAGACTAGATAAACACTTATACAATTTTTATACTAGACATAAACTTACTACCGCCATTTACCTACACAACTTATTACACTTAATACAATAAAGTAGTGTATCTATCATATTAAGTTCATACCAAATAAAAGCATTCATCATCCTCATAGTATGACAAATTCTTCCTAGTTCACTCTTAAATTTCCTAAGTTCTTCGAATTATGATTTTTTATTTTAAAGATTTTTCTTCGTTTACCATGTCATTGTGACATTAAAAGTTTACTTTACCTAAACTGTAAAACTTGTTGATTACTCACACCCCCCCCCCCCCCCCCCCAAAAAAAAAAAAAAAAAAATTTCAAGAACTAAAACACCTCTGCATCTGAATAAAATACTTTCAAAATTTGAACTAGAACATAAAGAATTTTTTTTAAGAATAAGTGTGGCTGCTTTTCACATATAGTGCAAATATTTGCTGGTAAAAAATCTGTTACCTAAGTGTTTGTTAGTTACTTTCATTAAGAAACACTCTTTAATTCAATTAAATGTCTTTAATATGGAAAATGCATTCTGGCTTTATATTTAATATTCTTTATAAATGAAGTAAAATTTATTTAAAAAAATGAATTGTAGAACTCTAAGTAATTCTCGTACTAAGTCTCTCATAAGTATATGCAGCAATTTAGTTTAGTTATTAAAATATATAATTAAATATGCGTCGAGAGAAAGTGATGTGATACCGACATCAGGTGTTTTTCCCCACACCGAAGCAAAATAAGTTCAAAAGCTAGACATAGAATGCAAAGCAAAAATAAAATAAAATAAAAAACGATTTGATTTGTTTTTGTTGTAAGAAGATTTGCTCTGTTAAATCGAATTCACTTCTGAAATTCGAAGCAATTCCATGTCTAACCGGGAGACTACCGAAAAACTAAGAAAAAGATTCCCTTATACCGGTTCCACACACAAAAACAAGAAGACGAGATTTACGCACTATATGAAACCACACGGAAGGAAAATATCACAAAATAAATAGAAGCTATCTTAACAATATCTTCAGAAACTTGATTTAGAACTACAACTGAAACTTAGTGGAGCAAAAGTAAATTTACGGAGTTGCATCGCAGGAAAATCCCCTTTCTTCCCAAAAAATCGCTTCTGTATAAACCAAAACCAATCGTTCGGAACATTCCCATTGGATGTTCGACGACGCCGGCTTCCCCTTCTGCTTTAGCCGCTAGATGGCGGAAGATTCCGTATCACGTGACCTATCCCATGGAATTAAACTGAAAGGAAAGGCATCCATGGCCTCAAAAATATCCCCACAGCTGAGCAAGTTGCTCGTGCTGAGAAATTTAATCCAGAGTCATTTCTTATCAATAATTTATCCGCTGCATTTGGCAACGGCAAATTATATACACAGTGCGATGTAAAAATTGATTCGTCTAGGATGCAGCCGCCAATTTTGGCGAGAAGATGGTTTCGTGAATCAATTGGACACGATTTTCAAAACATTGAAAGTGTGGACCGACGCATCTGAGCGAATGAATGTCTTCTATTTATTCGAAGGTAAGTTTTCCACCTTATACAATTGTCAGAAGAAAAAACAAATAAATAAAATAACACAACATATATTGGTGTAGGAGAGTAAGGAATTCTCAAAGTAAAATTATTCAGACAATATTTAAACATTTGATAATAAATAAAAATGAATTCTTTGACATGCGTGAATGTTGTCTTTTTCTAAAGTATCTACAATGACATTTTGACTAAATGTAATTTTCTTTCAGTAATTACGTAATAGAATCTCAAAAATCTTTTTTAATTCGCATTTCGACAAAGAAATTTAAGAATCCAATATTATTTCTCTCAATGGGAAAAAAAAAAGTTGCCTTCTTAGAAAATCTAAACTCTTAACATAAGATAAGAAGTTATAACAATTATAGATACCTTTAACTTAATAATTTCATCAAATGAAATATTTAAAGTTTTCAAACTTATGAAAATCGACGCTGACTCTGAGGCTTCTGCAGTGCCCCCGTTCTCCCCAAAGTATTTGTAAAGATGCTGAGCACTCCGCATTTCTCTTAAATTTTCATCCTTTAAACATACTATATTTTATGTGGATTTTTTCTTTAGACTCCTGAATTATGAAAACAATTTTGTAGTTTCCATTAAGTTCGCATTAATACCCCACCGATTTTCAAAAGACGGCGCCACTGAAATTGCTTCTGTTTACGTTTCTGAAAATTGCAGATGGTGTGACAACTATCTTTAATTTAATTGCTCATTATCTCAATAAACATAATTAAAATAGAAAAAATGATAGCAATAATATTATTTTAATTTTTATAGGAATCTTTCTTATATTGCAAAGAAAATTTTGATTTAATTTAAAACGTTATTTGCCATATCTCAGAATTGTAATTGGTGCTTTTTTATTTTCTGGGTCAAGATCCTCAATCAGCTATACTGCACAAGGCAAAGTTTATCATGCGTTTTTTTTTTTTTTTTAAGGTGCAATGCATTTTGGGGGATAGCTGCCATTCAGGGCTTCCCTCGGGGGTTTTAATAGTCACCGACGTCATTTGTAAAATAAATAGGAAAAACTTCAATCCGGCAACTCGGTGAGGTTCATAGACTACGTCAAAAGTCGCTCTTTTTTCCTCTTTTCTTAAAGTAACGCTGGCTTAGCGGCTTAGAACCAGGGTTGGTTTCGATTAAGCCGGCTATTTTGGTGCATTAATTTATATGTGTTTATGGCAAGACGGTGTTTGAAAAATTAGCACTCTTAGTATTTCAATTAATAAAAATATTTGACAATATTAACAGTTCTTTAATTTTCCTCCTTATATTTAATTATATTCGAATCTATTTAACGAAAGAATCTTCTAGATAATCGATACAAAGTTAAAAATGAAATTAGGCATTTAGTCAATGGCGTAGTTAACACCGTCTTTTCTCAATCTTTTGAGTGTTGCCCAAAAAAGAATCCCTTGAAAGTAAAAAAAAAAAAAAAATCACCAAAGTCTCATGGCCTACCTTGCACCAATATTTATTTGCAGAAAATTTTCAGGCTTTATAAGTATTAAAAGTACTTTATTTAATAAAAGCATTTTTTGTGTACGCTACTTACATTTTCTTGGAGCGCTTGCGACCTTTTTATACTTTAATGCGGCCTTCAGTTTACCTGAAGCGATGGTTTTGTCAAAATAGGTGTAAAATTTAATGAAATAATTGGGTAATGTGCCTATAGTGTGTCCCTGACACCCTTTGCTAATTTATAGCAAAACTGTTGCTGTAATTTATATATTTATACATGGAGAATAAAAGTAAGCTTTTCGAAAGCATTAAAATTTCTCAATTATTTTAATAAGAAAACTAAGTACCATCAGTATAGGATGCGACTATGAGATATTTAAAGTGTATATCTTTCATTTTAGTAGATAAAACGCTATCATTTAAAAAGTAAATAAATAATTTGTGATGTTGGTTCCGATGAAACTGTCTATATAAGATTAATAATGTAAAGGAATAACGCAATTGTTAGACAATTGCACAGAGGGAGGGAGAGGGGGGAAGTAAATCTCCTAGAACTTTTAGCTCTTACTGTCAGCTCTAGTATAGTAATATTACACGTATAAAAGAACTTTCACGAGCACTCTCTCATGAAAAATTATGGTTGTTCTATTGTCAGACATATTATTGATATAGTACAGAAACAAGTACAATTGGTTTTCTAACCGAAGTTCGTTTGTTTAAATAAATAACAGAACAAGAAAAGCTCGGATATGATAATTGTTTGTAAAATAAAAACTTATCAACTCTGTCAGAATTTTGTTCGGATTAATTTTGACCTATTTTTTGTTAAACTTTTTTTTAAACTTATTTTTTTAAAACTTTTTTTTTTTTAGCTGTTATATAAATATTTAACAGCAAAAATATTTTTGAAGTTCTGAAACTTTTCATTGTGAGTTTAAATTTCTTAGTGATAAATGCGTAGTAGAATAACCCATTTATTTACCTGATTTTTTAATTTTTTCATATAATAATAATGCGTATAAATGTTCCGAATTCAACTCGTCCGGCTAAAATGTTTTTATTTTCGTTGCAAATATACATCCAATACCTATTTAAATAATACCAAAAATTCCACTTTCCGACCTATTTAGACATCTTAAAATTACGTGCATATTTGCAATCTAGTGTATTATTTGCATCAATTATTGCCCCAAATAATATTATTGAAAACTTCGAAATGAGAACTAAGGGATCAATCATAAATGATGTCACGCTTCGAGGGGGAGGGGGGTTTGTGAAATTGTGACAAAGTGTGACAAGGGGAGGGGAGAGGGTAACAAGAAGTGTGACATGCATTATGCAACATAGCTTGACATGTGACAAAGGGGGAAAGGGGGTCCGCTGAAGTGTGACATATTGTGACAAAGGGAGGAGGGGGGGTCAAATATATGGGAAACAAGCGTGACATCATTTATGAACGGCCCCTAAAAAGGAACATATAGTGTCACATATTTACTTTTAAAATGATTGTATACATAAGTAACTTAACTCAGTTTAAGGTTTTTATAGTAATATGAAAGTTCATTTGTCACTTAATTTAAGTGCTTCCGTTCATATGTTATTACACCTAAGTTTATTTCTGAATAATTTACTGCACGTTTCTGTAAGGGATGTTTCTTAAAAACTTTTGAATAACTGATTTGTAGCACAATTGTTTTTCTATTTCTTTATTTATTCACTTATTTTATAATTTGATCGTATACGATTTTTTTTTTAAATATTGTATTCGTCACATAATTTTTCCGCAGCTCAATTTTTTTTTTTTTTTTTGATGTTTCAAATCAATACTTTTCGCTCCTATATATGTAAAAACATAGCACTATACTTTTAATTAGATAATTTAGTTATGGAACAAATGTTTTGCTAATGTTTTGAATGAATCGATTGCAATTTATATATTTTTTGTTTCAAACAATTTTTGAGATACAATTTGTTTTCTCTGAAATGTGGAATTAAGTTGTTTAGGATTTTTAAAGCTATCTAATTTATTCCTGCTGGTTCGTTGTTCAATTTGAATTCGCAACGTGCTAAAATTGCAACTTGATGGGTGTCCCTTTGACCTAACGTAAAACCAAGCATAAAAAGGAAAAGTTTCCACTAGTGAAAACTCATCTAAATTTCTTTACCATACTATGATTTAATGTAATTTGTAATAAATTTTACAAGAACTCTTCTTTTGAGAAATTTTATATTTTGCTGTCTGTACATGATATCCGAAAGTCTTGATACCACTGAATAAAATTGCTATTTGCGATAGAGGAACAAGTATTTAAGCAATAGAAAAAAGCATCCAAATGTATTTAGTAAGTTCACTTTACCCCTTTGGCCTACGACTTGCAACAAGGCTAACACTTTTTTAACGAACATTAGCAGATAGACATACGTCAACTTTAGTAATTAGCTTTTTATTAAACCATTTTCAATCTACGGTCTGTGATATATATATATATATTACTAGATGTAGTTCATGTTGCGACACATATGGCTCACATGTGGCAATTGATATACTGCTGTCACACATCATTTAAAAAAATTAAATTTCTAGTTTTGTAACATATTTTAAGTAACTAAAGATTGAAGATGCATAAATAGCTTGGTTTTACGATTGCGATAGATTTTTTCTAGTTAGTAGTCAAATAGAGACTGTAAAACAAAATAAAAACACTGGAATAATACAAGTGCAAGGCTCACAATAATTTCAAAGAACTTGTAATGTAGGCAGTTTATTCACATTGATTCATTGTCGTACATCATCTTATTATTTTAATTGTTAAGAGCTCGCATCACTCTTCTGAGAAAGAAATGTATTAATATTTGGACTAATAAATGATGAAAACTATATGATGTTTTATGAGGGGGAACAAGGCTTTCGAAACCGCTTTAGTGCACTGGACAACTTTGTACCTGAATCAATCCAAATGCATCTTAAAATGTTTTTAGAGGTTTTTGCAGGTGATGCTATAAAAACAGGGCTATATCTGTGTATAATGCCCGGTATTCTTTATTTGTTTCGAGTTAGAAAAAATGCGTTTTCATTTTCCCGTTTCTTCTATAATATTAAAGGTAAGATTAAATAATTAATATTTAAGAATTCTTGAACTGCATAAAGGTTTTCAAAGTGCAGGAATTTGTGTACTGTGAAATATATTCATATTTTAATAAAGGGCGATCACAAAGGAAAAAGCTCCCTTTCTATGTTTTAAGTACTAAAAATCTTAGTTTTAACGTAAAAAAAGTTTGTTTACTTCCATGCGATTTGTAAAACAAATTCGAAATGTGGTTCTATTTTACGTTAGTGCAAATGGTTTTTTATCAACTGTTCAGTAGAATGAAAATCATTAGAACAACTCTTTTTTCTCATTTACAAATTTTTGCAGAACGGAAGCTTCAGCAAATTTTTAATGTAGAAAAAATATATATACGCAATGATTTGTTACATGTCTGTTGAATTCGGATAACTCAACTATATTTCAAGCCTTAAAATCATGCTGTTCAACCCTGTTTAGCCGCAGTTCATATTCAGTAGACAACGCCTACCACATCTAATCGGGCACATCTTTCAAGATCACTTTTTTTTTTTTCTCCTTGTTTCTCAGAGCTTTCATAAACAAACGTTCGAAGTCCTATCACGGAAAATCGTAGATAAAATTATTCATTTTTTCCAGTTAACTATACGATATCTGAAGTTTAGTATGACTTATATGAAAATCAAATCATGAGATACATTTTAAACACTCAAGATTATTTGTGTCACTTAACTTGCATTTTCTCTCGTTGATTTTTCAGAAACTTTTGGCAAGTTAGTACTTATACCATTATTTTATTTAGTTATTTATTTATTTTTGCAAAAAGTCGAACATTAATCATTTTAGTTGGTTTTTTTTTTCTGAACACTATCTATTATTCTATAGTGCATAACCATGATGGCCAGAAATTTAAAATGGTCGAAAGCTTGTTCCTATGACTTCTTAGAAAAATCACACACGCACACGCACTCTAAAAAAAGAAAAAGAAAACAAAAATCACAAAAAAAAGAAGAAATCTGTTATAAAGAAAAACAGTTTAAACAGTTTTAGAAATTGATTGCTTTTGCAACTTAGGTAACTTTTGTTTCAGTTATGACAACTGCAACTGATAACTTTTGCGTCAAAAAACAATTTTCGCAGAATATAAAAGACCTCTCAGCCCCATTTGTTGTTGTAATATTTATTACTTCATTTTATTTTATTTTCTCAAATGCCATCAAAACTTTGAACTACATTGTCAACGTACTAGTAAAAGTCGCTATTTTCAAGTCAATAACTCCAGTTTTTAGATTTTGTGTATTCAAAATTTCAAATTGTTATGAAAAATGGTAAAAGTCACTTTACAAACTCGCAACTCCTACAAGTAGTTTGACATATGTAACTTTTAAACTGTGTGATTGGTTTGTATTACGAAATAGATACTTGAAAAATTAAAAGAAGAAAAATTAAAGAAATAGTAATTTACTTTAATAATCCGTAAAATTTATTTTTACTTTTCTTCTTTCTACTTCCGCGCTCTTCCCCTCTCTATTTTTTTTGGACTTAATTTGTTTTTGCCAGAACGCAGTCAATATACACGTTGCTTTTGCTTTCTATCATCAAAACACGTGCTTCCGTATGGAGAAATGTACCTTTCTAGAACTTTTCTAAAAGTGAATGCCCTATCTTTTGGGTAATGAGGAGGAGATTCCTATCCAGCGACTCGATGAATGTTAAGATTAAATGTCATAACAACTCTTTCATCACTGGTTTTTAATAGCTACGTCTGCAACGTAGGGTTTTGAACCCGAATCTTTTTAAGCTCCCGACTTAAATGCGTTGCTTTTAACACTAGATTGCCCAGACCAGTCATTTTGACGTTTCGAAGCTTCCATGTTGCATCATTTGTTACTAAGTATAGTGCAACTTTCAATTGCATTGGCTGTTCCTAAAACACGGTAAGTAGGACCAGTTAATGTGACTGAAAGTTTTATTGTAATTGTTGGCAACTTGGTATAAAATAAAAGTTTAGAATTGGTTCAAAACGGCATGGCAGTCTAGTGTTAAAGCAAGAAGAGACTGACTCTCCAGCATTGTGATGTTTGTCTATACTAATGAGGCGGTTGTGCATAAATTAAAATCAAGTCCACGTGTTCACAGAGTTATAAATATTGTCGTATTGTGTTAGGCGTATCGGTAACGTGTCAAAATACTTTCAACTGGAAAAAACAATTTGGCGGATTTTAGAAAACATTGCATGAAAATCGAATCGGTGGGCGCGCTAATTGCGGATCTGTTATCTAGCACTGCATCAGGGTTCCTGATAAGGATTTCCTTGTTCGCTCTGTATAACATGCAACTACAGAACTTGTTCTCTTGTACGACAACAAGGATGGAATTGTTCATAGGCGTAAGGAACAAAGCCTCCGCTAACTATTCGAATAACCGATACATTTGAAGGAATATGTCATTTTGGAACTTAGCACAAATAAATCGTTATTAAATTGTTGCATGAAGCGCTCGATCAGTTTAATGATGGTCATAGGGAGCACTAAATCCGTGTATATTGATGTTTTATAAATCGATATAATGATCTTCCATTTGTATTTCCCCCCCTTTTTTTTTTCATCCGTAAGCTGTTGTCATAATATTTCTAACACTTTAAGTTTTAGCACTACCAATATTCCTCTTTCACCAAATATATTTTTTAAAAATATCCATGCAAGATTTTTTTTTCTTTCAAAATTTATTCTTTGACCCTTTAAGAGAAATCTCTTTTGAATTTAAGTATTTTGGCTCACCTTTCTTAAACGTTTTCAGTTTATATTAATTGAGCCAAATGTTTACTATTCGTCCATGCAGACAAAAGCAACAATTTCACTAACAACTATTCCATAGCCTCCTGTCAAGACGCTTAATTATTTTACCACAAAACGTGGGTTTCAGCTGCCTAGCAGAGTTTATATATTGATGTGAAAAATGTTTAAAAAGTATGCTTGGAAATATTTAGAAAATTAAAAATACTAAGTTCTTTTAATTTTAATAATTAGTTGATTCTCAATAATTTTAGAGGACCATAGACATTGAAATTGGCGAAAACCCACTAAAAAATAAAAATGGAACTTATAGTTTTTTATCGTACTTTAAATATTTCTCTACCAAGTGAAAAAAAGTACTTTGTTGTTACGACCATTTTTACCGTAGTTACAGCTGGTTGAAAATTTAAACTAAGACATTTTTCATTATGTTGACCCGCAGCCAATTGCCTTTTTCGCGAAACCAAATTTTATGGATTTTTACATGTTTAAAATGTTTCTTGCTCCTTAAATTTTGATCAATGTGTCTGAAACTTAGTATTTACGCTTGCAATATATATTTGTACAAAACTGGGTATACAGTAGGAGATTTTTGTAATATGGCTTAGTTTACGTAGTTCAAAACACTACAAATTTCAAGTATTCGTCAATGTACTTATATAAAAAAAATTTTTCTTTATGAATGAGGCATCCAAATAAAAAATGCATACTTAAATTTGAACAGAATACATGTGTAATTATAACAAAAAGAAAATAAAACGCAAGATAAAGCAACTAAAAAGCGTCGGTTGTCAGTTACTAATCTTCAAAATATGCATAAAGATTCGATTGTAAGATTGGCGTCACAAAGACTTTGGACAGCGATTTCTGCCTGTTGTAGGGAAGGAATAATGTTAGTTATTTCATTCCATTTGCGTCAGAGGTTGATATTGAGCACTTTTAAGTTAATTAAGAATTTTAAATGCATTCTGTTTACAGTAACCTTTTTGTTGGGTTATGTTCTCAGTCTTGCGGCCTTTTGAATCATAATTTCGAAATTGAAAACCCTAGTTGTAGCCTCGCTGGAGTTTGTCCGTATTTTTGTCGGGCCTTAAAATTCACGAGTATATAAAGACGACATTTCTTTATTCTTCTCTCAGAAACAACTCGGGGCATGATTTGACAAAATTAAAGTTGAAAAAAATTATTATTTATTCTTTACTTCTTTAAGGATTCATCTCGCTGAAGAACTTTACCATAATTACCCAAATGAGTACATACCCAAAAATTAAAACAACGCCGTCACATTTTGAATGCCTTTTCTCTTTGAAGTTCTTCGCCTGTTTTCCAAATGAAATATATTGTTAAGAATGTAAAATCACAAATGGCTATAAATTTTTCGTCTAGCAAAATATTAATTTTGAGCAAGCATACTTAACCTGTAAAAACTCTTTCAAAGCGTATCTTTCTGAACTTGTAAATATGCAGTTCATTTTACAGTCAACAGAGCGGAAAAGGTAACGCCTGATTAATTTCCAAACGAAACTCTAGAAGGCTAAATTATTTTTTTATTCTTATATCGAACTTGTCGCCAAAAGAAATTCACGAAATTAAACGCGCCAATATGTGAGCTAATTAAAACATTTCCCCCTTCGCTTTCTTTTTAGTTTTCGTTAGTTGCATTTCTCATTTTCTCTCCATTGAAAGAGAATGATCTTTCGATTCATTTGGACATTTTTAAATTGTTTAATCTCGAACAAATTTCAAAATACTTGTTTGGATATTGATTAGCAAAACTACTTTTCGTTATTGATGATTATGCAGTCATTTTTTTTCGCTCGTTTTGAGAGTGAGGTTTTACTGATTTATTTAATATTATTTATTTCATTATTATTTCGATATGCGTTAATTTCCCAAAGACGTCCTTTGATTCGAATCTGAAACACTTTTTTACACTTTGAATTAAAAACAGTATTCCGTTTGATATGTAGAATGCATTTGTTAATTTCTTAAGTTAACTTTAAAACTAGAATAGAGAGGAACTGTTGATATTTTTGAAGTAGTTGGGCTTTTTGATAATGAAGTCCTAAAAATTTATTTGTCTTTAAAAGTCAAAAATACTTTGCTTTGAGACATTTTTGTGTTTTAGTTTAAGGATAATTCGGTGCCAATTAAACAAAATCTATTTTTCCCGTTGAGATTTCTGTACCATTTAGGCGTAGTAATTAGGGTTGTCAAAGACCTGGGGTGTTTTTGAGAAAACCCAGAGACACAGGGTTTTTTGGGTTTTTTCAAAAAAAAATGGGAAAAAACCCAGTCAAAACAGGGTTTTGTTTGGATTTTTTCAGGGAAAGGTGATATTTTTAGATTTTTAATTGAAATGTTTGGTTTTTTTCCTGCAAGGAAGACTTTAGTAAAGCTTTATTCTTTAGAAAGAAATTGTTTACAAGAAAAAACTTAAAATATTAAACATTTATGATACTTCTATGGTGTATACTAGTCTCGATTCAACTATGCTATTTCTCGCCATCCTTTAATTAGTAATAACGTAACTGGTTTTGAAAACTGAAAAACTTGATCAAAAATCAGTGTAACCATCCTGGAAAAGTTATTACAATGTTGCTCAGTTTTGCCTATTGGTTTTTGGGTAAAAGTGTGTATTCGTAATTAGTTGGAACCATTTCACAAATGTTAAGTTTCATTTGCTAATACTATTTCGTCTTTGGAAAATGATGAATTTATTAACAAAGACTTAACCAAGCACAAATTTCTAGTGCCTAATAGTTAAGGCTCGACCGATGCATCGGCCTCGCCGATGCATCGGCGCCGATTGTTCAACAAACTTGCCATGGGCCCATGGGCCCGGCCCGATGTTAAATTCAGAAAAACATCGGCCCATCGGCCTTAAAAAACATCTAAAAGCCGATGCCAGGCCGATGTTTTCCAACTTTCCACAAAACATTCTGTCTTTAACTGTCTTCCTCCTCCATAGCTAGTTTTCTATTTCCATACAATAAGAGGCAGCACAGCAGTTAAAAACAGTTTTCGCCATCATGGGGGAGCCAGGGTTGCTAATTTGGCTATTTTTAAGATAAATACGAAACATTTGGCTTTTGGAGTAATTTGCATGGCTTCCTGGCTTTCTTTTGGCTCCTTAATAGTTTTTGGGAGATTTTATAAATATTTTAGTTTTTTACAACAGAAGTTTTAAAGATTTTTAAAAAACAAATACTATTTTTAATATTAGAACTATGCCAAATTTTGTTTTACACCGTTTTGATAACAAATGGGTGTCGCTTATTTTATATCAGCTCAGGCTCTTATTATCTGGTTGCCTATTTATGCCCAACATGCCCAATTTTCGTGCTGGAGTTAATAGACATTCGGAGGGAATACTCGGAAAAGCAGTCGGATATCTTGTTCTGTGACTTCATTCGACGATTCTACAGAATTCGCTCTTTTGTTCCGAGTCAGCGAGAATTATTCTAAGAATAATTCTCGCACATATAGCAAAAGAAGAAGAACAGAAGAGGGAAAGGAATATTGATGTTTCTTCAGCAAGAAAAATATCTGCAGGAATGCTGCTACAAAATGTGTGTTTTTTTTTTTTTTTTGCTTAAAGTTGGATGCTTTTGTGATATTGTTGGTATGTTTGTAGCATTTAATCAATCAGCACACCGTTTACTATTAAAATGCATTTTTACGGATCCCAACCGCTATAGATTAACTATTCATGTGTAAATAAATAAGTGAAAAATAAAAGAAACCAACTTTAATTTTTGCTGTGAGTTATTTTCGTAAACGCACGACACAAAAATTGAGGATCCCAGTTCTTATAACAAGTTATTGAAAGAAAAAAAATAATTCCACATATGCGAGAACGAGAATGACAACAACAATCATAATAATTAAATTGTTACTCATTCTTAATCTTCTTTCGGCATGCTCGCTACTATTTACTGTTTTTTTTATAATAATTACTAGTATTATCAAGATCCACTTACATATTGCATGCGTATTTCGTCTTTTTCTTGAACAAATTGCCATAACGGTTGGGATCCGTAGATTTGCAAACGAAGCACAATCGTTCATGTGTATAGTTCTTGTGTCCTAAAATTCCGTGATGCAATCACTGAGCGAAATGAGAGAAATCTGGAGTGAGGACTCCCCATGCTTCAACAGGGCAGCTTGCGAACCGACGCGCATGAATACAGTGCTCGAGCCATTAAGGCAAAACATCGCTGACTTCCCATTGTGGAAGCATTGGCTCGTATGGTGTATTGTTACAAATTTCGGTTTAATTTATCATAGTTTATCAAAAAATTTTATTTTCGTCATTTAGCAATACGTTTGCATCCTGTTGTGCAAAGCGATGTAAAAATTAATTCGTGAAACTTAAAAGAAAACGGTGTTAAAGCTCATTTTGATGGCGAATTGCCTATTTAAACTTTAAATGCCTTGTTCTCGTATTCTATCTTTGAATGGCTTATTTTCACAGAAATTTAATTACTATGCCCATAATGTACACAAAATTGTTTTTGGATGAATAAAGTTTACCTTAAATCATAATATTACAACTTAATTACATTGCTGAAAAACTTTTTCTTTTAGCATTATAGCCTAAATATTTCTCCTGTTTTCTCGATAGTCAAACCTTATTACGTAATATTTTATTATAAGTGAAAATATCAGTTACCCAAATAGTTAAATCATGTACCTTTTTTGCTTTTATCTTAATTTGCTAGTTAATGAAAATTTCAATAATAATTTTGATGTTTTTGAATTAACTTTTCATTTGAGTAAAATTTTGATTTTTCCGTGTGTTAATTTTTATTTTGTCAAATTGTGGCTGTTTTTAAAAAACATTTATTTTATTATTTATTTATTATTTTATTACTAAATTAACATCTACACTCAAAGATTTTTAATGAGTTCATAAAGCTTTGAATTGCAGCACTTTTCCCCTGTAAATATACTGATCAGCTGAAATTTTTATTTGTGCATGATTTAAAAAATCATGATAAATATTATTATGATCATGTTTTTTTGTTACTAAATTAACATCTGCACTCAGAGTTTTAATGTGCTTATAAAACTTTGAATTACAGCACACACTTTTTCCCAGCAGATGCACTGATCAGCTATATTTTTAATTAGTGCATGGTTAAAAAAATAAGTAGTATTTCTTTATTATTCTTATTTACATTTAATATCCATAAATGAAATGTTCCATTAGTGAGAAATATTTAACTTGGTCATAGACAAGCAAACTTGTAAAATATAAAATTTGTAAATGCTTATACATTTCAGATTCATCTCAAAATGACATCCTCCATTCCAGTTATTTGCAAACTTTTTTTAATAAAAATGTTATCCTATAATATCTCCAAAAAATGACTTCTTTCTTCTTATTTTAAGTGCTTCTTCTTTTTTAATTGTATTATGTTTAAGTGCAATATCGAAGTGTAAGAACTCTAAAAACTCATTTATCGTTTTTGGGAATAAAAGTCGCTATATTGATGCTGTTCGAAGCTGCTCACTGAAACTTCTTAAGAGATTTATAATTTAACTGTGTAAAGAAATTTATTAATCAGTAGTCAAGGAGAGTAAATCAATTAATCAGGGTGTCTTCCTGTCTAAATACACATTTTTTAAACCTGCCATAGTAGCACACTCCCATATAGCATTCAAAGATAATAAAAAGTGTCGCAAAATGTTTTTTTATCGTGAAAAAATGTATGAATAATTGTTCTAAAATGCTGTGAGAAATTTTAAATTATTATATGTCAGGCATTAGAATAAATTTTTTTAGAAAAATCGGAAAAGAATTAAGAGCTCGAGAGCTCTTTAAACTTATCCGTTTTATCATTGCGCGAATTGGTAGTTTGCGCGTTTTGCCTTGATGGCTGAAAAGGGTGTGAAGCGGTTCGACCGCCCAGTCCTCGCTCCAGGTTTCTCTTATTTAGCTCAGTGGATGCAATGGCGTGCAGCAATAACTGTCGACATTAATTTGTGTAAAAAGAATTGCAGTTTAAACCCTTGAGACTCCAGAGCCCTCTCTTCCCAGAATAAACGTGGTGTCGTCACCGTGATAACTTTTTTAAAATTTGATAAAAAAGAAAAGATTTCCAAAATATTGCAAAATTGAACTAATTTTGTGTTTAAAAATAGCGTTAAAAAGGTAGGCATATAATTTAAGCAAATTCGAGTCTCAGGTATTTTGAACAGTTACATTGTTTTCGCAGAAGGTAGCGCCACATATAAAAAATTGTCGGTTATGGGAGGGTATTTTGAATCGGGTTGGAGGGTTCAATTTGAAACGCAACACTGCTTTTTATACAAACTGCCGTTGTGAAATCGACCATCCTCAAATACGAGAACGAAAACTGCACGTTATTAATTTTAAATTCGTCCGTTTTGACCCCTGGTATTTTGTCTTGCAAAAAACTGGTAGCCAAGGCGCAAATTGAAAAAAAAAAAAAAAAAAAGTTTTTTTTATTTTCTTTACCAGTATCGAATCCCAACTTTAAACAAACTGGTAGCTAAAAACGCGTCGTGCATCTCTGGTCTAACTGTACGTAATAAAAATTATTTTTTTTTTCTTTTTTAATTCCTTATGTCCAACTCTCACACTATTTTAAAACAACGCGACATTTTGGGCGCTCAGGAATCTTTAATTCAAACAAAATACTGCACTCGTTTAAAAATGAATGAGTTTCATAAAAAAAGAATACTAAATGTTCTAGTTCCTCTGCATCAAAATCAAGGGATTCATGTAAAACTCTACCATGAACTAAAAAACGGAGTTAAAACGATGAATAATCGGAACCAATCTTTGCTTCGTGCACGTGCCTTACAAGGTCGCTTTAGCTGATGTTTGTTTTCTTCTGATTGTTTATTCTACATTTATTCAGTTTTGTATTTACTAGTATTACTATTAGTATATCTGAAAAGTAACGGATTAGGGGAATATAAGATCGAAAAATAATATCGCGATCGGGAAATTGTCCTGTTTTTTTTCTAGATACAGGAAAGTGATTTTTGGTACTTTTCATTCTGAAGTAAAAATAAATTAAAGTCTGGAAGATATTTTTCCATACGAAAAACATAGCCATTGCATCGGCATTTAGATGTTATTCAAGGTCGATAGGCCAAAGTTTTTCCGAAGTTTCCGAAGAATGCCGGTGGCGATGGCTAGATTTAACTATCGGCACTGGTGCATCGGTCGAGCCCTTATATTTATTTATTTATTGCTCAGTTAAAGATGTTTAACTGCATTTCACATGAAATGTTGCAATTTTAAGCAAGTCTCTTTAAAAAAAAAAATTAATAAAACTGAAATCGGAAAAATGTCCGAACTTTCAAAGTTACTGTATCATGTAAACTTCCCCCAAAGTCTTTTATGGTGCTTGAATAAGGCATTTATGTTTTTATAAACATAAAAATAAATAAATGATTTAAATGACATTTTTGACAAGCATTCTACACGTGGTTTAAAGGGAAGTTTTTCCATCGGCATCGGCCATCGGCCGATCTTGGAACAATCGGCCAACAATCGGCATCGGCCCATCGGCCAAAAAATGCCATCGGTCGAGCCCTACTAATAGTAATAACAACGAACTTCAATAAATACATACACGCATAATACATAATTAATTTAATTTTATTAATATTAATTTTTTAAATTCTAAATTATTTGTTTTTTTATTTCTTTGGTATAGAGTAGCGAATATTAAACATTTTTAAACATAGTAAAAAACGCGGTTCATATGTTCAGTTTTCAGCCTCACAGTTTATAAAATTCTCTTAATTTCTAAAAATTCTGAAAAATGGCGCAAAACCAATCTTTTGTTTATCTGAGAGTTGTGATATCCCCTGGTTTAGCAGAAAATAAGTCAGATTGAAGCTTTTTGAATCAGTATACAATCTACAAACGTTCAGAAAATTGGGTATGACATAACTTAAATAAAGTATTTTGGATTATTTCTTGATCATGATCAGTTATAGTAAAAAGCAAAATATGCTTCTCATTTAATACTTTTGATTTTTCTTTCTTTGAAGACATTAGAAGCATGTGCACAATTGTATTTGATTAAAAGTAAAGTAAATGAATTTGTAAAGGCTATTAAAAGTGAAAAAAAAAATTTTTTTTATGTTAATTGTCTGTTGTGTAGAACAAATTGAAAACCAAAGTTTAAATTATAAAAGTATTTTGTTTAATCAATTTTATTTAAGACTTCTTAAAAATTAGAAAAAAAGAGAGCAAATTCATGGCTTATTTTTCAGAGAAACCATGGGATTGGACCCATTGAGTCCAATCCGGTGCCAATCCTGGTAGTAATATCTTTTGCCGCTGCTTTTAAGCTAGTACTTATTTTATTTTAATACCGTAAATTACCATTACCTATCAAATTCTAAAGTCACTTATTTCGGGAACTTTCCCACATGTATGTATTCTGCACGTGGCATGCACAAGTTTAAACATTTGCTGTGTATGATTTTCGAAAGTAACCTATTTGAGTAGAAATTATTTGTATATATAAACATCTTGCGACAAAAATCCCTTTTAGTAGTGTCACAAGAGTTGCTTAGTTGCTAAGAACAGGTTAGGACTAAAATCTATCTCAACATCAAGGCATTAGTCACCTAGAAATGAGAATGAGCTTACGTAAATACAAAGAATTGGCCATGTTTGGTAATACTATAAATAGTGCATTACAAAACAAATGTATAGCTTGCGGACAGTGAGGAGCAAACGTAAATTTGAAAAATACAGCAAAATACAATTTGTAGCCTAAATAAAATACTCTGTTCCAGTGGTCGCCATACTTTTGGCAATACAGAGCGACCGTACCATTTTCAAATTCTCCCGTTAACTATCCCCCCCCCCCCCCCCCCTTACACCGAACAAAATGTGAAAACCAACTTTCGACAGTACTATATTTAAAATGTGTCAACTTTGATAATAATTCACGTCAAACATATATATTTAATTCTATCAAAAGTTTGCAAATATTTAAAGAGTAAGTGGGGAAATACAGAGGAAAAATAGTATTTTTCTTTAATTTCTAGAGCTAGAATTTATATTTTTATTTCCCACAATACATTTTATTTTATTTAAGAATTAATGGATATTTTTTTCTGAATACGAAGCGAAATGAATTAATTTCAACTTTCACGCAACGTTTCGTTCCACCAGTTCTTCATTTTGTTCTAAAACCGAATTGGAAACTTTTAAACTGCGAGAAAATTGAAAATTAAAAATTATCATTAATATTCCGCTACACAAAAGACAAACTTTTACACATCCGTGCTTAAATTAGCGATAAAAACTTGCACAGCTTGTGCTCCGACTTTCCCTCATAAATATATAGATTCGCTCTTCCTCAGCGGAGCGTTGCCAGATAACGCCTTATTAATTTGCAACCGAAACTTCAGACGACATTTTTTTTTCTCCATTGAACTTTAAAATGAAAAGGAATATTTTTCTCGCCAATCAGTGAACTAATTAAAATATTTGTTTTTGTTTAATGGCAACAGTACTTTGTTTTAAAGGCAGAGATATGTTATGATTTAAACATTCTTTTGAAGAAAAATGATTTGAAAAATAATTCAGTATTGATTTGCATGAACCCCAACCTTGGCCGCTTAACATTTGCATTGTTCTAGCTGTGTATTTTAAATTAGAATTTTACACAGTATATATTTTTACCATACCTTATAACCGATATTATTTTTATCGTCAATTCAATGATTAATGTCATTTAAACTTTAAACTATTAAAAAAGAGCGTGAAAAATGTAAAGTTGCATTTTCCTTAATTCCCTACGCATACATTTTTATTGTGTGTTAATTTAAAAGCCCTTTTGTTTTTTCTTTCATATTTTTTATTTCCTTCACTATGGAGCGGGGCAAACTATTTAATTTTTTTAAATAAAATCTCAAATGTACTGTTTTTGATGGAGTAAAGTATAACTATGATTTATACTCGTGACCCACAAAATACTCATTCTTCAACAATGCAACACCGCTGGATTCTTAGATTAAAATAATCTTTTGCATGAAATATTATTTTATTACAACAAAATAGTTTATTTGTAGCTCTTTTCCATTTTACTTCATAGACTTTATATCGTCCCTATGATTTATAGCAAGATTTTTTACTAGATTTAGTAGAGGGTCTTTCGCCGAAACGGCACAAACCATGTGTGGCGCACACCACCGATCATGGCCTCGTATCGGAGCTTTGATTCGCATTATAAAATATACCCTTATGTCCAAGCATTGTTCTTTTAGATACCAAAAACTAAAATATTCCATTAGGCATGAAATCAATCGAATACACTTTTTCGGGAAAGGAGTGAACAATCAACTTTTTCAATGTTACTCAATCAAAACGATTGATTAAACTCGTAAACGTCTTATTAACTGTTAGTCCTCTTAAAATTGTTTTTAATGAGCTCTTCTAATAACGTACTAATGTTTTTTTATTGCTCCTTGATACCGTTTCATATGATATGCAGTACTCTACTTAGTTACTCTCTCTCTCTCTCACTTGGCATCAATATTCTTTTATGATTGATTAGCCAAATGGTCATTAAAAAGAAGTATTAAGTTTAGGCATTATTCTCTTTCATTATACTTTTTTCAGCTCACCTTATGCAATTTTCCTTGTGGTGAAACATAAGCGAATTTTCAAGGATAAATGTCCTTACTTAACAGTTTCCCATGCATTGCTATAAATAAAGTACTAAAAAACTTTATTTATAGCAATGACGTAATAAACTTTAGTCAGATGCTAATCTTCACATACTTGAATAAAACTCATTTTAATTATAAAACTCTCTGCAGTAGTGTAAAATCAGACATTTATAATACAAGTAAATTAACTTTCTCAAAAAAAGATTCAAGTTCACATTCAACTCGAAAGAAATATGCGTACTATTTCTTTTCTATGTATCCTCTTTATTAATCAAAAGTAAACTATAACAGAAAGTTTGAAAAATAAAATACATCCAATGTTTTAATTGAATGCTCACAATTTCAGTTTAAATTATTTTCTATTCTTTATAATGCATTTTGAATTATAGCTAATAATTTTGAGTTTCATATTTCTGCATTAAATATCAAATGCTTTCATTTGAATTTTTCTTTCCATTTTAGACTAAAACAAACCTTGTGGCTTTGTTTGTGTAATGCATGAAGATTTTCTTCATGCTGGCCCACAATATTGCGCTTGAGAAGTATTATATTCATCGTAGATTTCTCATTCTTTGGAAATAAAAAAGAAGTCGATGAGAAAACTCTCATTTTAGTTTTTCTACTTTTGATGGCTAACAACGGGAAAAAAAGGAAACTGTATCGGAATGATCTTGACTGCTGTTCAACAAATAATATTTTTATTCGGTAGAGGAGAAAAGAGTTTTCAGTAATTGGAATGCCTTCCAGGTTTTCGGAAAATTATTTTTTCTTTTCTTTTTACGGTTTGCTTTCTTTTCATTGAGTTTCTCTTCTTAAGGAATAAAATAAGTCTAAAGTATGACTGCTTAACCCTTACGGGAAAAGTAATTTTATGTATTGATAACAGAGAATTGTGCTTTTTATGTGTATACGTTTTGTATTTTGTTAATTTTTGTTTCACTGTATCTGAATGTAGTTCTTTACTTACAAAGATACTCAACATTATTAGTTTCTAATATTAAAGGAAAATTGTTTTTACTTACGTTTGAATTTCTTATTAACTTCTATTGTGTTTGTGTAGTAAAATTGTTTTTACTTACGTTTGAATTTCTTATTAACTTCTATTGTGTTGCGTTGTGTAAATTTAGGCGACTAGGTTGTGTTGTAAGCGACAATGTTATGCATTTTACGACTACTACATTTTTAAGGCATTAACATTAAACATTTTTGTAAGGCATTACATTCTTTTAAAAATGGTTTTCATTACAATTTAATTCTTAGATTTCCGGTAGAAGACATTTATTACAACATATATTTGTTATTTCTCATGGTTTCCCTCGGGTTCCACAATTATTTTATTTCGCACCGCTATCAGTGAAGGCTTTTAACGCTTGCGAATTTCGTCGTCCACCACGAGACGTGAAGCACTTGGAATCTAACGATGCGAAACTGTACTAGGAATTTAGTTTAACAGAGAGTATCCAAGCTAAATGCATACTGCTCAAGGAATCTTTAATCTGCCGCATAATCATACGGCATGGACGCTGTCAACTTTCTGCATCTCGAAAATCCATTCCTCTTCCGCTGGTTTTGAACCAGCAAATTTGGGTGTAAAAAGACAGTCAAAAACCACAGCACCACCCTGCCGGCTTTTTTTAAATTTAAAAAAAAATCAAGAAAAAGACTTTTTTTCTGCGGATTGATTGATTGCTACGATTTTGTCAGTCTTTACTGCAGGAGAAATCTACCACACAGTGTCGCAAAAATGTCTCAATAAATATTTTTTTAAATCATAAGATTAAAATGAATTAGTGTGTTTGAAATATTTAGGGAAAGCGGTGTTTCTAGGGGAGTGTTACTGATTATGGGGGGAGGATAATCGTTTTTGGGGCTTTTCAGTTCTTTTGGGGGTGCGACTTCGCGCTTAATGGGGGATACCCCTGATTTAAACGTGGTTTGCGAAAATGTTTTTCTTTTAAAAAGGGTTTTTTTTCTTCTGCCGGTAGATGATGATGTTTTGTTGGTGACCATTCATTTCTTGCATGTAGACCGTAGAAGAGCTTTATGCAAAACCATGCTTTAGGGATTAATGGAACACGCTTTCCTGAAAATGCGATGAGTTAAAGTGATACCATCTTCATATGAAAGTAATGTTCTTGACAATGTGCTATTGATGCACTGTGAGGTTGCTCGTTTACAAGCTGCCATTTTTGTAAAAAAAAAAAAGAACAAGTACATGTCTTCGGTATTTACAGACCTTCTTGTCTCTTTCAGAAAGAATGTATTTATTCATTTTTTTCTCTTTTTTTTAAATCAGTTCTTCACATCATATAAACAATGTTTCAAAATTGTCTGATGTGGATACAGATTGTTAAATGCTATCGTTAATTCAAAGATATTCTTAAGTCGGGGAAATATAACTTTTATAAAATAAACTCAGGGACTTTGAAAATCTATGGCTAATTTGAGGAAATCGTTGAATTGCATATAATTCCATACTGCATATAAGTTATACTGCATATAATTCCATACTTACTACTTTTCCTCAAAGATATGATATTAACTATTTTCTTTTTTGGATGGAGGGAAGTACTTTGGAAAAGACTTAATGAACTACATTAGCTGGAGAACTGATTGAGCAAATGACAAATTCTGATTTTCATGACCGCGGAGAACAAAAGACGTCTGAACCAGTTTCTTTCCAGCTCAATTGGACAAGTAATATCACGTGATTACTGAATTATCCGGCATTTAATATCCAATTTGGCGGGGCAAAAATAAGTTCATGCTCATGTAAAAATAGTTGTAAAAAGTCAGGTGTTTTGTAGTTGATAGCTAAATCTAGGTGGTTTTTGAAATAATCCTCCCCCCTCCCCCTGATATTGTGATTTTATGATAGAAGGTCGCCAAAAATGTTGTGAACCACTAATTCAAAAGCTTAATTACCTATGCAAAGTGGCAATCACCAACTACCTTTGATATATAGTTCCCTTTTCTAATGAAATGTTTCTTAATTATCACAAGTTTTAGTACGACTTTAATTTAAAAAAAATGACTTTCATAAATAATGTTTCTCGAAATGCGTTTTTTATACCAAAGTAAGTTAAGAAAAAAAGTTTCAATTAATATTTTTGTTTATAGTCTAAATAAATAATTTTCTTCTTCTAATTCCAAAAAATGAAGCGATTTTTTTCCATACAGATACGCAATGAAAACTTCAAGTGGAAAGTATGGCATTATCTACATTTTTCCTTTTTTCCCAACAAAGAGTGAAAAGGAATGTATTTTTTTCTTACTCTTGATGAAAAATATCGAGAAAAAAAGTGAAATAAGTATTGGAATGATCTTCAGTGTTGTTGAAGAAATAATATTTTTATCTGCAAGAAAAGCAAAAAGTTTCAGTAATTGGGAGGCCTTCAGTGTCGTATGAAGAAATTGTTTTCGTGATGCCTTACTTTCATTTCTCACGGAGTGTCTTGTTTGGAAGCAGAAAAATATCTAAAATTTTTCGGCTTGAAGTTTGAGGGGCGGAGAAGCGAGGGTTCGGGAAAGTTTGTTTTCTTATTAATAAAAGGAATTTTTGAAACTAGTTTATATGATTGCAAATTATACTGAGATATAGTTAGTGTAATTAATTGGTCAAATACATTTTCCTAAATATGGAATTCGCGTCCAGTAGGTAAAAAAATGTTGGAAAAAAGTGGTGCGCATTTTTAATATTTAAATGCTTATACATTAAAAAATGCCATAACCTCTCATTTCAAAAACTGTTCATATTTTTTTAACAGAATATTTTGTAGTACTTTCCCTTACGGCCTATTATTTAGGGAAAAAATCATTATTTAATAGATTAAAATAAAACAATAATGAAGAAAGTTTTTTTTTTTTTTTGTTAAGATATGTATGACCAACCATCGTTGCGATTTTGTTTTTCCATGACACATGTGTTCTTATTTATGCTCTAAATCAGGGTTAGTCAAAATTGTCTCTAGCTAAGATCAATTTTACATTTTAAGATTATCATTGTATCCTTCGAAATTTTTAGCTTGTTTTCGAGAGAATTGAAATAAAATATTGGAGAAAATATTTTTTTAGTGGTATATGCGGTATATTTATTTAAAAATATATAAAATACACTTAGCTCATAAATGATCATATTGTGTACTATATATTGACAAAGATAATCTTAAGAAAAAAATAAATCAGTGTGCGAATTTGTCAAACAAGTTTTTGTGTAAAAAAAATGCGAGCTGTAAATTACTGTTGAAATTGCTTCCCGAAAGACTGAATTTATAATTTGCTGATGGATTTATAATTTGCGATAAATAAGGAAAGATTCCTGAAATATTTATGATTTACAATAAATAAAACTCACGAAGAGAAAAATTCGGTGGATCAATTTTGTGTGTGTGCCTTCACAAGCGTTCGTTATAAACTTAAATATCCAAATTACGTTGTGTGAAAATTTGTAAATGTAACAAATGTGATTAACTGGCGCACGTAAGAAGTCAATATGCTTAATAAACGCATTTTATTAAAGATTATCTTAAAACCAATGTGTACCTTTTTCTTAGAAGTTGTAAGCAACAAGTTGAAACGCATAGAAAATCAGTCACACACGCACGAAGTTTAAAATTTCTTAAATGTTTATTCTTTCGATCACATAGTAGATCTTTCCGTTGCGTAAGCTTTAATTGATTTGCTAGCAAAATGTATAGCTTAGATTTCACTTCACGTTTCTGTCTTCATTAATGTTCAATCAATCAGTTTTTTCCCCCTTCCTTGCACTTTTTTTTGTTTCATTTCCCTCCTTTTTTCTTTTTTTTTTCGCTTTTTTCCAAAGAGGGGAGAATAAATCAACTTCTTTCAATCAATGAATGTTCTTTCTTACACTGAAGTGATTATTATTGCGGGAAGTTCACTTCATTCAAGTTTTACTCATAACCTGTTTATAAATCTTGCGGATTTTGATTAATTTCTTCAGCTGTAGATAGATGTATGTAGTTAATCAAATTCGATGTCTTTGTTGAGAGAGAAAAAAAAAAGATAACGAAAAGAACGTTTTTTTAAGGACTCACTTGCCAATTTTTTAAAATGTGAGCCCTATGAAATAAACATTATAAAACTTGAAAGTATCATTGTTTTCTTTTCTTAATTTTTAAACTACACTTGAGTAAGCTTGAGTTTAAAATATAGAAAATCTATCAAAGAATCTTCACGATACATTTGCCAGCGCAGAATTTCGCTTTGGGCGAGAGGGGCGGGGGTGATACTAAGTTCGGAATTAGGAAGACATCGGATATCCGGTGTTCCTAGTCCGACGGATCCGTATGTTTGAAAGCTGTAAATTATGTATATATATTTTAACCTCCCACACATTCAAAATCCGTAGTAAGCTTGTAATTTACATATAAAGTAGACTCCCGACTATCCGGCTCGCGACTATCCGTCTTCTGTACTATCCAACCTAGTTTTCTTTTATCGTAATTAAATGAGGATCAAATTACATCGTCAAGGCGTTGGAAGCACTTATCTTAGCACTACCATTTCTTATCTGCGTAATCATTTATCAGTGAATCAATGTTCTTAAGAATATGGCCTACGATTTATGTTAAAATATGGACAGTTTATATTTTTTAACTTACTTTATCTCTATTAAATTCTTGAAATGTGCAGTGTAGTACATAAACATTTACAAACTACCGGTACAAAGCCTTCCGTCTTAACTCGGAGCGTTAATGACAACTGCTTTTATGATTCATCGAGCCGCGTTCGCATTCAACCTGGCTTCAGTTAAATGGGGGGATTTGTACTAAATACGAAGCGAGAAAATGCATATAAGCAGTGTTTTGTTTTAAAAACATTGTCTTCTGGTATTAGTGGGGCAAAGAAATGAGTTCATGGAACTCCGGCCAATACGGTTTTTATGTTATCCGGCCTGCCATTCCGCCGCGTTCCACCGGACACTCGTGAGTGTACTGAATCTTCCAAACATGGTAATTAAATTATTTTTAAACCCACATTTGACACGCTGGATAAACGGATCTTTCGTATAGTAATTGATAAGTAATGTAATATAAGTAATGGTTTGTAGTAATGGATTCCGAATATTTGAAAGTTGGTCGGATTCCGGTTATACGATTCTTTCTGAATAGCATGTCCCCCTGCCCCCGTCGGTGTGCCCTTGCATTCAGATGTAGGTCAAATTTTTAATTCTAAACTATTATCCGTAAAGAAGTCGTCCAGTCGACGAAAATTAAATTTTTAGACCATTCCTTCTCTGAAAAAAAAAGAATATGCAAAATAGTACCTATCGCAGTTTAAATATAAATTTAAAAACCGGCTTCTCCGTACACTAATGAAAAATGTATTAGTTTTTGCTCTTGATAAATTACCATAGAACCCGTTTTCTCTTCGCTTAATAGCAACATATGTTATCTTGCCTCCTCTCCTTTGCTTAAGACCTCATTTTTCGCTGGAAGTTGCATTTTTCTTCGCCTTCTGTGGCAACAACGAAACCATTTCTAATTACTCTTGATGGCACGCGCAATTTAGGATTGAAGAATAAGCTTTGCGAAGTTTAAAGTGCTTACTAAAGTCGGAAGCAGCCCGTTGCATGGCAATAGTGCCACGGGCTGCGGCAGCACGAGATCGAGTTTTAGGGTCATTTGTCATTCCTCGGAGCTGACGGAAAATTTGTTTAACGAGCTGGTATACCGCATTCAGACTCCGAAACTTCATTCTTTCTTTATAAATAATAGACGCTTTAGCCGAGAAAAATTTAACAGAGGGTTTGTAGGAACGTGGCATTTTTGACAAAATTGTAAGGAAGATGTTGAGCTGAAAGATGTTTTGGGCGATGCTTAGAGTTATTTGAAGAATAATACGTTTAATGGCTTTGCCGTTAATGACTTGCAATAAAAATGCTAGACTGCGCTGTAGTTTTATTTGCAATAAGAAATTCTAATTGTGTTACGGAGATGTTCTTTCAGAATGTTCTAAAACAGCGATTTTTTTTATTTATTTTTTTTTTTGTGGTTTTTTTTTCGAAGGGAAAGAAAGAAATGAAATTATTAATTTTCTTTTAAATTTTGACGTGTGATTTTATATATATTTAACGAATGCCAAAAGAAAATTTGAATTAAAAAATATATGACAGATTTCTAAGCCTATTTCATTGCCGGCTATCCCTTGATTGGCGGACGTGATGGCTAAAGCATGACACGACTTATCTAACAGAACCAAAGTTTTCTTTCTTCAGTAATAAATTCTCTTCTAAGTGAACTAAAAATTTTTATCTAAATAACTTATATAGCACCTAAAAGTTTATATATTTATTCATTTTTTTGAAAAATACATTAAAAAATAAAAATCCTCCAAGTTTTTTGATACTTTTTTTTTTGTTTTTTGTTTTGTTTCACTTAGAAGAGAATTTAATACCGAAGAAGAAAGAAAGTTGGTTCAGTTAAATAAATTGTTTCATTTTAGCAATCACGCCAGCCAATCAGGACATAGCACACTTGAAAAAGGCTTATAAATCTTTTATATGTATATATTTTTTACTTTAAAAAAAATTTGTGTTCGTTAGGGATCATTCATAAATGATGTCACGCTTTGAGGGGGTTCGTGAAATTGTGACAAAGTGTGACAAGGGGAGGGGAGGGTATAACAAGAAGTGTGACATCAGGCTTATATAACATAGCGGGACATGTGACAAAGGGGACGAAGATTAGAAATAGCGAAATTCCACTGTATTTCTAATTTTGATAATATTTGGTTCTGCCAAAATCAACGTTTACATATTAAAATGTATCCACCTAAATTTCCAAAAGAGAAAAGTAAGCACGGTAATTAGCCATTAATCCTATCACCTTGTAGGAAGTTAATTCTTACTAGGTCTCCATCTTAATTAGAAGGCAGCAGAAAATCGAGGTAAAAATCGTCAGTGTTCTGAAAGAACGTCTAATTAAGATGCCGCAATCTACTTCCAAGTGTTTCAGATAGATGTGTTGGTGGAGAATTAACCCTTTGGGATGAGTGATTGATTGGATATTGATGAGATATGAATTTATAATTTTGCAAAGGGATTAACTTAGTTTTCTCAAAGTAATAACGCGGTGCGACCTTCAGTTAAGTGAAAAGATTTTAAGCATTAAAAGAGATTTTTCATTCCAAAAATGAAAAGAGTACTTCTTTACAATATTTGTTAATGCGCCATTATGCACTCGGTTCAGGCTTTTTTTTTAATAAAATGCTTTTCAAAATTCTAAAATTTATTAATTATTTAACTTGTATGTAGTTTTTACCAATGCCCGTCTCTCATATTGGTTGTATCCATATTTACCCAAATCGTGTAATATTGCTAAATACTAGTAATATATGCGTGCATGATGTAACTCTTGGTAGTAACTTTAATGCGTCCCTTCTAGCAATAAAAGAATCAATTATTGCAATTAATACCAAATGAATTGATCAGTTTCTCTTGTAATTTTTCTGCAAAGAAGTAAAGACAGCTAATGTTTCTCGTAGTTTTTCTGGATACAGCGGGAAATAAGGTAAAATTTAAGTTTTTAGTTCCAGATCTGTTGTAAAAATAGTTAATGTGTTTCTCGTCTTGAAGGAAAATGACGAAAAAATGGCGAAGAATGTGCTTCTTTTGCACATTTACATGAGAATCTGTTTGGTTATAGCTCCTTTTCGTGACATAAAAAAATACACGCAATAGGTTTTGAAGGAATAGGGAAAACTATTTTGCCGGCCGCTGAGTAAATTTATCAATTATTATTTCTATCTATCTGATTCAAGAGATGTAAGTATTGGAAAATCTATTACTAAGTAAAACTGCGACTGAAAATGGAATTTTGTTGTCACTGTTATCAGACACGCATATTTAATTGTCGCTACTTCTTTTTCTTTTCAATTCTTGTATTAGCATTCTCTTGAAGAAAGTTAGAGCCATTGAAATCTCAGAAGAATGTTGCATAGAAGAGGAAGTTATTAATATCTGCTTTGGTCTTAAGAATTGCCATATTGACTGGGGAAACTGAACAGCAAGACAAGGGGGGCACAAGAGGCTACTGAATGAAGACGGATTGTACCAGATGTACAATTATTACAGACTAGCATAGTCAGGTGTTCATAAATACACCGATATGTCAAGCGGTATATCTAGAATTCAGTTTTACACCCTTATTCACCAGAAGAAATAAACAACCGAACTGCAGATCAAAGGCTTCCTCAACCAGTCAGAAAGGTCATACCGGCGGTTCCAATGTCTGACAGAGATTCGAACCTACTGGTGAATAAGGCCGTAGGTCTCTCCAAGTCACCAGGTTACGACAGGATTACTTCAGGCCGGTTGATGAAATTTTACATCTGTGACATCTGTAACATTATCCGAGATTTTTAAGAGCTACCAGAAAGTATTCTTACAGATGTGGGGAAGATAGAAGGAAAGAAAAACGACCAAAAGAAATAAGAATTACTTAGAAAAATCCGACAGAATCAGGGGGAAGGAGGCTCTGCAAAATCGATTTCATCTGATAAAATAGGGGAAATACTTTGACTCGTGTTATCTTAGTGTAAGATATCTTCCTGGGTGAATTTTAGGAACAATTTAAGGCGCTTTGTTTCCGAAGAGAGCCCAACTTTTGCACTTGAATATTTTTTTCTTCTAAAACATTCAATAGGCTTTACTATTTAATTTCGTTTTTAATATATTTTAGATATTGTTTTATCATTATTATTATTGTTGTTTTCTGATTTCATATTTTTCTCAGTTTCTTCAGTAGTTCACAGTGGCATAAATTTCGGCATGAGCCTTTCTCGTGGCCGACCGACAATATGTCACTTAATTTGTATGCAAAATATAGATGAAGGAAATGAGCAAATTCTTCTAGCGATAGTTCATTCATGGGGTCTTTCGATTTACTGTTCGTTTTTAAACCAGTCTCATAATTACTAGGCTTCTAGTGATAGTTCATTCATGGGGACTTTCGATTTACTGTTCGTTTTTAAACCAGTCTCATAATTACTAGGCTTCTAGTGATAGTCATTCATGGGGACTTTCGATTTACTGTTCGTTTTTAAACCAGTCTAATAATTACTAGGCTTCTAGGGATAGTTCATTCATGGGGAGTTTCAATTTACTGTTCGTTTTTAAACCGGTCTTATAATTACCACAGGGACATGTACCTTTGTGGTGATACAAATTTCAAACCATTTTCTATAAATTTTGCTCATCTAACTTGAATTTTCATGAAAGCCCAGTTTCAGCAATAATAGATGGTAAAATTTTTCCAAGTAAACTATGGGATGAAACTGATAAAGTCATTTACTCCGTGTTGTATCTACGTAAACATTTATGCACACTATTAAAAAAATATCCTAATAAGAAAATGCAAAGTTTGCATCTTAAAATTTGAAATTTGCGCATTATTTTTGTTAAAAGGGGAAAGAATAATATCGAAAATGAAATAGTCATTGCAGTGACAATAAAAAATATCATCGAAGGACGTCGCTGCGCCATTTTATTAATGCTTGAATCGGGCCTGTATAATTTTAAAAATGCTGCGGAACATATTAGATCAACTAAATTTACACGAGTCAAAAATTAAATGAATTTACTAAAATAAGAAACATAAAATAAATAGTCTTAGCGTACTTGAAAAGGAAGGGTAATAATAATAATAATAATAATATAATTCAAGAATTATTAAGGAAATGTGCATACTAAAAAAGAACAAACTGCATACTAAAAAAAACCAAAAGGATACTTAAGAACAAAATAACAACGATGTTCAAGAACTTAACGAGGGACCTTGCATTTTTCTTGTTTACAAGTTAACCATATTCAGGAGTCACATTTGACGTTGCTGTTTCCAAAATGTTCATTGATATTTCAACATTTCCAAATGATCATCAGTCAAGCATGTGCGTTGCTTGTTTTTGTTGAGGTTCATAATAGAGAAAGTTTGTTTACAAGGGTACGTCGCTCCAAACATACTGAAAGTTTTCAGGGCATCTTTAAATTAATTAACAACAATATTTAACAATTAGTATAGGTATTAATTTGTTATTGGTATAACTGGTATAAATGCAAAGGCGATCTGCCTATGAAGACAACTATTTCGTTCCTAGATGGCGACAAAGAAATGCTAAAATAATAACGTGTTCCAGTGGCGACGTCTGAAAACAGCCTACTATGCATTTACATTGCCTCTTGTATGAATTAAATGCAGAATTATCAGATGTTGCGAAACATTACTTTTTAAATTTTCAGCACCTTATTAGTGAATAAAAAATGGGGGAGGGGGGGGGGGGTTGGAGAGAAATAATTTATTTACCTACATACTTATTTTAATACTCCACAGCACAGACAAAAAATTACATAAAAGTTATCCTCAACCAGAAAAGAAGCGTTGGATTTATTTTTGTGTTTTGTATCTTTTAACTTTTAGACATTAAGACAGCAATTTTGAGATTAATATTGACCAAATAATTCTGCAAACGATAGTTGGTACGTGGACTGTTGCCAGGCTTGCCAGTTCTAAACCGAGTAATATAGCCACCAGCGTGATTATTAATTTCATATAGATAAATATTTAAAACCGTTCAGTTGATTATGGGCCGCTTTTTTGAAGAAGTATGTTAAATTAACGTTCATTCTGAATAACTCGAGTGGGCGATGTGGAATCAGGCTTCTGGAAGATTAATTTTATCGGGTGACTGGAAAATAGTAATATTTCATTTAGTGCGTTACATTCAATTGTGCTTGTCCAACAACAATTTTTCATCATCTATGTTGACTAGCGTGCCTCAAGTAGTAAGAGTGATGACAACGGCTACTGCGCATGCTCCTCGCGTCCATATTTTTATCACAGTGCCTGCGCATCGCCAAGAGGCGCTGTAAAAGAGGCAAGATGCGCAGGCGCGTTGGTAAAAAGTTAAAACTGGTAAAATCCGTTGACCTCGCTCTTATTACTAGAAGCACGCTAATGTTGACTTATAATATTTCGTATTATTTTTTTAGCAACAACTAACAGCACGAAGCATATGCGCCCAAGTACTACAATATTCTTCCCTTCCTCAAGGTCCTCCTCTCAAAAAAAAAACTTTCAACAAAAACAATTTGTTGCCGATTTTTTTTTGTGAAACTTATTATTAAAATTATTTTTTTCGCAGTGATTTCGCTCTGCGATTTTTTGTTTGCACGTGGAAAATGTCTTTGCATGATGATTGCATGTAATTGTGCAGCAATCTTTTAGCATCTGCGTATGATTTGTCTAACCAAGCAATACCAAGGCCTTGAAGCGAAATACAAGGGATTTTTTTTCTATGTCAGGGCAGCAACTTTTTACTTTAAGCGGAAGCGCAAAAATATCTTTTACGCTACTCCAATGTTTTTTAATTAGAATTTCATTACCCATTTAAAAATGACTTTTTTCTGCGTTAAAGCTAGTTTTGAGTGAACAACGGCAAAGAATAAAATGTGATTTTTTAAAACGATGATTTCTGCAAGGTATCTTTTAATTTGCTACTACCAAAATAAATAAAATTAATAAATTAAAGATGTAAGGATGATACAGGGGAGTCGAATGAATAGAAAAACAGTGTGATATCATTAATGAACCACCCATATCTGGATTGATGAAATTTCAACTTTTACCCAAGTAATCTTATATATTATTTTTCTAGCCTGTTTTTCTGTCGCTCCGCGAGATCTTTCTTATTCCTTTATCAAATTCCATGATTTATTCCTCATTTTAAAGCTTATCGGGCCGCCTAATGACGAAAAACAGACGCACGGCCTAAAAATGTACCGCTTCTCTTAAATTTTGAGATTTAAAATCAGAAAAGAAGAGTGTAACACCAAGTGTTACGCGTAGGAACGACTACCTCTACTATGACGTCAAAGTAATTTATAAGCCGATACTGCTAGGGTCAGAAGAGGTGAAGCGCCATTTTAAAAGTACGTAGTTTTCTGCAAAAGGATGTCTGCAACACGACTGGAAAAAGTGGTGTTTTTTTTATTAAGGAAGCCTAAAATGTATTGATGTTGTAAAATTTAGAAGGTAGTTCCTCGGTGTATAACTTCTAAACGCAAGAAGGAAGAAATTTTGTATGGTTGAAGAAGACCGGCTGATTCGAATACAACGCTTTGTGCTGAAGGACGCTGATTGAAATTTTCCTCTAGGATAGATGTTGCTTTAAATCCTGCAATTTACAAGTAATTAGATGTGAGAGGTGTTTTGTTTGTTTTGAAAATGCTTCCCTCATTTTAAATGTGAACGTTTCACGAAGGAAGTCCTTGTGTTTTATTAATTTTAAAGTATTTGTTTGGCTAATGAAAATTTGTTTTAATGAGAAAAATTAGTCTTTTGAGCTACCGCGAAACTGATAAGCGGTTGAATGGATTTTTTATGTTTTAATTTAAAATAAAAATTTACATTTTTACCCTTGCTTTTACAAAGAGGTCCTTTAACGGATGCCAAATTGGTGTTGTCTATGCTGGCGCCATCTGTTATCAAGCAAAGAAACTTTTTATTGTGTAGAAAATTGGACAGTTTTAGCTGTGTCTGTGCGTTAAACATATTCAATTGTTAGGTTCTACCCATTCATTTATATCATGAATGTGTAGAGCCTAACCATTCAACAGTAACTATATTTTAAGTAATGGAACTGTTTCATTATTGTATTTTAATGCTATGTATACTAATAATAAAAATAATTATCATTATTGTGATTATTTTATTATTTTGAATATCTAGATAATAGTGGGGCAAGATTGTAACTGCTATTTGTACTGACGTGCTCAATTACCATGTGTTTTCTTTTGCAACAACACCTGTTTACTTTTTTTCTATTTTTAAAGAACGGAATGCCACACAAAACGATTTGGTGGAATTCCGCACAAGTCGACTGGCATATTAAGCTCTATATTTCGCACCCATGCCCTTATGATCGAATATATTTCTTCCTTTCCCAATTTAGGTGGAGGATCTTTCCGGTAGCATGCGACTGGTGACTCGCACCTTATTGCTGTTGACAGCCATTTCACTTGTTTTCTTGGTGTTCATCGGTCGCTGCGGGCTGCGCTTGGACGAGGAAATATCTGGATCGTCTGCGAGTTCCTCCCCTTTAGGGTCACTCTTGCCTCAGTCCATGTCTCCAGACTCCTATTACCTGGACCTCTTGCACCGAAGGGAGGAAGAACATAGATCAGAAATAAGAAGGCTGAAAGAAGAAATAAGTGGACTGAAGAAAAAGGTGACAAATCTTTTTATACTGCGAAAAATTATAGATATTTGTGACTTTATAACTGTATACAATAAAGCAAGCGTCGGCCACAATTTTTGGATACGGATCTAAATCGAATAAATTTTCATCATCGTTGTTTTGACATCAGTGGCATTTTTGGACATTCAAACGTATTGATTTCTCCTTAAAACTTCGTTACGCTTTTTACTTGAAGAAATTAAAATGCTCGTTCTTTACCACCAATTTTGAACCCAAACAAAAACGTTATTACTATTATTTGTTTTCAATTTGTTCATATATATTCTTCAAATTTTCAAAACAAAATTTCCAATGAGAAAAATGAAATGAAACATTAAGAAAATTCAGTGTTTTGTTATCCTTTGCGCTTTTAGTTTCATTTTCCCTATACTTATACGTCAATGTTTTGAAATTTTGCTTTTGGATGTATTACATTTTCGCTTAAAGCAAATTGATAATTATACATCGCAATTACATCTATACATCTGATTGCAAATTGATGGAATGGAGTTGACATTGTTTTCACAATGATTCATCAAGTATAAATATTTCAAATAAACGTAAGCTATACTAAGTTACATCACAGGTGGCACTAAAACCGTTTTCCTCCTTATTTCAGCTGTTCGTTTTGCTATCCTGTGAATTGATTAAGGGGTCCCGAACCGTTTTAGGGTGAAAAAATTCACTTTTTTAAAATTTTTTTTAATTAAAACTAGAACTTTTCCTGGATCATTTGCTGTAAAAAGTATGTAAATATGAGCACTCTGAGTACTTGAAATGATTTTTTGAAATTTGCGAGTCTATCGAAATTTGGTCTAGCGAAATTGGGTTTTTTTGCTTTGCAAGGGGAAACACTTTACTCTTCCTTGTGTTTTCGAGTTTATTTCGATATACAGACTATCGATGGTAGTGACAGTAACAATCGATAGCATTCATAGCATGGAAATATCGAACTAAGAGAACAAAAAGCCCGGGAATAGCGGGAAATTTGAACTTCTGGATTATCGGCTCTCCTGAAAAGTTGCATTTTTTCCTTTTTCGGAACCGTTTTCTCGAAAACGGCTAAATGAATCAATATACTTTTTTTTGCATATGATTTGGCTGTATTAGGCCTATATTTACAACCAAGATTTTTTCAAAATTTTGAAAACAACATACAAAAAACAATTTTTTTCAATGTTGTGTATTCACTACGAAAAGTTTTTAACTGACCAGATTTTTATAAAGTGAAATTTTTAAGTGTCCCTGGTTGTGAATTTATTATAAGATGTGACAAATAAAATAAAAAAATAAGATCAATAAAATCTTGAATGGATTATGAGAAAAATGTTCCGGAAGTTATGAAATTGTAAAAAAACTTTGATATTGAATCAAAAAATAAATATTCAATATTTTTGGATACAATTTGGTCTACATATAGAGGAAGACCTACTTAAAAAAATAAAAAACCTCGAAGCAAAATTCACTGTGGCTGAGGAGTAACACTTGAAGAAAGTTAACTACAAATTGGCCGCCTCAAAACGGTTCGGGTCCCCTTAACTAACCAAATGGCTTGATTGCATGCTGCACTAATACCATAAATAATGTACTGTATTGTTAAATTTCTGTTAGGGGTATTGGACTAACTATTCGGCTTAAGAAAAAAAATCGTAATAAAAGAGAGCAGAATACCTGTTATATGTACTAAATATATTTTAGGCCTTCAATATATATTTGCCACTTGATTTCCAGTCAAAGTTATAATATATTAGTAATAAATACATTTTAAAAACCTGAAACTTTTAATTAAGGAACTGTTGTTGAATAAATTCAGTCATGTCCTCTATATGTTACTTTTGAGGACAGGAATAGAAAAATGAATTATCGTTATATAAGGAGCGCACTTAGCGTCTACATTGTAGATCGTAAAACGCTGGCGGACCGTTCGTTTAATGTGGTTTACGTTCAGATTATGAAAAGTTGCTCTTGTTAATATGTTTGTGAAGAAAGCATTCACTAGATGGCGCAACTGACATAGTAGGTTATGTTTTCTTCATCACAGTTCGAAAACAATACGAAGTTTTGCCACTACCACGCATCACACATCAACAAATGTTATGTTCAAAAGTGCTGCATTATAAACAGGTCATAAAAATTGTTCTAAAAGTTGTCAATTTTGTTCTGAGTAGCTAATTTTAAAATCTGACCGATGAACTCAAAACTGAATATGGCACTTTGAAATCATTAGTTTTCACAGTGATATTAGATGACATAGAAAGGGAAAATTGCTGAAACGATTTCACAGTTTCTTTCCGCGATAAAATACTTTATAGAACCTGGAAATGAAAATGACGTATAGTTTAGGTATCTGTTTTAAAGTTTCTTACTGACATAACAACTAAAAACTTTTACTTTCAGATAAAATAAAACTTTTTGAATGAGTACACGTTATCAATGCTTTTAAATTAAAATTAAATTTGTGGATCGCCAAATGAAAGAATGTAGCCTAATATCGAATACTACATTAAGAACTATAAACAATTACCACAAGTAAAACATTTTGATCCTCCCACTGAGCTCGAAAAATAGTTAGAAATTAGATTCTCCGATTTTGTAATTCGGCAAATTGCTTCAAACATTTTGAACCCATTTGGATACACTAACGTTTCTGAAGTACCACAACAAGTTGTAAAAATTGTTCCAATAGTTAAGAAAAAGAAATTTCAGTCTTATATCTTATCTACAATTAAAAATATTACAAACAGAGTTTTGAATACTCATAGATGATAAAGAGTGTCCAGTGTTAAAAGAAATTTTTCAAAGGCTACAATCCTTGCTTTGGATCAACTTACCTTTGCAAAAGTAGTTTTTCAAAGAATCGAAATGCAGATCCAAGATACCTAATATACATTTGAATGAGTGAATGAAATTAGCTGTAACATTGTACGTACTAGAGTACAAGAAACTGTCAAAAGAAAGATGGTCTCAGTGATTCCAGATGAAAATATGTTTTCTAATATTTAAGTTTTACTTCGATTCTTAATTATTTTTAGTAATATTGTGCTTTTTCTATGCATTAGTTTTAAATTGAAATACTTTGAACAATGTATGCGTACGTATACATATACAGGGTGCGGCAATATAACTTCCTTTTCTCAAAGCGCAATGAAAACTGTTTTATGAATCATAATTTTTTAAATTTTTTAACTAATATAGATATACAGCTAAAGTTTTGTTTTACGCAGTTGAGAAAATCAAATAAGGTAGGTAACGCTCCCCATTCCCCATACACTGAGAGTCGATTTCTGGCGATTGTCACGATTCTTACCAGCATAACAGCGGGTATGTTTGTAATTTCAGCTCGGAGGTTGGATTTTAGGGGCTGTGGGGTTCTTGAACGGTTGGCATAAAGGTGGGATTTCAAAAAACCCTACAAGAAAAACCATAAGGGGGAGATAATCGGGGGAGCGTGCTAGTCACCCAAATTACGGAACATTCGTTCGAAAAGTAGGTTCGAAAGCGTACGCTCCTCACTGTTTCTAGGCATGGTGGTGACTGACCAAAGTTGGGAAAAAAACTTTAGAACCATCCCTCTAGAATGAGATCACTCCCGTCACGCGTTAACATTTATAGCCTGACACGCGCGCATTTTAAGAAAGGAAATTATGCTGCCGCAGCCTGTATATGGCTTGCCAACAAATTTTTAATTCTTAATTGGGTCAAGCCAGGCTAAATGTTGGGTGCCTTTTCACTAGAGAATGTATAGGAAACATAATCCACACAGTAATTGATCCCGCCACTCCGAGTGTAAGAAAATCACTTCGGTTTTCTTATTATTTTCTAACAAAAAGTAATACAAACAGTGGTGTTCCACTCCTCGATGATCAAAACTCAATTAGTCTCCACCATTGCGCACAAAACGAAGTGTCTCGTTAAACTGTTTTCTTTTTTATCGAATACATGGGCACAATTATTTACAATAGATTAGGCATCATCAAAAATAGAAAAGGGCATAAATTTAATAAAGCACGAGACAGTCTTTAGTGACCATTCATTTACGTTCTTATTTCTTCGTATTTGTTTCCTTCATGATTACTAGAAAATTATTAGCAGTTGCCATTTTCTACGAAATAAATAATTGCGAAAAATGTTGGAAAGACAACTAAGAAATGGCACGTATATAATAAAAAGTATTAACATGATATGAAAACAGCGATCGCGTAAAATTATTGTTGTATTAAAGGTTATACACTCAATAACTTAGATGTTACTGGATCACTAGCTACGAGGATACATAGTAACGCATAAATTAAAGAAACTAAATGCGATGTTCTTACGTCCTTCGATTTTGCTTTGTCGGGTTTGAAATGTAATGACAGAAAGACAAGGAAATGAAAGTTATACATTGGAATCCGCTTAATTGGACCACCGGACAATCGGACCAGCCCCTTATTTGGACCAAACTCTACAGAGCCAAAACATTTCCTATTACATAAGTCTAACATTTGGCGCTTATTGGGACGAAAAATCCGTTTTATCGGATCAGCGGAATGAAAGCAAATATAAATCAGCAGCCATAATTTGCCCTCTAAGAACGGATTTAAAGCAGAACTACTAACACAAAAATATTAATCACGAAGATTAACGAAATTAACAGGGGAGATAATGAACAAAATTCCCACTAGAATAGATGGAGGTACTGTTAAAGTAAAGGTCCAAATTCAATTAAATTTTCGAATTTACTCGGCTCAGCAGTTAGAACCTACAATAAAATTAAATTATAATTTTAATAACATTCTTTGATTGTAGAAAAAATTTTTATAAAGTTTTAATAGCTGTTGTGTATACACGTTGTTTAATAAGTTGAATCAGGGCAATACACTGTTGAACGCATATAAAAGTCTTCTTTGACTTGTGTGTTCATTTCACCTGCTGACAATCGCATTAAATGTGTTTAAATGAATTTCGTAAACAGTATATTATTTCTTCAGTACGTCAACCATAAATGTGTGCCTCACAATAATCATAAAAACACTTTAATATATAACGTATAGTTCGTCAGGTTTTATTGCACAGGCCATATTCGCGCAATCGGGTCAGCCGGTTAATAGAACCATGATCGCGTCCCAATGTGGTCCAATTAATCGGATTCGACTGTATCTTTAGAATTTTTGGCAAAGACTTAGATTGTTTTTTCTTTACTTTTCAAAAAAAAAAAAAAAATCCTGAAGTAAAATGAAAATACACGACGAAATGTGTAGAATTGTAATGTAATAAATTCACACACGCACGTACACATGCAACTAATAATTAGAGCCGATTTTTTTTATTTATTTACTTATTTTTTTATTTAGTTTTTGTATTATTTTAAATATTTTTTTACAAGTTAAAACACGTTTTATTACATTAGATCATAGATGATGTTTTCCTTTTTTTAAACACTCCCTTAATCGTCATTCATAATTGACGTCACACGCTTCGAAGGGAGGGGGAAGCGGGTTCAAGAAATTGTGACATTTTGTGACAAGAGGAGCGGAGGGGATAGCAAGAAGTGTGACATCACGCATTTTGAATTGTATGAAAAATTTAAAGTCAGCAAGTTAATTTATTTTTAAAGTTTTTTGATTTTAATAATTTGACTTTAAGGTTTCTTTGATTTCATTTCATATGTAAAGTACCGATGCTGATTAAGGTTTAATTTACTCCTATTTACAATTTTAAAAGGAAACCTTCTTAGGCATTTGCAGTTTTAAGATAAAATATCATGGGTCATATTTTCAGAAATCGAGCAATTGATATTTAATATTAATATATATATTAATTATATTTTTTGTTGTAAACCTTAAGCTCCTTTTATGCAAATTATGTCACATGTAGTGAATTGTTATGCTCACAAATTTCATTAAAAGTTCAAAAATAAAATTAGAAATTTAATCTATAACGTAAGTGCTTCATTTCTAAAGTGTATATTCTTATGTATGCAAGTGCATAGCATATGCTTGTGACAAAGCGGGGGAGGCGGGTGAAATGTATTGAAAAAAAAGTGTGACATCATTTATGAACGGCCCCTTTAAGTATTAATGTTTAAGTAAATCATAAATAATTTTAAATATTAAAAAAAATTAGTCTATTCATTCAATTAGTTATTTACTTATTTCATTTTACAGGTATCATATTTTTCCAAAATTCATTGTCTTCTTTTTGTTTTTATTCTCATATTCTCTTTCTTGAATTGCTGAATTGGATTTCTCTTACAGGTGTCTGACTTACAAAAACCATTTGTCGATTCCGTATCTGTGCCAATTGTAGAACCCCCCTCAAAGCAAGCTGTAGATGGAATAAAATCTTCTGAATGCTCGGACTACCTGAGGAAGCAAGTCTCATCCGCTGAAGTAAAGCATGGAGTCCAGCTTAACAATGAGTATGAAATCGTCCCTTTTACCCATTTCACTTTTGGCAGAGTTTATCCAGTCAGTTTGGGACTCGGCAAACGAGTTGTGGAGAAGCCAATCGGTTACAAGAGGAAAGATCTTCTAGAAGTGTTCGTGAGAGCACTTGATGTGATCAATAAAGATAGAAAAGGCAAGCAACGATATACGGTTGACGACTTCGCTGAGGGCTTGTTCAGAAGCGAGCCTACCACAGGCACCCAATATGAATTGTACTTTAAAGAAAAGAATTCATCTCGTGTGTATCTCAAGGTGACATTGATGAGACCTTTTGGGCCTGTTCAGACTATATTAAATGAAAGAATAAGGACAAGTAAAGAACTTATTAATGTCATCCTTCCCTTGTCGGGTAGAATTGACGCTTTTAGGACGTTCATGGATAGATTTGCGAAAGTAGCTATAAAGCATGATAAGAAAGTCTTCCTTACTGTTGTGTACTTCGGCGAGGAAGGTCTGCACGATGTGCGTGTCATACTGACCAAAGTATCTCGAGAAACTAAATTTCGTAATTTAAAACTTTTAACGTTAAACGAGACATTCTCCAGAGGCAAAGGTCTTCAAGTCGGAGCACAGCACTGGCCAAAAAATGATGTCTTGCTTTTCCTTTGTGATGTCGACATCGTTTTCACAAATAGATTCCTTGAGCGTTGTCGTCTCAATGCAGCTCCTGGTAAGAAAGTGTATTATCCAATAGTTTTCAGTCTCTACAATCCATCTCTAGTCTACTCTTTGCAGGGCAAAGACACCCCATCGGATACAGACCAGCTAACAATCTCCAGAGATTCAGGGTTCTGGAGGGATTTCGGCTTCGGGATGACGTGTCAATATCGCAGTGATTTCATGAACATCAAAGGGTTCGATGAGGACATTGTTGGGTGGGGTGGCGAAGACGTCATGCTGTATAGAAAGTATGTACGGAGCGATTTAATAGTTGTAAGAGCCACAGATCCTGGAATATTTCATATTTGGCACGAAAAGGTCTGTGATCCAGATCTGTCTGTTGACCAGTATCGGGCATGTTTGAGGTCCCGTGCTTTAGGTGAAGCTTCACATGCTCAGTTAGGACTGCTGGCATTTGGAGATGAGTTAAAACAACATCAAGATAATCTTGCCACACTGAAATCTTCAACTTCTGAAGCTACTGTTGTAGATGTGATAGAAAGGCCTCATGGTGCACAAACGGATCATCAATGATAGTCATGATTCTTTATGCTTCAATCGGTCTACATTTTGTCTTCGTTTAAGGAATGCTTCAAATCACTTACGAGAAGATTTGAATTCAAATATAAATTTTGATCAGTGCGCAACATTTGTGAAATGAAGGGTCTCAGCTTTCATTAAAGAAAAACTTCTTTGGCGAAGTTTGCTAAATTCCACAATTTACACCAAACAATTTTTTCTATACTAAAAAGCTATCTAAAGATATTACTTTTAATATGCCAGAACGTTTTCCAGCTACGTGAATGGAATGTCAATGCCACACCTGAATTCCAGACTGGAAACAAAAATCAAGATTTTCGATTCAAAACCAAGCGTTAAAGTTTTGTTATTGCCTCTTTTGCTCATTTTAGATTACTGACTTTTATTAATCAGCACGATAAATACCACACCAATTTATGTAGTTGAATTCATTAGCATCAGAAACGACTGATTTTGATGTGAAGAAAAAACAATGCTACTCAAACGGATCATACCCAAATGGTGTATTTTAAACTTAGCTGTTTGTTCTGAAAATTTGTGACACGAGGAGCTTGTGATTTATACACAATATATACAGGGTGTCCTAAAACGACCGCATAAACTCTGCACAGCTAGATTCCTCGTTGGGAGTACATAAAAACTGCCCAAAGAAGAATTCCTGTACGATCCATAGTTTACGAGAAAAATACGAAAAACAAAGTATGACGTCACTGCCGGTGAAAAGGAAAAACACTATATTGGACATACACTGTTTAAAAAATCCTGAATTTTCAGAGTGTTTTTTAGCGGAAAAATTTCCGTAGTGCTTCAATACATGGTCTTTCCTTCCAAAAACGGAAATATCACGTCCTGAAAATACGAGAACGGAACTTGTCTGTTTTACGGTTGCTGTATTTTCACTACCTGCTTTGGATTAACGGAGAAAAAAGAAATGGAACTTCTGTGAAATCTCGGGAAAATATTATCAGAAACGGAATATTTCCGGCAACTCTGCTGCCGTACTTTTTCTGTTATTTTCAGGAGATTTTTGTTAGTGTATCAACAACAGTATTTGCATATCTGGACGATAATGTTTAAAGCGAACGTTTTAAACATTATCGTCTGGACAGATATGCAAATACTGTTGTTTATATGTACAATACAGTGTTTTTTCTTGCACCGGCAGTGACGTCATACTTTGTTTTTCGTATTTTTCTAGTAAACTATGGATCGTACAGGAACGCTTCTTTGGGCAGTTTTTATGTACTCCCAACGAGGAATCTGTGCAGAGCTTATGCGGTCGTTTTGGACACCCTGTATATTAAAGAGTGCTGAATAAGTTTCCTGTTTTTTGGTTTAAATGAATTAATACTTCCTTACAGTTTCCACGACTGGCTTTAATTGTTAAGCTAAAAGACTGCTAAACAATTCAGGGGCATTCAAATCTTCAACGTTCGAAGACTGCTGTTGATAATAAGCTTCAAGGTGCACAAACGGATCTTCAAAGATTGAACTGAATTCCGACTTACCTGTAGATTCAAAGTGATGGACTTCCTTGTTAATTAAATACACTGCAGCTAATTTCTAATTTTTCTAAATTATAATATTTGCTATGAAAAAAAAGATGATTATTTTATAGCAATGCCTTTCATTAAACATAGGCACATATTATATGTAAATTTTAATTTTTACCGTAAGAAAATGCCTTTTTATGCAAGATTTATTTAGTATTTAGATTTATTTTCTCGATGTGCTTTTAAATTTTTTTAGTAAATATAAGTATTATGCAAGAATATATTTTGAAGCAAAATTTATTTTCCGTTGCTTACTTTTTTCGATCAATTATTTAAGTTCAAATTTTAATGGTTAAGAAGCGACACAAAAAAAGAATCTAATTCAGCATAACGTACTGCTCCAGTGAGCTGATTCTATATGTCATCTACAATTTCAATGCCTTGAGTAATTAATGTCTAGTTAATATGCCTTTTTTTTTTTTTGGCCTGCTTTAACCTCTTCAGACCCCAGAACTAAGCACAAACAATTTTGACGCAATTTTTTGGTTCTCTGATTTAAAAAATGATTACAAAACAAAATAACTGAAAAAAATGTTTTAATTTTAATTAATAATTACTTTAAATAATAATTCCCAATTTCCATGTTTTCCATTTTTAAAACGAAGCAAACTATCTGTTGATTAATTTCAAAAACAATTGGGTGTTTTAGCTTTCAAATTGCACAAACAGTAGTTAATAAACAGTATTTCAAAATATACCCAATTGGGTACACTTGGAATGAAGAGGTTAAAACATTTATCGTACGATATCGAAATAACTAATGACTTCGACCAAATTTTAATCCCGTTCTCTTAATCCAAAATAAGTCTATTAGTAAAGTTTAAATAATATAATGCTGTCATAAGCGCTTATTTATGATTTCTAAGGTGGCCATAACATGAATAATACACTAGCATGAAGTGATCACGAAACTGTTATCTTAATTTCTTTCTAATTAACTAAATCTGTTTAAATTTAGTTCTGTAATCTGTTAATTTACTGTTTTTTTCTACTTGAGTATTGATTCTTTTGTTAGCACTTATTTTACAATTAAAGTTCTTTAGTTTAGTTATATTTATTCTTATTATGCAAATATGCCTTCAATAAAGTAAATGAAAGTTATCCAAACAGTTTATCAACTAGCCACACTCCTGAAATTAGAGATAATTTTGTTAAAATGACTTAAATGCTGTTCTTCAAAACACAAAATAAAAAAACATACAATGCATGAAGCCGCATATATTCCCCTCCCCCCCCCCCCCCCAAAAAAAAAAAAATCACATAAGTCAAACAACATTAGAAGTTTTTCTGTTCTGTATTAATAATGTGCCATTTTAAGACAAATACATGCAAAATGTTCTGCAAGATGCTGACAGCAAGACGAATAAGACCATATACTTTCTAGATACTTCATATTCTAAAATGATAGCTCGTATGTTGAGGCATTGTATATTCTAAAATGCATACTCTGCACTCTCAGAAACGCATGCTCAAAGCTCACGAAACGTTCGTCGTATTTGACGAAATGGCCTCTTGAAAAGTGCTCCGAGTAAACCTTTCGTCAACTTGGCGAAATTTGTGTAGTAACTTTTTTAAGTCACGTGATCGCGCGAGGAAAGAATCGTTGTAAACGGCGAAATTTTCATGACCATTGACGAATCTTCAAAAGTGAGCGTTCTATTTCTGAGAGTGTGTGTTGATGTATAAGCGTGAATCCTGAAAAGCATTCCAACTATATGCTGAGCGTATTTTTTGAGACCCCCCCCCCCCCTGTTGACTATTAAATTCCTCTTTATTCAATTCAATATTTAGTTAAATTTAAATCTTATTAAATATGTACAAATACTTTCTTCAGTAAATGTTAATCGAAAACTAAAATAGTATTTCCTTTACCGGCCAAAATCTTTATATAGTGCTTCACCTGTCTATTAGAAGTTGATGAAACCTTCAAAGTCTTCCATTTTTACCTTTGTTATGTGTATCTTTTTATATAAAGCGTGTTTTTCAAAATCTTAGCATTCAGTTAAACCAAGAAGTTTGACTGCGGGAGAAGAATTATTTTCTTGAAAATGTAAATATAGACTTTCATTTGTTGTTCATCAAATTGTGATGTCTTACTTTACTCCAAAATGATCGTTATTTTCCTATTTTTTTCAAGTCTTATGTGTTACATACATTGTTCTAGTCAGTTTCTCACGAAATTTGCGATTTTCTGAAACTATTGGGCAATCTTTTTGTTTTGTGCAGTTTAAGCTTTCTTGAAGTTTTTAAAAAGAATAAAAAATATCTGATGCTATATATTGAAAAAAAGTTTTTAAATGATTTTATTTTTAATAATGTTATTTATTAAATTTTTGTATACTTTTGAAGCTGTTTTATATTTGTCGGCGTTGTTAAATCAAAATAAAATATGTTTTGAAATGCAATGAAATTTTATTTTAATCATTGTGCTTAAAATACGTAGTCAAGGACATATGGTAAAACTACGCAGCAAAGTAAGGACCCAATCCAAAACAAAGTGAAGGATTAGATATTTAACGCTCATTTAACGGATTGGGGTAAGAAGAAATTTGGCACGGAAGTACTTCTGCACCCGCAACTGGTACGATTGGAAGCTATATCATCCAACTTTTCCGCTGGCCGCTCGAAGTCCTTCAAGCTCAGTGTATAGAGCGTTGGAGCATCGTGCAGATCGCTCGAGCTCTAATACAACTTCGATTGCGTACTGGTCACATTGACGACGTACTTTTGCTTCACAAATGTTGTACTATTTCTGATAGAGTGTTACTTCAAAGAACGAAAATGTCAGATTTTTTATATGTATTTTATATACATGTATATATATATTTATTATATTGAAATATAGATGTAAATGAAAAGAAAATGAAAGTTCCGGGACATGTAAACTAACATTAACGGAACGTATAAATTGGTAATACGAAATTTAAGTCATAGAATAAGAAACAAAAACAAATAACTCTCCTCATCAGTGGGCGGGGAGCATAACGTATTCAAAAGAAACCAAGAAAATAGTCCTACAGGTTTCGGAATGCGTCGCAGAAATGGCATGTAAAAGGAAGTATTGTAAATAAAAGTATTGTTTGTCGTCGCAGCTTTGGACCTCTCATCTCTGGGTGTAGGTGAGTATAATCGTTGCTACGTGCCAACGTCCTGCAGGTATGGGCGGGTGCGTCGTATTGGTGGCATGTTTCACGTACGTCTAATTTTGTAATTTTTGTGTCAAAGCCTTTTGCGTTATATCCGTCAAAGTTTCCATTTTACGTTATTCACCACATTTTGTAACTTCGTCGCTTTAATTTATTTACAATACTTCCTTTTACATGCCATTTCTGCGACGCATTCCGAAACCTGTAGGACTATTTTCTTAGTTTCTTTTGAATACGTTATGCTCCCCGCCCACTGATGAGGAGAGTTATTTGTTTTTGTTTCTTATTCTATGACTTTTAAATTTCGTATTACCAATTTATACGTTCCGTTAATGTTAGTTTACATGTCCCGGAACTTTCATTTTCTTTTCATTTACATCTATATTTCAATATATTAAAGTTCGCTGCATAGTGCTGCATTTGCGCCTGGCACTAACTTTTACAATTTCATATACTTAACAACTTGCTACACCTATATTTATTATATATATATGTATATATATGCATTTATATTTTGTGGTGTCTCAAAAATAAGATAGCATACCGGATCATTTTTGAGAAAAGGGTTACTTAAAAAATAAGAACTATTGAAATATATGACATTTTGACTCGGAGCTATTAAGAGAATTTGATGTTCTTGAAAAAGCCATTTTATTCCAATAACCAAATTTCTGATTTAACAGTGATGGGCATAAAAGAAAAGAAAATAAAGGAAAAAGAAAAGAAGAAAATATCTAGACCTGAACATTTTCTATATTTTCATCAATAAGGCAATATTTCCAGGGTTCTATTCCGTCATTTCGATTCATTTTAAACGAAAACTAACAACAGAAAACAAAAGTATTTTTGAGAGGTTTCGAAGGAAAGTTACATCATCAATTCAAAACCAATTATACTGTTTTGAAAATCATTAACGTTAAAAACAAACAAAACATTTCATTCACAAAATGCTCATATTTGGCGAACGCAGCGAAAAGCTAATTTTCCGCAAAATAACTCTAAAAACCGTAAACTCGAACCTATTATCTACGCTGCCAAAAATATACAACATAAGTGCTCATCTTCAGTTTTAAAACGGCAATAAAAACTCGCTGGTTTAATTATTTTCTTTCTTAGTGTCTGCTCCATAAATACTCTTTTAGCCAACCGGGCATGACAAGCGAACAACGATTAATTTTCAAGTAATATTCTTTTAAAGTTTCTCAATTAATTTTTCCTCCTCAGGTACCTATTATAAAAAAAAAAAAAGAGAAAACGGAGGAACACTAGATTTGTTTCCGTCTGTCTTAATAATAAAGGAAGCTGCATTTTGTTTATTCTTTCAGCATTTAAATGGTCTTGGCTTTTCATTTGAAAAGTAAAAATTAATGAAAAAAACATTTATTGTTCATTTATACAAATAACAAACCTCATACAAATGCAATCACAGAGACACGCATCAATGCGTTTGTGGCCAATTTTTGCTTATTTTGATAAAAACAAACGAAAACCTCTCAGGTCCATATCTCGAGGGCCACATGTTTTAAATTTTTGCCACGAACAACGCCGTGGCGGGAATACTGTTAGGCGTAAGTGGTAAGTAAATTCTTCTAGGACGTCTTCGCAGGCAAGTTCTTTGAAATTTACCACGAGCAAAGATATGGCGAAAATACATTTTGTGCTGATATATATATATATATATATATATATATATACATACAGCTTCCCCTATTCAGGGCATCCAACAGCTAAAACCGTTCAACGGATCGACACCAAAATTTTTATGTGGACTATACAAGAGATGCGCTCAAGGAATCACGAAGAAAAAAACAGTTCGAAAAATTGGCCGCTAGGGGTGCTGTTTAGCCTTACAACAGTGTTTCAACGTAGGAAAGAACCAGTACGGCATAAAAATAATCATAATATTTATGAAAGTAGAAAATTTCATTTCAGATAACCTAAACATTTTTTTTTCTTTTCGCCACACAGATGAACTGTTATACCGGTAAGTAACGTTTGCTTTGAGCGTTCGTAGTTTGTCGGATTCGCATTAGTCTGAATCGTCCTTTAGGGATCATTCATAAATGATGTCATGCTTCGAGGGGGGGAGGGGGGATCGTGAAATTGTGACTACGTGTGACAAGGGGAGGGGAGGGGGTAACAAGAAGTGTGACATCATGCATCATGCAACATAGCGTGACGCGTGACAAAGGGGGAGGGGGGGTCAAATATATGGGGAAAAAGCGTGACGTCATTTATGAACGGCCCCTTATAGCTTTCTTTACTTTCATTTTAAATGGCAAGACGATAGATATGAGGGGAAAAGTGTACAATGTTGATATTATTATTTTTATTTCTTGTTGGTCATTTCTTACCTGAAAACCTTGTTATGAGGCTAAACAAGCGCACCTAGCGGCCATTTTAAGGTTTTTTTTTCCGTCATGAATCCTTGAGCGCATCTCTTGTATAGTTCACATACCAATTTTGGTGTCAATTCGTTGAACGGTTTTAGCTGTAGGATGCCCTGAATAGGGGAAGTTTAATTATAACCACCCGGTATATAGCAGACGAATAAACAGTTTTGTGTTGTCTTATGATTTTAAATTCTGCTTTAGGAGGGGGAGCACGCAACCGGCTTCTCTTAAAATTTCTGCTCGGGTAACACCAAGGCGGGAATTCTGGTCGTCATAGGCGGTTAATTTTAAATTTTGATCGAAGGTCACTGCATGCGACATCTTTCATCTTATTACGCTTATCACGGGCAACGCTGTAACGGGAATACTGGTCGGTGGTGGCGGCTAATCTTTGTTTCTATTGGAAGGCTCTGCTGTAAGTTCTTTTACATTTGTAGTGATGCGAGTCAATGCCTCAAATTAGCCGTATTTGCCCTTAACCAGCTGGCGCCTTTTGGAAAAGCGGTAAAGAACAGGGTATCACCAAAAAGATATCGTTTGATTCCGGCCATACTTGCACACATACGAGTTTTTACCTCGGCAATTCAACGCAATATTTATAACTGGTAATGTTGCGTAACATTTATAGCTAATAACACGGGCAGTGGCGCAGGGCGTAATGAACTGATTTCTAGATTAAACCAAGGAAAATCTTTAAGATAACAACTAATATTTTGGCAACAGTTTAAAACCGAAATAAGATTCCGTTTAGCCTAAAAATTTCGAAATGCTTCCTCAGAAATGTGGCAGCATTAATTTTTAAACACCTGTTAAGTTCATTAATTTTGAAACAAAAATTCTTCTAAATATCTTTGAAATTAAAAAGTTAGAGAATTACACAGAGTTTAAAATAACAACGAAATCTTCATTACAATGATAAAATAAAATAACCAGACACCTTACATTTTTATGCAAACATAGAGCAAACTAAATTAAGATGAGGCAAAAAATTTCGGAACTAATTACTCGAGCTTGTTTCTGCTGCAAGAGCATTTTCTCTCTTAGTTGATTGAAAGGAGAAGTTTTCTGCTTGTATACACAATGTATACCGTCTTAGATAAAGGATTAAATTGGAGCCTTAAGAAGGCAAGATGAGTGGAAAGTTTTTCCAACAAAAATAATTTTATATTGCTTGGATGTTCATAAGTCTTTTATCATAAAACAATATTTTAAAAAAGTTTTATAAAATATTGCCTGCACATGTTGCAAGCAAAGGATTATGCGAATAAATGCTTTCCGTTCCCTTGAGCAAGCTTTATATATGTGAATTGTTTATTTACGTGCATATAAATAAACATCGGCTTTTCGTGACTAGGCAGAATTTCGTGAATAAAGCTGAATATTTCTTATAGACTTTTAAGAAATGATTTTAAAAATTAAAAGTGTTTGATAAGAGATTGATTTATAAAATACCAAAAATGATGATAAAATTAAACCTTGCCGTTTTTCAATATTTCTTAATGAACTGTATCATCATCAAATATTCAAGTGGGGCAGACAACATGCATCATGTTAAAGAACCAAATGATATACTAAAATTGGCAGGAGATACCTCAAAGGGTCGCCGGCGAAATACAAAAATTAATAAATAAGTGAATAAAAATTAGCTCTAGTTGATAATGCCACAAGACCACCCAACACAAATTCGAATTAATTGGCTATTTTGATTCACAAATCTTAAGTTTCCTTCAGACCAACCACAACAGCGACGAAAATTTTTATGTCGTTTCATTGGTTCTTCATAACTTACCAACCACGCCCTCGCATTGACTGATTGGCGTTTTTTTATTGCGTCATTGAAAGAGACTTTTCTCCTCAGACGATCGTGAATTGTTTATTGCGTTATCAAACAGATAGGTCATCGCGATTAGTTTGATAACCATAGCAACGTCTATAACGGCGAAAAAAAATGTCGCCGTCGCCTTTGGTGTGAAAGCGCCCTTACTTTGGTGCAGTGGCGTAACCAGAATTTTTTTTTTTTTTTGGAAGAAGGGAGGGTTTTGTCGTTATGTGTGTATACATCAGCATATCGCCAATACTGCTAAAACCGTGAGTTGAGGGGGGGATTGACCCCCCAAAACCCCACTCTAGTTTAGCCTCCACTCTGCTTTTGTTTTTTCAGTTTTTGCTCTTATTAAGGATAGTACGAAATTATTATTATTACTTTTACTCTTTTTTTTAAATACACTATTTTTAACCGCAGCACTTTTTGGGAACTGAATACAGTAATCAATATCACTAAAGCAACGATTGTGTGAAAGAAATGTCGTGTACTTTTTTTTATTTTCGCAATTTACCTTGTTATCTCAGCTACTCAATTTCATATTTTTTGCAGTGTTTAATTAAGTTGCTCCTTTTTAATGCATTTTTCATTTTTTCCCATTGGTTTTTAAGCAAAAATATTCTGAGAGACTTTTGCTTTAATTATATTTGAACTAGAAATGCATGATCAGAAAAGAGGAAAGGTCTTGTAATGATTTATTTCCTTTGTATTCAGTAAAAGCAGCATAGAAGCTTTGCTGAGACAAATGATGTTTCCATTGAAAGACGTCAAGAGTGTTTGTGTAATTGGAATCTCTTCCGCTAGCAGAGTAAACATTTATGTTTATTTACCTTGTTTTCTCTAATTCAGTAAAAGAGCAGGTGCAAAGCAAGTGAATAAAATCCAATTGGAAAGATATTCATTTAATACAAAGTAAAAATCATGAATGTCACGTTGAATTAAGCAGGAACTTCGATAACCTTTTACTTTGTTTAGAGTTCATCTGAAAGAGTCCTTTTGAATAAAAAATTAAATATTGTCTTGACACTATGAAATATAACATTTTTGAGCGAAATAAAAAGAAAGATGTTACTGCTGTTTAGGAAATTGCGTCGTATATGTATTATAATATGGAAAACATGCATAACAAATTATCTTTTTACATAACGTTCACTAAAAACAACTTGTTATTAAAGGTATGTTTGAATGCTTTACTCATTAACAGTATTTTATGCAGTGGTATTGTTACACTGCATAAAATACTGTTAATATTGTTGAGTAGAATTAAGATGTTTATTGAAATGGATAGCTTTATAAAAAATTGTCTATTTATCACTAAAACTCCAGAAGTTAGTATTTACAACACACTCAAGAAGAATTTATTTACACTGATTTATTAAACTTCATTTTACCAATGAATCCAATGCAGCACTTAAATAAATGTAATCCACAATTTTGAACATACTTTTTGCTATTTTGAGCTAAATAAGTTCAGCAATTTAAAAATAAAATTTAATTCATACAACTTTCAATGAAATTACCACAATTTATTTAGATTTTCAGATCACAATTCTTAAATGCGAGAAATCCAGAAAATGTGGGAAGCTACAAGAAGGCTTTTTGAAAGCTTCAAAAGATAGGCATCAGCTGAAAAAGGAAGTTGAAGTGAATTCCTAAATAAATGAAAGTTTTGAAGTTAAAATATATATATTAATAATAATTACTGTTGGAATATATTTTCGACTTACGTTAGGGTTGTGTTCAAACATCTATTAGGGTAGGGTTTCTCAACGGGATCCATATGGCCCCCCTTTGAGCTACAGAAAAAATCTAGGGGGCCACAGGAGAAAATACAAAAATACGGAAGCCATGAGCCCTGTGACGGGGACCATAACTGACCTATTTCAAACTTGTAAAATCTTTTACCATAAGGGGGAAATATTTCATATGAATTTTTACCAAACCTTTCGGAAGTGTATCAACGACACAAAACTGAATATCTTAATTGGAATGAAAAATGCATGACCCAGCCGAAAGCATGTATCTTCTAACGGGACTTTTTTTTTTCATTGGGAAAAAGAGCAAAATAAGTTTCAATTAGTTTTATGTTTTTCTCAATGATTTTCGTAGTGATGTATTTTTAGTTTTGCTGCAATACACTTTTTGAGCTTCAAGATTTAATAGAACTTGGATAATTCGAAGCTGAAGGAACCACAGCTAAACTTCGAATTATCCAAAACTTCGAATTACAGAAGTCTAATTTTTGAAGCTTAATTTAAGGCCCACGAATGCCGATAATGTTTTTTCCATCAAAAACGTCAATAACCTTTTCTGAAAAATGTCAAGGCATGTATATAAAATGATTAAACTTTGTATTTGTCCTTATTTTCCAAAAATGTGGACAATACGGTTGGTGCTATCCCATACTCGTTGGCGATTTCGTATTTCTACCTCGCGAATTACGGCGACATTTTCAGAAAACGTTAAAGTTTTGTAAGGAATGCTGTTTTGGTGTACTGAAAGGCATTATGAATTTTCGCTATCGAAATTGTACATCACATTAAAAAATTTAGCAGACAAAAAAGTATTTCCACTTACTTTTGTTGATTTCGAATGAGAAAAACCTTCGAGTTAAAGATGTTGAACTTCGAATTATAAAAAAAATTTAACATTGATTTGAAAGTTCAAGGGACCAAGCCAAATCTTCGAATTAAAGACGTTCGAATTATCCTTCTACTAGTGTGTTTCACCTTTTGCGTTTTTTGCTGTAAAAGTTGCTTTTACAGGATAGAAAATATAAACAAATAAGAACAGGAAGAAGGCTTACTAACCTGCAAAACATTCAACAAATAAAATTAACTAAGTCAATGAATATATTTTTTTAAAGAAGGCTCTTCAGATGAGGGAGATGTAGTCGGGGATCACCCCCTCCCACCCTAATGATTTCGGATAAGAATCCGAAACAAAGTCTTCAGGAAAGATCAAGATACCTCGTGCTCATGCTTCTCTTTTGCATTTCAAGAATTTTTTGGTCAATTTTGAGCAGTTACGAGATTTATCTTCACTAGAATATTGGAATTCTTTATTAACTCTGATTTAATAACGCGATTGGCTTTGGACTTATCTCCTGATGCAGAACGCGTTTATCAGGAGTTTTTGATTTAATTGTTTTAAGGCTACTTTGAACAGATTTTAAATGTTTAAAATTAGCACCTACAGGAGATATTAAACTTTTACTTTAAAACCAATAACGCTAAAAAATTTTGAGCCAAAAAAATTAATAAATTGCCGATATTCTGAATGCATTTTATTCTGTAGTCAATCACATTTTGTTTTTCTGATTTGATCTATCAGATAGTCAAGGATCTTCTAATCCTTGACTATTTGACCTATTTGTAATATATCACAGTCCTCGAAGGTTTTAAAAAGCAACTTGTGAACTAAGGAACTGTAGGTACATAATGATAAACAGGCAATAGTGCAACAATTTCACACAACTTTTTTTTAACTTGGTCTATAGTAATAAATCAAATATAACCAACGCGTGAAATGAAAATCTCACAAGTCTAGAGCAATAAATGAATATTGGAACACTTCTTTGAACCAAGTAATTTCGCTTTAAATTCTAACAATGTTCACAAGTAATTAGCAAAAGGCAGACGCATTACTAAAAAGATAAAAATCCCTTCGAAATGCCTGTTTCGAGTTAATTTTGAAATAAAACGCATTTTTATTCGGGAGAATCGTAATTCCTAGTTTTGTTCTAGATCGACTTTAAACACCTGAACATGATACTTCCGTGGTAATGACGGAAATGCCCTTGTTTCGAAGCTTTGTTAAATGGAAGCGAGATTGTAAAGCAGTTCAACTAACAATGGGGGATTTTTGTCTTTTCAGCGCAATTTGGTACAAACAGCATTCATTTCAATGTTCCCAAGTTGAAAAGAGAAAATAAATTTGTCAAGGTTTCAAATGAAATAAGTTTACAGTGGTGGTCAAAATCATGGATGCTTTTGAAATTTTCTGTTTTTTAACTTGTGCAAGTTCATAGAAACTTACTTTTCACAAAATGCAAACTGGTATGTATCAGTTTAAAGATAATTTAATACTGAATTCAATACAAAAAATCAAATTCAAATATTCACAATATAAAAAAAAAATAATAATACTTTAATCTAAAAAGGAAACAGAGGCCGTGGTAGTCTATTGGTTAGGATGTCGGACTTCTTCATAGAAACTTACTTTTCACAAAATGCAAACTGGTATGTATCAGTTTAAAGATAATTTAATACTGAATTCAATACAAAAAATCAAATTCAAATATTCACAATATAAAAAAAAAATAATAATACTTTAATCTAAAAAGGAAACAGAGGCCGTGGTAGTCTATTGGTTAGGATGTCGGACTTCTAACCGGAAGATTGGGTGTTCAATACCAGTCCCGCTAAAGACACACCATGTACCTTGGGGATACGTGCATGTAAAATCCGTGGACCCTGAAGTCCCGAAGCAGTTCCGAGGGTACCCGGAGGGTGGATAATTTCCCTTCCCTTCACTCTTGGGTCAAAAAAGGAAGGTGGCGCCATCTGGTGTCATCCAAATACATAATGAGCGAAGTCGTACTTCCACCGATGTGGTACTTATCTATAAACGGATGGCGCTGCTCACTGCCTTAATTCCTGGTCTCTCTGCAAAGGGGAGCTTGGATACCCAAGTAGCTACAACAACAACAAAAAGGAAACACAGTTAGGAAGTGGTTTGTAATGCCTTACGTTCCCGGCCAATTACTGTTCTAACTCTGGGAGCCAACTCCCAGAACAACCATGTTTTTCATTAACTTTATTTTTTTAATATGTTTAACGGAGAAATTTTTGATTAAACTGAAGACAGTGCTAAAATGAAAAAAATAACTTACTCATTAAAATGTCTTCCCTGTGAAGCATTGCAAGCTTATTTTCCAAAAAGAAAGGAAACAAATTTATGGTTCCATAATAAAAGAAAAAATGGTTTTAATATTTATTTTTTCATCATTAAAAGGAGATTAAAATCGGAAAAGATATACTACCGTTTCCATAAACTCTTAAACCACGAATACGATAATTTTATTGAAACACTAAAAAGAACTCAATATCGAACAAAAATCCTCTAATCCAGAGTAAGAGCATCTTACCTTAAAATAGTGTAAATTACATGCCATTGTTCGTTGTCTTTAGGAAGAGTATTAAAAATGCTGCTTAGCGTAACCCGAAACTTTTCCCTGCGAAAAATAAGTCCTCCATATGCAAATATCATTCTTCCATTTCCAAAGAACTTTCGATTTTTAAAAATCTTAATTAAGATTTTAATTAAACTCTTAAAACATGGCAAGCTGTTGCCTTCAAAACTACCAGTAGACGGAAAAAAGTATAGAAATACAAGTAGGAGAATTAGCGATGAGTTTTTGCGTAGAGCTGAAAATTTTTGCTTGTCGTCAAAAAGGATAGCCATTTTTCAAAAATATTTGTCGTAACGTATTAAAAAATTAGGAGGGTTTTTTAGTGCATAAACAGATGTCATAAATTTTAAAAAATGGGCCATAAAATTATCGGGCTTACTATTTTTATGGGGCAACATACCGCGTGTGGATAATGCCAACTCTACAGAAAATAATTGGTAAATAGCGTATTATTTCATCGGCACTTAAGTTACATACATGATAAAAACAAATTATCCAAACTTTACTAATTTAAAATTCGACAAAATTTCAAGAAAATACTAAATTCAACTAATTAGGTCACTTTTTCATTTAAAATCATACTTTCCATCTTTTTATAAACATTATATTAATGTAGTTTGGCATGGCTCTAACAGCCCACTATTACTTTTGCAGCAGTAAATCCAATAAGACCTGTCAACAAATCAACTTTAATGATATGTCTGCTATCAAGTTGTACTACATTTGTTTTCGTCTTCCTAAACTATTTTTCCTGTTATACCTTCTTTGCGTTATTATGTTTTAGTTAACTTATATCTTTGCGTATCTCCTTATTTAAAATTAGTTTCCTAAATACATCATACATTATTATTTTAGTTTTTAATTTAGATGTTACTTTGCCATTGAAAAAATAATGCATACATGTACAAACACACACACACACACATTCATATATATATAAAATATATATATATATATATATATATGCACAATAAACTAAAGTATGTGATGTAATGCAAAGGTTCAAGATAGTAAATAGTATTGGGTCAGATATGTAGTAGGAGTAAATGATAATAGTGAACCCCTCAAGTAATGCACTAATACCTTGGTGAGGTCAAACGTTCAAGAAAGTGTCCCCAATAAGATAACAGAATTTTACTAACTAATAAAAATTTTAAAGAAAGCAAATTTAAAACTAAAAGCAACGAGTCGTAATTCGTAAGTTGGAACAGGGCGATAATAAAATATAAGGTGCACAAAAAGAAGACAGCAAGAATTACTTAAATCCATTGTAGCATTTTATGTTACTTACAAAAATTGTCGCTCAGAATATGAGGATAAAGTAAACTATTTTTTAAAAATAAATCAAAAACAAAAACAAAACTGGGTTTTTATTTGATGAACTTAAAGCAAAATGTAAAATGAGATAAGCTGCAATCAGTGCATAATGAGAAACTTTAAAAATAGTTTGCATCACAAAATAGGAGTATTTTCTAACTTTTGGGGCTTATCGTGTAGAAATGCTAAAACAATAACAAAACTGAAGGATCTGTATGGAATTCGTCATGTAATTAGTAGTTTGGAGCAAGTTTCTATGGATATTTAATAAATTATGAAACAGAAATATTTGGTTGCTGCATTCTACCGCAGATTTGTTTTGGGGAATTCAATATTTACATTGAAAGCAGGCAGTATTAATTATTTAGTACATTTTCCGTTTTATTCATACGCGCTTCTAACTTAACAATCATTTTATTATACCAGATCAGAAAGCTATAAATATTTCATTTTCGATTGGATATTATTGGATTGGATTAAATGAGCTAGAAAGAGATGACAATCAAGAAACTGGTGCAAGTTCAAATTTAAATGAATTATTGAATTTAAAGAAGTAACCAAACAGTATTAAGAATAACTTGTATTTAAACGAAAACGATTGAGATTCTTTTAATTCTATATATATTTATGTCTAATGCATTATATATATATATATATATATATATATATATATATATATATATATATAGCGAGTGTGTGTTTGTATGAGAGAGAGAAAGAGAAGTAGTTAATGTGGTGAAGAATATTATTTAAAAAGTGTGGCTATGCTTAATTTTGGAACTACTAATATAAGAAAGTCACATACGAAAATCACATCCGGAGGAAGTAACTGAAAAGGGCCCATACGCTGGGATAAATTCTTCCAGATGGCTATTTGGTCGTCCCAAAAAGAAATTTTTTCTTTAGATTTTATCATTATTATTTTTTATGAGGGAGTTTAAGTTTCCGAATTGCCATCCCACTTGCCTTCAATGATTAATGAATAGCATTTCGAACATTAGTCTCTTATAGACAGTGATTATTTATTTATTTTTTAATTGATCCGGCAATTGAACGAATGCGAACAATAATTTTACTGCAAGCAATGTATTTTTTTTTTTTTTAGGCTGCGATTCTGGCAGTGTTTTCCAGCATTTGAGGCTTTACATCCAGTTGAATTTTAACTGCGTGGTTTTTCTGTCACTGTTTTCTGTTTCGCTTATATTCCATCAGATTTAACAGCTTCTATTTTTGTAGATTAAAAGACTAGCTGTAGGATTGATTTTAGCTAACTCAACTCTTACAGCAGCTTTCATAAATACTTAAATATATCATTCCTTGATCAAAATCATCTTTATTAAAATCATTGCTTTGTAATTATTTTGAGAGAAATAAATTTCTGCATAAATAGGATGATTTTTTTGTAAATTTGCTCCTTTTGCCAAACTAATAGCAGTAGTTCATCATTTTATTCATTTTTTTATAAATTACACAAGAAAAGGGGAACACTTCAAAAGAGAAAAATATACAAATATATGTATTAAGCTAATTTAATAAAATTGTAAATATTCTATTCTAACGCATTTTACCTTATCTTTTACAGATAAAGCACATTAAAGAGAATTCTTTTACAGTCGAATTGAACAAATTTAATTTTAATGATATTAAAAAAAGAACTTATAAAAGACAAAATAGAAGACGCTTTACCGAAAGAATAATACTCATTTTTGGTCAAAAAAGTCTTTTTTTTTTTCAATCATAGATGAAATTCTAAGACGAGTAAGACGTACTTTTCATAGGATGCCTTTCATTTTTGTTCTGCTTTTGTTCGGCTACGAAAATCACAACTTCTAAGCATTTTGTCAAATAGAAAAGCTGAAAGAATTTCTGCTGCTTTTCATACAGAAATCAATGCTGTTTCCTTTTAACCAAGAACGTACTTATGCGACGTAGAATAAAAAAGTAACTGTTATCATATGGACACCATACGATGCATTCTTTTTTCTTCTTCAATGGCATCCACATGTTGACTATGTCTTAGCTTTCGAAGAATTCGTTTCGTAGTAAGCCTTTTTAGTCGGGAAAAAAAATTATTTTTTCTTCAAGAAATAAATCTATGCAGTAAGAAATAGTTATAATAATGCGGCTTTAAAAATATTTAATGTTTAACTTACATCAAAAAAAAAAAAAAAAAAAAAAAGAAAGTAGAACTGAATTGAAAAAGGTTCAATTCAAAATGGTAAAACTTAAGTGATACTGTTTAAGGAATCAGCAAAAAGAGAATTTGAATGTTTTAGGTTATAAATCACTTTAGGTGTTTTATTGTTATTAAACCCAAAGACTATATTTTTTTTCATGAAAAATTTAGCAGCTAAAAACAAAATTTCTTATTTTTTGCTATTGTAGCTGCTTTTTTTTCTTCAAGCGGCACTGAACTATTCTTTTTCGTGAGAAATTTATCCGCTTAGTAGAGCAAAAGCATGATACTTATATTTAGGCTTGCCATACGTCCCGGTATTTTGCTCTTGTCCCGGTTTCCCGCCCAGTTTTATCAATGTCCCGGAAACGGCTGTAAGATGTAAAAAGTAATGAATTTATGTTTTTAAGAATCTTTTATGAAGACATTAAGAATCTTTAAGATGGCAGAGCATTAATGAGGGTGTCCACTGCAAGAACATTGATTGTATGTAAAATAAACTTTGGCGTTTTCTTTGCGCTGACTTTTATGAAAAGTCAAACTTAACAAAGACATCATGAAAAAAGTACATTCAAGCCAGAAATACGAGTGGATTGAAAACAAATAACATTGTTACTTATTAATTGCTTTTTTAGTTTGACAGAAATGTTTTTTTTATGGTTTTTGTAGTTCGACAAAAAGTTGTAATTTGAAAAAGAAAGATTTAGTTATTAATTGTTCAATTAAACAATGTTATTAAGTATTTTAATCTTTATTTTATTAGCACTTCTTTCTAGATGGTAGACTAGAAAAAATTCTCATTAAAAAGGAAAAAAAGATCTTTCTAAGTAAATTAAGTAGCAAAAATTCCTTTGTTACTTTTAAAAGGTGTGAAGACTAACAATATAGGGTTCCAGATTCCCCACTCCCGTTTTTTGCGAGGACTTGAGGTTTAAAACCCACCATTTTTCTTTTATTTTTTTTAAAGTTTCCCCCTCGCTACTGGGGGGTATTCCTTACCCCACAGACCCCCCGGTAGCCCATCCCATGTAAATGTGTCCCGGTTTCACTAACCAAAAATATGGCAAGCCTACTTATATTGCTTTAGTTACTTTATTTATCTTCACCTTAATGAGCAAGAACACAACTAAAAACACAATTTCTTTGCTTATCTTATGTGCTTTATTGTTTCAAGCCATAATAAGCGTCTCTTTTTTATAAGGAATTTAGCCACTAAGAGCAAAAGTAAAATATCTATACTTCTTCAAATTCTTTATCTTCACCCTTAATATCTTATTTATATGCCTTAATGATCAATTCAATTGAAAAGAAACTAAAAATCAAAGGATTGAGGTTAATTTCTATTTTCATAGTAAAAGTAGTTATATACATAGTAAGTCCTAGTTGAGAAAATCATTTTCTGATTATTGATATAAATGTACTGCAAAGGGCGTAACAAGGAATGTAGTTATGGTTAATTAATCCCATGGAACTCTTGACTTTAAGCCATGTTGCCAATCCTAGGATGGTAATGTAAATGAATGTAAGGTTATACCTCTCTGCCAGGAGAAAGTGCTGATTGAGCTAGTGGCACTGACTCTATAGAATTTATATTAATATTTGACATGAATTTGAGATTGGGCTTGTGGGTGAAGAGGCTTTAAGAGTATCTACAGTGTTCAATTTGAGAGCCTATGAGAGCCAAGATAAAATAGAAAACTATTAGCAAGGGGAAAATATTTATTGCTGCAAATAACCTAGTTTTACGTAATTTTTAGGTACTGTGAAATTGACCTATATTATTAAAACTTTATATTCTGGATGCGAAATTATTTAGAACTATTTGTTGTACATTTAGTAACATTATCATAATAAATAGAGTATTACTAGATCGAAAATTTATCTTCCAAACATACTTTTTTTTCAATCCATTGTCTCCTGCTGCTTTTTAATCATTTCAAACATTAAATCTTTCTCTATATTTTGTTTTGCTAAAATTTCTTTGATTATTGTAATTAAAATGTTAGAAACGCTTTTGCTTGACACATCTTTTGATCGTGATTTTGGAGAGAGCTTACGTTTGAATTTGTGTAACAACTCCCACTTTTGACACCATCAAATGAAATTACGGACAACATAAGGAAATGTTTTTTTTAAATCATGCTTTTCTTTAAAAACTCTAATTTTGTAAATAATTATTATTGTTAACGTTATTTTTATTAAACTGTAAAAAACTTTTGCCCGAAAATGCCCTTTTGGAAATCCTTTTTCCGAAGTCTGACGTAAAATTACTGAGAATTAAAAACAAGAAACTACGAAGTCCTTAAGAAAGGAAACTGCAGAGAATAAAAAACAGATTACATTCTGTAAATTGATTGCAAGAGATAATGTACCGCAGTAGTGGCGTTATCTACGAGTACTCTGAATTACTATTTCTGGTACACCAAATCTATCCCTATCTGAAATCGGGAATGCCGAGGTCTAACAGGCTGCTCGTTAGAGCTGGAGTTTAATTATGCGCATGAAATATGTTATGCATTTTGACAAAAATGGAAGCCACAGACCTAAAGTGTTTATTTATTACTTGTTTATAGCTTTTTAAACTGGTCGTCACAGATTTCGAGGGTTCAGTTTTACGAAATTTAACAAATCTTTCCCTGTTTTTTTACGAAGTGTGGAAAAACAAGACTTTTATTGAGAAACTGCTATCAAGACACTTGATTATTCGATTTAAAACACGTTCTTCTTAAATTTAAAGAAAGTCTGTCTCCTTTCCGTGTTTTTAGAGAATTTTTTAACAGTGTACGTATATAAGTTGAATGTATTTTCAAAATTCATTAGCTGTAAAAGACTGTTATGAAAATAGATTCACCCCCTCCCCTGTACTAGGTTTTTTTTCATAAACGCGGCTGGCTGCTTTAGACTTTCTTTTTTTATTTTAAAGAGTTTTGAACTTGCCAAGGCTTCCACCAATGCCTTTACTTAATACTGCTTATAAAAATTTATTTCATTTCTTCTTTGGAGTATACTGGTTGCAATGAGCTTTTCTATTCAACTTATAGAATATTACACGACACGTAAAAGATCCCTTGAATAGACATTTGGCTTGATGCTCTAGGCTAAATCAAACTTCTAGTGCAATTTAGCATCAACAGAGTCCGGGTGCTCGCCCTTTCAGGTGGAGAAACCGGGCGTCAAAATTTGCATGCGGCGATGGTACCACACTCATTGTGGTGCCGCTGAAAGAGATGGGAAACGTACTAGGTCTGCAATTGGCAGAAGCCAACAGCAGCCCATTAGAAATAAATAAAAAAAAGTATCTCAGGATTGTAGTGTAATAATTTATTTTTGCAAATTCTTGTTCTGTATAAAAATCCGAGTCCTTGTAGGAGGACGTTTTATGCTTTTTTGTCATATTTATTCAATATAATAATAAACATGGCAAAACTGATTATTCAAACTTCATTAATAAGGAATAAGAAGCTATAAAATAATGCTAAACTTCCCTGTAAAGTAACACACACTTCAAAGTTAATAAACAGAATTTGATTTGAAACTGAGATTTTCTCCCCTTTCTTGAATCCTCCATAAACTTCTAAAGAGATCTTAAACTTTTAATTATCTTGAACATTCTATGAAACTTTCTGTGGTTTCCAAGAACTGTTTGGGGTCTCCAGATGAGGACCACATGCAATTTGCAGCACAAAAACGAATCTGCGTACAAATTTGAAGCAAAAATTTATATCACCTTATATGAGGCTTACATGTATGAGAGGGTTTAAATGTTTACCTTTAACGAGCTTTGCGTCAAAAATACAATATTGTGAATTATAATGCCCATTAAAGAAAAGTATTAATACTTAAAGTTATTTTAAAAGTAAATGTATTGATATCTTCAGCTCGACTTAAAATTTGAAGTGTTTATAGTTTTTTTTTTTTTTGCTATATATAAAAAAAAAGAAAAAAAGTTGAGAGTTGACATCTGTGTCATCCTTTCTGCTAAGTAAGAAGCTGTTTAAAACATATTTTCTTGCATCTTTTCCGCGACTCATACTTACACTCGTGGGAGAACTAATTTATTGTCTCTAAAATGTTTGTAAACTTTTCAGTTTGAGTATAAAAGATAACCATAATAACTGTTGCTCTGACGGATGTTATTTAAAGCTAGGAAAATATTAGAACATCTGAAACAAACAGAAAAAACTGCCAGTGGACTCCTATACCATAGATGTATACTGTTTTCAACAACTGAAATCCAAAATTCTTCGATCTATCTGGGTGAAAAAATAAAATAAAATTTGAGCTAAATATGTTTTCCGCTAAACGAGGAAAAAACGGAAACCGACACATATTTAATTGTTTTGATAGATATCCCTTTTTAAAAAGTCCTCTTTTTTTATTTAGTTATTTCCACAAATATTCTTACAAAAATAAGGAAATATTGATTAATTGTATAAATACCAAACTAAAACGTTATAAAAATATTTAAGTAAACAATGAGAGCTTCTAGAGTTGGTAATCCCTTTTATTTATTTATCATTTATTTTTTATATGGGAAAAATTGTTTTGAAATTTAAGAAAAGAATTAAAAGTTTAATCATATTTTGATGCTTGAAATTACATGATTTTAATTAAAAGTGAAATTAGAAAAAAGAAGTTATCAAATCAAATGCTTGTTTTGGAAGTAGAATATTGAGATGTTTTAATGATATTTTTCAACTGGAAGTTTACTTTTTAGAAACAGCTTATTTGTTAATTTATTTTTAATTAACTATTTTTTGTTCTCTAATCAAACGTTCTCAGGCATAAATAAATTATTAATGTTGTTTCTATTTTTTATAAAAAGTTATTTTTTCCAAAACAATTTTTAAAAAGTGTTTATGAAGATAATCTTCTTAGGTGAATTAAAGAAATTTTCATTTCTTAGTTTTCTTTTTTGTTTGAAAATAATTAAATTTCTTCCTTTCGTTTTTCAAATTTCAACCCCGACGTGTAGAGCTAATTATTTTTAAAGTTTTTAATTTATTTTCTTTGTAAGTTTAATTCTGTTTTTATTCTATTGATTGAATTTATGTTTTTTTTTTTCATGAAACTGAGATAATTAAGATAAACTGAGATAATTAAGATTAAAAAAGATAATTAATATTCTATCAATAAAAACATTTTCAGTTATTTGATGGTTTATGATAGTATAACTGACACAAATAAGATGCCAATTAAAAATCTGGAAAGTTACTCCAATGAACAGCGGTCAGCTGAGAGAATGCTAGGATTAATGACAATATCATTTTACAAAAATCGAATAAAACTTTGAGAATGAAATTCAATAAATCGAGAAAAGATAAAATTTAAATTGGCAGGAAAAGCAAAATGTTGGCAACATTTTTCCTAGTTAAAAGTAGGAGCTCAATAAGTATAACGCATATCAGTCAAGAGATAAGGACTAACCGGAATAAACTATAATCAATAATATGGTAAAACGCTGTATAGAAACATTTATAACATAGTAGTAATTTTCAGCTTAACAGAGTGGTTCAAAGCCTAACAGGAAAGTAGTTATAATGCTTGGAAAGAAGTAGCTCGAAACTAAATAGCGCCCATGTCGTTTGATTATACGGCATGTTAAAGATCCCTTTTAAGGTACTGTAATCCTTGAGTATCCGATAGGCTTGGATTCTCTCGGCTAAATTAAATTCCTAGTGCAGTTTCGCATCACTTAGAGCTTATGTGCCGCCATCTAGGATAAACTGAACGTCACAATTCTCAAAGTGGAAATGGCATCCAACAATGGTGCTGCTACTTAAAAAAATGGATGCCGATTTCCAGCTCTGCAAAGGTTAGTGACAATACGCAGCCCCATTAGAAAGAAAGAAAAAAAGGACATTAATATATGTTCTGATGAATATAAAGATCTTGCATTTGTTTTTTAAATTTTATCTGGCTTAAAAGTAAGTCTAACGATAACAAAGAAATAATTCTAAGCCTCGCACAGAATCTGTTCTAAGCAAAACGTAGTACTTCGAAAAAGAACGGAACTTTTTTTTCGATTCTAACAAAGAATAAAGAATTAAATGTGATATTAACGCAGAACACTTAGCTATACACTAATTACGTAGCCCATAATTTAGTAGTTAAAAACTTGCCATAGAAGTAGTTCTAAGCGTATCAGAAAAATTGAGTTATTCCTAATATAGTTACCTTTAAATCTCACGTGTTCGCATTAAAATAATAATATAAATGGTAATTTTCCCTTAACAGATTATGTTTAACAAATGTTCTGTTTCACATTACAACTTTTTTCTCTTTTTTTTTTCTTTTTGTATATTTTCAGACATATAGCACATTTCGGAGATAGAATTTTGTACCAAGAAGTGGTTAAACGATATTGGGATATATTTCATTATACAGAAAGGCTAGAAGAGCGTAAATTATTTTTTTACTGACAAGGAAATGCGTCTTTTGCAGAAATAAATCTATTTACGTTGAGGAGAGAAAAAGGATATGGAGAAGGAATATCATAAGCTACCGGGGCTTTTTCCGAATTGGAGCAATATAATGAATTAGATAGCTTTGCCTCCCAAAACACATAAGCTCTTGAGTTTTATCGTTTCTTTTCTGCCATTACTTACAGACCTGAATCTCCAAAAAGGAGCTAAGTTTAGTTAACATTAAAAGGAAGTATATATTAGGTTCTTTCAAGTAAATATTTATTTGGAGTGAGATACAGTACAGAAACTGTTTAAAAAACAAACTTCAAAAAAAAAAAAAAAAAAAAACTGCCTAAAATTCTATTCCTGCTTGATTATTTTGAGTTTGAGCAGTTTTAGATATATAATGTTTTCCGAAATCACGTTAAACGATTGTTTAAAAAGAAAATCTCGTTATTTTTCTAAATCTGATGTTTGTAACTATTAAGCATATTAAATCATTTTTATTTACTGATTTTCTTGGTTCAATGTTTCAACAGTATATGTTAAGCATATTTAATCTATCTAAACTCTGAAATTATCTCTCGTGCTTCTTTTTTGATACATTCCAATATTTCCGAAACTTTTTTCTGCTATCATAAAACAGTAAGTATGCTTACTGAGAGTGATGACATACAGTTCTACCATCAACCAAAGCAAGTTGTCTGGCAGAGTGCCAAGAAGAATCCATTCATGCTCAAGGGAGGAACTGCTGGTATAAAGAATGTGCTTTCTTCTTCTCATTCTAGTTTCTTTACCATATTTGATTGCTTCCGAACTGATGCTATATGCCAGTTCATAAATTAAGTTGTTTTCAACAAACACAGAAGTAAATATTGCGATTCGCGTACTTTAATAAACGCACTTTCAAAACAAACTTCCTTGAAATTCGAATGGATTCGTTCTTTTCTGCCATGCGCAGAAGCGTCAAAATATCAAAAGTCCGTGGTCGAACTGTATAGTTTTTTATCTAAAATCTTCAGTTGACAAATTAATATTTACTGATAAAATTATAGCCAACTTGCTTATCGCCCAAACTGTATACTGCAGTGCTACCCGTATGTCGTATTTCCGCTCACCTCAAAATAAGATATTGATGTTTAAAGTCTCGCTCTTTCATCTATTTACTTCAGATTGAACGTCTTTGGTATTATAAAAAAAAAAATATTTCTTATTCACGTGAGGCCACAAAACATATTATTTGGCTAAAAATAATGACAAAACACCACCTGGTGGCAATAACTGAGTTTCGCCAAAAAGTGTAGATATGGCTATTGTGCTTCGCACGACCAGTATAATAAATATTGTTTGTCTTGATAAGTATTTGCCTATTCTTCTTCTGCGTCAAAAAAAAATGTAATTATATTCGGTATCTCAAATCTTTTTTTCTGTTGCTAATGGGCTGCTGTTGGCGTCTGCTAAATGCAGACCTAGTGCATTCCCGACAGATTGGTACTATCTCCTTCAGCGGCACCACAATCGGTGTGGTACCATCGCCGCATGGGAATTTTTGACGTCCAGTATCTCCACCGGAAAGGACGAGCACCCGGGCTCTGTTGATGCGAAATTGCACTAGAGATTTAATTTCCCCGAGAGTATCCAAGCCAAATGTCTACTCAAGGGTTCTTTTACATGCCGCATAATCATACGACATGGGCGCAGACGACTTTCTGCATCTTGAAAAATCCACCGACACTGCCAGGCTCGATTCTCTGACCTGGGGCGTACGAGTCCCGCACCTTACCACGACGCTACGATGCCGGCGGTATCTCAAATGTACTACAATGTTTATAGTTTGTATACATTGTATAGTCATCAACAATTATTTATCGAGATACGAATGGAATTTACTACCTTTTATTTTTATACGCGTGAATTTACAAATAACGGTTGGTGTCTTTTGCCTCAGCAATATGGCCTGAGCCTTTGTTTATGTTACTTCGGGTCGAACCATCATTTTCAACAGGGTTCTGTTTTTGTGAACTTAAAAGAGATTTTTGTGAACAATCAAATAAGTTTGTGAAAATTCAAAATTTAAACATATAGAGGTCAAAAAATTATTATTTTTTGCCCCTTATTTAATAAATTATTCTGTGAAAAGTACGATTTAGCAGCTCGGAATTTTGTGAAGGATCCGTTTTGATTGATTGGAATTTAGTGAAGGGTCCGCTTGGTTAATTAGATTTTTGTGAAGAGTCCAAAATAGGAACCTAATTTCCTCTAGCGCGACTCCTGATTATGCAAACTAACCTATAGCATTTATGAAATATAAGCATTATCTACATAAAGATATTCTTAAAAAATAAATAAATATTTTAGATCGTGTTGTTAGTAGTATTGTAATGAATTAAAAGGTTGCATGTATATATATATTTTACTGCGTATGTCCGAAATTGGAGAATGTCGACAATCACCGGTCTGATAGATGGTTAATGTCGACATCCACTGATGATTGTCGACATTCTCTACTTGGTGTATGTCGAAATCCACCGGTGATTACCGACATTCTCCGATTTCGGAGATTCACCGTAACATGTATATATATATATATATAAGATATCGTTTAAATAGTAAATAGTTCAGTTAGTATAATATAAAAGTATTCAAAGCTCTAAGACTAACAGAAAAATATTTCAAAGCCTAACATGGAATTTAGAAGTCTGACAAATATCATTTCGGAGTAAAACATTGTACTAGTTCTTAGATTAATACATACGAGGGTCATTTTTTAAGTAAGAATCGTTTTGTAATGGAGTAAAAGAAACTTTATTTAATAACACAAATTGTATCAAAAACTGAAATATGAACATTTTTTCCCTTTTCGACATAGTCGTCATAAACATTCAAGCATTTGTCAAGCCGTGGTACCAGCTTTTGTATCCCTTCATCGAAGAACTCGCCGCCTGATTATTAACCCTCTCATGCATGTAAGCCTCATATGAGGTGACATATATTTTTGCTTCAAATTTTTAAGCAGATTCGTTTTTGTGCTGCAATTTTCATGTCGACCTCATTTGGAGACTATAAACATTTCTTGGAAACCACGAACAGTTTCACAGGGTATTAAAGATAGGTAAAAGATTAAGATCTCTTTAGAAGTCTATGGAGGACTCAAGAAAGAAGATAAAATATCAGTTTGCAATCAAATACTGTTTATTTATTTTGAAACATGTATTACACTACTGGAAAGTTTGGTATTATTTTATAGCTTCTTGTTCCTTGTAAATGAAGTTTGAATATTCAGTTTTGCCATGTTTATTATTATATTGAATAAATATGACAAAAAAGCATAAAACATCCTCATACAAGGACACAAATTTTTGACTATAAAAGACAGAAATTTCCAAAAATGTATTATTGCACTACAATCCTGAGATACTAAATTGGTTTGTAGCATATGAAATTTTTTTATATAACACAAATAAATAAATGCATGCATGAGAGGATTAAACCAGTTCGTAGCTGTTTCTTTAAGCATGTCATCCTTTTCCAATCGCTTCCCACTGGGAAAGGCCTTAAGTTTTGGAAAGAGATGAAAGTCTGATGGTGCCAAGTCTAGACTGCAAGGCGGATGATTCAGTACTTTCCAGTGACAAGTCCAGTTGCGTTTTTGTTCTTGAATTTCAGCAGAACTTTCGTTTTTTGCATTCAAAAACAGAATAACGGCACGCACTTCACAATCGGCGGCATTTCTGATACACATGACGACAAAGTACGCAGTATAACCACACATACCTAAGGCTTCCGCTAAAAGGTGCAAGGGTGTCCGATGGAGAAAAGTGTAACCACCCAACCAGCAGAGACGTGAAACTTAATGGCGGTGTAGTGGGGGACCGGCCAAGAGTTGCTGACCTTGAGCTGACGTCACCTGACTGGATGCGCAGACACGATGCGCAATCGGTTCTTACTTAAAAAATGACCCTCGTATATGCAAAGTATTAAAACGTACCTATATATATATATATATCAAGGCTGGGGTTTTGCTTTCAGAAAGTGGTTATAATCGGTTTTAACCGGCAGAAACTGGCAACAACTGGCATAACCACATTTTGTGACAATATCTGAGACTTTTTTAGAAGTATTAAATTCTCGAACTACATTTTATTCAGAATAAATAACATATGAAATATTGTGGATAGTTTTAATTAAAAAGTAAAGAAATTTGTTTTAAAAATTAATAATCAGGATTCATAACTCAATAATGAAAAATCATGGAATTTGATATCCTTTGCAAAAGTCAGGGGAAAACGTAAATTTTTGACAAAAACCTAGAAAAGACAGGGATTTTTTTTTCCTTATCAGGGACCCCTTTTAGGAAACCTACGCTCATTGCGATGTCAGATTACCAAAAAAAAATAATAATAATAATAACAATAATAAAAAATTGTTAAAAAACTGTTCGGCTAGACATCCCCGTTCGGATTTTGATACTTTTTCGTTAGTGCTGTCAGAGACAAAAATGAGTGCAAGCTTAAAACGTTAACCTGGAATTCTGCTTTGATCTACCTGGAAAAGTCACGGAAATTGTTTTGGCTATTTGAGTATAAACCCTGGTAATGTAACAGATAAACTTTTTGTTATAATATGGTTGTGTAGTTTAATATATGAACAAATATTAGAGTATTTTAAATCTCATTTTAAAAATCAAAATAGAAAACTATATCCAACACTTATTTTAAAATAAACACTGCAAAGAAAAAGGAAAGTAATCAATACTTACAAAATACTTTTCTCTAATTTACATAATTTATATTAAATATTTTTAATAAATTTTTTTTTCTTCATCTTGGTAAATTTCAGACATACTAGAAGCTTACAGAAAAAAAGCTGAAGCTCCCCCCCCCCCCCAAAATGAAAAAGAAAAACTAAAAAAATCTCTCGCATTGAAATGTTACATGTCGATCTTGTAATTCCTTGAATTTTAAAAACATTTAATTTAAATACAATACTAAAAGGAACAAATCTTTTTTTTTTTTTTTAAAATTTTAAAGGGTGTGAGTTGAAAATGTTCCAACCTCATTTTGCACTTACAAAACAAACTACGAAACCTTGCTTGAATAGTTAAACTTGTACAGCATTAGATTACCATAATGATTTTTTTTTCAAGTGCAAGAAAATTAGTATTATACAAACAGTTTATTTATATGATCATTTTGAAGTTTTTGGCTACTTTGAATAACATTCATTATCTTTAGTTTTTATATTTAACCTAATTGTTTACATATCAAATACATGTGTGAATTATGAATCATCGCGGATTACAGTTCTTACTAGTATTATTTCTTAGTTTCTGACAGTTTTTGCAGCTTACTGGCAGAAACTAGTTTCTGCCAGGCCGGTTTAAACCGGTTATAACCACTGGTTTTAACCACCCCTGCAAAAACTTGCCAGTCCTGATATATATACTACTCCTGAATCCCATGAGCTACAGATGGTCATTTAATTGCTGATTTTTGCTGCAATGAAAAATTTGTCAAACCATAAAAGATGCAAAATGTTAGACCATGAAAGCTCGACATTTTGCACTGCTTTATTCTCGCACTTTGGCTGAATTCACAGAATGGCGACCACGACAAAACGTTAGTCTTACGTTAGTGCGTTTTGTCGAGTCTTGCCGTGACGTTGGTACGTGTGCGGATGTGCCTGTATCTAGCATAACTCAAAACTTTTAGTCGCAGGAGGTTAAAATTTCATACGTAAGACCAGTACAACATCTAGTTGATCACCTCCCCATTTGGTTCCAATCGGTTGTTCCAAACGGGCTCACTACTAGATTTGGTTCTGATCCATGCCGTTTTCAAGTCGTCTCATATTGAACTCGTCTGGAAATAATTTGTTTGGCGTTTTGGATTTTTTTTAAAATTCAATACTTTTTGAGATTTTACTGACAATTTTACCTTTCTAAGGCGGCAGCAAGAGGAAGTTGTTGAAGAACTTTCTTCTTCAGAGGAGGAAAGTAGTAAGGAAAGCATTTCCTTTCCAGAAATTAAAGAGCTGTGTTACCCCTGCGAGAAAACACAGAGAGTGGTGGAGAAATGGCGTCCCAACAAAATGGCTTTAACTTGTTCAACGACAATGTTATTGACCATTTTAGAAAACTTCTGAACAATCGCCAAAGGCAGACAACATTGGACATCTTTCTCTAAAGAGAAAGAAACCCAAGATTCCTCTTGTGCAAAATGATAGAAAAAAGAAAGAACAACAGAAAGGGAGAAAATACTTGAAGGGATGTTACCTGATGTTTTTATAGAAGGGGACTCCTCTTCCAAACAGTAGCATCAATAATTGTCTTCCTCTTCAAAACATTCCACTTATGCCATCAGCTCACCTCAGTACAAACAAAGTGCAGTTAAATTTTTATTAATCTATAATTTCATGTACATTATTGCACATTTGTTTTCCATAGGTTTAAATAAGCAACCATCTGTGGGTCTGGAGCGGATTAATCCAATTTACATTGTTTCTTATGTGAAAAAATAATTGGCCATTCGAACTGCCTCCTGGAACGAATAGCTAGGTTCCACTGTACTGTATCATCTAGCTAGGATAAAATAATTTAATAAGCCCTAAACATATCGAAAGCGAGCGACAAATCATATTTTCTCTTAAGTGATCCCGTGGGCCTTTGTTATGAAGCAAAAAAAGCGTCATTTGGGATGGAGATTGCTTTGTCCGCTTTTATTTTCTTTCCCCGAGACTGATGGATATGACACGTGGAATATAAATGATGCAGCTCCTTTTCAAATGGTGAGAAAAACCTCAGATTGCTTTGCTGTTAGTGATATTTCCTGGCATTGCATTGACATGAAATACCCTGGACAAAAAGATCCATTCATTTGTGTGCTTTTTCTGACGGAAAACTTTGATTCAGGACTGAGGAAACTGCAAAAATATTTAACTCTTTGAGTGCCAAGAATTTATTACTCGTTCTCAAGTTCCGTGAAGTGGTACTCATTTTGTGCCTAAGATGAGGGTTAAAAATAAACATTAATTTGAAAAAAAACTTTTAGTATCATTATTATTAATATTAATTAATTAATTTTAATAAAAAATAAAAGGATTAAAGTTGGAATCTTTGGTAGCTAAGTATCACAAAGGTTTAGTCTGTGGCTGTATCGCTGATTTCCTGACAGTAGGCTGACTCTCGTTCGTATCGAATTAGCTTCGCTATCGTCTTTGGCTAACCATGTGAAAACAATAGTATATTCTCCAAGCAGATATCAAATTCGTCACGTGACCGGATTGAAAACGAAAGCGAGGTTGATCCGATGCATACGAAATTTAGGCGGAATGTTTTACGATTGAGTTCTAAGTCCTCTATTTCCTCTCTTGTAGGCCAAATATCACCCGCAGTAGACAGTACAGATTAAGGACGGAGTCCAATTGTTCTAATTTCAACTGTTCTTCGTAATCGTCTGGTGAGAATGCTTTTATGGTTTTCTGTCAACTTAGAATTTTTCGAGAAAAACACTGAAATGAAATATGAGAAACCACATAAATCATGACGTTAAGACCATTGACATTTAAACGATGACATTAACAGCGAGGTGGATTAACGTTATTTTTCAATGGGGATCTACGATTTACTAACTTCATAACCGACGCGTTGTTAAAACTAATGTCCTTGCAATCAAATTCAACTGTATTTCTTTTCTCAGTTGTTTATATAATGTATATACCAAGTTTTTGAGACATGCGTCTATTAGGGGGTTTGCTCTACGTAGGTTTAAGCAGGGTGAACTTATTTCTCGCCACACACATCCTGCATTTCATTCATTCCCTGATATACACTACTTGCTCATTTCTGTCCTTTTTTAACCGACTCAAAAAATAAATAAAGAAAGAAAACGAAATATTTTTCAGAATGAACTAATTCCAAAAAATCGATCTCATTCCATGCAATCCAATAATTCGAGTACTAGTCTTTACTTTTTTACTCAGAAAATGTTTCTTCCCGAAAATACATAAAAACAGCACCCTCTTTTCATCTGCAGTAAACAGATTTAAGGCAGAATGAGTAGGAGGAGCTGAGCTGGTTCTGCGGCTCAGGTTCTGGAGGAGCTGAGCTGGAGAAACGAAAGCATTACTTTTCTTTCTTTTTTTTTCTTGTAATATAAGCAAACATACTAAGTATACCAGTACTCAAAATTCTGCTAATTTCAACGTATACACAGTGCGAAAAAGAATTTTTAAGACTTAGTTTATAAAATAAAATAAAACTAAAGAATTATGTTTTTTTGGCTACCATTTATTATCCTCCCAATTGAATATTCCTTTAAGGCTTAACCAGTTTCGACCACCGAAGGCAGTTGTGTTCTAGCCACAAGCCAGTTAGAAGTAAGTTTAAATGTGATTTAGCAGCAAGTGAACTTTTTGTACAAAGATTGTCATTCAAAATGAAGTCACATCTCTAAAAAAGCTAGTTGAAATTCCGTTCACGTCCAATATAAAGTTTTTTACTCCTTATTTCATGAAAGTGGTTTTAATTTGTCGTTTTGACTCTTTTTAGACATTTGCCATTTTTTGGACATTTTAATGTACATAATTTTCGTCAAAAGAAATTTTATGAGGCAATTAATTCAAGTATTGAACAAAATGTGGTTGGAAGCTTAGTTGAGCTCATCTCATCACGCAAGTTCCATGTAATCATTTAACCACCCTTCGTTTTTGATGGAACCCGACAAATCTAGTCATGAATATTAAAACTTTTCAGTGGCCTCTTCCAGCATCGCTTGTAAGATTACACCAACGGAACAAGAAAGAATCTTTCCTAATTACACCATATCCATCATTTTGCAATTGACGAGAACGTTAAACTTAAAGGAAGATCAATACGTTCTTAAAGCAAAATAAGCAATTCAGATGAGGGACGATGTTACGGGGAAACAATTATTACGGAACAAATGTAGTTTACTTACCCTTTATAAATATTACATCAACTGTACAATATATATATATATATATATATATATATATATATATATATATATATATATTGTACTCTTACTCTCGATACCTATTACATCAACTGTACAATATATATATATATATACATATATATATATAGCATTGAAAACTAAATAACTTTTTAGACCCCTTTTTGAATTCTGTTTCGTTTTTGAAACATGGATATTTTTTATATGTCCCCCAGCCCAGGAAACTAACGCAGAAAGAATTATGTAATGTGAACTAAGAATAGTAGCGAATAGCAATATCAGAGCATCATCACGTGGCATGTAGCTCGAGAGGGTATAAAAGGCTCTCGCAAGCTTTTCTCGGGGATTCACCATGTAAATACTCTTGTAGAAATATTGATGTTGGTGTTCGTCTTTGTGTTGTTTTGAATGTGTATTTCCCATGATGAAACTCAAATAAACCAATGATTAAATGAACTCTGGTCACGGCTGTTTTCCACGATGACTTCATAGACAGACACTCGATAAAATGAAATGCTTGTAACGGTGATGTTACACACACACACACACACACACACACACACACACATATATATATATATATATATATATATAGATTTGTTGTGATACATTGTGCAAAGGATTTAATTTTAGGCACTTTTTAAGAGCTATCTAAGCTAAAAGTCCCATTCTAGTTTTAGGGAAGTTCGTTTTTTCGGTGCGTTTATTAACACGCGAATCAAAATGTTTACTTCTCTGTTTATTGAAAGCAACTGAGTTTAAAAATTGGCAGATAGCATCAGTTCGGAAGTAATCAAGTATGCAAAAAGGAACTTAAACGGGAACGGAATACAGCAGATTCCTTATACCAGCAGTTTCTTCCCTGAACATGAATGGATTCTTCTTGCCACTTTGCCAGTCAGTGGTTCTTTTTGTTACAGGTAGAACTGTATATTCCATGATTTTAAAGGCGACACAGCGTAACAGTTATTTAAAGCTCTTTAATATCAGAGTCATTACTAAAAACTTATTTTTTTTTTTTTTTTTTTTTTTTTTTTTGTTTTAATTACTTTGGTAAAACTTGTAGTTTCTATTTCATCGAATTTCATGACGAAAAACGTAGATTATTGGTTACAGTGAGTAAATAAAGCATTAAATTACTTTATTAAGGTTTAAATACTTGGTTGACTTTTATATGGTTTAAGGCAACTGAGTTCATCAACTCGTTAATTGGTTTTTAATATTTTCAAAATCATTTTAGTCAATTTCTTATTAATGTAACTAAAAACGATGGAAATAATTACGTAGTTCATTAGTCTTTTCTGTTTTATTTGAGTTTTAAAAAAAATATCATTGTGTTTTTTTTTCTTCTTATAAAACCTTTGCTGTTTTCTATTTTTTTTAAACCAACATTTAAAGTTTTGAAAAATGAGACACATGGTTAAAATTTCTCTATATTTACTTAGGAAAATGCAATTTTTTTCCTTCAAACATACTCAAGAAATATCGTGTCTCTTCAAAACAATTTAACGTGCAATTCATCATTTCTATAAACAACTACAGTAGAATTTATTTCTAATACTTTGATACATTCTTCCTTAAGAATAATACGCGTATATGGAAGCTTTGGATATTTTGAATAATGATGGGTATAAACAGGAAATTAATCATGTTGCATCGTAGGTACTTACTTCACTTTGATAAATGTGTTGATTACATGGTACAAAAGCAAAGTGCAGTGCTTAGCAATAGTGTAGGGTTACGACACACACCCAGTTGTAGGAATGCAAATAATCTGTAAAATATGAAGTCTGCAAATCTGAATTGGGTACAAATTATTGTAAAAAAAGTTTCTAAAAAGAGCTTAAAGTATTTTAGGGATATTATTTAGATAATAAATGAATCATTTTGAAAATATTAAGAGTTAACTGTGACGAAATATTATGACGTGAAATTTCTAGACAAATTAAAGTATGTACTTCGGTGTGCACTTCGTCCGTTGCCTAAAATTTGTGTATGCAATTTTGTCTTTCATTGAATACAAACTAGCTATGAAATTTGCATCAGTTACTTATGAGGTTTTCCAACATATAAATAAATTTGTACTAAAAATAAAGACATGCGGTATACATAGCTATACTTAAAGAATAAATATTCATCCAAATTAAATTATCATTAAAAAAATGAAGTTCTTATTTGGGGGCATTTTTCAGAAGATGAGTTGCTTAATTTTGCCATGCAACGCAAGTTGTGCACAATGTATGACGTCATGAACTTTTTTTTTACACCTGGCTCTGTAAATAATAGAAAAAAAAAGCATTAAAAAGTCCACTTTAAACTTTTCTTTAATAGATAAATTGATAAATATCCTTAATATTAATTTTGTTATTCAAGCTGAAGAAATGCTATTTTTAATTCATTTACATCATTACACGCACCAATATTTTTAAGCAAATAATTTTTAATTACGTCCAATAGTCACAAAGTACCACTATGATCGAGAAAATGGAATTTTATAAAACAATTACCCTTAGTTCAATTATAAAAGATCAACAAATACAATGAACGAAAATGTAGTAAAAGAATTTAATGATACAACGTCTTAGATTTCCATTAAGAAAATTAACGTTAGTACCACAATTTGAGCCTTGAGTTTAACTAAAAAGTAAAAGCAAAAGTGCTTTTACAAAACAAAAAACGATAAACTGAAGAGGAAAAAAAAGCTCTAAAACTCTTACGAACTGTGCAATTACCGCGTTCATCCTCTTAAAATATTTACCCTTATCAAAAGCACTTAAATAGACCACCCAAAGATTGGCGTTAAGTTAGATGATCCGGTGGATTTTCTACTATCTTTTGCGGCTTGTTTTAATAGCTTTTACATTTGTCTGCTGTTTTCATCCCTGTGACTTTTCGCAGTTTCCTACAGCATTTCTTGACGCAGTTGTCAAATTGATTTTTCCTTCTGCTTTATAGATAAACATGGTGCATAGAAGACTTAAAAATCAAAGAAATTTTTTTTTCTAGGATTTTTTAAAAGTATTATTGCAAAATATATTTTAATTAAAGTTAGGTCAGAACATGATTTTTAACATAATTAAAATCATTCAATCAAAAAGTTGACTACTCTATAGAAAAGATAAATTATTAATGAAAGGGGAAAAATTAAAATTAATGCAGCTGTTTTTTTTTTTTTTTTTTTTACAACAATTCTTAAGCATTTATTAAACTTTTTTTTTAATTTTTACAATTTGTCCTGAGTATTTATGAAGAGAATGAGCACCTAAAGCAAATAAATTATAAATTTAATGACGAGCGAAATGCGTTAAAACTAATTTTTGTCATTAACAGGAAAAAAACGAGTTTTCTTTTAGTTAAATGTCTAAAAAATGGAAACAGTATGGCTATGGATGCCATGCAGAAGGTGTTCATGGTACCAACTTTAGTTTTTTTTTCTGAACAGATAATAAAATTACTAAATACCATTATAACAAAAACTATATTTTAAAATTAGCACGGTGTATTTAAAAACTTTTTTAAATTATTTAATAATTTTTAAAAAGTACAAAGATGATTTTGCGTATATTAATTTATTTGTGTTTCAGATTTGAAAATTCACATGAGTAATAGTTGGTACCGATATTTTCATTTGAGATGTCTACCTAAATAATATGATTAAGCCGCAACAACTTTATATACATTTCAGTTAGAGGGAAAATAATAATAAGAATTTTAGTTGTTCTGTTTTGTTTTTCCCTTACAGGTTAAAAGTGTTGTGTTCGGTAATGGGTAGAGAGGCAAAGGTGCATTGGTGGCACAAAATGCACTTAGTTTGTGGGACAATTTCTTGATTTGCGGCAAATGCATAGAAATTTCGACGCGTGCTTTTTTTAAAATACATTTCTAAAAAACAATCGCCAATGGGTGGGGCGGCAAATGTGCTTTTGTAGGCACAAAATGCTCTTAAAATTTTTGAAGTTTGTAGGTAAATTTTTTGTTGTGTCATAATTGATAGAGACAGCACTATTTTTTGTTGTGGCAAGATATATTAGTGATAGCTCCAACAGGTGCTCCGCCCCAAGGTGATTTAGAAAAAAATTAAACATTAAAGTTTCCATAAGATCCAAACTTTGAACGCATTTTTCTCAGAACCGTTTTTTGGTCACATAGATCTCTTTGCTTCTCACTGCATCCCATGTGCTTTTTTAACGGAATTTGTAAACAGCAGTTTTTTATTTTCTATTTTCGATGATGGTTGTCATTGATGGTTGTCGTTCAAATTCTCATACAAAATATGAAGTGTGCAGAATAATTCTTCTTTTGCTTCAAGCATATAGAACTTTTGACGAAACACAATATTTCACCATTGTTTTGAAACGAACGAAAGAAAGGTTTACGGGGCAATACGGGTGGGAAAAGCCAAAAAAGAGAGTTTCATAAAGGAAATATCGCTACAAAACATTAAAATTCTTTTCAATATTTGCTAAGATATTTTCGGCATTAGTTATAATTCTTCACATTTCTTGCATGACCATGACCTTGCAACACCATGATTTTATTTATGTCCCTTCCTTTCTCATATACTTTTTCTTATTAGACTTTCGTCTACCAGACACCTACCTATTAGCCGAGGCCTTAGGACTGTTTGCTCACGGGGTGAGGTAGTGGGATCGACTGATTTTACCAGCACGTATCCCCAAGTGCACATGGGGGGGGGGGGTCTTCAGCGGTATCGAATGCGCGATCTTCCCTGTGGAAGTCCGACGCTCTAGCCACTAGGCTGCCACTGCCTCATTTCTTATTAGACTATCGCACTTGCCGCTTTGTAAAAGTCCGTTTCAAGTATCTGTCATAAATGCGCTTTATGTGAATAATTTATTCTAAACGTCCATTGCAGTATTGCTTTAATTACTATTTGTTTTTAAATCTTTGTCCCAGCTATACTAAGTTTCGAGGAAAAATGTTTTTGTTAGTATAACAAATGGTAATACATCCCAGTATTCTTAGCTTTTAAGCGATGCATTACAGTCTCAGGTTATTCGAACACAGTACGCAACGTTTGGTGCAGACCACGCTTTTAAGGGGATTTCTTAAACATCTCGAGATCTCCCAACTGTCGAGATGTTCCAGAAAGACCTTTTATGTATTAATTTTAAAGAAACGAAATAATATTGCTTTTGTCATCAGCTTTTCATTTTTGTTTTAATCTTTAGAATCGAGTAAAAGTAATAAAATGTTGCTTAAAAGAAGAATGTTTATTTCCGAATAACAACAACTCATGTGTAATTTCACTCCAAGAACTTATTCATATAAAAAAAAGAAAGCAACTTCGAAACACAATTGATCACATTTATGCTTAGCTTCAATGCGACAATTTTCGATTTTTTGAAATTTCATTTTTTTTATTTATTTTTTTTTTTTTTCACTTTTTTTTACTTCTAAGAATAAAATTTCTGTTACAATTAAATTCTCAAAAATTCTTACAGAAAAGTCAATCTAAAAAAAGAAAAACTTATAAGTTCCTGTCATAGAAAATAACTAAAAATCAAATCAATACGTTTTCACTTCAATAAACGTATTTTCTTCGTATTAATGCTTTGATATCCCCAGGTCATTTTGAGCCCCTATCTACGTGAGCAGAAAAACCGAAAGAAAAGCGCAGCTGGTCCGATCCATTGAAGATTAGAAAAACATAGCTGCAAGTGGCACGGAACTCTAATTTGATTTGAGTTGAACAAACACGTCAGAGTTCCCGGCACATTCTTTTTTTTTTCTAAGAAAGAACTTTTTAATGGATAAAACTTGGGAAACGTTGATATTGAGCAAGTCATTTTTGATTAAATTTAAAGATGTGACTACAGGTTTATTTGTTCTCTAAAATATAACCGCTAGTAGATTAAATTATATTTTGTACAACTTACATATACAGAATTATTATAACTAAAGTCTCCCTGTTTAGATCTGCGTAGAGCTCCTTTAACCCCTTAACGGTGGGGTAATTTTCAAGAAAACGGTCATAAAAGTGCCTATTTTTTTTATCCCTGAAAATTATGTAAAAATATGTGTATGAAAAATATATATATTCATTTTTAATTTTTGATTTGTTTTTATTTTGAAATTTTAAACACTCCAGCCCGGAAATATCACGGGAGCGAGAAATATAAAGCGAAACCTCAGCCCGTCATTTTCACGGGAGCGAGAAATATAAGGCGAAACCCCAGGCCGTCATTTTCACGGGAGCGAGAAATATAAGGCGAAACCTTTAGCCCGTCATTTTCACGGGAGCGAGAAATATAAGTCGAAACCCCAGGCCGTCATTTTCACGGGAGCGAGAAATATAAGGCGAAACCTTTAGCCCGTCATTTTCACGGGAGCGAGAAATATAAGGCGAAACCCCAGGCCGTCATTTTCACGGGAGCGAGAGGGAAGGAGTTAATAAAAACTTGGTTAACTTGGTTACTTAGTCCCTTAATAGATACTTGAAGCTCTTCGCACTGCTGTTGAACACGCTATAACCCGCTTTGAACATGAGATTGACACAAATTTTGAGAAAAAGAAGAAAGTTTTTGTTTATAATTTATCTTTTTCTTTTTTCTTCCCTTCTCACTTTGTCAGCTTTCCCCTGACAGCATAAAACACATTTCACATAATAAGTAATCAACGTGTCACAGCGCCATATGCAAACTACTACTCGCGCTGTGAAATTACTTTAATCTGGTTAACGAAACAATGGCTGTTGAGCTTCTATGTATTTATTTATTTATTTATTCATTAATTTTTACGTTGTCCACAAGAGGGAGGTTAATCGGCAAATAGGGTGAGTGCATAGGCGGGCACCTCTCCCCAAAATAATTCGTGTTTTAGGAAAATAATCAATCAGTATATGAATGATGACCCATTGGTATTTACGTCATGAAATTGCTGATTTATTTTTGAGTACTACGTTGCTCACCATATGAATTTCTATCAACAAAAAAAAAAAAATGTAAGTGACACGTGTAGAGTGGAAAACGCAGGCTTTTTTTGGGTTCGCTTGCTTAGAGATTTAAAGTGAATCAATGTTTCAATCTTGTTACATCTTAACTAATTTCAGAAATATTTCTAAATAGTTACAATTTTAGATCATATAAAATTTACATATTTAACTACTAAAACGTAATTTTAAGTGCTTCTTCATATTTTCACGAATAAGTAAGCAATGTCAATAAGTGGATCATTTATTAGATTATGCAACAGTGATTGGCATAGGATTTCACTCACTAGTAGCTTGATTCATATTCTTTATTAGGTTATTTATTAGGTATATTTCAATGGAGGAATTCAAGCAGCGTCATTGGTCAAGTGGCAGCGATTAAAACAATGTAAACCAAGGAACCGTAGCATCGCTTTACTTCGAATTCGGCAAATCTAATAAAAACTAGGCCTAAATAAAGTTTTTCTCCATTACATAGAATTAACACTAAAAAAAAACACTATAACTATTGTAATAATTAATAAATTTCTTTTATAATGATTAAATTAAATGTAAATACCGGGTTATAATCGGAAAATGCTCTGAAAATAGACTAATTAATTTTAAGATAGCTAATTTTGCCGAGTGAACTCCACTTAGAACTGAATTGAAAATCTTAGTAAACAAAGAGCGGATATCACGTGACAACGATGATCGCTCATAGCGGTGCGTCCCTCTAGCGGTGAATTGCTTCCATTAAAAATTGAAATGTATAAAATTTGAGGGATTTTGCACGTGAATTAGATTTATATGAGCTCTTTTTGTGTGTGTGTTCAGATTTTACAGCAATCATAACCCCTTAAGAGAACGGTGTCGATTACTGGAACAGTAGCGCCATTTACTGGCGCATAAAGTAAAAAAAGGCCGATGTTTACATTTTTAGATGCCTTTAGAGAATGTATCATGGAATTTTTTTTGAAATAAAGTTATTTTAGCTTTATAAGTTATAGACGAATTACTTTGTTTGCTGTATTAAGTTTTTGTTAAGCAAATACTTTATATATTGGAACTTGAATACAGTGTGTCAAACACTGGAGCATGTGGGGTCATTACTAGAGCAGCGACTGGGTCTTATATGAAAATTTATTAAAACATTTTTAACATCCCTATCATATTGTTATCACATGCTAGGGATGATATAACAAATCCCTAACACGTCGTAAAACAAATTTTCAATCGTTTCATTCATTGTATGGAGCTCTAAAAATGGCTCCCAAGCACAAATTTATCGCACCGGTTTGACACTTAATGAGGTTTTACTCATTATGTCTGATCTCCAGCCTGGGTAGGGATCAGCTGCTGATCCGCCTCGAATTTGATGATACGCCTTGTGGAATTTGCACCCGCAACCGCAGCCGGACACGTTTAATGTCATGATGAATCAATCCTTGCATAGTTAATCTTCCAATGGATGGCGCCATGTAACGTTACGCGAAGAATTTTAGTAGATCCAGTCAGTTAGTGGTACATGCCAAATGTATGTTGGTTTTCAGTCTGTGTTGATGCCGTTTATTGTATGTGATGTTGTTCACAGTTTTTTTTTTCGTTTGAAGTGTTAAAAATGTTGATTTATAACCTGAGGCATTCTTTATTGAGTAAAAACCTTAGAAATGTAACCGGGAACAACATGAAACGCATCACAATGTTAAAGAAAGACGGATGGCTTATGTAGCATAAAAACAAAATTATCACAAGCAGAAAACATGAAAAAACATTGATTAGCACTGTCGGACATTGGTTAGAGTTTTTATAACATTAGCATTCATTTTCAAAATGCTAATGTTATGAAAACGCTAACCAATGTCTAGTCAGGAAAAACAGGTATTAAAACAAGAACTCAGAAAATATCAAATTTGACTATTCATATTTTAAGACGTTAAAAATTACCATCGCAGAACTGAGAATTAAATACAAAAGATTGTTCTTAAAGTGCTTTTGCGCTAATTCTTCGATATTCCATTATTATTTTGAGTCCCAGCTACGTGAGGAGAAAAATAAAAAAGAACAGCACAGCTGGTCCGATAGGTTAAGGATTAGAAAAATGTAACTACAAGTAGCAGAAAACTATAGTTTGATTTGAGTTGGAAGAAAACCATCAGGATTTTTGGTAAAGTGAAAAAATAAATGTAAAGTTTATTTATTTTAAAAATTTTAGTGTTTTTGGATAAATGTTTTAAAACAGCAATTTTTTAAACGATTTTTTTTTTTTTCGTCTGTTCGCAATCACAAGAAGAAAGAAAACTGCCTTAATTAAAAATGAAGAATTCGACAAGCCAAATGGGTGTCTTACTGTTGAAATAAACCTATGGTATTATTTTTAGAATAAAAACACTTAAAAAGTTAATAATATTATTGCATCACAAGAGAGAGGGAGAGAGAGAGAATTGAGAAACTATCCTCCCTCCCCTTTTTGATTGGATATATCCACCGGTAATGGTAGAACCCAATAAATTTATTGATGATAAACTACGATGTGTTTGAAACAGATAAATTTGTCATTATCATAGAAGTTCACCAAGAACATTTATATCCCCTTAGGCCTTGATAAAGTATCACTGCAACCTTTATGATGCTGGTGAAAAATAGTATCGTTCTAATTACCTTATCAATCCTTTTCTATACTTACCTAAGTAGTGGATATCAGTAAACCCTTGTATTTTTCTAAATCAGCCAGTAACGAAGTTTTAATTCATCAGCAGTAGAATAAATTAATTAGCGAAACAGCTAGCTAGGTAGCCTGATTACGTAGAATTACGAACAGAAAGAATACTTCTATCAGTAATTTTAACACACAGCTGCAAAACGATAATATTTAATTAAATCACATTACCAAACCTGGCAGCGAGTATTTGGGTACGCACAGTAATCATTTGCATTCCTAATATACACTCACAACCTTGAGGAATAAAGAAGATTGAAAATAATGTCTTATTTGCATTGTTAGCAGAAATGCTGTAATGGAAGATGAACCTTTATAATTGCTTCGAAATGGAATGTTTGTTAATAGTAATGAAATCAGATATGATGTATTAATGTAGAAAGCATTTTAATGCTTCTGGAACTTAATATCATTGTGACTGTTAAGCGAAAAGAAGCTCTCAAATTATGCATCATAATTTAAATTTTGCCATTAAAGTTAAACTGCAGATAATTAACTGTGAAATTTTGATAAAGATCGCATTTTTAGAATGTTCTTGGAAATGTATGATTTGTAATCAAAACAGAATGTGCTCAAGGTGATCTGCATAATTTCGGAAGTAATTCTGTGTACAATGTTAAATACAGAATTACTTTTATAAAATTACTAACACATAAAAAATATATTTACAGAAAAAAAAATACGATCTGGCAATTAAATTGAAAAACACACATTTTGTTTTTGCACATTGAAAATGTTGATGCCATTAAGGAGCAAATTTTTTACGAATTTTCTATTCTCCAATATAAATCAGATATTTGTTACAGATTTCAAGGTGCTGAAAGCGCATATCGTTGTTAAAATTTCCTATCATCTGCCAAATTTCTGGGAATTTAATTTATAAATTTTTGATTAAGCCGACTATCGTATCTTATAGAAGTTATACATGTTTTGAATTTCTTTTACATGCCTTGTTCCATAAATATATTTTTTTACTTTTTACAGTGGCATAAGAGGATGTTAGACTCCGAATATATTCGATAAATTTCATCAGGAGACCTTGAACAGTTTGAAGGCTGCCCTAGCCCTACTCCATAGTAATGGAAAAGCTCTACAATCTGTTTCAGCTGCTACCCTTCCATAATTAAAAAATCTTATGAAAATATAAAGATATGCCTTTTTTGAAATCTACTTTTCACATTATCACTGGAATTAGATTTTAAAGTAATTTCCTATTCTTGTTAGTATGCAACTGGCTCGTACAAAATATGATATTTCTTGTGCAAGTCGGAGAGCAGTGCAAAATATCAGCATTTCAATCAAAGTCGCCAGTAAACAATGTATTTCAGTGTAAACAATGTATTTCAGATGGAAAAAAAAAATACCCAAACGTTACTCGAATTCATAAGTTCCAAACTTTTTTCATCCCTTAAACCAGGGATAGCGAACTTTTTCTGACTACCAGTTAAATTTAAGTTTTTTTTTTTTTTTTTCATGTGTCCACTGTGCCTCTTGTCTTTCTTTTTAAAATCATTTTTAAAGATTATACATTTTCACAAAGTGGTCCCTAGTCTTGAAAGATATTTTTTCCCTTCTTCTTTTCTTTAAATGATGTTTTAAATGATTAGGAAAGAGCAAATGTAATTTCATATGGCACCTGTGGGCGTGTCACTGAAGTGCCTGTAGCGTGCCACCTACCGGCACGCGTGCCATAGGTTCGCTATCTCTGCAGCAGACCCTTTTCGTTTCTCATGGTTTTTCTTTAATCTCCTTTCTGGTGATTATTCTAAAAGAAGTCAGAGCAATATTTATCGCATAGTGCTCACTTTATTAAAATTTTTTATATCGCATTTTTTTCCCCAGGTTTACTGTTTATTTCCTTAATAAAAGCGGTTATTTTATTTTAATTTCTAGGGATTGTTGACCATGGCGTAATGGGGATGTTTCAGATATGTTTTCCTCACTCTGGTCGGCTTTCCAGACGGACCCTGTCGACCATAGGTGAAATATAAACAAGATATTTCTGCAGAGTCTGTTCCCACATATTTTATATGATTTTTATAGTCATTGCTATTATGTAAAATGTTAGTGTTACACATTCAGTTTGGTAATCCTTGTTCTGAACTACCAGCGTAATTTACTTGAAAATAATACCTTTTACAGCGTCGATATATTTCGGACCATTATTCTTGAGCGGCTTTCCGAACTCAACGAAAGGCTGTAGGTGGGATTCTGGATAACGCACTTTGCAGAAGCTCAGAATCCATGAGAGATACAATAGGACAGCGTTTCTGAAATTGTGTTGTTCTGCTAAACCATCTCATTGCAAAGATAAAAACCCATGTTAACCGTTAACTTCGAAATTGATTTAAATTGCACAGTATTCGAATTCAATCTTACAATAAAATATTCCAGAGTGTACTCTTGAAGTTTTCTAGTTTAAAAAGTTAAAAATTCAAGAGCGAGAGATAAATTATATTTTTTAATGTCAACTGAGCTTTCAATAAAGTTCGCTACCGCCATGAAATATTCATGAATGAATTCCAAGATTCTGAAATATGATTTCAGAATATTCAAAATAAAAATCATTGCTGTCAGATATGAGAAAAGTTTTTAAAGAAAAAAGTATTATCAGAAGGGACATAAAATTCGCCCTGATTTCTAAAAAAGCAACTGAAGATAAGTAATTACACAATGTATTGATGTTGGAAAAGATGATGGGGAGACGGGTTGCATTGAAACAAAACTTACTAATTATTTTTTCACATCCACTCTTTTGCATGCACAAAAATGTAATTAATGCTTCCTTTTAATCTTGTATCTTTGACATCTAAATAAATTTTTATCAGGTTATAAACAATATTTTTATGGTTGAAAAATAACGTGTCTAACGGCGTTTCATTTCACCCCGTCATACGGGATTGTTCAAAAACATGACTTGTACTTGAATTAATATTTTGTTACAAAATTTTTATTTACGCTAAAAAAAAAGAGAGAATGATTTCGTAATGTGACATTGTTTCGATAAAATGCAAAAGACGCTAGGAATTCTATGGCGACTATTTAAGGAACAAATTACAAATTTTTTCTTGTTTTAGATACTGGGTAAATGTAACAATAAAAAATATTATTAGTCAAAAATAATTAAAAAAATATTAATTATTAAATAAATAATTATAAGTTAAGATCCCTATACGGTGTGCTCCCTAAAATTTCATATATCGTTCTAGAGCTTTTACTGTTTTACATTGCTTCAAAAAATGTTCTTCTGTTTAATAAAAGAGATCTCTATTCGTTCAATGGTCATATAAAGCTTTGCAATTCCAGAATAGTTAAATATGTTAATGAACATCATAACTTATACGCGGTAGCTATTGTCATTTCCCTTTTCTCTTGAATTCAAGCGAGGGCTGTGTTTGCAAAGGGAGAACACTGCATCAAGTAAAACTTCAGTATTTAGTGACAAAATTTGTTTAAATGCAAAACAGTTTTCAATATAAGCGAGTTGAATTCCAATTGAGGATATAATATGCTTATCTTAAGCCTTCGAGCCTTTTCGAATATGCAAATGGAGGACATTTAGAATTCGAGGCATTATTCAGGTTTAGAAAGATATCTTGGACATCTTGAAATGTCTTTCAAGCCAATATTCTAGGATAAAATTAATCTCAAAGAAGTATGTCCTGAAATGAAATTTACAATAAATTCATCAATAAATACCTTAATGCCAGTACGGTGCAAGCTTAAAAACCTTATTTTTTAATGCCTTAATCCTACATCAAAAAAGACGCGAATATGTACTGATTTTGTTCTCATTAACATTCTTGTTTTTAAATTCCTTTAGCGTTTAATTCATTATTAAATAAAACTGGCGTTCAATACAACTCTTGCGACGCCAAAAGCTATGAATATTTATAAATTTTGCTTGCACAGTGAGAATAAAAGAAAAAAAAAGAAAGAGAAAAAAGTCTAAGTAAGCTGATTATTAATTCAAACCCAGAAAGATTCAGCTAATGCAGGTTCATTATCTTATTGTAAAATCAATGTCCTACTTGAATATTAGGAGCCAGTTCGTCAGTGCAAAAGAATCCAAAGAGAAAAATATCAGATTCAAGCAGTGCAAATTAATTAGATTTTCTGAAACTCTCAAAGCAAGTTTATTAATTGAAGTTTTAGATATTGGTAATATTTAGTTTTATTTCATTGCTGTTCATCTGTCTTTCAAGCAAAATTTCGAGCATTCAACATCAATAAATTAAGCATGGCCTTGAATTATTTGACGTTGAAACACTGAAACTAATACAAGACGATTAAAAACTACAATTTTATTTTAAGTGGAGTAGAGCCATTCGGGTCAATTACTCAATACCAACTTCCTGGAGTAAGTAATGAACACATGTTCTAATATTAAGAACACTTTTATACAAAATGAAAAAAAAATCGGGAAATGCTCTACATGTAAACTGTCTTCTTTATGATTTATTTCATTTATAAGTTTACTCTTTATGTTATTAAAAAATTTCTTTTAAATATTTATTCTTTTGAACTCGTTCTTCAACTTCTTTAAAATATCATAGCCTTGTGGCATTTTTAAAAACTTTCTAAAACTTATATAAATAAAGTTTTAAATAGAGAAGGTTGCACATTGAGATTGTACTTTCAGAAAGATTGCACATTGTGTAAAATTGGTGATTCCAGTTTTGACGTATTTTGTAATAGCTGAATGCGTGTGATTTTTTGTGCACGAAGTGCCTCCTGTCACTTTAACTAAAGCCCCCTTTAGATACTTGAATACAACATGCGTAATACTATACAAGGCCGTATTCAGAGGGGGGACCGACGGGCCCGGGCCCCCACCCCCCGAAATTCCGAAATTTTTCGAAGTGTAGCGTATATTCCTCCCTGAAGCTTTCCTCCACATTTTTCAGGGACCCTCCCCCCCCCCCCCGAAAAAAAATTCTGGCTACGGCCTTGATACTATATGTATATATTTCAAACATTTGACCTTTAACTAACTTGAAATTAGTCTGTTTTATTGGCAAACATGTATTTCAAAGAACATAGATGATCTTTATTGGTATGAAATTTTTTAATGATAATTTCTTGTTTATTTTAATGAAAATGTTAGAAATAAGCGAGTTATAACAAATGGTTATAATTTCAATCGATTGAAAATAAATAAAACAAATACTAGAGTATGACGTGGTAAACGGTTTCGGATCTTTGATCTGGGAGGACTAAATCCTAGATTTGAGCAAACGAAAATGAAATTGAAACCACGTATGGCTTAGTTCTCATCGAGGCGATGTAAATTTGTGTGGCTTAAGCTTTCCTTTCTCTCTCTCTCTCTGGCTCTCTTAACATTAGCATCAGCAAAATTTATACTCTGCGAAATTCTCTTTATAAGTACTGTAAACTACATTTTGAAATACTTTCATCAAAACTTGAAATTCAAGAAAGTTGCAATTGTCAAACAAAAACCCAACAGCAAAATTCTCGAGTATTAGAATCCTGTGATATTGCTTTGAGTTAGTTCTTCATAACTAGGAGGAAAAAACGGCAATCGATGTACCATACACTTCTGCTGAACAGAGTGCTTCAATTGCCAGAAATCTTAGAAGAAGCATTTCGGAGCATCTTCGCCAAAGCCATTATATTATCATAAAATGTCGATAAGAAGAAACGACTTTGCGTTAATTAGAAGTAATGTTCACAGTTATGGAGTTTTAATGCATGAAATACGTTGTCTCACCATTTTCCTAATCTTTAAATGCGGAGATAAGGAATTATCTTTTTACGCTTGCCCTTTTAATGGCGCATCGGTTGCTATCGGAGAGAGAGCTTGGGGAAAAAAAGTCACATTCTGATGCTTAATTAAATATCTGTCTTAATACTAACCAAAGGCCTTTCAATTAGCGTGCTTTAGAGTTATTTCATTCGATAGCCATATGTTTTGTAATAGTGTAACAGTAATTAATAGCGTGACAGTAAAAAAAAAAACATTTTATATTTAATATTTGATAAAAATAACTGGTGACAGTTTCATAATGTTCTGCACAAAAACCACAAAGACTTATTTTCAACATGGACTTGATTTACTATCTGTAGAACAAACTTGAATCCGATGAAAATCGTTATAAATGGAGCGAGAAAGAGAGATAATATAAAGATCTTGAACAGCACATTAGAATTATTTAAAAAATAAGTAAATAACGTATGCTATGCTTTTGAAAAAAATGATACTATGAAAAATTAACAACTGGACTTTTTTTTTACAAAAAAGAAAGAAATAAAGGAAATAATTAGATGAAAAAGAAGAATAAAGCGTAGATTGTTCAATAAGAAGATTTTTGTTGTAATTGTTATCTCTTTTAAATTATTGACAAATTTTGCAATTTATTTTGAGTAACATCAAAGATAATCAGCAGTTACTAATATTATTAAATGGACGAAATGAGCAACATTTTATTTATTTATTTTTTTAAATTCATCTATATATTTTTTCGGTACCAATATTTGACCTACCAAAGTTTTTTGTTTCATTCTAAACTGAACATTAAAGTTCTAAATTAGCTGTAAAGCTTTTTTTTAATTGAAAGGAAAAGGGAGGAAAATTTCATTCTAAAAATCGCTGAGCATTGCTCCATTTCCTTACAAGTGCCTCATCTATACATTTCAAATCTATAGTAAGGCCTTTATATTTACCATGTAAAGGCCTTACTATAGATTTGAAATGTATTATTTAATTTATTTATTTTTTATTATTATGATCATTATTGTTAATACTGTTATGTGAAATTGTTTTTTAACAGTTCATAAAATTTTCAATAATTGCATTTTATATGGTATAGCAGAGTAAATGGAACGATCTTTCATTTAAAAGTTATTTCAATGAAAGGGTAATTATACTTAAAATTATAAGACATAAAAGATAAAATTGAGCTATGCTAATAAAAAATTATTAGTACTTTCTTATATGTTACGTTCTTCCGCTTACTAATTCAAGTTATTTAAATGGAACGTTAGGTTCATTAATTTAACACGGAGATTTGTTGAGGATGTCTTAGTCATAATTGTTTTTTTACACGTTATCATTGTTCTGTAGTTGTTAGAGGTAGTGTAGTGTGTAAGAGCTAAAGTGATGTATGCGAAATGAGTTGTAGCAGCGCCATGCGTTCGGATAAGATGCAAACTAGAACTATCTCTTGATGAGACTTAATTAAAATTTAGCTTCGTGAAACTTTTTTTTTTTTTTTTTTTTGCGCACGTGTGTGAAACTGTGGTACATCATTTTACATTGTACGTTTCGTTTATTATACGCACTTTTTAAAACATTTAACTCTTAACCTTTTACTTGCTTCCTAAAACATGAAAAAAATTCTGACACATCAAAGTAAATCAAATGGAAATCCACTTCTAGTTATTTACGAGCATTTCAATAAAAAATATTTCAAACATTGATTTAAGACTCTAAAAACTTAAGGATTTTATATGCTGAATAAAATTATAGTCATGCGGAATTAAACTTTAAATTGAAATTATAATTTAGCAAAACACCAATTTTAAACTTATCAATTTTAGGCTTCCTGCAAGTATTAAAAACATATATTAACAAGAAGTTCCGTCTAGAACTATACGAGCCTACTTTCCCGTATACACCGAATTCAAATTTATAATCTAGCTATCTCTCTCTCTGTTTTTCTCGTTTCGCTTTAGTTCTTAATTGCTTCAAATATACCTTTTTCAACGGTTAATACATATTCATTCAATCATTATTTATTAAGTCATTCATGTATTTATTCACTCATTTATTCATTCATTCTTTTGCTTATTCATTTAATCATTCATTAATTAAAAATATTCTTGAAAATCCCGATCAAAAAATTTCATAGAAAAATAGGCTCGTTAGTTCTGGATTAACTTTCTATTTGTAGATGTTCTACGTCATAAGAGCTTTCCGATAAAGTTTGTTCCAAGCAAATCGGTCCGTTAGATCAGGAATTATATAGGATTGAAATTTCTCCGTAGGCGGTATGTTAATTTTTTTGAACTGTTCAAAAATGAACAAAAATTGTTCAAATCAATATTTCACGCCAAGAACTTCTTCCAGTGAGCTTGTTCATGGGAACTTATATCTTGTACCCAGAGTTTACATAATTTGCTTCATTTAAACCCTTAGGCGCTAATGTTAAAATTTTTTGAACTGTTCAAAATTGAACAAAAAATTGTTCAAATCAAAAAGTAAAATATGGAAATGAGATGTCCTCGCCGAGATCTTTCGAATGCAAAAAGAATTTTTCTAATCGGACAATTCGTTCAAAAGTTATTAGGGGGGGGGGGGACAGACCGACAGACAGACCGACCGACACTTTTTCCCCATCTCAAAACCCTACTTTCAATTTTTTTATTTTTCAATCTTTATTTAACTACTTAACTTAGTTTTGACTTTTCTTGATTTCTAACGATATTTTCACGATACATTAAGCCTTCTTTCATGCTTTATTATTTTTTTTTTTTACTTTTACGGGAAAGTAGGCTAAAAACGATGCATAAATAATTACCCCAATAAATCAAACTACTAACTTAAAATTCATAAAAAATACATCATGTATTTCACTTTTCTTTGTTTTAGGGTAGCTGTTGAAGAAACTTCAATGCAAATATTTTCAACACATACACAAAAAAAAAAACTTCACTCAGTGATTCCTTCGAATTTGTAAGAAAATGTATTAAATAATTTTTCATACAAGGGATAACATTCCTTAGATCAGATATTATAACAGTATTCTGGACTTAATGAAGAAAAAAAACGTTTATCCCGAGGTGGCCAGAACCGAAACCATTTCCGTACCACACAACTATCATGCATGTGCTCAGTCTCTTCAATAATACTTCAATTGGTATTGGTCGTGTTGACGGTAAACAAAAATGACTTAATGTAATTTATGACGTAATGTGAATTAATTTTTCTATTTTCGTCCCTCATGTACAACGCAAGAGAGATTTACATAAATACAGCCCAAGTTGTTTTTTTTCTCAGGTGAAAAGCAAATTCTTCCTTATGTATATAAGTAGCAAGTCATAAATAAGACTGGTGGCTAAGAAGAAAAATATGAAGTAAAATTGATTGAGTATATATTGCAATTACAACTCTTGAGCTCGCTATTGTATTATTTCTTTTTCCTGCACGTAAAGCACTCGAATTTATTTCAAAACTCTAAGAGAGCTTATGTACAATGGGATCGAGTTTTAGACAATATACGAAGAAAGAGGCAAGGAGGCACCGACCATTTGGACAGAGGGCGGGGGTCCCTAAAAAGCGAGAGATCTAAACTAAATAATTTTGATCTTTTTGGTATGTCCAACACTTTATTCTCAAAAACATATAATTAGTTTAGTTAGTGCACCAGGGGAGATCATCGAGCTTTAGACAATATACGAAGAAAGAGGCACTGACCATTTGGACAGAGGGCGGGGACCCCTAAAAAGCGAGAGATCTAAACTAGAATATTTTTAGCTTTTTGGTAAGTCCAACACTTTATTCTTCAAAAACATATACTTAGTTTAGTTGCTGCAGCAGGGGTTCTCTTCAACTTTCCAGGCGATCTCCTTAGACAATTATTTCATAGGCAGAAATAGTAACACGTAAAATAACAACTTTTGATATTCAGTGGCGCATGTGTAAAGTAACCACACCTTATAGGTCTGTCCAAAGACTCACTCGACCCTTCTGCTGTTTTGGAGGGTTTAAAAACGCACAGGCCAAGGACTTGGTCTAGATGTTACTGTCTAACCAAGTGGGATAAGAAACAACAAAAAATCCCTCATCCATTTGAAAAATTAATATAAAAAAAAAATAGCAACCAAAGCTGCATTCTACTTGAGCCACAAAGAAATTTAAATATGTAAACTAGTTTACTAGACGTTTTTTCGTACGTTAATTTTGCGTAATATTGTATTCAAATTCTAGCTCCCCTCCCCTACTATTACTGAACCATTTCTGTTTTCCAATTTTCAAAGATAGATCTGTGCCAGTTATTTGCATAATCGAGCTTCTTATCAATTTAATTCATCATTTCTGTTAGCGTATGAGATGTTATTTTGATTGATTAGGTAGTTACATTTTATAAAGCGTTGTTTTATTCTAAAAAACAGGTAGCCCAGAAGATGAAATTTTGCTTACTGCTAATAAAAAATGTAAAGTTAATAGTTCTTCCTTACATATTACGTCCTGCCGCCTACTAATTCGAGTTATTTAAATGGAACGTTACGTTCAATAATGCATGCGAAACCAGTTGCAGCAGCTTCATCTGTTCGGATAAGGTGCGAAAAACAACCTAAACAACTTTTGAATGACATTTAATAAAAATTCAGCTTGATGATTTTTTTTTTTTTTTTTTTGCGCGCGCATGAGTATCTATAGTACATCATTTTACATTGTACGTTTCGTTTATTATACGCACTTTTTAAAACATTCTAATCATTTAACTTTTAACCTTTTAATTGCTTCCTGAAGATTAAAAAAATTCTTACACAGCAAAAAAAAAATTCAAGTTCTATTTATTTTGATGCATTTCAAAAACATATTTCAAACATTGATTTTAAAAAGATCCTAAAACTTAATGATTTTATATGCAGAATAAAATTATAATCATACGGAATAAAACTTTAAATTGAAATTATAATTCAGCAAAAGTATTTATCAAATCAATTAATAATACTGCGAGTAATTTTTGTTAATCATTATTGTGGGCAATATGAAAACTGAAACTCTCTCAAATATCAAAATCCTTCATTTTTCGAAAACGGTAAGTTCTTGATTCTTCGGATAATCAAGACTCTTATCAATTTAATTTATTATTTATGTTGTTCATGTACATAAAGTAGGTATATTGAAATGTAACTTCGATTACGTATGGAATTGCTTTTCATAATGCGTCATTTTACATAAGGAGAGAAAGAGAGCTTATATTGTATAATCGTGCGTAACAATCCCGGTTTTTTTTATTAATGTTTCTATTTTCTGAAAGCGGTCTGTCACTGCTACTTTGGAAAATCGAGATTCTTATCAATTTAATTTATTAGTTATCTTACTACCCCCACTACATATTCACAAATATGCAGTGGGGGCTGCTGGGTTGCGAGTTTAATTACGTACGCAGTAAGGGAAACCTTGTTGTTACTGTACATGAAATTAATTAATCAATTAATTAATATTATTATCAAGTGAATTGTGGTGAGGTGTTACGAAATTCCAAAGGCTTATTTAATGCACACGCGCTGTATACCATTTCTGCTATCGTATGAACGAAAAAAAATTCATCAAGCTTAATTTTTATTAAGTGTCATTCAGAAGTTGTTTAGGTTGTTTATCGCACCTTATTCCTATCAAGTGATATTGTTTTTTACCTTATTCATTTATGCAGTAAAATTTCGTTACAGCGAATACCGATAGAAAGAAATAAATTTTTAGTCCTGTTTTAAATCCCAATAGGATAATGTATATTTCGTTACAGCGAATACAGATACAACGCAATATCCATTAGAACGAAACAAATTTTTAGTCCTGTTTTAGATCCCAATAGGATAATGTATATATCGTTACAGCGAATACCGATACAACGAAGTAAATTTTTAGTACTGTTTTAAATTTCAATAGGAAAATGTATATTACGTTATAACGAACATTCTGTTTCAACGAAGTATTTCATAGGTCTTTTGAAGTTCGCTATAACGGGATTTCACTGTATTTTGAAAAGAAAAATTTCTTGACTGAAAATTCCACCGACTTTGAGCATTGGTTACTTCATCGTACGCCAATGTTCCCAAACAGTACTAGAAAACTATTAGTAAATATCACAAAGAGAATATTTTATAAATAACTTCGTTCTTCAATTAGGAAATTATTTTCCACGTCTCTCACACTTTAGGCATTCAGTTCGTAATCATATGAGAAACTACGTTATTAAATATCGGATTTTTTTTTTGGCAGTAAAATCAACACAAATCTAAAATTTCATTTTTCAATAATTAACTTTTTAAAATTTTAATTTATAATTAAAATACTTTCATGCATGCATTGTTTATTCGATTCATTTGCTCAGAGCGTCTTATTTTGAGTTCATGCATTAAACCATTCAAGATTATATTTAATTAAATGTTTGGATTTGTATTAGATTGCATTTGCTTTCTTGGCTGGAACGGTCGACTAATATTAGGAAGCAGCACTATGCATGTTAAGCTTAAATTCTAATTAAATTTCGTTTTCAGCCAGAACGAATTTACAAAACTCATTTAACCGTTTATCGTCGATTCTAAAGCGAGCACTCGCGGCATTTCTCGTGAAAATTAGAATTTTGAGAACTGATGACTTATTGATTGTTCTTTAAAAGATTTGGGAGAAGATTTATGGATTCGGATCTTAGACGAATTTTATTTGATTCAATTGCAATGACATTAGAAAATGAAATAAGGTAAAAAACAACGTAATTAAGCACGATACTACAGTTCAAAATGCTGACACGTGTTTCAGAATTACCAGGAATTCTGCTTTTAATGCACGACAGAAGTGAGCAAGGAAACCCTAAACTCAGCAAAAATCTTGCCAAAGCGAAATTTTCTCTTTGGCAAGACATTTTTCGTGCATTGAAAAGAGGGTTCTTTGTAATTCCGAAGCAAGTATATAATCCGAAGCAACATAATGCATTTTGTATCCAATTTTGTTGATTTTTACCTTGTTTCATTTGTCACACAGAAGGTAAACATTTTTGCATACATCAGAAAATGCTTGTTATAGTATTGTAACTTTTTATCATTTTTTTTTCTATGATTCGAATTACTATATTATTCCTCATAGTTTATATCAGAAGCTCAAACCATCGCGTACGTCGATTGAAATATGAAATACACTACTGATGAAGTGACAGTACTGATTTTAATCAGTAAATTAATTCAGACGGGTGCTAGTGACGACAGAACGTATTGTAATGATTATTATTTTTACAGCTGGCAAATAAAATACCGTACAGCAACAGTAACGACGGAAAGTTTTAAATTCCACTTTACGCAAGGCGATAATTTATTTTCCTTCAAGCGTGAGATGCTTGCTTTGCATAGTTCAATGGTGAAAAAGTACTGCATATACAAGTTTACCCTTGTTAGAACCTGATACCCTATGTCAGAGTTCCGAAGATCCTTAAATTTTTAAAATCTTGAAGTTGACATATTTCTAGATTTTTTTTATGTATAAAAGGGCAAATTCCGATGAACAAAATGCTTATCTTCGCAGAAAACGTATTCCTTCAACTCAAACTCTGCAGTTTGACTATTAAATGGATTTAGAACGAAACAATAGTGTGCATTGAATGAAAAGTTCAAAACGCGTACTTTATGTGTGTGAACGAAAAACATAGCCCTTCTATTCGCTCAAAAGTGATAGTTTTCACAATTTTGCAAACTCATGACGGGAAAGTTTGTCAGAAGCCCTACATTCCCTGTCCGGTTAAGTCTAGGGTTTGGAATTGTAATATGTCGGTTGTTTGAAATATGAAACCAAATGAATTTATTACGAGAAATTATGGCTTAGCAAATTTAATTATTCCATTTAATTTGTACTAATTCGTATAAAGTGATGACAAAATAGTTACAACCAAAAATCTTACGATATTTCGCGTGAAATTCTTCTGCAATAGTTCTTTTCTTTAACACGAAATTTAGAATATTAATTGAAAAGAAAAGTTATTTAATTTCAACTGAGGATAATTATAATGTACAAGGTGGTGATAGTTAAAATTATCCTCTCTTGAGCTGTGTAAAAGCTTGTTCCGGAAATATATCATTGAAACGTGGAATGTATATTTTAAGGACCATGGAGGAAAGAAATCTAGAATTTAAACAACAAAAGTTCGAATTTTTCCCACCAGGTGAGAAAGGGGGCGCTTAACCAACGAAAGACAATGCCAACTACCTCCGTCGATGACGTCATCACAAGTAGGTTAACTTTTACAATAGGTCTCCTTAAACGCTTCAAAACATTTCAGTATTTTACAGTTTTTGGACCATTTTTTATTGTAATTAAGATTGTAATTAATGATTGATTCTAGACTTATGTACGTAGAAATATAAATCAAGGATACAAGAAAGCAGGTAGAAAAGAAAATATGGTAATCAAATCACAAATTACAATTTCGCTTTTATAAGCAAACTTGTCAACGCGTAAACGGGCATTAAACAATTTGTTACTGTAATTGATAATTTTCTTCACACTCAATAATTATATGAGTGGAATGATGCTTTAAAAAACTTTTAATGGCTTCGAAAAAATATCTTTGAAAATATTTTTTTAAATTTTAAGTATGGTTTTTAACACCTTCATGAAACATTTGAAAACTCTTTTAAAAATGTACTTTGAGTGAAAATTTTAAATATAAACTTTTTAATGCATTTTCCCTTTTTTTATTTAATAATAATATTTCAAATATTTCAACAACTTTCTTTTTAGTTTAATGCATGACTTTTGGTGGAAAAAGATATACTTAAAAATGTTGTAAAATGTAAATATGCTTTAAATTATTAGAATATTTTAAAACATAAATGCATCATCATATGATTTTTTTAACTTAAATTTTCAGCACAAATTATGCATTGGATTTAGAATTTGTTAATGTCTGTAATTTTCGTTTCTTAGTAGGAGTTTTGAAATCATTTTTTTCTAGACAGTGGTTAGTTAAAAAAGTATTCGTTGTGGTGTTAACACTAAACTTCGAAACTAATTCTATTGTGTGTTCATACAAACATTCGTCATGTTCTAAACACTCATTGTTAAGAATCCTATTATGAGTAATATTTTTTACTATCTCTTTTCTGAGCACATTATCAGTAGAAAAGTGTAATTCACACACCTGTGAAAAATATTTTAATTTTATTTTTTACTGTTTTTATGTTTACATATAAATTTCTTCTAACATTTTTGCAAATGAAATTGTCACCCCCCTCCCCTAAATTAAACAAACAAACCACAGACTGGCGTATTTTTGCTATATGAAAAAATAAAATTGAATGATTCAAGCACAAGAAACTAAAATAAAATACAGTAACCCTTTTTTTTTTTTTTTTTTTTTTTTTTTTTTTTTGGAGTGTGTTTTTTAATACATCATATTATGCTTACATTTAGTTATCCAACAATCAAAATTTATTTGCATTTGGAATAAATGACTATCATTCACAAATGTTTTACAAAAAAGTTAATATGAGTAAGTAATCAAGAGAACTTCAGAAAGAAACTTCGGTTTGTACCCTACAGTTAAAATCATTTAAATTAATTCTCTGAGAAAGTGTCATCAAATCATCGTTAACACGAACTTTACTTTTACTTAAAATTCGAAAACATTTTGGAAAGCATAAACGAAAACCCTCCTTTTTTCCCCTCGGAAAAGTGACCAGCAACATTTTAGTTTAGAAGCAGCTCAAAAATTTATGTTTTTTTTTTTTTTTTTTTTTTTTTTTTTTTTTTTTTTTTTTTTTAAATTTTGACCGAGTTTTTATATTATGTCAGCTTACACATTACTTAGAACGTTCAGTGGTGCATGCATATTTAATAAGAAAAGTTTATTCATAACATCTTTTTCTTAGTAATTTCGGACTACTTTTTGTTTTAAAGCATTTTTTGCATTTTTTATCGCCAATATAAACTTGGTGATTTTCTTTCATTGGCGCATTTATAGTTTTTATTTTGAAAAAATATTTTAAGCTTAAGATTAAAAATTCACTGCTATTTTTTTTTTTCATTCAATATTGGCGGTATATTCCAGGCATTATGTTTTAAATCTTTGGTGATAATCTTTGGCATGCCGTTACATGAAAATACCATTGTTTCTCTCGCCAAGTATTTAGTTTAGAAGTAGAATTCATCATATTAGTAAATTTAATTATTTGAAATAATTTTAAAGAACGGATTTTTTTATTCGCCATTTCGTATTCTTAAATTATGTTGTTTAAAAGAACATGTATCACGACTTTTAAGTTATTTTATATTATGGTATACAGTCTTGTTTCATGCGTCATAATAACAAACATAGAAACACACAAAATATCCTGTGCTTGCAAAGTTAATGTTGCGGTAAATTTATGATTCAAATTTTTTCCCTATGTTTTGTAGTGAATATTTAGTGAATCTGTCGTATTTGCATACTATCGCTAATGTTAGTGTTGACGTCGCACATAAATAATTGTAATGGCAGTAAACAGAATTGTGCTAAAATATTCAGGGCATGTTGTGAATAAAAATCAAATCTGGACTCTAGGCCATTATGTTGGTTTGAAATTTTTCCTTGGAATTATTTTCAACCATCTCTTCAGCTGTGATGGTTCACTTGGAAACTTAAAAAAGGACATATTTTCGTTTAAGCTGTAACTGGGCTTGTATCCATTAATGCCACACATGAATGTCATTTTTGCTATTAAATTATGAAGTAGTTGCTGGTTACGCAGCTTTAATTACACACGTAAAGAGTGAAATAATGCATTGGAATACATTAATCGCTTCAACAGCATCCTTATATTTACATATCAACTTCCTTACTAAATAGTTCAAAAGAATTAAGGAAAAAGAATTGTTGCCATTTTTGAGATTGACAGTAAATATTTGGCGATTAAAATAATTTTAATTTGAATACAATAATAAAATATTTCAAAGAGTTGTAATTGGCTGTTAGCGTTCACCTACTTGTGATGACGTCACCATGAGATTACGCTTGAGACCTCAGGCTTTGTCTTTCGGTGGGGTTGGCTCAACCCTTTAACTACGGGTAACGTCAATAAGCGATTTATTGACGTTAATTGACGTAATTTACTTTTTTTATTGGTTAGCAATAACAAAATTTGCTACGGCGAAAGTTCATGTAAGAAATTCATGACATATACGTAGAAATAGATGTATCGCCATTTATGCAATTTTTGGATACATTTTTTTTTCTTTTTTGTCGTTCAGACAAACAGATTTGTGAATATATTCCGGTAGTTAAAGGGTTAAAGAAGAACAAAAACGAGAAATCAGACACAAAAAGCTTTATTTTTACAGAATTTTCTTCAATTTCGTTTGTTTTAATCCCATGGTTAAAGTATTTTATAACGTGTCTACCAGTATCGGGAAGGGTTCCTTTTTCTGTTGTAGCAACTTAGAGGTGAGAATTTGTCATTGACAGAAGAGTAAGAAATTCCTACCTGATGGGGAAAATTTGAACTAATATTTTCTTATTATGAGTTTTCTCTTCCCCCACGGTCTGCACTATATACCAATCTTCTATAGCATACGTGGAACAAACTCTACATTGGCCTCAAGAGGGAAACTTTAATTTTTATAAAACCTTATTAAACATTAACACTAAATTAATACTTTGAATGAGCCATTCAGAATTGAACAAGTGTACCCAGAAGCATTAACTACTCCACATACTACTTAATTCCTTGACTTTATAAATGAAAACATGTTTTATGTCTTTTTTTTTTTTTGTCGTAACAACAAAACTCAGTAACAACCAGATTGTTTTTTTTTTTATCTAATTATTTTTTGTATTTTACTTGTGTGAATTTAATCTTGTTAAAAATGAGGTTTTTGTCCTAGAAAACTAACCTTTTCTCCGCAAGCTGTAGTAAAAAAAAGTTACCGGAAACAAATATTGCAAACTGTTATTCAAAAATAAATATAACATTTAAGTTGTTCAAAAATGTTTTTCCACTCCCTTTTATCAAAAAATGTCGCACTCTGCTCTGCTAACAAAATTTTTTTTGTAAAATAAACATATTAAACTTTCTCCGCTAGATAGAAAATAATCACTTCCTTTGTAATTTCCGAGAAAGGAAAACTAATTAATTAATTAGTAGCGTTAATTAAGTATCCTAAAATAGCCGAGTTCTAAGAACTGAAAGTATCAATTATTATAGATAATACTTGGTCCAAAATTATCTTCCTTTAAAACTCGAAAAGTAATTAAATATTCTCACAGGTCTTTGTTAGGCGACATTAGGAGCTGGCGAAAAGAGTTATGCGAAAATGTTGTGTGATATGTAATTATATGACGGTGAAATAATTATTAATCGAGCCCTTGTGATATTGATTATAAGAGGGTGTTCCAAAAAAATAGTATAAGATTTAAAGAACCAGTAAAATATGTAGGGAAAGTGATGCCTTTGTGAATTAGCTGAGCACAAGCTGAGGAAATAATATCGGTTTATATATTACTGGTAAAGATAAATTATAACAGTAATGGTTGCCACTTTTCACATTTATCGTGAATAGCAAATAATGATCTTCCTGAATTAAATATTAGCTTTAATTAAATGCCAGCAACTACCTAAGCCTAGTTTTGGGTTACCATTACATACCATATACAAAAAGAAGATTAAATTGTTTTTTCGAAAACTATATTAATTATACGCACAACTGTAATGAATAATTAAACCAATTTTAACATTCGTGTACCTAAAAATAGTTATTTTTTAATTGCGACTACAGCTTTTTGTACAATACAATAGTAATTAATTTTAGGTATAAAAAAACTGTCTGCTTTATTTTTTTTTTTTTTTTTTTTTTTTTTTTTTTGGTTGCATAACTTTGAAGTAATGATGGAAAAATTTACTAATATTGCCGTATCTAGAATAAAAGTTAAAATTAATTATTTTTTCTTAAAACACAACATGCAAATTAAAAATAACAATTAACCGTTAAAATTATATAATTAAGGCTACCAATTATCAGTTTCATCTATTAATTATCTTGTTAATAGAAATTTTGTTCTAACGAGCTTTACTCATGACAATAAAATAGATTATTTACGAGTAGAAAAATAGACATTCAATTCTTTTGCTTTTAACTAAATAACTATCGAATTTATATTTCTTGACACATTGCATTACTGGTTTTTGGTCGGAAAGTCTTTTCAATTTGAAAGGAAAAAAGTTTGCCTTTAAAGTTATTCAATTTCTTCCCAAGACTTTCTCAAAAATTACACGAGAGCCAATTCCAGACCCAATTCCGAGTTGAATTTCAATTCTCCAATCAAAAACAAGATAGGAAAACCATATGATAAACCAAACTTTTTTTTGTTCTGTCATGCAGAATTTTAGTCCTTGTTCCATGATGCTTTTACTGCATTAAGTTTTATTTTTTATGATATCGCATCTTACAAAAATGAGCATTGAATATAAAAAAACTGTTCTTTTAAAAAGTGAAAGACTTTTTTAACACTATATATCTCACTAAATTTATACGATTTAATTTTTGACAAAAACACGAAACAAGCTGGGACTTTGTCTTTAAAAATTTCGGAGGTGTGCATTGTGATGCCACACTCAAGTACTTCTCAAATTGATACAAAATTACATTAGTACAACTAGTACTCGTAGTTTTCCTCATGCATCTTTATATGCATCGAAGTATCTTCAATCGAACTGGTTACTTATAGAAACGCATATTTCTTTGTATTGACTAAATGTCTTCTATGTTTGGAAACAAGTGTGTAATATTTTTGCAATGCTATAACAACAAACGGTAGTTAATAGTCAATCTTTTATTAGTACATTGTTTTCTTAGGGTTTTATAGCTAACGAGTGCAGTAGCAAAGAAATCGCGTTTTACGATTGTTTAAAGATTTTAAGCTTTCCATAGGTTTTAGTATATTTAGTCTCAAAACGCCCTTCTGCATAGTTTTTATGTAGAATAATTACAAGGATTACTTGCAGAGAAAAAATAGTTTTTATTGTATCTCTATGAATTATAATTACATTCTAAAGAATTCTCTAAATTATATTTCGTGGTATTCTAAATAAGCTTTTCAGGACAGTATTTCGAACACAGTTGAAAATGCATTTCAAAGAATTCCAAGGACCATTTGCATATTTGAATAATGAAATACATTTTGATTTCGGAGTACGATTAACATTCCCCGCGACTGAAAAGGGAAAGTTAACAAAATCCGCTTATACTGACTTAGTGGCTTTTATAGAATCAAATTAAAAAAAAAAAAAAAAGCTTTAGGAGTGTTTAAATTGACGATTGCTTTTATGAAAAGAAAACAGTCTGCGTGTTTTGCGCAGAATGTTTGTATTTTTATACTTGTTTCAGTTAAATGCAGTGGCATCAATGACTGCAAGTGATTTTTAATTAAAGGAAATTACATTTACAAAAGGATTAAAATATAATAGAATTGCAATCAAACTTTTTTTGAAAAATAGTAGATTTGAGGAAAAAATTGAAATACTATTCATAGATTTTCAAATTCCGCACAAAAGTAAAAAAAAAAAAAAATAATAAGTTGGAAGTTGGTTCAGAATTACGAACGAAGTATAACTACCGTTACTTTGAGCGACAGTTTGGCCACAGACTAATATGTGTTGAATATTGATAGATTTAAATCTTCCGGATTATGTACTTTACTTCAAAGATTCGTTTTCTTTCTTTCTTTTCTTTATATATATATATATAATCTTAATTAATTCCCTCTTGCAGTGGATTTCACTGTGGGGGATTAAATCAATTACAACTCTTCCATTACGCATTTATGCCAAATTCACTTTGCATTTACTCTGACAATTAGTTCAATCTTCTTAATTCTGATAAACAGTAGCCTAAATTTTGACTGCCTTTCCTCACTACGCTAAAAAACTACAAAACGTCAGGTAATTAGTACTACGGAGGTAGCGGGTTAACAAAGAGGGTTGCTGGTCTATTGCCAATTATTGCCACGTTTAAGAATTCCTCGAGGTGCTAACCATTAAACCATTTAACCACAAGTTTATATATCCCCCCCCCTAAAAATTGCATGTATTTGCAACACATACTATACATAAATTTTATCTTTCTACACTCCTTCTCAAGGGAACTTTAACTACACAAACACACTTTTTCGTGCCGCAATGTAATTCAAAAAGGGATTATTACCTTTTTTTCCCGTAATACGTACACTAAAAATTTTGCGTTTAGCTTCCACCATTTTTGGTTTTACTGAAGACGAATTTTGGTGCTCAATTGGTGTAAAGTTGAAAACTATTTATTTTCAGTACATGTAAAAAAAATTTATGCATCTGTCTAAAAAAAATACAGACCGTGTAATGTTTCTTAGCACATGAAATTTGTTAACTCAGTTATGTACCGAAATTTTATTATACTACTGCTAGCTCATCATTTCTATAAAAATAGAATAAATGAGTATTCGTAATGGACTTTTGATTCATAAATGAGTTAATGAACATTATACGATAAAAAAAACATTATGATGCCTGTATTATTTAGACAGACACTTTAAAGAATTTAAAATACATCAAAAAAGGAATAAGTTTTAACTTTACACCAACTAAACACCAAAAATGGTGTTTGGTAACACCAATAATGGTGAAAACTAAACACAAAGTTGTTGCAGTGTAGGAGCCAGCTATGTTACTCTCTGAGTAGGTTTTTGTAAAGCGCTCCACTGCAATTCACGCTGCTTCTGATGTCAACGGTTCCTTTTAGTTTGCAACTTTATTGCTAAGTCACTTTTTGTGATAAACAAGCAAGTTTTCTTGAGAGACATTTTTATACAAACAGGCCTGCGTGCTGAAAATCGTTTTCCAACACTCCCTAGCTTTCTAGACAGTTTCCTTAACTGTCGAGAACCTCAGCATCTGCCGTTTAAATCTCCCACTCAAGAAGGTGGTTTGAAGATCGTCAGAAAAGCATTTCATTGACCGCCATTTGCATTTTTGAATAATAAAATGGGTGCGAATCATTCCGTTCCCGCCAGACATTAGAACGACCTGCATGCACGGGGGGAGGGAAGGAGAAGGGATTTGCATTCGGAATCTCGATTAACATTCTCCGATGAGAAAAGAAGATTTGACAAAATCTATTTATTTTAAACTGTTGGCCCCGCAAGTGTCCGCAAATGGTGCTGCTGAAAAAGGTTAAATAGATGACAGTAAGAAAAACATTAGCGTTGCCGATACTGAATTACAATGAGATATTTTATAACAACTACACTTAAAAACTAATTTCATGGGTTTTGCTTTATTAATAAAATTTTAAAAAGCATCATGTTTTTAACTTTTCAAAGCATGTAAGTCTTACATCCCGTTGCATATAAGTTTTTGGGTTTTGGAATTTATTTTCATTACAGAAATACGCAGAATTGTACAGGGAAGATTTTTGCAAAACTTGGAAATATTTTATTTTTTAGTAAAAGCTAAAATTTAAATAATAATAATAAAGTAATAAAACACCCTTATGAATGATTGATTTTACATGATCATATGAATAAAATTAAAAGTCCTGTAGTGGATCAGTCAGTTACCAAAACCGCCTGATTCACTGCAGGATCAGTCGGTTCCATCTCTCATCCATTTCTCTTCGCTGCATCCAATCCATTTCTCTCTTTCTACCAGGCCCGCTTCAAGATTTGATTGCGCAATCCTAGTGATCCCATAGCTGTTTCATCTTTTCACCTCAAGCTTTTTTATATTGTATTCTTAATTTTTTTATATACTTTATATTGACCACATAAGTCTCTCAGCTTTTCGATGCTTGTATACTTAATTTAGACACATATACAACAAAAAAGTATATATTTTATACTTTGTTCTAAAATCTTTATATATATAATTCTTCTGTGCGTGTGTATGTCACTGAACTCCTCCTAAACGGCTGGACCGAATTTAATGATTTTTTTTTGTGTGTCTTCAGGTGGATTCGAGAATGGTTTAGATTTACAACTTGGTAAAATCCGACAAGTAGTTCTTTTTTTTTTATTATTTTTTTAATTTTTCAATGATTTTTTGCTATTCCTACATTGCAGCTTTCCCTCCAACGCACTGGCGGACGGGTTTCCTCCGCAGCATGCAAGCAGAAATATGGAAAGTATTTGCGATTTTCGTGTATCTATCTATTCTCGCATCCGCTTCATTTTTTAAGATAAAAAGAAAAAGAACTATTTTTGTAAAGTTCAGGGTATACTAATTCCAAAAATCTAAGGTTCAAAACATTACTTTCAGATTTAATCATTAAAATTCCATAGTTTGCAAGATCCACAAATTCGCCCAAAAACAGCGGTAAAATCGTCACATATTGACTAAGTTTTAAAACGAATATACCATTCAAATCCTCAGGCTATGAGAATTCTACAAATATTAACTTTGAAAATATATTTTAAAAAATTCGTAAGATACAGTTAAAATTTCATTTTTCATTTCAAAATAAAATAAATTCTGAATCGGGTTTACGGACAGCTCACGTTTTTAAAATTCAACACGGGTATTGCCGTGCGAGTACCGCTAGTAAATAAATAATTCGTAAATGCTTTAAATTAATCCTATCAACAGCAATAAATTATAATATTACTGATAGAGTTAGTTCAAAGTTTCGTCTTATGCTTATTCTTTTTAATTAGGGAAAAATATTATTAGGAAATAGGAAAATGTAGTAGTCTTATTGATTGTTTTCCTTTTAATCTGTCGGAATCTGTAGTTAATTAATTTGTGCTGTAGATTGTTATTATTGTTTTTTGAACTGCAAAGTATATCTTTCAAATTTTAGTAACAGTTTGAAGCGAAGATATCACGATTTTGCAAATTTCTATGCAAATAATAATGATTACATTAAGCTTACTTGCTTTAAATAAAATGCAAAAATATCAAGCATACCTTTAAACGAAAGTTTTAATAGGAAAAGGTGCTTGGTATCACAGATTAAACGAAGTATTTTTTTAAAAAACTCATATTGTTTTCCTTAAAAGCGTTTTTATAGCAAAGACTTTGATAAATTTACATCGAATCCTACTATCTTGTTCTTAATTTAGTATAAAATAGAGTTTTACAAAGCAGTATATTTAAATTATTTTTAGCAGTTTATCAAAAGAGATAACTTTCTTTTATTGATTTTAAAATTGCAATCATTTTTTGTTCTTACATAATAATTAAGATACATGCTATGTAAGATCAAAAAATGATTGCAATTACAGATTGTAATTTAGTTTGCAATTATAGATTGTAATTTAAATTGCAAGTATAGATTGCAATTAAATGATTGCAATTTAGATATTCCTCACAAAGTATATTCAATATGGTTTGAGACTTTAGTTGCAAAATCACATTTAAGTAAACAATTCATCCTTGAAATTTTCAATTTTTTCTACTGTAAGCTGTACCGTTGAATTTCTTGACTCACAAAAGTTTAGAAGCAACTTCTTTTGATCTTTGAGTTTCCTAAAAATCTGAAAAGTATATACTGACATTTATGAACGTATTTTCGACGAATTTTCAATTTGTCATTGTCAGTTTAAGAAAAATTGATAATATCTAAACCCTCTTATTCTAATATTTTATTAGATATTAGCACAGAAATGCAATCTAAGCATTGAATCTTAAGTACCAGTTGCTAGCCTACATAATCAGAAATATATACTAAAACTAAGATTTCAGTATCCTTAATTTTTGCCTCCGAAATTACAATAAAATACGTCATAGTGAACGGCGCACCGGTGCGACCACGGGATCACTTGGATGAATCATTTTAATTCGCTCGCTTGAAGCAGGCCCAGTCGAAAGAGGAAAACCAGTTCACGATGGCCCCGACTAACCCGTGCTGGTACCGCTAGTAATATATAAAATTTTAAAAAATACAGGATTACTGGTCTCAAATGTTTTGTTGGAATGTAATGCTTTTTGTGTGGGTGTATCTATGTATAGTTAAAAAACGCAAGGATTTTTTTTTTCATTGTGAATAAAAGATAGAAATCCGCATTATAACATATACACACACACACACACATATATATATATATATATATATATATATATATTTATAGATATATTATATCTTAAATGTCTATCTATATATATTAGATCTTTTATAGAGATGTACACATACATACATACAAACATTCTAAGCCGAAAAGAAATCAACATTCGCTAACGAGTCAATCTAGTACATAAAGAACTATGTATGGCTCATTTGACGTCTTTTATTTTATTTATTTATTATTCTTACTTTTACATATTTATTTATTTAAATTTTTATAATAATTTCTTTCTGATGATTTGTTCCGAAAACAAAAACTGATCTTTACTTTTCAGCCCGATGACAAATAAATAAATAAATAGTTCTTTACATAAAAGGCAGGTATGGAGCGAAAAATTTCAAAAGAAAAATTTTTCAACTTGAAAATTGTTACACAATAAAAATGATAAAAAAGAGGATTTGTTTTAAAATTAGAATTTCAAAATATTAAAATGAAAAACTTATTTTTTGTAAAGACTGCTTTCTTTGCGAAGCATTCTTAAAAAAAGAATGATTAAAAATACAACTACCGTAGTGGATTTTTTTATCAGACAAACTTACAGATTTGCATTATATGTACACTATAGTGTGCCATCAGATTCCCCCCCCCCCCCATGTTGCTGTACTGCTTTTAACAGTTGAAATTTCACAAAAAATGCGTTCTGCATTAGCAGCGGTCTTCTTTGAAGGTTAAAAGTCATTATATCGTGTATTTACTATTTTATTAAAAAATTAGGTTGAACACTTCCTTTTTTTGTCAGTTTTCATATTCAACTGTAAATTTAAAACAAGGCTACCATACATACAAAAAAAACCTAAATTCCTTTTAGGGACCTTGCATAAATGATGTCACTCTTTTTTCCCCATATAGTTGGACCCTCCCCCTCCCCTTTGTCACAAAATGTCATACTTCAACGGATTCTCCTGCCCCCTTTGTCACATGTCCCGATATGCTACATAAGCATGATGTCACACTTCTTGTTACCCCCTCCCCTCTCCTTGTCACAATTTCACGACCCTCCCCCTCCCCCCTCAAATCGTGATATCATTTATGAATGATACCTCACTATAAAAATCCCGTTTGTGCCAGAGAAGATGATATAATTTCCGAAGAAGACAATTTATTAAAAGTTTCATCAACCTTTCCATAGCTATGCTCATCCAGGTTCAAAATTCGAGTTTAAGGCCCTCTTTCCAATCCATGCAGATCGTCCTTATCCCGCAGAACGAAATGGAATTTTCCGCATTCTATTATTCAAAAATGCAAACATTCGTCGCCGAAGATTTTTCGAAAGTATATCCCGACCGTCTCTCTAATCAAGGATTTAAGACGACAGATAGTGGGGGATGACATTATTTTCGCAGAGTGCTAGAAGGTCTACGAATATCCTTGATATTATTTTCTGGCACGTCTGCCACCACTTGCACTTAGATGATATTGTTTTCTCGATAAATGACTTGCTCGCACTTTATTTTAACGCGTCTGTTACAGTAAGTCATCTATGGCAAACGCTTCAATAATTGGACAATTTAAAACAATCCTGAGTAAAAATGTTGAGTAAGTAGAGATTAAAATTGTAGCTTTTATCAGTTGTATTTTCATTCATAAGCTGATCTTTCATTAAGAATGGCCTTGTAATCCTATATACGTCTGAAATTCTTATTTATATAAGGGTCATTTTCTCTTCATTTTTTAGTGAATTGTTTGTGTTTTATTGACATAAAGTAATTCATTACATATGGCATACATGTATGCACACAACCATACACATACACAGATATATATATATAATATATAAATACATCCTTTCTATTTATTACTTATTTTATTGTTTAACAAATCTGTTACTTTCTTTTTTTTTTTTAGTATCTTTTTGTATTATTAAATTTCTTTTCAACTTTTTTCTAGTTCACTTTTACAAGAAAATAGGCTAAAACAATTACCTATTTTGCCAATTATTCTTGTTTAAAATATTAATGTGACGTTATATCAGGACATAAATCCTGAGTTGATTAGTGATTTCCTAACTGCATTACCTAGTTTTCAAGATTTTTATGTCTACAATACGTACAGAGATTTCTTAGTTAATTTTTCGTGTTGTGTTTTGTAAGTCGATCGTAATTCGATTAAGAAATGTAATGAAAGCATCAATAAATAAAAAGAAAATAGAAACGCTTTTCTAATTTATGCAATCAATGTCATGTAATTCTGAAACGTTGATGATGCAATATTTTGGAAAACCCCAAAAGGAAATAATATATTTTAATTCTTAAGGCAGAAATAGTGTTGTGACGTAATTTTATCATTTTTACAAGATATTACGTTCGCTGAAATATGGGTTTTGTTTTTTCTGCAAGCGATAATTCATTTTTTAGTACAGTATTATCCTGAACGTGCCAGAACTTAGGAACTATTATGTTAAATCATACAGCCTGGTTAAATACTACGCTTACATCACATCACTTTAAATCTAGTTTCCAATCTGTAGTTCTGTAATTCGAATTGATGCCACCTTATTCATCAACATCCATAAAAATTCAGACTTTAAAACTATTAATGGAAATGAAACGCATTTCATAGTTGTTAAAAAGAGTTTATTAAAATTACAGTACTACATTGTCGCACTGTTGACATCTATAAACTCGTTTAAGCTGAAAAAGAAAATTGAAATAATATAAGTTATTGTGTAGTGAACAAAACCAGCTGAATTTCTAATTATTTTTTTTTCGTTCTTGGATATAAACATTAATAAACGTAAACTGCTGATGAGCAAAATAAGATACAAGTATTATGCTAATTTTTCTTACATAATGTAAAATTTCTTCAATAAAAATTTTTATAACCGTGAACATGTGTTAATGCACAAAATAAGATAAATGTATTGCTAATTTCTCTTCCTCAAGGCACAACTTCTTGAATTGCTAAATAAATTCAAAATAAGAAAAGTATTTTGTGCTATTCTTGCCTAATTGAAAATTGTTTAAAGATAAACTATTATAACTGTAAGTGGCTGCTACTGAAACTATTTCTTCTCACATAAGGTTAAAGTTCATTAATATCTTGAACATAAAGTTCGTTAATTTCTTGAACATACAGTGCATTAATTTTTTGAGCATGTACTTCATTCATTTCTTGAAAATAAAGTTTATGATAGTTAATAGATTTTTTAAGACCTCGAAAAATTATTTAATTATTACGAAAACCATCCAAGGCTATGCCAATATAAGGAGCATTAAGAAAAGCCATGATAAACTCTTTACAGAACATTATTTTTTCATGTAAACTTTTAACTCTACTCCCGTACTAAATACAACTACTGCACCTGCATCTGAGCTCAAAATGAGATATTAGCGATTAAAGTTTGGTGCTCTTCCATGCATTTAATTCAGGTACAGCAGAATTCCGATAACTCGGCCTAATGTGGAACGGAAGGGTGACTGAAAAATCCGAGTAAAAATACCAAATGCGTGTCCAACTGGTCAGTTCGTTCCAAGCCGTCATCCATAAAGAGAAGTTTGAATCGAATCAAGTCCGAGAAATTCGTTTTCATGCAAAGTCGTGAGGTCTACATTTGTGCTTATATATTGCTTAGTTAAATTTTTGTTGCTTTGCTCATATTTAGGTGATAAGGGCTTATTTTTTCCGTTTTTACTTTTTTTCAAATCAGTTTACATATATATATATATACAGTGAAACCCCGATTTTACGCCCCCCGAATCTACGTTTTTCCCGCATTTTACGTTTTTTCCATCAGGTCCCAGTTTTCTCGTACACTAATAATGTTAATTTAACCCGGATTGTAAGTTTGTTATACATGAAATTTCCCGCATTTTACGTTTTCCCTGGAAAGTGAAAAAAAAAATGTTCTAAAATAAGCAATATTTTTCCGCCTGCACTTTTCGTCAGCCGATGAAGATCAACAAAAAGAACCGGAAGCACAGCCCGTCCCTTCTTTCACTATTGCAATGAAGAGCTTACAAATAGTGAAAGACTATTTTCCTTCTTATAAAGACCAGGGAAAAAACTTGCAACGTATTTCAATCCTAGAAGATGCTGCATTCACTTTGAACTCAATGACTAAAAAACAATCCACTATTACGGATTATTTTCAGCCTAAACACCAGGAATCGCATCTAAATGTGCTAAAATTATCTTGAAATGGTATGTATAATAATGTTCTTTTCGTAAAATATAGATATTATACCATTTGAAAGAGTCATCTTTACTACCTTTAGTTTTTTTTCTATTTGATTTTTGCATTCTATGTATTTCCCGTATTTTACGTTTTTCCCCTATTTTACGTTTTTTTTTTGCCCAGTCCCTTGAGAAACGTAAAATCGGGGTTTCACTGTATATATATATATATATATATATTACCATAGTCAACTATTTTGTTTAGAACCGTAGGTTCTGGGACGGGGGTCGACTCCCAAAACCAACCCCTGGTTTCTCCCCTGAGCCTTTAATAGTTTAAACTATCTGATCTGACTTTCAGCCGAGCATTCCCCATTTATAACTGTTGAAGATATCAAGGTGTTATGTTTTGTATGAAGTAACCAATTTTCTTGTGTGGTAATTTTCTCTTTGTTGTTCTCCCTCTCATTTCACCTTTCTTATTTTCTCCCCAACCCCTTCTGCTTGAGTCTTTTCTTTAATGTATCTTTTCTTATATATTTTCCACTTTCATTTTTCTTTCTCCTTATATGTTTGTGGCATGTTGAACTGGACGAAACATAATTCTCTTGCTCTTCGTGTGACTGTTTGCTCAGAAAAGTGAGTAATTTTTTTAGAAACATTTTTTATCGAAACCTTTAGAATCAAGCTCAAAATTACGTAGATGTGCTAGATTGAGAGAGACAGCAAATTGCGAACAGTTAGTAAAAATCAGACAACAGTACGGAGACAGCAGAGAGGATCTCTATTATATTACCTCCTTTAAAGATTCCAATTTGCAAAATTAAATCATTCATCTAGGATTACGGCATTCCAAATGTGTGGCACCTTTTATGTTTATAATAAGATTTGGGTTTAATTTCTTTTCTATTCCTCTCAGACATTTGACTACTTTCTCGGGAGAGAGGCATTAGAAAATTTTAACCGTAATTTAAAATCTAGCCTTTCTCCTTATTTAAATTTTGCTGAGGTTAAATAACGTTATGGATATTTTAATATTTTTGGCATTATGATTCCTTAATGTAAGTGCAATATTACGCGATAATTATGGAGAGATATCATAATTCAGTTCTATTATTTAAATTATATCTACTAACTAAAAACAAATGCATGAAAATAAAGACTAAAATAAAGATTAATGCACGAAAAAGACCTCCCTAAAACACTTACTTTTATTTTCACTGCAATTATCACTTTCATCTTCCTTTGACATAGGATTCTGTACTAGGCGTGTCATCTGGGGTCGAAGTAGAGCCTGTAATAAAGTAAACATTCACCTCTGTAACACAGTAGTAGAATTTGAAATACACCAGAGCACTGAATACGGTAAGCAAAGATCGGAGTTTCATCATTAATGTTAAACATTTTCGCGTGGTGTCCCAAAGAGAAAAACTTTTGACCTCTAGGCGAATTAAAGTTTTCTCTTATTACATAAAACTCCTGACAAAAAATATTTTCCAGTTGAACGCATGGCCCCATCACTCATTAGGGCTTCAACTAACTTTCATGACTATTCAATTCTCACACCGAGAGTCTCCCTTAGAAAACTGTCACTCATCAGCTGACAATTTTTTTTTGTGAGCTGACAACGAAAAGTATCGAGCGAATACCATTGGGTGTTAAGCCAAAATGCACTCCTATACATCAATGGCAAACACATGGATGTTTGAACAAAAACAACGATGTCGCCTTTCTACTAAAACTTTAGAATAACATTTGAAATTCCAGCAATTATGTACCACACAAATTATGATTAGTTTTGAAATCTTTCCTTACCTTCGCACCGGGACTGACACTGCTCCTTGGTCTTGAAGTTATTGAGGTTTCCGAGACAGCCCCCAAAGACGAAAGGTTTGCAGGCTTCTTGAAAGGTGTCGTAGAAATATCTTGGCTCGTAGTTATGGCATGGTCCAGAATCAGGTTTGGGATTGCAAACCTCTTTGTCAACTGTTAATAATTAAAGAAAAACCCTATTATAATACTAGTTAAAGAATAAATTATAACGACTAGTTTGCAATTATTTACTTGAGGGAAAGATTACCACTCGCAAGCTTTGTTGCTGAAAAATAAAACTAGCCCTTAAAAAATTCCCTTAACTTTCATTTGAAAATCTATCCTACTAAAAAGCAATGTTTTTTACTGAATAAGTGATTTGGCGGGCAAAAAAGCAAAGATGATGATTCTTTTGTTTACTTTACATAGATTACGGACATCCACTTCTTTTTCTGCAGCAGCAGCGAATCTTTACTAGTAGTTTTTCTTCCAATCTTGTTACTTTTAAAACATTGAGTCAAAAAAGTAAACTTTATTTTTGTGCCTATTAGTTTATGCTTTAAGTATTACTAAAAAATAATAATACTTTGGCTACACAGAAAAATTTATGGGTGAAAGTGAAAATGCTTGATATTGGTGTACACAACTACATTACCTGTATTTAAGACAACTAATGGGAAGATGAAGGTTAGGTTAAAGTATCATTCATGCATCCCCATGGACCGGCTCCATCTTTTCACTGGCCCAAGAAAGAAGATGTTTACTACATTCTCATAAGCAATGTGATTTCTTGTGTCAATCCTCCAATTACAAAAGCATCAGGAAGAATGTATTACTTTCCGCAGAAGGACATTACTTCAATTGATCTCCAGTTCAAAAACATTTTAAAACAGACTCAAAGACAATAAAAGAGGTATTGTTACACCCAAATTTTTATTTAAAACAGTTTTATTTTAAAAATAAAAGTTACTTATGGCCATTTGGTATGTCACAGTTCTAAATAGGAAACGAGGCTGTATTATGTTTAGATACTTTGTAAAAATCATGATTCAGTGACTTCTTTTTCATTTTCAATTTTATGTTTTTTTTTCAACTTTATAAACATTAAATTATGAGCTTATTTCTTGTAAAAATAATCTTTTTTTGCATTATATAGTCGGCATTTCATAATTTTAATTTAATTAGTATTTTATAATAGGAAGCCAAAACTTGTAATGTTGTAAAAGTTATTTGTGCACATATTTTTAAATTGCTTATCGTGAAAATAAATATATTGGCTGTAAAAAAAACCACTAATTTTATTTTAGAACCGTTTAGTTTATACTTAGAGGATTACTTTCAAAAAAATAAATATTCGGGTTTTACTAGTGCCTTTTACTTTAATTGCTGTTTAAAATTTCATGTAGTTTCTCCGAAATATTTATGAAATCCCAGTTTGAGCTAATACTAACTGCACTATTTAATATTTATTTCTTTAAATGCAATTCAGTCTAATTCTGTAAGTTATTCTGCACATTTTAGTTAAAACATTTTTGGGATATCATGAAAATTAACAAAGTTGTGATTTTTTTTTCCTTGAACTATGTCGCTAGCACAAAATTTGTCCGCAAAGCGAAGACGTCTCTTTAAAAACACTTTCGAAAATTTATATCTCAAAAAGTATTGAAGATAGCAACAAAAAAAAATTACATGGGTCATTTTTTATGTGATAAAAAATTAAAAAATTTAAAAAACATCGGAGCAATGGAGCACAACAAATTTTGTTCTGGCTTGGCTCCAGCACCGAGCAAACTCTCGTTACGCCGTTCTCCAGCTCCAGGCCGCTGCTTCACACAACATTTACAAAGCAAACAATGTTTTTTTCGCAGGTTTTACAGCAAAAGTCCTTTATTATAAAGTCTGTTCTATGCAAATACTCTTCATAGAAAAAGATTTATATACGCCGGCAGGGTACTAAGGCACTGGCCTCGTACGCCCAAGTTCGCAGGATCAAACCTGGCCCAAGTCGGTGGATTTTCAAGGTGCAGAAAATCGTCAGTGCCCGTGTCGTATGATTATGTGGCACGTTAAAGATCCCTTGAGTATTTTTTTTCCTTTGATACTCTTGACTAAATAAAATTCCTAGGACAGTTTCGCAATCATTTAAAGCTTAGGTGCCGCCATCTGGAGGAAACTGAGCGTCAGAATTCTCAAGTAGAAATGGCATAGGGGGGGTACTTGAAATAATGGATGCCGGTTTCCAGGGACAGCTCTAAGTCTGCAAAGGTTAGTGACCATACACGGCCCCATTTGAAGGATATTAATATAAGATTTAAAATTCCTCATGGACGCTGATATTGGTTTTCCAAACGGCTCAAAAATAGCATATATACATAGTAACATAGCACGTACCTGCTAGAGCGACAGCAAAGATGCAAAGCAAAATCAAGGCCTTCATATCTCTTCCTTGCTTGTTGATGATCCAAGGTAAGTAAATTAAAAATACTATTTACATGCAATTTTCGAACTTTTATATGATAAGCTGAGAAACTTTTAGAATATGAGAGGCTTTGTGAATGGAAGGAATCACAAAGAAATATTTAATGATTTTAAGGCTCGATTTTGGCATTTTATAGGAAACAGAGTTTAGATTTCCCAATCCTGAGAACTGTTGCCATTTTTGTTTCGTAACCAGTATTGTTTCTCAATTTTAAACAGCACGTGTCAAAGTTAAAGTATAAGATATATACTTCTTCCTAATTATATAATGACACATGTTCTTACAAAAGTACAAGTAAAACTCATCATTAGTTTTTCGTTTGTGAAGAAAGCAATTGTGAAACTATTGCAATTAAGAAATGCGTGTTTTGAAATCTTTCATTAGAACAAAATTTTATTTTTTGTTTCGTGTGCATGATGTCGTCATTTTCGGGTACATAAAACTGATGAAACATTAGAGATACATCTCATTCATTGCGCACTTATCAAACGAAAATTTCATACTATAAAAAAGCCTTGCATACACGGCCCTGCCAAATATTTTCAATATTTTATAGTCAAAATGCTATAGAAATACGAATTAAGTATTTTTTATTTATAATTTTAATGGTGTTTTAATAAATAAATAATACATGTTGAACCACCTACCGGAGAATCTCCAACTCTTATTTTTTTTAAATATTAAGCAAAAACATTAACACTAGCTATTATTACTAATCATCAACACATAGAGAATATTACAAAGATTTTGAACTCTGAGTATACTCTTAGTTTCTTGTTTCAAAAAATAGTAAATAATTGTAAAAGAACATGGTTAACGTTTCTCTGTTCCTTTCATATTATTTTTTTCTGAATTTTCTTATTTATCTAAATTTTATTATTTTTAATATTACGTAGAGCAAGTGCGAATACGAGCATATCCTTAATGCTTTTTGGGGATGCTAGTATGCAGAAACATTTCCTATATATACCAGTAATTTATGTTAAATGGGATATTTACTGTGAAAATACTGGCAACTTGAATGCCAGTATTTTTTTACCGTTATGTTCCGTTTTCTTTTCTTTTCTTTTTTTTTTTTTTTTTTTTTTGCACTTTTTCTCAAGGGAGACATTTGAAAATAGAAATCACAATCTTGCATTATTTTATATCTATCTCGTTCTCTTTTAATTCACAATTCTCTAAAGTTATACATAACATTTTGGATCGTCAAAATCACTTAAGGGCTTTTTTTTTAACATATGCACAATTTTGTGGAATAGTTATGGAATGATCTCTTGATTCAGTTCGAGTTGTAATTTGAACTTTCTCAAATACTTTAAAAGCACTTATTTTCGCAAAATTCCTGTTCGCAACATCACCGATATCTTTATTTTCATGAAAATTACGGCTCGCGAAAATAAGTGCTTTTACAGTACGTTAAGAACTAACGCAGACACAGATCATGAAACAGAACTCTAAAACGCACTACCTTTTAAGCAATGGCAGCGCTTTTGCATTGAAGGGGCTACATCACCGGCGTTCTTAGCTCCCCCTACAGCTCCAAATTTAACCTAATTTCCCGAAAACGTAAAAAAAAATGATCGTAATAAAGTATGAGAGTTATGATGTATCATAAAAATATCGCTAAAAATAAAAAAAGTCAATAATAAGTGGGGTAATTAAATAAAGATTGCAACATAAAATAATTGACGGTAGGGTTTTGAGATGGGGAAAATGTGTCTGAAGGTCGTTCTGTCTGTCTGCCCTCCCTCTAATAACTTTTGAGGGAATTGTCCGAGTTGAAAGATTTTTTTTTTTTTCTTGCATTCAAATGATCTTGGCGAGGACATCTCATTTCCGTATTTTGTTTTTTGATTTAAGAAATTTTGAACAGTTCAAAAAATTTTAACATCAGAAATATTGGGGGAATATGAAGCACATTTTATAAACCCTGGAGGTAAAATCCAAGTTCCTTTGAACAAGCTTTGTCGAAGGAGCTCTCGAAGTGAAATATTTTTTGATTTGAAAATATTTTTTAATTTTCCCCAATTTTGAGAAATTCAAAAAAAAGCATTAGTGGAAATTTTTAATCCTATATTCCCGATCTAACAGACGGATTTGCTTGAAACAAACTTTATCGGAATTATCTCATTGCGTAGACCATGTACAGATACGATGCTCAACCAGAACGAAACGAGACTATTTTCCTATCAAATTTTTTGATTGGGATTTTTAAATATATTTCTAAATGAATGAATGGATGAAAGAGTGAAAGAATAGAAGAATAAATGTGTGAATAAATGAATAAATAAATAAATGAATGAATAAGTACATGAATGAGTAAACAAATAAATGAATGAATGAGTGAATATGTAAGAGAGAACGTGGGACGGAACGCGGTACTTAAGGTTTGAAGCAAGGTTTTAGGTCTAAGGTACTAAAAAAACTCTATATCCTGCGAAAAGAAACAGTTTATTTATATTTTTTTAAATAAACTTTAATATACAAAGTTTTTAAAAAAGTTAAGACATAATTTTTAAAAATTAAAAATAAAAGTAACTCATTCAACCTCATTCTGCCCCTTGCATGGAGCAGAATAGGGTTCAATGGATTTTGGAATATTATAGAATATTTTTTGTGATGAAAGTGTTTCGAAGTTCACGTGCACTGAAATACAAAGTTCAAATATACTACTCACATGTACTGAATGTAGTAAAAATATTTTTTTTTTTGGGGGGGGGAGTGATGTATGAGACTCAGGCACAAGAGGGTAAGAGTTTTGTTTTTTTAATTTTAAGACCAGTTTGGTTCAAAATAAAATTGTGTTTATTTTCTACAAATTTACAAATTATTAAGTTATTAAGTATTAAGTTATACAGTAAAGTATTAAGTTATACAATGCTTATGGCTTACAAAAATTACATTTGAATATTGTTTCATCATCGTCTTCTCCAATATCTGCACATGAGTTGTGCGCCCATCTTTTGCGTTTAAAGCATGACACCTAACCCTCATGTGATGTTGAATACAGATCATCACAATACAAACATGACGCGTCTTCATCTTAATCAGAGCTTTCATCTGAGCTGTCCTCTAACGCCTCATCCTGGGTGTTTGATATCTGCTTACTGGGTTTAGAGTTTAGTCTCTTTTCCTGAACGTCTCTTCCAGGCCCGGACTGGCCAGGTCGGCTGCTCGGCGATCGCCGAGGGCCCCCGTACAAGGGGGCTTCCTAACGGGAAGGGAAACAAAATAATTTTCTATCCGAACCTCTTTTTACAGATCTTTTTCTTCATAACTATTTGCATCTGCTTTGTTACACTTTTTCCCAGGATGCTTCACTATCGTAGGTAATCTTACAAAGTTTTAAGACTTTTAGACATAACAGTGGTCGATGGCCCAATTGGACTTGCTTTGTATGAGCTTGTAAAATCAAAACTAGCTAGATGGGGCACTTCAACATGAAATATTATTGTTTGCTCATTTGTCGGAGCTGCTAACGTGAACGGATTTGATAACAGCCTAGAAGTCAATTTCAAGAAGAGAAACAAAGATCAGTGGGCGTACCTTGCGGCCGCCAACCAAGGGGGCCCAGAATTGAAAAGGGGCCCCTTCTTTATTTCAAATTTCCTTCCCGCCATACTCTAGACCACATGGACACAGGTGGGCCTCGCAATAAGTGATGTTTCATGCAAATTGCACAGAATCGGAATTGGATGAAAAAATGAGCAATTCAAATACTGGGCACTCACATTAATGTTTTCAAGGACATTTTAAGGGGGCCCCATATTTATTTTACCGCCAGGTGTCTCCAAACTTCTCATTGCGCTCTTGACGAAGATTTTATTTTTGCTCATTAACTCATTGCATGACTTCCATTTTAAAGGCCAATTTGGTTTTATAAAGTAGTAAAAAATTCTCTGTTTAGTTTTTGCCTTTTGCAGTATATAATAATAAGTGTTAAAAATTACATTTTTCTTTAAAACTGCTTAAAAATAAAATGTGAATCTTATTTCTTATACTTTGTAAAACACCGTATTTATATATGAATAGATAGACGATATCATGGACTGGACAGGCTATACCACAAGTTGACTGAGGTTCCATGAGAAAGTAATTTTTCAAGGATGTTAGCCAGTGCCGAATCTAAAGGGGGGGGGGACAAGTAGGGTACATGCCCCGGACGACTTGGGGGGCGTCACGTCTGGGGGGGCGGGCATATTCAATTGTGATGCACAAAAAAAAAGAAGAAAAACAATACAATAAAAAAAGAAATATATATTTATTTTTGAAAACTTAACTTTTGCAAAGAGAGAACTAAAATCCTAGTTCAGCGCTCCGATTTGAAAATTGATCGGCCATTTTGCTAACGATTAAAACCGATTAATAGAATAATGTATTTGTATAAACTGTTGGGGAAGCTCCAAAATTGAATATGTTGCGTCGTTGATGAGTCGGCCGGCTCCTGTGATAGGTAAGGGCTCCTGGGAAGGCAATTTTAGAGGGCAGCAAATTTCGCAATGCCAAAATTTAAAAATTTAAATTTTAAAAAGTCAAGGTATTTTTACTCTTGTAATAGTGAAATATAAATCATGCTATGCTCAAACAATTTAATTATTTTTCTTTTACAAATTTTCAAAGCCGCCGTTCGGGAAAAGGCGGGAGGAGAGGCAGCTTGCAAGTGTCGTTTGAGAAGGCAGACACGTGCTTCTTCGATATGAGCGTTAGTAAGAAGGCGGAGGGGAGGGGGTTGATTATTAAAAAAATGCTTATTTTATTCTGCATTTTTATGCGTAAATCGTTTAAACTCTAAAAAGTTTTAATTTGCTTCTTTTTTTCCCTAATATTTTTGCAGTTCCAAATGCAGCTTCTAAGGCCTCAAAATGCACCAGTTTGCCTAAAGTTTTCAAAATTTTCCTGGGGGATGATCCCCCTGACCCCCTTCAACTGTCTGAATTTCATATCTACACTTAATGAGAGACCCTCCATATGGTGCTCCTCCCCTAATGTTCAGGTAAAGTAACCTGGCAGTTTCTCTGGGCCTGAAAATTTTATGGATTTACCAGTACCCCCCCCCCCCAAAAAAAAAGTGGAAACTCCTTTAAAAAATGACCAGAGTATAAAAATTTACGAAATATGAGCAATAATTGGATGGAGGGAGAGGGGTACCCCTCCAATCCCCTAAAAATGCCACGTGGCATTTTAAAGTTTTGCCCCACCACGCAAAATTCCAAGATCCGGTACTGGGGCTTGAACTTGAATAAGTTTAGGACCCATTGGGTTAATAGAAGAGTCGGCGTTTTTCTGAGCGCGTCTTATAAAAGAATGGCAGTATGAGAGAAACAAATCAAGAGATAATATACTGCCCCGTGACAAACTATGCAGATTACAAGAAAAAATGAGCGACGACGGTGGAGCAAATTTTGCAAATAACAGGAAAACTTTTTCAGCAATTTCTGATGAGTTTATGAGCAGTGAAGGAGATGTACATGCAGCAAAATAAGTTAATGTCATTACTGTTTTTAAAGACGTATCTGTTAGAAGTTTTGACTGCAAGTCAAAATTAGCAGCAAAGAATTTGATCAGTCAACGGTTCAAATTTAAAAACTATTGCTTTGCTTGATTTGTTTCTAGTCACAAACCAGTTAAGTACTTACAAAGTAACTACTCGTTCATTTGGAACTTGGTAGAAAAACTTCTCCAGCCAGAAAACATAAAAGGAGTGATAAACAAGCTTATGATTTAAATGGAATAAATGTTCATTTCATTATTATTTTCTTAGTACCAGCTAATAATATTCTTCACATTTTAAATTGGAGCAAATCTTGGTTTAATTTTTAAGATAATGTATATGTCTTCAAAAAAGTAATTTTTAACAAACATAATTTTGACTTTTCATTTAGCTTGCAAATCATTCAGTAGGGCAGTTTTTTATTTTTATAATATAATGAAAATTATATTCATATGATTTCATACAGTACTGAAGCATACGGCAACATTGTTCATTTAATAAATAGAGGTTTATTATTTAGTAAGTGCTCTTGGCTTACTTAATGCTTTTTCCTATCTCTCATTGTATTTTATAGTTTAATATTATAATTTCTCCGATTTCTACGTAATTGAGACATAATAAAAATAGCATGAAATTTTGTTGTACTAAACAGTTAGTCAAGCATAACTTTAAAACACTGTTTTGATTTTTTTTCTCATTCAATATAAAAATGTCGGTTTAGTTTAACTACTGTATAAGAACCTAAATAGGGTAAAAAAAAAACCTCTATGTTGCCCCTTTTCAGTACCTGTCCGAGGGCCCCAGAGGGAGCCAGTCCGGGTCTGGTCTCTTCTTATCTTCAATGACTAGCTTTTTCTTGGCAGAATTCTATTTCGCTTCTTTAGCCAGCAACTTTCTCTTTCCGGCATTCTCTTTCGCCTCTTTGGCCTTCTGGCATTTGACTCTTGATAAGATACCCCGTGCTGCCCCACGCGTTAAAATTTTAAAAGTCACTTGACCACCATTAACCATTTATGTTTCGATCATTGCATCATGGAAAAATATTTTAAAAACATAACTAGTTCAATGCATTTAAAGTAAATTAGGGAAAAAATTCGGAAAGAAAGCTTGCCTCGCTTAGAAAATTTCCAAATATTGCAGTAGCACTCACAATTTATAGAAAGAGCTGGCAAAGTGAGTTAATGAACTCCAGCAATCAGACAGACACTACCCATCAATGTCTGACATGCAACTGAGGCTCGTGAGGCTTGGCTGTGCTACTCTAATGCCACTTGGGGGAAATAAATGCCGTATCTCATTCTACCCCGGTACCCCATTCCGCCCCGGTCTCCCCTATTAACCGTTAAAAAAGGTATATTTGAAGTAAGAACTACAGCTAACTGAGAAAGAGAGAGAAAGATTATAAATTTGAAGTTTGTGTGTCCGGGAAAGTAGGCCCGTATAGTTCTAAACAAGTGTTGTCCCCAACCTTTTTCACTTCGCTACCCCATTTTCAACAATTAATTAACTTGCAACCCTATACCTACACACACATATACCGGATGACGAGAAAGTTCTTTCAATTTTATTTAGTTGCAACATTGTTGAAATTTTTGGTCAATACTGATAAATTCATTAAGTTCTACGTACAATTTTGGTCCAAGACGTGTAATACTTTTTTGCTTGTTAGTATTGATTTATTGGTAATGGCGCGTGAAAGTAAGTGAATCACAGTCATCGAGTTTCACAAATCAACACTGCAGCCTGCTCACATTGTTCGAAGTTCTAGTTTCAATCTAAAGAAGATCTACAAAATCGTGACTGAAAAAGGTTGCAAACCGTCCTTGGAGGGGGGGGGGGGGATCGTTCAATCTCTGCAAAAAAAAAAAAAAAAAAACTTCAGAGAATGCATCAACTCCAGAGACTAAGCTCTGCTTCCGAATTCATCTAAAAAAAAAGAAAGAACGAAAATGTTCAAGTGCAAAGTTGCGTAGAAGCTCCAAAGCAGTAGTAATACGCGGCAGAATAGCTTCAAAAGAAACCTGAATCTTCTCCGCTCTAATAAACCGGGTTGCGCCAAAATCTTCAATGAAACAACAGTGGGAAAATTTTGAAAATGTTGCAAAATGCGATCTTTTATTGGCGATGGTCGATTTTGAAAGGTGTTCTTAATTGTAAAAGATTTTACCGTTTGATTCAGCTCATCAACCACCGAATTCATCGTCAGTTGCTGAATACAAACGGAAAACAGTTTGCGAACACCTACCTTCCACCTTTTTGAGCAAGGATAATTTGCCACTAAACAGCCCGATGTCAATCCGTTGGACTGCGTGTTTGTCCCATAATTTAACAAAAAGTATCGGGAAAAGGATACACCACCCTCGAGGCGTTAAAGGCAGAATATTCCCACTTTCAATCAAGTTTGTTGACACAGATAAACGAGGGTACGATTCCAGGCTTTCTCGGAGTCCAACTCCTCTGAAGTTGTATATTTTATTTTTGTTATACAACTATCGGTACCCGCACGGCTATGCCCGTGTTAAAAAATGAAAAGACCAGTCGGTTCGCCATTGTGTATATAGTGGTAACTTTTTAATGCGAAAATCGTTATTTTCTTAAAATGTATAGCATTCCACATAATTAAAAATTACCCACCCACGGCAATGAACCAGCGATCCTACACATTTAAGCACTTTTTTTTACAAAACACACACAATAAAAAAGGCAAATAGAAATGAAAGAAACGAAACAAAACGAAAACGAAAATATTTAAGAGAAAACGCATATTTATTGTTTAGTTCAAGTACCAACACAAAAAGGACGATTATAATCCATTAGTAGTTTTAGTTAATAAATTTCTAGTATAATTAGTTTTTGTCTATTATTCATTAACAGTAAAACGTAAAGACTCGCAGTAGTGTAGCTCGCAGAAACTAAGAGTAGGAGGAAAAGCTTTGAAAGCGGAAAAACCTTTCATCCGCAAATAACATGTATGCTAATTCACTGGAGAAAAAATAGAATAAAATAAATAAAAATGTAAATAAAAATAATAAGTTGGAAAAACAAAAATCGCTAAAATATTACATTTGTTTAAAAAAACGCTTGTGTAGTATGGAGAATGATCCCGTAAAATGCATGTCAAAATAAGTAAATCAAAATAAAGCTATCGATCGCCCGTGAGCCGCAGGAAATAAATTTTAACTCGTTTAAAAAAAAAGAATAATCAAAATCCAAAAATAATTAATTAATTAATTAACAAGAAGTTCCGTCTAGAACTATACGAGCCTACTTTCCCGTATACACCAGCTTCAAATTTATATTCTAGCTATCTCTTTCTCTCTCTTTCTCGTTTAGCTTAAGTTCTTAATTGCTTCAGATATACCTTTTTCAACGGTTAATACATATTCATTCAATCATTCATTTATTCAGTCATTCATGTATTAATTCACTCAGTTATTAATTCATTCTTTTGCTTATTGATTTAATCATTCATTAATTCAAAAATATTCTTGAAAATCTCGATCAAAAAATTTCATAGGAAAATAGGCTCGTTAGTTCTGGATGAACTTTCTATCTGTACATATTCTACGTCATAAGAGCTTTCCGATAAAGTTTGTTCCATGCAAATCGGTCCGTTAGATCAGGATTTATATAAGATTGAAATTTCCCCGTAGGCGCTATGTTAATTTTTTTTTAATTGTTCAAAAATGAACAAAAAATGTTCAAATCAATATTTCACGCCAAGAACTTCTTCCAGTGAGCTTGTTCATTGGAACTTGGATCGTGTACCCAGAGTTTACGTTATTTGCTTCATTTTCGCCCGTAGGAGCTAATGTTAAAAATTTTTGAACTGTTCAAAATTGAACAAAAAATTGTTCAAAACAAAAATTAAAATATGGAAATGAGATGTCCTTGCCGAGATCTTTGGAATGCAAAAAGAGTTTTTCGAATCGGACAATTCGTTCAAAAGTTATAAGGGGGGGGGGGACCGACAGACAGACCGACAGACCGACCAGACAGACCGACAGACACACTTTTTCCCCATCTCAATATCCTACTTTCAATTTTTTTATTTTTCAATCTTTATTTAATTACTTAACTTATTTTTGACTTTTCTTGATTTCTAACGATATTTTCACGATACATTAAGCCTTCTTTCATCCTTTATTATTATTTTTTTTTACTTTTACGGGAAAGTAGGCTAAAAATTGGCTGCTCCTCAAAATGCTAAAAACCGCAAGAAATAAATTTCAATTCGTTGAAGAAAAGGATCATAAGCCTTTTGTCGGCATGGTAACAATTCAAATAAAGTTAAAGTTAATTAACGTAAAAAAGTAATTTCGAACTACAGAGAAAATCGCTTTTATCTTCTTTTCTAATTAATTTAGAAGCATAAAATTTTAGCATGTAGAGTATAACTCTTTCTGGAATAGTTTTTTTATGTGCTTTTCCATGGTATCAATCACGTAACGATGCGATAATTTCTTCCTATAGAAAAAGACCATTTTATATAATTTTCGGCTGTATATTGGAATAAAAAGAGATCAAATTTGAATCTCAGAAAAACTCTTCAAGGTACACATCTCCATGTTCCAAACTAATTTCGTGCCATAATTTCAGGAAAATTCGTCAAACGGTATTGGTCCTACGCCGGACACAGACAGACATACTTGCTGCTTTATTATTAGCTAGCGGTACCCGCACGGCTATTCCCGTGTTAAAAAATGAAAAGACCTGTCGGTTCACCATTTTGTACATAGCGTTAACTTTGTTATGTGTAAATTATGTTATTTTATTAAAATGTATAGCATTCCACATAATTAAAAATTATCCGCCCATGGCAATCAACCAGCGAACCTACATATTTAAGTTTTTTTTTTTTTTACAAAATACACACAATAAAAGAGGACAAAAGAAAGAAAGAAACGAAACAAAACGAAAAATAAAATATTTAAGAGGAAACGCATTTTATTTGTTTAGTTCAAGTATGCACATAAAAAGGACGATTATAATCCATTAGAATAGTTTTAATTAATACATTTTTAATATAATTAGTTTTTATCAATTATTCATTGACAGTAAAACAGAAACACGAAATTGTGTAGCTTGCAGAGACTAACAGCAGCAAGAAAAGCTTTGAAAGCGGAAAAAACTTTCATCTGAAACCAAATAGGCAAATAACATGTTTGCTAATTCACTGGAGAGAAAAAATATATGAATAAAAGTATTAATAGGTTGGAATAACAGAAATCGCTATGAATGATAACATTTCTTTTAAAAAAAACCTGTGCAGTATTTTAATTCGTTTAAAAAAAAAAGAGAGAAATCAAATCCCAAAAAAATAAATTAATTAAAAATCGGCTGCTCCTCAAAATGTTAAAAACCGCAAGAAATAAATTTTAATTCGTTAAAAAAGAAAAGGATCATAAGCCAGTCGGCATTGTAACAATTCAAAGGAAATTAAAGTTAATTACCGTAAAAAAATAATTTCGAACTGCAGAGAAAAACGCTTATAACTTCTTTTCCAGTTAATTTAAAGGCTTCAAATTTTAGCACACAGGACAAAACTTTTTCTGGAACAGTTTTTTACGCGCTTTACAACGGTATGAAGCTCGAAAAGATGCGATAATTCCTTCCCATAGAAAACGACTATTTTACGAAACTTTCGTCTATAAATTGGAATAAAAAAAGAACAAATTCGAATTTCAGAAAAAACTCTCCGAGGTGCACACCCCCATGTTCCAAACTAATTTTGTGCTAAATTTCATGAAAATCCACCGAACGGTCTTGGCCCTACGCCGGACACAGACAGACACACACACACACACATACTTGATGCTTTATCATTAGTAGAGATATCCTAAGATATGGTAAAATAAACAACTTTACAGTAAAGTTACATTTAGGTTGCTTTCACATCGACTGCGACAAAGACAAAAAACATGTCTTTTCTCATCTGCGCAACCGCAGAGCCTATTTTTTAAAGGCGAAAATATGTTCTGCGCTTGCACAGCTGTGGAAAAGACGTGTTTTTTTGTCTTTGTCGCCGTCGATGTGAACGCACCCTTAGAGATTGCATTTTTATGACATTCTACGACGAAGAAACAAATGCTGTTTCGTCTTAACTATTTATCCTTATGAGTAAAAGAGCAATCAATGTTGAAACAAAATCCTGTTGGTTTGATCGGAATTGATCGGATTGTTGACGCAAAAATCGGGTCACTCCCAACTGAGGTTCAGCGTCATGTCTTCAAAATGTTTTAGTGTAATAACACAAACCTGCCATGGATCTGTGTTTTAGGCTCCGATAGTTGGTTCTTATGTATTTTTAAACGTTGAAATCAAAAATCACTTTCATTTTTCCCATCAATAAAAAATTCAACTTATAAAAGGGGCAAAAAATGGCAGCTTTTAAATTAGACTAAAAATTATAATGCATGAATAAGTGAGAGGACTCAGAAAAAGGTTGGAGGGTTAATTGACCCCTTTAATTTCTAAAGAAATTTGCCACAAGAGTAACATAAATTCATTTTAAGTGAGTCTTTTGATTAATTAAAGTATCTCTTTACGAGGCATGGTATACAATCAGAAATCACTCCCTCAGCTCCACCAATCCTTGATGATGTAAAACGAAAATAAAAACGAAAGTATCCAAGATACTTTCGTTTTTATTTTATGCGTCGAAAATTCTTTAAGTCGCTCATTCTCTTTACTTCGCACTTCCTTTTATTAAATGTGACGTATTTCATTTAAATTTTTGAGCCTTAAAAAATATACCAACAGTTTCCAAACCTCAAATCTGACGCTCAGAACATGACGAAGAATTGCAAACAAGCACTTATTTTTCAATGTTTATTTAATTACTTCATTTATTTTGTTTTTTTTACTTTTCTTTATTTTTGGCGATATTTTTTCAATACATTAAGCCTTCTTTCATACTTCATTGTTGTTTTTTTTTACTTTGTTTGAAAGTAGGCTAAAAAAAGATTTGTTCTCTCAACTGATCGGAAGCGTTTAGAAGCAAAGATGTAATAACGACAGGATTCAAAAATTTGTAGATAACTAGTGTAAATACCTAAGGAAGAAGATACGATAATTTTATTTCGAAAAGGGGAAATTTACCAAAAATTCGATATTGTCGTAATAATCATGAGATGAAACTTTTTAAAATCAACCTTACTAAACTAATGGTTATAAATTTCTATATTGCAAAATTTGCGTTTTTATTAAACACACACATATTTTACACAAAACTGTTAAATTTACATTTGCGAAAACCGTCTTTAAGTTTGGGCGGTTAACCGATAAGTACCAAATTATATTCTAGAGATCTCAACAAACTCATTTTAAAATAATAGATTTGAAAAGCAGCAATGAATGTTGTTTTCGTACATAGATCAACCGACCAAAATCACGAAACGGTAGATGTTGATAGAATTGGGATTTTTGTAGACAAATGGAGTGTTGCCAACCGGGAAAGAAAATCAAAGACCCTTTTTTATCCACGTGTTAGTTTTGTATATATAGAGATGTTTGTACAATTTTGGTGTTCAAAATGTTTCATTTTTCTAAGAAGGGTCCTTTTCGCGAAGGTATTTCCGCATTTGAAGTTGTTCGAATTGGCAGGTTAGATTTTAGAGATGACTTTTTAATTTATGTTCTGTTTAGGTTACTTTTTATGAGTGGTATAATTAAAAAATTGTGCAAGCAAACCTAATATTGATAAAATTTATTTAAAAATTTATATGTAATTCTGTCAGAGACTTACAAATTTGAGTATAAAAATGCGTTTGGAATACCGAGAATTAAATACAAATTACAGATACAATAACAACGTTCAGGCATGCCTCAGTTTCAAACTTTTTGTACCAGTACACAAAGGGCGTTCCATAAAAACTACGATTAAAACCATTATAAAAACAAATGAATATTATTTTTTAAATGGTTCTAATCGTATATAATTACAGCGAAATTATATACGCGTTATTTGCTGTCTTACATAATTACAGAAAAAAAAAATTCTTTTTCAAAATACATTTCCTCAACGGTCCTATCATTCAACCTATTTCTTCTGAAACAGATACAGCAGCTCTTTTCCTGGAAGCTGCTTCGTAGAACCCTGCACATTGCACTGCTGAAAAAACTTTAGAATCTGCTTAAAAATTTCAAAACTGAAATAATACTCATCATTCGCAGTAGTTTTTGTAGGCATAGCAAGCTGATTACCACTTTTATGATCAAACAAAAAAATCATCAGGAACCTTTCTAGCAGATTTGATTCGCCGGTTTATTTCTGGAGATGCAGAATCAGTGTCTCCGTACACTTGTAACGGACTGGGTAAGGGGATACAAACGATCCACCAAAAATTTATCAACTGTTTAAGAAATTCGAATCATTTCGAAACAACTGTTATACCCACAATATTGGTGAATTCTTGATTGCATTTGTTCTTTAGTAAGGTGATGCAGGACCCATCTGAGCAAATCTGTAAATTGTTCTGTTGAATGCGAGATAATGACATTTTCGAAATGCTATATTTGAGGCAATAAACTTTATCGGAAAAAGCCTATGATGTAGAGATAAGAAATTAATCCAACTCTAAACGAGTTTATTTTTGCACGAAACTTTTTGATCTTGATGATTTTTAAGGATATTTCTGAATGATTCAGTAAAAGAATGAATGAATAAATATGTGAGTGAATGAATGAATGAATGAGTGAATGAAGGAACCAATAAAAGAGTGAGTGAATATGTATTAACCGTTGAATAGGGTTTTTGAAATAATTAAGAACTAAAGCTAAATGATAATTTGATATTGGTTGTAAAGAAATCTACTGCAACCGTACCTGTAACCGTATCAGCTATATAAATGGCAGTAACAGAGCTTAACTGGCTGAACCACTGATATTCCGGATGTTGTATGTTGAAGGCTAACCAGGCCTGATAATACTGGTTCTTGTACTAATGCAGAATAAAGGTGTATTTAAATGGAGCTGTATTTCCTGAGATTTAAACTTAGGCTTATACAATTTTAACATGGTGCATCGGTGGTTCAGTGGTAGAATGCTCGCCTGCCACGCGGGCTGCCCGGGTTTGATTCCCAGCCAAATAATACAAATAATTTTGGAGGGAATTGTCCAATTTGAAATTTGTGTGTGTGTTCGAAAAATCTTCTCGAGAAGATTTCATATTTTGATTTGAACAATTTTTCGTGCAATTTTGAACAGTTCAAAAAATTTTAACTTTAGCACTTATGAGATAGAGCTCTAAACGTGACTTTTTTTTTATTTGAACAATTTTTGTTTATTTTTGAAAGTTGAAAAAATTTTAACATTAGCGACTACGAGGAAATTTCATGTCTACATAAATCCTGATCTAACTAACAGATTTGCTTGGAACATATTTCATCGGAAGGATCTTACGACGCAAAATGTGTACAGATGTCAAGTTCCCACAAAACTAAACGAGGCTATTTTCCCATGAATTTTTTGAATCGGGGTTTTTAGGAGACTTTCTGAATGATTGAATAAATAAATGAACGAGTGGAAGAATGAAGGAATAAAGGAGTGAATGAATGAATAAACATATGAATGAGTTTCAGAATAAGCCCATGAAGGCGTGAAAGAATGAATAAATAAAAAATAAATGAATGAGTGAATGAATATGTGTTAACAATTGTAAACGATATATTTAAAGTAATTAAAAACTAAAGACGGAGTGGGAAAAACAGAGGAAGAGATAAATTATAAATTTGATGTTGGGTGTATACGGGAAAGTAGGCTCGTATATTTCTAGACGGAACTTCTTGTTTTTACTTCTTTGTACGAAGTACAGGAAGTATTGTAGTCGCGTATAATTTTCCACTCAAACTTCACCCTTAACTTGTATTTGATTACAAATTAATCAGTTTGGACAATTTTTTCTCTTACAATATCCGTATGTATGTACATACGCACGTGCTTATGGACCACTGAAATATCGATTTGACCATCGCTGAGTCCGTTTTGACGAGTTTCTTCGTGCCGTTTGGATGTTCATATGTGTATATGTGCGTATGTACGTACCTCGTACAACTCAAAAATAGTTTGTCGTAGAAGGTTGAAATTTCGTATGTCGGACCTGTACACGGTCTAGTTGTGGACCTGCCCTTTTAGTTGCAATCGGATATTCAAAGAGTGGTGGTTTCAGTGATTTTGTGTCAATTGCATGCCAATTTCCAGTCGTTTTCAATAACAAGATATTTACATAAGCGCATTACTCAAACCAACTCCATAGTGAAGTATATTAGTGCGGCCGATATATGACAAAAGTTGGCCGAATTGTGCCTTTAATGATGGAAGCATAAAACTTGGGGAACATGTACTGTGGAGTTCCAAGCGTAACAGAGGGGACATCATACGCAGATTTTGATTTTAAAAAATACACAAAATTTGTACAGACAAAAATTAGTAGTCCAATTCGTAACTTTAAGTAGCAGTGTATAAATATTTCACTCAACATTGAAATTACATTCCCATTTGATCTCTTTAATTGAATTAAAGTATGTGTAACAGAGGGGACAAAAAATGTCAACAGTATTTGACATGTACTATAATTTATGTTAAATTCTGGGAACTGGAGATCTTTTAAAAAACTTGGCATTTTTTTTAAACTCTGAACATTCCAAATTAATAAAATTATGCATTTGTATATTGGAATCAAAAACTCCTTTTATTTAAATGTGGAAAACAATGTGTAACAGAGGGGACATGGCATGTAACAGAGGGGACAGCTTACAGATTTAGCTTCAATAGGTGCATATATTTGTTGCATTACAACAAAACATTATTGTCAAATCAAAAGTAACACTTCTGTTATTTAAAGTTGGAGTTGGTAACACAGTTATAATATCAGACATGTTAACTCATGATACATCACTGTAATTGTATTTAAAAGTTTTATGTCTACCAGATCGTGTTAAATAAACAACCTGAATATTGTCTGTTTCCCTATCTAATTCGATGATTTGGCAAACAAATTTTACTAGTCGTTTTCTTCCTTGGACATTAACAATAGCAAAACTGCCAACAGTTAAATCAGTAGAAGAAGGTTGATCAACTGAAGTAGAACTTCGATATTCTGGGCATTCTTTTACAGTATCCTTAAAGTTAAACTGTACTCCATCTTTAGCCGAAACTGGTTTAAACAAGATCTTACTACTCCCAGATACATTCCCAGAATTCCTTATAAACATTTCAACCAATGGGATTAGTTTAAAAATTTCAAGTCAACTTGTAACAGAGAGGACATTCCAGCTTTGTCCCTTCTCATTTATGTCCCCTCTGTAACTGTTATAAGTTTTTTAATTAGCAAAAAATATTCAAAATGATTACAAAACATGATTATACTAATAAATTTTATTGTAAATACCTCTTCTGCAGTTTATTCTTTGTTTATTTTTTGAATACAGTAAATTTATTTAAAAATTTGTAACAGAGGGGACATATTAATGACTAGAAAGTTTTTAATTTTAAAAAATAAGAAAAACATTTTGTATGAAAACATAAACTGCACACATATACTTAGAGTATGTAACTTACTGTATATAAAAAAAAATAGGAATAAAATCACTAAACTTATAACAGTTTTTGTTACTTAAAAAAGCAACACTTTTGATGGGAGAAATCAGAGTCTAAAGTGCCCCTTATTCTTCATAATTTTAAGTATAATTATGCATAGTTCTCAAAAATAACTATTCAATCCATAAACTTGGATATGTTTTCTTCAAGAAAATACCAAACCCGTGAATGTTGCTCAAAGTTTACAAAACCAAGTAGTGGTTTCAGTTGGCATGGAATGACACTACTACACATATTAAGATTTAATTTTAGATAGGAAGACATCGCAGATTTCGCCTGTTTCATTAATGGCGGGCTTTTAAAATGGCGGCCTATTGATTCGTTATGTGCGCTCGCTTGAAGTTTCTTTGATGATATTAAATGATCAGTTATGAAAACAATGACAGGTAATAATTGTTTCATACATGTTGTATGCAATTTATAATAATATACCATATTTTATTTATGATATGCATACTTTTATTCTACTTAAGACCTGATTATTTAATGAAATTACTAATGCTACGTTGCCTGAATTGCATTGCATAAATACACTAATCGATAAATGCGTAATATATTATAAATAGATAAATTTTTATAATATATATAATACACTGAAAATATTTGCCCCAAAATACATGAAAATCTCTTTGAAATCATGTATCTGGAATCTAACGTATAATTACAGAGAACTAAAACAGGAAACTGCAAACTCCTTAAAGTAAGAATTTACAGAGGACATTAAGTACAAAATGATGGTAATGAGCCGCAGTAGTTGCACCATCTAAAAATAATTTGTGTTTTTCTCGTACACAAAGTCAAAGGTTAGTTCAGTTGACCCCACACTAACTTAGGCCCTTCGGCCAAGACTGGCCACCGAGGGCCTTGCTGCTTACTATAGCTGGGAATAAACCGCACGGTACATAATATACTTACAACATATAATGTATTCTTGACAATTTATAAAATGGTAGTCGCAGATCTCAAGTGTTCAGCTTTACATAACTTAACAGATCTTTCTCAGTAATTGTACAGAGTGCGGAAAAACAAGAATTTTATTAAGAAACTGTTATCAAGAAATTTTATTATTTCATTTGAAACAAGTTCTTAAAGTGTAGGCAATAAGTTAGATTACAAATATATCACTAATTACAAAAAGCACCACAAGCATGCAGAGCAGTCTTTCAGCATTGACATTTGTGCGTGCAGGCACATAGAACCCGTTCTCTGCCACATAGAACCCGTTCTCTACATGCTTGTGAAGCCTCTGGTGAGGTTGTCCAGGATATTTCCCAGGGACCTTCAACTTTATTCTTCCAACCCCAGTCACCGATTGAGCACCGGGGTTTCGACCATCCTTTCGGAGCAGCAGTAACCAACCTAACCAGTGAAGAATTCACAAAAGAAAAATTTCTCATAAAAATCAAGAAAGGGAATTCTTTGCTATTGCTATTTATCACTCTCACGAACAAAATAACGCATCAGTCAAAGGTGATGAGTACCTGTAGGTCTAACAGGAAACTCAAAGGCTCTGCATCGTTGGATGGTATCTGAACCTGAGACGGACCGTTTAATTGAATAATTTAACTGTAACGCGGCAGAGAAGAAGGGAAAAGATCGTCGCTATCACGAAGCTACCAAGCAATCACAGATGGCGTTTGCAAAACATATCAAGTGTCACACTCGTGCCATGCAAGATATGAGAAACCCATCCAGTGATAAGAGCACTGATCCTCTTGCTCTTGAGAGCAGAAATGTTGTTGATATCGCACTTGCAGACATATTGTTACGCATTGAAAGAACTTTAGTTGAACAATATGAGTTAATGTCATAGAAATGTCAGCAGAAGAAGTATTAATAAAGCGAAACTGATATTGGATGCTGTAAGGAGGAATAACTTACACCTCAACATTCAGTCGTTCAGCCAACCTCCAGTTCGGGAAAAGTCTAACAAACAGTTACAGTTAACATTATTGAAGAATGACTGTTCGCTGTTCAATAAATTGTATATTGAATCACAGATGCGTAATGGCAATGCTTCAGTTGTTATGTTTCACAGATGCGTAATGGATGCATTTTTTTGACACGAAAACCAAGCTTATCCTCTGTCGAAGTCAGGGAGTCTAAGAACCGGGGATTTGTCTTGAATAGCTTCTAAGTACTTTCAATTCAACACCAGAAATTATATTCATTGATGGTGCTACATTTTTCAAGACGCTGCGACCAGGATTAGCAAAATCATTTGAAGATTATGCTAATAACTATATTCATACCCTATGTCAAACCTCATCTTAAATGTGTAAGAAGGATAAGAAAGCACGCAGCAAAAGAGGAAAAAGTGCTCGAATGCTTGCTGAAGGAAGTAGTCCACTTCCTACAAACTGGGAGAAATTTCTTCGAGTTGATGAAAATAAATCTGAAATGTTCTCTTCCCTGGCTACAGCTTTAGTAACTATTTCTGCAGACAAGCAAGTAATTATCCCAATTGGCAGCGATGTGCTCGTTATAAATCGTCAAGATGTCGCATGGTTGACTCCATGCACCTCCGAAAAAGATGACACTCGAACTATACATCATTATTATGAGATTCTTTGCAGCATGGGGATACCAAACCGAAATATGCACCTTGGATACTGAGGTTTTAGTTATTGCCATCTCATCGGCAGAACGCCTAAACATTGAGGAACTCTGGGTGGTACTTGGAGTGGGGTAGAAATATCGAATTTTCGCTGTGCATGACTTAGAAAGATATTTGGGTGGTGGTGAATGAGTTGCATTACCATTGTTCAATGCAATAACTAAGTGTGACACTGAATCCTTCTTTGGCGGAAGACGAAAAAAGACTACTTGGTACATTTGGAATACATATCAACACATCATTGGTACTTTTTGTACCTTGGCTGATAGACCAACTCAACAGAAAGTACAAGATATGAGAAAACCGTTTCAAAGATTTGTTGTAGTTCTGCTTTATGACGAAACTAGTAGTGATGAATGTGTGAATGATGCAAGAAAACACCTATTCACTCGTCAATGCAGAGCTATTGACAGTCTTCCTCTTCCAGTCTTCCTCCTTCACAAGGTGCGCTCATTCAAAGCTTAAAAAGAACCGTCTACAAGCTGGTTACTCCTGGGTTCAAAGGATGGTCTCAACCCCAGTGATTCCCTCACCAGGTGACTGGAGTTGAAAGAATAATGTTTAAGGTCCATGGGAAATATCCTGGACAACCTCACCAGAGGCTTCACAAGCATGCAGAGAACGGGTTCTATGTGGCTGCACGCACAAGTGTCAATGCTGGAAGACTGCTCTGTATGACTTGTGGTGCTTTTTGTAATTAGTGATATATTTGTAATCTAACTGATTGCCTACACTTTAAGTACTTGTTTCAAATGAAATAATTAAATTTCTTGATAACAGTTTCTCAATAAAATTCTTGTTTTTCCGCACGCTGTACAATTACTGAGAAAGATCTGTTCAGTTATGTAAAGCTGAACACTTGAGCTCTGCGACTACCATTTTATAAATTGTCAAGAAATACATTATATATTGTAAGTATATTATATACCGTGCGGTTTATTCCCAGCTCTCGTAAGCAGCAGGGCCATCGGTGGCCAGTCTTGGCCGAAGGGCCTAAGTTAGTGTGGGGTCAACTGAACTCACCTTTGACTTTTTGTACGAGAAATACTAACTCAAATTACTCTTAGATAGTACCACTACTGCGGCTAATTACTATTATTTTGTACATAATGTTCTCCGTAAATGCCTATTTTAAGGAGTTTGCAGTTTCCTGTTTATAGTTCTCTGTAATTATACGTTGGATTCCAGATACATGATTTCAAAGAGATTTTCATGTATTTTAGGGCAAATATTTTCAGTGTATTATATATATTATAAAAATTTATCTATTTATAATATATTACGCATTTATCGATTAGTGTATTTATGCAGCGCAATTCAGGCAAGGAAGTATTAGTAATTTCATTAAATTATCAGGTCTTAAGTAGAATAAAAGTATGCATATCATAAATAAAATATGGTATATTATTATGAATTGCACACTACATGTAAGAAACAATTATTACCTGTCATTGTTTTTATAAGTGATCATTTAATATCATCAAAGAAACTTCAAGCGAGCGCACATAACGAATTAATAATCCTTCATTTTGAATGCCCACCATTAATGAAATAGGCGAAATCTGCAAATGTTCTCCTATCTAAAATTAAATCTTAATATGGATAGTACATCTACCTCAAGTTTTATACTTCTATCATTAAAGGCACAATTATGTCACATATCTGCCGGACTATATTAGCTCCAATTTGGCGAGAACTAGAGAATATGTCGCCTATGTGGTATATATCGCCTCATGGGGCGCCAAAATAAAGAATCCAAATCCGGTGTCACTTTGGCAATTTATGAGATATTTGGCGACTTTCCCGTAAAACTTCCACGTTAAAACATTTGCAAGAATTTGAATGTTGTAAAATTGTCTTTCTTTAATTGATTCTCAACAAACTACATAGTGGGTATAAGTGTTTAAAATGCTCTTCACACCTTTCACTAAGGCATGCTTTCAGGGTTTTTTTCTTTGCAGATTCCATTCAGTTACTATGCTGTTTTAATTTCAAATTTCTCAGACCAATAAAAAAAAATCCATTAATCCTGAAAATGCTATTATTTATATTTACTATACTATATAGGTGTAGGGAAATAAAAGTGAACTAAGAATTAATTTTTAAAATAATAAAACTAAGAAATATAACTTTTAAAGTGAGTGTAGATACACTCACCCATACTTTTAAGTTCTCAAAACGGTGAATTATACTTAGTGTAGAACAAGGAAGCCAGGTTGCTGATGTGTGTTCCGAGGGTGCGCACATCAGCTCGATTTTTTTTTTTAGACAAATTTTCTGTGGAATTTTTTCATTGATTAATAATTATAATTTCTCCTCGAGAGACATTTGCTTTACAATATTAACAATACTGTATCCTCTTGGTCTGGATATGTCGGTGTGTTTGCCTTTCAAAAACGTATTGGTGGAACTTTTAGATGAACTTAATTAAGTTTCATCTTCTTAGTTTCTCTTCTTCCGTTTCGTTTACTTCATTGCTAATGCAAATAAATGCAGAAAAATGTGATGATTCATCACACTTCATTGATACTCTATTAGTTCCTGTTTTTAAAGCCAATTTTTGGCTTTTAATAATTTCTTTTAAAATAACAGAAGTTATCTAATAAGTTAAATTGAAATCTATTTAGTAAATAAAATATTTATTTTTTTTAACTAATGCCGAAAATACCGGTATTCGTTTATACCGGTATTGCTGTCACTCCTATTGCTATCCCCTAACTTTAATTTCCGATCTGTAATTCGATTGAACCTTACATTCATACTTCAGAATATTCCTGGAAATTGGTAATTCGAAACTGATGATGTAAAAATAAAATTACACTTCAGAGTAGTTAAAAAGATTTTATTGCGTTATAACTTTCTACTTTGTTCTGCTTGACATTTACTCTCAGTTAGACTGAAAAAGAATAAAGAAATAATCTATTCCAACAAAACATAAATGAGAAAAAATGGCCAAGTTCGATAGAATAAATGGACTTCAAGTAGTCGGCGTCAGCGATAAAAGAATTGATATCTAACAGGTGCCAAGTTCCATAGCAGATCCTTCAATCGTATCTGTACTAGTGTACAATGTTCTTTAATTTATTTAAAAACATCTTTTTATCGGATTCCTAACTTCTCAAGTGTTAATTAAGGTAAACTACATTCAAAAAATGTAACTCATTCAATTAGAAGTTTTAATTGTTAGTAAAATCATGCGGCAAGCTATTATAGTTAATTTCTAATTGTCTTCTTATCGTCGTCTTGAACGTAATTTATCTTAATTAAAACTTATCAAGTTAGGAATCTAATTTTTAAAAAAAGTGTTTAAATAAATTAAAGAACATTGTACAATCTTATAGCTATGATTAAAGGATCTGTTATGGAACTTAGCACCAGTTAGATATCAGTTCTTTTATCGCTGCCACCGACTGCTCCGAAGGCCGTTTGTTCTCTCGAACTTGGCCCCTTTTTTCCCATTTATGTTTTGCTGAGATATCATTAAAATTTGAAAAGCTAAAATTTGTGCTTTTATATTGTTATAGTAAATAAGTTATAGTAAATTAAACCAGGCTAAATTGTCGCTATTGATTATTTAAGATTTTTTTCGTTTGCTCACATTTCTCCGTAATAAGTCCGTAAGTTCATCTTTACTTAATCTTTTATTTAAAACATTGAAAAGTTCTGTCTGCAGCTACACTGGATTCTTTGCACTGAGCTCGAGGTTAGCCTTTAGTCGAAAAATTAAAGCGGAAAGGGCATTTCAATGCATCAATTATTATTTTCTTCCAAGCGCAAGAGAGTAATGTTTATGCTTACGGCAGAAAAATTTGGCTGCCGTTTGAAGATGTTAGGTATGATGCTACTTATGAGTGTGCTAGTAACTTCAAAGATAATGTAATTTTTTGAAGTTTCGGATTTTGCCAAATTGTCTACCTTGATACCAAGTGTCAAGTTTCGAAGTCACCCAGAAGTAGGTTATGTTTTTGATGCGTGAGTCAGTGAGTGAGTCAGTGATAAAAAATGACACTCTTCAGACCTTAATATTTCCATAACGATTAGAGGTAGCTCTATGAAAATTGATATTCTGGGGGTTAAGGGGGTCTCTATTAGACGTAAAAAATTTCAAGTATGTAAGTCTAATATTTTTTGGGTAATGATGGGGTCAAAAGTAGCTCGAAACGGTAAATATACACATTGTCGCCGTTTCGGAACCTGGCGGACACACTGCTGTGTGTCTAGAACTTAGGAACTATTATATTACATCATAGTCTGGTCAAATACTACGCTTAAATCACACCACTTTAAATCTAGCTTCCTGTCTGTAGTTCTGTTATTCGACTTAATGTCATACTATTTATGAATATCCGTAAAAATTCAGACTTTAAAACTAATAATGGAAAAAAATGCATTTCATAGTTGATGAAAAGAGTTTATTCAAATTACAATACAACTTTGCTGCACTGTTGACATCTATACACTTGTTAAAACTGAAAAAGAAAATTGAAATGATATGAGTTATTGTGCATTGAACAAAACTAGCTAAATCCCTTTTTGTCATTTTTAGATATAAACGTTAATAAACGTAAACTACTGCTGATGAGCAAAATAAGGTAAAAGTATTATGCTAATTTTTCTTACATAATGTAAAATTTCTTCAATTAAAAAGTTTTATAACCGTGAAGATCTGTTAATGCACAAAAAGGGATAAATGCATTGCTAATTTCTCTGACATAAGGCAAATTTCTTACATTAATAAATAAACTCACTGTAAGATAAGTGTATTTTATACTATTCTTGCCCAATTTAAAATTATTTAAAGGTGAACTATTATAACTGTAAGCAGCTGCTACTGAAATTGTTTTTTCTCACACAAGGATAAATTTCTTAAATATAATCGTAAATAGCTACTAATAAACAAAACTACCCTATACTACTATTTCTTTTCTATATCAGATAAAATTTCTTGATCATATTCAATAACTTCTGGAAAATAAAGTTTATAACAGTAAATAACTCTTTTAAGACCTCGAAAAATGATTTAATTGTTGCGAAAACCAGTCAAGGCTATGTCAATATAAGGGGTATTAATAAAAGCCATGATAAACTGTGAAATATACATGTTTTTTTTTTAATGTTAACTTTTTACTACTTTTTACTTTACTTCCGACTTTTAATGAGTTTTAATGCTTAATTAGATTTTTAAGGACTGTTGCCCATCTTCTACTGAAATTCTTTAACTAAATTTTTCCTTATAAATTTACAACAGCATTTTGGACATGTGTCACTTACCCTGGGAATGATGCAATGTTATCCCGCGCAACTCTGGGCATCTCAGCTAGTCATAAATAAAAGTAACTAATATAAAATGTACAAAATACTGGCAAGGGATCATTCATAAATGATGTCACGCTTCGAGGGGGGGAGGGGGGTTCGGGAAATTGTGACAAAGTGTGACAAGGGGAGGGGAGGGGGTAACAAGAAATGTGACATCATGCATTATGCAACATAGCGTGACGCGTGACAAAGGGGGGGAGGGGGGTCAAATATATGGGAAAAAAGCGTGACGTCATTTATGAACGGGCCCCAACAAAAAAAGGGCAATCCACTTGCGTTACCAGAAGTTACTCCTGGTGGAAGGTTGGTATTTACATGTATGTACGTATACATATATATGTATATATATATATATATATATATATATATATTACCATAGTCAACCATTTTGTTTAAATCCGTGGATTCTGGGACTTTGGGTTGCTCCCCTGAGCATTCAGTAGTTTAAACTATCTGGTCTAGCTTTCAGCCGAGCATTTTCCATGTATAACTGTTGAAGATATGGAGGTTTTGTATGAGGGTGATCAGTTTTCTCGTATGGTAGTTTCTCCTTTGTTGCTCTCCCTCCCCATTTCACCTTTCTTATCCCCCCCCCCCTTTCTGCTTGAGTCTTTCCTTTAATTTATCTGTTCTTATTCATTTTACACTTTCCTCTTTATTTCTCCTAATATGCTTATTGCATGTTGAGCAGTAAGTAGCAAAACCATCTTCCCACATTCTCGTGCTCCTTGTGTGACTGTTCTTGGAATACAACGCGCAAAAGTGAGTAATTTTTTTATAAATATTTTTCATAAAAATTTTTAGAAACTCAAAAATCTTATCTAAACTCAAAGTTACATAAATTCACTAAATTAAGAGAGGCAGCAAATGGCGAACAGTTTGTAAAAATATTGCCATACACTCTAATTGAGGGGCTTACAACGCTACGGAGACAGCAGAGATGAAACAAATCACAGTTATTACCTCTTTTAAAGATTCCAAGTTGCAAATTAAAAACATTCATCTAAAATTTCGGAATTTCAAATGTGTATCACCTTATACGTTTATAATGAGATTTGGGTTTAGCTACTTTTCTATTCCACTCGGAACGTATCGGACCACAAGTTAAAATCGACTACTTTCTCGGGAAAGAGGCCTTAGAAAATTTTAACCATGGTGTAAAATCTAGCCTTACTTCTTATTAAAATTTATCTGAGGTTAAACAACATTATGGATTGTTTTAATAATGTAGGCATTATGTTTCTGCAATATATGTACTTTATTACGCAACAATTATGGAGAAATATCGTAATTCCGTTCTAGCTATTATTTGAATTATATCTTCTAACTAAAAAATTCATGAAAAGAAGACATGCCATTAATACACGAAAAAGAACTCGCTAAAACATACTTACTTTTAATTTCACTGCAATTAACACTTTTATCTTTCTTTGACGTTTGATTCTGTTGTACTAGGGGTCTGATTTGGGCTCAGAGTAAAGCCTGCAATAAAGTAAATATTAACCTCTGTAATAAAGTAGTAGAATTTGAAATACAGCAGAACACTGTAAAAGATATGGAACTGAATACGGAAAGCAAATATCGGAATTTTATCATTGATGTTAAACATTTTCGCGTGGTGTCCCAAAAAGGAAAAACTTTCAACCGTAGGCGACTACTAGTTTTCTCTAATTACATCAAACCCTTGAGAAAAAATATTTTTCAGTGGTACGGATGGCTCCATGACTCATTAGGGCTTCAATAAAATTTTCATAACTGCTCGATTTTCAATTCGAGAGTCTTCCTTAGAAAACTGAATACTCATCAGCTGACAATTATTTTTTAATCTAAAAATAAACATTGACAACGAAAAATATCGATCGCGTGCCATCGGTGTTAAGCAAAAATCTACTTCAGTACATCTACAGCAAATACATGGATGTCTGAACAAAAACTTCGATGTCGCCTTCCTATCAAAAACCTCGGAACAACATTTGAAACCTCAGCATTTATGTACCGTTCAAATTATGATTAGTTTTGAAGTGTTTCCTTACGGTCGCACTTGGAATAACACTCCACTTTGTTCTTGAAGTTATTGGAGTTTCCTTCACAACCCCCATAGACGAAAAACTTGCAGGTTCCGTCTTTGACGTCGTAGTAATATCTTGGCATGTAGGCCTGGCAGGTTCCAGGATCAGGCTCACCAACACAATTCGAGTACTCCAAGTCATCTTCTTAATAAAGAAAGAAAAGTTCATTATAATTCCAGTTGAAGAATGGATTGTAACGAATCGTTTGCAATTATTCACTCCACTCTTTCTTTTATCTTTAAATATTTAGTACATATATAGATATTATTTTTATATATTAATTTAAATGTTATATATATATTTACATTTCTACATTTTTCTTAGCTCTGGATCTCTTTTACTTTGAAAGCCACACCCTAACTATTATTACTTTCTACTCTGGGACTACATTATAAACAATGTTTTGGAACGAAACTTTTTAAACCTCAACAAACGGTAGGGGAAGGTAGCCCAAAGTAGATTCTAAGGTGTACCCTAAAGTGGTTTTTCGTTATTTCTCAAAAGGGACAATAATACTGCTTGTACTTGGATCTATATTTTATTACTACGTAATGTTGTATTTAATTCCATGGAAACAGGTTCAGGAAACGCATTTAGAATTGTAGTAACTCCACTAACCTTTGCAATTTTTATTAATATACAACATATTGCATCAATAAAGAAACAGTTCTAAAAATTTAAGTAACTGATTTGTTCTTTTCTTAATGACTACCCACTTTACTCACTATGGCGGAAAAAGTGGATAATTTTTTTTTCCATACGTACAAACAGTTCTTGACTGGAAATAAGCTCGTGGCATTGCGCATAAAATTAAAAAGGTGAATAAATAAATGATCTGAAATAGAAACAAGAAGTTTCCTCTAGAACTATACGAGCCTACTCTCCCGTATACTCCAACTTCAAATATATAATCTTTCCACCTCTCTCTATCTTACTTGTCTAGCTTTAGTTCTTAATTACTTCAAATGTACGTTAATACATATTCATTCACTCATTCATTCATTCATTTATTGTTTCCCTTGTTCATCATTCATTCTTTCACTCATTCATTTATTCATTCATTCGTTCAGCAGTATCCTTAAGAATCCCGGTCAAAAAATTTCATAGGAAAATAGGCTCGTTTAGTTCTGGTTAAACTTCGTATCTGTACGTGTTCTACGGCCTAACATCTTTCCGAGGAAGTTTGTTCCAATCAAATCCGTCTGCTAGATCAGGATCTATATAGGATTGAAATTTCCCCGTAGGCGCTAATCTTAATTTTTGTCGAACTGTTCAAAAATGAGCAAAACTTATTCAAATCAAAAAAATTTTTACACCGAGAGCTTCTTCTAATAACCTTCATAGGAACAAGGATCTTATGGCCACAGATTTCATAATTTGCTTCATTTATGCCCATAGGCGCTAATGTTAAACTTTTTTGAGCTGTTTAAAATGGAACGAAACACTGTTCAAATCAAAAAACAAAATATGGAAATGAGACGTTTTCGCCCAGATCTTTCGATTGCAAAAAAAAAAATCGTTCGACTAGGACAATTCCCTCAAACGTTTTAGGGGGGGAGGGGGCAGACAGACCAACAGAAAACACATTTTCTCCATCTCAAAACCCTATTTTCAAGTTTCTAAATTTTTCAATCTATTTTAATTACTGCACTTATTTTTTACTTTTCTTTATTTTTACCGATATTTTTACGATACATTAAGTCTTCTTTTACACTTTATTTATTATCTTTTTTTTTTACTTTTTCGGGAGAATAGGCTAAAAATGAATAATGCTTCTTCCAACTATAAAACTATATTGTGGGATGGCAGCATGCGATACACTAACTGAGAAAATATCTCTCACGTGAAAAATATATTCTTTTTAAAAACAGTAATTAAAAAATAATAATAATAAACAAATATATTCCATGACTGCTGATAAAAACCACACTTTTGTGTCTTTTCCTCAGCCAAAAATGATTTCCATTATCTTTTTAATCATTACTTTTTCATGAAACATTAATATCACGTGCAGAACATGGATGTCTCCTTTTCCAGGGAATGTATCAAATAGAAGGTGTACACTATGTTAACAGATACAAAATGTTCAACCACCTTAAGAAGCAAAAAAGGAGTTTGAACATGGGAAAGGCCTTCTAGAACTAGCTTTCGCGATGGTACGTTCTTTTGGAATCCACACCCCGAGCTAGTAAAAAAGTTCCTGATTCGGAGCTCCAGAGGAGAAATATTTTGCTGCTCAGTTGTTGCGAAAAGAGAATGAAAAAAAAGTAAAACTAATAATAATGCACTTTGGAACGGAAATATATTATGTACAGCTTAATAATAATTATTATTTATATAAAAACTAAAATGTTTTCAACCATAGCTTTTGTAAAAAAAGTAAACTGCTTTAAAGTTTCTGAATCAGGTAATCAATTTAACTCATTCATCGAAATGTCTTTTGAGAAATGTCTTTCGATTTTGATCAATAGCTTTTTCTCAATTCTTGAAAAACTTAAAAAACATGTTCAGAATTACTGATCTTCTAAAAATAATATAATAATAATGTTTTTGTTTTATTTGATGTAAAAGTTTGCATTTATCGAAATTTTTCCCAGTTACTCTGCTCCTTCTTCTAAACACTTGCGCCGCCTCCATTATAGCTCCGTTCCGGGCTCCGAACACTTTTAATCGATTATATTATTTGCTTTCTTTTTTTCAGTTGATTCTAATCTGCTGCGTATATATTAGTTCTTAACCATTGCAGACCTAGTGCGTTCCCAGAGATTGGTACCAATTCTTTCAGCGGCACCACAATGAGTGCGGTACCATTGCCTTAATTATTGACGCTCAGTTTCCACCGTAGAGGGTGGCATCTGAGCTCTTATCGTTGAAAACTACACAAGGAATTTAATTTATCCGAGAGTATCCACGCAGAGCGGATACTCAAGGGATCTAAAACATGCCGTATAATCATAGGACATGGGCGCTCTTGGGCCAGGTTTGATTCTGCAAACATGGGCGTACGAGGCCTGTGTCTTACCACTACGATACAATACCAGTGGAACAAGATTTATATATGATTTTAATTTTCTCATGGAGCAGAAATATCATATATACATACTAACATAGCACTTACCTGCTACAGCAACGACAAAGATGCAAAGCAAAATCAAAGCCTTCATGTCTCTTCCTTGCTTGTTGATGATTCACGGTAAGTAAATTAATAATGCAATTTTCGAACTGGCAGATCGTTCACTTTAATATGATAAGGTGGGAAACTTTTAGAAGTTGAGCGCAAGAATTATTGAATGATTTTAAGGCTCTATTTTGGCATTTTATAGGAAACAAAGCTCTCAGGTTTCCCAATCCCGAGCACTGTTGCCATTTTTGTTTCGTAAACAGCATTGTTTCTCAATTTTAAATAGCACGAGTCAAATTTAAAGTGCAAGCTTTATGCTTCTTTCTAAATATTCAATGACACATGTTCTTACGAAAGTGCAAATAAAACTCATCATTATGTTTTTTGTTTTTAAGGAAAACAATTGTGAAACCATTGCAATCAAGAAATGTGTGTTTTAAAATCTTTCATTAGAACGAAAGTTTATTTTTTATTTCAGGTGCATGATGTCGTCATGCTCGGGTACGTAAAAATAATGAAAGTAATACAGATATATTTCATTCATTATTGAACTAATCAATATATTTCATACTGTAAGGCATTGCATACACTGCCTTTCCAGTTATTTTTAATATTTTATTGCCAAAATACTGTAAAAATACGAACTAAGGATCTTTTATTCAATAGTTTAAAGGGTATTTTTTAATTGATAAAACATTTTCAGCACCTATAGGAGAATCTCCTGCACTTTTTTTTAAACAAAAGCAAAAACATTAACACTAGAAATTATTACTAAGCATCAAAACATCAACAATATTGCAAAAGTTTTGAAGTCTGACGATACTCTTAGTTTCTTGTTTCAAAAAATAGGAAATAATTGTAAAAATAATAGTTAAAGTTTCTCGTTCCCCTTTTGTATTATTATTTTTTTTAATTTTATTATTTATCCTTCATTTATAATGTTACACGAGACGAGTGCAAATAAGAGCGTCCGCTTAAGATTATGGAGATGCTAGTATGAGGATACTTTTGCCTGTTATATGTCAGTAATTTATGTTAAATGGGATATTTACAGTAAAAAATACTAGAAACATAGATGCTAGCATTTTTTACTGTAAAATTTCCGGATTTTTTTTATTTTGCACTGCACTTTTTTTCAAGAGAGACATTTGGTTTTCGCGAGGCTTCCATTTTGGCGAAATTTGCGAACCGGTCTTAATCGCGAACTTAATCCTCGCAAAATACGTTTTGTTTTTACTGTGAATTACTGTGCGTATAAATTTCGCTAAATTTTCAGTTCACAAAACCACCGTTATCTTTATTTTCACGAAAATTACGACTCGCGAAAATAAGTGCTTTTACAGTAAGCTAAAAACTAACGCAGATAAACACAGAACATTAATAAATGAAACAACTCTGAAACGTACTAAATCTTGAAATTTTTGCCCTTTTTACTTTTCTTTCTTTCTTTTATTTCTTTTTTTTTGATTAATGGCTTCTGTTGCATTGGAGGTGGAATATCAGCGGCGTTCTCAGCTCCATAGCTCCAATTTTTAGCCGACTTTCCCGTAAAAGTAAAAAAATTAATAATAATAAAATATGAAAGAAGGCTTAATGTATCGCAAAAATATCACTAAAAATAAAAAAATGTCAAAAATAAGTGAATTTTTCTTTTTGCATTTGAAAGATCTCGGCGGAAACACCTTATTTCCATATTCATGTTTTGGTTTGAAAAATTTCGTTTAGTTTGGAACAGTTTAAAAAATTTTAACATCATCGATATTGGGGAAATATGAAGCACATTTTATAAACTCTGAATATAGAATCCAAGTTCTTTTAAACAAGCTTAGTAGGAGGAGCTCTCGACGTGAAATATTTTTTGTTTTGAACAGTTTTTTTTCGATTTCAAACAGCTTAAAAAAAATTCACATTAGTGCCTGCAGGAAAATTTCAATCCAGTACAAATCTTCCAAAGTGGGTTCCGCAGAAGGGGGGCAGAGGGGTTCATTTGGAAATTAATTATTACATAAATTTTTTTAGTCATGTGCAAAAAATCTGTCACGATTAAATTTAGCTGAAAGTAGTAGTTGATCCACTTTCTGAAGATAAAAATTAATTTGAAGGAAGCAAAATAAGAAATAAGAACTGTTCAGAGAGTTTTTTTAATTAGTTACTTAATGTAAAATTAATGTAACAATTGCAAAATGATTCGATGTCCTGTTTAAGAACACTCTGAAACTATTGGGGTGAACTGAAACCTATACGTCGCTTGATGACGAAAGGCTGACAATTATATTTGATGATAAAGACTAATGAGCAAAATGGGGAATTTAATTGGTTTTTGTATACTTATGACTTGATCTCAGAAAGGAGTCCAAAGTACAGTTTAGTAAACAGTTTTCCTCAGTGGGTTCCTTAATGTAAAACTGAATCGTTAAGGGTTCCGCGGTCAAAAAAGTTTGGGAACCGCTGTTATATCGTTAAAAGAAAGTATTTTGAAAAAAGAATTTTTTTTTTTTTTCGGTGCTGTAAATATATTTCTGGATTTTTTTTTAAGATCTTAGTTTTACGGAACGCCTTTTGTATCTAGATGCAAAATGCTTGAAACTGAGACATGCCCGGACGTTGTTATTGTGTCTGTAATTTCAGATGTCCAACGTTGTTATAATTGGACGTTGTGAATTTCGGAATACAGTTTCGATGTCGCTATTCGATGATGTCGAATAGCGGAATGTAGTGACGGACGTTACAGCTGAATTTCAGAAAGACTCTTTGTAGTGTATGGGGCTAAAAAACTACGCGATAACACGAACTTGTGCTTTATTTCATTTAAAAGTTCATATGGGAGTCCAAAAAGTGCAGTTCTAATGAATATAGAAACCTAATAACACAAAAGCATTTTATCATGTCACCAGCAAGATTTTCTTAGTTTTCAGCTTTCTTATTTCCAAGGAAACGTGAGCGCACTGATTTAAAAGCCAGCCAGGCGGATTTTTCGGCTTCTGACTGTTTGTTTTCATACTCTTCATCATGAAAGGACCTCTTAAATTGTGGGACAATAAAAATCCTTTCTTTTACTTTTGCCTCACTTAAATTTTTGAATTTGTGCCTGAGATGCAAGAAAGCCACTCCTTCTCTGTCAAGTCTTTTACAAATATTTCGATAAAAGAAGTTTAACGTGCAATTATGGAAAAAAGGCACATTGTAGATTCACAAGTGGATCATTTGATATGTTTTTTCCACTTGTAATTTTGCAATTTTTAAATTACCTTTGTGTTTGCTGAATATGCTCCAGGAATAAATAGGGAAAAAATGCTTAGAAGGAGGAGCATTGATGAACAAGCGCCACTCTGCTGAATTGTGCTCACGTCCTAATACTTTAAATAGTACATTCACATCACAGCAGCATGCTATTTTTTCTTTCTCCGTAAAATAGTCTACAAAATGCCTTTGTCGTCTTGTAAAAGACTCGAAACTTCGAGATGTAGATAAAGCTTTTGTTGCCAAAATGCCGCTAAAGTAACCCAAATTCATTAAAAAAGTCACTAGAATGGCAAAAATCTCACTGTGATGGAGAAAGATATAATTTATAATAAATTAAGTCGATAAATTACAAAAATATGCACATTTATCCAGAAAATACGTAAAGAACTAAAATGTGGAATTTTGGGAAAATGGTACGTGATAAGCAAAGAATAATTGCAGATTCGTAATTTTCAGCCTAAAATACATATGAAACAGAAATTTTCATCCAAAGAACATTTTTCGTGTTGAACAATGTTATTACACTCATAAAAAAACAACTTAAACAGAGTGTAAATTAAAAATTTATCACTAAACTTTAACCTGCAAAATTCGACAAAAGTTCAAATGCGGAAATATCCTCGCGAAAAGGACCATTCTTAGAAAAATAAACACAATGAACACATTAATAAACATTTGTAAATTTGGGAACAATAAATTTATTTTCAAAGCAGTGAAAACTCCGATAACGAAGTAAGTTATACCAAAGTATTCAGTCAAGAAACGAGCTCTAAGAAAGTACTGTTAATGATACAGGCTCTGAAGCAAAAAGGTAAGTCAAAAGCGCTCATTTGAAAATAATAAACAATATCTAGACTGACGAAAACAGCATTGTATCCACAGAAAAGTATCCAGAGGGTGGTGTAAGTGACAAACGACAGATCTTGAGTAAAACGAGTTCAAAGAGCTAATAATAGTATGAAACCTTTCAATGTATTTTTTTCTTTTAAATTACACTATATAGTAGCCCCTGTTAGGCCAAAAACTAACTTCTCTTGTCGCAAAACAAATGGGTTTTTACAGTTCGATTAAGGAATTTTGACATTTGGGCGCTTCTGTGCATCGCAAAAAGAACGAATCCATTCCAGTTTTAGGGAAGTTTATTTTTCAGGTGCGCGTTTAATACGCAAACCAAAATGCTTGCTTCTCTGTTTGTAGAAAGCAACTAAATTTATGGACTGGCATATAGCATCAGTTCGAAAAAAATCAAGAATGCTACACGAACCAGAACGAGAAAAAAACGGCACATTCCTTATACCAGTAGGCACTCAGTTGAACATGAATGGATTTTTCTTGGACCCTCCCAAGGGAGATCACTTTGGTTGATGGTAGAACATTACACTAGTTATTACACTACTTATCTACAAATTTTTAATGTCTTTGTTTCAGATGCTTCCCATCAGTAGATAGACCAAACCCTTTTTCAATCATGAAAAAAGTTCGAAGGTGACCCTGACGCTTTGTTAGTGTAACACAAATGTATACTTGTTTTTAAGGGAAGGGTTGAGGGATGTGCATTGAATTTCTTCGTTTGTTCTTCCGAAGAAATAAATCAGGAATTCTTTTTATCCCTCTGGTCTGGAATTTAGAACGCATTCGTTCTCGATATCGGAACGAGTTACTGCCTTACGTAGGGCTATAAATTCATTTATGTATGAGGAAACGGATATGAACGAGACAATTTTTCGTCACATGTGTAACACTTCTCTCTCTCCCTCGCTTTTTCACTTGTACTTTTGTTGAACTTACGATGTTTGAGCTCGATAACTTTTGAACTGACTTAATATCTTGCGTCGAAAATACGTCACACCAAGAATATTTTTATCGATCTGAAATGAATATTTCAAAATAGAGTTGCAAACTCATATGCTCAAGAAAAAATATTCCAAGAAGTTGGAGAATAATTATACTTTAACCTACTTATGCAGTAGGATTTTTTTCTTAATAACATAGGCTTGCGAAATTTGACTCCTTTCATATGTTTTTAAGTTTTTATTTATCTGTATTTTTTTATCACTGATTTCCCCAAAAGACCTACACTGTCTTCATCACGTAAGAAGTTTTCAGAATTTTGAAGAACTGGAGAGATTGCTTAAAGTTCTTCTTTAAAATCTTTTTTTTAATTATTTTTAATTTTGTTACAATTCATTTCTATGTTTAAACATGTCACTTACCTGAGGAAAAGGGAATGGCTCATTAACCCTTTAAATTTACAAAAAAATTTGCCACGAAACTATAACCTAAATTTCTATTCTAATGGTGTATATTTTAAAACATATTTATTGAAGCTCTTTTTTTTAATGTATGACATGCTTTCAGAAACAACTCCTCCCATCCTCTTAAAGACGAAGCAGTAGAGCATCGTTTATACGACTCCGACGGGACGACCGAAAAACGTCGTACAAACGATAACGTCGGAAAATAAATTTACCTTTTTGTCTTGATCCATGAATTGGAGTCACATGTAAATGTCGTATAAATGCAAACGTCGTATAAACGATTAGCCTTTCTGGCTAGATCCAAAAATTGAAGCCCCATCTAAATGTCATATAAATGACCCCATTTATTTTTGGCTGTTCTTTATTTTTCGCGACCTTCTTAAGAGCTATTAATCCTTCTTTCATACTTTATTATAATATTTTTTTTTAACTTTTTCATGAAAGTAGGTTGAATTTGGAGCTATAGAGCTAAGAACGCCGGTGATGTTGCACCTCCAATGCAATAGAAGCGCCCTCATTGCTCAAAAAAAAATGTTAAAAGGAGGCAATAAGTTTCAGATTTAGTGCGTTTTAGAGTTGTGATCCGTGTGTTAATGATCTGTGTTTGTCTGCTTTAGTTTTTAATGTACTGTAAAAGCACTTATTTTAGCGAGCCGTAACTTTCGTGAAAATGAAGATATCGGTGATGTCGCGAACTGAAATTTTCGCGCACTTTATATGAACAGTACTTGGTGGTAAAAAAAAAAAAAAAAAAAAAGTATTTCGCGAGGCTTAAATGTTCGCAATTACGACGGGCTCGGAAAAATCGCTAAAATTTAAGCCTCGCGAAAATAAGTTCTTTTACAGTACTCGAGAAAATTCAAATTGCAACTCGAACTGAATCAAGACATCATTTCATAATTATTCCACTAAAATTGCGCATATGTTCCACAAAATATTGCCCACAAAAGATTTTGCGCGATCCAAAGCGTTATGCATAACTTTGAAGAACTGTGAATTAAAAGAGAACGAGATAGATATAAGATAATGTAACATTGCAATTTATATTTTCAAATTTCTCTCTTGAGAAAATGTGCAGTGCAAAAAAAAAAGAAAAATTGCTTTAAAAAATACTGGCATCCATATTACCAGCATTTTTCACCGTAAATATCCCATTAATGATAAATTACTGATATATATGGCAGAAGTGTATTCATATTAGCATCCCCATAATGTAAGAGGGGCGCTTTTATTTACACTGTCCCATGTAACATGATAAATGAAAGATATATAATAAAATTTAAAAATAATAGCTCAAAAGAAAATTAGAAGCGATAATTATTATTTTTACAATTATTTCCTACTTTTTGAAACAAGAAACTAAGAGTATCGTCAGACTTCAAAAGTTTTGTGATATTGTCGATGTTTTGACACTTGGTAATAATTTCTAGTGTTAATGTTTTTGTTTTAGATTAAAAAAAAGAGGAGGACATTCTCGGATATGTGCTTAAAAAATTTTATTTATTAAAAAATACCCTTAAAACTATTGTATAAAACATCCTTAGTTCGTATAAAGTATAAAGCATCGCAGGAAGCTCTTCTTAGCAAACTTGCTTATATTGGTATTATTGGAAAACCCTTAATTTGGGTTAAATATTGACTGATTGGGAGGAAACAAGTAGTAGTTAAAGGCAATTATTCTCAGTGGATTGATGTTTTATGTGGTGTTCCACAAGGTTCAGTTTTAAGGCCGTTATTATTCATTATTTTTATTAATGATATTAGTGAGAGTGTTTCTGGAAAGATCAATATTTTTGCTGATAATGTTAAAGTCATGGGGATTGAAGACACAGAAGAACAGGTCAGTCAGCTTCAAGAGGATTTATATCAAATTTCTAGGTGGGCAATTAAGTGGGGTATGTCTTTTAATGTTGGGAAATGTCAAGTGTTTCACTTTGGTCATGTGAATCAATGTACAAGCTATTATTTACAAGGTTCCGTCATTAGTGAAGCAGAAACAGTTGTTGATCTGGAAGTATTGATTAGTCACGACTTCAAGTTTAGTCAGCAGTGTAGCATAGTAAGTAACAAAGCTAACAGGATGCTAGGGTTTATCTATAGGGCTATTTCGAACAGATCTAAGGAAAGTTGTATTGCCATTATACAGAAGTTTGGTACGACCTCATTTGGAGTATACTGTTCAGTTCTGGTCTCCTTATCTAAAGAAGGATATTGCCTTATTGGAAAGAGTTCAAAGGAGGGTTACTAGGTTGGTAAAAGGTCTCTCAGACTTTGATTACGAGGTTAAGCTTAAAAGCTCAATTATGTATAGCAAAGGAGAGTTAGAGGGAACATGATACAGTTGTTTAAATTCATTAAAACGGGAAATGTTGATGGGCTGCAGTTATGCACTGAAGGTAGAACCAGAGGTCATTGTTTTAAGTTTTTCAAACCTCAGGGTAATCTTGAAATTAGGAAACAATACTACTGTAGGCAGTTGGGATAGTTTGCCGGAAACAACTGTTAATTGCAGTGGAGTAAAAACTTTTAAGAAGGCTCTTGATGTTCATTGGGGATTGTTAAATTGACTAGAACCAGCCTAGCTGGGCCCTGTGCCTGTTGCTGGTTGTCACTTTTGTATATGTATTTATTTTTACAGTATTTTGCCAATAAAATATTGAAAATAATTGGCAAAGCTGTACGCAAGACTTTAAAATTTATAGTATGAAATATTCAACTGATAAGTACTTAATGAATGAGACGTATCTCGAATGCTTTCATCATTTTTATGTACCCGAGCATGACGACATCATGCACACGAAACAAAAAATAAGATTTGGTTCTAATGAAAGATTTTAAAACACACATTCCTTAATTGCAATGATTTCCCAATTGCTTTAATTAAAAACGAAAAACACAGTGAGGAGTTTTATTTGCATTTTCGTAAGAACATGTGTCATTGAATGTTTAGAAAGAAGCATATAGCTTGCACTTTAAATTTGACTCGAGCTATTTAAAATTGAGAAACAATGCTGGTTACGAAACAAAGATGGAAGCAGCACTCGGGATTGAGAAATCTGAGCTCTGTTTCCTATGAAATGCCAAAATAGAGCCTTAAAACGATTAAATAATTCTTGCGGACCAATTGCTTCCATTTACAAAGCCGCTCATCTTCTAGAAATTTCTCAGCTTATCATATAAAAGTGAACGATCTGCCAGTTCGAACATTGCATTGTTAATTTACTTACCTTGTATCATCAATCAACAAGCAAGGAAGAGACATGAAAGCTTTGATTTTGCTTTGCATCTTTGTCGTTACAGTAGCAGGTAAGTGCTATGTTTGTATGTATATATGATATTTTTGAGCCGTTGGAAAAACGGCTCAGTTTCATGATAAAATTTAAATCATACATAAAGTTTGTTCCGCAAGGTGGCGTACTGGTAGGGCGCTGACCTCGTACACTCATGTTCACAGAATCAAACCTGGCCCAAGTCGGTGGATTTTCAAGATGCAGGAAATCGACGGCGACCATGTCGTACGATTATATGGCATGTTAAAGATCCCTTGAGTATCCGTTCGGCGTGGATACACTCGAATATATTAAACTCCTTGTGTAGTTTTCAGCGAATAGAGCTCAGGTGCCATCCTTTACAGGGGAAACTGAGCCCCAAACATTGAGACAATGGTACCGCACTCATTGTGGTGCCACTGAAAGAATTGGTACCAATCTCTGGGAACGCGCTAAGTCTGCAGTGATTAAGAGCTAATATATACGCAGTCCATCATAAATAAATTAAAAAATCACATAAAAAATGAATCAAATGAAAAAAGAAAGTAAATAATATGATGGAGTAAAACTGCTCGGAGCACGGAACGGAGCTGTAAGGTTGCGGGGCAGGTGTTTAGAGGAAAGAGCGGAGTAACTCAAAAAAAGTGGCTGCTCAAGAAAGTAAATAATATGATGGAGTAAAACTGCTCGGAGCACGGAACGGAGCTGCAAGGTTGCGGGGCAGGTGTTTAGAGGAAAGAGCGGAGTAACTCAAAAAAAGTGGCTGCTCAAGAAAGTAAATAATATGATGGAGTAAAACTGCTCGGAGCACGGAACGGAGCTGTGAGGGTGCGGGGCAGGTGTTTAGAGGAAAGAGCGGGGTAACTCAAAAAAAGTGGCTGCTCCAGATCCCTGGTTTGAGATCTATTGAACAGTCGACGTTTATCTTAAAGAAGTCAACTCTTAATTGGTAAATGCAAACTTCTTCATCAAAAAAGGAAAAAAAACCCCGCCACCTTAAAAAAAAAAGAAGAAAAAAACACATTATTTTTATTATTTTTAGAAGATTAGTGATTCTTTATATGTAAGTTTTTCAAGAGTTGACAAAAAGCTATTAATCAAAATCGAAATAAATTTCTCCATAGACATTTCGATGAATAAATGAAATTGATTAACTGATTCAGAAACTTTAAAGTAGTTTACTTTTCTTACAAAAGCTGTGGCTGAAAACATTTTAGTTTTTATATAAATTTCAATTATCATTTAGCTGTTTATAATATATTTCCGTTCCAAAGTGCTTTGTTATTAGTTTTCCTTTATTTTCCTATTTGTTTTGTTTTTACGTTTTTTTTTTCCTTTCTTTTTTGGCGATAATTGAGCAGCAAAATATTTCTCCTCTTGAACTCCGAATCTGGAAATTTTTTTACAAGCTTATGTTGATTTCAAAAAAGCGCACCATCGCGAAATCTAGTTTTGGAAGGCCTTCCCAAGTTCAAACTTCTTTTCTGCTTCTTAAGGTGGTTGAACGTTTTGTATCTGTTTACATAGTCTACACCTTCTATTTGGGCCATTCCCTGGAAAAGAGACATCCACGTTCTGCACGTGATATTAATGTTTTATGAAAAAGTAATGATTGAAAAGGTAATGGAAATCCTTTTTGGCTGAGGAAAAGACACAAAAGTGGTTTTCATCAGCCGTCATGGAATATATTGTTTTTTATTACTTTTTAAATTGCTGTTTTTAAAAAGAATATATTTTTTAAGTGTGTAACATTTTCCTAGTTAGTGTATCGCATGCTGTCATCCTTCAATATAATTTTTTAGTTCGAAAAAACATTATTCATTTTTTTAAAATAATTTTTGGGAGTGAATAATAAAGATAAATAAGAATAAAAATACACAGTTTGAATATGTTTCTAGAGCTTTAGTAATTTTGCATTAAAATCATATTTCATCAAATTTGAGTGTAACCAAATGTTTTGTCGATATTATGATTTTCTCTATTTCAGATCATTAATATTTTCACCTTTTTATTTTTATGTCGCAATGCCACGAGCTTATTTCCAGTCAAGAACTGTTTGTACGCATGCAAAACAGAAAAGAAATCCACCTTTCCGGCCCTAGTGAATAAAGTGTATGTCATTAATAAAAGAACAAATCAGTTAATTAAATTTTTGGAACCGTTTTTTTCATTGATAATTGCAAAGTTTAGTGGAATTACTACGTTTCTCAATGCGTTTTCTAAACCTGTTTCCGTGCATATGAATACAAAATTATTTGGTAGTGAAATACGAATGAACCTACTCGCAGAATTATTGTCCCTTTTCAGAAATTACGAAAAACCACTTCAGGCCTCCCCCCCCCCCCCCCCCCGATCTAGTTTGGGTTACCTTCCCCTATCGTTTGCTGAGATTTTAATATGTGAAGATTCGTCCAAAATAAAATTTATTATAATGTAGTCCCAGTGTAGAAAGCATTGCTCGAAAACTATATTGCCCGACATGCCCGGGGCATGTAAAAATTCCGATTGGGTATGAATCTTGTACTCTTACGTACCCGGTAGGGCATGTAATTTTTCGATCAAATAATTTTTTTCAAAATCATATTATTTCGCATTTTATTGAAAACTCACCGCGTTCTTACCGGAGCTCAAAATCAGAGGCGTAGCTAGGATTTTCAGCGCCAGGGGACAACTGAAGATTTTGCGCCCCCCCCCCCCCCCTCTGCCCTTGGGAGACCTAGGAGCGCCCCCACAGGGAATTAAAAAAGCTTTTATGCTTCCTAAATGATAAATAGCTCTAAAGCAGTCCTTTTAACTTTCATTTTTATTAGCGACCATTCACTTCTAAGGGAAAAATGGGATACTTACTTCGCAAATTATTTGTCTGATTTCCCACGCACTCCTGTTCTACATTGTTCATTCCCGATATGGTTTGCAGTGCTCAGACGTTTTTGTCGAACATATTCACACCTCTTCAGTTCAAATAATTTTCTTTTCGCATTTAAAAATAAAATAAATTAACACTAATTTGGCGCCCTTGACGCTGCGCCCGGGGACAGGTGTCCCTCCTTGCCCCCACCTAGCTACGCCTCTGCTCAAAATTGACATGTTGACATGCATGTCAACAATAATATTGTTATAAAGTTTAAATTTTGCAAATTTTGACTTGTAACGACCTATTACGTAACATTTATTTGTAACGTAATTTTTTAATGATTTAGATTAACGTTAAAATAATTCTTGATTCAGACATGAAGCTGTTAATTTTATTTTTGACTGATTAATGCTATACGACGAATTCAAATGTTTATCAACATGCAATAAAGCAGCTTTTGGGCATATAAAAATTTTGTTCGGGAATGTATTTTTTAGACAAACCTGCCCGGCGGGGCATGTAAAATTTTAAAGATTTTTCTTGCCCTGGTAGAAAGGAGTAATAATTGGGGTGTAGCTTTCGGAGTAAAAGAAATCCGGAAAAATATGGAAATATAATACATGTAATATTTAATTAATATATAATACGAGTATATGTAAATATATACTAAATATTTAAAGAAAAAAAAGAGTGGAGTCCTCTCATTTTAATAATGATTCTACATGAACGAATAGCTATCAAGCAGCATACGCTTTAAACATTTTGTTTAACAGAAACATTTTCATTTAGGCAAAAACAATGACAGATAACAATATTTTGTTGCAAAAGTTTTCAAAATTGAGGAACAGCAGAAGCCGAAGATTAGTTTCAAATTGTTCGCCCAATCACTTACTCAGTGAAAAACATTGCTTTTTCCGTTCTATATAGATTTCAATGAAAGTTAATAGATTAGGATAGATTTTCAAATGAAAGTTAAGGGAATGCTTTAAGGGCTAGTTTTTTTCTTCGGCACACATGCTTGCGAGTGGTAATCTTTTCTAAAAAGAATAATTAACTAGTCGTTACAATCCATTCTTTAACTAGAATTATAATAAACTTTTCTTTCTTTATTAACAGATGACATGGAGTATTGCTTTGAGGATCCTGATACTGGACCATGCCAGGCCTATATGCCAAGATATTATTTCGATATCAAAGACGGAACCTGCAAGAACTTCGTCTACGGGGGTTGTAACGGAAACCTCAATAGATTCATGAACGAAGCGGAGTGTTATTCCAGATGCGCAGGTAAGGAAAGATTTCAAAACTAATCATAATTTGTGCGATACATAAATGCTGAGGTTTCAAATGTTATTCCGAGGTTTTTGATAGGAAGGCGACGTCGATGTTTTTGTTCAGACATCCATGTATTTGCTATAGATGTATTGGAGTAGATTTTTGCTTAACACCGATAGCAAGCGAACGATATTTTTCGTTGTCGTGTTTATTTTTAGATTAAAAAAAATTGTCAGCTGATGAGTGCTCAGTTTTCTAAGGGAGACTTTCGGATAGGAAATCGAGCAGTTATGAAAATTTTATTGAAGCCCTGATGAGTGATAGAACCATCTGTACCACTGGAAAATATTTTTTCTCGAGAGATTTATGTAATTAGAGAAAAGTAGTAGTCGCCTAGGGTCGAAAGTTTTTTCTCTTTTGGACACCACGCGAAAATATTTAACATTAATGACGGAATTCCGATCTTTGCTTTCCGTATTCACTTCCGTACCTTCTTACCATATTCAGTGTTCTGCTGTATTTCAAATTCTACTACTTTGTTACAGTTGTTAATGTTTTCTTTATTACAGCCTTTACTCAGATCCCAGATGACACCCCCAGTACAGCAGAATCATAAGTCAAAGAAAGTTAAAAGTGAAAGTTGCAGTAAAATCAAAAGTAAGTATGTTTTAGCGAGTTCTTTTTTGTGTATTAATCATATGTCCTTATTTTCATGAAATTTTTAGTTAGTAGATATAATTCAAATAATAGAACTAAATTATGATATCTCTCCATAATTATTGCGTAATATTTCACTTGAAAGAATCATAGTGCAAACACTATTAAAACAATCCATAACCCATTTAACCACAGAGAAATTTGAATAAGGATAAATGCTAGATTTTACATCACGATTAACATTTTCTAATGCCTCTCTCCTGAAAAAGTAGTCGATTTATCTTGTGGTCCTCTTGCACTGGACATGCGATACGTTCCAAATGGAATAGAAAAGAAACTAAACCCAAATCTAATTATAAACATAAAGTGACACTCATTTGAAATTCCGTAGGTTTGGAAGAATGATTTTAGTTTGCAAATTGGGATCTTTAAAAGAGATAATAACAGTGATCTGTTTTCCTCTCTGCTGTCTCGGTACCGTTGTGAGGCCCCATCTTAAAGTGTATGGCAATATTTATTAACTGTTCGCAATTTGCTGCATCTTTCAATCTATTGCATCTACGTAATTTTGAGTGTGATTCTAACGGTTTTGGGGAAAAATATATTTATAAACAAATTTCTCACTTTTCTGCGTTATTTTCTAAAAGCAGTCACACGATGGGAAAGAGAATGTGGGAAGAGGTTTATGTTACTTTCAGCTCAACATGTAACAAGCATATAAGGCGAAAGAAAGAGGAAAGTGGAAAATGAATAAGAACAGATAAATTAAAGGAAAGACTCAAGCAGAAGGAGGGAGAGAATAATAACGTTGAAATAGGGAGGGAGAGCAGCAAAGAAGAAACTACCACACGAGAAAACTGATTACCTTCATACAAAACATAAAACCTCCATAGCTTGAATAATTGTAAATGGAGAATGCTCGGCTCAAAGATAGACCAGATAGTTTAAACTATTGTAGGCTCAGGGGAGCAACCATGGATTGGTTTTGGAGGTCAAACTCTGTCCTAGAACCCACGGTTTTAAGCAAAATGGTTGACTACAGTAATATATATATATATACATATATTCATGTAAAGACCAATACACCTCCAGGAGAAACTTCTGGTAGCGGCACTGGATTGCCATTTTTTGTTGTCAGTATTTTGTACATTTTATCTTTAAAAGTGCATTTTGTACATTTTATCTTTTCTTCTAAAGTTATTTTAATTTGTAAAGCACTAATAAACTGCGACTGATGGGATTTAACTGACTTTTCTTTGCGTATTTATATATAGATTACTATACATTGTGCGTTCATTATTTTTCATTTTCATGCAGTAAAGGCTCAATGCCTTCATAAAGTACGTAATTTTCCTTTGTTTAAGGGTATTTGGGCAGTTTATTTCTTGTTTTATTCTTAAGCAAATAACACATGCAAATACAGTACCGTATTTTCCGAGGAAACACTCATGACTACTCATTTTTATCCTAATTCCAGCCAAAACGAAATTTTCAAACTCAGTCACCCTTCGGTCCACGTTAGGCCGAGTTATTGGAATTCTGCTGTACCTGAATCAAATGCATGAAGGTGCCAAACTTCAAACGCTAATATCTCATTTTGAGCTCAGAAGTAGATGCAGCAGTTGTATTTAGTACTAAAGTATAGTAAAAAGTTAACATTAAATAATAATGTTTTTTAACAGTTAATCATGGCTTTTATTAATTCTCCTTCTATTGACGTAGCCTTGGTTAGTTTTTTCAATAATTAAACCATTTCTCAAGGTCTTAAAAAAGCTATTTACTGTTTTAAACTTTGATTTCAAGAATATAATGAACTTTATGTTTAAAAAATTAATGCACTTCATGTTCAATAAATTAATGAGCTTTGTGTTTAAGATATTAATAAACTTTAACCTAATGTGAGAAAAAACAGTTTCAGTAGCAGCCGCTTACAGTTATAATAGTTATCATCAAACAATTTTAAATTAGGCAAGAATAGTACAAAATACACTTATTTTGAATTTATTTAGTAATTCAAGAAGTTTTGCCTTGAGGAAGAGAAATTAGAAATACATTTATCTTGTTTTGTGCATCGACACACGTTCATGGTTATAAAAGTTTTTTAAAACATTTATCTTATTTTGCTCATTAGCAGCACTTTTCGATTATTTATGTTTAAATAAAAAATGAAAAAAAAAGGGGTTGTAGCTAGTTTTGTTCATTGCACAATAACCTATATCATTTCAATTTTCTTTTTCAGCTTAAACGAGTGTATAGATGCAGCAAAGTCGTATTGTACAGTGCAGCAAAGTTGTATTGTTATCTGAATAAACTCTTTTTACCGACTATGAAATGCGGTTTTTTTTTTTTTTTTTTTTTTCATTATTAGTTTTGAAGTCTGAATTTTTATGGATATTCATAAATAATGTGACATCAAGTCGAATAACAGAACTACAGATTGGAGGCTAGGTTTAAAGTGGTATGATTTAAGCGTAGTATTTCACCAAACTAAGATGTAACATAAGAGTTCCTAAGTTCTGGCACGCTCAGGGTATCACTGTACTAAAAAAATGAATTATCGCGTGCAGGGCTCGATTTACATTTTGAATCACTATAGGCACAACTCATGTTTGGGAGCCCCTCAGGCAACAAAATTTTTTTAAACATAACATCCAGTATGTGTTTTTAAAACTTGCCAGTCACTCCAAAATTTGGGGGCCCCCAAAGCGCAAAAACTAATTTGTTTTTCAAATGTCGAAGCGTCAGACTAACATTTGCGAACCCCCAACGTGCAAAATGATTTTGTCTTTAAATTACAAAATGATTGAATAAAACCTGGGGTCCCTCAAAGTGAAAAATCGATTTTGCTTTTCAAATTTCAAATTGTCAGACCAAAATTTGGGGGCCCCCAAAGTGAAAATTCCTTGTGATTTTAAAATAATTTAATAATACAAAATTTCTGAGAAGCAACAGAACACTAAAAGTTTGTTTTTAAAAGATGCTATTTTTAAATATTTTTCTAAAAAATTTTAAATTACAAAAAAAAAAAAGGGGCCACCTCACGGGCCTAATGTAAATAAGGCCCGTAAGAAAAAACAAAGCCCGTATTTCAGAGAACGTAATAACTTGTAAAAATAATAAAATTACGTCACAACACTATTTCTGCCTTAAGAATTAAAACATATTCTTTCCTTTTGGGATTTTCCAAAATATTGCATCATCAACGTTTCTGAAATACATGACATTGATTGCATAAATTAGAAAAGAGTTTATATTTTCTTTTTATCATTTTGAAGCTTTAATTTCATTTCTTAGTCCAATTACGGTTGACTTATGAAACACAACACGGAACATTAACTTAGAAATCTCTGTATGTATTGTAGATATAAAAATCTTGAAAGTTAGGTAATGCAGTAAGGATACCACTTATCTAATCAGGATTTATTTCATGATATAACGTCACATTAATATTTTGTACAAGAAAAATTGGCAAAATATGTCATTTTTTAGCCTACTTTCTCATAAAAGTAAAATAGAAGAAAAGTTGAAAGGAGGTTTAACCATGGAAAAATATCCTAATAAAAATGAAAGTAACAGATTCGTTAAACAATGAAATAACCAATAAATATAAAGGATGTAATTATGTGTGTATACCTGTACATGTATGCCATATATAATGAATTACAAGCTAGTTCTATAAAACACAAACAATTCACTAAAACAAAGAAGGAAAAAAGACCTTCATTTAAAAAATAATTTAAATATCAGACGTATTAGGATTACAAGGAACTTCATTTTTAAAGAAAGATAAATCAGCTTATGAATGAAAATACGTCTGAAAAAAGCTGAAATTTTATTCTCTACTTGCTCAACAATTTTATCAAGGTTGGATTAAATTGCCCAATTATTAGAGCGTTTACTATAGATTAATTAATGTAACAAACGCGTTAAAACAAAGTGTGAGCAAGTCCTTTACTGAGAAAATAATATCATCTAAGTGCAAGTGGTGGCTGATGTGCCTGAAAATTATTACAAGAAGATTTGTAGATCCTTTAGCACCCGTCGAAAATATCTTAACCCCCCCCCCCCCCTTCGCTATTTTAAATCCTTGACTAGAGAGATTTTCGGGAAATACTTTAGAAAGATCTTCGGTGACGAATGTTTGCGTTTTTGAATAATAGAATGCGCAAAATTCCATTTCGTTCTGCGAGATAAGGAAGGGTTGCATGGATTGTAGAGAGAGCCTTAAATTCGAATTTTGAATCTGGATGAGCATACCTACGGAAAGGTTGATGAAACTTCTAATAAATTATCTTCCTCGGAAATTTGTAACAGCATCCTCTTCAACACAAAGGATATATTTATAGTAAAAAGAATTTAAGTTTTTTTTTTTTTTTTTTTTGTATTTATGGTAGCTTCGTTTTAAATTTACAGTTGAGAATGAAAACTAGCAAAAAAAGAAAGTGTTCAACCATACTTTTTAATAAAACAGTAACTACACACTATAATGACTTTTAACCTTCAAAGTAGACCGCTGCTAATGCAGAACGCATATTTTTGTGAAATTTCAATTGTTAAAAGCATCATGGGGGAAAAAATCTGATGGATCATATTATAGTGTACATATAATGCAAATCTGTATGTTTGTCTAATAAAGAATATCCACTACGTTAAGTTGTATTTTTAATCACTCTTTTTAAGAATGACTCTCTAATGTGTGAAGGTTGCAAAAACAGCATAGTCCTTACAAAAAATAAGTTTTTCATTTTAATATTTTGAAAACAAATTCTCTTTTCTACCATTTTTCATTAAGGAACACTCTTCGGGTTGCAAAATTTTTCTTTTGAAAATTTTCGCTCCATAGCTGTTTTTTATTTAAAGAACTATTTATTTACTTATTTGTAGTCGGGCTAAAAAGTAAATATCAGTTTTTGTTTTCGGAACAAATTAGCAGAAAGAAATGAAATTAGAAAAATATAAATAAATAAATAAGTAAAAATAACAATTGTAAATAAATAAAATAAAAAACCCCAACTGAGCCATGTCCAATTCTTTGCGTACTGGATTGACTCGGTAGCAAATACTGATTTCTTTTCGGCTTAAAAGGTTCGCATGTAATTATTTGTATAAAAGATATATGTGTACAATATATATATACACATATGTTTGTATGTTATATACGTATTTCTATTTTCTATTCACAATGAAAACAATTCCTTGTGTTTTTAATCGACTTGACATAGAAAGGAGGTTATACAGTTATACCGCGGTTGAATGTCGTTTCTTTGTTTTTGTTTTTTGTTTGTTTGTTTGTCTCTAATACATTCTCACAGGATGAACCGATTTTCATGATTTTTTTTTTTTTTTTTGAACCGATCGAGGGTGATTTCAAATAGGTCCCGTACCTTTGTTGGACCATATTCGATAATTATAAAAATTTATCTGCAGAAATGTAACTTTTGTTTTTCATCCATAACTTTTGACTAAATGAACTGATTTTGATGATTTTTTCTTTAATCGATAGAGGGTCGTCTAACTTAGATATCGTACATCAATTTGGCTATAACTGTGTTTTTAGAAAAAACGTTATGGGGTAAATGTAACTATGTTTCCTTTAATTGAAAAGGTATGGCTTGATTTTACTTTGATGGGAAAATTATTAATAAATAAAAAACTCATTGGTTAAAAAGAATTTGTTGCCAATAAGCAATGATATTAAGAACAATTATGATAAAAGTTTGACTGAAGGCTTCTGTGAAGTAAAAAGTAGACCCAATCAGTTTGTTCACTCAGTAACCTTTAAAACTTCAGAATTGAATTCAACATACAAATGATTAGTGTTTTAGCGCCATTTACTCAACGAAGGTTTGCCCTTTGATATGAATTTTTCAGAAATAGAGTATTTACATAAAAAATGTATTTACACTAAAAATAATAAAATAAAGCCGGTTTCATATTATAAATTGCGCTACAAAGTGAAAAATAAATTAATCCATACATGCATACGACTTTTAAACATAATTTTGCGGTGCAAAAATATAAACAGCCAAGAGTTTGCAACAGTTTCAATGTAAAGTAACACATGGTGTAATGGTAATTAGATTGTTACAATTTTCCACGGACTTCAAAAAGTATGGTTAAAAATCGTATGGATGTTGTTTAAAGAATTCATTTGTTTTTCACTTTTTAGCGCAATTTATAATAAGTCGGTTCTATTTCTTTTTCCAAAGATTATTTTCTTTTATTATTTTGTTAATATTCATTGTCGTTTTGAATAATTAACTAACAGAAATGTCATTTCTGAGCTGATAAAGACAAAACTAAAGTTGCCAAGTGCAGCGGATGTCGTGTGAACCCCTTCCTGTCAGGACTGTTTATTTATTTACTATAAATTTTGTACTATACGTAAGTCTGGAGGACCCCAAGAAAGCGCAGTACATTTTTCCCCCTGCCCAGATAGCCATGTACGGGTATGTAGTGCTCAAATAATTTTACTGCAGCACTGTAATGGCAATACGTTATTAAAAAAAGTTTTAAACGTGCCACTTACTTAACTAAACTTTTGCTTGAACTCTATTACATGTTATAATATAAACGAGTTTTGGGGTTTTGTTTTTACACGATGTGGATTCTTTTTTCTTTTTCAGCAAAAATACCAAAAAATACAACTTGTAAGTTTGGATTTCGTGTTTACTGAGACAGTAGTTGCTCTTTCACTCAGAAGGAAAATAGTTAAGACGAGCCAGCATTTGTCGTAGAATGTCATAAAAATGTAATCTCTTAATGAAACCTCATTGTAAAATTGTTTATTTCACAATATCCTGGGAAATTGTATAGTAAAAATGAAATATAAAACTACAGAGGAGTTGAACTCCGAGATAGCCTGAAAACTGACGTTCATATATCTGTGTTAACATACTTGTGTGCAAGTGGGAATATTCTGCCTTTAACGCCTCGAGAGCGTTGTATCCGTTTCCCGATACTTTTTGTTAAATGATGGGACAAACACGTAATCCAACGGATTGACATCCGGCTGTTTGGTGGCAAAACATTCTTGCCCAAAAAGTGGAACATAGGTGTTCGCAAAACGGTCTTCTGTTTGTCTCTGTTCAGCAACTGACGGTGACTTTGGTGGTTGGTGTGCGCTCATTGTATACTGATGCTCAATACTACTGCTTTGAAGCTCCTTCGCCCATTTGCACTTGAACTTTTTTTTTCCTAATGAATTCGGAAGAAGGAGTTTGCATATTTTCTACACTGTTAAAAATTTCATCATGAAATTACGGTTAAATAGCCGGCAGCAGTCTGTCCATCTAATTCACCGTAAAATTTACGGTTTGGAAATTTTTTTTATCTTTACAGGACCTAAACCATTTCCAATCAGCTTGTTAAAAAGCCGTAAATACAAAAGTTCACGGTTTCATAACCATTTATAAATGGTTTCAAAACTGTAAATTTTTACGATTTTTGAACCTTTTCGAGGCGTAGAAACCATAAACGAAGCGTGCGGGAATTGAACCCCAGATGTATGACATACCAACTTTACGCTCTAACCATTCGCCCATCTACAGTACTCAAAGCGGCCGTTTATTTATATTTACTGTATATTGACGAAAAGCATTTTATTTGCTGCGAAAATTAAAATACATACAAGCTTCAGCAGCGCAAATTATGGGTTCGCTCATTCGCAAACAGTTCGGGAACCTGATGTCTCCAATTTTTGATTTACGTGTGTATGTGTTTCAATTTAGTAACCACTGCTTAAGCCACTTTTTTTTTTCTTATTATTTAAATACACATGCAAATTTGAACTGATAAATCTTTATTCATATTTTAACAACAACATACGACCGGTAAGGTTCCACAACCAAGATGGCCGCCCGATGGACTGCGAGACCTAGTAGCGCTTGTAAATTACGGTTAGTTGAATGTTCTTTAGGAGAAACAGATAATAAACAATTTTTTTCACAAAGTGGTTTGAGCGCCATCTTTTTAATAGTTATTCAACTGTTGCAATTAAATAACAATCGAAACAATCAAAAATAACTATCAAATAAATGGTTACATTACTACGAGTATTTTCTTACGGAAATTTTTAAAAGTGATAAGTTTTTTATAGCGATTGAACGAACACCCCGGGGACGTCATCTTCATCAGTCACGACGATTTTGTGGAGATTTCTCAGATTGAAACTAGAATTTTAAAAAATGGGAGCAGTCTTCATTCTTTATTTGTGCAACTCGACAACCGTGATTCGATTACTTTCATGCGCCATAAAGTAAATCGATACTAACAACCAAATAAATACAGTAGAACCTCCATAAGTTGACCACCTAAAGAACTGTAACTAAGTGGTCACCATACGGAGGTGGTCAATTTAGAGAATTTTTAGAAAAAATGTAGTACAATATTAGAGAAAATTCATTAAACTCTTTTAGTATTTTTTAAGGGGAAATGTAACACTTATTTTCATTTTTACTGAAGGTACAGCACATTTTTACAATTTTTTAATTAATGATTCAATTTTTGACAATGTATGATGCCCAAGAAGTGAAAACATTCAAAGGGCTGGAATAGCATTGCTCTTTAACAAAAGGATGGGCACAATCTTCAGGATTTCCTTGTCGTTGTTTGATACTGGAAGTGAAGAATGAATGGAGCACCACAAGGGGGGGGGGGGCCTATTTTTGTTTTGTAACCAGTACTTTTGCTTCATTTTAGAGAACACATGTAAAGGTTAAAATACAAACGATGTTTTTTTCAAGTGTGTATAATGCCATTGGTTCTTACAAATATGCGAAAAAAAAAACATAATTATGCTTTTCTTTTTTAAAGAAAACAATCGTGAAACCATAGCAATAAACAAAAATGTGCTTTTTTAAAATTCTTCATTAAAATTAAATTTTAGCATTTTTCTGTATGCTATCCTAATACATAAATATTTAAGTGCAGAAGGCTTTAAAGATTGTCTCATTTATTACGCACTGATCCAGTGACCTTTTATATTTTTAATTTTTGCACATACTTCCTTGCTGATTCAGCAAGAACTTGGTCAGATGAAAACCTAGTATGTTGTGGCTAACGGCCATCACGAAACGATCTTATATTATACTTCTCATATGAAAATTCTTTTTCAAATTATCTAAACACGCCTCTCCCTTGAACCAGTGACTGTTCTCATTGAGGTACACTTATACCTATATTTGTTAGAATCCTCTCATTAATTTTTGAGACATGCGCTTAGCGAGAAAAACGTTCGATCCCGCGATTGCTTCACTCCGTTGGAGCTATGGACGCTAACAACGAATCAGCACCAGTTAAAAGTAAGGTACACCTCTAGGCCAATTTTTTCAATTCTTGCATTCCTTCTCCAGGTACACGCATACAGACCCTTTTCAAAAGTGATCAAATCGGTTCAGCACCCATCGTGTAACATCGCGTAAATTCGTCAAAATTCGAGATCGAAAATATTTTCAAGAATCAACACTTTCTCCTCTTTATTTGCAACATTGAAAAAAGTTAAAAACGAGGGGGGCAGCTTCAAAATATAGCTGTAAAGTAAAGTGCTTTGTATTCATAAAATTACTTCTGTTAAAAACCGTTTCTTTTTTTTTTTTTTTTTTTTTTTTGAAAAAAAAAACTTTTTATAGAAATAGGGGGACTGTGATTGAAACTCAGAAAAAATATTAACAATTTTTAAAGATATTTTCCTTTACGTGCTATTTAATGAAGCTATCTAATTGAAGGCCAAAATGACTAGCCTAAAAAAATTATTCCTTTTTTTTTTTCATTTTCGGAAAAAGCATGATTAAAAGTTTTGTTCTAACCAAAGATACTTTTTTCGAATCAAGCAAATTTTCCTTCTCTTCATTTTACCTTATTTCATTGTTCGATAACACACTGCCGTCTCTAATTAATCATTTTGAAACTTTCTCCAAAGCAGTATTTAAAAAATTGCGGCAGTAGTATAAAAAAAATCCTCAAATGTAGTTTTTAAATCCTTTTTTAACCTTTAAGTAATTGAATTAACCTTACATATTTTTAAATCGGATTTACTCATAGAGAGTATGAACTGCAGCAGAATTCAATAATAATAAAATTACACGTTAATTTAAAGCACAAGTGAGCAAAAAAAATGCAGACATATGTTTCGGGATTGCTTGGAATCCCTTTTTCAATGCGACAGGGAGCTTCTAGATGCAAAACATCCAAATGAAGCAGACAGAACAAGAAAAACAAAGCTTATATAGCCTAAGAATTATCTGTAAACCAATGAGAATAAAGGCAGCGTGAAGTGGAAGTAGAAGTAGCAGGAAGACACCAATAAGAGAGCAACAAACGAATCCAGTTGAAAGTACAGGAAGTAAAAAGGAATAACAATAAAAATAAAGCAAAAAAGACGACAGCATGCATAAAAATTGCAAAAATAATAAAATAAAATACAAAGAATAAAATTGAAATAAAAATAAGTACAGAAACTACCAAAACAAAATGCAAAACAAAGTACACATGTAAAGGAGGGGGAGGGGGGAAGGAGAAAAATAGACACAAAAAAGGAAAACAACAAGAAAACCTGGAAAGAACAACAAATTAAAGAAATCTATGCCAGACCTGTGAGAAATAAGGAGTTGAGGAAGAATCATTAACCAAATTAGAACTATTCCTGTTAATATGATAAGCTTCCCAAAAGTCAAGCTCTAAAGGGGAAGAACATTTTTGAATAATTTTACCAGAATTGAAGTCAAAAGAGTGGTTGGAATTCCAACAATGTTGAGCAATGCTAGACTTATTTAACTCTTGCTTTCGTACATAACCTTTATGCTCATTTAAGCGAATTTTCAGAGCACGTTTTGTCTGCCCAATGTAAGAAAGGCCGCAACGGCAACTAATTTGGTAAATACCCCAAGTGTTAAGTTGATCGACAGGATCCTTAAGAGAAGAGAAGGAAAGTTTGTTACTAGGAGCAAAAACGACTTGAAATTGAAACCTTTTTAGGATTTTAGCAATACGGAAACTGACAGAATGAAAGAATGGTAACACAACCAAATTCTTTCTAGAAACCACATTATTGGGACCAGAAGTTTTCTTAGAAAGTTTGTTATGAATAGAATCAATTAAAGAGTGAGAAAATCCTCTAGCTTTCAGATAGTTGAGTTCAATCTTGAGAAGCTCAGGAGAAGAGCAAATATTAATAGCACGATGGACCAGAGCATTAAAAGCCGAATATTTTTGGTTGGGAGGATGAGACGACAGTCTGTGAGGAGGTAAAGAAACAGCGAAAGGTTTACGATAGACAGAAGTAGTGAAACCAGACTCACTCTTAGAAATAAAGACATCAAGAAACGCGAGGCTACTATTATGTTCTTTCTCACAAGAAAACTGGATATTAGGATCAATGGAGTTCATAATAGAAAGAGCATCATCAATACCTAACAAGTTACTGTCCGTTAGGACAAAACAATCATCCACATAACGAACATAAAATTGAAATTGCAATTTCTGGAACAGTTTTTCCTCAAAATAATGCATATAGAAATCACTTAAAATAGGACTAAGAGGACTTCCCATAGCCAGGCCATCTACCATAGCATAGAATTTACCATTAAATACAAAAGTGCTCTGTTGCAAGCACACACGAGTAAGGAAAACTAATTCCTCAATTTCCACAGAAGTAAAATGGAATTCAGAAAGCCTTTTCCTGAGGCAAGTCAAAGCGCCGTCAACAGGAACATTAGTAAGCAGAATTGTTAAAGTATCATGATTTATCATGATTTCTTCGCATCATTTAATGCGTTTTCTTAGTTTTACTACTAACAATGTCGGTAAAGGAAGCAGCATTTTGTTCATCATACGAAGAATTCGTATGTTCGTACAAGGAAAAACAGCTAAATAATAAACTGTCCTTCTCCGCTCTGAGTTTTGCAAGCAAAGTATTTAAAACCAAGTAACTGAAAAAAGAATAACAATAATAAAGTCTACTGTTTAGAAGATGTGCCGAAAAATATCTTTTTTTTTTCGAAATCGATGTTGGCATAGTGCGCAAAAGTTGTGTAATGGGATATTTAGATCACAAAACAGTTTTCATGAATGTTCTTCAATGTTTAGATGCGACCCTTTGACACTAAAAGTGAGAAAAAAGGGAAAATTTCATTATTTTGGGGGAATTTTTTTTAAATAAATTCCAAAATTTTTACTGGCATACAATAAAAATGTTGCATAACAGTTCAGTTGGAACCCACAAAAAGTCTTGTTGAATTCTCTTAATATTTAACCGCGCCCTACTCTCGTCAAAATTTGGAGTAAAATGAGAAAAAAATATGGATTTTCCAAAAAAAAAAAGTTATATGAAAATTATTTTTTGAAAAAGAATCCTGATCATTTTAAAATTTCTACAGAAAAGCTTAATTCACTGTTTTCTGAAGAACATTAGGAGCAAGATATTTTAAAGATGCTCACCATTCCTAGCAGCAAACGTTTTTCTAAGGTTTTTTTTTCTTTTTTATGTTGCACCAAATGTTTTTATTGCACGGTTTTATTTAACTTGATTTGTCATGGAAGTTTGTTACGCGGTTTTTGACCACTATTACTGCGTAAATTATCTTCAAACTTCGCACGCAAACTTATCCCCCCCCCCCACCCCCCGATGACAATACAATATTTGATCCATTTTATTACTAATTATAACGTTAATTAGGAAAAAAATAATAATTTTGTTTCTGAGGAAATTATTAGAAGTATTACTTGTCGAATGGCAACGATAGCTTTGTTTGGAATGTTTGGATAGTGCAACGATGTTTTGAATTTTAAAATACTCAAATAATGGCGAAAAAAGAAACCGTGACGCAGCGGAAGGGAAGAAAGAAGGAAATTATACAGCGAAAAACGAGTAAAACCGTGTAGCTTAAAACATTTTTAACTGCTATTGTTTCATAATGTTTTATCACAGAGTATTCTAAGTAAAAGATTTTGTATTTATTTATTTTTGTTGCGTACATTGCTATTTCAAGATCATATGTCTTGTACCCTACAGACATTGATAATCCAAAAGTTAAAGAAAAGAAAGTGGGGGTTCCAAAAAACAAATCTAAGGGATATTCGAACCCAATGATCATTATTTTGTTTGTATTTGTGTCAATTGCGAAAATTATTCGAATAACAGTCATAAGCTTGAACCATAAATGTTGCACCCTTAAGAAAAATTGGATGTCAGGACCAGCATTTTTTATACTAATTTTCAGAAAGAATGCATCCGATATGAGGAAAAAACCGGTCGAACTACCTTAGATTACTGTACCTTGAAGACACTTTTCTGAAAATAGCTCAAAATCTTTCATTTATGACCAATTAACAGGATTATTTAAATAGTGTGAACTTCGGTAATTTTAGTATTAAAAACTAAAAACAGTAGGGGAAACCGCAATAAAACACTGTATTAGTTAATAATATATAAAATATTAAATTTTAAAAGCTATTATTTTACTTGTCATTTATAACAAGTTATATTTTAAAAATACATCCCAGAAACAAAACGTACCCAAAATTAATCGCTCTACCTCAAACCCGACAACCTTTTGCAAAAATGAAACAGAAAACATTGCAGCCCCTCGGATAGATTCGGCCATTATTGTACACTGATGTCCAAGTTTGCTTTCAATTAATCATCTAAAATATGTTCTTTGTTGGCTATATGAAAGATTATGTCAAACCTAATCGCATGTGAAAATGCTCCGTGATGGATGACAACTAAATCTCTAATTTTTTTCCCTTGAAGAAAAATGAAAACTGGTTTACTATAAATCGAGTATTAGAGCGCATCTTGAACCCTCCATATGTAATTTATAAAGTTTTCTCGAATATTGTCTTTTCCGATATACTCTCGAACCTTCTTTAAAACATTCAAATTTGTACAATACTGAAACTTTTAGTTAGTAAATATAAAAAAATACGTTTCGCAAATGAATTCCGAGAAAAAATAGTAGTTCAACCATCTTGCTTTTTCCGAAAACAATCAGCTTTCTTATAATGTTAGTAGCGCAGGAATAGTATGTTCATTTGAATCACATCAACATAACTAAGGAACACATTTCCAATAAACCTACAATATTCTTTGATGCTATAAAACTAAGTTATGCCACAGTTTGTCAATGCAATGAAATAGAGCTTTGCACTGTAAAAAAGAAATGCACGAAAATACCTGGAGGATCTGCAGGAAATCATTTCTCTATAGTCTGCCGTAAAATTACAGAGAATTAAATGCCTCAAACTGCAATATCTTTTAAAAAGTACCGCAGTAGTGGTGTTTGTGAGTAAGCTGAATCTTTATTTCTTGTACATGAAGTCGAAATAAAATGCAAAATTTCATATTATTTTTAGCTAATTTCTCATGTTTAGACATCAAAGTAGAACTGGATTGGTTTTATTGATTAACTAGCCTCTCGCCGGAAGCTAACGCAAGGTTGCGGCTAGGCGCACTTCATTTCTGCGATCATTCTCTTAAAAGATTACACACCTCATATTATAACTCCCAAAAAGAAGTACAAGTTGTATTTGATAGATCTATAACATTCCAGTTTCATGGAATATTTCAACGCTTTAGAGGAAGTGAAAAAAAATCGCGTATTATATAAGGAATCATAAAAGAATGGAGAACATTATGGATAAAAAATTGAAGCGCCATTGTCACAATCTCATGCTTCTCGTGCGGAGAAAGGCTCCATGTGGACTAACCGCCAAGCTTTTGCTGCCAGGAATCTAACACGGCTTAAATGATGCTTGCGCAAACAATGTGTTTATACAAAATTCTTCTGCACGCTCTCAAGTTTGCTTGCATAAGCATGCTATTGGTATTGTATTTTATGTTCAGTCACTTTAAATTCTTCAAGAAGAAGAAGAAGAATTCTTGTGCTATGCCTGTTATGCAAATTAGCTTTGCATTATAAAAATAAGGTACTCCTCTGTGTGAATGTAGGTTTTAAGATTCCAATGAAAATTGTAAGTTACGATTTGTGGTTGCAGTTAAGTTTTTTAAGGTATTTTTTTTAGTTAAATTTAATGAATATATTATCACGACTTAGTTTTGATGTCAGAAAATTTCACTATTCTGCTACGTTGATTAGAATTTGTGATTGAACATGCTACTTAAACATGCTAGAGCGTGTATAATCACCCAGGGACAATAGCATAATAGTTTGTAATAGACTAAACAAGAATTGAAAAACACATTACTTTTGCAGGAAGACTAATTCTAAAAAGATGAAAATTGGACTGTGCGTTGTAACCAATGTGCTATTAGGGTGATGTTCCCTACGAGCTTGGTTTGTTCTCAGCCCCTCCATCCTCGATCTCAGGGACGGATCTAAGAATACTTTCTGGAAGGGGTGCCAGGGAGTAAAATATAGTTCTCCTTGGTAAAAGTTTTTCATAAAAGTTCCAATAGATAAAATAACTCATAATAAAGTAATATGTTTTTTTTAGAATACTTTAAAACTAATGTATTTAAAGCACATTAAAATTACATTCTAATTTACTATTTATTTCAACATTTTAAGCTAATTAAGCACTAAAACCTTTAATTAATTTCCCCTCCATGAGCCAAGCCGTAATTGTTTAAAATCATTGCTAGGTTAGTAAATTAAGTTATCCGAAGACTGAGTGAGTAAAATGTGGGAGGACTTTTAAACTTGGAATGTGATTCCAAATTTCAAAGAATCAATAATGGTAAAATCTCGAGCAAAAGTGAGTCAATAGGGACATGATTCAGTTGTTTAAATTTATTAAAGTGGAAGACGTACATGGGGAAGAAACAGAGGTCATTGTTTTATGCCTTTCCAATCCCAGGTTAATTTTGAAATTAGGAAATGGAGTGCTTCATGAGATTGTTGCCATTTTGGAATCTTTTGCAGAAGTGGTTTTTTCTGGCAATGCGTAAGTTGTAACTTGCAGTGCGAACCTTGTTACCTAGTCCGTAAGTTGTTAACTACCGTGCGAATCGGGATATCATTTACCCTTGAAATTGAAACGAATGAGTTAAAATGATCATTCATGCGTATTCGAAGAAAATACAACAAATAAATATTAAAAACAAAAATTAAAAAATGGTTGAAAAATTAATAAAAAATTGCCCCCTGGATATGACTTGACGATTCCTTGACTAATGTAAAAGGAATTTCTTTTGTCCTTGATATAATTTAGCTTCTACTTTTAAGCTCTGTATGAAAGCATAATTTATTTAACTAATACAGAGTAGAATATATATTTTGGCGAAGAAAACAAATATGAGAAAGCAACGCTATAACGCAAAAACTTACAAAATAAATAGCGTATGTGGGATAAAATCTTCATTATCTCGAAACATAATACTACGAGTATATGCAACTCATTTTGAAGTTTACTTATATATATGTAGGTATATCACCGTTTCTACTTTTAAAAAACATTTTCAATATCATGAGTAAAAAACTAACAGAAATGAAATATTTGCATGACATCTTCATAATATTTGATTATTTAAATTTTTATCCAAATTATTATTTATCGGATGCTTTTGGTTTAAAAAAAAACAGAAGGCAAGATTACTCGAGGTTTAGATAAAGAATGCTTCTTCTTGAAAGGTGATGACATAATACATGATTAATTGGCCTGCATTCATCTTCTGGTAGACCGTGCTTGCGATTTTTTTCAAGTTTTTCTGATTTTTCTTTATCTTCTAAGTCACGAAAAACATTTTCAATATCATGAGTAAAAAACTAACAGAAATGAAATATTTGCATGACATCTTCATAATATTTGATTATTTAAATTTTTATCCAAATTATTATTTATCGGATGCTTTTGGTTTAAAAAAAAACAGAAGGCAAGATTACTCGAGGTTTAGATAAAGAATGCTTCTTCTTGAAAGGTGATGACATAATACATGATTAATTGGCCTGCATTCATCTTCTGGTAGACCGTGCTTGCGATTTTTTTCAAGTTTTTCTGATTTTTCTTTATCTTCTAAGTCACGAAAAACATTTTCAATATCATAAGTAAAAAACTAACAGAAATGAAATATTTGCATGACATCTTCATAATATTTGATTATTTAAATTTTTATCCAAATTATTATTTATCGGATGCTTTTGGTTAAAGAAAAAAAACAGAAGGCAAGATTACTCGAGGTTTAGATAAAGAATGCTTCTTCTTGAAAGGTGATGACATAATACATGATTAATTAGCCTGCATTCATCTTCTGGTAGACCGTGCTTGCGATTTTTTTCAAGTTTTTCTGATTTTTCTTCATCTTCTAAGTCACGAAAACCATCTTCTTTTTCCAGATTAATCTGGCAGGGAGAACTCTTCAGGATGAAGCAAAAATTTTTTGGACACAAACTGTTTCGTCAGCCATTTTGGTATCTGTACATGCGCTAGGATGTGGTTTTCCTCTCACTCCTGCTAAGGCTAGATTCTTCATGAATTGAAATGGTGAATTGTATTCAAAAAGCTGTTTCCTTCACTGCGAGCGTTTTCATTAGCTAAAATATGCATTTGTTTTCTCTTATCCAGATAAGTTTACCATCATTTACCAGTGGTGTATTTCTTCGCCTTCATTCGACAGTTATTTACCGAAAATTGAACAGCTTATAGCTCTATGAGATTCTTTTTATATATGCAAAAATAAAGTATATTTTTGTTCCTGTGTAAGAAAATTAGCGCATGGATTATTTACAACTTCTTGCGAATGTAAAATTGTAAGAATGGAGTGCCGTGAGCTTCAACAACAGCGCATTTTTAAATCTTTTAACATTTTCTTTTAGCTCTTAAAATTAGTTTTCTAAATAACTCCTGTGAGTGTGTTGATTTCCCATGCAAGTTCTACAAGAGCGCAAGAATTTGTTACTTTATAGTTGCTATCAAAACGGGTTTTCTTAAAACTTCTCTGAGAACATGAATGCACTTATCTTATTCGATCACTTTTATAATAACCTTATAAGAATATTTTACAAAATATTCAAGGAAGTCTTCCTAAATTGCTTTTATAAAATAACTTAGGGCTTATTATTTGATTGACTCATTTCCCATGCCTACAAACAGTTTCCGTTGTGCTGACATCAAGCTAAATGCTGCTTACATTAATCTAAATTTACATTTATTGTAAATTTTAAGCTTTGTTTTTGTAATTTTTTATCCATCTGTTAGTTTTACAGATTTTTGCCTATTTTATTTAGACTTATGTAATTTTTGGTCTACAATGTCGGTTTCTTTTCTGTTATTCTATTTTTCTCGTTATTATTATTATTCCTATACGAAAATAGGAAAACATATTAACATATTTTTATACATAAGTAGGAATACGTCTCTTAAAATCCATATAAATACTCGTACATAGTAATACACTTCCTTAAATATTTATTACAAAATAGAGTGAAATATTTTTGGAGCTCTGTAAGCCCATAAATTTTTTTACGTCTCTTACATGCTCAGAATTTCTACTGTCCTAACTTATTTGGCTTAGTTTTCTTAGCTGTCCTTTTAATCAGGCTCATCATAAAAATATCATTAATACGGAATTCTACAAAAATGGTTGATGTTACCTTGCTTTTGTAGAGATTCGATGATAGTGCAGTGATTGAATAAAACCAACTTTTTTTCCCCAGAGATATTTTTTCGATCTTTTTGTGTAAAAACTTCAAATTGAATTTGAAGATGAGTATCGAAAGATGCGCCGAAATTTTTTGATAAGTAAGGAAAACATAATTTAGAGAAAGATTGATTTTATTTTCTCTCTTTCATACAAAATATTGAAACGAAAATGAAGCAACACAGTGACCAGAACCGCTTAGTAATAATGGCTCTTGTCAATAAAGGGTGGCATTTCAACAAAGTCTAAAAATATATGATCGTTTTCTATTACATTTATTCGCTCTTTAACAATTAACAAATGTGAAATTTACTCATAGAAAAATCAACGCAGTTAAACACACAGTAGGAGATAATTAATCCCAAAGTTATCCTTCTTGGAAACGGCCTGTTAAACAAATAAGTACATTTTTAAGACATTATATTATTAAGAATAATATGCTTGATGTTTTGTGAATGCGTAAAAGTTATTTATTCGACAATCAAACATTTAACTATATCGGATGTACAAAGTTAGACAAATGTACAGTCATGTAACTCTTTCCATTGATCTTTTTAAAGATTACCTCTTTAACTTTGTAACAAAATTCAGAAATTTTAATAGATTATTAATAGAGTAAAATATTTTTTAAACAACGTCCTTTCGTGGAAAATCTTAAATCTTAATTTATTTTTCAAAAGTTTCCTTTCGTAAAAGAAGCTGATTTAATATCACCGCATAAAAGGCAGAAAAACCCCAGCAAAGCATCCAACAGCTTTTGTCAAACAAAGCGTGCTAATCACGGAAACTTTCTTTAATTAGCCAAATTATCTCGACAGTGTTGCTGCTGATAACAAATCACCATGCATCAAAAAATATAAAGGAACGGATGCTTTTGGTAAGGTCTCGTTCAGATTAGCAACGCTTGTTATTTAGAATTCCTTCCTAATTACAGGATATTCACTGCATCATTCCCTGACACATGCATCAAAAACATCAGCGAGGACGATGAAGCATAACTGATAGTTGAATACGCTGCTGCAGTAAAAGTCCTCTTTTGTGTTTTTATCTCCAACGTATAATGGTGAGGAAGCATGTGCAAAATGCAAATTTTCACTCATGAATTGAGATATTTTATTGCGTATAAAATGATATTAACGTTAATTTTATAAAAATTGACAAAAGATGTAAAAATTAAATTTATATGACATGTTTAAAGTATTACGCATTGTTTTTCTACATTTCCACTCAGAATAACGCGTTTAAAATGTGCCCCAAAAAAGTATCTCTTATATTAATTTCTCGTACCTAATGCTCAAAATAAACTCTAATTTAGATATAAGATTTAGCAACACCTTGGTTAGGATTTTCTTCAGCTTGTCTTATTCAAATTGATTTTCATGTTATCTTGTGAGTGGCGATGCGATGGTTGTATTTTCCTTTTCTTTTTGCTTTGTTTGAATTACTTTTATAGTTAAACTTCTTGAGCGGCAACACTTTTGAGAATATTTCAATAACTGAGACTTTTGTCGATTATTTATGCATTATATTTAATTTCTTCCCCATTCTTATTTTACTTGTTCATTTTTTTCGCCAAGAAAAGCATTGCATTTCTTTAAGTATTAAAGCGACAGTTTTCATTAATAAGAGCATCAGCAATTTTATAATGAGATGTATACTTACAACGATCATTCATCATGAATGTTTACTTCGTATTTTTGTTCTTAGATATAGTTGTTGTGACTACCCCAAGTATTTATCGATGAAAACTTTTCTTTAGCTTTCCTGTGCCGCCAAATATGCAAATGTCATTATAAAAACATTAAGATATGGAATCAAAAGTTAAATACTTAAATTGCACCTGTTGTCACCAAGATTCGTAAAAATAAATAAATGTTTGTATTCCTTTAATATAATGCTGTTAGAATTTAGATTTTCCTCCCTCATACTACGACTCGATTTACTTCAGATTTCCTAATTTTATGTACAATTTTAATTGGCGGTAGGGAGTAGGTACGTCGAGGCAGGTAGCCATGCGTCGTAGGTACTCCTAACTGCTCTTAATATTTCCATTAAATTATATTTATTTTCGCAAAAGGGAAAGGGTTTTAACTGTTCTTAATATTCCTATCAAATTATATTTTTTTCGCAAAAGGGAAAGAGTTTTAACTGTTCTTAATATTGTTGCTAAGTTATATTTCTTTTCGCAAAAGGGAAAGGGTTTTAACTGTTCTTAATATTCCTATTAAATTATATTTATTTTCACAAAAGCGAAAGGGTTTTAACTGTTCTTAAGGTATCCGAACACGTTGAAATGGTCATTTTTGACCAAATTTCACAAATTTTTTTTTATAATTTTATTGGAATAATCACTTCTTTAGCTTTCCAAAACTGGTTCGTTTTTGTCTCTACGCTAATTAGAAGTCGAGATATCGCTCATTAAAGCAAGATCGGAAAACCGGAAATGAAGTTTGAAAAGACCGGAAGTGAGTATTTAAAGGGCCGGGAATCTGTCAAAACAAAGTTGAGATCAGAGTTTATTTATAAATATGACTTTAGTAATTTAATAGCAATTAATTTTTATGATAAAAACAGTTTGTAATCATTAAATAATTGTGTGGCAACATAAAATTACTTGACATATTGGCAACAATAGTTTGTTTACATCGTGTTTTCTCATCGCCCTGAAAGTTGTTATTGTTTAGTTTCGCTCTTACTGTTTAGCTGCTTATATTTAATTGTTTAACTATTCATACGTCATAGTTAAAGCTCTTTATTTAGATTTCATATAAATTTCTAAAATGGGGAGTAAAAAGAATCGGAACTATGCTCGTAAAAAAAAGTTTCCAGGGAATCAATACAGCAATTCAGTTTCCAAAAAATATGAGGATAATGGAACTGCACCGACAGTGAGTGAAACAAAATTAAATTCTGATTCTTCACAAACGGCTATTCCTGACGCATCAGAGAAAAATGTTATATTCAACTTGCAAATATTGAATGACGTTTTTTCATATTTATGCTGTCCCGTCTGTTTACAAAGTAATTTAAATCTGATGGAGGAATCTGTGTTTGGGCTAGCTACCAACATGACACTTAAATGTATAAACTGTGATTTTATGAAGTCATTCTGCACAAGTGCAAAAATTAACAAAGGGCATACTATTAACACTGCATTTGTGTTTGCTTTACGAATAATAGGTAGAGATTCTGCTGCAACAAAACTATGCTCTGCTCTTGATTTAAATACCCCTTCAAAAACAGCGTTCAGATCCATTGAACAGAAATTGGGATCTGCTGCTTCTGATGTTGCCTGTGAAGTTATGAATAAAGCCGCTACTGAAATTATAGAAGAAAAAGGTGGAATTAGGGAAGAAGAAGGTGACACTGTTAAGTGCGGTGTGTCTGTTGATGGCAGTTGGCAACAAAGAGGTTATTCTTCGCTAAATGGATGTATAACTGCCATATCCATTGATAGTGGCAAAGTACTTGACATTGAGATAATGTCAAAAATGTGCAGACTTTGTGAGAATAGAAAATTTAAAAAGCCGTCTCATAATTGTGAAAATCACATAGGGTCATCTGGTTCGATGGAACCTATTGGAGCTTATAGAATTTTTGAACGATCTACAAAAGCACGACAATTGCATTATGAACATTTCTATGGTGATGGAGATTCAAAAGCTTATGATGCTGTGAAAGACATTTATGGAAAAAATACTGTCTCTAAGTATGAATGCATAGGGCACATTCAAAAGCGTGTGGGTACAAGGCGGCGAAATCTGAAAAAGAAACAGAAAGGTATCGGGGGAAAAGGAAAGCTGACAGATGCTTTTATTGACAAGCTACAAAACTATTACGGGATTGCAATAAGAAGCAATACAAATAATTTAGAAGGGATGAAAAGTTCTGTGATTGCAGTGTTTTTCCACTGTTGCTCAAATGCAAAACAATCTTTTCATGGCCAATGCCCCGCTGGATCTGACAGTTGGTGCAAATATCAACGAGCCATTGCCATGGGTAAAAAGTATGAGGAAAAATCCAAAGGTCTTTCAAAGAACATCATGAATATTGTTAAACCTCATTATATGAAACTTTGCGACCAATCATTACTGAAAAAATGCCTCCATGGCAAAACCCAGAACGGAAACGAAAGTTTCAATGGCATTTTATGGAAGTTTGTTCCGAAGGAAGTGTTCGTCGAGAGCAAAACTTTGAAATTAGGAGCGTATCTAGCTGTGATTCAATTTAATGCAGGTTTTAAGGGGCTAATTGATGTTTTAAAAGCTACTGGCATTCAACTTGGTGCACATGGAGTTAAAGGTTTCCTTGCGATTGATGAAGAACGGGTGATTGAATCGAGACGGCATTCTTTGCCAAATGTGAAAGTTTCTCGAAAGAAAAATAGACAAATAAAAAAAGGAAGAATAGCAAAATCTGAACAAGAAGAGGGCATTACTTATAAATGTGGGGAATTTTAATTTGTAAGTTGTAATTTAAAGAGTTACTTAGTAAATTAGTTTATTACTTAGCCAATGTGTTTGTCGCATGTATGGCATTTTTTAAATTATAATTCTTCTACGAAAAACCTAATTATTTCAACTTCATAAAAGTGAAAATGTGTGTTTTTTGTTTACATATTGCTTTTTAGGAGGTCTATCAAAAAGAAAAATCAATTGTGAATAATTCTGAAAATATATTATTGAACTGATGAATTGTGAGTATTTCTGTGTTGGCGAGTTTCATCACCAAGTACAAAAAAAAGCCTAAATATTAAAAAATTAAATAAATAAAGCTCAAATGTGCTAAATATATGTAAAAGCAAAGCATGGGCTATTATTGTGTTGAATTTTATATTTGTATGGGCATAATATATGGTAAAAATATGAAAGTCTAAACTTAAAATGCATTTTTCTCAAAATGAGTTTTTACGTAAAATTTGCTCGTTTCAAAAATGATAACTCAAAATATACTCATCCTATTTTTATGAAACTTGGCACACTGTATCTCTATATTGGCTGCTAGGGCATATACCAAAATCTTAATCATAACTGCAATAGTTTGCTATTTATGGTCCGTCTATGAAGTATCGAAGTAGCAAATTTGCCAAAAATCTTACTATTAATGCTTCGATGAGCTCTAAAAAAATTTCTTTACAATATATCCTCAAAATTGTTGGTATATGCCCTAGATGAGTGTCAGTAAGTTAATTTTGAGTTATTTTTGTTTTGTTAAATTCAAAAATATAATTTGTAGCATTTTTCAAAATTTTGGATTTTTCGTTTAAAATTTTACTAATAATTACAAGTTTTATAAAATTTTGCATGAATATTTTTTAAAATGTTAGTTAATTTCTGATTTTTACTGCAACTACGTCGAAAAAAATAATAACAATGTTTCTAAACATAGTTTTTCTAAAAAAGTGCTCCGAACGTGTTCGGATACCTTTATTCCTATTAAATTTTATTTATTTTCGCAAAACGGAAAGGGTTTTAACTGTTCTTAGTATTCCTATTAAATTACATTTATAGGGGGAAAATGTTTATTTCGGTCAAGTGGACATTGTGGAAAGAGCGTCTGCTAGGCTACAGGAATGTAGATCTGTTGAGCGAGCGCAACGAGCATGGGTCGCGAAGCGATCCGAATGAAGCTGCTTGCAGTTCCGGTGAGCAGTGAGCGAAAGCGATCAGGGGACGGGTCCCCTCAGTGCAATACATAAGCTCCGGAATGATTTAAATCAACAGTGACATTCGCCGTAACGAAACAAAAATCCGTCAACGTATGCCTGTAAGGTCGCTTCCCTGCAGCAGTAGTGCCTCTGCAAAGAAAGCCATGCTACAATACACTTTCAGAAATAGAATCGTCACTTTTGAGGACTTTTCAATCGTCAAGAAAATTTCGTCATTTACAACGGTACTTTCCTCGCGCGATCACGTGACCTTAAAAAGTTACTACACAAATTTCGGCAGTTTGACGAAACTCGGAGCATTTTTTACGAAACCATTTTGTCAAATACGACGAAAGTTTCGTGAGATTTGAGCGTGCGTTTCTGAGAGTGTATTTGATGAGTTCCAACTACCTGATTTCAAGTGTTATACGGAAAGGCCAATTAACTTCAAATTTTAAATAAAGATACCTATTCTTTATGTTTATAATATATCGTGTTGGGGTAGGTTTTTCGTATTCAATGTATTAACGACCTTTTGAAAAACAAACAAAATCTATATACATATATGTAAGCGAAATACCACTCACTGATTAATCACGAGATCTCATAAAGTATATAGATACTATAAACTTAAAATGTGGCAGGTAGACCCTTCCTGAGAAGTAGGAATTCGCTAAGAAAGGATTTTTTAAAGATTCTAATTATCATTATTTTTTGTTATTGACTTTTTAAGCATAATTCACGTAATTTTTCTAATTGAGGGTGGTGACAAAATCTTGTACACCTTATTAATATATATCATTCGAAAGAGTTTCTCTCTGCACCAGATCATGTTTGATCGAAGCTTCTAAGTTAATTACTGCATGAATCATAAGCGTTTTTAAGAATAGTTCTTAACGGTAATTAGCTTCAATTTCTTTCCACAGCCGAAAAATATATATACAAGTTAATAAAATAATTTTTGGAAAAAAAAAATAGAACCGACTTCAAATTATAAATTGCGCTAAAAAGTAAAAAATAAAATTATTCTTTAAACAACTTCGATACGACTTTCAAACATAATTTTTGAAGTCGGTGCAAAATTATGAGTCTAATTATAATTACGCCATGCGTTATTATTTTACATTGAAACTGTTGCAAACTGTACGCCTTTTATATTTGTAATTGGTTCATAGTAACAAAAGGAATCATGCATCAAAATTCATCATAATTTTACACCGACTTCAAAAATTATGTTTGAAAGTTGCATCGAAGTTGTTTAAAGAATAATTTTATTTTTTTTTTTACTTTTTAGCGCAATTTATAATTTGAAGTCGGTTCTATTTTTTTAAATATTTTATTTTATTATTTTTAGTGTAAATACATTTTTAGCCTACTTTCCCGTAAAAGTAAAAAAAAATAATAATAAAGCATGAAAGAAGGCTTAATGTATCGTGAAAATATCGTTAAAAATCAAGAAAACTCAAAAATAAGTGAAGTAATTAAATAAAGATTGAAAAATAAAAAATTTGAAAGTAGGGTATTGAGATGGGGAAAAAGTGTGTCTGTCGGTCTGTCTGTCTGTCTGTCTGTCTGTCGGTCTGTCTGTCTGTCGGTCTGTCGGTCTGTCCCCCCCCCCCCTAATAACTTTTGAACGAATTGTCCGATTGGAAAAATTCTTTTTGCATTCGAAAGATCTCGGCGAGGACATCTCATTTCTATATTTTACTTTTTGATTTGAACAATTTTTTGTTCAATTTTGAACAGTTCAAAAAATTTTAACATTAGCGCCTATGGGCGAAAATGAAGCAAATTATGTAAACTCTGGGTACAAGATCCAAGTTCCAATGAACAAGCTCACTGGAAGAAGTTCTTGGCGTGAAATATTGATTTGAACAATTTTTGTTCATTTTTGAACAGTTCAAAAAAAAATTAACATAGTGCCTACGGGGAAATTTCAGTCCTATATAAATCCTGATCTAACGGGCCGATTTGCTTGGAACAAACTTTATCAGAAAGCTCTTATGACGTAGAACATGTACACATAAAAAGTTCATCCAGAACTAACGAGCCTATTTTCTTATGAAATTTTTTGATCGGGATTTTCAAGAATATTTTTGAATTAATGAAAGATTAAATGAATAAACAAAATAATGAATGAATAAATGAGTGAATAAATACATGAATGACTGAATAAATGACTGATTGAACGAATCTGTATTAACCGTTGAAAAAGGCATATTTGAAGCAATTAAGAACTAAAGCTAAATGAGAAAGAGAGAGAGATAGCTAGATTATAAATTTGAAGCTGGTGTGTACGGGAAAGTAGGCTCGTATAGTTCTAGACGGAACTTCTTGTTATATAAATATTCTATCTTTAAAACATGCATATCAAAGGGGAAACCTTCTTTCAGGGAATGACACTAAAAACTAACCGTTTGTATGATAAATTTCGTTTTGAAATCGATTTAAAGGATCACTAGAGCAAGCAAACTGATTGGATTTAGTTTCTTTTTCAGAGAAGCCTTCGGTCAATTTCTTGATATAATTGCTTTTACTATTACATCTTAATGGCAACACTCTTTTTTAACAATGAGTTTCATGTTTATCAACAATTTTCCAAACAAAGAAAATTCAAGGCTAGCCTTTCCAATTAAAATGAAAAAATACTTATTTTTCACCCATAACGTTTTTTTAAAAAAACAGATGTAGTCAAATTGATGTGCGATATTTGAGTTAGACGACTCTCTATCGACCAAAGAAAAAATAATCAAAATCGGTTCATTTAGTCAAAAGTTGTGGATGAAAAAGCAAAAAAAAGACCACATTTCCTCTCATAACTTGTTTTCTAATTATCGAGCAGGGTCAAATGAAGATACGGGACCTATGGGAAACCACCCCCGATCGATTAAAAAAAATTCATGAAAATCGGTTCATCCGGTAAGAAATTATGAGTGGACAAACAAACAAAAAAAAAAACGACATATATACAATATGAATGTATAACCTCCTTCCTTTGTGAAGTCGGTTAAAAATTGCGCTAAAACTAAACAATGATTTCAGTTTTTAAACAACATTGATACGCCTTGTAAGTATAGTGTTAGAAGTCGGCGCGAAATTATGACAGTCTAATTACAATGATGTGTTACTTTATATTGGAACTTTTGCAGACACTGGATCATTTATATTTGTGATTACACAAAGGTTTTATCATAATTTTGCACCGACTTCAAAATTATGTTTAAAATTCATGTTGTTTATAAAATGTTGTTTAATAAATTGTGTTCATGTTCTTTAAAAAATGAATTTATTTTTTACTTAATTTCCTGTTATTTTACAAGGTACCCTTCCCCTTCTCGCTGTCACTCAACAGCCCCGAACTACTCACGCGGCTCCTTCGGATCGTATGCAAGTTTGAGCTCACTTCGCTCGCTCTTTACTAAACTACTTCAGAGTAGCTTCATGGAAAAACTCGGTTATCTGTCAGGATTACGTTCTATATTGCACACAATTCTTTGGAATCAAAAATATATATTTTGCTACATAATATGCATAGATTTTACACGGTGTCAGAAGCTTGGCGAGATTCCGAATGTTTTCAAAAACCTTCATCTCAAGTCGTCTAACATAACTCACGAACTGCAGTCATACCTCCTAAAAAGTGTTCCATGATATTCCAAACATTTGATGACTTATCACAGTTAGACAAATAGTCGAAAAACCAGTGGGTTTAGACTATTTTGACGTTGATTTGAAGGAATTTTGATTTCCCTAAGCTTATCTGCTTCATTTCTCACTGAAATCTTTTGAATAGTTTCTTTCCAAACTTTATTTAAATGCTGTTCTTTACTCCGTGTAATGAGAGAAACATTATGAGCGCTACATTATAATAAGTTCTTTTATTATCCAGTTCCAAATTTTGTTCACCGAAGTTCGTGGAAAAGTAGCAATAACCTTGTACAGTATAACAACGAACGTCAAAATGGCGCATAATTAGAATGGACGAATAATACATTGAATAATATAACGAGATTATTAAATTGTCAATTCACGAAACATTAGTTCTATCTCTTTAAATATATTCAAGAAAATAGCGTTGTTTATATTTGATTTGGATTATGTTCCTGCCGCATCTCTTGGCAAGTTTTTACCAAGAACTCCTTAAATAAGGCGACCATCATGTGTCCCGTTTTGAAAGAACAAACCTGTTTCAATAGGTAGTCTATCCTGCTGTCCCCAAACGCAGCTTTGGGACATCAAAACGTTCTGAAAAAGGGTAACCTTAGAGGTAAAGGTTCACGGGGACAGCGGTAGCAGCGAGAATTACTTTTTTTAATATAGAGAGAAACAAGTACATCCCGAAACTTGTTTTTCCGTCTGGAGATTTTTAATTTTTCTTTAGTGCTGTCCAACACTTAATACTCTTCTACAGCAAGTATCATTGTGTTTTAAATTGAAAGAATATGATATAAGTTTAAAGCTATCTTTGTGTTTTTCTTAAATTTTGAATTTGGTACTCCTTTATATTTTACATACCTACCGCATTAAATCCACGAATAAACAAAAGTAGCGACAAACGATTGTTTTTTCGGAATTTGAACATTTTAACGGCGACTAAAAAGCGCCAATAAAAATTCCTCCAGTTTATAAAAATTTATACAAATATGCACAAACATATACATAAACTAAAAGCGCCAAGAGAAAACTTAATGCTATATAAACTCATGTTTGTGAAAATTGCAACACCATGAAGGAATCGTCATAATTGAATGAAATTTAATACACAGTTGAGTGGTAGTGGTACAAATAAATGATTGAATTTTCAAAGCAAACAAACAATAACAAGAGATCGGTATCAGTATTTTGTGTAGCCCCCACGCGCCGCAATAAGTGCTGCTACACGACGTGGCATGGAGTCAAACAAATTTTGAATGTCTGCCTGAGGAAGAGCATTCCATATTGTTTGTATGCGTACCCAAAGTTCGTCTACAGAAGCAACAGGACGAGGATCACGAGCGAGACGCCGACCAACGAAATCCCACACATGTTCAATTGGCGACATATGCGGGGAATACGCAGGCCAAGGAAGAAGCTGTACCTGCTGCGTTGCGAAGAAGGATTGAACAGTCCTAGCAATATGAGGGTGGGCATTGTCCTGTTGAAATACAGCGCCTGGCAAGCCTTGAAGGAAGGGAACAGCTTGGGGCTGTAGAACTTCACTGATGTACCGGTTGCTGTTCAGATTGCACACAATTCGTACCAATTGAGATCGTCCATGATAGGCTATGGCGCCCCAGACCATAACTCCGGGTGTTCGCCCACTGTGGCGTTCGATGATGCACTCCGGAAGGTGGCGTTCACCGGCATAGCCTCTGACACGAATGCGGCCATTATGGTACCACAAATTAAAGCGGGATTGCCAGAAAACATAACATGCTGCCAATCAGCACGCCAGTCTCTATGTTGATTGGCCCATTGTAGCCGCAGGCGGCGATGGTTTAGCGTGAGGGGGATCCTGTATAAAGGAGTCCTTGCGCGCAGTCCACGCTGCAGCAGACGTCTACGAGTTGATGAAGCACACAATGAAACACCTGTAGCTATTGACCACTGTGCTGCCAATTGTCTAGAGGAAGCTGTACGGTCCGTCCGTGTCATGCGGACCAGGTGTCTATCATCGCGAGTTGACGTCACATTTCGGGGTCCACTCCCGGATTTCCGAGTTGTCCGACCCTCGTCCGTCCGCTGCTTCCAAACACGCATCACTGTGCTGCTGTTACGCTGCACACAAGCGTCTACTGCACGATACGACAATCCAGCTTCACGAAGGTCGATGATTCTCCCCCGTTCAAACTCTAAGTTGTTAAAATCTCGCTCTCTTTCGTCGAAGAGGCATAAGTAAAGATTGAGCTAACGTTTACCACTAGCAGATAACCACCGATAACCATACACGCCTCGCTACAGTCGTCCATTTATTCGGATCAATCCGCCGTTCAGTGGGCGCTGCTCAGCATACGCATGCGCTACGGATTTGAAATTCTAATCATTTGCATATCATGCGCTACTTTGCATTTCCTGAAAATTTCAGCTCACTCACGTAAGTCCTTCATGGTGTTGCAATTTTCACAAACGTGAGTTTAGTTTGACGATTAAAATCGCCAAATTGGCAACATTTTTCTTGGCGCTTTATGGTCGCCATCAAAAAACACGTACCGTTTAATCTAACTGGAAACGTATTGTCTGCCAGTCCCCAAAAATATATGACATTCTAAACTGTCAGAGGAAAAAAAAAATATTTTATACGTTTTTAATATTGTTCATAAAAACTTGACAACATAGTACTTGCAACTATGTAAGTTCTATTTTGTAACCAAAACTTAAAAAAAAAAAAATGTCGGCGAAGGTGAGACGGCCTGCTGATGAGATTGCGCGGTTGAAGGGATGGCACTCTTGAATTTTTGGGGGGAAAGGAGGTACGAGTGCATCGCGATTTCAGGTAGTTAAATGTTAAATACTACGAAACGAATATAAATATATACGAAGTAGTATATATTCGTAGTAATATATACGAAGTAGATATGCGCGAAATACAGCGCTGTTGCTACTTCAATTCATAACTTTTTTCCCTGAAAATGTGGGACACAGCGTCGTATTTATTGTTGCTTTCCAAATGTAAGGGCTTGAATTTTCATTGGTGTTCCACTGATTTTCATCGTGATGTGAGATATTTTTACTGCAAAAAACTTTTTAAACTAACTCTTTTTCAACTATTTTGAGAATTTACTTGCAGTTATTATTAATAAAATATATTTATTATTGGAAACCATTTCCCATGCCTGTAAACCACCCATATTCGCATTCTCACCCGCCATATAAGGAGTGAAGCGAAAAAGTGGTGTCTTAGTTTTGTTCCAGCAGTCGCTTTAATTTATAGCGTAACGACAAAATATTGATGGAAATGCATACCGAAGGAACGTGGTTTATAATATTCACCAAATGTTTGGCAAAAAAATTAACGATTTCATTCTTTTTTTATCATGTTTTCCAATTGCGCCAACTCTACTGGCTTTGCCTTATACATTTTTTTAACCGACTACACACGCTCCAACATGCTTGGGCAAATGTGTTTGTGCTAGCGGATATATTGCATCACGCGATGTTTGCGCAAGCATCAAATGTTTGTGCAAACATCGCACTTATGCAAAATTCTCCCGTACACGATTGCACAAACACGTTTGCGCAAGCATGCATGTCAACCGTGTTGGAGCGTATGAGTCACCCTTATATTTTAACACTTCACGTATGTAAACTTTGTTTGATTATTTTTACAAAGATATCCTTAATCTTTAAATGCATCACCTAAAGTTGCTGCTGAAAATAGGCCATTTTTCTAGCATTTAGAAAATGAAGTATTTTTATTGCCAAAAGTAGTTTTTTGGGAGCGCATTTTTTACGTTTTTTTTATTCTCAGGTAAATGCGATAAAGTGTGATTTAAGAAAAAATCTTTTATTATTTTTGGTGTGCTTTCGTATTATCTGAAACAGGTTTGGCTCCACTAGTGCGTTTACTTCCCTTTCAAGTGCGCGTCTGCCGAGAAAAGAAGCTCCCAATAAGCCAAATCTGATTGTGACAGTACTCTATTTATGAAAGTTCACCAAATTCGGACGTCATTCCAAATCTAGTGAAAGTTTCGACCGCTATTAATTTCCAGACCATATATAGAGGCTTACTACATTACTATATTTATTTTTTTATCTAGCAATAATTTGGCAAGGTTCCGAATGTCACCAAAAATTTTCTGAGTTAGGTAATTTTTTGATTGTTTGGCGATACCTTAGTATCCGTTCTGTTAAATGCAATGTTTGGGAAATGGTACTTGCGGTTATATGGATCATGTGTTGGGGACTGCTTTTCCGAATTGTTACCAACAATAACGTAGGCGGTGGGCGATATTTGGCGATAAACAGCACTATATTTAAGCAAACCGCTATCAAACGTCTGCTGATATTTTAAGATAAAAATCATATATTTGTTACATCAGTTAACTGGTATTAAAAAGAAGCTGGCATTGTTTCTAGAGTTGCTGAGTTTGGCTTCATAGTCCTTATAATTGATAAGGACTATGACGTTGATGATCTATGAAATTTAAGTGCAATGAAACAACTCTGCAATAAAACATGTTGGACGTTATGAGTTTAAGAGTTTTACACAATTTTATTTCGTTTCTTAGTTAGATAAACAAATCAACTCGTTATTTATGACATTTTCGACTGCTCACGTTTTTCTCTTACTGCCGCTGCAGCAACAAAAGCAGCACCACGCCCACTTCCATCTTCTGACAACATAAGCTTAAATTTAAATTTTGGATCAGTCAGAGCTGAGATTTTCTCTTCCATTATCTGCTTGAAGTATGGGTGGTATCTATAGACAGAACCATCAACGCCGATCGTCGTTTCGGGACGTTGCATCTTGTTCAGTAACGTAGCAACAGCAGCCGATACTAAATGCGCTGCTCTTGTAGAAACCCGGGTGCACACCTGCTTCAGAATTTCACATTCTTCATCTGATGATTCGATGAAACCTAATTTCCAAAGTACACTTTTCGTTTTGTCGTACGTACCTTCGCCATCTTCTTCAACGTGAGAAACATATTTGCTTTTGAACGAATTTGGTTCTCTAACTCTGTTGGGTAATCTCTGTTCCAGCAGCCCTTTCTCGTCGAACTCAACCAAAATGTTTCGAACTATTTCACCCATGTACAAACCAGAAATCATCTTCTCGAACAGTTGTTTCCCCTTATTGCATGATCCCTCGTCAATCATCTTATCAAATTTTGTTCTCAGGAAATCCAGGCAACCATCATCTCCAAATGCACCCCACTCGGTGTTTATAATCATTTTTTCACGATCCTCATAACCAGGCTTTAATGTATGGATGTTTTTTGTGTCTTCCACGTAGCATGCATTACAGCCTGTTCCAACTATCAAACCTATTTTGCAGTTTGAATCCTTATAAGCACAGGACGTCATAGTACCAGTGGTGTCGTTGACAAAAGCAATCACTTCGACATGAATTTTCCCGCTGCGTTTAATGGCATCATTGAGTAACTGAACAACATCTTTTCCAACGACGTCGGGACATTCAAATCCTTTGGTCCAAAATACAAGAGTTGCACTTGTCAAAGAATGTTGCACGCAGGGGAAACTAAAAGTAAAACCAAGTGGTAATGTCTCCTTTATAAGATCAACGTCCATTAGCAACTTCTCCAAACATTTTACAATAAAATCAAACAACTGCTCGCCCGGTCCTGTCATGATTTCATTTGGTATGCTATAAATATTTCCCGCAAGTTTTACATCATCATTTTGCATATCAATCTCCAAAACTCGAAAGTGGCTTCCACCCAAATCTAGTGCAAGAAATTTACCTCTTTCTTCTCCATTAGGGAATGACGTAACATATGTTGGGAACATTTTAACCGTAGCGATATTATGCTGTTCTGAGCTTAAACCCTGCTTCATTTGCTTCAGCAGAAGAGAAGAAACTTCTAAAAGGGTTCCATCATCCAGTACAAATTTATCCAATATTGCCTCCATCTGCTCTAAGTCAGAAGCCATTTTAGTGTACACAATTTATTTGAAGTTGTTGTTGCCCTTGCAATGAACACCGTTGCCACTGAATGAGGTTCTTGAAAATAGATAAAGTAAGTATGCCGTAACTTTTCTTTGCAACGTCACGTGGAGAATATTCTCAAAATACAACTTTTCTTTTCTTTCTTCTCCCGCACTCTCTCTCTTTTAACGGATTTTTTTTTTTAAAGGCGGTTCTCAATTCATACCGGATGTCATAACTTCTCACCAGATGGATTGATTTTGATGATTTAATCGAAAAAGGGTTTTCTACCTTAATTACCGTACCTTTGCTTGACCATATTCGTTAGTTAGAAACGATGTTTCGGGAAGAAATCAGTGATTTTCGTGTAAATCTTAATAATAATACAATAATTTATATACCATGATATTTTCTTAATTAAATATTAAGTAAAACTCACTTAGACCTTTAAAAGAATTGATGCCATAAAGTCATAACATTGACAGCAGAAGAGTTTGACAATAACAACTATTATAAAATTCATACAGATTGTTGGCTTTCTTAATCAATTTGAAAAGGGGAAATTATTTAGGCTTTGAGTATAACTGATGTTTCCCAAAAAAATATTATGCAAAAATTCAAATTCGACCCATCCTTTGTCTTTGATTAAACTAAAATGGATCGCTACCTCCGTAATACTAAATGACTAACGTATTGACTCAAAAAACAGATCGCTGGTCAGATACAGCCCCAAAGAGTAATGCCATCTAGCGTTATACGGTAAAAGATTCAAATATTTACTGTTCGCTTCTTAGAAGAGTTGTTTAAATCATTTTGTCAGTAAATCAATTAGTTAGCCTTAGAGTGTTTATGTGAAAAATACATTTACACTAAAAAGAATGAAGTAAAATAATTTTTGAGAAAAAAATAGAATCGAATTCACAACAGATTAATTATAATAAATTGCGCTAAAAAGTAAAAAATGAATTGATTTTTACACAACCTCGAAACTACTTTTGAAGATAATTTCTGAAGGCAGTAGCGGCAAAAGTTATGAAGAATGAAATCATTTCTAGTCATAAATCATTTCCAGTCTTAAAACAGGATGAATGAATTTCATTTTTGTTTCAGAGGAGCCTTCAATCAAACTCTTATTATAATTGATTTTAATGTTACTGCTTAATGGCAACAAACTGTTTTTAACAATCAGTTACATTTATTACCTCATAATTTACTCATCAAAGAAATATGAGGGCAAGCCTTTCAAATTAAAAGAAAAATACTTATTTTTCATTCATAACGTTCTTTCTAAAGAATAAAGAATAACGATATTTAACTTAGACGACCACCCATCGATTAATAAAAAATAATAATTAAAATCAGTTCATTTAATCAAAAGGTATCGATGAAAAAACATAACAAAAAATTACTATTGCTGTACGAGTTATCAAACTGCCAAAATCTCTATAGTTCTCGCTTGAAGAAGTTGCGAATATTAGGAAAACGAAATCTGAAAACAAATTCGTTTAACAAATTTCTCTCATTTTAAATCGGTCCAAACCGGTGGTGTTTTGTAACGCGGAGAACAATTCAAAATTGCGTATCGCTCAAAAAGGTCGAGAAAATCTACATTTCATGAGGAGAGAAGAACTAAAAGAATGGCTCTAACTAACAATTCGTCTCTCAATCCGATAAAAATTCAACTTGGATCAAATATATCATGTGACACATAAGCAGACAAATAACCGAATCAGAATTCAAAAAACAAAAATTAGCTCTAAGGCGTTTTTGAAACACTGTCACAAACATGCAAGATTTCAACGATCGAAACAGCACATATATTATTGTGATGACTGGATTAGTGTAATTTTTTCTGATGGAAAAAAATTGACTTTGGGTGGTTCAGATAGGTTCTCATTCTATGGGCGTGACTTGAGGAAAGATCCGACGGGCATATTTAGCAGGCCACAAAGTTGTGGCTCGTTCCTTACATGTATGCGTCTGGCTACAATATAGAAATGTAACTTTGCTTCTTAACCCGTTCGAGATGACGATTTCTTTCGAACACGCTCCCCAGAAGTGAAGCATTTTTATGGAACCCACCCAATTCATAAGTGAATTCACATAAATAAGATCGTTGCACACCGTACAATTTTTCTGTACTTGACAGATTTCATTACTTGAAGAAAAATCTTATTTCGACGACTATTTCATTATTTATTATCAGTCATTGCTGTTATTGCACACACGGTGGGCAGGCCGTCTTATAGCCTCAGAAATCAATCACATGGTGTGCAATCGGTCTCGAATGGGTTAAATGGCACAAACAATTCAGAAAAGTATGAGGAAACTCTGAGTGAGTATTTCGTTTGAGTAGCTACTAGGTGCTCCCACTAGATCTTTCAGCAGGATAACACATTGATACACACTTCATGTTATACAAAAGAATGGCTTATAGAGTTAGATCTCAGAATATCAGTGCGATGAACTAGCCAGCACTCGGCCCAAACTCAATCAATGTCACCTAAAAAGGGAGGAGCTCTCTATTTAGGTGGCATTGACGCAATCCGATAGAGAACATCTGGGGATTCTTCTCACGCGACATCTACAAGAATGGGAAGCTGTATCATTCGGTGCAAGAGCTCAAATGAGCAAATTAGGAAGTTTGGTGCAGATCCGCTCCCGAAACCTTGATGTCAATTGGAAAATCGTATTTTCTATCTCATCAGGTGCAATGGAAATCCTCTAGACTACAAAAAGATTTTTAGGCTTTGCGAAATGTAAATATTTCGTTTTGTGCGTAAATGTTTTCAGCATCACAATTTTGAGTTTTTTATAATTAATTATTTTGGCTTTAATGAACTATTTCCGGATTTGAAATGTGAGTTTGTAAACCAATTGCTTAAATACAGTAAACATTTCAAAGCATTCCGATGTATATTTTACATTTTATCAAAACATTTAACTTGTGCATAAACTTTTGCGCCGCACTCTATAACCTAATTTTGATTACGTTAAACAAATTTTCTCCATACACTTCATATTGAAACAAGTCGGTACATAAGTCCTTTGCTGTAAACGAGCTTTCAATATAAAAAGATTTCAATTTTTGAAATATAAAGAAACGAAAAGTAAATGCCTTAAAAATCAGTTACTTTCTCTTTTGAATCTTCTCAATAAGTAAAATTAATTATAAGTAAGTTAAGTTATGAAAGCCCTATAGCTTTAAATAGAAATCCTGTTTAAATAACTCAAGAAAATTCATTTCTTTTTAAATGTTAAGACATTAAGCCCGTTTGTTTAGCGCGAATATCTGATTTTCTATTTACCATATGACAAAATTCGGAAGACTTGCTAAACGAGAAACGCTGCCTTGCTGAAACTTTGCAAATTAAATCTTAACGATGCAAATGCGTTAAAAGTCAAAATATTCACATCTGTCTTTATCTGTCTTCAGGAAGTTTCGAGCTCACAAGCGTGCCTCACAAGAAGATAATGAAGGTTTAAATATTTATGGCGCTGCAATGGCAACGGCAGATGTTTTACTCACGAGTTCTGCTTTGTACTGTCTGCTGACGTAATCGCAAAGTAAAATGGAAATATTAAAATTTCAGATTCTAAAGTCCATAAGCGAAGTAACGTTTTTATTTCGGACATTTGCGTTCTTTACTATTCTAGCTTCAGAGTAAGAATTATGTTTGCAAATCAGCTGTTCGGCGCCGAAAACCAAACATAAGTAATTTTCCCTTACGACAAACGATGTCTGCATCTGGGTGGTGACAAGTTATAAAGAACAAGAAATTTTTGATGCACTTTGGTTTCATCTCTAACATCGTTTCTCAGCCTTTTTAGAGTTGCAACCCTTTTTAAGCGGAAAATTAGCTTAAAAAAGCCTCCAGTTCCCCCCTCTCCCGCTATGAAATGTTAGTTCTGCAATTTTGAATTTTTGAAACATTTATTTACATATTTTAAGTCACTTTATTAATTGAGATGATATTTTTTAATTTCTTAGTCAGATTGCAACCCTGTTTATAACTTTACACGATCTCCAAGTTGAGAAACAATTATGACTTAGAACGAGATTTCTCAACCTTTTTTCGGCTTGTGGCTCCCCTAGAGACACCAAATTCTTTTGTTGCTCGCATTCATAGCCAGTAATGCACCGGGGATTTTTCTTTTTGGAGGGGGTCAAGGTCAGGATTCGGGAGGCAATGGGTATCTAATATCCAAAAACCAATGCACCAGATATCCGGTTCTGATATTTGAGACCCATAAACTCCATACACATTTTCAAATACCCAAGTATTCCAAAAACGTTGTAAGTTTTCTATTCATGTACATTTTTTCAAGACATAGTAATTAATTTTTAAAAATCAAATTTGGCATGCCGGAAAACTGAATCTTTTATATGGTGGTGGGATGGGAATCTATATATTTGAAAGTCAGTCACACAACGAATATCCGATACCCCAATGCCCCCTGCATCAGGAAGCCCGTTAACAGGCAAGTCACGTGATCAGCAGAAGGCCAGTCTCTCAGTCTCCGTTTGCTAAACACGATGAGTGAGAAAGACCGCTTCGCTTCGCGCTTATTTCTTTTCAATTGACTGCTACTTAAAATAAATCAATATTTGTAAAGAAAAAAAAAACAGAATAATTAGAAATAATAATTGTGAAATTAATGTAAAAAAAAAAACAGACACCAAAAATTCAGTCATTCCAAAATATCTTTTACATTATTTGTTTCTTTTAACGCTCATCTTAAATTCATTAGTTGATAACTTTTCATCTTAACCCATTTTTAATTTAACCTTCAGCCTTTTTTTAATCTACGCTATGATGTTTTTCTTTAATAAGAAAAATAAATCTTGTCTATTTTGAAAAGCAGTCCAATATTGACATTCTCTCATATATTTTCATGAAGGAATTATCCTCTCAATTATTCTATATGAATTTGCAATTTATTTATATATTTAGTTCATGTTAATACTTAACACTTGGAAAAAAGTTATAACCTAAAATTCGGTATTATTTCTATCAGAACACTTAAAAGTGTAGAATAAACTTAGACATTGTTTGTAAAAGTTTTACTACAAGCTGTATGATTCTTTCTTTTTTTCTTGTGTTTTAAACAACCATTTGATATTTACTGTTAAATTTCAAAATAATATTAAACTGATTTCGAGCCAAAAGAACACACTTTATACAAATATAATCTACCTTGTGTAATAAAACTTGTGAAACGTTGGACTACGTATGAACTTGTGAGGGAGGTTACGTAGAAAATTCCTATCATTAGAATAAATACCTCTTTTCTCAAAAGTCCCTTTAATTTTTTCGCCGCCCCCCCCCCCCTCGTATTTGAGCTGTGGGTAAGGGATCATTCCTAAAAGATGTCACGCTTCGAGGGGGGAGGGGGGTTCGTGAACTTGTGACAAAGTGTGACAAGGGGAGGGGAGGGGTGACAAGAAGTGTGACATTCTGCATTATACAACATAGCGTGACGTGTGACAAAGGGGGGGAGGGGGTCCGCTGAAGTGTGACATATTGTGACAAAGGGGGGAGGGAGGGAGGTCAAATATATGGAGAAAAAGCGTGACATCACTTATGAACGGCCCCTAAAATCTTTAAAATATTGAAATCCCTTTTTAAATAAAACATAGAAGAGTCATTCCACAGCATTTTTATGTTACCTACTGGAAATGTTAGAACAAAATTTTGGTGTGTTTAATTTTGAAAATATGAATGAAAAGTTTTCAAAAATTTTTATTACAGTCCGTACATTTGGAGCCAACCAGTGGTACAAAATTTCTTTTCAATAGGGTCAATAGTTTATTATTTAAAAAATATTACAATTTTGATAAGTACGGGACATTTGTGATGTCCCGTGCGAAACAAAATTTTAATATTCAAAATGTGTCTCCAGCTGTACAAAATGTTCTAAAAAATTTTGAAAACTTTGCATTGATATTTTCATAATTAAAAATAATTAAATAAATATAACAGAATTTTGCTCAAAAATGTTCCGCACGTAACACAAAAATAAGGTGGAATCACTCAGAAAGCAATATGGGACCGTTCATAAATGATGTCAGGATTTTTTCCCCATGTATTTGACCTCCCCCCCCCCCTTGTCACAAAGTGTCCCACTTCAACATACCCCCTCCCCTTGTCGCTACATCACGACCCCCCCCCCCCCCTCGAAGCGTGACATCATTTATGAATGATCCTATGCTGTATTCACACAATATAATACAGTGAGTAACCTACCCCCTAAATTATAGATAAAACAGAGCACACTTATTATTGGTAACAGTACTCTTAAACAAAATTATGAACACTAAAGAAATGAATAAAGAATATTACGTTAAAAGTAATTGTACATTAAAGCGTTCAAAAATAATTTTAGTTAATAAATAGTAATATTAAGAATAATAAAACAGCTTAGTAATGAGTTTTAACTTAAATGTTATGTGTATGCAAAACGTTCAAGAACCAAAATCAAGTTTTCTAACTTCATGAAATATGATAAGCATAGAATAACCTTGTCACACATAAATGACATACAAACTAATAAATATATCAAGTCGGTATTCTTTCAAATTGTAGGATTAGGAAAGATGAAAGTCGTTCATGAAAATTAAAACTTGTTAACCATAAAACTTTAATTCCACAACATTAATGACGAATGATAATGTAACGCATCGCACACTGGCAAGAACAGTGACACAATTCAAAAACGAAACACCTTCCCAAAACATAATTTATATATTTCCAGTTTCTATATTCTTAAAGCGAACTATAAATTAACGAATTTAATTACTTACTCGGGATCTATTCGATGGTTTGAAGTTGTTGCTCCTCGTCTTTGATGTCCAAACTTTTAAAAGAACTGAATCTTTCATAACTTTGAAATTGACACCTTCTGTCCTTAAGCATAATTGCATAATTGCCCTTGCAGCCGTAAACGGCACACTTGTAAGGCATTTTAAAACTTTGAAAATTGATTACAAGAAGATAAAGATAATAGAAACGATAACCAACAAACATACAACTGTACCGGTAGCGACACAACACACTGCAATGGCAGATTTGATGGCCTTCTCAAAACCACGTGACATTATTTAGACTGCTCCCGTGCAAAGGCTTCCTAGATATAGGGGGCGCTGGATACCCACCTCTTCGGTGAGCCCGTGTACATTTTTATTATTTTGTTTATGTGTGATCACCGGTGATCAAACATAAAATAGAATACAAGAAACAGTAAAAATGAAAAAAAAAATGTTACGTTGAGAACAAGCCACATCAATAGAAGATACTTAACCACAATGAAAAATTTCTAATTAAGCAGATATTTTTGATATGAAAACATACAAGGGTAGGGGGGAAATGCAGAACTTCATTAGAAAATACGAGGATTTCTTGCATTCATGAGTTGAATCAGGCAGTCAAGTCATCAATGTTAAATATAAAAAGATTTTTGTTTTTACCTGTGATATTTTCTGAAAAAATAAATAAATAAAATAAATATATTCAGAATCTCTGAAATTTTTCAATTTTTTGGCTCTAACATTTTATTTTTTACATTATTGGTTTTTAAGTAAAAGTTCAATATCTCCCGTAGATGCTAATTTTAAGCATTTTTCGTTTATTCAAAAGTAACCGTAAAACCATTAAATTGGAAGAAATCTTTTCATATACAAATTCTGTATCACGAGTTTTTTTTTTTTTTTTTTTGATGCAGTAAGTCCAAAGCAAATTCCGCTATTAAATCAGGATTAATATAGAATTTAAATTTCCTTGTAAATCCCAATGCTTTTTTTCTTAACTGCTCAAAAGTGAACAAAAAATTCTTTAAAACAAAGAGTGAAGCATTCATTGCATAATTTAAATGAGATACGTTGATCTTTCCTGGAGTCTTTGTTTCGGATTACTCTTTTTGAAATCATTAGCATGGGAAACGGCGACCGACATACATCTCCCCCATTAAGTTAGTTTTATTTGTTGAATATTTTGCAGGACTTTCTCTCATGCTCTTATTTATTTATATTTCTTCCCCTGTAAAAACAACTGTTACAAAAAAGGAACGATAAAGGAGAAACACACCATGCAATTTTGAAATTCAAAAAGTGTATTGCAGCAAAACTACATTTACATTACTAGGAAAGGCACTGAGGAAAACATGAAACTGATTGAAACTTATTTTGCTCTTTTTCCCCGTAAAAACCAAATCATGAGCGAAGTTCCATGCTTTACGTTGTTCCATGCCTTGAGAGTTTTTTTTTTTTAATGAAGATATGCAATTTTGTGCCATTTATACACCTCTGTACGATTTGGTAAAAATTTATACATAGTATTTTACCCTTATAGTTACAGATTTTAGAAGCTTAAAATAAGTCAGCAATGGCCCTCTTTACATGGTTCATGGCTCCCCTATTACCATATTTTCTCCAGTGGCCCCCTAGATTTTTTTCTGTGGCCCCAACGGGGGCCGCATGGCTCCCGTTGAGAAATCCTGAGTTAGAAATGACTTCGGTGTCAAAATAGAAATAGAACGTTTGGGCGTAAGTTCTTGTGTTTAAAATCAGTTTAAATGCTGCTATTACCTTTTACTTTTGACCAAAAGTAACTTTTCAGAGTGCAGATACAATTTAAAAGAATATTTTACATATTCATTCATTTTAAAATTTAACAGGACAGTCAAGTCACCTGTGCTAATAAAACAACAGTGTGAAAATAAGTAACGAACAAAAGCTATTAAGTCAAGTCGCCCTTATAAATCGTAAAATGCATCGTGTGTCCAAAGTTTTACGAGCGCAACGTAAAAGAAAAACTATAAATTTATTATGATTTAGAAATTATTTACAATAAAAATCCTAACTACTACGGGAAACATCGTAATGGTTAAAGAAAATGTTTAAATAAGTCAGGGCAACGGCGGCTGAGACGACAAATGACGAAATTCGAATGGTACACACAAGACGTTGATGCAAGGGAGGGGCAAATGCACCCCATCCTTGTCCTCTAGAGTAAAGTACCAATACATTTTACATGAAAATCAAACTGAAACTTTATAATTTTTCTCTTAGGAAAATATTTTCTGGAAAGTATAAAAAATTATCCCGTCTTTAACAAAATACTGCATTTGCGCTTTAACCTCCTCCCCCCCACTTATACGAAGTAAATCAAGTATCCGTGCTCGCAATATGTTTAAAAAAGGGGGCTACAAAGTTTTTCTCTACGCATTAAGATACAGATTTGTCATGCTCAAGGGGTCTTTGGGACTGTGGCCATAGGTCCCTAAATTTTGATCTTCTGTAGTTTAATCTTTTTTCATCAAAGTAGTATATATATTGAAGTGACTTAAGTCAAGGTTACAGTTAAAGCATTTATTTATAAATTATTATTCGTTAATGCTGATTGCTGTTATTTGTCAGATAATATTGTTGCTTTATTATTTATTTCTTTTCTCTTTCTTTCTTTCTTCGAATTATATAACAACCTACTTAACTACTTTTCTCCACCAAACCCCTACCTGTTAGCCGAGGCCTTAGGATTGCTTACGCACGGGGAGAGGTAGTGGGGTCTACGGATTTTACATGCACATATCCCCAAGTATACATGGTGGTCTTCAGTGGGTATCGAACGCGCGACCTTCCAGGTGGAGGTCCGACGTGCTAACCACTAGGCTACCACGGCCCCCACCTACTTAACTACTACACGGTAATTTTCCAATATTGACTATTTTCCTCAACATGACTATTATTAGCTGATAAAATATAGTTAAAAGCATTTAAGGAGTGATTCAAGAGACAAAAATGAAAAGGAATTTAGAGAACCTTGTTCACGTGTTATCTTATCTAATACGATAATATATGTATAGAGATACTATAAAATCCACCCCTCTAAGAAATGTATCTAAAAAACAATGCTTCAATGTTGAAAGAAAGTGGCATCGAAATGGACGGTGCGCAGCGTTTCTAAAATTAGTCGTTATATGGCTAGTTTAAGATGCTGCTGGCTAAAAGTATTTTCAATTACCAGCCACCAACGATTCTGGCTAATATTGACTAATTTTAAATTTCCATATCAAAGTTTCTTATTTGTTGTTTGTTTATTTCAAAGGATTTGCTTGCTTTGAGATTTTTTTTACATTTACCATGTTCAGTTGTTACATTCGTTCTGTTGATCACTTGAATGATACTATAACAGAAAATGAGAAGATGTGAGACTGCATAGCACAAAATGCACTAGTGCAATTAAAATGTAGTGAATGCTGGTCTTTCACATATACATATCAATTAAAATGTAGTGAATGCTGGTCTTTCACATATACATATCAAGCTGGTCATCCATACATATACAGGGGAGCACCGATGGAGGTGGACCAGCGGGACAGGGGTTCTCTCTTCTAGGAGGATACCCAGTGTCCGAACGTTTTATAGATATCCGGCACTTTATCCAGTCCCTAAAGGAAAGATCCGGTGAGTAAAATTTTATTTTTCTTAGACTTAATTAATTAGCACATTTTGAAATTTAATTAATTAGCAATATATGTAAAGTAAAAAACTTGTACGTGTTTGGAATATGTTGAATGTTTAAAAATATGTATAGAATTTATTGGTTTGATATATCAGAGCCAAATATCCGGTGCACACCCGTCAGACAAGATACACCGAATACCCCATATCCGACAAAATGAATATCCGATGTGGTGCTTAACAACAACCAGAGTATTAACTGCCACAACAACAACCGAGTTCGAAATAAGGACTAATTTTCGTTAAATTTAATTAAATTGTTTCGCGCAACTGGCTTAAAATCGCCTGGAAAATCTGGTAACACTGCGGTTTGATCCGGGGGGGAGAGGAATTTTAAGAATTATTAGGAAGGCCGTGTCTGAGTCTAATCCATTCTTCTCTTTAAATCCTAAAAATTAAAAATTATTTTTGAAAATCGTGCCTTTAAAAAATAACATATGTTTGTGCTGCCATCTATGTTTAAAAAGTAGAAACAAAGTAAATTCTCAACCGTTTATGAAATAAAACTTATTGATATTGAAAAAGAAATTAAAGTAAAATGATAACTTGAAGCAAAAGAACATTTTGGAGCAGTGGCTTAGCATAGCTTCTATCTAACATGTGCAGGTGACAAATTTATTTCCCCTCTTCACCAAACCAGACGTTTTTAAAGCCAAAAAAGAGGCTACAAAGTTTTTTTTTTTAATCTCCAAAATTTAAGATTCCTCCAAACTTTAAAAAAAAATCGTTTTACAATTAATGTCAATTATTTAGAATCTAAATCAGCCTCGTTCATTTGAGAAAAATTGTTCTAAATCGTCAATCTCAGGGGTTGTTAAAAAAAGAATGGTTTTTGAAAGTTTGACATCTTTCAGAGAAATTAATTGAAATAAAAATATAAATTTCAATTTAAGCATGTTTATGCAATGCTCGGCAGCAATTAGAGGTCAATAAGTATTGACCTCTTTTCAATACCCTTCAACTTTTTTGCTGTAATTAGTATAGTATAAAACAAACATCCAGAAAAGGTAATAGATTTTTACCTTTTTACCTTTAAAACATTATACCTTTAAAACTTTTTAAAGTAATTTCAATTCTTTAACTCGAGATTTTTCTTACTTTTAGAACCACAACCCATTCTGGATGCTTCGATTCCGCCTCTAAAAGTATTTTTTCTAGCTCCATATTATTTCCAATCCCACGAAACTACGTTTTACAAAATGTCATCTCACTTAAAACTTGAACAGTCTGTTTCCACACTTTATTTTTTTACATAGCCGCTTTTTAAATACTACTAAGGCAACCTAAAGACCAAAGCCTTTGCTAAGAATGTGATGTGGTTTTTTATTGAGCCGTGACCATACATGACGGCAAAAATATTTCAAGCTACTTCACATTGGAAAATAACTGATATCAAAAAAAGTTTTGTAAAATTTTTTTTAAACTGCTTCGAATCAAAAATTGCGCTAAAAAAATAAAAACAAATAAATTCTTTAAACAGTATCAATGCGACTTTTAAACATAATTTTTGAAGCCGGTGCAAAATTATGACTGTCTAATTATCATTTAACCATGAAGCTTTTTACATTAAAACTGTTGCAAACTCTGGGCCATTTATATTTGTAATTGATTCATGATTATAAAAGATTTTTTCTATCATAATCTTGCACCGATTTTAAAGTCGTATCGATGTTGTTTAAAGAATAAATTTATTTTTCCCTTTTTATCTCAATTTTTAATTTGAAGTCCGTTTTATCTTCTTTTTGCCTATTTTTTTATTTAGTGCTTTTTAGTGTTAATATTGTTTTCATATGAATACTCTATTAAAAAAAAAACACATCATGTACATAAAAAGCAGATGGTGCTGCGTTTGTTTGGTTATTTGTATGTTCGTCTGCCTATTTTTGAATGAGCGATGCCCAGAAGACCCTATAGCCCCTAAAGTTCTGAAAGTTGGAACGAAATTATTTTGGAGCCTTGAGTTTACGCGTCAAAAAGCGATGTTTTTATAATTAACTTTTTAAACTAAATTTTTATATGAAGTTTTCTCACACTCTTATATATGTTTAAGTTTATGTATCCTTTGAAAGCGCTTTTCAATATGAAGTTCCTTCCGACTTTCTAATTTAACTAGAAAGGAGTTACAAGAATTTCTAAATTAGCTAAATTCGTATGCTTTACTCGATTCGTAACCCCCAAACGATCGCTATCTCTCCTTTTCTTTTTAGATGCAGTACTTCTTTTCGCCTAATTTTAGGAGAAGTTTGTAGAAAGAATATTTTAGAAACTTTTGTACTTATTAAAACAGGTATTTTTAAGGGCTGCTGTCATCTCTCTAATAATAATACTTTTAACGCACATTTTAATTTGTGTAAATAAACAGAATGCTTTTTTCTTTCTTTTTTTCTTTTTTCTTTTAACTGACTGATCTTAAATTAAGGTTGCCGCATGCTGTTTAATTAAATACTTATTCACCGGTTAGGGATCATTGATAAATGATGTCACGCTTCGAGGGGGGAGGGGGTTCGTGAAAGTGTGACAAGGGGAGGGGAGGGGGTAACAAAAAGTGTGACATTATGCAACATAGCGTGACATGTGACAAAGGGGGGATTGGGTCCGCTGAAGAGTGACACATTGTGACAAAGGGGAGGCGGGGGTCAAATATATGGGGAAAAAGCGTGACGTCATTGATGAACGAACGGCCCCTTACCAACACAAAAAATGTCTCGCAGTTCTTGTAGAGAATATCTATGAACTCTAGCTAGACTACCAAACGATTTTTATAAACATCATTAGTATATTGTAGCAGATGTTCATAAAGTTTGTCTTTCTTTTGGGGAGATAGTTCACAAATTGGGTATAATTTTTGGCCCTTAGTTTTCTTTTCAATATATACCAAAAAAACCCAGTGGCGTTCCTAGTATGGGTGTCACCAGGGCTGATAACTTGTGGTGCAAAAGCACCGACGAAAAAAAACTTTGTTATGTTCTATAAACTTGTAGTTATATAATTTATATTATTTTCAGCAAGACAGAAAACAGGAAAACAAATTGTAGAAAATTCCGTTTTATTTATTTGATGTAACTTTTGGTAAAATACATTTATTTCAGTTATGATCCGTTGACATAGCGCTGGTAAGATTGTAAAATTTTAGCATATGTATTTTTCAAAAACTTTTTAACTCATTTTGTGTGTCGCCCCACAACACCCCCAAAAAGGAGTCTCCCGAGGCGGACCTCCACCTTCACCCCTCTTCCGTAGTGACGCTACTGATTAAACTTTACATATTTTAATAGAAAAATGAGAAATTGAAATTTGTATGTTGTTTGAAGGCAGAACGTTTAATGCTCCCGGCAGAATGTTTAAAACTCTCCTCTCCCCCTCAACCACCAAGACAAGAAAACTATCAGTGAAATTTAAATTATGTGTAAAGAAATCTACATAAGTGTAGTAGAAAAAAAATTTGAGAAATATGTACTTTTTTCTTAGATTTTTTTTAATTACTATTACTATTACTATTACAAACCATTTCAGGTCACATATATTTTCGAGTTTATTTGCTTTTCTCAATGGATATGCCTCAAACTCTCGTCCAATATTACAGATAGAACAGGACAGTACGATAGTTTATTACAATACAAGGAAGGAAATTACAAGAATACACCCAGGGCAAGGTGGGAATCGAACCCACGACCTCCTTACTGCGTGCAAGCAGCAGACGGAAACTGGTAACTAAGACCGCTCGGCCACCGAGGCCCCCCATTTTTTTAATGCATGCAGAAAAATTGCAATCATTCTAAGGGTTAACTTTTGCTTTTTCTTCAAAATTCATCATTAAATTACTTAACCGGAATTTATTCACCTGCATAATAAATAAATGAATGTGGGAAATATAAAAATAAGTTTCTAAAATAACTCCGAAAAGATAATAAAAACATTGAAGTAAAATTTAGCAGCGGCTGGACGGGATTTCGGATGTTTAAAAATCGACCGGGTACCGGATATCCGACGCTTTCTGGAGGTGGAAGGTTCCCCGTTTCCTTCGTTGCGCTCCTGTTTGCAAGGAAAGTCGGAGTCGGAGGTTTAAAATTCAGGCGTCGGAGTTGGTCATTTTTAACTGACTTCACAGCCCTGGTTGAAATGACGGAAATAAATATTACTCATTGAGGAAAAAATAGATAGAAATGATCTATCACAATGTACACGAATCTTTCTCAAATGGGGGAAAAGGGGAAAAGTTGAATATTGGGGAAAAGGGGAAACAGTAGGACAATTGTGATATTTCTCCTATGATTCAGTTACTCAAAAAGAAGTAGAAATGTATATCCTGGTATAGTTTACCTGTGTAGCAACACTATGAAAACTAGTCACCGTCGCATTTCATCTTGTAGAGGTAACTGGAGCCATTTTTGTTTCTATTATCACTGTTAGAAAAATCATTTGACTTTCACCTGTTGGGATTTGTACTAATAATTATCATCCAATACCCAATACTTGCCCGTCCGCAAGAGAGGGTTTTTATAGGCTCAATGTTTTGCCTATAAAAAACCCTCTTACTCTTAAGCATTTATACGCTACCGAAAATTTATGCACAATATGACAAATTTCGAAATCTTATTCACGTAATCAAAGCTGGCTGGATGGTACACGGCGCCCTTGGACAAGATCGTCCTAACCATTTCAGTTCTTAAAAAAATATTAAGTGTCTTTCTGTTTTATGTAGATAAATGTCCTTCTATATACCTAAGAGTATTACGCCGTATTTTAAATTAAGAACATATGTTACAGTAAGCACTTAGAATTTTCTTATCAACATTCAGTGGTAAGATTTTCAAAAAAGTTTAGTTCTGTCTAATGAGGCATTTACTTACAAGTACTACTAATCAATTTTTGTCATCGATCCCAGTTTTATCTCTAATACACAAATATAAAATCAAACAAAAAACTACATAATTGCAATCCTTAATTAAGTTTTTTAATTTGACTACCCTGCGTACGACTTTATCTACGATGTAGCAACGGGTGTTTAATTTGTCGGGCGTTTACTTTGGGTCTTCCCATTGGCGTTCTAATAACGTGTAGAAGAGTTTTTCAAATAATAATTTCTGTATGCATTCCAAACATGCGTGGCTCTTATAATAACTTAGCAATTTATTTTTAGAGCGGTTATAAAAAGGACGAGACGAATAAGTAAAGAAAAAAAGAAAAAAAAACCGAACTTTCATCGATTTTCTGATGCGGTACGTAAATATGCTTAAAATCTGGAAAATGCCGTTAAAAAAGCAGGATTTCGGGCTAAATGGACGTACTATTCTTTATTTTGAGCATTTATTAGAGCAAAAATGATAAGACGTGCTTTCCTAAGCAGCGTGAGTACGTTTTTAAAACGTAAAAAAAAAGGATGGCAAAAGACGTCAATATTTGGTCAAAATGTCTCAACAGTAAACGTAAATCCAGACGTTTTCCAATGACATCTTCTAAACGTCAATTGCTGACGTTTCCGATCCGTTTACACGTTTTTTAAACGCCACTTGATGACGTTTTGTAGCCGATAATTAGGGTCGCAAGTTTGTCGCGGAAAAAATAGCGCGAAATTCGCGGGACATTCGCACAAATTTCGCGATATGTTCGCAAGAACACAAATGTATAACAAAATATAGCAGATCAACAATGAAAGTTATTCTTCATTCTAATAAAATATAGGGATATTTTTTAAAATAGAAGGATTATTAACTTCGTTAAAAGCGTTTAAATATTTGTATTGACTAGGATCAAAAACTCAGCATACATTAAAAAATTTTTAGGCTAGTTGGCAAAATCTGTTTATTGTTACTGCTTTCAAAAAAACAATTTCGAATTTTTTATTGGCGCAAGTTTAGAGCCTTTTTAGACTTTGGGTGCTCAGATTTTATCCTCTTTTTCTGAAATTTTTAAAGAATCGGACATTGCGAGAGTGAATAATTACAAAAAATAAAATAAGAAAAATTCGCGGAATTTAGGAAAAAGCTCTAAAAATCGCGGAAATCATCGCGGGAATTCGCGGCGCGACAAACTTGCAACCCTACCGATAATCGTTTAGGTTTGCGCACGTTTTAAAAACGTCACATGATTTTCGTTACTTAGTCGACACTGCGATGTGGTTTGCATACGTTTTAAAAACGTCATTTTATGACGTTTTTTAGACGACTTTGCTGTTAGGTTGTTCACCTTTTATTTACGTCGCGTATCTGCGTTTTGTAGTAGAGTCGCTTTTACTTTTTATAAATGACAGTATATTAATTTCTATCGACATAACTTTTTAAACATTGATAACATTTATAAAATCCTCAACCAAAAGCAGCATTTTTATAGTAATAAAAAACAATATTTTATAGTCAATTTTAACTGTTTTTAAAATGATAATACTTGAAGTCACTTATAATTTTACATGCTGTAAAAAGCAGGCAATATTTTCCCAGAACCTTTAAGTTTTGGTACAAGATTTTAAAAAACTTTTTGACTAGCGAATACCTCAGGTACTGAATTCAAAAATACTAAAAATAAAACGACCAAAAATAACAAAAACATTTCTTTTTATTCAACTGATACACATAAATATAACACAAAACAGTTTTCATAAAAAAATTCTAGCAAAGTTTAAGGAAAACTAAAACATACTGTAATGAATAATTTTAACCTGTTTCAGAGCAGACTTTTGAAGCAGTTTTGAAAAATTTCAAGTATAGATCATTATCAATCGATAATTAACTAGACTATAATTAATAAAATATGTTATTAACAAAAAAATTATAATTTCATTTCTAAATAATTCAATTTACTTTTAAACATTTCATTACAAACACTAATATAATACACAAACAAGAAAAGTTGAAACTTTACTTTTTAAGTTGTGCATTAAAAATTAATGCTACATTAGAAGTTATTCGAAATTGTAAAACATATCATGATCTAGATTTTAATTTTATTACATGTAATTTCTGCTATTCTCTTCCAAATCATATTCTCACACCAGGGTTTAATGCTCTTCCTCCAGAAATCAAATTCTCAGAGGAGAAATATGAAAAACTTCAAAAGTCATATGTTCTCACTGTTTTAGTAACTAAATTAGGATACTAAAACCAATAACAAAACCGATCAATTTTATTTAACTAACCAATTATGAGAGAAAGTAACCAAGCTTTCAAATATTGATCATGGTTAAACAAAGAAATGGGGGGAGGGCACAATTATATATGCATGCAATAATATAAGACAGACAGATTAAACAGTTCACTGACAGTACACTTTCCAATGGAAACAAAGTAGAATTTAGAAATATTAATTAACCACTTATATTCATTATTTAACAGCCAACAATAAGAATCAGTTTGCAAAACAAATCTGATAAAATGCTGTGCTTTCAATCTTATAACATCTAACTGCATAAATAAATAGAAAACAATTTATTAAGTACAAGGATGTATAAAGACAAAATTTCTTCAAAATTTTCGGAGTTTTTACACTTTTAGATAGCAATTCGTTTCTTTTAGTTTATCTTAATGAAGATCAATATTACAAAATTTAAGAAATAAATTGAACATCTTTACAAAGATCAAATGTGCAGCAAATAGTGTAAAACCAAAACATTTTGCTTTTTGAATGTATGCAAACTCTGACCAATTTATCTTATTTTTTATTATATTTTAACACAATATTTCAAAATTCAATAAATATTTAGAACCACAACAAAATTTAAATTCTATGCAGTTGAAAGGCATGAACTATAGTTAGTTTTCGTAACTTTTTGGCAACTTGCTCCCACTCAAGCAAAAAGTAAGTTTACAAAAAACACTTTACATCAGTTTAGAAACCATAAATTATTATTTCATAAAACAATATAAAAATTTAAAAAGAGAATAAAATGTGAAGCAAAATTCATCAGATATTGCAACTGAAACTGAAACAGTCTTCAACTTTCTCGACTTTAGCAAGCTAAATCCCTCTGCACACTTCCTAAAAATAAAATAAATAATATAAAAGCTGACATATATTTCTCTATTTCAGATGGGAATGAAGTGCAAGTAACATCAGTAAATTTTCTTATTCAAAAATTAATGATCAATGGATTTTACCCACAGTGTGGCACAGTCTAGGCCAGCGTTTCTTAAGCTATGTTCCGTGAAACCATAGGGTTCCAGGAAGATCACTCAGGGTTCCATGATATTTGTATTTTTTTCTTTGATACTCCCATAACGTTTGAAATTACTTTTTTAAGAGAAAAATAATAACAAGAAATTTTTATTTCTGTTGTAATAATCTGTTACCAGAACCTTGAATTAAAATCCTAATATTAAAAACAAGGGAAGTACACATAGTAGAAGTCTACCTTAATGTTTCATGGATGAAAACGATTAAGCAACAATGCTGGTCTAGGCTATGCGGCAGGTGGTGTTTACCTTTGGCAATCAGTAACTTTAGACTTTCATTAAATAGTGGTTTTAATTGTAATATTTATTAATTAACAAAATAAAGGTATTCAATAATGCCCCAATATTAATTTAATGATAAAGGTCCCTATTAAATTATAGACCTCACTGCACATTATTTATGAACAATAACTATTTTTGCCATTTGTTCATTTTTTCATTGCTCCCTTGGTTCTTTCCAGTTTTTGAAACCGTCCTACCAAAAATACCCTTTTGTTGACAAAAATACCAATTCTGAAAATGACAGCATTCTTGTAAAGGACTACACAATTGAATTGTTTTAGAAAAAACTAAAATCATTTTTCAAATTTTGCATCATACACTAATATATATATATATATATATATTTTTTTTTTGACAAGCTCTGTCTTAAATAAACAAGTTTTTTCTAATGTCCACAACAATGAATAGAGATTAGAATAAATTTTTATCAAAACACTTATTTACAAAGTAAATAATTAAAAAACATAAAAAATAATTAACATAATAGATTAAAATTCGAAAAAAAATAATAATAAATAAAAAATTAATTTCATAAAACTAATTGTATCTGAGGTATTTGGTAGGATAAAAAACTATAAAAAAAGCCCCCCCCCCCCCCCCAACCAAAAAAGAAACCAAACACATCAGTTTAAAAAGTCAATAACAATTCATTAGTACTGGCATCAGAATTTTTGTCATTGCTATTTTTCTATGTTAATGATAACACAGTCAGCTTTACAACAAATGAATTAAGGGATAGGCACAATAATAGTCTTACTGAACAACCACCGGATACAGTAGCACAATATTAAATCCTTAATTAAGACTTACACTACAATTTAAAAAAAATTTCTCTCGGGGTGGGGATTACAGGTGCTATCAGGTGTCATCGTATTGGAAAAAATTAATGGTAATAGAATGAGGAAGTCTGTTTTTAACAAAGCAGTGTTTTGTTGCAATTTATGCAGAGTTAGGAAAGAGCTATTTCGTTCCTTTACTATAGCCTGAAATGAGAGTACGTTTTTTTTTTTTTTTTTTGATATACTGGGGAAAAGGCTGAACTATTATGAACAAATTTGAAAATACATTTACATCAGCCATTTGAAACAAAAAAATACATAATGACAAAACATTCCTTTTACACCAGATATAATACTTTACATATATATTTACACATATCTTTTTATCAAGCTTGCTAGAACTCAAGTCTTAATATTATTAAGGAAATTTATTGTGTCGATCAAACTGTTCTTTTCTATAATAAAGACCCAAACTGAAGGAGTTTTTCCAGAGCAAAAATTACTTCATTTAGATACTTAGGAAATAACAAAAATAATTTAATAATTTTTTAAATAAAACATATATTTATACAAATATTTTTCGCAACTCTGAATTCAAAAAGGCAATACTACAATACATTAAAACAAGTAAAAAAATAAAATTATTAGATTATCAATAATGTAATGCATAATTAATATTTAGTAGGTACATGTCAAGCTTTATCTATCGCAAAGGGCTTCATTTTGCAGACAATGTCATAGAATTCTAATGATATATGCAGTAAGTCTCTCTCCCTGAAATTAAAAGAAATTAGTTTTCTTAAATTAAATTTAAAGTTTTTTTTTATCAGTTAACGGGTAACAAGATGGAACGCTTGACAATCCCTAGCAAAACCTAAAATAATCATATACAATTTTTTTGCCGGCAATGCATATTATCTTACCTTATTCTTGATTTATAGTGTACTGAAAAGAAACAGTGTAATACTTTTTTGTGAATCACCCTGTAATACAGAAAAAATTGTGCAGTCGGTGTGCCATAATAACATTGTTTGTTACAACAGTCAATAAAACTAAAAAAGGCGAGACCATTAAGTAAGTACTCCGAAAAGAAGGGTCTAAGAATTATTCCATTACTATTTTTAATCATTGTATAGATGTGTGGCAAAAGATAAGAATTTATCAAAGAATGGTAGTGAAACTAAATTGGCTCTAGAGTAGAAATGAAAATTCCAATGGAATTTTATTTTTAATGTGCATCTATATAATAATTCACACATTATGCACCACTGAATAAAATTAGTTACTCTTGTAGACGAATTGAAAATGTCAGATTTTATAAAGGTCTTTTATTGAAGGTAAGCACTTTAGGTGGTTAAAAACATTCCTTTTTGTTAAAAGGAGGGGGGAATAAATTATCACATATGTCAGAGGTAGAAAAACCCATAAAACTCTATTAAATATCTGTATTTACAAACTTGAGGTTGTAGAATAAGTTTATTTCTTTACTCACCAGATTTAAAACTAATTCTTTCTTTAAGTCTTGCTTCCTCCTTTCCATCTCTATACCAGTAATTCCTTTTTTTCTGGAAATGTTTCTATTTCAGGTGAAATTCCAGTCTTTTCGGCTTGTTGGACTTTTCTCTAGTTAACAGCAAAAAATCTATATAAAACATATTATAAATGATAAAATCAATTAGTTTTTTTTATTACTACATGGTTGCAATTAGCTTTTTAAACTTGTTATTTAACCTTTTGTTTGCTTTATAAAAGACAATATTAGGTATGGTATTTTTTAAAAATCTACTTTAGCTCACGTTTACGTCTTTTTGTCCTACATCATTATAGATTGTTTAGTTAACCATACTGAAGTTGCAGATGCAGAGGACCACCCGCATGTGACAAGCTAAGTTTTATGGGTTTCCTGGACATATATAGTTGATAATGGGAGTCAAAACATTTAACATGTCGAGATAACTTTTGTGTTTAAGCACATAAATACACCTTAAAAGATTTTTTTCGGTTTAGCAAGTAATTGAAGATTAGATTCTCACTGCAAAGGGCTTTTATTAAACAAATTCAGTGATACGGTCAAAGAATCAATTATAAAGCAAATTAATTATCATTAATTTTAATATTCTGGTTTTTGACAAAATAGTTACATGTACGAAACTCGACAAAAGATGGGTAATCTTTCTTAAAACTATTTTTTGCTCTTTATTAAAAGATTGCGCTGCTTTTATAACTTGTACAGAGCTGCGCGCAACAGCCAGTAATTAAAAATCAATAGCATAACTAATAAACATATAATGAGATCAAATAGATGGTAATATACTAGTTTGAGTTGAATTGAAAACTTCTCAGCACCTTTTGCATTTAAAAATGATTTCCTCACAATCAAATAATGCAGGCAAATAATATTGGGTAGTTCATTAAGTTTGAAATTACTGCCATAGGAAAATTTATTGTTACAACAAAAGTTAATCATTATTATCAGGGATTAAATTAAAATGCTGATTTAAAATAATGATGCATAGAAACATATGAAATGCGTACATTTCAATCATTTATGACAAAAATACCTTTCAAGATAAAAATACCTTTAAAGATAAAAAAAACTTTTCCTAGATCAGCATTCTTGCTAAGACGCATTACTTTTTTAACAACAGCTAATTTTAACAACAATTGAGATTGACTAAAAAAGGAAGAAGAAGAAAAAAAACAACCTATATTCAAGGCCGCATCCACGGTTTGAATTGATATGTCTAAATTACAAAATAATAGCAATTATTAGTCATATATTTTATAAAATTTTCAAAATGTAATACTAAATATGTACTAATAAAACCATCAACGAGTATTGCAATTTATATAAACATCTGTAATTATGAATGTTCAATGAAATGTTTCAGGCTCCAGGTTTTAGCGTAAATGCTGCAGGAATTTACACCACGTGCTAAGGGTTGGCTAGCTGTCACCAGTTTGATGGGTAGAAGAAAAGAGCACGGAATCTCTTTCTCATTACTCCGAGGATTAGCAACTCAGCAATACTAAAGGACAAAGGGACAGGAGGAAAGATAGAACTTGAAGGGCTATTAGGCTGGGATTCCAAGAACATAAAAAAAATGGCTGGTCCCGGGGCACAAAGAGTAAAAACTCACTTATTAGGAGTGTCGTTGTAGTATCCACTTGAATCAGCCCAAGGGGGGGGGGCGATCGCCCCAACCCGCCCCCCCCCCCCGTTAGGGTTTTGGGACACCAAAACTGACTATTTTTTGGGTAAATGTCTCAAAAAAGTCATAAATTCAATTTTTACGTTTCTGGGCTCAGACTGTCGTTTTGAAAACGTCCTATGTTTATAAGAGACGTCTTTTGATTTTTATGTCTTAAAAATTACGTTTAGAAAACGTCACTTTGCTACTTGGGTTGTATATAAAAAGAAGCTCCTATAGGGAAAAAAACGCTTGCGGTGATACAGGGGCGGATACACTTTAGGGGGGGAGGAGGTTAGATTGTTCAAGTGTACGTAAACTTGATATACAAGAGAAAATCCGAACTTCGTCTGCTGCGTACCTCGTACAATCTCCAGTGCTATACTAGAGTAGATCCATTAAAAATCGTGATTGATAAAGAATTTTTATCTAAAACGAACATCATGTACTTTGTTTCGAAGATTTATGAGAAGAAAAAGGTGAAAAGACGTCTTTTGTAAACAAAATTACGAGTAAAAAATACATGCGTAGTTGTACGTGAAGTACTCCGAACTTCTTCTGCACCGCACCTTATACACCCTGTAGTGACGTCATGCGCCGTTCATTCTGAGATAACATTCATATTTAAGGGCCGGATTCTGGTGTAACGATGTTTACGCAAATGCGCCTGCAAACCTCCGATTTGTCGAGATTCCGATTCTGGCGTAACGATGCGCATGCATTTTCGCCAATTTTTCCCCCTCGATTTGCGGCACATTTTTACCTCACGCAGGATCTGCAAGTGTCATGGCTGCCCGCAGTAGTGCTTTTCTTTTTTGTTCTGTTTACGTATAAAAATCGGGAGATTTGAGGAATACCCTGCCAAGTGAATGAATCAAATTGTATTTTATTTAGAACAGAATAGATAGCATGTCCTTTCGTAAGTTAAAATTTATAGTTAGTATGTGGTTTTGTGTGTATTTTCTGTGTTCTGTTTATCGCGCTAGGGCGAAAGTATTTTTTAAAGAATTTCAAAGCTTATTTCTTATGAATGAAATTCTTTTCAAATTTGTATTCAAAAATTTGTTATCTGATATTCCTCGCTTGTTATGGAGAGTGTTCGTGTAATTTTTTTAGAATGTAGAGTTGTTATTGCTTGTAAATTAATAAATATTCCGAAACGAATGCTTGTGGCCCAATAAGAATGGAAACAAAATATTTAATTCTCTAGTTATCTATCAGTCTATAGCGTATTTTGTATGGCAATATGTTATATTATTACAGGCATGTAAGCTTTCAACTTTGCAATCATACCCACCACTAAAAATTAATAGCTTGAATTGCCTCAATTATGCTTACTATACTTAAGTATGGTAATGTCCTTGTGCCAATGCTATACTTTCTTTATCAAAAAAAAAAAAAAAACAAATATGTTATCATAACTGTTGCTTAAATTTTAGTTCTAAATCTGTCGAGATTTTATTTTGTTTTGTAAAATTTTATTAAAAAGTATTTTTGTTTATTCACTCACAACTAAAAGTGATATGTACAGCTATTTTGATTTTTTTTCTTGCACTGTGTTTGTAAATATTGTGATTGTATTCTCATTAATTTTGTTCTCAGAAGTGTGTTTTTCTAGAATGTCATGACTGCATAGATAAGCGAAGAAACCTATTTTTAATCCTTTAAGTATTAAACATGTTTCTTATGTTATTGTCGAGTTTTCTGTTATTACTAACTTACTGAAGCAGAATTCTTACTGAATAATATTGCATAACAGTATTGTCATCATATTTAAATTAATATTTTATCAAGATAAATTTTGTTATGTGAGTTAGTTAGCTCTAAATATTTGGTCCCTTAATAGAGCACTCATCATGTAGTGGGCTGCATTGGTTTTTCTATCCAAGCTTGGTTAGAAGTCAGAGTTTGAATAGTTGCTATAATTCGATTAAAAGCTTCAGATCAGTAAAGCTGATAGATATTAAAGTCGACTGAATGTGATCAATATTATGGGTTGTAGTAATAACACTTTCTCTTTAAAGAAATTTATGGTAGTTGCAAGTTCTTTTTATTATTTTAAAACATCAAATTGTCTTATTCATGCTTTTTCCCTTTATAATGTTAAAAATAATTAGTATTTTAAGTATCTTCATAAATAGTATGATGAGTGTTAATTACTATCTACATGTGTTAAAGAAAACAAGGCAGCATTTTTAATTATGTCATGTTGTCCTTCATTTTAGGAATTATGTTAAACCCATACACGTGATATTACAAAAAGTACTATATGTGTAGTATTAGTATTAGATGTTTATTCCATTAAATATGTGATGCATGTATAAAATGGCTGTGACGACAAAAGCTGTATTGAAATTTTGTCTAATTAATTAAAGTGCAATAATCAGTGTTTTTCAAGATTGTAAAACTTTGCTTAATAATTGCCATTGAGGGTATTTACAGGTTTGCAATATTATTGTGGCTCTAGGGAAGATTTGATGCTCTTATAGATTGCTTATTTAGCAATCTCATGAATGAGTTATTATTAAATGAGTTATAGCTTTCATATGATATTATATGCTATCTCATAGGTGTATGAAAGTCCATCATATTTAGGATTATCTGTTTTAATAAAATATAGTTGCTGTATATATTGTAATATTAGAGTTTTATTCTTGTCAAAATTGTTTGAAATATTTGAACTAAAAATGTTTTATTTGTTTTAAATTTGATTTTTTAAACTAGCTGGGTCATTTTTATTGGCTGAATTTTATTCCGTCTTAAGAATGATCTTGCTGGTAGCTATTAATATGTGCAATACTGGTGGAAAATTTTATCAAGAGTTATGTCTTATTAAATGCACCATATTGTGAATTGCATAAATGAAAATCATGAACTAAATTTTCTGTTGTAAACAGTGCCTGATTACCGCAAAGGCCTAGGCTGTGACCTTGGGCCCCCAAGCTTATTTAACATTGCACATTATACAAAGTATTTATGACACATGTTTCGAGGTTACAAGCTCTTTTTCAATGCAAAAGAATGAGCTTCAAGACGACAAACATCCAACTGATTTGCTTTTACTCCTTATTTATAGTTAATAGATCTAAGTAAAGGGATTGTAAAATTATTTTAAACTCCTTTATTTGTTTACATTACAATCATGTTTTGGGTAACTTTTAACAGCGTTATATTTTTTAGTATATTTGACTTGGAACTAGAAGTTCTAGTGCTAGGCACTGCTGGATAGATTACGAAATCAGTTGTCTACTCTTGATTCTTAAATTAAGTCAAATATACTAAAAAATATGATGCTGTTCAGAGTTAACCCCCATCTTTCAAAGTTACCCTGCATGACTAATAATTATAAATTTAGTAAATGCTGGAAAATCAACAATAATTTATTAACAGGCATCGTCTTAAATTACATTTGTCTTTAAACTAAAAAGCAATTCAAACTAAATTGTATGTTGTCGGAAATTGAAATGGAATGTTATTAAGCTAATGTGAAAATAAATTGTTCTTTCAAATAAGAGAGTTCTTGTTTAATGATTGATTTGAATGAAAGGGGGGGGGGGGGTAGATATTGTTTAATAGTAGAAAGCGGACTACAATGTATATTGCGCACAGATTTTTTTAAAGATTGTTGACGTGCGTTTAGAGGTTACAAGGAAACCTTCTAGTTAATGGCGAAGAAGTGATCTTCTCGATGAACAAACATCAAACTGAAACTACAGTTTTGTAATTTGTATTATAATATTGTTGAAAAACTATTCACTTCATTGAAGGAGAAATAGTTATATATTAATTAACTTATTCTGGTTGTCTTATCTGCATGCAAATTCAATGTAGATAACTGTGTTACTGTGAACTTTTAGAATTGGGGCATGTTATAGGCTTAATAAGATGCACAAACTGAGAATGAATGACTAAATTTATAAGCAAGTTTTTTGTTGATGGTTTTGTATGTAATGCAGAAAAAGGAACAGAAAGAAATTATTATATTTTTTTGGTGTAAGAAATTTTGAATATTGAAATGTAGAGTGCAGGAATAAAATGAATTTGAACAGTTTGCGGGAAAGTAAACAGGTTCCACAGGGTACTACTATACACGAATAAAATTGAAAACTTTAATGGATAAAACATTCTATTTGGATTTAGATTTTGTCATCAGTGCATGTTTTTTGCATTCTTTACTTAGTCATTTATATTCAAACTTTGTCAGTAGTAATGCATTAAGTATAAAATTTTTCAGTGTGGATCTTCTAGTAATTAGAAGTTATTTCAAGTATAGTTTAAAGTTTCTTGGAGGAATTCCATAACCACATTATAAAAAAAAGGTAATGTTGCCATTATATAAAAATTGTATTTATAGCTGATATTTCTGGTTTGATGTTACAACTCTGACTAACTTATTTTCATCTTGCTGTGTGTGTCCAAACATTAAGTTAATTGCATTTCTTTAATCGTAAGGAAAAAAAAATGCATGAAAAGTATAAATACTTTTCATCACACCTGTATGACTTCAATCAAATTGTCATTTAAATGTTACAAGAAAAGAACATTTTCGTTTATAATTCTACATATTCACAAAGTCAATCGTTTATAGCTTACGGGATACATATATCATAACTAGAAAAATTATGTTTTTGAGCTAATTTTACGATTTGTGTGCAGAATCAAACTGTGAATTCCATCCCTTTTATCAGTATAAATTCATTGAAAAATAAAAATATATTTCTAACCAACTAATGTTTATATTATTTTCCATTCTATATGATAAAATCCAAAAAGAAATACAGCAACATACACGAAAACAAACGGAAAACATTGCTTTATTTTTCGAAAAAGCTAGCAGACGAAACAGAAACAAATCCTTTCTTCTGATTAGTTACGATTGTCATTTCCCGATGTTTTCCGAATCTCTTTTGGTAAAATCGCTTAGTCGCGCCGAGCTCAACCTCATATTTACCTGCGTGTGCAAACGTTTCACCGGAATCCCATTTGACCAAAGAGGGGTGGAAATACGCAAATTTTCAGAGTTGCGTGTGCAGAAAAGTTGTGCAAACATCGTTTCACCAGAATCCCTAGCTAAAAGTAAAAATATTTAACAAGGGAAGTATTTTTGAAATGAACAAGTAATTAAAGTTTATAACTGTATAACTCAGACTTCTTAAAGACCTGTATTTCAGTCAACATCGTCAATATATATCCGATTGATTTCAAATCGAACGGGTCAGCATGAGCCTTACTGATTAAACGTAACTGTAATCGGAAATAAATTTATAAATATGTTAGTGGCAACAGTCGTACTCGAAGGGACCGTTTGCTAGTAAAAGCTGTAAATATTTATTGGAAATTACTATATTCTGTATTTAAAGATGGTAAGTAAAATTTTAAGTCGAAATACATGTATCGTAATACTCTACTATGTAAAGAAATGTATTTAACAATGTATGATATGTTCTATTTGACCTAAAATTAATGATGTAAACAGATTTTTTTGCTATGCTGTTCCGATGATTCTTACGGTTTACAGTAGCACAACATGCTTATTAACTTCACTTTTTTAAATCGAAGATAATTACCAATTTAGGTCTCCAATATAAGTTAATCACCTACGTATAACACATGGTTCTGTGTCAACATAAACTTGTATTTTATGTTACTGATTTTGTTTCAGAAATTTACCGTCTAATGTGCAAAGTTTTAAGTTTAAAAAAAATGACGTTTATTAGTGGTCGCATTTATGGTGTAAGAAAACACGATTTGGTAGCTTAGAATTTTGTGCAGGGACCCTCACAAAAAAAAAAAAAAAAAACAGGTATCCAGTTTTAATTGGAATTTGGTGAGGGGTCCCAAGAACTGACCTGAAATTCCTCAATAGCAAACCCTGCTCTTAGTTTAATCCAGAATATTATGCAACTCCTTTGTATAACTTGCAGCTCTGTTGTGTTGAGGTGCGGTCTTACAGACTGCAATCATACAAACATTTAATTCCACCAGGCCACAGGCATAAAAACACCTCAACAAGATGCAACTGGGTTCAGGATCTTGAAACATGAAGCTAGAGGGCGAACCCATTCAACTGACTAAATGTGTATTAGGGGTGATAAGAGAATTTTGTATTTGATTTGAGGGACCTTGGATCCCCTATTACGGGTTAAATGCTGTTTCTTGAATTGCATGAATTCGTTAAAAAAAAAAAAAAATACAATAAAAATTTGTTGCAAATGTCTTGTTACACTCATGTTTTTTAAGAATACTTGCTGTTTTTTAAAAATATATATTGATCACTTTTGCTTTTTTCACTTTTTAAAAAAAATAAGCTTATGACACAAAGTAAAACTCATAAAATAAAGGTATCATTTTTACCCATGAAATTTACTGAGTGGGATTCAGATGCCAGACTTTCCTTACATGACATAATTCCATATTTTCTGTAATTTTAACAGGTAAAAATTTAGCTCCCATGAAAATCTGCATATTTTTATTTTGCATTTTGTGAAGGCACCCGAATTTCCTCTAGCGCAACCCCTGGTATTGCTCGATCAAGCAAAACTCATGCCAATGTCTTGGTTATAGTTGGAGCCCCTTTACAAGAATCTCTCTTGGTGACTGAATGTAATTTGTATCTAACTAATCCCCCCCCACACACACACTTAGTCTGTATTTTTTGCAAGATTCCCAAATATTTTATTTTAAGTTTTAAATTTAGAAATAATTGAATTGCATTTTTGGATATTATTATTGAATTTCCTTATTTTGTTGATTATTAAATATTATAATTAAATGAACTATTGAATGAAAAAACTTAAGTGTTAAAGCTTATTAGTTATAAGGCAACTTAATTTATTTTCTTCATTTTCCTTGCATATAAAACAAATAGATAAATTCATCACTTTCAGTCATTTCAATCTTTTTTTGTCTTTTCTATTTAAATTATCTGATGTTTAGTTTAGCTAGCAGAAAAAAAATAGACAGTAGTGACTGCTATTTTTGCACACTTGGGTGGCAAAAAACTATTTTTTGCTGGAACGGTGTTTTCCACCTGTGGCTAAAACTTGCTATCAATGAGAGATGCAGCATGGAATGCTTTTATGGATCATTGGGAGACCTGCGGCTGAAAGTGGGATACAAAACACAAGAACAAGATCGAAAGAAATATACTATGCTGATCAGCCCCATTTCAAACCTATACTCTGTAAAAGTGCTTTACTTAGGTTTTAACTTTTAGCATTTTAGCCCTTTTAAATTTTTTTTGGCCTACCTCTCTTCTCATCACACAAAATGTAGATTGATATTTGCCAACATGTAAAATGAATGATGTAAAAGTTGGTCTCCCATAAAATATATATTATATATTTTTTTCAAGCTTTTAAATGGTACTAATTTAATTAGGGACATCTTAAAGCTTTATGTACAATACATGTTTTAGGTCAAAGTTAAAGCTCGAGAACTACGGGGCAAGAAAAAGGAAGAAGTTGAGAAGCAGTTAGAAGAATTAAAACAAGAACTTGCTGCATTAAGGATAGCTAAAGTTACTGGTGGTGCTGCTTCCAAGCTGTCAAAAATGTAAGTAACCTAAATATGTATTTATATGTAAGTATGGTTGGGGGGGGAGGAGTGTTCATCTAATTATATACTTAATATTATAAATTTTCATACATTGCCTAAACATTTTGTGCTGTAGTTCAGAATTTTTTTTGTACTATGAATCTCTTATCTTTTAGACTCTGGATATAGATCCACTACCAAATCTGACATTGTAAGATGTTATGAATTGAAATAATGAGTATGTAACCTAATTATTAGAAAAAAGGTCATACATCTTATTCAAATCCCCAATGATTATGTTTGAAAGTAGTGGCCTGATAAACTGTGAGGACTACATTCTAATGAGGGGACAAAATGTAAAATTACTTCAATTTGGTAAACTCCTAGGTGAGCCCACCGCTTTTCAAAATTGCCAATTTGGCGTCCATTTCGTAGAACGATAGAAGCTGCGTTTCTATCGAATCTGGTTTACCAAGATTGCGTACTTATCGCCAACCATGCCAATGGGGTGGGCTCTCCTAAGATCCACCCACTAATTTTTCTGCTGGTGTGAAAATCATAACGTATATTGCTTGGCACCATCTTGAAAATTTTCATGCCAAATTGTGGCGTTAACTTTTTCCATTCTAAACATAAACAATGCAAAAAGTGTCCTAGAAAAAAAATTGTGAGACAATAACGTTATTTTGGGAAATGTAGGGGTGTTTTGAAATCATAAAGCCTAACTGTATGGAAAATGTTGAAATTCAGTGACAGGCATTTTAAATATGGCAAAATAAAAAAATTCGAATGGATAGATTTAAAACTTAATAATAAACTGAAAAATAGTATGAAATTATACAAAATAAATATATTTAAACGGGAAAAGGAGAGGAGCATATAATAGCACTTTTTGTAATATAAACATTCACAATGCAAAAAAAAAAAAAACAGATTGGTTTAGATAGCTGTATCAGTCCAAAGCTGTCCTTACCCAGCGTATGGGAACGGGAACCCACCTCATCAAGTGCACCACTGTTTTTTAAAGTGGTTGTCTCCACTGATTTTTTAAGTGACGTGGTTTACTCCACACGAAATAATATGTTATTTATATTTAGCTTATTGAGTTTAAAATAAGATGTTTTGAATTGAAATAACTTGTATGTAACGTAATTATTAGAAAAGATCTTATAGATCTTATTCAGAACCCCAATGATAATGTTTGAAAGTAGTGGCCTGATAAACTGTGAGGATTACAATCTGATGAGGGGGCAAAATGAAATAACTTCAATTTGATATGCAATTAATTTTTCTGTTGGCTAGAGTGTTGCATGTTAAACAAATCCCACTTGCTATAAATCTCGCATTAATCTTACATTTATTGTTTGAAATTATTAGTTTCAAGTAAGATGTTTTGAATTGGAATAGCCAGTATGTAACCTAATTAATAGAAAAAAGATCATATACATCTTATTCAAAACCCCAATGATTATGTTTGAAAGTAGTGGCCTGATAAACTGTGAGGACTACAATCTGATGAGGGGACAAAATGTAATAACTTCAATTTGAAATGTAATTAATTTTTCTGCTGGCTAGAGTGTTCCATGTTAAACAAATCCCACTTGCTATAAATCCCGCATTAATCTTGCATTTATTGTTTGAAATTATTAGTTTCAAGTAAGATGTTTTGAATTGAAATAGCCAGTATGTAACCAAATTAATAGAAAAAAGATCATATACACCTTATTCAAAACCCCAATGATTATGTTTGAAAGTAGTGGCCTGATAAACTGTGAGGACTACAATCTGATGAGGGGACAAAATGTAATAACTTCAGTTTGAAATGTAATTAATTTTTTTGCTGGCTAGAGTGTTCCATGTTAAACAAATCCTACTTGCTATGAATCTTAAATTTATTGTTTGAAATTTTTATTAATCTTAAAAATTACTCAAATGATATCCTTACATTATAGCATTAGGTGGATTTTCTGTGATTAAATTGAGTGAAATGCACGTGATTACCTGTGATGACTGCTTATAAGGCAGATTATGAGAAAAGCCAAATCATTTTTTTTGACATTTGTATGTATTTTGCTTTATACTGAGTGATTAAAAGTAAATGCTGTGATGATAATTCTATAAATGATGATCATGACTAAAATATTAATCCTCTAAGAAGATCTGAGCACTTACGAATTAGATCAAAGCTCTACAAGGTTTTGATTTTTATCAGATGGAATGCAAGTGAATGTCATAGATTTTAATAAGTACCATTAAGTATGGAACGAGCGCCTCCCCTGTGATTTCCTTCAATTTCCTTTCTGTGAAAAAAGAATAAATGCCCCCCCACCTAAACTTGAATTCTCATTGTGCTGACAAAGAGGAACTCATACCTTCCATTATTATAAGTTTCCTGAAAGTGCAGAGACGAAACAAAGCTCGCTCCTCTATCCAGGGAGGTGGAGACAGAAAATGACTTCATCAATGGCTATACAGGAAAAACTTTGAACACATGCTTTCGTGCTGATAAGCTTCTGTCTGAATTCCAGTAATCACATTAATTCTCCTTGTCTCAAGCCTTGTTTGGCCTTTTTTCAAAGAATACAGGTCGTCCTTTGTCCTTATCGCAGGGGAAGGGTTTCTTTGTGTGATTTTTTTATGTCAAGACATTTTTTTTTCAATGCAATTAACAATTGATTCAATAACAATTTGTTAAACAATTAAAACCAAAATGCCGTGTTTAAAAACCAAAAATCAAACGATTGATTCTTGGCCGAATGTCTGATTCGGCCAAGAATTTCTTTGCATGTTGATTACATGGAATTTTTTGCATGGAGTAGTAAATAGGGAATGCAGTATAAAAAAATTAAATAGGAAAATTTCCTTTCTTTTAATTCAAAATAGTCTAGACAAAATTGCTGTCGCAAAAACGAAACCATTTCACACTGCAGTATTTTTTTAAAAAACCTCTTTCTGACCTTATTAAACATAAAGTTGATTATATCCTTAAAAACATCTTTACACATTGAATCTACCTATTGTTCAAAAGAAATCAGTCCTGTTCAGAGCCGCTACAGCAGGAAAGGTCAGGAAGGGAAACGGGCGTCAAAGTGAGCTGGCGCAGCTGCCGTTTCCCACTCGCTCTTTATCTAAAAAAGCTGGAAGAAATATGTACATGCAAAAATATTTTTGCTTATCGATTTGTATAGATTTTACTTGATTTTAATTTTTTCCACTATTTAAATTATGCGCCCCGGGTTATGAGTGAAATTTTTTTGTGTCCCACCTCTAATTTGACGCGCTATAGCACGCCCACGGCATCGCTGAGGCTACTTTCCTTGTACTATTCATGAAGGGGGCACTTATTTGGTACTTTTCTTCATTTGTACCATTAAGCGCCCCCTCCTATATTTTCATGATTTTCTCGAAAATTCAGGGGGCGCTTACTCTGTACTTTACAGTATATACAGTAGAGCGCCGATTATCCGGACAAAGAAAAATCCGGATAATTGGATTGCCAACTAGCACATAAGTAGGCTAGGTTTCTTAGGCAGCTTCCCTTAACACTTTTTTCACGCTTAGGGCTGGCGTTCGTAGTAGTGCATATTTTATCACATTACATATGGTGTGCTTGCCATTGCATCGCTGTTTTTTTTTTTTTAAATATCTAACACAGTTGATGTACCGATGCCATATTCAAAGGCTGTTTCCATTTTCTCCCTTTTTCAACCTTTTCTCAATTTCTATTTTTTTTAATCAAAAGATAACACTACTCTTTTGTGCTTCCCAGACATGTTTAAAAAAACACCTTCTACACATACAGATCACAATCAGAAAAAGGTGGATTCCTTTAGCTTTGTGTAACAAGTGTCCATGAAAGCGTATAACCACGTAATCATTTCAACATGGTCTGTCTTTTATTCAAGTGACTTTCTCAGCAACAGTTTTCCTAGAAATTTAGTTAAGCATAAATAATTGAACTCCACCCTTGACAGTGAATGCAGTACTTCCACTATTTTTCTTCTGTTAGTTTCAATACTTTACTTCCGCTCTAATGCCTTTAAAAAGAATCTTAACTCTTTAATTCCCGGGCGACAAAATATTTTTTCTCCTTTGCTTACCGGGGAAATAGCCCAAATCCACGAGCGAATGCTTTCCCCCTTTAGCCATTCATGTGCCTTCAGCGCTCACAGGTTGTATCCCGCCTTTGACGGGAAACAGAAACATCGAGGTTGGCCCTGAAATTCCTTTCGAGTCCGTGCATTTTCTTAAACTTCAGCTAAAAAAATTAATACATAGATAGTGCTACATCCGTTTCTTTCTATTTTTTTTCTATCCTTATTTTACACATCATGTGTATATAAGTATTGTTTCGTATGAGCTTTTTCTCTTTTATTTATATATTCAGAACTAAAGAAAAATGATTTGTTTCCGTATTTATCTAATATTCTAGCAGCTACTTCCCAATTTAGCACAGTAGAAAACGTTGTTAGTTCCTATTTTAGGAAAATAACTTATATTACGGTCAGGAAATAAATTTCGATATCGTACCCTGAAAACTTATTTTCAGGGTACGTTTCTCCAAAAGATGTTAGATTTTAATAATTTCTATCATGAATAAATTGCGTCTCAAAACGTGTCAAGGTGCGAAGTTTCGAAGTAGAAATTACAAGTTACACAAGCCTAGATAAAGGGGGTTTGGGGAATAACCCTCCTGAATTGGTGAAGAATACAATTGGACCAATTTTTCTTGTAAAACAGGGAAATTAACTCATTTCTTCTGAAGAAATCCCTCCCCCCAAAATCCGGGTGTAGCTACTCCACTGATAGATTATATTATATATATAGTAATATATAATAGAAATAATAACAGTAAATTGTATATTCACTCTTTGAATGAATTTGGAAAGAATGGAATTATATTAGTTTTTTTTATTGGTCATAAAAATGTTTCGCATATAGTTCTTTGCGGCCGTCTACAAATGATGTCACGCTTTTCCCCCATATATTTGACCCCCTCCCCCCTTTGTCACAAAAAGGCCCACTTCTACATACCCCTCCCCCTTTGCCATATGAAAAAGTGTGTTGCATAAGCATGATGTAACTCTTCTTGTTAATACTCACCTTGTCACAATTTCACGAACCCCCTTCCCCTCGAAGCGTGACATCATTTATGAATAATCCCTTGAGAAGATTTGGGTAATTAAGAAAAACTGTAAAATAGTGTTGTCTGTGTTTAAACGATTTCCTTTCATTTCATTCATGTTTCAGTGATTAATTTGATATTTATACTTTGTGCATATATATCAGTTCATTGGTCACTCCAATGCTTGAAGATTTTCTATAATCTCATCAATATCGTAGAGTACAGCTATATTCTTATATAGTTATACAGGTGTGTTTATGTATACGGAATTCTTCTTATCTTAGACATTTTTGCAGCAGTTCGCAAACGTTTGAAATCAATCGAAAATCAAGTTCGAAATTAAAGAATGGTCAATAACAATTCAAAAAAATTCGAAAGGCACGTTTTCTGTAAAAGCTGCAAAAGTGCACACTATTTCTCGCGATGTTGAAACAGGGTGAAATATTTGTAATTGTCCTAGAAGGAAAGAAACCAGTTTGGAGGAGGTATTGGGAAGCAGCTCAATAGGGCTTTTATCAGGGGGTCGACACCTGTCATTTAACGATTTCACACTGGTCGCTTCGGAGGGGAAGGAAATGCTTCTGGCTGCTTTCGGCTATAACGGGAATGTAGTGGTTGGGCTATTTCGGCTATTACGGGTTTTAAAGAGTTAATCCTTTTGTTCAGTTCCTTCTACTCCCCATGCTAATTGTAACCCAGTGGAACCTACCTGAGCGGAGGGGTTGGGGTGGGGGGTCCCCTCTTTCTTGGAATGTCAAAAGGCAAAAGAAGGTGAATCTCGACCTCCAATCTAAAGGTCAAGACTTTAGTGTTTAATTTTTTTTTTTTTTTTGCAGAGCGCAGGGGGAAAAAACGCACTATCCCTGACCGATCTGGTTGATTGGACATCCGGATAAGCGGCGCTCTACTGTAATTCAATCATGAGGGTTGGAATGTACAGGAAAGAAATTTATTTGTGGGTGTTTAATTGGTTTTATTCTTGTGTAAAAAATATTCAGTGACTTGTTTTTTTAAATTATCAAACTTTTTATTACAAGATAAGGCAGATCATTTTGTATATACAGTAAAACCCATTAATACACTGGTATCAGGGCACATGTTTGGGCACCCACGTAATAACATAACCGTAACATAGGTAAACTATACCATGGAACCTTATTATGAAATAATACTTTTTTTTGTTGCATCATTTTTAAATTTATCTCATCTGTTTGTGTGTGGTGGTGGGGGGGAGGTGGAAGCTTTTTGGCTAGAATATTTGCTCAGGCTGGCTTAATTTACAATGGTTAGTAAGGAATCGCCTTTAACCCACTGGCGGTTTGGGCTGTGACATCACACCATGATAAATCTTTCTCAAAATGGTTGAAGCCGTGATATTACAATATGCTTTTTCCGCGTCAAGATGGTCTGGAGCGTATATTTGCGATATTCCTTCCCCTTTTCCCAAACAGGTTCCCTGGTACATCGGAGGCGTTGCTTTTCCGCACATTCCTCAGGCCGTGATATCACGGCCAAGGCCGACAGTGGGTTAAATGGCAATGAATGATATAGGGTGGTTTAAACGTTGCGGGGGACATGATAGTCTGTGCTGTATTATACGATTCCTGGGTTTACTGAGGCGCAACATAATGAGGTTTTGCTATATTTCACAGTATTGAATGATATTTATGCTGTGATGATTCTTCTTTAAATGATAATGATGATTAAAATTTAAACCCTCTAAGAAGATCTGAGCATATTTTGAATTATGTCAAAACACACCTTCAAGATTTTATTTAAAAGTCAGCTCCTAATAAATTTAATGGTAATTGACATAAGTAGTAAGTATTTGTATATGCATAGAACTTCTTTCAAAAACTTTTATTTTAAAGTATGTTAATTGAAATTTTTGAGATTCTGCATTAAAAACGACTAGCGACTTCTTAAAATCCACAGTTGATACATTGGCGATTGTCACTTTTATACATTCAAGATGCAGTAGAATTCCAGTTATTAAAACCTCAATCAAGAATCCTTAGTTATATGAATTGAACTGTTAGAAGTATTACAAGTGAGCTTTTGTATATATTTTACAGTATTGTATGATATTGATAGCTGTGATGATTCTTCTATAAATGATAATGATGATTAAAATTTAAACCCTCTAAGAAGATCTGAGCATCTTAAGAATTATGTCAAAACACACGTTGAAGTTTCTGTTTATAGCCACGTGGCAGAAACACTGCGACAATGTTGCAGAACGGCAAGGATTTCTTGCAGAAAGATTTTCATTTTTTGAAAAAAAAATCATATTTTTGGGAGAATTCACCTGTTTGCAAAATTACTGATATCGTTCTGCATAATCACTGTTTTTCTGCAGACAATGAGTCACTTTCTATCATCCTGGATTAGACAAAAGCACTTAAGTAGGCTATCATTTGGATGATTTTCAAAGCTCTCCATGCCCTACCTCTTTCTTTGCAGAAGTTAAAATCATTCCCTAATTTTCGTTTATGCACTTTCTGTTCCATATTCGGCAGATAATTCGTAATGGCGTATAATAATCGTACCGCATGTGCTTATCGATGCAATTAAAAATCATGATTATACAAAAAATAGTATTAAATTTTTGCTCAGTATGCTTTTTAATGGTAGCAATTAATAAAAGTGAAAAATATTGCAACCCGAAAGCAGATGCAGAAAGATTACCGGCATTATAACAGCAAAGTGAATTATGCATGACACGTGGCGTCAAAGAATCGCAAAAAAAAGCTGCAAACTCTATGTTTTTAGCTTGTAAAAGCCAAGTTACTTTGAGCCCTAAAAGTAAAAAAAGTTTGAGTCTTTAGCATTAAAAGTTTTAAAAATATCAAGTTTTGTAAAATGACGCCATTTATTATTTTTCCCCCCAAACATCAAATATGGATTAGAAACTTGAACAGAATGAATGATGTATCCCCCTCTTGTAACAGATTTATTTTACAAATATTTGAATGAGTGAATTTTTCATGAAATCAATCCAAAAGTTTACCATTTTTATGGAACGTAAAGAGAAAAAAAAAACTTTTCCCTAGTATACTTCGTGTTTTTAATATTTAGGTAATAATAAACACTATGAATCATTATGAAAACCAATAACAGATGTTAAAAAGATTCTTGATCCATTACAACAACTCTTTTAAAATTCCTAACATCCTTTCCACATGCAAGTGAAGGAATGCGTATGTTCTGCAATCTTTTTGCATCCGCCACAAAAATCGGATTTTCTTAAATGTCATCCATTTATTTTGTTTCTTTCCAAAGTAAAATAAATGAAAGTACTTTTTATTTTAATTGAATCCGTAGTTTGAAAATACATATTTGTTCACGAAAGTGTTTAGTGGTGTGCTTTCAAATTTTTTAAAATTAAACATCAAATTTCATTTTTTTTCTTTTTTTCTTTACTCTTTAGGTTCTATAATATAGTCACAAGCAATTAAAAAACATTAAATATAAATTTAAAAAAAATGGTCAAGTTAGAAAAGTCATCAAAAATGAAAAGTTTCTAAATTTGCACCAAATTGTTTTTGCCTTATGACAGTGATACTCAATTTGAAAGAAAGAAAAAAACCCTATGTAAATGAATTGAAGATCTTTAGTAAACATCTTAAGCAATATTATATGAAGAAATAGAAATGTTGGTGTGTAGGAATAACCTCATAGATTGTTTCAGAAACCATTTCCTGTAATCCTAGAGCTTATAAAATTTAATTGAACTAATTACATAATTTTTGAAAGATGTAAAAATATTTGGTAGAAAATCTAATGCCAAATTCAAAACCAAATGAGCAATTAGGAATGAAATTGTAAGGAATATTAATTGATCAGAAAAATCGTAAATATTACTACTGGTAGCAAATTGGATAGACTTAAATTTTTTTATGAAAATTTTACTATTACTACAATCACAATGGTTGAACCTCAAATTATACTTTGGAAAATAAGTGCAATTTAATGGTAAATTTTTTTTATAAATGAATTTTATATTAGAAGAAAAGAAAAGAGTTTTAGCTATTAAAAGAAATTGAAAAACTTGTCTAGTGGCATAAATGATTAAAAAAAAAAAGACAAGATGAAGGAGAACAATTTTAAGTCTTCTTCCACAGGTAGCAATGTTTATATTAGAAAAAAAAAGAAAGAATTAATAAATAATTTATGAGAAAAGTGTTTTTGAAAAACACATTCATAACAGCTATAAGTTTAGTTAGTATTAGTTTTTGAATAGATTATGTTATGAATATTTTTTTTAAGAAGTATAAAAATAATTATCTAATCCAGTCACTACTACCTTTAAGAGGGTGTTATCATATTTTCCATCATTCTGAAGACTCTGCGCTTAGCCTGTACCTCTGAAAACATGTTTTAAAACAGCCATTCAGTATTTAGGAGGGGGAAAAAAACCTCCAAAAATGGTACAAAGTCGATATTTTCACCTCCTAGACTAATACGTACAAAAATTAATTTCTTCTGCTCCAAAATCTGATACAAACTCTTTGAAACCTGTGGAATCACTGCATTTATTTAAAAAAGTTTAAAGATTATTTTTACCATAAAAAAAACTAAACTAATCTGCTATAAAAACTAAAAAATCTACTTCATTCATTTTGGCTCATTTATAGTTATTAATAGATTATTCAAAAACTAAAATATAAAATGCTCTGGTATGAGTTGCATGTGATCTGTAAAATAGAATAACTTAAATTTAAAAGAGGATTTGGCTTTCTTTTTTTGTTTACAGCTAGTTCTGTATTGAAATATGCAATCCTTTTACAGCTTTAATATTAAGTCTTTATAGTATGGGTGAATATTTTTATGTAATATTTTCAGTTAAATTTAAAATTGTTGATCAATGATCATTATATTATGCATGAAAATGAATCGCCAATATAGCTTACGTAACTTATTTTTTTCCCTTGTGCCACTCAACTTTAAAAATGTACATTTGGCTAGGATTTAAAACTTTTAACAAAATGATTAGATCACATCATTTATGTATACATAGTAATTGCAACAATTTTGAATAAAATTAGAAGGTATGAAATAATTTATGAAAACATTGAACAAGCTTTTAAAATGTGGAACACTCTTGCAGAAAGATTTGGCATTGGAAAAGTTTGTCGCAGAAAGCATAACGAATTTCTGCCACAGGGGTTTATAGTAGACACCTTCCCCTTATTAAATTAACGGTTATAATTGACATACTAAAATTTTTGCATTACATTCTATTTTTGCTTGATGAAGAAAATTGTTGTGTGATAAAACAAATAATGCGTCTTTGGCCTTACAAGAATCACAGTAAACTAAATGTTGAGTTTGATCAATAAAGCTCTTCCATTTTTACATGAAACTACTATGCATTGCTTAGTATCAATCAATCTTATGCTCTTTATATAATGCTTTGGTACTTTGCAATACTTTTTCCTTACTTCACACCTTATTAATTACTGTTTTAATGGTTTGTGGATAAAATTTTTTCCAGTTTAAAAAAGTTAATGCTCAGAAACCTGTTTATTTCATTAAAAAATGCAGTGAACATTCATTATGAATTCCGACTTTTGAATATAAGTTCCAAAGAATGTAGGAAGTTGCTTGCATAGTTAAGGTTTATAATGTAACTTTTTTTATTAAGCTTGCAATGTTAGTTGTGATGGCATGATATTTCAGTATTCCGTTTTCCTCAGTGAGTCTGTTATGATTTTTATTTTCAAAATCATGGTACATACTTTTTCAGAACACTTTAAAGTTATGTTTTTTTACTAAGAATTATCATGATCAAGTCATTCAAATAATTGTTCATATTCAACCTTTATTTAGAACTTATTCCTTTTGTCTGAAAGTAGTGTCCTACTTAACTGACAACTACAGTGTTCCCTCGCCACTTTGCGCTTCATGTTTTGCAGCTTCAGTGCTTCGCGGGTTTTTCCAAAATATTCATTAAAAATTAAAAAGGAAAAAAAATACAGCTATATCGGCAGCCACATTGCAGAAAGGAGTGTTTCGTGTTGATGCACGAGAGAGAATGATCCCTGCATGATCAAACGAAAAAATGAGTTTACTCCGAGTACATACCACAAGCTCTCAAAAGCTCCCTCCAACACAAGACTCTTAGCCTCTCTCAGAAAGCAATGTTGATTACTGTACTATAAGATTTTGTAATTAACCTTATTAATTAGCACTGACACGCTTAAGTAAATACGTGTACTGTTGTAATTTTGGTCATAAATGTGTAAAGTATAAATACTGTTTACATATTTAAAACATTCTTGTACCCGCATGCACGAAAATTCCAAGGGCCAAATCCTATTTCTCGATTTTTCAGCTTTCGCAGAAGGTTCTGGTCTCCCTTAACTGCGAAAAACGAGGGATCACTGTACCACTAGTAAAGGTGTTAGATGTAATGGGTATAACAGGTCTCAAGACCTTAAGTGTTCCTTTAGAATTGATTTAGAATCCAATGATTAGGTATGAAAGTAGTGGCCTGATAATACCATGAGGACTACTTTTTAATGAGGAGCTGTAGTGCTTTGATTTGTATCGACTTCTGAGCAGCTGCTCAGGTCAGGCTTGGAGTAATCGCGATTACGTAATCGTAATCGGCTGTAATCGATTACATTTTGACAAAATCGTAATCGTAATCTGATGATGGCATATTCTCGTAATCATAATCGAAGTTGTGTAATCCCGTAATCCTTTTTCTCCCGTAAATTTTAATCGTAATCTTAAGGAAAAAATCCGTAATCTGCTAGTCCTGCAATCGTGTAATCTTGACCTGCTGAAAGCTGAAATTTTTAGCGCTACCCTTGGATAGAAGAGATAAGATTACAAGAAAAAGGATTCAAACTGTGTACTGAAGTCCTATCCTAAGCGGTCTGTAACCTACGGGCGATCATAATATAAAAGGTTCTGTGTGGCGGTCACAGAGCCTTGATGGCATTACCATATAATAGTCTGCTAGAGAAGCTTGTTGTCCTACTTGTTGCGGTCTCTCAGAATCCTTAATTGCGGCTCCACTCTCTACGGGGAATGGCTGGAGAGCCCGAGAAGAAAGGGAGTCTGGTCTGGATATGTCACTCGCATCGCCTTGGGGCTCTCAGTTGGGGGGGGGGGGTCTCCGGTCTCCTTGCGTCGTCCAGTTTCGGTACAAGAGCGGTAATCTGTCCGCAAGTCACAGATTTCGGGGTAGATAAGAAAGGGGAAGGTGTCTATAAGGACCAAATGCATCGGTCATTTTGCTTCTTTAATTACCTCTTCAAAACATATTCAAAAGGTTGGGCAATAGGCGAGAGTCTGGACGGGACCGCCGCGAGTAAAAAAGAGAGTTCTCCCTTTTTTCTCTCCGCGGGGGTTCCGGTTTGGAGCCGGCATTAAGAATGGGCGAATCGAAATAGACTGCCCCCCTGAAAATCTAGTGTTGGTACTATCACCTACACACATAAAGAGACATGAAATGACTTTTGTGTTTTCGCCTTTCTTTAATGGCAGAAGTGAAGAATTTTTCTAAAGAATAGCACATTTACACTTCAGCAATTTAAGAGCAGGCGTTACATGATGCTCTATGCTTAAGATGCATGAAATCTTAATCCTGGTATGTGTGATTATTATTATTTTTAAAAATATGTTCTTTGAATATTTAAAAAAGTACATACATTTAAATCTTAAATTTATTTATATTTTAATGCTAATATTCTTTTTAATTAATAGGTATGTAAAAGAAAATGATATATGTTCAGACATTTTCCCAATTGTTTTTTACATGCATGAATTAATATTTAGGAATTATTTTAAAAAATTAATTATCTTTTTCTTCTTAGAATTACCTCAACAGAAATTTGTATTTCAGTTGAATCTTGTACGTTAAATTTGTGTTGTAAAATTACTTGCACTTTATTTTTTTATTAAAACAGTTAGTACATGGAAAAAAATATATGCTCGTGCATGTTTAAAAAAAACTCACAAAAATCATATTAAAATATTATAGTCATTCGTATTATAATTATTCTTCATATTACTTTTTAACGATTACTAATTTTGCTAAGAGTTATTTGAATGTTCATGTTCAAATTTTTTGAAATTATTCTAAAATGCAGCATTTATTTTCAAAAGATTATTTATCTCTTACACTATCTGAACATTTTGTTATCACGTGCAATTCATGCACATCTTATAAGTGATTTCATAAAGAATCATAGAAAATTATTATTTTCAGTAAACTAATTGGTGTTATGTGAAATATTTGCACAATTTAAACTAGAAAATAAATACAATGGAGAAATATACATTTTCAGAAATTGCGGCCAACTAAATTTTGATTGTATGCACACAAAATAACAATGAACCAGGTAAATCACTTATGCATTATATATACATTTAGTGCATCGTCTTTGCTTATATACAAAATACGATCAATGTAGTTATTCCTCACATGAGTTTTAAATATTCGAAAAATACTGAATGTGCCTTTCCTGATTATACATATATATATATAATGCAAATTTTTCATTTCTGCAACGACGTCATAATTGCCGAACTGTGATGTTGAAATTGTTTCATTATAATTGCATTCATCATCATTTCAGTTATCTCTTATAAAATCAAAAATTTAATTAAAAATCATAACTTTTTGATTTATGACACTTTTGTGAAAATGAGAGTTGTATGCATAAAATCGGATAATTTTATGCTAATCTAATCGTAATCAAAATCGTAATCGGATGTCATAATCGTAATCGATTACATTTTTCAACGACTGTAATCGCTGCCGTAATCGTAATTACTTTTTGGCAAAGGATTACAATCGTAATCGTAATCATAATCTCTCAATTTCTCCCTTTGTAATCGTAATCGATTACGTTTCTTTGTAATCGACTCCAAGCCTGGCTCAGGTGAGCTAATTGCTCAAGTCTGTATGGGAGTTTTTCAGAAAAATGCTACTGTGTTAAAAAAAGCATTTAATCCCGTAATAGTACCATTAATATGCTATTGAGTTCGTATCTGCATTGTGGTTTTCTGTGATTAAAGAAAATATTTTGAGAAACTGTGATGACTACTTATAAGGCAGATTATGAGAAAGCCAATTTTTTTTTTTTTTTTTTAAGTCTATGCAGTCTGATGCGATGTAATTACTGTGATTGTTTGTACAAAATTATAATAATGGACACAATTTGAACCCTTTAAGAAGATATGAAATGGTTACTTTATATATTTTAATTTATATATGGGTTGTGTATTAGGTTGTTCTAAAAAAGCTGTCATTAGTCGCATTTCTTGACCAAAAATGTTGATCTGATTCCTAGATTTCCAAACCTAGGTGCCAAATTTGATGGCTAAAGTTTTGAATCGCATCAAAGCTTTTCTTACCTCACTCATCGTAATTGATGTGAAGGAATAGATCTTTTTCAGATTCCTCCCTGCAGTGAACTGTCGCTATGCAGTCTCCCCCTTAGAACTCTAAAATCTGCAGGTACTGTATAAGATAATAGATTCCATTCAATCAAGTAGGTTGATTGTTCATTTTGATGCCTAGAAGCTTACCTCGATGTTCATCACGACGCCTGGAGTTAAATTTTTATTACTAAACTAATTCAGTTGCCGCACATTAAATTATTGTGTTTAATTTATTGTTTCCTAGTAGTTTAAAATGTTAGATAGCTCTGAAAATTGCAGTCTGGCAATGGTTTACCTTCGCATTTTCCAACCTTTACATTTATGACAGACTTGGCTAGGTTCCTCTTATGGTTATCAACAGTTTTTTTTTTACTTTAAAGGGGATTGTTGAAAACAAGATTTTGATTTCAGGTGAATGCCCATAAAAATGTTATGGGAAGTGCTTGCTGGAAATTACCTGGTTTAAGACACTTAACCAGGGTTCACACTGGAGAAAAATACAAGGTGGGATTTTAATCCTTGACCAAAATTTTAAGTGGGATTTGTAAAGTTTAAGCCCTAAAAAAAATTTTTTTTTAGTGGGATTTCAAAAAATATTGCGGGAATCGCGCGGCCTGGCGAGAACCCTGTTTAACACGCACTGGGTTATTAATCCCATGTTAACTTTATTTGGAATATGGAATGTTTACATCACTTAAATTTTACGCTTTAAGTGAATTTCTCTCAGATGGTTTGTTTACCTTTCAAACTTACAATACTATTGTAAGTTTAAAAGTTTATTTTTCTCTTTGTGATGAATATAATAAATTGATGCAGGTGTATATGAAATTTTTTTGCTGTAAATCTTTGTTATCTGTTAAGTAAATGCAAATGTCAAATGATGTTAAATACTTTCGTTCTCCTGAAATATATTTGATGCCATAATTTAACTGATGAGTTTTTATTTATTTATTCATTTTTGCAATAAACTACTGTAGCACATGGAGAGCCTTTGATTTTAAGCCATATTACCAATGTTAGTATTTTTTTTCTTTTTAGAATGCCTTCTCTTGAGATTGACATGTTGGTAGTGGCTAAAATTCAGGGCAGGATGGTGCAATTCCATCAAAAATATCTCGGATCTCACCTTTAAAATTAATAATTCGAGCAGCAGATTTTAATATACGAAAAATTTCAGTGAAAATGCAAAAATAAAAAAATCTTAGAGCATTTTCCAAAGACATGAAAAAGATGTATTAAAGTAAAATCTTCTCAGTGCATTCTTTGACTTGCTGTGGCAAGATAGATATTTATATGCTCAGTTATTTTAATTGTCTATTCATAAGATACTGTGCTCTGATGATGTTGAATACTTTCGTTCTCCTGAAATAAATTTGATGATAACATTAAGACTGAAGGCAGTGTTATTTAATTTATTTTTTCAGCATTCCAAGTCATTTTTTTCAATATGCTTAAAACAACCATTATGACGGTGGTTTGACAAGGTGTGTCATATGATGTTAAATACTTTCGTTCTCCTGAATGTCTTATGATGATTTCAGTTGTCTGATGACACTTCTGTTTGTTTGCTTTAACTTTTGTTTGTTTGCTTTAACTTTTGTTTGATTTCTGTAAAACTCCTCTAATAATGTTTTGTTTATCACACATGTTATTTTTCGCAGTTTCACAGGTTCTGAAAAGTAATTTGCACTTGTATGTGCTAAATAGATTAGCTTTAAAATTACTACTTTTAACTAGGGATGTAATGCATAATGGTTTGGGCAAATATTTAATGATCGAATAATAACTTTAAAAATTCTTTGTATCTGAAAGTATTTGTTAAATTTAAAAGCAGTCACTAAGTTTTTAAGTATTTTTTCCTTTGCTTTAATTAGTTTTTTTTTTTTTTTTAAACTTAAAAGCATCTTAAGTTAATGTGTTTTCTGTATTGCTTTGAATGCAATAATCATTTCGCACATAAGTAGAATACAAAAGACATATATTTGGATATAAGCATTTTCTCTTAAATAAACATTTAATTAAACTTAAAAAGAAATCCCACAATTTGCTGCTGCACTTTTTTTTGTTCAAAATGGTTTTCTTGTTTTCTTCAGATAATTTTTAGGTTATTAATTTTTTTCTTACGGATTTTAAAGATTATTTACATGGTTAAATATGCGAAGTTAACTGGTATTTGTAAAAAAATTAATACATTAAAGCCGAAATAATTCACGTTAATCCCCGCAGAGACAGGTGAATTCAACATGCTTCCTCCTTTTCTGCAGAACAATTATATAACCAAATAGTTGATCTCGCCAACACTTCGGCCAGATTTTTGAATCAGTATTTGGCTAAACAAAATATTTGCCAAAAGGGCCGAACAACGAATATTCGTTACGTTCCCAATTTTTACACTTTATAAGTAAAGTTTAAAGATTAAATGTTTTTTTTTTTTTTTTTTTTTTTTTTTTGGCATTGATATTTTTAATTGCTTTACCACAAGTAATGCTCAGAAAACTTTTTATTTCTTAAAAAATAATTATGAAATTTAGCTATCTCTTTATATTTCAGTATAATGAGTTATGAAGAATGTAGGGCTTGTTGTGTGTACTGTTTTTTAATTGACTGGATTTTTATCATTTATATTAGGGATCATTCATAAAGGTCACGCTTCGAGGAGGTTCGTGAAATTGACAAGTGGAAGAGGTAACAAGAAGTGTGACATCCCTGCTTATGCAACATAGTGTGACATGTGATAAAGGGGGAGGAGGGTCAAATATGTGGGGGAAAAGCGTGACATCATTTATGAACAGTCCCTTAAGTTATGGCTTTGCTTTGTATTTACTAATACTATTGTAAGATAATTTGCTTCTAATATCAACTTGTTGGTTATCAGTTAACAATGTCATGATGCTGTGCTATTGCAACATTTTTTCCCCTCGATGAACTGATGAACTACTTGTCCAGTATCTTCTTCTAGTTAATTCTCAAACTGTAGATAATGTTTAGAAACATTTATATAACTTTGAATATTTGTTGAACAAGTTGATTCACTGAAACATTCCATGCAATCACAATCATTCTCCAAAATATGCTTCTGTGGACCAAATAATGAGGTGATTCTGTTCAGAAAAATTTCAAAATGGCTCTGCAATTCGAAGAATTTAAAAAGTTCAGGAAGTTTCCTTGAAGAATCATCCTGGCATAATGAACATTGTTCCAACATCTTTTGTCAAGTTGTGTCAGATGATGTTAAATACTTTCGTTCTCCTGAATAAATATGATGATTTCAGTTACCTGATGGCACATTTATTACTTTCAAATTTTATTGCATTTAGTTTTTTAGCAACTCAAATTATACTGAGCTCTTTCTTTTTTCTTAAGTTTCACTTTTCTGATAAGCTTGCTTTTGTTCCAATTTTTCCACTGCTACCGATGATTTTCCAAAACCTTATTTGAATAATGAAAAGTAGTTTCCTAATTATTATTATTGTGCTCCTCCAACACTTGATTTAATACTAATTTACCGGTTTCTATTTTCTAGCTACATTGTGCGAAAATCTATCGCTCGAGTTTTGACTGTAATCAATCAGAACACAAAAGAGAATTTGAAGAAGGCATTCAAGAATAAGAAGTACAAGCCTACTGATCTCAGGCCAAAAAAGACCAGAGCTATGCGTAGGGAACTTACACCTCATCAAAAGAATTTAAAGACCCCTAAAGAATTAAAGAAGATGCGATCGTGGCCACAAAGGAAATATGCTGTAAAGGCATAAATTTCATTAAAACATATATGAAACTTTTGAAGCTTTAGTTTTTTTTTTCCTACATGTTTAAATGTTGCAATCATTACAATATTTCACGTTTAAGTAATAAATAAACTTTCTTTTTTCAGACATCTCTTATTCTCTTAAGAAATTCCAGAACAATTGTCAAATATAGCACTCATAACCACATAAAAGTTTTGCATAGTTTTTGTAATAAATCAAGTTAAGTTGAAAAAGTTAAAATTAATTTGAATAAGTGATGTGGGCTAGGCAAGACATTTATGTGGGAATTTGCTCTAAGCAGTTTTAAGTACCCAAAGTCTGGGGATTTATAAAAAAATATATATTATATTTTGACATTTGTGATGAGTATGAAACTTTTGAAGCTCTAATTCTTTTTCTACATGTTTAAATATTGCAATCATTACACTGTTTCATGTTCAAGTTATTATTTTTTTTCCGACATCCTTTATTCTCTTTAAAAAAAAATATTTCAGAACAATTGTCAAATATAGCACCCATAACCACATATAATAGTTTTGCATGGTTTTTGTATTAAAAAATCCAAGTAAAGTAGTGTGTTATGGGCCGGGCAGGACATTTATGTAGGATTTGCCCTAAGCAGTTTTAAGTAGCCAAAATCTTGGCATTTATAAAAATATATTGTATTTTATATTTTGACATTTTTAATGAGTTACATTTGTTATTTTACAATATTCATTTCATTGATATAAAAGTATAGGCTTATAAATTGTTAAATTTTTATCAGTATTGATCTTAAGAAACATGGGGGTCATTCTATGTCAATTCAACCCAGTGGCAAAAATCTGGGTATGATATCTTGAAATACTGGTATAATAAATAGGAATGGAATTTTTTCCAAAACCTCAGTACTTTGTTTTAAATTTAACCCTTTATCTACCGACGGTACTTATATACCATTCTCTATAAATTCCATCCCAGCAACCATTTTTACTAATATTCTAATGGTACTTTGCCGGGACAGTCTTTACATTCCCCTTTTTCAGGATATATATCAGCAAGGGTTCTAGAAAGAGCATTTTAGCGAGGAAAGGAACATAGATAGTCTTGAAACCAATGCTGTGCTTTGAACTTGCATTTTGTTCAGATTGCTCTTTTAGAGCTTCGCTTCAGAAAAGCAGTAAAATTCAAGAATCAAGTCACTGATTTTTTTTTAATGTGTTGGTTAAGAACTTAGAAAACTATTTGACGAAATATTTTGATTAAAAAGTGATTGTAATTAATTTCACAGGGTAAATACTCTGTGGCACTCATTAGCTGTAAAGAAATAAATACTTATAGACTGAACATTTTACTTATGCAAATACCTTAATTTTCAGTGTAAATACATAGATGGCAAATTGGAAATTGCTGTAGACACTTTCCTAAAGAAGAGGGAAGATACTTTTGTTGTTTGTAATGTAATTTTCACACAGGCTCGATAACTAAGAAATCCCTGTTGCAAATGAAAATGAAATTCTGGAGTTTGATGAATTGGGGCATGGGGCAGATCTGAATGTCAACACCACTTTCTCAGAGAGCAGCGGTAATGATAAGAATGTAGCCAAATAAAAAGTAACCCATTTCAATTTATTAGTGTGCGGGTTTCATTATATGGCAGTGGTATGCAACCTATTATATGTTAGGATTTAACTATTAGGCTATTTAGAAAGGAATATCAAAAACCAACTGAAGAAATGTTATTCAATCTGAAATTTTACCCAAAACCAGAAGATAAAACATTTTATAGTTGCAGGGGCAATATTAACTACTTCTAAGTTACAAAGAATTAAATTATATTTATTGGGTTAGAAATATTTCCAATTGTTAATAAGAATTTGACTGTTAAACAATAATCAGTAAAAAATGCTTGTAAAGTTAATTTTATAATAGAGTTCTAACACAATTTTGAACTTGAGTGAATTAAAACATTTTATGGATTTTGATAAAACTTTCGGCGCAGAGAGACTAAAATTTGGTTACAAGTTTCTACATTTTAAATATTATCTGTTAATCACAAATGCTATTTTTGCTGTTGCTACAGCTTTCTAAGTAAACTAGCCCCTGTGCGGAATTCCGCCCTAATTTGGGAGAAAGAACATTATAAAGAAGAATGGGAAAAAGTAAACGTGTGTTGGGTACAAAAGAAGACGCGTACAATTGAACATATCAGTACAAATAAGCTGTTAAAATTTTTTTTTTTCCCCACTATGATTTAGATGTTCAAAATAATAAATAATTACAGTAATAATGATAATTATTTTTATTAGTAGTATACATAGCATTAAAATGCAATAACAAAACAGTTCCATTACTTAAAATATAGTTACTGTTGGTTAGTTAGGCTCTACACATTCATGACATAAAAGATAGCGTAGAGCATAACGATTAAATGAGTTTTAACACAAGACGCAGCTAAAACTGTCCGATTTGCTACACAATAAAAACAGTTTCATGTTTCATTACTTGATAACAGATGACACCAGCATACATAGCATCAATTTGGCATCCATTAAAGTACCTCTTTTTAAATGATTTTAAATCTTAAATTGAAGAGAAGTGGTACATTTTTAGACCGTGGGTGTAGCTTTTGTCATTAGCTGGCACGACAAGCTTTAAAATGATAGGTAAATCATTTAATTTGATAAAGGAATAAGGAAGATCTCGCGAAGCAACAGAAAAGCAGGCTAGAAAACAGGGTTCGTTGATTTAAATCAAGTGATTTTTTTTAAAAAATCATTGATTTAAATCAAGTGATTTTTTTTTTTTTTCAAAAAAATCATTGATTTTACTATGCTAAGAAGTGGTGTTGTAAAAATGAAATATGTTGCAATTACAACTATTGTTTCAAACAAAACTTCCTAGGTGTATCTGTTTGTGTGCATAACATATTTCATAAGGTTAGAATTAATTACTATTCTTTTAACTTGACAATATTTTTTTAAATTTTACAATATCCTTCAAGCATCTGAACAGCAAAGCATAATTCATTCAATCATTCAAATTACAATTCATAACACATAATCATGAACCATTCTGTGTTTCTTACCTTAAAAATAGTATTTTAGATCACTTTAATCAATGCCACACAATGAATAATTCAGAATGATAGTGTTTAAAACAACAATTGTTAGAATTTAGAATATATATATCCTTAAAGTTTCATCCACGTCCCTTAATAGCTTAAGGTTTTTTTCCTTCTAAAATATTTTTTTATCATAGAAGTTTTCAATAAAGATACTTGATTAAAACAAAAAGTCTCAGTTTTTAGTAATTGTGTGAGCATATGATTTTTCGAAATGGGTAAAAATATTTCAGGCTTTTTTATTTATAAAATTGAAAAATGATCAAAGTACATTCAATGTAAAATTTAAGTACACACAATTGGTACTTTTTTTCAACTTTCAACAGCAAAATAATTCAGATTAAATTTGTTCATTTTCTCTGTACTTATGAGTGTACTAATATTCCTGGTAGGGTGAAGTTTCAATTGAGTCATGCATTTGTATTAATATTTGTTTTTCATTCTATTAAAACTACTATTAAAAAATATTTTTTGCTGTAAAAATAGCTTAAAGTGTGTTTTTGCATATTGATTAAGATGCCATATTGTTTCTATGAATGTAATGTAATAAATATCCAAAATATTTAGGGTCTTTTTTAAAAAAATCACGAACCCTGCTAGAGAAACTATTAATAGATAACGTATACAGGGTTCCCACCAAGTCACTTTTTTCACCTAAAATCACTTTTTTTTTCATTGGTCACTTAAAGTCGCTTTTTGTAGCAAATAGTCACCTAAAATCACCTTTGTTTGGGGGGGTATCTCATAAAGTGATAAATAACCACCAAACTTTTCCTATAAACACCAGGAAAAATGCAAATAAAATAATTTCAATCTACAAAGCTACTTGTTGAAGCAAAAAAAAAAGTTAAAACAGGGCATTAGAAATCAAGATTTTACAGAAATACAGCTTGCTCGGGCAATGATAGAGGGAGCTAAATCTGTAAAAGCTGATTAAGACGAGCACAGAGCAAAGGGGCACATGAAATTGAAAAAAAAATTACAGAAGAGAAAATCTTCCATAATCACAAAATTTTTTCAAATGAAATCTAAGACTGATTATATTGAAACTGTTACAGTTCTCTAAATTTTTGAAGCATTCTTTTCTGAAATATTGATATTAACATTTAAAATTTTTGAGCATTCCTACTGTATTGATTTTCTTTTCTGATTTAATTTTTGCTTTTCACGGTCTATTCTATCTTATCATTTTCAGCTTCACCTTTGAACGATTTGCAAGTTATTAACTTTTTGCTACAGGATAAGTAAGCACTTAAAGTATACTTTTCAAGTATTTTACTTTTAGTATCTGTACTTTCTAAATTAGCTTTGGACAAAGGATTATAGTAATCAAAATCATTTCTTGTACAGAATGCGTTTAATTTAGCGATTTCCTTGCTTGATTTAACTGGGCATTGATCTTTTTCCTGTTTTTCATGCTTATAATTGATTTTATTTGCTTCTTTAGTTGTCAATCTAAAGAATTTTATTTTTACTTGCTCTAACATATGTAATTTGACATTAATATACAGTGGTACCTCCGAAAAAGGGACACCTCTAATTGAGGGACACTTTTTCTGGTCCCAGTCCCTTTGAATAGGGACTGCAATCTATTTACCTCTGAATAAGGGACACTCTATTTAAGGGACATTCTTAGAGAAAAATTTTCGAAATTCAAGTTATATTGCTAAGAAAAACGTACTGGAAGCCTGAAGTTCTCTTTTTTTTTTTTTTCCTCTAAAAATTAACTTCTGAAAGTTGGTATGAGCCCTAGAAGCATGCACAAAGAAACAAGTGTATTTTAAAGTGCTTGCCAAAACCTACTTGTAAAGGCTTTCCCTCTTTTGCACTATGGAATACATGTGTGTTCAGCATTGACAGACAGTACCCGGCTACCAACAAGTCTTTTAAGCAAGGATTCGGAAAAGTACACTAAACTTAATTTATACTGTATTCCCCAAATTACGTACTTTAAAGCAAACCCATCTAATAGACTACTTCAAATAAATTTCTGTAAGTTACAAAACTTTGCCAATGCGACATTTAGGCTAAAATTTAAGTTTTTCAATGAAAAAATATTCAATTTAATAATTTCAACTTATATTTTGTATGCATGAGACATTTTGGGTATTTAAGCTTAAATGGTAGCACATGTTCAGACATGCCAAGTCTCCTGCTTTCGGCAGGAGACTCCTGCTTTTCTGTTCAATCTCTTGTCTCCTGCTAATGCAGAAATTTCTCCTGCTTTTTAAGCAAAAAAAAAGTCTCTGAACTTTTCTTCAGTTACATTCATCTATTTGTAGAAAAATTTAGAAAACTTAAAGACTTAATACATTTGTCAATTTTGGTTTCAAAAGGTTTTTACTGGCTGCAGTTTTATATCATAATTTTTTTGTTTAGTTTTTGTGCATTTCATGACCGCATCAAAATTTTACTTGTGATCGCTTAAATATTTTTTATTTCTTGTTCTAAATTATCTTCACTAACAAAAGACATTCGAAATAATTTAGTAAATGATCTTCACAAATAAAACAGCAAAAATCAGTATTTTATTTTTAATTCTAAATTATCTTTCAAAAATGGATATCTTACAAGATGCATTTTATATCTTGTGGATTAATTTTTGTTAATTTATATATAAGAACAAAAAATTTATCAGTTTTATATTAGCATTTAACTGGTTCTGAGATACAGAAATATCTCCTGCTTTTCGGTTTTGTTTCTCCTGCTTTTTCATTTTGTAAGGTTGGCAGGTCTGCATGTTTATTATTAAAAAGTTGAACTCGGTTAATTGACCATATGTATATGCATCAATTTTTGAACCTCCGAAGAAGGGACACCTCTATTTAAGTGACAAAATTTCCAGTCCTCTTAGTGTCCCTTATTGAGAGGTTTTACTGTATAAATAATATTCAATTTAACTTTATTTCTGTAGTAATCCCAATGAAAGTAAATTCTGAAATATTAAACTATTTTTTTTTCTCTTTTGAGCCTTGCGCTAGCATGCCTTTGAAGTATTTAATTCTGGTGTTTAAATTTTGGCATCAAAAAATATTCTGAATTAAATTTTTTAATAAAGGATTATAATATTCCTTGTATATACATAGCTTTAATTTATATATAATGTTTCAAATCTTTAGCACATGCTCCTCCGATATTCTAAATGTTTTTATTAGCAATAAATAAGTTTATTTTTGTGATCAAACATTATTAAAAATAAAGTTAATTCTGTAAATTGTTAGCATAATTGGTCACCCCTGGCATATATATGTATGGCTGCTTTCTTTCTGTGTCTGATGAAAAACAATTGGTTTTTTAAAAATGATTTTTTATTTGAGCTGATTGTGATATTTATTTATGGAAGTTTAGTTAAGGATTGAACTTTCTGCTGTTTTTAGCCTACTTTCCAAAAAATAAAGTGTGAAAGAAGGCTTAATGTCTCGTAAAAATATCATTAAAAATAAAGAAAAGTGAAAGAAGTAATTAAATAAGGAATTAAAAATGAAAAATTTGAAATTAGGGTTTTGAGATGGGGGAAAAAGTGTCTGTCGGTCCACCCCCCCCCCCCCCCCCTCAATCCGATTCAAAAGATCTTGGCGAGGACATCTCATTTCCATATTTTACTTTTTCATTTGAGAATTTTTTTGTTTAATTTTGAACAGTTCAAAATATCTTAACATTATCGTCTATGGGGAAAAATAAAGCACATTAGAGCGATTCCATACCAACTCACCTAAGGGGGGTCGCATGACCAACTCGGATTTTTTTCAAATTTGGTACACAGATTGATGATATAGAGGCATGAAAAAGTCCAAATTTTCAGCTACCTACTCCACTTATTTTTAAATATACAGGTCCTCAAAGTTTGTCTGCCACCTCAAAACACTGAGAAAGTGATTTTTTCTTTTTTTTTCTTTTGGAAACTCTATTCATGCAATATGAAAGTGTTATATATCTATAGAAACTAAATGTTCCAAGCATTCAGAAAAAAAATACTACAATGTTCATAATGAAAATTGTTAAGGTACAGTACTCTTAGAAGTTGCAACTACAAAAAATCGATTTTCCCGATTTTGCTAAAATTGAAGATTTAATTAAAATAAAAGGAAAATTAAACCAAAGATTTACTGACTTTCTGGTAGAGTATATGTGTTCATCATAAATAGCTACACAATAATTTACTTGGGTTTCTCACTCCTTCTTGGAAATATTTCATCTTAAAGACAAGCCATAGGGCAAAAACATGCAATTTTGGCCAACTTGTCAGCCATTTTTCTCATAAAGGGCAAGTACTAGAAAATATTTAATTTTTTTTAAATAGGCTACTGATGTGTCAGCTATTCACCGGAAAAGAGTTTACTTCTGGTTATTTTTTGTATAAAGAGATATCCTACTGATAGTATATGCATGTTTTTCTCTAATACCATATGAGTGATTCCATACCAACTCACTTAAAAAAATAAAAATTGTTTGCATGACCAACTTCGATTTTTTACAAATTTGGTACACAAATTGGTGATATTGAGTCATGAAAAAGACCAAATTTTTAGCTACCTACTCCACTTATTTTAAAATATACAATTTCTTAAAGTTTGTCTGCCACCTGAAAATACCGAGAAATTGATGTTATTGAATTTTTTTCTCTTGAAAACTCTATTCATGCAATATGAAAGTGTTATATATCTATGGAAACTAGATGTTCCAGGCATTCAGAAAAAAAATACAATGTTCATAATAAAATTGTTAAGGTACAGTACTCTTAGAGGTTGCAACCACAAAAATTCGATTTTACCGATTTTGCTAAAGTTGAGGATTTTATTCCACTAAAAGGAAAAGAAAACCAAAGGTTTACTGACTTTCTGGTAGAGTTCATGTACTCACCATAAATTTCTAAGCAATAAATTACTTAGATTTCTCACTCCTTCCTGGAAATATTTGAGCTTTAAGACAAGCCATAGGGCAAACACATGCAATTTTGGCCAACTTGTCAGCCATTTTTCTCATAAAGGGCAAGCACTAGAAAACATTGAATTTGTTTAAAATAAGCTACTGATGTGTCAGCTATTCACAGAAAAAGAATTTTCTTTTGGTTATATTTTTTGTAAAGAGATATCCTGCTGATAGTATATGCATGATTTTCTCTGACACCATCTGCCTGTGTTTCCCCTCTCAGTCTTAGCATTAATTTAAAAAAAAAAAAAAACTTATTGAATATTACCTAAATATTATGTATTAAATTTTATTTACTCTCTGAACATTATTTAGTTACCTTCAGAAGTAGTATTATTTGGAGAATGAAGCATTGAATAATGGAGCAGCATTTTGTTTTTACTACGTTCTGGCATTAAAACAAAACTAAGTTTTACTCTACTGTTGTGATGTCTTAAAGTAAGATCTAGGAAATATATTTGTCTTACAAACCCTTTTATTTTAAAAAAATAAGTTAGTATTCAGTGAAGAAATACGATATTTAACAGAAAGAGCCCCCCCCCTCCCCCCCTTCTTTAAACCAAATAAAAGAGATTATAACAGTTGCCAGCATTGTTATTTTTTTTTTTAATTTAATAATATTTCTGGAGATACAGGGTGGGGTAAAAGTAATGGCCCGGTTTTGAAGCGTTATAAAAAACTAATACAGGTTGAGACTTAAAGCTTTTTTTTTATTTTGATCTGTATTTAATGCCATTTTTTTATATTAAGTTTTGAATACCACTTCAGCAAGATAGCGGCCTTCACTGTTGCAGTCCATTTCTGAAGTTTTGGGAGACTTTTATGCACATTTCAAGGGTATGGCGGATATTTCCTCAATAATTCTATCCTTTAGCTCTTCTAAAGTATGGGGAATTTTCTCTTTCATATAACTCCACACACACAAACAAAAAAAAAAAAATTAGGGACCGTAACATTACGCGGGATATTGAATGCACACAACGATGCAGTCTATAATTCCCTCTGCGTGAAAAAATAGTCTGCAGTGTATTGCTGCAGAAGGTCCCCACCTTGCCTTGGATTCAAAACTTAATGTAAGGTATTAAATACAGATTAAAAATATAAAAAGTTTTAAATCTCAAGTTGTAATAGTTTTTATTATACTATAACACTTCAAAAACCGGTTAATTACTTTTACCCCACGCTGTATTTAATCATCCTACAAAATGAAGTTTTATTTTGTATGTTGAGCAAATATATCAAGTAAAAATCCATTACTCTTGAAACTCACCTTTCAATGGTTTAAAGTTTATACAATCAAAAATAAATAGAATCTGGGTGGGAAATCCCCTTGTTATTAGCCAGGCGATTTCCCGCTCATTTATTGGCTTAAAAAAAGGGGGAATAGCGTTATACTTGATGCTTTATTGGTTGATCTTACTTTAAGACATTACAAAAATAGAGTAAAACTTAGTTTTGTTTTAATGCCAGAATGTAGTCAAAACAAAATGTTGCTCCATAATTCAATGCTTCATTCCCCAAATAACACTATTTCTAAAAGTAACTAAATAATAGCTCAGAGGGTAAATGAAATTTAATACTTAATATTTATGTAATATCCAGTAACTTTTTTTTAAAATTAATGTTAAGTCTGAAAGCGGAAACACAGGCATATGGTATTAGAGAAAAATATGCATATACTATCAGCAGGATAGCTCTTTATAAAAAAAAATAACCAAAAGAAAATTCTTTCCCTGTGAATAGCCGACACATCAGTAGCTTATTTTTAAAAAATTAAATATTTTCTAGCGCTTGCCCTTTATGGGAAAATGGCTGACAAGTTGTCCAAAATTACATGTTTTTCCCCCAACGCTTGTCTATAAGCTGAAATATTTCCAAGAAGGAGTGAGAAACCCAAGTACTTTATTGCGTAGCAATTGATGGTGAACACATGTACTCTACCAGAAAGTCAGTAAACCTTTGGTTTTCTTTTCCTTTTATTGTAATTAAATCCTCAACTTTAGCAAAATCTGTAAAATCGAATTTTTGTGGTTGCAACCTCTAAGAGTACTGTACCTTAACAATTTTCATTATGAACATTGTAGTATTTTTTTCTGAATGCCTGGAACATCTAGTTTCCATGGATATATAACACTTTCATATTGCATGAATAGAGTTTTCAAGAGAAAAAAATTCAATAACACCAATTTCTCGGTATTTTCAGGTGGCAGACAAACTTTAAGGACTTGTATATTTAAAAATAAGTGGAGTAGGTAGCTAAAAATTTGGACTTTTTCATGCCTCAATATCACCAATTTGTGTACCAAATTTGAAAAAAAATCGGGGTTGGTCATGCGACCAATTTTGATTTTTTTACCAGAAGTAAACTCTTTTCCGGTGAATAGCTGACACATCAGTAGCTTATTTAAAAAAATTTAAATATTTTCTAGTGCTTGCCCTTTATGAGAAAAGTGGCTGACAAGTTGGCCAAAATTGCATGTTTTTGCCCTATGGCTTGTCTTTAAGATGAAATATTTCCAAGAAGGAGTGAGAAACCCAAGTAATTTATTGTGTAGCTATTTATGATGAACACATATACTCTACCAGAAAGTCAGTAAACCTTTGGCTTAATTTTCCTTTTATTGGAATTAAATTCTCAAATTTGCAAAATCGGGAAAATCGAATTTTTGGGGTTGCAACTTCTAAGAGTACTGTACCTTAACAATTTTCATTATGAACATTGTAGTATTTTTGTTCTGAATGCATGGAACATCTAGTTTCCATAGATATCTAACTATTTCATATTGCGTAAATAGAGTTTCCAAGAGAAAAAAATTAAAAATCCTCAATTTCTCGGCATTTTGAGGTGGCAGACAAACTTTGAGGACCTGTATATTTAAAAATAAATAGAGCAGGTAGCTAAAAAGGAAGAAGCTCTCGGTGTAAAATATTTTTTAGATTTGAACAATTTTTGTTCATTTTTGAACAGTTCACAAAAAATTAACATTAGCACCTACGGGGAAATTTCAATCCTATATAAATCCTGATCTAGCTGACGGATTCACTTAGAACATACTTTATCGGAAAGATGTTAAGCCGAAGAACATGTACAGATACGAAGTTCAACCTGAACTAAATGCGCCATTTTTTAATGAAATTTTTTGACCGGGATTTTTGAGGATATTTCTCAAGGAATGAAAAAATAAGTGAAAGAATGAATGAATGAGTAAATAAATGAATGAGTGAAAAAATAAATAAGTGTATAAATTCATGAACGAATAAATTAATTAATGAGTGAATGAATATGCATTAACGATTGAAAACGGTATATTTGAAGTAATCAAGAACTAAAGCTAAATGAGAATTTAGAGAGAGAGATAGCAAGAGTATAAATCTGAAGTTGGAATGTACGAGTAAGTAGGTTCGGTATAGTTCTAGACAGATTTTTTGCATGAGAATAAATTAAATGTAATATTGTATTTTTCTATGCTTCAAAACCTATAAACCTTTATTTTACACGTGTTTTAGTGGTAATGTAAGGCTTATTCTCATTTGGCCACTTTTTTCTAAAATTGATCACTTTTTTTTTTTAAATGGTCACTTTTTTGTATCATATTCTTGGTGGGAACCCTGCGTATAGAAGAGCACTTAATCTCACGTGGGATTTGCATGCATTCTGATTATGCGCAGGCATTGTAACACACTTAGAGCCGTCAGAAAAAATAAAGAAGAATTTCGAGATAAATGAGCGTTTTGTTTCGAACGTTTCTGAGAAAAACTGGAAAAGCGTCTTATGCGTTATGCACTGAAAACGTATGAAAATAAAAATACAGGCGTTGATGTAAGGTGGTAATCCGAATTTCATCTGCTGCCGGCCTCTCATACACACACATGACGTCATGTGGGTCAGGTCCATTATGAGTAACTATTCAATAACGATGCAGGAATTTAAAAAACCCTGTTGCAGATGTAGATGAAAATTTGATGAATTAGCCAAATCTGAAAGTTGATTGTGCAGCAATAATATAATAATAATTAAAATGTATGAATGGAAGAAAAGAAAAAAAAAAATCATTTAACTTAAATGCCTGACCTTTTTATAACACTAACGATGATTAAGCTAAGATGTTAATGAATTTTTAAAAAAAAGCGAGTTATGACGGACTATTACACAATTGTATTAGTTCAAATATAATTTTCATCTAATCTAAATGATAAAAAAAAATTCAAATCTCAGTTGGTCGTCTAACTTGTTACTTGTTAAAGTTATTTGCTAAATTATCACTCCTTGTGAAAAGAATAGAGGGAAGATAAAAGATTCATTGAAAAAAAGGGAGACATTAAAATAGCTACATTTAGCTAGATTCGACACCGTGAGGACAGATCAATACATCTAATACGAATCTTGAATTCATTTATTACTATTCTGCTTGTCATCAGTCCTGTTGGTAACTTTTGGGCGATGTTGTGAACTTTTCTGATGAGCTCTCAGACCAGCTAATTGTGAGTAGGCACTTCCACATTTATTACATTTGTAAGGCTTTTCTCCTGGAAAGAGAGTGCAAAAGTAAAGTTTTTCAACGCTTAATTATACGATTAATTATCTACCACAAGTATCTGGTAGATTCACCACACCCATTACGCAGTGGCAAAGAGTTCGTCATAGACTTAGCGCGTCACTAGTTAGGGGCTAAAATACAAATTTTCACGTGGAGACTTCCCCTCCAAGCTTTACACAAGTAAAGCCCTCGATCGTGATCTGTATATACAATGAGGGGAGAACAACAGTATTATAGAAGTATTTACATGTACTCATGGGTGATTCTAATCCGGCATTTCCGAAAGATTTCCATTACCTGTTCCGAAAATTAAAAAAAAAAAAAAAAAAAGAGAATCTCCTGAATTTTTTTTAATATTATTAATCTTAAATATTTCTTTGACAATTAATATCTGTGCTTTCATTTCTACCTTCCGACAAGCAAAATATTCTGTACTACTTTAAAAAACTGTCAATGCAATAACTTTTTACGGAAAAAAGAAAGAAAGACTTCTAGTATGAATTTATTTAACCTTTCATTTGATTATTTGAAGGATTATTTTTGAACTTATATGTTGTATATATATAATATATGCGTAAGTATTGTCTATTGAGGAGGGGGAGGCGAGTTCACCTAAGTATATAATTTGTATTTCAAATTGATGACGCTTACTTTTTTCCGAAAATTTTGTGTGAAGTTCCGAAAAAAATTTCGCCTAGACTCACCCATGCATGCACTTCACAGCCGAAATGTCTGTGTGTGATAATATCAGAAACTTTATACATAAGTGAATAAATGCGAATTTTCGTGTTTTTACCGTAATGTTCGAAGCTACGATTTTCAAGTACAGGATTTGAAATTTTAGACCCCGGCATTCTCTACATACATATGAGGCAAAGACTGTCTGTGCGATGTCCAGATGAATCTATAGCAGTTGCAGACTTGAAATTGGTACACAGGTAGTAGTTGGAAAGATCGCATGACGCACCTGAAAGCGATTTTTTTTTAAATTTCTAATTAGTTGGTTTTGCATTTTTTTTGACTTAATTCATAAATTGCCTAATGGAAGGGACGGGGTGAAAAAATTCTAGCACACCTTAGTATTATGTATCAGTCGCTAGTTTTTTTCCTGCACAAGATGAAGTTTGTTCTTGAAGTTAATTAGAGTTCGAATTTAAAGTGTTTTCAAAAAATGATTCTTAAGGTAATTAGCATTCATTTCCTTTTCACAGATTCGAAAGAGCTTTTTTTTCCCTGCACAAATTGATACGATTCGTAAGTTTCTAATTTAATTAGAACATGAATTATAAGCCTTTTTTAAATAAATAAAAAATGTATTATCAATGATGAACTTCAACTTTTCCCAGACACTGATAAAGTACACTCACGGACATTGAAAATAGCGCACCAAGAAGGAATCATCGGATTGAAAGGAAATTTATTTCAGTGAATGATAAAGATGAAAGATACACTTGATCAAACAAACTAAACAATTTGACAATTACAAAGCCGTCCAGCCAGCTAGGCTCACTAACGCGTCGGGCCGCCTCGGGCTGCGATACATGCTGCAACACGGTCCGGCATTGAATAGAAAAGACGTCTGATGTTTCCCTGAGGCAGCCGGGCCCACAAATCTTGAACAACTCTCTCCAAATCATGCAACTAGCGTTTCAGCTATCGTAGGCTATGGCCCTCCAGACCATGATACCTACAGTGCAGGAACTGTGTAGCTGAATATTGAGGGTGGGATTGCACCGTTCACCAGGGCGTCTCCACACGCGTACACGGGGATAATCTGTCCCCAAAACGAAGCGGCACTTATCACTAAACACCACACGTCTCCAATATGTGGCGTTCCACGTCTCTCTCGCTTGGCACTACTGCAGTCGGAGCTACCGATGTGCCGGTGTTAATGGCAGTACACGTAATGGAAGCTGGAATTGCCGATTCGCTTCCCTGAGGCGTCTAGAAATTGTTCGTGGACAAACAGGAACCCCTACATCTACTTGTACAGTGGAACAGGTCACTGTGGGATCCGTGAGTGCGTGGCGCACGATCCTTCGATCGTCTCGCGCCGTCGTCGCTCCAGATCCGGTACGCCGTGCGTGGGTGCCTTCACGTGTCCACTGCTCCCCACACCTTCTGATGGCACACTCAGAACGATCGTCCTGGCGAGAAACACGGCGCGTCGACCACGCTGCAGTTTTCAGGCTATTGATGAGGCCCCTCTCAAACTCACTTAACCTTTAGATTTAGGCGGTACAGCATATGTACCGCAAAAAAGTTTGGCCTTCCTTACGGCTCCGGTACAGCATATGTACCAGACCTTTCGTCCCCTTCCTGAGCGGAGAGAGATCCCCAGGAGGTGAGAAAACGATCAAGAGTCATTAGCATTTCCTGTCTTCACGAACTAGTCTTGGCGAAATACTCGGCGCTGATTTACTATCTGGCGAGTAGCTTCAATGTGTTCTGGTTTAGTTACACTTATACCCTGTCAGCTAACATTTATGTTTATCTTCTCGAAAGTGTGCTCCGCTTTCGAACCTTTCACAAAATTCCAATTAATCAAAACGGACTCTTCACAAAATTTCAATCAATCAAAACGGACCCTCCATAAAATTCCGAGATCCAAATCGCATTTTCCACACAATTATTTAATAAGTAAGCGGCAAATAATAATAAAAAAATTATAACTTCGTTTAAATTTCGAATTTTCACGAAATTATTTGATTTTTCAAAAATCTTTTCAAAATTCACAAAAAAAAAAAAAAAAAAGACTGAAAAATGCTGTATCGACCTATATATATGTAATATGAACTAGTCCAGCATTTGGTTTAGGAGAGGCTCATTAGTAGAATATCAGCAAACAAATCGGGAGAATTTTGTTATATATATGGAAAAAGAATAAGAAAATTATTAACATAAACCTGATCATCAAGAGATTAGATGTATTCATGTGGTCTTCCCCGGAAACTTATCGAGATCGAAGTTCTAAATCCGCAATTTTGGGCGTCTATAGATGATGTTAGACAGGGGGGGGAGGGTTGGTTCTCGGTCTTTTTCCTAAATTCAAGTCATAAAACGCATATTAGGCTATCTTTGATGACGTCACAAGAACATCTGAAATTATTACACACACACACCAACTCTCCACACTCCAACTCTAACTAAGAAAAAAAGATTGTGTCCAGTCTGTGCGTGTGCAGGGGGAAGGGGGAGGGGGAGTTTCGACTGTTTTGACTCTTTCTCAAGCCTTCTTGACCACATCCCTACCATCTTTCATTCACGTGAATTAGAAATGCTGTATGTAAGTCCCTTCCTGAAATTTCTCTTTTTCGAAAAACATTTGATTGTTTGATTTTCTATATATGAAATTTTTAATTTCAATCCTATTTTTTATTTGTTTGAAATACAAACGCCTACGAGCCCTGCAAAAACTTTTAACATTTCGAATTGGGGTAGTATTTTGCAGCGACACTTTAGGGATTTTTTTTTTTCAATTTGTTTTATTTTAAATATCATGTCTACCGTAACATACTTTTGCTTTCCTTTCTCCCTTTTCATCAGTTTGAAATATATTTCGGAGGCCCATGCATTTTTGTGCGATTTTCGCAATGATATTTCGAGTTTAAAAATAAAAAAATATATAAATATAGCAATACAAAACTGTCGGCTCCCGACTTTGAAATTGTTACGTTAATCTATCTGTTTATTTTTTGCATATTCAAGCTTGCCACTTGTTTCTATAATGCATTGAATTCTCTCTCTTTTTTTTTTCGTTAGAAAGGAAGGTTGGAAACGCGCATTTCAACTGCCCTTAGTTAGGCAATTATAATAATATCGATTTGCCAATGTCAATACATAATATTTTATAACTGATTTTTTTTTTTAAAGTTTTACTGAAAAGATATTTTTTGTAATTCTTATTCATCCATTCCCCTTTCCCCCTTCTTTTTTCTTTTTTCCCGATTACTATCTTGCTTTTTTCTGAAAACTGAGGAGGGAGGGGATGTAAGATTTCCGTCTCGTGATGGCCCTGAACAAAATGCCAAAGTGGTCATTTTGAGTATTTTCGAGCCCAGTTTTCCTATTCGATATTTTTTAGGGAACAATAAGCCCTGCCCTATCTATTACAGTGGTATTTTAAAGAAATATTTGAAAGAAAAAAATAATCTTTAAAAACACTAAAAGATAACTCAATTGGATGAAACACTTTCAGTATTTTTCATCTTTTTATTCATTCACCTTGTCACATGTCACGATATGTTGTATAAGTAGGATGTCACACTTCTTATCACACCATAACCTCCCCTTTCCTTGTCACACTTTGTCACAATTTCACGAACCCCCTCCCCCCTCGAAGCGCGACATCATTTATGGAAGATCCCATTACTATTACTATATTGAAATTTTGTGACCCCTTTTTCCAAAAAACCGGGGGGGGGGGGGGTCCATCCGCCCTCGTGATGGCACTGAACAAAATGCCGATGCGGTCATTTTTAAATTTTTCGAGATTAGCTTTCCAATTCGATATTCTTAAGGGAACGCAAAACCCTGCCCTACTACCCAACGGTATTTTAAAAGCAATATTTAAAAGGGAAAAAAGAAGCGTTTAAAAATACTAAAAAATGACTCAATTGGATGGAACACTTTCAGTATTTTTCATATTTTGGTATTAATGTAAAAAAAAGGTGTTTTTGTCGCTCTCAGAGTCCCCCCCCCCCCCCCCCCGTTATAATAGAGTTTGCAGCCCGATGTGCTGGCGACTGGCGGTAACACTATTCTTCAAATTCTTTCTCTAATAAAAAAACACATGTACACTACGCTGCCTCAAGTCATAAATTCCGTTCATGAAATTGAACTGATATACAGAGTTGGGAAGCAGAGCCTAAGATAATCGGACTAAGTAAGTTGAAATGATGAGGGGAACGTTAGTACAATAGGCTGCGGGTTCGATCTCCCTTTTCGTAACAAAGGATCTCCCCCCGAAGTCGTCAGCTAATAGAAAAGGACAGAGCTTTTCAGAAGTACAACAGACAAACAACCTAATAATAAGAGTTGGAAGTACATTCTGAGTATATTCGGTACATGACCTCTCTTCAATTATATGAGTGAATCTACGGGTCTATGTAGTAAAAATAGAAAATGAAAATTATCTTTTATCCTGCGATTTTTCAGTTACTTAGGATAAAGTGAATCCGTTTTACTGCTGCTTAAGGCTTTTCTATTCTTTAATTCATATTTATGAATTTACTTGTTCTGTTCATAATCACTTTGGACTGTGATATACACCGTCAAGCAAAAAGTAAACTTAGTAGAAAAATAGTAATCTAATAATGCTCTCTTCAAGATTTTATACTTAGCAAGACTAGGAATCGTTTCGAAAAGTAAACAAATTGCGTACAACTCAAGAAAGTTGAAGCAAATTAAATGTCAGATCTGAAATCACAAAAAAAAAAAAAGCTATTTTATTGAATCGCTAACATAACGAATAGTCCCAACTACTCAACAAAGAGGAATAACCCTTGTTATTGTTAATTTTTAGTCGAATTTGGGCAGCAATTTTGGTGGCCTTAGCTCAGCAAAATTTTTTTAGACAAACATAGAAAATCTCACATTAGATTTTAAAAAAAGCAAATAAATAAAATAAAATAAATTGCAGCCCAAAAAACAAAACAAAAGGGGGGAAATTATTTTTTTCAAATTATTATTATTATTATTATTTTGTTCTGTTCCTTTTTTTTAACCTTTTCGAAAATTAACTTTAGAAATCGTGTAGTTGCTTCAAATTGGCGATTTGGAGCAGAAAATAGCGGCTGGGCAAGGAAAGTTTATTTTACTGCAACCCTTCTAATGAAGTCAATCACACTCAAAAGAGGTATAATGGGAGCTTGAGGACTAGACATGACCCCCGTGGTTACACTGAGGGGAAAAAAATTCGGGAATTTTGCCGTTCTATGGATGATTTTTGGAAGCTCAAGCGCCGTAATCTAAAGGTTAATTGCGAGAAATGTTTTTTTCGATGTCTACCTGGCATTCCATACACTTTGGTACACCCATAGCCCCTTAACAAGAGGCCTTCCGAAATAGAGAGAAACCCGTTTTCCTACCGGCAACGATTTTCTCCCACTGACAACGAAAACGCCGCTAGAGGGCACTACCTATTTGCTATTGGAAAACGATGTTTTACTTGTTAACAGTTGGTAAATTGCGATAAAAAGCGGTAAAAATTGCTCTTTTAAAAAAATCATTTGAATTTTTTTAAAATATTTAATAATATGACTCATTTATTACATTATTTTTTCCCTCTTACTTTATGATGCAGTAAAACAGTAGGAAATTAAGTGATATTATTTATTTTTGATATCTGGTTAATCTAGGAACATTTTAACGGAGCATCAACTTAAAACTTTTATTTTATTAAAGTAGTTTTTCCCTAACTGTAAGTATTTTAAAAGAAAAATTTTGCTACACAAATGAACAGAATTTTCGTTAAGGTAATGATTTAATTAGTTTAGTCTGTAAAATGAAACTTCGCTTAAGAAACAATTATTTTACAAACGTGCTGTGCAGCAAAATAAAACATTGTTTCTGTAATCTATAAATGTAGTTAAAATTATAATTGCATGTCATCACTTATTTTTAATTTTATTATTATTATTATTTTCGAGTTAAATGGAATATATATAATATATAAAGAAGTGTTAAAAGAAGAAATTTTAAGCATTTCCATTAAAAAAAAATTTTTTTTTGGTATTTTTTCTATAAGAACAGTTGCAAAAGTCGAGAACACTCGCGTACTTAGCCAACCTGTAATACAGACAATGCATCAAATTTCGATTACGAAATACTACTTTAAATACTTTCATATCTTAAATCGAAATCGAACTTATGAAATTTTATTTTTGTTACACTCGAAGGTTCTATTGCAACTGAATTAGGGAGTTGATCATAACATTTAAACTAGTACATTATAAAATGTTTAAAAAAATAAATAAATAAATAGATAAAAATGCAGTGAAAAAAAAAAAAAAAGAATAATTATTTATGCAATTCATACATAAAGAATATAATACACTTCATTTCAACTGAGCATTTTTACCGTTGTAAGAAAACAAACAAAAATCCAGTTCTTGATTAAAACTTTTAATTTTAATATTTGTTTAAGAACAATGCTATAGATAAAATAATTAAAGACTTATTCGGAGCATTTTGAAAATTTTTGAGAAGATGTAATGTATAACTTCCATGATCGATTAACTGCAAAGCTATACATGTGATACATATTTGAGTAGATACTTATATGGACTCATCTGTTTTAGAAAAAAAAGAATCTCTATATGATTTATAATGCATTGTACTGAAGTCATATTTTAAGCATGAATAATAGGACAAATATTACTTCCAAATTATTCTCATTAATTCATCCATAGAACTAAATATGTTCTTGAAATATGGTTAGAATTCGATTCTATGCATGAATAATAATTTGAATTTGTTTCCTTACTAATTTCAATTATTTCTTATTGATCCATATATGCCTTCGTAAAACTAGTTAAATTTTTTAAATAAAAAAATCGATAAGCTCAATTTAATTAATATTTGCATAATATAAAATGCATCATAATATATAATCATTCGTATTCCAAGGACAAGCTACAGTAAGGATTGGACAACATAATAAACAATGTACATTTATATAAAAATAGCTTTGCACTATATTATTATTAATTAATTTATTTATTTTATTTTTTGCCAAATAGATGTTAAGAAAGACACACAAATAGTAATAATAATAATAATACTAATATTAATAATTCCCTTGTCTTGATAAAGCGGAGATCCATTTTTCACGCAAACTAATGTCCGATTGAAACTATTTTTTTCTTTTACGGAATTTGTTGCAAAAAATGGAACAACACAGTAAGCCATCTTTCGTTCAGTTATATTGGTCCTGAAAAGCACCGTTTTTATTCAAAAGAATCAAATTATTAGGGGAAAAAAGAAGAAATAGCAATGAAAACAAACCTTATACCCTTCAAACTAATGTAAAGAGCGCGGTTTGTTATAGCAGATAAGTAGCGTTCCTGGTGTGGGAAAAGGTAACTAAAATCCGCGGCCAACTTTCCCCGCAAATCGCCAGGCATCTAGTTAAGGGGGTTATGGGTACATCTTATAGCGTCGATTCGTGGTCGTCACGTTTATGGATCTTTCACAATGCGCCGGTTTATATAGGCCGCGTTTCTCGTTTGCAACGCCAGTGCAGCGTGCGTGGACACGCACATGCACACTAAACTTACATCATTTGCATACCGGACGTCACTCTACTACTTTGCATAGTTTCGCGGTTGTAGCTCGTTTCCTTCTGGGTGCGCTATTTTCAATGTCCGTGAGTGTATTTATATTTTTGTTTATATCGCTGCCATTTTTTTATTTTATCCAATAATTTTTTCCTGCAACACTTTGAAATTTTCTGTACGTGCAAATCGCTCAATGAATGCACCGAACATTCAAAACAAATTTGAAATTTTATTGAATTTTTTTTTAAATTAACATATTTTTAATTAAATTTCAAAATATTCCTTGCGTTCCAATTTTTGATTTTTTTTTCTTTTTATGTCTAAAGTACTTACATACTGAAGAAATGGAATATCTTATGAAAAAATTTCCGTATACATTTAGTAATCTGTTAGTAAATTATTTAAACACAGCTGATATCCCGCAGAACATCTGTTCTGCAATAAGTTCAAAAATCAAACTTGAGAATGATCGCTCGATATAAACAAACTAACCATCCACCCCAAAGAATCGGAAGTGAAAAAAATGAGGTTATGAATGGAAATACTTTTTAAGAAATGGAAACAAATTTGTTAACGACCGTTAAGTTACGATTATAAATGCAAATATTATGTTACTTTTATATGCTAATCATTAAACAAATTTTTAAATATCGTTTTACCATAGTTTGTTTTTCGCATGATCTCAGTATCGTATCGTTCCGCAAAATTCAATCGTAATTGGTCCACGTCAAATAAAATTTTAAAATCGCAAAAAAAAAAAAAAAAAAACTCTTTAAAATTCGAAAGGCATAAGAAAAGATCGCTAGATATAAACATGAGAATGATTGCTTGGTATAAACAAATTAAGGTGTTGCCACTCAAAAGAATCGGAAATTAAAAATCAAGTTATGAATGGAAATATATCGTATCGTACCGCAAAATTTAATCGTAACTGATCCACGTTAAGTGAAATATATATAGATTAATAAAAGTTTTAATGAAAGAAAATCAGCGCATGCTATTTAAATTTAGCAAAATTGCTTTTTTTTTAAACATTTCATTTGGAAATGTTTGGCGAACAAAAAAAGGTAGGGCGTTTAGCGGATAAGTACCTGTAATTTGCGCAGAAACGCAGTGTAGAGAGACAGCCAAAATAGGGTGAACTCCCAAGTTGAGACGAACATTTCTGAGTATGACTGGAATTAGGACAGAAATATTTTTGTCAACTCGCTGTGACGATGGTAAAGTACGTTTCTAATTCTCTGTGATAGTGATAAACATAGTCTAAAATATTTATTTAGTGTCCAATTTATAAAAATTTTTCCAAAATATTTATTTACTGCGAGCCAAGCAAACTTGCATCGATTGTGATCAAAAGTAACTGCGTAAATAGTTCTGGCTAAACGGGTTTTCATTAAACAACAAGAAGTTCCGTCTACAACTTATACAAGCCTACTTTTCCCGATACACCGAATTCAAATTTATAATCTAGCTATCTCTTTCTCTCTCTTTCTCATTTAGCTTTAGTTTAATTACTTCAAATATACCTTTCCAACGGATAATACATATTCATTCAAGCACTCATTCATTCCTTCATTTATTCAATCACTCATTTATTCATTCAATCATTTACTCATTCATGAATTTATTTATTCATTTACTCATTCATGTATTTAATCACTCATTTACTTATTTTTTCATTCATTCACTCATTTATTTATTTTATCATTTATTCACTCATTTATTCATTCATTCATTCTTTCACTCTTTAAACTTACTTTCTTACTCGATAAAATTTGTTGCAAGCAAATACATCAGTTAGATCAGGATTTATATAGAATTGAAATTTCACCGTAGGCGCTAATGTTGATTTTTTTTAACTGTTCAAAGATTGTTCAAAACAATATTTCACGCCGAGAGCTTCTTCCAATAAGCTTGCTCATGTAGGAACTTGGATCTTGTGTCCAGAGTTTACATAATTTGCTTAATCTTTGCCCATAGGCACTAATGTTAAAATTTTTTGAACTGCTCAAAATTGTACGAAAAATTGATCAAATCAATGGACAATTCGTTCAAAAGTTATTAGGAGGGACAGACAGACAGACCGACCGACAAACACATGTTCCCCATCTCAAAACCCTACTTTCAATTTTTTTATTTTTCAATCTTTATTTAATTACTTCACTTTCTTTTTTACTTCTCTTTATTTTTAACGATATTTTTACCACACCATTGAACCTTCTTTCATGCTTTATTATCATTTTTTAAACTTGTACGGGAAAGTAGGCTAAGAAAGGAGCTTCTTTTTTATGACTGATCTTAAGTTAAGATTTTTCGAAAGGGGGGGGGGGGTGCGTAAGGCGGGTACTGCTAGTATTAAGTTATTCAAACAAACACATGCAAGTTTATGGTAGTTCCCTCAGGATGCAAAATCGTTAAATACTTTATTGTTCTTTTAATGGGTAAATATGGTCATGCATTTGAATCAAAATATTTAAATGCGCCTATAAATGTGCGTGATTCTTTTCTTACTCAAACAAGTTCTGCAATTACGAGGAAATCGGAAAGCTTAAAGCTTATCTAGATTGTCCTTTTCCAGTTTTCTAGTGAGATTTCGTAATATCTTCTCTTACATAACGCCCAAAATAATAATCAGTGTTTTGGGAGTTATGTATAATATATTTACAGCTCATCATCATATATTTACAGTTCATTTTACAGTATATATTTTCAGTTCATCATAAGATGATGAACTGTATATGTATAAAATAATAAGGCTCGACCGATGGATCGGCCTCGCCGATGCATCGGCGCCGATTGTTCAACAAAGTTGCCATCGGCCATCGGCATCGGCGGCCGATGTTAACTTTGGTAAAACATCGGCCCATCGGCCTTGAAAAACATCTAAAAGCCGATGCAAGGCCGATGATTTTCACAGGGACAACTTTCCAGAAAACATTCAGTCTTTAACTTTCTTTTTCCTCCATAGCTAGATTTCTATTTCTATACAATAACAGGCAGCACAGCAGTTGAAAAGCACAAAAATTATGTCATTCTATAAAGTATTTAATAAAAAATTCGGAAAATTAGTTTAAGCGATCGCAGCCCGAAAACCTTCATTATTAAAATTATTTCTCTTTGAACAGAATGCTCGCGAAATAGAATATGTTAAAGTAAAAGTAATAGAGGCTTCTTATGAGTGCTATTTGTTTTTCGCAAAAATATGGCGGCGGGGAGCATGCGCAGTAGCCGTTGTCATCACTTACTATTTGGGGCACGCTAGATTAGTTGACTCATTTTTGTCCGTTTTTCGTTTAATAATGACTTAGTGCATTAGGTGTTATTGTGAAATAATCTTATACTACCTGCTTTTAGTTTGTCATGTTTCTTATTATTCTGAAATTGTAAACAATACAAAGTCAACTCAATCAAAGTACGATAATAATTTTAATTTTACCCGTGTAAACTGTTTTATCTTAGCGTTTTTTTTTTTGGCTTCGATGCCAGTCTTGCAGTTTTTCTGCAATTGTGCAGCAATCTCGTTGCATCTGTTTTCAGTTTCGAATATTTCTGAATTTCTATTTTCTCTTATTTTATTATTAGTTTGCAACATAGAACATATTGATACAAAATATAAATATTTTTTAGTATAAATATTTATTGATCGAAATTTTATCTGGTCCAAGTTCGCCTTGCAATTTTCAAAAATTTAACTCTTAAAAACCGAGTTCGCGCGACAGGGTGGAATAATATCTTAATAAAAGTGCTACAATTTCTTTATTTTCAAAAATTGACAATGTATACAGTATGGGATCCCAAATTCGGAATTCCGAAATCCGGAACTTTTTCGAAAAAAATCGACAGTTGAAAAACAAACAGCTATTGTTTTTGGAAAAAAATCGGGAAATGTTTGCACAGTTTGTTTGGAAATAAGCGTTTAAAAAAGAAGGAAAATAAACTGTAATGAAGATGTAGATCGGTGATGTGGTGTTTTTGAAAAACTTATTTCGCGACTTTCTGAAAAGGGTTCGTTTTTGCGATTAGAGTTTTCATAAATTGTTGCTTTAATTCTGAGTTAATATCATTAAATTTTCTTTTTTTAATTTCTTGTAGTTTTGAAAAATTTTTTTTTTAAATGAGCTCTAATTTTCGCGCGGTACAGAACATTCGCGAAATTGAAAATCAGCGTTTCTCGTATGTTCCCGATAGTCTTATCTTTAACTGCAATTTAGTGGCTAGAGAATATAAAATCACATCAGAATTTGATGGAATTATTTTCTTTTATTGTTTAATTAAAGGGGCTAAAACAATATCGGGAAGAGTAGATGTTTCGATGTTTTGCTACGAATGCAAGCCCTTCGTGTTTTGTAAATTTCGTGACTTATAGGCGAGTATATACGCTAATAAAAATGCTATAAATGAGCAAAATCCTGATAAAATCTTTCAGAGCAAATTATATGGGCTCTGATGCTACTTACAAAAATTTTTGAATGAGAGGACGCAAAATTCCGAAATCCGGGAAGATCGCGGCCTGGAGCGTTCCGGATTTGAGGTCCCATACTGTAGTCTTTTTTTTTTTTCCTTTAAAAATACATCTTAATTTTTATAATCGATGACGTATTTTCCAGATTATTTGTCAACAGAAAACGGCTGGTGCTCAAAATCTTTTTCACGTTTACAAAATATTGGCTTATTTCAGTGACCTCATGCTGTGCTCATAAAATTATAAAGTATGTCAAGTATTTCAGTGTAATTTTCAATTCACAAGAAAAAAAGCTAATAAGATTGGTTCTTAAGACACCCCCATCATTCATTTCTAATGATAAAAGAAAATCTCACGTCCATGCTTTTGAAGCAATATTCGGTATTTCTTGGTTATGAGAGGGGGAGGGGGGGTTGCGTTACTGCGAGCGAAACTTTTTAACATTTCATTTTTATTTTATAAAAAGAGCTGTTTTTAGTAACAATAACTTTTATAAAGAAAAAAAAAACATAGAAACTTTCCCGCTTTTCTTTTAAAAACGGGGGAAGAAATCCGAGGGAGGGGGGTTGACAATCTTGTCAAAGATACAAACCCACATTATTTGTTAGTCTGTATTCTAAAACCTGCATTCCTCCCCATGCAAAAAATAAGAAAATAAAAGCAGCTGCACATGGCATTTGCAGTGCATGTGCTATACAGAAAAATGTTGAAGGAAAGGGAAGGAGACCCAATGCGATCCAACAGTTGTTAAGTTTTTTTGCAATAATAAGAAAAAGGTATTAAAAATCCTGTGATATAGCTTTTTTTTACCGCCAAATAGTTTAATTACTTTACCAGAATCGCGAGTAATTCTTTTAGTTTTAATTATTATGTAAACATCCCAGAAACAGTCTTTTATGGTGCTTTAATAATGCATTTATGTTTTTCAACACAAAAATAAATGACATTTTTGACATGACTTCTACACGTTTTATTGGTTTAAAGCGAATTTTTTCCATCGGCCGATCTCTACACAATCGGCCAACAATTGGCATCGGCCCATCGGCCACAAAAATGCCATCGGTCGAGCCCTATAAAATAACTTTTGGAAAAAAAATAGAACCGATGTACGATATTTAAGTTATACCACCCTCTATCGATTAAAAAAAAAAAAAAAAAAATATCATCAAAAGCGGTTCATTTGGTCAAAAGTTATGGATGAAAAAAACAAAAACGTGACTATATTTCTGCCCATAACCTTTTTATCTAATTATCGAATATGGTCCGACAAAGGTACGGGACTTATGGGAAACCACTCTCGATAGATTAAAAATAGAATCATGAAAACCGGTTCATTCGGTGAGAAGTTATGGGTGGGCAAACGAAAAAAAAAAAAGTGAGAGAAACGACACACGTGCGGTATGAATGTAAGGTAAATGACCCGGTAGTGGACACAGTTAAGAAAATTTTCGTACTCTTTTACGTGGCAAAATTTTTTCAAGGGACTTACATCAATATTTGCATATTTTGCTTAATCGCTAACTATTTCTCTAAAAATTAATTACCTATAAAATGTCATTTGACGAAAAATTAGGATTTTTACCTCCAATTTACTAAACGCTTAATTTGTATCTATAGGGGACATTTATAAGACACGTATTTGCATTAGTAGTGGACAGAAATTAATATCATCTATTTTATGCTGTTAACTTGGAGAAATAATTTTAAAAATGACTAAGGGACCATTCATAAATGATGTCACTCTTTTTCCCATATATTTTCCCCAAATCCCTAACTTTCTTATTGATCGGCTTTATTAAAGAACAGCAAACGTGACCGTTGTGGAGGCAGCTATTAAATATTATGATCCATGTTCTTGCATAGGTGCTCCACGCCAACTTTAGTTCTATTAACCAGCACTAGGAATCGCTCGCTATAGGTTCTGATAATTTCATTCAAGTTTAATGTTACATTCGCTTATTTTAGGAGCTTAAAGATCTAAGGGTCCACTACTAGAGCAAGGCTTCGGCTAAAAGGTGCAAGGGTGTCCGATGGAGAAAAGTGTCCACTACCGGGTCATTTACCTTATATCCTCCTCCTTTGTGAAGTCGGTTAATAAAAATAAGCGCTCTAGAAAGATAATTATTACTGTAAAAATTCAAATACATTTCGACGAAGATAGACCTATGATCAGAGCGAGAATAGTATAACACAGAAAATTTAATAAAATGACCAATGATGTCTCGGGATTCTGTTTCTCGCTGCAATGGCTCACGTGCTTTGTCTCGCTCATACTTAAATATTTTTCTATTTTATATATGTTGTAACAGTTTTCTTCATTTAATGCCTCTAAGAAATTCCATGTAAACGTAAGAAGGTAAAATATCACTTGTTTTTTTATAGAAACTAGAATATTATAAAGATATTATAATTTTAGAAAAGTGTTCTTTAGAAAAGTAATCGTTTATCACGTATCATATATTAAAAAAGTGTAATTCAACGGTATAAGTTATCAGCAAAGGAGATTCGAGTCGAGAGTTTGAGGTTGCAAATCCTTTGAATGAAATTCTGACAAACTGGTAACGCATTAAAAATACATATATTCCAAAAGTTGTTTCTAAAAATAGTAAAATTTGAGAGTCTTACATGGAAAATAACAACATCAACAAAGAGTTGGAAATAGCAGTCAATCAGCGAAATTTGGAGAAAGTTAAAGCACTTTTGTCTTCAGGTGCTGATGTTAAATATCGAGTAGAGAGTTACCAATGTACGTTACTTCACGTTACTGATAGTGTCGAGATTGCTAAAGAGCTTTTGTCACACGGTGCCCAAGTTAATGCGAAAAACACATAACGTAAAACACCGCTTCATACTGCAGTAATGTTGGGAAAGTCGGTGAAATTTGTTGAAGAACTTTTGAAACATGGCGCGGATGTGAATGCCAAATCCCGCAAAGGCAATACTGCATTGAATAATGCTGTGAAAAAAGAGGTTGTAAACATGGAAGTAGTTAAAACACTACTAGGAAATGGAGCTAATATTAACATAAGAAATAAGGATAATCGGACCTCAACTATTAGATAATGCTGTACGCAAACTGGAAACCGGTAAATGCTTAATTAAATATACTCTATTAAGACATTTTGACAAGGATAACGAAAGAATGATTGACTTAGATCGCTACAGATTCCGTAGGAACCACTATGCATTAGTTAGTTATCAGGATCACTGTATTCGTGAACTTAATCAAATGAAAACGGATGAAATAAAACATGGCCTTTCACTCTATAAAGTTGTTACAGGTAATTACAGTAGTTATGCGTTGTGTACTGACAGGCTGTTATATCGACGTCTTGCAGGAAAAAAAGAGGATTATTGGGAATGCTATCCCATATATCAGGATGTGATATTAGAGAAAATGAACTATTTTGTAGAGAGATTGGATTTATTTCAGAAGTTGACTACGATTGAAGTTTACACTAAAGTAGATGTGGCAAATAAAAATATCAAAGAGAAAAAGATCACCTTGGTTCTTGAACCTGTATACAAGATTGCTGAGGGTTTGGATAATGACAGCTTGTTAAACTTTGTTATGGCGTTTGATAAGTCCAAGAAACGTGGCATTGAATCGTCAAGTTCTTCAGAAGTCACTTCGAAAAATTGAAGGGAAAAAAAAGAAACTTTCAAAAACTAAGTTTCCATTTAAAGTGTAGTATATAACATATTCAAACCAAAGTTTGGAACTTTTCCAAATAATGATAGCAAACGTGTAAAATTGGAATAAATTCATTTTTGTATTAGTGTTTTCTCTGAATAACTATGGTTCTTCTAGAGACAAGAGTCCCGGTGTAGCACAAATTGTAACATTCACCATTGTTCTCCCTTGAAAATTTCTTGAGGAAAGGTACTTAGGTACTTAGTTCCGGAATTTCTTAAAGGAAGATCTAGTATTGCAAAAAAAAAAAAACGTGATGCTACGTGACACATGTTCAACTCTATTAAAATAACTCAACAGTTTTTAAATAATATCAACCCTCCTGCTAAGAAATTCCATCAGAATAAGGTCAACAACCACTAAAAATCCCTAACAGAATCTAGGCATTAAAGCTGAAATAACGTTAACTGTCCATTTAAAAATCCTAATTAGAATAAGGACAGCAGTCCCTTAAATTCTGTTTAGAACGAAGGAAACTTCCGAAATAACGACAACAGTCCCTCTAAAAACCCTATTAGTATAAGAGCAACAGCAACAAAAAAAAAAAAAAAACCTTTTGAAATAAAAACAATACAGTGATCCCTCGTTTTTCGCGGTTAATGGGGACCAGAACCCCAGTTTGCGAAGTACGCAAACTGGGTGTAAGTGAATCAATCTAAACACATTGCTACTATGCTATATAAATCAAAGCTACTGTGAAAAAAAGTGCGTAATTTCCCTTTGCAATTTTTTTCTCAAGAAGCAACTTACAAAAGTTTTTTTTCATTTGCCCCTTAATATTTTTGAATTCAATTTCAGTGATACATTTTGTGCATTTAAATTTTGATATCTTAGTTTCAGATTGTGAAAGGTAATCCCATGCCTCCATTAATAGAAGTTATTTTGAAGGATTGGTGTATAATTTTATTTATGTGCAGTAAACCAAAGTACAATTACAATAACATTAATTCAAATTTATATATGTATAATGTATATATATTATACATAAACACTTTAACTTTGTTACTGCGACTCCAGATTCAACAAGAACTCCAGTAGAATGAGGGGAATAAAAGAAATTGTTGGTTTAATACTAACAACCCAACATAACACAATTTTTACAAGCAAAATCTCTGACTTAGTGTTCATTTATTTCATAAACCATCTTGAATGAAGTTTTGGAGGAATTGGACAACAGCTCAAATTGTTTAAAATTTCAGAAAGAATGGCTTATATTTTCATGCCCTCAATTAACCAAAAAAAAAAAGGGAGAGGAGGGAGGGACAACACTGATCAGTTTTCTTTTCTTTCTACAATAAATTAGTCTGTGAAAAGTAAAAAGCAGGTCTTTTGTAACTCTTTGTCATTAAATTCATCTTAATGATCTAAATTTATAGTAAACCATTTTATTACGAGCACTTGAATTTAATGCATAATTGTTGCAGTCCTTTTATCTTCAATTATGTTTGAGTTTCGTTGTATTTTAGATTTTAATAACTGAAGATGTTTACATCATGAACAATTTCTATCATGTAAAATTTTTTCATAGCCTTCCCAAATCTATGTCTGAAATTTTAAGTAAAAGCCTTATTTGAATGGTAGTTCTCCGTAATTTGATTTGAAAAAATAGCCCCAATTTCTTACACCTCATATGTCATATTGAAACTATTACTCTATGTACTTGCATCTAAGTTGATGCCGTAATTTTAAAGTGGAAAAAATTTAAATTATTTTCAAATCACATTTCTCCAGTGACAATTAGTACTACTGACGATTTATTAAGTGCTTTTTTTCTTCAGTAACACTTGTATAAGTTGACTTCCCCCTTTTCGTAGTTTTAAATAAAAGTCATGACTCATACTGTGGTTTGCTGCATCCATGTAACAGATTTCAGTCCATTTAAGCTTACTTTCTAGCATTTTAACGACTTATTTCACAATTTAAATTTTATATAATCCTGTGTCTAGTTATATAGCAACATTAAAAAATAAAAATAGGTACTTTTAGCAGAAACCTCAAGCACCGATGGCTTGGGGTTTTTACCTACAAGTTGAGAAAATGAAGGAAAATTATAATGCATTAAAAAAAAAAAAAACCTTTTGAGTGGTTTTAATATAATTTTACTCAGAAATGGAAACAAGTATTTATATCTGAAGGCTTTTATTTCCAGAATCAACACTAAAAAATGTTGTGGCTTTTGGCATTGGCTTGATTTAAGTTAATATTTTGGGACAAATTTCTTTGTCGTTTGCATTTTTGGTGTGCATTGCACTTTAATGGTCGTCCTGCAGGTATTCTGCTTGATCCTCTTGGCATTCCAATTCTTCTTCTAGAAAGGGATGTTGGCTGAACTTTAATTTTTCTGCCTTTCTGTCTTTTAGGTGCAACAATTTTATTTATTAAATATAAGTTTTGATTAAATTTAGTACCAGTTTTAATATTCTTTAGATAATTTGTGAAATTGTTTAGTTTTATTTTGTCAATATTGTCATAGGATACAAGTCGCTTTAATTCATCTAATAGTGACTGTTTTTCTTGAGCTGTAGCACTTATAATATGTGTGACAGAGGGATTATTTTGTTCTTCATTACTTTTATGAGGGTCAGGGGATCTTTGTCTTATTTTCTTGAAAGATATAATCTTCAAACTCTTTAAACTGGGAAGTTTTTGAATGAAAAGTTGATGCCTTGTTTCTTTTATTTTTGTACGTGCTACGTTGGCGGAATTCATAAATTTCCCCCGAAATATAAGAAGTCAGAAACATTGAAAAAGCCATGATACTGGAATCATTTATAAATTAATGATTTCACGATTTTTAACTGTATTTGACTCCCCTTGTCACAAAATGTCACACTTCAATGTACTCCCAGCCACGTGTCACGCTATATTACATAAGCATATTTAGTTGTATAGTTCAGAAGCAAAGCACAAAGTTATAGATCTCATCTCCAATTTTATCTTGAATTTTTAATGATATTTCTGAGCATAACAATAATAATGATTTTGTGTGTGCTTAATTTGTATAAAATGCGACTAAGGTTTACAAAAATAAAACATAATTAATATATACTGTCAAAATCAATAATCTTCCAAATTTTGCAGAAATTAACTTGCTATTTTATCTTAAAATGCAAAGGCCTAAGATTTGCTTTCAAATTTGAACCTAGAAGCTAATTTAAACTTTAATCAGCATCGACGCTTTCGCCACAAAATGAAATCAATGAGATCACAAAAGAGAAAAAAATATTCATAAGTAACACAAAAATATTTTCCTATCCTAATAAAAGTTTTTTGAAGTTTAGGAAAGCAATAATTTTTTATTACCAATTTTTAGTATAGAACTTGATTTATTTGTTCTGCAATGTGTGTTCTATAAGTAAACTCTTCAGTGGACGTTATTTGATGGTTTGATCGCAAAAACAAGCTGATTAATAATGTGAGTTGATCGCCAGCGCAGCAGAAGCAATAGATTTCGGCCTACGGAGAGAAAGGAAGCGCTTCTCTGAGTGGTCGTATAGCATTGTTCAGAAGTGACCATCTTCATGGTAATCCTACTGAAATGTATAGGAACTTCTTTTGTTCTTTCTAAAAACATATTACGCAAGCAAAAAAGTTTATCAACAAAATAATTGAAAAATAAAAATTGACTATCTGCAATTGCACTTACTGAAAAATATTGAAATGAATGTTACATTCAGGAAATTATATTTATTAAAAAACAACCAAAATCATTTTATTTGCCTACCATGGATTTATTTTGAAGAAAATTATTTGTACATTAACAATTTGAAATCTACAGAAAGCTTTCCGTTATTCTTTGCTTTGTTGCTTTTAAATTTTTTGCCTTAATTTATTATTTCATTTTAATTTGATTTTTAAAGTCTTAGTATCTAAATAATCTGAGTCACGATTTGCATTTATCAGACAAGTGTGACATACATAACTTCATAAATTTCAGGAATATTATTAAAAACTATATGAAAATTGATTTTTTTTGCTTATATGGAAATGAACAAATGCTAGCGCTAAAATTTTGAGCTTAAGTAAAATATAATCCTTCAATATATTTTGATACGTATCTATGTATCAAAAATAACACATCTAAAATGTTTAAAATTGCAATTTAACTGTAGCAATCTTTTTTTTCCCCATAAACTGAATAAGTATATAAATGTGTTTTAATTTCATTCTGAAAGTTCTGATGGCATCCTTTAGTTTTTATGAAAAAGATTTCCTGCCGAAATCTAATAAAATGTCCCAATGCGAACGTTATCGACTGACGAGCGCAGTGAAAATCGGCCTACGGCGAATAGTTTCAGACAGGAGCGCAGACAGGGGTGAGCGCAAATCGCTCAAAAGCAACATGCCTTTGCTTGGCGCATTCGGCGAGGAGTAAAATCTTGCCTAGTGGCGGGCGATCGTAGCGCCATCTGAACTTTCTGCGTAGCTGGTAGTGTTTCTAAATTCGCGTCCGGTATATCGGACATTAACTTTAAACGGCAACAACATCAACAATATTCAAGCAATGGTCATAAAATTTAGTTTAAATTACTCTTTAAAGCTTCATGTATGATCTCTGTTCAAATTTTTTCAAAAAAAAGTTGGCAATGTTATTCCTTTGCTTACTTATTTGGAAAATGTGCAAATTTTAACTATACATTATTAATTTACATCCCAAAAACCTAAACAGTATAATCATAATATATAATATTATAAATTTATTCAGTTTTGTAGTACGTGAGAATAAATCAATTAAATTAGTACAACTTAGAGCCTTGAATTTTTCGAGATTGCACTGTTGTCGCCAATGGGCGATCTGTAAAAGAATAAAGGAAAATAACAGAAATCTAAAGCAAACAACGATAGTTGCTAATGTCAAAAAAATATCAATACTGAAAAATAGGGATATTATTTTATGCATAATAGTAAATTAATGTTTTGTGCATGGCTGATTAAATTTACATATGTGTTGAGAAAATATTGGCAATTTAAATTTAATTTAAAAGTTTCCGGCTAATAATTTGCTTTTGATAAAGAGGGCATTTTAAAATCGTACTCTTTCACCTCCAAAACCTCGCACACAAGAACTCGCCCATTATAAAAGACTAGCTGATTCCACGCGGAACATCTGCGAGCTACACGTACAGCAATCAAAAATTCGCTGAAAAAGTAACCATTTTTAAAGTTCCTTTATCAATATTCAATCTCGAATTTAAAATCGATTGCTAATTTGGGAAAAACGTTAAGCCGAAGATATGATTTATTATTGTTTTTCCGCTGAAAACTAAACTGATGTCTCTCTATTTCGAAAAATAAGTTTTATATTGTAAGTATACTAGCACTTTTCACCCGGAGTTTAGAAAACTGCTAATGATTATTTTTGGGTCAGAAATCGAACTAAAAAGCTTATAACTGGCGTTCTTATTGACTTAGAAACTTAGAACAAATATCATCTTGTGCAGAAAAATCAGCGCTTTCGATCGAAATACTACATTAATATGCGCAACGCTTTTTTTACCCCCATATTGGGGAATTTTTGTGTTGATTTTGCGCAAAATTGGTATAAAAAAAGAACTGCTTGTAGAATTTTTTATAACGGGTCTGTAAACCTTCCTCTTGAACCACTCTGTCTGTTGATGAAAGCCGCATCAAAATTCGTTGCGTAGTTTAAAAGATCTAAGCGTACATATGGCGGGAAGGCGACTTTGTTTGGAAAAACGGACAGACAACTTAGGCTATTATTATATAGCGGATAATTTTTTTTTGTTATTTACCGCTAATGCTTTCTCAAAATTTCTCATTTTTGAACCCTTATTAATATTTTAAAATTACCTTATATATTCCAATCAGATAATGGATAAAGAATTTTGTTTAACTATATAAAAACTAGCAAATCACTAAGTTCAGCCTTATCGGAAAAAATAGGTAGCTAGAATATTTTGAAATATCAATAAGCAGAAAAATTTAATTATGAGAAAAATGCAGTTTAGTTGGCCATTCTTGCTCAAATCACGCCAATTTTCACTTTCACCCTTAAAGTTAACTCATATTTATGCATAAATCACAGTTCAATTGTCAATATCTCATTTTGAGCTCCTCTAGAGATACCACATTTGCTTAGCATGACCTTTTAGTTAAAATCAAGTGTCCCGCTGGAGATGTGCCCCTCTCCCTCCAAAGATGGCTAAACGGTTTTTTTCTTTTAATAGTAGTAATGCAAACAAGAAAATTAAGTAAATGTTTGTTTAAATTTTGGACATGAAAGCTCTTCAAACCTTTTCATGAATAAAAAGTTATTTCTCAAATGTAGCTTCGGGAATTCTTTTTGCCACGAAACATAGTAATTGTTCCAGAACATAATAATTTAGGGTCAATCCATGTGAAATCATCCAGAAAAGCGAAAAATGTTGCTCGATGTTTTTGATTTTTTTTATATTTTGGCAGTCAATTTATTGTTATCTTGAGACCCCAAAACAAGTGTTAAAAAGTTTTTTAATTCTTGAAATTTTTTATTACAGCCGTTTTCAAGTCACATCTTTAGTGGTTTTTCATGAAAATACTGCTTTACATAAATCTTTGTAACTTTTTTATTTCTGAATATTTCAAAATGATTTAAAAACTATTATATTCTGTAAGAAATGAGAAAAATTTTGCTTTAGGTTTCTTTTTTGATATATTTTTTTTAAAAATACGGAAATGGAGTTTGAAAATACCATTTTCAAAACGAAAATTTGCGCTTTTCACGTTAAAATTTTTAATGGAAGAAACTAACACTCGCCTGTACATTTCTTGCCCTGAATAGATACCTTTTGGTAGTTTCATCAGAAGCAGTATGGAACACTTGGAGGGTTTCCTTTATTTTATATAATTAGCCAAACTTGGCACCTCGGTGTAGAAATGCTAACTTTGACATTCAATATCTAAAAAGGGACTGAAGGAAATTTTATGAAATTTCAGGGAAATAATCTTTTTATAGATATAAATATGTAGCAACGTTTTTATAAGTGATATCGATGTTGTTTTAGAAATACGGCACCTCGAAGTCAGGCAAAAAATCACGTGTCTTTTCGCCTTTTTTCACATTTAAATGTCATCATACTGCCTTGTTTATTTTACTCAATGCTTCAAAAGGTTTATAAGGTTTTCCAAGGTTTATAAATTTACTTACAGCGATACATAAGCAACAAAATCAACGATTAATGTTCAATTTATCAAATCCATGTTTGTTTTGATGTAGTGAGCCAGCAGATAAGCATATCATGTCTTAACTAGTATTCTTTTATTGCTAAACTTACTAAGTGATTTGACGAAGAACAATTAGTCACGTAGTCTAATGTTTATATTTTTCGATTATTCAAATTTTGCGTCTGAAACTGCAACTTTAACTAATGCAGAGTTCAACGTGGAAACATTTTCCCCCCTCTACCTTATTTAAACACAAGCAGAACAATTTTAAAAGGAAACAATAGTAATACATAAATTACCGTTGGATTCTCTTTAAAATACTCTTTTTTTTTTCTTCGTTTGAAAAAGAGTGCTTTTAATAAAAAGATAAATTTGTTGTTGTAGTAATTAAATTAAAACACGATATATTAGTTCACTTCATCGCAAGTAAACAAAATTAAAAAAAACAAAGTTTTTACGTTAACTCTGCATTAGTTAAAGTTCTCAGACACAAAACTTTAATATTCGACAAATATAAAAATTAGACTACAGGACTAATTGTTCTTCGTCAGATCATTTAGCAAGTTTAGCAATAAAAGGATACTAGTTAAGACATGATATCCTTTTGTACTGCCTCACTACAACAAAACAAACATGGTTTTTGAAATTTAACATTGATCGTTGATTTTGTTTATGTGTCACTGTAAGTAAATTTATAAGCCTTGGAAGCTCTTATAAACGTTTTGAAGCATTGAGTAAAATAAATAAGGCAGTATGATGACATTTAGATGTGAAAAAAGGCGGAAAGACACGTGATTTTTTGCCTGACTTCGAGGTGCCGTATTTCTAAAACAACATCGATATCACTTATAAAAACTTTACTACATATTTATATATATAAAAAGATTATTCCCCTAAAATTTCATAAAATTTCATTCAGTCCCTTTTTAGATATTGAGTCTCAAAGTTAGCATTTCTACACCGAGATGCCAAGTTTGGCTAATTATATAAAATAAAAGAAACCCTCCAAATGTTCCATACTACTTCTGATGAAACTACCAAAAGGTATCTATTCAGGGCAAAAAATGTACAGCCGAGTCTTAGTTTCTTCCATTAAAAATTTTAACATGAAAAACGCAAGTTTTCGTTTTGAAAATGGTATTTTCAAATTCCATTTCCGTATTTTTTTAAAAATATATCAAAAAAGAAACCGAAAGCAAAATTTTTCTCATTTCTTACAGAATATAATGGTTTTTAAATCATTTTGAAATATTCAGAAATAAAAAAGTTACAAAGATTTATGTAAAGCAGTATTTTCATGAAAAACCACTAAAGATGTGACTTGAAAACGGCTGTAATAAAAAATTTCAAGAATTAAAAAACTTTTTAACACTTGTTTTGGGGTCTCAAGATAACAATAAATCGACTGCCAAAATTTAAAAAAAATCAAAATCATCGAGCAACATGACCTGGATGATTTCACATGGATTGACCCTTTACCATTGCTATGACAATAACAGCGAAGTTTCAGTTCAAATAAATCTAAATCTGATAATGTATTGGATTTTCTTAATATATATGTTTACTCCAAGTACTGTGAAAATGTTTAAAATAAATATTTTTTTTTTTACATTTTTTTTTTACTTCTCAAGCATTTAGGCATAGATATTAAAAACATTTCATGGTCCAATGTATGTATGGGACGCAGGAGTTCGTTTCATTGTTCAAGTTTTATGACGTTTGGGAGCAATATTTGGAATCTTCACATTCCGCTTTTTCCGGATGCTATATTGCAAATTTTGTTGCGGCTGTGCAGGTTATGAGCATTCCTTGCAAAAATGTTTAAAAAGTAGAGAGTGTATCGTGTGTGTGGTACAGTTCAGTTCAAAATATGACTCATTTGTTTATATACACAGTGAAATTCGGTTTTTTACGTCATTAGGCGGTTTTAACGCATATTCCGAATAAGATTACGAATATTTTCCCGGTTCTTTGGAGTTCGTTGATATGAGATTTCACTGTACAAATAGAAACCTACTAAGAACCTAAGAACATACCTGTATGTAACCTTATGTGATTCCGAAGGGTTGACGATTGACTGAATTTCCTGTAGCACATGGAACATTCGAAAGGCTTGTGCATAGTGTGCGTTCGCATGTGGGAACGAAGATTACTCCTGGAGTTGAATCCTTTCTTACAAAGGACACACATGGCTTTTTTTCTTTCTTCATCTGACACGGAGTCTTGTGTATCTGAAACTGCACCCATGGAATTCAGTAATTTTATACAATTTATAGGTGTAGTGCATCTAATATACTGTTGACTATTGCACTGGACTGGTTTTCTTATTACTGTGGATTGAATTGTAAACTAAACAGTACTTGAACCATTCCGGGTTCTAACGATGACAAGTGATGAACGCAAACGAATCAATACTTAATCAATTCCAATATTTGCTGAAGCACTTATCTTTACGAAGAGATTTCTTTTAAAATTTACACGGATAAATAAATAGATAGCAGAAAAATAACACAAACATTGAAAATTTATTTTTTGGTTTGAGAGGATAAGAGTGCGCACTCCAAAATTTTTCAATATTTAAAGAAAAAATAATGGAATTGTCCATATCAATTTTGTTCCGAAGTTTTCTTACAGTAAGTCTGTATTTCTTTCCCGTACAAATCGATTGCTTTGTTCTAATATTTTAGTACACTGCAAAAAATTCCAGTTTTCAACCTTTCACCAAAAATATCGAAAAAAAAAAAATGAAATTTAGCTGCAACCAACATTTGGTACTAAAGTTGAACCATTATATAATGATTCCTAGTTTCCCATTCATGGTGAAACTGGGTGAAACACAACCATTATAATGGTTCAACTTAGTACCAAATGTTGGTTGCAGCTAAATTTCACCATTTTTTCCATTTCTTTTGGTGAAAAGTTGAACTAGAATTTTTTACAGTGCAGTAAATTTGTTATTGACATACGTATATTTTCCCGACGATGATATTTTATGTCGACCAGCATTCATCATTTTCCCTAATCCATCGTTCAAAATAAATGGTCCTGCTGTGAGAAACAATCGATCAAATTTGTACTGTATTTTCTTTTTGTATGTTACTCAAAGAAATTTTGATTCAAGTAGAATTTTTTACAGTGCAGTAAATTTGTTATTGATATACGTATATTTTACCGATGATATTTTATGTCGACCTGCGTTCATCATTTTCTCTAATCCATCGTTCAAAAGAAATGGTCCTGCCGTGAGAAACGATCGATCGAGGTAGCACTGTATTTCGTTTTTGTATGCTACTAAAAGAAATTGTGATTCAAGTACTAAAAATAATTTCCGTTTATACACTAAAATAAATTGTCATTCCAATCGCTCAGAGAGTTGAAAATTAAAGTTTCTTCGTTATATGTGTGAAAATAACTCTATGTTACAACTCGTCAGACATTACATTTTTATCAGGCAATTTGTTTTCTAACTTACCGAATGCATTCGAATTATTCACAGTTTTGATATTTGAGCAGGACTGGAAGTAGGGAACTCCTAATTCTTGTTGGAAATGATTGCCATACCAAACCAAAAGTTCTTCACCTGGTATAATATCCTAAGAGGAAGAGAAAAAAGTTCTTTGAAAATTACAAAAAACAGTTGTCGAAGCTCTAGTACTGCAGAAGATGAGAATTTCTTTGTGCGCTTATTTTCGAGTTCAATCCACCGGTCTGCTTGATGGCACGATAGCTTACTTGATGCAATTCGAAGCCGGAAAGAGGAATAATAATAAAATATACACTTTGCTTTTTAGTTTTTCCCCCCAACTATCTTTCTCCATCATGAGACTTTATGGATATGGACAACATGTTTTGGAGTTGGCCACAATTAAAGTTATTCATAATTTATTTATTTAATCGCTATAATGTTGCTTTCTCAATCAAATAACAAGAAGTTCCGTCTAGAACTATACGAGCCTACTTTCCCGTATACACCAAATTCAAATTTATAATCTAGCTATTTCTTTCTCTCTCTTTCTTATTTATCTTTAGTTCTAATTATTGAAAATATACCTTTTTCAACGGATAATACATATTCATTCACTCACTCATTCATTCTTTCATTTATTCAGCCATGCATTTATTCATTCATTCGTTACCTCATTCAAGTGTTTATTCATTCATTTACGCATTCATGTATTTATTCACTCATTTATTTATATTTTCATTTATTCAATAATTTATTAATTCATTCTTTTCCTCATTCATTTATTCATTGATTTATTCTTTCACTCTTTCATTTATTCATTTATTCATTATTTCACTCATTGAGTCACTGAGAAATATTCTTGAAAATCCCGATCAAAAAATTTCATAGCAAAATAGGCTCGTAAGTTCTGGATAAACTTTCTATTTCTACATGTTCTACGTTATAAGAGCTTTCCAATAAAATGTGTTCCAAGCAAATCGGTCCGTTAGATCAGGATTTATATAGGGTTGAAATTTCCCCGTAAGCTCTGTGTTAATTTTTTGAACTGTTCAAAAATGAACAAAAACTGTTCAAATCAATATTTCACGCCGAGAACTCCTTTCAATAAGCTTGCAATAGGAACTTGGCTCTTGTGCCCAGAGTTTACAGAATTTGCTTCAATTTTGTCCATAGGCGCTAATGTTAAAATTTTTTGAACTGTTCAAAATTGAACAAAAACTGTTCAAATCAATATTTTACGCCAAGAACTTCTTCCAGTGAGCTTGTTCATGGGAACTTATATCTTGTACCCAGAGTTTACATCATTTGCTTCATTTTCACCCATAGGCGCTAATGTTAAAATTTTTTGAACTGTTCAAAATTGAACAAAAAATTGTTCAAATCAAAAAGTAAAATATAGAAATGAGATGTCCTCGCCGAGATCTTTCGAATGAAAAAAGATTTTTTCCAATCGGACAATTCGTTCAAAAGTTATTAGGGGGGGACAGACCGACAGACAGACCGACAGACAGACAGACCGACAGACAGACCGACAGACAGACAGACCGACAGACAGACCGACAGACAGACAGACCGACAGACACACTTTTTCCCCATCTCAATACCCTACTTTCAAATTTTTTATTTTTCAATCTTTATTTAATTACTTCAATTATTTTTGACTTTTCTTGATTTTTAACGATATTTTCACGATACCATTAAGCCTTCTTTCATGCTTTATTATTATTTTTTTTCACTTTTACGGGAAAGTAGGCTAAAAATAGGTTGAGATGCATGTGAAGTTGATAATCTCTAAATTCAGTTAATTACTCATTAAAATGGAATAAAATAAATGAAGAGTACCGAAACTCATATTGCAACCGTGAGAAAAATGACATTATTTTGCCATGATATTATTTGCTAATTGTATTCTACTTTTTTTTCTTTTTTCTCTTCGTTTTGAAATTTCTACTAATTTTCAGCGTCTATTGAGTGTTTAATGTTCCTAGCCAAATACTGCTACTTGCTACTTGTAGACTCTACTGAAATATTTATTTAATTAATGGTACAAATTAAATAATTAAAAACAATTTAATTTGTTTACCTTTACTGCACGATAATAGATGGCGCCACGACTTTGAAAAGTTTCCAAGTTTTGCTCTTCTGCGTGTCGTGCGTCTTGTATGTAATTCATCCACGACTGACAGGATGAAGTATCCAGAACTCTTGATATTTTGCCCATTCCATCTAAAATCTAACATGAAAATGTGCAACTGTTCATAAAAACCCACTCAGGTTTTTCTAGAGAAATTTATTTTTATGATTTATTTCAATTGATCATATTTTGATTTTTTTCAGATCTGCACACAGCAGGTGGGTTAAAGTTTATACAAGGTTAGTTGCAAGCTCTTTCCATAATAATAACAATAGTAAAACTGAGATTTCAGAAATGCAGTGAAGGTCAAAAATTTTAATTACATTTTAGTTCAGGGATGGGCAAAGTACGGCCCGCGGGCCAACTCCTGCCCGCCGGAAGGTTCTATCTTAAATATTTGAACAAGTGTTTTCAACTATGAACTTGAGAAATAATTATTTCAAAAATAGACTGACAGATGAGCATTTAGCCTCGTTCCTTAGAATCTGCACATCTCACTTCGAACCTCAATAGAAGGAACTTTTAAAAATGAAATCACAATTTCATTCATCTCATTAGGATGTTTAAATTTTAATACTTGTGAATTATGTGCATTATACAGCTTCAGCATAAAAAAGGTTAAAAACAATAAACACACCGAAAGAATTGGAAAAAAAAATGATCATTTTAGTTATTTAAGCCGTCTTTAAAGAAATAAAAAGTACTTCAGATAAATTTAGTTTTGCTTTAACATTACAATTATATGCTTTATGATCCTCTTGTGGATATTTTGAATATAAATATGGAGTAACTTTAGTCACATTCAAAATTCTGAACAATAGCATTGGTTAATAATAGATATTCTATTACTCATTTCAAAGCTAAATACACCAATAAATTTTAAATAAAAAATTTTGTGTGTATTAATGTACATGATCCATACTCGTGCATGTGCATAGTTTTTAATGTTTAGAAAAAATTCTCTTGGTCCGTCGAACTTTTTTTTTTCGATTTTGATCCCGCTACCGAAAAAGTTTGCCCATCCCTGTTTTAGTTTAGTGTGAAAAAAAATTATAAATGTATCCTAAATATTGCGTTTTATGCTATCAATATTAAAATAATTATGCGTCTAAGAATTAAAAAGTACTTACCATAGTAAAAATTTACAACTAGCTCAAAACGTCTGAAATTTTTACTTAAATAAGAATGCATTGGTAACTAACTATATAGGTGTCAATTACATCCCATCAGTAATGCATAGTAAATAAATTTGAAATAGCTCTCAAAAGTGCTGATAAAACTGAGTTTTACAAAAATGTATGCGGACATATATAGTGTCACCTTCAAATTGTGGATACATCCGCATAAATGCGGACGTATGGTAACCCTCCTTTTTTGTATTATTTTTATTTATAAGTTTGAATATACTTTTGTTTGAAGCATTATTGAATTCCGCACTCACTGATTAATTTTAAAAAGCTAAATTACGGACTTCTCTTAGCTTTCTAGCTGTCTACTTGTTCTCAGCACAGAAGAAATGGTTTCTGAAGCTTTGACAAGTCTGTTTATTTTTAATAAACATTTTTATGTCTGCATTATATACTCTGGGTTTGGTTAAGTAGGATAAAATTCCTACTTTTTGAGCACTGAAGTAATGGTTTCCGAAATTTTGAAAAATATGTTCATTTTTATGCAATTTTTATGTCTTCGTTATATACTCTTATTTTGGTTAAGTAGGATAGAATGCCTACTTGAGCACCAAAGGAATGGTTTCCGAAGTTTTCAAAAGCTGTCTATTTTTATGTAACATTTTTATTTCTACTTTATATAGTCTGGCTTTGGTTAAGTAGATTAAAATTCCTACTTCTTGAGCACCGAAGGAATTGTTTCCGAAGTTTTGAAAAGCTGTGTTTTAGGTAACATATTTATTTCTACAATATATACTCTGGTTTTTGTTTAAGTAGGATAAAATTTCTATTTCTTGAGCACCGAAGGAATGTTTTCCGGTGTTTTGACGAATCGGTTTATTTTTATGTAACATTTTTATTTGTACTTTTTATACTCTGGTTTTGGTTTAAGCAGGATAAATTTTTTACTTCTTGAACACTGAAGGAGCTTTTTCCGAAGTTTTGAAAAAGCTGTTTATTTTTATGTAACATTTTTATTTCTGCCTTCTATACTCTGGTTTTGGCTCAGTGGAATAAAATTCCTACTTAATTATTTTTTCTCTAATAAAATCATTTCCCACTGCAATGGCCAGTAGCGTAGTTAGCAATGTTGATCCCTAATGCAAATGTATGTTATGATATAAAACTCTACCTCGGTAAGTCGACATTTCCCTCCCCTAATGGTTGGACCAATGCTAATTCAATGGGCGAAAAACTCTTTAACTTGACACAATTTCCAGGACGACCTCCATTTTATATTTTTGTTAACTTTTTCTTCCGGTATTTTTTGACGGTGACGGTGAAGAATTTTTCACAGTGATGTTTTTTCGCCAATAAATCAATATGACTCTCTGAACTGATCACGTCAGGACCTCTAGAAGATAGATATATCTTAGAAGCTAAAAATCAAACTGCAAATCCGTTAAATGCTGAAGTAGAAAAAGGATCAAGTTCGGACGAAGATGACCAAGTTGTAAGCTCCGTCTAGGCGCGAGGCATTGAAAGCTGTAGATGTCATATCCGGCGCTTTCTACGAACACAAGATTCCATATATAGCTTCAAAAGAAGTGTGTGCAGCCTATTCTTTTATTGCGCTGTTGCCTCAATATTAATATATTACTAATGTCTGCGAAGGTACTATCTATTTTTTTAAGGATGTATTTTTTCGACAGTCAAATAGTAAACTTCTTTAAAAAATAAAACTCTTTTAGCTATTAAAGGGTGACCCTTAAAGATTTTCCTCTTTGTCACGTCTTAATTTACAGAACACCTTCGAAAAAAAAAAAAAAAAAATAAAGCCTTTTTTCTTAGGAAGGTGTCCTTCGTCTGTGGTCGAAAACTTTACCTCAAATGGATCTTTGTGAAGGTTATTTCTAGGAACAAATAACAGTTTTCTTGTCTTCAACTATCATCTTTTAGGTCATAATGACAAGTCACAGGTGATGCCAGAGGTCGATTAGAAATAGAAATAATAAATTAGTTTCTCACTTATTGTGCTGTGAAAGTATTTGTTGGAGAAAATCCTTTAGAGGAAAACGATTTGTTCTAAAAATATGTCTTTTGTCTACTTATGTTGTCAGGTAATGTTTCTTTCATTGGGTAAATATTTCTGCATGGTTGCTCATAACTGCAGCTGTTTTTCGGGGACTATTGAAAACCTCCGTAACGTAATTTTAAGCTTCTTTAAGGTTCTTTCAAGTGCCGTTAGATTGATGCTATCGTGTTTGCCGCTTTGTACTATTAGCACAAGAAACTTTTCTCCAACTACTCCATGCCTCATGTTGGAATCCGGGGTTACGTACATGTCCTCATCTTCTAAATCATGTGTTTATTCGAAAGTGTTGGAGCATTTACTTAATATTTATCTTGGTTTCAAGTACAGTAGGCGCCAAAGTATCCATCCTAATCCTGGAAAGGCAGGCTAGATAGAAAAAATCCGGATAGGCCCTAGCTCTATGAAGTCATTTCTTTGTCCCACCAATCCCAGACAGTAAAGTTTTTATACCAAAAACCACTGTTATAATATATATTTTCTCACTTTTTACATGGTAAAAAGCCCTCTATTTATCCCATGCCACGTAGAGTGCCTAGCCGTAGCCCTTTGAATCATGCACTCCACGTTTCAAGAATTTATTAGAGAAAAAAGTAAGGTAAAGATAGGAACTGTTTACATTTTAAGATAAATTCTGTAATGCCTAACAAATGCAGAAAACATGATCAAAACATTACCTAAATCAAAATATGAGAAGGTACTGCATGAACAAGGAAAGCTGATCTTTTTTCTGTCGCACTTTGTATTTTGTACACGACATGGAGAATAATTGTAACAGATGCAAACTTCTAACGATTAATTTGTTCCTTATGCGATTACGATAAAAGAAAACTGGGCCGGGCAGTACGGAGGCCGTATAGTGGCGAACCGGATACTTGGGACGCTAATGTACTCCGAAAAACTTAGCAAAATCTCTAAGAATTTTATGGTAAATAAATTAAATTTTTATCTCAAGAAATACTTTTCATTCACTTATGTTTCAAAAATATAATACTTCTTTTTCTTTTGGAGAAATCTGTACATAATTTTTTTCAGTAAAGGCAAATTTGACATACTAAGAAAATTTTTAACATCGTTTTTCTCAGGTTCAAAAGATATGAAGATACAGTATATTAATTGATGAATTGATGCTACGATACACATCAAAAAGTTTCTAGGATTTTCTTTCGTAGCACTTCATTCTTCCTTTTCTTCCTTGAATAGTTTCCTCTCGTACTCATTAACTATCAATATTGATTACCAACTTCACTTCTATGTCATACTGTTTGAAAACTGTTTTTATAGTTTCCTCGAGTGTCTTCAATTGATGCTACCAATAAGCTCCCTTGTTAGTAAAGGTATTCCCGTTTTCAGCCTACTTTCCCGTAAAAGTTTTAAAAAAAGCTTGAAAGAAGGCTTATTGTATCGTAAACATATCGTTAAAAATAAAGAAAAGTCAAGCATAAGTGAAGTAATTAAATAAACATTGAAAAATAAGAATTTGAAAGTAGGGTTTTCAAATGGGGAAAAAGGCGGGTCTGTCCCCCTCCCACAATAACTTTTTTTGAGGGAGTTGTTGGACTGAAAAGATTTTTTTTTTTTTTTGAATTCAAAAGATCTTGGAGAGGACATCTAATTTCCATATTTTATTTTTTGATTTGAACAATTTATCGTTCAATTTTGAACAGTTCAAAAAAATTTAACGTTAGCGCGTGAGGGGAAATATAAAGCAAATTATATAAACATTTGGCATAAGATCCAAGATCCTTTGAAAAGCTTGGAAAGAGCTTTCAAAGTAATTTTATGTTTATTATTTGAACCATTTTCGCTCAATTTTGTACAGTTCAAAAGAAATTTAATATTTGCGCCTAATTGGACCTTTCAGTCCTATACAAATATTGACCTTACTGACGGATTCGCTCGGAATAATTTTCGGAAGGATCTTATGACGTATAACATGTACAGATACCAAATTCATCCATAACTAAACAAGCATATTTTTCCATGATTTTTTTGGATCTGCACTTTTAAGGATATTTCTGAATGAAATAAATGAACAAATGAATGAGTGGAAGAATTAATGAATAAATGAAAGTATGAATAATTACGCGAATGAGTGAATGAATGAATAGCTAAATGAGTGAATGTACAAGTGAATGAATATATATTAACAGATAAAAAAGGTATATTAAACTAATTAAGAACTAAAGGCTAAGTGGGAAAGAGAGAAAAATAGATTGATTTTAAATTTGATGTAGGTGTATACGGGAAAGTAGGTTCGTATAAATCTAGACGGAACTTCTTGTTTAAATTGTTTTTGTTACAAATGTATTTCGATTAGTTTCCCAAAAGTGTGACTTGTTTTGGAACCGTTCAAAAATTCAAAATACACTTCTTTTCTTCGATAAATCTCTTTTGCTTTACGATTATTGTTGTTTTTTCACATACTTTTCTACTTTACCCAACTATCCTGTTAGCACGAAGCTGTTTTACCACATAATCTAGATCCAGTCTATGCTATCTGTTAGCAACATGTAAATTGAAAGATAAGTGAAATATCTTAGCACTACAAAGCAAAAGGTTAGCGTAAACTAAGCACAAAGTTTTCAAAAGATTACACACGCGTGTTTCGAGGTAACAAGGATTTGAGACGCATGTTTTTTATCTAGAAGCTGCTTCTTTGGCAATGAAAAAGGGGGCTCCTCTTAACCTCGATACACGTGCATGCAATCTTGTGCAAAATTTGAGTTTAATTTAAGTTGCATATAACCTTTCAACTCATACATTTCCTTTTTTCATAACAAAATTCAATATTTGACAGTTACAACACTTTATCTTCGACAGAGGCGCCCTCCAAAATGTTTTGAAACACGTACATTAAAAAAAAGAACACAATAATAAACACAATTTTGTTTCAGAATAAGGTTTTCCATTGACTTTAGTAAAGAGACTAGTTTATTGATTTTCTCGGTTACATAAGCTTTCTGAACAGTTTTAGGAACAATGTTGAAAGAATTTCTTCCCAGTTTGTTTTGTTTTTCTTCCAATATTGTTTTGTCTTTTCTTCCAATACTGTTTTGTTTTAGCACTTTTAGAACGATTTTATTTTATTTCCAAGTGCCACACTGTTTCAAACAATTCACGTAATGTTTCGTAAAACACGCATAGTATATCTTATCAATTTAAACTACGCTGTAGCCGGGAAATAACTATATACTCGTATATGTAGAACTTTGAATATTAATACATATTAAGTGCTTATCGCTGTTAAAACGTTAGTCCTATTATGATTTGTCATCATTTTTATCTTATAATTTTAGATTCGAAAGTTGTTTTTGAGTTTTAGAAAGGCGATTGGTGTGTTTTGCTGCTTGTTGATTGGCTTTGGTTTTCGTCTGGTTTTCTTTTATGCAATACGCAACTGTGGGGCAACTGCGTTTGGAAGTCTTCCATGAAGGCCCCTAAAGCCTCTGCTATGAGCACGGCTTCAACTTGAGATCCGGAAGTCATCCCACTCGAATCGTTACTCGGTTTCTATGTCATTCACAGAAACTATGTTTCGACTTAGTGACCTAATATTCATCGTGCTCATGACTTATCATGCACTAAAATGAACATACTGTCAAAGAGAGTGGTGGAACATAATTTCCATTTAATGTCCATAAATTCAATCCGTTTTGCTAAAACCAGGTCGTTGAGGGTAAAAAATTCAAAGGGAAAGTATTTTCTTTCTTTCTTTCTTTTTTTTCAAGCAATAATTTTTACTCATTATTAAACGGAATTTCATGTCTTTCTTAACATTCTAATGTGAAGGTTTTGGCTAGTTTTCTATTACTGTTAATTTGACAATGTAATGTTACGAGGCTTTGAAGAGAGACACTCTCTATTTTTCATAGTAGTAGCTTTAGAAAATGAAATAAATCAAATGAATAACATTTTGATGAAAACATTGGTAAAAGTAATAATTTACTTACCATATTATTCAATGTTGAATAAAATGTAAAAGGAAACGTTTTAACTGCAAGTATTTGTGTGTGTGTGTGTGACTGTGTGTGTGTGTGTGTGTTTTTAATAAGGGAAAGCTGTGCAAACCTACAAATCTAAATCGCTCAAATAAATTATCTTACCATAATAGAAAGGAGTAACATATTTTAGCTATTTCTAACTTCAACTGTAAACGCTTTTTTTTTCTTCTTTCGTAAGGGAAGCTTTACGAATTTAATTACCATGCATTACAAAAAAAAAGAAGGACAAAATGATGTTTTAGATACAAATTTATAGACACTCAATTTTTTAAAGAATAAAATATGAAATTTCAATGAATTTAAATCATTAGGTACAATTACCATGACATACATGGAAAAACGTAAAACAATGTGTTAGATTTAAATTTTTCAATTGAATGCACTCATTTTTTTTCTTTCATAAAAGAAAAATTAACGAATTTAAATTATTAGGTTGAGTTATCATGTCATAACTAAAAATAAAAAGGTAAAGCAACATGTTACAGGTTATCTTTTTTTTTTTTTTTTGTCATAAATGAAAGCAAACACTGCATTTAAATCGATGGATTTAATTATCATTACTTTATGAAAAAAAAGTCAAATAACATTTGATATAAACTGCTCAATTGAAGACACTCTTTGTTTTAAAAAAACTGTTATTATTATTATTATTATTATTATTATTATTATTATTAAATAAATGAGAACTTTACGAATTTAAATCATTAGGTTAACTACTACCATGTCATGCATGAAAAATAATAAAATAATGTGTTAGATCTATTTTTTTATTGAACATACTCAATTTTTTCTCTCTTTCATAAAGGAAAGCTCTAGAAAGTTAAATCGTTAGGTGAAAAAGAGTTACCAACAGTAAAAGTAAAAAATACCTCCCAAGCGTGATCTGTTTTCTTACAACTTTTCGGATCGATCATTTTTCCTGGAACGGGACCAATAACAGTTTTCTGTTCGATTGTAGATGTCGCGAAGATTCCGATGCGGTTCAAGGGTAGGGTGGAGACATCTAAAGTCACTTCTGACGGCACGTCGTTCAGGACATCTAAGGGAATCAGTCAAACACCATTTTTATGAAGTTGCTTTAGAAACTTATTTTTCAAAAAGTTCAACATAGAAATGCTCAAAAAAGTTTATTCATCACTACTTTTGAATTTGGTACATGGAGTTCATTATTGTAGAAACAAAGAACTGTCGACAAATGCTTTCTTGCTCAATACATTTTTGTGGTTTTGACATTTGCGTATATTTGTACTTCAATAAAGAGCTTTAAATTTTAGTTTTAATTTTTATATTTTAGAATGTAACTAACCCTTATCTTAATCCAAAGTGTATCTTAATACCAAAGTATAAAGTTTCTAAGTAAAAATGTTTTATTTAAAAATATTAATTCGTGCTTGTTATGGGTGTGACATTAATGTCACACCCCATGTCGGTCGCTTACCTCGCGTTGGCAATCTCAGTATATCGCGGTCGGGCTGAGGTGGTTAGTTTATACATTAATCTTACACCCTCAACATGGAGAAATCATTCTTTTGTATATAAAACTTTTTTTTTTAGAAACTTGATGCTTTGTATTTAGATACGTGATGGTTTTACATTTAAAAACATTAAAATTCAAAGCTAAAGGTTAAAATTCCTTAATTGCCGTGCAAATGTCATACCCGCAAGAATGAATTGGGAATTTTAAAAAAGAAAACAAGGTGAATAAAGAGGCGCCGTTCATAAATGATGTCACGCTTTTTTCCCATAGATTTGACCCCCTCCCCTTGTCACACTTTGTCACAATTTCATGAACCCCTCTTCCCCCTCGAAGCGTGTCATCATTTATGAAGGATCCCAGAGCAGAAAACATACATCAAGTTCGCCTTGCAGATGTATCCAGAACATTTGAAGTCTGTTCTTCTTACTTAGGGGTCTTCAACCCGTGGCCCTCCGAAGATATTTTAGTGACCCACGAAGTCTTAGGATGAAATGAAAATGAAACTGTTCAAAAAATAAACGGGAAAAAGGAAAGAAAAGAAAATTTCCGGAAATCGATTCAGAAATTTACTTACGAACCGAATAGGACGCTTGTATGAGGATATAAACTCGCTCGTAGATTTTCAGTCTTCTGTGGGAATAAAATTTAAAGGAAATATTCTCTGCTCGTCTGTTCTCAGTATAAGTGTTTCATCTGAACTTTAATCAGGCGTTGTAGATTTTCAGTGTGACTTTGCAGAAAAATGTAAGTTTTTCAAACACCTTCATTCATTGACTTATATTCGAGGTACGTGCCTGAAAACAAATATCCAGGAATAACTAGACATGATTCAGGTCTCTGATTTTTGGTAGCAGCTACGCATGTGAACAATTATTTCGTCAAATGAAGAACACAAAATCAAGAACAAGAACACGTCTCACGGACTAACATTTGGAGAATACATTACGAATCTTGATTTTTGGTAGTAACTACGCATGTGAACAATTATTTCTTCAAATGAAGAACACAAAATGAAAAACAAGAACACTTCCCACGGACTAACATTTAGAGAATACATTACGAATCCGAACAATACAGATTCTTCCGGATATCGAAAATTTAATAAAGCAAAAACAATAGCAAATATCCCATTAAGTTTAAAATAACTTCAATATCTCCAGAAACTCCACTGAATTTTTTTCTCTTGAAGAAAAAGAGAAAATATTGGAAAAATGTCTAACCTCACCGATTCCCTTAAAATTAATTGTAATGTGCCTCCCTCTTCATTCTTAAAATTTCAGCCTACGCTACTTATTCGACAGATTGTGGCCCGCCAATCTTTATGAACTTACCTATTTATGGCCCTCGAACTTCAAAGTTGAAGATCCATACGTCTAGTACAATGGTCGCCAAATTGTCAATCGCCAGTAATTAGTAGCTCGCGGGGACATTTTCGGTTGATCGCGGTTGCGCTCATGAGGTTAGCCGCCATCTAGGGGGAAACTGAGCGTCAAAATTCTTACGAGTTGTAATGGCATCCGCCGATAGCGATGCTACTTGAAAGAATGTATCCCAATTTCTGGGGCACTAGGTCTGCAAAGGCTAGTGACCATACACAGACCCACTAGAGAGAAAGAATGTTTATTGACTGGAAAATTTTGCGTTCATTCCCTGGTCATTTACCACATTACTTGTACCACTTTTTATTTGGACACTCAAAAACACATGAAGCAGTGCCATTTAAAACCCCCATATTTTAACGATATTTACATACATTAATAAAAATGTTTTTACTGATGTATCAAATGATGTATCAAATGCTACACATTAAAAAAAAATAGCGTGAGTTTTTAAAAATGGAATTGTGCTTAAACGTTCATTCATTGCTCAGATTACTCAATGTTTTACTAACGTATATTTTATTTATATTTCAGTACAAGGAAGAAAATAAAGACTTGAGTTTTAGAAAAAAAATGTATAATTAGGATAACTTGGAAACAAACAAATAAATAAACAGATAAATAACAACATAAAAGAGTATTGCTATGGAATTGATTAAAAATATGTCATAAAATAAATAAATAATAATAAAAAAGAACAAAACCAACTTAATTAACACAAATGTGTTCATGCAGTTGTAACAGACAATTATATTTCTAATAATTTAATACTACTACACTGTAAAAAATTCTAGTTCAACCTTTCACCAAAAAAAAAAAAAAAAATGGTGAAATTTAGCTGCAACCAACATTTGGTACTAAGTTGAACCATTATAATGGATCCTAGTGTCACGCTCATGGGGAAACTTGGTAAATCTACACCATTTTAATGGTTAAACATGGTGCCAAATGTTGGTTGCAGCTAAAATTCACCATTTTTCCATATTTTTGGAGAAAGGTTGAACTAGATTTTTTTACTGTCTACTAAAAATTACTGTACAATAAAAAATTACGTGGCTTTAGCAAAACGTAAAAAAAAAAAAAAAAAAAAAAAAAAAAGGCGGAAATTTTCATATGTATGTATAAAGTAAGATAACAATATGAACTACATTTATACGATAGGTGTATATACCTTTACATAGTACATCTATTTTACTACAATTTTTTATTAAGATATTATTTGAACAATTCTCAGACAAATCAGCCGAAGTAAACCTATCTTTAGCAAAATAATCCGTTTGTTGAGAAAGATTTTTAAATACAAATAGAATTTTTAAAAAAATTCTAAAGTAGAACTATTACTTGAAAGTATTTTGGTTCTGTAAGTTATGCAGAAAAATTCCCATTTATGTCAGAAAATTTTCGTTTACACTTTTTTAATTTTCTGCTTGAATAAACTTTGCTGCAGCGCCTTTTTTTCTTTGTTCAAGAACCTCGTAATTTAATTCTTTGGTTAAGTATGTTTAAGCAAGAAATGTTAAAGCTACATTAGATACTCGATGCTTAATGAGACGTTGGATATGACCATTAACCGAAGAAACTGTTGTAATACATTGTTTTTTTTTTTTGGTTTTGTAAATGCACCGATTAATATTAAGCAGGTATAAAGAATGCAGAGATATTCTAGAAGACATACAGTTTTTCTCCTTAATATGTTTTTGAGCGAGGAAGTAAGCTGAGACATAGTGAAAAAATGAAAACACGAATCATTGAGTGCAATTATTTTAATGTTGAGAGTAAAATACATTAACATAATATTTAAATACTCTTTTTGAGAAAAATGTTTGGAAATAATGACTACGCTTTTTATTCATTAACATTACTGCTAATTACGGAACCGTGAGTTAAAAGAAAAAAGAAAAATCGGAACCAGGATAACCTATTTGAAACACAGCACAACAATGTGTAATTTATTGCACATAAGGTTAAGAAAGAGTCGATGGGCAAAACATATATTTTCGATATTAAAGAACCATGGGGGTTTTTTTTTTTTGTTTGGTTACATGTAGTGGTTGACTATAGTGTTTTTTGGCAGGCAGGGCGCAGACCCTATCCCCCCCCATTTACCTTTGGAATGTGCACCGTTGCCCTTTGGAATGTGCACTGTTGCCCTTTGGGTTGTGCACTGTTGCCCTTTGGATTGTGCACTGCTTTTCTTTGGATTGTGTGCTGTTGTCTTTTGGATTGTGTACTGTTGTCTTTTGTATTGTTTACTGTTGCAATTTGCATTGTGTACTGTTGCCCTCTGGATAGCGTAGTGTTGCCCTTTTCGATTGTGATCTGTTTCCATTTCGATGCTCCTCGCAAAAGTTTTTGCAGCACTCCCATACCATTTCTAACTACCACAAGGCAATACTTGTCACACCCTCCCTTCTTCTAGTCATCACGCCATTATGCGACGCTTATTTTAGAAAAATCATCACCCTGCAATTTTTCCTTCAATACGAAATCCGTAGCCATGTGCGAAATACTTTTCTGACGTTGTTACATTAAATTCAGATCCTATGAGGATCACTTGGGGAAAGCTTTTTTTCTCTTTTTTTTCCCCGCAAGTCTTACTTTACTACCGCCAACTCTTATTGGTCTGCAAATGCTAGGGTTGCTATAAAAGTCGTCACAAAGAATCAAATTTTTTAATTCAAAAACACAACCAAAATTTAGTACACATATTCATTTTACATAGCAGAAACTTAATGGATTCATCTCTCAAAGCAAGTTAGATACCCATGGTATTAGTATCAAAATTGGGAGATTAAAAAAAAACAATTCGGAAACTGCCTCTAAAATTGAATATAGATGTTTGCTTGTTTTTTTGAGTTCTTTTTTGCAAATCTCTCCAAATATGTCCCGCCCTGCGGCAAAAAATATATATATATATATATATATATATATATACATTTATATACAGTGGAATCCGCTTAATTGGACCCCCGGATAATCGGACCAAAGTGATCGCGTTCCAATGTGGTCCGATTACCCGGAATTGACTTATATATACTGTAATGTTACTGTATTAATCAATAATTTTTATGAATAAACATTCAGCCATTAAGGTATTGATGTCGAAATATATTAATGTTGCAGAAAAAGCCGGTTTTTCTTAGTTTGCGAACTATTGTTTCGCAAATATTAAAATTTGGAATTCAGTTTCAGTAAGGTCACTTAAATTTCCTCAAGTGTACTCTAACAATGCTTATAATTCTCGGTTTAATTAATGTCTCAGCAGTTTGCTTAATGCACTTAAAAGGTAACTAAACGTAATTTCTATTCAACAAATTTTCTGAAACAACATTTTCTGTACGGCATTGTTTTCTGTTTCTTTGGTTCTGAAATATTGTAAGAAATCATGCATCGATAATTTTTCTTATTGCTGTCAAAGTTTGCATTTATTTATTAACATTATATTTATTAACACACGTGATTCTATATATTTTTTCTACATACTTACCTACTTCTAACGAGCCGAGACAGGAATGAATTTTATTCCTCTTTTGGTGCTCGGTTCTATAACTTTCCGGTAGTTTTACTTTGTGGAGGAATTATATCGTCTTCTGCGCAGAATATCTAGGGATTGGTACCTCCCCACCGAAAAAATTTTATCCGTAACTCAAATTTCCCATCCCCGTTATATTGTATTAATTATATTTCCTTTAGTCATAATTTGTCATAGGTTAAGCGATCAAGATCTGGTGGAGCTCTTTTGTGGAAAAGCCACTTGTGTGAGTCACAATATGTTTGCAGACGATACTGGAGGTAAGGGGAGACGCTTTGAAGGGATACTCTGACAGAGAGCAAACAATCTGATTCGTTTAGATAAGAATGTTTACCCCGGAGCTTTGTGGAATGATTTATCGGTTTGCGCTTGATCTCTCAATAGAATGAAGGAAAGACTAACTGACCTTTTTAGTCAAGCGAATATGAACTGGAAGAACGGACGGCAGCAAAATTTTTTTGCAAAAGCTGGGAGAATTGTAGAAAATACAATTAAAAAATTATCTGGTTTCCTTTTATTGAATTTAAATGATTCATTAATAATAAAAAAAGTTTAAATATACATTTTTTTAAAATTTAGTTTCCTTTTATTAAATTAAAATGATTCATTAAAAATTCAAAAATTTTAAATAGACATTTTTTTTAAATTAGTTTCATTTTATTGAACTAAAGTAATTAATTTCGAAAAAAAAATTTACTTAGTTTCATTTTATTGAACTAAAATGATTCATTAATATATAATAGAAAAATTTTAAATAGACCATTTTTTTAAAAATTTAGTTTAGTTTTATTGAACTTAAGTAATTAATTTCGAAAAAAAAAAAAAACTTACTTAGTTTTATTTTATTGAACTAAAATGATTAATTTCGAAAAAAATTACTTAGTTTCATTTTATTGAACTAAAATGGTTCATTAATAATAGAAAAAATTTAAATATCCCATGTTTAAAAAATATAGTTTCATTTTATTGAACTAAATAATTAATTAATTTCGAAAAAAAATTTAAATAGACATTTCTTTGAATTTAGTTTCATTTTATTGAACTAAAGTAATTAATTTCGAAAAAAATTACCTACTTTCATTTTATTGAACTAAAATGATTCCTTTAGGGAAAAAAAGTCATTTAGATTCATTTTATTAACCGACTTCACAAAGGAAGGAGGTTATACATTCGTATTGTATGTATGTCGTTTTTTTTTTTTTTTTTTTTTTTTTGTCCACTCATAACTTCGCACCGGATGAACCGATTTTCATGATTTTTTTTTCAATCGATCAGTGGTGGTTTCCCATAGGTCCCGTACTTTCGTTTGACCATATTCGATAATTAGAACAAAAGTAATGGGCAGAAATATAGTTTTTTTTTTGTCTTTTTATCCATAACTTTTGACTAAATGAACCGATTTCGATGATTTTTTCTTTAATCGATAGAGGGTCGTCTAACTCAAATATTGCAAATCAATTTGCCTACATTTGTTTTTTAGAAAAAACGTTACGAGTGAAAAATAATTATTTTTTATTTTAATTGGAAAGGCTTGGCTTAATTTTTCTTTGTTGGGAAATCTATTAATAAATATAAAAGCATTGTTAAAAACATGTTTGTTGTCATGGGCTATAATATTAAAAGAAATTACAGCAAGAGTTTGACTGAAGGCTTCTCTGTGGCAAAAACTAATCCAATCAGTTTGTTTGCTAAAATAGACTTCAAAAGGGAATTTATCATGCAAATGATTAGTTTTTAGTGCCATTCATTTAAAGAAGTTTTGCCCTTTGATATGGATTTTTTAAAAAATAGAGTATATATATACAAAATGTATTTACACTAAAAAGAATAAAATAAAATAATTTTTATAAAAAAACAGAACCGACTTCAAATTAAAAATTGCGCTAAAAAGTAAAAAATAAATTCATTCTTTAAACAACATCGATGTGACTTTTAAACATAGTTTTAGAAGTCGGTGCAAAATTATGGGTCTAATTACCATTATACCATTTGCTACTTCAGATTGGAACTGTTGCTAATTCTGCGGAAATATATATATTTGTAATTGATTCATGATTACAAAATATTTTATCTATCCTAATTTTGCACAGACTTCTAAAACTATGTTTAAAAGTCACATCGATGTTGTTTAAAGAATGAATTTATTTTTTACTTTTTAGCGCAATTTTTAATTTGAAGTCGGTTCTGTTTTTTTATGAAAAATATTTTATTGAATTAAAATATTCATATGGAAAAACATTGTTTAGTTTCCTTTTGTTGAACTAAAGTAGAGAACATTACTTCAATAATTTCACAATTATTGAATTAATAAAATTAAAATTTCATTAATAATGCTTGAAACATTTTCATTTCGCAAATTCCAGGCTTGAAGGATTGCTTGGCTTTTCGCTTAGTGTTTATTTGGTTATAGGTGATTTTTAATATATTACAAATTGAATGCGTTTTAACGTATAAATTTCAAATATTATAATCTACTTTTTGTGCATATTTCAACTGAATAAACAAAATGCGTGATTCTTTTTATCTTCATATTTTTTGCTTCTTTTTGCATTTTTCTCACCAAAATAATTAGCCTAAACGCATAGGCCGACATACTGGTCGGCGTAAGTTGCTAATTTTCATTTTTGCTGGGTAATGTAGATATAAAAAAAATAATAAAACTGCGATACCGCAGTTAATTCTATATTTTATAAATCAGTTTGTTTTTATAGTACCGTAATTATCGGTAAATAGCCCGCATCGTTGTATAGTCCGCAGGAAGAAAAATTCATTCTAAAAAAAATTAAGTTAGTTCGGTGTATAACCCGAATCGTTGTTTAACCCGCACCCCAGAAAAAAAAACATGCGATACAACCCTAGAAAACAATGCGTTCGCCTGTAGCTGGACCATTGTTTCGAAAGCTACGATTTATTTCTCTACACTTTGTTTTGCAGGAAAACAGATTTCGATATTTTTGAACGGTAGTTGTCTTTTTAATAATACTTTTTTTTTTTAAATTTCATGTATTGCCCGCATCGTTATATTGCCCGCATTTAGTAAAAAAAAGAGAAAAAGAGTTTTTTTTGTAGATAACCCGCGGGCTATGCACAGATAATTACGGTACATTAAAATTAAAGTGATCGTGCTGCTTTTGCGTGAAATCATTGATTATATAATGCTCAGATCTGTATAAATAGCGTGCATTAATGTTTGTTAATTGCTTACAGGGTAGCATACTATTAAGGCACTGGCCTCGTACTCCCAAGTTCGCAGGATCACCTGGCCCAAGACGGTGGATTTTCAAGATGCAGGAAATCTTCAGCGCCCATGTCGTATGATTAGGCGGCATGTTAAAGATTCTCTCTTAAAGGCTCTTGAGTATCTGTTTAGTTGAGTATCTGGATACGCTCAGCTTAAATAAATTCCTAGTGCTGTTTCGCATCATTTAGAGATCAGGTGCCACCATCTAGGGGGAAACTGAGTGTCAAAAATCTCAAGCGGTAATGGACGACAGTGATGCTACTTGAAAGAAAGGATGCCGGTTTTTCGGGGAATGCGCAAGGTCTGCAAAGGAAAGTGACCATACGCAGCCCCATTCGAAAGAAAGAAAGAAAAAAAATGTTTGTTAATTTGTTTAAAAACTTTTGTTTACGGTTTTGGACTGATAAATCACAATCTAAGTGATTTTATTGGGTCCCTAAATTTCATTGCTTTTATTTATAAGCGAAAAGCGAGAGAGCAAAATCTCTTCAATTGACTATATTTTCAGCTATAAATGATTTCTTATATAATTTCGTATTGAAATACGTAATTATGGGATGATTTTAAGAATGAGGCATTCAAGACTTAAAAATTATTTTTACGTTTTGAGCTTGGATAACGAATGTATTTTCGTGAATGGCTAACTGAATCAGGACTCCCATAGTTGGTGTTACATCATATGAAACATCTCATGCCCATGCGCTTAAAGGCATGATTCTTTGTGACTAATAACTGTTCCACATCCATCTCTCAAGGCAAACTACTATTTAAACAGAAAAAACTAATAGCCTACATAGAGAGAGTTTTTTTACAGTGCATTTTTACTATGTGGCAAAGTATAGGCGCGCTACCAAGAAACACATACTTAAACAGAATACCTACATATATTTATAAAAATTAAGATGGATAATTTCTGATTAATCCTTTCTGCTTCCAAAGTTGTCTTAAAATAAATTTCTTCAAGATTAACTGTTTTCGGAGGATTTATTGGATGTGCTGCATCACATCTCCTAGGGTTTCTTCTTGATGTCTATATATTTTTTTCTCTCACGCTACCCACCAAAACCATTATGAAAAGCCCTTATTCGCCTCTATTGACTCCATCCACTCATTTGAGAAGTAAATCCATCAAACACCGGGAGGTTCTTTATCGCTCTAGTACCGCTCTCTCTATTTATTCACCACCAAAATTTCAAACGATCTCTCTGCAGCTGCCTCTGTCTTGGTTACCGTTTCGTGGTTTGTTTGTGAAATATATTACTGTGTATAGAAAGTATAATAGAGCTAAATTAGGATGCTTCATGCCTCTTTTTCGATGTTTGACAGGTGTGTTATCGAATATATCCTTTGCATGAAAATGCATCCTTAAGAATAATAGTGCTTTATTATGCTGTGAGATTTAAGGATTAAAGTGCCATTCAGGAAGAGTTTTAGTTCTTTATCTATGGAATCAAGTAGGACTGCCACGTTTATAAAATACGTCACAAGCTTATAAATGATTGCATTTTAAAGCTTCAAAATTACACACAGGTTATTCCAAGGAAGTCTGACTTTCTTGTAGCAGAATGGTAAACGAAACACCTGGGAAGGGGGATAGAGAGAAATTTAAAAATACCACTAAGGAATAAAATGAATGGAAGAATAAAAACCACAGGGAACATCAGTTCTGACGTTCTGAGCATGGGTATCAATCGCGGCGATAATTTGTGGTGTCGTCACCCCACACCCGAAAAAAGTTTGTTTTCCCTTGCATAAACTTGTAATTTTGAAGTTTATATTGTTTTCCGTGATGGGAAAAAAAATCTTAAAAAATGGTTTGATTTATTTGGTGTAACTCAGAAAACTACATTTATTATCAGTTATGATACGTTAAAATAGCACCAGTAAAATTGTATAATTCAAACACACATACATGTATTTTCCAAAAAATCTTTAACTCGTTTTGGTTGTCGCGTCCAGCACCTCCGAAAAGGGTGTTACCTGGGACGGACCGCCCCCAACGCTACTGCTTAAATACAAGCGAAACTAAGGATGAGTTTGAAATTACCAATTGGATTCCTATATCGTTGAAACTAGATGGAACCAACGAGGCCTGGAAACTAAACTGAAGCCTTAGAAGCTATTTTTGCAACAGCTTTCACTTTAGAGAAATTAGGAAAATATGTATATATTTTTCATATTTTTTATTTCTGTATAATAAGGATAAATAAGAATTTGCAGGAAAATATTTTGCTATAAGTCTGCAATTTTAAAAAATAACCATGAATAGAGAAAATATTTGCTTTAGTAGGCTCATCGTCAAAAATGATTGGAGGTAAAACAATACCTGTTGCCATTAATTGCCTAGTCATTATAGACCTTAAAAATGCAATACCAGAGAATGATTTAATATTTACATGCGATTTCCCAAACATATTTATTTTCTTTTCATGCGTTTCGAAGGCAAATCTTATTTACTCAAAGAAGCTGCTATTGTTGAAGAAAATGGTGTGGAAAGAAATTATAAAACATAAATATTTACACGGAAATTCTCACTTCTATTGTTTGCGGAAAAACAAAACATGATTTCAGAATAGAAGTTCAAGGAATTTGTAGCAAAAAATCTTGCTTTGTAAAAGTATGAAAAACAAATTCCTGAAAAACGGCATAGTTGTCATTTTTCTTGTTGAAAGTTTGTTCTTGTGCTATAAATTTGTCTTATTTATTGTTGAATAAAATACCTTGAAGTTTCAATCCTGGAAACCAGTTTCTCAATATTTATACAGACTTAGGGTCAGCTTTAGGCATTTTTTTGTTTTGAGTATAAAATATAAAACAAACATTCTCTTTTATAACTAATTTTAGAGATGAATATTGATCTTCAAGCAAATTAAAAAACACAACAGAACCTCGTTATAACGTCACTCAGTTTTTAGTTGAAATCTCTTATCTATAGATTAGATTTTGGTATTTAGTTAATAAAAGATGGCAACATGAAAGCCAGCTATTTTAACCCATTGGAATGCTGACACTTCTTGTTTTTTCAATTATAAGTTCAAATGGGAGCCTACTACTGGTACGCAGCACATTACTGCAACACTTACCATACTAGAGTATATCTTTATTTGCAGTACTTTTAAGTTAGTTGAGAAAACTAAAACTACAGGTAAAACTGAAATATGAGATGATTCCATAATCAGTCAAAAATACCATTGAAAATATTTTTCATTCCATAATCATTTTTTTCCATGATGATTCAAAATGTACGTAAAATTCGAAATTGTACATACATTTAAAAGCGGTAATGCTTACATAACATTATAGCAGTCATAAACGTTATTTGTTGCTATGTGAGAGTTATATGTGCATTAAAAAAAGAATTAAATTACAAGATTATTGTTAAAATTTTCAAATGCTGAAAAATCTAATGAGAAAATAGTCGATTTTAAGTTGGGACGTTTTTGCACTTCATGCGCGATATAGTAATGCTTAGTATGGGTCAAAAAATTAATAGCAAAAGAGAAAGAGAGGGAGAGAGAAAGAAACATTTAAAATCTGTTTTTAAAACATTATTTAGAAATTTTAATTTGCGATTTTTGTCCCTATATATTTGTAACGCAAATATTGTTTCAGGTTCATGATTCAAAATACACATTGAAGTTTATGTTACATATTAACTTACGATTTAATTTTTAATTATTACGAATGTTTTATCATCACGTTAATTAAAATTTCAAACAGCTATGGCCGCGTTTCTAAAAATATATAAATTTATAAATTATACCCACAACAAAATTTATAAATTATGACCATAAATAAATGTATGCTTTATAAATTACAAATAGAATTTTATTTTATAAAATCTAAATGTAAAATGTGATATATTTTAAATGTTGTAACGCATATATTTTATATTATTCTTTTATAAATTATGTTTTATTTCCCATTACATCTTGCTTCCTTAATATGCCAAGCAATGATTTAAAATATTTTAAGTGCAGTTTTAAAAGTTTTAGCATCATATAAGATTTTTTACTGTAATTTAGATTTCACTGTACAAAACTTTTGCCCGGAAATACATGAGAATCTCCTTGAAATCATTTATCTGGAGTGTTACGTAAAATTAGAGACTTAAAAACAAGAGACTACAAAGTCTTTAAAGGAGAAAATTACAGAAAATATTCTATAAATTGATTGCAACAGATGATGAGCCAGAGTAGTGGCGCCATCGGTGAGTATGCTAATTTACTATCTCTGGTTCCTGTGCCTAAGGCCGCTTGACCGATGATGTCTCCGGAGTCGGGAAGGCTGGCCGCTGAGAATTAACTGGCTGCTCACTAGAGCTGAAAAATTATCCGCCAGCTATATTTATGTGTATATATATATATATATATATATATATATATATAGACAATTTTTAAACAAAACCCGTCGCAGATCTCAAGCGTTTATTTATGCATTTGTTTACAGCTCTTAAACAGGTAATAACAAATCTCATGGGTTCAGTTTTGCGTAACTTAAATAATAACTAATAAATCTTTCTCTGCACTTTTACAGAGCGTGGAAAAACTAAAATTTTATTGAAAAACTGTTATATCAAGAAATTTGATTTAAAACAAGTTCTTCGTAACTTTAAAGAAACACTCAGTTTCCCTTCTATGCTTTTAAAGATATTTTTTTTCTTTTTTTTTGTAGTAGTACAGCGTGTGAATTACGCAACGCCCATATGTGTTTTTCCATCTTCTTTTTTATTTTTATGTCATTCGTTTGAAATTCTGCTCGAAAACAGGAAACTTATTTCGGGTCTTCTGTGCAAAGGTATGGCGTGATAAGGTAGACTCCGGAACTAAACACAAATTTGTCTGTAAAAATTAATTACATTTTACTAATTTCTACCTTTCAAAATTTTGGTACTAAAAAGGTTTTTGCGTTTTTCTCAAGATCATAAAAATTTTACACGTGTCGTTTACAAAATAGCTGGTTCAATTATACATTAATGATCTTAGTAGAACTAGATGAGACTGTCAAATTACAGAATCTAATATTTCTTTAAACTGGTGTTAAAACTATCTGAAATTATTTTTGCTCCATGTTGCCATGAAGCGAAATGAAATGCAAATACGAAAAATAATATATTTTTTCTACATGGATGCAATGTGTTTTTTCTAAATGGAAGTACGCGAAGTTCGAAATTAACAAAAGTGTTAGCCTCATGCCTGATCATACTTTTCTTTGTTATTTTTCTCAAGTAAGGCATGCAAATTATAGTTTTGAGAACTTTTACATTCCTACGTTTTAGAAAATTAATAAATATGTGTTTTTTGTTTTTGCAGTAGAAATGTGCGGAAGAAAGAACTAATTTTACACTGGTTTACGCTACTTGTCTCTGTCACAAGACAACATAATTTTATGCTTTAGTTCATGACGGAAATAATTCATAAAGCATTTTATCAATTTCTGGAGTTTTTTCTAGGGGACAAAATTATTGGTTTTCTCTAACTTTGCTTGGAAGCAATTTTTTTCTTGTAGTCACTAGCAAATGGGTGTAAACAAAAGGAAATGGTAATGTCACTTGTCATATAAATGAATACATGCTGGACATGAATTTCTATTCATAAGTAGTTCAAACAAAACAATTTCTGGAAGGGAAAAAGGACTTGTATTTAGCCATTCATTTGATTTAAATATAATAATTAATCACGGAAACTTCCTTTATTGTGTCTGATCAGTCTTGCTCAATTCTCTGTAAACAAGATTGACTCTACACTTATACATTACATCACCGTAAATCTAGTTATTGTCTGTGTCTATATTTTTTTTTTTTCAATGTGTTTTGAACTTTTCATAGATGAAATAAGTCAAAAATCAATGACTTACTATTTTCTATTAAATTGTTTTCTTTACTTTTCTGCTTTGAAAGATTTCAAAAATAGTTCTTTTGTAAAAATGAGTTTATTTTGAATCTGATCGTGAAGACTCGGATTTGTATTTGAGGAAGAAATCAATGACTTTTAAAAAGGGATATCGTATCAAAAATCCTAAAGCAGTTCCACTGGATAAATAAAAGAGAAATAGGTTTTTATAGAAATTGAATTGTGTGCTTGTATGTTTTTCTCTATTTGTTAAAACTAAATCAGAGAGAAAATATTTTAAATTTTGTTATCTGCAAGTTTTATGCCAGATTTAGAAGGAATTAATCTAAAGTCATGATTGATATTCAGTAATTTTGTTTAATGCCAAGTTCAATCAAGAAATTAAAGAAAAAATATTTGCTTTTGTACCGTAAAGTGCATTCAGACCAACCACAACAACGACAACCAATAGCGACGAAACCTTTCACGGCGTTTTACTGGTTCTACGTAACTTACCAACCACGCTCTCTTATTGACTGATTGGGGTCTTTTTATTGTGTCGTTAAAAGTGACTTTCCCGTAGACGTTGTTGATTGCGCTATCCAAGACATACACCATCGTTGCTAGTTTGATAACCAACAGTCTATCATGACGGAGAAAAAAATGTCTCCGTTGCCTTTGGTGGGAAAGCACCTTAAGAGTTGGAGTAGGTTAGTAAAATGCGCATGTATTGCCACAGATTTTTAATAAAGTGGACGGTTCACTTGATTTCGAGACCCGCGAGTGTCGAAAATTACCGCGGGGAAGAGTACTTTGTTATAAACTATAATTTGGCTCTTCTAAATTTTCATTCTCTAGTTCATTTCGTTTAGTCAATCTGTCTTCATGAAAGGATGTCAGCAATGAACGATATAGATTTAAACCTGTTTTTACGTGATCCTGTATTTATTTTTTTTTTTTTTGTTCCTGTCTTATCTGCCGCATTCCGCCTCCTTTCTTTTCATGTGTTGTAAACAATGCAGTTTATAGCTACTTATGAAGTGAATACACAAAGAAATAAGAGTAAAAATTTCCTTTTTTATTTAATTAATTAATTTATTTGTTTATTTTTAAGCTTTCTATCTGCATAAAATTTTTTGAATGTATACGTAAAAATTAATGGCAATAATTGATAAGGTAGTTGCAGATTATTCCTTGGGATATTACTTACTTATCATTTACTATATCATAAAAAATTGTGACGATGATAGTGGATGATTCCAACTGAGAAGGACTGATAAAAGATTATTTAAAAACCTATTGGAAAATTAAGCTATAGACACTTTTTCGGGCATAATCACGTAACTTTTTGGGTGGGGAGGTAGACAGTGTGAAATAATACGCACACATCATGCACTCATGAGGATGTTAACAAATAGAGCCGATGCTTAAATTCAGAGTATTCATACACTCACATCTACGTTTGTGCAAAAAAAAAAAAATCAAAGTTTGGTAATTAAATGATTGAATTTGAATAAGTGCTGTTTGAACACATATTGAAGGTTATAAATACATAATAAAAGCTTTATAAGATTAATTTTATGAGCAAAGTCAATGTATTTTACTTTTTGGTAGTCCCTGTAATATTTTCTTCCTTAGATGTGCAGGTGGTCTAGCTCCTCCCCAATCCGTCCATTGTCCATATAAGACAGCATGCAGGATATCATCATCAACGACAAGATTTCCTATTCTTTCTATGCTTCCAAGTTGATGATTATTACATGGAGGCGAAATGTAATTTTTGTCATCGGAGCTGCACCTTTGTTTTCTGAAAATAAAAGTCTTTCTTTCACACTGGATTTTAAAGAAAACCTTCAGATTTTCGTTGTTAAAACGCATACGTAGGATCATTCAAAATGATCTACAATTTTAACACAATGTTACCCTAATTGTTCACGTAGATATACCAGACTGGTCTTAAAATAATGCTAAACTCAATCTTTTCCCACGGAGACGTACGTCACGTCGTACAGGTAGGCTTGCCCGGTATTTTGCTCTTGTCCCGGTGTCCCGCCCAGTTTTATCAATGTCCCGGAAACGGCTGTAAGATGTAAAAATTAATGAATTTATGTTTTTAAGAATCTTTTATAAAGACATTAAGAATCTTTAAGATGACAGAGGTGTCCACTGCAAGAGCATTGTTTGTAAGTAAAATAAACTTTGGCGTTTTCTTTGATCTGGCTTTTATAAAAAGTCAAGCTTAACAAAAACATGTTGAAAAAAGTTCATTCAAGTCAGAAATATGAGTGGTTTGAAAACAAAGAATAACATTGTTAACTTATTAATTGCTTTTTTAGTTTGGCAAAAATTTTTTTGCAATGGTTTTTGTAGTTAGACAAAAAGTTGTAATTAAAAAAAATAAAACTTAGTAATTAATTGTTCAATTGAACAATTTTATGACGTGTTTTATACTTTATTTTATTAACGCTTCTTTTTAGATGGTAGACCAGAAAAAATTCTCATTAAAAGGGAAATAAAATCTTTTTAAGTAGATTAAGTAGCAAAAATTCCTTTTTTATTTTTAAAAGATGGATAGACTAACAATTTAGGGTTCCAGATTCCCCACTCCCGTTACTTGCGAGGCTTTAAAAAAGGCATAAAACTCAATATTTTGCTTTTTTTTTTTTTTAAATTTCCCCAGATGCCCATTCCATATTAATGTGTCCCGGTTTCACTAACCAAAAATATGTCAAGCCTACGTATAGGTGAAAATTAGCGGTCGCCACTCGCCACGTGGCGATTAAAGTAGTAAAAGTGGAGATAAAAAAAAAATGCGTCATCGACCGCCACTTCTGCACGGTCACTTTTTAGCATATTCTATTGTAATCGTGTTTTTTTTTCTTTCTTTTTATTCTCGCGTCGTTCGGAATGAATTTTTATCAAGTTTTTTGCCATGATATATTTTTGTTAATAGAAGCATGCCAATATTGAACACTTGCTTTGCCAAAAATTTTCTTGTTTTATGTTTATTTTTAATTCATTTTCTAAACAATTTTAGAGTTGGTTTTCAATTCTTATTGGCAATTTTAAAAAGTGGGGGACTAGGGAAACTGAGTCTACCGGCCACTTGCGACTAACCAAATTTCCTAGTTTTCACCTACATCATGTTGGAATATATCACAATAATAGTACCACCATATCTTCGCCGCACCGGCGGACAATTGAAAGTAAAAATGTTTAAGTTTTTATACATTTCAAACCCGATACGATATGTTTATGCTCAAAAAATAATGCCTCAGTTTTATTTAAATTATCGTATGCCATTTTGAGTAACAACAATGTGAATTTTCAACTATACAACTAAGGGCACTATATATATACAACCGACCTATCGGGTGTTTTGGATCAGATTTTTCACTGTTGAAAAGCTTAGGTTACAGAGCGAAGCTTTTGACATTTTGTAATATTTACTATTTTCTTAAAGAATTTTTGCTGGAGGAAAAATATTTTTTTAATCATCAATCACCTGAAATAAGACGACATCGTCACCTGAAAAAAAATAATATTTGTTCCGAATAAATATGGAGACAATAATAATGATAATAATAATAATAATAAACTTACATTAGATTTCGTTTAAATTAAAAACAAAACTGCAACAAAAACAAAAACTTTATCATAGACGTTTAAGAAGATCACTGTTCTCCCCCGCCCCCTTTTTTTTCTTCTGAAAATTACAAACACTAACAGAAGCAAAAATTTTAGGAAAATAAAATTTGACTTGAGAGTTTTATCCTTTTTGCTGGAAGGTCTTACAAATATGATAATACAGTAAATACTTGGTACATCAGCTATTTAAAGAACAAAATCTCTGTTCTTAATTTTAAGGAATAAAAGCAGAACGCTCATGATCAACGATATCAAAAATTAAAAACAAAAGGCTCATTTGAAATTTAAAATAAGTAGCATAACATTAATTTCAAACTCGATAAATATTAAATCAGTGCCTGATTTCCTCAAACATGCGCGGAAAAAAATCTTCTTATATATTGTTCTGATTAGTATTTAAATTAACTTCATTAAAATTGAATTAATGAATATTAAATATTCTATTGGCAAAAAGAGTATAAATTTATGCTTGAGGCATACTATGATGATCCAAGAGGACCTCATTAATGGGGATTTCTTTTTTCATTTTTATTTATGGGGCAGTACGACGAGTAGATAGCAAAAGAAGGAACTTTTTCGGACAAGCTTATTTCAAGAAAAGAAAAAAAAAAAAAGAAAAAAAAAGCTCACTTTACCATTACAGGTGAAAATCTTACCTTTGTAATTGAATATTTTTTGATTCTACGCTTATATACATATATATATATATACATACTATGTATATATATAATACATACATACATACATACATACATATATATATACATATATAACCTCGATTTAACGCCTGTCTATGGTCCACCGTTAAATGTTGTCTTTAAATCAAGGATATTGTTAAATAAGGAAAACATAACAGCCATCAAATCCAATTTTTAACTTTTAGAATCCGTCGATAATTTGAGGTAATCGTAAATAGAAATTCTTCTGTATATATATATACTAACATCAATAAAAACAACGATAAGAATAAAATTAGTTTAAAAAATGCATACCTCTCCATTTTTTCTTAAGTCTTCTTGAGCAAGTTAGTATACTTAATCTGCCCGAAGCAGATGACTTTAGTAGCACTTTGAACAAACTGCATGACGTAACGGGTAGGCGGTTCTACAGACGACAGTGGGTGCGACCAACCCCCATTTCTGTTCCCTAAACTTTGCGAGAAACGATATAATCTCTGTCTCCAAAAAAAAAAAAAAAAAGACTCTCGGTAAAACTGTGTACAGTATAAAACATGTTTTCGAATTGGAATTCCTTAAATAATTCGTACAAAACAATAATGATCGTAATATCGGAAACATATGAAACAGTTTTAAGGAAAACAAACAAAAATCTATTGAAATGATATCTGATGATAGGATAATTGTCAGAACAATTACTACGATCGGAGATTCTTCTGAATGAACAATTTTTAAAAGATAAAAAAATATCAGAAAAATAGACCTCAAAACCACGTGGAAAATTTCAATATCACATCAGGAAACTATATCTATATATCTATATTTTATATTATACGAATAAAATTGTTCAATGAAAATAGTTATGAGGCTGAAAATATTTAAGTATTTGATAATAAGTGAGCTTTAAAGTTGGTATCACGTTCCTCATAACTTCTGCTCGATTTATTTTACCGCTTAGCGCGTCAATATTAAATATCAGGCATCATTAAATCATCAGTACGAGGCAGTTTCAGGTAGTATCATTTTTATGAGCGCTTGATTACTCTTCTGCTCGAAATATATCTTCTCAGTAGTCGTAAGAATCACAGACGAATGAATTTTTCAAGCGCAATTCTAGGTTTCTGTGATTTTCTATTATTGCTTTAAAACTGCTGATCGGGAAAAAATGGACTTTTTGTCTCTATTTTAACCCTTATTCTACAGTGTAAAAATTTTGCGTTTTGTTGCGACCCTTTTTGGTGCTACTGAACACCATTTTTAGTGTTCAGTTGGTGCAAAGTTGAAAGCTATTCACTTTTGACGTATTTTAATTTTTTTTTTGTATCTGTCTAAAAAATATAAACTGTGTCATAGGGGACCGGGGAGAGTCCGGATAGGGGGAGACTACGGACTACAATTCTGTAGTAAAGAATTTAAAATACACCCAAAAATGAATAGTTTCCAACTTTACACCAACTGAACACCAAAAATGGTGGCAACTAAACGTAACAATTTTTAGTGTACTGACAATAACTACTGAGTACCCCCCCCCCCCTCCCTTTTTAAAATTCCTTCCAGTAACCACTTTTACGGATATTCTGACGGTACTTTGCAGGAACAATTTTGATTTTATTTTGTTCCTCAGGATGCATTTCAGCAAAGGGAAGAAAGAGTATTTTAGCAAGGGAAGAGATGTGGAACCGGATGATGTGTTTTGAACTGCTAGTTCATTCAGATTGCTCCACTTTTCTGATTTTTGTTCCGGAGGAGTGGTAAAATTCAAGAATTAAGTCTTTGATTTCTTAAACGTGTTAGTTAAGAACTCAGAAAACGATTCGACCAGATATTTCAAGTGAACAATGTACAGTGGAGTATCGTTTATACGATGCCATTGTTGCTCAGCATATATTATAAGTTAAATTGCCGTCGTACGGTACAAGTAACATCCGAATTAGTTTCACGGAGGTACCTGCATCCAATTTCAGGTGTTTCAACGTACAGTACCCGAGTATGCAATACCACACTGTCCTACAGATGTTTTCTATCACAACGGATGATTCATAAAGACAAATAGTAAATCCATTGCATATGGTGTCCTTATTATACTTCATGACCATCGAGTTATATAAATCAATTCTCATTTACTAAGCAGACACAATTCCCCATATGATTCTAAATCGAAAATATAATTTTCAGCTACTGAATACAATATCTAATTATATATTTATTAGTATTTTTGCCAAGTGAGCAGCACTCTTTCCAATATGGCAACCCGTCCGGCTACTCATCGGTCCGTCGGTCAAGCGTTTGTTGAGGGTCAGCGTAGTCATGCAATTTTTTTTTGACCACCAAAATCTCCACTATAACTTCTGTAACTCATCCTTATGGCATATTGTGGGCGTTTCACCAACATAGAATGAAAGATAGCTACTTAAAAAGATATTAAAATATATTTTTTCTCCTATTAGAAAGACACATTTTTAACTTCTTCAATATGTTTGTATAATTACACTCCAAAGGATGTGGTTGGCGCTCATTACCAAAATAATCTGAATTACAAATGAAAATTTTCAATGAATTTGCAACGTTTCACTGTATGCTAATGAATCCAAAGATTTAAGAACCTTGTGTCGTGTTAACAATGGATTTACTATCTTTCTTCGAACAACAAGATTGAAAGTACTCAAAGGCACCGTTTATATAATTAGCAACTCTCCCTCTTTGTACGATTGTGCAGCGACGTACAAAAGATATTGGTAGATTCAAACGTGTTTTCTTTAGTTGTCATTTTTGAAAGCACAGGAGGAAAATGAAGTTTTATTTTTTAAAGAAAGTAGGAGGCGTTACGGTACTACGTGAGCAGTTTATTAGAATATTACACAATTCAGAATGGCTCATAGAAAGAATACTTCTTGTACCACATGACCTTAGAATAATTAATTGCTACTCTTTTGTTGTTGTTATTATGCTTTTATATGATAATTTTCTTTCTATTCTAATTTCGGCTGTGACTTTTTTCCTGCGTATTCTAAAACTTGTATTTGTACCTGAGAGCCATAGTATCTTAAGTGCATTTTTCAAGTTTTTGCGACGAAGTTAAAAAATAAACATTTCCAGTACTATAAGGCTAGACTTTTCCGTGTAAACCTTATAATAAAGATGTGCGATGGGAACTTTAAAAGTTCAGAACCCTCATATAGCATCTTTGTCTTCGGTAATCCGTCTGTCCATTAAGTGTAAACTCACAAAAATTCGAAAAATGGAGTTAAGATACTGTGACACTCAGGTACAGATATATCTCTCAATCTTTAGATAAATGGAAAAATTATAAACGATCAAACTAATCGTGATGAAATTATTTTTAAAATTATTATTAAAATTATAAATTTATTTTATTTATTCTCTTTAAATGAAGGCGGGGAAAAACGAAGAAAAGAAAAAAAAGAGCAGTAGACATGATTTGCATACTTCGCGTAAGAGATATCAACTTGCTTCACCAATCAGCTCAAAACGCATCTTCAAACAGTCCTTATGAAATTGTTCATTAATATACACATAAAATTACTTAGCTCTTTTGTTTAGATATGGACACAAAACCTATTTCCAATGTAAAATTACCATTAAAATTTCAAAAAAAAAAAAAAAAAAAAAATTTCTTACTACCAATAAAAAGAAGAAAAGAGAAAGAAAGAGTAGAGGCTTGAAGATTTTTATAATATATAGTAAATTGATTTTAGTGTGTTACTATTATTTTTTGTTTTACTACCAGTTTTATTTAAATTTCACTACAAATAATATAATTCAAAAAGTCCAAATTTCTCTGCTGTAAACCATTATGGTTATACGGATTCATATAAGTCTCTCTTGGAGCAAAGTTAGGGGATCCCAACCTTTGGGTTACGTTACTCCTAATTTTAAAATACATAATGTTATTGAGTTTAAGAACAGTTACACCGAAGAAAAAAAAAGCATTTTTTCCCAGTATTTGGATGGTTAATTACCCCTGCCGTAATACTTCCACAGATACATAAATATCATTTCCGCGACGGTCAAGGCGAAGTTGCAAAGCTTAATGAATGTCGTTGGAAGTGTTTATTTATTAATTTAGTTTGGATGTGCTTAGGATATGCGGTATATCTTATCTTGTTTATGAAACTGGGTGGATAGCAGTCGACTGCAACATGCATCATTCACTTGAAGAACACCTCATCTCCAATTTTTTTTTTTTTTTTGAAAATTAAGATTGGCATGTCAATTCATTGGTTAGGTCATGCTACATGTATGTCTCATAAAACAACACATCTCCAGTATTCATACATGTAGAAATGAGATGCTAAAATCGTGGTCCATTTGAGAAACAACATATCTCCAGGAGATATGTCGATAAAAAAGTAAATGTGCCGTTTGAAACACAAAATAACCATGAAATTTTCATTGTTATTTTTTGCTTCTAAAAGTGGCCGTTATTTTGAATATTTCAGCACAAAGGTAAACTTCATGTTGTGTGTATTTTCATTTCACTTTACTTTTACGCATCCTGTGAATCCAAAGTGCATTGTGACAAATTTCATGTCAAGTTTGACCAAAAAATGTTGCCAATTTACCGGCTACAAAGGTTGGTGCTTATTTTTACTATATTTTGGTGCAATATGCACATGTGAGTACCCAATTACTACAAAATTTAGCATCATTTTTTGTAGACAAAATTTCACACCATTTTTTGGTGTCACATATATTTAAATTTTTTACAGCGTGACGAGTAATAGAGCCTGTCACTTACGTGCTATCTTGTTACAGGACACTATTTACATCATTAATTCATTAATGAAATATCTTACTGTTCCAGAAATATTCTTTGCAATTTTGTTCAGTTACTTAAGAAAGCAAATTATAATGCAAAATAGTTTTCACATTCTCCTTCAATTTTATAATACTAATGGCACACCACTCTGAGAAAATAACTTAATTTCATAATGAATTGATTTAATTTTTCTGAAAATTTATTTGCTACGTAGTTTGAAGAATATTAAAATTGGAAAATTAGTGCAAGTAATGCTGTTTTTTTTTTGAAAGTAAAGAACATCGTGAAACATTGCTTTTCAACTTGATTACTGCTTGGGAAATACCTCTGATTAGAAAAAATCTCACTTTCCTAGATGATCAATATTTGATAGATATCAAACTACTTCTTTCATTCACGAGAAATCTCTACTACCATCTTTCCTCCTACCTATTCATACTGGCATTAATTTCTGTAAAGAAAGGTAAATTTCTTAAGGTTTCTTCCCCGATAACATTGGATGTCAACAAACCAAAGGCAATCAACATTTATCAGTTGAATACAATCTACATTTGAAAGCCATCTATCACGCAATTTAAGGGAGCCATTCTAAAACGAAAGGAAATGCCCAAACGTGCCCAGAATTGAAAATAATCTGATTTTAGAAATGGGAACGGTGGATTTTCCCAAGCACAGAAAATGTTTTTGCTGAATTGCAAGTGTACGTTTGGAATATTTGAAGGTTTTTATGGATTGGTACATGTTGTTCAAAGATTAGCTTATTTGGCTATCAATGTTTCAGTAATACTTTTTTATGTATTTTATTTCCGTAGTTCTTTAACATTTTTAAATTAATCGTGTGCATGTAACTCGCATTTTTTGAAATCATATTTCCACATTTGCTGCTGAAAATTGTTAACACTAGATGTACCAGGCCGTTTTCACCATTTCTAAACTTTCATTTTACACGAAGTTGATGAAACTTTCAGTCACATTAACTTGTCCTACTTAACGTGTATTGGGAAAAGCCAATGCAATTGAAAGTTGCACTATAATTAGTAACAAATTACGCAAAATAGAAGCTTCGAAACAGTCAAAATGACTGGTCTAGTAAATCTAGTGTTAAACCATGCATTAATGAGTGTATGAGTTTAAAAATAGAAAATATGTGGAAGATATATAAAGTTTTTCAAGTAGCTTTTTAGTTTCCGGTAGCGAGCCTATTTCTAATTTTATTATGAAGCAGGTGCATTCCATGGTAACAGACGCAACATTTCGAAGCAAAAAGTTAACTTTAAATAATTAGAATAAGTAAAGTATTAAATATAAGTACTTTATTTTACTGCCTTATATAGCTGCATTAATACATTAGTATACGGCCTTATTTGAAACCTTGTTATTCTACTCGTAATGATAAAAATTTATAAAACATTACAGTAACTGACGCAACATGAAATAGACATATGTACTGGAAAATACAAAACAAATTCAAAAATCTGTGAATTATGAGCTTTTGAGTAGGAAATTTTTATTTAAATGAAAAAGTAACTCATGCTCAAAAAGATGTACACTTGTGTTATTCTTTGCTGTTAGGCTAATTATTTATGCATACAAAAAATTGTAGCTCACGCAACACAAAAGAAAAATCGGCTTCTAATATTTATCAAGTGACCGCCAAATTGTTTATTGTGAAGAAGTTTTTTCTCAAAAGGGGGTAGGAAGTAGGAAGAGTGCTTGTAAATAACTTCTGTATCCCAAAAAATATAAGAAAGTAATACTTGTCAAAATTTTTCATTTTAATGTTTCCCAAAGATGTTCACTTTTACATATGGAATTCCTCAGCAGCATTGCTTTTACAAAGCTTTTCACCAGTGTAAGTTCAATTTTAATTATTGCAATAATATTCTATTGAAATTAGCGAACTAGGAATTCGAATTTATCTTTTCTAAATTGAGAAAAATTTGACATTTTCCCTTATTAAGGGTCTTGGTCACGATAAAGAACTATAATGTTAAAGCCTTTACCTTATTAAACCTTATAAAAGCCTTTTTACAAGGACAAGAACACAAATTTATAAGGTGAAGAAAATGTGCCTGCCTCTGAATTTTTATATTAACATATGAAGTTTAATAAGGAGGCACGTGGAAAGAGATATGTGTTCTGTTAATTTCCTAGTTGGATATTGTAACATGATTTTACTAAAATTTGAAACAGTCGGAGGGATCTGAAGGAAATGTACGTATATAAGTTAGAATGTAGAACTTAAGCAGTAATAGCTTTAAAAGAGCATCAAACAGTACGTTTTTCTCTCGTGGAAGATATAAAATTGAAATTTTTTACTTAACCTGGGTACTTAATTAAACTCTTCTACGTGGCTTACAAGTATTCTTTATTTAATTTCTTTAAAAACTCTTTTACCATCCTTTCCTACACTTTTTCGAACGCGAACAAATATTTTTTGTAAACTTTTTTCTTGACTCTCATTTACGTAAAACGCAGATGAGCCATTCAGTTGGCAAAAACTCTACACAAAGGCAAAAATTGCGAAAACTGATGAATGAAAGGATTTCGTAGAGGTTAAGCTTGTAGAATAGCTATCAATAGTTGGACCAATAATGGACTAAAACTGTTTCTGAAGCTTCATCACCATTTATGAAGTTTGAGTGTGTTTAAAACTTCATAAATGGTGATTTTAAAAAAAACATTTTTCATAATGAAAATCTTTGGTACCAAATACTTGGACCAAGGTGCAATACGCATACTATTCGTTAGTTGCGCTCTTGGGCTTTTTAATCTTTTGTAATTAGAAAAAAAAAAAAAAAGGCATCAGGCAGACTTACAAAATTTGCGTTCTGGGAAACCCGTTTATTGTTTTATATTTTATTTTAAAAAATGTTTCCATTTTCAAACTTATTTTTATTAATTGTATGCATTTTTTAAAAAAATCTTTACTTGATTAATAAATTATTTTATTATTATTTAACTTTGAAATTAATCATAACTCAAAATTGATGTTTGTTTTGCAAAATTCAAATGTTGACTCAAATTGTGTAAAAGCAAAAGCAATGTAACGTTTGCGGAATGGCAAAATTCGAGGGCGTAGATTCCATCTTCTAAAGTTCTGTTTTCAAAATAAATGCACTAAATATCATACTTTCTCAAAATATTCTTCGACGAAACAAGCTCAAACGAACGAAAGAAGTAATTAAACAAAGAAAAACGAAATATTTCACTAAAGTTCCTTTATGATATCCAAGGTCTGTTCAAGGCCTTTGTATAACCACTTTTTAAAGCTGCTGATGTTTGAAAGCGCCCATGCGGTTATTTCGAACGCAACCCGGAGAAAGATGAAATTCTTTTCCGAGGGTTCTCTTCGTAAAAGAACAAAATTTTTACTCTTTGCAGTTATGTGAATTGTTTTGAGTCCAAACTTGGTTTTGAATGGTGACGCCTTTTTCCAATTGTTCTTTATCATGCGTTACTTCAGTGGTTGTAATCTAAAATTAAAGAGTTACATTTTTATATACTTATTGTGTTTGAAGAAGAGACTTTTGAAGGAAAAATCAGCAATAAATCTCGATTGTAGGCAAGCTCAGTTTTTTTTCTTTCTATGGATCGATTTTTTTCCATACACGATTTCTATTTCTTTTTTTCTTCCATAGTTTAATGATGATTGATAACCGTATGTAGTGTAGAGGCTTTTTTTGTTTGAATTTTACTTTTTTTTTTTTTAAATTCAGATTATAGTGATGTCATTTTTCAGTCTGGTAGTAAGAATATTAATAAAATGAATAATAATAAAAAATAAATAAACAAATAGATGATAGAAAAACTTGGTAAAGAAAAGTAAAATAAGTAATAATAAAAAAATCATTCGTACTTCACTTACGCAATATTCATTTTATTCATATTGTAGCGCAAACAATTCTTGAGAGTTTTTCGAAAATGATTGTTTTGATGTCACAAAATACAAGAGTTGCCATTACTACGTCAGGTGAATTTGAAGTTTGCATAATCTATCATTTCTTCGCCGAGCAAAATGTTCAACTCCGTGATCGAGAAATTCAATAATTCTATTTTTAAGCATTCTCCATATTATAGGTCGCAATATAGGTAGTCGTAATGCTTTGGTATGATGTGAAATTGAATACGTTCTATTGTATTTTTTCTTCAGAGGATTGTTACGCAATTGTATTGATGTCACAGAATGCAAGAGTTGCCAATTACTACGTCAAGGGAATTTGAAGTTTGCATAATCTATCATTTCTTCGTCGAGCAAAATGTTCAACTCCGTGATCGAGAAATTTAATAATTCTATATTTAAGCATTCTCCATGCTATAGGTCGCAATATAGGTAGTCATGATGCTTTGGTAGGATGCGAAATTGAATACGTTCTATTGTATTTTTTCTTCAGAGGATTGTTACGCAATTGACAATCTATTAATTTACGCAATTTCTAAAGCTATTTTAGGAGAAGAAAAATGTTGAAAACTACTAAATATTGTTTTTATATTTGCTTATTTTTTCGGTTCGTGTGAAAAAATGATTAAAACTTCGTTTAAAATTTTAGAAGGAATTTTTTTTTATAATTTTAGAAAGTTCGAGAGCTAAATATTTTATTGCTAAATAATCTTATGATCTTCATGCCAAGAGAAATAAAGTAAAAGAGGAAGTTATTTATTGAATGTTCCAGTCATCACATTTTGTCATATTTTCCGTATTTTTAGAAAATTTAAATTAAAATATGTCTGGGAAAATTGAGTTTGATAGCTGGGAAAAAAAGTGACTTCACAACCCTTGCGAAAACGGCACAACATTTGTCGTAGACTTTCAGCATGCGTCATTCGTTATACGCATTTTAATTAACAGGCCCTCCCGTTGATTGCAAAGTACAGCAATGAGAAAACATCAAACTCTTTCATAAAATGACTTTGATATAGGACAGGAAGAAGGGGTCTTTCTGCGCATCCAACGCAACTTTTTAGTAAATTGCTATTAAAGCTTGTTTAATTGCCCCCCCCCCCTTTTTCGGAAATTATATTTCTTCTTTTATTGCACGGAAAAGAAAGCATTTTTCTACTTGTGTTTTATGTAGTTGAAAGATGTTACTAAACTATACAACAGCGCAAAAACATTTTCCTTTTTTTGGACTGAAAGCATTCTTTTCCATGACAAAACTTCAGTACAATAAAATATTAAATTTTCATCTGTCGTAGAGCCCACAAGAAATATTCATCAATGAAGCTATCAGCCAGGGACTAAAACTGTAACTTGCCCTTTCTTTTACCTTAAATGATTTCTAAATATAACTGCCTAACTCATGACTCAATTGTAATTCATAATGTTGGAATTGGAAGCTCTTGAACTGGAAGCCACTGGATCCGGACCGTGCTCTGACACAGCTGCCATCAAGTTTTCTTCTACGACAGTGGTTTTGGAAACAAAAGAGGAATATAGTCAGATTTTTCTTAGAACAGTTGCATCCTGTTTCAGCTGTGATAGAATAGGCAATGACTATCTATTGTAATCGGGTCCCAGATTCAAAGTCCCAGTTTTGTCATAGTTGCTTTTATGGAAGATGTGATGAAGCGATTATTGTCACCATAGTGTCTAAACCACGTTGAGAGGTTTACCACAAAAACCTGCCATGAGGTTTTTGGTTTCTTGTTACCCCATATTTATAGGCAGACAATCACTCCTGCAGGAATGTAGCAATCACTAAGGTTATATGCGTAATAAATACTGCAAAGCATATTGACTGCTATATATGTTGGTGGGGTAGAAAATGATATATATCTACAGTCCCAACCAGCTTTTGTATTTTATTTATTTAACATTGTTTTAAATAAAAATATATTTAGACCGAACTTAACCTTCTTAGGTCGTGAATCGAATATAAAGGGCACTTCTTATATTAGGAAATATCTGTGAGGTCCTAGTAGTAAAGATGGGTTTGAATGCAAATTTGAAGATGATATAAGAATGTAATGGAATGTAAGTGTTCTAGATGTTAAAGTATCCTTTTTGATAAATATGTACTGATTTAAAACCATTGAATGAGTGTATGAGTTATACGGTATCAAAACAAGAAAATAAATCTAACTTTAAAACAAAGCTAACGATTAAAATGTTAAATACCATAAGACAGAAAAACTACACAATTACAATTCGAAGGACCTCAAGGGCTTTATATTCCATCTTCCTGCTCCAGATAAACATGTATGGTTATTAGTACCGGAATAGTGAATAAAACAAACGACCTGAGGAGGTCACCCTCAGTGAACTCGCCACTACCGGTCATAACATGTCTAAATCCGTTTTATCGCATGGATATCCCTCTGAATTACCGGACACTGGCGGATTTAACCCACACGCAATTCTTGTTTGAACTCCCCTAATGGCATCCTTGACTGTCCGAGGCGGCTCAAAATTTTTCAGTCTTTTCTTCTTCTTTCAAGGCCCGGCATTTTTTCCCCACCAAGAACTTGGCAGTCAAAAACGGAAGAAGCACGGTGGGTGGAATAGCAACACGAAGCTCGTGCAGTAACTTCATGGTCCAGTGCACACCAGTATAAATTGTGTTGCAGCCTCCTTCAGATGTTTCATTTTATCTTCTTCAGAGGGTTAATTCACGTGACGGAACATTTCTTACATAGTGATCCCTTTCAGGTGATTTTAGTACTTGACGGCTGTCTGCATTGCAAAAATATGCATACCCTACTGTGATGTCTTGCGTGTATTAACATTGAGGATTTTTCAAAAATTTGGCCTGGTTTGTGTCAAGGACCTTACATTAAATCATGAAAAATGCTTGAAAACATATGTAATGCCACTCACAACTTTGTCAATATGCTTATATCTAGTGCAAGATGACCATCTTTATGGATAAAAGAATTGTGCTTGCAAAATTTTGAAACAATTTCGTGGGTTCTTCATTCTATCAAAAGATCACGACTTCTGTCGTTAAAAACAAATGATTTAATTCGACAAACTATGTTACTGCTGCCAAAAATATTAGAAATAATATCATCACAGTCATTATAAATTTAGATTTTTCATCTAGCAGCTTAGGTTTTTCGCAATGGAAACTTTTGCTGTTATATTGTGCTTGTTGTTTTTCGTGAATCGTGGAATGTGCCAAGAAACTACCACTCTAACAACTTTAGAGCCTACTGTAGAAACTACTTCAACGGTAAGATATTTTATATCTTTTCTGTGATGTGGGAAGTACCTCACTCTCCCACTTATACGTACCATTTGATTTCATAATTTATTTATTTTTTTCATTTTTTGAAAGTTTCTAAGAGTTTTTCGTAAGTTAATTAATAATACACCATTTTGTATTAAACTAACTTTTTAGGAAACATCTTTTTTGTATTCGAACAATTGCTGTATGGCGAATCGAATCTCGGTATTGAAAATAACCCTTTATTGTAATTTATTGTAAGTTTGTCTCACACTTTTTCTAAAGATTTTTTTTTTTTTTTTTGCTGACATTAAGTCTATTTTTCGGATTAAATATTTTCTTCAACCTATTTTGCTTTTACCCACAAAGTAATGAATGTAGCCCATTCCCAATTTAGTTCCTCACAATTTAAACATTACATGTTGTAAATGAAGTGTGGCCTACTTAAGGCATTTTACGAAACATAGCAAATAACATAATTTTTCGCTCTCAATTTCAGGTTAAAAAACATGCTTCTGATAAAGTAAAACCTATCACGAAAACTAGACTACACATTCATATTGCTATAATAGCGTAATATACTCATGTAATAAATATTTGCAAAATCGAAATTATATTACCCATAACGAAGCGAAAATAGCTCTCACGAAATCACTATAAAATTTCTCGTTTAAAAATGAAAAATGATTTATTAACACGCTTAACTCTTAAAATAGTGTCTTAATGAGAACTGTTTAACGCTCTGTATCATAGTACAAGTAATACACTGGTGTTCTTCTAATTTTCCTTATAGACAAAATTTAAAAATACTGAAATACGTGTATTTTATTTTTTTGTTATTACCTCGTATCCAAAAAATCAACTACATCCAAATTTAAGAGTGGTAGAGATTTAAATGAATAAATAAATAAGTACAATGGAATATGCATATTTTATTTTTTAAATATTGTTCAAAAGCTTTTTTTTTTAAATTGTATTCCAATGAGTGTAAATATAGAAAAAAAATAAATGGATAATTTCCAGAAGTAATAAATAAATAAATTAATAATAAGTAACTAAAATAAAATAGAATATAAATAGTCTGATTTATTGAATATGTCTTTAATTAACCATGGAAGAGTATGTTTATGTATTTACATTGAATGTAGAAAATAACTAAACACTTCAGTGACTCAAGCTCAATTAAATATCACGAAATGGATAAAACCTTTATCAATTAGAACATCAGTACCAATATGCAAATATTTTATACTATTTTTACTTTGATTGTATTGGGAAAATAAATAAGCATTAAGCATAAAAAGGAAAATTTTACTTCCTTTATATTTTACATTATATCGAGAGAAAAAAAAAAAAGAAAAGAGAACTCTGTATCTCCTTGATTTAATATGTATTTAAAACTGAAATTTATTCTCTGTAATCATTGTTTTACTTTTATAGTTTGAACTCGTAACAACGTAATAGTTTGTAAGACTGAATGGACGAAGATAAAAACTTTTGGTCTGTAAGAATAACTGAAGCAAAATAGATACATTATTGAAGAGGTCTCAGAAATGTGTGACCCGTGGTTCCCAAAGTGAACCACTTAATAATTTCAAGTAATTATGCTTGAGTTTCGGTGATGAAACTAGGAAAAATATATAAGAAACAAACAATTGAAACGCACAGGAAAATAAATGATAACAGTACTTGAGTACAAGGAGAAAACAATGTAAATAAAGCACAAATTGTGAAAAAACAATAGTTTTGACAATTTGCGCTTTATTTACTCCTTGCTTATGCTTTGTTTTCTCCTTGTACTCATATTTTTCAAAGCATTTTGGATAATTTTTCTTATAATAACAATGCATATTTTGCTTGCTTGCAAAGTAACAAGAACAAGCATGTATTTTTAGATTTAAAAATTAAAACTATACTATAAATTAAAAAGAGAAAACTATTTGGCAATGTCATTTCATGGGTTCCTGAAAAACGTCTAGTAACACTGATATGGCTCTCATAGTGCTATCTCAGAATTTGCTCAGTAGCAAAAGAAGAGTGACGCAATTAAAGTTACAAAAAGACAACTACTATTTAAAACAATAACCATAAAACTGAAAGCCAAGAGCTATTATTTCAAAATCAGTAGGAGAAAAAATATGGAGATATCCAAAAATGGTAACAGGTACTTTATGGACTAATGCAACTACCAGCAGAAAGTTCAAATTTGAACAAAATTGAGCAAAACACTATTAAAATCAAAATTTAAGTGGGAATAAAGTTATCGGACTATTACGGCGTAAGATATTACAGACCGACAGACACAATTAATCTTCTCATAACCTTACTTTGAAATTTTCTAGTTTTCAATACTTATTTAATTTATTTTTGCTCCTTTTTTTCTTGGTTTTAGCGATAGTTTTACGATGCGTTAAGTTTTCTTTCATACTTTCTTAATTTCTTTTATCTTTATTTTTACGTGAAAAGCAGGTTAAAAATGTGAGTAAAATGCCAAATACAGAAAAATCCGAATATTTTCATTAATGCTTGTTCTTATGATAATAAAAATTTTAACTTAATTTTTACACTTAAACTTACCTTGTATTGTAATTAGTTTGTCAATCAAACTTCCCTTTTTTTTTAAAAAAAGCAAACATTGCAATCAAACTTCCTTTTAAACTTTTCGCAAGAAGTAGATTTAAACGTTAATGAGCATCGGTTTTTACGCTACAAAATGATCAATGAAACTTTAAAATCAAATTATTAAAATAAAATAACCTTAAAAAATTAATTTAATTTGCTGGTTTTAAATGTGTTTATAGAAACCAAAATGTGTAATACATTTCTTGTTACCCCCTCCCCTCCCCCTGGCACAAACTTTCACAGTTTCTCCATCCCCTCCCCTCTTTACGCGTGACATCACTTAAGAATGACCCCTGTTAAAGATTGATAGTTAGAGTGCTACGAAAATTAATCTTGCTTGGAAAATTTAATCCATATTTACTATGTTGCAACTCAGGCAAAACGTTCAAAATATTTGCATTTGATTGCACGGCCTTATAATTTCTAATCAAGCCTTCTTTTATATAAATAGCCTTCAGTATATTTTCTTTTTAGTCAGAAAAGGGCCCCTAAGGGGAAGGGGGTAGTAATCTTTCACACAAGAGTCAAAACCCATTGCCTTTTTTTGAAATACAAATGGGAAAAAATAAGAATATTTCCATGTCATTACTGTCCATTTAAAAGCCAAAGTTTTTTTTTGGCCATGAAGTACTTTTTTTGTGCATCACGTGCGTCTACTTAAGAATCATCAGCCGTGACCAATGTCATATTTTTGTGACATCTTTGATGTCGTTCTATGATTAGACTTTCAGGACAGAAACAATTATCATAATCTGAGCTTACATTTCTTCTAGCTACCGTAATTTCCCCGATATTATATATGGATTACATCGCTTAAAGAAATCACGCAGCAGTATTTCGTAGCTTTTCGAACAAGTTCTTTCATGTAAACACTTGTATAAATGTTACTTTTATATTGTACACGAGCATAATAAGAGCGTATTTAACTTTAAAGGTTATATGTAAAATATGTAGTAGTTCTTTATTTTCAGAACAAATACAGTGTTAATACATATTCATGAAGTAAATTTTGAATATTCACAGGATTGTTCAGTTTTTGTATTTCCGGCTTAAAAATATGCACAATGTATTTCTTTAATTTACCCCTAAGTAAATTTTTGTTCTTTTGTATTCTTTGTCTGAAGTTAGAAAATACAAATATACATATAAATTTGTAAATAAAAACCTTCATTCGAAACACTTGAAAGTTACCACTGCTTTCATTAGCGTAGTGGATATAAAATTGTAAAATATATTTTTCAAAGTCCTGTGTGCGCTGTGTGACTTTTCGCATCCTGTTCTGGGTTGCCAGTTAAAATTATGATGTGGGGAAAACAAATGTTATTACTGCAGCGAAAAAACGTGTCTAAAAGTGTAATATTAATTTTATGAAATAAAACTTATTAAATATTATACAAAAATACATGAAATACACATATGTACGCTGTATGCATATACATAAAATATATTTGTCAATTTTTTATTTTCAAACTTGATAGCGTTCTCAAACTTAATAATTTTCAAATTTTTGTGGAAGTTTTTATTTTATACATGGAACAAATAAGAGGAGTGCCTCCTTGCAAAATTTAAATGTTGAATTTTAAGGATCACCCTATAATATATATAAATCTAAACAATGGACAACAAATTCTCAAAATTAGTACGTAAGAGAATAAATATTATTCTGTATAAAATATATAACGCTTAATGGAACGACACACAGTTACGCGTAAAAACAGAATTTTGGTGGCTCAGAATTAAAGGCCATTTAATTTTCAAAATGTTAATTAAAAAAGCAATGAGCTAAAGAAAAATTACCTGAGAAACCATTCAGATATGCGTGATTTATTGAGTAAAAAAACTCCCATTACCTAGTAATAATAATAATATTTTTTTAATGAAATATAGGTCACTTGTGTGAGACAGTGTCTCTTTTTCTATTAAACGGCCCACCATCATTATCGTTTTAAAACACCTTTTTTTTCTCTCCCAAACTCTTGAATGTTGTAAACTCCTCCTTTGCTCATGTCCAAACACAAGATCATAATTCAAGAAAAATAATTTTACTAGCAATTTATAAGGTTTATTTAATAACTTTATTAACGACTGCATTTGTAGGTGAAGCCAAGTGAAATATTTGCTCACCAAATCTTCTGCGAATTCTGGTGTTGGTGATAGTATTATGAAAACACTTTTGGCCAAGTGTCAATTAAAATTACAATAGTTATTAATTAAATTACAAAAACTTTCTCACAATTCTTCAAGGTCTCACAATTAGTGAGCCATTAATAAAATAAAATTTAAAAGTATCAAAATAAAAAGAAATGAATATTAAGACACTTAACAATCGCTTAACTACGGGAATATGTATTTCAACGCTTATATTAGGAACTGGTAGTAAGAACCATAACCATTGACTGTAACTGACGTCTACAGCTCCTCAAAAATCATAAAAATAAACAAAATTAACTTTCGTTTAATTCCGAAGATGTGTATAGTAATTTTTGTTAAAGTTTGAGAGTTTAAGAACTAGCTTCACTGCAAGTTAAAAAAAAAAAAAAAAAAGAAATCGGCCTAAGGATAATTTGCTTACGTTCATGAATCGAATACTCCTTAGAATATGAAAAGCAATATATCAGTAGAACCTAATGAATAATTTAACTATTAAATAAGTAGATTTATCCCTTGTTATGAAGCTTTAGAAAGGAATCAAAAGATCGTTTTTATATCTTAACCTCTTGAGGCACATACAATTTTGACGCAATTTTATGGTTCTCCGATTTAAAATTGATTATAAAAATTAAAAAGACAAAAAAGATTTTTTCACCTAAATTTTAATTAACAATTAGTTTAATTAATAATTAATAGCCAATTTCTGTTTTTAAACCCAAGTAAACTATCTGCTGATAAACTTCAAAAGCAATTGGGTGTTTTAATTTTCAAATCGCCACACAAGCACTAGTTAAATAAACAGCATTTTAAAAAGTATCCGATTGGGTACCGAGGATCGCAAAAGGTTATACTTCTGCATTAAAAATTACATAAAACACATCAGTCGTTGCATTTTTGCAGTGCAAATTAGCATTCATAGTTTTGCATTCAATTCCCAAATTAAATTGCTAATTTCAAAAATTGTGTCCCATTTCTATTCATTTTCTTTATATTTAAGTATGTTTTAATTGAAGTTATCACTACTACCAGTTTTCTGAATGAAAAAATTACTTTTAAAATGAAACGTTTTTTTTTTTTTTTTTCATTCAGATTTATTTGTAAGCAAAAATTGTGCTTGCTTTGAAGATGCTGAAGGTGTTGACTTAACGCCGACTGCATACTGTCAAAACTAAGATTGTTTTCCACCAGTATAAATAGAAGCCTCAGTATAAAAATTTTTGATTATTGTTTTGAAATTAGTTAATTTTTTTTATTGTTTTTCAATGGTTTTAGGAGAAATGGAGCTCATGTATGTTTTAAAATTTTATGTATCATTTATTATCATTTAAAAATAGTTAAAACAAAATATTTCCTCACTTTGTGTTAACGTAGGCTTAAAAACACGAGCAATCTATTTAAGAGCTTGCGAAAATGTTTCTTCAGCAAAGGCGAGTCTTCAACAGGCGGTCAATCGCTAATTTGCGCACGAATGTTCCTTCACAAAACAGCAATTTCTTTACACTGATAAATTTACTCTTTCCTAACTTTGAGAGATTATTGCTTTATTTTATTGAAAACTGGTGCTTCATTGAAACTAATTGCTTATTTGATTATACTTTATGTAAAAAAAAAAATAATGGCCCTTTTTCCGTATGAAATGATTGACTCATAACTGCTTAAAAGTAAAATATGTTTTTTCTCCTTTTTTTTCGAAGGGGAAAAATTACAGTAGCTCTGATCCATATCATATCACAATTTATCAAAAAATAAACGTTGAAGGAAAGCAGCAATTGTTTTGGTTTAGTGACCCTGAATAGGGCAGTAGCAGTTTGGGGTATTTCCGCCATCTAGTGGTGATGTCATCTTTGGGAAACCACGCGAGAAGCCCTAAGAGGAATGGCCAATCACTCATTTGCTCGAAAGGAAAAAAATCCATAAAAAATATCTTCTGTCTATCTCTGGATTTTGTACTATCGTTCCATCACTGGTTGTCTTCATCTGATAACACCGTGTGGGGAAACGGTGTTAGAAGAATAAAAACTACCTTGCAGAATTCATTGTTCGGTTTTTTCTTTTTCATAGATCTCTTTGTTAAGTGCACCGGATGAACGAAATTGCTTTCCCTTTTGCAGTCTTTATTCCTCCTCTTGTATTTTTTCTCTTTCTTTCCACCAGGGAAGAGCTTTATGTAATTAAAAGAAGATCAGCAAGGATGTTAACATGACCGATAAATTACAAGGTTTATCTTGCCTGCTTGTATTACGCTAACTCTTAAACGATAATTTCATAAATAAATAGTGTTGTGAGACAGGAGGTATCAGTGTCAGTCAGTCTGTCCCCATAATACCTTTTGATACATGATTCGAACAAAACATTATTGTTCGAAAGATCTTGGTCGGGACACGTCATTTCCATGCTTCTTCTTCCTTCTTTTTCTCTTTCTTTTTTTGTCTAGACAGAATTTTCATTGAATTTTGAACAATTAAAAGAAACTTCACATTAGGCTATATAAAAAGATTTGATTCCCATATAAATCTTGTTTAAATAGTCGAATTTGCTATGTAAAAATTTGACTGAAAGAACTTTTGACGTGGAAACTGAAAAGAATGATTTTTTGATTCATAACTATTTACGTAAAAATTCACAAAAAAAAATTGTAATGTTATCCTACGTATGGTACAAAATTTTTTCTTAATTTATTGGCTATTTATTTTTTTACCTATTCACGTAAAAAAAATTATTGTTTAAAATTTTTGCTGAAATTTAGTTCTATAATTTGATTATTCTGACTTCGTAAGCTTAAACATTGAGGTGAAAAATAACCTGAATGTAAAATATTTCCATTAAATATAACATTGATAGTGGGAATTTTCTGTAACGTAACGCGAAATAGCTTGAGAGGATAAATTTAAATTCGTTTTTACATTATTTAATAGTTTTGCTTCTATTTTTAAAATGCATATGATTGAAATAATCTAGTACCTGATTGAGAGAGCTATATCTGATGTTAGAACATCAATGTTAGAATGCGGCGAAGTACATTTGTTTAGTTCTGGATGAACATTTTATTTAATTCTTATAAATATGAGGAAAATAGCAGGAATATGTTATGATAGGACCAAAAACTTCAATTTAATTCTGAAATTTGTTCCAGCAAATTCTGGCTATGATGATTATGCGTTATAAGCAAAATTCGTTTTCTTTATTAATGAGACACTTTATTCCATAAATCTTTATTTTGGTATTTTATGAACTCATTTAATGCAATAATATAGTGCCTTTGAGAAATTGCTATGATATTATCTTAAACTTTCAAGCAATCTGGGCTTCAAGAATAGTTCAGTTTTCTGCATCTTTTCTTAAACATCGTAAAATCTCCAATAAGCATCAGAGTTCGTTTTCCTCCCATGGAAAATGAAAAATAAATTGAACATTAGATGTCGATGCTTTCAAAACATTGATCTTTTCTTTTTTTGTTAAACAACCGATGTTTTTATCATCGATCTATTGAAGCCTATGTTTGTTTAGCATCGGCGGTTTTCTGCTGTTTGATGTTTTACGTTTGAATTAAAAAGAAATAAAATAATCAAAATAAAAGAAAAACTGATTATTATAAATATGAGAAATAAAGTATGCGTCACAAATGATGTCACATTTCTTAAAATTTATTTGACACGTTCCTCCCTTTGTCACAAAATGTCACACACTTCATCATACCCCCTTCGTCACATGTCACGTTATATTACAAAACCACATATACTCGCACTAGCAGTTAAGAAACAAAGCTTGGGTTTGGATGATCGCCTAATTGTTACTGTTTATCTATTTTTACAAAGATAAAAAAAAACTAAGATAATTTCTCCAGAATATTTTTTATGCTATAATGTTAGACCAGAATTTGTTTGGATAGATGAGACATCAATATAAAGTTTGCGTAAACCTTTTAGCAAGTTAACCATGTGAGAAAACTACCATGAGCCCTCTTTTATTCTTTGAATAACTTTTTTCTTTTTTCTACAGCCATTTTTAAAATTGTATGTTTTTTAAGAATCTTTACCATCAAATAACGAACTTACATAATTAATAAGATATTTATCTTTATTTTAACTGAGTACTTAAATCTTAAAGTTGTATTGGATACATTTTAAGTCATTTAGGTTACATTTCTCTAATGGTATTTCAGATGATTGTGAAAAAATAGCTAATTGCTATTTTAACATAACGTTAATAACTGAAGCAATATTTTAATTAGTTACAAATGAATGAATGCATAGTGTGAGAAATGACCAAAAAAAAAAATCCTCCACCCTCTATAAGTTATGTCCGCTGCTTGTGCCCAACCACCTATCTAAGTTGACCATTAATGTGCTGCACCGCAAGTGGTCAACTTACACAGGTTTCACTGTATTATAGAGATTTTAGGCATGGTAAATGAGGCACTTTAATAAGTAGAATTCGTGCACATAGCCGAATTTAACTATTTAACTCGCCATGGGCACGGCATCATCATTTCCTGTCAGGCGTTTTGGCATGATTAAACTAGAAATATACATGATACAACAGAATATGTTTTGTGTAAGTACGTGTCAAAAGCCTGATGTGAGATGAAAGTTGAGTTGCATTTTTGTACGCCATAAAATGTGTGACGTGACTGGAGACGAGTGGAATAATGAATTCAAATTGTATCTATTTGTGAAAGACTTGCGAAGACGATGAAACCGTCCATTTTTCAATTTTTATTTTTAATATTGTAACAAGAAAGAGTGTTGTTTTGCATTGGTATTTTCAACATCGCCGAAGTTCTGATAAAAATCCCCGTCGGCAAAAAAAAAAAAAAAAAAAAAAAAAAAAAAAAAAAAAAAAGATTACTGCAGTGAATTCGAGTTTGCAATTAGTAAAGTTAAAAGTTGTATTAGTCTAAAACAAGGGTCCCCAACCTTTTTGTAGCTAAGAGCACATACCAGAATGTCGGTCAAATGGCGGGCACCATTTAATTTTTCAAGATAAATTTATAGTTGGCGTGTGTGGACACAGTTAATAATGCACACTACATATAATGCAAAAAAAAAAATAAATTAAATTTAACTTATGAATATAATTAGTATTAATATTCTTGTGCAAAATAAATGATTACTAAATTGCTTGCAAAACATACGAAGCATAAAAATTATTTATAAAATATATAAAATACAGTAGCAGTAGTGGTTTTGTTTTTGGGTGAAATACTGGTAAATTTCGATCAATTTTGAAAAATTGGGCCTTCTTCTAAATATTTTCTTGGAGTTTTAAAATTTTACCAGGGATCTTATGTTCCCAAAAGGAAACTTTTTAGGGGGCGAGAGTTCAAAGATTTGAAAGTTGGGTTTTTTTTGGGGGGCACTTTATTCATATACTCTAGATTCTAAATGTCCTCTAGTTTAAAATGGAAAACTAAAATATTTTATCGTTGGGCACAAGCAGCGGACATACCTAGACCGATCGACGTGCGCCAACGTGCCCGCGGGCACAGGGTTGAGGACCCCTGGTCTAAAAGTTACTAAAGTAAGTTGTAGGAGTTAGATGTGTGTAAAATTATTTGTACTATTTTTTATAACGAGCTGAAAGTTTAAATTGACAATGTCTGAAAACCGGAGTTATGAACTTGGTGACCTTCACCAAGACGCAGACGACATTTTCACTTAACAGTCAAAATTTATGAAACTTTTTTTGTTTTTCAGGAAATTTCTGTTGTTACTAGTAACTCAACAGCCAATACGAGAAAAATTGTGAATGTAGTTCCTTCAATCATGAATGCTTCAGGTAAATATAGTACTCTTTTCAGCATTACAGTATTTTTTGAGAATAGGTGTGATCATTTATGCATTATGCGTTACAACTAGATTTTAGTAAGCATCAACAGCATGCTTCGCTTGCATTTTTTGGGGGTATAAACAATGGGGAAGTGTCCCCTTCCCAGTTTGTTATACCGGCTGGAGGGGTGGGAGGATTTAAATCTACAAAAACAGATAAATTGATTCACAAGTGGTAAAAGTTTAAAAGACTTAAGGTGCAAAATCTTCATTGAAAAAGGTGTTCTTTGCAGCCTCGAAACACGTGTCTGTAATCTTTTGCACAATTTGTGCGTAATATACGTCATTATTTTTCTGTTATTGTCACTTTAGTTTCCTCCCGCGGAAAACGTTTAATGTAATAAAAAGCATTAAATAAATAGATAAATACACACACAAAAAAAAAAAAAACATGTGGAAGTAATACTAAAATTGTATATGCATACCAATAAAGCGAAAACTTCTTGCTTTTTTTCCCGAAATTTAGATTGTCCTCTCGTTTCTTGCGCAAAAAGCGACCACAGGCTAAACCGTGACACAAACACACAAACCGAAATCAAATGTATGATGCAAATAAAAAGCCTATTGATATTAGGCGAGCATAAATAGACAAAGTATACAAAATTAAATATTGTTAAATACACAACGGAAACCGTATGTTTGCATATCGTAAAAAGGTAAGGTAAAAAAAACCATTGTCAATAAAATATTGTCAAAATTTTGGGTATATGTCTTGTTTTCGCATGTAGTGTGCTATTCAATTGAGCATACGACACCAACCAATCAACGCATGTGAACACGGTGCAATAGTTTCAACACATTACAGCAGCGTGAAACAGCACAAATTCATCAAAGATGCAAGGAACTTTCAACAATAAATAAGAAAGACAGTGCAACTATAGTGCTGACATAAATCAATAAAATAAACCAGTATGTTACCAGTACCGGTAAACCAGTATGAATAATATTATTTAAATATACTAAGGTTTTTTGCTGCAAAATACTTAATTTTCAATGATTTTCTTACATTACTAATATAATTACTAGGAACTGGAAAGAATTTTTAATTTTATTATTCAACATTTATTATTATTATTATTATTATTATTATTATTATTATTATTATTATTAATTGTTATTCATATTGTTATTGTTGTTGTTATTATTATTATTAATATTAATATTATTATTATTGTTGTTATTATTATTATTAATATTATTATTGTTATTCATATTGTTATTGTTATTCATATTGTTATTGTTATTGTTGTTGTTGTTATTATTATTAGTATTATTATTTTTATTGTTGTTGTTGTTGTTAATTCCCTTGCCGAGCGCTAATGGGAGGTCAGAGACATGTTGGATTAATAAACTCTCGTTACAGTTTCTTTTAAAATCCATTTTGTGTTCCGTTTGTTGTTATCACTGATAACCTGCTGTAACTGTTTATGGATCAGCCATTAGGGATAAAAAACATTTATTTTTAATTCTATTATTTTTATTGTACTCCTGGACTTTAAGTATAGAGCTTAATGTCATTCTTGTACATTAAGTTCTATAGGCTCAAAAATTTTAATGTTTTAAGTTAAGCAACCATAATTTCATGAATTAGAGAATCATCAAAAAACTACGATTAATAGAAATATTTTGTAAATGATAAGAAACTAAATGAATCCGATAAAAAAATGGCAAATGCCCAAAAACCCGATGTTTTCTAGAAAGAACAAATTACATTTTGCGTATGACTAACGCATTTCTAGACAACTCTCAACTAGTAAAATTTTCCGAAAACATTAAGAACTCGCAGACTTTTCAAGACTTGACAATTACCCGACGAAAATTCTTAGAATAAAATCCAATTGCCTTTTCGAATCTTCCAGAACCCTTTCAAACGTACATTATTCTTCGGTGAGTCAAAACCTATTTCTTTCCCTCCTTTAGGATTGATCTTGTCGTCCTTTATCGTTAATTCTCAGAATCGCTTGGAATGTGGTTTACTGTTATTGATAAATAAGTATTATTATTCAAAGGAGCCATTAATTGTAGCACTGAAATAAATAAGTTTCTAGGAAATAATCCCTTTGATTAATTTTACGTGGAGACTGTGAGGTGATAATGTGATGCACGCTATTTTAAAACTTCCTGGAAAGATTTAGCCAGAGACTTTCTTAGAATATTATTTTTAACAAAAATACACCCTTTCTCCTCCCCCCTTTTTTGTTATTTATGGCTTTATTTTAATGGTAAGCAATCAGTAAATAATTACTACGAAAATATTAAGTTCTCTTAAATTTTATAATGATGATAACTAGTTTCGACATACGCTTAGATAACACCTTTGAAAATATTTTGTTTTCATTAAAACTTGTAAAATTAGTCAAAATTTCACACATGTATATATATATATATATATATATATATAAAAGTAGGAAAAGTATTAATCTTGAAAGTCATTCGTACTGCAATGAATGTAAAAATATTTGTCTTTCGTTACTGTAAATGTTACGTTGGTCCTCTTGAAGTAAGAGAAATACATAACATACTATAAATGTATAAATATACAAACAATACAATTTAAAAGTGTAAATGATATCGTGTAAGTGTAACAACAAAAAAAAATGTGGGCAGTAAACATGCTTCATCTGATTTATTGCCTTATTTATTACAATTTAAATTTTTTATCGTACATATGTCTGCTGTATATCTGAACTATAGCAGTCATTTTTTATTTTTCTCCTGATGCAAGCCAAGGAGAAAATGCTAATAAGATAAAAATGTAGTGTCAGGAGTATCCAAATAATTTTGTATAAGTCATTGAAGGGGTCATTCCGAGTCAAATCAATCAATCATTAAACTAGAGAAAAAGTTCTCAACCTGAACATTTCAGATTTTCATGAAACTCTCTTAGATCGCGCTCTTTGGCAACTTAAATGTAGTTATAGTTTTTAAAAATTCTGTTTTTTTTCAGATGAGTTATAATTTTTTAAATGTGCAATAATGCCCATACTTTTTGTTGCTTGGCAGCAGTGTTTCATAAAACTACAATTACAGTTTTATTTTTGGTCTAGTAGGGGAGGGGGGAGAGAGTTGTAAGTTGGTGTAAAAGCTCATTTTAAAGAAAACATGACGTTTAACTTGATATGCAACTTGACTAGTTATCAGTAAAAAAAAGTTCACAAAATTTTAAAGTTCAGAAATTTTTATTATGCAGCTCTTTAAAAATGTTGTAAAAAATGCAAGATTTTTAATTTGATTAAAGGAATACATCCATTAGGCTTCAGATTGGGACCATGATGGGATCTGCAGCTATAACAAGAAATGCAGGACAGTTTTTTGTAATTTCTTTTAAAAATCTTTGATTTTTTCTTGACATTTTCTTTTATGCAGATAATACATGTTTTTATTTCTTTTATTTCTTTTTCTTTCTTCCTTTCTGTTTTTCTTCTTTTAACTTTTAATTTTTTTAATCAAGTTAAAATTTTTGTAGATAATACAGGTTTTTGAATATGTAATAATAAATACTTATATCACAAAAATCTAAGTGAAAACATTATATGAATAGCAGCTATGGCAAATAATATGCTATATAGTTAAATGAAAATTATTATGGAACGTATAGAGCAGAAAAATACTTTTGTTTAGTAACATGCCAGAAGGCCACATAAAGCAAACTCGCTTATTGAGTAGGTGCAGAAAGAGATTAAAATGCTCCCATAAAACTTAATATTATTAACATATGTATTTTTCCCGTTAAAGTTGATCAAAAATATGTTCTGATGGGAAAACTAGGACTAAAGTGCACAGACGAATATTTTTCGAACGAAAAGATTTATCGGAAATTCCGCAAGAAATTACTAGTAGAGTGGACTGACAAATACAAATAAACTACCGACACAGGCGATCAAAAAACATTTTCCTTATCTCACAAATAGACCCCCCTTTTTTACAGATTTTCATAACATTAATTAAATTATATTTTTCTTATGATGTTTCATGAGAAATGAAGTATGCTTTTTTCCTTTGACTATTTATTTTGCTTTAATCAATATTTTTGAAGCCTTTTTTTTAACAGGGAAATAGAGTAAAGATGAGAATATACAACAAAAATGAGTTTTGATTTTTATGAAGATTGAAATTATTTAGCTTAAAAGTATTTGGTTGTGCGTGCTATCTCTAATAAAGACCAAAATATTTGGTTGTGCTCTTTATCTCTAAAAGATAACGAACAAGACAATTCGCACTACTTTCTTATACTTTCTATCTCTAAACGAGACGCATACAATATGTTTAAGGGGAAAAAAAGAAGTTTGAATAACTAGCCACAGCATAGTTCTTTTCTAATGTGGTATTACAAAAAGTTTCATTATTTAATATCATTTATGTGTCAAAATGTTTTATATACACTATATTCAAAATGTTTTTTGAAATTAGAACAATGAAAATTTTATCCTTAAATCTATTTTTTTGATTAATATACGTTGTATACTTTGACATGTCTCAACTCCATTTCATTTTGGGGAAGGATGTTCTACTTAAGTATGACAATTACACTTTTGACTGAACCTACAACAAAAGATCAAAACAAATTTATAAAAATGCCTTTTCATCTACGTCTATTATCTGTAGCAAGACAAATGAAAGCTAAGCTTATTCCCTAAACTTTTAACTAAACTTAATTAGCAATTCAACTGCGGAATTAAATAGGTTCTTTGTTTCATTTTAAATCTTATTCACGGTATTTTATCTAGGATGGTATTCTGTAATTAATGAACAATTTACCATTGCCTGTTCTGGAGTAGAGATGCCAACAGTCTTACATCTTACTTAATGCATGAAAGACAAAGCTCATTATTATAATTATCTAGAATGAAATGAATGCTGCTGATGTAACGATCCCTCATATTACACCACAATCTCTCCTCTTAATTAAGTTCGCTTAGGTCATAATCATTAAAATGCCCCAGCATAAATGGCTCTGTTCAAAACATTCCTTTTCTTGCGAGCAGAAACCTTCAGCAAGAGAAAGGAGTGCCTTGCTTCAGGTGGGATTACAGTTTGTTTACCTGTCCCGGAACCTGAAAGAAGTTTCCTTCCTATTATTATATAAATATGAACCCCCTTTTTGCATCTTACTTTATGGCAAGGCAACATCACGGCTTCCAGTATTCTTATTCAACGAATCAAAACAAGCAAAAGTGTAAAAGAAAAGCGATTCTATGAAAGCAGAACTGTTCTTTGTTTGGTGTGAAGTAAAAGTTGGCGCTTTTCATTGTGAAGTCCAGGTGATACCACAGTAGTACCCTTGAAGGGTGGAATCAGCCTTGCACGTTGTCAATTCGTCTGCTGAGAGCTATTCCATTCAACGCTTATCATCACACACCGACAAGCGCCATCGCGTAATTTTTAATTAAAAGAATTCGGAGAGAGGTTTCTGTAGGAAGTTCTTGTAACGTGTCTATCAGTCTTCGCTTTTTGTTGTTCGTTTTTCTTCACTCTTTGGTGATTCTTTTATCGCTGAGTTACGTTTATTATGGGAAGAGAATGAGGACATTGTTGTGACTGTCGGAAGGCAATTATTAAGCCTTGGTTGAATACAGTTGTAGCATCTATCGAATGGAAGACAACGAAAATATGGAACTAAGGCACAATTTAAACTGAAAATGATGCTTTAATGTTTAGCAAGAATATGCATTACAAATGGAGTGTGACGCATGTTTTATTTTTGACTTGCTAGTTATTTAAATACTCTTGGATTTGTAAGTAAGGAGCACCCATTTTTTAAATTTTTGTGGATACATCAAAACTTCCAAAGGTAACACCGGAGATGGCTAATCTGAAATACAACTATAAAAAAAGGGAAAAAACATTTTGTCTGCAGATAATGAAATGGAACACCATTTCCCCCTCATTGATTTTTGGTTTATTGCCTAGATAGCAGGTGTTGCTAGCAAGCTTACACATACTCACTGTATATATATATATATGGCTAATTTTCTTTAATTTTAAAGAAGACATCTTGCTTTTGGCAAAGATAATTTTTAAGCCCCATGTATTCTCCCTCCTGCTATGCTATCCTGGTTTAGCATATCCCTCCTAGATATGCTAAACCAGTGTGCGTAGCGCTCTTCAATTGCATAAAACTATTTTCCAGGTAATAAATCGTGAATTCAATAAAAAAGAAAAAATCTTTCTAGTATCATGGTGGTAAAGTAAGTCCTTACAGAATGGGGCGTGGTTTAAAAGCGTTAAGCATCCTGTAAGTAACGTAGTTTCCTTTTTATTAATGACGAAATTTTAAAAGTTTTGTTGCGTTCATTTGCTGCTCTTTAAAAGTTATACCTCTTAATTTATTTACAGTACACCGCATGACTATGATTTTTGATAAGATGTAGTGTGATTATTTGTATCGAGAAGGAAGTAATGTAGATATCACCTAAGTTCCTTAAGCAGCAACAAAGAAATTAATATTTTTACTGCATTTTGTACAATATTTCGAGAAGTTACATGTGAAGAAAAGACAGCAAAGGACATTTTCTCTGCACTGGAAAGAGATGTGAAGCCTATTTTCTTTTTAAAAAATTCCATAAAACATTCCATACAATTTTTATAAAACACGACTTCAAGCAGAAACTCATTATACACAAAGTTACTAAAGATAATCATTTTAAAGAAAAATGAGTATAGTGTCATAAACTCATAAAGAGGTGGAAAAAACGGTGCCTTTAGGATATCTGGAGCCTGTCACGATAGAAAAACTATAAAAAATAAAGAAGAATATAAAACATTAAAAATCGATTAATTGAAGTAAGGCACCAAAACTAAAGATATGGTGGAGTTATTAAGAGATTTTAAAAAAGGTTACGAACTAACCGATGAGGAAAATATAATGGCTTGAGAGGCAAAGGATCTTAAAGGAACGGGGGGAAATATAATCTTTGGAAGATAAAGACGGTATTATGGAAGTAGGAAAAAAATTTAGAATAAGGGCAGTTACATGGAATAATTATATTGAAAAAAATAAGAAAATAAAAAGGAAAAGATAATTTTTGTTTATGAAAGATTAAATGGTCAAGAAGAAGTCTGAAATATTTGAGAATACTTAAGATGCTAAGAAGAAAAAAAATGACATTAACGACAAAACATAATTTAAAATTTGAATGGAAAGAAACAGGTTAGATAGAACAATGTAGTAAGAATAATCATATGTATATAATTTTGAAATTATTTTTTTAGAGCACAAGTGGGGAAAAACAACGTATGAACACGTGTTTTGAATTCAAAAGGAATTTTTTAAAAAATGCAAGAACTTTGGCAAGAATGTTGAGAGAAGCCCCACCCGAAGTTTGTTCAGAACATTTTGCAATATTAAACTTGTAACCATGAACGTGTCAAGCAAAAAAGAAAAGAAAAAGGAACTCTTTTTTGAACATTTGAGGAAGCAAGTAGATTTAAGTATTAAAATTGAAAGTTTGGAGATAGCTGGTGCAAACGATAGGAGAAACGCCCTACTGTTCTGTAGCAAGAGTGGCTAGAGTGGCTAGTGGTAACCGTAATAGGTGTTATTATCCAACATGGAGATGTAAATTTCTCGGTAATTCTTTCGCAGAATTTTCTCAAGAATGTTGTCATGGTGGAGAATATTTGAGAACATCGTAAAACTTATTTATCACAACATTACACGACTTAAAAGTGTGAAAGATTAATTTCAAATGAGCATATAAATAAATGGATAAATTAAAAAAAAATACTTAGAAATTTTTGCAGGAAAAGCATTAAATTAATTGTATTATTTAAAAAATAGCTTTTCAGAGGCTTTTCTTTAAATAAAATAACTATTCAAGGACTTAAATTTAACATATACATTCTTTACTCGAAAACATTCAGAATTATTCTTGAACAAGTTTCAATATCGAAAACTGTTTTTCAGAATATTATACTGTTCGTAGAAACCATTCTGGGACTTCCTATGTATAATTTAGTTTTATATTCAATTATATTTTTTAATAACAGTTTACAAAATTAAATAGTAGAATTTATTAAAGGATTTTTTCAGCAACATCTTTCAACTTTTCAGTCATTTTCTCTATAATATACATTTAAGACAATCATACAATCGTTTAAATAATACTTTTAATCGATAAGCATTTACTCAAATGCTTTATTAGAAAGCATTTATTCAAGTAACAAAAATCGTTTATATTGTTCAGAGAAAATTCTCCAAAATGAATTATTATTTCAAGGGGCAAATACATCACAGAATAATGTAATTTCTATATTTTGGTAATGATAATTCAATATTATTTCGTAATATTAGTTATGTTCTTATATTTAATTTTAAGAAAAAGAATATTCTCGATTGTTCTCCCAAGTTCAACTTCAGGAGAATATTATCGGAATATTTCCTCGCTCTACTAGAATATTTTCAGGAAATTCTCGACTCATATCTGTAATCCAGCGTCCGTGATTAAAAAAAAAATAATAATACTTGAGGCACCCATATGATTCGAACTTTGAATGCGTTTTATTCAGTCTTTCTTTTGTCACTTGCATGCCTTTGCACCTCACAGCAACATCATTAATGCTCTTAATTGCAAAGTTTTAACCAATTTGTTATTAACACAATAGTTAATTTTTTTAATACTTAACAGGAAAATATATTAATATTAACTTGAAGTTAATGAAAAATGGCACAAATGGTTTTTCGTCACATTTCATTGAACTTGGGATTACTTATAAAAAAGAACTTCTTATCTAAAATGTAAGATGCTTTAAAACATTTTCTTGTACAATTTTATTTTATTGTATTCTAAATGCGGTTCTCGTTATAGCTGTTACCATTCATCAAAACTGTGACAAAAGCTGGTCTGCCAAAGATTTCGTTCTGGTACATCCAGGATTCCCGAACGAGTATCAGAACGGTATGTTGTGCAGGTATACCGTCCAAAAACATTCTCCAGCCATTTGTGGGCTGGAGATAACTTTTCGAAAGTTCGATGTTGAGACGAGTACTGGCTGCGAAAAGGATTTCTTAGCGATTGGCGATGAGAGAATATGCGGAAAGATTCCAGCTGATTCTGTTGGTGAGTATTTTGCCCTTGAAACATACCGACTTGTTCTTCTTTTGGTACTTTCCACGGCGTAGATTGCGTTTTTTTTTTGCTTACATTGTTCTCATTTTTGACTAGACTATTTGATTAATTGAAAAAATACTTCATTTCTGCATGAGAGCCCCCCCCCCCCCCCCAACCACCATTTGGTCCGACGAAGATTAACGAAGTTTTCTTTGCATTTCGTACAAGACAGAGTTACAAAAACGTAACCTACTAAAATTTGTCTTGCACAGCGGTCGCAAACTTTAAAGCTAAAGAGTTAAAGAGGAGATTTTACCATTAAAGGGCATCGGGATTTCTTTTATTTTCTTCCCCTTATTAAAATCGAATTCTAACGGAATTAAAACCAATTCTAACCGAAAGATTCTATTTCCTTTTTTTACCATTAGAAAAACTTCACAAAAAGTCATTTTTTCAGAGATTTAGCTACATCCAATTCAAAATGATATTATTTTACGAATTTAAGACATTAATTTACTTGAACCCCTTTTTAATTAAATTTTTTCCATTTTAATTATTGTTTTTAAGTTAATTCTTTATTTTTTTTTGATAAAAAGAGGCGAATCTTATGAGCGGGGCACCCATTTCTAAAACGAAATACAAATTTACGATTAAAAAAAATTTCAACTGTAAAAAAAAATAAAGAAGTTATACGTTTGCTGAAAACATCAAATTGCGTTCTTTTGTTTAACTTTTTTGATTATCAACAAAGCGTTTGTGTTCGTAAATGAAAGTTGTACATATTCAGTAAGTTTTCCGCAAAGAGTAATATTTATGCTTATATACATGGTTTCGAACGCTTTCAAGCATGCGCCATTTTCCATTCTGAAAGAATTCTATACCTCCAGTAGAACATTTTTTTTTGTAATGAATTAACTATATGACTTATTATAAAGTAGAGAGGTTTATATGATTACTGGTGGATAAGTCCTTATGACGTAGGGCGGGACTAAAAGTGCAAACCATGTAAAAGCCCCATTTAAAAATTACTATAAGAATTCAAGTTCTACTGCATAAAAACACCTAAACGAATTTATCACAGTAATGCAAATATTTTCTTTTTCCTGCGCAGAAATCAATCAAATGGATCGACGAAAATCAATAATGTATTTGCCAGAGTTTCATGGACCGTGAATCTGCGCGTTTGCGTGAGGTGTCAGAAAATTTGCGCTTGGCGTGACTAAAGCACTTTTTGTAGTACCACGTGTATGTTTTTGATAAAATAGTTGCTTTCGGATATGTACTAAACCATTACATTTAATATAGTTTACATGATTCAAATCATAAATTATTTGACGAACCGATTGAAAGTAAGTGAATTACACTGCAGGCAAACTCCAAATAATTTGTGAAATCCCATGGACAGTATATATTTAATAATCTAAGCCTAAAAAGGGGAAAAGAGGTTTCTCCTTTGGTACTGTAAATGCCTTAGAAATGGAAAAGCCCCGATCTCGTATCTACTTGTAATTAAAAAAATATCATTCCATATTTTTGGGCACATTTAACTGAGAACTGCTGCTATAAAGCCTTGAATTATTTAGAGATAAAGCTTGATATAGTTCGAGAAGGACAGGTGGGCGGAAAGACAAATTCTGAGAAAGCAAAAATCTGAAAGCTGAACCTCGAATGCAAAGTCTTGGAGCATAATTCGGCTCAGCGAAAATAAACAGCGAAAGCCTTCAATTACGTAAACACAATAATACGAAAACAGAATAAACGCAGAGCGCATAACAGTCCAAAAATATAGCCCATAAAGTACAGTTCCGAAAACATACAAAGAAAATGTCAATCTTGCACTATAAGAAAAAGCGCCACTTTCTGTAAAGCAGGCTCCGAATGTACCCTCTAATCAAATCAACTTCTTTAGAATGTCGCAAATTAAAATATTCAAATCTTAATCTTTTGCTGTAAAAAGTTGCTGGTACTTGGTTTTGGTCAAACAAGGTAGACGCAGAATTTCCCCCTCCTCTTTACCTGTAATTTAATTCGTGAAAATGCACCATAATGCAGGAAAGAAGGCTTCGAATGTTCTAAATGCAAAACTGTTGTTCAAACTGGTTAAAAATACATACTCTCGTTTAATGTACTGTTCATCTAGCTAAACGTTTCAAATCAGTTGTACTTAAAAAGTAAAACTTTGAAATTTTATTCAAGATTTAGAAGAATTGTTGCTTATAGGTCGAATGATGAACTTTCCAAATATGATTATATGATTCATTTCTGCTGAAAGTTTTAGCATCACTTTACATTGCTAACGCGTAGTATTTTGCAACTTTTTATAAAAATATTTTGAATAGTTATCAAGATAAATACACTTTAAAATTTTAAAATACAAAATAAGCGGCAATTCTAAAATATCCCATGCATCTTCTGTGCAAATCGTCTTTGCACAAATTTACGAAACGTTTTCATTACATACATTTAATGCATAAAAATTAATGTTGCTCTAATGTTTTCCAACATTTTTTACTATATATGGCAAAGAGAAATTGTAGAATGCATTAAAAAAAAAATCTCGTGAAAAAGATTTTTAAAAATTCCATTAACGATTTTTTTTTAGAATTTAGAAGCTAAACTGCAAGATTATTTTTGCAACATATGTTTTATGAACCAAATAAATGTAAGGGAAAAGTTTGGTGAATCTGTGCAAAAACCAGTTGCTCATGGAAGAGATAGTTTCGACGGTCCCCTGTACCTTTAAGATTTCTAACTTTTAAGGTTATTGATGAAACCAATGTCGAGTGTATTAAGCAAAGATAGATATATTTTTTTGCATTTTTAGAATACATTTAATTTTCTTGTAGTGCAGTATCCTTTTGAAGATGGATCAGAAAATATTGCCATGGTGTTTGGCACCAACGAAAACATCACCAAAAGCGGATTTCAAATTTTATTCCAACAGATATCCATCTGTGAAGAAGACTTGAATGGTGAGTTAAAGTCTTGATTTTACATATACTGTGTACTATGTAGCTTCAAAACTATTTAATAACAGACTATTTTGGATAAAATTGAGAGCTCAAGTCATGGTGTTGATCTAATTTAATTCATCTTTTATGACATGAATCAAATTAGATTTCTATGAATTATTTAATGAAAACTGACACTCCCCTAAACCCTTGAATATCTATTATGTATAGCACAACAATAATTTGCTTTGAAATCCTTCATTGGGCCCACATCACCAATACGGTCTGTCAGGATAATATTTTTGAAGTTGTTGTAGCCTCAGAACAGCTAGTTGACATCTACTGCTCATCTAGTGGTCATGGTTTGAGTGTGATGCATTTGATGTTACCTCAGCAGTATACTTTCTGAAATGTCTATGTCATAGATCTTCCATTGTATCTTTCTTGTTGTGCTGAGTACTAAACAGTTATGAACTTTATTTTAATACAATATCTGTATTTTTTTTATTAATGAATCTAAAGTTTAGTGTTTATACTAGAAATATTTCGGCATTGCTTCTAAATACACTTATTAATAAATTTGTAAAATTCAAATAATAATAATAATGAAATAGTTAAGAAGCAATGGTGTGAGAAAAAAATATCTACGTAATTTCCGTGGAGGTGGAAGAAAATAGTTACGTAAAAAATAAATAGTTGTGCGTAAAACAAAAATAGTTACGTAGTTAGCGTGGAGAGAAAAAGAAGAAATGACACTGACCACTAAGATAAAACTCACTAGAATTTTTCCTACTGTTAAAGAATTTGAGAAGATCAAACTTCACATGAACTTTTTTGATTCTTCAAACTCTTTGCTCTTTTAATTCCTTCTTTGTTTTTATTCTTTTACAGAACTTTTTCTTCAGTTTAGCTTGTTTAAATAGTTTCTTTAGACCTTTTTTTTCCTCGTCAAGAACAATTAAGTCTATTTGTTCCATCAAAAGGATATTCACCTATTAAAATAGCACTTTCGGGCACTACGAGAAATATACAATTTGAATCAGCTTGTTTCAATTCAAAGGAATGAGAAAAAGTAAAAGTCTTAATCAGCAGTTGTTAAAAATTGTTGAAAGCAATTTTTAATTCAAAAAAGCCTGATTCTCGTACGCCTCGAATGAACTTCGGTATCGTTTTCAACATGATCACGTGACAAATTTGATAGCCGATTGGAAAATCAAATATGAGTCTGTCACGTGACTGATAAAAATGATGTGAAGCTAATCCGATACGGACGAGAACCAGACGACTTATTAGTTTAAAAAAAGGCATCGAGGAGGACGTTACGCACAAAGTGTAAAGACTTACAAATCAAATCACAAGATACTAATGATGTCAGCAATGATTTGAAAGAATTTTCAGGAAAACTAATTAGAGAACTGAAAAACAATAAAAGTGTTGAAATTTTTATAATTCATTTTCAAAAGTTGCCACACCAATAATTACATAACCCGCCAATTAGTTCGAAAACACTGGAATCCCCACCTGATTATTTATTTTGTCTTCTGTATTGTTCTTTAACAATATACATCTATAAATCCATAGCTTCCTTACGCACGTAAACAGTTTTTTTAGTGTTATAAAATTACAACTATTTTTCTTTAAAAATAATTTATTTTACGTTCAGCCATTTCACAAAAGCATATTTAAAAATATAACATGCAGTAATGTGCAGCGAGATTTTGGTTAGCATTTTTGCTAAAATAAGGTAGAATTTCTAAACTTTAGACATTTTAAGGGCAAAAATGAGACCCAAAATAAAATATCCTTTACAATGTTTTTGAAATAAAAGCGAAAATATTGTAAAGTATATAATATGTCACATCTCCAAGCAAAATGTTGGCCCACAGCAGGAAACAAGTATATCGTTAGCCTTGTGTATAAACCTATAAATAGAAATTTTCTATTTCTCAAGTGTTACATTGCGCACTGTTATACATTCAAATCACATTCCATTGGGCACATAAAAATATTTGGCTGAATCTCCAATGAAAGTATATCCTTATGGTAAAATGTATCTTCGCTTTCAATTTTTCTGAAAGAATCTGGAAAAGAAAGTGAAATTTCTGAGATAGCAAATTTTCTCGTATATATAGCATTTTGTTTTAGTTCTAGTATTTCCCTATTTTAAGTTCTGCAGGCACAAATAACGATGTTTAGTAATTAATCTATGTTTATTATTAGTTTTATAATTGTTTTCAGAGACTTCTTCAAAATAAAATTTGGAAAAAGCGAATTAAACGCTTTTTTTCAAGGACAACTATTATTCTGCATTTACATTTAACACATTACTAGCAAGCTAGCTGTTAGGCTATATATAGACAATTCGATATTAGTAGCTCAAAGGTCATTGATTCTCAAAAACATGTTGAAAACCCAGGTCAAAGGGCAAAATTTAAAAAAATGTTCCTTGGGTTGAACATATATTTTTTTAATGAATTTCAACTTTTGCAGTACAAATAATAACAATATTATATTTAATCATACAAGGCTTATGTAGTGTCTGATTTCGAGACTTTGTAAATACCGAGAACTGGAACGGGGGTTCGAGAGTGTGTTGTTCCGAATCGCGAATGGCGCGAGCGGTTGTTAACTTGTGCAGTGTATCTCTGCGTTGTAATTAGTTGTATATATGCATTAAATAGTTTTATATTTAATTACCTGCTTATATGTTGTGCCTACAAGTCACTGAACCCACACTAACAGATAAGACAGCTTATTAATTTTAATTCTATACAGAATTGATCATTCCTAATGGAATAACTTAACATCAAAATAATAATGTCTTAAAAGTCGTAATAAATACATTAATTGGACACGCATCACCAACAAACTCTGTCAAGATAATATTTTTTAAGTTATTGCAATCTCACAGCACGAAAGATTTACTGATTGTCCTTTTTGCTATCTACATGCACAAAAAGATAGTTCATGTCTGAAAACACGTTCACGCAGAAAAGGATATTTTATGTCCGCTGATTGATTCTTGCATAAAAAGACACTCTGCAATATATGAAAACATGGACCTGTAAATAAAAATATTCTTGTACTCCTGATGATACAGTCATGTAGAAAAAAAACTCCTAGAATCCTGAAATCACTTTGAAGCAGAAAAAATACACTTTCTGATGACAACTCATACACAGAGGGAGGGATATTCCTTCTGCACGCGTGTTAAAACACTTTCATACCATCTTGTATTCTACTTGCAATTCTGTTTTCTTCAGCCATATCACATGAACCGTGCTTGGACCTATCTGAACGCTATTCACTGGTGCTAAGGTTAAAAAAAAAATTACATCGGAACTACTTAAGAGTTTTGTTTCATGAATTTTTTTTCAACATTTTGTAGCTATCCCGGCAATCCATGCATGTGATGTCCTTATAACTGATCCATCTGGTGAAGTGGTGACTCACAGATCACCGGACGATGCCTTGGGAGATCCAGTGTGCCGGTACACTATTGGCAGAAGGCATTCCGGATATTGTCATGTAGAGCTGGACTTCGTCGACTTCAATGTGGACTACAGTCCTGGATGCATTGGAAGCTATGTGCAATTGGATGGACATCGGTTTTGTGGTACATCCTTAAGAGGGCAAAGAAGTAAGATGTGTTTTATACATTTTTAGATAGCATAAAAATGGGATTTGTCATTTTAACAATAACATAAAACAGGAAGTTGCAATGGGCCTGTAATCATTTTAATGAGTTTTCTGAATAATGACTTAATTAAGAAAATATTAAAAGTTAAGGCTTTTGTCTCATCCCAATGATGATTGCCTTTCCATAAAAATATATCTCTTTTAAGCGTAGCTTTGGGTATATATATTATTGGATATATTTGAATAAAAGGCCTTGTTATGGAAAGCATTTCATTAGTACAAGAGATCGGTCAAGGAATGACTGATTGAATTGTCGCATTTTTTTCCCGTACAGTTAAGGTTTTTCTGCTGATAATGATGAAATTTCAAAGTATTTTGTAGAAATTTTTGTGGGCACTGCATGCGATTTGTGAATTTCTACAAAAAAATTTTTTCACATCTTCAGTTTTATGAACAATTGCTATGTATACATTTAATGTAAGAAATCTTCTCCCTGGTCAGAAAATGTAACCTTTGACGCCTTGGGGAACGTTCACATCGTCTACAAGACAGATACTGTTCGAATGGATCGAGGATTTCATCTCCTTTTCCGACAGATCACGTGCCCTCCTGGAAATCCGGTTCGATCTCCAGGTGGATCAGGTAAGACTATTTTAAAGTCCTTGCGGAATACTTTTACAAGCACTGTAAATTTAACCGGATTTTAGCTAATCGTAAGAAGTCGTAATTATTGCTTTTTGTGAATGTGAGAAAACAACGCCATGTTTCAAAATTTTAGAAAATATTGTACACTGTCGTGTTTTAGGATTACGAACCTCTTATTTATATGCGAGCTATTTTGAGCTTCGGAATGAAAGTAATAGCCACACTATTAAAAAATTCTGTAAAAGTACAAGATTAAAACTGAGAGAGTTTCGTTACATTTACGAAGAACTTGTTTTAATTCAAATAATCATGTTTCTTGATAAAAAAAATTCCAATAAAATTTTTGCTTTTTCGCAATCTGTAAAACTACAGGGTTAAGCTACGTAAAACTGAACACTTGATATCTGTGACTACCAGTTTAAAAAACTGTCAAACACGCATTATACATAGTTGGCGTATTTACTACGTTTCTGTAATCTTTGCGAACACTCTGCTAACCCACGACGACAAGTCTTATGCGACTCCGGGTCACCACTCATTGTGCCCTAATAGTATATTATCCATTTGCTGACAATTTTCAAGCTGGTAGTCACAGGTCTCAAGCTGTTCAGTTTTAGGTTGTTTAACAAACCTTTCTTTGCAGTTGTACAGAGTGAGGAAAAAAAAATAATTTTATTGAGAAACTGTTATCAAGAAACTTTATTATTTGATTTGAAACAAGCTCTTCGTAAATTTACAGAAAAACTTAACTCCTCTTCTGTAGTTTGACATACATTTTTTACAGTGTAATAAAACAATTATCTGGTATACAGCTTTGTTTGGGTTAAATCCGGAAACCATAGTAGTTATGCGCATTAAAGATATTCGCAGTGCGGCACATTTAAAAATTCGTGCCACAACAAAGGGGTGTGAGTCAAACTATAATAAAACCCCAATTAGTTTTTCTTATATTCTTATTTTAAAGCTCCTCCGTAGTTGCTGGTGGTTTGAAATGATCATCATTTTAGTTAAACAGAAATGTATATAATGCTTATGTTCTTCTACAAAAGCAAAAATTTTATCCAAATTTCATAGACAGATTGCGTACCACCAGAGGTACCCATGCCCCCAAAAGCGACTGTGCACCTGTGCACCGATACTACAAACAAACCCCAAGAGCGATATCCCGCTCCCCCCAAAAAAGACCCCTAAAACATCCGCTAAAAATTTCAATGGTGCACTCTGTTCTCCTTGTGGGCAGTTCTACGTACCCCCTCTGCTAGTTCTGTACGTCTTCTGCACTGGAAAAGAAAATTAAAACTCGAGGTACCATTGACGGTCTGGTAAAAGTCATTAAGTTTATAAATCCAGTTCTGAAAGAATTTAAGCTTTCACACCGTTATGAAAACTAGTAAAACTCCTTTCACAGTCCCCTAACTCCTACAGTAGATTTACTTATGTAACGTTTAAATTGCGTAATTCATTTATATCAAAAAATAATTCATTGCTGCAGTAACTTTTTCTTTTTTTCTTTTCCCGGGTGGTAGTGACTTTTATCAGAGTTCGGACAATATGGAAATATATAAACTCGCATTGTAATTTGTCAAATACTTTGTTCACTTTGGTGTCCGAAAACACTCAAACAAAATTTTGACATTCCTTAAATTCTAAATATCAATCCGTCTATTTATTTTTTGCATGTAGTAATATTTAAAACCCCAATAATCGCAACACAAAATAGTGCAATAAAAAGCATTCATTCACTATCAGGTTGACTTAGCACCAAACACAGATCATTTTTAAATAGATTTCGTACATGGGGCTCACTAATGACTTTTTTATTTCGTGTATTTCTCTTTGTTTTCTCACTCAGACCTGGTGGGTGATCGATTGCCTAGCAGCTGCAGCAAAGTTTATTACGAAAAAGAGTTCTACATTGAGAGTCCCGGATTTCCTAATTATTATCCGAACGACCTGGACTGTCAATTAGTGATCAGGAGATACAGACCATCCATCTGCAAAATTGACATTCGATTCCTGGATTTCGACGTGGAGGAAAGCCCAGGATGCGTTTTCGATTTTCTTCAACTCGATTCCCAGAGACTATGCGGTAGAATTCAAGAGGATAATGTCAGTAAGTATTGTTGAAATGGGTACAATAACTTGAAGCAAAACTAAATTCGGCAATTTAGTAACGAAATTAATTAATTTTTATTTTTATATCAGCAATAGAGCCTTGTTGATCCGTATTAATTGCAAACGTTAAGGTCTGTGGCATCTCAGATTAATTGCGACCAGTGCTTATCTGAAAAGAAATGAAATCTGGATTAATTACGACCGAAGCTGATCGGGTTCAATTTAAATCCGCTTTCTTCTTCACACATGACTTATGTAAATGGGCGAAAATTGTGACAATGTCTGATTTCTATTTAAAACAATGCCAATTGATTCTGACTGTATCCAATCAGGGTTAGAGAGGATCTGTTTGAGAACATTTGAATTTAACGTTGATGGGAAAACACTACACACTTATTGGCGAAATATAATGCACTCCTTTAATACATTTAGGCTACTGTATTTAATAAATCGGTTGAAAATACGCAAAATATTTAAGCCGATAGCATGCTAATAAATTAACGTCAGGCTTGCGTAGCTACAGGAGACGGTTTTTAAAGCCATTATACTATTTTAACTGATACTGAAACTCTAATTATCCTATATTGGTACCTAGTACTGACATACGTTTTAAGTTGGTACCGGAGTGACTAAAAACGTTCTAACTGACAAAACATTATCCTAAAAAAACTATTTGTTATCCATTTAATTTCACACAATATACCTTTTAAGAACAAAAAATAAGCATCTTCGCTTTTCCTAGTGTGCTCTTGTCTTATTACAACGGAAATTGTTCGCCATGATCCAATATAATGCCATGTCATCACCTATTTCCACACACCCTCCTTATTTAGAAAACAAAATTATTCATCATCGCCATTCTTCGCGTATCATTCTTCCTTTCTTTTTAGAAACCAAAATTATTTCTCAACGCCCAATTTTCTTATATCATTCGCTTTTAGAAACCGAAATTCTTCGTCAACAATAGTCATAATTCCAATGCTTCATCCTCTTTCAGAAATCTCAATTGTTCATCATGGCTTATTTTCATGTGTACTAAATTTTATTCAGGGAGTAAAGATTCTTGTTATCATTTGAGTCACTAATTGCTTCAGGACAAAGTCACATTTTTCAGTAACAGCTGGTAACATTTCAAAATTAAAACCGTTTCTGAGGCTAATTACAGAGTAAACATCTTTGGCTTCCCTAATTTTCAAGTAAATTTTCATAAATTAAACTTTGCCATCATCTTATTTCCTTTAATTTATTTTCATTTGGAGTTTATCTTCATCAACTTAATTTTAGTAATAAAGTGGTTTAAATACGAAAATATATCAGAATTAGGAGCTATAAATATCATTAATATGTGTCCTTAATCATCTGCTGCCCCCACCAATACTTGATTTGGTGATGATACAAAAATAACTTGTTCCCCCAGCTGTCTTATCTCTCTCTCTTTCTCTTTTTAACGTATCTTATTCAATGTTTTAATACCTTATGTTTCTGCCACTATCCTAAAAGTAGTTATATCTTTCTCTGAGGATAACTAGTTTAATTGCTTCATAACTATTCTCATAATTATTCCCCTTTCAGAAAGTTCAGAGTTTCTGTCGCACGAAAAAATTCTTCGGTTCAAGACTGATGCTGTCAATCCGAGACCTGGTTTCTTCCTCTATGTCCGGCAACTGGACTGTGGAGCTGTGGTTCCACCAGCAGTTCCAGGTTCACCCTCAGCATGTGATGTCCACGTCTACGACCGAGAGGCCCGAATCACAAGTCCGAATTACCCACGAGACTACGCCAACGACCTGAGATGCCGGTATACGATTCATCGACAAGGAAATCAAATCTGCCAGCTGAGGGTGACCTTCTTGGATTTCAAACTGCAGGATGGAAGTCCGGGTTGCTACAATGACTATTTGGAGATGGATGGTGGCTGGAGAGCTTGTGGCGACAAGTTTCAAGGCATTACAAGTATGGTTTTCTTGATTTCTGCAGTTTAAAATGTACTGATGGTGAAATTGGTATAGTCGTATGACCTTCAAAAAAGAAAAAAAGGCGTGTTCATGTATTCTAAACTGTTTTAAGATGTATGTATTCAACAATAATAGTTACATAGGCACAGCGTAGTAGTCAATGAGTCCGAGGCACAATAATTGCTCGATTTTATTTTTGTTTATAGTTCAAATGTTTTAAATTTTAGTCGTTCAACAATGGAGTACGTTTTTGAAAATTGTTATTGAGACGGATTCTAGAAAAAAAGGAGCAAAAGAAAAAAAAAAATTTTTTTTGCCCCTCTGTTCATGACGTTTCAGAAAAATTGCACACGCAAACTTGAATTATGCTTGCGAATACGCAACAGACAAATACAGCAATCGAATATAACATAAATTTAATTCTTGTTACTCAAAGGTCTAACTTTTAGTAGGTAAAATAAATGATTAAACCAAAGTTATTAAAGCGTTTGGAGTTTTTTCCTTCTTTGTTTTTTTATGCAGCTATCATTTTTTTGAACCCGGAATTTGTCATAAGTTATAAACTAAGAACAAGAAGCTTTTAGAAGAAAATCTTAGACACAAATATTTGACAATTTTTTGAAAATTTTCATTATACCTGTTTTGAGAAATTTAAAATTTAAGGTCATTTTTTTAAATTTAAATTTTTAGAAAAATTTGTCATGATGCATATCATATGAAACGGCCTTCAATATACATCAAAATGCTTTTTACTGGAACTTTTTATCTCTATTTGTTGATGAGTTATGGCCTGTTTTATGTTGAAGTTTACATGTAAAAGTGTGAGTTTTTTTACAAAATCAAAGCCTGATAACTAAAAAACTAAACAAGATAAAAATCTAAAAATTTGGATTTTTAATTACCTTGAGGGGTACACTTGATAAGCCAAATTTGAAAGAAATCAAAAAGGGTGAGGTAAAATTCCCTGTATCACTTGATATGGCATGACCCGTAAACAACCATCCTAAAAAACTTCCGTCCGTGTACCTTATGATTTTTTTTCTCGAAATTTATGCCCCTTTGAAGTGACCTGCTGCCACTTTCGCACCTAGTAAACAGTCTGCCATTATTTTTCATGATTTAGAGCAATAAGTAGTATGTACATATTAGTGAAACTTCCATCTGTGTAAATTATGATTTTTTTTCGCTAAAATTCGTCGACTTTGAGGGTCCGCCCCAGCTTTATGCCCCACACCCGCCCTGGCAGACCTGTAGCTATCTAGTCTAATAGAGTTGTTCCGTGCGAAAACGAGCCGTGTACCTTATGATCGACATTTTCATGTAGCCAGCTCTTAAGTAATGAGTATATTTTTTATTCTATTACTAGTTCATTTGATACATGAATTGAAAAGTTTTTGCTAGCACAAATATTTAAAAGTGTTATTTATACAGACCCGAGTTTTAATAATTAATATTCTCAACTTAATAATTTGATCATTATTGGATAATTGATGCCTTTCATAATTTCATAACACAATTTCATAACTTTAACTACATTTTGGTAATTGATACCTTTTAAATAGCTTGAAATTTTTTTGGATAATGGATATAATTAATTCGATTTTAATATTCATTCTGGTAATTGATGTCCTCAATTTTATACTTTTATTTTCAAATTTGATATTTGATGCCCTAAGTTTAATAATTTGACCCTCAGTTTGACCCCCCCCCCCCTGATGCCCTCTATTTGATAATTTAGTTAGTTCTAAATTTTTCAATCTGCAGTGGTACTTTAACGGGAGACCCTGTACGTTAAAATGCGTTCAGAAAGGTCATTATTCTTGTCAGCATAGTCATTAATAAACTGCATAGTAAAAAATGAATAGATTTTAACGTAATTAAGAATCTTTAATTTTTTCTGATAAATAAGAATACTATTGAAAAATTTACGACAGTGAACGTATGTAAAATTTGAGTCATTATTTAGTGAGTAATGACTTTCATTTAAGCTTGAAATTGCAAAATGTTTTCTGCTATCGATGAGTAATTTCCGTGATAGATTGCACATGAACTAATCTGTATAATTTGACAGTCAACAACAGAACTTACAGAGAAACTCTGATACTTTTGAGACTTTAAAGCAGATGCAGCGAAAAGCAGTTGTTTTCTACTATAGACAAATCAATATTTTTGTGACACTGATGGATGTATTTATTGATAGATACCAAAAACTTCAGAATCCTTGCCATCTCCTATTCAGAAACTAAACTTTCGAACTTTATGAAATGCTTTTTAAATATTTATCTTATGAATAAAATACGATATTTTCTTATAGCGAGGATACTTTAATCCATCTCAACTCCAGCAAACCATGAAATTCACTTTAAGGCGAAAATACAGTTAAATGTAGTTTGGTTAATATAAAACCAAATCCGCTTGTTGCAATGCTAATAAAAAATTCATTGTTGTGAGACTAGTAAAAAGTTGAATGAATATCTGCAGAACTTTAAAAATATTTATGGTTTACAAAGGAAGGGAAGTGCGTAAATAATGAAAATAATTTTTCAGTTGAAAAGTATAGCACATACAATAGCATAGTTCAGGGCTGTGGAACATTAGTGCGGAGCATTACAGCAAAGAAATTCTTCTCGAAACTGAAGCGCAGCCGGAGCAACGAGATTCTTCTCGAAATCAGAGCGGTGCCTGAGCAAATAAACTTGTTGTGCTCCACTGCTCCAATTTTTTAAACTTTAAAGAGGAAAATTCTCACATAGAAGTAAATTTACTTAAAAAGAGATAAATAATGTAATTCATCAAGATTATTCAGAATACGGAACGGAGCGGAAACAAAAGTTTAGAAGACGGAGCGGTGCGAGAGTGGAGCAATTCAAAAAAGTGACTGCACCCGACACCTGGTATATTGGTACAACTCACCCCATGTCTCACAGCAGAAGGGAAGGGGGGAGCAGTTATTTCTTTTTTCTCATTAATATTATTATGATTATTGTTATTACTACTATAAAATTCATCCTTGATAGTCGGAAAGTCGGGAGTTTCAAAATTACCCTTTAAAAAACTTTTTTTTTAAATTTGAAGAATAATTCTCAAGCTGATTTTACTTTACATAGTTTTAAACTTATTTACATCACAGTAATCACTTTCTAATTGAAGAACAATTCTCAAACTGATTTTACTTTACATAGCTTTAAACTTATTTACATCACAGTAATCACTTTCTAAAGGTAGAATTTTAATGCACAATACATATTACTCTGCATTTAAGTGAGTGTTAATTTGTGCTGATAGCCAACTATTACGATTGTTTGATTTGTAAAATAATTTCGCGGCTGGCATCAGGTATAGCTGAAAAAGATACTGTAACGCTTTAGAGTGTTAAGTGTGTTAGGATAAATGTCTCAATGTTTTTAATCATGTATTAAGATCAGAAAATGTGAATTAATGCATTTTGCTGAAACTGAACTTAACAACTGTAAAAACTTTCTGCAAAAGGACAGAAGGGAGATTGAGTGTTTCAGTAAATTTACGAAGAACTTGTTTTAAGTCAAACAATCAACTTTCTTCATAACAGTTTCTCATTACAATTCATGTTTTTCCGCTCTTTGAGAAGGGTCTGTTAACGTATACATAAAACGGAACACTTGATATCTGTGAATACCAGTTTAAAAATTGTCAAGAAATGCATTATTTATTGTTAGCTTTCGATTGAATTCTAGTATTTCTGAGTAGCAAGTCATCCCCCTACTGCAGGCGACTACCGCAAGCGAAATTTTGTGTACCCGAAATAGTAAGTCAAAGTACCTGCGGATTGCGGCACATTATGTGTTGTTATTAGTTTACGGAATGTTTTCTGTTTTTTATTCTCTGGAATTTCGTTTTATCCAAGACTTTGTAATTTCCTCTTTTAAACTATCTGTAAGTTTACATTAGACTCCGGTTAAACGGTTTCCCGGAGATTCTCATGTATTTTCAATAAAATGTTTTAAACGGTGTTGTCCATTAAAAAAAATATCTCACCTGTCAAATACATTCGGTTGATATTTAATTTTAGCAAGAATTTAAACGAACTTGGTTAGGAAAAAAGTCCAGTAAATTCCAAAGAAATCATTGAAATCGCGAATTCCTTACGTAAGAAAAATAAAAATGAAAATCTCGGATAATTCGGAGGTCATCTACTAATAAGGCTGCATACAGACTGTTTCCGAAAGCAAGAAAAGTTGAAATGTCGCCAACTGTCTTTTCGAATTCACTAGCTGCTTACGTTTTGTGCGCAGAAAACGACTGCACAGTTTACGCAAGCTTCTTTGTAGTTCTTGAGTTTTGGTCTGTACGCACCTGAATGAATGTAGGTAACGTTACGAAAAAAGAGATAAAATTTGCATTTTTAAGGCATGTTTAAAACTAGCAGTGACCGTACTACGTCTTTGCGACTAGTAATTAAACGCACAAAATAACTTAGATGGCTGTTAAACACATTTCACCATACAAGAAAATAGCTTTTTCTGAAAAAGGAATGTTTCACTTGAAAGTTGTTATGTGCCAACACCATAAAACAGCGGGACATAAAGCAAAGACTCGCTTTTGGCTCAAATTGTGACGTTGTTTAGATTTTCTTATCTGCAATTCAGTGACTCTACTGGCACATCGTAATTAAACCTTTTATGCAGGTCTGTTGTCAGTCAGAATTTCATCAAATAGTACTTAATAATGAGACATTACATAGTTCCTGTAACAATTCTTTTATATTTTATTCGTTACAAAAGTAAAAAAAAAAGATTGATGTTTCTCATTATTCACACTGGGAGAAACAATAAGTATTAAGTATAACGAGGTGTAAAGGGGCCGTTCATAAATGACGTCACGCTTTTTCCCATATATTTGACCCCTCTCCCCCCCTTTGTCACAATATATCACACTTCAGCGGACCCCCTCCCCCCTCTGAAAAATAGGTTTATTGAAGCCCCGAAACATGTCTAGTTTTCAGGGAATTTAGGCTTTAAATCCTCAGGGCTTATCCTCAGGGTTTAAACTAAGATAAATGAATATTTTATGCTTTGGAATTTAAATCACCTTACTCTGGGGAGTAACTGAACAAGATGTTGGTACTCAGTCTCTCTTAAAGGTGCATTAAAGTTGCATATTTTCAGGAAAATGATTTATTTGTTCCCCTGAACTTGAAAATCCAGCAGTTTCATAAGTAGCAAAAATAAACGTTTTATCTTTGTGCGTAAGCATATTGCAAAAAGTCAATGTAAAGCACTACTTGTAAAAAAACATGCACATGTTTTGGGTAAATTATGGAACCTTTTTTCAATTTTAACACGTTTTAGAGCTTCAGTACGCTAGATAGCAATCACAATGTGAACTCTCCATTGTGCATATTAACTTAGAATTTTTAATTCACAATGTGAAGGAGGTTTCTGAAATGCGATCAATACATTAAGAGAAATATCAATGCTGTGTGCCTTTTTGTGAGAGCAAAATGTGTCTTGCTTTATTTCATGAATAGTACAATATCTTAATACTACATGAAAAGTACTTAATTGAAGCAAAGGGAAACATATTGTAACTTAGACAAATATATCTTCAAATTAAAGGTAGAGAAAATTGCATATTCCCATTAATATTAAACATAATGTTGCATTAATCAGTTCATGATTTTGAATTTTTACTTTTCGTTAAACTTATTTTAGAATTATTTTGTATCCCATCTTTATAGGAAAAGTTCTTGCTTTGGTTGTATGCAAGATTACTGTGAAATACTTTTTCTCCACTGCCTTACTTTACCGTTTTGTTTTTGACTACCAGTTTGTACTACCAGTTTTTAAAGTTTGTTCAGTGTTTACTTAATGTTTCTATTACAATTGTAAGTGTCCGTCAGTGTGAGTAAGCTAAGTTCAGATTATGCAGTTTAGCTTATAGCCTTTTTAAAATTCTGTTAATATTAACCATGTTTATTTGGTATCTGATGCAGCCAAGAGGTCAACCTGAAACATAATGAACGTGAGGATCGAATTAAATTTAATGCTATTCATTTATACTAGAAAGACTGAACAAAAATATATATAAATAAGTAAGTAAATAAATTAATTAAAATACAACTAAAAAGCAAAGCAAAAGAGAGATGAAGAATATGATCATAACTAATGGACATCATTGGAAATGAAAGGGTAAATGGATTTGGATTAAAGAAAATTTTATAGTTTTCAATCCTGTGATCATTAATATATTATAAAATCCTTATTAAAAGTAACAACAAATGATTAACTCAATCAAAGAAAATGAATTATTTCTAGTGTTTTGTCCAAATCCGCGATCATTTAGTGAACCAAATATTTTTTTTCCAGGAACGTTGGACTTTCGAGCCCCTGAAAAGACCATCTTCTTCAGCAGTGACGGTTGGTACACTTCTTCTGGCTTTCTTCTCGCTCTGAAGCAGATACCTTGTGGCGAAAGTTCTACATCAGGAAGAGTCAATGGTGAAGGTCCTACTTGCGACAGGGAATTCGAAGCTCTTTCATTCAATTTGCAAAGTGAACTGTTCCCACTCAGTTATTCGCCAAACCTCAATTGCAGGTAACATTGAAATTCATTGAAATTAGCACCTTCAGTCTCAGTGACGATATTTGGAATCATATGTTTATTATTATTATTATTTTTTTTTTTTTGAGGACTACTTCTGATTTGAAATTGACACCATTAATTTTTTTTCATTTTCTTCTTTTTAAATGCATTTTTAAAATTAAATCTATATTATCTAGTTATCTATTTAAAAAATGCTTTTTTGTACTTTATTTAGTAAAATATGCCAGAGCTGAAGCCAATTTGAACGTAATTGAAATAAAATTACTAGTATAATTACACTCTTATTATTTTAAAAGACCTCGAAATACTTTATTCGAGCCGTTTTTCATACACATTACTTATAAAATTTTGTCCCTTATAAAATAAAGTACAATATATATTACGCACAAATTTTTCAAAAAAAAAAAAATGCTGTGACGTGTTTTAGAAGTTGCAAGGATCCTCTTTTTCAAATTTCAGTTGCATTGAGTTTTCCTAAAATACAGCAAATAAGAAAAATCGATGCAACTGGAAATTTTACTATAATTATTGCAGCTATGCATTTGTCATAGTATATTTTTGTGAGCGTGTAAATATAACATAACCACATAACCAGAAAAAGAAGAGTCGTCAAAACAGTAATCTACCCGTTTTGAAAGCCACCCTCGGGACTCGAGCAAGAAAACAACGTGATATTTCTAAACATATGATGGTGATGAAAAAAATAATTATACTGCTTGCCATATATTAAAATATACCTTCTTTTTTCAGGTACTTGGTTCGAAAAGTGTCAGAAAGAGTGTGCCAACTTAGAATTCAATTTCTGCAGTTTGACTTAGAAGCGAGTTATGCTTGCAGTAGAGACTTTTTGGCTTTAGATGGCGAAAAACTTTGTGGTGCACTTCCATCAAACACAACGCGTAAGTTCATATTTTGTTAGAATATATAGAAGTGTAGCAGCACTTTTTAGTGTTTTTCCTAGTTTCAGGTAGGGGGCGCAGGTAAAATTAAAAGATATAATGTACATATGGGAAGCAAGGTGAAGTGAGGTGCACGCTCTGATGATCAAAACAGAATTATGTTCCATGTGTTTTTGTTGTGTGTTGTAGAAATTATTCTTGTCCTCTGTGTAACGTTTAGTATCTGTTCTACTAAATAAAAATGTTATTAATAACGTTTTGTGTGAACCTTCGATTACAGTACGCTATATTTTTACTTGCTTGTGCGAAGTACAGGAAGTATTGAAATCGCGAAAAATTTTCCACTCAAATTACTGCCTAAATTTGTATTTCAATCACAAATTAGTCAGTTTGGGCAGTTTTTTTTTTCACAATGTCCGTATGTATGCATATACGCACATGCGTATGGAACACTGAAATATCGACTTTGACCACCCTCGAGTCCGTTTTGACGAGGTTTGTCATACCGTCTGTACGTTCGTATATGCGTTTCCCTCATAACTCAAAAATATCTACTCGTAAAAGGTTGAAATTTCGTGTGTAGGACCTGCACTAAGTCTAGTTGTGCACTTCCCTTTTTGCTTGCTATCGCTTGTTCCAAAAGGGGTGTTTTATGCGATTTTCTGGCAATTGCATGCAAATTTCCAGTCGTTTTCCATACCAAGATAATTACCCAAAGCAAAACGGAAACCAACTCCTTAGTTGAGTATGTTGGCGTCCAACTGGAGACATCTGGAGAATATTTCTCCTAATTTGGCGATATCTTGCCAAATTTGGCGCAAAATAATGAAGCCAAATGCAGTGTCAGCCAATGCGATATTCGGCGACTTTCCCTTAGAACTCCCATATTAAAGCATTTGAAAGAATTATGATCTTGTAAAACTGCCTTTCCTCCGTTGGATCTAAACAAATTTGTGTGTTTAAGTGTTTAAAATACACATCACGCCTCATTCTAATGCACAATTGCGTTGTATTTTTTTTTATCATTTTCAAATTCCTGTTAGTTACTATGCTGTTTTAATTTCAGATTTCTCAGTCCAATGAAAATAATAAATTTCCTTAATCCTGAAAATGCCGTTATCTATATTTACTATACTGTAGAGATATCTCTACTAATAATAAAGCAGCAAGTATGTATGTGTGTCTGTCTGTCTCCGGCGTAGGCCCAAGGGCGTTCGGCGAATTTTCCTAAAATTTGGTACGAAATTAGCTTGGAACGTGGGGATGTGCACCTCGAAGAGTTTTTTTTTTCTAAAATTCGAATTTGTTCTTTTTTTTTTATTCCAATTTATATCCAAAAAGTGCATAAAATGGTCCTTTTCTATAGGAAGCAATTATCTCTACTAATAATAAAGCAACAAGTATGTGTGTGTCTGTCTATCTGTCTGTCTGTGTCCGACGTAGGGCCAAGGCCGATAAACGCATTTTCCTGAAATTTTGTACGAAATTGCTTTGGAACGTGGGGGGGGGGGGGGTGTACTTCGACGAGTTTTTTCCAAAATTCGAATGTTTTTTTTTTATTCCAATTTATTTCCAAAAAGTGCATAAAATGGTCCTTTTCTATAGCAATGAATTAACGCATCGTTTTGAGCTTGACACCGTCGAAAAGCCCGTAAAAAACTGTCACAGAAAGAGTTTAATTCTTTATAACACACTTCTTTTCGCGAAAGAAATAATTTTTCTCTTGCTTCAATTCGAATGCTCTAAATTATCCAGAAAAGAAATGTAAGCGTTTTTCGCTGTAGTTGAGATTGTTTTTTCAAGGTAATTAACTTTGACTTTATTTTTTTCAGACGATTGATAAAGCACTCGCTATTCATATTACTTGAATGCTGCCATTATGTTTATATGTATACTTGCTAAATAAAATTATCTTCACAATAAAATAATAAATTAACTTTGTGCTAAGTAAACTGTAATAAAAAAGTATTTCTCATTAAACATTTTGAGGCGCAGCCGATTTTTAGCATATCTTTTTTTTTTTCTTTTCTTTAAACGAATTAAAATTTATTTCCTGCGGCTCACAGGCGATCGATTGCTTTATTTTAATTTTTTAATTTTGACATGTATTTTACGGGGCCATCCTCCATACTGTACTGGGGTTTTAAAAGAAATGTTATCCTTTATAGCGATTTTTCTTATTCCAAATTATTACTACTATATTTATATTCTTATTTATTTTATGTTTTTTCTCTCCAGTTAATTTGCACATACGTTATTTGCTTAATCGAGATCGGATAAAAAAAAAATCCGCTTTCAAAGTTTTGCTTGCTGCTGTCAGTTTCTGCAAGCAACAAAATTTCGTCTTTCTGTTTTACTGTCGATGAATAATAGATTATACTAAAAATTCATTAATTTAAACGACTTTAATGGATTATAATCGTCCTTTTTGTGTGGGTACTTTAACTAAACAAACAAAATTTTAAAAAATAATTTCGTTTTCGTTTCATTTCTTCCTTTATTCTTTTCTTCAAATGTGTGTGTGTGTGCTTAAGGTTTGCTTAAATATGTAGGATCGCTAAATGATTGCCGCGATCGCCTAATTTTAAAATATGTGAAATGCTATACATTTTAATAAAAGAACATAATTTACACATAAAAAGTTACCACTGTATATATAATGGCGAACGAACTGGTCTTTTCACTTTTTACCACGGGCATGGCCACGCGGGTAGCGCTAGTAGGGAAAAAAATAGGACGAAATTTTTTTAACAGAAAACAATGAAACTAAGAAGTATAACTTTTAACGTGCGTTTTCAGTTACGCACGCTACCTATTTTTTTAGTTCTTACAAAGGTATATTATATAATTATTATGGTACAAGGAAGTCATGTGATGCACACATCGGCTCATTTGAATTTAAGAACACAGGCCACACAAACGGGAGACTTTTGCTTGCCTTTTTACTTTCTTAAACAAGTGCAGGAAATATTGTAATCTCAAAAAAGTTCCCTGTCCAATTAAACTTAAATTTCGCTCTTTAATTCATTGAGTTATTCATGCATTCATTCGGAAACATCCTTAAAAATCCTGATCAAAACGTTTCGTGAGAAAACAGGCTCGTTTAGTTCTGGATGAACTTCGTATCTGTACAAGTTCTACATCATAAGAAATTTCCGATAAAGTTTGTTCAAAGCTAATACATCTGTTGGATCAGGACTTATATAGGATTAAAATTTCCCCGTAGGCGCTAATGTTAATTTTTTTTAATTGTTCAAAATTGAACTAAAATTGTTCAAATCAAAATGTATTTCAAGCCTAGAGCTCTTTTAATAAGCTTGTCTGAGGGAACTTGGTTCGCATGTACAGGGTTTATGTAATTTGCTCTTCATTTCCCCAATAGCGCTATGTTAAAAAATTTCGAACCGTTCAAAATTGAACAAAACGTTGTTCACATCAAAAAGTAAAATATGGAAGTGATATGTCCTCGCCGAGATCCTTCGAATGAAAAAGAAAATTCGAATCGGACAATTCCCTCAAAAGTTATTAGGGGTGGACGGACAGACCGACAGGCGCATTTTCCCCCCATCTCAAAACCCTTTCAATATTTTTATTTTTCAATCTTTATTTAATTACTTCACTTATTTTCGACTTTTCTTTATTTTTACGGATATTTTTACAATGCGTTAAGCCTTTTTCTTATTTTTTAAATTTTTTGTTTCTACTTCTACGGGAAAGTAGACTTTGAACCGGAAAGATGGTAGCAATATGTTTTGATGGAAAGAAAATGAATCGGCATTATTCACGTATGCATCTATCTTTTGAAATTGTTTTTGGATGAGTCAAATGGTTCTTGTAAAGAACATTGCTAGTTTGAACTTACTAATATTTGCGACACAATGCAAATTAACAGGATTTTCATAAATTGTTTAGAATAACTGATCATTTATAAATAGGCTTGCCATATTTTTGGTTAGTGAAACCGGGACACATTAATATAGGATGGACATACCGAGGGGTCTGGAGTATGGAATACCCCCAGTAGCGGGGGGGGAGGGGGGGTTCTGGGGAAATTTAAAACGAAAATAAAAACAAAATGGTGAGCTTTAAGCCTTTTTTAAAGCCTCGCAAGTAACGGGAGTGGGGAATCTGGAACCCTAAATTGTTAGTCTATCCATCTTTTAAAAATAAAAAAGGAATTTTTGCTACTTAATCTACTTAAAAAGATTTTATTTCCCTTTTAATGAGAATTTTTTCTGGTCTACCATCTAAAAAGAAGCGTTAATAAAATAAAGTATAAAACACGTCATAAAATTGTTCAATTGAACAATTAATTACTAAGTTTTATTTTTTTAAATTACAACTTTTTGTCTAACTTCAGAAACCATTTAAAAAAAAAACATTTTTGTCAAACTAAAAAAGCAATTAATAAGTTAACAGTGTTATTCTTTGTTTCGAACCCACTCATATTTCTGACTTGAATGTACTTTTTTCAAGATGTCTTTGTTAAGCTTGACTTTTTCATAAAAGTCAGAGCACAGAAACCGCCAAAGTTTATTTTACAACCAATCAATGCTCTTGTAGTGGACTCCCTCATTAATGCTCTGTCATCTTAAAGATTCTTGATGTCTTCATAAAAGATTCTTAAAAACATAAATTTATTACTTTTTACCCCTTACAGCCGTTTCCGGGACATTGATAAAACTGGCGGGACACCGGGACAAGAGCAAAATACCGGGACGTATGGCAAGCCTATTTATAAAGGAAGTGCTGATTCAATTAACTACCAGTCAAATTTTTAACACTTGGCTAATATATATCTAATTAATTTTGAGGTGCTGTGTATTTTGGGTGGAGAGTACAGTGAAACAGCACATTCGACGCTCACGTATTCCTCAGGACGCGCTCGTGAGGGACGTAATTTCATTCATTCAGGGGCTCAAGAAAATTTCTTCGTCGTGCTACATTTTTTTTAATGTACAATGCAAGATTTTCTTTTTTTTTTTTTTAAATTCTCAAAAGGAATGCGCAACAGAAAGTATAATTTTAAATTCCTAAAATAATTTTTTGTCATATTTAAAGTGTGCCAAATTGCTAAACTATGAAAAAAAAACTACATAAAAAATAAATTTTGTGATATCCAGAAATGGCTGCTCTTTATAAATATAAAGGTAATTGGTGTATAGACAAACATTTTCGTTTGCTAGAAACAGCATACAAGATCATTTTGCTTGGTGCAGCAATATTGCCTTTGGGACGTTTGTGCCTAACTAAATTTTATCCCCATCAATATGTTTTTTTTAAAACTATTCCTAGAGCATGTAACTGTTTTAATTGCCATTTTATTTGAGTTTTTGACCTAAGAGGGATTGCAAAACATATTATTAGTGCATTTATTGCCTACTGTTATGAGAGATCATTTTTACTTTATTCTACAAAGTACAGGAAGTATTGTGGTCGCGAAATATTTCGCACTCAAATTTCGGCCTAAATATGCATTTTAATTACAAATTAATCAGTTTGGAGAGTTTTTTTTCACAATGTCCGTATGTTTGTACATATGCACGTACGTATGAAGCACTGAAATATCTATTTTGACAACCCCCGAGTCCGTTCTGACGAGCTTTTTCTTCCCGTATGTACGTGCGTATGTGCGTCTGTACGTATCTTGCATAACTCAAAAACAGTTAGTCGTAGCAGGTTGAAGTTTCTTATGTGGGACCTGTATACGGTTTAGTTGTACACCTCCCCTTTTGGTTGCAATCGGATGTTTTATGCGATTTTGTGTCAATTGTAGGCAAATTTCTAGTTGTTTCCAAATGAAGACGCATTACTTTAACCAACTCCACCGTTAAATATTTTGTCGCCTATTTGGCGAATATTTCGTCAAACTTTCTGAAAAAAACAGTAAAGCCAAATCCGTAGTCGGTTTGGCGATTTATGCGATATTTGTCACCCTATAACTCCCTGGTAAGGAACTTTTCCCTAGAACTCTCATGTTAAAGCATTTGCAACAATTAGGGTCTTATAAAACTGTCTTTCATCCATTGGTTCTCAATAAGCTAGTGGGCCTTAAGTGTTTAAAGTGTTCTTCACGCCTCACCTTAAGGCATGCTTACGTTGATGTTGTTTTATTTTCCTTTGCAGATTCCGTCTGGTTACTGTTGAGTTTTATTTTTAAATTTTGCATGGCGAATAAAAATAATTAACGCCTTTAATTCTGAAAATACCATTATTTTACTTACTATACTACATGGGAGTAGGAAAATAAAAGTGAACTAAAATTTTGTTTTAATATAAATGAAACTAAGAAATATTACTTTTAACGTGCGTATGTGATGCACACACCCATTGTTTTTGATTCTAAAAGGGTTATATTATATTTCGTATGGTACAAGAAAGTCATAGGGTGCTTATATTATCTCGTTTAAGTTTAAATTAACATCTCAATACGTAATTTATGGACTTAACGAGTTCTCCAGAATTCCAACGATATATTCAATGCATGTCACATAAAAAAATCCGAAATGTGTACACGCACACATTAAACACAAATAAAAATAGATGATTCTCTCAAATCTAGGAAGGCAATTGTACGGGGGCAATTGTCCTTTTTCCTGCGCCCCGTAATTGCGAAAACTGTCTAGCACCACCAAATTCTAAAGAATATCTTTTCAGACGCTTCATTCACCAAAGAGTAAGATGAATGTTGTTTACCTAATACAAAACTAAATGTTATGCATTTATGAATGAGTCTGAAAAACACAATACAAGATAAGAACGCACTGAAATATCACAATGCGAAGAAAGACTGCTGGTACTGTTCTCATATCTTTCTTTTTTTCATATTTCCTTCCGTACATCTCCAAATCCGACGTGGGAATGATGTATTATGTTGATAATCCGTCTTAATCAGTCCCATTTCAGCCGAAATGCTAAAGTTTAGGGTTGCTCTTTGCTCAATGGCAGTAATCGGATTGTGAGTTTCACTTGTTTCCAAAATAACTTAGAGTGGTATTAACAAGACGTGACGTGTAGTTATAAGAGTCTTGTAAGTGATTTGTTTTCGTTTTATTTAGTGGTGGTAAGAGGATTATAGCATTATCCTTCGCGTTGAAATTGAGCACTCGTAAAAATTAAATTAGGCTTTGAATGAAGCTTGTTAATTTGTCTATTTTTTTTAAAGTATGAGTTTTTGAAGATTAATTCTATGGGAAACTACCAGTTGTTTGCTGTTTTTATCTTATTATTGCAGCGAAGGATTACACGTTTAATATTATTTGATTGTAGTACAGTTAGGGGCTTTGGCAGTAATATTTACTAAAAAAGTTTTTAAGTTATGAAACCAAAAACGGAATAATAAATATTTTTTACGTATTGTATTATAACAAATTAGTTAAAAAGAAAATGCATTAGACAAATAAGTTTAGTTTAATATTTCAGGATATATTGGCACATTTTCGTAAAATGTTTTTAACACCAGTGTTTCGTGAGGTACGTATTATCAACTTTTTACATTATCAACTTTTTGCACTTTGTTTCAACTTTTGAATTAAAATATAAATTATAAACTCTTAGTGCATTTGAATCTGTTCTTTTTTTCATAATATATTGCCTTTAAGTAATAATCTCCTTTAAGCAGGGCCTTATTTACCATTAGGTCCGTGAGCCCCTTGCCTAGGCCCCCACTTTGAGGGGGCCCCTAATTTTGGTTATCAATTATTTTTTTTTTTTTTTTTTTTGTATCTCAATTTTTTTTTAGAAAAATATTTAAAAATAGCATCTTTCAAAAACAAACTGTTAGTGTTCTGTTGCTTCACAGAAAATTTGTATTTATTAAATTATTTTAAAAACACAAAGAATTTTTACTTTGGGGGCATCCAAATTTTGGTCTGACAATTCAAAAGTTGAAAAACAAAATCGATTTTGCACTTTGGGAGCCCCCAGATTTTATTCAAACATTTTGTAATTTAAAAACAAAAGCATTTTGCACATTGGGGGCTCCCAAATGTTAGTCTGACTCTTTGACATTTGAAAAACAAATTAGTTTTTGCGCTTTGGGGGTACCCAAGTTTTGCAAACACATACTGAATGCTATGTTTAAAAAATTTTTGTTGCGTGAGGGGCCCCCAAACATGAGTTGTGCCTATAGTGATTCAGAATGTAAATCGGGCCATGCTTTTAAGTTCAAGAAATAATTTGTTTTAATGATTGATAGAATTTAACATCTGCATAACAATTGTGAAATTTTATTTTAAATTAAAAAATAACAATAATTAATAACTTTGTAATTGCTAGCCTTCTTTCCAAAGCTTTGGTGCAAAATTTTCTCTACAGTATCGCTGACTATTTTTAATCTTTTTTGATGAAAAATAACATTTTTCCCCGCATGCGAAATGTTACATATTTTTGAATTCCTCAAATATAGTAAGTATTACGCTCAAATTAAAAGATTTTTTCTGTCCACATTATTTGCGTCAAACGTTCCTTGCTATGAAGGCTTTTAGGACCAAATCATTTTACTTGATTAAGGGATGTGTAGTACTCAGGGGTGTATAAGACCCTTTTTAAATTACTATTATTTTGAACTAGTCAACAAAAAAAAAAAAAAATGCTCATATCGAAAAATGCACCCCGTTGCTTAGTGTCTTGGAGATAGAGAACCGTTTTTTACCTTCCGAATCGGGAGTTATGAGCTAAATTTGAGTCACGAATGCTTTTACGCAGAAGGAAAAATCAATATCGTCAGTCTACTAATTTCTAACGTGTCCACATAGTAGGCTTTTAGTAAGGTGGATTTTTGTTTTGAAATATTGCTGACGGACTTGTTCACTATGCACCCGCTGCATAGCTGTGGTTTTTAGCAGCAGTGGTCACAAAAAGACTCTGTTTCAAGAACCTTTCCGTTAATTTTGTTAATTGTGACCACGGAAAAATTGTTAATTGTGATTATTGTAAATTGTGGCCACGGAAAGCCCCGTGTTTGAAAAAAAAAAGGTGAGGAAGGAAAGCTACAGAATTCTCCACAAGACTCATCGTATAGCATCAGAAGAAGAAATTCCAGCTTCTGTTGGTAGTAACTTGACGAAGGAAATGGAAATAAATCAGTGGCGTAAGAGTGTACTCCAAGTCAGACTCTATGTCTGGTTTACTGCAGTCATCCTAAAAGTTAATATTCTTACATTTTTCACTTAACTGCTCTAATTTCCGGCTGTAACTAAACTTATCTTGCAAGAAGAGTTTTTTTTCTCTTAATTTAATTTTTCTGAAACAACTGAAACTATTTGTTTCTTCTAACTGTTCATTTAAATACTGTTTTTTTCTTTAACAGTTTGTTAATGTTTTCGTTACAATTTCCTGGAAAGATAACTTAGACCAGTGTTTCTTAAACTTTTAATATTTAAGTACCCCTTCTGTCAGTTTCATAAAAATGAGTACCCACTGTCAAAGAATTTTAAAAAATATGTAATTTAAAACCATTTATTTTCATTTTTCAGAATAATTACTTTTTTTATGGCTATGGTTTCATTGTTTTCGCTCTAGCCGTCCATTGTTCTGTCTACCCAATTTAGTCGGGTTTGGCCGATGTTCGGCTGAAGCAGACTGCAAATCATCTTAAAAATAGGACACCTTTAAAATCTTTAAATCTAGAGACCCTTCTCGGTCTTCGTTTAAGAAGGAACTAAACTTTGATACTTTAAAAGTTCTGAACATGAGATAAACATGTGGAATAACTCCGAACGCGAAAGAGATTTTCAGGGAGAGGGTCTCAGCCTCCTTCAGAGGTGCAGTATGTACCCCCCTCGGAGGACTACATGCTGAACCCCTGAAGTGAGATATTTTTTAGGTTATTATGAGCATTAAAGATATCTCACTTGAATTTTCTAAAGCTTGGAAGAAAACTCGAACTACTATTCTTGGTTTTGATGTTTAATCGAGAATATTACATTATTTATAAATCTATCTATTTATAAACGGCATAAATACACTTTTACGCACTTCTAAATCTCAAATATTTTTTTAGGTATTTTGAGATTTGATGCAGCAGAAAAATTTATCGTCTTCCACAGCGACACCGAAGTGCAAGGGGCAGGTTTTTCTGCTATTGTACAGCAAATAGAATGCCCAGGTGGATACCCTCCAGTGGGCCCGCCGACAACTCCTGGGGTAGGCGGCTCGACATTTCCATCTACATCGGGAACAGGTAGGCCATGAATCAATGAGGTCAGTTTACCTGGAACATGCTCAATAATATTGCGTTGTCAAACCTTCACAGTAAGTATGACTACGCAACAACAACGCAACTACGCAGCACAAATACCGAGCAACAGTACGAACTAAAAAGTGACGACAATAGCGGCATTTTCCCTCACTTCATTAGCTCCGCTGCAGATTTCATACCGATTTCCGAGCCTTGATTGGATCAATTTGGACGCTAGCTGCAGTCGTGATTGCGGAGTGAATAGAAAAGTTGCTGTTGTCGTCGCGCTAATATTCATTGTACCCCCATCCTTATCGAAATACATTTGAGGTAATGAAGCTATTCTTTTCAGATAATGGGCTATAGTTGCTAGTTAAATTTTGGTAGTTATACCACTTATACATATCGGTTATATGGCTATGGGTGCAACGGTTTTCTGAGTTTTCGCCAGAACGAGTTAATCGATATTGGTAACCATGTATTGGCAATATTTTCTCATACTATAAAATCGTATATTAAATATATTTATTTACATCTGATTTTGCAATGTTCCTGCGCCTTTGCAATCTTGGGATCCTTAGGACCATGAGCACCATAGCCTGTACCTAGAATTTTCTCACAGTAGTGTTCCTTATCCAATGGTCCGATGAACATTTTTAGTAGTTGTAAACTTCTTTACAGCGATTACGTAGCTCTACACTAGGTGTCTTCAACCTTTTACCGTACAAGGGCCATATGAATAAGTTCATAATCACCGGCGGGCCACATATCTGGCGAGTAAGTAGCGTAGGCAGAAGATTTTAAAGAGTAGACGGAGGTTCAATTTTAACCGGAAGAGTGGGGTCGGTAATTTTTAAATTGTCCAATATTTTGTTCAAAAAAAAAAAAAAATGTTTGGTGGAAGCCGAATTACGAACACCTTGCTTTTTTTAACTATGAAACAGAACGAAAGTGACATGGTAAATAATAATGGCACAAAACCCTACTGACAATTAAAAACCCCCTTAATGACGGGCCAGCTTTGGATCAAGAAAAGTATGAAAGTCTTTCTATCCATAGTTCTCCTCCCCCCTCCTCCCCACCACAGGTGTGAAGTTTCTTTCTCTTATTGCGTTGAAGCGAGTTTGCACTCTAACACCACATCCTTTTCACTTTGAAAGCAAATTTCTAAACTGATTTCAGTACCCTTTTTTCTTTCTCCTTTTTTTGACAGATTTGTTCTTTTTTAATAATTGCTTCTGTTTACATCTAAGGATTGGCGGGCCCCTAAAATATCTTCTGAGGGTCACTTGTGGCAGTGGGTCATGGGTTGAAGACCCCCTATCTACACCCTTTAACTGGCTTATTATTCATATTTTAATGGCAATAATAGGTCGTATATACTTGTGTCGTACAGAACGGTTAAAAATACCAAACTGTGTCCTAGTCTACAAATCTCTGGAATCTACAAGAAAATCTCCCCAATGAATTCTAAATAAACTTAAGTAAGGGATACTTTTTGTAAATTTCACCTATGAATTCTAAATAAACTAAAGTTAGGGATAATTTTTGAAAATTTTACCTATGAATTCTAAATAAACTAAGGTTTGGGATAACTTTTGAAAATTTCTCTCCCTGTAAAACAACATCGTGTGTACGATCTTTACTGAAAAAGTTATTGTAATTTTGAAATATACCAGTTGTTTTTCTAGTACTGTCTGTAGTTTTAAGAAATAATAATAATAATAACATTAAAAAATATACGTAAAAAATAACAACGATAAAACTATTTTCTTCAGTTCTGTAAGCAACAGCAACGTTTTGTGGGGTTCACAATCAAAGCTGAAAATAGCTATAATTGATCAGCTGTCATCAAAGACACTGTCCCGTAAGATTCCTTTTTATCATTATTTAGTCGCAGCTAAGTTAAGTATCGAGTGAAGCTTTGTAGGTCTAGTTAAATGCTAGCTTTAGATTCGTTATAACATACCGTGCAGTGGTACGAAGTTATATATATATATATATATATATATATATAAAATCGTAAATTAAATTAAAATCGTAAGTTAAAATCGTAAATTAAATTATATATATATATATATATAATCGTAAATTAAATTAAAATCGTAAATTAAATTATATATATATATATATATATCTATAAGAACAAGTTAAGAAGACAATAAGCAAATTTTAATGTATTGTAATTAATTTTACTCTACTAGTATTCCTCCCCGTTTTTTCCACCAGTGAATTTTATAACATTGTTACCTATATATACTAAAAAGGAAGTGAAAAGTAAGTAAATTTCAAGTTAATTGTTCGTGAGGCTCATGGTAGTCTCTCTCGAGAAGGGAACGGTGAAAATATAAAAGATAATATTTTTCACTTCAGAATATTTGTTGGTTTTCAAGGGAAACAGCAGTTTCAGTAATAAAAACTACATATCGTGTAATACATGTGTGAGTTATTTTTTTGACTTGCTTCTGCACACTTACAAAACGTTTTCAATTCATTATTCTTGCATGCATAGTCATTTAAGAGGAGACACTTGATTCCAAAGAACTGAACAAAAGCACTTCGATTGAGAAAACTCATTCGAATGTTTTTCATTTCATGATTAAAAAAAAATCCTGATCACATTTCGACAGTTCAAAATCTACTTAAACGTTAGGTTTTATTGAAATGTAGCTCTTTTTTGAAAAACTTTTAATATTTTTATCAAATGGAGAAGAAAGCTTGAAGTGTTGTATTAAAAAACTCGAGTGATGTAAAAAATAAATAAAATAATAAAATTAATTGATAAGTAAATAAATAATAATAAATAAATAAGTTAGTTTGTTTTTGGAAAATTAAAGTTTTCATAATACAATGCTGTTAAGTTTTCTTTCTTTGATTTCATGTTTCTAGATTAAGCATAAAATTGCGCTTTGTGATTAAACTTTAATTTGTTACTACTGAAACCTCAAACCAGAATCCACTTGATAGGAACAATCTGAGTGCCTATTCTCTAATTAAAAAAAATAGGGTAAATACGTACAAATGATGACACTTAGCTACATCGAAATTACAGAAATTTAATGTCTTTGTTTTTTCATCTGAAATAGCGAAGACGCACTCCGCTACAAATTTTCAGCGTCTTCATCCCTGACGGTCGAATTACGCTTCAGATATTAAAGACTTTTCTTTCAATATAGGCAAATTCCGCTTTTAGGCCATTGCCTTGTATGACCTAAAAGCGGCTTTTACTTGCTTTGCAAAATGTGGCAATGCGAAGCTTTTTTCTACATTTTAATGCCAGTTTAGCCTTGTTTTTTTTTAAATGAAATTTTGCGGAATTCGGCTAAGTTGGGGTGGAGCTCGCTTATGTCCATCTGAAATACAAATAACTGATGCTAGCAATGTTTAACATTGCGCACTGTGGGATACTCGCAAATAAAACTACGTCTTTAAACTGACACTGAAGACTGGTAACTTAACATGTAAATGGAACAAAAATTCTTTTGCAGCAAGGAGTTTCCCGTCCGGTCTGTTTTCTATTCTACTCTATTCCATTCCAGATGCTTTTAGCATCATATTAAGAGGTCAGCGTACGAGGCACCTTGCCTCTGATGGATCTCCTAACTTTGAACCAGCTCCCTGAGAGACTCACCTATGTTGGCACCCCCTGAAGTATATTTTTAGTTGGAAGACATTGGGGCCACGACGGATTTTACGAGCTCCAGCTCTCACTAACGTACAGTCCCGTAGCGTATCAGTCGTGAGAGGTGGTCATTCCCCAAAAACACACACCTCGGTCAATGTTGCTTCACTTTCGGTGTTCTTTGGGAACAGAGCTTCTACCAACTGGTTCACTGAAGGACGGGTCTGTTTTCAAAGAGGGAATTTGAGAAATTTTGGCTGAAAATCCACAATGCCACCCTGAATTTTATATTTCTCCCCTGAATGTACAATAAAATATAATTTTTTTTCCAGGTAGCTCATGCAGCAGACATTTCTCAGAAATCAGGTCTACATTGAGCAGTCCAAGTTATCCACAATTTTATCCACCTAACGTGGCTTGTCGATATGCCTTCCACATCCAGCCTGGATTCTGCAACATCGAATTTACTTTTGTAGAGTTCTTGCTGGAGCCTCCATCGCCAGGGCTTCCTTGCACAAGGGACTACCTGGATATTGGGGGTGTTAGATACTGTGGTCAACAGCTGAGAGGTGTCACCAGTAAGTATGAAGACGTTAAATTGTATTATGCTTGGTTCAAACTTGTAATTTCAGATTACACCTGTTAAAACATGAAAGAGCAAGTATTTTGTAACAGTGGGTCGAAATGAATTTGTTGTTGCTAGATTAACGCTGCATTTGCATATTTGTTTACCAGTTGAAATTAAAATAAGTAATAACTTAAAGTAATAATGATAAGAACATCCTCTTCGCACTAAAGCTACCTATAAGTTATAAGTTACAAAAAATTCTTTAATACTGCGAAAATAATAGGGTAGGCTCGTTCCATACCAAATCAATCAGGAAAAAAATGCTTTTTAACATGTAGGATGATAATTTTGACGAAATTTGCTAATGTGTTGTACTTATGATGAAAACGATAAATGTAAAACGACTTTTTGAGCTTTTAATTTTTTTAGTTATTAATTTCTGAGGAAACAAAAGTTCGCAGAAACAACACGTTGACGTTATATAAACAACTAAGAAAAAAACTTGCTGATCTAGGCAGCTAAACTTAATGTCCTTCTGTTCTGCATTTGATGCTCTTTAAGCTGAATTCAATGTGATTGCAACAATAAAAATGTGAGTTTTAAGAAAAAATTTGAAAAACAGAAATTTAAAAATCTCAAAAACGCAATTTTAAATTTTTTCCAAAAAATAAATATTCTTTATACGTTAATTGTATACTCAATCCCACGATTTTATTAAAAATTAATGAAATGTGATATGTGACCGTTTGTTCACCAGATTCAAATTTCGAAGGAGATCAACGTTTACCTTCGTGGAGAAAATAAATGAGTGAACAAAGTCGGACTCCCGAAATTGTAAATATATTGCATACAAGCATTTTGGGGTTGCAAAGAAACCTTTTTTCAACGGACATTAAAAATGGGGTTTCTTGTAACTCCAACACAAATGCATTCAATATGCAATTTCCTGAATCCCAATGTTTTGTCACATACTCAGTTAATTTTTGAAGGGTCTTAGCTATCGAATTCTAAAAATAAATAAATTAATTAATAAATAAAAAAGTTTGAGTACAGGTTTGTTGATTACTATGAAGCAAATAAAAATATTTTGTTGCATCCAAAATGCAAGTGTAGTAGAAGTCATCAAACTATATATAGTTTAATAAATTGCAAGCAATTACTTTTACCGTTGCTACGAAGTTGAAAAAAATCCAACTTGAAAATTTCGATCTCCAAGTTGGATTCTACCAAGTTAGATTTGTCCAAAGGTAATCAGGGAGGAGTCAGGAAGCAACGAAAGGAGAGGTGGGAGGGGGCTCAGCCTCCAGAGAAACCTTTAGTATTAAGCAATATTGCTGAATCTAATATGGTAATACACATACATTTAAGGATGAACCCCCCCCCCCCCGCCCTTCAGGAGACAATTCTGGTTGCTCCTCTGGTCTGAATGAATGTTTAAACAATATTTAAAATTATATTTTTATAATTTGATCGATATTTTTTCTGTTAGAATTAGAACCATCTTATGGTGCAGCAACAGAAGTGATCTTAACCTTCTTCAGCGACAGTGTGGTTACTAATAAAGGTTTTCTTATCACCTATCGACAAGTACCCTGCAGTGGAAGTTCAGCACCACCAGTTCCTCCACCTAGAGGACCTGTGCCGCCTTCTAGAGGTCACATACCACCCCCTAGAGGACATGTGCCGCCCCCGGTAGGCCCTGTACCACCGTCTAGAAGCAGTAAGTAAAAAAAATAAATCACGATAGTTTATATTTAAACCTTGAGAGGCAAATGCTTAGGCAAATTATTTATTACATTTTCCGATGGCTGCCCAAAATGCCTCGATAACTAACGCACTGATAACATTTATGCTTAGTATCTTTCTGATTATGACGTTATTTCCAGTCAGTTAAAGACGCTTATCATCTATGTCGTTAAATCAGAATTTCTAAGTCCCTATTAATCCAAAGTCAAGTATCCATTCTTCAGTTGCAATTCATTCAACTATCAGAAAAGTCCTTTTAAACATTAAAAAAAAACATATAACTAAAATAATTCATCTAAAAAGTTGCTTTTGTATTTTGTTTTTATTATTTTTTGTGAAACAAGATCACTAAATATGACATTTGTTTTGTGTAAATGCTTTAACAAGTTAGATAATTTTTGCACTATCATTATGTTACCTAATTTAATATTATTGTACAGAATTTAATAATTAATAAAATATCATTTGTTTTGTAAAGCAAAGGTAATCTGACGAAAAAACAATCTTTGCGTCAATTTCCATAAATTAGAGACCAGCAATATCGCAGATATTAAACATTTGAAGAACACGATTAGCACACAGCGTACTGCTGTAATGTTACCTGCATATGCAACTATATAAATAAGATTTTCGGGTATGTAGAATTTGTTTCTTTGCATGTGCGATTTTTAAAATTATTTTATTATTATTTTTATTTTATTATTATCTAGTGTTGTAATTGAGGCATAAAAATAGGTGCTGGGTTATTAGGTTATATAGCCATTTTTTAAATGATAAAAAGTAGCTATATAGCCTAACTTTATGCCTCTTAATGTATAAACAATGATTTTATCATTTTTTAAATGATAAAATATTTAGTTCTAAATGTTATTTTATTTGCGTCTAATATATTATTTACTACATTTATTTATGTCCATTTAAAGTTATCGCTATATTGTTATTGCGTTCAGTAACCGTTTTTCTGAAATGTAGTGTTCTTTTTTTTAAATATATATCACCGTTCTTAATAGATAGTATAATACATATGTTTGAAAAATATATGCATTTATTTTACTATACATGTGTTTTGTAACTAATGATATTCAATTGATGGAAAAGCAAATTTTTTGCACGAAAGCAAGCAATTGTTTCAAGAATTAGGAAATCTTTAATCAATACAAAATGGCAAAAGCCAAAAGAGGTTTGATTATTTTGAAAACTGAGAAGGCTTCAAACCCAGAAAACAATTGCTTACTTTTGTTAAAAAAGTGATGCTTTGTATATTATTCTAGGACAAAGGATTTTTAACTTTTATTACCAATGTATAATTCCTTAACGTTTTTAAAAATATACTAATGGTATTGAAGTAATCATTGAAAGCACTGTTAAAATTTATTTTTTACTCAGATATAGGGTTGTTTCTATAGGGTTATTTGACACTGACTACGGAATCTACGTGTCCCAGTGTAAAGAAAGGGTTGAAGAAGCTGTAACTCTTACATTTTACCCTTTGTTTTACTCACAATCAGTGAATAATAAAGGAGGCATGCTTTACAGTTGGGTATACTATACTACAACTGTGCAGTATGTCGTACACGAAGCTACTATACTGGAAAATATTGAATTCCTTTTATGCCATATTGTATTATTACGTGAGTTTTCTTTTAATTTTTTATGCATTTCATTGCAGCATCCCAGAGAAACTACTTTAGACTAAAGACTTTACATATCGTCGTGGTCTGGTAAATAGCAGGACGATCTGGTCCGAGCACGTGCTGAATAGATAACTGCAGTCTTGAGATATAAATCTAAACTTTCAAATCGCTATGAAAAATAGCAAAAATCGTTCTACAAACCCCTAACTGCTACATTACTACGTTACTTACTTTTGTTACTGTTACTACTTACTTATGTTGCTTTTAACTTGTGTAGTTGATTTTTAACATGACATTATTAGCACTAGATTTACCAGGACGTTTTCCACCATTTCTAAACTTTCCTTATACACCAAGTTGCTACTAATTAAAATAAAACTTTTTGTCACATTAACTTGTCCTACTTACCGTGTATTAGGAAAAGCCAATGCAATTGAAAGTTGCACTATAATTAGTAACAAGTTATACAAAATGGAAGCTTCCAAACAACCAAAATGATTGGTCTGGTTAATCTAGTGCTTATTACAAATTACAATTCACTGGAGCAGTCGGTAAAATTTTATTTTAAGGCATAGTGACTTTGGCCCGTCGAGTATAAATAATTTATATTTGTTGCAGGTACAACGCCAGAAAGTACGCCATCCATTCCGGGATGTGGTGGACATTTGACGGGGTCTTATTTTGAGATCAAGTGGCCGGACGTCAGGGCAGGTAGTGACTACGGACAAACGGTGCAGTGCGTATACAATGTGCATCGCCTCGGTTCTGACACGTGCAGTATCCGGGTGACCTTTGTCACCTTCGACATGGGAGATGGACGCGACTGTCCTAGGCAGTTTGTGCAGATTGGGGAACACACTTTATGTGGTCGGTTGCCATCCTATACCATAAGTATGTCTGTGTCTCACTTTTCTGTTAAAATATTTTATCTTTATTACTAGAAATCAGTAATAAATAAGTGTCAGTATTAAAACTGTTTTATCCAAAATAGTCACCAGAGTTGGCACCACTTCATTATAATTTTTTATCTGACATGGGACAGCATTTTCCAAGGTTATCCTCCACTCTCAAGAAGCTTTGGAAGACGCGTTTCGTGATTTCATCGGCTTTTGTTCTGCATATTTCTTTGGTAGTAACATTAACAAGCTATCATTATAATGTGTACAATGTGTAGATACTGATGGCGATTGATGAATACTTGAATAAATGCTCTGCTTCCTGTTGGAGATTTAACAGCCATCAATGGTTCTTCGAAATCGGACATTTATTCATCAATTTTAATAAACTGATATCCAGTTTTAATTTAGCCAAAATTATCTTACTTTTAAAACAATAGCGATAGTAAAACTTGAAAAAAAAAAATACAGGCCACTCAAATCGCAAAGAAAGAATGATAAAAATGATCAAGAGCAGAAGTAGTCTAAAATAGAGGGAACATTTACAACAGCACATTCTGAAACCAGATAGAAAGACAACGTTTTAACAGCAAGCTGAAAAAAAAAGTATTTTTCCAAGCAATGGCTAACTTTTGTCTAACCGGTCAAATTGTGAATACGTTCATTACAGAGGAAAACTCGTACTCGTTCCACTTTCCGTGAGTCTTCGCTGGATACCCACACAATTTATTCCCATTTGAATTTGTTTTATTTTTCAGCTTTGAAATACCAAAAAAAAAAAATTTTTTTCACATCCAAAAACGGCTTTCATCTGTTCTGATTGCATATACGTTGGTTCAGTGTTTAGCCGTATAATAAAGTTGTACAAGTTTGTTTTTCTTATACTTCTACTGATTCACGTAAAAACTTTATCAGGTAGCCATTATACTTCACTACTTTAAACAAAAGCTGAAAATTACAGTGCATTACACAACTAGTACGAATATCATGTATAATTACGAATATTATCGACGAATTATTGCGCGGTTAGATTAACATTTACATAAAATTACAATTCTTTCTTCATAGATTTTATGCTCTATTCTCTTTACTTGTAAAGTTTGAAATAATAATTGTACGATTTCTTGTTAGGAGATTACGATTTCCTCGACTACACCATGACAATTCGGTCTGTTTCGTCTCAATTACCGAGGCCAAGGATGTTACTCCAAATTCAACAAATGCCATGTGGGCCCAATAGTCCAACATCCAGGGTCCCTCCTCCGACATGTGACGAGATGCTCCAAGGTCCTGGATTTGAGCTTCGTAGTCCTTACTATCCTCATGGGCTTACATCTAGCGTCGACTGTCGATACATCGTGAGGAGGTCTACCCCACTGATATGCCACCTAGAGCTGACGTTCGAAAGATTTCAACTTCCGGACAGCAGACATTGCTATGCGAGCCACTTGCGCATCGACGCTGATAGACTTTGTGGAAGCATTACTCCTTATTCCGTTCGTAAGTATTTTCATCAGAAAATACGAGCTATTGTTATTTTAATATTTCATGCATATACTTTTTTCAATTGTTTTATGGCTTACTTACTAATCTAGTTTCCACATTATGAATTATTAGGCTTGCTGACTTAACATCTATTATTTATTAATCAAGTTAGTAGATTCAAATTATGAAGATTAGTCAATATTTATCATATACTAGATATTTAATATGATTAGATACCATATTTCATCGTCAAGTTACTCCAATGCTCTTACACTGTAAAAAAATTCTTGTTCAACCTTGCACCAAATTTTTTTTAAAAATGGTGAAATTTAGCTGCAACCAACATTTGGTACTAAAGTTGAACCATTATGATGACTCCTAGTTTCACATTCATGGGGAAACTTAGTACCAACATTTGGTACCAAGTTGAACCATTATAATGACGTAGTTTTACCTAATTTCACCATGAATGTGAGACTAGGAGCCATTATAATGGTTCAACTTTAGTACCAAATGTTGGTTGCCGCAAAATTCTGCCATTTTTCTTTTTCTTTTCTTTTTTTTTGGTGAAAGGTTGAACAAAAATGTTTTAGTGTAGATTACTTCCAGCGCAACTAGTCAGATCAATAGTTTGCGATACTAATGATATGAGAAAAGGATCCTATCGGTGGGATGGGACGTAGAATCAAATAGTGTTTAGCAAAAATGGTTGAAAGTTAGCATCAATGCAAAAATTAATACATGACAGAAATACATTGATTTATATCAATAAAATACCAACTTTTCGATCATTCGTGATTCCTTTGCCTGAGACATAGTTGTACGCTTCCATTCTTTACGTGAATAAAGCTAGCTCATTGTTGAAGCGCTCTACTTTCGTACACTTTTACATAGCAGGAAACGGTCTGGTGAAATTTATACACAAAAATAATCTTATAAAGCGGAAATATGAACCATCTTACTTAATTATTAACTAAGTACCAACCCATTATCAGATAATCGTAGGAAAAAAATCTGCGCTAACACTTTAATTCTTGAAAGGTAATTTACATGTATGACAAAGTCTCATCAATCTAATGAAACTTGGTGCAGAAAGAAACGAATTTTTCAGAAGGATGCTTACAGAGATATCTTTTATCAAAACAAATTTTAATATGCCGAACCCCTGATTTTACATTCAGTAAACGTTTACAGAATAACCTCCAAGTCAGCTGTTTTCTCTCTTTGTTTTCTTTTCTTTTTTTGAAAAGTTGAATAAATAAAATATTTTGAATTAATTCTAGTCTTCGTCTTCAAACGAAAATGATAAATAATAATTGGATGCATTTTTCCCCATTTACAGAATCGCAAGCAATGGTTGAGTCTAAATACATATGTATCTTTCCTTGTTTCCACAGGGCTTTGTTTTATGCAAGCCAAAGTGTAAATTCTTGAAAAGGAAAGGTCATGTAAATTACGCCCACCAACAGCAGCATACTAATATTCAAATGGAGCTTTCTGAATTCTTAAAGCACCCATCTAAATGCTAATATCTTTCCTCCTCAAACACAACCTGCTTCAAACCTGAAAAAAAAAAAAAAAGGCTTTGGGGTTCGATTTGATTTTATTTTCAATGCTTCATGAAGTTATCACATTCTCGATCGATTTAAAGAGGATTATTAAACTGATAAAAATAGCCTAGTGTTCAACTGATAATGGATTTTTAATGGCAAAAATAGCATTTAACTTGGAGGCATAGGGACATCATGCTTTGATTCATTCTAAATGTTTTTTTAATCTTTTTTACTAAACACTTGAAATAAATAGATGAATTATTTTCGTGGTTCGTGTTGTAACGTAAATATAAAGGATTCACGATACTAGCTTTTGTGTCCACAGAAATTCGACATGAATGTACCTAAATTTGTAACAATTTGTTATGATTTTAATATATGATACAGCATGTTATGAAAGGATTCCTTTTCAGATTCGTTCATGCTTTATGATGTCCTCTTGGAGCAACAATTGTGCAACGTATGAATCCCTTAACAGCAGGCTCATATATTTTGTATTCATATTATTCTAATGCTAACACACCAACTTCAATCCTTGAATGTATGGCATTTTAAGTTAAATAAGATGCCTTCCCTCTGAGGTTAAATATGAACCGAAGATTTAATTTTGAGAAGACTTTTAGACATTGTAAAGTTTTCATTTTTGGTATGACAGGACTCTTTAATAACATTATTGCATGAAAAAAAGGCCCGAAACAACTTTCGTCACTTCGTATGAAAAATAACCTCGTGAATCCGAATATGACCACCGTTTTCCCCTCACCACCCATCATTGGAGTTTATCTCATACTGATGCTACAAGATGATTCAGTATTCATTAATATATGTATATTTGTGTTTGTAAGTGTAAAAAGAATCTAATCTTGCATGAATAAAATATTCAAATTCGCTCAAGTAGTAAACGGGTTTGGGGTGATTGAGGTACATATTTATGATTCTAAGCTCATGACAGAAGTATGAGTATGAGTTGCAAGAAGGAAAATGAAAAATTTATATTGATAAAGATATTTTGAAATGTTGAATACGCAGATTTATCATTTGTAATTCTTTTGTAGGTCTTTACGACTTTCAATCCTCTGAAAAACTAATTCACTTCAGCGCAGACCACATACCACCAGGCGGTGGTTTTCTCATAAGGGGTCGACAAGTACCTTGTGGGGGTTCTCCTCCCTCTGCTTTAGCGCCGGTGACTCCCATAGGAGGTTCTGATCCGGCCAGAATTGGAGGTAATTGATCTATCTCAATATTCATTTTTATGTTATTTTAAAGTCATTGAATTCATATACGCTCTTGTTATTATGGGGAAAGTTTTAAATCAAGGGCGCTCTGATAAAAATGTTGACACCCAGAATGGTTCCATGAGTGCATTTTTCCGAAATAGTTTACCAAAACAACACGAAAAACGTATGACACAAAACAAAATGCAAAAATTGAAAAAATGAAGGGGGAAAAACATTTTTAAGGTGGCTATCTTCCATGTTAACGTTGCTAAAATATGTTATTAAAATCCAAGCGGTACCTGAGAAGACTAATTAAATTCTACATCAAAATGGCTTACTTTGTACCCTCTTGATTGCTGAACATTCGGACGCAGCTATTGTTCCAAAAACACATTGACCAGTTTTTTTTTTAATTTCTTTTATTATTAATCTTTTGTGGGTGTGTCTTCTGCTGTCATCTACGGAATGTAATGTGATGTTAGTATATAATTTGGAAGGTGAAAAACTGAGGTACTTACTTCAAATTGTCTTTTTCAGAGACCATAATCTAAGTGCCTTTCTTTCATCCTTACTAGAATCTTGATCCCAATTTAAAAAATAAATAAACAAATGAAAGATTTATTTCCTGCATACCGGAATTGCAATTAATTCTGCATGCAACAATAATAACTTAAATTCACATCAATTATAAAAAGGATTTCTCAATTTGCTTTTGCAGAAGAACCTCCCCCTTCTTCGCGGCGCTGTGACCAAAGTTTTGGGCTTGAAGAGTTCACCATCTCGAGCCCAGAGCATCCTCGATTTTATCCATCTGGAACGTACTGTAGATACGTCGTCATCAGATCCAGCTCTGACATATGCGGTTTGGAAGTGACCTTCGTCAGTTTCGACTTGGAGGACTACTATCAGTGCCAGAAAGATTACCTGGATATTGATGGAGAAAAGCTTTGCGGGATATTGCCACCTGAGTCTGTCCGTAAGTAAAATTCATTCGTAAGAAATTTTATTGAATAAAAATTTAAAATTTTGTGTCAACTTTAAAATGGTAAATTGGAAAAGCAGTTTAAAGAACTTTACTTGATTAGAATTCTTTTTCTGCCTTTTCCGAATACTAGGCAATGGGCATTTCTTGATGTTCCGAAGACAAATAAACTGATGTATGTGGCATGTATTTCTACAGCAATTGTAACATTGCTAAAAACAACTTTACAGACAGGGCGAAACCAGATTAAACTCAGCATCAAATAACACGCACTAGATTCTTTTTTAAATCATGTTCACGATAAAAAAATTATTTTAATTAATTCTTTCCGAAATTATGTCATAGAATGAGGCTGAACTTAGTCCTCCCAAGTTCGGTAAAACAAGTTATAAATATTTATTTTAACATTGTCTCACGAAATCTTAATTTACGGCATAAGTTCCTGTTTTATTCATTCAGAAATTTACAAGCAAACTCCATGTTGTACAATTTTTTTCCAGCTTTATGCAAAATAGGAAAATGTAAGAGAATGAGATAATTTGTAACATTTTTACTATCAAATAAAAAAAGGTTGTAATTGAACACACGCACACTCACACATATGTATATGTATATGTTTCTTTTGTTTTTTAAATATTTTCAGTGGTGTTTGTTTTCTGTTTTAGGTAACTATGTATTTCATCCTGCTGATCGTACCAAGCTAATTGTTTTCCGTTCCGATCATGACAACACAAGACCCGGATTTCTACTTAAAATCAGACAAGCAAGAATATGTCCTGCTTCTGTTCCCTCTCTGTTGCCAATATCACCGGGTAAATAAATATAAAAGACTATTCATTAATAATTTCTTCCCCAAAAAAAAAGGAATTAATTAGAAGTCTCAACTTCTACTTTCGATTAAAAATTCAGAAAATATTGATTGACATCAGAATATCTGGTGCAAGTCGCAGGATGAATAAAAAAGATTTTAAAAATAATAAATTCCAGTTATGTAGTTGAAGATTAAATTTCGTTATGGCATAAATATGGAAATCAGTTATAAAGAAAAACATACCTGATAAAGGGAATGACCAATGAATTGAAATCTAGAGCATGATCATTGTCTATGGGTAGTTTACAAATGATTAATTTGTATAAGCAATAAAATTACGCTTTATCATTATTGTACTAGTAAAAGTTTCTTCATACATAAGAAAACGTCGTAATAATCTTACATAATCAAATCATTTTGCAACATGCGACCGATTCTTTAATATCTAGTATATAGTCACAATGCTGATCCCATGCATTAGTTTGTAGCACCTGTGATTAAATATCAAATCAGTAAACAAATAATTCTGAAATTGCGTAACAATACCTCGTGTTTGAAGTTCATAAAAGTCAGGTTGATGTAAAATTAGAGCTGTACTCTCTTTTACAGCCCTTCCCGTAGCACCAGATACAAGTTCAAGAGATATCATTCCTCCAGCTACTATCGGAACAAGCAGTTCTTCTGGGACCTGTGACACAGCCTATTACTCAACCCCTCGCGGGGTGTTTCGAACGCCGCAATTCCCGAATGGATATCCTGCTACTCACTGCCTCTACACTTTTGTTCAACTGAGAGGATTTTGCAGCTTGAAGCTGTTCTTCAGGGACTTCGATCTATTGCCGGCAACAACTTGTCTGGTAGATTATTTAGAATTTGAAGGAAGAAGATATTGCAATGGGCAGCTATTTCAAATAACACGTGAGTAATATAAATATATATATATACATCTATATATATATAAATAGGCAGTTATTCTGCATTAAACAACTCACAATTTTTGTTGTTACAAATTCCCTTTAGTTAATGAATCTTCCGCTTAAGCGGAACTTTCGAATTTTAGGTTGAAATGCCAGATTGCATAAAACTGAATAACTTCTACCTCAATTATAGAAGCATGAATTCATTGTTTGCAATGTTTTTCATTTTTAAAGATTCGTCTGTTTAGGAGTTTCAGTAGCTTTTTTTTCTTTTGGAGGGAAGGGGAATAGTAAAAGACTTAAATTGGTGCACGAAAATAGAACTGCAAGGATTGATTAGTTACTTTTCTAATTATTCTTCATCGCTAATGAAAAAAATTAAGCATTCTGTAAGGCCTCAATAAAAAAAAAAGCGTAATATTTTTGAAGTCTTCTTAAGACCAAGCGCTTGATAACTGACCTAAACATTCCATACCTTTAGATATATTCCATCATAATTTTTAAAAAAATAAGTCCTTGTCTATTTAATTTGGCCTTATACATTGTCATTGTTTTGATACAACAATACAGCCCTAGTGCCTTAAAACATCCTAATATAGAATTAAAACTCAATATTGTTTCTTTTTCTTTTCATTTGTTTGTTATAGATTCTTTATCTTGAAGAAGAAATCTTCTTGCGCACTTAAACTGTTAAAAGAATACATTTGTTTAAAAATTTGAATTCTGAGTGGTATTAAGATAACTGTTTTGAATTTGAATAATGACCTCTTTTTTTCATAACATTAATACATATCATCATCACTTCTATGAATTTTACAAAGCTGTTTAAAAGTGGTATTAATAGATTTTTGAAAATTTATTTTAATGATTGTATAGACGTTAATGTTTAATAGTATGATAAAACTTTTAATTCATGAATATTGAAGTGTCTTAATATAGACAATGCTAATAGTCTAGTGACTTGAAATTGGTAAGTTATAAGCTTTCAGCAATCATTGTCAACAATAGTATGGTTAGAACGAGAATAACACATAAAAACCTTTGTTGATGCAGTCAGTACCTTCGTGGGTACATGTTCTGTTATTTTAACGGATTTTTCTGAATGCACTGATAGAGTTCGTGTTATTAAATTGAATAACTAATATCAAACAAACATAATGCTGAAAAACGGACATAAATGGTCAATTATTCTGATGCCATTGCAGCATGAGACAAACGTGTATTTCTAAAGCAGCTTAGAGTTTGTACATGCAGGGCTTGATATAACAGTAATAAATAATTTCTTTCATTTAGGTGAACTGTCCTTCCCATGGAGCGATTCTTCCACTTTAAACCTAATGTTCCACTCGGATCACGGAAGTTACGTGCATCGGGGCGTCCAAGTCGATTTCGAACAGTTGCCTTGCAGACGACAAGGGCGACAGCAGAGAGAAGAACTGGAACCTTCCAGAAATTTACAGAATTCGACAATTCGATCAGCAGCGTCTGATTCGTCAGCTTGGTCTTCACCTCAACCAGCCGCGGATGAAGATTGGGACGATTCAAAATCAACGCCACAAAATTCCACAGTTGAATATGCTTCTTGACGCTCTTCATCATTTCCTCATTGTGCATTTGTATTGTTTTAATAAAGAAAGTTGCGTTAGGGGTTGAAAATTTTAGACCCTAGCTTCAATGGAATTCGTAATTAATTTTGGATTACTATAGTGCTATATATTTGAGATTTCTAGAACTAATTAAACAACATTTGCTGGTGCATGTCATGAGACGTAAGTGAAACAGTCAGGATTTTAGCAGTCGAATCAATGTAAATTTGACAATAACTAATTTTAATGTCAAAGTAGTACTTGTAAACCAGCAGTGACTAGTTTCACAATTGAAAAAAAAACTTAAGGGAAATACATGTAAGCAAATAGATTAAAAACATATACTTCGAACAAAAACTTATCCAAGATTAAGTTTTTTTTTAACACTTCGAAAGAGCTGATAAAAAAATTACACCTATTAACCATCGGCTTTACTGACTAGTTGGAGAATTAACAGCAAATGTATTCAGTAAATAAATGATTTTGTACTGAAGTCTATCAGTACAGGAATCGACATCTTTACCGAAGACGTATATATTCTTAGAAGTTTCAAATTGAACTGTAAACGCATGACTTTCCTCATCGAAACACTAAGAAATTGGCATTACTTACGAGCAATTTTGTCTCTATGTTTAGAATTCTGCAGGTGCCGAGTGCTATTATATGGCGTTTCGAAAACTTTCGGAAGAACAATTGATTATGCTTGCCAATAACAGACTTGTTAATGTGCATAAAGATTGTTAACACGTAACTTACCTTGTCAAGCGCACCAATCCGAAAATGCATTTATTAAGAGCTGTTTTGTATACACTCTTGCTGTCTGATGCATGGAAAAATAAGAATTGTTTAATGATACATACCGGCGTAATTTTACTTGTCAAACGCGCCTATTAAGATATTGACATGGACTAGGAGCTGACCTTAATACACTTGAAGTTTGCTAGCGAATCATTGCAAATTCATTATCTTTTTTGACAAACGTCTCAATAGAAACTAAATATCCATTAATGTTAGACATGTTCAGAGATTACGCAATGGAAAGGACATAGCAAACACATGCTTTTCTCTATTGTACGTTCTTGTTTTCAAATTGAATTCTATTAAGAAGGGACATTACTGAATCTTCGAAGTCTGTAGGTAAATGAAGATGGCAAATACGTATTTTTTTCATTCGGATATATCTATTGAAACATTGGAACTTATTAAGGAATGTCTATATGTGATTTAAGAGCAAAGAATTTTTGTAAGTAAAAGTCTTACAAAAATCAAAAGTCAATATCTTACAAAAGGGTTTAACTTTTCTACAAAATATTATTTGCAACTAAAATAATTCTTTTTAAAGTACTATCCAAGAGCATGAAAAGCCTAAAGAAAGAGTAAACATATGGAGTACTATCATTTTGGAAAATAAAGACAGAACTAGTTTTAGGCATTTACAACTTTTTTCTTTCTTTTTTTTGAAAAATACTGCTAAGACATAAAAATTGAAGTAATAAATAATGAACTTTCAAGATCATGTGTTGCTCTGTTCATAATCATGGAAAAACAGCTCTTACAAATAAAATATTTTTCTGTCATTTCGTCTTTTGATATTATTTTATTATTATTATTATTATTATTATCATTATTTGTAGAACATAGTCCTTGTTTTTAATGGAAAATTTAGATGTCAAAGAAAATGCTAGCCTCTAGCAGGAAAAGAAGGATAAAGTATGATAAAGTTAATTAGACGATTCAAAACTGTAAAATAAGTAGTTCGTTTAATAATGATCAAGGTCAATGGGCCTAAATGCGACACGATTTCCCCTAAGTTTGTTACATTTAAGGAGTTTTTGAAAAGATTTATGGCATACTGCCATGCAAGAAAATTAGGATTGAATGCACTTATTCTTTTAATGCAAAACCAAGTTTCTATCGAAGAAATTAAGCTTTAATTGTAATTGTAGGAAAAAAAATTGGGTCACTGTTGCATTTAGGACACTTTTGTCGCATTTAGAGTAGCTAGAGCCTGAATGCGATACTCCAAGTGCCTAAATGCGACAGTGCTACTTATGCATCCCAGTAACTACTTTTTATCGATTTACAGTATTGCGTTTTTCAGTGCTCTTAATTTTATGAATCTGAGGTTCCCAAACAGAGTACTGCGTTATCCTAGGGTGTCATACCGAGAGAGGAGGGTATCACCAGGTACCCTTGAAGTAATTTTTCTCCAAAATCGTAAAAATACACAATTATCTTAAATGCCACGGATATGTATTATATGACTAGGGAGGCATGACTAACAAGGAAAGTTTGGTTTCGACGGAATACAGATGCGTGTTGGAATAGTGACGTCAAGTCAAACAATTTTTTATAGCCGAAAAGTAGTTGTTTTGGGCGGAATGTCAGAAACATGGGGTATTCCGGTTCGTGTGTTGTGCAATGTTTAGGATATTTTTGGAAAATAAAAGTAAGTTTTTAACTAGATCATTTTAACTGTTTATCAATAAGTTTTCCAAACAAAATCTACAGAATAAAAGGTTTAAAATGTTTTTTTCGCAAGGCTTTCTGTATAAATAAAAAGAAAAAAACAGAAAAATATTTTTAAAAAAGAAAGAAAACACGAAGAAATAGAAATTGTACTTACAATATCGCTAATTTCTTTCGAATTTCTCTGCACTTGAGTTATTGCAATGACTCCTACATATATTGTTCAATGTCTGGTTTCCATTCATAAACTTCTCAGTTTTTGCAATTTAAAACGAAACTGAGGAAATAATTTGGGATTTTTAGATTTTCCTTTTTTGACAACAATTGAAAAGGTGCCATTATGCATGCAATTTTCAACTAGAGTAAAGAAATTGGAAGAACTTCAACTTCTTTTAACACTTGGCATCGAAAACAAAAATGGTTCTGTCATTAGTTAAAGAATGAAGGAGTGAGCGGGTGAAAAAAATCTGATTTGCAAGTTTATCAGAGAACACTTTTTTTTCACAAAGAATCTGAATCTGTAAAAAGTGCATTTTTTATTCGATACAGATCATTAAGAAATTCCAATATGCTAATGATATCTAAACATTTTTTTCTTCCTATCTTTTTAAGAATTAATCTGAGTTGTAAAAAATATTCAAACGCGAATGGTGGAATGGAACTTTCAGTGATAAACTTTATAGTATACTGATAATTCGTTTTATGAAAGTAAATGTTCTACAGAAAAATAATGCAGTACTTTATTAATGTATGGTTCTTTAGGGTTATAAATTGAAATTTCTAAATAAGAAAAAGTGTTTATCAACAAGTCATAAATGTAGAGCTTGGGACAGTGGTGTACCTAACGGTGGCATCCACAAGGGACGCAGCATGAGAGGGCGGTAAGTCGGCAGGATTTTTGCAAAAAAAATCATAATTTGGGAGTAAAATATTTTATCGATTCATTAGCTTAAAAATGTTTAAAAACGGTATTGAGCAAAAAAAAAAAAAAAAAAAAGCTACAATGGAAAAGGAAACAATTTCTAATTATCGAAAAAAAGAGAAATTTTGCTTCCGTTTCGTATTCACTGGATTAAAGCGAAGCTTTCATACACCACTGACAGGCGGTGGTGGCGGAGGGGGACCCTTTTATTTTAATTCTTGATGCGGGAAAAAGAAAAGGGAAAAAACAAGGAAAACCTGCAAACACATATACATACATTCTTCGAACAAGGATATTGTTTGAAACGCAAACCTTTGTGAAAAAAATAAAAATTAAAAGTCAACATAAAATTAAGCCCAATGTTTTTAAAAAATTGCTAACGCGTGCAAAAGAATGAGCTTCAATGCAAAAGTATAAGATTCAAGATAACAAACATCCAACTAAAGCCAACTGAATTTGTCATTAATTTTAATTTGATTTTTAATTTTTAAAGATGTTGTTTATTGTGAGAGTTAAAATGAGGTAACACATTAGTATGAATATAAGGCAATGGTTGAGACAAATTTACTCTATTAAAGACATGTTTTTTTTTTGTAGACAGCGGAATGTAAAAACGATTTCACATTGCATGAAATCAATGTAAAGACAATTTCACATTGCATGAAATCCTAACAAATAGATACACAGAAAATTGACATACAGCATTGGGCAGCACTAACTGCGCTCGCACCTTCAGTTGAACGATGAAATGCTGCAGAGGGAATGCGCAATTGCTTGAATTTTCCAAAGGCACCAGAGACCAAAAGTACGCCACTGCTTGGGGGTAGTTCCGATGAAATTTTAAAACAGAGTAAGAGAAACAGACATTCTTATGCTGAAGATTTCGTGTAGTCAAATATGAAGATTCATTCTATTTTCGAAGTACATTATGGTTCTCAAACACAAGTACGATTTTAAAATTTCTCTAATAGTATGGAAAACATATTTAATTTAAAATTTAAAAATTATTTAAAATTAGAAAAATAATGTTTTTTATTGTTTATAACAGAAACGCTTTTTTTTCTTTTTTAATCTACCCTTTACAAAAGTTAAAAAGGACCTTTTAACTTTAAGATACAAAATGTGAAAGTTGTAACGCATATCAAAAAGAACCTGTCTCTATAGCACATCGTACTCCTATTTCTTACTACCTATGTTCAACAATCGATAAGAAGTACAGAAAATGCTGCATCATACATTATGATGTACATTCACATACATTATGATATAAACTGGGATTAAGCTTACAGTTTTGACAATTTTTGGTGAGAAAATAATCCGACAATTATGCTTGATTTTTCTTAAGGTTTAGCTTTTAAGACAAATGTTTCAATCGAGCTTAAAGACACAGACCACCTTGAGGCCCCATACTACCTAGTGCGAATGCTTTAGTACATCCTGTCGATGTGGAAACAAACATGCGCACTAGAGACCAAATGACGTAAAGACGATCTGTGATGTTTTGAGATTATTCTTGCGGGCTATTTAGGATACCCGGATTGACTTGGGCGTCAACCCAGGCATCTAAAACCGTTAAACATTATCATGATTGACATGAAGATCTCTGAGACGCCAACGCCAATGCGTCGTTGAGATCGAACGTCGTGTTATTTAAAAATCTGATCTTTTAGGAAGCATTAAGTCCGAAAACGTTATGCATTTTACATTAATGTTTCCGTTGGAACTTTTCCCATCAGAGGGCGTGGGAGTGAATGGAAAAATTAAAAAAATTTAAAAAAACAAAATAAAACAAGAATAAAAATCTAACACACTGAAATTCGTTTAAGATTTAACAAACATTTCCTGACATCTTTTAAAGACTTAGTTCCTCTATACACTCTCAAAAATAGAATCCTCACTTTCGACGATTCTTCAACCGTCAGGAAAATTTCGTCATTTATAACGATTCTTTCCACGTGCGATCACGTGACTTAAAAAAGTTATTTCGCCAATTTGACGAAAGGTTTACTCGGAGCATTTTTCACGAAGCCATTTCGTCAAATACGACGAAAGTTTCGTGAGATTTGAGCATGCGTTTCTGAGAGTGTAACTAGTTTCAAACAGTACATTACTTGCAAAATTCTCAAATTCTATAGGTCAAACAACAGTATTCTGGGGATCAGTCAAAAGAAAAAAATGTCATCCGGTGTCCCCGCCCTCAATGTTCCATTTCTGAATGTCATGGTCATCGCATCGTAAAATTAAACCTTGTTCGTGACAATCAATTACTTTTCATTTGACATTTCAGTCGCAGTATGAAAAATACTTTTAAAAATAGCAAGACATAACGCAGTTAAAATTAGGGGGAAAATAATGATAATTCCCTAACGGTGAAATCTGAAAGCTCTTTTAGATGAAATTTATTTTTTACTTGATCTGTTTTGAATGAATCAGTGATGAAGGGAAGAACTTAAAAATTAGATTTCTTTTTCAGTTATTAAAATGTGGTAATGTAAATAAAAACTTTTTGAAAAACTTATCAATAGGGGATATACATAACCATATTTATATACGGAGATAATTTCAGGAGTAAAACCGTTATTGTATAAGAAAGGGTGGTAATATGAAAATCTGCTTTGTTTTTGACTTACTCGTGCTACAAAATTACAAAAATAAAAAAATAAAAACATTGTACTGAATTATAGTAATTATAGTAATTAATAGTCTTATTACTGTCATACAATTGAATTTAAAATTTGCTGTCCTCCAACCACCAAAAGAGCAAATTTCAATTTTATGAAAAAAGTAAAAGTAATGCCTCTGATTTGTGCTGTGGGTATTATTGAACCTCTTAATGTCTTTTTAAATTTACTTATTTATTTGTTAGGTTTCTTTATTCACAAAGAAAATAAATATGCAACAATGGTAGTAAGATTGATTGAATGGTGATAAGATGGGGGTTTTTTTACGCTGCTTCAAAAAAATTGGTGAAATGTGATTTTTAATGGCGAAATAGTGGTACTTAATAAAATTTCTGCTGATGTCAGGTTTTAAGAATTATAACCAATAGTTTCGGAAACAGAATTTGACATTTGCGTATGGTTTTAAGAACTATTACCAAAAGTTTTGAAACAAAAGTTGATATTTACGTATGTGTGTCACGAAAGCAAAACGAGCTCAAAATCCGAGCATTTTATTATTCTGTCGTTTTGCGTAAACTTATTTGACGTGAATGGTTCAAATATTTTCTTAATTATTAAATTTCTCGTTTAAATTATTTATATCTTATTACTTCCCTAAAAAAAACAATGTAATTCGTCTTGCAAGCCATTTATTAATAATAATTATTATTATTATCGTTATAATTGCCTTATTATTTTTTGTTCATTTATTATTTATTTATTTTTAAAGAGTGAAATAATTAGATTGGAAATGTCAATAAATATTTGATTTTGTAAATATGTAACCCTGATTTTTTGGAGGGGTTCAAGCATTTCAATTAGTTTCAATATTAATGGCACAAAAAATGCATAATTATATTTACTTTTCAGTTAAAGCTCAAGAAATGTTTCTTTTTTTTCATTTTTAGAAATAATTAATTTTTTTCTGATAAAATAGCTAAGGTTTTCTGAATTGTTCTTATTAACGTTCAAAGTAAAAAAATTGCATCCAATTTTGAAATAAATATGTATTTTTAAAAAATTAAAAAATATTTCAGACAGTATTGTGAACGAGTAAATGGTTAATCTATTCCTTCTAATGTTGAAGGAAAAATAGTCACATGTTTTACATGCAATATTTAATTACAACCGTAACAAAGCTTGCTCGATGCCATATAAATCTTAATAAAGAATGAAAATCTGGTTTCTACAGTGAAAGAGAAAATTAATACAATTCCAACACTGGCTATAGATCAATTTAGGATTCTCAGAAGAGGGCAATAAAGATATTTTAAATCATCATGCCGATGGAATCAGACTTTAAGAATCTGAAAAAGGTAAGTGTTATATGCTGACATTTTCCTACATTTCAAAAACAGTTTGCAACTAATTTGGATATTAAAAATGGAGTTCATTTTTTAAACGTAGTCTTCTTTTTTTTTTTTTTCTGAGCAATTCTTAAAAAAAAAACGCATGTATTAATGGCTTAAATGAAATTAATTTTTCATTTGAAAAAAAAAAAGGTTTGTATTTTGTTACAGATTTTTTTATTTTAAACATTGTGTCCTTTATTCCGAGTGACAGGATTGTTGAGTTAATGGAAAATGCTTGTTTCTGTTTCTTACTTCTCCATTTTTTTAAACCAGAAAAAGAATTTAAAACAAGAGATATTAAGCATATTTACAGAAAGAAAAAAATTAATATGTCTTAAGAATTAGTTGCAAAACAAAGGAAAAAAAAGATAGAGAAAGAAATAAAAGGAAAACTATAACACACTTTTTCCCCTTTTTTGTTCTCTGGCTTGAATTCGAATTCCCAGAAAATCTTTTTGAAGAAAATATCTTCTTTCGTAGCTGAAAATAAATTTCATATTTTGAATTCTTCTCTAATTTCTCTGATATTTGCTGTAATATAATGTTTTTTTACAGTTTATTTGTCACTGAACGAAAAATATTTTCCTTCGTATAATATGGAGAGGAAGGGCATGAAGAGAGGGTAATGGCATGCCTCTTTTTATGTATAATTTAAAAAAAAAAAGACGAGTATAAACAGCATTTCTAAAAGGTTTTAACTGTAAAATGGGTATTTCTGAAGATTTTTTTGACACAATTCTGAAAATAACTTGAAGAAGTATTATATTTTATAGTATAAAAAAGGTAGACCTTATTTCTTGCTACAAATATCAGGAAATCCTATTCAAGCGTCTTGTCGCTCAAAAAGTCTTTGGCTTTGGTTAGGAAAGTTTGAAAATGGCGAATTTAAAATATTTACGAGTGCAAATAAGCCTTACAGAATTGCGATTTATGCTAGGAACGTTGATTGGCCAAGTATAGCAAGAACCATACCTGGCGCCAAATTGCAGTGCAGCCTAATTTCTGTGTAAACGTATTTGCCGAGACCGTTTGTTGGGCTGTGGTTCCTATCAGTAAATATGGCAATCATCAAGCGATTTTGTACCGTATTCTCAAATATTTCAACCATGACTAAGTGCAAATTTTTGAGATAATAGCATATTGCAGCTGAAAGCATTAAAAACAAGCATATTTTAAGCACAAAAGTGCTTTTAGTTTAGCCTATATAATAGAGAGCCAAAATGCACAATTATATTTTAAGACAACTAAAACCTATCACGCTGACCTGGGGTCCAATGCGAACGCCAGTACTTTCAACTGGTAGTCAAAAGCAGATGTATCTATGGGAAAACAATTCAGTGCTGGTTAAAATAAAATTGAACAAGAAAACTTCAGAACAAGCATTGGGGATTGCTTCTAATATAATTAGTGAAGAAATTACGAAAGAATTATAAAATATGGTAATTGTTTTATTCTAACGATTACTTGTTAGCGTCTATCTAATAAATATGCTAACTAATTTGAAGAGTAAGATACTCTTCTAAGTTTTCTCCATTTTTTCTCTTTGTTATTGTTGAAATAATGCCTTGCTTCGAAAGAATTATTTTTCCAAACGACTATGCAACTGACGGTTACGGAGCGATTTTTTAAAAAAATACATTGTTGACGATATAAATCCGTGACAATATTTAACCTTTTCACTAACTTTGGGAAGATTACTTCCCACCTACATGATCTTACAAAATATACCTGTGGGAAGCGGAAAACCTATAATAATATTATAATGCTTCGCTATTTTAACGATGGAAACAGTAATACTAGAGAGAGAAACCGTATGCGAAAAATGGTTTCCAACTACCGACGATGTAGGAAATGTAACGCAAAGGGGCAAAAAAAGAGGACCCGCTATGTGTGCAAAATGTGTTGCTTCTCATCTTTTCGTGGCAAATAAACACAATTAAATTGAATTTTCTCTATTGTTATTTCTTTTTTGATTTGGGGGGGGGGAGTATACTTCCCATCCTTAAATTTAGATATATTAAACATAAAATTAGGGAAAATTAATAAATTTCCTTTAATGCTATCGTTTAACTGAAAAAACAACATAAAACACTGGCAGGAATTCGAAACGGTAATAGATGGCCTACTAAAGGGTTAATTAAGCTACGAAAGCACGTGAATGAGTTTAGATTATCCGTCAAAAAATTTGTGATAAAAATTGCGAAATAAAACTGTGAACGCAACGGTTCGTGGGAACACATTTCAGTGACATTTTAAATTGCGTGGTAAAAAATTTATTATTTAATGTAGTGTCATGAAATATCACTTATTTCTGTTCAAGAGGTATTGCTCGAAAACATATTAAGAAACTCCTTGTTCAATTCAGTTTGAGAGTTTTAGCTCGGAATTTTATTGAATGTTTCAAGGTAGAAATTGAAAGTTAGAATTTGTAGTGACATTATTCCTTCATCTATCGAATTGAAAATATGGCAAGTTAAAAAATACTTTTGTGAATTTAAATCTTTTATTTGAAAGGGGCATTCTAGAAATTGTTCATCGAGTTTAATGTCTGATAGAATAAAGGAAATGTTTTGTAAAACTTTTCTAACTGTCAATAAGTGTTCTGGGCTGCAGAGATCAGAGAATAAGGTCCGATAATTTGAAAAAGATCTTTTTTCTTTTCATTTTAAAAAGTCACATCATTTTCGTAGCAAAAGCTTTTAATTTCCTCATATAGTTGACAACTGGAAATTCTGAAATGTATTTTAAATTAATGTTTCTGGTATTAATCTAAGTTTTTCTTGTTAATGATGCAATGAGAATAACGTTCTGCAACGTACATTCCTTTTCGTCTTAAGTGGGAGCACAACTCTTCAAAGAACTCATTGAGTTAAACGTAGGGGCACAGTGAAAATAGTAAAATATTTTCTCTGGTTGCAGCGCCACCTGTCAAATAACGTTTTGCAGATGTTACATAACATGTCGTTGGTTCCAGTTAAAACCATAGTTGCCTCTCAAAGTCAAGATATAATATAATACAAGAAGTTTTCAAAATTGGGTACTCGTATTGTATCATTTTGTGTTGAGTCAAAAATATTGTTTGTTACTATATAATCACAAAGCTCCTATTATTAACATTTAAAATAGTAATTAAGATCTATTGATGTCTAGTACAGTGTTAATTTATTTAATGTAAGGCTTATTTTGATTTCAAATATTTAGTACAATTTGTCAAGGGCATGCGGGTCAAACTGAAATATTTTATTTCAGTTAGCCCTTGCACCAATGATGGGCACCGAATAACTAAATTTTCAGCCGACTAATTAGATGTCTGAATTAATCAGACTCAATTTAGTTCATTTTACTTTATATCTGATTGAATTCAAGTAAAGACTGAGAACCGCCCAAAAAAAAAAAAAAAAAGTTCAGATTGATTTAGCCAGAACTCAAAAATAATCTAATTGATTTTATTGACTTAAATCAGACTAAACTAAATGAAAAAGGATTCAATGTAGGTTGATTTCAAACTGTTTAAGCCATCCAGTGGCATAGCTGAATACTTCCACGCCAAGTTTTCGGGTTCGAATCACGGTAGGGTATGAATATTAATGATCGTTCTAGCATTTTCTCCAATTATGTCCCCCCAATTATGTTAGTGGTTAGGATTCGACTTAAGTTGTAGATCCCCTGGAGATCTATAGCGGCTCTTTGTTTAGCCTGCCTTTACTAATATAAGTGCATATAATGATTGTTCGTTTCAGTTACCACCAAGACTTATTTCATGCATAAATTATCTAAATTACCTCTACGATCAAGTTCATCTGACGTGGTAGCCTTTACTTAATAAAGTTTTCTTTTCTGCATTTGTGTTTTATTTTTTCTCTGATATGTTGCAGGGCTTGTGGGGTAACCTAGTATTACGGAAAGGGAACAATCCCTGCCTCCTGCTACATATTGTCGAATAATGTTTTTATTATATTGTTGCTTATGATTATTTTTTTTACTCTACTGAATTTTTGCAAAGTACAGCAGTGTATTAGTATCTTCCTTTGTTGTGTCGTAGCGGTTCCATAACTTTAAATTATTATTATAAACTTTTTTTATAGTTGACTACCATTTAAAATGTTATAAAGCTTGCCTATGTCATACTGCCATGCATGGAGCGCAATATTTCTGCTTGTTCTTTAAACAGTCATTGCCTTTTTTTATCCAATTGTTTAAGAATTGCAGTTAATCAGTGACAAGTATCTAGTTACTAAAAGGTCAAAATAATCATAAAATATCATATAGTTCAATAACGAATATGGAATTCGAGAGATTATTTGATTCCACTAAGTTTTAAAGAAGTTAAATTATAATAGGAAATAACGCTATAAAATTCTATTTGTATTAAGGCACAAGTAAAAGTGCTCTAGAATATATTGAAGAAATGGCAAAAACATAAAATGGGGCTATTATGAAAAGATAAGATAAAAAATAGCACGTTCTAGTAGCCCTTAAGAAACTAGAAAAATGACGGCAATTGACAGGAACTTTATCATGTGTTTGTTGATTGAATGAGACAACTCAATTCTACGCCTCAAAATTGTATATGCACTTTTTATGGATAGTTTGGAAGTTTAAAGTGAAACAACTCTCCTGTGTTCAAAAATGTTTTTCTTAAATGTCCTGATTTTCAGTTCAACACCACAAAAACTTCATTCAGAAATTCAGACATTTTTTTTTACCGAATCTGTTTACCGTCTAACGTTCATATCAGTCATAAATAAACTTGAATAAACATTCATGTAAGAAATCCGGCGATATTTTTTGATTATGTAGCTGCAGCAAATAATCTTCCAAATTATAAGAAGTTTTAAACGTGTGAATGTAAGAAATCAAGAAATCACAGCTAAAACAACAATAGTGCTTTATTTTAACAAACAGATTCTTATTATGGCATTTGATTCATAGTTCAATTTACATAAATATTTGATTTATAATGGCAAGCTATACATTCTAACTATTATTACATAGACTCTGAAAATTTCCGATATAATGAATTAGTATTTGTTCTGTATAAAAATTCTTTATTTATTTATTTTATATTGACCATTTGGGGAAAATGGGATCTATATCACAGTCATATGATGACAGATAGCACATAAATTATTCTGGATTACAGAGAACGAGTTTTTAAAGATTACGCATTTAAAACCAAATTTTAAAATGATATATTATTTTAATGAGTAAGTAATTTATTAACTGAGATACTATAAGAATTGAGCAACGTTACCTAAAAGTATAGCAATATGTATATATTCTATTTTAATAGTCAGTGTATGTGACAAATTTAGTCTCTAAAATAACGATGAACAGAGGATGTATTCAATAACAAAAAAAATTTTGATTTTTATTTTTGTTTTTAATGTAACTCAACATAGCATCAGATATTGCTTCACGAAACGTAATAAATTGCCAGCGATGAAAATGTATCCCGCTGCGAAAAAATGTTTTTTGGCTAAGTAATTTTTGAAGTTGAATCGAATCTAACTCAATCCCAAGAAAATAAACTCTAATAAATTGTGACCTTTACTCAATTTCCCCTAATGGACAAAAAGCAAAACATAAATAGTTTGAATACTAAATAAAGTTTCTAGAAATTTCCAAGTCATAACAATTTTTTCAGTAACTTTTTAATATCCATTAATTTATGCAAAAAGTAATGCATTATGAATATATTTTTCGTTGTACATATATATAGATATGGGCCATTCCATTCATCATGTAATTTTAGCATAAATAATAAATGTATTCCAAAATATATTTGTTCAAAAAAGAAAAAAATCGCTGCACTGCATGTCCCGTTAACACTTTTGAAGCTGCATTTTCCCAGGAGTTTGAAACGCAAAGACAACAATAAAATAGAAAATTTTAGGGAGTTAGGTGGCTCTAGTAGTTTAAATATGATATAACGTTAGGTATAACAAAAATAATATTTTCAACAATACTGCTCACGCGGTAATAACTCTCAAGGAAAAAACGTTTCTTAAGCCTACAACACTTCGACTAATTGCAACATTTCCATTAATTTAAAAAGTTACTTTGAAGTGCAATATTTCTCAGAGAGGATTGGCCCATGTTACATTGTTTTTTGAGGACGTTCACAGCAGCTTAAGAAAAGAAATGCAGTTTTCATTTGCTATTCTTTTTCCTATGAAAAGAATATGGGGCATTCTCATTATTGTCATTTACCCGCGCTTAAACTATACTAAGAAAATGGTCAAAATATATTTTACGCGTTGTACATTACATTAGATGTGTTGCTTTATGTAGAGTGACATTTTGAATTTACATTTCAGCATTAATGTTTGGTTTTTGCGAATTTTAATTTCGAGACGTAGAATTCTCGGTAAGAATCGTTAGGAGAATACTCTCTTGAAATTTAGCTATGGCTATATTACAACGTTCCACATTTTAGTTCTGAATGAGTAAATTCAAAATAAGTATGTAAATAACCTAATAACTTTTTCAGAATAACCAATTACTTAAAATGTATCATATGAAAAACGCTGATGTTAAGATTTTTCGGCAAGTAAAAGCAGTTAGTCAGACAATTATATTCTTTGCTCAAGCATACCGGTCTTAAACAAATACGTAAACCTCATCCCAGAACCATTTTCAAAATTGATATAAAATGATCTTAGATGTAGTTTTTAAGGTAATTTTGAAAAAGTAATTTTTATAATAAAACTAAGCATGTTGAAGTATAATTTATTTTTCACAATAAGTTGAATAGTAGCAATAAAAAATGGCAAACAAAAACTTTCAATTTTTAAGTTAATACCTCCGCATTGCACATTAAAATACCATTTTATTATGTTTTAATACGTATTGAAAGGCATTGGTTAAAAGTTCATATTATGAACCTGCAACTGACAAGCATTTATTCAACTAATTTAAATGAAAAAAAATTCTAAACTAACTAAAACCTTTTAAATTGTTCAAGGAAAACTCTCCTGAATGAAATTATTAATACAAATGGTAGTTAAGCCTCAAAATAATGTCATTCACACACTTTGACTAATGGAATATTTTTTTAAATCCTTTTTCAATATCGTAATGACTTTCATCAGTTTACATTTACTTTTAAGAAAAAAAGAATTCTCGATTATCTCCAAATTTTAAATTATGGAGAATATTATTAGAATATTTTTGTTCTACGAGGATATTCTCATGAGAATAATCTCGACCCACATCTCTAACTTTAATAAATATGGTTTTATGTTTCAAGAGAAAATATACGGCAACTCTCGTTCAACATTTCCATGTAATTGATGATAGTGTATGCGTACACTCTCAAATATATGAATGAATAAAACAATGTTTCAGTTTAAGTAGTTTTTCGTGACTAATAAGTCAAATCTACGATGTATTTTTAAGTGCCCCATATTCTTTTGTACGAGCTACGTCACTACTAGAAATTTTGGCTACAATATTTTTGATGCAAGTAAGAAAATTGATCCATGAGACTGCTAACTTCTACTTTTCTGTGACATGATTAGAAGTGATTTTAGAATAATTCGAATGTTAAATGACTTCTAGATGTAGAGTAATGCATTTATTTTTAAAATAAGGCAAGAGACAGTGAGAATAGAAGTATGTTAAAGTTTCCACAATTCTAACATTCATAATACGTCTTCTAATTTAGAAGATTCAAATTTTCCTTGGCTTTCAAAATTTACAATCATTTAGTTCAAAGGAAAAATATTTTTAAAGGAATATTCACGTAGAAAGGAGAATTACTCAAAAACGTGTTACAAATTGTAGTAACTCTTAACAATTTTGATTAGCAGCTGTGCACCTCTGACGCTACTGATTACTATACATAATAATTTTGACTAGAGAATTATTCGATATTTTTCCGAAACATACGTCCGGCTCTTTTGTGTACCAATGGTTGCTTTCTTATTAGGCTCTTAAATACTTATAAAGATTTCAAAAAGGAAAAAGAAAGCAAGAAAGAAGAAAAAGAAAAGTAAAGGAAAGAAAAAAAAGAAAAGGAAAAGAAAAAAGAAAAGAGGAAAATACTCCCTCCGTCTCAAATAAGTTGCTGCATTTGAATACTTTTGTACCAATTATTGATGTTGAGGATTTTATGAGTTTGTTTGAACATTTTCCAGAGATTTCCGTGTGCTATACTATCATTTAACAACGTTTACTTACCAAGCATTCCTTCCTTTCCTCCTTAAATCAGTAAATAATTAGATTTAAAACTCAATTTTGGTTACCATCAGCAACTTTTGGTAGAGTCCTTACCAAACTGTGGCGTGGCTTAAAAGCGTCCTATATTTGTTTCGAAAAATGTGTCCCAAAATATGTGCTACATCTGTGAAAAGTAAAAAAAGAGAATGAAAATACTAAATTGTTATAATTCTAATCGCAAATAAATCAATTTTGATTGATATTTAGGAAATTTCTTGCCTTAGTATAGCTTCGGCATTACATACCTACTCCAAGACTCCACCTACTTAAAATGTCGCAACTAACTTGGAGCAAAACGTTTGACATAAATGTAGCAAAATAATTTGGGGATAGAGGAAGTAGGTTTTGAACTTAATTTTAATAAATTAAAGCAATGAGTTCTTGGCTTGGGAAACGAGATTTTTCTTGGTACAAACGATGTTAGGGAAAGAGAAATAGGGTAGCAAGAAATTTTCTCAGTACAGAGCACGTAAACGTGGTAGTCATTCTTCGAAGGTGTCCATGTCTGTTATTCTGCAACTAGTTGGTTTATTTTACAGTCAACCAAAAGCTGTACACTTAGCCATTTGTACAAAAGGCAATGACGTCACATGATAATACAATGTTCCCCAATCTTCCTCACTCCTTCGGAACCCTTTTGATTGTCCAAGCTCTAGGGAATTCTAGCACCCATGCATCACTATTTCGTCGTCGACGTCAAAAAAAAAAAGGAAGAAAGTTTACGCCAAAAAGAACTATAATCGAGATGTTTCCTTTCTTGCATAACAATTGCTTCGTGTAGCCTTACAATTCTGGGGGGAACGCTAGTTGAGGGAAATTCCTAGTTGGGAAACGCTGCTATAACATGTAGTCATTCCAAAACGCGATAATATTTCTATGGTAACAAATGCTTTGAATATATATCAATGTATGTCACAGAATATGAATAAATCAAGGGGGAAAAACGAATGTCTCCTTTCTAAGTGATATTCGTCGTCAGCGGAGAGTCACTGTTGTGGACATTAATGGAGTCCGTTTCCGACGGAGGCATTGCAAGTGGAGGACCGCCTTCCGACCTCTTCGTCGCCAGTGGGAATGGACAGAGAAGTTGTCGACTGGGCGGCCAGCGGAGAGCGCAGTAATAAGGCTTTGATGATCCACGTGTCATTCTTGAAGCCCTTGCAGAACTCATCTCTGCTCAACTTCCCGTCGCCGTCCTGTTGCAAAAGAAGGAGCCAAAATTTAGTACAACTGTGATAAGCGTAAGAAATGGCAACGGGCATACAGTGTAGACTTTGTTTTTGAAAGTTTACAGATAGACAGGAAGTTTTGAATCAGAGAAAATTAAGATGAAGGAAAGGAAATCCTCAAGGCAGATTATTTATAAGCACTGTGATGTTTTGTCACTAGCACATTGTACTCATACTATTGGGAGGAACTCTGAAATTTACTATTGATCGAAAGATACAGTACGGACTTAAATAAAGGATTGAGCTGATTTCTTAATGTACTTCACTTACCGTGTCCAACTTTGTGAAAAGTTGATCCACCCTCTGTTGAGCAGCGTCCCTTTCGGTTGTGTCCCCCTCTTTACCGTGCATTCTGTGGATAGCTTTGACTATATCGTACATTTCTTCGCGCGTGACGAAGCCGTCGCTATCGAAATCGTACAGACTAAAGGCCCCTTCAAAAAGAAAAACGGGTTAAGTGTTTTTTTGATCAATTCAATCATGTAAAAATAATCTGCGTTTATGAAATCGCAATAAACTACAAGAAAATTGCACTGTCCCTTTATACATGTACATGAGTAATACACTTAGATAAAAAAGTAATAAATTCAGAAACTTTCAATGCAGAATCTTAAGGCCCACTTAACTCCAGGTATCAACAGCTCATTTCGTAAGACTAGAAGTTCATAAATAGAATACCCAAAGTAAAAATGCAATAATTCCTTTAATTCGTACCAAGGATGTAAAAAAGCATTTCAAAATGTATTATATAAAAAATAGTACAATGGTGCGCCAAAGAATAAAATAATTTTTTTTTGTACAAGAAAAGTAGGTGCACTTGATTTCAGATGCTTATTCACGGTTGTACTAAATTATAGTGAAAAGGTATTGAAAATATTGAAGATCAAAAACTGGTTGGCTTAATCTGGTAAAAGATAAAGTCGGAAATTAATTGAAAGAAAATCAGTTTTAACACCATATCGTTCGCAGTACTAAATAGTTTCACGGACATATGTAAAACACAGAAAAATTAGTATCATATACTAAAAATGTTTCAATGAAATGATTTGTTAGTACAAACGTGATTATCTAACATTATTCCAAATAACAATTGTACATAATTAAGTTTTGTGTAGGTCTAGATTTCTACTTTTTTAGCGTGTGTCAACGGAGTTATAAAATATCATGGTATTATGACGTTTACGGTATTTATTGCAACCAAATCAAAAAATTTCGATAAGTATCAATGTTAGTCTTTGGATGGGTTATTTTGCAAAAAGGATAGCTTAATTAATTAGTTTATTTAAGTTCAGGAGTTTCGAGCTTAATTAACTAAAGTACTTAATAGAAGAACGCGTTGCATCTTGGAAGAAAATGTGCATTTTGTGTGGAACAACGTGTATATTGCTTCTTTTTAACACCGTATTTTTTCTTCGTTGTTCTACCGTTAGTTTTTCAAGTAAAGTTAATATCATTGGGCAACTAATTAAAGAATTTGTGATAGAAGAGTCTAGTGATACGTGAGGAGAAAAAACGAACACAGAGAAGTCGAAATTTACAGAAACAAATTTTTGTATCACCCCAATGCCATCTGGCTGAGGGGGGGGGGGGATATCGACAGTGAGAAGTAAAGCAACCGAAGGACTTTAAGCAGATTTTTCCAAATTCACCTTTTTATCGAATAGCATGTTAATCTCGAAGCTATATAGTTGTACTTAACTCAGTAATGGTTTTTTTACTGTATGAACTTACGAAAGGAAGTTTCATAAGGACAACCTGAAAGAATTATTTCACCTATACTAACATGATGTATTATATTTCCGAATCAGGTTTGCCAAACTTCCCGGATTTTACAGGACAGTCCAGTATTTTGCGAAATTGCCCTACGTTCCGGGAAACGTCGATACGAGGCGGCAAAATCCCCTCATTCGATGTCAAATTCAATGTCCCGTAGCCAGGACATTAGTTTTACCGGATGTTGGATATCTGGAAACCCTTGTGGGACGGGTCCGTACCGGATATCCTGCTCTGATATTTGAAACCTATCAATTCCATACATTAAAAAAAAAATCCCGCAGCTCCTAAATACGTAATAAGTTTTACATCTACATAAATTTTTAAAATATTCCAATTCATTCAATTTTATAAATCAAAATTGACATGCCGGATAACCGATCTTCCGTGCAGTTTCCGGATCGGATTCCGGACATTAAAAAATTGATTGGAATGCCAGATCTCTGATGCCTCCTGGAAGAACCAATCCGCCCAACTCGTTTTTAAACCTGGAAACCTTTGAATAAGCCAACAACCGGCAACTAGCTCCTTCATGGTTTGAGGGTATGAACAGGTTTTCCTGTCCAATGGAAATATTCACAACTACCATGAACTTATTACATTGACGTTACATTTACATTACACACTACCATTAACATTACATTGACGTTCTTGAAGACCAATCACAGGAAGAGATGAAACTTGTTGTTCAACGATTAACAAAACAGTTTCTAGCTTCCTGCGTGGGGTGGAGAGGTTGCAAATCTTGTGTCCAGAGTATCTATGCAGAACTTATATTGCTAATTTGTATTTAAAATTTTGTTCAATAAAACAATGATTATATAATTTATAGAAAATATTATTAAATACGATTCACTTCAAAAGAATTATGATTCTTACTCAGCATTAAATCCACCTGTGTCAGACAGAAATTTTGCAATGAAATTTGCAAATTGTATTACTAAAAGTTCGTTTTTGACAATGGTGGCTTTGTTAAGAAATACACTAAGTACGAAGTTCAATTATTTACAACAGTAAAGCTGTAGCTTCGCTTAGAAGACCAGATTTGTTATTTTTAGTCCAGCAGGCTGCGAAAACACTTTTTTCTATTGTATTGTTTTTACGTTCATTGACTCTTGGGTAGAATTCAAGGAAGAAAGTTTCTCCTTAAATATATATTTCTCAAGGTCAGATGTCTTCTTGTCAGAGGTACACAACATCATACACAGAGGCTAGCCCTTTTATGTAAGTGTTCTTTGGCTAAATAAACATACAATTTAGTTTCAGAAGTATAAAATATATTTTCACTTACAATTAAGTTTTTCTTCTATAGTTCCTCTTGTAGTAATAGAAATTGCTAGGATAAATTCTTTGAAAGTTATTACTCCATTCTAAAAGTAAAACAATAATTATAATAACAACAAAAATAAGTTTAAAATAAAGTCAATTCTATTCTGCAAGCAACAAAAAAAATAGAATTTACACATTTCATTGCACTGTTGGATAAATCAAATTTGGAAACAATACCCAATAACCAACTTTTCAATGATATTTTTACGACAAATTAATCCTTCTTACATTCTCTTTTTACTTTCCTAAATTTTAAGGAAAATAGGATAAAAACAATTAAGCATTATTTTATGCATCAAATAACAGTTAGAATAACATGGGAACAACTCATCACACATAATATATGCGACTAGAAAGATAAAGCAATTGAAGGGTATAACAAGACACAAGAATTTAAGCAAAATAAGCGTTTATTCTATGAAATTCGACCCGAGACCATTCCTCACTTCTTTTTGCCTATACTACGCCTCCTAATATTTAGAGATACAAAACTTTCTAGAATATTCTGAAGAATATTTTCGTGAAATAGAATATTCGAGAACCTTCTCGCGAAATTTAGTTGCAATAATGGCATAACATTATACATTTTATAAGTGAATGAGTAACTTAAATTAATTTTTAATATGTAATATTTATTATTAAAATACATTATAAATTTAAATATTTCCCCCATTTTTTTTCTCCAAGCAACAATTACCTATTCAAACAACTAAAATAACAACATTTGCATTCTTTGTTCTGGTATATTCAGAATTTTAGTGTGAGAGTCCAACATTTCACAAAAACAACATAAATTGTTAAATTGTTCTGAGAAACAATTCTAAGGGTTTTTATGTACAACTGCGTAAATATAAAACATTCCAACCTTATCAATATCGAAGACGTTGAAAACGTAGTCCACGAATCGAGTTGGATCTCCTGATGGGAAAAATTGTCCGTATATGTGTTTAAATTCCTGTAAAAGAACGAGAGGGGAAAAGTGAGATGAATGAAATATCTGAGAAAATAATAGTAATAATAATTCAAATAAGCTATAGTTACGACGTGTCTATGTGATGCTGAAGGAATTCGATGAATTTTTTTTGTTAATTGCATTGAAATTCTTGCAGAAAAGAACTTAATTATAGAACATAAGTATGTAACAAAATCAGTTTTTTTGTTATAGCACTTTACTAAATTTTAATCTTTATTGAATCACTATGTTTTTAAGAGAGAAATGAGTACCAATAATATTTTTATTCGTCGAATAAATCTATTAAACCATTTAAAGCGGAAGTGTCAGACGGAAAAATATTTCACTCAATAATGTTTCCAGTTTATCACGCACTTATATCACATTTTATGACTATTATTATCGTACAAACCGTTTTATTTAGGAGCAAAATCAATTCATATAGCAACTCCACTTAAATCATTTGTCAAAATATTTCATTCTCAAAGTAACGTAGAATCACAATAATATGAAATACAACTCCCCCACCGCTTCTCATAAAACTTTTTGTTAAAAAATGAAAGAATGCTTACTTCTTTTGTCATATAACCAGATGGACAGTCTTGAATAAAATCTTTGTACCTTGAAAATAAAATTAAATCACATTGAAACTGGGCCAAAAAAAGTCTAGATTGAAAATTGCACTATAAAGGAATAAATAAAAATAAAATGATTGCAATAATAAAAATCATTTGCATGTTGTATTTTGTTTAAAAGGCCAATAAAAAATAGGTTGCATTCAGTAATAATAAAAATAGTAATAATAATCTAATAGTAGTAAATAAATAACTTAAAATAAATAAATAACCCATAAGTTACAAAACGCTTTAATAATCATGTACCATTCGTTTAAAAATTAAATTACTATTTACAATAGTTCCATCTTATCAAATAGATTTATTTCCTAGAGTTTCTGATCAATGGTTTTCAAATGCTTTTTTTTAATTTATGAACAAAAAGAAAACTGAAAAAAAAAATTTGAATACAACCAAAACATTTTTAAAACAAAGTTTGTTAATGTTCTGTATGGGCCGAACATAATAAGATATTTCATCGTGTAGGTAGGACACTTCACTATCTACTTCACTTAAATACTTCAAAAATATTTATTTTTTTTTTCTACGTTTCAATTGTTTATAAGGAATGAATTTAAAACGAGTCTGAAAAATTGAAAACATTGTAACGGACATTAAAATACTACAATTCTGAAATTTTCTCTTCGTACCAATATTGCTCCTATTTATAATTAAAGGTTTTTTTTCTTTTTTTAAAATTTTTTTTAATACAATGGCACTTGTTTACTTCATTGTTGCAAAAAAATACACTCGAATAAAGAAAAAATTATTGTGGAAAAAAATCTAAACCAACATCTTGTCACGGAAGGAGCCGTTTTGGTTCGACTATCAAGACTTTTTAAGTTGAAATTAAAAATTTATTCATTTCCATTAAGTTTCAGCAGCTGGATATTCCTTTCAATAATAAATGTGTACGATAAATTTAGATAGGAGTAAAAACTTATGAAAAATTTTATGTTTGCAAGACTCTCAGATACTGAGAATAAAACAAATATAGGTGGTATTCTGTTTAAATGTCTTACATTTAATGAAATATAATCCTAATTTGAGCTAAGTATTTAATTCAGTGCTATATGTAAGCATAACAAAATTAAATAAGCTGTTGCAAAATTCCAGGAAAAATAGCTGTGTTGTTTTTTTTTCATACCGAAAATACGAATTACATCAAGATTTAGCTTTATTTAATTCACATATGGCACCTTAATGTGTGAAACACTTACTTTTTATGCACATAATATGAAACGCCGGCACTCTTTCGAGTTCCTAGCCATTCTATAAAATACTCGTCTATGCATTTTAATAATGCCTGAATCGTGTGTAGAATGGTGGCGTTTCAATCATTACAAGACCCATATGAGAAATATTACTAAATGATTACATAAATATCTTGTACGTCTTCGTATTTGGCACTAAAAATGAAATCAATGGTTCTGAAAGCAATGATATTTCATATAACGTTTATTAATATCCGTATGAAATAATACATAATTTAACTTGTACAGTTCATTCATTTTTTAAAAAATTATATAAAAAATGAGAAAATGAAAAAAAGTACTTACCATATTCTTAGTTGTTTTGAATTAACTACAAGCAGCATTAAAAGAAAGAAAGCGGTAATTAATAAAAAGAAAACGTAAGATTTATAACAAATATACAAGAGACTTCTTTGCATAATTTTAAAAATTTCTTTTCAAGTGGCAGCTTGTGTACTCTTTTTAAATTTAACATTAAATTTACAACCTGTGGATAAACCTTTAATTGTTTGGTTGTTTTCTCTTTCAAAAAGGGAATTTCTGAAATAATCAGAAATTTATTTTCGTACTGAAACAAAACTCCAAAGACATTGCCCAAATTACCCAATAGGAAAATCTATTTATATTTTCTAGACTACCCTCGAAACTTACTTTTACCTATTAGGTTCCCGTATGATGCGAAATGGCAACTAACAAGGCGATTATTGTATCTGGCAGATCTTGAGTTTGAGATACGGTTATTAAACAGTTGTTTATTACTGAAGGATTGTGTTCAATAAACAAACTTTATCTATAATGTTTACAGCTATGAACATTAAAAGAAGTATAAAAGACAAAGTTTTCCTCAGACATTAGTCTGATAAAAAGTGTGCCTTACCAAAAACACTTAAACAGACGATTTAATGTATTTTTTTTAAATTCTAGACAAAATGAGACTTAAACATTTTGAATTGTTCGTAGTAATATGACACAAAAACTTCATAGAAGTAAACAATAAGGTTAGTACATATAGATTACGTAACAGAAAAATCGTACCCACTTGAACTCCTGAAATAATTTACTCGACTTCTGAGCAGAAAACTCACAAGAAGCATAATAATAAGATAAGGGAAATTCCAAGTCAAATAATCATCCAGCGGAGACATGGTTTGACACCCGAGGTCGGCCGATTTTGATGAAACTTGGTGAGATTGTTCTACCCATAGATATAAGAACAACTGTAACGTTTTATCTCAATATATTGATTAGTTTTTTAAATAGAACACTTTAAAGTTTTGCCAGATATTTGCAATTCGACGCCGATCGCAAATCAAGCAGTTACGCATACTTCTATATTTTTTATCGTAAAACAGATATTTTTGAAGATAGAAAGTTTTTTTTTTTTTTTTTTTTGCATTGTGTTCAGTATTCTTTGGTGAATTGAAATATAGCATTAGATTTGGGATTTAAAGGTATTAAGGCAACTAAAAAATTCTTTGAAGAACAAAATTGCGTTGTATTTAGTACAATGACTGGAGCTCAGAAACCGCTAAATTGCATTAAGAACGTATCCTTCGATTTTAAAACTAATTATACCATTAGAAACAAGATTAAAAATGTTTAAAAGTGGTACATTAAAATTGATGGGGTTTGGACTTTTCATTGAGTTAGAGCTGGTTAAAGTTATGCCTTTGAAAAGTACCAAAATCTATTCTTCCTAATAACTTCAATTTTCAAAAAAATAATATTGGTTGCTCTTATAATGTTGTTATATAGTGTGTTTAATTTACATTCATATATATAAATGTACAAAGGGCTTTCCAACAAAACCGAGTGAAGTCCTAAAATATTCCGAGATTTATTTACAGCAAAAAATTCGTCGTGCTTTTAGAAAATACTTATGCTCAAAAAAGTTCTTCAAACAAGCATGAAACTAGGAAAATAAAACTGTATGTTCGGTTATAATTGATCGAATTTACAAAATCAGCCAGACCATCTATAGTTCAAATAGTTCAAAATAATATACAATAATGCATGAGAAAAGGTTTTTTTAAATTATTTTTTTTAGTAAAGTGTCATGTTTGTTAGATTAAACCAATGTAGGAAAGTTATATATATATATATATATATACATATATATATATATATATATATATATACATATATATATATATATATATATATATATATATATATATATATATATATATATATAGGTTTTATTAGAATAATATTTAAGATGTCTATTATTGAAGTGATCCCTACTCTTAAGATCGTACATTGAAAATGTTATAATTATCAATCAATGTATTTAAACGGCTATGTCTCTTATTCTATAGGCTAAAACTAGGTTTCCTTTCAAGTTTACCAGTTTTAACACCTCCCCTTGAACATATTCCAACTTTTGTTTGTATTTTTCATGGATATTGATCCTATTTTGAAAAAAAAACGACTCATATGTGATGTTACTTTTGGACTTTCAACAGCACATAAGATACGTTGTGGGAGAACAGGGCATTCATCTTGCCTTTCAGGCCAGTAAAATGATTCTCAAGGTCCATGCAGGTGCATGAAAACAATTGTGTCACGCCTCCTGCTTTGTAGATTTTACTGACATCAGACCACTCCATCAGTTTCCTTCATATACACATGCAACATAATTTATGTAAATTCCTATCAAAATCCGGCAACATATTTTATTTTGATACTCCTTTCGTAATATTCCATCTAATGCATGGTTCAGAGTCTAGATTTGTAGTTTCATGCTTGTTTAAAGAACTTTCTACAGCATAAGCATTTTGAAAAAAAAAGACGTATTTTTAACCGACTTCACAAAGGAAGGAGATTATACTTTCATGCTGTATATGCCGTTTTTTTTTATTTCTCTACTCATAACTTCTTACCGGATGAACCGATTCTCATGATTTTGTTTAAATTGATCGAGGGTGGTTTAACATAGGTCCTGTGCCTTTGTTGAAAAATAAATTAATTCTTAACAACATCGATACCACTTTTAAGCATAATTTTTGAAGTCCGTGCAAAATTATGACAGTCTAATTCTCTTTATACCATGCGTTATTTTACATTGAAACTATTGCAAAATCTAGGCCATTAATAATTGTAATTGATTCAAAGTTATAAAAGTTATCATGAACCAAAATCCCTCACAATTTTACACCGACTTCAAAAGTTCTGTTTAAAAGTCGTATCGATGTTGGTTAACGAATTTATTTTTCCCTTTTTCGCACATTTTATATTTGAGGTCGGATCTATTTCTTTTCCAAAAAATGCTGTAATTATATTTCTGAATATTTTATGATTTCACTCGGTTTTGGTGGAAAGTCCTTTATACAATGTACATATATAAATGTAAATTAAATACACTATGTAACAACATTATAAGAGCAGCCATATTATTTTTTGAAAATTGAAGTTATTAGGGGCAATAGATTTTGGTACTTTTCAAAGGTATAACTTTGATCAGCTCTAACTCACTGAAAAGTCCAAACCCCATCAATTTTAATGTACCACTTTGAATCATTTTTAATCTAGTTTGTAATGGTATAATTAGTTTTAAAATCGAAGGATACTTTCTTAATGCAATTTAGCGGTTTCTGCGCTCTAGTCATTGTACTAAATTCAACTCAATTCTGTTCTTCAAAGATTTTTTAAGTTGTCTTAATACCTTTGAATCCCAAATCTAATGCTTCAATTCACCAAAGAATACTGAACACAATGCAAAAAAAAAATAACTTTCTATCTTCAAAAATAACTGTTTTACGATAAAAAATATAGAAGTATGCGTAATTGCTTGATTTGCGATCAGCGTCGAATTGCAAATTTCTGGTAAAACTTTAAAGTGTTCTATTTCAAAAACTAATCAATTTAGTGAGATAAAATTTTACAGTTATTCTTATATCTATGGGTAGAACAATCTCACCAAGTTTCATCAAAATCGGCCGACCTCGGGTGTCGACCCCTGGATGATTTGGCTTGGAATGTCTCATAATCGTATTTTAACAAATCACCAAATTCGAAAGACCAAAGTTCTCAGTAATCGTGAATATTTTATAACGAATAACCATCCCCAACTGTTACAAATAAAATGTCACTAGTAAATTCTCACTTGAAATTTTGGTTGCAATTTGTGCTGTTTGTTCTTTTCCCATATAGCTATGCAGGTTATTCCGAATGCATGGCGAATTTTATAAGAGGTGATAATACAATGTAGATCGATCGTAACACAAGTGGTGAGCTGTTCCCGTTATGAGCAGGCATTAAGCTTAAAATAAAAAACAGTAAAGTTACTAAAAAGTACGAAATAATTACTTTCTCATTGATCTTGCTAAACAACTTCGGTCAGAAGGTGTAATCATTAAGCAGTTTATTAACGTTGTGATCAAACAAATATTACTGGTATAATCCGTGTCGATTCAGGCAAGGGGGTACCTTCATGTTCTCAGAAGTTTTTGAATTTCACATATGTTACAATTTAGAACTTTCTGAGTTATAGGTATGTTTTTGTTTTGCTCAAAAACATTCCTGGCCCGAGATACAGGCCGCCAAAGATGGCGCCTTCGGCGCAATTTCTCACTTGCGATTTTCCACAGAAACTTTCAAGTGCTCTATTTCCTGAACGGTGAAAGATATTTTGATGCGGTATTTTTTATTTGAACGATAACTATATTCTGTTTAAGATAAGAGGCTAAATTTTGAAATATCTATTCAACTTTTTTTGCTGCAGCCTTTTGAATTTTTTTAAAAAAAAATCTTTTTTATTCTTTTTCTCAAAAAAGCCAATCTCAAAAATTTTTATTTTTTTACTGTTGGTTAACACTATTAAGTACTACATTCTCTGAAAAGGAGAGCTTCCACTTTTGCGTTTAACGGATTTTACAAACAATTTAATATTTTGCCATATATTTCATCAGTTTTGTTTTCAACATAGTCATATATTGGTCCCATTAAGTCAAAATTATATTAATTTAATTTTCTTTGACATGGCATTTAATTCTTAATAAATAATATTAGCGCAAAAAATTCATGACTTTTTTTAAATTTTTTTTTTTTTTTTAAATTTAAAACCAGATTGTTTATTATAACCATAAACATAACTTAAGATTGACATTCTGCGTAAGATACAATGAATATAGTATTTATTTAAGTGACAGTAAGAATTTTACATTGAAAAGTGTATATTTATGCTAAAAATAAAATAAAATAAATGCAATACACTGTACTTTCAACCCAATACGCATGCTTAAGAAATATTAATTACTGCACATTCGCCAGGTTGTTAGCAAGTAACGTAAATATATGTATAACAACCATTAAAATTATTTATGTATATCATTTATTCATAATCACAAATTGATTAATAATAATATTTATTTTTATATAACACATACAGTTAGGTATTGATTCCATTTACCATTAAGTAATTTGAAAAAGAAAACAAGTTTGGCTGTCTTTTCTACCCCAAGGTTATTTTCTGAGCTTGCTGTGAACAAATCCAAATGTAGAAAGCTTTAGTTCAATTGCTGCTGAAATGAGCATCTGAATTATTTTTGGTTGTTTATTACCCATGAATTCTTTACAGCAGTTACAATTTCCCACACTCAAATGTTGACACATACTGCAATTTCTTTTTCAAATTAAATTCCACAAAAAGGAATTTCACAAATTATGAACTTCAAGCCACTACTTCATAGTTCAGTGTTTTCTTTAACCAAATTTAATTGGCTCTTAAACTGCTTATTTTATATTTTGGGGTTAGAGATGGCTAAAAAAAAAGAAAGTTGTCAATGCATGTTCATATTTAAAAAAAAGAGATATTGTATAGTTGCTGATTTAGCTTATTTTCTAGCTTTTTTCTGAATACTTGTAATAGATTCGGCTAATTTAGTTATCTTCTTCAAATTATTTAAAACAGTTAGTATTCGTTTTAATTGATTAGGCAGATCCTCAACATTCTGTTCCATTGCCCCATTGAAAATATTTTGATATTTATTTCTCTATTAAATTTCTACTTCCTTCTTTAAATACCTGCATAAAATTTAACCGATTGTTTGTGCAACTTTTTATGGAACGATATATTAAATTCCATTGTACCTCTGAAGGTAAGATGAATGCCATTTCGTTACTATCAGGACAACATAATTATTGAAATTATTTTTTCTTGTTTTGAATTGAGAAGATGTTTTTTGGCATATACCTCACAGCTCATAATGCTAACTCAAATTAGTAATAAATTCTTGAACATTTTGTTTGATTTGATTTTTGTTAGAACTATTGAATTAAATCAATGATTTTTTTTTAAAAATCATCTGCTTTAAATTATGTACAGCCTGATAAATATTTGAAATATCTTTTCAAAAAAAGAAAAAAGGGAAAGAAAAAACACTAATATATTACAACCAAAAACATATTAAAGCTTACAATATATGGATATTTTCCAAAACATACCACTTCCCAAATTTATGTCGTAAGTTATAGATAAAGCAATTAGTGATGTTTCGTGCATGTGTTTTGTTTTTGTTAACTTCCTTATGAAAGAAAAGGAGGAAAAATGCAAAGTGATTGAATCCTAAATTGATGCCCCCCCCCCCCCGCCCCCTAGTAGTGTTCCGCATTTTTTTTCTTAACATCAATAGCAAGATATGAAAATCAAATATTAAATGCTACGTTTTACTGATTAACATATGTATTAAAATTAACAACTAATAGATTTGAACTCTAGCTATGAAAAAAGGGGAAAATGATATTTAAAAAAGATAAAGAAAATCAATAAATATTTTAAAGTAGCGGGCAATAAGATTGGGCAATGTATGTCTGTGTGTTTGTCTACTGGTAAATTTCGTTTGTGGGAAGGGGAAGATATGTTCCCAATATTTATTAGAAAAATTAAATTAATATAATTTTGATTTAATGAGACCAATATATGACTATGTTGTTAACAAAACTGATGAAATATATGGCAAAATCTTAAATTGTTTGTAAAATCCGTTAAACGCAAAAGTGGAAGCTCTCCTTTTCAGAGAATGTAGTACTTAATGGTGTTAACCAACAGTAAAAAAATAAAAAAATTTGAGATTGGCTTTTTTGAGAAAAAGAATAAAAAAGATTTTTTTTTTTTTAAAATTCAAAAGGCTGCAGCAAAAAAAGTTGAATACATATTTCAAAATTTAGCCTCTTATCTTAAACATAATATAGTTATCTTTCAAATAAAAAAATCGCATCAAAATATCTTTCACCGTTCAGGAAATAGAGCACTTGAAAGTTTTTGTGGAAAATCGCAAGTGAGAAATTGCGCCGAAGGTGCCATCTTTGGCGGCCTGTATCTCGGGCCAGGAATTTTTTTGAGCAAAACAAAAACATACCTATAACTCACAAAGTTCTATATTTTAACATATGTGAAATTCAAAAACTTCTGAGACTATGAAGGTAAGATTTTATTTTTACCTGCCTGAATTGAAACGGACTATGCCTACTGTAGCGAGCCGAGCGGATGCCAGTAGTAATTCCTTTTAAGAAGCAATTAAGAACTAAAGCTAAACGAAAAAGACAGAGAGAGAGAGATAGCTAGATTATAAATTTGAATTCGGTGTATACGGGAAAGTAGGCTCGTATAGTTCTAGACGGAACTTCTTGTTTTATACATCCAATACAGATTTTCTAAGCATACATTGTCGGTATATACTAATCGCATTTTTGGATCAATGCTGGAAACATCGCAGTAAGGTTTCCTTCAAAACCGCTAGGAAAATGTAGATGGGATTTACAGTACGAGTCTAACCTACTCATGAAAAGTGATGATCGTGAGTAAAAATTGATACCGAGACACAAAATTCATAAATACTAAAAGTCTCCAAGAAAAGAAATTGTAATGATATGTCATACCAATGTACTAGAAAATCATAATAGTGCAATGATTTCATATTATTCGTTCATATGCTAAGCGTTTGTGTGAACCAGATTTGCCAGGCGTTCATCCCACTGACCTTACGGCTACCTCTTGGAGCAAATTTACAGAACTGTAAGCTACCTTCTGCAAGACCCTCAAACCTGCGCATGATGTCTTCTACAATTTCTAGCGTACTCAAGCCTCCATGTATCATGCATATTCAGTGACAAAAGACATTTTGCACGCGCAGGTGCCATCTCTCAAAGATTTTTCTCTATGGTATGAGTGTTGTGGAAAAGGATTTTCGACACAAACGAACTAAGTCTTTTATTTTTCAAAGGTTTCTTCGCTTGTATCAACGTACACGAGATACACGTCTTCGTTCGTGAAAATAACTATCTCTTTTGAAATTGACGACAAAAATGAGTTGATAATTCCCTCCTAAAAACTCATCGATTGCTTTACGATCATGAGCTGTTTGATAAATATCTTATGTTATGTAAATGTGTTGTTTGCTGTACATATACTTAAAATTTTGCCCATACGTTTAGAATTGTGCTGTGCAGTTATGAATGAAAAAAATAACGTATATCACATTCCTCTTCCTTTTAGGACAGGCTAATGCAGCATGAAAATAAAAATAAATCCGAAATGACTGAATTTGTGGATACTTAGTTACGGTATTTATAGGGATCATTTTTTGATACGTTCAAGTGTGTTGTATAAGCTTAAATAAATGGGGCCAGAAATGAACGATAAAACGTAGAACTTCGTTTTATGTTAGAGTAAAAAATATGATCGTTTGATTGTTATATCTTACCTTGTCAAAATCAATTTATCATTACGAAGCTTAGCAAAGTTTTATATTTTCTTTTAGAATAGGAATAAATATTTTAGAATGCATTTTTAGAGTAGTTTAAACACTAACTCATAAATTAATCAAACATTTGCTCAAATTTTTAAATTTACAACAGCAGTCTTATGCACTTAATCTTTAATACGAAAATATCAAAAACAAAAGCATTTCAACTTTTCTTTTCACAAAGCTTTTTACCTCCTGAGTTAAAAAGAATTAATCGTAAACCGATTTTTCTATCTAATATTTGGCAACTGATCAAAAAGCCGTATGAACGAGCATTTTCATTTCATTTCATATTTCCTACACTGCATTTTCTAAGCATATTGTTCGCCGCACAACAAATGCAATGAGGCGTTTTCGGCAAAAATAGCAAAAACCACTCGGAAGAGCAATAATTTTTCCGATGAAACCTTTTGGGAATTAAGGGATGAACGAAATCAAGCCATTAGGGGATTTATTTTGAATTCGAAATAAGCTTCCGAAATTAGTGTTCCTTTTCTTCTTTATGCTTTTGCTAGGAAGCAGAGATAACGAAGGGAGAGTATATTAAATGATAATATATTCCATTCTTTTTATTCTTAGCATGTTATTTTTCATATTTTATGAGTTTTAGAGTTATCAGAAATCCTCCTTTCAAGGTTCACGCACAATTTTTGAGTTTTTGGTTATCTGGCGAGCGTTTAGAATAAATTGCGTTTGTTTAAGAGGGGCAGAGAAAAAGAAGTTTTAGTATTCTGCATTCCTTGGCAAGAGTCCATTGTTTCAAATGTCAACGCAAGATCTTTTCAGGTATGGAACAAATGGGTGCTTTTTTTTTTTTTTTTTTTGGTTTTTGCCGTTCAATAATAAATGACAAACCTTAAAAATATACGGAATATAATTCTAAAAGTAAATACGAAATTTCAAAACGGAGGAATTGTTCTATAATGCATTTGCGTATAAAGTATATTATATATTTGGGATTAAGAACAAAATTTTGTATTATTCTTAATACTTTGTAGACAGTTTTACGACTACTTAAAAAAGGGTTATGTGTTTCACTGAGTGCTTGCCGGGTCTGCATATAGCATGCACGAACTTTCAAGTTAATTTTGATATGGTTAATTCATATTCGTTCAACGGCATGTCTGTTTGATTTATATTTTTTTTTAATGTAATATAAAATGGAAAACAAATATAATTGCTTTTAATTAAATGTTTTAGCAAGCAATTAGTTATTTAGGTTAGCACGAAACTATTGAACTAATTTTGGTTTCTTACCTATTTTATAGGTTAAAAAAAGGGAGGGAATGAACAACTATTGGAAAAAGTATACTTAATGAAAGTAAATCCTTGAGAAAAAAAAAACTCAAATAAAGACGAAGTTTGAATATTAAGTATCTTAAAACCTTTAAGTTTGAAAACTTCGCTTCATTCATTACCGTTTACTTCATGTTTTTTTCCCATCAAATCAAATTTTTGAATATGAAATGTTTACTAATTTCGAAAGACATTTGGAAAAGAGAACAAAGACCAGCTTTGATTTTTAAAGACACCCTAATAACGGATTTAAATAATTTTTTAAACGTAAAATTTTAATACCTTTTTGAATGGTATTTAAATGAATTTGAACAGAATTTAGGACGTGAATGTCAAATCCTTATTCTAAATATCAAAAGGTTTTAAAAAATCAAATATGTTTTTCAATAAAAAATTTCTTCTTGTTTTTATCGCGTTATAAAGCTATGGATTTCATTGCATTAATTTTTCTGATCTAATCAATCGAACATTTTTCAGAAATCAATGTACCTTCAACTTTTGTGATCCCTATATGAATGAATGTTTAAATTTGTACAACAGTCATCGTCAATTTTAACACAAAAAAGTTTTCTCTTTTGAAATTCAAGATTTTTCTTTTCTTTCATATCCTTTTCAAAGAAAAAAAAGTTATCTAAAGTAAGTAGATGGAGTACTGTACAGTAGTTTATCTTCCAACAGAGAACTAGTTAATTCGCAATTAATTCAAAAAAGTATATTCCTCTTATATCCCCTAAGAAGACCATGCAGAAATTAAGCGGAGCTGCTTTAAAAAACTCATGGAGAAACAGAATTAATTATTTTATAGCTTATTTTTCACTTGAAGTCGACAGGGGTGGCGTAGTGGTAAGGCGCATGCCTCGTACACCCAAGATCGCTGGTTCAAACCTGGCCCGAGTCGGTGGATTTTCAAGATGCAGAAAATCGTCTGCGCCCGTGTCGTATGATTATGCGGCATGTAAAAGATCCTTTGAGTAGACATTTGGCTTGGATACTCTCGGCTAAATTAAATTCCTAGTGCATATTGCATCAATGAGAGCTCAGGTACCGCCATCTGGGGGTAACTGAACGTCACAATTCTCATGCGACGAAGGTACCACACTCATTGTGGTGCCGCTGAAAGAGATGGTACCAATTGCTAGGGAACGCACTAGGTCTGCAATGGTTGAGGACCAATACCGCAACCCCATTGGAAAGAAAAAACAAAATTATTATTTTAAACTATTTATTTTAAAACTATTTAAAAGTAAATAATTGAAGAAGAAAAAAAAGATGAAAAATTACTTAGTGTAGTCTTAAAATATAGCTAAAAAAAATCAACAAGTTAATACACAGTGTAAAATATTGCAAGTATTAAATATTGAAAGTTAAAAGTTTCAAGTAGGGGTTGTGAGATAGGGAACTGTGCGTGTTTCAGGCTGTCTCTAGCTGATCCCACCGCCTAATAACATTTGAGGGAATAAATCTAACCAAACGAAGCATTTTGTGTTCGAAAGATTTTGACCAGCAGGACATTTCACTAGCTTCAATTTTTGACGTTTATTTTTCACAATTAAAAAAAAGGAATCTTAGATAAATTTTTATTTAACTATACCAGAAATTGCTTCGAGAATTTTTGTCGGAAAGAACTTTTGATCGTAGAAAGCAAAAATTATTTATTACTTAGGGGTGTTTTTGAATAGTCAAAAATCTATTAATGTTGGTGCCTACGGGAGGAATTGAAAATTTTTTAAAACTAATATCACTAACAGTAAAACGTTTTTTTATTAAAAGCTCTTTTTTTAATACAAGGAGTCTTATTTCTCTTTGTTTTACTACACATATCTAGACATGAATGACAGTAACTTGAGTTAGTATCTGAAATAACGATCTTTCGATAAATGCTCTTTTCTTTTACCCACCAGTATAGCGAAGATACGCTAAAGATCTCTAGAGCATTTAATAGGTTTGTTTCTTTTCGATGTGTCGCTCTTGCAGTGCAGTCGCTTACAGCGCTAATACACTTTTTAAAAAAGTATTATCATCACTTTTCGTTACTTTTCATGTTTTTTTAGTCTAAAAGTAAAAAAAACCAAAGTAAGAAAAAAGGCTTAATGTATCATAAAAATATCGTTGAAAATAAAGAAAAGTCAAAAATAAGTGAAGTAATTAAATAAAGAATGAAAAATAAAAAATATGAAAGCTGGGTTTCGAGATGGGAAAATCTGTTTGGCTGTCTGTCTTTTGGTCTGTCTGCCCCCTTCCCTCCCCCCCATAAAAAAAAACTTTTTGAGGGAATTGTGCGATTCGAAATATTTCTGTTCATTCGAAAGATCTCAGCGAGGACGACACTGGCACTTCTTGCACCAAGCCACATATTATACTTAAAATAGAAATAGCCTCGTGACTACTAACATATCAGGGCCACCAAGAGCCCAAGGTGGGAAAAGGTAACCCCCCCCCCCCCTTTTTACTCAAAAAATATTTTTAAATTGCATGTATGTAGACAATTTGCCTTACTTTAACTGAAGTTAAGTGTTTTTAACTGTATCACTCCGATGTCACACCGGGTCCTTTCCAAAGGCTGGGCTCCATGAATCAGCCATGCCTGACCCCCCTCCACCCACCTCTCGATATCCACCCTGTAACATATCCCGAAAATTTTTAAGAATATTGAAGGCGTCCACTATCCCACCCTCATTGGAAAAATGGCTCATTTGACGTATGGTAATCTTCAGAAAATAGAATAAAATAAGAGTCTAAAAATTCATCTTTTCTTTTTTTGTAGAAGAATCATAAATAATTATACAAAAAATGTTAGAAGATGATGAAATTATTAATGTGGGGGCCTTTTGTAACTGTAGTCTCATCGCCTGTCAACGTGACAATAAATTATTGAGATCTTTTTTGCCACAAAATTAATATATTCACACTAGATTTCCTTTTACGAAAGAGATCTTGTGCATCATAAGAAATTAATGTTACATGTATTTTTCATTTAAGCTTTTCAAAATACGGCAGCTTTTTTATTATCAATGTTATTATTATTGCGAAAGGAATTTAAATTTGCCATTCTTTGCACATAATCATTTTCCCATGAAACAGGAGAAAAAAAAAGGAAAAGCAGAATAATAAAATCCAAAGAATCATTATTATTTTTATTCGTCATTTATTGTCAGTGATTTTCAATTTTTTTAAGACCAAAATAATTAAGCGACGTTTTCCTCGTACTAACTAGTTTACTAGTTTATATATTCTTTAAAATAAATCCTTATCAGGCAGTTTAAGGAGTTTGATTTCACGGAAATATCTTATACAGATTTAAGGCGACAAGGGACAATCAGTTTTTTTCCCAGTAATTTTCAATCAATTTGTTTGAAATTTTCAGCATAGTTATATATTGCTAATATTTACTCAAAAATAAAATTTTATGAAATTATTCAAAACTTTAAAATTTTATTAAAATTAAAAATTTGAATTTTTAACGATTTTTTCATTTTACTCCTCGCGTCTGAAATTTTATCAAAATGACAAAATACTAACAAATTATTACATAAAAAACTACTGCGAAAAAAATGTTGGGAGTAGTTTTTTTATATATTATAGGAAAAATAAATAATATAAAAAACTCCAAAAACTTAAGAGTTTTCGGGAAAAAAATTCCATATTGCTATTAAATGTAGGAAATATATCTGACACAGCTTACAAAATTGCAAATTCTTTCCCAATAAAATGTTAACAAACTGTTTAAATACTTGGTGTAAAATTTTCAACAAAATAAAATTAAATTTTATTACACTGGAACAATTTGAAATTAGTAAACATGTGGAAAATGACATATTGAGAAAATCAACATTTTTTGCTTTACTGCTCCAATTTTCATTTCTAAACCAAAATTTAAATTTTGAACGCAAATTCACCTTAAATGAGGTCCTATGAAGTATTTGAAATAGCATTATGCTCAAAAATTTAAATAATTACATTCCAGTTTTCAAAATAGAAACGACAAATTTCATCGTATCAACGAGAATTTTTTATAAAATAATGAATTCCCCTATTTTGTAAATAAAATTCAATGACATTCATTAAATTCTACATAAAAATACATAACAAAAAGGCTTTTTTGAATAACTATTATAATAATTAGAAGCAAAAAAAGCAGCAAAACTGTCAAAATTTAATATTTTCAGCGGTTAATTTCGTTTACGAGGATTTTGTAAAAAATAAATCTTCCACATACAATAATCAATACTTTCAAGTAAATTGTACATATACATGCATTAAAAAATTATTTGAACAAACTGCATAATAAATTGTAAAAAAAAAACAACAAATAGTTCAAAAATATAAAAAGCAAAATTTTTCTTCTGAAATTTTGTGGGCGTGGCCTATATAAAAAGTGTCATAACTTCGTCAATTTTTCGCCTATTCAAAAAATATTTTTTTCAAGATGTTCAGCTAAATGTCTAGTTTTTAGAAATATAATAACAGAAAAATCTTTTTTTGACCAATTTTCACTCATTTGAAAGTCCCTTGTCGCCTTAAATCGATAATTACCCTTTGAAAAAAGAAACATTGTCGTCATCTATTTTTAGGATTTAAATTTCGCGCTCACATTTTAAAAATTAAACATTCTCGTACCACATTTTGATGATGTAACCTTTAAAAGGTAATCACTTGACAGTTACTAATAGAAGTAAAAAATTTTCATTGTTCCTATCTTCATGATAGAGCGTTTGAAAAGATAAATTTTTATATGTGTGATGATTTTGCATAGAGACTGCAACCTGCAGTATCATTTATATTTCAGAAAAGAAATGAATAAGATTCATTAATGAAACAAATTAGTGGACATATTTCGTGGTGACAAATGATATACTGAATTAGAAATATCCTCAAAACAGGAAAGAGAAAAATTCTGTTCGATAGGTCTGGGAGTTCTGGTAGGCGTATGTATGAAGAAATATTCAGATAACTAATATATGCTTGAAGGTGTATATTTTAATTGTGTCCGACGAAAATTGCCCTTCGAAAGCCCTTCTCTCCCTCTCTCTTTTTAATAAAATCTTCATTTTTAGGGTTTTAGGAGCTTCTATACCTTTAACAACTTAATGCGTACAAAATATATATATATATATATATATATATATATATATGTATGTATATTTTTTGAAATTAAAACTTAAAAAAATTGTTTTAAAGTACTTTTTGTCCAGCCTTTTTTTTTTTTTTTTTTTGAAGCTCACATGTTAGATTAACATTGCAGACGTCATTGATAATAAGCACGATACTATCTCGGTTTGTTGAATTCTAATTTCAGTGCATTACAAATACACAGAATGCGGAACCAATTACTTCTACGTATCTAGAAACAATAACATGAAAGCAAAGATAAAAGATCATTAAGTCTTCAAATTATACAAGAAAATTTGAGAAGTCTGTTCATTTAAAGGTTTTAAAAAAAAAGAGAAAGAAAAGAAAAGGAACACTCGAAAACTAATGCTTTAAACGTCGAAAAAATCAGCTAGTAGGCAATACAACGTGTGGAAGTACGGCAAAAGAATGCAGAATTTAATAAATATTAAGCTGTACGATAATTACAATAACGTATAAAAAAGGCAAGAAGAGCAGAGAAGAAATTTTTAAAAAAAGCATTCCGTACAATAATGATTCATAAGCAAATTATATCTGTCGCTGAAGATTAATTATTCCTTCTAACAAATGGTATTAAAGAGAGTAGGTTGAAGTAAACTGGGTGTTAGAGAGGTTAACAGAGGACTAGTTGGTCTCGTGGTCTAGTATCTAGGAATCTTAAATCTATGCTTTTGCTATAAGAATTTCGAATGTATATTAAACGCATCATTGAACTCTCCTTTAATTAAGATTGGGTACTTTTCCATTATCCCGGTGCAAATATCGCCAAGCAGATTTTTTGGCGACAGCACACACAAAAGGTTACCAGAGGCAATATGCCGTTTGGCGTTGGTTGCATCATTATTGGCGACTTTATCGTCTGCTAAAGGATAATGGAAAAGTTTCTAAAATTGAAATGCATAGGTGAATTGAAATTTACAGGTCCAATTTCAATTCACCTATATAAATATCTACTTCCACTTCCACGCTGCCTTTATTCTCATTGGTTTGCAGGTAAATCTCAGGCTATATAAGCCCTTGGTTTTTTTTTTTTTTTTTTTTGCTTCATTTGGATATTTTTGCATCTAGAAGCTCCACTATTGCATTGAAAAAGGGATTCCAAGCAAGCCCAAAACATATGTCTGCATTTTAATGCTCATTTGTGCTTTAATTACGTGCTAATATTTTTTACAATTTATAAGTGTTTGTTTAAAAAATTTGAAGTCTTTCTCTTTCTAATAAGCACCAGGTGTTTTCTGATATAAAGCCACAAGGTCTGGCAAATCTCATGAAGTTCTTAACTTACACGATCTTTACTGACTATTATTTAATAACTCGCAATTAAATACAGAATATTCTATTAGCTAATATTTATTAAAGTCATTACTTGTAATAACTGTTTATGGGATTATAACATCCCATAATAACTTTAATAACTTATAAGTAATAGAAGAATATTATTCGTGGAATAATATTTGACATGAAATGCAGACACTTGTCAACACACTGAATTTTGGAATTCATATAATAGTTCACTTTAAATCGTTATTTTACTACGTCATATTTAAAATTCTTTTACTTATGCTTATGGAATAAACTTAGGTCTCAATAGAATCATATTAGCGAAATTTGAAGTTTACATTGGAAAAACAAATTACAAGTGATTTAATTTAAATTTCATCACCCTTCCTTTTGTCTTTTTTAAACTTATTTATTTATTTTACTTTATTATTCCAACGTTTACAAATATCTTTGTGCATGATGAAAAAAAAATAAGAAACTGACTTTCAATGACACATTAAATTACTATAGTTGAATCAAAATTTATGTTGAAAACTGAATCCTTAACAATAAAATTTCACTTTAATTTTTACTTGTTAATTTTGACATTTTCCATTACTGAGTATAAATATACTTGGTTATAGTTGCAGCGTTAAAGAAGATTCTGTCAAAAATTTAGTTTATTGTTATTTAAAATTTACAAGCCCTTTAATTTACAAAGAACTTCAGTTAGTAGATTTTATCTTGATGCTACCGAAAATAAAAGAGGATAACGTTTTGTTTCTATAACTTGATACTACCGAAAAAAAGGGAAAAAGTGTTTTTTCCAGGTAATATGAAGAAATAAAGGGAGAAAAACATACGCTCGATTTTATATATTAATGCTTCACTATAAATAAACTTAATGTTTTTAGGGAAAGATATATTTTTCTCAGTGTTTAAAATTATACATTTCATTTCTTATCATTTGTAGTGGAATCATTCAAAAATTGGATAAACAAATTCCGCTTCGCTTTTATCAGTCTATTACAGTAATGTTTTCGCTGCGTGAAAGTAATATATCAGAGCGGAGAAGTATCAATAAATAACTTGAAGTTGGAAAACATCCAAACGAAAAGACAGTTGCACTTTTTTAAAAAAAAAATGCTGAAAATTGATTTCTTTCTCCATAACACGGTTTGTAACGTCTTCTATCAGAAGAGAAAAATCGACGTAACACCGTCTGGGGCCGAGAACGAATGTCATTAACAGTATAAAACTTATTCAAAACGGATAGCGAAAATAAACCTGACACCTCTCAACTAAATGATGCGTATTTTTGGCATGTAGAGCAAGAAGGAGACCATGAGAATTAATTTCTTTTAAAAGTAAACATTAATTAAAATGTACAAAATGTATCTAAATTTAATGTTTGCTTAACCAAAATAATAGAATTTCCGTTAGAACCGTCTGAAATGGAGCCAAAGAACGTCTAATATGCGTCATTAAAAGATGCTCCAGTTATAAATTAAAACTACTTTGTTCATATTTAGGTTAATAGAAAAAGAGGAAATTACTAGGGTCACTCAATAATTAAAGAGGCAAATTGGTGTGGGGAAAGGACTGTTGGTAGTACAAGTTTGATACATTTAGGACCTTAAGTAGGCGCCACTGGGATGAGTTCTAATCAGCTGATTAATCAGCATTGCTCTGTTTATAACCTCAAAATTAACTTAAGCGATGTCGGGTTTTCTTGAAAAATTCCACATTGGTTGAACAACGTTCTGTGGTTCGTTTTTTGACTTCTGAAGGTGAAAAACTAGCTGATGTATACTCTAGAATGACTAAAGTGTATGGTGAAATTTGTATGAACGGTGGAAATCTTCACGTGGGTAGAATAACACAAAAGGGGTCGAGAATCAGTGTAATGACGAACATCGTTCTGGCCGGCCTATTGAAGTTTCCTTCCTCACTTGAAACTCGAATTGATAGCATTATTTGTGCAGAGCGCCGTGTCACAGTGTAAATGATTGCAGAAAAAGTTCAAGTTAGTGTTGGTACAGAGCAGAGGTGTGATTCTCCAGCAAGACAAAGCGTGTCCTCATGTTGCTCAGTTGCCCGTGAAACCATCGATAAAATGGGCTGGGAGGTACTGCCTCATCCCCCTTATAGCACCCTCTGATTTCCATTTATTTGGTCCACTGAAGGAGGCATTACGTGGGAAGAAATTCCAGAAAAACCAGGATGTCAAGAAATTTGTGGGAAATTGGCTCCTACACCAAGACAAAGAGTTCTTTGAAGTCGGTATACAAAAAGCTAGTAACCTGTTGAGACGAGTGCATAAATGTTGATGGGGATTATGTTGAAAACTAGGAAAGATCTTTTTTTTTTTTTTTGTAGAAATAAACGGTTTTTTCTCCAGGCCAGTTTGTCTCTTTAATTATTGAATGACCTTCGTATTAGCAACACATGTTAAATTTACATGGCATAGTGTTCATTTACTTTTGATAGGACATCTCACTACATAATTTTTAACAAAAGACAGCTCACACTTAGCGTTAATAATGTTTATATTTTGATTAACTTACTTTCGCTACTATCGTTGTCAGAAAACTGGAGCGAACACATTATTTCGTTACTCCACTCCAATACCTTAATATCTGCTCCTGCTGCTCTCCAGATGAATTCTGTGCTCCGAGTAGTTTTGATAGGAATCATATTATTTATTGTTTTTATTATCGAGTGATTTATAGGCATGTATGTGGAAAACAAATTTTGAAAGCTTTTTATACATAATTTATCTATCCATAAATATTTATTTATTTTTAATGCATCCATAAAGAAATAGTGTCATAGCTACAAAGGTATTTATGGTGAAATGATTTGTTGATTAATGAAAATTAATAACTTTTCAGCAGTAATGACCATCGAGATGTAATAAAGGAAGGACGCGTTGCTTAGATCCCCTTCGTTAAACTGAGTGCTCATTGTGCGTCACATGGGTAGTGGGCTCCTCGATGTTCTTAGGTTCCCGGGTCGTAAGGTCTGGATTGCTTCTCTGACTTGAAAACTTTTTTCTCCAAACTAATGATCTTGCAAACTATTTTTGAGGAATATACAGAAGAGATTCCTCTTATTATAGCAAAGAACATAAAATGCCTTAGAGAAAAGGCAGCCAAGACTGAGACATGGAGAGGAAAGCCAGATACGTCACAACCCGGTCAACAAAATATGCTTCTCTGAACGAAACTAATTTTTAATCACGGAAAAAATGCCAGCCAATCAGTGCGCGTTTGGCAACATTATAGCGAGGTAGTTAATTACGTAGAACCAATGACCTGCGCCAGTTCACTTAATTGGTTTTCCCTCCTTGGGGAGAGGGGGAAAAGCAACCACTACCCACGTGGGAGCTAACGTTCGTCACCTCCTAGGGTTACCATAGCGCAATCCAGTAGTATTACATCGCGTAGTGATCAATGAATTACACTAATCAGCATTTGTGGAAGCTGATTCTAATAAGCGGGTTGCGTTTTAATAAATGCCTTTTTATCAAAGGTTCTGTTTAAATTACTTGAAAATACCTTAGTTTGAAACGTTTGTAGATGGAGGATTTGCTCCTCCACCTACAAACAGACAATTCTGGAAAAAATGTTCTTTTCATCCGTTTCTTGTTTTCTCTTTTAAAAATGACTATAACTTATGATTACAATGAATTTTTGGTACAAAAAATAATCCTTTTTTTTTTTCTTTTCTTGCAGCAGTCAGTCGTTCTTATGTGTAAAAAAATAAATAAAATGACTAGTGCTTATAAAGTGCTATTATTATTATTATTATTACTATAATTTCTTATTCAGGTAACTTTATTTTAAAAAGTTTAATTGTTAAAAATAGTTGTACAATTTCGTTCTATGTCAAAGTTAATTAAATATTTGCATACGTTTTTTCATGCACTCGAATAGTATTTACACTTGTCCTACATCGTAAACGTAGCTTAACTCCTGTTAAAAGTTCTTAAAATTACCATGTCTTTTGAGACAGGAATATCAAAGTAAACATGAAGATTGCCTAACTCATGGTTTGAAACAAGTTCCAGTTTAGCCGAAAGCGTAAAAAGAGAGGCAATATTTATTTGAACTGTTTGCTAGACGCAAAGCCTTGAGACACTAAAGAAACTCATTTCAGTCCTTTAGATTTTTTTTTTTTTTTGCAAGCGTAAAACTAATTTCTATCACTAATAAAAAAAAAACAATATTTTATAAATTAACATTGGATTTTTGATATAATGTTTTATTTATTTGTGATATTTGGGTTTGCGATTTAGATTCTAGATTTCTTGCTCTATGTATTGAGATTTATAATCCTAATACATTGCCGTGAAGACGTGTAACACCTTCGTTTCAGTAGTACCTAGTTTCTTCCTGACATAAGAAATGTTTAATTTTATATTTATATCAATAAAACAGTTCATTCTCTTAGTTTCATTCATTTTCATTCCAAAACAACTTGTTTCAATGAAATTATTAGTTGGAAAATTTATGGGAAAATAATGCCCAACTAAATAAATAAAAAAGCTCACAGTAATTGATGGGGAAATTTTAGTTCTAATGAATGAAAAAATAAATAAATTAATAAAAATGAAATGAAATATACTAGTACGTAACTAGTAAGAGAAAGAACTAATGACTGAATAATAATTTTTTAATGATTGAGGCAAAATCTTAATCAATAAAAAATGTTAACAGGCTGCTAAATCCTAACGGCCATGAGAAATAAACTATTAATTAAGTTTAAAAAAAGTACCTAAGCGTAAAAAAATATAGTAGCTAAGCGTAAGAGGGAAAAAAATCCCAAAAATTTAGATAAGTAACGAAAAAATCGGAATAACTATGGAAGAAGCATTCAAGACTAAGTAAAAACCAATCATTCAAGTGGAGTCGTTAAATCTACCGAAGCGATTAGAATTGGTAGAAATATGACATTTGAATCCCAATATTATGCTGATGCCAAACTGAGTAACTTAATATATCGTACACTGAAACCTCTTGAATATTACGACTAAAGGCAAACTCAGTCAGAGAAAAATGCTAATAGAAAAATTAAATTCGGATCATTAAAGAATACGGGAAAAAAGGATAAATAATAGGTTATTTAAAACGTTAATTAGAATGAATGCCGTGTGTTACCTCGAAAAATTAGTGAAATGCAAATGTCATTTGAAATTCTCAATAGTGAAAGGTCTGTAATCGATACATGCAACCGTTGAGGCTGTCAGCGATATTCACAATAAGTTACTACAATATCATACAAAATACATAATAATAAATCGTATGGTCACACTACTTATTAAAGTGGGAAGAAAAAGCAAGTTATACAAGAGATTTTCTCTGTAAAGATGAGTTGGTTGAATCAGAAATTCAAAACTGATTTTGAAAATCATTAAGTACATAATTTAGGAAATACCTTACGAGAGAGAAGACCATGTTAATTTTTTATGGTAAAAATCTTCAGCGACTTTCTCCTGTTTGCCGCGAGACGGCTTTTAAGCCGGGTATTCAAGGCAACGGATTAGTACCGTGGTAAACTCTGGATCAAAACCCAACAGCAACCTTCACCTTGCCATGCCACCAGGCAGAAACAGGGTTATTTCACAATTTTACTTTCTCATTTCTTTTAACAGTTCTAACAGTGCACGTTATGAATTTAACTTTATTAATTGAACTTGTCTTTAAAAAATGTCGCAGTGAATTATATTAGTGAAACATAATATATGACATGTTTTAAATGTTGTTATTTTTTATATGTTTGTGAAGTTTTATGCAGTTAACTTTCATATTATTCACAGTCACCAAATTTTATGCCCAGATTTACAAGCTTCATATTTTGGTTCAAAGAACCGCATTTATTTAACTTTCCAGAAATGTTGCTTGATTGATTTTCGAATATCTCCGTCAAAACGATTTTGTAAAATCAGATTCAAAAGAAGTTGGAAAAAGGGAAATTGCTTTTTTTGTCATTCTTAATTGAAAAAAAATGTTATGTTTTATATCCTATGTTATGTCATGTCTTTCTCTTAAGTGTTATGTTGCTTTTTTGTGTCTGAATCTCTTTTAATCATCACTAATCATTGGAAAAAGAGAGGAACCAAAATAACGTAGCTAAAAGTAGCCTTTTTTAGTTCACAATTAAATATTTCTATCAAAGAATTCTCAATTCTTGCTTGCCGCGCCCATAATCAATGACAGAAATAGAGAAATAATGGGAAAAAAAATGAATCTCATAATACAAATTACTATCTGAATCACATTTGATTTAAATAACTTTTTCCAAATGACAAAAACGAATTAATTACTGGTACCTACAACGTAATTTTCCGGAGAGAACATTGTACGTCATTTACTAAGACCGAAATGGAATAATACGAATGGTTTTCTGTGTAAGAAATTTTGGGAATATTTTTAATAGAATTAGCATGGAGTTCTATGCAGTTAAAAGCAGAGATAAAATTTTCTTGATCGATAGAACCCCACCCAATAATTAGGAATAAAAAATAATAAATACATTATCTGATACCTAGTACTAATTTATTAAATTATTGAAAATAATTTTAAGTAGTTTTTTGCAATTCATTTGTAAATTTTTAAAAAGACAGCATTTAGTGTCCTAAAACATTAATTGTCATTTAATTAACTACGTTACTTTCCTTAACTTTAACAACATTTTTTTAATTATTTTATTCAAATATGTGTTTGAATTTGAATATAATATTTTTTACGGTTCATAACTGATTCGAGCATTTAAATATACATTTGAAATAGTTATTGAGACTAAAATCAATTTTTTAAGTAACATCTTCAAATCAGACATGAGATTTTTCCTTGAGTACCGAACTCCTGCTTTTTTTTTAGTTTCCTTGGTTTATTTAACTTTTTTTTTCCAAAAAATAGTTGTTACCGTTGAAAATTTAGATGCAAAAAAAAAAAAAGGACCACCTTGAAAAACATTATTGTGACCTCCTAAAAATAGGTTTTAGTAGCAATAGACACGTCTGCTTGGCTCCGCATTGAAAGAAAAATTCTAACTTAATTGCTCGGCTTAAATGTCCCTTAATAACTTACCTAATAACTTAATTGCACCTTTAAGCTTGCACTGTGTTATATTAAAAGGCGTTCCTTTCAATGTCAAAGCACGTGTTTACAATTTTTACCGATATTTTGTCCTTTTTACGTTGGTTTTGAACCTTGTTTATTTATTTTTTCGAACAAAATGTAAAATGTTTACTTTATAATTATGATAGCATTAAATGTAGAGCAGCTATAAAAGTGGTAACAGCGGTGTCCGCTGTATTTTATTCTAGTAGTTGTAGAAATATTAGTAATAACAATAGCAGTTAATAACATCAATTATTGTTAGTAGTAGTAATTATACTATTAGTAGTTCTAAAATTAGAAATGCAAATGAGTAATTTTACAACACAGAAAACATTTTTATCTCTAATTAATGCCCGTTCCGCACAAATTAGGTCAGCACCATTTGCTCTAACAAACTACATAAATTCATTAAATACAACTTTTGATGTCTGTACATACATGAGACTTTTCAAAAATAATAATTTTTGCTCTTTCGGAAATAGAAAACAACTCTGCATTTTATGTGTGACAAGTCATCCATTAGAAAAAGCTTAAACGCATAGGTTTTAATTTTAGATGAACTCAGAACAAATTTCGTGATCTGATTTTGTTTTAAAAAATACCTTCATGTTTTCGGATACAAACATGTATTTCAAAAAGAAAAAAAATAATAAATGTGTAAGTGCAAAGAGAAAAAAAAAGGGAGGGAGGGGGGGTCAGGGCTATATCCTATTTCTTGTCACACATCTAACAAATCTTTGAGAGATTTTGCAATTATTTTTGTTCTTACATCCAGTTTACTTGTGGAAGAAAGTATTCTGAATTTGATACCAATCATCTACTGAGGTTTATTATGAATTTGAACGTTTTTTGACGCTTATTGCTCTTTTGTGGTTTATGTGTCACTTTCAAACTATTACGTCGATTTAATTGAAGAATAATCTCCTGGATTTTAAAATTTATAACTTTGGAGGTTAGTGATTCTTGGCCACTACAAAGGTACTTAGTGACCACTACAAATAATGGGCGACTCCAGACAAGCTCACTCGGTTCTGTCTACATATCGTATACTAGCTGAAACAAAGCGCAAAACGAGTTCTGGGCTGGCTTTGGATTCGTCTCAAACAATGCGATGTACAAATAGTTTTTTTCACAGTGATAGATTTTTAAATTTTTTAAATCATATTTTTACAGCCACCCGCTCGAGATTTAGTTTGAAACTTATGTTTCCCCTTTCATATATGCACTACGCAGTACCTCAACACAGTGCTGTTTTGTGTCTTAATTCAAATAAATTTAATTGTAAATATATTTAATTAAAAAATATATATCTTAATCTATTTTTACAAAATGTTTTATATCAATACATTTTGTTTTACAATTATACATGAAAAAATTAACTAAATAATACCCTTTCAAATTTGTTATTTTTGGTGTAAAGTCGAATTTTTAAATTGTTAAAAGAGTACCATGACGAAATAAAGTTCGAGATTCACTGACCTAGCTCAAACTTTTGTTAAAAAGGCATTGTGATACTACATTAAAACGTGCCGTCTTTTAAATATTTTTTTCTTTTCTTCTTTTACATTACCAGGAATTTTTCCCCTCTTTTATTTTAAATGCAGAATTTTGGTGCTTTTAGTTCAAAAATATGTTTATTACGAAAATAATTCTTTTTCTCCATGTATCCAAAATAAATCGCTAACAAGCGAAAGTTCTCATAAACTTTTTTTTTTTTTTTTTGTATAACACAGAAGCAAATCGTTTCTTGTTAAGAAACAATTGTTATTTGAGAATTAAAGAAACACAAAATGACGCTGAAAACACCTATAAATGAAACAACTACCTTGCTCCTTAAATTTCTTTTCGAAGTAAGGGGAAGATATGAAATAATTATATGGTATGCATTTGAGAGCAACAATGGCAACAAAGCAAACAATCTATCGACTAAAACCATGACAAAACATTCTAGAGCAATGGCAAATAACAAAGACGTCAATTATTTGCTCAGTGAGCAATTAATCCCCATCTAATTCCATGTCAATCTACGCTGCCTCCAATATTCTCCAAATCTCCTCAAGGATTCTTCACTCCTAGGCACCTTGCCAAAACTATTGAACTCCCTCCTGAAGTCAGAGAATAACGTGTAATCTTCATAATCAGCTAGCGCAACGGATGTGGGTCACCACGTTCTTCGCAATAGCTGCTAATTTAAAAGCAATTAGCATAAGATGCCTTTTTAAGGAATATTTGGTTAGTTTTAGCAGTTAATAGAGTAAATTAAGACATTTACAGTGGTGGTAAAAAAATTGGTAGTATGTACCAAGTAGGTTTTAATTGTGACACTCTTTCTGTTCAAAAATAAACAAAAGTAACATGGAAATGTTTGAACATCACAGAATATGTACTTTTTCGTCGTCCATTTGGCAACGTGGATGCTCTTCACATTGTACTTGTTGCAGTTTTGGCCATGTATTTCCATAAATAAAGTAAACAATTATCGGATTCCTGCTGTTAAATATTTATTTCATCAGTTTTGCATAATTTCACATACATTCATCGTAATCGGTCGACCAAAACTTCTCACGTACCATTGTTGTGAAAATGGGAGGGTGATGCAATTTTTTACCACCACTGTAGCTATTGTAGTAACTCTCATTGTAACACAAATGATAAAGCGACATATATTTTATTTCCAAGGAAACCTAATCTGCTTGCAAATTTTATGAATGAATTTTACCCAAAGTATTCAGTTTTCTATTTAATTTTGGAGACTAAAACCAGAAACCCTTTGTTAAGTAGGGGTTAAGGTAACTAAAACAAAATATTCAATAAGAAATGATTTATGAAAGTTTACTTTAATGAGACAGATAAATTTCGTGGACACTACAAGATTTATCGATATAGAATCTAAAAAGGCATGCAATGTTAGTTAACCTATACTTTGTTAAATGCGTTCATTGTTGATTCTGTTACTTGATAAATCAGATAAGAACAAAACTTCATAGCATAAATTTGCAACGTAATTAAATTGAGAAATATATTGGTTGTTGAACTTGGTCAGAACTATTGCATCAGAAATCTGCTACGGTATTAAATTGGAAAATATATTAATTGAAAAATTTTGTCAAATATAAGTTTTAAGCACAAATTTGCAAACACTAAAAGAAATTTAACACTAGGTTAATAGGCGAATTTGATAATTTTCTAAAATATTCTACTGATAGTAGAGTGCATTAATTTTGACTTTACTTGACGCTTTTATATTTTTAATTTCTCCATTGTAACAAAATCCTGAAACTATCATGAATCCTTTTGAGAACTTCTCTGTGCACTGGCGAAGCCATTTTGTCCGGTCATTTCCGTCAGTTGCGAAATAGAAAATTGATCTTTTTTATTACAATCACTTAAATGTACCCATGTTTCATCGAGTGTTACCACAAATTTCCTATTTTTAGCAGCTAGGTGTTTTTCATATCATTTTCTACAGTTTGTTTTTCTTTCAGTAATATGTTTCGTAAAAATCAGATGAACTTTAGGTTTTAACTTTAAACTTCAGGAATGATTTTACTTATAGTGTCAAAAGACATTCCTAGTTTCGATGCAATGAATCTTTGAGTTGACGGAATTTCTTTTAGGATCAGAGGCTTCGGTCTTGATTGTTCCCTGCGTTCGAAGTCTTAGGATGAGGTTTCGGGGTCATGTTTTCATTTTTACTTTCATCTAGACCTCTTTTTTCTATGAAATTTAATATATCATAAATACCTTTTGTCGAAGTGCAATAACCAATGCTTTTACACTGCTTTATAACTTGTTAATACAAATATTTCTCATCGAAAAGCGCAGTTATGTAACCTTCGAGCCATCTATCAATTTAAGAGCCATTTTTAAAATTTTTTTTTTTTTACATTCCAATCAAAATATAAAATAATGAGACGATTATTCTGAAATGACCAAAGTTTTATCTCAAAATGCAAACGAAAAAAAAGAACTTACAAAATCGTTTCCATTAAGCGCGAACGACCTTCTGTACATGTGTACGTCAAAGAAAAAGAAAAAAAAAAGATCTTTTTTTCAATGGAGAAAAAAGTAGAAGAAAGTGTTAATGCTATTTATAAAAATAAAAAATGTTCGAAATGCAGGTTTTCATATGAAGAACCCTTCCAAGTCTCTTCCAAGTTTTAGAAATATCTACTTGATTTAACAAATTTAAAACACTAATCTGAAGCAACATACGGGTTACTTACTTTAAGGAAATGGAATGGAAACTAGTGAAGTTGTACTTCAAACCTTAAAGGTGCATTTCAGAAGGACGCTAATGGAGTGCATTACAAAGCATTTAAACGAGAAATATGAACAACATTTACAGACGACTTAATTTGTTAAAATGCAGAACAAATTTGCAGTTTGAAAGGAGAGATCACTCAGTTCAAGGGGATATCACTCAAGAGATCACTCGGAGAGATATTGTTCCCTCCGTAAAAGGACCTTATCGTGCACTGTTGGAAATTACGGTTAAATGACCGGCAGAAGCCTGTCCATCTAATTCGCCGTTAAATTTACGGTTTGGAACATTTTTCTATCTTTACGGGACCTAACCATTTCCAATCAACTTGGTTAAAAAGCCGTAAATACAAAAGTTTACGGTTTTATAGCCATTTAAAAATGGTTTCAAAACAAAATTTTTACCGTTTTTGAACCATTTCGAGGCGTAGAATCTTCGAGGCGTAGAAACCGTAAACGAAGCTTGCAGGAATCGAACCCGGGTGTACGGCACACCAACCTTGCTCTCTAGCCATTCGGCCATCTAGACCACTTGCGGCGGCCAAACTGCCTTAAAATTGAGATTTCAGTTTTTGATTGGATCCAAAGTAATTTTTAGTCTAAATTTACTGTATATTGAAGAAAATTATTTTATTTGCTGAAAAAATTAAAATACGAACAAGCTTCAGCAACTCAAATTATGGGTTCGCTCATTCGCAAACAATTCGGGAATCCGATGTCTCCAATTTTTGATTTACGTGTGTATGTGTTTCTATTTAGTAACCACTGCTTAAACCACTTTTTTTCTTCTTTTTTTATATACACATGCAGATTTTAACTGATAAATCCGTATTCCTATTTTAAAACAACGTACGACCAGTAAAGTTTCGCAACCAAGATGGACGCCCGATTCTTATTGAGCGCTTGAAAATTGCGGTTAGTTAAACATTCTTTAGGATAAACAGAGAATAAACGATTTTTTTCGCAATCAGCGGTTTGAGTACCATCTTTTTAGTGGTTATTCAACTGTTGTAATTAAATATGGTAAAATAACAATCAAATAAATGGTTATTTTACTATTTTCTTACGGAAATTTTTAACAGTGTGTTAGTTCGAATGATAGTCCGCTGCATCAATTTAAGAACAACTTTTATTCTAAAATATTTTTTAAAGTTCGGTCATTTTAGGTTACAGCAATTAACATTATTAAAGGAAATTAAAAAAGGAAATAGGCCATTTAACAATGTGTCGTTATATATATAATCAGAAATCATTAAAAGCATTGGGCGTTTTTAAATTATATCGTATGTTCCAGTATACAAACTGTGACTTCCTGTGAATCATTTATTATGGAGTTTCTTCAGTAAGTTTCTTCAATAAATGTAAAAGTTTTTCTCATGAAAGTTTTCTTGCAAGAAAATACACATCTCAGTGACGTCGAAACGGCGTATAACGGCTATAATGTCTTCATAGTTAAACGATACCTCTAGGGGTGCCAACCTAGGTGTCTCAGCTTGGAGCTGGTTCAAAATTAAGCTATCCAACAGAGGAAAGTCGCAGACCTCTTAATATGGTTCTGGAAGCATCTTTAATAGAATAGAATAATAGTTTATATACACTAATACCAGCATGCATCTCAAAAAGTAGGACTATTTTTTTAGATTAGAAAACAAGGAAGATCATAGAAATTCTATTTACATTAATAGCGACAAAATGCGAGAAACCAATGTCATAAACATTTCTTTCATGTTATTCGTAAGCACAGCCAGAAAAATAAAGCATTCACCTGAACTTCACCTGTATTTTTGTTTTGCAAAAGGTTTGTTAACACGCGAAATAAACATTTACATTCCACTAGACGCAAAACGGTCGCAATTTTTTTCCGCAGCAAATAAAAAAAAAAAAAGGATTCCAGTTATAGCAATATTTACCAGCTTTGAATGGAAAAATAGCAGCTATGAATTTGATGGATATTCCCAATCAAATTCATAACCATTATTTTCCTCCGACCCAAGAGACTACTTGAGTAAAAACATAATCATCCGCTATCCATTTATATGAACACCATTGCACTATTTTCAGACAAACCGCGCCAAATTTACTCCTCACCTCGCCAACCTATAAATGCCTTTTTGTTATTTTTTTTCACCCGAAGAAAAATAATGATTCCTGCCATCAGAATAGGCGCTTTCAATTTCCTGATGATGGCCATTCCTTGGAACTCAGCCATGACTCTAATGGACCAGTCACCAGGGGCAGAGTCACCAAACGATTGTCCGTCGAACTATGAGAATGCCCCTCACGTAACTCTGTTCTTTTGTCCTACAAATTGCTGGATGGCGGAGCGGTACTTCTTGGATGTCAATGACAAAAGCATGCTTTCGGGTTTTCTGCCTATCAATATTGTATTGTAATGAGTCATATTATTATTCCCAAGGACACTATGAGGGCAATATTTATGCAACAGCTGTTTTTTCTTTTCATTTCCATAAATTTGAGAGAAAAATTAATACGCATGTGTATGTTTGCGAAATAACTTGGAGTGCGATTCCAATTTTCATCAAATATTGAGATCAAACTTAAAAACAGTTCAAGTATAATTTTACAAAAGTATTTCTATTTCACATTAGAATTTAAGCAGGGTATTAAGAGATACTTTAGTTTATTGATTTAGTTTATTATTATTGACAGCTCCTGATGAAAAAATTTTAAAAATTCCGTTGTGTTAATATTTTCTTTTTCTTTCTTTTTCTTCTCTTGCTTATTTTTACGTCCATGAAATTTGTTCTAAAAATTCAAACTTTAATAATAGTAAGACTAAAAACTAAAAAAACTGTTTAAAAAAATCATCAAAGTCGTTGAAAGTTTTCTAACAGCTTCAATAAAATTTCAATAATAATAGTCTTTTTACACTATTTGCATTACTCAGAGGCATGGCTTTCACATGCGGGGGGTGCTAAGGGGTACTACAGCAATGGGGCTTGGACCAAGTTGATACTCGAGATGGGGAAGGAAAAAATAGCAAACTTTTTTTTTATATGACTAATTTCTAAGCTTCACGGGAACGAAAAAAAAAAGAGGGAAGGGGTGTGTTATGACCTGGCAAGGGAACCGCGTAATAAATGCGGGAGTTATTCTCAGGAGTAACATAATACCGAGTCATTATTGCCCTGTTAAAACTGTAAACAAGGGGAATAAAAGGAAGGGTCGTAAAAAACCGTCAACTTGGTAATTGATAACTATAGGGTAAAGTCACTTAATATGACGGTACCTCCTTACATGGGTACCGGTAATAAAAGTATGAGGTATAAAAATATGCGGTACCTGCATATTTTCTTTGCAGGCACCGGACATGTACTGGCTTACTAGCAAACATCAGTACTTATTCTCTATGTGCAACTATGCTATTTCATGACCTAAAGCAGTTGGTGAGCAGTAGTTTGTAGTGTCTGCATTTGTTTGTTTATATCAGCTACTTGAAAAATATTTCTGGTCTTACAGAAATTAAGCTACTTCGTTGTTGGAAATGTTGACTGCATAAGTGCTGTATTTATTTCGTTTTTATGGTAAGCACATGTCCTATCTGTATTTGTTCGCTTTCATGCATCTGTATAGTACGTGGTTATGAAGAAAAATGAAGGTGGGTAGATAGAGATATGTGTTGTGGGGTGCCCCATATTTGGCGGAGCTGATTTAGAAATCAAATTTTACAAAACAATACGTTTTTCATAATGTTTTCAAAGTGAAAACGGTACATTCTATCATATTATGAGAGACATTATAAAAGAGGGAAGGATTTTCTACATTCTCCAAATTCAACTTCATCTCTCCTCTTCAGAAAATTCAAAATTTTCTTCTCTGTCAGAAGATGATAATTGGGGTAATGAAAGCAAAGATGAAGCTGAATGCTGAATGTGTTTATTGTAGAGGGTTGTTTTCAGATGATCAGGCAGGTGAACAGTAAATCCGTTGCCGAAAATGTTTGAAATGGACTCACGTAATCAGTGCAGGTAATCCGAAAAAGAAGTTTATGCGCTGGAAGTGCAAATGCCCGAATAATGTGTGGCTATTTTAGTTGTATAATTTTCATTTATTTTATTTGATTCAAAGCATGAAGAGAATTTTCATTTAATTACTTTAAGGCATAAAAAGAATTTTCATTTAATTTATTTAAATCGTAAAAGTATTATCATTCACTTGATTTAAAGCATAAAAAGAACTTTTATTTAATTGATTTAACGCATAAAAGACTTTTTTTATTTAAATGTTTTCTTTGAGCTACTGCAGAACTTTAACCGAACATTTTCTATTTATGGAAGCTGTGTTAAACTATCTCTTGTAATACTGACTTCATTGTTATATGTCTAACTGAAAATTGTAAAGACTATGGTACTCCATAATTGAAGATTACCCCATATTCGGAGCCATTTTTGGTATTTTCTAAAAATACATCGCAAACTAAAGTTCTACATTTAACTAGCTGAAAGTCAAATAAATCTAATCTTAGAATATATTTTTTTATAAGTGTAAAGGCAGTGTTAATTGGTGTTAGATGTATGAGACAAAATAAAACGCTACCCCATATCAGGCGACTTTCCCCTACTACTGAAGTTCAAAAAGACGTCTTTGTTGTGTTGTTGCCAATCTAAAAATCAATTAGTTATTAATAAATCAAAAGTCAGGAAACATTATCTTGATCTGTTAACTTGGTTTAATTTTCTAAAATTTAATTTTTCATCCTTAATTACCCTGCAGATCTACCTCTCCCTACACAACGACAAAAGCATCAACTGTGACCAAAAACAATCGATATGCTTGTGTAAGATCTAATATTTGTCTAATAGTCGTATCAATGTTCCAATATTATCTGCGTACAAGATAGATATACTGCGATAGACCAAAATTATTAAAATCTTATCGTTAATTCTGAAACCAAATAAGTTCACGCGTTTCTACCACAGAAATGTACGGACGATTATGGATAATCTGCTTAATGTATTTATTGAGCTTGAATAGCTTCGTTTGTAAACTTAAGTGTAAAACATTGGTTGGGGGATAACGTAGTGAAAATTGTGCAGAAAGATTTTGTTTTCCAAAACTATGTTGAATTTAATGTATAATTTTAGAATAATTCTTCTGGTTTTCATATAATTAAATTATTTTATTTATTGTTCTATGATTTAGATTCTTATGTTGCAATTCTATACACTCAAATTGATTTAATTCTAAAAACATCAGATCGAAATTTTTTAAAGCATCCCTTACTGATTCTTGAGAAAAGGAACTGAAATTAAATGATATCCCAATTAATTACTTATTATATAAATGATCTAACCGTTGAGAAATACTTGTAAATTTTAGTATAGAAAATATTTATGTCTTACAAATGTTATATTTTATTATCCATAACTACAATAAGTAAGAAAAATAACATTATATAGCAATTTAATTTATTCTTAAGAACATATACCAAATATCTGAAATGTAAATCATTACACTTTATATTAACCACAGCATTACATTCCAAGAAATTAAGTGCTTGTTTAGTGATGACCAGTTTGACTAAAAAATATTGAAATTTGTATTTTAAGTAATGTAGGAATATTTTTAAATGCTTTGAACAGTTTCAAGAGTTTATTCGACACATAACTTTGTTTTCGCCCGATTCGCTTATAAGATAAACACAAAAGCAAAAGTAATTTAACGCAAAATATTTGTTAACTTTCGGCGAAAAAAATTGAATCTTGTTTATTCAGCATAATTTGAAAGCAAATTCATTCATTTTGCGTCGTAAATCAACGGGAAGCTTTCAGAAAATCCATTTTATACACATGACTATCAGCTTCTTTGCATAAAATCAAAAGCTAAACCAACTGCCTCGAGATACTTAGACTTGAGTCGTGTGCAGCAATATTAAGGAAAGAAAAAAATACTTTCACCCAATTTATCCTATTTGCATGAAAATAGATTTTTTGGGAATTCAGCTCTCGTACTTTATACTTTGTTATTATTCTTGAAAGAGAATAGTTTGAGAAACTAACTTTAATTTTAGTTTTCTGAAAATATTTCCAATTTCAGCATTACCGGTTAAATAGAAACATGAGTTCTTTTTGAGCTAAGTGTTAAGAGTTTTAACAGGATATTGAATGAATTCTAATCGCATAATTGTGTATTCAACCCATAAGTAAGCACTTTTAAATCAACATCGTTTTTTCAATGTTAATTAGCCAATCCGTCGGAATGTTGAGCAATTGAAATGTTGCTAACTGAAAAACAACATACTTTATGAAACTGACTCTCAATAACAGCATCCAGAGTAGAAACATTTTTCCGGAATTGAGTTGGTTAATTTGCACTTCGGATAATTAATTAATGTGATAATAACTTAATGACCACATTTACATTGAGCACTGATTTTAGAGATATGTGTGTTCAAAAAAACTATTTTAACTAGTCACAAAAGTTTTGAAACAAAGTAATAACTTTGAACAGTCATTTCCCAGTTATGTGTTTGCGTAGTATGGTGATACTAATTGACCTCTGCGTTCCCCAGACTCAATTGTTTCAGATTTGTCATGGGATTTGTTGAAAACAAAAGTCTATTTCAATAACCAAACAAGTTAAAGAATCCGAAAGCAGCCATGAGAAATGAAATTTATTTGACTGAAACAGTTACAAGAAGTGTTTGCTTGTGCGTGGTCTAGACTGTATATATGATTCAATCTAAGATATCTAAAGTCTATAATGTTCCGAAAATCTCTAATGTTCTCCATGCGGCTATTTAAAAACAAAAGTCTGTTTCAATAAACAAGCAACTTAAAAAATCCGAAAGCAGCCATGAGAAATGAAATTTACTTGACTGGAACACTTACAAGAAGTGTTAGCTCATGTGTAGTCAAGACTATATATAAGATTCAATCGCAGATATACAAAGTCTATAATGTTCAGAAAAGCTTTAATGTTTTTACGAGGATATTTAAAAACAAAAGTCTATTTCAATAACCAAACAACTTAAAAGATCCGAAAGCGGCCATGAGAAATGAAATTTACTTGACTGAAACACTTACAAGAAGTGTTAGCTCGTGTGAAGTCAAGACTATATAAGATTCAATCGAAGATATCCAAAGTCTATAATGTTCAGAAAAGCTTTAATGATTTTACGGGGCTATTTAAAAACAAAAGTCTATTTCAATAACCAAACGACTTAAAAGATCCGAAAGCTGCCATGAGAGATAAAATCCACTTGACTGAAACACTTGCAAAAGTTATAGAAGAAGTGTTAATTCGTAATCAAAAGAGGCTATACCATTCAATTGAAAAGACCTAAAATCTGTAATTTTCAAACGCTTCCTAATTTTTTTATTTCTTTGAACCATTATACTTACTACTTTCGTTTTCTAACTGAAACATAAATCCAAATTAAATTACACCAAGTTTAAATGTGACCATTAACAAATAATTTAATTCTAAAGCACGTCTGCTGAAAGTAATTAAAGATAAAATAAATCTAAGCACATGAATTTCAATTAATTACTTCAAAGTGTTTCTATTTAGTTAAGAAAATGCACATCAATTTTCGTCCTTGAATATCGGTGTGAGAGTTACTGTAAAAGTCAATTACGACGTGCTACATAAGTTAAGTAACTATGCAACTATTTGAAAGACTAAAAGCAAAACTTGTCGTTAATATCCAATCCTGAAAATTAAAAATTTAATTTTTAAAATGTGGACCTGAATTGAAAAAGAAGCCAAGTTAAATTAACTCGTTAATTTTACATTCTTAAAAGAAAATATTTTCCAAAGCACTAAGCGTGCACTGGAAAGTTATTAAAATGTAGGTGCCAATAAAGTTTGCTGTGTTATTAATGACGCCATTTGACTACTTTTAGTGTATTTAGAGCAAGCAGGGAATGTTAATATTATCTTCCCTGAAAAAAAAACTGCATTCTTTTTTTTGCAAAAAAGGTAATTGCGTATTACTTATTTAATTAAAATAATGTTATGTACTTCTGAAACGATACCGTATTTTTAAACACAAAAATACTATTTACCCAAGAAAAATCGTTAGCATTTATACATATATATACTATAAATATTATATATATATATATATATATACACACATATATATACATTAATTTTATGGCTTTTATAAGTGCTAAAATAAAGTATAAATGCCATAGAAATAAAAATTGTCAGAATAAGAATCGGGTAGGAAGGATAAATTCAGATTGTGTACATTAAGTGTGCTATGTAATTCCTGAATAATTGGAATCTCTTTATCAAAAATAATTTCAATTTTCCATAGAGGCATTTATATTAATAGTGGTGATTAACCAAAAACCTGAAATGTTATTCCTTCATTCATTTATTTGGTTAGTTAGTAGAACGCAAGGGATATTATTTTGGATAATATTTATTGTCTAGGGACTAATATCATTGTCTCACCAGCGAATTTAAAAAAGGGAAGATACTAAAATTAAGACAAAAAATAAGGCATAGCGTCCTTTTTTTTTTTGCTTATAGAAATGTCATCTGAATAAGATAATACTTTTCAAGACAAAAGTAAAATACAGTACTATCGCCACATTTAAAACAGAGAGTATACGCAATAACCAACGCTAAAATTTACTTTTTCTTAAGAAGCGAACTGAAATCACCTTTCGTAACATTGTTTTTAGTTTCAGCATCAGCAAGTTGGAACGCACCCAACTCTGAATGACTATTCAACAACAACTGATGATATTATAATGGTAAACTCACCGAATTTAAGCTTTTCTTGAAAACATCTGGCTCTCTGCGCCCAGCCATAAAAGCAGAATTTAAATATTAAAGTAGGGAGTTCATTTCTAAGAGTGAAAAATGTTTTTTTAGCCCCGAAATGCCAAGGCAACAAACCATAATGGTCAATGAAAAATGTTTCATTTGCATTTCAGAAACGAAAGCATTATTTTCTTAATTCTATAGCAGGGAATGTTTTAAATGTACTGCCACCTAAAGTACTGCTGAAATCATGCTTATCTGTAAATATGAAATGCAAACCTAGTAAAGATTGATATAGTGAAGTTCCTGCTCTTAAGATAAAATGTCATCTGTGAGAAAAAAAGCAGTTTCGATATGCTATGTATTTTAGTTTTATTCTCACAAGAAGAATATTTTACTAAGAGTTAATCAGTTTTGACACGAGAAGGCCAAAATTATTTTCTTAGAACTCTTTAAGGAAAAATAGTTAAGTGCGCGAATATAGAATATGTAGTTTTTCGGTCTTTGGGCTACATTGATGTAGCTACGCCAAGTGCCGCCCAGAGTGGTTTGTTAAGCTGCAATCCTTTTATTTCGAATTATCATCCTTGTTGCGGAATCCTGCATCTTATATGCCAGAAGGGTCTTTGTCAGCACAATATATATCTAATTTATCCATGTATACAAGAGTGAAATCTGGTGCCAGTATCTGTCTTACATATATCTACACCTACTGAAACTATATCTTGCATACATACAAAATCAGAAGGGACGTCCGGATAATTAATTATATCTGCTAAAACGTTGACTGCTGTATCCGGAACATCTATATAAGCAAAAAATATATCTGGACTATACTTAATTACCTAACATATCGACACCTGTAAAAGACATATAAGCTGTACGTGTTCGCAGAATATTTTCCCAGTATGTCTGGTGCATACGTCTACAGCAAATAAATCTCTCATGTATATACACTTACAGAAGTTATACTCGATATATTTACACTAACAGAATGCACATATGTGATATATGTACCCAGGGTATTTTCATACATTAATATCTTCAGAAGCTCAATCAGCTACATTTATATATTTGTGCTGAATGCTTGCTGTTATTGTGCCCCTCAAAACCTTAAGCTTACATTAAAAAACAACAACATAAAAATATGCAAATAAAAAAATAAATGGCAGAAATATCAGTCAGCATTGGAGCAAAAAATATAATGACTTTTTCTTGTAGTCGTCACTAAACCACAAAAAGTCAGTCCCTTATGTTCTAGTAGTTAGAACCTTTGCATTTTAGCCAAGCTACTGGAGTTCGATTCCCAGCATGGAAAGGATTATTTAACTTCTCACGCACCATGCAGCTAACGTATGGCAATCTTAGTTTCACGCAAAAAGGCAATTAACTGACTTCTTGTGTGCCATGCGGCAACGCATGGCACCCGTAAAAACGTTGGGAATTGGAGAGAAAACTCGACAAGTGCTCCCACATGATCTAGATATTAGAACACCCGCCATTCAGTCAGACGATCTGCGCTCGATTCCAGCCGCAGGAGATATTTTTCCAATACTCCTATGCCACTCGACAACCTATGGCTTTGTGAAAGTAGACAAAAAGTGTGCATTATGTGGCCTATTAGTTAGGCCTCTTATCTTTCACCCAGTTGACCCAGAATCGATTCTTAACTTAGATCACCCACGTCATGCTTTTGCAGTATAATAATTTCGGGCTTTATGATAAAATGTTGATAGTTTGGGAGAAAAGTAGTTCATAGAATTCCATACTCGTAACCAGTATGCCACGCAAATAATTCTGCACGGTCATGAGAGTCAATTGTATATGTATATCTTCCAATTTCATTTAAGATTTAAAAAACATAGACGTTTAAAAAATGCAAGAACTATTTTGTACTGCAATTCTAGTAAGCTTACCTAAATCAGATTTCTTAGCAGCAGCAGTACAGTAGCTGGGAAAACAACTGTAAAAAATGTTTCCTTCCTTCATGATGGCAAGCAGAATTATTAAATAGCTAGTAAGTGGTGGCGAAAAGTAGATAACAAAGCGGGAAATCTAAGTTTCTCTCTTCTTTTTTTTTTTTTTCATTTTTATTATTATTACTTTTTAATTATTTTATGCATTTCTTTGTTTTGATATTTTGGCTTCTTTACTTCTTCCGAATGAAAACTTTTCAGATATAGAACACAAGCCCTAAATCGGGTGCTTAACCCTTTATAAGGCGCTGCGAAATATGCTTCCCACCAAATTAATCAACTTATAAATATTTATAGCAAGCTATTATAAAACCTCTGAGAGACAAAACCCTGTAAAGACCGTAGAAACTATATTTACCCTCAAGTGTATGAATTTTAAAACATGGGAGGCATGCTCCCCTTGAAAAGGGGGGGATTTTTTTTAATGACCTTTATGAATTTTATTCTTGAAACTAATCTAAATCCAAGAAATATTTTAATGTACTGCTACTAGAAAAAAAATAGCCTCATAAAAGATTAAAAAATTTTCAAAACTATAAAAATTTACGTGTCTGATTTAAAAAAAAAAAAAAGCATAAAAGATGCTGATAAAACGCAAAAATTTTAAACCGGGGGGGGGGGGAATAAATAGATAGCGTAGTTTTGTGAATGTTATGCAGTAAAAGTAAAATTGTATCTGCTTTTTAATAAATTATGAATGAGAAGATAAATTCAAATCATTTTCAAACCTTATTTAGCATGAGAAACAAGATATAACCAAGAAGTCCGAAAATTCATTTTGAAGTATTTTAGCTTATAAAGTATATGCTAAATTTAAACTTATTTACCTGAAGTTTCTTCGTTACTAATACTGCACAAAATATTTTACTTCCCATCATAAAAAAAGAAGCTAACTCAACTTCTGTACACTTACCAGAAAACATTCACAAAATGTAGTACCAAAATATATTTAGTGGTTAAATCTAGAAATATTATTAACCTTAGAATCGGTTTTATATAAAAGTCTCAGAGAGCTTTTTTCTCTGCTCATCCATTTACAGATTCTGCTTGCCATCATGAAGGAAGGAAACATTTGAAGGATGTTTTCCCAGCTATTGAAGTGTTGTTGCAAAGAAATCTGATTTAGGTTAGCTTACGGGAATTGCTGGACACGTGTTGTTCTTTCTTTTTTTGAAACGTCTATGTTTTTAAAATCTTAAATGAAATTGGAACATATACTTATACAGTTGACTCTCATTGTAACTACCTTATGCGGATTACACTATTTGGGTCTTGATATGAAATGATTTTGCATCAAGTGAATGGGTAATAATGTTCAACATTTGTGCTTTAAATTAACGTGTAATTTTATTATTAATGTTCAAGTAGCTTCTTTTCCTTTAAATATAGTTAAAAATAGTATCTTCAAATGGCACGGTAAACATACAATATGAATAATAATTATTATTAGTAGTAGTATGAATTATTATTATATCATTAATAGCAGTAATATGAATTATTTTTTAATATGAATTACTATTATTTTTTTAGTATGAATTATTTTTTTATGAGTAAGAATTATTATTATTAGTAGTAGTAATAGCAGTAGTGTGAAGTATTATTATTTTTATTAGTATAGATGTTTATTATTATTTTATTTATTTACTTAATTATTTGCTCGTTTTAAGATTTCAGTTAAGTACGAGCTAATAATGTTCCATATTTTTGCCGTCTATTAAAAAAGCCATGAAATACTCTCTTAAATTAGTACTTTTTAAATATTTAAGGTGTTTAACTGGATTCCATTTTTTAACGCTATTCAAACGAAAATTGGGCAGGACAATACTTTTCCCATGCAGAGAAAAAATAATTTGACGTTAAAAAGTAATTATCATTTGGTAATTTCGTGTTACTGTATTGAATATACCTTATTTATGAAAAAATGCAGCTGAGAAAAGGGAGAGAGTGAAGAATATTTAGAGTATTTTGCTGTTTAGGCATTTGAATATTTTCCCAAATCAAGCGGTACTTAAAATTATAGTATGTTAGTACATACAATCATAAGAATGGTTTTGAAAATCTCCCCATTCCCAGAAGGAACTTACGGCTATTAAAAAATAAAAATTTTGAACGAAAACAAGTAGGTTCAGTTGGGGTGATTGTAAACAAGGGGTTAATGTAAACAAGTTTCATAAATGCACTTGCGGTAGTTTTGAAAACTGAACTGCCTGTTAGTAATGAGTAGACCACATAGGGAAGACATTAAAGTATTTTCGTTATTTTCGAAACAACTGTAGAATGTTCACCATTGTTTTAAAATGTAACGGTTGTTTAACAAAATTTAGTGATCCAGCTCAGTCACGAACGAGAAGTAAACGCTTTACATCGTTTTTAGCCTACTTTCCCGTAAAAGTAAAAAAATAATAATAATAAAGCATGAAAGAAGGCTTAATGTATCGTGAAAATATCGTTAGAAATCAAGAAAAGTCAAAAATAAGTTAAGTAATTAAATAAAGATTGAAAAATAAAAAATTTGAAAGTAGGGTTTTGAGATGGGGAAAAAGTCTGTCGGTCGGTCTATCGGTCTGTTCCCCCCCTAATAACTTTTGAATGAATTGTCCGATTGGAAAAATTCTTTTTGCATTCGAAAGATCTCGGCGAGAACATCTCATTTCCATATTTTACTTTTTGATTTGAACAATTTTTTGTTCAATTTTGAACAGTTCAAAAATTTTTAACATTAGCGCCTATGGGTGAAAATGAAGCAAATTATGCAAACTCTGGGTACAAGATCCAAGTTCCCATGAACAAGCTCACTGGACGAAGTTCTTGGCGTGAAATATTGATTTGAACAATTTTTGTTCATTTTTGAACAGTTCAAAAAAATGAACATACCGCCTACGGGGAAATTTCAATCCTATATAATTCCTGATCTAACGGACCGATTTGCTTGGAACAAACTTTATCGGAAAGCTCTTATGACGTAGAACATGTACAAATAGAAAGTTCATCCAGAACTAACGAGCCTATTTTCCTATGAAATTTTTTGATCGGGATTTTCAATAATATTTTTGAATTAATGAATGATTAAATGAATAAGCAAAAGAATGAATGAATAAATGAGTGAATAAATACATGAATGACTTAATAAATGAATATGTATTAACCGTTGAAAAAGGTATATTTGAAGCAATTAAGAACTAAAGCTAAACGAGAAAGACAGAGAGAGAGAGATAGCTAGATTATAAATTTGAATTCGGTGTATACGGGAAAGTAGGCTCGTATAGCTCTAGATGGAACTTCTTGTTATTTGTCGTATGGAGTATTGCAAAAGATTTTGTTATAAATTTCATCCTCCCTGTTATTATAAATTTGAATTCGGTGTATACGGGAAAGTAGGCTCGTATAGTTCTAGACGGAACCTCTTGTTATTTGTCGTATGGAGTATTGCAAAAGATTTTGTTATAAATTTCATTCTCCCTGTTGTTTTACACGTACAAGTTAGGTGTTTTCAAATACCCCATGTATTTTGTACTCATGGTGATTATAAACACTTAAGTTAATATCATTTCCAATCTTTTTTGGAAAGATAATTAATATTATATTTTGATGTAAATTATACTTTTGTGTCTATTTTACAAAAATTTTGTTGTTGTTATTAATACCACTCAGAAATACAAGCTACCATCGCAGGGCTATTAGGGATTAAGACAGACAAAGGGATTCCATTGATTAAGCTCCACTAAAGTGGAAATCCGACTTGGCTTAGAGAGGCCTCCTAATTTTGAACCAGTTTCCAGATGAAAGATCGTCACCTAGTAGATGTATTATTATTACAAACTTCGAATACATTTGGAGCCTCTACGGATTTTACGTGCACCAGTGTATATAAATCAAAATGTATATAAAAATTGTATATAAATCAAAAATTTCATAGACATTTACTCACAAGATGTTTAGAATTGGCTACAATGCAAACAATGTTATATCTCAATGTTATTCATGTATGTTATTCAAGAGGTACGGAAGGATCAAAAGTTGAAATATTTAAGAAGCGTTTGCAATTACCCCAACTAACCCTAATATAGTTTGAGACCTCCCCCCTTCCTATATTAACGTCTTTATTGTCGCTAGTCCAATCATTTCTTCAATACTGTTGACGTTATTTTTTCCCTTTACATTTCGCTAGTCACCGCACTGCCACTTATAACGACTTTACCCAAATAATGGCAACTAATACGTAAAAGTTTTTTCGTTTAAGTATTGTGCAATCTACGTAAAATTTTTATTAAAATAGGAATGACAAAAGAAAAAAATGAATTAAAAATGATATAAGGGCCGTATTCAACAATGAAAAATTTGAACCAAATTCGATACCTAGGTTTTTGGGGTTGATTCTATGGATATCCAAAGGACAAACGCATAGACATAGAAAATTTTTAGAATTAAACCAGGAAATAGTTGAAGTACGTAAAAAGTGGTATTGAATAATCAGTAAAAATAAATCCAAATGCTTAATGTTCATGATTTAGTAAGCAATCAATCAATTTATGTATCAATTATTTTTACTCGTATGCGCTAGTAAAAAAGTATATGTCAACAAACGAAAAACGAGAAGTATCAGCAGTTACGAAGCGGTTTTAAGAAATATTCGCTCAAAACATTATCATAAAACATTATTGATTGATATTCATTATCATCAGGCATTGAAATCGCCAGATTGATTGTGACCTTAGTAAGTATAATCTTGGTTCTTCTATCATTTCACTAGGGAAAAATGCAGTTAACTTCCATACATTTCCCATCCCTCTTTTTAAAATTCTGGTAATCAATTTTCTTCAACACAGCAAAACTTCCTTTGAATTAAAATAGTTCGTTCTTCCGGTCTTGCTTTTAACGAGAAGCATTACTAGCCTTTTTAAGAGCTGTGAAGAAAAATTTTGTTAATACCGCGTTAATAATTACAAACTCAAAAACTAATGACTGAATATTGACATGGTCTAATGGTATGTGGATTGATCTGAGCTCTGACTTTCTGATATTAAATTGTACTTAATTTTCCAGTACTTAAATGCATTGAACAAAGACCAGACCATCAAAATACCAAAACTAATGACTGAATATTGACATGGTCTAATAATATGTAGATTGATCTGAGCTCTAACTATCTTATATTAAATTGCACTTAAGTGCATTGAACAAAGACCAGATCATCAAAATAATGATAATAATTAAAAATTTTCTTAATTCCTTAAGATTTCTCAAAAACAGTTCTTTAAAGTGACATGTGAAAAAAAAACTCACAATTGGTCATTTCTTCCAATTCCTCCAGTTCTTCTCGCGTGAGCTTGCTGTTGTGTTTCCCCATCACTTCACCAAAGCATTTTTTTGGCACCCGTAGAACACCCCGGAAGAATTCCACGATTCGGCGTTCGCTTTCTCCCACCAGACGATCTTTTTCCCGCTGGCGTTCGAAATTAATAGAAAAATTCCTGGAGGCGCTCACCGGATGGTGTGTCTCAAAGTCAGCACTGTTGGCGAGCGGATCATCTCTGTCCCTTCGAAAGGTACTTCCAGGGGATGGAGTAAGGGGTGCTGTAACGAAAACACACTGCTGTTGCCCCTAGTGACAACCTTGGTGCAACCGCGCATGCTCCAGTCCACCGATCGGCCAATGTAAGTGTCGGAAATCTCTGATCATTCATAACTGGCTGGAAAATTGATTTCAAGAGTTTTTTCTTTATGCGGCGTTTCAGTTTCTGCGGCGTGGGTAAAGCATTCGGGAATTTCGTCATCGGATTTGATTTAATATCGGTATTCTTGGATGTATCATATAAAACTTGGCACATTTAGTGATTCTGTGAATGATCCTTTTTTTTTTTTTTTTTTGCGGGAATTGCAACGAAGCATTTTTCGAGAATTTTTGGCATTAACTCATGCATTTTTCGTGCCTTTGGTTAAGATTCTAATGATCTAAATTTCTTTTAAATATTGCGAACTTCATAACACATGCTGTCTTCAAAAAAAAATAATTAAATGAATTAATTAATTCAAAAGAAAAATATAGTATCACGGTTAGAGAAACAGATTGCCCGTAATTAATAAATAAATGTTTATCTTAACCTTTTTTTCACGAATTTTATTTTTCACCTGTTGTTTCACGAAAAAAAAATATATTACAAAAAAAAAACCTCCTTGCAATTTAATGCCATTTGAAATGCATTTTATCAGTGAAAAATCATGTTTGCCTGGGGTTGTCCATTTGCTTGAATGCAGGGTAATCGCTGTCATAGTTCCTACTTGGTTTCCTGTAGATCGGCCAATCTGAGGGGATTGTGGACTGCACACGTGACTTCAGATTAAAAAAAAGTCCGAAATGCTTAAATATTGGGGACCTTGAAGACTGCCGTGACAGATCAGCATTTGTAACAAACGCGTCGTAAGTAAACATACGATACTCTAGGGTTTACTGCCCGTAGTTACCGAAATGACATGATATATTGTTGTTAACCAGGTATCAAGCAAAGATTACGATACCTAGTTAAAGTTACATTTTTTCTCTTTTCCGAATTCTGATTAGTTCTCGTAGGAAGCAATAAATCCGAAGTTGCGCAGATGGGTACATTATTGTTGGAAAAAGCAAACTCAACTGTGCTTTATGAATACTCAGATTCTAAACAACAGTCTACATTTTGATACTTTTTCGCTAAAACTTTAAACTTTTCAAAGAAATTAACATTTTATTTACTCTTGAATTTTTCAATTTTATAGATAATTATTTGATGCCTTTAAAGATCGTGAACATCAACGATTTTTTAAGTAAATCTTTTTTCTCACTAACTCGTGCATAATGCAACTTCTCTCTTCTTTTCAACTTTCAAATTTCTCCAAAAATTCTTCAACTCACACGAATATGTGTGGTAAGTGCGTTGGTACTTATTGTACTTCGATTCATATTTGATTATATACTACGTTATAGTACTCATTCTGAAAAAAATTCATTAAATACTTATAAATTTTTACTGTTTGGAATTTGTATTGCTTGTTAATTTCTGATAGAGTTATCAGAAAACACCGGAATCTTATACAGAAACATAAAAAACAATATTCTCCAGAGGAAAAAAAATGTTTTAAAAAGAGATTTTAAAAAGTGAATGCTCTGTTTGAAGCTCTTCACTGCTTCACTACCTATATAACGTATATGAGGTAAGGCCGATAGAGTTGGCGCATCATGGAAAAGAATGAAAACGTTAATTTTTTGACAGACCTTTGATGAATATTATTGATTACATTCTTTCTGCAAGCATTTCCATTGCTATTTCTTCATTGTGCTGTAATTTAAAACGGAGGCACTTTTCTCCTTATAAGGAGGGTGAGATTGCGCATATGGATGATTCTCACATATGGCAGATCGCGTACGATAATAAGTAGGTGATATTAATAATAATGTATCTTTCATTTCCAGAGAAAAAAACCTTTGAATTCAAGTAGACACTGCCCTGTTGTAGCTATACAACAGGACAGGGTGAGGTTGCGCACATGGGTGGTGCACACGCATGGGAAATGGCTTTCGATAATAAGTAGATTATATTAATAGTAACTGCAAGTAAATTGTCAAAATAGCTGAAGAAACGTTTGCTCAAAAAGTATCTTGCAGTACTCTCATTCCAATGAAAATCAGAGGAAGAGTAATAAAAATTCAAGCCCTTACATTTCGAAAGCAAGCAGTGAAAACTACGTTGTATCTTACATTTCCAGGAAAAACTTATGACTTTAAGTAGGCGCTGTCCTGTTGCAGCTGTACAAATACCTGAAATCACGGTGCACTCACACCTAACATTCCTTCCAAAAATTTCAGTGCTCCATCTCCCCAGTGTTCACCTTACGATTGCTTGCTTTGTATTCAGAATACCAACGAGTTTCTATTTTACACAAATTACAAGCGCTGCAATGCAGGAGAATTTTACTTTTTTGCCATTTTTCTAACTCTATTTCACGAATTATTCATGGAACGAAAAACTTTAATAATATTTTTAACACATCTTTGATTAAACATCAAGATAAATTAATAATAATATTTTGTGTAATTAAAAACATGTACTAACAGATTGAGTTAAGGAGCACGTCGATAAATTAGAAAACTTTTCCTATTAAGTATCAGCATACAGTTAATCAGAAAGTATTTAATATTGTTAGTAGCGTTTCTTTAATCAGGAATCCGAAAGATAATTAAAACAACTTAAATGAAACAATTCATTTCGTAGATTGAATGCTCTTCATGTATTTACCAAGCAGTAATCCTTACTTGCCTGGAGTTCGGGATAAAATTGTGTCTATTGCCGAAATCAGAATTCTAATCCTGCTTCTAATTAGGAGTTTACACTCCGGGATGTTTTTTCCAAATAGGAATTCGATGGCAGAAGCAATTAACGATAAAAATGGTGGTGAGTGGAAAAACATTTTTTCAAGTGTTTTAAGCAATCGCAGATGATCATCTAATATATTCGTAGAAAAAACGCTATAATTAAAATTAATAAATTCAAAAATAGGTAGGAGTTTGTGGAACCCAATAACAGAATACATGAATAATATTTTTAAGATGTAAACAAATTCTAGCTATGATTTTTGTCCTTTTTTTTTAAATGAACTTACTCTGTACAAGGAAGTACATCAATCGCGTTGTTTTGCATTTCCACATAAATTTCCATTTTAATCATTTCATTTTTTATTTCATCATTTTATTTTGAGTTTTTCTTTCTTTCTTTTCTCTTTTTTCCCTCACTACGTGCGTGCGTACGAACATAAGCACGGTACGTACGTACGGACTATTTCTGTAACGTTATTTTTACTACATCACTTTGCAATACATCAGAAGGCGCAAGTATTTAAAATGTTTTTCTTTTCGCTTTAAGGCAAATTTATTAAATAGCATTTCTGTTCGTTTGCACATTCCATTTAATTATTCAAAAAAGTGTTCGAAAAGAAAGGGCGTGACTGGTTGTGAATATACTCGATGAGAACACGAGGCAACAGTGAATGTTATAAGATTTTTGAATGCTTCTTTATTTTTTTGTAAATAATTATTCCTATATATATATATATATATATAGAGAGAGAGAGAGGGGGGGTACAAAGGGATTCTAACTTACACAAGTTTCATATTTTACTCTGCGACTTATCTACCAGTGACTTTTAAGACAAAGTAGCTTTATTAATCTTACATCATTTCATACGTACCCATGATCAAAACTTAATTAAACTACTTTAACTTCGAAAACTAAAAACTTTAAACTAAGCAGTGCTTAAACAAAAGGATAAAAATCCGTTTACTTATTTAAAAGTGCTATTATTTTTCTTACATTTGGAAAAATTCGTTAACTATGCTAGCCAACAAGAGTTATTAACTTTTATGTCATGGCTATAAAAACGCTAATATTTGCACGTCTACAATCATTTGCACATTCATGTCAACTTGAGTGTTGTCTGCTAAGAGCCGTGACCGCAATCCAAAAATCAAAAAGTTCAGAAATGATGCATCAAAAATTTGATCTTTCAATCCTTAGAAAATATTTTCTATTTTATATTTCAGTTTCTTTAGTACTCTAATTCTATAAGAAATAAATGTTTTGAAGTTTATCTTTCAATTAAAAAAAATCGATTTTGGTATTGTCAGTTTGCAAATTACTTCATTTTGACAAGAAATACACATATTTATATAGTAACTTTTTCTCTTACAGTACTTTTCATCCTATGTGGTGTTATCCTTTTTCATCCATCAGTGTAATGCTATATTCTTCTTCATCAGATCATTTCTTTGACCAGTAAATTTTACTACGCGATGTTTCGTAGACATATAGGGTCAGTTGGGGTAATTGTAAACATGGGGTAATTGGAAACAAGCTTCATAACTAAACTTGTGGTGATTTTGAAAACTTAGTTGCGGGTGAGTGGTGAACTGCCTACATGGGGAAGACGTTGAAAAAGTTTCGTATGTTTTGAAACAGCTGTAGAAGCGTTACCATTGTTTGAAAATGACATGGTGAAAAAAGTTGTTTAACAAAATTTAGGGATCTTACATTTTCCTCTCCAGCTCATCTACAAAAGCGATGTAAGCGGTTTCAACCATTTTTATTTGTCAAACGGAATGGTGCTAAAAACATTTAGTTATGAATTTAATAATCCCTGTTATTTTTCATGTACAAGCTAGGTGTTTACAATTACCCTAGAAATTTCGGACTCTGGGGTAATTGTAAACACTTAAATTTATCCTATTTCCAATATTTGGGGGGGGGGGGGCAATAAGCTCTATATTTTGATGTAAACTATACTTTTGTGTCTATTTTATATAACTGTTGTTGTTGTTGCTAATGCCACTTGGAAATCCAAGCCCCCCTTGCAGACCATGAATTAAGGAAGCTCCTACTGATTATTATTTAGCTCCGCTAGAATGAAGTACACTTCGCTCAGAGGGGCTTAATGATTTTGAACCAGCTCCCAGACGAGAGGTAGTCGCCTAGGTTGGTCCCTCATAGGAAATTATTTCTAAATTGGTGGACTATTTGAAGCGACGATGTATTTTACAGGTACAGTTCCCTTTAGCGCCCTCGGTCTCAGAGTAATCAGTCGCGGGAAGTCGTCACCCTCCAAGCGGTGACCACGGCCAGTTGTGCTTCACTTTCAGTGTTCTGTGGGATCCAAGCTAAACCCACTGATCCACTGCGGTACAAATTTTACATAAGTTTGTCGCATTACTTGATTTTTTGCAAGATATTTCTCGTTAAATGATCTCAGCCCACTCATAATATAATTCAGCGGACCACATACGGCCTGTTGGCCGCAGATTGAGAACCATTGTTCTCGAACTTCTTAAGCCTTCAAGCAGACTGTGTATAAAACAATTTTCCATTTGCATCAACCTTATTTGAAAATAAATCGTTGTTTACAATTACCCCAGATCTCTGGAGTAATTGTAAACGCGAGTTCATTCGCTAACAAATAGTCACAAAGTCAAAATTTTTGTACACATTTACTCACAAGAAGTACAGTAGTGGCTACAATGCTCACAATTTTATCTCTGAATTCATTCAAGAGGTAGGGTAGGATCAAAAGTTAAAACATTGAAAAAGCGTTTACAATTAACCCAACTGACCCTAATTTGTTACGATTTTTCTTTTCATCTACAGAAAACTTTCGGCGCTAAACGTGTATAACTTTTGACTTACTCTTACATTTCGTTTAAGTAGCGGAGGTTTTTAAGATTGCGTTACTAAATTATTTATACGTTAAACCTGTCTGTCTCGAATTTCAGGGGAAAAGGGAAAAAAATTCGGGATAAAGAGGTTTTGAGATACAGAGGTTTTGATAAAACTATTAAAATTTGTAATCGAAACAAAGACTATATGTTTGTAGGAAAAATCATCTGTATTAGTTTTATTAAGCATATTACTGTAACAGTATACAAACTTTTATTTAACAAATTTTATACTCGTATAAAAAACTTTTTGCAATTCTTTCAAAAAGCAGGACAGGTACTACTAGTTTCTTTAGCAAGTACAAGAAAAATAGTCTTTTAGTGTTTTTTTGTTGTCTGTCTATTTTGGTCTCGATTATACTTTTGAGGGTAGCGATCGCTGTAAATCTACCTAGACCGAAATTTTCCTGAAATTCGAGGAAATTGTTAATGTTTCAATAGCATTTTCTGCTTCTTTTTACGGTGACTTTCGCGACATCTTTATTTTCCTCAACCTCCTCTTCTTCCGAATCACCTTTTGCATTCTCTACGATTTCCGGATCATTTTTGCTTGCTGCTGAAAGGTCGAAAAGGCTTCGAATTCAAAAGTGGCAGCAAAATCAGAATTGTTTTTGGGGGGCGGGATTTCGAGATAAGCATTTAAAATACATTGAATTTAGGGTATAAATGCAGGAAAAGTATAAAATTTTGAGATAGGGAGGTTTTCGACACAGACAGGTTCGAGATGAACAGGTTTGACTGTTCAATTTATCAAGCCAAGGCTGAACTTGATCCAGTTAGTTAACTGTTACTGATCCGTAACAGTTAACTAACTGGATCAAGTTCAGCCTTGATCAAGCGCACCTAAGTACCTGCTACTCCGATACTTAAGTAATGTCTCAAATGGGGGAAAACTTGATCATTGGTCAAACTTGGTTAATAGTCTGCAAGATCCAAAGTCCTAAACGTAAGAGTAATTAGGTATGATCGTTCCAATTCGCTCAAGGCAATACGAAATCAACCAGTTCGATTCAGTTGTCGCGTTTAAATGTTCAAAAAAATGTCCAGCTATTTCATGAGATATGGTGATGGATATACCATTTTTATTTTTAGTTTGTTGGCGAGTAAAAATCATTCAGGGATATCTTAAACACTAAACAGGTCTCTACAGGTTAAAGAAAATCTTTTAGAAGTGTAGCTTGAACCCTAGTGTCGCGTATTGAAGCCGCTGTATTAGCCTAACCTAAAAATGTGTAGTGCATCGTTGTGAATCGAAGCTCTTGAAAATTCAGAGATTGAGCAAGAAAATACATGTCAAAAGCCTATCGAGTAAGTTCTTCGTAGTTTAAAAAGCTTGAAGTGTAAGTTTGACATTTATAACGGTAATAAATGTTGATGAGTTTGTTTTTGCTATTTCCAAGTAATTGGCTAGTAACATCAGACATAAAGAAGCATGAACAAAGAAGCCTGTTCATATTTCTTACAAAATCCGTTATGTTGAATAGCCCTTGCATGGAATGTTTTTCTCCATTAGCGTGAGTGCTATATCTCAAGAAGTAATGGAAAAATTCAAACAAAGTTTGGCATACAAGTGGACCGACCAGGTGCTTTTTATATTTTGGCGCCATAACAATAGCACTTTTTATTAGTTTTTTGTGGGCGGTGTAACTCAAGACGTGATGCAAACATTAAAAGAAATTCAATACACACATACATCTTGTTAGGAAGTGGTGTTGATTAGATTTTGGCATCGTTCTCCTTAAGAAAGGTGGAGCAATCAAACGTTTTTCTAGCTAAGCTTAAATATCAAGAATCCAACAATTCAAAAAATTATATTCTGGCACCAATCGCGCCAAGGGAGCACAGACTTTGTGTCGTATTTTGTTGCCATTTATCTTACACTGTTTAAAAAATAAAATTCTTAGTAATATGTTTAGCATTTTGAGTCTTCGCTGGTAGCAAAACCTCTTAATTAGTTTACGTTGGTTTAAAATCGCTCTTTTATACACTTTATTTAATTACTTTTCAACAAGGATTTGTTTCATAATAGGGACATTTTGCAAGTAGTAATATTCTTAAGAAGGATATAGATGAAAGCTTTCCCTCATGGCCACAACAGACCAGTGTTTTTTATTGTACTTATATGATTTATGGAGTTTTTAGCCAAAATAAATTTTCACAACGTGATACTAATATAGGAATAAATATTTTCTGGAAAAATGAATATTTAAATTCTTAAATGATAACCAGCCATTTATAATTTTTTTAAGGAATTGAGTGGTCCCTGAATTACCCTATTCTACATGGGCAAGATACTGAAATTTCCATGCAAAGTGAAATAAAGCCAATTTTTTTTTACATAGCTTAACTCCTCCAGACCCCAGAAGTAAGCACAAACAATTTTGACGCAATTTTTTGGTTCTCTGATTTAAAAAATGATTACAAAACAAAATAACTAAAAAAAAAATTTTTTTTTTAATTTCAATTAACAATTAGTTTAAACAATAATTAATACCCAGTTTCCATGTTTTCCATGTTTAAAACGAAGTAAACTATCTGTTGATTAATTTTAAAAACAATTGGTGGGGGGAATTGTTTTAGCTTTCAAACTGCACAAACAGTAGTTAATAAACAGTATTTTAAGATGTACCCAATTGGGTACACTTTTAATGAAGAGGTAAAGTCATGAAATCAATTATTTTATTAGAAATACCGCTAAATGTGTAAACTGTCATGTCCAAATATTATCTCTGGTAGATACTGTATATATAAACACCAAATACAACTCTATGAATTCTCTTCTGCGATTACATCAGTAGACTTCCTATACATATATATAGTATTTCACAGGAGCATAAATTCCTATAGATATGATTGATACCTCAGAAAACTTGGCCGAGTTTGGAAAATCGATACCTCCAGTAATAGCCTATAAAAGACGCAGTCACAATAAAACCCTGGCAGTTGTGTTATTTAATGCTGTCATTAAGTTATTTCTGGGAACTCCTTTTCTGGTTTACTACTGGCAGAGAGAGAGTAAAATGTGAAAATAATGAAATTTTCTGAGAACTAAGTTAAAAGTTATCTTTCACAAAGTTAAGAAATCAATATTTTTCTCAATTACTATAGTAATACAGACATCAATTCTTGGTGTTATCATCAAATGTTATCATAAAACAAACTGTTGAGTTAATCTATCATATTCTTTGTATCTAAAGAAAGATTTTATTGCGCAGTTCTAAATAAACTGTATTAGAAACAAAAATATTTATTTTTTAGTAAATAAATTATCTGTCCTAAACCTTCCTTCTTAACATTTAGTAACTCCATTAATTTAAATTGTTGTCGTCAAGTTGCTGCAGCTTATAGAGAATCCATGCGTGCTACTGTTGTACACGCTATAACACACTTTACACATGTGATTGATGCAAACGACAAACAAATACAGTGATAAAATTTAGGATCCTTTTTTTTTTCATCAAAAATGTGTGTTTTATTCTTCATGACTTCTTCTCACGTAGTGGTAAACATTTGAGCTGTTATTTACTTATCGTAGATATCTTTTAAATCAAGGTCCGTATATAGCTAGATGTTTACAACTTCTTACACATCATGCGCCATTTTTTAGCCTACTTTCCCGTAAAAGTAAAAAAATAAATAAATAAAGCATGAAAGAAGGCTTAATGTATCGTAAAAATATCGTTAAAAATAAAGAAAAGTCAAAAAAAAGTGAAGTAATTAAATAAAGATTGAAAAATAAAAAATTTGAAAGTAGGGTTTTGAGATGGGGAAAAAGTGTTCTGTCGGTCTGTCGGTCTGTCTGTCGGTCTGTCTGTTGGTCGGTCGGTCTGTCTGTCGGTCTGTCGGTCGGTCCCCCCTAATAACTTTTGAACGAATTGTCCGATTCAAAAGATTCTTTTTGCATTCGAAAGATCTCGGCGAGGACATCTCATTTTCATATTTTACTTTTTGATTTGAACAGTTTTTGTTCATTTTTGAACAGTTCAAAAAAAAAATGCGGCATTTTTCCATTATTCCGGCGCAGGCGATAAAGTCGCCAATAATGATGCAACTAACGCCAAACGGAATATCGTCGTTGTTATCCTTTTGTGTGTTCCATCGCCAAAAATTTTGCTCGGCGAGATTTGCGCCTTGATAATGAAAAGGTACCAAATTAACATTAGCGCATACGGGAAATTTCAATCCCATATAAATCCTGATCTAAACGACGGATTGGCTCGCAACAAACTTTATCAGAAAGATGTTACGCTGTAGAACATGTACTGATACGAAGCTCAACAAGAACTGAACAAGCCTGTTTTCCTATGAAATTTTTTATCGGGATTTTTAAGGGCATTTCTCAATAAATAAATAAATGAATGAATGAATGAGTGAAAGAATGAATGATTGAATCGATGAAAGAGTGAAAGAATTAATGAATGAATAAATGAATGAGTGAAAGAACGAATGAATGAATAAATGAGTGAATACATGATAAAGTAATTAAATGAGTGAATGAATGAAAAAATAAATAAACGAGTGATAACTACATGAATGAGTAAATGAATGACTGAATAAATGAAAGAATGAATGACTGAGGGAATGAATATGTATTATCCGTTGAAAAAAGTATATTTGAAGTAATTAAGAACTAAAGCTAAATGTGAAAGAGAGAGAAAGTGATAGCTATATTATAAATTTGAAGTTGGGTGTATACGGGAAAGTAGGCTCGTATAGTTCTAGACGGAACTTCTTGTTAACATCTAACTTCAGATGAGCCAAACAAATGCTAAAACATTTTTCTACCTCCCTTCTTCTTCAGGAAACCTGATAACTCAAACATTCAACTAAAATAAACAATGGCGAAAAGAACCCTGTTTACTCGATTGAAATTCAACTCGTATAAAAATTTTTTGATGAGATTAAATAATTTAAATCCCTTGAAAGAAGCATTAAAAAAATCTAAGGATTTGTCTTGGAAATTTTGGAAATTCCGACTGCGTCAATTGTCGTCCCCCCATTGCCCCACTGGTGGAACGTGCTCAACGCGTTGGCCGTCTTTGATATAAGGTATATAAGGTATATAGGTATCCTTCCGTACTTCTTGAATGAATTGTGAGTATTGTAGCAAATACTATCCTTCTGGTAAGTAAATGTGCACAAAAATTTTGACTTCATAACTATTTATTAGCGTGTAGCGGTGCGAGTCAGTCCTTCAAATAGCCCTCTTTGCTCCTGCCCAGGGGGCGCGCCTTTTGGGAGAGCGGTAAAGAATGCGGCTACCACCAAAAAGATCTTGGTTCGACTCCCGGCGCTTTCACGGCCACACTCGCACCGTTACATCTGGTGACCCGGCATTTACGCACGCAGCAATGGAGACCCGAACACTCCACAGATGGAGCCACGAGATGACTTGCTCGCACGCATTCGTGCAGTCTGCACGCGCTCGCACTTGAGCCCAGCCACGGATCCGAGCAAACAGGCTCAAACTTCACTCACTCACGCAGCAACCTCACGCAGCCTTTCTCTCGCGCTGGTGCACCCATCTGTAGTAAAATATCGTTCACTCTTCCCCTACTCGTTCACTGGGGGCGGAGTATGTAGCGGTGCGAGTCAGTCCTTCAAATAGCCCTCTTTGCTCCTGCCCGGGGGCGCGCCTTTTAGGAGAGCGGTAAAGAATGCGGCTACCACCAAAAAGATCTTGGTTCGACTCCCGGCGCTTTCACGGCCACACTCGCACCGTTACAAGCGAATGAATTCCGTGATTGCATTTACCACAACGTATTTGCCTTTACCTCAGATTTTCTGGGATAAATGTTAAAAGGGATTTATGTTTCCTTGGAGGTTGATTCAAATTGAAAACCGTAGTATACACAGTCTGCTTGGAAGCTTAAGAAGTTCTGGAACAATGGTCCTCAACATGCGGACCAGGGACAGCATGTGGCTCGAACTCAGAAACAGCACATTGTTTCTGAATTCGCTGAAATCATTTTATGAGAAACATCTTACAAAAAATCAAGTAATGCGCTAAATGTATGTAAAATAGACACAAAATTTCGTCACAATATAATATATATTGTCTTCCCAAAAGATTAGAAGTACGATGAACTTGTGTTTACAGCTAACACAGAGTACAAAATGTATGGGGTGTTGTAAACATCTATCTTGCCTATGAAAAATAACAGGGAGAATGAAATTAATAACTTCATGCTTTTAGTAACATCCTATATGACAAATAAAATTGGTTGATACAGTATATTTCGCGTTTGTCGATACGCTGAAAGACAAAATATAACAACTTTTTCACCTTGCCATTTTCAAACAATGATGTCGCTTTCACAGTTGGTTGGAAAGATATGGAACTCTATCAGTGTCTTCCCTACGTTGCCAACTCATCACTCACCAGCAGTTTAGTCTTCAAAACCACCACAAGTGTAGTTATGAACTTTGCTTACATTTGTCCCATGTTTTCAATTACCCCTACTGACCCTTTTTATGTGCGTATCGTCATTCCTTCTACACAAACCCAAAATTTCTAAGAGAGATCAAAACACAGACTTCTGGTTCTAATTTATTGTAAACTATTTCGAATCTCCTTTGATCCTGGTTTCAAAAACTTAAGCCAACTGAAGAAAAAATATTGTCCTAAGCTTTATTATTACGGAAACTGAAGTAAACTTTCTTTTTTGCTTAGTCATTTCTTTGAATTAATTATTTAAAATACCGAGATGTTTCCAAATAGTAACTTTTCATGGACACAATATTTCATTTTCACGCATGGAAGCTGCAATAATAATGCTTCTGAGTGCGTGCTGTAAAATGTAAAGCTTTAAACGAAATTTATTTATTGTAGTTGCAACTATCATATTTTTCTACACTTAATTTTGCAAATGTTTTAAATGTTAGGTGTTTTATTTGAACATAAAACATGTAAATTATATTCTCTTTAATAGTTACATTTTACATTTATTTCTTTTTCTCCTTTCTTTCTTTTCTTTCTTTCGTTTGTTAGTGTTTCCCCCTTTTTCTTCTCCGTTTATTCTCTTCCCCTCCCGCCCTTTTTTTTTAAATACAATTTGAATTCTCCAGTGTACAGTAAATATTATTTTACTTTTTATTACTAAAAAAAATTATCATGTAAAACATACAACGATGAAAAGTTGTAAATGGTTTTGAACAACTAAAGTCAATAAATATTGAATATATACGTCGGCATTAAAAATTGACATAAATTGAAGTCACATTTTAAAAAGTAAATGACTGTGCAAGCAAATATTCAACTTCAGCAACAATTGATTAAAAGAGTACGAAGTATTCATCACAATTGACGAACCAGCACCAAACTAAACATAGATTTTTCGATAATTTGTCGTGCGTTGCTATCCACCATTACTCATAATTAATTTAACACTCCATTTCCTTTTAAAAACGAGTCAGCCAATGAAATCAAATGTAATTGTCAAAAGTCGCGTGACTAGCTCAAGTTTCAGCTAGACGTTAAAGAAATAAAAAATTCTGTCATTGAATATTACAAGCATCCTATTACATAGAGTTTCGTTTGAAAATTTTTTAAATAAAGCTCTTTATTTCTAAAAAGGAATTTTGTTAGTGTAACCAAAAAGAAATAACTCGCCTTATACATAATCGGAAATATATTTTATTTTTAACACGTAAAGGATATGTCCTTGTGCAAACTATTGCAATTTTAATGCTGAAACTTGGGGTCAGTGACAAATTGAACTTGTGAAATAAAAGTACATAGTACAAATGGAGGAAGACTGAGATAGTCAGTTGTAAGGGCGAAATTTTAATTGCAATGGTAATGATTCTTTACATTCTATTCAATTCCAGGTGCTTTTAGCATCATATTAATAGCTCTGCGTACGATGCGCCTTGCCTCTGTTGGATCGCCTAATTTTGAACCAGCTCCCAGATGAGAGACCACCACCTAGGTTGGCACTCCTATATGTAACATTTCACTTGGAGGACATTGGATATTTTTTTTCTTACATAAACTTGAACAGTCTTTGCAATAAAAAAGATGCATAGTCCAGTTGAAAAACAGTTCGAATAATGCGTTACAGGAAGTATGGTTTCAAGGTTCAGGACGTCTATAACGAAAAAGTACAGTTGCAGTTGAGATTTTTCACACTTCATAGTAGCTGATATTATTCTTCACTAGAGTTCGCCCAGCAGTGAAAATTCGACCCTAACTCATTAATTTTTTTCAAGTTCAGCCTCGAACATTTAAACAATTTTCAGACATTTTAGTTTTTCTGTTTGATGAACAGTTTATTATGTTTAAACATTCCAATTAACGATAATCTCTCCTCAGTGCGACTGACTGACCACTGAGTTCGTTAAAATCAAAAACCAACGTAAAATAAAGCACAAAATTCAATTCAGACGGATGTTGAATTGGTTTCGGTTGGATGTTTTTCATCGAAAAGCTCAATCTTTTGCATTGGAAAAAGGGCAATTTTTGCACTTTATTTACATTGATTTTTATAATTTTACGTTGTAGCACAAAGGTTTACATTTCATTACACTGAGTTAGTTCTTTCATTTAATGCTTTTGAAACACATATTATAAATAAATTTTATCTTTCTGCTTTCTTCTCCTGTAAAGAAAATGAAAATAAAAAAATTATTGTCACCTTATTATTATTGAATAGTTTATAAATACAAACACTCACTTTCAATTTAATCAATAGCTCAAAACGCTAATGCGAAGCAACAAACTTGCGAAACGTTGATTCGAAGCAAAATAACATGTCACACCGCACTTATTATATCGCTTTATATTATATTACACAATGTTAGCTTCTAATTGTAGTTCATTTTGCTTAACATTGCACTGGTCAAACAACCTGATTGAGTTGTTGTATATTTTTTTCGAAATGGATTAACTGACAACTTAAGATTAGTATTATTTTGCTTTGACATTCATTTAATAGACTACATTTTCTCTTTTGTTTTGTTCTTGATATTTTTCTTTGAAATACAAGTAGTAAAAAATGAATTGAGCATTGTACAAATATTGCAGATTGTAGAAGGAAAGAGTCGTATGAAAGTATAACGAATAAAGACTTTGTTTAAAAGATTTTGAATATAATTCGAAAGGAGGAGAAAAATAAATGAGCATTTAATATTTTTTTTATTGATAACAATAATAAAATTTATCAATAGTTACTAAATAAAAAAAAAATACGAAAATCGGTCGAAAAACAGAAGGGGAAAATGTTACTCAAATGTTTTCTTTATACCTGTTTATATATAGATATACAAAAGGCTCACCAAATCATCAAGTTTGGTATTTGTTGAGTGTGAAGTTGCATTACGAAGTCTTGAATTGGCATTCGCCAGGAAAATGCCTAGCGCTCTTCGAAAACTAGAATTCAAAGAACACAACATTTCCAGAAGCCTGCACAACTTTTTTGTTAGTACATAAAAAGTTTGATTGCTAATTCTATTCTAGAAAAAATAGTATTTTCAACAAAGGCTAAAAAATCGCTAATTTTAAAACACGAAACACGTAGATCTTTTCTTTATTCATTGTACAAACAGTTTTTTATATATATTTTTTCCTCTTCCATTTCAAAAACTCCTTTCAATAAAAAAGTTAAAAAAGAGTTCCTTTCTCTTTCAAATCGACTAAAGACAATTAAAAGAAAAAAAACTTAAGGAAAAAAGACAAGAAAAGAAAAGAAAGAAATGAAAAGATAAGAAAAGGCTTTTAACAAACGAAAATGCTGAAAAAATTTTTGACTCAGGCAGCGAAAACTTATTGCTAATGGAACAAACAAATAACTTGTTTACTTCTAATCAAAGTATTCAGCTTTGGCACTTTGCCGAATAGTAAGGCCTTCCAATTCTAATCGAGTATGCAGCATAATTAACTCCATATTGGTGACAGTTGAATGAATTGTATCGTAAGGATATTTATCACAATGGTGATTTGCTGCAGAGTAAATGTAATACGTCATTGGTTCTGTGTTAGCTTTTCTACATTTCTTGCCTTAATTCCTCTGCTTCGAACATTTTCCTTGTCTCAGAAAAGTTATTAAGATAAATAACTTGTACACGAGTATTTTCCTTTGTTTCTTGGCACCTGCTTTGTCACATTATCATTTAAATTTCTTATGAAAAATACAAGAACAAGAAAATAACACAAATTGAAATGAACTGCTGTATAGTGGAATCGAAGTGAAAAGAGCATCTATCTTGCAAAATTGCCTTTAGTTCTTATGGCGATCGCATTTTTGCAAAAACAAAGTCAATCTTAGTATAGAATTATTTTTTGTTGATAATATAATCGTGAACCGAGAATGTTTCAAAAACTTGAAATATTTTAGTAATTAAAGTTGCCCAAAACATACGAGCTTCCTCTAGCGTTTATAATAACATTTGGTTAAAACGAATTGCGACTTAAAAACAAAGAAGTCCTTTCGTATTATTTTCATTTTTCATTCATTTACTAATTTAACTTTGTAAGTTTTTTACTTTTAAAATATGATTTCGTGTATATTACAAATGTAATGCAAAAAAAAGTGTTTTCCATATTAAATTACTATACTTTTCCGTAAAGGCAGAAGAATAATAGTAAGTAAATAAACGAGAATGACAAGAAATAAAAAGTAAGAGGGAGAAATGTATGGTAAAAATTCTGCTGAAAACGAAAACAAGAACAAGAAAAAGTCAAAAAATAATTTCTAACTAACTAACTTTCTAATAACTAACTAAACATTGAAAAGTTAATATGATATGGAGAGAGGGAGCGTTTGTTGGCCTATCCAGGGATCTGTCGGTTGGTCTGCCGGAATTTTTATCATTTTTGAAACAATGGAAAAATCAGTTATTTAAACAAGAGATAAATGTTTTTGCCTGTAACAATGAAAAACCAGTTAACAGTACCCCTTTGCATGAAGCACATTATAACAAAACCTTTTCATGCAAGTTGAACTTTTGCTTTCCATTACTAAGTTTTGCACTTGTTTCAAAAATTTTCACGGTTTGATTCGAGTGTCTTGAAATTCTCAGAATCGTTTCGCAGCTCTCATTTTTATGCAGCTATATGACAGCTCTGACGCTTCAAAAAACAGTAGAAGGACCCATGTCACGTGGTAGTATGTTTCGCGCATTGAGGGAAAATCCTGATATTAATGTTGTATGAAAACTGTTAAGAATGACTATTAGTAAAGAACTGCTTAACTCGGAGCACGTGACCGTTCCCTTCTTAACGGATAATACAAGATGTTTAAACTTCCCCTATTCAGGACGTGCTACAGCTTAAACCGTTCCACGGATTGACACCAAAATTGGTATGTGGACTATACAAGAGATGCGCTCAAGGAATCAAGAAGAAAAAAAAGTTGCAAAAATGGCCGCTGGGGGCGCTGTTTAGCCTTATAACAGGGTTTTTAACACAGCAAATGACCAGTACGGCATAAAGATAATGATATTAATATTTATGAAAGAAGAAAAATTCATTTCATAGTAACCTAAACTTGTTTTTTTTTTTCCCTTTGTTTTTTTTTTTTTTTTTTTGCCACACAGATGAACTGTGATAGCTCTTTCTTTACTTTCATTTTAAATGGCAAGATGATAGATATGGACGAAAAAGTGTACAATAAATGTCGATTCTTATTTTTTTTAATTCCATTTTCTTTTCATGCTTCTTTGCATCTCGTGTATAATCCGCATACCAACTTTGGTGCCAATCCGTTGAACGGTTTCAGCTGTAAGATGCCCTGAGTAGGGGAAGTTTAATTATAATCACCCTGTATTTATTTCGCTTAACTTTTTGTTTTCAACTAGAAGTTCAATGTGAGTTTTACATTTACAAAATCGTAACCATTATTTAGCTGGTAGTAAAGGCTCGACTTTTTTTATGTGAATAGAGTGATATATCTGTTGTTGCTGTTGCGCAAATGCCACTTGGATATCCATGCTCCCCTCGCAGAACGACCAGGAATTAAGGTAGTAAGGTGGCACCTTCCATTCTTAATGAGCACCGCAGGTGTAGGAGTACGACTTGGCTCAAGCACAGACTATGTGTTCGGATAACATCAGATGGCTACACCACAGGCACATCACCTTCCTTTTTTTTTTTTTTGACCTACGGAGGAAGGGAAGGGTAATACAATTTTAAATGTTTAAAATCTACTCATTTCTATCGTACATACTTTCATACGACATGGGCATTGACGATTTTCTGCATCTTGAAAATCCGCCGACTTGGGCCCGTTTTAATCCTACGAACTTGCGCGTACGAGGCCAGTGCCTTACCACTACGCCCCCTACCTGCAGCCCTTTAACTAATTGCAAAAAAAAAATATTCCTTCCATTATAAAGACAGTCGTTCTTTAAGTACTACTTTCCAGTGATCAAATGAACATTCATTTAATTTTTCATAAGAAAAAATCAGGAGAACGCTCATAAAAATACAGCAAAGTAAAATTCAATTTTACTGCCTTTCTTCACTTCAGTTCTTCACTTCATGTTCTTTCTTCACTTCAGATCACGCCGCAATGGGTTCTTAATCATACAAAAACTAAATAAAACGTACATGAAGCTAATAAAGAAAAAGTAAATCGATTTTCATGTTTCATTAGCATTACTGCTGCTGTCTACAAGAACAGATTTATTATTACATTCAGTGTGTGATTTGTTGGCATGAACAGACAATTAAGCTCCAAATTATTCTCATAAGTATTTATACCAGTAAACTTAGTAGTGTTTCAAAATGGCAACATTCGGCATTAAGGGTTAAAGAACGATAAAATAAGCAGATATTTATTTAAAAGAACTAATAGTATTTCCAGTTGCAAATAGGCATTTAGTATGCCACTTTACAAACCTATTTCGCGTCAAATTGCAAATGTTGAACATTTTATTAGCAAATTACTAATGTAACTCAGAGAATGCGTGAAGCGTCGGTATTTTAAAAGATAACCTTTTTTACCGTCGTTAAGATTTTTATTTGCTAAAAGTACGGCAGAAAAAACAATCTAAAAAGGAAAATGCATTCAAAATTAAAATCTAAAAAGAAAAAATCTCATAAATTAGAGAAAAGAGCAAAAAAACTGTACAGAACTGAATTTTTTATTAGTTGCAAATAACAAATTTTATGAGATATTTTACTAAAAGCATAATAAATAAATAAAAACAGATCTTCAGAACTTACTTTTTGAAGAAAAAAACATTTATCTTATATATTTAAACGAGCAATTCTTGTATATTTATATATATATTTTGAGTTTTCGAAAACGACTCCAACGGTTTGGACCAAATTTTGTATTTAGGTTAGGTTTTGTTTTTTAAAATCACCTATGTCGTGTTTTTCCCTAAAAAACGCGATTTTACACAAGAACCCGTTTTTTAAAAAACGCAATTGAGGTACTGGTAATAGTGAAAAAACATCATCCGCTACAGATATTTTATTTCAATTGAGATCGCAATACACTCATAATATATAAGTGGCAACACTTATTTTTAACTAGCTGACATGCCCGGCTTTGCGCGGAATAATATTGCATCATTCGCAGGCTAAGTGACGCATGTCCAAAATTCTGTTGCAAATATGTAAGGAAAAATTTTCTTTAAAAAATCATGTAGGAGATGGGCAACAGGCCTGAAAAACCTTATTTAAACAGTAAAAACATTTAAACGAACAGCCTAGAAAAATTCCTTTTAGACCAAAAATAACAGTTCATAAAAATCTACATTAAAATGCCCACAACAGTTCAAAAAAATTGCCATTAAAGTAATTGCAACAGTAACTAAAATGCGCACATGCAGCGAGATAATTGTGCCAAAATGATATCGAGAGACCATAAAAATCGTAATTACAATAGCTACCACAATACATTTAAAAATTCCCATCAAAGTAAGATCTGTATTCTGTTTTAAAATGTCCATCAGATGAAGCACAACTGTCCCTGAATATGTCTGCTACAATAAAGAAAAAATCCTTAAATCCCCACATTTGAATAAAGACAACTATTCCTAAACATCCCTAATAGAATAAGGACATTAGTCTCAAAAAATCTCCATTAGAATAAAGACGTCAGTGACTAAACATACCCATAAGAATACTGACCTTCAAGAGCTACTGTTCCTAAAATTACCAACAGTCCATCTTAAATTAACCATCAAAATAAGGACAGTTCCTATAAATCCCGATTGCAAAATCGTCAAAGGATTTCCTGAAAATTCAATTGAATAGCACTTTCATAAAATTCGGATAAAAACGAAAGAAAGGGAAGCATTTTTCCAAAGGCAAATGCTTATATAAGTTAGAAAATGTTTGGTACTGAACCAATCCTGAAGCGTGAAATTTAAGTTGATAGAAAGAAATAACTAAATTATGTCCAAATAGTGCCAAATAGACAGTAAAAAAAATTAAGTAAATTTTTTATAAAATAAATCACTTGAGTAAAATATGGAAAGAAAAATCAACCTCAAGATAAAGTAATTGAAAATCGTCTGCACTTTATAATCCACAAAATATGCATAAAAATGAAACGAATTCTTAGAATTTGTTTCGTTGATAAAGCGGACAATCTACCATGAGAAATAATATGTTTCATGAAATTGTTGAACTGGTACCATAATACTAAATAGCCAAAAAACAAAGAAGGATCAACCTCAAGGAGTAATTACAGATCGTCTGCAGTACGCTAAAAAGTGCAATGAATTTTTAGAATTTGTTTCGCTCATAAAACGGCATGAATAACGATAAAACAGTATTTTTTCAATCTTGAGTTAACAAAAATCATCTAATTGGCGACAAAAGTAGTATTTATTTTGGCGAAAACACACAAATTGAGCAGATAAATTCAGAGGTAAGCCTTGCTTTAAAGTTCGAAATCTACTTTAAATGAATATTGCGCGTGTACTATTTGTTCTACGAACTTCGAAAGGAGATCATCTTGTGCAGTTTTTTACGGGCATCAATATGCTGCAAAAATCTAAAACGTGGGTCGTTTCTTCGATGAGATATTCCTAAAATAAACAGTTTTGCTTAAAATTGGAATAAAAAAAGAACAAATTCGAATTTTAGGAAAAAGGCTTCGAGGTACACGAGGACCTGACCCAAGGTACCTGTAACCAAAATTTCGTACTTCTGGCCCGTTCCATCTCGCCAGGAGGCGATCGACAGACAGACACACACACACACACAAACTTTTGGTTTTATTTATATAGATTTACCTTTTGTTGATTGAAATTTGTTGTTGTTACCATTTGTGAAATTTAAAATATCTTAGGAGAGCCATTGAAAAAAAAAGGTTTAATAATCCTGCTCGTAATATGAATGTATCAGAAGAGCTATGAAACGGTGTAAGACTTATTGTGACAAGTTTAACTTATAACATGATGAAGGAAATAACCACTATTGTGAACAATTTGGCAAGGAAGTACATATTGCATGCACCTATATTCCCTTCTTGGGTACAACTTTAGTATTGTGGCCTGTTAGCGACATATTTGGTTGGAGAAAAAATTGTTCGTTACAATGGCAATTAGTTGTTTTGTGTTTGATGTGTGGAACTTTAGTTTGTTATATATTTGGTAAATTCTGGATATATCACTCTTTTGGGGACATCTTTCGTAGCCAATCAAAATAAATTGCCGACCGGTCCCTATACTAAAGCTGTTTCTTTGGCATGGAAATATACACATCTCATGGTCAAATTTTCGAATCTGTTGGAGTGGACTTAAGATCATCAGTTTTTATTCATGTCATATTGTTCGTGGAATTTTCCAGAGTAAAACGACTAACTACGTTAAAAGTATTCCTCCCAAATGAAACTCATCGACAAACCCGCAACATAGTATGAAGAAAGTATTACGTTAAGACCCGACTTGGCGAAATTGGATTTAGGTTCGAAAACGTATAACTAATGATAGGTTAACTGTAAAGTAAAACCGTATTTATAAATAAAGTGTTACATTAAGGGCATTCACATGGTTTTTTTTTCCGCAAATGAAGTTTAAAGTTAATATGTAGGTAGTGTTTCAAATTATTTATATACAATATATATAATGCAAAATACATTGTTTATATAGGTACCTAATCTATCGAATATTATATCAATTGATCAGAACAGGTAAACTTCCTTTCTCACAACGTAATTAATAATTACGTTGGTTACAATATGGTTGGTTGATTACGCTATAGGTAAACTTTCTTTCTCACAACGTAAAATATTAACCTTTAAATAACTCGTATAAATAAAAATACTTATATGCAAGTCGCTCAAAGTCGCTCCACGTGAATGTCTATGGGGAAGAGTTCAGCAGTAGACGTCTTACGGCTGAAATGATGATGATGATGATGATGAAAGCATTAGTAAACACTTCAATTTTTCAAATTTACCTAAATGAGTAGCTTTTTCGAAAAAAACAAAAAATCCCCGAGCAAAGCTCGGTCACCCAGATACTAATACTTAAATATGCAAAAACGTTATAGATATAAAAGAGGATTAAAACAAGTTACGCATTTTTTCCCGATACCGCTATGCTTCTGCAATATGTAACTTACTTCTTCCATCGTTACTACAGTAAGTTATTATTTTACCAATATTAAAAGCGAGTGGAATAACTTTTGCATCATTAACAAAATAACTGGTAAAAATTCCTTATAAAACCATTACGATGTAAGACCCAAAATCAATAAAAGTACCAGTGACGATCTAGGGCTAGACAACATTACAAAGCAGCAGAATTTCCAATTACGGCATTCCAATCACTTACCTACAGATAATTAACTTCCATGCATTCTACAGTTTGGTATGTGTCATATACATACATATATGTGTGTGTGTGTTGGTGTAAAGTAATAGTAAAAAGTAAAAATAAATACCTTTTCTCTCTCTCTCTCTCTCTCTCTCTTAATTAAAAGAATCCAATTTCATTTTTCATCTCTTCTTTTCTTATAGATTTTAGAGCTTTTTATACTTGGTGAAAAATTTACCTGAGTCTGAGATGAAAGCTATTCGCAGTGTCTGTTGTGATAGATACACACTTTTTTTTCGTTACAGATAGCGTATCGCTTTTCAGCCACTCCTCATTTTACAAGCACTGTACCACCGGTTGTATCAAAAAGATTATTTTTCTTTATTAATGAATTCACGATTCGAAATCTGGAAAATAGTTTAATGCGATTGCGGGAGCTTAATTGATTATAAAATGGGGCGTGTCTTAAAAGCCTCTACCATTATGTCACCAGCACAACTATTGTTATAGTTAATAACCGATTTTTACTATTTTTGTCATGTTTTAATTTACAATGCTCACACTTTCTAGTAAAAATTAATTCGTTCTTTCAATTAGGTTACCGTCAACAAATTGAAAAATTAGAAAAATGTTTCAGATGATCCTGCTAAGTAAAAAGCTGGGAATAAGGTGTAAATTTCATAAAATAGTGTAGTTGAAATGTACAATTATTCTATGCATTTTCTTAAAATTTGTACTTCCACTCACGAAGACATAAGCATTCCTCCAGTTTCCTTCACACGTTTTTGGCTTATAACGCGCAAAATTTTTCACAAAAAGTTACCAAAATTTCTGCAAACTTGCCATCATACAAGTGAAGCATTGTACTGAATTTTGCGAAGAATGCCTAACCAAGAACATGGATGGAGATAGTTTGTTCACAGAAATTCAATTTTTATCACAAATCTCAGCATAAATGCACTGAATGATTGCAAGTAGTTGCGACTGATTTGTGAACAACTCTTTGAGAAATAGCTCTTTTCCAAAAAGTGTTGAAATACACCTCAATAAATGTCCGATAACTTTCTGAATTTTAAAGATATTCAACTGAAACTTTTTATGACCTGTCCTGTGCACTTGGGTTTGAAATAATGACAGCTAAGAAATGCTATTTTTCGTGCATAAGCAGTAAAAAAAATAATTCCTTTAAATGTCCATAATTTATCAATTATGCGACATTTTTATTTGAAATTTAATACGTATCTAAATTTATTATTTCCTTTATCCTTTTGTGTTAGCTGTTAAAAACTCCACCAATAATATATTTACGAACCGCCTTTCTACACCAATCCCCCAGTCGGGAACCTCCGGTTGGGAAACGCTAACCTAATGACACTCCTTTCTCATCACACGGTAATAGTAATTACGATTTTTTACATCACACAGTTTTGGTAAAACAATTAATTTCCTTCTATTTTTATGGTGCTTGAAGCATTAAAAAATATAAAAGGATTCCAATTCAAAACAGAATTACGTAGATAATATGTCTAAAATCCCGCACCAAACGTATTTGGAAAATTATTTTTGCTTTTTATACACTTTTTGCTCCCCTTTGCTCCACTGCGTACTGTCGGCTAACAGTTTTAAGAGTATGCTCAATATGCGGACTCGTTTGATAAGGAATAGATGCGTAGTTATTCAAGCAAAAATGTTTGAAACAAACCCTGAATAAAATTAATTGATTATTCGTCTACTAAAGGGCAAGTAGGTGGGTATGGGAATGTAAATGTTTTTCGTATGATAAAATTGCTATGAATATCAAGCCCTGCCTCTGGTGATTTTCCTTTCATCCCCATCTGCTTTTCAACCCAGTCAATCCCGCATCAATTGAATTAACCGAAAAAGCTATTCGTCTCATCGGAAAATGTATTTTACAGATTTAAAAAATATCCCTTTGGGAACATTAAAAAATATATTTTCGTGTCCAATACTTCTATACAGGCAAATGCGACTTTTCAGCTTTCTATTGCTCTCTCACCGAGAAATAGTGAAGTTGAAGTGGTTGTTGAGCGCGCATACAAAAACGATTTCATAAACCCACTCAAATGTATTTATTTATTCACTGTGAGGTCCTTGTCAATAGAAGGAATCAGAAATGTTATTTCGCTTTTGGCTTTTAAGCAAAATTTTCTTTCACTAGAAAAATTGAATGCAAATAGTTCAAGTGAATGTTTTTACCTTCAAATTTACCGTTTCATTGGCGCATTGCCGATCAAAACCTTATGCCTTGCTTTTCTGCAGGAATGAATGAAAAATAAATTATTTTCTTAGTTTCTTTTGATGGTAATGAATGTGTTACGATGTGTGGTTTAATTATTAATATTAAATACCATGTACCGTGTATAAAACATATTAAAACACATTGATTAATAAATATTTTAGATTTAAATACTTAATTCAAAGTATATTGCGTTGTGTTATAAAAAAATGAATTAAATATATCATTATTCATATGCTGAAATAGAAGATCAGTTGTTATTGTGAATAAATCTATATTCATAATTAAAAAAAATCAATTATTTATTCATAATAGTTACTTCATTAATTTCATAAAAATTTCTTGATTATATTTAAATACCTTAAAAATCAAAAATTTTACATCTTAGGCATTAATATAAAAAAAAACTGAATTGTCCAACAAAAAAAATATAAAGTAATGATTGATCAATCATAAAAAAATGTTAATGACCTGCGGATCCACGGCTTGAATTAGCACTCTTATCGACACCTTCGCTGATTGATGCATGAAATAAACTTTATCACCAAAAAGCTCGCCTTTGCTGTATAATGCTCTCCATTGGCGATTCAACGGTCTTATATTATACTTCCATATTCGTTTCAAAATACATAATGTCCGTGATGCAGCCGTTTATTGCCATAGCATATTTCGTTATGAAGAGTCGTCCTCAATTAATGAGTGTCCTTCAATGTAGATGAAGTCATTTCCATATTTCATGTTCCGCACATGGATCGTGAATCACATCATACAATTACTAGATATAAATAAAAGACTTGTTTCTTTTGATCGGTCGATGAACGCATTCACTATGCTGTCCTAAAAATTTACATTGAGTACTTCAATCAATGCATTTTTTCAAGGATAATTTTCACTTCAAATAGCATTTTCAAAAGGCAGTTATATGAGGCATCCCCAGTCAGAAGGAAACACAAAGGAATTCCTCTGCTGGGGAGCTAGCGAAAAAGCGTCACTCGTGTATGATATCAAGTTTCCAACTGACGGAAAAAAAATGCACATGGCGAGGCACCGGAACAGGAAGCCTACGAAACAGGATATAGTGCATAAGTAAAAATGGTTATGATTTGAATTTATCTGGCCAAAAGATTTAGAAAAAAGAGTAAATAAAAATTGTAGGTGTTTTAAAGTATAGTTCATGCAAAAATTAATCACGGAATTTAATGGAAATTATAATTCTAAATATCTGTGAAAGAAAATGGCATGCTGCGTAAACCTACATTAAAAGTGCGTGACAAGTTTCCATCACGGAGTAACAGTCAAGCAACAGTTAAGCGTTTTTAAAAAATAAATATTATTCGAGGCTTGAATAAGGTAAACCTTGAATAAATGAGAAATTATTATTTTGATAACTAAATGTATCAAAAGAGAATTAATTGATCTTTTGTTACAGAATGGAAGCGTAATTTATTTTGAAAGATGTTTCAAACATATTTATCGTTATCCAAACTGGAAAAATTACATTTCTCAAAATTTTGTATACGTATTTTTTTACTATTATGATTTTATGTTTTTATTAATGCATTCTTAACACACTAGCATATTAAGCTACAGTTCAGCCACGGAATTTTGATATTTGGACGAAACGGCGCATGGCAGGAACGAGCGAATCCATTCGAGTTTTAGGGAGGTTCTTTTTGCTGGTGCGTTTTTTTAGCACGCGACTCAGAATGTATGCTTCTCTGTTTGTTGAAAGAAACTAAATTTATAAACTGGCATATAGCATCAGCTCGCAAGAAATAAAGTTTGCTAAACGAACTAAAACGAGAACAAACACGGTACATCCCTTATACCAACGACCTTGAACATGAATGGATTCCTCTTGGCACTTTGCCTGGCAGATCGCTTTGATTAGAGACAGAACTATACCGTCTACATCGATGGAAATTTTGTACATTTTCATTGAATCCAAAGCCGCATAACTTAAACGAAAAAAAAAAAGAGAAAGTAGGAAAATTTAAAAAAAAAAAAAAAACATCATTTGATTAAAAACATAATCTTACTCATAATTCCAACCACAATGTTATTTTAGTACTATGCTGATATTGGTGAAACATTCGTCATCAATAAGGTTTCTAACAAGTGATATAGAATAGAGGTCATTCACAAATGATGTTACACTTCAATGGGGCTTCGAGAAATTTGGTCAGTTTGTGACAAGGGGAGGAAAGGGGGTAGCAAGATGTGTGAGCGAATACAATAAAAAATTCAACTGAAACTTGCAGTCGTTTTTCTCACATAGTTCTATTTCCTTGCACTGAAGAAAGAATTTCTTGTAACACCTAGACACGTGTCCTCAATCCTTACAGCAAATATAAGACAAAAAACATTGTATTTGTAAAACATAATTGCACGTAATTAAAGCACAAATGAGCATTAAAATGCAGACATATCGCGAAACATGTCTGCATTTTATTGCTCATTTGTGCTTTAATTACGTGCAAATGGTTTTTACAGTTTACTTGTGCACAATGTTCCTTTATTATTTTTAACATTGTATTTTTCAGTGTATGCTTCATAATAGTAAAAAAGGGGAAGTCTATTTTGATTAGGGAAAAACAAATGTATATTACAAAAATAAGAGCTATGAAAGCAATTGTAACGCGAATTATTGTAATCTGTACACCGAAAAATGAATAACATGCACGTACCATTCTAGATGCAGCTTTAAAACTGAGTAAACGAGGCTTGTGATAATGATCTGATATTTCAATCGGAAGTAGTAACCTAAATTAAGTTTCGCCGGTAAATCACCGGTTATAATGAAGTGCTTTTGCATGGGCGTTGGCCCCTCTTAACTGTTCGCATGCTTATTTCTTCCGGGTCAGACACCCGGCGGCATCCGATGGACATCAAATTCTTGACATTATATTATAAAAGCTTTCTTCGTAGTTGATGACTGGTTTGTTCAAAAATTTTATGGATATTCTCGTACATTAAATAAAGATTGTATACCAACATGGTAATTGCAAATTTATTTCCATGTAACTAAATTGTATTTGGGTGTCTTGAGTTAAAACTAATAAACTGCCCGAATGACTTTTGAATGGATGTTCCACACTTGTAAATGAAATATCAGAAGCATAAATGGTGACTGTACAATTATTCAAACTAGAATCTTAATTAATTTTCATGAAGAAAGAATTTTGTAACCGAAGAGTATACAAATTCTCTTTAGAAAAGTCCCATATTTTATGAAATTATGCTGATATGACAATCTTATAAAATGTTTTACAGAAAAAGGTTATTTCATTCAATCTAAAATTCCATATTTTGGTGCTTATTATTCGTTTATTCATGTTTCGTTTATTCGTTTATTATCGAATTTTTGCTCATGATAAATGAGGTATAAATGAAGAATACGCTTAACTATTTTGAAAAGGAATTGTCAAACTATACCGATTAAATTAAGTTTGAACACGTTTCTGCTCCCAGGAAGCAGCCGAGCAGACACTAATACGACCAATTCATTGAAATTACGTGATGTGTTTTGTAATAAGTAATTAATTTTTGTCACTAATAAATTCTTTACACTTCTTTTGCCTTCAGATTTCGTTAATCATAATGTCAAAATACTACTACTTTTGGAAATCTATCAAAAAGACCATTTCAGTATTTTCTTTATAGTTTAATTAATCCTGAATTCTATTATTTAGCTATAAAACAAAGTAAATCTTTTGAATTACTTACATTATTATGCAAGTTAGAGTGACAAAATATGTAACATTTTAATGATAAGTTGAATGAGTTTAGCAATTAGATATGCTTTTGTCATCGATGAATCTGTTATTGATGTGCATTACATTTTTAATCATCTCCAACATCGTATATTAGTTTCTCTTGTGTAACGCTTAAAGTGACCCCTAATTTTGATATAATATTTGGCAACATCATAATTAGACTTTTCTCCTGCCTGTTTTGTTTAAACTAATTTTCCGGTCCTCATTTTTCATTTTGAGTGGCAACACAAGAATATTTTTCCAGCTTTCTTTGAATAAAATTTGTACTTAAATCTTTTGAGTGGCAACTTTTTTTTTTTGAGCATTTCCATTAGACTTTTAGCCATTTTTTTATATAGTCACCAAAATGTTTTCAAACCAAATTAACATAAAATTTGCAATTTTTTTTGGCGTCAAACCTTTATTTCTCATCATAAAAGGAGCAAAAAAAAATGCTTATTCTTTTAAAGTAAAAATTTTGTCTTGAAAAAATTGCTTTCTTACTCATTTAGAAAATTTGTGGGAGTGGAGGATTTTTTACCGCATTTGGGAGGTCCCGTAGAAAAAACGCTTTAGTAAAATTAAAATGTTTGCTTGCTCTTTTTAAAATGAAAATGCTTCAATGCATTGTCCTTACGTAAAAGTCTTGCAATAAAGTTTCAAAAAAAAAATGTCCCATTTATGGGTTTTTACATTTATTCAAAATGACCTCATTTCTTTTTAGTAACAATATGAAACGTACCAAAAACTGTTTCAGCGTAATTTTTGCAAAATAAACAAAATAATTTCAGAACAAAAATTCTGAAGTTGCCTGATTTGAAGATTTAACGCTAATTGGCACCAAATTGTAGTACTTCCGTAATTTCCGCCAAAACTTTATTAATTGTTATATACATTATCTCAAAAAATTGTAGTATTTTTCGACTGAGTACGAAGTACAAGCACTATATGAAAAAACTGACTATCGTGTCATATTGCGCTTTACTACTAAATGAAGAAAGGATTCCTCAAAATTGAAAAACGAGTATGAAATATTCATTGCAATGTGTGTCTTATTTACGTTGTTTTCTATCCATTTATTCTACAGCTGACGAAAAGGTAAGTATTTTCCGTGTGTTACGTGTATTGAAAAGCGATATATCTGGAAAAGAATAATATTTTAGCATATAATAAGTGTTTAAAAAAATGTAAGTAATATTTTTTTTTTTTTTTTTTTTTTGCGGTTATGCCCAGAAAGAAGTTTTTCTTCACCATAACAAAAACGATCGATATTTTTTGGAATTATTTTCATTTGATAACCCTTGTGACCTACATTGATGTCCCAAAAGACCTGTTGTTTTCATCGTGGTGTTTAGAAGTGGGCGTTGGTTTGTCATTAACGTAAAAATGTTCACTCTTTTTCCAGGTCAGATGTTAATGTTGGGACACATGTCAAAAAAAGCATTCAATGCGTGAGTTATCACTAAAATTCTAATTAAAGTAGTAAAATATATATTAATTTCTCGCTAATTATTGCTAATCGTGAAGAAAAACCACGATATAAATTTTAAACACATTTTATAACTTGCAAAAGACATTAAAAAGAATACAATAAAACTTTAGACAATTACAAAATATTACGGAATGGAACGTTTTAACTTGGATTATCTATAAATAAATAGATAAACAAATAATAGTGTGTGGAGCATATAAATATTAATAGCATTATTTCTCCATATTTTTTTAAATTACTGTAATAAATTAGAAATTAAATGCAGCAAAAAATATAATTTTTGTATTACTTTGTTATAAAAAAATGAGTTAATAAAATGACGTACATTTTAATGCTTGTTGGAAAAGTGTTGTCTTGAGCAAATTTAATTTTTTTCCCCATTAATTTCAAAGAGATTATACCTAGGCCAACTTTGGTTTAAGGAACTTAAAAACTTTGCAATAATGTCAAAAGAATTCCAAAAAGGAACAATAATGTGCAAGAATTTCATTAGTTCAATGCTGACGAACTTTTATGGGAATTTGTTGAACAGCAAAATAAAAAGAGCGTAATATTAAATTATACAATAGTACCTTCCTTAAGGGTCACCTCCGAAAAGAGGACACCTCTAATTAAGGGACACTTTTGCTGGTCCCAGTCCCTTTGCATAGGGACTGCAATGTATTTACCTCTGAATAAGGGACACTCTATTAAAGGGGCATTCACAGTGAAAAATTCCCAAAATTCAAGTTATATGCATCAGAAAAATTTACAGGAAGCTGAAGTTTTTTTTTTCTTTCTAAAAATTAATTTCTGGTATGAGTACTAGAAGCATGAACAAAGAAACAAATGTCCTTTAAGGTGCTTGCCAAAAGCTACTTGTGCATTCGTTTCCCTCTTTGTACTGTGGAATACATGTGGGCTCAGCATTTGCAGACAGTACCCGGCTGCCAACAAGTCTTTTATGCAAGGATTGGGAAAATACACAAAATGTAATTTATAGTGTGTTGCAAATTACATACTTTAAAGCAAACATATCAAATAGATAACTTCAAATAAACTTCTATAAGTTACAAAACTTATAGAAGTTTATTTGAAGCCAATATACAATACTTGCCAATACGATATTTCTTCTAAAATTTTAAATGTTAATAAATTTTGGCTCATATTTTATATGCATGAAACATTTTCAGTATTTAAACTGAAATGATTACACATGTTCAATATTAAGTTAAACTAAATGAATACACTATACGTGTATGCATTAACTAATGAACCTCCAAGGAAGGAACACCTCTGTTTAACGGACAAAATTTCTAGTCCTCTTAGTGTCCCTCATTGAGAGGTTTTACTGTAATAACATTTTAAGATTTAATAAAAGATAACCATCCCTTTTTTGGGGTGCAAATATAGTTAGCCGCTTACCTTATCTGCTCTGCAGGGGATCCTGAGCAAAAATGATGGATAATTGCTATTCTTGCTTGTAATATTAGGAGCGATTATTTCAACTACCAGTATTTGGCACAACAGGAAATAATACTGGGCGTAATCGGGCGACGGGAATCCCATATTTACTTGGAGTTTCTATATTGTTTCGTTGATTACAAAGGGAAGTGTATTTGTTTGTTGTGTAATAATAGTGTTGCGATTCCCAAGAAAAGTAATATTGAACGACATTTTAAGACCGTTCATACCAATTTTGATAGTGACTATCCAATGAACTCTGAAATTAGAAGAAAAAAAATTATTTCTTTAAAATCTACAATAACTAACCAGCAAAGTTTTTTTACTAAACCACTGCAACAACATAAAGCAGCAACGATCGCGTCATATAAAATGTCGCATTTGCTAGCTAAGAATAAAAAACCATTTACAGATGGAGAATGAGCAATCAAATTACAAATATTTTCCCATTCCGACATAAGAGGAATTTCTAGACATTCGCTTAAACGAATTTGTTGCGCTACATTTTGGTACTGGACTTGTCTAGATACTTCTGATCAAATTTCTAGTTGCTTAATTCTTCCATTCATCAGATCGTTTTAGCAAAAATGAAAGACATTGGTAAACAAAATGCACAAAAATATTTTAAATATTTTTATGATATTTCTATTAACGTCATTCAAAAAGCACACACACCCCCACCCAAGCTTTACAACTACCACAATAGTAATGATTAAACTTTGTGCAAAGTAATAGAAATAAAATTTCACGTTTAATGCTCATTTGTGCTTTAATTTAACGTGAAATTTTATTTCTATTTCAACTACCACAATAGTTTAGAGGAAACGGAAAAAATAAGAAAATTTTAATTATGTTGGGTTCTTTAGTTTAAAAATCCCATTCTGGTATATTATGGTTAATGCAATGAAAATAAAAGCTTAAATATTTAGTTCTATGAGTAATGAGGAGTTTTAGAAGCTAGTTCTGAAAAATACTTTTTCATTTACGAAATATATTGCTCGTTGAAACAATATCATTTGAAAATCAGAGTAACATAAAAAAAATTAACTTTTGGTTAAAAGTCTTTGATTCAAACCTTTTTCATAATTATCATCATCATCATCATCATCATCATCATTATTATTATTATTATTTAAATTACGTGTAGTTTGGCTGCGTCATGTAATGTTATTTTATTTTGAATTAGGACAGTAGTGAAAGAAATTGGATTAATATAAAAATTAGTATAAATTTTAGTAAATATTTATTAAAAATAAAGAAATAAAAGGTGCGTTTTGTAGGTGCTATCTAATCAATTATGGATTTTTTAATTTTACTTAATTTTGTTTTTATTCGTATTTGTAAAACTGAATATTCTTTTTTTATCTAGCACTTGCATCTTTATAAATATATTTTCATTTTAAAAAGTGTTAACCGTTACTAAAACACTTATTTTGCGGTATGAAGAGTGAGAACAGAACAATCTAAATGTGAAGCTGATGTTTTCTTAGTTCTTTGATTTTGTGAATTACTTGTGGCCTTAAATACTTGGAATAATTGCATACACTGTTAAAAATTCTAGTTCAAGCTTTCACCAAAAAAACGGGGGTAAATGGGGAAATTTAGCTGCAACCTACATTTGGTTTTAAAGTTGAAGCATTGTAATGGTTCCTACTTTCATATTCACGGTGAAACTAGGTAAACTACTCGTACAGCATTATCATTTGGTACCAAAACTTAGTACCACCAAATGTAGGTTGCTGCTAAATTTCACCGTTTTTTGGTGAAAGGTTGAATTAGAATTTTTGACAGTGTGCTTGTAAGGGTAACTTAAATATTTATAATATAATAAGTGCGATTAACCATAGATACGGCTCCGACACTTGAGCACCTCCAAAATGTTGCTGAGCAACCAAACATTTCTCTTATTAGTTTCCTGATTAAACTTAGATAATTTTTCTGCGTATTTTTGTTTGCCCTCTTCATTATCGTGGGGGGAAAGGCACCTAAAATAAATGTTTGATAGATTTCGTAAAGAATTTTGCGTTAAAAACGTTTTTGTCAGATTTAATTGTTGAAATTTAACTCTCTTTCAGAAGTACCTTACCTCCCCATTTTGTTCTTGAGCAACCCCCACTGATTTCCAATTCCACTGCAATATCTGTATTGAAATGGCTCCAATAGAAATAAAAAGTACTGCTTATTACCCACATATTTCTCAATGTTTTCACAAATTCAACCAATGTTTCCTTAACTATGTTCCGAGTTATGCTCTGCAACCAGTCAATGGCCGCTCTGGCATCGTTAAGTGGATTTACTCCTAGGCCCTCGCACTAATAAGATTGTAAATAAAAAAAAAATTCCTTCTACAAACAATAATAATTATAATAAAAAGCTTTGAACTTCTGACCAAGTAATAGATGCATTTCTGACTCAGGAGTGAATTTCAGGTTAGCAATGTTGTGACGTCATACCACATTGCTAAACCCAGATTCACCCCTGAAAATAAATAACCTATTAATCCAAGTTGTAGCCCATTTTTTACAGGGCAAATAACTCCATCTGAAAAACCATTTTAAAGGTACTTCAAATTAATTCAAATATTTCTTATTAAGCACAAATAAGCAGACTTTACGTCAATGCGGTTTTTTTCTTTTTCTTCCATACTCTACGTCTTCTCTCACATTGTTAATGGACCGTCTCCGAAAATTTTCACTTTTCAAGCTCAACGCCATGTATGATGTATCTATATTTTTTAGTGTCTGCTTTTAAAATTATTCCAAAAAATCTTTTTTTTGTCTACAATCATGAGCATAAACGTTCAAGTTGCCATTTGTTAAATTACATGAATTTTTATCTCAAAAAGGCAAACATAAATGTTCGAAGTTACTAATATTTTCTTTCGTAGATAAAGTCCTAAAAACATGCATAACATTTTCACAAAAAACCATTCCTCCTTAATGCTTAACGCACTCGTAAAAATAATCTTTCAAAATTATAGACCAACTAAAAAAAACCTCATTACCATGAATTTCCACAGAAAACCGTAAATGCTGATAACGAAGCAATTTAGCAAAATGCTACGATGCAAACATTTTCTCTTTTCTATTTGAATAACATTTGCTCTCGTTATGAAGTTTTACATTTTTCAAATAAATCATCTTATTGTGGTTTCTGAAGATCGGTGTTTTATTTACGGGGATAAGAGTCATTTGTTAAAGAAACTGAAATGGAAAACATAAAGGAAACATATTTGTAATGTTACAAGCAATCGTAAACGTTTTTGAAAAAAAAAAAAAAATAATATGTAATCGTTAAATATTTTCAACTTACAAAAGTTGCTTATATCTAAGCATTATTTACCGAGTATACTACATACATTAGTTATACTCTTATCATTGCTCACCGGCGCCAAATGTGAAACATCTCAAAGAAAAACCGTTGTAGTTATTAATATAAAATCTGACATTTGCTCTTTCTTAGCCCATCACTGGAACAAAGAAAGTTCATAGTTGGTGCGTGATGGCGTATAAGGTACAGTAACACCTCGTTATATCGCGCCTCGTTATATCGCTCATTCGAATATATCGCGCTTTTTCTATGTCTCCCAAAATTTTAAGTTTGAGTTTTTCAAAATAAAAATATTGCCTTTCTCAGTACAGCCCTTTTTCCCCCATTAAACAAACCATCGAATAGGAATGTTTTCCTTTTTTCAGAATTTGCTGCAGTTAAAAGCTGCAACAGCTCTTCTCCCACTCCCCAAATTACATGCCTGCAGAACGATTCAACTCAAACCAGTTGACGTTTTACTTGACATTTCTTTTTGTATTGTCCCTAACGTTCATAGAATGAAACAGACAGATGTTTATTGCCCAAGGATTTTTATGAAAAGAATTATTTTATTAAGCTATTTTTATTAAGTAAGTCGTCATTATGTAAGATTAAATTAATTTTTTTACGTTGACACTCAATTTACTTGTACTTTTTCAGTTAGTTCTAATGGCATCGGTTAGATCGCGCATTCGGATATATCGCGCTTTTTTGTTGTCCCCCGACAAGCGCGATGTAACGAGGGCCTACTGTACTATAATCAAGAGCAGTGGTCAGCGCAGTGCAGCGCTATGAGGCGATCGCATCAGGCGGCATCGTAAAGGGGCGGCAAAACGGGCAGTCGTCTGAATTGGTAACTGCTCTGAAGGAACGCCACAGGAATTAGCTTTATAATTATTAGTTTTCTAGTGCATTTTCTCAGGATGGTTTTAAATTCAAGTATTTGAAGCGTAGTTACTGAAGTGTATAATTTCGAAGCTTCTTTTTTTTTTTTTTTTGTGCAAGATACTTTGAAAATGTGAAATATCTTACAAAAAAAAATCACGCAGTCTTTCGTTTGCTGTGCATCTTTTTAAATAACTAAATATTGCAAATGGTGCCGAATAAAGTATCAAGGCGCCAAAATCCGCCCCGTCACCACGATGTACACAGCGCCGTCACTGGTCCATGTACCAAGTAAGTAGTGTTCTAATGTGTAAAAATACCATGCTCCAAAATCATCAATTAGTTATAATTTTCCCGTTCCCATTTATTTCTTTTGAAATAATGTATTTGATACAGTCGTTTAATTTGAAGAGAAGTTGCTAAAGAAATAAATTTCTAGCTCAGAAAATTTGGTATTGATTTGTAAGTAAAAATGCTAGGCTAGTCTTTATTGTTTCATCACTGAAACAAAGATAGTTCACATAATTGGTGCGTGGGGGCGTATAAGCACTATAATCAAGAGCAGTGATCAGGGCAGTGTAGTGCTATAAGGGGAAAAGGCGATCGCAAAAGGACGGCAAAATAGGCAGCCTTCTGAATTGGTAAACAGAACAACTCTTTACTTTTAGGGATTGCCGTCTGCCACCGAACACAGATATATTTTTGGTATTTCAGATCTTATTACAATATTTTAAGTACTCACGAGCTCACTACTAAGGGATTATGATTCAATGCGGCCCGGGGCAAGAATTACAAGAGTTAAATTGTTCAAAAGCTTTACACTTTCCGGTTTCAAAAAAGCGCTGAGAAATGTTTTACACATGTTTCACAAGTAATTCTAAAATCATTGAGTGCTGTCAAAACTGTTCTAAAACCTTGAAGCCAGGCAGAGTAGATGTGTTAAGCATTTTCTATGTCAACTTTGTGAAATGTGTGATGCATAGCTTCAAATGATACTACAAGATGTAAACAGAGTAAAGTAAGTAAATTTAAAACAATAGGATTAGCAACAAATTTTCAAGATATTTTCCTTGAAAGATATTTAGTCAAACGCTAATTCATTAGCTATAAATTTTTCAGATTATAAATAATCTTATAAATAATTTGTAATAATATTATCATAAACCATGAATCAATAAAACAAATAGGCAATTTGTACATGATCAGATGCTTACGGTTAATTAGATAGCCAAGAAACTAATACAGTACGAAATTTCGTGTGGAAACTGAACAAGAAACTAAAAAGCATCAATTTGACTACGAAAGCTTAATTTTTAAAAGGAGAAAAAACGTTAAGTAAATGTTTTCAGCTACATTCTGATACCTTTATTTCTATAAATGAATAATTCTGATTTCTAGAAACCTATAGCCAAAATTCAGTTTGTATATGACACTTTAAAACTCAAACGCATAGTTAGACAAAGCACTAAAAAGCTTTGGTCAATTCTTTCAACCGAAAATGTCTCTGATATAAAGACAAAAATAATCTTCAAAATTTAGTAATGTATTCCAAATTATTTTAAGCGAAACTTTGGATAACGTCTCTGGTATTGAGAAGTTTAATAACATTTCTTGGCGCTTTAGCGAATAAATTTTTTGAAATTGAAATTAACGAAACACTTATTTAAGACCTTCGGTAAGCTAAGGAAAACTTATCATTATTTTCTATTGGATCTACAATCGGCTGTTAAAAGTTAGAAAGGTAAACCTACCAAATGGTATTAGTTGATGTCATTATTTTACCTAATTTTATAACTGCAAAAAAAAGTTTTCACCTTATAGGTGCTTTTATCATTACTATTATTATTATTATTCATATACCTAAAAGTAAGGCTATTGAAAAATAGCCTTGAAAAAGAAAACGAAAAAATATTTAAAAGGCGGCATTTAAAAGACTTTCGTCATAAGGATAAAATCTACACCACACGGCCGTGGCAGTGGTTGACAACCCTTTTCACGTCACAGCCCCATTTTTAACAAGTAAGCAATTTGCGAACCCATACACGTAAACATGCACGCACACGCTTTAACACAAATATTTTGACACAAACTTGATACGTGAAATTCCAAGCTGTCTCTGAATCCAAACCCACTGTGAATTTGTTTATTTAATGGTGGCTAAGGACATGTAAAATAAACCAGACATTTTTTCTTTTTTTTTGCAGCTTATTTCTTTTAAGTTTAGCACAAAATGATATTCAGAATAAGAAAGAAGTATTTTGTCTATGCGGTCAAGATTTTTTTTATTTAATATTAGAAATTATATGGTTACCCCATTTGGGGTAGCGAACCACAGGTTGGGAACCCCTGATCAAGAGTGTCACATCTGTAAATTGCTTTACGTAGACGAAAAGTTTGAATATTAATATATACGAATATTATAATTATATACCGATAATGTGTAGTCTACGAAAACCAACCAGAAGCCATAACTTACAATTTTTTTGAATTTATTGTAGTATTATAGAATTAATCAATTGAGATATGCCGCTATTGCCGTTGGTGTTCGGTATGTATATGCATCTTATATATAAGCCGCTTAAGTGTCTGTTGGTCGCCGATAGCGTATTCTGAATTTCTTACTCCGAGAAAAATGCATCGTGCTGCCAACTACACAATTGTATCTATAATGAAAACGACTAATGATCAAAACATTTCTCTAGCATTTTGAGTGAGGCATCGCTAGATTTGCAATCTCCGTTAAAAATTAATGGAAACGCAAATGTAATTTAATCCTTCTATTTTTGTTTTAATTTATTTATCATCTGCGCTTTTTATATATATTAAAGTGGCAGCGCTCTTTTTTCCAGTTTCGTTAAAACTATTGTTTTGACGACGATTACGTTGGATATAAATAAACATTTTCCACAAACAATTTGATTATATAGTAAATCATATTTTTACTTTACAGATTATTATAACTTAGATGTTTTTTTTTTCCGGTAAGGATATTTTTTTCCGAAATTATTATATGTTTATTATTTATTCATTAAACTTTCCTGTTCTACCTTATAAATATCTCTTTGATTTGATGTGTGTTTCCGGTTACTGGGAGAATTGTATATTTATAATATCTAGAACAGCGGTCATTTCGTATTACCGCCGGGCTTACTAGTGTACATATATAAACCGCTAACTTTAAAACACGTCTCTAGATTTTGCATTGTAATGCCATTTTCTTCTTTTTTCTCTATAACGGAGCTGCTATGGTTACTAAGCTTTTGCAGACCTTGGGCCTTCCCCGGAAATCGGCATCCATCCTTCCAAGTAGCACCACTGTGGGCGAATGCCATTACACTCTGATAATTTTGACGATCAGTTTCCTCTAGATGGCGGCACTTGAGCTCCGATGCAAACTGCACTAGGAATTTAATTTAGCCGAGAGTATCCAAGCCAAACGGATACTGAAGGGATCTTTTACACTCCGCATAATCACACGACATGGGCGCAGACGATTTTCTGCACCTGAACAATCCACCGACACTGCCAGGCCTATGACCTATGACCTGGGGGCTACGAGTCACGTGCCTTACCACGATGCCAGTCATTGTAATTTCTGAATAATTAAGTTTTTTCGCTTTATAATAAATCGGATATCATTTTTCATTGTTTACTGACAAAAACGTTTATTGACAACTGAAAAATGTTAAACAGCATTATCCTTTTTCTATCAGGCATCCGATTCTCAAACTAGTTCTGTTTTCCGATAAAGGATTTCTAAAATGCTTCTTTAAAATGACACGTAAAATTTGGGAAAGTACTTTCTCGCTTTCCTGTTTTCGATTCAATAGATCAAGAAATAATTTCATTTTACTTCTAACATTCAATTTCAGCTAGAATCATCCGATAAAATTCTATGTTGGAAAGCTTAAACAGAATTGAACGCAGGGAGCTTTGACGGGTGTTTGATAAATGAGCCTTTTGCCTTTAACGGGAATGACTCTTATTGGTATTGCACTTGAGGTTAGTGTTGAGTTTTATGTCATACTCTTTAAAGTATAGAATCGGATGCTCCTTGGATTGACTATGATATTGTTTTGGGGGACTGCTGTCTTGAGAGAACAAGTATAATAGTCTTTCTTTATGACCAGAAAAAAAGGGGGTGGCCGATTGTAAATTTCTATGCTTAAAATGTTGCTTTTTAAGTGCACAATATCATCGGTTTCAGATAAAAATCACTAGGATCACAAACAAATTTGACGTTCCACTGCTGTGTAGTTAGAATATTCTATTAACTATACCATGACATAAAATAACTGTAAAATTCATGAGGTTAGCCGTACTGCAGGAGTTAATAGCGTGCGAAATAATTTTCACGAACAATTTAATTGTTAAAATTCACAATAAATCACATTTAGATACACTAAGGAAGACAATAAATCTAGAAATTTGGACTTAATGACTTTTTCCTAAGCCTCGATAATATTCATGACACTCATTGTCCTTAATATAAAAAGTTTTTCTGCCTTACTACATTTAGATACGCTAAGGAAGACAATAACATTAAACAGAGACTAATATATGAAATTAGACAACGAAGGTACAAGGCGAAGATTTTCAGAAAAATATGTGCGATGGGAAAATCATACGGATATGGAAAAATATTCTAATCAATAATCACATCCATGAATCTAAAATACCTTTTCGCAATAAAATTTGATGAACATCTTTTCTTTACTTTAAATTAAATCAATTAAAAATATATATTCTCGATTTGAATGCCATCTCTTTTCCATTGAATGTCGTGTTAAGAAGTAGCAGTATTTTTTAATACAATGTTATAATGAATAATACAAATGAAATTATATGTAGCTCGCGTCAAATTATTGTTGAACAAAGTTCATATTGCTATATAACTCTAATGATGTTGTCGCAGGTACCTACGAAATCGTGACGGCTAATAACAGCAATCAATCAGAAGCAAGATCGCATCAGTGGTGCGCGCGTTTAAAATGCAAACAATTGCGTATCTTTACAACTGGCACGATTGTTATGTTTTTACGCTGTTTTATTTAACTTTATTTGTGACGGAAGTTTGTTACGCAGTTTTCGACCACTATAATTGCATAAATTATCTTTAAAAGTTGCACACAAGCTTATCTTCCATGACAATACATTATTCATCCATTTTATAAGTTATTGTAACGTTAATCAGGGAAAATAATAATAACTTTGGCTCTGAGGAAATTATCAGAATTATCATTTGTCGAATGGCAACGATAGCTTTATTTAAAATGTTTGGGTAATGCAACGATGCTTTGAATTTTAAAATACTCAAATCATGGCGAAAAAAGAAACTGCGACGCAGCGGAAGAGGCGCCTGGAGAAAAAAAGGAAATTATACCATGAAAAACGAGCATTAGAGAAGCCATCGCCAAATAAAACCGTGTAACTTAAAACATTTTTACACGGTTTTATACTTATTCTTTTATTTAATTTCTCTTAATTACTTTCACGGTTAAATATCTATAGAGGCCACACTTTTGGGAACTACTTTTCAATAACTAAGACTCTTGGCACTAACTTTTCCTCGTGCACTCTTATTTTAAAACTTTTTTTCACCAAGGAAAACATTACATTTCTTTAAGTTTTAAAGCGATTTCTTTGAAGCCAAATATGAAAACGTCTTTACACAAATCTTAAAATATGCAATAAAGGGTTGAGTACTTAAATTCTTCCTGTCGTCGTCAAGGTCATGATAATCAAAACGTGTACGTAAAAATATAAGTATATTGCTGTTAGAATTTAAAATTTTGTCCTTAGGATATTATTCGCTTGACTTTAAGTTTCCGAGTGAACATATTACTACTTAACTTTATATGCAATTTCAATTTTGGGTATTAACAGTGACATTCGGAATCTCACCAAGATTCTAACACTGGAAAATATATGTACATTATGCTACATCTTATATATTTTTGATTCCAAAAAGTTGTGTGCAATACCGAACGTTATTTATGACAGAGAAGAAATTCGTTCAATAAGTATGCTCTAAAATGGTTTAGTCTTTAATAAGCGAGCGAAACGAGCTCTAACTCGGGAAGCGATCTGAAGGAGCTGCGTATGCAGTTCTGGGGGGTGGCGAACGATAGCGAGCAGGGGGCTTGAACCTACTAACACAAAATTCCTTCGAAACAAGTACATTTGTTCCATGTTTTTGCTCAATTAAAAACATTTATTCCTTATCTTACAAATGCAGAAGTTTGATCTTATGTTGCAACCTTATGGAACAAAACGAAAATTTTCCGGGATTTGGTAGAGGTCCACTAATTTCGGAGGAAAACTTTACTCGAGCAGTTTGAACTTTCTGGAATGCTTCCAAACTTTCTTTATCTTTAGATGGTCTTTGGAACCATTTATCAGTTCCTTTTGATGAGGAAATATTACCACCAAGTCTGCCAAAACTATCAAGAATATGTCTACCTAAAAGAGTTCATTTTGTTAAAAAGGAAAAGCGTTTAAGGTTTTAGAAATAAAAATGACTCGAAGTATTGCGGAGCAAATGTGCTATTTCTCACTGGAAATGTTATTTTATATGTTGGTTTCTTATATTTCTTTTTATTTTATCGTGTTTGTTTGTTAAAGCGATGATAAATTGAGAGATAAAGTAAATATTGAATAAACTTAGAGTAAATTAATCACAAATGCCACTTCGCTTCTGTTGGATGTCTTTTCATTCATTAAATTTTATTCTTTTGCATTGAAAAGTTCCTTGTAACATCCCTAACATCCCCTGTGTTCCCTAAACACGTGTCTACAATTCTTATAGTTATTTTGACATTTTTACGTTGTTTCTCATTTTTTTAAAGTAAACAATGTTTTGGCTCCCTACTTCAACGATAATAAAAGTAAATACTACGCATTATTGTGGGAACTAATGGTCAAATATTTTCCAAATGATTATTAGAGTTGCAACTGTTTCCAAGAGACTATAAATATCCCCTTAAAAAGATAATAGTGATGGATATATCAAGTAATTTTTATTTAGCACTTAAATGCCACGTATCAATTTGGTAATCATGGTAACCCCTGGTATCGAAGAAGTATCTAATTTAGTAATGTGTAATTTCTGGGAGGAAAGTACATTTGTAACACATGTCTGAAGGGGGACAAAAGCTTTTAGATGTGACACTTGCCGAATTACGTCTGTAATTGAATCTCTGGCCAGTATATAATACACACGCACTTAAAGATTTATTTATTTTGTTGAATCGGGATTTATTTTTCAGCAAAAACATCGGAAAAATTTACTTTGTAATTTAGCATCTTGAGTTAACTGAGAGAACCAGAAAGTTGTTTACTTTACAATGCCCTTAGAACTGATACCCAGATCAACAGTGAGATTGAACTCCGACACAGATTTTAATCTAACGCTACGTATTTGTGTGAAAGTTGATATATATCTATATCCATTTAGAAAGATACTATATATATGTGTGGGTGTGTGGGTGTTGGGGACGTAACGCACCAAAAGCTGGGAACCACTACTCTAAATACTTTACAGCATGAAATTGTGCAGATAAAAGTAAAATACGCATAGATGTCTATTGTCACAAATAAAAGATAAAATAATATCACGTAGCAAAATGTTTCAAACATAGTGATTGCGAAATTGCATAGCTAGAAAATTTACTGAAAATGACCATTGTTGCTAAAACAAACAAGGTAGATTGTTGAGAACATCATTTCTTAACCTCAACCTCGATATATTAGAGGAATCGCAATCTGTTTATAAAAAACGAAGACCCGCGTACGAAACACACTTTTATTCAATGCAGTATTCTACATTATGATCAAGAGTTTAATGTTCAATATGTTTCAAGGTTTTACACATATTTTTTTGCTTTAAAGGGTTTCGCAGTTGAACCGGTGTCGTAGAATATAATTGCTTATTACAATAGTGCAAAATTTCTATTTATTTAGAAATATACTGAAATTATATAAAAGTAATGAAAATGTTACTTTAGGCTTAACCTAGATCATGATTGCTCTCTTCTATCAATATAAAATATCAGACCGGTTGTATAAAAACCTCTACTAGCGTTAAATGTTTACCAATCACTTCAATTAAATCAAAAAACATTTCTAGAGAGAACAAAGATTTTCTACCAAATATATTCAAATATTAAAGATGTTTCCTACAAAATAAAATCAGAAACAAAACAAAAATACATGAATTTTTAGATTACATGTATTCTAAAATTTTCGTTTGCTTTTATCTCCTTACCTTTTGAAATGTCACGTAATATGTAAAATAAGGCAAACGATTTTCATTCCAAAAAGCCATTATATCCTGCATTGAATCTTGAATCGTTTAGAACATGAAAATATCGTCTGACACGTAATGGTAGGAGAAATCCAGCCCTTAAGTATTGATCTTTGGTCATGGGCAGAGTATTTTTTAGATTAAATAATTCAATTTTACAAAAAAAAAAAAAAAAAAGAACAAGCAATGATTCTCCAAAAATTCTTTTTTTTTTAAATATTCCTTCTACATATGCAAAAAGTTTAGCATTTAAATTATTCTTTTAGTGTGCAATGAAAAGATGAGTTACTTATTTCAACTAACTACTATTAAGTCTATCAAGGAAAATGCATTCGGTAAACGAAGAAACATACTAATTGCATGCTGTCGGAGCATCAAGGCTTTTCGTGTTCTGTGCGCATTTTGAGATACATCAAAAATTAGCCGGAAAAAAAATTAAAAAATTACTTTATGTACATTGCAAAAACTTTTTGGAGTTACTGAATACCATTTTTGGTGTTCCGTTGGTGTAAAAATGAAAATTATTCCTTTTTTTAATGTATTTTAAATTCTTTTAGGGCCGATAGGGTGGCGTAGTGGTAAGACGCAGGTCTCGTAAGCCCAAGATCGCAGGTTCAAACCTGGCCCAAGTCGGCGGATTTTCAAGATGCAGAAAATCGTCTGCGTCCATGTCGTATGATTATGCGGCATGTTAAAGATCCCTTCAGTATCCGTTTGGCATGGATACTCTCGACTAAATTAAATTCCTAGTGCATATTGCATCAATGAGAGCTCAGGTACCGCCATCTAGTGGTAACTGAACGTCAAAATTCTCATGCGGCGAAGGTGCCGCTGAAAGAGATGGTACCAGTTACTGGGGAGCGCACTAGGTCTGCAATGGTTGAGGACCAGTGCCGCAGCCCCCTTGGAAATTAGAAAAAAAAAATCTTTTAAGTGTCTGTCTAAATAAATACAGACAGCAGAATGTTTTTTAGCATATGATGTTCGTTCTCATCTAGGTATCAAAAATGCATTACGATTGCTTATTTATCCTATTTTACCGAAATGAGCAATAGCAATGAAATTTCAATGCGCAATGGAGTTAACAAATTTCATGCGCTAAGAAACGCTATACTGTCGATATTTTTTTAGACAGACACGTAAAAGAAATTTTAAAGTATATCAAAAATAAATAATTTTCAACTTTACACCAACTAAACTCCAAAAATCGTGTTCAGTAACACCAAAAATGGTGGCCACTAAACGCAAAATGTTTACAGTGTAAAGACCATTCAAAAATGATACCACTTTTATTTTTAAATATGTTTGACCATCCTCCCTTTGTCACAAAATGTACTATAGTAAGGATTTCAGTTATTTATAGCTCTCTATTGAGATTTTGTGACTGATAAAATCTATTGAAGAAAAAAAATGCGTAAAGAGTTTTGCTTCTCTTCTTGAGCTTTCTACACAAAATATTCGTCATTTTCAACTGTGGATAGAAAGGCAAATTGAGTTAAAATATTCAACAAGCTTTTTATCATGTATCTCCGTCATACCAAAAAAACGTTATTGCTAAAAGCTCGAGAGTTACTTTCTGAAAGTGGATCATAAAAAGGCAAAACATGAAAATATAAGCCATGAAGTAAGTCATCATTACAGTAAAAAACGAATATCAAAATAAAAAAATACAAAACTTCGCTTTCATAAAAAATGTTTAAACTGTCTTGAAAAGTCTCTCCTTCACTTCTTTTAACAGGCTCAAAAAAAAAGTAACCGTTAACCTACATCTGCACTTTTTCATGCGAGAGCGCGCAGATAAGTTGAATTTGTAGTTTTCCAAGTGGAGTTTCTTTATAAATATTTAAATTTAGAAAATAAATAAATTTGCTTAAACATAATCGTTTTTTCATATTGTAACTTTTGCTATACTGAATTTCATTTCAATAGATTGTGTTGATAATAATAATTTTGTGCCGGAAAAATTCGGTCAAAGTAATATCTCAAATAGATTATACTTTACGGAATGAAGAAAAGAATTTGCTTTCTCATCCTATTAAACAAAAGAACTCATTTTGCAAATGGAGAAGGAAAAAATGAAATAACTGGTACAAAAGTATTTATTTATTTCTTCGCAGTTAATTATCCTGTAAACCGGCCTGCAGGTGTCAAAACAATGCCGCGCTGTGAAAACCGTCTTGTATGAGACTTAGGGCCACTATAAAAAAAATTTTTAATGTGGGTTAGGGTAGAACGGGGAGAGTTGAGCAATTTTTCACTTGATCAGTCATAATTTCTAAACTATAAGTCAAAATCGCTTGGAATTTATTCTGATTGACAGGCATTTTACTTCTCTCTGAGTGTCTAATCGAACATTTTTCTGTAATAAATCAGTTAAGGCCGGAGGAAAATGAACGATCCTATATCATTGGCTTGTCACTGTCGGATCGGATGACTCGATACACACGGAGACGATTTCTGTCCGATTTTGGATGTTATACGGGCCCATTATTTCAAAATTTTTCAGGGCGGGGGCGAAGGGTATAAACTCAATGTATATTGCATTAAAAAAACAACAAAATACATGTACATACGTTTAACTGCATTATATTTCCCAAGTCAGTGGGGCAATTGACCACTCCCGAACCTCATAATTGACGGGCTTGATGTTCTGTGAAATTCATGTCATTTTTCGTTGCCATGGAGACGGACGTGTACACAAGAAAAAGAATAGTATTTTTGTACTTAATATACAAATATGTTAGAATTACGAAATGAAATTATTTTATTGACCCATTGGCGGGTTCAGGACTTCTGAAAGAGCCATTTTGTTTGCTGTAAAAGACTTTCCCGTAACGGTTTTTTTTTTAGCCTACTTTCCCGTAAAAGTAAAAAAAATAATAAAAAAGCATGAAAGAAGGCTTAATGTATCGTGAAAATATCGTTAGAAATCAAGAAAAGTCAAAAATAAGTAAAGTAATTAAATAAAAATTGAAAAATAAAAAATTTGAAAGTAGGGTTTTGAGATGGGGAAAAATGTGTCTGTCGGTCTGTCTGTCTGCCTGTCTGTCTGTCGGTCTGTCTGTCTGTCTGTTGGTCTGTCGGTCTGTCTGTCTGTCGGTCTGTCGGTCTGTCGTTTGTTGGTCTGTTGGTCTTTCTGCCTGTCGGTCTGTCTGTCTGTCGGTCTGTCGGTCTGTCTGTCGGTCTGTCCCCCCCTAATAACTTTTGAATGAATTGTCCGATTGGAAAAATTCTTTTTGCATTCGAAAGATCTCGGCGAGAACATCTCATTTCCATATTTTACTTTTTGATTTGAACAATTTTTTGTTCAATTTTGAACAGTTCAAAAAATTTTAACATTAGCGCCTATAGGCGAAAATAAAGCAAATTATGTAAACTCTGGGTACAAGATCCAAGTTCCAATGAACAAGCTCACTGGAAGAAGTTCTTGGCGTGAAATATTGATGTGAACAATTTTTGTTCATTTTTGAACAGTTCAAAAAAATTTAACATACCGCCTATGGAGAAATTTCAATCCTATATAAATCCTGATCTAACGGATCGATTTGTTTGGAACAAACTGTATCGGAAAGCTCCTATGACGTAGAACGTGTACAAATAGAAAGTTCATCCAGAACTAACGAGCCTATTTTCCTATAAAATTTTTTTAAATTTTTTAAATTTTAAATTTTAAAAATTTAAATGAATAAGCGAAAGAATGGATGAATAAATGAGTGCATAAATACATGAATGACTGAATAAATGAATGATTGAATGAAAATGTTTTAAACCGTTGAAAAAGGTATATTTGAAGCAATTAAGAACTAAAGCTAAACGAGAAAGACAGAGAGAGAGATAGCTAGATTATAAATTTGAAGCTGGTATATACGGGAAAGTAGGCTCGTATAGTTCTAGACGGAACTTCTTGTTAATTACTCTCATTTATCTTTCAAGCAGCGCTTGTATGACAGGGGGGAATGAATTTTGTTTACAATAGCAATCTAACAGTTTTCAAATATATTTTCCTAGTATTGGCTTGGAAAAGGATTTCAATTTATTAATGTTACCATATTCTGAAAATTATTCAGCAGTGCTTTTTGAAGTACACAATGTTTGTTAAATTTTTTTAGAAAATATATTATGCCAATATTGTTTTCTTATATCGTTTTCGAACGATTCTCGTATTTATGTAATAACAACTTATATGTAATATAAATTTTTCGGGACTTTACGCTATTTTTATTGAAAATGTCAATGGACATTTTTTTAAAAAGAAATAATACCGAAAATAATAGTGCATTTATAATTAATAAGCTCAATAAAGGGTGAAAAATGGCTCAAAAAATGCGTGTTCCGCTGATTTAAAAATCTTTAAAATAAATAAATAAGGCTTTTCTTTTCATTTCTTTTTTTTTTTTTTTTTTTTGTTCCCTTTTTTTGTCGTTTTTTTCTTCTTTCAATTTTGCTTTTCAAAAATAATAATAATAATAATAATAATACGCATATAAAACTTGATACGCATATAAATATTTTACATATAAAACGTCACACATCTACATATACTTATTAATAAATATTTATAAATAACTTTTTTAATGGCATCTATAGCAATCAATAAATTAACTAAATGGATCTGTAACGGAGCAACCAAAAAAGTGGTTGTTCCAGATCCCTGCATGATATGATCTGGCAAGGGGCCCCGCAGTGGGGGGAGGGGGAGTGATGTGCTGTGCAACAACTATAAATCTTGGCTTGTTTCAAGATATAATGTTGCATTGTACCTTCAGCCACTTCATATAGTTTCAGAAAACCTTTTCTCTTGTTTTTAAATTTGCTTATTTTGTTTTGTGAAAAACTGAACAGTAAAACAATATTAATAGAAAGAACTAAATTCAGAAAATGCAAAGTCTAGTATTAAAATGGAATTTGAGAAATCAATTTCCAAAATTGTTATTAAGGTGTTCCACTCAAGGATCCGGAGCATTTTTGAATTGTTCCATCCTAGATTCGTTCCAACTTGAAGGTACTTGTTAACTGATCCGTTAATTCTGAATAGTTGTATGCTATATAGAATCTTATGAGAAAATACTTGGTTTTTCACATCTCCCGTTATCAAAAGAAAGCCAACATTATCGCCAGCTTTAAACTACTCGCAGCCGTCATCAATTCCCCCACCCCACCACCACCATCCCGCTGCACACACTCCCCCCCCCCCCCCACACACACACACACCAATATCCTAAAATGTGTATAGATTCTCACTCTTTATAATTTTATTTAGAATTTTAATAATCTGTAGGATTTGTCATGTTGTTGGACATGTCATTGCAGCTACCTCACCTCGTTTTCCAATTATACTGTTTCCAAAATATCAATCTAAAAAATAATAATTTATTCTCTAATCTTAGGTCCGATGGAGTATTTCATTATAGCAAAAAACACCGTATAGATATCCGATATTTTATGGACGTCCATTTCGTGAATCGAACTTTTCTCCTTTCGAAGATAGTGTTGATGAAATTTCCCACTCTTTCTTTCAGAAAGCTGTTTATTATTCAGAAAAAAAAAAGTTAATTCAGTCAAAGCCAAACAGGAAATAACTTTTAGAAAATGTATTTTACGTGCTTCTCTACACCTCACACGCACGAGACAATTTACATAACCACTTGTCGGTGGCGTGTAATATTCCATTCCATTCTTAACCATTAAATCACCCATCAACATCCTCTACACATCACTTCCTGAAAAAGTAACATTAAACATTTCCGTATCCGCTAACATGTCCAAACATTAATTCCAATGCTGGCTACCTGAGCTTCCAAAGTTTGTATTCATAGCTCATTACCGATGGCTCTTGAAACCAATTATGTGGCTATTAATGAAGAAAAACGTGCCTTGTTTTCCTGAAGAGTGGAAAAAATAATTAGAATTTCAAATTTATGAAGACTGTACCTCATTTAGATTCACCACAAAACAGCTTAACTCAATTTGAAACATTAGTGTTAAATACTAATATAAAATCTTTCTATGGTATAATTAACTCCTTTGCACACTCTTTTGCTCTAAATAGTTAAATATAAGGCATCTTCATGAGAACTATTTAACTTCTAACAACAATCTTATATAAGTGAATTCGTTCCGCTAAGCACGACTACAATCCTAAAACCATTAACCAGGAAAAAAATTATAATAATAAAACACACACACGCACACACAAAAATCAACAAAACTTCTACTATTCGGCTCTGATAAGAAGGTTCCTGATCAGATGATTCCCGATTTCTTAAAATAAGCATGAGGATAACAGATTTGCTCAGACAGTAACGTACAAGGAAGCTATTGGGTCTGTGCCAATACAAGAATTCTCCCCGTCAAGAAAAAAATTATCTCAAGGTCAGGCGCCTTCTTGTTAGAGCTACGCTGTACTTACAAATATAAATACATATACGAAAGTGACGACCATCAATACGTTCTGCACCAAGTCTGGTTGGTTCTGGTAAATTTGATTTTTTTTTTCGTCAAACGCTGCAAGTGAAGTTTTAGCCTAGGAGCGAAATGCTATATATTTTGAATTTCATAGTTATGCTTTATTGTATTAAATTAAAAGACATGCATGCATTCTGATAGTATTAAGTAATCAAATCGTAATAATACCTATTATGTATTCTAAAATGCTTTGATGCATATCTTTGTTTTAACACAATATGTGCGGGTACATTTCGCGGCGGAATTGTGCCGGGCTCGGGGGTTTTGCGCGCAAATTTAGTTATTCAGTTAACTCTCAATAAAACAAAAATTATTTAATTTTTTAACCTAAACTTTTCGTATTTTATATTGAAATATATAATATAATGATTGTTGTAAAAAAAAAATAAAATTTTTTAGTGGATAAAATTATAATACTATCGTATAAATATCAAAAATCAGATAGAAATATATGGTTTTAATTTTTTCGAATTATATTATTTATAATCATTCTTACATTATGAAAAAATTAAAATAGCAATCATAAAACTAATTAGCGCTTGGGCCGTCTGCTGTGACTTTGCATATCACTGCAAAGGTGTTTTGACATGCTCAGTTCCATTTCATTTTATACAAAGAATAGCAAAAAAATGTGTTTACTAGCCCGCTACTTCTTTCTCTAAAAGCGATACAAAGAAACCATCCCGTTACACAACCCGGACTAGTACGCGTTCCGCGTTCAAGTATCAATTGTTAGAAAAACATACTATAGTACGTGTCTCGCACACTATGTGTTATGACAATCTATGTAGCAGCTGAATAGACTGGCATACGAGACACTACAAATATGGAGCCACATTGACTATAGAGGGCATTTATTAATTTAATTCCATTGAAAGATGTTGTTTTATTTTGATGATAAGCCCTTGTTGAGTATTTTTTAAGCCTTTATAGTTATTAATAATATTTTCTTATGTCTTTTTTTCAATTATGACCACTTTTCCCCATGCACTACTCACTTTACCCCACCCCATGGGGTAAAGTGGTCATAAATACACCCTAAAAGAAGGACTCATGAAGTTGTTTTACACATTCTTTTTTTTTCCCCCAAAGTTAAAATCAATGTGGTTTTAATAGTGTAATGTAAAATACCAACCAAAAAATCTGAAAGTTTTGAACAACTTTTTTTATTTATTGTCCACCGAAGTTAAACACCATGGATTTTATGACTACTTTACCCAACTTGACCCTCCTCTCTTTTTTGAAAAATATGGAGCAGAATATATTCTTGAGTACATGCCCAACACATAGGATCAAATTGGTTTACTACAATCAAACAACTAAGTTTACCAGATTACTTGATATACAATATTTGTAATATAAAATCATTAATCTACTACAAAAATATACTTCAAACAGACAAAGAAATAAACAAGTAAAAACTCAATTCCAAGATAAAAACAAATGTTAAAGTAAGAAAACACCCAACAATTCCCCTTCTTTTTTGTACGTTTCTTTCTTTTCGGTCAGTGAAACAGAAGTTAGAAGGAAGGATTTTGAGTTTCATCATTCTCTACACAGCTCAAGATATCTCTTGATACGCAGACTAATCCTTTCCTATCTTTTAAGCCCTGGGGAAGAATCTATTTCTCACTTAACGTATAAATGTACTTTTAAGATTGCTTTGAATACGGTTGACTTAAAATAAAAGTTAGACATCGATACAAAACGCATGCCTTCTTCATGATTTTTTTCTATTTGGCGAATATTTTTGCTGACGACTTGGACAAAGCAGTGTTACGTTTAAAAAAATATTTCTAAGTACGAGGGCTTTGTAGAAACTATTAATCGTCAAAATATAAAACAAACGACTAAACTTGAGAAAATTATTTTTAAATTCTTAGAATTGCTAAGGTAATGGGTAAGTCATAAATGTTATCCCGAAACTGTAATATGTTTCACTGCAAGCGCTTCCATTTTTTGGATATTTTACAACTGTCATGGTTCTTCAAAATTTTGGCAATAATTGCTGTAATATGGACCTCTGATTCACTCATATTTGTGAATAGAAAAGTATCCAAAATAAATCATGCCTGATAAATGTGTAAAACATAATATCATTAAAATTACATCAGCTGCACTTTAACTACCTTTCGTTGCTTTCATCCACGCAAATCGTCAAAATTTTCTCATACTTTATTTGAAGCCTTATAAATGATATTGCCTCTTTAGAATAGATATAAACGTCTCTTAACTTGTAACTATATTTTTCTTTGACCTGCTGGTTTTTGGAAGATTTCCAGAATTTTCCTTTAAAAGAAACCAATCGCCATCATTCACAGAAATCTATGCGGTCCGTAATGAGAAGATATTGCTACAAGATTTTCGCCACAAAGTATCCCCAGCGCTCTCCTTCTTCTGACTCTGCCATTTCTTAAGAACTAAAAATCGTTCGAGTTCCTGGTAAGAAATGTGTATCATTTCAAACTGTGAAAAATTCTACGATATTTTTCAAAGAGAGTGGGGGTCTAAGTTCTACGAAAATTCTATGTTAGATCAATACATTTCCTTTACGGTAGCTCGGACGCCCCTCAGAATTCAATTTATTGTTCCTAGAAAGATGTGAGAAGAAATGTATCAGTACTTTATTAACGGTCTTCGCAATAGTTTTATATCTATAGGTTTCGAGTCTCTATTTTATATTTTAAGTTCAGAATTTTAAGGATCAACTTATAGTTGATTTTCGGTGTGCTAATTTGTGTCGTGCAATCACTTGAATGGTTGATTGGTGTGTGAACTAGTTCTAAAACCTGATTTTCTGAACACCTGACATTTCTAAAGTGCCTAAGGGTGAATATTAGGAAAAGTGACAATTTGTGTTCCAGAGAAATTTCTGAAACATTTTCTATTAAATATTAAAGAAATAGTTTTTTTTTTTAATAGTGGTTACTTCGTTTTACATTCAATCCACGGCAAAATTTCCAAGTTGTTACTTTAATTTGTAGCAAGAGAAGCATTTTATTTCTTAAAAATCAGATCGGTAACGTGTCCCAGTTACGAACCGCGATGTTTAAAAAGAACCCTGTGTATTATAAAATATCGAAAAACAACTACCAGCGGAAACAATGTATTATATGTTTATTTATAATAATTGACTTACATGTTTTAGAAAACGTAAATATACAATGAAAAAAATCAAAATCTATCCTTGTCCCAAGTTTTCGTATCAGATCGGTAACACCGACTTCCGATATATTATTTCTGGTCAAAAAAACTTTTTTTAACGCCAACTAACTACGTATGCTAGAACCCCTTTTTGTGACGGGCAAATACCAGTTGAAAGTTTGAACTTCAGTTCAATAGAATTACAGGTACGATTTTTTTCAATCTTTATTTTACAATATCTACCAAATGAAAGATCAGTTCGGTTTCGGTAACGCAAATTAAACCCAAATTAATTGATCTGTTAATTTCAAACTGATGCGTGTGTTTCCGATTTTTTTCCATAATTAGTTTTTGGTTATGTGTTTCAGAGTTTGATTTCTCCAGACATTATTTTCGGTCCAAAAATATAAGTTTCTAAAAAAATAACACCTTTTTTTCTGTAATGTTTCGGAGCTTTGATCGTGAAGACTTTTGAAAACACTACATTGCTTTCAAGAATATGTAATTTGTTAAACTATTTTGTGCTAACTCCCCTCCCACCCCCCAACCCCCCCCCCCCCCCCCACCTAAAAAAATTACTACCGTATTTTCGATAGTAAACGCCGCACCCGCAATTTGTATTTAAAAAAACATAAACAATATTACCTAAAGGTATGAGTGTTTTTTCCATTTAGTGTTTTCATTCAAACATTATCTCCTCACCCACCCACACACTTGACCTATTATAAATAGGAATCATTTCACTTTATAAAAATGTTTTTGAATCGAAATTTTCAATGTGACAATTTTATAAAGATCTAGTTTTTTGCTTACATTTTAACAATATTACCATTTATAAATGATTACTAATTTTTATTTGGTTTACATTATATTATTTTATATAAATAATATGAGCAGTATATTTTGTACAAGTTAAAGGACAGAAACTGTAACAATTGTCAAGTCTGTAACAGTCCAGAAATTCTTCAAACCTTTCAAAAATAGGGGTAACTCTTTCTCTTGATCTTTCCCCTAATTTTTAAACGAACCTGTTAATAATTTGTAATTAAAATACACTATAACTATCATTTTTAAAAAATCTTTAAAATTCGAAATTTTTATACTCTATTTAGCACTTTTCCTAATATTCACCCTTAAACTCTTGGGAATGATTTTTCTCGCTCAAAGAAAACCAAGTTTTCTTTATTTTCTTATTTCAGTAAATAAACGGCTTTAAACCTACATTTTAAATTCTAGCAATGAGACCACCTTCCTTTAAAACTATCATTCCGCCAAATTTTGTAAAAAATTAATGAGCAGATTGCTGTTTCAAAAATGTGAAAGTCATTTTTAATCTATACAAAAGGATAAGAGCAGCAAAAAAAAAAAACCGGTATGTTTTGATTAGCTTTACTAAAGAACTATTCAGCAGCAGTGTCTAACATGTTAAAAATGAGGTCACTTACCAGAAAAGCACCTCAATGTGTTGATACATAATGCATTTATGTGCCACTGAAAAGCAGCTTTTTAACGTGTTCGTGCCAACCCTTTTATTTTATGCCAATAACGAATGAAAAATAATTTTCTCAATTCAGAATCAAGTTGTATTTAAAAAAGCACCGTTGGTAGGTCAGTCTTTTTAGATTCACAAAACGATTTCAATCTCCTTTTGATTATTGCACACACATCTGAATATTACTCGTACCTTCAAAAATAAACTTTAAGCGATAAATACTTTCATCTAGATTGTTTTTTTCTTTAAAGATATAAAGCTATTTAAAGAATTAAAATCTCCTTCGTATTTCTTGTAACGAGAAAAAATATATTTAATGAGACCTTAAAATAAGCTACCACATTCGTTTATTTAAATCAGAGAAGAAACGCATTAAAAGCTTTCGTTTACTCACACTCGAGATAGTTCTAAAAACGCATTTCTGTGTAAAGTTAAAGTTAAAGTGTTCCTGGAATTGTGAGTGAACCCAAAAATAAATGAATTCTTTTCTTCAAAATCAAAGTGAAGAATGGGAGCTGTTAATGCCTTTCGCGTAAACAAGTAAAACTTTCAGAGGTTTTTCTTTTTTTTTTCTTTTCTTTTTTTTTTTTTGGTTCCATTGTTTTAATTGAATGTTTTTGCATTTAAATATAGCTCAAAAGATTTTGGTGCATTTTCTATTATTTCAATGATATTAGTTTGCAAGCACATTGGATGTACTACTCAACAATGTAGTAGTGTTTGATGTAACGTTTAATATATATTTTTTTAATTTTTAAATACTAATGCTATAACTGGAAAACCCGGCGTTGCCCGTTGCAATCATAATCTTGAGAAAATATGATAGACCCATTCACGAAAAGATTAATGAACATACATGAAAAAAAAATAATGTCAACCTTAAAATAAATAATAATTATATCATAACGAATTTGAAATGATGTCAATGAAAGAAAAATGATCGCGTTCACTATCTATAATCTGCATTATTTATTGCCCGTCGCTCACGAGGAAAGCTCCCGTCAAGATATCTGTGCCTGTCTGCCATCATGGCAGCGAGGTGTGTCCCAAATTTTTCAACGGAAGTTTAAAACAATGAAACATTGTTCCTTATTTGCACAGTTAGCTCTAAAATTTGCCTTTTTTTTTTTTTCCTGAATGAGGCACATCTTTTCTGCTTGTATCATATTTAACATTTTTGAAGACGATTGCGGCGGAATGTTGCCAAATAAATACAGCTGTTAAGCCTTGCAGGAAATGAACTAAGTCCACTTCTATAGCAGCATCGAATATGTGATTGGCCTCAAATGGAAGGCGTATTGAACGGATTCTGTATTAAAATTGCGTTATTCGTTCCTAAGTTGTGTTTTGTTCTTCCTGCATCTACCCTCAACGTAAAAATTTCAGCTAATATTTCCTTATTGCAGATGTCTTTTCCCATGGACCATATAACATGTATACATTCCATGTCATACTCTATTAAAACGAGCTTTATATTGGTCTAAATAGAACTTTAATTATAACCGCCATGTACGTATTCAAGACTAAAAATTTATTATCAACAAAATTGAGTATATTTCTAAACAAAGCACATTTATCTAACTTTAAAATATGATTTTGACCTAAGCTAAATGTGCCTAGAATGTCTTTAAATTTGAGCTAATACCAAAATTCCACGAATTAAAAATTAGACACAACCGTTCTATCCGACAAAATGAACCACAAATGCAAAATTTCATGCAAAAGAGCATAAATATTCAGAAACATGGCGTTCAAGTTCTCCAGTCCACATTCTTTGGCAATGCTACAAAAATTGTACTGACAAAAGGCTTCCGTTTTCAGTCATGACGTATTCAATGTCATGTGACAGAGAACATTAAAACTCTTCTAGTACAAAAAGAAAGCAATTAACTATAACTGAAACTAGAACCTGTCGACGGTGAAATAGATGGCTTCCTCTGGGATTTAAAGAGCAAAGAAAATGGTCCATTAGTAAACTACACTTTGAATACGAAATCAGATCCGAAAAAGCTTTTTGGACGATGTTGACTTGGAAACACATGACAACAATCTAGTTACTTCGGTTTAATATAAAAAGCTATATTTTTCAATGCATCCTTTATGTATATGCAGTTATACTTGTAAGTCTTCAACGCGGTAACAGAATCAAAAACATTATTAGTATCTACCACCTCCAACAGGCAAACATCTCGTCAAGAACCCCCACCCTTCGTCTCTTTTCTAAAAGTTTTTAAAATGTGTAAAGTACCCACATGCACCAGCGACAAAACGATCAAGTTTTAAAAGGTTTCTCAAGTTTTATGAAGCATTTTCCTTACATTGAAAGCACAAATAAATAAAATAAAATAAACAATAATTCGTAATTATTCATTTCTATAATTTTCTTTAAATACATGCTTTCTTTTTTCTTTTTTTATTTGGGGGGGGGGGGTAGAATATGTGAAGAAACTTCCAGATGAGGCAGTGATTTTGTCATATTAGCAAGAAAATCTCGGTTTAACCATTCCTAGATCCTATGACGTCATTTCCGATTACTTTGAAATGCTCGATATATAGTTTAAAGTAGGGATGTAACGAATAGTGATTTAGCCGAACACCGAATATTCGGCTGCCGAATATTAAAATTTCTAGAAAATCACTGTAATAAAAAGTATTTGCCAAATTTAAAAGTATTCACAAAGTCAAACACCCATTCCACACATTAATCTATGATGTATGATTCAACTTTGTTTGTTAAGAATTTAAAACTGTCTAAAAACAATGTATTTTCTGTATTATTTTTAATGCAATAAAGCTGAGAATTTCACCCCCAAGGTGGAATAGAAATGAGAGCTTTTAATGTAAGCATTAGAATTATTTCACTAATTATTTAATTCAAATTAAAGAAATACTATTGTTTAGTGCACTTGATATTTTAAAAGCTATAAAAGTTAATATTTTAATTTTATGGATTTCTTTACGTACCTATTTTTAGAAGATGTATTAAAATTTAGGGCATTTAACTGAAATATATTTTTATTTTCAAAAACCCCAATAACTTATGCTATCTTAATATTCATGATATTATCTAGGCTTTTCCACATTTCTCCCCTACCCAATTCACAATAAATCAGTCTACCCAAACAAAGTCTGATTTCCATTTTGTTAATACCAACAAAATAAAAGCATCATATTCTCCATCATAACTATTAACTATTGCCAACATTAACTACATTGCCAGCTTTTGAGAGAAAATGCTAAGTATAAAATACAATATTGTAGTTTTAAAATCTGTTTTTGTTTTTGTTCAGTCAAACCTAAAAACAATGTTTAACTTTTTTATCTAAATTATTTTTATTTATTAAAACTATATACTAATGTGTTATTTTGAAATAACTATAATGCAACTTTAAATGTTTAAAACCTACTAATTTCTTAATTTTCTTGCATTTCTACTGTGGTAGAACTATTCGGCCGAATATAGTTAATCAATATTCGGCCTGGCCGAATTTAATCTAGTGGAGTATTCGGCCGGGCCGAATAGGCCGAATAACGAATAGTGGCCGAACATTCGTTACATTCCTGGTTTAAAGCACCACAATTGTCAATGTTATAAAAAATGTACTTGCTTGGCGAAAATACTATTATATTAATACCTATTTGCATAAAATTTTGAGAGGATTTAAAACGATATGCAATGCAAAAGAAAACTTCTTATGTGAAATGCACTTTTATGTTTTGTTCAGGGCTTGACTTTTATAACGAAGCAAGTAATGGCTCCCTACAGTCTTTAGAACTATTTTAATGCGTAAATAGTTTGCATTTTGTTACAGCAATCAAAATTCACATAAAGTTGAAAAAAAAGAGAAAGATCATAGATCAGAGCCCCCTGTTGTGCTCCCATTTAAGTTAATCCCTTGGTGCATCACAAAGTAGTCCAAAGTTCCTGCAACTAAAACTTCGTAGTTCTAGATCTGTTCATCTAGGAGGCTACCAATAAACACACATACACACTCTTGCACACAGGCACACAAAATCTAGCTACTGGGCCATTCCATTGTGACGGGTGTGACTCCCAGACATGAGTTTTAAAGCTTAATTTATATTTTTGGCAATGAATTATTTATAAATAGCAAAATTTTTTTTTAAACTGTGTTTACCTTTGCATTTGATCTCATGACTGTGCAAAAATAAAACTGCAGGAGTTTTTAATTTTTTTAAAATAAATTTTAAAATCTTGTGACGGGTGTGACTTTTTCGAGACATGACTTTTCACTTGCTTTCATATTTGCTAAAATTCCTGTGAATTTTTAAGTGTTTCATCATTGTAGCATTTTTTTCCTATTAAAGGAGATTCAGATGGAACTTAATACATATTTTTTATATTAAGTTTTAAATTTTTTAACATTTGAAAAAAAAATTTTGCAATGTGACGGGTGTGACACTGTGCCAATTTCACATTTTTGAGAAGCAATTTTTTAAAAAGCAGTAATTAGTACACATAGTTAAACTTGATATTAGCCAACATACACTTACATTTTATTAGAAATAAGAGATATATACATATATACATCTGATTTAGAATTTACAGTGACCTCTACTCGTCACAAGGGATGGTGGAGCAACTTTCTCAATGATGACGGATATTTTTTCAGTGGAAATATCGTCATTTTCTGGCCAAATCCAATAGGGTCCACTAGCCTGCATACACTTTAAATTTACTTATTCAAAAACTTTGATCTCTTCACCATCAGAATCTGCTTCACTACTTAAAGCTGCTAAAAACATGTGGTATAGTTATGAGATAAAGTTATAGTTAAAAATTTGAAACTAGATTTTATAGGTACTAGGGTACAGTTAAGAATATGTAAAAAAATCTAATTTTATTTCCTTTAAAAATGTATTATGAGCAAAAAACAAAAAAAAATGGCTACAAAATAGCTGCAAAACCTCAAAGTTATTCAATTATATCAAATTATAATAATAATTATTATTTTACCATACTGCTCTAATTCTTTAGAAACAAGTGCTTTAACTTTCTGTTCCATTAATGAAATATTTCAAAACTATCTTAAATGGTGTCACACCCGTCACAATCACTTTGTCACGCCCGTCACAAGTTTTTGTCACACCCGTCACACCAAAATTTTCACGGAAAATGAAAATTTAATGACTTTGAATATTTTATACTTATTCGCACTTGCAATAATTAGACTTTCAGAAACTTTCGGGTTTTTCCATGGATTAATGCATTTGCTAAGGTATGTAAAGCATATTTTCTGTGACGGGTGCGACAGAGAGACTTTATAAATAAATTTGCATTTAAAATGGGATTTAATTTTTATTTATGGAAGATTAAATGCTATAAAAGGGAGACAAAGGTCATAAATTGTAATATATCCACATACAATGACATTGGTGTTGTATTAAATATTATTTCAGAGTGAATGAAAATACCCAATTTTTCCTAATCGAACGTGTGCTACAATGCACAAATTTTACGCCCCCCCCCCCCCCCAAAAAAAATAAAAGGATTATTTTTGTGCAAAATTTCTTCACATTTTCATAAACCTCATATCATTACCTTTAATTTGACATATTATTTGAAGCAATACAACAAGTTTAAAATTTCAGCCCTCATGCCCACTTTCTCATGGAATTGCCCCACTTTGTTTATATAAATTTGTTCATTACAAAACGTTGCAGCATTTCTTTGTGTATGAATTTTTCGTTTAGTAAATACGGCTAAAATCAATTGCATTTCTTGAAAAATTCTTAACACCGATTTATTTTCGTCCATTAGAACATTTAAGAAAATACCGAATTTTTTCGCCCGGTATTACAATGACAGGCGGACGAACTAGCCATTTGTTTCTAGTGCTGACATCTAGTGGTTATCTTTGGTTGCAGTCTTATAATTTGGATAAACTTCAACGGAAAAATTCATTTTTAATAGGGAGGTGGAATGTTAAGACTTATTTGCCAAATAAATTAAATTAAAAAATTACTTCGTCTAAATTAAAAACGATGGTTCAGACATTTTCAGTGAAATTTCATAGGAAATGCGTCTGTTTTCATGTTTTGACTTCACCATTTCCATCAATCTAATTTCCAAGCAAAAGGTAAAATACATAAGTAAAAATTAGCAATAATTAAACAATAGGAACAACAAATTACACCAAAAGTCACTCTAATAAGCATACTATTTAAAAAGTAATTCGAAAATGAAAATTTCAAAATGCCAGTTACAAGATTTCTTAAGAACAGATTAATGTTTTACTAAACCATTTGAAATAATTTATAAATACGTGGCACGTCACAGGAAAATACAAATGTCTGTTACATTTTCCCTGTAAGGAGGTAAATATTCCCTGTATATCTAAAAATATTCAAACTTTAAATAATGAAAAGAAAAAAATGAAATGGATAAAATTTGCTCAATAGAAATCTCAAAACGCATTGAGCTAGACGCTTTTTACTTTTTGCCTTTATTTTCAATAATTCTACAGATTTTTTTCGAAGAAATATACATAGGCGTGGTCACGGGAGGTAATAAAACAATCCCGGGTAGTCCCCCTCATTAAAGCGAACGAAATACGAATCTGGTAAATCTTTTGTCATTTGCATTCCCTAATTACATACCTTAAAAATGCTTCTTGACACTTATGTCTTCAAAGTTTTCCAAAAGTGGGTACACTAAACAATATTATGCAATACATACAACCAGACTCGCTATCAATACAACGACCCTCAATTGTGAAGCTCTGCTCCCACATTTACACATTTGGAAATCTGACTAATTTCCACTGACAATGAAACACACAATAAATTTCATATTGTAGCCCTATTTGTTTAAGAGAGGGTAACAAACGAAATGGCGTTTTAAATTTTAAGCCTCTTGATCTAACGAATCAATGAAATGCTTGCCCCGTTGTCACTTCGATAAATATTCAGCTGAATAATAGAACTTTGCATAGATACAATAATAATAATGATCATAGTAAATAGATAAATGAATTAATAATCTGCATAATCAAGAGATTTACTTTCTTGCACCATCTGATATCCGTAAAAAAGTCATTTTGATAGCAATCAAGAACTTTAAAGAAAAATATATTTTAACTGTCCATCTTTTGAAATATATTTTGTTACGTGAAGTCAGTTGCGTACAAAATATTAATGCTAAAAAACAATGATTAGTTTAAAATAATTCGAAAATATACATTGGAAATTCCAAAACAAAAAACTTTGGAAACAAATGAGCTTATTTGTTGCAGTTAGATCATTTATCACTCAAAAGTAACAATATAAAGACAAAATCCTCATTATCACAACGCGATAGGGGTGCATCAACAAGTCTACGGAACAATTAAACGCGAATATATGAAAAACTAACACTAAAATATTATGCATACAATTTTTCGAATGCTTAAATAACATTTTTTTTTTTTTTAATTTGAAGAAAAACTCCGGTGCGGCACTTTAGATTACACACTTCGCTTCAATATTCTGATAATTGATTCTTAAACGCTTTAATAGAGGTAGGAGGCGCTGTAGCGGCTGGTCAAACCGGACGTTTTAGGGACGTCGTTTCTAATGGAAATTGCAAAATGCTTTGTTACATAAATAGTGTAAAAAAAATCTACAGAAAAATATTTTCTTTAGCTTGGACAGCTGGAATTTAAATACTTTTTTGCTTCTTTTTAATAGCTTTTATTGAAATGCCATCAAGGAAGGCATTACCGATTCAAAGCAAATCTGTCAGATCAAGGCGCTAACGTTTTTTTTTTTTTTTTTTTTTTTTTTTTTGAGCTGTTCAAAATTGAACAAAAGTTGTTGAAATCAAAAAATATTTCAAACCGAGAGCTCTTCTAATAAGCTTGTCTGAAAGAACTTGGGTCGCATGAACAAGGTTTGTATAGTTTGCTTTACGTTGCCCCAATAGCGCTAATGTTAAAAAGTTTTTTTAATCAATCAAAATTGAACAAAACATTGTTCAAATAAAAAAAATATAGCATAGAAATGAGATGTTCTCGCTGAGATCTTTCGAAGGAAAAACAATTCGAATCGCACAATTACCTTAAAAGTTATTAGGAGGAGGGCAGGCAGACCGACATACAGACACATTTTCCCTATCTCAAAACCTTACTTTCATTTTTTTTATTTTTCCTATTTTATTTAATTGCTTCACTTATTTTTGACTTTTCTTTAATTTTAACGATATTTTTACCATACATTAAGCCTGCCTTTATTTATTGTATCATTTGTTCCCTTTTACTTTTATGGGAATGTAGGCTAAAAAGTAACATAGCTATCACAGAACCAGTAGCATATTTCAGAGAAAATAATTTTCGATGCAATGGGTGTGCACCTATGGGTACAACGTAAAATTGAAGAAATAGTCTAAAAGAATGTTTTTCGTTTGATATTTTCTTTTTTGATAATTGTTTGCGTGTTTTTGAACCTATGATATAATCAAATTAATATTAAATGACTGATTATCATTTTGCCAAATTTTTGCAATAGTAGCTATTAAAATAAAATAGATTTTGAGCACTCTCAAAGTACCGTTAGACTCTATTACGTATTGAACAATTGTGATAACTAACTTCCAAACAACAGAAACCATAAAATCATATTATGAGTTTTCGTCAATTGAAAAATTTAACTCGTAGTGCAGTAAAGCTTATGTATAATGTGGGTGTATGTAAGCTTTTCGAGATTACCACAACGTGTCACGACCCGAAAGTCATCAAACATTCCTGTAACACCTGTTACTGAAAATGATAGCTGAACGATACTAGAAACGGAAAGGAGTTCACCTTGACATAATGGGCCTTAAAGGTTTCTTCCATGATGTATGGTCTGCTTTAGTTTGTTTGCTGATGTTCTGGAAAATCACGCCACTAGGCGAGATTTGTAAATCGTTATCAATGTCTATAAAGTCTATTGATGAAACACATGAATGAAAAAATCTAACATGGCTACAACTCACAACCTATCATATAGTAACATTTCGTTAATAGGATTTCATTTAGTTTGAAAAAATAGGTCTGCTGCATATCCTTTGAAATACCAGAGAAATTATAAAGCTACCTAAAGTTGTTTATAAATGTAAGGAAGTCGTAATGCAGGGAAAATCTGACTAATATTCGTAATGTTGCATACATAAAACAAAGCATGGGGTTTCATTGTTTTAAAAACTATTTGTTTTTACAGCTGAGATTGGCACAGCAGTCTTTGTCCCTCATGGGCTGTCGCGCTTCTGAGTAGCAGTATTTATCTTTACTCTTCGATATATTAATTTTAAAAAATAATATTTTTTTTGTTTTGTAGATGGCAGTTGTTATTTTGATAGAATTCTTGGTAGTGTTTGTTTTTGGCATTAACTTTTCTGTTTCAGTATAAACTAAAAGATCATTTACCGTTAATAAAAGATGAGAAAATAAATAAAACGAAGACTTGACTAATAATTCAAATTTAGAGAGCCTTGAATAAATTATTTTTAGAAATGGAAAGAGCGAAAGAAAACATGATGTTTTGTGACTGCTCATTTCCTAGATGATATTCGATATATTTTTTAAAAACATTTATTCGTTATTTGTTATTATTTCTTTTAAATAAAATTGGCAATGCCATACTTTTCTATTTAAGCAGAAATACAGAATAATTCTGTATATAACGTATACAAATCCCAAGCTGAAAAAATATGTTAAATAATAAATGCCGCACACTTCTTGAAACTTATTAAGCTTATTATTTGATGGTTAATAATATTTTATTTTAATTTAATTTTCACATTGATAAACGGTTATTTTTTATTAATATATTTTATATTCTGTAGAGTTACGCGGTAATTATGTTTCTTCCTTCATCATAGGGCTCTCCCGTGTGATGAAAAATAGACATGGCTAGGGAGTAGTTTCAAGGGGTAAGTTGTTGCGCTCGAATATAAAACGAAATGAGCGGAAAAATTCACTTCGCTCACGTTACATGATTCCTTTCATACTTGTTGCTCCTTTGCCGGTCCTAGAATTGTTTATAATCAGTAGCAGAGACACTACGTATGAAAAGGCTGAATTTGTCTCCGAAAGCAATGTTTTCAAACAAATTGTATTTCTTTACTTGCCATTGACACTAAAAGTAATCTCCACATTTCTCACAATGCTCTTAAGTACATCTAAGTATAAACGGAATTATAAATGCATTTTTATTTATTTATTTATTTATTTATTTATTTTGACTCTTCTGAAACGAAATTTATTTCATTTACGAGATTTTAACACCTCAAAGAGGAATCTTCCTTGTTAAAAAAAGAAGTATACATGAGTGAAAAGACACATTAATCACGACGTAAACTTTATTTGCAAAAGTAGAACAGACATTTCTATGTCTGTGTTGTGCTTCAAGTGCACTCTAAAATTCTTAATTATCTTGCATACTGTAAATGCGCATTACAATGTTCTAATTATAAACACAGTTTCAAACAATGGTACTTTTCTTTTCATTTTTTGAAATCAGAGACATTGAAAATATCTTTTATGTTTCGTTTAAATTTACCCTTAAAATACAATTTAAATTTAACGCTTAAATACAAACAATTGCATTAACATGTTGAGTAAGGTAAAACATATGAATAAAATAATGACTCAACGTTAGTAAAGCACATATTGTTAAAAAAAAATGTATGTTGATGTTTCCAGGATACAATGGAGCTCTTTCATCAGTGCAAAAACGCCCGAGATGTAACAGCAAACTCATGAGTGAATGCCGTTTAAAAAATTTACATGCAAAATCTGCCACAATGTCGCTACTTGACAAAGGTTACAAATCTGCGCCAACATTAATTCATTCACAGTAATTCAACATGATTTCATTTGCATAGTAACACTTCAAGGACAACATGTTCTTACGAAAAGATACATATTTTTCACAAATTTTACTAAAATTATTATGTATATATATAAATGTGTGTGTATATATTTTTTTAATTTCTTTATTTATTTATGAATAATCTTTTACGAAAATTCAATTTCAAATGATTTTCTTTGCATTGTAACACTTCAAGTTCTTACCATCATGTTCTTGCAAAAAGGTACATTTTTTTCACAAATTTTACTAAAATTATCGTATGTATATATATATATATATATATATATATGGATTTTACTTATATTATTATTATTTATTTATTTATGAATGAATGAATGAAATTTTGCGAAAATTTCTTCTCATAACTTTTAAAAACTATTTTGGGTATTTTTGAAAGAAAAATAGATTATTTTTTACATATACATTATATTATATTACTTTAAGAATATAATAATCATTCTAGCATTTTTCTCAACAATTTTGAATTCATTAAACAAAAGTAATAAACAACCTTAACCTGTACAAACACAAAATCTTTTAAAACATGAAATTCCAAAAACAAGACTATAAGAGCACCGAAGAAGTTGATGCTGACAGGGCTTTTAAAACGCCAGCATTTAACCTTTGATGTGTGAGTCGTTTTCACAATTAACAAGGATAATTCTTGGAATTGCTTAACGTCCAAACAGCTCACGAAGTCTTCTAGCATCTAGGTTGTTGTAATACCCTTGGCTAAAAAAGAAATAAAAATATACGATCAGCAACAAATAAAATGTTTACCTGTGCAAAAGGAACAAATATACAACATGAACGCACCTTAGGGTGAGGAGAAGAGCATTTTAAATATTTACTCACTCTTAGTTGAGAACTGGGAGGAAGACAAGATCTTAATTCTCGCATATGCTTTAACATGAGAGTTCTACCGGAAAGTTGACATATATTGCATAAATTTATTTAAAAAAAAAACCGATACTGGGTTTGGCTTCTCTATTTTGGTGCAAAATTTAGCGATATCTCCCTAAGGGCAATAACTTTTGTAAATATTGCTTTTAAATTAAGCTCCTAACAGTGAAATACACATCTTTTGTTCAGTGGGGGGAGTTAATATCCCTAAATTCAGGCTTATGCTAAACAGAAAGAACGGGAGGAAATGTACGGATGTATCGAATAAAATTAGATACCACTTTTTTTATGTTTACTGCGATGGATTTAAGAGCATTATAAAATTTCTTGCAACAGTAATTTTGCTTCAAAATCATACAATGAAAAGAACGTATGGCAGAAAAAGGATATTTTCAATAAAAGGTGGCGCTATGCAGCGAGCGTTAATATAAAATCCATAACTGCGGACAATTACTTCGTACGAAAGTAGTTAAATGGGCAAGTCTATACTCATATGGAATTAATATTAGCATCTATCTACTCTTATAATATGAACCTTTGATTCTCTATCGTTTCGTAACTTACTTGTTTTGTGAGCCATAAATAGTTAGTTCAAAATCCTACGCTGTGTGTCCCAGAGTGTACATAGTACAGCTATGGACAAACACTAAAACACGTAGGGATGCAGCAAGATCCATAAGCAGCCTAAGCACAGTTATAACATGTGTGTACTTGGTTGTTTTGTGTGTCGGCTTTCCATAATACAATCTCAAATGACGTCACGCGGGCAGAGATATATTTAAATAATTCAAAATGTGTTTCACAAAAGTTCTAGATTCAGAACATTTCATACCATCCGGTCACATTTTCAGGATCATCACAGCTGGATGTCTGAGGGTTGAAAACGTATCCGGGATCGCAAGCGAGAAGTCTAGGCATTCTAGATCCGTCCGGAGTAAGGATGCACACGTAATGCTTCCTGCAATCCCCGGGATATGGATATCGAGGATCTCCGAATTCCTGGATCTCTCTGTCAGTGGGTTGAGGACACCGGAATCGGAGTAAAGCTAATATATAAACAAAAAGAATCATTAATGAAAGATAAATCTAATTTATGAATAGTTTGAACTTAGAATTCGACGTTATACTCCTGCTATCTAGAAATAAAATAAAGTAAGACGTATGTTTGTGATCCCGTGAAAATAAGTACGGCCCAAGGACATGAAATTTGGTGTACAGGTGTAATTTATGGCGAACTTTTGATAAACGATTTTTGATAAATTAATTTTTAAAAAAAGTCATTTTATATTTTATGTCCTTTTTATAGCTTTTTATCACACAGACCCCGAATCAATTACGGTGACATTTTTTTTCCTAGACTGTAGAAAATATAATTTTAAACACGATGATTTTTTTTCTATTTGAGCAATTCTTTATTAAATTTAACAATGTTGTTTAATTTTAGGTTTTCCCTGGTGCTTCACGTAAATAAATTTGATGGTGCGTAAGATGACTAGGTGTTGTTTTCCAGGGACTCAGGTGAAGGATGTTAATAATGTAGCAGAAACAGAGGGAATGTTGAGAAAGGGAGATCAATCACTCTGTGAGTGGGAACTAATGATGTAGATGCCAGTACAAATTGGGAATATATATAGTAATGGGAGTGCATGTTTAACAAAGCAACTAATTTTTCTACCGCTTTCCAAATGGTTGGAATGTTTCTCAGGTATGAGGTGCTCAAGGGTTGTTCAAATCAGCCTTCATAAGTGTGTGTATTTCTATTAAGCGTGATTGAGTTCCGCGTGTTTAAAAGTGAAGGGGTCGTGGAATGGCTTGCATATAAGTGTGAAAGGAGTCACAAAGATTAGTGATATAATACAATTATACTTCAGAGCCAAAAAACTAATTTTTGCATGGGGAGACTTTTTCTGGGATCAGCATCTTTAAGAAATTGATTTTAATGTTGGAAGTTCTACGAATGTGAGTAATGAATCCAGTAACAGCTTTTGCTTTATTGGCACTGATTTGAAGAATTGTAAAGAGCAGTAGGGCAAAAGGTTAAAAGCAGTTTGGGCATGCTTAAAATTTCGCACGCCAGTGCTCGCAGTATTACCAACAAGGTTGATGAATTAAAAAACACTATTAATGAGAGAAATTGGATTTATTGAAACTTAAGCTATTGATAATGATACAGATTTAATACTGTATATAATACAGTAGCGCACCCAGGATTTCGCTTTAGGGGTGGGAATCACTTCACCCTATAAACTCTCGATGTTACAGTAGGTATTGCTTAATCCCTTTCATAGTGCCTATAAATGTTCGGTGTTCAAAATATGCTCACATTTTTTATTCAAAGTGTTAGGTTGAATAGTCGTTATAATAAAAAGATGCAGTAAAATAAAGCATATTAAACATTCAAAAACCCAGTAGTTCGACACAAAACATTGACGATGTTAAAAAAGAGATATTGTCGCCAAATTATCTTTATTTTTTGGCGACTTATACTGATACGGAACAAAATCTAGTGTAAGTGTCAAAAAAAAATGCAAGAAAAAGAGCTTTTACTAGAGTATTCGTGCAAGGACGCCCTATGTAGTACTTTTCTCGGAGGCAGTGTTTTGTTCGTAATAATCGTGTGTATACATATTTACATACTAGTATTGGCAACATGGTTCGGGAGAAGGGTTCTGCTGGGTTTAAACCTGAAACAACCCTACTGATTGGGCCTTTATACTCTCTCTATTTTAATCGACAAATTGCAGAACTCTACAATGAAACAAAATTTATGGGAAGAATCATATCCTGATAGAAATGGCTCTTTAACCCCTAGAATTGACTCTATACAGCTAACGTAATACAGAAGGATTCTGGTATTATGCAAGTATGGAAAAGATTCGCGACATGAAAGTAGTCAGGTGATTACCACGTAATTGCCTGGACCACGTGAGTGATCAATATTTATTTTGTCTTATTCTCTTTTCGAACAATGTAACCATATGGATATTCAGAGCTTCAGATTCAACTGTGGCACATAGAAGCTTTGAATCCTAACACATTTAGTGTCCTTTACTTTTACGTACTTGCATCACAACTGCGAGATGATATCTTTATTGAAAGTGTTATATCGTACAAGTATGCCTATTGAACTGCGACTTACTTTCTGAATCGCAATTTTCAACCATGTCTGGCCAATTGCAGTGAGCGCTGTACTCATCGTAGGCCAATCCTTCAGGACAGTAGAAAGCAAATGGGTGTCCCTCTGCACATTTCCAGAAGCGACTGCAATCTGTTTCATGGGCATAGAGACCGTATTGACGAGGACAATGTTCTGAAGACCGCGGAGGCTCTGAAATCAAATAAAATGCCATACAGCATTGTTTCTATTTCCCCGTTATAAATGAAATATAATAAAATTAGCTGATCCCCGCAGAACGTCGGAGGACCAAAAAATAACCATTTTAAAATCGTAAAAATCGCTTTAAAATTTGAAAGGTTTAAGAAAAGATCGCTGGAAAACAAACTAAGGTGTTGCCACTCCAAAGAATCGAAAATTAAAAATTGAGTTATGCATGAAAATGCTTTTTAAGAAATAGAAATAAATGTGTTTAAGCCCCGTAAGCTGCGATAATAAATACAAATATTATGTTACTTTTCTATGGTAACCATTAAACAAATTTTTAAAAACCGTTTTACCATAGCTTGGTTTTTGCATAATGTCAGTATCGTATCGTACCGCAAAATTTAACCGAAATTGGTCCACGTTAAGAGAAATATAAAAAAAAAGAGATATAATACAACACAACAAAGCATTTAGACAGTTCTCTATGATGAATGGAATGCACGTTAACTTATATTTTCAAGCTGTCAAGCAAATTGAAATGCATAAACTAATGCGTATAAACCTATACATTTTTAGCTCATGTAAGTAAATGCTACAGATTTAAATGTAGTATCTTTTATGCACTGCCAATGCCAATAAATTGCAGAATATATTTGTTTATATATTTCTTAGCAATAAGTGGAACATATTATTACTTCAATAAACTTCAATCAGTATGTGTTGCAGGATACCGGGTTTTAAACCACGATTAAACGCTAAACAGAGTGGTTGGGAAAGGTTGGCCAAATTAAAACAAGTACAAATTGTGTGTGCTTTAAAACCAAAACCAAATTGTGGTAGGTGAATGTACTGTTTTCTTGGAAGGACTAGTAAAATCAATTTTACAAAATAAAATTTTAAACATTTTATAACTTGAATTTTATGTTCCATTTTTGACACGCAAAGTATTAAACCTATGTTCTATTTCACGCCAAGATTTTTTGCAGCATTTCTGCAGCCATTGATTTAGTGACTGCAGAGATTCGTCGTTTGAAGTCATTGATGTCCGAAACTGGATTTGTATACATCCCCAAAAGAAATGCATATTGCTTTTTCAGTACGGTAAGCCATTTTGCAAGCAGTAAAGTTTCTCTACGAAATGTCATTGCGCAATCTACCGGCTTATATTGAAGTTATTTAAAGTTTAAAATTTTGTTGGGTAAACCTGTTTTAAATTGTCTTTCCAAGAAAACAAAAAATATATATGTGTACCTTTCCTCCCACCCCCCAAATTATAAGTAGGTTTATACTTTATTTTTAAAACAACAGATTTATGGTGCTTTTTCATACATTTATAATTCTTAAATAAAATCCAGTAACGAGCTTTTTCCAATAACCTTCTTCATAGGAACTAGAATCTTATGGTAGAAATAAAATTTCACGATAAATTAAAGCACAAATGAGCATTAAAACGCAGACATATGTTTCGGGATCGCTTGGAATCCCTTTTTCAATGCGACAGGGAGCTTCTAGATGCAAAACATCCAAATGAAGCAGACAGAACAACAAAAACAAAGCTTATATAGCCTAAGAATTAACTGTAAACCAATGAGAATAAAGGCAGTGTGAAGTGGAAATTGGACAGACAAAACGTGCTCTGAAAATTCGGTTAAATGAGCATAAAGGTTATGTACGTAAGCAAGAGCTGAATAAGTCTAGCATTGCTCAACATTGTTGGAATTCCAACCACTCTTTTGATTTCAATTCTGGGAAAATTATTCAAAAATGTTCTTCCCCTTTAGAACTTGACTTTTGGGAAGCTTATCATATTAACAGGAATAGTTCTAATTTGGTTAATGATTCTTCCTCAACTCCTTATTTTTCACAGGTCTGGCATAAGTTCCTTTAATTTGTTGTTCTTTCTTGTTTTCTTGTTAGTTTTCCATTTTTTGTGTCAATTTTTTTTTTTTTTTTTTTTTTTTCCCTCTCCCCCCCCTCCCCCTCTTTTGCATGTGTACTTTGTTTTGCTTTTTGTTTTGGTATTTTCTGTACTTATTTTATTTCCATTTTATTCTTTGTATTTTATTTTATTTTTTTGCAATTTTCATGTATTTTCACATTTTTATGCACGCTGTTGTCTTTTTCTTTGTTTTTATTGATATTCCTTTTTACTTTCTGTACTTCCAACTACATTCGTTTGTTGCTCTCTTATTGGTGCCTTTAATACTACTTCTACTTCCACTTCACACTGCCTTTATTCTCATTGGTTTACAGTTAATTCTTAGGCTATATAAGCTTTGTTTTTGTTGTTCTGTCTGCTTCATTTGGATGTTTTGCATCTAGAAGCTCCCTGTCGCATTGAAAAAGGGATTCCAAGCGATCCCGAAACATATGTCTGCGTTTTAATGCTCATTTGTGCTTTAATTTATCGTGAAATTTTATTTCTATTACTTTGCACAAAGTTTAATCATTACTAGAATCTTATGCCCAGAATTTACATAAGTTGCTTCATTTTTGCGTATAGGTGCTAATGTTAGGATTCACTGAACTGTTCAAAATTGAACGAAAAATTGTTCAAATCAAAAAAAAATAAATATAGAAATGAGATGACCTCGCTGAGATCTTTCGAATGCAAAAAAAAAAAAAAAAAAAACTTTTCGAATCGGACATTTCCCCTCAAAAGTTATTAGGGAGAGGACAGACCGACAGACATACATTTTCCCCATCTCAAAACACTACGTTCATTTTTTTTTTTTTTTTTGATCTTTATTTAATTACTTATTTTTGACTTAGGGATCATTCATGAATGATGTCACGCTTTGAAGGAAGAAGTGGTTCGTAAAACTGTGACAAAGTGTGACAAGGGGAGGGGAGGGGGTAACAAAAAGTGTGACATCATGCTTATGCAACATAGCGTGACGTGTGACAAATGGGGGGGGGTAGGGAGTCCATTGAGATGTGATACTTTGTGACAAAGGGGGGAGGGGGTAATGGGGAAAAGCGTGACACCATTTATGAACGGTCCCTTTATCTTTATTTTTAACGATATTTTTACAATACATTAAGCCTTCTTATTTTATTTTTTTTAATATTTTTTAATTTTACGAGAAAGTAGGAAAAAAAAGTGTTGGCGAAATTTTGATCAGAAAATGAAAAAAAAAAAAGCTGTGTATTATATCTAGTGGCTTTAGCTGATATATAGTAACTCCAGTATAGATTAGCTGCAAGTGTCTTCTAATAATCTCAAACATATTCTAGTAAGGGAAAAATAGGTTGAAAATAGTTTAAGCTGCACAAAATGAAAAGAAAATCTTTGACATTTCAAGTAGCTAAAAGTTTAAATGTTTTCACCGGAGCATGAAAGAAATTAATTTTTTGAAAGCAGAGAGAACGATGTTGCATAGAAACAAAGTTTGTCTTTAAAAAAGTAAAATATAAGTTGAATTTTTTATATATATTTTAAGAAGCAGAAGCACTAATATTGATCAATAATTGTTGGCTGTTAATTAACAGCCTACAATTACAAAGAAATTGGGCATGGTTATCAAGACATTTTTGGGGCAATTGCTGGTAAGATATCCGCACTGAAATCTTACCAACAAGTGCTTTTCTGTAAGCAAAATTTGTTTTCAGCAATATGTGTGAATTGACTGTAAAGAAGCTTATAAAATTTTTCTATTTTACCATTTAAAATTTCATATTTACTGTTATTACTGTTGGCTTTTGTATTAATCGCAGAGTGTTTTTTTTTTTTTTTTTTTTTTTTTTTTTTTTTTTTTTTTTAGGTAATGTTTATTGTCATAACAGGAAAAAGTATACTTTCATTTTAAAATTCATGTACCTAAATATAAGGACATAACGTCTTGGAAAATTACCAAGTTTTTCAAACGACTTCATGCATATATTTTGTTTATCAAATATAATGTGTCAGTCTATTATCTAAATCTTGTGTGTAGCAAAACGTTTATGCTTTTTAAATCCAAGAATGCATTTATTTCCTTTTTTATTTTTCTTTCTCCCCCCCCCCCTTTTTTTTTTTTTTTAATTTTTATTCATTTCTTTATTTCTTACACCGTCAGGATTGAGAATGTTCCTTCGATAGTAACAGTTGATCAGTTTTTTCCTCTCCTCTATTTTTAAGCAATGTATGAAGTGGAAATGAAGTTATTTTTTGCTTAAAAAAAAACAAGATTTAGGGCGGTAATACAATGTGGAACCTAATTTTCGGTTTATTATTATTATTTATTTATTTCCAGATTTCATGTAGAAAATGCTAGGTACGTTTTTCACCTAAATGTAATAGTTTGAGGTCATTTAAGGATAGGAAGAGAGTTTTTTTTTTTTTTTTTTTTAATGGGATATCGGAATTCAGTATACGTAGACGGAAAACTTTGACTATCAATTTCTCATTTTGAATTCAGCTGTTATTCCACATTTATGCTTAGCAGGGCCGAATATTGGTAATAGTACTAAGGATGTTCATTATGACTTAAGCTTCACATATCTGACAACCTTAACTTGATGAAGTTTTATGCTTTTTAACAGTATATTCAGTAGAGGTTTTTTTTTTTTTTTTTTGCAGACCTATTGCATTCCCCAAGAACCGGCATATACTCCTTCAAGTAACACCACTATCGGTGGATGCCGTTGCTCCAGGAGAATTCTGACTCCTAGTTTCTTCACTGGAAGGTAAGCACCTGGGTTCTGACGATGCGAGGCAGATAGATACTCAAGAGGTTTTAAGATGCAGCATAATCATACGATACTGTCGATTTTCTGTATCTCAAAAGTCGACCAAGGTTGGGGTTCGAACCCTGCGGTCTCGGGCGTAAGAAACCGGTATCAAACCACTACGCCACCGTGACGGCTGCAGTGCTCCTAATTTTCGTTGGGTTTTAAAACGCTCCAAATCATACGATACTACTAAAACATGACGACAAAAAAGAAAGAGCAGCATGATAAATTGTTTTAGAAACTCGTTCAGCATTGCTTAAATATTCTTCCGAGGTATCCCATGAACTAAGCATTCATGGGGGATTGCCCCGCTCAGGGTAATGGGATGAACAATACCAAGCAAAAAAAAAAATTCATTAGCCGCAAATCAAATTAAATTTATCTCCATTACCAACTCAAGGAAAATAAAACTTACGCAAGGCTTTCCTGTAGCTACAGTCGATGTCGAATGGGAGGTCGCATCTTAGGGTTTCTGGCGCTGCCTTGTCGTCGAACACCAGTCCGTCGGGGCAGATACCTTCTCTCAAAGTACCATTTTCGCATTGATAGTACATATCGCAGTTGCGTTCATGGGCATAATACAATCTCGTCTGTGAACATTGGCGCTGGCTCATACCTGAAAAAGGGGCGGGGCGAATTTCAGTAACAGTGCTTGGAAAATATAGTTTGCCAAAACTAGTGCCTCTGAACAAAGCATTCAGGTGTTTCAGCTATGCTAATCTAGGGACTTTGAGATATTGAATTCCTTGGCGAAAATCTTAAGTGGGTTCTATATTGTAGTTAGCAGAAAGAACGAATTTGTTAAACAAATATAGTTTGAACTACTAACTACTGATAGCTGGAAATTTCACAGGTTTATTTTAAAAGCAACCGTTTTGATGCCTCTAATAATAATTTAATGTGAAAGTTTAATGACAATTTTTTGGTTGCTCTTGAAACATCTTTTTCTGGTCAAATGCAACTAAAGGCATCTGAGCTTCTGAGGAAATTATCTGTAATAACAATTCGAAGCAGCTTCGCTCTCTCATCGGACGTCCAAAATATTTTTTCTGGCTTAATAACTATCACAGGAAGAATTGGTGGACTCTCAACAATTATGGGCTAATGTATAGAAAAGTGGTTCACTTGCGATAAAGCGGATTTATCGCCTTTTCTTACCCCGATTCCTTTGGTATTATTAATATTATTATTGTTGTCTTTTCTTTTCCCCCCTCTCTTATATTTTTGCGATAATTCACAAAAACCCGTGCCAATAAAATAAAATAAAAAAATAAATAATAATAATTAAGCTAAATTATGGGGTAATTTGCTTCGCTTCATTGGTTCTCTGCTTGTATTTCTAAGGAAATTTACAAATTACAGAAACAATTTTACTTATTTTTTTTTATTCAATTTTTTTTTTATAAACCATGATTTTTAAAGAAAGTAAGAAAAAGTTGTTTGATGCTACCTAGCAAACAATCTGAATGCATCATCGTCGTAAAATCAAAGCAAAAATAGCATAAGTTAAAATTACGTCATGAAATGGTTTAAGTTTATAATTTTTTGGTATTTTCATTTATTTATTTAATAATTTATTTATTTATTTCCATGTGCTCGCATCACAGAATTTTTGGAATAGCAGTAGCAGCTTTAATTTATTTTGATGATAAATTATAAATGCAAACTGCAATCGGTAGTGATGACACACTAGTTCAATCGTCTCAAATTTCCATCATAAATATACTCCGTGTGGAGATTCGGTGATTCGTACTTGAAACTGTTTCCCATATCATTCAAAAACAATTATGACTCAAGTCATTGCAAAAGTTTTACACTAATCAGAACACACCTCTGAATTTATTAACTGCAAACAGCTTTATAATTGCATTATAATAACTTGTTGAAATTTTTCTTCTTTGCAGACTTCAACTCCATTTAATTATAGCTTCTTAAAAAGTAATTACGACAATGACATACTGTAGCGTCTTATACATTCTACATGTCTTACTTACCCTCTTAGAAAGAAATACCAAAAATTACGCACTGCTGACTAATCCTGTAGAAACATAATGTCAATCATTACAACTCAAATCTCCGCCCTTCAGAATAGAACACTTATGGAATAACATTCAGGGAACGTTTTCATACACGATTTGATTGATAAGAATCCCCAGGCGCAAACTGACAAGCTTAAATTAATGCTTCCTCAATGGTTTCTGGGTCACATCTTTCGAGTAATGGAGATAAATTTGGATATGATAAGCGTAATTAATTGGTATCACGATTTTTACAATATAACGTAAGTTATCAAATTATATATAATAATAAGTAAAAATGTATTAGAAAACGTGATTGCTTGATAAGGAAGACATTATTGTAGTCGTTCAGAGGGAAACTGGAATTATTGGTCTTCTTCTCGCGCTTGATCTTCCGAAAAAGTTAATTGTGGGAAATGTCATATTTTATAATGAAATTCTAATATTTTTAAAAAAATAATTATTGTTTATTTAACGACACAGAGAGTGTTTTTACTGGACTAAAAACGAGCATAAATAAGCGCATTTTCATATTCGCAGATTTTCGAATGTCGTCTGTCATATTTATGGATTTTTTTTTTTTTTTTTTAAATACAAATATTTCGACTTTCGTTGCCCGTTGCAACATTAGAAGTTATGTTTCAGTGCTACCGCATTCTTATACTAAAAAACATAGCTTTTTACAGCACATTATACCAGAAACTGGCTGAAAATTTATTTTACAAAAACGTCACATTGAAATTTACACAGAGAACAAGCGAGAGAGAGAGAAAGATAAATTACATACAATTTTTTTAACTTGATTTATTTATTTATCTTATTTATAATTCTATGCGTTTAATACTGTTAAAATGTTTTATTCATTTACTTATTTAAGCAAGCTTAAAATATGTTACTTTAGTTGATCTTTTCTTTCTATCTACCCCCCTCCCCCCCCCCCCCCATCCCCATCCCGTTGTTTGGACTATGCTATGCTTCTTCGGTGATTAATCTTTAGAAAGAGTACTGTGGTCTCTCTAATCTTCAGAAGGAGTACTGTGGTCTCTCACTTTATTATGTATTCAAGTACTTTCTCTCCCTCCCCACGGTCTTTTCTTTTAGCCAATAAACGCTCCCTTTCATTTCAGATATCTACGGAAGCGGGATAGGCTTATGGGTGATTCTGATCCGAAAATATCCGACATTTCCGAAAATTTTTGAGCACCTGTTCCGAAAGTTTAAAAAAAAAAAACGGCTTTCCGAATTTTTTTTTTATTTATTCATCTTAAGATTTCTTTGACAATATCTGCTTTTCTTTCCACCTTCAGACAAGCAAAATATTTTGTAGTAATTTTAAAAACTATCAATACAATAACTTTTTCCAGAAAAAGACTTCTGGTATTAATATATTAGACCTTTCATTTAATTACTTGAGGGATTATTTTTGACCTTATATACATATTTGCGTATGTACTGTTATCTTGAGGGGGGGGGGGGGATTTTTAACCTAAGTATATAGTTTTTGATTTTAAATTGACGGCTCATACTTTTTCCGAAAATTTTGCGAGAAGTTCTGAAATTTTTTTTTCGCTTAGAATCACTCATGGATAGGCTGTCAATGAAAATGTGCATACATACATATACAGCTGATAAAAGTGTGTGTAATATGTACTTGTATATGAAAAGATTAAACAAGGAGCTTACCCAGTTGGGTTGTTTATTCATTAGAAACTAAATGCTATTAAAAAACTGAAGTTAAAATTATTCCGCGGGAACGCACTTTTTGACCTTTGTAGTGGAAAATATGGGAATATATAAACTTAGAATCGGTGTCATCGTGGGTGATTTCCACATAAAATGGCGAAACTTTTTTCGAAGAAGCTGGTAATTAAAAGCTGGAGTTCGACAAACTGGTTTTTCGTTACTGTAACGTTTCCCAATGATTTCAAGGAAATAAGATACGAAAATTACTCATTAATAAGAACGAGACATTATTTTAAAATTTATCTCTTTATTGAGACATTTTACTCGATTGTTTTTAAGTGGTTCTCTCTTAATAAACTTCATTCAGTTTCAAACCCTTTTGTAAAAATTTGCTTTTTATGATAGGTACTTTTATATTTTGCAAATAAAAAGTTGAAAATACTCTGTTTATTATTGCCATTGAAAATTTATTCATATTTTTATAAAGAGTAGGTAAAAAAAATATTTTTGTGCTTAAAACGTTATTACAGCTTATGGAAACCATGCACAAAAGTTAATCAATAATTTCATCGATAAAGACTGAATGTCTTTATCATAGTTATTATCTAACTAGATTTTTCTATCAATTCAGATTCAATTTATAAAATAAAAATTTAATGAAAATACTCCATACTAATGTGAAAACCATACCAAATTAAAGACATTAGAGAACAAAACATTCAACATTACAAATGAAGGACAAAGAGGTCTAGGGTCTAAAAGCAAAAATTTTTTAAATCTAAGAATATGACATTATATTGTTGATAATTTGCTGATTTCTTGTTTCGCATCAAGAGGAAACCCTGCAAACAGTTCTTGATATGGCGAAGCAAAAGGTAGAATCATTCACCTCTGTACTCCAGCTTACCGCTATTTTAATCACACCAGTTAAAAAATGTCTATCTCCCTTTCATGAAACGATAAAATTTGTGTTTGCGAGTAAATTTTGTACAAAGTTTCAGTTTCTTTTTTTTTTTTTTTTTTTGTGCACTTTTTATTAGCATTTCATTCTTATTTGTTTAGGGAAGATCTATTGCTCCTGTTGCCCCTCCCGCGAATATATATATATATTTGGTGGGGATTGGGCAATCGCCCGAATTTCTCTACAAACGTAATGTTAAAATTTCCCTCTAATTTACTTAGCCAATCTATGCAACGTCAATACTTTAATTGACAGAGGAAATGTGGAATACAGATGGAACTTGCACTCACTGGAAATCGCCAAGGAAAGTGAACCATTTAATTTATGTAATCATTTCCGGCGTTTTTAAATAGTTATTTCAGCCTGAGAAAGAAAGAAAGAGAGAGAGAGTGGGAGGAGAAGGGAAGAGAGAAAAGACATATCCGAAACAATAGGAAGGCTTATATGTTTAATGCTGGTATTCAGTTTACCATTTATTTTTCCATAGCATCCCACTTACTTAATCATCAGTTATAGAGTAGTGAAAATGAAATGAAACTTGTAAAGATAACTCAGCTGTAGTACCATTCGTTGTGGAATGAAAATTTTTGACATATACAATTAGATTAAAAGCTTTGCTGCAACAGTTTCATTTGTTCCCCCTTCCTTTTCTATTATTTCAATTTCCCAGATGTTTACTATTATTATTATTATTATTTATTTATTTATTTATATATTTCTTTATTTATTTGATCGCCCTCGACACTGTTCATTTTCATGAATAATATGTTTTGCAATTTAAAAGTATTGTTTTGTTTTTTAAATAATTATTTCAGCCTGACAAAGGAAGAAAGAGAGAGAGAGAGAGAGAGAAGTATCCACAACAATAGAGAGCGTAAGACTTATTTATATGTTTTATGCTGGTAGGTTTTGAGTTTGCTCTTCTTTTTCTTTTTTTTTAATGTGTCAAATTTTTTCTCAAAGAAGGCAATAATTTGAACTTTTGAACTGATAAGAGGCGTATCGTATCATACATTTTTACACAGGCTATCAAGACCAACGGCTTTTCACCTACAACTCTGAAAAGCATTAAACTTCATACGTGAAACATCAAAGAACATAATGTGCTCATCGGTCTCCGCTAAAGGCAGAGCGTAAGAAAAATGAAAAAATAAGAATTGAAAAAAAGAGCATGCATAACATAATGACAATCTGGCAAAACATCCTATGCACAGAATTTACATACATACATCAACTTTTGGGCTTGGCAATGGATTGTTTTTTGTACTCAGTGAATCGTAGTTGAGTCTCTCTACTCCTTTTGTCTTTTCTCTTTTAATGAAATTCGGCATAGGCAAACAAGCATTGCTAGAATTATGCTGGATAATCTATCGAATCTAGTTTAAAATTTCATTTGTAAAGTTAAATATTTCTGATGCTATATATATTCTTAACTCTAAAATTTTCCTTCTCAAGGCGCAATGTCAACTTCTCTTACAAAATTCCATATAAATACGAAAAACGAATAGAAATTTTCCTTATTGCCCTAAGTTTCCCACTGAGCTTTTGTAGGGATAAAACAGGCAATTAAATCAAAAGTGAAGTAAAGAACATTTCCTCTGTCTTCCACTCCAAAAAAATGAAAACGAACAAATAGGCGTAACGCTTTTGAGTTTCCTGGCAAACATGATGTCAAACCACACTTATAATGTCCCTCCTATTTACTTGGCCAACCTACGCGACGTTTGTACGATCCAGTACACGTGACAGGGAAAGAAGTCGCGTTTGTTTTTCAAATGTCTATTGTCGACCGTTCTGGGCGATTTTTGCCTGGGGATAAAGAAGCGCTCGACCTACTTACTATGCCAGGGTCGTAAGGTCGATCCTAGACGAAATTCATCCCGCTGCGAGACAGCGAATGCATAGATAAGCTGGGATTTAGCAGAAAGTTTGCTCCGCAGGCTGAACCATCGGCAAACTAGAATGTTTTCGATTTCCATTTTTACCTTTAACCGCTTTCTTGTAATAGATTGAGGAAATTTTATTTCGGATTTATAACTAACTCTTCCCAGTTTAAAAATTTTAAAAAAACGGTAGCTGTAACGTCAAGGTTAAATTTGCTATGCTTCAAAATTAGATTCTTGACACAAGATTCGATTGCTAATATATCTAAACAATGCTGGAGCTTGTTGCAACGGAATAACAACAAGGCCATCTTTAATTTTGTTTAGAATAGTAAATAATGCTGTAGGAATAATTACTTGATGTAATTGACAAAGTATGTGTAAGATTTTTCTTATATCAGGTATTCAAAATTATTAACGGTTAGTTATCTTCTAAATTTGTTTTTTAATCAATTGTTTTAAGGTATATATAAATATACGTATATATATATACACATATACAGTGAAGCCTGTGTGTCGACCACTTGCGGTGCAACACTTTAGTGGTCAACTTATAAAAGATGGGGATTATTATTATTTTGTCATTTCTTACACTATAAATTCATTTTTTAACTAATTAAAAAACTCTTGAGTACAGCTTCAGGTATCAGCAATGCTTTACAATAGTAATTTCAGATAGAACAACAAAAGAAGAAACCCATTTAAAGAATAAATAGCCCTCATAGTACTTTTCCCATATGGTTAACTCACAAAGAGGTTTAGAGAAGATTTATATTACTGTTTCATCCATCCAGTGGTCCCGCAGTGGACCAGTCGGTAGAAGCTCTGTTCCCGCAGAGTACCGAAATTGAAGCAACATTGACCGAGGTCAGTGGTTTTGGAAAGTGATAACCTCTTGTGGCTGGTAGCTTTTGGACCGTGTACGCTAAAGGGAGCTTTTGCAAGTTAAATCCGTCTCGACTCCAATGTCCTCCAAATGAAACGATACCTCTGGGGTTGCCTACCTCAGATGACAGTCTCTTATTTGGGAGCTGGTTCAAAAAATTAAGAGACCTCTCAAAGGTCTCTCCCATTCTTCCTCGGTTCTTGCGAGGACTCAACAACAACATCCATCTGAGGTAGGCAGGTAGACCAGTATCTCAGACCAGTACCTCAGTATCTGAGGTAGACCAGTATCTCAATGGAAATACTGGTCTAAAATTGTAGTACAGAAAATATCCTGGAAAAGTTAAGTTAGTTATTTTTATCTTTTTAAAAATAAATAATTAGTTGGTCAACTTTATTGGGTTTACTATATATATATTGTATATATATATATATATATATATATGTATATATAGATGGGCCAAATCATATTTTACCTATAAGGCCCTAGAATTGCGTTCTTAGCACTTCAGTTGCAAAACATTTACGGGGGAGAACCTCGAACTGAAGAAAAGGATTTCATGCATTTTACTCATAAGGCAATATGCATTACATAGCAATAGACATCAACTTAACGACAAATGTGAATATTTTTTTCCATATTTTACCGAGATTTCAATGTTGGTTTTAAATGGAATGTTGTAATTCCTTTTATCTGCATCATTTCGTTCAATAATTGCAATGGTTTTTTAGAAATTTTATTTGTAACTTGATTATTGCATGAACAGGTAATTTCAGTTTCTTTACTAATTTAATGCATAACATTAAAATTCATGTCGAAATTTAGAATGGAATATATAAAAATGATATAGGGTCTTATAGAAATTACCATATAATGTCCAATTTTGAAAAACATGAGCTGATTTCTATCTGTTTTGACTAGCACCAAAATTTTTAGATAATTTGTAAACATCTAAGTGAACACAAATGCATTTCAATCATAAGTTGCCATAATTTACGTTATTTTGTGTTAAGAAAACATTTGCTCAATATTTTGTAGTAATTTAATAAATGTGTTTCTGTTTACTGTATAATATACTAAAGTATTTGTTTTACATTTTATAATACTTTTCTAATGGTATTCTATGGATATTTTATGAAAAAATAGTTTACATTTTTTTTTAACATTATCACATAAAAATAAAGTATTTGGTGTAGATTTCACAATACTTTTAAAATAGTTAAATATTCGTTGAAATTTTATTCCAATTTATAGCAGAACAATATATTGTGTGTCTTTTCTAACATTTTTATGATACGAAAATATCTGTTGACTATTTTCCGTTATTAAAAATTTTGTTGTATGTTTTTAATGTATTTTTAATGCTGAAATATCAGCGAAGTTTTTTAAGCTCTTTACAATATTTGTTTGCGAAAATATTTGTTGAATATTTTACTTTATTAAAAGATTCGTTGAATATTTTCAATGTATTTTTAATGCTGAAATATCAACGAAGTTTTAAGCGCTTTACAATATTTAAGTTTGCGAAAATAGTTGTTGATTATTTTACGTTGTTAAAAGATTCGTTGAGTATTTTCAATGTATTTTTAATGCTGAAATATCAGCGCAGTTTTAAGCACTTTTCAATAGTTTAGTTCGCAATGTATCTTTTATAATATTTTAAGATGTAAAACTATTTAATGGCGATTGCGAAGTGTTAATTAATAAAATTTCTCAACTCCTTATCTAAATAAACGATAGATGAAAAGTTGAAATTCAAGCTGTAGGAATCTTATAATTGGGACATCTCCAACTCAACTTTGAAGCACGTGTTGGATAGAAATTTCTTAAATTTTATGTTAGATGTTTCGTAATGGAAGACAAGATGAAAATCCTGACGTGAATGTTGATTGGTTTCACAAGGTCATGTGAGAAAGTTATCTAATGACCATTATGCGTCAAGTCTATAGGTTGAGGTGTCTTCATGAATCTAATCGCTTTTCTGTTGAGCAAGTCTCGACAAGAAGATTTAAACTAATTCCTAATGTAAGCAACATGCACTAATAAAAGTTGCGATAGTTAAGTAATTTCGTGCTTGGTGTCATTTTGCTTTAAACGTTCACTTTACAGTTGAATGAAAATTATTTCAATTATTTCACTTTTGCAAACACATAACTGCTCTCATAAAGCCTTTTTTTTTTTGGTGTGTGTGAGTGAGCGTCTATATGAGCGTGTGAGAAGCTTAAACGAAAGAATGAACGAAGACGAACGTCAAGAATGAAATCAAGGTGTGCCGTTTAAAACCAAAAGCTAGTACAGAGGAAAAAATATAGATCTTGGAGAATGAAGTTATAACGCACCTTTTGAAACTCTGGAATTGAACTAATTTAGTTACACGAAAATAGCGTTTTGTTAATAACATTTACTCCTCAATTTTCATAATTATTATTTTCATACATGCAAGTTTTCCAAAATATATGCTTAAATATTTCAAAAATTTATGTTCCAGCAAACATTTATCATTTGTTATTAAATTGTGATTTTTTTCTGTTTTCGGCAGATTTTGGTAATTTAAAAAAAAAGTGTAGCCCAAAGATAAGTATTGGTTAGTCTATAATTTAATTGTAATTATTCATTACACAACTTTTCCACACTTTTTCTAAGGGAAAATTGGAAACGTGAAAATTAAATGTTTGTAAAAATTTACTTCATTTTCGGATAATTTCGCACATTTACCCCTGAAAGTGGAACCGGAAAATATTGATGGATAATTTTAAAAATCTTTATTTATGTTTCTCATACATTCTGATATATATTCGTCATTATCACAAAAATAATAATAATAATAATAATTTACGAAATTGTTGAATTTTACCTTAATTTTTAAGTTTTTTGCTTTTTTTGACCCAAAACTAGAGCCGGAAGATATTAATTGATTAAGTGAAAACTTTGTGTGTATGCTCCTCATGCCACCCCTCAACTATTCAGCCCTCACGCAAAAACAATTTCCAAAAAAAGTTTTTTATGCTTCGCCCTATTGTTTATGTATAATGTCAATAAACTTCTCAAAACCACAAAAGTATTAAAATATCAGTGAGTTATTTTGAAATAAGTTAAACTATCTAAAAGTTTCACAGAATATACTAGCATTTAATATACATTATTAAATTCTGAAGATCATTTTTGTTTTATATCATATACATTTTCTGCTGCAAGTATCGGCTGGAGGTTCGTTCATTTTTTTACGAAATATTTCATTCGGCGCACTTTAAAGGACTTAATTTTAAGAATGCACTGCAAACGAAACAAAAGACTATGCTTAATGAATTTTTTTTCATAAGATAAACTTAGCATTATGGTGGTTTTCAAAGAATCTTGCACAACAAAAAAACGGCTTCGAAGTTAAAAACTGATGAAATTACGCTTCAAATACTTGCACTTAAAACCATTCGGTAAAAATGCACTCGAAATTTAATAATTATAAAGCAAATTCATATGGCGCTACTGCAAAGCAGTTATCTACCAATTAAGACTGGCGGCTTCCTGTTTTGCCGCTCTTTGCAATCCCGCCTGATGCGATCGCCTCTTCGCATCACGCCTTGGTAGCAGTGTTTCGAGCCGAGCTTCTTTAAACTCTTTAGGAAGTGAAGTACGTCAACATCTCCATTACCAAATACAAATGTTTCTCATCATAGCGTTCACTTTGTCTGGAATGTGAAACAAAGTTTATTTGTACTGTAGCGGAAACAATTTAAAACAGAAACGTATTCCCAATGTTCTCAGCCCGGAGCGCCGCATACCCCCACCAAGCTCTTCCCGTTCTCCCAGGAGTACGCGTACCAAACTTTGGAAAACACTGACATAAAATGATAGAAACTAAATGAACCAGTAGGGAAAAACATTCGGAATCACAAAGAAAATCTTTTCCTTTTTCGAATGTTTAAGTTTACCTTAAAAGCTTTCAGAAGCGTAACATAATTACAGTCTCGTATGCAGGAACTTAGTTCTGAAAGGGGTTAAGAAATTAAACTTCTCTCAGAAGTATTTGAAAAATTACGGTAGAAAATATACATTGTTTAAACGACATTTGTTTGTTTTTTGTAATAGTTCATTGTCTTTTTTTCTTTAAATTCTCTCTTACACTTAAACATAACCCCGCTAAGAGAAAATAAACGCAAAACGTTGTCTTCCAAAAGACCCAGCTTCCAAAAACGTCATCGATAGCGCCTTTTACTTATTAAGAAATGCAATTAAAAAAATCACTGTTGTTGGTTTTGAAAAATTCGGCAATTAATTGTGTTAAGATTTATTTTACCCAAACTTTGGTAATCTTCCTAATACGTTTAGAGATTCTCAAAAAATAAACTATGCGAAATTTTTAAGTCAAGGAGCATTTGTAAGGACTTGCGATAAATGATACTAAAGCGAAAGATTTTAAAATATTTGGCAAGGTTTCTTACAAGCAATGGATAAACAGTGGTAACATTTCCAAACGTTAGTAGAATTCCCAAAAACCAAGAACAAAAGATCGGAAAATCTTAATGTTCTCTGGAAAATCGACAATCAAATAAGTGGTGGTAAAGAACTACACACAAATGAAGAACTCATAAAAATCTAAAATACGTAAAAAGTATTTTGTAATAATTTCATTTTAAAAATCTTTAAAGCGATTTTTAGCTGATTTTATTCAAAAACTTTAAGTTTGAAACACCCTAGAAATATATTTATAACAAGAAATATTTTTTTAACATAGCCCTTGTAGGATTTTTCACCTATAATTTCACCCTTCATTCATTTTAATGGCATTCATATGAATATTCATTCATTCATTTACAAAAGATTCCTTCATATTTTTCTCAAAAAATACCTCGCACGTAAGTTGTTCCTTCTATTAATGACACTAATCAAACCTGTTATTTCAGAGGTTCCAAATGAACTAATGAGGGTGTTAAAACATCATAAAAATATTCTTCGAATGACATCCAATAATTTTCGAGCCCTACATTGAGGTCAAAACTTCTCATGGGAGTTTTTTTTTTCTTCTGTTCTTGCATCGAAGAATGCATATTTTGCGGAAGGGCGTGCTAACAACATGTGAGAAAATGGGCGTTTATGATTTTTGATCTGGAAACACATGTTGCTGCAAACATAACAAAAAGAATAATAGGATTCTTCAGAATGGGAGGTATATTTTTTGAATTGTTGTTTCGCAATTTTATAATGATTCTATATTCATTAATGTAGCAATTCGAAGCAATACTGAAAGATACTTTTAGTTTTAAAAATATTTAAAATGTTAGCGATAATTTTTTTTTTTTGATGAGTAAAGATATATTTTATTAACTGTATTAGGGACAATTCAAAAGTCCTCGAGGACCACTTTTGATTCGCATGTCATTGCTTGTGCATCCGTGAATATATATATATGTTATATATATATATATATATATATATATATATATATATATATATATATATATATTGCTACGAAATTTCGGAATTAAATGCAGATGTCATAAAAATAGAAAATATAAAAAATACTTTTCGATGAAATTATCTAGTATAGCCTTACTTTTCTTAAGAATTTTGTTCCGCATCTCAAAGTAAGTGGAAAAGGGCGGAGGGAATAAACAAGTTTCATTTAAATTGTTCAAATGATTTGGACGGTTGAATTAAGCTGATAAACACGTGAAAGCCTCAAAATGTAGGAACGATGAATCGAAGTACTGTCGTACTAATTATATTACCAATTAAGTACAATGGTACTTCGATCCGTCTACTATTATTGTAGTAATAATTGTACTATATGCAGTCTAGTATCATTTTCCCTGAACGATTTAAGTTTGTCAAATTGATTTCAAAACAATTATTTATGAAGTAATATGTTCTTAATATTCCGCCATTTGTAAGTTTTGAGATAGGTTATTTATATTTTAGTATAGGTTGGTCATAATTAAAGCTACCCTTTTTAGACCTACGGAGAGCTCGTTCTAATTTACTAATATCATTGAAACTTATTATGTACGTTACATGGACCATTAGGAAAGGGAAATATGAACATGAGAAATAGTTTAAATTTTCGCCACAAGAGTTGGACTTTCTTCTTCTCTATCTTCGCAATTCTCACCGCCATGTTGCTACAGTTGACAGAGAAAAGTTTCGCGCTACTGCTGAAAACGCTATATGATTGAGGCGAATGGATTGCACATTAAAAATTTTGTGTTTAAAAAAAAAAGTTTATGTTAATAATGGTTTTTTTTATTTGCCGCTCTCACGTAAAGGTAGAGTGACCATACGTCCTCGGGGACAGTCCCAAAGTTTGTTATATTTTTAATGTTTTGTCCCAAAAACACTGTAACTACTAAAGTAGGATTTATATTGTTTCTCTCCAAATTGCTTCTAGATTTGCAATTTAGAACTTTTAGATAGAATTTTGTAAAATGTTAGATAATAATCTTGAAATGATCAAATTATTGCCTAAGTATTAAAATTTCTAACAAGCAATGAACTAAGAAAATATGTATACATTATGTAGAAAATATCTTAGGATATCCTTTGAAATATATTAATGAGAGTAATTTTTCATAATAGAAGTGTATTCTGATATTCATAATAGAATTTCGTATTGGTTTGTAATGTTCCCAAAAACGTCCTCAAAACTTTTTTCTAGCGTCCCCAAATTGTCTTTGGATTTAAGGGGTACTAGAAAAAAGTTTTGAGGACGTTTTTGGGAACATTACAAACCAATACAAAATTCTATTATGAATATCAGAATACACTTCTATTATGAAAAATTACTCTCCCCAAATTGTCCTTGGATTTGGGGACATGTCCCTAAATTGATGCTCGGAAATATGGTCCAACTACCTGAAGGTAAAAATTTGAACTGATATTTCCTCATTGTAGATTTCTTTTTCTCATGGTTCATATGTAAAGTATACCACAGGAAATGTCTATCAGAATGGACTCAACGTAGGTCTAAACAAGGTGACTTCAATCAAAACCACCCCTTGGTGATGACAAAATTTCTATTTTTCCTCGTTTCGCTTAAAACAACAAAGCGACCATTTTCATCTGAGTTGTGACTAATTAATAAGTAACATCTCTATAAGTTGATAAGTACCTAAAAGGGCTGAAATACATGTCCTGAACATTGGAAAAAGAAAAATAAACTTCATACGACATTCCATTCTTCCTTTTGGTAACACCAGTAGCAAACAATGATGCATAGTTTCAGCAATATAACTATTAGGAAACTTAATCGGTCAACGAGCATAGCATTTAAGACAATGGAAACAATTGCTGCACGCCGTAACTTGCAGGATTAGTGGAATTTCCTCTTTGTAGAAATTGTCACGTAACTATACTGAAGCAAAAAGATGACATGTTTCGATAACAAATCTATTCATTGGAAAAGTGGATGCCTGACAGCTACATGGTTTCAGACCTTGAGATGGAAAATAGAGAATGTTTTCCAAGCAGTTATCAATTTTAAAGTTCAATTATTTGGGTATGTTAATCTGAGAAATTGGGGGAAATTTAAGCATAGAAAAAATTACAGATTTACTTGGAAAACAATTTTAGGATAATGATTAAATTGGTTAATATTTCTAGGTCCTGTAATAAGATTTTATTTCTTGACAAAAGCATATGAACAAGTTTTGAAGCCTAAGGCTTTGCAGTAGTTTTAAATTTCTAAATAAAAAAGTTTCACACAGTATTTGAATTTTTACCAGGGGTGCCCACCATGACGCACACTGTACCATTGAGATTTGGGGGACATTTCAGTAGCTTTTAGGAGGGCTTGGTCGACTATTTGGCCGTTTTAGGGGGTTCCGTAGCTTTTAAAGGGTGCGTCATCGCTTTGAGGGGCTGGGCACCCCTGTTGTAACTAGCTCTCTAAAAACCTCACCCCATCAAAAAAAAAGGTATTTGAAAAAGTCTATACAGCGCTATAACTACAGATTCATACAATTGAAAAGAAAAAAACTGTAATACGGGTACATATTTAATATAATTAGCACTTCTTAGTTAACAACCATGCATTGCAAGATACTTTTTACGTTGTTATAAGTTTAACGCTGAGCTCAAGTTTATTTTAAGGCTGATTTACTGTCGCTAAATTAAAAAGGAAAAAAAGAATGGAATTTGCTTGTTGAGAAGTATAATGAGCTTTAGCAAAAACTGCACAATGCACGTACGCAAATTAGAGTGTATCTAAAAAAACTTTTTTTGAAAATTAAAAAACATTTCAAGTTGATGAAACATTGTCCCCATAGACCAGGTCCGTCATTTCAAAATTGCTCTAGACCCACATGTACCACAATAAAAATTTTTAAAAATACCCAGATTAAAAAATATTTGTGTCTCCCGCACAAGGCTTAGAATTGATGATTTTCTTCAAAAAATGGATATTTTTTTTCTATATTTATTAAAAATTAAGTATATACATATATTTTGTTAATTTCAAGTCGAAAAATGTAAACAATGAAGTAGGAAATTAATGTGAAAAAAAGTTGTTGCTCTCATGCAATATTAAAGTCTTCCGACAGTAGTCGGAACGGAAAGTTGAATTTTTCAATATATTTTTACTGTTATTAATTTATAAATGTTGGTTAAATTTTATTTTGTTGGTTCAGTTTTCATGGCCTATATGCAACGAGTATGCCTGATAGAAAAACAGTTGTTTTGGGCTGAAAAGGACGCGTACAAAATTCACGCGTCTATTTAGAAATGTTGGAAAAACTAGCAATGGAAATGGCTTGATCTAACATGAATATGAACAACATCATACATATAGACAACATCAACATGTGTTTTAGTTTTGAGTTTTCATATTTAACCGTAGTAATAATATACTACTACGTAATGCAATGAAAATGACTCTTGAAATATTATTTTATTGCTTACATTTATTTTCAAATTTGATAATTAATCCTGCAATATAATCGGAAAAGAAATTCAAATAGTTTTTATTCCTACAACAATATAAAACTTGCATCAAAACTTGTTTATTAGCGAACAAATTTTCAAAAACAACATTTACAAAATAACAATAATAATACGTTTATAATGTGAAATTTAACTTTAAAAAATCCTTACTTTTTAGTACTATGGGGGGTACTATGAGATTTAAATGTTGCATGAGAGTCCACAACATTTTTTAAACATTATTTCCCTACTTCATTGTTTATTGTTTTTGAATCGAAATTTTTAAAAAATTCTCCCTAATTGAAAAAATACATCTAGAAAAAATCATTTTATTGAATAAAATCATAAATTTTAGGTCTTGTGCGGGAGACCTGAATATTTTTTAATCCAAGTATTTTTATTCTTTTTAATTTTTTTCTTTATGTGTGGCATAAGTGAGCCCATAGAAGCAATTTCTTATCAGCTTGAAATTTTGAATTTTCAAAAAACGTTCGTTTTCGATACACCCTCACGCACATGTAACATCAGCCAGTAAATTAGCAGTTGTGACGGAAAGCATATTAACCATTTACAAAAAATTTTAATATATTTATGTTGTTCCACTCAGATTAAAGACAAGTCAACATAATCCTTGCTATACCCACCCTACATCTTATTATCATTAGTTTTCTTAATAATTCAACTACCTTTTCTTACCATTACATTTATTCTTCTGATTACTCCTTTTTCTCTAACTAGCCTTTCTTTCCCTATGACAGTTCCGTTTATTTTTCTGACGAGTCCGTTCAGCACCCATCATCAGCTAAAAATTACGGATAAGTTTCCGCATAATACGAACACGATCCTGATATAATTACTTTACATAAATATTGATTTATTAAAAGAGTATGCAAATGGAATGATCTTACTCAATCTGAATTACAAAGTAAAACCTGTGAATGAGCTCTGTATCATGCTACCGCTACCATATGAAGCTTACCAGCCAAATAAGTAAATAAGTGGTCAAATAGGAAAAGCACAGGATGGGTCAAACTTCCCTAGTTATAAAAAAACGAAGCAAAGTAACGAAAGCAAAGGTATAAGAAAGAAAAAAATTCGTTCATATAGCCATTCATTTTCATTCTTCAAAGGCGAATATAGCAAGTTCTTATTTTGATCCTTGGAGATCTAAGCAGCTGTAATTGAATTTCCTTTGTGATAAAACAATTACGCACTTTCAAAATGATGAAATTTTCAGAATGATATTTACGCCCCTTAAGAACTGACATTTTTTTTTTAAATTCTAATACGCTTCCTGTTGCATATTAATGGACACCTAAACGAGTTTCGCGACGAAAACAATATTGTTAGGTTTTTGAAAATGGCAACGGATACTTCGAGGCCAGCTGGCGGATGGCATAAATCACACAGCTTGCCGCATCGTTTAAACTGTATTACAAGATTTCCTCAAAGAGTTTTTGTAGTCAGCAAGGTCGGATTCGGAGACATTCTTTTTTTTTTTTTTTTTTCACATTTCACGCATGCTTTACAAGAAGAAATGTGATGGAAAGGAGCGTCGCAATTACTTTAATGTTTGTAAGTGGGAACATTTTCCAGAATTTTACTAGAAAACAGAAGTTTAGCGTGCAACATCAGGTTACTGGAAAACGGCAAAGAGCCGACTTGTGAATATTCGGCATTACAATTGATCTGGCAATTAGAATTTTAGCAAATGTTTTTAAGTTATAGGATTGAGGTTTCTTTCTTTACATAATAGTAAAGATTGACGTAAATAAGTTATTTTTCTGACGTCTCTCTTTTTTTTTCTTTTTTTTTTTTTTTGCTCAATGTTGCGAAAGAAGCATTATTAATCTGCAAATACAACCTTTTTGAAAAGCAGGAGAAAAAATTTAGCATTTTAATAAAATGTGACAGTATTTAAATAGCAATTAAGCTGTTTACTGAAAATTACTTAAAACTTTAAAGCAAAGTTTTTATTAATTTGCATAAAAAAATTGAAGTGTACATTTCGAAGCGTAAAAACGTCCATGTGTTTACAAAGTGTAAGCAGCAGGGGTCTCACCAGGTGGAGGTCATACATATTCATTCATTCACTGATTCCTTTATTCATTTATTCATTCATTCACTCATTCAAGTATTTATTCATTCATTCACTCATTCATGTATTTATTCATTCACTCATTTATATATTCACTCATTCATATATTCACTCTTTCACTCGTTCACTCATTTATTTATCTATTTCTTCACTCATTCATTTATTTAGCCCTAATTTAGACATAATATTTGGCAAACCGTCTTTTAGGCTTTTCTTCAGCCTGTTTTGTTTAAACTAAGTTTGCAGCTAATTTTTTTATCTTGATTGTTAACAACGTTGGTAACGGTATTTCTTTTCCTTCTGCCTTTTGCTGTGCAGATATTTAGTTGATTAATATTGTAGTTAAAACCTTGAGTGGTAATAGTCTTTCTTTTTTTTTTTTTTTTTTGGAGGATTTCCGTAGCATTGATATTATAATAGTATTATATCTTATTGGACGTTATCAGCACACATCACGATTTACTACTTAGTCCTTGCCCCTTCAGTTTGTTCTGAAGAGACTTGCATAAATACAGTATCATAAAAATGCACAGCAGCGGTCCGCCACATGGTTTTGAATTAATATATTAATATTAAAAAGTACATTTGACTGGTAGTAAAGTGATAAATGCATATTGATGAAATAAAATTTATTGAGTAGATTCTACGAGTCAGAATGTGGCAAAATAATTGTTCTAAAAGACGAACAGTACTTTTATATTGTAAATCATATCTTTAGTGATATCAATACAGCAAGACACAACGCAAAACATATTTCTCCTAACTCTATCTACACATTCACATTCTATCTTTCACATATAAAAGGGAAAAAATATACTCAGTGGAAGTTTCGCGTTCCCTCTAGCCATTTTTATTCTTTCCTGCCTGTAGGATCGCCATTTGATTACTGTGGGCAGCTAATTTTTAATTCTGTGCAACATCTCAGAAAAATAATATTTCTGTACATATAAAAAAAAATCTACCAGTGCGTACACAATGGCGAATCAACAGGTCTCTTTTTTAACACTGGCCTGACCGTGCAGGTACCGATAGTGACAAATAAAACTACAGCTTAGGTTATTAGCCAGTTACTTCACATGATGAAACTCATGATGACTCTTGTCAATTTTTCTGTATTGTCGACAAATTTTGTCACATCAAATTTACGAAACATTTGCAAATGTTTCTCCGCCAAGCCAACGCGAAAAGTACTGAAGTCATTGTGCCAGAATAAGATGCAATCTTCCATGTGCATTCAATTATATTTAGAGCATATCTTCGAATGAAAGGAGGAAAAAGGATTAAAAGTGTTCATTCTTTTAATGAAATAATTTTGTCTCGGAAAATTCTTGATTTTACTACTAGTTGTTCAGGAGGTTGATAAATGGATAATTTTTACTACAACAGGAACCCGCAAAAAAAAAAAAACTTCTATGGTTCGAAAGATATTTTCCATTGGAAAGGCAAATGTGCTTCAGACAGACTTTACCAGAAAGAACTTCTTTGAATTGATAATACAATTTTTTGCATATATAAATGGTAGTATGTAGTAACGGAGATAATGAAAATATTTTGAATATTTTTTTCAAAGAAATGGGAAACAATTATGCGTAATAATAATAATAATAATAAACCATCCGAAAACCTTACATGACGAAGATCATTGATTGACTGACTGGATGGTCTGATAGAATTTTCAAATTCTGGATTTTTTTTTTTTTTTTCCTTCACGCAAAAGGATCACCGCAAACGACTTTATTGCTTACGCAAATGATTATTCCATTTCAAATTATACCTTATTACAGTTCCTATTAATAATTTCTATTTGGCAGGGATTAAAATTCCTTAAAAAATGTTTTTACGGAGTAAACAATTGCAATTTCAATGTTAGTATTTGCTAAAAATTTGTAAAGCAGTATACAATTTATTATTATTCTCTTATTATTTTTCTTATTTCATACTTTTTTTCTTTACTTAGTTTTTAAAAGAAATAATATTCGAAGTTTATTTTCACTTAATCCTGCATTTTGTTTTCCTAAATTGTACGCTTATACATTCAAAAAATGTGCGCGATTTTAAGATTTTCTTATTAAAGCATATTAATAATTAAAAATTGGTTAAATATAACTGTAAAAAAATTCCTGGAATTGATGTGATATCCTTCACATAATAACTAATAGTCTTTTTGCATAAAAAGATGGATTTTGATAAGGAGTAAGCAGTCATTGTTTCAATTAATAAAAGTGTATGTATGAAATAATTTGGAGCCTACTCCAAATGAGAGATAGAGATAAATAATGATACAAACACGATGTTGGTACACAGGAAAGTAGGTTTTCTCAGTTCTGGAGGAACCTCTTGTTAATCTTATATATATGCGGCTTATTCTGTCTGTCTGTCTGTCCGCTATATAATCCAATGCCGTTTTACCGATCGGGACCACATTCGGCACGGTTAATGTTTACGACCCGAGAAACTGATGGCCGCAAAAATGAAAGTTGTGACTCAATTAGTTTTTTTTTAATTAATTGTTTTAAATTTTTCAATTATTTTCTTGACCCGTTTTATTTTATTTTTGGATTGTTGCCGTCGTTTCAAACCACATAATTACAGTTGCCGTGTGAACAAACAAATCAACGCAGTTGCCATTGTTGTAAAAATTTAACAAATATACTAATAATAATTAAAACGTTTCTCTAGCATATTGAGTGAGGCTTCGCTGCATTTGCAATTTCCGTTAAAAATTAATGTATGCGCGAATCTATACTAATATTATAAAGCTGTAAAGTTTGTTTGTTTGAACGCGCTAATCTCAGGAACTACTGGTCCGATTTGAAAAATTCTTTCAGTGTTAGATAGATCATTTATCGAGGAAGGCTATAGGCTATATGTCATCACGCTAAGAGCAATAGGAGCGGAGCGCCGAAAATTGCATAAAATAGTCCTTTTCTATCGGAAGAAATTATCGCATATTTTCGAACTTGATACCATTGAAACGCCCGTAAGAAACTATCCTAGAAAGAGTTTTGTTCTTCGTGCGAAAATTGGAAGCCTCTAAATTAACTAGAAAAGAAGTTATAAGCGTTTTTCTCTGTAGTTTGAAATTATTTTTTAACCGACTTCACAACGGAAGGAGGTTATACATTCATATTGTATGTATGCCGGTTTTTTTTTTTTTTTTTTTTTTTTTTTTTTTTTTGTCCACTTATAACTTCTCACCGGATGAACCGATTTTCATGATTCTTTTTTTAATCGATCGAGGGTGGTTTCCCATAGGTCCCGTACTTTTGTTTGACCATATTCGATAATTAGAAAAAAAGTTATGGGCAGAAATGTAATTTTTTTTTTGTCTTTTCGTCCATAACTTTTGACTAAATGAACCGATTTTGATGCTTTTTTCTTTAATCGATAGAGGGTTGTCTAACTCAAATATTGCAAATCAGTTTGACTACATTTGTTCTTTAGAAAAAAACGTTATGAGTGAAAAATAAGTATTTTTTATTTTAATTGGAAAGGCTTGGCTTGATTTTTCTTTGTTGGGAAATCTATCAATAAATATAAAAGCATTGCTGAAAACATGTTTGTTGTCATGGGCTATAATATTAAAAGAAATTACAACAAGAGTTTGACTAAAGGCTTCTCTGTGGCAAAAATTAATCCGATCAGTTTGTTTGCTAAAATAGACTTCAAAATGGAATTTATCATACAAATGATTAGTTTTTAGTGCCATTCATTCAAAGAAGTTTTGCCCTTTGATATGGATTTTTTTTAAAATAGAGTATTTATGTACAAATTGTATTTACAATAAAAAGAATAAAATTAAATTATTTTTTATAAAAAAACAGAACCGACTTCATATTATAAATTGCGCTAAAAAGTAAAAAATAAATTCATTCTTTAAACAACATCGATGTGACTTTTAAACATAGTTTTAGAAGTCGGTGCAAAATTATGCGTCTAATTACTATTATACCATTTGCTACTTCATATTGGAACGGTTGCTAATTCTGCGGAAATATACATATTCGTAATTGATTCATGATTACAAAAAATTTTATCTATCCTAATTTTGCACAGACTTCTAAAACTATGTTTAAATGTCACATCGATGTTGTTTGAAGAATTAATTTATTTTTTACTTTTTAGCGCAATTTTGAATTTGAAGTTGGTTCTGTTTTTTTTTATAAAAAATATTTTATTCACGGTAATTAGCTTTAATTTTATGTGACCCAGATGATGACCATTTTATTTTATTTACATTGTTGCATCGTTTCAACAATTGTTACAGTTGCCGTGTGAACAAACAAATCAATGTAGTTGCCATTGTTAAACAAATCAAATATAATAATAGACAACGTTTCTAGCATTTTGATGAGGCATCGCTGTGTTTTTGCAAAATATAATTTAAGATAGACCGTGCAACGCCGGGCGTCACAGCTAGTTACTAATAAAGCAAAATCGGCAATTTCAATTTTTAACCGACTTCACAAAGAAGGAGGTTATACATTCATAGTGTATGTATGTCGGTTTTTTTTTGTTTTTTTGTTTTGTTTTTTGTTTTTTCACTCATAACTTCGCACCGGATGAAGCGATTTTCATGATTTTTTTTTTCAATCGGTCGAGGGTGCTTTCCCATAGGTCCCATACCTTCGTTTGACCATATTCGATAAATAGAACAAAAGTAATGGGCAGAAATGTATTACGTTTTTTGTTTTTTCATCTATAACTTTTGACTAATTGAACCGATTTTGATGATTTTTTCTTTAATCGATAGTGGGTCGTCTAACTCAAATATTGCAAATCAATTTGACTACATTTGTTTTTTTAGAAAAAACGTTACGGGCGAAAAATAAGTATTTTTTATTTTAATTGGAAAGGCTTGGCTTGATTTTTCTTTGTTGGGAAATCTATTAATAAATATAAAAGTCATTGTTGAAAACATGTTTGTTGTCATGGGCTATAATATTAAAATAAATCACTGCAAGAGTTTGACTACTGAAGGCGAAAATTAATCCAATCAGTTTGTTTGCTAAAATCGACTTCAAAGGGGAATTTATCATACAAATGATTAGTTTTAGTGCCATTAATTCAAAAAAGTTTTGCCCTTTGATATGGATTTTTAAAAAAAAAGAGTATTTATATAAAAATGTATTTACACTAAAAAGAATAAAATATAATAATTTTTATAAAAAAAACAGAACCGACTTCAAATTATAAATGGCGCTAAAAAGTTAAAAATAAATTCATTCTTTAAAGAACATCGATGTGACTTTTAAACATAGTTTTAGAAGTCGGTGCAAAATTATGAGTCTAATTACCATTATACCATTTGCTACTTCATATTGGAACTGTTTCTAATTCTGCGAAAATAAATATATTTGTAATTGATTCATGATTACAAAAGATTTTATCTATCCTAATTTTGCACCGACTTCTAAAACTATGTTTAAAAGTCACATCGATGTTTTTAAAGAATGAATTTATTTTTCACTTTTCAGCGCAATTTATAATTTGAAGTCGGTTCTGTTTTTTTATAAAAATTGTTTTATTATTAAAATTTTCCATAGTGTTGCAGATATTAGCATTGCTTGCATACATCTTTACAGTGGCATACATTTTCTGCTACATGTCTAAACAGACGCGTTTTGCCATAAATGTTTTTATTTAAGCTGCTAAAAATGAGTTTTACTAAAGCTGCTGAAATCTCATCAAGGAAATGAAGTTTCTGGCACAAATGTTGCCCTATCATTGGAAAATTATAAAGACACACTGTATTACAATAGCAGTACTCTTAATTATGCTTATAATCCATATATTTAATACTTTTAAATAATAAACATCTAACAAAGTTAGTGTAAATTAATTAAAGATTCATACGAGAAAACTTTACCGAAAATATTTGTGGTACATTATTGCCTATTTTTATTGTATTCAATGTAAATAATTAACTTATTAAGTTAACTTAATTTAAAATTTAAGATTGAAGATATTTAGCTTTTTTTCATTTATAAATCCATGAATATTTAATAAAAATTATTAAATCAAATTATAATACCGTCTTTTTTTCCCCCGTATCATTTTGTGAACATTGTTTTTGCTCATATTACCATAAAATAATGAGAAATCTCTCGAGATAAATGAAGAACAAATGCTAACCAATTAATCTAACATAAAAAAAATATTCTTAAAAATCTATAAAGTGTTTATAAAATTTAAAATCAGGAAAAATGCAATTTATGTTTTGAAATTGTTAGTTTTTTTTTTCTTTCTAATGGGGCTACGTATGGTCATTAACCTTTGCAGACCTAGTGTAATCGGCATCCATTTTTTCAAGTAGCACCACTGTCGGTGAATGCCATTTCCACTGAGAATTTTAACGCTCAATTTCTCGTAGAAGGCGGCACCTGAGCTCTCATTTGATGCGACTTGCACTAGGTATTTAGCCGAGAGTATCCAAGCCAAGCGGATACTCAAGGGATCTTTAACATGTAGCACAATCATGCGACATGGACGCAAACGATTTTCTGCATCTTGAAAATCCACCGACTCGGGCCAGGTTCGAACCTGCGATCTTCGGCATACGGACTAGCGCCTTACCACTACACCACCCTGTCGACGTTTTTTTTTTTTTTTTTTTTTTGACGAAATTTTCAAAGTAAAATGGATAAAATTGTTTCATATTTAATATTTCATGCATAGCAAATTAAATATTTTTCAAATATCTCATCAATTAGGTTTTAAAAAATTTAAATACGACTTAATGTGGCACTAATCAAATTCCGAACAGTTACTTTCTCCAAAGCGCTAGCGGTCAATAGGGCGCAGACTCACCTGAGGTAACGAGCACAGTGAAAAGGAACAGTGTTCCGCTGAGGACGGCTAGCGGTTTCATTTTCGTTGAAGAGATGTTTGATATGCTTAAGATGCTGAGGAAGATCTGAGAATAACGAGAAGCTCTCTCTCTGAATGATGAGCTGACCTCGAAGATCTTTTGGCTTTTTTTTATTTGGCGACCGGTTCCGTGGAGTCAGAGGTGAACAGGTAGCGGGAGGAACGGTGAGGATTAGAGAAATCGCCAAATGCTAATAATGCCTGATAAGGTCACTTTGAACGCAAATGCTTTGTTAATAATTGAGAACTTTTATTCTTAGATCGTATTATTTTTGATGAAATGCATTTTTCCAGAGAAAAAAACACTACAAAAGAATTTTGTAACTTTTTATTTGTTCGAAGTTTAAAATATGATTTTGAAATTTTCTCTCTCTTGATTTCGTCGTCCTCACCGCAATAAATTAGCAGTATTGATTTTTAGAAAAGTTTTTAAGATTATTCTGAAAGCAAAAACAGCCATTCAAACTGTAAAAATAACACTTACAGTTTTTTCTCAAGAAGATTGTCCTTAAACAAGTTTGAGTGTCCAAAACTGTTCTCGAAAATAAATGAAGTTGTTTATAGAAACAGTTCTGGGGGTTTTAATGTGCAATTCAAGTGCAAATGAGATCTTTAAGAATATTCTTAAAAGTTAATCATTATTAATAATAATTGATTTTCCACCATAGTTTGAATACAGTAAAACCCCGCAAATCCGAACCCCGAAAATCCAAAATCCCGGGAAATCCGAACGAGGTTTTTTTTAACAAATTTAAATTTGAAAAACACAGGCAAAAACAGAGAAACTCATTTATTTTGTCACAGCAAAACAATTACTTATTAAAATTATAAAACAATTACTATAATAATACAAACTCGCAAAATATCAATTTCACTTGAAGTCAGTTAACTTCAATTGTCGAAGTGACGAAAACCTTCCAGCGGAGGCAATTGCACGTCAGCGTCTCATAAACATGACATCGTTTGGCGTGGCTGCTGCGTGTTATTATTTTAGTGCTATTTTATAATTATAATGCATACCTATTTATTATTGATTTTGTTTCATTTATTAAAATGAGAAAAAAAAATATTATTGTTACCCCTAAATGCGCAGAGTTGTTTTTAAACAACATGTCAAATTTTCCCGAATTCTATTTTCCACTTATAACTTTGCACAAACACAAAAAAAAAAAAAAAATACAAATAAGTAAAAAAAATTGCGCAGTGTAGAGTTAATTCCTATACCGTAACAAGGGTTCGTTTATTGTGTTATGAATAGTTTTCGGCTAATCCGAACAGGCTACAGCCCCAATTAGTTCGGATTTGCCGGGGGTTTTTCTGTAGTAGAATTTTTAAAAATACATTTTTAAGAAATATCTTTAAACTTTTTAAGTATTTTTCTCTGTAACATACACTTTAAAAAAATCATTCTAATGTACCTTTAATTGATAAGGGATTGCGCAATTACTTTATTATAGGGAATTTTATCAACTGACCAAAATCTTACATTGTTCAAATAAAATTCCCTTAAATGAAATTATCATTATAAAAGGTAAATGTGTCCAAAAACAATGTCATTTATATACTTTGACAATGATAATTGAATATTATTTTTCATAATATTAATGTTGTTTATAAAATCTTATTTTTACTTTTAATAGAACAAAATATTCTCGACTATTCCCCAAATTTCACCTTCGAGAGAATTTTCTCGTTCTCTGAAAATGTTCCCATTTGAATATTCTCGACTCACATCTATAACAAGTAGTTTTTGCAATACAATTTTTTTTGGCGAAGAACCACATAAAAAAATATCATTTAGAAAATATGTCAAAGATTTACAAAATAGCGGAAAAGCGCTTCTGAAACAAAATAAATAATTAAATTTTACATTTAAAAAAATACTTTTAAACAGACTCTTTTCGGAATAAGTATCTATTTTTAAAAAATGCTTTTCCAATTAGTTGCAAAGCTGGATCCCTGCACAGTGGCGTAGCTAGTATGGGTGACACTGACACCCGGGGCGGGTAATAATGATGTAACCCCCCCCCCCCAAAAAAAAAAAAAAAAAAAGTCATGTAAACGTGAAATACGCAGTTTAATGCAATATATTTATTTTTAAAAATTGCAGCTTTGAAAAAAAAAAAAACATTCGTATCACGGGCGTCACAATATTTGAGGTATTTGTTGATGGCAATGGGTCGTTTAGGCGTTAGAAAACACTTTAAATATAATTTGGGAAGGAAACACTTTGCTCAGTTAAAAATAGAAAAGAAAATGAAAGAAAAAATTATACAATTTTAGGTATATGTATATATTTTATTATATAGAGGTTTGTTTTTCTCTGCTATGGCTGGGTGTCACCCCTAAACGGGTGACACAAAGGGAGGACCGCCCCCACTTAGCTACGCCACTGTCCCTGCACATATTTGATCCTTTGCTCCATGACATTTATCCGCTGTTATACAATCCTGTTCTTCTTGGGGATCATTCATAAATGATGTCACGCTTCGAGGGGGGAAGGAGATTTCGTGAAATTGTGACAAGTGGGGAGGGGAGGGTTAACAAGAAGAATGACATCATGCTTATAAAGACATCAAATATATGGGAAAAAAGAGTGACATCATTTATGGGCGGTCCCTTGTCCACTGCTTCGTTCGGGCATCTCTCCTGGAGCGAGATCGTCGCCAAGGGGGATAGGTTGGGGGATGAACCCCTTAACCCACAGTCCCCGCCAACAGTTGTTTAGAAAAGGGGGCCGCCAATTTCAATTCCGTTGTGTAAAAACGAAGGGGAGTTTTAAAAGTTTTAAAAAAAGGAATGAAAGAAAAAAATTACCGAAAATATTTTTTCTCCAAAAGGGTCATTCCATATCAAGTGATTCAAGGTATCTTACCTCACCTTTTCTGATTTTTTCCAAATTTTTCTCATCAACTGTACCCCTCAAGATAGTTCAAAATCCAAATTTTTAGATTTTTATCTTGTTTAGGTTTTAAGTTATCAGCCTTTGACTTTTAAAAAAAACTCCTATTTTTACATGTATGCTACAGCACAAAACAAGCCATAACTCATCAACAAATAGAGATAGTAGGGGAATAATGGGTGTTCTACCCCAGCAGGCGGTGGACGGTGGAAGGGGGCGTGGCCCCACCGCCTGCCAATGCCCCCAGGCATGCCCCCAGACGTTAGTCGAGGGGAGTTGAGTTGTATGCCCCCAGGCGTTTTTCGAGTGGAGTTGAGTTGTTTTTGCCCTCAGGCGTTTTTTGAGTAGAGTTGAGTTGTATGCCCTCAGGCGTTTTTCGAGTAAAGTTGAGTTGTATGCCCTAAAGCGTTTTTTACGAGTAGAGTTGAGTTGTTTTTCAAAATTTATAGTTTTGGAATGGCAACACCTTTTTGTTTTAGTTTACGACTTGATACGTGTTCCATTGCGGCGCCATCTATGAGAAGAAAATGCAACTATTTTCGAACTTAGAATTTTCTGTTTTCTCTCAGAATTCAAGCAGGAACTATTTTATATTTCAAAAAATAATTATAATGTATATTGAATTAGATTTAATCTTGTTAATTACCTCCTTATATATCTTTATTTTTTAGACTTAAATTTTTTTTTCATTTTCGATCTTTTTAATGTATTCACTTGCATTCACGCAGGAACTATTTCATATTATTAATTATAATGTATAATGAATTAAATTTATTGTCGCTATTTACATCCTATTATGTATTTATTTCTTTTTTCGACTTAGAAAGATTTTCTTTTTCAACCTTTTTAATGTTTCCACTTAGCATCCGCACAGGAACTATTTTATAAGTTAATTATTTTTACACTGTGATTAGAAAATTCTCGTCATTTTTACTTAGAAAAGACTTATATATTTTTTTAGTTTTTATTTATTTATTTATTTATTTATTTTCAGACTTAGAAAATTTTTCAGTTGCAAGTGATTTTTTTTTTTCTAAGTATGTAAAACATAGTACAGTAACATTTTTCTGATCCGTTTTGCAAATTTTTTCTTAAATCATAATTTTAATTGCATGACACATTTCATTCTAAAGTTTTTTTCTACTTTATATTATTATCACACTTGCAGTCTTCTTCAAAGAATATTTTTTAAAACTCTATTATTTCACATATGAACGCAAAAAACTGAGATTTAACGCGTAAAACTTAGAACAATAATGTAAAAATACTAAGTACAAAGCATATTCATCCAGTAAAACTCAGTACAGAAATGTAAAATTGCTAAATACAAAAAGTTTAAACAGCATGAAAATATAAAAGTACTAGATACAAAATGTCACAACAGCATGAAAATATAAAAATAACAAGTATTAAATGTTAAAACAGAACAAAACGAGTGTGAGTACTACTAGTGCTTGTTCCAAACTTAGTTCCATCCAGCCAAATTTAGTACGAAAAACAAAAGTACTATGTCCAAAATGTTAAAACTTTGATTCATTTCGTAAAACAGAAGAGAATCTAAGAAATTACTAAATAAAAACGTTTGAACTTGCAAAACAAAATGATTTTCTACTTGCAAAATTTTAGAACTTCGCATGAAAATGTAACGTTTGAAACTTTGAACTAAAATTTCAACACTGAATCATAAAAAATCCGAAACAATTTAAGCTGTGGAATAAAGATTTGAGACTTAAAAAGTAAATGTAAAAACACTAAAATAGATTTGAGAATCTTAAAAGTGAAATAGAATAATAACTTCACTAGAAACGTAAAACTTGAAAAATTTAAATCACAAAACTCAAAACTATTACAAAGTGCTTTATGTGAAACGTAAAAGTGCTAAGAGCAAAATGCTAAAACTGAGGAAACTTAGAAATACGTGAAACAAATCATTTAGAACTATAAACTTTAAAAACTTAAACTCATTCAGAAAAGAACGGAACTGCAAAATTGCAAAATAAAAGTGTTACGCTCATGCAAAATATTAAAACTTAACGCAAAAAAAATGTAAGAAAGTACAAAACACCAAAAGTTAAAAGTAGTATAAAAAAATTGTTACTTAGATTCATGTAAAACATGACTCGGAAAGAGTAAAAGTAATATACGCAAATTGAAAAAAACTTATGTTCACCAACTAAAATATAAAAATAGCAAGCACAAGACGTTAGAACAGGACGAAAATGTAAAAGTATGAAACGTAAAATTACAAAACCTAAATTCATCTACTAAATGTTTGGTAAAAAAATGCAAAAGTACTAAGAGTGAAAACTAAAAAAACAGCATGAAAGCTAGAAATAAAAAATACAAAACATCAGAACTTAAGTTCATCCAGAAAAACTTAGAACAAAAAAATGTAAAAGTTCGGAAATTTTCAAAACAAAAGTATGATACACTTGCAAAATGTTAAAACTTAGTGCAAAAACGTAAAAAGTACTATGTACATAATGTTAAAATTTAGATTTATCTACTAAAACAGTGAATGAAGATGTAAAATTACTAATTGTAATATATTAAAACAACACGAAAACGTAAAAGTACTAAGTACAAAACGTAAAAAAAAAATTATTTATCTGCTATAACTTAGACTGAAGTCGTAAAATTACTAAGTACAAAGTGTTAAAACATCATAAAAATGTAAAAATATCAAGTATAAAGCAGCAAAACATAGATTTGTCTATAGAAATCTTGATCAAAAAAATGTAAAAGTTCAAACAACAAAATCCTAAAACTCTGAAAAATTGAAAACACGCAGTACAAAAACAGCAAAACCTGTAAAATTGTTAAGTATAAGGATGCAAAACTTAAATTTTTCCAGAAAAACTTAGAACGAAGTTGTAAAAGTACGGAACTTTTCAAAGTAAAAGTGTTATGCACTTACAAAATGTTAAAACTTAATGTAAAAATGTAAAAAATTCTTCGTCAAAAATATTAAAACTCTGATTTATCTACTAAAACTTAGAATGAAAATGTAATTGAATCAAATGTACTAAGTGTGAAATAGTAAAGTAACATGAAAATGTAAAAGTACTAAGTATATAGCGTAGTCATCAAGTGAAACTTTGTACAAAAATGTCAAACTTAAGTACGAAACTTAAATCTGTCTGCAGAAATCTTGATCAAAAAACGTAAAAATTCAATTAACAAAATCCTAAAACTCTGAAAAAAGTAAAAACACGCAGTACAAAAACAGCAAAACATAGATTTGTCTACTGAAATCTTGATCAAAAATGTAAAAGTTCTAACAACAAAATCTTAAAACTCTGAAAAATTAAAAACATGCAGTGCAAAACAACAAAACATGTACAAATGCTAAGTATAAAGCTGCAATACAAATGCTAAGTATAAAACTTAAATTCATCCAGAAAAACTTAGAACGAAAAATGTAAAAGTACGAAACTTTTTAAAACAAAAGTGTGATGCACTTGAAAAACATTAAAACTTAATGCGAAAATGTAAAAAGTACTACGCACAAAATGCTAAAATTTAGAATTATCTACTAAAACAATGGATGAAGATGTAAAATTACTAAAATATATTAAAGCAGCAAGAAAATGTTAAAGTACTAAGTACAAAAACGTAAATAAATTGATTTATCTACTAAAACATAGACTGAAGTTGTAAAATTACTAAGTACAAACTGTTAAAACATCATAAAATTTGAAAATAGCAAGTATAAACCAACAAAACATAGATCTGTCCACTGAAATTTTTATCAAAAATGTAAAAGTTCTAACAACAAAATCCTAAAACTGATAAATTAAAAACACTCAGTACAAAACAACAAAACATGTAAAAATGGTAAGTATAAAGCTGCAAAACTTAAACTCAATCAGAAAAACGTAGAACGATGATGTAAAAGCGCGAAACTTTTCAAAATAAAAGTATTATACACTTTCAAAATGTTAAAACGTACTGCAAAAATCTTAAGAATTACTACTTACAAAATGTTAAAACTCTGATTTATCTACTAAAGCAACGCGAAAATGTAAAAGTACTAAGTATCTAATAAAATTTAGAACGAGTAAAAGTGTCAAACTTAATAAAAGTACTAAGTAAAAAACAAAAAAAAATAATATTCATCTACTAAAACACAGGAAAACTTAGAACGAAAAGGTAACAGAAAATTTTCAAAATAAACGTGTTATGCACTTGCAGAATGTTAAAACTTAAATTTATCTACTAAAAATCGGAACAAAGATGTAAAAATACAAAGTATAATCTATTGTAGCAACACAAAAATTTAAGAGTACTAAATACAAAACGTAAAAAAAGTTAGAGTTATCTAACTAAAACTTAGACTGAAGTCGTAAAATTACCAAGTACGAAATGTTCAAGCATCATAAAAATGACTAAATAACAAGTATAATGTATCAAAAACATAGATTTCTCCATTGAAATCTTTAAAAAAAAATGTAAAAGTTCTAAGGACAAAAATGCTAAAGAAGTGAAAAAATGAAGAATACGCAGTGCCACACAACAAAGCATGTACTAACTATAAAACTTCTAATCTTGAATTCATCCAAGGAAAAAAAAAAAACTTAGAAAAAAAAATATGTAAATCCAAACGAAAATTTTCAGAAATAAAACTGTTATCCAATTGCAAAGTGTTAAAACTTAATGCAAAAATATAAAAAGTACTGTGTATGAATGTTAAAACTTAGATTTATCAACGAAAACACGGAATGAAGATGTAAAAATATTAAGTATAATATATTAAAGTAACACTAAAATGTAAAAGCACTATGTACAAAGCATCAAAACTTAGATTCATCTAGTTAAACTTGGTACAAAAATGTAAAAGTACTAAGCATAGAACCTCAAATATACATTTATTTAGTAAAAAACAGAACGAAACTGTTAAAGTACTAAAGTCAACGCATCAAACAAGGATTAATCTATTAAAACAGTATAAAAGCACTACATACAAACTACAAAAACTCTTAGAACTAAAATTTAAAAATGTAACAAATCATAAAATTTTAAAACTTAACTTCATCCAGAAAAACTTAGAACGGAAATGTAAAATTACTGAAGTTTACAAAACAAAAGTGATAGGCATTTGCAAATTGTTAAAAGCAAAAACGTAAAAAGTACTAGATACAAAAAGTACGAAACATCAAAACTTGGAGTAGTATAATAACAAAACTGCAACTTCGATTTATCAAATAGGACTTAACTCTAAAATTGTGAAAGAAATGTGAAAACTGATATTCACCTTTTAAAATGTAAAAATATTAAGTACACGATGTTAAAACAGAACAAAAATGTAAAGATACGAAATGTAAAACTCCAAAAAGTTAAATCCCTCTACTAAAAAAATGGTTTAAAAAGTAAAAGTACTACGTACATCAACTAAAGACAGCATGAAAATTTAAAAATAGCAAGTACAACACGTTAAAACAGCACGAAAATCTAAAAGTACTAAGTACAAAGCATCAAAACTTACGTTGATCCAGAAAAGCTTGGAACAAAAGATGTAAAAGTACGGACATTTTCAAAATAAAGGTGATATGCATTTGCAAAATGTTAAAACTTAATGTAAAAACGTAAAAAGTACCATATACAAAATGTTAACACTTAGATTTATCTACTAAAACCTAGAATGAAGATATCAAAATTCTAAGTATAATATACTAAAGAAACACAAAATTATAAAAGTGCAAAATACTAGAACTATCTATTAAAACTTCAAAACATAGATTCAGCATCAAAACATATAATCTGCTTACAAAAATCTTAATCAGAAATGTAAGAGTTCGAAGAAAAAAGTGCCAAAACTTAAAAAAGTAAAGAAACGCAGTACAAAACAATAAAGAATGAAAGAGTACCAACTATAAAGCTTCAAAACCTAATTTCATCCAGAAAAATTTAGAACAAAAATGTAAAGCTACGGAAATTTTCAAAATAAAAGTTTTATGCACTTGCAAAACTTAAATTCATCTACTAAAAATTCGGTTAAAAAAGTAAAAGTACTACTAAGAACAAAAAACTAAAAACAGCATGAAAATCTAAAAGTACTAAGTACAAAACATCAAATCTTAAATTGATCCAGAAAAACTTAGAATAAAAACGTAATTGTACAGTTATTTTAAAAATAAGAGTATTATGCATTAGCAAAGCGCTGAAACGTAAGGCAAAAATGTGTAGAATGAAGATGTAAAAATACTAAGTATAATATATTAAAGCCACACAAAAATGTAAAAGTACTAAATACAAAACGTAAAAAATGAAGATTTATCTACTAAAACTTAGACTGATCCCACAAAACTACTGAGTACGAAATGTTAAAACACCATGAAAATTTATAAATAACATGTATAAAGTTTCAAAACATAAATTTATCTACTGAAATCTTGATCAAAAATGTTAATGTTCTGAGAACAAAATTATTAAAACTGGGAAAAATTAAAAATACGTAGTACAACACAACAAAACATGTAAAAAAAAACTACTTTACGCTTAAAGGAAAACCACTTAAATTTTAAAGTCACAATTGGACTCATTCATCTCGAGAACATAGAAATGACTGTTAATCGACAATGAAGGGAATCCTAACCGAACACTGGTTCCCCAACTACATATTTTCCCGACTGTGAACACTTTTCTGTCGAGGAAAATATGTAGTTGGGGTAGTCAGTGCTCGGTTAGGGCTCTCTTCATTGTCCGTTAACAGCCACTTCTCTCAGTTTTAGGATTTTGTTGTTAGAACTTTTACATTTTTGATCAAGATTTCAGTGGACAGATCTATGTTTTGTTGGTTTATACTTGCTATTTTCAAATTTTATGATGTTTTAACAGTTTGTACTTAGTAATTTTACAACTTCAGTCTATGTTTTAGTAGATAAATCAATTTATTTACGTTTTTGTACTTAGTACTTTAACATTTTCTTGCTGCTTTAATATATTTTACTTAGTAATTTTACATCTTCATCCAATGTTTTAGTAGATAAGTCTAAATTTTAGCATTTTGTGCGTAGTACTTTTTACATTTTCGCATTAAGTTTTAATGTTTTTCAAGTGCATCACACTTTTGTTTTAAAAAGTTTCGTACTTTTACATTTTTCGTTCTAAGTTTTTCTGGATGAATTTAAGTTTTATACTTAGCATTTGTATTGCAGCTTTATACTTAGCATTTGTACATGTTTTGTTGTTTTGCACTGCATGTTTTTAATTTTTCAGAGTTTTAAGATTTTGTTGTTAGAACTTTTACATTTTTGATCAAGATTTCAGTAGACAAATCTATGTTTTGCTGTTTTTGTACTGCGTGTTTTTACTTTTTTCAGAGTTTTAGGATTTTGTTAATTGAATTTTTACGTTTTTTGATCAAGATTTCTGCAGACAGATTTAAGTTTCGTACTTAAGTTTGACATTTTTGTACAAAGTTTCACTTGATGACTACGCTATATACTTAGTACTTTTACATTTTCATGTTACTTTACTATTTCACACTTAGTACATTTGATTCAATTACATTTTCATTCTAAGTTTTAGTAGATAAATCAGAGTTTTAATATTTTTGACGAAGAATTTTTTACATTTTTACATTAAGTTTTAACATTTTGTAAGTGCATAACACTTTTACTTTGAAAAGTTCCGTACTTTTACAACTTCGTTCTAAGTTTTTCTGGAAAATTTTAAGTTTTGCATCCTTATACTTAACAATTTTACAGGTTTTGCTGTTTTTGTACTGCGTGTTTTCAATTTTTCAGAGTTTTAGGATTTTGTTGTTTGAACTTTTACATTTTTTTGATCAAGATTTCTATAGACAAATCTATGTTTTGCTGCTTTATACTTGATATTTTTACATTTTTATGATGTTTTAACACTTTGTACTTAGTAATTTTACGACTTCAGTCTAAGTTATAGCAGATAAATAATTTTTTTTTTTACGTTTTGTACTTAGTACTTTTACGTTTTCGTGTTGTTTTAATATATTACTCTTAGTAATTTTACATCTTCATTCACTGTTTTAGTAGATAAATCTAAATTTTAACATTATGTACATAGTACTTTTTACGTTTTTGCACTAAGTTTTAACATTTTGCAAGTGCATCATACTTTTGTTTTGAAAATTTCCGAACTTTTACATTTTTTTGTTCTAAGTTTTTCTGGATGAACTTAAGTTCTGATGTTTTGTATTTTTTATTTCTAGCTTTCATGCTGTTTTTTTCGTTTTCACTCTTAGTACTTTCACATTTTTTTACCAAACATTTAGTAGATGAATTTAGGTTTTGTAATTTTACGTTGCATACGTTTACATTTTCGTCCTGTTCTAACGTCTTGTGCTTGCTATTTTTATATTTTAGTTGGTGAACATAAGTTTTTTTAATTTGCGTATATTACTTTTACTCTTTCCGAGTCATGTTTTACATGAATCTAAGTAACAATTTTTTTATACTACTCTTAACTTTTGGTGTTTTGTACTTTCTTACATTTTTTTTTGCGTTAAGTTTTAATATTTTGCATGAGCGTAACACTTTTATTTTGCAATTTTGCATTTCCGTTCTTTTCTGAATGAGTTTAAGTTTTTAAAGTTTATAGTTCTAAATGATTTGTTTCACGTATTTCTAAGTTTCCTCAGTTTTAGCATTTTGCTCTTAGCACTTTTACGTTTCACATAAAGCACTTTGTAATAGTTTTGAGTTTTGTGATTTAAATTTTTCAAGTTTTACGTTTCTAGTGAAGTTATTATTCTATTTCACTTTTAAGATTCTCAAATCTATTTTAGTGTTTTTACATTTACTTTTTAAGTCTCAAATCTTTATTCCACAGCTTAAATTGTTTCGGATTTTTTATGATTCAGTGTTGAAATTTTAGTTCAAAGTTTCAAACGTTACATTTTCATGCGAAGTTCTAAAATTTTGCAAGTAGAAAATCATTTTGTTTTGCAAGTTCAAACGTTTTTATTTAGTAATTTCTTAGATTCTCTTCTGTTTTACGAAATGAATCAAAGTTTTAACATTTTGGACATAGTACTTTTGTTTTTCGTACTAAATTTGGCTGGATGGAACTAAGTTTGGAACAAGCACTAGTAGTACTCACACTCGTTTTGTTCTGTTTTAACATTTAATACTTGTTATTTTTATATTTTCATGCTGTTGTGACATTTTGTATCTAGTACTTTTATATTTTCATGCTGTTTAAACTTTTTGTATTTAGCAATTTTACATTTCTGTACTGAGTTTTACTGGATGAATATGCTTTGTACTTAGTATTTTTACATTATTGTTCTAAGTTTTACGCGTTAAATCTCAGTTTTTTGCGTTCGTATGTGAAATAATAGAGTTTTATAAAATATTCTTTGAAGGAGACTGCAAGTGTGATAATAATATAAAGTAGAAAAAACTTTAGAATGAAATGTGTCATGCAATTAAAATTATGATTTAAGAAAAAATTTGCAAAACGGATCAGAAAAATGTTACTGTACTATGTTTTACATACTTAGAGAAAAAAAATCACTTGCAACTGAAAAATTTTCTAAGTCTGAAAATAAATAAATAAATAAATATATAAAAACTAAAAAAATATATAAGTCTTTTCTAAGTAAAAATGACGAGAATTTTCTAATCACAGTGTAAAAATAATTAACTTATAAAATAGTTCCTGTGCGGATGCTAAGTGGAAACATTAAAAAGGTTGAAATAGAAAATCTTTCTAAGTCGAAAAAAGAAATAAATACATAATAGGATGTAAATAGCGACAATAAATTTAATTCATTATACATTATAATTAATTTTTTGTTAATATGAAATAGTTCCTGCGTGAATGCAAGTGAATACATTAAAAAGATCGAAAAAGAAAAAAAAATTTAAGTCTAAAAAATAAAGATATATAAGGAGGTAATTAACAAGATTAAATCTAATTCATTATACATTATAATTATTTTTTGAAATATAAAATAGTTCCTGCTTGAATTCTGAGAGAAAACAGAAAATTCTAAGTTCGAAAATAGTTGCATTTTCTTCTCATAGATGGCGCCGCAATGGAACACGTATCAAGTCGTAAACTGAAACAAAAAGGTGTTGCCATTCCAAAACTATAAATTTTGAAAAACAACTCAACTCTACTCGTAAAAAACGCTTTAGGGCATACAACTCAACTCTACTCGAAAAACGCCTGAGGGCATACAACTCAACTCTACTCGAAAAATGCCTGGGGGCATACAACTCAACTCTTCTCGAAAAATGCCTGGGGGCATACAACTCAACTCTACTCGAAAAACGCCTGAGGGAAAAAACAACTCAACTCCACACGAAAAACGCCTGGGGGCATACAACTCAACTCCCCTCGACTAACGCCTGGGGGCATTGGCAGGTGGTGGGGCCACGCCCTCTTCCACCGTCCACCGCCTGCTGGGGTAGAACACCCATTATTCCCCTACTAGAGATAAAAAGTTCAAGTAAAAAGCACTTCTAGTATATTGAATACTGTTTCGTATGATATGCCTCATGACTAATTTTATAAAAATTTTAAATTTAGAAAAATGACCTAAAATTTAAAGTTTAAATTTCTCTTAAAATGTCTGATGAAAAATTTTCATAAAATTCTCAAATTTGTCTATTTTATCTTTGATCATGCAAAATTTCAACTTCTGATCACAATGGGATTATATTTTCCCGAATTTTCAAAAATATTTGATAAAGGAAAAAAATGCATATTTTTCAGATTTCAGAAGTTTTAAGAAGTTTTTGTTGTTTCGAATGCCACTTGGGTATCCAAGCTTTCCTTCGCTTCAGAGCGACCAAGAATTAAGGCAGTAAGGAGCGCCTTCCATTTATAAATGAGCACCACAACGGTGGAAATACGACTTTTGGCTCAAAAGATGTTTTCAGCGGCAGCCAATAGCTTATTCCAGTTAGAATGTATTCAGTAAGTAATAACACAATTTTAGGCGACGTTCATGACGTTAAGCGGAAAAAAAGGAGGGGGGGTACTCCCGGTTTTTTTTTTTTTTTTTTTTTTAGAAACTAAAGTCCTAAAACCAATGTTACGCTATTTTTGGTTATGTCGGTAAAAGGAGGAGGAGGACACACACCCAAAAAATTTAAGTCTCAAAAATGCTTAGAGTTTAGATGGACTTTGCAGACATCAGGGTGAGGGGAAAAGTATCCCCCCCCCCCCCAGAAAATGTTCAAAACGGAAGTCCTAAAACCGCAATTTTAGACTTTCTTTGGTGATGGTAGGTTATTCCATCATTTGTCCTACCCAGGAATTGGCAAGATTTCATTGGCAATACACAGGAACAATTTTCATCTGGCTTTTCATAACAGATGATAAATCAGAGAAATTGAAATTTCTCTGATTAAAGACTAGTACACCTTTGAATGTGTGAAATAAAACTGCATTAAGCCTTATTCAAAAATCTGTGACACTTGTAGAAAATTTAATGGCGGAGGTGTCCATTTTCACATTAATACAACATCTACGCCATATGGTTTATGGTTTGCCGGAGGAAGCAGATTTAAGATTACTTTCAAAGGGATATTGAAAAATTAGCGTATACGATGATTTTAACATGATTCTAGTTGCAAATTGAAGTTGTGTATCCATTTTTAACAGAGAAATTCCTCAGAAGTGATAACGATGATTTCCTGTTATATATGATGTAAACTTTATTTATCTGTATGTATTATTTCTCTATCCTTTTTTCTGTCACTCCGCGATATCATCCTTATTCTTTTTTCAAATTCCATGATTTACCCCTCATTTTAAAGCTTATCGTGCCGGCTAATGACGAAAAATAGAACCACAGTCTAAAAATGTACCGCTTCTCTTCAATTTGAGATTTAAAATCATCTAGGAAGAGGTCCTTTAATGGAAGCCAAATTGGTGTTGTGTATGCTGGCACCATCTGTTGTCAAATAAACAAACAAGAAACTCTTCTGTTTTTATTATGTAGAAAACTAGACAGTGTTAGCTGCGTCTGTTTTAAACTTATTCAATCGTTAGGCTCTACACATTCATTTATATTATGAATGTGTAAAGCCTAACCTACCAACAGTAAATATATTTTAAGTAATGGAACTGTTTCGTTATTGCATTTTAATGCTATGTATACTAATAATAAAAATAATTATCATTATTATTGTGATTATTTTATTATTTTGAATTTTTAAATATTAGTGGGGGAAAATGTAACAGCTAATTTACTGATGTGTTCATGGCAATTACATGCCTTCGCTTGCACCAACACCCGTTTACTTTTCTTTCTGTTCTTCCTCATAATCCTTTTTCCAAAATCAGTGCTGAATTCCGCACGAGTCGACTAGTTTTATTTACATTTTGTTACGAAAGGATTTTATTTTTCGTTCATTAGTGTTTTATGTACTAAAAAAAGAGGAAAAGATATTTTGAATATATGTATAATATTTATTTTTTTTTATTCTTTTATTTTTGTTTCTTTTTTTTTTCCTGTTGGGAGGGGGAGGAGTACATTGCATTACGAAAAGTATAGAAGAGGCACATAGATGGTGAAAGTTTGGAAAACACTGTCTTAACATAAAAAAGGAAATAAAGCATAAAACGGCGAATAAAAGGTGAATGGCGTAAAAAGACTTAGCTAGTCACCGTGTGCGATTTCTTTTTAATAAAACTCAAATTTAAATAATGTGTAAAATCTAAAATAATTTTTTGAAGTAATTGTTATTATTTTCTTCCCATTGAAGCAGCACGAGCAGAAGAGGAAATTATGCCCTATAGCTTTGAAAAATGTATTTATGTATGTATGTACTTATGTATTTTATTATTTTTTCTTTTTACCGCATGAAGTTCATCTTATCAAACTTTTATATTGGGGGGGGGGGAGGGCTTTAACTTGGGTTAAAAAGTGACTGACTGGGAGGGAAAAGCAATTAGTGAAGGGCAATTATTCTTAGTGGAGATACTGCGATATCCATGGCAATGAACAGGCAGATATGTTGGCCAAGAAGGGCACCCAGATAATCCAACAACCAAATACATTTTATTCCTTTCACTCCGCAAAGCTTTACATCAAAAATTTTAAGAGACAAAATTGGGAAGCACTTTTCTCTTCTCGTATTTCTTTAAAAAGTTGGAGGAACATCATGGTCCGGGATATCTCTGATAAACCCTTCGAGGTACACCTCGAAGAGTATGGTTTAGTAAACTTTTTTTTTCTTTCTACATGGACTATGTCATTAACTTTTGCAGACCTAGTGCATTTCTCGGAAACTAGCATCTATTTATACAAGTTGCTCCAAAATCCACATTGCCAAAATCCACAAATCCAAGTTGCCATTGCCACATGAGAATTTAGACATCTAGTTTCTTCACTTGAAGGTGAAGCACTTACGATGCGAGACTGCACCAGCACTCTGATGATGCAAAATTGCACTAGGGCTCTAATAATGCAAAACTGCACAAAGAATTTAATTTAGCCAAGAGTACACAAACAAAATAAATACTCAGGGCTGCTTTATGTGCAGGCACTATTCTGAATCTTGAGAATCCACCAACATGGTCGGGATTGAACCCACCATCTGGGGAGTACGAGGGCCGCACTTGATACACGTCACGACCATGCCGGCTACGTTTAGTAACTAAACAACAAACTAGTGTTTTGATGATGGTATTGGAAAAAATTGTTTTTATAGTTCAAACGCCTCTTGTGCATAGCATACTAATGGTTCACAAAAGTTAAACGTCTGTGTGCACAATCATGCCTTTTTTTTTTTTGATGATTTTTACACTAAAATTTGAATTTTTCTAATGGACAATGCTTCATCAACTTAACTCAATTTTCACATCAACGCTTCAATGACATTACTCGAACAGTGCATTAGTTTTGAATTTTTCTGTTTTTAATCCGATATAAACAATATAAAGGACAATATTCTTAAACAATAATTTTATCAAAACGGTAAAAGTCAATTGGGCAATTAAAACTGGCCATGCGGAAAGCTCGATTTGGACCAGAAATGGTATAAAATGTATGATTTTATTGGTGGAACACAGCCAATTCATTTTACTAAGTTTAATTTATTAATTATAAAATTCAATGATTGCTATTAAGTGTAATGGAAACATTAAGTTTAAATATTTAATTGTTAATATAGATAAAACATGACTCATGTACTCTTCGCCCTTTCTAAATCTATTAATTTCAAATAAAGATTTCAATGTTATTTTGTTAAAACTGCATTTTTTAATTGGTATGAAAATTATAAAAAAATAGAGTCACTGGGATAACTTTCATTTCATAGTTTACTTTTGACATTCAGTGTAATTAATTGAAGTGGCTGCAATCATAAATACAAAAATCGCACTATCGGAAAAATAATTCTAATATATATTTTTGTGAATCCATATGTTAACTGACCTTTTACTTATCACTTTAGACTTTATTTAAATCTAGGTGTTTTAAAATTATGTGTTTCTTTAATTTCATGAAACGATGTGTAACACAGAAAATAAACGTAATAGCAAATTTTTAATTTTGTTACGATTACTGAAGGAGGTTCGCAAGAAAAAAAAAGTTTGGGAACCACTGGTTTAGAGCGAAGATGAGTTAGAGCAGACATGATTTAGTTGTTTAAATTCATTAAAATGGGAAATGTTGATGGACTACAGTTATGTGCTGAAGGTAGAACCAGAGGCATTTTTTTTTAAACCAATCCAACGCCATTTTCTGCGCAAAATGAAATTTGTTCAAACCGGATAAGTTAATAGGAATAATACTTGATTTAGCAAATTCAAGTTATTGCAAACAAGCTGGTGCAGCAGGCTCCCGCACAGTGGATTCCAGATTAAATTCCAGCATTGACATGAATGTTATGGATTGACATAACACAAGCTTCTCAAATCGCCGGCTAATCTTGGAATATAGGGTTGTAGGCAGTTGGAATAGTTTATCGGAAGCGACCGTTACTTGCAGTGGGGTAAAAACTTTTAGGAAAGCTCTTGAATGATGTTCATTGGGGACTGTTAAATTGACTAGGACCAGCCTAGCTGTTCGAGATTTCACTGTACGTATATTTATATAAAGAGAGAGAGAGAGAGAAAGAGAGAGAGATTTTATACCCTTCGATTTTGTAAGATGTAAAATGACGGCCCTGATTTAAACCATTTAACTAGGATTACTTTTTATACCGCTGTTCTAGTTCAGTACTGAGACATCTTAAGAAAAACATCTCTAAGGGTGCATTCACAACAAACTCAACGGCGACAAACGAAAGTGACAAAACCTTTCAAGGCACTTCATTGGTTCTACATAATTTAATAATTACGTCCTCACATTTCCCGATTGGCGCTTTTTATTGGGTCATTAGAAGTGACTTTTACTCAGATGATCTTGATTTGCTATTTGCGCTATCCAAGAGATACGTCATTACTGTTAGTTTGATCGCCATGGCAACAGTGCATTACGACAGAGACAAAATATCTCCGTCGTCGTTAGTATGAATGCACCCTTAGTAAGAAACTCATTTTGTAACTTAAATTCTCATTACATAGCTTAAAACAACAGCGAGAGACTAGTTTGATGCCCAAACTTAATTTTTCTTTGTACGTTTCCTAAATTACAGCGCAAAAAATAAATGTTTAAATGCGTAGATCAAAACACCGAATTTTAACATGCCTCAGTACTTAACTAAGCTAAAGTAGTAGCTAAGCTTAATATTGAACAGCGATTTTGAATTTAGAGGTTTTTTCCGCCTTCATTCTTATTCATATTTTAGTCTCGTTCAAAAAAAAAAAAAAAACATACGGAGATAGACACATAAGCGTACATTTAGCACTTTTTGAGCTTTGAAAATTGACATTCTGGCAAAAAAAAAAAAAAACCTCCTTTTACATATGGTTCAAACAAAAAGAGACGTATGCATACCGAGCCAATGACCAATTGTATGATGTTGAAATAATTATGATTGAGTCAACTATATTTCGCACATTGCAACGGGTGATTTTATTCATTTTTTATTTTACGTTTATTTATTTTTCATTTCTTTTTTATTTATTTTTTTAAATTTTCTTTTCTTTTATTTATTTATATATTTATTTATTTTGTAGCTTAAATGGACTGGAAATTTCAGAAAAGAAAACAGAAAGCTTATTTTTGTGTAAAATATGGGAAAAAACAAAATCTACGTAAAATGCGAAAGTTGGAAAATATAGCTGCAAATAATTGCAAGTGTTTCGGAGCTACAAGAACGCTTCTTTCTCAGCGCAAAATAAATAAATAATAGTAAATGACTTTTTGATTAAAAAAGGGTTAACCCCAAAACAAACATCAAAAAAAAAAAAAATCGCCACATTTTAAAATTCGTGTGATTAAAAATAAAAACTATATTCTTCTTTAGAAAACCTCAAATACTGATAATAGATTAGGCAGGGGTGCTCCCTTCCGAGTGATGGTTCAGGGTTCACCTTCCCCCTAAAAAGTTATAGACTCCCAAATCGGCCGAACAGTCGGAAAAGCCTTATATAAAATCTTAAAAACAATTCCCTCCCTAAAAATTTCAATGGCGCAGTCTATGCTATGAAATATAATAGCTAATTTTTTATGTAGTAAAAGTATTTACAGTGATCTCTCACTTATGCGCGGTCACAGGGGCCCGCGGCAAAAACGCGCGTAAGTGAAAAACGCGCATAAATGAAAAGGCCGCCAAAGTGGAAAACCAAAAAATTGAGCTAAGGGCAAACATCAGTTTAGTGTAGACAATAATCGTTAAGTACTATATTATGCATTAGTTGTAGTGAAAAATGGGAAAAGAGACGTCCATAGCGTCAAAGAAGCTAAGTTTTCTCGCCATTGTTCAACTGTGCCTTCATTCACACTCGCCTTTTCCTTGGTAAGATCCATATCGAAAACTCTTTCACAATTGTGCGGCCCTCGCACTTAAAGAGCTCAACATTAATACTGATCAGGGTTCGAGCTAGGCCGCGCGATCGCGCGATTCCCGCAATATTTTTTGAAATCCCACTCAAGAAAAATTTTTTTTGGGCTTAAACTTTAAAAATCCCACTTAAAATTTTGGGCAAGGAGGAAAATCCCACCTTGTATTTTTTCCCAGTGTGAACCCTGCTGATGTTCAAGGCACGAGCTTCTTTGAACCATAGTAACAAAACTCTTCGAGCTTTCCACCTTAAATCCTACTGCTTTTTTTTTTTTTTTTTTTTACTGGATTCCATTCTTTATTAGCCACAATTATTCCCTTCCGATTTTTAAAAATGCCCCTCAATGTCGATTCAGGGATATAAAATTGCTTAGCTAAAGCTATTTTTGATGTGCTGGGATTTCCTTCGAATTTTTGGATAACCTCCATTTTAAACGAAAGGGACAAGTGCGTTCTTTTTGCCATTTTAAAAAGCAACGTGTTGCTTACTGTACTCTTATTGGACGGAGCACAAACGCAACTTTTGCCGACGTCCGTCAATCTCAAGTACACCCTTAGCCCCCCGTTTAATCCTCTGTATACCTTAAGGGGAATGGGGGGGGGCAAAATATGCTGCCACAATATTGCATAAAGGTTGATATATCAGCATGGATAATCTTGCATACATACTGCCTCAACATTGTTATGTTACTCCATTTATACTGACTGCAGGCTGCCACAAGATTGACTGTCAAGGTGTATGCAGTGTAATGTCAGTGTAAAATCAAGGTGCCTTATTTTTGCAATATTGCATTCACCTTGCCCCCGACAGTAAATACTGATATGACAGTATAAAAGCAAGGTGCCTTACTTTCGGAATATTGCATTCATCTTGTCACCGACAGTATACGCTGATATGACAGTGCTTTGTCAGTATAAAAATCAAGGTGTCTTATTTTTGCAATATTGCATTCACCTTGTCACCGACAGTATATACTTACATGACAGTATAAAATCAAGGTGCCTTTTTTTTAAATATTGCATTGTTCTCATTTTATTCGACACGTGATTTACACTAGACCATCATGCCGCGTTATGCTTCCATTTTTTTTTTCATAGTCTTCTCAGTAGATAACCACACATCTACTGTCCTGGATTACATTAATAAATGAGATAATGCATACATAATTACTGAAAACAATATTTCCCTACACTACTCTTTATTGTTGAACAACCAACAAACGAGAAACCACGTCTGAGTGTGAGCAGAGATACGCCGCCGATTGGAACGATGGGTAAAATTCTTTCTGCCCCAACGCATGAGCAGCTCAACAGCTTTCCATTGGCTGTTACTTACCCTGACGACAACAGCATTGAATCAATGTTGATTTGAACTATTTTTTGTAATATATTGATGCAGATAACACTTATACAGTGTTGATGATGTAATATAATATCAATATTGTTATTTAAAGGTAATTACCATGTTGCATACATGCTGTTATTGCAGTATTGTTATATCAACATTTATGCAACTTTTCAACAGTATTTAAGAAGTTCATATTGAAGCTGTCAGTATATTACCAAGGTCTATCAAGGTTGTTGCAAGATGTTTTGCTAATAGGGGGGGAAAGAGGAGAGAACGAATTCCTAGAAGCAAAACAAAAAAGGGTGAAATGCTTCTGTTAAGAAAGACCTGACTTGAGAAAGTGATTTTGAGCTGAAAATTTTTTTTGACGCGCATAAGTGAGCGCTGCCTTTTTAGCTCCGCGCATAAATGAATAAGAGTTAACATTGGTTTCTTATATCGCTGGACGGGACCGTAGGAAAAACGCGCATAAGTGAAAAACGCGCATAAGCGAGAGCGCGTATCAGGAGAGATCACTGTAGTATTTTTTGTATGTAGTAAAAGAAATCAAATGGCAAATTTTTGCGTTTCTCAACCTTTTTTCTTGCTGAATGCATCAAGGATCAACTCCCTTTCCACACACACACTTGTTTTACTGTGAAAATGAGAACAAATTTACATTTCATCTTCATTTGCGCCAGCTGACGCCCCCGGTGTGAAGTAGTACTCAAATACCAATGAAATCGAGTGGGGCCCTTGTGTTGAATATTTTCAGAACAATTTATTTTGAGGAAATGGCAACAATGATATCTGTCACCTGACGAACGTCTGAATTCTTAAATTTCCCCTATGCTATGCGCATGCGCTAGGAACAAACTCGCCAAAACAATTATCGCCAAACTTACTGCTATCTTATATTAACCTTTTTATTGCTTTAATCATGGAGAAAGGATTTATTCCTCTGCACGTGTTCTTTTGTGTAATTAAGATACCTGAAGTAGGTTTTGTTGTTAAAATCTTTTCTTCAATTAATGTGTATTTAATCAATCAGGCGATCCAGTTTTAAACATGATTCTTTTCTTTTCCATTTTATTGTTCAAGTTTGTTTCTTGTTCTGGTATATATTTCAGGATTTTTTTGTTTGTATAACCAGGAATTGTATTCAAATCGTAAATATCATAGAAATGTAACTTTTCTGCTAAATCCTGTACATATAGAATGTTCTCTTGAATATAAGTGCAGTTTCTTCCGTAGTGTTTTAAGTGTAATGCAATTTCAAATATCCTGCTGAATAAAGCACATTAGCTGCGATTTGAATACTTTGCACCCTATTATGTGGTGTAAACTTTAATCAGAGAATGACTAAAGCTTAAAATTAGATAGGTATCTTTTTGCAACGATGTCTTAATACTTAGAACCAAGGTAATTTCAAAATGTATCATTCTAATTTCAGCTCAATATAACGTTCGTAGTGAACAATATTTTTCATTTATTCTTCAATTCCTAGGCAATAGGTATATGTTGAATTTTTAACAAAATTGATGTTTTAGAGCTCTAAATTTGTCCAATAGTTTGAATCAAATGTTTATACTTTATTCGCTTCTCATGGATTTTATTATTATTTTTTTTTTTTAGAGAGTCATTGCGAACTAAGAAATGTGAAGTTCTAGTTGAATTTTAACCCTGGTGCAGATGTTTTAAAATTCTGCATCATGGTTTTAATTTTACTGGTGATCTGAAGCTGACAAAGAAATTAGGAATTTTCTCTTGATAATGTACTAATGTGTGCATACATGAAAAAAAAAGTCATTGAAGTTAAAATTTTATCCAGTAAATTTCATTGTTATTCCCCTGCAGTTCAGCTTGCACTCTTCTGTTTTTATACTTTTTTGCTCTTAATCTCTTTATGCTTTTAGAGAATGCAACTGAAAAAATATCCTTACTACTAGGAGAATTTTAGCCCTATAGACAGTAGAAGATATTCCAAACTGCAACAAGGGTTTAATTTCACTGGTGAATATTTTTAAAAAGTGTTGGTAGAAATAAAGTGTTTTTATGTGTTTGGTAATATGTCATTTCTGTGTGTGGGCAGAAAAAATGCATTAGAATATTTTATCTAGTAGAACTATTTTATAGCTTATCGTACCCTCTAATGCATATTATTTACATCAGTTAGTAAATTGCAAATGATTATTCCTGTCCCTAATTTATTCTAATAAAGAAAACGAATTCATGTGTTGGTACACAAGCACTATACATATATTTCCAAGTATAATTCTTCTGTATATATATATATAGAATTTATATTCATATATATGTGTGTATATATTTACACATATATTGCACTTATTAGTTTGGATTCAGTGATTGTTTTGTTATTATATTAATATTCTTTGCTTTTTTTTTTTTTCAGGACTTGGGCAATCCTTTTACAGGTTTTGTAGTGATATAATTAAATTCAATTCCTGATTTTTAAGGTTTATGTTGTGTTTCTTAAAGTAATATTTTTCATTAATCATATTGAAGTGCATTGGGAAAGTTATGCAATGTCAGAAGTTACATGTACTTGAATTTTAATTAACAGATATGACTGCATTTGACAGTAAAAGCTGTTATTTTAGGTTTCATTGATTATATGAAAGTAAGCATCTTCTCATCAAATACTATGTTTATCAATGAAAATGAAATTTAAAATGCTATTTAGTTTTAAAATATTAATATTAAGTCATGATAATATAATTTAAAATGCAAACATTCTCAAATTTTGTGATGCACTAAATGCAAGCTTTCAGATTTACGGAGTACAAACTGCTTGAATTACTGCTCAACATGCCAGATATATCTACCATTAAAACTGAAGTGTATTTATATTATTTCCTATATATGGGGGTCCGGTACATAATGGATTTTCTCTTTAAATATGTTACTATCCATTCATATGAAGTCTCATAGACAGTAGCGTAGTTATGGTTGTTTGCAACTAAAATGCCAAAAATTAATGGGAAATACTTGGGTACCCGTTATGAGAAAATTTTATATTTAGAGCTGCTAAAAATAATTTCTCCATCTTAAAGTTTTTTTTAATTTTATCATGCCTGAAATGTCTATGAGTATTAAAAAGTCCTTCCAGAAGGGTGAAATCATGCTGTATTTAAGTTTCTAGAAATGATTTACACATTTATAGTTCATATATAATTTTAGTGCCTTTATTTGTTTCATTTCAACATGAGGCATAGTGGAACATCAATCTGTTTAAAAATGCAGCTTAATTAGTTTACTTAAATTCACATGTACACATAACTTCCAAAGTGTTTATATGAAAATAATGGTAATGAAAATAGTAAATTTCTCAATAATAAAATAAATATTTGAATAATATAGAAACCCTAAAGTCATTCGTTATGTTGTTGCGAAAATTTTTAATATAAAGGACATCACATTCATTGGAGGACATTGTTATGCTTCTTCCTGACCTATATGTGTCCTCAGGAAATTCATGGATGTGCTTTCAAATGTGGCTTACAGTATTTCATCATTAAATTTTAAAACTTACAATAATCACTTAATAAAATTTCTCAGTTTCAATGGTTTCTCTTTTATTTTGATTTCCTTTAAAATTTGGTAATTTTATTTCATGATATTGTTTGCATTATGTTTCTTAGACCAAAACACATTAGAATGTAATCTCAGGAGAAAATGTAATCAGGAAAAAATCAAGTTAATCTAGGATCTATGGTCCACTGTATCTCAGGAATGGGGGCACAGTGGACTATTTTGTTGAATCCACACAACTTATATTTTTACTCATAATGCATTCCAGATATTGTTGCAAAAAAAATAAGGTCATTACAACAAAAGTTTGAAAAATATCTGTAATTTTTTCAAGCACATAGCTTTTTCCTGTTTTTTTAAAAAATAAGGGCAAGGGCTCCACTGCCCTGGTCTCCCCTGTAGTGCAACAGTGTCAGATTTGTACATTTTATAAATTTACATATTTTGCCATCAATTTTTTTCTGCACGTTTGTACATTGTGCAGAAAATGAGCATATTTAAGGGAAAGCTTGCAGGTTTAAATCCCCCATCTGCAAATAGCCATAATCAATGGCGTACGCAGAATTTCTTCAAGGGGGGGGGGGGGGGGGCTCATAATGTTCTGAATCTACTAAAAGAAATTCGAGTATGTAATAAAGCACTATTATTTAGGGCTCAAGGGGAGAGGTTTAAACCCCTAACCCCCCCCCCCCCCCCTTTCGTACGCCACTGGCCAGAATCAACATACATGTACTAACATTAGTTCCCCCTAAGATATTTTTCAATATGCAGTAGCTCATGGTGCAAAGGTATTAAATATATGTGCTTCATAAATTCATATATGTATTAAATTTATAGAGTAAAACATGTAAAATTGGCCACTTTTGTAAGCTGACCACCTGTCTAAATTGACCCATTTTCTCAGGAATGGAATTAGATCTATATTATATAATGTAGGGAAACCTTTGTAACTTGACCACCTGTCTATATTGATCACTTATGTAAGCCAAATTTGGGTGGGAGTATTATGAAAAACCTTTTGTAAGTTGACCGCCTAGTTATAACTATACATATATATTTTTATCTATTTTTGCAAAAGATTTTTAATAAAACTAAAATAACTTCTCCAGAATATTTTTTATGCCATTGACCAGTATTTATCTGGATGGAGGAAACATCAATATAAAGTTTACCTAAAGCTCTTTGTAAGACACCCATATGGGAAAACTACTTAAATAAGTTTCTTCCTCTTCTATCTGATATAGCCATTTTGAAAAATTATATATTTTTAGGAAATCTTTACCATCGTATAAGTAACTTACATATTTAATGAGATATATATCTTTATTTTCTAAGTACTTACTTTTAAAGTTGTATAGGATACATATGTTTGTAAGTCATTCAGGTAAAATTTTTCTAAGCATTTTTTAGATAATTGAAAGAAATAGCTAATTACTATTTTAAAGTAACGTTAATACATGGAGCTATATTTTAATTATTTTAAGTAGTTACAAATGAATAAATGCATAAATGACAAAAAAAAAAAATAATAAAAACACTTTATAAAGTTGACCCCCTAACTAAGTTGACAACTAAAGTGCTGCACTGCAACTCGACATGATACACAGGTTTCTCTGTATATAAGTGCAAACTATTTGAATTACAGTTCAATATCTCACTCTTTTGAATGAAGAATGTATGGTATTGGGGAAAACAATAAATTTCGTTTTGCCAAGTTGTTTCATTTTTGAATTGTGTCACTTTTCTTGCGTTTAACATTTGAGCTATATATTGAGCCAAAAAGCTGCCATTGTGTCCGGCAAGAGTCCGCCCCCCCCCCCCCCATATGGGAGCGCATGACTATATTTGCTCATATAGTTGCAACCTCTATTGAAAAACTGTACATATCAGACTTGATTTTTTGGCAGAATGCCTTCTGTTGCTCTTTATTTTAACTTAATCCTTTGCCTTTTTTTTCTCACCCCGATTGCACACTCCCGCAACCATATTTTTTAGGGTAGCAATCAACTTTTAATACTCATTAAAATAAAGAGGTAATTGGGGGCAAAATAGAAGAAAAATTTAGGACGTTGTGTGTTCTTTGACTATGGGTCTTTTGGTTCTTTCATTTTCATGTATGTGTGTGGCTCTTTTGAGAAGCTAGAAAGAGTGGTTCCTATTCCTCATTAATTTGATGTTTTTAAATGGAATTTTTTTTAAGTGATGAAAATGAAGATTTTTAAAAAGCAGCTTATACAAATACAAAAACGAGAATCAGCAAACAGAAAAGCAGGCTCTGGGCCCAGCTAGGCTAATCTTGGTCAAATTAATAACATGCAGTTACCTCAAATCTAATTTTTTTCATCGTTTTATCTATAGGTTTATTTTTTTTATTACAATTATTATTATTGCTGCAATGGAAAAAAAAGAAGTCCCCTTAAGCTCTGAAACACGTGTCTACAATTCTTATCGTTTAAAGCGCTTAACGTTATTTTTCAGTTCTTTACAAAAATCAGTTTGCCTAATCAACTTGTTTGAAAATTCTAATTGTGTTTTGCTTTTATTAATCACGTTCAAAAATAAATATATCTAAACAGTTTTCTCCAAATAATAATATGTCTTTTCAATATTCTGCAACACAACCGTAACGGTAAATAATTGCGCAGCATTGCGATCTACAGCGTTATTAAAGTACCAAACCAAGTGCAGCCATTGGCAATCATTTATCGCTATTTGGTTTCTGAATCTGCGCCAAGGCGCATGCGCATAGACTGGGGAAATTTAAGGATTCAGACCTTCGTTGTCACCTGATGAAAACATGAAAACAAGAGATCATCCCTCAATTTCTTAAAAAGTATGTTTTTTAATAAAAATAAGTAAAACTGAGACATGCACATAATTCATTTTAAAAAAACGAAATACATTTCTACTACCTGTGATTTTTTTTTCCCCTTTCAACGCATCATTAAATATTTTATTACTCAGCCTAACTGACGTTCCTCAGTTTGAATTAATGTCTTACACAAACTAGGGTTCTTTACTTCATTAACAACAATGCTTCCTTATCATATTTAAAAAGGAAAGTATTTTGAACACTTACTTTAAAAATCAGTTTGTACAATGGAATTCAAAACCTTATTTCACGAATTTTTTTATTCGACAGCTGATTAGAATTTTAACAAGTGCAAAGCATAATACTTGAAGTACAAAGCAACAAGGTCTAAAAAACTAAATCATTCAAACGTATTCATAGCAAATTAATAATTGAAATGTATGGGTTTTGTAATCAGTCAAAAACGTTAATCTATCATCCAAATTAATGTGCCACTTTATCATCAAGCACAAAAGATATAAATTCATTCCTGGATATTTTTATTGACGCTTCTATCCTTGTAATCATATCATACGCAATTTCAGTTCATTTTGAAAGTTAAAATCTGAGGCTAGTACCTGAAATCTTGTGTAATTATTCTTTGTTACTTAATTATGGATGAATCTAAATTTACCAGAGGCAAGAATTTGCTCACAGCAGTCTCGTTAGCTTTCATGGAAAAGGTGATGTATTTTTGAAATAGTCGAAATATTCAATCCCACAATTAAATTTATTTATTTGTAAGCTCGGTATTTTTGTTTTTTCCTCAAAAAAAAATTCCAGAAACAAAATAACATCTTCATGCCTAAATGTGACAACCCCTAAGTAAGACAACAATCTTTTGTCTATGATCTTATTGCAAGAATGATATATAAATACAACCTACCACATTTGCATTTTCAGGGCAAAATGCAATACTTACAGCTCCATTAAGGTGTTTACTGTAGGAGAACTTTCCTATTGCAAAAATATCGATTTCTAACTTCAAAGATATTAATTATGTTTTTCTGCAATGCATTTTAACTCGCTTAAAACTAAAATTTACAACAAAAATAATAAATATGTAATTATATATTTTTTAGATAACAAATACGGTATTTTTTTAAAGAATGCAATTTCCCACCATGGATGAAGATGATGGAGATTTTACTTTAGGAGCAGCAGCAAGGTAACTTCATTGTGTAAAAATTTATATGAAAGAAAAAGTTTGTGTGCACGTATGTACGTTCCTTATACAAATTAAGTTTGTGTAGGATCTTCATCAAATTTGGTATGAATGTTTTTTGCACCTTGAGTTATTTGTAAAAGGTTTTTGGAATGTTAAAAAAATTCCAAACCATTTGAATTTCAATTTTATTACCAGAGTTTTCTTCTCTACACAAAAGAGTTACTGTATTGTTTCAGGATTGGAAGGCCAATAAAAAATGCATTTTATGGAGTTTGGACAAAGTCTATAAAACAATTAGAACACTCAAAATAACTTTCTAAAGGAAATTATTCTGAGGCTTAACTAATTTTAATTCAGATAATTATTCCTTTTTATTTCCCTTTCCTTCTTGGGGGATGCGGCCGAGGAAATTTGGGTCCTTTTTCGGACTCTTCACGAAATTACAATTAAACAAAATGAACCTTTCAAAAAATTGTAAGCTTCCAAATTGTACTTTTCACACCCTTATTTATTAAAAAAGTAGCAAATAATAAAAATTTTCATCACTATATGTTTAAATTTTCAACTTTCAGAAAATAATTTCCTTTTTCACAAAAATCTCTTTAAAATTCATAAAAAATGATGCCTGTTAAAAAATGCTGGATTGACCCCTGCTTTTTTTTTAAATGAACTTGTAAACTAATTCGGTCTGTTTGCACACATTGCAGACTTTTTGATTTTAATGCTTCTTACATTTTCAAGACACAACTTCTTTTCACCTGCTACCATAAAACACATGCTACAACAAACTTTTTGTAATGCAAGGTAAATAAATGGTTTATGAGCATTACTGTGCAAAATGGAATGTATGTACCATTTTTATTATGTATTACTAGTGAAATGAATTACTTTTCATGCATATGCAAGTGTGTGCATTGCTCAAAATAAAACTATCCGTTACTTTGGGTAAAGAATGATGATTTTTGTTATACTGTTAGTAACATATTTTATTACTTATTTATTTATTTTATTAAATAAAATAAAATAAATAAATAAAATGCATTTTAATTATTTATTTATTATTTTTTTTTTTTTTGTTAATCCATTTGCTTCTTTCAATATTTCAGTATGACCCATGCTTAAAAAAAGATTCGCTATTTGATTTTCAAAAATATTTTGCAGAGAGATTTGTCTTTGCAACAATTAGGCTCCTAAAGTTGTATGTGATTGTATATAAGATTTTTGCATAGGAAAATAGCACTTAAGAATTTTTAATTTAAGCTGATTGGAAAAAATTGAAAAGTTGAAGTTTCATAAACTTGTATTTTTTCATTTTTTTATTTATTAATTAATTAATTATTTTTTTGCATAATTCAGTATCTTGTGCACTAGCATAAATCTCAAAGCATGTACAGTTTTTGTATCAATATGTTTGAAAAATGCTTCCAAGATTCAATTATACAGTCGAGGGTCAAAAATCCGCACAACTTGGGAGAAGGGGTTATGCGGATTTCAGGATTTTGCGGATTTCAGGCCACTTTAGTTCACTATGTTAAAAAAAGTTCACAAGTTTCCAGGTATGAATTATACGCGATTAATGTGATATAATTTTGTTTCCCCCTGCCCTTAAACATGTTTAAAAGAACACTATATATTTTAACCACAAGGTAGCGCTAGGCTTTATTTCGGAATTTTCCGAATTTCGGAGCCCAACCCAAAGTGGCACATTTACGTAAATATCAACGTTGATATGCGCATTTTACTTCAAATTGCATTGTTTTCTCAACGGGTTGATAAATAAGTAACGAAATATAAGTAAATCCATGCATTAATATATTTTGCCAAACAAAAAAAAAAACTTATTCATGGATTTTAGTAAAATGCTCCAAATTACAACACACAATTCTGCAAAAATAAACCATACCCACATGGTAGTTCACCATTTTACTATCACCTGCAATTGCATGAAAAAGAAAATAGGAGCTGCATCAAATCTAAAAAAATATTAACTGAGAAGTCAAATCAAAACGACAGCCATTTGTACAAATTGCAAAGTTACTGGGTGCCATTTATGACCACAGAAAAACAAATAGAGCAAGTTCCTTTATCTTTTTTTTTTTTTTTTTTTTTTTTTAAGGGAATGAAACTTGAAAAACGACCTTTTTGAACTTAAGGAAAATAATAATTTTTTATAGGGAAAAAAGATATTTAACTGGGCTCAAGAAATCAATTTTCATCTTTCAACATAGTAGGGTTTTCTGGTTTTATCTTGGTTTCCTGAGTTTAGTTCATGTAAATCAGAAACATATCTACAATATTGCTTCTATTTGAATCAAAAGTTACTAGTATTTATTAATTTAACAGCTTCTTAGATTAATATTTTTCTGAATTAGCAAAAAAAAAAAAGATGGGAAATTCTCGGGAAAAGTACCGAATTTGCCGATTTTTGGGATTCTGAATTTGGGGTTCGGTACTGTGTAATAACGTTGGGAGTATCTTTTTACTCCATTGTTGAGGATTTAACATGCCTAAATTCGTCATCGGCAGATCGTGGCCCAAAAATATATTAGTTTTACGTTTGCAAGAATGACTTTTCTGCAAAACCATTTTGTGACAAAATCAACACGGATTTCGGACGTTGGCAGATTTCAGATCGGCGGATTTGTGGCGCTCGACTGTATATTATTACCAAATCACTATAGTTAAAAATACAATCAGGCCTGTACTAGGTGGGTGTGCAATTAATGTTCACACACAGACTGCCAATTTTAGAGATGTTAAATTCTGTTGTTATCCTTTAACATATATATCATTTATTTTATGTATTTTAAATTGTATAGTGGTGCCCGAAGAAAAAAATAAACTTGCATGCAGATGCTTAGCCTTTCAGTTTTTAAGTTGTTTGGTTTCTTTTGATTTTGGAAATATGTTTCTTAATTTTACATCTTTTGTAGGTCAAGGCTTTCTAGTTTGTTTCAACCTGAAGGTGCTAGTGGTGATGTAAATCAAGCTTTGACATTCACAGCTCCTAAACAGCCGAAAAAGAATGGTAGCAGCTTATAATTTAACTTTCTATTCTAATCTATGTATTTCAAAAATATCTGAATGTATTTTCTGAAGTTAACTTAAGCACATAGAAATTTATGATAATTGTCTCCATGACATTCTTGCTTGAAAATCTAATTCCTACTGTAGGCAAATTACCGCACAAATGCTCTCAATGTCTTGACTGAGTCTCAGTTTATTTTTTGATCTCAAACTTTTGTGAATTCCAAATTTCAAAAAAAGTTACTGATCTTCCGAACCCAAGCAAGGCTGTATCCAGGATTATTTGGGGGGGGGGGGGAGCTGTCAGCTCCAAACATCAGAGCCATTGTAATGTCAAAAAATGGGGGGATGGGTAAAAATAGGCAGCTGTATATGTACATGCGTGTGTTTGTGTGAACTCATTTGCTGCAACAACATCATTTCTCGAAAATTTCTAATGTTTGAGGGAGCAACTAGCAAATACTAGAACTACAGAGTACTGAAAATTCCCAGTTTTTGGGGATTTTAAAAAGATTTTATTTAAAAAAAAAACTGCTTTTTCACTAATTTTTAAAAAAATTTCTTGTGAAGTGCTAGTTTAGCTTTAAATCTTGAAGTATTTCTTTGTGAGCTGTGTACAGTGTTTCTCAAGTGCATTGATATGAATATATTTTCAATGCTACAAAATGTTTTTAATACTCTTTACAATTTAAGGTTCACTAATATCTTAGCTTTTTAAGCTGTAACAGTATAGGAAGCAATAGAGATATCCTTATAATGTGATTGCATGTGATATGGGTTATCTATTAATGAGTTACATTTGAAATCCTTTTTCACTACATCACCTTGTCTTCAAAATTATCTGAATTCCGTCCAAAACAGTAAAATTTCACATAAAATGGAAAAATAATACAGAAACTGAGCTCACGTGCAAAAAAAAACTCCTATTGAAAATCATGGTACTCTGTACAAAGCATTAATCAAATAATATATTTAACAAATATACAAGCTCAAATGCATAATTAACATAAATTATTACTTGTGTGATCACATTTTACGGAAAAAGTAGTAAATTCCTTGCGAAGTCAGAATTTATACTGTTAAAAAAAACTCAGTATTTGCTTTAAGCTAATAAAAAGCCTTTTTTTCCCTACTTGAAAGATCCATTTTTCTGTGATAGAGCCTAACAATGGTGTATGCAATTATATAATAGTTTTTTCCTTTCAAAATTTCCAATTTTCCCAATGTTCTTGGTCTCCCCCTCCTTGTTTCAATTTTTCCATGTTTTTTGCAACTCTAGTGAACATTTGAGAAGAAACAAGTCTAAACCATGTTTCAATTGGTTGAAAAAATTTATGACATTACTGCAACTAACCCTTCCATTGCATGCTGAAATTATGTTTCTAATTTCACCAACAGAAGTACTATTTCAAGAAATAATAAGCTAGAGAGAAATTACAAAAAAAAAAAACATAATTTGTTTCAAAAATTACTTCCTATTCCCCCTGGCTATGGCCTTATTCTAACCTTAAGTATCTATATGTGCTGGTCTGCAAACATTGTGGCTGGTCTGTTAGTTTAGCATGATATATGTTTCGATAAGCCACTAGTCCAACAGATCATTGAGGTTTTTTTTTTTTTTTGGGTGCCCAAATTAGATTTTAGTGGTCTTGGACCAGTGGAACTCCAATGAGTTTGAACATGTTTTTATGTAGAATATATACAGTCAAACTTCAGTTATTGCAAACCCAAATTTAATGAGAATACAGATTTAGCAAGGAAAATTAAAATAAATGGTTAGTTTATGGTTAAACACATATTATAAAACTTAGCCATTACGAGCATGACTCAGATTTAGCAGGCATTTTTGCTTTATTACAACTTCAATATTTTCTCTTTAGAAACAAATTTCAAGAAATTCTATTAATATTTTAGCAAAAAAAGAACTGAAATTTTAAGAGAATTAGCAGCACAAATTTTTTTGAAATTTGCAGAAAGTGTGGCTTTTCTTCATACACCATTCCATTGCCAAAAAGCAGAGTACAAACATTTTCCAAATAATACTATAACTCTGACCCTTCTTTTTTCATCCTGTGCAATAAATAATGAAAAATAAAAAGTAAATCTCTTGTATAGTATCATTTTTATTAAATTTATTTTATGCAGTATATAATTTTTCTCTCATTTAAACATTGCATTTCTTGCTTAGATGGTGCTCAACCTACTCCTGGAGCATTAAAATTGATCCATGCAGTTGTAGTTCATGCTTATAAATTGTAAGTGTGATAAATTATATATATTGCTGGATGTCCATGCATAAACATTGTATGAATTCTGATATGATTTTTAGTGAAATTAAAAATTTAGATTTTTTGAATCATTCATTGGAATTTTGTTTTATATTCATACCAATATTATACTATGTTATTCATTTTATATTATGCCATGTGTGTTTTATATTTCTTCCAAATTTTTGCAGTTCTATTGAGGAATTCTTGAAAACTGTATTTATCTAGTATGATGAAAAATGAGTTTTTAAAGTTTGTACGTTTGTGCACAAGGCAGAAACCAGGATTTTTTCGAGTGGGGACGGGGGGCAGCTCAAAACATCAGGCCTTTCATGAAGTTAAACAAATGGGGGAGGGGAGAGGTTAAACATTGGCTGTTACATTTATGGGACCCCAAATTCGGAATCCAAAAGACCCAAAATTTGGAATTTTTAAATATTGAAAAAACAGTTCTTGATTTGGGGGGGGGGGGGATCGGAAAATATTTTGAACCGTTTTTTAGAAATAAACATTTTAAGGAGAAGGAAAATAAAATGCAATGATTATGTTTAAGCCTGGACATGTTCAGTTTTCAAAATCGTGTACAAAAAAAGTGTTCATATTTGAGATCACAATTTCTGAAAAGTTCATTTTTCCGATTATAGTTTTTATTATTGTTTGCTTGAATCCTGCTTTAATTGAAGTTAAACTTTGCATTTTACTTATCATAATATTATTATATTTATTATTATTATTTTCTAAATGAGCTCTAATATTTGTGCGATACAGAAAACTCGCAAAATTGAAGTTCTGAAAAAACCCACTATACCAAGTGATAGTGGGTTTATCAAGTGGGGCACACCTAAAAAAAAGACCCAGCCCCACTTTGACGAACCCCGCCTAAAACTGAACCTTGTGGAGCACCACTTAAAACATCAATTCCACTCAGAATAATTGCCCTTTACTACTCTTCCTAGTCGTCCAATTTTTAACCCAAATTAAAGTTTTTCTACCAATTCTAATATAAGCAAGTTTTCTAAGAAGAGCTTAATGCAATACTTTAACAAACATTTTTTGAAAGTCAATATAAACAACATCAACACATTTTTTGTTATCTAAAGCCATGGTGACATTGTCATAAAAATGCAACTAATTAGTTGTACAGGACCAACGATTCCTAAAACCATACTGAAAACCAGCCAACATACAACATTTGTCTCCAGGAAATTTACGATCTTGATTTTGATCAGAGTTTCAAAAATTTTACAAATGACTGAAGTTAGACTCACAGGCCTATAATTTCCTGCCTTAGCTTTAGACCCTTTCTTGAAGAGCGATGCTATGTTTGCCAGCTTCCAATTCACTGGCATAGTCCCCAAATTATATGAAGATATGAAAATAGTTAAGATAACATCCACTCATTCTTCTGCACATTCTACCACAACCTTTTGGTAAACATTATCAGATCTTGGAGCATTATTCACTTTACTCTTTTTAAAATGAAATAACGCATTCTCCTTATATATGCTTATGTGTTTCTTTTTCTCAAAGATATTAAATGTATGAAAGATCAATTTTTATCATTTTATTTATAATTCTGCTTCAGTAATATTAAGGTCTATTGTTAAGTTCTATATTCCAACATCACTTCTGTTGTTCTTTAGAAAGGAAGGAAATTATGTCACCCAAGGCAAACTAGGCTGTGCAATACTAGGTCAACATGAAAATTCCACTGTATGTATCCTGTTCAGTGTCTTCTCTTTTTTATCATCATCTTTTATTTATTATTATCATTATTAGTGTTATCATTGTTGTTGTTGTTATTTATTTCAGTTACAAATGTGCTCGTATAAGTTTTTTTTTAAAACTAAAATAACATGTTTCAATTCATATTAATTCTCATGTACTTTAATACTCGATTGTTAAATATTTTGCCAAACTAACTTCAATTTTATGGTGTGTCATTTTAAATTGCTTTATAAATACTAATTCTTCAAGAAGTTTTACTAGTTTATGAATTTTTCTTTCAAATAATCCTTAAGCTATAATCTTAAGATATAGTTGCAGAATTTTTTTATATGCAACTAAGTTTAACTTGACTTAAAATTTGTTTAAAAATAGAATTCTTCAGACAAAAGAACAATGTGCCCTGAATATTTCTCCAATGTATTTTACATCTTAGTTCTTTTCTTCCCTTATTTTAGTACAAACTTCTGTTATATAAAGGCAAACAGATACAAGTTACATTTTGCACAATTTCTCCAAGCTTTTCATTTCATGTAAGTATTTTGTTTGTTATATTTACATTTTTATTTAAGTAAGAAATGGAACCAGCTTTTATATTTTTAAGCTTTTGTGATATTTTAAGTGTCTTTCAATCCACTTTCATATATATTTATCCAATCTCCTCTTGCCTGTAGCTCTATGTAAGTTAATATTTTTTTGATTTTCGTAAGAATACGAAAATATGTTTTATGTTTATCCAACATCTTTCTTTTAATGTTCATGATTAGATTATTTAATCTAAATTAATTTGTACATAATATTTTAAGGCCATAAATAATTTGTGTAGGTTCTAAAGTATTTGTCACAGCAAGTATGTCCATAAAAGCAGGTTGACAATATCATATTCTGAACTCGACAAAAATGCTGATGAATAGAGATAGTTCCTTTTTTGCTTGGGATGACATAAGTTCTACGTCATTCCATATTTAAGTTGTAATAATATTAAGGCTTTAATATATATGTACATTCAGTAAAACCTGTTAAGTTGACCACTTTTGTCAGGAACGGAATTAGCCCTTTATTATATAATGTAGGGAAACCTTTGTAACTTGACCACCTAATTTCACCACCTGTCTGTATTGACCACTTATGTAGGTCAAATTTGGGTGAGAGTATTATAAAAAACCCTTTGTAAGTAACCGCCTATGTATTACTGTCTTAATTTGTTTTGCTATTTTTTTTTCAAAGATTAAAAATAACTTGAATAACTCCTCCAGGATATGTTTTAGCTATGATGTTAGACCATTATATGTCTGGATTGATTAAACATCACTATAAAGTTTGCTTAAACTTATTTTTAAGTTAACCATAATTACTATGAGCACTCCTTTATTCTTTAAATAAGTTTCTTATGTTTTCTTCTAATTGATCTAGCCATTTGGAAAAATTATATATGTTTAAGAAATCTTTACCATCAAATAAGTAGCTTTCATAATTAATAAGCTATTTATCTTTATCTTAACACAGTACTTTAATTTTAAAGTTATATAGGATACATTGTAAGTCATTCAGGTTAAATTTCTCTAATGATATTTTAGATAATTGGTGGGAAGCTAATTACTATTTTAAAGTAATGTTAATAGATATGGCTATATTTTCATTAGTTACAAATGAATAATACAGCATAAGAAAGAACAAAAAACAAAAACAAAAAATCTCCACCCTCTATAAGTTGACCACTAAAGTGCAGCAAGTGGTGAACTTACACTGGTTTCACTGTATATATAATTTTTCTTGTTTATTTTTAATGGAATGAAAATCCAAGCTTTATTTTCAAGGTTCGAAAACTTCTTAAATGCATTTCTTACCCTCTACAGGTTCAACCTAATAACTATGCTACTTTTTATGATGATAAGAAAGAAAACTGGTCTTTAAATTTTGATTCTGAAGCAGCTATTACAGATTTTTGCCAGCAGGTAATTAGTTTTCTGTTACTTGTTTCTTTCTATAATTGTAAAGTTTTCAATAATAATTTTTGTGAAAGTTTATTTACTCTGTGCTGTAAGTTTTACTTGAAAATATCCTTATTGATTGAAGTATTTTTTATTAAGGACAAATCTACAATAAAAAGTTTTTAGGTATTATTGTGTAAAAAAAATTTTGCAAATTTCTTTATGATGGATGATAAATTCATAACTTATCAACCATAAAAAACTGAAGAATGATAAATTCTGAAAGATTTTAAATACTGTAATGTTTGCATTTGTATATATTTGCATTGTGCATAAACCCCCCAAAATGTGTGTGCTCCACCAATAAGGAAATACATTTATTAATGGATCTTGGAAAGCTAGATTAATTTATTAATTTAAAAACTAGTTTCTAATAATAGTTTTCAAAAGAAGAGAGCCTTTTGATCATTTAAACTTTTTTAGATAAGTGCATGCTCTTACATTGTTCCAGATTACCTTTTTTTAAATATATACTGATGACTCTCTATATGATAAATGTTATCATTTATACTTAATTTTCGTCAGGTTGCTCTTGCTAAAGGGAATAGCCAAGGAAAAAGTATTACTTCTTTAGTATCACAAGATCTTGTTCTTGGTGCTGGTCCGTCTTTAGAACAAAATGATTCAGCTGAAGTAAAATATTCTGGATGGCTGTTTCAGAACTTTACATTTGGTCAAGTAAGCTCTCTTAAAACTATGTTGCATTGCCAGATGATAATTCAAACATTTTTTAAAATGTTTAGAATATTTTAAAATATTTTTTCATTCTGCAACTTTTTTCATGTTTGTAATTTACTAGCCAGTCTATATTAATGTCAACTATCATGTAACTTTTAGCAAAGCATAAAAATGTCACTCCTAGTCTCTTAACAGAAAAATTTAGAACAAAACGAAATTATTTTCAGTAAAATATAGTTATGAGCGATAGACTAGGTGTAACGCGCGGGGCTAGGCAACGCAATTGCTAGGCACTAGAGATTAGAGGCACCACATTTTCAGTTCTGCAAGAGTTCTGCATTATCAGTTTTTCAGTTCTGTTCAGAGAATTTTGGCTCAAAGTTCAAAATGAATTCCCGTTATTGTCAAGAAAAGCATTGCCGTTTTTCATTCTGTTCAGAGCCATTTATCTTCGTGAAACTGCTTTACCCAATATGATATTTATTAAAAATAAATGTAGAAGCAAATTAAAGGTCGACCCAACTTTGAGGTCAAAACTAACTTCTACTGAACCAGATATCACCTCGCCTGTAACTGCCATACAACAGCAACCTTCTCCTTATTATTATTATCATTATTATTATTTCATTTTTCTACATGACAGGTATTTTGTACTTAAAAAGGTATTTCTAGTGCTGTTTTGGAAGTACGTATTATTTTTAAAATATATTTAATAAATTTCATATATATTATTTTATATATACAGCAGTGGTACGCAAATGGTTTGCGAGAAAAACTGTGGTATGCGAAGAAAAAAGATTGGAAACTGCTGTATTATATTATTATATAAGCAAATGTATTTGAAAATTAATCAGATTTAAACTATTTTGTGAGTGAACCGTCTTATACAATTTTAGAAATAAACCTATTTGTCCAAAACTGAAAATTGTTATCTTAATTTGTGTTACAATAAGGATTTTACTTAAACTTTATGTTAGTTTACATATACCAATGTAGTGCAACTTTTTGACTTCTTTTTTTCTTTTAAACTTTTCCATGTGTTTCAGATGTTTGATAGTAATATGAATACTGATGCAACTTTCCGCATTAAACTAGGAAAAAGCAAAGTAATTAAGGTAATGGTGCTTTTCATTTTCATTTCATAAATAGTTAATATTTTCTAGAGTTTTATTTGTTTAAAGGTAGTTAGTCTGTTAAATTCTGTATTTGCATACTTTTGCTAGTTTTTTTTTTTTTAATGAAGTTTTGTAAAGTTTTAAATACATAAATAGAATTTGATGCAGCATCAATGTAGACATATGACTATTATATAATAATGTGCATTCTAGTTACCCGCAAAAATTTAAAAATATTTGCTACTAAAGGAGAAAAGTATGCCTTAATTGAACTCATTTTTTTTCAATTTAATTATTTTGTTCATATTTATGAGTAATTAGGCAGGATCTAAAGTTCAGGGCAGGACGGAGGGAGACTCTCACCAAGGAAAATTCCCAAGATTTCGGTGAAAAGGCGAAAGTCCATTTTTTCACATATATAAAGTTTGTCATTTTTTTCGCATAAATGCAATGCTTTGTGGCCATACGTAAGTGTGAAATGTTCTTTAAAATATCTGAAAAATTGATACCAGAATCAAGTAAATGGAAGCACAAAACTTTAGTCATATTTTTCTCATTTTGAGCTCAACTTCAGATACCACACTTGTGCTTAACTCGTCTATATTGCTGACCTGCTGCAATCTGCTTCTCAAGGCTAACGTATTTCATCAATATGGGTTTTGAATTTCTGTTTAAATACAGATCTTTTTACAAGATCTCATTATTAATACAGATGGGGATGAACATTGCCCATTTAAAGGAGGGAAAATATATCAATATTTCATGACTAGAACCATACTGCATGCACAAAATATTTTTATTCATTTATTTCTTAATTGTTTTTTAATATAATTTTATTATTTCTTAATTGTTTTTTTCAATATTTATGGGTGCATAATTTCTTATAGGAAAGTAAGAAATTCTTAAAATAATACATTAATAATTTTCTTGAAACTAATTTTCAAGCTAATTAGTTAACAAATAAATTGTGGTTAATTTGTTTTAATCAAGTTTATTATTATTGTTATTTAAATTTTTCATTATTGTGGCCTTTTTCCATTTACTGACTGATTTGTTTTAATGGGGGTGATAGGGGAGACGTTATAAAATTTGCAATGGAGAACAGGCAACTCTTATGCCGGTCTATTGCAGACCCCATGTCAATGCAATTTTACAAATTTTAAAAGCTTATTATTGATTTTTGCATAAATGGGCTCTGATTTGCAAATAAACTAAAAAACTTAAATTATTTGTTAAACTTCTTTAAAAATTATGTGACTTAGTATGCACTTCTATTATAATTTATTGATGCTTTTAAAGGGTTGGAGTGAAGGACTGCAAGGGTGCCAAAAGGGCGGAAAACGTTTGTTAATTGTTCCACCTAATCTTGCGTACGGGTCTCAAGGCATGGGAAGTACGGTTCCTCCAAATTCAACGCTTATTTTCTTAATTCATGTTGTTAAAGTAAGTGGAAGATTATTTTTTTGATACTTCTATTATTTTTTTATTTTTCTTTTGTTTGATTTAAATTTAGAGAAAATATTGCAACAAAATAAAGGTACAGCACATTCATCCTGAACAGTATAATTTAATATATAGCAGTATGAAATCCCATATTTGCTCAAAAAAAAAGTTTTATCTAAAATTACTTTAGATATTTCAAGTATCAGTGATAATAGATACACTGTAAATAGCTATCCAGTTACACACATATTTTTTTAATTTAATTTTTTTTTTTTTTTTTTTTTTTTGATATAATTTAACTTTAATTTAATAATATTCGATTTAACGATTTCCGCAAATTTGCGATAGCTTTTAAAAGTTTCAGTTTAGATTTGATGAAAATTATGTTTCCCTGATTTAACAGCAGCACTTAAAGGTCCCTTGACAATTTATACTGTATGTTAATCTGACCAAATCATAAAAATTCAATTTTGTTAATCAATACTTCATTTGTTTCAAGTCAAATTGAATCCTTGGAGGGGGAGATGAAAATTCAAAATTATTGCATGATATTTTATTTCAATCTTAAATTTTTAATAGATAGCATCAGAGAGTTTTAGAAAAGTAAAATGAAACAAAATAGGTTTTACTTAATTGTAAACATTGTTAATATGGCTATGATTTTCATGCTTTTTGCAAATAGTATTTCCCAATTTTCAATAATACTGTTTATGCTGATGAAAGGGATGGTGTTGTGAATTTGTTGCACTGACCAAATGCTTTGATATTAAAGGCATTAGTCTAAATGGTCTTATCCAAAAAGTGATCTTGAGCAAAAAAATTGTTTGCAAAAAGATTTGTCAAATTTTGTTTCGTGGGTTTAGTTATGAATGACATTTATGTTTGTTGATTAAATCTTAGGTGAAATCTGCTCAAGAGAAATCTCATTCTCCAAGTCCTATAAGAATGTCTGACAACATTGGAGACAAAAAACCTGATGTTCCTCCTCGACAATCTTTCAGGTACTTGTTTTGGCAAGTTTTCGATAATGCTTTTGCCTTTCTTGAAATGAATTTCAAGCTCCAAGTATACATTTGTAGGAAAGCATAAAATATTTTAAGCACATAAACAAAATAAAAGAATCAAAATGTGTATAACATAAAAGTGTTGCCTCTATGTATATTGTTCTGAAACTGAAGTTTATATTGTAATTAGCAAAATTTTTAACATGACTTAAGTTTGAGCATTATATGCTGCAGAATTTTATGCATGACAAAAGTTTTTTAAGACCATATGTCATGTATAAACCCTCGTCTTTTTCTAGTTTTTTCATGTATTTTTCACAATATTGGCAAAAACCTATTTTGGTATTTTGTCATAAATCTTTAAACTGTTTACTTCAGTACTAATATTTTTTTTACCAAAAATTCACTTATGAATCTAGCAAGAAAAAAAAATATCAAGTAGACTAGTTTTTTCCCCTATTTTGTCAAAATAACTACAGTTGCTTGCAGGTCAGGGTAAAAAATATTAAAAAAATTAGTGAAAATCATTCTTTGTAATATTTTTGTATACGAATGAGGAAATCTTCACAAATATCTCTTGTTTGTGGTACTTTTTTCAATTTCTCAAAAGCTATGAAATGTAAAAAATATTCAGTAAAACAATATTCAGTAGTTTTTTCCTATTTTTAAGAAGCAACAACTGAATTTGAACTGTAAGCATTGATTCTTAATATTTTAATGCCAATTGAAAATATTTTTGGGTCTTATTTTTAAAGTTTTTTGTGAATTTGTTTCCTTCCTCCGAGTTTTATTTCTCTACTTAGGATGGAACTTAATGTCCCGTTGTGTGGATCAGAGCTTTTATTCTGCACATTTTTTAAAAACTTATTTTCTCAATTCTTTAAAACTGAAAACTCTTTAATTCTAAAATTATATTTTTATGATTTTCTTTATTTATTTATTTTAAATTTTAGTCAAGATGATAATATTCGGATGAGAGGAGCATCTATATCAGAACAACTATCTCAAGTAAGTTTCCACTTTTAAGAAAATTTCCCAAGTTTTTTTTCTTTTTTGGTTAAGAGTTTTCTTTCCTTTTAAGAAAAATCTTCTAATCAATCTTGTCTAAATATTGCTGTTGATCATAAGACCAAATGACTAATGCAATGAGTCAGTCTTTTAATGCTTATAGATGTAGTTCTTATTGACACTATGTTATTTTTAGAGCCCCAAAAAGGATAAAGCTCAGTTGATATCACGAATGGCCAAAATGGGAACAGCAACATTACCTCTACAAGGTGCAGTTCCTGCTCAAGTTAGTAGTGACTCTGAAACTGAGGTAAATGTTCTATTTCTAAAGTTAAGTTTAAAGAAAATTTGAAATCACAACTTATTTACCTTTTACAAGTTTCTTTACAATATTGCATATTCATCCTCTTCTTGTGTTGCCTTTATCATTGAAAAAATCAGAAGAATAAACATATAAGTTTTAGAATTCTGTGTTCCTTTAATATCTTGTTATATAATAAAAATAGGGGAGACAGAGGCTAGTGTGGACAATATGAATATGTGTGTGTGTTTTTTTTAAGTTGGGTTTCTCATTTATTTTTGCAATTTTGTGATACTGATATACTGCACTGCTATGTGCAGTTTTAAGGAAATACATTTCATATTTCATTAGCAATTAAAAATACAACATCTTAATGGTGAAAAAGTACATCCTTTGTTTTTTAATTACTAATTTAGAATTTTAATTCCTAATTTCAAATGAAAGGGTATAGCATGTCATTAATGAATCAAACCAATACATTTTTGATATTCACTTTTGCTGTGCATGCAGTGTTCGGCAGTAGTTAACTAGAAGTAGATAACTACTACTAGTTAACTAGAAGTAGATAACTACTACTAGTTAACTAGTAGTTAACTACTAGTTGTAACTACTTTTGTTTTGAACTAGTTAATTATTAGTTAAACTACTTTTTTTCCAACTACTAGTTACAACTACTTTCAAAATTCCAACTACGTTCAAAATTTTTTTTTTTTCAAAAAAGTGGAATTTCAGAGAAAATTGATTCATATTTGCGTTGTGAGAACACATCCTTCACCATGCTTCATCAATTTCCGGTTGTAAAAAAATATTTTTCGTTTTATAACTGTTCTCTACCAAGTAACGCAGCCACAGAGGGGTTATTTTCTGCTGCTGCACAAATTCTTGTCCCAAGAAGATGTATGCTGGGAGATAGTGTTCGGCAGTAGTTAACTAGAAGTAGTTAGCTACTAGTAGCAACTACTATAGTTTTGAATTAGTTAACTAATAGTTAAACTAGTTTTTTCCCAACTACTAGTTACAACTACTTTCAAAATTCCAACTACTTTCGAAAAAAAAATTTTTTTCATCTATTTTTTGAAAAAAAAATAACTATTTTTAAACATTAAATTATTTAAATTTTTAGCTTATGAATATTACTTACAGAAATGTATTTTTTATATTATGTTACATAATGAATTTGTAAGCTTTTTCTAAATTATTAAAATATATATATATTTTTTATTATAAATTTTAATATATTGCGGGTTCAAGTAATTCATTAGAATTTTCACTCACTATGTGGTATCCTTAATGCATCTGGTCCTCTAGGGAAAGGTGGAATAGCTTCGTTAAGGTGTCAAAGAATGGCATTTTATCAACGAACATTTTGGACATGCTGACTACAGCAAAAGCATAAACAGCACCTTGAGAAATGATTTTTTCTGCATTTGGAATAGTGTACACCAAATTAAGAAACAGATTGGGGTTAATAAGGCATCAAAGCTGGTACTCTTTATGAAACATCTACATAGTAAAATTGATTAAGCTGTAGTAAACATTTTAGGTGATATTTGCCATCTCTGTTTATATATTCAAGAAATGTGTATATACGCAAAAGTTATAATAGTCCAATAAAATTATTTGCATATATTCAAGAAATTATAACCAATTTAGTCCAGAAATATAAGCTTTATCTCCTGTTTCTTGTTCTCTGTTTATTAAGCATACATTTTTTATATAATATAATTAAATGATAATTAATTTTGAACTAGTAATAAATAATTATTTCAACTGACATATCTCAAAATTCTTTAAAGGCATAAATAATTAACTGAATTTGTTACTGTATCTGTGTGCGCATACATATTTTGCTTTAAAAAATCCAAAAAATCTGATTTAAATTTAAAAAATACTATTTAAAAAAAAATTTAATTAAAAGATCACCAACCAGCTTCAACACAATTTGAAAGAATATAATCTAACTTCTAAAGCATGCGTTACAAAGATATTGTTAATGAATGGGGGTTGGACAGAGGGAGAATTTTAAATTGATATTAAGGGTAAACCCCTTCATTTTACAACAACTGCTGAAACATTGTTATTTCTTAAAAACATAAATTATTAACTTTATTAAACAAATGCACATTAAAATAAAAGTTTAAATTTAGAGAAAAAAAGGTTTTGTCTTTATTCATATTCTCTTTACATATTAATTGTTCAGGTTTATTTTGAAATATTCAATCTTTGAATGTTTTAATGATTAAAAATAATATTGAGTTATTAGGATGAAATATTTAAGAACAAGCTTAAAAATGGAAATTCAAATAAATTGCAGTAGAGTCTCGGTAATTCAAGGTGGACAGGATCGGAGCTACCTCGAACTATCGAAAACTCGGATTATAGAAATCATAACATTTTATAAAGAAGTAAAAGGGAGCAAAGCAAATTTTAAATTTCAGTATCGTATATTTACAGGGAAAATGTACTTACATACAGTTGCATGATTGAAAGTTAATTATATTTTTTAATTTGCCACCATTTCAAATCACTCTAAATGTAGCCAGCCTACTTATTAATGAAATTTTTGTTCACCTGTCATAGATAAAGGTAGCCCAATTCGATATTTTTATGCATGAACCGTCGAATAACAATAAAAACCGGATGTGGTATTTCTTTCACGAGTTTCGCTGCTGTTGGTCATTATTTGGGAGCTGAGCCGATATTTTTTCGTTACCTCGGATTTATGGGAAACTCGAACTATTGAGACTCGAACTATCGAGACTACTGTATACTTAAAAGTAGTTAACTAGTAGTTAACTACTTTTGGAGAACAGTTAACTACTAGTGACAACTAGTCTTAGAAAAAAGTAGTTAACTTCTAGTTGCAACTAGTTTTGTTTAGTGTAGTTAGTAGTTGGTAGTTAACTACTTTTTGACGAGTAGTTGCCAAACACTACCGGGAGACAAAAAATTTGAAAAATTGCTATTTCTTAAAAACATAAATGATTAACTTTATTAAACAAATACATAAATTAAAATAAAAGTTTAAGTTTAGTGAAAAAGGTTTCGTCTTTATTCATGTTATATTTATATATTATTTGTTCAGTGTTATTTGGAAATATTCAATCTTTGAATGTTTTACAGGAATTTCTTTAAAATTGTTTTAACGATTAAAAATTATATTTAGTTGAATTATTAGGATTAAATATTTCAGAACAAGCTTAAAAATGGAAATGCAAGTGAACTATACTTAAAAGTAGTTAACTAGTAGTTAACTACTTTTGAAGAACAGTTAACTACTTGTTGCAACAAGTTTTGTTTAGACTAGTTAGTAGTTGGCAGTTAACTAGTTTTTGACGAGTAGTTGCCGTACACTATGTGCATGGTTTAAATTTTCCAGTGTTACAGAAAGAGAAATAAATGTCTCCAAGGGGCTAGTGTGGACACGTTCAAACTAGCCCCCGTTAGGCTTTTAGGGTAAATTAATAAAAAGGTGGAACATACGAGAAAACAGTGTAGGTAGCCTTTTCGACATTAAAGTGGATGAATTTAAACTGAAAAATAGCTATCAATAAAGCAGGAGATTTTGTTCTTGTTCACTTTTCCCAAGAAATAAAGTCGCAGCACATTTTATTCAATATCCAAGAAGTGAAAGCGCTTATGTAATTTTTTGAGTGTGTAAACATCTCCTCAGAAATGTTTCAGAGTTCAAGTCCTAATAACGCATTTTTAGACCACCTTTGACGACCCGATATGGAGGAAAAGCATTTAGGGAACTCTCCCTCTGTAACTTTTAGACTTTGACCACCAAAAACTCCATTTTAGTTTATCTTTTTTATCGTTAGTTCTAGCGGCTCTCCGCCGGACCTTTTTTGAAATGCAAGTTGTGAAAACAAAATTTTTTTGTATTTTTGATGACGTTATTGGATATTGTGGCTTTTTCTCAAAATGAAATAAGAATGCAATTTTAGGCTATCAGGAGCTTTCCACCGAAATGTTTCCAAATTGATGACGCAATTTAAATAATTTGACAGAAAGGTGCAATTTTAGCTATCGTTGGCAGCATTAAGGAAAGAGGGGGGGTTTGAGTGCTCTAAACCACCTGGAAATGTTTCGAAATCGGAGTCCTATAACCACAATTTACTTTTAGGCTATGCTTAGGGACCGGGTGAAGGAGGTGGAAGAGTCAAGGATTTCCTTCAGAAATTTTTCAAAATTGACATATTAAAGATTCAAGTTTAGGTTATCTTTGGTGAGGTTAGAGAAGGGAGAAGACCAGGGGCGGATCTGACACCAACTCTTGACAACCCTCTAGATCCCGCACTGTCATTGGCCCACTCGGGGATAACCAGCCAACTGCGTGGGCCAGCCCACCCCTGTTACTGTTTTTGAAAAAATCCAATTTTTACTTCCGAGAGAACTATTTTTGCATTCTTAAAAAAGTCAAGGACACAACCGGGAGTGGGGGGGACGGGAGTCACCACTAATATTATTATTCCTTGTATAGAAATATGTGTGTGTAAGAGCCAGACTATGCCAAACAATGTTTTAAGCAATGGGGGGATCGAAAAAATTATACTTACTATTTGCAGTTGTAAATAAATTGAATTTTATTGATTAAAGTTATAACTTTTAGGAAGAAATTCCTCCTGAGACATCTCCTGTACCTGTGGTTAGTAATTCTAGAACATCTTCTCCAAAAGCATTTAATAAGCCTCGATCTAGAACTAATTCTGGTAATAAAAGTATAGCAGTCACTCAACCTACCCAACCCGTACAACCTCAGTCAATTCAAGGTATATTAAACTTTTGATATTAAAGTCTTAAATGCTTATCAAGTGAATGATTTCTTTTCCCCTTAAAAGAAGTTTTGTGAAACTTTATCATTCATTTTTTTATGCTTTATCATAAATTTTGCATTTTATAAATTTTCTCTGGTTTTATATAAAATTTAGCAAATTTTCTGATGTATAAGCAGATGGACAACCAAAAATTTATCTGAGAGTCTTTGTGATATATTTCTGTGTACAGTAAAATGGTCAGAAAAAAATTCGAAAAAAAAGAATTTTTTCAAGTCATAGCACCATGGAAAAGTTGCAGATTATGGAGACTCAAAAACGTTTTAACAAGAAATAAAATTGGTTTACATCTTCTGGTTGCACGCATGCTTTAAAGTTTGCCAAGATTTGCAAAAATCTGGTTTAAAAATATGTTTATGAATATTACTACTTATGGTCTAAAATAAATTGCTTTTCTTTCAAAGCATTCAAGCTACTTGTCATTTCGTTTTAGTTTTTTTTTAATTGTAAATAAAACTGAGTTATAAAAGTATAGCAAGGCTAATAACTTATCTGACCTGACCTTGGTCTCTGGAATCAAAGTGGTTTAGGAGAGTGAATTTTGGTTGTTTGGTGTAATGGCCAACACAAGTCAAATGCATCCGTGGGCTTTGGCGACTGCTGATTTTCTGTGTAATCTGCTTATTTTCTGTGTAGATATCAGCGTTGAATGGGTATGCTGAAATGTTCTTTAGAAATGTATTGCTTTGCAGTTGCAAATATGACTTGGAGAGAGTACTTTGTCTGGACAATTTCTACAATTTAAAAATGTGTTGGTATATCTGCACTTATTTTCGTATAGGCCACCAAAGTGACCTATTCTCAATATAGTAATTGTTTGTGTGACCTCTTTGTTACCGTCCATCTTGCATATCTGATGATCTACCTTGATGGTTTTCTCTTTAACTCGATGACGGACAATAGCATTTGCATCATCTAATGTAACCATGCTTTTGGTATTATTGCTTAAATCCCTTTCCCCTTTAACCCGTTTATCAGCTGTTTCATTGCCGTTGATTCATACGTGTGCAGGCTTCCCCTTGGTGCATGTTTTCCCCTTTTGATCATTTCTTTTAAGTAGTAAATGGATTTTCGGCATGAGCCTTCAGCGCCTATGTGTAATTGCCTCCAGAGCAGCTTTGGAATCACAAAACATAATTTTGAAACTACAAAATAGGTTCTTAAGGGGCCAGAAAAAGTTTTTTTAATCATTAGTATTATTAACAATTGTTTTTTCTATGCTGCTTAAATACGCTTTTATTTCAATCTCAAATCAAAAACTCATTGGAGAAGGAAATATATCAGTCTCTGTATTTCCCACAAAATGTCAATTTTTTGTATAACATAACAAAGTATGCACAAAGAGTTTTTTTTTTTGTGTTTAATTACTCTTGCTTTCTTTAGGAAACACACCATTTCAGGTTAGTCAGCATTCTAGTCAAGTATCCCTTTTTTCTCATGCAGCTATACCATTTCAACAGCCATATACTGTAAGTTATTGGCTTTTTTGTTCTTGATATGTTTGTTCTCCTGTTGTAAAATATTTCTGTACAACTATTTTTTGTTTTTCTTTATGGTTGTAAAAACTAGGTGTTTTCCGATCAATCTTATTTTAATTTAAGCTTTAATTAAGATAAATAGCTTTAGCCATAATAACAAGAGTATCTTTGTACCGAATGTGCATTTTAATCGTAACATAAAAAAAGTTTTGTAAGTACTTATTTCTTTCATTACGTTTTTAATACTTAACATGCATGTCTAATTATAGTATAATACCTTCTTTTCTAATGTTGGGTAACTATTCTGCACCTCTTTAAAATTATATTCTGTTATTTGCATATTAGTCCAAATAAATACATCTTGATCTAGATTTTTCAGCAAATAAAATGTATGCAATTGATTTGAAATTATCGAGTTTTAACATGGTGAAATATTTTATTGTTAATTTTTCTTGTGAGAGACCAATCTGCTTTCTTCTTTAAAAATATTTTCCATCAAATAAATTATAATAATAGGATTTATACAATTAAATTGCTATAAAATTTGAGAGAATGAGGGGCATAACATTATTTTTCCTTTTCTATAAAAAAAGTTAAGCGAAAGAAAAACATATCCCCAGAAAGGGTTGAAGCTACTCTGTTATGTAACACTATTTCTGGATCTTCACAGAACTTATTCAAAAATAAAAATCTTCAATTTATCTGTCACTAGATTCACACATTTTCTTCAAATTATTAGATTTAACAAATATATAAACATTGCTTGTCAATTCACCACTATATTTTCAGTAGTATTCAAAGTTACATAAATATTTTAAATTAACAGCCCTCCTAAGAGACACTCCTTGAAAGCGGACAGTTTTTAATTCTCCAGCAGTCAAGTATTGAGCCTAATGTATCAAAAACCTCTATCTAATGGACACCCTCAATTACGGACACAGACACTGTTTTGGAAATAAACTACATTGATAGAATTCTGATCGCATACATTATTTTGTTGGCAAAAGAATTGAAATTCAAGAATTAAATGATTAAATATTGGGAAGTTGAAGTTGAAAGCAAATTATATGAGTAGGTAAAAATGTAAACTAGTTTAAACATTACTTAACAATTTTATATTTCATCATCAATAGAAAAATTTTTATGCTTTACTACCAAAACCTTTTCATTAACAAGCTTTGTTTCTGTTTTTCTTTTTCAATTTTGATTCATGTTATTGCCTTTCTGACTCTGAACTACTGACAAATTATACTTCTTTGGTTATTAACACTATTTAAAACTATTTTTAATGTGTTTTAGTGCCAAAAACTATTTTTATCTCAAGTATTCTTAGACTACCTGTCAATGCTAAGTGTCTATGTCATAATTTTAAGTTGGAAAAAATAATGCAGTAATGTTTTTTAAAAAATCATAATAATATAAGTGCAATGATATTTTTACTACTAGTTACTATTACAGTACTGATAAATTTGATGTTGGAGAAAACACAGATTAATTGCAACATAAAACAGAAACATGTTTCAACTGAAGAAAAGAAATTTCGAATAATTAGTAAACTTGCTTCTGCATTGGGAAAACAAAAAGACCTCGATGCTTTAAACTTCAGAATTTAAAATATTTACCCATTGCTGGCATCAGAACAAAAAAATTGTTGATGCCTACAGTGATGGTCTATGAATTTGGATACAAAGTTTGAAAGACAACTCATTGCATATACTTTTCAAAAAAATTAATAACTAAAAAGTGCTCTAAATTTGCAAAAGGTGTATGCTATAAATTTGGTTGTATTGAGAGACAATTTAAAAAATCAAAAACAAAATACCCTTCTGGTGTGGATAACCCCCTACTACAGACAAATATTTTTGTCCTGTTGATGTCTGCTATAGAAGGTTTTTACTGCAACATTTTATTCTTTCATTTTCAAATAGGTTAGTGTCAATAATATATAGACTATATGATATACAATTCAATAAAAATCTTTTGAAGTCCAAGAATGTGCATGAAGTTTCAATCGTTACATTTCAGTTGGAGATACCCAAGGTTTTCTGAAGTGAACTTAAATTAGTTTGTCCATTTTAATGGTTTTATTATTACTATTGTTATTTTCAATGATATATTAACTGTTTTTAATCACATTTTAAACTAATTCTCACAATTTGATTTTAGACACCAGCTACCCCTTTTCCAACTTATCAGCCACAAATGAGTGGACAATATCAATCACCATTCCCTCTTCAAAACATTCCAGGCATGATGCCAACTATTCCCACCAGTGTGGCTGATGCCCATTTGCCTATGCTCTTAACTGAAACACGCAGTTACAACACTGAAGTGAGGATGAGCCTTGCTAAAATTACAGATAAAGTAGATACAGTTTTACAAAAGGTATGTTTGTTCAAGTCTTTTGCTGGCTGTCAAAATAGTTTGAATTCCTCTAAACCAAAATACTTTCTGTTGCTATATTTGTATCATTCCCCCATTTAATTATTTTCAATTAATCTATCAATTGACACCATTTCATTCCTTGGGTCAGGTATTGCTCCAACAAAATGAGTTACTATTTGGAATTCTTGTGACATTGCAATGTCTCATATAAACTGAAGTAAAAATAATTCATTTAATTATTAGAAACTTAAATTGAGTTTATACTAAAATGTTGATTTCCTAAAAGTGCCACTAAGTTCTTACAACCATTTATCAATTATGAGAAAAAATTTCTAATTTGACACAAAATTCTGTCAGAGTGTGGAAGTAACATGTGCGGTTAAGTATATCAATTCTGTCGCTCACTCTTTCTCTCTCTCTGTGTCTCTTGTTTTTCCTAAATTGTTAGATGATCAGGTATATGGATATATATATATATCAATTGCACGCTTCTTTGTAGAATGAATATCAAAAATTACATTACTGGATATCTGATGATGTAATTTTTGATATTCATTCTACAGTTGAAGCATTTGAAGGAATGAGATGAAACTGTATTATAATGAAACTATTATTAATATAGTTGATTTTTTTCCAGTTATTTACTCAACATCTTGTTATTCTTACTGAAAGTAATATGTTGATGTAAAAACCACTGATCATACTGGAGGGGGTTTTTGCTGTGTCACAAGAGTTGACAGTCCTTGATTACTCTTGTCAACTCACAGTCGTAAATAACTTTTAAAGGTGGTTTAACTAAACCTTTAGACCACCACCACATAAACACGAGTGGTCTAAAGGTTTAGTTAATTAACTAAACCTTTAGACCACTCGTGTTTATGTTCACTAAATGTTAAGATTTTCTAGATAATGTTAAGTAGAGAAGTAATAGAACTTTGAATAGGGCTTTAATTAATGCAGTGGAACCCCGCTATTCATACACAATTCGTTCCAGGAGGCAGTTTGAATGGCAAGTTGTATGAATGGTGAATTATTTTTTTGCATATGATACAATGTAAATTGAATTAATCCATTCCAGACCCACAGATGGTTGCTTATTTAAACCTATGAGAAAGAAATGTACAGTCTGTACATGAAATTATAGATAAATAAAAATTTAACTGTACTTTGCTTGTACTGGGGTGAGCTGATGGCATAAGTGGAATGTTGAGAGGAGGAAGAGAAATGGTTGGAAGAGTAGTCCCCTTCCATGAAAACATTAGGTAACTTTTCTTCAGGTGTTTTCTCCTTTTCTGCTGTTCTTTCTTTTTTCTGCCTTTTTGCACTAGAAGAATCTTGGGTTTCTTTCTCTAAAAACCTGTCTAATGTTGTCTGCCTTTGACAATTGCTCAAAATTTTTCTGACATTGTCGTTGAACTAGTTAATGCTGTTGACCACAGCAGTGTTGGGATGCCATTTTTCCACCACTCTCTGTTTTCTTGCAGGGGTTTTGCAGCTTTTTAATTTTTGCATAGGAAATGCTTCCGTTACTACTTTCCTACTCTGAAGAAGAAAGTTCTTCAACCACTTAGATTTGCTGCCCCCTTAGAAAGTTAAAAATGTCAATAAAATCCCAAAAAGTATTAAAACTTTTTAAAAAATCCAAAATGCCAAACGAATTATTTCCAGACCAGTTCAAAACAAGTATAATTTCTCGATTTTTTTCTTAAAAAAAGCCAAACTGACAATCCAGATGGCCCCCGGCGCCGTACCAATCGCAGGATAAGTACGAATGGCGAGTTGAATTTTATTTGAACAAGTTGGGCGAATGGTGGGGTTCACTGTACTGTATAATATCATAAAATGTGTTGCAACAATATGAATGTAGTTTTAATCTTGGTTTAAGATTGTTTAATCGCAAAGGTTATTTTCCAATTATGTTAAAAGTCTTGGAAAAATATTTATACTATGTAACAAGCAAATTCTTGTTATTAGGTTGATGATTTACGTTTACATGGAAGATCACCAAATTCAACACATGTGCCTTTCATGGAAGGCTCAATATTAATGCAAAATATTGAAAGAATTATAGAGGTATGTTTTTTAGTGTTTTTTTTTAATTATTATTATTTGAGATTAATTGTTGACAAGGCCATAGCCAGAAATTATTTTGGGGGGGGGGGCGCCTGACTTTGTGCCCCCCCCCCCCATTTTTCTGACATGGTGTGGGGGAAGTTAGCCCACAAACAATAGTGTTGAGGAAAGTTTCAGGGAGGAATATATGCTACATTGCAAAAACTTTCTGGATTTCGGGGGGGGGGGGGCGTCGCCCCCCCCCCTCCCCTCTATATACGGCCTTCATCGTTGACATTCTTGTAGAAGTCGCTTATATCTCAAAATTGCTGTTCTGAGACCTAACTAAAAATAATATTTTGATTGGTTTAAAAAATAGTAAAAAATGTTTTATGAACTTTTAATTGTTGCTGTAGGTTTACAGATAACTACATGATTGATTTATGCCAAAAAATAATTGATCAGAAATTCTGATTTATGACAATAATCCAAAGGCTTAATTGTGGACAATGAGTTTTAACCTGCCAAAAAGTGCTTGTTAGTTTACAGGTTAAAGTGACTAAGTTCACTCAGTCTTTATAAGGATTTCTGTAAGCATCCCTTAAGCCTATCAGAGTTTATGGATGCCGAGGGGGCTAAATCACTTACCTGGGTTAAAAATTTAATGTTAGGGATTTTAGGATTTAATATAATTTAGATAACTCTGTTTCTTAGAAATATTGCTATTCTTTCTTCTTTTTTTTTTTTTTTTTGCTTTAATGCAAAATGCTATCCATTATGCATGTGTAAAATGAATTCTCAAGGCATATTTTCATTCTTGTATTGATTGTACAAAGGTAGGTGTAGGAAACATAGAATTTAAAAATTATCTTCAGTTTTAGTGGGTTACTTTAGTTTGAACTGTATTTGAATTAATCATTTACATTCCTAAACATTACTTATTTTTTCAACTTCAGAAGCCACAAAGTGGAAATTCACGGTTTACCAATGCATAATGTATTTTTTTTAGTTTTAATTCTCAATATATATTTAAAAAGTATGTTATGTTTATTTAATATTGATAAATTTAGCTTTTTGTTTATTAAAGGAAAATAACAGGCTAAAAGAAGATGTTGAAACAAAAAATAACAAAATTCAAGCTCTCAATGAAAAAATCTGTGATCTCTTTCAAAGAAATCAAAGGTTTGAATTATTGCATTTAATTTTAATAACAACATAATTTTTATTTATTTATTTATTTTATTTATTTATTTTTTTCTTTTTTTGAAAAAAACATTACACACTTTTCTTTTTTCTTAAAGGTTTTTTGAAGAGAGTAGTAGTATGCTAGAACAAAGAAGTGATTCATTACAAACTGCTTCAGCTCAGTCACATGCAAAAGTTCTAAATTTGGAGCAACAAACGGTAATTCATGGTTTTAATTGTTTTTCTCTTACTGTATTAATTAGCATTTTTTTCTTTTTCTTTTTCGTATATTTAAAATGCACTTGCACCCATTTATAACCAGGCCAAAGGGAGCCAGTGAAAATTTTGTTATAACCATAATTTTATTCTAAAAAAAATAAAGAATAGTACACAGTAAAGTATGAAAATTAAGCATAAATGAATTTTATTTATTACCCAGGTTTCTAAAAAGCTTTGTTTTTTATTATGTGTAGTGTAGCACAAGATATTATTATTTTTTTCTGTTGAATTGATTTTTCTTCCATCTTAAGAACAGTATGCAAAAGAATTTTGCTACTGTATCTAGAGTGAATATTGTAGATGTTGTAAATAGTGTCCGATCTATACACTTTACTGTTCTGAAACATTGCACAAAAGACATTTTTTGACAGCACAAAAATAACAAAATGAAGCATTTCATGGTAGAAAGCTGTGCCAAAATGATCAAACAAATTGGTTCCTAAATCTTTGCTCGGGAATTTAGAGTAGTCAAAAAGTCAATTCCTTGTGCATTTCTTGCTTGTTATTCATAATTTTTGAGAAAAATGCACTTTTCTTTATAATTTTTGCTGGAAACAAGTGAAAGAACAGGGAGTAGAGGAAACAGGGACTTGATAATCCTCCAGAAAACAGTAATCATCTGTCAAGGTCGTAGGTGTAATCTTGTCAATGCATGAAATGCTGTTGAATGCTTTCTGTCAGACTAGCTAAAACATACTCTTGTTAGAACATTCTTGAGGGAATATTCTGGTAGGGGGGGGGGAATACATATGCTAGAAAATCTCGATGAAAGTCAAGTACAGATAATTAGTATTTCAAGAATGATCAGCCGTTTTCTGAATGTGGGTACACTTTTTAGCCTACTTTCCCTAAAAGTAAAAAAAAAAAAAAGAATAAAGCATGAAAGAAGGCTTAATGTATCGTGAAAATATCGTTAAAAGTAAAGAAAAGTCAAGAAAAAGTGAAGTAATTAAATAAAGATTGAAAAATAAAAAATTTGAAAGTAGGGTTTTCAGATGGGGAAAATGTGTGTCGGTCGGTCTGTCTGTCTGTCGGTCTGTCCCCCCCCCCCCCTCCCCTAATAACTTTTGAACGAATTGTCCGATTCGAAAAATTCTTTTTGCATTCGAAAGATCCCGGCGAGGACATCTCATTTTCATATTTTACTTTTTGATTCGAACAATTTTTCGTTCAATTTTGAACAGTTCAAAAAATTTAACATTAGCGCCTATCGGCAAAAGTGAAGCAAATTATGTAAACTCTAGGTGCAAGATCCACGTTCCAAAGAACGAGCTTACTGGAGGAAGCTGTTGGCGTAAAATATTAATTTGAACAGTTTTTGTTCATTTTTGAACAGTTCAAAAAGTTAACATAGCGCTTAGGGGAAAATTTCAATAGTATATAAATCATGATCTAACAGACCGATTTGCTTGGAACAAACTTTATCGGAAAGCTCTTATAACGTAGAACATGAACAAATAGAAAGTTCATCCAGAACTAACGAGCCTATTTTCCTATGAAATGTTTTTATCGGGATTTTTAAGGATATTTCTCAATGAATAAATGAAGTGAAAGAATGGATAAATGACAGAGTGAAAGAATGGATAAATGACAGAGTGAAAGAATGAATCAATGAATAAATGAATGAGGAAAAGAATAAATAAATGAGTGAATAAATGAAAAAATAAATAAATGGGTGAATAAATACATGAATGAGTAAATGAATGAATAAACACATGAATGAGTAAACAAATGAATAAATGAAAGAATGAATGACTGAGTGAATGAATATGTATTATCCGTTGAAAAAGGTATATTTGAAAAAAATAAGAACTAAAGCTAAAGGAGAAAGAGAGAAAAAGATAGCTAGATTATAAATTTGAATTTGGTGTATACGGGAAAGTAGGCTCGTATAGTTCTAGATGGAACTTCTTGTTTATATCAGTAAAAGAAAATTTTAGTTCATTATTAGTCAACTGTTAATAATGAGTTTTTTGCAAAAAACAAAGGGAAATTTAAGCTATTGCATTTTAACCATAAATTTGTTCCGTACAACTTCACTATAAATGAGTGCAGTTATAGTTTTGATTTAAAATAATAATCTAGTTATCAGACTTTGAGTTATTGTGTATTGATTGTATTGTGCTCTTTCTGTGTGTGTGTGCGATTTTATAACTAATCTCATAGTTTGTTAAAATTGGGCAACTTGTATATTTTTATACATATTTGAATTATGAAGCATTTCATTTTTTCCTTTTTAAGAATAAAACATTGTTGTATTAGTTTGTTGAATTGATTTTAATGCTGCATTTTAGGTAAAACTTACATCTGAGCTTTCTGAAGCAACAGGGAAGTTGACAGCGCTAGAAACTGAACTTGAACAGCGTCAGAAAAAAGAAACTGAATTACAGAAAAGACTGCTAGAATTGGAGAGAGAATCAAAACAACAAGAAGAGCTTTTTAATGAGGCAAAAGAACGTGTGAATGGTAGTCTCTTTTTCCCGTAAAGTATTTCGTTTTATTGAAGCACAATTTTTTTCCTTTTAAATTTTACATTAGTGATATTTATTTTTACAACTATTGAATACCTTGAATACCTTTTCAACTTTTCATATTTTGTTTTTATTTCTTCAATTTTATTTTATTTATTTATTTATTTATTTATTTTATTTATTTATTTATTTATTTATTTATTTATTTTTTAAGTTTTAAGGAAAGTATTTGAATATGGGCCCTTAAAATATTTAAACTCTGGAAACATATATTTTTTGCTTTTATATGATAGTTTATATACAGATTTATTTTCCTTATTTTATATTTAGTATTTCACCTATTTGATCTGCATCTAACCTTCACCTATATGTTCTGCATTTAATTTAAAATGTGTCTTATGCAGCAGAAAATGCATTAAATGCTTTTAAAGTTCTAATTTTGAAACTGATTTTAATCTTAGATAAGCTTTAAAATTTTATTTAGCTGCTGGAATTTCAAAGTACTGACTGTAACTTAATTATTTTTTCCCCTTTCTTTTCTACAACTATTGTTGAAAGGTTATAAAAAATTGTTAAAAAATTTCTTATAACATAAATTGTAAGGATTGCTACAAAAAGTTACAGTTTTCTTACCAATGTTTTTTAATGTGATCTGTCTTCTTTCTCAAAATTTTTATTATATCTGTGTGTATAAAAAGTCATACATGAAATGTCTCCCATTTGAAAATTTATATTGTAATCCATTACAACTAAATCTACCATGCCATGTGATGTTTTAGTAGCTAAATTAGTTTTCTTCCCCTTTTTTTTTTTTTTTTCATATTTACTTGTGTTTCAAATGCATATATTTATTTAGATGATGAATCAGTGATTAATTCTCTGAAGGATGAGTTGAAAAATGTTAAGCATGAAAAGAGGCTTCTCTCAACAAAACTGGAAAACGTTGAAGAAAAATTTCAAGAGCTGCAAGAAACTAAGGACTCCTTGGAAAAGGTATATTTTATACCCTTTTCTTATGATTTTTGGATTTATTATCGTTGTCTAACACATTTTGTGCTCAGTTCATTTTATTACTTTTTGCAGCTCTTGTCTGAGAACCAAAAGAAACTACAAGATGTAAAAGCTAAAATGGAAGAAGAATTGAATGAAATAAGAAAAGCAAATGAAGTAATTTGTTTTATTCTTCTCTGAAGTTTTTTCCTTAAGATGTAAAGTTTAGTATAATGAAGTTTAATAATTTTACTCATGGAGATGGTGGGATACAGTTTATTTCCATAGCAAATCATAAGCAAATTGGTTTAGACAACTCCTTTACATTGCTCAGTTTTAAATAAAAGACGTCAAAATATTTCTGACTTGGTTAACACTAGAATTACGGAAGGGGTCATTTCGACCCCAAGCGAACTTTTTTCCTTAATAATTCTTCTATTTTTTCACAAAAACCTTAATCCTTTCATGATTTTTCCTAAATCATTCTACTGAGTGATAAAATGCAGTTTTTAAGAAAATCACATTTTATTTTTTGTCTTAAAAGAGGGTTATGCCTAGAAATACGGACAGGGGTCATTCTGACCCCTTTGATAAAAAAAATATGTAAAAACATTTCATTGCATTGTATGAACGCTGTTTCTTCTCTAATCTATTTTTGTTGGCAGCTATTTAACAAAGCAAAACAAAAAAAAGAAGAAAAGAAAAGGATGTTTGCATATTCTCACACCCCCCAATTATGTGATTTGAAATCTCGGAGTATATTTTCTTGTGAAAGATTCAGAGAAAGGATGTTACAGCTAAGAGAACGATTGTACTGTTTGAATTTTGCTTAAGTGTTTTATTTCTTTATTTTTACGATTTTTTGTAAAATATTTTGCTCATTTTCTTGAGTATTTTTCACATAAAAATAAGTAGATCAATGGACTAACGCAAGAAGAAACCATAAAATTTTTGCAAGAACTTTTAGATCCCAATTCCAGTTCTAAAATTTATTACAGTCTAATAGATAAAAATGGAGATGATGCCTATAGGTGGTTCGAAATTTACTGTAGTGAGTGATCCTGCAGCATAATTTTCTACCAGACGGGAAATTAAAAATAGATGAGCTTCTGCGAATTCAAGTTTTTGCATAACTAGACGTCAATACAGAAATTAGAGAAAAATCAAAAGCAGATATGAAATTCTGCGTAATACAGATTTTTGAAAATTCAAGCTAAAAGAAATGAATATGGTTATTCTAAGTACACTCCATTCATCAATGGAATTTTCATATAACGAAGAGAAAACTCTGGATGAGGTACAATTTCATAAAATTTGCGGTAGACGTTCTGGACCTAATGGCAAGTCAATTCAGTAGCCAGCAAAGGTTTTCTACAACATTTTATACTTACTGGTATAAATAAATGCATAGATTATATATAAAGAGAATACAAATGAAAGTATCAGTTGAGGGGATTTATTATTGTGTTGAGGAAAACTCAGAGAAGACTATGTATATGGAATAAAAAAATACATGTGCTGTCTCTTCTAGTCGTTCATGGATTTACAATATTTAGTAAAATCCAAAAACGGGAAAAGGTGCCCAAAGAAAACTGAATACAAAGGCAGCAAGACTGCTAATATTTGCGACAGTTGTGATAGATTTGTAAGTGGACACTGTACACAGATTATTAGAAAAATAAGCTGATTGAGGTGCTATTATCCATTTTTTTTTTCTTTTTTTTTTTTACTCTTTGTGAAAGATGTCTCATACTAAATTATTTAAATATTTCTGTTAAAATTCTTTTTCTGCAAAAAATTGTTATTAATCATTCATTTTGTTATTTATATTTCTGAAATGTAACTCAATTCTACTGAAACAATGTTAAATATTTTACAGAATTTTTTTAATATTAAAAACATTATTACCTATTCTGAAAATCCATATATTCCATAAAATACACTTCTGTTATTATAAATTAGCTTATTTTACGTTATTTATACAATACACCATACATTATGTAGGAACTAAGCAGTTTTTTCCCCCGAGGATCAAAATGACCCCCTCCGCAATTCTAGGTATACGAAGACAGCCGTAATTCTAGTGTTAAACAAAAGTGTATCTAGTCTGTCACATTCATGATTTCAAAAAGGAAAACCCATGAGCAAAGTTTATTCTTTGGATTTACACTGATGTGTAGGCATTTACATGCTCATATCTATCATATATTTGAAATCAATGATTTCAAACATATGATAGATATGAATTTTATCGTTCACTGAATATATTGAATTTTACCATTAACTAAATATATTGGATAGTTTTTGACAAATATGTATATATAGAAGCTCATTAAATTAGCATTAATTAAAAATTTACTCTTGAAATTATATTATAACATATCTCTGCAGAAATAAAGGCTTTGTACTTAGTTTCTTTAAAAAATTTCTTTCTTTGTAATGGTGCTGCGTATGGTCATTCACCTTTGCAGACCTAGTGCATGCCCCGGTAATCGGCATCCATTTTTTTCAAGTAGCACCACTGTCGGTGGATGCCATTGCCACTAAGAATTTGGACACTCAGTTTCCCCTAGATGGCGGCACCTGAGCTCTCATTTGATGAGAATTGCACTAAGTATTTAATTTAGCCGAGAGTGTCCAAGCCAAAGGGATATTCAAGAAATCTTTAACATGCCGCACAATCATGTCAACATGGGCGCAAACGATTTTCTGCATCTGGAAAATCCTCCGATTCGGGCCAGGTTCGAACCTGCAATCAAGTTTCTTTAAAAAGAAAAAAAAAAACTTTTTTTTTAGTTTTTTAAAAATAAAAACTGCATTTTTATGTGAGTCTTTTATTAACTTTTTATTATATATATATATGTATTGATGTGTTGTACGCACAAAATTTAGTTTTATTTACTTGATACATAAGCTCAATTTCGTATGAAGGGCACATTTAAGAGGATTTCACCAAACAACTTTCTTTAATATTTTTCATGTTAGATAGTTAAAATCTTCTTAAAACTATTTTTTTTTTTCTAGTAATATTAAATATATAATTTCTGTACATCCTCCCCCTTAAAAAAATAATTATAATAAATAAGCATTGAATAAAAATTGTTGTAATATACTTTCATATATCTGCAAAATCAATAGAAAATAAATAATCGATTGAGAATAATATTTTTTTCGAAAGAAGTTTGTTTAAATTAGCTTAGCTTTTGTTTTTTCCCTCATAATTAAAATTTTAAAAATGTGAATAATCTTTAAAACAGGTTGAACTTTTAACGACAGCAAAACCTGTTACATACAGCAAAACCTGTAAAGTTGACCACTTTTGTCAGGAACGGAATTAGCCCTTCACCCTCCACCTTGCGCTCTATAAGTTGACCACTTTTGTCAGGAGCGGAATTAACCCTTCACCCTCTACCTCACCCTCTAGTCTGTAAGTTGACCACCTGTCGAAATTGACCACTAAATTGCTGCACCGCAAGTGTTCAACACACAGGTTTCACTGTAATACACAATTTTTATTTACTTCTTGCATCTAAAAAAGCTTTTAATTTCAAAATGCTAAGCTTTTTCATTCATAAATGCTAAGGAATTTTATCACTCTTTTTCTTTTTCTATTTAGAAAATTTAGCTTCTACCCTTTTCTTAAATATTTCTTAATTTTTCACTAGTAATTGCTCTTTTAGTTTTAAGCATATTTCTGTACCTCAGGGCCAGACTAACGTAAGTCATATTATCACTGCTACTTTAAAAACTGAACATAATGATTTTTTGCCTAGTAACAAAGCTGTTGTATGAATTGGAATACAAAACATGTTTGTTATCATTAAAAAAGTATGTTTGCTTTTTCCTTAGGTTAATTTTTGTACAATTGAACAATATCTGAAATATCCATTTTTAGACTTATGTTAATGTGGTCCTGAGGTACAGATTTATGCATGCTTAGCAACAAAGAAAAGGCCTTTAAAGCCTAAAGTGTAACTGTTTGCTTTTAAGCTTTTTTTTCTTTAATTCATTGCTCGTTTAGTATTTTGCTTTGTATTTGATTTTTGCACAAAATTTATTACTTTTATTTATATACTCCTTATTTTGAGTATTAATGTTCTAAAAGTACATTAAGCAAGAGATTATCATGTGTTTTCTTTAATTTGGTAGCTTTAAATGTTTTAAATGTAAAATTTGATAATTTTGACTCTTTCCTTTTTAGCAAGAAATTTTAATTTATCAAGAAAAATTGAAAAGAAAGCCATCAATAGTTGATGTAGTAAGTAAAATGCTTTTATTATTTTTTCTGTAATTATATATTTATGCATGGCTTTATGCAATAGTGATTCAGCATTTGAAATGTGGAGCAAATTTTGACAACAGTTACTGCAGTTACTTTCAGTTAATTGAACCACTTGTTAATTGTACCAGCTGCTTATTGGGACCAATTTTTAGAGAAGAAAAGCAGATACCAATACATAACCTAATATTGTTCTCTTATTTAGACCAACATTTCACTTAATTCAACCAAAGAATTTGAGAGTGAGTAAGGAAAAGAGAAGCTGTAAGTTGCCTGGGTAAATCAAATGTAAAGAGAGCATCAGAATAGTGTTAAAATTAATTATGGTTCCTATAACTTTGAATTAAATCAAACAGGATCACAACTTAATTGCATTGCAGCATTCAATGTTTAAGGTGATTTTGTTTAGTGTAGTCAGTCAACAGAATGACTCAAATGACACTGGATAACTTCTTTAAATGTTAACTAAAGTTTTGTTAGAAGCTTTATTTTTTTTTTTTTATTGTGCTTTACATTCTCTATTGTGCAAATTGTTTTAAAAAATGTAACATTTTTGAACAAAATTCATGAGCAGCATTAGTTCTTGGTGTCATGTTCACCTTACACGTGTACCACGCAGTAAAGGAAACGATAAAATTTTAACGTATGCATATTAAATCATATCTTGTACACACAGGTCATGTTCATGTAATCAAACCAGCCAGTTATATTACATCAGTGATTGTGTATATATATAGACTGAATGTGAGCTAAATAATATGACTTTATTATTTACTATCAGAACTTTATGTATTGAATGTAGTCAAATTGAACTGTAATTACTAGTCTTATTTATATTATTTTGAACACCTGTTAAATGTTTTTTGTTTTGTAGAGCCCAAGTGAGCAAAATTCTGATGAAGTAAAAACTCTTAGGAAAGAATTAGAGGAAATTTCAAAAGAGAAAGATAATGTACAGTTGGACTATCAAAACTTACAAAAAAAAGTACATTATGTTGTTCTTGCCTATCGCATTTATTATAATGATATATGTATTGTGAAGTCATGTAAAGGAATTTGCATGTATAATAATGTAGCTTTAATCCCCTCTTGTTTTTAAGAGAAAAGTTCATTGTTATCAGTATATTCATAACAAAGGGAAAATGTTTCATGCTGATATGATGAAGTATCATCTGGTTTGGGAAGGAAGATGAATGGAATATAAATCATGGAGTACAAAAACAAAAAATGTAATCCTTCTTAGAATTTGCATCATTTGTACTTGTCTTGTAATGAGACTTTGAAAGATTATGCTCAATATTTTCCTTAAAAGAAAATAAATTCCTGTCCTTAATATACACTGGACATTAGGCAAGTTAACGCTCACAGATGGGAACATTAAAAGGTGGGGGATGTCTTGAGTTAAAATAAATAAAAGGTGGAGAGATGTTGAACTAAAATGGAAAAGTAGGGGGATGCTGTCCCTCAGGATCCCCCTTGACTATTCTACTCACTGCATTAAGGATATAATGCTGTAACTGATATTACAGCCAATAAAATTCCTGAACACTGATTTCAAACCAAAAGTATGCAAAAACAAATGCAGATAAAAGAGATTTTGATTTCTCAAGTATATGAGGAGAAAACAAAGTGAAGAAATTAAGCAGCAAAAAATGTTTCAAGATTTGTGTTACACACAGAAATGGTTTTAAGATTCCTAGCTTAAAAAAATAAACTACTAAAGGAATTTTTATTTCAATTTTTTTTTTTTTTTGCATTATTCATTAATCCTTTTGTTAAGTTACGGTTACATTGAAATTTTCATTGAGACCTTTCAACTTCATTATAATAGGAAGCAACTGTATAAATATTTTATGGAAGAGAGGAATGATACTTCATTGAAAACGATTAAAATTACAATAAAAGTCGTTAAAAAAGGCACCCGGTCATCGACATCAGGAATATGAAATATTTTACTTTTATTTAAAGTTAAAACATTTCATTTCTTGTGTGATTTTTATGCATCTTTGTTCTTTTTCACTTCTATTTTTAAATTTTCCAATTAATTTTATTGTTTACATCATAAATTGTACTTTCATATATTTGCATTTTTAGCAATAATTATTTATAAATTTTTATTACAGCTACATGAATATGAAAAAAATGCTACTGGGCATGCAGATAAACTACAAGAAATGAAAACAGAACTTGAAAATTCCTTAGTGTGGAAGAAAAAGGTGACATTTAATGTTTATTTTATTATTTTATTTAAAAGGATGAATTTTGCACATTTTGTTTATTATTTATTGACACCCATTCTTACATATATTTCTTTATTAACAATTTTTATCCTTCTGATGTTTCACTTAAAAATTTAAAATTTTATTTTTTCAAAACTTGTAATTTCTTCTGCTTCTAGTATGAAGTGTTTTACGAAAAGACGAGAGCATTAAAGGACCGGTATGAAAATCAAATTATAGAATTGATGACTGAAGTAAAACAATTGCAGACTGTCAGGTCTGTAGCGACTTCTCCTGATTTTGCTGCTGAGGTAATTTACATTGTTTCTAACAATGTCTTTAAAACCTAGTATATGTAGAATTATAGGGGAAATAATTTTAAAATAAATTCTTCATTATATTATTATTTATTTATTCATTTTTATCTTTTTCAGATTAAAAAAGTTATGAATATTTTATACAAGCTTCTGCAAGGAAAATTTGATGCAAATACATCTTATGCTGGATCTAAAGTGTTAGAAATGACTTTGCAAGCAATAAGGGTATTTTTAGAGACAATTCTCTTTTTCTTTTTTTCCTCCATGTGTTTAAGTTTTTGTAACTCATGAATGTATGTGTACTATAGGGGCTAACCATACAAATGTTGGAGATGAAAAAACGTTCTGCATCTGTTTCCAGTGAAAAAATGGTTGAGAATGGTAGTATAAATATATATCTCTTTAATTTTTGTACAAAACAAATTTGCACTTAAAGGAATGTGGAATAAAACTGAAGTAAAATCATATAGTTCAATTGTTTTCACTGTAGAATTTCTGCATAATATATTTAATACACTTTACAATGATTGTATACATTCAATAGTTTGGCCATATTTCAAAACCAATTTTGTGTAATTAATTGAAGAATGAAATACAAATTGCAAATCAATAGAAATAAATTTAAGAAGTTAAGGCATTTCATGAAAATTTAATATTTCATTAACACAGCATAAAGTTGTATGGGTACTTCTTGGAACTTTTGAAGACTCATATTCTCTTAACAGATATGTTTATTCAAAATGAGTACCCTCGGTACTGACGATGGGGGTTGATTACCCTTGAAACTGGTCTGCCATTTGTAACTTTTTATTTGTGCGCTGTAAGTTTGCTTTTACTCATTTTGAATATGTATATGCACAAAGTGAACGTCTCTCTTTTAAGATATGTTCATGTTCGTTGATTTATCTTATCCTTATTTTAATAGAAATATAATTTCACGTTAATTTAAAGCACAAATGAGCATTCAAACGCAGACATATGTTTCGGGATTGCTTGGAATCCCTTTTTTCAATGTGACAGGGAGCTTCTAGATGCAAAACATCCAAATGAAGCAGACAAAACAACAAAAACAAAGCTTATATAGCCTAAGAATTAACTGTAAACCAATGAGAATGAAGGCAGTGTGAAGTGGAAGTAGAAGTAGCAGGGAAAGCACCAATAAGAGAGCAACAAACGAATCCAGTTGAAAGTTCAGGAAGTAAAAAGGAATATCAATAAAAACAAAGCAAAAACTTCCTCAACTCCTTATTTTTCACAGGTCTGGCATAAGTTCCTATAATTTGTTGTTCTTTCCTAGTTTTCTTGTTAGTTTTCCTTTCTTGTGTCTATTTTGTAATTTTTTCTCTCCCCCCCCCCCCCCCCCCCTCCTTTACATGTGTACTTTGTTTTGCTTTTTGTTTTGGTATTATTTTATTTCCATTTTATTCTTTGTACTTTATTTTATTATTTTTGCAATTTTCATGTATTTTCACGTTTTTATGCATGTTGTTGTCTTTTTTGCTTTGTTTTTATTGATATTCCTTTTTACTTCCTGAACTTTCAACTGGATTCGTTTGTTGCTCTCTTATTGGTGCTTTCCCTGCTACTTCTACTTCCACTTCACACTGCCTTCATTCTCATTGGTTTACAGTTAATTCTTAGGCTATATAAGCTTTGTTTTTGTTGTTTTGTCTGCTTCATTTGGATGTTTTGCATCTAGAAGCTCCCTGTCGCATTGAAAAAGGGATTCCAAGCAATCCCAAAACATATGTCTGCGTTTTAATGCTCATTTGTGCTTTAAATTAACGTGAAATTATATTTCTATTATTGTTTACTTGCACAAAGTTAAATTATTATTATCCTTATTTTGTTGTTTAAAATAATAATGACTTAATTATGTGCCAAGTATTGCGAAACTAATATCTTGTCTCTATATTGGCAGTTTTTCATCATTATAATTTTAGTTGCTTTATTATTTAGTATGAAAATGTTTCCTAGTTATTCTTTCCTGTGATAGCTCAGTTGCTGCCTAATATTATTTTAATAATGTTTTTAAAATCCTCATCATACCATGTCTACATTCTTTTTAGTTATTTTATTTTATTTATTTGTTTATTCAGTTTTTTTTAAATTTGTTTTACTTATTTTGTGTTCATATTATTACAGAAAAAGCCATTGAAAGTTCATCTTCAAATAACATGAATAATTCCAAAAGCCTTCCAATAAATGAAAGTAATATCGGTGATGGTGCAACTGTTCAACAGAATGGCATCAATGAAAATGTTTCTCATGAACTTGATAACAATATAGTTGATGTGGCTTCTAGCAAAAATATTAGTTCAACTGATGAATCGAGTTTAGTGCCAGAGAGCAATGAGAATGATGCTCATACAGATAAATTAGAATCTAAAATAGTAGGAGATAAATCTGATCTAAGTTCTGCTAATGAAATAAGTAGTTCTGCTTCTTTAGGTTTGTTTTATAGTTTGATTTTTATTGTTTCTTTTCTAATTTTATCTTGCATAATTTTGCTGTTTAAGGGGGTATTTTTTTTCTTTTTTTTTTTTTTTTTCCCCACTTCAGCGATATATTTATTTGAAATTACAAATGGACTAGGTTGTGTGATTAAAATTTCTGCATATATAACTAAGAATCTGTACTATGTTTTTAAAATAATAAAACTCAAACGTGCTAAAGATCATAGAAATTTTGTACTTTTCAAAAAAAGAAAGTAAAGCAGTATAAAATGTAAAAGATAAATGTTGACTTCAACATTTGTATAGACAGAAATCAAGCTGTTTCCTTGTGACATGATTGAGACAAAAAGCCATTGTCAACCAGGTTGCAAGTACTTTATTAAATACAAAGTGTTAAAGTTTTAACTTGAAAAATATGTTGATTTGTGTCATCTATAAACTTATTTGTTTATTTAATTATTTTTCTAAACATGCATGGACAAAAATGTAAGTGGAACAAATATGATGCAAAAGACACTGACATAATAAAACAATGTGAAATTTTTAGTGATACATGAAGGAAATATTTGGAAATAAAAATTTATTTAAAATTCACTGCTACTTAAGCAGTTGTCTCAAAACTGTTGGCCCATGCACTCCATATGCAATTTTAAAAAGGCTGCTAATTTACAGGAGAAAATTAGCGGTTGCCACTCGGCCACGTGGCGATTAAAGTAAGTAAAAGTGGAGATTAAAAAAGGCATCATCGATCGCCACTCCTGCACGGTCACTTTTTAGCATATTCTACTGTAATCGGGGTTTTTTTTCTTATTATTCTTCTCCCACCATTTGGAACGAATTTTTCTCAAAAAATTTTTTCCATAGAAACATGCCAATATTGAATACGTGCTTTGCCAAAAATTTCATGTGGAATTTCAATTTTCAATCTTTCAGCATCCTGTATATATTTAAATCATTTCAAAAGTTCGAAATAATTTAAGTATGTGCTCATTCAAATCTGCATATATCTTGTGTTATTTCAATAATTATTTATTTTCTACACAATTTTAGAGTTAGTTTTCAATTCTTATTGGCAATTTTAAAAAGTCGCGACTAACGAAACTGAATCTACCCGCCACTGGCGACTAACCAAAGTTGCCAGTTTTGGAACATGGTGCGCATTTTTTTAGAAATATGGAGATTTGTGCTGAGTTTTTGTCCAATAGTTCTTCTTTAGAAGTTGATTTCAAAACAAAATTGTATATGATCCTTTTTCTTTTGTGATGAAATTCCTAGATTTTTAACATATATTTTTCAATGTAAAAAAAAATCCTAATATTTTAGATGGTGTTGAAAATGATGCTCAAGAGTCATTGAGTTCTGCAACAGACTCTATAAAAAGTAAAAAAGTAGAAACTGATAATAGAGCTTCTCCAGAGGTAAGTTTTTATGTGTGTGTATATGTGTACATATATGTGTATATAGTTGGAATGTTTATTTTTCCTTAAAATCATGTTGAAAATTAAATCTGTTTTTTATTATACAAATCATATAATTGTTTTTAACTAACTTGAATTTGTTATGTCTTAGCTCTTCATAAAGAATCTTATCTCTTTGTAGTAAAAAGCAGCAAATCTGACAGGCATTAATTCTGATCTGATTTTGTCTGCAGTGTTGTTCACTGCTGCATCAGTTTGTATCAATCATTTTCTATTGCAAGTGTTGATCTTTTAAAAATTATAGTGGTTTTTGAATGGTTGTTAATCAGTGGATCATAATTTGCTAGTAGTTCAAAGAGTTGTGTGGGTATGCTGTGAATCAAAAATCATGTTTAAAAGATTCTATCAAACATATCTTTATCAGGTGTAGTTTTATTAGCATGGGGCAGTTGCTTCATTTACCTAAGCCTAATGATGGCCCAATACTGGTATATGCTTTTTCTTCATCTTTTTCACAGAACCTTAAACTTTCATGGACAAAAAGTTTTTTCTTTTTTTTCTCTTTTTTTAAATGAACAGATTCAAATCAGAGATCATAAAAACCAAAAGCAATACCCGTGCAATTGTCTTACATTTTTACAATTAGAGCAACCCTATGCCCGTGGACACCATGGCGCCTGTCCGTCGGTCTTAGGTGCTCCCGCTGCTTGTGCCCAACGATAAAATATTTCACTTTTTCATTTTAAACTAGATAACATTTAGAATCTAGAGTATGTGAATAAAAGGCCATATAACTGTGAAAATCCCTATGATGATAAATGAAAATGAATATCTTAAAATCAAAATATACATAACGACTTACAGATAAACACCTTGACGATTACTTACGAGCAGGAATTTCATCATATTCTCCCAATTATGAATCGCTAGTCAATGAAATGCCAAAGATCACATTGACTGTATTTTATGTATTTTATAAATAACTTTTATACTGCGTATGTTTTTCAAGCAATTTAGTAATCATTTCTTTTTCACAAGAATATTAATGCTAATTATATCATATGTTAAATTAATTTTTAAAATTAAATTTTTTGTGCATTATATGTAGCATGTATTATTAACTTTGTCCACCAACTATAAATTTATCTTGAAAAAATAAATGGTGCCTTCCATTCGACCGATTATTCTGGTATGTTCTCTTAAGGTACAAAAGGTTGGGGAACCCTGAATTAGCTTATGGGTATTTATTTTCATGGGAATTTTTACTGGGACTCGTACGATATTGCAGGAAAAATACCTCACACAACAATATTAGATAGTTTTCATCAAGTTTTCTCATTAATAAAATATCTAAAGCTCTACTTTTGTGAGATTTGGATTTTGAAACATTTTCCAAGTTTCCTTCCCTGTCCCTCATTTTGTAGTTTAGTACCCCTACTGATTTTCAAAACCAAACTTTTCTGATTGTCACCAAATCACAAAAAGAATGTCTTCCAAGATACTTTAGCTTTAAATCTTAATTAAGGCACTTAGTGCTTTTGATTGCCAAAATATCTACACTTGCAATGTTATATATAGTTTGAATATTTTGTTGAAAATCATGTACAATTTCATTTTTCATATCTTGTATTCTATATATATATTGGCTTGTTTTGTATTTTATATATGTATTGAAAATAGTGTGCGTTTGTTTCAAGATACTTTGTAACTGAACTTTAACAATCTTATATTTCTACGCCTACAAGTGAAAAAATTTTTTTCTTTTAGTATTGTTGACTTATAGAATCCATTTTATGCTGACCAAAACTGAAGTGTAATAAATTCTGGTTATCTTTCCTTGATAGCATGAGCTTTAACTAATTGTTTTCTTATTCAATATCTCTTGTTAAAAAATGTTTATTTTACAGTATCAGATCTTTTATCTTGCATATTATCGAATATATTTTCTTCGAATTATTAAATGAAGCCCAAATTTGCTATGAAAATTACGTAGACATGTTTTTAAATGTAACAGGCTACTTATTAAATGAAAAAATCTCAATGACATAGGGCACAAATTTGCTTAGAAAATTACATAAACATGTTTAGAAGTTACAAGAATAATTTTCCGTGCAAAGAAACTAACCTATACAACAGAATTCATGCTTGTTTTATTGTAAGCACTATTTCCTTGGATCAAAAAAGTGTTCCTGGTAACTAAAACAATCCTGTATGCCGAGTTCATGGCATATACAAGTTTCATTTCCATACAGCATTAGATTTGTTCAATTGTATATCTAATTAGCTAGTATGAAGTGTAAAGTTAATTTTTACAATGCTTTTTTAATGCATTCATTACTTATTTTATTGCAATTTGTCACATTCTGAAAAGAATGGAATTTGGTGTCTAAACCAACATGATTTTTTTCGTAATTTGTCTCTGAGAATAATTGACCCAATTAATCCCAAGATTATCTATTTTTAAATTCCAAGATCATCTGTTTTTAAATTTTAACATATTTAATGATGCTCAATACTGGTATCAGAGGCAACTTTTAAGCTTAAACAAAAAATAATTTAAAATATAAAGAATATGATGATTCTGACAGTATCACTGGGACTGAATGGATTAACTTATTTAGTGTCTTTTGTCTACTTTTATTTAAACTTGTTTGTTTACTACTATATTCTTTTGAAAGTTAATATTTCAAATTAAGCCAGTTTTTCAAATGCAGCATAAGCGATCTGGTACTGTACTTTCTTCTTTTAAATTTTATACTGCTGTAATCTTCCTGCAAAAAACTGAAAGAAGTTAAACTGTGAATTATGCTTATACTTTAACTCTTAGAAAATATTTCTAACGCTTCTGGATTCTTAACTAATGCTAAGCTTTGATCACATTTAGAGCAGTGTGCCTCTGCCAACAAGCGACACTTTTGCTGATACGCTTTCTGAACCCGAGAAATCCAAGGTAGTACAAGGTCCTTTCGAACAGCATGCTTGGTAGTTGTTAGAGGTATTCTTTTAGCACTGCAGCTTGCATGGCTTCTCATTTATTTTACTGTCGGGATTTTATTTATTTCTTCTGGTTGACAGTTGATCTATGACTTTTTTTATGTTCAAAGTAGCATTTCAAAAAAAAGTTACGTACTTTTTTAATATTAGAGTTGTTTTGTAAAAATTTGAAAAATGTTCTAAATTTTGAAATAGAGTGTTTACTACGGAGTCCCCTCATTTTATGACCTTTGCAAGCAAATTAATATACAGTGAAATCCTGTTAAAGTGAATACAAATACAAAAAAAAATTTCAACTGAGGTATCTTCCTTTCCCAATACTAAAAATGTTTTGTTTGATAGCACTTTTGCTCTTCAAGGGTTATGCACATTACACGAAACTCATCAACCACACTTACATAAAACTAAATGTGTTAAAATCTTGTGTATGTGTTGTATGTAGGATTTGGTTTGTTTAATATTTTTACTATTTATTCATATCATATTGCTTGATTTTAGTACACAATTTATCTTAACATATGATCAATCAGAATGAGCTGACCATATGAGAGTTGAGACAAATGCTGGAGGGGTGGTTGTCTTAGGGTAAACAATTAGCCAGTTTGAAAGCACCTATGCAGTAGTCTTTTCCCGCTTCGACTTTGGCATTGCAGATTCTCCCTATTGTGGTTTTTTTCAAATAATATGTAGTCAACTTTATGCATCATCGCACAAGTTGTAGTGTCTAGTATCCCTTGTTTATCTTATTTTGTTATATGTATTATAATACTTTGGCTAATGCGAGTGTAATGGTGCCTATAGAAGAGGGTTTGAAAAAACACAAGCTTTTTTTGAAAAAGCCTAGCACGTCTGGGTTTGTGATGGAAAACCTGGGTTTTTTCGGGAAGCCTTTTAATTTCAGTTTTTAATAAAACATACCAAACTACTGCTTGGTTATTTTTACATTTTATAAAGCTGTATATCATTTTTAAACCATGCAATTTGGTTTTATTTCAATATAATGTAAAAACTGGAAGTTAAAGAGGAAATTTTGACTTTAAATCTAAAAAGAAATTAATATTTATATGTAATATTATCAAAAATTTCATTTGCTAAAATATGAACATTTACCTCTGTGCAGAAACAAATTATGTGAACTTTTTTTTTGCCTTGAGAATGGTATTCTGTATAAATCCCAAACAAAGCACTATAACAAACCACAACAAATATGCACTATACTTTTTGCAATTTGCTACACAAGTTTGTTGTGCTGCACGTTGTGTCACAACGTATAAGTAAGTTCAAAAGCTGTAGGAGTACGGAGCACATATATCATAAGACATGAATAATGCAAGTAAAAGGAAATTTAGTGACCATAGAAGTTAGAAATAATATTTGCAACTTTAATTAACTACAATTTATTAAGTCAATAAATCTCGCATGTAAAACTACAGGAAATAGGATGTATATATTTGAGGATGAGTACAATTTAAGTAACACTGCAATTATCACATATGTTGCTTATTATAAGCTAATTTCAAGTAGTTTTTGAAATCAAACTATTTTACTTGGGAATATTTCACAAAGCTGATTTAAAAATTATTCTTGCTGCAGTTAATCGAAGAGTATTTTCAACAGCAAGGCAAAAAAGAAAGAAAATCTTATTGAAATAATGAACATTTGCCTTCATCTCCTATATATTTTTTAGTTTGACAGTGAAATGCCCATAATAGTTCAGTTTTTAGTATATTTACACATATAAATAACTTTAAAAAATAATAAAATAAAGAAGTAACTAACATTTTGAAAACTAATAATATTTAATGTATATATAAATATCTTTAAGAAATAAGTATATAGAAAAGTAAAATTGTCCAGAAAAAAAGATGACAATTTTATTTAACCTCATATTAAGAATTAATTGTATTTTTTCAAGAATGTCTTGTTTTTCTATGAAGAATAGAAAAGTATCCTTAAGTGTTTTGAATTCTATCTATATCAGGGACTTAATGACTGAAGAGTATAAAGCTTATTTAGAACATTTTTTCAAATTTTTCCTTGAAATATACTCTAATTTGGGAAAAGTATTCTATGTTTTTATTTCTTGTACCTTTTGCATTGCCTGCATTGCTTTACATGCTTGTGCTAATATTTCTTGCTGATCTTTGCAAATCTATCTTTCCTTTGTGCTATCCTTGAGTATTTTTCTTTCCTGAAACTCCAGAAAAAATATACAAGTCACTAAGTACACTATCAAGCTCTTTGAGGTCTCAATAGACTTTGTACTGTTGAAATTTTTTTATTTCATAAACGTACTAAGATTATATACATTAGTTACATATTGATAATTATTTACATATATAATGCAAAGGCGCATTTGTTAATTAATTAGCATTTGGAAATAGTGTAATTTGAGGAAAAGCGCTATGGGGAAATGTACTGTCTTACGTGGAATTTCATTGAAGCCTTTGAAAATTAACTACAAAAATGGCCAACAGGTAACATTTCATGTGATAGTAAAAAGACGAATTATATAGTTAATTATTAATTGTAATGCAATAATTATGTTTTTTATCAATCAACATATAATCTCTTTGATTAAGTAGATGGGAGTAAATTCTGTAATTACAGCCAGACAAGCATAAAATTAATATACAGTGAAATCCTGTTAAAGTGAATACAAATACAACATTTTTTTTCAACCTTGGTATCTTTCTTTCCCAATACTAAAAATGTTTTGTTTGATAGCACTTTTGCTCTTAGAGGGTCATCTGATGAAAAAATCTTACCCAAAAAAAAAATATCATTTTTATGCCAAATTTAAAAAGTCTTACACTGAAATAATGCTGTGACAACATCTATTGATTAAGTAGTAAAGCTCCTTCAGTAAAGGGAAAAAACCCGGAAATCAATTCAATTTCTCCACCTTCCATTTAAAAAATACAGCTAAGCCCTACCATGGACTCAAAAGCTATAAAACATGGATTTTCCTCCAGCTGATAAATTTTATTTGCATTTCCCATTAACATCTGTTTTCCTAGATTCCAATACTCTGCCTTTTCATGTATTAACCCTCTTTGTCCCTTTCCCACTTTTTATTGTAAGCAGATGGTCTTAACATTCACGGATGGGACTTTCAAAAAGTTATCTTGTAATGTAACACTCATGAATGTTTATGGAGTGTGTATACATATATATATGTAGGTATGTATGTATGTGTGGTTGAGGTATCTTCGGCTGCCTAGGGCTTCCATAAATTCAATAAATGTTCTCAATAACAAAAATAGTAGAAAGAACTAAATTAGCTATATTTACAGTAGTACTTATGTACGATTAATTCTAAACTTTCATCTATCAATTCTAACAACTTCAGTCGGAACCTCCTGTTCCGTTGATTACATTAAATTCCCACCCTCAGTACAGTTTGCATGTCCACTTACTACCATATCTCGTCTCAAACCGATTGCTTGTTCCGCTTTCCAGATTGTGCTGTAGTCGATGCAGAAATCTTTTGCTCCTACATATATATATATATATATATATATTCAGTGGTGTTGCTAGCATGAAGTTACTCAGTGCTGCAGTTTGGGGCATCACCACCCACCCCACCCCCTCCCATAGGAAAAAAAAGGCTCTAGGGGAAGCGGTTCCAAGCAGTTACTAAACACTGGTTTCAAACATTTCGATTCCATCAAAAGAAATGTTTTATTTTGAATAGGTAATAAAAACAAAAGATTAAAAAGATTTTAGGGCAGAAATACAATGTATGTACGAATAGATTTAATATATATAAAACATAATGGTAAAATGCACAATTGATGTCATTTTTTTTTTCATAAAATATTAAATCCATTTTCGGTGTCAACCTTGGTTGAAATTTCACCAATGTGACTTAGATTTCATTCCCAGCTTAGCAAGCGTTAAGGACTTCCCCTGATATATAGTGCATAATAATCCTAAGTCTTAGTGCTAAAGAGTAGAAAACTGGAGGAGGTAAAAAAATTTGTTGCAGCGAGTAATATCCGATAATTTTCAAGGCCCTTATAAAACATTGTTTTCTGCATGGATAAGGGTGAAATAAGTTGAAAATTAAAGTTTTTGCTTTTGAAATGTAAACTAAGTCAGAAATGGTCAGGCTCCTCATTTCAAAATTTTCCGGGGAGGTTGATATTCAATGCATGTTATACGCGAGGAATAACAATACATAAACACATCTATAAATATTATTTTTCTAAAAGTCAGGGGTATGGGCATTTGATCCACCCATGATCACCCAAATGATGGGCCCGAAGATGCTTTATCATCAAGATCTTAACTACAGGTTTATGAAGTTTGTAAAACTACAATAGGGCTGTCCAGAGAAGTTTCAACAAAAGTTGGCAGGAGACACCCACTGTTGCTAAATAGAAGATAAAACATTTTGTTTCATTACATTGTGTCTCTTCGTTCGTTTCCCTTTTAATCTCCTTTTTTTTTGAACTTATTGATTATAACACTTCTATAGGTTTTTAGAAACAGGATTAGCTCTAATAGTTCTACTGCCCTGGATGGTATAATTGCTGCCTCCTCAAACAATCATGACCACTGTCCGTAAAGAGTGCTGTATGCCAAATTTAAACAATTCAGTGTGTGAGTTAATACCTCAATTGAATAAACAATCCTATATAACATAATTATGAGCCTCATTGGATATGCTTAGAAAGATGTCCTGTGTAACTCTTGAAATTCAAAGTGTTACTTATCTTTGTTTTATCTTTATCATGGCCAAATAAAAGCTATATGACTGCATGTCACGCCACGTATAGGAGACACCCCAAAATTCTCTGGTTGGCCCTAATACATTACATGCTTTTTTTTTCTGATCTTTTTTTTTTTATTTCTTCTCAACATATTTACTAAAAATTTCAAATCTATCTATCCTTTATTTTCCTATGTTTCATTCTGTCTTTTCTACATGTAGCAGTCTGCGACGATGACACGTATACCAATTCATATCTGCCGACGCCTTGCCTGGAATTCCTTTTTAGTTATTTTGCTTGCTTATGTGGTGTTTTGGATTGGTGCTTGGGTACATGGTTAGTGCATGTGCAGTTTACTTAACATCATTAAGTTGCATTTGAACTGAAAATAAGACATTTATTTACATTTGTTTCATGTCTTTTCTAAATCTCAAATACGAATTAAAATTTATAGTATTTTACTTTATACATGCATGTTGTTCTAGCTCTAATTTAAAGTGAAAAACATGTATTTTGACATTCTAAGAATTCAAATACTGTTTTGCCAATGTATTTACAAACATTTATCTATATGTTACATGCTAAAATTCAAATATATTTAAATTTGGGGGCTTACCAAGATTTATGTGAGGAAGGCATCAAATTTTTGGGTGGCAGAAAAAGTTGCAATATTATTCCACTATTTCAAACTTTTATACATTCCCACATTCTAAAATGTTTTATTTGGTGCTTTGCTTCCACCTCCTAGGTTCGTATGCCTCCTGAAAAACTCCTGAAATTCAGTTTTCTTCTAAGAACCCTTAAAATCTCTTGATTTTTTTTTTCCTCTTAACTCTTTATTTTTTCATTCTACTCCTGAATTTACTACTTATTTTTATTTCACTAAACAGGAACCCTGCGAGCCAAGGCGGGCCCATTATCAGTTCTATTGACGCCCTCCCCCCTTGCATTACGCTTACATCTTAACCATAGATACTTTACTACTCCTATACCAAACTGGGACCCATTAATCAGACTGCCCACACCCTTCTGATGGCCCCTCTTGATGGTGCTGCCAGAAAAGCATGAATAATCCAAAATTTAATAAAGTTGGCAACATAAATAGAGATGCATTAACATCACTGAGTAAGTGACGTCAAGCACTGACTCAGTTTGGATTTTGCTGAATCTTCTGTGAGCGGTAGTCTCCCCTGGATTATTTTCAAAGAGAGGATTTCCACCATTCCTCCTTGAATTTTAGCCTCTGAGTTTAAAATATATGTGTGTGTGTTGCATGTTCTTGAATGCATCTTTTAAAATAATACAGTCAGACCTTGATATATGGTCACCCCACTAATAAGGTCACTTTTCTAAAGTGCCGGCTTATTGAATATTAAATGTTTATGAATCGGTTATAAGATCACTCTGCTCATAAAGTCGTTTTTGTGAAGTCCAGACAGGTGATCTTATATCAAGGTCTGACTGTATTACCTTAAATCAGGCCATGGTATCCTAGTGGTTAGAACGTCGAACTTCCACCTGGTAGGTTGCGTGTTTGATACCCGCTGAAGGCCAACCATGTACACTTGGGGATACGTGCCTGTAAAATCCGTTGATGCCACTACCCCTTCCTACCTTGCCCGCAGATGAAGGGCATTCCTAAGGCCTATTGCTAACAGGGAAGGAGGTTGGAGGAGAAAAGTAGATATAAGATAGAATAGAAAGTCATTTAAAAGCTAAAAAATTTTAAATAGCCAAAAAAAAAAAAAAAAAGCCACCGGCTACTTTCAAAGCTTTTAATAAATCCCATTCTGTTGACTCTGCATTGAAAGTACATTTAATATTGGCATCATTTATTACCACGAATGTGTTTTATTCATAATGTTCTACTCACAGAATTTTATAAATGTCTAGTTTATTGATTTAAATGATATTTGTCATAGTCAGAATCTCTTTTAATGTTGATGAACAACCTGACTAAAATCATTTTCAACTTTGATAAAAGTTTGTCCATCAAAAATCAAAATATTTTTTCTTAATATTATACAGTATAACCCCGATTTAATGCTTGTGTGTCGATTATTAAAAGTTATCGTTAAATCTAGGATTCATTAAATCAGGGAAACATAACATTCATCAAATCTGATTTGGGCCTTGCAACATCTATAGCTAATTTGAAGAAATCGTTAAATCAAGTACCGTTAAATAGAAATATAGTACTAATTCTTCTATTTATTTATTATTTAAATCCTGAGCTATTTTATTTAAATGTTTGTAAATATATGGGTGAAACATTTTTTGATGCACATTAAATGCATTGAAGTTTGTTAACATTTTATTATACATTAATATTCCATATTTCTTATTAGGCAAAAAAAATTTGTATCTTTTTTTTAATTTGTTTATTTTCTTTCTTTTTAAGCGCAAATTTAATGTGTTCTTGTTAAGTAGTATTCCCTTAAAAAAAATACTGTTCTTAACTTGTAGTATACCTGCAGTAATATAGTTTAATATTAAGCATTTGTAGGTGTAGGTATGCTTTTAAATAAGACTGAACCACATAATTAAAAATTGAAATATATTTTAAATTTCTTGCAAAAACAAAATAACATTTGTAAAAGGTAAACATTAAACATTCAAATTTTCCAATGAAGTTTTAAAATTCAAGGAAATTTGGTTGCTGGTGGAGTGGACGAAATGTCCGAATTCCAGGCCTAAGGGCTGAGTGAAGAATGATAGAACTGGCAGTTGAAAGCACTGAAGTTGAAGTAGTTCTCTGAGAGAGTGTATACATTGAAATAGTACTGCCACTAAATTTGCATACTAATTTGCATACTGGCGCCTACAATGCTATAAATGTTACTTTCTTAGAAATAGTTATGCACGCAATGTTTAAAAAATTCAAAAATTTCTTTATTTTTTAAAATTACTTTAAGTAATGAAGCAATGCTTTCAAGTTAAGTGGTAATGAAATGTATCATTCGAATTGAAACTTCGAATTCTTAACTGCCAAACTATTTCTTTTTATGAAATATTAATAAAATGTATACACCTTTAGTGCTAAATGTATGATTTTTATTTTTTTATTAAATTTGAAATCGATTTAAAAATTTTTTTTAATATTTACTGCCTGACGTACAGATAGATGTAATTGTATGCAATGTTTCATCCATCCCAACTATTCTTTCAAAAGCTATGCCTTATCAAATTTTTAACTCCAAAATACTCCGAGAACATTTTATTGAGTTTTACATCATTTTAATTATAATTAATTTATATTAATTTTTATTTAAAATAATATAAAAGTCCTTTTTTTTAAATGTTTTATATCTTTTGAGTAATTTTTATTTTGGAGATCAGAATTATTTTCCCCCTTTAGAAAAAAAAAAGCTTTAAAACCATAAAATTTAAGTTTTTATTATTTAGAATTTTTCTTCCTGTTTTTTAATTATAATTATTATTGTGCTATTCTTTTCAGTGTCTCATTTCCTCCTGTATTTTTTCTTATAAAGCCTTTCTTTTTAACTTTTAAATGCCTTTATAAAGTACTTCCTTGCTTAATATTTCTTACTTTCTAGAGCTGGAGGCCACAACCTCCCCCTCTATTTGATGATGATGATGAAGATGAGGATGACGATGATTGGCTTAAATAATCCTTTATTCATCTGTTTAAATTTTCAACAAAACTTTCTGTGATTTTGAGGGGAAATGATCTGTAATAGAAACTATGAAATATTTTTCAAACCTTTTGTAATTTATATTGCTGACTTATAGTTAATAAATTTTTCTATTGTATCTTGTGTTGCAATCCTATTGTCAATAATAATCAGTATGTCTCAACTCTGAATAAAAAAAGACATACTAATGTATTTTTTACACGAGCAGCCACTGAAGATGGCAGTATAAAAAATTATTTCAATTGTACTCTTAGGTATTTCTATATCTACATGTCTGTATTTAGTTAGCAATCAGTAATGTCTATCTCTACCTGTCATTTTTGCAACGTTTCTATATCTATATGTATGTATATATATGTATGTCTATCTACATCAATTGATATATCTGCTTCTATACCTATATCTCTATATCCATAGTCAAATCTCGTTAACGTTAAATATTGCTTTACATTAAATATATGTTCAGTCCTGTCAGTTAACAGTGCATAACATTAAATTGTCAAGCTATTATCGCTTAACATGAAAGGAAATTGGACATGGAAACACAGATAAGGGTATGAGTAAAGTTCATTTTGAGGAATGGTAAGTCTATTTCCTCCCTTTGTTGAAAGTAGCAGATGGCGGAAGCAGTGCTGTAGTCTTGTAAAATAAGTTGGGGGGAGCTTTCATTTATGAACTAAGTTATTGAAATCAAAATGTGGGGGACACTTTGTCAAAATAAAAAGTTGGGGGACTGCGTCCCCTTTCGACTATACCACTGGACGGAATGAATATCCATCTGTGGGAGGAAGCAGGTATGTGTAAAGAAATATGTAGGTAAAACTAGAGACGCTTGAAAGAGGGACACGCCATATGCTTGCATATTTTAGTGTTTAAAGTATTTATGTGTGGTACATATTTAACTAACAGCTTTGGTTTAATCAATTAAAACCCACTGCTTTGTCTGTGTTATTTATGTAACACGTATTTATATAAGTTGTAGCACTAAAAATGCTTAGTCTGACTTAGAGGTGTATTTTCTCAAATGGAAGAAGAGTTTTATATTATTGTTATTATTATTATTTATTTTTAAATATATTTTAATTTTATTTAGGAAATATCAGTGCTACATTTTGTGTATTTTAGTTTTGATATTTTGGTTTCATCTTATGATGTGAAATATAATCCCACCATTAACCTCTTCATTCCAAGTGTACCCAATTGGGTACATTTTAAAATACTGTTTATTAACTACTGTTTGTGCAATTTGAAAGCAAAAACACCCAATTGTTTTTGAAATTAATCAACATATAGTTTACTTCGTTTCAAACATGAAAATTGGGCATTAATTACTATTTAAACTAATTATTAATTAAAATTTAAAAAAAATTTTAGTTATTTTGTTAACCGATTTCACAAAGGAAGGGGGTTATACATTCATACTGTATGTATGTGGTTTTTATTTTTTTTTGTTTTGTCCACTCATAACTTTGCACCGGATGAAACGATTTTCATGATTTTTTTTTTTTTTTTTAATCGAGCGAGGGGGGTTTCCCATAGGTCCCGTACCTTCGTTTGACCTTATTCGATTCATAGAACAAAAGTAATGGGCAGAAATGTAGTATGTTTTTCGTTTTTTCATCCATAACTTTTGACTAAATGAACCGATTGGGACGATTTTTCCTTTAATCGACAGAGGGTCATCTAACTCAAATATCGTACATCAATCTGACTACATTTGTTTTTTAGGAAAAACGTTGCGGGTGAAAAATAAGTATTTTTAATTTTAATTGGAAAGGCTTTGCTTGATTTTTCTTTGTTGGGGAAACTATTAATAAATGTAAAAGTCATTGTTTAAAAAGTTTGTTGCCATTGTGCTATAATATTAAAAACAATTACCGCAAGAGTTTGACTAAAGGCTTCTCTGCGGCAAAAATTAAATCCAATCAGTTTTTTGCTAAAATCGACTTCAAAACGGAATTTTTCATAATAATGATTAGTTTTTAGTGCCATTTATTCAAAGAAGGTTCACCCTTTGATATGGATTTTTTTTAAAAAATAGAGTATTTATATAAAAAATGTATTTACACTAAAAAGAATAAAATAAAGCAATTTTTATTAAAAAAAAATAGAACCGACTTCAAATTATAAATTTTGCTAAAAAGTGAAAAATAAATTAGTTTTTTAAACAACACCGATGTGACTTTTAAACATAGTTTTAGAAGTCGGTGCAAAATTATGAGTCTAATTACCATTACACCATTTGCTACTTCATATTGGAACTGCTGCTAATTCTGGGAATATATATATATATATATTTGTAATTGGATTCATGATTACAAAAGATTTTATCTATCCTAATTTTGCACCGACTTCTAAAACTATGTTTAAAAGTCACATCGATGTTGTTTAAAAAATTAATTTATTTTTCACTTTTTAGCGAAATTTATAATTTGAAGTCGGTTCTATTTCTTTATAAAAATTGTTTTATTTTGTAATCATTTTTTAAATCGGAGAGCCAAAAAATTGCGTCAAAATTTTTTGGGCTTAGTTCTGGGGTCTGAAGAGGTTAAAGCTAATACAAATTATCATTAAAAAAAAAAATCTCCCATGTACATATATGTGTGTGTGCATACTTTTTCATGAGCTAAATACTAAAAAAGCTACGAATATTTTGAAATATTTAAAAATTTGAAGTTAACTACTGCAAAAAACTTTGGATTGCTTGAACAGTAAATTTTATACAAAGAAAAGAAAAAGGGACAAAACCTAATTTTTTTAATATGTTAAATTTATGGTGTATTTTTTTTTTTTTTTTTATTATTAATACTATTAAGTAACTATAAGTTTTATTCAGTTTAAAAATTTTAATAGTTGTTTTTTGTTTGATGATAAATTCAAAAGGGAAAAGCAATTTTTCTTAAAATCCTGGTGAATTAAATTAATAGTACAATTTATTTTGTGATCATCATTATTTTCTCGTTCAGTTTCATGAAATTAATTCATAGCTTTGAACGAGGACGAACTTTGAAAAAAAAATGAAGCAACTCGGCTATAAATTTATGGTTATGATGAATTTAATTTATAGGGCATTTAATCTGTTATAAATGTTAGTTATTGTTTCGTTCAGTCCATGAAATAACCAATTTCATGGACTGAATATATTTTTTTTAATGACCGGATATATTTTCTATATATTGAATTAGCCTTATTTGCTAATTCAATATATAGAAAATATATAATAACAAGACAAAACTCCAAACGAAATTCCATAAAAATTCTTGTGCACAAAAAAGAATAAAATGAACCCGATTTTTTTTTTAAATCAATAATGCATTGTTTTCTTCATTTTAATGAGACTGAATTACCACGTATATAAAAAATAGAAAAATCACAGTAAAGAACAAGAAGTTCTGTCTAGAACTATACCAGCCTACTTTTCCGTGTACACCCAACTTCAAATTTATAAGTTAGCTGTCTCTCTTTCTCGTTTCACTTGAGTTAATTACTTCAAATATCCCTTTTTCAAGGTTAATACATATTCATTCAGTCATTCGGGTATTTATTCTCACATTTACTCATTTTTTCATTCATACGCTCATTTATTTTTTTATCATTTATTCACTCATTTGTTCATTCATTCTTTCTCTTATTCATTTAATCATTCATTCAAAAATATTCTTAAAAATCCAAATCAAAAAACTTCATAGGAAAATAGGCTTGTAGTTCTGGTGAACTTTCTCTCTGTACATGTTCTACGTCATAAGAGCTTTCCGATAAAGTTTGCTCCAAGCAAATCGGCCTGTTAGATCAGGATTTATATATAGGTTTGAAATTTCCCCGTAGGCGCTACGTTAATTTTTTGAACTGTTCAAAAATGAACAAATTGTTCAAAGAAAAAAATATTTCACGCCAAGAGCTTCTTCCAATAAGCTTGTTCATAGGAACTTGGATCTTACGCCCAGAGTTTATATAATTTGCCCATAGGCGGTAATGCTAAGATTTTTTGAACCGTTCAAAATTGAACGAAAAATTGTTCAAATCAAAAAGTAAAATATGGAAATGAGATGTCCTCACCGAGATCTTTCGAATGCAAAAAAAAATCTTTTGAGTCGGACAATTCCTTCGAAATTTGTTAGGGGGAGGGATAGACCGACCGCCACACTTTTTCCCCATCTCAAAACCCTACTTTCAATTTTTTTATTTTTCAGTCCTTATTTAATTACTTATTTTTTATTTTTAACGATATTTTCGCGATACATTAAGCCTTCTTTCATGCTTTATTAATTTTTTTTTAACTTTTACGGGAAAGTAGGCTAAAAGGGGACATATTTTATTTAATTTTTTGTTACATTGCAGTTCGAATTACAAAAAACAAAAAATCACTGTTGAGGATTAAGATTTTTTCTCCCAACTAGAAATTGTGCACAAATCAAATATTCGAACTTACTAATGGAGGAATGTATTGTGTCAGGCCTCCTCGCGGTGCACTCTGGGTCACGCTGAATCTGTCACAGCGCTGCCGTCTAGGCAAGTAACTGGCATTTATATAAAATAAACTTCTTATGATATATCTGCCGAACGAAGAATTACTATTTCCCTTCGTTTCATCTTCAAGTTCAAAATTAGTCTGTCTCTCTTGTGAATTATACATGTCGTATTTTAAACTTTATTGTACGAAATCATATATTTCCGTATAAACATATTTAAATAAACATAAAACTGCAGCAATCGCTAGTCGACTCGTAGATTGACTACAAATCCGTTCCGATTTTTTTTCCTTACCAGTTGAGCGTAGCCCTATCTGAAAGTTCTGTGTAGAGTATAGTGTTTGTAAATACGCTGCCGAGACTAAGAAATGCCTACTTTTAACCTCAATTAAAATAAAATCGGTGTTTCAAAGTTGTCACACAAGTTCGTTTTTATCGTCACCTTTTAAAAGTGTGAATCGTGCAATAGACGCTTATATATTTCGATTTTCTTGGCGCACAAGTGTAAGAAGTGGAATTTTCGTTTCTCAATAATATGAGCATCCATATGAGCAAATACCTTATAAGCAGTTTTTCCAGAGGAAAGATCTTTTTTACGAACATTTGAGGTAGCTAAAACTACTATTTCATACTTGCAAAATCCATGCAATTTTAATTATTTATCGAAAAAGCTCGCCGCGTATTTGACAGTCTCTCATGCCACATTTTTGAGTTGCAGCACATAGGTTGAGAAACGCTGCTTCACATAATAATAATAAGAAGAATAAGGAAAAAGTGCGAAGTATATGAATTTGTTACTGTAACATTGTATTTTGCTGATCGATTTGCATTCACATCGTCGGGTCTACAATGTGTCATAAAAATATGAACTTAGTTACTGTGAACTCTTTAATGAAGGCAACTTATCACGTAAGATTCTCTCTTTGACTTCAAACTAGAACGAACGCTTATCTGAATATTGCAGTTGAAAGACGAATTGTTTGGCATATGAAATCAAGTCATGGGAGATTCTTTATTTAGAGCTAATGTTTGGCTTTTTTTCACCCGAAGTATTATGCCATGTAAAAAAAAAAGTGATATCTTTCCAAGCTAAACGAGTTATACATATTAGCATCGACTTTTGTAATGTAAGCAGTGCTCGCAGCAGTCCTATTTTTCCTATATTTCCTATATTTTGAGAAATTCCTCCAAAATTGTCCTATTTTGTCCTATATTTACTGAAAGCTATAACATGTCCTATTTTTCTGACAATTGAATGCGCGATTTGGAAATGCAGCCGGAAAATTTCCAAACAAAAAAAAGCTATGAATCGCGGCAAAAGATAAGCACTGACGATGCAAAAAAAAAAGAAACACCTATTTTTGGCAGTAAGCCAAGCACGCTCAACAGAAGACTAATAACCATTTACTGCCAGATTTGGCAAGACATCCCCAATGTAGGCTACTTTTTTGAGCGAATCGACTGTTTGCTTAAGTATTATTTTTCTTATTTGTACTTCGTAAACAAATATTCATAGATTCTTTTAAAATAACGTTCAAGAAGAACTAAAGTTATACTATATATATTTATGTATTAAATAAAAGAAAAACCATAGAGACAAAGAGTTGAATGCTTGCTTTCTGGAAAAGCTGGCAACCCTGCCCATCGTTGCGACTTCCCCACCTGCGCGCGCTTCGTGCTCCGTTCCCCTCCCGATCTTCCGTTTAATCGTAATTTTACCCCGTTTTCAGTAATTTTCGCTTTTAAAATAAATAAGTAAAGCCTCATTTTTTTCTCAATTGATGGCGCGTGTGATCGTAATTACTTGCCGATGTTAGTAGCAGAAATGTGATTTTTCTTGTATTTTGGCGAAGTTCCGTATTTTTTAAAATTTTGAAAAGTCAGATTTTCGGTTCCGCGAAAATTCGTAATTTTGGAAGATTTTATTTTTTCTTTTTAATGAAAAAATTTCGAAACAGCAAGCGTACATGCTTGATTTGCAAAACTTTTACAAATTAGCAGTTAAATTTCCGCATTTTGTTTTTTTATATGCTTTTAAGGGTCAGTCCCCCCCCCCCCTTTTTTTTAAAATCCGATAGCATCCGCTTCAGTAAAGCTTCCTAGTTCTTGTTTACTATTAATTCTATCTCTTGGGCATCAATAGCTTTTGGTTTGCCATTATTTTTGATATATTTTTCGATTCAGCCTCTTTAGTAGAGAATTTGCACTATACTAAATTGTTTAGTTTTAAATAAATTGTTTTTTTTTTTAAATAAATTGCAATGGCAAATTTTAGCCCTTTATTAAAATTTTGGTGATCAAATGAGTTAATTATAATTATTAATATTGCATCCTTATTAATAACCTTGTTTAAAAAATATTTTTTTCAAAAATGTTTTTTGCATGGAATTTCAAATGCATTCTCCTTTTCCACAGTCTTAGGGTTAGTGCCCCCCCCCCCCCCCTGTTATTTACTCCTTATATGTTGCTGAAAAATAAATTGAAAAATTACTTCCTCTTTCCATTCAATATATAATTTAAAAATGGCGAATTCTTTTTTTTTTTTTACTATTTTAGAATAATTTGTTTCTTAAGTGTACACTAGAAGTGGTCATGATATTCTGTTTCAGTTGTTGTGGTGTAGATGTAAGATAGTATTTGGGAGAATTGTTTTTTTTTTTTTTTTTTTAAATTTCTGTAAAGTGAAACAGAGTTTCGTCCAATGCTGTCAAATGAAAATCTAGAGAACATATATTTATCATAAAAAAATATTTTTGCAAGAAAATATTTTGTTCAAGCATTCAAAGATAAATTTTTATCAAATACTGCTGTAATGAACATTAAAAAAAAATTGTGTATGTCATTTTAGTTGTTCATTGTGGGTGGAGGTTGGAGTCATTGGAATTTTTTTTTTTTCTCTCCTAGGTTAGCAAGTATGAATGTATATAAATGTATGTCTGTGCTGACATTTTAGAATTTCTTTATGTTTTCAATTGGTGAAATAAAAATATTTCATAGGGAAAAAAGTAAAATAAACTTATATCTTCAGAGATTTTTTCCACTCCTTAATTTTTAAGCAAATAGTCTCCAAAATACAACTTCTTATAAATAATGTGTATTTAATAATTTGAAAATTGGTAATGTACATTCATTGATGGGGAAAAAATCTATAATGACTGAAAGCACCAGTAATTTAGCATTATGTATGCAAAATCAAAACAAAGTAAGTTACTTATTTTCTACACATTTTTTCTTTTTTTGCTTTCAGCAGCAGGTAGCTAACTGTCTTTAACCTTTCTAGTAGGTTAAAGACACTCTGCTGTTTGTCTAAATTCGCATTTCTCTGTCTCATTTTTAAATTTTTTTATTTGAGTTTTCCATAAATATACTTAGCATGAATGCACTAAGTCTTACTTTAGTTTAATGGGCCTTTTTTTATGCATTAAAGTAGTTTTAAATTTGTCCTATATTTTTAATGATAATGTCCTATATATTTTTTTGGCCTTGCTGCTGGCACTGTGTAAGTTATCACAAGTCTTCGGCTTCATATTATTTTGTATGTTGCTTTTCATCGCTAAAGTAATTCTTTCCGGAAAAAACGCTACTTTTACATTAAAAAAAGAAAAAGAACGAAAACATTAATTGAAAATATCAAATTCAGTCATCGTTTCTCAACCTGATTGTCGTCGTAATATGCTTTAACAAGAAGTTCCGTCTAGAACTATACGAGCCTACTTTCCCGTATACACCAAGTTCAAATTTATAATCTAGCTATCTCTTTCTCTCTCTTTCTTATTTATCTTTAGTTCTAATTATTCAAAATATACCTTTTTCAACGGATAATACATATTCATTCACTCACTCATTCATTCTTTCATTTATTCAGCCATGCATTTATTCATTCATTCGTTACCTCATTCAAGTGTTTATTCATTCATTTACGCATTCATGTATTTATTCACTCATTTATTTATATTTTCATTTATTCAATAATTTATTCATTCATTCTTTTCCTCATTCATTTATTCATTGATTTATTCTTTCACTCTTTCATTTATTCATTCATTCATTATTTCACTCATTGATTCATTGAGAAATATCCTTGAAAATCCCGATCAAAAAATTTCATAGCAAAATAGGCTCGTAAGTTCTGGATAAACTTTATATTTCTACATGTTCTACGTTATAAGAGCTTTCCGATAAAGTTTGTTCCAAGCAAATCGGTCCGTTAGATCAGGATTTATATAGGGTTGAAATTTCCCCGTAAGCTCTGTGTTAATTTTTTGAACTGTTCAAAAATGAACAAAAACTGTTCAAATCAATATTTCACGCCGAGAACTCCTTTCAACAAGCTTGCAATAGGAACTTGGCTCTTGTGCCCAGAGTTTACAGAATTTGCTTCAATTTTGTCCATAGGCGCTAATGTTAAAATTTTTTGAACTGTTCAAAATTGAACAAAAAATTGTTCAAATAAAAAAGTAAAATATGGAAATGAGATGTTCTCGCCGAGATCTTTCGAATGCAAAAAGAATTTTTTGAATCCGACAATTCGTTCAAAAGTTATTAGGGGGGGACAGACAGACCGACAGACACACTTTTTCCCCATCTCAATACCCTACTTTCAAATTTTTTATTTTTCAATCTTTATTTAATTACTTCACTTATTTTTGACTTTTCTTGATTTTTAACGATATTTTCACGATACATTAAGCCTTCTTTCATGCTTTATTATTATTTTTTTTTACTTTTACGGGAAAGTAGGCTAAAAAGTGAGACCCATATTCGAAACATCCTTTTTATTAATTAAAGTGCTTTGCATCATTATAAAGTGTTACGAAATTCATTTTGTACACACAAAATATTATAGCAAAGGGACTAGTAAGACTTTTTACAGATTTTTTTTTTTTTTTTCGACTTTTAAGAGAGGAACGCGACGCAAAAAAAGGCCAAGAAACGTTGATTAGGGTTGTTCAATACGTTAAAGGTTCAAATCATGAAGTGAAACTAGCAAGGAGTCTTTTTCTCCAACAATTCCCTATTTTTAGCATGAAGCCATAGGACTGCTATGCATTGCACAGAAGAGTTTGCAAGTTCTTTCCCATTTCAGAGCCCGGGTAGTGTGATTGAATTAAAGTGTCTCGGGTAAAACCTCGGATAAAACGCAAAAATTTTGAGGAACCTTTATTTATTTATTTTTTATTTTATTTTATTTTTTCAAAGGAAGAATAGAAGGAAAAAAAGCTCTTAGAATATCCTATTCTAGTCTTTTTTAGTAGAGAGAAAAGAAGGTTTAAAATAGTTTTGCATTTAATGCTCAAAATTCAACAAAGCAGTATTATGGAGGGAGTTTTTTGTGTGGGTCTTGTACAATTTCAATCCTCAAGTTTAAACACAAAGTCTGCAAGTGGACGCATACTGTCAATTCTTATGAATTTCCACATCATCCCTTAAATGTACAACCATATTAAGGGACTTCTTGGAATTCCATTCATAGAAGAAATACTGTCTTCGAGCATTAGATACCTATGCTTGCACAAAATTAAATGCCATTGATTTTTGATACTTTAAAAGGGGTGAGGTTTAGTTATCTCTTGAAACATTTTTGCGTTAGAAATAATTTCATTCCTAAAGAAATTATTCAGATGCGTGTGTGTTTTTTGATAGGGCACATTCGCATTGAAAGCGTTGGAATTTGCAATTTCAAAGCCTTACATAATTTCAAATCTATACCCCTGAACGGTTGTCGAATGTTTTTTAAAAAACTGCTGTACCTTTAGCATATATCATCTTGTTTCACCGGCAATTGTCGCAAAAGCAGAAGACGAAATGGATTTCCAAAAGAGTGTCTTCATAAATATGATTCTTGCATAAGAACCGCTTTTTTATCAATGAAAATGACGATAAAACGGAAGTTTTGTAATTTCTCCTATCATAAAATATTAACACGTGTGCGTAACACAAAACATGTATTTGTTAGAGAAGCTTTAGAAGGTCACGTTGCATGTTTGCTGCAACATCTGTTGAACTGCCAATGCAAAATCGAATTTCTCGAAGACCTTACGATGTCGTAAGAAAAACTTTACCTTTGATAAATACGCCAGCTTATAACACCTCCTGTCAACCTCTCACACGCTTCATTATCTTTACTATAAGCGTTTCCCAACTGGTGGTTCGTGAACCCCCAGGGGTTCGCTTGGTATCGAAAGGGGGTTCGAGAAAATAAAATTGCAATGGCGGAATTTTTATTTGCTAACATAAAAGAGAAAACCGAAATAATAAACATACATACGTATTAGGACGGAGTGTAAAAATTATTTTTTTTTAAATAAACTTTTTCTGATAATGCACAAAAGCTGTGGGCTGGCATAGGAAGCATACGTACAAAATTTGAAATGCACTTATTTCCACTATTGGTTTGACTTCGAAAATTTCAATCACAAAGTGGTATCGGAAGAAATTCATTGATCATTTTAAATTTTGACCGTGTGTTTATCGTACCATTTCTCACTTTTCCCTCGCTCGCGCGACGAAAGTTCACTGCTATCCGAGAGTTCGCTACTACGCGAAAGTTCGCTCCGACTCTTCGCTAGCGGAAATATAGAAATTTACTTAATGTAAAATTTTGCATTATTTTCGGCTAATTTCTCTCATACAGACCCCAAAGATTAATCAAAGATATTTAACCATTAATTTTAAATTTTGTATTCACATTTATCACTTTATTCCAACTGTTCTGCATTTACGCAATGGGAAATTTGAAAATATATGAATTTTAATGTTGTAAATTTACACAACCTTGCAAATTTTGTAGCGATTGATTGATTCAAAATTTTGTACGTGTACTTAATTCTCATGCCATTATACAATTTTTTCGCGCTACCGGGAAAATAATTATTTTTTAAAGATTTTTTTGTGAATACATATGTTTGCTGACCTATTAATAATTCAGAAAGAAAAACCAATAAAAAGTTCTAATTAAAAAAAGCATACTTATTTTCTTGTAGCTGTATTTTTGTTTTGGTTTAAACTCGGATGTTTTACAATTCTCTTTTCATTTCTTGTTTTCAACTTTTGTGCAACAGTCGACAGGGTGGCGTAGTGGTAAGGCGCATGCCTCGGAGGCCCAAGATCGCGGGTTCAAACCTGGCGCAAGTCGGTGGATTTTCAAGATGCAGAAAATCGTCTGCGCCCATGTCGTATGATTATGCGGTATGTAAAAGATCCCTTGAGTTGACATTTGGCTTGGATAGCTCTCGGCTAAATTAAATTCCTAGTGCATATTGCATCAATGAGAGCTCAGGTACCGCCATCTAGGGTAACTGAACGTCAAAATTCTCAAGCGGCGAAGGTACCACACTCATTGTGGTGCCGCTGAAAGAGATGGTACCAATTACTGGGGAACGCACTAGGTCTGTAATGATTGAGGACCAATACCGCAGCCCCATTAGAAAGAGAAAAAAAGGACTACACAAGGGGGTTCTCCGTCTTCGTTCGGACCTTAGAAGGGGTTCGCATGGGATAAAGGTTGGGAACCACTGCTATAGACTATACTACTTTAATGTAGTACTGCTTTGTGTCAGTATAAATAGAACTATTTTATCGGCATCCATTTCTTCTGCTTTATTTTGCTTAATGAGTTTGGAAATGTTCATGGTATTTGAATTCAGTGATGCGTAATATAAAAATGTCACAAAGTTGCTTCTTCCTCTAGCATATTTTGAATTTTAATTGATGACTTTGTTTTGTGACAATCCATGTGTGTTCGAAGAAACGAATTTAATTTTCAACAAAAAATGCAATTTCTAGAAATATTTCGCTATTAATGCAGTAGGGTCCCGAAAACTCGGCACACGATAACCTGGCAGTCCGGACCGGATAACTCGTCCACACCCTGGCAAGAAGACAACAAGACGATACACATTTCTTTAAAATAAAATAAGTAACCATGTTTTGCAAAACCGACTAGTTAATTTCCATTATGGAAACGCTACGCCTTCATAAAATATTTTTCTGAGGTCTGTCTTATTAGGTAAGACGGACTTTATAATGTAAACCTTAAGCATAAGACAGACCTAGAAGTAAGTAAATTTCTATACACTGTGTATTTATTAATTTGCATTTTCATGTAGTAAATGGTCTATGCCTTCATAAAGTATGTATTTTCGTTTGTTTAAGAGTATTTGGTAAGTTTATTCTCTGTTGTACTGTCAAGCAAACAATTCATACATTACTGTATTTTCCTAGGAAGCACTTGTACTTTATTTATTTATTTATATACCAGTAAGCTCCGCGGTCATACGAAATGACCGCTGTTCTAGACACTATAAATATACAATCCTCCCAGTAACCAGAAATGCACATCAAATCAAAGATATATTTATCATGTATAACAGTAAAGTTTCATGAATAAATAATAACATATAATAATTTGGGAAGAAAAATATTCTTACCGGAAAAAACCCATCTAAGTTATAATAATCTGCAAAATAAAAATATTATTTACTTTTTGATCAAATTGTTTGTGAAAAATATTTATTTATATCCAACATAATCATCGTCAAAACAATAGTTTTAACGAAACTGGTAAAAAGAGCGTTGACACTTTAATATATATATAAAGCGCAGACGATAAATAAATTAAAACAAAGAAAGAAGGATTAAATTAAATTCGCGTTTACATTAATTTTTAACGGAGATTGCAAATCTAGCGATGCCTCACTCAAAATGCTAGAGAAATGTTTTGATTATTAGTCGTTTTCATTTTTGAAACAATTGTGTAGATGGCAGCACTATGCAGCTTTCTCGGAGTAAGAAATTCGGAATGAGATATCGGCGACAAACATACACTTAAGCGGCTTATATATAAGATTTACTTATTTTTTTACTCATTTTTATTTTTATTTTTTTTAACTTCATTCTTGATAACCCATCATTTTCACACATCCGACCACCCTTCGGTCGACATTAGGCCGAGTTTTCAGGACTCTACTGTATTATCATTGAGTAGAGCAGTGTTTCCGAAAATATGGGTGGTGACCCATTGACGCGTTGGCACTCGTCAATTAATTTTGCCGGATCAAAACACACTGATGATCTATTTTTAGCTCAGTAATTCTTTCATTTTTCCCGTTTATTTTATATTAATCATAAAATTATGGATATCCATTATTTAAACTATGACCAACCCCGTACTATTCAGTGAAAAAGCATTTTATTGCATGCATATTTATCTGTAGTAAATAACCATCCCATTTCCTATGTGAAAAATCTTTTTCTGAAAACCCTATTTCCCCCCTTACACCCATTCCCCGCCCCCCCCCCCCCATTTTTTTCACCTTAGATTACGTACGTTATTCATGAAGTTTACACTTTTTGTATGCACCTATTGTACAAACATTCCAAGAAAACTAGAGTTCAGGGGCCTTAGTGGCTGAGCGGTCTAATCGACTAGGTTCCGGTGCCTCCCTGCGCGGAGTAAAAGAGGCGTGTGTTCGATTCCCACTTTCCCCTGGGTGTATTTCATTCTTTGTATATTAAAATCTGTTGTGCTGTCTTGTTCTATCTGTCACATTAGACGAGAGTTTGAGGCATATCCTTGAGAATAGCAAATAAACTCGAATATTTATGTGACCTGAAATGGTTGTAAACAAACAAACAAAAAAAACAAACTAGGGGGCCTTCACACCAAGGGCGACAATGACAAAAAAATATCTTTCCCACATCTGCGCAAGCGCAAAGCTTATTTTGGCATTCAAAAATGTGTTCTGCGGTTGCGCGTGCAGATGAGAAAACACGTGTTTTTTGTCTTTGTCGCCTTTGGTGTGAACGCACCCTTAAACCACATTTTATAGCATTGGAATTAATTACTTGAAAACAAATTGACTTGTTGAATTTCTTTGAAAATTTTTACCAAATAATACATATGCATTTTTTTTTTTTTGCAAAATTCTTTCTCAGTCGGGGGGAAAAACCGTGGTTTTTCTTGTTGTACGAAGGCTACATTTATTACTTTGGTCTTTACTATATCGATGACTATCACAATTCGAATCAAGTTGGCGAAGTGGCGATATCCCCATTCCTATTCTGATGCCGTTGGCGATGCGTTTCACTTCCCGTCTTCCTTTCCGTATCGTTTTTAGCAGACGATAATTCAAAAGAGGCGGTGACGGACGCTCGACTGATCCGCGAACTTCTGGCACATCACGTGCTCTGATCTCCATACCCAGTTTTATTTATTTATATTTTACCCTGCTCAGATTTCCCTCAAGTAAGTTTTGCTTATTTATGTAATATTTTTATCCTTGATGCACACGTATTTTAGATCAAGGATTGTTTTTTTTTTTTTTTTTTTTTTTTTTTTTATGTAGATGTACTCGACAAAAAATGTTCAATTTGTGAATAATGAATATTAATGAACGTTCTTATGTTCTTTAGTTAGATAAATTTAATTGGTATTACTTTACTTTTTTTTGTTCTGTTATGTAAAAGAAATCACTTTTCATAGCAATTTTAAAAGCAATCATTTATGTCAGGGACAGTGCTGGATTGACCCGTAAACAAAATAAGCACGTGCTTATGGCACTTCAGAAAAATTTTGTCCATTTAAATAGCAAAATTAATGTCATTTGTAAGGATTTTCATATTTTAGGGTAAAATGAGCAAGTTCTGCTTGGATAAAACATTGTCTTATCATGTTTAATCTTTAAAATAAAGAGCATGCTTATTCCGTTTTTATTTGCATGTTTTAAACAGCGCAAGTTAGAAAAACATTTCTGCTAATTGGCGTTACAGGCGTACACAACTTGTTGAAGATCTCGAGCCAGAACTGATTAGGAGGATTTAATGAGATACTTTACAAGGGAAAATAGTTGTGAAAAGTACTATTCAACTCCAAGAGCAATTAACTTATCCGAACACATTGAAATGACCATTTTTGGCTAAATTTTGCAACTTTTGATTTTTAATTTATTGGATATAAATAATTTCTTTGGCTTTACAAAACTTTTATATTCTACGATTGTAGGGGGTTTTTTTCTTTGAATGTGCATAATACGTAGCAACGATATGAAAAGTTTAAACTTAAGAGACATTTTTATTAAAATGAGAGTTTATACAAATTTTGACCCATTTCAAAAATGATAAATTCAAATATTGTTCTCATCCCATCTCCATGAAACTGTCTCTATAGCAGTTCGTAGGGGGATATACCAAAAATAATTGTTATTTTAGCATTGTTTTATAAGTTATGGCTACTCTTTAAATACTTACTTAGTAAATTGTGAAATCTTACAAAAAAGAATTTGATGAGCTCTAAAATATGTATATTTTTTAAGCATATCCTCAAAATTTAGGTATATCCCTTAAGTGAGAGTAAGTATATATTACTTTGGGGACATTTTTATTTTAATTAGGTGAAATACATATTCTATAGTAATTCTAAAGTTTTTGGAAAAGTCCTTGAATATTAAACAAATAGTTCAACTTTTTATGAAACTTTTGAAGTTTTTTTTAACAATTCCAGTTCATTAGACATTTTTTACTAAAACTACATTGAATAATGTAGTTTCGTTATTTTTACACAAAAGTTTTCTAAAAAAGTTCTCCGAACGTGTTTGGATAATTTAAGCTAGACGAAGTAAAAGCTAATTTTGTTCCAAGTTTGGTTTTCGAGAAGATAACTTGTTTTAAATTGTTTTATTGCCTGCGTTTTTAATGAAAGTATGGGGGCACCAAAATTTTTTAGCGCTTAGGGCACCTAAGGGTCTTAATCCGGCCCTGACCAGGGTTGCATACGAAGTTCATATAGAACAGCCTACGTTATTGAAGGTTTTAGGGTCCGTTGATTTCACGGTGTTTAGTTTTTTTGGGGAGATCATCGTTCTTTTTGGGAGGGGGGGGGGGCTCTATAGCTTTTTGGGGAATATGCCATCGTTCTTAGATGGTGGACATCTCTTGTTTATGCAATTTTTGTAAATACTTTAAAATACAACATATATTTTTTCATGAATCGAATTCCATTAAACTCAGCCAATGTTTCAATGGGGCCGGCACGGTGGTGTCGTGGTAGGGGACGCTTACACCCCAGTTCACAAGATTGAGCCTGTCCGTGTCGGTGGATTTTCAAGATGCAGAAAATCGTCTGTGCCCATATCGAATGATTATGCAGTTTGTAAAAGATCCCTTGCGTAGACATTTGGCTTGGATACTCTCGGCTAAATTAAATTCCTAGTGCAATTTCGCCTCAACAGTGTCCGGGTGCTCCCCCTTTCAGGCGAAGAAACTAGACGTTAAAATTCTCATGCGTCGATGATACGACACTCATTGTGGTACCGCTGAAAGAGTTGGTTCCAATCTCTGGGAACGCACTAGGTCTACAATGGTTAAGAACCAATATATAAGCATCCCATTGGAAATTTAAAAAATTTCAATGGTTTGGTGAAAGTTATTTTGCTATAACATGCAACGTCATTAAAGAAAACTCTACCTTCCAAAGAGAAAATTTTATTTTGGTTATCGCTATAGTTTTACTTATGCAGTATTTTAAAATATTTATTTCAAAACTAGCTCACCTTAATAAATGCATTTCGAGAAACGAATAAAATTCATTGGAATACAGTCTCGACATTTAGCGGCATCAGGAGGGGTAATTGAAAATATTGTTTTTAAAATTTATTTAAAAAACAATTTATTTTTAACTTGAGAAAATTCTTCATTAATCAACCTTCGAAATCCAGTGATGGAATGTAAGTGAGAGCACAATTTTATTGGTAACTTACAATACATTATTATTATACTTACTAAACTAATTATCACAGTATTTACGAAAGAATTCAGTATTCTTCGTGTTTTCACAACTTTATCTATCCTAATCTTCTTCATTACTTATTAAAAAGTCATACACCGCGTTTTTTTCTTTTATTTCTATGTCCACAAACTGTATCAAAATTTTATAAACACTTCCCCTTCTTTTTTTTACCAGACATTTCTTCTGCCTCTCTTTCTGTATAATTGCAGTAGCGTCACCACGGGAGGAGGTACACCCCGGGTGCCACTTTTTTTTTTGGAAGCGTTGAGTGCTGACACCCAAAATGAGTTAGTTTTGAAAAGTGCATATGCTTGAATCATACAATTTTACTCGTGCTATTCCAATGAATCATGACTGAAAATAAATGTAGTTTACTGAAAATTACACCAAATAAATAAAATGATTTTTTATTTTTTTTCTTTTTTTTCCGCACTACCAAAAATACTATAAATGACAAAACTACAAGTTATACAACACAACAAAGGTTTTTTTAATTTGGGGAGGGGGAGTGACATCAAAAGTTACCGCCTCGAGGGACACCCTAGGAAGGTTACTGATATATACATATATAAAATTCATATATCTCATAAATTTCGAGTCTGTGGGGCTGTTTAGTTTTCTGCTGAATCGTATGTGAAATTATCACTTTTGAGGAATAATCAGTGTATCAATCTTGATTAGATTTGCATGATAAAACGGGAAAACGTATTAAGTTCGTGATAACTGAACTCTGCTACCATTCTAGAAGAAGCAGAAATTTGAGTGTTTCGCTAGAATTCTTTTTTTCTGCTACATAAATATGGAGAAGAGCTCACGTCGCCCGGTATAATTTAGAAATTTATTCATCTATTTTTGCATATGAATTTAGATCTGTTTTCTCTTTCTACAACGAGATTTCTGAGTTGCAACATCAAAATTTTCCTATCAGAAAATGGATGATTTATGAAAAAATTTTATATTACACGTTATAGCAGAAAGTGCAACTTTACTATGATTAAATGCTCTGACAACTGGATTTGATTTTTTACCCCTCCTTTCCTTTACCACTTCTCCATCACTGAAATTTTGTTCATAAACATCTGTGGAAGGGTCTTCGAAAAATTTATAGAACTTTTCGCAGTTAAAACTGTTCTGAACTTGGCAATTTTTATGAAGTTATGTTCTATAAGTCAGGGGTTCTCAAACTTTTCCAAGTCGCTACACCCTTAGAAGAATTATAATTTTCTACAACCCCAGTGATATAATGTATATGCGTGATCATGTATTATATAAATGCAATTGTATTTTCTTTCGACTTTGAAGAAAAAATCACAGAAATAAGTGGTAACACAGAAACTAAGATTATAACTCATATTAAATATTCGCGGTTGTTACTTTAACTGTAAACATCATTTTTTGTTTGTTTACGGGAACAAATTTTTTTTAAATACTAGTATGAGAACCTCGCGGTAGCCTCATCTCTCGCTATAGCACCCCAACGTAAGCATCTCGCTATGGTACCCCAGCGTACTAGGGTACCCAGTTTGGGAACTTCTGTGCAAAGTAGAATCTTTCATTGGGAAATCGTCAAATCTTTTCTCAATTACAGTAATAAAATAAAATCGAAAATAATCCTATACAGTTTTAGTAAAAACATTACTGCAAGTTTTCGGAGCAGTAATGTCAGTTTCATTTGGATAGTTTTAGAAACTTCTTCTACTCGCCGTCCCCTCCCTTCTTTTTTTCCCCAACGATCCTCATATTTTTGATGCCGTTTAATGCTGCTAAGAATTCTTAATTCTAGCTTCAGCTTTCTCAGTGATGTCTTCTTTACATTTGCAATTTGTTTATTAAAGCTAATAAGAAGTCTTTGATGGGTTCTAAAAATATTTATGAAAATCCCAAACTTCTTTTTATTTATTTATTTCAAGACAGCAAACGATTCTCAAATGTTGCACAATTTACGATAGTTGATGAGAAATCTTGGTTGCCTCCAGACGCTTCTATTATATTCGACAAGAGTCAATGATAAAATTCGAGCCCTCCGCTTCCTGTTCCACCCCACCAGATGTATGTTACATTCCTTGCTTTTATCGACCAATTCTTGCAATGCTATATTTAATTTCATGACCCCAGACGCAAACAGATTAAGTTTAGAACGGATTGCTTAAAGATAACCGTCGCGCTGTGCAAACTTTGAAACAGCTTGGGTTTATCGAATACCGTTTGCAATAAGTAAGAATCTATTGATATGGATTGGAATAGGATCTTAGAACAATAAAATTAAGCATCAATGATTAGTCATGGTCATGACTCATCGTTTTGTACATCGCTACAAATGATGTTACTTTTTTTTTCAGAGCATTTAATTTTAAAATTCTAATGTACAATTTCATTTAACGATTCCTTACCTTTTCCCATTACTCAACTTTCTAAACTTTTTTTTTTTGGCTTAATAGAAATTGTTTAATTTCTCTCTGCATTTACTTGCAGCCACATATTCGGTCGAAGTCGTTAAATAAGTATCATTTGTGAAATATTTCACGTGTTTTGACATTATTTATTTCACTAATAAGTTGCTACAAGTCTCTCTACCACATGCAAAAACTTTTCACTCGACTAACACTTCAGTCCCTTCATTCCTTGTTAAGTGGTACCTCCTTTAAGGGACACCTCCGAAAAAGGAACACCTCTAATTAAGGGACACTTTTTCTGGTCCCAGTCCCTTTGAATAGGGACTGCAATGTATTTACTTGTGAATAAGGGACATTCTTAGAGAAACATTTCCAAAATTCAAGTTATATAGATAAGAAAAAAATTACTGGAGGCTGAAGGGTTTTTTTTCTAAAAACTAACTTCTGAAAGTTGGTATGAGTCCTAGAAGCATGAACAAAGAAACAAGTGTATTTTAAATTGCTTGCCAAAACCTACTTTGTAAAGGCTTTTCCCTTTTTTGTATTACGGAATACATGTGTGTTCAGCATTGACAGACAGTACCCGGCTACCAACAACTTTTTTATACAAGGACTGGAAAAAGTACACTAAACGTAATTTATACTGTATTGCCCAAATTACGTACTTTAAAACAAACCCATCTCATAGATTACTTCAAATATATTTCTGTAAGTTACAAAACTTTTCCAATACGCCATTTATGCTAAAATTTTAGTTTTTCATGGAAAAAATTTTAAATTCCAAAAATTTCGACCTATATTTTGTATGCATGAGACATTTTTAGTATTTAAGCAAATGATAATACATGTTTATTATTAAAAAGTTAAACTTAGTTAATACACTATATGTGTATGCATTAATTTATGAACCTCTGAGGAAGGGACACCTCTATTTAAGGGACAAAATTTCCAGTCCTCTTAGTGTCCCTTATTGAGAGGTTTCACTGTATTACGTTTCAAGAATAGCTTGAAATTATTACCTTAGGAAATAAATCTTATGCTGTGATGAAAGCGACAGCTTTATTGGTAATGATTTCACTCATTGTGACTGTTTGAGTGACAAAATCCAACCATATTGCTCTTATTTAAAGGGCTGTTCGAGCAATCTAGCTGCTACAGATAATAATGTAACACTCTCAAGAAAGAATGAAAGAAAATTCTATTAATCGCATGATCTTGGATCTTTCTTTCTCTACAACCTTTAATTCCTGCAGTCGCCTGCAGTAAATAAAGATTTGAAACTTTATTATAAATTTTAAAAATTTTTTATAAATTTTAAAAATATATTTTTTTAATGAATGAAAAAAGCAAAATCAACTTTATTAAAGAACAATTGCAAACATGTATTACCGACACGTGTTTCAGGGTTACAAGGAACTCCTTTATCGTTGTATAACGTTGTGAACTTCGGGGATGTAAGTAATCCAAATAAAAGTACATAATCTAAATACGAGCCGCCCTTGGATTACTTATATCCGATACTCACAACCTGATACATTAATAAAAGGGCTCCTTTCAACTCCGAAAGCGTGTCTGCAATATTTTTTGCAATCTGTTCCTTACTATAACGTTGTCTGTTATTTATTATTTAATTGATTTGGTTATTATTGTTGTTATTATTAGTATTTTTGTTTGTTATTTTCTCATAAAATTTTATTCCTCGTAGATGATATTATCGTAAGTTACGGTTAACAGAGGAAAGTTTCCCGGGTCGCATTGTATACGTCACTGGGGTGCCCTGCTCTCTTGTGTAGATTTCATCGGTGTGCTACCAGGGGCCGCGCCAGAGGAAATTTCTTTCCGTTTTCGGACCCTTCTTAAAATTCCAATCAATCAAAACGGACCCTTCACAAAATTCCAAGCTTCCAAATCGTACTTTTTACACCATTATTTATTATAAAACTGACAAATAATAATAATTTTCATCACTATATGTTTAAATTTTCAATTTTCACAAAATTATCTGATTTTTCAAAAAAATCTCTTTAAAATTCAAGAAAAGCGGACCCTGCTAAAAAATGCTGGATCGACCCTTGGCTACCTTTACATATTTTAAACTGGAGCAATTTTCAAGTTAAGTTGGTTCTCACAGCTGAAATTGTAGCCCAAAGTCAAGATTGCATATTTATGCGTAAAATTCACCCAGGCCTGTTTAACGTACGGTCACGTGGACATGGGCACCATAATTTTAGGGGCACCAAAATAGTGTACATTCTCCTCACCCTTTTTATAGCCCATCTTGCATTGAACTGTGTTAACATGGTTGGGTTTGGAGAACTTAAAAAAAATAGCTTGAAAAGTTTGAAAATGTCAGGATTTTCTTCTGAGCGGGGGGGGGGGGGGGGGGTAGGGAACCAGCTTTTACCAGGGCTTGGACTTTTGACTTGATCAGGCCCTGAATCAAAGTACTTTGTAGAAATTTTTATTCGACCATAGTTCTTAAACATATGTATCATTTGAGTTGGGACATATAGGTGAAACGTGTTATCTTATAACTCATATCTCAGTGGAAAAAGAATGTAAAAGATTAGTCTTGTCAAAACTAAAATTAGAACACACTATGGCAACCAAACCATATGCATCTTTATGCACATATCGATTTGTATTTTTTCATCTTAAGAATTCGATAAAACATAACTAATCTAAGATAAAAAGTTTCAGAGACTGGAATTTCAAGTGGAATTTCACAGTTGTGTGCAGTTATGACCTTGTATTTTTTTATATTCCATCCTGTTGTTTAACATCTAAATTCTCTGTTGCTTACTGATCTCAAGTATAAATTTTATCAAATAATGCTGAGAATAATATATCAGTAGATGAGAGGCGCTCTTTGACCTAAATGAAGTCCCAACGCGTTGTGTTTTTGCTTTATTTACAGACCCTCATGCATCGCTATCGTCTCTTTTGGAGCTTCATATGTAAAAGCTTGTTCCTCGACGAGTGTTTGGTGTAGAAATATAAAATTTGTTGGTTGAATGGGAAGGAAGTACAACTCCTTTTAGAAGGAAAAAATCCGTTTTGTCCTAACGCCTTCGTGTCAGGACATTTTGGAAAATGGGTCTAAAATACATATAGAAGTGTTGCAACTCTCAGGAGCATTATTTATCTCCACCAGACCCCTACTTGTTACCCGAGATCTTAGGACTGCTTTCGCCGGAGCTGGTGGTCGTCTCAGTGGCAAGACTTATCACCACCAGACTCCCACTTATTAGCCGAAGACTTAAGGCGTGCCGAAGAGCGGAGCTGGTGGCCACTAGAGCCAGTGGCAAGACTTTCCTCTACCAGACCCCTACCTGTTAGCCGAGGCCTTACGATTACTTGCGCACGGGGCGAGGTAGTGGGGTCCACTGCTTTTACATGCATGTATCTTCAAGTGTACATGGCGGGTCTTCAGCGGGGATTAAACGCGCTTCCTTTCAGGTGGTCCGATGCTCTAACCACAGGTGTGTGGTGGAGGGGGGGGGGGGAGGTAGAATCATTATTTGATCAAGGATAGATTTTATTTTTCTTCCAGTACTTCTGCGTTTCATTTCTGAAGTGACCCTTTTGTGGAATGCCTTCGTTTTTTTTTTCCTTTTAATTTTTTAGATGCTTGACCAAATAATGATGCTAATGCCCTATCTATGTTGCCACTGCTAAGATAGTAAAAACAAAAATTACTTATACGCATTTAAGACCTCCTTTTAAAAATGTCCTCATCTGTGGACTCTGGGACTTAACGGGTTGTTTCGGGGGGAGGGTCGAACGGATTTTTTATTTTAAACATACGTATATTGTTTGTTTATTTCGTTATCCTATTACATTTTTATTATAAACTTGTTTGTTCTAAACCATCTATGTGAGCATCTAAGTTACCAGAGTCACCCCTTAGTTTTGAACAAAGATACATACTCGTATTAAATTTCTCATATGAAACTAGCTTCTTACCTCAGATGACTCAAAAAGGCTTCTTTTCCGCTCCTTAACCCGTAAATTACTCTATATGCCTTCTTTTGCCTGTAATATTAAGGTTTTGTTGCCAAGTTGCCAATGACAATGTTTTGTCGCTAATTTAGTGACGATGTTTGTCAGGCACCAAGCATGTATATTGTATAAACTCTCCATGTGTAAAGGAACTCTCTAGAAGTAGTTTCTCTGCAAGTGTAGTGCCAGTGCAAAGAGGAAAACCCGCCCTCACTAGAATATTATCGGAATTCCAAGTTACACAGGCAAAATTTAAAGCAGATTCCAAACTTGAGGATTTGCAGGGGTGTTCAGCGAGGGGGGGGGGGGCATGTCGCTTATTGCGCCATTGAAATTTGGGGGGGATTCGTTTCAGGGGCTTTTGGGGGACTGTTAGGCCGATTTGAGGGGTCGTCGTTTTTGGAGGGGTTTGTAGTTTTAAGGGGATGCGCCATCGCTCTGAGAGGGAATGGACATACCGGTATTAGGGATGCATCGGATATTAATTTTCCGGATATCCGGTGACTTATTTTTGACTTATCCGTTGAAACCAGTAAATTTAATATGCTTCCAAATGCGGAGTAAGTTTTTAATTTACATATATTTTTAAAGCATGCTAATCAATTAAATTATAAAAACCTAATTTGAAATTCCGTTCGTCCACCCCATCATTATATCGTAATATAATGATTATTATTTAGCAGCCTGTAACATTCTACATATTGTATGCTATGTCTTCTAGGTCCTTAGTCCTTTTAGAACTTCAATTCTGCAGTTCCTTTCCCAGGAACTGTTTATTGGACACCTTTACTATTGTTAAGTTTACCTTGTGAAGTTAAGTTTAACTGAAAATAAAAAAATTCAATCAATCAATTAATAAAAGTAAAAACAGTGGATAATATTTTTCGGTTTCTTTTTTTGTGTGCTGATATGTGAGTTTTTTAGAAACCATTTTGACCAATAACATTATTTTCACTCTTCTGTCTTTTGTTGACATTGAATGTTATCGTTACAAAAAATCAGTAAGAAAAGGCCGGATAAAACCAGTTTGGGTATCGGTTTTCTTTCAGCCAGTGTTCTAAGAGAAAAAAATTGCTTCTTTCAGATATGAATGTCCGCATCTGTTACAGAATAATCTTCTTCGATCAAAATATTGCGATACTCACGGGAAATTGTGTTGTTTGAGTTAGTGTGTAGCAAAACAGGGGCCTTTATGCTTTCATTTTCTCCTTTGCCAAAAACAAAACATTGTTTCCGAATTTAAGAATTTTACCATTTAAACGTGAAAAAGAGAGAGAAACTGCTAATGTCGAAAAAAAATGTACACATGATTTATTTGAAAAAACACTTTACTTCGAATTTTTAATTTTTTTATCTGTACTGATCTTGTAAAAAAAACCGGAAGATGCTGTTTACACGCATTGAGTTTTTCACTTTAATATTTTGTGCGCTGACATTTATAAAAAAAAAAAGGGGGGGAGAAAGGGGAAAAAAGGCCTTTAAATGGCAAAGTTAGGAAAAAGGGAGGAAATGTTTCATTAATTTTTTCTTTAAACGAGACTAGAGTCCCCCCTTTTTTTAGTTCAACCATGCGAAACGATCTAAAATCATTATAAATTTAGAAATATGTAACTTATTGTTCTCTTGCCATCTGCATCTCAAATTCTAATTAAAATGGTTTTATGCATGGCTTTTTTTCTAATTTATAATTTTATCGATTTATGAAGCGGAAAATCTAGAATCAATCAATGTTCCTAATGAGTACATGTTGCCGAATGTTGTTGAAGTCAGAAATCCGTGACATTTTTTCTTCGATTTCGTTTTGTCTTTCATTTTTTTTTCTCCTTTCGTTGTAATTTTCTAGCTGTTCTTTTTTTCCTTCAATTATGGTTGCCAATTATTTTTTAATTTTACAAAACGACACATACATACAGTATGAATGTATAAGCTACTTCCTTTGTGTAGTCGGGTAAAGAATTGAAAAATATGAACTCACTGGATTTAATAGTAGATGCGTGTGTAAACTTACCGAGCAATTGCAAAACTTAGCTATGTACAGTCTTAAGAACGCAGCTCCGCAAACAAAAAGTGCTCATTTTCATTAAGTTCAAAGTTATTATTTATATTTGAGACAAGCATTGAAAAATTGACTACGGCGAAATATAAAAGAGGTTTTTGAAAACGAAAAGAACGGTTTTTGTAAATTACAGGCTTACCCGACACTACGTATGAATAATACACATAATTATGTGTTGTGAACTCGATTACTCATTTTGCTGCTTGTGTAGCTGTTGCATGAAATGGTCAACACGACCTCAATATATATTACCGTAAAATGTAGTTACCAGGGGTCCCCCCTTCGCAGAACGAAAGTGCACCCCCTTATAAAGCTACGGATCCCCACCAAAAAAAAAAAAATGATGACTTCCTCAAATCGGCCAAAAAACAGTCGATCAACCCCAAAAATCCCCCCCTCCGGAAAGAAATATTCAGTGGCCATGACCCCCACCCCCCTGGTGGGAACCCATGTTGTTACATATAATTATGCATTTTTTACACACAAGAAACAAAAGTGCTGATCTGTTTATTTAAAAAAACTTTTCAAAAAATGAAAAAGTTATCCTTTTTTAAAGTATAGTTCATATTTTTAAGATTTTTTTAATGGGTTGGTACATTTCGTTCGTGCTGTATCTGTCAAATAATTGTTTCAAATTTTAAAATGCTTTCTGTCTTTACTGATCATATTGTAAAAAAATAAATAAAATAAAAAATTGGAATTGAAGCATTTTTCAGCGATGCCAAACAATTGGTCTAATCCTGGCCGTATAACTTTAACAAGTCGATGCACCCTTAGAAAAATAAGAATTTAGTCTTCCAAAGGAAATAAGAGTAGCATAAGAATGGGAAACAAGTGCAAGAAGTATATTAGTTAGCCTTATTAGTTACACATTAGTCATATATTATCCATTATAATTGTATGTTTGTACGATTTTGGAGGAAAATCGAAGAACAACAATCGAGGTCGACAATTAGAAAAAACATGCAAATAACGATCGTAACTCTGATTTTATTTAACTTTTATGAAAGTATTTTATTTGTAACTGTCACATTTTTTTCCCTGAACAACAAAAATGTAATATCATGGGCCCCTCAGAGCCCCCCCCCCCCCCATTTCTCGGTGAAATCTAACCTATTTGCAAGTTGTATGACTGCGAACAAAAGCCATAAACTACGGAATAATTCCTTGCTTTCTACTAAAAGTTGTTTTTCCAGGTTGGCATTTCTGTATTTTCCAAAAGCCGAGACTATCTCTCGAGGAGATTCTATTAGGCACAGGGGGTGATACGCGCTGAGATGGGCACGTTTTGAAATTGTATTTTACGCTCTCATTTTTTGTTTTTCCAATCATTATTTGATCAAGGATAGATTTTATTTTTCTTCCAGTACTTCTGCGTTTCATTTCTGAAGTGACCCTTTTGTGGAATGCCTTCGTTTTTTTTTTCCTTTTAATTTTTTAGATGCTTGACCAAATAATGATGCTAATGCCCTATCTATGTTGCCACTGCTAAGATAGTAAAAACAAAAATTACTTATACGCATTTAAGACCTCCTTTTAAAAATGTCCTCATCTGTGGACTCTGGGACTTAACGGGTTGTTTCGGGGGGAGGGTCGAACGGATTTTTTATTTTAAACATACGTATATTGTTTGTTTATTTCGTTATCCTATTACATTTTTATTATAAACTTGTTTGTTCTAAACCATCTATGTGAGCATCTAAGTTACCAGAGTCACCCCTTAGTTTTGAACAAAGATACATACTCGTATTAAATTTCTCATATGAAACTAGCTTCTTACCTCAGATGACTCAAAAAGGCTTCTTTTCCGCTCCTTAACCCGTAAATTACTCTATATGCCTTCTTTTGCCTGTAATATTAAGGTTTTGTTGCCAAGTTGCCAATGACAATGTTTTGTCGCTAATTTAGTGACGATGTTTGTCAGGCACCAAGCATGTATATTGTATAAACTCTCCATGTGTAAAGGAACTCTCTAGAAGTAGTTTCTCTGCAAGTGTAGTGCCAGTGCAAAGAGGAAAACCCGCCCTCACTAGAATATTATCGGAATTCCAAGTTACACAGGCAAAATTTAAAGCAGATTCCAAACTTGAGGATTTGCAGGGGTGTTCAGCGAGGGGGGGGGGGGGCATGTCGCTTATTGCGCCATTGAAATTTGGGGGGGATTCGTTTCAGGGGCTTTTGGGGGACTGTTAGGCCGATTTGAGGGGTCGTCGTTTTTGGAGGGGTTTGTAGTTTTAAGGGGATGCGCCATCGCTCTGAGAGGGAATGGACATACCGGTATTAGGGATGCATCGGATATTAATTTTCCGGATATCCGGTGACTTATTGTGACTTATCCGTTGAAACCAGTAAATTTAATATGCTTCCAAATGCGGAGTAAGTTTTTAATTTACATATATTTTTAAAGCATGCTAATCAATTAAATTATAAAAACCTAATTTGAAATTCCGTTCGTCCACCCCATCATTATATCGTAATATAATGATTATTATTTAGCAGCCTGTAACATTCTACATATTGTATGCTATGTCTTCTAGGTCCTTAGTCCTTTTAGAACTTCAATTCTGCAGTTCCTTTCCCAGGAACTGTTTATTGGACACCTTTACTATTGTGAAGTTTACCTTGTGAAGTTAAGTTTAACTGAAAATAAAAAAATTCAATCAATCAATTAATAAAAGTAAAAACAGTGGATAATATTTTTCGGTTTCTTTTTTTGTGTGCTGATATGTGAGTTTTTTAGAAACCATTTTGACCAATAACATTATTTTCACTCTTCTGTCTTTTGTTGACATTGAATGTTATCGTTACAAAAAATCAGTAAGAAAAGGCCGGATAAAACCAGTTTGGGTATCGGTTTTCTTTCAGCCAGTGTTCTAAGAGAAAAAAATTGCTTCTTTCAGATATGAATGTCCGCATCTGTTACAGAATAATCTTCTTCGATCAAAATATTGCGATACTCACGGGAAATTGTGTTGTTTGAGTTAGTGTGTAGCAAAACAGGGGCCTTTATGCTTTCATTTTCTCGTTGCCAAAAACAAAACATTGTTTCCGAATTTAAGAATTTTACCATTTAAACGTGAAAAAGAGAGAGAAACTGCTAATGTCGAAAAAAAATGTACACATGATTTATTTGAAAAAACACTTTACTTCGAATTTTTAATTTTTTTATCTGTACTGATCTTGTAAAAAAAACCGGAAGATGCTGTTTACACGCATTGAGTTTTTCACTTTAATATTTTGTGCGCTGACATTTATAAAAAAAAAAAGGGGGGGAGAAAGGGGAAAAAAGGCCTTTAAATGGCAAAGTTAGGAAAAAGGGAGGAAATGTTTCATTAATTTTTTCTTTAAACGAGACTAGAGTCCCCCCTTTTTTTAGTTCAACCATGCGAAACGATCTAAAATCATTATAAATTTAGAAATATGTAACTTATTGTTCTCTTGCCATCTGCATCTCAAATTCTAATTAAAATGGTTTTATGCATGGCTTTTTTTCTAATTTATAATTTTATCGATTTATGAAGCGGAAAATCTAGAATCAATCAATGTTCCTAATGAGTACATGTTGCCGAATGTTGTTGAAGTCAGAAATCCGTGACATTTTTTCTTCGATTTCGTTTTGTCTTTCATTTTTTTTTCTCCTTTCGTTGTAATTTTCTAGCTGTTCTTTTTTTCCTTCAATTATGGTTGCCAATTATTTTTTAATTTTACAAAACGACACATACATACAGTATGAATGTATAAGCTACTTCCTTTGTGTAGTCGGGTAAAGAATTGAAAAATATGAACTCACTGGATTTAATAGTAGATGCGTGTGTAAACTTACCGAGCAATTGCAAAACTTAGCTATGTACAGTCTTAAGAACGCAGCTCCGCAAACAAAAAGTGCTCATTTTCATTAAGTTCAAAGTTATTATTTATATTTGAGACAAGCATTGAAAAATTGACTACGGCGAAATATAAAAGAGGTTTTTGAAAACGAAAAGAACGGTTTTTGTAAATTACAGGCTTACCCGACACTACGTATGAATAATACACATAATTATGTGTTGTGAACTCGATTACTCATTTTGCTGCTTGTGTAGCTGTTGCATGAAATGGTCAACACGACCTCAATATATATTACCGTAAAATGTAGTTACCAGGGGTCCCCCCTTCGCAGAACGAAAGTGCACCCCCTTATAAAGCTACGGATCCCCACCAAAAAAAAAAAAATGATGACTTCCTCAAATCGGCCAAAAAACAGTCGACCAACCCCAAAAATCCCCCCCTCCGGAAAGAAATATTCAGTGGCCATGACCCCCACCCCCCTGGTGGGAACCCATGTTGTTACATATAATTATGCATTTTTTACACACAAGAAACAAAAGTGCTGATCTGTTTATTTAAAAAAACTTTTCAAAAAATGAAAAAGTTATCCTTTTTTAAAGTATAGTTCATATTTTTAAGATTTTTTTAATGGGTTGGTACATTTCGTTCGTGCTGTATCTGTCAAATAATTGTTTCAAATTTTAAAATGCTTTCTGTCTTTACTGATCATATTGTAAAAAAATAAATAAAATAAAAAATTGGAATTGAAGCATTTTTCAGCGATGCCAAACAATTGGTCTAATCCTGGCCGTATAACTTTAACAAGTCGATGCACCCTTAGAAAAATAAGAATTTAGTCTTCCAAAGGAAATAAGAGTAGCATAAGAATGGGAAACAAGTGCAAGAAGTATATTAGTTAGCCTTATTAGTTACACATTAGTCATATATTATCCATTATAATTGTATGTTTGTACGATTTTGGAGGAAAATCGAAGAACAACAATCGAGGTCGACAATTAGAAAAAACATGCAAATAACGATCGTAACTCTGATTTTATTTAACTTTTATGAAAGTATTTTATTTGTAACTGTCACATTTTTTTCCCTGAACAACAAAAATGTAATATCATGGGCCCCTCAGAGCCCCCCCCCCCCCCCATTTCTCGGTGAAATCTAACCTATTTGCAAGTTGTATGACTGCGAACAAAAGCCATAAACTACGGAATAATTCCTTGCTTTCTACTAAAAGTTGTTTTTCCAGGTTGGCATTTCTGTATTTTCCAAAAGCCGAGACTATCTCTCGAGGAGATTCTATTAGGCACAGGGGGTGATACGCGCTGAGATGGGCACGTTTTGAAATTGTATTTTACGCTCTCATTTTTTGTTTTTCCCCCCGATGAGGATATATTCTATTTCCAATTCTAATCTTTGGCACAAAAGAGAAAAGAAAAGAAAAGAAACACAGAGAGTTTATTATTCTTCATAAAAGCTAAACATTTCCTAATCTTTATTCTATTCTACAACTATTCATTCTTCATTTCGATGAAACAGAAGCAGACCTGAAGCATGCGCAAATTCGAGGAAAGTTTTGGCTAAGAAAATCGGACAATATTTTAAAACATTTAAGAAACAATTTCACAGGTGCAGATGGAGTTACAGGGTATAAAACATCCGAGTGAGGCTCACGTCGTTTTGCATAGAAAATTCTTGTACCATGTGTATGTAATTTAATTTGCATGTTTGCGTTAAAGCTTTGTTTTATTACTAAATTTATACTGTGTTAATGTTTATTGGTGATTATTAACATTTTTTTTAATTTGGCGAACTATTTATATTTTTTTCTTAGAATTTTAAAATGCATTTTCCATTAACACTAGATTTACCAGACCGTTTTGAACCATTTCTAAACTTTCATTTTACACCCAGTTGCTACTAATTATAATAAAACTTTCAGTCGCATTAACTTGTCCTACTTGCGGTGTATTAGAAAAACCAATGCAATTGAAAGTTGCACTATCATTAGCAACAAATGATGCAAAATAGAAGCTTCGAAACAGTCAAAATGACATTTCACCACCAGACCCCTACCTGTTAGCCGAGGCCTTAGGATTGCTTACGCACGGGGAGAGGTAGTGGGGTCTACGGATTTTACATGCACATATCCCCAAGTATACATGGTGGTCTTCAGTGGGTATCAGTCAAAATGACTGGTCTGGTTATAGTGTTAATAAAACTGGTTTAGTTTTGTTAATAGGTTTCAATAGCGTTTCTTGATATTAAATCTTTGATGGGCGGTCATACGGGCTTAAGTCAAAATTTTGAATATTTCAGGAGAGCAACAGGAAAGTTCAAAACGTTATGTAAAATCTAATTATTGATATTATTTGTAATTGTATTGTAATTGGTACAGCTAATCTATTTTTAAAGTTTGACTTAAGACCTTAATAACAACTGGTAGCTCTGAATTCGTGCTATAATATTACATAATCTCCAAACGCTCAAATAGTGACTTAAGCCCTTTTGACCGCGCATCAAAGAAATATGTTTAATGCGCAATTTAAAATGCTTAGTAAATAAAATGAGAACTGGTTTCAAATTTTTTGAACAAAAAAAAAATTAAATCCTAATAAAGTTTTTTAATGTCGCTTATTTTTGGAAATAGGTTAACTGTTAATGCTAGGGCTTTTTTATAAATTTGTTTTTAAGCGCATACTTTTTTCTAATTATTGCAAGATGTTGTTTAACCACTCTTTTGAAATGTTATGTAAGATCTCTGAATACAGTTCGAAAACGGTAAACAAGGTTTCTCTCAAAAATAAACAATATGTTTCAATCTCAAAAACTATTGAATATATCGACGTTCATAAATAATTGTTTAATGAGAGTATCAACTGTTCATCTCTAACACACCAGCCGATTTCAAGGATTTTCCTTTACTAAAAATAAACTCGCAATCGGAGCATTGCGAGTTTTCAAGGATATCTGCTCGTTTAAGATTAATTTCCCATTCTGAAACTCATCTACACTTTTGCTTAATTTATTTGATTGTGAAACAGCAGTCGTGGAGTATTATAGTCTGCACTGATAATGATCCAGACAAAAGAAATGTATCTATAAAAAGAATTGTACTTCTGATATCATATTGGTGATAAAGAAAAGAGTAATGGCAGATAAACATGTGCCATATGAGATTAAAAAGACATACTTTGTACCAGCGGTTCCCAAACTTTTTCTTCGCGTACCACCATTTTTCTTGCAAACTATTTGTGCGCCAATGCTAATGTAACTTTATTATATAGAATAGAACATTTTATTATGTTGAATAGAAAATACTAGGACGAATAGGTAACATAAATCACAACATTTTTTATAGTTAATGCCGAGTCCCACAGAATTGTTTGTTGTTCTTTTAAGCCACTTTTCCATGTTTATTAATGTTTAATGTTAAATTCGATTGGTAAAATTAAATCTAAATAAAATTGCGTAAAAATAACTTCACGCAATCATATTAGGTAAGTACCTCTCAAAACAACCATATTAAGTAACTGAAGATATTCAATATTACTTCAATAAAAAATATGGACACACAACAAAACAAATGATGAACTAAAACAAAACGAATTATCCAACCCGAGTTGACCAGAGCTGAAAATGTGGTGCCTCTAGTGCCTAGCAGTCACGTCGCCTCGGTGCCCGCACGCGCCCCGCGCGTGACACCTAGTTTACCGCTCACGTCACTTGCGGTTGACTGATTCAAGCAGGCTTTTAGTTATTTTAATTTTAATTTTTTTTACATGTTAATCTTTTCTTCTTTTTTTTATGCCTGCACGCTTATCACCTGGAGAGGCTTCACGTACCACTAGTGGTACGCGTGAACCGCTACTTTATATTAGTTCTGTTGTTGAAGATAACACTCTTTTGTTTAAAAATTGTAAATAGTTAATATATTTTCGTAAATTTTCATTTTTAACTTGGCTGGCAGGGTGGCGTAGGGGTAAATGGCAGGCCTCGGACGCCCATGTTTGCAGGATCAAACCTGGCCCAAGCTTTCAAAATGCAGCAAATCGACAGAGCCCATATCATATGATTATTCACGGCATGTTAAAAATCCCTTGAGTATCAGTATGGCGTGGATACTGTCGGATAAATTAAAATTCCTAGTGCCGTTTGTATCAATTAGAGCTCATGTGCCGCCATTTAGGCGGAGACTGAGCGTCAAAACTCTTAAGTGGAAATGGCATTCGCCGATAATGGTGCTACTTGAAAGGATGGATGCCGGTTTCCGGGCATCCAGCAATGCACTAGGTCTGCAAATGTTTGACAATACGCAGCCCCATCAAAAAGAAGATAGAAGACATATTATGTGGAAAGGAATCATTTTAACAGACCTTAAGGCAGCAAAAATTTTAGAGCGCAAAGGAAGAACAAAATTGAGTGTTGGAGTATTATCCTTGATTTTTTAAAGTTGTATGATTTTAAAAGGTAAAAGAGAGAGAGAAAGTCATTTCAAATCATATTAAGGTCAATGTACCTAAATGCGATGCAATTTTCCGTAAGTTTGTCGGTGTATTTTACCATATTTAAGGCATACTTGCATGACATGAATAGCGAACTAAAACTTTTTTGGTACACATTTTCCGGAAAGTATGTAAAATCGAAAGAAATTGCCCCCTTCTCAGCAAATGCTAGGCGCCTGAATGGCGGCCTAGCTTTTGACGGCAGAAGAGTATAAATAAAACTATACGAAATGTAAAAGATTTTTCATTTAATTAATTTATTACAAATATGATAACATAGAACAGTTTATTAAGACATTGTTTAGAGAAAAATTTAATGCAAAAATTAAAATTTTTTGCTTTAAATAATAACTGATAGGCAAGAACTTCTGGTGATAAACATCGGTGAGTGTAAATCGAAATTTAATTTTGATAGAATTTATCTCGGAAACTTAAATCATATGTATCGTTCTCCTTATTATAACTTGTATTAAATTATCATTTATTATAATGAGATTTGAATTTCACTGTCTGTTTAAGTTCCTCGCAAAATAAAGCAGCGGTCTGGCATTTGGTGACTGCTGGTAAATAGTAGATACTATCATCTTAAGCCATCGCCCACGCCGAAGGAAATTTAGTACATATTCATAGAACTAAAAGAAGCATATTTTTTTAAAGAAGGGATTTTTTTTTATTTAATTAAAATTGAAATCGAGTTTATATTTTAAACCATAAAGTTATTTCAGCATTGTTTTGATACAGGCGAAATGTCTCGTCGTCGGGAAACTTCCTCAGTTAGTTAAGGAACTCAGTGTTGACAGTTGGATTAGGGTTGTAGTTGTAGATATGGAGCATTAATTTTATGTCAAAGTTAATTTTATGCTCCAAATATGGTTAAGTATTCATAACTATTTGAACTCTTGATAGAATTTTAAATTTTTGATGTCAAAGAAAAGGCTGAACTTCGATAAATTTTAAGATATAAGTCAAGTTTGATCATATTTTTAGAATTTTTTGAATGAAATTAATGAAGAGCGACAGGTGGAGCTTGATTTTCAAAGCAATCGACTCATTACTTACACGAGTTACTTTTTTAATAGAATAGATTATACAAAAATGCAAAAACGCACTGTACACGCACACTAAAAACTACGAACAAAATACAGTCTACACAGAATAAATTTGCTTTATATTCTCTTAAATAATATAAAACATGTAGGAAGCTACTGAATTGATCGTACCCTGGTAGAGATCGGATTATAGGACGTTCGAAGAGCCTGGATTCGGATTAATGAGACTCCACACATTGTATAGTGCATACAATAGTAAAACATTTATTTTGCTTTCCGGTAATAAGAGATTAAGAATATTTTAATGGGTGTCGTAAAATCCCTTTATGTTTCGAAATTCATACCAAGTGACAACAATTCAAATTGTGATCTTCGAATTGAATGAAGGAGAACGCCATCAAAGAAAATCCTGATCAAACATTTAAGAGGGTATTTCGTAATAACGATAATAACCGTCCTCATCCTTTCTTTGAATGTATTTTCGACAGCTGTTGCTACTTATCTTCAGGCAATTTCGGAAGTTTAATAAGCTTCTTGTTTTATCTTTTGAATATCGTTAAATAATTCTTATTAAGAACACTGTTTCGCTATTAAAGAACAGAAATATTGGCTACAGAAGATAATATTGGCGATATTACTCAACGTCTGCTGATTTGAAACGTAGTTTTTTGAGGTGTATATTTGAATTGAAAAATCGGGATTTCGAAGTTCATCCAGCAGCACTTTGCGTTCCTTGTATCCTTAAAAAAGGTAGACTAACTACCATATATATTCATGCATAAACCCACTTTTTCAACTCGAAGTTGAGGGGAGATTCAAAATTTGATACAAGGAATAAAGATTCAGCATACGTATTTGGTACTTGTACATACGTATAGTACTTGGAAAAGGCAAAAGATTACAAACGCTATTCCATTATTCCATTATTTTTCGTCAATACTATGCATATAAACTATATTTCCAAGGTAAGTGGATGGGCTTTTATAAGCGGGTAGGCTTATACGCTCGAGTATATGGTATTTACATTGTTATGTTGTAATGGATAGATTGGTTGATCTATCTAAAAAATGTTTTTGTGGTTACAACTTGGAATTCTACTTCCGCGATAATGAATTTGGAAGTCTTCAAAATTTTAAAAGTTATTATTTTTTAATATTAGTAAAAAATTTTAAAAGTAAATTGTAGAAGTTTGAAAGTATTTTCAAATTTTGCAAATGGTTATCATCCATTGCAAAATCATCATAACGTTTATCAACGATTTATTACATTATTTTCTTAAATTCAAAACGAATTTAAAGGTTTAAAACATTTACTGAATTATGTACCTGAAATCTCTGTTTAAGAACTATAAAGCAACAAAACTCTCCTTTGTGTATACTTGAAATGTTAAAGCATAAACACAACCAAGTTCGTTGTAGTGTGCAGAATCAAAGACGCGTACACACATGTACTTTCGTTTCACTTTCTTACAAAATTTGAAGTGGTCTTCTTTTTGCTTCAGTGGTTTGTGTGTCAAGGAATTTTTAAAGTATACAAAAGCACAGAGTCCACTCAATTCAGTTTGTTTACTTGCACTTCAAGGACTCCTAAAAAACGTGCTACTTTCGAAGAAATTTTTTGTTTTGAATTACAAACGCACGTCGGGCGATTGTCATTATTTTGATCAGTGATTTTCAGTCCTAGAAATCGCACCAGGATTTCGCAAAGAATTACTAATGGTTCCTCAAATAGTAATAACAAATAGAGTTCGGCCAGCGGTCAAAATTTGACCGTAATTAATTAATTATTTCGAGATCAGCCTGGAACGTTTAAACAACTTTTAGACATTTTAACTTTTCTGTTCGGCAATAGTTTGTTTGGTTTGAATATTTCAATTAGCGATAATCTCTCCTCACTGCGATTGATTGACCACACGTTATTTATGTAATTTAATGCATTTGTAAGATATATTATGCATAAATTTTATCTTTTCGCACTCCTTCTCCTGTAAAGAAAAAGAAAAAAGAAATTATGCCACTCTATTAGTAAAAATAAATTTTCAATTTATATCAAAATTTCAAAACGCAAATGCAAATCAACAAACTTACGAAACGTTGATCGAAACAAAATAACGCGTCACCGCACTTTATCTCACTGGATCCATGTGCGTATGAACTTTATTTCCATTCAAAGCATAACATTTTCAGGCAGAGTGAACGCTAAATAGGCTTAAGAATAAGGTCCAACGATCTTTTAGTCCAACGCCACTGTAAATTTGTTTATTTTACAGTGCTCTTGGACGTTATAAAATTAACAAATTTGCAGTGGGGTTGGATTTAGAGGCAGCTTGGAATTAATTGTATCGTTTATGTCTCAAAATACTTGCATGAACGTTTGTGTGTATGTGTGCGTACATATATGGGGTCGCTGGTTGCTTATTTGTGAAAAATGGAATCAAGACGTGAAAAAGGTTGAGAACCATTGATCTAAATCTTGGGAGGGAAATATGCTGTTTGCCTCTGGGTACTGTGATCGCGGTTTATGCGTCAACCACTTAACCCTTTATAAGGCGGTGGGAAGTATGCTCCCTACCTAATAAGTTATAGGTGTTTAAAGTAAGCTATTTTACCCTTTCTGAGTGGTAGAATCTTGCAAAGACGCCACCACATGCACCAATATCCCCATATTAGAACATTGCCCCCCCCCCCGGAGGGGCGGGGGGTACAAAAAAATCATGTTAATCTTATTTAATGTCCTATATGAATTTCTTATTTGAAACGAACCAACATCCGAAAAATATTTTAATATACCGATACTACAAAAAAAAAAAAAAAAATGGCATTATAAAGGTTTAATGTTGTCAAAATTATTTAACACCTATCTGCTGACTATTTTCACAATAAAAATATCGTTTTCTGTCGTCACCAGTTCATTTATTATCATCCATTTTCGAATCAATCTTTTTTTTTTTAAATATTTCCTTCAAACAGAAATTGTGCAGTAGTTTCTGTCACAAGATGGATTAAAGAACACCAAAACTCCTCCTAACGGGCACTTCTCAAACGCGAACACCTCTCTCATAAAATTTCAATTCCCTGGTAGCAAATCATTGAGCCTAAAAAGGAGCTCTTTTTAAGACACCCCTTAATTGCGGAGAAATATTTTTGTCTAAAGGTGTCCGCTATAGAGGGGGTTTTGCTACATATGCCTTCGGGCTTGTCGCTTTTTGAACCAATGACTAACTCCTTGAACATACAGGGTAATTTATTTGCAAAATATTTACACTATTAAAGTATTAGAAATGCATGTTTATATTTTTAAAATAATTACTACTATTTATAATAAAAAGTAGCATAAATAGTGAAAACAAATGATTTATTTTTACTGATGTACACTTTTAAATCTTACTAGTGCATTGAGAAAAAGTGACCTTTTAAAATTTAACAATTTTTGAAAAACTCCTTATTGGTTAGTTGTTTTTTTAGGTACATTAAATTTTATCATTCAAATTTTTCGTGAATAGGTCAGAAATTTTCTTCGTCTTAGCCGAAATTTGTATTTTAGCCTTCGTAATATGCGTGGGATATTTAGTGTATTTTGTATTTAACTAGTAAACCAAACTTAAAGAACAAAATGTTCGTTTTAGCCGTGATTTCGTATTAACCGTGTTCGTAGATATGTTTACAGGAAATAACGAGCAGCGATTGATAACATGTGAACAAGAAAGTTTAACTACGCCGGTGACAGGACAGTTATCAAGTAGCAAGACATACTTCTTCTATTTTACATTAAATAGAGAAGCTGACCTTTTTTTCTTAATGAGGAGAGTACTACTTCCTAACGCGTCGCAGTTGTATGACAAGAGTTAGCATGTCCAGCTGTCTTTCGGTAAATTTTGTTCCTGCGTGATGCATAGCTAATGAGTAAACCCAACCTCGATGAAAAGAATCCCGACCGTTTGTGCAACGAACTGCATCGAAGAGGAAGACCCGCGAACTGAAGCTTCCATCAACTGCCGCAAAAGCAGTGGCATTGACCAATTTCACTGGGCCGTGCGAAATGAGACCTTCACCTTTTACTAATTTTGAACTTCCGATTTGGAAGCATTAGCGCGAGCTTTGTCGATCAGCCCGTTCTTCCTTGCTGAACTTGCTCACAAGGTCATTGATGTATCTGACTGCGGAAGCTGATCATCCCATTATGCTAATGAAGAGAACAATGCGGCATTTGTTGTAAAATTGGAGCATGCTGTTTGTGTGCATTAAGGTAGGGATTGCGAGTTGATTTCTAAAGAAAAGAGTGAAGGACGATGATTTCTTATAGCAAAGGAAAGTGATAGGAATAATCCATTTTCACAGTCTAATGAATAATCTGTGGAATCTTCAAGTAAGTACAGTGAAACCCCAAAATCCGAACCCTAAAAATCCGAAATACCAGGAAATCCGAGCGAGTTTTTCTTAACAAATTTAAGTTTGAAAAACACTCCCAAGAAAGAGAAACTTATTTATTTCGTCATAAGACAATACTGTAACTTTATTTTACATAATTAGTTGAAAAATGAACACAGAAGTACACTTAGCATACCTTACAAACTAAATGGGCCTACATACTTATGTCATTCAGGATTGAAAAACGGTAAAAGTTGGTTATTGAAATTTTTAGGTTAATCACTTTGCAAAAACAATGAAATAACAATAGAAACTCACAAAATATCAGTTAATCTTTCACTTGAAATCAGTTATCTTCAATTGTCGAAGTGACGAGGTTTTGTTATTATTATGTTATGAATAGTTTTTGGCTACTCCGAACAAATTGAAATCCGAACAGGCTACAGCCCCAATTAGTTCGGATTATGAGAGGTTTTACTGTAATTTTTTCGAATGATTTTATAACCGAATCAGTAAAAAGTGAATCTTTTAATCGAATGATTTTTGAGATTTAAAAGAAAAATCTTCGATCCTACATGTCTTAAGGAAAAGTAAAAAAGGAAAATAGTCCAAGTAAATCATAGATTGTGACAGTGGCCGATTGGGAAAGAGATAAAATTGGGTAAGAAACGCAATCATGTAATTCAAGTACACAAAATAAATTCAAATACACAAGGTGAGGGATATTCGGTGAGTCGCAAGTCATAGAGCGGAGATTTTATGGAGCTCATTTTAAAACATTCATGTGGGAGATTCTAGAGAAGTTACAGTAGATGATTTTTTTTTTAATGAAATGTCTCTTCTATAAATTTAGTAATCTATTAATTTCCAACCATCAGCGTACAATTAGCACTTTTCAAAGTTTATTGCAATATTAAGTCGAAAAAAAAATCTAATTATTGTTCGTTGCGTTATTTTACATAAATTATAAACTTTAAAAGAAATCATCAAGTGTACATACAAAGGTGACTACATTGATAATTACTGTTTAAAAATAAAAATGATCGTTGAAAAGATAAATAACTCTTTGTTTAATTTTTATAGATTTGTGCTAGACAATAACAATAATAAGTAAGTAAATAAATAAACTGAAAATTTTACAATGAAACGAAAACAAGCTATCTCGAAATTCATCGAAGCAAATCAAATTGGATACTGCTGATGTGCGGTTAAGCTGATTTTGTTTTGAATGAATTCTGCCGTATCGGAATCAGCATTAACCTAGTTACAATCTTTTCCCCAAAATATAAAAAGTATTGAAAACCTTTTTTTTTAGACCTTTTTATTTTACTTCCTTTTCTTCTAATAGTACTACTTTTCTTAAGAATTATCACGATTAAGGGATTGCCAACTTCAGTAAACATCAACTAATTCACTATTTTTTCTGCAAAAGTCATACTTTCTATCTCTCTCTCAGCATGTACCACAATTCTTTACTTGAAAAGTTATGTGCTTATAAAGTCGTATATCAATTGCATTTTAAAAATTGAATTCAACCATTTGTATGTTTTAATCGTTGATAATATTTTTCTACATGTGTCAATTTGGATTCTTTTGGATGAAAAATGGATGAGTTGGAGTAGATTCACGTGGCACATTTTAAAGAATCTAGGTAACTAATTGTTTATCAAAAGAAAAATCTATAAATTTTTTCAGTAATAAAGTTGTTATTTGAGTCGGAATCGGAATATTCTCTTAAAAATTCTGAAATATTTATACTATACAACGCACTCCTTGTCACCAATGATCTGAAATCAATTGCACTGACTATAAAAACTGGTTCAAGTTTACGGCTAAACTAAAGTCATAGACGTAGGAGCTGTAAGGACTTTAAAAAGAATGACTGTGTTCGTTTGGGAAATGAAACACAAAAGTAAAGTAAAAAATTATACATTGAAAAATATGTGCGGTGCAGGTATGTCTACCGGCAGCAAGTTGCGCCCTCGAATTTTTTTTTTTTTTTTGGAGGGTACTGAATGGGGAGTTCAGAAGGTTTTCGTATGCTGAAATTTTAGATGGAGAATATATATATATATATATATATATATATATATATTATCGGTACCCGCACGGCGTTGCCCGTACTGAATTTTTAAAACGTCTGTGGCGCTGTCCTTGCTAAGAGTACGAAAGACGTCGCTTGCGACATTGCTTGTAGCATTTGAAAAACGTCGTCTGTCTATTTATCAAAAAAAAAAAAAACCCTTAGATATTGTCAGCACTTCGTTTGATAGCTATTGTTACTTTACCTTAGACATTGTTCACTAGTTTTCGAGATTAGTGGCAACATACATACATACCAACATCTATTCTATTATATCTGTAATATGGGTCAATCATAGATAGATAAATGTGTGTGTTAAAAGAAACATTCACTTTATTTTGTGCATATATTAAAAATGAGTAAAAACAACGTTAATTGGGGCAAATAAAAAGATTAAAAATTTCAGACCGGCTTCAAGGGCAATCAGCCCCCTTCGCCAGTACCCCGCGCGTGGTAAACGTGTGTGTTTAAAACTTTTAGCGATGAATTTGTTCATTAAGTTTTTTTTTTTTTTTTGGTATGAGGAATATTCGGATAAAAAATAAGTAGTTACGCATTCTTATTGAAAACAACGGAAATTCCATTTTCGCTCTTTTTTGGCTTACAGAAACTGTAACCGGTATAAATTAATTTACTCCCATATAAATTTCCCGAACGTCTTGATTTTCCTCTCCTTCTTTCGTTTTATTCTTTATCTCTTATTTTTAATAGTAATCTTCCGTTTTAATCTCAATATACGACTTTATATCTGGATCGCAAATCCAATATTTGAAGAATCAACCCATTCGAAAACAGTAGTGCATCGATTTTGTTCGCTCGCACGCAAACAACCAGGAAAAACATTACCTTTCACTAACCTCATTTCTTTTTAATCTTTTACCTTTACCAAATGAGACACGACTTCTACCCTGAAAAATAAAGCTATTCTCGCAAACCTGTGCTGTCTGCGGCTTCCAACTTCCATAATCTGGGGAAATCATCTCGATACACAACAGGAAACATTAGATAGATTTTTTTCCTTCTTCTGGCACTTCCACGTGTGAAAGTAACGGAAAAAGAATAGAACGAGTAGTTCTAATAATATTCAAAATTTGGAATGTGTTTATCAGAATCGCATTCGGAACGATTCGATGACATGCGCGATTTCACTTTTGCTCCTTTTTGAGGGAGGGGTATTCCTTTGCATATAAATATATGTCATTTTGCCGATAAATTAATTATATTTATTTACATTATAGGCTCCCAACTTATGGGTCGTGACCCCAAATGGCGTCGCGAGGCATTTCTTTCTCATGGGGTCTCCATATAATTTCTAACTTAAAATAAAAGAAATTTACCACAAAAACAAAAGGACTTTTTCTTGTACTAAATATGATTTTGAATTATTTTGTGTAAAATTTAAGGGCATAATTTACGAAGAAATTGTCTAATGATGTGACAATTATCGTCACATCCGACCGCAATAAAATCTATAAAAAACAATTAAAAGAGATAAATGTTCGAGAAGTATTGAAATAATGCACGAAAAATATTCAAATGATTTGCAGAATTTAAATAAATTCAAATAATTTACAGAAATATTCAAATAAAAGCAGAGTCGCTTTCATTATATGGCAACAACCTATTTTGTTGGAATCCTTCCATTATTTCTTGAGAGTAGTTACGAGTAACGATAAAAACGTTCAATTGACCTAACCCTCTTGCCGAGACTATCACCAAAAACTCATCAGCACTACTTCCTATTATGGTCCATGTGAACCAAATTTGGTTCAATTCCAAGCATTATATTTTCAGTTAGGGTGGACACAAAAAAAGTGTTTAAAAATGCAATGTTTCAGTCCAACTCCATTGTAAATTAATTAATTTACAGTGTCCTCGGACGTTATAAAATTAATACATTTACAGCGGGGTTTGATTCAGAAACTGCTTGGAATCTAACGCATCGTTTTTTGGGTCAAAATACTTGTGCGAAAGTGTGTGTATACACATGATCGCAGATTGCTTATTTGTAAAAAATTGGGTCGCGTTGTGAAAAAGGTTAGGAACCACTGCTTGATATAGTTGATTGCTATTTTATTTGTAGTACAGTGAAATATCCCATTACAAAAAACTCCAAAGGACCGAGAAAATAAGGCGAAATATTTCGCTTGCAACCAAATTGCGCTAGAATACATTTCAAACTGTCTGTTTCCTGTGCATGTTTTAGTAAGTTGTTAAAAAGAGTCTTCCTAAAAGTATAAATAAAAATCAATCTTATTGGTGCACATTTATTTATCTTGTGGACTTACATTTAAGAACATCATGTCGTAAACATATTTCCGCAGTAAAAATAATTGCTCCGTTTAAAATGCACGTCTTTGAGCCTCAATGTTCATAATGTTCAAATAGCTTTAATGTTCATCCAGTAATTGATTTTTATAAGTCACGCTGCTGTGTTAATAGTGGAAAACGGTTCTGCTAAAAGATATTACCAGTTATATGAATATTATGTTGAGAAACGTTGCTGCTTAAAGCCATTGGCAATTACGACTACTGATCATAGAGAAAAAAGATGTTGCTTAAACGCTTAAAGATATGTATAGTTCAGAGCAAAGAAAAGTTAGAGGGGACATGATACAGTTGTTTAAATTCATTAAAATTCGAACTGTTGATGGGCTACAGTTATGTGCTGAAGGTAGAACCGGCTGTCATTGTTTTAACCTTTTCAAATCTCAGGCTCATCTTGAAATTACGAAAAATTTAGTACTTCTATAGGGTTGTATGAAGTTGGAATAGTTTACCGGAAGCGACTGTTACTTTCAGAGGGGTGAAAACTTCTAAGAAGGCTCTTGATGTTCATTGGGGATTGTTAAATTGACTACTGATCAGCCTAGCTGAGCCCTGTGATTGTTTCTGATCGTCACTTTTGTATTTGTTTTTCAAAAAAAGTTCTCCTTTCAATATATTTTTTTAAATCTTGAACATAGATAAAAGGCAAATTCAATGAATTTTAAACGATTCAGAAAGTTACGCTTTTCTTCATCTGCATGCGGCAAACCATTCATCCATCCATCCATACGTACATGTTACCGCCATTTTCAATGTAACATAAAACAAATTTTATGACGCTCTGTGCTTCAAGTAGAAAAAAAATTTCGCTGATGCAGTCAAGAAATTACGCCATTTTATGGTTACTTCGTGGTTCTATAACCGCGGTTTCAAACTCGTTGTAGAGAAACGTTGGTATTTCTCAAGTTTTGCAAGTTCTGTTTTTTTTTGTCAAATGATATGAAGTCATAAAAACTTGGAAAACTATCGCAATTCATTATACTAAAAGGCATTCAATTTCCCCTACATATCCTATTCTTGTTTTTCCCATGGCAAAGACATTTATTGTGTTCTCAAAACATACGTAAACGGTTGTTTGTTTCCGAATTTGTTGCGTTGCCATAACTTTATTTTTTCTCGTAACACTCCATGAATTTTCTTGTTTATTGTATTTTCATTCTTATTTATTGTATTTTTATTCTTATTTATTTATTTTTATTGAACCTCATAGCGGTAACTGAATAAACATTTCAAAACTTATTGAGCTTTTTTTAAAATTAATTAATTAATCAATTGTTTTCCTGTCTGGAAACAATTTGGCTTTCGCAGCACGCAAAGAAGAAAAATTAAATCGAATCTTGGTGAAAAACTTGGCGAAAAGAAAACGTGTTAGCATAAAACGGATATAAACCTAAATAAATATAAATTTTTATTGCTTACTACACTAAATACATAATTACTTAAAAGACAAGATTATTCTTAATGATCGTGTAACATGTTTAATTTTATTATAATTAAAATTATGTTACTTTTAAAATGACAATATATTTTTTAATTCTTGATTAATATTCCGTTAATTTCAGTAGAAGCAATGGCAGTTAAAAGTCACTCTATTACAATTATACTCTATTTAAATCGGGGATACTGAACCAGCTGTCAAAAACTGCACCAGTAGGCCTCTTCTGGCCTTAAGTAATCATGGTGAAATTTTCCGGTGCGCTCTCCACTTTTTTTTTTTTTTTTTTTTTTTTTTTTTTCGGAAAACGCTTCTTTAGATTCCTTCTGATCTAGAATAATATTTCAGAAGTACTGGAACAAATTGTGTTAAAGCAAAGTATGAGTAAATAAAATGTAAACCTTTGTGCCACAAAGTAAAAATTAAAAATCCCGGTAAAATTAAGCACACAACTTGCAAAAATTGCTACAGCAGGCACTTATCAAGTGTTGCTGTTGACATCGTTGACACCCAACTGCAACACTTGATAAGTAGTTGCAGTTGCAGTTAACAATAAGGGGTTACTAGTAAGCCCTTATTGTTAAGTTCAATGCAGACACTTCAAGAGTTTACAAATTTTGTGCTTGATTTTTACCTTGATTTTTAATTTTTAAAATATGAGTAGTTTTGTATCTTCCCTTTTTTTTTTTTTGGCTTACATAAAACGTTTTCTATTCTTTCATAAAGGCGATGAGCCTCCTTCGTTTTGAAACGCTGCTTCATTGTGGGTGGTTTATTTGGTGCTCCAGGTTCATTCCATATCTGAATTCTGGGTAGAAAAATATAACGACGATCTCGTTTTTTACAATAACTAATTGATTATTTATGTAAATAAGTTACAGATATAGTTAGCTAATTACTTCACAGATGGTGTAAACTAAACTTATTTTGTTTTATTTCCTATGTACTTTGCTGCTATCTATCAAGTAAATAAATAACTAGATAGTTTGATCGCCTTAGTACTTGCGCTTCTCTCTCTTTGTCTGCGCAGTACTAAATTCAAGAATGAAACCTGTTGAGGAGGAACTCTTGCCTTATTGCTTTAAATGTTTAAATTGGTGAGATCAATTTTCCCAGATTAGTACATCTTACATAATGCTTTACCATCCAAGATATCTATATTTATTCCGTATATTTTTTGAGTTTCATTTATTTATTCGTTACGAATGGTAATTACTTCAAAGATTTTAAATATTTGATTATAACATTTGATCCTTTATTTTATATTTGTACATAATAATATTGTTTACATTGTTTTATTTAGTACATTTTTTTTAATGAAACTACGAACTATGTAATGAAACAATATTCTTTTTTCCTTTTCTGAAAAATTTCTAATACCGGTGTTCCGATACCACGCTTTTAAAAATACCGAATACCGATATTCAATCGTTTATTTCGAAAAGGTAACGCCTCCGTTTTGAAAAAAGAACAATTCTCAGTATTAATTTATTAATTTCTATGGCATAATTAATCAAAAGTCGTCTTACTTTACCAATATTGCATTGCTATTACCTGCTAAAATAAAATTCTAAAAGATCAGACCCATAAAGTTTTCCAACTGTTCATAAGCCTTTTTTTCTGTCTCCTGAAAATAATTTTGTTTTTAAGAGGTGTTACCTTAAACGATTCTATTGTATTTTTGATCCGGTATTGCAAACATGAATTACAACAAAATTCATTCACACTCCCTCTTGATCGCTCACTTCCTTTCTCCCATCTCTCTCTTCATAAAATAACCTCATTTCTCGTAAGAAACAAACTTATCTACACAAGAAGACCAACCGCCGCGACGCGTAATTCACAGGTCATTCATCGCTGCCATTGGAGATCCTTCGCCTCGTGACCTTTCAAACGTCGTCTCTTTGCATGCGTCCGATAATAATCGACTGTTTACCATCAGCAGAAAACGGCGCACATAAACGTTTTCTTTTACTTTTCAGCAGATGTTGACAAACATTTCATCTCTCCCTATACAATAACTTTTTTCTAAAAGCGAAACGACGCCACGCAGATCAAGATACTGCATTTTTAGTTCGATTGCACTTGAAGCAAGTTGCTAAATACGACAAGCGTACAATTACTAAGTTCTGCTATTTTCTTTTTTGCAAAGCTATTGACGCAAAGAGCATGAATCTTCCTTCATTTCGCCACATAATCTCACTCAAGCCATACATCTTTTTAACAACTTCGAAACCATGGACTCCGGTAAACTTTGCCTGGAAAAGCTCCTGTTAGCTATTTCAACATCGAATAATGTTGAGAAACGGCAGTTTCCCACATTATCAAGCAACATTGTGTTGAATGTTGAATAAAGGCTATGAACTTACGTAATTCAGTAGTTTAAAGACACAATTACATGAAAACAACCTAAGTAACCATTCCAAACGAGTAATGAATTGTTAAAGATAAGGTCGCATACACAGTTGTAGTTATAGTTGCTTCAGTGAAGCTCTCATGTATTCTGAAAAAGCTTCGCATCTTCTTTCTTTTCATTTTGACCACTGAAAAATCACTGCTACAGAAGCTGCACGAATTAAACCATGAAAATCTATTCTGTACTGTAGCCTAATCTTTATACAACCAACTTAGAATTCATACATTTTATTTTCCTGCTCGTGTGCTAGTCTCGCAGGACTCCCTTATGAACTGTCGTCCAATATGACAGATAGTACAAAACAATACATGAAGAATTGTTACATTACAAATAGAAGGAAATAACAAAAATACAGACAGGGAAAGGGAAAATCGAAACCACGATCAGCGCGCAGGCATTCAGCGGAGACAGGCACTAAGAACTCCCGGCCCCACTGAGGCCAGACAACCAACTGTCTCACTCAATTGCTAAGAAATAACAATAAGTGTCACATCCACTGAGCTATAAAAGGAACTACATTTCTGATGCAAAGTTTTGTTTTCGGAGATAACGCAGTAACCAAAATAAATTCGTAAACGTAGTACTGATTTCAATTTTAACAATCAAAACAGCGGCGCTGTTTCTCCTGGAGGTAAAGGGATTGGTTTATAACGCTCGTATTTATTTTCGCATTTTAGAAGCAGCTTTCCTAACCATAGCTTCATAAACATGTTTTGGGGCCGCTTAACACTTATTTAGAGGCCCAGTGGCTGAGTGGTAGCCTTCCATGCTACCATGCCACGGGTCCGGGGTTTGATTCCAGGAGTGGGCAGGGTCGCCTCAGCTTCTCATCCCTTCAATTATAATTAAAATTATGTTAATAAAATGGTCGATAAAATGAGGACCAAGCACGCTTGGGACCTAGCACTGGGGATTCCGCGTCAGGCCGACCACTTGACCGGAACATCTGCTTCAGCACCCCAGGGCAGTCAGTCTCGAAAACTGGGATGTGCACAGTAGGTCATGGCCCCCATTGGGCTGTCGCGCCACTGAGTTAGGTTCACAGAGAATTTAAGGAGGTAACTGAGAATAATAAACATACTGTTTGTTGTTATAAATAACAACAAACATTATGTTTATTATTTCCTCTTCGGGAAAAAATGATCGAACAAAATTGACAAATATTGAACTGAATCAATAAAAAATAACATTCCAACGGGAAAAAGTGGAACGTACATCCCATCCGGGTCATCACAGGTATTGAATATGCCACTCCTTTTGTGCATGGTTCTGATCGGTCATATAACTTATATCTCTCTTTTGGCTCCCGCTACTTGCATTTTCAGACCCATCCTTGCAGGATGTGTGCCTCGTACGGTGTTTCCTGTTATTCCACCCACCCTTCTGATTGGCGCTTTTTTCCCCTATTCTTTGGCCTTCCTCATCTATTTTAAAGACCGATGAGACATTCTGGAAAAGCATAACTGGTTTTTTTTTAACATATTATATTATATAAAATTTCGCTTAAATTAATGACCTATAAATACACCACGGAATTTTGACATTTGGACACTTCTGCGCATGGCAGAAAAGAACAAATGCATTCGAGTTTTAGGGAAGTACGTTTTGCGCAGGGGCATTTATTTAGTACGCGAATCAGAATGTTTGCTTCTCTGTTCATTGATAGCAACTCAATTTATAAACTGGCATATAGCATCAGTTCGGAAGAAATCAAGTATGCTAAACGAACTAAAACGAGAACGAAAACGGCCCATTTCTTACACCAGCTGTTGCTCCCTTGAACATGAATGGATTCTTCTTGGCACTCTGCCAGGCAGATTGCTTTGAATGACGGTAGAACTGTACTTGGTACTGTCAAGATGTGGCGAGAGCATTTAGAAAGACAGACAATTTGCAAATCTCAGTTGTAATTTTATTCTGCAATGAATTACAAAAAAGAACATTGTTGATTTAATAAGTGAGCATTCTTGCTACGCTACCATAGAAAGGTAAATATAGTTGAGAAATGCATGATTTAAAAAGTGCCCGAAAAAATACAAAAACTCGCTGCAGCATCATTACCAACTAACTTAAGGAAATGACTGGAGCAGCGTTTCGAAACCCAGAGAGCTCCACAAGCAAACAAAGGCCTTAATTAATCATTTTAATACTTTTTCTCTTAAGTAAAAAACAAAAGTACTGGCAACTTTTATTGAGGTTAACAAAGAAGTTCTTATTTTTAATACAATATCCTATTTAAATTAACTATTCAGACATTTCAGTTATTTATGTACATTTAATCAGTTTTCTATTAAGTGACAAAATCTTGCGAAATGGAAAAAGGCTTGTCGTGAAAATAATATTGCAATGGCGGAATTTTTAATTGCTTACGTAAAAAAAAAACGAAATAATTTTACGGCCTCATTAAGGAGTAGGGTGTAAAAAAGATATTTCTTTTAATAAATTGTTTTCTTGACAATGCGTAAAAGTTGCGAACTGGCATAGGAATCATACGTATAAAATTTGAAATGCACATATTTCTACAGTTAACCTGATTTCGAAAATTTGAAACTCAAAGTGGTACTGAAAGATATTCATTAATTTATTTTACATTTTGAACGTCTGTGTCTCCTACCATTTCGCACCTTTTCCTCGATAGCGCGAAAAAAGAGTGAAGAGTATAAAAATTTACTAAAATGTTAAATTTTGCATTTCTTCCGGCTACTTTCTCATATACAGACCCTAAAGTGGGACAGGAAGATATTTATTCATCAATTTTAACTTTTGTACTCACCAGCTTTTCTCCAATAAGAAATTTGAAAGTATGTAAATTTTAATGTATTTCTGGAAATTTCCACAATTTTTGCGAATTCAACCCGAAAGTGAAGCAGAAAGATATTTACTGATTTATTCAAAAAATTTTACGTGTATTTCTCATGCCATTCCAGAACCTTTTCGCACTAACGGGAAAATGATTTTTACAGGTATTTTTTGCATATGTGTTTATTGCCTGAAAGAGCAAATAATAGAAAAGTAATTTTAGTTTTTATTTAAAAATAAGTGTTTTGAAATTTCAGTTCTTGTTATGAAGCATTGTGAAACATGGAAAATAAATGTACTAGCAATTGTGTAGTTCTGTTATCCAAATCTAACGACTACAGAAAGGTGTTCGCCATTTTCTTTCTGATCTTAAAAGATGTTCGCAAGGAGAAAACGGTTGGGAACCACTGCTCTAGAATATGTATGTATTTCTTTTTTTTTTTTTTAATCAGCTCACGTTGCAATATGATAAACATTTTACGAACAATTTCTCTCGCGAAGATGAACAACAATATAGAATGACACTTTAGTTATTTCCAACTGAAAAGAAATAGAAAAAAAATATTGATGAATGTCACCTCCTACCTTGGCACGCATCACAATGTTGCTTATACGTCACGTAGACATATATCACGTGAGATAATGGTAATCAGCGACGTTCTTGTAAACGCGATAAAAAATTGTAATCCTTAGGAAAGATATGCATTGTCTGCTGAAGTTGACTCAAAACCTAAGTCCTTAATTTACCATTCCGATTCTCTCTGCTTATGTATATCGGTGGAATTTTCTTGCATAAGTTGTAAGTTACTTTTTCTTACGTTGTAATATAAAACATTAAATAAAATGTGATTCATTTTTAGAGATTTACCATACGTTTTTAAACCTGCATTTGGATGTGCATGTCTCAACTGACATCTTGAACATGTTTGCTTTGTTGGCTTTACGAATATCAATACTCTGTGTAGGTAAAAATTGAAAATGAATAATTTCCAAACTGCGACAACAGAACCGCATAAAAACTTACTTTCCATTTTCAAATCGCCTTAAGAAATAAAATATTACTATTATTGTTATTATTAACAGTAGGATAATTATTTTTAGACATTAAATACATTATCATTTCTCCCTTATTTAGTTCATTTTTTAATAAGTATCTCCATTTTTTTGAAATATTATTGCTTCTTTTTTTTTTCTGAGACAGCAAATGAGTAAAGAAACGTTCCGTAGCTGGGTGCTAATCAGTTAATAAAAATGATTGCTAGAAAAAGTATCTTTAGTATAATAATTTAGTTTAAAAACAAGACTGTATTCCCTCTACTAAGTTTCTAGTACAAAATATTTCGTGACTGAAACAAAACATACGAAGTTTAATGCTTTTAAGTTCGGCATATTTGAAGCAATGAAATGACCATTACGGGTCATTGGGGAAAGTTATACAACGTAGACCTAAAAAATCCACTTAAAGACACCAAAATTGTTTTTGGCGTATAATTGTATGGCTGATTTTGCTTTTTTTTTTTTTTGCAGGCCACCACGATGTCGCTAATCCATTATTTCATGATCTGTTTATGCACTGCCACGTGGTTTTCCATCTGCTCAGCAGAAGTACACAGTCCTCATCACATGGCCGAAGACTCCACCCACCCCCACGTGATGATGGCCATGAATCCTCACAAAGATGGCCATGATATGGATATGGGCGACGACATGGACATGGACATGGATATGGACATGGGAAATGGATCGCATCATATGATGATGGTAAGTTTTTTACCAAATGATGAATTCTCGTATCGCCGTCCCACAGAGAACTTTCTCCTCTAGTGCATGTATAAGGGCATGGCGAGAACCCATAGGGATCTTTTCGAGCTATATTTCAATGCTAAAGTCATTTTCGTCTCTTAGCTTCCCATTCTTCCACAGTTTCTTTCCTTACCACATTTATCTTCTGTGGTTTCCCCTTTCTCTTTTATTTATTTATTTATTGATTTTTATTTCATCATTCTTCCTGAGGAGAGGTATTCAGTTGTATCACTGAGGTCTGGATGATATGTGGACTTGTGGTCTGGGATGTAGTCGGGGCAGACCTCGTGGAATTTCCTCCCTATTGAAGCGACTTGTGTTGGGATGAAATGTTTTCTTCTCCTGGTTTTCCAAACCTAACTAAGCAAACGGATTCGTTTTCTGCATTTAAAATTTTGAGGAATCATCTCTAAACCCGATTTCCATTTTTGTCCGAAAATAGGTATTGGACCATGGGGTGCTACGACAAAACTATTTCCAAAAAAAAAAAAAAAAATCATGCTAGGAGAGAACAAAATGGTAAGTGACGTAATTAGTTAACTATCTGTCAAGCATACTGGCTACTGGCTAGCAGATGGTTACGAAACATGCTACTCACATCTTTGGCCCATGATATCTTTCAGAACCACCAGTCCGCTGAGTCTATAAAAACTCAGGTGTGACAGTGTAAAGCAACAAGAGATTAAAAGTTCAAAGGTGACGCACATCATTCGCTGAGAGTGTCTTAACTGCCTACTGAGAAGTACTTTTCTACTTCACTCCTTTACCCTGTTAGCACGTGGCCTTAGGGCTGCCCTCCCCCGGGCACGGGTAAGTGAAGTTCGACGACAGCTCGTGACCGACCGGAGGTAGATTAGCTGGGCGTCAGCCCAGCCTTCCTACATTGCTGTGTGGACCTGGCCCTCCTTGATACCCCTATGCTTGAAGAGTATCATTGAAGGGTTGTGGTTCCCTAATACTGAGAAGTACTAGTTATAATCATAAAAGTGACATATCCTGAAGTTGAAAAGACAATAGAAGCAAGTGCTTAAACAATAGGATTTTTTTTTACATTGCTGTAGTGAAATTGCCGTCTTAAAATCCCCAGACACAGACGTAGCACACATGAGTGAAATAAGTAACTTCAAAAACTGCCTAACACAAACGTAAACTAGTACGCTCTGCTGAAAAGAAAAAAAATACCTCTAAAAAAAACAAAATGTCCCTGTATTTTTTGCTTACACCGAACCATTGATTGGCAAGGACCATATGTCCCAAAAGTGTTATCAGCAGTAAAGGGAGTTCAAGGTTTCCTTCGTTTTTTTACTATACTGAATTTCGCATGAAGGATTATCTGAATAAAAACTATCCGTGGTCATGAAATGGAGCAACGAGTATTTTTCTTTAGATTTTGACAAAAGGTATCAAAAATTAACAGAAGAAAACAAGAAACAAAATCTTCAAATTAATCACGTTCAATTTACGAAGAAAAATCTACTATTCTGGCACTCTGGGAATCTGCACTAATATGCAGCACAAGGATCAATATCATAGGACAATTCATAAAGAGTTTCGTTGTGGGAAATTTAGTTACTTATCGAGTAGAGAGGGAGACTCACAGTATCACTGGATTTATGTGACAATCTTGTGCATGCGGTTTCTGAGAGCATAGCAGTCATCTCCTTCATACAAAAATCCACACACAATGCATCTACAAAATTCATCGCGATACATATCCTTCGTATGCATAGCGGGGATTTCTAACATTTTGATTAAAAGTCGTGTTGATACTGTTTAAAGAATGAATTTTTTTACTTTTTAGCGCAATTTTTAATTTGAAGCCTGTTATTTTTTTTTTCCAAAACTTGTTTTATTGTTATCAGTATTATTTTATAACAATAGCAGATACCCTTTTTTATTTTGGAGGCAAATGAATGGAGTATGGAGTTACAAAATGATTAAAAAAGAAAGTGACAATTTTCCGTTATTATTGATGATAACTACGCAGAAAAAGTTCAACCTGCACTGGAGGTAGTTGGGCTTTAAATTTTTATAGTAAGAATAGTTTGGTTAGAATCACAGAAAAATGTAAAACATTAAATATCATTTAAACTGCCATTATTTAAAATAGAAATCAAAATTTAAAAATCCTTACACATAGTTTGTATTTAATGAGTTCAAGAAACATTAATGGCAAGTTCGAAGTAAATCGACTGAAGTCTTTTAGTGTAATTGCCTTACAATTATTGATGAACTGATAAACGATCACGATATATGCTAGGACCTCTTTTCGCCCGGTTAATATTGAATTGTCATATGAAATATAGTTATTGTTATAGACAGTATTAACCCTATATAATGTTTTTTATCTTGTGCTTGAAATTTGCATTCATCATTTAATTTAGTAATCGTTTTCCCTGTAGATGTACTTTCACTTCGGAGTCCATGAAACGATTTTATTTAAAGCGTGGGAAGTAACAACGGCAGGTGGTAAGTGCACTATTAGATAGATCCATTAAAGAATACTCATACGTTTTATTGTTTATAATGTAAATATTTGATGCTAGATAACATCAACTGAATAGTCGTCCTAATTATACAATACATCAATGAATTTAGAAGGGTTGAATTTTGATGGGCAACTAAACAAATTTAATCTGGGCCCCTTTTTTAACCTAACACTGGTAAACTTAAAGCATGCAGAGCAAATGTGTATATCAAAGAACGTAGTGATTATATTCAATTTTCATACTATCCTCGTTTATTTGAAATTAAATGGCCTAAAGTAGTAATTAACAAAAATAAATCTTGTATCTTTAATTGCTATGGAGCTATGACAGGTCATAGCTCCATAGCTATTAAAAAGACAGTTAAATTAAACACAGTCACAGTTAAATTCTGATGCAACTGTATTTCGAAGTGAATACTGATGTTGCAAATCTGCAAAACTGTACTGAGAAATTTGAACTAAAAAACAACACTGCAGTATTACTTTAATTTCCCACACTGCGAAGTCCTTTATGTTCAAAATCGGTCGTAGATAGTCGGATATCGACCATTCCATACAACAATACGAAAGGGAAAAGCCGGGGTGTTTAACATGAATCTGTATGAATGAATACTATATTTAGCGCATTTTCATCAGTTGATAGGTTTCTTGGCGAGTTTTCAACACTTCAACCTCGTAGCAAAGGCAGAAAAAAAAAAAAGAGAAGTAGTGTCTTGATTTCTCCTACACCAAATCGAACAGCAGTTTTCCATCACACTCACGTCAGCCCAGAGCTCTGTGTTAAAACTATTTCAGTCTTTTTTACAGCTTTTATAACTACGCAACTGTGTAAACAAGATATGAAATTTAAATGGTTGCAGGCTACGATCGTGGTAATTTAAATATTCTGTGAAGGATATTGATTCCTATGTAAATGGATTTTGTTTCGACAGACGTACAATTTAATGTGTGGCATATGATAAAAGCAAAGACGAAATAATCGATGTGTGAGTCGCATAACATTGTTTTTAGTTTTTTCCTTTTTTTAACGTATGACAAAAAATCATTCGTAGAAAACTCCATAGCAGGGGTTACCAACCTGTGGGTCGCGAGTCACTTTTCATAGAGTCGAAATACAATATTTCTAAATTAAAATTAAAAAACTTTAGCACATAGACAAAATCACCCTTTCTTATACTAAATATCGTTTTAAATTATTTTGTGCTAAACTTAAGGGCATAAATTACAAAAAAAATGTCTAGTGACATGACAATTTTCGTGGTAACCGACCAGAATCAGATCCATCAAAAATATTTGTGTTCCATCAAGAAATGTGCGAAAAGTATTCAAATAATATGAGGAAAATATTTTTAATTATATGCAGAATTTGAACAAATTCAAATAATTTACAGATATACTATTCAACTAAAAGTAGTGTCGCTTTCATTATATGGCGATAACCGATTTTGTTTGAATCCTTCCATTATTTCTTGAGAGCAGTTCCCTGTAACGAGAAAAACGTTCAATTGACCCATCCCTCTTAACGGGATTATCACCAAAAACTAATCAGCACTACTTTCCATTAGGGTCCATGTGTACCAAATTTTGTTTCATTTCAATCGTTTTATTTTCGGAGGTTAGAGAGGACAAAAAAAAATGTGTTAGTAAAAATGTCTTTCAGTCCAACTCCACTGTATAATTTGTTTATTTTACAGTGTCCTTAGACATTATACATAAAGAACACACAAACACATTTATAGTGGAGATGGATTCAGAAACAGCTTGAATTTAACAGCTTGTATTTTAATTTGTGTTAAAATACTTGTGTGAAAGTGTGGTGTGTGTGTGTGTACATATTTGGAGTCGCGTGTTGCTTTTTTGACAAAAATGGGGTAGCGAAGTGAAACAGGTTGGGAACCACTGCGCTAACTATTCGAAGTGTGGATTCTCGAAAATCCAGCAGATTATATGTACGTAAGCTACATAAACTTATTATTGGTTAATAGAACTCTTAAAAAAAATTAGAATAGTTTCTTTAAGGGAAGAAAAGCGTGGAATATAAAGAATGCTTCAACGTTCAAAAGACACAGGCAATCGCTATACCAAATCTTTCTACTAGTTATTATTTGATTGCAGTAATAATTACTTCGGCATAAAGATTCCAAAAATAAGAAAATACTCCGAATTTTTAGTTCTAGAAAAGAACTTTCTACTAGTAAAATTCTGCATCCACGATAGGCATGACGAAATGGGCATGATTTTAAAAGGGCTTGCAATATTATTTTGTTTTGAGTTAAAATGCTCATTACAAGTGATAAAACCAGCGTTTTTAAAACACAAATGGCAAAAATAGTTGCATACATGTGTTAGGGCTACAATGAATTTCTCTTTTAGTTCAAAAAATGCTCCAATAAAAATGAGATATCCTAAAAAGGAATACCAGACGCAACAGGGGTGGGGACGGGGGAGGAGTGCTTTACAATTTATTAATGCAACTTTTTTTGTACAATCTTCCTTTCATTTTGTAAAAATATAGTTATTTCTGAAAGTTAATATTTATATAGTCCATACAGCCCAACTGGAATAAGTGTATGAAAATAATGACACATGAAATAAATTTTGGCATTTCAGAATGTTTTTCTTATGCTTATGAATGAAGGAGTCATTTTCATGCTTGAAAATGTTAGGAATGGTACATTCTTGCGGTTGTTAAACAACTTTCTTTTTTCCTTTACTGGTACTTTGTTAATGCCAACAAGAAAATGGTGGTTGGTATAGGTGAAAACTAACGGTAGCCACTTGCCACATGGAGATTTAAGTAGTAAAAGTGGAGATTAAAGAATGGTGCTAACGATCGCCACTCCTGCACGGTCACTTTTTAGCACATTCTACCGTAATCCCCCCCTTTTTTTTTGTTTTTCCCGTGGAAACATGCCAATATTGAACACGTGCTTCGCCGAAAATTTCATGCTGTTCCTTCAGCATCATGTACATATTAAAATGATTCTAAAAGTTCTAAAACATTTTAGCATGTGCTAAATCAAATCTGCATCTTTCTTGTTTTATTTCAATAATTTATTCTCTAAACGATTTTAGAGTTAGTTTTCAATTCTTGTTAGCAATTTTAAAAAGTGGCTACTAGCTTTAAGATGTGGCCACTAACAAAACTGAGTCTATCAGCCACTGGCTACAAACCAAATTTCCAGTTTTCACCTATAGTGGTTGGTTGATTGGTTTATTTAGGTTGTGCCATTGAATCTAAACTATCCAAACGATTACCTTTTTTTTTGTCATTAACAAATGGCTCTAATCTAAACGGTGCTGCACTCTTTTCCTTCAGATGATTGGTTTGTTTGTTTAAATCCTCCAAGTCAATGGGAGAGATAAAAACCAATTATGCTTTCATAGTTATACTATAGCAATTCCAGGGATGCTCACCAAGGAAGGTCATGGGGCAGGCTAAGCTATTGATTTTCTTTTTTTTTTGGGGGGGGGGGGGGCAGGGGTTGGGGGCTTAGCCGATTTTGGGGTTTCCGTATACTTTTAGGGGGTGCGCCATCGCTCTGAGAGGGGTGGGCACTCCTGGAAATTCCCACTAGTTCTACATGACCATTCAGATTTACTACACTAACAACTTATATTACGTAGGCGCACAGCATTAGTGCTTCCAGCTGCTATCACTTAACGCCAAGTAGTTCAATTTTCACCTGTGCACTCTTTTTCATGTTCTTATCCTGTAAATTGAGTTACTTGCGAATATTTCAGGTATGGTAGCATCCGTCATCGGCGTTTTCCTCATGGGTATGCTTTACGAAGGACTCAAGTACTTCCGAGAATACTTATTCAAGCAGTATGTTTCCAATATCCAGTTCTCCACCGTTGCAATTACGGGAGAAAGCGGGAGAATTACTCAAGTGCACAAAGTAGAGAAGTAAGTAAGAATAATTTGATTAGATCTAAAATAATAATAAATCTCATGAGCTTTTGCTATCACATGGCACTTTGAACCCAATGTCCAACCATTTTGCAGGGCCACCGAGAGCCAAGGTGGGACCCCAAACTCTTGTTGCGCTTATAAAGATTATAAAACGATTAACCTTTTTTGTATATTTTGACCTTTATTTCCTTTTTCGGTCTGATTTTCGTCAAATATTTTTGAGACCTGCTGTTGTTGGAAAATCCCTCTATAGTTCAGGACCTGACTGCGGTTCTATAGGAAAGCTTGCGAGGGGAGATTTTTTTTTTTTTTTTTTTTTTCAAAATTGTTTAATAAGTGTCTTTAGAAAGTATCTTGAGCTTATGGACATTCGTCACACGGCACATTTTCCACCTGTGACGTCATCAAAGATAGCGGCCACTCGATCAGAAATGGCTCATATCTATGAAAATACTCAATAAATTTGTATAGAACTTGAACTGTTTTACTAAAATGTCCTTCATAAAACTAATATAAGGGGTTTTGGGTCCATTTTAGGCTCGGGTGGACATTCGTCACCTGGTACATTTTCCAGCTCTGACGTCATCAAAAAGGGTGGCCACTCGATCACAGAAATGTTCAAATCTATTTTAATATCCGACCCATTTGCATCCAACTTACTTTTTTTGACAACATTACCAATATGAATCTAACAAAAGAGATTTTGAGTCCATTGGTATATTTCCCAGCTATGATGTCATTAAAGATGGCTGCCGCTTGATGACAGAAATTCTCATATTTATGTTAATACTTTGACCGATTTGCATGCAATTTGTTTAAAAAAAAGACTAATATATCCTTTAGAAAGCTAATAGAAGGGGTTTTGAGTCCAAAAATGGATGTAAATACTGAAGTTAGTAGATTTCAGGCATTAATTCGTATATCTTGCAACGTAATATTATGGTCTATCTAAACATGTACTATTCATGCCGTCTATCTTTAGTAGTACCTACGAGTGGGCAAGGTCGGATCTACGGCGGGGGGGGGGGGGGGGGGGGCAAGCTGGTGTCCCGGGCGGCGCTTTTGGAAGCGGGAAAATTCGACTATGATGCACAAAATAAAAAATAATAATAAAGAGAAAAAAGAAGAATAAAGGAAAAAAAGAAAAGAAAATGAAAAAAGAAAAAGGATATTTAATTAAGAAAATTTAACTTTTGGAAAGACAGAATCAAATGTTTTAAGTTAAAGTTAAGTTTTTTTCCTAATATTTTGCAGTCCCAAATGCGTCTCCTGAGGCCTCAAAATGCACCAATTTGCATATAGCTTTCAAAATTTTACCCGGGGGAAAATCCTCCTGACCCCCTTCAACTGTCAATTTCATATCTCCAGTTAAGGGGGGGAGGGGATCCAGTTAATAGCCCATCATATGGCTCTACACCCCCTAATGATGATGAAAAGGCCATGCCGTGGGAAACAAATTCCTCCAGAAATGCTACGAGTTCATTACTATTGTTTTTTTAATTGTGAATTGAGTTTTTAGCACTGTCATATACCATGTCACTTTATAATTAAAAAACGAAAGTAATATTTACTCGGCTTTTCATTGAACCTTACTTATTTTTAATAAAATCCAATCTTAAATTTTCTGTCTAACGCTACTTTTTTCGACAATTTGAGGCCCGCCGATCTTTGTGAGCTTATTGATGTGGCCTTCAGACTTAAAAGGTTGAAGACCCCTACTCTAAAACGTCGAAATCGGCAACGAAAGCGAAATATAATATACTATCAGATACAGCTTGTAGTACTTCTTTTTGAGAGTTGTGATACGATGCGTGTAATCTTTTAACAGAATGATCGCAAAAATGAAGTTAGCCTACCCGCAACCTTGCGTTAGCTTTCTCGGAGGGGCCGGTTAACCTTCCAGCAGGCGCGCTATTCTAATCAACATGAAAGGCCGCTTGTATTTATTTCCTATCGATTATTCTGCAATGTGAATGTTAATAGCTTAACTGGTGAAATTTTTCGGGAGCAAATAGAAGCATTTCCTTTAGCCACTTAACGCATTTGCCCGTGTCTGAAACGGGCGAAAGTCACCGGAAAGTTTGCCCATGCCCGTGCGTTATTTTATTTCCAATGCCCGTCTGAGATCCGTTTACACTTTGTTTGTATAATATATTTTGTCTATGTAACTTTTACCCCACCCTCCGTTCCCTAGTCACCCCCACAACCTGAAATTGCAAAGAATAACTTACACTATACTAGTTTTTCAGAAAAAACATTTGTGCTTTAAGGGGTTAAACAAATTTTGGTCTCGATACCGAAGTTCAACGCAAGTGTATCTCCTTGAGATGCGCGATTACTCGAAGATGAATCAATAAAATCCATCCAGTTCTACTTTGGGGTGTCTAAATATGGGAAATTAGCCAAAAATAATATACAATGTTACATTTTGCTTAATTTTTTTATTTTTATTTTTTTCTTTGCGCTGTCGTGGAAAAACTGAGAAATTGCAAGAGAAACATTTGATCAGATTTTAAAGTAAATGGATGAATATCTTCTTGGAAGGGGGGGGGGGGGAGCTTACACTCTAAGATCTAAATTTTCGAAATCAGGCAAAAGTGCGGGGGAAAATTTAACTAGTTAAGATTTAAGCATTTGTTTTGGAAAAGTAAGATATTATAAAAATAGTTATTCAGTATGAACATTACACAGTAAATGTTCACACAATTCACAGATTTAGAAGAAATAAGTTTATTTCAAGTTCCTCAGTGCAAAAGTATTTTGCCCGAAATTACATGAGAATATCTTGGAAATCCTTTCCCCGGAGTCTAGAGTAAAATTACAGAAAATTAAAAACAGGAAACTACAAAATTTTAAAAATTAAATTACAGAGAATAAAAATCAGAGAACACTCTGTAAATGGACTGCAACAGATACTGTGTCGCAGTAGCGGTGCCATCTCTCATAAAGAACGTTTGCAAACACAGGAATACCGGTGGTGTTCGTAATTTGGAATTAGGTTGAACCTCGTTATAGTGAACCATTTGTGAACCCAATAAACAGTTCACTATATCAAGTCTGGCGATTTTTTAGATTTGTGTGTTTGTTTTTTTTCCCCAGAAATATCCGTTGTGATAATACACAATTTACTAATAAATTAATATTTGCTTAAATAAATGTTGATTATAAAAATTAGAATGGTCGAATTTTAAGTAGTGTGTTCTTTTTTTTTTATATTTACGTCCCATGAATATAATTTGTTAGTTTTGACTAACCTATGTCCACCCACGCCCAAAATGGACCCAAAACCCCTTCTTGTAACTTCATAATGGATGCATTAGTAAAAAAAACAAGCTTTATGCAACTTGGTCGAGTATTAACATAAATACCAGCCACTTCTGATCGCGTGGCTTCCGTCTTTGATGACGGCGACGTCACTACAACTGAAAAATGTAGGCGAATGTCCATCCAAGCCCAAAATACTTTCTAGAGCACATACTAAGCATTTTTTTACACAAATTCTCCCTATGCAACCTGTCTTACAGAACTCCAGTAAGGTCCAAGCAGGACTACTGTGGCTGGGACTGATGCACCTGAAGTGAGAGAAAATTGCTGGAGGAGTAAATAAATGTTTCCAGAACAGATATTATTGTTCTGGAGCAATAATACCAATTAAAATTAATCCTAGACCATTTGCTCCAGTTTAAAGGGCAAATGGTTAGGACCGAAAAACACATTAGATTTACGATACTTTTAACTTTCTGATTAAAATGTAATTTGATTTATTCATTAAGTTTCACAAAAAAATAAATAAATAAAATAAAAGGTTGTTACGGTAGAATTGCGAATCTATTGCTACAAAACTGAATGAACACACTTGAAGAAAACCGATTTTTTGACGCTGAAAAAAGTAGCTGGTGTTTTAAAAGGAAGAGATTCAGTGTGAATTTGGAGAAAATTTCTCCACGAGCATTTGTTTTAACTTCGTCTCAATTATGTCTGCGTTGAAAAACATTTTTCAGCACATCAAAACTTACTTTTGGATGTGGTCTTTTATAATGTAAAAAAAAAGTTGTTCATTATTCAGGGTAATTTAGATTCTCTCATTTAAGATATTAAAATTATCAAAGCACATGTTTCCCAATTATTGGTAGTATGGTTTTTCATTTTTGCTCCCTCATTTTTTTATAAAGTCATTTGATGATAGTGTTGTTATAATGTTTCAAAAGCAAATATTTAAACTGCTTCAATCGGATTTCGACCTCAGATCTTAACTGTATTTTTTGAAAAGTTAAGTGCACTTTTTCAGTTTTAACCCATTTGCATCATAAGCGAATATTTGCGCGCATTTAGCCTGGCCATTATCACCAGAGCGCATATGTGCGCGTATTTTACTTAGGCTCTTATCACCAAAGCGTATTTTGGTGATAAGAACGAATTTTCCAATTTTTCCTTCTGATGCAAATAGTTAATGGCATTCTTCGAGCATTTGCAGGAACAACTTCCGGGGCCTGCTTATGAGCAATTTACATTTAAAAAATATTACTTCGAGGGCAATATTTTAAAGCTAGAAAGTTTCTTGCTGTATTTTAAAATTTTTCATCTTTATTGCAGGCATCGAATGCTAAGCTTGGCCCATGCATTACAGACTGCATTACACGTTGTCCAGATAATAGTAAGCTATTTTCTCATGTTAATATTTATGACTTACAATGTCTGGTTATGTCTTGGAGTTGTATTTGGTGCAGGCGTTGGTTATTTTATCTTTGGATGGAAAAAAGCATCAGTAGTTGACATAACGGAACATTGCCATTAGTGTGAAATTAATTTGGACTTCTCAAACTTGAAAGACATTATTGCAAGACTGATGTTTGAAAAATTCAACTGGGTATGGAGAATTTAATTAAGACAAGGTATGACTTTTGCCAATACAAGTTCCTATTGCTACTCTACCAAATAGTAATGATTTTGATTATAAAATATTTTTTAAGGACCCAAAAATATATTTCTAGTCTATTTTGAAGTGCTTTTTAATGTAAAATAGCCAAAAACTGGTCTTGGTCTATATTTAAAATTTTAAATATTGCTTAAATAAAAAAAATTTGCTATAAAAAAATAAAAGCTGCATGTGCAACTCTGCCCTCTGGGACAGTTCAAAAGGTAGCCTCGAAAACAAAGGGAATTTTGAAAGGTGAAAAATTGTGGATGTTTTAAAATCCTCAAAGTAGTACAATCATACATTTTCAGAGTTTTGAAAGGGGGCCAAAAGAAAAATTCATTCGTTATGGAGAACAGTAATGTAATGAATAAAATGTAATACCTGAAGAACAGGAGAAAACTAATCTATCAATGGAATAGATCACAATTCCATGAATTTTATCCCAGGAAATTAAATCGCACAAAGAAACGTGTAATTGATGTTACTGTAAATAAGAGCTTCATGCCTTTCCTTACAATTACATTTGCAAATACAGAAAAATGGCTCGTCATTTGAAACAACGAAATCTTAAGTTTTTATCTGAAAAAGAAGACAGTAGTATATTTTTGCAAGAAAGACTAAACTTTTCAACTGTGATTTACAGAAATAAAAGAATCTGAAGTGTTGATCTTTATGTCAATTGTACATATGACTGTATAAAATGTTTGTAAATTTTATGAATATAATATATTGAATGTTTTTATATAATCAATGTAAATAAATTTTTATTTTTATTTATGTTGAAGTTTATTCAAAGCACCTAACATTAATATCTAATTCCTTTTTCTTTTTTTTTTTTTTTTTTTTTGATGGGGAATGGGGCAAACGAAATGAATCCGTCGAGCAGGGCTTATAATAAGGCTTATGCCCTAAACCAGAGACAAAAGTTGATGAAAAAATCGACTGTTTTGGAAGTTAAACAAGAAGTTTCTCCAAAGCTGAACAAACCTACTACTATTTTATATTATACCCACATTGATTTTCTAATACAAACTTCACATCTCTTTCACAAGGATGTACTAAAAGAGAAAAAGGAATCCCAAAAATGAGACACAGAGCAACATGCAAAGGAAAAATCTAAAAAAGTATGAATTTAAATATTATAAAAATAATTGAAACTACAGCACAATTAACTTTTATATTTATTTTTAAATATCTATAAAAGTAAGAAATTAATAGAATAATTTTCCCAAAGACATTTTAGTACATTGTCGAGGACAAATTTAAATGTGTACAGAATAACAGATATGAGAGGGCAGATGTAAATATGCCAGAATTTCTTTTTATCAATTTCTTTACCTATGATTTCATTTATAGATACACACTAGCACAATTTTTTTTTAGATCAATTTTTTCCCTATGACTTGATTTATACATACAGACTGGTAAAAATTAAAGTAAGGTTCCTACTACAGAAGAGGAAATGTAATGGACTACAAATAATGGTAAACATGAAATTATTCTCCTTTAGGCATAGAGCCACATAGTAAACAAAACCGAGTGAATTTTACAACAGAAAATGCATTCAGATTTCCAGATGCATGAAGAATTGGCGTAAATGCTACGCCTAATCTACAAAAGTATGCAACATGATAAACATTTTTTTTATTTTAGAAAAGGGAGAAGAGATTAAATATTTAAAAGAAAAGAAAGAAAAAAAAACTGCATATATCCACAAAAGTATCACACCCCTGCCTTCAATTGGTTTAGGCTTAAACTCGAAATTATTTCAAATATTCCTTTCGTACATTGAAAACAAATTGCAGAAAACATTATTAGTTAATATGAAAAAAATATCAAGTTTGTTCTCTGAAACAGTTAGGTGTTGCGCTTTAGTAAATACTAAAAAATTTCAATCCCCTTCCCTCCCATTTGATTAAATTATATATTTTAAAGTTTCAGTTGGGCACCTTTCTTACTATATGAAAATTTTAGGAACCTAAGGCATGACTTGGCAGTCTCAAGACTGGTTATGTGAACCAACTGAACGTTATATAAATATATTGCTGTGTAGGAGAAAGCAGCTGTTGTGATTTCAACAACTAGAAGTACTTAAGTTACAACAAAGTGAAACTCTGCATTGTTTGTTGTTTTAAGAAATCCTAGATGTATATAAAAGACATCTCAAAAAAGTACACATATATACTCAATTTTGTGAACTAAGGAGAAAGAATATAAAAAAAGTCTTGAAGCATTGGAAAGTAATGCATCCTTGTGAAAGAGAATACAAATCTTATAAGTATTTATTGAGCTTTCATTTTTTTGTTTGCCACAAAATAAATGAATAAATAAAACATAGACAAGAATAAAAATTCCTATTTTTATTGGTAAAAATTGAACAAATAATTTTAAATACATTAGAACACAAACATTTAAAGAGGAACAATGAAAAAAAAGTTCTCTTAGACTAAGATGATCTGTCAGCATTAGGAAAAAATTTAAAAGCAATAGAAAAAAATATAGGGCAATAAATGATTAAAAATAAGATAAAATATCCAATTTTTCAATCCGAAATTTTCACAAAAAGATAATGGCACATAGAACTGAAGATTATTTTTCCTAAATGCAACAACTAATTAAAAAATGAAAATAAATATCACACACATAAAAGAACTTCTGAACCAGAAATTTTGTTAGAGATTCAAAAGAAAGTGTTTTCAAATAAGGAGTATAAGCTTTCTCACAATAAAAGCAAAAATTTTGGATATTTTTAAAAAGTGAAATTTATAATGCTTAAAAGAGAATCATGTAAATTGTTTCACATCTCAATACTTACAAAATTGTTAGTTAAAAGTGCAATTTAATTACTTTTTTTACCTAAAACTAATGCAGCATGGAAGGAATGAAGCAAAATTTTCAGCATCTGTGACCAATGATTAGAAAATGAACATATGGTGGAAGATACAATACATGTAAATAATGTTGTGAAAATGCAAAACTTACATACATATTCCGATGTTTAAAAAACAGAAACTGTTTTTTGAGTATTCTTCAAAGAATCAAAATAATTCTAAGAACAAATCATTTACTCTGGGAAATTTTCCTTTTTTTTTCTTTAAAGTATGAAAAATACTGAATCCACGGCGTTAAATATAACTCTTTGAAAATATTTTCCTCTGAAGCTTTCACCCAATACGAATGCGTATACACTAAAGCATCTAAAAATATCTATAAATATCTGACAATAAAAACCATAGGTTTTGATTTCATGCAACGTTAATAGACAAATAATTCATAGAAGTCTCCACATTTTCAGGAAAAAAACATTTGGGCAAATGATTTACAGCTTGGCTAATGAACGAACTACATACAAACATGCTTTGATCACAAAATATTTATACATCATTCTGAAAAAGTCATTTGAACTCAAAGTCGAATCTGTCCTTTACAAATATTTGAATATGACTCTACATTTAATGGAACATAGGCACCTAACCTTTTATCCAGGTAATATAATGGGTCAGTGACTACAGACGGATCAAAGCCTTCCTTTTGAAGATCAACTTTCTTTAACTTAAATGTACCTATAAAAAAATTCTGTATTTAAAATAAGTCTAAAAATTAAGTACTTAGTTTTTCAAACATTACATGATCTTAGTATTTTGAAGTCTAACCCTTAGCAGAAGAGATCCAAATTATAATGTAACAGTAGAAAAGAAAAATAAATACCTGTGGACTCTAATTTATCACGTATTCTTATGAATTGGGGGATGGCATAGGAAGGCAAAACTTTAGTCATCTCCTCCAACAAAAATTTTAAATCTACAACATTTTCTGGGTCACAAATTGCAGCCATTCCAGCACGACCTTCACAACCTAAAAGAATATGCACATTTTACAAACAGGAAACATGGACAAATTGACAAGACACTGATCAGAAATGCTTTTATGCATTGCAAACAGATCCCCCCCCCCCCCCCAGTTGCAAAATTTACAATCAAAACCAACCTTCTTATAAGCATTTACACCTCATTACATCATGACACTAAGTGCAGGCTACATGCAGGATGCCAGCATTTGATCATTGCCCAGAAGCTTTAAAACATTATTTATATTATCTCGGAATGAATGCAAAATGGAACTAATATTTTGAAACAATATTTTTCCTTTTTGGTGCTGCTCAAAGAACCTTTTTTAAAAATTATTATTATTATTATGCAATAAGTTCAATTTTAAATTTCAGCAAAACCCAGGTTTAGAAAATAAAATATTGGGAAGACTGGGACACAGTGAACCTCCATCCACAGTGGTCCCTTTAAATCTATTACCATCCAATTCCTTTTGTTCATATGAAGTCTCATAGATGGTAGCATGGTTATGGCTGCTTACAACAGAACAAAAATATCACACAGGAAATACTTGGGTACGAGCTTTGTGCAGATTTCATTTTTTGAGCTGCTAAAGGTACTTTTCCACCTTGAAGGGTTTTTTTTTTTTTTTTCAAATTTTATCAGAACAAGTACTAAATAATTCTTCTAAAAAGATAAAATTGTGCTGTTTTAAGTAATAAAAATAATTTACTTTTTTAAAGTTCATAATAAAGTTCAAATTTCAGTGTCATTTGTTTCATTTCGACATGGGGCACAGTGGGACACCAACCAAGTGTCTAAAAGTACAAATTACAAGGGTTAAAATTCAAATTTTCATGTGGAGGGGGATACATACTCCCCTTCAAGCTTTACAAATGGAGGGGATCTGAATCTCTTGAAATATAATTAAAATAAGCTTAGTTCAATTGCAGAACATAAAAAGCCAGCTAAAGTCAATGCTCCCATTATAAGTTTTTATAAAAGTAATTGCTTAAAAATTTAAAAAAAATTAAAAGATTTTTGTTTCATAAATGAAGAACCAAGAAACTTGTTAGAAAAATATTTTGCTATAATACCTAGCATGCAAACTTAATTTTGTTTATCTTTAATAAGATTTATTAAAATATTTAAGCAGATTAATATAAAGCTAGAACTTTTGTAGATTGTTAGAATCATTTAAAACAAAAAATAATTGTAGATAATAACTTTGAAAATTCTCTTCGACAAACAATATTTTTTGTGTGATTTAATCCATAATAGGGCTGGCAAATCCCTTATCAAGCCTGAGCTGTTTATTCTTCAGTCCAAATGAAAATTGAGCATGTAGTAAAACCATTTGAATTTTACCTTCTGCAGTAGCAGTCAACTCTGTTTGAAATTTATATTTACCTGGAACAATTACACCAAAAACGACAGAATCGGTCAGTCCCAAAATGTTGCTAACTACTCCTTCAACTTCCATTGTGGAGACATTCTCGCCACGCCATCTAAAAGTATCTCCTGTTCTATCCACAAAAAATAAGTACCCGTCTTCATCCATCATCAGCATATCGCCTACGAAATTAAGAAACAATAGTTAAACCTTCAACTTAATTGCTGGTAATTGCCATTTAATAACATGCACAAATATAAAATATTGAGAATTATGCACAAATATAAAATATTGAGAATTGATCACATATTTTGCACAAACGTCGACACACATTATCATAAATCTCGTTTTGGAAATCCTACAACATTTTTACATTCAGATCAAAACTTTCTTATTAAAGAAAGAAAAAGAGAAATAAAATTGTAACTCAAGCAACATAATTTGACCCTGACAGATTTCAATTTTGAATAATACTAGTTTTGTTTGTTAAAAAAAATAATGAAACTGGTGTTTAAAACATCTGGCCATAATTAAGAGAATTTTGCTCAGCAAAAGTAATGATATCAATTAGTTCATTTGTTTCACTTTCATTAAAATTATTCAGGACAAAATGTCTTATGTTTAGATCATCTTTAGTTTCAGTTAACCAGTTTGAACAACCATTTCTTTTTTACATGCTACTTTCATAATAGTGCTAGAATCAACAGCAGAGTCAGTCTTTAAAGTAAAATAATTGGTTATTTTAAATACATGAGGCCTAGTCATGGCTCAAAAAAAAATCAAAACTTCAAATCTTTTTTAATAAACAGTTGAACTCTCTTAATATGACCACAGTTAATATGAAATTACAGCTAAAACAAACATTTCGTTTGTCAAGTTTGCTTTACTATTTAATTACGCAAAATATATCACACATATTCTGAAGTTAAAAATTACGGCTAAGAGGAACAAAATTTCTGAGCTCTTCATGGAAACATTTCACGATTGCATGCCATAATTTTTGTTTTTAGAAATAGCCCCCTTTCCTAGAATATTAAAAAGGCATGTTATTCCATTTTGTAAATCAGTCATGCATTAGCTTTTTCTGGTTCGTGTTTCATGCACGAAAAATTTTTCCACTATCTTTCGCAACAATGGTACATTTCCTAAGAATCTAATGTTGGTTTTTTTAATCCTTAGTAATAAATGGTGGGAAGCATGAGAAGGAAAAGCACTATCATTCTCAAGTACTTATCAATAAGCACTACCGAAATGGCATCATACAAATAGCACTAAGCATTTTGTGCCAAGATATGGATATGGTGAAATTTAATGGGCTAAAAATCAACTAACCCTCAAGAATTTTTTTCTAAAATTGCTAAGTTTTGAGTAGTAGGTTCAATTTTTTTCAATGTACTAGTAATTAGATTTTAAAGGTGTATATTAGAGAAATTAAATAATTAATTTTTACTCTTTGCTATTATAAACAGCAATAATTCTTTTAAAAATATCGACATGCAGAAAATTTTAAAGTAAATGAGGCTTTATTTTATTTCATTCCAAATATGTTAAAGGGATAACACTCTTTAAAAATGTGTCAAAATTTCATACTTTTCTTAATGTTCCATTTTATAACGTTTCAGATGTTTAAAAATTTTAAAATTTGACCATTTTCTCCTTCCTGTAAATATAAAAAACCTACCAAACAAGAATGTTTTTTCCATCATTGTCCAATGATTTCATCAATCTTAAGTTTTAATAAAGATTAATGCATGTGTTTAGAGATGTTCTGTATTGTTTTTTTTATTTATTATTATTTTTTAAATTTATTTATTTTCTTTCATTTTTTGTGTAAAATACATTTTTATACATACTTCCTTCCTCAACCCCCCCCCCCCCCATTTTCCAAAATGGGTATGTTTTTAAGCCAGATATTAGTTATACATCAGTGAAGTAATGTTTCCCCGCCCCCTAATGGGAATCCTGGCTAAGCCCTTGGACCTAGTAAGATATATTTAAGTTAACAGTTAATAAAAACCACAAAACAAATGAATGAAAACATTTACAACTAAGTAAAATATTACCTGATAAAAAGGCAGTATCTCCCTTCTGAAAGCAATCCCTAATAATCTTTTTCTTTGTTGCAGATTGATTAACGTAACCATCAAATTGTCTTATTGGATCCGAGACAATTATTTTACCAACAAACTCACCAGGTTGGCCTAAATTAATAAAAATTGTAAGCTAATTTTACTCAAAGAAAAATAACAAACATCACGAGGCTGACCAAAAGCAAATAAATTCAAAAATAACTTCATGCAACATGGTTTGGAAGATAAATTTAACTTAAAATAAATCTGATATCATTATGGTAAGCTGGAAGAATTGACAACAGAAAATGTTAATTCTCCAACTGCATAATTACCCAAGTAACCTTTAATTTGCATTTAAAAATATAACCAAAAAACATTGTTTTAAATTCTTGATTTTTTAAAATTTACTAGGCAATCCGTAAATTTCTAAACATAACAAGCTAAAAAATTAAGATGCCCTGTTGCGTACAGAACAAAGGTTGCTAGTAGTCTGCAGATACAAAACCCCTAACAGGCAAACAAAGTCCCCCAGTTGACAAATATTAGAATTTAAGATATATTTCAAGCTTTACTTTTTGTTTAATACAATAATTTCATCTAGAATATTCACCAAGAGCTCAAACACAAAAACAAGAAAATTACTAAAGCTAAAAAACAGACAGAAAGAGAGAGAAAGAAGGGAGGGGTGGGGCATGAAGATTTTCAAAGTATAAGAATTTTATAATCATATATCTACCAATAGCTCAACAAACTCAAAAAAAAAAAGAGGGGGGGGGGGGGGGGCGAATAATTTTTTTTTTCTTTGTCTTTTTTTTTTTTTTTTTTGTAAAAATAAAAAAGATTCTTTATTTTTACAAATACATTGTTGCCATGAAAGTTGTTTTCTTAGAAGTAACAAGATTTTTCTGTTAAAAAACAAAAAATGACAAAAACACACACACGCACATTTGTTTTAATTTTATTTAGCAGGCAATAACATCATTATTATGAAAATGAGATTTCTAAAGTTTCATTTTTAAACTTCAAAATCCTAAGCTATACATTAAAAAAATTACAAAAAAAAAAAAAAAAAAACAGAATTTTCCCGTTATTAGCCATGAGTTATGTTGAAAACCAACTTACTTTGTAAACATTTATGAAACATATTATATTATTATTTATTTGGTCCAAAATTGTTAACTTTCAGAAAAATAATCTTCCAATGATGTGTAACATTATAAGTAGTAAATTTTTTTTTCAGATTTCAAGATTACTTGATATTTCAAAATCTTGTTTTACCCAGGTTCACATATTTAAAATTTTTAAGTCAGTATTTATATTCTAAATTTGAAAGTCCACTTACTAACCTAGTACAGCTCTCTTTTGAATCATTTTCAATATTTTTCTTAAGATAAGATGAACAAAACTAAATTGGCAAACTCAAGATTTTATCAAACTTCTACATAATGGCAGAAGAATTTCCTTAGAGTTATTCATTGTTTTTCTATTGATAAATTTGAGTATTTGGTAAATGCACACTGTCTTTATAACTCACGAAAGCTTAAAAAAATAAACACAAGTGCTATAGTCTAGAATTTTGGTACTTCAGTATTGCCCAAAGAATTTATAGTGTAAAATTACATAAAAATTCTATACAACTGAAAAATTTGATGTTGCAGGGTAAATTTCTGATGAAAATTACAGTACCTACCACACTGGGTCTTCTTACATTATATGGTTGATGTGAAAATAATTGCTGTACCTTATAAGTTTAGTACCTTCAGTATTTTTCCTCAAGTATATTTATGATGTGAAGTGTTAAACAATTTTCAATACAACTGAAAAAATCCAACATAGCAAGGACTAAATATGAATTGCAAGGAAATTGTAATACCTTACCACATTGATTTTTTAAAAATTATTATTATTATCATTATTACTATTGTTGATATTTTATTGTAGAGCTAAAAATAATCATTTACAATATATTTTACCACAACTACATACATTTAACATTACATGAATTCTATGTTGAAACATTGACTAAGAAAAGGCAATTTAACACATAGGGAAAGATAAAAAAGACATGTTTCAAATAACTGATTGTTTTTTTTTACTTTCTTTTCTTTGATTGTACATGAAATTTAATCTTTTATGGTTAGGTTTAGGAGACTGAGAAACTTCACTCTTATAAAAACAAAATAACTAAAAGGAAACTACTTGCCTGGTTCACAACGAATGCATAAACCTTTTTCATCCCGGATTGGTTCACCTGTACTTGGTTCAACTTTTATAAGGCTGACAGGATAAATTGTGGGAATGATTCGTGACATGAAACCAACAGCTCCAACTTTATTATCAATGTTGACTGTAAATAAATAAAACATACCTGCTTAACATAACATAGAAACAACATTATTACAACAAAATACCATCATTTCTACATCAATTAATTTTCTGGTTGCGTCATGTAAATTCAATAATCAGTTATAAATTGTAATTAAGAAAGTAGTTCTCACAATTTAAAAGATTAAGCATTTGTAGTGCAAAACATTTTGTTGTAAAATGCTTCCTTTGTAAAAGAAAATAAAAAGAAAAAAGACAAAAAGGGAAGAAAGAAAGAAATACATATATTGCGTAGTTCGTAACCCTTTAAGCGTTTCCAACGTAAAATTCTGTTGCCCAGTGATGTATCTAAAAGTGCGAGAATAGCTACATTCTCGAGCAGCTTTTGCTGAAGGCATCTGTTCAAAAAGTGCAAGGTCTTTTCTTCTGCTTTTGAAATTTGATGGCAGAATATTACCTTGCATGCGCTTTTAGGTACATCAGTGGGCAACAGAATTTTAAGTCGCAAACGCTTAAAGGGTTAATGTTTCCAAAAAACTTAAAATAAGTTGAACAGCTTCCTCAGATAATACTATGCTAGGGCTAGGCGATATCAGAACCCCGCCATTCGTCCTCTTCGCTATTCATCCAACTTGTTCAAGTAAAATTCAACTCGCCATTTGTACTTGTCCCGCGATTTGTACGGCTGGGTTGCCAGTTTGGTTGTTTTTACAAAAAAAAAAAAAAAAAGAGAAATTATGCTCATTTTGAACTTGTCTGGAAATAATTTGTCTGGCGTTTTGGATTTTTTAAAAAAAATTTTAATACTTTTTGAGATTCTTCTGACAATTTTAACTTTCTAAGGGGACTGCGAGAGGAAGAGGTTGAAGAACTTTCTTCTTCAGAGGAGGAAAGTAGTAAGGAAAGCATTTCCTTTGCAGAAATTAAAGAGCTATGTTACCCCTGTGAGAAAACACAGAGAGTGCTGGAAAAATGGCATCTCAACACTGCTGTGGTCAACAGCATTAACTTGTTCAACGACAATGTTATTGACCGTTTAAGAAAAATTCCGAACAGTCGTCGAAGGCAGACAGCATTGGACAGGTTTTTAGAGAAAGAAACCCAAGATTCTTGTAGTGCAAAAAGACAGAAAAAAGAAAGAACAGCAGAAAGGGAGAAAACACCTGATGTTTTTATGGAAGGGGACTCCTTTTCCAACAATTTCTCTTCCTCTCTTCCTCCTCTCAACATTCCATTATGCCATCAGCTCACCTCAATACAAGCAAAGTGCAGTTAAATTTTTATTTATCTATAATTTCATGTACAGTACTGTACATTTCTTTCATAGGTTTAAATAAGCAACCATCTGTGAGTCTAGAACGGATTAATCCAATTTACCATGGTGTCTTATGTGAAAAAATAATTCGCCATTCGAACTGCCTCCATCGTGTACGAATAGTGGGGTTCCACTGTATTGCTTTCCAGACATCAATATTTTTGATGTATTGTAGGCCCCCTATTGACCTAAGCAAGAACTTTTTTTTTTGGGGGGGGGGGGGGCATTCTTTACAAATGCTTCAAGGCTCTCTGTTCCACAAACTTTACATGGAACCCCATCTTCTAGGTATCATCTAAACCTCTAGACCACAGGATGCTACCTCCAAATTCCAAAACGTCCGTACACCTATGTATGTAACTCATTAAGTATTTACAATATCAAAAATAAACTCAACTTCTGGTTAGCATAACGTACAATCTATACAATATAATTATTTTTCTAATTAATTGCTTTACAATATGATCTGTATTTTTTAATGTTTTTAAAAATGCAAACAATCTTTATTTTGCAGATCACATTTAAAATACATTTAACAAAGTAAGAACATTGTACAATTTTACATTTGTAAATTAGTCATAAAAAAGTAAGTAAATTCAACATGTTAATTGAATATATAGTTTTTAAATTTTTTTTATTACAGAGTGAAAAAAAAATTATGTACTTAACCAAAGGGAAAAAAGACATTACAGAATAAAAAAAAAAAAAATTTATGAACGTAACCAAAGGGAAAAAAAGCCACACGAAATGTTTAATGCACTTCATCAAAATGTTTAATGCACCATATAATATTTTAAGATATTGAAAAGCAAACATCCTCCCACCCCCAAAAGAATTTAATAAGAAATCATGAATGCACTCTGTGAAACAAAAAAGTTTATAATATATTTTTTAAAACATAAACAATAAATAAAGCATAATATAAAGATATGTTTTAAATGAAGTTATTGTGTGGATGGATGATTTGCAATGCATAAAGTGACCGCACGCTTGCCAAACATTATTTGCAAGGCATAAAGTAATCTTCCTAAACCGTCTACACACTGTATAACAAAATGGTTTAAAAGGAACCAAAATAAAGGGAAGAAATGAAATTTGTTATGCACACACACACATTCTGAAATGATCACTGCAGTGCATTTGTATTTTAAAGTATAGAAGATAAGTGATTGATTACTTCACACAAACTCCTATAGCAAACTAATACTAGCTAGCAATGCAAGATTTAATATGGAGATAACCCTGATCACATATTGTACAAAAACACAACACAGGAACCTTGGTCCTCGTTTGTCACCAACGAAACAAATGGTACACGAAGTAAAACCAAAGAACCGACCTTGAACCAAGCGGCATAATCAACCTAGAAGCTCCGAACTTCTTCCGAAGAGAACAGTACATTACGGTATATCACAGTACATCAAAAGATGATTGATATTCACATAAAAAGTTAGTTACTGAGCGTTCATTAATAAACACGTACCAAAGCCTTGTGCTTTTTCGAAGGCGAACGGTACGGTAAATTGATACATGATCGATATTTCTACAAAAAGTCTGTTACTGCTCATTCATTGATAAAAGGCGAATTACGATATCCCAAAGAAAAGCCGCTAGCTGGTTTTGGCGTCCAGTACTCATTGAAATCTGAAATGGTTGCGGTATGAGCGGAAGTTTATGAATCCTTGCAGCCATTCAATATTCTGCTTTAATCTTTCAATATGCATTCTACTTCCCATTTCAGCAACATTAAAAATGAGATATTTAATAACTCTTTAAAGAATGCAGATAACTTCTTAAAATTTTTCACTTCCATCTTAAAAACACAAAATACGATTACATTTTTCAGTCATTATTTCAATTAATTTACTAGTAACAGCGTTCGGTATTCTAACGTTCCATTCTAAATGATATCAGTAGGATTGATGTCCGAATCTCCTTACCATGGAATTAAAGATCTCGATATTTGACGGTACTATTACTGTATATTGGTTTAGCACTCCAACATACCATTTTTAATGATATATCAGGGGGATTGACATCAGAATACCACTATGGCAGTATTAAAAATATATTGCTATTTGACGTTATTACAGTATTCTACTATGCTGGTAATTCAGCATGATATGAAATATTGAATTCCTGATACTGACATTTTTGTAATTTATTTCTAGCACCTGCATAAATACACAGTCTTACAAATCCGCACAGCTTGGGACAAAGCAATTTGCAGATTTTAGAATTTTGTGGATTTCAGGTCACTAATGAGGTTTTTGCTCCATCATGTTTTTTTTTACTATCACTACATAACTATATAATTCAAGACATATGATACACATGTGTCCAGTAAATTAATAAACGAAACTTTTGAACATGTAATGCTTCACTCAAGTATTTAGGTTTTCATACAAGCTTTTAAATGAATAATCAGTTTAAATAAATTACTATTCACACTTACTGACATTAGCATTTCCTTCTGTTGATCCATACAATTCACCAATGTTTGCAATATTAAATCTTTCAACAAACTGCTTCCATATTTGTGGACGCAAACCATTTCCAAACATTAATCGAACTTTATGTTGTTTCTCTTGTGGTTTTTCAGGTTGTGCGAGGAGATAGCGACATAACTCACCAATATATTGAGCAACCTGTTTGTATGCAAAATATTAAAAAAATGAAAAATTTAATAAACGCAACAAAATGCACACAAAAAATATTGAAATGATTTTTTTAATGCATAAAAAGTTAAAATATGGAAAAAAGCTTGAAATTCTTAAATTATCAATCTTCCTTTTCAGTAAAGTTAAAACATTCAGTTAAGACAGAAGCTTTAATATTAAACTTTAATTAATTTTCTAATGGCTATATTGCAATTTATTATTTCTTGAAAAACAAACTTTTTTCAAAAACATTTATGTTTTAAATTAATTAGTTCTTACAAAAGAAAGAATCTAGTTTTTACAGTAATACAATTCAGTACATGCAAGTAAACCAATTAGTTTTAAAGCTTCAAATGTTTTACTAGTCCTCACAATTATATTCGGGTCTTTCATCTTATTACACAAAATGAAGATCTAAATGTTAACTTCAAAGAGCCAAATATTAAATACATAAAAAGACAAGATACAGTTGAACTTTCTTAATACAAACACGATTAATACGAAATCATGGCTAAAATGAACATTTTGTTCACTAAGTTTGGTTTACTATTTAATTACACTAAATATCTCATGCATATTATGAAGGCTAAAATACAAATTTCGGGTAAGACGAACTAAATTTCTGGCCTATTCACGAAATATTTTCTCGATTGCATATAATTAATTTTTCAAAAGAAATTGTTGGTAATTTTGAGTCATTGTAAACCACCAAGTACGTATTTTGAATCATGCGTTGAATCTTTCTGGGAAGAGAATAAAGCTCATGCACATGTTGGCTTTCTGCTCAGGGATCAAACCCTCTATCTTCAAATCATTAATCTTTGAAAGGCTTCTTCAGCAAGTGTCAAAACAGGTTCGCACAAAGAAAATGATCGCCCCTGTCTCCCTATTTTAGGCCCCTTTTTTAGAACATCGATAAGGTATATTATTTCACTTTGTAAATCAGTTTTAGAATCCAGAAAATGACAATATACAAATGGCACTAGGCATTTTGCACCGAGATATGTGTATGGTAAAATTTAATGTACCTAAAAAACAACTAACCATTAAGGTTTTTTCCAAAATTGTTAAATTTTAAAAGGCAAGTTCTCTTTTTCTCAAAGTACTATTAAGATTTAAAAGTGTATATTAGTAAAAATAAATAATATTGTTTTCACTATTTATTTTACTTTTTATTATAATAGTAATTATTTTTTAAATATAAACATGCATTTCTAATACTTTTTTTTACACAATTTTACTTATTCTCGGTTGTTACGAATAATGGCTAATATGAACACGTTCGCGAATGTTTGGCATTTTGTATTAAAAGAGTTCAACTGTACTTATATAAAATGAGAAACTTTTAGGGAATTTATTTACTCTAATAACTAACTGACAATTTTTTCCATCTTTACCCAATTTCGGAAAAATTTGTTACATAAAAAAAAACTATGATACAAAATCATAGATATTACATCAGTGTATTTTAATACACTAAGGTGTATGCTAATGTCTTTTAGTGCCTTTCAATACTACCCTTTTAATTCTAAAGTAATTGATTAATCAGGGTTGCCATTAAAGTTAGAGAATGAAATTCCCCGACTTTTCCTGATTTTCCAGGTGATTTCAGAAAAAATTCCATGTTGACTAAGGTCAATCTACATACAGTGAAACTTTATTATAACGACATCATTTATAGCGACAACTCTGTTATAACGTCAAGAAATTCCAGTCCCTTTATTTGCCAATCAATAGTAATGGGGATCGCTTATAGCGTCACTTGGCTATTGCGTCATAAATATAACGGTCCCTTGAATGATGCTATAACAGAGTTTCGCAGTAATATTATTGCTAGCTATTTTTTTCTGAATATCTACTGACTGCAGTTCCAATGTTAATTAAGTGGAAATTTTGACACTTTTCTAAAATGATAGCATATGATATACAAAATGTGCAGCAATGAAGCTAAAACTACAAAATCCTTAGTACATTGCTAGTAAAAGGCAAATCATTAAACAATTTTTTTTAAATAGCAGTTTTAAAAATATGTACTCTTTATCTAAAAAAAATAATAATCAAATGACTGTTTTAAAATTTAATACTTTTTCCAAAAAAAGTTGTTTTAAATAAATGTAAATTCTAACTTATTGAAATTGTCATGGATTCAACAATACAAGTTTACAAAAGATCTCTTATATTATAAATTTTAATGCAAAGATCAGTGGTGGAAAAGAGAGAAACGCAAAATTTTCTGCCTGTAAATATTTATAAAGTTGCGTGAACTTTTACATAATCATGTTTTCTTCTGCAGAAAACATTAGGCCTTGGGAGGCAATAGAAGGAATCTGGAAAATAAAGATAAAAGGAGGACGCTAACATTAGGTTGTCAATTTTTAGGAAAACGGGTTGCACCAGAGAAAATTTGGGTCTATTTTCGGACCAATCACAAAATTCCAATTAATCAAAACGGATCTTTAACAAAGTTCCAGTCAACCAAAATGGGCACTTCACAATCCAATTTACCAAATTATACTTTTCACAGAATTATTTGATAAAAAAACAGAAAACATTAATAGAAATGTTTATCACTATATGCTTACGTTTTAAATTTCTACAAAATTTGATTTTTCACAAAAAAATCTTTTTAAAATCCACAAAACCAGGAACCTGTATAAAATACTTGCTTGTTCCCTGCAAAGTGAATAGAAAAACACCGCAGAAAGTTTTTCCTGATTTACTTTACTTACCCTTGACAAGTAATTGAGCTGTGATGAAAACAAAAGAGAAACAGAAAATGAAAGGAATTCCCCAACTTTTCCAGAAATTTCAGAGATTGGTAAATTTCCCATACCATTTTTGGTCATTTTAGTTTTCCCTGACAATTCCTGGTTTTTCATTTTCCAAGTGCTTGGCAACCTTTTTAATATATATTTTTATAGCTGAGACCCAAAATTTGATTATTTTTATACTTTGTGTACAGTATACATCTCTGCATAAGTGAAGTAAAATTTTGAGAGACTGGAAAAATTTAGTTTATAATGGTTTTACCATTAAATCAAGTTTCAAGATAGAGCTATGTGAGAAAATAGGCTCTTTTCTTGCATAGCTCCATTTACTTGCATTGAAAAGGCAGTCCTTTAAACTCTAAACATATGCACGCAATTTTCATCACAAGTTTTAAATTTTTACACTAGATACAGCTCATGAGTAAGATACCATCTTTATGATCAAATACTAAAATGAAAATAGTTTTGGCTCATCAGAACAGTTTTAAATTAAAAAAAACATAGGAACTTACTGTGGCTTCATATTTTATGCAATCATCCCAAAACTTGGATGCAGAAAACTTGCCTCTGATGGCTAGAGTACATCCAAAGAGAATTGTCTGAGACAATGAAAGGATGCCACCAGCAGTGTGGTACAGTGGGAGTGCAGTGTACAGAACATCGTCAAACTGCAGCTTGTTCATATAGTGAATACCAGCTCCTAGCCACATAAACCTTGCAAAAAAAAGTAAACTTGTTGAATAAATTGCACTTGAGAAAAAAACATACAGTCATAAAAAAAAAAAAAAAAAAACGAGAAAAAGACTATTATTACAGAGAAATACTGCAAGAACTGATGCTTAATTTTGATAGAAGAATTAGAATATGAGAAAACTATAATCTCATGCTTTCCATCCTTCTTTAATTTATATGTTAACACATGATATGATGCGTCTACAAAAGCTTTTTGACATCCTATGAAATGACAAGGCTTATAATTAAATTACCAAACTGATTGCAACAAACTTATTATAATTACAAGTAAAAATGGCTTGTTATTTAATTTTAAACTAACTAATTTATTTATGAACAACAGGTCCATTTCTGAAAATATTTTACGGGGAAGTGTGCTATAAGAACAAGTCTGGGTTTTCAAATACAAAAGTTATCACCAGCAACAGGCACAGGATCCAGCTAGGCTGGTCCTAGTCGATTTAAAAGTCCCCAATGAACATCAAGAGCTTTCTTAAAAGTTTTTACCCCACTGCAAGTAACAGTTGCTTCCGGTAAAGTAGCAATTTTCCCTAATTTCAAGATTGGCCTGAGAATTGAAAAGCTTAAAACAATGACCTCTGGTTCTACTTTCAGCACATAGCTACAGCCCATCAACATTTCCCATTTTAATGAATTTAAACAACTGAATCATGTCCCCTCTAACTCTTCTTTGCTCAAGACTATACATAGTGAGCATTTAAAGCCTAACCTCATAATCTAATACCAACCCAGTAGCCCTCCTTTGAACCTTTTCTAATACAGTAATATCCTTCTTTAGGAAAGGAGACCAAAACTGAGCAGTATACTCCTAATGAAGTCTTACCAAGCTTCTGTATAATTGCAATACAACTTCCTTAGACATGTTCGAAATAGCCTTATTGATAAACCCAAGCATCCTGTTAGCTTTGTTACTTACTATGCTACACTGCTGACTGGACTTGAAGTCGTGACTAATCAATACTCCTAGATCAACAACTGCTTCTGCTCCCCTAATGACGGAACCTTGTAAATAATAGGTTTCATGTTTATTCCCATGACCAAAATGAAGCACTTGACATTTCCCAATATTAAAAGACATACCCCACTTAATTGCTCACCTAGAAATTTAATTTAAATCCTCTTGAAGCTGACTGACTTGTTCTTTTGTGTCAACAATTCCCATGACTTAGACATCATCAGCAAAAAATATTGATGTTCCCAGAAATACTCCGAGTAATAAAAATAATAAATAATTTTTACATATATTAATCATTAATCTAACCTGCTGTGCCTAATAATAGCAGCTTTTGGCATTCCAGTAGTCCCAGAAGTATATACATAAAAGAGGCGATCTAAAAGTAATAAAAACAAATTTCATTACATTGCATGAAATGTTTATAGTAATTTATTACAGTCAATGATGAACTTCAGAATTCAAGTTTAATTTTTACCAAGCAGGGTTGCTCTAAACACTATTTCTAAATTATTTCACACAAAAAATTTAAAACAAAAGGAGAGGAGGAAGCTATTCTTATAAAGTTACATTTCCTGTACTGCAAAAAAAAAAAGTTCTCTAAGAAGCTGAAACATATGTGCAAGCTTAATGTTAGATTTGTTAATATGATTATCGAGTTCAAAAGCAAATCATTTCAACTTAAAATTTAGAGTTCTCTAAAGAATATGTATTTTTAAAATTTGATGCGGATTAAGTTTTTACAAGGTTATAAACTTAATTTGACCTGGTTTACCTTGATCAAATTCCAGCGCTTTTATGAGAAAATTGAAATTAAAGAATGAACTTTGGTTTCTGTTGTAGGTGACATTCTTCTGAACCAGTGGACTCTGAGCCAGTGGTGTAGCCTAAGTGGGGGAGCCCGCCTCAAGTGTCACCATTCAGGGGTGACACCTAGCCACAACGGAGAAAAAATAAACCTTGAAAAGCTCCATAAAATAAAACAAATAATTTAAATTGAACTTTTTTTCTATCATTTTCTTTTCTATTTTGAACTAAGCAAAGAGTTTCTTTTAAAAAATATAGTCGCAATGTTCTTAACCGCTAATTGTAACCGTTGCCATCAACAAATACTTGAAATATTATGAGGCAGATGACGCACGCAAATAATGTTTTTCTTTTTCAAAGTTGCGGTTTTCTTTAAAATAATTTAATATATTTCATTAAAACACACCCTACATGCTCAAGTTTTTTTTTTGGAAGGGGGGTAATCTTTTCCACAGGGTGACACCATCCCTAAATGCCCCGGGTGTCACCCATGCTAGCTTCGCCATTGCTCTGAACCGATAGGAATCAAGGAAATAAAGATTATTAGCTGGTTAGGATTGTTTACTTCAGTTTCTGTTGAGTGAATGATGGGTTTGAATTGCAATATCCATTATAAATTATTAACTAACAAACATGTGAGACTAATTTTTTTTAAAACATAGAACACACCACTTTTAGACAATTTGTTGCTCCAAAGAGGCAGTAAAAGAAGACTGAAGAAAGAATTGAAAATATATATGTTTATCTGTCTGCACTGCAGAACAACACAGTTGCTACATTTTTAATAAAGTTTTGATTTCACCGAGTTATGATGCAGTGTTGTAATATTGATAAGTGCCAGCTATTTTGTTGGCTACAGTGTGTAAAGAAGCAAGATATGTTCAATGCTATTTAAGTTAATTGCAGAGGGATTGACCTGCATTTTTCTACATAACCTATTAAGGAGTGATAGAACCAAATATTATTGAAATGCTACAATAGTTTCAAATGTATGCATTGTTTCGCCTCAGTAGGCAAAAAAGTTGCCAAAAATAATACAACCAGCAAGAAATGGAATTTTAGGACATTATTAATGTTCCTTTATCAAAGCAATGACAATGTTAGTATTATAAATTAAAATGTTGCTGTGCTTATAAAGTCTCGGTGATATTTTTTTTTTTTTTTTTGAAATATTGAAAATAATTTTTAAAATTTGATCAGATACTGCTATGTGTTGTGAATATGCCGAGTTTACTTAAATCGCTTTTCATACAGAATAGTTTTAAAAATACCTCTTGGAAATAAAAATATTTTAAAACTTAATTTTGACATCCAAAAATGTAATGTACCTTTCTCTTAAAATATAATAGCTCTCAAATTAAGAGTTGCTTTGAGCAAGCTGCCTGGCAGTAATGTTTATGCCAGCATAATTACTACAATGTTATTAAAAAATTGTTGTGAAAAGTTGTAATGCCTAATAAGTGTTAAAGACTGCTCTTTTAATTCAAAAATATGCTAAACTACGTTTTGCATAAACATTCCTTTCTAATACTGACAAAACTAATGAGTTTAGATTGACTCAAATTCAGACACTTGAAACTTGCTGTTTAACATACACTGCACAGGTTTATTTACACTTTTGCTGCTTCTCATTGGCTTGTTACAACAAAATTCGATGCAATATTTCTTGTGCTTTTGTATAGAGGTCGATATTTTATTGCAGTTTTTTCAATTATGATACATGGGTTTTGAATCATGATATTTTAATATTGTAACCATAGACTATTTAATCATACATTTCAGCCGTTTTTTCGTAGGCAGAAATTTTTGTCACGGGAATGAAACCATACGGCCGACTGTTTCACGGACTATAGAGAAGTCTCCTTTTTAATTAATCTTGCAAAGGAACCCAAAAAACTTTTGGGTTGTTTTTGGAAAACTTTTTGGAAGAAAAAAAAAACCTTTTTTTTAATGTAAACTTTTACAAATGTCACCAAAGTAAGTTACCATGAACAAAATGAATTTTGTTTAAGAAAAAGAAAAGTACAAAACAAATTTTTGGAGACAAGTACAACATTAATTTAAACTGCACATTCACTTGGCAAATACTTTTGAAAAAACATGGCTAGTTTTGGGAGGAACTTTTCTTAAAAAAGAAAGCCTAAAGATTCCTATGTAGATCATCTAAATAAATTTGATCATTGACATTCTGCTGACATCTAAAATAAAATTTTGAAATTATTTATTAGCATTTGATTTTGTAAAGAAATTTATCAAACAAACATTATTCAACAGTTATATAAAATTAAAGATTTGGTTCAAACAAACATTTTATTCATATGTGAATAATCAAAACTGAAACACTGACCATCCATGTTGCCAGCATTATTTGTTAATGGTATGCTAGTTGAGCTTTGCTGTATCATTCCATCTAGAGATCGTGATGGGAAAGTTGTAGAATCAAATTTACCCAAGCAAAAGTACTGTAAGCCATTTTTATCTTTCAGCATAGGAGATACTGCTTTGATAGCTATAATTAAATGCAAGAACACTAAGCAAAGTACATAGGAATATGTTTATCACAAGATGCATTCAAATAAATTATACAATTTTACAACAAAAGATTTATGAAAGAAATCTATACGAGTCTTTAAAACTTAATTAGTGAAGAGATGATTTGGTTTTATTTTACTAGACATCTCTTACTATTCAGCAATGGATGTGTGAAGTGAAAAAAATATTTAAAAAATAATTTAGCTTCAATCAAGTTTTGCATCCATGTAAACTTTATAAGTTCACTCCAAGTTCACATACTGTCTAGTAGCCAGACCGTTATCTTTTATATTTATAAATTAAACTAAACTCAGGGGTAGGAAACTGACAAGAAATAAATAAATAAAAACATTTATACAAATTTATTAAAAATGATATACATATTAATGAAGATTAAGAGATGATAAATAATACACATAACTAATTTCTAACACATTCATTAATAATGCAAAAATTGCCTTAATTACAATAAACATAACTGCTTTAATTATTATTAGCTTATCAAATTTAGCTATAAATTTAGTGAGTAAATCAAATGATTCAAAAACCAGTCTACTTTTCAAAAAAATTCTGCATTTTTTAAAGAAAACAAAGAACATAACAGTGACATAAAAAATATTCAAGAACACGTACTTTAGGTACATTAATTTTAATAACAATATTGTACCTTCCAACCCCTATTTTGAAAAATGCAGAAGATACTCTACAAATCTGCAGAAGAAATTATGTAAAATGCAGAAGATTGTACAGGATGCCAAATCATACCATGGATGATTAAAGTAACAAAAATTTGAGTTTTATTATCATTACTGAATATTTACAATTATTTTATATTGACATTTTCAACAAAACACATGCTCATAAAATGAGGGATTTGGTCTACTTATATTATAAAAACAAGTCTTTAGCTATGACTATTAATAAGACAATTCAACACCTTTGATTGTCTATAATAAAACAAAATGGGGCAAATTTAAAAAGTAAATACTTGTAAGCAAATAAATTTCAAACTTATTTCTTGTGCAAAAAATCTTCATGTTCAAATGTATCGCTATGAGGGGAGAAATATCATTAAACCGTAAACCAGAGGCCACAACGACAATTGTTTGAGTTCAGAGCCAATTGGTCGAAGCTGAAGAGGGCGCCGGCAAGAATGCGTGGTCATTCTGTGGTCTATGGAGGGGTTGAGAAACATTCATGCCGCATGCAGCGAAAACCCAGTTCAGAATTGGTTTTTAAATGCATGTGCATCCTTATTTGGATGCACCTAAAGAGTTGTGTGTCAAACTTCATTACTCTGAGCAAAAATGAGGAAGATCTGATCACTAGTATACAGAAAAGCAGATACCAGGGACTAAATGAGGAAAGCTACTGCAAAATGCAGAAGGGTTGGCAGCTATGTAATTTTAAGTTAATTATTAATATTCTTATATATTTCCAATTATTTCCCTTTTTAAACCCAAAAGAGTAAACAATATTTTTTTTTTAATTTTTGAAAGGATGAAGAGAAATCCAATTGCTGCCGACAAACATTTTAGGCAAAAACCATTTGTTAGAAAATTAGATAAGCGAGTGAAGCTAATAAGTGAAATAATAATAAAAATTTACACATTAAAAATTCTCTACTAAAAACATTAACATGTTATCCAAAATAAAATTTGTACCAAAACATATAAAAAGTTTTTATCCAGGAAATTTAATCCATTACTTATAAAAATATACCAGTTTGCACTATGTGGGGTTTTATGATTTTTCAGCTGATTTATACATTTTCACATACCAGTGTAGTTGAAAATGTGTAAACTTGTATACTTGGCAAATTGTAAGATCCACAATGTATGCTTTGGTTGAATTTGATCACTGTAGAGTTCTAAAAGAAAGTTACTTACCGTCAAGCAATTCACTTCCAAAAATTACAGCTTTACAGTTGACTACAGTTATGGAATGTGCAAGAGGGTCTAAACGCAAATTGGAATTTATTAAAGCAGGTACAACTCCAATCTTAGACAATCCCAACCAAATTCCAACATATTCAGGTTTTGAATCCATGAACAGGGCCACATCATCTCCACGACGAAAACCTAATTCAGCAAAGCAGTTTGCCACCTGATTACTGTAATTCTCCACCTGCGAAAGAGCATTGCATGAAAGAGTGCACCACTGTTTGTTAACCCCCTGACTGTGTGGCCCAAGCTTAGTTTTGCTGTAAGTGACCAAATTGAACTTGGGCAACGCAGTCGAGGAGGTTAATAATAAAGTTGAAAATAAAGACTGGTAAATCACGTGATGAAAATAATTTTCTTCATTCACAATACTAGAACATGTTGATGTTCTCATGATACAAATTAATAAAGAGCTGCAGATATTTGCTGCATGTATTATATGTTGAACACTAATTCTCTGAAAAGTAGTAATTCAATAAAATAGTCTCTTAAAGGAGTTTGTTTCCCAATTGGTTTAAATTGACAACACTAACAACTATCTTAAAGTATAGTTGGTAATTAAAAACCATGAGGCAATATATATATATAAGCAGCATTTAGGAGGGAAGACTTATTTTAGCATTGCTCTATCAAAATTTCAGTTTATTCATAGGTGCCCTGTCATAGCACTGTTTGCTTTCAAATCTCACATTGTGCATTCTGAATTACTGGTTATAACACTGAAGTTGTTCCTTTTGGCAAGTTCTATTAACCCTAACAGTTGTGAAGATCTGTTATGTAATATTCGGCACAAAAGGTTATTTACTGAATATCAGACTGGAACAACATTTGTTATATAATCCTTGTTGGTAATTTTTTACCATTGATAACCAAAACTATTAGTAGATCCCCAATTAAACATGTTATCAAGGCAACTTTTCCACTTGAGATGAAAAACTATCCGCAATAGAAATGTAGTGCATTGAAAAAATTTTAGCACAAGAAAAATAACTGGTGGTTATAATCAGGGACGTAACTAGAGGGGGGCAGATGGGGCGTATGCCCCTGGCGCCAAATTACTTTAGGGACGCTAAATTAACTAAACGTTTGCGTTTACATAAATATATATACTTTGTTTGTGTATATAGGGGCGCTAAAGCTTCGTCTTGCCCCATTTAGAAAATGACCTAGTTACATCCCTGGTTATAATTAAACTTCCCCTATTCAGGGCATCCTACAGCTAAAACCGTTCAATGGATCGACACTAAAATTGGTATTGGAATATATACGAGATGCGCTCAAGGAATCATGAAAAATGTTCTAAAAATGGCCGCTAGGAACGCTGTTTAGCTTTATAACAGGATTTTAACGGAGGAAATGACCATTACGGCATAAAAGTAATGATATCAGTATTTATGAAAGGAGAAAAATATTCATTTCATGATAACCTAAATTTGTTTTTGTTTTTTACCACACAGATGAACTGTTATAGGTTTCTTTACTTTCATTTCAAATGGCAAGATGATAGGGATATGGACGAAAAAGTGTACAATAAATGATGATATTATTCCCTACTGGGTCATTTCCTACGTTAAAACCTTGTTTTAAGGCTAAATAGCGCCCCTAGCGGCCATTTTTAGAACTTTTTTACTTTATGATTCCTTGAGCGCATCTTGTGTATAGTCCACATACCAATTTTGGTGTCAATCTGTTGAACGGTTTTAGCTGTAGGATGCCCTGAATATGGGAAGTTTAATTATAACCACCGTGTATATGTGTATATATATATATATACAACAAAGCAATGTCATTAATTAAAACATAGCAAGGGTGGACACGAATGAGGTCAATGAGAGCAACACACCTTGTTTTTTCATGCCTGTTAAAGAACTACACCCTATTTACAGAGTATTATAAAATTTTTAGTTGTTTAGATTTAAGCATTGAGTGTCATTATAAAACATACAATGTTTAAAAGAAAGAATTTTTAAAAAATACCTGTTTCCAATTCATTGATATAAATAAAATACAATAAAAAGGTATTGATAAAATGTAAAACCAATTTAAATCTGTCCCAATACATAAATTCAGTGTAATGAATGCTGGTTAACTGCGAACAATATCTCTCTCTTTGATACTAGACTAATTATTTCAAAATCAAACTTGTAGAAATTAGGATAGGATCTGGATTAAACTTTAAAAAGAGCAGCAGTTGCCATTGGTGCAATGGTGCAATATAGCACAAAGGCATAAAAATGCAATTTAACATTTTACTGTTTCACTGCCACCCCCCCCCCCCCCAAATGATATTCGTAATTATTTAAAATATTTTAAACCCATTGACACATGAAGGAATAAATATTGCCAAGAAATTGCCAATAAAGAACCAAAATACAAAAATTGTAACAGGTGTTCAGGGTATTAACAAAATCAGTTTTTTTAAAGAATAGCTGTCATCAGAAGAAATAAAAAAAATAATTGCTTATCTGAATTCCCCACTCATGTAGCGTTAAAGCATAGATTATACAGCCAAAAGCCAGCAATGAAGAGGTTTTTCTCCCCCTCTATATTTGTGCTGTAATAACGCTACACAAGAACCTAGTAGGAAATTTAATGGTATTTTATGTGGAGACTTTGCTCTCTTTTTGTTTGTGCACACCAACCACACTTGCTTCAGAACAATAACTTTTCCATTGAGAAGAGGGGGGGGGGGGGGGTTGGTAATGGAAATAATTTGATACTGCTTTCACTTTGGGATTCAAGAAGTAAATCCAGAATCGTTCAGTATTTCTGGAAATGAGATATAAGAAGATAATTACATAAGTCAGACAGCATTGCAATTTTTGTTGATAATTTTCTATACAATAACTCATAATGTTTTATTAAATGGATTTATGTTTCGTTTAATATAACATAAAAGGAAAAATTACATCTTGATAAGACCACTTTTTGTCTTCATTCAACAGGCACATTTTATCTGGGTGTTTTCTGACTAGATTTTGAAAAACTTGTCCGACTGTTCTGTTGTGCTTCCGACATTTTCGAATAAATAACCTCATTTTCGTCAAACGATATAAACCCCTGGAAATAAAAAGCAAAGTAATTAGAAATCTTTGAAAGAAAAGTTTAATGCATAATTTATTATGGCTTTTAATTTAAGTAAACTATTACAAATAAGATAAACTGCTCGTTGGAAATATCTTTTACTTGTTATTTTTTACCTACTTTTAAACATTGAAAATTTATATTACGTTTCTAAAGAAACAGCCATTTTATCCACATTACTATTTACTATTGTTCTTTAAAAATTTATTTTGTGCATCTCAGAAGGCATTGATTTTGAGGAAAAGTAAGAAAGCATGATTGGCCTGACCAGGCTGGAGTGCAGAAGGATGAGGGAATCAAGAGCTCTCGGCGGAGTTAAACACTCCGCCCAGAGCACTTGATTTTAAGCCATATTGTCAATCCTAAAAGCTAAAATTTTTGCAAGTATGGACTTTTATGAACTCCATCCCTCTTGTCCCTAGGAGTTAGTTCTAGATGGGTTAGTGAGCCTGAGTGTTGAAAACCTTTAGAAACTTTTAAAAAAAAGATAGAGTGATTTGAATTTTATTCATTGTTTTCACGTGCTGAAACGTTTCAGAAATTTTCAATGGTCACTATAATACAGAAGTAAAATTAAAATTCATAAATATTGGTTTTAAAACTTAGTTAAAACAAAAATTTTTGCCGATGATGTATTTCCCTTATCATGTATGATGTACCAGTAGGAAAAAGGGCTGCTAACGAATGGCAAGATAAGGAAAACGGGATTCTGCATATCCATAATTTGAGCTTAGCTACGTTCTAAAACTCAAGGCCAGCAAGTCTAAAAAAGCACCATGACCTTGAAGCAGCATGCATGTAAATGATACTTGCGTTTCACAAACGTATTGCTGCATGAAAGCTTGTTCTTATTGTGACAATCTCATTCCATACGAAATAAAAAAGCTGCTGCAGAATCATTATTTCTAAAATGTTGATGTCGAAAGTCGTTTCTGTTTAAAACAAAAATTCCATTTTTGAAATATGTACAAATTTCTGCAACATCGGGAATTTCCATCAAAAAAAACGAAAAGAAATTGAACGTGCTAACATCAAAACCGGGTTTTGTGTTGCGACTTCGTTTACCGCAGTAAGCAGTTGCAAATTATAGCAAGATGCTTCAAAAAGACCACTGCTGGGTTGCTGTGCTTTTCAAAAAGACAAACGCACGCTTCAAGAGGTGACAGGGTGCTTCAAAAAAAAAAAAAAAACAGAACGGTGCGTCCAGCTAATAAGATCTATCAAAAGTTTTTGCATCAATCCAGGTGTCCATCTCCCCCCCCCCCCCCCCCCGACCCTGCAAGTTCAACGGCGCAAATTCCCCTTTTCTCAGCTTAATGGCTTTTGCAGATATCGGTATCCCTTGCCTGACGAATATATACCTATTCAGTTCTGATGCTTGAAATCTGTAAATTCTTTACATATTTTTAAACACTCTACAGCTTGCAAATACCTAGAAAGTTTGTAATTTACATACATTTTGAAAACATGCTAGTTAATAAAATTTTAATAATCGGATTCGACATGGAGGATAACCAGGTATTTCAGGCAATGGCCGAATCGGATTCCGGATATTTACAAATTAGTCGGATACCGGATATCCGGCGCATACAAAAAAAAAGAGTTTCTGAAAAAGATCCCCCCCCCCCCCATTCTGATGACGCAACTATGATTTCCTTTTGTGGGTACCCCCGTTCCCCGTATAAATCTGATCTTAAGCGTTTCAAACTCTTAGTCAATTTAAATGTTAAAACCAAAAATTTGATTAAAATAGCTATATTTTCAAGATTAATAATCCTCTCTCGGGTTCAGCATGCTATTCAAAAGCCTAAATTTAAATTTCATTTCGTATTGCAAAAATGGATCACACTCTTTATCACATAGCGAATAAAGCATTTTGCATGGTAAGCATAGAGCGCGTGAGTTTGAAAATACATTATTCTGACTAACAATTAAATTTACTAAATCTATATAAATAAAACCGAAAGTATGTGTGTGTCTGTCTGTCGATCGCCTCCTGGCGAGATGGAACGGTCCAGAAGTACGAAATTTTGTTTACAGGTACCTTGGGTCAGGTCCTCGTGCACCTCGAAGCGTTTTTCCTAAAATTCGAATTTGTTCTCTTTTTATTCCAATTTAAGCAAAACTGTTAATTTTAAGAATATCTCATCGAAGAAACGTCACACCTTTTCGATTTTTGCAGCATAGTGATGCCCGTAAAAAACGGCACAAGATGATCTCTTTCAGAAGTTCGTAGAACGAATAGAACCCGCGTAATATTCATTTAAAGTAGTTTTCGAACTTTAAAGCAAGGCTTACCTCTGAATTTATCTGCTCAAATTGCGTGTTTTCGCCAAAATAAATAGTATTTTTGTCGCAAACTAGATTATTTTTGTTAACGTAAGATTGAAAAAAATGATGTTGTATCGTTATTCATGTGCCGTTCTATGAGTGAAACAAATTCTAAAAATTCATTTCATTTTTTAGCATACTGCAGATGATTTTTAATTTGTTCTTGAGGTTGATTCTTCTTTGTTTTTTGGCGATTTAGTATTATGGTACCAGTTCAACAATTTCATGAAACATTATTTCTTATGATAGAGTGTCCGTTTTATCAACGAAACAAATTCTAAAAATTCATTTCATTTTTATGCATATTTTGTCGATTATAATGTGGATAATGTGGTTCTGGTGGATAATAATGTGTAGTGTGGATTATAATGTGGCTTCATTTTTATGCATATTTTGTGGCTATAACTGCAGATGATTTTCAATTACTTTATCTTGAGGTTGATTTTTCTTTCCATATTTTACTCAAGTGATTTATTTTATAAAACATTTACTTAATTTTTTTTTCTGTCTATTTGGCACTATTCGGACAGAATATAGTTATTTCTTTCTATCAACTTAAATTTCACACGTCAGGATTGGTTCAGTACTAAACATTTTCTAACTTAAATGTGCATTTGCCTTTGGACATAATGCTTTCCTTTCTTTCGTTTTTATCCGAATTTTATGAAAGTGCTATTTAATTGAATTTTCAGGAAATCCTTTGACGATTTTGCAAGCGGGATTTATAGGAACTGTCCTTATTTTGAAGGGGAATTTAAGATGGACTGTTGGTAATTTTAGGAACAGTAGCTCTTGGAGGTCAGTATTCTAATGGGTATTTTTAGTCACTGACGTCTTTATTCGAATGGAAATTTTTTGAGACTAATGTCCTTATTCTATTAGGGACGTTTAGGAATAGTTGTCTTTATTGAAATAGGGGATTTAAGGATTTTTTTCTTTATTTCAGCAGAAATATTCAGGGACAGTTGTGCTTTACCTGATGGACATTTTAAAACAGAATACAGCTCTTATTCTGATGGGAATTTTTAGATGTATTGTTCTAGATATTGTAATTACGATTTTTATGGACTCTTGATATAATTTTGGCACAATTATCTCGCTGCATGTGCGCATTTTAGTTACTGTTGCAATTACTCTAACGGCAATTTTATGAACTGTTGTTGGCATTTTAATGTGGAGTTTTATAGACTGTTATTCTTGGTCTAAAAGGAATTTTTCTAGGCTGTTTGTTCGTTTTAATGCAACCGTGATTTTCACTGTTTAAATAAGGTTTTAAGGCCTGTTGCCCATCGCTTACTCTTGGATTTTTTAAGAAAATTTTTTCTTACATATTTGCAACAGAACTTTGGACATGCGTCACTTAGCCTGCGAATGATGCAATATTATCCCGCGCAAAGCCGGGCATGTCAGCTAGTTATGTAATAAAACGAAGAAGTTACATTAATTATTAAGTTTTAAAAAATTCGCACAAAAGGAAATCATGCACATCATGATATAAACAAAATAATTATAAAAATAATTTGCACAATTTTTAAAAAGTAGTTTCATGCAGGGAAAAAATAACACAAAAAACATTTCGGTGTTGTTAACCGTAAAGAAAAATATTTGTCATAAAACATGTGCCTATGCCCCCCTTCCCCTCAAATAAATAAATAAAGGGAGAAAGACCAATAAATTCCCCCCCCCCCCCCGCGAAAAAATATTCCATGGAGCAGTATGTTCCCCACTCTCCGAGGGCACCTCTGTTTAAATAAACGTCAGTCTGTTTAGTATTTTTCCCCATCCTCGGTAGCAAAAACGGTAGTTTTACGAAAAACATTTTGCAACGAAAGACAAGAAACTCGGAAAGTACTCGCATCTATGGAAAAAATAAACAAATAAGTAAAATTAAAAAATAATATTTAAAAAAATCAGGGGGGGGGGGACTGACTGTTTACATTTTCAAACATGAGAGAATCTTGAGCATCCTTGAGAACGTTATAAGGAACCATTCATAAATGACGTCACACTTTTTTTATTCAATATTTATTTGACCCCTCCCCTTTTTCGTTCCAAAATATCACACTGCCCCCTGCCCCCCCCCCCTTTGTCACACGTCACGATATACGAGTATATTGCATATGTACTTGCAGTTCAGAAACAAAGCATTTACATTATAGATCACAAATTTTTGTAATTGTTGTAATTTTATTTTTGAACTTTTAATGACATTTGTGAGCATAACATTAATAACGATTACGTGTGGACTTAATTTGTATAAAATGCGATTGTGGTTTACAACAAAAAAGATAATTAGTACATAATAGTAAAAAATATTAATTGTTCAAATGCGATAAAAATGACTGGCGCTATTTTATCTTAAAAGTGTAAATGCCTAAGATTTCCTTTTAAACTTTTAACTAGAAGCAAATGTAAACCTTAATCATCATCTGTGGCCTCATTACAAAATGAAATCAATGATCAAACATTAAAAATCAAAGTGTGAAAATCAAAAAAGCTTCAAAAATAAATTTAATTATTGCTGATTTTAAATGTTTTTATAGAAACTAAAATGTGTGATGTCACAATTCTTATTACCTCCTCCCCTCGTCACAATTTCTAGAACCCACTTCCTCCCTCGAAACATGACGTCGTTTATGGATGACCCCGACGGGGCTCATTTGCGATGGAAATGATACATAAATCGTTTTTTAAAGGTTAAACGGACCTTTCGAACGAATCTTAACTGGTTTCACAATTTGGGCAAGGATCACCATGTTCTTATCTAGAAATTTGAGCCCATTAGTTTTATAAACATGAGCTGACAAATATCAAGAGCAGAACTGCTGGTGCAATGACTTCTAAAATTCAGACGATGGATTTGTTATCATTTTCATCATACAGAATCTATCACAAATGCGTTCTTTTACATCTTCTTTATCAGTTAAATAATACGTTACATAAGTCCATCGTTCAGCAATGAATGAGCTTATTTAATCTAACTGCGACGCAGCTAAAAAAGTTAAGAAATCTTCATTTTACGAAATATAAGGGTGAAATTTTTTTTCAATGGAAAGTATTCCTTAGTACGAAGACCTCCAGAATCCTTCGTACTTCCATGCATTCCCAATTTCAGAATTTTCAGAATTGTAGATCATTAGCAGTTTCCTTGTCATAAAACTAATGTATAATTCGCTCCTCGATTTCGCCCAGAAAAAATAATGGCTGCGAACACTTTTTTTTAAAATTATAAGAGAACAAAATATTTTACATTTGCATAAGGAACTAGTATTTCCTTCATTATGTCATAGTGAATAAGCAAATAATTAAATTATTATAATTATATGACATCATTTAAAAACAATCCTATACGTAAAAAGGACTTTGCATAAGGAGCTACTTACTTCAATTGACGTCACAATGAATCAGCAAATAAGCAGCTACTATGCAATTATGCAAGACACATAAATAACAAAAAGCAAAAATCACATAAACAATGACATGGTTTGTGAATACTTTTTGAAACTGTACGTAAGTGTGAATGCTTTTGTCACATGTTGCAAGCATTTACAAAGGAACAAGGAAAAAGCATAATGAAAAATCTTCAATAAATTTACGCATGAAAAATTTATTTCGCGGTGAAATAAACGCAACACATTCCCCAATTACAGAAACCACTTAAGTGGATTATGCAATCATGCATTTGACGCCAATTCTACACTTTGCAATAATAATTTTCACTGGGGAACTATTAGGTAACAAGTAATGATTAAATAACTTTTAATAAATTAGTAAAAAGTATAGGAGATTAGTAATGGGACTAGGAATATGATCCAAAAGGAGCATTTTACATCTTTGGCTTAAATTTGAACAACCATTTCAATCCTTTTCCCCATTTTTTTAAAAATTTGATTTTTGATTTGAACAATTTTTGTTCATTTTTGAACAGTTCAAAAAAAATTAACATACCGCCTACGGGGAAATTTCCATCCTATATAATTTCTGATCTAACGGACCGATTTGCTTGGAACAAACTTTATCGGAAAGCTCTTATGACGTAGAACATGTACAAATAGAAAGTTCATCCAGAACTAACGAGCCTATTTTCCTATGAAATTTTTTGATCGGGATTTTCAAGAATATTTTTTAATTAATGAATGATTAAATGAATAAGCAAAAGAATGAATGAATAAATGAGTGAATAAATACATGAATTACTTAATAAATAATGATTGAATGAATATGTATTAACCGTTGAAAAAGGTATGTTTGAAGCAATTAAGAACTAAAGCTAAACGAGAAAGACAGAGAGAGAGAGAGAGATAGCTAGATTATAAATTTGAATTCGGTGTATACGGGAAAGTAGGCTCGTATAGTTCTGGACGGAACTTTTTGTTATTTAATAAAAATGATCAGAAGAAAAAGCTGAAGATTTCATTCATATTACCACTATTTACACAGAAACGCAAGCCACTCGGCTTGCGTTCCATGCAAACTGGTGCATTGAAATTTTTAAGAAAGTTAAAGGTGTTTCAGTTTTCTTTGGCGGAAATTGAAATCGCTCGTAGAGGGATGGGCACCCTTGCGCAAACTACACGTTTTAGGCGTATTTAGTTAATTTATAAAATCAAACCGACACGGATACCCTTTTAAAAAGAGTCATGCCTAAAATATCTAAATTATGATTTTGAATCTAATAAAACATTTTTTATTCAAAAGGTATAACGGAGAAATAAGGAATTAGCACGAAAAAGTAATATTGAAGATTTCATTTATTATTACATTGCTCAAAAATATAACTGAACTCGATATGTTGAGTTACATACAGGGTGTTTCTAAAAGAATATCAGAGTTTTAATGCTTTGTAGTATTTATTACGTAGAATTTACAATCAAATTTACAAATCAAATTATGTATAGCATGAAATGAAAGAGCAACTCAAAGTTTTGTTTGTTGGTACGCGCATGCGCTAGAAAGCCTCTGCGCATGTTCTAGAAAGCTCTAGTAGCAAAAATGGCAACTAGTGAACAGAAATCTTTTCTGTGCTCTGCAGTTTGCAAAGACCGAAGCTGAAGTTACTGTGGAACTTGCATTACGGATTAAGTTCAGATTTGATCCCCCAAGTCATAATAATATCTGTCGATGGATTCATCAGTTTGCAAATACTGATTGGTTGAACATCACCTGTACTCGAACGCTGGATTGGCCGCAAAGGGCCCAGCTTGTTTCGCATGGTCTCCACGCATACCCGATCTCACGCCATGTGATTTCTACCTGTCGTGGTTCATAAAGGATCGTGGGTATGTATGTGCCTTTACTACCAGATGATCTACCGGACCTGAGAATCAGGATTGAGGCAGCTGTTGCAACAATTACACCACAAACACTGAACAACGTTTGGGAAGAACTGGACTTTCGACTTGATGTGTGCCGCGTGACCGAAAAATGCTCACATTAAACACTTATAAGCTTGTACGTTAAACTGTTTGAGTTGCTCTTTCATTTCATGTATGAATTATAATTTTACGTTTTACGTTATAAGTACTACAAAGCGTTAAAACCCCGATATTCATTTAGAAACACCCTGTATTTCATTCGATAAAAAAAAAAATAAATAAATAAATAAATAAATATAGGATGTGAAAAAAGTGTCACTATCACTAGGAATATAGGAATGGTAAAAATGTCAGGAAGCGGTACACGAAACCCTAAAGCAACTTTTAGATTTTTGTACGAAGGAATAGAGTAATATTTATTTTAAAAGTCTAACTACCCAATCATTTGCTTTATCTCGCAATAGCTCAAAAATTCAAAAAAAAAAAAAAAAAATTTTTAAAAACTCTATTTGGAATCTCTCCTTCCCATCCTTCACATTTAAAATCGCATTTTTTTAAGAGTTAATTTATCAAAAAAAAAGAACTTAAAGGTAACATCTATAAAGCAGTAACAATTTAAAATATGGTTACTTTTCTAAAGCATGTTTCATTTATGTTACTTTATCAGTTTATAGTGTGTGTGTCACACAACTTCACGCAAAGAACCTTTCATATCCCCCCACTACTTCAATACAAAGAAAATACAAATAAATACATGCCGAAGTGAAGCACTACTCTTAAACTACTATTACTTACTTACTACTATTTAATAAACAATACAAGTAATGAGAACTTCTAAAACTGAATGCTTGGACTTGAACGTGAAAGGTTAACATGAAACTTTCGAAAAGTGTTAAGAAGAAATATTAAATGAACTTCCACTTAAAGCATTTAAAACCGGCTTTATAAAGAAAAAAGAAGTGGAAAATCCTCTCAAAAGCAACTTTGAAAATTCTATCATTGATCTATAATTGCCATTCCTGTTTCTTCAGTGCCATTAATGCTAATATTCATCAAGTGACAGTGAGGAGGGGAAAACTTTTAGTTCCTGGGGGGGTTTTACCTTCAAAACTGATAACGCGGTAGCTAAGACCAGGAAATATAGGAGAGGTCAACCTGAGTTCGTGGATAAAGACGCTATTATAAAGTCGTGGAGTTCGATGCGCCCTCCAAATAACCTTGACCAACTTCACAGTGGTCTTCTGGCTTAAGGTCATGTTTGTTCAATTGAGTTTTCATGTTTAACCATAAACACGTCACCTGTCACGTAGACGATCACGTGTAGAAAAGTGTTTCCCACATTGACAAAAAGAAAGAACGGAAGAACTTGACTCTTGAGTTGGAGAGTAACGTCAAGAGTAACGCGTAAATTACAGGTCTTCAGAAAGGATGATCTCCATTTCTTTATTGAAAGCAGATTTAAATAGCCAACTAAAAGTTTAAAAGGAGAAAGAAAACCAGTAACGTAATACACTAATACACATATGTCAATAATGCAAAACCTTCGTCAGAAGCAAATGTACAATACTGCAGATCTATGATTGCAGCGCAGAAGAAAGTCAATTTTTGAATGAACCAAGTCCTTAAATGACACGAACAAATTAAGCTAATAATATCTTATACGAATTTTATTATAATTACTGCAATGAATGATTTTCAATATAAAAAATTCTTCGTAGCAGTAGCGTACCCAAGATTTGTTTTCGGAGGGGACTGGCTTTGTTGAAGCAACCAGAATTCACGGGCATATACATTACAGTAATATGACAAGGAAACACGAGTTCTGGGGGGTTGACTATCAAATCCGCCTCCCTTAGAAGCAGCCCATGAAGTAAAAAGTACTTTTTGAAGGGAAAAAAATGAAATAAAATTTGGTAAAACTTCAATTTCGGGAGAGGCTCTCAGTCCTCCCTCCACCGCGCGCCTGCTTCGTAGGAATGTTGCAGATTGCTTTCAGATCGGAGAAATGTAAAAGCAATGATTGTTTAGAATAAGAAAATCAAATTTTAAGGCGATTGCAGAAACAATTTACAACCCATGTCATTTTAAATGTTACATTGCATCTACCAGAAATGTTGGGCGGAACAAAGAAATATTTTCTTGTTTCGTGTAAAAACACATTTCATAATTCAAGAAATGTTTCGATATCAGGAAATATCGTTCTAACACGCCCCCCCCCCCTCCCTCTACTCATCAATCAAAATTCAGTGTGCAATAGGTCTTATTGAATACTGAACTTTGATGCGCCATCTTGTACACTAACGCAACATCTTGCAGGGGAGCCTTAAAATATGACTGTGGATGAGCTTCTGATGTAATTTATAATTTTCACACAATACCCGAAACTCAAACTTTGAGGGAAATTCTTGGGGGGCACTAACAAGAGAATGTTCAAGTGGGCCCTGGCACAGACGTTGGGCGGCCCCCCTCAGTTCTAGAAAGTATAAAACATACACAGACAGGACGTCGACATTAGTAATTATTGACTTAGTGGTGTCATAAATTAATCAGATCTATTTTGCAAAAGTTGAATTCTTCCAAAAAAAAAAATCTACAAGCAAGTTTTTTTTTTTTTTAAATAATAAAAATAGCAATAATAATTATTATGAACGTTAGAACAAGTTCTTCGTTCAGTTTATGCGTGGCTATCATAAAATAAGAATAATAAGTATACGATACACGAACGAGAGATTACGTAGTAGATTTACAATGTGAAGATACTATGCCAATACCAGCCCAATACGGAATTCTCATCCAATATTTGCCTCAGAATTCCATAACTTCGGTGGCCTAGCCTAGCCCAGAACGTTTCTGATATTTTATATTAATATACGACTTCAACAAATACTACATGAGGTCAAATGAAGATCTTTTCCGCATAGCCCGCATTACAAATTCAAAATTGGAAATATAAGGTAATATTTTGACAAGAAAACAAATCGTAAAACTGAGGTTTTTGCATTGTAGTTCGATGGACTTTTGCATGTTTCTGCGAATTCCTTTCTTTTATATTACAGAAAAACCTGTAAAGTTGACCACCTTTGTAAGCTGGTCACCTGTCTAAGTTGACCACTTTTGTCAAGAGCGGAATTAGCCCTTCACCCTCTACCTCACTCTCTGTAAGTTGACCACCTGTCTAAGTTGACCAGTAAAGTGTTGCACCGCAAGTTGTCAATTTACCACAGGTTTCCCTGTATACACATATGTACAAAACTTTATCAGAATAATAGTAATTACGTGAAGATTCATTGCATAATTTTCGGGAAAAGATCGAAATACGTTTAGGGGTCGTTCATAAATGCTGTCACTTTTTTCAATAAATTTGATACCCCCCTTCCTTCCCTTTGTCACAATATGTCACACTTCAACATACCCTTGTCACATGTCACGTTATTTTACACAAGCATATTACTTGCAGTTCAAAAACAAAGCAATACATAGGTTACATTTAAAATTTTATTTAAAAACTTTTAATAATATTTCTGAGCATAACAATAATCACATGTGTACGCAGGGCCTGATTAAAGGAGGGGCATACGGGGCAACTGCCCCGGGCCCCCACATCTGAGGGGGCCCCAAATCGAATAGAAAGTTTATATTGCGTTACCTTCGTTAATAAACTTTAATGAAAAATACTTTATTTTGATGTATCAGTGAAGTAAGATGCAGAAATGTTTCAGCTGTTTAAAAAAAAAATTGCTATACTTTTCAAGTATCTAAATGCATAGGACTTGTCTATGGTATTTTTCGTTTATTAACTTAAATTGCTAAAAAAGTCTTTACATTTTCTAATTTTAAACCTAAATAGCACTTTTGTCAAATTTTTACTCTTCAGATGTGCTATATCCTTTGATAGACATAGAATTGTCAGAAAATCAATAAATTGGACAACAATATTTCGTTTGACCATTGGAGGGGTGGGGATTTAAAAGCAATTTTATCTTCTATACAATTTCCTTGTTATATTATCTGTGATGAGGTGAAAAAATTAAATACTTCCATAAAATTCGGTTCTTCATTACTGAAGTAGTGAAGCAGAGTCGGCCCCCAAATAAGTTTTTGTCCGGGCCCCAATTAGGCTAAGTCGGGCCCTGTGTGTACGTAATATCTCTAAAATGAAATTAAGGTTTACAACAAAAAAGATATTAGCGCACAATAGTAAAAACATTAATTGTTCGGATTCTGTAAAAATGAACCTATGCTAATTTGTCTTAAAAGTGTAAGTGCCTAAGAAGATTTCCTTTTACATTTAAACTTTTAACAAGAACTTAATTTAAACTTTAATCAGCACAGATGTTTTCGATACAAAATGAAATCAGTGAGAGTATAAAATAAAACAAAAAAGTAAAGTTCCTCTTATCACAAACTGTCACTATTCCTTGACTCCTCGTGACATCATTTGTGAATGACCCCCTTAGCAATAAATAAAAGTTAACTCAATTGGGAATTACGGTTGGTTGCGAGTTGAGTCTAAATTTTAAACGACATGTGAAGGTCTATTAAACTGCTCTCTGATGATGAGGTGAATAGCAGCAACATAAGAACGAGTGAAAATTGCTTGAAATTAGGAAAACCTTACCGGAAAATTGAACTGTCCATCATACTAATCACTCAAACATCCCCGAGAGGCAATATCGATCAATTGAACATATCTTTTTTAGTATTACTTCCTAAAGAACAACAGGGTGTGACGTCAGGAAAAAGTAAATATGCTTTGACGTTGCCAAAAATTTTGAAGCAAATTGCACCTTGCCCAAAGTGTTTGAGTGAAAAACAAAACAATTTATTAATCCGACACAACGGGTAATGGGAGAGAAACGTCGAATGTTACGGCTGAGTTATGAAAAACAAGTTTGACGCTTGTTTTGTTGTTGGATGCAAAAAAAAAAAAAAAAAAGGGAGGTACAGACCACGCAATCATTTCTAAAGAAAGGATATAAAAGGGTTCTATTGAAATAATTTTTATCTAAATAAGTTTCAAATTTGTGATACATTTTATGCAGGGAAAAGTTTCGCATCTAATGTCTCATGCTAATGTATTGCACAGGTACAGACTTGGACTTAACCCTCTCATGCATGCATTTATTTAGTTTTACATAAAAAAATTTCATATGCTACAAACCAATGTAGTATCTCAGGATTGTAGTGGAGTAATTTATTTTTGGAAATTATTGTCCTTTATAGTCAAAAATGTGTGTCCTTGTATGAGGATGCTTTATGCTTTTTTGTCACATTTATTCAATATAATAATAAATATGGAAAAACTGAATATTCAAACTTCATTTACAAGGAATAAGAAGCGGTAAAATAATACCAAACTTTCCCGCAGTGTAATACACGCTTCAAAATAAATAATCAGAATTTGATTGAGAACTGAGATTTTCTCTTCTTTCTTGAAGCCTCCATAGACTTCTAAAGATATCTTAATCTTTTAACTATCTTGAATACCCTATGAAAGCTTTTGTGGTTTCCAAGAACTGTTTGGAGTCTCTAGAAGAGGACGAATGAAACTTGCAGCACAAAAACGATTCTGCATAAAAATTTGAAACAAAAAATTTATGTCACCTCATATGAGGCTTACATGCATGAGAGGGTTAATAACAGGCACGGACTTGTAAGCGATTTATAACAGCCAAAACAACAACCAAAAAATTCAAAAAGTTTCCAATCATAAAATTAATAAACTAACTTTTCTGTTAAAGCTATTAAAATCATGCATAAATATCTTTATTTCTAATGAGCTGCTGTTGGCTTCTGCCAATTGCAGACCAGTGTGTTCCCCAGAGATTGGTACCATCTCTTTCAGCGGCACCACAATGAGTATGGTGGCAGCATGAGAATTTTGACATCCAGTTGCTTTACCTGAAAGGCTGAGCACCCGGACTCTGTTGAAGCGAAAATGTACTAGGAATTTACTTTAGCAGAGAGCCAAATGTCAACTCAAGGGATGTTTTACATATCGCATAATCATACGGCAGACCATTTCCTGCATCTTGAAAATCCACTGACAGGTTCGATCCCATGAACAGGGACGCAAGAGGCCCACGCCTTACCACGACGCCACCGTGCCGACTTATCGTACATAAAATAATTATACATAAAATAATGTTACGATTTGTGAATTTTATACCTGTAACGCGTTTTCGCATAAATAATAATATGCAAGAAACGAACAGAAAGTAAAAACAAAAGTTTCCTAAGAAACTAAGAGAAAGTTACTCAAAAAGTAATTTATTACCTACAATTACAATTCGTACAATTAATAGGTTACAAATTATAATATATGTTTAATAGTTGCTATTTAGCAATTAAAAAAACACATAATTCAATCGATATTAAGTTATCATTAAAACTTAATATCGATATAGTTATTTTATGAACATGTTTACATCAAAAAGCTTCCAGAGAAACTAACTTTATTTCCCTCAAAATATTTCATGGGTGATATTTTAAAACGAAAGTTGTTTCTTAAAAAGGAAGAATCGATACTACTTATTTTTTTGCTATTAAATTCTGCATTCTTAATTTTGAACTTTTGAGCAAAATCTTTTCGAGCATTCAATCAACCAATTTTATTTTTTCCTTGGCTTTGCACTACCATATACCGTTGTTCCATTACTCAAAAAAATTGTTCAGATTCGAACAGATAATTATAATCAGTTAAGTAAGTCTGTTGACCAATTATAATTACAGTTATAATGTTATGTCGAAATGTCTTTTGCATTTAGCATAGTAAACTATGAAGAGTGAGGAGTATAAGTTAACCTTATAATGAGGAGATCGCTAAACAAAGGCGTTACGATCGTCACAGAAAAAAACCTATACAAAATTATTAGTAAACCAAAAAGCAATGGTTTTAATTCTTAAAAATTGTTATTGCAACTATTTCATGCACTTAACCTTACACTGATGAGTTAATATATATACATATATATACATACACAGTATGGCAAAGAATTTTTTAAACTAGGTTTATAAAATAAAAACTAGTAACTATATATTTTTTTTTAAGTATTTTTATTCAATTCAATTCGTCGAAGCTGTTTGTACACAGTGTGTCAAAGAATTAAGATTACAGCTGGAACTAACTAAGTTTACAGTGGCGCTATCTGTATTATAGAGCATTCGGGAAACTCCTTAACTATCAGCTGATCCACTGCCAAAACATCAGTTCATTTGTTTACTTTTTTTGTTTACTTTGATAACATTGACGCTATACAAACAGCTTCGACGCAAGCTTTGGAGGCAGTCCTACAGCGTGAGCTGGAACAGGCATTCGAATCGTTGTTAAACCGCTGTAACAAATGTATTGAATTCGAAGGAGCTTATTCTAAATAAAAATACTCAAAAAAATATAATTACTAGTTTTTATTTTATTTTATAAAACTAGTCTTAAAAATTATTTGACACGCTGTGTATATTAATTTTTTTTTTTTTTATTAGGGAGAAACGCTTAAAAAGTTTAGCTCAGACGACTTTTATTGTTCAGCGCTTAAAAAGCTTCCCAATTAGAAACACAAAGCACGACATAACATCAAAAACTAGAAGTTGAATATCGCACTAATGATATCACGTAGCATTATTCAACAAAAAGGAAAACACAAGGAAGCTGACCCGATCTCAACCGACACACTTTCACCCAGGGTACGTTACGCCTTGGGGCTTCTTTTGTAAACCGATAGGTAATGGGAACAAATCAGGCTACACTGGCGATGTAAATAAAAATCAATCAAGTATGCTAGGGAGAAAAAGGTTACTGCCCCCCCCCCCCCCCTCTTGAAGAGAGTGCAGATAAACCGATTTCGAAACAAAAAGTGTTGAAATAACTAAGTAAATAAATTTTGCAATCGGGGGAGGGAGAAAAAGTGTGGATACTTGAGCTCTCCGAGTATTTTTTTTAGGTCAGTGATAAGAATGTTATGCAAATACGTCTGGTAAATATAAGTTTTATTTGGATGAATATGTTATTATAGAAGTTCTGAAAGAGTTGAAGAGAAAAAAAATGAATATATTTGAGATGAAATTTCCTTTCAAGAAAGCGCCTAATTATGCAGTTCGGTTATCAGACTAATACATTTTAGTAATGATTAAACTTTGTGCAAAGTAATAGAAATAAAATTTCAAGTTAAATTAAAGCACAAATGAGCATTAAAACGCAGACATGTGTTTCGGGATCGCTTGGAATCCCTTTTTCAATGCGACAGGGAGCTTCTAGACGCAAAACATCCAAATGAAGCAGACAGAACAACAAAAACAAAGCTTATATAGCCTAAGAATTAACTGTAAACCAATGAGAATAAAGGCAGTGTGAAGTGGAAGTAGAAGTAGTATTAAAGGCACCAATAAGAAAGCAACAAACGAATGTAGTTGGAAGTACAGAAAGTAAAAAAGAATATCAATAAAAACAAAGAAAAAGACAACAGCGTGCATAAAAATGTGAAAATACATGAAAATTGCAAAAAAATAAAATAAAATACAAAGAATAAAATGGAAATAAAATAAGTACAGAAAATACCAAAACAAAAAGCAAAACAAAGTACACATGCAAAAGAGGGGGAGGGGGGGAGAGAGAAAAAAATTGACACAAAAAAAAAAGGAAAACTAACAAGAAAACCAAGAAAGAACAACAAATTAAAGGAACTTATGCCAGACCTGTGAAAAATAAGGAGTTGAGGAAGAATCATTAACCAAATTAGAACTATTCCTGTTAATATGATAATAATTATAATATTAATATTATATTCTTACATTGGACAGACAAAACGTGCTCTGAAAATTCGATTAAATGAGCATAAAGGTTATGTACGAAAGCAAGAGCTGAATAAGTCTAGCATTGCTCAACATTGTTGGAATTCCAACCACTCTTTTGATTTCAATTCTGGGAAAATTATTCAAAAATGTTCTTCCCCTTTAGAACTTGACTTTTGGGAAGCTTATCATATTAACAGGAATAGTTCTAATTTGGTTAATGATTCTTCCTCAACTCCTTATTTTTCACAGGTCTGGCATAAGTTCCTTTAATTTGTTGTTCTTTCTTGGTTTTCTTGTTAGTTTTCCTTTTTTGTGTCAATTTTTTTTTTCTCTCTCCCCCCCTCCCCCTCTTTTGCATGTGTACTTTGTTTTGCTTTTTGTTTTGGTATTTTCTGTACTTATTTTATTTCCATTTTATTCTTTGTATTTTATTTTATTTTTTTGCAATTTTCATGTATTTTCACATTTTTATGCACGCTGTTGTCTTTTTCTTTGTTTTTATTGATATTCCTTTTTACTTTCTGTACTTCCAACTACATTCGTTTGTTGCTTTCTTATTGGTGCCTTTAATACTACTTCTACTTCCACTTCACACTGCCTTTATTCTCATTGGTTTACAGTTAATTCTTAGGCTATATAAGCTTTGTTTTTGTTGTTCTGTCTGCTTCATTTGGATGTTTTGCGTCTAGAAGCTCCCTGTCGCATTGAAAAAGGGATTCCAAGCGATCCCGAAACATAGGTCTGCGTTTTAATGCTCATTTGTGCTTTAATTTAACTTGAAATTTTATTTCTAATACATTTTATTCAACTTTTAACAGTTTTTTCCACCCCGTGAACTAGTAGTGTGAAAAAATTAAACACACATGCAAAGTGCAGGGAAAATGATGACGGGGTAGCACTGGCAGGGTCCGACTTACAAATTTGGGGGCCCAGGGCACAGAGGAAAATGGGGCCCCGTAAGTTGCTCGAACTGAAAAATTAAATTTTTTTGCTACACTAATAACACTTAAAAGAGTACTGTCACTAAAATGATGCATTTTGGTGTGGTGTAATGGGTATGATGTGAAAGTGGGGTCACTTTCCACCAATGAACTCTTGCAAAGGTAAGTAAAGGATTGTTCAGAAACAGTTTCTGAACGGTCCCTAAAATAATTTTCTCCTTTCTCCTTCACAAAAAAAAATTTAAATATAATAATAAACGTTTTATTGAATTTTTAAAAACATTCTTTGTGAATTTAAACTTTTTGGGGGCCTCCAAAAATCGGGGGGCCCTGGGCACATGCCCTGAGTGCCCTGTGTGAAATCAGGCCCTGGCGTAGCTAAATGGGGGCGGCCCGTCCCGGGTGTCACCCATTCAGTGGTGACACCCAGCCACGACTGAGAAAAGAAATTAACCTTTAAAAGCTCCCTAGAATAAAACAAATACTTTAAATTGCATATGTTTTTCTATCTTTTTCTTTTCTATTTTAAACTGAGCAAAGTTTTTCCTTTAAAAAATATATTCGCAATGTTTTTTAATCGTTAATCATAACCGTTGCGGTCAACAAACACTTTTAAATATTATGAAGCTCCTGATACGAATGGTGCTTTTCTTTTTCAAGGCTGCAATTTTTTTAAAAAAATTATTTAATATACTTCATTAAAACGCATACTTTACGCTTACACTGGGTATTTTTTAGAGAGGGGATTATCTTTTACACGGGGGGACATCATCATTTCCCGCCTCGGGTGTCACCCATGAGCTACGCCACTGCGGGGTAGGATACTCCATTCGAAATACACTGACAAATACAAAAAGATAACTGCCAGAGTTTTTTTTCTTTTTTTGAAGATTTATCTGCAAAAAGCTTCGGGGAAAAAAAATCCCCATTGTCCGATAAAAATCCGCTGACCCGCACATGGATTTAAATAACCTGATGTGAAATGAAGTTAATAGGCACTGATTTTGCTCAAATTAGGAGCAAAAGAAAAAGTGAAAAGTTCAATGTGAGCAATCATATGTTTGAGGGATTATTTGTGATGACACAAAGTTTTGAAATAGGTTCGCAAAGCATTGCCTTTATCAATCACAACGGTTGAAATCAATTTATCTTTACGACGCCCAAGTGCAGATATTTACAAGAAAACGTTTTTTATAGAATGCAAATAACTTTCGCATTTTCATCACGTACAATATCGAAGTGACCTTTCATGAACGTTGCACATTCTAAGAGAAAAGGAAATTCGCCTTGGTGGAATGAAAAGTTACCATGAGTAATAAAAATAACGCGAAGGTCAAACGACAAAAAATATCTCGGATGAAATGATCATTCCAATTTCATCTGAAATCTTTAAATCACAAATGCACCATCAGAGCAAAAATTTAAAAACCGAATCGTTAAAGAAGATTTTCGATAATCTCTTACATCAAGATAAGGGGGAAAACAATAACTATTATTAAGATTTATATGACAAAATTGCACACATCATAAAACAAGAAAGTTCAGATTAAATATCACGATAACTTAAGATATGCATCTAAAGACATCCTTTTGTGAAAGAAATATCAAGAGATAGTGTCGCCAAATTATGCGAAGTTTTGATAAGTACATACAAACACATATTTTATTGATAAGAACACACAAACTTTTTTTTTTGTCGCCAAATGTAAAAACTTCTTTATAAAAATGTTAAAATATGCAGAGTACTTAAAACTCCTTCTGTCGACACCAAGATACATAAATAAATAAATGAATTATTACGTTCCATTCATATATTGTCGTTAGAATTTAGATTTTTATCCCCGGGAAACGAATTGCGTGACTTTAGATTTCCGAGTGGGTTGAAGGAACGCTTGTTGATAGACAAGAATGTAGTACTATCTGCTGAGCGAGCGCAACGAGCTTGAGCAGCGAAGCAATCCGAATCGAACTGCTTGCAGTTCCGACAATTGGCAAGTGATAGCGTGCAGGGGGCGAGAGCCCTATTAATTAAATTAAAAAAAATATGGAAAATGAAAATTTTAGTAGTAGTCAGGGCCCGATTTACATTTTGAATCACTATAGGCACAACTCATGTTTGGGGGCCCCTCAAGCAACAAAAAATTTTTAAACATAACATTTAGTATGTGTTTGTAAAACTTGCCAGTCACACCAAAATTTGGGGGCCCCCAAAGGGAAAAAACTAATTTGTTTTTCAAATGTCAAAGAGTCAGCCTAACATTTGGAAGCCCCCAATGTGCAAAATGATTTTGTTTTTAAATTATAAAATGTTTGAATAAGATCTGGGGTGCAAAATCGATTTTTTTTTTTTTTTTCAAATTGTCAGACCAAAATTTGGGGGCCCTCAAAATGAACATTCCTTGTGGTTTTAAAATAATTTAATAATACAAATTTTCTGTGAAGCAACAGAACACTAACAGTTTGTTTTTGAAAGATGCTATTTTTAAATATTTTTCTAAAAAAATTTAAACTGCAAAAAAAATAATAACCAAAATTAGGGGGCCCTCTCAAAGTGGGGGACCTAGGCCCGGGTCTATTGGTAAATAAGGCCCTGGTAGTAGTTATTTAGCATTTTCGCCAACTTTTTTTGGATGTACATAAATTAATTCACAAAACTAAAGACGTTTCATTCTGAATTTTAAAATTTTTTAAAGATTTCTGTGGCGTTTGACTTGTTCTTAAATTTCTGGAACCTCTCCGGTTGAGCTACTTGTCTTTGTCCAATGCGCCACGTATCATTTTTCGACTTTTTTTATTAGTGTTGCGATCCGCTTGAAAGCCGAAAAATGTGTACATATTTAATGCCTTACGATCTCCTTGGTGCTGTATTTTAATTTAATGCTTCTCTAAGTTTTGCATCACTAACTGCCTACATCATTTCCCGAGAGCTATCAAGCTAGCCCCGCAATCTTCACGAACATGCTACATAAACTATAAAAAAAGAATTTAAAAGTAAATACTACAAGCAATTTTTAAAGAAAACTTTCATACGTTTTGGTGCATTTTACATAATTTATATTCTCCATAGGCACAGTGGACTATCAACAAAGTTTATACAGAAATCCATAGCTATTTTCTAAATATTTTAGAAGCAAATGCCACAATCTCCATTACTTTATTAAATAAAGTTTCATATATTGTCAAAAAAAAAAAATCATATAGATTAAAAAAGAAGGAAAAATCTATTGGCCAGCCACAAATTGTATGCTACCCCCTAAAAACACTCCCGAATCCCTTCATTTTCATCTTTAATCCATTAGAATACGTTCTATATCTTCTTCAACAAATTACCGTTTTTCAACAAAACAATCACTATTTAACATTCGATTCTCATAATACACAAGGGTCAGCAGTCTTTTTTTTTTCCAAAACTGTATAAATCGGTTTACATTTTCTGGTTGCTCCAAATGCTTTAACCCAACAGAACGAGCGTGCGCTTCCTAAACCAACGTTAAGACGCGCAGGGGTCATAGAATGACCCCCAACTAAAACGTAGTTAAAAGCATTACTTCTTTACTTATTTATGTCAAACCGCCCATTTTTAAACATTAAAATTTACATTTAAACACTAGTGCGATGCATAAATTAATTTTAAAGGGCAATACGTAAAGAATAAATTAGCTTCATGTATTGCGCTAGTAATTAAAGGTAGTTTAATACATATACTATAAACTAAGTAACTAGTTCATAAAAATCGTTTTAAATAATTATTTTTTATACTTGTAAGTATTTGTGAACTTTATAATAAATATTCCAGCTTGTATTATTGATATTTTTAACATGAAATTCTTAGAGAAACATATTTTCTTTTTGCTATAATCATTTTTAAAGTATGATTTTAACTAACCAAACGGGTATTGGGGGCGTGAAAATGCCTGAAATACTTTCAAAACACTAACAAAAGGTAGATTGGGGGGAGAAACTCAGCTTCTGATAAGAAAGGAATGAGCAGGTGGCTAGTTTTCAAGGAATCCGAATTTGGATATAGCTTGGGGTCATAAAATGACCCCCGCGCGTTCTCTCGGGTTAAATTTATCCGAAATTTGGAAAAATCTGATAAAGAAATGTGTTTGCAAGTATTACTAGTGGTGTAAAATAAATTATGCTTAAACATTTAAACTTATGTTCAATAAGGGAGAGAAAAGAAAAAAAGTGGGTTGTAATTGTTGGTATTTTTCTTACTTGAACCTAATTTACCCTTCTTTTAATTTTCTTTTTTAATTTTTTATTTCATTAAATTTGGAGATAATGCGCTGTCTGATGGATTTAAATAATATTTGATGGATTTAAATAATATTTCAACATCGTTTTCTGTGGTTCTAATGCATGCGAATTTGACAGAGACGAGGCAAATCTTAAAAAACTAAAAATTATCGTAAAAATGAATTTTTTTCAAATGTAGGCAAACTTAAGAGCAGAAGCGCGACCGGAATATATAAAACGACTGTATTTCATTTTCTAACCATTTTGTCTGCCAGTTGGCGTTTTTTTTTCACGGTATTAAGACTAAAAATCATTCCCTTTTTTCGGCTCATTCTAATATTACCGAGTGCACTCTTTTCCTCTTTCAAAATCTGCTGGTTTTATTTAAATCTCTGAAAACAAATTGCTTGTGTGAGTAATAAGAACACGGTGCCCGTGATTGTAAATTAGAGAGAGAAAAAAGGGTTTTTTGGGGGGTGGATAAGGGGGAGGTAGAGTTGGTCATTTTATTGCTCCAATATTTACTCGTCCCGAAAAAAAAAATCGAAGTTAATTCAATTTTTGTTTCCCTTCCAACTTATCAATTTTAGTGCACCTGTCGCCCTATAGCGCGTGAACTATACCGCATTTACAAATATATAAAACATATATTTTGAAGGGCATTATCAGTTCTGGGGACAATCTCTGTTATATAGGTGATATGTTATAGGGGAGGAATGATGCAATAGTGTAGTAACGCAAAAATAAAAATAAAAAAGGCGGGAGGACGACCACAGATACAAGTCTATGTTGTTGAAATCAAAAACTAGGACCAGCTTGTGCTATAATTTTAAAAATTGTGGGGAGGGGAGGTACGTGTAAAAATTAAAAATTGAGGGGGGCACCCTCAAGCAGTTTACACTTTGGTATAAAAAACTAAAAGAAAAGGGAAATAACTTACTTCAAATCTCGGCGGATTGTTCGTTTATACACACGAAGCATGTGAATCCGTCGTCTCATCCCCATCTTCGCAGGATGAATATCTACACCGTAAATCACGCACGCCAATACCGATCTGCGTGGAACCCGGAAAAAACAAAATTTGTGGCGGTGAAAAAAGAAAAATGCAAATGAAAGAAACTGGCGTTCCAAATCACGACAGCGTGAAAGCCGCGCAACAGTCCCCAGCCACAGATATCACTTTTTACACTCCTTGTACAGCAGCCAGGAGAATGTTGACTGTGTATCGATGTTTAACCTTATTCGCGTAAATTCGCCACCGCGGCCTCTTCCTCATTAGCACAGGGCCAACCACGTGGTCAGAGTTCGCCAAATGCTGGGCGTGGGGAACTGGGGCAGAAGGAAAAGCCAGTATGAATTCTTCGGACGGTTTGGTACAGCCAGTTTCTGGTGAAACGAAACTAGCGGGGAGGGAAAGAATGTAGAAAAGAAGCAAAAAGGAAACGTCCCGAATAGAAAAGGAAGATTGTTTGCATTTGAAGGGCAAACTCCAGAACGCACACACAACAAAACGAATGTGAGTAACTCGCGTGACAGAGAACACAAAACACGGGCTTTTGTCTTGACAACGGAACTTTTATGAATGGTTTTGCAATAAAAGGGTAAGGAAGAAAAAAAGTTTTATTTTCACAGCGATAACAAAAATAAGGAAATTTTTCATCACAAAACAAAGCTATCTCTACGTAGGAACTTTCCCAATATTCTTTACATTCTGACGCAATTATTAGCCAGTTCATCAAACCTACTACCCCCCAAATATATTGGCATTGTTCTAAGGCACAAAATGCAATTGAAATTTTTTTTTAAAAAATTTTCCCCATAAAAAATACTTTAAAATGTTTTTTTACATTCACTTACATTTTACAATAAGGCATGATTATTAGCAGGAAGACAATGAACAGGTTGATTTTTTTTCATATTTTATTACTCAATTAGAAACACAATTCGTAAAAATAAGGAGAGATATTGAGAGAAATTCTTCAAAATTACAGGAAAAATAGCAGAAAATGTTGATAGGTTTAGAGACTATTCATAAAAAAAATGATGTCAAACTTTTTTTCTAACATATTCGATCCTGTCACCTCCCCCCCCCCCCCTGTTTGTCACAAAATGTCCCACAAGCATGTGCACTTGCAGTCCGTGACGGTTTCAAAGAGTTGTGGCGATCGCCCCCTCCAACAAGAGGCGAACGATAAGAGAGGAGTAATATGAGCTCCCCTAAACAAATAAGAATGAAAAATAAAAAGTGTGTGAAAAACAAAGAAAACTGAATCTTTACTTAAAATCTATCCACCAACACAAAGTTTATCGTTTCAAGCAAGGAGGATGGAAATTTTTAAATTAGAGTGATTGAAATAGCACTATTGATTCTTAGTTTTACTTTGCCACATCAAGAATCATCACATAACATATATTCTTAGATTTTAAAAATTTTTGCTCTCAGATCGCTGATTTCCGAGTCCTTCATTCAAGAGTAGATTTTATCAAAGAAATCGTAAAACAAACAATCGTATTATGAACTGAAATTTTTTTCGGAAAATCGAATTTTAAATTCTCGGAACATTCTCTCAAAAAATTTTCGGAAATGTCGGAGAATTTCGGATCAGAATCACCCATGGACCTCGTAGGGCCAGAGTCGGCTCATTTTTCTGACTTGTAGTTAAAAAATTATTCAGTGTCCCGCACAAAAGCCAAAAGCATTCCCCCCCCCTACCCCCCCCCCCCCAAGAACTTTTGGGATTCTTCTACCAAGGGACGATGGACATACCATATCTTTTCTACTGTCTCCTTTGATAGATTTCATCAACCAGTTCTACACAAATCATGGCTTAACTCCGGACTATTTCTTTCGACGCTCACTTCTCCCAGACAGTAACTGTATCTGTGGGGACCATGGTGACTACGAACATTACTTCTTCCACTGCAACTTCACAAGACAGTTCCATCTACAACTCGCTCCTGCCATCCGTCCTCAGTGGATTCGCTACACTATTCACGGTAAGACTGTCTTCTCAATATTAACTGAATTACTTCATTTCATAGTCCTAAATAGAAATACCTTTTTCCCAACTCTTTCCTAACGTCTAATTTATCAATAACAACTAAACCACTTCTGCACCTATGCCTCTCCTTGTCTGCCTATGCTGTAAAGTGTGTTTTGTTTTTGTCAGTAGTTTATCTGATACTTTTCTCTGTTGTATCATTTCGTTTTCTCTGTTTTTCTGTGTTGTGTTGTTGTGTTGTATCAAAATTGTATTAATTTCAATAAAGTTATAGGTACCGTGATCGGGGTACTAATAAGGTAAAACTGAGAAGGCTCTACAGCCAGTCGGACCGTGATTGGGGGCAATTTTCCAATTTTCCCCCAGGGCCGCCAATGCAATCATTTGTAAAGATTGAGTTTTTGATTTCTAATTTCTTTATTTTGGTCTGTTTTTCATGTCAGTATGAGAACTTTCATTAAATTTTTATTTTACAATTCGAATCTGAATTGCTTATCGATCAATAATTTCCTCCGATGCAACCCGGAAACAGAATGTTATGGTGGAATAATATTTCTTTTCCCCATTCCATGAAGGAACGTGTTGTTTCTCATTCCCCTGGTGTAGGAAAGACTACATCAGTTCCAGAAGATCAAATAGGTCCATGGCTAAGTGTGATATGCAGCTTCACTTGAGCGAGGAACCACGAGGGCTGAAGAATGACAATCTTATTTATTTGGTCTTAATTTTTGAACTAGCTCCCAGATGAGAAAACCGTCAACCGAGGTTAGCAACCCCCCAAAGGTATCGTTTCACTTGGAGGACATTGAAGACACGAGATTTTACGTGCACCAGCTCCTTTTAGCGTACACGGTCCTAAGCACCCAGCCACGAGAGGTTGTCACCCTCCCAAACACTGACCCTCAGTCGATGCTGCTTCACTTTCGGTGATCTGTGGGGACTGAGCTTCTACCGACTGGTCCACTGCGAGACATGACGGAATGAAAAAGAAACATTAAAACAAAAGGGAAATTGAGGCTGACCCTCCTAAATGACCGACCTGAAATCGCCCCTCCCAAATCGGGACTCAGGATCCGCCACTGCTCGCAGTTCAGAAACAAAACACTACTTCATAGGTCACATTTCTAATTTTAGAATTTATTTCAGAAAGAAGTTTCTGCCATGCGGTTTCAGCCGATTATTACCAGTGGTTTCAACCGCTTTGGCAGAAACTTGCCAACCCAGGTTAAAAGGATATTTGAACAGGTACAAAGGGCAAAAGTAACTTTTCTTCACCAGACCCTTACCTGTTAGCCGAGGCCTTAGGAATGCTTACGCACAGGGAGAGGTAGTGGGGTCTACGGATTTTACATGCACATATCCCCAAGTATACATGGTGGTCTTCAGTAGGTATAGAACGCGCGACCTTCCAGGTGGAAGACCGACGTGGTAACCACTAGGCTACCACGGCTCGGAGCAAAAGTAACTGGCATCAGGGTTGCCAGATGTGGCTAACATTAGCCAATATGGTTAGTTAAAGATGCTGCTGGTTAAAAGTATTTTCAATTACTAGCCACAGACAATTCTAGCTAGTATTGGCTAATTTTAAATTTAGCTTCCCATATTAAATTTTATTATTTGTTTTTTCTTTATTCTAACCAAGATTTGCTTGATTTGATATTTATATGCTGGTCATATATACATATATTGGGCGCACCGATGATGGTGGACTAGCTGGACCGATTCTCCCTTTCGGAACGCACCGGATATCCGGTATATGTTTTGAAAAAAAAATAGAGAAAAACTTGTAAGAGTTAGGAAGCTGTGGAATGCATAAAAATATGCATAAAATTCATAGGTTTTAAACATCCGAGCCGGATATCCAGTAAAAATCCATCCGACGAGACACCGGATATCCGATAATTGGCATTATAACAACAACCAAGTTTAGAGAAAATTGCTAATTTTGGCTAAATTGTTTCTGGCAATTGGCTAAAAGTCGCCCGAAAAACCTGGCAACCCTGACTGGCATCGGTGTCAGACCAACAATGTTTAAAATATCTTGCGAAACACCTAGTTTGTTCTGGTTAGCTCACTGATATGAGCTCATTATTATATTATTAGGTCATTGATATGAGGATTGCTTTCGTGGGGGCGCGAAAGTTAAAATTAGATGACCGCTGTGGTTATTACAAGTATAACACAACATACAGAGGAACTCAGAATACTCACTTATAGGCACATTGGCCGAATTTAGAGCTAGTGTTAAGACTTCTCTTCTCATTTAGAACTTAACAAAAATCATGGATACCGCACGGATTTTTCAATTATGGATTTTGATAATAAGCCTAAAATTCCAATTCCTCTGAAGAAAAGTAAAATTCTTTTACCGGCGGATAATTCTCACAACTTCTCTAAAACGCTTACCGTTAGCATCGAATTTTCCTTTCTGAGTATGCTATCTATAACTTTGAACCTAGCAATCTTGGAATGGTACGCAATCTGAACAGGATTGCAAAGATGACGCTTCGAAATACCTTGACGTGTAACATTTAAGATCGATCATATCAAAGGCTGCACAATGGATGTCTTGAGGTGAGAAAATCTGCAATATTCAATTCGTTAAAAAAAAAAAAAAACTAGTTTTGTAAAATACAGCATTGTTTTAAGAGTAAAAGTGGAAGTAAACTTACTGAAACAAGAAAATGTTTCAAGAATGTTGCGAAAGTAAAACTCATTTCAAATGCTATATTGATGCTGATGTTTTCCGTGCGTTGCTAGCAAGTATTGAAATCCTCCACTGATCATTTCTGTTTCGAATGCATAAAGCCGAAACTAAATGAAGTGATGCACTAAATATTTTGAAGCTATGTTGTTTGTCATAATACGCGTATATGTTGGCAACGGTCAAAGATACTGTTTTCAAAATATTACAACAAATCTCGATGATCTATGAAATCAAACATTTAGAAACTAGAAAGGAAAACAAAAAAACATTTAACCTCATGAATAGCAGAAAACGTAAGTTATTGCTTTTGTTTTAACCAATTTATATTTTTATAGTGTGAATATTAGTGTTTTACATGCATTATAATAATTATGCAATTTATTCTGCGTAAATTAGTGTTTTTAATTTTTCCTGGTCCTTCAAAAACAACTGCTTTTGCTTTATAATATAACTAGCTGTACCCGGCCACGCGTTGCTGTGGCTCAGTCTGGTTTGATGGAAAAGCAAGAGAAAACACATTTCTAATATGTTTCAATTCACAATGATTGTTGTTTCATTGCCTGAAAATATAGATTGTCTGTTTCACCCATTCTAGAACACGCAATATATAATTGTCCAAGTGAGAAGCAATTCGTGTCTAGATCTAAACTGTTCAATTTGATTGATTGTTTTTTTTTTGTTTTTTTTTTTCAATGTTTGAGGCTATCCGTCGGGAAGATCCTATTCGGCAAAGGGGTGGGGTGATACGCTGAGATGGGCACTTTTCTAAATTATATTTTACGCTGACATTTTTTTGCGTTTCCCCGATGATATATTCTATTTCCAATTTTAATCTTTAACACAAAAGAGAAAAGTAAAAAAACCGCAGAGAGCTTATTATTCTTCATAAAAACTAAACCTTTCCAACGCTTTCCTTTCCAACGCTTTATTCATCCTCTTCACCCCTATTTCGATGAAATAGAAGCAGACCTGACGCACGCGCAAATTCGAGGAAAGTCTCTAAGCTTCTTCATAGTTAAGAAAATCAGACAGTACTACAAAAGACCTTTGGTACTACAGATATGGAGGTACAGAGATCGACAGTACTACAGATCGTCAGGAATTAACCCTAAACAGCGCAGTGTTGTTTTTAAACAACACTGCGCTGTGTAGGGTTAATTCGCGCTGGGTAGAGTTTTAGAGAAATTGTTAAACTTCATTGGTAATTAAAGTAAAAATTTGCACATGCAACTAAAAATTATTAGTTCCTTAGCATACCTATTTATTGTTGGTTTTCTTTCATTTTTTAAATGATTATATAAAAAAATTATTGTTACTCCAAAATGCGCAGTGTTGTTTTTAAACAAGTCAAATTTTCCCGAATTCTATTTTCTGAATTAAATTTTAAAAAAAAAATTAGTATTTTTTCTACTTATAACTAGCACAAACAAACACACACAAAAAAAATTTACAAAGAAAAAAATTGCGTAGTGGAGCGGATGTTTTGTAAGGGAGGTAAGTTGCTATATTGATTCATCCGCTGTTGCCATCCTCGTAGGCTACGCTTCAGTCTAGGGGTTCCCAAGCTTCTCCATTGGAAGAATTAGAATTTCGTCACAGCACAGTCACATATCTATCCGTGGTATGTATGATAATTGTATATTTATGCACAATTTTGGAGAAAAATTGGAAAAATGAAAGAACGTAAAAATAATGATCATAACTCGGGTTTTATTCAACTTATATAAAAGTACTTAAAAGTAACCATCACATTTTTTTGTGCACTCAACAACAAAGAAGGTTCAATATCGGAGCATCTCGCTGCACCCCTCAACTCTCGGTGTAGCACCGAGAGTCTGCTATTTTTGATTTAAAAGAAGCAGAAGTGAATATTAATACATAAAATATGTTCTGAATGTTTCGTTAAATTTAACAGCAACTGCAATATTAAAATATTATTACTAAACGGCATTTTAATCACGTACCAACTGAAATAATAAATCTTTCATTACTTAAATACAACCTGCACGGTGCACGACACGTATGGACTTAATTCCTGAAAGCCGGTAATTTCACCGGCCTTGAGGCGGCCATCTCTTATCTGTATCTATGTTTTTGTGTAATTATTTCAAGTGTCCTGTCTTCAATAAACCTGTGTTCGTCTGAAAATTTGGATGTAGTTCTTATCTCATAGGGACTACACCTCACATGGTAACTCTACATGTAGTCACATTTCTACAAGTCCCCCCAAGACTTGTAGAAATAGATTATAATAAAAAAAAACTATTCGTACATCAATGACTATCAAATTCCATAACTGTTCATGATTATGTAGATTACAAATGACGGAATAACATTCGTTTCATTGTGTTATTTGAATAAAAGCAATTACTATTGTTTCGTAATGGATATAAATGGAGATAAATAATTATATGACAGGTAAACTTTTAAGTTTTCGATGAAAGGATTTAGAAACGTTAGAAGAGGTAAATACTTATCGACTCTCGTCATAAAGACACTATTCGCGTTATAACGACATTTGAAGGAGAACCAATTAACGTCCGTTTAGGATAATGATGCCGTTTCACACTCGATATAACGACCCTGAAGGAACACGACTCTTGATATAACGACAAGCGTCTGGAAAAAAAATATAGAATTCGGAATGTTGTATCTGGAGCAAAGGGAAAACAATGATCTAAAAAAATGACAACCGCCTCTCTCATAAATGAAACATTGAAATTTTTCTTTCTTTAATTCAGTAACTTAAAATTATATTTCACATGAACTCTTTTTGCATAATTTATATTTTACAATGTAGTAAGTACAGTCAGTCAGGGAAACTTTGAACCAAGTTACGTCCTTTCGTATATTTGGCTAAAAAAAAGAAACTATGTAGAAGGTCCAGCGCTGTGCACTCGGCTAAATAGGTTACAAAATCAGTTTTCTACTCTTAATTTTTAAATGAAGTCTAATATACTAAAAAATATCACGTGGTTCAAATCTTTTATTAAATAAAGTATTTTAACTTATTATCAAGCGTCACAAAATTTAGCATTTTTACAAATAGAATATTGCAGCGCAGTAAGAGGGTTGTAAAAGGCGATTTACTTTTATTATTATTATTATTATTATTTTCATTAAAATGTTGAGAAACGATGCTTTTCAAACCAACCGTTTGGATTAGTACATAATTATTAATGATGAGACTGACGGCTGTTTTTCTTAGTTATTCGCAAGTCTCTTCTTCTCATATCAAAGTAGGCAAATGTCAGTTTTTTATGTTAAACGTGAAGGCCGTTATATGAAGGAAGACTTTTTTTTCCCTTCATTTGAATTCAATGAAAGAGAAGGTAATTCACCAAAATGCGTAAAGCTGCTTAATCATTAATGTGTTAAGTCTTTTCCTTTCTAGTCAGAGTGCTCTACGAAGACACAGTAAGTAGTTTTCCATCTCACCGTGTTTGTTAATATAGCTACTTCATGATATGTTATCGCAAAATATTATCGAACTCGAACATCCTACTCTTGTCTGCCAGTTTGTAGTTAGATTTTCAGGCGGCTCCAAAAAACTTTTGATGCTTGTTTAGAGAAAAAATTGGACACCAGATTACTTCTTAAATGTGTAAATTATTCTTCTGCCAGTGCCAACCAAGCCCCTATTCAAGTAACTGGGTAGAAAAGGATCATTCATTCAAAACTACCTCCTGTATTTTTATTCATTGTACAAAAATTAAATTACTTAGGTTACGATATGAATGTTTCTTTTTCATACATATTAGAAAATTTTGCGTTTGTCAATCAATTACATTCCCCCAGCCCAGCCCTGAACTAGGTCCAATTAATTACCCAAATCAGAATCGGCCCGATCCTTAATAAATTCCGATAATAATTGGAGTTCTAAGCTATAGCTTATAATTAAGGGGTTAAAGCTCTTTAGTTCAATTAGGAAATGAGTTTTGTAGCATCCTCTTCTTTTATGTACCTTTTACAGTTATGTACAATACAGTTAACTAATTCCCAGAATTCAAATGTCCAGTGCAAATTATAAACTTTTGTGGTTCGCTTGGTAAGTAGAAATCAAACAGTATGCCCTGAACAGATCTAAAACATTAAAGATGGCACATAACATTTTTAAGCATTAATGATTTAATCGAAGAAATAAAATATATTGGTGGTGATCACACATTCTCAAAAAGCAGGGTTTCTCCCAATCTTTTGCAAGTCATGGCACCAGTGAAAAAAAAAAGAATTTTTTCACTGCACCCTAGTCATATATATCAACACGCGATATATATATGTACATATCATATTTATATATTTGTATGATTTTGAAGAAGAAATCAATGAAGTAAGTTGTAAAAACATAAAAAGAATCATTATCTCATATATTCACAATAGTAAATGAATTGTAACCAATCCGTTTTTGTTTGCCTATCAATGAAGATTTAATATAAATGAGCTCCTTGAAGCACCCTTCAGCTATCGATGTGGCACCCAGAGTGCTGCAGTACCAACTTTGGGAACCCTTTTTAAAAGGTAAACTTACAGTCACAATAAGAAATAAACTAAATTTGAAAGATTTACCTGTATTTGTAAGTAAGCATACCCTCCATATGCATGTAAATTAAAAAAAAACATTATTCTAGAACGCCTAATTCGTTTTATAATTAAACTGGTGATTATGAATTTGTTTAATCAAAAAAGAATTTCTTTGAAATACTTGATTGTCGTATTCATCTCTGAATGCGATTTATAAAACATTCGAAATTAAAAAACCACGTTCCTAATGTTAAAATATCCCACGCGATATTAAAAATTTAATAAAATACCGTAACTACCTTACACACAGTAATTTAGAAACGATTTAGGCAATGTAATCAAATTTCAATGCAAAATAAATGGGATCTGAATATTTGTAAACGACGGGATTGCACGCGAATCGCTTACAATTTTAAGTAGAAAGTGGGTTTAAATATATTTTTAACGTCTAAACTCATTTATATCACCAATCAAAATTTAATTCAATCACACAGACAGTCGAAAACCGAATTCGTGTAATTGATCTCATTTAATGCAAATTCACGAGTAGAAAACTTGAGGGGAAAAATTACATATTACATTAAATGGAGTTTTTTTTTTTTTTTTCCCGTAATAGTGAGTAATACGAAGCATGCAAATGACTACAGAATTAATTGACCGTCATAAAGGAATATTAATTGCCTTTGTTTATTTCATTGGCTTAGAAAAGGCATTTGACTGTCAAGCAACACTTAAGCAATTATTACAGCATTATTTTTTTATGTATTAATTTTACTTATAACGTAGGTACCATAAATGATACGAAATTTCACGATGGAGCGATAAACTACAAAACTGATTTTAACATTTTCTAACATTATGCTAACCAGAAGGCTCTGTGCTAACATAAGTGCAAAAATAACGTGACTAAAGACAAAAAAAAAATATGTCAGTTAAACAATCTTATAAAAACATACTTTCCAAGTTTATAAGAAAGCTAAATATTAGTTTAATTTTTCGCTTCTGAAATGCTGCCTCAGTTTATTGATTTCGTCTATTTCTTGGATATTCGTCTATTTCTAATACAAAAAATTTTGAAATATCTTTCAACTCAACGTTGACTGAAACAAATTAAAAGCTTCAAACAACCCCTTATAGTTAAGTACGTCAACGCGAATGCAAACAAATATTATTACTTCGCTCAACAATGAAGTATCCTTGACAAACTGACATAACAAATAAGATTTTTAAAGAAAAGGACTGGGAACTTACAGAAGAAATGACATTCGAGAACGGTGGAAAATAATTAATGGCTGAAAAGGAAAGATGTCAATAAGGTAATTCCAGAAACATATCATAAATCAAAAGTTTAGTTTTTCCCGAACACTGTTTACTTCGAGAACAAGTGTAAATTGTAAAGTAATTTGTCAGCCTATGACCTACAAAATGACTTATTAGAACCTAAGGTGCCTATTATGAGCGATGACGCTGCCCCCCACTTCTCAAGAGCAATAAATCCAAAAAAAGACAAAAAGATTAGTTCTAAATAAGTAACTAGAATTCTAACTAAGAACAAAATGGAAGGAAAAAATATTCTTTTTTTTAAGTCCTATAATATTTGACACAGTCGCTTTCAGCAAAAAGAAAATCAAAAGTATATGAAACGAAAGTTATGAAACATCACAAACAGAAGAGCGGCGTGGCGAATCCCAGCTGAGACGAATCAAGCGACACCGCCTTAAATAAACAATTACATTTACTTTAACGCGCACCAAACATGGATTTTTTCAAATTCTGTCACAATTATTACGCCTGGGATTCTGAACAGGAGCGCCACATTTGAAGGCGGGAGGGGAGGGGGCGTCATTATTTCAATGGTTCTGAATGATCCTCTGAATTCTATCCTGGAAACTAGACAAGAAGAAATATTTGTCCGCGGAGGTTTCTTAGATCTAAATTCATCAAAGCCCTTACAGACTGAGTACGGGATCTAAAATGATACGATGCTAAAGTTGCTTTATAGAAAGTACTTAGATTTTTGAATCATTAACATCGTCATTCGTTCTGGAATGCACGCCACCGAAGTTAGTCAGCAACCATGTGATAAAAAAAGGAACCGACCTAAATCACGTAAGGGGCCTTTAACAGATCCGTCATTTAAGGGGGTTGAGGGGGTGCAATTGCACCCCCCTTTTATCGTAAGAAATGTATATTTTTGTGTATGTAATTTGTTGTTTTTTTAATGCAATATACATCGAGTTTACACTTTGCCCTCCTATAGAAAATTTAACAAGAAGTTCCGTCTATAACTATACGAACCTACTTTCCCGTATACACCAAATTCAAATTTATAATCTAGCTATCTCTTTCTCTCTCATTTACCTTTAGTTCTAAATTGCTTCAAATATACATTTTTCAACGGTTAATGCACACTCATTCACTCACTTACTCTCATCATTCATACATTCGTTCGTTATTCATTCATTCAGAAATATCCTTAAAAATCCAAATGAAAAACTTTAATGAGGAAATGGGCTTGTTTAGTTCTAGATGAAATTCGTATCTGTACATGTTCTACCCGTCATAAGATCTTTCTGATAAATTTTATTCCAAGTAAATCGTCTATTAGATCAGGATTTATGTAGGATTGAAATTTCACTCGTAGGCGTTAATGTTAAATTTTTTGAACTATTCAAAACTTTAAAAAAAAAATGTTCAAATTTAAAAAAAAATTTCACTTCCGAGAGCTCCTTCAAATAAGCTTGTTCAATGGAACTTGGATCTCATGTGCAGGGTTTAGATCATTTGTTGCACATTTCATATCCCCGATAGCACTAACGTTAAGATTTTTTGAATTGCTCAAAATTGAACGAAAAATGGTTCAATATAGAAATTAGATGTCCTCAATGAGATCTTTCGAATGCAAAAAAAAAAATTTCGAATCGGACAATTCCTCAAAAGCTGTCGACAAACACACATCTTCCCCCATCTCAAACCCTATTTACAAATTTTTTATTTTTCAATCTTTATTTAATTACTTTACTTATTTTTGGCTTTTCCTTAGTTTCAACGATATTTTTACGATACATTGGGTTTCTAACATATTTTTTTTTAAAACGTTTATGGGAAAGTAGGGAAAAAATCATGGGCTTGACCTATAACACCTATTTGTCTTTTTACAAAACTACGTTATTCTCGCTAAACTAACGATTGCCATTTCTGTGCTAACGAATTTAAATGAAATTATCTCCATTGATAGTCTTTTGTAGAACTATTTACTACAATCAGTGCGTTAATATTTGCGAACTTCTTATTTTATTCTTTTAATTTAAGCATATATACTTTTATGTGTTAATACACATAAAAGTTTTAATGGCTTCATTCAATTTTCAAACAAAATTTCCTCGTAAAACTTTCATAATTTCTTTTCTTCCTCTAAGCACGTCGTTCATTATCATGAACCTTTAACACGAAAATGAAATAAATTGGGCTGTAGAATAGGAGGAATAAAACAGTCGCCATGGTGTAAGACAAGCAAGGAAATTCTTGGCACGCCAGCAAAAAACGTGGTATTAAAACAGAACATGCATTATTTTTCAGCCGTTTATGAATTATAAACAACAAAATCCGCCTGTACTACTTCTATAAAACTCATCGAGTTTTGTTTATTATGGTTTTCCATACTGATTTAGGTGAAAAATGAGAATTTCCGGTCTAATTTTTCAGATTTGGGAATCATAAAATTAAATTTACTTCAGTTACCGGAGAAAATATATCAGCAATCGAGTAGAAAAATAACACTCACTAGCAAGTAAACACTTAGGTATTAAATTTATTAAGATATTCCATCTTTATAGGTTGAATATGTTAACAAATTTGATACCTAAATGCTAAAAGTAAATTTGGGTTAGATTTAGATTGATCAAAATAAACCATAAACAGGAAGTTTTTAAAATGAAATCCAAATTACATTAAATGATTTTAATGTCATGAACAAAGTTGTCGATTTGAGATTAGAGTACCATGTCTATTTAAAACAAACATGTTGTACAGTTGAAAATGTCATGGCATAATATGTAACTAAACCAAACATCCTAAAATCGATAAGAGTCAAAGCTCTCTTAGCAGGCATTTAAAAAAAAAAAAAAAAGAACACATTAAAATAAAAAATAAACGGAAAAAATTAACATTCTACCCTTTAACACATTAATATTAAATAACAGGGGTCGCGCTAGAGGAATTCGGGTCGGTTTTCGGGCGATTCCAATTAATCAAAACGGACCCTTCACGCAATTTGCGAAAAGCAAGGAATCCTTTTCTTAGGCATATGTAAATACACTTTGCGCAAATTTTAAATGCGGTTTCAAAAATATTATCAGATTTGCAGCTGTGAAATCTCACAAACGTTTTGGAGCGTTAGCTTTGACCCGACAACACAAGCTGCAGCCGCAAAAGGAATTTTATGAATTAGCACAACTTAGCGAAGCATGAATTTCTCAATGGCAAAAGCATTTTCATTCCCACTGCGGCAATTCTGTGTTTACTCAGCACATAATTCGGAGTTTAACAACAGTTTGATACTCCGTCCACTAAAATGTTAGAACTTGCAAGAGATAGTCCAAAATTTTCATCCATTTCTTATTTATTTTTTCTTAACTGAAGACACTATCTAGGATTTAGATGTTGATGTTACATCTTCATTCCATATCGATTATTCTTGTGTTCGCTGATTTATTATGATTAAAGCGCTAGTTAGATCAAAGTTTTTTTTTCTCTATTTCAAATGCAGCAGGCATTTAGACATTATCCTAATGCCAAACAGAGATCAAGAGATGTAATGATAAAAACATAATTGAAAAAGAAAAACACATAATATCAAAGAGTTAAATTGTTCAAAGAGTCTCTGGCCTCCCAATATCGGGAGTAGATGCAGCTCTTCACAAGAGCCGAACAGTCGAGGAGATGATCAACATCTACCACAGCACCACTGCAGCAGAGGGGGCAGGCAGGGCTATCCACTATCCGGAACTGGCAAAGATGAGCATATAGACAATCATGCCTAGTCGTGAGAGGGAGAGAACTACAGCGCTGCTTCTTGGGCAATCGGGGAGATTAAGGATGGAATTTCTCCAAGATCATTCTTTCGTCCGATCTTTTAGTAATCACATGTGCCTTGCCCTAAGTATTTTGTTGATCACTAATGAGGCGGAAGTATAAGTAACCAGGTTACATGGGGCCTGATTAACAAAACAGCCTTTTTTGGCCAACTCATCCGCTTTTTCGTTGCCAGAGATACCACAGTGTGATGGGATCCATTGTAAAACAACCGATTTATATTTTTCACGCATCTAGCCTAATAAGGATCTACATAGCGCTCGGACATACAACTAGGGTCTTGAGAGCAGTTTGCAATGGCCAGAATTGCAGCTCGTGAATGTGAGAAGATGGCAGCCTGATTGAAAAGAAGAGGACGAGCATTTAGATGAGCCAGGGCTTTGATTGCCTCAACTTCACCATCGAAAGCGGTCTTGGCTGTTCCCAACGAAAGGTAATGGGAGAAGTGCTCACAATAAATACCAGCTCCGGCCACACCATCCATCTCAAGCTTTGAGCCGTCAGTATATAAATGTAACCATGTTTCAAGAGGGAAGCCATTGTAGATGGTCTCCATCCCTGAGGCCGAACAATGATGCAGTACAATCCTGGGATTTTGAGACAGGACTTAAAAGTTCCAGATGGTGTAATATTCTACTAACTTCCAAAGGGTTTATGGGAGGTAGCAAAGGTTCAATCCGGGAAGGCATATAAGTTCATCCATCTCCTTTAAAACAGCTTGAAGAAAGCCGTGCTAGGTTTTCCAGCACCTGCCTGCGAGGTTCAGATTTAAACCACATATCATTATGAGGCAGGCGAATTAGTTTCTGACAAAGCTTCAAAGCTGATCTCTTTATCTCGTATTGCATGGAGATATCATTGGTATAGAATAGTAGTGCGTTGATAGGTGTAATTTTGACAGTACCAGTCATAAGACGGAAAGCATTAGTTTGCAGTCGTTTCAGTCTATCCATACCTCCCTCAGATATTATAATAAGAGAGGCGATACAATAAGTCATAACAGGTTTTACAAAGGTCTTATAAGTAGTAAGTAGAGTTGTGGTAGCACAGCCTCACTTAACTCCTGCAAGCCGTTTGAGCAGTAGTATACGCCTCTCAACCCGATGCTCTATGTCGTCAATATGCAATTTCCAAGTCAGTTACGATCGAATGTCACCCTTAAGTACTTAGTACTCTCACTGCCAGGGAGGGCTCTATTGTTAAAAGATACATGCAGTTGTAATGGTTAGTGGTATAGTGAAAAAGTTTGATAGGTCGTTTTCTCTGTGTTAACAATCATATTGTTTTAAAGACACCAGGAGTGAAGTCTGGACATGGCGTTATTTAAGGAGGTTCCAAGTCTCTCTTTCGCTCTGTTTTTTGGGGCTAGATCTCCATACGACAAGGTCGTCAGTATACAAAAGTAAACCCGTATTTTCATCAATCAAAGAGTGTATTAGATCATCAACATACAAATCGAACAGCAAACAACTTGGCACGGCTCCCTTGGGAACCATAACCCTCCAAATGATATCCCTCAAGTATAGGGTATCAAGGGGGGCCAGGTTCACACATTAAGAGGTAGGGAAACTGGACTGGCGGGGTGGCAGAACGCATATCAGTCCAGCGGAACTACCTCTGCTCATAAATGGGCCCACCGTAGACGATCGACGACCACCAGGCCCCGTTTCGACAAACCCAAAGGCTTCGGCTAAGTGGTTATGGCGTCTGGTGGAGAAAAGTATGCAAAGTCCTAAAACTAGACTGTGCGGTTTCCATATCGAATATTTGTACGATACTGATCAAGAAAGTCAGCAAACCACCGCAGCATATTTCCCGATATATGTTTAGTAGCAAGTTTATATAGAAGCTTAGTTTTCCAAACAGTACCATATGCTCCCTTGAAATCCACGAATATAGCACCCAAAATACAATGTTACCCCTATCAAGCTTGTCCTTAATACACTGGAAAAAAAAATGGTGACAAGCTCCTCAGTGGAACGGTTTTTCCTGAAACCACCCTGCGCATGATGCAGAAGTCCCTTAGTTTCAAGATGCATTTTAATCTATTGGTAACAAGTCTCTCCATTAATTTTACCAAGATGCAAGTCAAGGAAATCTGCCGATAACTATTAAAATCCGAAGCAGGTTTATATTTCTTTAACAAAGGGATGATTGTGGCTTTTTCCCACAGAGATGGCACTGCATCAATTTCATTCCAAATTTTATTAAAAAGCCTTGGAAGCGTCTTTCTTGCTTTCGCACCAGTATGATGAATAAACTCGGTGAAAATAAGGTCAGTACCAGGGGACTTACCCAGTCTCATCTGAGAGATAGCTAATTCAAGTTCACACTCAGTAAAATTATTGTTACACAGATCCTCAGCAGAGTCATCCACAGCCCTGGCCAGAATCTCCTCGAACACTGAATCTCCTCGCTAGTTTATCTTTGTGTTTCATGTAGCTTGATTTCCTTTGCTTTAAGGCAAACAATGTTGCAAAAGCACTCGAAATTTGATCATCATTACATAATGTTCTATTGTTTAGCCTTATGGGCTCCTTTATCGTCCTACAATTATTTGAGCAAAGTCGATTCATGAATTTATAGGTTTTCAATGCCTCTGTTTTATAATTTACTCTAGAGATGAATCCACTAAAGACATATCGCTTTGCCCCATTGATCTCTCTCTTCAAGATCGCCATTGCTCTTTCTCCAATCAATCACAACCTGGGGGTCTTGTGTTTTTTGTACTTGGTTTCAAACTCGTCACGCTTCTCTTTAAGCCTTGTGAGGTCAACTGAAAACCCTCTGCCTACCACGAGGGATGAACTTTTTGGCAGCCTTAATAATAATGTTGTTGGCACCAGTAACAACTTTGTCAGGATGTTGATTAAAAACTATTTTTGATTCATCCAGATTATTCTGCAAGAAATCTTTAAAGGCTGGACAATTCGCATTACGAAAGTTCCAGGACACTCTTCTGCAAGTGTGTTGTACACTACTCATACGAAGATCAATATTAGCCAGAATCAGGCGATGACCACTACCGCAATCTTCCATAACAGTTCTGAAAGTAGTGTATGATGTCAGTTGAAACCATCAGCAGATCTGGATTACTAGATGCACCACCGTAGTGTAGAAAGGTCGGTATATCGTGTTTATCAAAAACTAGCTCCATTTTATTGGAACACAAAAAGTCCTCAATAGCAACCCCCGCCAAATTTCTGTCTTTATAACCCCATTTTTGGGAATGAGCATTGAAGTCACCAATTACAATAGTCCTTCTGTTGACGTCAGTTAAATCAAAGTTAGGTTTATTATTAGGTGGATTATATACAGAAAATATTTTAAAATGGTAGTTATACATCCAACAATTTAATAGAGCTATCTATATCTTATCATTTTTGCTTCACCCGTGAGTTTTATAATTTCGAAGTTCGAAGGGATGGAATTCCTGACTTCAACGGCTGGCTATTTTCCTTCCCTTTTCCAAAGTAAAAACATTATAGCCAGGAAAAACAAATCTTTCCGTATCCTTTTTCACCCTGCTTATTGCCTCCATAACTGTGAAAACATCTACTTTCTTATCGTTCAGAATTTTTATAAGCTCGGTCCTCTTAGATTGGGTAAGCCCACCTGCATTCCACTGCAGAACGCGCAACGAAGCCCGTCTACGGCTCATATCAAACCAGAGAGCAAAGAAAACCAGAGAAACAAAACAGTCATGCTACGGACGCATTGCCCCCCCAGTTAGATCAAAGTTGGAGAGTTCAAATCTTCCTTGCTCTTAAGTCTTCAAACACGATTCAGAGCTCAAATTGAAGACCAGAATTTTATCTATCATCGAAAAAACTACAAACTGTCGAAAATTCGATTTTTTCCGCTGTTCGCTTGATAGCTTGCTCTAAGCACATAGCATTCGTTCTCTTGCTTTCTGTGCAAGATGGCCGAAAAAGAAATGAACAAAAACTTGAGGCAACTATCTGCTTAAAAACCGTATATGTGCTTTTTGAACCGTAGCTAGGTTTGTATTGTTACTTTATAATAGTTAAGCTGCCTTGTATATGTATACCTAACAATTTCAGAATTTAATTTGGTAGTATTCATTTTTTGTAATGGTGAAAAAAATGAACGAGGTGACCTGTGATATTTCTCTTTACCCCGACGACTCCCAACAACTCTCTACAACTCAAAATAAGACATCTTCGATTCACGAACACAACACATTTATTATGTACAAAACTATTTACACAGGAACATATAACTAAAGACACAACACATCGTTGCCTCCGCTCTTCTCAAGAGCATCTCACCAACTCTCTCTCTTTTCCATCCGTTCCCCGAGTCGCCCCCTGCGACGATGCTCTGACGTCATACGCCCACTACTCTGACGTCACACCCCCCACCTAAAATTGAAGCTAGAGTTTCAAAATAGCTTCAAACTCTTGAACACTATAAATCATAAAACAAAAAAATTAAAATACTTGCAGATATTAGAAAAGTACACAAATCATAAATATCAAAATAGAAAAATGTTCAAAAAAAAAAGTCACGTCACTAAAAGTTCATCAGTTTAAGGTATTAAGAGTTCACACTATTCACTCCACAGTCTGTAGACGTGACAATGCATCAGCATTAGTTAGTTGTGACCCAGGGCAATGAGTTATCTTAATGTCGTACTTTTGTAGCGCCAGTGCCCATCGCTGGAGCTTTGATGACTGCGAGGCACTCTTCGTTAGGAAAACCAATGGGTTATGATCTGTAATCAACTGTACAGATGAGCCAAAGACCCAGGTTTCAAACTTCTTTAAACTCCACACTACAGCGTAGGCCTCTCTCTCAACGGTCGGCCAAGCTTGTTGAGTCTTCGTTAATTTTTGGCTGATGTAACTAATGGGGTGTAATACCCCACCTTGGCGCTGAGACAGACAAGCGCCGATGCCTATTGATGATGCATCACATTGGATCACAAATGGCTGACCTAGCACTGGAGTGTGGAGACTTGGTGCGTCTACGAGGCATTTTTTCATATTGCCAAACGCCTGCTCGTGCTCTTCCTTCCAAACTAATTCCTCTGGCGATTTTTTCTTGGTAAGCTCCGTTAAAGGATAGGCTGTTTCGGCGTAACGTGGGATGTAATCTCTGTAATAATTACAGAGACCTAATAGACTCTTTAATTGTTTCTTCGTTTGTGGTCTGGCTAATTTTTGGATCGCTCGAACCTTTTCTGGATCAGTTCGATGGATACCAGATCCGATGATATGACCTAAATATTTGATGTGAGATTTCGCAAAGTCACATTTCTTTAAATTTACGGAAAATTTTAGTTCCGACAATTTTCTCAAAATAATGTCTAGATGTACCAAGTGTTCTTTCCAATTATTAGAAAATACCGCAATATCATCTAGATAGGCTCTCGCAAAGTCCTGGTATTTTGAAAGAGCTTTGTTCATCACTCTTTGGTATGTAGCTGCGGCGTTTCTTAGCCCAAACGGCATAACTTTAAAGGAGTACTGTCCTCTGTGCGTCTTAAAACTTGCCAATTTTTGACTTTCCTTTTCTAAAGGTATGGACCAATATCCTTTCAATAAGTCGATTGAAGTTATGATATTCGCTTTTCCTATTTGGAACAACAAGTCTGTTGCATTTTCCATAGGGAAGTCGTCGGGTTTTGTGACGGCATTCAAAGTTCTGAAATCTACACAGAGTCTGAGAGCTCCATCCTTTTTCATCACACATACTACAGGATGTGAAATCTCAGCATGGCTTTCTTCTATGAGACCTAATGCCAACAATTCTTCGATTTGTTTCTCAACCTGAGGTTTCAATGCTTCCGGGATTCTGTAAATGTACGGTTTTTTCATTTCAGCGTCAGTTATTGTTATTTTATGTTCCCCGACCTTTGCAATTTGGACTTTGTTTAAGAATAAGGCGTCATATTTCTTCAACAATTCTAAAATTTCTTCCTTCTTAACGTCCTCCAAATGACGTAAATCAAGCTCACTAAGTTTGAAAGAACTCGGAGTATCGCGCGTACTAGGTGTGGGCTGAACCTCCCCCAATTCCTCTTCATTTTGGAATATTACGCCCACTGCCTGTATTCTAGGAATGAATTTCCTAATTTTATTTACATGAACCGTTTTGATACTCCCATCTAATAATTTGACCTTATAAGAATCGGGTTTACATCGCTCTAATATATTAGCTGGTCCTGTCCATCTAGCATATAATTTATTATTAGAATCTGGAATCAATAAATATACCTGGTTTCCCTGCTTAAATTCTTTATGCACTGCCCGCCGGTTAGCATATTTCGCATAATTCCCTTGTTTCACCTCAGCTGTTAAAGAAGCCTGCTCCGCAGCCTTTTCTAATTTAATCTTTAATTCCTCTAAATATTCAATTGCGCTCTTGCCCATGTTTAGAGGTAACGGCACTTCCCCTGCCCAAGTAGATTTTAACACTGAAAGTGGACCCCTAGCTTCTCGCCCGTACATAAGTTTAAAAGGTGACACACCCGTGGTAGAGTTTGGAATTTCTCTGTATGCAAATAACAAGTAAGGAATATATCTATCCCAATTTTTTGGATCGTCCCTAATGACGTGGTGTAACATGCGCTTTAAAACTTGATTATATCTTTCCACTAATCCGGAGCTTTGTGGATGTCCCGCAGTAGCGAATCTTGGTGATGACCCTAATCTAGCGTGGAACTCTTGAGTTAATTTCGAAATAAAATTCGTTCCTTGATCACTTGCTATTACCCTAGGAATTCCCGTCCTCATAAATATTTCTAGCAAAGCTTCGCACGTTGCCCTTGCAGTTATAGTCTTTAATGGCACCGCCTCCGGCCATCTAGAGTGTTGATCAATTAAACATAAAACATATTTGTGTTTGCGTGCTGATGCTGGTTCAATCGGACCGATTATATCACAAGTCACCTGATCAAACGGAAATTCCGGTCTATTTACTGGAGTTATAGGAATTTGATCGCTCGATCTTTCCCTACTTCGTAACTGACATTCTTTGCAAGACTTACAATATAGCTCTATTTGCTTTGCCATGTCCGGCCAATAAAATGAATAACGAATCCTTTCTTTTGTTTTTCTCATTCCCAAATGATTCGCGAAAATCGATTCGTGTGCTAACTTCAAAATTTGTTCCCTTCTAACCTTCGGCACTACTAACTGACTAACGGTATCTCCCGAAATCTTATCTTTATGATAAACTAAACTATCCATTTTAAAATACCCGTTCTTTCCTGATTCCGCATCCTTAATAGCTCCCTGTAAAGTCTCGCAACTTCTTTGCTGTCTTTTAAAAACCTCGCCTTCCGAAAACTGACCAACGTCCTCTTGCTTCTCCCTCTCACTCTCCGTCGACACGCAACAAGTCATAAATTTCCCACTTTCACTCTGCGATGTGCTTTCTGTAAACCGATCTGTTTCTTTCCCGTATCCTGTCTGATTGACTCCCCTCGCTACTTCTTCAAAATACGCTGTTTCCTCCCCTCCTTCTATCGACTCGGACTTCCAGTTCATCTGCTCCGTCTGAGGCCACGTGTGTCCAGCTTTCCCCCGTTCCATGCTCTCGTCAGCCCCCTTTTTAGCGATAATACTTTCTAACATTCCTAAGACTTCCGGTGTTAGAATACAATCGACCACTAGTTTTTCCGTCACTGAAAATAGCACATTACTATATGAACTAGTAAGATTGCTGTCATCATATAATGCTATTGGAAATGTTTGCAAATCAGCTATTATTGTTTCACCAAATGCAGAAATTAATTTAACTTTAGAAGAGTCACTGTTTCTTAAAGCTGGTGGAATAACCTTCGAATTAATGATGGGCATATCTGCGGCAGAATCAATTAAAGCTTTAATTTTCCTCCCTTCCAGCATAATATATCTATACTGTAAACCCTCAGATTTTAATGTTTCACAGTCAAAATACTCGGATTTCACTTTTGCTACTAACTTATCCTCCGCTTTATTTTTGATATGCAACGAATCTCTTTTCATTTGTGTAGCACTGGCTGCGCTTTTATTTTTAATGGGACAAAACTTTAAATGATTTACATGTTTACATAGCTTACATACTTTTAATGTATCCACATTATTATAATTACCAAAATTATTTCTTACATGGGGTGGTATATATTTTTCTCTCGAATGATCTCTAAATCCACTTTCGGTTTGGTTATGAGATCTTGTTGATTTATCATACAATTCGGAAAATGTTCTACCCTTAGAAGTAAACCAATTATCACAAAGTCCTGCCATTTCCCTTGGTCTTAACCACGTATCTAATTGTTTGATTTTAATGTAACTACTCATTTCTGGATCTAAAGCATTTAATAACCTATCGCTAACTATTAATTCATTTAGCGTTTCAAAATCTGTTACTTTTCTCAGCTGACAATAGAAATCCCAATTTGCTCTAATTCTACTCGCGAACTGCATATGATTTTCGTTTTTCGATCTTTTCGCTGAGAGAAAATTATCCAAACAAGCTTCTGGGGTCGGTTGAAATTCTTTCAAAATTATATTTTTAACCTTTTGATAATCCTTCATCTCCTCTGCGTCTACATAAACTAGTAAATTTGCCGCTCGTTCATCTAACAAATTGAATAAAATTTCTACTTTAAACTCTTCAGCTACATTTTTTATTTCAAACGCCTTTTCCAAAGAAGTAAAAAATAAATTCCACGTATCGCATTTTGTCGGTACTGCAACAGTTAACGTTCTAACACTTCTTATTAAACTTTCTAAAGAACTACCACTCGCTATTTGTTCACCCACACCAGTATTAGCACTCCTGCTTTCTGCCTGAAACTTAGCAATTTCCAACTGTGTTTTAGCTAGTTCTAATCTCGTTTTCTCTAATTCTAAAGCATTTCCTTGATCTTCTTTTGAACGCGCTTTACTTTCGTTTTCTCTTGCAATACGCTCATTAACCGTTGAATTCAAAAATTCTTTCACAAAATCAAAATCATCCGTATACTGAGGGCTATTTTCAATCATTGCTTTTATGTCTACTACTCTATGTTCTGCTTCAACTTTCTGGCCTAACTCTTTAGCCACAAGGACTAAATCTTCCTTTTTTAATCCTTTTATACTAAACATTTTCTTCTTCACTACAACTCTTCAATACAATAGTAAATAAATGAATTCTTCTTACCTTTATACAGACTCTGGTTCTCGAAAAGGAGCGTGTGATATTTCTCTTTACCCCGACGACTCCCAACAACTCTCTACAACTCAAAATAAGACATCTTCGATTCACGAACACAACACATTTATTATGTACAAAACTATTTACACAGGAACATATAACTAAAGACACAACACATCGTTGCCTCCGCTCTTCTCAAGAGCATCTCACCAACTCTCTCTCTTTTCCATCCGTTCCCCGAGTCGCCCCCTGCGACGATGCTCTGACGTCATACGCCCACTACTCTGACGTCACAGGACCCTTGATGGGGGGGGGGGGGGAAATATTATGTTGGGTGCTTTCCAGATAGGGGCCTGCAGACCAAGAGTGAGATGATGTCATTAAGATTCATTAGCTGAAAAGACAATTTCACTAAAAAATATTGACGGTACTCGTGAAGAATAAGGTAAATGATTTCAGCTGGGCATTAAGTCAATAGAAGAAAAATTACAGGACCATTTAATTTACCGTATTGAGAGTCAAAAAAAGTAAGCTTATAAACCAAATTGTTGCAAAAACACCGATTATGAATTATCGGAGAAAAAAGGAAAGACAGAAATTACGTTTGAAGGTCATTTTGAACATTAATTGCCCATTATTTCCTCAAAACTACCACTTTCAGCATAGTTTCTTTAGATTGCGGACAACGTTCGTTTGCTCTCCAGAGCATGAAGCCAAAATCGCTGCTTTTATCCACTTACGATTCAACAATACTAAATGTTGCGTTTTCCCCCTGCGTGCAAAAGAAATCTCTGCACGAATGCTTAGTGCGTTCTTTTGCAACAGAATAATTCAGCACGAAGAACAAATCCTTTTTGATTTTTGAAGAAACGTAGCAAAAATGAGACAAATTTTCGCTTCAGGATGCATTTGGAAATTCATTTATATATACACAATGGGGAAGGTTGAAGGATTTTTTTTTTTCTATTTTCGATGATTGATGCCGCATAAAAAGCGCGATTGGTGGCACTAAATTCACAACAAATTTGAAGTGTAGAATAATTCCTTCATTTCCCGCAAATGCGAAGAAATTTCGGCAAAACCGTTTTTCTTAAGCTTTTAACAAATATATACTTTATGTTGATGCCAACAAAATACCCTTTAGTTTTTTTCTGAGCCATGCGGTTTAAAATGCCAATAAAGAAATGTGGAAAATCGGCCTAACAATGGTTAAGTGTAATAATAATGTGCAGACTAACAACCTGAGCGCGACTGCGATCTACCGAAAGTTTTCGGTTTGGCGCACCACTTTTACAGCATCTGTACTTTTCTCCTCCAACTTCCTTCCCTGTTAGCACTAGGCCTTAGGGATGCCCTGCACCCGGGGGCGAGGTAGTGGGGTTCACGGATTTTACATGCACGTATCCCCAAGTGTACATGGTGGGTCCTCAGCGGGTATCGAATACGCGACCTTCCAGGTGTAAGTCCGACATCCAAACAGTGACCTAAATGGTGTTTTTGGACCACTAAATTTTCATTGCTGCTTTTCAGCCCTACTACACCTTTTACTGCGTGCCCAAAAAATTTGAAATTCTGATTTTACTGCATGAGTACTTAGACTATGCATTAAAATTTTAATGCATTTCTTTAAGTCTTTGATGACAAATGATACAAGACAAACGCGAACGTTAGAAAGCTAACACAACACGGAATTCAACTAGCCAAACCGGACAATGGGAAGTTTCGCAATACGAGGGATGTAATGGAAATCACGGAGTATTCAATTACAAGCTCTAAACAACTCTGATCTCCGACTTCTGGTAAACAATTTTTAACAAGACAGCTGAAGCCGCCCACAAGTAGTTTGATTAAGGAAAACTCGGTAACTTTTCCTTGTGTAACACATGAGAGAAAAAGTCCTTTCTAAATGCGCCCCCCCCCCCTTCCCAGCTAATATGAAAGATAATAGATTCTGAAGTAGCTTACGTACGAGACAGAAATGAGGAACTAAGAGCAAATATGACGTAACTAGAATTTCTCAAAATAAGTAACGTTAAAAAAATTACTTTTTGTCCAAGAAAGAAATAAAATACTCACGGATACTGAAAATCTCAAACCATAAAGCACATTATCTTTCTTCAAAAACTTCATAAACAATATCAATAAATTTTCAGATACAGTAAAACCCCGTAATACCACGCATCAGTATACCGCGGAATCGGATATAACGCGGTTACTATCATGTCCCCCGACGTTTAAAACACCCTTTATCATTACAAACCACCCTTTGTATTTCAAATTCTTTGAAATTTTTGAAAAGTAAACATATTCTCTTGTCATATAGTGTACAAAGGCTTAAAACATTGTTTTTTTTAAAAGTGCGATCCTCCCCTTCCACACAAATCTACTTTTTTTCTTATAATCTCTCCCCCTTCATAATCTCATGTTGATAACATAAGATTTTTAAGCCCCCCTTTTGTCAGAACACAATTGTTTTTGTTGCGGTTGATATGGTTATAGCTTAGGAGTCTCAAAACGCAGAAAAATGTAATCTCAATAACCTATCACTCGATACACTAACCGCTCAGTTGTCATCAGTGTGCTTCTTGCACAGCAATTACAGCAAATAAAGTGGCAGCAAACAAAAGAAACAATTACACAATAGAAGAAAAGTTTAGAGTAATTGATAAAGTTAAAAGTCGTGCAACAGTAGCGACTATATTCTGTGAATAATGGTTCCGCGATACAAGTTTCATTATATCGCGGTTATGTTATAACGCGGGTGCCAAACACGTCCCCCGACACCCGCTTTTTAACAGGATTTAATGTATTGTTCATTTGCCTCAGTCTTTAAATAGCGATAATACACTTTCGCCAACTTTTCTAGCACACAAACTATTTTTTACTTCGTTTCCACACAAGGCTATATCGCCGGTCCGGAAGAACAATGAAGTAACTGCAAAAACTTGTCAAATGCAAATAAGTCCATATACAATATCAAAAACACATCCCTTACACAGGGGAACATGGATGAACTAACAATTACAAGTTTGCGCCTTCTAAAACAACGAACAATTTTTAGAGTAACAACGACGTAACTGCACTTAGGGGTTGAAATATTATTGTGATTAAATCCAAATCCCTGGTAAATGAAAGTAAAGTATATATCCTACTTACTCTAATTATACCATTTTTTTTGTCACTTACACCCTTTTCAATTACTATAAGTTTTACACAACTGCAAATCGTTTTTTCACTCTCCTGTAAAATTGAAGTTTTTGCATTTACGTCACTGTTCTTCCGGGACGGCGATTGTTGAAAAATATTCTTTCAATGGAAGCAGAAGTTGGAGGACAGTTAAACAGCTTAATGAAAAAGTCACAAAAATTATCACGTAATGAATCGGCACTTTTGAACGATAAGCCTTTTGCAAGACTCCATCATTTTTTCTTGGAAATAGGTCGATAACATTTCTAGCGAAAAGTAGTAGTGAACAAATTTCAGAATATTCTAACTCAAACTTTAGTAAACCAGATAAAAATTCAGGAAATTTTCTTGAAACCACATTTGTGTTTCATTTTCCTGTGCATTTGTCAATCTTTTGCCAAAATATTTTGGATCTCTCAAATGGAAGGCTTATGCGTTGATCGAGCCTCAGGGGTTGCCAAGGTCTCGGACACTGCGGTAAAAGCCATGGTTTTTATCGTCCTGCTCAAAACCCATGAAGCCAAAAGTGTCCAAAACTATATTTCTAATGAAATTGTATTTTGCGAGCAATTAGAACCAAAAACAGAATAAAATGTAATATTCTATAAATATTAAAATTAAAGTTAAGACTTAATTTATTAAATGAACATTCAAAAAATTTTTTAAAAACATACGACTTATACAAGAATCTTAGTATAGTAACCTAGTTACATAAAAGTAGTAATTCTTTGCTAAACACTTCAATTAGTACGCATGATTTTTTCTTTTTTAGTAGTTGCCAAAGTTCCTCCCCACACATGCATTTGCGCAAATGAGGCTGTCCAAATATAATGCAATAATCGACTTAAATGCAATAAATAACAATTTTTGAATGAAGAAAAAATATATGTACATAATTGAGACTTACAACTTTGGTGCAGTTTATCTTTATTTAGCAGAGTGCGTTATTATACAAAATATTTAATCATTTGATCAGATGTTAAGAATAAATTTAAATAACTTGCAAAAAATCAGTAATTTGGTTCATTTAGTTCTCTTAACGTCCCATAGCATATGACCAATTTAGTAAATTTTATGTAAAATATTTTACAATTAACATTTCAGAGAAAAATAATCGCAAATATTTATTAATTACAACTAATTAATATTTGTGTCTATGCGTTATTAATATTACAGCAGATACAAATTGATTAGATTAGACCCCTTTAGCTTTAGCATACTTTGAACAATTTAAGACACTTTCGGTCACTTTTAGGCAGTTTTGAACGGTAAACAGGCCCCAACCCTGGTTTACGTAGGTAAACAACTTTAGTCTACTTATCAATATTCACCAGTTTACTTCCAGTCCAATCCATCAAATTCCTCTAAGTGTTCTAAATCTTATTTTAGCATATGTGCACTCTCAGAAATGGAGCTCTCACTTTTGACTATTCTTAAATCGTCAAGAAAATTTCGTCATTTATAACGATTCTTCTTTCAGTCACCCCGTGAGTATTATGCTCATTCCTAAAATATTACTGTACCTCTAAGACATGACATGTTTAGTTACGTTGCTTGGTATGATTACCTTGACGCAAAAATTTAGAATGTGTTCTGAGCACCCATAGATCAAAAGAGCGGAATAAGTTTTCTTAGTTGGATTTCCCATAGCTCGCGAATTTTCTTATCATACTTGTTCATTGCGAAACCAGCACAAAATTCAGCAGTTTTCTTTAACAGCTTTGAAAAGGTACGATTTAATTTCAGTATGAATACTACAGTAAAAAAAAAATAGGTCATATTTTACATTTGACCGCCCGTCAAAGATTAAAATTGAAGCGCATCATCTAACAGTTCTTTGTTCAAGCATAGCTGATAATTCGACCATGATCAGAGATAACCAATAAGCAGAGTCCGATTAAGAAGTTTGGGGGATTTCAGACCTTAGTTAAACCTACTGTTCCTGTTACGCGTTTTTCAAAGGGCGTGGCGCCCTTCCCCTTTTTCAAAAAGTGCTGATGCGCCCTGCCCTGTTTTGAACAGAAAAATGCGCCCTGTCTTTTTTTTTGTTTGAAAAAAAATTGGATTGGACGAAGATTTTAAGGCCCGACCGATGCATCGGCGTCGATTGTTCAAAAAATTAGCCATCGGCATGGGCAGCCGATGTTAACTTAAAAAAAAAAAAAAAACGTCGATCCATCGGGCCCTTAAACTTAATCTTAAGTTTATCTACTAGGTACTTTTCTTTACAATATTTTAAACGTCTATTTCCAGTTATTGCGCTATTTTAAAGCAACGAATTTTCAAAATGGCACGGGACAATTTGAGCGCTCAAGAATCGTTAATTTTACAAGTTCAAACAAAATACTCTATTTGATTTCAAATGAATGTGTTGCATAAAATAATATAAGTGTTGCAGTTTCTTTGCATCAAAATCAGAGGATTCCCGTAACACTCAACCATTAACAAGAAAACGAAGTTAAAACGATGAATCACAGGCACGTGTTTCGTGCCCGTGCCTTACAAAGTCGCTTTAGCTGATGTTTTCTTTTCTTGTGGTTGTTTATTCTTTATTTATTCACTTTTGTATTAACTAGCATTACTATTAGCAGGGATGCACAAACTTTTTTGGGTGAAGGGCCAAAAAATTAGAAAGTATCAGGTTGGGGGCCAAAGTAACGTAATGTTTTGTTCATAAAAATACAGGGTGTATTTCAGTTTTTATTTAGAGGTAATATGTACAAATTACATGTATTAATAATTACTGTACTCGGGAACAGATTATTAAATGAAAGTTTTAAAAAAATAATGTAAATGAATTCAAACAAAATGAGGTGTGAGATTTCTAAACAATTAATTGCACAACATTTATGTTTTTGACAATCAATGAAGTGATTGGTCAAATGGCAAAAAAGAGGAATACTAAAATGTTTTATAAAAATGTGTGCAAATTATGAAAATGAAACAAATGGAAAATAAAAAGGTAATTTAAACTTAGAAAAACACAGCATTATTCTCTAAATTATAACTTTCTTTATACTTTAGATAATTTTTCTTTGACATTTTATAATGTAAAATTTAAAATATATATTAAGAGTTAAAATGAGAAATTAATTAAAAGTGCGAATATAAATACAGAAGAAATAAACACATATATTAAATAGCAAAATCCAAATGCTATGAGTCTGTACATGACGTTAAACCCTTGCAATTCAGAATTACTACTAGTCAATTTGGCTGGTAGAATTGTTTTTTTAACTAACCATTTACAAAATCTTATTAGTTAAATGGGCACAGTAATATTAAATTTATACATTGCTACATGGACAATTAAAAAAAAAGTTAAACTGATTCCTTTATCAAAAATCAACATATTTCGTTCCATGGCATATAATTAAATTTAAATCCTAGTTTTCCTGCAGATTAGAAATTGATCTTTGTGAATTAATGTAAAAAATCGTTATTTATTTATTCATTTCCTAAATACGTATCAACGATAAAATTTTCCTAAATATATATCAACAATAAAATTTTTATTTTTAAATTTTGATGATAAATTACACTTTATAAAGTAAAATAATTATTCATATTGATATTATTAATTCTGCAAATTAATGTTTAATTAATCAATTTTTATTCATTCATTACTACTAGTCAATTTGGCTAGTAGAATTGTTTTTTTAGCTAACCATTTACAAAATCTTATTAGTTAAATTGGCATAGTATTACAGTACTGAACCTCTTATCCGGAAACCAGGAAACCGGGAATTTTTTCGTGAATTTTCCCGCCATTTTTGAAAAGTTCGCGTTTTTTTGCCCATTTAGTAAAAATACGATTTTGTTTAAATGCCTTTAAAAATACGCATTTTTCCTTTACAAGTAACATATTCAGTGTTTATAAATCGAACAATTTAGTCTAAAAGCGATGTTTTTTTAGGGGAGGGGGCGTCAACTTACTTGCAGATGAAAATTAGAAATAAGAAAAAATATCCAACGATACTTGAGAAAAATCAGACCTTTTCTCTATATAATTTCAATAATTAAACATGAAAGAAATAAGTAATTAGATTCTTATACATTTATTTGTCTCGTCAGTATTCGAAGACGAATTGCAACAAAAGTCGGACTAGACGAAAGTTCGGAAAATTTCTAATACGGCAGATTCGCGAATTTTCCGCAATAGCTGATCGTGTGATAATTAAACCTCGTTAATTTTTGTTTTATATATTTTTTTATTTATTTAAGAGCTGAAATAAGGTGATAAGAATTTAAAATTGATATTAAGGCAACAAAAATTGCAACTGTGAAAATGAATTCTTTATTAAAATCGAGTTCGCAAAAGCGAAGTCGTTTTACACAAGTATGAAATTTGCGCGTTTCTGCCATGTAAATATGCTTCTTACATTTCGTTTTCCTCCTTTTTGAAATCATTTATTACTGTAAAAATGATTCATGATCAGATTTTACGAAATTAATAATTTGATAAACAAGATGTCCGGTTCGGATAGCATCCAAAGGGTGCTACACCCAAGCGATGACAAAGAGCAAGATAGCGATGAAGACGCAAATAATGACATTTTGCCTGCTATGTTTAACGATCGTTGCTTTGAATTAACTAAAGAAATCATAGCAGGAATGGGACAAAATTCTTTTACAGACGAAATAACGCACATAATGGCTGTTCGAAAAATCCAGCAATTGAATTTTCGACCATTTCCCGATAAGCTATATTGTTCTGAAACTTTACATAGAGCTCAGAACCAGATGACAATGCAATATTCTACCACTTTTATCGTGATTTGAGTAGTTTCTGAAGTATTTCCAATAAAATGCAATTAAATATGGCGATTAGTTCCGAAAATTGCGACCAAAATTCAGTAGCGGCGTTGCGAGCGTATTTTTTTTACTACGATTTTTCGTAAGCTTTTTTTTAGAATTATTTTTTTCTTTAGTATTTTATTTTATTATAATTATTCTTTTTTATCAACTATATTAGCGGGCCAATTCAAAAGGGTCGGCGGGCCATAGTTTGTGCATCCCTGCTATTAGTATCTGAAAAGAAATGGGTGAAGGGAAAATCCGATCAAAAAATAATAGCCCGATCGGGAAATCGTCTTTTTTTGTCTTTCTTCTAGATACACAAGAGTGATTTTCGGTACTTTTGTACTTTTAATTTTGAAGTAAAAAGAAATTTAAGTCAAAAAGATATTTTTCCACACGAGAAACATTGGCGATGTTTTTCAAGGTCGATGGGCCGATGTTTTTTTTTCGATGTTATAACATCGGCGGCTGATAGCGATGGCTAGTTTTTTGAACTATCGGCGCTGATGCATCGGGCGGGCCGTAATATTTATTTATTTAGTGCTCAATTTAAAGGGTTTAACTATATTTCTCAAGAAATGTTAAAATTTTAGGCAAGTCTCTTTAAAAAAAATTAATTTAAACAGAAATCGGAAAAATGTCCGGATCTTCGAGGTTCTATCTGTATTAATGTTTTATAAATATATATATATAAAAGGAATGATTTAAATGCTACATAACTTTTTTAATTAACATTCTGCATGTTTTAATAGTTTAAAGCGAATATTTGTCATCGGCCGATAGAAAAGGAAAATAATCGGTAATCGGCCATCTTTGAACAATCGGCATTGGCCCATTGGCAAAAAAAGGCTGTCGCTCAAGCCCTAGAAGATTTCCTTTGATACAAAGATTGATGAACATAGCTGTAACCTTGCCACCATCACCGGCTGAGGTGGAGAGAGTATTTTCTCAAGTAGCATTAATTGTGTCCACTTACAGAAATAGACTTAAAGTAGAAAATACTAACAATTTATTAATGATAAAGCTAAATGTCAGTATAAACTATTTCAGCTGCTAAAAAAAAAACTCACTAAAAAAAATTGTACATTTTTTTCTATAATAACGAATATTTTAAAACTACATTTCATAGTCATTTTTTCTGATGTGTTAAATTGTATTTAATTTACTAGCAGTTCGTTCTCAAATTAAGGAAATTAGGTGTTGATCAAACTTGTTTCCTTTTTTTGGGTCGATTATTTTTATTGCTTACTAGCTGTACCAGGCCACGTGTTGCTGTGGCTCAGTCTGGTTCGATGGAAAAGCAAGAAAAAGCACATATTTCTAATATGTTTCATTTGACATTGCTTGTTGTTTCATTGTCTGAAAATATATATTGTTTGGTTTATTCATTCTAGAACACGCAATATATAATTGTACACGTGCGAAGATCTAAACTGCTCAATTTGATTGATTAGTCTTGAGCTTTGTTTTTTCACAATGCTTGCGGGCATTTTTTTTTTCATTGTCTGTGAAGATATTGATACTGTCTGGCTCGGCACATTGAAAAATTCCAACATAAGCCTTATCCAAAAAGAAGAAACACAAACACGAAAATTCTAAATTAAAAAGTTGCTGTTCAAAATAAATAATCTGTGTTTTAAAGTTCCCCTAATCGTCAAGTTCAAAAATATTTAAAAAATACTTAAATACAAACAGAAAAAACACAAAATTTTAACATCAGAATGAAAATAGCTAAATGAAACTGTTAACATTCAAAATAAGTAATCTTAGTTTTAAAGTTCCATTTAATCTTCGAGTGCAAAAATACTAACAAATACTTCAAACAGACAGAAAAAATAAAATTTTTAAATAAAAATAAAAATAGTTAAATTAAACTGTTGGCATTCAAAATAAGTAATCTTTGCTTTAAAGTTTCCTTAATCTTCGAGTGCAAAAATACTTCAATGCAAACAGAAAAATTATAAAATCAAAATGAAAATAGCTGTACCCTGCCAATAGTTGCAGTGGATCATTCTGCTTATTAAAACATTAACAAGAAGTTCCGTCTAGAACTATACGAGCCTACTTTCCCGTATACACCGAATTCAAATTTATAATCTAGCTATCTCTCTCTGTCTTTCTCGTTTAGCTTTAGTTCTTAATTGCTTCAAATATACCTTTTACAACGGTTAATACATATACGTTCAATCATTATTTATTAAGTCATTCATGTATTTATTCACTCATTTATTCATTCATTCTTTTGCTTATTCATTTAATCATTCATTAATTAAAAAATATTCTTGAAAATCCGGATCAAAAAATTTCATAAGAAAATAGGCTCGTTAGTTCTGGATGAACTTTCTATTTGTACATGTTCTACGTCATAAGAGCTTTCCGATAAAGTTTGTTCCAAGCAAATCGGTCTGTTAGATCAGAAATTATATAGGATTGAAATTTCCCCGTAGGCGGTATGTTAATTTTTTTTTGAACTGTTCAAAAATGAACAAAAATTGTTCATGCCAAGAACTTCTTCCAGTGAGCTTGTTCATGGGAACTTATATCTTGTACCCAGATTTTACATAATTTGCTTCATTTTCACCTATAGGCGCTAATGTTAAAATTTTTTGAACTGTTCAAAATTGAACAAAAAATTGTTCAAATCAAAAAGTATAATATGGAAATGAGATGTCCTCGCCCAGATCTTTCGAGTGCAAAAGGAATTTTTCGAATCGGACAATTCGTTCAAAAGTTATTAGGGGGGGACAGACCGACAGACAGACAGACCGTCAGACCGACACACTTTTTCCCCATCTCAAAACCCTACTTTCAAATTTTTTATTTTTCAATCTTTATTTAATTACTTCACTTTTTTTTTTGACTTTTCTTTATTTTTAAGGATATTTTCACGATACATTAAGCCTTCTTTCATGCTTTATTATTATTTTTTTTTTACTTTTACGGGAAAGTAGGCTAAAAAATGAAATAATTAAATCAAAGTTGAAATAAATTAAAAGTGACATAAAAACTCATGTTCTGATAAAATTTCAAAGCAATCGGTGAAGTACTTACGGAGATTTGAGGTAAGAAACCAAGGGTGAACTTGAACATAACCGTAAACTGGATCAAGTTCAGCCTTGTATGAAAAAAAGAACACTCACATTTTTATTTATATAGCTTATATTACCCGGAGTTGAGGAAACTGCTAATTACTATTTTTGGATCAAGGTAAGAATTAGGAAATCGAACTAAAAAGCTTATATAAAATGCTGGCGTTCTTATTGACTTAGAAACTTCAACCAAATTCCATCCTGTGCAGAAAAATCAGCACTTTCGATCGATATATTATATTAATATGTGCAAGGTTATTCTAACCCCCATATTCGGGAATTTATGTGGAAACTTGCGTAAAATTGGAATAAAAAAAGTCACTACCAGTCTGATTTTTTTAACGGATTTATAAACCTAACTCTTGAATCACTCTGTCTATTGATGAAAACCGCATTAAAATCCGTGAAGTAGTTTTGGAGATTTGAGGTTACGAACAAACGAACACTTACATTTTTATTTATATAGATTAAGTGAACACCATTCACTGGAGTTGATGAAACTGCTAATTATTACTTTTGGAGCAAGGTAAACCTTAAGGAATCGATCTAAACAGCTCATAACTGGCGTTCTTATTGACTTAGAAACTTCGAACAGATTTCATTTTGTGCAGAAAAATCAGCGCTTTCTATCAATATATTATATTAATATGTGCAAGGCTTTGTTCATCCCCATATTGGGGATTTTATGTGGAAATTTGCGTAAAATTGGAATAAGAAAAGGAATTACCTGTCGGGGTTTTTTTCTAAATGGTTTATAAACCTTCCCCTTTAATCAGTCTATTGATGAAAACCGCATTAAAATCCGGGAAGTACTTTAGGAGATTTGCGGCTAGGAACAAACGAACACTTACATTTTTATTTATATAGATTGTAATTTTAATTAATATGGTATATAAGATAAAATTAAAGTTTTAATTGTTACTGTTCACAGGTCTTTCAAAGTGCTTAATTTTACTTAAAATTCTTAACTATTTTTAGAGTGATTTATTTTCTTTCTTGTTCCAGACAGTTGTTGATCCAACTTGTTTCCTTTTTTTTTTTTTTTTTTTTTGGTCCATTATTTTTATTGCTTGTTTTAATTTAAATTTATATGGCTCTTTTTGATGAAATTTTTATCAAGGAGGAAAATTTGATTAAGCATTAGTATTTAAAAAATTGATCTTGATAAAAGCAACAATTTACCTTTATAATGAACAATACAGGTAGGATTTTTGTCTAATTGTTTCAAAAATGTATCCCTTGTTTTGTTTTCATATTACAGTTCCTTTTTTTAATTACTTTTATTATTAGAATTGCAATTATCATTTTTTTGCAATAAATCCCATTAGCAACAAGTTCCTCCTTAATTGACCACATCATTTCTTTATTTTTTTGAAAATGCTTAAAACTTCCTTTGCAATGGCGCATCCCTCGTCTAACAAACCTAAGAAACCCTCCGAAAATTGGCAGTCAATCAATGGCGTAGTCTGCACAACCCCTCCTGGTAGTCACACCTGAGACTGATGTCTCAATTCAGTCTCAATAGTCTGAAAATTGTAGCTTTCTTTTCGCTGGCATATAACTTTCTGAAGTTGTTATTTTGTAAGATACTTTCATTGTTATTTACCTGGTTCAAGAATTTCCAGAAAGATAATCAGTTGAATATGGATATATACACACACATAAGTATTAGTGGTTCAAAATATATATAATGCATTCCGGTACGCAGTGCAAGTGATAGGTTTTAACATGTTTTTACGCTTAACACGTAACTTCGTGAGGCGATTAGGAAAACGCCTTTTCACATAGCAAAAAGTGCCCCTTTTTCCCAAAAAAGGTGCCCTTTTTAAGAAATGCACCCTGCCCTTTTTTGAAAAAAATATGAACACTAGTTATAAAATTTGTATGGAAGATAATCTGTCGCGAGGCCCTCCTATAGAACTCTCTAGAATGTAACAATGGGAGGGAAAAGGAAATTTGAAATAAGGAAAGGGGCCCTTATGAACTAGGGCCCCTGGTGACCGCTAACCGTTTAATCCGCCCCTGCCAATGTGCCTCACTAACATGGATAGCTGTGACTATCAAATTATCTTCTTTCAATTACAGAGAGATCTCTGTTTTGCGATATTTATACCAATATTTTCGTTTAATATAACCATAGCAGAATTTTAATTTATTATTCCAAGTACGAATTTCACGTTAAAGTCAACCAGAACATTATTACATAACAAAGAGCTTTCGGGAAATCGCTTCAAATCAAAAGTAAAATTAGTTGACTCTTTTGTCATAGTGCAATTATTTCTTGAGTTAAATCAGCTCTAAAATATCATTGAGGAGTGTCCCAAAGGGAGTTCAGAGACCTTTTGGTATCATAGCAACAATTAATGCTACGGAGAGTGAAGTCGAAACAATCAATAGTCAACAACCTGTGAGCTTTTAATATCTATTTTTAAATCATACAGTTCTTAGTAAAGATTTTTTTTTTTATATAATAAGCTTAAAAAATGGGGGGGAATGGGACAATAATTTTTACTAACTTCAGGATGTTTTCTGAAGAAAATTGAATTTTAAAATTCCATTCAAATACGATTTTTCTAAAATATACTTCCAAGAATCTTTGCCAGAGTCTTTATTATTTGTCTTTTTGCCCCTCTTTATTTATATTTAATTACATTCGTAGAAACTTTATTATTTTTCTGAAAAAAATGAATATTTTTGGAAAAAAAATGATAGACCAGTTAACATAAAACAGATGATGTATTAGCCCATTGTGAAAACAATAAATAAAAAGACTACAACGAAAAAAAATCAGAAAACTACACTGGTAACTTTGAAAAGTATTTTTTAGAGGGGGGGGGGGGTCCAATTTTATTTTTCAAAAAGGAAGGAATCTTATTTATTTATTTTTTAAAGTTATCTTCTTTGCTCTTATTTTAAAAAGCAAATAGACTAAAAAGAGAAGATAATCTAATTTCAAAGTCTTGAACAGAAAAAAAAAATAGATTGATGGCAAAAAATGAGCAAGAGATTCTTCACAACGTCGACGAAAATGGTTACTCTGTATGACGCAAATATAGATAGATTTCTCCAAAAGAAATTTTTTACCTGATGTGGAAGATCCAAATTACCTGCTTTGCTACATTTACTTTAAACGCCAATTACGTCATCCATTTTGACGCAAGTCAAGTTCAAAGAATCCTTCATCTTATTTTTAGGCTAATATTAAGTGAGATTACATAACAGGAAATATAAAACCCAAAGTCATTTTAAAGAAGAGCAATTATGACAGTCAATGAGGAAAAGATTTCACATAGAGATGAGAAAGTAAAGTGGTGTACTTAAACGAAACGTGAAAAGCCATTGTTCGTAATAATCGCGTTACGAGCAACTACTTGTGAAAATTTATAAAAGATTAATAAAACTAAATTGCAACTCATGATCAGATTTAAAACATTCCAAAGAGGGGGGTGAGCTACTGCATGTGCACATCCTTGATGCATAAAAAATGCAATACAGTAAGACTCCTTTCAGTTTCCCGTAGAAAGCGAGCCACACAATGTGGAGCTCCACAATAGTGTCGTTATGATAGAAGGTTTGCTTCGCATCTTTATCACTTTAACTGTCAACAAAACCGCCGGATTGAACGTGCACCAGCTTCCTTTAGCATACACTGCCCCAAAGCAACCAGCCGCGAGAGGTTATCACCCTTCCAAAGCACTGACCTCAGTCAATGTTGCTTCACTTTCGGTGTTCTGAGGGAACCGACCCTTTTATTCGTGCAATAATCAAGTAAAACAAAAATAGCATATTGCTTTTTTTTAAAAAAACCTTAAACATCCTCCACGCAACATTGCACAAAAGTCTTTTTTTTTTTTTTTTTTTTTGCGAAAATTTACAGAACAATTGTGCATGGCAGGAAAGCTATTTTAAGAAATTTACAGCTTATTTACAACTTTTAACGGTGCAGGATTATAATGTTAACATTGTAAATAAAAACGTAACCAAATAAGTGAAAAACGAATTTCAGATAAGTATTAAACGTTTCTAAATATTAAACATGTTATAACGAAAAATTTGTAGCGAGTCTAATTTGGCCAAGTATTGCCCTAAGTTTTAATGCTATAACTAACCCGATACAATTCTTATTTGAACATTGAATAAATCCATTACATATTCCATACACTTTTTTTTAACTTTTATATTAACTCCATTCATGATTTTTATTTATTTCTTTCCACTTTATTTTATTTTTTCCTTTTCCCTTCTAAAAATTATACAAAAAATAACAATTTCAAGAAATATTTTTTAACACCTTAAACATTTTTTCTCTCCTCCATTTCTTCCCCATACTGCATGCAGCAACAGTACACGACTTACAAACATAGCCCTCATACATATTTTTCAAAGAACTGCTACAAGAAAAAAAAGCTGCAGCCTTGAATATTTTAAAAAATAAGATAAGCAGAAAATTATAACGTTTCGTGATTGTAACATACGTGACATGATATTAAAAATGAGGATCGTTGTCAAAACGTAATTAGCTCGACAAAGAAATATTTTCCTGCAAAGATACGGAGTTTTCTCAAACATTTAGATTTTGCATGTTTTACATCCTAAAAAGTCACCATTCTTTTTTTAATTTTAATTTCATTCAATTATCAATTTCGAATAAATAAATCATTAAAGTAGCATAATCACATTAATATTTAAATATCGCCAACAGACGGCGCAACTATACCGACTACAATGCTCGCAGGAAACGATGAGTGCATTAACTCAAGTGCTTGAGGTAAAACTCAAAAACTTCTCTTTCCCTTAACTTTCCTAACTAAAATTATGGTTTTTATTTATTTTATTCTTTAGCAATATTAAGCGTTAAGTAATTCTCAGAATTACTTAACGCTTAATATTGCTAAAGAGAGACCCCTTCCTTTAAAACGGAATTTTTTTTTTAATTTTGAGAGAAAACTAGCCAACATAAAAAAGACAAGAAGTTCCGTCTAGAACTATACGAGCCTACTTTCCCGTATACACCGAATTCAAATTTATAATCTAGCTATCTCTCTCTCTGTGTCTTTCTCGTTTAGCTTTAGTTCTTAATTGCTTCAAATATACCTTTTCCAACGGTTAATACATATTCATTCAATCATTATTTATTAAGACATTCATGTATTTATTAACTCATTTATTCATTCATTCTTTTGCTTATTCATTTAATCATTCATTAATTAAAAAATATTCTTGAAAATCCCGATCAAAAAATTTCATAGGAAAATAGGCTCGTTAGTTTTGGATGAACTTTCTATTTGTACGTGTTCTACATCATAAGAGCTTTCCGATAAAGTTTGTTCCAAGCAAATCGGTCCGTTAGATCAGAAATTATATAGGATTGAAATTTCCCCGTAGGCGGTATGTTAATTTTTTTTTGAACTGTTCAAAAATGAGCAAAAATTGTTCAAATCAATATTTCACGCCAAGAACTTCTTCCAGGGAGCTTGTTCATTGGAACTTGGATCTTGTACCCAGAGTTTACATCATTTGCTTCATTATCGCCCATAGGCGCTAATGTTAAAATTTTTTGAACCGTTCAAAATTGAACAAAAAATTGTTCAAATCAAAAAGTATAATATGGAAACGAGATGTCCTCGCCCAGATCTTTCGAGTGCAAAAGGAATTTTTCGAATCGGACAATTCGTTCAAAAGTTATTAGGGGGGGACAGACCGACAGACAGACACACTTTTCCCCATCTCAATACCCTACTTTCAATTTTTTTATTTTTCAATCTTTATTTAATTACTTAACTTACTTTTGACTTTTCTTTATTTCTAACGATATTTTCACGATACATTAAAACTTATTTCATGCTTTATTATTATTTTTTTACTTTTACGGGAAAGTAGGCTAAAAAAAAAAAAAAAATACGATTCATTATTACGGCAATCCGTGGGTGATTCTCAGCCGAAAATTTTTTTCGGAACTTCACACAAAATTTTCGGAAAAAGTGCACCAATTTAAAATTAAAATTATATGCCTAGGTGATCACGATGCCCCCCCCCCCTCCCCCAATGCCTAATACATACGTTAATATAATTAATATATATATATATAAAAGCCCAAAATCCTTCACGTAATTAAATGAAAGGTATACTGCTACTAAAGTCCTTTTCCCAGAAACTTATTTAATTTTTTTTTAAACAAGTACAAAATATTTTGCTTGCCTGAATATAGGGAGAGCAGATACTATTTGTCAAAGAAATCTTAAGATAAATAAACTGAAAAATTTTCGGGAAATCAATATTTTTTTTAAATATAATTTAATCTTTACTTTTCGGAACAGGCTCTCGAAAATTTTCAGAAATGTCAAATCGATCATAATCACCCATGGGCAATTCATTCAAAAATTATTACATTGTAAATTGCGACTTAAACGTCCTGATTTAAAGATAACTAAGCATAAAAAATGAAAATATCGTTGCAAGGCAAATAAAAATATTTCTGTTAACATTACCAAAACTAAGAGCCATATAGTCGAACATCAATGATCGATATTGTATTTATATCTGTAACTTATCTTTGAACATATTTCTGTAATTATCAATTGCACATCCACAAAGAAAGAATACGTGTCTCTTATCTAAATGCCAGTCACACGAAAGATCTTACGAGCATAACACAATACACACTATTCGATTACATGAAAAACATCCTATATTTGTGATCCATTATCAGGGCTTGACGAATAAGACGTCAATCGAAAAATATAAAGGATTACAATTCGATTGCATTCTCAAAAAAATAAAAAAAATTCTGGCAGCCTTTTTATCAGATTGAGAACCATGCAGGAAAACATTTTCCAATCCAGAAAGTCCCAAAATGCGGTCACTTCTCTAACTTGTTTTTAGGATTACTTAAGGGCAGAAAGGGTGACTGCCCTTACGTAATTCTTAATGGTAACTAAAGCCTTATTCAGCACTGCGCCCTGTTGCCCTTTAGATTGCGCCCTGTTTCCATTTGACGAGCCTTGCAGCCTATTTGAAGCACTTACACCTGATTTATAAAGACCAAAAGGCATTGATTTCTCTAAGTACAAATTTCACTCCGCAGTCAATAAGCCATCTGTGACAATTTAGGAAAAGCATTCTTCAACAATTCTCCTTCAATCTGAAATTAGTAGCCATTTGCGAAATTATTTTTTGACGTGGCCACGCCAAATTCGGACTAAAAATCACACGGGAAAGCATTTTTCCATTGTTGTGCCCTGGGCTTGCTATACTACCAGCACTCCAGCCGGCCTTCAAATGGTGGGGTTGCCAGGAAAGTTTTTCACAAATTACGAAATTTCTGAATACAGCAAACAACCAGAATTTAGTACAAATCTTAATGTTTCTTACTTATGGGGTGATTATTTAAACAAGATAGGTATCCATTTCCCGCTTAGCATAAAAATAAAGAGTCAAACTAGAGAGGAAAAAATATCCAGAAACAGTCCCTGACCTATAGGTGCCCTTTTGAAAACATGACCTGCCCTGCGGCTATTTTAATCCAGAGTCAGCACTTAAGTTGCGAGTTCTATTGTGTTTGCAATGCGTTTTGCTGCTTTAAAATATTTTTTCTTCGCTGAGCCGCACAGTTGAGCTATGAAACCGCACTTCAAATCTCTATTAGTTTCTGATGTTTTTTCGCGACACCTTTTGGAAGAAAACTGGATGCACTCGCTAAGTTTTCCAGTACCTAGATTTAGATTTTGTCTTACAGAAGGCAGCAAGAATATGGTTCACTTCCACAGGCAAGCAAGATCGCAACAGTATGAAAGATACTGTTTCCATCTGTAGATTGGCGTTATTATTTTTGCCCTCTTTACGGAGTAGGTAACGAAGAAAAGTCATTAAAATTTAACTACGTTTTAGACAGTTAATATTCCATGTAAACTTTTACTCTACAATGTTGGAAAGCATTACATACTCGGAAAAACCCCTTTGAAAAAAGCTATAATTGAGAAAGTTATATGAAGTTGTAAAAAGTTTTTTCTTTTCAAATAATAAATCGCAGTACGGTGCCATTTTCAAATTTAATTTCTAATTAGAATTAAAAACGCATCCATTATTTTATATCTGGTTGCTAAACAAAAAAAATTTGGAAAAAGGTACCCGTGGGCCACCTTAACACTTATGTGATTTTTTCCTCCAAAAGCGCAAATGTAAAAAATATTCAGACCGATATTATGTCCAAATGGAGAAGAGTATTGTGAGGAAATCTAAATTCTTCCAAGGGTGCCGCGGCTTGGAAAAGTTTGGGAGCCCCTGTCGCAAAAGAAAAAAGTATTTACACTCATTGCAAAACATATCAAAAAGCTAACATACTCTTTACGAGTTGCCCCGATATTTTAAGGGCCACTTAAAAAAGAAAAGAACAAATTTTAAGAACTTTCGACTTATACAAATAGATTCCTATTAATAAAAAATAAAAAATCTAAGAATAACTAAGGTAAGGACATCTGTGGCCAGCCAATGTCCTGAAGTCAACCAGAGTGACATAAAATTCCTTAGACCCAATATATGTGTAGTTTAAAGTGAAAACATGATGCATTTCCACATTCAGTTGAAGGGGAACTTGGGGGTGCATCATGTTTGTTAATTACTAAGTTTCAGACAATGTTGGCAAATAGGATTAAGCAAAAAAATTAATCGAAATATTTACCTGAGGTCACGAGCTAACGTACGGTACATGACATGGAACTGTTTATCACCTCCAATATAATAGAACACTGAATAAGCCAGTCCTATAGCCACGACAATCGGAATTTCAAAATATAGACGTAACATTGCAATTAGTCCAAAAAATATAAATCCTCTTGCCAAACACACTTTTTGACCGAGTCCAAACAAGTCCTCCATAATTGCCCAGATATAGTGAATCCAAGATATCGTGTTCTGGAACTTTATACTGCAACAAATACTCACTTTATTTCCCATAATTTCAACCATTTTTTTTAAAGAAATTTCAGCTTAGTTCATTCCCAACTTTTGTGCAACAAATTTCCGGTTCCACGAACGCTTTTTGGACAGCAGAGTGACAGAACGAGAATGCTTCACGTCTTGGAAAAACAAAAGGAGGAGGAAAATATCAGACACCGAGAAATAATCTAAATTGGCTTCTCTTGACGCAACCAAGTTTTCCTCTTTTTTCTGCTACAATCAACGCTTGTCAATTAAATACACATTACAGATGAATAAAAAAACACGCGGTAATTTATCGGTAGACACCCACATACAGAAGGCAATGAAGCGCAAAAACTACACTACGTTCTTGAATGAGAAAGAATTCGTCTGCAAGATAATAAAGCATTTAAATAGAAATCGCGTGAAATAACGACGATTAAACACAAGACTAGATAAAACTGCAGCTTATTCCAGAAAAAGAAGAACAAACGAGAGATACTGTGGCTTTTCCGAATACAGAAATGAAACAGCGTTTCCGTATATTTGATTGGTTGCACCGCAGTCGATCCGGTTGTGGCCCAGTTAACGCGTTATGGCAGCGGCCTCGAGCAATTTTTGTTTTTCCTAGGTCAAAATGTTCGTCAAGTTCATGCGTCGTGGTTGTTTCGCCAAATCAGAAATTGGCATAAACTAGTTTAAAAAGGGAAAAGTAATTACCTTTGTTAGCGCAGTTGAATTTAAAATCGTTTTAAGGTAAAAATTTCTGTAATTAATGATTTTATTCAAGGTCTGTTACTCATCACAAAAAGGAAAACCACATTTTTTTTTCTTTTATTCAAAAGTACCAAAAATATGATTTTTTTTAAGTATACCTACTCTAGAAAAATTTCATTCCACAAAATAAAAATGGAATAACACCACTAATGCAAAGCCTGAGGCAAAAAGAAACACATTTCCGCGTTTTCTCCAAGTCGTGCACACCAGATTTTTTTAAAAAAATATATCTCTCTTTAGAGAATTTTCAAAAATGATTATTATTCCCTGAACTCCAGAGACATAAAAAGAGCTCTTTATTTTCTCATTTCTCTACCAAGGCTGAACTTGATCCAGTTACGATCAAGTTCAGCCTTATTGTCTCTACAAACGAGTGCTATTGAAATTCCTGGAACCCGAATAATTTTTGTTTTCCAGCACATCAATATTCACGAATTCGTATTTTCAACTAAAATTCGCTCAGTAATATTAATATCTCACTAAGTAATGCACACATGCATGCAACATATTTCTTCGGCTTAACCATGATATGAAGCACTAACAATTCAGAGTTTGTAATGTTACTAGTTACAGAATGTAAATTGAAAGTTTGAAATCAAAGCAAGGGTTTTAAAAGGATTTTTAAAGGTAAATGTAATACGTGGTGGACACCTAAATAATAAAAATGTAATTTAACTGGCACGCTAATCGAGAAAGGTTCGCCATCTAAATCAAAGCCCTAAAATTGTCTAAATCACGCAAGCATCCTTTTCGTAATGTAGTAAATTCTTTTTTCAAAACTTGCCCTATTGCGCTCTCAGAAACACATGCTCAAATATCACGAAACTTTCGTCGTATTTGACGAAATGGCTTCGTGAAAAATGCTCCGAGTAAACCTTTCGTCAAATTGGCGAAATTTATTGTAACTTTTTTTAAGTCACGTGATCACGCGAGGAAAGAATCGTTAAAAATGACGAAATTTTCTTGACGATTGAAGAATCGTCGAAAATGAGGATTCTGTTTCCGAGAGTGGTGGGAATCCCGGGAACTGATACGAAAAATTCATACTCTTTCAGTGAACAATTAATCAAAGGCCCCTAAGGTATTAAAAAAATCGAGAACACCTGAATTGTAGCCAAGCTCAAAGCTGAACGGAAATCTATATACATATCCTGAAGTCTCGCTTTTTTTATCATTTAAAAAGTGTTTCAGTTTTAGCGGGAAATAATCTTTATGGAAGGAATTTGTGCTTAAAAAAGGTGGGGCCCTAAATAAAACATGTAATGCCATGGGTGCACTTATAGGGAGGTATTATGAGCATTCTCCCCCTGCAGCAGTAGTGTAGTCGAGGGGGGACGCAGGGGGACGGCGTCCCCCTACCTTTTTATTTTAATACAAGCGTCCCCCCAAACCTTTACATTTCAACATAAGCGTCCCCCCCCCTTTTGATTTCAATTGCTTAGTTTCTTATGTATCAGCGTCCCCCCAACTTTTTATTCAGGACTACACCACTGCCCTGCAGTCATTTTGAAATGAGCTTAAACAATTAAATAAATAAGAAGACCCCACCACCTCCGGTCTTCTGTCCCTAAATCTGTCTACGGGCAACATTCTTATAATTGAAACACTTCAAACTATCGATTCTATATTATATAATGACGCAGCAAGTCAAAATAAACTGAGAACATGTAAAGAAAACTAATCAACACAATTTACGACAATGCCTCTAAACAATTAAAACCTTGAGAGGAGTTTTAATGATTTGAAAACCAAGTTGGCGTAGTAAAAAAAGTTAAAAACCTTGAGGGTGAATTAGTTTGTTAATTTACTTGTTTCAAGTGATCCGGAAAATTGCGTCTCGCCAATATTTAAAGCGTGGTAAAAGCATTCTCGATAGCAAGAACGATAGAGAAATCTATGCCACTTCTCGACCATTTCACAAATGGAAACTACTTCCTTATTCACCAACCAATTACGTAAGGCATAAGTTTCAATCTTCAGCAGGAAGCAAAAGATGCGATGGGACGTTTAACGGAACATAGAAAGAGGTGATAAGAGTTTACAGTGGAAAAATTTTTATAGTACTACTTACAAAAAAGAATTCAAAGCAAAAGTCATTTTTTTATTTCAAATGGATCGTTTCAAAGTTCAAACAATCAGAATAACACGCCACGAATTCAAAGGAAAAATTATATGATTTTTAGTCCATGGATATCTTTTAATTGACATATCCCAACCCCCTTCCTAGTCCAAATTAAAAGAAGCAAAAATAAAGATTAGTTCATCATATATGAAGCATGTTTTTCTTCTTAAGATTTTATTTTTAAATACTAACGGGCTCCCAACCCCTGCTCGCCATCGCTTGCCAACCCCCGGAGCTGCTTACGCAGCTCCTTTGAATCTATTAGCGAGTTTGAGCTCGTTGCGCTCGCTCATTACAAACTAAACTATTTTAGAATACCTTCATGGTAAAGATCGGTATTCTGTCAGAAATAACGTTCTGTATTGCATACAACTCTTTGGAATCCAAAATTAATATATGTACATAGATTTTACACAGTGTCAGAAGCTTGGCGAGATTCCGAATGTCTCGAAAAACCTTCCTATCCGTCTTTCCGGCAAAACTAGAGACATACCTCCTGAATAGGATGCCATGATGTTCCGAATATTTTATGAATTAACATGATTTTACTGGTTTAAACTATTTTGACGTTGACTAAAAGGAATTTTGGTCTGTCTAACATTTCTGATATCCTTTGAATAATTTCTTCTTAAGTTTCATTTGGATGCTTTCCTCCATGCATTACAAAAAATATTATAGGCGCTACTTTGTAAGAACTTCCTTCATCAGCAAATTCCAAATTTTAATCAACGTAGTTGATCCTAGTAGCCTTTTATCAGAGCATAACAACGAGCGTCAAAATAGCGCATAATTCGTATGATCCAATAATACATTGAATAATGTAATGAGCTGTTATTCTATTGTCGAAGCATGAAATAAGTAACATTCATTGGTACATCATGGGTAACATTCAAGAAATTTCTTTAAATTCATTCAAGAAAATAGCGTTGTTAATATTTGATTTGAATATGTTCCTGTTGCATCTCTTGGCAAGTTTGGCATCATGCATCCTTTTAACTAAGGTGACCATCAAGTGTCCCGTTTTGAACAGCACAATCCTGTTTTTATGGGTAGTCTATCCTGCTGTCCCCAAACGCAGCTTCGGGACATTGAAATGTTCTGAAAGAGGGACACCTAGAGAACAATATATAGCAATACAAAAAAGGAAAAGAGTTTGAAACCCGATTACACGCAATAATTTGACTTGCGTAAACCTTTGCATTATTGTTACAAATATTTTTTATTTTTATCCGGAACTCATGCTATGCACCCGTAGCGAGGATCGTTTCTCATTTATGTATAACTTAGAACTGGCGAAAAAACACAGTTGAGAATAGCAATTCATCAATTTTATTATCAAACTAATAGTATGAGATCACTCCAAGAATTTCCTTCGCGTTTGAAATCGATAACAAATGTATGAAAGTATATTTTTTCTTCAGAAAACATAAGAATACAAGCTTTCTCTTACATTTTGTGTTTAACCACAAACTATAAAATAAGTTTTTTCCCCTCGTCTTTTATCTTTAGGATGGGAACTTCGGGACATTGAAATGAGGGGACGCTTGTCGGTAAGGTCCCGATTTAGTCGCTCCCAATGGAGGCAATTCAAGCAACGTCATTGGTCACGTGGCAGCGATTAAAGCAATTAAACAAAGGAAGCCGTAGCATCGCTTTACTTAAAGTTCGACAAATCTAATTAAAAACTAGGCCTAAATAAAGTTCTTCTACATTACATAAAATTAGCACTAAATACAACACCTATAATTATTGTAATAATTAAAAAATTTCTTTTATAATGATTGAATTAAACGTAAATACTGGGTTATAATCAGAAAAAGCTGTGAAAATTGTCTAATTCATTTTAAGATAACTAATTTTGCCTAGTGAACTCCACGTAGAACTCAATTGAAAATCTTAGTAAACAAAGGGCGCATATCACGTGTCAACGGTGATCGCTCATGAGCAGAGTCCGACAAAAATGCGAAAATCTCAGGAGCCAGGGAAAATTTTTAGGAGCCAGCTGTAATATTTTCATTTGCGAACTAGTCGCCAAATTAGTCGCCAAGGCATATTTTTTTAGTCGCCGGGATTTGTCAGACCAGAGCCCCCTATACTAAATGCCCTCCGATAGCGCTTTAAATCCATACACATTTTGGCCGCAACTTTTTATATAGAGGGCGCTAGTTACCTACTCATAATACTGCTTTTATAAGTAGATACATATGGCAAAGAGTAATGAACTGAGTGTTTAAATTATAGAAACTATTTAATTTTAAACATATCAGCAAACAAAATCTTCCAAAAAGACTTGTCATTCAATGAATTTATTGAAGACAGCACAATACGTTATTCTCAAGTTCTCATATAAAATATTTTTCTAGTGATTCAAATTATAAAATATTGGAATCCTTTATTTTTTCACTTTGAAGCTTATTATATCAAAAAAATTAATCTTTCTCTTGGAATTAGTTCTTTAATTCTACACTTAATCTTTTAGGTAAAAATTTACTTTCGGGTGGCCCTTCGCAAAATTCGCGATTTTTGCTTGGCGCCATTCCTGTTTGCAGTTTTGCAACACCGCTAAGCTTGGCGATCAACCGCGACCAGAACTTGGCGAGAGTGTATTAAATATTATTATAAATTTAAATTAAATTGAACTAATTTAATTACAGTATCGGTGTAGAATCGGGTATCCCTTAGTTTGGCGGGGTAAAACTTTATTTCTGGTTAGGCAACGGACATCTTACTAATCACATCTTGGCGTCAAAACAAATCGCCAAAAAACCAAGTGGTACCACCCGATTGCAAACTTTTACTCTAATTACTGAAAAATTGAAATTCTTAACGTATTATTATTCTTGAATAAAGTTTATGACATATCCACTCTAAAATAGGAAATAGTAGCACTGATTCCATTAATTAAATTAGCCAAGAAATTAAAGAGTGGTATAAAGTTAAAATGGTAAACTCCTAGGAGATCCCACCGCTTTTCAAAATCGCCAGTTTGGCGTCCATTTCGTAGAACAATAGAAGCTGGGTTTATATCGAATCTGGTTTACCAAGATTGCGTACTTATCGCCAACCACGCCAATCGGGCGGGCTCTCCTAAGATCCACCCAGTAAAATGTTTATTTGAATCTGTACAACCATCATATTTTTGAATTTTGGCTAAAACAATTAAGAAACATGAACGTTTCTAATATACGGAAACGAAACATGATCTGTCATATCGAAAATAAAGCATGTTTAAAGAAAAAAACGGCAGCGTATTGAAAATAATAAACATTTAAAGTTTCATAAAACACATTGGAGTAAGAAAAATAATAATTACCTTGTCTAGACAAAGCTGTTATCCACTTTGTTTGTAAATATCCGTCGTCGGAAGGGAATTAATGAAAACTAATTTTTTTGTTTTTGAATTTGAAGAGCAGTACCGTACAACGCAATGCGCCCTAATTTTGATTAAAATCTAACTAATTCTTAAAAGATATTTAAAGTTCATACAGCAGGTTATCTGCGCCACCTAGCGGAGAGCTTTTCATGGCCGTTTTTTCTCTCATATCGGTAGGCATTTAGTATAGGGGGCCCTGTCATGAGTCCCTCTAGAAGTGAATTGCCTCCATTGCGCATTTCTTACGTAACTGCAAGTGTGAAATTTTAGTAAGCATAGCAGAGTAGTAAGATAATTTATATCAGAGAGATTATGCAACACAAAATGGCACATGATTGGGAGGAGTCATTAATAAATAGAATGATATAATGAGCTGTTATTAAATTACCGATACCTAAAAACAAGAGGCATCTATTCAAATTTTTGACAAGCATTGTTGACATCTGATTTGGCGATGTTCTTGCTGAATCTTGACTAGCATATCGTTAAATGATAAGTACCTCAAGTGCATTACGCTTCTACGGTTTTGCGCCACTAAAATCATTGCAGAAAATACATATTTAATAATATTTTTAAATTTTGTTTTTGTGATCGAATGACTAACCTCTCTAAATAATATATTTTTTAAAAATTTTACTTAATTCCAATTCCTTGACTTTCAAATTAAATAATTCTAAAAGTAATGTTCGAATCTGTAAATGTTTTACATCAGCGTGTTTGCCAGAACGTTCTCTATAATTCTTAAGATTTTCAGAATTTTTCATTGAATAGATTTTGACTTGTACTAGTTTGAAGCGCGCAAGGCAGAAGACAGCGGCAGTGCGAATCACATTTTGGTGTAGAGAAAAATAAATATCTCAATTTTCGGAACACAATGCTATCCAAATATCAGATGAGAATCAATGCATTCTATCAGTGAATACTTCTTTTCCCACGCTGAATAAAAAAAGTGTCATTGGGAATTGTAAAGAAGGAATCAATTAACGAAAATCGGCAACGCAAAGTTGAACCCGTAACAAAACTCGCGATCCCCAAAACAGCTCATTCTCATATAAGAGTACAAAAATTTCAAAATCTTCAATCTGTTTATTAGACTTTATTTTTATTCTTTTTAAAAGGCTTAGTTCCAACTTTCACGTTATTTTTGAAACAACGTGTTTACAAAAATGGCCAGAGTTCTTTAATTTAAATGATATGGGCTTTATATTTATTAAAAAAATAATAAATATAAAACTCATAAACAAAAAAAAAATGTTGCCGTAAAGCAGTGATATTAAAAGCAATTACAGTAAAACTAATCCTAACGGTCACCTATCTTAGACGGACAGTTTTTTATTCCTTGCCAGCAAAACTTTAAAATAGAAAGGTTTCAGCCTGGGTCACCTATTTGCAGTGACACCGCTAAATATCACATATCATCAAATTAGTCAAAGTGAGAGCCAAGTATGGCACAGAATTCCCTGTGTGGCGAGTGAAGGACTGCTGCACTAGAGACGAAGTTCCATGTAAAATAGGGTCAGGTTGGGGAAAATGGGTCACTTTTTAGCTATTTTCATATTTAAAGTTTCATAGCAACAAAACCAGAAACATTTCCCATTTCTTTTCAATTGCATCTTAACATTGAACTCCTTTAGATCAATTTTATGTAATTTTAATATTTATTTTTTAATTATGAAATAGTTTAACTAAGCTTATAAAGTTGTGACCTGATTTACTCCATTGAGGGGTAAAATGAGTCATAATGCAAATTAATGCTGAAAACAGTTATTTATTATTTTGAAATTGAAAAAAAAAAATGTAAGTAACATATTTAGCAACATTTTGAATTATAATTACATTGAAATGTTAAAATAATATTGTTCTAGATTGTTATATATTGGTTCACATAACACTTCAACAACAATCACTTCTCTCTACCATATCAACATGATCTTTTTTAGGGAAAACATTAAAAAAAAAATTTTTTTTTAATTTAATTTCAATAAAATAAACAACCTACATTGTTTAAATTTAGGAACTTTCTGCAGTGTTTCTACAAGAGTAAATTTTAAATAGAATAATTTTTGGAAAAAAATAGAACCGACTTCAGATTATAAATTGCTCTGAAAAGTGAAAAATAAATTAATTCTTTAAACAACATTGATGTGACTTTTAAACATAGTTTTAGAAGTCTGTGCAAAATTGGGATAGATAAAATCTTTTGTAATCAAGAATAAATTACAAATATAAATGGCCCAGAATTAGCAACATTTCCAATATGAAGTAGCACATGGTGTAATGGTAATTAGGCTGATAATTTTGCACCGACTTCTAAAACTATGTTTAAAAGTCACATCGATGTTGTTTAAAGAATTAATTTATTTTTCACTTTTCAGAGCAATTTATAATCTGAAGTCGGTTCTATTTTTTTCCAAAAATTATTTTATTTTATTCTTTTTAGTGTAAATACATTTTTAATATAAATACTCTATTTTTAAAAAATCCATATCAAAGGGCAAACCTTCTTTGAATGAATGACACTAATAACTAATCATTTGTATGAAAAATTCCGTTTTGAAGTCGATTTTAGCAAACAAACTGATTGGATTTAATATTTGCCTCAGAGAAGCCTTCAGTCAAAATCTTACTGTAATTGCATTTATTATTATAGCACAATGGCAACAAAAACTTTTTCAACAATGAGTTTTATATTTATTAATAGTTTTCCCAACAAAGAAAAATGAAGTCAAGCCTTTCCAATTAAAATAAAAAATACTTATTTTTCACCCGTAACGTTTTTCCTAAAAAACAAATGTAGTCAAATTGATGTGCGATATTTGAGTTATATGGCCCTCTTTCTATACTGGGGGTTTATGGAAAAAACCCCAGTAGCGGGGGGTGTCTGGGGAAATTTTTAAAACATTAAAAGTAAAATGGTGAGTTTTAAGCCTTTTTTTTTTTGCCTCGCAAGTAACAAGAATGGGGAATCTGGAACCCTAAATTGGTAGTCTACCCACCTTTTAAAAATAAAAAAGGAATTTTTGCTACTTAATTTACTTTAAAAGATATTTTTTTTCCTTTTTAATGAGTATTTTTTCTGGTCTACCATCTAGAAAGAAGTGTTAATAAAATAAAGCTTAAAATACTTCATAAAATTGTTTAATTGAACAATTAATTACTTAGTCTTATTTTTTTAAGTTACAACTTTTTGTCTTTCTACAAAAACCATTTCAAAAATACACTTTTGTTAAACTAAAAAAGCAATTAATAAGTTAACAATGTCATTCTTTATTTTCAACCCACTCATATTTCTGACTTGAATGTACTTTTTTCAAGATGTCTTTGTTAAGCTTGACTTTTTCATAACAGTCAGAGCAAAGAAAACGCCAAAGTTTATTTTACTTACAATCAATGCTTTTGCAGTAGATTCCATCATTAATGCTCTGTCATCTTAAATATTCTTAATGTCTTCATAAAAGATTCTTAAAAACATAAATTCGTTACTTTTTACATCTTACCACCATTTCCGGTACATTGATTAAACTGGGCGGGACAACGGGACAAGAGCAAAATACCAGGATGTATGGCAAGCCTAAGAATAAAACTACTTAAGCCTAACCATGACCCATTTTACCCCATCCAAGAAAAACTGATGTAAAAAAGACTATATTATATATATATATATATATATATATTTACATGCTTTGCTGGAATTGTTCTCCAAAGTTTCTTAGTGAGGAAATCCTTCAAATTTGGGCTGTTATTTGATAAAAATATAGAGCTTTTCAGAAGTTGGTAAATCATGTGTTTAGCACACTATCATCCACAGTTTACCAAAAAATTTCCTTGTGGTTCAATATTTAAGAACCCAACTTTTTTGAGAATGAAAAATGTTGCTAACACATTGAAATATAACATTAAAAATATTGGTTTAAAAATTTCAAGTTCTATTATTATGGGTTCTTTATCAAGTGCCCATTTTACCCCATACTCCCCTATACATCTTTATGAGTACAATCAGCCCTATTATTTTACTAAAATCTTTGCAAATTCTTAATAAAAAAAACCATTAAATGTAATAAATTCTCCAACTTAAAATCTTAATGAATTGCAGGGCAGTTCTTCGATTTTTTACTAGAATGGTTTGTTGAAAGTGATTTAATTGTCTGTGTCAACTGTGGATAAGAAGCTAAGTTAGTCCTTTTTCTTTTCTTTTTTTAACCTATTGTACATTTATGTTTGTAATAAATAAGTTCCCGGTCTGTATTTGTATTATTAGGTCTCTTTCTCCTTTAGGAGATTTTTCAATTTTTGTGAGAATTTTTTTTTCTACATGTATTTTGTCATCCTTTATTAATTTATCTTTAATGGTTTTCGGTTATTTTTCCATGAAATGTAAAATTCTTATGATTTTACTGCAACGTCTTAAAGAACTAGGGGGTTCCCGCCCACTGCTCGCCTTTCACTTTGAGACGTCAAAATGTTCTGAAAGGTAACCTAGGGAACAATATATAGCAATAAATACAGAAAAGTAAAGTGTTTGGGACCCGATTACAGACAATAAGTTGACTTATGCAAACTTTTGCATTATTATTGAATATTTTTTATATTTATGCGGCACTCGTAGAGGGTATTGTTTCTAATCTGTAACTTAGAACTGGAGAAAAACATAGTTATGAACTATAATTTTTAAATTTTATTTTCAAACTTATTATAAGAGATCACTCTAAAGATTTCATTTGTGTTTATAATCAACAACAAATGTATGAAAGTATATTTTTTCTCCAGAAAACACAGGAACACAAGTTTTACGTCAACGTGCTCATTCCTGCTTAATACCCCCCCCCCCCCTCCTCCTCCTCTGTCCGAAAAAACTTCTAGATACGGCCTTGGCATATTTCCAAATTTCCATTTATCAGATGTGAGGTATAAGTTTATAACTTATAAGTAAGTCTTATAAGTAAGAAACTAGCAGCATCGTTAAAATTGTATAAACATGAAAATAATAAAATTATTTGCAAAGTATCATTTTTTTTTTTACATATTTGCTTAAAGATGTTTCGCAAATGCCTCTGTCATTACCATCCTGCTACACTCATTACCATGTATGCAATGCAAATGCTTGTGAATCCATGCTTGATTTTTTTAAATGTGTATGATCTTTAAATGTTTAGTTTTATTAGTATTTTAAGAAGCAAATATAATTTGGAGCTGTAAGACTTTAGTTTACTAAGAAAAAATGAAAGATATGCTCACTCTTCATTTAAAAAAAGGTAATAAACACTTAAAAATTTATTTGAAAAAGAAAACCAGCTTAAAATTATTATTTTTAATATTTTCCCCTTAGATTACTGCATGATTTTTTATAGTCCCTTTGGGGTCGTATAAATGGTACTCCACTGTACTTGTAATGAGATGAATACTTTCAAAATATTCATTAGAACATAATAGGAGAAACTTAGTGGGCTTGAACCAGTTGACAAATACTGACGCAATAGTAACACCATATAGTCAACAACATGATGTTTCTGCATGGTAGTATACACTGCATTTATAACTATTATAATACTTATTAATATAAAATAGTCGACTGTATACACAATATTTTAAATTATTATATAATAATTAACAAGTACTCATAGTGAAGTATATATAAATAATGAGACCAAGGGGAATACCAATTTTCTGTTCATTCAGTTCGGCAGATTTCAAGACTATGATTTGTTTATTAATTTTATAATAATTCCCTGCAACCTGTAGAGACCTGTCGGTGTCATAAACATCAGATTTAAAACTGAACATGACTACCTCACAAAACACCGGCAAATTTGATTTAGCATTCTTTAATTTGAGCCTTATGTAACACTGATGACATGTGCAAGGACCAACTGGACTCTTGTATTGGACTTGGCGACAAAGAAACAGCCTAATGTTGCTAAAAGTATTAATTACTGTTACTTTTTGCGTCTCTGAGCTGCATTGAGTTGCTCATAGACTATCATTAATTTGTGATAATCCCAATATATAGGCTTCAGGTAAGATTTAATAAAATAATTTTTATAAAAAAATAGAACAGACTTCAAATTATAAATTGCGCTAAAAAGGGAAAAATAAATTAATTCTTTAAACAACATTGATGTGACTTTTAACTAAACATAATTTTGGAAGTTGGTGCAATATTAGGATAGATAAAATCTTTTGCAATCATGAATTACGCCAATTACAAATATATATATCTTCGCAGAATTAGCAACAGTTCCAATATGAACTAGCAAGTAGTGTAATGGTAATTAGACTCATAATTTTGCACGGACTTCTAAAACTATGTTTAAAAGTCACATCTATGTTGTTTAAAGAATTAATTTATTTTTCCCTTTTTAGAGCAATTTATAATTTGAAGTCTGTTCTATTTTTTTATAAAAATTATTTTATTTTATTCTTTTTAGTGTAAACAACTTTTTTATATAAATACTATATTTAAAAAAATCCATATCAAAAGGTAAACCTTCTTTGAATGAATGGCACTAAAACTTAATCATTTGTATGATAAATTTCATTTTGAAGTCGATTTTAGCTATCAAACTGATTGCATTTAATTTTTTGCCTCAGAAAAGTCTTCAGTCCAACTCTTTGGCTTTAATTGCTTTTAATATTATAACACAGTTTCAACAACCACATTTTAAACAACGACTGTTATATTTATTAATAGTTTTCCCAACAAAGAAAAATCAAGCTAAGCCTTTCCAATTAAAATAAAAAAATACTTAATTTTCACCCGTAACGTTTTTTCTAAAAAATACATGTAGTCAAACTGCTGTGCGATATTTGAGTTGGACGGCCCTCCATCTATTAAAGAAAAAGTCATCAAAATCGGTTCATTTAGTCAAAAGTTCTGGATAAAAAACCAAAAAAATGACCCTACTTATGTCCATAACTTTTTTCTAATTATTGAATATGGTAAAACAAAGGTACGGGACCTGCGGGAAACCACCCCCGATCGATTTTTAAAAAACATCATGAAAAGCGGTTCATCCGGTGAGAAGTTATGAGTGGACAAACAAACAAACAAAAAAAAAACGACATACATACAATACGAATGTATAACCTCCTTCCTTTGTGAAGTCCGTTAAAAATAAGACTTATTTTAAATGTTGCATGTCGAAGTTACCACTATTTTGTCACTAAAACTACTGCGCTTTAAAATTATTCCCTTAACACTAGAAAAACGGAGGGGATCTGTGTGGCCCTTCTAGATATCTGCTGCTCAGTAATTCCTACAATTATTGATACAATGCATTGTAACTTTCTGACTTTTCCCAACGTGATCCTATTTAAGTGCTTATTTAATTATTTCTGTTTTATCCTCATTGAAGCATAAATATTGAACTTTATACCTAAAAAAACAGGAGGGGCTAAAATTCTCAGAAGGGCCACACTGGCTTTTACAGTCTTTCTAGGTATACGGGAATTTTCAGCTTTTCTAGTGTTAAACTACTTTAGATAAGTACATTTTTACATAATATTTTAATCATGAAGTGTATTCATTTTTTTAAAACAATTGTTACATCATTCTTGTTTGAGATTTCTGATAAAAAATAATGTATTTCTCTTTTCAGTTTTATCATTAGTAACAATTTAGTGTTGGACATGTTCACACATAATACGATGTGATAAAATCTAACATTGAATCATGCCTGCTATTTTGCATTTGCTCCCACCCCTTATTAAATCTGTTATCCCCAACCGTTTTTTAATTGTAACCCCAGCTTCTACCCACTATTTTATGATCATATCTGAAAGTGTCACCCCACATTTTTTTCCCCATGGACATCCCCACCAATATGGGCAGATGAATTAACTACAATTAAAAACTCTATTTAAAAAAAACATTAGTTAAAGAAATAAAATAAAAAGAATAAAATTATATTATTAATAGTTAATGGGAAATAATATAAGCTAAAATAAAAATGCACCATCTATTTTATTTATATATTCAGTGGCAGATTTGGGGGGGGGGGGAGGCAGCACAAGAGGCATTTCCAAAACACATAAAAGAAATTTGTAATTATCATATTAAAAAATTTCTTCTCATTTTCTGAACTTTAGTATGGACTAATTGGTTTTAAGAGAGCTTAAAAAACGCAAAAACTAGTTTGGGAACTTTGTGTTATGAAAATATTTACAGGGGAGAAACATTTTTACTTCCTAGTGCCCTCTCCAGAATTATTCCCAGATCCACCTCCATATATATATATTTTTTCCCGATGAAAGGTAAAAATTTTGAGTGGTTTTAAATCAGCAACAAATTTTTCAACATGTCCAATAGACAATTGATTCATTTTCTTTTCAACAAAAAAAGAATATTACTTATTTTTATCAGACCTAACTTTTTCTACAATTAAATAATCCATCAGTTCAAAATAATATTTGAAGATTAACTAATCTCAAGAAATCAATTTATCAGTGCAAGAGAACCGAAATAAACATTTTATCTTGAATACGCTGTTGAGATAAATGGACACCCCTCCCTCCCACCTCTTCATTCAATATCAAAATAGTAAACACGGAAGTACAGATGAATGTAAGAACTTCAAAACAGAAAGAAAGCGACTTACCTCAAGTCTCTTCCCAGTGTTTTATATAATAAAATCACAAATCTCCACCCTCCAATACAAACATAAATGGAAAAGGCTGTAAATATGGATGCAAGAAAGGAAAAATAATTGCCAATCCATAATGCGGTGGTGATTCCCCAGAAAACAATCGCACGAATCATATTATCAGTTTTATACAAAGCCCCATTTTCGTATATTTCATGGGCAAGTCTTTTGACAATTCGTTGTGGAGTGAAGCGGATTTCCATTTTAAATTTCAAAAGGAGATAATCTGGAATACGAACAGTTGCGCGGTCGCTCTATACAATCATAGTACAAAATATGATTCTGAAATTCATTAGCTCTGTTCACGTGTTACTCCTTCAACAGCCATTAGAAATTTAGTACGTTACAGCGTACGTCACAAAAAAAACTAAAATTCAGCATTTCAATGAAACGCAGATTTACATCATTGCGAGAAACTTGATGACATAAACAACATCATCGATGATTCGCACAGATCTATCGATATTTTCATTTCAATGTCGAAGTTAACAAATAAAACAAAGATCAGGAAATGCTCCTCTTAAAAGGTCCGTGACCTTCATTCCTTCAGAAATGGATCCATGACGCATTCTATGTTAATTCTTATTTTAATGGAAAGAAAAGAGTTCATATTTTCCGTTAGAAAGAAAAGTTGCTGGAAGATATTGAAATGTGTTGGTTCACTTTTCAGTATAAAAAGAAAGTTAGACGAAATGAATTTCCTTTTAAATAATAATTAGAAAATGCTGTTCTAATTAGAATAAATTCCAATTAAAAATCAAACTGTTAATGTTTATTTTCAATTATGAAAATATTGATGATAATAATAATAATTTAATTATTACTGCAGTGCACCACAGTATTTTAATACAGATACATTGCCATAATGCATCATAGTAGTTTATTATTTGTCTTTTCTTTTTTTCGTAAGTGGTCCTAGTTAATTAACTCTTTAAATATCAATTTTGGTTTTCATTACTAACAAAAAAGACTTTGCATGATAAAGAAGTAAAGGGAAAGTGGGAGCGATCCATTTAAGAAAAGCGCCTTTTTTAAATTTCCAACTTTTTAACGAATGTTATAATAAATACTTCAAAGAAGAGTCTAAGAAATTATCACACACTTTGTTTAAAGATTATGTTATTAAATGATTAGATTTTATTTAGCTTTCCTCGACGATCAAACAATGGACCTTTTCGTAATAAATTTAACCCTCTAATCAATTTCAAATCTACTAAAACTTCTTCTAATGAATAGAATGGTTATTCTTTTCCTATTGCACATTTGCTTTACAATGATATGCCACTTATTGCAACTTGCTAACAGATATTTTGGAATACTTTCATTAAAAATATCCATGTATTAAAAGTGTTTTCTTCTGCTGTTCCAGAGATGGCACCACCTGTGCTGATGAAGCGGAAATTGTTCCCGAAACCTCCCGGAGGGGTTTCTTTAACTTTAACTCCACAGAGCTGCAAAGAAAAGTGGAGTAAAAATATGTTGCGTTTCTTGGGCAGAGAAATAAGGGTGGCGAACACACCAAAGGCGAAAGATTCCTAGGGTGCCCATATTTCTGAGCATCAATTCAGGGACATGTCCCCAAATCCCAGGAGAATTTGGGGACTCTTGTCAAAAATATTTCGGAGACATAGCAAACCATTGCACATATACTCTCATTAATATATTTCAAAGGATACGCAAACATAATTTATGCATATTTTCTTCATAAACTCTTGAAAAAAATATTTCGGAGACATAGCAAACCATTGCACGTATAATCTCATTAATATATTTCAAAGGATATCCAAAAATAATTTGTGCATATTTTCTTCGTTCATTGCCTGTTAGAATTTATTACAATTTCTACAGCCGTAAGGCAATAATTTGATAATTGCCATAATATTATCTAAAATGTTACCAAAATACTATCTAAAACCTTAATATTTCAAATCTGGAAGCAATTTTGATATAAATAATAGAAATTTTTTAATTTGGGGGTTTTCTGCGCCCCTATGGAGTTAAAGTGTTTTTGGGGGAGAAAGCATTAAAAACATACAACTTTGGGGACTGTCCTCAAAATTCGAGGACGTATGGTCACCTTAAATAATCCAGTTTTTTCTCACCTCCGCAACCGTAGAGCATATTTTTGAAGGCAAAAATATGCTCTGCTCTTGCGTAGAGAAGAAAAGACAAGAAAATATTGGCTTTGTCGGTATAGTGCCTAGAAGAGATATGGGGAAAAATTAGACAACAAATAATGAAAAAGGAGAGGGCCCTAGGGTAATTAGCCTTTTAACAACCAATTCTTAATTTCTAAGGTGTTTTATTTTTCTAGAATACAAATTGATAATTGTTAAAACATATATGTTTGAAATTTGAAAATTTTTTCCTTAAATTTAAAATGAATTTTAATGCAGATGTACAAATACACGTACACAAAATACAAATGTGAAATGCACCTACACATATATGTACCTGCACATGAAATATGCATACTCTTTATGTGTCAGTGCAGTGTACGTGTACATACATACACCAGACACACGGGTTGATACGGGAGTACACACGTATACAAATGTACACATATACTCAATAGTGTATGCATTTACACTGATACAGAAGAGTGCACACCCACACACATAAAATCTTGTACGCATTTATACACATACACGCGTGAATATTTGTATACACATATGTTTAGGTACACGTGTACTTTTTCGCAGATACACATAATGTGCACATATATACAAAATACAAATGTACATGGTACGCGTTTCATGCACATGTACTTATATGTACCCATGCACAAGTGTGTAATAATGCGCAAGCAGTACATACATGTATATATACGCAGTACGAGATTTATGCTTTAGTCTTTTTTTAATTAGATTATATTCTCAGAGAAAATACTGTGTTGTTTTGCATCCTCTTTTCTTTCCTTTTGGGTATGTGTGTGTGTTTTCTCCTGTTTATTATGTTATTGATGGAATATAATTGCATGGACTTCAATTGCTTTAATAGTGGTAGTAATAATAAGGATAATAATAATTAATAATAATAATAATAATAATAGCAATAAAGCATTGTGATAAATTAAATCTGTAAATTATAAAAGTTTAAATTTAGATATTTCAAGCAAAACATAAAATATTAAATTTTGCTGTGAAAAACTGCAGTTTGATATAGAAATGGATAGCGGAAGAGGGTAGTAGTAATATTTTCTTACTCTCTCTGACGCTGTATCTTTTTCTGTTGCTATTATCTGCAACATTGTCTTGTATTCAACTTTCTACTTGAGATCTTAGTGAAAATGTCGAAAATGAAAATTGAAGTTAGTATAAATGATATCCGTATCAGGCTTATTGATTGCTCAAGTTTAACACATAAACTGGAATTTGGTATAAAACATAATTCGTGAAATATGCAGCTGGAAGTAATAAATGGCTTGTCATTTTCCCTTGACACTCTATAAAATGCTTCATAACGATCCACTTCAAGATTTACTTGAAATCCGAGTCTGTATATCAGTGCTTAATTTTTAATTTTAGAAAGTCTTCAGAACTGTTTTCATGGATGAATACAGTAAAACCCCACAAATCCGAATCCCGAAAATCCGAAATCCTGGGAAATCCGAACGAGTTTTTTTTTAACAAATTTAAATTTGAAAAACACACGCAAAAAAAGAGAAACCTATTTATTTTGTCACAACAAAACAATTAAAAACTATTACTTATTAAATTTATAAAACAATTACTATAACAATACAAACTCACAAAATATCAATTTCACTTGAAGTCTGTTAACTTCAAGTGTCGAAGTGACGAAAACCTTCCAGCGGAGGCAATTGCACGCCAGCGTCGCATAAACATGACATCATTTGGCGTGGCTGTTGCGTGTTACTATTTTATGATTATAATGCATACCTATTTATTATTGATTTTCTTTCATTTATTAAAAAAAATGTATATAAAAAATATACTGTTACCCCTAAATGCGCAGTCGTGTTGTTCTTAAATAACATGTCAAATTTTCTCGAATTCTATTTTTCCGAATTAAATAAGAATTTTTTGTTTAGTATGTTTCCCATTTATAACTAGCCCAAACAAACACAAAAAAAAAAAAAAAAAAAATTACAAAGAAGAAAAAAATTATCGCAGTGTAGGGTTAAGTCCTATACCGTAACGAGGGTTCGTTTATTGTGTTATGAATAGTTTTCGGCTAATCCGAACAAATTGAAATCCGAACAGGCTACAGCCCCAATCAGTTTGGATTTGTGGGGTTTTACTGTAGTCTAAAATTACATCTATTTTGTAGAAAAATTCTCTGACAAAAGAACGCAGGAGCTGAACTCTCCTGCAAATTAAAGCTATGCTCTCACTAAACACACTCTGTTCACATCCTTTTTCACTTCGCGAGTCGCGACCCCATATGTGTTATTACACATACACACTTTCACAAAAGTATTTTGACAGAAAAACGATAGCTTAGATTCCAAGTTGTCTCTGAATCTAACCCCGCTCTAAATTTGTTTATTTTATAATGTCCAAGGACACTCTAAAATAAGCAAATTCACAGTGGAGTTGGACTGAAAGTCTGTATTTTTACTTTAACACTTTTTCGTGTTCCCTCTAACTGAAAATATAATACTTGAAATGGAACTAAATTGTGTACACACATGAGCCCTAATGGGAATTACTGTTGATTAGTTTTTGACGGTAATACCGTCAAGAGGGATGGCTCAATTAAACCTTTTTCTCGTTGAGTGTAACTGCTCTCAAGTAATAATGGAAGGATTCAAATGATTTTTGCCAATAAACTCTGCTTTTATTTGAATATTTCTGCAAATTATTTGAATTTATTGAAATCCTGTCGTACATTATTTGAATATTTTTCGAATATTACTTGAATATTTTTCGTGTATTACTTGAATATTTCTCTATATTATTTGAATATTTTTCGTATATTTCTTTCTTTTAAATATTTTTAATCTTTTTTTTTTTTTTTTGGTCGGATGTGACGAAAATTGTCATGTTACTAGACAATTTCTATGTAAAGTTATTTCTTTAAAATTAACACAAATTAATTCAAAATGATATTTAGTGTAAGAAAATGTGATTTTATCTATGTGGTAAAGTTTTTTCTTTTATTTTAAAATTAGAAATTATGTGGCGACCCCATGAGATGTGCCTCGCGACCCACAAATTGGGAGCCCTTGTAGTACTAGTAGTCCAATGTTCAGAATGAAATGAAAGAGTATTTTCTTGACATAAATGTGAAGTATATGAAAATGCGAAACTGTGTAATATAATTTGCTCACTCTTGTTTTTCGGTACGTAATAAATAACTAAAAATTTTAAAGTTCCTTTTTGAGGAGGGGGGGGGGTAACTCGCAAGGGAATTTGAGAACTATACGGCTTCTCAGCGGCTTCATAAGTTTACTGACCACCGCACTGTATGTTAGTAATAATAAACTAATCACATGTAGTGATTATTGTTGTAACATTGTATTTGGTAATTCATGGTTTGTACTCATTGAAACTCCTTGGGAAAGAGAGTTTCTTTACAAGAGTGATTTGGGGGAAAAAAACCTGGAATTTTTGTTAAACATTCTGAAAATAAACTTCGCTAGTTTAAAAAAAAATTACTGTACTTGGTATCTTGAAAGTAGCAGGGATGGAGGTTCTCCCCAACAATTAGGACAACAATAACAATTGCTACTGCAAGAGTTGTCCCAATTGTTATTGTTATTGTGCTAGTTGTCCCAATTCAATTTATCCTTGGAATTTAATTGGGACAACAAGAGAAAGGGAGGAGATTTCAATACCGTTGCTCTTTGATCGAGATGAAATTTTTATTCTTGTGGTTCAATAATATTCCCGTTAATGACTGAAAGCTTATAAAGAAGCTATGTTTACTTTACTAAGAAGCACACAAGCCCGAGTATGTGTGTATATAGCAAAATATATGAATAATCAATTATACTTTTTTTGTGTCGACTTATTGGCTCGTATCCTTACTCACTATAACTTCAGCGAGTCGGGATAACTACTAAAAATTTAAGTGAAAAGCAAACCTTTGTACCGCATCCTTCAATGCTCTTTTTTATACATATGCATCTCTGATCCAGGATCCAAGCTTCAGGGGTTAATTTCGGGGTGCAAAGAGAAGAAGACAACAAAGAGAAAAAAAAAGAAACATCACATTTTCCTAAAATTTTTGCAATATTTTTAAATTTAGATGTAAATTTGGGATGGTTTATTTGGTTTTGTATACTTACTTAGCTTTTTCCTTTCAGCCAGCTTGACATAATTCAACGAACAAGGGGGAGTATTTTTTTTTCGATAACGAAATATTATCTCCTATATTTTTACAACTGAAACTTATAATTAATGAGGTTCTTTTTTCTTGCATTCCGTAATTACTGTAGAAAAAATTACCTAACATAAGAACAGCTGATACTCTCCTACAAGTATTTCTCATTAACTCCCCAACTCACACACACACATACATTTCATAAGGTTTACATTTTTAAGTTGGACCCCTTTTTTCCACTCCCTTCCTTGAAACTTAGAGATTGAGCGCGCTTACTCATTTTCAAAACCTGGCTGTAACTGATATTGTATCAGTGAGAAATAGTAAAAGCAAGTGTAAATCTAAACTAATTATCTTTATGCGGGAGAAATAGATCCAAAAATCCTATATTGTAAATTTGAGTTATCGTGATTTTACATATCCATAAATTAAATATAATGCCAGCTCTGGCAAATAAAGGTTCAGAAATAATACAAAAGTACTTTTACTTATAAACAAAAGATGTGAAATTATAAAGATGGTGCTTGGTGCATTTATGATACCATTCCAGGGGTCCCGCCAGAGGAAATTCGGGTCCGTTTTCGGGACCCTTCACAAAATTACAATTAATCCAAACGAGCCCTTCACAAAATTACAATTAATCCAAACTAACCCTTCACAAAATTACAATTAATCCAAACGAGCCCTTCACAAAATTACAATTAATCCAAACGAACCCTTCACAAAATTACAATTAATCCAAATGAACCCTTCACAAAATTACAATTAATCCAAATGAACCTTTCGCAAAATTACAATCAATCAAAACGGACCCCTTTACAAAATTACAATTAATCAAAATGGACCCATCACAAAATTACAATTAATCAGAACGGACCCTTCACGAAATTACAACCGATCAAAACTGACCCTTCACAAAATTACAATTAATCATAACGGACTCATCACAAAATTCCAAGCTTCCAAATCGTGTTTTTTAGCCTACTTTCCCGTAAAAGTAAAAAAAAAATAATAATAAAGCATGAAAGAAGGCTTAATGGTATCGTGAAAATATCGTTAAAAATCAAGAAAAGTCAAAAAAAAGTGAAGTAATTAAATAAAGATTGAAAAATAAATAAAAAATTTGAAAGTAGGGTATTGAGATGGGGAAAAAGTGTGTCTGTCGGTCTGTCTGTCTGTCGGTCTGTCTGTCGGTCTGTCGGTCTGTCCCCCCCTAATAACTTTTGAACGAATTGTCCGATTGGAAAAATTCTTTTTGCATTCGAAAGATTTCGGCGAGCACATCTCATTTCTATATTTTACTTTTTGATTTGAACAATTTTTTGTTCAATCTTGAACAGTTCAAAAAATTTTAACATTAGCGCCTATGGGCGAAAATGAAGCAAATTATGTAAACTCTGGGTACAAGATCCAAGTTCCCCTGAACAAGCTCACTGGAAGAAGTTCTTGGCGTGAAATATTGATTTGAACAATTTTTGTTCATTTTTGAACAGTTCAAAGAAAAAATTAACATAGTGATTACGGGGAAATTTCAATCCTACATAAATCCTGATCTAACGGGCCGATTTGCTTTTAACAAACTTTATCGGAAAGCTCTTATGACGTAGAACATGTACAAATAGAAAGTTCATCCAGAACTAACGAGCCTATTTTCTTATGAAATTTTTTGATCGGGATTTTAAAGAATATTTTTGAATTAATGAAAGATTAAATGAATAAACAAAATAATGAATGAATAAATGAGTGAATAAATACATGAATGACTTAATAAATGAATGATTGAATGAATATGTATTAACCGTTGAAAAAGGTATATTTGAAGCAATTAAGAACTAAAGCTAAACGAGAAAGAGAGAGAGAGCTAGATTATAAATTTGAAGCTGGTGTATACGGGAAAGTAGGCTCGTATAGTTCTAGACGGAACTTCTTGTTACATCATTATTTACTATAAAAGCGGCAAATAATAATAAAATTTTTCATCATTATATGTTTAAAATTTCACAAAATTATTTGATTTTTCACAAAAAAAGGACCCTGTTAAGAAATGCGGATCGACCTCAGCATTCATCATAGCTACGATTGCTATGATGAGAAACGAAATATGAAAGTAGAACCTCATTGTAATTAACCATTAATTTAAAAGTTCAAAAATAATAATAACTACGATTTTGATTTCTTAAATTTCTTATAACTTCCTCAATTATATATATTTTTTTTTTCAAAAGATTTTTCCTTTGCAGTATTTCCCAAACAGTCTGGAATAAAAGTTAGCATGGAATTAACTATTTGAAACTTAGTTGAATTTTAACATCTTTTTCTTTTTTTGTTAAAATCTCAGAAAAAAGGACAACAAATTCAAAATCAACAATTAAAAACAAACTCAGTGTCAAACCCATGCTAATTTCTGTTAAACATTCTCCGTAGAATGCACATGAAAATAAAAGTTCCAAAGATTTACCGTCAGTGCCGGATCTAGAGTGGGGCAAGCAGGGGCTCATGCCCCGGGCGGCACTTCTGAGGGGCGGCAAATTCAACTGAAAAAGAAGAAAGAAAAGCAAAAAGAGAAAATATTTACCTATTCAAATCCTAGTTCGACGCTCCAATTTGATCATTGATCAGCTATTTTGTTAACGATTAAAACTGATTAATAGAATTATTTATTTGTATAAACTGTCGGAATATCTAAAATTGAGGTTGGGGGGAGGGGGGGGGGGCAAATTTGGCAATGTCAAAATTTAAAAAATTAAATTTTAAAAAGTCAAGGTGTTTTTCTCTTGTAAGAATAGTGAAATACGTAAATCATGCTATGCTCAAACAATACAACAGAGTTTCTTTTACAAATTTTCAAAGCATCCTTTTGGGAAAGGTGGGGGCGTAGCTTGTAAGTGTCGTGTGAGAAGGCAGACATGTGGCTGTTCGATATGGGCGTTTGTAAGAAGGAAGGGGCGTTCTGCCCCTCTATTAAAAAAATGGTAATTTTGTTCTGCATTTTTATGAATATGTTTATGAGTAAAAACATTTAAATTAAAAAAAAAAATTGTTTGCCCTTTTATTTCCTAATATTTTTGCAGTCCCAAATGCATCTTAAGACCGCAAAATGCACTAGTTTGCATATAGTTTTCAAAATTTTTCCCTTTGGAAAATCGGCCGGACCTCCTTTCAACAATGAGAATTTCTTATCTCCGGTTAAGAGGGGACCCTCCTTCGTGTGGCTCAATCACCACCCTTGGGGAAGGGGACGCAGTGGCCGAGTGGAACCAGATTCCGCTGCCTGCCTGCGCGCAGTGAAAGATGCGTGGGTTTGATTCCCACTTTCCCCTGGGTGTATTTCCTTCTTTGTATTGTAGTAATTCTGTTGCACTGTCTTGTTCTATCTGTCCCATTGGACGAGAGTTTGAGGCATATCCTTGAGAATAGCAAATAAACTCGAAAATAAATGTGACCTGAAATGGTCGTTTACAAATCTTGGGAATACTACACTCCACAATCAATGCTCTCCGAAATTCCGGTACACATGTAGGAGGTGGTTGACGGACCGCAACTCGTCGGCCAAGCATGTCCCACACATGTAATATCGAAATCCAGTCAATTCGTGAGAATCTCATTCCATGTGGATGATATCCTTAGATTCAAGAGGCATTCGTTTACAATGTTTGCCCGGTGGAGCCGGCATTGTCATCTATAAACACAAATTCTGCGCCCATGGTATCCTTAAACAAACGTACATGTTGCTCCAGAATGATGCCCCGATAAATTTTTGGGCTGTCATGGTTCCCATGTAGATCAGATGTGTTATGGAGCCCAGTGTAATTATGCCCCAAACGAGCAATCCTGCACCACTGCGCAGGTGCCGATGTCTTTCAATGATGTTGTCTTGGCAGTACCGGGTGCCTGCCGTTCTCCATATGAAGGTTCGCCGTGAATCAGACTCACCCTGCAAGCTAAACCGGGACTCGTAGAAAAACATTACACAAGCCCACTGTGTGACAATGTCCACATTGCATGTTCTTTACTCCAGACTAGCTGCTAGCGACAGTGCGTTGCCGTAAGCCGAACACATCTGACAAGGCAGCGAACATACAGACTAACTCGTCAACCAATTATGTAACAAAGCACTGGCGTAGAAGGGGTGGTTTTGAGGATAACCCCCCCCCCCCCCGAAATGGTAAAGATCGTCTAGAATTTAACCAATTTTTCTTGGAAAACAATGAAATTAGCCAACTTTTCCCGAAGAAACCCCCCCTGAAATCCAGGTTTAGCTACGCCACTGTAACAAAGTGTAGATATAAATAATAAATATGTATAAGAAAGTAGAGATATAATAAAATTACGGAAATACCTTTAAAAATAAAATAAATAAATAAAAAAAATTTAAAAAACGAAATGTTTTATGTATTTCTTAAAGCAATCACAACCAAACAGATTGTTTTTTTTTTTTTTTTTTTTGCCTTAGCGCTGAGTGGTTTAGACAAAACACTATCTTACAATACAGAAGTTACTTACCTTGATTTGGCCTTAAATTACTTTCCTTGAAAAATTAATCATTCATCCATCCGTTATCACAAAAAGCATACATCGGGTCAACCATCCAAAGGTAGCGGACCATAATATAAACTAAGAGACCATTTATTAGAGTGGTACTGTCATTTTCTTCGAAAATTTTTTCATAGTTACATCAGCTTTTTCTTTCTTTCTTTCTTTCTTTTTTTTTTTTTTTTTTGGCAGTTAAAGTGGTTGAATATTTCGAATTAAAAAGAGTTTGAAGGAAAATTGAAAGAAGAATTTTTTCTTTCCTTTCTGAAGAAAGAGATCTGAAAAATCTGAAGTGTGATCGAAGAATCGTACCTAGATAATGAATTGTATTTAAAAAAAATATAATCCTTAAATAAACAGAATAGAAGATGTTTATTAATTACATTTTAGTGATCTGAATTATTTTCCGGCAGAAATTTTAATGTAACTTCTAAACTTCTAAACAAAATTTCTGAAGAAAAGTTTCAAGTTCAACCGAGGCCGACGAGATTGACCGAGGCCACCGAGGCCGACGAGATAGACACGAGACGTTAGACTTCACTAGGAATTCTGAAATAAACATATCCGATTGGCTAGTTCGTATCACGTGGTACGGTTTAAGAAGTTATTTGTTATTGAAAAGGGGTTGCCTAGTTTGAGCTGTTATCGCTTCAACTTAAATTTTTATGCGAAGAATAACACAGGGAATTCCCGAGTGCCTAGTGCTCGAAAGAAAAATGTGTTTTGAAACGGTTGACACTAAGCATTGACGGATAATGGTGAAAATCATGAATGTTATGTATACGGTGTTTTTTTGTTGTGCATAATTCGCTAATTGGTATTTAAATTATTGTGTAGTGAGATGTTTTTTTTCGAATTTAACTTGGTATTCATTATAAATACGTTGTTAACGGTAAGTTTATAAAGTAGTGGATATGCTAAAATTTTTTTTAACTCCAAACTAGTTTTTGTCAAATTTTCAGTTCTTAATGAATTAAATTTGTTACATCTCCGTGTTTCATTGTAAAGTAAAGTATGAATGTAAACCTATCTTTTAGAACCATTAATGATAATTTCAAAATATCAACTGGAGATGCAATGGCTACTTGTTATTCTACTGAAATTTTGAAGAATGTTTGATTTGTCTGGGAATAGCAGATCGAATATACGAATGTAGTAAAGCTGACTAGAAGAGACATCATTTGAAATAATTTCTCAAAGGCAATGCACTCGAAATATTATACAAAGAAAAAGCGTATTGTATATCTTACAGCCCTCCTGCTTATTTGGGAAACTGAACTTCAAGGAAAATAGTTGATTTCATCATTGATAAATAATTATAATAATAATCTAAAATTCTTAATGCTATATCATAATTTTTATACAGTGTTTTACTTCATATTTATGTATTTATGTCCAGATCTTGATGCATCTGAGAAATTTGATGGTTGTCTAGCTAGTTTAACTGCTTCAAATGGAAAATGTTTTGAACAAGCAAAAATAAACAGAAATCTTATTTTATGCTTTGAAAAAGTGATTAAGTTTCTCTTATTTGTAAAAAAAATCATCTGTTGCCTTAGATATCTATTAATTGTGCGAAAAGAGTGTTATGATAAATATTGAAATTCATCAGATCATTTTTGGTGAGTACTACTCTCTTGAGTACACATTGAAAATGATCAATTCATGCTTCGATTCATCAGAGAAGAGAGAAAATATACTTCAATTATCAATTTCAGGTATAAAATACATATCTGTGTGTCTTTTATTTTGCTTTACTTTTTAATTATTTATTAATTGTTTATGAAGAAGTTTCTTGGAGATACTTAAGTGAATGATCCCTAAAACTAAAATTAACTCCATACAAAGTTAAGTCTGCAAAAAACAAATTTGCTATATTTGTATAATAGACTATCAAGTAGTTTATGCTCAATCTATTTATTTTAAGCTGATTTGTATTGATATCGTATTTTTAACCTATTCTTTTATTCATATCAAGCCAATCAAGGAGGTTATGAAGCAATAGAAAATAAAATTTAAACTAATGCTTTTTGTTTTAAAAAAAATTTTTCATCATATTAAGACCTGCACCCTATTTTTTCTCATTTAAAATTAAGGGGTTTTCCTTTATAGGTGAAAAATTTCATTTATTTTTGTTTTCCCAAAAAAAAAGTTAGAAACAATTTATTTCAAATTTCCATAAAATTCTTCTTTTTTCTTTTAAATTTTAATCCCTTTTGATAAAAATTTGGGAAACATTCTCTAAGCATTAAAAGCAAAACCAGGAAAAACTTTATTACAAAAGTAAAAAAGAAAAATGTACAAATCTTCCATCTTAGTCTTTCCACTCCACTTACTATTTAATCATGTATTTTTATTCTTTTAAAATACCTGATGTAACAACAACCATCATATACATTTTTAAAATTAATTACAGTAACTTTTAAACTTAATAAAAAAAATTCACAAAAAAATCAACTTCAAATAAAATTATTTAATTAAATTCTATTAAAATATACATAATTCATTCATCATATTGGCAAATAAAATGCAATTGAACAGGAAGTATCAATTATTTTTTTTAAAGATTAGTATAGCAAAGATAGAATTAAAGTAGATTTAAAGAAAATGTCTGCCAGAGAATGTTTAACTGCAACTCTATAATTACTTTACATACCAACTAAATCAATTTATCACAACTAGATACTGCTGCTAGTAAATAAAACAAATCATTACTCATCTTAATTATTAAGTTTTAATTAGGTGTGTGCAAATGTTTCTACTTTTTTAATTAAGTACTTCAATGATTTAATTTAACCTGAAATAAAGCACTATGGGTGTTGGAAATCCTTCCCCCTCATCTAGAAACAGAATATGCATGATACATAATCCATTTTGGTAGTAAGGTGTTTCTTCCTATTATTTCAGTGTCTATTGAATCTTACTGAATGTGCTCAAATGAAATTTCTTAAGTTAAGTTACAAATTAGGCTCTATTTTCAAATAAGTTTTGGTGTTCTTTGTCATAGAAGTCATAATAGATTATCCTTTAGGGGAGGGTGGAAAAGGACAATTTAATCTATGTCAAAGAATGCCACTTTTTAAACTAAAGAAAAAAAAAACATTTCATTTTCTTGGAATGGATTTCAGCGTCAACTTTTTGAAAAATTATGCTCACAAATTTACTTCAGGAAATTTTATAAAATCCTGCATTAACAAAATATTTTTAATCATTATATGATCATAAAATCAATTACATAATGCCTATAAATAAGTTTTAAACCCTTTATAATAATATAATGGAATTGTTAGTATTCAATGAAGTATACAGACTATCAGGCATGCAAATCGAGTTTGAATGCTATAGAAGAGAAAACAAAATCAACAGTAAAAAGCTTTTTAATATGTTTGAAGCAGGATAAAGATATTTTTCCATACCCAAGATATTTTATAAAGCATTTTGCATCACTCAGTATGCTAACATATTCAATACATATGGTGAAAACAATTACATTTCAAAGATATATTGGTTTTTATGCCAATTATCAATGATTTAAAAAAAAGGGTTTTATAATTGCGAACATAAGGAGCGGTCCATCATCTGATCTGAAAGGTAAGCTTTAAGCATTTTTTTAAAGGAAAAGAAATATGCATCTAGGCGTATATAGACAGGTAACAAAATTGCGGAGTAGATTCTCATGCAAGTTAAAAAATTCGCAGGATCTCTCATCCAGGGAGAATAGACCACAACTTGGCTTTGCCTGGAAAAACGCTTCCAAAAGAGAGCCATATTTTTTCAAAATATGGACAATCTTTGAAGCTGCTTCACCGGGCAGTGTTACACATAACTCTCCAAAAACAGTCCTGTTGTTTAAAACAAAGCTTTTGTCAAGAGTTCCTGCAAAAAAAAAGTAAAAACATTTGATATTACGAAACATTCATACTCTTATCTAATTAGCATGCTCTTTTTAAAACCTTAATTGCTGCAATTGGCACTTTTAAACAGGAAACTTCCGTTCAGGTGCAGATAACAGGACATCAAGAATTATTAAATATTATATGAAAAACAAACTAAACCTGAATAACTTTTCTCGATGAAAGGCAAAATCATAGAAATCTCTCTCCTCAAAAAATCCTGGATCTGCGCCTGATTTCATCACTTATTTTAGAGACAAAAAAGGAAATTACAAGTAGTGAAGATAAGGGGAGGTTTGAAATTATCTTAATAGCAAGTGGGATGTTCCAGGTGAACATTAGGAATTTCAATACAATGGTCATTTATATTATATTTTACTTTTTAACTAGGGGCTTTCTCATGATTATTTTCCCTGCACACACAATAATAATTATTTCTAGATATTAAAAATATGGATAAGTAAGCACTGGTTAATAAATCATAGAGAAACATATGGGAAATTCACGTGTGCACTGCTACAGGACAAACTACCAGGATTAATGTGTGGTCACTCTGCATTGGTAAATGGGGAAATGAATAGTAGTAAAACTTTAGCAGTGGCCCCCACTAAACGATGCCACTGGCTTTACTAGTTTTGCCTGTTAGTTAATGCATATAAAAACCTCATTTTGCAGTACTCCACATAAAAATGCATGCTAGAGCAGCTGCAAAATATTACTGATATAATATACTCAATAAAAGAGCTAGAATTTACATAAGGTGCCAAAAATAGATATGATATATGCTGACCTTTCCTGTCCAGTTTGTCTGGGAAATGTGCTTGCAGAACCCAATATCCCAAATAATGAATTGCTTACCTGTTTAATAGCTACCGCACATAAATGTTGTACAAAGCAATAGGGAGAAACAGTTCTCCCTCGAAACAAAGTCAGTTCAGCTGGAAAAAAAAACATCGTGGAGCATCTTTAGGAATTATCCTATATAATACTTGCCTGTTACTGTATCGTACACGATGTTAGACGCGAGAATGTGGCTCGTTCACCACACAATGTGATCAACGGTTTTCAGACAAATATGTATGAATACGACCAGAAAAATACCTGGGAGCATTTGAAATTCTTACCTGTTGGATAGCCAACTATATATCAGCATCGTACGCGACAAAATTCCATCACGAAACCATTGAGGTTAGAAAAATACTGTATAACGGTTCTTACTGCGTAGACAAGGATTTCGGATAAAAACCTTCAAAAGTTTCTTGAAAAAATAAAGATAAAATGCGTACCTGTCGATAACAGCACTGTTGTCATAGACGATTTAAGATTTCAACATCACCCAGCTATAAGAACGATCAACCTTTTTTCCTGAAAATAAGAACATCTTTAGCATTGACTGAGAACTAAATTTTAATAAAAATACTTACCTGATATTAACAAATTAAATCTGTGGAAAACACATAAAGAGTTTAATTTACTCTAGTCAAGTATAAAAAATAAATCACTGATGTGATATCTGATCTGCAATTTTTCCCGCGCAAACAAGTGAAAGTGACGCTTCCTTCTCGCCAGACGGACGCCGAGTGCTGAGAAAAGAGAACCATCGCCAATATACTTTGGCAGCATTAGTTATCGCCAATGCACTAGGCATTTTGTGGTAACCATCCGAAAATGCCTAGTGAACTCTAACGCCTCATGAGATAGACAGGCCCAGTCGCGGAATGGTCATGTGACCAACTGTGTGCAAACTTTTCTGAAACCGTATCTGCTGCGGAGCACATGTTTGCTTGCATGCTTATTTTGATTGTGTTCGTGCGACCGCTATATTATATCTATTTTCTGCTTTCGTTTAGTCTTATTGCAATGAATTAAGTACTTTATTTTTTATTTCTTATAATGGTGTTGCAGCGTTAGTGGCTGCAAATCTAACTATCGTGGCCAAAAAGGACGGGTTATTGCTTTTGCTCTTCCAAAGTGTGAAAAATTAAGGAAAGTATGGCTCAGAAAAATCTGTTTCCCAACTTGCCAAGTTGCCTTTCTTGTAAATCTTCTTCGTCAAAAAGGATACGCGATCTGGAGGCAGAAAACTTGAACCAGGCAATAAATGAAAGCATAGCTGAGCATGTAAAATATGAAGAAAAAAGGTTTCAAAGCTAGATGACATAGAAAACTACTATGAACAAGTATCTTCACAACAAAGGGATGCAACAAGTAAGTGGAGGATTTTTACAAGTAATGAAAAATTTGTAATATAGCTTATAGATTTGCCTAATGATTTCCCAAAATTGGGGAGTTCTTTGATTGTTAAAAATTCACTAGAATTGCATATATTTTTGGAAAAAACTGAGTTTCCTTTTGAAAACCTGCCTAAACATTTACAAGTATTGAACTCATTTCATGTTGTAGATGAAATCATTGATATTTTAAATAATCATGATGCCTTAAATGTTCAATCAAAAATAAATATAGTAATTGATATTTTAAAATCAATTGAAGATCATGAAACGAATATAGATTTTCTAATTGAAGAACTAAAGTTAGCAAATGTTTCCAAAAATAACAGATGGTACAGTGGAAACTCTCTTGGATCAAATTTTTATGTTTTATCGTCATCTGTCTGTTGGCCATTACATAAATATGGATATTTTATTTTATCTCGACCTAGAAATCTGTTAAAAGTTGTAAGTAGCATTTCATTGCAAAGTAATTCAATAGAAGATAGTATTGACTAATAATGGGCATACTCGAGAGCTCAATTATTCAGGATAACTCGAGAACTCAATTCTAACGAACATCTCGAGATCTCAAACTTCTCGATTCTCGAATATCTCGATTGGTTTACTTCTCGAAAGATACTAGAATCGAATGAATATCTCAAATGATTTCTTTTGCGAGCAATTTCATATTCGAATGGAACTTCTCGAGTACTTGAATATTTCGTATCAAATAATTCTCTCGTATAACTTTCTTCTCGCGCAATGCGTTTAGATGATTCGAGTCAAGTGATTGCGAAACTCTATGTGTGTGAGTGGGTAACAAGGGCGAAAAGTTTCTTATTTGAGAGGAAGTCATTGCTAAAATATGAGCGCACAAATTTAGAGGACGGAAGTGTTGGGAAGAAAAACAAATGGATAAATAAACGTATATAGTAAGTCATTGCAAAAGCGATGCACTTTATTAATCAACATGTTTATTTGATTAGCACCTCCCGTTTTTTGTCTTTGCAGAATTGCGTTATATCTAGGTGCGGTTTCATAACTCTTTACATTGAAAAGTCTATAGAATTGAAGTGCTAGAGAAAACCGGTTTCAAGGGGGACTCTTTGGGGATAATTTTCAAAATTAAAATCCTCAAAATAAATTTTTAAGCTATGGCTGGTGACATTTGGTGAACGGGTTCGTAGAATTTCTCCGGATGATTACGAAATTTGGATGCTAAAATCGCAGTTTTGCGTTGCATTTTGAAGCTGTTAGGAAAAAGGGATATGCCGGGAAAGTTACTTTAGGCTTTTTTTTTTGTTATTTGTGGTTAGTACACTTAAATTGCGGAAAATAAACCTTTTTGAATAGAATTAAGCCCTAATTAATTACCAATGGTTTTGTTAGAAATCTTTGATTCAATAAATTTAAAACCATATTGCATACTCTTTCACTGTTAAAATACATTGATATATTACTACGTTTGATTAAATAGCTATTGCATGTATTTTCTATAATTTCATAAAATGGCCCTAACTGAATGGCACATAGCAGAAGGATTTGACTTAATTTGCTGCCATTTCCTCTACTTGTGCTTTTCGGTTGACTTGGAGCCATATTTTCAGTTCGAGCAATTTTGCACTGAATTTTGAAGAACATGGTTGTTGAATGAAATAAGGATATATGGTTAAATTTAGTTTCTTAGAATTACATTTGCAACAAATACTTTAGGATGAAGTCTCGCTGCTTCAAAATCAATGAATAAACAATTGGTAGATGGTTATATTTTTTAAATACCATAAATACAACAATCAAACCTTTATAAGGTCACTCAATGGTACTGTACGAAAGAGACCTTATAATCTATAAAAGAAACAATACAAGTACTATTCCTAGATGCATATTACTGTATGCATAATATTTGATGTATGCTAAGGTGGTGTAGGGCACCACCTTTTTTTCTCATAGCTACATACCACTTTTTATCAGTCAAATCAATAACTTTGCTTTGCCTGTGATGCCTAACACTCCAGGTGTGAGGACACTAGTTGAAAACAAGCTTAAATGATATCCACTTCTTAGTAATTTTAAAACATAAATTTTGACTACTTTTATTTTAAAATAATGTTATAATTATAACTACATGATCATGGGTTAAACTTCACATTTTTGACCATTAAAAATAATAGTAACAGTGAAAGGATACAAATATTTTCCTAATGGTAAATGAAAGTAATATTTGTAAAAGTTTTAAAATCATCTACCTGCTAGGTCGTACAAATAAAAAAAAAAAAAAAAAAAAAATCGAGACAAGTTTTTTATATTTTGTAACCATTTACTTTTTTAAATGTCTAAGGAGGGCCTTTTCATTTGATGTTAAAGTTTTACTAAATAGAACATGATTAAGAAACAAGCGATTGTTTGAATAAACGTTAAATTATTATTTTTAATTGCTTATATTTTTGCTATAGAAGGGAATTAATTTCCCTTATATGCAGAGTGAAAATTATCATTTGTTTCAACAATTTTTTCCATCAATGTTTCATCCCCTGTTGTGAGAAAATTATCTATTGCCGTTTGAAGAACCAATCTTTATTGAAGAAAAAGGTGCGGTTAAACAGCAGAACGAAATGAACACCGCGATCCGATAATGCACTGCACACAGTTGGTCACGTGACCTTATTTTCCTTCCTCCGTGCCAGGGCCTGTCAATCCGGTTCAACAGCAAAAAAAAAAGTTACCCCAACATCTACGTCATGATGCAGACTTGGCAAGTTGGCTCATAACCACAGGCGTGCGCACATAAAGCGAATCTTATGATAAGAGTTGTCACTGAAGGATTATTCAAAATAAACATCCATTCAATAAAATACGCATTTACTATTGAAAATAAAAGTTGATATCAGTTTATTTAATCATACTTAATGATGAACTTAAGTCAACGATTCTCCTGGATTATATAGTAGCCCTTCGTTATACATCGCGCTTGTCGGGAGACAGCTAAAAAGCGCGATATATCCGAATGCGCGATATATTAACCGATAGTCAAAAATAACTCAAAAAGTACAAGTAAATTGAGAATATACGTAAAAAATTAATTTAATCTTACATAATGACAATATTCTTAATAAAATTAGCAAATAAAAATAAACTTACCAATTGTTATTTTCATGCACAGTTCTTACAATATAAATTCATAATGTACTTCTCTTGCTTTTTGGTGAAATGGAGAGTCCTAAGTTGCTTTTCGTTTAACACTTGTTTTCAACTCAATAATAACGATTGAAAAGGGACTAAAACTGCATTGTAGTTACGTGGTTAGACTATTCGTTCGTATTTAGTGTAAGCTTTTTCCAAATGCAATACTTTTACTTTCGAGACCTCAAACTTAAAATTTTGGGAGACATAGAAAAAGCGCGATATATCCGAATGAGCGATATAATGAGACGCGATATAACGAGGGGTTACTGTATTTGTTTGTCCATCTCAAATACTCAAATTATTCGATTAAAATAATTCTTTTTTTTTTTTTAAGGGCTCGCTAGAGGGTTCAGGAGTAGAAAAAAAATCAGTAAAAAAAACATTTCCGAAATTCACACAACATTTTCGGAAAAAAGTGAATTAGGTGAACCTGCTCCCCTCCCCTCACAGTCACAAAACATTTATGCGCATCAAAAAAAAATTCAAGCGATGAAATGAAAGTTCTGCAGTATTAATACCATAAGTTAATTTTTCTAGATAGATTTTGTTGCAAGTTTTTGAAGTTACCTAAAAGAAAAAGCACACCTAATATTATTCTTCACAGAAATCTTAATAAATTGAAAAAACTTCGGGGAAATGATGATTATTATTATTTTATTATTATTTTTTAATATTCGGAAAAGTTTTTCAAAAATTTTCGGAGAATTTCAGACCAGGATCATCTTTGAAAGGATTTTGTGCCATGAACGTCTCGTGTCATAACCTACGTTTGTTTTTTAAAAAGATATTTGCACTAAAAGGAAAAAAAAATACTGTATAAAAAGAACCGACTTCACACCAGAACTGAAGAGAAAAAAATCAAATTATCATTTATATAATTTTGAAAATTCTTCGTAAAAGTAAAGAATAAATTCATTTCTCTAAGTAAATTCAATACGTAGAGTAATTCAACTAAAATTTTTGAAGTTGGTACAAAAAATTACGTATGTAACAAATAATTCGATCAGGGATATAAATTCATTCAGACTTCTGAGTGTGAAAGAATTTGCGCTGATGGTGTTCAAAGAAGGAATTTCCTTGCTACTTTTCGACATAGTTTTCCATTATATGTGTGAGTGGTAGTTTGGTAGTTATAGGCTTTCCCCCTCAGTTTTGGTTTAAAAAACGTTTTGTGTGTGCCTTTTTCCCCCGCACAAAACATGTTAATTCTTTAAATTTAAGCGTGAAAAGAAGTAATAATTATCGAACCTTAGTTCTGTTAGATTTTTATGTATTATTTTTTGTGAGTTGATTTCATTGTATAAAATGTTCTAATATTTAAATATTTTATCAAGGTTCGAAAATAATCTCATTATTCTTGAGGTTATGTTTTATTCCGAAAACTTTTTCATATTCGCGAAGTACACGTTCAGATGATCTGCACAGTCGAAAATAAATGTGATCGTTTAAGAACATTGATCTGCACAAATATATTGCATCTTTCGATAACTGTAATATGCCATTGCATGAATTCGAAGTACATTTCTTTTTCTGTTATGCTTGTTCCCGTTTTTTGCTTAAATGAAACATCGGTTCGATTTGGTTGTATAATCTCAGAAGCAACGCCTTAAAATTGTTAAATTTTTCTTAAATAAATCCGTAATTGCATCATTAATTACATCTTACAGACAAATGTAGATATTTCATGTGAATGAAATGAAAATATTTAGACGAATGAAGCAATGGATCGAAGCTTTGCATTGTCACAATCCGAAGAGAGAGACAGCTTGTTCTATGATCACGTGATCCGCGGAAGGAACATGTTGCCCCCACTTTCTCTCGGCGAAAAAGACAGCTTTGCGGAAGAAAGGTCTATCTATCCTTTATAAGATCTATGCTTTTAAATGTTATTACGTGTTCCGAGATTGATGCCGGGTAGTATTGTTTTTTTTTTCATACGAATTTAAACTTCAAAATGGAAACTTTTTACAGCTTGCCTTTTACGATATTAGAGATTCCATGCTTGAAATTAAAGCGTCCGTCATGGTTTCATAAACCTAGTGCCATGGTTGTTTATGCTTGTGTGCTTGTTTCTTATTTCATGGTTTGTGGTGGTAAGATAATTTCTAATGATTGCAGTAGAATTTAGTCGCTGTGATATAGAAACCATTTAAAATTTATTTATGAAGGGGAATTTTCTGATTCCTTTAATTCATCTAGCCTATCTCGAAAATTTTCAATTTCTCTGCATTTGCTACTTATTTTTTTTTCAACTCCACGTTCACTTCGGATAAGCTTACACCAAAACTTCACCTAAACTGCTAACATAAATGTTCTGATCACCGAAGGACATAAACTGATTATGTATTTAGATAACATTAACTACAGCATTTATCTTTGTAATATTTATGAATAAACCACACTGGTCTGCAAACCTGAAATGCTACGATATAAACTGCCTGTTGCTCTTTCTATACGGATTGAATTATAGGTCTGACACAGTTCTCTAATTTGTCCATGCAAATGTCTAATTCCTTGGTTCATAATAGATTTAAAAAAATAATAATTCAGTATCTTTTTTTTCTGTTTATTGCTGCTACCTATGCTCTGTTATAGAATAAATGTTCATCATGGATATAGTTGCATGTTCATTCACTTTGTCAAAATTGCTAGTTTGTTTAATTTTCATAGCACTATGCCTTTTAATACTCTGTACAGCAGGGATGGATGGATGGCCAACTCTCATTGCGATCGACTTAATTAAAATTTTGGTACTTATCAGTTATACGCCATACATTGACGAAGGTCTTATAAATGTTGCCAAATGCTTGTAAATCTAATAAAATCTGGTGCTTTGGCGAGCAAAAAATGTAGGGCATATAACCGATAAGTACCAAAATAAAAAAATAATTTTAATAAATGAATTAAATATTTTAATTATTAAATTGAAAGAGAAAATTATCATTATACATATGCTCTGGCCCGTCATGTAACAAGGTCAGAAAGTGTAACAAGGTCGATTGCCCGTCCCCCCTTCCTTGAGAAAAACATATTTATAGGTGTGTGTATGCAATTTGTTTTTTTAAGGCAATATACATAGAGTTTATACCCTATTCCACCTCCTGGAGAAGTGAAATGATGGGCCTGCATATGGTATACAAAAAGAACTTGTAATGAGAACTTTGAGCCTTCCTAAGGTCATATCATATGTATCGACAAATATGATCTCAAATAACCTTTTGTGTGCAGTTTTTCATGCAAGAATGCGGTCTGTTCTATGTAAATTTAAATTCAAAAAGTGAAGAAGCCACATTAGAAAGATGGCTGTTGGATAATTTATAGAGATCAACCAGAAATTGTTCTGTATGTGACATGTTGGCATCCTCCCCTACCATGTAATATAAAGTCATAGTACTGTATAATTTCATAATTCTGTTCTGGTTTCATCCAGGAATAAGTTACAAATTGCATGCCTGATAACTCATTAAACTTCCTTTTTATACAATGGGAGTACAGTATGATTTCCAACATATATAATTGTAGGATATTTATGTACTGTTGCAGTCAGGTTTTGCTCATGCAGAATTTCTTTTTCTACAGAATTTCTGCTAGCGGAAAAAAGCCAATATTGTGTTAGTCTGTTAGTACGGGCAATATGTAATGCTGCCATTACCAGGAGCTTATTAAGAAGTTAGGGGCCCCTGGCTATTTGCATTGCTCATTTTTTCATTCAAATCCTACTCTGAAAAATTTGCGTGAAACATCATTTATTGGTCATTTATCTCCTAGCATCCAGATGAAAAAAAAGGAAATTTGTAATACTGAAGTTCCTTCAGGTCCCTTTTCAGTTTGGAACTCCTGGCAGCTGCTAGGTCCGCCCACTGCTTAATCTGCCACTGGCCATTACTTGAAATTTTAAATGGGCAGGGATAGTATCATCTACTTTTGTATGTAATAATAATAAATATATTTAACATTTCAAAAAAATATATATATATGTCAAATAAATAGATTGTAGTCCATTAATAATGAATTCCTAGGTCCTCAAAATAAAAAGATTTTTTAAAATACCGTAATTATCTGTCGCGCGGGTTATCCACGAAAAAACTCCTTTTTTACTATCTGCGGACTATATAACGATGCAGGCAATACACGGAATTTAAAAAATAATAATTATTATTAAAAAGAAAATTAAATTGATTGTTAAATTGAAAGAAATAAATGATAAGTTTCGAAACGATGATCCAATTTCATCCATCCCTCTTAACTTCCCCATGCAAGCCTTTGCTTCCACACCAATGAAATCACAATAGGAGGGTAGAACCAGAGCAGAGGTCCTTGTATAAAAAAAATAACCATGTATAAACAAAATATGGTAAAATGTAAAATTTCACAATATAATTTTAAATGTTAAGTGTTCTGTCATTTAAAATTGTTTCCTTATAAACTGTACCTTACAGAGTGATTTGTTCAGGTAATTGTTTTTGTTTTGGGTGCGAGTTATACGCCGAACTCGATTTGTTTAGGATGAATTTTTCTTCCTGCGGACTATACAATGATGCGAGCTTTTTGCCGATGATTACGGTAACTGTTAATCGGCTAAAGCTGTGTATTTAATATTATGTACTTGTACATATTTAGTTACATTACATTATTACCATTTCAATAAGATCTTCACACTGGTTTATTTTGGCCCTTTTTGAATTCATAAGAATCCCAATACAAATTCCAGATTCTCGAGAAAAAAAAGGGGGTGGGGATAAAATAGTCACAAAATCGTTAGCAGTAATAAATTAAATAAAATAGCAATTGCTTAACTTCTTATTATTTACTAGCTTCTTTGTTAGTTACATACATGACAAATAAATGCTTGATGCCAGGTATGCCTATATAATTTTGGGAAACAGAAGTTCATAATGTTGGAAGACTTAAAGAAGTAAGATTTTTATTTTCAATGCAAAAATTTTCAAGTTATGCTCTTTTTTTTTTGACAGGAGTAATTTATGATGTAATTGTTGAGCCACCAAGCATAGGATCTACTGTAGATGAATATGGGCATTCAAGACCAGTAAGTTATTATTTTGAAGTATATTTTAGTCATTTTATAAAAAGTTTGCAGTATAATTTAGAGAATAATAATTGTAAAGTTTCCTTTGTTCTTAGCATAGGTTTTTACTTTCAAGGAACTTTTTCACATGAAATGCTAAAGGTTACTATTCTGTGAATGAAAATATTGTTTAAAACAAAAATGAAAATTTAATAACACGTCTTACAAACATAAAATAAAGCACATTTAAATAAGCCTCTAAGACCACCTCATGTAAGTCACATCCAAAGTTAAACTAATACATTTGAAATATGATATCTGAAGATCTGAAGTACCCAGTTGAAAAAAAGCTATACTCGTCAGGAATGTGAAAATTCCACTTTCTATAGATATAGCTTGTCAAAATCTTCCATTTTCAGTCAACAAAAAATTAAAGAATATATAAACTATATAAAATAAAAATTGAAAGCTAAGCTATCCATTTTTCATACTAAGCCAAGAAAAAAAGCATACTTTTCTTAAAAGTTTCCCTAATATTTCTTTTTACTGAATGGTAATACACAATAGTTCAACAAAAGCACACATTTCATGGTTCTAAATTCCAAAAGGAATACAAATTTGAGGAAGTTGTTCGATCATGCATTATTAAATCTAAGAGTATAAATAACCTAGAATAACTTGGATGTGATAGTCGGACGTGTGAAAGTTTAAACTGTAATGACCATATTTCATAGGGGTAAATCATGCTGCACACAAAAAAGCTTTATACAGACAAACTGTTAAATGATCAAAAAGGTAGGAATTTTCAGAAACTTGTACCATCTTCAGGAAACAACATTTGATGTAACCAATCCATTTTGATGCAGCTTTTTTACGGAATATGCAAAAGTTTCTTTTGTATGTAAGAAATTTTCATTTAATCGATTATATTATGTAAGAAGCAAAAAATTATGAATTAAAATAACTGCCACTGAATGTGAAACTAAAACTTTAATAAAGTTAAAAACTGTTAAATATGTATAGAATTTAAGAATAACATTGTAGAAAAAGTTTTTTAATTTTAGGTTGCTTTTATGCCCTATCGAGTCAATGGACAATATATCATGGAAGGTTTAGCATCAAGTTTTCTCTTCACTTTAGGAGGCTTAGGATTTGTTGTTCTGGATCATACGCATAATCCTAATACTCCAAAACTAAATCGCATTCTTCTCATTTGTGTGGGTTTTATTTGCATTTTAGTCTCCTTTTTCACATGTTGGGTATTCATGAGAATGAAACTTCCGTAAGTCATTTTGAAGTATAGTTTTTGTATTTTACTTATATGAATATGCTTTTCTTCAAATTGTATCAGTAAGTATATTTCAATCTAAAAGACATATTTTAGTGACTTTTTTAATCAATCGCCTCGTAGTAAATTGTAAATACATAATTACTTTGTAGCCATGTTATTTGACTATTTGATTATTAGTTTTAATCAAATGTCGGATATATAACAATTTCTTATTACAGTAAAGTCAACCATTAAGGAAGGAAGGTAGTAAAAACTGCTCTAAGAATTTTGAAGATAACAATAAAATTTTAACAATCACTGTAGATTAAATATTATTAATACAGTAAGTGATAACTATTTCTAGAATTATGTAAATGTAAGGCTATTTTTAAAATGCTTGCAAACACAGGCAAACATTGAGATTGAATCAGGAGAAAAAATGAGAGCTATAGAAAGATTGGTCTATGTAAATATTTCCCCTCTCCTCCATTAATAAACAAAGTTAAAACTGGACTGAGAATTACTTTTAGTCTGACAACATGAGACTTCAATCATTTAACGAGCTTAACAGTCTACCATGGGTAGTTCCCAGCGGAAATTGTTTCAGAACTTCACACAGAATTTTTGGAAAAAGTATGCACCATGAACTTAAAATAAAATTATATTTTTGGTGAACTCCCCCCTCCCCTTCTTTCCCAACACAATACATATGTATATAAACTAAAAAAAAAAAAAAAAATCATTCAAGTAATTAAATGAAAGGTCTAATATTAAGGGGGAAGATCACGTTGAGCGGCCTGAAAATCATTAGATTTAAAGTTGTAGAAAAAGCTGTGTGCTTCAAAACTAATGAACATTATACCAAAATAAAAATTTCTGTATTTTCATCCATTCTTTTTCTTTGAAAAATAATGTTCAAAAAATATATACAGTGGAGCACCGTTTATACGTTTCTCGTTTATACGTTTTTATCATTTATGCGTTTTTTTTTAATGGCCCCGGCGAAACCTCATACAAATTAATGTTAAATAATTTCGTTTATACGTTTTCCTGAAATTGCACATTTCATTTATACGTTTTTTTCTCTCCCCAAGACAAAGAAAAAACGCACATTTTAACGTGATTATACGCTAGCGATTGTCCAGGTTAGAAATCCTATTTGACCTTGACCCACACCTTCTGTGACCACTTACGGTGGTCACGCACCTGCCTATATGAACAAAAGACATACCCCGGAAGAATGCGAATATCCTAAATTCACAGATAAAAGCATTCTGATTGTGGTGCTACCTAGAAATAGCAGGTGACAAGCGCTTTTCCTCTCCTACCAGTGTTGCCACAGCAGGCGCCCTTAAATTTCAGTAAGTAGCCTGGGGACTTTATGGCAACCCAGCAACACTGCTCCTACCAACTTTATAAAATTCTGGGATCTATCGTTCACTAGCATTCACGATGGCTTCGAGCTCGCGTAGTAGAAAACCTCTGTCTCTGAAAGAAAAAATGTGCATTTAAAACAAGCGAATGAAAACCAACATTTAAAAAGAGTTGACCTAGCCAAAAAATTAGGTTTACCAGTTTCAACTTTAAGCACCATAATTTATAAGCGTAAGATCATCGAGGAAACTTATAATCAAAGTGGTGCTAGTGCTTCAAAAAAACTTCGAGTTCAAAGCGGAAAATTTTCGGATGTAGAGAAAGTGCTTTTACAGTGGTTTAATCAGTGTCGTAGTGCAAAATTTCCCATCAGTGGTCCTTTGCTTATGGAGAATGCAAAAGAAATTTCGAAGAAGTTAAATGTAGAACGCGATGCATCATTTTCCTCGGGATGGCTTCATAAATTTCAGTTAAAACACGGCATAACAGGCAAAACTGTAAGTGGAGAGTCAGGACATGTTGATTGTGAAACAGTGGATGATTGGATTCAAAACCAATTGCCAGAACTGCTAAAAGGATATTAACCAAAGAACGTTTTTAATGTGGATGTACATACTGCATGAATATGAAACGTAGTGATTGTAATTCAATGTATTATTAAAAGTACTCATTATTTACTTTTCATAATATTTTAAGTTACTGTTTTGTTTTCTATTACGAAAATGTTCGTTTTATTTTGTGATTTTCGTTTATACGTTTTTTCATTTATACGTTTTTTTCGCTCGGTCCCTTGAAAAACGTATAAACGGTGCTTTACTGTATATAGTAATATTAATTTATTAAATGACAGCAACAATAAAGACATTTCAACAATATAAAATCTAAAATATGCATTTTGTGTGCAAGTTTTTAAAAAATCTATTGAAAATATATCTTTTATAATTCATATATTTTCTCTTGCACTTATATATTTCAAAATGTACCTACGTAAATGTGTATTCAAACTCATTAACATAATTAATAGCTTTTAAAAATAACTTACTAAATTTGCCAAAAATTTCAGGATTAAATTTTAAAAAAATTCTATGATAGAAATTAATGTAAATTTAGGTACAGCATGAAGATATATCAGGGTTCGTACGGTCCTTAGAAAGTCCTTAATGCTCGTTTTCATTTCTAAGGCCTTAAAAAGTCCTTATTTTTTCTTCCAGGTGCTTATTATTATTATTTTTTTTTTTTTGTTAAAGTTGAAAAAAATTTCTGAATTTTTGCAAGCTCTTCTAAATAATTTTAAAGAATTATTTATGGCAGAGATAAAAATTTAAGTAAGCCTAAATTGAGATGCTGGCAACATAAGTTAAGTAAAATGAAAAAAAAAAGCTAAATTAAACAAATTCTCAAGACAAAGTGCAGTGTTTTCTTTAACAATTTTTTGTATTTAAATTGCTTTTCATTTAACTTGTATTTTATAGCACTAACCATTTTTGATAATTTTTCATATCATGATAATTTGCTTATATATGATTAATACTTGTGTTGTGTGCTTCTTATTACTAGCTCTAATAATTATTTAACTCCCTGACTGTATTGGACATTAGAAAAGCAACAAGTCAATGAGAGCCCCTTAAAAGTGTTTGTGTTGTGTTCCTAATAAAAATACGATGTTAAATCAATGTCCTCTTTCAATAATGCTTCCTTTTGGAATAAACATAACAGTTTGTATATTTCGAAAAATTTGTGAGGTCCTTAAATTTTTTGTAGGTCCTTAAAAAGTCCTTAGAAAGTCCTTATTTTTGGTTTTGCCAAAAGCGTACGAACCCTGTATATGTAAAAAGTAGTAGTATATAAAATCTTAAGGTTCCATGATAATTAGTTTTTAAATTAGAGTGCACACAATGTCAAAAAATACAGTTTTGAGGAAAACAGCTTCAAAGTTAACTTTACCTTACACAACCAAATATTTAAAACATTGTGTACACTTACATGACTAAAATATATCAGGTGCATTAGACACACCCTTCTTTAATTTGCATAGCGTCATTGGCTGCAATCTTGGCTCTTCTTCGTGACAAAGCGCTGACAACACTGAAGAGAGAAAACAAAATAGAAGCCATCGAAAGGTAAACAAACGAACAGCTGTGTCGGGCCAGCAGCTGATTCTTGCTCGGGTTGCTAGACGCTTTTAGTTATATCTTTTGTTCCAATACGAATTTTTCAAAAATTCTTTTTGTATTAGATTGTCACAATTCAAAGTATCCATTGTAAAATTTTGAAAATATTGTTTTTTTTTTGTTTTAAACCTTCAACATGATCTTTCTATAATACCAGAAGTAATTTTTTTCCCCAGAAATGTTAATCAATAGTTTTTTAAAGTAGTACAAAATATTTTGCTTGTTTGAAGGTAGTAAAAAAGCACAGATATTATTCGTCAAAGAAATCTTAAGATAAATACATTGAAAAATTTTCAGAACGGGTTCCTGAAAATTTTCAGAAATGTTGGAGAATTTCGGATCAGAATGATCCCTGCAGCCCAGTCTACCTTTAAACCAAGTGGATTTTCAGTAATGGTGTTTCTTGAAAATTTAGTTTCATAATCGGGAGGCAAGGAAATTTTTTGAAATTGATATTTTAAAGTGTTTAAAAAATTAATCTAGTTTTCCCTTTTAAAAAAAGTGGTTATTTGAGAAATCAATAAAATTTTTTAAATTAAGGTGTAATTTAATTTGAATATGTATAAATTATCTGATGGGTACAAAATTTTGCTAAAATAATTTATATTTTCTTTTTTAGGGGTTATTTGCAATAAACTACAGCAATAAAGAAGAAATTTTATTTTTATACTTATGAAAATTCATAAAATGTCATCAAGTGGTTAATATGCCTAAGTCACCCAGGTGTTAAATGTTTAGTTCAAGGAAATAAGTTAGATTATTTAAAAACAGGCCCTATGATTCATTTGAAATAACTTTTATATGCCTTTTGTAATGTCACTTTATAATGTAGTCACCTTATAAATTTGTTTCAATAAAAGTCATTAAAATTGCATATGGCTGAATTTTGCATATCCCCTATTCTTTAAGATGAAAGAGGAAAAACAAGAAACTTTGCCAAAGTTTATTATTTACTTAGTAAATATATACATTGGAGTGCATTTACGGACCCTTCACATAATTCCAGTCAATCAAAACGGACCCTTCACAAAAATCCAATCAATCAAAAATGACTCTTCAAAAATAATTTATTAAATAAACTGAAAAAGCAAATACAAAATTTCCATTGTAATTGAAAAATCAAATCATTTTTACAAAATGATTTGATTTTTACTAAAAATCTCTTTAGAATTCACAAAAATAGGACCCTGTGAAAAATATTGGTTCTACCCCTGCAATGTATCACATTTATGTATTTAAAAGATGCAATTCAGTACAAATAAAATGGGTTTGAAATTTGTTCCTTTAGTTTTTGTGTATAACAAAAATAAAACAAAATATTTTACTCAATTTAAATGAAATTCACTTTGTACAGAATCATTATTTATAAAACTTAATTTTGTTTCAAGTTGCTGGCATGTAATTAGGATCCAGATAGTTATAGTCACTTCCAGGAAAATGCATATAATCTCTATCCAGAAAGCCAGTGTTGGCATTATGAAGAGCTTCTAAACGATGATCAGCAGTATGTTGCCCAACTTCATGCATACTGTAATAGTAAAAATACGCAATATTTTATTAATTGAAAACCACAATGAAATATTAGCCCTCTAATGCACAATGAATTTGAAATGCATTTATGTTTGTTATTTGGTTTTATTTTTAAGACTTTCCAAAAGGAGAAGGTTATCAATTCATACCCTATGTATGTCGCTCACTGGATGAACCGATTTTGAAGATTCTTTTTTGATCCATTGAGGCACATTGAGGGTGGTCTCTCATAGGTCCTGTACTTTGGTTTGACCATATTAAACAATTAGAAGAAAAAGTTACACACAAAAAGTCTTCTTTTTTCATCCATAACTTTTGACTAACTGATCCAATTTTAACGATTTTTTAAAATTAATCGAATGTCGTCTAACTTAAATATCGTACATGGATTTGACTACAAATTGATCTCATAGAAAAACATTCTGCGTGAATTGATCGTGTAGAAAAAACATTATGGGTGAATTTCAAGTATTTTTCTTTTAATTTCATCATTAAAAAGAGTTTAGCCACCAAGCAATAATTTTAAAAGCAATTATAATAAGAGTTTGAGTGATGGCTTCTCTAAGACAAAAATTGAATTCTTTCAGTTAATACGTTACATTAGGCTTTTAAAAATAAACTTCAAAATGGAATTCATCACACAAACAGTTTAGTGCTTGTCACTCAAAGTGAGTAGGCCCCTTGATATGTTTTTAAAAAGAAATTATTTATTGGAAAAATGTATTTACTCTAAAAAGAATCAAATAAAATTTTTTGGGGAAAAAATACAACAGACTTCAAAAGTAATAAATAACTCCATTTGTTAAACAACATTGATTTAGATAAAATCTATGGTAGATAAAATCTTTTGTAATTATGAATCAATTACAACAATAACTGCCAGAGTTTGGAATAGTTCCAATAGGAAGTAATACATGGTATAGTTTTAATTAAACTCATAATTTTGCACCAACTTCTAAATCTATGTTATTTAACAAATGAAATTCTTTTTTACTTTTTAGCGCAATATTTTAATTTGAAGTCTGTTCTATTTTTTTCCCAAAAAGTTATTTGATGATCTTATCCGTTTCTATTAAATTTTTATGCTATTCTAAACTTCATGATCTCAAAATTACTGTTTTCATGAGAATGACCCATATTAAAAAACATATATTTGAAAATTACTCAGTAAAAATTGTTTATTTTGTTTAAAAAAGAGACTATGCTTTATTAGAATACTGAAAGAAATCCAAATAGGCCAAAATTGAAAGAGCTACTTTCTCTGAGCATATCAATAAGAATGAAAATGGATGAGATGAAGCTGAGGGGGTGGGGGGGGGGGGGGAATAACCAATTTCATTTGTGTGGTTATTTATATTCTAAGGTTAATTTTTAGCTGGTGGTGAGATACCACCTAACATTTGTCATAGGTTAACTGTTAAGATTTATAATGGAATACCAAAAGCCAACTCAAAAGTTGCTCAAACTGAAATCATTTTACTCTAAAGCAAAACACTAAATATATATATCAATAACTATTTCTAAAATATTAATTACAAAAAATTACATGTATCAGGTATACATATTCGAAATATTTCCAATTATCAATAAGTATTTGACTGTTAAGCAATAAACAGTATTTTTCAAAGAAATGCTTAAATGCATGGGCACTTTTGGATTTTAGGCATTTGTCCAAACTTATATATGCCTGAGCCATAGCTGCCAACCCTTCCTCATTTTACAGAAGCTTTCCTCATTTAGTCTCCATTTTCTGCTTTTCTGTGCAAATGATCATATCTTCCTCATTTTTGCTAAGAGTAATAAAGTATGACTCTACTCTTAAGGCACATGCATTAGAAAACCAAGTCTGAACTGAGCTTGGACCAATAGACTCGAAACCCAAACTATCTTCGGAGCAGCGTCTTTTTTATAGTTTGGCTATATTTCCCCCGTCATGGCTATATATATACATAATATATATATATATATTTAAACATGATGATTTTTTACACGAGAAATAAGAAATTCATTTGTTTACAAGTATTTACTTTTTAAATTTGCAGCATTTTCTTTCATAATAGATAATGAAAGGTGTTGAACTGTCTTATTAATAATCAAAGCAAAAGATGAATTTGTAATATAATCAGACCAAATCCCTCATTTTATAAACATGTGTTTTGTTGAAAATGTCAACATAAAATAGCAATATTCAGTAATGATAATAAAACTTAAATTTTAGTTACTTTAATCATCCATGGTATAATTTGTAATTGCATCAAATCTTTTGCATTTTATGTTATTTCTTCTGCAACTTTTTAGATTATTTTCTGCATTTTTCAAAATAGGGGTTGGCAGGTATGCTGAGCGTTTCACAACACTAATTTCCGATAACCCTCGTTAAAACGCATTTTTCATTCTCTGGCCTCACTTTACTCTCTCTTGCTATGTGAAGTTTTAAAGCCCCTTTTCAGGGATGCAACATAGTTAAAGTAGTTCATTTTATTACTTAAGTTTTAGAAGACACACTTAGAATACAATTCTTAACAGAATTTTTAAAGAACTTAAAATTTTTATTAATGTGATTAGAAAATGTCAGATTTTTGGAGAAACAGCCACATAGTATGTTTAAAATGTGCATTAGGATAAAATGACATGAATCGAAATGTGAAGATAGTAAAATAAGAGTGTTAATAAAAACATGAAAAATTATCTCATACCATTCCACACAATCATCACAAAAATCTATAGTTTGTGGAGGCTTACATTCTGTACAATGCCACCTTATTCCAATTATAGGTTCACTTTTGCAACGACAACACTACAAGCAAAAGAAGTTTTTAATTAATAAGATAAATAATATAGCTTCATAGTAATAAAAAAATCTACTGTTCTCAAAATGGTTCTTTACCTTATAACCCACATGCTGAGCTAATCCACATGACTTTAACTTTTCTTTCAACATTTTCTTTAACAGCATTAATTCCTGAAATTCTGAAGTATTACGTTGTTCGGAGCTGATTTCGTCATCATCCTTTCAAAAAAAAAAAGTCCAATTAGAATTAAAAATACCAAGAGCAGTTTTCAAGAAAATTGTGCAATTAGTAATATAATACTTACTGATAGCTCCACTTTCGATTCCATAGAATTCTCATCAGCACTTTGAGGTTGAGAATAATTATAATTATAGTCTTCATCTGCATCCGGCATGTAAACAGGTGGGGTATGCGATACCAAAAAGGTGCTTGGTTGTTGACGAATAATGTTACGACGAGGCTAGGGAAAACATTTTAAAAAATTTCAGATCAATTGAATTTTGCACAAATTGTGTTATATTACTTGTATACAATTACAAAATTCAATTGATCTGGAAAAAAAAGTTTTTCCCCCTACCCTACTGCGGGGCCACTTTTTCCGAAATTGCTATTCTAATAGTGAGGAAAAAAGGTTCTCTCTGGATTCAATAAATACAATGTAAAATATTTTTTTGATTGTATAGTATCATCTATCACCGCATCCAGGGTTAGACAGGTTTTCCCACCCCTTATAAATACCGTGGTAAAAAACAGTATTTACTATCCTGGGAAAAATTTAAAAAGATGGCTGCATTACAAAAACCAAATCAATTTTGATAGAAGAATTAATGCATTTTATGTTCATTTACTCATGTCTTTAAAACACTCTCAGTAAGTGAATGCTCCCCAAAAGTAAGTATTAAGCTTAGGCAATAAAAAAAATTACACCAGCCTCATTAAGTATTTTTATTACTTAATGAAGAATTTGTACATATGTGCCATATTAACATGTCAGATATTAGCTTAATTTTTCACAACAGACACGTGCATTATTAGCATGGTTGGACAGGTTTTTCTCACTCACGGTAAATGCCATTGTAAAAACTAATATTTACCCATGTAAAAGCTGTATTTAAGGTGGATGGGAAAAACTGGTTGTATTGGTGAAGTATTAATAATAGAAGTATTAGTTAATATGTTATGATATTTATTTTATCTCCTTTTAAAACATTCTCAATTATTGAATTTAGCACAAGAGTGAATTGCATTATAGAAAAAGGAATAAAAGTATTTCTATCATGTCTGCTGGAGACAAATTTATATAAATGTTATTTTTTTGTGTAGTTTCTACCCTACTCTATTCATATCCAGCACCTGTATCATTACATGTATTTTATTTTGTTATTCATTTGTATCTTGAATACCCCCCGCCCACAACCTACTTTTGTACAAGCTATGTTTATTATTTCTCCTCTTACCATGATTCCTTACTTTGTTACTATGATAAAATATTGCATAAATAATGCAAATATATTTCTTTCCCAGCATAAAATATATTATAAGTCCCTGAATATAAAAAATGCTGTCAAATATAGAAAATCAAGTTTGAGGTAAACTTCTTAAATGCAAAAATATTATAAGCTATAATATTGAGAAGGTTTTTAAAAATTCCAGATCTAGAAAAATGAAGAAATGAGTAAATCCTTTGTTCTAAGAAGTCTATTATAAATTTCATTAACCCCCTCGCTGCGCATCCCGCGATAAATGTAGAAGTAGCAAAATTTGCGCAACCCGCGATTTCCACGGGGGTGCATTTTTGCCGTCTATTTAACTGTGCCACCCGCTATTTCCCCGTTCGTGGTTTCATTTCGTTTTTTCTGTGATGTTTAATTGTTTATTATGATGTGGGCTAACAGATGGCGTTAGTTGTCCACATATTGCTGCAAAATATACGAGAGAATTTGTTAAGCATTTTGAGCGGGCTTTTCATAGCTCAAAGATGTCTGGCAGGAAGCGTTTCGCGAGCGATATAACCTATATTTATGACGATATTTACGACACTGATAGTAGTTCTGACTCTGATTTAAAGTATAATGAAGATAGTTATAGCGAAACTGATGAAAATTTCTCGGATTCATCTGCGGATAGTGATGAATCTGAAAATTCATTTTGTTCATCAATATTGAAAAAATACTCTTTTGCAAAAAAGTTTTGTATATTTTAACTCTAAAACATATGTAGACTTGAAATACGTAATTAAAAAAAAACGCAATTTTTGTACCTATTTTGGTAAAAAAATTACGCAGTGAGAGGGTTAAAATTTAATAATCAGAATACATTAAAAGATGAGCTACATCACATTGGCTTTTGATTGACAATGACTAGTATCTATAGTTCCTTTTACTAGCCCAATGTCTCTATTTCTAAAATGTCTTGACACATTTTAACTTTTCCCTATTTTTGTGTAGAATTTAGTATTTTTCAAGGATAGATGCTACACATGAAGCAAAGTTTGGAAAACTTAGTCAAGCGGAAATGCTTGGTCCCAAATTATTACTAACAACAATTAACTTTGGAGTCTAGCTGCCATACACACTCCAATATATTACAGAAGCTGATGATGTAATATCAATTACATTTCATTTTCTTCATATTGCATAAAATTGCACATATAAAAGTTGAAATAGGTCTTAAATGCCAAAAAATTATGTATTCCTTAAAACTGCTGATTTTACCCATATTTCCAAAATTCAGGTGCGATGTGAGAACACAAGATATTATATAATAATAAAAAAAATTACACCATTAGGGGTCGCACCCGAGAAAATTCAGGTCAGACTTTGAACCCTCCACAAAATCCCAATTAATCAAAATGGACCCTTCACAAAATTCCAGGCAATCAAAACGGACCCTTCACAAAACTCCAGTCAATCAAAACAGACTCTTCACAAAATTCTGAGTTACCAAATCTTACTTTTCGCAGAATCATTTATTAAATAAGTGGCAAAAAATAAAATTTTTTAACACTGTATGTTTGAATTTTCACAAAATTATTTAATTTTTCTAAAAATCTATTTAAAATTTCCAAAATCGAACTCTGTTAAAAAAATGCTGGATCGACCCCGAAACGTGTTTATTGAACCCAGAGCCCTTTCCACACTATTAGAATAGGGATTTTGAAAGAAATGTTTTTTCCGCCCACCTTAGTATACAGACGTTTAAGCTTCTGTTAGTTGTGCTGCACCAGGGTTTGGAATTAGCAGTAGTCGGCCATATTTTGTAACTTTAATTTTCAGTTACGACGATTACAATTTCGCATCAAGTCGTCATTTTGACTGACTACCACTAATTTCAAACCCTGCCCCCAAGGTTTGATTGAAGTTTTTAAGTTTGTTTTAGCCTTGGGGGGGGGGGGGGGGTATAAGTTGCTAACCTTACTATTGGTCACGTCACCTTAATATAGATATAAAATTTACCTTTCGTAGATATGCCATACTGGGCATTCTTCCTGGAATAGGAATTCCAGCTTTCATTAACTTTATGAAATATTTCTGAACTCTGCTTGCAACCTACAAAAAATAAAAATATTCATTAATGACCAGGTTTTGCAACATCTTTCTTACATGATAATTTAAAAGTAATAAGAGGGAAAATATGCTATATTATAAGCACCAAAAGCAACATTGGTGGATATAAATCATGAAATTTATTTTGGTTAATATCCAATCAACAAATTTACATTGTTTAAAGTTAAAAACTTTTTATTTTCGAGTACCCACTTTTAAATTAATAAAGTAATGAAAAAATATAATTAGATATGAGGAAGTATAATGGAATGAGATTTGGTATAATGAACAGGATAATGATGAGACAGAATAAAAAAGAAATCCAGTGATAATGCAAATCAAATTTAACACTGCCAGGAATAAAGGATACTCTAAGTACAAAAATAATTAGCAATTTACTGTACTAAGAGTATGGTTATTCTCAGAGTGAATTTCTTATTTTTTGACTTTTGAAAGGTGAAATAAATTAAACAATTGTCATATTATATCAGCACACATGACACAAATTTAATTTCTTTTACTTGGTGAATTTTAATAATTTTTCAATTTTATAAATAAAATTAACTCATAGGATATTTACTCATACTTTGCTTTTAATAATAATACTATTAATAAAATAAATAAATGAAAAAAACTTTTAAATTTTTTCTTTTTAGTATAAGTTGTAGTTATACTTTTTTGAGTTCATCTTACTTCTCAGCAAGCATTTTGTCCCTAACTGTACAAGGGTTTGTGATGAGCATACTTTTCCATATTGTTCAGACCTGCTTTTGTTAGTCTTATTATATCAGTTTCTACAATTAAAAATGGCTAGATAGCATAGCTTTTCACATAAATATTTTTTCTTCACTTCTAAACTTTTCAATTTATTATCACATTTTCTCTTCAGATTTAAAGCTTCTCTTTCTTAATTTTCATTATTTTAAAAAATATTCTGCCAAAATTATTTTTCATTTGTATCATAGTAGACCATAATCAACAATTTGTTGTCACCTGAGGGATTTTTACATTGATTAATCATCAATTTTTCGAAGAGCAAGGAAAAGGTTTGGATTCAAAGGTGTAATGCAATCGAATAAATTACAATTGAACGCGTTTCAGTTGAATAAGGCCAATAGTTGCAGCCGCAAAATAAGTGTCGGCAATCTGTTGCACAAATGTTTACAACTTATTTCATAGCATTTTCTGATTAAAAAAAAATCACATTTCTTAATTAAAAAAAGCAGAAAAAAAAAAAACATTTTACGAATAATACATTTACTGAATTCATTCACTATAAGTCTACGTAATCCAATCATTCAATGTGGTTACGAAAACACATTAAAATATAGAAAAATTTATGAGGTTACTAAAAATATATGTATTGAAAATATTTTATTTTTTTTGCTTTAGCAAAAAAGGTTTTGAAAACTTGTTTATCATAACAGTTCTTTTGTTCATGGCGGTTAACAATTACAATGCTTTCTAGAGTTTTAGATGACATGAAGGAATGAATGTTTCTTTTTTTTTAACGTTGAAGATTGAGTCATACTCAGCATTACTGTCTGTCTTAACATGAGAATATGACATGCAGTGGTTGCTGGTGATATAAATATAGCATGGTTAGGAAAAAATTGATGAAATTTAAAACTGACTGAGGAAAGAATTACAAACATAAAATTGTAAAAAACTAACCAATTATTGTAAAAATTGCATAAAAATCTTAAAAGTTGGTAGGTAAGCCTACAAATTTTGAGAAATATGCTTAAATGAATTTTTGTACAGCATCTAACAGAAGATGTGAAAAAGTATAGCAAATGTAAGAATTAGGGAAATGTAAGAAATACAGGGGAATATTTGCCAAATTAAGGAAACATAGGAGGACTAAGAGCCCTGCAATTGCTTTGTATTATTTCTGCTGTGGAATGTAACCTAATGCATTTGAAAACATTGAACATTTCAGATTACTTATAAGCTAAATGTACAGTAGAACTCTAATTTAACTTTTTTCGCAGGACTGGTGGGAAAATATGTAATAGGCAGGAAAACATTATACAGAGTCATCCAAAATTTTAATCAATACTGTAAAATAATTTGAATGGAAGTACACTCGAACAGTAAAAACATTTACAACACATTTATTATATAATTAACCTTACTCTCATACAATATGACAAAAGAGAATAGTACCTACAGTACAGCTGCATTTTAAAAATTCGATAATTTTTGTTCGGCTCATTTATTTTGTTTTAACCTCAAAAAGAGCCTTATCAATCGCTGAGAGGCATGGACGGGCGGGAGGAGGGGGGGCTGTTGGAGATTCTTGTTCAAAGAAGATTCTTGTTAATGAAGAAAAGGAGCTATCAGAAATGGTTTAAATCATATCTCTGGTTTCAACACAAATGTAATGTTTAAGACATTATAGAAAATTTGGACAAAAATTAGCATTTTTTGGGTAAAAATATTAAAAGCAGAAATGCAGTGAATGCAGAAATGTTATGTACGGGAAGAAATAACACTAAGAATATCGAAGAAATTCGGAACCAACGACAAAAAACTTTAAATACAGGAAAACGTTAAATGCAGGTGAAAGTAAATTGGGGTTCTGCTGTATGTCAGAAACAGAACTTCTAAAATTTTAACTAAATAAAATAATTAGTTAACAATTGGACATATATTTTTCATACTGAAAGCCTATTCCTAAATATAAATCTTGAAATCCTTTATTGATACAAGTCCCTCGAAAGTCTCCTTTGCTCAAACAAAACTTTTTCAGTTTTTCACTGCACCTTGGTATTTTCAAAAGGTTTTTTATTTTGCAAGCGTCACTTTTACACACATGTTATTTATTGCAAGTAGATATTTTATTACACCTAAAATAATTACATTATTTACTGCAACAAATTTTTGACTTAGAGGGGAGGGGGGAACATATTTAGTTTTATTTTGATGTGGTTTAAAATGGCATTTTTAATTCAACTCATCATGCTGAAATGAATAAATAAATAAAATGTCTTCACAACAAAACAAAGAGTTTTATGGTTTAAAGTTATTTTTAAAAAAATGTGTAAACTTTTAATGAGCTTTAATCATTTTCAAAAATATTAAGGGCACTTAAAACTACATCAAACCTGTTTCAAAATTACAGCACATTAGAATACGCCTTTAACTTCAAAAACTAAAAGTGAAAAAAATCCATTTAGTATTATAATAAAAATGAGCATTTCGCATTGACTGTATCATTTAATTCTAGCTGACAAAAGAAATTCTTAATGCATTTGATATCAATATTTAAACAACTTATTTGTTATATAATAAAAACTAACTCACATACTTGAATGGGAGTGCGGTTTTCAAGACAATTTGCAATTTTTTCCCAACGACGAGTTTCAACTTCTTCTGGTGGAAATTGTACTAAAAGTTCCTCCAAACGTTTTTGTTCTTCAGCAGTCCAGTAATGATTTAGCTTTGATGACTTGGTCTCATTAGTGCGAGTATTTTTTCCTTTATTATCTGCAAAAACCGTCAACATTTATGACATAATACAATGAAATTGATTACAACATTACAATAACACAAGCAAAAAGAGAGAAAGCTATCTTTCAAAGCAAGTCTAGAATCTAATATTTGTTTTTAAATGTTTCCTATTGACACACATTCCTGGTCGTTAAATTAACATTAATTTATCTAATTATTTTTTGCTATTCTTCAACAAAATTCCGTCAAAAAAGAAAGTGTGAATGTAGCTGTAAAATTTTTTATAAATTAGCAATCATATTTTTTAAAAGCCAATATCAGGAACATGTCGTTACATTTTAAACTTGATATTTTCTGCTACAGATACAATAGAGTTTCCCTAACAAAACTGTACTAGAATGATTTTTTAGCTACTAGAGACTATTATGGCAAAGTAGTTACTTTTCCTGTTTATATATAAATTCAGGGATGGATTAAACGGTTGGCACTTAGCGGCCGCCATGGGCCCCAAACTTATAAAGGTTCATGGCGGGGGCCATGAGTACTTACTCAATAGGTGTAACTGAACTATTACTAATGTATTTATTTCAGTACATTAGTAATAGTTTCTTTCAAATTTCCTTTTTTCATTGTTTTATTGTGGAGAGGTCTATAGGAAGACTTTGCAAGATTATATTCCATACAGATTTTATAACATATAGTTTAACTAAAGTCACAGGTCCGGGACTTGATCCCCTGGCTGGGAACAGCAGGCCTTGGCTCCCATAGGCTATCGTGCTACTCGTTTAGTTTTTTTTCTTAAGTTTAACTAAGGTTGGAAAAAACAATTTTCATTCCAGTGAATTAAATCATCAAAATTCCTAGAAATATTCAAAATGTTATAAGAATAAAATTTTATTAATTTTTTTTTTTTCTTTTAGAAAACAGATTAAGTTTTAGTCTTCTGAACTGTGACTTCAAAGCTTACTATTCAGGACAACATGAGGGAGACACATTTATTTTACTAACAGGGGCCCCCAAACGAGTTAATCCGCCTCTGTATAAATTTGTCATTATCTAAGTGTAAGCTAGAATACAATACTAATAAGTAGAACAGGGCTGGCAAGTTTCTTCCCAAAGCTGAAGAAGAACTGGCCAGAAGAAATCCACATTTATTGGTTTCTGACCAGACATTTTATAAATTCAAAAAGTGAGAGTTAGATTTTGGAGAAATGTTTTTAAGTTTACACAAGTTTGTTTTGACATCTTATAATTTTAATCCTTTAAAAATATTATATGCAAAAATATTTTAAGCTTTACTACAGTTTGTGATGAACTAAGAAAATTTTGCAATGATTTTCATGATGTTTGAGTTTTACTTCATTGCTTTTATCTTCATCTTGCAAGCCCCCCTCCCCCCCCCCCCCAAACCTCCACTTCTTTTTCATTCTGGCAATATTTATTCCTGATATTTGTTGCATGCACACCTGACTGGGTTCAGGGTCAAATTATGGAAAGAAAAATAAAAATCCCTAAATTGTCCACAGTTTAGGTGTTACCGAACTATTACTAACATATTTATTTCAATACATTAGTAATAGTTTCTTTCATAAATTTACTCTGTAACTGGATTTTTTATATTTAATGACAGACATACTAAGTTTGGAAAAGTCTTGGGAAGTTTTTGTGGATAGACGAGTTAGCTGCCTCCTTCCAAACGCAGATGCATTCCCACTTAGAGCATATTTACTCCAGTCAATTACAGGTAACTGGTGAATTTTTTGAGGAGCTGGTATATTCAAGTTTTCCTTCCTCTGAAGCTTTTCTGCAAAGGCAATTGGATCAGACATTGCCTTTTCTTGGCATTCTAAAAGGCAGTCCATGTCTTTAATGGCTTGAGCTCGCTGAGCTTCGAGAATAACAATAGCCTGAAAAAAATAATTGTGCATAAAAATAGATGGAGGTATTACTGACAACATTGGCAAAAATAATGAAACTTGCTTTTTATTAAGTTAGAGAACATTGTACACTCTTACAGCTATGATTAAAGAATATGTTATGGAACTTGGCACCCCTTAGATATCAATTCATTCATCGCTGACATCAAGTACTTCGAAGGTCATTTGTTCTATCGAACTTGGCCCTTTTTTCACATTTATGTTTCATTGGGTTTTATTAATAATTAAAATGACAGTTCATAAAAAAAATATTATTAAAACAAAAAATTAAATGAGCCATTTAAACATAGCCAAATATCAAAATAACTTACAATTTTCATAATAGTTGAAATATTTGCAGGATGAAATAACAGACAGAACAGCAAGCAATATTTTGCGAAGAAGTACATGACGTTGACATGGTTCCGAAAAAGTGGATGTTATGAATACAAGTTAAAATTGTGAAAATTCAGTTTAAAAGCAATGCGACAATACTTAAATGTTCAAGATTATCATTCAGATCTTTTTTGCATTTATTCTGTTGCTACATAGTTTAAATAACAACACGGAACATAAGAGGTTTGGTCATTCTAAATAAATTTCTTTTAATTCATTGAATTTACAATAGATACAAATTTTAATATAAAGATCAGTGGTGGAAAGGAAAGAAATGTGAAATTTTCTTACTGAAATGTAAAATTTGCTGAATATTTGTAAAGTTGTGTGAACTGTTACATAATCAAGCTTTCTTCTGCATAAATCTTAAGTCTTACCTTGGGCAATGGTAGGATGAATCTGGAGAAAATTTAAAGGCGGAAGCTGGCATTATGCTGCACATTTTTTGGCAAAGCAAGGGTTGCACCAGAGGAAATTAGGGTATGTTTTTCGCAACTTCACAAAACTTTGTTATGACTTCACAAAATTCCAATCAATCAAAATAGACCTTTAACAAAATTGCAATCAACCGAAACGAACCCTTCAGAAAATTCGAAGCTTCCAAATTGCATTTCTCCCAGAATTTACTAAATAAGCGGCAAATAGTAATAAATTTTTTTATCACTGTATACTTAAATTTTTAATCTCTTCAAAATTCACATTCCTCTTTAAAATGCTCGGTCAACCCCTGCAAAGTGAAAATAAAAGCACTTACTCAGGGTTCACACTGGGGAAAAATTCAAGGTGGGATTTTCTTCCTTGACCAAAGTTTTAAGTGGGATTTTTAAAGTTTAAGCCCAAAAAAAATTTTTTTTGAGTGGGATTTCAAAAAATATTGCGGGAATCGCGCGGCTTAGCGCGAACCCTGCTTACTTATCCTGAGTATTTTAATTTTCCTGTGCTAACTAAAATGAAAGAAATTTCCTGACTTTTCCAAAAATTGCAAATTTGTGAGTTTCCCCGACCCTTTTTGGTCATTTAAGTTTTCCCTGATAATGCCAGATTTCCTATATTTTTTAGTTGCATGGCAACTCTGTTGCTTTCCCCCAGTCATTTTTAGAATGTTCTTGGAGGGAAGGTACCCCTGCTTATTGTTAGTACATTCATTCAGCATGGTTCTTTGTTTTTGGAGTACGAAAAGTCATTTGAATAAAAAAAAAAGATTTCAATTAATCAGCAAAATAAGCCCATTATAAATTAATCAAATAAGTGGCAGAGTAGCTGATTTTGACAACTGCCAGTTAATCAGTGCATCCTTATGTAAGACCATAAAGTTGCAATTAGTTTTGATGTTTGCACTAATTGAGAATATGAAGCCAACTTATAAAGTATTTACCATTCATAACGTGTATATAGTTAAATAGGTACTTCTCTATTTTGGGCGGCTGGCACTAGTTAGTTTGTTTTCCGCTAAATCAATGTTTTGTGTGTGGAGTTTGTTTAGGGAAGAAATATTTAAACATCGCCAATTGCAAACCAAATTGTATGTAGTTTGATTTGACAAAAAAAATTTAACCATCGCCAGCCAGTCGCCCCGAAACAGAAAAGTACCGTTGAATATTATGAAATGCCTCTTACCAACTGAACTAAACTATCCTATCCCTCTTTATTTATATTATTTATTTAGTTTTTAAAAAGATCAAATAGGTATCAATATCAAAGATGTGATATTTTGGGTTTTTTTATTAGTACATAGCATGGGGGAAAGAGCACCAAATACTTCCTAAATTTTGTTAAGACATCATAGTTTGATATTTTTGTTAGCACAGCCAGACGGCGTACGAAACAAGCACAAAATAAGGTTAAAAATAAAATACTAAATTTTTAGCACAATATGTAGCATTACTTTCAATTATTTACATTACTGAAAAGAAATCTAATTTTACCTGCGTTTAAAACTGGCAGCTATCAACTTTTTTACTTTTAAAGGATTTAAAGCTACATTCCCAATAAATCAAGGGCTCTTCACTATTAGAAATAGTATGAACTATGTCAAAATTACCACAAAGACACCTTACCACGACTAGAAACCTCTTCATTAGCATGTGGGAGAATATGTGACAGAAATACCAAACTGGCATTCTAGGGGGGGGGGGGGGGGGCTATTGTATCCGTCGAAACCAAATGTACTTTTCACGAACTGAAAGTATATTTAAAGAGTTGAAACAAAGGGCGAATCAATTTGCTTCCTTTCATTTACGGTAAAAAAAGCAAAGTAAACACTAAACTTACTTCAAGTAGATTTTTATAATCATTGTTACTTTTCAGAGCTAAATGATCAGATTCAAAGCAAAATTCTTTTATAGTATCGAAATTTGGAGGGGATAATGTTTCTAAGACTTCTTCTTTAATGTTCGTAATGGAATTCGAAGTGGATTCCTCAGCAAGTAAAGATGAAATGTCCGCAATCGGTGCTGCATCAAGCGTTCCGTATTCAACATAATCTTCCGGTTCTTGTTTAATTTCTATATCATCCATATTAAATCATTTGTACTTTGCGAATCATAAATAAGTCGATGAAGATTAATAAACTGTCTACTATGTTTCGTGATAGTAAGGTGTATTTGGTAAGATCAGGTAAGATTTATAAAGAATAATAATTACATGTTGGACGTTACAACGCACAAGAATGCATACAAACAATCTTGCATGCTTGTGCATCATAACGTTCCTTGTTTCATACGTCGTAGGAGTGTCTAGCTAGCGCCTGAATTCTTACATTTCCCCTATGCTATGCGCATACGCTCTAATTAATCAATAGAGGAAAAATTACAGCGTCTAGGTACCACACAGCACATTGCTGCATTTTAGGTGGTTCGTGCGGCACGAGCGTCTGAATTCTTAAATTTCCCATATGCTATGCGCATGCGCTAGGAGCAAACTCGCCAAATCAATTCTCGCCAAACTTACTGCTATCTTATATTAACCTTTTTTTTGCTTCAATCATGTGTAATTAAGATATCTGAAGTAGGTTTTGTTGTTAAAATCTTTTCTTCAATTAATATGTATTTAATCAATCAGGCAATCCAGTTTTAAACATGATTCTTTTCTTTTCCATTTTATTGTTCAAGTTTGTTTCTTGTTCTGGTATATATTTCAGGATTCTTTTGTTTGTATGTTTGTATAAAATATGGATTTTATTATTATTTTTTTTTTAGAGAGTCATTGCGAACTAAGAAATGTGAAGTTCTAGTTGAATTTTAGCCCTGGTGCAGATGTTTTAAAATTCTGCATCATGGTTTAAATTTTACTGGTGATCTGAAGCTGACAAAGAAATTAGGAATTTTCTCTTGATAATGTACTAATGTGTGCATACATGAAAAAAAAGTCATTAAAGTTAAAATTTTATCCAGTAAATTTCATTGTTATTCCCCTGCAGTTCAGCTTGCACTCTTCTGTTTTTATACTTTATTTGCTCTTAATCTCTTTATGCTTTTAGAGAATGCAACTGAAAAAATATCCTTACTACTAGGTGAATTTTAGCCCTATAGACAGCAGAAGATATTCCAAACTGCAACAAGGGTTTAATTTCACTGGTGAATATTTTTAAAAAGTGTTGGTAGAAATAGTGTTTTTATGTGTTTGGTAATATGTCGTTTCTGTGTGTGGGCAGAAAAAGTGCATTAGAATATTTTATCTAGTAGAACTATTTTATAGCTTATCGTACCCTCTAATGCATATTATTTACATCAGTTAATAAATTGCAAATGATTATTCTTGTCCCTAATTTATGCTAATAAAGAAAACGCATTCATGTGTTGGTACACAAGCACTATACATACATTTCCAAGTATAATTCTTCTGTATATATATATACATAATTTATATTCGTATATATGTGTGTGTATATATTTACACATATATTGCACTTATTAGTTTGGATTCAGGGATTGTTTTGTTATTATATTAATATTCTTTGCTTTTTTCTTTTTTTTTTCAGGACTTGGGCAATCCTTTTACAGGTTTTGTAGTGATCTAATTAAATTCAATTCCTGATTTTTAAGGTTTATGTTGTGTTTCTTAAAGTAATATTTTTCATTAATCATATTGAAGTGCATTGGGAAAGTTATCATGCAATGTCAGAAGTTGCATGTGCTTGAATTTTAATTAATAGATATGCCTGCATTTGACAGTAAAAGCTGTTATTTTAGGTTTCATTGATTATATGAAAGTAAGCATCTTCTCATCCAATACTTTTCTCCACCAGACCCCTACCTGTTAGCTGAGGCCTTAGGATTGCTTACGCGCGGGGAGAGGTAGTGGGGTCTACGGATTTTACATGCACATATCCCCAAGTATACATGGTGGTCTTCAGTGGGTATCGAACGCGCGACCTTCCAGGTGGAAGTCCGACGTGCTAACCACTAGGCTACCACGGCCTCTCATCAAATACTATGTTTATCAATGAAAATGAAATTTAAAATGCTATTTAGTTTAAAAATATTAATACTGAGTCATAATAATATAATTTAAAATGCAAACATTCTCAAATTTTGTGATGCACTAAATGCGAGCTTTCAGATTTACGGAGTACAAACTGTTTGAATTACTGCTCAAATGCCAGATATATCTACCATTAAAACTGAAGTGTATTTATATTATTTCCTATATATGGGGGGTCCGGTACATAATGGATTTTCTTTTTAAATATGTTACTATCCATTCATATGAAGTCTCATAGACAGTAGCGTAGTTATGGTTGTTTGCAACTAAAATGCCAAAAATGTATGGGAAATACTTGGGTACCCGTTATGAGAAAATTTTATATTTAGAGTTGCTAAAAATAATTTCTCCATCTTAAAGTTTTTTTTAAATTTTATCATGCCTGAAATGTCTATGAGTATTAAATAGTCCTTCCAGAAAGGTGAAATCATGCTGTATTTAAGTTTCTAGAAATTATTTACACATTTATAGTTCATATATAATTTTAGTGCCTTTATTTGTTTCATTTCAACATGAGGCACAGTGGAACATCAATCTGTTTAAAAATGCAGCTTAATTAGTTTACTTAAATTCACATGTACACATAACTTCCAAAGTGTTTATATGAAAATAATGGTAATGAAAATAGTAAATTTCTCAATAATAAAATAAATATTTGAATAATATAGAAACACTAAAGTCATTCGTTATGTTGTTGCGAAAATTTTTAATATAAAGGACATCACATTCATTGGAGGACATTGTTATGCTTCTTCCTGACCTATATGTGTCCTCAGAAAATTCGTGGATGTGCTTTCAAATGTGGCTTACAGTATTTCATCATTAAATTTTAAAACTTACAATAATCACTTAATAAAATTTCTCAGTTTCAATGTTTTCTTTTTTATTTTGATTTCCTTTAAAATTTGGTAATTTTATTTCGTGATGTTGTTTGCATTATGTTTCTTAGACCAAAACACATTAGAATATAATCTCAGGAGAAAATGTAATTTACAACAAGTTAATCTAGGATGGTCTATGGTCCACTGTATCTCAGGAATGGGGCACAGTGGACTATTTTGTTGAATCCACACAACTTATATTTTTACACATAATGCATTCCAGATATTGTTGCAAAAAAATTAGGTCATTACAACAAAAGTTTGAAAAATTTTTGATTTTTTTGATTTTTTCAAGCACATAGCTTTTTCCTGTTTTTTTAAAAAATAAGGGCAAGGGCTCCACTGCCCTGGGTCTCCCCTGTAGTGCAACAGTGTCAGATTTGTACATGTTATAAATTTACATATTTTGCCATCAATTTTTTTTCTGCATGTTTGTACATTGTGCAGAAAATGAGCATATTTAGGGGAAAGCTTGCAGGTTTAAATCCCCCATCTGCAAATAGCCAGAATCAGTGGCGTACGCAGAATTTTTTCAGGGAGGGGGGGTTCATAATGTTCTGAATCTACTAAAAGAAATTCGAGTATGTAATAAAGCACTATTATTTAGGGCTCAAGGGTGGGGGGTTTAAACCTCTACCCCCCCCCCTTGCGTACGCCAATGGCAAGAATCAACATACAGCTCTCATACTAAACTGCTGTACTAACAGTAGTTCCGCTTAAGATATTTTTCAATATGCAGTCGCTCATGGTGCAAAGGTATTAAATATATGTGCTTCATAAATTTATATATATTGGTATTAAATTTATGCAGTAAAACATGTAAAATTGACCACTTTTGCAAGCTGACCACCTGTCTAAGTTGACCAATTTTCTCAGGAATGAAATTAGATCTATATTACATAATGTTGGGAAACCTTTGTAACTTGACCACCTGTCTATATTGACCACTTATGTAAGCCAAATTTGGGTGGGAGTATTATGAAAAACCCTTTGTAAGTTGACCGCCTAGTTACAACTATATTTATTTTTTTTATCTATTTTTTCAAAATATTTTTAATAAAACTAAAATAACTTCTCCAGAATATTTTTTATGCCATTGACCACTGACCAGTATTTATCTGGATGGAGGAAACATCAATATAAAGCTTACCTAAAGCTCTTTGTAAGTCACCCATATGGGAAAACTACCATGAACACTCTTTATTCTTTAAATAAGTTTCTTTCTCTTCTATCTGATATAGCCATTTTGAAAAATTATATATTTTTAGGAAATCTTGACCTTCGTATAAGTAACTTACATATTTAATGAGATATATATCTTTATTTTCTAAGTACTTACTTTTAAAGTTGTATAGGATACATGTTTGTAAGTCATTCAGGTAAAATTTTTCTAAGCATTTTTTAGATAATTGAAAGAAATAGCTAATTACTATTTTAAAGTAACGTTAATGCATGAAGCTCCCTTTATAAAGTTGACCCCCTAACTAAGTTGATAACTAAAGTGCTGCACTGTAACTGGACATGATACACAGGTTTCTCTGTATATAAGTGCAAACTATTTGAATTACAGCTCAATATGTCACTCTTTTGAATGAAGAATGTATGGTATTAGGAAAAACAATAAATTCGTTTTACCAAGTTGTTTCGTTTTTGAATTGTGTCACTTTTCTTGCGTTTAACATTTGAGCTATATATTGAGCCAAAAAGCTGCCATTGTGTCCGGCAAGAGTCCCCCCCCCCCCATATGGGTGCGCATGACTATATTTGCTCATATAGTTGCAATCTCTATTGAAAAACTGTACATCAGACTTGATTTTTTGGCAGAATGCCTTCTGTTGCTCTTTATTTTAACTTAATCCTTTGCTTTTTTTTTTCCTCACCCCCGCAACCATATTTTTAGGGTAGTAATCAACTTTTAATACTCATTAAAATAAAGAGGTAATTGCGGGGGGGGGGGGGGCAAAATAAAAAAAATTAGGACGTTGTGTGTGTTCTTTGACTATGGGTCTTGGGTTTTTCATGTATGTGTGTGGCCCTTTTGGGAAGGCAGAAAGTGTGGTTCCTATTCCTCATTAATTTGGTGTTTTTAAATGGAATTTTTTTTAAAGTGATAGAAATGAAGATTTTTGAAAAGCAGCTTATACAAATACAAAAACGAGAATCAGCAAACAGAAAAACAGGCTCTACCCAGTTGGGCTAATCTTGGTCAAATTAATAACATGCAGTTACCTTAAATCTAATTTTTTTCATCGTTTCATCTATACGTTTATTTTTTAATTTCAGTTATTTACAAAAATCAGTTTGCTTAATCAACTCAGGGTGAGCATGACGTCACGAAGACGAAAAACAGTTACTGCGCATGTCCTCGGCGAACAGCCGGGTGAGCCGCGGAATGTCGGTAACTTGGTCATGCTCAAAGGGAATATTCGGTTCGCACGTGCTCAATTTGGACGGTGCAGTTCGAGTAGTAGTGAGCACGCAGCACGCACACCAAACAAACATGTCCGAAAATCAATGGAGCCAGGAATTGTGTGTCCGACTGATTGAAGAGTATGAGGCCCATGAGTGTTTGTGGAACGCCACAAACCCGAGTTATTACGATCGTAATAAAAGGAATGATGCCTGGCAAGCTATCTCCTTTGCAATAGAAATAGATGAGAGTTCGGTGAAAAGGAAAATGGCTAGTCTAACAGGATCTTTTCGCCGAGAGAAGGCAAAAGCCAAGAAATCTGTTGGCACTGGAAAAGGTAAGCAATTTTTCGTTATATTGAAATCACAATGCATGCTAAAATTTGTATCATACGATCATAATACATACTAAGAATAACGTTTCCAGCTTCCTTTTATCGATTTAGATCATTTGATCTTAATTGATGCATCATGTTATTTTGATGGGGGGCTTGGGTTATGTACCCATGTGATGATATCTAAGTAGGAGCTTTGATTTCGCATTGAAATTATTCATATAGTCCTGTTCATAAACTGTTTTACAGTTTGATTTAATTCCTTAAAAATTTGTTTTTAATTGTTATTTATGTAATACTGTACTCCTTTTTTTTCAGGTGCAGATGAAATTTATGTATCCAAGTGGTACGCATATGACCATTTCAAATTTTTAATGGACAAAGATGAACCTGTGGAAACGAGAGATTCATCAATTGTAAGTTAACAATAGTTATGGTGATCTATATTTTTTTTCAATTTTTACACAATTCAAATATATATGTTGCGCTTATCTGGATTTGTCAGAATTATTTGCATGCAATTTTCCAAATCGAAAGTACAATCAACAGTACAACCCACAAATGTTTAGTTTATTACAGAGTATGATTAATACCACAGTTTTCGGATGTCTGCAATTGGTTTGGGATGGGACAGGTAGTTTTTAACATCCAAAACTGTCCTAAAGCCAGAGGGGTCTAGTCTAATCAATTTATTTGTAATACATAAATATAAATATTAATTAATTGTAGTTGACAATATTTTTCTCTGAAATGTTAATTTGAAAATAAATATTTTACGTCAAAACAGTTAAAAAATTGCTAGTAACTCTATTACCTAAAAGTTTCAAGAGTTGGTAGTGTTGTGAAAAGAAAGTACCAAAGTAACTCATTTTAGTTCCAGTTTTGACTTCTAATTGCTATCAAATGCTGTGTAATAGCAATTAGTATTATATGTTTAGACGAAAAGAAAAAGTTTGTTTATTTTGCAGGTGCTGCAAAGTGAGCAAGACGATGATAGGGAAAATGAAGATCCGTTTGAACAATATAAAACAACCACGCCTGAACAACCGGCAAAAAAGAGAAAAAGAGACTCTGCAATAGAGGAAGCACTCAGAATAATGAGATCGAGTGCTTCCAGGATTGAAAACAACGACGAACATTTGATCTATGGGCAGCATGTTGCCCATTCTTTACGGAGATACTCTAATAAAACTCAAATCGCAGTGCGATACAACATAAATAATATTTTGCATGAAGCGGATTTAGGAATTTTTGAAGATTTGTAATAGTATTATTAAAATAAAAAACTTTCTCATACTTTGTTTTTTCATTTGCTTCTTGATTTTTCACTTGTGAAATAGTACAAGTATTTTGAATTGACTTTTAATATGTCTGTAAATTATTTTGGCAGAAACCTCTAAAATGTGTTCTGATCAATGCAGATCTTCCATGGGTAAAGGTTACAATTGATAATAAACTTGTAGCAGTAAGATGTTTATTTCTAAAACCAGTTCTCTAGTTTTAAAAAATTGATGAAATGTAGATTTGATAACTATTCAGTTTTATAAGCTCTTTACTTATTCAACAGTTGATTTTCAAACTGATCATTTAAATATTTGGTGATTTTGTCATCAGCAGGATTTGATTGCCGAGACATGAGAAAATGGATCTTGTCATATGTTCTTATGTTATATATTTAAACAAGCAATTCTTATATATGTGTGTGTTTTAAGCTCTTAAAAATGGCTGATAAAATTTCGTACATGGGTCAGATTTTGTCTTTTAAGTTAACCTATATAGGTCTTGCATACAAGTATACATACAATGCCTACAAGTTTCCCGAAAAAAATGCAGATTTTGCACAAAAAAATTAGAACGCAATTGTGTTAGTTGTAACAATGAACAAACATCATTTGTTGCAGATATTCTTCAATTGAGATTGCAGTACATGAAGTGGCAATAATTTTTGATTTACCGTTTGTTGATTTAAATTTGTTGTTGTTGTCATTTATTCTTGCCAAAGAAACAGTTGAGAAAAAAATTTTGTTAATTTGATTTTGATGCATCAGAAGTTCTGTGTAGTGGTGTAGGACTCATTATGACAAGTCAAAGTAATATGATAAAGTACTTATTGGTTATATGTTCTACCTTTTTTTGCTCGCAAAACAAAATATAAACAAAGCAATGTTATTAGATTTAAATATGTTGGCGACATTTCTAAAACCGTTGCCAAGGTAGGATGTAACCGATAAGTACTCTAGATCCCCGTGTACTAGTGAGGTGCTTGAGCGCAGAGCAGTAATATTACAAGCTTTTCCCCGAAACTGGAGCAGAGCAAGGAAATTTGTGCTACTCATTTTTTTATTTAAAAAAGGAAAAAAAAAAAAATAATGAAGAAAAAATATTCATATAACATTTTGCCATGCAAATTTATTTAAATAAGTAGCTTTTTCAAGCTTAGCTGAGCTCGGTTGTGATCAGGTACTGAATAATTTAAACTTGTATATATAACTTTTCCCCCTCGTGAACCAGTAATAGAACTAAAATTTAATATTTTCTTTAATTAAGGTATAGCTTAGTCAAGTTAATTTTTATTTCTTTAATAAGTATTTATACATTAAAAAGCATGTCGATGGGTAAAGAAGGGACGAAGAAAATTATCGCAATCTAAACATATAACGGTCAAATCATTCATTTTTTTATGGTATATATATTCTTAGAAACTTGTAATTTAAATTGCCCTGCAATTTTAGCAGTGGAATATTTTTTTATATTTAATAAAATTAAACGGGAATTGTCTTTGTAGGTGTTCCTCAAACCAGTTGTCCCATTCTAAAACTAAACAATTTGCAGAAATATATAAGCATACTTCATGAAAAAAAAATTAAAAAGCAAAATTAATAATTATTTTAAATAATTGTAATTAAATGATTAACAAATAATTAGTTTCGTGTTGAAATTAAAGAGATAATTTCAGCCTATATAAATTCATTTGTATACATCTGCCATAAATTGTATGATGTACAAAATAATTTAAATTCAGATGTTGATAGTTAAATTTATTTACATAATCAAATCTAAAAACATTTTAACACATTTGAGAATTTTATATTTAATAATAAAGACCAATGAAATTTGGAAAAATCTTAGGCATATCTATGCTGCCAAGAAACTTTTCCAGTGGTGACAAAATAGCCTCTGAATTCATCTCGGATGTCATGGGCAGCGGCTGCTGAACGTCGAGCTACTAGTTTTAGTGGTTGCAATATGCTATTTGCATTATCTTGCCTCCACGTGCCATCAACAATCATTTCTCCATTCACGCTGATTGTGTCATAAGTGCCAGGGGGTACATATGTGTTTCTCGACTTGCCCTTGTTCAAAAAATTGTGTAAGTGGGTTACTGCTAATACAACTTTCTGAGCAACATCTGGTTGGAGAAGCATGGGTTTCCTGAGCACTCTAAAAATTGCCGACGACACACCGAACACATTTTCTACAACCCTCCTTGCCCGGCTCAACCTATAATTGAAAATATGACTAGGAGAGCCTTTTGGGCAGTCATACGGGTATGGCTTCATTAGCTTCGGAGTCAAAGCAAATGCGGCATCTCCGAGTATGACATACGGTACCTTTCTGGCTCGACCTGGCAGCACTTCTTCATCTGGAAATTGCGAACTGATTTGTTCCAGGTTTCTATAAAGCTCGCAATTTTTAAATACTCCGCTGTCTGAAATGCGCCCTTGGCATCCGACATTAACATATAGAAAATTATACTTTGCATCTACAAGAGCAAGCAAGACTATGCTGAAAGTACCCTTGTAGTTGTGGTATTCACTGCCACTACCAATTGGGCACTGCAGGACGACGTGTTTCCCATCGATCGCTCCCAAACAATGTGGATAATTCCACAACGTCTGAAATTGATCGGCAATTCTCCTCCATTCTTCTTCTAAAGATGGCATCTGTAAAAGAAAACAATATAGGTTTATATCTATTTTTCAAATATACAAAGTATTCAGATAAGCTAATGGTTAAAATGCAGAAAACAACTTAATAAAAGCAGAAAATGCTTTGTAACTTTGAAAGACAACATTGCATTGTTAAACTGCATAAAGAGGCATGGGGAGTACTGTGGTACAGTGGCATAGCTAGACCCGGATTTTAGGGGGGTTTCTTCGGGAGAAGTTGGCTAATTTTGTTGTTTTCCAAGAAAAATTGGTAAAATTCTAGACTATCTTTACAATTTAAGGGGGGGGGGGGGTTTTCCCCACCCCCTCATCTACGCCAGTGCTGTGGTAGTCCCATTACTAACATGAAAATGAGCGTTGATACAAAGCTCACAAACTTGCGATTCAAATTCCATATTTTAGATGCATTAAAAAGACTTCTTTACACTTAACTCATGAAGTTACCATGAAGGTGCACTAGGGCAATCATTGGGTGCCATCTGAACACCTGGTATGTTGGTACCCCTACTAGCACAGTGGTACCCCAATTGCTAAAGCTCTGTGCATGCTTATTACTGCAAATAATGTCCTGAAGCAGGCCCATTTAGTTAAATTTATGGTACTAAATCATTATTATTTTCTTTCAATGCCGGTATTTAAATTGTTTAACCGGTAAGGGGAATTTAATTGAATATCTTTGATGAATAAATTTCAGTTAAGCAAAAAGAATATTTTTTCTTTTGGCTAAACTTCTTCAAGAAAGAAAAAAAAAGCTTACCCTTAAATGTTCCTCCAAACACTGTATTAGTGCTTCACACACTTCTGGCACAATCAAAGAAATAGACTGCTTTGAGATCCGAAATAAGTACTGTAGGCTACTGTAGGAATCGCCCGTCGCTAAGAATCTCAAAGTAATAGCTAATCGTTCTTCCACAGTTATTGCTTTACGCAAATGAGTGTCTTTTTTTTGTTACAATGGGGGCTATTAGTTTCAACAGGAGCTCATAGTCTTCCAAATTCATTCTAACGAAGTTCTTGAATTGACCAGTGGATGTTTCGAATCTCAACTCCGAAATTAATTTCAGTCCACCTCTCCCTTCGCGATTACCATAAATAGGGGTAATCCACCATCTTCTATCTTTATTCCTCTGTTTTTCTTCCTTCTCCTTCATCATTAGCATGAATAAGAAACATTGAGTTTGGAGTTCTAATTCGGCCGAATTGAATTGAATTGAACTACATTTATTTTCCAGTTCGTGTGCTTAGTCTCGGGACTCGCTTATGAACTGCCGTCCAATATGACAGATAGCACAAGACAATACAGGAAAGATTTTATTACATCACAAAGAGAGGAAGTAACAGAAATACACCCAGGGCAAGGTGGGAATCGAACCCACGACCTCGTTACTGCGAGCAAGCAGCGGGCGGAAACTGGTACTAAGACCGCTCGGCCACCGAGGCCCCAAATTCGGCCGACATCGTTTGTTTACGTTTGCGCGTACACAGCGGATCAGGGTGAGCGCAAACCGCTGTACAACGCCGAGCTCACATACGTCACACAGTGACGTCACTATGCAAGCGTGCTCAACTCGCTCATGCTCTAGTCTGGACGCCCCTTTGGGTTTTTCATGTATGTGTGTGGCCCTTTTGGGAAGGCAGAAAGTGTGGTTCCTATTCCTCATTAATTTGGTGTTTTTAAATGGAATTTTTTTTAAAGTGATAGAAATGAAGATTTTTGAAAAGCAGCTTATACAAATACAAAAACGAGAATCAGCAAACAGAAAAACAGGCTCTACCCAGTTGGGCTAATCTTGGTCAAATTAATAACATGCAGTTACCTTAAATCTAATTTTTTTCATCGTTTCATCTATACGTTTATTTTTTAATTTCAGTTATTATTATTGCTGCATTGGAAAAAAAAGAGGTCCCCTTAAGCTCTGAAACACGTGTCTGCAATTCTTATCGTTTAAAGTGCTTAACGTTATTTTTCAGTTCTTTACAAAAATCAGTTTGCTTAATCAACTTGTTTGAAAAATCTAATTGTGTTTTGCTTTTATTAATCACGTTCAAAAACAAATATATCTAAACAGTTTTCTCCAAATAAGATGTCTTTTAAATATTCTGCAATACAACCGTAACGGTAAATAATTGCGCAGCATTGCGATCTACAGCGTTATTAAAGTACCCAACCAAATGCAGCCATTGGGAATCATTTATCGCTATCTGGGTTTCTGAATGTGCGCCAAGGCGCATGCGCATAGACTGGGGAAATTTAAGGATTCAGACCTTCGTTTGCTCTATACCGTCGATTTTCGCAAACAACGTCACCGTGTTGTTGAAAAGGTATTTCGCGAAACATAACTGCAACAAGAAAAATTTAATAAGAATCAGTCAATTTCTGCACACATCGACGTACAGTTCGTAGCGACTTCTTCGTCATCTGAGCAGCTAAATATACCTTTTCTGACCAGTAATTTCAAAATGTAATTTTATTTACAAGCTTATGGAATAACTAATAACGTAGTAAATTATTATGGATAAAACGTTAGCGAATTAATTTCCATAATAATGGATATTAAGACAATTTTTTAAAAAATCATCTGTTTTGAATCAGGTTCGCGCTAGGGAGCGGGATCGCGCGATTCCCGCAATATTTTTTGAAATCTCACTCAAAAAAAGTTCGTTATTGCGCGCTGTTCCTGCAACTAGAACTAGGACACGTGTTTAAAAGATCGGGAAAGTACTATTCTAATCTGATATTCGATACAAACTACAAGGAGTATGTTAGTTTTCAACTGCCATCTTATCCCCATTAATGAAAAGAAGGATCTAGGAACCCTTATGTTCTAGAATTAGGCTTGCCATATTTTTGGTAAGTGAAACCGGGACACATTAATATGGGATGGGCATGCTGGGGAGTATGGAATACCCCACAGTAATAATTCGTAAAATTGTTTAATTGAACAATTAATTACTAAGTCTTATTTTTTTGAACTACAACTTTTTACCTAATTACAAAAACCATTTCAAAAAAACATTTTTGTCAGACTAAAAAAGCAATTAACACATTAACGGCGGGCGATCTCGACGAAAGTATGCTAGATAGCGCGGAGGCCGCCCCGCCTCGTTTTTCGGCCTAGAGCGGGCAATATTTTGTGTGATCATAAAAAATTTAGACTTAAAAAAGTTTATTTAAGTAGAATTTGAACAACCGAACAGCTTCAAACTACAAAACATACTAAGTACAAATATAAAGTGGCGCATGGATTGTGCAATGTGGTTGCAAACTGTACTAATGCGACTCCCGCCTTTAAGGTACAGTCGAGCTAAATCGTATTACTACGACTCCTGCCTTTAAGCCGCAGTCGAGCTAAATCGTATTACTACGACTCCTGCCTTTAAGCCGCAGTCGAGCTAAATCGTATTACTACGACTCCCGCCTTTAAGCCGCAGTCGAGATAAATCGTAGTACTACGACTCCCGCCTTTAATATGTTAATAAGTTAACAATGTTATTCTTTGTTTTAAAACCACTCATAAAAGTCAGAGCAAGGAAAGGCCAAAGTTTATTTTACATACAGTCAATGAGTCAATGCTCTCGCAGTGCACTCCCTCATTAATGTTCTGTCATCTTAAAGATTCTTAATGTCTTCATAAAAGATTCTTAAAAACATAAAGTCATTACCTTTTACATCTTACAGCCGTTTCCAGGACATTGACAAAACTGGGCGGGACACCGGGACAAGAGAAAAATACTGGAACAGTCCCGGTCAAACCGGGACGTATGGCAAGCCTATCTAGAATGGAATCGTTTCGAAATTTACGGTCGCAAGAAATTAATCTTTTCAGAAAATCAGGATTGAAAAAAGATGCTTATGAAAGTATCATCGCTCGTTAACATATATCCTATGTCTGCATTCTTTTATTGTGCCATTTATTTCAGTTTATAATGGATTAATGTTTCAGCCTGTGTTTAATCAGTCATCAAAATATCTATCAAAATGCCTCGATTATTAGGAAAGTGTAAAAAGCCGGATTCCATGTGCATGGATTTTTGAGAAAATTGAGCGCATAAAAATTCGAGCGCATTTTAAAATATTGAATGCAAGGTTTCAAGAAATCAAACAGTAAAATTTGAATCTTTTTCACATAAAATAAAAGTGTTAACTTTCAAAAAACGCAAAACCCAACCTTTTTTTTTTTTAAAAAAAAAAGCGCGATAATAAAATAAAAATTTTCTCAAAAATCGCGATCGTAAAAATGATGAGTCATTCTCGTACGAATGTTGTACGAAATTTCATTTATTTCAAAATATTCCTTTTGAGTTTTCGCACTATATTTGAAACAATGCATTTTCAAATTCACAGGAATTATTTAAAGTCGTTACAAGCGATAGACACTGAAGAACACTTTTACAGATTGCAAGAACATACTGGTTTCTATACTTTTTTCATAGAAAAACATCAATAGATAAAATGACATACGATCAGAAAAAATAGATAAAATATTTAACTTATTTTTAGTTTTTTTTTTTTTGTAAAAATTACACATCAAAGAATTTTGGTTATTTAAGGGTTTTTTCATGCTTATAATTTTATAAAGCACCTATTTTTGCGATCGCGAATTTTGTGAAAGCTCCGTTTGTGTGAACCTTAATAATGTTTATTCTTTCCTTGCTGAGTATATGGATTAGATAATAATCTTTTATTACGTAGTTAGTATCAGACAATTTAGTAATACTTTTAAAAACAAAACCAAAACGAAAAGTTCCCACTTAACATTTTGGTCAAGGTGGGAAATCCCACCTTGTATTTTTCCCTAGTGTGAACCCTGTTTGAATGCAATATTTTAAAGTAAATACATGAGGTTTAATTTAATGAATTGTTAGTTTTACAACTGCAAATATAATAAGATATTTTTTTCTTTTATTTAAAACATTTTTCAGACCACATTCTTCGTAAATGGGTGATTTTCAAAATGGTTGACAGTTTGCCATCCGCATCTTAAAATCTGAATCTCATGTTGATAAAACTATTATTCTGACATTATAAAAGCCCGTAGGGAAGCAGCATTTCATCTTTAATTCAATGCATTCATTACGTCATTACATCCCTCCCCCCCCCAAGTTGTTAAAAGTATTGTCTATTACTTTGGTCTTCTTCTATTACTTTGGTTGGAAAATAATGGAAATTTGCATGTCCGGAACAAAAAATTCACACAACCAGTCTTTTTTTTTAATCATTTCAAATCTTCAAATAAAACATGCAGTAATGTGTGTTTTTAACAAAAATGCAAGTGATTTTATAAAATGTGTGCCTAATATTTTAAAATTTACGCAGTGCCGGATCTGGGGTAGAGCGAGTGGAGCGGCCGCTCTAGGCGCCAGATGGCATGAGGCGCCAAAAAGCCAAATGCGAAAAACAATTTCCAGCGCAAAAAAAAAAAAAAAAAAAAAAAAAAAAAAAAAAAAAAATAAAATAAATGATGGCGCCTTTTGAGAGGCGCTGGAACAGTGTTGCCAGATCACATAAATCCCTGCCTTTTTTAAAGCTAAATCTGACTAGTTTAAGCGGCTAGTCCTAACCTAGTCCGTAATTAAATTACTTCAGTTTTTACACTCTGTATTCGAGTTTTTCCATTCATTGAGAGCAAACGACGTCATCTTCACAATCGAGAATGCTATCCTCCCCTTTGTTGTATTCCAGTTTTCTCATTGCATTACATTGTTCTTGGGTGAAAATAATTTGGCTTTTAATGGACGTTCCGACACTTTAAATACTCCACACAGCGGAAATTTCTAGGTTTGGTTCAACTATTAGGCAAGTTTGACCCCGTCATGATAGAACATTTACGCAGTATCTCAAGTAAAGAAACAAAAAACTATTATTTCAGTAAAAACATTTAAGATGAATTCATTGAATTACTTGGAAATGAAGTAAGAAATACTGTTATCATGAAAATAAAGAAATCTAAGTATTTTTCAATCATTTTAGACTGTATGCACACCTGATATCAGCCGCACTGAACAGTTAAGTGTAACATTTAGATTTTTTGATATTGATGACAATTGCATACATGAATGTTTTGTTACATATACACAAATATCGGACACCAGTAGCCAGGGTATCACAGATTTATTTCTGGATGAGGTGATAATGAAACATGATTTAGACAGGCATGATTGTAGGGGCCAAGGCAATGGCAATGGCGGGGAAACAGAAAGGCGTCCAAAGCCGTATTATTAGAAAATTTCCAAGGGCTTTTTTGAGTCCTTGTGGCTGTCACAGCTTGAACATGGTTATTTCTGTGTGTGTGACGCTGCTAAAACTTCAGTTAAATCAGTGTCGTTGTTTGGAGTTATATAACGGCTGTTATTGTTTTGTCTCCTCTTCCACAAAGAGATGGGAAGTAATCTCAAAGCGTACAGAAGCCCTGACATTAAAAAAAGTCTGTGAGACACGGTGGGAAAGCAGAGTCTCAAGTCTTCAAGCAATTAAGTATCAATATAAGGAAGTGAAAGATGCACTACAAGAAGAATACGAGGATAGAACCGACCCCGTTGCTGCTTCAGTAGCCGAGTCTCTCGCCCACCACATGGATCAATATGAATTTCTGCTTGTTCTTGTGATTTGGTATGATTTACTATACCAAATAAATGTTGTTAGCAAATCCATGCAATCAGAGTCGTCAGAATTGTTAAATGTAACGAATCTTGTAAACAAATGTTGCCAATGTTTCGTCCGAACATGCTGCTCATGAGTATTACCCCGAGGAAGTTCTTATTATTTAACTTTCAAAATATTTGAATATTGAAATTATTTTGTGGTAGGGAAGCGTTGTATTTTTTTAAAACAATGTACCACCTACAATGAGTTAGTTTTAATCTTTTATTGCTGTATAGTGGGACATACAATTCAATGTCATGAGTACTTTTATTACTTCTCAGGAGTGTTACCTATTTATTTGCCAATATTTTTTAGAGTATAAAAATAAGTGATTAAGCAATATAGTGTAGAGGAATGAATAGGTCCAATTACATTTTCAAGAACACAATCGGAATTTATTCTAGTGAAAGAATTTTTTAATAAGTCTCATGAGTCTTGGAATCGTAACTTTGTAATAAAATCGTAACTCATGAGAAGGAAGTGACAATCATGAACATGATTGAAAACAACCAAATAATAAATGAATCAACAAATATAGATATTTTATGAGCTTTAACTCACGCCGATATTAGTTTTTTATCTAAGGATCTAGTTTGTCACTATACATATATATGTATTAATATTTATTTAAAAATGGACACCCTGACAAAATTTTAACGATGTTAGAAATGATTTTTGTGTGTTTTGTTTAAGATTGCCGCGTGTGCTTCGATCGTGCACAGCAATTACATTGAATAAAATGGCAGCAAAAAAGAAAAGAAAAATTATACTATAGGGAGAAGAAAAGTTACCAGTAATTGATGAAGTTAAAAATGATGCAACAAAAGCGAGTATTATTTCGTGAATATGGTTCCGCGGTATAGTTTCACTATACCGTGGTTGTTATAACGTGGGTGCCAAACATGTCCCCCAACACCCGCGTTTTAACGGGGTTTTACTGTACTGATATATAATTATAGATACTAACTTGATATTGATTCTGAATTTCAATGATTTTTGCTGTCAAGTTTTAATTGAATTTAATAATAATAAAAAAAAAAGTTCTTAGCAAATATATTTTTTTCGTGAAAATAACATTTTCAACTTAAAATCTAAACATGTAATTTGTGTATTTTGAATCAATTACGTAATTAGAATTATAAGATGTAAAAGAAAAAATACCTGGAGATATATGAAACGAATATCGCAGTAATGAAGCACATAACTGTAAAAAAATCTTTTGCCGTAACTGTAAAAAAAAGTGAAAGGAATCAGTCATCTGTTAGTTAATTTTTTTTATAAATACAATCTCAGGGTTCCCAACAAGAATATGATTAAAAAAAAGTGACCATTTAAGAAAAAAAAGTGACCAAAAAGGTGGACAATTAAAAAAGAAAAGTGACCAAATGAGAATAAGCTTTGCATTACCACTAAAACACATGTAGAAAAAAGGTTTATAGGTTTTTAAGCATAGAAAAATATACATTTATTTTCTTCACATGCAAAAGTTCCATCTAGAACTATGCGAGCCTACTTTCGTACATTCCAACGTCAGATTTATACTCTTGCTATCTCTCTCTCTAAATTCTTGTAATTTGTACACTTATTTATTTCTTCACTCATTCAGTTATTCATTGATTCATTCTTTCACTTATTCATTCATTCCTTGAGAAATATCCTTAAAAATCCCGGTCAACAAATTTCATAAAAAAATAGACTCGGTTAGTTCAGATTGAACTTCGTATCTGTACATGTTCTTTGGCCTAACATCCTTCCGATAAAGTTTGTTCCAAGCGAATCCGTCAGCTAGGTCAGGATTTATACAGGATTGAAATTTCTCCGTAGGCGCTAATGTTAATTTTTTTGAACTGTTCAAAAATGAACAAAAATTGTTCAAATCTAAAAAAATATTTAACACTGAGTGCTTCTTCTAATAAGCTTGTCCACACAAACTTGGATCTTATGCCTAATGTTACGTAATGTGCTTTATTTTTGCCCATAGGCGCTAATGTTAGGATTTTTTTAACTGTTCAAAATTAAACAAAAAATTGTTCAAATGAAAAAGTAAAATATGGAAATGAGGTGTCCTGGCCAATTTCCTCAAAAGTGGGGGGGGGGGGGGGGGGGACTGACAGACGCACATTTTGCCCATCTCAAAACCCTACTTTCAACTTTTTCATTCCTTATTTAATTACTTCTTTGACTTTTCTTTATTTTTAATGATATTTTTACGATACATTAAGATTTCTTTCACTTTATTTTTTGGGAAAGTAGGCTAAAAACAACAGAAAGTTCAATCCTTAACTAATCTTCCATAAATAAACATCACCATCATCTCAAATAAAAAATCATTTTTAAAAAACCATTGATTTTTCACCAGACACAGAAAGAAAGTAACCATACATATATATGCCAGGGGTGACCGATTATGCTAGCAATTTACAGAATCAACTTCATTTTTTTAATGTGTGAAACAAGAAAAATTATTTTAAATGTTTTATCACAAAAATAAAATTAATTATAGGTAATAAAAACATTTAGAATATCAGAAGAGCATGTGCAAAATATTTGAAACAATTAGATAAATTAAAAGTATGTATATACAAGGAATATTTTGATCCTTTCTTAAAAAATTTAATTCAGAATATTCTTTGATGCCAAAATTAAAACACCAAAACTAAGTACAGTGAAACCTATGTAAGTTGACCACTTGCGGTGCAGTACTTTAGTGGTCAACTTACAGAGGGTGAAGGGCTGATTCCATTCCTGAAAATATTGGTCAACTTAAACAGGTGGTCAATTTACAAAGATAGTCTACTTTAGATTTTACTGTACTTCAAATGCATGCTAGTGCAAGGCTCAAAAGAGAAAAAAAGTTTAATATTTCAAAATTTGCTTTTATTGGGATTACTACAGAAATAAAGTTAATTAGAATATTATTTAAATTTATGTCAAATTACATATTTTAGAGCAAGTAAAAAATAAAAATCTTTTGATTGACAACTAAAGAAGCAAATAAAATCAATTATAAGCATGAAAAATCGGAAAAAGGTCAATATCCAGTTAAATCAAGCAAAGAAATCACTAAATTAAATGCATTCTGTTCAAGAAATGATTTTGATTAGAATCCTTTATCCAAAGCTAATTTAGAAAGTACACATACCAAAAGTAAAATATTTGAAAAGTATACTTTAAGTGCCTACTTATCCCGTAGCAAAAAGTTTTTAACTTGCAAATCGTTCAAAGGCTAAAAATGAAAATGATATGATAGAATAGACCTTGAAATGCAAAAAAAAAATTTAAATGTTAATATAAAAATCTCAGAAAAGAATGCTTCAAAAATTTAGAGAACTGTCGCCCCTGGTATATAAATGGCAGCATTCTGTAAAAGTTCCAATTTATAGTCTTAGATTTCTTTTGAAAAAATGTTGTGATTAAGAAAGATTTTCTCTTCTGTAATTTTTTAAAAATTTCATGTGCTCCTTTGCTGTGTGCTCATCTCCATCAGCTTTTATAGATTTAGCACCCTCTATCATTCCCAGAGCAAGCTGTATTTCTGTAAAAGCTAGATTCAGGGCTAGGCGCACTTTGGAGTCTTCAAAGTAGTGAAAAAAGTGACAACAGCTTTTAAAAAAGTGACCAAAATAGTGACCATTAAAATGTAAACTTGTGTGTATGTATGTGTTTATTTTTTTAATTTAAACTAAATATAACTTGAAAAAGAGCAGTTTCGACATCTTTTGAAAACTAAACCTGAATAAATAGACCTTTTACCCAACTTTAAAAAAAAAATTCATAGTCTATTCAAAAATAAGAATTTTTATACCTGTAACTATGCTCATAAATACCTATTTCAAAACCCATAAATGGCTAAGAGTGAGAGAGACAAAAGTTTTTTTTAAATTAATTTCTTTCTCAAATTGTTACTTATTTAAAAATATAAATGAATAAATATTTCTTCAAATCGGCAGAAATTTCAAATTTTAATTTATGTTCAACCTTGAATAAAATTTATTTTGCAAATGCTACTTTTTAAAATATTTTTTATACTTGTTCAAGGATTAGAAAATTTCACTTGAAATAAATCTAAATTTGACATTTTATCAAAATTATTCAGACTGAAAATACTGTGTTAATCATCTGTATCATTGTAGGAAACAAACCGTTTGATTATTCAATACTGTTTTTGTAATTTCATGGTAGTAACAAAATCCAAGAAAAAAAATCTCTGACAATTCCCTGATTTTATGATTTTAGTTATGATAGTTATATGGTATCACTGTCATGCATAATGACAGTATGAGTGGCACAATCAGAAAAATTCTTTACGGGTGGGATGCACTATTTTTTTCCCACCTGAACTTTGTGCAATTCCTCTTTTTTTGGGGAGGGGGGGGAGGGGAGGGATGGAAATAAAAAGAGATCATAATGTAATTTTCTGAGCAATATATATAATCTGCCACTGCTAAGAATTTTTCAGGTCTAAAGTTTTTATAAAAAATTCAGATTCCCCCCCCCCCCCTCCATCATTATTTAATGATTTCTTGATAAAAATACAACTATATGTTCTCAAGATGCGTATTGTTTTTTGTTGCGTATTGTCTTTTCGTTGAGAAATCCCTGATTGAGCTCCAAAAATTTTCTTTTGTGATTGACAATTAGTTCGGGGGGGGGGGGGGGGGGAATGAAAGAAAAGAGAAATTAAGGTGATTTGTTGAGCGATATAATCTGCAACTGCTAAAAATTTTTAGTCTGATTTCTTTTTCTTCCCTAATTTAAATATAGCTTTATTTTCTCAGGTTTTGCTCTTCTCAAGTAAAAAAAATAATAATAAAAACAATTCAAATCATCATTCTAGTTGGGAGGGGGGAGAGGTCACGGACCCTCTAGGCCTCCCCTGCTGGTTGCACAACTGAAATATCAAACCTTAACTTCGGCACACTCGGGGCCGGCGCGATGCCGAATTTCAAAATACGACCAAACATGGCGGACTTACTGGACCAAAAATGGCGGACTTACAGAACCAAAAATGGCGGATACGCGGAAACTTCAACCCTGACATACGTCTTTTAATGCAAAATTGCAATGTTTTCTTAACTTATAGACAGACAAAGTAACTTTTTTAGGTTGCTCTGCCAGAGAAAGGGCAAAAAAGTGAAAATAGTGACCAATTTTTAAAAAAGTGACTAAAAGTGACCAATGCAAAAAAAAGTGACTCGCGCCGCCCCTGTAGATTTCTAATGCCCTCTTTTAACTTTTCATTTGCCTCGTCAAGTAGCTTTGTGGAAACTATTTTATTTGCATTTTACCTGGTGTTTATAGGAAAAGTTTGGTGGTTATATATCATATATCTTTATAAGATACCTAAAAAAAAAGTGATTTTAGATGACAATTGGCTACAAAAGTGACTTTAAGAGACCAATGAAAAAAAAAAGTGATTTTAGGTGAAAAAAGTGACTTGGTGGGAACCCTGCAATCTTATCTAGTTCATTAAATGCATAACTGTTACACAGTATCATCATCAATTCACTGCCAGATGATGAAGATCTTAAAAACTGTTCTGAATGCTATGATTGGATGATTTTGTATCTAGTTAAACTCGACAGACTTTATTACCTTTAAACTTTAAAGAGCAAAACATGTTTATGATAAACCAAGTGTTGCTGACTTTATCGCAACTGCAGGTGAGCTCATCTACCCGATGGGCGTTCCCTTGCCTCGTGGAACATGCATTTTTTTTGTAGAGCATTAGAGTCCAAAATACTTTAAAAATAACATAAAAACAGTTTATTGAAACATTTCCATCTGTAGTACATAGCACTGCCCCACCCACACATTACAGCACGGTTGGTAGTTATACAAACAACTTATTCAATGTTGCCAACAACAAAATAGTAAAATTTCACAAACACAAACATGAATAAATTATCAGAAACATGACACAAAACAAAATCTATAATCTTTTCAGAATCGATTCGCAACAAGCAAGTAACTTCAAACTTTATTAAACAAAAAAGACAATTTTATTTACGTTAAAACAACATGTGTCAAAACTTTCTGATTATTGTATTATGATTTCAAATAGAACTGTGGTTAACATTGGAAGTAGGTACATTAAAAAACAAAACAAAAATCCATTATATTAGATGAACCATTCATACCTGTCAAATCACAAAAAAGGTCAACAACAGAATGCGTAGATTTAAATATTACTAGCACATTCGATTGTGACCCATTTTGTTTTAATCTGTACTTCTAACATACAACAGTGAAAGTTGTTATTTTAAATTGTTTAATTAATATTCCAAAGTATACATACAACTAAACAAATAGTTCATATGTACAATACCAATGAATAGTATTAAAAATACTGAAATACTTCAGGAAAAAGAATGCTAAAAAATATTTGCACTTTAAATTGAGACAAAAGCAAAACAGTGAAACCTGTGTAAGTTGACCACTTGTGGTACAGCACGTTAGTGGTCAATTTATAGAGGGGGGAGATTTTTCTTTTTTGTCATTTCTTACACTATGTATTTATTCATTTGTAACTAATTAAAATATAGTTTCGCGAATTAATGTTACTTTAAAATAGTAATTAGCTCCCCCCCCCCCAAAAAAAAAATATCATTAGAGAAATTTACTTACCTTTTTTAACCGAAGGACTTAATGTATCCTATACAACTTCAAAAATAAACTACTTTCAAAATAAAGATAAAAATCTTATTAATTATGTAAGTTACTTATATGATAGTAAAGATTTCCTACAAATACATAATTTTTCAAACTAGCTACATTAGATAGAAGAAAAGAGAAGAAACTTATTTAAAGAATAAAAGAGTGCTCAAGTAGTTTTCCCATATGATTAAGTTGCAAAGAAGTTTAGGCAAACTTTATATTGATGTTTCATTCATCCAAATACTGGTCTAACATTATAGCATAAACAATATATGGGAGAAGTTATTTCAGTTTTTTTCATCTATGCAAAAATAGATAAAAAAATCATTAGGCGCTTAACTTACAAAGGGTTACTTTGCAATACTCCCACCCAAAATTGGCGCAAAAGTAAACTTTACAGAATTTACTGTATTAAAAATACATCTAATTTCTTCCGAAACTTAGCTTTATAGAACAGGGGAGAAGAAAGTTCAGATGACAATTTCCTTGGGAATCCAAAATCAATTCAGATTTATAAAGCATTAAATATATTTTAGTCTAGCTTTCCAAGCTATCAATTAACATTAAAAATGCTATATTGTATATTTCAAATATTGAGGTACACCTTATTGTTAAAAAATATGGTAGTTGTTTACATTCAGATTAAGAATTAAAGAATAATATAAAAAATAATTTATAGGCATCTGTATTTCAATTAACATTGCTGGATTGACCCGTTTACATACTCAAACTAGCTGTGTTGCCCGGTGTTGCACTGGCCATCTAGGGTACTGAAAAAAGTGATGCCCGTGACGTGGCCCATGTTCAAATAGCATCAACAATCAAACTGATAATCCCCATCAGAATAAAGGTAATATTTCTCAAATAATGCTAACAGTCCATGAAAAAATTCTAATTAGGATAAGGATAAGTCCCTTAAATCCTTCTTAGAATGGAGGAAACTTCTGAAATAACGTCAACAGTCCCTATAAAAATCCTATCAAAAAAAAAAAAAAAAAAAAAAAAAAACCTCTTTTGAATAAGAACAAGTCCCTAAAGTTCATAGATTGAGTAAGTACAATACTCTCAAAATAGTTTTTTTTCTTCCCATTCGATTTTTATGCTAAGCAACTTATGTCACACAGGGGGCTGCACGAGCTTAAATTCAACCTTGCACTGAAATTTTTTATCATCTATCGATACACAGACATACGACCCGCACAGTTATTAAAAATAGAGAAATTCTTTAGAATAAGGACAATTATCCCTTTCAATTCTTTTTCGATTTTACGCCTTGCATTTTATGCTGTTGGAATAATTAAAACAATCTTAAAAAGTCCCCGTTAAAATACGAAAACCAGTTTTTATTGAATAAAAAGAAAGAATAGCTAAAAGCAGGAGGAAAAAATTTTAAATCATTTGCTCCTCAAAATGTTAAAACATTGCAAATAGATTTTTATTTAACAATTATGTGTGTGCAAAATGACAACAATACAAATGAAAAAAAAACTGAAATAGCACCTTTATGAGTGCTTGAGGGAAAACCGTGAAAAAATAATTTCATACTACAGAGAAAATTGGTCATAACTTCTGTTTACGTGAGTGAGCACATGGAAACGGTGATTAACCAAGAATTAATCCAGTTTTTGAAACAAAATTGTTTAGCAGAAATCGGATATTTAGTAGGGTCAGTTGGGGTAATTGTAAACAAGCTTCATAACTACACTTGTGGTGGTTTTGAAAACTTATCTGCTTGTGAATGATAACCTGGCAGCATAGGGAAGACATTGAAACAGTTTCATAAGTTTCGAAACAACTGTGCAGGCGTCACTATTGTTTGAAAATGGCAAAGTGAAAAAAGTTGTTTGACAAAATTTAGTGATCTAACATTTTCCTCTCCAGCTCATCTACAAAAGCAATGTAAGCGGTTTCAACCATTTTTTTTTTTTGTCATATGGAATGCTGCTAAAAACATTTAGTTATGAATTTAATCTTCCCTGTTATTTTTCATGTGCAAGTTAGGTGTTTACAATTACCCCATATATTTCGTACTCTGGGGTAATTGTAAACGTTTAAATTTATCCTATTTCCAATATTTTGGGGGGACAATAAGTATTATATTTTGATGTAAAATACACTTTTGTGTCTATTTTACATAATTGTTGTTTTTTCTAATGCCACTTGGAAATCCAAGCAACCATGAATTAGCCCAAGCAACCATGCAGGGCAACCATGAATTAAAGATACTCCTACTGATTATTAATAAGCTGCTCCGCTAGAATGAAGTACACATGGCTCAGAGGGGCTTAATGATTTTGAACCAACTCCCAGATGAGAGATCGTCACCTAGGTTCGTCCCTCAGCGGAAATTATTTCTAACTTTGTTGACATTTGAAGCGACGACGTATTTTACGTGCACAGCTCCCTTAAGCGCACTTGGTCTCAGAGGAATCAGTCGCGGGAGGTGGTCACCCTCCCAAGCGTTGACCACGGTCAGTTGTGTTTCACTTTCGGTGTTCTCCAACTCTCTCGGTGGGATCCAAGCTTAACCGGACTGATAACTGCGGGACAAATTTTAAATAAATTTGTCGCATTACTTGATTTTTTGCAAGATATTTTTCGTTAAATGATATGATCCGACTCATAACATAACTCAGCAGACCACATGCAGCCTGTTGGCCGCAGATTGAGAACCTTTGCTCCGGAACTTCTTAAGCCTTCAAGCAGACTGTGTATGAAACAATTTTCCATTTGCATCAGCCTTATTCGAAAATAAATCACTGTTTACAATTACCCCAGATCTCTGGGGTAATTGTAAACACACTGTGGTAATTGTAAACACGAGCTCATTTGCTAACAAATAGTCATAAACTCGAAATTTTTGCACACATTTACTCACAAGAAGTACAGTAGTGGCTACAATGCTTACAATTTTATCTCTAAATTTATTCAAGAGTAAGGGAAGGGTCAAAAGTTAAAACAATAAAAAAGCGTTTACAATTACCCCAACTGACCCTATAACATCTGGGGTGGAAAATCAAAAATTCAGTTTTGCATCAGGTCAACTAACGTTTTTTCTATCAAAGTTTTTAGTTTGTATCAGCTTAATGGCAATTTTTCATCAGAACTATGTGTTTCGTATCAGGTTGACTCACAATTATAACGGTAATGCTGCTTGAAAAAATGGTTTGTGACAAAGAAACTTTTTTTGTGATGAACAATTAATCAGATTGTTTATGGACTCCTCTCTACTTTTGACTTAACTATTAAAAAAATGTAATCATACAAAACAAACTATTGTACTTAAAAACTCTTATCGTCATTACTTATGAGAGGTCTTCTGAAAAGAAACCCGCCAAGGAGTTGGGAGAACTACAGCTTTGTCTTCAGTGTATGGTCCAGGTAGGCGTCTGCTTTGAAAACTTTTCTAAACTGAAGTTCTTGGTCTAAATATAGAGTTGTTGGCTATCTTTGATCACCATTAACCATCCACATGACGAGATGTCTCGACCATTTAACATGTAACTCTGAAAGGGTCATAAAGTTATCAATTTCAGAGAGGGAAAAAAAAACAGGTAATTTTGTGACATATAATACCAGTTTTGAACCTTGTCTACATGATGCTCAAATTCACAATTTTATCATTAAAAAAATTAATGCGAGCTTATTGGTATACATAAATATATTTTATTTTTTTACATTTTTGGAGGAGGGCTGTAAAACTTTCTATCAATGAACATGCCCCTAAAAGCCTGTGCATTACTAGAAAGGAGTTTATAAATACTAATTGACATTTGGATAGGGATTGTCATAATACTATTTACAGCCCTAAAAATGTATAATAAGCATTAAGAATTTTTGTGTATTTGAGTAAAATCACAATTTTAGCACAGAAATCTCAAATTTAAGCTATTTATATCCAATGTATCAGGAATTAAAAAAATTCATGACCTGTAGATGCAGATTCTTTGAATAGCCTTTGGCGATAGTGTTGGAGCTCTTGCCAATTCTCAAATAATGTAACATTAATTATTAATTAAATTAAAAAACAGAAAGGTTTCAATAAATTGAACCAAAATCAAATAAAATTAAAAAATTATACAGCAGAATCTGTCAGAAAACAAAAAGTATCGAATTACATCTTTAAGGATTAAAAAAGTCCAACAGAGAAAGCCACCTAGAGGCTAATGGGTGACCACATCACCGTGGGTGAAAAGCATGATTCCTATTTGCCATGTGAGCCAACATCAACAGTTTTATTTAGTAGACACATTTAAAAAGCCAAATGAAAGTGTGAAAATGTTTTCTTTTAAAATGTTTTGAAGTTCGGCCTCTAAAAATTTTATCAAAGTTTAAGGCTGTGATTTATGCACCGCATAACACTGTAGTTCGCCAAGGAATTAACTGTACTTTGTGTATGCATTGTTGTACTTTTTCCCAATTCCCTAATTTTACGGTTTTATCAGTACCTTTTTATAGCAATTATTCAAGAAACCAATAAAAAAAATGTTTAGAAGTAAAAAATAAAAATAAGGAATTAAAAAGCAAAAGTTAGGAGTTCATTAGGGCCCTTAAAACAGAAAAGGAATTTTAGGAAGCGTACAAATCGTTAATAAGCCAATAAAAATAAAAAAATATAACTTCTATAGTGGATACAAAAAAATTGCATCCCCCTTCCCCCAAAATTCTGTACGGAACTGATGGATGGTATTAGCACAGCAATACTTGTAGATCAACAAAAAAATTGTTTTAGGTGTCTTAATTAGGGATGTAACGAATATTCGGCCTGGCTGAACATTGGACTATTTGGCCGTACAGTTCTGCTGCAGTGGAAGTATAAACATTTATTTCGTTATTATTAACAAAGTGAAAGTCAGACCTTGTTTGGGTAGACTAGTGCAGGGTTTCTCAATAGGAGCCATATGGCCTCCTTGGGGGCCACAGGAGAAAATATAAAAATGCGAGAGCCATGAATCCTGTGAAGGGGGCCTTATGTCAAACTTCTAAAAGCTTTCACCATAAAAGTAAAATATTCTATATAAATTTTTACCAAACATTTCAAAGGTGTATAAATGATACAAAATTGCATAACTTAAAAGAAAAAACCGGAAGGAATAATCCAGAACAAAGAGATTCTAGGAAAGATCAACATATTATTCTCATGAATCATGCTGGCAGTTGTGAAAATTAATAACTTTTAAGGACTTTGAACGAAAATTAAGTACTTTTAAGGGCCCTTAATTTTTAAAATGAAAATTAAGGAGTTTTTAAGGACTTTTAAGGACCGTGGGAACCCTGTAAAACTTTGGAAAAGACAAAGTTGCTGATGATTTTATAATTGACACAGCAAATGATTATAGAAACAAGAATCTTTAATTTTCAATTTACTTAACACTCTAATACTATTTTACCTATTCAGTTTTGGAAATTTTATACTGTGAATACATTTTTTAATCCAGCTCTGCATTTTTTCTTGATGGTTGTATGTTTATATATTAAAAATATCTGCTTAAAATTTTTCTTTGTAGTCGGGTATCTTCTATTGATGTTACTTGTTCTCAAAAGTAACAGTTTTCCCTTTTTAATTCTTTTTTTTTATCACTTTTAAGGTTTTTTGTACCCTATTTTATGTCTGATCACACTTAAATAAAATTAAGACAATGCACCAGAGGCGAGAATATTGAATGTCCAATGTCTGACAGTTTTTCAAATATCTGGGATCTGATCCCACCACTGTATGGTTACATGGCAGCCAAATTTGATCTTTAAGAATTAATTAGTATGTCTTGAATAAAATATATAAAAATAGAAAACTGACAAAGTATTTCGAATAATTGTATTTGAAAAAATGTCAATGGAATTTATGGTTTGCAGAAATCAGTCGGATATGCAATGCGGACCGTCGGAACATGGGACATTGGATATCCGATGTATCCTTCATCTTGACCCCCCCCCCCTCAGAAAAATCCCAGGTGCATTAGTGAAGGGAGCCGAGGAAGAATTTGTGGCTTCTAAGGGGGGCACAAGTCGAAGAAAGTTGAGAAACCCTGGATTAGCGTATTGTGAATATTGGGTAAGAGAAAATTGTGAAAAGCCCAGAATATATCCTGAATATTTAGCAGGGTTGGTTGGTTTAAACCAAATCTTTTTTCATTTATTTTGCACATTTTTAAAAATTGCAAAATAAAATTTATGCAGAAATTACAAGCACAGCACTGGATACTTAATGAATTTGTAAATTAAACTTTTTTTTTAAATCAGCACAAATTTTTCTCATCTCCTATCTACATGTCAGACTATTTGGATTTTTCTAAAATTAGCTCTGAAAAGCTAATTTGAGAAAAACCCTTCTCAGTCATTATAAAAATTGAATGATATTGCAATCGTGATTCCTGGAGTTAAAGAATATATATTAGAAATAATAAAGTATCTTCATAATAACCAATTTGCAAATGTAGGTAACAGATAACAATTTAAAAAACCTTTTTTTATTTACTTTACAGATTAATCTTTGATCAGGAAAAATAAAGTTTGCAGATCGTATTACTTTTATAAAATTGCTTTTGCTTTTAAAAATACATTTAATCAGGTTAAATAAAGTTTGTATTTGATAAAAAATTAAAATTATGGTGATAATTTCTAAGCCCATGTGGCTGACTTGTATAAGTGTTATCATAGCTGAATCCGGTTAGTGATTGTTTTTTTTTAAAAAACTTTTAAAGTAAAATATATCTACAGTAAGAGACTTGGAATCATTTGTTGATATTACCGATACCGTAAATCAACACACATTATTTTTAATATATCTTTCATTTTTGCTTATTTTTTTATTGATTTAGTAAAATATGCTTTTGTTAAAACTCAAACCGCACAATAATTATTTCTTTAATAATTTGCTGAAAGGTCTGTATAAGTAGAGTATTATAATATGTTAATACAGTAAAACTTGTAAAGTTGACCACGTTTGTAACTGGACCACGTATCTAAGTTAACCACTTTTGGTCAGCAATGGAATCAGCCCTATATTATTTAATGCAGGGAAACCTTTGTAACTTGACCACCTGTCTATATTGACCACTTGTGTACGGCAAATTTGGTGGGAGTATTATAAAAAATCCTTTGTAAGTTGGCTGCCTAATTATTACTATATTTATTTGTTTATCTATTTTTGCAAAGATAAAAAAAAAACTTAAATAAGTTCTCCAGGATATTTTTTATCTATAATGTTAGACCAGTATGTCCGGATGGATAAAACATCAATATAAAGTTTACCTAAACCTCTGTGTAAGTTAACTATACGAGAAAGCTACTATGAGCACTCTTTTGTTCTCTAAATAAGTTTCTTCTTTTTCTTCTAATTGATCTAGCCATTTCAAAAAATTATGTATTTTTAGGGAATCGTTACAATCAAATAAGTAAAGTAACATATTTATCTTTAACTAAGTGCTTTAATTTTAAATTTGTATAGGATACATTGTAAGTCATTCAGATTAAATTTATCTAATGGTATTTTAGATAATTGTTAAAAATAGCTAATTACTAATTTTAAAGTAACGTTAATACATGAAGTTATATTTTAATTAGTCACAAATGACTAAACGCATAGTGTAAGAAATGGAAAAAAAAAAATCTCCACCCTCTATAAGTTGACTACTAAAGTGCTGCACCGTAAATGGTCAACTTATGCATGTTTCACTGTAGGTAATTTTCTGAAAAAATAAAAACTTTATTTATAAGGTAATTCAAATTCAAGGTTTTAACTTAGTTATTTAATTAATTATCAATAAATTAATTACTAATATCATTTATTCACAATCAATGATCTAAAAATCTCGATTTTCATACAAATGCTATTTAAACCAAAAAAAAAAACCAGTTTAAACAACAACAACAACAAAAAAAAAAACCTGGTTTAAACCAAAAAAAAAAAACGGGGTTTTTTCCAACCCTGATATTTAGATCGTATAAGTTATTGGGGTTCTTGAAAATAAAAAGATAATCCAGTCAAGTGCATTGAATATAAATGGATCCTTTAAACATAGGTATGTAAAAACCCCATAAAATAAAAATATTAGCTTTTATAACTTTTGAAATACTTTCATGAAACTACTTTGAACAATAGTATTTCTTTAATTTGAATTAAGTAATTAGTAAATAAGCTAATGCTTACATTAAAACCTGTCATTTTTATTCCATTTGTGGATGAAATTCTCAGTTTTATTACATTCAAAACAATACAGAAAATATATTAATTTTAGTTAGTTTTAAATTCTTAATAAACAGAATCAAATCATATGTCACAGATTGTGTGGAATTGGTGTTTGACTTTGTGAATAATTTTAAATTTGACAAATACTTTCTCTTAAAATGATTTCCTAAAACTTTTAGTATTCCTCCTAAGACATTGGCCGAATATTCGGCTTCGGCCTAGCAGAAATAGCTGGTACTCAAACGTTTTTTACTATTGAGTCACTTGCCATATAGGCAGTGCTCCCACCGGCTTCAGAGTTTGTATCAGATTTTGGAGCAGATAAAAATGGGCTTTTGTATCAGCTTGGAGCAGAAGAAATCGACTCGACTTTTATATCAGCCTAGGAGCCGAAAATATCAACTTTGTAACATTTTTGGAGGATTTTTTTTTTCTTTATTTATTAAATAGCTATTTTAAAGCAATGTTATTTTCATACCTCAAAGGTAAGAGCAGTTTCAAGTCTTCAAAATGATAGGAAATGTAAACGTCAGTCATCCTTCAAAAACTGGATTATTCTTATATTATATTTTAAGAAATTATTTATAACCTATTCAAAAAGCAAGACTTATTAAACCAATAACCATTATAAAGGTGTTTTTTAATACTTTTCTCAAGAAACGGATTATATAAAAAAAGTTCTCGTTTTTTTCTTCTTCTAATAGTTAAAAATAGCTGGAAGAAAGCGTAAAATTTTCTTCTTTTTAAAAATAATTGCATTCCTTCCTTTTTGTGTAATAGCTAAAACACTATTCTTTCAAGAAAATAAGAAAAAACTAACAAATATGAAAGGTTCAACTATTTTAAACTATTTATAATTAAATAAAATTTTTTTAAAATGGCACTTATTTGGGTATAACCCAGGGTTCCCATCAAGAATAGGATACAAAAAAAAGTTGCCATTAAAAAAATAAAAAAAAAAGTGACCAAAAAAGTGATCAATCAAAAAAAAAAAAAGGTGACCAAATGAGAATAAGCTTTGCATTACCACTAAAACATGTAGAAAAAAGGTTTATAGATTTTAAACATAGAAAAATATAACATTACATTTATTTTCTTCTCATGCAAAAGTTCCATCTAGAACAGTGATGGGGGAACTACGGCCCGCGGGCCAAGTCCGTCCCGCGGAAAGGTTTAATCCGGCCCGTTTAAGAGTGCCGTCGTGAGAATGTTTGAATGCATTCTTACTTCTTAATGTGACGACCCGCATAAAAACTACCTGCGGCGATATCCAAAACACAATAGTATTCTGGACAAATCCATCCGACCTAAACAGATGACTCATCTTTGCTCGAAACTTCCAGACACTCTCGCATTTTCGATTCATTGTTCTGTTTTCTCGAAAGAACCGGAAAACTCCAATTCCCGAACAATCCTTGCAGGTACGTATAAATACAAGCCCGAAGATCAGTTAGTTAGTGACTTTTAGTCAGTCATCTGCAACGACCCGCTGTGACTCGAGTAATTGTTTGTGTAATCCCCGAAACTCCCACTGCCTCAACAAACACCCGCGCAAGAGCATTAGTTAGCAGTAAGCTTTCGTCAATTGCGTTTCTGTGTGTTGTTCTCCGTAGTAGGTAACGTCTAAAATGGATGTTAAAAAAAGAAAAGTGGATTAAGAATGTCGAGTTTTTAAAGAAGAATGGACGTGGAAATATTTCTTCACTTTATTTAAAGAAAAACCTGTGTGCTTACTTTGCAATACAACTGTTGCAGTTTTAAAAGAATATAACATTCAACGCCATTTCAAGAGCAAACATGAAAACCACTCCTACTCATCGTTAAGTGAAGAGGTGAAAAAAATTAAATCGAAAGATTTAATAAAAAATTTATCAAGTCAACAACAATTATATCAGAGAGCTAATCATTCTCAAAGATGCGCTACTTATGTGTTGGCTTATAATATTGCTAAATCTAATAAAGCATTTTCAGATGGTGAATTTATAAAGCAGTGCATGATAGATGTGTGCGATATCATGTGTTACGTTTATAGAACACATAAATTTTTTAGCGATTAAGAATTACTCTTTGGCCCGCTACGATTGTCTAGTTATTACAAATGGTCCGTCTTAAAAAAAAATTCCCCACCACTGATCTAGAACCATACGAGCCTACTTACTGGCACATTCCAACTTCAGATTAACACTCTTGCTATCTCTCTCTATTCTCATTGAGCTTTAGTTCTATATTACTTCAAATATATTGTTTTCAATGGTTAATACATATTCATTCACTCATTAATTAATTTACTTGTTCATGAATTTATACACTTATTTATTTTTTCACTCATTCATTCACACCTTCATTTATTTACTCATTCATTCATTCTTTCACTCATCATTCAATTATTTATTGATTCATTCTTTCACTTATTCATTCATTCCTTGAGAAATATCCTTAAAAATCCTGGTCAACAAATTTCATAAAAAAATAGACTCGGTTAGTTCAGGTTGAACTTCGTATCTGTACATGTTCTTTGGCCTAACATCCTTCCGATAAAGTTTGTTCCAAGCGAATCCGTCAGCTAGGTCAGGATTTATACAGGATTGAAATTTCTCCGTAGGCACTAATGTTAATTTTTTTGAACTGTTCAAATCTAAAAAAATATTTAACACTGAGAGCTTCTTCTAATAAGCTTGTCCACACAAACTTGGATCTTATGCCTAATGTTACGTAATGTGCTTTATTTTTGCCCATAGGCACTACTGTTAAGATTTTTTGAACTGTTCAAAATTAAACAAATAATTGTTCAAATGAAAAAGTAAAATAAGGAAATGAGATGTCCTTGCCGAGATTTTTTGAATAAGCCAATCTCCTCAAAAGCTATTGGGGGGGGGGGGGGGGACTGACAGACGCACATTTTGCCCATCTCAAAACCCTACTTTCAAATTTTTCAATTTACATTCCTTATTTAATTACTTCTTGACTTTTCTTTTATTTTTAATGATATTTTTACAACAATACATTAAGCCTTATTTCACACTTTATTTATTTTTTGGGGAAGTAGGCTAAAAACAGCAGAAAGTTCAATCCTCAACTAATCTTCCGTAAATAAACATCACTTTCATCTCAAATAAGAAATCATTTTTTAAAAAACCAATGGTTTTTCATTAGACACAGAAAGAAAGCAGCCATACATATATATGCCAGGGGGATGACCGATTATGCTAACAATTTACAGAATCAACTTTGTTTTTTAATGTGTGAAACATAGCACATGTTAACACCAAGAAAAATTATTCAAAATGTTTGATCACAAAAATAAAATTAATTATAGGTAAGGAGCATGTGCTAAATATATGAAACAGTTAGATAAATTAAAGGTATGTATATACAAGGAATATTATAATCCTTTATTAAAAAATGTAATTCAGAATATTCTTTGAAGCCAAAATTAAAACACCAGAAATAAATACTTGAAATGCATGCTTGAACAAGGCTCAAAAGAGAAAAAAAGTTTAATATTTCAAAATTTGCTTTTCTTTTGGATTACTACAGAAATCAAGTTAATTTGAATATTATGTATTATTTATGTCAAATTATATATTTTAGAGCAAGTAAAAAATAAAAATCTTATAAGCATGAAAAACAGGAAAAGGGTCAAAATGCCCAGTTAAATCAAGCAAGGAAATCGCTAAATTAAATGCATTCTGTTCAAGAACTGATTTTGATTATAGTCCTTTGTCCAAAGCTAATTTAGAAAATACAGATACCAAAAATAAAATACTTGAAAAGCATACTTTAAGTGCTTACTTATTCTGTAGCAAAAAGTTTTTAACTTGCAAATTGTTCAAAGGCTAAAAATGAAAATGATATGATAGAGACCTTGAAAATAAAAAAAAATAAATAAATAAAGGGGAGATTTTCTCTTCTGTATATTTTTCTCAATTTATTTGTACCTTTGCTCTGTGCTCATCTTCATCAGCTTTTACAGATTTAGCACCCTCTATCATTGTCCAAGCAAACTATTTCTGTAAAATCTTGATTTCTAATGCCCTCTTTTAACCCTTCATTTGCTTCGGCAAGTAGCCTTGAGGAAACTTTTTTTTATTTGCATTTTCCCTGGTGTTAATAGGAAAAGTTTGGTGGTTATTTATCACTTTATTAGATACCCCCCCCCCCAAAAAAAAAGGTGATTTTAGGTGAAAAAAGTGACTTGGTGGGAATCCTGATAATCATTGTGATTATAGAAAGAGTAAAATTTTGAATGAATTAAATATAATTTCACATTTTATCAAAAAATATATTGGAAATCGATCCTATTTTCTACCTGCAGTAATATTTATTATTTTTCCGATTAAGAAATATTCCTTAAAATTTCAATCGTAAATACTCCCCTAGATGCTTTGGAAATACTTGATGGCAACAAAATAAAATTGCTGAGTTTCATAATTTTGCAGCAAGAAAATTCAAGAACCAAATCATATTTTTCAGTTCTATAATAGAAAAGCAAAATGTACTTTTTATTATATGTTTATAATTTAATGTCTAATGATTTTTTTTTTTTCCAACAATTAATTTTTACATCTTTTAAAAATTGTGTAATAGTTACAATTAAATTTTAAGAGCCCTAGGATTACAGCAATTGAATGCTGAAAGAAACTAATTCGAAATAAAAGAAAAAGGAAAACCATGATAATTTCATAACTGTCAAATCTAATTGAAAATTTAAGCAAGAGTACTTTTATGAGGTCGTTCATCCACACCAAAATTTCGATTTTCTCTAATAATATTGCTTAACATGTTTGCTAAAGTCATCAATTCATTAAGATATACATGCTTTTTTTAATGATTTTTCTAACTTAACTGTATCATTTTTACTTATTTTGTTCTTTATATTTATGTTTTTTAATTGCTTGTGGTTATATGATATAGATTACAGAACTTAAAGGGTATTGAGAAAAGAAAAAAAAGCTGCAATTCAATGTTTAATTTTACAGCATTTGAAAGCCCATCTCTAACCACTTTTGGGAACAAATATATATTTTCAAACAGTGTTTTTATTTAAAATAAAAATAAATTTTGTTTATTTACTTTAAGAAACATTATAAATGGTTGAAATGAAAAAATCCGATTTTTGTAGAGGATGCAAAAAGATTGTAGAACGTATCAGCTCCTTTGCTTGCAAGTGGAAAGTAGGCTTAAGAATTTAAAAGAATTGTTATAATGGAGCAGCAATCTTTTTAACATCTGTTCCATTATTGATTTTTCAGATTGATTAGTATTTAATAAACATTAGAAAACACAAAGTGCACTGACGAAAAAAGCCAAGTTTTTTCCCCACATTCCATGAAATTGTAAACTTTCAATCTATTTCAAGAAAAACTTACTAAATAAAATGTTTAACATAAATAGTGATAAGATGAATGATTTTTCTCTCTATGATATTACAAAATATTAGAAATCGTCTCAGTTTCTTCTACAAGCGTGGGATACATCGCTCAATTTTCTCATCCATATTTGATGTTCTTAAGGGGTCTGCCTACGTTCGGAGGCTTTTTTTTTTTAAACAATGATACAATTACTAAATGCATATTTTTTTAAGTTAAAAAGTAATTAAAATTAAGAAAACAAACAAAATAATAGCTATATTTTTATAAAATTTTGAAAAATTGGGAAATTTTAGCAAAAAATAGAATTTTACAGTTTACGCCAAACACTCTATACTCACTTTAACTCGATATATTTTAAAATCCTTAGTAATATATGTTTCTATATTACTTAACTGTGTTCTGAACTAAAAGTTTTATAATAGGTCCAAAATTGAGAAAAATATAGCAGTTTTGTTGAAATTCATACGTTTTTCACCAAAAAAAAACCCCCACAATATTTCACAAAATAAATGCCTGTAAATTTTTTAAATACTGACATAGCTTTTAGTTCAAAACACAGATAGTAATGTGTGAAACAATACTTTAAAAAATCACAGTAATGGGTATAAAACTTTTCGAGTTATGAGATCTGCCGTGAACAAAGATATCGAAAAAAGTAGTTTTTCAGAAAACGCATTTTAAATTCACTTTTATGTGCTTGCGATGCGACTTCTGGATAACTTAATTGCGTGTAACTTCGTTTCTTTGTATCGTAGAAACAAAAACCAAACATTTTTGAAATCTTACATACATATTCTTTTTAAATATAAAATTAAAAAAATATCGATTTTTTTTCGCAAAACTCGTCTTTTTGGTGCAGGCAGACCCCTTAAGAGAGGGTAGAGATAATATTCATTAATAAACTACTGCAAAAGGTAAAAAATTAGTTGACTAAAGGAAAAATGTAACAAATGATGTCGATTTTAAGTTGAGAAAAAATACCGTATATTTCCGAATATAAGCCAAGATTGCATTATTCCTTCAAAAATGTACCAAAAATTCAAAACTCTTATATAAGCAATTAAGCAGAGATAAAAATTTGAAGGGAAAAAAAAATTACAGCTCAAAGAGAGTCGCCAAACAGGGCGAAACATTCACCAAGCAGGTAACACAGGTGAAGAATTTTCCAATCAAGACGTGTGAAAGCGAGAAGCTTGGCTTTAACGGCAATAGATTGATCTCTGGTAACCCTGTCTGAGGCCAGTGCCGACCGCCCGAGTGAGCGAGCACCGAGCACATGTTCCCGCCCTATTCATTCATTTTCATTGCTTTTTGCCCCCCTGCGTTTGCTTAGTTTGTTTTACTTTTTTTATTCAGTTATTTTTCTACATTTATATTAGAAGGATGAGCGGGAATAGAAAGGAATACACAGATAGTCGGGAGCAAATTTCGCCATTTTGTTTCAGCGATGATTTCACAAACTCCAGCAAAATGTATATTCTTTTAAATAAAACTACTTATTTTAAGCTAATTATATTTCCTTTATGTAGGAGACATAAATTACATAATTAGAGCTCTACATTAGTCGATATCTTGCGATATAGAGATTGACTTTTTTTTTTAGATTATGAATCCGTATATAAGCCGACCTCCCCGATTTAGCTTTCAAAAATGTTGCAAAAATTCTCGGCTTATACGGTAATATCTAAACATTTTTCGATTTTTTCCCAGAAAATCGCGATTTGGCGCAAATTTTACGGGAAAAACTCATTTTGTAGCAGAAAAATCGTTTTGGCGCAGCGGTGGGAGTCCTGTATAGGGTAATCATTTCACGCCGACCATGGCAATGTTTACTTGTACAACAACAAGTTTATATTGCTGAATAAGTTTATATCAACAATAAGCTATATCTAATTCAATACTGCGAATCTCTACGCAAGAGCCTCACTTTAAATTTGTCTGGCTCTCCCACTCTTTCCTTTTTTAAAAATTTCGTTATTTCTAACTAAATTCTAATTACATTGCTTAAAACTGTGAGACTAATATGATGTAAACTTCATTTTCCTTGATACATCTCCTGAATTACAGAACGAAAAGTAAATGTTGAAATGCGTTTATATTAAAACAGCTTAATCTTCGTGGGCCATATACAGCCAATTACCACCGATTAAGCATTGCTGCCATGTGTCTGTTTCTTGCTCTATCCATTTTAAACATGGGTTCTTAATACGCATCTTTTCATCAATACCCTTCTTCCTCACTTAATTTATCGCAGAATAGTTTAGCTTTGCATTAGTTTTCTATGATGAAACAGCAACTTGTATGTAGTCATCAATTTTTGTTTTTTGATTTTTCAAATGCAATTTGAATTTCAATTAATTTTCCTCTTTATTTACTAACTTTTTTCGGAAGATTGGAGATATGCATGCGTTAAGTTTCAATCTTAACTAATTGACACAAAACTAAAGATTAACCAGAATTCAGCATTTTAACTTTTTGACATTTGAAATAAGATTGTAAAGGAAATAAAATGCATGTGCTCGGTCTTACATGGGCTCTCTGTGCCCTTTTTGTTGCACCTCTGCAGTATCATGTAAAGTACCGAATCTCAAATTCTGCACGCTGGGGACGGGTATTATGCTAAATGTTGGAAGGACCAAAAATGGCTTACAGAAGCATTAAAGCGAAAACGGGTCTTTTAACACAAAATTGCAATGTCTTCTTAACTTAGAGATAAAAAAAGTAACTTTTCTTTGTTGCTTAGCCAGAGAAAGGGATTCAAATCAATGAGGAATCGAGCTGACAACGTGCAACGAAAAGAAATTCCACAAAGGACACTCCGGATGCTTGCTGGTTTGGATATTGAAAACGATAATTTTCCGATGTTTGGGGAAAATTTTAATATCCCGATATTTTCCAGGACATAACTTTCCTGATTTCACGGTCGTTTCCACCCTGCTTATGTGTGTAAATAAAGTTACCCAAGTTATAATAATTTTAAAAAACGAAACTGAACCAACAGGGTTTGTTGATTTTTAAAAAATCATTCATTTTGTATTTCTATGAAGTGTTGTTCTAAAGATAAAATATGTTGCATTTCAACCTGTGTCTCCATTGAAGAAGCTTCATAAGTCCTTCTGTCTTAGTATGTGTATGACCTATTTTCAGCACTTTAGAACTAATTATTTTTTAAACTTCACAACATTACCTTTTTGTTCTTCAGACATCTCAACAGCAAAGCCAGGGGTCTATCCAGCAGTTTTAACAAGGTCCGGTTTTTGTTAACTTTAAAATATTTTTGTGAAAAATCCAATAATTTCCGGAAAATTAAAAACATTGTTCTTTGCTGCTGACATTTTGCCGAGAATGTACGTCAACCTCCACTTCATTTATTGTGCTGAATTTTTCAATTTATAGGCAAGTATATACCAGTAATCAATGGAAAATTAAAGAGAAAATTATAAGGGTTCTGATGTAGTGCCGACTCTAAGCAATTTTGACAGGGCGCTTCGCCCGGCGGCCCTTTAAAATCTTTTTTGCGCCCTGCAGTCTATTCAGACCATGCCAACATCGGCCGAACGGACTTCAAAGCAGGAAGTGCAGTAGGCATCCTGCCCTCCCCCCCCCCTCTTTTATTTGTCCCCAATAATTTTCTCAGAACTCGAGAGCATTATTGTCTTCTCCCCTTTAGCTTCTTGGAATAACTGGGGGTAGTAGAGGGACGCATCATGTTATTTTAAAGTGTTTAACCTTAAACAAATATGAATGTCTGCAACTTAAATTATGCTATTTTTAGTTAGGATGGGCAGCTTGCAACCCGCTACCTGCTGATGATGTGCAGCAATTCGGAAAACTCCCAATTTTTCAAAAAAAAAAAAAAAAAATATATCAAGCAAAAGCAGCTAACTTTCCGGATTTTGGGTCCTGATTCTAAAAATTTTGTAAATAGCACCAGAACTCATAGACTTTGCCATTAGCATTTTATTCATTAATAGCATTTTTTAATACAGTATATACTCTCTTATAAGTCGAGAAATTTAACCCAAAAAATGAAGTAAATGTCAACTTACGTTCGCGGCAAAACAGAGAAAAATCCAGACTTTTCCCATTTTTTTTAAACCTCTTTAATTAAACAATACAAGAAAAGAATATCATCAAATTCTGACATGATTTTAAATTACTTTTATTTATAAAAGATCAGCTTATCGGGAAAATAAAAGAAAGCCCGAACTTCAATTTTACGAATTTTCTGTATCCCGTAAAATTTAGCGCTCAGTCTAAAAAAAAACAATAATAATAAAGTACAAAAAGTAGAAAGAAGCAAAAGTTAATGACATTAACTTAGAATTAAAGCAATAATTAATAAGAACTCTTAATCGCGAAAGCGAACCCTTTTTCAGAAATCGCGATCTCAAACATGAAGACTTTTTCGGACACGGTCATGAATACTACATTTTTATTTAAACACGTCCATTATACAGTATAGAACCTCGTATCCGGGAATTTTTTCGTAAATTTTCCGCCATTTTTGAAAAGTTATCGTTTTTTTGCTCATTTAATAAAACTACGAATTTTTTGAAAATACCTTTAAAAATACATATTTTTCCGTTACAAGTAACATATTCAGCATTTATAAGTTGAATAATTTAGTTTAAAAACGATGCTTTTTAGGGGAGGGAGCATAAACTTACTTGCAGAAGAAAATTAGAAAGAAAATGTTTTCCAACGAAACTTGAGAAAACTCGACGTTTTCTCTATTTTATTTCAATAATTAAACACTAAAGAAATATGTATTTAGATTCTTATACATTTATTTAATGTATAAGAATCTAAATGAATTTGAGGTGAGTATTTGAAGAAGAATTGCAACAAAAGTCTGTCTATATGAAAGTTCGGAAAATTTCGAATATCGTAGATTCGTGAATTTTTCGTAATAGCTGATCGTGTGAAAATTTGAGCTCGTTTATATTTATTTTATAATTTTTTTGATTTATTTAAAAGCTGCAATAAGGTAACTAGAATTTAAAATTGATATTAAGGCAACAAAAATTGCGACTGTGAAAATGAATTCTTTATTAAAATAGAATTCGCAAAACCGAAGTCGTTGCACACACGTATGAAATTTGCACGTCTCTGCGTGTAAACATGCTTCTTAAAAGAAAAGGATCTCCAAATTAAACTTCGGGAGTATTCTAGAATGTGGCTGGGAACGGGATCTTTTAATAGAAACCATCATCGATGACGCAGATAAAGATGTCCGATGACTTGTGAATGCAATTAATTTTTTAAACTTCTTTTCTTTAAATATTTCTTAATTTTAAAGTATTTCTTTACTATTTTTTACTTATTTTGAAATATTATTACCATTTGTTATTGTAATTTGGGTTCGATAAAACTTCGAATATCGGCATCTTTTAGAGATCCAAAAAACCGGGAAATTCAGTTATCCGGGATAGCGATGGTCTCGAGCATGCCAGATAAGAGGTTCTGTACTGTAATTAATTTTTTCTTATTTTTAAAATGTTTATTTCCAAAAGAAAAAAAAAACTAAAAAAGGCTTCCCCATTTTCCATTGAAATCAAGATTTTTTTTTTTTTAATGAAAATGTTCCAAATTTTGGGATTACGAATTTGGGGTTCCATGATGTGTAATTGTTCTGGGTTTAGCATTTAGCCTCACCACTGGAAAAAAAATAATAAAACAGTAAAAGTAATCAGCGTCATTTCACAAAATCTAAACATAAGACAAAACAGTTAAATACTATTTTCAAAGCCAAATAAGCATATTTTCTTTTCAATTCAAACATTTTAATCTCACCATACTAATCAGTTTATATGTGCTAAAAATAGTATTTGTATCTCATGTGTTTCTTCGTTTGCACGCGGAAAACGGTCACATGCTAATTAGCGAACTGCGTAAAATCGGGCAGCAATCTTTTAATATCTGCTTTAGGTTTACAATATTTCTTATTGTTCCTTAAACAGTGAACAGCAAAGCACTTATTGGGCCTAAATAGTTATTCCTCTCCAAGACTTATGACTCCCCCCCCCCCCCCCACGGTTGAAAAAACTGTTTAAACAGAAAATTATGGCTCTGTTAGAAAGAAAATTTAAATTAAATAAGATGTTGAATGCAAGCACAATTTGCACATTATTTCCCTCTCATAACATTTGCCCATAGAAGAATAAAAGAAGTAAAGATTGCACTAGCATTGTTGCTCCCATTTGCCCTGTGAAAAATTATCTTATTTAATTTTAGTGTTTTCTTGCATATAATTGTGCAGCATTTTTTTTAATCACCTGATATAATTTCTTTCTTAATGTTAAAAAGGACAAAATATATTGAGCCAAAATAAAAAGCTATTTTCTTCAAAGTTCCCACCACTCCTCTAAAAAGAAAAAAACATGTTTGAATTAGAAATAAAATGATTAAGGAAAAATTTGAAAGCTCTATGACTGAGGTTTAAAATCCTAGGTCACCGTCACCTGAAATACTTGTCAATAATAATCAGAGCCAGCCTTTAGACTTGTGCGGGCCACATTGAGAGCACTTTTGTGGGGGTCGCAATTTGTTGGAACTTGGGTACACCTCTCCCAAACCTGGTCGTGGAGAAATGTCACCAAGACCTAAAATTTTCTTTGTTGAGTAGTTCATAATTTTGCAGCAGAATACTTATGAAAATGTGCGTAAATGATACATATATACCTATATATTTTTCAAAATGAAAACCTATATTTAGAGATACACATGCAAAGTTTGCAACCTTGCTAAACTCAAAGCCTTTTCAATGCTTAAATTTTTTTTGCGCGGGGGGGGGGGGGGGGGGTCCTTATTTTTTAAAATAAGGACCTGTTTCCTCCTTATGTGAACTTTAATTCTGGTCGAGGGCGCAACAAGCGCCCTCTCTGTAACGGGAATCCCAGTGGTAGTTGTGTGATGTACATCCCATGTGCACCCACCGCTGCCACTCCCTCAAATTACTCATTTAATTAAACCTTATTTGTTTTTGTTTAAAATTAGTAGTTATTTCAACCTAGTAGTGAGTCTACTTTACTTTACACAAGAAATTTACAGTCCGCTATCAAGTGAGTTTAATCCGACGGAACAGGAACTAAAGTCCTACAAGATCGTGGCATTGAGCGAAGTGTTCTAAATTTGAGGTTCAACACTGTATTCAGGGGTGACCCGCATCTACCTCGAAAACCTTTCCCTCTGGTGGGTACCACTGCTGTATTTAATGCTTATCTCTGAAGCATAAATAAATATCTTTCAATACCATTTTAACTTAATTTTTTTCCAGCACTTTATTCCCCTCACAGGAATGAATAATAAAATACATTACAAGTACTAATGTACTCCTTTTATACCAAAAAGGTGCAACCAAGTTTGTTTGGGGACCTTTGGTTGAAGCAAATTGTTTTTCCTAGTATGTAAGGACTTGCGACTCCCCCACCCAAGAGAAAATTTTGGTTAAACCACTAAATACCATTCTTTTAGAACTCATATTTGACTACGATTAAAAATTTTTTACACTCATAGAATACACAAAAGGGTAAATAGTCGAATATAGTATTGCTCTCTTCCAACCAATTGCAATCCCATCCAGTCAAAAATTTGAATTTTAGACCCTGTGAATGCAATTAATTTTTAAAAGCATTCTTAAATAAAAAAATACTGAAAATTTTGCTAATTGTTTCAGAACATAAATTACTGATAATTTCTTAGCTCTGTGACTTTCTAAATCAATTGCAAGAGCAAATTAAAATTTGAACATAGAACAGAAAATTTGTACAAGTTTGCAGCTGTACAAAATGCAAATGAAAATAATATATACTCTGTATTAATAATAGTACATTATAATTACAAACTCTAGGATTCATATTAAAATACTTTGCTTCGAAATAATGGCGAAAGCTGCTTTATAATTATTTTGGGTTTTCAGCCTTTTTAGGAAATGTTAAGAAGCTAATCAGAGGTTGATCCAGATTTAATTTTTAGAGTCCCTTTTTTGTGGGAAGAAAAAAAAAAGAAAATTTTTTAAGAAAGGGAACTTTTTTTTATGTGCAAAAAAACTGTACCATGTTTTGAATTTTGCAAAGGGACCTCTTTTATGAATTCAAACTTTGTGAAAGGCCTTTTCTTGTGAATTCAAATTTTGTGAAATGGCCTTAATTTCTGCCTGGAACAGCCCCTGCTAATAATATGCTGTATTTATGTATCTGTCTAGTAATAAGACCGTATAATTTACTGCTCTCTTTATCGTCTAAAAGACTGAAATTTTTAAGTACAAAAGCAATACTTGTACTGATAATTTTAAATTACTGGAACGTGTTTCCAACGCCCAGGATAATCACCACAGGATTCAAAGCTGTTGCTAAACCGTCATTGACAAATCATAAAATGTGAATAAAATAATTTTTTTGTTAATGTTTTGTTTTGAGAAAATTTTATGTGTTAATTCTGTTGTGTACAGCGCAACATTAACTATAATTAAAACGAAATTTTTTTAGAATAGACAAACAGGTATTATCAGTATAAACAAAGAAATAACAAGAATAAATGTTTTACAAGTTAAACATGGTTTTAAAATGACCTATTGTAACGCTTTACTGGTTGAAAGAAAATTTGTTCACGATAAATCAAACTAATAAAAAAAAATCCTACTCTTATAACACAATACCTTAACCCATTTAGTTACCTTTCAATCTGTACATTCTTTATACCTTTACTTTGCGCTTGCGGGTTCATACTGTCAACTCTTTACTGTTTACACCTTGCTTTACTCGACATCTCGGTAACTTGTTATCTTTACTTGAACCCTTGAATTACTTTGACTTTACTTTGTTACGTTCCTTGACCCTTGCTCTAACTTGTACTTTTGGACCCTTGAGCTACCTTGTACCATTTCAATAGCACTTTCAAATTTACTTGGTATCTTTAACGAACTTGTACGCCATTTCTCTTGACTTTGTAAGCCATTGTACTGCAATACATATAAGTAAAATTAATAAAATGAAAAATACTGGGATTTTAAAAATGCAGTTAGAATGTTTACGATTTAACATTTAAACATACTTCAAATTTCAGCTACACAATAGTACTTTTAATGATCATTAACTACAAATAAGATGATATATGACAAAATGATTCAACAAAAATTACGTAGACAACGAACAAGTCCAAATTATAAGCGAAGGAAGAAATAGCTTAATTATGCATCACTGTGAGGAGAAGCGCTTCGGTGGTATCTTTCCTTGGAACGACTGCGAGAACGGGACCGGGAACGACTGGCGGAAAATCTTTTCTTCCTATAGCCAGGACTTCGATCCCTGTAATAAGGAGATCTGCTTCTTGAGCGGCCTCTTCTGCGATAATCATCGTAACGGCTTGAACCACCTCTATATGGAGATCTGCGTCCCTTTCTTTCTTTGCCACGCATTTCTTGGGGAGTTTTCCTGTCACCTTGAGCAAATTCTATTTCCAATTCTCTCCCAAAGAATCGAATCCTATCCAACTCATTTAAGGCTTCCTCGGCATCTCTTATGTCTTCGAACTGCACGTATGCAAAGCCTCTAGGTCTGCGATTGTAATAATCCAGCGGGATATACACATCGGTGATAGGACCATATTTACCAAATAATCTCCGCAGCTCTTCAGGCCTAGCGCTGTCCGGGACATTTCGAACAAAGAGAGATGAATTGGGTGGCCGCGAGTAACGAGACATTGTCACATTCAAAACAATGAAATCTCAGATAATACTTTAAAGATGTGAATGTACTTGAAATAAAATAAAGCCTAAAAACATGCGAATACGCTACCTAATTGATATCGGCAATTTTTTTCACAGAAGTTTGCATTACACAATAACACAAATGGCGCAAATGCAATTTTTTGGAGAATGATCCAGTTTCACGAAAAGTTGTAGTTATTTTTTTCAGCAAAAATTGCTTGGGTGTGAAGAATCCATGGAAGAATCCCACAAATTCCTTCGTTGATCTTAAAAATACGGCTAAAATGTCTTTAAAACTCATACTTTTTTCTAAATAGTTTTAAAGTTATATGTTCTTCAAGTATAAATGACTTGAAACTTTCCAATGAATTTGTAATCAATAATTTGGCAACGATAATATTTGACAATTCTGTCGTCTGTTATACTGTTAGCATGGGATTACTTAATTTAAAAGTATTAATTATTTAATCTGTTTTTTAGCATACCATTAACTGTTATTACATTTTATTAGTGCGTACTTTTCGTTAAAAAATATTAAACAACATTAATATAGAAATTTTCTTTCAGACATCTGTTTTACCATTGCACAAGATATGTAAACAACTATCTGGTCTCCGTTGGAAACATCATGTATGTTCTGTTAAAATTTTCTTAATTTTTTATAAAAATCAATCTTTTAATAAAAAATATGTAGGGCGAAATTATAATAGTACTAATATTTACTTAGCCTTTGATATGTATTAATAATATTTTTTCTATCACTGAAAATATTTATCTTCTACATTAAATGAGATGATGTTGCACCTCGTTTTCCATGAAATTACTTACAATGGGGGCCTCGGTGGCCGAGCGGTCTTAGTACCAGTTTCCGCCCGCTGCTTGCGCGCAGTAACGAGGTCGTGGGTTCGATTCCCACCTTGCCCTGGGTGTATTTCTGTTATTTCCTCTCTTTGTGATGTAATAAAATCTTTCATGTATTGTCTTGTGCTATCTGTCATATTGGACGACAGTTCATAAGCGAGTCCCGAGACTAAGCACACGAACTGGAAAATAAATGTACTTCAATTCAATTACTTACAAGGGTGGATCTAGAAAATTTTCAAGGGGGGGGGGGGGCGATTTTGGAAATCTCGGGGTTCAATGTAAGGATGGATGGAGGAGATTCTTCATTCCTTTTCAACAGTCCCTCCGCTCCCCCCCCCCCTTTTTTTCAAACAGCAGGAACAACAAAAAAAAAAATGCTAGTGTAGTGATATTTAAAATTTTACTAGCACATTTTTTCAATGCATATACGTTTATTCAAAGCCCTTATAAAAGGAACACAAGCTGACGTTTTTTTGCTTTCGCAACTCTGTCTATAATTTTTTCAACGTCCAATGTAATATCTTTATGGCTATGCAATAATGCTAATTCAGTGAGTCTACCATCGCTCATTCTGCTTCTTAGCCAAGTTTTAACCGAGTTAGGATTTCCTTCAAGCTTTCTCAAGAAAAATGTAGGCTTGTAAATATATTTTCTAAATTTGAATTGATATGTCTAAATTACAAAATAATAGCAATTATTAGTAATATATTTTCTAAAATTTTCAAAATGTAATACTAAATATGTACTAAAAAAACCATCAACGAGTATGTGCAATTTATATAAACATCTGTAATTATGAATGTTCAATGAAATGTCTCAGGCTCCAGGTTTTAGCGTAAATGCTGCAGGAATTTACACCACGTGCTAAGGGTTAGCTAGCTGTCACCAGTTTGATGGGTAGAAGAAAAGAGCAGGGAATCTCTTTCCCATTACTCCGAGGATTAGCAACTCAGCAATACTAAAGGACAAAGGGACAGGGGGAAAGCATAGAACTTGAAGGGCTATTAGGCTGGGATTCCAAGAACATAAAAAAATGGCTGGTCACGGGGCACAAAGAGTAAAAACTCACTTAGGAGTGTCCTTGTAGTATCCACTTGAATCAGCCCAAGGGGGGGGGCGATCGCCCCATCGCCCCCCCCCCCCTTAGATCCGCCGTTGATTACTTAGAAATATTATTAAGGTTTTTATAGCTGAAACTCTTTTTCTTTCAAGGTTTACTTTCCTTATTCCAATCCGTTTTTTTTTTTTGGTTGAAATGCAGTTAAGATTCCTGCATAGCTTGAGTATTTTTTTGGTGACTGTTTAGGAGTTAGATATCATTCTGTTCAGCTGTTTCTTTTTAATGTAACAGTTGAAGCCTGCATCGCTCAGTATTGGCGACTTTAACAAAAATCGCCAAGTTGAGACCTAAACAGCGTTTTCACCTTTATCTTTAATTGACCAACCTTTTAAAGACAATTTTTGTTGAATCTAGGATGTTGTCATTGTGTCAGCTGTTCGAACCCCTATTGGCTCTTTTCGTAGTTCCTTGGCTTTGTTAACAGCTTCAAGGCTTGGAGCAATTGCAGTAGAAGGTGCTGTAGTAAAAGCAGGTATTCACTTTAAATATATTTTGAGTAAGCATAAATCTCTTGCATCTTATGGTAGAAATTTGTAGTTTTAGCAATTTTTTTTAGTGGGACATAGTTCTTTTGGTGGCTCTTAACTTTTTTTTTCTGTGGGAGAGGGGTATATAACTTTATAATGTAATAAAGCTATTAAAAACTTTCTTATGTGGACCACGAGAAACCAAGATTTTTGATAACAAAATGCTAGTTCACATTTTTACCACCAGGTGAGAAGGGCTTAGAAAGGTGCAAGAAATAAAAAAGAAGTTAGAAACACATTTTTTTTTTCAAAATTCAGAGCAAGATTGTGCCAAGACCCTGCTAGAAATTACCTCCCTAAAAACTGTAGGTAGGAGACTCCTACCCACAGATTTATCAAAATCCATACATATTTTATTGAGTGACCTCGCAAGCACAGTGCTGTTAATGCTATTCCATTTAATCACTGAATACGACCTACTACATAGTTCGCTATTGTATTCTTTTTCTCCCATTTTTCATTGAAGCAGGCTCAAATTGCTTTTGTTGTCCATAATCATTATTTTTGGTAAAATTTTGGACATTTTGATGTCTGTTTTTCAGTTCAACAGATCATATTTTAGTTTCCAAGTAATGAACATCATCACTTGTCCTGAAATTTCACCTATCCAAACTTGAAAATTTGAGGCAAAAAAGGATTTTATCTCATCACTAAAGTTGAGAAACATTTTGCGTGATTTAAAAAAAAAAAAAAAAAAACATGGTTAACTTTGCTATAGGGGAGAGTGTTGTACCTTGGGACACTTTTCACATTTTAATTTTTAACTTCAAAAATTAAAATTAGATTTAAAGTCTGAAGACACTCTTTAAATACACCAACATTCTCCTCTATAATATATTTTTTCAAATTCAAACAGTTTAAAAGTAAAAAAATGCCAGCCATTTTAAGTAGTAACTGAAAACTGTCCCAAGGTACAACACCCTGTTGTACCTTGGGACATACTTCGTGGTTCATGCAACAGTCATATACATAACCAATTTTATACGAAAAATCAAAAACTTTATTTTGGTCATTATTTACTTCAACATAACTAGCTTGGTTTCACAGTAAAATGATGTATCTGAATGTGTTGATGGATACTACAACATTGACGAATTCGTAACATTATTGAACTAAAATATAGCATATTCTAACAATTCTTGTATTTGGAAGACTGCATTTGATTAGAATATCTCTCTTTATACTAAAATATATCCAAATTATTAAGAACCATGTGTATGTTGTACCTTGAGACATGTCCCAAGGTACAACACGGTTTACTATCCCAAGGTACAATCATCACATGGTTTAAATAAAATCAAAAGGGTGGTCAATCAAAATGCAGTATCATCACTTTCTCATAACCAAAACATTTAAAAATCTTCTGTTCAATATCCAATTAAAATTCAGTAGAATAGTTTTACAAATGCTATTTCAGTAAATGAAATTAGAATGAGAAAGTTATTTACTTTTGAGTGATGAAATTTTTTTTCTCTCACCAAGTCATCAATTCAGTGCTTCTAATGCTGCCTTTTACTGTGATGCTATCTGCTGGTTAAGGTCACAATTAGAAAAAAAAAATGTTAACGTTGCTAATAGGTTTTTAGAAATTGCCAATGTCCCAAGGTACAACACTCTCCCCTAATAATGTTTTACTAAAAAACTGAGATGAAATCATCTATATATTCTTGCTACCATTTGAAAAGTAGCTCCCAATGAAATGGTTACTACTATTGGCCACTAAAGAATTTCTACAGTTTTGCCTTTTAACATGTCCCTCTGTTCTTCAATTAGAATTTGATTATTACCTGTTCATCAGTGGTCTGTGCAGTATTTTTTCTCCTCTCTAGTGTAATCTTGATTTTATTAAAAAGGGAAATAATTTTAGGAAATTGTTTTTTTTTTTTACAAAAAGAAGACAATATTGATCATAAAAAATCAGAAAATAATCTCTGAAGATTTTCAAGGAGGTAAATCTCCTGCTGTGTTTTTCTTGTAAGTTGTGGTATCTGGTATACCTCAAGCCTTTAGTGCAATAATAAACATTTGATTATGATACTGCACTCAAGTTACGAAAAGCTTTTATGTGTTTAAGATCTTCACCATCTGTCAGAACTATCTCTAAAATGTGTAAGCTGTCAAACTTTGGGTCCAGTGCCAAAATAATATAATGAATATTATTTTATTGAATCTTAATGAATATTTTATTTTTTCTTTCTAATGGGGCTGGCTGCGTATGGTCACTAACCTTTGCAGACCTAGTGTGTACCCCGATAATCGGCACCCATTTTTTCCAAGCAGTTCGGTGGATGCCATTGCCACTGAGAATTTCGACACTCAGTTATCCCTAGATGGCGGCACCTGAGCTCTCATTTGATGCAAATTGCACTAGGTATTTAATTTAGCTGAGAGTATCCAAGCCAAACAGATACTCAAGGGATCTTTAACCTGCCGCACCATCATGCAACATGGGAGCAGACGATTTTCTGCATCTTGAAAATCCACTGACTTGGGCCAGGTTCGAACCTGCGATCTTGGGCGTACAAGACCTGTGCCTTACCACTACGCCACCCTGTCAACATTTTAATGGATATTAAATTTGGATATTGACCTAGCTTTCAAAAAGTGCCTGTTTCAAATAAAGCAAAAAACTGAATTATCACTTTAAAAAAGTACATATTAGAAAATATTTATTAAATTGCAATCAACAAGTTGTATTCTTTATTTTCTCTCCCTCCCCCCTTTTTTTTAAAGAGAGAGAGAGAGAGAATGATTTTTCCTTTTTAAAGGTATACCAAAAGAAGCTGTTCAGGAAGTGTATATGGGGCAAGTACTTCAAGCTTGTGCAGGTCAGGCCCCTGCACGTCAGGCTGCTCTGGGTGCTGGTAATATGCTTTATTCATTTTATGTTTTAATGTAAAAAATGCTTAAATCACTTAGAGGTTTGTCACTTATTACAACAACTAAGATAACCTGAAAGCAAACAATTAACTTTAGCTGTTGATTGTTTGCTTTCAGCTAATCTGTTTTAAATCTACTAGCGTAGCTGCATTGAGTAGTTTTCAAAATCTGAAAAATACAAATAAATTTAAAAGTTTTATTACAAAGTTGCAAGGTAGAAATATATTTTAAGATAAGTTGAAAGCATTGGAGGAATTTTTATGAATGCTTAATTTCAAAATTTTTTTTCTTCAAAATAAATACAGTTCTGTCCCAATTATTTGCATAGAAGTACTCCAAGCTTATCTCGGATATGCAAAAAACTTGAATAATTGGTACTTACCTAAATTGTCACTATTTAAAGAGATGAAATGTGAAGTTACATTTACACATAATCTAATTTTTATATTCTTACAGCACTTAGGAGGTACCTTTCCAATAATTGTATATAAAAATAGGAATTTAATTGCTTGTTCAAAAAGTCATTTTTTGTAGGGTGATAAACATATATTTGCTACAATGTTGGATCATTTTGTTTGTATCATTAGAATTGCATGTGTAGCCTCTTCCTCTTCAGTACACTTCAGTTAGGCAGAGGAATGGACAATAGTGAAAGAAACAGCATAAAGATTTTCTTTCAGATCTCTGATTTTCTTGTCAGACTGGAAAAAAGAGAATTTCTTTTGCAGTAACTTGGTTGAAGAGGAGCATTGTTAAGTTGGATCAGGATTTTACTGTAAAGTGAAGATGTTATCTCCTGCTCTTAATTCCATAAGGACGGGAATGAAGATACAATAGTAATCAAATTTTCTGTAAAATTCGATTCCAAGGAAGATGATGTTGGTGGTGTAGTGGAGGGATTTTCCGAGTGTTGCAGTCAAGTTGGAATGCATTGTTCCAACTTTTAAAATTTTAACACAATCACCTCCCCACTTTTTGTTTTCAATAAATTGTGTACATATGTGCTAGAATCTGCGCACCCCCCAGGAGTACACCACAGGATTTGCCAATTCTATCATGAAGGCTAAAATCAAGGCTCTAAATAAATTTCAAGAGCTTTTCGGATGCTCCAACAGGAAATAATAATGGAAGGGCTTATACACGAGTATATATAGTGATTTAAGATCAAGAATATCAATTTAAAATTATTTTACATTTCGTTATCAAGTCATTCCCTAATTCATTTTGATTTTTCTTCAAACATTTTATTGTCTTTTAAAAATGAAACTAAATTGCAAACAATTGCAAATGCACTTTCTGATTAAGACAAAATTATTCCAGGTCTTCAAATTTCTACTCCTTGTACAACTGTAAATAAAGTTTGTGCATCTGGTATGAAAGCTATTATGCTTGCTGCACAAAATCTTATGCTAGGTCATCAGGTTTGTAATTTCTGTTTTATAAAAATACTTTCAGTCTTTAACATCTCATTAATCTTGAAATTTGTTTTCAACTAAATATTCATTTTTTTCCCCAGGAAGTTATGATAGCTGGAGGAATGGAAAGTATGTCAAACTCACCATATTATTTAGCCCGTGGAGAACTGCCCTATGGTGGTGTGCATCTTCTGGTTTGTTGCATTCTTTGCATTACTTACAAATTTTTCTAATTATTCTAGTTTCCTAAAGAGAATTAAGATTTTTTATGTTTTTGCTCTGTTTCTTATAAAACTGAACATGATACAAATGTAAGAAATTTTTTATAATTATTTTTCACTGAATGATTAAACTCATTTTAACATTACTAAACATTAAAAAAAAAGATTACCAGGGTTCCCACCATCCTTAAAAACTCCATAATTTTCATTTTAAGAATTAAGGATCCTTAAAAGTACTTAAATTTTAGTTCAAAGTCTTAATTTCCACAGTAACTAGCCTATTCTAAAAACTGTGTCTTCCTCTCTCTTTTATTAGAAACTTCAGGGGTGCAACTGCCTTTCTAATTTTTGCTAAAATGTATTTGCGGCACCATATTATACCAAAAATGCCATTTTATCTGAATTTTGCCATAACTGAACCAATTTTCTCCCTATCATGCTTCAAAATGATCCCAACTTTTTGCTATGTAATTGTTTTTACTTCACACTTGCAGCATCTGATTGGCAATCTGGCCTTAAGTGTGTGTTAAGATCTTCTACTGTATTTTAGAGCTCCTTAATTATTTCAAAATTAGCCCTTAACTTTTCTTCAATTGGATGTTTTTCATCTAGAAGCTCCTTCTTTTGCATTAAAAAAGGGTACCTTAAAACACACGTCTGCAACTGTTGCAAATTTTGTGCTTAATTTCACGTTGATTTTTAATTTTTAAATTGACTAGGATTAACCTAATTGGGCCCGCCCAAAGCCTGTTTCTAGTAATCACTTTTTGCATTTGTATTTCAAATAATATTATCAGTGCATCATGCTGTAAAGGATTTAATATTTTAACCAAATCTTTTTAATTATTTAAATATTTGTCAGTTTACTCACTTGTTGTTATCTAGGATAGTCTGGTACATGATGGCTTGACTGATGCATATGAGAAAATTCACATGGTAGGTAAAAATTAATTTCTTTTTGTTTATTCTGTGTTTTTATTGTTAAAAAAAAGTTCTTTTAGGGCCATTTCACAGTATTTTCTAAAAATGTAGAGTCCGCAACATGACACTTTTTTTGTTATAACTACGTAATTAACAATTTAATTATCACTAAATTTCTTTTCAAATAATGTGCTCTACACATTATTTGAAAATAAAATTTGGTGATAGTTAAACTGTAAATTAAGTAGTTATAACAAAAAACGTATGATGTTGCGGACTCTACGTTTGGACAAAATACTGTGAAATGGCCCTATAATGAAATATTTGGGGAAAACATTGTAGAATTTTTTCTTTGAGTAAGTTTTGCTATATGCTGGGTTCTAGCTTATTGGACACTGAACCTTTCATCAATCACAGTGAAATTCATTTTGAATTTCAGAAGTTATGTGCTGATAATGATTCTTGAACTGTTGGAGAAAACTTTACTGCATATTTTTCAAGCTATTGCATTATAAATGTTTAATAGTTCTTTAAGTGGTAGTTTTTATTCATTGTTCTCTGCAAAAGTAATATGGCAGCTAGAACAGCAGAAAAATACAAAATATATTTTCAAGATTCAGTTTTTAAATTCAGGCTTTGATGTGTATTAAGTCAGGTTTTAAATTACACTGTGTGCCAAATTAAAAGTCCATGAATGTAGTAGATGTGCCTGGACACTATACTATGAAATTTAAAGAAGTAAAAAAGTTTGTCCACAGGGACATTCTGGTTTCATAAACATTTTAGATTTGTGATCTTTTGTAGGGAACGGACCTGTGATGACTCTCTAGGGCTCAAGGGGCATTTTCTTTGAGCAGCAGAGGTAAAAGAACCAGACGGACAGAGAACCCGGGCAAGGTCCCTTGAGAAAGAAGAAAAAGACAAATAATTTTGTGAAGCCAAAATGTCCTCTTTTGCCCTTAAAAGTGAACAGTAGCTAATAAAAATGCAAGTTAAAAAGGCTGCTTTTTAGAGCTATTTATCACTTAGGATGTATAAAATTTTTTAAAATTCTCTTCCAGGGGCACGGGGCAAAAGCGCAAAATTTTCAGTTTTCCCTAGGCTCTGAAAACCCTAGCAAACCTATCTCGGAGCAGTAATGAGCGTTCATCGAACTTCATTTCCCCGTGCCCAGGGAAAGCACCCCTAAGGCCATGTGCTAACAAGGGGGGGGGGGGGGGGATGGAGTTATTCTTTAGTTTTCCTTTGTATTAAAATCAATTATATTTTGCTCTATCATATTTTTTCAGGGAGTTTGTGGTGAAAGTACAGCAAAAAAAATGGGAATAACAAGACATCAACAGGATGAATTTGCTATTAATAGTTATAAAAAAACTGCTGAAGCAGTTAAGGTAAGTTAAATGAAAATTAAAAGCCTGTCTTTTATTTTTTGAATTGGTTTATATGGAAGAATTAAATTAAGTTTTTTTTTTAAAACTGCTGTTAGCAGTGGCGTATAAGCAAGGGGTTTGGTCCCTGGCCTGGGTTTAGACTCCTCCCTTGAAAGTGAAAATAAAATTTAATGAAAATTAAAGTTATTCTTTTGAAATTAAAAGCTGCTTTCCTCATCAATTTTATGAATGTATGTATGATTGTCAATGTAAAATTATAATAGTTCTAATTGTTTTTATTTAAATTCTCAAGCATCAGCATCCACTATCCTTACAGGACTCCTTGTGGAATTTCTTCCTATGCCACTGGCTGTTATTATTCAACTTAATTTTAAAAGATGCTTTAAAAGATAAGATTCAAAATTTTAAATCTGAATAATCACTAATTTCTGAAACATGCAACATGTTGCTATTCATTTTTAAAGCTTCTATCACATGAATTCATCTTATGACTACTACAGTTTAAAATATGCTTATGAGCGTGATCCCTTTCTGATATTTCTTTTATCAAAGTTTTGGAGACTCTTTTTTTTCCCCAATGGTTTGAAAATTATAATCTCATTCCTCTATGGCGCATTTGCTTATTGATAAAACTTATGTTACTACTTTGCTTTCCATCAATGACTTATCTATCATGTTTTTAAAATAATGCTTTATTAGAGGTGAGAAACTGCAATGTTATAAGCGGAATACATAATAGATCAAAAGTATATTCAGCTTTAAATATTTTTGTTTCTGTATGAAATTTAATGAATTGAAATGGGAAAATTTATTACATGATGTTTTAAATTTTTCAGAGATACAACTTCACACTGTTGCTCAGAAATTAAAGAAGATAGTCGTATAGTAAGCTGTACTGGCTATTTTGTATGCTTAAATATAAACTTAGGGATATTAGTTTTTAAAGTTATCAACATTGATAACTCTTTGATGGGCTGTGGATTTCAATGCTAACCTCATCTTTTGTGATGTGTTTTCTTCAAAAGCAAACTAAAATAAAAATGCCTAGCGTGTTGTTAAAAAAAAAAAAATCTGTCCCTGAGAGAGTATAAGGTTGTACTTAGCTACTTGTTGCCAGAAATTCTAGTGTTAATGTTATCAAAACGTATTATTATGTCTACTATTCTTTATTTTCTGCCATAAAATATGTAATTCTTACTGAATCTGTAGCAAAGTTAGTAAAATTTTAATTTTCATTGCCGAGCAAAAAAATTGCCATTTTTAATGACTTAAGAACATTTCTGAAACATTTTTTGCAGTTTAAAGTTTTATGCAAATATTTTTCTTTTTGAATGAGAATTTGTATTCTACTTGTGTTATTTGTTAATGCATTAAGTATGTTAGTTGTGTTTTTTAGATATTCTTGCAGATGATTAAAAGATAGCTGTTAAAGGTCAAACTTTATTCATGCATAATTTTATTTGTTTTCGAATAATGGTTTTATAGTTCTGGATGAAAAGCTTCTGCTTCTCTTTGAAAATTGTTTCTTTTAATAGCTAAAGTTCATTTTTCAATTAACTAATGTATATTTAATTTGAGGTACCTTATGTGCATTAAAAGAACTGTTAAAATATCATTTTATTTATTTAATGATGATACAGTTTTTGATGGTTCTCAGTTCTAATTAGCAAAATCATTTTAGCATGTATGTAAGTTTCATCCACACATTCACACACACATATAATGAATTTAATTTAATATTTTGAAAAATCTTGTACATTATTAACAATACTTTTACGTAAACAACTTTTCTAAAGTGTTTACTTCATTTTTAAAGTCAAGAATTGTTGCATAATTTTAAAAAGGTTTACTGCGCAAAAGAATTTTTAAAAGAAATGTACGAAGTGTAAAATTCATATTGAAAAATGTATTCAGTAAAATACTGGGTAGGTAATTTTACTGATAAAAATACTTGTTGTTCTTTAATAATGTGCAGTAAGATCTGCAATTTAATAAGGACCTAAATAATTAACTTTTGTGTATTACTGAATGTCTTCAATTTTGCTGAGTAATAAATACCGTAAACTATTTAATGAAGTAATCGAAGTTACAAACTATGAAGTAGATAAAATTAACTCAAAATTATGTATTGAAAAAACTTCTATGTTATATCTTATAAGAGAACTTTGTTTATTTGCTATGCAATGCTAAAACGAAAAGAAAAAAATTGTCTATAATATAGATACTGAATTTCTTGATATTTAATTGTGTTCTGCTTTTATAAAAGCAGAACAATTATATTCTAAATTGAAAATTTTATTATTATAGTAATAAAATTTTATATTCAGAACATAATTTTATTTTCTTTTCTAAGTCCATTCACTGTCTCCACAGTTCCATTCTGTGCAATTCTTGTGTATATAGATTCTTATGTACATACAAAATTTTGTACATAGTTCTATTTTTAATTCTGCCATAATAGTTTTGTTGTCTATAATAGTTCTGCTATAATAGTGTATTTTCAAAAAATGCATATTTCTATTATAATGCATACGTTATACCTTTTTAACTTGGTATTATTATTATTAACAAATCAAGTATTAATATAGGTGATTTTTTACCAGAATTTCTTTTATCTGCTTTTAAACGTGGAAAAAAATAATTAAATGGACACAGTGAGTTCAATTTTCGCCACTTTGGGTGGCAAAAAAAGACCTAATTTTGCCAGTGTGGTTTTTTACCAGATTTTTTGAATAGTTTTCTCTATCTACAGCAAAAATTTGCCAACCCTGATAAAATGTATGTGTTCTTATAATAAGAATTTTAATAAATTTTTCACCAATGATTATATATTTTGTATTTAGAGTGGCTTATTCCAAAATCAAATTATACCAGTGACTGTTCCAGGCAAAAAAGGAAAGAATGACATTGTTGTAAATGAAGATGAAGAGTATAAAAGAGTGAATTTCGATAAAGTTCCAAAGCTACCTACAGTTTTTCAAAAGGAAAATGGTATAATTTAAAATCTTGTTTAAAAATCAAAATGCTTAAAAGAAATTTAATTTTATTCCGAAATATATTTTTTTAGAAACCCATTACCTTATATCAATGTATTGGAATTTTAATAACATAACAATGTACTTTTTTCTTTCTTTGTTTTTTGGTTTTGCAAATTAGGGCTCAAATTGGTGGTTTTATACTTAAAACAAATTCTTATGACTTTTCCTTCTCCTCAAATCTCAATTTCAGAGATTGGAAGGAGTCCTTGTTTTTAAAATTAAAAGTCACTATCTTTGATTTTGGTCATTTGTGTACCATATTTTTGAGTAAAGGTCACTTTTCTGATTAAAAGGATTTTTTTTCTTTTTACTGAAATACTAATTTTAGTCATGTTTTGATAATTTCCAATTCGCTTCTTTTTGCAACTAGCAAATCCTTTGTCCAGAAAATCAGGGGCAGTTAATTTGTTTGTTCTGATGGTGATGTGAGGAGAGTCATATATGCACAGGGGTACACAGTATGTTAAATAGGGCTTAGTTGGTAGCAAATAAACTTAATTAAGCCCTGAAGTGTGTGAGTTTGAATACACTCATTTCATTTATCACTACCATTCAGAAATCGCTCTTTTTATGTGTTGCTAAATTATATTTTTCAAAAATAATATATTTTAATGAAAATTGTTGTAATATTTAAATGTGCTTTTTATTATTTTGATGCATATTTATTTATTTCAAGGAACTATAACTGCTGCAAATGCCAGTACAATTAATGACGGAGCAGCAGCATGTGTATTAATGACCTTGGAAGCAGCTGAAAGATTGAAAGTCAAACCGCTAGCCAAAATTATTGGTAATAGTTCTTTCTTTTTTGAATTTCCGATGAGCTTTGTAAGCTGTGCAATATTTTTTGATGATATAAAAATTTATTTTTTGTTCCAGGATTCTTGTCAAACCTTTTTCATTAGATCTTCATGTATGTTCCCAAAAGCAATTGTACTAAATTTTCAAAATGTTGCGATGACTATAGTAATAGTACTTTTATACTATATATAGACTATAGTATAGCACTTTTAAATTATCAAGAAATACATAGTCATCTATGTTTTGAAGTCCTACAATACCAAAGCCCTCTTTTTGTTACTTGAAAGGGTCAAGTTACTCTCTGAGATGATAGAACTGCTTCTTCCTTAGATGTAATCTGAAGCTATCAAAAATACAAAAATTTTTACAAAATGCATTCTTCAATCCTGCACCTGAGAGCCATACTCTCATAAGTTCATTTTTCGAGTTTACACTTAACGGACATACAGCAGGGTTCACACTGGGGAAAAATACAAGGTGGGATTTTCCTCCTTGACCAAAATCTTAAGTGGGATTTTTAAAGTTTAAGCCTAAAAAAAATTTTTTTTGAGTGGGATTTCAAAAAATACTGCGGGAATCGTGCGATCGCGCGGCCAAGCGTGAACCCTGTACAGAGTAACGACGACAAAGCCACTCGCTTCATGAGGGTTACGAACTTTTTTAAAGCTCCCATCGGAGATCTTTATTCTAAGATTCGTATGGAAAACTCTAGACTTATAGTAGTTGTTGTTTATGAAAAATGTTTATTTTTAACTTCATCGCAAAAATTTGAAAAATGGGCTTAAGATACTATGAATCTCAGATGCAAAATCATACTTTTATAATAATAATATTAATAATTATATAACTAACACAGTTGTTATTTTAAAACTTATTTAGCTAATTAAGCACTATTTATTTATACTTGTCATGATATTTTTGGGTTAAAAACTATTTTAGAAAAATCTTCTATAAACTACATTCTGGATACATTTAACTTGTTTTAGAATTATTGTATTTTCTGAAGCTATTGTGTTTGCTTGGTTTCTTTAAAGAGTTTTATCAAAATGCTTCTGAACTGGAGAATTCCTGATTCATGTATATTCCCCCTATTTGTGTATATCACCTCATATATGCTTGTCTAAAATAAATAAAATATTCATTATTTTACTAATTCTAATAATATGCAAACAAGGATTCTATCGAACTATTCCAAACCATCTAAATAGTAAAAACATCTAATTTTTTCATTAATATCTGGCTGAAAATTTTGCTTTGAAGAAAACTTTTAACTGATAAATTAAGAATTCTTTGAATTATTTTTTATGTAGACTTTCTTGACAATAGCGACTTCATTTTGGAATTAAGAATTTTCTTTCCGATCACTGAATTATCTTTGCTAAATGAAAAGCATACATTTATCTCAATAAAATTTCAGGGTTTGCTGATGCTGCTGTGGATCCCATTGATTTCCCCATATCTCCTGCATTTGCTATTCCAAAGGTAATTTTACTTAAAGTGCTACCCAGTTGGATTAAAATCTTATGTCTTCACTTTACCGAGCAGAAGAAAAAGATATTGCCACAAGTTTAATCAAAAAAGTTCTAAATATTTGCTAATAGCTCTGAGGAATCTAACATTAATGTATGATTTTACATATAAATTGATAGCACACAAACCTATATAAGTTACAAGAAAAGAAAAAGGAAAAAGAGAAACTATAAGAGTAAAACAAAAAAAAAAGTAGGGGGGGGGGGGAGAGATTGCTGCATATAATTTCTATTTAAAAAGTATAAACCAAAACAACACAGAAATGAATATGGAGTAGACTTAATGTATTAAGTTAAACAGAAGTGACTTTAGACATAGTTTTCAATTGATTCATTATCTACTGGAGAAAGTTGCTTAGCTTAAAGCATTTAAATACCGTAAAATCCCGAAAGTAACCCCCTCTTTTTAAAAACCAAACTGGCAAATTTTAGATAGGGGGGTTATAATCGAGATTTTCGAAAAAAAATATGAAAAAAAAAAGTTTTTAGTATTAATTAAGAGCATTTACTGGAGATAAATAGTAAGTATAACACATTTAAAATTATTTTAAAAACATTAATATAAAACAAGATTCAAAAAATAAATAAACAAAAATCTGTCTTATAATTTTCTAATAGAAAATTGATCGCATGGGGATGGCATCTTTGACTGAAGAAAGAATTTAGCACTTAAGTTAGCAGAAATCCCTATAATTTAAATTTAAAACTCATAAAACGCAAATTTGGCATGTTCGGGGCCAGCGCTACATCGGTATTTCGTAATGTGCCGAATTTCAAAACACGACCAAAAATGGCGGACTTACACGATCAAAGATGGCGGCTAATGAACGAATCAACGCCAAGAAAGAATTTAGCACTTAAGTTAGCCAAAATCCTTATAATTTGAATTTAAAACTCATAAAACGCAAATTTGGCATGTTCGGGGCCAGCGCTATATCGGTATTTCGTAATGTGTCGAATTTCAAAACACGACCAAAAATGGCGGACTCACAAGATCAAAGATGGCGGCTAATGAACGAATCAACGCCGAGTACATGAAATTTATTTTTAAGCATATAGACCTTGAATATTTATGAAAAATAAACAAATAAAATAAAACACAAAAAATTGGACATGTTTAATCTTTATCATAAGAAAATAATACAAAATTTGTTTTAAAATCGTCAGCCATTTGAGGAGGGGGGTTATATTAAGGAATATTGAATGATTCCACTTTCGGCGAGAAAAGGGGGGGGGGTTACATTCGATGGGGGGGGGGGGCTACTTTCGGGATTTTACGGTATGCAACAAAATTGTTGATTTCAAACATTCTTCCATATTAGGGAGAACTACTTTGTTCATGCAAATAGAGATGTTCGGGAAAAAAAGCCTTTTTCATTTTTCTTTTTATTATTAAGGGGAGTAAAAAGCTTTTTACTTCAATTGGCAGCTTTCTTTGAAAACCTAATCTTTTAAAACTAAATGTCGTCTTCTTTATGGCATAAAAACATATAATAATTTATCAAGTGCACAACTGTCTTACTATGCTATTTATGTAATGAGTTCAGTTATGTTGATAAAGTATAAATATATTTCATGCAGATAATTTCAAATTTATTTGTGATTTTTTTAAGTTTGTGTTTATTTCACTATTTGATTGGGAAATATATAAAAGCTTGCTTTTTGTAACAATGCTGATTAAAATATATATATATATTTGTTAAAGTTAAGAGTATCCTAACTATTAAAGAGACATAAAAAATACTTCTCATAATTTGTTGTTTTTATGCATAGCAATCATTCACTAATGCTTTCATCATTATGTACTGCATCAAATATTTGCATGGTTTTTGCAGTTATAATTCACAGAGGAAGATGTGGTGTTTATGAGATGCAGTAATTACTTCAGTTGTCTTTTTTAAATGTGATTTTTTTTTTTAGGTGCTAGAAAAAACTGGATTAAAAAAGGAGGATATATCTTTGTGGGAAATAAATGAAGCTTTTAGTGTTGTCGTTCTTGCAAACATCAATATTCTTGGCTTAGATCCTGAAAAAGTTAATGTGAATGGTGGAGCTGTCAGTCTGGGTCATCCTATTGGGCAAGTTCTTGCATTATGTCTTTTATACCACATATTTAATGAGTGAATACAGTTTATCGTAAAATATTTTTATGAATTGATTACTCTTCATTATGCTTATTTTGCACGTTAAAGCAGAAAATTTTTAAAAAATATCCCTTGAATCCATCTTTTTAGTGGCTATGTACTTAATAACTTCAAAGTCATAATTGTTGAAAACCGCAATACATCAGAAACAAACTTCAATATTTATAAGAGCTAACAGGGGTGTCATTGATGTACTACAATGCATAAGAGGCACGTGATGCATAAAAAAGGGCCCAATATTTGAAACTTTATATGTCCTAAAGAAAGTGCTATTTCCTGTTGCATTATTTACTTTTAAAAGAAAAACCAGAGTAGAACGGAATTAATTTTTCTTCTGAAAGGATTGCAACAAGGGAGTCAAGTCCATTTAGAAAACTGTCTAACGACCTTCCTTATTGGTATTTTTTTCTTTCAATAGCACTCACTATACAAAGTCATACCTAAGGAGTGTGAAATGCTTACTTCCTATCCCATTCCCCAGGGTAGAACTGTGTTTGCTTATTTCATCTATTCTTTTCTACTCAAACCTCAAGTCCAACTTCTTCAGTAATGTATCCAAGATTCTTTTTCAGGGAGTGATATTGCTTAGAATCTGTTTATTAATGTTTTTTTAATATCTTCTTTTAAATATTGAATTTTTTAAAGAAAATATCTCAATATCCTCCCCCTGTCCTGCACATCAACCCCCCCCCCCCCCCGCCCCCAGGAGTGCCCTTGAGGGCACCCCTAGGATAACCATTATTAAAACAATTTAAAACCAATAATTATTTTGATTCAAATTTAAGTAAAATTAGTGAATCAATTTTAATTAATACATGAATGTTTTAATTTTAATTATGATATATAAACCATAACCCAGTCACAGACGAGAATACTGATTGCACTTCAGTAAAAAAAAGCAGCACATGTATGTACACTGAGAAGAAATGAATGACAATGTGCTTGTTTTTGCTAATTATTGCAGATAGTGGTTTAGCTTTCCAAAAAGATCAGATGTGAAACTACAAAAACATGACCATCTGTTTTTAATTTCCGTTAAAAAATTTATTTAATAATTCTGTAAAAATTCCACGAAATTTTTTTTAATAATTCCGTAAAAATTTAGCATAATATTTATGAAAAGGGCAATACATTTACTAGTATTTGTTTTTTCTTTTTAATTGATTAAGTAAAATTCTTTTATTTAATCTATTTAAATTAAACGGGTAGTTCTAATGAAGACAAATGTTTGTTAGGCTAGTGTGAAATAATTAATAGCCCTAATGTTCTGATATATTTTAATAAAATGCTTTCATTTCTTTTTCTAATAGCATGTCTGGTACACGAATAGTGAATCATTTAGTTCATGTATTATCTCCAAACCAATATGGATTGGCCTCTATTTGCAATGGTGGTGGTGGAGCATCGGCTATTATTATACAAAAATTGTAAATAAATAATCAACATTGTCACTTTTGTCAATAATAAATCTTATGCATATTTTTCTATGGAATAAAGTTGAGCCTATCAAAATAAATTATTTTTTAGATATCATTGTATTAAATTATTTTGAGCTCTGTTTATTTCTTAAGCAGTCAAGAATTGCTTGTTTTTAATTTATTGAGACCGATATTCTAATGTAACAATTCTCAACAACCGATTTTCTAATATGACGAAATATCCCACTTTTGGTGGGACAGTCTCGATTTTTAACAATGCCTCCCATGTCCTGATTTTTTGGAAGAATGCATGACAAACTAAAGAAGGGGAAGAAAATACTCTTTTTGGAGGCCATGTGGCTATTTTGCCAAGATATGAGATTTATGTTAACTTTATTATGTTAAACGTTAATACCGGGGGGGGGGGGGCATAAAAACACCATTGACTCCCCCGCCATCTGTGGTGTCCCGCTTTGTCAAGGTTTTTGCCAAGGTTCAGGCAGAGGTATTCATGTATTGCATCAGGTATTGATTTTTACGAACATCAGAGCAACATATCCTAGGTTGGTACTTTTGCATGTTTAAAGTACTTTCCACATTCAAAGGTGATGTTTTTTCAGTAACTAATAAAATAAAATTAGCAAAAATCTTATTCTTTAAATAAGAATTTTTTGAAAAATTGAATGTAAAACTTTGTTTTTGACATTTTACATGCTATATAAAATGTTATGTGGACTTAAGCGTATAAATAGAATTGTCAATGAATAATTAAAAATCATTTTGCATTTTTTAAAAGTTGGCAGGAATAAAATCGTCTTATATTTAATTTGACCATCATAAAATCAACTATGTGTCCAAGGGCGGATCTAGAAAATCTTCAAGGGGGGGGGGGCGATTTTGGAAATCTCGGGGTTCAATGTAAGGATGGATGGAGGAGATTCTTCAATCCTTTTCAACAGTCCCTCCGCCCCCCCCCCCTTTTTTTTCAAACAGCAGGAACAGCAAAAAAAAAATGCTAGTGTAGTGATATTTAAAATTTTACTAGCACATTTTTTCAATGCATATACGTTTATTCAAAGCCCTTATAAAAGGAACACAAGCTGACGTTTTTTTCTTTGGCAAATCTGTCTATAATTTTTTCAACGTCCAAAGTAATATCTTTCTGGATATGCAATAACGCTAATTCAGTGAGTCTATCATCACTCATTCTGCTTCTTAGCCAAGTTTTAACCGAGTTAGGATTTCCTTCAAGCTTTCTCAAGAAAAATGTAGGCTTGTAAATACATTTTCTAAATTTGAATTGATATGTCTAAATTACAAAATAATAGCAATTATTAGTAATATATTTTCTAATATTTTCAAAATGTAATACTAAATATGTACTAAAAAAACCATCAACGAGTATGTGCAATTTATATAAACATCTGTAATTATGAATATTCAATGAAATGTTTCAGACTCCAGGTTGTAGCGTAAATGCTGCAGGAATTTACACCACGTGCTAAGGGTTGGCTAGCTGTCACCAGTTTGATGGGTAGAAGAAAAGAGCAGGGAATCTCTTTCCCATTACTCCGAGGATTAGCAGCTCAGCAATACTAAAGGACAAAGGGACAGGGGGAAAGCATAGAACTTGAAGGGCTATTAGGCTGGGATTCCAAGAACATAAAAAAATGGCTGGTCCCGGGGCACAAAGAGTAAAAACTCACTTAGGAGTGTCGTTGTAGTATCCACTTGAATCAGCCCAAGGGGGGGGGGGCGATCGCCCCATCGTCCCCCCCCCCCTTAGATCCGCCGTTGTATGTGTCTGTAAAGAATTACTACGAAGCAGCTAAAAAGCTTTTGAAGTTTAAATCAAAAATAAATTAAATATGTTTTTCACTAAGAGAACACAAGCTTAATTCTAAGTTGGTAGGATCTCAACATAATGTGATTATTGGGAGTCTTATTGTATTAATGCTGAATATGATCTGTACCAAATAGTTTAAGCACAACAATTTGCAGATTGGTAATACGTATTTATTTTAACAAAAAAGAAAAATTGATACTTATCCATTACAGGGATCATGTGTTGGGGATATCTGATGCAATCAAGTCGCATGTTAAATACAGAATACATTATCCAGGGTGCGTAGCGGTTTTTAAAAGTGCTTGTTTTTTATTTTGTTTTTAAAAGCTTTTAAAAGTGCTTATTTTTCATCCATGTTTGTAAAAAGTGCTTATTCAAAAATAAATTTTTTCGTTCGTCCACCGAATGTCGCCATGAACTCCGCAAAAAGCGAAGAAGGGTGGCTTCCGCTTACATTGGAAACTGGTTTTCCCAACCTTCCTCTAAATGAGGGAGGGAGGGAGGGATGTGTTGCGTTGCAGATTTGTTTTACCGTAAACGTTAGTTCACAACCCCTGCAAATCGTGTTAGTTCACATCCCCTGCAAATCGTGACGCCGCGCGTCACGATTGGGATGTGGAGCTCTGACGTCACTCTGCTGAAGGCGCATGCGCGTGGACGATTTGCAGGGGATGTGAACTAAGGTACCGATGCTACCCCGTGAATTTTCGCGAAAATATCGGAGGGGACGCTTAAATGGTACAAGTGAAAAAAAAGTACCTAATAAGAGCTTTCTTCCTGAATAGTACGAGGAAGCTAAGCGTCAGAGATGCCGCGGACGTGCTAAGCGCGTAAATGCGCAAAAATCGGAGGTGGGGACGCAAAAAAAAAAAAAAAAAAAACCTCTTATCCTGGGGCGCGTAATTTTAATAGCGGAAAAAAAATCAAGTAAAATGTATAAAAATCGATGCGCAAAAGTTTTTTTGCATGTCCATTTTTTTTTCCAGCTTTTTTTAGATGAAGACTAGCTCCACATTGACGCCCGTTTCCTTTCCTGAACTTCCTTGTTGACAGCAAGGTCAGATAGATAGACGTGCTGCTCTGAACAGAACTGATTTCTTTTGAACAATAAGTAGATTCAATGCCTAAAGATTTCTTAACGATATAATCAACTGGGTGTTTAATAAGGTCGGAAATATGAGGGATTGTGTTTTATTACTGTGGTATGAAAAGATTTCGTTTTTGCGATAGCGAATTTCCGTAAAGCCTTCGTTTTCGCGAATAAGATTTTTTCTTAGCTTTCAGTGGCGTACGCAAGGGGGGGGGGGTTAGGAGTTTACCCCCCCCCCCTTGAGCCCTAAATAATAGTGCTTTATTACATACTCGAATTTCTTTTAGTAATTTCAGAACATTATGACCCCCCCCCCCCTTGAAAAAATTCTGCGTACCCCACTGTTAACTTTTATTTTGAATCAAAATAATAAATAATATTTTCCTATTTAATTTGTTATAGCCTTACTGTATTTCCTATACTGTCCATGAAATCGATATTGCGAAAAATTCGCGAATCTGACATTCGGCCCAAGAATTAATCATTTATTTTTTTTCTTTTAAATATGGGGTTTTGGTTTTAATTCTTCGTTAAATTCTTATTGAATCAATTGTTAATTGCATTGAAAAAAAATTCTTGTCATAAAAGGTTTATTTTTCATTTATATCTTTAAAACCATGATATGCTATTTTTTGCATAGGGACCGGTCCCTGGGTCCCAGCGGTCCGTAATTTCCAAAGTCTAGCGGCATCACTGAGCCTCATTAAAAAGATAAAAATATTACTCTTTTAATTTGTGGGAGCGTGCGCGCAAAAAGAGAACCTTAAGGAGTTATCGCAAGGCACCTGTCAATCACACAAAGAAACCCTTCCCGTGAGATAAGGACAAGGGATGACCGGTATAAGCACATATGGTCCCAGGAATTATATGGTCCTCGTAAATGACCCCCATAAAAAAAAGGCCAAGAAAGCCTTGAGGCAAAGCGGACTAATGTGCTTACCGGAATTCAGACAGAAGCTTATCCAAACGAAAGCACAGGGCCTTAGAAGTAGTAAGGGCTAGCCCATTGCTTTATCTTAGGGAAACCTAGTTTTGACGTCACAGGGAACACACTCCGAGCTAGGGAAAGGGAGCGGGAGCCTGGGACATTTCTCCGCTTGTCTAAATTGTTGTGCTCTGTCCTTTGTCTCTTACTTTTACTAGATTTAGTATACGTTATTATAAATTATATAAGCTATAAAAATCATATAGTTGAAGAAATTGGAAATATGCCTTCGTGCGCTATAGCCACGTGCAAGAATTATTCAAAAAAAACTAGAGGAGGTAACATCATTTATCACCGATTTCCAAAAGATCCCGAGTTGTCAAGAGAATGGCTGCATAAATGCAAAAGACAAGACACAGTTAACATTGTTAATGCCAGAATTTGTAGTGAGCACTTTGCCCAAAATTATTACAAAGTGGATTTAAAAAACCAGCTACTTGGTCTGGAAGAAAGAAGAAATTTGAAACCTGATGCTATTCCCAGCCTAAATTTACCTAATAGTTCTGAGAGCAATATTCCATCTGCTAATGACCGAAATGGTAGAAATGAGAAAAGAAATATTTTAAGAAATGCTTTGTCTCGTATTGAAGAAATCTCTTTGCAAGAAAACGAAGAGAAGGAAGTTTGCGACGAAGAGAGCATTTGTTCATCTGGTGAAATTAATTGCTCTGATTGTAACACATTAAAAAAAGAGAACGAAACGTTGACCATCAAAATAGATTTCTTAGAGAAAATGGTTATAAAATTGTCAGAAGAAAAGAGAGAAATAATGAAACATAAAAGGAGAGCAACGAGAAGGAATTTCCAGTTGCAAATTGAGAAGAAACGTTTAATATCTGAAGCAAAAGATTTAAGGAAAAAGTTTCAGAAAGCTGCTAAAACTCAAAGTTCTTTGGAAAAAATTTTAACGAAAACTCAGTTGTCTGCGATGGTAGAAAAAAGAAGCGTATAAAATGGACCCCCGAAGACATTTCGAGAAGTTTGGTTTTGAGGGCCATTTCACAAAAAAGTTATGAGCACTGGCGCACGAAAATCGGTTTGCCATTACCAAGTGCAAGCACTCTTAAAGGATGGTGTTCAAAGTTTTCCTGCAAACCCGGAATTTTAGAAAATTTTTTGTTATTAATAAAAAAAACTTCTGAAGCTATGTTTGAAGCTGAGAGGATGTGCATACTTAGCTTTGATGAAATGCACATAGACAGCAGATATTGTTATGATCTAAGTGATGATCGAGTTCTGGGCTCTTTCTCAAAAGTGCAGTTTGTGCTAGCGAGAGGCATTTTAGGCTCCTGGAAGCAACCGATTTTCTTCGACTTCCAAAAGACCATGACAAAAGACCTTCTTTTTGAGATAATTCAGAAAGTTGAGAGCTGTGGCCTTATCATTTCTGCAATTGTATCAGATCTAGCTGGTGGTTCTACCCTATGGCGCCAATTAAACATTTCTGTTCAAAATACCTCATTTGAACATCCATGCAAAAAGAACAAAAAAATTTGGGTGTTTGCTGATCCTCCTCACTTTTTAAAATTGTTAAGAAATCATTTTTTGGACAGCGGCCTTGTTTTAGCAGATGGTACTCTTCTCAAAAAAGATATCTTAGAAGAAGTGCTTTCAAAAGACAGAGGGGAAATTAAAATGTGCCCCAAACTAAGACCAGAACATTTAATGGTGAAAGGAAATGACAGACAGAAAGTGTTACCTGCCAAATCAGTATTCTCTGCTACTACAGCTACTGCAATAGAGCAGTTAACCCAAAACAGAAAAGCTGCAAAGTTTTTCAAGCTTGTGGACATGTTTTTTGACATTTTTAACAGCACCCACCCAAACCCTAAGAGTAATAAGCCAATGCAATCGGGCTTTGGAATAGAAAAACATTTCGAAGAACAAAAAAAAGTGTTAGAAGGGATGCGAGTTGAAATCCAAGAAATGAGAGTTTTTGGCAAAAAAACTATGCTTCCCTTTCAGAAAGGAATTCTAATATCAATAGCATCTTTATATGGCTTGTGGGAAAACTTAAAAGAAAAGAACTTTAAGTATATTTTAACAGCTCGCTTGACTCAGGATGCGCTAGAAAATTTGTTTAGCCAAATAAGAGGTGTAGGCAATTTTTATGATCATCCATCTCCAGTAGAGGTAATTAGTAGGTTGAAAAAATTACTGTTAGCAAATAAATTGCCATCCTTATCTTTAAAAACCAACACCATGTCAGAAAGAAGCTCTGAACAACTTCAATGTTACTTGACAGCAGATGTAATCAAAAATGCATTTGATGACAATGAGATAAGTGATTTGCCCTTGAAGGTACTTGATGAAGATGAGGTATGCTCTATTTTATGTGAAGAAGAACTTCCGATGGCTTGGGAATTGGAAAGTAATTCCCCGAGCATTTTAATGACCTTCCCTGAACACGAAGGCCTTAAATATATTGCAGGTTATATTGCGTTTCGTGTCAAAAAGAGTGATCCGTCTCTTGGACACTTAACAATTAGTGTTAGTTATAAAGCAGATGCTCAATGGATAAATGCTTTGTCTGAAGGGGGTTTGACAGTTCCATCAGAGGAATGGCTGGAAAAAATGGAGCAATTCGAAAAAATCTTTCTCTCAATCCACGGCAAAGAAAGCATCCGCAAATCCAAGAATGTGACGAAAGAACTTTATGAAATATTGGTGGACAAATTTCCTAATACTTGCATAGAATCAATTAAACTTTATTCTCGAGTGAGAACATTTGTAAGAATTAGGTACTTAAACGCAAAACTTCTTGGGGACAAAAGAAAATCCAGCAAAAAGACGAAAAAATGGATCTTATCGCAGAAGAAAAATCCATAGAAAACATCACTTGGTAAGATTCCTCTCATTTTTTTAAAGCTATATAGCTCTTTTTAGTAGTATTCAGACATGAAAACTTCTATAAATCCAATGTTGTTAGATTTCTAATTTGGGTTACACATCAGCAGCAGCAGCAGCACGGCATTTGGATCGGGCGGTTTGAGTAAGTGAACCCATTTACCCGAAAGTCACTAAATGGCAGAACATCAATTAAATATCCTGTAACATAAGAGTACATCTAGTCTCCGCGAGCGAAGCAAAAAAAAAAAAGAAAAGGGGGTGCCAATCAGCTATTGGCTGGATGGGGCGCGCTGAGGCGCGGGGGCATCTGGTTTTGGAAGAAGACTGATGGAAAGTATTCCGAGTGCCGATGGACGTTAGACGGCATATTTTCCTGGCTCATAAGAGTAGGGTTTTGAGCTTTTAATATTTTTTGGACTATCTTTTTTTTTTTTTTTTTTTATATATATATATATTTTTTTTTTTTTTTAATAAGTTAGGGAAACAACATAAGAAGACAAAGAAAGAGGAGAAAAGGACACAAAAAACACAATGAACGAACGTAAGGCCAAGACAAGAGCATGAAGAAGCGCAGCGAGAACAGGAGACCGCCCTTAGAACAGGTCGAGCTGCGGGTTTGGGAGGGGGTTGTGAGCGTTGCTGAGTGAATCATAGCTGAGGTGCATAGTGTGGTGGGGGTAGGCATACCTATCAATTTTATCGAAAAATAGGGATTGAACGTTTATTCTGGGGTTTTTATGCAGATGGATTTGGGAGTAGAATTTCTTGGCTGTTGTGATTATATGCCTGGACACCGAATTTATGTTGAGGCATCTGTGCAGATCTTTTCCACGATCGAACCTGCTAGCACTGGTTATTTGCCTAATTAATTTATTTTGAATGATCTGCAGTTTATTGATATTAGTTTTTGCAGCATGTCCCCAAATGGGGGAGCCGTAGAGTAGGGTTGGCAGAATAATGGTATTGTACATTAACTTCTTATTTTTGCGGGAGAGGATACTATGATAACCTAGCAATGGGCGGAGGGCATGGACCTTGTGCTTGGAATTTTTAACAATCAAGTCTATGTGCTTATTAAAGAACAATCCCTGGTCAAACGTAATACCCAAATATTTGACCACCCTTGAGTAGCCAATGGGACCGTTATTAATTTTAATTTGCAATGGGTTTTTCTTTTTGCTATTTTTTTTTAAAATTTATAATTTTTGTTTTTGTGGGATTAATGGTAAGCCGCCAACGGTCATACCATTTAGTAAGTTCATCAATATATGATTGCAGCTTTTTGGCGGCTAAGCGCTTGTTGTAATTTTTGGAAATGACGGCAACGTCATCAGCGTACATCGCAAGTAGGATGTCGGGGTTTTTGGGGATGTCAGCCAAGTAAATATTAAATAATAGGGGGGCTAAAAGCGACCCCTGGGGGACACCACTGCACATATTACGGGGGGAGGAGAGGGTGCCGTCAAATTTTATGCAAAAGGTGCGATCAGTCAAAAAATTTAGGACGATGCAGGTTAGGAAGTGCGGGGTGTTAATTTCGATTAATTTATAGATGAGGCCTTTGTGCCACACTCGGTCAAAGGCTTTCGTAGTATCTAAAAAGACACCGATGGTGCATTTCCTTCTATTAAGTCCCTCGCATATGAAGTTCGTGACACGTAAAAGTTGGTGGAGGGTACTGTGTTCAGTGCGAAATCCGAACTGTTCATCGGGGATGATAAGATTTTCATTAACGTGGTCCTCGAGGAGATTTTTGATTATTTTTTCATAAACTTTGGAGATAGTACAGAGCAAGCTGATGGGTCTGTAAGAAGAGGGATCGGTTTTGGGGTTTCCCGGCTTGTGGATGGGCACAACTGTTGCTCCCCTCCATGCTTTGGGGAAATAGTGCAATTTCAAACAGGAGTTAAAAATTTTGGTAATGTTTGTTAGCATATTATTTGGCATGAACTTAAGTGCGCGGTTAGTGGGTTACACATCATTTTCCTCCCATAACTTATGTTTGTTTCTTTTTGTTATTTTAAATCCAAACGATTAAATGTTATTTAATAATTTATAATGCGACTTAATAAAACATCGTCAGTATTATGTATTTAAATGTAATTCTAAAATGCAATGATGTTAGTTCTCCACATCATTTTTTATAAATTTAAAACTACAAAAAATATTTTAATGCTAAGAGAAAAAAGTACGCGCCATATAAATATTGTATGAGACGAAAACGATCAACCAGACAACAACATTCAACGAGCGTGTGTTCCCTGTGACGTCACTGACTTTTCCCCCAACGCTTCTTCATTCGAGGTGTAAGAGCCAGCCCTTCTAATTCTATGGCCCTGGGGCCTTGGTCCTTCTATAAACACCTTCCCCTCTCTTATCTACCCCGAAATCTTTGACTTGCGGACAGATTACCGCTCTTTTATCGAAACTGGACGACGCGAGGAGACCGGAGACCCCCCCCCCCCCTCGTGAGAGCCCCAAGGCGATGCGAGTGACATACTAGCGTCTAGGGAGAAACCATGGAGGTACTCTGCTCCTCACCTCGATGACGTATTGTGCGTGAGCTAACGGGGAAGCGATTCCCTTCTCAGGCCGAAATCGGCACTAAGTTTCCCGTCTCTCCGTAGCTTCTGCTGCGCTGGCGATCAACTCACATTATTAATCAGCGTGTTTTTGCAATCAAAGCCATCAAATAACGTCCACTGAAGAGTCCACTTATAGAGCACACATTTGAGAACGAATAAATTAAGTTCTATAGTAAAAATTGATAATAAAAAAATATTGCTTTCCTATACTACTTTAAAAAACACTTTTTATTAGTATAGGAAAATATTTTTGTGTTATGAATTTTTTTTTCTATTCTATCCTCTACAGAAGCATAGAGCCTCAAGTAGAAAAAACTGATTGAAATAAATTATTTGAACGTTTGTAATATTTTTTGAATGTGGGAAGTGACATGACACTTCCATTAGTAATAACTAATTAAAAAAAATAGTTATTGTTCCAAAATTAAATTAAATTTAATTTTAAAATTTTCTTATATGCCTAAGCAAGGATACAGTGTCGTCGATAAGGTGTTACTACACTTTTCTATTAGGTGGAACTCTGCTCCGGTACTTTATTTTGAGACTTATTTGTTTTTATTTTGTTTCAAGGTCCGGATTTCGCACCGAAACAGACTAATTTGACTCAGTTTATATCTGATTTCAGCTATTTTTATTTCAAGATTGTGTATCTAATTTTAATACAATTTAACTATTGTTTCTATTTTTATTCATTTATATTGATAACCAAAAAGTGACACATAATTTTTTATTGCAACTGTCTTATAAATAAGTTAATGTATATATTTTCATTTCACACAATTAAAATTACAGGGTTTGGTGCTTTAAATCAAGTGTTTTAAATCAATGATTTATATCATTTAAAAAGTCATGATTTTTTATCAAAAATTTAAAATTTGCCAGAAATTTGTTATTATTATTATTTTTTAAATAAATTATGGAAATTTAATGTTTCACAACAATTATTTTACATATGATTCTTTTTTTTTTTTTGTTGTTGAAGAATTTCTTTGCCAGTATTTATTGATATACAAAGCATAATGAGAACAATGTTAGAGTTTTAAAATTTTGTTTCTTCAGTCTTGCGGTTCGGAAAGAAAAACGTTTTAGCACTACAACACTATGTGATTACTATAAAATACCCAAATCTGTTTACTTCATAAAAACCCAACAACATATTAGACGGGCGATTGCATTTCGTGCAATTTCTAGTATCACGTTCTTCGAGTTTCTTAGTATTTTACATTTTAAAAATGTATCATGCCAAAATACCGTATGTACTAAAGCACAGAAGAAAGATTCTTTGAATTGCATGCAATAAATAGCATGTTTCAATCAATTAATTGATTAATTAATTTCTTGGACTTCTTACTTCGTTCTTACATAATGAGTTTCTTCATTTTTCTGTTACATGATTATTCATCATAGCATTAAATAGGATCATATTTTAAATGGTATTTATTCACTTCACATTTCAATATGTATCGTTTATGTTGTAAATATAAGTTTTTTCATAAAGGATCATTCATAAATGATGTCACGCTTCGACTGGGGGAGGGGGGGGGGGGGGTTCGTGAAATTCCGACAAAGTGTGACAAGAGGAGGGAAGGGAGTAACAAGAAATGTGACATCGTGCATTATGCAACATAATAGTGTGACGTGTGACAAAGGGGGGAGGGGGGTCAGCTGAAGTGTGACATATTGTGACAAAGGGGGAGAGGGGGGGTCAAATATGTGAGAAAAAAGTTAGTGTGACATCATTTATGAACGTCCCCTAATATAACTTATCAAAATTTAAGTTAATGAATATTTATTTTCTTTCTTTAATTTTTTTTATTTTTTAAATATTTGTAATTCAGATCAAGTAATATGCTAGAATTAAGGGTTTCAATCCAATCACCCTTATTAATTAAGTTGCCTTTAAAATAATTTTTTAAAGATTTTATGTTAATATTTCAAAACTATTTAGTAAATACGGGTTAGTTATATTTATTCAGAAAATTATTTCATCTAAATATATTGCTGCATATTGACTGCAATGAATTTCAATTTCCCCAGTGAGATATTTTTATAAGAAAACTGTTTGACTGACTTTTCTGCAATGAATTTCAATTTTCCCAGTGAGATATTTTTATAAGAAAACTATTTGACTGACTTTTCTGCAATGAATTTAAATTTTCCCAGTGAGATATTTTTATAAGAAAACCGTTTGACTGACTTTTCTAAATTCAGTATTTGAACCATTCACTGATTATTTTTAATAAATCAATTTTAAATGGTTAATACTTCAATTGTTATATGAAATATAAACAGTGCTGTTAATATATTACTAATCCGTCTCCGTATACTAGTCCCCGCTCTCAGCGGCGGACTGGCTATGCGGGCATTCGGGCAAATGCCCGGTGGGCCGGTCCAACCTGGGCCGGTCGCAAAATATCTATCTTTTTTTTATAAAGTATACAGCTTTTACAATGTTCATAAAAAAACGGGGATCAAAACTTTGCCGTAACCCGGGCTTCAGAGAGTGCAACGGGGCAAAATCTCTAGGGTCTGGCCGGGCAGAATTTCTCAGGGCCGGCTGGTCCCTTATAGACAAGCTAAACGGCTGCCTGAGGAGGAAAAATGATTACGTTTTATTTTTAAATTTTGAAAATAAATAAATAAATAAATGAAATACATCAGTTTTGCGCTTTAGGCTGCCGCCTACGTCGTCTACATGGACGAGCTCTCGTAGCTGGCTTGAGAAATTCTCAGGGCCGGCTCGTCCATATAAAAAACCTAGGTGGCCGTCTGTTATGCAAACTTTTGAGAGCCGCAAAATTGATGTTTTTAATTAAGAGCAGTGCAGGCGGGGGAGGCTAAGGCGGCGAGGCGATTGCCTCACGGCGCAACGCCCTAAAGCAGGGGTCTCCAAACTACGGCCCGAGGGCCACATCCGGCCCGTGGACAGATTTTGTCCGGCCCGCGGAGAGCTAGCATACTTGAAAGAAAACTCCTTCTAGAGAACATATTTATTTTTTATAGCAAATTAAATTAAGTTTACTGAAGTAATCTATTTTTATGTTGAATAATTATTAATATGACATCTACATTGATATGGTCATGGGCTAACTACTCATAACATTGTTGTAGGTTATTATTTACTAACTAACAAATTATTGAAATGAATCCAACTAACATTTTATACATTTTAAATGAAAAGATAACTTATAACAAGCATAACGACATATGAAATACTAATGAGATTTATGTAATTGAGATTTTCCACTGACAATAGTTTGTAGTTGTGGACTAATTTTACTTGTACCAATTATTAAAAGAGATTTAAGATGCTCATCAGTTAATTTAGATCTGTAAACATTTTTTGTGTACTTCATTTTGGAAAAGGTCTTCTCACACAAATAAGTAGTACCAAAAACAGAAAACAGCCCACGAGCAAATTTATGCAAATTATCAAATTGTGTCAGTGGAAGACACTTATAAAATTCCAACAAAGATAAGTTTTGATATTTGTTCTTAATTATATCACTGCACTGTAGATCAATCATTTCCATTTGAAGTTCCGGGGCTAGGGTTTCAATGTCAGTATCAAAAGGATTCTGAAAAATCTTAGTTTGATTCGCAATGGCATCAAAGTCCGAGAAACGAGTATCAAAATTTATTTTCAAAGCACTCAAAGTTTCGATTGCAAAATCGATAGGAAACTCGGTCTCAGTGGTGTGGCTAAATATTTCACATGTTTTAAAATGTGAAAAACATTTACTTCGTAGTTGTGATTGAAACTGTATCAATTTCTTCCGGAATGATTTGATATTATTGTATAAATCAGGAAGATGCTGGTTTTCTCCTTGCAATCTCAAATTCAGTTCGTTCACATGTTTTGTCAAATCAACATAGAATGCTAACTTCCACAGCCATGCGTTGTTTTGCAATTCAGTAAGAGGGCGATGCTTTTCATTCAAAAAAAATTCGATCACTGCTCGAAGTTCAAAAAAGCGCTGAAGGACTTTCCCACAACTAAGCCAACGTACGGCAGTATGATAAGGTAAGTCATTTTCTCCAATCTCTTTAATAAATTGTACGAATTGTCGGTGATTCAGCCCAAAAGATCTGATAAAATTAACAGTTGATATGACTGGTTTCAGAACTTCAGACATATCCAAACATTTTCCGCACAAAGACTGTTGATGAATGATACAATGTAAGACTATTGGTTTTGAACCACCGTCATTTTCTACAGCCTTTGACACAAGAGCGACCACTCCTTTATCTTTCCCACTCATGTTTTTGCCTCCATCAGTTGTAATACATTTCAAGTTTTTCCATCGAAGGTTCTTTTGCTTAATGGCCATTTCAACTCCTTTAAAAATATCTGAACCAGTAGTTGTGCCATGAATACTATACATATCAAGAAGTTCTTCATGCACTTCATAGCTTTTATCTACTCCTCGAATATAAATCAACACCTGAGCAGTATCTGACACATCCGTTGACTCATCCAAGGCCAAAGAAAACCACTCAACATGTCCATTTTTGTTGAACAGTTGAGAGGATATATTTTCAGCGATGTCTTCTACCCTTTGAGCCACAGTGTTTGCTGACATACTGACAGTTTTTAATAAATTTACCTTTTCAGGGCACATTTCTTCGGCTACTGCGATTATGCATTCTTTGACCATTTCTCCATCGGTGAATGGTTTTCCACGTTTTGCAATTTCAAGAGCCACACGAAAGCTGGCACGAGTTTCAGCCTTGTTCAGTTTTGAGTTTTGTAAATAAAGATTTCTGCGATTTCAATCCGCGCTTCATAGCTTCGAATTTTTCTGTCCGCAAACTTCCTGTATATTTTGAGTAATTTTGAAAATGTTTTGCTTCATAATGACGTTTAATGTTATATTCTTTGAGAACGGCTATGCTTTCATTGCAAATCAAACATAGCGCCTTGTTACTGGACTCAATTACGAAATACTGAATGTTCCATTGATCTTTGAATTTTCTGCATTCACTATCAATTTTTCGCTTCTTTTCCATTCTACTAAATCACACACAAAAGCAACAATTCAAATAAAAATATTGTTACAAAGATGTCTTAAACTTAAACACGCACAAACACGTTTTAAGGAGGTACGCACTATTTTATTTCACAGCAGTGTCATAGGAACTGACTTGTGGTTGCGCCAGTAGCCTTCTTATATATTTCACTTACTGCCATCTAGAAGTGAGTGGAAGACACCAGAACTTTATCGAACCAACGAGATTATTCTGTAAGTGCTATTAGCGCCATCTGTTAGGGATAGAAGGTACTACCTATTTCTGCTTGTGTCCACCAGATGTCCTGTCACGTTACTCCTCATGGCTCGCTCGTACTCTACGACTAATCTAGAAATTACAGATAATGACAGGAAAATTAATAATATGCAGTGTTGCCGTTTTGCGGACTTTAGTTCGATTTGCAGCCTTTTTTAAACGTGGCGTACTTTTTCGGACTTTTTTTTTCATGTAAAAAAATACTCATTCGTTACTTGAGTACTCGTTAGGAACCGAAGTAACGATTACTGAAGAAAAAAGTAATCAATGATTACTTGTGTATTTCATTACTTTTGTAATCAATGATTACTATGGCGATACGATGCGGGTACCCCATTATAACGGATACCCATACGATACAGAAAATACATCAGCTTCCCCGTCGCTAATGGCATCTGGCAAAAAAGTAATCATATTTTACACCACTAGTGGACTGATTCAACTTTTTACCACCGGCAACAATTAATGATAATATGGTTTTGGCCCTTGGAATTTACTGGAGTAATCAATATGGCCCTAAGGCTGGAAAGTTTGGAGACCCCTGCCCTAAAGGACGGCAGCTATTAACAGCTAATTAACATATTACGTATTATTGCCCTTCTGTGGTGAATAAGAAAAATTAACCTATTTTGTAGACACTTAATATTATTCAAATACATATCTACGTACTTACTGACAATATTTTTAATCCCTACAAGCTACAAAATACGGCCTTGAGAATTTCTCAATCCAGGTGATGCAGATTCTCAGGGAATTTCTCTCCGGCCAGTTGTCCCAGCCGATTGTCTCACTGCGAAACGCCCTAAAGTGCGGCGACTGTTAACAGCTAATTTATATACAGTATGAGACCTGGGGCCGCCATCTTTCCAGATTTCGGAATTTTCCGGATTTTGGGTTCTCATTCAAAAAAGTAGCATCAAAGCTCATATAATTTGCTCTGGAAGTTTTTATTAGCATTTTGCTCATTTATAGTATTTTTGGTCACTGGCGTAGATAAGGGGGACAAACCCCCCCCCCCCCCCCGAAACTATGACTTGCGGCAAATTGCGCGAAATGTTCGCGAGAACACAAATATAATGTAATAAAAACTAGAATATCTGCAATTGAATTTATTTTCTTAAATAAAAAAGGAATAATTTTATTACTTTCAATTTTATGCAATATTTAGGTATTTAATTAAATGTACAGAATTTTGGTACAAAATATTGTACATGATTAAATTATTTTCTTTAATGCTTCGTCGTTATCACTTCGAACGGTCGAAAAGGACCGTTCAGCATCTGCGCTGTTAGTCGAACTGACAAACATCGGATTGCTACTTTGGACAGGTTGGGAAAACTTTCTCTCTTGAATTTCCAGAATTGAATTGCTCTCCTTCGACGTGTAACTCATTGGGGGAGGGGGTATCATAGGGTTATTGTTAACAATGGAACAACTATTAACTTCGTCAAAAACATTTAAATATTTGTATTGATTTGGATCGAAAACTTCCTCTAAACCTGAGTGGAATTATCTATAACTAGTTTTATAGTTATTTTTCTATTGATGAATTCTTCTAAAAGTTTGGTACATCTGTCATACATTTTAAAAATTCAGAACAGTATAAATTGCTGTTAAAGTGTAAGTAAAAAAACAAAATAAGTCTCAAATTTTAAACAATCGTGGTATTTTTTAAAAAAATTGCAGATTTTAGGAAACAGCTTTAAAAATCGAGGGAATTCACGGAGTGACAAACCTGCACCCCTAATCGTACCACTTTCCTAGCGGTTTCTCCACTAAATACCTCGAAGCGCGAGCCCGGCCGAACCTGAAATGATTTTATATAGTACATGGATTAAATGTAGGCTTTTTGTTGCTATCGCAATTGGTTCTAATGATTTTCTTTTAATTTTAAGTAAAGAATATATATATTTTTAAACTGTCATGAAATGCTCCAGTTGAGATTAAATTCTGGTGAGATAAAATGCATGAAAAATGTTGGAAAATTTTTGGTTTGGCAGCATTTTCGGGAAGGGTTTGATTCGCAGTCGAATTTAAAACTAGAATATATTCGGTGCAACTTTTGCAGTTATGAGACCTACTAATATTAGATATGGGTTTTTAGTCTGGAGAAAATAGAAAATGAAAGTGGACACACAGAAGACTAGCAAAAAAATATTATTAGAATAAACAAAAGGAAGCTGGAAATAGCCAGCAATCCGAATGAAAGCAATCCGAACTTTTAACAATAAATTTATCTAAACTAGAATCTTTCCCATGACTGTTCACAATGCTCCTTAGTAACAATCTTACCCAGCATTCCCTTACTACGTTTCATGCCAGAGCGGAAGAAAGACTCTTTTATGACTTCTTCCTTTTAAGAAGGTGCTTTCAAGCACCACAGGGGATTGCGTTAATTGCTCTCCACTTTCAACTTAACTTATCACTACTGACCATTCAATAATAACGCCTCAGCTGCATATATAGAAACAGATACGCAGAACACGTAGATGGGAGATAGTGGGAGATAAAATGATCGAGTTTCTTTCTCAATCTCTCTTCTCCCCTAACAAATGGTACTGTAGCCATAAACAGGCTATTTTCTCACGTTCTTTAAGCATAAACTATTCTAATTTAAATGGTTTGTTCCTCCAATAGTCGTTTACTTTGCCTGTAGGTTGTTGTATGAATATTTTACCATGAGCTCGAGCCCACCCACTTTCCTCTCGAAAAACTTGTATCCACAACCTCCACCCCTTATGCCTCGGTGGGTCGGTCTGTCCTGCGCTTTTTTTTTTTTTTTTCCAGAATTCCAACCCAATATATTTAGGGAAGTGCATTGAATGAGAGGCAATATTGAAGCGAGCATAAACCTATTACAAACTTTTTCAATTCGAAATAGAAAATTGATGATGATTGTTACAAAAAGAGAAAGTTTATGTCCTCTGAAGAAGTACAATCTGCTGAATCAGAATTAGTTTCACTAGACACTTCCTGAAGGTAATTTTATTTTTGCCGCTTTTAAATGCATTATCTAACAAGAAGTTCCGTCCAGAACTATACGAGCCGATTTTAAGTTAAAAACCAACTTCAAACTTATAATCCAGCCATCTCTCTTTCTCATTTAGCTTTAGTTCTAATTACTTCAAATAGAAATAAAATTTCACGTTAAATTAAAGCACAAATGAGCATTAAAACGCAGACATATGTTTCGGGATCGCTTGGAATCCCTTTTTCAATGCGACAGGGAGCTTCTAGATGCAAAACATCCAAATGAAGCCATCTAGAAGCTCCCTGTCGCATTGAAAAAGGGATTCCAAGCGATCCCGAAACATATGTCTGCGTTTTAATGCTCATTTGTGCTTTAATTTAACGTGAAATTTTATTTCTATTACTTTGCACAAAGTTTAATCATTACTACTTCAAATACATTTTCAACGGTTAATACATATTCATTCACTCATCATTCATTTTTTCATTTATTCAGTCTTTCATTTACTCATTAATGTATTTATTCACTCATTTATTTATTTTTCCATTCGTTCACTCATTTATTTATTTTAGAATTTATTCACTCATTTATTCATTCAAAAATATTCTTAGAAATCCCGATGAAAAAATTTCACATGAAAATAGGCTTCCTTAGTTCCGATCTAACTTTGTATTTGTACATGTTCTACGTCATAAAATCTTTCCGATGAAGTTTGTTCCAAGCAAATCCGTCTGTTAGATCATGATTTATATAAGATTGAAAATTCCCCGTAGGGGTTACGTTATTTTTTTTTTTGAACTGTTCGAAAATGAATAAAGGTTGTTTAAATCAAAAAATCTTCTACTCTGAAAGCTTCTTCCAGTAAGCTTGTTCGTAGGAGCTTGGATCCTACGCCCAGAGTTCACATAATTTGCCAATAGGCGCTAATGTTGAGATTTTTTGAACTATTCAAAATTAAGCGAAAAAATGGGCAAATCAACAAGTCAAATGTAGAAACAAGATGCCCACGCCGAGATCTTTCGACTGGAAAATAAAATATTTCGAATCGGACAAATCCTTCAAAAGTTATTGGGAGGGGGGGGGGGACAGACAGACCGACAGACACACATTTTCTACATCTCAAAAGCATACTTTCAAATTTTTCATTTTTCAGTCTTTATTTAATTACTTCACTTATTTTAACTTTTTCTTTATTTTTAACGATATTTTCCGGATACATTTAGCTTTCTTTCATGCTTTGTTAATTTTGTTTAACACTTTGACGGGAAAGTAGGCTAAAAATGATAATGGGAAAAAAGTTATCAGTTGAGATTAAAAATAGTTCTATGTTCTATGTGACAAAAATTTTTATTCCTGTAAATTTGTTAAGTTTGGTAAGTTTTATTTTTATTTATTTATTTTTTTTTTAATTTTATTTTATTTTTTGTTTGTTTTGTTATTTGTTAAAGGTATTCTTGTTTTATTGCATACTAGCTGACATGCCCGGCGTTGCGCGGGATAACATTGCATCATTCCCAAGCCAAGTGAAACATGTCCAAAATTATGTTTTAATTATATAAGGAGAAATATAGTTTAAAAATTCCAGCAGAAGATGGGCAACAGTCCTTAAAAATCCCATTTAAACAGTAAAACTTCTTAAAAATCACGATAACATTAAAAAGCTCAGTCTCTAAAAATTTCTTTTATTGAACTAAAAGTAACAAACAGTCTGTAAAAATCAACATTAAAATTCCAACAGCAGTTCATAAAAATTTCCATTTGAGTAAGGGCAACAGTAACTAAAATGCTCATATGCATCAGGATAATCGTTCCAAAATGATATCAAGAATCCGTAAAATCCCAATTACAAAATAGACAACGCCACATCTAAAAACTCCCATCAGAATTAGAGCAGTATTCTTTTTAAAAATGCCCATCAGATGAAGAGCAATGGCCCATGAATCTTTCTGCTACAATAAAGAAAACATTCCCTAAAGCCCTCCATTTGAGTAAAGACAACTATTCCTAAGCATCCCTAATATAATAAGGACATGAGTCCCAAAAAATCTCCATTCGAATCAAGATGTCAGTGACTAAAAATGACCATTAGACTACAGAACTTTAAGACCTGCTGTTCCTAAAATTTCCAACAGTCCACTTGAAAATACCCATCAGAATAATTACACCAGTTCCTAAAAATCCCGCTTGCGAAATCTTCAAAACATTTACTAAAATTCAATAAAATAGCACTTCTATAAAATTCGGCTAAAAACGGGAGAAAGAAAAGCATTATTTCCAAAGGCAAAGAAACATGCACATTTCAGTTGGAAAATGTTTAGTACTGCGCCAATACTGTTTGAAATATCAGTTGACAGAAAGAGATAACTAAATTCTGTCCAAACGGTGGCGAATATGCATTACAAAAAATAAATAAATGCTATAAAATAAATCACTTGAGTAAAACATGGAATCAATTAAAACCGCTGCGTAAAAAAGTTAAAATAAAGTAAAAGTTCGCCAAATTGCATTATTGTAATAGAAGCTTAACGCAAATGCGCCAAGATCCTACAATGTAAATCACGTATTGAATTGAATGAGAACAATATTACTAATAAGGAATTTTGGCCCCGTTTGGAAAAGTTACGAAGCGTAAAATATCATAGTATATTGAGAACAAATACTGCACGGGGGAAAATAAATTGTCACCTCTTGGCGAAATATTAAATTTCATCAAAAATCAGCAATATCGAAAGCCTTCCAACCTAGTAAATGTATGCAACTTTATCCAAACATCAATTTTTATTAGCTATACTGTAACAGGAATAATCTATTTGGCAACAAAAGTACTCTTTATTTCAGCGAAAATACTCAATTTGAGCGAATAAATTCAGAGGTAATTTAAGAATCGTTTTAAAATTCGAAAACTACTTAAAATGAACATTGTGTGTGTCCTACTTGTTCTACGAATTTCAAAAAGACATCATTTTATGAAGTTACGCAGAAAAATTAGTTATGCATCTTATGCAGAGAAATTCGAAACGTAAATAATGAATTAAAAACAACTGACTACGCGGAAAAAAAAGTTATATCTTCTTGGCGAGAAAAGTATATGTTTGCAATTTAATCCGAAAGGAATTTTCATTAGTTTTGCTTCAGCAGAAATTTTCCTTTTGGCGACAAAAGTACTATTTATTTTGGCGAAAACACACAAATTTAGCAGATAAAGTCAGAGGTAAGCCTTGCTTTAAAGTTCGAAAACTACTTCAAGCGAATACTGCGCGTGTTCTATTTGTTCTACGAATTGCAGAAAGAGATCATCTTGTGCAGTTTTTTACGGGCATTCAAATGCTGAAAAAAACTAATACGTGGGACGTTTCTTCGATGAGATAAACCCAAATCAACAGTTTTGCTCAAAATTGGAATAAAAGAAGAACAAATTCGAATTTTCGGAAAAACGCTTCGAGGTGCACGAGGACCTGGTCCAAGGTACCTGTAACCAAAATTTCGTACTCCTAGACCGTTCCATCTCGCCAGGAGGCGATCGACAGACAGACACACACACACACACACACACACACACACACAAACTTTTGGTTTTATTTATATAGATTTAACTTTCTGTATTAGCAATTTTTAAAAACATTTGGATTGACTTAACACTTTTATTATTCTTTCCATTGTATTCACTCAGACTGGAGATTCAGAAGTTGTCTTGTTCGTTAATCACCTTCCTTCCCAAGGCACGTAAACTTTATCAGTGTTTAATTTTTAACATAATATTGTGCTTTCCCTAAAACAGCTTCAGTTCTAGTTAAATTCTGTCTCAAGTGAAAATTATATAAAAACGTAAATCAGATAGTTGATAAATATGTTTTTTTTTCCTTCAATTTTCACATTGAAATGAGTCTAGTTAGAAACTCCATTCATAATATTTTTTTAATCATCAATTCTATTAATATTTTTCGTAAAATTAACTGCGAGAAATCGACCTTCCTCCAGAAGACCCCCCCCCCCCGTAATTGGGGTCTAGACAACGCCACTGTTTTTGGTTATCGTATACACTCGCCTATAAGTCATGAAATTATCACAAGAAACGAAGTTGGAGTTGGCTTATATTCGAAGGCAAAACGTCGAAAAACTTAGACTTTTCCCGATATTATTTTAATCTCTTAACAATAAACGAAAATAATTCCGGTAATTTCTGATATGATTTTACATTCTCTAGTTACTTAATTGCAGTAAAAAATCAGACGATCGGGAAAATGCGAGAAACGCGGAATTTCAATTTCGCGAATGTTCTGTATCGCGAGAAAATTAGAGCTCATTTTTAAAAAAATAAATGTAATAAAACAACAAGGAATAAAAAAAGCAAAATTTAATGATATTAACTCACAATAACACTCTAATTCTAATTGCAAAAACAAACCCTTTTCAGAAAATCGAGAAATAACTTCGAACTGCACATTTCCGATCTTAAACATGTTCATTGTTCATTGCATTTTATTTTCCTTCTTTTCAAAATGACATATTTCCAAAAAAAAAAAAAAAACACGGCGCAAAATATTTCCTGATTTTTTTTGAAGAAGTTCCGGATTTTGGGTCTTTTGGGATTCCGAATTTGGGGTCCTATACTGCGTTACGTATTACACTTCCATGCTGAATAAGAAAAATAACTGTCGCGTGAACATTTAATATTTTAATACATATCGACATATTTACTGACAGTATTTTTTGTTCCTGCAATCTGCAAAATACCTGCCCTCCAAAGGGCCGGTCTGTTTGAAATATGCCCGGGCCGAATTTTCTTCCCACCGCTCTCGTCCTCGTCGTCCTCATAAAAAATATTTTCACAACAAACACAATGGCACAATGTTAACCACATGTTAAATGTTTTTATTATATTGAATTATATTTTTGCATTTTCATTCACAGAACTAAATCTAAACTTTAAAACTAAGACAATGCATCTACTTTTGCTTCTGAATAGGGATTATTTTCTGAACCAAAGATATGCCTACTTGAAACTTTAGAAAAACTGAAATAATAATAATATTAATAACAGGGTAATATGGGATGTGAGATGCTTGAGATTTGTGGATAAATGTCAGAATATCAAACAAGATAACTCACATTATATGGATTGTTTACTTATAAATTAAATGCTGCACTGCAAAAAATGTGTGTGTGTGTGTTTGCCCCAGGATCTTGAAATATTTTTTTGATATTTTTTTTTCTTGAAATATATATGAACCAAATAGTTTGACTGAAATGAAAATTCGGGATTGTTAATTAGTGACCCATAGACGTTGCTGGCTGCTTATTATTAGGGGGGGGGGGGGGTCGCTATTGTGTAATGCAGGGGGTGTTACAGTCCCTCTCCTTCTCCCCTCACCACCAGTATTTTAGGAAAAGAGGTCAGCAGTTCTGCTTCAGTAATGTAAAAACAATCCTTATATCCTAATAATATTTCGTTTTTTTTTTTTTTTTGAAAAGGTGATAGAAAGTAAAACGTAGCCATTAAAGTATTTGTGTTGCTGCTTAAAAAAAAACCTACTGTATCTGAGTGAGAATGGCAGGCGATATTATTTTTACATATAAAGCATAAAAAACTTCAAAGCAAAAGTCTGCTTTGCGCATTTAATTAGAATTGTCGCCCCTATTTTCCAGATAAAACAAAATTTCGAATAAGACTGCAGTAAAAGCATTTCATGCAAAACAAGCTAAGTTATGCCAAGAAGTTTTGTTTCCAAGCCTGAAGTAGTGGTTGTTCTTCTATGATTGATTGACTGATATTAGGACAGGCCTGTAGCCAGACTCTGACTCCAGGGGGGGGGGGACTTTTGGACGAGAGGGGCAAACTACTTTTTCAATTTTTTTCTAACATGTTAGAGAACTTATGCTCCATTTTGGGCGTTTTCTTAAAGCTTAAATTAATAATTTATTTAATAATTAATGCAATTATTTTATTTATTAATTGATTAATTAAACAATTAATTAATGAAACTAATATTAATTTAATTCAATACTGAAATTATTTGATCTTAAAAGAAATACTTGATTAAAACTTACAAAAGGCAGAATTGAATTTTTAAAGCTTATTCTAAGAATGTCTTTTGTAAATGAATAAAATATATGAAATAACATAAAAAAGTGAACATTTTTTAAAGATAGTTTTAGTGTGAACGATCATTCAAAGTAAGATATTAAAGCATAAAACATGTATCGGTATGTTACAGTAAAAAACTGGACTGCCTTATGATCCTTTCATTAGTGCCTGCTTTAGATTTAAAACAGGAAAAAAAATGAGCTAAATAAAGGAAAAAGTTCATGTTTTTTATGTTTTCTAAAATTTGAATTAAGAGATAAAGGAGGCATTGAAACCTCATGTGTCACGCAGATACCATCCTATATATATGAGTGTGTGTGTGTTTGTTGTTTTTAATTTCATTATTACCGCTGTTATCATTGTTATAACTTTTTTTAGTAATTTTTTTTAAGTAAAAGTTGCCGCCCTTTGGTACGCTGGTCCACCGCCATTTTAGGGGTCCCAATCCATCTCTGAATGTATAAACTGAAAAGCACCGACAAAGAAATTGTCAAAAAAACAACAGGACCGAATCTCGCTGTCATACAGCTATGCAGAAGTTGATCCATGCAAAAAGACTTGCTCCAACTCTTCTGAGGGCTTTCTTTAAATTAAGAGCATAATCTTATGTTTGCTGCTTCAAATTCTTAAACATTAGATGATCGAAAATCCTTTGTATGGATCTGTAACAAAAATTAAGTTTAAATGAAAAAAGAAATAAAACCACACATTTTCCCTCAGTATATATTTAAACGCAATATGGTTTTTTAATTTTGCATATAAACAAAAAATAATAATAATATTAATACATGAAGTTAAATTGACTTTCTAAGCATTCAAAATGATAGACTTTTTATATAATGTTATAATATCAAAAATGCATTAAATGTCGCAACATGATTCCTTAAAAATTGTTCGTTTGCTGAATTATGGTTGAAGGCGAAAATTTCATCGGTAATTTGATCTGAAATCTCGCTTCTTTTCAGCCATGCAACAGATTTGCAACATGCATAACAACAACCAACTGTAAGAAAATTATAAGGGATTCTACTGAAATTGTCGAGAAAAAAAACTGTTTATTTTAATCATGATAAAGGTCGGAACAAAACGCCGACTTCGGATTTAAAGAGCCGTTTTTGAAGCAGACGACGAGATCACGTGATTCGAAGATCATGTGACCTGTGACGTCAGGTGAGGAGCAGAGTACCTCCATGGTTTCTCCCTAGACGCTAGTCGAGTACTATATCCTAGCCCTGACTATATCCACTCTCTTTCTTCTCGGGAAAAACGTGGCTTCCCCTCGTTGTCATGGTTACCGAGCAGGAATGTCCGTCGACGGACAATATCAAATCCATTTGATATTGTCCGTCACAGACGAATTGCTTGGCCAATCATTATGAAGCAAAAAGAGAGAGCTTCGGCCATGTTTTGTCTGTCGTGTTTATTTGGAAACGCAGCTCAAGTGAGTGATTTATAATTATTACTATTTCTGTGCAGCACTTATATTAAAGCATTAAGAGTAATGTGCTATTTTATGTTGTAATACGCATTACTGCGTTTAAAATTTGTTTCTTAGCATCTTCTATTTTCAATTTAATTAATTAATCACGATATGAGAAAAATAATGTAATAATAGTAAGTAGCAAAGCGTAGAGTTTGAAAAGATCCATAAGTGCATTTAATGTTTCGGCGCTACTTTATTTGCATTTTTATTTTAGAAAATTTTACCTATCTACTATGGTACCACATTTGCGTATTAATGTTTATTTGTTGCTCGAATTTAATATTTTGCTTATTGCACTGGACATTGATTTATTCATTTCTTTTGTAAAAATATAAAGCACTTATCACCGATATCATAAACATAACTAGTTAGCTGTCAGTTGAATTCATTGACATAACTTCATCAACAAGTCAGATCCATTGTATGAAAGATTACTTTCAGTTCATAATTTACAGGTTAAAAGATCACTCTGTCAACAGATTTGTTTTGTTTACATATCATTTTTATTAACATTGTTATTTGTGGAGGTGATTTCATGTCAGACTGTGAAGAAAATTTGCATTTAAATTTAGTTTGCTACTTAATGTTTAAAAAGTTTTAATTTATATGCATTTCTTTACTGGTATTAAAACATAGTTTCTACACCAAACAAGCTGAGGTTACATGCAGGCAAGCCTGAGTACCTGAGTTGCTTCTTCAAAATCAATGTAAACTTTAACGTTATCAAAATTTAATAGTAACAAGTTGATCACTAATTAGTTCTGGTTTAGACCTGTTGGGTAAACCTACTTATGGTAAAACCTACCATGCTACCTAGACTTGGAAACATTGCCAAATCAAATGTAATTAAAGGGCAGCTAATATTTAGTTTTATCGTATCAGAATATTAACTAACACCTCAACTAATGAATTCATGTTAATAACAATTGTATCGATCAGTGTCTCTATAACCACAGGTGTAATCGAAAGAGGACGGTGTACCCCCATATATTTACTTTAAAACACCCTTTTCTCCTCCCTTGTTTTTTAAAATTTTTAACTCAAGCATCCCCTCAGAGCTTTTGATGTCGATAACTTATGCTTGTATCTATAAGCATTCCCCAAGTTTTTTTCCAGCACTATGCACTACTGTTGATAAATACCAGAATACTCGTAAATTATTTGCTGTGTGTGAAGCTTCATGTACGATCATCAACATGCGTTCTTAACATTTGTCTTTTTTTACAGCTTTTTTACGTGGGAAATAACTTTTTTGGACACGGGCATTGCTGTAGGTTGCTGTTTTTTGATTAAAGATGCACAACTGACCATTTGGTACATCTACTCAGTATTTTTATACATGTAAGTACATTTTTAGACTTGTAGTTGGTGAGAATTGTTTTTGGTTCAGTTTTTGCAAAAATTATGATGAAATAAAATAATATTCTTTGTTCTATATTTTGCTTGCACATTTTTTAATGAGTATTGACCCTCCTTAACTTTACATCCAAACCAACCTTATCCCTAGACTAGGAGGAGTGAGATTTTAATATAGTTACATTAAATCATAATTGTTTAATGCTTGTGTTATTTATTATGTTCTTGCATTGTTACTTATTTTTTAATCTTATGCGTATCACATGATCAATATTGTCAGTTTGAATCATATACATATCTTCAGTTTTGCATGCTTCATGAACAAAAATTTACTTGTAATATTTCATATAGTTGTAGACTGATAATACACATTTATTGCATAGCACAAGAAAGTGAAAAACTATATCAAAAGCAAAAGCAAGACTAAAAAATTGACACTATTGTAATTCATACATTCCATATATAGGTCTCAATAATGCATGTGTATTTGCAACATAAATTGTCAAAACTAGGGGCGAATCTTTGGCCGGGCAATCCGGGTGACATCACAGCACCGGCTCATTATTATCGACTTGTAATTAACAAATTGTTCATTGGGATGATAATGGAGGCTGAGTGGTAAGCCTTTTGTGCTTCCATGCCACGGGTCCGGGGTTCGACTCCCGGGTTGGGCAGGGATTACTCAGCCTTTTATCGCTCCAGTGGGGTGGATAAAATGAGGACCAAACACACTTGGGAATTAACACTGGGGATACTTGACCGGAACATCTGCTTCTGCATCCTAGGGCCCTTGGTCTCAAAAGTTGGGATGGGCACGGTAGGTCATGGTCCCTATTGGGCTGTTGCGCCATGGAGTCAGTTACTTAGTTAGAATTGTTCTTAAATTCTTGCTCTAAAAGTGATTGTATCTTAAAACTACATTTGCATAGTTTTCTTTTGTAAAATTCACAAATCATCATGTTCAGTCATTGGAAATTGTGGCCAAATTAATAATTCATGTGCAACCGAATTTAAATTATATTTCCAATACTGTTTTTTAATTCCTAGAAAACAACTTGGTGGAAAATGTTTTCTGCATATGTTATATTTGTAAAGATTACGTCACAGTATTAACTGTTTTTTTTCTTTTTTACAGATGTTATGGAAAGACAGATGACTTGTACAGGCTGAAATATTGAAATTGTACTTCTTCTGCTCATTATTGTCTTCAAATTATTGATATATGTACTTATGAATTATCAAAATTTTGTTATGTTCTTTGATTTCAGTATTATAATTAAGTACTTCAATAAATTCTTCCTTCAAAATTTTGTTTTGTGACTTTAATGTGTGAGTACCGAATTAGTGTGCAAACTTTTGAGTTATTTGAAAGAAGAAAATAAAAAGACAATGTTTTTCTTCTGAGATTTGTATCTATTAGCATAAGCATATTACTTTTATAAAAGCATTTTGCATTTCTTATTAATGTTTAATGTTAAAAGCACAATTTTTTACACATTGGCAAAAGTATCATCTATATGTTATACCCTTTGTAGTTACTGTACAGGTTTCAAAATGCAAGGGACAATATTCTTATTTTAGAAATGCTTTTTACAGTTAGCGGGGTCACAATTTAGTAAACTGCGTTTTTTTAGGATTTCTAACAGTTGTCTCATGTTTGCAATTTATTAGGAGAAAAATAGGAAAGCTAACATGCAATTTAAGTGTTATAATAATGCCACACTTCCTTGATTATATAAAGTGATTTACAGCTCATTTTGAAGAAATATTAAATTCTAGTGCAAATAAAAACAATTCAACTTTATCTTGTAATTTCTAGATCTGATCTTTTTTAAAAAGTAATTGTTAGATATGTAATTTTTTTTCCTAAACAGAAAATTTAAATTTCTTCTTAGCATTGATTTTAAATCAAGAACGAAAAGGATTTGCGTATCATTTTCGCCTGACAAAATCAATATCATTTCTGAATATCTATTTACAATTAATTGCACCAACAACAATTTATGTATTTTTTGTCATTTACGAAGCTCATTGATAAGACCGCTGAAGTAATGATATTATTTATGTTTGTTAAAAATAATCAGAATTTTCTTTTTCAAAATTAAGCAAACATTTATCTCTGCCCGACACTTGTATGAAATGAAATCGCTGCTGAAACTGAATGAAAATTCGAGTTTATTAAATGCATCGTCTGCTTCTGAAATCGATGTCTAAATACAGAGCCGTCAAATGACGAAGGCACCCCATTATTGGCTCATGTAGAGAGCTAACGCCTTGCAATCATTGGCTGAAACCCACGGCCCGTCGCAGAACCTTTGTAGTGTGAATTGAACTCGCGTTTCTCCGTCACGGACGAATTTTGTCCGTCCGTCCGTCGGTTGTATGTGTGAATCCGGCTTTAATGTGTTCAACGTTTTTCGTGGTTAGCCGCTGATAAAGTCATTTTCTGTCCAGCCCTTCCCTGGATAGCGGGGAGAGCTTTGTTCTTTGTTTAGTTTCTGCAATTCCAGGAAACTTTTAAATCCCCTGGCCGTTTGGTGTGGGAACTGATAATGGAAGACATGAGAGCTTCTCTGGTCAGCGCAATGAGAATCCAAATTCGGGGGGGGGGGGGGGGGGGGGCGCTTATTCGGTATTTTCCAGAAAGAAAATCACGGGGGAGGGGCGCGTGTTCGGTACTTTATGGTAGTTTTCTCTGCTCTTGCAGGATCGATGCATGGTAGTGAATTGTCCGATCGTTATTGTTATTTTCGGCACGTGCGTTTTTAATTTTTACACCACGAGTTGATGCGATGCTCAAGTGCGGGGCTTGATCAAGATCCTGTATTTCTTTATATAAAATGGGGAAATGTGTTTTTAATCCCTTATGGACAGAGAAAGCAGAATACTGTGGCTGTTGAGAGCAAGCGAATCCAATCGAAAAGCAAGATGTGTTTGCTGTGCGAAAGATATAGACATTTCTCACATGGGAGAATCAGCTTTGAAAAGTCATATGAAAGGTGAGCAGTAACTTATTATACATTTTATTAGCATGTAATAATATATTCGGAATCGTTTAATTTTGTTTCGGTTTCATTGATCGTAACGTTGTCTTGTACAAAAGTAATAACGTTTTTGTTTTTTTAAGTTTACATGATTATAACGACGTCAGAAACTTAATAACGAAAGATTTTTAAAATTAATTTTATTTTTATTAATGTTAAATTCCTCTTTTATTACGTTTTGGAATGGGACTGCAAGAAATCGCCAGTGTATATATTTTTTAGAACTCTTATCCAGCATGTTAAAAGAACGGAATGTTCCAAAAAATCGGGCTTTTCAAAATTTAGCGCTTCGCCGCATCTTTGCGCTTCAGCCGAAAATAAAATGCGGAGAAGCGCGATAGCGCTTCTAATAGATGAATTCTTTTTTTTTAGCTAAAAGTGCTATATATATGCTAAAGAATGCTATATAGTATATGCTAAAAGTGCGGAATGTGCCGAAAATGCAGAGAAGCGCTATCGCGCTTCTACACATTTTCGGCGCATAAAAAGCGAAGTGCAACATCGCTTCGTCGCACTCAAACGGTTAACAATATGCAAAAACACACTTTAAGCTATTTTCACAACAATAAATATTTTTTAATAATAATAATGATAAAAATTTTTTAATACAAATGCATGACTTTGGAACTTAGAGTACACTCATGGTATCATTCATGTATTAAAGATTTTTTTTTAATTCAGACATTTTAAATTCTATATTCTCTATAATCCCCCCCCCCCCCGTATTAATTCCACACAATTTTGATATTTTTAAATTTGGAGTAGTTTTTCTTATGTGACTTGTTTTAAGTAAAAGCTTTTTTTTTTTTTTAAACTTTGCCAGCATTAACCACGCGCTTCGCCGAAAATTGCGATCCGTGTTTGAAATTCAATCCTTTTACATCTTTTCAAAGTTTGAATTATTTTGAAAGCTGAAAGTGTTTTTATCGAATGCTGCGTAACTGGATTATTTAATTTTTATTTGAAAGATTTCTTTATTTCTTGACTTGATTTAGTATTGTTTTTTTTTTAATTTTTGAAGGTGTTAAGTTTTAAACAGAAAATGTTATTTAGTTTTTCGTTTATTTAAAAATAAAATATATTTTTAAAATTCAGTTTTCGTATTTTAAGTAATTTTGATGGTTTCCAAAACTTATTATTAAACATAGGATATGTCAGAAACAAATTAGGTAAAACAAAATACTAACAAAAAATACAGTGGCGGATCCAGACGCTTTAGGTAAGGACTAGAAAGAATTGACTTTCTTTTCTTCCTTCACGCTAAAAACGAGGAAAAAGAAACTATTTCGCAGATGGAGCGATAAAACTTCTATTCTATGTGACTTCTATTCTTTCAATTCTATGTGACAAACTGAGATAACCGGGTAATTGCTAAGACAGAAAGAAGCAGACACCTGCAAAATCACTTAGACAGTTGATTTATGCTCACGTTAAATCTTCAATAGACTTGAAGAAGACTCCATTTGACCCCCCCCCCCCTACATTTTCGCGAAAAAGAAGTTATTGATGATATTGCGAGCTGAAAATTTCGCTAATTATATATGAACAAAACCAAAAGTTTAAAAAAAGTGCTCAAGAAAATAAGTGCTTTCACAGTATATATTCCTTTATATGTCCAGTTTAAAAAAAAAATGTGTTTTTTTGTATTTAATTAGGGAATAATTAATAAAAATTTTATTGATAATTTTAATTTAATAAATCAATTAAGTTTAATTAAATAATTGATTAAATTATATTTGGAAATTAAAACGGATCACAGTTTCTGGAGTTGTCCCCCCCCCCCCCCAGAATTTTTTTCTGGATCCGCCACTGAAAAAATATAAATGAAGTAGTAAAAATGCAATTGTTAAAATTTATTGTATTTCAGGTGTACTAAAAGCGTAAAGTACTAAATGTTTTCGCTTTTTTTCTTAGTCTGGTCATAAATGTATTTACTCCTTTCTTTATGAAACTGATTAAAGTTCTGACCTTCAAATTGGTATTTAGTAGACAAGCACCATCCATGATTCCTTATTTTTAAATGGAAAAATGTATTGATTGATTTTTCTTTTTTGTATCTTTTTTCTTATTAGTACATTCATTTCAACAGCATGTAAATTGAATTATCTGCAGGAATGAAATGTGTTTGTTGAAGTGTAAAACTATATTTTCAGCAATCAACTTTTTTTCATTTATTATAACTCAGTCATTGTTTTCATCCATATTAAAAAAAAAAAAAAAAAACTTTTGAAGTAAAATTGGTTTTCAACTTTTTTCCTTATATTTTACAGCTGGTAAACATTCTTCATTAATGAAGGCCAAGGAAACGGCAGTTACAGCTATTGGAAATTTCTTTTCGAATTCTGCTAACAAGAGCAATCCAGAAAACAGTACCCCTACAATCAGTAATGTAGCTGCTTCGACAGCTCTTGCAAAGGATGTCCTGGATGCTGAAATTTTTTGGTGCTTAAAAACCATCACTAGCCACTATTCATACAAGTCATGCAATGACATGAGTACTTTATTCCAAACCATGTTCCCTGACAGCAAAATTGCTGAAAAATTTTCCTGCAGTGAAAGAAAGGTAGCATACTTTTGCCATTTTGGTTTAGCACCACATTTTGAAAGACTTATGCATGATAGCTTTAAAAATGTTCGTCACTTCACTCTATTATTTGACGAATCGTTAAATAAGACTAATCATAAGAAGCAATTGGATATTCATGTAAGATATTTCCAAGAAGAACGCAAACAAGTAGTGACGAGGTATCTCACATCAGTATTTATGGGTCATGCAAGAGCAAAGGATGTGTATTCAGCATTTTTATTAGCTGTGGGAAATTTGAACTTAAAAAGGTTGTTGCAAATTGGTATGGATGGTCCGGCAGTGAACTGGTGTTTTTATGAAAAGATTCAAAATGACCTCGCGGAAGAGTTGAATGTTCAATGCTTATCCATAGGTAGTTGCGGTTTACATATACTAAATAATGCATTTGGTAAAGGGGCATCTGCTGCTGAATGGGATTTATCTGCAGTTTTAAAATCTTTGTACTATTTGTTTAAAGATTCTCCTGCAAGAACAGAAGATTTTTTAAACTGTTCTGAATTTAAAAAAGTTCCGTTAAAATTTTGCAGTCACAGGTGGCTGGAAAATGCTCCAGTGAGTTTACGAGCATATGAAATTTGGAAGGACATTAAGATCTATATTAAGGAAGTGGAAGTTGGTAAACTACCAAAGGTCACGACAAATTCTTTTTCTGTGGTAAGGAATGCAGTTCAAGACAAACTCATGCCTGTAAAATTGTTATTTTTTGCTTCTGTTGCAGACATTTTGCGTCCATTTTTAACTCTGTATCAGAATGATGGCCCAATGGTACCCTTTTTTGGAAAGGACACGCAAAAAATTATAAAACAATGCCTGCAACGGTACAGAGTGTTGAAGGAAGAACATATAGAAAAAGTGAGTTCTTCTCTTAGGGATCTGTGCAGTTTTGATTTTTCTAATGCATCAATTTATTCTGAAGTTAATAAGGTGAGCACTGGATTTATGGGGGATAAATTAATAAAAGATTTACTGGTTAAAAAAGAAATATCAGACAAAGATGTGCTATTTCTTAAACATGGATGTCGAAAATTTATTATGAGTATGTTAACAAATATCATGAAGAAGAGCCCACTTAATTATTCAATAGTTAGAAATGCTATGTGTTGTGCTCCAAATTATTTGTTGGAAAATCCAAAAAAGTCCATGCTGAAAATGAAAAGCATGCTTTTAACTTTATCCCAAGCCAATTAGGTTGATGAAAAAGAATGTGACAATATTTTATTAAACTTCTCAGACTTTTGTGAACAAGTCGTTAAACCTGAAGCATCTGCTTTCAGAAGTTTTGATCATACGAAAACAAGGTTGGATGATTTTCTTGTCATCTATTTCCAAGGAGATATGTTTTCTAAATTGTGGGAAATCTTCCAAATAGTTTTCACTCTTTCCCATGGACGAGCATCTGTGGAAAGAGGATTCAGTGTGAATAAAAACATTGAGGTGGAGAATTTGAGCGAGAACTCTTATATTTCTCAACGAATTATTCATGATTATGTGCAAAACAGTGGCGGACTTGACACCGTTAAAATAACAAAAGAATTGCGAGTTTCTTGCAGTAATGCATACTCCAAGTACAAAGCATATTTAGAAGCCCAAAAAGCGAAGGAAAAAGAAAGTGAGAAACTAAAAAAGAGAAAAAAAGAAGAGGAAGAAGTCTTGATCTTGAAAAGGAGAAAAATTGATTTGGAAAATGACATAGCAAATTTGAATGATGAAGCAGTAAAACTTGCTCAACAAGCAGAGAAGGATGAAGACTTTGCACTTTTAAGAAAATCTAATGAGTTAAGAAAAGCTATAGTTCAAAAGCAGGAAGAAGTTACAGAACTCAGAAACAAATTGTCTGAGAAAAATAATAAATAAATGATTTAAGTAGTACATGATTAGACAAGAATATATTTTTTCAAAACTTAGCATTTTAACATTTTTCTCAACTTATATCATTTTAATGTATATATTTTTCAGCTGGTAATGTAAGCGTTATTAACTTTTGCTTTTCCTATAAATGTAATCAATTTTAATTATTTATTTTAAGGAATAGAATGAAAAATTACATAGTGCATGCATTTCTTTTAAATTATGCTGTAATTGTTTTTATGGTGGCTTGTAAAATAAAGAATTGAGCTCTTTGTCAGGAACCAGTTTTTTTCTTTATATTATGCAGGTTTGTAATTACATCTTTATGATTTTTTTTTTTTTTGCTGTTATGTTGTAATATAAATTGTATATTATTTGTACCGATAAGTTTTAGCAATTGGGGGGTGGGGGGGGGGGGGGGTGTAATGTGCATAGCTTAAAATGATCTTTTTTTTGAGTGCTTAAAAAGTGCTTATTTTTCATTGAAAGAATTTGCTACACACCCTGTTATCTTGAAAAAAATTTATAGCATATCCTACTTCTTTCATTGGGAAGTTTCAGAGTTTAATCATTGTAACACAATAGAAAGATAAAGTACAAGAATAACAAAATGAGACATAAATTGAGTGTGTCGTTGTTAATAAATTACTAATATGTGAAATGAAAAGCCACCTCTTTACTCATTCAAGAAAACAATATTGTTTACGACTGAACTGGTGATGTTCCAGCAGCTTGGTAACTTTCATCCTTATAACCAATATCAATAAGAACCAAAAATTTACTTACAAACATTTTAAATCAATTTTTCATTTTGTTCCAAATTTTTCAACTGTTTAAAATTTATAAATACTAAAGGAAAGAATTCAGAATTTGAGCTTTAATTGTTGGGTCTCATTAAAGAATCAACTTTTATTTTGCATTGCAATTCTAATTGAGTTAAAAAATTCTAATAAATGATGAAGGTTATGAATCATTAACAATATATATGCTAGTAATTCTGAAGTAGTTAATAAGTGGTGAATATAAGCACGAGTATAATGTTTACATGTGTAGCATTCACAGGAATTTAAAATGGAGGAAAAGTCCATCCTAAATGCTTCATCAAACAAGCATAATTTATGTACTTTTCTTGATTTTTTCACATTGTCAGAACATGATTTAAAATAGTTTCTTATTGATTCCAGTGGATAAATTGATGCTTCTCCAGCTTCTGTCAGTTGAAATGCATAAGATGAATCAAATATATCAATTCCACATTTGATAGCTTCTAACATAAATTCTGGTCTAAATGAACCATATAATATTCTTGGCTTGTCTGAGGGTAGCAAACTTATTGTTTCAAATAAAAGTGGTTTTATCTTTTCAAAGTCTAAATTTTCTACTTGAGGACCATTCATGTGAAAACCATCTATTACAAATCCAGCAACAGGTCTTAGAGCAGTTTCTTGCGCTGATTTTTTTCTCAAAAATAAATCATAACCACCTTGAATAGTACCAAAAATTGATGTATTTTCGAGTTCACTGCAGTTTTTATGCTCCTCTAGACATTCATCTAAAAATTTTAAAGAATGTTCAACTGACTTATTTAAGCGCTTTTTAGATGAATCTATGGGTGTATCACTGTCACATAAAGCCTGATACCAAATAGGTTTCATTGCTTTAACTGTGCGCATAAACAGATCTACATTTAGTAATTTCTTGCCTCCGTGCGTCCAAACGGACACACCTTTTTTTACATTATAGCCTGATGGAGTTAAAGTAGCTGGATCTTGGACTGATAAACTAAATGCAAATTCGGGAAGACCAACAAATGCTCCTAATCCTTTGCCTTGAATTTTTACAGCTTCTTTGAATTCTACAACTGTTGGCAAAGTGTTTAACAACAACATTTTATGATTTTTCAATTTCTGTAAGGAATTAAAAGTTAAATGTGGCACTGTGCCTCCTTTAGTATAAGTTAGAACCATCGGGGTCTGAAATTTTTCAGTATTCCATGGTTTTGGCAGATCCATAATAGTTCCTGTGCGTCCAATATTTGAAAAACTTTCAATAAATTTCATATTTGTCGTGCGTTATTAAATCGATTGTGTTAACCGTAAAAATGCTTCAAGTGCCAAGAAACGACACGCTTATCTTTAAAGCGAAAAACCGGATTACATGAGATAAACAAACATAATGTTGCCAAATCGCAAAATAAAGTACATTAGTTACGGTCGGAGTTAGGTTTAACGTTTGACAATGGATGAAATGTAAAAAAGAGGGACTTGTGAATGGTACGCAAAAAAAGATGAAAGCCATTCAAGTCTCTATAAACTCATTTTTGTTGCAGATATTTAAAAAAAAAAAAAAATTAAATTAAACTTGCCTTTCATGCGTGACGTCATTGAGGGCGTATGAGGCATGCAACAATAGACCTCATCCACCGTGTGGGAACGGTCTGTTTAATTGTCTGCTGTGGAAGTTTAGCTTCGGTATGCAGTGTCGGCTCACAGCCCATGTACCGTGAATAACATGGTACTTTACTCCCCCAGTCCCCTACCATTTAGCCGAGGGGCAGTAGACGCTGGTCGAACGTCGTGTTTTAAAACTACACCATTGGTGCCTTTCTAGATAAATGTTCGGCAAGACCCATCTATGTGAGCAAGCCTTTTCAACTTTACTTTTAAAATAAAATAAATATAGGAATAAATTGAATGTTGAGATTCATTGGAAGCTTAAACTATCCAGTTTCAATCCAGAGTGATAAAAATTACTGAATGAAAATTTTTGATGCCATCTAGTAAACAAAACTTTCTTCTTACCTACCCACTTTATCCCATACCAGATTCAAAATATGATACTGACAGCAAAAGTTGGAATGTGTTTTCTACTAATATTATTTTTGAGTTTATGATGATGAGAGCATAGCTGGTGTCTTATTTTTCTTGTTTTTAAATTTCCATCAAATTATATCCAATTATTTTGAAACATAGGATTAACTTAAAAAAAATATTAGAGTAAAAAGAAATTGATGGGATTATTGGTAAATGATGTAATAGCAAATATCTGTAGGTACAATTTAGATAATTTATTATCTAATTAAAATTTACAAAATTCCTCAACGTGACAGAGAAGGTTTAAATTCAATTTATTTTTCTAGATGTAAGCTAGATACTGTATTTGGTGTAGGAGCAATTTGATATTTATTTTTTCAAATTGGTGGTTTTAGCATAGCTATTAATCCTAAATCTATCACATTCAAACCATGAAAATTAAAGTTAAAATGAAAATACAACAGTTGACAACTCAAGGATGATTTTTTCTTTATGCATTTTATTATTATTACATGGTTTACAAAATGAACAGAAAATATAAAAATGATAGACAAATTATAAATTAGATGATTATTTTGATGATGCATAGAAAGGAACGCAACGTGACATTCCAATATACACAAGTTGAACTGAAATTTTAAACAAAGATTATTGCAAATTTATTTTGATAAAAAATTTTAAGAATAAATTAGATGCATATCTTTTTTATGTATCAAAAACCATTGGAGTAAAAATTAAAATATTATGAAGGTAAATAAGAACTAAAAACACACACATGCCCAAAATCTTTTCCTCTTTCCACGAAATGATGAAATTTAGAGCATGGGAATGTATGATATGACTGTTAAAACATAATAAAAAAACAATAATAAGACAGGTATGTAAAATATCAGTTTAGATACAGGAAAAACATTAAGCTTACAACTATAAATAAAATTAAATTATTTCAATTAATGTGATTTTATGAGTACCTAAATTTCATTCAGGATTATAAAATAATAAATGGAAATGATAGTCCCAGCCATAAATTCTTGACCTTTAAAAGGATAGATTTTCAGTCTAACTATTAGTTAGCTAATACTAAATATTAAAAACACTTGAAGGCTACAAAATGAGACTTAACATCAATTCATTTGCAAATACAAAACATCAATACAGTTTGGCACTTATAAAAGTACTGGAACATGGATAAAACACGCAGCAATGACGAATGACAACAAGATGTATCTGAAGAAAAATAAAGCCTTGAGAAACCTAAAAAAAAAAAAAAAAAGTTACTAATACTATATTCTAAATGCATTACAAACATTAAAAGGTTGTTAAAATTCCAAGAATCACACATACTAATAAATAGCACTCAAAATTATTCAAAAATATTTTTACAAAATAATTGGTTTTGCACATGACCACTGTTATTATTTTTATCATTTATTTATTTATTTTTTGTTGGGGCGACACCACAACTTGCTGCACCAGGTAACACTCTCGTTGACTCTCTCACCACTGAATCAATTACTTAGAAATTGTATAAAATTTAAAGAAATAATACAGGTTTTCTTCAAAAATTGTACCCTTAATAATAAGGTTGCGGGTTATATAAGGGGGCTGATAGTATTCAGGATTGTATGATATATCTTTCTCCCTATTATAGCTTTGAGCTTCATTTCTACTTGCTATTTCTATTATTTTGCATTTATTATGATTTTCTTTTGAATGAAAAAACTCATTTAGCTTGAAATAAAAAGCCTTTTTTCTAGCAGCTATGAAAAATTTAAAAAAAATCACAAAATATATTATGAATAACACCAAGTTTATTAATTGCTATTCAATAGGAAAAATATTTTTCTAATGTAAGTACTCTCAATTCTGTGTCACAATCAAAAATCAATGAACTTGCATTACTATAACCAAATGTCTTAAAATGGACCAAGCATTACAATGACCTAATGTGATAAAACAACCTTTGTAAGAGAATCGATGGACTAAAAGAGGGCTTGTGAGGAAACAACAATAGATATGAAATATAACAGTTACGAGCAGCTGTTCATTCAATCGAATGTCTTTCTGTGAATGAATGTTGGCCGAAATTCAAGGCATCATCTGTTTATTTGAAGCTTCAACATAAAACGTACACATTCCAAACAAAGCAAGAAGACAACACAAAACATCAACGTTTTATCTACTCTATTTACATGTCATGAATCCCAGAAATTCCTGCAAAACTGCCTTTAAATAATCTGCTTTATGATTGGTTCGTTCTTGTAAACTTTGCTCACGTTAACGAGAGGGGAAAGGGAAAATATATAAGTGCCTACAATTGTCTGTAGGTCGCTTTAGTTTTTATGTTTTAAAATCGAAACTGAATTTAAAGGGGTTACGAAGAGTTATTTGTTATTTAATGTTATATATATGCAGGATGCGAGTGCGAAGAGACATTGACAGCAGCGCCATCTGGCGATAGGGAGCGTAAGCAGTCAGTTTTGAATAAGACTCCGTTCTGTGTGGACGTAAGCGCTGCGGTGCTCGGATGATGTTGTTGTTCGTAATTGAAGCTGTTCTGTAGATAGTTTTGTAAATAGGAAAGTGTAAATATAGTCAGTTTTTTATATCCTTATGGTGAGTAATCATTTTAGAAACCCATAGACACCCAAGACAAGAGCCTATATATATATATACAGTGTAACCCCACTATTCGTACACAATTCGTTCCAGGAGGCAGTTCAAATGGCGAGTTGTACGAATGGCGAATTATTTTTTCACATAAGATACAATGTAAATTGGATTAATTCATTCCAGACCCACAGATGGTTGCTTATTTAAACCTATGAAAACAAATGTACAGTACTGTACATGAAATTATAGAGTAATAAAAATTTAACAGCACTTTGCTTGTACTGAGGTGAGCTGATGGCATAAGTGGAATGTTGAGAGGAGGAACACAAATGGTCAATAACATCGTCGTTGAAAACAAGTTCATGCTGTTGACCACAGCAGTGTTGGGATGCCATTTTCCCACCACTCTCTGTGTTTTCTCGCAGTGGTAACACAGCTCTTTAATTTATGCAAAAGAAAATGCCCTCCTTACTACTTTCTTCCTCCGAAGAAGAAAGTTCTCCAACCACTTCCTCTTGCTGTCCTCTTAGAAAGTTAAAATTGTCAGCAAAATCTCAAAAAGTATTATAATTTTAAAAAAATCCAAAACGCCAAACGAACTATTTCCAGACCAGTTCAAAACGAGCATAATTTCCCAATTTCTTGTCTTGAAAAAAGCCAAAATGACAACCCAGCTGGCCCCCGGCACCGTTCGAATCGTGGGACAAGTACGAATGGGGGGGGTTCCACTGTATATAAATAAATCAAAATAGTATTTTCTTCTTTTGCATTCATTTTATTAATTTTGAATCAAACTTTTAAATACATACTTTAAATGATTTATTATGTTACATTTATGCAAATAATATAACAGGCTGAACAATGTCCAAACATAAAGTTTAAGCTATTTTCGTGGCAGTAGCTATTTTTGAATAATAACATAGATAAACAAATGATTGATTCAAATCAACTTTAATCCTACCAGAAAAAATAGAACAATCCAAGTCCAAAAATTTAACAAATTTAATTGAAAACTATTATTTTTGGCAGCTGAAATAAAGCAAACAATTGTGTCACGTTACATGAGCACTTAATTTTTTACACTGAGTGCATTTTAATAATTTTATATTTAATAAATAAAATAATTAATTAAAAAAAATAACTTACCCATTTATTAAAATTAAATACTTTTCATTTATAAAAACTGGCCTTTTTTTTGTTTTAAGGGGGGAGATCACGTTGAGTGGCCTGAAAATCATTAGATTTAAAGTTGTAGAAAAAGCTGTGTAGCTTCAAAACTAATGAACATTATACCAAAATAAAAATTTCTGTATTTTCTTCCATTCTTTTTCTTTGTAAAAATAATGTTCAAAATATATGTATAGTAATATTACTTTATTAAATGACAGCAACAATCAAGTCATTTCAACAATATAAAATCTAAAATATGCATTTTGTGTGCAAGATTTAAAAAAAGTCTATTGAAAATATATCTTTTATATTTCATATATTTTCTCTTACACTTATATATTTCAAAATGTATCTAAATGTAAATGTGTATTCAAACTCATTAACATAATCAATGGCTTTTTAAAAAATAATTTACTAAATTTGCCAAAAATTTCAGAATAAAAATTAAAAAAAAAAGTTCTACGACAGAAATGAATGTAAATTTAGGTACAGCATGAAGATATACATGAAAAGTAGTAGTATATAAAATTTTAACGCTCCATGATAATTAGTTTTTAAATTACAGTGCACACAATGCCAAAAAATAGTTTTTAGAAAAACAGCTTCAAAGTAAGGAGCCAGCAGCTGATTCTTGCTTGGGTTGCTAGACATTTTTAACAATAACATTTGTAATAATAATACGAATTTTTCAAAAATTCTTTTTGCATTAGATTTGTCACAATTCAGAGTATCCATTGTAAAATTTTGAAAAAAAAAAAAAAAAAAAAAAAATCATTTTTTAAAACTTTTAACGTGATCTCCCCCATTAAACTCTTTTTGAAACTTTAGAAGAAAAAAATATTTTATAAAATTATTTAAATAAATCCTTAAGGCGCGATCGAATTTAGATGAAACGCTTCTCCCATCCGATGGAAAAAAAGGACAATAGTCCATACAATTCCATATTAGAATAGTAAGAATAACATTTAAAAAAAGTAGAATATGAGCAATGGTCTGATAAAAATACCTTTCACAAAAAGGGAATCAAAATAAATCTATTGATCGTCCCAGTGCTGCAGAAAAGAAATTTTAATTTGTTTAAAACAAAAGAAGAATTAAAAGGAAAACAAAAGAAAAAGGTATATTAAAAATTGCTTGAACAAAAAAAAGCCACTTTAGCAATTTTCAGGTTCAAAATTAAAATTCAAATGGTTCAGAACTTTTTTTACATTTGAAAACACCTTTACAACCTTCCCCGGGGGGCCAAAGTACCCCTGTACAAAATTTGGTGAATATCTGATGAAAACTGGGCTTTATATAAGTTACATACATACATACATACACACACACAGTCTCTCCTTTTACTTCCTTGTACGAAGTATAGGAAGTATTGTAGTTGTGAAAAAATTTCCACTCAAATTTCGGATTTTGATCACAAATTAACCAGCTTGGACAACTTTTTTCACAATGTCTGTATGTATGTAAATGGACTACTGAAATATAGATTTTGACCATTGGCAATTCCATTTTGACGAGTATTGTTGTGCCGTCTGTATGTTCGTATCTCGCATAATTCAAAAACAGTTAATCGCAGAAGGTTGAAATTTCGTATGCAGGACCTGTACACAATCTAATTGTGCACCTCTCCTTGTGGTTGCAATCGAATGTTGCAAACAGGGTGTTTTTTGTGATTTTGTGTCAACTGCATGCAAATTTGCAGTTTTAAATACCAAGGGCATTACTCAAACCAATTCCATAGTTAAGTATATTGGTGACAACTTGAGAATATTTCCCCAAATTTGGGGCCAAAATAGAAACCAAATTCGGTGTTGGTTTGGTGATTTATGCGATATTTGGCGACTTTCCCATAGAACTCCCAAATTGAAGCATTTGCAAGAATTAGGATCTTGTAAAATTGCCCTTCCTCTTATTGGTTCTCAACAAACTAGTGGGCTTCAGTGTTTAAAATGCTTTTCACGCCTCACTCTAAGGCATGCCTGCATTTTTTTTCCTTTGCAGATTACTTTCAGTTACTGTTGTGTTTTATTTAAAGATTTCTCAGGCCAACAAAAATTACAAATTCCTTTAATCCTGAAAATGCCTTCTCTATATTTACTATACTATATAGGTGTAAGAAAATAAAAGGGAACTAAAAATTTATTTAAAAAATAATGAAACTAAGAAATATTACCTTTATACGTGCATGGATGATACATACACCCATTTTTTTTTTAGTTCTTAAAAATGTGTATCATATTTCGTCTAGAACAAGGATGTCATGTGGTGCATACATCAGCTTGTTTATTTACATAGATTAAAAAAAAAATCATACATTCCTTATTGCATGTTGAATGGGCCATCTGATAATAAAGTTTTAGTAAATTTAAAGAAATGGGAATTACTTGAATAATGTTACCGATTCCCATTTGATACAGTGATCATTTCAAATCATGGCCCACATAGTAAATTCCAAGTGGAGTCATTATAACGTGGGTTGACTGTAATTTCTCTTTAAAATTCCATTATACATAATCAAAAAAAAAAAATTTCTAGATGAAAAAAAAGACATCAAAAACAAACAAAAATAAAATAAACAAGGATAAAATACAAAAAATGAATCTCATCATGCATAATACCATAATTGTCATAACAAAACAAATTTTCTCCCAGTTAAAAAAAAAAGACAATTAGTCTTACTTCAATCATCTAATTTTCTTTTAGGTTTCTTAGGATTTCTTGATCTGCTTTTAGCTTTACACAATGGGCAAATAGGAGCATTTCTGTGAATTTGTTGATGACAGGATAAACAAGACTAAAAAATGAAAATAAAAATTAATAATAGCAAAAAACATCATCACAGTTCAACTTATAATGATGTGATCACTAAACAAACTTAAAAGCCAGATGTGATGGAAAATATGCAATATTATTACTTTCTTGAAATGTGTACACTGTACATGCTACGAGATTATATATATATATATATATATACATATATATATATATATATAAACACAAATCCAGCAATTTTAACATAGTCCTGTTTTTGTAAATTTTGAAAGATTTTTGTGAAAAATCAAATAATTTTGTGGAAATTCAAAACTAAGCATACAATGATAAAAATTTTTGTTATTATTTGCCACTTAGTTAATGAACAATTCTGTGAAACGTAGGATTTGGTAGCTCATAATTTTGTTAAGGGCCCGTTTTGATCAATTTGAATTTTGTGAAGGGTCTGTTTTAATTAATTAAAATTTCCTCAGGTGCAACCCCTGATATGTGTACATAGTACGTATGCAATATGTACAGTAGAAACCTCTTAAAATACGGGTACCGCAGGACATGTTTGGCACCCATGTTGTAACATAACTGGGTTCACCGTATTTTATGAACCATATTCACAAAATATACAAGATTTTGTTGCCCCATTTTCAACTTTATCAAGTACTTGTATGCATAAAAATGCACTTTATTTTTTTCGTAATATGTACTAAATGGGCTTTTTAACACAATAAACTTATAAATTTAAAAAAATCATAACAATAATGATAATTTAAGTAGCAAATTTTGTTTTAAATTACTTTGTAACATGGTAAGTTATGGTGTTTGTCATCACATAACCGTAACTAATATGGAAAAATGTTAATTTTGATTAAAGGCATTAATTTCAGAATTTGGTTAAATTCAAATTTGGTTCATTCAATCAAACCTATCTCGGTGCTTGTTTTCTGAGTATAATAGAGCAGTAGAACAAGTGTGAAAAACTGTTTAAGGGTAAACTTTGTGATTAATGTTAGATTTAAAAAGTACTTTCTCCTATGAATTTTGAAAAATGCTGATATTCATTCAGCTGTCAATATTTGCAAATTGACCTATAGGAAATTCATGAATATTTGGCTTTAGCCTTGAAGAAATGACTGAGTGTATAGTATTGAGACAAGCCACTATTCATTACACTCTTTAACTTAAGACAAAGTAATTTATTGTCAATTTATTAAAAAAAGTAAAATTATATATACAAAACAACAGTGAAATAGAATCAAGGCATACTTTCATGGGAGGAGGTTGCTGTCTGAAGGCTGCAGGTTGAGGACGATCCTGCAGTGGTTTGCTACGACCCGCTTGTAATTGCTGATTTGAAGCAGTTGCAGACAAAGATGATGGCAAAGACTGCTCAGGAATTTCAGTCTGCCATTCAGTCTTTTGTTTCTCAAAAAACCTAAAAGCACCCCCCATAATTACTTACTATTATTTTTACAACAATATCAAAACCACTTAAAAAATACATTTCAAAATTACAAAAGGTGTAAAAATATTTCAGCTCAATATGAAAGAACTCAATCAATATTTGATTTGTTAAGGAACATCATTAATGAAAAATTTCTCAAAAATTTAAGTGTAAATTAATATAGTTAATTATGAAACTTTTGACTTTATTTAAGAAAGAAGGCTCATTTCCTACAAAATGTCGGGGGAGGGGGGACTGAAAAGTCACCACACAATAGTGAAATACACGTATTTGCAAAAATTATGACATGAGAGACTCGAGATATTTTATATTTTAATAACAAATCTAATATGCTGTTGATTAATATTAATGAAGATTTTGGATGTCATATTCAGTCAGTATTGAAAGTTTTTTATTTATGCAAGGCCAAGTAAGGTTTTTTCATGAATGATGAATTTTTATGATCGACTTCTAAATACAACAAATTCTTATAGTTAAAGAAGCACTCTCCAGAGTAAGTTCCATTTTACTCCTACGTGGCAAACTTAATTGTCATGCAAATTCCTATTTTTGTTAGAGATTGCAACATGCTATTTATGGCTTTGTCAGGAGTTGGAACAAAAGGGTAGCAATTTTCAGTTATTAAAAATAGTTTTAGTTCCTGGAAATCAGGTTATCAAACAAAACCTTGTCAGCTTGTCTAAGCCAAACATTTGTAAAAATTTGATAAAAAGAGGTTCAATTATTAAAATTAGCTGTCTGAGAAACACTACACTAATCTTAATGTTATGCTAAACAAATTTTTGAAAGAACATAAACTACAACTGAAATACTTCACCACAATGTAATGGTTTAATTCGTTACAATTATATTTAAATTTCTATTTATCTTCACTGTAATTGATATCTCTTTTGTTTTTAAAGCACACAATATATGAGATGCAAAGGAATGTAAGTGACAAAAGAGCAGTTTTAAGTAAAGTGCGTTCGAAGTTTGGATCTTGTGGGAGCTTTAATGTTAAATTTTTTCTGAATCACATTGGGAAGCAACACCTGTTAGGGCTACAAGTTTCTTATTTTTTGGAGAGATTTTCGAAGGTAAGTGAAATTTATTTATATAGTATTCATTGTTGCTATCCTGAAAAAAATACGGTCATTAAAAAAATTGTGTAAAATCATTCATTTCGGTTTATGATCTGTACTACACATATGTTGTGTGTGATATAAATACAGTCGAACTTCGATAACTCGACTTCCTATAAGTCGAATAATCCGCTAACTCGAACTTTTAATTAAGTCCCGAATCATTTCTATACTTTTCTTTAAAAACTGTCTCGATAACTCGAAGTGAACATCTTCTCAGTCGAAGTTTTTGCGATAGATTTTCCCGGAAAAAAAAAACAATTCAGTTCAAAAGTTCGAATGCCAGTCCACTCATGTCTTCCTTCCCTGAATTGCAATGGCATCCACTTATGTCACACCCTCCCCTCCATTGTCCGAGAGGATAAACAGAGATAAGAGATTGTGAAGGGAAGGGGGAAGGGGAGGTTGGAGTGGACTGAACAAAGATGGTCACTGTCTTGGGGGTGGGTTCACTTTGGAGATTGTAGGAGGGGGGGGGGGAGAGCACCTGTTTTGTGAGGTTGGGTAGGTTTTCACCTGTTTTGTGAAAATTGGGTCCTTCCCGGCAGCGTGTAGAAAGAGTTGCACATTCCTGATAAGGATTCCCAGCTGGCTGCTCTTCTTTCTTTGACTTCATGACGTTGCAGTTGCGTTCTTTGAATTGCGCTTGTTGAATTAATCAGCATTTTGTATCCGGAATGTCTAAACGGAAATTGATCACGCTTACTTTAGATCAAAAAGCAAAGCTTATTTTGGAGATTGAAAAAAATCCTCAGTTGAAAAAGAAAGATGTGGCTTCTAAGTACGGCATACCTCCAAACACTTTATCTACGATTTTGAAAGATATTGTCCGCGATTAAGTTGCTCTTCCTGCCGGCCAACACAACGGCAAAACTTCAGCCTGCAGATCAAGGAATCATCAAGTGCCTGAAGCATGCCTATCGAAAACGCTTAGTGCGCCAATCCATCGAGGAAGTGGAGAATGGCGTAGAGCACAAAATCAATGTGCCATGCGCCTCATTTCGCACTCCTGGGAGAGTGATGTTTCTCAAACGGTGATCGAGAACTGTTTCAAGAACTGTGGTTTCTTCAGTTCAAATGACAATGTAGCGAAAGACGACAATTGCGATCCCTTAGAAGGCATGGGTGATATGGACTGGGAAAAAGATTTCATGTGCATTGATGACAACATTGAAGGCATGCGTCATATGGACTGGGAAAAAGATTTCATTTGCATCGATGACAACATTGCAACGTCAGAACCCTTGTCTGATGAAGCAATAATTAATGCTATTTGCGGAGAGCCCGAAGGAGATGAGGACGAAGAGGAAGCTGAAATCCCCCCCACCTCCAACAAGTAAGCAAGCACAGGACGCTGTTCACATCTTACAACAATCCCTGGAGACCACCGAAGGTACAGACAACACCCTATTTAACTGTGTTCAAAAATTAGGTGACTTTGTGAATGCCAACAACTTTAAAAATTGCAAACAACAAAAATTAACTGCTTTTTTCAAATGAGATTTACATGGTATGTATACTAATATGTAAGAGGCCAAATATTGTGACTTTTAATAAACCTTTTCACCCCATTCTTCTCTTGTTGTTTACATAGGCTATCAAAAAATTGAAACGCATACAACTGTAGTATTATGGCACATATCAAACCACTTAACCTTTAGGTTACGGCGCTCGAGCTCCCGAAATTCTCTCACCCAACGGCAAAACTGCGGAATATTTTTCCCCTCAGTGTAACCACGGGGGTCCTTAACTCCCATTATACCTCTTTTGAGTGTGATTGACTTCATTAGAAGGGTTGCCAAAATATAAACTTTTGTTAGTCAGTTGCTATTTTTTTGCTCCCAATCGCCAAGTCGAAGTAATTATATGATTTCTAAAGTTAATTTCCGTAAGAAAGTAAAAAAGGAAGAAATCAAAATAATAATAATTTGGAAACATGCGGCTTTTTTTCTTCCTCATTTAAACTACAGCTTATTATTGAAGCCTAATGGGAGTTTCCCTATGTTTATCTAAAAAATTTTGCTAAGCAAAAAAAGGCAATCAAAATTTCTGCCCAAATTAGAGTTAAAATTAACAATAAAAAGTGATGTTTCATATAGTTGAATAGTAGTGACCTTTCATTGTTTTAGAGCATCAATATATATATATTTTTATTTTTTTGCGATTTTTCCGCTCTGTGACATTTGATTTGCTTTCTTTCGGGACTTGTACGTAATTTGCCTAGTTTTCGACAAACATCTCAGGTGCGAAGTCATGATAACAGTATATATTATATTAAATATCTGCAAAATACATTATCAACAACTTTAATAAACAAGTAAAACATTTTAAGTATATCATTAGTACACGAATTCTATAATTCACAGCGTTTTCACGAACTGAACAAGGAAGTAAAGTATCTCCTCATTGCTGAAACTGATATCCTCATAACGGATTTACTTTATCCTAATTCACTTAAAAATTGCAGGTATGAATACACAATTTTTCTTTTATTCTATTTTCACCACAATGACTTGTTGATTTACTCGCATAGTAACTGGAAAGTGGTCATTCACCTATTCGCTTCAAACTGTCAACACTTCTAAAAAACCCCTGTCTGCTGATGGCTCCGGGGGGAGGTCCTTTGTTAACAAAAGCAAGACCCAATGTGCAGCTATTGTACTTAATTTCCCTTCACTACCCATGGTTTATCTTTATCTTTTGCTTCGCTGCTGTATTTTTAGTTGAATGCACTTACCGGAATGTATGACATTGCGACTTCGACACGCGTAGTGTACATGTGGTTTTTATTAGAAAACCAAGAAAGGAAGAATTATAAACATAGTATGTTACCAGCGCATCGAGCTGCTAATTGGATTATAACCCAGGGAGGCAGAGCTCTGAGCGCGACAGAATAACTCTTTTTAGAATTAATACCAAAATATGACAAATATTGAAAGTTTTATCAGGCCCGTCATTTCAATATTATCTGCGGGGGGGGGGGGGGGGGAGCAAAGGGAATATATTAACTTTATAGATAAAAAGCCACAACACGTAATAATACGTAAACACACGTTAACACATAGACGTAAACACATTAGAAATCTAAAAGTCAGGTCTCCACGCCCCCACCCCCCGAGATCGTTCAAGTGATTGGTTATGTTTCAGTGAGTATTTATATGACTATAAATGTTATCGTTGATTATATGTGTGTCTAAAACAGAAACATTCCAAATACTCACCAGACAGTAAATCAGCGCCACGTATTTCGCCAAGAATAGTCGCGAAGACAGGAAATGCTAATAACTCTCGATTACTTTTTCACCTCCTGGTGATTTCCTTCCGCTCAGAAAGGGGACGAAAGGTCTGGTACATATGCTGTACCGCAGCCGTAAGGAAGGCCAAACTTTTTTGCGGTACATATGCTGTACCGCCGTAATCTAAAGGTTAAACCATGTCGAACATCAAGTGCCGAGGAATGGGAGGAAACTGCGATAACTCGAACTTCGGATAAGTCGAATATTTTAGGGGGTCCCCTGGGACTTCGAGTTATCGAACTTCGACTGTATTTGATTTAAAAATCCAAAAAATAAAATTTCATAGCATAATATAAAAGGCTAAAATTTTAATTGTATACATTTGATACACATGTGTACAAAGAAATAATTTTTAATCCTAAAATGAATATTTACTATACATATAAAAAATTTAAAAGCTGATAAGTAAATTTTTATTTGGAAAAATATTTTTAATACATTTTTTAACTTGTATATAAATATGAAATAACTAATAAAAGCAATTATATTTTTTTGCATGTATATACAAAACAAAAGATACTACGATTTAAAGAACTAATTCTAAGAGAAAGATTAGTTATTTCGGGATATAATAACCTGCAAATTGAAAAAATAAGGACTCTGATATTTTATAAATTGAATCACCAGGAAAATACTTTATATGTGAACTTAAGAATAAGGTATTGTTCTGTCTTCAATTAATTCACTAAAAGACAAGTCAAAATTTGCATTCTGGAAGATTTTGTTTGCTGATATGTTTAAAATTAAATAGTTTATGTAATTTAAACATTCAGTTCAGTAATCTTTGCCATATGAATCTACTTATAAAAGCAGTATCAGAAGCACGTCAAGAGTGTCATCTATCGGCTGTGTTCAAGAAAAAGAAAAAAAAAATTTGCAGTCAAAATGTATATGGATTTGAAGCGCTATCGAAGGGCCTCTAGTATAGAGGCTCTGGGCCAACATCTCCTGCCGCAATACAGAATAGTAGTACCTTTCCTAGTGGCGTTTCTAGCACCACCCAGGGCAGTAGTTTGCAATGTCACCCGCCCTCAAAAAAACATTGCTATGTATAAATTCAGCTTCGGTTGTACAAAAAAACCCACCATTTTAAGAAATTCCCTTTTATTTATTTGGTGCAACTTGAAGTAAACTACATTTATTTTACACATTGAAATAGCATCAATAGAATTGAATAATTCAGGTTTATGTATTTAAAAAAAATTCTTTTTATCTTATTTTAGGTGTCTTCCGGGGCGAACTGCCCTCTCCCCCCGTAGTGACGCTATTGCTTTTCCTATCATTTGTGCTTAGCCCAATTTTTAATTTTGTCACTTACACCTCTTTGCTTCTAGGTGCCTTGGAGGATAGGTAATCCAGAAAGGGGGTGATTGGGGTGATGCCCCCTAACAAATGAGATACAAGGGAGGGGCAATAGAAACATAATAGAACTGTTCTAAACAAATAGAATAAAAACTTACGAAAAGTAAAACATGTTCAAAAACAACTGTAAATTAAATCTTTGCTTAAAATCAACGAACACATGGAAGGGGGAAGGAAATTTGAGTTTATATTGCTTTTCTGAGTCTGTGCCTCCATGGAAAAAGTATGATTTCACTGAATATATAATATATATTACAGTGGGCACCCCTTTATGTGATCACTGGTTAATGTTATCAAAATTGCCAAGTTCGGTCCGCCTGTATAAAAATACATTGAAAAATCATCGGTTTCTGTAATCAAAACTTCATTTATTGTTATCAAGTTATATAGATTTTTTTCTTAAAACGGGCGGCAAAAACAATCAATTTTTATTTGCGTGTTTGTAAATTATATTCTGAAATTACTGGTTAGAAAAGGTATTTAGCCGATCAGATGATGGAGGCGCTTCAAATTTTGCATCGATGTGTGAAGGAAAAAGACGCCGAAATCGTAAAATTAGCATAAAATCAACAATCCATAATTCCTTTTTGTTTTCTTCTTAAGACAAAAAATTTACCAATTCTTATTATATTTTTCATCTGCAAAAGTACAGGTTTCTCCAGGAAATTTTTTTTATTGTTCATTAATATCACTCAGTTATTGTTATCATATGATTTTTGTCCCGATCTGATCACATAAAGCAGCGTCCACTGTATAAATAGAATACATCTATAAAAACAGTACATAAGTAGATTTCCTTATCTGTGTGAATATTTTTTATGTTAAGTATATCTTGGTAAATTATTTTTAACATCAAATCTGCATTGGCGTTTGGCAGATGTCACTATTTGTTATTTTAATGCCATTTATATAAAAAATTTACTTCTCAATACAAATATCAATTTTTTTTCAACATTTGAGTATTCCGCCCCCTTGATGTATTATTTCATTTTATTTAAAAGTAATTTTTTTTATATATAAGTAATGCCATGGATTATTTAACTTAAGAGTTCAGAAAAATCAAGAATGATAAACAAAGTTGCTTATACTCAGGCTTAAAATTTTCATCTTCTTCATGTAGCTCAGGCAGTTTAGTAAGGCCAATTTCATGTCTTAGTGAATCAACAAGTTCTTTCATCGGTTTATACTCATGGTGTAACTGCTTAGCACTTTCCAAATGCTTATTTCGATCTTCTTCTGACTGTTTAATGACATTCTCCATCTAAAATTTTAAAAGTTGAATGATTAACTAATTTAAGTAATTTTTTACTAATATGACAGGTATTATATATATCAATGCATTCAACAGCGTATCCGAAAATGTTTTCAAGGGTGGAATGATATTGCTTAGAAGCTGTTTATTATCTCCTGTTTTTTAAATGGCTTCTTTCAGATATCCATGTTTTGGGGGGAGGGGGTACATCTCAATATCCTCCCCTGGATATGTACATGAATGCATTTAGGATTTTAACTTCTGAACATTTAGGAACAAGTATTTTAACCACAAGTTAATACTCGTTTCATTTTTTTTTGTATTTTACGTAATGTTTTGTGAAATCAAAATCTGATAAGTGGTGGAAGCTGGAAAAGTAGTTTTCCTGGTCATAAAACTTAAGTGTAATTACAAAATTTCTATTCCTCCATAACAAAAGAAAACTCCATTTGTTAAAAAAACACCTGAATGCAATAACCTGAAATGCAAATTGATCGTATCACCATTTTTGACCTTTTTAGATGAGGCAGCTATTAACCGCTAAAAAACTGAAAGTTGAAAGGTATCAAAGAGGATCCGGAAAAATCAATGAGAAAAACAATTTAGTTACATACATTGAAATAATATTAACCAAAAAATTATTTAGCTCTGAATAAATTTCTTTTTTTGTTTGAGGGGGGGGGGGGGGACATAAAACATACTTTCTTCAAATGAAAATATGATTCACATTTCATAAAAAAGTTATGGAATCAAGGAAAGTAATCAGTGCTTGCTCTAGGCTTAAAAATCTGAGTCGGGTTGATTCACAATGAAAAAATAATAGTAATTTTTTGCAAAATTTGAGTCAGTTTAGATAATTAACTAGAAGAGGGTTTTTAAAAAATATTATATTTCAACCCTTTTGTAGTTGATAATTCTACCCTAAACTGTAAATTTCTACAAGAAAATACAGAAGATTGGCATAATGAATCCATCGATAATCTATTAAAAATTTAAACATTTTGGGGTGTGTGTAATGCATTATGTAATCTAGTGACATACAATAGTAGATTACATAATAAAACCATTTATTTTTTTTGTTTTTATGAAAAAGAAGGTACACTTTTACTTTTAGTCACACTTCTGAACTGAGAACACTGAGAAACAAGAGTAACATTTTCTTCAAAATGGCAAAACATGTTGAGTAAAAATCTTTTCATGCAAACACGTATTTAATTAAATCATTTAAAAGTTGAATCCTAAAATTTTAGAACTTTTATAATTAAAAATAATTCTTTAATATATTATTCTTTCAAATGTTTTAATATGATTGGTTTAGAATCCGCTATTGCCATGAGGAGGAAGAAAAAAATAAATAAATGTCATTTGGCAAAAAAATGAATAAGCTCTTAATGATAAAAGTTTCTTCCTTTCTTTCTTTTTTTGATTTATTATTGTTTATTTATTAAATTATTTATTTCAAGCTTTAAAATATCCACATTGGGTCTGTATTGGTTGTAAACTTAGTACATTCAGCTTATTTTTTATTTTTCTTTAACGTCACCTGTTAGGCACAAAAAAGTGTTTGCTGCAAACGTGCAACAATCTTTTTGCAACTGCTTTCATCTTATGATATTTTTTGTTATTTTATTAATAATTCACAATATAAAGCATATTGAGTGAAAATACAAATTAATTTTCCAGCATAAGTATATTTTTGATCGAAACTTTGTGAGTAAAAGTTTCAAAAATGAGAGCCAAAATTTTCAAATAATATCTATCTACGTGTCAAATGCGAGCCTTGGTTATACCGTAGAGTCCCAAGAACTTGGCCTAATGAGGAATGAAGGGTGGCTTTGTGAAAGTGCCAGGTTATCGGAAATGTAGTTACAAAAGAATAAGTACGAGAGTTTCCTCAGAAAATTTAGTACTGCACTTGTATGTATTGTTTGCTTGAGAATACAACAGGGAATAAATGGTCCAAATAACATTACACAAAGGAAAAGTATGTGCTTTATGATGTCATAGAGCCTTTTCTAGAGGAAAATGAAAATTAAAAATTGCACATGGCACCATAATTTACCCGATAAGACCTCAGAAAAATACTTGATGAAGGCATAAAGCTACGTATAACGAAAATTATAACTAGTCGTCTTTGTTCGACTTTCGATGTATTAGAGTAGCCCTCGCAAGTGACAAAATGTACTGCTCACTCTCTATGTATGCCCATTGTAGTGAAAGGATTCAATAATATGAAATAATGCTAATTGAATCTAATTAAAAATATAACATTTTAATTTATTACTTAAAGTCACAACCACATTTACTTCATAGCAGGTCTGGAGGGTGTCATGATAACAAGGTTTAACTGTATGCAAGTGACCATGAAAGTAATAAGTCTACACAAAGAACCAACTGTAACCATGTACAACAGATTTAAATTCAAACACTCACAACATTGATATCAGCATGAATTTGTCTTAGTTCTTCAACATGAGCCATTTTCTCTTGGAGCAGCATTTCCATTTCATGTCTGTATTCCATTAAGCATTTTTCTTCACTTTCTGTGGCATCCACTTCATGTCTCAAACGGGATTTCAACTTTTCCAAATGAATAGTACGGGTTCTGAAACAAAGAACATATTGCCAATTAAAAATTGTTATACATAGAAGCATTTTAGTTCAATCATTCTTAGTTCATTTCTATTCTATAAAAGTATACATTGTACAGTTCAGAAGATGAGCAGTCATGTTTTAAATAATAACTTAAATGAAAGTGCTGTTTGACCTAAGACAAAAGTCTGCCAGAAGAAAAAGGATCACAATTTTTGTTGCTTTTTTAGTTAATGTCGTTTAGTTAATTTCAATTAATGTCTATTCGGAGACAATATTGCAGCATTTTCCCCAAATCAAAAAGAGCTAAAGCAATATGTTACAAGTACATAATATTTTTCCGCATGTCAAATGCACCCCAAGTATTTTTTTTATTTCCTCCTCTCCCCAAGAAAATGTAGGATCAATGTGCCTAAATGAGATACCATTTTTCATAAGTTTGTCTCATGATTACATTTTGGGCCCACGTAAGGAAAAAAGGATTATACACTATCTACCAAAAAGTATTTGGATACTTTGGATTTTAGACATTTAAAAAAACATCTGAAGAAATATTAAACTTGTTGTTCTGTATTTTGTACCATGGAAAGAAAAAAACTTAAACCCACATTTAAGGAACAAAATTCAGGCTTAGAGCAATTAGGGGGCGGTCAAAAAATTATAGAAGAAAAAGAAACACTTTTAAACATCTTGTATCAGAAAATGACCGAAATGTCCTGTAACTTTCGCAAAACATTTTTAATTATATACGCAATGCTTACACCTGCTTTCGTCAGAATAGCAGTAAGATTCATGAAGATATGGGCATTTATTTTAAATATTCGAAATTTTTCGCAAGTGTTTTGCTTATAACTCGCTAAGTTCTATCTCAAACTACATGAAACTTGCAGACAACTTGACAAAATAAAAAGTAAGTATGGTACCAAAACGTGAGGAAAATGTTTTGGGGGAAATGGGAATTTTGGCAAAGTAAACAATAGCATTCAAATTCAGAATCCATAAACACAAATAATGTAAACAAATTCAGTTTAACATCTGCCAATTTTCCAATTTATCATGCAATATAAAAATTTGTGGAAAACCCCTTATCATTTTTCTCCAACTTGATAGCTTGCTAAATACAGCTCACTGTATGGTGTATATCTCTTTGAAAAATATGAATAGTCAACTGAAACTTTTACATAAGTTGCTCCATAGATCTCACTACCAAAATATTTTAAAAAAAATTAATATCTTTCGTGCATGCGCAATCACGTGTTTTAATAAAACTGCTCAAATCTCATGGACTATTTGTTACATTTTCCCTATGTTTTGGTACCATACTTACTTTTTGTTTTGTCAAATTTTCTGCAAGTTTCATGCAATTTGAGATAGAACTTAGCAAGTTATAAGCAAAACACTTGCGAAAAATTTCGAATATTTAAAATAAATGCCCATATCTTCATGAATATTACTGCTATTCTGACGAAAGTGGTAGTAAGCATTGTATATATAATTAAAAATGTTTTGCGAAAGTTACAGGACATTTCGATCACTTTTTGATACAGGATGTTCAAAACTGTTGTTTTTCTTCTTTAATTTTTTGACCGCCCCCTAATTGCCCCTAAGCCTGAATTTTGTTTCCAAAATGTGAGTTTAAGTATGTTCTTTCCATGGTACAAAATACAAAACAGTAAGTTTAATATTTCTTCAGAATTAAAAAAAAATGTCTAAAATCCAAAGTATCCGGATACTTTTTGGTAAATAGTGTATATGCTTATTGTTTTGATGACAAGCTAAGTTTATTCAGAAAAAAAAGATACATTTTTAACTGTGAAATAGAAAGTACATCAACATCATCATTATTCAGTCCTTTCTGTCTCAATTAGGGCAGTTTAACCTAACTGATGTCCCTAATTGGAACAATGATGGTCCTATATGAGACAATGCTTTTTATGCATCTCAATGAGCCTAATTTTTATCAATTTACAGTTATCGGATTGTGAAATATGAATGATAGTGCATAAAATGAAAAAATATAGCTAGGATTCCTATTTAAAATAATGTTATTTGACTTAATGACAAATGCCACTTCACAGTTTCATTTAAGGTATGTTGGGGAGGTTGATATTTTCTTCAATGGAAAATTCTCCAACAAAAAAGCATTTCAATGCAGTAAAATGTTTTTCATGTTATCCCTAAAACTCAAATGTTTCAGTATGTTGCTATTGTTAAGAAAATTCTGATCGGTTTCAAAATTTTGCAATAGGAAAAATTAATTTTAAACTGCTGTTTTGTACTGTACAACTCTTTTTTAAACATTATTAATTATTAATAAATCTAAAAAACATAGTAAAAACTTTTCAAATTTTTTTTTTTGTTAGTTTAGAAAATTAGTCTAAAAAAACGATCAAAACCATGGTTTAGTATACTTTAAATTCAAACTAGATAAAAAAGCTTTTTGTGGAGAAGAAAATATTGTCAGATGAGCTTTATTATTTTATATTTATGCATTTCAATTCGAATCGCTGATTTTGCATAAATCATAATTTGGCATTCCATGATTTAAACGACTTTTCAATATAGGAAACAATAAAATGATATGTAGGAAATGACAGAAGTAGGAATGCGTACATCGATTTATATTATTGATCCGCATTACAGTACACGTACAACAATTTAAGATCGAGGCTTGAATTTACCTTATTTCTTTCAAGCATTCTAATTTACTCATTACTGTAGCATCTTCTTCCATTTTCATTTTAATTTGAAAACAATCTTAAATTGAATTAAATGTACCAAAACAGTCATTCATGCAAGTAAAATGCAAGCATGAACAAAGCAACAAAAAAGTAAAGAGCAGACGAAATGGCTGCCATAGCCATATAAATATTTGGAATAAATTTTGAAATTTAAAATTTTTAAGAAAATAACACATTTTCTAGGAATAGTTTTTCCTCCCATCATTATGTAAACATTTTTACTAATCTCTTATCGGAAACTATCTGGATTTTAATCAATATGGATAAATTTAGATTGTATATACTGAAAAGAAGAAACTTCCATTAACAGAATTCTCTTCACCTATGCACGCGCAAGCGTCAAATGTAATGTAATGGCATAAACAGAATGACAAGCAAAAATTTTACGAAGCGGTCAATGCAGGAACAATCCTGCGTTCTAGGTTACCTTATTGGCATCTTCATCGCTTTCAAGGCGCTTTCCTTTACGACAGCCAGCAAAAAAATTGTTTGGCGGGAAAATCAACAGAGTTTCCGGATTGAAGCTACTGTTGACTCATTCACTCATTTTCTTTCAAACTTCAAAGCTTTCCTTTCTTTGAAACGCGCTTATCAGCAGATCACTTTGGATCTCGGCAAGGAATCTTTCCCATAAAATAAAAGAACTCCACCCGAAATTACAAATGGAATTCAACACATTTATTTATTTATATGGAAAGAAAATAAAAAGTAAACCTTTGTGCTACAAAGTAAGAATTAAAAATAGTGTAACATTAGGCACAAATTTTGCCATTATTGCAAAACTTGTGCCTAATGTTACGTTGATTTTTAATTTTTATTATGCGAAGAAAAGTTATCAACCGCACTTTTAAACACAGTTTGCTGGTGCTATTTTTGATACATAACTAAGATATACTGAATTATTATATTTAATTTACTTATTATTTTTTAAATGACAGTAGTTCAGTTCCTATTGCAAGGAAAATAATCCTTTATCTTATAGTTATAGTTTTGAATAATATGCTTTAAATTTATTGAATGTTTTACTTTTAGGCACAACAAATATTCACTAAGATTATTTAGGTTTTAAAAATTTATATTAAATATTTAAATCATTTAATAAAGAAAGGAAAAATATGTAAGAGCAAATAGCTCTATGAATTTTGAGTTTTCAATGTTAAAATAAATTTCTTTACAACTTTTGATGGACCTTTTTTTTTTTTTTTTTTTTTTTTTGTGACAGCAAATTTTAAATGAAATCTCTAGATGTTGGTTTTGTAGGCATAAACATGATGTATTGTAACATCTACCTAACTTTTTTTCCATTTTCTAATTTGAGAACATTCAATTTTTCTTTTCAATTTTTTTTGTTAATAAGCTTGTATTCATGCCAACTTCAAGAAAAAAGTACTTTCAGGATTTTAACATTAAATCATTTCTTTTCATATTCGGAAGTAAGTAATGTAGTATATTAATTAATGAGCAATGTATAAAAATTAAACAAAAACAACTCTTGCTTGTGCATATTTTTAGCCTATACGAACATTATTATTTTTTTTAATGAAATTATAATTAGGATCCCTTTCTAGATGCAAATGAAGCCTCTATAGGTTCATGTAATAAGGATTCTTTATTCTCATTTTGGTTGAAAGGTATAAACCTGTAAAATTGTAAACACAAGGAAGTCTTTTAATTCTGTAATTTTTTTTCTTTTGTTTTTATGTAAACTATGTTTATGAAATTTATAATTTTTCTTAAAATAGTAAAAGTAAGGAGCTTTGGGAGAGCTATGATAAGGAGTTATGGAATTCAGGACCTGATTTCCTTTTTGAATCACTATAGGCACAACTCATGTGTGGGGGCCCCTCACGCAACAATTTTTTTTTAAACATAACATTCAGTATGTGTTTGTAAAACTTGCCAGTCACACCAAAATTTGGGGGCCCCCAAAGCGCAAAAACTAATTTGTTTTTCAAATTTCAAAGAGTCAGACTAACATTTGGGAGCACCAAAAGTGCAAAATGATTTTGTTTTTCAAATTTCAAATTGTCAGACCAAAATTTGGGAGCCCCCAAAGTGAAAATTCCTTGTGGTTTTAAAATAATTTAATAATACAAATTTTCTGTAAAGCAACATAACACTAACAGTTTGTTTTTGAAAGATGCTATTTTTAAATATTTTTCTAAAAAAATTTTAAATTGCAAAAAAAAAAAAAAATAATAATAACCAAAATTAGGGGGCCCTATCCTCCCGGGCCTAACGGTAAATAAGGCCCTGATGGAATTGAAAGATTAAGAAATTCTTTTAAGTGTATCTGTAGCAAAAATTTTCATTTAATAAATTTGCCATTTTCAAAGAGATGATTTCTTATAAAAAGACTAAACCGATGTAGATATTGCACCGTTGTACCTTTGAAGCAAATCTGCAATTAATAGGTTTTCGCAATTTTAAATAAAAAAAACCGTTTTGTTTCAAATTATAAGAATACTAACAAAAGTTTTATTTGTTTTTTGTTTGCAAGAAAAGTAATAATATTGGAAATATTAACAATGAATAAATAAATAGATAAAATAAAAAATTATACGATAATTGAAAAAAAAAAAAAACCTAAAAATGAAAAAACTTCTTATATTCAAGGATTATTTTTCGAATTTCGGATATGTATATATTTTTTACTCAGGCGCTTGAAATATGTATATTTTTTTTACTCTCATAGGAGGTTACCCAAAAATTTTCCTTTTTCGATAATTCATGTCTGACCCTCTGACCTTTTGGTAAATTTGAAAACGATTTGTAGGGAGGAAATTCCTCGCTTCGCCGGGAAAGTTAAATAAATTTTAACACATGAAAATTTGAAAAATAAAACTTATTTCTTTCAATGCCTCGTGCTTTTAATTGGGTCTGTTTGCTAGTTCTAAGGGAATTATTTAAGTTTCAGCACCAGTTGCCCCGAAGCATGTCACCCTAATGGAATGGAACACAAGTGCGCTTTCCCGCTTCATGTAGCAGATGGGGAGGGGAGGAGGGGTAACTGTTGTGGCCGACTCGATGCCCATCGGGGATCATCAGAGGCAGGGGGAAGTCGCTCCGCTCGTTCATTTTGTTAGTTTGTGGATGGGGGGGGGGGGGGAGAGAAAGGATGATTTGGGTTTTGGGGTTAGACTCCAAGGAAAACTTACTATTGATCTCTAACCGACTGACTTGCACCTTAAAAAATATTGAGGGAGCAGTAGCGAAATAACAATTTTATCTGAAAGAGTGCAGAGAAGCATATTTTTATAGAGAATAGAGATTCTTCTAAAGAGAGAGAAGGGATTTTAAAGGCAAAACTTGTAATTCATTTCCAAACTAACACAAAATCTGTTCCGTGAGTGTGTTTGCTCCAGTGGCATTTTTAGCCTACTTTAAACATAGAAAGTTGAACAGAACTGCACTCCCCCTCCCCCCCCCCCCAAAAAAAAAAAAAAAATGCTGCGGAAGTCCTGAAGCAGTTTTTCATAAGAAGAAGGGAGTAGTCACTTATCACGGCCGGCGGATGGAACTGAAGATAGCTTCCCATTTCTTAATAAATTTCTTGACCCCCTCTCCAAGATTCTGTGTTATTTTCATGACCCGCTATGAAATTCAGAGTATTTTCATGTCGCTCCTCCCGCCCTTTTATCATTGTAAAGCATCGAGACTGCGAAATTTTGAACGTCAGTCTATAATTGTTTAAAACTGTTTTTCATTATAACAGTATGCTTGTAAACATAGCATTGAGAGGCCCAATCAACATCTATTTTATTTCAAACCGGGGGTGCTCATTACAGCATGGCACAAAATTGTTTGATATATTTCATCTTTTATTTTTATTTTTTTTAATCGTGTTAAATGTATTTTTTTTTTTTTTTTTTTAATTTTTAAGTCAGCGAAAAAAAGAGAGGATACGTTACAATTTTGTCTAAGATAAATGTATAGGAAATGTAATGAAAAATCTTATGAGTTTTACAAATACACTTGCAAAAGCCATTCGTTTCAGCTCTATAACAATTGAAAATACCTCTTCAGTTATTTTATGCTTTCTTTGAAAATTATCATATTTTTAATAAAAGAGCAAAATTTTACTTAGATTGTGCCTTTGTTGGTTTTCTTTTTTCTCATTAAATACTGACAGCCCGCTTAATCGGGTAACGGATAAAGGAATACCCCGCTTATGAGAATAAAACCTTCCGGAACCTACTATTTCCCTTAGACGCAATGTTAAAGATCCCAGTTTAATCGAATAATTTCCCCGGATAATCCAAAAATACTGGTCTGCTTTTGAATTTTTTATAAAAAACTTCGTTGAATTTGAAAAATAAATAAGTAAATAAGAACAATTTTTCTCTTGAACACTGAACTAATTTGAATTTTCAAGTTGATCTTTTAGCAACACCTTACTTTGCATCATTTTATTTTGTGCTTAAAAATATATAATAATGTATTTAATTATTAATTTTGTTTTTGTTTATTTTATTTAAAAAAACTTTTAAACACTAACATTTATAACTTCTTTTAATTAGATATACTAATTTATTATTACGTTTCAAGTCAATATTATCAGTTTCTGTAAGGTAAAGAAAATTTCCCTGCATAATCGAATAAAATATGCTGGAATAGACGGTATTCCTTTAAAGCATTGCTAAAGGTGCAACCTTATTTGTGTATTTCTTTTGCACGACGCGAACGGCAGAAGATCTGAGGATACTTTTACCTGAATATTTAACACCACTGTGCGAAAAATCATTTTTGACCAGAAAAAAAAGGAGGCGGGTGCAACATTATACATATCTTGCTGTTTTGAAAAATGTGTTTGAAATTTCATCTTCTTACGCTAGTAGGTGAAAAAGGACAGTTCTGCGCCAAGAGGCGGTGGCGGTGGAAGGGGGCGTGGTCCCACCGCCTCCCAATGCCCCCAGGCGTGCCCTCAGGCGTTAGTCGAGTGGAGTTGAGTTGTATGCCCTCAGGCATTTTTCGAGTGGAGTTGAGTTGTTTTTGCCCCAGGCGTTTTTCGAGTGGAGTTGAGTTGTATGCCCTCAGGCGTTTTTAAAGTAGAGTTGAGTTTTTTTTCAAAAGTTTATAGTTTTGGAATGGCAACACTGTTTAATTTAGGTTTTAACCCTATTATTCCGCCTCCTAGCGACAAATAGTGGAACTACTATGGCACTGTTTCAATACTACTAAAACCGTTTTTTTACGTTTATAGTTTTAGAAGGGCAACACTTTTTAGTTTCAGTTTAAGACTTGATGTAAAACCGATTGTAGCGCCATCTATGAAAAGAAAAGCGAACTATTTTGGAACTTAGAATTTTTTTTCTAATGTTTTCTCTCAGAATTCAAGCAGGAACTATTTTATATTACAAAAAATAATTATAATGTATATTAATTAAATTTATTGTCGCTATTTACATCCTATTATGTATTTATTTCTTTTTTCGACTTAGAAAGATTTTCTTTTTCGATCTTTTTAATGTTTTCACTTAGCATTCACGCAGGAACTATTTCATATTAACAAAAAAATTAATTATAAAATGATAGCGCTAAAAAGTTAATACTTAAAAAGGGATTACTTTAAATGCAAAGGGAATTATTAAAGTATTACATTTAAATGATATTAAAAAATAATAATAATATTTTTAATACAAATTAGTGATGATAAAAGGTATATTCAACTTACCCTAGCAGGAGATTCAGTAGATTGATAATTGATTCTTGAAAAATCCATGGTTGAGCGTATAAGGAACTGAGAAACGCTTTTAAAAAAGAGCAGAGCAAAAATTCATCTTTACTAAGCAAGTGTAGAAAGCGAAGTGACTTTTCACTTTCCAGTCCTTGTAGCATTTTCTTTCGAGAAATAGAGGAGCTAAAAGTTAACGAATTAGAACATCGCAGTGGAAGAGAATGTATCTACTGAAGCACATTTGTCGAAAGTTATAATTCCTGCAGCATTGCAAGACATGAACAAACTTGTATTGCACTAAAAGATTGAAATCATAGTGCAGGTGTTTTTTTATGGCTTTAGGTCCTTTGTGACGATCGGACAGAAAAGAAAAGGTCCCCTCTCCACCCCTATAGGCATACTTTCTCTTTCTACAGGAATGAAGTGATTGACAAAGATCGCTTTCCTTTTCACATACAAAGTATCTCCATTGTACTTAATTTTTAACTGTAGATAATGGATACATTACTTGATGGTGGTGAATATCAGCTTAATGAAAACAAAAATACGTTAATGAGAGAGGATTTTTACTCGCAAGAAAACATGTTCGATAGTGTTTTCTTCAATTAGCAACCTTTTTTTCATTGGTGCAGAAGCTACTAGTAGGATTCATTCCGTAAAACAATAGAGAATGTAAGATTTTACTAAATAAAAATGTTTGAACTTGCAAAACAAAATTATTTTCTACTTGCAAAATTTTAGAACTTCGCATGAAAATTAAAAAAAAAAAGTACTTATTCAAACGGTTGAAACTTGGAACTAAAATTTCAACACTGAATCATCAAAAATCCAAACAATTTAAGCTGTGGAATAAAGATTCGAGACTTAAAAAGTAAATGTAAACTCACTAAAAGAGATTTGAAAATCTGAAAAGAGAAATAGAATAATAACTTCACTAGAAACACTGAAATAGAATCGTAAAACTTGAAAAATTTAAATCGCAAAACTTAAATCTATTGCAAAGAGCTTTATGTGAAACGTAAAAGTGCTAAGAGCAAAATGCTAAAACTGAGTAAACTTAGAAATACGTGGAACAAATCATTTACAAAATTTAAAATTTAAAAACTTAAACTCATTCAGAAAAGAACGGAAATGCAAAATTACAAAACAAAAGTGTTACGCTCTTGCAAAATATTAAAACTTAACGCAAAAAAAATGTAAGAAAGTACAAAACACCAAAAGTTAAGAGTAGTATAAAAAACTGTTACTTAGATTCATCTAAAACATAACTCGGAAAAAGTAAAAGTAATATATACAAATTGAAAAAACTTATATTCACCTAATTAACATATCAAAATAGCAAGTACAAGACGTTAAAACAGAACGAAAATGTAAAAGTATGAAACGTAAAATTACAAAGCCTAAATTCATCTGGTAAAAGTTAAGTAAAAAATGTAAAAGCACTAAGAGTGAAAACTACAAAACAGCATGAAAGCTAGAAATAAAAAATATACAACATCAGAACTTAAATTCATCCAGAAAAACTTAGAAGAAAAAATGTAAAAGTTCGGAAATTTTCAAAACAAAAGTATGATGCACTTGCAAAATGTTAAAACTTAGTGCAAAAACGTAAAAAGTACTATGTACAAAATGTTAAAATTTAGATTTATCTACTAAAACAGTGAATGAAGATGTAAAATTACTAAGAGTAATATATTAAAACAACACGAAAACGTAAAAGTACTAAGTACAAAACGTAAAAAAAAAATTATTTATCTGATATAACTTAGACTGAAGTCGTAAAATTACTAAGTACAAAGTGTTAAAACATCATAAAAATGTAAAAATATCCAGTATAAAGCAGCAAAACGTAGATTTGTCTATAGAAATCTTGATCAAAAAATGTAAAAGTTCAAACAACAAAATCCTAAAACTCTGAAAAATTGAAAACACGCAGTACAAAAACAGCAAAACCTGTAAAATTGCTAAGTATATAAGGATGCAAAACTTAAATTTTTCCGGAAAAACTTAGAACGAAGTTGTAAAAGTACAGAACTTTTCAAAGTAAAAGTGTTATGCACTTACAAAATGTTAAAACTTAATGTAAAAATGTAAAAAATTCTTCTTCAAAAATATTAAAACTCTGATTTATCTACTAAAACTTAGAATGAAAATGTAATTGAATCAAATGTACTAAGTGTGAAATAGTAAAGTAACATGAAAATGTAAAAGTACTAAGTATATAGCGTAGTCATCAAGTGAAACTTTGTACAAAAATGTCAAACTTAAGTACGAAACTTAAAAGACTTAGATCTGTCTGCAGAAATCTTGATCAAAAAACGCAAAAATTCGAACAACAAAATCCTAAAACTCCGAAAAATGTAAAAACACGCAGCACAAAAACAGCAAAACATAGATTTGTCTACTGAAATCTTGATCAAAAATGTAAAAGTTCAAACAACAAAATCCTAAAACTCTGAAAAATTGAAAACACGCAGTACAAAAACAGCAAAACCTGTAAAATTGCTAAGTATAAGGCTGCAAAACTTAAATTTTTCCAGAAAAACTTAGAACGAAGTTGTAAAAGTACGGAACTTTTCAAAGTAAAAGTGTTATGCACATACAAAATGTTAAAACTTAAAATGAAAATGTAATTGAATCAAATGTACTAAGTATAAAATAGTAAAGTAGCATAAAATGTAAAAGTACAAAGTATATAGCGTAGTCATCAAGTGAAGCTTTGTATAAAAATGTCAAACTTAAGTACGAAACTTAAAAGACACAGATCTGTCTGCAGAAATCTTGATCAAAAAACGTAAAAATTCAAACAACAAAATCCTAAAACTCTGAAAAAAGTAAAAACACGCAGTACAAAAACAGCAAAACATGGATTTGTCTATTGAAATCTTGATCAAAAAATGTAAAAGTTCTAACAACAAAATCTTAAAACTCTGAAAAATTAAAAACATGCAGTGCAAAACAACAAAACATGTACTAATGCTAAGTATAAAGCTGCGATACAAATGCTAAGTATAAAACTTAAATTCATCCAGAAAAACTTAGAACGAAAAATGTAAAAGTACGAAACTTTTCAAAACAAAAGTGACTACCCCAACTATAAATTTTCCTCGACAGAAAAGTGTTCGCAGTCGGGAAAATATGTAGTTGGGGAACCAGTGTTCGGTTAGGATTCCCTTCATTGTCGGTTAACAGTCACTTCTCTGTTCTCGAGAAGAATGAGTCCAATTGTGACTTTAAGATTAAAGCAGTTTTGATTTAAGCTTTTTTTTTTACCTGCTTTATTGTGTTGTACTACGCATTTTTAATTTTCCCCAGTTTTAATAATTTTGTTCTCAGAACATTAACATTTTGGATCAAGATTTCAGTAGATACATTTATGTTTTGAAACTTTATACATGTTATTTATAAATTTTCATGGTGTTTTAACATTTCGTACTCAGTAGTTTTGGGGGATCAGTCTAAGTTTTAGTAGATAAATCTTCATTTTTACGTTTTGTATTTAGTACTTTTACATTTTTGTGTGGCTTTAATATATTATACTTAAAATTTTTACATCTTCATTCTACACATTTTTGCCTTTCGTTTCAGCGCTTTGCTAATGCATAATACTCTTATTTTTAAAATAACTGTACAATTACGTTTTTATTCTAAGTTTTTCTGGATCAATTTAAGTTTTGATGTTTTGTACTTAGTACTTTTAGATTTTCATGCTGTTTTTAGTTTTTTGTTCTTAGTAGCTGTTTTTAGTTTTTTGTTCTTAGTAGTACTTTTACTTTTTTAACCGAATTTTTAATAGATGAGTTTAAGTTTTGCAAGTGCATAAAACTTTTATTTTGAAAATTTCCGTAGCTTTACATTTTTGTTCTAAATTTTTCTGGATGAAATTAGGTTTTGAAGCTTTATAGTTGGTACTCTTTCATTCTTTATTGTTTTGTACTGCGTTTCTTTACTTTTTTAAGTTTTAGCACTTTGTTCTTCGAACTCTTACATTTCTGATTAAGATTTTTGTGAACCGATTATATATTTTGATGCTGAATCTATGTTTTGAAGTTTTAATAGATAGTTCTAGTATTTTGCACTTTTATAATTTTGTGTTTCTTTAGTATATTATACTTAGAATTTTGATATCTTCATTCTAGGTTTTAGTAGATAAATCTAAGTGTTAACATTTTGTATATGGTACTTTTTACGTTTTTACATTAAGTTTTAACATTTTGCAAATGCATATCACCTTTATTTTGAAAATGTCCGTACTTTTACATCTTTTGTTCCAAGCTTTTCTGGATCAACGTAAGTTTTGATGCTTTGTACTTAGTACTTTTAGATTTTCGTGCTGTTTTAACGCGTTGTACTTGCTATTTTTAAATTTTCATGCTGTTTTTAGTTGATGCACGTAGTACTTTTACTTTTCAAACCATTTTTTTTAGTAGAGGGACTTAACTTTTTGGAGTTTTACATTTCGTACCTTTACATTTTTGTTCTGTTTTAACATCGTGTACTAAATATTTTTACATTTTAAAAGGTGAATATCAGTTTTCACATTTCTTTCACAATTTTAGAGTTAAGTCCTATTTGATGAATCGAAGTTGCAAGTTTGTTATTATACTACTCCAAGTTTTGATGTTTCGTACTTTTTGTATCTAGTACTTTTTACGTTTTTGCTTTTAACAATTTGCAAATGCCTATCACTTTTGTTTTGTAAACTTCAGTAATTTTACATTTCCGTTTTAAGTTTTTCGACTTTAGTTGGGATTTTTTTTAGATAAATCTAAGTTTTTTAAGTTTTGTACATAAACGATTACGTTTTCGTACAAAATTTCACTTGATGAATACGTTATATACTTAGTACTTTTACATTTTCGCGTTGCTTTAGTAGATAAATCAGAGTTTTAACATTTTGTACGTAGTAATTCTTAAGATTTTTGCAGTACGTTTTAAAGATTTCAGTGGACAGATCTATGTTTTGTTGGTTTATACTTGCTATTTTCAAATTTTATGATGTTTTAACAGTTTGTACTTGGTAATTTTACAACTTCAGTCTATGTTTCAGTAGATAAATCAATTTATTTACGTTTTTGTACTTAGTACTTTAAGATTTTCTTGCTGCTTTAATATATTTTACTTAGTAATTTTACATCTTCATCCAATGTTTTAGTACATTAGTCTAAATTTTAGCATTTTGTGCGTAGTACTTTTTACATTTTCGCATTAAGTTTTAATGTTTTTCAAGGGCATCACACTTTTGTTTTGAAAAGTTTCGTACTTTTACATTTTTCGTTCTAAGTTTTTCTGGATGAATTTAAGTTTTATACTTAGCATTTGTATCGCAGCTTTATACTTAGCATTTGTACATGTTTTGTTGTTTTGCACTGCATGTTTTTAATTTTTCAGAGTTTTAAGATTTTGTTGTTAGAACTTTTACATTTTTTGATCAAGATTTCAATAGACAAATCCATGTTTTGCTGTTTTTGTACTGCGTGTTTTTACTTTTTTCAGAGTTTTAGGATTTTGTTGTTTGAATTTTTACGTTTTTTGATAAAGATTTCTGCAGACAGATCTGTGTCTTTTAAGTTTCGTACTTAAGTTTGACATTTTTATACAAAGCTTCACTTGATGACTACGCTATATACTTTGTACTTTTACATTTTATGCTACTTTACTATTTTATACTTAGTACAATTGATTCAATTACATTTTCATTTTAAGTTTTAACATTTTGTACGTGCATAACACTTTTACTTTGAAAAGTTCCGTACTTTTACAACTTCGTTCTAAGTTTTTCTGGAAAAATTTAAGTTTTGCAGCCTTATACTTGGCAATTTTACAGGTTTTGCTGTTTTTGTACTGCGTGTTTTCAATTTTTCAGAGTTTTAGGATTTTGTTGTTTGAACTTTTACATTTTTGATCAAGATTTCAGTAGACAAATCTATGTTTTGCTGTTTTTGTGCTGCGTGTTTTTACATTTTTCGGAGTTTTAGGATTTTGTTGTTCGAATTTTTGCGTTTTTTGATCAAGATTTCTGCAGACAGATCTAAGTCTTTTAAGTTTCGTACTTAAGTTTGACACTTTTGTACAAAGTTTCACTTGATGACTACGCTATATACTTAGTACTTTTACATTTTCATGTTACTTTACTATTTCACACTTAGTACATTTGATTCAATTACATTTTCATTCTAAGTTTTAGTAGATAAATCAGAGTTTTAATATTTTTGAAGAAGAATTTTTTACATTTTTACATTAAGTTTTAACATTTTGTAAGTGCATAACACTTTTACTTTGAAAAGTTCTGTACTTTTACCACTTCGTTCTAAGTTTTTCCGGAAAAATTTAAGTTTTGCATCCTTATATACTTAGCAATTTTACAGGTTTTGCTGTTTTTGTACTGCGTGTTTTCAATTTTTCAGAGTTTTAGGATTTTGTTGTTTGAACTTTTACATTTTTTGATCAAGATTTCTATAGACAAATCTATGTTTTGCTGCTTTATACTGGATATTTTTACATTTTTATGATGTTTTAACACTTTGTACTTAGTAATTTTAAGACTTCAGTCTAAGTTATATCAGATAAATAATTTTTTTTTTACGTTTTGTACTTAGTACTTTTACGTTTTCGTGTTGTTTTAATATATTACTCTTAGTAATTTTACATCTTCATTCACTGTTTTAGTAGATAAATCTAAATTTTAACATTTTGTACATAGTACTTTTTACGTTTTTGCACTAAGTTTTAACATTTTGCAAGTGCATCATACTTTTGTTTTGAAAATTTCCGAACTTTTACATTTTTTCTTCTAAGTTTTTCTGGATGAATTTAAGTTCTGATGTTGTATATTTTTTATTTCTAGCTTTCATGCTGTTTTGTAGTTTTCACTCTTAGTGCTTTTACATTTTTTACTTAACTTTTACCAGATGAATTTAGGCTTTGTAATTTTACGTTTCATACTTTTACATTTTCGTTCTGTTTTAACGTCTTGTACTTGCTATTTTGATATGTTAATTAGGTGAATATAAGTTTTTTCAATTTGTATATATTACTTTTACTTTTTCCGAGTTATGTTTTAGATGAATCTAAGTAACAGTTTTTTATACTACTCTTAACTTTTGGTGTTTTGTACTTTCTTACATTTTTTTTGCGTTAAGTTTTAATATTTTGCAAGAGCGTAACACTTTTGTTTTGTAATTTTGCATTTCCGTTCTTTTCTGAATGAGTTTAAGTTTTTAAAGTTTATATTTGTAAATGATTTGTTCCACGTATTTCTAAGTTTACTCAGTTTTAGCATTTTGCTCTTAACACTTTTACGTTTCACATAAAGCTCTTTGCAATAGATTTAAGTTTTGCGATTTAAATTTTTCAAGTTTTACTATTCTATTTCAGTGTTTCTAGTGAAGTTATTGTTCTATTTCTCTTTTCAGATTTTCAAATCTCTTTTAGTGAGTTTACATTTACTTTTTAAGTCTCGAATCTTTATTCCACAGCTTAAATTGTTTCGGATTTCTGATGATTCAGTGTTGAAATTTTAGTTCCAAGTTTCAACCGTTTGAATAAGTACTTTTTTTTTTTAATTTTCATGCGAAGTTCTAAAATTTTGCAAGTAGAAAATAATTTTGTTTTGCAAGTTCAAACATTTTTATTTAGTAAAATCTTACATTCTCTATTGTTTTACGGAATGAATCCTACTAGTAACTTCTGCACCAATGAAAAAAAGGTTGCTAATTGAAGAAAACACTATCGAACATGTTTTCTTGCGAGTAAAAATCCTCTCTCATTAACGTATTTTGGTTTTCATTAAGCTGATATTCACCACCATCAAGTAATGTATCCATTATCTACAGTTAAAAATTAAGTACAATGGAGATACTTTGCATGTGAAAAGGAAAGCGATCTTTGTCAATCACTTCATTCCTGTAGAAAGAGAAAGTATGCCTATAGGGGTGGAGAGGGGACCTTTTCTTTTCTGTCCGATCGTCACAAAGGACCTAAAGCCATAAAAAAACACCTGCACTATGATTTCAATCTTTTAGTGCAATACAAGTTTGTTCATGTCTTGAAATGCTGCAGGAATTATAACTTTCGACAAATGTGCTTCAGTAGATACATTCTCTTCCACTGCGATGTTCTAATTCGTTAACTTTTAGCTCCTCTATTTCTCGAAAGAAAATGCTACAAGGACTGGAAAGTGAAAAGTCACTTCGCTTTCTACACTTGCTTAGTAAAGATGAATTTTTGCTCTGCACTTTTTTAAAAGCGTTTCTCAGTTCCTTATACGCTCAACCATGGATTTTTCAAGAATCAATTATCAATCTACTGAATCTCCTGCTAGGGTAAGTTGAATATATCTTTTATCATCACTAATTTGTATTAAAAATATTATTATTATTTTTTAATATCATTTAAATGTAATACTTTAATAATTCCCTTTGCATTTAAAGTAATCCCTTTTTAAGTATTAACTTTTTAGCGCTATCATTTTATAATTAATTTTTTTGTTAATATGAAATAGTTCCTGCGTGAATGCTAAGTGAAAACATTAAAAAGATCGAAAAAGAAAATCTTTCTAAGTCGAAAAAAGAAATAAATACATAATAGGATGTAAATAGCGACAATAAATTTAATTCATTATACATTATAATTATTTTTTGTAATATAAAATAGTTCCTGCTTGAATTCTGAGAGAAAACATTAGAAAAAAAAATTCTAAGTTCCAAAATAGTTCCCTTTTCTTCTCATAGATGGCGCTACAATCGGTTTTACATCAAGTCTTAAACTGAAACTAAAAAGTGTTGCCCTTCCAAAACTATAAACTTAAAAAAACGGTTTTAGTAGTATTGAAACAGTGCTATAGTAGTTCCACTATTTGTCGCTAGGAGGCGGAATAATAGGGTTAAAACCTAAATTAAACAGTGTTGCCATTCCAAAACTATAAACTTTTGAAAAAAAACTCAACTCTACTTTAAAAACGCCTGAGGGCATACAACTCAACTCCACTCGAAAAACGCCAGGGGCAAAAACAACTCAACTCCCCTCGAAAAATGCCTGAGGACATACAACTCAACTCCACTCGACTAACGCCTGAGGGCACGCCTGGGGGCATTGGGAGGCGGTGGGACCACGCCCCCTTCCACCGCCACCGCCTCTTGGCGCAGAACTGTCCTTTTTCACCTACTTATGCTAGCTAGGTTTTTACTTATTTATTTGTAAGGGAAATGAAAACAAAATAAATATATAAAATATCAGTAACTTTTACTAAGAAACGCATTTTACAAGAAGTAGTTTCCCAAGAAAACCTTTCCTATATAAAAGTCACAGAATATTATTATTATTACCAGATAAATATGAGTGTTTATTACCTCTAACAAAAATCGCAAATGAGTTTCCTGGTTTTTAGTGAAGAAAACTTTGCATGCCTGCAAAGTTGCAAAGACACCACTTGAAGCATTTCAAATCCTATATCCATGCGTATGGACAATTTTAACGGCAAGCCGTAATGCCAAGGACAATTTTAACGCCAAGCACGTAATTTGAAACAAAAATTAACCAATTTTGAAAAGTTAATTTCTTTGTCATCCAAGAGTAAAATTCAAACTCCCCTGATGCAACATCATGTGATATTCGAACTTTTACTGTCATTTTTTAAAATAACCTTCAAATGACGAGACTTACTCATACAGGAGGTCCGTATCACCGACACAATTTTTCAATTTAGTCCCAAACAATCAGAACAAGATGCATTGCTTTTTGTATAATAGGATAGGATATTCTTTCATTAATTTTATGCAAGACTGGTGTGCGCCATTTAGTCAATTGTCACTTGCACTCCACTTTGATATTATTTAAGGAGTAAAATAAGGTTTTACAGTGTTCTACTTTCTGTTTCCCGGGGAAATTTTTACTAACATCTTTAAACTTATTGACTGAAGTTTAAAGTATTCCCATAAACTTCTAGACTTTTTGAGAGGCATTTGCGTGTTGTGATGCGCCGGTTAGAAAAAGTTTGCGAGTTTCACTTCTTTTCAAATAGTTTTTTTTCCTCAAAATTGGAGTCAAAATAGTGCCCATGAAAACTAAGCAGATTCAATGTGATAACTTGAAAGTGTAACAACATCTGATGGCATGCAATTCTTTGAAAAATACAGTGAATGAAAAAATTACCTGAGGAATTGGATACTTAAGAATATCTGCAACAAAACTTGCATGAGAAGATATGTAATAGACTTCGACCCAAAACTGACCACAATATCCAACTAAAAGAGCATATGTAGGTATGGACGTAAAGACTTTTTTCCAAGGAACAGGTGGTCTCTATTGAATAAACGGAACTATTTTCACTATTTTACTAGCTTATGTATGTTAATTACAAAGATTCAAGATAATACTATATACTACAGTTTTATTGAAATTTAACATATGGATGGATTTTTTTTGTACTCATCTTTCTATTAAGTGAAAGTGAACAATTTTTTTTTTTTTCAGGGTATGGTTTGGCATAGATAAGAACAATTAACTAAATCTAGGAAAGTAAAACAAAAGTATTGTGTAGTCAAAATCCTACTCTATTACTTTAAAATAAATTAGCATCAAATTCGAAGTCGCACCTAGGGAAAGAAAAAATAAAATAATAAACTAAAACAGTGTTTCACATTTTATTATAAGCATCTTATACAAATACAAATACAAATACAAAAGTGACGACCAGCAACAGGCTCAGGGCCCAGCTAGGCTGGTCCTAGTTAATTTAGCAGTCCCCAATGAACATCCATAGGCGTAATCAGGGGGGGGGGGGTTCAAATCCCCCCCCATTGGGTATGTACTTTTTTAGGCACATTTAGGCACACAGAAAAATTTCTGGCTACGGCCTTGCAAAGCACAATTTTTTTCCCCTAAGAAAATTAAACACATATGCATATGATTTTTTTTCCTTTTTCTCTGGCCATGATCGCAACCCTTCAAAGTATGCAGCTCATAATAAAGAAGACTTTTCATCTGGTTATAAGGTTATAATCAACCCCCTTATCACCTTGGGGGGGGGGGGGGGTTAACAGCGAAAGGTGGCTTCAATCACCGTACCACACACAGACAGAGATCCTTTCAATCACTCCAGAGGGTTTTCTTTCTTTCTTGATGTCTTTTTTACCCAAAGGCAGCAATCTGGGTATACAATCGCACAAGTAATAAGTTTCCTGGAAAATATTCTCTACTGTGATGGAGTCCTAAAGTCCAATTGTCCTAATGGGTTAAACCCTCAAGCCAGGAAGGGATGCTCGTTAAGAAACTTAAAGAGCAGTTTGTATTTATTTATGACTTCCTGTCCAAACACCCATTTTGGTAAAATCTTTTTTGTAGATGAGCCGATTGGAAAACTGATGAACTGTGTTTGCATTGCATTCTCATTTACAGATGTTCTCTCATCTCTTATATTTTAAATGTTTTTTTTTTCTTATGGTCCATCACTGATTGCATTACGACTCTAGAAATCATCCGTTCAACGTTTCCTATCTCACTGCTACGGTTTAATGCTGCATTTTAATTTACAAACAAGTATTATTTATATTTTAGCTAAATTTTTAATTATTTTCGATACATAATAATGTTTGCACTCCAGCGATGGACACGTTCGTCATCCAAAAAGAAAAGAAAATTTGATTTAGGTGCTTCCACTTCTGAGGTATGTTCTGCTACAAATTTAACAAATTTTTTAGAAATTTATTGTCTGGATGAGCATTTTTGTAGGGGAATTTGGATTTTTTTCTCTAAAATTCGACTATTTCCCGGTTTTAATATTATGAATGCCTGGACATAGAAGATTGCTTAGCGCTAAATATTGAATTTTCTATTGCGTTTGAATTAAAAAATAAACTAATAGATCTAGTAAGGAATGTTTAATGTTTTTGAGAATCAAGGCCGTATCCAGAGGGGAAGGGGGACCCACGGGCAGCCCCCCCAAAAATCTTTTGCAATGTATTATATATTCCTCCCAGAAACTTTTCTTTACATAAGTGTGTCGAAGTCTGGGCCCCCCCGAAAAAAAATTCTGGATACTGCCTTGGCTCCGGAGCAGGGGGAGCATGTTAAGAATTAGGAAGGGCCGTGTATGCTTCAAAATCATAGCCTTTATATATACATATATATAGATATATATGATTAGAAATGATGTTGATATGAATATTTTTACATATATGACAGCTTTTTGATGTATATATATAGTAGATGTATGTTTAGATCTTTGGTGAAGTTAGAGGAGTGGGTGTTTGGGGCTTCTGCAACTTAAAATTTTGTAACCGGTCTTACATCTATAATGCTTAGGATAACTCTGGAGGCAAGGCTTCGAGGGCTCTCCCCTGGAAACTTTTTGAAATCTTCCTAGCAATGCAATTTCGGGATACTTTGGTGATCTTAGAGGAAACAGAAAGGAGTTAGGTTACTCCCCCCAGCGCAATTTTTTTCAAAATAAAGTCTTATATCTTTTAAGTTACTTTTGGTGTCGCTCGTGATAGTGTTGAATGTCCTTTCCCTGAAAGTGTTTCCGAAAGTAAAGTGTCTTAAAAGCTTAATTTCTCTTTTCTTTCTTTTTTTAAAACTTGTGATCTGAATTTTTTTTTCCGGGGGGGTGGGGGGAGGGAGGGAGGAGTTGACTTGCTCCGAGGGGGTAGTTCCCCCCCCCCCCCCACACACCGTCAGATGCCTGAAATAAACACGGAGTATATCTTTAGAGACATGTATTTATGACTAGTAAATTTTCAACTCTTTTACATTTCGTATTGGTGTTCAGTCTGTACATTTTTAGGGTGACCCCCCCCTTTCATCAACTCTAGTTACGCCTATGTGAACATCAAGAGCTTTCTTAAAAGTTTTTACCCCACTGCAATTAACAGTCGCTTCCGGTAAACTATTCCAACTGCCTACAACCCTATTGAAGTAGTAGTTTTTCCTAATTTCAAGATTAGCGTGAGATTTGAAAAGTTTAAAACAATGACCTCTGGTTCTACTTTCAGTACATAGCTGTAGTGTAGACCATCAACATTTCCCGTTTTAATGAATTTAAACAACTGAATCATGTCCCCTCTGACTCTCCTTTGCTCAAGACTATACATATTGAGCCTTTTAAGCCTAACCTCATAATCTAAGTCTGAAAGACCACTTACCAATCTTGTAGCCCTCCTTTGAATCCTTTCCAATAAGGTAATATCCTTTTTTAGGTACGGAGACCACAACTGAACAGCATACTCCAAATGAGGTCTTACCAAACTTCTGTATAATGGCAATACAACTTCCCTAGACCTGTTCGAAATAGCTTTATTGATAAACCCAAGCATCCTGTTAGCTTTGTTACTTACTATATGCTACACTGCTGACTAGACTTGAACTCATGACTAATCAATACTCCTAGATCAACAACTGCTTCTGCTTCCCTAATGACAGAACCTTGTAAATAATAGGTTGCATGTTTATTCCCATGACCAAAAAGAAGCACTTGACATTTCCCAATATTAAAAGACATACCCCACTTAATTGCCCACCCAGAAATTTGATTCAAATCCTCTTGAAACTGATTGACTTGTTCCTCCGTGTCCTCAATTCGAATGATTTTGACATCATCAGCAAAACTATTGATGTTCCCAGAAATACTCTGAGTAATATCATTAATAAAAATAATAAATAATATTGGCCCTAGAACTGAACCTTGTGGAACCCCACTCAAAACATCAATCTACTGAGAATAATTGCCCTTCACTACTACTCTTTGTTTCCTCCCAGTCAGCCAATTTTTAACCCAAATTAAAGTTTTTTCACCAATACCAATATAAGCAAGTTTGCTAAGAAGAGCTTCATGCGGTACTTTATCAAACGCTTTCTGAAAGTCAATGTAAACAACATCCTTCCTTATAAACTTACGATTTATCTCAGGGAAGGTTAATGTGTCGACAATTTCTCGTCAACCTTCGAAGAATATCGACAATGCTCTTGCTGTATGACTAAAAATTTCAGTTTTTGTGTTAGTCTTTTCAATTGTGTTATTTAATAAAGATTACTAAACAACATTTTATCAAAAAAAAAAAAAATACTTTCATGGGATAATAATTTCTGCATAATTTGTTGATTGGTCAGTGACGTTAAGTACCCTGGGCAACTTGTTAGCTGGTTGAATAAAGTCATATTGCGGGGCTGTGTGAAAAAAGCGCCCCACACGTTCCTTCGCGGTGCCCTCGAAGCACGTGTAGAGCTTCGTATCCGGTCTGAGTAAGGAAGCCTAATAAGAAAGTATCGATTTCGTTTCTTTCCGGTCATTCTGAGTGTCCCTTTTACTTTCTCACGGCTAGTCCTTTCCCCATTCTGACTCTTTGGCAGATAAACCTTTTTTTTTTTTTTGGAATTCCTCCCGCCTTCCCGTCCCTGACACTATTTTTCTGCACTGAATATTTAAACCACGGCTCCGAATCCAGACAGACAGAGGGAGTTTTTTTTTTGCGAAATTTCGATAGAGTTATAGGGGAGACTGGGTACGTTTGAAACAAAGAACGGTTGAAACAGCGTTATCTCCTGCACAGTGTGCAGTATGGTGATGGGTGTAAAATGAACGAGCCCGAAAGCAAGTCTGAGCACGAGGTTCAATGTTGCGTCGATCTCGGTCAAAAAAGTTTTTTATAAGAGGCCCTATTGTGTTTTGATAAGCAAAAGTAAGTATTTTTGTTCAAAGATTTTCGTAATTATTACGGCTTTTATTAAAGTAAGAGTATTGAGCACTTTTTCCGTTCAAAGTGAAGCTTGTTGAATATGGTTGCGTCATTAGTTTTGATATAAAATTATTGTAACCATTCATAAAAATGGTGTTGTACTGAATGGTAGGGATGGGGACGGTTAAACCACTTTATGTATGTACGATTGAAACAATATATTTATTTAAATTTTGCGTTTTCTAGATACCGAGGGTTGCCATAAGAAAAACTTTGAGAGGGCAAATTAATTTATGCTTGTTCAAAGCCCAAGGAAAGCAAACAGAGGTCGGAAAACCAGGAAATCAACAATTTTCACAGATACACCAGAGAAGTTAGAGATAAGAAAGATGCATGAAGACAAATTAAAGCGTGCCAAAGCTAAACAACTTTAAAAAAAAGATTCGATGGGGGTAACGGTAAAAAAAAAAACCACAAATAGGAAGTAGACACAACAGGAATCATCATCAAAGGAAGAGGAGTGCTTTTGCCTTGTTTGTATGTAGTAGTATTCAGAGAGCAGATCTGGAGAAAAATGGAAACAGTTCACAAATTGTAAACTGTGGGCTCATGAAGAGTGCTCAGAAGATGGTTTTAGTTATGTTTGTCACAATTGACTCTGTTGATTCGAAAACCAAAACTTATAATTAGATATTTAATTTTAGTTCATTTTCCCATTATTTTTCTAGTCGAAGTATCATGAGTTGAGTTTTTGTCCACTTTTTGTTTTTGAAAACGTTCCTTTATTTGGTTTTTATGATTGTTTAGTTTTAATGAGATAAATAATAAATAAAACACGTTAAAATATTAAATTTCGTATTTTTCGGGATATGTTTCAGCTGACCCCAATCACTGTTTCAACCGCCCCTGTTATGGGGACGATTGAAACAGATGATTGAAAATTTCATCTTATACTAAAAATGAAACATCGCAAAATCAAACTATTCTGCCCATTATTAGACAGAATCGCGATCTTATATTTATCATATCGCCTTTATCGCTAAGTTTATTAGCGGCTATTCTATGGACGATATAAGCTAAATCGTTTCAACCGTACCCAGTCTCCCCTACACACACACACACACAAGAGAGAGAGAGAGAGAGAGAGATACTTTTGAGAGCCCGGAAAAACGGAGAGTCCCGGTGCAAGATTCAAACCAGCCCAAATGATTGAGTGATTGAGAGCATTGAAATTTTCGGAAAGGGTATGTAAAAACCTCCTAGCTCCCATAGCCCATTTCCCCTTTCCGAATCTTTTAAATTTTAAAAGAAGTTTTAGTTTAAAACTTAGTTTAAACTAAAGGTAAATTTTTAACTTTAGAAAAGAAATCATAACTTTAGTAATTTTAATTTGTTAATTTTTTCTTGGAGAGCGAATACTTTAAGATGTTTAAAACATTTATTAAATGCTATTTCTTTATAAAGTTGTGTTTTTTCTATTGCCATTTATTTAGAATGTGATACTTAACTTAAAATTTATATCTAGAAATATGCGCACATACACAAACCAATTTGTACAATTATGTAGGGCTGCGGCCCAACAACATGGATATGTGTTAAGGAACAGGGATAAAAATGACGTGGATGCCGTGGCCTTAGTGAAATTAACAAAGTTATTAAAATTGTGAAGAAAAAAAAAAAACGTGAGAAAAAAATGTGTTCCAATTTTTAAAGAAAGTACCTTCCGGGTTAAGACATTTTCCTGATTGGCCAAAATACAGGTAAACTCTGCCCGTGAAACTCGTGGATCATCTTTTGGCATGCGTATACAGTGAAAAATTCTACCAAAGAAACAAAAATTCCAAATCCTCCTAAAACAAACATTTATTTGTAACTAGCTGACATGCCCGGCGTTGCGCGGGATAAAATTGCATCATTCGCAGGCCAAGTGACGCATGACCAAAATTCTGCAGTAAATGTATAGATAAAATTTTTCTTAAAAACTCCAAGTAGTAGATGGGCAACAGTCCATAAAAATCCAATTTAGAAAGTAAAATTCATTAAAAACCACGATTGCATTAAAACGGACATCCCAGAAAAATTCCTTTTAGACCAAAAATGAGTCCATAAAAATCCACATTAAAATGCCAACAAATGTTCATAGAAATTGCCATTAGAGTAAGAGAAACTAACTAAAATGCACATATGTAGAGGGATAATTGTGCCAAAATGATATCAAGATCCCGTAAAAATCGCATTTAAAATATCGACCACAATACATCTAAAATTTCCCATCAGAAAAATAACAGTATTCTCTTTAAAAATGTCCATCAGATCAAGAACAACTCTCCCTGAATATTTCTGCTACAATAAAGAAAAAATTCTTTAAAGACCCCATTTTAATAAAGACAACTAATCCTAAACATCCATAATAGAATAATGACCCATTAGTCCCAAAAAATATCCATTAGAATAAAGACGTCAGTGACTAAAAATAGAATACTGACCTTCAAGAGCTACTGTTCCTAAAATTACCCAGACGTCCATCTTAAATTCCCCATCAAAATTAGGACATCCGTTCCTAAAAGTCCCGCTTGCAAAATCGTCAAAACATTTCCTGAAAATTCAATTGAATAGCACTTTCATAAAATTCGGATAAAAGCGAAAGAAAGGAAAGCATTATTTCCAAAGGCAAATGCAGATTTAAATTAGAAAAGGTTTAGTACTGAACCAATTCTGACGTGTGAAGTTTAAGTTGGTAGAAATAAATAACTAAATTCTGCCCAAATGGCGCCAAATAGACAGTACGAAAATTAAATAACGTAAAAAAGTTAAAATGAAGCAGAAGATCGCCAAATTGCGCTAAAGTAATGGAAGCATTTCGCAAATACGCCATGATCCTATAGTGTAAATCACGTATTGAATTAAATGATAACAATATTACTGAAAAGGATTATTGGGCGCGGTTTGGAGAAGTTACAAAGCGCAAAATAATATATTGAGAACAGTTAACTGGATGTAATGGGAGGCGAGTGAAAAGTTATCACCATTTGGCAAAATTTTAAATTACATCAAAAATAAGCGATATCGAAGAGCTTCCAACATATTTTTTATCGAAGAAATAAATATTAAATCGTCAAAAAAGAAAGAAGAATCAACACTAAAGATCGCATGCAGTTAATAATCCACAAAATATCCAAAAAATGAAATGAATTTTTAGAATTTGTTTCGTAGGTAAAGCGGACACTCTACCATAAGAAATATTGTTTCATGCAATTGTTGAACTGTTACTATACTATTAAATCGCCAAAAAAGGAAGGAGAATCAACTTCAAAGAAGAGGTAATTAAAATTCGTCTGCAGTTCCACAAAATATGTATAAAAATGAAATGAATTTTTAGAATTTGTTTCTGTACAACTTTGGCACTTCATAAAACCACTTTTTGCAGCGACTACTTGGAATTACTTTCTGAACTAATTTTAAATAAAAAATGATTCCGAAGAAATAGAGATCTCGTCATTAGAAAACCTTTAAAAAACAGTAAACTCCATTTAAAATGCTTTAACGTTTAATGCCATCCGTGTTCTACAAATAATGCGAAATGATAGTCCTTAACTTGACATAAGACTAGAATGTGAATGCTCATCCAAAGGGTCTGAGATTCTATTTCTCAGTAATAACACTCCACTTATTGGCCTGTTGCCATTTGCCCAACACAAATGAAGATGGAAACCTATGTTGAGAGTCTTAAACTCTTTAATTTGTACCTCACGTATACAATTGATAATGTATTAATCTTTAATTGCAAATCTTTCTTTATATAAAGTAAGAATTTTTTCTTTCTTTATTTTTTCCCGTTATTTTGTTTGTGTTTTAATTGAACAACTTTTAATCACAAAATAAGGATGTTATTAAAGATGTTGTTGAATTCAAATTTCACTTTTAAAAAAAGTGTGCTCATCTGTATTTTATGTTTCGCTTTTAATTACCCTATTTTTACCAGATGCACAAAATTACACCAGATACACTGTTAATAATAAGGTGCTTAAAAATGAGAAAATATACCTGCTTGTTTTGACCTAAAAATGAGAAAGCGATGTTCCTAGTTTTAAGAACCGATATTTACTTCGAAATTATAGTCACAGAAAGAGCAAGTATTATTTTATTTTTGTTGACATAAATTAAAAATTTAGCAAACAACTTTAAGTTCATAATTAACATATGATTTTTCGTTTAACGATTACTTTTCAGAACAATAGTAATTGCATCGAAATTAAGGAACTATTTACCACGTAAGACATCAGAATGATTTAACAATTTGAGTAGTCCGGTCGTCTCTTAGTAGCAGGAATACAAGACGGTTAATTCGGCACGGAAGTATATTAGTCCAGTCAATAGGTATAAAAAAAAAGGGTTTACCTTGCAAAAGGTGGGGTAGAAGATTTTTTTTCTAAGTAGTATATATTGGTGCCAACATGAAAGATCCCGGGAGAACTTTTAGCGGCCGAAAAACCACCAAAATTTAGGACTTTTTGTCGTTTTTTTTATATATCTCAGAAATGGTTGAATTTAAAGAGACATTTTCAATGTAAAATTTATAGAGCACAAACTTTCCTACAACTTTTTTGTAGTACAAAAAGTAAGTTGGCTACAGCCGTTTCAAAATGGACAATTTTTCACAACTTCGTAAGAAAAGCATTAACTCCCTCTAAATAATGCATGTGAAATATTAAAATTTGACTATAATCTTTATTTTCTAATAGTTTATCAACTTTTTACTTTCTAAAGACCCAAAAAAAAAAAAAAAAAAAAAAAAAAAAAAAAAAAAAAAAAAAAAAAAAAAAAAAAAAAAAAAAAAAAAAAAAAAAAAAAAAAAAAAAAAAAAAAAAAAAAAAAAAAAAAAAAAAAAAAAAAAAAAAAAAAAAAAAAAAAAAAAAAAAAAAAAAAAAAAAAAAAAAAAAAAAAAAAAAAAAAAAAAAAAAAAAAAAAAAAAAAAAAAAAAAAAAAAAAAAAAAAAAAAAAAAAAAAAAAAAAAAAAAAAAAAAAAAAAAAAAAAAAAAAAAAAAAAAAAAAAAAAAAAAAAAAAAAAAAAAAAAAAAAAAAAAAAAAAAAAAAAAAAAAAAAAAAAAAAAAAAAAAAAAAAAAAAAAAAAAAAAAAAAAAAAAAAAAAAAAAAAAAAAAAAAAAAAAAAAAAAAAAAAAAAAAAAAAAAAAAAAAAAAAAAAAAAAAAAAAAAAAAAAAATATTTTATTTAATTACATCTTCTTTCAGATATTCGGATTCATACACTCCATACCTTAATGTTGTAAAACTCATTTGACCAGGTCGCGATTGCTATGTTTGTTTTCATTGCGTTAGTATTGGATTTAACTGTCATGTTCTACCGAGAATTAATTATTTACATCATAATTAAATTTCACAATTTTTAATCAATACATTCAATTTTAAAATCGACTCAATAAAGTGTAATTAACAACTATCTTTTAATTTTGAACATATTTTATTTTTACACTTGTAATTTTTTGCCCTAAAATATTAAACCCAGGATTAATTGTGATCCAATCAAATAGCTTCTTGAGAAAGTTTATATTTAATGTGAACCAATCAAATCAATCCTCGAAATTTACAAAATTTAAGTCAAAGTTAATTTTGAAATGTTTAAGACTTAGAAATTTTTTTTTAAACTTTTTTCCTAAAGTATCAAAGACAGAATTAAATGAGAACCAAACAATTAGCTTCTTGAAAAGGTGAAGACTTAATAAAAATCAATCCAATCGATCATCGTAATTTACTAAATTCAAATCAATTAAAGAGTTTTTTTTTAAATGTTCGAGACTTAGAAAATGAACAACAATAGGTTTATACATGCTAATTTAACAATAATTTTACAAAAAAAGCGGTGATTTCTTCTATACTTAAACAGGTTTACACCCATTTTTACTGTTTTCCATGAATACAAATCAATGTATTTATATTAACTAACTAAGACTATATTTACATTAGATAATCATTCTTTAACCCATATTATAATGCTAGATTTTTTCCAAGCTTAAGAGTTTGCATGAAATAAGAGAAGTTAGAGTATGTTCGACAACTTGATTTTACATAGAGTAATAAGCGAAGGTTTCATGTATTTCAATATTATTTTTTTTTTTTTTTTTTCAATTTAGATTTTTTCTTACACATTTTAACGTTTCAAACGAATACAATCTACGAGATTATTGTAGTCATATACATCATGATTAAAAAAACTTTAAAAATAGCCAAGACCATATTGCTAAATTTGTAACTGCGAAGCAGCTCAACAACCCGATTGACGTACAATACAATACATTTAACGAACATTTCATCTATTCAAAAGAGTTTAAAAACTTTGTCTTTAACATTTAACGAATTTTTCATTTTTTCAAAGAGTTATTTATTTCCAAAACTCTGTCTTTAGCATATTTTTACGATTTACACAGAATAATACAACCGAGAAAATTTTTTATCAGAACTATTTACAACACGATTTTCACACATTGAAAAAGTTTATTACTTAAGCACGAAGAAACTTTAAAACTGGTCACATCGCAAATTTCATGCATTGAAAAAGTCTATCACTTACATAAAAACTTAGAATCTTTGAAACTAAGATCACATGAATACAACTTAATTTAAATACGGTAATGTTTAAAATCATTGCTACATAAACTACAGAAAATAAAAAAGAAAGTTAGAAATATTATACTCAAAGACATAAAAAACACACACAAGATGTAACATCTGTTGAAACTTCTTCCATTAAAAATAATTAATAACATCCATTATCAGAACTTGGAAGAATGAATGCTAAAAAAGCCTCTTAGAAATAAAGGACAATTTTAGCACTTTCTCCACAGAGTTCCTACTAAGCAAAGCAATCGTTGCGAATTTTCAGTTATACGATACACAAACATGAATCAACTATGCAAAATCTAGCAGTACAGTTAGTGAATGAACACAGAGAAAATGCACTTAAAATAATATCATTCACACGTTGAAAATCGAAGAATTTTTTCATGCAATATATGTGGGATCTACACAGCCGTTGGTGAACAGTTAAACTGATTTACATATGGAACTGAACTACAACCGTTACTGAACTGAAATAGATTTTTGCCGATTGGCAACGGAGCTTGCATAAAAGGCGTTACAAGTTGTGTTCCAGTGCAGTCAGTTGACTTGAGCTGAATTGAGTTAGTTGTTTTTCGGAGAGAATGGCCAAGCAGTGCTCTCTCGATGTTATAATTATTTTCTGTACATAGCTGTAAAATATGTTAGTTTCTTGATTAAATGGTTAAAATTCACTTGCTGTTTCTCGGACCAATCCTTGTAAGAGAATGGGAGTACTACAAATTCAGAAGTCGGATTGGGACTAACAAGCCTACAACAGCAATAGAAGTATGGCGGTCAGTCGGGATGGCGGCAGAATTTTCTGAGAATACTTTGAAGATGTTTTTTTTAGAAGAAGTTATTCGTTTTAGAAGAAGTTACTTTTGTGACGAATCCAGAAGAGCTATAAAGAAGATACTTTTCTGAGGATATCAAAAGTGCTTTATCTAGAAGAAGGATTTTTTTTAAGAAGTATAGAAGAAGAAATTAATCGAGAAGAAATAATTTTTACGAAGAATAGAAGAAATTTATTTAGAAGAATTAAACGAAGTTGAAGTCAAGTACTTTATATTTTTTTTGTGAAGAATATTAGAGAAGATTTTTCTAATTCTAAGAAGATTATTTTTATTATATCTGACCTGAAGACGAAGCTAATTTGTGAAGAAAAAGCTGAAGTTAAATTCTGTTTTGAAGAGTAAATTAAAGACTTTTCTGTGAAACCTACCAACGAAAATCTACTGTGAGGAATTTAAAGGATTTTCCGTGAAAGCTACGACCGAAAATCTACGGTGTTGAAGAATAAATATAGAGGATAGTCTTTCAATTTCTTAGGTGAGTCCCAACCTTATTAATTAACCATGTTGTTAATTGACATTGCTGAAATGGCTGCTGCTCTCAAATCGCATAACACGAGCAGTATTAAGCTGCTATATAAATTAATTTTTGAGGACGCGTTTGATAGAAAAAGTCGCGATAAATTAAGAAAATTTTCTGGCTTTGCTTTTCAAACAGAAGGTAAAGAATTTAAAGAAAAAGTAGAAAAAGTTAAAACTAATTTTTCATTAAACGAATTAATTACAATCGCGAATGTATTACAAATTTCAAATGAAGGGTCGACTCTCGAGTTAGTCACCCGAATAGTTTGTTCACTAAATGATTTAAATGTATTGCAAAATAATATTATGGTTGAGAGTGAAAGTGATTTGACTGAAGATGAGGACGAAGATTCTGAGAGGGGAAGTGATTCCGGTGAGAATAGACAGATCGCGCAAATACCAGCCACTAGTGAATATTATATAAAATCATCTGCCTCATTCTCCGATTTTGAAAGTTTTGTTGTGCCGTTCAGTGGTACCAGTTCAGAGAGTCTAGAAAACTGGCTTGAAATTTTTGAAGATACCGCTTCCTTATTAAATTTAAGTGAAATGCAAAAAATAATTTATGCTAAACGTAGTATGCAAGGAAGAGCCAAGCTCTTTTTAGAAAGTGAATTAAGAATATATACCTATGCAAAATTTAAACAATTAATGTTAGGTGAATTTGGAGATGTTTCAAATTCAGCTGACATTCATGAAATGTTAGCTAAGAGGAAGATAGGGTATGATGAATCTGTAGAAGAATATTTTTTGTGTATGAAAAAATTGGCGAACAGAGCCAAAGTAGAAGATGCTGCTCTAATTAGATATATTATAAATGGTATTCGTGATGATATATATAAAAAAGCATCCTTATATGGTTGTGATAATTTAATTGAATTTAGATGCAGACTTAAAGCGTATGAGCAAATGAGGTCGGATGAAAATAAAAACAAAAATTTCCGATATAATAAGTCAGAATTTAAAAATGATAAATTGAAAGTTAATTATGAGAATAAAGCTAATTATGTAAATAGAAGTAAAACAAAAAATGACAAGATTTCAAGTAATGAGCAGTCGTATCAAAGTAAACGTAATAGGAGAGATGTTAATTGTTATAGTTGTGGCGGAAAAACACACATAGCTAGGTACTGTCCGGATAGAGATAAGGGAAATAGGTGTTTCCATTGTTCCCTTTTCGGACATAAAGCTATCGAATGCCCTAAAAAATACCCTAAAGCAGAAGTGTCTAACGTAATTATGAGTAAAAATTCCCAAATGAAAGTCCCCAGCAAATTTAATGACTTAAGCGTAAATTCATTAATAGATACAGGTAGTCAAGTTACACTTATTAAGAAGAACATTTTTGATAAATTAAATATTGAGAAACTTAACCCTTTGAACTCAACTTTGGGCGGGTTCGGCGGATGTCGAGTTAAACCCTTGGGTTGCTTCAAAAGTAACATAGAAATCGACGCGTTTAGATGCGTAGCTGATGTATATGTGGTGGACGACGAGGTGATGTCTAATGAAGCAATAATAGGACTAAATGTACTGATGCAAGGAGAAACAACTATAAACGAAAAGGGAATAGCAATAAAAAATAGGAACTCTGAAGCGGAAGAAATAAATTTGCTTAAAATTTTACCTGTTGATTTAACTTATAGCGAAAGCGAAATTAACATTGATCCGAGTGTTCCAAATCAAATTAAAAACGAAGTGCAACATTTAGTTTCTAGTTACGAACCGCGAAAAATCAGATCTACGAATATTCAGCTGAAAATATGTCTCAAAAATGATGAACCAGTATCCCATCAACCGCGAAGATTACCCTTCGTAGAAAAAAAAATTGTTGAGGCCCAGGTGACCGAATGGTTAAAATCGGGAATAATTGAAAATAGTTCCTCTGAATATTGTAGTCCAGTAGTTATAGTTAAAAAAAAAAGACGGCACGCCTAGAGTATGCATTGACTACAGGAAATTAAATAAAGTTATCGTGAAGGATAGATTCCCCCTTCCGCTAATTGAAGACATACTAGATAGATTACAGGGAGCTCGAGTGTTTAGCACAATTGACTTGCGTAACGGATTTTTTCATGTCGATGTAGAAGAAGAAAGTAAAAAGTATACCGCTTTTGTAACTCATGAAGGTCAATATCAGTTTAGAAAGGTGCCGTTCGGATTGTGCAATTCGCCTGCAGTATTCCAGCGATTCATAAACACAATTTTTAGACCCCTAGTTAACGATGGTATAGTACTACCCTACATGGATGACGTTATTATTTTGTCGGTGTCCATGGAAGAAGGAATAAGCAGACTTAAAATGGTGTTAGATCTGGCTAGCGAATATGGATTAGAAATAAATTTTAAAAAGTCGCAATTTCTAAAGAAGCGTATTGAATTTCTAGGTCATTTTATAGAAGAAGGTAAAATTTACCCCTCAACTTTAAAAACCCAAGCAGTACTAAATTTCCCTGAACCTAAAAGCACAAAACAAGTTCAGAGCTATTTAGGTCTTACCGGGTATTTCCGTAAATTCGTGCCTCTTTATTCAATAATTGCTAAGCCGTTAAGCGATCTACTTAAAAAGGAAAAGAAATTCACTTTCGGAGATGAAGAAAGAAATGCGTTTATGCGCTTAAAATCATTGTTAGCTGAGAAACCCGTACTCTCTATTTACAATCCAGCTTTTGAGACCGAATTACATACTGATGCTAGTATAGAGGGATATGGAGCAATTTTGTTGCAAAAACCTCCCGACGAAAAACATTTTCACCCAGTTTATTTTATGAGTAGAAAAACTACAGACGCTGAGAAAAAATATTCTAGTTATGAATTGGAAATCCTAGCCGTAATAGAAGCCTTAAAGAAATTTCGTGTGTATTTACTGGGAATAAATTTTAAAATTGTAACTGATTGTTCCGCATTCCAGAAAACTATGGAAAAACGAGACCTATCAACCCGTGTAGCGCGTTGGGCATTATTGTTGCAGGAATTTGACTATGTAATTGAGCATCGTCCCGGAATTAAAATGCCTCACGTAGATGCACTAAGCCGATCTCCTATAGATGTGATGTGCGTCTCAATTGAAAATATATTACCCAAAATTAAGCTTGCGCAGCAAAATGATAACGAAATAGAAGCGATAAAGAAATTATTAGCTATCGATGATTACGAAGATTACTGTAACAGAAACGGAATTCTTTATAAATTTGTAAACGGTCGAGAATTACTAGTTGTACCAAATGATATGCAAACAGAGATCATAAAGGACGCTCACGAAAAAGGGCACACAGGTGTCAAACATACGGAAAAACATATTTCGGAATACTATCACATACCCAAGCTTACAGATAAAATAGAGAAAATAATTTCTAATTGCGTCCAATGTATACTTATTAACCGTAAACGAGGGAAAAGGGAAGGATTTTTACACCCGCGATATAAAGACGATATACCGCTTCATACCTATCATGTAGACCATCTAGGACCCCTTGAAAGCACGAATAAAAACTACAATCATATTTTGGTAATAATTGACGCTTTCACTAAATTTGTGTGGATTTATCCCACAAAATCAACAACCTCAGCGGAGGTGATAAGAAAATTAGACGATCAAAAAGCGATCTTCGGAAGCCCTTTTCAAATTATTACTGACAGAGGTACTGCGTTCACTTCTAACGAGTTCGCCGAATATTGTGCTAAGGAGGAAATTACACATCATACTATTACAACCGGCTTGCCAAGAGCTAACGGACAAGTGGAACGCATAAATCAAGTCATAATATCTGTTCTTGCAAAATTATCTATTGAGAATCCCTCCCAGTGGTATACACACTAAAGAGTTACAACTAACATTGAACTCCACCTACCACCGCAGCATAGATACAACCCCATTCGAGCTGTTATTTGGGACCAAAACGAACCTCAAAGGTACTGATAAGTTAAAAGAAATGATTGAACGCGAATTTAAAAATCAGTTTGAGGCTCAGCGAGACAATTTGAGGAAACATGCGAAAGCGCAAATTCTCAAAATTCAACAAGAAAATAAAAAAGTGTATAATCTGCGGCGGAGGGCAGCTAGACCTTACACGGTTGGAGACTTGGTTGCAATAAAGAGAACCCAATTTGGTCCGAACTTAAAATTAAAAGCTAAATTTTTTGGACCATACAAGATTACAAAGTTAAAAGGAGGAGACACTTTTGATGTAGCTAAAGAAGGTTATCACGATGGACCACAATGTACTACAACCTGTGCCGAATATATGAAGAAATGGACAGAATCACAGTGATTCGAATTTATGGAAAGCACGCACATTTGCGTGTTATTAGTTTTTTTGCTTGTTTTTGTGTTTTTTTTAATGTGTTTCAGGATCTGAGGACAGCTCCATTGTCGGATGGCCGAACTGTGGGATCTACACAGCCGTTGGTGAACAGTTAAACTGATTTACATAATGGAACTGAACTACAATCGTTACTGAACTGAAATAGATTTTTGCCGATTGGCAACGGAGCTTGCATAAAAGGCGTTACAAGTTGTGTTCCAGTGCAGTCAGTTGACTTGAGCTGAATTGAGTTAGTTGTTTTTCGGAGAGAATGGCCAAGCAGTGCTCTCTCGATGTTATAATTATTTTCTGTACATAGCTGTAAAATATGTTAGTTTCTTGATTAAATGGTTAAAATTCACTTGCTGTTTCTCGGACCAATCCTTGTAAGAGAATGGGAGTACTACATATAGCTATATTTCACTTATTTAAACTTACATGAAACTAATTTTAACAGAATGCAATCTAAGAAGTACTTTAAAGTCGAAATACAAATTATATAAAACGTCAAGTACTTACAGAGAATGGAAAAGTATACGTCTTTCTCAGCCAAACCGCAACGTAGAAATGACTCTTCAGGCTCTTATCAGCTGACGAAGATAAGGCAGTAATAGCTCATAGGCCACCCCAATCGAAAAGTGATTCATACCAGGTTTATCTTTCACAAGGACGCAGCAAGTAGCTTTCGATGCTAATTTCTCAAATCTTTTAAAAATATTTCATACACACAACTACATACATATGTATAAATTTAATAATTTTACGGAAACCTATGTATTTAACTCACCAAACTCAGACAGTTTTCATTAAACGCACATTTTTTCCTAGGTATAATCCTTCGATTCATTACTTCCGAGTGAAAAATTTCTTACCTTTAGTATTATAATCAAGCCATTCAATACATGAAACGAACATTTCATCTATTCAAAGACTTTCAAAACTTACTCTTTAATATTTAACGATCGTTTCATCTATTCAAGACGTTATTTATTTTCAAAAACTCAATCTTTAACATATTTTTTTTTTTACGATTCACACAAAACTTATGATTTACAAAGATTTTACGATATACAACCGAGAAAAATATTTAACAAATCTATTTCCAACACAAGTTTCATACATTGTAAAGGTTTATTACCAAAGTTCGAAGAAAACTTTAAAGCTATTTACGCTGCAAATTTCATGTTTTGAAAAAGTCTATTACTAATATAGAAACTTGGAATCTTTACTTTATTCACACCTTTAATATTATAATCAAGCACATAACACATTAAACGAACATTTCATCTATTTAAAGACTTTCAAAACTTACTCTTTAACATTTAACGAACATTTCATCTATTCAAAGAGTTATTTATTTTCAAAACTCAATCTTTAACATATTTTTTACGACTCACACAGAACTCATAATTTACAAAGATTTTATGATATACAACCCAGAAAAATATTTAACAAAACTATTTCCAACACGAGTTTCATACATTGAAAAGGTTTATTAGCAAAGTTCGAAGAAAACTTTAAGACTATTTAGGATGCAAATTTTAGGTTTTGAGAAAATTTATTACTAACACACAAACTTGGAATCTTTACTTTGTTGACACCTTTAATATTATAATCAAGCATATAACACATTAAACGAACATTTCATCTATTCAAAGACTTTCAAACTTACCCTTTAACATTTAACGTACCTTTCATTTATTCAAAGAGGTTTTTTATTATTATTATTTTCAAAACTTAGTCTTTAACATTTAGCGAACGTTTCATCTATTCAAGAAGTTATTAATTTTTAAAAACTCAGTCTTTAACATAATTTTAATGATTTACGCAGAAAAATACAACCGAGAAAAATATTTAACAAAACTATTTCCAACACGAGTTTCATACATTGAAAGGGTTTATTACCAAAGTTCGAAGAAAACTTTAAAGCTATTTACGCTGCAAATTTCATGTTTTGAAAAAGTCTATTACTAACATACAAACTTGGAATCTTTACTTTAAAACTAAGATCGCATGCAACTTATTGCAGAGTCCAGCATAAATACAGAATCGCTTAAAATCAAACGAATATAAAGTATAGAATATAAAAAAGTTAGAAACGTTAAAGACTCAAAGACTTATATTACTAACGGAAATAAAGAAACATGGCTTTCAACTACAACTACCAACGAAAAACTAACATTCTTTCAATAAAAATAGAAAAATGTTGATAAAAATAGAAAAGTGCTATACAGAAAGTAATAAAACTTAATCTAGTAAAACTTAGTGTAAAAAAGTGTAAAAGTACTTAAACTCACAAAAAAATTAAATCTTTTATTTCAACACTAAGATCGGATGTATACAACCCAACTTAAATATAGAAATGCCTAAAATAATGTCAACATAAAATACAGGATACGAGAAAGTTAGAAATGTTATAATCAAAGACTTACATTACTAACTGAAATAAAGAAACACAGCTTTCCTCTACTACTACCACAACAAAACTAAGATTCTTCTAATAAAAATAGAAAAGTGCTATATACAAAATGTACAAAGGATGAAATATTAAAGCAACTCAAAAATGTTCACTAAAACTCTGATCGAAATCGTAAAATTACAAAGTACGAAATGTTAAAACATTATAAAAATGCATAAATAACAAGTATAAAGTATCAAAACATAGATTTGACCGTTGAAATCTTCAGAAAAAACATAAAAGTTCAAAAATGCTAAAACTGTGGAAAATCAAAAAATGCACAGTACAACGCATCAAAGCATGTAAAAGTAGTACAAAATGACAAAACTTAGATTCATCTAGTAAAACTTCACATGGAGAATGTAAGAGTACTTAAACTTACAAAAACAAAATAGTTTTTCCACTTGTAAAATGTTAAAAATTAACCCGAAAAAGTAAAAATACTGAATTAAAACTGTAAAAACTTAGAATGACAATGTAAAACTGCAAAATAAAAAGTTTAAAAGTTTAAAATTAAATGCACTGAAATACGGAAACAAAAACTGTAAAACTTAAAACTAATACCATACAAGTGGAAACCAGTCCAAATGTTAATGGTAAATTGTAAAAAGTAGTAGTTCAACACGTTAAGAAACTTAGATTCTTTTAGTAAAATTAAATCAAAGGGGAGAAAAAACCATATAAGCATTAAAAAATTGTAAAATTTGAGGAACCAAATCGAAAAAATTTAGAAATAGAAGAGCTTATAAACTTGCAACTTTAGAAATGTCTCTCTCTTACTTACACTCATATTTATTTACAAACTTTGAAACTTGGCTTTAAAACATGAAAACCTCGAAACAGGAAGACTTACATCACATACTCAAATAAATAAATACATAAACAAACGCTCATTATTGTAGAAACTTAAGCGATATTCTACTTTAATAGTTAAAAACATAACCTAAAACTTGCATAAACATGTAAATGCATATACACACATACAATATATGGGCTTTTACCTAGAGAAAAACATCTCTATGATACCTGGAGATCTCATTCAAAGCTTCAGCATTTGGGTTTTTTTTAATAACCCAGGTGCCAGCCCTTCCCCAAACTCCACTCCGAAATCATCAACCACAAACATTTAAATGAGAAAGAAATTATTTAAAATGTAATAATGATCTTAAATTGCTTACACTTTCGATATTTTCGAATAAAGAAACAACTAGAAAGATCAACTACAGTCATTGATCATTTTTCAAAAGCATATTAGTATACATTTACATAATTTTAAATAATTTAATCTATATAGAGCTTTTTTTTTTTAATATGATGAAAATATCAATTTAATGTTTATGAACATTCTATTATCTATGATAACATTGATTAATTTATTAATATTAGATAATTTTTATTCGGTGGCTAAAGGTGCATATTTTGCAGTGAGAACTTCTAAACTAATAATACGATCGAGTACCCAACCAGAACCAAGTTGTATAAACTCTTCCAGAGCATTTTCAACTTGAGAGATGCCATCATTCAAGTGATCGGATATACTTTCTTTAATAAGTTCAATTTGCATTGTACTTCCGAAATAAGATGTGATACGATTTTCACCACCACCATCATCATCATCATCATAATTTCCTACATGACGCGTCATCTCAGCTTTCATTACTATACGCCACTTAATAGCTCTTTTCTCATCCATTTCATCAACCAACAATTGATGAATTTGAGGCCTTAATTCTTGAAAGCACATTTTAAAGTCCTTCGAATTTTCAGGGTTTGGAGTTACGAACTCCATAGCAAAAACACCTAATGCGGTTCGGCGATTAGGTCTCTCTCTTTTAGGAACAGGTTTCATATTAACAGCTTTTGCTTTTGAGGAACTATGAATGACACGAATGTGTTGCAGTAGGTTAGATTTCTGTGTAAAAACGTTTTCGCACTCCCCGCATGAATAGCTTCTGCCATGAATGTTCATGTGTCTCTTCATAATATCCTCCCTCTTAAACTTTTTATGGCATTCAGAACATTCGTACATTGTGGAATTATGTATCTTCAGATGACGATTCATGGTAGAATTCCATTTGAAGGATTTCCCACATTCTTTACAAATAAACGCAGACTTGTGACTCTTGAGGTGTAGATTCAACTGCTTTCGTCCATCTAATGATATACCACACTTCTCACACTTAAATGAAGAATGCGTCTTCAAATGTCTTCTTAGGCCGGCCGCACACTGAGGAGGCAAAAAGACCCCTGCGTTCACCCACTTCCTTGCTTCCATCGGCCCGTCGAAGGCATCGCGATTTTTCGCCGCACACTGAACATTCCCCGAGCTCCCTCTGCGCATGCGCATTGAGTGTGGCGGAAAGCGCGTGAAACGAGCAGTACCGAACGAATGTCTATAAGAACCAGATTACAAAGCTGATTTATCACTCAAATAAGAAACACATATTTGGAAACAAAGTATTATGTTATACCGTACATGTTAATATTATTTAATGATAGTTATTTCATTATAAGCGTTTTATTTTCTATTGAAAAATATTGATGCTGATTAACCCTTATTCTCATAAAATAGCATATATGCTACTCTTTATGAGATTAACTGTTAATGTTTCAAAGAAGTCCTAGGTAAAAGCGGGAATTTAAAAAGGTTAAATTCAATCTGTTAAAGAGTTTTTATCAGAGTTGGCAAGTTTTTGCCGTAGACAGACAAAACCTGGTAAAAACCGTCCAGGCAAAATTGTGATTCACATCTCCGTTTAATTTTTTTTCCAGGTTAAAATTGAAGTGAAGCATCAGATAAAAAAAATAGTTTCAAACAAATTTACAAAATTAAAAATGAAACTACAGTAAAACCTGTAAAGTTGACCACCTTTGTCAGGAACGGAATTAGCCCTATGTTTTATAATATAGGGAAACCTTTATGACTTGACCCCCTGTCTATATTGACCACTTATGTATCTGTATGCCAACTTTGGGTGGGAACATTATAAAAAATCCTTTGTAAGTTGACCGCCTAATTAGTACTAAATTTATTTGTTTATTTTTCAAAGATTAAAAAAAAACTTAATTGACTTTTCCAGGATAATTTTTATGCGATAATGTTAGACCAGTATTTGTTTGTATGGATGAAACATCAATATAAAGTTTGCCCAAACCTCTTTGCAAGTTAACCCAATGGGAAAACTATTATGAGCACTCTTTTATTCTTTAAATTTCTCTAATGATATTTCAGATAATTGTGAAAAAAAGAGACAGCTCATTACTATTCTAAAGTAACGTTAATACATGAAACTATATTTCAATTAGTTATAAATGAATATAGTTTTAGAAAATACTTGCATAGTGTAAGAAAAAATAAAAGAAAGAAAAATCTACACCCTTTATAAGTTGACCACTAATGTGCTGCACCGCAAGTGGTCAACTTTACACAGGTTACACTGTATATACAAAATTTATAGTAAATAAATAGAAAATTAAAGGAACTGCTCATTTTGTTTTTGTAGAATTACTTTTCCACTTTCTACTGAACAATTTCAAAATAGGGTGTCCAATTCTTTGGAGTTGGGTAGGTCATTTTACTTTCATAACTGTTATGATATAGGCATTTCATAATACCATCGGTGAATTTCAGGATTTGAATAGTAAACACACAGAAAAGGAAAGTAACTATGTGTTTTTTTCCCAAAAACGAAAGTAGGAAAATATATCAATTTGTCTCATAAGACATTATAATAGTTTGTATAATTTTCAGTTAATTTCAACTACTTTCTGAATTTGTAACTTTGATTTTTTCTAAATAGTTCTTTTAATATCATTTATTAATTTATAAAGGCATTAATTAATTCCCAAAAGATAATTTATTTAGCTCCTTATCAATTTTTAGACCTTACTGCAGATTACTTGAGTACAATAACTATTTTTGCTGTTTTTTTAAACCATTCTTAACCTGGTTTTTACCAGTTTTTGCCACCGTCCCTGCAGAAATACCAACCTTGATATTCATCATGCTGGCATTCTGTCTGTTATGCTGCAAATGTCATTAAAAATTTTAAAATGAAATTTAAAATGTGATTTTTTTACTTCCATGCGTATTTTTTAAAAACGATTTGAAATTTCACCAAGCACACAACAAAGAGAAATTAAATGGATTCCTCTCATAATGCCTTGAAGTTAAACATTTAAAATCCATACTGAGCTCATAATCTTGATATGAAATTATCTTAAAACATCTCTGAATAAACATTGACAAATAAAATTGCATGCATATTTGAATGAAATGGATCCCTTTAGTAAAAAAGGAGCTTATAATTATCTGGTATTTTGGCATTTACCTGATAAGGTGGATTTAACTCAAAAACATTTTGAGCTTCCTAATTTAATTCACTCAAGCAAAATTTGATGCTGCAACTATAATGCCATTTAATTTTCTTTGTTCATTTTTTATTTTGGTATAGCAAGTGTTGCATGTCTTTCTTTTTGCTCCGAATAAACTTTTTACTATGAATTGTAAGATATTTAATTCAAAACATTTTTAAAGTAACTATGCAAACTTTTTTCTCTTAATGAAGTGAAGCATAATTTCGTAAAATGTGAAAAAAAAAAAAAAAAAGATTTGCTGACTTGTGAAATTTTTGGACTCATATGTTAAGATTATTACTGTTATTATTTTGCAAGAGCTTCATGGTCAAAGGTTATTATTTAAAATGTCTTGTTGAAAGCAGAAAGTACTTTTACAAATTCACTGATTTTCCTTTTAGAAATTCATTTTCAAAAGAATGTACATTAAAAGAAGAAATAAAAATGTAGACTTCGAGTGATGAAAAATTTAATCCACTCTTTATGAACAGTTATTGCGGTTATATTGAAAAGTTTTATTCTTGATAAACTATCTTGTCCAAAAGAAATAGCCACTGACGTTGAATCTGCATATTCTTCATTACATCAGAGGTCATTACCTTTTATAGTGTATTCTAGACAATTTTACTTTCTTATTAAATGTTATTATAAAAATAAAATCATTGGGACACATAGATATTTTAGAAGGGAAAAAAATAGTAGTTTATAGAAAATTTAGCTAATGAAAACGGTGCACGTGAATGCACCATTTTATGATAATAAAGTTTAGTTACCGAAATCTAAAAGGAGGGCCTTTGATAAACTAATGTACATTAATTTTCAGCTGAAAGTTGTATTTCATTCTTGATAGAATACGATGATAATATGTAATTGTATAAAACAAGATAGTTTTCATTAATTTGTGCGAAACGCCTGCCTTAGGCAGGCCTCACACTGAGGAGGAAGAGAGGAATTTGAAGCAAGGGGGAATTTTTCGGGTGAAATGTCCTAGCTTCCCACATGCTATGCTCGCACACTGGAGCAGCGCGCTCCTGGGAACCGGTTTCTTGCGTCCGAGAGGCATGCCTCCCCAACTTCGACTAGAGCTTTCTTTTTCGGCTGGAGTCCCCGTGCACGCAGGAGGCAAAAAACGGGCACTGAGAAAAATGAGGCGCGATCCTCAGATTTTAACCTACGTTTCGCACAAATTAATGAAAACTATCTTGTTTTATACAATTACATATTATCATCGTATTCTATCAAGAATGAAATACAACTTTCAGCTGAAAATTAATGTACATTAGTTTATCAAAGGCCCTCCTTTTAGATTTCGGTAACTAAACTTTATTATCATAAAATGGTGCATTCACGTGCACCGTTTTCATTAGCTAAATTTTCTATAAACTACTATTTTTTTTCCCTTCTAAAATATCTATGTGTCCCAATGATTTTATTTTTATAATAATATTTAATAAGAAAGTAAAATTGTCTAGAATACACTATAAAAGGTAATGACCTCTGATGTAATGAAGAATATGCAGATTCAACGTCAGTGGCTATTTCTTTTGGACAAGATAGTTTATCAAGAATAAAACTTTTCAATATAACCGCAATAACTGTTCATAAAGAGTGGATTAAATTTTTCATCACTCGAAGTCTACATTTTTTTTTTCTTCTTTTAATGTACATTCTTTTGAAAATGAATTTCTAAAAGGAAAATCAGTGAATTTGTAAAAGTACTTTCTGCTTTCAACAAGACATTTTAAATAATAACCTTTGACCATGAAGCTCTTGCAAAATAATAACAGTAATAATCTTAACATATGAGTCCAAAAATTTCATAAGTCAGCAAATCTTTTTTTTTTTTTTTTTTTTCACATTTTACGAAATTATGCTTCACTTCATTAAGAGAAAAAAGTTTGCATAGTTACTTTAAAAATGTTTTGAATTAAATATCTTACAATTCATAGTAAAAAGTTTATTCGGAGCAAAAAGAAAGACATGCAACACTTGCTATACCAAAATAAAACCTGAACAAAGAAAATTAAATGGCATTATAGTTGCAGCATCAAATTTTGCTTGAGTGAATTAAATTAGGAAGCTCAAAATGTTTTTGAGTTAAATCCACCTTATCAGGTAAATGCCAAAATACCAGATAATTATAAGCTCCTTTTTTACTAAAGGGATCCATTTCATTCAAATATGCATGCAATTTTATTTGTCAATGTTTATTCAGAGATGTTTTAAGATAATTTCATATCAAGATTATGAGCTCAGTATGGATTTTAAATGTTTAACTTCAAGGCATTATGAGAGGAATCCATTTAATTTCTCTTTGTTGTGTGCTTGGTGAAATTTCAAATCGTTTTTAAAAAATACGCATGGAAGTAAAAAAATCACATTTTAAATTTCATTTTAAAATTTTTAATGACATTTGCAGCATAACAGACAGAATGCCAGCATGATGAATATCAAGGTTGGTATTTCTGCAGGGACGGTGGCAAAAACTGGTAAAAACCAGGTTAAGAATGGTTTAAAAAAACAGCAAAAATAGTTATTGTACTCAAGTAATCTGCAGTAAGGTCTAAAAATTGATAAGGAGCTAAATAAATTATCTTTTGGGAATTAATTAATGCCTTTATAAATTAATAAATGATATTAAAAGAACTATTTAGAAAAAATCAAAGTTACAAATTCAGAAAGTAGTTGAAATTAACTGAAAATTATACAAACTATTATAATGTCTTATGAGACAAATTGATATATTTTCCTACTTTCGTTTTTGGGAAAAAAACACATAGTTACTTTCCTTTTCTGTGTGTTTACTATTCAAATCCTGAAATTCACCGATGGTATTATGAAATGCCTATATCATAACAGTTATGAAAGTAAAATGACCTACCCAACTCCAAAGAATTGGACACCCTATTTTGAAATTGTTCAGTAGAAAGTGGAAAAGTAATTCTACAAAAACAAAATGAGCAGTTCCTTTAATTTTCTATTTATTTACTATAAATTTTGTATATACAGTGTAACCTGTGTAAAGTTGACCACTTGCGGTGCAGCACATTAGTGGTCAACTTATAAAGGGTGTAGATTTTTCTTTCTTTTATTTTTTCTTACACTATGCAAGTATTTTCTAAAACTATATTCATTTATAACTAATTGAAATATAGTTTCATGTATTAACGTTACTTTAGAATAGTAATGAGCTGTCTCTTTTTTTCACAATTATCTGAAATATCATTAGAGAAATTTAAAGAATAAAAGAGTGCTCATAATAGTTTTCCCATTGGGTTAACTTGCAAAGAGGTTTGGGCAAACTTTATATTGATGTTTCATCCATACAAACAAATACTGGTCTAACATTATCGCATAAAAATTATCCTGGAAAAGTCAATTAAGTTTTTTTTTAATCTTTGAAAAATAAACAAATAAATTTAGTACTAATTAGGCGGTCAACTTACAAAGGATTTTTTATAATGTTCCCACCCAAAGTTGGCATACAGATACATAAGTGGTCAATATAGACAGGGGGTCAAGTCATAAAGGTTTCCCTATATTATAAAACATAGGGCTAATTCCGTTCCTGACAAAGGTGGTCAACTTTACAGGTTTTACTGTAGTTTCATTTTTAATTTTGTAAATTTGTTTGAAACTATTCTTTTTATCTGATGCTTCACTTCAATTTTAACCTGGAAAAAAAATTAAACGGAGATGTGAATCACAATTTTGCCTGGACGGTTTTTACCAGGTTTTGTCTGTCTACGGCAAAAACTTGCCAACTCTGATAAAAACTCTTTAACAGATTGAATTTAACCTTTTTAAATTCCCGCTTTTACCTAGGACTTCTTTGAAACATTAACAGTTAATCTCATAAAGAGTAGCATATATGCTATTTTATGAGAATAAGGGTTAATCAGCATCAATATTTTTCTATAGAAAATAAAACTATTGAAAAAGCCCATAGGTCCATAGGCCCATTTCTCTAGGTAAAAGCCCATATATTGTATGTGTGTATATGCATTTACATGTTTATGCAAGTTTTAGGTTATGTTTTTAACTATTAAAGTAGAATCTCGCTTAAGTTTCTACAATAATAAGCGTTTGTTTATGTATTTATTTATTTGAGTATGTGATGTAAGTCTTCCTGTTTCGAGGTTTTCATGTTTTAAAGCCAAGTTTCAAAGTTTGTAAATAAATATGAGTGTAAGTAAGAGAGAGACATTTCTAAAGTTGCAAGTTTATAAGCTCTTCTATTTCTAAATTTTTTCGATTTGGTTCCTCAAATTTTACAATTTTTTAATGCTTATATGGTTTTTTCTCCCCTTTGATTTAATTTTACTAAAAGAATCTAAGTTTCTTAACGTGTTGAACTACTACTTTTTACAATTTACCATTAACATTTGGACTAGTTTCCACTTGTATGGTATTAGTTTTAAGTTTTACAGTTTTTTGTTTCCGTATTTCAGTGCATTTAATTTTAAACCTTTAAACTTTTTATTTTGCAGTTTTACATTGTCATTCTAAGTTTTTACAGTTTTAATTCAGTATTTTTACTTTTTCGGGTTAATTTTTAACATTTTACAAGTGGAAAAACTATTTTGTTTTTGTAAGTTTAAGTACTCTTACATTCTCCATGTGAAGTTTTACTAGATGAATCTAAGTTTTGTCATTTTGTACTACTTTTACATGCTTTGATGCGTTGTACTGTGCATTTTTTGATTTTCCACAGTTTTAGCATTTTTGAACTTTTATGTTTTTGCTGAAGATTTCAACGGTCAAATCTATGTTTTGATACTTTATACTTGTTATTTATGAATTTTTATAATGTTTTAACATTTCGTACTTTGTAATTTTACGATTTCGATCAGAGTTTTAGTGAACATTTTTGAGTTGCTTTAATATTTCATCCTTTGTACATTTTGTATATAGCACTTTTCTATTTTTATTAGAAGAATCTTAGTTTTGTTGTGGTAGTAGTAGAGGAAAGCTGTGTCTCTTTATTTCAGTTAGTAATGTAAGTCTTTGATTATAACATTTCTAACTTTCTCGTATCCTGTATTTTATGTTGACATGATTTTAGGCATTTCTATATTTAAGTTGGGTTGTATACATCCGATCTTAGTGTTGAAATAAAAGATTTAATTTTTTTGTGAGTTTAAGTACTTTTACACTTTTTTACATTAAGTTTTACTAGATTAAGTTTTATCACTTTCTGTTTAGCACTTTTCTATTTTTATCAACATTTTTCTATTTTTATTGAAAGAATGTTAGTTTTTCCTTGGTAGTTGTAGTTGAAAGCCATGTTTCTTTATTTCTGTTAGTAATATAAGTCTTTGAGTATTTAACGTTTCTAACTTTTTTATATTCTATACTTTATATTCGTTTGATTTTAAGCGATTCTGTATTTATGCTGGACTCTGCAATAAGTTGCATGCGATCTTAGTTTTAAAGTAAAGATTCCAAGTTTGCATGTTAGTAATAGACTTTTTCAAAACATGAAATTTGCAGCGTAAATAGCTTTAAAGTTTTCTTCGAACTTTGGTAATAAACCTTTACAATGTATGAAACTTGTGTTGGAAATAGATTTGTTAAATATTTTTCTCGGTTGTATATCTTAAAATCTTTGTAAATCATAAGTTTTGTGTGAATCGTAAAAAAAAAAATATGTTAAAGATTGAGTTTTTGAAAATAAATAATGTCTTGAATAGATGAAACGATCGTTAAATATTAAAGAGTAAGTTTTGAAAGTCTTTGAATAGATGAAATGTTCGTTTAATGTATTGAATGGCTTGATTATAATACTAAAGGTAAGAAATTTTTCACTCGGAAGTAATGAATCGAAGGATTATACCTAGGAAAAAATATGCGTTTAATGAAAACTGTCTGAGTTTGGGGAGTTAAATACATAGGTTTCCGTAAAATTATTAAATTTATACATATGTATGTAGTTGTGTGTATGAAATATTTTTAAAAGATTTGAGAAATTAACATCGAAAGCTACTGACTGTGTCCTTGTGAAAGATAAACCTGGTATGAATCACTTTTCGATAGGGGTGGCCTATGAGCTATTGCTGCCTTATCTTCGTCAGCTGATAAGAGCCTGAAGAGTCATTTCTACGTTGCGGTTTGGCTGTGGAAGACGTATACTTTTCCATTCTCTGTAAGTACTTGACGTTTTATATAATTTGTATTTCGACTTTTAAAGTATTTCTTAGATTACATTCTGTTAAAATTAGTTTCATGTAAGTTTAAATAAGTGAAATATAGCTATATTGCATGAAAAAATTCTTCGATTTTCAACGTGTGAATGATATTATTTTAAGTGCATTTTCTCTGTGTTCATTCACTAACTGTACTGCTAGATTTTGCATAGTTGATTCATGTTTGTGTATCGTATAACTGAAAATTCGCAACGATTGCTTTGCTTAGTAGGAACTCTGTGGAGGAAGTGCTAAAATTGTCCTTTATTTCTAAGAGGCTTTTTTAGCATTCATTCTTCCAAGTTCTGATAATGGATGTTATTAATTATTTTTAATGGTAGAAGTTTCAACAGATGTTACATCTTGTGTGTGTTTTTTATGTCTTTGAGTATAATATTTCTAACTTTCTTTTTTATTTTCTGTAGTTTATGTAGCAATGATTTTAAGCATTACCTTATTTAAATTAAGTTGTATTCATGTGATCTTAGTTTCAAAGATTCTAAGTTTTTATGTAAGTGATAGACTTTTTCAATGCATGAAATTTGCGGTGTGACCAGTTTTAAAGTTTCTTCGTGCTTAAGTAATAAACTTTTTCAATGTGTGAAAATCGTGTTGTAAATAGTTCTGATAAAAAATTTTCTCGGTTGTATTATTCTGTGTAAATCGTAAAAATATGTTAAAGACAGAGTTTTGGAAATAAATAACTCTTTGAAAAAATGAAAAATTCGTTAAAGGTTAAAGACAATGTTTTTAAACTCTTTTGAATAGATGAAATGTTCGTTAAATGTATTGTATTGTACGTCAATCGGGTTGTTGAGCTGCTTCGCAGTTACAAATTTAGCAATATGGTCTTGACTATTTTTAAAGTTTCTTTAATCATGATGTATATGACTACAATAATCTCGTAGATTGTATTCGTTTGAAACGTTAAAATGTGTGAGAAAAAATCTAAATTGAAAAAAAAAAAAAAAAAATAATATTGAAATACATGAAACTTTCGCTTATTACTCTATGTAAAATCAAGTTGTCGAACATACTCTAACTTCTCTTATTTCATGCAAACTCTTAAACTTGGAAAAAATCTAGCATTATAATATGGGTTAAAGGATGATTATCTAATGTAAATATAGTCTTAGTTAGTTAATATAAATACATTGATTTGTATTCATGGAAAACAGTAAAAATGGGTGTAAACCTGTTTAAGTATAGAAGAAATCACCGCTTTTTTTGTAAAATTATTGTTAAATTAGCATGTATAAACCTATTGTTGTTCATTTTCTAAGTCTCGAACATTTAAAAAAAACTCTTTAATTGATTTGAATTTAGTAAATTACGATGATCGATTGGATTGATTTTAATTAAGTCTTCACCTTTTCAAGAAGCTAATTGTTTGGTTCTCATTTAATTCTGTCTTTGATACTTTAGGAAAAAAGTTTTAAAAAAAATTTCTAAGTCTTAAACATTTCAAAATTAACTTTGACTTAAATTTTGTAAATTTCGAGGATTGATTTGATTGGTTCACATTAAATATAAACTTTCTCAAGAAGCTATTTGATTGGATCACAATTAATCCTGGGTTTAATATTTTAGGGGAAAAAATTACAAGTGTAAAAATACCAAGCGGCTTGGTTAGGGTTCCCTGCATTGCCGGTTAGCTGCCACTTCTTTGTTCGCGAGAAGAATACCTCCAGTTGTAACTTTAAGATTAAAGCAGGTTTTAATTTTGAATTTTTTCTTTTACATGCTTTGTTGTGTTGCACTGCATATATTTAGTTTTTCACAGTTTTAGCATTTTTATTCACAGAACTTTAACATTTCTGATTAAGATTTCAGTTGATGAATCTATGGTTTTGATACTTTATACTTGTTATTTGTTCATTTTTATGATGTTTTAACATTTCGTGCTCAATAATTTTATGAGTTCAGTCTAAGTTTTAGTCGACAGATCTAAATTTTTTTACGTTTTGTATTTAATATTTTAATATTTTTGTGTTGCTTTAATATATTATACTTAGTATTTTAACATCTTCATTGCAGGTTTTAGTAGATAAAGTTAAGTTTTAACATTTTGAAAAATGCATAACACTTTTACTTTGCAAATTTCCGTACTATTATTTTTTCGTTCTAAGTTTCTCTGAATGTATTTAAGTTTTGTCATTGAAGTCAATTTGTCATTTAAGTTTGAAGTTAGCACTCTCTCATGCATTATTGCTTTGTATTGTGTATTTTTTAATATTTCACAGTATTAGCATTTTGTTCTTCGAACTTTTACATTTTTCTGATTAAGATTGCTCTAAACAAATCTACGTTTTGATGGTGAATCTATGTTTTCAAGTTTTATTTGATAACTTCAAATTTTTTATGTTTTTTTTTTATTTTATACTTTTACATTTTATGTGTTGCTTTAGTATATTATACTTAGTATTTTTATGCCTTCATTCTACACTTTTTTACCTTCCGTTTTAACATTTTGCTAATGTATAATACATGTATTTTTTAAATATTCGAACTTTTACGTTTTTTGTTCTAAGTTTTTCTGGATCAATTTAAGTTTTGGTGTTTTGTACTTAGTATTTTTACATTTCTAGTCCAATTTTTAGTAGATGAAATTACGTTTTTTGGAGTTTTGCAAGTGCATACCACCTTTATTTTGAAAATGTTCGTAGTTTTACATTTTTATTCTAAGTTTTTCCGGATGAAATTAGGTTTTGAAGCTTTATAGTTGTATAATTGGTCCTCTTTCATACTTTATTGTTTTTTTTTTTTTTACTGTGTTTCTTTACTTTTTTAGTTTTAGCATTTTGTTCTTCGAAATTATACAACTTTGATTAAGATTTCTGTAGAGAAATTATATGTTTTGATGTTGAATCTATGTTTTGGAGTTTTAGTAGATAACTTTGAATTTTTTATGTTTAGTAATTTGTACTTTTACAATTTGCGTTGCTTCAGTATATTATACTTAGCATTTTTATATCTTCATAGTACTTTAACATTTTCGTTATGTTTTTACTAAATAAATGTATATTTGACGTTCTGTGCTTAGTACTTTTACATTTTCTATACTAAGTTTTACTAGATGAATCTAAGTTTTGATGTTTTGTACGTAGTACTTTTACATCTTAGTGTTGCTTTAATATATTATACTTAATATTTTTACATCATCATTCCATGTTTTAGTTAAAGTTTTCACATTCGTACACAGTACTTTTTACATTTCGCAAGTGCATTTCAATGTATAAATCTATGTTTTGATACTTTATACTTGTTATTTAGACATTTTTATGATGTTTTAACATTTCGTACTTAGTAATTTCACTCGACTTCAGTCTAAGTTTTAGAAGATAACTCTAACTTTTTTTACGTTTTGTATTTTGTACTGTTAAATTTTTTACATTTATAGAATGTTTGAACATTTTGTACTCATACTTTTTACGATTTTAGTTTGAATTTTTGTAGATCCATCTGAATTTTTTAAGTTTCGTACTTAAACTTTTACATTTTCGTACAAAGTTTCACTTCATGAATACGTTATATACTTAGGATTTTTACATTTTCATGTTGCTTTAATATTTCATACTTAGTACATTTGGCTCAATTACATTGTCATTCTAAGTTTTAATAGATAAATTAGAGTTTTAACATTTTGTACGTAGTAATTTTTACATTTTTGCATTAAGTTTTAACATTTTGCAAGTGTATAACACTTTTCTTTTGAAAAGTTCCTTACTTTTACATCTTTGTTTTGAGTTTTTCTGGGTGAATTTGAGTTTTGCAGCTTTATACTTAGCATTTTTACATGTTTTGTTGTTTTGTACTGCGTGTTTTTAATTTTTCAGAGTTTTAGGATTTTGTTGTTAGAATTTTTACATTTTTGATTAATATTTCAGGAGGCAAATCTATGTTTTGTTGCTTTATACTTGTCATTTTGACATTTTTATGATGTTTTAACAGTTTATACTTAGTAATTTTATGACTTCAGTCTAAGTTTTTGTAGAGAAATCATTTTTTACGTTTTGAAGTTTTAATAACTTGCGAATGCTTAACACTTTTGTTTTGTAAACTTCAGTAATTTTACATTTCCGCTCTAAGTTTTTCTAGACGAATTAGAAATTATATGGTTTATCAAAAATTTTAGTTCTAAGTTTTGACCGTTTGTATGTAGTATTTTTTCTTTTTCTTTTTCTTTTTTTAAAATTTTTATGATACATTGTTTTAATATCTTAATCTATGTTTGATGTTTTGTCTTTTGCACTTTAACATCTTCATTTTGCTTTTATCAAATTAGTGTATATTTGAGGTTCTATCCTTAGTACTTTTACATTTTTATACTAAGTTTTACTAGATGAATCTAAGTTTTGATGTTTTGTACGTTGTACTTTTACATTTTAGTGTTGTTTTAAGATATTATACTTAATATTTTTACATCTTCGTTTCATATTTTAGTTAAAGTTTTAACATTAGTACACAGTACTTTTTACATTTTGCAAGTGCATAGCACTTTTATTTTTGAAAATTTTCGTAGTTTTACATTATTCGTTCTAAGTTTTACTAGATAACTCTAAGTTTTGAGGTTTTGCGCGCAGTACTTTGACTTTTCTTATGGAGTTTTTAGCAGGTTAATATAAGTTTTGCATTGGTAGTAGTAGTTGGAAGCTATGTTTCTTTATTTCAGTTAGTAATGCAAGTCTTTGAGTATAACGTTTCTAACTTTTTTTATATTCTCTACTTTATGTTGCTACGATTTTAACCAATTCTATATTTAACTTGAATACTGTATAAAGTTGTTTGCAATCTTAGTTTCAAAGTAAAGATTTCAATTTTGTATGTAAGTAATAGACTTTTTCAAAACACGGAATTTGTATTGTAAATAGCTTGAAAGTTTTCTTTGTACTTCAGTAATAAACCTTTTCAATGTGGGAAAGACGCGTTGCAAATAGTTTTGATAAATATTTTTCTCGGTTGTATATCATAAACCCTATGTAAATTATAAAAATTGTGTTAAAGATTGATTTTTGAAAATAAATAACTTCTTGAATAAATGAGATGTTCGTTAAATGTTAAAGAGTAAGTTTTGAAAGTCTTTGAATAGATGAAATGTTCGTTTAATGTGTTATGTGCTTGATTATAATATTAAAGGTGTGAATAAAGTAAAGATTTCAAGTTTGTATGTTAGTAATAGACTTTTTCAAAACATGAAATTTGCAGTGAAAATAGCTTGAAAGTTTTCTTTGAACTTTGCTAATAAACCTTTTCAATGTATGAAACTTGTATTGGAAATAGTTTTGTTAAATATTTTTATCGGTTGTATTACTCTGTGAAAATCTTAAAAATTGTGTTAAACACTGAGTTTTGAAAATAAATAACTCATTGAATAGATGAAACGTTCGTTAAATGTTTAAGAGTAAGTTTTGAAAGTCTTTGAATAGATGAAATGTCCGCTTAATGTGTTATATGCTTGATTATAATATTAAAGGTGTGAATAAAGTAAAGATTCCAAGTTTCTATATTAGTAATAGACTTTTTCAAAACATGAAATTTGCAGCGTAAATAGCTTTAAAGTTTTCTTCGAACTTTGGTAATAAACCTTTACAATGTATGAAACTCGTGTTGGAAATAGTTTTGATAAATATTTTTCTCGGTTGTATATCATAAAATCTTTGTAAATCATAAATTCTGTGTAAATCGTAAAAAAAAAAAAAAAAAAAAAAAAAAAAAAAAAATGTTAAAGATTGAGTTTTTGAAAATAAATAACTTCTTGAATAGATGAAACGTTCGTTAAATGTTAAAGAGTAAGTTTTGAAGGTCTTTGAATAGATGAAATGTTTGTTTAATGTATTGAATAGCTTGATTATAATACTAAAGGTAAAAAATTCTTCACTCGGAAGTAATGAATTGAAGGATTACATCTAGGAAAAAATGCTCGTTTAATGAAAACTGTCTGAGTTTGGTGAGTTAAATATATAGGTCTCCGTAAAAGTATTAAATTTATACATATGTATGTAGTTGTGTGTATGAAATATTTTTAAAGATTTGAGAAATCCACATCAAAAGCTACTGGCTGTGTCCTTGTGAAAGATAAACCTGGTATGAATCACTGATCGATTGGGGTGGCCTGTGGATTGCCTTATCTCATTCAGCTGATAAGAGCCTGAAGAGTCATTTCTACGTTGCGGTTTGGACGAGGAAGATGGTTGCTTTTCCTTCTCTGTGAGTACATGATGTTTTATATAATTTGTATTTCGACTTTAAAGTATTTCTTAGATTGCATTCTGTTAAAATTAGTTTCATGTAAGTTTGAATAATTGAACTATAGCTATATTGCATGAAAAAATTCTTCGATTTTCCACGTGTGAATGATATTATTTTAAGTGCATTCTCTCTGTGTTCATTCACTAACTGTATTGCTAGATTTTGCCTAGTTGCTTTTGTGTTCGTGTATAGGATAACTGAAAATTCGCAACGATTGCTTTGGTTAGTAGGAACTCGGTGGAGGAACTGCTAAAATTGTCCTTTATTTCTAAGAGGCTTTTTTAGCATTCATTCTTCCAAGTTCTAGAAATTCTCTTGATGTTATTAATTATTTTTAATGATAGTAGTTTCTGCAGATGGTATGTCTTGTGTGTGTTTTTTTTATGTCTTTGAGTATAATATTTCAAATTTTTTTTTTATTTTTCTGTAGCTATGATTTTAAGCAATACCGTATTTAAATTACGTTGTATTCATGTGATCTTAGTTTCAAAGATTCTAAGTTTGTATATAAGTAATAGACTTTTTCAATGCGTGAAATTTGCGGTGTGAACAGTTTTAAAGTTTCTTCGTGCTTAAGTAATAAACTTTTTCAGTGTGTGAAAATCGTGTTGTAAATAGTTAGGTTAAATATTTTTCTCGGTTGTATTATTCTGTGTAAATTATAAAAACTGTGTTAAAGACAGAGTTTTGAAACTCTTTTGAATAGGTGAAATGTTCGTTAAATGTATTGTATTGTACGTCAATCGGGTTGTTGAGTTGCTTCGCAGTTACAAATTTAGCAATATTCTCTTGACTATTTTTAAAATTTCTTTAATCATGATGTATATGACTACAATAATTTCTGAGATTGTATTCGTTTGAAACGTTAAAATGTGTAAAAAAAAATCTAAATTGAAAACAAACAAAAAATAATATTGAAATACATAAAACCGTCGCTTATTATTCTATGTAAAATCAAGTTGCCGAACATACTCTAACTTCTCTTATTTCATGCAAACTCTTAAACTTGGAAAAAATCTAGCGGTATAATATTGATTAAAGGATGATTATCTAATGTAAATATATTCTTAGTTAATATAAAAACATTGATTTGTATTCATGGAAAACAGTAAAATTGGGTGTAAACCTGTTTAAGTATAGAAGAAATCATCGCTTTTTTGTAAAATTATTGTTAAATTAGCATGTATAAACCTATTGTTGTTCATTTTCTAAGTTCCAAATATTTCAATAAACCCTTTAATTGATTTGAATTTAGTAAATTATGAGGATCGATTGGATTGATTTTTATTAAGTCTTTACCTTTTCAAGAAGCTAATTGTTTGGTTCTCATTTAATTCTGTCTTTGATACTTTAGGAAAATTTTTTTAAAAAATTTCTAAGTCTTAAACATTTCAAAATTAACTTTGACTTAAATTTTGTAAATTCCGAGGATTGAATTGATTGGTTTACATTAAGTCTTCCTCAAGAAGCTATTTGATTGTTTCACAATTAATTCTGTGTTTGATATTTTAGGGGAAAAAATTACAAATGATAAATGAAATATGCTTAAAATTAAAAGATAGTTGTTTATTACCCTATTATTGAGATGATTTTAAAATTAAATTAATGTTAGGAGTTGATTAAAAATTGTGAAATTTAATTCTGATGGAAAAAATTAATTAATTCTCGCTAGAACACTTCGGTTAAGTCTGATACCAACGCAAGGAAAAAAAAAAACATAGTAATCATGATCCGATCGAATGAGTTTTACAACATTAAGGTTTGGGGCATATGAATCCGAATATCTGAAAGAAGATGTAATTAAATAAAATACTCTATGTCCAAAAATAATTTCTCTCACTGGATGACAGCATGAGCGTTTCAACTCTTGAAATTAAAACTAAAAACATGTTACCAATTCAAAAATTAATGTTACCACTCGCGAAAAACCAAAGTTGGAAATTAAAAATAACATCAGAAAACGATAAAGTTCAAAAAAATTTTCTCTCACTAGGTGACGCAATGAGCGTTTCAACTCTTGAAATTAAAAAAATAAATTAATGTTATCATTCGCGAAAAACCCAAGATGGAAATTAAAAATAGCTTCGGAAAACGACTAAGTCCGAAAAATAATTTCTCTCACTAGGTGACGCCATGAGCATTTCAACTCTTGAAATTAAAATAATAAATTAATGTTACCATTCGTGGAAAACCTAAGTTTTAAATTAAAAATAACATCTGAAAACGATAAAGTCCAAAAAAAAAAAAAAAAATAATAATAAAATAAAATCTCTCACTAGGTGACGCCAGGAGCGTTTCAAACCTTGGAATTAAAACTAAAACATGTTACAAATACAAAAAAAATTAATGTTGCCATTCGTGAAAACATAAGTTGGAAATCAAAAATAACTTCGGAAAACGACTAAGTCCAAAAAATAATTTCTCTCACTAGGAGGCTCTTCGTAACAATATGTTGTCATGGAAACCACAACATACGCTAGAACCATTGCCATTCCCTAAAATATAAATTTAATCAAAACCAAAACTAAATCGGTGTTGCCACTTCGAAAAACTAAGCTTCAGACGCAGTGTAACAACTCAACTCCACTCAGAAACCCCCGTAAAAGATCACGAGGTTGGCAGCAGGAACCCTACTACTCAACCCTACTCCGCAGGCGGAGGGACCACGCCCCCTTGTACTTGCACCCTCCGCACCTCCGCCTGCTGCACCAGAACTCTCCTTTTCTATCTACTTATAGAAGAAAGTTACGTGAATCTAAGCTACCTCAAAACTGTGCTACCATATGCTACCAACATATGCTAACATATTATGAACTCAGAATGATTTCAATCATTTATTAATTATTTGGAAGTTAAAAAACTGAAAATATGCTCCTAATTAGTTACTGATGCTGTTTTCCAAAGGATGTTTCTTTAAGATAAACTATAAACGGGCTCCCACGAAAAGCTGTGGGTTAAGCTTTATGAACATCTTTGCCAATTATTAATTTTTTATATATCCCAGCTACAGTATAAGCACATTTTTTTAAATATCAGCTACTTTTCTGGAATTCTTTTTCCTGCAAATTATATCGACAAAATAAAATTGGGGTTGAGTTAATGTCTCAAAAATAGATTTAAAAAAAAGGATATTTTTTCCTTCCTTCTGATTGAATAAATATTTCCAGCTTACTCAAATTTTCAACTTAAGATTTCTTACGGAATTTTTCGGTATGATAATTTTTATATGCAATTTCTTTCAATCTATTGAATGATTACATTTCTAGGCTATGAGCAAATTTATTTCACCTATGAAAAATGTGGAAAACAAGTTCATAAGGGAAAAAATAAAGAAAAAAACTCACACACACACTCAAATTATTACAAATTTTTCAAAATTTAGTTTTCTCTCTCGCTGCCTGAGTGGACGTCATTACTAATATTTCGCGGGTAAACCGCGAAATCTTTCAAAGATCTTTCAGCACTTTGTGCTGAAAGATCACCCCTCAAAACGAAAAAAAAAAAAAAAAACCCCCAAACAAACACCTTTCTTCTGACGAAACGCTTTCATCCAGTGACGGGGATTTACATTTGCCATAATGGCAGGTGCCCTAATGACAACATAATTACTGTGATTGATGGCTGTTATCAACGTGGAGATGCGTGATGTCCGGAAGAAGGAAAATTGCAAAATTTGTTTTTCAGTCTAGTTTTTTCATGTAAAACCTGTTTTTGTGCGGTGGATAGGGACCGCATGAAAGAAATCGTACAAAAAAATATTCGGAAATTTTATAAATTCTTACATATAATAAACAACGTTGTACGATATACTGCTTAAATTTTTTTCATGCAGTGGATAAGGACCGCATAAAAAAAGTCGGACTTAGAAAATACATCAATGATTTATGAAATAGATGAGATAATGCTTTCAATTAAATAAAATAATTAAACTAAACCTAAAGAAATTGTAAAAATATTGAATTCTTCATTGTACATGGAGAAGTTTTCAAACTATACATTAAATAGTTTGCTTCTACTCGTCGTAATCCAAAACGCGCATCTTCTTGTGACGAATTGGTTGAAAATCGCTTTCGTCGCTTGAAGATAGGATTTCAATTGATTTCTTTTTTGGTACCATGAAGTCAGTGATCAGTTTTTGTGCAGACGGTCGACTGGTCAATTGCTTGTAAACGTCGCGATAGTGAGACATGCATGATCTCAGTTCTTTTTGGAATTTTAAGCTTCTTTCCGCATTGGTATCTATTTTAAGAAAATGCGTTTCCAATTTTTTAGAAATCTGGATCCCTGCATATATTTTATCTGCTGTAATAGATTCCGGTTCTTCTTGAACATTTTCATAATCTATCAAACTATTGATAATGTCACTATCATCGATAGTTTGGGCCTCAATCATCTCGTCAAGGTCATTTTCGCCGAAATTATCAAAGCCTTCTCCTATAATTTTTATTTATACAGTAAGCACATGGGCACTTACCATGTGCTTACTGTATAAATAAAAATTATAATTAGTTGTCATTTATAAATATGTATATGTACATTGATAGGAAACATTAAACTGGTGCTAGCGCAGCTAAGATTCATATACCGCATAAAAAAAATCGCACGAAAAAAATAGCACAAAAATAAAATCGCACAAAACCAATCGCACAAAAACAAAATCGCATAAAAAAGGACCGCACAAAAACAGGTTTTACTGTACATCTTATACTGCTGACCCAGATTCAGAAGACGATATTGGTTTGGACGAAACTGATCTCGTTGAACATGATGAATCAGAAAAATAAAATATTTCTTGCCAGGAAAATGAAGCTAATAATGAAAAAACGAAAACTCGATGCTCAGATTTGAAGTTAACATGGTCTGAGATCATTGACAACACTTTAATTTGATACCAGAAGTCATTTATCTCCAGCAACGATATTGTAATGATAGTTTTTTATAGTACAATATAGTTTGCTTGTCTGAATTTAAAAAGAAAAGCACAGACATTATTCGTCAAGTCTTAAGATTAATAAATTTTAAAAACTTGGCAAGACCTTTTTTAATTTTCGGAACAGGGTCTCGAAAATTTTCAGAAATGTTGGAGAATTTTGAATTAGAATCACCCATGTGCTATAGGTTATTCGGCCAAAGATGCTTTCAGAAGTTTAGCCGACAGAAGGCTAGCTTGCTCTCTATAGCTGGAATAAACTTATTATGCATTTTTTGACAATTTTAAAACTGGAAGTCACAGAGCTCAAGTGCTTATCATGCATACGTTTGCAATTTTTAAACTAGTAGTCACAGTTCTCAAGTGTTCAGTTTTGAGTAATCTTACATCTTTCCAGTGGTGTAGTCCTGAAAAAAAGTTGGGGGCTTATACATAGAAAGATAAGCAATTGAAATTAAAAGTGGGGAGGCGATTATGTTAAAATGTAAAAAGCTTGGGGGGGGGGGGGACGCTTGTATTAAAATAAAAAGGTCGGGGGACGCCGTCCCCCGTCGACTACACCACTGCATCTTTCTCTGTAGTTGCACAGATTGCGGAAAAGCACGAATTTTATTGAAAAACTGCTATCAAGAAACTTGATTATTTGATTAGAAGCGAGTTCTTCGTAAATTTACAGAAACATTTTTTCAATTTCCGTTCTATATATTTACAGAAATGTTTTGCATTTAGGACAGCATTGTATCAGTTAAAAGATAGAAACTATAAATCATGTAACATGAAAAATTTCACTTTAAATTTTTTTTTGTTACTTTACGTTTTGACGAAAGTTTCAATCATTTATGTAGCTTGCATTTCTGTCTTAAAAACAGGAAGCATTGCACATTCGGTGTGAGTTCCATCTTTTCTCAAGTTAATCGTATTAATTAAAAATAATTACTCCATAATATTTGTGAGTACATGTAATTAGCGGTATACAGCTGGCAGAATTTTGAAAATTTTGAACTGATACATGCAATTGAGAGATATTACTAAACCAGTTTCTCTTATGTAGCTTTTCTACATGTACAGATCAAATTATTATAACATCGGAAGAGCAGTGGCATTGGAAAGAGGGCCCTCGGTCTGCCCCCTTTCAGCAGAAAGTTAAGGGGCGGCGCTACTTCAAATTTCTAGTATGTTATATTATTCTGGGGGCGTGAATGCAATATAAGATTTGGGGGCGCTTTCATGCTGCGAGGAACGAGGGGAGGGGCGAAACAAGCAAGTCAAGCCCCCCTTCCAAATGCGCCACTGCAAAAGAGAAGATATTTTATTTGATACAACAATAATTAGCTCTTCTTTACTTTCTTTTTCTTTCCCCAATGCTGAGAAGATTAATTACTTTCGTAACTTTAATGCCTTCTCGTACATAAATTCAGTGTGTTGATGTTTTTATGCTTCGTAAAGTTTCAGTATCAGAAAACTCATTACTTAATAAATCTCAATCTGGTTACAGTATATATACACATACAAATTTCTTAAGAAACAACAACACTGCTTCAAATTACGGAAAGACATAAGGAATGAAATGAGAAATACGGGCCTCCTATTTTCTGCAGTATGTGAATGAATAAGTTATAAGTTTCAACCACGAACAGTTTGCTAAAATTATTAACATCAAATTATCCGTATAGATAATTCTATATGGATAATAATACTTCCATATTATTATTCAGATAATAATACTTCCAATTGAGATACAATTTGGAATACGATTGCAATTGAAAAATAAAGGAAAGTAACAATAAATATATTATTTACTTTCTTGATTAAATTACTGTTTGACAACTTTTGAGCATGAATATATATAGGCACATTATAATTTATCATTATAATTATTTACTTTACATTCTCCAGAAAAAAATCGTTTGGGAACTAATTTAACTATTTCCGGAAAGTATTAAAGAATCAATCAGCGAAACGAGTTGCCCACTTTTCAAGCTTCCCCGAAGCGTTACAATGACAGCCTACCACGCCTCTGCAATTAGGAACGAGGAGATCATCGTGGGGGGCTGGAGGGTGGCTCAGAATGGGCGATTCCACTTCAGTAATCGCCTACTAGAAAAAGTCAGGATTTAACTGTAGTAAAAATTTCCTTCCTTCCCGTACATAAAGAGTTAAGGGGCAGTTCATAAATAATGAAACTCTTTTTTCCCATATATTTGACCCCTCCCCTCCCCCCTTTGTCACAATATGTCACACTTCAGCGGACACCCCCTCCCCCCTTTGTCACATGTCACGCTATGTTGCATAATGCATGGTGTCACACTTCTTGTTACCCCCTCCCCTCCCCTTGTCGCACTTTGTCACAATTTCATGAACCCCCCCCACTCGAAGCGTGACATCATTTATGAATGATCCCAAAGCGGGCCGACAGTAGTAGATGAAAAAGGACAGTTCTGCCCCAAGAGGCGGATCGCGGATCAGGGGGCGTGGCCGATCCGCCTCCCAATGCCCCCAGGCGTGCCCTCAGGCGTTAGTCGAGTGGAGTTGAGTTGTTTTCGCCCTCAGGCATTTTTCGAGTGGAGTTGAGTTGTATGCCCTCAGGCATTTTAAAGTAGAGTTGAGTTGTTTTTCAAATGTTTATAGTTTTGGAATGGCAACACTGTTTAATTTAGGTTTTACCCTTATTATTCCGCCTCCTAGCGGCAAATAGTGGAACTACTATAGCACTGTTTCAATACTACTAAAACCGTTTTTTTTTAAGTTTATAGTTTTGGAATGGCAACACTTTTTAGTTTCAGTTTAAGACTTGATGTAAAACCGATTGTAGCGCCATCTATGTGAAGAAAAGGGAACTATTTTGGAACTTAGAATTTTTTTTTATAATGTTTTCTCTCAGAATTCAAGCAGGAAATATTTTATATTACAAAAAATAATTATAATGTATATTAATTAAATTTATTGTCGCTATTTACATAATATTATGTATTTATTTCTTTTTCTCGACTTAAGAAAGATTTTCTTTTTCGATCTTTTTAATGTTTTCACTTAGCATTCACACAGGAACTATTTCATATTAACAAAAAAATTAATTATAAAATGATAGCGCTAAAAAGTGAATGCTTAAAAAGAGGTTATTTTAAATGCAAAGGGAATTATTAAAGTATTACATTTAAATGATATTAAAAAATAATAATAATATTCTTAATACAAATTAGTGATGATAAAAGGTATATTCAACTTACCCTAGCAGGAGATTCAGTAGATTGATAATTGATTCTTGAAAAATCCATGGTCGAGCGTGTAAGGAACTTAGAAACGCTTTTAAAAAAGAGCAGAGCAAAAATTCATCTTTACTAAGCAAGTGTAGAAAGCGAAGTGACTTTTCACTTTCCAGTCTTGTAGCATTTTCTTTCAAGAAATATAGAAGCTAAAAGTTAACCAAATAGAATGCAGTATACATCCCAGTTGAAGAGAATGTATCCATTCAGGGTACATTTGCCGAAAGTTATAATTCCTGCAGCATTGCAAGACATGACCAAACTTGTATTGCACTAAAAGATTGAAATCATAGTGCAGGTGTTTTTTTATGGCTTTAGGTCCTTTGTGACGATCGGACAGAAAAGAAAAGGTCCCCTCTCCACCCCTATAGGCATACTTTCTCTTTCTACATTGAATGAAGTGATTGACAAAGATCGCTTTCCTTTTCACATACAAAGCATCTCCATTGTACTTAATTTTTAACTGTAGATAATGGATACATTACTTGATGGTGGTGAATATCGGCTTAATGAAAACAAAAATACGTTAATGAGAGATGATTTTTACTCGCAAAAAAACATGTTTGATAGTGTTTTCTTCTATTAGCCCCAACCTTTTTTTCATTGGTGCAGAAGCTACTAGTAGGATTCATTCTGTAAAACAATAGAGAATGTAAGATTTTACTAAATAAAAATGTTTGAACTTGCAAAACAAAATTATTTTCTACTTGCAAAATTTTAGAACTTCGCATGAAAATTTTAAAAAAAAAAGTACTTATTCAAACGGTTGAAACTTGGAACTAAAATTTCAACACTGAATCATCAAAAATCCGAAACAATTTAAGCTGTGGAATAAAGATTCGAGACTTAAAAAGTAAATGTAAACTCACTAAAAGAGATTTGAAAATCTGAAAAGAGAAATAGAATAATAACTTCACTAGAAACACTGAAATAGAATCGTAAAACTTGAAAAATTTAAATCATAAAACTTAAATCTATTGCAAAGAGCTTTATGTGAAACGTAAAAGTGCTAAGAGCAAATGCTAAAACTGAGGAAACTTAGAAATACGTGGAACAAATCATTTAAAACTATAAACTTTAAAAACTTAAACTCATTCAGAAAAGAACGGAAATGCAAAATTACAAAACAAAAGTGTTACGCTTTTGCAAAATATTAAAACTTAACGCAAAAAAAATATAAGAAAGTACAAAACACCAAAAGTTAAGAGTAGTATAAAAAACTGTTACTTAGATTCATCTAAAACATCACTAGGAAAAAGTAAAAGTAATATATACAAATTGAAAAAACTTATATTCACCTAATTAACATATCAAAATAGCAAGTACAAGACGTTAAAACAGAACGAAAATGTAAAAGTATGAAACGTAAAATTACAAAACCTAAATTCATCTACTAAAAGTTCCGTAAAAAATGTAAAAGCACTAAGAGTGAAAACTACAAAACAGCATGAAAGCTAGAAATAAAAAATATACAACATCAGAACTTAAATTCATCCAGAAAAACTTAGAAGAAAAAATGTAAAAGTTCGGAAATTTTCAAAACAAAAGTATGATGCACTTGCAAAATGTTAAAACTTAGTGCAAAAACGTAAAAAGTACTATGTACAAAATGTTAAAATTTAGATTTATCTACTAAAACAGTGAATGAAGATGTAAAACTACTAAGAGTAATATATTAAAACAACACGAAAGCGTAAAAGTACTAAGTACAAAACGTAAAAAAAAATTTATTTATCTGCTATAACTTAGACTGAAGTCGTAAAATTACTAAGTACAAAGTGTTAAAACATCGTAAAAATGTAAAAATATCAAGTATAAAGCAGCAAAATATAGATTTCTCTATAGAAATCTTGATCAAAAAATGTAAAAGTTCAAACAACAAAATCCTAAAACTCTGAAAAATTGAAAACACGCAGTACAAAAACAGCAAAACCTGTAAAATTGCTAAGTATAAGGATGCAAAACTTAAATTTTTCCAGAAAAACTTAGAACGAAGTTGTAAAAGAACGAAACTTTTCAAAGTAAAAGTGTTATGCACTTACAAAATGTTAAAACTTAATGTAAAAATGTAAAAAACACTTCGTCAAAAATGTTAAAACTCTGATTTATCTACTAAAACTTAGAATGAAAATGTAATTGAATCAAATGTACTAAGTGTGAAATAGTAAAGTAACATGAAAATGTAAAAGTACTAAGTATATAGCGTAGTCATCAAGTGAAACTTTGTACAAAAATGTCAAACTTAAGTACGAAACTTAAAAGACTTAGATCTGTCTGCAGAAATCTTGATCAAAAACCGTAAAAATGCAAACAACAAAATCTTAAAACTCTGAAAAATTAAAAACATGCAGTACAAAACAACAAAACATGTACAAATGCTAAGTATAAAGCTGCAATACAAATGCTAAGCATAAAACTTAAATTCATCCAGAAAAACTTAGAACGAAAAATGTAAAAGTACGAAACTTTTCAAAACAAAAGTGTGATGCACTTGAAAAACATTAAAACTTAATGCGCAAATGTAAAAAGTACTACGCACAAAATGCTAAAATTTAGACTTATCTACTAAAACAGTGGATGAAGATGTAAAATTACTAAGTAAAATATATTAAAGCAGCATGAAAATGTTAAAGTACTAAGTACAAAAGCGTAAATAAATTGATTTATCTACTAAAACATAGACTGAAGTTGTAAAATTACTAACTGTTAAAACATCATAAAATTTGAAAATAGCAAGTATAAACCAACAAAACATAGATCTGTCCACTGAAATCTTGATCAAAAATGTAAAAGTTCTAACAACATAATCCTAAAACTGATAAATTAAAAACACTCAGTACAAAACGACAAAACATGTAAAAATGGTAAGTATAAAGCTGCAAAACTTAAACTCAATCAGAAAAACTTAGAACGATGATGTAAAAGCGCGAAACTTTTCAAAATAAAAGTGTTATACACTTGCAGAATGTTAAAACTTATTGCAAAAATCTTAAGAATTACTACGTACAAAATGTTAAAACTCTGATTTATCTACTAAAGCAACGCGAAAATGTAAAAGTACTAAGTATATAACGTATCCATCAAGTGAAATTTTGTACGAAAATGTAATCGTCTATGTACGAAACTTAAAAAACTTAGATTAATCTAAAAAAATCCCAACTAAAGTCGTAAAAAATATAAAATGTTAAACATCATGAAAATGTAATTTTTCCAAAAATGCAAACATCAAAACTTAGATGTATCTAATAAAATTTAGAACGAGTAAAAGTGTCAAACTTAATAAAAGTACTAAGTAAAAAACAAAAACAGAAAAACTTAGAACGAAAAGGTAACAGAAAATTTTCAAAATAAACGTGTTATGCATTTGCAAAATGTTAAAACTTAAATTTATCTACTAAAAATCAGAACAAAGATGTAGAAATACTAAGTATAATACATTGTAGCAACACAAAAATTTAAGAGTACTAAATACAAAACGTAAGAAAAGTTAGAGTTATCTAACTAAAACTTAGACTTAAAGCGTAAAATTACCAAGTACGAAATGTTCAAGCATCATAAAAATGACTAAATAACAAGTATAATGTATCAAAAACATAGATTTCTCCATTGAAATCTTAAACAAAAATGTAAAAGTTCTATGGACAAAAATGCTAAAGAAGTGAAAAAATGAAGAATACGCAGTGCCACACAACAACGCATGTACTAACTATAAAACTTCTAATCTTGAATTCATCCAAGGAAAAAAAAAACTTAGAAACGAAAAAAAAAAAAAAATGTAAATCTAAACGAAAATTTTCAGAAATAAAACTGTTATCCACTTGCAAAGTGTTAAAACTTAATGCAAAATATAAAAAGTACTGTGTATGAATGTTAAAACTTAGATTTATCAACGAAAACACGGAATGAAGATGTAAAAATATTAAGTATAATATATTAAAGTAACACTAAAATGTAAAAGCACTATGTACAAAGCATCAAAACTTAGATTCATCTAGTAAAACTTAGTACAAAAATGTAAAAGTACTAAGCATAGAACCTCAAATATACATTTATTTAGTAAAAAAAAGAACGAAACTGTTAAAGTACTAAAGCCAACGCATCAAACAAGGATTTATCTATTAAAACAGTATAAAAGAAAGAAAAGCACTACATACAAACTGCAAAAACTCTTAGAACTAAAGTTTAAAGTTGTAACAAATCATAAAATTTTAAAACTTAACTTCATCCAGAAAAACTTAGAACGGAAATGTAAAATTACTGAAGTTTACAAAACAAAAATGATAGGCATTTGCAAATTGTTAAAAGCAAAAACGTAAAAAGTACTAGATACAAAAAGTACGAAACATCAAAACTTGGAGTAGTATAATAACAAAACTACAACTTCGATTCATCAAGTAGGACTTAACTCTAAAATTGTGAAAGAAATGGGGAAAACTGATATTCACCTTTTAAAATGTAAAAATATCAAGTACACGATGTTAAAACAGAACAAAACTGTAAAGGTACGAAATGTAAAACTCCAAAAAGTTAAATTCCTCTACTAAAAAAATGGTTTGAAAAATAAAAGTACTGTGTACATCAACTAAAAACAGCATGAAAATTTAAAAAAGCAAGTACAACACGTTAAAACAGCACGAAAATCTAAAAGTACTAAGTACAAAGCATCAAAACTTACGTTGATCCAGAAAAGCTTGGAACAAAAGATGTAAAAGTACGGACATTTTCAAAATAAAGGTGATATGCATTTGCAAAATGTTAAAACTTAATGCAAAAACGTAAAAAGTACCATATACAAAATGTTAACACTTAGATTTATCTACTAAAACCTAGAATGAAGATATAAAAATACTAAGTATAATATACTAAAGAAACACAAAATTATAAAAGTGCAAAATACTAGAACTATCTATTAAAACTTCAAAACATAGATTCAGCATCAAAACATATAATCTGTTTACAAAAATCTTAATCAGAAATGTAAGAGTTCGAAGAACAAAGTGCTAAAACTTAAAAAAGTAAAGAAACGCAGTACAAAACAATAAAGAATAAAAGAGTACCAACTATAAAGCTTCAAAACCTAATTTCATCCAGAAAAATTTAGAACAAAAATGTAAAGCTACGGAAATTTTCAAAATAAAAGTTTTATGCACTTGCAAAACTTAAATTCATCTACTAAAAATTCGGTTAAAAAAGTAAAAGTACTACTAAGAACAAAAAACTAAAAGCAGCATGAAAATCTAAAAGTACTAAGCACAAAACATCAAAACTTAAATTGATCTAGAAAAACTTAGAATAAAAACGTAACAGTACAGTTATTTTAAAAATAAGAGTATTATGCATTAGCAAAGCGCTGAAACGTAAGGCAAAAATGTGTAGAATGAAGATGTAAAAATACTAAGTATAATATATTAAAGCCACACAAAAATGTAAAAAATGAAGATTTATCTACTAAAACTTAGACTGATCCCACAAAACTACTGAGTACAAAATGTTAAAACACCATGTAAATTTATAAATAACATGTATAAAGTTTCAAAACATAAATTTATCTACTGAAATCTTGATCAAAAATGTTAAAGTTCTGAGAACAAAATTATTAAAACTGGGAAAAATGAAAAATACGTAGTACAACACAACAAAACATGTAAAAAAAAAAACTACTTCAAGCTTAAAGAAAACTACCTTAATTTTAAAGTTACAATTGGATTCATTCTTCTCGCGAGCAGAGAAGTGGCTGTTAACCGACAATGAAGAAAGCCCTAACCAAGCACTGGTTCCCCAACTATAAATTTTCCTCGACAGAAAAGTGTTCACAGTCGGGAAAATATATAGTTGGGGAACCAGTGTTCGGTTAGGGTTCCCTTCATTGTCGGTTAACAGCCACTTCTCTGTTCTCAAGAAGAATAAGTCCAATTGTGACTTTAAGATTAAAGCAGTTTTGATTTAAGCTTTTTTTTTTTTTACCTGCTTTATTGTGTTGTACAACGTATTTTTCATTTTTCCCAGTTTTAATAATTTTGTTCTCAGAACTTTAACATTTTTGATCAAGATTTCAGTAGATAAATTTATGTTTTGAAACTTTATACATGTTATTTATAAATTTACATGGTGTTTTAACATTTTGTACTCAGTAGTTTTGTGGGATCAGTCTAAGTTTTAGTAGATAAATCTTCATTTTTTACATTTTTGTGTGGCTTTAATATATTATACTTAGTATTTTTACATCTTCATTCTACACATTTTTGCCTTACGTTTCAGCGCTTTGCTAATGCATAATACTCTTATTTTTAAAATAACTGTACTGTTACGTTTTTATTCTAAGTTTTTCTAGGGTCAATTTAAGTTTTGATGTTTTGTACTTAGTACTTTTAGATTTTCATGCTGCTTTTAGTTTTTTGTTCTTAGTAGTACTTTTACTTTTTTAACCGAATTTTTAGTAGATGAATTTAAGTTTTGCAAGTGCATAAAACTTTTATTTTGAAAATTTCCGTAGCTTTACATTTTTGTTCTAAATTTTTCTGGATGAAATTAGGTTTTGAAGCTTTATAGTTGGTACTCTTTTATTCTTTATTGTTTTGTACTGCGTTTCTTTACTTTTTTAAGTTTTAGCACTTTGTTCTTCGAACTCTTACATTTCTGATTAAGATTTTTGTAAACAGATTATATGTTTTGATGCTGAATCTATGTTTTGAAGTTTTAATAGATAGTTCTAGTATTTTGCACTTTTATAATTTTGTGTTTCTTTAGTATATTATACTTAGTATTTTTATATCTTCATTCTAGGTTTTAGTAGATAAATCTAAGTGTTAACATTTTGTATATGGTACTTTTTACGTTTTTGCATTAAGTTTTAACATTTTGCAAATGCATATCACCTTTATTTTGAAAATGTCCGTACTTTTACATCTTTTGTTCCAAGCTTTTCTGGATCAACGTAAGTTTTGATGCTTTGTACTTAGTACTTTTAGATTTTCGTGCTGTTTTAACGTGTTGTACTTGCTTTTTTAAATTTTCATGCTGTTTTTAGTTGATGTACATAGTACTTTTATTTTTCAAACCATTTTTTTAGTAGAGGAATTTAACTTTTTGGAGTTTTACATTTCGTACCTTTACAGTTTTGTTCTGTTTTAACATCGTGTACTTGATATTTTTACATTTTAAAAGGTGAATATCAGTTTTCACATTTCTTTCACAATTTTAGAGTTAAGTCCTACTTGATGAATCGAAGTTGTAGTTTTGTTATTATACTACTCCAAGTTTTGATGTTTCGTACTTTTTGTATCTAGTACTTTTTACGTTTTTGCTTTTAACAATTTGCAAATGCCTATCATTTTTGTTTTGTAAACTTCAGTAATTTTACATTTCCGTTCTAAGTTTTTCTGGATGAAGTTAAGTTTTAAAATTTTATGATTTGTTACAACTTTAAACTTTAGTTCTAAGAGTTTTTTCAGTTTGTATGTAGTGCTTTTCTTTCTTTTATACTGTTTTAATAGATTAATCCTTGTTTGATGCGTTGGCTTTAGTACTTTAACAGTTTCGTTCTGTTTTTTACTAAATAAATGTATATTTGAGGTTCTATGCTTAGTACTTTTACATTTTTGTACTAAGTTTTACTAGATGAATCTAAGTTTTGATGCTTTGTACATAGTGCTTTTACATTTTAGTGTTACTTTAATATATTATACTTAATATTTTTACATCTTCATTCCGTGTTTTCGTTGATAAATCTAAGTTTTAACATTCATACACAGTACTTTTTATATTTTGCATTAAGTTTTAACACTTTGCAAGTGGATAACAGTTTTATTTCTGAAAATTTTCGTTTAGATTTACATTTTTTTTTTTTTTCGTTTCTAAGTTTTTTTTTTCCTTGGATGAATTCAAGATTAGAAGTTTTATAGTTAGTACATGCGTTGTTGTGTGGCACTGCGTATTCTTCATTTTTTCACTTCTTTAGCATTTTTGTCCATAGAACTTTTACATTTTTGTTTAAGATTTCAATGGAGAAATCTATGTTTTTGATACATTATACTTGTTATTTAGTCATTTTTATGATGCTTGAACATTTCGTACTTGGTAATTTTACGCTTTAAGTCTAAGTTTTAGTTAGATAACTCTAACTTTTCTTACGTTTTGTATTTAGTACTCTTAAATTTTTGTGTTGCTACAATGTATTATACTTAGTATTTCTACATCTTTGTTCTGATTTTTAGTAGATAAATTTAAGTTTTAACATTTTGCAAATGCATAACACGTTTATTTTGAAAATTTTCTGTTACCTTTTCGTTCTAAGTTTTTCTGTTTTTGTTTTTTACTTAGTACTTTTATTAAGTTTGACACTTTTACTCGTTCTAAATTTTATTAGATACATCTAAGTTTTGATGTTTGCATTTTTGGAAAAATTACATTTTCATGATGTTTAACATTTTATATTTTTTACGACTTTAGTTGGGATTTTTTTAGATTAATCTAAGTTTTTTAAGTTTCGTACATAGACGATTACATTTTCGTACAAAATTTCACTTGATGGATACGTTATATACTTAGTACTTTTACATTTTCGCGTTGCTTTAGTAGATAAATCAGAGTTTTAACATTTTGTACGTAGTAATTCTTAAGATTTTTGCAATAAGTTTTAACATTCTGCAAGTGTATAACACTTTTATTTTGAAAAGTTTCGCGCTTTTACATCATCGTTCTAAGTTTTTCTGATTGAGTTTAAGTTTTGCAGCTTTATACTTACCATTTTTACATGTTTTGTCGTTTTGTACTGAGTGTTTTTAATTTATCAGTTTTAGGATTATGTTGTTAGAACTTTTACATTTTTGATCAAGATTTCAGTGGACAGATCTATGTTTTGTTGGTTTATACTTGCTATTTTCAAATTTTATGATGTTTTAACAGTTAGTAATTTTACAACTTCAGTCTATGTTTTAGTAGATAAATCAATTTATTTACGCTTTTGTACTTAGTACTTTAACATTTTCATGCTGCTTTAATATATTTTACTTAGTAATTTTACATCTTCATCCACTGTTTTAGTAGATAAGTCTAAATTTTAGCATTTTGTGCGTAGTACTTTTTACATTTGCGCATTAAGTTTTAATGTTTTTCAAGTGCATCACACTTTTGTTTTGAAAAGTTTCGTACTTTTACATTTTTCGTTCTAAGTTTTTCTGGATGAATTTAAGTTTTATGCTTAGCATTTGTATTGCAGCTTTATACTTAGCATTTGTACATGTTTTGTTGTTTTGTACTGCATGTTTTTAATTTTTCAGAGTTTTAAGATTTTGTTGTTTGCATTTTTACGGTTTTTGATCAAGATTTCTGCAGACAGATCTAAGTCTTTTAAGTTTCGTACTTAAGTTTGACATTTTTGTACAAAGTTTCACTTGATGACTACGCTATATACTTAGTACTTTTACATTTTCATGTTACTTTACTATTTCACACTTAGTACATTTGATTCAATTACATTTTCATTCTAAGTTTTAGTAGATAAATCAGAGTTTTAACATTTTTGACGAAGTGTTTTTTACATTTTTACATTAAGTTTTAACATTTTGTAAGTGCATAACACTTTTACTTTGAAAAGTTTCGTTCTTTTACAACTTCGTTCTAAGTTTTTCTGGAAAAATTTAAGTTTTGCATCCTTATACTTAGCAATTTTACAGGTTTTGCTGTTTTTGTACTGCGTGTTTTCAATTTTTCAGAGTTTTAGGATTTTGTTGTTTGAACTTTTACATTTTTTGATCAAGATTTCTATAGAGAAATCTATATTTTGCTGCTTTATACTTGATATTTTTACATTTTTACGATGTTTTAACACTTTGTACTTAGTAATTTTACGACTTCAGTCTAAGTTATAGCAGATAAATAAATTTTTTTTTACGTTTTGTACTTAGTACTTTTACGCTTTCGTGTTGTTTTAATATATTACTCTTAGTAGTTTTACATCTTCATTCACTGTTTTAGTAGATAAATCTAAATTTTAACATTTTGTACATAGTACTTTTTACGTTTTTGCACTAAGTTTTAACATTTTGCAAGTGCATCATACTTTTGTTTTGAAAATTTCCGAACTTTTACATTTTTTCTTCTAAGTTTTTCTGGATGAATTTAAGTTCTGATGTTGTATATTTTTTATTTCTAGCTTTCATGCTGTTTTGTAGTTTTCACTCTTAGTGCTTTTACATTTTTTACGGAACTTTTAGTAGATGAATTTAGGTTTTGTAATTTTACGTTTCATACTTTTACATTTTCGTTCTGTTTTAACGTCTTGTACTTGCTATTTTGATATGTTAATTAGGTGAATATAAGTTTTTTCAATTTGTATATATTACTTTTACTTTTTCCTAGTGATGTTTTAGATGAATCTAAGTAACAGTTTTTTATCCCTACTCTTAACTTTTGGTGTTTTGTACTTTCTTATATTTTTTTTGCGTTAAGTTTTAATATTTTGCAAAAGCGTAACACTTTTGTTTTGTAATTTTGCATTTCCGTTCTTTTCTGAATGAGTTTAAGTTTTTAAAGTTTATAGTTTTAAATGATTTGTTCCACGTATTTCTAAGTTTCCTCAGTTTTAGCATTTGCTCTTAGCACTTTTACGTTTCACATAAAGCTCTTTGCAATAGATTTAAGTTTTATGATTTAAATTTTTCAAGTTTTACGATTCTATTTCAGTGTTTCTAGTGAAGTTATTATTCTATTTCTCTTTTCAGATTTTCAAATCTCTTTTAGTGAGTTTACATTTACTTTTTAAGTCTCGAATCTTTATTCCACAGCTTAAATTGTTTCGGATTTTTGATGATTCAGTGTTGAAATTTTAGTTCCAAGTTTCAACCGTTTGAATAAGTACTTTTTTTTTAAAAATTTTCATGCGAAGTTCTAAAATTTTGCAAGTAGAAAATAATTTTGTTTTGCAAGTTCAAACATTTTTATTTAGTAAAATCTTACATTCTCTATTGTTTTACAGAATGAATCCTACTAGTAGCTTCTGCACCAATGAAAAAAAGGTTGGGGCTAATAGAAGAAAACACTATCAAACATGTTTTTTTGCGAGTAAAAATCATCTCTCATTAACGTATTTTTGTTTTCATTAAGCCGATATTCACCACCATCAAGTAATGTATCCATTATCTACAGTTAAAAATTAAGTACAATGGAGATGCTTTGTATGTGAAAAGGAAAGCGATCTTTGTCAATCACTTCATTCAATGTAGAAAGAGAAAGTATGCCTATAGGGGTGGAGAGGGGACCTTTTCTTTTCTGTCCGATCGTCACAAAGGACCTAAAGCCATAAAAAAACACCTGCACTATGATTTCAATCTTTTAGCGCAATACAAGTTTGTTCATGTCTTGCAATGCTGCAGGAATTATAACTTTCGGAAAATGTACCCTGAATGTATACATTCTCTTCAACTGTGATGTATACTGCATTCTAATTGGTTAACTTTTAGCTTCTATATTTCTTGAAAGAAAATGCTACAAGGACTGGAAAGTGAAAAGTCACATCGCTTTCTACACTTGCTTAGTAAAGATGAATTTTTGTTTTGCTCTTTTTTAAAAGCGTTTCTCAGTTCCTTATACGCTCAACCATGGATTTTTCAAGAATCAATTATCAATCTACTGCATCTCCTGCTAGGGTAAGTTGAATATACCTTTTATCATCACTAATTTGTATTAAAAATATTATTATTATTTTTTAATATCATTTAAATGTAATACTTTAATAATTCCCTTTGCATTTAAAGTAATCCCTTTCTAAGTATTAACTTTTTAGCGCTATCATTTTATAATTAATTTTTTTGTTAATATGAAATAGTTCCTGCGTGAATGCTAAGTGAAAACATTAAAAAGATCGAAAAAGAAAATCTTTCTAAGTCGAAAAAAGAAATAAATACATAATAGGATGTAAATAGCGACAATAAATTTAATTCATTATACATTATAATTATTTTTTGTTAATATTTAATGCTCGAATTCTAAAACATTAGAAAAAAAAATATTCTAAGTTCCAAAATAGTTCCCTTTTCTTCTCATAGATGGCGCTACAATCGGTTTTACATCAAGTCTTAAACTGAAACTAAAAAGTGTTGCCATTCCAAAACTATAAACTTTTGAAAAACAACTCAACTCTACTTGAAAAACGCCTGAGGGTATACAACTCAACTCTACTCGAAAAACGCCTGGGGGCAAAAACTCAACTCCACTCGACTAACGCCTGAGGGCACGCCTGGGGGCATTGGGAGGCGGATCGGCCACGCCCCCTGATCCGCGATCCGCCTCTTGTCGCAGAACTGTCCTTTTTCATCTACTGACAGTAGTGTGTAAATTTGAAAAATACATGCAATATGATAATGAAGTAACTTCAGGTACGCTGGGGCAATAAAAGGCTCTTTAGTGCAATCAAAAAGGGGTGAACCCACAAGGATTAAATACAAAAATCCCCTTTTTTTATTTAAAAAAAAAAATCACAAACCCGGTCTAAAATACGTAAATTAAAGGCAACCAGTGAAATGCTATACGAATCGAGTTCCAAGAACTTCAAAAAAACAGGTGACATTTAGGAGGTTTTAATGTTTTTCTTCTTCTTCTTTCTTTCCTAATATTTAAGAATAAATATTCAGAGGATTTAATTAGTAACCATGCAATTTTTTTAAATAGTGTTTTTTGTAGTTATATACCCATAACCTTATTATTATATAGTCACTTCAGAGCAAAATTATCGCTATAATTTCGTAAATCCCCTCCGTTGAAAAAAGTTGGTTGGTAGTCTCCCTCCCGCAGATTTGTTAATGGGTGCATGAGGACTTAAAACATTTGTTACATTTCAGAATATTTATATGATTTTAGGGAAAGAAAAGTAGACTCGTTAGGAACTTGGATAGGGTTGTGGAAGATAGGATAAACATCAAATGTGCGAAAGTTCAGAATAGGAAGTGTTGGAATTACTGAAATATTGCGGTTTTCTCCCTCCTAAAATTTTGTGATCTCCTCTCGACATAAAGCTTAGAGAGTCTCGCCTACTCATCAAAATTTAAATTTTTGCTCCTTATAAATTCAAAATAATAATACAGTAAAACTCCGTTATATCATGGAATCGGATATACCGCGGTGTCTATCATGCCCCTCAACGTTTAAACCGCCCTTTATCATTGCCATTTAAAGGGCATTCCTTATTTACCATTGTAAATAAAGCCAGCTGGAGCACACAAATATTCTAGCCAAAGAGCACAAATCCCCCCACCAGACACACTAACAGGATAAAGCCCTATTGTGATAGGCTTGAGTTACATCTTTTTCATACCTTTTCTCTCTTTCAGCCTAGAACATATAGCTGGATTTCAAAATCGGGTGCAATCGTCCTGACTTGTTTCTCTTGACTGATTGCGCAACGAAGATGTGTGCTTCTTTCACAGCAATTAGGGTATAAATAGGCAGCAAAGAAGAAAGAAAAATATACTATAGGGGGAATAAATGTTACAGGTAATTGATACAGTTAAAATTGATGCAACAAAAAACGTGTATTATTTGGTTCCGGTTTGGTGCGGTTATGTTATAACGCGAGTGCCCAACATGTCTCTCGACACCCGTGTTTTAACGGTATTTTACTGTACTAACATAAATGCAAATATAAATATACTACTGAAAATATTAGGTATGTAACAGACTGTTCTATTCCAAAGTAAAGGCATGTGTAATGTGTATAACAACAGCATGACATAGTTCAACGTTCAACAGGTCAAGTACTCTACCTGTTTTTTCTCTGTCACATGGGCAGCAACATTTCACACGTTCTGTATATGAAAAAGCGGAAAGTTTTCTTTAGGCGTACTTGCGTGAAAATAGGTTTGATATTATGGCATGCAAAATTTGTTGACTACCTTTTGACTGGGCTACTTCGATCACAAAAGCTCAATGGGCCTCATACGGCCTGTGAGCCACAGGTTGAGCATGAACGGCAAAGCGACAGATTTTGAAGCAGTGCTGTGAGTATTGAGATTTTTTTCGACTCAAATAGGCCCCCCCCCCCCCCACCCAGGGCACTGTGAACTTTTCCTGCCCCCTTGGAATGGTTGACTTACATGTATGCATGAGTGTGCGTGCCCTGCGGTCAACGTGAAATTGGTTATTATTAAGAATAACTTCTTATTATGAAGAATTGCCGGCAGTTATTATTAATTAAACTGATTATTTTCTGTTACAATTTTTAAAAGGAATTTAAATGATATTATGGAAAAATTTCCTGCCCCTTAGAGAGTTCCTGCCCAGGGCGCAGGCCCAGGATGCCCGTGCGATAGTCAGGGCCTGCTCCCTCCCCCCGCCACTAGTCAGTAGCAGCGGAAATCATTATTTTTCAAGTATAGAAATATAACTTCAAAAGTGAAACACTAAACTCAGACCAAAAGAAAACCATCTACCTTGGTAAAATCACATCGGTTTACGAGAAAAAATGCAGTTGATATGGTATTAAACAAAATACACCTAGTTGCTATTTAACAAAACTATAATTTATAACATGTTGTATACTACTACTGCTATAGTACCATAATGATTTTATTATTTTACTCAATCTTTTGTTTCACGATTTTGCTTATTTAATGAAAAATAATGCTACTAAGTTAAATTAAGAGTTAAGTTTATCTGAAATAGATTTACTAATTTCTCATTCATCTGTCTAGTGGCGAACCTAATCTTTACAGGACTTTGGGCAAAATAAGTTGGCGGGTCCCTTATTATCATCCTCCTGAACTTTTTTAATTACAAGTCAGTAATTAAAAAATAGTTCATGGGGCTGGCGCAGGTGGTCCAGGCTCATCATTTTGAAATTTTCGAGTGTGTGGGAGCAAATCGGTATATTTTCAGTACATATTACAGGTAAAAAACAGCAAAATACATAAAAACATGCATGATTTCCATTTTTCTTCTCAGGGGGGCAGGGGGTCAAAAGTCAGGGTAATCAATTGGTCGCCCAAAATGATGAGCTTTGCGCGGCGCACTGGGCTGTCGCCTGGCCCTGGATCCGCCCCTGCATTTGTCTTTTAAGTCATTTGTCGGAAACTTCAGGGCATTCATCCTCCGGTGGTGAATAGAACGTTAATGTTTCTGAACATGGCAGCATGTCTTGTTCTTGTTTATTACAACTCTTCGTTTTCAATGTTCAATTTATCCAAATTTTGAGATATATTTTTTAAAAACAATTTATATTCGTATAATTATGTTTTGTCCATCGCTTTAAGACAGTCATGAATCATTGTAATACTTTCATATTATTATTATTATTATTATTATTTCATTTTTTGAACAACATGGCAAGTCGTTTAATGATTCATTATGTGAAAAACTATTTGTAGCAATGATTTTTTACTGAATGTTCATCTTTTCGCCTTAAAAGTTTCATCTTTTGTGACTCAAGATGAGAATGCTTTTCACAAAACATTTCCGATGACAAAATCCTCGCAAGTGCACGTCACTTTTCAGTTGCAGCATATCTTTTGTCAGAAGAGGAATTGAAAACTATAAAATAATTCTCCTGTTTAATGACATTAGAGAAAGTAATTCGTCGACTTTTCTATGTCGGTCTGAGATAAACTTCATTTCTTAGGATCTTAGGTCAATTTAAGGGTGCTTAATTCTGTCACAAGCTTTTGAGCTTGTTTGTGTAATCCATAATTTTTGAAAGGCACAAATCTATCATATTGTTGGCTTAACATAAGAAAAGAGCATTTGAAATTCGATGGAAGGACACTAAATATATATTTGTATCAATACCTTGTTGTTTTCTCTAACAAGCAGCGATTTCCTGAAATCTGTGTGCATATGTCTTCATGAAATGTTCCCCAAGGCTTTTAACACTGCTATTATTAAAGGGTTCCTCCATGCTTGCAAATAAGATTTGAAATCCATTTTCATTTGTTGACATCTACAAGCAACGTAATCGATTTAGATACTTTGAGAAGCAAAACTTTATCTTTGTTCAATGCATTAATTTTTAGCCTTATTGCTCGGTCGATCATTTCCATAAAATTTATGCTTTTTATTTCTTTCTTCAAAAAACTGGGGGAGGGGGTCGATTTGGTTATCTCCTTTTTTTTAAACTTTGGTACATTATTATGCGTATGTATGTATTACCTATACAAAAAGTTCGCGGATGTTGGCAGTTTACCAGAAATTTTCCAATTTTAAGAAATAAAAACGCATGTTAGGCTATCTTTACTGGCAAAGCCGACCTTAAGACTTGCGGGGCCTGTTTCGATTGGGAATAATTTTGGTGGGGCACCTCGCCCGATTTGAGTTTTGGTACACCTCTCCCAGTCTTAGCGAAATGTCATCAAGACCAAGAATTTCCTTTGTTGAGTCCATAATTTTGCAGAAGAATATGAAGAAATCTCTGCATCTAAAAAAGACACGTAATTTTCTTCTGTTTTTTAAAAATTAAAAATTTTTTTTTGAGGTACACATGCAGAAAGCTTGTAACCTTGTTAAACTTATACACTGTTCTTTTCTTCTTTATGCTTCAGACCGACCCTGTTTACTGGCATCAAAAGAAATGGATTTTCGGGCTATCGTACGGAAATTTTTCGAATTGAAGACCTATTTGGCCTTGTTGAAGGGACCAACGGAAGGTGTCACACATAGTCGTGGAAAATTAAGTTTGTTATTTATTATAGTAGATTATGGAACTACTCGTAAATACAGAGCATTCGTAACAACTCATAAATAACAAGAAAGTCTGTCTAGAACTGTACGATTCTACTTTCCCTTATACACTATACAACAATATCAAAATGATAATCTAGCTATCTCTCTCTTTCTTTCTCATTTAGCTTTAGTTTTTAATTACTTCAAACACACCTTTTTCAACGGTTTATACATATTCATTCACTCATTCATTCATTCATTCACTCACTCACTCATTCATTCAGAAATATTCTTATAAATTCATATCAAAAAGTTTCGTGGGAGAAGAACAGGCTCGTTTAGTTCTGAATGAGCTTCGTATCTTACGTGCTCTAAGTCATAGCATCTTGCCGATAACGTTTGAGCAAATCCGTCTATTAGATAATATTTATATAAGATTGAAATTTCTCCGTATAGGCTCTAATGTTAATTTTTTTTAACCGTTCAAAAATTGTTCAAATTTTAAAAAAAGTTTCACGCTAAGCGCTCTTTCTCCACGTCTTTGAAACCCTACTTTCATTTTTTATTTTTCAATCTTTATTTAATTAATTCACTTATTTTTCACTTTTTCTTATTTTGAACGATATTTTTCTGATTTTTTTTTTTTTTATTTTGATGATTCTTTCTTTTGTGATACCTCCAGATACGAGTATAATTCGTTCCGTAACCTTGCTCGTATGTCAATTTGCTCGTATCTCAAAGCACTTTTCCCCATTGAAATTAATTGAAATGCCGTTATGTTAATCCGTGTTTTTGAAAAAAGAATATTCTGAAAAAGATTAAAGAAATTAGTTTTTGGTTATTATTTTACAGGATGAAAAATAGAAAATATGCGAAAATACGTTCTATAAAGTCGAGATTCATCTCTTTTAATGCAGTACTGGAAAAGTAGGATATTTTTAGATAATGCTAACAAGTAACAGATGATCTGCCGATGTTGAATGCAATAAAGAGATAGTTCTGGGGGAATACACGTTTCCTTTATTTCGAATTTGGGAGTGCATTCAGCAACTGTCAATCTGCCTTGAAGCTACCGCCTTGCTGTCCAGCCAGCCAATCAAGCCTCCAACTCTTTTCTCCTTTTCGCCAGCCCCCCCCCCCCCCTTTCCCTTTAAACGAGCCCTTGGGCTCCTGGCTAGCTCCCGCCAAAACCAAAGAATGTTCCACACTTCTCTTTCTCAGGTTTCTCACCCCTTCTCCATCAACTGATCTTTTGAGCAGGAAAAATGCGATAGAAGCTTTTATTTTACCAGGGGGGAATTTTACCAGGGGAGAATAGGGGATAAGAAGGCAGATTGGGATAATAATGTTTACAAATCTCTTTTTTTTTGGTGAATTAAAGTTTTATTTTATATTAGATGTTAGACTGCTGATGATCTGATCTCACAACTATTTAATTTGCACTATAATAACTTTCAATGTTAAAAATGAATGAAAAAAAGTTGCTTTAAAATATTTCAATGTACTCCATTCAAGGCACATTGGGAAAACATTGCTTTGATTATGGGGCACAATGTATCAAGTACTTATTCTTTCCTTTTTTTAATTACATGCAAATAAATCTTCGAGAATGCTTTACACATACATGTAGAAACAATTATTTGCATACTAAAAAAGTCAAAATTACTTGCTAGAAAGTAATTTCGACTTATTGATATAAAAATCAATTTATTTACATGTTTATAGCAGTGATGCATCAAAACACTGAAAAATAGATAAAAGAAAAAAAAAAAATTGTCTGAGACTCCTATTGTCAGCAAAAAAAAAAAGAGATAAAATAAGACATCAAAAAGGTGTTACTACAGAAAATATCTATCTAAATATCATTTCTCTTGTGGGCTTATCCATTCATTTTTGAAAGAATTGGCCAGACCTAATATTCCAGAACACATGCAACTATTGTTTATGGTGAAAAGAAAAGATCAATTGTTTAAAGGAATATGGAATAGTACTCAAATAAAAATGTTTTTATTTTATTTTTACAAAGGAAATTATTAACAATTAATCAGTCAGCTAAGAAATATTATTTACCATGACAGAAAATGAACTTTCTTAGCTCATTAGAGAGAGAGAGAGAGAGAAACAGGCTTCCATTAAAAACCACTTGAAAATATAACAAATAAACACAATGCATATCAGATCGTGTGAAGTTATCCTCATAAATGTTTTATTACATTATTAATAAAGAATACACTTGAATTTCCTTCTAAAGCATTATTACCAGCAAAACTCGGACTTTACAGCAGGTAAGTGTATTAACCTGACATGCAATGTCAAAGTTCAACTAGTATGCTTTAAGTTTTCATGCAGTTGTCCAACCATTTCCTTTCATTATTCAATCCCAAATAGTTTAATCTCGGAAATGGAGATGGAATTCGTCCTAAAAGTAAATAAACAAATTAATAAAGTCATCATTCTTCATTTACCTACAATACCAATTGTAATTTTAGTGATCTAGAGAAATTTTAAATAAATTTGACCACTGTGACCTCATGCAGAGTCCTCAACAGTTATAATGTCAAGAAAGTTGTCTTACTTTTATCTATGAACTCTACAGTTGAATGCTTTTAACATTATTTGATTACACCATTGCAAATAAACCAGGAGCTTGAATGTATTACAGCAGTGTTTCATAGTAGCTTTATATTTTTTTAACCACAAAATTAAGAGAATAAACATTTACTATGTTGATTTATAATTCATTCTTATAAGTCGAAAGGAATGATAGCTTTGGTGGCAGAGAAACAAAGGGGAAAATTATAAATTTAAAAAAACCATGTTGCTATTGATGTTAAATTAATTATGTAAAAACTTCAAAACTCAAAAATACAAACTCAATTTTTTTTAACAGTATACATACAGAATGTGTAATTTCAAACATTTATAACACTATACTATACTTACATATTGTTTTAAATTATGGTATATTTCATTGATTATGTCAACCAATCAAAAGTAATTAGTTTAACAAGTAAAAGCTTTGCTCGCATACAAATGAATTTAGAATTCAAAATTCTTTTGTTGGAAGATTCCTTACCAGGCTTCTTCTTACTCAAAGCTGCCTAATTAGGAGGAATAATTTTTTTCCAAAATGTAGACAATTCATTAGGTACAAAATTCCGAAAGGATTGTTCCTGCAATAGCTCTGACAATATTTAGGAGGAATAACCCATGCTTCATGCACCACATCAAGCATTAGAATGGAATAATGTTTTTCAAAAATGTAGACAATTAATTAGGTACAAAATTCAGAAAGGATTGTTCCTGCAATAGCTTTGACAATATTTAGAAGGAATAATCTGTGCTTCAAGCTTCACATCAAGCATTAGAATGGAATGTTTTTCCAAACTGTAGACAATTCATTAGATGTAAAATTCAGTAAGGATTGTTTCTGCAATAGCTCTGACAATATTTAGGAGGAGTAACCCGTGCATCATGCACCACATCAAGCATTAGAATGGAATAATGTTTTCCAAAAATGTAGACAATTAGGTACAAAATTCAGAAAGGATTGTTCCTGCAATAGCTTTGACAATATTTAGGAGGAATAATCTGTGCTTCAAGTACCACATCAAGCATTAGAATGCAATGTTTTTCCAAACTGTAGACAATTCATTGGATGCAAAATTCAGAAAGGATTGTTCCTGCAATAGCTTTTACAATATTTAGGAGGAATAATCTGTACTTCAAGTACCACATCAAGCATTAGAATGCAATGTTTTTCCAAACTGTAGACAATTCATTGGATGCAAAATTCAGTAAGGATTGTTCCTGCAATAGCTCTGACAATATTTAGGAGGAATAACCCATGCTTCATGCACCACATCAAGCATTAGAATGTTTTTCTAAAATGTAGACAATTCATTAGGTAAAAAATTTAGTAAGGATTGTTCCTGCCATAGCTTTGATAATATGTAAGAGGAATAATCTGTTTCAAGCACCACATCAAGCATTAGAATGGAATGTTTTTCCAAACTGTAGACAATTCATTAAGTGCAAAGTTAAGTATAAGGATTGTTCCTGCTATAACTACTGGATGAAACTCATTAAAACAACAAAAAGTAATGAATTATGTCGGACATATTCATATATGTCATATTTCATAATATAATTCTAAGCCGACTATAAATCTGTTTATGAACGCAAATAAACAGCTAAATAGAGTTTTTATTATTCAAGGAGAAGAAAATTAACAAATGCGTTATTTGTGATACATACAAGCTCCATTGATCAGACAAACACATCTTATGCAAGCCAAAAGCAAAAATCTATATTTCGGCCACCACTTTCTTTGGAGATTCCAATTTTGTCAAGCAATAAAATTTGTTCCGCCAAGAAAGTATAGATATCATAGATGCAATTTAAATTAATAAAATGAGCAAGCATTTATCACAGCAAAATAATTGTTAATTATCTTACAAAATGACACTACTGAACTATATTGACAAAGCCAAACAATAAAAATGATGAAATTTAGTCTGACACTTATTTAGACGAAAAAAACGAGAAAAACTTTGCATACGATAAAATGCTTCTCATGTATGTACATGAGACACATTCATGTACGGTGAAAGAAGTCATTATTTCAAGTTAAGAGATGTCTAACAGAAATCTACATTTGGAAGAAAATTAGTTTAAAAATGGCTTCGAAGTGAAGGTAACGCATATAATATACAAAACAAATATTGGATTGAACGTAGTTTTGGAGCGAAAAATAAATCTGTAAGTCATAAGCTCTATAATTGTACTACGAAAATTTCATTATCTTAATTAAAGACGATGATAACTGATCGATTAAGTAAAGCAATGAATTCAGCATACCTTTAATTTTTCGAAAAAGAGAATAGCAATCCAGACTTTGATGATTTTTGTCTAAGCAAGCAGCGATCCACATGCTCTTTCCTCTTTCAATTGTGCAAAAAGAACTATATAGTTTAAATTATGTACAGAAATAAATAAGTAAATGTTTTACTTACGATTAATCTTTACAAAAATTAAAAAATTCTTTGTTTCAGAAAACATTTCCTAGTTTTATAATCCTTCTGAATCCACGCTAGAAACGGCATGCTAATATAATAAGCGATGGACAGGAAGAATCCTTGGTTTAATCGCCAAGTCTCCGACTGGTATCATTTCTCGCCAAAATATAGGGTTGCCTTTCATTTATCTGTCAGGATTGCTCCTGCATTGACAACTTTTCAAAATTTTTGTTAAAGTATCAAAAATGGCGACTCCTGCTGTAGCGCAACCTCAAACATTGCCCGAAAATCCTAGAGATAAAGCTCTTCAGGATTACACAAAAAAATTATTGGAGCACAAAGAGATAGAAGCTCGTTTAAAAGAAAGTAAATATATATTTTGTACTTTGATTTTCCTCTTTATAATAGCATACTTCATCTTCAAATAGAGCATTTAATTCTAAAATGAATTGTTTCATAGAATTTTTTGAGGATATATTTACTCAAAAATGAATTGACATAAAAAAAACTATTTCTAAGTATTTATTATTTTACTGTGATTTTCATGTGGGGCACCTGACACGAGCTCTTGCTTTCAAGGTATTTTGCATCAGGTTTGTTTTTTAAACTCATACACACTCCCTTTAAGAAGTTTCAGTAAAATTAGAGGCATGAAAACGCGTTTTCAGTGCAAGCAAATTGGTAAAAATAGAAATAACGCGATTTCCTTGCACGGAAAGAGTTGGTTAACTATCGGGGATGTAGGCCCCGCCGAACTGGATGTAGCAACAGGAGACCGATAATTGATCATTATTTTTGAAGAGGGTTTGACAAATTTAAATATTTTTTATTTGAATTATTTCAGAAAATATTTTTCTAATGCACATGTATTAACGGAAGAAGAAAAGAATTACGAGAATAAATAATAGTAAAAACAAGTATAAAATATGGAAAAACAATGAACAAAGAAATGTTTAAAAATATTAGACATTTTATGTTTCAGCAAAAATAGTTTTTTTTAACTTTCCTTTTGTAAAGATTTTTCAAATTTATGAATGTCCACATATTAAAGAGTTTTACGTGCTGATATTAGTTCGCTGTAATCCAATTGTCTGGCTATCTTGCTTTCAATGCTTACTACAGCCAAATTTCTGAATCTATCCTCAGTCATTGCTGTGGGCAAAAATGTTTTTATTAACTTCAGCTTAGAGAAACTTCTTTCCCCGGATGCAACTGACAGGTACAGTAAGCAAAATTCTTAATGCAACATATGTGTTGGGAAAATTTTTAGATCTATTACATTTGCATAGGTATTCTAACATTTTTATTGCATCTGCCACAATTGCTTTAGGGATAATTGATTTAAGTATTTCCAATTCTTTGGCAAGCATCATTTCATCAATGTCTCTATTTGCATTTAAAGTGAGATGTTTTTCTAAACCTACACTTCTACTACACCGGATCTGGGGTAGAGCGAGTAGAGCGGCCACTCTAGGCGCCAGATGGCAAGGGGCGCCAAAAAGCCAAGTGCAAAAAACAATTTCCAGAGCAAAAAAAGAAGAAAAATGGCGCCTTTTGAGAGGCGCTGGAACAGTGTTGCCAGATCGGATAAATCCCTGCTTTTTTTCAAGCAAAATCGGACTATTTGGAGCGGCTAGTCCTAACCTAGTCCGTAATTAAATTACTTCCGTTTTTACATGATGATTCATATAAATCAATACCAGGACTTTCCAATTGGCAAACAGAAATGACTCCTCAGTCTGCTTTACCATTAAAAGTTTCAGAAGATATATCAAAATAGCCAAATCCTCAGGGTTGGTAAAAACCCGGGTTTTTTTCAGAAAAAACCCAACCCAGTGGGGTTTTCGGGCTTTATTGGGTTTTCTAAAAATTTGAGGTTTTCTTTATTTTTATTTGTAAGAGGTTGCCTACACATAATGGTATTAATTAAACTGAAAAAGAATAAATATTATGTATTTCATTTAAGAACATTTTATGTTTTAATTTAAAAAAAATTTTGAAAAATAAAATAATTGCCTTTTAAATATTAATTACTCCATTCTGTTCTTTACAACTATAAATTAACTTTTTAAAAATCAATTACCTTGTCCCTTGTTTATTGTATTTTTAGTGTTCAATAAAATCCCATCAAAGGGTTTAAGAAACAAGTTATTTTTAAGTCTAGTTAATTGCAATTATTTAAAGGAGTTTAAGTTAATTACTTTCAAAATTACTGCAATCTCTTACATGGGTCGATGCCGTGGACACGCTATAGTACGTCAAACATTCAAACATTGGAGGTGGAAACGCAAAAAAAAAGTATTACTACATGTCCCCCCGGACGTATAATTTTTAGCAATTTTCATTGCGGAAAAAAATCAAGTCGAATATATAAAAAATCGATAGGCAAAAATATTTTTGTGCGTGCTTGACCAGCATTTTGTTAGATGCCATAGATTGTTTTCTTAAAATTAGTTTTTCTTAAAGCATATCTATCATTTTGAGTGAAATTCTGATATTTTCTTTCTTTTGGGCATTTGTTTCTATACTTTTTTCAATAGAGAATTTTTTGTGGGAAAGAAATTTTATTTTGGTTAAATAGAACAATTTCAAACCTATCCAGCATTTTTGGGTTTTTATCCATGATAAAAATACATTTGGTTTAAGTCTTTTTTTTTTTCTGTTTACATAAGTGGAGCTCAATTTTGAGCATGAAGTTTGAAAAAACCCTATAGGATTTTTTAAGTAGGTTCTTATTATTGAGTCAATCCTCAAAATTTTACACCCATGACATATAAAGTATATATGAAAGTATGTTATTATGTTTGGTCAAAATAGGTATTTTTATTGGTTTACATAAGTAAAATTCAATTTTAAACAAGAAATTTTGAAAAAAATCCACCACTGGGTTTTTTCAAGTGGGTTTTTATTTTTTGTCCAATTCTCAAAAATTTTTAGAAATTACATATAATGTATGTATTCTGAATGTATGTGTTATGTTTGGTTGAAATCGGTATTTTTATTTGTTTACATAAGTGTAGTTCAATTTTGAAAAAAACCCACCTGTGGGTTTTTTCAAGTTGGTTTTTGTGTTTCAGCTAACCCTCAAAATTTTATATCCATGACATATAATGTATGTATTATGAAAGTATGTATTATATTTGGTCTAAATCAGTATTTTTATTAGTTTATCTTAGGTGAAATATAATTTTTAGCAACAATTTTGAAAAAACCCGCTTGGGTTTTTTCAACTGGGTTTTTCGGGTTAGGCAAAATCGAACCAACCCTGCAAATCCTCTGCCAAATAGGGTAGTTGATGAAATAGTACTGCGATGGTCTAATAATCATAATAATGGCAAACTGGCCAATGAAGAAGACTATATGCGCAATGAAAAAAGTCGCTATTTTCCAAATAAACATTTCCAACAAATTATGCCAAATGGAGAAAAATTGGCCGGAAAATGGCTTGTTTATTCAAAATCTTCCTCAAAAGCATTTTGCTTATATTGTTATTTATTTCACTAAAATTCAATACATCAACTTTAGCAAATGAGGGTTATGATGATTGGGCCCATATTGCACACTAGCCTTGCGAAACCATGAGACTGCTAAGGATCATCATTCAGCAACATGTATGTGGTTAGAAGCTACGAAAAGATTAGGAACGCAAACTGGAGTGGATCAACTTTTAATCAAACAAATAGATGAAGAAAAACAGAAGTGGAGAGCAATACTTAAGAGAATGAATATTTTGACACTTGATTCACACAGCAATATTTTTGGAACAGATCTGGCTCAAGAAATGCTAAGTCTGAAGCAATTCTTAGACACATACCAAGGACAACCAAAAGATGTTCATAATGTCTTGAACAAAAATAATTGGTGCGATTTGTTTCCAAAAACTTGGACTACCCTTCGGATACTACAAACTATTCCAGTAAGTGTCGCAAAAGGTGAGCGCAGTTTTAGTAAACTTAAACTGATAAAAACCTACCTAAGATCGACCCTAGCTCAGGAAAAATTGTCAAACCTGGCAATTTTTTCAATTGAAAATGATATTGCTCAATCCATACCTACAGATAATTAAATTGAAAAATTTGCCAGTGTAAAAGCAAGAAAGATAAACTTTGTGTAGATTAATGTAAATCTAGATCAACATAAGGAATGGTTTCTTTTAATCAGTTATTGCAATACCTACATAGGTAACAGATTTATTTAGTGACTGATTGAAATTCACACCAAATACTAACTTAATTATATAGCAGTAAAAGCTTTCTTAATATTAAAGTCAATAAGTGTTGATATTTGCAATAAAAGTTGATTTTTAAAAATTTGTTAATTATTATTTATTTATCATAATACCAAAGTAGAATTTATGTGAAGTGAAAGCGTCGACCAAAGGGCGCCGAAAGACAATCTCGCTCTACCCTGATCAAGGGCTAGGGCCGGCGCTGGTAATAAGAAATAATAGAAAAAAAGGAATTTTTTCACTTAACAAAATGCTTTTTTAGTCACCATAAAATGTCATTTTTTATTAACTTAACCTTCCCTCTTTTTGTAAACAACGTAGGCAATGCAGAACACTGCAAGCATTCTGCATGCTTTAAGGGATACAAATTGTATACCTTTTTTATATAATAACTTTAAGGATGTAACGAAAAGTGATTTGCCCGAATACTGAATATTTGATATTTTCTTCTAGGCTGAAGCCGACTATTTGGACAATATCTTAGGCTGAATACCGATTAAATCGGTGGCCGAATATTAACATTTCTAGAAAATCGTTGTAATAGAGAATATTTGTCAAATTTAAAAGTATTCACAAAATTGGTAAAATCCTAGGAGAGCCCACTCTGTTTCAAAATTGCCAATTTGGCGCCCATCTTGCAGAACGATACAAGCAGGGTTATGATCAAATCAGGGTTACCAAGATGGTGTACTCATCGCCAATGGGGTGGGTCCTCCTAGGATCCAACCATTGCCAGCTTTTGGGGGCAAATGCTAAATATAAAATACAATATTATTACTTTAAAAGCTTTTTTGTTCAGTACAACATAAACAATGTTTAAAAAAGGTAGCTTTTTTAAAACTATTTTTATTAAATGTATTCTTTTGCAATAACTATAATGCAATTTTAAATATTTAAAATCTATAATTTCTTTATTTTTTTACATTTTCTGTATAGCGTAGCTATTTGACCAAATAGTTCATCAATATTTGGCCAGGCCCAATATGGTCTTACTGAGTATTCTGCCAGGTCATGAAATAACTGAACCTGGCTGAGTATTCGGCCAGGTTTGGTATTTGGACAAAGTTCCGAATACTGAATAGTGGCCAAATATTCATTACATCCCTAATAAGTGGTGTAGTTGAGCGGGGATGCAGGGGGTTACAGAGTCCCTTACTCTTTTATTTTAACACAAGTGTTTAGAATTTTTTAAACATGAGCTCGCACCGCACTTTTTTATGCTCGTATATGTAAGTGTCCACCCCACCACCTTTTCTTCCAGGACTACAGCACTGAATATAAGGGTTTTTCTGGCAATGAAAATAGTTTTTTTGTATTAAACACATAAATTTATCAGTTTGCAACCTTATAGTAATCCTCATTGAATCGTCAAAATTCAAATTTAATGGCTTGACAAAAGTCCAATCCCTACTGTGGTTTTTTGGTGTTAACCAGCTTTAACTCAGGTCAACAGTGTAGAGAATGCAATAATATTTTTAAAGACTGAATTATAAAAATTTTGCCTAAAATTAAATCAAATGACTTAAAAATAACACAAGCAATGATTGAGCTTATAGGTTCCTTTTTAAATGGTTTCTCAATGCCTTTAGTGTTTATTTGAGCCTTTCTCCCTAGCAGTAACAACTTCATTCCACAGTATTATTCTTGTTACATTGTGCTGTATAATTTTAAAACAATCACTCAGTAGGATATTAGTTTTCTTGCTACAATGTGTAAGTATCTACTTTCACAGTATTTAGACTTAGTATGAAAGTCTACCAATGTTATTATTGCTTATTTTTATCTTCTTAAATATTAAGCTTTTCCATGTCACGCTAATACTATATTGATGATGAAATTGAAAACTGATTTGTGTAATGCTGTAAAAATTAAACTCTAAACACTGGCTACTCATAAATGTGTTTAGAGTTTTCATTCATACATAAAAGCACAATTTATTAGAGTGAACAGAAATCTTTTTATTCAATGTATTGAATGTTAACAATTTTTAACATTTAGTTTTGTTTTTCTTTTGCACTAAATATCAATATTATATAGTTTAGCAAGCATTTATATTGTACCATTTATCTTTTTAAAATAATAATTAAAAACCCTTTTTACATACTTTTCTAATGACTGTGAATATTTTATAGTGAGGGAGCAGTTAAAGGAATTTAACAAGTTATATGAGAAATCTGAAAATGATCTGAAAGCTCTTCAAAGTGTTGGCCAGGTATGATATTTGATGTAGACTTTTTTTTTCTTTTCAATTTATGAAATAATTTAAGACATTTCAATTTATGCAGTAAAGCTTTGATTACCCCTAACACTAATTAAATGAACTCTATCCAATCTATCACTCAAATTAAATAATAATAATAAAAAAAAGGTTTAGCTTGTAAAGTCCAAAATATTTCTTCGATTAGTGTATTGTTAGGTGCAATAACAAAGCAATAAGTATTTGAGAGAAAGGGGTGAACTGAAGGTTAGGACAAAATAATTCCTTTTTTATAAAATTAACAAGTGTGTGAAATTAACAAATGGTTAAATAAGGATGCTGATGATCTATTTATCAAGTGCCTGACCATAGACCATCAGGTCACTAGGCAACCAGCTTTCCAATGTTTGCAATACAGTTCAAACTTTTAAGTGCGAAGCATATGTCCAGGTGAGCAGCGCCCATGACTTGTCCAGAATCACACAAAACATATAAAGGTGAAACAGTCGAGTAAAACGGAACAAATGAGAACAAATTCAGTCATGTCAGTTCAAAAGTTACAACTCAGCCACAGCAGCAGCAAGAGAAGAATCCGAGACACAGTCGGTCTTTAATAGCACTTTCCATGGTTTATTTTTAGTTGTACTGGCAGTTCCTATACAAAAACTCTTTTTAAATATTCTATTGATTTCAAGTTTAGCAGAGTGAAAAAGTAGGTCTCTAGAAGACCTTTGAAGAATATCCGTGCCCTTTTTTGTCGATGAGGTCTTCCATTTTATTTCCCCGAAGAGACCACAGTGGGATGGCAGCCACTGAAAAGCATCCTTCGGCTGGATTCTGCTCAGTAGCTCCCTGCAGCTCTGGACACGGGAGCTTTGATTTTCTAGGTAACTTTATTCCAAAAGAAATAAAGCCTTAGGCATCATTCTCCAATGATGTGATGCTCCGAGAGGGTCGTGTGGCAACACGACCCCCTCCCCCCTTGAAGACAATGTGACAGCCTTGTGGTGGACAATGTGATAACATGTGTGGTGTAACAAGAAGTGTGACATCATGCTTATGCAGCATAGCATGGCACGTGACAAATTAGGGGTCAAATATATGGGGGAAAAGCGTGATATCATTTATGGACGGTCCCTTACTAGGGTGCGAAAGATGGACAGAAAGCTGCTGCAGGGCTAATTGGATGGTCTCGAGGCGGGAGTTGCTGTAGCAGATTTAGCATTACCAGGGATACACCATGTGGACAACTGCTACATTAAACCCCGTAATGATCTTGGATATCAGATTTTAAATGTTGATTTGAATCTTACATATTATTAAAAGAGGGAAATTAATTGAAGAAAATGAAAGTGATTAATGATCCAGGTTCATTATGTCATGAAACCTTTGAATATTGAACACAGCTGTGAAATGGTTTGAAGGAAAGGAGAACACTGAACCCATGAATTAACTTATTCAAGAAGAATTTATGATATGGACAGGCATTCCTTCAACAATGTGCTGTCATATTATCCTAAATTTGCCTAATCCTACCCTTAAGAAGTACTTAACTAACATAGACTACGAACTTTAAATTTCTTTGAGATTGATGTACATGATACAGTTGCATTTGAGTTTACAAACTTTTTCAGAGAATGATAGAAGAACGGTTCATTGGTATAATTGGCATAAAATTTCATTTATTTTGCCAAAACATAGTTTTTGTAATTTTACTTTTTTAGTACTTACTAAAGTAAAAAAAAAGAATGAAGAAAGGAAACTTAGTGGCTGAGTCATGTTACACATTTTATAAAAAAACCGCATGAAGTACTGAACAAAACAATTCAAGTTTAACTTTGTAGGTCAAATAGTTTTTTGATTACAGTCATCTAAAGATTACTGAACAATGCTAAACATATGATACCCCTGAAACTTTAAAAATGTTGAGACGGAAAGAATTGTTGTAAAGATATGGAATTGCAGTTTTTCCATCTTGGAAGTAAGTATGATAAGCAGCCAAAAAAATCATTATCTAAAACATGAACATTAAAAATTATATTTTATTTTTTAATTTAGTATACAATAACCTTCCCGAATACACTTTACCTCTGTAGCACTGAATTGTACTTTATTTTTAAAAATTATTTCCCTGTGTAAAAGATAGTTAATAAAAAAATTATCTAATTGTTTGCAATAAGTCCTTTTCTATTTTTAATTCAATATTTATTAAAATTTATGTTCTAGATTGTTGGTGAAGTCTTGAAGCAATTAACAGAAGAAAAATGTGAGTGATATTGCTTCTTCCATCTTATATTAAATTCCACTCAAAACTAATTAAAAATCATATTAGTTTTAATTGTCTGCATTGGATATATAGTTTACAAGACGAGAGTTTTACTTCAAATTAGGGATGGACTGATAAGCAAATTAACTGATTGTGGATTGCCCATTAATCGAAGATAATCTGCCGATTAATTGGCAGCCAATTATTTTTTTCGAGCTATAAGAGTGCTAGTTATTTTTTAGAGCTATGATTTTCCCACCATCCTTGTTTTTGCTTACAATTTCTAACTTTTTAGAATTACTAAATAATTTGTTTATTTCTGTAAGTAGTATTTTTTTCATCTTTTTCCATATTACTTCCAAATAATCTCTCTTCACAAAATTCAAATCAAGCAAAATGGACCCTTCATAAAATTCCAAGCTTCTAAATCATACTTTTTACATCATTATGTTTTAAAAAAGAGGCAAATATTATTGAAACTTTCCATCACTATATGTTTAAATTTTCAATTTTTACAAAGTTGTTTTATTTTCCAAAAAAATCTCTTTAAAATTTACAAAAAACTGACCCTGTTAAAAATGCTGGATTGACCCCTGATTGCTGTTATCTCTTTTTAGTTATTGTGAAAGCTACTAATGGTCCTCGTTATGTTGTTGGATGCAGAAGACAACTGGATAAAACAAAGTTAAAATCTGGAACTCGTGTTGCTTTAGATATGACAACTTTAACTATCATGAGGTATAGTTTTCCCCCCGTCTTTTATATACTGAAATGAATTTTACATAGAGGGAGAAATTTTTTAAGTTATAGAACCAGCCCAGAATTATAACGAAAAATCCTTATACCATTGTTTATTTTCTTTATTCAGAAATTCTTTCATTCATGAAAACTGCAGTTATCGAAAATATTCTATCAATCATTTCTAGAATTTTATAAAGCTGTAGATCCTGCTCTTCTGAAAGACCTGTTTTGCAACTACTTAACAGTAGCTATGCTATATCTTTCATTTACATGAAGTTGCATTATGTTACTTGAATACATGGTGTTTGCTTTAAGAATAACTTGTGATGTAAAGACTGAGATTTATATCAACTGTTTTGATTGAGACTTAAACAAATTTAGCACCTAAATTTGTATTTTTATGTAAAAATATACCTGTAAAAATGTTAGTTTTCTTTGTAATCTTCTGTTTTTTATCTCTTTGACCTTGTTTTAGATTTTATGAAGCTGGCAAATTTTTTACCTGTCTCACTTAATTGAAAATTTAGCATTTTTAGTATTAATATTCAAAATATATAGACAATTCATTATTTAGTTCAGGTTCAAAAATGAAATATCTCACCTTACTATATAAGACATTTCTGGAATAATGCATTTATGTGCAAAAAATCTCTTGAATTTTCATTCCTCAGGGTTGGCAGCTATGCCATATTCTTTATTCATGTTTTAAAGTAAAAACCAAAGTTTGTAAATTTAACGTTTTTGAAATGCACTTGCAGCATTGCAAAAACTTAATTTTTACTGGAGAAGTCAGAGAGGTCCTGAAAGGGGATTCAAAAAGTTGTCTTGGTAAAATAATGTATTGCTCTCCTGGTTAATGTACATGTGATGATGATTTTTTTTAGGTCAACTTACTTAGTTTTGCCATTTAGCTGCTTAACTAAATTTTTTGGGATTGCATTAATTCCAAATGTTTTTTAAGTGTTAATTTTGAAATAAATTAAAAAAAATGAATAAATACTGATTTTCTCCCCACTTCCTTGTCTTTTTATTTTTTTATTTTGCTGACATTGAAATGTAAACTATTATGTTTAGCAGGATAAACTATCATGTCTAACTATCAGCAGTATTGTGCTAATTTTAGTACTATGCAAAGAACTATGTTTTCTTTAAATAATAATAAGAAAATATCTTTCAATATACAATATTTTATTATAGATATCTTCCAAGGGAAGTTGATCCACTTGTATATAACATGTCACATGAAGACCCCGGAGATATAACATATTCAATGATTGGAGGACTTGGAGAACAAATAAGAGAGCTTAGAGAAGTAAGTGAAGTTCTTTCTCATGAACAGCAATGGTAACAAATTTTTAAAAAGTAATTTTAATTCATTTATTGAGTTTGATTTTGTCTACATTAGTGCAATTTATGCACACAAGCCAGTAAGTTCAATATAAAGTCAGAATGTGTAATGTTTCATTTCTACAAATATTTAGCAAGAAAAATTTTCTTTTTCAAATCAAAGCAAAGCATATCAAATAAATTTTATGTTGTATTTATTATTTTACCAAAATAATTCTTTGAATTTAATTTATAAATTAAGTTTTAATTTGGAACTTTTTTCCAATGCCTCCGCAAAATGTCGGGGCGGATATTTCAGAAGAAGAATTATACTTTATGAAGCTTATACCTTAAGGTCTTGTTATTGTTTTCTCACCTATACTGCTGTGCTAAGCACAAATGTCGTATTTGCAGCTGAGCTCAAAATGATATACCGACGATTAAAGTTTTGCACCTCCATGTATTTGATTCAAATACCACTTTTTCAAAATTAAAAAAAAATTTCCTATTCACATATGATGGCAAAACATATTACAGTAAAACCTTTCTAAAGCGACCACCTCTAGTTCCGGTGAAATGCAGTCATTCTGGGAGGTGGTCGCTTAACTACGTAACCCATTTGCCCCTGCCCGACACTGGCGAAAGTTACCGGAAAGTTTCCCCATGCCCGTGCGTTATTTTACTTCTAATGCCCATCTGAGATCTGTTTACACTTTGCTTGTACAACATATTTTGTCTATGTAACTTTTACCCCAACCCCCGCTCCCTAATTAACCCCCATAACCTAAAATTGCAAAGAATAACTTACACTATACTAGTTACTCAGAAAAAAATTCACGCTTTAAGGGGCTAATGGAGGTCGCTTGGAAATATTCAATGATAACATTAAACATTTGCAAAAATATTCAAAATAAATATTAATTAATCAAACAAATAAGCATAATAGTGGTTTTAAAGATGTTTTAATTAGCAGTGCTTTCGCATTCACACAAAAACTAAACTCAAGCATTCTTTTGATACACCCCCTCCCAAATTAGTGTAGTCCTGGAAAAAAGGGTGGGGGGACGTTTACATTTACCAACATCAAAAAGTGGAGGTACGCTTATGTTAAAATTCAAAACAAGTGGGGGGACGCTTGTGTTAAAGTAAAAAGGTAGGGGGACGCTGTCCCCCTGCGTCCCCCCTCGACTACACCACTGCCCTCCCAGGGGTGATTCTGCTCCGAAATTCTCAGACATTTCCGAAAAATTTAGAGGGCCTGTTCTGAAAATTTAAAAAAAAATCGGTTTTCCGAAATTTTTTAACCGACTTCACAAAGGAAGGAGGTTATACATTCATATTGTATGTATGTCGTTTTTTTTTTGTTTGTTTGTTCACTCATAACTTCTTACCTAATGAACTGATTTTCATGATTTTGTAATCGATTGAGAGTGGTTTCCCATAGGTCCCATACCTTAGTTTAACCATATTTGATAATTAGAAAAAGAAATGTGGTCATTTTTTTGCTTTTTCATCCATAATTTTTGACTAAATAAACTGATTTTGATGATTTTTTCTTTAATCAATAGAGGGTCGTCTAACTCAAATATCGCACATCAATTTGACTACATTTGTTTTTTAGAAAATACGTTATGGGTGAAAAATAAGTATTTTTTCATGTTAATTGAAAAGGCTGGGCTTGATTTTTCTTTGTTGGGAAAATTTTTAATAAACATGAAACTCATTGTTAAAAAAGAGTTTGTTGCCATTAACATGGTAATATTAAAAGCAATTATAACAAGAAATAGACTGAAGGCTTCTCTGAAGAAAATCCAATCAGTTTGTTGGTTCTAGTGACCCTTTAAAATCAATTTCAAAACAAAATTTATCATACAAACGTTTTTAGTGTCATGCCTTCAAAGAAGGTTTCCCATTTGATATGTATTTTTTCAAAATAGAGTATTTATATAAAAATGTATTTACACTAAAAAGAATAAAATAAAATAATTTTTGGGAAAAAAGAGAACCAACTTTAAACTATAAATTGTGCTAAAATGTAAAAGATAAACTTATTCTTTAAATAACTTCGATACGACTTTTAAACATAATTTTTGAAGTCGGTGCAAAATTATGATGGATTTTGATGCATGATTCCTTTTGTAACTATGAATCAATTACAAATATAAATGGCGTAAAATTTGCAACAGTTTCAATGTAAATAACACATGGCATAATGATAATTAGACTCATAATTTTGCACCGACTTCAAAAATTATGTTTAAAAGTTGTATCGAAGTTGCTTAAAGAATAAGTTTATTTTTTACTTTTTAGCGCAATTTATTGTTTGAAATCGGTTCTATATTTTCCCAAAAATTATTTTATTCAATTTATTAATCTTTGACGATTTCTTTGATTTCTTTGATGAGGATTAATCTTAAGATATGTACTTTTCTTTCTTCCTTCTGACAAGCAAAATATTTTGTACTGCTTTAAAAAACTTTCAAGACAATATACTAATGTTTCCGGGAGGGAAAAAAAAGGACTTTTGGTATTATTAGATTTTTCATTCAGTTATTACTTAAAGCATTTTTTTGAGCCTATATGTATATATACAAGCATGTATGTATTGTATGGGGTGCATGTTCACCTAAGTATACATGTAATTTTTATTTTGAATTAATGGTGCATACTTTTTCCGAAAACTTTGTGTGAAGTTCCAAAAATCTCTTGTTGCTGAGAATCACACATGAATCCTCCTTTTGCATCCTGTGTGGCTTATATTACTTATAGTAACTTATATTACCCACACATGCATTTTAACCACCCTGCGGTTGGGCAGTCCCAGAGTTACATGTTAAATACACAAGATATCTTGTCATGAACTGCAGGGTGGTTAACTTAAAACAAAATATTTTACCCCAATAAAACTTCCTAGCATTAGTATGTATGTGTGTATATCTTTATGCTGGTGCTTTTTGTCTGTGAATTTAATTTTTTTCTCAAATTTTGTAGGTGATAGAACTACCTCTGTTGAATCCTGAACTTTTTCAACGTGTTGGTATTACTCCTCCTAAGGGCTGCCTACTTTATGGCCCGCCAGGGACTGGCAAAACTCTCTTGGCAAGAGCAGTTGCAAGTCAAATTGAAGCTAACTTCTTAAAAGTAACTTTTTTATATATTAATTCTTACATGAATTATTATTTATTTTTAATTTTAACTGGAGAATCAAACACTTGTTTTTACACATGAAATTTTCCTGAAAAAAGACAAAATACTTAACCTGAAAAATGATATTAAAAGTTTTGTATTGCACATGCCTCAAATCTTGTGAATTCCAATTAAGGCAAAGAAAAAATTGCACTTTCAAGTTACGATGAAAGGAACATACTGTAGATAATTTTTGATCATTATTAAACAAATATATTTAGATGGATTTATAATTATATTATTCATTTCATCTTGACAATTAAAAAATGTACAGCAAAAAGGTAAATTTCAGAAATTATTTTCCAAGAGGGAATATAAAGGGTATTTTTCTTTTGTTAATACATATTGTTAACAGTTTCAGATGAAGGATTTTTTTAATTATAAAGATCATTAAATAACTTTGTTTATTTTTATTGCATTACATGATTAATTAAAATCTTTTTTTTCAAATGAGTTGAAATGGCATAATTACTAAATGATGAAATAGTGTGAATTGTTTGCTCACTCTTTATTTCTTAAATTAAATGAATATCAATAAATGAAACAAGTTTTTATAAATCTTGGGACAAACAATTAATCTTGTTCCACAATCCTGATATGATAAATATTTCACCAAATAACCTTTACTAAATAGTCAGACTTCTATTTAACGAACCTTTATTTTGGAAATTTCTCAATTTGGTGAATTTTCCCCTAGAAAATAAGAATATTTAAGGTTTTCTTTGTAAAATAATCTCCAACCTAATGAAATGCATTATTTACATAACAAACTTTTTTCTTGCAGCATAAAATTTTCTTCCCCAAAGTTCTGAAGTGTTTATTGTCTAATACACCTTTTATGAAACTTCCTGGAATATAGTTTTTGCTGGTTTTTTGCAGGAAATATCTCGAGAAACTGAATAGTAATGGCATTCTATTGCATTTTTTTCTCTGCTAGGCAGTGGTGTAGTCGAGGGGGAACGCAGAGGACGGGGGTGTCCCCATACCTTTTTATTTTAACACAAGCGTCCTCCCACTTGTTTTGAATTTTAACATAAGCATACCCCCACTTTTTGATGTTGTTATAGGTCAGGGATGCACAAACTTTTTTGGGTGAAGGGCCAAAAAATTAGAAAGTATCAGGTTGGGGGGCCAAAGTAACATAATGTTTTATTCATAAAAATACAGGGTGTATTTCAGTTTTTATTTAGAGGTAATATGTACAAATTACATGTATTAATAATTACTATACTCAGGAACAGATTATTAAATAAAAGCTTTAAAAAAATTAATGTAAATGAATTCAAACAAGATCAGGTATAAGATTTCTAAACAATAAATTGCACAACATTTATATATATCAATGAAGTGATTGGTCAAGTGGCACAAAAGAGGAATACTAAATTTATTTACAAAAATGTGGGCAAATTATGAAAAGGAAACAAATGGAAAATAAAAAGGTAATTTAAACTTAGAAAAACACAGCATTATTTTCTAAATTATAACTTTCTTTATAATTTAGATAATTTTTCTTTCACATTTTATAATGTAAAATTTAAAATATATATTAAGAGTTAAAATGAGAAATTAATTAAAAGTGCGAATATAAATACAGAAGAAATAAACACACATATATTAAATAGCAAAATCCAACTGGTGTTAGGTTTGTACATCACGTTAAACCCTTACGATTCAGAATTACTACTAGTCAATTTGGCTAGTAGAATTGTTTTTTTCACTAACCGTTTACAAAATCTTGTTAGTTAAATTGGAAGAGTAATATTAAGTTTATACAATGCTACATGGACAATAAAAAAAAAAGTTAAACTGATTCCTTTATCAAAAATCAACATATCATTTTGTTCCATGGCATATAATTAAATTTAAATCCTTTAGTCACTAGTTCTCCTTCAGATTAGAAATTGATCTTTGTGAATTAAGGCGGCGCTGGACTCAGCCTCAGAGGTAACGGAGCCAATGCTAAGTCTAAATGGGAAGTTGATTGATCGTTGCTAATTTGCATTTCAAAATTTCAGCAACATTTTTTCGGCATAAGATTCTTTACAACGTAACAAATAGCGCGCGTTTTTAAAATTTTGTCCTTCTCTTAAAATTTAATTTTAAATAGCAGTTAAATTTATGAACTGAAAAAATAAGAGGTGCTTTTTGTTTAAACTCTTCACAAGAACTCAAGATCAAACATTAACGCAAAATGAAAAAAGGCGCGCTAGACAGGAATGTTTGGGCTTTTCAGATGTACCTTTTGCTTATTCTCACTAAAATTAGGGTAAGACTAATGGTCAACCAAAAATGGAGAAAATTTGTAAAAATCGAAGCATTTCTCTCTAAACCACGCCTCCGCGGGCAATCGAGTTGACGAGGGGAAAGAAGTTAGGGGAGAGTCTCAGAGTGCAATTAGCGCCACTATAGAATAATGGAACACACATGTTTTGGGGGAGGGGGATGAGATATCCCTTTCGGGCTAACCGGTTCAAGACTTCCCTTCAAGTAGGTTCTTTGTGTTGTTGTTAGTTGCAGGGAGGCTGGAAGAGACGGTTCGAGACGGCTATATCTATACCGACCGATTGGAATTACTGACATTGACATACAGATATTTCATGTGCGTAAATACTTGTATATATATATATGTATTTGCGCATATCTGTACATCGGATATATACAGCAGTTGCACTTCTCATTTTTACAAAAGTTTTAGTTTTTATGCTGCATTTCAAATCATTGCTATTTTGCTTTGTTATTTAAATCTTTAAAATGAGCAGCCGATATGATATGAAAAACGTGCTACGAAAGACCAAAATCTAAGGGATAATGATGTCACTCTTGGATGGGCGGGGGGGGGGGGGGGGTGTCGTGAAATTGTGACAAGGGGAGGGGGAAACAAGAAGTGTGACATCATGCTTATGCAACATAGCGTGACACGTGACAAAGGGGTGAGGGGTATGTTGAAGCAGTGGCGTACGCAGAATTTTTTAAAGGGGGGAATTTTTTATTCATAATTTTCTGAAACTACTAAAAGAAATTCGAGTATATAATAAAGCACTATTATTTAGGTGTCCAAGGGGGGTTTAAATCCCTAACCCCCCTGCGTACGCCACTGTGTTGAAGTGTGACATTTTGTGACAAAGGGGGAGAGGTCAAATATATGGGAAGAAACGTTACATCATTTATGAACGGTCCCTAAGATTGCCTGTATTGAGAAAACTAAACAAGAAAAGGGTTCTGATTACCTAACATGTGGCAAACCTGAATATGAAAAAAAAATAGATAAATAAACAATTGATAAATTTCCTAGTCGGGCCACCGACCGTTTTAAATTTATTATCTTAAAATTAAATCTCTCTAGGCCGCTCATAAATGATGTCACGTTTTTTCCCCACATATTTGACCCCCTCCCCCCACATGTCACGCTATGTTGCATAAGCAGGGATGTCACACTTCTTGTTACCACCTCCCCTCCCCTGTCGAAGCGTGACATCATTTATGAACAATCCCCTATATATATTTCATTTTTCAAATAAAAACATCATAACGAAAATCACAGGCAAGTATATAAAAATGCATGGGTATCCAAATTAAGTTTCAAACGAACGAGAAAAAAAAAGAGAGAGAGAAGGGAATATTCAAAATGTTGTAATAAAAAGTCAAAGTCACATCAATAGTTTGTTTGAAGGTAAAAAAGCAAAAATTCAGAAGTAAGGTTTAGGAATCATGATATTTAAGATAACCCAAATCGGAAAAAAATATTTAAAGTATTCGTGTAAAATAATACCACAGTGTGAAATGTATAAGTATTTTACTGAGGCCGCAAACGTTTGTATTTCAAACAAATAAAGAATTGAGTCGATATTAGAAATTTCACAATAGAAATCAAAGCAATCAAACGTTTTTCGAAAAAGAAAAATCAGGAAAGGAATGCTACAGCATTTTTATGTGAAATAAATTAAAGAAAGCAAGGGTGTGGTGTAGCCACTAGCCAAGGGATGATGAAGTCAGAACTCCCTTCCTCACACACACGGGACACATTTTTTTTTTTTTTTGTGTGTGTTAGTCATTCAATTTCGAAAATTTTTTGGAGAAAAGCTTTCGAACTCTCTTACCTTTTGACGCCCCGTACGTCACTAAAGGTAGCACAACATGCATTTTTAAGATTTCAAGATTTCAAAAAAATTCCTGGAGAAAGTTCTTTAACCCCCATTATTTTGATGTCAGCAAATTGAATTTCAAAATAATTCAGTAAAGAAGAAGTTCCGTCTAGAACTATACGAGCATACTTTCCCGTATACACCAGCTTCAAATTTGTAATCTACTTATCTCTCTCTCTCTCTCTCTTTCTCGTTTAGCTTTAGTTCTTAATTGCTTCAAATATAGCTTTTTCAACGATTAATACATATTCATTCAATCGTTCATTTATTCAGTCATTCATGTATTTATTCACTCATTTATTCATTCATTCTTTTGCTTGTTCATTTAATCATTCATTAATTCAAAAATATTCTTGAAAATCTCAAACAAAATATTTCATAGGAAAATAGGCTTGTCAGTTCTGGATGAACTTTCTATCTGTACATGTTCTACGCCATAAGAGCTTTCCAATAAAGTTTGTTCCAAGCAAATCCGTCCGTTAGATTGGGATTTATATAGGATTGAAATTTCCCCGTAGGCGCTATGTTAATTCTTTTTGAACTGTTAAAAAATGAACAAAAATTGTTCAAATCAATATTTCACGCCAAGAACTTCTTCCAGTGAGCTTGTTCATTGGAATTTGGATCTTGTACCCAGAGTTTACATAATTTGCTTCATTTTCGCCCATAGACGCTAATGTTAAAATTTTTTGAACTGTTCAAAATTGAACGAAAAATTGTCAAATCCTGTCTTTTGACGTCACCAAAGATAGCCCAATATGCGTTTTTGCTATTTCAGTTTAAAAAAATTTCTGGGGGAGAGTCCCCCACCCTTGGTTCTCCTCCCCTCACATCCTTGAAAATCATCAAAATTGTATTTTTAGAGCTTCATCTTGGAAAATTTTCAGCTGTCTTTTAACGTCCCAAAAGATAGCCCAACATGCGTTTTATGACTTGGATTTCAAGCAAATTCAGTTTCGAATAGCCCCTCTTTCTACGGAAGAAGCACTGCATCCACTTGTCTTTGACTTCACCAAAGATGTCCTAGTAAATTCCAAAGCATTACGGGGGTGTGTCCCCCCATCGTATAAATTGTGATTTGAGAATTTAATTTTCGAAAATTTCTAAGGGAAGAGTCCCAAATCATCCCACTCCCCGGTTTTTGACATTGTGACGGCCCTGGCTACTCACCAGTTTCAAAAACTTACGCAGTAATTATTTGATCGCTTGAAACTTGTTTGTATAAACGCTGCTCCAGCAAGTAAAAAATAAAAGGAGTGATAAACAAACTCGTGATTTACATGAAACACATGTTCATTTTATCATTATTTTGTAGGTACAAACAAATATTAATTTTTTATATTTTAAAATGTAGTAAATCCTTTTTTGGGATCATTCATAAATGATGTCACGCTTCGAGGGGGGAGGGGGGTTAATGAAATTGTGACAAGGAGAGGGTTACAGAAAGTGTGACATCATGCTTATGCAGCATAGCGTGGCATGTGATAAAGGGGGGAGGGGAATGTTGAAGTGTGACATTTTGTGGCAAAGGTTAAATATATGGGGGAAAAGCGTGACATCATTTATGGACTGTCCCTTTTCTATGTCTGATAATATTTTTAAGATAATGTATAAATTTTTATAAATAATTGTTAACAAAAATAATTTTTACTTTAGTTTTCATTTAGCTTGCAAATCATTCAGTATCGCAGTTTTTTAGTTTTATATTAAAATGAAAATTATATTTAAACAATTTCACACAGTACTGTATTTAATAAATGGAGGCTTATTATTTAGTAAGGGCTCTTGGTTTACCCAATGACTTTTTCTTTTCTCATTGCAATTTATAGTTTAACATTATAGTTTCTACAGTTTCTACATAATGAAGGTATAGTAAAAATAGTATGAAATTTCGTTTTAATAAACATTTAGTCAAGCGAAACCTCAAAACATTGATTTTTTTTAGGTTTAATATTCAAATATTGCTTTAGTTTTACTACTTTATAGGTTCCCAAATAAAGGAAAATACGGTTTCCAGACACATAATTCTCGAAAATTTTCTAAGGCGAAGACCAATAGATCCCCCCTAACTAGGGGGTACTATCTCTTTTGGGTACCTATTCGAGGGCGCCAGTCCAAGTCTGCTAAAATTGATCATGTTAAACTGCCAAAATTAACTGGAAGCCGCGTTTTGCGATTGAGAACTGCAGTGCGATATAATACCGAACCATAAAATACCGAAAAGAATTTTTAAAACTCATATGATTCAATTTATAATTTGAGAGTAATTTTAATACGGATGTAAGGAAAGGAGGGGGATACAGGATCAAGCTCCCCCCCCCCCCAGAACACTGAAAAATACACTTTGTCAAATGAGTTCGGAAGGGGACAAAGTTTACACTAGAACACACACAAGGCACCCACCCCCTACCCAGAAAAAACATAGACCCGTTCCCACACACACACACACACACATATATATATATATATATAGCATTAGATAACTGAAAAATGTAAAAATAATTTGGTAAAAAAAAAGAGATTTAAAAAAAATATATTACACAAACCATTGAGAGAAATAATTGAAATAAAATTAAGCATTGGTTTTAATTTAGCTGCTATTAATTTTTAACCGACTTCACAAAGGAAGGAGGTTACACATTCATATTGTATCTATGTCGTAACTTTTTTTTTTTTTGTTTGTTTGTTTGTCCACTCATAACTTCTTACCGGATGAACCGATTTTCATGATTTGTTTTTTTTTAATCGATCGAGGGTGGTTTCCCATAGGTCCCATACCTTGGTTTGACCATATTCGGTAATTAGGAAAAAAGTTATGGGCTGAAATGTGGTCATTTTTTTGCTTTTTCATCCACAACTTTTGACTAAATGAACCGATTTTGATTATTTTTTCTTTGATCGATAGAGGGTCGTCTAACTCAAATATCGCACATTAGTTTGACTACATCTGTTTTTATAAAAAACGTTACGGGTGAAAAATAAGTATTTTTTCATTATAATTGGAAAGGCTAGGCTTGATTTTGCTTTGTTGGGAAAGTTGTTAATGAAAATAAAACTCATTGCTAAAAAATATTTTGTTGCCATTAAGGTGTAATATTAAAAGCAATTATAACAAGAAATAGACGGAAGGCCTCTCTGAAGAAGAAATTAAATCCAATCAGTTTGCTTGCTCTAGTGACCCTTTAAAATTGATTTTAAAATGAAATTTATCTTACAAACAGTTAGTTTTTAGTGTCATTCCCTCAAAGGTTTCCCTTTTGATATGTATGTTTTAAAAATAGAGTATTTATATAAAAATGTATTTACATTAAAAATAATAAAATAAAATAATTTTTGGAAAAAAAATAAAACCGACTTCAAACTATAAATTGCGCTAAAAAGTAAAAATAATATTATTCTTTAAACAACTACGATACGACTTTCAAACACAATTTTTGAAGTCGGTGCAAAATTATGATGGATTTTGATACGTGATTCCTTTTGTAACTATGAAACAATTACGAATATAAATAGCGTAGAGTTTGCAACAGTTTCAGTGTAAAATAACGCATGGTGTAATTATAATTAGACTGTCATAATTTTGCACCGACTGTTGTTTAAAGGACAATATTATTTTTACTTTTTAGCGCAATTTATAGTTTGAAGTCGGTTCTATTTTTTTTTCCAAATATTGTTTTATTAAGTTTTACATCTCAAAAACTTCATGCATTCACAGTTACTTATTCCCATAATGCAACATTATTTTAATTATTAGTGAATTAAGAGAAATTCTCGAATATTCTCCTCCATGAGAATACTCTCCAAAAGATTACTACCGAGAATTTTGCGTCTCAATATGTAGTCAACGTTTTGTCAATTTCAGGGGATTTTTTTTACTTACACAGTTACTTTCAGAAAGAACAAAACAAGTTTGTTTAAATTATTATTTTCTATTTTTAAATTTTAAGGAAAAAGATTATTAGTTGATCCAATCATTTAATAATATTAGAAAAAAAATAATGAAAAACCCATTACAAAAACCATTAAATCTATTATATCTTCAAACTCTGAATTTTTCAAATCCCAGCAAAGCAGTTTGAGTTCTGGGTCTAGTCTTGAAACGAAGTAGAGGAGAGTTCGGCCAATACTGCCCGAGGGTATTTGGGTTGGCGGATGAAAGCAGAAGGCTTGATGATAGTAGGGGAAAAGAACCCCCGTTGAAGTGTCATGACAATTATTTATGTGGGGAAAACAGGAAAGGACCTCCAGATGTCACTCATGTCACTATATTCTCCTCAACTTCTCTGATTGGATGCTCTTCTGTCAATCATGGCAGTTTAAGCACATGCCTACTTGACATGCAGGAAAAATTGTTTTCAGTGAATTTAAACTGACGAACAAAGTCCAGCGGCCCCTTAATGTAAAAAATCGTTATTTATTTATTCATTTCTTAAATACATATCAACAATAAAATTATTTACTTTTGATGATAAATTACACTTTATAAAGGAAAATAATTATTCATATTGATATTATTAATTTTGAAAATTAATGTTTAATTAATAAATTTTTATTCATTCATTACTACTAGTCAATTTGGCTAGTAGAATTGTTTTTTTAACTAACCATTTACAAAATCTTATTAGTTAAATTGGCATTGTAATACAGTACAGAACCTCTTATCCGGGAAACCAGATAACTGGGAATTTTTTCATGAATTTCCAGCCATCTTTGAAAAGTTCGTGTTTTTTTGCCCATTTAGTAAAAAAATACGAATTTTTAAAAATACGCATTTTTCCGTTACAAGTAACATATTCAGTGCTTATAAGTCGAAAAATTTAGTCTAAAAATGATATTTTTTATGGGAGGGGGGGGGGGGGGTGCAACAACTTACTTGCAGATGAAAATTAGAAAAAAAAAAAAAAAAAATCTCCACCGATACTTGAGAAAAATCAGACCTTTTCTCTATATTATTTCAGTAATTAAACATGGAAGAAATAAGTAATTAGATTCTTACGCATTTATTTAATTGTCTTGTCAGTATTCGAAGACGAATTGCAACAAAAGTTGGACAAAAAATTTCTAATAGGGCAGATTCGCGAATTTTCCCGCGATAGCTGATCGTGTGAAAATTAAACTTCGTTTATTTTCGTTTTATATATTTTTTATTTATTTAAGAGCTGCAATAAGGAAATAAGTATTTAAAATTGATATTAAGACAACAAAAATTGCAACTGTGAAAATGAATTCTTTATTAAAATAGAGTTCGCAAAAGCGAAGTCGTTTTACACAAGTATAAAATTTGCGCGTTTCTACATGTAAACATGCTTCTTACATTTCGTTTTCCTCCTTTTTGAAAGCATTTATTACTGAAAAAATGATTGATGATCAGATTTTACGAAATTAATAATTTGATAAACAAGATGCCCGATTCGGAAAGCATCCAAATGGTGCTACACCCGAACGATGACAAAGAGCAAGATAGTGATGAAGACGAAAATAATGACATTTTGCCTGCTATGTCTAACGATCGTTGCTTTGAATTAACTAAAGAAATCATATCAGGAATGGGACAAAATTCTTTTATAGATGAAATAACGCACATAATGGCTGTTCGAAAAATCCAGCATTCGAATTTTCGACCATTTCCCGATAAGCTATTGTTCTGAAACTTTACATATAGCTCAGAACCAGATGACAATGCAATATTCTACCACTTTTATCATGATTTGATTAGTTTTGGTAGTATTTCCAATAAAATAAAAGTAAATACGGCGATTAGTTCTGAAAATTGCGACCAAAATTCAGTAGCGGCGCTGCGATCGTATTTCTTTACGGTACTTTCTACAGTGATTTCTCATAAGCTTTTTTTAAAAATTATTTTTTCTTTCGTATTTTTTAAAATTTTATTATAATTATTCTTTTCTATCAACTATATTAGCGGGCCAATTCAAAAGGATCGGCGGGCCAATTTTGTGCATCCCTGGTATAGGTATTTCCTAAAAGGCATCGGATATCCAGTATTCGAGTATTTTTTAAATATCTGGAATCTGATTCGGCCATTGCACGAAATATCCTGTTACCTGGCATCTCAAATTTGATTATTAATATTTTATTAAATTAGCATGTTTCGAAAATATGCATACATTGGAAACTTTCTACGTATTTGCAAGCTGTGAGGTGTTTAAAATTTTGTATAGAATTTGCAGGTTTCAAATATCAGAGCCAGATATGCTGTAAAAATCCCTCAGGCAAGATATACCGGATAGCCGATCTCTGGAAAATTGCGTGATTGAATGTGGGGTTGAGGGGGGGGGGGGGAGAAGAGCATCCACACTTTTACATATAAATAATAATTAATGAGCAAACCAATGTTTTTAAATCGCCAGTTGCAAAAAACATTGCATACATGTTTCAGAATTAAAAAGAACCCTTTACCCAATTCATAAAGATTTGACCTACGAAATGTAAGTAATCCGAGTGAGTGTAAATGACTCAAATTACATGCAATTCCATACATTGAAAAAAGGTTTCCTCTAATACCAAAGTATGTATATGTAATGTTTTCTGCAATTTGAGCTATAATTTGGTTTGCTCATTAATAATCCCTCCCCCTAAAGTACAAATAAGCAAATTAATCACTGCATCTGGACAAGTAAAGTTTAAGACATTTAAGAAAAATGTAAATGTCAATCACTGGTACTCCACAAGGAATCAAACTCATAATTACTATTTATAGAATAATTAAATATAAGGCAGGGAATAAAAATATACAAAATATATGCATATAAACCAAGCGCAAAGTTAATAAATTCCTAAAATTATAAAATGTCTGCATTCACTTTAATTCTTTAAAAAATACTCTATTGCTTTCCTTCGCGCTCATTTCATTTACGATGAAAAATTTCTTTAAAATAAATATATTATTTCACAATTGAACATCGCAAGACATATTTCGATTTATAATGCATAAACTAAAACTTTACCAAAAAAAATCTTAATCATGCCTGCTGCAAACCCGGAAAAAACAATGTTTTCGTAATGTATTTGCACACAAAACTAGTGCATGCTCGCAGCGCCACCAGTGACGGAAACAATAACTTTTTGTCGTACGCTTGTTCCTTTGTTCTCGCCCTGCATCTGGACAGCTGCTATAGACTGGCCATGACTGGCTTAAGTTATAAAATTACTAAATAAAAAATGTTTCTTTCAAACGGACTATTTTTTGTTTTTGGTTGCGAGAGATTATGAAATAATAAGTAATTTTTATCATTTTAAAGGTTGTTTCAAGTGCTATTGTTGATAAGTACATTGGAGAAAGTGCTCGTTTGATTCGTGAAATGTTCAATTATGCTAGAGATCATCAACCTTGTGTAATATTTATGGATGAAATTGATGCAATAGGTTAGTAATAAAATTCATAATGAATTTTTGTTGTTGTTGTTGTTTAAATTAGATTTGAATCTGATTAATTTGATACATCTCATTTTTTAAAACAGGGTGGCGACAGAATCGGGGGGATCAGGGAAATGGCAGGGAGTTTTTTCTTTGTTCTTGATTTATCCCGAAGTTCCGAAGATCTTATCTGTAATCATTAATATTAATAAACGTTCTGTTATTAAAATTCAAGTCTATAATTTTTTTTCTCAAAAAAAGTTCTTTTATTTGCTGTTTTTCATATGTTTGTTGCCCACATAATCGAAAATGCAAAATTTTGCATCAGCGATGGAAACTGGACTTTTCAAGTTTTGATGTTTCTTATGTTTTGTTCAAGGGTAAACAAATAAAACTTTTTTATGTTTTCATTAAAACTTAAACTTGAAATTTTTAATCGAAATTTCGTAAATATTGATCACAAGAGCAAGCTTTTCAAACGTCTAAGATAACATCTCTAGTTTTATTTTTCATTTGAATTTTTTAATGCATGCATAATTCTTCGGCTTGTTTAAAATATGTGAACTAAGGAATGAAACTGTTAAATGATACATTTAAATTTGAATAAGTCAGAAAGCAAAAATCATTAACTTTGCACAAGTTTTGGGTTCATCATGGCGATAAAACTTTTTCTATTACACACATACATTCATCATATCAATTGATTCTGCACCGGAAGAACATGTTAAAATCAGCAATTAATTGCAAATAAATAAAAAATGACTTACAAAAATCATTTATTTCATTTCTTATTCAGTGCACATGTTAAATCTTGGAATAAATTCTCATGCTGTAGATTAAGAGATTTACCTATTTCATGTGCACAGTTCAATTTTTTGACATACTACTGTTAATCCAAAAATTTTTAATCTTTGACAAAAAATCTTTTCTGCAGCTTGGTATTTCGGAATAAAATTAAATGCTTTCTTAATCTTTAAAAAATGCATAATTTTAAAATTTAAGTATTTCAAAAAAGAGGTTTGAAAGTTATGCATGGTCGCATTTTTCTTTCAAGTAATTTCTCTTTCACCCGAAAATATTTATTAGTTATTTATGTTGAATAGCATAAACTTCAATTAAATAGAAGCAAAATTATGAGAAATGCTTTGTTTTTGTTTAATATTAAATTGCTAACAACTAACAAGTGGTTAAAAAACAAATTGTGTCTTTCCCTTGAACAACTGTAAAATTTGATATTTAATTTTTGTGCTGCAAATTTTTTTCACTGCTGTAACCATGACTTTTTCTTCTTCTTTTTCAAAATAACAAAATTAAATTTTAGAAATTTTTTCCTGCTGTACATTTTGTTATATCTAATATTTTAATGTGGTATTCATTTGTGTTTTGAATAGGTCTGCTTTTTATCTTTTGTGTGTGTGTAATATATATATATGATATACAAAATATTCAATTGGGAAATTTTTCTGAAAAATCTCTGGAAATCGGGGAATTTTGTTTCAGAGGTTCTGCAGCCATCATGGTAAAAAGATGTTAAAATTTTACTTATTAATCAATTCACAACTGTAAAACCAATGTGATATCTTAACAATATCTAAAAATATTATAGTTAAAAGTACTTTTCTTCCATTAGCTATTTTTTTCAAGCAATAAGTATGGATACATAAATTTTACCACAGATTTTGTGACAAATCAAATTTAATGTTTAAAACTAGACGATATGGACGGATTTTTTTTTTTTATTATTTGCAACAACATTGAAAATCAACAAAACTTACACAAGAAATTACAAATCTTAATATATGCATATTTTCCCCTCAATCATATATACTTGTAATTTTATATAAAGTCAAAGTGAAAGCAACTGTTTTTGCATAAGTTCTTAAAAGTTTATTATTATCACTCATATAAACTATGAATTGTCTCATTACTGCCATTTTTTAATGGCGAGCTTCATAAAACATGTTCTACGGTAACTTTTGAAGGCCAGTGTATCTCAAATGATGAAAGCAATGGCTTACCAAATGTGCTTAAACTGTTGTCTGATAGCAGGGTTCGTAAATATCATGATATTTTCGAAAATGTCAACAATATCCGATATTTTGATATATATCCGATATTTTTGATATATATCTGATATTTTCAAAACTGTGAACTTATTGCTAATGATAATTACTTTCAGATTTATTTAATACAACTTACACACCAATACATATTACACATTATATAAAAGATTATTCTAACATAAAATTGTACTTAATTTTACATACATAATTATTATAATAAAAATATTAATTTCTTTTTCTACGCACTTATAACAAGATTTAAAGTTAAAGATTTTTCTCTTTCAAAACATAAATTATAAAACCATCTCAGAATGTTTTATTTTTTTAAAACTTAAAACACAAATTGAAATTTATTTATTTTTGTTCAAAAATTTAAATAAAAATGTTAGTTTGTCCACTTTCTAAGTTCCTAGCTTGTTGCGCAATTTAGACTGCACCATACCAAAGGTAGAGAAAATTCTAATGGTGCTGTAGTTGGTGAAGCAGTAAATAGTTGATTAACAAAGTAAAACAATTTTTGCTTTTAGAGGCTGTTCAATTTTTATACTATTAATATTATACTATTATTTTAAACCTCCTCAAATGTCCTAAACTCTTTTTTTTTTTCTTTTTGTGATACAATTTTCTAAAAATAGAAGCATGATTTTGCAAAGTATTGCAATTTGTTTGGGGATTACCTAAGAAATGTAACTTTTATCAAGAAAGTCCAAAATGACAATTCTATATTATTCAAATATTCTTTCTTTTTATATCATTTATTTTTATTTGAAACTAAGGATAAAGTCTTTAAAAGTTCTGACCCGTTTAATAATTAATTATGTTTACTAAAATCTTTTTGTTTTAGGTGGCCGCAGATTTTCTGAAGGCACTTCAGCTGATCGAGAGATTCAAAGAACTCTCATGGAGGTAATTTTTCTGCTTAATATTTTAATTTTAATTTCTCTGATATTCAGTGGTGATTGTATTCCGGGTGTACCCTGGAAATCCGGGGTTTTCATATCCTCCTTCTGTGTTTTAAAAATTGGAGTTTTTGGTCTTCAAAATTGAAAATTTAGAATAGGAACAAATAGCGGATAGGGATAGGAACAAAAAATATGTTAAAAAGTGATAAACATTCCCTTTGTAGCAACCCTTTACACAGCACGGGTTGTAACGGCGCCAACCATCGTTGTTCCGATCACGAATGATACCACATCCTATGTGCTTTCGTTGTTACAGATAACTGGGCGTTGACGCCATTTTGGAATTTTTTTTTGGCACCATACCCTGGTGTTGGCGATGTTTACATTCCCGATGTAAACATCCCTAAAAGTGGTAATTTTTTTTTCGGACTTTATTTTTGTTTTTAAAAGAACGATAAAAAAAAATTGGATTTTTTTTTTTTTTTTGCATTTGGTTATTTTTCCGATAAACATCACAAAAAGTTGAACTCATTTTCCGAACTTCCTTTTTTGCATAATAACGCATTTTTACGTCCTTTTCCTGAAATCAGCGCTGTTATTTTCTTAACTTCTATTTTAAAAGTTGCAGATATTTGACAAATAAATAAAATAATAATAACTCTAAATAGAAAAAGTATTTCTCTGCAAAAATTTGGCAAAAAATATATAGTCATGGGAAATTCCTATTCATTATGTTTCACTGTAAATTACAATTTATTTGAATATATAAATAAATTAAATTTTTCTTATCAGTTAGAAGTAGGTAAGTAAAATATAAATTTTAATTTCAAAAGTTATTTTAAACATGTTGTTGTAACTATATGTGTATAAAAGCTGTCGTATAATTTATGGTGCATAAAAGGTGATACCAACTTTTTGCATAAAAATTTTTCAGAGTTTTTTACTTTGTACTGCAATCAGGCCTTTTAAATACTGTTAGTATCATGCATGCTTTACATTAAAATAAGTTAACAACTATAAGTTTTATATACACAGGCTCTTTTACGGATTTTGTTCTTCAATTTCCCTGGTTGCACAGCAAGTGTCAATGACTTGCAGCAATTGAAAGTATACCTATATTAAAGCTTTCATTTATCCTAGTCTGTAAAATGTTATAAAATAAAATTTGTTTGTCTTGTACTCATCTCTAGTGAAATATATTTCAGTTAATTGCAATTCTTTTTAGCTGCTGAATCAAATGGATGGTTTTGATTCCCTTGGACAAGTCAAGATTATTATGGCAACCAACAGGCCAGATACATTAGATCCAGCTTTGCTTCGACCTGGTCGCCTGGACAGAAAAATTGGTATATATATAATTTTTTAAAGCTCTATTTATTTTTGATGAGATATAATAGTTGGAGGGGACATTGCTGAGACATGCTTCGTTAAACAAAATGCTCTATGTGTCACGTGGGTAGGATCTTTACCAGGTTGTACAATTAGGCTGTGTGAGTGCTTATTGCTTTATTGATAGGACAACTTTTTTGTCTCCAAAATTTTGCAAACTATTTTTTAGGAATACAGAAGAGATTCATTTAATTACAGCAAAAAGAGCTAGCATGGTAGTTGATTCTATACAGTTGACGATTGATTTTAAAACCTCTAATTTATGAACACTAAGGATTTTATGAACAACTTATAAGTCTTGATAAAACTTCCATTGAAACAAAGTAATTTTCTGTTAATTTTTATGAACTAAGAACCAAACGAATTTGTTGTGTCAAATCTGAAGACATTTTCAGCTTTATGTCTTTTGTTTGAGCAACATAAGTTTTCTGTAATATTTTAATACATGTTACATTTTACATTGGTAAAAATCTTTTATACATTATTGTTCTATTTTAGAGATTCCTCTTCCTAATGAACAAGCAAGACTTGAAATTTGCAAGATTCATGCAGCTCCTATTACAAAACATGGGGAAATCGGCAAGTACCTTTTTATTATATTTTCTTAGATTTTAAAATTAGAAATTACATGTTAATGCAATTAAATGTTGCAGAAATTAAAAGCATTAATATTAAATTTTTGATTGCTAAGTTGTTAGTTTATGAGTAATATAATTTTGAAATAAAGATTATTTCTAATATATACTGGCCATTAAAATATATACACCAAGAAGGCGACAGGCTACGGACATGAAATTTAAACGACAGGAAGAAGATGCTGTGATATGCAAATGATTAGCTTTTCAGCGCATTCAGACAAAGCAGGCGCCAGTAGCGACACCTACAGTGTGTTTAAATGAGGAAATTGTACAGCCGATTTCTCATGCGCAAATTATATTTGAACGTTGTTGCCTGGTGGAAAATTGTTGTAATGCCTAGTGTAAAAAGAAGAAATGCGTACCAGCACGTTTTTGACTTTGATAGAGGTCGAATTGTAGCCTACCGGGATTGCGGTTTATCCTATCGCAGTATTGCTGCTCGCGTCGGTCGAGATCCAATGACTGTTAGCAAAATATGGAATCGATGGGTTCAGGACGGTAATACGGATCGCAGTGCTGGTTCTCAACTGCCCGTAATCACTAGCAGCCAAGAAAACATGCATGTTATCCGCATGGCCTTAATGGATCGTGCAGCCACGTCACGAGCCTTGAGTCAAGAAATGGGGTCATTTGCAAGACAGCAAGTGTCTGCTCGAACAGTTCGGCGACGTTTACAGCAGCTCGGAGACCAGGACTGTCAGCTCGGAGACCAGGTCTGCGGCTACCATTGACGCTGAATCACAGACAGGATCGCCTTCAATGGTGTGATCAGCGACGAACCTGGGTGCACGAATGGCTAGACGTAATTTTTTCCGATGAATCCAGGTTCTGCTTACAACATCATGATGGTCGCATCCGCGTTTGGCGGCATCGTGGTAAACGCACACTGGCAGCTTGCATTCGCCATCGTCATACTGGCCCATCACCTGGCGTGATGGTATGGGGTGCCATTGGATACTGTTGGGTTTTAGAAAAAATTAATAGTTACATTTATAATAAAATGAACTAAATATGCCAACGAAAATTAGAGTGGACCTTTCTGAGAAGAATACTATAGAATATATTTGAAAAAATGAACATTTATTTAACAATTAAAGATATGTATATATAAAAACGACCTCAAAAATATTAAAAATTCCGATAAAAATAGACATCAGTATTTAAATAGAGATAAGATAGTCACCACATGTCCTTAGATTACTTTGCAGAAAGTTGTAGAGTCGGAGATGAAAAGAAAAACTTTGAAGTTAAAACAAATAGTCCATGATTTATTTTCTTCATTCAATGATGTGGCTGGACCATCAGAAGAAGAACTGAACTTCATATCCTTTGATAATCCAGACGACTTGACCTTGTAGAATCACACGTAGCAGGATCGAGCGACTCACCGTTACACTGATGTCAATTAAAATCGGTCATTAAAACATCAATGTCCAGGGTTCATACGGTCCTTAAAGGTCCTTAGAAAGTCCTTAATGTTCATTTTCATTTTTAAGGCCTTAAAAAGTCCTTAAATAGTCCTTATTTTTTATTCCAGGTACTTATTATTATTTTTTTTTTGTTAAACTAAGAAGGTACCCATGCGCTCTATTTGTTTTGCTATGTTTGTATTCTTCACAAGAATCAAACTTCTTTCATTTCAACTACTTAATCGAACCTCAAATTTGGTTTGCTCGGGTACGGTACTATCGCGGCTTTCGGACAGACCCAAAACGGCGGATTGACAGGACCAAAAATGGCGGACTTACATAAACATCATCGCATTTTTACTACAAATTTCAGTGCTTTCTCAACTGGCAAAGAAATAATTCTCTTGTTTTTAAAATTTTTTTGAAAAGTTATAAATAAATTGGTGTGTTATATATTTTGACAAGAAGAAAAGGTTCATGGATTTTGATAAAATGCTTCAAACTACAACACCCAATTCAGTTAAAATGATTTTGTACCCACCCACATGGCAGCTCCCAATTTGCTATTTCCTGCAATTGTCTGAAAAAGAAAATCGAGCTACATCTAAAAAAAAAATTAAAATATTAGTAAGAGAAGTCGAATCAAAACAAGAAAGACCACAGAAAAATAAATCGCACAAGTTCCCTCATTTTGCTTTTAAAAGAGAAAAGAAAAAGGAATAAAATTTGAAAAACGGACTTTTAAGGACTCAAGGTGAAAATTTTTTATGAATAAACAAAAATCGAGAATTTTCGAGAAAGAGCCGAATTTCGGGATTTCAAATTTGGGATTCGATACTATTTATTAAGTTTAGTTACAAAGTAAATAAATATTTTTTTTGCATGAAAATTATTACTAAATCATCTACATTCAAAACAATTATCAATAAAGCAAGTGGGAGCAGCTCTTAACAAGTAATCAGTAAATAAATATTGCTTTTGAAACTTTTTTTAATTTAAGGGGCTGGGGGGGTTAATACTTCAACGATGCATATTGTTGACATCTAGCTCAATAAAAGAGATACATTTAACTGATATGTAGGCAAAAAAAAAAAAAAAACTTTCAGCTTTTTTTGCGTTTGACCAATCGCATGTATGATTATCGCTTCTTTATACTGTTAAAGGTAAAAGAATGATTTATTTTTTATTATCATTTTTCTTACATCTTACACTATAACAAGCGGCGAGTTGCCAACTCTCCCGATCGCTTTTTAGCTGATCTTTCGCTAAACAGTTTGTACTCCCATTGTTTTTTTTTTAAATCAAATAAAATATCTAAAAAATAAATTTGTTTTAAAGTAATGTTTTAATATTTAGTAAATTTTTAGCAAGCAATTTGGCTTCGCGATCGTTTGCTGTGGGGTTTTGTTGTGTGGGAGAGGATGGATATTTGCTGTGTTAATCAAAATTTGTATCTCGTGAAATTTCTTAATTTGCAGTAAATGGAAGGAATCGACCTCTTCTTAAACCTATACACCGTAGTTGCCAAATGCTCCACTTTCCCCTAGCTTTTCTGTTTTTTTTTTTTTTGTGAACTTCGAAAATTCGATTTTTTGTAAAAAGATCCGGTTTTTCAAGCTGATGTACCAGTAATTTTATCAAAAGAAATTGTACTACAAAACTAAAATTTTTGAAGAAACTTTTTAAAAAGACATGTATTAATTTACATGAATTTTCATAACTTATAACGCGAAAATGTAAAAGCCTTTTTTTCGGAAACTTGCTAACATCTAGCACGTGCTTTGCTGAAAATTACACTCAACTTTTGAGACTTCTATCTTTTTGCATCTTGTAAATATATCAATTATTTAAAAAGTGGACAGTTGTTTTAGTATTTGCAGCCTGTAGTCTGCTTGTTTTATTTTCTATTTAAAAATATTGTTCAATCTTTTGAAGCTTTATTTTAGTTAAATTTTAGTAGTTACTATTTGAGGGTAATGTACAAAGTTTTAAGCGAATAAGCTCCATTTTTTATTTGTATGTTGTTTCCAAAATGAAATATTTTTCTCAAGTTGAAAAAGTTTTTTCAGAATATTTGTAAGCTCTTCTAAATAATTTAAAAAAATTATTTATGGCAGAGATAAAAATATAAGTAAGCCTAAATTGAGATGCTGGCAACATAAGTTAAGTAAAATGAAAAAAAAAATCTAAATTAAACACAAATTCTGAAGACAAAGTGCAGTGTTTTCTTTAACAATTTTTTTAATTTAAATTGTTTTTCATTTAACTAGTATTTTATAGCGTTAACCATTTTTGATAATTTTTCACTTGCTTATATATGATTAATACTTGTGCTGTGTGCTTCTTATTACTAGCTCCAATAATTATTTAACTCCCTGACTGTATTGGACATTAGAAAAGCAATAAGACAAAGAGAGCTCCATAAAAGTGTTTGTGTTTGAAATAAACATAACAGTTTGTATATTGCGAAAAATTTGTGAGGTCCTTAAAATTTTTTGTGGGTCCTTAGAAAGTCCTTATTTTTGGTTTTGCCAAAAGCGTACGAGCCCTGATGTCGAATACTTGACAAGTAAAACATATGCAGAGGCCAAAAACATACGCCTCAGAAAGCAGAGAGGAATAAACCTCAAATGAAAAACACTAAACTCCGGCTTCAACCGAAGCTAAACACGATGTGCAATCACAACAGTGCGAGGTCATAAACAAGTATGCAAGCCCTGATGCCAGCTGCTGCCTGCCTTAAATACGAGTTGCGCTCCCTACACGCAAGCACGCACGTCACACGTAATTTGCATGGGGATTATGCAACTCAACATCGACATGCAAAAAACACTTTACGAATATCGGCATCGGCAGCACGCTGGCAATTGAAAAAAAAAAAACATCTCAACCGTTATTTTGTTTATGGCTGAGGAATGTCCGATGGGGGAAAACGTGCAGGCAGTGAAAAGGGTACAATTAAAGAGGTGAGCATTTGGTTTTTCCAAGACATATGTTTAGTTCAACAGATACACATCTCGGTCACCTCTTGTTCGCATTGACGGCACTATGAACAGTGGGCGTTACATTTCCGATGTGTTACGACCCGTGGCACTACCCTTTATTTGAGCCCTGCGAAACTCTACGTTTCAGCAGGATAATGCACGACCGCATGTCGCCGGTATTGTACAGACTTTCTTTGATACGGAAAATGTTCGGCTGATGCCCTGGCCAGCACGTTCTCCAGTTCTCTCACCAATAGAAAACGTCTGGTCAATGGTTGCTGTACAACTGGCTCGCCAGCAAACGCCAGCCACTACGGTCAATGAACTGTGGCATCGTGTTGAAGCTGCATGGGTGTCTGTACCTGTACATGCCATCCAATCTCTGTATGACTCAATGCCCAGGCGTATAAGCGTTGTTATTGCTGCCAGAGGTTGTAATTCAAGGTACTAATTTCTCAGTATCTACTCACCCAAATTTCTTGAAAATTTAATCATGTGTTATTTCTAACATGATATACGTGTCCAATAAATATCATTTTGTTATCTGCATTTCTTCCTGGTGTAGCAATTTTAATGGCCAGTAGTGTATTTGTTAAATGGAAAGTCTAAGGTTTGAGTTAAATTATTTATGTTCAAAAATAGTTTCTTGCTAAGGAATTTATTTTACACTTTAACAATGGATTGCCCATTTTTTGAACCATTTTTAAATTTTCATTTTACGCCAAGTTGTTAATTACAATAAAACTTTCAGTCACATTAACTTGTCCTACTTACCTTGTATTAGGAAAAGCCAATGCAATTGAAAGTTGCACTATAATTAGTAACAAATTATGCAAAATGGAAGCTTTGAAACAGTCAGAATGACTGGTCTGGGCAATCTAATGTTAATTGTATTTTGCTTTTTGGTTGCATTTTTCTACTAGTGTTGTACAGGGATTCAACTGAAATGCTTTTTGATCGAAATCATGCAATTCCGATTCAACTGAAATGTGACGATCACTTTTAACCACATGACCAACACGTTTGCTTTCATCCGATCAATTTCACGAATGAATCGATTGATTTTCTTACGGTAATGGCAGCCATTTTGGCGATCAGAGGTCGCACTAAGCAAACAGTTCCACAATATTTGCAAGTCCATGGAAATCTATTAGCTTTGAGTGAACGGGAGTTTATGCACCAATATCGCTTAGATAGAGAAACATTTATATTTTTATACTATAAGTTGGAAGGAAAACTAGCACACAAAACGTCAGGCTAAAAAAGAGAAGAAAAAAGAAAAAGAAAGAATGCAAATTCGTCATTGAAAAAACATAAAATCATTAAATCATCTGCAGGCGTGTGTTTTCTTTGCCCATGTTTTAATAGCTTATATTTTTTAAATTAAATTATTCTAAATGTGTGATAAAGTTCTTTCCTAGCTTGCAGCTTTTGCCATTCGTAAAAGCTGACCACTGGGAGGAAATATAAAATAGAATTGTATGCATTTAATGAGCAAAGAAAGGTATAGATTCTCCTCTAGCAAGATACAATTCAGTAAGAATACAAACTATTTATTACCTTAGGAATATTCACTACATATTATAATCAACAGTATCGAGGAAAATTGCCAGAGTGACAAAGGCACTTGTCGATGTTACGATCTCCACCTCCCCCATCATTAGGTCCCGAGTTTTTGATATCTACTAATATATTCGTTTCATGACTCATTCTGTATTAACAATCAGCAGAAAACAACATGTGGGGGGGGGGGGGGCGGGAATAGCATAGCAAAACAAATGGATCAAACCGAAACAATAAACAAAACAGACAGATAATGTCACAGTTAAAATAGCTTAGCTTTCTCATTGGTTCAGCTAAAAGTTCCGGTCACATGACGAAACGCCAAGCGAGGAAAGCATTTGATGGCAACCCTAAGTGTTTTAATAGAAGTCTAGGAAGCAAGTTGAATGGCAATATTCGATCAGTTTTGAAAATGATTGAATTCGAGTTGAAAATTCGATCATTTTGAATTTGATCGAACATGTTTCAGTTGAATCTACCCCTTAGTTTTATCCAATTAAAATGAAATGGCTTAGAATCAAACCAAATGTTTGTTACAGTAGCTATAAATGTTATCAAAGCCTTTTTTTCTCTCAAGATTGGGAAGCTGTTGTGAAACTATCTGATGGTTTTAATGGAGCTGATTTAAGGAATGTTTGCACTGAAGCAGGTAAGGTTCTCAGTTATGAAACAGGAATTTCAACTAGTGAAATATTGATGTATCAACTATGGTGAATTTACTATGTGATTGAATGACATTTTTAATCATAAAAAGAAAATTCAAGTGACTACAATGTAGTTATGTTCATAAAAAAAATCATTTTTTCCCCTTTTCATTCTCATTATTAACAATTCAAAGATGACAAAATATTGCATAAACAATTAAGTTTTTTTTTTTTTTTTACATTTATGACAAAATTACATTTTTATGACGGTATATCAAGGTGAATTGTTAAAAATGAGATTTTAAAAAATCCTAATCAATATATTATAGTGTAATAGCTTTCAAATTAAAAATTGCTTTGAGCAAGCTGTCTGCAATAATGCTTATGCCAACATAATTACTACAATGTTATTAACCAATTATTGTGAAAAGTTTTGATCCAAACTAAGTGTTAAAGGCTGCTTTTTTAATTAAAAAACATGTTGAACTAAGTTTTGCAAACACATTGCTTTTTAATACTGACAAAACTAATACAAATATTGTTCAGAATGGTTCAGACACTTCAACCTAAGCTGTTTAACGTACATTGCGTAGCTTTGCTTTCATTTTCGCTGCAACAAAATTTGATGTAATATTCCTTGCGCTTTTGTATAAAGGTCGAAATTTTCTTGCAGTTTTTTCAATTTTGCACCGGTTTTTAATCAAGATATTTTAGTACTGTAACCATAGACTACTTTTTTTGTACATTTCAGTTTTTTTTTTTTGTGGTGGAACACTCACATTTTGCATTTTGTTTGTTGGAAAAAAAAAGAAACAACAAACCAAAGCTAATAACCATCTTTAAAGCACTTCAAAGAAGCAAGCGAGTTCCGTTGAACAGAAAACTATATATATATATTTCTTCAAGAAATAACTTTAACTGGAACATGTACTCTACTGATGTGTACATGTAAAATTAGATATTTGTATGCATGTAATGTCATTTTTTCATTTCATAATATGTACAGTAAATGCTTTTTTTTTTTTACATATTTGACGACATTCTGAGGTTACCTTGGATAATTGAGGCTCTACTGTACTATATTGTGTAATAAATTATAGAAAAAAAATATTTCAGCATATATATCAGAATGCCGATTTTCAAAAATTAACATTATGAATCTTTTTGCATTAGTAATAATAATTATGATGCTAAGAAAGTAGAGTATCGTTTACATTTCTACGATGTTTTAGTGTGGTCTAAATTCTCGGATTTCGCCAGAAGGGTAAATCGACTTTTGCAACGTTTTTGATAGTCCCTTTGGCGTCATATAAAGGATGCTCCACTGTATTTAAGGTACTCTCATGTCAAAAATGAAAAATTTGTCTTTTGTCTTCTACACAAGCGCAAGGCATATTTTTGCCTTCAAAAATCTCCTCTGCTGTTGCGCAGATGAGAAAAGTTTTTTGTTTTTGTCGTGTGAGAACACCCATAAAGTTAAACCAAACTATGGTTTTTTAAATTCTAAAGGAATTTTGTTTCAGCCGGTTCTTCTGATCTTTTTTCCACTTTGGAAGAAACTTGGTAACCCTCACATATCATAAGTCTTTTATTTTGAATGTATATTAGACTTATTTAATCATATTATTTAATACCACTTTGTATTTAATGTGTGGTCAGAATCGGCAAAACGGAGTATTCAAGTTCTGTAAATTATATTAAACTTATAAGTTTAAATAATTAAAATTTATGCTAAAAAAAATTGAGTTTTATTAGGCTAAATTTGCAATAACACAACTTATGTAATTAATGTTGATAGGTCTAACTATATGTACTTACAATTTTGTAACATAAAATAAATATTGTTTCGAGAAAACCGTAACCTAAATTCTAAATGAAACTTGCCAACTCTGTTTTTATATGTAATATTTTGTATCGGTAGATAAATATGGTTTGTTTTAGTGTGAAACTAATGTGTATTCTCTGAATAATGTGTTTAAATTAAAAATTTTATTTCTGCATTGAAGCAAAAAAAATTATTGAATTTTTCTTAGGCATGTTTGCAATCAGAGCTGAAAGAGAATTTGTGGTGGAAGAAGACTTTATGAAGGCTGTACGGAAAGTTGCTGACAATAAGAAATTAGAATCGAAATTAGACTATAAACCTGTGTAATTTATTTTAAAAAGTTATTTCATATAATAAAAATTTGACAAAAATGTAATGTTTATTTAAATAATGAAAAATTATACAATCATTTCTAATTCTCTAGCATAGTCTATAACTTGCGTTGCAAGCTCAAATGCGGGTATGGTATCATCAGAATGCTGTTTGTCTTCGACATCATAAATATAGTAATCACCAGCCGTATTCCATCCTCTCTGCAAGCAAAGTTAGAATTTAAAATACATTTAGAAAATCAGTAGGTAATAAAGCTAAAACCTAACAAAATCTTTGATAAATTTTAAAGTATAATTGTCTTACCAAGAAGAAAAATATAATAACTTCTTAAAGATTTAAAATTTCCCTCGAGTTACATAAAGCAAGTTATCTGCAAGTTGTGAAAAGGTTTCTTTATATATTTGGGTTACAAATAAGGCCACAAGTTTATAATCTCTAAGAAATTTTCAAAAATAACAAGTCTATTGTGATTTCATTAGACAAGTTTATCAAGATAGCGGTCCAGATATTAATTTCCAAGCTGTAGATTCTTCACTAACTTTTAAATATAAAGCCCAGTAATAAGAGATATAACATTTTCCAAATCAGAAAAAACATAATTCTGAAAACAAATATAAATAAAACTATCAAATTTCTCTCTTGTTGCTCAATTCTTTAAAAAAAAAAATCATGGTCAAATAAGCTACTCTTATCACCTAAAACAATAAAATTGCTCATAAAGTTAAATCTAAAATCAGATTACAGTAGAAAACCTTTAACAGGGTTCCCATTCTTAGTTAAGAAAAAAAATTCAAAGACTTAAGGACCTTTTTAAAAAATTTCAAGGCCCATAAAATAAAATCTTTTAGACAAAAAAGGCGATAAATTTAAATAAGCTTTATTCAAATCCTACTGCATTAAAAATGAGAAATGGATCTTTCACTGAAGTTGGAAGAGTTGGCAGGTTAATTTATGCACATTTATACAGTTCCTCAGATTTAACAATAGGTAATCTTATTTCCAACTTCTTTAATTTGTTCAATGCTTTTTTTTAATGAGATATTCATAAAGAATAATGAGAATGCTTTTTTTAATGAGTTACATTTATAAAGAATAATGAAATGTCATTCTTTCTGCTTCTTCAGTGAGATTTTCAAAGGTTATTTCCATAGAGGAAATGTCTGTTTCCATTGTCTTTTTGCTTTCAGATAGTCTATCTCCTCTGAAATGAGCTTTTGTTTATTACATATTACTTCATTTTTTGTTTGTTTCTGTTCTAGATGCATCATTTTTCACGTGCAGAGGAAACTAATTTTCTCAGTTTATTACTCATGGGAATACTCATAATTCCCCCATAACATTTTATATATTCTTTCACTATGCGTCACGCAACATAGGTTTCTTGGGCCATATTTTCAACTTCGACTTTTTTATAGGTTGAGAATCCATGTTCAATAGCTGCTTGCCCACGTGATAAAGCAAAAATAATTTTCATGGCAGACCAAAGTTTATCATAATTTTTTTTATTCTTGAAAAATTCACTGAAAAAAGCATCCATCTTCTGGTCTGCCCTAAATTCTGAAATGCAGATTTGTGCATACTTATAACATTTTCACGAAAATGTTTATATTGCAAAATAATTTAATCACATTCACTATCCAAAACAATTTTTTGTGACAAATGCATAAGCACTTGTTTTAAGGACTTTTGATAAGTTTCAGATTGTGAAGACATTTCCATGGGATAGAAACATGAGGAGTGTCTAACCAAAATGTAGTTAATCGGACACTTCGTCATGAGACGATGCAGAAAGTTGGTGACAAAATTGCGGGTCTCCATTCAAGGACCATGGAAACCTTGTTTAAAAGGCTGACTTATATAATGCAAATCTCAATAAACCACACAACTTTCCAAAAGTAAACAGTACAACTTACTTGTGTAAAGTAAACAACTTTCCAGAAGTAAGTTGTGCAGTTAAAAAACCCCTACACTCTGCACTGCAAAAATAACATAAAATTAGCAAATTAAATTTTAAGTTTGCCATCTTTTCACTTTCCTTCAAAGCTTTTAAAGGAAAAATACTACTCACAGTATAAAAGTCATATCAGATTGTTTTTGTAAATGCAACTATGCAAAATATGAAGCAGGCAAAAGTGTAGTATAATGAACTTTAAATGTGAAGCGTATTTATTTGATTGATAATTAAATTACATAATTTTTTACACTTTAACTCTCATTTTATTTTGAACTGATTCTAATGTGCAAATATATTGATATATACTGAATATTATTTTGTCAAATGATCCAGATAATGCCAAAACCTTTGGTCCTAGTGTGTGCGCTATAATGGTCTTTTACTGTATAAACTACAATGTCTTTCTATGATTTGACTGAAGATAATTTATTTTTGTATGATTTTATAACTTTGCCCTTGACTTTTAAAACCCATTAGCCAAAACCAACCATACAAAAATAAATCTACGTAAGAGTTTTAGTCAAAGCATTTTATGCTCTTAAAATAAGCATTCTTTGTTGAGAAAAAACAATTGAAAGAATACAATTAATTTTAATGTATGTTTTTTAATTTCTGCACATACTGCGATGCAATGGCATCATGTTGCTGCCTGAGGTAAAGATTGTTGGTGTTTTCCTGCACTAGAAAGACATGTGGGGGAAGAAATTACTATTGATAAGGATATAAAAATATACATTTTTTAATCTTAAAAAAAATCAAGTATTGTGAAGAAAAGTCAAGAAAATCTTCATTTTGGAGCAGAAAAAGCCAACATAATGCTTTTGGAGCAGTAAAAAGCAATTAGAGCAGAATTGTGACCCCCGGAATTAGAAATGTCCGTTTTGATTAACTGGAATTTGGTGAAGGGAGTGAGCGTGCGGGCCTATCATTTGGGCGATCAGGGAGGGAGGGCTATCAGCCCCCCTCCTTGACTTTTAGAAATACATTGAATTTATACACATGTTTTGTTGTTTTTTTACCTATAATTTGTTGAAAATATACTCTTTGACGACTCCCGAGAAAATTTTAAAATGACAGGCCTGCGAAAATGGCCCCGAATTTCTTCTGCCGTGACTCCAGGGTAAGGGATTTCACTTTATTTCAGAAGGCATCTACTGTAGGAGGCTATGCATTAATTTACATATTGTTTAAAACAATTGATAATTATCTGAATCAAAATTACGAAAATTTTATTTTTGGCATCAAACGTTTCTTTTAAAAAGCTTAAATATTTGACATTCTTTAACAATACCTTTCTAGCATATTCTGTCATATCTTTTTTATTAGCAAAGAACAACATCCTTGAAGCTTCATTGAGAGCTAACTTTTCATAGGCTTTTTCTATGCAGGCAGAGATTTCATTTCGCACAGTATCCTTTAAAATGTTCACAAAAAAATTGTAACTTTCAGCTGGCACACTATCACCACATAGGAATACCTGAAATTCACATAACATTTTTAGTTATAGGACATTGATACATGATGAAGCAAACTAAAAAATAATGTTAAGTCGAATGAAAACATTACTATTTCACAGGGTTGACAAGTTTTTGCCATAGGTGGAAAAAACCATTGCAAATATCTGGTAAAAAACGTCCTGGCAAAAATATATTTGCCACTAAAATGGCAAAAATAGGATTCACTGTGTCCCATTTAACTTTTTTTCCAGATTAAAAGGAAACTAAAGCATCATATAAAAGAAATAGTTTCAAATCAATGTTATTTGTATTTAATTTGAACACCAAGTTAAGCGAGTATAATTTATGAATTATAGAATTAGAAATATGCATTTCATAAAAAAATACTAAATTTTATATCAAAAGTATAAATGGAAATTATATATCAAATTTATAGCAAATAAATAGAAAAGTAAATGATCTGTTCATTTTGTTTTCAAGTTACTTTTCTACTTTCTACAGAACAATTTCAAAATGAGGTACAGTGAAACCTGCCCAGGACGGACACCCTATGAAACGGAAACCTGCCTTCAACGAAAAAATAAAATAGTCCCGGCAATTATTAATTATTTTTAATGTAAAATATCCTGCATGAAACGGAAACTGCTTAACGCGGAAACGAACTCCATATTTGTCCATGTTTCGGACAGAAAACCTGTCCAGACGAACTGCAACATTCAGTTTTTTCCTAGGTGAATTCCCAGTCGTGGGATTTTAGCTCTTTTTTATTCTTTTGTTAGGAATTATTTTCAGTTACTTGACCTTGTATTATCAGAACTCACTGTGTCTGTTCTGTGTGGGGAGAGGGTATGTTTCCTTTCTGTGTTACTCTTTTGACTAAACTATTGTTCCCGGAAATGGAATGGGGGAGAATGCGAAAGGCAGTGTTATCAGGAGCCTAAAACCACAAGACGAATTCCACAATGATTCCCCCCCCCCCTGACCCTCCTGCTTACATTCCTATTGCTCTGTGTAGGGCTGTAGGGGCTTCCTTATTAGTGCTTTACAAGAGATACGAAGGCTGCGGACGGATCGTGTTCGTCTGTTTCTGTTCATAGACCATTTGGCAGTACTCGTGACAACGTTGGTGGAGAAATGGCGACCGTTCGTAAGAAGCATGTGCTAAGTTCAGATGAAAAAATGAAAGTTATAGAAGCAAAACAGAAAGAAAATTTAAGCGTAATCCAGATAACCGAAAAATTTAACATAGGAAAGACGCAAATTTATGAGATCATAAAAAAAAAAAAAAAGATGAAATTAAAGAAGACTGGTTAAAGGGAAATGGAGAAATGAAGAGAAAAATGCGTAAGACTGGAAATGAGGAAGTGAATGAAATGGTTTGGGAATGGTTTGTCGATGCCAGGTCGCGAAACTTACCAATTTCAGGTCCTATGATCCAAGCTCAAGCAAAACAAATTGCAAAAGGACTTGGGAAAGAAGAATTTTATGCTTCAAACGGATGGTTGGAAAGTTTTAGGAAAAGGCATGCGATTAAGTTTAAAGAAATTTGTGGGGAAGCTGCTGACGTTGATCCAGAAACTGTAAGCAACTGGGAGGAAAAATTGCTTAAAATAATTGAAGGGTACGAACTGAAAGACATTGCAAATGGTGACGAAACGGGATTATTCTTCCGAGCTTTGCCTAGCAAAACTTTGTGCTTAAAAAACGAAAACTGTGCGGGTGGTAAAAAGTCCAAGGAACGCTTAACTGTATTTCTTTGTGCGTTTATGACGGGGGAAAAAGAAAGACCATTAGTCATAGGAAAGGCAGCCGAACCTCGCTGCTTCAAAAACTTGGAATTAAAAAAATTGCCAGTTGAGTGGAGATCAAACAAATAAGCTTGGATGACTGCGAAAATCATGGAGGAATGGCTAATTAGCTTCAATTCCAGAATGAAAAAAGATAAAAGAAACGTTTTGCTGCTTTTAGATAATGCGACGTGTCATCCACGTATAGAACTGTCCAATGTGAAATTGGCCTGGTTTCCAGCAAACACTACAAGCGTTACCCAACCCATGGACCAAGGGATAATAAGAAATGTAAAAACTTTATATAGAAGCTTAATGATGCAATCACTGTTAGCAAATATGAAAAGTGCTTCTAATTCCTCCGAACTAGTAAAATCTATAAATGTTCTGGACGCCGTTATGTGGCTCGGAAAGGCTTAGCAAAAAGTTACTGGTCAAACCATAAAGCTCTGCTTCGAAAAAGCAAACTTTCCAGGGAAAAGTTTCGTCGACGAAGCTTCATGCAATTTAGACATCGATTCTCTTCAAGAAATGCTGGATGAAGGGGATATAAAAATGAAAGCATTAGATTTTGCAACATTAGATGATAAATTAGCAACTGAAACACCATATAGTGAGATCGAAAAAGTTGTTTTAAGTCCCCAAGCTTGGGATATTAATATAAGTAGTGATGAAGAAGAGGAAATTGGCAAGACCGAAAATATCGTAATTAAGACTTATCCGGAAGCAATGCAGAGTTTACAAAATCTGTACGAATTTGCTGCCTTCAAAGGCGATGCAGAACTTTTAAATTGTATAGCTAATGCCAAAATAGGTGTTGAACACCAGATTGCATGCACACCATTAGTGCAGAAAACAATGTATGACTATTTTAAAAAGTAATTTTTTGATATGCTTCATAATAAAACCTTTTCGTTTGTTCGGATAACTGCTACTTTCTTTCAAGGAGTATCCATGTTTCTTATAGGTAAGAAAAATATTTATTTACTTTTTTGAAAAGTATATCCCCTCTATGAGACGGAAACCTGTCTAATACGGAATATTTTCGCGGTCCCTTAGCATTCCGTTTTAAACAGGTTTCACTGTACAATACTTGGGGGGTTAGGTAGGTCATTGTACTTTTGTAACTGTTGTGATGATTTGTAGGCCATAATATATGAGCAATACCTGGGTCGCCTGATCTGGCTTTTTGATCCCTCCTGGGAAACATTTTCTTAATGGGTTCGTCTTAAGAAAACTAATAAATCAAAGTATCCCAAAATCTTGTTCCCAGTTATCTTATTTCACAAATTCAAGTTCAAGATTCTCATCAATTTCTGCTGATTGTAAGTAAAAATACCTAACACCTAGTCAGTATGGTATTATTATTTTGGAGCTTATAATTTTTACATCATACTTAAGTTAGTTGATCAATACTACGTAAAAAAAAATAACCATAAAATTAAATCCCCCCCCCCCAACTATTGATTATCTACGCCCGCAACCATTAAAAGTTTTTAAGTTTTGTGTGCAACTTTCTAAAAGTTGCCCACACCTGATGTAGGTACAGTAAAACCCCATTAAAACGTGGGCTTCGGGGGACATGTTTGGTATCCACGTTATAACATAACCACGGTATAGTTGAACTATACTGCTGAACCATATTCATGAAATAATACTTGCTTTTGTTGCATCATTTTTAACTTTATCAATTACTCGTAACTTTTCTTCCCCTATAGGATAATTTTTTCTTTTCTTCTTTGCTGTCATTTTATTCACTAATTGCTGTGCAAGAAGCACACACATCTCAGCTGTGCAATCAGTCTATCGATAGATAGGTTATAAACCAACTGTGTTTGGAGAGAAAAGGTGCTTAAAAATCTCTTTATTTTATCAACATGGGATTGTGAAGGGAAGAGGTCTTAAGAAAAAATTAGATTTGGAAGGGAAAGAACGCACTTCTCACAGAGGAATATGTTTACTTTTCACAAATGCTACAGAGTATGGAATACAAAGGTTGATAGTGCTATAAAAGAAGTTACACGTGCATAACTAGACTTCTGAAAATGGAATAGTTAAGCATTGAACTAAACAATCCCTGACAGATTGAGCTCCATCCATGTCAAGAGAAACTAGTCAGGGCGATTGCACCCAATTTTGAAATCAAGCTATATGTTCTGGGTTGAAGGCCAGAAAAAGCATAAAAAGGTGTAGATTATACCTATCACAATAGGGCTTTATCTGTTAGTGCTTCTGGTGGGGGATGGATGTTCTTTGGCTAGAATATTTGTGTGTTCAGGCTTGCTTTATTTACAATGGTAAATAAGGAATCCCCTTTAAATGGCAATAATAAGGGGTGGTTTAAAGGTCAGGGGACATGATAGTCACCAAGGTATACTCAGGCGCAGTATAACAGGGTTTTACTGTATTTGGTGAATTTCAGGATTTGAATAGTAACAACTTAGAAATTGAAAGTCACTATTTGTTCTTTTTTCAAAATACAAAAAGAAAGTAAATCAAGTTGCCTTATATAAAGCGCTACAAAAGTTTTTTTTCCATTGTATAAGTTTAGCTACTTTCTGAATTTAACTTACTTAGACTTTCAATAAGTAGCTGTTTTAATTATGGGATTTATTAATTAGCAAAATAAAGGTATTTAATAATACTCAAAAAATAACTTAATTATTTAGGTCCTTATAAAATTAGACCTTACTGCTCATTATTTAAGTACAATAAGGACTTTTTTCCACCGTCCTGGCAAAAATACCAACCCTGCTTTTCAGATAAAAAATTTAAATTTATAAAATGAAAGATTATATACAGATTTCTATTTGTATGATTACTAATTTCGATTAAGTGCCTTACTTGAAATCTATCTATAAATACTAGATGATAAAAAATCAATATACTAATATAGAGCCTCTAGTTCATAAATACAACTTAAAACAAACATTCAATGAAAATTAAATTTGAATACTTGATGAAACTTCATAAAAGTTATTAGAGGTGTAGAAAAATATAACAGGATTAAAAGCTCAGTAAACACTTATGTTAAGAGAACATTTATTCAAGAATTTAAAATCATGATCCCTTTAACTGAGTTTTCAAAGCCATTAACAAATAAATAGCTTAGTAAATTTGAAGGACATCAAGAAAAGAAACTCGCTAGAAATATTTTTTATTCAGAACTAAAACAAATTCTAAAAGTATCCTGTGGCTCAAATATATTTTAAAATTGAAATGTTGCAACAATTATACGAAAATGCACTAAAAGAATAGAATAAAATAAATTTTAAAGCAAGTTTTATATGTTTAACTTCTGAGCAGTGTGATACAACTCTGATTTTGAAGATTTGATAAAAAGAATAATTTTAATAACTTAAAATGTTTTAGTTATGAGTTATGCAACAATTATTTTTCTTCTTCTTCTTCTTCAAAAAAAAAAAAAACTTTGAGTAATTAGTTACTATTATTTTTTTTACCTTGTTATAACTTCCTTCCATTAAATACTGTTCCATTGATACTGGATACCTGATATAGATACTCGACTGGATTTCCTTAGCAGGTAATAATTCTAGCTCCTTAAGGAAATTAATATCAAATTAATACACATAAATTTAAAACATTTGATTCATTTTTTTGTCAAATTTAATGATTCTTTTATGGTATTTGAAACACAATTGCTAAATATTTTACATGATTTTTAATTATGTTTGGAATGAAAAGAGAAAGAAATGTTATTTATTTATTTTGTAACAATTTATAATGAGTACTTGAAAGGGGAAAATCATAATGATAAAGATGATCTAAAATTCAAAAACATTAAATTACATGCAAAAAAAAACATTTGTGCTTTAATTTAACGTGAAATTTTATTTCTACAACCTCTTACTTGTGACTTTCCAGAGAAGATGTAAAATTAATTTGCTTTTATTGTTATTGCACCTTAGAATGTGGTACACCTGCATGCTTTGGGATCGTTCTCAAGTGATGCCACACTTTTTTCAATTCGCCCTCCTGCCCTCTTTGTCACAAAATGTCACACTATAACATACCCCTACGCCCTCTTGTCACATGTAATGCTATACTAGCAAAAGTACTTGCAATTCAGGAACAAAGTTCCATGTTATAGATCACATTACCAATTTTATTTTTGAACTTTTAATGACATTTGGGAGCATAACATTAATAATGGTTATATTTGTACTTTATTTGCAAAAGATGAAATTAAGGTACAACAGAAAAAAAACCTAATTAGTACATAACAGTATGCAAAATATATTAATTTTTCAAATTCTGTAAAAATGGCCTGCACTATTTTGTCTTAAAAAAAGTAAATGCCCAAGAATATTTCCTTTGAAATTAAACCTTACTCAGCATCAATGTTTTTGATGCAAAATAAAATTAAAAACATTGCAAAAAAAAAAATGTGCTTTTATTTTAAGCAAAATAAGGAGATGTTACACTTCATGCTACCCCTTTTCCTTGTCACAAATTGTCCTAATTTCTCGAACCCCTCCTCCCCCTTGAAACCCTACATGATTTATGAACAGACATGTGACTCATTGTATAAAAAATAGGAAAAAAAAAAAGAGAAGAGAGAGAGAGAGAAAAAACTTTCACACGGTGAATTTTTTGCCGAAGTGAAAATTTTAATTTCTTAAATTACTGAAAATACAGAATTTCGTCAAAATACGGAAAAATCGCATGTCTATATGAATGATCCCCTTTTTTGGATTCAAAAGTAAGTCAATAATGAGCATAGGGAAATTTATTTTGTGTTACATAAAATGTTCATCGTAACAATTAGAAAAAAAAAGAGAGTTCAATAAATTAGCATCAACAAAAATATAATTAGCATCATATACAGTATGAAAAATATATTAACTTTTTCCAATTCTGTAAAAATGACCTGCGCTATTTTGTCTAAATAGAATAAATGCCCAAGAATATTTCCTTTGAAATTTAACTTTTAACTGGAAGTTTATTAAATTTTAATCAGCATCAATGCTTTTGATGCAAAATAAAATTAACAAGATCACAAAACAAAAAACTTTAAAAATAAATTATAAAAAAGTTTTTTTAATTTCAGATTTAATGTGCTTTTATTTTAATCAAAATGTGGAGATGTTACACTTCTTGCTAGCCCTTTTCTTTGTCACAAACTGTTTTAATTTCTTGAAACCCTTCCTCCCCTTGAAGTCCTACACGATTTATGAACAGACATACGACTCATTCATGAAAAAAATACTGAAAAATCCTGGCATCGCAACATAACGCCAACGATCTTCTACTCGAAAAGATTGGACACTCTGGTAGAAACCTATGTTAAATGCTTCGGAGCAGAGGGGTCTGAGAAGTATAAGTAAAAAAGCAACATTTAGGATGAGATTGGCGAGAGAATCTTGGCGAAAATCATACTGAGGATGTCATTGCGGCAGTAAGTCGCCAAAGTGGATGCACTGATCCTTTGAGGCACGCACAGCGAGATCGTCCGAAACCCCGGGGGTCGGATCGTGTATCAGAGAGGTAATAAAACGAAAGGGGCCAGAAAGCGCAGAAATAGCCTGAGGTACGTTGTTCATGGTCGACCCTTCTGCTATTATTAGGCGCGTGTCAATCACTTCTTAACGAGCTTCACATAGTTAAAATATATAAGGGAAAATAAAAGCAAACGCGAAGTGTTCCCAACTGTCAGGATGAAACCTATTTGCTCCTGTTAAGGAAGATTCGATAAGTTGCTTTCCTTTTTGGAAAAAATTCAATTACAGAAGACATTTTGTTACTGCTGCATGTAAATTATAGTACAAAGCGCTGCCGTTAGAAAGTCACGAAACAGGGAGGGTAATTTTATCGGATTAAAAAAATTGAAAATACTTTAGATGACGGCAGTCGATTAGCGAAAGGAGTGGGGGATCTTTAGCTTCCTTCAAAATCGGAAGTTTAGACAAACTTTTTTTCTTCAAAAAGTACTTTTAGTTTACATCGGGGACCGCGCCCCAATTCTGTCTGATGGACATCCAATGCTGGAGCAATTTGAAACACGGATTCCCGGAAAATGATTTAAATATTTTAAAGTATTGTTTCAACATACAAATATAGTAAAAAATAAATAGAGAAAATTCTAATAACAAATTTCTTCTGTGTTTATTCCTTTAAGGCTCTTAAAATTGTTGGGCTTTGCTTATTAATATGTTTAAATTCTGTTTTGGTCAAATGATCGAAACCTCCTCTAACGATTACATTTTTTTTTTTTTTTTTCAAAATTTTCTCTTATGGATGTAGTTTTAAGTTGCAGTTCCGAATTTTAAAATTAATTTTTTTAACTTAAATACAATCATCATATAAAGAAAAAAAAGGCTTCATTAAGAGTAAATGCACAGGTTTATCTCCAGCGCTCTTCATTCATTAAAAATTGAGATCTGCGTGGGCAAAACAGAAGAAAAAAGTACGCCGACTTTCAAATTGAACAATTATAAAACTACAATTCGCATCTATAAGTGTTTTTTATATCAGCTTTTCCACCAGAAAGTTCTCTGTAACTCATTATTTCCAAGTTTTCATTGAAAGGTTTTCCCCCGTAAGAGTTCGAACGTGCACGCAAAAATTGTCTCAGAACATTAGTGGCAGAAGCGAAGGGAATCGTTATTTTATCAAGTATTAGAGGAGTATCTTCAAAAATAAAACATTAAGCCAAGCCGAAAAATTAGCCTAGTGAAGCAAACATTTATTATAATCATGCCGGCTAACGGGATGTTGCCTGAATAGCTATTTAAAAAACACTTTGAATTCCAGTCTGTTCAATTCACATTCCTGTTCCCTTAGTATTTGTTTTTTGGAGAAAAGCTGTCAAAGCTTGAAAACATTTTCAACTGTATTCCCATTTATCAGATCATTATTTATATCATATTGTATACTGCTGCTGTTATATTACGTAGTGTTTTTATTTTTACTGAATATTTTGATTGAACAATTTTGTTTATTTTAATAAAAAATAATGCTACTAAGTAACATTAAGTCTTAAGTTTATTAGGATTAGATTTAGTATCTCTCTCTCAAAATTCCTATTCATTTGTCTTAATGGTTTTCAAGACCTACACCTACTGTTTTTAATAGTTCAAATTTTATTAGTTGTTACCAGTGGAGAACCTGGAAATTTCTGAAAGCCCTTTCCTGCGTACAACATTCGCTTAACTTGGCTTATTTGTCCCCCCCCCCCCCTCGTTCCTAGCAGCATGAAAGCGCCCGACAGAACCCTTTAAATCAGGGATATCAGGGAAGTCTGGAAATTTTTTCTTTGTTTTTGATTTATTCCAGAGTTCCAATGAACTTATCTGTAATCATTAAAATGATTCAACGTTCCCTTATTAAAAGTTAATTCTGAAATTATTTTACTCAAAAAAGTTAATTTTAATTGCCGTTTTTCATAAATTTTTGCCCACATATGAAAAAAATGTGATCTTTTTGCATCCGCAATGGGAACTGGACTTTGTAAGTTTTCGATGTTTCTTATGCTTTGTTAAAAGGTAAACAATTTTTTTCACCAAAACTTTAATTTGAAATTTTTAATCAAAATTTCGTGAATCGTGATCGTAAGGAAGAACTTTCAAACGTCAAAAGATAATACCTCTAGTTTTATTTTTATTTAAATTTCTTTATGCATGCGTAATTCTTAACATCGTTTAAAATACTTGAAATAAAGGTGGAAACTGTTAAATAATATTTTTAAATTTGAAAAATTCAGAAAATAAAAGTAATTAACTATGCACTTATGACGATAATGTTTTTTCTCTTACACACATTCAGTCATCATATAAATTGTTTCTGCGCAGGAGGAACATGTTAAATATTTGCAGTTAATCGCAAATAAATAAATAACTAAATACATAATCAAATGAAAAACTAATTTAAAAATCACTTATTTAATTTCTTACTCAGCACGTATGTGAAATGTTTGAATAAATTCTCATGCTGTAGATTGAGAGATTTACCTATTTCATGAACTGAATTTTTTGACACGATAGCATTAATCCTAAAATGTTTAATTTTATTGTCAAAAGTCTTTTCTGGAGCTTGGTATTTCCTAATATAATTAAATGCTTTTCTAATCTTTAAAAAATGCATACATTTCTTAATAAAATTTAACTATTTCAAAAAAGTTTGAAAGTTATGCATGTTCATTTTTCTTTCAAGCTATTACTCTCACCCGTCAAATATTTATTAATTATTTTGTTGCATAGTATAAAATTCAATTAAATAGAAGTAAAATTAAGAAAAATGCTTTGTTTTTAGAACATTAAATTGATAACAAGTGACAAATAATTAAAAAATGCATCTTGTCCTTCCGTAGAACTATTATAAAACTAGGTCGATACTTGACTGCAGAATTTTTGTGCAACAAACTCTTTTGGCTGTAACTAAATGTAGTGTAGAGTTTCGTAAAGAAAACCAGAAACGGAAATGAAAATGGTCGCTCAGTTTTGTTTGTTATTTCCCTTCATTTTACTCTCAATCACTTAGGTACACATTTCTGATTTTGATCCAGTGAAATTTTAAACATATGTTGCAAGACGATCGCACAATGAGCAGTTATTTAACGGTGGGGGCAGTGAGATTAAAAAAATATACACATTAATGAAAATCAACGTGTTGCTTGGGGATGTTGATGTTAACTTTATCTTAAAAACATCATCAATCCATGAACATTTTCAGTGCCGGATATAGGGGGGGGGGGGGGACAATGTCACCCTGGAGGCACTTCTCGGAGGGGGCAAATTCAACTGTGATGCAAAAAATAAAAAGGCAAAGGAAAAGAAGAAGAAAAAAAATAAAATAAAAAATGGGAAAATATTTAATTTTTTGGAAAGAGAATTAAAATCCTGGTTCAGAGCTCTGATTTGACCATTGACCGGCTACTTTGATAACGATTAAAACAGATTAATACAATTATTTATTTGTTTAAACTGTCGGAAACTAAAATTTAGGTATACTCAATATGTTGCGTTGTTGATTAGTCGGCCGCTCCTCTGGGGGCGCCCAAATTTTGCAAATGTCAAAATTTAAACTAAAAAAAGTCAAGGGTTTTTCCCCTTGTAATAGCGAAATATAATTCATGCTATGCTTAAACAATAAAATAGTTTTTGTTTTCCAAATTTTCAAAGCATCCTTTTGGGAAGAGGCGGGAGGTCGGAGGGGGAAGGGGATCTTGTAAGTGTCGTTTGGGAAGGGGGTGGGGAGAAGGCAGACGTGTGTCTTTTCGGTATGGACGTTAGTAAGAGGAGGGGGGGGGGGGGGTCCTGCTCCCTGGATTTAAAAGAAATGCTCATTTTGTTTTGAATTTCTATGAATATTTTTATGAGTAAAATCGTTTAAATTTTAAGCAGTTTTGTTTGCTTTTTTCCCTAATATTTTTGCAATCCCAAATGCATCTCCTAAGGCCTCAAAATTTTTTAAATGGGGGAGAATCCATCCCTTCAACTGTCAGAATTTCACATACGCAGTTAAGGGGGGGTGCGCTCTAATGTCGAGATGAAAGGGCCATGTCGTGGGAACATTAAGAAAGTTTTCTGGGTTTATCAGTGGCCACCAAGTAGAAAATCCTCAAAAAAAAAAAAAAAAAAAAAAAAAAGCTCAGTACATAAAAGTTTATGAAATGTGAATAATAATTGGATGGAGAGGGGGGGAAGGGATAGTTTTGTCTCGCCTCGGAAAACTTCAAACCCGGTACTGACCTTTTTCACACATTTGCTTGAAGTGAAAATTTGAATAAGATATACTTCATATTGTATCTAATAAAATAAACAGTTGAAGAATAGTCAATAATACTGATAGTATTTTTATTCGCTAAGCTAAATTAATTTTTATCTCCTAACTTGAATCTTTATTCATGTTTCCTTTTTAAACTTAAAAGGGTGAGTAGCGAAAACAAGACTATTATGTGTATTCGTACTCAAACGACCCCACATGTATAAAAATACAAGTGTAATGCTTTAGCTCTTAACACAGCTAAAAAACAAAGACCAAACATCTGTTTTCATTTTGCGGTTTGCCTGAGAGCAGCAAAGACCCCGGAAGATGGTACGATAATGATAACGACCTACCCCCCTGAACAACTTATAATTTCTAGGAATTCCGAGCGAAAAGCTATGGCAAACCTTTCGCCAATTTCCAAGAAAGATCAGTTGAAGTTTGGCGGCAAATGCATGCGAGCTGCCCTAAATGTTTGTTTTTTTGTTGTACACCTCAGACCTGCCACGGTTGTTTTCTGGGCAATACCGAAACCGAAGTATCCCATCTTCTTCTTTCTACCATCTTTGATAACGCCACAAAAGCTTATTAAAAACCTTATATTACAAACACTAATTACTATGCAATAGAATTATCAAATACTAAACAACATCAGATTATTACTTCAATATAAATAATTAAGGCTCGATGTCTACAAAAAAAAAAAAAAAAACGCGGAAGTCTACTTTCTTTGGAACTTATAGTCATATGTCAAGTCTGACAGCAATATAATCTATAAAAATTCATTGCATTTTTTAAAGAAATAAACATGTTTTCGAGCATTAACTTTTTAAACTTAAATAAGTAATTCAGATCTGCCAAATAATAAAAATGTTAATGAATATGGTGTGAATTGAGAGGAAAAAAAAAGCCAAGTACCAAAGCATTATATGAAGATCATAAAGCTTGACAATGGATAAACAAAGAAAGAATTATAAGAAGAACAAGATTATTAGTACTCAATAAACATACTTGAGATTTAGACACACAATAGTTAATTTTTTATTTAAATACATATGTGCAACATTTTGAATGGTTTTATAAATGAAATTCTAAGATCGATAGGAGGTACAATTTAAAACATTTGATTCATTTTTTTGTCAAATTTAATGATTCTTTTATGGTATTTGAAACACAATTGCTAAATTTTTTACATGATTTTTAATTATGTTTGGAATGAAAAGAGAAAGAAATGTTATTTATTTATTTTGTAACAATTTATAATGAGTACTTGAAAGGGGAAAATCATAATGATAAAGATGATCTAAAATTCAAAAACATTAAGTTACATGCAAAAAAAAAAAAAAAGAAAGAAAAAGAAAAAACATTTTTCGCTGAAATATTCTTTGAACAAGATTATTAATGGGGCTGTAATATTTAATAATTATAAGAAACTGATATGATCATTAAAACTTAAAAGCAAAAAATTATTAAAAAATAATAATTTTTAGTAAATTGTTTTGACCGAAATTTCAAATGGGAGTGGCAAAATGACGCCCAAGCAAGGCCTTTACTACAGAAGCTCAAACTTAAGATTAAAAATAATGTTAAGCTCAAAGTTACTGATGTCCAAGAGGAAGAATTCAATAGTAAACGAGAACTAGAAAGGTTTCCCGAAGCCGATGCAACTGGATTTCAAAATGCGTAAAAAATCGGGATTGACCTTTGAAAGTGCAAAAAACGGACCAAATATATAAATTATACTCTTAACTTGCAAAACTTGGCAGGTATGTACGCATGTAAGTAGGATACTTTCAAAATTTTCATAGAAAAAAAAGAGGAGAGAAAGAGAGATAAAAGCCTTTCACATTATGAATTTTTGCCGAAATGAAATTTTTAATTTCTTATATTACCAAAAATACGGAATTCTGTCAAAATACAGAAAAAAACATGTCTGTATGAATGACCCTTTTCTTAGATTTAAAAGTAAGTCAATAATGAGTATAGGGAAATTTATTTTATGTTACATAAGATGTACATCGTAAGAATTAGGAAAAAAAAACATAAAACAGCCTCCTCAACAACCTCATTAAAAATAATAAAAAAGAAAAGGAAAATCATAAAATATTACATTCAGTGGCACATCATGATTTCGTGGAAAATTATAAAAAGAAATGAAAAGAAAAAGCAGCACCTCCAAGAACATATTTAAAGCTTCTCCATAAATATCTTTAAGAAATACCTATACAAAACACCAAAATTGTTCAAAAAGGAAAATGGCAAATTTCAGCTCTTGGTAAAGGCAAATAAATATCTTTACAACATTAATTTTGTTTCTGAAGCAAATGTTAACACTAGCTATCTCTCTCTCAGCATAAATTCTAAATTAGTCAAATATACTGTAGATAATATACTGTTTTAATGGTCAAAATACTTTTCATCAAAACAAAATAAATCATTTAACTGAAAATGAAATTAAATTAGAAATGTAAAATTTTGCAGAATGTTTTAAAGTAAAGTTTAATGAGTCACAGCTTATTGAGTCATATCACAGTTTACCTGTTAATTTTCTTACTGAACAAGGTTTTTCCCACATAAAAGTGGCATAAAAGAGCATCCACACTAGAGCGGTGCCTAAACTGAGCCAAGGCTAACCTGAATGGCACTGAAGATGTTTTGGGTCTTTGTGATGGTGGTTATACTTGCTCTGAGTAAGCTCTAGCTTGGATGCCACTTAAGAGGAATAATAACATTTATGTTTTGAAGATTTTGAATAAAAATAACTTTGAATAAAGTCTTACAGTGTGAAATTCGGCGACTCTATTCTGAGCTAATAGACAAAGTAGATTTAGTCCCAAAAGTTGATACTTTGATGCAGACTCTGGTAAATCATTTCTGGAAAAACAATATGCAAGAAGACAACTCATTAAATTTGCAATGTAAACAAAACAATTTTTAAAAATAAATATGCCGTTATAAAATTATAAAGGTGTCAACAATTACAATAAAAACTTAAAACTTATTTATGTATAGAATAATATCAATAGTTAAAAATAAAATTAGATGAATTTTCGGTAGAGGAATGAAAACACTTTCATTTTGTTTTTGAAAAGAGTCAAACCACTTTACATTCCTTTTCCTTTCTTCAGAATCCACTTTCTTTACCAGACATTACTATCATACTTAAAAATAGAAGGACAGAGAGAATCTATGAAACCTCTTGATATTTGTTCTTAGTAACTCAAATAATAATTAACTAAATGCATTATAACTTTATGACTTTTTCTCATATTATTCTATTTAAGTGCTTATTAAGACATGCATCAGGCACATATACTCGCTCAAGAATTTTTTTAGAAAGAATTGAGTGCAAAAATATTCGAGGTATACAGTAATTTTCCCTCTTTCTAGTGTACAAGGACTACAACAACAGCTTGGGTATCAAAATAAAAAGCATCATTAAATTAAAGAAAAGAAAATTACCTTTAAAAACCAATGCAGTGAAATCCATGCTAGAAAATATGTCGTTAATTCAGACAATATGGAATAAAAACAAAAAATGCTCTTAGAACAAAAAGATTAAGTTTAACAGCAATAGGATGTCCACAACTAAGGATGATTTAATTTTTTTAATGGGCTTAAAAGAGTAAGAATGAAATCAGTGACCAAACTATTAACATTAATGTTAAAAAAGAATGTGGGGTGCTTCTCTATTCACATTTTCATGATTCTACATTAAATAACTAGCAGTAAGAAAGTTAACAACAATTGGTATCAAGCACCCCTTGCTTTTTTTAAGCTTGCTTTTTTGTTTAAAAGAAAAAAAAAGTATGAAAGTTGTGAAAAATGCTTACGTTGTAAAAAACAAATAAAAGTCAAAAATAAATTAAAGATTGAAAAATAAAAAATTGAAAAGAAGGTTTTGAGATAGGAATAAAGGGTGTGTTCATCTCCCCCCCCCCCCCCCAACTTTTAAAGGAATTGTCTGATTGTAAAGATTTTTTTTGCATTGAAGGATCTTAGTTAGGACATCTCATTCTCATATTTTACTTTTAGCTATGAACAATTTTTTTCAATTTTAAACAGCTCAAAAAACTACTCTAAGCACTCATAGCAAAATATGAAGCATATTATATAAACTGCATATGAAGCATATTATATACCTCAAATCCGGAATGCTCGGGGCTGCAATCTTTCCGGATTTTGGGTTCTCATTCAAAAAATTTTGTAAGCAGCATCAGAGCCCGTATAATTTGCTCTGGAACTTTTTATTAGCATTTTGCTCATTTATAGCATTTTTATTATCGTATATACTTGCTTATAACTTGTGAAATTCAGCACAAAAAACTAAGTTGGAGTAGGCTTACACTCAAGGCAAAGCATCTAAACCTCTAGACTTTTCCCCGATGTAATTTTAACTTCTTTAATTAAACAATAAAAGAAATATTCTGTCAAATTTTGATATGATTTTATATTTTCTAGCCACCAGCGGTGTAGTCCTGGAAAAAAGGTGGGAGGACGCTTACATATAGAAACATCAAAAAGTGGGGGTTCGCTTATGTAAAAATTCAAAACAAGTTGTTAAAATAAACACTAAATTGTAGTAAAAGATCAGACTATCGGGGAAAGCGAGAAATTTTCAATTTTGCGAATGTTCTGTGTCACGCAAAGATTAGAGATCATTCAAAAAATAAATACAGTACCGAACCCCCCGGCAAGCTCGGGACAGCCGCTAAGCCGGATTTCGGAATTTGCCGAATTTCGGAACCAGACCAAAAATGGCGGATTTACGAAAACATCAACGCTAATATGCGCATTTTTACTTCAGATCGCACTGTTTTCTTAACTGGTACATAAATAAGTAACTTTTTTTGGAAAAAATAATATGAGTACAGCCATGTGTTAAAATATTTTTACCAAACAAAAAAATAATTTATTCATGGATTAAATAAAACGCTCCAAATTCAGCAAAAATAAATCATACCCACCATGGTAGTTAACCGTTTCACTGAATCACTTGCAATTGTATGAAAAAGAAAATAGAGCTACATCTATAAAAAATATTAGCAGAGAAGTCAAACTAAAATGCCAGGCCATTTGCACAAATTGCAAGGGTTACTGGGCGCCATTTATGACTACAAAGAAAAAAAAAATAGAGCAAGTTTCTTTATCTTTCTTTCTTTTTTCTTTTTCCAGCGAATAAAACTTGAAAAACAAATTTTTAAGAATTTAAGGGAAAAAATAATTTTTTTTATAGGGAAAAAAGATGCTTAACTGAGCCCAAGAAATCAATTTTCACTTTTCAACATAGTAGGGTTTTCTGGTTTTATCTTGGTTTCCTAAGTTTAGTTCATATAAAGCATAAATATATCTACAAAATTGCTTCTATTTGAATCAAAGTTTACTGACATTTATTATTTAACAGATTCTTACATTAATATTTTTCTGAATTTCCAAAAAAAAAAAAAAATCGGAAATTTTCGGGAAAAGTGCCGAATTTTAGGATTTTCCGAACTTTGGGATTCCGAATTTGGGGTTCGGTACTGTATAAGAAAACTACAAGAAATAAGAAAGCAAAATTTAATGATATTAATTCAGAATTAAAACAACAATTAAAAAAAACTAATTGCAAAAACAAACCCTTTTCAGAAAATCGCGAAATAATTCTTTTGAAAACAGCACATTTCCAATCGTAATGTATATTTTGGCAATGCATTTTGTTCATTATATTTTATTTTCTTTCTCTTTAAAACGTCTATTTCCAAAAAAACCTGCAAAACGTTTTCAGATTTTCTTTCAAAGCAACAATAGAAACTCTAATCGTAAAAACAAACCCTTTTCAGAAAATTGCGAAATAATTTTTTTGAAAACAGCACATTTCCAATGTTCATTACATTTTATTTTTCTTCTCTTTAAAACTTCTATCTCCAAAAAACGGTGAAAAACATCTCCCGATTTTTTTTTTTTTAAACAAAAACTTTTTTTTCAGTTGCCGATTTTTTTTCGAAAAAGTTCCGGATTTTGGGATTCTGAAATTAAGAACCCATACTGTATATTGGAAAAAGCTCTGTAAACAACAATTTTTGTTCAATTTTAAACAGAAAAGTTCATTTTTTTTAAAAGAAAAAAATTAAGGGCTCATTAGGAAATATGAATCTTATTTAAATCCTGATCTAGCAGGTGGATTTGCTTGAAGCAAATTTTTTCAGAAAAAGCTTATGACGAAGGACATGTACCAGGCAAGAAGATCATCTAGAACTAAACGATGATACTTTCCCATGAAACTTTTTGATCTGCATTTTTAAGGGTATTTGTGAAGGAAAGAATGAATAAGTGAGTAAATGAATGAATGAACAAATGAGCGAGTGAGTAAACAAAATAGAGGGAGGGGGGAAGTAAAAACTAAAAGTAGTTTTTTCGTATGCTTATTGACGAAAGGTATAGAATGGTTGAGTGAAACAAATCAAAGCTTTATTTTTAATACACACATAAAAGGAGCCGCAGATGATTTTTGTAGGATTTTTGATCTAAATTATGCTTCCTATAAATATTACATTACAATTTAGTTGGTAAATCACGACTTCAGAAATTGATGAAAATAAATACTTCTATTATGCCAAAATTAATACAGAAAATAACTGTTTATTCTTATATATACAGCTGACGCTCATTTTTATGAACCTCAAATTTACGAACATTCAATTTTACAGCAGTTTATCCATCCCAAAAATTCTTCTACTAAAAGACTGTTTTTGATTTTAGTCTCTAACCATGAACGTTTTTCGTTGTTTCAAAGCATTTATGAAACTGAGCATCAACTGTATATTTTATAATAAAAATATATGCATAAATTTAATTCAGCTTACTGATAATCCAAGTAATAACATTTAAGTTGAGCCATATATCTTTCAAATGCAGGTATATTTTCATTTTTGATACTCCACTGAGCTCCTAACTCTAATATGTCTCCTAAAAATTAAACATAAATAAATAAATCAAAAATTATAATAGAATTATATAACTAATTTATCTACTTAAAGTACTCTTTTGTAAGGTCAAGAATTAAAGAAATTTTTTTTTTTTTGAGCTAATGATTCAAAAGGAGCATGTTTATGCAACAGCAAAGATCCACTTAGAGGGTAAAAAAGTCTTTTACAAGCAAAGTCTTTTTCACCACCATATAATTTATAAATTTAATCATACATTATTGATTAGGTTATACAAAATTGACATGAGTAGTACACCATTATTTGTGATCCATTTTACTCTATGACTTTAAGTTTTAAATCTGGTGCAAAGATTTAAACAAGAAAAATAAACACTTATAACACAATCTTGTTAGATGAAAAACTTCATGTGGTTTAAAATAAATTTTTTACTGAAAAATTGAAAAGCTTATTTTTACAGGTAGCAAAAATCTGCGCCATCCTCAACGTGTTAATGATGTCGCTTTTTTCAATATTTTTGACCTTTCTCCCCCTTTTTGCCCTTTGTCAAATTAAGTGTCTAGCGTCACCACTTCACCATATCCACTCTCTTTGATTGAAATATTCCAGTGTCTTACATAAACGTATAATTGCAGTTTAGAAACAAAGTACAATGTGTTATATCCATACCTGCCAACATTTCGAGGAAAAAATCCAGTAGATTGCGATACACAACAATTTCACATGTATTTTTCATTGTTTTTTGGGGGAAATGGGGAGTCTTAACAATCCCTTAAATTACAACCACCCATAAGTTCCTTATGTGATATGTTTCCCAGGATAACAAACAAAATAATCAGTCCTCAAAAGTTATAATTGATTTTATAATGTCTAAGCTGTAAGTTCCTTGTGTAAATCCATTTGTCGAAGAAATTAAATAGGATAATAACGTTTTTGAAATGATTTTTTTCCCCGTAAAATTCCCTATTTATAAGGGATTTCACCAAAATTTAGGAAAACCAGGAGATTTTAAATACAAACCGGGAAACCAGGAGAATAGGGGAAAATCCAGGAGTCTCCTGGAAAAACCAGTAGAGTTGGCAGGTATGGTTATACCATGTTTCAATTTTTACTTTTAAACTTCAACAATTTGTTTTAAAGACAGTGTGGGCTTAACAATAATACTGGCTGTGTGTGTAGTTAATTTGTATGAAATTACTTACGGGCTACCAACAATTCTTTAGTTGTAGCACTCTTATCATTTGTGGGAAGAAATGTCATCTGAGTCAATGCAATCTAGAAAATGGAAATATGTTAAACATGAAAATAAGTATATTATATTTATTGAATATACATACAACAAGAGATCACTAATTAGAAAGCATACGCACATTGTCACAGTATGTATTGCTAAAAATATCACTTACACATGTTTCGAGGTTCACAGGAAAACCTTCTACAAAAGGTTTTCCTGTGAACAATGCATAAGTTGAAAGTCCTATGAAAAATGCATAAAGTTGAGAGTTTTGTCTACGTTTTTGTAATCTGCTATGATAATGTTATTTTACTTTTCTACTTCATCCCCCCCCCCCCCAATTCAAAAGAGCTACACCAAGCAAATAATCAACATACACAGAGTCCTGGAGAAACTCCATGATATGGGCAAACAATGTACTCTACAATGGATACCTGCACACGTGGGTATAGAGGGGAATGAGGCAGCAGATGTACTGGCTAAGGAAGCGAGAGACCTCAATGAAGGAAAATTTCCCCTTGTCACGCTCAATGACATAAATGCAGTGGCAAAAGCAAAACTCAAGGACAAAAAAACCATAAAACTGAAACATCAGGTCTGCGAATTAACAACAAGCAGATCACTTACCAAAACACTAATAAGACTGAGAACTGGACACCTTAGGGGTATGAAAATTCAGCCGGAAGGAACGAGAGCATATCCCAGCTGCAAAAACTGTAACACGGAACTAAGTCCCGAACACGTCTTTTCTTGCCCGGCCATCTTGGCGAGAATTCAACAGATTAGCAACTCTCCCTACGAGGACCTTTATTCGTACAATTGCCTTCGCATTGCTGAGACTGTGTGGACCGTACATGGCCCTATTTGACATTCCAAATCTACTATCCATAGACACAACAACAACAACAACTTCACCCCCCCCCCTACCCTGTTAGCATGTGACCTTAGGGCTGCCCTCCCCCAGGCACGGGTAAGTGAAGTTCAACGACAGCTCGTGGCCCACCGGAGAGATCAGTTGAGCGTCAGCCCTGCCTTACTACATTGCTGTGTGGACCTGGCCCTCCTTGATACCCCTATGCTTGAAGAGTATCATTGGAGGGTTGTGGTTCCCTAATGTTATTTTACTACTTGTTTCCACATAAAAATAAATTTTATACTTTTTAGAGATTTGTATTTTAAAAGTTGCAATCTGAGAAACTTTTTAGTTTTGGTACATTATTCAGTGGCACCGTAAGCATAAGCGAAAGATGCAAGCCTTAAGCACTGTAATCAAGGTGCAATACCTGGCTGATTTTACTATCATTCATCAATACTTTCACAAAAATACTGTAATTAAAGGCAATAAAATCAGCATTTTCACAAAAAGTCACTTTCACAAAAATCCACATAAATTGCACCCTTATTACTCTGCTTAAAATCAAACTTACTTATGAAATAGAATGATGGAATTATTAATAAAAACATCATATAAGTAACTTTTTTTGCAGCATTTAACTAATTAACTTTTCTGTTTGCATGTGGAAAATAGGCTCTTAATTTTAGCACAGTGCATGCAATTGCACAGAAATCTTTTAGCACCTGCTTTTGATGTGTCATTTAAAACAAAAATATTTTTGAATCTACAACTAGTATATAAGCCAAAATTCCCTTTAATTTCTTTTTTAGTTACCTTTTTTATCCCCACTTTTCATAAAATCATATTTGAAATATTTTCCTACTTTGAATGAAATTTACCAGTGAAACTGATTGTCATAGAATATTCCTTGATTTTTTTGATGAGCATCTATTTTTGCATAGTTTTGGCATTCTTTACCATTGCACAACATACTGTTTCAACTCATTAATATAATTATAAATGTTCAAATACAAAAGTGACAACTAGGAATAGGCGCATTCTTAAGATGACATTCTACATGTACAGCTAAAAATTAACTTGCTCTACTTGTCTTTTACAAAAAAAAAAAAAAAAAAAAAAAACGAAACAAAAACTTTTTGAATTTTTAATAATGCACGTGCCGGTTTTTATTTAAGAATGCTTTGTTAATTTTAATTAATAGATGATTAAGTTATGCTAATCAGAATACATATGTATGTTATTTTGATGTAAATAAATCATTAGTAATTTTGCTGTCGTTTTAGTTTCACAAAAAACATTTGGACTTCGCAAGAACTGGCGCGGTGATTTGAATTATTTTTTAAAAAATATTTTTTATTAATTTTGCTCATTTTTATATTTTAAATTTTGGAACTTATTAAGAAATATGTTCTTTCCAGCCCTAACAGGACCCCTATCAGTCCACCACAAATGATTTCCAATTACTGCTGAATTAAGTCATTTGATCAACATCCACATTGAGTCTTTAAAAGGTTTATAACACGAACGCAGAATTTCACTCAATGACAGTAACGAATCCTTACTCAAAATCATTTGCTAATAAATTACGACTTTGTGCAATTTTAAAGCACACTTTCAAAGGGAAAAAAAAGGATTCATCGAGTAAATTTAAAAGGAAACATAAAAACATTTGACTAGTTTTCATCAAGCGTTAACTGACAAAGTGAACTCAATCAGTAAATTTGTAAAATAAAAGTATTTCACCTTTAACTTGTCTAAAATCTGGCCACATTTTTCCAAATTTGATGTTTTTTTTGTCCATTCTTGCTGCAGTTCTTGATAAAATTGTACCACATCTTTTACAGGATCCATTACGAAGATGAAATGACAAAACTCAAACTTTTTGTAGTAGTTACAATTATAGTTAGTTAGATTGTTATGACATCGGCCATTTTCTCATTTTTACGCTTAATCATGTGTAGTTTCTTCAGTTCGAATCAAGCAATTTTCCATCTCGTTCAAAGTCAAAGGCCCCGTCACAGAGAACCACGTGACACGTTTAGAGTCATTTGCAAAGCATATTATTTCCTCCGAAAAAAAACGGGAGAAAAAAACGTTTTGCCCAAAACTCGAAAAATATGAATACGTTATTGATTTTATACTTCATTCTTGAGGGTATATTAACCTAGCAGGCAGATTTTATTTTGTTATTATTTTAATTTTGATTTAATTTTGTTGCTTTTATACGTTATTGATTTACTTGACGTTACGTTATTGATTTACTTGTTGCTTTTATACGTTATTGAACGTTGCTTTTATACGTTATTGATTTTATACTTCATTCTTGAGGGTATATTAACCAAGCAGGCAGATTTTATTTTGTTATTATTTTAATTTTGATTTCATTTTGTTGCTTTTTTTTTCCCTCTTGCAAAAATTGCTCTCCTATATTTGCTCTTAAAAGCAACCGAAAAATTATCTAATAGAATTTTTACTAGAATTTTTGGCGTAAGTAAGGACAGGCTTCAGGAAAAAACATGTGTTTGAGTGCCTAATCAGTTTCAAAGCTATAGTTATTTAGTTTGAATTAAACTTATTTTCCCTCCTTTTACTTACGTTATCCAGAGCTGAATTTTTAATGAATCAATGTGATTTTTTTTTAATGTCCTGTAAACTTACGGTCCGGAGCCCTTTTTTCGAAATACAAATTCTTTAAGCTGAAAACTCTATAAGTTCAAAACTGCAGCTCTCTGAACCCGTAAGGTCAACAAAGAATTAAATAAAAAGTTTGAAATCAATATACTACTTAGAGCGAGATTTAAACATTCGATCACAAAAAACAAATTTAAAAATACTATTCATGTAAAATCTGAAGTAAACAATGTTATTTTCTTGAATGAACTTGAAAAAATAGCGATTATTTTCCTGTATCTGCAATTTATTAACAGCTCATTATATAATTCAGTTTATTATTGGATGATTCGAATTCGAATTATATGAATTATGTGCCGTTTTGTCGTTGTTTAACTCGTTTTGATAAAAATAAAAATTTTGAGATTTGTTGAGGAAGAAATCGTGTTAACTCCCAGATTGTTCTGAACATAATTTAGGTTATTTCGGAGATGCGATTGAAGTGCGTAAGTCCTTTCTGGAGACTTTCCGACATGAAGTTTTTCTTTTGACTACATTTCGAATTCCGCCAATCATCTGACATTGTGTAAATTCGCTGTACATTATGTTGCAAGAGATGTATATTTTTTTATTCCGAATAGTCATGTGCAAAACAGAATATTTTTTTTACAGAGTATCGATTCCTTTTCTTGCAGCCAAACCTAGACAAAATAGTTTAGCTGATAATGAGCAAGCGAGTGAGCTCAGATCACTAAGCGAAGGAACTGAGTAGCAGTTCCGGGAGAGGGGGGTTTCTGATGATGCTTAGCAATGCATCATCACATAGAACAAATCATTTCGATAATGTGAAATCGAATTTCGAAAATGTTTGTGCTCAAGAGCCTGCTTGTGATGTAGGACTACTTACCATTGTTGCATCATTGCTAAACGTGTTTTGACTTGCATCTTGACACTGAGATTTGAATCTGTTGCAGACATTTTGACTGCACATTTTTTAGACTTTCACAACGATCGATCTACAACAGCGATTATCAACCTGTGGGGCGCGCCCCCATAGGGAGGCGCGAGCACACTAGAAGGGGGCGCGAGAATATCCAAGAGAAAATATTACATTAAAATGAGTGCAACCATATAACGTTAGAAATGCGAGTTTCTCCACGTGGTTCGTGTTATATTCGAATGTAACAACTTGCCCCAGGTAACAACTAGCCCCATCTCCATTACTGTTCTTTTTCCCTTTTTTTTTTCTTTTGGACTAAATGCCAACTTAGGATAGAAAAGATAAACGTAACATTCCAGATAAAAAGTTTGGAGTGTTCAGTTTAACGGTAAGTAGATGAAGAGAATATGAATCAATATTATAAAACGTGCATTTTTTATTGTTTCGTAATTCGTACATAGAAATAAAGCTATTACGACAGAATCCTTAATGAATGCAACTAAATATCATAACATTTATTGCTCAGTAATTCTTGGTTCAAAGCGTATTTCCAATGTTCCTTCCATTACCGAAGGTATTTTAGTTGACTCTGTTTCAGCCAGAGAAAGACGGAAGTTTTTGACAATCGAAGTTATGTACAGAAATATTTGAGTCTTGACTAAAGCTTCTCCTATGCAAGCTCTTTTACCTAGAGAACAAGAAAACAATTTACATACTTTTTAAATGTACACTTATGATGCATTCACATCCATTGCGACGTCGACAATAAGCGTTTAACGTATATAGTGTTAACGTTATCAAAATAACAGTGAAGATTTCTTTGTTCCAGAAGTGACGCACAAGCACAAGAAACAAATCACTCTTGTGAAAGTAATTTTTAATAATGGAATTAAAGAGGCCAATCTGTCAACTTGAGTGCGTTGGTTGAATTATGATGAGCCAATATCGTGCGCTCCGTTGCGATAGTGACGAATCTTTCGTCATCATTATCGCAACGGGTGTGAATGCATCCTAACGGCAGACAAAATTGTTTCATAAATATATGTTGAAGGATCTCAAAGTTTTGCTTCTCACTTCCTTAAAAAAAAAAAAATAAATAAATAAAAAAAAAAACTTTGAAAATTGTTATTTACTTTATTTCAAAAAGGGAATGAGTCCAACTGGTCTAGTTTTTGCAGTTGAGAACAGAAACGATGTGTGTCCGCAATCCATGCACTTTCTGTACCAAGCGAAGATTGTGACCACTAAGTCAGTGTTCCCCAACAAAATATTTTGGAGGACCGCCTAGTTCTAATATATATCCTAAATTATAAGCCTGGTCTTGTATATTCTGTCATCTGGTTCCAAAATTTGACTAGACATAAATTAAGAATTTATTATATTTGTGAATGAGTGAAGTGGTGGGACAATTAACTTTACATTAATTCTACACGATATTGTTGTATATTTTATGTCTTTAAAACATTTCCTTGACCGAGTTCGAATCCGGGACAGTTCAGCTGAAAGCACTGAATCGGTTATCTAACGGTGCGCACTTTTAATGAAAATTATCGTCGAAGGAAACTTCTAGTTCCCACTCTTTATTCGACTTAATTGTTTTATCAGAATATTGGAATGCCAATCATATATATTTTCGCTTCGTAATGGAAAATATTTTGAATTTTTAGCTGACCACTATAACTTAGAACAAAGGGTACATTTCTACAACTAAAGCGCCCTTTACACATACGTTCTTAACCGCGCGACTGAACGCGGCGCATCCAGCCACGGTCGAGAACGCGAGCAAAACCGTGGCGTTCAAGAATGTGTTGCAAAATGCACCACATTCTTATCCGCGCGCAAGAACGTGCTCAGATTCTGGCGTTCCATTGAAGTCTCCTACAGAAGCCACAGTATTCAGAATTGTCCAATCCTCCCACTTTGATGCGTGGTTAAGAACGTGTATGTAAAATGCATCATTTCTTGGAGCGCGCATCTGAGTGTCATTCTTAACCGCGTTCTTGAGCGTTCTAAAATTGCATTTACATGCACGCTCTTGACCGCGGATCTGAATGCCTCGCCGTCTGGACCGCGGTTAAGAACGTGTGTGTAAAGGTCGCTTAACTGATATACTGTACATTCTTCGTTAACAGTTACTGTTAGGAACACATATCTTACCTATTCCGAAAGTAACTGGTGATTCAGCTTTCGGTTTTCCTGGTGTTGAGATGAAACGAGAAGGGTTAAACTCATCTGGATTTTCGTAAACATTCGGATCCCGATGTATGGTCCAAAAGTTTAACAGTGTCATTGCTCCTTTAGGTATCTTGTATCCTCGAATAGTTGTTTCTTCTTTAGGGATACATTCACAAATATAGAAGTTTCAACGACCGAATATATCTCTCGATATAAAAAAGTATATTATTGACTACCACGCTAAACTTAAAAAAAAGGGGTCTGAAGAAAAAGAAATTGCTGAATGACAATTATTTTGGACAAAATGATGTAGATAAAAAAGAAATATTTCGCTTTATAGATCACAGTCATGTAAAATGCAGCTGGCAGATGTTTTGTTTGACATGTGAAGGGTTGACAGCAAAGGTAAGCTAAGTTCATTCTTTCTGATTTAAAAAAAGAGGGTTTCGAAGTCTCCAACATGAATGAGTAACTAATACCGAGAACTTGATACACGCAATCATCATGCGTCGTGAAAAAGAGATAAGGACATGTTTAACAGTAGGATTGAAAAATATCACTTTTACTATTACTGAGAGCACAAAAAAATCTCAATCTGTGAAAAAATGCATTTGGTTCACTCGAGCAGTGCCCACCACATCGCTGGTATCTTCACAGAATGAATATGCTTCAAAAGTAGCAGCAGCAGCTCAACGAATGCATTTTATGCTTTGAAGATGTTTATGTCGACTTGTGGGCAGTAAATAAAGCACATCAGACATCATTTGGAACAGTGATACTCAACCTCCAAAGTTTTCGTGGTCCAATAAAAGGCAGTCAAGTAGAAAAAAAAAAAACATGACAAGCCGAGATGTAAACTTTTTTTTATACATGTATGTGCTAAAGCACTTTTTACCTCTTTCGCCCAATTAAGCCATTTGTTTCAAAAACCAATCAAGTTTTTCAATGCCTAAAAAACATTCATAGCATCATATCAAATTGTTTAATAGGGATTATAATATTTTTAATTGAAAGAAATATTCAAAGGCATATTGCTTTCAGTATATAAAAAAAACCTTCTAACTCCTATCGGAAAAAATTCAAAATCAAGCTAAAAAGTTTTTTTCTCTAAATTTTAGAACTTGAATGGCTTTTGAAATGAACGGTTCAGTTCTAATTCGGTTCATCCCTGGTAAATACCGTTTGTTAAATGAATACAGTGACAATATCAAAGAGACACACATGAATTTTCATCGGCTTTTATGTAGCGGCTAGTGAGAAATAGTTATCATGTGTGTCAGGCCCGAGAGAGAGAAAAAAAAAAAGAAGGTTGAATGTTGTTTATTTAGAAGCTCTAGAGTGCGAACTTTAGTTCCGTTTTAAGATAAAATATCAGCTAAAAACTGATAAAGTAATAATTAATTATTTTCTCTCTTTTAAAACAATTTAGTCAGGTAAACTGTTACGTAAGCGGAATTTTGCCAAAACTAGTGCTTAGCAATAGAGGGTACCAGCGGGAACCTTGTGCCCTCAATTCGAATACTTAATTTAAATAGCTTTATAAAGGTGTATTTAGTGCTTTTATTGCCTTATTAGTAGATATCTACTAAAACAATTTAATAAAGTCTATACTTACTAGAGCAAGTGACGCTGGGGAATAAGGGCACAATGTTAGCCATTCTCTCCACTTCTTGAAAAACGGCGTTGGTGTACGGCATGCGGCTCTTGTCTTCAATGGTTGGGAGCCTACATTCCCCGATCACTTCCATGGCTTCTCGGTATATCTTGTCTTGTTCCTCTGGATATCGAAGAAGGGTCTCCAACGCAGCTCCGATCAGAAATGCAGTGCTGAGGATACCGTCGCCAATAAATTGAGAAAGAGAAGATACGAGTGCCTTATCTGGAACAAAGAAGGTGAAGGCATAAGTTATGTATCCTTTTAATTTTTAACTAACGTGAAAATGCACCAAAAACTGAAAAAAAAAAAAAAAAATACAGAACAATTTGGCTTGATTACAATGAAGTGATAAAATTTGTGCAAACTAGTCGACCAGTGCGGAATTCCACACTGCGCACCAAATCGTTTTGTGTGGCATTCCATTCTTTAAAAATTTGTGAGAAAGGTCATTATGAAAAAGAATAGAAAAAATTTAACGGTTTTTGGTGCGAAAGAAGACATGTAATTGAGCAAAAATAGCTGTACAAATATCTGTTACAATTCCCCCCCACTATTATTTAGATATTCAAAATAATAAAACAATCACAATAATGATAATTATTTTTATTATTAGTATACTTAGCATTAAAATACAATAATGAAACAGCTCCACTGCTCATAATATAGTTACTGTTGGTTATTTAGGCTCAACACATTCATAATATAAAGGAATGTGTAGATTGTAGAGCCTTACGATGGAATAAGTTTAACACACAGACGCAGCTATAACTGTCCAATTTTCTGTACAATAAAAACAGAAATGTTTCCTGTTTGTTTATTTGATAACAGATGGTGCCAGCATACACCACACCAATTTGGCATCCATTAAAGGACCTTTTCTTAGATGATTTTAAATCTCAAATTTAAGAGAAACTGTACATTTTTAGACCGTGGGTCTATATTTCGTCATTAGCCGGCACGATAAGCCTTAAAATGAGGGGTAAATCATGGAATTTGATAAAGAAATAAGGAAGTCTCGCAGACTGACAGAAAAATCGGTTAGAGAAATAAATATATGTATATATAGATGGTGTAAGTATTCAAATTTAGGGAATAGTACATGATAAATAGATGTAATGTAGTTAAAAATGAAAAAGACTAATTCAAGAACCAGTAGAAAATATTTAACAGTTTTGTGCGGGTAACCAACATTTAAAAATGAAAGTTGAACATACATACTTTAGTCTCATTGGTCTTCGAACCACAGTAGAGAATTACGTATGGTGATAAATGATGAATAAAATAATTAACCACTGGTAATAACTTTTAAGCACAATTTACAATGCAGTTTTTATTCAATGATGATTAATCTATTTACTGGATAGATAAATTTACTATTGAAGAAAAGTTTTGCTGCTTTGCCATGTAACAGTCGATTGTTGGGTATAGCATGCCCTAAACAATCGTTTCTCAACCCTTTTAGGGTCCTGACTCCCCCCAAAAAATATGTAAAAAGTCTTGCGATCCCCTTACTACAATATTGAACTTTGCAACACTTGAGAAAAATTTAAAGTATTTTATTTAATAAAAATATGTTTCTTCGCGTTTATATATTTATAATACGCGTTTTGCTTCTTTTTTTTTTGAACAGATTGAACCCTCTTTACACCTGATTCCGATCTCCAGGGCGCAGTGGCGTAGCGAGAAATTTTTCTTGGGGGATGTTTCTACTTATAACACATACATACATTCATTAATATATATGTACAGTATATATATATATATATATATATATATATAAAAGTGTTAACGCCTTGGGCAAAGGGGGAGGTATGACCCACTAGCAACAGACCAGCTCCATGAGTGACCTCCGCCCAGATTGAGAAACCATCTTTTATAAGAGTTCGACAGATGCCACGAACTCCGAGCGCAACATCATACAAGGTAACGAGTGAGACAGTAAAGTTCATGGAGCTACTATAGCTCCATAGTAAAGTTGGAGCGATTCGTAATAATTTGAAGAGAAACCAAAACTGTGGGCTTGATAGTGGTTGCTGCATAAGAGTTTTGACTTACTAGAAAAATAATCTGCAGATTGATCCTTCTTACAGCGTCTTTCATTCCGCTCTTTTAAATAATTTTCTACAACACAAGTCGGACTATCTTCGTTCATTTTCTTCTCAATAGTTGCTACAGTGTCCAGCAAAATATTTGTCAATTCTTCATTGCGTTTGAGAATATTGCGGTACTTGGCTGAAAAGGTGCATATGAAGCTGAAAGAAAACGTTTTAAGTGTTCTGATATTGTAAAATATTACTCTAGTATGTTAGAAAATATTGACATAACTTTCAAATTTATTTAATCATAAACTATTATTATTAATTTATCCTCATATTAATTAATCATAAACGGTGCATATGAAGCTGAAACAAAAAGGTTTAAAGTGTTCTGATATTGTAAAATACTACTGTAGTTTCCTGGAAAATATTAACACTTCTATCGTAGTCAATTAATCTTAAACTACCAAAATTTTAATAATTAATAAACTGAAAATTGTGGTTATTTTGCATTAATCACAAATATTGCGTGAAATTTATTGCAAAATCTTTAAGTAAAAACAATATCTTTATAGAGTGCCTCCTGTTATGCTGACTGTGGCTGAAAGATCACGGTATACACACATTTCAGAGCTGCGAAAACTTCTTCTGTAATAGATTTATATATTACTGCAAATAATAATCTACTAGCTGCGTCTCCCGGCTTTACACGGGATATTTCGAGTACAAAAAATGTGATGCCACGAGACCCAAGTTCAAATCCCCATCGGAATAAGACAACAGTTTCTAAATAGCATCAGCGATGCTACTGATAATCCCTATCAGAAAAGAACAACAATCCCTAAAAATCCCCAACAGAATAAAGGTAACATTTCTTGAATAACGCTAATAATCCATGCAAAAAATCTGATTAGGATCATGTCAACAGTCCCTGAAATCCTTTTTAGAATGAAAGGAACTTCCGAAATAACATCAACCGTCCCTATAAAAACCCTATCAGAAAAAAAAAGCCTCTTTTGAATTAGAACAACAGTCTCTAAAAACCTTAGCTTGAGTAAGGATAATACTCTAAAAAAGTCAATTTTTTTCACCAATCAATTTTTATGTTAGACAATCGTTTTCGCGCCCGGCGCTGCGCGAGCTTGAATGCAACGATGGCATCAATATTCTTTATTAGCTCTTGCTACGCAGAGATACAGACTCAGACCGATTTTAATAATAGAGAAAATCTAAAAATTTGCATTAGAAGAAGGACAACTATGCTGATCAAGCTTTAAATTTACTACTTGTACAACGTTTAAAAACAAATTTTCTTAGGTATTTAACTTTTAAAATAAAATTGCGTGGTTCATTTTTTCAGAATTCGAACAATTAATATATTTTACTGATCGGTATTAATTATCTTTTGTGTTGTAAACCTTAACCTTATTTTACACAAATTAAGTACACATGTAATCATTACATTATATTATGCTCAAAAACGTTATTGCAAGTTCAAAAATAAAATTAGAAACGGGATGTAAATTAGAATGGTGTTTTGAAAAGCAGTACTTTGTTTCTGAACTGCAAGGATATCAAAATCTTCAAGGAGGGGGGGGGGGACACAAAGGACATATTTTCAATGCATATTATAGGTAAAAAACAACAAAATACACAAGAACATGTATAAATTCAATATACTTCTAAAAGTCAGACAAGTGACGGAACTGACTGCACTGTGTATATAAGTTTACTAAAATCGGGACAGGCACTTCCGACTACCAGTTGTGTGAATAAAGAAATAAACTGTGTAAATATCTGTATATAATATGTAATAATTTACCTCAATACTACTGTTTTGGGTAGTACCCCTAGAAGACTATGGATTTCCCTCTATTTATAGCTATTTACGTATACATAACGTGTAATTAATTAAATGCTCATTTTGGTAAGTAGATAAGCTCGAGGAAAGATTTTGTCGCCAGTTAAGTTGATAACGATATCAAACTGGTTATTGTATTTCAAATTTGTTGACCCTATGTCTCCTATGCGGAGCAAAATTACATAATATTTAACTATGTATTACAGGAGCTATAGATGAAAAATTCTATCACTCACCTTGCAGAAAAGCCATAGAGCATTAATTTTGTACTTGTAAGTCCTCCTAGTACGACACTTAAAGTTTCGTTCACATTCTCGATATTCTTTTGAGATATTCCATTCTCTCCAAACAGAATATTTCGAATAGTGACGGTACATTTTTCCGTCAGCAACTGTAGAATGTTAATTGGATCACCGTTTTTGTTTTGGAGATAATCAATGGTATCTGATAATGAGTTGTAGACAGGACCCATGTTTTCTTTCAATCCGTATTCCTTGAAACTTTGGATGAAGAACTTGCGAAGACTTTTCCAAGCTTCTCCATTGACACTTGCAACGCCTACATGATAAAGCATTTTCACAAAATCATATATTTTCATTTTTTTAACAGAGTAGTCATTTAACAAACAGTTATATATATTTTGTGTTACTCTTAATGCAATAATAAGAAAAAGCCCTTGGATCGTGCAAATTGGGAAAGTACACAAGAACTTTAGATACATAAAAATAATCACATATTCGAGCTTGCTCATTACCTTTCGGTTTCTTTTAGACATTTTATTTGAGTTCAAAATTTCACAGTTAAATTTTTTAAGCATGCTCACATTCAAAATTATTTCTTCAGTTTTCTGTTTTCGTTTTTCCATTATTTTATTTTCAAAACTCATTAAATTTTTCTGTTGAAACTATCCTACTAATATCCCGATAGTATCCTCGTCTGGTAATGGCATTTTCAATCTTCAAACCGCTGGGAAACAGTTAGCTGTATGTTTTCTTTGGACAGTCTCTGCTGAAAGGCAAAGATAAAATAAAGTTCCTGTAAAGAGCAACAAGACATCTTGGATTTAAAAATTCAAATGTGACCCTAGATGCATAAATATATCATTAGTAAATTCCCAGAACATGATCTTACATTAATTGTCAGTGCATAAAATAATGTCAAAGAATAACTTTTTAAGAGAGTAAGGAAGGGTGTGGGTTTGTGTGTGTGAGGGGGAGGGTATATTAATTTAATTTTAAGGGTTAGAGGACCCTTATATAAATATAAGGGTTTCATTAACAGAAATAATTTTTTATGGAGTCTACGTCGTTATCCAATCATGGTATTTCCAGTTCATGCTCACTTGGTTGATGTCTGGAATTGAACACAAATGAATTGAAAGGTGAATTCAGGTCCAACAGGGGGGTTCCACATGCATCTTGATCTTAGTACCCATTGAACAATTTGAACCAGTGCATTCTGAAGTATAGGAACTTATAATTTGTTAACTTTAAAAATTTATTTTTCGTATAGACTTATTAGGATGTTTATGAATTTACCATGTGATTACATGCTAAATCTCGAACCATAGAATTTAACGATAAGTCCCTTTTCCCCGTTATTGAGAAAATTACCGATTATACTAAGAAGCTGCAACATAAAGATGGCATCAAGATCATTATTATACAAACCAGTATTAAAACTGATATAAGTCTTTCATTTAGCAAAAGGCGCTAGAGATTCCCTTTTTGCTGCGAGTTTATTTACAATAATCCTGCAGTAGTTGTGGTGAATTTTACATTAGTCCCTCAGTCAGAAGCATTAATGCTAAAGTGAAAGAGCATGAAAGACGCTAATGCCTGAAACGTTTCCAGAAGTCCGCCATTGCTGAGCATCTTTTTCCTGCAACAGCTAATCTTTGAAGAAACTCAAGTACATTCTACAGCTCTTCACTACATTGCCCGTCTCCACAGAGAGACTACAGAAATTCCTAAATATTCAAATAGCTTCTAACAGAGAAGAAGGCATCTTAAAAGGGAACAAATCATTAGATCACCTTCAGAATCAGATAATCGGATGTCCTTTCAAGAACAGAGATGATAAGTCAATCAGATGTTCACTTCTGACCAACGAGGATAAGACTATCAGTAATCCGAGATTGGTGCCTTGTCCAATGCGGACAATGATCAAGATGTACATTGAATTTTAAAGCTAAACTATTTCTTTGGATTCATTATTATTCTGAAGGAGCTTGAGACAGGTCAGGAGAAATGTTAGTCAGAAAAGTCCTGGAAGGTTCACGTCCCAGAAGCCCAGAAGGAAACAGATCTGATTAGGGAGAGAGAGAGAGAGGGAGTTCAACAATATTATGGTACATCATTTTTTGAAATAGAAAAGAAACAATTTACCTTCCCCAAGCAAAGCCGCAACAATACTAAACCTGTTCGATCTATCAGAAAAGCAATCCCACTTTGTTACATGAACTTCTCTCATGGCTTTTGCAGAATTCATGCAAATATACAGCGTACCAGCGAACTTGAAACTGAAAAGATCGCCGTACTCCTTTGTCATCTCTTGCATTTTCATTTGACAAGTTTCGTCCTTCAGGAGTGGCAGCAGCCCAAAGTACGGAAAGCCTGCTGGTCCCGGAAGAACATCGCCATCCTTCAATGTGAAATAAGTGATGACCAACAGAACGGCTATACCTGCTACAGCGACTGAAACTGGTGAATCAATGTCGAAGCCTAGAAGCATTTTGGATTCGTTGGGAAAGTACCTGGAATATAAATTGACATTTATGTACAGTGATGAATTGGAACTTCGTAGGAGAAGAGGCACATTTTTATTCCTAAATATTTGGCTAGCTCAAGTTTTAGTTTAGTTGTTCAGGTGGAGTTTTAGTTATGTGCCATTTGACTCAGAACGGAAGCCCGACTGCTGTTAATCGAAATATAATTGGAAAATATCAACAAGTTAACATTTAAGATGAAAAATTTTATTTTTAATCATTGATGGTATAAGAACGAAAAGAAAATGTAAATGATTACATGCTAAATCATCCCCTCGCATAAAATTAATTATTTTATGCGATGTAGGACTTTTATTTTTTAATCTCTTATTAAAATGTTATAGATACTGAATGAATCAAACAAAATATAACTGAATAAAGTTTCCAGTGCTTCTAATGCTTTTTAAATTTTTTTTCCATCGGGGAACTTCTTTTACATCTTCTGCATCATCACTATTGTGATCTTTATCTTCGTGAATATATTTTATATCAGTTGCAATCTCTAAACGTAATTATCCGACTTTTGGCTATAATTAAACAATCCTTCAATCCCTAATAATAATTCTATCAGTTACACTCGGTCTGACATTCCACTATATTCGTTCTTAGAATCTTCGCTTTCTTTTTTGGAGATATTATAGTTGGTTTCTGCTATTAAAAATGGTTAAATAATTGTCTGTTTAATTTCCAGAATTTTTTTTTCTCGACGGATACGTAACAAAAGTTCTATTAATGCAACGCATAACTGATTGTCAGTTATCCTCACCTTCCTAACATTTAAGTTTATGTCTAATCGAAACCATTGAAAATCGTCGTATAAATGAAAGGTTAGTTGTATAGTTAAAAAACAAGGAAGAAAATAGCGCTTTATAACAATTGAAAAATGTTACTCAAGTAACAAGTCTCTCTGTAAATTAATGCTGTACTTGAACAAACTGGATGTTTCTAGACGTTATATTTATGGAAATTGAAAGGTTTGATACTTTTCCATTATCTCGGCGCCTACAATAAAGTCTGCTTGGTGAGATTTGCGCTGGGATAATGGAAAAGTACCAAAGGCATTTTTAAAAAAGCAAAACGAGAATTTGTGACGCAAGGAAAGAGCGACAAATTCGGTGACCGTATCGTTAACTATATTCATCCCAAAAACATACATGTTTAGTGGTATGCTAATTTAAACTAGCACAACACTAATTCTTTTACTGAATGTTTCCGACTTAACTTTTATTTCGTCTTTATTCATACTGCGATCAAATTTGGATCTTCACAGTTCACATTTATCGCTGGTGCGCTGAAGACAATCTTGAAACGTTTCACCTTTTACTAATGCATAGTAAGTCAATTGTGTAGAGATTTGAAAACGTCTGCGTAAATGCAAGGCATAAATTCATTACTCAAAATTTAACTTTAGGATATGGTAAAATTAAACGTTAACTGTTGAGGTACTTAAGCTGATGAAAGACGTTACGCAATTTAAAACTCAACAAATTTAATAAACAACAAAGACATAATTAAACAAATTAAATCAAAACAAACTTTTAAACATGCGCCGCGGGCAACAACCCATGAGGCACACGACTGCTGCACAGCAAAAAGAAAGAGAGAGCGCAAGTAAAAAAACATTTCACTTGGTATTTATACTGTTCTTGCGGCTAAGCACTGATGCCACAAAACTTTAAAAAGTTCGCTAACGATGCATAACAATGAGCAGGTTGAGCATTTTGCATAATAACAGGTTGCCACACATGTTTATCAGGCCATCATTTTAAAGAGAAAAGTTTTCCTTAGTGATTAAAATTAATTAATAAATTTTCTTCTATGGCAAAGTCACTAGTTTAAAGTAGTTGTACAATCAGTTTTCGTCACGTTCGTAAAAATTTTCTGTAGTAGTATGTTTTCTACGCTTGGCTGCTTGCGATTTCTTCATTTGGGAATGAGAGAAGGGAGATAGAGGAGCGATCGTAATTTTTTATTAAAAAATTGAAAAGGTAAATTTAAAAACTGGTAGCTGTTTTTGTATCTGTACATAACTCAGATTTTTCAAATTCGCTGGAAAAAAAAAAGGAAGACAAAAACATATAATTTGTGTTAAAAAAAGAAGATTTGATTTAGGGCATTCCGTCTTTTCTTCCGAGTAAATCATTTGTACCCTTTAAAAAAAACCCCTTAAGATATAGATTACGGTGCGGGTCAAACTTACACGTATTCGTACTTAAGTTTAAATGGAAAAGCAACGAGATTTTGCTCGAAATTGGAATGAAGACGTAGCAAAGAATTTCTTTGCTCACCACTGCTCCGATTTTTTTAAAACTACTCAAAAATAAATGAAAAAGTTTTTCTTTTTCTTTTCTTACTTTTTTGGATTCATAATTTTTTTCATAGCACAGTGCAAGTAAAATACATATTTAATGATAAATAAAGAGTGTATAAATTAGTCAGTTTTTATTATGTACATAATTATTCATAAATTAACACATTAAGGCGACAAGGGACTTTCAAATGAGTGAAAATTGGTCAAAAAAAAGATTGTTCTGTTATTATATTTCTAAAAACTAGACATTTAGCTGAACATCTAGAAAAAAATATTTTTTGAATAGGCGAAAAATTGACGAAGTTATGACACTTTTTATATAGGCCACGCCCACAAAATTTCAGAAGAAAAATTTTGCTTTTTATATTTTTTGAACTATTTGTTGGTTTTTTTTACAATTTATTATGCAGTTTGTTCAAATAATTTTTTAATGCATGTATATGTACAATTTACTTGAAAGTATTGATTATTGTATGTGGAAGATTTATTTTTTACAAAAATCCTCGTAAACGAAATTAACCGCTGAAAATATTAAATTTTGACAGTTTTGCTGCTTTTTTTGCTTCTAATTATTATAATAGTTATTCAAAAAATCCTTTTTGTTATGTATTTTTATGTAGAATTTAATGAATGTCATTGAATTTTATTTACAAAATAGGGGAATTCATTATTTTATAAAAAATTCTCGTTGATACGATGAAATTTGTCGTTTCTATTTTGAAAATTGGAATGTAATTATTTAAATTTTTGAGCATAATGCTATTTCAAATACTTCATAGGACCTCATTTAAGGTGAATTTGCGTTCAAAATTTAAATTTTGGTTTAGAAATGAAAATTGGAGCAGTAAAGCAAAAAATGTTGATTTTCTTAATATGTCATTTTCCACATGTTTACTAATTTCAAATTGTTCCAGTGTAATAAAATTTAATTTAATTTTATTGAAAATTTTACACCAAGTATTTAAACAGTTTGTTAACATTTTGTTGGGAAAGAATTTGCAATTTTGTAAGCTGTGTCAGATATATTTCCTACATTTAATAGCAATATGGAATTTTTTTCCCGAAAACTCTTGAGTTTTTTATATTATTTATTTTTCCTATAATATATAAAAAAACTACTCCCAACATTTTTTTCGCAGTAGTTTTTTATGTAATAATTTGTTAGTATTTTGTCATTTTGATAAAATTTCAGACGCGAGGAATAAAATGAAAAAATCTTTAAAAATTCAAATTTTTAATTTTAATAAAATTTTAAAGTTTTGAATAATTTCATAAAATTTTATTTTTGAGTAAATATTAGCAATATATAACTATGCTGAAAATTTCAAACAAATTGATTGAAAATTACTGGGAAAAAAACTGATTGTCCCTTGTCGCCTTAAGAACGAGAAATAATGCAATTCCTATTAAAACTAGTAGGAGAAACTCGAAAACGTGGCTGAACCAGATCCCTGGTTTTAATTGTAAATAAACGACAAATATTTAACGCCAACAAAAGTTCATTCTTTATAGCAATATTTCTTAGATCATAAATTTCCATTTAAACATATTTTTATATCCCTTTTAGAAAAAGTTAATTTATGTAGCATTTATATTTCAAAGATTCAAGGGTGAAACTGAAGGTAACTGAAGGTACTGCGAAATGTAACTTAAAATTTTAAGAATTATTTTGTACGAAATACTTTTCCTTGCACGTGAAATTTTACTTTATACTTCATTTCTTGAGGAGGTCCCCCTCAATCTACGATCTTGCAATTCATATCAAAAGTGCAACGTTTTACTAGTTACAAGCACAAAGAGAATGTATGTGTGTTGATATAGAACAAAACAAACGCTACTCGAATTTACAAAACACAACAATATTTATTACAAAAAACTTCACCTGAGCCCCGGGCTCTCCAGGTTATTCATTTTTATCTAATATACCTTAACTAAGCATAACAAGAAACGAGAAAGCAGAAAAAACAAACATGGAACACCGTTTTTCGTTTTCAGTTTCGTTTCAGACGTAAAACAAACTCGAGCGCAACCGGCTGTTGCCATACGGAAGATATAAACTAACATGAAATATTATTAAACATTATTTACAACATCCTCCCACCTTTTGATTATCACATAATCAAAACTTACATAATCAATTTTAGGAAGTGTACAAACAGGTAAATGCAAAAAAAAAAAAAAAAAAAAAAAAAAAATCAAATTTTTAAATTGTTCATAAATTCAGTTTTTCAGGTATTTTGATCTTCCTACCGGATCTAGCAAATTTTGTTTCGGTCTCTAATTGTTCTGATTCACTGGTCGTCAAGGTCTTTGGTGAGGTCTGAGGAATAAAGATAGAAGGTGAGCTCTGTAGATGAGGAAATTTCTAAAGGGTAGATCCGCTGAACAGGTCGCAGCAACATGGAGTTAGCGGTCTTCACTCTAACCAGCCTTTATTTCCTTGTCTTTACCAGGTAGAACCTCAATGATTTTTCCTAAAGGCCAGTGAATTCTCTTGAGGTTGTCGCTTCCTACCAGTACTATATCTCCAACAGAGACTGGTCTAGATGCTTTGCAGGATCTTTTTTGCACCAGTTGACCCAAATACTCTGACCTAAACCGTTCTCTGAGTCCTTTTTGAATAGCTTGTCTGTATTTAATCCTTTTGTTTAGGCTATTATGGTCTGATATATTAAGGTCAGGAACAGTCCACTCTCTGATGTCTTGAATAAACATGGACGGACTAATAGCAGTAAAATCTGTATCATTTTCTGATACGTAGGTTAGTGGTCTAGAATTGGTTGTGGCCTCACAATCGCACAAGACGGTCATCATCTCTTCATGAGATAAGTAGGCCCTACCCAATACTCTTTTCAGAAGATCTTTCATTGTTCTGATCAGTCTCTCCCACCAACCACCCCACCATGCGGCGGTTGGAGGATTGAATTTCCAAATAATAGCATTAACTGTCAAATTTTTTGCAATCTTTTCCCAGTCCAGGGAACGTAGGATGTTTGCGGCGCCTACAAAATTCGTTCCATTATCACAATAAATTGTGGAACACCTGCCTCGTCTAGCTACAAACCTCCTTAGAGCCATCAGGAAAGTTTCAGTAGAAAGTCCGGACATAAGTTCCAAATGTACTGCTCTATAGATTGCACATGTGAACAACAGTATCCCTATTTGGGGATATATCCCTTTTGGTTGCCTTTCAAAAATAAGGGTCCTGCAGTGTCAATACCAGTAATTTGAAAAACTGCCGCATCACGCACCCTATTTTCTCGGAGAGGGGATGGCACACACTCGAGCTTTTTGGAGCTATATCTTTTGCAGATAACACAGCTTGAAATGACTCTTCTAACAGATTTTCTTCCACGCAAAATCCAGTAACTTTCTCTCAAAATATTTATCAAGGTTTGAGCTCCACAATGACAATTCTTTTCATGATAAAAGTGTATCAATCTTGACACTACTTCATGCTCTGATGGGAGGAAGACAGGTTTTCTATAGTTATCAGACTCTTTTCTATAGATGATTTTAGTTTTAACTCTTAACAGTCCATCTTCATCTTTGTAAACAGAAAGAAACTTTAATTTCTTGTCATCTTCTCCATCAAACGTTTCCCTCTGAACCATTTTAAAAATTAATACCTCCGTTTTTCCAAATTCAATTGCTGTGAGTTCGCCTATCGTTCTGTTTTCATTTCTGGAACGGCAGTTTTGAATAAACCTTGCTATCCATCCGACCAACCTTACCATATTTTCACATTTCGAAAAGCGTTGACAAAGCCAGACTCAGCATCCACAGCAACTAAAGCAGGTAGTACACTTTTCTTTCGCTCTTTCAGAATCTCATCTTCGTCCAGTTCAAAATCTTCGGAGGGTCCCTCGTCTTGAAAAGAACTTAACCATTTTGGTCCCTCCCACCATCTGGTTTTGACTAAGTAACTAGCTTTGCATCCTCTGGAAGGTAAATCGGCTGGGTTCTGAATCCCAGACACGTGTCGCCAACAAGAAATCTCGCTAATTTTCCTTATTTCTTGCACCCTATTATTGACGAAAATAGACCAGTTTTCTTCTTTAGTTATCCACGTAAGAACAGTGGTAGAATCACTCCAATAAAAACATTTGACAGTCTTCCAACCAAGGGCATCAACTATGGCTTTTGTTAATCTTGCTCCCACTAGCGCAGCCAGTAGTTCTAATCTTGGTATGGTTGCACCCTTCAAAGGAGCTATTCGGGATCTAGAAGCTAAAAAATGCACATTTTTATCCCCACCTTCCTGTACAAGATAAGAAACGGCGGCATAGGCATCCTTACTTGCATCACAAAAGGTGTGTACAAAGAATTTCTTTGAGGAATCAGGAGTAATGTCTAGCCAACGAGGAACATGAACTTCCTTCAAAACTTCTAGTTCTCGGTACCATTGGAGAAACTCTTCCCTGAGAGGTCCAGTGATTTCTTCGTCCCAGTCTAAAGCCATTTTCCAGGTTTTCTGTAACATGAGCTTGGGACAAAGCATTACTGGAGAAACAAATCCAAACGGATCAAACACTTTGTGAGTAGCAGATAACATTGTACGCTTGGTAATGATTTCAATATTTACTTCTTTCAGCCATTTAAGATTAAGTGAAAGGATGTCTTCTGATTTATTCCACTTCAGCCCCAATAAATCAATATTTCTTGACTTTTCCTCTTTTGGCTCTGAAGACTCCCAATCTCTCAATTCAAAACTAGCTTTTCCCATAAGTTCATTTGAAACATTAATCAAGCGCTTCAATTCTGATTCATTGTGAAAGCTAGTTACAAGATTATCTACATAGAAGCTATTAGAAAGGCACTTTGTTACAAATGGGTCAATATTCCAATTCTTATCAATATGATACAGCTTCATGATACAGCTGTATCAATATGATACAGCTTCTAACAAGAAAGGACTGCTTCGAACTCCAAAGACCACTCTAGCATGACGATAAACTTTGTGTTCTTGACAATCTTTACTTTTCCACCATAAAAATCTCAAGAAATCTCTATCTGCTTTGCAGATGCTAATTTGCAGAAATGCTTTCCTGATATCGGCAGTAACACCAATCTTCTTTTCTCTGAATCTCAACAGAATATCAGGAATAAGCTCAATTAAGTTGGGACCATTGTGCAAAGACTCATTGAGTGATGGATGTCCCTTCATTCGAGCCGATGCGTCGAATACAGGCCTAATAGGTGTAGTACTGCTTTCTTTTAAAATAGGTCTGTGCGGTAAATAATTTCCAGACAGATTAATTTCATTCGCTGGAACTTCTTCGATTATACCTTCATGCAGCCATTCCAAAAATATTTTATCATAGTCATCATACAAATTTTCATGAAGTAATTTCTTGGTTGTAGATTCCAACCTTCTTTCAGCCAGTTCTAAATTGTCAGGTAATGGTGCACAATTATCCAACCAAGGCAAATTAATTTCATATCGTTTATCATCATTGTATCTCACAGATTGAAGAAAATGTTCTTTGGTTAAATCTTCCTGTTCCCTTTTTGAAAGTTTCTCAATAGAATCTGTAATCCCGATCGAATCGAGCTTCCACAAATCAAAAATGTCAAGATCGTTGACGAAAAGTGAAGTAACTAGCATGGCATTACTGGAAGTTACTCTTTTATCGGGTACCTTTCCTGACAAAGTCCACCCAAGCAAGGTCTCAATAGCCACCAATCCACATGGTAAAACTCTACGCTGACCGGTCAAAAACTTTCCAAAAAGATCAGCGCCAATAAGAACTTAAACTGGTTGAAGTTCTTCGCCAACATCTGACAAGGATATGTCCATTTCTTGGAGTTTTTTCATCCATGGCCCTGCATTAACGGGAGTGACATCATTGCAAATGGTCATTTGATCTAATGCTTCAAAGTTACAGGCAAAATTGTTTTCACTGCTTCTTAGTCTGATTTTGTAACATGCGTGTTCAGAATTCTCGGACTTAACTCCACCGAATAAAGAATGTACCAGAGTTTTTTTTCTTATAGGAATGTAACCCATTTCTTCTGCAAGACTTTTTAGTACGTATGACCTTTGGGAACCAGAATCAAGAATAATTCTCACAGAAACTTCTTTCTTATCTGAAATCATATTTACTTTTAAAGTTTGAAGAAATACTTTAGGTCCAATACTAATGCTGGACATATTTACTTCATTTACTGCTTCTTTTTCTTCTGTCTTCTTTAACTCATGTTTTCGGGATTCTAATGCTTCACACATTAAAGGAACATGCTTTTTACCACAAATAACAGATTTTAAAAATATTCGGCATTTACGAACGGAATGGCCGACGTTTAAACAAGCAAAGCAACAGTTCTTCTCTTTTAGGATATTGAATCTCTCAGATAACCTCATTTTTTGAGCTGAGAAACAGTCTGCACTTGAATGAGTGCCTGAACAAAAAACACAAGACTGTTTAGACTCTTTATCTGAAGTCGTCAACAAATTGGCAGCTGTGGAGATTTTGTTGCGACCGTTATTCCATTGTCTCTGTTTTAAAGTTTGGAAATTATTTTTCTCATTCAAACCAAATCCTGCCATTGCTAAATTAATTCTTTCCTCTCCTTCAACTTCTGTTTTGAAAAAATGCATCAAATTAATTAATCGCTCCTTGGCATCAACTGACGAGGAAGAATTGGGACATCTGTTCCATGCCCTGAGAAACTCTTCAGGAAAACAAGACTCAACCATAGGATACAATATAGATGCACATTTATCAGTCGTAACCCCTAAAGTTTCCAAGGCTCTGAGATAGGATTCCAATTTATCATACAGTGACGTCATAGAAAATTTTTCATTTTTTTGAACAGATATGATTAATTTTAATAGTTCTCGAACGTAAACTTCAACTAAAAGATCTTCTTTGCCAAAGCGAGACTTTAAACTTTCAACTGCTTTTTCGTAATTGGCGCCAGTTGGCGGAAAACTTTCAACCACCTCTCGTGCTCGAGATCCGCTCACGGTTGCTTGTACCAAGTACTGGAATTTATTTTCTGGAGCTATATCTGGGGGCATCTATGTGAATATGCTCAAACTGACTCCAAAACGGAAGCCAATCCTTAACATTTCCTGGAAATTGGCGAAATTCCAATTTTGGCAAATGAAATTTCTTTTTAACACCACTTGTTTCTTGTACAACCGTCTGTATTTCTCCTTGAGCTAACACCGGTGTCTGAATTTGCAATCGAGCCAATTCCAACTCATGTTGACGATTTATTTCATCAATTTGCCGCTTTTTCTCTTCCTCTTGGCGCTCTTTCTCTTCTTCTTTACGCTTTTTTTCTTCTAATTTCCTTTCATTTCTGTCAGCAATGGCGGTAATCAGAATTGACGTCACGAATTCACCATCATCAGCATATTCTTTGCTCTTCAATATAATGTCTTTTAACTGTAACATTGTTGCCTTTTTAGGCACTGTTTCGCCAATTTCTTCGGCAACCAAAATCAAGTCCTCTTTCGAAAAGCCCTTGGCAACTTGAAACATAATTAGTCTTAAATAATTAGTCCTGTCGCGGACGCCAGATGTTGATATAGCACAAAACAAACGCTAATCGAATTTACAAAACACAACAATATTTATTACAAAAAACTTCACCTGAGCCCCGGGCTCTCCAGGTTATTCATTTTTATCTAATATATCTTAACTAAGCATAACAAGAAACGAGAAAGCAGAAAAAACAAACATGGAACACCGTTTTTCGTTTTCAGTTTCGTTTCAGACGTAAAACAAACTCGAGCGCAACCGGCTGTTGCCATACGGAAGATATAAACTAACATGAAATATTATTAAACATTATTTACAACAGTATGTATACCTACCACGCAATTTGTGAAATACCCGTGTGTTTAATATTGTGTACATAATTGGTTAATTTATGTGCTCATTATTTAAATAAATATCATGCAAGCAGATTGGAAATTTTTTGTTCGGTCCATTATAACGAAACTTTCCTGATAATAACATGTTTAAATGAAATTCAATCTTCTGGACTTTTAATTACCCCCCCCCCCTCAAGTTGTTCTTTTGTTGACATGAACCCCTTGAAAGTCACAACGATCCCTGAGGGTACTTGTGAATCACTTAAGGAACCGCTGGTTCATCTGATAAAGAACATTTGAAACAAAAGAAGATCAATGCTTCTATTTTCTATTTCATATCTATACTATCAATGAGTCTACTTTCAGAGGTAGTGGCATCTATGTCCATCAATTATAACTAATTTTGCTCAAAATGCCGTTCAAACGATATTTGATTTCATTTTGTAAAGAGGTACGTGAATAACCAAACCCAAGCGAATCAATTCATTTCTGGTCACATAATAAACATTTTAACCTGCTATTAAAAAAGAAAAAAAAATGAAAGGGCTTTTATGCAATTTCTTTAATACGAGAGAAGAGGAAAAAGAGGAGCAACAGTGTGCCTAATACTTTGTTTTCCTTTGGAAAACTTGAGATCTGTGTAAAACCAAGCTTTTTTTTCATATCATTTAAAAGCCCGAAATTTTCATTACAATAATCAGTTACTATTTATAACTGATTATTATAACAATAATCAGTTAAAAATAATTGCTTTAAAAATAGCATCAGTGGTACACTAAAATTTGCAGCCTAGACCACTTTGAGTGGATTCAAACTAAAATAAAGGATTAAAAGTTTTTTTTTTTAAATACCTGATTTTTACGATGCATAAAGAACGATTCATTCGATCAGTAACTAATACTAAAAAAAAGTCTTCGTTATTTTCAATTAAAAATTAATTTTTGTAAAATTGAAAGAAAATGTACCTTAAATCCCGCCTATTATTTGAATCAGAACTCAATTGCACTGCATGACTACCATTACGTTTTTATCTAAGAAGATGTTTTTATTTTACGCCCTTGGATCTCCTCGCTGCGTGATGTCATTTCCTGTATGGTCGGAGTTACCAAACAATGTTGATACTGAGCAGCAGAAGGTCAGATTTGCGGATGCTGTTTTTTTTTTTTTGGGTGAGAGATCTCAAAGCGGCTGAGTAAAATCATTGTATTATCAGAAATGAAAGGGGAGAACAAAGACAGAAAGATAAACTTGTCAAAATGCAGTTACAGATACAGTTAGGGGAAGGTGGGGCAGATTGGTCATGTTTGCCTAAATACAGCTGATGTTGCCATAAAAATACCAAAATCATAACATGAAAGGATTAAGAATATACTTTACCATTTTCTCTAGCAATAAGCCATGTTTTTTAAAAATCGTTTATTTGTTTTATTTGCAATGATTTTCTTTTTTTTTTGAGAGAAAGTATAGGATTAGTCAAAACAGCCCCATGGTCGGGGTACTTTGGACATAAAGGGCCAGATGGAACAAAAGCGTGGGCAAACTTCGTTATTAACTCATCTATTTTCCCCGCCAACAAACCCGGGTAATTTTAAATAATACTGGTTCCCAAAGGGGGGGGGGGGGTCAAATGTGCTTCACATTTTCCTGCATAGAAAGCATAGTTAGATCAGGCAAGTCATTTAGAGGGACAGGAATGGGGACGGCAAAAAGGGAAACTGCCCCAATTCCGGCTTGAAAAATGTTGTATTATTATTGTGAAATATTTATGTGTGCGTGTATGTATTTTGTTGTTTTTTAATGCAATATACACCAAAAGTTTATACCATTTGTTCCCCCCACTGTGAAACATCGGGCTGTAATTAGATAGCTGTGGTGTAATCCAGTTAACTGGTGTCATATATGCTTAAAAAGAATTTTTAAGAATCTATCTCCTCTCCAAGCAACTATAAATAAAATTTTAGAAATGATTTAAGTCCATATATTCTTACTTAAATACGGATTTTATTTTGGACACAATTCAAAGAAATTTTTGAAAAGTTGATTTTTTTCTCAGCTGCAAATAGATAAATAATAACAATAATAATGGGAACAATCATGGATTAAGACAAAAGATGTTTGTAGTATAAAACACTTTTTACTAATGCAAGGGAGAAACCTGGGCCTGGTGTGGGGGAGAGGGCGTGCAACAGTATGGCAAACATCCACCTACCCTGAAATACGCAATGACAAAAATCCACATCGTATTCCGAATGTAAACAATTAAACTTATAGGAGTGCATACAAGGACTATAATAAGCCCCCTGCCCTTCAGAGAAAATTTTTCTTAAATGGCACATGTTCTGATCGAAAAGAGAATGCTACAATCGTTTACCTTTCAGAAGCGTTTTATTTACCTTCTATGGACAAATATAGACTTCTCCTTTTTCTCATATGAACGTTGGGAAAAACATTTTCAAGATGCAGAAAATCGTCTGTGCCCATATCGTATGATTATGCAGTTTGTAAAAGATCCCTTGAGTAGACATTTGGCTTGGATACTCTCGGCTAAATTAAATTCCTAGTGCAATTTCGCATCATAGAGTCCGGGTGCTCACCGTTTCAGGTGAAAAAACTGGACGTCCGAATTCTCATGCGGCGATGGTACCACACTCATTGTGGTGCCGCTGAAAGAGACGGTACCTGGAAAAAGCCCTAGGTCTGCAATTGGCAGAAGCCAACAGCAGCTCATTAGGAGTTTAAAATAAATAAAAAACCTTGAAAAATCACTCTGCAAAAAGGGGAAAATTGCATTTATAACAGGTGGTAAAATCAAGAAACTGCAAGTAGAATTTATACACAATTTTTTTCCGCCAAAGTAAGCTTTATTTTGTATCAGTAACCGAAGTGTGAAAAAAAGAAGGACATTTAACATTTAACCTTTCCTTCATTGCTCTACAAAATCTCTAATTCGTGTAACAGAGATAAAACGAAGACTTCAACCAATTAATAAATGAGTAATAAATTTAATGTATCGCGTTTGGGGAATAAAGAAAAATCAAAACGAAAGAGTTTGTAGGCAGTAGGAAAAGCAGAAACGATCATTTGCACATTACGAAATCTGCATAACTTTCGTATTTGTATCGCAGTAATAACAATTTATTTTGCGCTATGATAAGCTATATAGATATTAAGTCCAAAGACATGGGCAAGTAGTTAGAAGTCAGAGACGATTTTTAAAGTTTTATTCAACACAATAAAGTAATATTCTGTAGGAAAAAAAAATAGTTGCAGCAAAAATACGTTTCCCAATAATTAATTTTCAGATTCCTTATAATATAATAAATATTTTGCAAAACAATCACTTCTGCGATATTAATAAAATAATTTTTATAAAAAAAATAGAACCGACTTCAAGCTATAAATTGCGCTAAAAAGTGAAAAATAAATTAATTTTTTAAACAAAATCGAAGTGACTTTTAAACATAGTTTTATTAGTCGGTGCAAAATTAGGATAGACAAAATCTTTTGTAATTATGAATAATTACAAATATATATATTTTCCCAGAATTAGCAACAGTTCCAATATGAAGTAGCAAATGGTGTAATGGTAATTAGACTCATAATTTTGCACCGACTTCTAAAACTATGTTTAAAAGTTACATCGATTTTGTTTAAAAAATTATTTTTTTTTTCACTTTTTAGCGCAATTTTTAATTTGAAGTCGGTTCTATTTTTTTTTAATAAAAATTATTTTATTTAATTCTTTTTAGTGTAAATACCTTTTCTATATAAATACTCTATTTTTTAAAAAAATCCATATCAAAGGGCAAACCTTCTTTGAATGAATGGCACTAAAAATAAATCATTTGTATGAAAAATTCTATTTTGAAGTCGATTTTAGCAAACAAACTGATTGGATTTAATTTTTGCCTCAGAGAAGTTGAGGCAAGTTTGCGCTAAAAAGTGAAAAATAAATTAATTTTTAAACAAAATCAAAGTGACTTTTAAACATAGTTTTATTAGTCGGTGCAAAATTAGGATAGCACTTATGAGGATGAAACATATGAGAAATGCAACAGAATGAAGAAACTGTTTACGTAATTTCTGAGCATATATCTTTTTTTTTTTTTGCACTATAGAACGAAAAAACGAAATTTTTAAAAATCACTTTTGTATTTATGCTTTTCCTTTTTTTTCCCCAAGACTTTTTTTAATCAAAAGCATTTAATCAAAAGCCTTTATGCTTTTGGTATATATATATATATATACCAAACTGCAACTATTCTGCTGTTTCGAATATATAATTAATAAATATTATATAAAATCAAAAGCCTTTAGTAGAACTCTTGCTATAATTGCTTTTAATATTATAGCACAAGGACAACAAACACTTTTTAAATAATGACCTTTATTTTTCATAAATTAATAGTTTTCCCAACAAAGACAAATCAAGCAAAGCCTTTCCAATTAAAATAAAAAATACTTATTTTTCACCCGCAACGTTTTTTCTAAAAAACAAATGTAGTCAGATTGATGTACGATATTTGAGTTAGACGACCCTCTATCGATTAAAGAAAAAATTGGCAAAATCGGTTCATTTAATCAAAAGTTATGGATGAAAAAATAAAAAACGTACTACATTTCTGCCCATTACTTTTGTTCTATTTATCGAATATGGTCAAACGAAGGTACGGGACCTATGGGAAACCACCCTCGATCGATTGAAAAAAAAAATCATGAAAATCGGTTCATCCTGTGCGAAGTAATGTGTGGACGAAAAAAAAAAAAAAACAACATACATACAGTATGAATGTAACCTCCTTCCTTTGTGAAGTCGGTTAAAAAGAAAATATTATATAAAATAATTTTTATAAAAAAACAGAACCGACTGCAAATTAAAAATTGCGCTAAAAAGTAAAAAAATTAATTCATTCTTTAAACAACATCGATGTGACTTTTAAACATAGTTTTAGAAGTCGGTGCAAAATTAGGATAGATGAAATCTTTTGTAATCCTGAATCAATTACACATATATATATTTCCGCAGAATTAGCAACAGTTCCAATATGAAGTAGCAAATGGTATATAACGGTAATTAGACCCATAATTTTGCACCGACTTCTAAAACTATGTTTAAAAGTCCCATCGATGTTGTTTAAAGAATGAATTTATTTTTTACTTTTTAGCGCAATTTTTAATTTGAAGTCGGTTCTGTTTTTTATAAAAATTATTTTATTTTATTCTTTTTAGTGTAAATACATTTTGTATATAAATACTATATTTTTTAGAAAAATCCATATCAAAGGGAAGAACTTCTTTGAATTAATGGCACTAAAAACTAATCATTTGTATAATAAATTCCCTTTTGAAGTCTATTTTAGCAAACAAACTGACTGAGTTAATTTTTGCCTTTAGTCAAACTCTTGCTGTAATTTCTTTTAATATTATAGCCCATGACAACAAACATGTTTTTAACAATGCTTTTATATTTATTAATAGATTTACCAACAAAGAAAAATCAATCCAAGCCTTTCCAATTAATATAAAAAAAACTTATTTTTCACTCGTAACGTTTTTTCTAAAAAACAAATGTAGTCAAATTGATTTGCAATATTTGAGTTAGACGACCCTCTATCGATTAAAGAAAAAAGCATCAAAATCGGTTCATTTAGTCAAAAGTTATGGATGAAGAGACAAAAAAAATACTACATTTCTGCCCATAACTTTTATTCTAATTATCGAATATGGTCAAACGAAAGTACGGGACCTATGGGAAACCACCCTCGATCGATTAAAAAAATAATCATGAAAATCGGTTCATCCGGTGAGAAGTTATGAGTGGACAAAAAAAAAAAAAAAAAAACGACATACATACAGTATGAATGTATAACCTCCTTCGTTTGTTTTATACTTATCCCTTAGACTTACATTTATGCAACATGACATTTGAGGCACATGTAGAATTTCCGGCGAGAGAGAAATCTTCCGAGAGCTATGGGTAAATCTTCCGAAAATATAACATTTACATGGAATAACGGCAGATGAAGTGCTCATTTATTTTAAAATTTAAACCATTTAAATGTAAGAATTAAAAGGATGCAAAAGAGAGAGAGAGAGAGAGAGCGGTATTTTTGGGTGAATGAAAATAAAAATAGAAATTATCACCAAGACAAAAATTAAGTGGTCATAGATTTTGACATTTCTACTAACTGTTATAAATCGAATCAAACACGACGTCTGTTACATGTTAGATGAGGGTTTATATATATTTAAAATTTATCCGTTGGGTCCATGTATTATTACAATTATTATTATTATTATTGAACTGTTCAAGATCGCGAGAAATTGTCCAATTCGGAAAAATGAAACATTCTGTGATATTGGTGAAGATTTGTCTACCAAAAAAAGTTTTGTTCGAATCAAACTACATATTTTCTCTAAAGTCATAAGGAGCGGACAGACACACACAACACCCAGACCAGCACACGCATTTCCCCAACTCAAAGCTTACATTAAAATTTAAAAAAAAAGTTTTTTTTTTTTTTCAAATGTTATGTTCATGAGCTTTCTAACCTTCTTTTATACTTTTATTTATTTTATCCCTTAAAAAAAACGTGAAACTAGGTATAAAAATCAGTTTTTATTGAACATCAGTAAACCAAACAGCAACCTAGGTCATTATAGCATTTAATTTAAATAATAAAGCATGCAACAAAAAATAGTTTGAAAAATGAAGCACAAGAAAAGTACCTCCCCTCCCCCTTCTGTTAGTAGTTATCTTCATTTTTCAATTACAAATAAAAAGGTTCCTTTAGTTAGTATGAAGTTTATTGCTTGTGCCGATTTACATCCATAAAATGAGTGTTTATTGACAGGTGGTTTTAGTGATGTCTTAACTCTGCAATTGCACTGATTTTTCCTTCTGTGAATGAAAGGGGATCTGCTTTCTTTCCATCTGGATGGTAGGAGAGTTTGAAATTTTTAACGATTGTAGTAAGAAAAAGAAATGCTTGCACCATTGTGAAGTATTCGCCAATACAAGCCCGTTTTCCTAGAAATAAATAAATAAGTAAATAAATTTAAAAAACAAATGAATAAAAACCTAAAGCAGTCAGAATTAATTATGGTAATTACAATGAAAAGAAGGAGGTAAAGAGAGAGATTGGGGGGGGGGGGGGGGGAGAAAAATAAATTGCACACGAAAAATCGTTTTTTAAAAGATGTATCCATTTGCATCACTCTTTCCTGTTTACTTCAACAAAACCAACGATAAGTAAAAGAAAAAATTGCAAGGAAAATTGTAGACACGGGTTCTTAGTTATATACATCAAATCTCTTCTTCAATGAATAACAATAGACAATAATTAAGCTACTTTAGAAGTAAAGGAATGACAAAATCGAAAATTTGGAGGTGATGCAAATGATGTGAGAAATACATATCAATTCGTGTTAAGAGTTCTTGTTGCCCAAACAGCTGCTTAATCCTCCTTTAAAACTTTCGACCAATTGCCAAGATATGATGCCTCTTCATGAGAGTTTTCTGACAAGAAGACGATGGGAGCCATGCCAAAATTGTATGTCGACAAGGGAATCGTTGTAACTCTTTTTGATCAGCCAATAAGAGGATCACGAGGAAGACGTTGTAGGCGACAGCGTTGTCATTGCGAAGTTTCCAATCGTTTGCTATGTCCAACTGGAAGTGATGAATTTTTCGTTTGAACCACTAGAGCACTTTCACGTAGAATTTGGCATTTTGAAGGTTATATTTCAAACTCATGGCGGACGAGCTTCTTGATGTCAAAAAATACAATTGTTCTTGTTCTTTGACTTGCTGATTCTGGTCTTCTTAGGGCGAGGGGAACCGGTCGTAGAGTTCATGATTTTCTGCCAAAAGTAAAGCTGAAGCCACGCTGCAAACATCCCTCGGAAGTACAAATTGTTCTTTTAGCATTTATGTGTTTATTATTGTTAAATATATATTTATGTATTATTGTTGTGTTTTGGACACTGTATATTTAAATTTTTAGATGTAACTTCTTACACTATGCGTGACTCCCAACGGGTACTAAGTCGCTCGTGGTTATATGTTCTTTTCCTCCCAATCACCACATCTGGTTAATAAACCTTCACGGTGGTGATTGGTGTGGTATAATTCAGCGGTTCCCAACCTTTTATTTTCCGCGTACTGCCATTTTTATTGCTAACTGCTTGTGTACCACTGTGAATTATACCATTTTTGATAATTATTAATGCAGTGAAAAGCGTTTATTAGAACAAAATTGTATATATAAAATGAAATACATGGAATATATAAAATATATTTTAATTACGTGTTTCAAAAACACATTAGAAATACGTCTTTAAGTAGAAAGAAAATGAAAAAACGAAATTAATGAGCAGGTTGCTGCTGCGTGGGCGATATCTGCCAGGTGATATCTGATTCAGTAGAAGTTAGTTTTATCCTTAAATTTGGGTCCACGTTTAATTTGCTTCTATATTTATTTTTAATAAATATCATATTGGAAAAAGCCGTCTCACAAAGATAAGTTCTTGTGAACGGAATTAAAAACAGCAATGTCTTTCTGACAATAACAAGAATTCATTTTTAACTTTAAGCCAAAATTCTCCCAACTCTAATTGGGAAAATTCTATCCGCCTGCACGCGTACCACAGTTTCGGAACCGCTGGTATAAATAAATAAATAGGGCGAGGGGACGCAGAGTTTTGCCAGACGTTACTTTTTCTTCCTGCTTCGGAATCGAATCCAAGGGCTCAAGACTCATCGCCTCACCTTTTCAAAGGCCCCTTACTGTTCTGACGTGGCTCCACTTGACTTTTTGTTCTCACGGTTGAAAAATCCCGTAAAAGGACATCATTCATTTCTGTGTAGTTGACAAGTCAAACGGGCTTCCACCAAGGACATTCCGGAAAAGGCTATCGTGATTGCTTCCATGCCTGAAAGTCTTGCCGTTAGCGATGTATCGACGCAGAAGGATCCCATTTTTAAACCTTATCATGTGTATAATGTATTGCCCGATTGAGTCAATAAGTGTTTTCTAATCAACGCGCTAACCTTACTTTTCGGACAAACCATACATACGAAACATAAAAAGTATTTCATTTATTCATAGGCTGCGAAGAATATTGCAATAAATTGTAATATTCATATTGATGATTGCATCAAATTACTATTATCATTGTTACTTATTTATTTATTTATTTACTTCACTGATTACTTCTTATTTTTTATTTTTTGCGCAATCACAACGTAAATGACGCTTAAGTTACTGCTTAAGACGAAAAAGCAGAAATTTGCTAAGTCTGCTTTTGTCTTTACTCCACAATCACATTTCCCAATTGCTTTAAGGAAAAATCAAAATATTAATTTAATATACAGCTGTACTAAAACATATTATTAATATAATTTTTTTAATGGGGCTGCGTTTGGTCACTAACCTTTAACCTTTGCAGACCTAGTGTATTCCCCGGCATTCTTTCTAGTAGCACCACTATCGGCGGTGCCATTACCATTTGGGAATTTTAAAGCTCAGTTTCCCCCTAGATGGGGGCAGTGAGCACTAAGTGATGCGAAACTGCACAGGGAATATTAATTTGGCTGAGAGTATCCAAGACAAACAGATACTCAAGGGATCTTTAACATACCGCATAATCATACAACCTGGGTGCTGACGATTTTCTGCATCTTAAAATTCCGGCTTGGGCTAGGTTTGATTCTGCGAAATTGGGCGTACGGGGGCAGTGACTTACCACTACGCCACCCTGCCGGTATATCATTTTAGTACACACCTTAAACTGCATTTAAGCTGTCTGAATGTCAATCAAAACACAGTGAGCAATAATGCATGCTTTAATTTCGCAGAAACATTAAACTTGATTCTTTTACCTATTCCAAAAATAATTGGCAGCTCTGCTTTTGGCTTCCCAGGGAGCGTAATAAATCTTGAAGGCCTGAATTCATAAGGGTCTTCGTATGTCTTTGGATTGTGATTTATTGCCCAGAAATTTACAAGAGCTATCGTATCCTTCGGTATTCTGTAGTCACGTATAGTTGTTTTCTCTGAAATTGAAAATGAAATAAATAAGTAAAAAGTAGAAGACGCACAAATTATGCACGTAACTTGGTGTCGTATAGGTGGTTTTGAAGAGGATCAAGAGCTTTTTTCGAAATCTAATAAGCACAAACGAAATGTAAGAATAAAATTTATAAAATTGAAAACTATTTCTTTAATCATGGCTGCCTGCGATCTTATAGCGGCTGTCCAAACGGGCGAAAAAGTGCGTGCAAGCAGAGCTTACATTTTCTGCCACTTCAGTCAATTGGCGCTGTTAGCATGTACTTAAAAGCGAGGATTTAAACGGCTAACCATAGCAATATCATCGCGTATAAGGGCTTGAATTTCAAGACATATAAACATTTAAGTTTTGAGAGCAAAAGTAACTATCAAAATAAGTTGCAGGGTTATGTGTTTGCCATTAAAACGTTTTTAACACAGAGGAAGTAATAAAAATATCGGGTTTTTTTTGGTAGAAACACATGCAGACTTTGAAGCTGCTCGTTAAGATACAACTTTTCTTACATACGTATATTTTTATATATAATGAACACAGAGAAAATTTTCTTCGCAATTGGCTGATCATATTATGCTTTCAGATTAATTTTTATTTTGAACGACAGTAATTGCGCATAATTTTATGAAATACATTTATCCTCTCATATTGTGTAGCTCAAATAAGTTGGCTAGCAGGTTTTTGAAAGCCGTATTGAATAGTCTTTAAATGGTTATTAATTACTTTATTATATTTATGATAAAGTTATTTTAAATATATGTGTTAATTGAACTATTTCAATTCCATTTATTGTAAATTTAATTATTTTGGAAAGTGGAACAGTTAGGTTGTGAAGTGACTTAACAAACAAAGATCAGTTGGACAATTATGTCATTAAGTAAATGATTAATGCAACAATTTTTTACTGTTATTAATAGACTAATAGCATAATACTAATAACTAGTATTTAATTGTATAGTGTGGCTGACTTCAGTTAACTTAATCAGATGGATTATCATTTAAGAGTGGCGACTTTTTTTGCTGATCTCATCTAAAGCAATTACACTAGTTAAATATTTAGAATAAAATCCTAAAATATTAAGTAAGAAAGGTCAAAGATTAGGCCTTGCAAAAGAAAACGCTTCATGATGAGCTTGGAGAATGTTGACCTTCATTTCCACAGCATTTTTTTAAATCTTTTTTTCTTGGTTCGGGAAGAAAGGAAGGATTTATGACAGAGCAGCGGGGCAATGAGTAATGAAAATAAACAAGCTGGCGCTTTAACTGGGATCAGAGGATATTAACACATGTAAATGGTGCGGATCATTCCAAATACTTTTATTTCTTTTTTTGCCGATATAAAGATATTCAGTGGTTTGCTACCTTGTCTTCATTTCTATTCGGAGTTGGCTAGCGCTGCAAATGCTTTGCTATTAAAACGGCAAAGAGAAAACTGTATTTAAAAAGAGAGGAATACACCCAATTAGTGAATGATTCGTTCTCAGATAATGATGATAGTTTGAAATTTCAAAGGAACTGGAAAGTGATAGTGAGTCTGATACTGACATACTATCAGACACAGAAAAACTTGCAGCATGCATGCCTTTTACATCCCGCGACAGCAGGGATAATTTTTATCAATAAAATAATTTGTATTATTTTATTTGTATCTATATGCTGCGTGAACTAAATTCTGTGCTTTTTTTAACCCTTCCGTACGTAACTTTTTCAGGTAAATCAAGAATTTCATCATTCTAAAGTTTATTTTATAGAATAATTTTAGAAAATATTATGATGAAGTTTTAAAATTTATCCTGATAGCTGACAACAAGTTTTTCTCCTAATGTACCAAATTTTGAAGTTTTTTAGTTTTCTTATTAATAATATGATGTACAAATAAATAAATAAATAAAACCAGTAAAGTTCGAGACATATGGGGAAAATGCAAATGTCAGCCCTCACTGATTAGAAATATCATCTAAAGCAGCAAACTCACAATTTCTATTTGTAGAGTAATTGAATAGGTGACATGAAGTAAAAAAACGATTAAAATATATGCATATAAAACCAAACGTGAAATTAGTAAATTCCTAAAATTATAAAATGTATGAAATCACTAATTTAATGCTTAGAAAAAACACTCCATTGCTTTCTTTCGTTTTTATTAGCCTACTTTCCCGTAAAAGTAAAAAATAATAATAATAAAGCATGAAAGAAGGCTTAATGTATCGTGAAAATATCGTTAAAAATCAAGAAAAGTCAAAAATAAGTGAAGTAATTAAATAAAGATTGAAAAATAAAAAATTTGAAAGTAGGGTATTGAGATGGGGAAAAAGTGTGTCTGTCGGTCTGTCGGTCTGTCTGTCTGTCTGTCGGTCTGTCTGTCTGTCGGTCTGTCTGTCGGTCTGTCGGTCTGTCCCCCCTAATAACTTTTGAACGAATTGTCCGATTGGAAAAATTCTTTTTGCATTCGAAAGATCTCGGCGAGGACATCTCATTTCTATATTTTACTTTTTGATTTGAACAATTTTTTGTTCAATTTTGAACAGTTCAAAAAATTTTAACATTAGCGCCTATGGACAAAATTGAAGCAAATTCTGTAAACTCTGGGCACAAGAGCCAAGTTCCTATTGAAAGCTTATTGAAAGGAGATCTCGGCGTGAAATATTGATTTGAACAGTTTTTGTTCATTTTTGAACAGTTCAAAAAATTAACACTGAGCTTACGGGGAAATTTCAACCCTATATAAATCCTGATCTAACGGACCGATTTGCTTGGAACAAACTTTATCGGAAAGCTCTTATGACGTAGAACATGTAGAAATAGAAAGTTTATCCAGAACTTACGAGCCTATTTTGCTATGAAATTTTTTGATCGGGATTTTCAAGGATATTTCTCAGTGACTCAATGAGTGAAATAATGAATGAATGAATCAATGAAAGAGTGAAAGAATAAATCAATGAATAAATGAATGAGGAAAAGAATGAATGAATAAATTATTGAATAAATGAAAATATAAATAAATGAGTGAATAAATACATGACTGCGTAAATGAATGAATAAACACTTGAATGAGGTAACGAATGAATGAATAAATGCATGGCTGAATAAATGAAAGAATGAATGAGTGAGTGAATGAATATGTATTATCCGTTGAAAAAGGTATATTTTCAATAATTAGAACTAAAGATAAATAAGAAAGAGAGAGAAAGAGATAGCTAGATTATAAATTTGAATTTGGTGTATACGGGAAAGTAGGCTCGTATAGTTCTAGACGGAACTTCTTGTTTCATTTACGATGAAAAATTTCTTTAAAATAAATATATATATGTTAGACACAATTAAACATCGGGAGCCATATTTCCGATCAGTAATACATAAACTAAAAATTTACCAAAAAAAATCTTCATAATGCATGCTACAAACCCGACAAAAACAATGCTTTCGTAATGTATTTCCATACAAATCTAGTACATGCTTGCAGCGCACCAGTGAGGAAAAAGATAACTATCGTTTGAACGCTTATTCCTTTGTTCTGGCTCCGCGTCTGGACAGCCGCTATAGGATCGCAGGCAGCCATGCTTTAATTAACAAATAGTAGAACGCTTCATAAAAAGGCACGCTATATTTGCAATACTGTTGTAGTAAAAAGCTCCTCCAGAACTAAATGAGCGTAGTTTTCCGTACACACCAATAGAAATCTTGTGATGTTCAAATTAGTTTACAATGATCCTTTTTGGTTAAACAACCATTTCGAAACAATATGCATCTTTTTTCTTCTTCTTCAAAAAGTGAAAAAAAAAAAAAAAAAAAAAAAAAACACCTCCTTTAAAATTGATAGAAAATTCAATCTCTTAATTTATCTTTACTAATATTAAAGTTGTAGAGTTTGTTTGCTTGAACGCACTAATCTCAGGAACTACTGATCCGATTTGAAAAATTCTTTCAGTGTTAGATAGCCCGTTCATCGAGGGAGCCTATAGGCTATATATCATCACGCTAAGACCAATAGGAGCGGAGTTCCGAAAATTGCATAAAACAGTCCTTTTCAATCGGAAAAAATGATTACATCCTTTCGAGCTTGATACCATTGAAAAGCCCGTAAAAAACTATCCTAGAAGGAGTTTTGTGCTTCATGCTAAAACTGGAAGTCTCTAAATTAACTAGAAAAGAAGTTATAAGCGTTTTTCTCTGTAGTTTGAAATTATTTTTTCACGGTAATTAACTTTAATTTTATTTGACCTAGATGATGACCGTTTTATTTTATTTGCATTGTTGCATCGTGTCAACAATTATTACAGTTGCCGTGTGAACAAACAAATGAATGCAGTTGCCATTGTTAAACAAATAAAAAAAAATAATAATCAACGTTTCTTGCATTTTATGAGGCATCGCTGTATTTGCAAAATATAGTTGAAGATAGACCGTGCAACGCCGGGCGTAGCAGTTAGTTAAGTATAAAATTTTAGTTAATCCCGTCTTTCATCAGAAAAAGTGCTTATACTTATATTTATGCAGGGTATCAATATGTAAGCGAAAAAATGTATATATACTAAATGTAAAATTAAACAGCGAAAATGCGAACCCTTAAGCAGCCTTTACACACACGTTCTTAACCGCGGTCCGGACGGCGACCCATTCAAATCCGCGGTCAAGAGCGTGCGTGTAAATGCAATTTTAGGACGCTCAAGAACGCGGTTAAGAATGACACTCAGATGCGCGCTCATAATCGCGCTCCAAGAAATGATGCATTTTACATACACGTTCTTAACCGCGCATCAAAGTGAGAGGATTGGACAATTCTGCAGGCTGTGGTCTCTGTAGGGGACTTCAATGGAACGCCCCGCATTTGAACGCGTTCTTACGCGCGGATAAGAATGTGGTGCATTTTGCAACACATTCTTGAACGCCATGGTTTTACTCGCTTTCTTGACCGTGGCTGGATGCGCCACGTTCAGTCGCGCGGTTAAGAACGTATGTGTAAAGGGCGCTATAATATCTGAAATTATAAATTCCGTCGATAGAAAGAGATTAATAAAGAACAAATTTTATGCCATACTTTTAATAGGCAAAAGAACACTATAACAAAGCTCCAATCATGTATTTTAAAAGTGAAAAATTGTTTTACTTTTGATCGTTGATTCTCTCCCCCTCCCCTCCAATTAAAAAATAGTGCATTGCCAAATGAAGTACCAATTATAAAGCACAAAATAAAGCACGAAATAATAAAGCACGAAAATAGTGTCGCAATCACGCCAAATAAATATTTGGCGGCTTATAACAAATTTGCGGTGAAATTCGTCTTCGCTATTTCAGATGAGGAAAATAAAACAACGTTTAATTTAAGGAAGTGTCATTATTTATGCCTAAATTACCTTTGGTTCAATCAGAATTTTCTCCAGAGAGAAGTTTTTGGTTCTTACAAGCGTGCATATTAACATACTAGGATTGGTACACGCTTTTAAATTAGAGAATGTAGGCACTTAAATTGGTCCTATAAATATTCTGAGCTGAGATTTAATAAATTTTGGTTTTCTTTTAACAAGCCCTCTACTTACGAGTACTACAAGTCCATATTTTTGTCGCCAATTTTTTTTTTATGTTGAATCTATTAATACAAAATCAAGGAAACAGAAACCTAACTGGAATCCTTGATTGCGAAAGCGTAATTTCTTTTCTTTTTCAGATAAAAATTGCTTGAATTTCTCTCGTAGCCGCTAATGTACAAACATTTTTGAACTGATCAAAAAGATTCCTTGAAATAATCAAGTTAGAAAATTCTTTTCGGATGTGCTCTACGCAGGTGAGGATACATGGGGGAGGCAAAGGGGACAAATTTCCCTTATAGACAGTCAAGTATTATTAAAAGTTGTTATTATTAACAAATGTTGTTAAAAATTATATAAAAAACGAATTACAAATTTTATTTAATTTCCCCCGTTTTCGAACAATTTTCTTGAGAGACATGTCAAATTAAAAAAAAAAAAAAGTTCTCTCCTCGGCAGAGTGTATCCACTCGCCAAAGGTTCTTTCCGATACAGATTGTCCAAATCAGGATTTATGTAGGGATAAAATTTTCCCTAAAACCTGTGGAATAATTGGAAAGAGTTAATGGGTCAACATACGCACTGAATGCACACAAAACTTCTCATTTTGAGGGAAAAAACTTATACTCCTGACTGACTTAGACCCTCGCAAAGTTCAGCATTTTTTATGATAAAAAAAAAGATTCTCTCCTCGGCAGAGTGTATCCACCCTTGATTTTGCGCCAAAGGCTCTTTCCGATAAAGATTGTCCAAATCAGGATTTGTGTAGGAATAAAAATTTCCCTAAAGCCTGTGAGATAATTGGAATGAGTTAATGGGTCAACATGAGCACTGAATGCACACAAAACTCATCATTTTGAGACAAAATACTTATACTCCTGACTGACAGTGCATCGCAAAATTCGGCATTTTTATGATAAAAAAAACTTACTTGTGCATTGTAGACTTGGAAAAATGGGAAAGAATTCTGATGTCCTCATTACTTCGTAGATAAAGGAATTCGTGTATGGTAAACTGCTCTTGTCCTCTAACGTTGGCTGTCTGTCTGTGCCAATAACATTGAGTAGTTCTTGATAAATTTTCTCTTGCTCTTCCGGACGGTCCATAAGCGCTTTTATGAAAATTGAGGCAAACAGGGCCACAGACACAATACCATCTCCAACCATCTGAATCAAAGTTGACACAAATCCTTTGTCTGAAGATGGTAAAACGAAATGTTAATATATATGCTTTATGTGTCGGTCAGCGCTTAGGTAAAAGTCAACAAATTCACAAAATGGTTTAGATGGACTACTGGAAATGGTATCATTGGTATCTTGTCGATTAGCAATTGCAATCATCTATATTCAAAACAACTATTCAATATCAAATTTAAATTATTAACCTACTGCAGGAGTCAAGAATCTGTAAAATAGTTTGTACATACATAACGATTTAAAAAATTTAACAGACAATACCTTAAGACTGAAGTTTTGGTCTTAGCGACTTTTACTAGAGCGACGAAGATGTATTTAATGAGAGATTCACAGGACATTAATCATAAATTATGACGAATTCTGATTCGTGTTTTGAATAGCTCAAAATATATTAAAGTAATTTAAGTTTTTTGCGCTGCAGTTTTATGTATATATAATTTGTAGAAAAAAAGTGTTTAATTCACCACAGATATATGGATTGGAACTGAAGAAACATTTTGACACATTGGATGAAAATTAAATAATTACTATGAAGATTTTAAGTTTTATCAGAAGAAAAACATAGGAAGAAAAGGAATTAAATACAAAAACAAATACAAAAGTGACGACCAGCAACAGGCACAGGGCCCAGCTAGGCTGGTCCTAGTCAATTTAACAATCCCCAATGAACATCAAAAGCCTTCTTAAAAGTCTTTACCCCACTGCAACTAACAGTTGCCTCCAGTAAACTATTCCAGTAAACTATTCCAAATGCCAACAATTTTATTGAAGTAGTAATTTTTCCTAATTTCAAGATTATCAGGAGATTTAAAAAGCTTAAAATAATGACCTCTGGTTCTACCTTCAGCGCATAACTGCAGCCCATCAACATTTCCTGTTTTATTGATTTTAAACTGAACTGAATCGTGTCCCCTCTAATTCTCCTTTGCTCTAGACCAGGTTTTTTCCAAAAAACTTCCCAAAAGAACTTATTAATCCAAAAAAAAATTTGTTTAAAAAACTCCAAAAAGTAAATTTTTTCCAAAAGGGAAAAAAAACACCAAAAATTTTTTTTAAATTAATTTTCCGGTGGTAAAAATTTGAATAAAAGCCCAAAACTGGGTTAAACAATTTTGTTACTTTTTTGGGTTTAAAGCTCTCCGCGGGCCGGACAAAATCTGTCCGCGGGCCAGATGTGGCCCGCGGGCCGTAGTTTGGAGACCCCTGCTCTAGACCATTCATTTTTCACAAAACATTGCACATTATTGAAATCAGTTATTAATCAGTAAATACAAAAAAATAAATAAGTTGATAAAAAATAAAATAAACTGCAGAACATAGTAGAATATTATTTTACTATATGCTATATTTTATAATGCTGGCAAAATAAATCATTTTCAGATCTTATTAGAATAATTCCATTTTTCAACTTCATTCATTTTCTTTCGAAAGTAATGAAAAATTGTGAAGCTGCAATATTTATGTCATGGCAACTGGAAGATTACAATATTGTTACTAAAACATCAATAAATAATTGATTTTAAAAAACATGTGGTTAACTTAAAAATTAGGAACATCTTACTATGGAAAACTGGAGGCTGAAAACTTCCCCGAAAGTTCGCAATATTCGTTACTAAACACTACAACGAAAGTAGAAATGAATCACAAACTGCTTACCAGTGAAATGTTCTGCTGTTCCGTCACCTTTTCTTTTTCTCGTAATTCGTTCCATTAGGAATGCATCAACAACGTCTCGTATATGATTTTCGTCAAATGATGCTTCATGCTTTCGGATGATCTTGTAAAGTATGTCTTCCATCTTTTGGTAGCTCTTTTGCGCCTGTTTATAAGCATTGTTTTGAAGGCGAACAAGATACCTACATCAAACAAATAATATTATTTTCCTTCTTTCTTCTTAATATTCGTTTATTAATCTTTTATTTAAATTTTACCGTGCTTGTGGTGCATCAAAAATAAATTTAATAGTATACAAAACAGGCAAATAGTATTGCAAGCTTTAAATTTTAGACCTTTGAACGAGCCTATTACGAATGAACGATTAGAATGAGCCCCCCTCCCCCTACACGCACATACTTTTTTTTCGAAAAAACATTTTCTAAAAGTAAACTGTTATATTCTGAAGAAGGCGTTTTTGTTGTAAAAGTTTCAAGTTACGCCATCATGCTTTGTGATGCTTTGTACCAACTGATTACGACGCCCTTTACTCCTATTCGTAAATATGCAAACAAATTTTGATTATTTTGTTGATTGCTGTTGGCGTGCGCAAAACTGCGCTTGAGTTAAAAAGCCTTTGATGCAGATCCTCGGGAATCGCAAAGCTGTTATAAATGGACACTGCAAACAAATGCAAATACAAAAGTAACAGCAACAGGCTCCGGGACGCCCAGCTAGGTTGGTCCTAGTCAAGCAATCAAACCCCAATGAATATCGAACCCCCTTTTCCCTCACTACAAGTAAATACTGCTCGTTTCAAATGCCTTTAACCCTACTGAAGTTGTAGTAATTTTCCCTAATTTCAAGCTTAGACTAAAATTTGAAAAGCTAGAAAGAATAACTTCTGGCTCTACCTTTTGAGCATAAATGTAGCCCATCAACGTTTTGCATTTTAATAAATTTCAATAACTTCTATTTTAATGAACATTATAATTGCAGCGGAGTGACGGAGTCAAGAACTCCACGTCTTACAAGGAGATTCAAAACAGTAGGAGCAGCCGATAAGAAATAAACAGCGTCGTTCCAAAGTTATCTTTCAAACGTGATGATGATGCTTTGACAATGTAGGGAGAAAAAAGTTGAACAGCTCTGCAACACATTCCGTAGCAGTGATTCTCAACTGGCAAGTTAGTTGTTCAATTGGTTTAACCTCCCTAGCGAGGTTCAACCAAAAGTTGTTCAGACCAGAAAGTAAAATATGAAAATGAGATGTTCTCGCCGAGATCTTTCGAATGCAAAAAAAAAACTCGAACCGGACAGTTTCCTCAATAGTTATTGGGGGGGGGGGGGGGGAGACAAACAGACAGCAAGACCGACCGACATACATTTTCCCCATCTCACAACCCTACTTTAATTTTTTTTATTTTTCATATTTATTTAATTACTTCATTTATTTTTGAATTTTCTTTATTTGAATTATTCATTTTCACCAAATGAGAAAATTCCACTTTTCTCTGACATTAAAGATTTAAGAGGATGTTAAAATGTCATCGTAAAGAGAACTTGAAGTCTTTTTAAATCTTTAACTTGAGAGATGACTGCACTTCGGCAAAAAACTCATCTAGAATTTAAAATGAATGTGAAAGTTTTTGCACATCTTTTATCGCAGCAAGCGCAATAAGCATCCAACTTGACGAAAAAGTCTTACTTACCTTACGGTGCTAGAGCATAGAAAGTAACGCATGTCAATTAAGCCACCCAGCACTTCTTCATAAAGTTCGCAAAACTCTCGAAGTTCGTCGTTCGACATGCCGTATTCACCAAAAAGTATCTTGTGCATGATGTAGGTGCTTCTGTTCCTCAAGTCATCCGTAATGTTGATTGGTTTGCCTTTGGATGCCTTGAGGTCTGAGATGATGGCCTGGGTGGAGTCATAAAAGGCAACCGCTTTCTCTTCTTTTATGGAAGAAAAGCCGCACTCTTTTAAGTATTGAGTATAAAATCTACGGAGGATTTTCCAACATTCTCCATGTACAAAGATCAACCCTGCAAAAACATGATAAGTGATAAATGAACAGGTCAATGCACAATCTGATTAAATGCACAATTTGAAAAATACTGTTTAGGTACCTGCAGTATTTGGCGATCGTTTTGAATAGATATTACTCAGTTCAACTGAACCTTGAGCACAGGGGTGCCCATTCTACAAGCTCAATCGCGCAGACAGCGCTCAAGTTCAATAACGCAGTGATTTTTCTGGATCCAGATATCCGGTTTCCTTTGTCTAACACATCTGTACCGGATATCCGGCCATTAGGTTCGAAACCTGCAAATTTTATGCGTATTCGTAAGCACCCCACAGCTTGCAAATACGTAGTAAATTTGTAATTTGCATATATTTTCAAAACATTCATAGCGTTACTACGATGGGTGGAGGGGGCGGTCCGCACCGGGTGACACCCAAAATGAGATAAAGAGTTTTTGAAAAATACATGTACAGTCGACGCTCGATATAACGACCATCTCCGTTCCACAAAAAAAGGTCCTTATAACGGGTGGTCGCTATAAGAGGTAGAATTTAAAAATGTATATGCATGCATCATGCAGTATAGTAATTCCATTAAAATTGCCAATTTTTCAAAGATTCCAACAAAATGCTCAAATTATATTTTATCATTGGAATTTAAAAAAAATTATCAGTGCAATATGTTATAATAAAATGTTAAACAGATTTTAAAGTAGAAAATATAAGGAAAAAATTATATACTTGCAAATCATTCATTTTCGGAAGAAAAAATCAGAAATGGTTGTTTGCCTTTTTAGCACATGTGATTTTTGCAAAACATAATTTTCCATTTCAGTTATTGATGACAAATAGTGTTCTGTATTTTCTTGCCTTTCAAAAAAACATTTTAAAGTCTCGATAGCATTAGACACATTTTTTATGCTAGGAGTTTTTGTTACAATTTCTTCCTCTTCTTCATCTGATGATGATGCATCAATTTCTTCCTGTCCACAATAACGGGAAATTAGTTCATCTTCTGACAGATGCTCGACACATTCCAAGTCATTATCGATTTTAGCGTAATCGTCAAAGTTCAACGTTGCATCCATGTTCGTTTTCTGAGAAATTTCTTGCAGCATTTCCTCTTCTTCAACGAAATTTTCATCTTCGATTGCCGGACTAATTATTTCAGCAGTAGATTCCCTTTCCTCTTGCTTTTTAAAACCAGCATGATGGAAGCAATTCTTGATGGTTTTTTCTGAGACGTCATTCCATGCTGCTTTAGAGAGATGCAAAGCTGTTAGGACATCAACTTTGTAATCTTGATCTTCGTCGAGTGCAGAAACAACTCTTCGCAGTAGTAACTTCCTATAATTGCGTTTAAAACTCATAATGACCCCTTGGTCTAGTGGCTGAAGAACAGATGTGACATTAGGTGGAAAATATTCCACGGTGATTGATTTCAACCCATTTAGTTTGGGATGAGCCGTGCAGTTATCAATTACAAGAATAATTTTTCTACCTTGAATTGTCATTTGCTTATCCAAGCAACGTAGCCATTCCTCAAAAATGACAGATGTCATCCACGATTTGGAGTTGTTTTTGTACGTGACAGGTAAGGTTTTGAGTCCTTTAAAACATCTCGGCTTTTTTGATTTTCCGATCACTAAGAGTGGAAGTTTTTCAGTACCAGACATATTTGAGCATAAGAGAACTGTTAGTCTTTGCTTGGCTTCTTTCCCTCCACTCGCAGTTTCGTTTTTTAAAACGAAAGATTTATCAGGTTTCATCATGAAAAACAGTCCAGTCTCGTCTGCGTTAAAAATATCCTTTGGAGTATAATTTTTGATAATTTCTTCCAGCTTTTCTTTTTTCCATGTGTCCACTGCTTCTTCATTCACAGAACCACTTTCGCCACAAAGCTTCCGGAATGAAAGACCATGTCTGGTTTTAAATTTTTGCAACCATCCGTCCGAAGCTTTGAACACAGTTTCGTCAATGTCCATTTTTTGAGCAAAAGTTAGAGCTTTTGACTTCAGCAAATTTCCATCTATTGGGACATTTTTTGATCGCATTATTTTCAACCATTCATATAAACCTTCTTCGATCTTCTGAAATTTCCCTTCACGGGACCGATTTCTAGAAGATTTGACTCCAATTTCTTCTTTTCTTAAAATTGAGTCCCGGTTGTTAATGATGCCAAATAAGGTGCTTTTGGGAATTTTGAAAACTCTAGCAATTTCGCATTTTTTTAAAACTTTTTTATCAACTTCATTTAAGATTTTAATTTTAGTATCTAGACATATCGCATTGCGCTTGTTTGAACCTGCCATCTCGTTCAATAGCGAAAATGCAACTCCTGTTTGCAGTATGCATTTCACTGAAGAACCTTATTCTTTTTTCGCTCCTTCCCCCAGAGGATAACTAATCCAAGGCACGTGACCTGGAACCTGTCAACATTCAGGTTGAAGAGCAGGTTAATTTTTCTCGAACCCTCTCATTCACATTTCTGGAAGCAGAACTTCTGAGCTGACATGACACCACCAGTCACGGACAGCGAGACTCCTCGTATTTCGGAGAATCGACCCTTGGGAAAACACGTGATTCAAATGACAAAAACTACCAATACATCTGTCAACCCCTTTTCCTAAAATCCGTAAAGTCCACGTGCTCTCTCCCCCTCTCTATTCTTTCCATACTATGGTGAGTGGTAATCCCCTCCCCCTGTCAAAGTTGGACTGACTGAACACTGAAGGCTGCATGCAGCTTGTCAGTAAACTATAATCAAGGTCATTTCAAGTTACAAATTTAGAAACATGTTCTTTTTGGAAAAATACCGGAAATAGTGTCCGTTGAATGCGGTCGCTGTATTGGATTGGGCGATACAGAACGGTCGTTATACCGAAAGCAAATTAACATAGAGTTCATAGGAAGAAAGTTGGGGCTTTTATCACTGGTCGTTATAATGGAATGGTCTTTATAATGCGTGGTCGTTATAACGAGCGTCGACTGTACTTGAATTATATAATTTTACTGATGCTGTTTCAACGTACAACGCCTAAATCAACAAAAGAAAAAAATGTGGGGGTATGAGGTGCAAATTGGGGTCTATGAGACTGGATCTCAATGTAAAGCAAATTATTTCTAAACTGTATCTGTAAAGCAACACGTATCCGTAATCTGTATTGGGCAATCCTAACGAGTTTTGCCAATGTATTTTCATGACAAATAAGCATATAAGTTAACGAACTATAATGTTAATTAAATACTATGTGTGAGTAAGCACCCATGTTCTCTTTGTGATTATAACTAGTAAAAACTTACACTTTTGGGTATCAAAAAACAAGCTATAGCAGGTAGGACCACATAAGGATAAGATGGACAAAAGGGAAATTTTACATCGCACAGGAAGAAAGTAGAACAAAATAATTCTAACATTTTTTTTTGTGCTATATTTCGCATTTTGACGTGACATTTCTATGAATTTTGATTTTTCTCGACTGTTTTAGAACGGCTTGAGTAAAACTTCTTCCTCAGTTTCACTCTGTTTTGGAGCCTTCAAATATAAATATTGCACTATGACTTCTTTTAGAGGTCATGCAGGATATAAAAGGTTGGGAACCGATGGTCTACAATTCATTTCAGGGTCACATTACATTTTCGAGTTATTTACTATGATCTCAAGGACCTATGCCTCAACTCTCGTCCAATATGACAGACAGCATAAGATATAATTTTACAATACAGAGAAGGAAATTACGAAGATATATTGAGGGCTAAGGCGGGGATCGAACCCATCAGCCTCCTAATAACTGAGCGCAGGTGTCGGAAAAAGGTGCAGTCAGGCAGTACACTGCACACACGCACACATCACGGTACTATTAATTTCTGCGGAGCGGTATCCTGCTGCAGGCCTCCATACTTGACACACCGCATAGCAGAGGGCTAGAGGTTTAATATTCTTTTATCTTAAAAAGTGAAAGAGACTCCAGTTTATTTTCCTTTTCATGCATCTCAATAGTAGTGAATGAACCATCTATTAAGGTATGATCAAGACGATTGATGCGATTGATGTTCAACAAATCGCATACTAACTAGTACATGTTACGATGAAAGATAAAAATTGGTGAATGTCAACATTAAACCAAATAAGTCGGTGAAAGTCCAAATATTTGGTTATATTCTTATATATTCGGACATTCACCCGGTGTATGTCGACAATCACAGATGGGTTCTGGTAAAGTCCAAACAAAAAGCCGATGCCACTAGAGTTGTGACAGTCTGACGAACTCTAGTCTGAAATGAGATTGTATAACGTTAAACCATACTTAAAATTATTATTAAATTATACTTAACATTATTATTTATATTATTATATTTGCCTATTAAGAATGTATTATTCATTTGACATAAATCAGAATGTTTTAATAATAAGTGCGATTTAAAAACCCTAGGGGTCCGCCCCTGCTCGCTTCGCTTGCCAACCCGGTTACGAGGTTAAACACCTTATAAAATATAGCATAAAAATACCTGAGGGAAAAAATAGATACTGTCATAAGGGCAACAAAGTAAAATCAATATTCGATATCAACAACCAACAAGAAGTTCCGTCTAGAACTATACCAGCCTACTTTCCCGTATACACCAGCTTCAAATTTATAATCTAACTATCTCTCTCTCTTTCTCGTTTAGCTTTAGTTCTTAATTGCTTCAAATATGCCTTTTTCAACGGTTAATACAGATTCGTTCAATCATTCATTTATTCAGTCATTCATGTATTTATTCACTCATTTATTCAATCATTATTTTGTTTATTCATTTAATCTTTCATTAATTCAAAAATATTCTTGAAAATCTCGATCAAAAAATTTCATAGGAAAATAGGCTCGTTAGTTCTGGATGAACTTTCTATCTGTACATGTTCTACGTCATAAGAGCTTTCCGATAAAGTTTGTTCCAAGCAAATCGGCCAGTTAGATCAGGATTTATATAGGATTGAAATTTCCCCATTGGCACTATGTTAAATTTTTTTTTGAACTGTTCAAAAATGAGCAAAAATTGTTCAAATAAATATTTCACGCCAAGAACTTCTTCCAGTGAGCTTGTTCTTGGAACTTGGATCTTGTACCCAGAGTTTACATAATTTGCTTCATTTTCGCCCATAGGCGCTAATGTTAAAATTTTTTGAACTGTTCAAAATTGAACAAAACATTGTTCAAATCAAAAAGTAAAATATGGAAATGAGATGTCCTCGCCGAGATCTTTCGAATGCAAAAAGAATTTTTCGAATCGGACACTTCGTTCAAAAGTTATTAGGGGGGGACAGACCGACAGACTGACAGACAGACCGACCGACCAACAGACAGACCGACAGACAGACCGACAGACCGACAGACACACTTTTTCCCCATCTCAAAACCCTACTTTCAAATTTTTTATCTTTCAATCTTTATTTAATTACTTAATTTATTTTTTGACTTTTCTTGATTTCTAACGATATTTTCACGATACATTAAGCCTTCTTTCATGCTTTATTATTATTTTTTTTACTTTTACGGGAAAGTAGGCTAAAAACGATCTATCCAACTTAAAAAACTTCTTTCGTGATGTTGTGTCGACCGCTACCATCAATCAATCAATTTGAAATCAAGCTGAGCCCTTTCATCTTCCTTAATCTTAATTGAATAACTTCAGTAAATATTGATACAAACCCGAGTTTATATCTTAAAATTCATCGGAAACTTAGCACTATTTTTCGGCATACGAAGTTAAAATGTTGTCAAGAATTGCAAAAGATTCAAAAAATTTAATCTTTTTCGGAATTTTGACACATGAAATTACGTCATCACCATATTTACGCAAATAATATTTCCTCTCTCTTGCGTTTCCACTTTATTTTATTTCATTTTTCATTTCTTTGAGGAAAGCTAATTACTTTCTGCAAATGTCACTTTTCAAAGTCATACTTTTGTGCCATTAGCCCCCATATGTGGGGTTTAATGTGACAGATACAAAAAATTTATTCATTTCTACAAACTTGACTACTTTTCTACAACCTAACTGCACACATAAAACTATTTCTGAAATAATCAAGTCAATGACTTCATTTTTTAAACTATTTTTGTTTTATGAGATTTTACTTAAAATTATAGGAGAAAAACTAAAGCCCATGGCAGAAGATGTTGATTGATTTTTCATAGTCGCAATTTTCACCAAAATTTCTTAATTTACATGTCAGTTACCGATTCAATGATAAAAGCTTCACCTTGCACTTAATTTCTTCTACATAATTGCATAATTTGGATTCTAACTTAGCATGCATCTTAGCAGTGACTTTTATACACATATGTTCTCTGTTACATATTTAATAAATAGTGCTTTGCATTAGGGATGTACCGAGTAGCACTTTGGCCAAGTACCGAATAGTTGTGAATAAAGGAAGAATATTGATGTGCACATGAAGAATTTTGTATACATTGAAATGAAAACATACATTTTAACTATATAACTATATATATAAACTAATGAAAGAAAATAAATGTAAGAATTCCTGCTGATAATTTCTTTACTTTTAAGACATGTTTTTTTTCTCCAGTTTTATAAATGCAGCTTTTATATAGCTAAATTTTGATTTTCATTTTGAATTTTATATATATTATATTTAGTTACCCAACTAGAACTCATATTTAATGCAAATAAGTTACCAGAAATTAATACATGGAAATTGCTTAAATGAAAAAATCCAAAAAGACAATCTTTTCTTCATCAGGCATCCAAAAAGATTGCCACAGTATAACATACAAGTTTCTGACATGTTTCAGTGATTTGTTAAATCAAATATGTTGGATGCTACTCGTACAGCTTTAAAAAGAACCAAACAAAATAGAGAAAATGGAAAAATAGTCAAATTAGCATATTATTGTACTAATCAGTTATAAATTTATTTACTATTAAGAAGAAGAAGGGATAGAATTTTGCCACGTACCGAGTACTCATCAAATTGGCCGAGTACTTGGTACATTCCTACTTTGCATATCCTGTTCGACAGATTGAATTATTTTGCAATGTTTCATTTTGATGCATTACAAAATTAATAATCAGAAATAAGAAAATAAGAGCACTTGATTCTCATTTTAAAATAAAGTTTTTTTTCTTTTAGAATTTTAAAGAAAGTTTGTTTTGTTCTTCATATGATTGGTTAAAATTTAATCAAAAACAGCTATACTTTTTCTTTTTCAAAACAAAATTAATTACTGGTAACAACTTTTAACTGTGTAGGAAGTCCCATTAGCCCCCAACAGTGTAAGAGAAATTAAAATTTCACGAATTCAAAGCCGCATAAACAGTCACACAATGCTTCAATTATGGTTTTTCTTAATCTATATTTGCTACTGTGACACTGTGAGTATTTTTGCATTAATTAAAAATAGATCAAATTATAAAATGTTTTAACTGATTTGATGAAGTTCAAATAAGTATTGTCAGAAATCCCAATCTGTGCTGCAAATATTTTTCACTAAAATAATTTATGTCGTGCAAAAAGTCTTGTCCTATACACATTAATAAGTTAATTTCTTTAAGAATTTGGTTATTTTCAAAGTATTTTTGACTGATTATATCTCAGGCTTCCACATGACTCTTAAAATTATGCCCCTGGCTTATATCATTAATTATCTCAATAATAATTTTTTGATTTTTTAAAATTATATATAGTTTCTCCAAAACTATGTTGAATTTGGTAGTTATAAAAAGTTGTATTCATAACTTCTCGCTTTTGAATATAGTCTGTGGCTGCACTCATGTTGTAACATAGGCTAAATAACTTGAACAGTTTCATCTTTTTCCCACACAGAATATTAAAATATATTTAATCTCTAAATTTTTATGCCTGTAACTATGTCTCATTTTTCAATGTATACAAGTACTTGACCATTGTTTTGTTTTCAGTTAAAAGATGATATGGAAAATTATCTTCAATGGAGCTTGACCAAAGATGTCAAAAGGCTGAAATTAAAACCTGGCACACTTCCTCACCTGTTTCATCGTCAGGCAAAGAGTGCAGAAATGCCAGTTGAGCGACCAGCGGCTAAAAAAAGAAGACACATGTCACTTGTCCAGGAAGCAATTACTTCTGTTTCCACAACTGCTGTTGCTTCCACATCAGCAGAAGACGCAGGTGAGGAAGAAGTATGTGTTGCTGATATTATCGAATACCACACAACTCTAATATTAAATGCATTTAAATAAAAAAAGTTAATAATGGGGTTAATAAAATAATACTAATGGGTTTAATAATCTTAATTTAAAAAAATACAATTGAAGTCAAAGATTTTAAGCAGTCCCTCTAATAAAATATGGCCGATATTACATGAAAAAAAAAAGCCAAAGAAAATACTAATAATTATATCTGCTTTGCCGATGTAATTCCGTCTTGGTGAGTTGGCATCATGAGCCCTATAACCAATAAGTACCCGAGAATATTATAAGAGAACTGCCGCTCAATTTTCCGCCTGATTTCTATTTATCAAGAAGAGAATATGCAAGTTTTACGTCTCAAGCATTAAATTTTCTATGATTTTTCAATGAACGTAGTAATGCTACTAGGTAGCATGCTCTGGTAAAGGGGTCTTGTAATAAATTGAAGGGGGGGGGGGGCTTTATATTTAACTTTTTATCACGATTATATTTTCATTTAAATAATGTACGATGCTTTTAGAAGTTATGTTTCTCTTATTCGATGGATATGAAGAAAATTTTCATCGGTGAAGAGGTTGGCTTATAACATGCTAGTATTCAATATCAACAATAAAAAAAATATTCAATTTCAACAATGACTTTAATTGTGGGAACACCTTTTTAAATCTACTCTATCCTCAAAATGAGCTGAAAAATTGGGTACTTACGTATTATATGCCATACCAAATTTACGTAAAAAATCTGGGGATTCTGCAATCTAAGGTTGTTCCGCAGAGCGTAGCCAAACACGCACTAATATTTTTTAATGCATAGAAGAGGTAATGTTCTACCAACAGCCAAAGCAATCTGCCTGGCAGAGTGCCAAGAAGAATCCCTTCATGCTTAAGAGGGAACTGCTGGTATAAGGAAAGTGCCGTGTTTGTTCTCGTTTCAGATTGTTTTGCATATTTGATTTCTTCCGAACTGATGCTATATGCCAGTTTATAAATTTAGTTGCTTTCAACAAACAGAGAAGTAAACATTCTGATTCGCGTACTAAATAAACGCACTTGCAAAACAAACTTTCCTAAAACTCGAACGGATTCGTTCTTGTCTGCCATGTCCAGAAGCAAATGTCAAACTTCCGTGTTCGAACTGAAACGAACTTACTTTTACTCAACATTCACCATCAGTGCATGGTGAATCTCGACATGAACCGGTGTAATATTAAATGATAAATGATAAATGAAATAATGATATTTAGTGATAACTAAATATGATATTTAGCATAAATTAAATAATGATATTGAGCATATATTTTGGATATACACCAAACCCCGGCTAGGTGAATGTTGACATTTACCAGATTTCAATCTTTCAGTGCTATGCAATCATAATGGGGGCTTATATTTAATTGAAAGGATGTCTATCATGATAGCATATACAGTAGTTTAACTAATTCTGGAAATATAATATTGAATTATATGTCCTACAATAACTATTACTGTTTAGAGTTAACGAATCGAAAATAAATCATCATAGTCACTAATCGGAAGATCAGTGGCAAAGCTTATCATTAGATATTTCTAAATCAAATAGGAAAGAAATAAAAATCACCTTCTTCAAACAAAAAATCCCCAAACTTGGCTTTTTCTTCGAAGCAGTCGCTCTTGGATACCAAGACTTCTCTCATGGCTTTGTGGGATCCCAAATTGATTAAGAGCTGTCCGGTGCTGGTGAAGCTGAAAAGGTCCCCATATTTCTTCCCGAGTTCTTCCATCTGCACGTGGAGGCGCTCTTTCTTCAGAAATGGTAGATATCCCAAGTACGGAAGTCCTGTTGGTCCTGGAGGTAATTTTTTATCTTTCGTGAAATAGTTTATTACTACTGCTAGCACTAGGGCTATGATGGCCACAGTTATAGGCCAAGGTGGTATATTAATCTTTGCCAGTACGTCTGGATCCATTTTCACTGGAATGCTTCTAGAAAATCTAAAGATAAAAAGTTGTGATTAGTATTAAAGATTAAGACGTTGAGTAAAGAATAAATATCCCAGGCAGTAGATTTGGTTGTCAAAGTAGCCTTTAGAGGTGGAATTTATAAAACTTACAGAATAAGTAATCTCTTTGGCCGGAGTCCTTCAGTTAATTTATAGTTGTCAAAGTAATTTCTCACCTTTTTACTGAATTTCCTTTTTTTATAATATTTAACTTTTTTTTTGAGTGCTTTAGTACCTGCACATAAAAAAATCGCTAAAAACTTTACGCATATACTATTTGTGCCATTCTACAAAATTGAATTATTTTATATTAGGGTTTAAAACGTTTTCTGAATTCAAAAATATTTTTTAATGTAGTGGAAAATAAGCAATGGTGTATGAAATTGAGATAAAGTTGTGGAAAAAGCACTAGACAACAGTACATAACAAGCTGAATTACTCAATAAGTATTTTTTCTCCCTCCGAAAAAAGAACTGTAATCTTCACCACACAAAGAGCTTGGAGGAGAGTCTCCCCAATCGTTAAAATTTTTTTTAATTTTCGCCTCTGGAACACAAATTGTTTCCACAGACTCAATATACACAGCGAAAACCAGATTTCAAGCACGGATATAGACTGAATTCTGGCGTGTAGTGTCACTTGAAACTTACACGTACATCGACCATTTTACAGCTGGCTTATGTACAATTCGATATTCATTTTTTACTGATATATTAATTACACGTCAAAATATTACTGGTAGTAAAAAAAAAAAAAAAGGGGGGGGGGGTTCTTATGGGCTAAAATTGATTTAGTAAATGTTATATTGCTTCTACCCGCTATTGTTTTGTAAGTATCTTTTTTTCATAGGCTGAAGTAGTTTCAAAGCCTCCAACGGAATTTTTATATTGAAAAATATCTCATACCTTAGTTTCTTTGAAAAGAACTGCGGGATCCTAAGTCTGAGCTTATTATTTTCTTACGAAAAGAGTTTGAATTCCGTGTAATAAGAAAAAACATATGAAATTGAAAACAACTACAGGAATTGAATTGTTGTTGTTTGCTTCCAGACAAGAAGCATTAGTTTCGCGGTGTTAGTGCTCTAATGAGCGCAATGTACTTGAATCAGCAAAAAAAATCTAATTTCGTCATAACGTGGTGTTTCAAGCTGTTTGTTTAAATAAGTAGTTTTTTATATTTGTACACATTTATACATCTTGAACAAAGAGAAAACTGAATAAACTTATCACAACATGCGTAAATTTATTTTAATCTTGTTTCGTAATAACTGCGCATAATTTTCAGAAATGTTCTTATCTTTTTATATTGTCTTGTCAAAGTCAGGATCATACGAACAGGGGAGGTAGCTGGGTCGTCAGGTCAATAGTTTTGATAATTTGCCAAGGCACTATTTGAAAGCAGCTAAAAACATCCAATTTATGTGATCATTGAGATTTCTTCCGAATATTTTTAAAAAGCTAAAATTGCAGCGTAGTTCTACATTAACAGCGAGTTCCTCGCATTTCTACGAACAAAAATTATTACGTATGTGACTTAAAAAATAATTACTCTAATTTTGTGGTCAATTTACTTTTTGTTAGTTGCTATTGATGGCTAGTGTATGCCCTTTTTTCACTCCCCTGCCCCCTGCCTAAAAGTCCTAAACTGTGAGAAACCATCGTGGCAAAACATCAACAAAAAGAAGTTCCTTCTAGAACTATTACGAGCCTTCTTTCCCGTATGCTTCAAATTTATAATCTAGGTATCACTCTCTCTATTTCTCATTTAGCTTTAGTTCTTAATTATTTCAAATGAACCTTTTCAACGCTTAATACACATTCATTTACTCACTCACTCATTCATTCATTCATTCATTCATTCATTTACACCTTCATGTATTTATTCACTCATTTATGTATTTTTTCATCATTATTCACTCATTTATTCATTTATTCAATGGTTTATGCATATTCATTCACTTATTCATTTATTCATTCATGCACCCTTTCACTCATTCATTTATTCATTCATTCATTCGGAAATATCCTTAAAAATTGTCAACAGTAACCGGTGTAAGGTCAAAATAAGGATATTTAGCAAATATTTCGGACATACACCAAATGATCAAAACGTTTCGTGGGAAAATAGGCTCATTAAGTTCTGGATGAACTTCCTATCTGTACATGTTCTACGTCATAAGAGCTTTCCGATCAAGTTTGTTGCAAGCGAATTAGTCTGTTAGATCAGGATTTATATAGGATTGCAATTTCTCCGCAGGCGCTAATGTTGAATTTTTTGAACTGTTTAAAATGGAGAAAAAATTGTTCAAATTTAAAAATATTCTATGTCGAGAGCTCTTTTAATAAGCTTGTCTGAAGGAACTTGGGTCGTATGTACAGGGTTTATGTAATTTTCTTTGAATTTCCTCAATAGCGCTGATGTTAAAAATTTCTTGAACCATTCAAACTTGAACCAAACACTGTTCAAATCAAAAAGTAAAATAAATGAAATTTCCTCATCGAGATCTTTCGAATGCAAAAAAAGTCTTTCTAATCGGACAATTCCCTCAAAAGTTATTAGGGAAGGAGCAGACGGAAGACACGCATCTTCCCCATCTCAAAAGCCTACTCTCAAATTTTTTATCTTTCAATCTTTATTTATTTTACTTATTTTTGAATTTTCTTTATTTTTAACGATATTTTACAATATATTAAGACAACTTTCATACTTTATTATTATAACTTTATTTTTGCAGAAATTAGGCTAAAAACGGAAAGAAAAAAAATGCTTCTTTTTGGGTTAAAGAACTCTTTTTCAATGAGAAGAAGTTGTTACCACAATTTGTATCCGCAGAGATGCAAACATTTATTCTTTAAATAGCTGCAATTAACGCTAAGACGTTTTGCTAACTTTTCATATAAATATTCAAAAGTATTTTTTCTACTTAAATTTTGTGGCATTTTTTATTTCTTTCTTCTTCTTCTTTCCTTTCTTTTCATTCAGCCCAAATGCGCGACTTCAAAATCGTACAAAGCAATTTAAAATGTAAAAATTGCTAAACAACGGTTTGGCTACTACTTTTAATTTTTTTAAATCCTAGTATTATCAAAAATAACCTAATTGGCTAGTGTTAGAAATCTGACGGGTAGTTTTCGAAATTAGTGGAAACATACATGCCAACATCCTCTTTTTAGCCTACTTTCCTATAAAAGTAAAATATAATAATAATAAAGTATGGCAGAAGGCATAAAATATAAAAATATCGTTAAAAGAGAAAGAAAGTCAAAAATAAGAGAAGTAATTAAATAAAGATTAAAAAATAAAAGAATTGAAACTGGGGTTTTGAGATGCGGAAATGTGTGTCTGTCTGCTCGTCCCCCCATAATACCTTTTGAGAGAATTCTTTTTTCATTCCAAAGATATCGACGAGTACAGCTCATTTTCATATTTTACTTTTTGATTTGAACAAATTTTCGTTAAATTTTGAACCGTTCAAAAAAGTTTAACATTAGTGCTATTGGGGAAATGTAAAGCAGATTGCATAAACCCTGTACATACGACCCAAGTTCCTTCAGACAAGGAACGAGATTATTAAAAGAGCTCTCGGGTTGAAATACTTTTTGATTTGAGGGAAATTTTGTTCAATTTTGAACAAACAGTTCAAAAAAATTTAACTTTAGCGCCGACGGGGAAACTTCAATCCGATATAAATCCTGATCTAACAGACTGATTTGCTTGGATCAAATTTTATAGAAAAGATGATATAACGTAGAACATGTACAGATCATAAGTTCATCCAGACGAGAGAGCCTATTTTCCCACGTACTGTTTAGATATGGAGTTTTAAGGATATTTTCGAATGAATGAATGAAAGAATGAATGAATGAAAGAATGAATGAATGAAAGAATGAATGAGTGAAAGAATGAATGAATAAATGAATGAGTGAAAGAGTGAATGAATAAATAAATGAGTGAAAGAGTGAATGAATAAATGAGTGAGTGAAACAGTGAATGAATAAATGAGTTAATAAATGAAAAATTAAATAAATGATAGAATTAATACATGAATGAGTAAAGTAATGAATGAATAAATGAATGAAAGAGTAAATGAATATATATTAACCGTTGATAAAGATATATTTGAAGTAATTAAGAATTAAAGCTAAATGAGAAAGAGAGAGAGATAGCTAGATTATAAATTTGAAGTTGGTGTATACGGGAAAGTAGGCTCGTTCTAGACGGAGCTTCTTGTTACATAGATAACTGAGGTGCATTTTTTTTATTAATGACTATGGTCATATGGTTAGGCAACACGAATTCCTATTACTCTTTATTATTAAATTCCATGTTAATAATTACGTTTTTTCATAAAGGGACTAAGATATTTCATGCTTGTATTATTAAAATTATATATTTATTGTATCATATTTTTATGACTTTGACAAAAATTAATTTGCAATCATGTCACCTTGAAACACATGATATCCTCTTCATTAGCATGAAATAAATAACTTAAATAAGGTAAAAACTGCAATACTTTTTTCTTATTTACGTTGCTTTACTTCCTGTGCTGTAGCTCAATCGCATTATTTTTTCTTTTGAATTTTTTTCGTGTCTTACTATATACTATTTTCGTGCACATTTTTATGTTCTCCTTTCATTTGATACAGGGTGGGGCAAAAGTAATGACCCGGTTTTGAATGGTTATAAAAAAAACTATAACAGTTTGAGACTTAATTTTTTTTAATATTTTGATCTGTATTTAGTTCTATTTTTTTACATTAAGTTTTGAATACCACTTCAGCAAGGATTTCAGCACCAATACGCTGAGGCAGTCCATTTCTGCTTTGGACATTTCTGGAAACCGTTCTGCACATTTCAAGGGGTATGTCGGATATTTCCTAGATAATTCGGTCCCTCAGCTCTTCTAAAGTATGGGGAACTTTCTCCTTCAAATAACCCCACAAAAAAAAAAAAAAAAAAAAAAACCCTTAGGGACCATAACATTACGCGGGATATTGAAATGCACACAAAGATGCAGTCTATTCTCTCTGCGTGGAAAAATAGACTGCATTAGCGTATTGCTGCAGAAGGTCGCCATCTTGCTGAAGTGGTATTCAAAATTTAATTTCCTTTCTTTCTAATGGGGCTGCGATATTGGTCCTCAACCATTGCAGACCTAGTGCGTTCCCCAGTCATTGGTACCATTTCTTTCAGCGGCACCACAATGAGTGTGGTACCTTCGCCGCATGAGAATTTTGACGTTCAGTTACCCCTAGATGGCGGTACCTGAGTTCTCATTGATGCAATATGAACTAGGAATTTAATTTAGCCGAGGGCATCCGAGCCAAATGTCTACTCAAGGGATCTTTTACATGCCGCATAATCATACGACATGGACGCAGACGATTTTCTGTATCTTGAAAATCCACCGACTTGGGCCGGGTTTGAACCCGCGGTCTTGGACGTACGAGGCATGCGTCTTACCACTACGCCCTCCTGTCGACCAAAATTTAATGTAAAAAATGATATACCATAACCAAAACCAAATAATACCATACCAAAATTTAATGTAAAAAATGGTATTAAATACAGATCAAAATAAAAAAAAAGAAGTCTCAAATTGTAATAGTTTCTTTTTATAACCCTTCAAAACCGGATCATTTTACCCCACCCTGTATTATAACACTCTAATTTACTGGAAGTAACTGTATGAAACTTTCTTCTGTAAATTGCTTTTTCACTATTCTTCTATTCAATTTTTCTATTTTAGTCGTGGTATTTCTGACGTTTTCCTCTTTTACAGCTAAGTATTCCGACAAGCCAGTTACATGGACGTAGCCAATGTATGTCATACTGATCCATTACAACGACATAGTTATCTGTCGCACTAAAACAGTAATCATTCCAAATAGCACCCTAGTTGAACTGGATTTCAGGCCTCCATTCTGTTTCCAATATTTTCAATGTTTATCTTTTATTTTTCTTCTATAATATACAGACGAAAAATATCCGAAAGTATGATCGGTTAAAATTAAAACCGTATGAAATGTTGAAATACTAATTCCAAAAAGATTTTTAAAATATTATCATTATTTCAACGTCATTAATATTATTGTGCTTAATAATATAAACCCAGCCAAGTTCCAAATATATGCAGAATAATAAACTTACCTCCAATGAAATTGCTTTTTAATTTAGATAGTTTAGTGAACGAAACCCATTTGTCTTTGCTGAAAATTTATATCATAAATGCATTTATGAAACTAATCCTAACATTTCTTTATCAACGAATCCATATGCATTCAATGTAGATAACAACAGAACAATACAGCTATCTAAATTTAGCCTTGAAAACTAATATCCTGCAGTGTTCCTTTTCTTTCTCTTTTTATCAGCCTTCCTTTTTGTTATGATTTTTCAAAAACGAACCGTTAAATGATTTGGAATATCAGTATTGACACAGAGTAGCGATTCCCAACCCGGGGTTCGCGCGGTGCAAAAAGGGGATTCGCGGAAATAATATTGCAATAGCGGAAGTTTTTATCGCTTTTGTAAAAGAAAAAACGAAATAGGAAATTTACATTAGGAAGGTATGCAAAAATGATTGCAGAACTGAAGTGGACTGGCGCAGGAAGCATACATACAAAATTTGAAATGCACCCTATTTCTATTTTTGCCTGATTTCTAAAATTTGGATCACAAATTAGTACCGAATGATATTCATTGATGCATTTTAAATTTTTAGAACGTATGTTTCTTCTACCATTTCCCACTTTTTTAACGCAAGATCGAAGAACGAGTCGGAAATATGAAAATTTACTACATAGAATTTAGTAAATTTGTAGAATTTAGTATTATTTTAGGCTAATTACTCATTATACAGTCCCAAAAGTGGAACTAAAAGATTTTTATTCTTTAATTTTAAATCTGGGTTCACGTTTATTACACTTTATTACAACTTTTCTGCATTATCGAAATTAGAAATTTGAAAATATGTAAGTTTTAATTTTTAAAAAAAAATTCCGAATTTTGTATATTTCAGCCGAAAAGTGGAACCTATGAAAAAAATGATTTAATTTTTTTTAGAAATACATATGTTTACTGCCCTAATAATAATTCCAAAAGAACAAAACAAAAAAAGTAATAAAAAATATTTATAGCTGCATTTTAGTTTTTATTCGAACTTAGATGTTATACAATATAGACGTTTTTGTTTCTTGTGATGAAGTATTTATTGCTAGTAAATTTTATAGTTTTGTCACCCGTTACTATCGACAACAGAAAGGGGTTCGCCATTTTCTTTCGGGTCTTAGAAGGGGTTCGAAAGAGAAAAAAGGTTGGGAAAACCGCTTTACAAAATCGTAACTTGCATTGAAACGGGACAAACAAATTAGTCCCTTAACAACAACCGATACCAGCGATATTCTTTTACCATGTAATGCTATAGTGGTTGGGATCCGCGAAAATGCTAGGTGGACTCCTTGTAAGCCCTTCGCTACTCCCGAGCATTGATACCAAAAACGTTTAAAATGAGCTTGCAATTTCAATCAATCGGATATAGATAAAATGAGCCCCCTGCCGGATCTCCAACTGTTCGTTCTGTTAGCTTTTTGTACAAACAATGGTTCTTTTAATTTCTCTTACTTGTTTTACTCACTCCATCTACTTGCGGCGTCTAATTCTTTAAGGTAAATGCCACATACAATATCATCGTTAATTTACATTTGTTTTCAGCCTTCAGACAAGTAGATTATTTATTGAGAAAAATGCTTTTTTTTACGTACCCCAATGGTCATGGATCACTCATGGAACATACGAATTGCACGTATGCGTAAACTGAAAAATAGAAATGAAATACCAGCAAAAGATATTTGCACGGTTACTAACAATCCCTAAATGTTCTAGGGAAGCATGAGGGGATAATACAGTTTTTTAAAATCACTACTTCATCAGTCTTGAAATGTTTGATCCATATCATTCTGAATAAGTTATTGCATGGGAAAAGATTTCCAGCCTCTTTTGCGTGTATTTTTTTTTAATTAGAAGCAGAAACAAAAAAAGTTTTAAAATTTTCTAACTAACACTAAAAGATGTACACTAATGCAGAAAGGAAAAGCAGCGGAACCTATCGATAGTTTCCAATTTCACGCGAACTATTGATCCTTCGGTATCTGTACTGCCTCATTAGATATGTCTTGATTATATCATTCATTAATTGATTGCAAGTGTACTGCAATTTCAAACAACCAAATTAATTGAAAAGTTAAATTGAAAGAAGAACCGATTTTTTTTGTTCTTTTTTTACAATAAAAAAAGTAAAAACAAAGATATGTTTATGAGTCTATTTCAACTAAAGCGTGTATATATAAAGATAATGTGTGCTAAATTTGATAAAGATTGATTAAAAACTCTGCGAGCTAGAGTGTACGCAATTTCGAAAAAAGTAGTTTCAAGAAAAACGCATTTGAAAAAAAGGGTGGTATTGAAGGTAAATTTAAGGCAGTAATGAATCAATTTTTTTTTATACTTATAGATACTAATACTTATAGAAATTTCTATCCAAGGTCTCTATTGTTAAAAGAAATAAAAGGACATCTGCTAACGTTCTCTAACACCCTTCAGGTCATTCATGAAGGACTACCTGCTCAACTGCTCCAAAAGGGGCACCCGCTCAAATGCTTATAACTTTTAAACAACTTGGAATTTTGTTTTGAAATTTTCAGGGTACATTATTGAATAGTTGTAGAATCGATTTTTAAAGATTTTTTTATTTTTTATTTTTTGAGACCTTTACACGTATTCCCCCCTTAAAATGCGTCCTTGGATTAAGGAGGAAGTGCTCCTCAATTTGCGCTGTAATTTTTAAATAAAGCACAATTTGAGAACAGCATTATTTATAGGAGAACGGGTGTACATTAACGTTCTGCTGCGAATACGTCGCAGGGCATTCTGGGAGAACGGAGCAAATAGTAATTTCGAAGAGCGTTGCAAAATGTCAGCAGACCTTCAGCTATTGAAAATACTCTGCAAATGGGTGCATATAATGCGAGTTAATGATAAATGTATCAAAGAATGTTATTTGGGAAGTGAACTCCAAACTAACAGCATATTACTCCTCCCCCGTGACGTTATAAATGAAGAATGAAGCATTTATTTTTTTCTCTCTCTCTCTTTAGAGCATTTCCGACTGTTCCTATTCATTATTTGAAGTCATTCAGATTCACTCTAAATTGTTTTGTTGCAAAGCTGTTCATTTTGCGACGTACGCTCTACATTTCAGCTCTTTCTATTTTGGGGTGTTACTTTATGAGTACCGAAATGCTATTTTCACAGAAATTATGCTACCTAGAACTGGATAATACACCGAGAATCAACTTATCGAAGATTACACTGAGTACGCTTTATTACAGTTGAATACAAAGCACTGACCTATAGTCTTTTCAGTAGAAACTAGTTAATTTGGACATTCATAATCTGAAAGTCCACTAAACTAAATGCCCCAGAGGGTGGGTTAAATCAGTATAAAGAGGCACATAACATGTTTTCCTTAAATTTTTTTCTATTCTAGGCAAGCTTTTTCAGCAACATCGTTCGTAACGTGAAATACCTACAGCAGAGTTCGACATTCTCTTAAGTCACACTCCATTTTGTAAGGACTTTACCACTGGCGTACAAGAAAGCTTTTTAAATTCTTAACGAATTTATAAAATTAAAGGTGGAAGAGTCCTTACAAAATGGGGCTTTGCCTAAAAGTGTACGAGCCTTGTGCAGTGCCGACGGACGTACTTCTTCGCAGGCAAACTTTCTTTTTTGGGGAGCCATTGTGGGAAATAAACGTAAAGGTATTAACAGGGCGTTAGTAGTGTGTGAGTACGCGCTCTTCTTTTAGAGAACTAATAGAACTTCTCTCTGCTCGAGCTTATATTTTGTGAAAATCAATCACTGAAAGCTAATTGGCTCTTGGAAAATGACGTCATGAGCATAAAAATATCTTATTGGCTACTTATAGCTATACCAGCGCCGCATAGTGGTTAAAATTCCAATCAAGATACGACACGAAATAACATGTACAAACAAATGTATGAGTCATTCCCTTTTAATAAATCAAAGCTGTCATAGAGATTGGGGTAACTGGCCCTTGAAATGACGTCATCAGCAAGAAAAATATCTTGTTAGCTACTTAAAATTTAAACAGCGCCACATAACGGTCAAAATTCGACATGAAACAGCATGTTTAAAAAAATGTATGAATCATCTCCCGGTAAACCGAAACTGTGTTGCAGATTTTAACTTTGTCAGACTGCACGTATTTACACTACCAAAAAATTTAAAAGCATATCAAGACCTTGTGACTCCTATTTACAAATGGAGTCATCCCTCCACAGCTCGTAATAGTAGAAAAATGGGGCTACCGCGTGTGGAGTCCCTCCCAACTCGCGCCACCTCCACACCCTCTGAGTTGGGAGGGACTCCACGGCGCGGTAGCCCCATTTTTCTACTACTCACGCGATTATTAGTTGCTCGTAGAATGTTCCCCATTGCTTCAAACTTTCCCTTCTCCTGGTTGGGTTCGTAAATACGCTCGAAAATCCAGACAATAAAAGACAAAAAATAAATAAATAAATAAAAAATAAAATAATAATAAAAATATATAGGTTAAAAATTGAGTCTTTTAAATGTACTGTCTGAGCCAAGGGGGGAATCTTCTCACGCTGAAATGCCGGATTAAATTTGATAGTTTGGAAAAATGCTGCGCGAGATCTTAAGGGTCATTTTTCTGCAATTATTTATACTATATATATGTTACTGTAATACATGTTAGTGTGAAAGACCGATATCTGGTAAATGTCGACATTTACTGGCCATTATCAACCAAAGCATATTAAATACGTCAGTGAAAAAGCGCATAATTGGCAATCTTTTGCTAAATTACCCGGAGAATGTTGATATTCTTCAATTTCGGTCTTTCATTGTAACATATGTTAATATAGACTATTTATTTCATATCATTCAAATCAAGAAATAACAATAATGTGACGCAAACACAAATGCACAAGCTCTACATATTTATTGAATATAATGACTTTGAGGTAGTGTTATGAGCGTCTATAAGATTTCCATCAATGCAAATTACAAATAACTGGCAGGACCACATAAAATTTTTCAAGAAAACCGCCCTATACCGTAAGCTGCCACTGTACCCAGGCTAAGGCGCGTGAGACTCTCTTAAGTCACGCCCCATTTTATAAGCACTTACTACTACTGCATCACAAATATTGTCTCCAATAATGAAATCAAGATTCATTATTATCTAGAAGATAGTTTAATGCGATTACTGGTGGAAGAGTCCTTACAAAATGTGGCTTGGCAAGAGTGCGTGAATTCTGCTACCGTATCCCAGTACCATAAATCTACAAAACGATCCACTGTCATGTTTTTAGTATAGACTATCAGTGAACCAAATTTCGAGGGTCCAAAAATGCAATAGATTCTCTTGAGATACACGCACGCATTTAGACACATTCACTCATAAGTAATATATGAATAGCCAAATGGTAACAGGAGTGGACAAATAATCAAATATGACAATTCTTCTTTCCTTATGTCGAAAGATACGATAAATGGCTTTTAGTGGTTCGATGAACATATAGTTTCCAATATTCTATTCTTGTCTTGGCTCTGCTATTGCGTATATCTTTCCCTCGACGAAATTGATAGGGTCCTTTCTCTTTGCATCTTCGGGGTAAGAGAGCTTGAAATTTTTAACGATTGTGGTGAGGAAAAGAAATGACTGCACCATTACGAAGTACTCTCCAATACAGGACCGCTTTCCTGAAACGACAGAATAAATAGTTAAAGAGTACGCACAAAGTCATACCTGTTATCATACGTGTCTTTGATATGGTACTACAAGCGTGAAGTGAACACAAAATCATGAATTTGACGGACTTTGATATTTGCCTACTCATATATTATATTCCAGTAAAAAATATGCAGCCCCATAACAGAGTAAAGATATAACAATCCATTTTGAAATGCAATTTTAACTCTAGTATGTCTTTAAAAATTAGTTTTCTACTTTTCTGTCCTGTGATATCAGATTTTGGTTAGTTAAGGAAGGATCAGTTTTCGACTAATGATCTCTAAAGTGCAAAAACAACAAGTACCGTCTAGAACTATACGAGCCTACTTTCCCATATACCACAACTTCAACTTTATAATCTAGTTATCGCTCTTTCTCGTTTAGCTGTAGTTCTTAATTGCTTCAAATATACCTTTTTCAACGGTTAATACATTTTTTCACTCATTTGTTCATTCATTCTTTCACTTGTTCATTTAATTATTCATTAATTCAAAAATATTCTTGAAAATCCCGATCAAAAAATTTCATAGGAAAATAGGTTCGTTAGTTCTGGATGAACTTTCTATCTGTGCAATGTTCTACGTTATAAGAGCTTTCCGATAAAGTTTGTTCCAAGCAAATCGGTCCGTTAGATCAGGATTTGTATAATATTGAAATTTCCCCGCAGGCGCTATATTAATTTTTTTGAACTGTTCAAAAACGAACAAAAAGTGTTCAATTCAATATTTCACGCCGAGAGCTTCTTCCAATAAGCTTGCTCGTAGGAACTCGAGCAAGCTTATTTTCCTTTTTGCCCATAGGCGCTAATGTTAAAATTTTTTGAACTGTTCAAAATTGAACGAAAATTCGTTCAGATGAAAAAGCAAAATATAGAAATGAGATGTCCTCCCGAGATCTTTCGAATGCAAAAAGAATTTTTCGAATAGACAATTCGTTCAAAAGTTATTAAGGGGGGACAGACAGACCGACACTCTTTTCCCCCATCTCAAAACCCTACTTTCAAATGTTTTTTTTTTTTTTTTTCAATCTTTATTTAATTGTTTAACTTACTTTTGACTTTTCTAGATTTCTAACGATATTTTCACGATACATTAAGCCTTCTGTCATGCTATATTATTTATTTTTCTTACTTTTACAGGAAAGTAGTCTAAGTAGTCTAAAAAAACGGTTGAACTGATATAACGTTTGCAATGACAATCAACTTATGACAAGGGATGTAACGAATATTCTGCCTATTCGGCCCTTTGGCCGAATAATCATTTCATCACCAAGCCGAATATTCGGCCTGGGCGAATACTGAGTAAGGTCAATATTCGGCCTGGCCGAATATTGATGGACTATTCGGCCGAATAGTTCTGCTGCAGTAGAAATGTAAAAAAATAAAGAAATTAGTAGATTTTAAACATTTAAAGTTGTATTATAAAAATTGCAAAATAATACATTAGTTTATAGTTTTAAAAATAAAAATAATTTAGAAAAAAAACTACTTTTTTTAAACCGTGTTTTAGGCTTGACTGAGCAAAAACAGATTTTAAAGATGTAATATTGATTTTATATTTATTTGCTCCCAAAGCTGGCGGGAGTTAATTATGATATATGAGGAATTAATTTTGCTATTATTAACAAAGTAGAAGTCATACTTTGTTTAAGTAGACTGATTTATTGTGATTATTGGGTAAGAGAGAAATGTGAAAAGCCTAGAATGTATCATGAATATTTAGATAGCATAAGTTATTGGGGTTTTTGAAAATAAAAATATATTCCAATTAAGTGTATTAAATTTTTATAGATCGTTTAAAGATAGGTATGTAAAAAACCCCATAAAATAAAAATATTACCTTTTATAATTTCTAAAATATTTTCATAAAACAGTTTTGAGCAAGATAAAAGTTCACCGAGCAATACTGGTCCTTTGATTTGAATTAAATAATTAGTAAAATAATGCTAATGCTTACTACCATAAAACCTGTCATTTCTGTTCCACCTGTTGGTGAAATTCTTAGTTCTATTACATTCAAAACAATAGAGAAAATAGATTAATTTAAAATAGTTCTAAACTCTTAACAACAGAGTTAAATCACACATCATAGATTGTGGGTAATTGGTGTTTGACTTTGTCAATAATTTTAAATTTGTTAAATACTTTCTATTACAACGATTTCCTAGAAATTTTAATATTCGGCCGCCGAATATTCGGTATTCGGCCTAAGACATTGGCCGAATATTCGGCTTCGGCCTGGGAGAAGTGGCCGAATATTCGGTATCCGGCTATTCGGCCAAATCACTATTCGTTACATCCCTAGTTATGACTGACAAAAATCTCAATATTAAGCGCAGAAGAAATGAAAGTTGTACTAGTAATTTCACTGAAGAGATACAGTACAGTTATGCCAACTGTACTGAAGAGATATGGTGCATAGAAACAAGGAGTCGAATTACGATATTTTGGTATGTCTCAAATGTATAGTAAAATATAATGTTTTACATTTCAAAGATTCTGTTTCTGAATTTCTTCATAATTCCGAGAATAGTGTTTTCTTACCTGTTCCGAAAATTATAGGCAGTTCTTGCTTTATTTTTCCGGGACTTGTAACGAATCTTGACGGCTTGAACTCATAAGGGTCTTCATAGGTATCCGGGTTGTGGTTTATTGCCCAAAAATTGAATACAGTTATAGCATTCTTTGGTATTCTGTAGCCTCTTATTGTCGTTTGTCCTGAAATTGTTCACAAGTTAGGATAAAAAATGAAAAATATGTGGTAAGTCGGAGATTCTCAAACCTTTAAACTTTTTGATTTTTTTAGAGATAATTTTCAAGCAACTGACTCATGACCTACATAAATGTTTCTGAATGTTGAACAGAATTCCATTAAAAAGAAGAAATTTTAAAACATTAAGTGGAATAATTAAAGAAAATTAATAGCACTCTCTAACTATGGTCTAATGGAGCTAGCTGGTTATTATCGTGCACAAAAAGTGTTGTAACTAATTAATCAAGAATCGTAATATTCTTAGATTAGAAACAAAAGGATTTTTAAAAAAATTTACAGTAGACATAAAAAAATGAACAAAGCATCAGAACTTCAACTTCAAGAGATTAAAAACAATAATATCAATGCATTAGTACCACAAGTTTGTGAAGTTTGACTTTTTTCATGTGTTTCAACTTTTGATTCAAGATTCCTAGGTGTTTTTTAGCGTTTATTCGGAAAATGACTTCTATTCCTTCTCCCCCCTATCACGATCCTTTAAAAGTTACAAATTAAAAAAAATAAAAAAAAGGGGAAAGAAAACCCGAAAAATAGACTTTAAAATAGGCTTGGTTTTTCTCTTAATTTATTCATCTTTTGTTTTATGATGTGCATTGTTATGTCTAAAGGGGTGAGGTGTCTGAGGAAAACGGCGGGAGCTCATGAAAATTGCCAGATAATGAACCCAAAATTATTATTTTTTTAGTGTATTTTCAAATTAATTTAATTAATTTTTATGAGGCACACGTATGTAACGCGTCCTCAAAAATCACTTTGTTTGGATACACACCCTTGATGACAAAGTATGTCTGATACTTACAATTTTAGTCTGTGTATGGCAGCTTCTTTACATTGCTCATTCTCTGCTTTAATAAATAAATAATTTAAAAAAATGAAACACATTTTAAGTCTACCTTAAGGTCAAAATATTACGATCTGTAAAAAGAAAGTGAAATTTGCGATTTTTAAAAAATTTTTACTTGATAGTGGAAGACGGGGATTAAATTATTAATCTATATCAGTGTTTCCCAACCTTTTTTCCCCTGCGAACCCCTTCGAAGATCCGAAAGAAAATGGCGAACCCCCTTCTGTAGTCAATAGTAACGGGTGGCAAAACTATAAAATTTGCTAGCACATTTTCCATGTTGTACAATACTTCATAACAGAAAATGAAAACATGATTATTGTAAAACATCTTTTAAATAAAACTACAGCCACAAATATATTTTATTTTTTATTATTCCCTTTTTATTAGTTGTTCTTTTTGAATAATTATTAGGGCAGTAAACATATGTATTCCAAAAAAAAAAAGAATTATTTTCTCGATAGGTTCCACTTTCCGGTTGAAATATACAAAATTCGGTAAAGTTTTGGAAATTTAAAGGAAAATTAAAATTTACATATTTTCAAATTTCTAATTCCCAAGTGCAGAAAAGTTGGAATAAAATGATAAATGTGAGTTCAAATTTAAAATTAATGGATAAATATCTTTTGGTTCCATTTTAGGGTCAGTATGCGGGGAAATTAGCCTAAAATAATGCAAAATTTTTCCGATTCAATCTTCGCGCTTGTGAGGAAAAAGTGAGAATTGGTAGGAGAAACAAATTTGCATTTCAAATTTTGTATATTTGCTTCCTGTGCCAGTCAGCTACTTTTCTGCACTATCTGAAAAATGCGTTAAACAAAATCATTTTTGGACTCCTTTTTAATACGTATATGTAAATTTATTATATCGTTTTTTTTCTTTTACGTTAGTGATAAAAAATTCCGCCGTTGCAAGATTATTTTCGCGAACCCCCTTTCTGCACTACGCGAACCCCTGGGGGTTCACGAAACACCGGTTGGGAAACACTGGTCTATATCAATTATTATTATCTAATTACTAGTATGGTTAATCAATTATCAAAACATATAAACACGACGACAATATTGAGTCATTAGTATAGTAAAAGATAGATGCATTAGAAGAGAAGAATTTTAATTTTACGCAAAAAGGCATCCTGAAGCTTTAAATTTTGTAAAAATAAAACCATAATGCAATGAAACTTTAATTTAAAAACAGTATATGTACAGAATACTTGCTTGTGCACTGTTGACTTGGAACAAGAGGGAAGAACTCCGTTGTCCTCATCACTTCGTATATGAACGAATTTGTGTATGGCAGCTTGCTTTTGTCCGCAACCTCTGGCTGTCTATTTGTACCAACAACGTTGATGATTTCTTGATAGATCTTTTCTTGCACTTCCGGGTAGTCAAGGATTGCTTTTAGGAAGCTACATGTAAACAGAGCCGCAGAAGTTATGCCGTCTCCAATTATTTGCATCAGAGTAGATGTGAATCTTCTGTCTGAGGAAGGAAGGTATAGCTCAAGGATGGAGAAACTTTTTTTGGACTGTAAATTACAAATGTATTAAAATTCGTATTAAATTTGACAGTCAGGCAAAAGGCTGCACCAGCAGAATTTAAAGCCCCTATTGTTCTGTATTAACTATTTTCCAATAGAAACGGAGGGAGCTACTTTATAAACTTTGCTTTATATCATAAAAGTTAACAACAATAACTAATTGCACAACCAGAATTACAGGATCGGCTTGAACATAAGACGATTATAAGATAAGCTGATAAATCTACTGTTGCGGAATCTACATATGCTGCCTGATATGCGTATCAAAAAGAAAAAAGAAGAAATAAATGCATGGAGTTATTTCATGCTTGCCCTGAAATATTTTTCCCCGAATATACATGAGAACCTGCTGGAAATGTCTATCCAGAGCTTTATGTAAAATTACAAAAGCTTAAAAGGAAGAAACTAAACATTCTTTGAAAAAGGAAATTACGGAGAATAAGAAAAAAAAAATAAAATAAGACAACACTCGATGTATAAATTGGTCGCAACAGATAGTGTTCGCTACAGCTTCGAATATTGGATTGAGGTATGGAAGTGCACTTCCTTTGCCGGTATCAAAATAAGATCGAAAATTTTAGTAAATATAAAGGGTTAAAACTCTTTATTATTATAATCGCATTCCACAAAATCGAAGGCGATATCTGTGCCTTAAGCTGCTCCGGCTAAAACTCAGACTAGTGATGGAGAACTATTGATAGTACTATCGTGACCATCGATAATTTTTTTTCAAACAATCGATAGTTATGCGATAGTTTTTGTGTTGGCAAAACTGTTTTTCTCATTTATATTCAACTTTTTTTTAATCATTAGAATAATCGTCTTTTTTTTACTTAAATGTCAAGCAAAATCCTTTCGATGTCTTAAATGTTTCCTCCAATTAGCTCATTTAAACCAACTAATACACAACAAAAAAAGTTTTTTCCTATTTTGTTTATAAACTTTAATTATTATTGTTGAACAGAAAAATTCAATACTTTAAATCCCTATGGATGATTCTGTAAGAAACATACGTATGTTGTTGTTACCTGCGTGATTCGTGAACCCTATTTTATCTTTTTAAAAGTTACAATTTTTTTAAATGCTACATTTTTATTTTGAAATAATCAGCTGTTACTCATCTGAAAATATATTTAAAATTGTGCAAAAAATGTACGTTTTTTACTTTGTTTTTTCCCTAGTACATAATTACTTGGTGTTTTCCACATAATAATGCTTTTTTATTTAGTTATTCATTTATTTTAAGTAGTAAGTACGTTCATTTTTCATTTATTTGACATTTTCACTATAGTTTTCTGAGGTTTCTATTTTGTTTATTTAATTATGTATTTACTTTTCAGGAACTGTTTGTTGTTTTTCTACATAATTACAATTTTCTTGAATTTTTACATTAATATTCAGCTTTTCCATTTAAATTAGTGGTAAGTGCATTTATTTTCGGTTTTAAGTGAACTTTCACCTTTTTAAATACTTTTAGTTTAAGGTTAAAAAATTGAAACATTGTAAGTACGTGCTAGTGCGATGCGAATAGTGAAGTACTCGCATCGCATGCACTATAGAAAGTTTAATCTTAAAATATCGATAATTTTCCACCTCTACTGGCCACGGCTTTTGCCGAGCAGAAAGAAAGAGCTATACTGTTTAATTCGCCAACAGTATATAATGCACTTTCGACAATTTTTGAACTGGTAGTCACAGATCTCAAACATTAACGTCCTCTGTTTGTCCGTTTCCATAAGGGAAAACCAAGGCATTAAAAACAATATTTATATTTACTATATTACACTACACATTGTCGAGCTATACTATGGTTATATGCCAACAGTATATAATGAATGCACTTTTGACAACTTTTGAACTGGTAATCACAGATCTCAAGAATTCAGTTTTACTTAACTTATCAAATCTTCCTCTGTTTGGCCGTTTTCACAAGGGAAAACCAAAGCATCATAAAAACACATTTTATATTCGCCATTCTACACTACACTACACATTGTTGCACTTTTCTACAACTACACAATACAAACGCGTTGTTAGCTGGATCAAAGTTTCAGCTCGTCTGCTTAGAGCTTGTTCCTGCCATGTGATGGCGCGCAAGTCGCGTTCGATATATTTTGTTCAGAGAGCAGACCATTTTATTAGAGGACAGAAGAAAAAGAATTTTAATAAGAAACTGTTATCAAGAAACTTGACTATGATTTAAAACAACTTCTTCATAAATTTAAAGAAACTCAGGTTCCCTTCTGTACTGTTCTACTGTTATAGAAATTTTTTACAGTGTGTTTAACGAAACTTATAAGTTCGAAAAATGTAGGTTTAGTTAGGGGTGCCCAAGAAGGGGGGGGGGGGTTTGGCATCTTTGAAATTTTTAGAGGAATGGTTTTAAGGGGCGCTTAGTCTTTTTCAGAGGGATATCCTTTTTAGGAAGGTATTATTAGCTTTTGAAAGGCGTTCACCATTTCCCGAGGGCTCCCCTGGTTCGGATAATGTTTATAGTCAGTTTAAGCGACTATGGATAGCAAAACGTACACTTAGATTTAAAGAACAAATATTTGTTCTTTGTCTTCAATCAACACACTTACAGGGCCTAGTTTTTTGATAATGGATGATTTACCGATTGCTTTGACATGAAAGTAGCACGAAGTACTCCGTAATTTAATACTAGTGTTGCAATCTTTTTCAGAGGTGAAATACACCAACATTTGTCTCTTTTCGTATTATATTTTCTTTCTTTTTTTCGCAATTTGAGTCATTTATCTCCATTTGGAGTGACTCTCTGAAAAGCCAAACTGTGAGATAAGAAGCAACCTTCTCCACTCATTTACATATTCGTTAAACTACTAACCTACCCAGATGATTGACTATGATTCAGGTACTTATCCTCTGTATTCAAATGTATAGGCAGCGTTCGAAATCCTTAATGGTCCAGAAAGCACATTAGCGCACCCCAATAAGTAGTAGGGATGTAACGAATATTCGGCCACTATTCGGTATTCGGCCTATTCGGCTCTTTGGCCGAATATTCGGCCTGACCGAATAGTCATTTCATCACCTAGCCGAATATTCGGCCTGTCCGAATACTGGGTAAGGTCAAATTCGATCTGGCCACATATTGATGGACTAGTCGGCCAAATAGTCTTGCTGCAGTAGAAATGTAAAAAAAATGAAGAAATTAGTAGATTTTAAACACTTAAAATTGTTATAATTATTACAAAAGAATACATCAGTATCTAATTTTAATAAATAAAATATTTTTTTTAAACCTTGTTTTAGGCTTGACTGAGCAAAGACAGATTTTAATGTTGTAATATTGTAATTTATATTTAGCATTTGCTCCCAAAAGCTCACAATAGTTTATTATGATGGAGAATATGAGAAACTTATTTTGTTATTATTGTCAGACTTGGGATAGACTGATTTATTGTGAATATTGGGTAAGAGAGAAATGGGAAAAGCCTAGAATATATCATGAAAATTTAGATAGCATAAGTTATTGGGGGTTTTTGAAAATAAAAATATATTCCAATTAAGTGTATTAAATTTTAATAGAACTTTGAACAAGAGGTATTTTATATATTTATATAAAATAAAAATATTAACTTTTATAACTTTTAAAATATCTTCATAAAACAGTTTCGAGCAAGGCAAAAGCTCTTTTAAGCAATAATAGTTCTTTCATTTGAATTAAATAAGTTGAAAAATAATGCTAATGATTACTACCATAAAACCTGTCATTTCTATGCCACTTGTGGGTGAAATTTTTAGTTTTATTACATTCAAAGCAATAGAGAAAATAGATTAATTTTAAACAGTTTTAAACTCGTAAAAAACAGAATTAAATCATACATCATAGATTGTGTGTAATTGGTGCTTGACTCTGTGAATAATTTCAAATTTGACAAACACGTTCTAATACAACGATGTTCTCGAAATTTTAATATTCGGCCGCCGAATATTCGGTATTCGGCCTAAGACATTAGCCGAATATTCTGCTTCGGTCTAGAAAAAATGGCCGAATATTCGGCTTCGGCTATTCGGCCAAATCACTATTCGTTACATCCCTAATTAGTAGTACGTTTAAACTCTTTACGTTTAAACTCTTTACGTTTAAACGCTTTAATAACTGTCAATAATTGGTGTCCATGCCAATAATACTTGGCTTTACCCTACGTGCAGGTAAAAAAAAAGTTTGTATTATAAAGAGATACAAAAGTGTGGAATGTAAAAGTCCTAGTGTCATAGAACATTTTTTTCTCTGCAGAAGGATTTACTTTTCCTTCATTCGATCTTTTTAGTCTTTTCACATCACTAGATTGTTTAGTTAGCCATCCTTAATTTGCGGACGTCCGCCAGCATCAGTAAAACAATTAACATGCCGAGACATAAACTAATTTTTTCTGCAGGTGCATCTTAAAAAGGCACTTTTATTCTTTCTCAAACAATTGCAAATTGGTTTGGCTTTGAAAATAGTCGTTCCTTAGAAAAAATTTAACGACACTGTCAAGGAACGATTTCTTTATGACGCGTATAGAGTTGTCATTAAGTTTTATGTTGAGGTCTGCTGTTAAATATGTCTGTATCCCTAGAGAAAATAGGGTAAGGCTTTTTCCTTTACTTTTTGTTCTTCTCTGTGGAAGAACGCTTTGCATTTGTAACCCGTGCAAAGTTAGGCGTATTAGCTAAGTTTATAATGCATGCAGTATTAGGAAAAAATATAGTAAATAAATTGGGCAGGTTATAAATTATTTAAATGTATCTAACGCATCTTGTTGCAAACAATTTCTTACCAGAAAAGTACTCCTCTGCAGTGTCGTTTTTTCTTTTCCTGGAAAGTCGTTCCATTATGTATGCATCGAACACGTCTCTTATATGATTTTCATCAAATGTCGATTCGTTGCGTCGCATAACTTTTAGTAACAGCTTTTCCATTTTGTCCTGACACTTGAGTGCTTGCTTGAACACATGCTTCTGTGAATAAAAAACAGACCTGAAAGAGAGAGAGAGAGAGAGAAAATAAAAACAATTTATTCGAGGTTGAATCGCTAAGCCACGTAAAATCGTGTCAGAATCTTACAAGGAAACAAAAATGCATTTTCCATTTCTTTACAAGAATTTTTGAATTGTTCTTTTGTTAAATGACTCTCTTCAGGTAATGTAACAGTGTCATTAGAAAGGATCATTTAAGAAGATTTGATTAATCTTTATGATATGTCGTGCATGTTTTCCCTAGTGAAAATGTTAGATTTTTTTTCGTATTTAGAAATTTTAATTCCTTTTTAGCCTACTTTCCCTTAAAAGTTGAAAAATAAAAAAATTAATAAATCATGAAAGAAGGCTTAATATAACCTACTGGCAAATTATGCAAACTCTGTGCGTAAGAATCAAGTTCTTATGAACAAGTTGGAAGAAGCTCTCGGCATGAAATATTTTTTGATTTGAACATTTTTTGAACATTTTTGAACAGTTCAAAAAAAATTAACATTAGCGCCTACGGGGAAATTTCAATCCTATATAAAACCTGGTCTAACAAGCGGATATGATTTTTAAAAAATAATACGGATATCTTAGTAGAATGAATTAGCTTTGGGGCAATAAACCACTGATGAATGCAATAAAAATGTTAGAAAACATTTAAAACTCTCTTTTCTTAATATTAAGAAATAAGAAATTCCTAGCTACACACCTGAACATATTGGAGCACAAAAAGAATTTCATATCAATTAATCCAGCCGACATTTCCTCATAGTCTGCAACAAATACGCGAAGTTCTTCTTCCGACATAGAAGATTCACCAAGCAGGACTTTGTGGATGATGTAGGCGCTTTTATTCGTTATGTACTCTGTGATGTTTATGGGCTTGCCTTTGGAGTTCTTAAGGTCCGAGATAATGGCGAGGGTGGAGTCGTAAAAAGGCCCCGCCTTCTCTTCTTTAATGATGGAAAAGCCACTGTCTTTTAGGAGTTGATTGAAAAATTTACGGAGGATTTTCCAGGGCTCTCCATTATCTAAAAGTAGTCCTGAAATAATAAATACCCAAAGAATCACTCTTCAAAAGTTGTTTAAATAAAGAGACAGTGAGTTTGAAGCAGCTGATTTGCAACACGTTGTTCTCTAGATTAGAATGACCAGTTCTCTAATCATCAATTTAGGACATGTCCTCAAATCCACGGATGACTTTGAGATACTTCGAATAATTTTTCAGTGACGTATTTTGGGACATCATAAAGCTTTCATTTATGCCCATAATGTAAAGAACCTCAAGACCCTTAGAGTTTAAAATATAACATATGCATGTCTTACACATTCTAAATGCATAATTTCTCAGTTCTATCGCAATGACTTAATATTTGTCATGATGCAGTTAAGACGTAATAAAAGGAAGTTGTGACCAGTAGGCATTAGAATCTCTTACCTTACGTCATATGGACGATGTGGGGTGTATTTGGACATTGTCCCCTCCCCACTCATCTCTATATTAGTTCATCCTGGCATTTATCATCATCATTCTTTCTGTGCTTGCTGAGGGGGAGCTCTATGACGAACTGAGGAAGAAGGGTTTTCCGCCCCTCTCCCTGTTCAGCGGCGCCTTTTGGCCATGTAGTCAAGGTAACGGATCGGATGGTCTCTAGATAAAATCCTATCGGAACCTTTCACCTCACCACAAATTTCTCACCTTAAATTTCTGAACCACACCACGTTTATGTAAGCAATCTTGGCATTCTTCGAAATTCAAAAGAACTTTTCCATTTTGGGATTTTTGTTTTGTGTTTATTCCTTCTAATTAATTTAGTCTAATTCTTAATTTTATATAATGCTTAATTACAGTGCAAGTGAAGTTTGAAGATGGAATACAATTAATATTCGCTTTAATTAGTTGCGTGCTCGATTTTAATAGATACAATGTTTGATTTTTGTACAAAACTGAAGTTAAAATTTTAATTAAGATACATTAGAGTTAAAGTTTCTGCTTCAACTCGCTTAAAAATCAAAATAATAATAAAAAAAATATTTTCTGGTGCCTTAAAAAGTTATTACTGTGCGAATTATAAATTTATTTGCAAAAAAATTTCTTGTGCCGTAAGGAAAAGCAATATTTTATTCCAGTTTAGTTGAAAAAAACTATTGTTTTTTCTTTTGTATTTTGATGTAAAAGGATTTCTGCACATTAGTCAAATACGCATAAATTTTAACAGTTATATAAAATGTATATAGTGACGACAAATATCGTTTGCAGCAGACATGTAGTGTAATATGTTAAACGCATTCATATTAAATAGTTAATCCACCGGCATATTACAATATAATAACGCACAACAAATAGCTATGTGTAAAACTTTTTGCGATTTGATTTTGGCATAAGTTTTTTCTGTGTTGAGATTCGTTAAGCAGCATTTATTTATCTTAAGAGCGTTAAAACTTTGTTCAAATTATTGTCCCAATTTTTTTATTATATCAGTGTGGAAAAAGAGAGATTTTTATTTTTAAAACAAAGGAAAAAGAAAAATAGTATTAATAGATACCATCTTTGAACACAGTCTCCAAAAAGTCAGGCTTATTTTCGAAGCAGTCACCCTTTGATACTAACACTTCTTTAGCAGCTCTGTGAGATCCCAGATGGATATAGAGTTGTCCACAACTGGTAAAGCTATAGAAGTCTCCATACTTCTTCCCGAGTTCTTCCAAATGGGCATGGAGGCGTTCTGCCTTGAGGAACGGGAAATATCCAAAGTACGGAAGTCCTATTGGCCCCGGAGGTAGTTTTCTTTCTTTTGTAAAATAGTGTATTATTACAGCCGTCACCAATGTTATGACGGCTACCGTTAGAGGCCATGGAGGGGTGTTGATGCTCTCCAACAGGTTGAAATTCATTTTTTTGAAAACGTTTCCGTAAAACTGTGGAAGAAGAGATTATCTTTCAGGAAAGTTTTATACATACACTCAGAAGAGTACACATATATGTTCATCTAAAAGCATGTTTAACCCTTTAAGGCGGAATTTTTAAAAAAGCTCGTTAATTTTTTGCCCGTAAGATATTGTTCGCAACATATCCAGTATGAATAATGCAAAATTTCAAGTTTCTTCCGTCATAAATAAAAAAAGTTATGATTTGTCCAGTATAGCGGGTACGATGCAAAACATTTTAATTTTAGGACAGTAAAATAAGTTCAAATTAAAGATTTTTGGTTGCATTAAATCCTTATACTAGTATATACATTCAAAGTATATACTAAAAATGACATTATTATCACAATAACTTTTAAAAGGGTAATGTTTTTACTTCTCAATTTTTTATTTGGCCAATGTGATTGAAAAATGAAAGCAAAGGAATACTATTGCGAACTTCTTTTTGAAAAATTTGAACGCATATCATGCACAAAGCTTTAAAGAGTAAATGAAATTAATTTAATGACCATATTATAAATGCTGCGCCCGTTAATGTCCGATATACCGGACACCACGCTTTAAAGGGTTAACATGAATAAATTTCTCTTTCGTCATTAGAATAGTTTCTAAAGTGAACAATTCTTTTGTTCTCCAGTCCTTTGACTATTCACAGTAAAGACTAGATGAAATGTGGAGAATATACGGGGCATTCAGTGCTCCCTCCCGCTCCCCTGGTTTTACCTGCAAAGTTATATTTTTTGTTTTTTAGGAAAAAAATCCTCTTAAAAACAGAAGGAAATAAAATGAAGTCACTTTCTTTAAAAGTCACTAACATTTAAAGTAACGATCACTCAAATGAATTTGAAGTGAATATAGATGAGCTTCGAAAGTACATGCAAGCAATCAAAGCAGAATTAGATACACGAAATTACGCCTGCTTCATTCTCATTTTCATACCTAATTGGGCCTCAAATACCTGATTTGACAGCTATTCCATTTGAATATTTTAGTTGGATGAATATTGATGGCTTTCAAATGCAACAAGTTGAACTTAGCTTTTCAGAATTATGGACATCAAAATTTGCTGAATTATTAAAATACTGTGTAAGTCGAACAATTAGAAAAGTCTGCTGACGTTCCCTGTTGGTCTCTCGAGATCTGTTTGGAAAAACTACTTTTACTCTTCATTCGACTTTTATTTAACTTCATTCAGGGTGGAAATTTTCTATCAAACGAACGCTGTTAAGTTCTCACCAAAGTTGCGCAGCAGCTGAATATTTAGAAAATTGTTTGAAACTTGAAAGAACAAAGTACGTTGCCGATATTTAGCAAGTGGGTAAGACCATGCAGGGGCAAGGCTCCCCTTAATAATAAAACTCAAAAAATGTTTTACAAAAGTTTTTTTTTCAGTGAGCTCTAAATATTATCATATTATGTTACGGTGTAAAATATATTATAGAACAGACATATAGAACTTGACTCCTATAAATATTGTAATAAAAAAGAGGGAGGGAGATGTTTTTGAAAACCGAATGATTTGAAACCCCTAAATCGGCACACGGGCTGCAAAAGGTTGCTGACCAGTGCCTTATTCCATATTAACTGATCAATAGCAACCTTGAAATACATTAAAAAAAAAAAATTTTTTTTTGGACTATGGGAAAAAATTACATTTGACAGAAATAGCCACTACTACTCAAAATTTGTATTAGTTTTGAGTTTGACTTCAATTTGGTGTTGAAGAAAATTCACAAATAGAAATGCTATTTCATAATAATACCCAAAGCTCTTCTCGATATCTGTCATTTATTGTCTCTCTGTATCTCTCTCTATATAAATAGTTCTAAAATAGACAAAATATGAAAACTTTTAGGGTTGTGGGGCAAAAAGAACATAAAACAAAATAAGAACCATTTCATATGTCTTAATTTCTATAAATTCTATTATTACAATTGCACATAACTACGCATTTCACACACACTTTCAGAGTTCACACACACTTAAATTTCAGGTTCGTCCATGGGGGTATGGAGCTAAATTTGGCACGAATTTCAAAAATCCTTTTCTTTCCAAGTAGGAACATACAGAACATGAATTTTATCCCATAGATATCATAAAAATAACATATTTTAATAAAAGTTAACCACTGAATGGTTAAAAGCTTTTGATACGTGCTGTTAAATGAGTCGCTTACGTTAACGATCAATGAAAAAACAATTACTGTAACTTACCTGCAGTGAGAGTTATCTCAAGAAGTTTAACTTTTAAAGGTTCAAATTTCTTATTTATACACACAAACACGCGGGACTTTTACATGACTAAATCTCTGTGCTTACTTTTCTCCGCTTGCATAGTCAAATGCATTCAATTCAGATAAGAACTTCACACATTGGCCTTGAAAACCGATATCCTGCTGTGTTTTATTCTTTCCACTCTTTTTTTTTTTTTTGTACACTTGACCTTTGTAGATTTTCTATCAGCAATCTCCTAGGCAAAAATCAATCAGTTCTGGAAGGCAACGAACTTTTTTTTTTTTTTTTTTTTTTAGCATTTTATTTCATTTTTAAACACACATTGGAAAAAATAACATTTATATCAGCTTTGTACTATTATCAGAAAAATAAATGATAGGAAAAGGGCATGAAAATCAAATAGACGTTTAGTGTTTTGTCTTTTTTAATATGCGTATGCATATTTTAGGGTACTAATGAAATTTGTGTTTGTATTAGACCAAAGTGTGCCTAGCTGTGACAAGTTTAGATGCGCCGAACAACTAAAAATCTATTTTATCTTTTTACCTTTATGTTTGTGGTTGAAAAAAGATATAGGATTAAGTTCTAATTTGTTTAAGGGAAAACTGATGGCTTAAACACGCAAATAAATTGAAAAATGCACAAAAAGAAAACGTTTAATAGAATCCGAGTTTATATTTTAGAAGGATACTACTTTGCGTGAGAGGATTCTATTGAAGATGCAGCTAAACTGAAAGGAGTCTGATGAATATTAAAAATCTTAATGTTCGGTTGAAGAAGAGAAAAGGAAAATTAAGTTCTGAACGAGATGGACTGAGACCTACAAGTGCAAGATCAAGCTGAAATGTCCTCCTTCCAAGAGATGCAATGTATTTCCACTTAAATAATAAATAATAGTAATAAAATTCATGGCAAAGCATGAAATTATACGAATCTGATTAGTTTCAAAAATATTCTGAGTATGATTCGAATGATTCCTTGATTGTAAAACATATTGCGGTCTGACTATTGTTATATTTCGTAGAGCTTTATGCAAGTTCTAATTTGCGCATCTAAGTGGTACACGAAACACTGAAAAACCTCTAAACAACAGAAAAAAATCAGTAATAAATTAAAAAAACAATTGAATGTTTATATTGAAAATTGTCAAAAATTCTTTGTGCTAAAATGCGATTATTCAAAGAGCAAACGATTACTTTACTGTGGAAACAAATTGTACCAACAGCGTATTTTTCGCAATGAAAAAGAGATTCCTTGCAACACCGACACATCAGCATGCAGTAGTTTTTGCCCCAGTTTGTGTTTCACAATATTGTTCTCCCAAACGCATGAGTTTTTAGTTTCTGAATGACGTAAATAAGGCGGGAGTAAATTATGGACATGAATAAAACTGAGTAATATAAAATTTCGAACCAGAGGAAAGTATGTGCTATAAATATTGGAATATGGTAACAATTTAAGATTTCAACAACAGGTTGGGAAATTTAGGCTAATTTCAAGTACAGTTTCGAGTATTTTTATAACTTTTCACCCGGCAAGCTAGCCTTCCTAAAAGCCAGCGAAAGAGCGCACCTTTAAATTAACAACAATATGCTATTGCTCATTTTTAGTCGCTTGCATTTTGAACTTTTAGTTCAGCGTTTTTTTTTTTTTTTTTGATCTGCGGAGCCCTTTTTTAAAGTCGTCTTCTACAGAGAAAACTTTGGGTTTATTTTCAATAGTATTGTACTAATGAAGCATGCTGGATAGGAATGATTTGCAGTAAAAATAAATTTTTCTATGACTTATAAAATTGATCCGTTCTTATAGAGACAAACTGTCAAATTTTCAGCGAAATCCGACTAGCAGGTTTCGAGATTAGCGGCAACATACACACCAACATCCTCTTTTATATATCGCTTATAGAAATAAACAGTGTCATATCTGCAAAAAAAAAAAAAATCGTTTTTTTTTGGTTTTTATATCAAAACTTTTAGATTTTTGGGCTTTTTATATTGGGAATACTGCCGTAAGTAAATGTTGAAAAATTGAGGCTAGAGTTCAACTGTATTGTTTTGGGGCAATTCTGTAATAACTACTTTTTATAGTTATTTCTATTTTTTTTTTGACATAATTAGCATCCATCACGTGAGAGAAAACTGGAACAACAACTATTTTCTGAAAAAATAAATTACAATAATCATTGAAATAAATGAGGTAATTAAATAAAACAAATTGTAAAAAGTTCAAACCCCTCTCTATAAAAGCGTCCATTTTGCAGATGCGACTCTGTTCACTTCTATAAGCGATATATAGTAACTGGGGCTATATTTTTTATTAATGGTGGTTACATGGCTTGGCAAAACTAATTCTTGTATACTCTTTATTTGTTATTCAATGTTAGCAATTACGTTTTTTCATCACGAGATTAAGATATTTCATGCTTGTATTGTTATTAAAGTTATATATTTATTGTATCATAGTTTTATGGCTTTAACGAAAATTAACTTGTAATTATGTCAGCTTTAAACACATGATACAATACTACATATAATCTTCATTAGCATGAAATAAATTACTTAAATAAGGCAAAAACTGCAATGATTTTTTTTCTTCATATTTACGTTGTTTCACGTCCCATGTGCTGCAGCTCCAATGTAATCATTTTAAATTTTGTCTTTCCATTGTTTTTAATTATATTTGAAAAATATATATGAATAAATAAAGAAAAAATAAATAATTAAAACAAAATAAATGTATAACAATAATAATGAATTAAACTTTTATAAATAATTAAATAAATAAACAACATAACTTCAAAACATTACAAACATTATTTTTCCATATTTTTTTCGCGTCTTGTTTTGTACTGTTCCGTGCACATTTTTATGTTTACCTTTGATTTGGTGTTATGATAGCCTAATTTACTGGAAGCGACTGTATGAAGCTAACTTTATTTTGTAATTTGCTTTTTTACTCTTCTTCTATTCAATTTTTCAATTTTGTTCGTGGTTTTGCCCCTTTTACAGCTAAGAATTTCGACAAGCCAATCACATCGACGTAAACAATGCGTGTCATGCTGAGCCATTGCATCGACGTAGTTATACTAATAAAGTTATAATGATACTAAATAGCACTCTAGTTGAACTCAATTTCAGGCCTCCATTCTGTTTCCAATATCTTCAAATATTTATCTTTTATTTTTCGTCTGTAATACACAGACGAAAAATATCCGACATTACAACTCGGCTGAAATAAACACCGGAGGAAAAGTTAAAATACAAATTACAAAAAATATTTTTTTTCCTATTTCAACCTCATTAGCTTCGACAAGCCAATTACATAGCGTAGCCAATGCGTAGCCAATGCTGAGCCATTGCTTCGACGTAGTCATACTGTCGGACTAAAATAATAATGATACTAAATAGCACTATAGGTGAACTCAATTTCAGGCCTCCATTATGTATCCAATATCTTCCAATGATTATCTTTTTTTTCTTCTATAATACACAGACGAAAGATGACAGAAGAAAATGTTTTTAGTCAGATAGTGTAAAATCTACGTTAGGTTATCGCCAGGTTGTCGCTTATGGCATTTGTTGTTTTTGTTGATGTTAATTATAGAGGAGAAATTGGGACAAACGCCATAACAACCATTAAATCAAAATCTCTCATTAATCTCAATTTAACGAAGTTGTTCTTGCACAGCCCAATATCTTGATCACAAAACATTAAGCATTAAGTCTAATTATTAACGATGTATGTTAAGTTGAAGAATTTTTCCTAATTAAATAAAGTTCTTCATAGTTGAATAAAATTTCAACTGAAGTAATTTTGAGAGTCATTGACCTAATGTCTCCTACAGGGAACACTACAGTAATAACGCTCAAAACTAGAAGAAAGAAGATTTGTGTGTGAAACTAATGATGTCACATAAAAACACAATGTCTAAGAAATTGAACAGCATATTTAATAGTTTTCTAGTATACAGATAATACAAAATATGAACACTTTCCGATACGCATACGCTCTTAGTTCTTTTTTCTGCAGTAAACGTCACTTTCATTAGATGGTACACAAGGTCAATGAAAAACCTTTCTTCAGCACTGCCATCTATTAACAAGGAAATTAACTGCTTCTGGAGCAACATTGACTCCTGCTACTTTGCGGCATTTTTGAAAGTGTTGTTTATTGTCTCCTGCAGGTGACACCGGGACTGAGGAAGTTAAAGTTATTAAAGTGCTTCCATGGAGTAAGGTGGAAGTACTCCTCAATTTGCTCTGTAATTTGGGAATAAAGCCCATGTTGTTAACAGCATTATTTAGAGGAGATGGGGTGTGTATTAACGTTGTGCGGCGCAGGGCATTCTGGGAGAACACGAACAAATAGTAATTTCGAAGAGCGTTGCGAAACGGCAGCAGACCTTCAGCAATTGAAAATGTTCTGCAGACAGGTCCACGTAGTGTGAGTTAATGATAAATGTATAAAATAGTTATTTCGGATATAAACTCCAAACTAACTGCATGTTACTCCTCTCCCATGCTGTTATGAACAAAGAATGAAGCATTTATTTCTAAAGAGCATCTCTGACTGCTCCTAGTTTAGTTTAAGTCATTCAGATTCACTCAAAATTGTTTCGTCGCAAAGCTGTTCGCTCTGCAATGTACATTCTACATTTCAGTCCTTTCTATTTTGGGGTGCTACTCTATTAGAACCTAAATGCTCTTTTCCCAGAAATTACGCTACCTAGAACAGGAAAATACAAAGGTAATCAACTTCTCGAAGATTACACTGAGTACTCTTTATTACATTTGAATATCGAGGCACTCACCTAGTTTTTTCAGTAGAAAAAAGTTAACTTGGGCTTTCATAATCCGAACCAAACCAGATGCCCCCGAGGTCGTTTGCAACGTGAAATGACTGCCAGCAGGGTTCGCGCCCCATTTCGTGAAGACTGACACCAGTGTATTCCAGAAAGCTTCTTTTAGGTCTGAACGAATTTCATTGCATATAATATAGTGTTAAAAAATTACTGGTGGAAGTCTCCTTACAAAATGGGGTATGGTTTAAAAGTGTGCGAACCGTGTACAGTGTACGCGAGCATCAGTTGTTCGTAGAATGTCCAGTGTTTCAAACTTCCCCCTTCCTTGGTCGCGTTCATAAAGTATGGGTAAATACGCTCGAAAAGCCAGACAATAAAGCACAAAAATTACAGAAAAAAATTTGCAGGTTTAAAACTGGTCTTTTAAACGTACTGTGTCTGCACCAACGGTGGGGAATCTTTTCACATTGAAATGCCGGATTAAATTTGCTAGTTTGGAAAAACGCCGTGAAGAATCTTAAGGGTTATTTTTCTGCATTTATTATACCATATATATGTTCCTGTAATATATTTCAGTGTGAAAGACCGCTATCTGGTTAATGTCGATATTTACCCGCGAATATCAACTTCAGCATACTAAATACGTCAGTGAAAGACCGCATAATTGGTGATATTATTCTAAATTCACCGGAAAATGTTGATATTCTTAAAATTCGGTTTCTCACTGCAATATATATTACTATCGACTATTTATTTTCATAACATTCAAATCAAGAAATAACAATAATGTGACGCAAACACAAATGCACAAACTATATATATTTATTGAATATAATAACTTTGAGGCAGTGTCATGAGCGTCTATAAGATTTCCATCAATGTAAATTACAAATAACTGGCAAGACCAGATAAAAAATTTAAGAACTTCGCATTCGATCTTTAAAACCGCAGGTTCCCACTACCATAAGCTGCCACTGTACCCAGGAGTAAGCACGTGAGACTCTCATAAGCCACGCCCCATTTTATAAGGACTTACTACTATTGTACCACAAAGATTGTCTCCAATAATGAATTCACGATTCATTATTATCTGGAAGATAATTTAATGCGATTACTGGTGGAAGAGTCCTTACAAAATGCGGCTTGGCAAGTGTGTGTGAATTCTGGTACCATTTCCCAGTAGTAAAAAGCTACAAAGCGAACCAGGGTTATGTTTTTAGCATAGACTATCAGTGAACCAAATTTCGAAGGGGCAAAAATGCGATAGATTTTCTTGAGATACACGCACGCATTCAGACACATCCTTTCATAAATGATAGATGAATAGCCAGCAGTAGGACAGGGTACCATCCCTGTTACAGGGTTGTAACAGGGATGGACAAACGATCAAATATGACATTTCTTCTTTTTTTTATTTTGAAGTATTCGACAACTGGCTTTTAGTGGCTCGATGAACATATAGTTTCCAAGATTCTATTCTTGTCTTGGCTCTGCTATTGCATATATCTTTCCCTCGATAAAACTGATAGGGTCCTTTCTCTTCGCATCTTCGGGGTAAGAGAGCTTGAAATTTTTAACGATTGTGGTGAGGAAAAGAAATGATTGCATCATTACGAAGTACTCTCCAATACAGGACCGCTTTCCTGAAACGACAGAATAAATAGTTAAAAAGTAAGCACAAAGTCATGCGTGTTATTATACATGTCTTTGATATGATGCTACAAGAGCGAAGTGAACAGAAAATCTGCATTTTATCTAACAAGTATGAATTTAACACGTTTTGATACTTGCGTACTCATATACTATAATCCAGTAAGAAAATACAGTAACCCCTCGTTATATCGCTCATTCGGATATATCGCGCTTTTGCTATGTCTCCCAAAATTTTAAGTTTGAGCTCTGACGGCATCGGTTATATCGGGCATTCGGATATATCGCGCTTTTTTGCTGTCCCCCGACAAGCGCGATATAACGTGGGGCTACTGTACTATAACCCAGTAAGAAAATATGCAGCGCCATAACAGAGAAAAAATATAACAATCCATTTTAAAATGGAATTTTAACTCTAGTATGTCTTTAAAAATTAGTTTTCGACTTTTCTGTCCTACGATATCAGATTTTGGTTAGTTGAAGAAAGATCAAAGTTCGACAAATCATCTCTAAGTGCAAAAAATGACTGAACTGATATAACGTTTTCAATGGCAGTCATCTTATGACTGACAAAAATATCATTATTATCTACAAAAAAAATGTAAGTTGTACTGGTAATTTTACTGAAGATATATGGTATAACTGTACTGGAGATATAACTGTGCTGAAGAGATATGGTGCATAGAACAAGGAATCGAATTCTATATTTACTCTGTCTCAAATGCACCTTCTATCTCTCTATCTCTACTAATAATAAAGCAATAAAAAACTACTAATAAAAAACATGTGTGTGTGTGTGTGTTTGTTTGTGTCCGGCGCTGAACCAAGACTGCCCGGCGGATTTTTATGAAATTTGACAGGAAATTAGTTTGGAACATGGGGGTTTGCACCTCGAAACGTTTTTTCTGAAATTCAAATTTGTTCTTTTTTGATTCCAATTTATAGCCGAAATTTGCATAAAATGGTCCTTTTTCTATCGGAAGAAGCTATCGCATTCTTTCAAGCTTGATAACATTGAAAAGTCTGTAAAAAACTGTCCTAAAGAGAGTTTTGTTCTTTGTGCTAAAATCGGAATCCTCTAAATTAACTAGAACAGAAATTATAAGCATTTTTTTTTTTTGTAGTTCGAAATTCTTTTTTCACTGTTATTCACAATGTTTTTAGCATTTTGAGCGCAACCGATGTTTAATTTATCTTTTCCATTTTTGGCTTTTGATTCTTCTTCTTTTCAACCAATTAAAATTTATTTCCTGCGGTTTTTAGCATTTTGAGAAGTAGCCGATTTTGAATTTATTTATTTCGTTTTCTGGATTTTGATTCTTCGTTTTTTTTAACGAATTAAAATTTATTTCCTCCGGCTCACAGGCGATCGATAGCTTTATTTTGATTTCCTTATATTGACAAGTATTTTACGGGGCCATTCTCCATACTTTACAGGGGTTTTTCATTTATAGCGATTTTTGTTATTTCAAATTATTATTACTATTATATTTTTATTTATTTGATATTTTTATCTCCAGCGAATCGGCACTTATGTTATTTGCCTATTTGAGCTTGAATGAAATGCTTTATCCGCTTTCAAAGTTTAGCTTGCTGCTGTTGGTTTCTGCCACCCATAAAACTTCGTCTTTCTGTTTTACTGTCAATGAATCATAGAAAAATATTAATTATACCAAAAATTCATTAATTGAAATTACTTTTAGTAGATTAAAATCGTAATTTTTGTGGGGGTACTTCAACTAAACAAGCAAAATGCAAATAAAGAAAATTTTAAGAATATTTTCTTTTTCGTTTCGTTTCTTTCTCTTTTCGTTATTTATACTGTGTTTTCTTTTTTTTAAAAATGGCCTAAATGTGTAGGATCGCTGGTTGATTGCCGTAGGCGGCTAATTTTTAGGTATGTGGAATGCTATACATTAAAAAAATAACATTATTTACACACGAAAAGTTACCACTGTATAAGCGAACCGGCTGGTCTTTTCACTTTTCAACACGGGCATAGCCGTGCGGGTACCGCTAGTAGTAAAATATAATGCTTTAGGATTCAAAGATTCTGTTACTGAATTTCTTCATAATTCCGAGAATCGTGTTTGCTTACCTGTTCCGAAAATGATTGGTAGCTCTTGTTTTGGTTTTCCGGGATTTGTAACGAATCTTGAAGGCTTGAACTCATAAGGGTCCTCATAAGTATCTGGGTTGTGGTTTATTGCCCAAAAATTGAATATAGTTATAGCATTCTTTGGTATTCTATAGTCTCTTATAGTTGTTTTCCCTGAAATTGTTCACAAATTAGGTTAAAAAAATGAAATGTATGTAGTAAATCGGAGATTCTCAAATTTTTAAACTTCTTAATTTCTTTTAGAGATAATTTTCAAGCAAATGCCTTATGACCTAAATAAATGCTTCTGAAAGTTGAACAGAATTCCATATTATTAATAATAATAATAATAGTAAGAGAAAATCTTAAAACATTAATTGAAATAGTTAAAGAAAATTAATAGCATTCTCTAAGTATGGTCTAATGCAGCTAGCTGATTATTATCGAGCACAAAAAATGTTATAATCAATTAATCAAAAATTGTAATATTCTTAGATTAAAAAAAAGAAGTTTTTTTTTAAATTTTACAGCAGACATTAAAGAATGAACAAAATATTAGAACGTCAACCTCAAGAGATTGGAAACAATTTATCAATTCAATAGTTCCATAAGTTTGCGAAGTTTGCCTTTTTTTTCATGTGTTTCAACATTTGATAAGATATCCCTATCTGTTTTTTTCGCGTTTATTCAGAAAATTACTTCTATTCCCTCTCCCCCTATTACGATTCTTTAAAAGTGACAAATTAAAAAAAATACAAAAAGCCGGAAAATAGAGACTTTAAAATATATGCTTAAAAAATTGTTTTTTTCTTTCTTTTAATTTATTTATCTCTTATTTTATGATGTGCATTGTTAAGTCTAAAGAGGTGAGAGGTCTGAGGAAAAGGGCCCATTGACTCATGAAAATTGCCACAAAATTAACCTAAAATTTAAATTTTTTTAATGTGTTTCAAAATTAATTAAATTAATTGTTATGAGGTGTATCACGTTTCAAAAAATCATCTTCTTTATTCACACACCCTTGATGACAAAGTATGTATAATACTCACAATTTTAGTCCGTGTATGGCAGCTTCTTTGGATTGCTCATGCTTTGCTTTAATAATACATTATTTAGAAAAAAAGAAAGAAAAAAAGAATTTTAAGTCTACCTTAAAGTCAACATTTTACGATTTTTAAAAAAAATTTGAAATTTGGGGTTTCTAAAAACTTTTTACTTGCTGGGGGAGGGGCGGGGTCAAATTATTAATGCATATCAATTATTATTTTTAATAATTTGTATAATTAATCAATTATCAAAACATACAAACACAACCACAAAATTGCATAACTAGTACACTGTAAAAATGTTGCGTTTAGTAGCCACACTTTTGGTGTTACTGAACACGATTTTTTGTGTGCAGTTAGTGTAAAGTTAAAAATTATTCATTTTTGATACACTTTAAAATATTTTTATGTGTGTGTAACAAAATAGAGACAGAATAACGTGTCTTAGCACATGAAATTTGTTAACTCCTTCACGTATCGAAATTTCGTTGCGATTGCTCGTTTCTGTGAAACTGGGATAAATAACGTGTCTTAGCACATGAAATTTGTTAACTCCATTACGTATCGAAATTTCATTGCGATTGCTCGTTTCTGTGAAAATGGGATAAATAACGTGTCTTAGCACATGAAATTTGTTAACTCCGTCACGTATCGAAATTTCGTTGCGATTGCTCATTTCTATGAAAATGGGATAAATGAGCAATCGTAAGGAGTTTTTGATGCCTAGATGAGTTAACGAACATCACGTGCTAAAAAAACATTCTGCTGTCCGTATTTTTTTTAGGCAGACACTTAAAAGAATTTAAAATGCATCAAAAAATGAATAATTTTCAACTTTACACACACTGAACAAAATGGTTTTCAGTAACACCAAATTTTTTTACAATGTATAGTAAAAGATAAATGCATGAGAAAAGAAAAATTTTAATTCTACGCAAAAGGGCATCCCGAAGCGTTAAATTTGTTAAAAATAAGACGATAATGCAATGACATTTCATTTTAAAAACAGTAAATGTACATACGAAACATAATATTTTCTGGCCTAATAAGCCATGGTCCACCCAAGATATTTCTGGCTGACGTTTCGCCTAATAAGTTTCAGGCTTCTTCATAGTGAGAATGAAGTAATGCTTGAGACTAAAAAAATGTATTGGTGGCCATCAGTGACGAGTAAACCCAAAAAAGTTAGTCGCCACTTTGACACTGTTGGTCGCCACTTAGAACCATGTTTCAAACTAATTCCCCTTCCCCACTGGGGCCTCATTTTCCGTACAAACATGTACATACATATACCTGAAACTACACTTAATCACAAAATTACCCAAAAGTAGTATTTAAAAATATAATAAAGTAAACCTTTTCCAAAAAATTTTATTTTTCATCTCCGTTGTTTAGTACAGCTCGAAAGTTGTCTTCTAATATTAAAAAAGAACAATAAATTTCAAGAAGTATTTCAAATTCTTAACCTTTTCTTTCTTTAGTTAAAATTTCTGAACATTTCCGATTCCCACATTACATGGCTACTCTATGTATACTTCGCCCCCAAAAATCGCCCCCAAAATGTCTTCCACACTTGTACCACGCTCAAAAAAAAAAAAAAAAAAAAAAAAATAAATAATAATAAATAAAAAAAAGTAAATAAATAAATATGAATAATGGAATTTTATTTTATGAATATAAAGTAATTAAAATTTACATCTTTATTAACTTATAGCAATCTGCAAACTATTAGCAAATAGTGCATTTATCTAAATCAATCTCCAGCAGGATTTAGTTTGCAAACAGTTTTAATCAATACACTTTTAAAGATAGTTAAGGCAGCGATCTGTCATACTTAGCCATCCCTAATTCAAAGAAACTTTCAATATGGTACAACTCCTTCATTTCAAAACGGATATCTTTATTTCAGCTAGTCAAATTGAAAAGCGACACACCTACAAAGCCGTCATGTAAAGTAAAACGACGCGTGCTATTTTGAAAACGCGTTGTTTTAAAAATAGTCCGAAAGTTAGAAACTCAAATAAACATTTTGAAAAGAATGAAAATAAAAACTAATCAAGGAGTTTAATAGTGGAAATTTGCAATTTTCGTACTGGTACTTGAGAAGGTTCATTGAGATTGCGATCGCGATTTGCATAAAAGGTTCGTGTTTGCGTTTGCGGCTTTAATTGATGGCCATTGTTAATGGCCAAGTGATAATAAAAAAACTGCAAGTCGCCAGTTTTGCCGACCGACATGACATTTTATGATCGCCCAATAAAAATTTTTAGTCGCCAATGGCGAGTGGTGACCGCTTGTCTCGACCTTTAGAATGAAAGCTTCTTCATTCTCATGAAAAAAATATTATGTTCGGTATGGATACCAGGCCGTGAAAGCCTAATAAGTTCCTATAGTATATGTACAGAATACTTACTTGTACACTGTAGACTTGGAACAAGAGGGAAGAACTCCGTTGTCCTCATTACTTCGTACATGAACGAATTTGTGTATGGCAACTTGCTTTTGTCCGCAACCTCTGGCTGTCTATTTGTACCAACAACGTTGATGATTTCTTGATAGATCTTTTCTTGCACTTCCGGATGGTCAAGGATGGCTTTTATGAAGCTACATGTAAACAGAGCCGCAGAAGTTATGCCGTCTCCAATTATTTGGATCAGAGTAGATGTGAATCTTCTATCTGAAGAAGGAAGAAATATATAGTATAATCCAAAGGTGGGGAAAGTTTTTTTGTACTGTAAATTACAAACGTATTAAAATTCGTATTAAATTTGACAGTCGGGCAAAAGGCCGCATCAGCAGAATTTTAAGCAGTTATTGTTCTGTATTAACTATTTTGCAATACAGATGGAGGGAATTAGTTTAATCTTTGATTTATATCATAAAAGCTAATAACAATAACGAATTACATAACCATAATTACAGAATCGGCTTGAACATAAGATGATCATAAAATAAGCTGATAAATCCACTGATGCAGAATTTACATATGCTGGCTGATATGCGTGTCAAAAAGAAAAAAATAAATGCATGGAATTAATTCATGCTGTAAAAAACATTTGCCCGAAAATACATAAGAATCTCCTAAAAATGATTTATGCGGAGCCTTAAGTAAAATTAGACTTAAAAAGAATAGACTACACATTTTTCGAAAAAGGAAACTACAGAGAATAAAAAAAAGTGGTTGTTTAATTGAGCTTTGAAATGGCCCCAAGTAAAATCTTAGATCACCCCAAACGCTTAAAAAAAATCAAATTAAAATTACAAATACAGCGTTTGAAATCCTTAGTAGTCCGGGAAGCATATTAGAGCACCCCATAAGTAGTACGTTTAAACCATGTCTTCTACTTATGGGTTACGTCATACGAAAACCGGCGACGAAGGCGTGGTTAAAAGACACTACCATATGGGATGCGCTAATCTAGTTCCTGAGCCATCAAGGATTTCTAACGCTTTAACCTATTTGCATTATTAGCGCATATATGAGCAGCCTCCCCAATTGAACTCCTACATTTGAATTATGTAAATGGGTTAACTGTCAATAGTTGGTGGCCATGTCTATAATACTTGCCTTTACCCTCCATGCAGGTAAAATAAAGTTTATAGTATAAAGAGATACAAAAGTGTGGAATGTAAAAGTCCTTGCGTCATAAAATATTTTTTCTCTGAGAAAAGATTTAGTTCTGCTTCATTAGATCTTATTTGTCTTTTTACACCACTAGATCGTTTAGTTAGCCATCCTTAGTTTGCGGACGACGGGCAGCATCAGTAAAACAACTAACTCGCCGAGAAATAAACTAATTTTTTTTTTGCAAGTGCAAAAAAAGCACTTTTATCCTTCTCTCAAATAGTTTCAGATTGGATTGGCTTTGAAAAAAGTAGTTTATTAAAAAACTTTTACCGACACTGTCAAAAAGCGATTTCTTTATAAAGCATAAAGAGTTTTTTTTAAAGTTTTATACTAAGGTCTGGTGTTAAATAGTTAAAATGTGTCTGTATCCCTAGATAAAATAGGGTAAGGCTTTTTCCTGTACTTTTTGTTCTTCTCTGCGGAAGAATGCGTTGCATTTGTAACTCGGGCAGAGCCAAAAGTAATAGCTAGTTTATAATGCATGCATATTAGGAAAAAAATATAGTAAAAAAATTGGACAAGTTTTAAATTATTTAAAAGTATCTAACGTATCTTGTTACAAACAATTGCTTACCAGAAAAGTACTCTGCTGCAGTGTCGTTTTTTCTTTTCTTGGAAAGTCGTTCCATTATGTATGCGTCGAACACGTCTCTTATATGGTTTTCATCAAGTGTCGCTTCGTTGCGTCGCATAACTTTTAGTAACAGCTCTTCCATTCTGTCTTGATACTTGAGTGCTTGCTTGAATACACAATTCGGTGAATAAAAAACAGACCTGAAAGAGAGAGAGAAAATAAAAACGCTTTATTCGAGGTTGAATTGCTAAGCCACATAACATCGTGCCAGAACTTTACAAGGAAACAAAAATTAATTTTCCATTTATTTAAAAGAATTTTTGAATTGTACTTTTGTTAAATGAATCTCTTTAGGTAATGTAAAAGTGTCATTAGGAAGGATCATTTAAGAAGATTTGATTTAATCGTTATGATATGACGTGCTAGTTTTCCCTAGTGAAAGTTAGAAATTTTCTTTTTTTTTTTTTGTATTTATAAACTTTAATTCCTTATTGTTATTATGTTAGATTACCAGTTGTCGTTCTAAGACCCAGCAATATGTAAACAATATGTGGATCTCGAGCGTAGCTTCGTAATCCATCATGATATAATACGTTGCCATCCGCAAAGCGAACTAACAAAGGTAGTTTATTATTATAATGTATATCTATGTACATATCTTATCTGTAAGTATATTAAATACAGTCTTTTTTAATTATTCGTTCATGAATGTGATTCATATTGAGTTATGAACTTAGGCTTCGTTATTTGTCGTTAGTAAAAACCACGCAACAGACAATTGAATCATGGGCACTGATCACTATGTTTCCAATTTTAGACCAGGCATAAAATACTCTTAAAACATTAAGTCCTTTCTTAAACAATCACGTGGTTGTTAACTTTCATAAGAAATAATAGAGTTAAAAATAGCATATGCCTTTTAAAAAATAATACGGCTATCCTTGTAGAATGAATTAGCTTTTGACAAAACGACGATTGAAGATTAGGAAAAGAAAAAGGTTTTTGGCTACTAAAAAACTACTGATGACTGGAATAAAAATGTTAAAAAACATTTTAAACTTTCTCTTTTCTTAATATTAAGAAATAAGAAATTCCTAGGTACTCACCTGAATACATCGGAGCACAAAAGGTATTTCATATCAATTAATCCAGCCGACATTTGCTCATAGTCTGCAACAAATACACGAAGTTCTTCGTCTGACATACAAGATTCACCAAGCAGGACTTTGCGGATGATGTAGGCACTTTTATTCGTTATGTACTCTGTGATGTTTATGGGCTTGCCTTTGGAGTTCTTAAGGTCCGAGATAATGGCGAGGGTGGAGTCGTAAAAAGGTCCCGCCTTCTCTTCTTTAATGATGGAAAAGCCACTGTCTTTTAGGAGTTGATTGAAAAATTTACGGAGGATTTTCCAGGATTCTCCATTATCCAAAATTAGTCCTGAAATAATAAATACACAAAGAATCATTCTTCAAAAGTTGTTTTAAATTGCTTGCAAGAGTTTGTAGTTCTTTTACATCCCTTTATATGAGCCCCGTATTTTTCTTTAGAATGATTGTATGTACTCAATAGAACTTCTTTCCACAATTGCATGCCCTTTCGTATTAGAATTTAGGCTTTTTATACGAGCGTGGGGGATGGCATTGGTTTTATATTCGATTATAAAACCCGACTTTTCTCACCGAAATTGCGTTTTATAAATAATGTGGGTGCACATTAAAATCGATGGCAAAGCAAGCGGAAATTTTTTCCTTTTTTTTCTCCCTCTGGAGCAGGGCCCGATTAAGACAGTCGGGGGCCCAAGGCACAACAATATTTTGGGGCCCCCTATGGTACGAAAAATAAAAATACTGGGTATAATGTATAAAGTTAAATAAGGTTGGAGATTATTCTTTTAATATTTGGGGCCCCCCTAGACTTTGGGGGCCCAAGGCCGCGGCCTAGTTGGCCTATGCGGTAATCAGGCACTGCTCTCGAGCTATTTGTACGCGAGACATAGTGAAAGATACTTATCCGAACTTTTCCTACCCGAGACTCTTTTGACAATGAGTTCGAAGCAGCGGATTGGTAACACGTTACTCTCTAGATTAGAATGACCAGAGCTCTAATCATTAATTTAGGACATGTCCTCAAATCCACGGATGACTTTGGGATACTTTGAATAATTTTCAGGGACGTATTTTAGGACACCTCAAAGCTTTCATCTATGCCCATAATGCAAAGAATCTTCAGACCCTTACACTTTAAAATATAATATATGTATATTTTACAAATTCTAAATGCATAATTCCTCAGTACTATCGCAATGACTTAATATTAGTCGTAATACAGTTAAGACGTAATAAAAGGAAGCTGTTGTGACCAGTAGGCATTAGAATTCCTTGCCTTACGTCATAAGGACGCTGTGGGGCGTACTTATCATTGTCACTCATCTCTATACTAGCTCATCCTGGCATGTATTATTATCGTTCTTTCTCTGCGTACATATTTGAAGGGGAACTCTATGGCGTACTGAGAAAGAAGGGTTTTCTGACCCTCTCTTCCTAACGAGAGACGTCTTTTGGCCATGTAGTCAAGGTAACGGATCCACATCAGATGGTTTCTAGATAAAATCTTATCGCCATATTTCATCTGACCACAAATTGACATCAACTCTTCTTACCACACAACGTTCAAGTGAGCAATCTTGGAATTCTTCGAATTTCAAAAGCACTTTTCCGTTTTGTAAATTTTGTTTATTATTTCTAATTAATTTAGCTTAATTTGTAATTTTATATTGCGCTTAATTTCAGTGCGCGTGAAATTTGAAGAAGCAGTCGACTGATTAGTTGCGTGTTCGATTTTAGTACATAAGATGCCTGATTTTGTGAAAAACTGAAGTTAAATTCTTAATTAAGATACATTTGAACTAAAGTTTCTACTTCAACTCACTTAAAAGTCATAGTAATAATAATAATAAAGTATTTTCTGGTGCCTTAATAAGATATAGCTTTGTTAATTATACATTTCTTTGTAAATAATATTTTTTTGTGCCTTGAGAAAAAGCAATATTTTATTCCATTTTAGTTGAAATAAACTACTGTTTTTTCTTTTGTATTTGATGTAAAAGGATCTCTGCAGATTAGTCAACCGCGCATAAATTTTAACAGTGAAATAAAATATTTATACTGAACGGCAAATATCGTTTGCAGTAATGATGTGTAATATGTTAAATACATTCACATAAAATAGCTAGTGTAACGGCATATTACATTATAGTAATGCACAGCAAATAGCTATGTGTAAAACCGAACATTTTACGATTGGATTTTTGGCATAAGTTTTTTCTGTGTTGAGATTCGTTAAACAACATTCTTGCATTTTAAAAGAAAGGAAAAAACAAAATCGTAATAATAGTTACCATCTTTAAACATAGTCTCCAAAAAGTCAGGTTTATTTTCGAAGCAGTCACTCTTTGATACCAACACTTCTCTAGATGCTTTGTGAGATCCCAGATGGACATAGAGTTGTCCACAACTGGTAAAGCTATAGAAGTCTCCATACTTCTTCCCGAGTTCTTCCAAATGGGCATGGAGGCGTTCTGCCTTGAGGAACGGGAAATATCCGAAGTATGGAAGTCCTGTTGGCCCAGGAGGTAGTTTTCTTTCTTTTGTAAGATAGTGTATTATTACAGCCATCACCAATGTTATGATGGCTACCGTTAGAGGCCATGGAGGGGTATTGATGCTCTCCAACAAGTTGAAATTCATGTTTTAGAAAAATGTTTCCGTAAAACTCTGCAAGAGAAGATTATCTTTAAGGAAAGCTTTACACAAACACTCAGAAAAATACACATATTTGTTCATAACTAAAAGCATGTATAACTCTTTCAGACGAAATTTTTAAATAGCGAGTTTTTTTTTCCTTTTAAGATATTGTTCGTAACATATCCAATATGAATGATAAAAAATTTCAACTTTTTTCAGTCATAAATAGAAAGTTGATTTGTCTAGTATAGCGGGCACGAGGCAAAACATTTAAACTTTATGACAAAAAAATAAGTTCAAATTAAAAGATTTTTAGTTGCATTAAATCCTTATGCTAGATTATCCATTTAAAATATATACTAAAAATGATATTAGAATCACAATAATTTTTAAAAGTATAATAGTTAATGATGCCTTTCAGTCGGTTTCGATCAGTTGCTTAATTCAATACGCTTTTGCTGTAAAGAAGCTTTTGTTTTCAATTTCTAAAAAAAAATCTGTACAGGTAATTTTTTAGCAGTGTATATTTTAAAATGAGAATGAGTGAAACGTAAACTAAAAAAGAGGGAGTTTTTAATGCAGTGCTCATTTTTCAGTTGTTGTCTGCAAAGCTCTATTCAATTATTTTCTATTTCTATACGGTTGGGAGCTTGTTCATTCCAAGATGGCGTGTCGGGTTATCTAAGGGCTTATCTGGAATACTTGACGTGTGAATTCAACACCGAAAAAGTGATCCAACTTAAGGAGAAATTATGGTGAACCTTCTACACCAAACTATAATTCATCTAAAAATCTTCAAGCAAAGCTCGGCAATCAGCGACAAACAAAACGCAATAAGAAGTCTAACGGTAAAGACATAAAATACAAAAGGCTTATATCATTCCCTACAAAAACAGGAAATAAAAGTTTGATCGTTGTAGTAACATTCCTTGTAATTATAACACTTTTATATGCCTCGTTGTTTCATGCCTTATATAGATCATTTTTTAAATAAGGGAATGATGATTCAATTTCCAATGGCACGCGCAAGATCTATTCAAATCAAAAATTTCATCATGATTGACACAAAAGTGTAAGCTATAAACACATTTGAATGAGCCGAATTTTAAATTACAAGCATAGAGTCGAATAATGCATGATCTTTTCTGTTACTGGAAAACTTCTATAGGAAAACTTGGCCTATTTTCACATAACAACAAAACTTTCTAAATCCCAGCAGTACTTTCCAAATGAGAACTATCACTTAAATGAATTTGAAGTGAATATAGATGAGCTACAAGAGTACACGTAATTAAGACTTCTTCATTCCTAGAGCCTTATTTTCATACCTAATTGGGCCTCAAATACCTGATTTTGACAGCTATTCCATTTGAATTTTTTAGTTGGATGAATATTGATGACTTTCAAATGTATCAAGTTCAACTTAGGTCTTCAGAATTATGGACATCCAAATTTGCTGAATTATGAAAATACTGTGTAAGATGAACAGTTAGAAAAGTCTGCTAATGATCCATGTCGGTCTCTCGAGATCCGTTTGAAAAAACAACTTTTACTCTTTATTCTACTTTTTATTTAACTTCATTCAGCGTGCAAATTTTCTATCAAACGAACACTGTTAAGTTTTCACGAAAGTTGCATAACAGCTGAATATTCAGAAAATTATTTGAATCTTGAAAAACAAAGTACGTTGCCGATATTTAGCAAGTGAGTAAGACTATGCAAGGGCATGGCTCCCATTAGAAAAAAACTCAAAAAATCTTCTATAAACAGCTCAATGCGCTATAAATATTATCATGTTATATTACCATGTAAAATATATTATAGAGCCGGAAGGGTGGCGTAGTGGTAAGGAGCAGGCCTCATACACCCAAGTTCGCACGATTCAACCTGGCCCTAGTCCGGGGATTTTCAAGATGCAGAAAATCGACACCACCCATGTCGCATGATTATGCGGCATGTGAAAGATCCCTTGAGTATCCGTTTAGCGTGGATACTCTCGGCTAAAGTGAATTCCTAGTGCAGGTTGCATCAATTAGAGCTCTGGGGCCGCCATCTAGGGGGAAACTGAGCGGCCGTGGCACCACTGAAAGAGTTGGAGCCAATCTCTGGGAAATCACTAGGTCTGCAGTGGTTAAGAACCAATACGCAGCCATTATATAAATATATATATATATATATATATATATATATATATTATAGAGCAGGTTCATAGAACTTGGCTCCTATAAATATTATAATAAAAAAAGGGGGGGAGGGAATGTTTTTGGAGCACCGAATGATGAAAAATCCTAAATAGGCATACTGATAGCAAACACCTGCCTCAGTCCACATCAGTTAATCCTAAGGCTTCGGCTAAAAGGTAGGGGTCTGGTAGAGGTAAGTCATATTAGCTGAGTAATTCATAGCAAACTTGAAATAGCTTTAAAAAAAAACCTTTTTGACCAGGGAAAAAAATGCATTTGGCAAAATAGAAATAGTCACTACTAGTCAAAATTTGTATTAGTTTTGAGTCTGGCTTCAATTTTTTGTTGAGGAATATTCACAATTAAAAATGCTATTCCATAATACGCGAAGTTCTTCTGTTGTTATCTGTCATTTATTTTCTCTCTGTATCCCTCTCTATATATAGTTCAAAAATAGATAAAATATGAAAACTTGTAGGATTGTGGAAAAAAAGGACATAAATCAAAGTAAGAACCATTGCACATGTCTTAATGTTTTAGTAATTCTATGATTATAATTGCACATAACCACGTATTTCACACACACGCAGATTTCATGTTCACATATGGAGGTATGGAGCTAAATTCTGCACGAATTTCAAATATCTTCTTCTTTCCAAATAGGAGCACCAAGAATACTTATTTTGAATTTTATCTCATAGATATCACAAAAATAACATATTTATTTTAAGATTAACCACAGAATGGTTAAAACATTTTGATACAAATGCTCGTTTCTGATTCGCTTACATTAACGATCAATGAAAAACAATTACTGTAACTTACCTGCAGTGAAAGCTGTCTGAAGAAGTTTAACTTTTAATGGTTCAAATTTCTTATTTCTACGCACACACGAGGGAATTTACATGATTAAACCTCCGTGCTTACTTTTCTCCGTTTGAACAGTCAAATGTATTCTATTCAGATAAGAACTTGACACACTCAACGCTCGGCCTTGAAAACCAATATCCTGCTGTGTCTTTCCCCTCTTTCCGTTTTTATATGCACTTGACCTTCGTAGGTTTTCTATCAGCAATCTCCGTGGCAAAAATCAATAAGTTCTCGAAAGCAACGAAAGTATGTTTTTAGCATTTTATTCATTTTAAATACACATTGGAAAGAATGACATTTTAATCAGCTTTGTTCTGTTGTCAGAAAAATAAATGATAGGACAAGGGCATGAAAGTCAAATAGATGTTCCTTATTTTGTCACTTTTAACGTGCGTATGCATATTTTAGCGTACATATGAATTTTTTTTGTATTAGACCAAGGGGTGCCTTGCTGTGGCAAGTTCAGATGTGCCGAACAACTAAAAATCTATTTTATCTTTTTACCTGAATGTTTAGGGATGACGAAAAGATATAGGATTAAGATCTAATTCGTTTAAGGCAAAACTGATAGCTTAAACACGCAACTAAATTGAAAAAGGCACAAAAAGATAACGTTTACTAGAATCTCAGTTTATATTATAGAAGGATACTATGCGTCAAAGGACTCTGGTGAAGATGCAGCTAAACTGCAAGGAGTCAGGTGAAAATTAAAAATCTTAATGTTCGATTGGGGAAGAGAGAAAGAAAATTAAATTTTAAACAAGATGGACCGAGAACTCCAAAGGTAAGATCAAGCTGAAATTTTCTCCTTCCAAGAGACGCAATGCATTGGCCGTGAAATAATAAGTATTAGTAATGAAATTCATGCAAAGTATGACATTACATGAATCTGATTAGTTCCAAAAATATTCTGGGTATGATTAGAATGATTCCTTGATTGAAAAACATATTGAGGTTTGACTCTTTTTATATTTCATAGAGCTTTATATAAGTTCTAATTTCCGCATATACGTGGTACACAAAGCATTGTGAAAAGTCTCAAAACTGCAAAAAATATCAGTTATAAATTTAAAAAGCAATTGAACATTTATATTGAAAATTGTCAAAAATTCTTTGTGCTAAAATGCGACTATTTAAAAAGCAAACGATTACTTTAGTGTGGAAACAAATTGTACCAAGAGCGTATTTTTTGAAATGAAAAAGGGATTTCTTGCAACACCGAAACATCTGCATGCAGTATTTTTTGCAGTTTGTGCTTCACAACATTACTCGTATTCTCCCACAAATTACGAGTATTTAGTTTCCGAATGACATAAATAAGGGGCGAGAATTAATTATAAACATGAATAAAACTGAGTAATATAAAATTTCGAACCAGAGGAGTTAACAAGAAGTTCCGTCTAGAACTATACGAGCCTACTTTCCCGTATACACCAAATTCAAATTTATAATCTAGCTATCTCTTTCTCTCTCTTTCTTATTTATCTTTAGTTCTAATTATTGAAAATATACCTTTTTCAACGGATAATACATATTCATTCACTCACTCATTCATTCTTTCATTTATTCAGCCATGCATTTATTCATTCATTCGTTACCTCATTCAAGTGTTTATTCATTCATTTACGCATTCATGTATTTATTCACTCATTTATTTATATTTTCATTTATTCAATAATTTATTCATTCATTCTTTTCCTCATTCATTTATTCATTGATTTATTCTTTCACTCTTTCATTTATTCATTCATTCATTATTTCACTCATTGAGTCACTGAGAAATATCCTTGAAAATTCCGATCAAAAAATTTCATAGCAAAATAGGCTCGTAAGTTCTGGATAAACTTTCTATTTCTACATGTTCTACGTTATAAGAGCTTTCCGATAAAGTTTGTTCCAAGCAAATCGGTCCGTTAGATCAGGATTTATATAGGGTTGAAATTTCCCCGTAAGCTCTGTGTTAATTTTTTGAACTGTTCAAAAATGAACAAAAACTGTTCAAATCGATATTTCACGCCGAGAACTCCTTTCAATAAGCTTTCAATAGGAACTTGGCTCTTGTGCCCAGAGTTTACAGAATTTGCTTCAATTTTGTCCATAGGCGCTAATGTTAAAATTTTTTGAACTGTTCAAAATTGAACAAAAAATTGTTCAAATCAAAAAGTAAAATATGGAAATGAGATGTCCTCGCCGAGATCTTTCGAATGCAAAAAGAATTTTTCCAATCGGACAATTCGTTCAAAAGTTATTAGGGGGGGACAGACCGACAGACCGACAGACAGACAGACCGACAGACAGACCGACAGACAGACCGACAGACAGACAGACCGACAGACCGACAGACACACTTTTTCCCCATCTCAATACCCTACTTTCAAATTTTTTATTTTTCAATCTTTATTTAATTACTTCACTTATTTTTGACTTTTCTTGATTTTTAACGATATTTTCACGATACATTAAGCCTTCTTTCATGCTTTATTATTATTTTTTTTTACTTTTACGGGAAAGTAGGCTAAAAAGGAAGGAACAATAATAAAGTATGAATTATATAAATAAATAAAATAAATTAAAAAAAAATCCTGCATGTGGAAATACAATGAATTTGCTACAAATATTAGAATATGGTAACAATTTAAGATTTCAAACACAGGTTGAGAAATGTAGGATAATTTCAAGTTCTAAACTCATGTTTGTGAAAATTGCAACACCATGATGTGAGGGGGATCCTGTATAAAGGAGTCCTTGCGCGCAGTCCACGCTGCAGCAGACGTCTGCGAATTGATGAAGCACACAATGAAACACCTGTAGCTATTGACCACTGTGCTGCCAATTGTTTAGAGGAAGCTATACGGTCCGTCGGCCCCATGCGGACCATGTGTCTATCATCGCGAGTTGACGTCACATTTCGGGGTCCACTCCCGGATTTCCGAATTGTCCGACCCTCGTCCGTCCACTGATTCCAAACACGCATCACTGTGCTGCTGTTACGTTGCACACGAGCGGCTACTGCACGATACGACAATCCAGCTTCACGAAGGCCGATGATTCTCCCCCGTTCAAACTCTGTAAGTAGTTCAAATCTCGCTCTCTTTCGTGGAAGAGGCATAAGTAAAGATTGAGCTAACGTTTACCACTAGCAGATAACCACCGATAACCATACACGCCTCGCTACAGCCGTCTATTTATTCAGATCCATCCGCCGTTCAGAGTGCGCTGCTCAGCATACGCATGCGCTACGGATTTGAAATTCTAATCATTTGCATATCATGCGCTACTTTGCATTTAATGAAAATTTCAGCTCACTCGCATAAGTCTTCCATGGTGTTGCAATTTTCACAAACATGAGTTTATTTTGCAACTTTTCATCCGGCAACCCTGAAAGCTGGCGAAACAGTGCACTTTTAAATTAACTACGATGTACTATTGTTTTTTTTAAATAGTTGCTCGCATTTTTAGCCTACTTTCCCGTAAAAGTAAAAAAAAATAATAATAATAAAGCATGAAAGAAGGCTTAATGTATCGTGAAAATATCGTTAAAAATCAAGAAAAGTCAAAAATAAGTTAAGTAATTAAATAAAGATTGAAAAATAAAAAATTTGAAAGTAGGGTTTTGAGATGGGGAAAAAGTGTGTCTGTCGGTCTGTCTGTCTGTCTGTCGGTCTGTCCCCCCCTAATAACTTTTGAACGAATTGTCCGATTCGAAAAATTCTTTTTGCATTCAAAAGATCTCGGCGAGAGACATCTCATTTCCATATTTTACTTTTTCATTTGAACAATTTTTTGTTCAATTTTGAACAGTTCAAAAAATTTTAACATTATCGCCTATGGGTGAAAATGAAGCAAATTTTGTAAACTTTGGGTACAAGATCCAAGTTCCCATGAACAAGCTCACTGGAAGAAGTTCTTGGCGTGCAATATTGATTTGAACAATTTTTGTTCATTTTTGAACAGTTAAAAAAAAATGAACATACCGCCTACGGGGAAATTTCAATCCTATATAATTCCTGATCTAACGGACCGATTTGCTTGGAACAAACTTTATCAGAAAGCTCTTATGACGTAGAACATGTACAAATAGAAAGTACATCCAGAACTAAGGAGCCTATTTTCCTATGAAATTTTTTGATCGGGATTTTCAAGAATATTTTTGAATCAATGAAATCATCAATTAAATGAATAAGCAAAAGAATGAATGAATAAATGAGTGACTAAATACATAAATGACTTAATAAATGAATGATTGAATGAATATCTATTAACCGTTGAAAAAGGTTTATTTGAAGCAATTAAGAACTAAAACTAAACGAGAAACACAGAGAGAGAGAGATAGCTAGATTATAAATTTGAATGCGGTTTATACGGGAAAGTAGGCTCGTATAGTTCTAGACGGAACTTCTTGTTAACTTCTAGTCTAGCGATTTTTAATTTTCTTGATCTGGGGAACCCTTTTTTAAGATTGTATTCTACAGAGGAACCCCTGTGTTTTTTTCCAATAGTATTGTATTAATGAAACATTCTGGAAATGAATGATTTGCAGTGAAAATAACTTTTTCGATGATCTTCTTGAATGTTATGAAGGAAAAGACTGCAAATTTCATGGAACCCCGGGATTTCGCGGAACACAAGTTACGAAACGCTGTTCTAGTCCTTAGACCATAAACTAGATAGACAAGGTCTGGGGGCGTGGTCGGTAAGCAGGAGTCTTTCCCCGGAAAACAGGTGACGGAGTCCTTCGGTGAGAGAGGGCTTCGTCGTGCCATGTTAATTCTCGTAGAGATTTGAAGAGTGATTTATTTTAATTTCTTATTGTATGACAGAAACATTTTAGCACAATTATTTTCTATCACACGCAAGGAAACAGTTCATAGATTAATGTACAAGTGTTTTTTTATTGGTATTACCAATAATTAATTAGTAATAGTGATTTGAAAATGATCTTGAGAGTAGGAGTTAGTTTCTTGCCCCCTTTTGTGAAACTTAATGTCATACAGTAAAGCTCTTTGCAATGAATACAATTCGTATTGCTTTTACAAGGTTTTTAACCGACTTCAACCTCATTATGTCTTGCCCTTGAGATATCAAGGCAAAAAGTAAAAACATTTGTAATATTACGTTAATAAGCCAAACATCAAATATACCTATTCTTTTCTTTTTCAGTTCATTGAAAAATAAGGAAGGAAAAACAAAAGCGTTTAAGCTGTTTTTCTTTTCAAAATCTGAAATAAATTTAAAGAAAGCAACAGCATGAAGAAAAAATTTTAAATTTGAAAATAGTTTTTTAAATTTTTTAAGTTCAGAAAATTGTTTACTTTAGAAAATTGTCAGTTAAAACTTTAATGTTTCTCCGATACAGTTCGTAAATCTAAAATTAATAGTCATGTGACATTAGCCTGTAGGACTGAAAACATCGGATTGGGATCATTCATAAATGATGTCACGCTTCGAGGAGGAGGGGGGTTCGTGAAATTGTGACAAGGGGTGGGGAGGGGGTATGTTGAAGTGTGACACTTTATGACAAAGGGGGGAGGGAGTCAAATAAATAGGAAAAAAGCGTGATATCATTTGTGGACGTTCCCATTGTACCCTTAATTAAAATGCGATTGTTTTTTTAATGAATTACACAAGGTGAAGTTTGTTCGAAGATTGCAAACAAACGGAATAAATTAATTTATTATCTAAGTGTTGTGCAATACAGTCAGAAATACAATATATATGTAATATATTGGTAAGGGGGAAGCATGAAATGCATTTTAAACATAATTCTGAAAATTTAACAATTTTACTTACATTATTAAAAGTAGAGAATAAAAAATAAACTGGAGCGAACACACACATGTATACTTGGTGATGCAACGAACGTTCGGCCTTTCTGCGAGTATATTTCAAGCATCGTTCATGTCTTTTAAGATTTAATATTATTGAAATGTTAATTTCAACGTTGCATTTATTATTTAGGGGGCGGGCATTATCAATAAAGCAGAATGGAATTTAACTACTGGAAAAAATACTTTAATTTCTATTGAAAATTGCTCTTGATTTTTAAATAAAATTAATTTTGTGTATTTGTTACGCATTTTTGGTATTCTTTGATATTATTTTAAAAATGGTGTAGTCATATTTTAAAGTATTTCTCAACAATTGCTTTAGTTAATTTATATATATATATGACTTTCTTGTTCTTCATAATCAAGAATACGATACTCCAGAGATTTAAAAATAAAATTAAAATTTAAGCTTTTCATTGTTATTATTGCTATTATGTTTAATAAATCAGGTTTGTGCTTTTGTACACAGAATGGGTCTTGGTCGTTTGCGTGAAAGCAATCTCAGCTCTTTTACAGATCAGAAGCAAGTTCAGAAATTGAGAAGACTCACCCACGTGGTATGGGACGGCGAAAAGCTTTGATCTCCGCCCCCTGTCAGTCAAACTGGTCCCCACCATTCCTGCTTAGGAACTAACAATGGCGAGTGAATAGAAGGGCTCGTCTAGTTACTATATGGTCTAAGTTCTAGTCTAACTGTTGTGTTATAACAAGTTTTGGTGCTCTCGTAAGAAAGAGCTTTTAAAATAGGATTTTAAAAATCAACATGCTATTTTTTAATTAAAAATCGCAGTTTAATCATCACTTTTCTTCAACCTGAAGTTTTAAAAATGTTCACAAATTTGAACCAATAAATACAACAACCTAATTTGAACCTAATTAAAATGCCTTTTGAACCTAAATTAAAAGCCTTTGGATCGCTATTATTTATCTATGTCCCTTTATACATCGGCGGTAATAGATGTAGCAAACCCCTAACAAAACGTTTATGTTGGAAAATATATTATTAGTTCTATCAGCATTTCCACACAAGCGATCTATTTAACTAGTTAATTATTTCTTCAGAGTACAGGAATACTTCACTTGCTGCAGTTATTGGTGTTCTGGAACACCGCATTAAGCGAGCCAGCGCTGAGTGAAACATTATTTTAACGGAAAAGTAAGTAATTAGTTTCTATCAATTTTCGCTAATCTAAAAACATTTGAGTATTTACTGTTCGTTTACGAAAGTCGAGACTATCCGTCGCGAAGATTCTACCCAGCAAAGAGTATGATACGCTGTGGGAACTTTTCGAAATTATAAATTTTCACTGAAAATTTTTGCTTTTCCCCTGATGATGATATATTCTATTTCCAATTTGAATCTTTAACACAAAAAAGGAAAAAAAAACAAAAAAAAAAAAAAACAAAAAACGCAGAGAGTTTATTATTCTTCATAAAAACTAAACATTTTCTAATCTTTATCCATCCTGTTAGCCCTATTTCGATGAAATAGAAGCAAATTTGACGCATGCGCTAATTCGAGGAAAGTCTCGGTTAAGAAAATCAGACAGTACTTGTAGTTAATAAATAATGTAAGGGAGAAAAGTGAAGAGGCACACTTTTATTTGTGCTGACAGGGTGGCGTCGTGGTAAGTAGGTCTCGTATGCCCAAGATCGCAGGTTCAAACCTGGCCCAAATCGGTGGATTTTCGTCTGCGTCCATGTCGTTTGATTTTGCGGCATGTTAAAGATCCCTTGAGTATCCGTTTGGCATGGATACTCTCGGCTAAATTAAATTCCTAGTTAATATTGTATCAATGAGAGCTCAGGTACCACCATCTAGTGGTAACTGAACGTCAAAATTCTCATGCGGCGAAGGTACCACACTCATTGTGGTGCCGCTGAACGAGATGGTACCAATTACTGGGGAACGCACTAGGTCTGCAATGGTTGAGGACCAATACCGCAGCCCCATTGGAGAAAAAAAAACTTTTATTTGTTAATGTTTACAAAACAGAAAGGGAGATCACGTTAGTTTTTTAACCAGAAAATCAGTCAACAGTTTTTGCATTTATTTATCCTGTTTTGAAAAGAGCATAAAAAGCTGTATAAGATGACATATACTTTAAATGATTTAATGCAAATACAACAGAAACGTGTAACATATGTTAAATATTTTAGATGTGGCAGTGAAAAATTGTTTACTTACTCCAACTTCCGATGTCGTTTGCTCTTCGGATTTCAATTTTCACTGAACTGCAATGTGTCAATTTTTTTTTTGTATGTATACATATCTGTTCGATCAAAGTCAAAGATAATATGTTAGCAAAGTGATATGAGAAGTATGGTTGTAGGCGGGAAAATACCAAGGTCGGATTAAGTGAGAGAGAGAGCAAAAAAAAAAAAAAAGAAAACTTAAACTGTTAATGTCAGCGCGCAATTTTTCTCTGCAGACAGCAACTGAAGTGCAATAGATTAGGCTTTTTTCCTTTCTTTCTTTTTCGTTAAAACGTTAAAATATATCTTATAAAGGGATAAAACTTATCAATATTATCATTTCGTGAAGATATGCAACAACATGTGAATATGTTAACTCATATCTAATTTACTTTAGCTATCAAAGTATGTTATGTTTCCTTTGACGAGAGAAATCTGGTGAATTACTCAAAAAGTAGGGCAATAAGGAAAACTTCTAGTGCTTGTGAATTTTTATTGAAAAAAAACTCTTAAAACGTGTATTTTTTAAAACGTTTTTGTGAAATTCAAACGTGTATGAAAATCTGAACAATAATGATGCACAAAACGCATTTAAAATCCGAGTTTAATGTTGCATATCCTAAATGCATGTTCGAATAATGTATGAATCAATTCATGTATCGAACATCATAATCAGTTCTGCATTCGGTTTGGTTTTTATGTACAATAATACACTGAACGCAACTTATGAGTAACCCGGCAATTTGAAATATTTCATTAGAATAATTATCTAGCTGACACTTATTTTTTTTTTCTATTTAACCACATTAGTGAAAGGTTTCATCATAAACTGGTAGTATTATATATGTTATTATTATTATTTTTTTCAAAGTAATATGCGATTTCCTCTTGAGTTAAAGTATTAAAAGTTTAGATATTCATAAAATTATTTTTGAAATATTTAAATCCAGTTTTGAATTGAATGTGTGCAAAAACGAAAACAATGGTGATATACCATAATACATACGTTCTCTTCTCGTCTACAAAACCAGTTATGATAAACATAAAACTATTCCGCAATGTTTAAAAACGAAGGGGGAAAAATCTGCATAATTAGTACAGTAGAGCCTCGATTTTCCGAGGTAATGTGGTCCAAGGTTACTTCGGATAATCGAAGACTCGGATAAGGAAAACTCTGTCCAAATCAAGACGGAAACATGGGTAAACTTGTAAAATGAATGAAAGTGTCGTCAAAGAGGTGAAAAAAGGAATTTACTGTACATATTATGAAATGAAAAAAATGACGTTAAATCAATACAAATACGTAATTGTACATACATACAGATGTAGAGTACATGTTTTGTTTTAAAAAGTAAAAAAAACATGATTTCTTAAGCATAATTTGAAAACTCTAACTTTGAAAACGAAATGTAACACCTTTTAAAAATGCATCTTCTTTTTCAAAAATTGGCGTGAAGTCTCAAAAGTTTTTTTATTGATTCATTACTCATAAAGCAAAACTTTTATGCTCACAAGTCAAATACGTTTTCAGAAAAAAATAATAACTAAAGTGACGCAGAAAAACAACGAAAAATTCAAAAAAAAAAAACACAAAAAGAATGAAAAAAAAAGTACTTAAGTTATCATAAAAGTAAAGCATAAATTTGTTATGTATAGTTTCAGGAACATGTGGGAAAAAATCCACATTATAGATACACATTTTAAAAAGCCTTTGCATTTTAATTGAGATGAAATGCGCAAAAAACAAAGCGAGAGAAAACAGCCTTTTAAGTATTCGGCTTGCTATAACTTAAATGCTTTCTTTACCAAAATTTCAAGTAAGGAACTTTTTTTTTCAGTTACAGTCACGATGAAATTGCTTCTTCTCGCTTATTTTATTTAAAAAATAAATATGTGGCTTATATTCAGCACAGTTTCGGTTTCGGAATGAAAAGGTGGCATATCACACCGCAATAAAATCAATGACAAATCAATAAATATTGCGTCTGAAACTTTCAGGAAACATTTTTAAAGATATATTTTAATGCTTAAGCCAATAAAAAAAAATTTCGTTTTTTTTTCGACAGTTTTGGGTGCTGGCTCCCCTTAAGATGGTTTCATCCATGGAAGTAACTGGACACTAGCGTTATATTTTACTGCTATATGATTAGAAGTGGGAATATCAAAACTTTATTATAGATTCAGATATTACACGTTAATTTCCCTCTTTTGCAGGTGAAGATTCTTTTTTTTTTAAAGTGAAGTTAATAAGTTTGACTTGTTTAGTGTCGCAACCAGAATTTTCCCCAGAGGCAGGGGAAGGAGGAAGCTTGGTCCTTTTACATCTATCTGCATTAACATATTAGAATTGGTAATATGACTTAATACCTAGGCGTCTAGGGAGAAAGTAGGGTTATTTCCTGTGCTTGTGAATGGCTGAACTATTAGCCTGAACTAACCTCTGACTCTTAACCGAACTCGTGGCCGATTTAGGTCTCAATATTTTTTATTGGTGTTGGCGTTCCAGTATTGGAAAATTTACGAATGCACCCCAGCCCTGTAGAAATCTCACAGGAAAAATAGTAATAATAACAATAATAGTAATAATAGCAATAATAGTAATAATAATAATAATAATAATGAAAATAAAAAATTTCGGTAAACAGTTTTTTGAAAATATCGATCTGGTAAGTACATAGTTCTTAAATTTTACAGGGCTCATTTATTTGTTTATTTTTTCATCCCTTCGCTGAATCTAAACGATTACATAGAGTTTCTCGACAGAAACCAACAAGAAACACATTTAAGCATATTCAAATACACAATTGAATGCAATACAATTTGAATGAAATATACATTTGTATGAAATGTTCACCTTTGTATGTATGTAAAAATTGTGCAAATGATTCTGTTGAATTGTTACACAATTTTTGTATCGAAGTTGGAAAACCAGACATAAATAGACAGAGAAAGCGATACACTCCAAAATAAAATAATAGTTTCTGGTTTTTATTGAATTACGTGCATGATTTATGGGGAAAAAAGTAGGCACAAACACTGAAAGAGCAAAAATACCTCAAGTTTAGACATAGCCAGGAGAAAATTAAATATCTGTATTGCCCGAAATGTCAATAAGTTTCTTAACCCTTTAACTACCAGAATATATTCACAAATCTGTTTGTCTGAACGCCAAAAAAAAAAAAAAAAGTATCCAAAAATTGCATAAATGATGATACATCTATTTCTTATGTATATGAAGTTTCTTACATGAAAAGGGCAAAATTGGAGTGTTCCTATCAACATTAGTCGTAGACGCCCCATTTTCGACCTATGGCGATTTTTTGAGAAAAAAACGCTTTCGCCATAGCAAATTTTATTATTGGCTAATGCTGATTGGAAATTTTTCGTTCAAAATCAAAATTCCTATGAGATGTAGCTTTTTTTGCTTGCAAATCGGCAGCACACTGTATCAAAAGGGGGTGGTCAATAACTCCGTCTGCACCTCTAATTTTGCCATTTTCAATTGAATAAATTATTACTTATAATGCAAAGAACGAATTTATTTCCATTCGATTTTTTATTCCGAAACATACATTTTCAGCATAATTCATCAAATCGCTTATTGACATTACCCGTACCACAGGAAAGTTTCGCCAAATCGTCTATTGGCGTTACCCGTAGTTAAAGGGTTAATTAATTTTTTTTCTTTGGATAACAAAAATTCTTCTATTTTTTTTGTGGTTCTTTTCAGCAAAGAAAGTGGAATCTAGTACTGGTACGTGAAATGAAAATTGAAGAATGAATGTCACCAAGATGCAAACAGCTACAAAAAAATGTTGTTTACTGCACGTATTAGTATACTTCACGTATTAGTATCCTGCACGTATTAGTATAATGCATGTATTAGTATTTGAAATATGTGAAGTGAGGTCTGTGATTAGTCAGAATGGCCTGTGAGAAAAGTTACAATAATGAACTTTTCTGATAAGTGGGAAGAATAGAATAAGGGGAAAGAACTTTTCTCGAGAACCATCCTCTGCATTTTACCAACTATTTATCAGTTATTTGTTTCAATTAGTTTTCTGATAGTTATATAGGTTTACAGAATAAAAAGTTTTTCTTTCTTTCTTTCTTTTTCATTTTCTTTTTGCAAGCTAATCTCGAATTCATTTCCAGAGTCTTCAAAATATCCTTTAGTCCATATTAACTTGGTAATGTTTTGCAATGTTAGTAATAAATGTTTTGTTTCTAATATTGAATTATTTGCATATTTTTTAAAAAGTATTTAATGAGATGAAACTCTTTGAATATACATTGAATTTAAATTCGGTTGTAGGCTCTCCGTAACAATGCTTGCAACATGTCAACAGTTCACCTGATACATAGTACTTTCAGTAGATTAAGTCCTTGTTCCATTTAAAGATTTTTCCCTTCTTCCGTTGCCAGTTTTCTAGTGTCATTCATTACGATTAATTTTCTGCTTTGTGAATTTAGTTGTTTTGGAAATTGAGTGCCTCTAGATCTTCCGAGTGCCTCCTAACGATCCCTGCTAAGAGTTTTAGTGCATGTTTCTGGCTTCCTTGTCTAGTCATCGATAAAGACACTGATTTCATCTTTCAATATTTAGACCAGTCAGCATATGACATCAGAATAGACGTACACGAAGACTCTACTTTTCTAGAAAGTCAGAAACAGGGCCTAAACCTTCACTTAACTATTTCTAGGGAAACACTTCATTCCTCCTTTCTAGGATGTGCAATTAGGTATGTGTGCCCAGGTGTTAGAGAGACGGAATCAGTGTCAGCTGGATCGCTTGGTTTGGATAACCTGAATTTCTGGGCGATGCTCGTGAGGAAAAGAAACGCTTGAGTTGTTGTGAATATTTCTCCAATACAAGCTCTTTTCCCTGCAGAAAAGTATCAAAAATATTTTGTAAATTAATCAACTCAACAACACTAAAACATACTTTACACATTATTGCTCTCAAAAGCAGTATTACATTAGATAGGATTTGGCTTCTTAAGCTACGCCCCATTTGTAAGATTTTTTAAAAACTTATCGTATTAAAGTGTCTATTAGATAATTAATCGTGAATTCATTAGTTAAAAAAATAAAAAATAATTTTATACTGGTGGTAGCGTCCTTGCATAGTGGGGCGTATCTCAAGAGAACCCTGGTTATGGTTCAGAAGAATAGAAATCATCATTAAACCAGCAGGAAGATGTGAATTTTCTTCACATTTTTGTCTGTTGATTTGCTTTTCACTGCAAATCAGTTTATAAATTATATCGCACGTAATGTTAAGAATTGTAAGAATAGAAAATAAGCTTTTCTATGCTTTTTCAAGACATACTTCTACCTGTACTTGCTGTCCAGAAGGATATGGGATCTGCTGAGCCTAAGAAAACTCGCGAACACCAAATAGGCAGGAAGCTGAATGTTATTGTGTCATTCTGCGGATGCTCCTAGATTCAGTTTTTTGAAACTACGTACTTTTCAGTGTTGTCCCAGTGTGCTACCTACCTTAGTAGTTTTAATAGTTAGATGGCGCCACTAAAATTTATTTATTCGAATAATGTTTACCTACTTTGTTAAAATTTTAGCACTTAATTATATTTTTTTGCTTATTTCGTTGGATTGATTCAAATAAAAGAGGAAAACTTAAAGAACTTTTAGAGGACACGTACGTCACAAGTAAAAAGTAAGACGACTGCTATTAAATAAAAGATAAGTTGTACTTAATAAGTTCTTTTCTTGAATTAATTTCTAGATTAATTACTGTTTCCTATGCCACACATTTGAAATCTGATAATTTTCAGGATAAAAAAGCTGAGCATCAAAGCATAATATTTAAAGAAAGATAGTTTTTATTATTTTTTTGCCTTAATATTTTTAAGAATTACAATAGTTCTAAGTAACCTCCTCCCCCCGTAAGCGGAAAATCATGTTTTCCAACATTCCTTATACGCCAAAGCGTTCTTTTTTGTAACGCAAAATTACGTTTATATACATACATAAGTATTTATATTGATATATAAATATATAAGTAAAACATAAAAGTAAAATCAACGCGTGAAAATACCTTTTTTAAAAATCATGCTTTAAATTTCGACTTTTTTAACCTGTAAAGTGCCAAATTCATGGGTATGATGCACTAGCGGAAAATACGGTAGTTAACCTGCAATTTCAAAGAAAATAACTTGATAGTTATAGGTTATCGCAAAGTTAATAGTAATCTTCTACTTTTTACTTTTGATGTACTGTAACGTCTTGAGGACTTGTGTGTATGCCGAGTGGTAAAGCATGACTTCGATGGTAAAACTTAACAAGATTTTATTTACATATTATTTACAGCTTCATCAAAACTTAGGGTTGGTAGACAGTGACCGAGGTCGGACGGAACACGTCCGTTTCTCTCCTCGTCAAAAGATGTTCTCCTCGAACTCAGAATTTTCTTACTTCTCCTTACATGTCCGTTGGCCTGGACTCCGGAAACTGCCCAGCCCCCTTTTCAGATAAAATCGAGAGGGATGTGGCCGCCCCTTTTGTCGGTGGGCACACAACCCTGGGAACGGAAATAGATTTTGGGCTAAACGGATGCCAGAGGTCAGGGGCCAAATTCGGACGGACAAAGTCAGCAAGCATCTGGATTTTTGAAGTATTGTTTTTCTCGACGCCGATAACATGAAAGGGGACCGAGGGGAAAGTGGATACGTCGGAACGAGGCAAAAAGGACCGGATGCCCCTTCTGACCGGATGCGGTCGCCAAGAAGACTCTACAACTCCTCCCCCCTTCAGAACTTCAAAAATCCATGACAAAAATGAACAATTTCACACAATAAAGTAAACTTAATAAAACAAAGTATCCTTTCCTTATGAGTTGGCTGTGATACACAAGTAAACAATTGACTTGATTTAAAAGTTAATAATTTAATATTTTAATTGAAACTAATATTTTCAAAGTAAGTTAGTTATAACTAAATTTTAAAAATAATAATAACTGGTCAGTGCAGTTGCTTCAAAAACTAACACATACTAATGTATATAAAACATTCAACACAACTAATTAAGATGTGTTTTCACACAATCATTTGCTCTAACTCTGAACTTCTCTTAAACAAAGATCTTAAATCAATAAACACAACCAATCAATAATGAAAAGTAGAACTGAAGTATATAATTTATGATTTTAGAATCATAACTAATTCCCTTACTTTACTTTTGGCTAGCGAATAACCATGACTTTCAAAACTCCAGTTTTTTCACTCTTTAAACTAGAAGTTTTTCTTTTAAAACAAAAAATGAGTAGTTGATTAAAAGAAACTTTCCAGCAATAAATACACTTTCCTCATCACCCCTAGTGCAAAGATATGGGAGTACTTAATAATATTAGAATAACTTCCTGACAAGTTGAAAATTTTCAAAGTTAATGATTAATAATAATAATAATAAAAATCAATTAACGAGCTGATTATGAATTTTAACCAGTTCAGAAATTTTCTGCAATACAAAACTGCTAAAGCATTTAAACTCTATCTGTGCTCACAATATTACATCACAGAGAAATTTTGCAAATCAGCTACATCCTGAGGATCAGAATGTTGTAAACATAAAGTACAATTACAAATACACAACACAAAATTTTCGTATCCTAAACATCAATAAAAATACTAAATAATAATAGAACTGTTTATGGGCCTTATTTAGCTCTATGGCTAGGGCAGAGGAGCACGACTTAGTGAATCAGCATTTTTATTCTGCTTCCCTGACCGGTGGATCACAGTGAAGTTATACGGCTGCAAAGCTAATGTCCAACGCATTAGTCTGGGATTAGAGCTAGCGTTCGTGTTTAGCCAGACCAGGGGATTATGATCTGTTATGACCTTGAAAATTTTCCCATCCAGGTAATAATGCAGTTTTTTATGCCAAAAACGATGCTGGCGCATTCCTTTTCCGTAGTACAATATTTTTTTTCCACCTCCGAGAATTTTTTACTTAGAAAAAGTACCGGATGTTCTTCATCATTTTCACCTAACTGCGTAAGCACAACTCCCATCCCAATATCTGATGCGTCTGTTTGAATAATGAATTCCTTCTTAAAATCGGGAGCGTAAGTAGGGTAATAATGGGGTTCTGCGGCCACAGGCGGAGGCGGAGGGACCCTCCGCCTGCCACACCCCCTCCTCCGCCTGCCGAGTGGGGTTGAGTAGTTGGGTTTCCTCGTAGAAGACTACGGGGGTTTCTGAGTGGAGTTGAGTTGTTACTCTGCGTCCGAAGTTTTGTTTTTAGGAATGGCAACAGTCTCCTTCCATGAGAGGAATGACAACGGTCTCCATGACAACGGTTGAGAGCTAAAATTGCACATGGCGCCACCTAGTGAGAGAAATTATTATTTTTTTCAGACTTGCTTGTTTTCTGATGTTATACTCATGGTGCCATCTAGTGAGATAAATATTAATTCATTCATTTAAATATAGTTTTCGGACTTGGAATTATTTTATTTAATTTCTCTTTCCTAGATCGGGAATCGAACATGCAACCTCCAGCTCCAAAAATCATTTGGCGCTCTGATGAATTGCGCGCTTTATCCATGAGACCACCAAATGATTTCAGTAAAGTACAGTTTAAATCAATCCTAATATAATTCTCTTTCAGATGTTCGAGAAGACTGCCATCTAGCGAGAGAAATTTTTTTTTTTTTTTTGAGCATAGTATATTTAATGATTTCCATGACAACGTATTTATTTTTACGAAGAGCCTCCTAGTGACAAAAATAGGAATAATTATTTTTCGGACTTAGTCGTTTTCCGAAGTTATTTTTGATTTCCAACTTAGGTTTTTCGCGAGTGGCAACATGTTTTAATTCCAAGGTTTGAAACGCTCATGGCGTCACCTAGTGAGAGAAATTATTTTTTGAACTTAATCGTTTTCCGGTGTTATTTTTAATTTCCAACTTAGATTTTTCGCGAGTGGTAACATTAATTTTTGAATTGGCAACATGTTTTTATTTCAAGAGTTGAAGCATTCATGCTGCCGTCTAGTGAGAGAAAACTTATTTTTGGACATTGAATATTTTACTTCATGAAAGTGAAATTAATTTAATTTCAAGTTGATGGTCCCACCACCATCCCGATGTGATTTTTAATCACACCCCATCAACTATTTTGTACTCGTTCATTTAATTTGGTCGTTTCAAAACAATTGTAAATATTCAAGCAATTACACATAACGGAAAAAATTGACCCTAGAAGTGGAAAAAATATAAAAGTATCATGCAGTGAGACTTCACTTCTACAGTCAATTTGTTTTTTAGAATACATAACTACATAATTTAGACTGCATTAGATGAGTAATCAATTAAAAAAAATATTGTATCGTTCAATTCAATCTGCAAACCAAGAGAACGTTTCATAGACTCTAGCTGTTGAATAAAATAAGTCTCAAACGGAGACTTAACTTCTACAGTCAGTGAAACACTATAATATCTCACATACGTGAAAATCATCAATTAGAATCTGAAATGAAACACGCAAATTTTTTCCTCATGATATTGAAATTCAAACATCTCAGAACTTTTAAGTTGTAAAACCCATTCGAGAAAGCTGTGAATGCTATGTTTTTTTTTTCTCCCCTTTCATTGTATTAAATTTAACTGTTGTGTTCTAGCGAGAATTAATTATTTCTATCAGAATTAAATTTCACAATTTTTAATCAACTCATAGCACTATTTTAATCTTAATAATGTATTAATATCAACTATCTCTTAATTTTGAACATATTTTATTTTTACACTTGTAATTCTTCCCCTAAAATGCCAAAGACTGGATTAAATGAGAACTGATCAAATCTCTTCTTGAGAAAATTTATATTTAATGTGAACCAATCAAATCAATTCCCAAAACTTACTAAATTTATGCCAAAGCTAATTATAGAAAAGTTTAAGACTTTGAAAATGTGCATCAGTAGGTTTATACAAACATAATTAGTGATACTTTTACGAAAAGAGGTGATTTATTCTATCTTAAACATGGGTTTACATTCATTTTACAGTTTTCTATGAATACAAATCAACGAATTTATATCAACTAAGACTATATTTACATTATAGATAATCATCCTTTAATCCATATTACACCGCTAGATTTTTCACAAGTTTAAGAGTTTGCATAAAATAATAGAAGTTAGAACATGTTCAGCAACTCGATTTTGTATATTCCAATATATTTATTTTATTTGTTTTTAATTTAATTTTTTTTTCATACACATTTTAACGTTTCAAACGACTACAATCTCAGAGATTATTGTAGCAATATGAATCATGATTAAAGAAACTTTTAAAAAATAGTCAAGAACATATTACTAAATTTGTAACTGTAAAGCAGCTTAACAACACGATTGATATATAATACATTTAACGAACATTTCAACTATTCAAAACTTTTACTTTAACATTTAACGAATTTTTGCATTTATTCAAAGAGTTATTTATTTTCAAAACTCTGTCTTTAACACAGTTTTTATAATTTACACAGAATAATACAACCGAGAAAAAACATTTAAGAAACTATTTTCAGCTCTACTTTCATATATTGGAAATGTTTATTACTAAAGTACGATGAAACTTTACGTTTTAAATTTCATGTTTTGAAAAAGTCTATTACTACTTACCTAACATGGAATCTCTACTTTAAGACTAAGCTCATATGGATATAGACCCTAACTTAAATACAGAAATGTCTAAATCATACCAAACATAAGGTACAGAATATGAAAAAGTTAGAAATGTTAAGATCGAAGACTTACATTACTAACTGAAATAAAGAAACTCGACTTTCAACTAGCTCTGCAAAACTAAGATTCTTCTAATAAAAATTGAAAAGTACCATCTATACAAGACGGTGAAACTTGAATTCGTCTAGTAAAACTTGTCATAAAAAGTATAAAAATACTTAAATTTACTAAAACAAAAAGTTTTCTATAGCAAAATGTTTAAAATTAACACGAAAAATGTAGAAGTACTTAGCACAAACCGCTAAAACTGAGAAATTTCATAAATGTAGAAGATATAAGAAAAAACGTAGAGAAAATGAAGACAAAAGAAAAATTCACCAATACATATCAAAAATAAAGCTAACTGAGATATACAAACGTATGTGAAAGTAAGATCGGAGAAGGTCTAATCGCGTTAAAAGTTGCTGTAGAAGTGATTAAACTCTGAAGGATATTTCATTTCGAAAAAAAAAAAAATATAAGAAACTTTGAAAATATTTTGAAAATAAAAGCAGAGAGCTCGAGAGAAAAAAAAATAGCCTCCGTCTTCATTCAAGTCTCAGAAAGAAGTGATAGATGATTGATAAAATTACCATTAGTCCAAATTAGTGACGTAGTGTTTATAGGCTCTCATTGGATTTTAGAATCGATGACATCGAAAAACTTATCCAATGGATCTCTTTAAAAATAACATCACACGAGTCGAACCAATGAAAATTAGTATACGTGATGGAATAGGATTTTATCAACTTTCCAGAAAAGGTCATATATCGAGTGTGATTTCACTCTTTAATCTCAATGAGTAACTGATATTACCCTGAATCATAGATAATGTTAACCTTGGAGAAGCTCTGACTTCCTTTCGAGGTCACAGCACCCCTTCTACGGTTCGGGGCAGTGATAAGACGTTTCCCCACGATCGAGTCATTTCAACTTGCTACTTCATCGAATGCAGTGCATTTTTTCTCCGTTTCATTGGGACTTCGTTTCATAACGCCGTTCTTGCGTTAATTTAATTTATTAGTTCCAAGATATTTTCTCCCGTTAGTTTGAAAGAGAATGAATTAAACGTTGATATTTTCGAAAAATTCTACAATTGTGATGAAGCGAATGAAATCTTTGCTGAGTTGTTAAAACTTCCATTTCATACCATTAATGTGAAAGTCCGCGGGAAAAATTATACCCCGAAACGAATGTCATATGCTTTCGGAGATAAAGGTTTAAACTATTATTATTCGGGAACTTCCAATCCCGCACAACCATGGACTCCGCTCATGTTAAAAATTAAAGAAGATGTGGAACGTGCTTCAGGAAAAAACTTTAAGTATGCACTGATTAACTACTACCCCGATGGAAATTCTGGAATTGGAGCCCACAAAGACAATGAGAGCTGCTTGGATCTTCACAGCCCTATCGCATGCTTAAGCTTCGGTGCAACTCGAACCATTACTTTTACCAGGCCTCATTATCAACCAACAGACATTGCATTGCAGCATGGTAGTGCATATCTCATGCTACCACCTACCAATAGACTATTCTCACACCAAATGAGGCCGGAGCGAAACGTGATGGACCCGCGCATAAGCATCACCTTTAGAAATATAAAAAAAAAAAATAATGATGAACCTCTACCGAAACGCCGTCGCAAGGATTATGAAGTGCCCGTAGTGGAAGTCGCCGAGCCACTCGTCCATGCCGCCGCGCCGCTCACCCATGCCGCTGATCCTGAGCCCTCGCCGGACATGAAATTTTTCGAGCTGCCAATGCCCTCGTTCGACTATTCGCCTCGCAGCCGATTCCTAAAGCCCGTGAGGAGTGACCCTGAACTTGTACAGCCAGCATCCCAGGAGTCAAAGGAGAGCCCCGTACACACACGACCCGCGTCCCGGGAGATTTCATCGACAGAGCTCCTGCAAGAAGCCACCGTGTCCGATCAAGCCCCGCATTGTGATATACTACAAAATATAATGAAAGACTGCGACATTATTCCAGAGCATGATTGGTGTACCGACTACATACAAAGTGAAAAAGTGCATTCTCCAAAGAGAAAAAAAAAATTTTTCAACTTGCACAGTGGAATTCATTTAAATGTCGTTTTAAACAGTGTCGAATTCTCGATTGAAATTGAAGATGAATTCACGAATAGCGCTGTTGTGTTCACACCAGCAGCTTTCCTCGAATTTATGGATAAAGTATTTCATTTCAATATAAGCTATGAAAGTAGTAGCTTTATTTCCAGAAATGAAGTGTTGGCGCTCAGTTGTGGTGGATTTTGCAAACTTATGCAAATTAATCCTGCGTTTCAATTACATAGTGAAAGTGTGTCATTGTCTGAAGAAGTGATAAAATATTTATGCGAGAAAAAAGAAGATATTTTTGAACAACTACATAAAATGTTTTTTTCATATATTTTGAAAGAAATCTTGCCTAATGAATCTTTCAGTATTGGTGATAGCACAATTCTTTCAGATGAGCGTGAAAAAAAGTTAAAGCAATGTTTGCGAGATGGAATCACAGGATGTGTGAATGAACATTTTGAGTGCGAGGGATGTGCCGTTTCGCATCCCTCACAACGCAGACATCCATGTATGTCTTTAAATGTTTCTGAAAAGTATAACCAGATGAATGTGAATACGCTTTTATGTTTGGATGTTAAAATGTTAGCTACAGCCTTCAGAGAAAAAAATATTTGTTTCGATGATCTTGATAAAAATATGGATTGGCATATGCTCGATGATTATGCTTCTAATCTGTAAGTAATTTTTGTAAATATTTTTTTTACTTTTTGTTCAATAAATGTATGTTTTTAGTTTTAACCATTTTCTCTGTTTCATTTATATGTTAAGTTAAATTTATAATATTTTAAAAAATAATTTCAAGGTGAATAATGAGACAGATAATTTTTAAATATACATCTTTATTTATACATACTATCCCATTTTACATTGGAATTTCGCTTCCTTCTGCGAAGTTTTGATGTAAAAACAGGTTTCACATCTTCATTTAACATATGTGTTGGAGATAATTTCAAATCCAACAAATTTTATTTTTCACAAAATGCTTAGGTACATTCATTTCTTGCAATGAACTTAAAAATTCATTCACCCATGGCACATGAATATTTTTTTTATGACTGAACATTAAATTTAATAAGTCCGCAATGTTTGTATGTTCCATTTTCTGATTTTTATAAATGACTTGCCCTTTTTCATTCCATGTCAGAATATTAGAGTGTCTTTTCATAATGTCTATCAAATTTCTTGCTTGAAGTAAATATTGCTTATTGATACTGTTTAATATTGTCGACTCATAATCCTGTGAACTTTCTTCTTTCTTTCTCACATCTTCCTTTTCATTATTTTCTTGAGATGGCTGTATCCATGGAGAATTAAATTCCGCGAGTTGTAATTTCTTTTGTAAAATGTCATTATATCTCATCACCTTTTCATGTTCTTCCAAGTTGCTGTTTAAAATCTTCATCATTTCTTTATCCAATTCACTGAGTTGTTTTGTTGTGACAACATGTTTATTCACCAGTTCTTCCGGTACGAGTGCAAATTTCTTAGCGTGTTCCATTGAGAAGGGTGGATAATACACTGACTGCCGCAGGAATTAAAAAATTTAAAAATCCGCCTTTTTGAACGACTAACTTGCGTTTCGCAGACAAAGCAATGTTTGGGGCCGCCAACTTGCGTAGTGTCGTCTTGTGTTTAGAGAGCTTCTTTTTTTGATGTTTCGACAATGGAATATTACCTTTCAATGTGTTATGACAACATTCGCAGATAGCTTTAATACAGTTTAAATCAATCTTTCGTAATAAATCCTTTTGAAGGTTTGTAGGACAAATTTGTAAAAGATGAAGTTGTTTGAGCTGTTGCTTCGTCACAGTCATATTGCTGTATGAGCACCTCTTCACGGGGGTCTTTTCTTTTATATTATTTTTCTTTGATAGATATATTGTGTTTGATTGGGTAAAATATCTGTACGCAGTCTGAATTCTTCAGCTGTATCGTTTTTCAAGTCGATGAGTAGATATGAAAATTTCTTTTTCGTTGCATCTTCATACACCTCTTGGAAAAAATTCAAAATTTGTTTTCCTAAATGTGTAATTTGTGCCATGTCTCTCCTGTTTTTAAAAAGAACAATATAATGTGCATTTAAAGTAATTTCACGCATTTCTTTTCCTTTATGAAAAATATTTTGTGTGATGAAAATAACTGATATGTTTAGATGATGACTTCCGCGAGTAAAAAGTTTAGTGGTGGATTCATTTTTTCCACATTCAGACATTAAATCATCAATAATGAATAATGTATTTGTTCCTAAATAGTCTTTGAAAGTTGAAGGGAATCCTTCGACGAATGTCACATCTGGAATCTCGTCGTACAAGGGCTGGTGTATGCCGTAAAACCACACGACTTTATCGGGTACTGTGGAAAACATTTCGCGTCGAAATTTTAACAATTGAGATACGAAGACGCTTTTACCGCTTCCAGTAGGACATGAAGCAATCATTGTGAAGGGAACCTGAAGTTGAGGTGACTTGTAGGTTAAGTTTTCCATCATGAATGACACATAAACACAACTGATTTTCACTTAAATATATTTATTGAAAGAAATTTGGATGTACATGAAAATGTTTAGCAACAAAATTATACACTCGCTTATCATTACACACATGTGTGTTTACAAAAGCAGTTATCATAGATTTTAATGAAGTACCACGACACTTGGAATATAAATAATAAATACAATATTGTCCGCATACAGCAGTGGAATTACTTTGCAAAGTCATGGGATTATATACCACTTTTGAAAATTGTGATACAAAATCGTGAATAGCTCCTTCAAAATAGAATGGACTATAACCATAGGAGTCAAAAAATTCTACTTTATCTTTTCCCTCGACATAAATTGCAATCCAATGCGATCCTGCCTGAGATGCTGGGTCAAGGTTCGCTACAAAACATGCCGGAAATGTATGAAAATCTTTCGGCAGTTGATCGCTCGGAAATACGTCTAAGAAATAGTTTTTAGTAAATGGATCGCGAAGTAGAATATTTCGTATTTGTTCGGAATCCATCTTAATTGGCAAAGTCACACAGAACGTGACGAGATTTTGTAATTTCGATCACGTTTTGAAATTCTGCATAAATAATTAATGAAAGAGTTTCAGCAATTGCTTTATTAAATTTAATTTCCACTCTTAAATTCCCTTGATGTTGTAAATTCAAATGGGAGCTGGAACATAAATCGGCATTCAAATTGAAGCTGTATTGCATGTGAGTTGGCATACTGTTCCCGTGACAAATAAATACCTTTATCACTATTAAATCCATCGAATAAACTGTGATAGGCTCGAATGTAATTATTATTCTTAAAATCTAATTCCATGGGTTTGCTCGGTACAGGCTGCCCATCCACATAAATAGATATAAAATTCACATCATGATGTGAAAACATGAACGGGTTCTTAGAATATTGACCATTCATAGCAGCATTTTCGACACATGTGATGATTACTCTTTTAGGCATGACACCTAAAAAAACATTATCTTGCATGTAGGAGAAACTTCCTTTTGAAATGGAATAGGTTTTACATAAGACTCTGTCGATGGGATATTTAGCTGAAAATTTCTCCAGTGCTTTTGCATGTCCAAGTAAAACTCCTGGGTTGACTTTGACTTTTCGAATGAATAATGAAGCATGCTCCAATATCACTTTATAATCGGTGTCCGTTTTTGTAGATAGAAGGCAAAATGGTGCACTGCTTCGAATCATTTTAATTTTAATATCCACCAAATTTAACATGAGTCGATTCTGTTGAAAAATGTCACAATGTAATTGTCCTATCATATCGAATGTTTTGCTGTTTTTGCTGAGTTCATATCGAGATTTCACTCCTTCGTCCGCATCGTCGGTTGTGGGATCGATTTTTTCAGGATTCAACTCCTTGAAGAACATTTCACAGGTAAGTAAACTTTTCTTTGCATCTTCTCCATAATTCAAAAGAGTTTCAATGTATGATCTGAATGGATATGTATTACTTGCAGAGGAAATATTTCGCTCGTTGAGACTGACGTCTACTTGAGAAAAAAAGAGAATGTAAGAATAAATTAACTGGAACGACGGGTTCTTTGTCGGGCAACGGGGACCCATCCGCTTTGACAATTTTTGTTTTGACATAAATGTAGGAGGCACTTAGGTCGTTGTATTCTTCACCACTTCCTGAGATATTGAACTCCACGGGGCCTCCATCTCGAATATTTGCTATGGGGTGATATTCCACAAATTGTCCTTTTTCGATAGCAACTTGAGTAGGTGGGAGAGTGAAAAGATCTAATTCACTCTTCACACATGCAGGAGAATCTTGATGGATGAGTGAAGACATTTTACTAGGAGAAGATATCGTGTGCTTTCACCTTCTTGGTTTTGCGAAAACTGACGCGTTTCTTGGAGAGCTTGCGCTTTTTATTCCTTCTACCGGATCCAATCATTGTTTTAATTTTAACTGCAGCTTTATCTGTCAAATTCTTACTCGCTTCTTTCAATCGTCGTCTCGCTGCTACTTTTATGTTTTCTCCACGCGATACATCGTTAAACACATCCACTCCACTACTTAAAATCTGTTTTCCGACTGCTTTGGCACTCGATTTGAAAAGTGGGACGACTGCCCTGAAAAACGATTTGAAGAGACCCCCGAAGCCATATCCTCTCTGATAGGGAGCACCTTGATAAAAATTAAGTCCGCTTCCTGTTTGATTCGTATAATAATCCTCGAAGGATTTTTCACAACAACGGTATGGGACATACATCATGAGAGATACTTTTGACGAAAGTGAAGTTTCACGTACGAGCGTCCGCGTTCAAATGGCACTAAGTCTCCGTTGTTCGTCCTTATAACGATTTCAATCGTGTCAATAATTTTCCGATTGACAGGTAAATAATGAGGTCTCTCGTATTCTACACTAACGACTTCTCCATCGATTCCACTCACTCTGATAGTTCTCAATAAGGGTGCGAAAATGTTTCCGACAATTTGAGGCTCCATAATATCTGTATAAATCATTAATACTCTGAAATGCGCGTTTGGGTCGGCTATTTGAGGACTAAACACGGTATGCTCAACATTTTCGTCTGGAGCACCACTGATGATTGCTGGAGGGAACCCCAACATCTGCGATAATCCATTATGAAAAATGACTCTTGCATTATTTTTCACTCTTACTCGAACACGTTTCGTTACATGATTGTAATTAAAAGATATTTTATTTTCATGATCTGGAATAGCAATGGCTTTTAAAATATCCGGTACGTTTTCATAACATCCAGCTGGAATGTTTCTACCTATTTCTTTCCTGTCACCAAGGTCAAAACCTATTAAACTATTGCTCTTATTCACATTATGCCAACTGCGCGGGTAAATAAACTCAACGAGAGCGCATTCCCACTCTCCAGTCAATTCTATGGGTGTTGGTAATTGCGTAATAAAATGAGAAATCTTATTCTCGGGGAAATAATTCATAGAGCTATCGCTCGGAAGTGTCACGTAGAAACTCATGATGCTAAATGAGAAAATAAAATGTTACTTCCAACATTTATAGATTCGATAAATGAGAGGCAGGAATCCATTGATTAAATTTATCGGGGTAGCCACGAAACTTTACAAAATATTCAGTCTTATTTTTCATTTTCCTCTTCTTCAATATTTTTTCTACTGTATAATCTTCCTTCAATTTTACTTTTTGTAGTTCTTGAGAATAAAAAGTACCTTGAATAGGTTCTCCAAGTAAATCTTTCACCCGATATATGGGGATGGTTTTTCTCACACATTCGGTTACAATAAATAACTCCTCCGTCCAGTTTTTTTCATATCCTTTTTCGAAAGTTAGCTTTTGCTTTGAAATACGAACAACATCTCCAACGGTATAAGCACAAGGTTTTCTTTCATGATGTGAAACGTCACCATACACAGTAAAATATACCTCTCTTTCATTGTCTGCATTCACTTCAATGGGGGCTCTCTTGATGGTGGAGTGGCAAGTAATATTATAACTTTTCACTAAATCATCTAAAACGTCTATAAAATTATACGTATTTCGACTAGTAAAATATTTCCACATTTTCGTTTTCAACGTGCGATTAAACCTTTCCACCACTGATGCCTTTGTCGTATTAAATGTAGTAAAAAACTTGACTTGATTCTCATTCAGGAACTTTTGAAATGTAGCATTTTTAAATTCGGTACCTTGATCAGATTGAAGTAATTTAGGTTTTCGCTCCGAAAAGATGGATTGAAACACATTTACAATCTCTCGTCCTTGTTTTGTTTTCAGAGGTTTTGCCCAGGCATATTTTGACAAAATGTCTATACATGTCAATATATATCGATAACCACGATTATGTTTTTGTAAACTTGAAACATCTACCAAATCTGCTTGCCATTGATGATCGATGGAATGAACGATGACGCGATTCGTCGGAAACTTCTTTCGAACGGGTTTGTGCAATGTATAAGCGTCGGTTTCCATCAACCATTTCCGGATGTCTTTCTTGGATACTTTTCCGCGTGCAGCACGAAATAATGCATCGACACCAGTAAAACTTGCCTCTTGAGCCGGATCCAGGTAAGCTTTCTTCATTGCAGCAGGAAAAATGATTATTTGACACGTTGAAAGTAATCATCCCCGAAATGATATGACTGAATTAGAAGTATCGTTCGGAAAAAGTAAAAAATCAACTGCGAAATCAGTTTTTCCAGTAGCTAAATATATTATACTCATAATAAGACAAATACTTATATAAAGGACAACTATCCACACAACCTCCTCTCTCGAGGACATGATTAAAAATAAAATGATTCTCATATAGTATTATATTCATATAATGTAAAAGAAAAAAAAATAGCAGAAAACAACAAAGTCCAAAAATAATTTTTCTCTCGCTAGATGGCAGTCCTCTCGAACATCTGAAAGAGAATTATATTAGGATTGATTTAAACTGTACTTTACTGAAATCATTTGGTGGTCTCATGGATAAAGCGCGCAATTCATCAGAGCGCCAAATGATTTTTGGAGCTGGAGGTTGCATGTTCGATTCCCGATCTAGGAAAGAGAAATTAAATAAAATAATTCCAAGTCCGAAAAATATATTTAAATGAATGAATTAATATTTATCTCACTAGATGGCGCCATGAGTATAACATCAGAAAACAAGCAAGTCTGAAAAAAATAATAATTTCTCTCACTAGGTGGCACCATGTGCAATTTTAGCTCTCAACCGTTGTCATGGAGACCGTTGTCATTCCTCTCATGGAAGGAGACTGTTGCCATTCCTAAAAACAAAACTTCGGAAGCAGAGTAACAACTCAACTCCACTCAGAAACCCCCGTAGTCTTCTACGAGGAAACCCAACTACTCAACCCCACTCGGCAGGCGGAGGAAGGGGTGTGGCAGGCGCAAGGGGGGTGTGGCAGGCGGAGGAGGGGGTGTGGCAGGCGGAGGGTCCCTCCGCCTCCGCCTGTGGCCGCAGAACCCCCATTATTACCCTACTAGCGTATAGCACTGGTTTACTAGTTAGTCTCTTTTTTAGCTCTTTAAACGCTTTGTCGCATTCCTCTGTCCAATTAACCTGTTCGCGTTTTGTCTTACCCTTTAAAGCGTCTGTTAAAGGGGCAGCTATAACCGAATACATCAAAATATACCGGCTATAATGTCCGGCAAGTCCCAAAAACGCCCGAATTTCCGTTTTAGTTTGAGGTGTCGGAAAATTTACAACACTTAGAACTTTAGCCTCAGCAGGGGTTCGGAAACCATTTCCAACCATGTGCCTCAAGTACTTGACATGATTTTGTGCAAATTTACATTTAGATGGTTTAATGGTAAGCTTGGCCTTTGAAATTTTTTTAAGCTCACAATCAAGGTGCTGGAGGTGATCTTCCCAGGTATTCGAGAAAATAGCTACATCATCCAAGTAAGGCACAGCGAATTGTTCACAGTCTTTTAATAAAATGGCCATAAGTTTACTGAAAAATAACGGGGCGTTTTTAAGTCCGAAGGGCATGCGAAGAGGCCTGTATGTCCCAAAACTGCTAACGAAAGCCGCAAGCCTTTGAGCCTTTGGACTAAGGCCAATTTGCCAGTAACCCTTTGAAAAATCCAAGACTGATATGTAATTTGCCGCTGAAACACTTTCCACCCTTTCCTCTATATTTGGGAGTGGATAAAACTCTGTACGGATTACCTTATTTAACCGACGATAGTCTACACATGCTCTGGGGTCTTTCCCAGGAGCTTCTACAAGTATCATCGGAGAGACGTAGTCGCTCTCCCCAACTTCAATTATTTTTAAATCAAGCATCCGCCGTACTTCATTTCGTAAAATTTCGGTTTGTCTGTGCGACATTTTATATGGTCTAGATCTTATTACTTGGTCACTAATTAAACCGATATCATGTACTACTAAATCTGCTAAGCCAGGATCATTTGAGAAACTCTTCGAATATTTGTTCAGCAAGTCTCTCAGCTGACTTACTTGTTCCGGCTCTAAACGTTCTGCTAGATTGTTTGTGCGACAAACGTCCTCAAAATCATAAATGGTAGGGTTATAACCTATATACGGAAAGTCTAAATCTTGATCCGCCAACATTTCGCTACATTCATCAAACGCTAAAAAATTTACAAGTTCCGGTCGTTTATAATAAGGTTTCAGCATATTTACGTGATAAATCTGTGACCTTTCTCTTTTCCCACTTAGACCCACCACATAATTAGTTTCCGACAATTTGCTTTCAATGGTTCCGGGTCCAATCCATTGGGGTGATAATTTGTTTGGTTTCGAAGTCGCAAATATTAAAACTAAGTCACCCTCTTTAAATTCACGTTTGACGGTATTTTTGTCATACCACGTTTTCCGTTTTTCTTGTAGGGCCTCTACCTTTTGAGCGGCGGCCTCCTGACACCTTTTTAATCTATTGATTAGATTGAACACATATTCAGTTACAGGTTGGTTTAACTCCTCGGGCTCAACCCACTGCTCGTATAAAAGAGTCTCCGGAGTTCGGAGATTCTTCCCGTGAACTAGCTCCGCCGGGGTAAAGCCTAAACTTTCATGCGTCACGGTTCTTAGAGCTAACAACGCTAGAGGTAGATTTGTTTCCCAATCGGGACCAGACTCCAAACAAATAGCCCGTAAGAGCCTCTTAACCGTCCGGTGAAATCTTTCCACGGGGTTTGATTCAGGATGGCTGACAGAGCTGTGATGCACTTTAATGCCAAAACGTTCAAAAAATTCAGTCGTCAAGGCACTAGTAAACGATCTGCCCTGGTCGCACTGAATCTCATGGGGAAACCCCATACGGCTAAAAATCGTCAGCAATGCATCTATGACCGTAACCGACCCTATGTCAGTTACGGGTATAGCCTCGGGATATTTTGACGACATGCATATTGCCGTGATTATGTACCTTTTCCCACTGGGCGTCAACGGCAGGGGACCACAGGCGTCTATATTTATTCGATAAAATATTTCCTGGATGACAGGAACCAATTTTAAGGGGGCTTTCCTTTTATCTTTTGGCTTCCCGGCCCTCTGACATTCATCACAGGATCGTATGAAGTCCTCCATTTGCATGTGGCAGCCTGGCCAAAAAAAAAAATACTGATTCAATTTGTCTTTGGATTTTGTCATGCCTAAATGCGCAGAAGTACCCTCGTGACAGAGAGCTTGTATTTTGTTCCGTAATTTTTCAGGGACAACAACTAATTTCTTAGTGTTACCCAAATGGTTTTCTTGCAACCTGAACAATAACCCATTTTCAATGCAATAATAATTTTTTCCTTTCGTGCCCGTATCTCTCTTTGCAAGATCAAACAAAGGTTTTAGATTAGTGCACCCTTTGCGCCAACTTAAAGTCGTCAGGGCTTATCTGAGCCAAAGACAATTCCGGAGAGTTTATGTTAAGTGCGGGAATTTCTAGACTCTCGCTTGGCATTACCTGTAAAGCGGGAGTTTTATCTTCTGAAACACTATTTTGCGCGGACGTACTTCCTTCATTTATTGTTAGGATCTTCTCTTTTCCACGAGCTTGCGCACGCGTCGTTACCGCATTTAGTACGGCTACCCCCGAACATTGCTTCTCAAAATTTTCTATTAAGGAGGCAGTTCTGTTGCCTAACAAATACCGGCCCTGATCCAATTCGTCTTGAATAACGGCCGCTTTCGTCTTCAGTTTTCCGAACCTTACTTCAAGCCAAACATAAGCGAGGGGTAAACAAACCTGGTTTTTGTCTAACGGTGTTTGTAACCAAACATTTTCCCCAGTAAAATCCTCAAGATCCACGTACTTTCTGGCTATCACATCAATTGTACTTCCCGTGTCGCACAAAATTTTTATCGGATACGAATTTACAGTTCCGTCACTTATGAAAGGAGTTAATAAGTCTTCTCCTGCGAGGGTTTTCAAGTAATTGACTTTCTCTGTCACTACAGGGGATCTCTTTTTATTCTTTGGACAGGACGGCCATAAATGTGCTTCGGAATCACACCCAAAGCAGCGGGGGAAACGTCGCCGTTCAAAGTTGTCGCTGATAACACGATCCGATTTCCAAAGGGGGAGACCGGTTCCGGGGTTTACCACCATATTGCAATTCTGTCTTTTTTGGGAAAGGGTTTTGGCCAGTTTTCTTTTTTTCGGAATTAGGGTTTCTAAATCTCCTGACTTCGTCGTACTTGTCTAACATTTCCGCTAACTTTGACGACGATTTAATAGTAGTCCAATCATCTATGAAGTGATCTTTAGCTTCAGCTGATGTTCGCTTTTTCAGTTGATCGGCTACCATTAAATCTTTCTGGCCCTCAAAATCGCCCACCTCTAAGCTGTGCACCCATTCATTTAAGTAGTTCTTTAATTCGAACACATAGTCCTTCCAGGTGTTATTTTCACCTTTCTGGTGTTGTACAAATTTTTTTCGGAAGCTTTCCGCACTTAATTTATATCTCTTCAACAGCAGATTTTTTACAAAGGAATAATCCTCTGCATCCTCATCGGACAGCAATGAGTTGTCTGATATCGAGGGGTAACAGCGGAGTTAATTGAGAGGCCCAATTATTTTCCTCCAACCCAGATCTTCTAATTTGCCGTTCGAACATTGTTAAATAGAGGGCTATGTCACTTTGTGTAGGATCAAATTTCGGGATTAGATGTTGTATATTAGGTTGCACAATTTTGATAGGGGAATTATTGGTAACTCCACTTCCAGTTAATGCGATCTGGCGATCCATTTTTGCCAGATAGAACTCTCTTTCTCTTTCCTTCTCCTCTCTTTCCCTTTCCTTCTCTTTTTCCTCTCTTTCCCTCTCTCTTTCCTTCTTTTTTTTCTCTCTTTCCGACTCTCTTTCCCTTTCTTCCTCTCTTTCGACCCTTTCTTTTTCCTTTATTTCCCTCTCTCTTTCCTCTCTTTCCCTTTCGAGTCTAGTTTGAACAATCTCATCAGCAAAATCCTTAACTAGGTTTTCCTCGTACCTTGCATTTCCGGTGATCAAGTCGACCAAATCTATTTTTTTTAACATGGGTGTAACCTCTATACCAAGCTCTGATGCAAGATTTTGCAAATCTTCCTTTTTTAATTTATTTAAAAATGCCATACTTAAGGAATTAAATCACTACAAAATTTTTTCACAAATCAAAATGAAATTATAAACAAAACAATATAGTACTCTAATTGTTTACCTCAGGGTAATTCCACATGCATTAAATTATTCTACAATTAACACACTGACATGATTTTAAAGCAATTCAAGAGAAAATGACTTTAACAAGCAAATGCACTGTTTAATTTTAGAAAATTTAACTCACAACCAACAATTTAAGAAAAAGATACTCACGTTTGATGGTTATCCTCTCTGCAGCATTGGTAATCCTATTTGGAACACTTTTTTTTTCACACACAAACACATACACGCGCACTGATGGATTCAGCGAAAATTTCAAATTCTATTTGATCATTCTTCGGAGAACCGGATATCTCCTACTCTCAGAAAATTGTTGAAAACGGATTTCTTCATATCAGTCAGGGTGACTGCAATATAAAAGAACTTCAACACGTAGCCAGGGTGGCTGTAAAACCCAATTCTTGAAACAGGTTGTTTTGAAACTGCAAAACTTTAGCCAGGGTGGCTGCAACACGAAATGACGCGGGGAAACGAAAGTTTCCAAACTGCAAACTGGATGTTCGCAAAACACAACAAAAAATTTTCTTCTTTTCAGCCAGGATAGCTGCAACACGAAATGACACGGGGAAACGGATGTTTCCTAACTGCAAACTGGATGTTCGCAAAGCCCAACAAATCTTTTTTTCATCAAAACGAAAAATGAACGGAAGAAACACTTCTCGGGAGATTCTTTTCCTTCGATTCAACGGCAAGGCTCACAGCAGGGTGCTGAAAGTCTCATTCACTCGGGGAGAGTATATCTTCTCTGCGGGGTGCAGAAACCTCTCCTTTCGAAAGGCAAGCATTCGTTTGGCTTCATGGAGAAGGGAGAAATCGGATACTTTTTATCACTGTCTACTCATCGCACCGCTGAACACCAATATATAGCTGTAACGTCTTGAGGACTTGTGTGTATGCCGAGCGGTAAAGCATGACTTCGATGGTAAAACTTAACAAGATTTTATTTACATATTATTTACAGCTTCATCAAAACTTAGGGTTGGTAGACAGTGACCGAGGTCGGACGGAACACGTCCGTTTCTCTCCTCGTCAAAAGATGTTCTCCTCGAACTCAGAATTTTCTTACTTCTCCTTACATGTCCGTTGGCCTGGACTCCGGAAACTGCCCAGCCCCCTTTTCAGATAAAATCGAGAGGGATGCGGCCGCCCCTTTTGTCGGCGGGCACACAACCCTGGGAACGGAAATAGATTTTGGGCTAAACGGATGCCAGAGGTCAGGGGCCAAATTCGGACGGACAAAGTCAGCAAGCATCTGGATTTTTGAAGTATTGTTTTTCTCGACGCCGATAACATGAAAGGGGACCGAGGGGAAAGTGGATACGTCGGAACGAGGCAAAAAGGACCGGATGCCCCTTCTGACCGGATGCGGTCGCCAAGAAGACGCTACAGTACATATTTTGTTAACATTTCTTCATATTTTTCCTTAGTATTTGAGTCACTGCAACGAAATATAGTAAAGCGTAAACTAAATAATTTTTAAAACTATGAGATTAAAAAGCAGTTGAAAATAGTTCGAAAAAAGCAACAATCTCTTTTAGTAACGCCACCTGCTGATCCGTACAGAAAGTAAGGTAATACGCAGATTGGGAGAATGCCTACTTTTCTATCTTAGCTTCATTCTAAAGTATCTCGTTCAGAATTTCCCACGTTCTGTCAATGCTAATAATAGTCTATGAGAGTGTTTTTAACAGGGGGATTTAGGAGTCAGGTTTTTCATTTAGGGGTCAGGAGGGGGCAATTGCCAAATTCCTAGCTTTGAAAATACAATGGATTTTTATGAATGTGCATGTATTTTGTTCTTATTTTAATGTAATATGCAAGGAGAATATATCCTTTGCTCTCCCACCCCGGAAAAATTCAAAACGCCAGCCCTGGTTTTTAAAGTCAACTTAATTAGGAATGACTTGACGAGCCGTTGACGTATGAATAACACCATACCTGTTTTGGTAACCGACTGATGCCAGCAAGGCTGTTAAAGAAATGCTCTTAAAGGCATACTTACCAACACCAAATAAAACGGGAAGCTCAGCTCTTGGTTTATTTAGAGTTGTCAGAAATCTGGAAGGGTTAAAAGTATCGGGATCATCATAAGTTTCTGGATCGTGGTTAGCAGCCCAATAATTTGCTAAAGTGACAGCTCCTTTAGGTATTCTGTGTCCCCGAATAGTTGTTTCAGCTGTAAAAAAAACATATTTATTGTTCTTATAACAATGACATTTTATTATAGCATAGATTGTAAATTTTAAGAAATTGTTTTAACATTATTGAACCTTTTACGGATGAAAAATATGTTAATATTGGAAGGTACTGATTTGATATGGTTATGTAATGAGAGTATTATATATTCAAGATTTGAACGGCAGTATTACGTGTATTAATGTTCACATCAACTAAAAACTGAAAATGCTGTAACATAAAATTAGCACGACCCCAATGCCGATGAAGAATCAAGGATGAATCAATCGTTTCAATTTGATACCACATTGTTCCTGATATCTTATTTAATGGTTAGAATTTAATGTAAATCCAGAGTCCTGCTGAAAGTTCAAGAAATCGAAATTGTGTTAATGGAAGGGAAATTTTCTTCTGCAAGAGGGAAAAAAACATATGAACCTCTACAGTTTTAGAATTTGTTCGCTCTTTTCGTGAAGAAAAAAAGTCTAAATTTAAAAAGACATTTGAAAGACAGTTGGTAAAGAGATTCACAGGAAACAGGAGCTATCTGAATGAACATACGAAAGTAGCAAATTGTTGTCTATCTACATGTATCACTAAAACATTCATGTCTGTCCCACCTAAAGTGTTGAAATAAAGCACTGATTTATCTTTTTTCTCAATGCATCGAAAATCTAAATTTTATTCTATCTTGGTGTGTATTTGGGTAAAAATTGGATGCCAGCAGCTATTTTCTCATTGAGGTATAAAACGTTGCAAACATGAAATGAAGCTACTCACTTGTACATTCTACACTCGGTAACATAGGAGTGAAATCTGTTTTTCTTATAATTTCGTACATGTAGGCGTTTGTGTAAGGCAGTTTGTTTTTGTCGTCCATAGTTGGTTGCCTATCAGGTCCAATTACATCGATAATTTCTTCGTGAACTTTTTCTTGTTCTTCTGGGTACTTAACGAGACCTTGGAGAAAGATGTTTACATATGCTGCAACGCTAAGGATACCATCTCCAACAGCTTGTAAGAGAGTACAAGCTAAAACTTCATCTAAAAAGTAAATAATAAAAAATAAGGTTTCACCAGTGCTGGATTAACCCGTAAGAGCAAAATAAGCATGTGCTTCGGGCACCAAGAAAATGAGGGGCATCTAAGAAAAGTTTTATTGTCTATTTAAATAGAGAAACTAATGCAATTTGTGATAATTTTCAAATTTCAGGTTAAAATGAGTAAGTTCTGCTTAGATAAAACATTATCTTATCATGTTTATCCTGCAAAGTAAAGTACTACGTGCTTATTCCGAGAAAGATATTTGCTTTAAATAATGCTACAAGCATACCTAATTTTTGAAGATCTCGAGCCAGAACTGATTAGAAGGATTTAATCAAAGATTTTACAGGCAAAATTAGCAGAAGAGTGTTATGCAACCCAAAATATAACTAAGCTGGAACAAATGTTAGTTTTTTCTAAGCTTGATTTTCAATTTTCCATAATATTTTTCTACTAGCTTTTAACTAGTTTAGAAGCACCGTTCCGGTCATTTTGATCCGTTTTTCCTCAACATAAAATTGAGCAGCGAAGCTAATATTTTGCACTTTTCCTAAAATATTTCAAAATATACTGTGACAAATTTTCAAATTTCTATGTTGAATAATTAATTACTGAATCACAGATTTACCTAGAACAGCCATTTGGGGTCATTTTGACCCACATAAGAAAAATTTCCGATTTCCAACTGAATGTTTATTTTTGAATTCCCGACTTTTCATTTTCGATCTCTGTTTATGAGGGAATAATATAGCTTTCATCGCGATGACTCAGCAGAGGGAGAAACACAAACTTACGCTTGATTTTGTGTTTGGATAACTCATAGGAAGTCTGCCATCAGGTCTAGTGGTTAGGATACTTGGCTTAGGATAGGAGGCTCGGGCTCGATTTCCGGCGTGGGAAGTCTTTTGGGGCCGTTGTAGCCTAGTGGTTAGGATGTCGGACTTCCAAGCGCAAGGTCGTGGGTTCAATTCCCCGACCCGCTGAAGACCCACCAAGTACACTTGGGGATACGTTCATGTAAAATCCGGGGACCCCACTATCTCGCGCCCTAGGGAGGGCATCCCTAAGGCTTAGTGCTAAGGTTGGAGGGGAAAAGTACGATTCTTCATCTCTCCATTAGGCGACCGTAGCTCTAAACATCCTGGTTAGCTCGAAAATGTGCAAGCGTCCTGGTGGCGCTTGGCTAGACGTAGTGCTGCATTTGTGCTAATGTCTAACAAACTTAACACTTTGTGCGTTTATTCATGGTATGTGTTTTGAAATATCACCTTGAAATATATGTTCTAATTCGCATTATTTTCAATTGCATGTTTCGTTTGCTTTTCCATTTGCTTTTTAAAATCTAATTTTCGTTATCGATATTTGTGCCTTTTGTCTGCGTTCTAATCACATATGCTACTTCGAAATAACATAATGTAATAAAATATATTGCATTATATGGCTGTTTTTTGAACTAAAAAATATCGTGTGTAAGCATAAAAAATAATAAATTTGAGAAAAGTTGTTAAAGAAAAGAAAAACTTAGCAAAATGCTCTAAAAAACTGAAAAATAATAACAATAATAATAGTAAATCTCTAAAAACAGTTCTTTATTGTGATTTTAACCAATAAAAAGGAATATGATTTGCAACTTTACTTGCATTTCTAACGTGGGTCAAATTGACCCCAAACGGCGGTTTTCGGTAAGTTCAAATTTCGGCTGTTCTAGTGTTAAATATCGTATTGTCTGCATTTTGAATATGCAAATGTATGGGGGCGCAAAAATTTTTTAGTGCTTAGGGCATCTAAAGGTCTTAATCCGGCCCTGATGGCTATCACAAAACGTATATTCACTGTTTATCAGCAGTTAGTCTTCAAAAACGTTGGCTGCATCCTTGTAACATGTTATTATAAAAGTATTTCGTGTACATCTGAAGTTTGGGTTTACGAAGTCATAACTTCACTGGGCAGGACCTGATCATTATAATAAGGGGGCCCTGGGACACCCCCCCCCTTTCCCTTCATCACCTGTTGCATTGAAGCTTAGATACCAAACTCAAACACTAAAAGAACTTTGTCTCATTTAGGGGTAGTCACATTTTGCACATTTACCATGTACTTCTTTTATTGCATAACTACATATAAACCTGACTGGAATTTTTATATTACATCTTCAAAAATAATTTTTATTTAGTAATGATATTTTACAAATACATTAAGTGGGTAACCATATGCTTGTATTGAAGTTAAACATTATTATATATTTTGGTAATAATTAATTTACGTTTACTTAATTTACGTTTTTTATAAAATTTATGTTTGCGTAAAAAATCACTTTTTCAAGATTACATTGCGTCGAACAGAACTAATGATACTTATATAGTACCAGACGTGTTTTATTCTTATATGACAATTAAATATATTTATCTGCACTTGTGAAGTTGAGAACACGTAATATTTTTGCAGCAATATCAATTCAGTGTGCAAGTAATGCTTTTGCGTTAACAGAGATTTACTATTTCAGAACTTACTTGTGAAATATTTAGCTGCAGGGTCTCCTTTTTGAAGTCTGGTTCTCCGTTCCTTGATATACATATCGATAAGGTCTCTGATGTTGTTTTCATCGTATCGAGATTCATGTCGCGCTATATTTTTATATAAAACATCTAGCATTTTCTGCCGATGAATTTTAGATTCACGATATCCACCAAAAAGGGGAAAGATGATTTTTCTGAAAACAAGTAAATAAAGAAAGAAAAAGAAAAAATAAATACAAATTCATTGCACTTACTGGAATTAAAATCTATTTATCTATCTATAGGGTCATTCCATGTCAACTGGACTAGTAGTCCCCACTCGACCATCTTCAATTTTGATAAAATTTTGCACAAAGTTTCTGGTAGGTATAAAAATAAGTTAGCCAAATTTTTAGACCTTGAAAGTAAAAACTGATGTAGCAAGGGGCGCCTAAGCTTAGGAACCAAAATGACTGCTTATACTAAAGGCTGCAATATAACTTATACCCTTGTAACTTTGTATATATCTAAGTCAACTACTTGTCGACGTATTCTGAAAATTTTAAAAATTTCAGTAAGTTAGGTTTTTGATTTATATCTATCTAAACACTCGGCGGTTTTCAAAAACGGCCAATTTTGATCATTCTTGAGCCATCATATCTGAGGGGGAACTTAATAAATTTTCTTCGTTCAACTTTCACTAGATAAAGGAAACCTTTCTCTACCAAACTGGAAATTTTTAAGAAGGTGTTTTTTCGTAAGCCGCAGAAAAAATGGTTCAAATTTGAGTTAAAAACCGTGGTGATACGTGCGCATTTTTTGCCACAATTTAACTTTTTTTGAGTTTTATTTGACATTTAAAATTAAAGAAACTTACTTTGGGTCCTGCAGGGCTCGCGCATACTGGCATTTGACGCATAAATAAATATTATTTGAAAAATTTGACTCATTTTTGAAAGATGAAAGTCAAACTTTGTCTGGTAAAATTTCGACCAAAAAACGTCCTAATACTGAAAAATTGATTTGTATTTCTGCTCAATATGCTTTATATTGTGAATTATTAATAAAAGAACAAGAAATATTGTAAAACGGCAACAGATGCAAAAATATTGCAGCGTAATTGCAGCAAAACGCTCTTACTGTTCCTAACATGCGGCATCAAAGAAGCGTAAAAAATAAGCTAAAAGTAAAAAAAATTCAGCAAATAAAGACTTAATGTGAATAATTTTATACATTAAGATAAACTAATAATTACATTATAAAAAAAAAACTTATTATAAAGAGTTTAAGAAATTCAATTTTTGCAAAATGGCTGCCGGCTTTCCCCCCTCCTCATGGCAATAATTGGTTGATTCTAAAACAATCATTACTTTCATATTAAAATGTTTGAAGGAACAATATGTCAGAGAATTTGGATTTGACTTTTTAAATTGATTTAATTAGGCATTTACTTATTTGCACAAAAAGTTACTCAACACAAAAATATTACTCTTGTATTCAGAAGTGTGATTGAAAATAAAATTCACCTCCTTTTTCACAAAAACAGGAATTTAATTTGAAACATTCGAGATCAGATAATGTCTCCAAATAACTTTTTTTTAAAAATCTGTAATTAAAAAAAAAGTTTTGTTATGTAATTTGCAATAACATACAATATACAGCCCAAAAGTTTTTAATAGATTATCTAAATTTTTAGTTGATTATCTAGGGATTCCTTATACCAACCTTCCATATTTTCGTGTAGAACTTTTTATATTTCAGGGTAAAATCATCACGACTACGACAGCGTTTTTTTTTTAAATATTTTTTCTTTTGTTAAACCATCTAAATTAACTCGCATTTTCCAAAAATTGACTTACTTTTTTTAAATTGGGAGTCAGCCTGATAGTCGCATATTTTCAAGCCTAGAGTAACCACTGGTTCATGGTGGTTGAACCACTACTAGTTTATGTTTACACTGATAGCCCCTTCGCCAAGGGGTCATATCCAATAGTCACGTTAGCCAGCCAGAGGCGTAGTTCTCTTTTCTGCGGGACCTCAAGCCTGAACAGCAGCCCTTTCGTAATAAAAAAATAATTTCACTTTAAGAAAGCACAAATTAGCATTAAAATGCAGACATATGTTGCGGGTTTGTTTGGAATCAATTGTTCAATGCGACAGGGAGCTTCTAGATGCTTCTACATTGCATCTAGAAGCTCCCTGTCGCATTGAAAAAGGGATTCCAAGCAATCCCGAAACATATGTCTGCATTTTAATGCTAATTTGTGCTTTCTTAACGTTAAATTATTTTTTATTACAGTTTACTTGCACAAAGTTAAATTATTATTATAGCAGCCCTTTTGCCAAAAATTGAATTTCTTAAACTCTTCATAATAAGTCTTTCTTTTTTTAAAACTTTATTTATTAGTTTATGTCAATTAAAATTATTCACATTGGGTCTTTTATTTTCTGAAAAATTTTTACTTTAAGCTTATTTTTTTCCTTTTTTTGATGCCGCCTGTTAGGAACAGTAAGAGCGTTTTGCTGCAATCGCGCGGCAATCTTTTTGCATCTGCTTTCATTTTACAATATTTCTATTTCTTTTATTAATAATCCACAATATAAAGAAATATTGAGCAAAAATACAAATCAGTTTTTTAGTATTAGAATGTCTTTTGGTCAAAATTTTACCAGGCAAAGTTTGACCTTCATCTTCCAAAAGTGAGTCAATTTTTTCAAATAATATTGATTTTTGCGCCAAATGCGAGTATGTGAGAGCTCTGCAGGACCCAACGCAAGTTTCTTTCCTTTTAAATGTCAAATAAAACTCAAAAAAAGCTAAATTGTGGCTAAAAATGCGCACTTATCACCACGGTTTTTAACTCAAATTTGAACCATTTTTTCTTCGGCTTACGATAAAACACCTTCTTAAAAATTTCAAGTTTGGTAGAGAAAGGTTTCCTCTATCTAGTGAAAGTTGAACGAAGAAAATTCATTAAATTCCCCCTCAGATATAATGGCTCAAAGATGATCAAAATTGGCCATTTTTGAAAACCGCTGTGTGTTTAGATACATATAAATCAAAACCTAACTTACTGAAATTTTTGAAATTTTCAGAATACGTCGAAAAGTAGTTGACTTAGATATATACAAAGTTAAAAGTGTATAAGTTTAGTTACTAACGAGTTAGAGCAATATAAAATTTTTAAATTTTTTGTCAAATTGAATTTTTAGCCAACTTTGACTGAATACAACACAAAAAAATTCCTTGGTGGTCTTTCAAAACTTTGTTATTAAATTAAGAACAAAAAGTTGTCTGAGAAAAATAAATTTCGGGGTTGTGCTTTTATTATGTGGCTCTCCAGGGTGCATCCAAACATTACTACTTATTTCGCTTGTCAATGGCAGCCATTTTGGTTCCTAAACTTAGGCGCCCCTTGCTACATGAGTTTTTACTTTCAAGGTCTAAAAATTTGACTAACTTAGTTTTATACTTACCAGAAACTTTGTGCAAAATTTTATCAAAAGTGGAGATGGTCGAGTGGGGATGATTTTTAAAATTGGTCCAGTTGACATGGAATAACCCTATATGTAAAACAGTTCGTTTGTGTTCCATATACAAAGCCCCGCCAATTGACGGACTGGAGTGAAATGAAAGACAAAATTTAATTATCCGTTGAATTTTGTCCTGCAAAACCATTTTGTATTACCATTTGAGCATAAGTACTTACTTAGCTACTCCTCCAAACATGAAAAGCTTGACGGAAGATAGAGTCTCCAAGATTTTGCCATAAGCTTCACACATATCTCTTATTTCCTCATTGGTAACTCCTTCATGTCCGAAGAGTGTGTCCCGCATGGTTTTGGAACATCTGTCTAACATGATGTTTGTCATGTCTACGGGGTTTCCTTGACAAGCCACGAGGTCCTCAAAAGTGGCACTCAGACATTCATGGTAAGCTTCGCTAGAAGTCATGCCACACTCTTTGAACGCTTGAAGGAAAAACCGTCTCGTAATTTTCCACTTCTCACCATTCAAAGAAACGATCCCTAGAAGTCAATGGACATTTTAATTCTTTTTCTAGCTGAAACTTGTAAATTAAGTGGTATTTTTTTTTTGCTGTGTCAAAAAAATTAAACAAATAAATAAATGAAATAAAATAATAATAATAATATAAATAAATAAATAAATAAATTGGAGTTTAATTTGCTTTTGAAGTGCCTAAATACGAGCCTCTTTAATGCTGTTTTAATAGTAATATTAAGGTGCATTCACATCCAGGGCGACCAAAACTTTTGCCTCCGTCGTAATATCCTGTTGTTGCTCTTATCAAACTGACAGTGAGGCTGTAAGTGTAATCAACTAGTCACGATCGCCTGGAGAAAGCCACTTTTAATGACGTGATAATAAAATCCAATCAGTTAATACTTGGGCGTGGTTGTTGTGTTACGTAGAACCAATTACATGCGCTGAAATTATTCGTCGGCGTCGTACGTCACTGTTGAGTTTGGTGTGAATGCATCTTTTGGGTCCTTTCTCACCTTCGCAAGCATAGAACATATTTTTTGAAGGCAAAAATATGCTCTGTGATTACTCAGATCGTAAAAGACAAGTTTTTTTTTTTTTTTGTCTGTATCGCCTTGGGGTGAAAGTGCCCTTAGGGAACAAATAAACAGAGGGGTAACAGCTTTTAAATTGCTTCACAGAAGTGACAATTTTGTATTTTGATTACTTTAAATAAAGCTGCAGTTTATTAAAAGGGGACGTTTCCGCTTACAATTTCATTACATCATCAATAAACGACTCAGTTTTGTTGTGATGATACATCATGAATAGAGATCAGTTAAACATTGAGAACTGCATCAATTTTTACTGATGCAGATTTTTTCCTTGCATCATCATTGATAGAGGATGTGTCTTACATAATTACTGGTGAAGGAAACATCTTCCACCTTTAGTGATGCACAGAGTGTAAGTGTCTTAGAGTTTTAAAATGTATCTTGTAGTTTTACCGATGCAACAAACAGTTACAGTCTACATTTCTATTGATGCAGGATGCATATTGCATCTTTACCGATGCAGGCTGAAATCATTCCTTTTAGTATTACTATTATTATTTTTGATGCAAGCAATTCCGATTTTGAAAATTACTTTTTTTGTCTCTAATATCAGCTGTTTCAAAGCCAGCCACGGACAAAATTGCTTCCAACAAAACTATGAGCTAAATTTTCTAATATTGTACAAAGTTGCTTAAGTATCCGTTTTTGGAGAGTTTTTTGAAATGAATATAAAATTATATTAATGTATGGATACCAGAGCAAAATGTTATAAGGTCCTTATTATAATTGCGTTGTGTCCAGTAATTTTGAACCTAATCTAAAAAATACTAATAAGTTTCTCTTATATGTATGCCAAAAAAGTTCTTCAAGTATGAAATAACTAATGACATTAATATTTTATTTGAAAAATAGAATATTAAAAATTAGGAATTCAAAAAATCATCACAACTATCAATTATTTATTTGCTGTTGTAACTAAACAATTTACAATAATAAAATAATTAGTAATTGGTTTTTACCCAGATAGGTTTTGCAGTTAATAGAACTTACCTCCTCCAAATATATGATCCATCAGCACAAAACTAGTTGGTCTAGTGGCGAAGCAATCAGATTTAAGCACTTGATATTCTTTTAGGGCTCGCACTGATCCTAAATTGACAATTATGTGACCAAGGGCTCTGAAGCAGAACACGTCACCATATTTTTTACCCAATTCTTGCAGCTGCAAGTAGGCTGTTTTGTTATTGAAGAAGAGCCAATATCCTAAATAAGGTAATCCTGTTGGACCTGGTGGTAATCCTTTGTCTTTTCTTCTGAAGAAAACTGTTACTAATACAGTGAAAACAGCAACAAATGCAATGGTAATGGGTGAAAAATTAAATATTACTGCTATCAACCGTAACATTTTTGTTTTAAAGTGGGTATCTTTCCTGTAAAGAAAAGAGAACATATAGTGCAAAACAGGGGATAAATAAATAAAATAAATGTATAATTTTTGTTTTGAAAACCTATAATGAAATGGAATTAAAAAGGTCTTTGTTGTTTATTTATTATACACAAAATTGCTGCAGATAATTAAATAAATAAAGTTAATCAATAAAAATGAAGAAAGTAATAAAAATAAACAAGCATACAAGTTAGCAAAAATCCAACTCGAAATATTACAAATACCTGAATTTTACATTTTTACCTCCTCCATGATTTTATGCAGCAATTCGTTTGAAAATTATAACAACAGCTATTGTTCTGACCAATTACTATTTTGTGCATTCTGACGCATTTATAACTGCTCGAATTTAGCCAAAATCTAAGTGATTACAAGATGGCAATCAATATTTTTTTCTTTTAATGCTAAAAATGAAAACCATTAATTAAATTTTGCAGACAGAATGAATTCTTTTGTATATAAAAAACACTTGGGGTATTTTTATCCAAATTGTAATTGAAAACTGAGGTCTGTGTGTATCGAAACGTGACACCAAATAATAATCAATAGAATATTAGTATGTTGACTACCAGTTTTTTATAATTTTAATTACAAATCAAATAATCGAAAAAATGCTTGGCTCATGCGTATGAACCAAAAAAGCGGTTGCTACTGTAGATATAAAGTAAAAGTCTGGCCAAATAGCCTGAAAGCTTGCACGATACTTTCTTGTAACTTGTTCTATAATCTATCAAAATTACTATTAATACAGCTTGCACGATACTTTCTTGTAACTTGTTCTAGAATCTATCAAAACTACTATTACTACAAACTGTAAGGAATTCTTTATGGCACGTATAGAAAGTTCTTCGGAGCGTAACTTGTTCTGAAATTTTGCTAAATTTGTGTGACAGGTTTGGCTGAAATTTAAAGTAATTAAAACTTGAGTGAAAACGAACATGTTAAGAAGTAACTCTCCGGGTTATGGATTGGTATTTTTAACAAGAATGCAATTCGAATTTCAATTGAATTGGCAAAATGTCTCATACAATAAAATGTTCTTTTACTTTTCATTCAGTTTTCGAGTATTGCTATCAACAATCACAGTTGATCATATGAAGAAAGCAAAACCTTTATCTTCTGAACGAAAGACGCTAGAAAGGAACAACTTTCATTTCTTTATATTTTTTTATTATTTACTTATTTTTTTGCACATTCCATCACTTTTTTTCAATGAGTACTGCGCTTATCTTTTTTGATAGATTGATAGAATGTATAAGTGATAAAAAAGTAGGTCAATCTGTCAAGTTTTCAGCAAGTTTTAGATAACTCGCGTTGTACTTTAACACTTTCCTAGCATAATTACGCGGCGTTGCCAGCTAAAATAATAATATTTAAAAAATATATCAGCCCCTTACATGTTAAACAGCATGAAGTCTGGTCAAAGAAAACTAATTAAGTTTTAACTAAAACTTACGGATGTATTTTTCGAATAAATTGTCCCAAGGAAAGCCGTCTGTTAAATTAAACGTTATTATTCAATTTACCTCATAAAGACTAAAGGCGAGTTCTGACGAGACTGTTTTCCCCTGCAATATCTGTCGAGACAGTCACTGTCCATGTCTGAACGAACCCGACAGTCGCTCTCTGACAGTATCGCGCCGAACCGGTTTCTCGCTGTGACAGTCACGTCTGAACACAGGCGGAAACTTTTCAGAGCTACTGTCGCAGGTTCTCAGACCAAGTTGAAGTCCTTGCAACTTTTTCCCGACTGTCTGACATTGACTCCCGCGAAAAATACGCAATTGCTTCGATTAATGTCCTAAAAAAGTCCAATTAATTTCATTATTGTTCTGAAACTTCTGTTTAGTGGTTGATATATTTGGATATTAATGAATATATTCTTTTTTTCCTCGCGAAAAACAGCAATTGCGTCGACTTATGTCCTAGAACAAGTTCAGTTAATTGCATTATTGTTCTGAAATTTTTGTTTAGCGATTTAATCTGATAGAAATGAATGTAACCTCTATTTCTTGGTTTAAAATCCAGAAAATTATGCTTTTAATAAATGCGTAGTTTAGTAGAAACAAATTTATCTATTATATTGAAGGTCAAAGAAAAAAAAACAATTCAGAATTAAAAAGTTAATTTAATGCATGGCTTTGAACGGATTATTTATTTAATTTTATTATTTACTTTACTTTTTAATGCTTAGTACTTTAACCCTCTTCCAATGTCAAAATTTCAAATTAATATTAAAAACTGATTATTGTTATCAGTACTTTCAATTATATATAGAACACATTTTTTACTTGTGTGCTCATATTGAAGTATACATTAAATAAGTAATTAATTTTATTTAGCGCTTCAAAACAAATATTTAATGCAAAAATCCTTTTTATTTCTTCGTTAAATAGAAATATTGTCTAGTGCAAACATTTATTTTGAGATAAACTTTTAAAGCTGTCAACGATTTATAGTTTCCTTTTAACTAATATTTTTTAAAACTTTTTATTGTTATCTGTGTTTAATATGTGGGAAATAATATACAGTACAACCTCGAACGGCCATTTCCACGGGAATATTCATTTCATATATGGAAAAATGATGAACGTGGGTCAGAATAACGTCCGAAGAAATCGTTAAACCATTAAAACAAGACGATACCTACGGTAAAATGATGGATGCATGTACAATGCATAAAGATTTTACTGTATTGTAATCACTTAAAATTAATCCTTTTTATTATGCTATCATGATTTAGCAAAAGGTAGCCAAATATTATAGAATTGCAATTAATCTTGTACTTATTACCAATGAAAATTCAACATCAAACTTTGATTCATGTAAAACCTTTATATGTAAAAAAGATTAAAACTTCCTTTAAAACATTTAGAAGTTAGCTTTATTGATACGTAGTTAAATTTATTAAACACTTTTGTAGATGAAACCGCTGTAAAAGGGTGTATAGTTGTAAAGTGTTTTATTTTCGTTTCATTTTACGTCAGGTAAAAATGTTATATATTTTTAAAAACCTACATTAGTTTCGTGCAAGTAACTTTTAACTGTACTCACACACAAAACTTTGTGTTAGGTTGTTAAAAAAAAAATCTAATCTATCCTGTCATAATTTTAATCTTTTACTGTCAAAATTGTGATCATTTAAAAATCCAGTTTTAGGAACTATACAGCGAACTTTTCGTAATAAAAATATCCATTTATTAATTTTGTGCACAATTCTAATCTTTATTTTTTTAAATAATCATTCAAATTTTCCGACCTTTTTTACTGAAGTATTATCTGCACTTTCCATAATTAATGTGTCGATAATACTTCAGTATATATACAAATCTAATGTAGCTTAAGAAGATACAAAAACAAAGAAGTAAATAAAAAAAAAAACAGCAACAAATACAACACATTGCGACTCCTCAATTTTTTCGGAACAGCGTCTCAAATACTGCACAGAATGAAGAAACCTTTCTTCTACGTAAGACCAACTCCGACAGTTGAATGCGAGAATTGCATGACTTTTCCCTCCGCCGACTGTCGCTGCGAGTCCTCCCCCCCCCCCCGGCGCCCTCACATTTGCATCTTTCGTCAATTTAAGCCTCTTTAAATTTCTCTTTCGTTTATTATTTTTAGAATACTAATTAATTTCTTTTTCATACTCTTTTGTTTTTATTGATATTCTAACGAAAACTACTTTTTTCTTTTTATTCATTAATTTTTGTCATTATTTTCTCTATTTCCTTTTCTTATATAAATATAGACACTTGCGGTGCAGCACTTTAGTGATTAAAATATAGCTTCATGTACCAACGTTATTTTTAAATAGTAATCAGGTCACAATTATTTCAAATATCATTAGAGAAATTTAACCTGAATGACTAATAATATATGTTATACAACTTTAAAAGAAAAGCACTTAGTTAAAATAAAGATAAATATCTTATTAATTATGTCAGTTACTTGAATAATAGTAAATATTTCCAAAAAAATACATTATTTTTCAGAATGGCTACATCAGATAGAGGAAAAAAGAAGAAACTTATTTAAAGAATAAAAGAGTGCTTATAGTAGTTTCCCCGTATGGTTAACTTACAAAGAAGTTTAGGCAAACTTCTTTGTAAGTTGTATTACCTCCTATTGATGTTTCATCCGTCCAAACAAATACTGGTCTAACATTATAACATAAAAAAAATCTTGGAGGAGTTATTTTAGTTATTTTTATTTTTGCAAAAATAGATGAGCAAATAAATATTGCAATAATTAGGCGGTCAACTTACAAAGGGTTTTTTATAATACTCCAACCAAATTTGGTGGACAGAAGGGGTCAATATAGACAGGTGGTAAACTTAGGTGGTCAAGTTACAAAGGTTTCCCTACATTATATAATATAGGGCTAATTCCGTTCCTGACAAAAGTGGTCAACTTAGACATATTGTCAGCTTAAAAAGGTGGTCAACTTTACAGGTTTTACTGCATATTCATAATTAGAAATCCGAAAAAAAATTATTGGTCTTTCGGAACAGTGTAGTGGGGTTACGAATCGATCTTTAGTCGTCCCGGACCACCAAGGATTTCGTTATGCTGATTTTTTTAAGCAATATATATTCGTGAAAGATTAAGCTATTTTCATTACCAGTTTTTTCAAAATGTCTAAACGGTTGCGTGAATTCTATCGACGTCCTTTCCAACCTGAAACAACTGTTTTTATATCATGCTAACTCTCATTCCATACAAGGAATGAAAACTGAACTATTCTGGCTATTAGAAAATCGGCTCAAAAACAATATTTATTTATTAAATAATAAATATTAAATTAACAAAAACATGTTGTGAGAATAGTATTTTAGAAAATTAGATTTACTTCCAAACAAAGGAAAAGGAAAGCGACTTTCTTGATCTTTATTTAAAGTCCATACAAATCCATTGCAATAGTTTTAAATGGGTTTGGTTTTAAATTTTGGAAGGCGTTTCCTATCTAGAAGCCGGGACCGGTAAAGCCATTTCTTTCCCTGGAACGGCAGACATCGCAACATATGTGGCGCAACTCAAAAATTGTAGTCTGTTGGTCGAATCGATAAATAAAAATCTCGGGAATTTCTATTTCATACTATAACCGATTAATATTGCTCCTAATATTTTTGCTCTGTTTCACTCATTAGTGAGCTCGGAACGATATTATATTGTTTTGTAAATTGTTTAGTAAAATAGAAAACTCATATTTTTGAGTTGTGTCAACTCTGCTGTCCGGGTTCTTTCCTTGGAACGGCAGACATCGCAACATATGTGACGCAACTCAAAAATTGAAGTCTGTTGTTCAAATCGATAAATAAAAATCTCGGGAATTTCTATTTCATACTATAACCGATTAATATTGCTCCTATTATTTTTGCTCCGTTTCACTCATTAGTGAGTTCGGAACGATATTATATTGTTTTGTAAATTGTTTAGTAAAATAGAAAACTCATATTTTTGAGTTGTGTCAACTCTGCTGCCCGGGTAAGACATGTTTTGAAGCTTTCCTCCTCTGACCTCTTTAACAATCATTGTATGGACTGCGTATAAAGGGATTTTCACTAAAGCCAGTTTCTGCAATCAATTTCAGCTTCCGAATACTTAATCTCAGTAGCTCTATTATAACTGTGATGTTCGTTTAACACTGCAAAGAAAAGCTTTCATGGGTCACCCGGAGCATCTTCTTTTGTTCATATTTTTTGGACAACGGATACATATTAGAGTTCTTGTACTCCAGAAAATTAAGAAATCTTGTCAAACAAAGAAAAATAAATTATGGGTCTTTAAAACCCCGCCGAAGTTAATTTTGATGCAGAAGATTATGTAGATTTAATTAATAAGTCATCCAGATTTATAACTTGAGAATAATTGTTAAAGAAGTCACGAAAGCTTAATAAATGTTACAAAACTTATATATGTTACAAAAAAAAGTTTCCAACATTTACAAAACAATAACAATAAAAATATATTTGTATTGAAAAATTCAGCCTTAAGTTTAAAAATCCTTATTTTGAGTACTATGCAGGAAACTTTAATATTGCATGAGAGCAACAACGCTTTTTTTAAACATTAATTCCCTACTTCATTGTTACATTTTCCACCTTGAATTAAAAAACATATATCTTTAATTTTTTTTAAAAAAGGGAATAAACCATTTTTTTTGAAGAAAATCCTAACTTTTAGGCTTTGCGCGAGAGACCTAAATATCTTTTACTCTGGGATTTTTTTCTGTGGTATATGTGATTCTATGGAAGCAACTTTTTATCAACTTGAAACTTTGAATTTGCAAAAAAAGTTTTTTTCGAAACACAATAATTTCCTAGAGATGGTAAAAACTGAGATTTTTTTTTGCACGTATCCCCCTTTCTTTCTTTTCGAAATACTTGTTAAGTTTTCTTTGTATTCCACTTCAATGTTAAAATACTACTATGATAATTTTGAAAATTTATTACTCACTACATATTATTTTACCCCACGATTTTAAGCCTTATACATTAGGACGAATAACTTTATCAGTTTTTACGCTGAAAGCTGCATGCTTCGTAAAAAGTAAAAATAAATAATGAAAAAAAGACTTACTTTCCCCTACTTGTGTTCCTTTAAAGGCACATGTTGAGAGTGACGATGTGTGTTGACCTTTCAACCCATCAACTACACAAACTCAAGCAGATGACGTCAATTTTCTTTCGTCGCAATTGGATGAGAGAGCTTTCTCAGCCAAGTTTATTTTTGATAAGAATTTTTTCCTCTTTAGATGAATATGGGCACTGGTAGAATAACACTACTTAAAATAGTCTTAAAAACAATATTTTTTGAATTTGAGTTGCGTTTAACTATGATGATCCTATAAAGCAGTGGTAGCTAAACTTTGAGGCCACTGAGCTACCGTACCATTTCTAAATGCTATCGTAAGCTAACGAAAAATAAAAAGGAGAAAAAAAAACATACAATAAGAAAAGAAAAACAGAGAAAAGTGAGAAATTTTTTAAATCTTATTCATTTGTTTTTGATTGACAGTTATCGCCTGTACATATATAGATGACCATCAACCAAAGCGATCTTCCCTGGGATCATTCATAAATGATGTCACGCTTCGAGGGGGGAGAATTGTGACAAGGGGAGGGGAGGGGGTAACAAGGACTGTGACGTCATGCATTATGCAACATAGCGTGACGCGTGACAAAATGGGGGAAGGGGTCCGCTGGAAGTGTGACATATTGTGAAAAAGGGGGGAGGGGGGTCAAATATATGGGAAAAAAGCTTGACGTCATTTATGAACGGCCCCCTAGCATAGTGCCAAGATGAATCCATTCATGTTCAAGGGAGGAACTGCTGCCATAAGGAATGTGCCACTTTTGTTCTCGTTCTAGTTCGTTTAGCATACTTGATTTCTTCCGAACTGATGATATGTAGCAGTTTATAAATTCAGTTGCTTTGAACAAACAGCGAAGCAAACATTTCGAATCGCGTACTAAATAAACGCAACTGCAAAACAAACTTCGCTGAAACTCGAATGGATTCGTTCTTTTCTGCCATGCGCAGAAGCGTCCAAGCGTCAAAATTACGTGGTCGAACTGTATTTTTACATTTATGCCTGTATTTTTAAAGAATTTCTTTATGAGTCAAAGCTTCTTTGTATATTTGTGAAGCATGAAAAATCAACTAGCAGTCAATCGCTCAACATGAAAATTTACCACTTGATCGCAATCTACCGAACGATCGCGGTTTGGCGATCTCTGTTATAAAGATTTGTTGTTTTGTTGTTTTTTGCTCTAGTTAGTTTTGAAAAGTTAATATTTTATTTTCATTGTGTTTGAGGAAGATAAGTTCAAAATTTAAAATAAATTAATGAATATCTTTTGATACCCCTTTGAGATTAAAATTTTCGGAATCAGGCAAAAGTAGAAATAAGTGCATTTCCAATTTTGCACGTATGTTTCCTACACCAGTCACAACTTAAGAATTCACCCGATATAAACGATCATTCAACTAAACTTATACATATTTATATCAACCATCAATATAAACGACAGTGGCACAGTGGACAACACCATACGCGTACGCTGATCTTTAGTAAGGGGGGTACCACTATGCTAGTGGTGGTACCAAATGGGAACGGGACGCAGATTATTTCCATAAGATTGTTCTTCCAGGTGCACTTCCATGGAAATTTTGACGAGTTAAAAGAAAAGAAGTATTTCTTACGCAGCTGAGGCACTGAGTTAGCGAATCTAAAATTTGACAGTTTCGTATCAGCGTCCGTTTTTATACGCTAATGTGGACACCACGGTACCCTTTCTTTACACACACGTTCTTAACCGAGCTCCAGACGCCGAGCCATTCAGATCCGCGTTCAAGAGTGTGCTTGTAAATGCAACTTTAGGACGCTCAAGAACGCGGTTAAGAATGACACTCAGATGCGCGCTCATGATCGTGCACCAAAAAATGATACATTTTTTACATACGCTTTCTTAACCGTGCATCAAAGTAGGCTCTTACTTCTGCAATAAAAAAATGCCTTTTGCTCTGTTTTGTTTCTGAAATCACAAAGTAATGTGTGGATTATGGATATATTAATGTAATTCAATTACTAATGATTTTTCTTTAATGGATTACATTTTGTGTTGTGAATGCTATCTTGGAACGTTGTAGTCTCTGAAATTCCATAAGCCATTCTGTAGGAGACTTCAATGAACACCCCGCATCTGACCGTGTCCTTGCGTGCGGTTAAGAATGTGGTACATTATTTCGGCACATTCTTGACAGCCACGGTTTTACTTTTCTCCACCAGACCCCTACCTGTTAGCCGAGGCCTTAGGATTGCTTACGCACGGGGAGAGGTAGTGGGGTCTACAGATTTTACATGCACATATCCCCAAGTATACATGGTGGTCTTCAGTGGGTATCGAACGCGCGACCTTCCAGGTGGAAGTCCGACGTGCTGACCACTAGGCTACCCACGGTCCAGCCACGGTTTTACTTGTGGTCGAACGCGTCGCGTTCAGTCGCGCGGTTAAGAACACATGTGTAAAGGGCGCTTATACCTGGAATGGAAAGTTCGACAGCTTACGAGTTTGATCAAATTTAGAGGCAAGTTTACAGCAACTGGTTGTGAAACAAGATGCCTCAAGACATCATACCGCACTAATATCCATCAATGCCAGAAACTATCGCATCGTGCCTTCAAGCTAAAGGGGCCCAACAGAGGGCACTAAAATCACCGTACATTTGTAAACTTTCCTGTAACAAGTGATCATTTTACTTTGATTTTGTGAAGATTTACATACATCAATGTTTTAATTATGCACATAATTATACAAGTATTAGTACAAGTTCTTGTCTTCGTGCGCAAATTTTTTCTGCAATGAGTGTAAGTTCTGAAGTATAAGGCTCCCTCACTTCTCTCAATAAATCCTTACTAGAATATAAAATCTCCATTTCGCCGACTACAAAGTAATCTCTCACTTTAACACTGAGCTATGCAGTAATCCCTCACTTTAACACTGAGATATGTAGTAATCTCTCACTTTAACACTGAGCTATGTAATAATCTCTCACTTATGTGTCACTTATTTTATGTATCTGTCTCCGTTGTTCGTAGATTTTCAATTCAATCCAGCTGTCAACAGAGATCTCTTGTAATAGAGCTCAAAAAAAAAAAAAAAAAAAAAAGGAAGATGAGAACACTATAACGAACTCGGACAAAGTGTCGGAAACCGGTAGATAGCTATTTGAAGAAGTTTGTTGAAGTAATTATCCCGTTCCACCCCGGATTTCCCTATTTAAAGTGTTGGAAACTTTTCGTTATTTATTTATTTATTTTTTCTTGGATGAGCAATCACATATATTTGCCAGGGAGATGAAGGTACAGAATTATCGTCTATGGAAGGTGTCGAGAGATGAAATTTCTGTACGATAGTCGTAAGGATCAGGAAAACTTGCGTCATTGTATATATTTCTCCAATGCAAGCTCGTTTACCTAAAGAGAAAAAAAAAAGAAGGAAATTATATATATATATATAAATATAAATATATATATATAATTATATATATATACACCAAGAAAATTATTATACTCATTTGAAAGTATCAGATCGTTTAATAAAATTATCTTTCACTAAAAAAATTCGCCGGAAAATACAGAAGCATCTTCTAGAAATCATTTATCCAGTTTCTGACGTAAAATTAGAGAAAATTAAAAACAGGGAATTACAGAGGCTAAAAAAACGGAGAACACTCTGCAAGTAGACAGTAACCGGTACGCTAAATCATTATTTCAGGTACACAAAATCGAAGGCGAGGTCAGGACTTGAATTCACTCTAGCAACGAATCCCGCGCCTAAGATGCCTCCTGAGCTAGGACTAGTTGACGAGGGGATAGGCTGGCTTAATAACTCTGAATACAACAGTACGCTAAGTATATATATATAACACATTTCTTGACAATAATTAAACTGGTAGTCACAGATTACTGAAAAACTTGATTCGTGGCTTTTTAACGAGTACTTTCGTAAGTTAACAGATCTTTCTCTGTAGTTGTATAGAGTGCTGGAAAGCAAGAATTATATTAAGAAAATGATAACAAGAAATCTATTTACTCTGCTTTAAACTAGTTCTTCGTAAATTTACAGAAAAACTCAGTTTCCTTTCTATATTGTTACAGAATTTTTTCAGCGTATGATGCATTCACACAAGTGACGTTTGAGAGCAACGGAACGTCTCAGCGCGTCATTGGTTTTCCTTAATTTAATAACCACGCCCTCTTAAAATTGGCGTTTTGTATTGCGTCATTAAAAGGGGCTTTTAACAAGACGATTGTGGCTGATTGATTGCGATATGATCTGTTCCATAGCTTATTACAACAAACAAAAAATGCCCCGTTTTTCTTAGTATGCACCATTAGGATTACTCACCAACTCCAAATAACATAGGAAGCTCAGCTCTAGGTTTGTTCGACGTTGCCACAAACCTGGAAGGATTAAAAGCATCTGGATCGTCGTAGGTTCCCGGGTCATGGTTTGCAGCCCAAAAATTTGCTAAAGTAATGGCTCCTTTAGGTATTCTATATCCTCGAATAGTTGTTTCAGCTGTAAAATAAGTAATTTTTATGCCAACAACAATGATTCAAACTATATCAATATATTCGGTGTATATTTGAGAAATGGTTTTAAGACTGTTGGAAACTTTTCTATTGAGGAGTTTGTTGAATATAGAGACGATTGTCAAACCTGGTTAATTGTTGGAATTACCGGAATGTTGTAGTTAAACATTAGCTAAAAGATACAAGTAACGAATTTATTTAATGGCTCTTTGTTTGTATTTTTAACTCTTAGTTTTATTTACTCATTGTAAAATACAAAGGAAAACAACCTGATATGAATTTCGAAGTACAATTGAAGTGGAGTAATTGAGGCTTGCGCAAAGTTTTGCTTGTGGAATAGGAATGAATGATGAACGAAGTACAATTGCTGATATTAAGGTCCTATGCTCTAGCATTGAATTACATTACTGAAAATGTCAAGTTACTTCATACTCATGCACCATGTTACTTTTCAGTCAACTATCGGTCAATCACTAATATTTTCACTCGAGGTTCTTGGTTATAGTCTCATTAATTTTTTTTTTAAAGCTGTTTGTAAATAGTTCTTCTTCTTTGCATCTCTCTCTTCTGTACCCACGTAGTTGTGTTTGAGCTACATGAGTTTTAGAGTAGTACGTAAAATAGCAAAGGAACGAATGCTTTTAAAATTTTAATAACTTAAAGCTAAGGAAGTTCAAAATCTTTCCATTCCAAAGAAAAATCTCTAAGACATAGTCAACTGACGATTTTTTAGAATAGTGCTTTAATCTCAGAGAATTTTCAAATAAAGTAAAAGTCCTATTTGTCTAAGTGAAACAAGGAGTAGTGAAACTAACGCTAACCTAAAAGATTTTAAAGAAGCATCTGGTGCAACTATTGATTTGAAATTAAATTGAGGCACCCAGTACATTCTTCTCTTCTTAATTGAGTAGGTTAAATATTGAGTTTAAAAGTCGTCTCTAAGATCTTTTATTAGTTTTAACATGGGGCTTCCGCGTAAATTCCGTGTTCACTACAAAACAACTTTTAAGTCAAAAATCGCAGCTTTAAGAAAAACGGGATCGATAACTCCAGCTTTTGTAAAATTAGACTATTTTATGTTTAGTAAGCACTTTGCACTTATGGCAAACACCTTTTCCATCCCCCCCCCCCCCGAATTTACACTATCATGCTTGATTTGTTTTACACATCAAAATTTTTTGCTCAGAGGAAAAAAGAAAAATCCTATTAATAGAGCAGGATCTGACTCCCCGTAAGCCGTAATAACTCTATACTTCTCAAATGTATCTGGGATGCTAACTCATTTTTTGCTCAGTTTGGAAGGATCACTCTTTACGCAACATACAGTGCTTTTTTTCTTTCTTTTATCCTGTTAATGACAGCTGTTTAAATTACTAAATTTTGAAAACTGGGAAACAGTCCTTACTTGTACACTCAACACTTGGTAACATTGGACTGAAATCTGATTTTCTTATAACCTCGTAGATGAAAGCATTCGTGTAAGGTAATGAGTTTTTGTCCTCAACAGTTGGTAGTCGATCTGGTCCAATCACTTCTATTATTTCTTCGTACATCTTATCTTGCTCCTGTGGATAGTCAAGCAGCGCTTTGATGAAAATGTTCACAAATGCTGGGACCGTAAGCGTGCCATCTCCAACAATTTGCAAAAGAGTCTGACGCAAGACTTTATCTGTAAAATGTAAATGCAATTTAGCAATACATATTTAAAGCACTATCTGAATATTCAGTATAGTTCGTTCAAATCATGCAAAAAGTGAATTTTTGTTCAGAGATCCATCCCAAACATTTTCAATTTAGTGATAACATAATGTTTATGGTCACTTATGTGACCAAATATTTTAACGCCGATACAGGACCACAACATAGTCGTTGCTATCATTGTCATGGCAACGGGGCTCGTAGGTCAAGGGTGCCCGTGAGTTCCCTTTGAAATAACAAAAAAGGGGAAGCATTTGAAGTCTTTTTGAACTAGCAATTAACAAAATAGCATTACCATATATGATACATCTTCGAGAAGTACAAGAGTATTAATAATAGTTCTATGTTGTTAGCCATTTGTTTGCTGGAAAAATAAAACATTTGCAGCCAGAAGAGACGAGCCAGAAGAAGCCACGGAGAAAAATCTGCAACTAATATGAATACATTACCGCAAGATTAGTTTTCAAATTAACAACTGCAGACTCTCTCGAAACAGTATACGAAAAAGTGAAAAAGGCAATCCTGCACTCTTTGTTAAAAATGAGAAATGTAATATTGGTTCTACATCTGTTCGATAATTGTAAATAAGTAGTTTATTATTTTTAACTGTCATCGCAATTGTTTTTGCATTTAGTAATTAATGTTTTGTTGGTAGTATCTTAACCATTTGTGTGAGATGGTGTTTTGTTTTAATTAAAACAAGGAAGGGTAAGCTACCTATTGGGGAAACATGTGAGAAAGGTAGGCTACCTATTCCCGCAATTTATTGCCTTTGGTTGCTTTCCTTTAAAATTCGTCATAGTGATAACGCGATTTTTTATATTGTTCTTTATAGCAAATTTGCTCATGTTTCCTTCGACATATTGTAAGCACAAATCCGGAGCTGAAAAACGATAATTGGTTTAAAAAAAAAAAAAAAAGAGCAAAATGCAAAAACAAGGTGGTAATTGAAGTGAATTCGAATACCACCCTTGCATCTCTGTGTTGTTTTTGTGTCTGTATCTTTGTAATTACCTTCCCTGTACTGCAATATTTTGTCTTGTCTTGTGCTGTCTTTCATATTAAGTAAAAGTTTATATGCGTAGCTCCTTTAGATCACAGCAAAAAACTAGAAAATGTATCTGTCTTAAAATGGTCAGTAGCAACAAGGGAATTATACCAGAGTAAATAAATACCTCTGTACATCAAGACATGGAGATTGATTTCTGAACCATTTTCAAGCATTGTACTTGTAGGCTTACTTGTAAAATACTTGGCTGTGTTATCCCTCTTTTGCTCTCTTGTTTTCCGTTCTTTGATGTATACATCAATGAGACCTCTAACGTGGTTGTCATCATATGTCGATTCGTGTTGTGCAATCTTTTGTTGCAGAAAACGGAAACAATGCGCTGCGTAAAGTTTCGATTTGTGATACCCGGAATAGAGAGGGAGAAGGGTATATCTGCGGGAAGAAGCAGTATCACTTAAAAATGAATAAAAATAAATAAATAAATATACAAATAATAATAATAGTATTAATAATAAAAGTCGTTATGACTTGGTGCAAGAAGTACCATGACATTAAAAACAAAACAAAAAAAAAAATCCAATAATAGCTCTCAATTTTGTATTTTCTGAAATAATTAGGATTGAGAGTTTCTGATTGCAACATGATAGGAAAGGAAAGGATTATGGAGTACCCTTTTCATTTGTTAATTTTGCTGAGTATATAATTGATATAAGACATCAAACTCAGGAATAATACAAACTTTAACTAGTTGTGACTAATTACGTTTCATCAAGAGTAAGTTTTTTCTCCACTCAAAAAAAGTTAAAACGAAAAGTCATTTGGAGAGTAGCATTGAATAGTCGAGTAATATAGAATATGTTGAAGGGGATGATAAGAAATCTAATCAGAACAGGAATACTCATCATCATTTTTTGAGTTATCCTTACAGCTAAAGTCGACTTTTTTTTGCAGTGCTTTTAATGCTATTTATCAAGAATAGGTTAGTGTAGATGGTGTAAAACGTCTTCTTGCTGTATTAGACTTCTTTTTCGGTGATACGGAAGATATGTTGAATATTCCACCACAACTTGATATGCACTATTGGGATTATATAAAAAACAGATGCAGGCTTAATAAATGAGCACTACATCGAAAACAGTCATTATTTTAATGTACATTACTTCAAGCCTTATTTTAAAACGCACATTTTTAGTAATTATTATAGATTTTTGAAAACTTTCCTGTGTTTACCTTAATTACTTCACTGTAGACGCATTGAAGCAGGCAACTAAACAAAACTCATGGTAGAGCATTATCGGGGTGGTTAGACGTAGTTTATAACATTACTGCTAGCAACAATACGCAACAGGAGAGAAACTTCGGTATTCCATATTACACGACTGTTCCATAATACCTTCTTCCCCTCTATTTTTGCCCGAAAGTGTCGGATAAGAAAGGACAAATCTCGGACTTTTACTATTTACTATTTAGTTTTGTGTATTAGGGGGCATCAGTAATGAAACCAAGATATTTTATTTGGCATTATTTTAAAAATTCCTTTGCAGCATCTATAAAAAGCTTCCTACAACTACTAATATAATATAATATTAATTTATTTAAAAGTTGCTGTTATAGCACTTGTAGCTCAATACACCTTCAGCATTGAAGAGGACTAAGGGGGAAATATTTCAGCAAATAAGTATGCTTCAATAACGTTGATCTTATTATTTTGTAATCATAAACAAACTTCCTATTTGTTTCCCATCAACAAAGACTATTAGTTGATTCATTTTTTGATTAAAAAAATCATATTTCATATTTAAGGAAAAAGTGAAAACAATTTATAACAGCCTACAAGAGTATAAATGACATTATGACCCATTCACCTGGCAACTTCTCCAAGAAGAAGCTTGATAGATGATAATGCTAATGAAAGTTTAGCATAATTTTCATTAAAAACGTTTATTTCATCTTCAGTTATTCCTTGGTATCCAAATACGGTATTGCTCATAATACTAGCGCATCTTTTTACCAAGATGGCTGACACGTCAACGGGATCTCCTTGAGAAGTTGCTAGGTCTTTTATGATGGCATTCAGACGATCATGGTATGTTTCATTAGAAGTCAGTCCGCATTCTTTGAAGGCTTGAAGCAAAAATCGTCGCATTACTTTTGAATGCTCCCCATTCACAGCTGCCACTCCTGAAATTATTTCATGAGAATATAACCTTTTTAATTCAAATGGAATCAAACAATTCAAAGAATCATTTGAGAAAATTCAACAAGTTCGTTTTAATGGTTTGGAAAACAGTTAACCTTTAATTTTATGTTTATTTTATTTCAATTGAAAAGTATTGACTGGCACCATAGTAATCAACAAAGTATTTAAACTTTTAATTTAATTTATTACAGGTTTAATTGAATAAGTATAGAGTTTTTTCAAGCACATATTGTTATAATGGAATAAAAAATTTAACTGATTTCAGAAAGTATTAAAAACTTTCAAAACATTAGATTTCTTAAACTAAGAATCATTGTATTGTGTTCTACGATTCAGTATCCGCATTCAAATAAGGTATTAAGTAATTTAGACAAAAATATTATAACCTTCAAGCATTTTTATAGACATTTTATAAAGCATTCTCATTGTAGGAATCATGGTTAAATCAGAAAGTAGAATTATTTATCGAAATACAGGATGGTCCAAAGTTAGCCTAGCACTTTGCATGTAACAGTAGCAGTTACAATGATATTTGGCTACTGATGTTCATATTTAATTATTTAACCTCGTAAGCGCTGAATTTGATCATTTAAAATTGCAACATGATAGAATAGAAAATCACCTGGTTGTGCCCTAACCGTCAAGAAAAGTAGAGGAGTTCAAAAATCATCAGAATCTAACGTGGAAACACTTTTGTCAGTTTACAGAAAAGTTTTCGAGAATACAGTTGGCGCATTCGTGCAGACGATTTTTAGTTATATCTTAAGATTATTTGGGAGATGAGAGAATTTGATTTGAATCCTACTAAGCTACAACTTGTGTGTGATTTCTTGAAGGTTTATGGCCTCCTGGATTTGATCAAGTTTTGGCTGGATTAAGAAGACATGGTTCGAACCTTTCTGTGACACTGAGGGTGCATTCACACCAGGCGCTACAGCGACGAAATCTTTCCGGGCGTTTCATTGCTTCTACCTAATTAATGATCACGCGCTGATGGCGTTATTAACCGATTGGCGTTTTTAAATGGGTCATTAAATGTGGCTTTTACTCAGGAGACAAGTGATTTGTTGATCGCGATGCCGAAGCGAAACTTCATCGCGTTTAGTTTGATAACCGTAACAGCTTTCTATTACGACGAAGGCAAAATGGCTCCGCCGCTTTTGGTGTAACTGCCCCTAAAGACTTACAAAACATGTATTGCAAGGCTAGTTTTTATCCATTCTGCATTACGTGTTTTTTTAAAAAGTTTATTGATGTGAAAATGCGGCTTAAGATACGTCTTGGTGATTTTTGTAAAGTTTTTGGCGAGTGATAAAGTCTAAAACTGTTACATTATCAAGGAACTGTTGAACTAAACTGTTTCTAAGCGATCGCCAAAAAAAAAAAAAAAACCACGAAACGCTACAGTACCCTAAGCCGCATTTCATTCGTATTCATTTGAAATATTTTTAAAATTTACCTCCCCCAAACACATGATCGCTCATAACGTAGCTACTCGGTCTTACAGCAAAACAATCAGACTTATGAACTTGAAACTCTTTCAAAGCTTTGATGCTACCTAGATTAATGAGCAGATGACCCGTGATTCTAAAGCTGAAAACGTCTCCGTATTTTTTGCTCAATTCCTGCAATTGTAGATGGGCCCCTTTCTTCTTGAGGAAAAACCAGTACCCAAAGTACGGCAATCCTATGGGTCCTGGTGGTAATCCTCTGTCTTTACGGATGTAATATGTTGCTATAAGCACTAAGAAAACAGCAATAAGAGCGATGGTAATTGATGAAACGTTAAATATTTCAGAGGAAACGGGCATTTTCTTCTTGAAGGATGAACGTTTTCCTTTAAAAAATGAAAAGAGTAAACTTTAAACAAAGGTAATGTAAAACAATTCAAAATTATATAAAACTTAAAGTACAACAACCTTTTTAATTGTTGAAAAAAGAGCGTACATTCTGAAAACATTTGGGCATTATGCTATCGAAAGAGTTTTACATCATTAATAGTTTTTAAACTTCGGACTCAAATTTTATATTCAGACCTTTTCGGTTTTTTTCTAATACATATAGGTTCCCAGACGTTTTTATATCCCGTGGACACCTTGTCACTTCTTCCTGTCTTTCGTGGACTCCCTTCCTAAGGGATTATTCTACAAGAAGTCAATTAGTGAAATTAATTATACAAATAAAAATACGAAAGTGATGACCAGCAACTGGCACAGGGCCCAGCTAGGCTGGACCTAGTCAATTTAACAATGTCCAATGAACATCAAGAGCCTTCTTAAGTTTACCCCACTACACGTAACAGTCGCTTCTGGTAAACTATTCCAGCTGCCTACCCTATTGAAGTAGTATTGTTTCCTAACTTCAAGATTAGCCTGTGATTTGAAAAGCTTAAAACAATGACCTCTGGTTCTAACTTCAGTGCATGATTGCAGTCTATCAACATTTTCTATTTTAATGAATTTAAACAACTGAATCATGCCCCCTCTAACTCTAATTTGAAAGTTCCCAACCAGAGTAAAACTGAGGGTAAAGTTTTCCCCAAGAAGTTCTAAAACAGAAGTTTTTCTAGGGAAAAATGTCCTGAGGTATTACGTGAGAGTTCCGAAATGTAATTTAAAACATAATGTCAGGAATTACTTTTCTATCGTGTAAACTTTTACTTTTATACCTACATCAACATATAATGGCGAGGTCTCCCTGTGACGGGATTTCTACTAACATCAAAAGTGCAAGATTTTACTTTCTGGTAAAGTCTTGCGCTTTTAATGATAGTAAAAATTTCAGCACAAAAAGAATGGGAACAAATTTGCACAATTTATGAAATACATTTTACGAGTAAATTTGAATGCTTATTAAATAACTATGCAAATGACATTGGCAAAGTTTGTGTTAGGGGATCATGTGTAAAATTTGGTGATAACTTACTTATGGGATCCAGTCTCAAAGACCCCCATTTGCATCCCAATCTTTTTATTTCGTTGATGAAGATCATAATAGACTCCTCATAATAATCTCTAGAGGGGTTGATGTGGACCTTTTTGGGAACTACTGGTCTGATATTTCTTTTTACAATGGTGAGGTTTAGGAACAAAGGAAAGAATTAGAGGAAAATTTAGCTCAGTCGCAGTGTGAGCTCTTAGTTTGAATGCAGACGATTAATGTGGTTAGTCGAAATTTTCTGCTTTAGAGTGCATTATGCAAATGAAGGATTTTTTTTACTGAGGCCGTTTTTTTTTTAACTTGTGATTAAGGCTCGACCGATGCATCGGCCTCGCCGATGCATCGGCGCCGATTGTTCAACAAACTTGCCATCGGCCATCGGCATTGGCGGCCGATGTTAAATTCAGAAAAACATCGGCCCATCGGCCTTAAAAAACATCTAAAAGCCGATGCCAGGCCGATGTTTTCCAACTTTCCACAAAACTTGATACAACTTTCCACAAAACATTCTGTCTTTAACTGTCTTCCTCCTCCATAGCTAGTTTTCTATTTCCATACAATAAGAGGCAGCACAGCAGTTAAAAACAGTTTTCGCCATCATGGGGGGCCAGGGTTGCTAATTTGGCTATTTTTAAGGTAAATACGAAACATTTGGCTTTTGGAGTAATTTGCATGGCTTCCTGGCTTTCTTTTGGCTCCTTAATAGTTTTTGGGAGATTTTATAAATATTTTAGTATTTTACAACAGAAGTTTTAAAGATTTTTAAAAAACAAATACTATTTTTAATTTTAGAACTATGCCAAATTTTGTTTTACACCGTTTTGATAACAAATGGGTGTCGCTTATTTTATATCAGCTCAGGCTCTTATTATCCGGTTGCCTATTTTTGCACAACATGCCCAATTTTCGTGCTGGAGTTAATAGACATTCAGAGGGAATACTCGGAAAAGCAGTCGGATATCTTGTTCTGTGACTTCATTCGACGATTCTACAGAATTCGCTCTTTTGTTCCGAGTCAGCGAGAATTATTCTAAGAATAATTCTCGCACATATAGCAAAAGAAGAAGAACAGAAGAGGGAAAGAAATATTGATGTTTCTTCAGCAAGAAAAATATCTGCAGGAATGCTGCTACAAAATGTGTTTTTTTTTTTGCTTAAAGTTGGATGCTTTTGTGATATTGTTGGTATGTTTGTAGCATTTAATCAATCAGCACACCGTTTACTATTAAAATGCATTTTTACGGATCCCAACCGCTATAGATTAACTATTCATGTGTAAATAAATAAGTGAAAAATAAAAGAAACCAACTTAATTTTTGCTGTGAGTTATTTTCGTAAACGCACGACACAAAAATTGAGGATCCCAGTTCTTATAACAAATTATTGAAAGAAAAAAATAATTCCACATATGCGAGAACGAGAATGACAACAACAATCATAATAATTAAATTGTTACTCATTCTTAATCTTCTTTCGGCATGCTCGCTACTATTTACTGGTTTTTTTTATAATAATTACTAGTATTATCAAGATCCACTTACATATTGCATGCGTATTTCGTTTTTTTCTTGAACAAATTGCCATAACGGTTGGGATCCGTAGATTTGCAAACGAAGCACAATCGTTCATGTGTATAGTTTTTGTGTCCTAAAATTTCGTGATGCAATCACTGAGCTAAATGAGAGAAATCTGGAGTGAGGACTCCCCATGCTTCAACAGGGCAGCTTGCGAGCCGACGCGCATGAATACAGTGCTCGAGCCATCAAGGCAAAACATCGCTGACTTCCCATTGTGGAAGCATTGGCTCGTATGGTGTATTGTTACAAATTTCGGTTTAATTTATCATAGTTTATCAAAAAATTTTATTTTCGTCATTTAGCAATACGTTTGCATCCTGTTGTGCAAAGGGATGTAAAAATAAATTCGTGAAACTTAAAAGAAAACGGTGTTAAAGCTCATTTTGATGGCGAATTGCCTATTTAAACTTTAAATGCCTTGTTCTCGTATTCTATCTTTGAATGGCTTTTTTTCACAGAAATTTAATTAATATGCCCATAATGTACACAAAATTGTTTTTGGATGAATAAAGTTTACCTTAAATCATAATATTACAACTTAATTACATTGCTGAAAAACTTTTTCTTTTAGCATTATAGCCTAAATATTTCTCCTGCTTTCTCGATAGTCAAACCTTATTATGTAATATTTTATTATAAGTGAAAATATTAGTTACACAAATAGTTAAATCATGTACCTTTTTTGCTTTTATCTTAATTTGCTAGTTAATGGAAATTTCAATAATAATTTTGATGTTTTTGAATTAACTTTTCATTTGAGTAAAATTTTGATTTTTGCGTGTGTTAATTTTTATTTTGTTAAATTGTGGCTGTTTTTAAAAAACATTTATTTTATTATTTATTTATTATTTTATTACTAAATTAACATCTACACTCAAAGATTTTTAATGAGTTCATAAAGCTTGGAATTGCAGCACTTTTCCCCTGTAAATATACTGATCAGCTGAAGTTTTTATTTGTGCATGATTTAAAAAATCATGATAAATATTATTATGATCATGTTTTTTTGTCACTAAATTAACATCTGCACTCAAAGAGTTTTAATGTGCTTATAAAACTTTGAATTACAGCACACACTTTTTCCCAGCAGATGCACTGATCAGCTATATTTTTAATTAGTGCATGGTTAAAAGTAGTATTTCTTTATTATTCTTATTTACATTTAATATCCATAAATGAAATGTTCCATTAGTGAGAAATATTTAACTTTGTCATAGGCAAGCAAACTTGTAAAATATAAAATTTGTAAATGCTTATACATTTCAGATTCATCTCAAAATGACATGCTCCATTCCAGTTATTTGCAAACTTTTTTTAATAAAAATGTTATCCTATAATATCTCCAAAAAATGACTTCTTTCTTCTTATTTTAAGTGCTTCTTCTTTTTTAATTGTATTATGTTTAAGTGCAATATCGAAGTGTAAGAACTCTAAAAACGCATTTATCGTTTTTGGGAATAAAAGTCGCTATATTGATGCTGTTCGAAGCTGCTCACTGAAACTTCTTATGAGATTTATAATTTAACAGTGTAAAGTATTTATTCATCAGTAGTCAAGGAGAGTAAATCAATTAATCAGGGTGTCTTCCTGTCTAAATAAACATTTTTTAAACCTGCCATAGTCGCACACTCCCATATAGCATTCAAAGATAATAAAAAGTGTCGCAAAATGTTTTTTATCGTGAAAAAATGTATGAATAATTGTTCTAAAATGCTATGAGAAATTTTAAATTATTATATGTCAGGCATTAGAATAAATTTTTTTAGAAAAATCGGAAAAGAATTAAGAGCTCGAGAGCTCTTTAAAGTTAGCCGTTTTATCATTGCGCGAATGGGTAGTTTGCGCGTTTTGCCTTGATGGCTGAAAAGGGTGTGAAGCGGTTCGACCGCCCAGTCCTCGCTCCAGGTTTCTCTTATTTAGCTCAGTGGATGCAATGGCGTGCAGCAATAACTGTCGACATTAATTTGTGTAAAAGGAATTGCAGTTTAAACCCTTGAGACTCCAGAGCCCTCTCTTCCTAGAATAAACCTGGTTTCGTCACCGTGAGAACTTTTTCAAAATTTGATAAAAAAGAAAAGATTTCCAAAATATTGCAAAATTGAACTAATTTTGTGTTTAAAAATAGCGTTAAAAAGGTAGACATATAATTTAAGCAAATTCGAGTCTCAGGAATTTTGAACAGTTACATTGTTTTCGCAGAAGGTAGCGCCACATATAAAAAATTTTCGGTTATGGGAGGGTATTTTGAATCGGGTTGGAGGCTTCAATTTGAAACGCAACACTGCTTTTTATACAAACTGCCGTTGTGAAATCGACCATTCTCAAATACGAGAACGAAAATTACACGTTATTAATTTTAAATTCGTCCGTTTTGACCCCTGGTATTTTGTCTTGCAAAAAACTGGTAGCCAAGGCGCAAATTAAAAAACAAAACAAAAAAAAAGGTTTTTTTATTTTCTTTACCAGTATCGAATCCCAACTTTAAACAAACTGGTAGCTAAAAACGTGTTGTGCATCTCTGGTCTAACCGTACGTAATAAAAATTATTATTTTTCTTTTTTAATTCCTTATGTCCAACTCTCACACTATTTTAAAACAACGCGACATTTTGGGCGCTCAGGAATCTTTAATTCAAACAAAATACTGCACTCGTTTAAAAATGAATGAGTTTCATAAAAAAAGAATACTAAATGTTCTAGTTCCTCTGCATCAAAATCAAGGGATTCATGTAAAACTCTACCATGAAACGGAGTTAAAACGATGAATAATCGGAACCAATCTTTGCTTCGTGCACGTGCCTTACAAGGTCGCTTTAGCTGATGTTTGTTTTCTTCTGATTGTTTATTCTACATTTATTCAGTTTTGTATTTACTAGTATTACTATTAGTATATCTGAAAAGTAACGGATTAGGGGAATATAAGATCGAAAAATAATATCGCGATCGGGAAATTGTCCTGTTTTTTTTCTAGATACAGGAAAGTGATTTTTGGTACTTTTCATTCTGAAGTAAAAATAAATTAAAGTCTGGAAGATATTTTTCCATACGGAAAACATAGGCATTGCATCGGCATTTAGATGTTATTCAAGGTCGATAGGCCAAAGTTTTTCCGAAGTTTCCGAAGAATGCCGGTGACGATGGCTAGATTTTTTAACTATCGGCACTGGTGCATCGGTCGAGCCCTTATATTTATTTATTTATTGCTCAGTTAAAGATGTTTAACTGCATTTCACATGAAATGTTGCAATTTCAAGCAAGTCTCTTAAAAAAAAAATTAATAAAACTGAAATCGGAAAAATGTCCGAACTTTCAAAGTTACGGTATCATGTAAACTTCCCTCAAAGTCTTTTATGGTGTTTGAATAAGGCATTTATGTTTTTATAAACATAAAAATAAATAAATGATTTAAATGACATTTTTGACAAGCATTCTACACGTGGTTTAAAGGGAAGTTTTTCCATCTGCCATCGGCCGATGGCCGATCTTGGAACAATCGGCCAACAATCGGCATCGGCCCATCGGCCAAAAAATGCCATCGATCGAGCCCTACTTGTGATGCATTAATTAGCGCTGTTTTCTACTTACATAACATTATGCTAAGTACAATGTTGCAGCTTTATAATTGAAGCTCTATTGCTCAATTCGTTCACGGGGATTACATGATTTGACAGCATATTACTAAATTCAAAAAACTACCATTAAAATTTAAAACAGTCATTCTTTAAATATGACAGCATTATTATGGTGCAATGCTGTGATGGTGTGTTAACATATTATGCACTTAACATAATAATGTCGCAACATTATTATGATATATAATGAATACGTTATTATGCTATATTTAACCTAAAACAATAGAGAGATTTGAAGTTCCCCAACATCCATTTAACCCTTTAACTACGGGAATATATTCACAAAACTGTTTGTCTGAACGCTAAAAAAAAAAAAAATATTCAAAAATTGCATAAATGGCGATACATCTATTTCTTGCGTTTATGTCATGAGTTTCTTATATGAAAAGGGCAAAACTGGAGAGTTCTAATCAACATTAGTCGTAGACTCCCCATTTTCGACCTATTCTGATTTTTTTAGAAAAAAACGCCTTCACCATAGAAAATTTTGTTATTGGCTTTGTTTTGTCATATTTGGTTTGGTTATATTTTGTTTTGTTAGATTTTGTTTTGTTATATTTTGTTTGGTAATGTTAATTGGAAATTTTTTGTTCAAAATCAAAATTCCTATAGAGATGTAGCTTTTTTTGCTTGCAAATCGGCGGCACACTGTATCAAAGCGAGTGGTCACTATCCCCTTCCGCACCTCTAATTTTGTCATTTTCAATTGATTAAGTTATCACTTACAATGTAAAGAACGAATTCATTTCCATTTGTTCAGCTTTTTATTTTGAAACCTACATTTTTAGCAAAAATTCATCAAATCGCTTATTGACGTTACCCGTACCACAAGAAAGTTTCGCCAAATCGTCTATTGACGTTACCCGCAGTTAAAGGGTTAAACGAGAAGAAAGAAACATTCAACAAACTGGAGATTAGGGATCATTCATAAATGATGTCACGCTTCGAGAGGGGGAGGGGGTTCTTGAAATTGTGACAAGGGGAAGGGAGGGATTACAAGAAGTGTGACATCATGCATTATGCAACATAGCGTGACATGTGACAAAGGGGGAGTTGGGGGGATAAATATATGGGAAAAAGGTGTGACATCATTTATGAACGGCCCCTTACATAATAGCATAGATCTTAATAAAAACTTGATGATGATGATTCAGAGCATGCTGTTATGAAATGTTTATGATTAACGTTGCATTCCATAAGCAAATCATTTGCTGAAATAAATACAGATTAGAGACATTGCAAATGGGACAAGCAGATGGGTTCCTGTTTGCTGTGCCCTCGAACGTCTGATTCCATTGATACGAGATCATTTCTTACATAACGATTTTCAGTTCTAAGCGCGAGTCGCCCCTTGAAATTGTAATTTTATCATTGACTTCTCAGGATGTTTCAGTTAAAGTCAAGATGCAAGATTAAGAGTAACCTAACTTTTTTACATGAACCATATTATAGCTTTCAATGTTTTCGTTTATTGGCACATCTATTTCAAGAAGACTATTAAAACCTGAAACGTTTTTCAGCATTTCTTTGTCGTGATAAATATAATGTACTCAAAATGTTTTACAGCGCATTAGCGATTAGCATATGCATTAGCAATTGAACATATTCAGTGCAATTGCTCCAAATTCACCACAAAAGTTGCACAGTTTCGAAATTCCACCGGCACGGTGGCATCTTTGGTAAGGAGCGGCACTCGTACTCCCCAGGTCAGAGTATGGGGCATGTAAAAGATCCCTTGAGTAAACAATTGGCTTGGATTCTCTCTGCTAAATTAAATTCCTAGTGCAATTTCGCATCAACAGAGTCCGGATGCCCGCCTTTTCAGCTGGAGAAACCGGAGGTCAAAATTCTCATGCGGCGATGGTACCACGTTCATTGTGGTGCTGCTGAAAGAGATGGTATCACTATCTAGGAAGCGCACTAGGTCTGCAATTGGCAGAAACCAACAGCAACCCATTAGAAATAATAATAATAAAAAGTTTCGAATTTCCAATTACAAAGAACTCTCACCTTAGTACAAAGAAAAAAAGGAAAAGAAAAGAATCAAGAAAGAAAAAAAGGAGTTGTTCAACAAAATCATCAAAACCGATGTTCAGAAACATAATTGTAAGTTATTTAGATTGACACATTCAGGGAAAGCTAATTCGTTACAATACCCGTGAAAAGTTTCCGTCTAAAAATAAATTAAATTGCAAATTTAATGATGGAATTCATTAAAATTAAATTGCAAAATCTGGAATTAGTATTAACTTTAAAAATGATGCTGGATTTCTGAATTTAACTCATTAGATATGAGCACGAATTAAAAGAATTTTCTCTTTCACCGCTGAAATAATTCATCAATTAAATGTTTTAAGTCTAGTACGTACAAAACAAATTTTGAAATGAAATAAATTAGAAACTACTGTATTTGAAATTTCTTACGTTTGAAAAGTCCTTACTTAAAAATAACATTCGTCACTCTAAGAACAACATTTTTTCCTTTTAATCAACATGAGATAAAGAGCATTCAAGGACAGCCGATTTATCTGATGTAGTATTTTGAATTTCCTTCTTTTCTACTTTAATCTACAGTTATCTTTCCGTAAAATATAAATATGTTGTTTATTGTTGATAAAATTTAAGATTTGTAACACAATTGTAGTAAATTTTGCTTTTTCAGCGATTAAGTTGCATGATTTTTGAAGTTACAAATATAAGTAGTTTATTCCCGGAAAAATAGTTTATTAATGAAAATAAAGATTGAAAAATAAAAGCATTATTCCCTGTATTTAGTACAAGCAATTAAGAAGATTTACAACTGAACAAGAAGTTCCGTCTAGAACTATACGAGACTACTTTCCCGTATACACCAGCTTCAAATTTATATTCTAGCTATCTCTCTCTCTCTCTTTCTCGTTTAGCTTAAGTTCTTAATTGCTTCAGATATAGCTTTTCAACGGTTAATGCATATTCATTCAATCACTCATTTATTCAGTCATTAATGTATTTATTCACTCAGTTATTAATTCATTCTTTTGCTTATTCATTTAATCATTCATTAATTCAAAAATATTCTTGAAAATCTCGATCAAAAAATTTCATAGGAAAATAGGCTCGTTAGTTCTGGATGAACTTTCTATCTGTACATGTTCTACGTCATAAGAGCTTTCCGATAAAGTTTGTTCCAAGCAAATCGGTCCGTTAGATCAGGATTTATATAGGATTGAAATTTCCCAATAGGCAATATGTTTTTTTTTTTTTGAACTGTTCAAAAATGAGCAAAAATTGTTCAAATCAATATTTCACGCCAAGAACTTCTTCCAGTGAGCTTGTTTATTGGAACTTGGATTTTGTACCCAGAGTTTACATAATTTGCTTCATTTTCGCCCGTAGGCGCTAATGTTAAAAATTTTTGAACTGTTCAAAATTGAACAAAAAATTGTTCAAATCAAAAAGTAAAATATGGAAATGAGATGTCCTCGCCGAGATCTTTCGAATGCAAAAAGAATTTTTCGAATCGGACAATTCGTTCAAAAGTTATTAGGGGAGGGGGGGGGAGCTAATTACTTCATTCATAGACAACGCAAAAACAAACTAAAAAAAAATAATTGTTCTTTATATTTATTGCATTTTACATATATCTATAAACTAATGACTTGTGAAATACCAACACCACAAATGATATATTTTTCATAAAAGGTATGTTACGCTGCAGACCTTAGTACGAAGAAAAAAAACTTCCAAGCAATAGACAGCCGAATGTTTATACTAATTACAAAATAAATTTTATTCCATTATGTAATATATGATCTTTCTTAAATTACCAGTTACATTTATGAAATAATAGTAACATATTAGTAGAATATTCAGTAATCTGTGGCTGAGCCCAATAACTCTTGCAAGTAACTCTTTGCAAATTTTTACAGTTACTATCATTGCTGTAGCTCAAAGTTTTGCCATTTTATCGTTGCGCATCGCATACGTTTTGCTATAAAAATATTTTTTTTTGTGAAGTTCTCTGAGCAATTGTGGCTTCAGTAAACTATTGGGAGTCATTTTCGTGGCCCCCCTCTCCCACATTTGCTACGATTTAGAACACACCTCCTTCACTCGGTCTTAGCGAAATAATCATCAAGAGATCTTGCCTTTGTTGAGTTCATAATTTTGCAGGAGAATATGAAAAGCAAAAAGACATGCATTTTTAATTGCTTTTTTTATAATGAAAATACATATTTTAAGATACTCATGCAGAAGGTTTGCTACCTTGTTAAACTTATTATTATTTAATGTTTAATATTTTTCATCTGGATAAATTTAAGCAAAGACGCCTTAAGCGCGTGGCTTCCTTTAGGCTTGTTGGGAGCTATCAGTCCAAATCGACTTAAGACCGGCCCTGCGTGGCTTCGTGGCTTTTAAAAAAATATTTTTTTCCCTACGTAATTTAGAACCTGGATCATATCCACTTTGTCTCCCACTTCATTACCACACCACCGCATACCGTAATTCCAGAATAATAATAATATTTTTATCAGGCGCTCGTATTTTATGTTCATTCACATTGGTCTTTACTAAGTATCTATAGTTCAAAATGATCCCGTGAGAAACAATCGATTGAGGTTCCATTGTGTTTGTTTTGCCCTTTTTAATTTCCTCATGCATGAATTTCTCATTTAAAAAATATTTCGATGTACTACAAACCCATTTAGTATATCTCAGGATTGTGGTGTAATAATTTATTGTTGTGAATATTTGTCCTGTATCATCAAAAATTGTGTTCTCGTATGAGGGCATTATATGTTTTTGTGGTATATTTACTCGAAAACGTAGAAAACTGGATGTTCATTTGTATGGTATAAGAAGATATAAAATAATGTCAGCCTTTCTAGTATTTCAATATGCCTTCCAACATAAATAAACAAAATTTTGATTTGAAAAAGATACTTTTACTTCTTACTTGAATGGACTTACAAAGTGCGCGCTCATTTTCTTTTAACTACCTTGTGCGGTTTTCAAGAACTGTCTGGAGTCTCCGAATGAGAGCTACATGCAAAGTATAGCACGGATGCGGATTTGAATAACATTTTGAAGCAAAAATGTATCTGTTATCATATAAGGTTCATATGCATGAGAGGGTTAACAATTACTTTTTTTCATCTTAGGAATTGCTGGTTTTGTTATTACTTAGCTAAATATGATATGTTTATAACTATATTGTAACGCTAGTAAATGGAGCAAAAAAAAAAAAGAAGTGTTTCAGAAAATAATGTCGATAGATCTTGCTTCAGATGGAAGCATAATAGAAAATATTTTTCAGCAACAAAATACTGTTAAAAATCCCAATATTGGATCGAAAAGCTGTTGCATCGTTACAAATGGAATGGATCATTTGAAACCTTACACTGATTCCTCTTTGCGTTGAAACTCTACCAAAAGGGCTTGAAACTAATCGGTGCTTTTTAAAATGTATTACATTAAAGTGCAGCAAAGAAAAAAGTTCTCAAAGATTAACTTTTAATCCCACGTACATAAGCTGGCAAAAGCAGAAGAGAAAAGAAACTTACGTTACAGATTGCTTCTGGCTGCGATATGACAAGAATGACAAGTGTTCTTGACCTTTCAATAACCCATTGGATTTGAGCGCTGTGACGTCATCGTTCTCTAGCTCTCAATTGGATCATATGTTATCAAATGTAATAGATGAAGACTTATTTTTTGTAGAGCGAAGGCGAAAGCTCTTCTTTTTTTTTTTGGATACAAATGAATTGAAAAATCATCATAATAATCGGTTAACCCTTTCTAAGGCGGTGGGAAGTATACTTCCGACCAAATTCATCAAATTATAGATGTTTATAGTAAGCTACTTTGATTGGCAGAATCTTGCAAATCGTGGCAGAATCTCGCAAAGATTTACCACCACATGCATCAATGTTCAAATATTATAACTATCCCCCTCAAAGGGCGGAAAAATCATGCTAATCTTATTTACTGTCCTATATTAATTTATTTTTTGAAATTAAACAAAATCTGAAAAATATTTTAACATACCGATACTACAAAAAAATGGCCCTTTAAAGTTGTTAAAATACTGCCGACCGTAGTATATAATATCCCCATAATCTTAAAGTATAGCACCATAAATATTTTAAATGAATCAATTAAATATATGTATTACACAACCGCATCAAAGTTTTTAAAAAATCAGACCATAGAACTGTTAAAGGAATTGTGAAGTCCTCACAATTATTTTAACTAGATCTTATATCTCAACAATTAAATTTTCAGACTGCTTAGAACATTATTTCTTTTCATTTCTTATCTTAAAGAAAAATCTATGAAAAATCATATTAAATTTTTCAGGCTATATTCGTTACATTTTTTTGTTTCTAGTTACACCAATTGATACACTCATATTCGAGGCAGAATGTTGAATTCTTTCCTTGCTGCTCAAAGAATCCGGTAATATTTTAAAAATATGCACAAAATGTAACACAAGGCAACTTATTACCACAGATATCCCATGATTCATTACATAATTGTCACATCAGACAACAGCAGCAGTGATATGTTATGTAAACTTGACCCTGAAATTACGAGTAATTCCAGTGCTTAAAAGTTTCTCATCGCAGTTGACGCTCTGTTTATGTCAAATTAATGCGAATGTTTTACGCATGCCTGGGTGATACACATCGGCTAAAATCACACTACTCAACATCGTAGTGTCGGTCAAGTTTAAGAGACGTATAATTTTACCGTAGAAATAATGTATATATTTTGTCATAAAAAGGGAAAATGATTTTTGTAAACAATGTTGCTCTTTTAAGCATCGCTTGTCGTCGGTGATGTTGGAAGTGCGTGACATACCCTGGATCCATCTCAATCAAAGCGCATTTCATAGCACAAGTGTACAATTCTGAACATCAACCAAAGCAATCTGCCTGGCAGAGTGTCAAGAAGAAACCCTCCATGTTCAAGGGAAGAACTGCTGGTATGAGAAATATGTCGTGTTTGTTCTCGTTTAGCATCATACTTGATTTCTTTCGAACTGTTGCTATATGCCAGTTTATAAATTTAGTTGCCTTCAACAAACAGATATGCAAACATTCTGATTCCCGCACTAAACAAACGCACCTGCAAAACGAACTTCCCTAAAACTCGAATGGATTCTTTTTTTTCTGATATGCACAGAAGCGTCCAAATGTGAAAATTCCGTGGTCGAACTGTACACCATTGAATTATACTACAAAGTTGGAGCGACATCTTGGAGTAAATACTTTTATACGAGGTTGTGTAATGTTTGCTCAACAATTTTTACATGTTGGCAAGCATTACGTCATGCCTTAATAAAAAGAAAAATATGCCAGACTTAATAAAATAAAAATAAAATAATAACAATAAGTTAGAAAAGTTCAAGTGCTTAAAAAATGTATTTTATTAATCACAACAAAATTATACATCGCACAATTGATTAATGAGTAATGTTAAAGCTCCTAAAAAGACTGTTTCAACATGACTTTTAGACAGTGATCTGATAACATACTAAAATAGTTTAATAAAAATACTTAGCCATATAGTGTGTTATTATTTACAATTGCCAGATGCACCCTACTCTGCTCGTATTTTAAATACATCATGACTAGTCACCCGAAGAGTAAAGGGGCCGTACATAAATGACGTCACGCTTTTTTCCCATATATGTGACCCCCCTCCCCCTTTGTCACAATATGTCACACTTCAGCGGACCCCCTCCCCCCCTTTGTCACGCATCACGCTATGTTGCATACTGCATGATGTCACAGTTCTTGTTACCCCCTCCCCTCCCCTTGTCACACTTTGTCACAATTTCCCGAACCCCCCCTCCCCTCCTCGAAGCGTGACATCATTTATGAATGATCCTAAAGAAGTCAAGTAATAAAACCCCCCTCCCCCCAAAAAAATAAATGTGGGTGAGGGATAGATAAAGTTTCTACTTGTTTTCTTTTAATCTGTGCCTATGCCAACTGTTTCAGATGGGCAGCGGTATCAAAATTAATATACATTAATATGCGTTATGAACACTTCGTTCATCGGTGATGCCGCTGTGAATTCATCTAATAAATTGCTCTATTCAGGGCCAATTCCATACGCAAATGCTTGCGGGAAGGAAATAATTGCTTTGTAGGGTGCACTTGTGAGAAAATTTTACATTACGGGATAACATATATCAAGCGTTGGGTTGAGTTGTTTTATAAGGGAAATAAAATACGTATAACATTATTTTGGTCTGGTATTATACAAACTTTAGTATTACACCAACTGTTACTCAGTTTTTGAATGCATTTAGTGAAATAAAACTACATAAAGATTAAATGCTCTTCAGAAGCCAGAATAATTTCCCACATTGTGATTACCGTATGAGCATGATAGCATTTAATCCCAGTAATGTTACTTTGGATGCCTTGGCTTCAGTATCAGTTTCATGTCTTCAGGCTCGTAAAATATTGATGCTTTGGTTGCAGATCCTCCATCTGCTAAGCAAACCTTAAAATTTTGCACTGTTGCTGTTAAAAACAAAAATGCCTGCATCATTGTGAACGCCTCGCCTGCACAGGATCTTTTTCCTAAAAAAATATATGAAAAGGATGATTACCACAACAGGTACTTCACTTAGAAAATAAGCAGGTTTTATTTTAAATAATGTATACACGGCAAGTCCGCCGATTTCTGCATTTCTCATTAAATCGTGCAGTGGTGCAGCATTCATTACGTTATATAAATGAACTACAAAAGTTTATGTTGCAAATTAACCCTGAACATTCTCATCAGGCCAAAAAATATAGATAAGACTTTCGTCATATTGTCAACTGAGGTGTAAAATAATGAAAAAGTATTTTTGTTTCGAACCCAGCCGGAAAATAATTGCATCATCAAAAAGTTGGAAAATAAACTTTTTGACAAAATTATGCAAATGATCGAAAGACATTACTGAAACCAACTCCATAGGTAAGTATATTGACGTCCATTTGGCGAAAACTTGCGAATATTCCGCCAAATTTGGTACCGAAATAGAGAAGCCAAATCCAATGTCACTTTGGCGATTTATGCAATGTTTGGCGACTTTCCCGAAGAACTCCCATGTTAAAGCGTTTACCAGAGTTTAGTCTCCAAATTGTCGTAAGTAATTAAAAGGCTGTTTGAACTCGTTATGCGTTTCTTCCTCAGTCCCCAATTAGTTGCTACATTTGAATACTGATGATTTTATGATTTGGTTTGAACACTTTTCAGAGATTTCTGTGTGATATCCGATCAATCAACAACGTTTCCTTAACAGGCATTCCCTCTTTCTCTTTAAATCAGTGCAGAATTAGTTTCAAAGATGACTTTTGATTACCACCAGTAACTCGTGGTAGTGTCCTTACGAAAATGGGGCGTGGAAAAAGACCGGGAGAACCCTGTTAATTCGCTTCGAAAAATTTGTCTCAAAATAAGTGCTGCATTTGCGAGAAGTAAAAAATGAGAATGAAAATACCCAGTTGTGATAATATTAAAAGCAAATAAATCTATTTTAATTGATATTTACGGAATTTCTTGCACATAATACAGCTTTGAGATTACATACCTATACTCCAAGATTGCACCTACTTATAATGTAGCAACTAATTTGGAACAAAGTTTTTGACCTAAATGTAGCAACTAATTTGGGATCAAAGTTTTCGACCTAATGTGGCAACTAATTTGGGACGGAGGGAATACATATTATCATTGACCACAAGTAAATTTTAATTAAACGCTCGTAAAACCCGCAAAATATAATTTACATTGTCATATTACTGATTACAGATGAACTGAACTAATTAAAAGAATTTGTTTCATGCGAATTTTTGCATCCTCTATGGCATTGATCCCCAACCCCCGGTCCGCGGACCGGGACCAGTCCGTGGATCAAATGGTACCGGGCCGCGGGCCAACCATTTCATTGAAACTGAATTTAAATTCCTAGGTTTATACCCCAAATTAAAAACATCTGTGTGTTATTAAAATTTTACTTATTTAAAAAAAGGAGCTCCCCCCTCCCCAAAGGTCGTGGCATAATTTTTTTAATGTTTTAAAAAGTAAAAAAAAAAAAAAGAAACAAGCTCAGGGCTCTGATTTATTTAACGTTCTAGTAAGTTAAAATGTTAAATCACTTTATATTTATTTTTTGGTGTAACTATTTTATTTTGAAGGCATGTTTAAATACAATTAAATTAAAATTAATAAATCAAAATAATCTAAAATATAAACAATGAACGCCCACCTCCCCCACCGGGCCGCGGTAAAATTATCAAACGTTGGCCGGTCCGAGGTGATAAAAGGTTTATTAGAACACTGCTCTATGTGGCCCATATGTGTGAAACCCCTCGCAGTTGTAATAATAGCGATATTATCAACATTTTCAAGAGCTGATGAATGTCTCAGTAATTAGGAACGTTTCGGGTTTTTTCCCGAGATTATAACTTGTATTCATTTATCCTCTTAAACGGATGCATACTTCTTACAAATATTCAACATAAGGCCATTTTAATTACGGTTAGGTTGATAACAATACAACGTAAGTTCATTTTAAGGGGTGCAAATTTAACACATAGACATATGCGTTTGTGCGGATATTTATTCATCCGGTTTAATGTACTATGGTTAGGTATTCCAAAAAGCGAATCGTTAATTTCAAAAATTAGGAGCGCTTTAGGATCTCGTAAAACTGCGTTTTTTGCTTTAATTTCATATTTCTCATGCCAATAAGAACATTGAATTCTTTTAATAAGGCAGTGAGAAGCAAAAGGATGTAAGTGAACAGAAAACGATTGCGAGAAAAGCGCGCTCAAAGTTTGGATCTTATAACTTTAACACTAGATTTACCAGGCCGTTTTTAACCATTTCTAAACTTTCATTTTACACCAAGTTGCTTCTGTTGATAACGAAACTTTCAGTCAGATTAACTTGTGCTACTTACCTTGTATTAGGAAAAGCCAATGCAATTGAAAGTTGCACTATAATTAGTAACAAATTATGCAAAATGGAAGCTTAGAAACAGTCAACATGACTGGTCTTGTAAATCAAGTGTTAATGTTACATTTTTTTCTAAATCAAGTTGGAGGGCAGCACCTATTAGGGCTACCCCTAGCATATCTTGCCACAATCTAGAACTTTCCCTATCATTTGCAATATTTACGCCCAAATTTTCAATTTTATCACTTAACCCTTTGCTTCCAGGTGCCTTTCTCTATATTTACTGTACTGCATAGGTGTATGATAGTGAACGTGAATTAAAAATTTATTTCAAAAATAGTGAAAGTAAGAAATATAACATCTAACTGGGCGTATATGATGCACCTACCATTTTTTTAGTTCTTATAAAGGTATATTATGTAATGAGGGTAGTATAAGGAAGTCATATGGTGCCCGCATCTGATTTTTTTTTGCTAAAATTTGAGTTCTAGTCCTTGTGATACAGCTAAGTTATAGTCTTATAGTTAAAGTGAGCTCTATTTAGATCTACGTAGAGCTTGTTGTAATAGACGCATGTCATTGAAACTTTTTACATACGTTATAGGAACCATGGAGAAAGGAATTCTGGTGAAAAAAGAAGTTCAACTTTTTACCTCAATTAGGGGAGAAAAAGCAAATTAAAAACAAAAGCTTTATTCTATCACAGCATTTGTTTACTCTACATTATACTTTCTATCAGTTATATGCTTAAAGCTTGTTATAACGTGTTCAAAAATAGCTTGAAGGATTTTCCCTTTCAATTTCAGTGATCCTATCAATTACAATCCACAACGGATTGTAATTGATAGAAAAGCAAGCAACATTGCTTGGCGGTAAAACCTGCTCTATTTATTTTTTAAATTATAGGTATCCGTCCGCCACGTTCTATGCAACGTGGCATACGTCTACTAGAACTATTTATGTTCACGTGTAGCATATACTAAACTATATATAAAATTGCAATATTACATCTTGTGTATATGACGTACTCACAAGAAACTTGCGACACACACGCAAAACTAATTAAGATACAAAAAGTTTTTCCAAAAACAATTCTGTCAATTTAAAATTTCAACCGCACTTAATCATAGCTTTTGCAAAACAATTTATTTCATTTAGCGGTTTTTAGTACATATTTTGCTTCAAATGTATTTTACAAAAGCTTTCGCAGTTAACAATGAACACAAATAAATGTTTCTGCTATGAATACCAATTCGATGAAGGAAGTATAAGCGATACCTAATATAGATGAAAATTTTAAATAATATGAATGTTCTTGTGATGATCATGGGCCTATATTTTTTTTTATCATGAAACTGTATTTTCATTATAAAACAGCGGAATATGTTTAGATAATTTGCTTATTCTAAGCCAAAGGAAGGAAATTTTGATATTTATCCAAAGGGAAGAAAGTTTCGAAACCCACGAAGTAAGCGATGTCGTCTAATATGTCCAAGTTGAGAATTTTGTTTATTAAAATTTATATTAATTTTGATGAAGAGGCCATTAATAAAATGCTACTCACCAACTCCAAAAAGGAGAGGCGTTTCTGCTCTTTGCTTTCCAGGCTGAGTGATAAATCTTGACGGATCAAATTCATAAGGATCATTGTAGGCTAACGGCTCGTGGTTAGCAGACCAGGAATTCAAAATTGTTATGGCTCCTTTGGGTATTCTATATCCTTTAACGGTTGTTTCCTCTGTAAGAATAAATTGATTCTTTTATTTGAATTATGCTCAAAAAGTAGAACTTTACCTCATTTTCCCTAAAATAGCTAGTGTTTTTCACAATGTTGAAGCGATAAAACAGAATTATATTAGTTTCTTCAGCAGTGATTTCCGAAAGAATTAGGATAGAAAAATGAAGAAAAGCTCAGAATTTTGTAAAGCAGAAGAAATTACATGCAAAATAATAACTAAGAAAGCGCAGGATATTATTATTTTTTTTTTTTTTTGAAACAGTTCAGGTATCCCCTCCCTCCCCCAGTTTTTAAATTATTTACTAGGGTGCTTCCGCCCCCTTCTCGCTGTCATTCGCCAACCCCCGCAACTGCTTACGCAGCTCCTTCGGATTGCATCGGGAGTTTTACAACCTAAACCATTTTAGAGTTGCTTCAAGGAAAAAAATCGGTTCTCTGCCAGAAGTTACGTTTTGCATTTCACACAACTCTTTAGAATCAAAAATTAATATGTATCTTCAAATATAACATAATTAAAAATAAAAAAACTAAATAAATTTTAGTGTCAGAAGCTTTGTGAGATTCCGAATGTCCCCAAAATCCTTCCTATCCGAAAGTCTTCCAGCACAACTAGCGCACCGCCAGTCATTCCTTCTAAATAGATTCCATGCTGTTCCGAGCATTTTATGAACTAACACGATTTCACTGGTTTAGACTATTTTGACGTTGACGTGAAAGAATTTCGGTTTTCTCAAGCTTATCTGTTTCATTTCTTACTGATATCTTTTGAAAAATTTCTTCTCAAGTTTCATTTGGATGCTGGTCTTTGCTCCATGAATTATGAGAAATATTATGAGCGCTACATTATAATTAGTTTCTTCATCAGCAAGCTGCAAATTTTGATCAATTTAGTTCATAGCAAAGTAGCCAATAACCTTCATTAGAGTATAACAACAAACATCGAAATCGTTCATAAGTCGTATGATCCAATAATATATTGAGTTGTTACTAAATTGTTAATGCATAAAATATAAGTATCATTTTTTAAATTTCGCCAGAAAATAGCGTTGCTTAAATTTGATTTGGGTATGTTCCTGCCGCACCAAGGCAAGTTTGGCATCATTAACCCTTTAACTAAGGTCACCATCATACGACCCGTTTTGAACAGGACAATCTAGTTTTATTCAGACGTAAAAACAGTGTTCCTTCGAAGTGGTTTACCATCAACGATTAAAAAAGGAAAGAAAAAACTGAAGCATTACGAATTACGGAATGATTTAGTGCAACTTTATGTAATACATCTTACTTGTGCATTGTAAGCTGGGAAACATAGGAAAAAATTCGGAACACCTGATTACTTCTTGCAGGAAAGCATTAACGTACGGAAGATTACTCTTGTCATCCAGAGTCGGAAGTCTCTCTGTGCCCAAAACATTAGCTATCTCCTGGTACATTTTTTCTTGGCATTCCGGGTTCTGTACAAGACTTTGCAAGAAGCCTCCGATGAAGATGGAAACAGTAAGAACACCGTCACCAACGAACTGGATGAGTGAAGACGCAAGAGATTCATCTGAAAAAAAAAACATCATATAAAGAAAATGAATTTGATCTTTAGCCCATAAGAACAGTTTTTAGCTACGTAATCTGTAGTCATGAGAAATTAAGCAAGGATATTTTATTTAGTAAAAAACAAAAGATTTTTTTTCTCTGAAAACGTATACCTACTCGTGAAGAATTTAGCTGTTGGATCATTCTTGGCTAGTCTGTCTTTCCTTTCTTTGATGTAACTGTCGATGACGTTCTTGATGTGATTTGGATTGAAATTTGCTTCATGCTCCTCAACTATTCTCCTGATTGTACTCAACATGTGCTGATGATATGTCATTGCTTTTCGACAGTCAGCGTACATAGGGACGATTAGACGTCTATAAAAAGTAGTTCATTAAATCTGCATTGTTAAAACAAACCCTGCAAATACTTAAAAAGAAATATCAATATAAAAGTGTTTCTTCTTCCCACGGCGGTCGCGCCAGCAGGAACTTCATTTAGACGATCAAATGGGGGGGGGGGGTTCATTTGACACCCCCTGAGTTTTAGAAACACATTGAATTTGTGCATGTTTTTATGTATTTTGTTGTTTTTACCTAAATATGCATTGAAAATATACTCTTTGACCCCCCCCCCCCGAAAATATTAAAATGACGGGCCTGGGCGCCAGAGTTCTAAAGTCATTGGATGATCTGAATTTCGGGGTCCAGAGGGAGAGAGATGAATTCCCCAATGCCATTGGAAATGACAACTTTGTACCATAGCATAGCTCTAGTTTAGGAGGTCATGCTTATCGGGCCGACGCGAAAAGTTATGCTCTTGAATGCTATTTTAAAGATGCACCTAAATCTTCAATCAAACCTAGTATTATTAACAAAAATATTGAAATCTAATTGAAAAAAAGTTTTGCTATTAATTTCGAAAATGGTGGTTAGCCAAATGCAGCCCATTAGAGAGAAAAATTTTCAAAATAGGGCAGCTTAAGATTTTCCAAAATTTTTATTCCATCTTCTACACTTTTTCTCCAAAATGTTACGCTGAGACCAGCGTGGCTTCAAGCTGGTCTCAAGCTTCAATTAAATAAATTCGACTAAGAATAAAAATTTGATCCTTGTATAGTCAAACATTGAACTACTATATTCGCGCTATTATTTTTTTTTGTTAAATTGTATTGCATTTTAATGCAACAAATTATTCATGTTATATGTACAGTGCTATATAACGCTTTTATTTTCAACTGCTCCTGGGAATTAAAAATGTTTTTTATTTTTCGTAAAATAAAAAAAAAAAACATTTCAGCCTTAGTTGCTGAAACAGAATTAATATAATCCTTTCATACTTGTTTCTTGGACGGCCTAAATTTTTTTCAGAATAAGTCAGCTACGTAGAAACGAAGAGATTTAACTGACAAAATTGAAATTTTCATGATCTGCAAATGGTATGAGAAACACCGATTTAATTTGTGGCAAGAGATGTTAGTGTTAAACTTAACTTTTCAAATTTTTTTGCTCAAAATCATTCTTTTTGTCACTTACACCTCTTTAAATACCTCTGCATCAATTGATCGGGGAATGCACAACAAATCTGGAAGTGTGGCATGCATTAAAATCAAATGTAATACCATGAGGCGTATTAAAACTACCGAATTTGATGTAGTTCTTCATTTATTTTGATCATGCACCTCAAGCAAATAACGATTCTTAATTTACAGACGATAAAACTTGTGAAAGTTCAAAGGATATGAAATTTGATGAGAATAAATTATCTGCATGTCACCTCAATTGAAAAAAAAAAAAAAGGTTAAAGCTGAGTTTTTATTTTTAGATGGCATGTTTTGCAATAGGTAACTTCTTCATAGTGTACCAGCGGCTTCAAAATGAGCTGAAAGCAGTTTCTTCGTTCCGATTATTTAAATTAATAAAAACCATCTAATAATGAAAAAACAAGATAAAACATTTGCAGTAAGGTTTTTGATTCGCCGCCTTTTTTTTCCCACGGAAATTTTCGGGAAAATAGGTTCTAAAAGCTGTTATTCTAAAAACAAACGTTTATGAATCCTTTTCCAATCTATTAGTTAACTCATAGGCGCTTTTGCTGAATAAAATTTCTTATTTTATTATTTTATGCACTTTTGAAGCATAAAGGTGAGTAAAAAAAAATGATAATGACTTGAATTTGATTTCTTCTTTTATTGTTTCTTCTAATTGTTTTTAGTTAAAGAAAAAAATAAATGAAAGGATTATTAGCTGTTTTTTTTTTAATTTTATGTTTATTTTTTAAACAGATTGACCGGAATTCAGACCACATATGTTTGGAAATAAGATTTGAAGACTATAAGGCTCTCGCAGTTATTTTATTAAGATTAAAAGAAAAGAAAAAAAAAACGGAAAATGATTTCGGGCAAATGGAATTTCTCCTTCTCATTCGTGTAAACCAAGTTTAGCTTAGATGAATTCCAGAATTATATCATTGTTTGTGTCCATTTCAATGCATACGAACTAAACATTAATTTGAAATCTAGCTGCACCCAATAAATAAAATGGAGTTTACGTTTTCCCAGAATATTCAAAAGTTTAATTTACGTTTACATTACACCATTACATTTAATAATATTTTAGGGGGAGGGACACCATGCCAGGAACGGCACTTCTACTCCCCTATTTCAGTTTATGCAAACATAATTATGAAGAGCATTATTAGCTTTTACATAGTACTTATTTATCCATTGAGGTTTAAAAACGAACAAAATTGCATTCAAATCAGAAAGCATGTCAATTGTGGTTTTTACGTTTGGCGATATTTGATCTATTTGAAGAAAAAAAATTTGCGGTATCTTCAAAACTTTACAGGCTCATGATTAGAAAGTTTCAATGAAGTCTAAGAAATATACAGCGTTAATTAATCACGTAAAACTCTTCAATGATTTGTTATGATGAATACGTTTGCTCAGATGAAAAAAAAAAGTTCATTTGTTCACTTATTAAAAGTTCTTACAGATAGAGATTGACTGAATAAAAATTGCTAATTAGGCCTAGGATTTTAATGCCGAGATGTTTAAGAGCTGTTAAAAAATAATCAAGTCAAATCATCGGACATATAAACAAAGAATCTTTCTAAATTTCTGTGATGAGTGCTTCAACGGTGTCTGGGAAGAAGCAAACAAATCATCAGCGATTTACCTTACCTTACCTCAATAAAATATTTTCCAAGTTATGTGTAATTAGTTTATATGGAAACTGTCAGGGAAATGAGAATTTGGACTTCACCTTGCAATTCCACCACACAGTAACAGTTTTGTACTAGTCATCCCCTTCAGGACAATTTCATAAGCTTCGTTTAATTCCAGTAATTCTTTCTGTGAAATTCCATCTTCACCGAAAAGCATTTGACGAATGATTGAGCAGCACCTGTCTGTTAATATCTGAGTGATGTTGACTGGCTCGCCCTCCGAAGCCCGGAACTCTTCAATGGACGCTTGCACTTGATCGTAAATGGGTCCTGCCATGGAGTCCCTTAACGTGATCATTCCATATTCCTTGAATGCTTGGGTGAAGAACTTCCTCTGCACTTTCCAGTTTTCTCCATTTAGAAAAGCTACGCCTTGGGAGAGGAAAGCATAATCTCTATTTTTGCAAGCACAAGAAAAAAAATATACAGTACAAATCAGAAAACTGTATAAAGGTACAGGATGGCTATGATTAAAGTTCATAGACCAACGTAGAGCTTGTTCTGAAAGACGTATGTGATTAAAACTTGGTTTATACTTTTAATGGATCATTGGAAAGGGGGGAATCTATATTAAAAAAAAAAATCGTCCAAATTTTTACCACCAGGTACAAAATAGATGCAAGAGGGACATACATAAATAAAGGTAAAAACTTTGAATCGTTCTTGTCGAATTTGTTGAATGTCCGTTCGCACTGAATTTGAACACACATGTTCAAAGCGTGGTTAACAGTTTTGCGATGCAATTTTCTTTAAACTGCCGTAATTTGGCGAAGTATTTTTTTCTAAGCCTTTTGCGAAGAATTTTTTTTCTAAACTGCAACAACAACAATTGTGGTAGATAAAGAAGCAAGAAGCCCTCACCTGGTGGGAAAGATCTGAACTATTATTTCCTTGTTTCAGATTTCTTTTCCCCATGTTCCGTATAACGTATACCACAGGTTTTATTGACATGTATCTATTACGACGACCCTACCTTAGTCTGAACAGGGCAATTTGAATTATGGCTCTTTATTTTGCGGACATCTTACTTAAGGGCGCATAATTCAATATCTTTTAAATTTAGCAGCAAGATTGACGGATGCATTACTCATTAGATGGGTGTACGTACATTTGAATATTTCAGTTAAGGTATCCGACTACGTTCGTAGAGCGTTTTTTTTAATTGACAAAAATATTTTAAGCCTTTATATTTTTAGATTTAATTAACATCATAATTATTGAAAACACACTGTAAAAACGAATGCATAAATATATTTTACAAAATTTGAAAAAAAAAAAAAAAGAAATTGTAGTAAAATTTAGCATTTTTTAAAAAATGATCCAGTTTTTACAAAAATGCATCTACTTGAATATTTTTGTATGATTTGCATTTCTTATACACTAGACTAGGGAATGACCTACAATCTTAGCTTTATTTACTTTCAGTAAAAAGTTATGATGCTTCGAAATTGAATTTTCGAGATTTTAACTACCTTTAAAGCTAAATATGTGCACAAAACCAGTAAAATTTATGCAAGTCAGAAGATTACAGGTCATTATCTAGTAAATACTATGAAAAACATTTCTGCTGAATTTTATTCAAATATGTTATGAACTTTTTAAGAAATCATCTTTGAAGTATCAGTTTTCATCAAAAACAGTTCTGAGAAAAACACGTTAGAAGTGGGAAGAAACAGTGTATTTTTATAGTTTAAACTACTATAACTTTCCTTTGAAATGACGTAGAGACAAAACAAAACCTTTTTGAAATCCTAGAATGTTATATTTTACTATACCGAAGTTTTTTAAAAAGTGTTTTTTTGACGAAAAATGAAGTTTTAACACGTAGGCGGATACCTTAAATTTAAATATTCAAACCAGCTGTTAATCACCAAACAATGCAGTTTTCCATAATAAGGTACAAACCACTCCTTGGCGAAAATATGGTCGGTATTATTTTTATAATTCAAATAAATTTGGAATGCAGCGTCTAATTTTCAGTAACATCAGGTCAAAGATTAAAGGCTAAATAGTTGAATTAAATTCAAGAACAGCAGAAAATGCGTCATGTTGTGGGCCGTTATTTTTTTACTGGAAACTCTGAATAACTCTATCGCGTTTAATATTAAATTTTGTTCAGAAATGCTGTCAAAGTGCAGTTTGTACTTTTTTCTTAACTTAATTGACATGAACAATTTTTGGTTCAATACAGGAATACGTTATAACTGTGCCAGTAAACAAAGGTATGAGGATAATGTCTTAATTATTTGCTTGAGAAAGTTCTGAGTAAACATAGCGGCTCTTTCTCCAAGATTGATATCGGGTTTTACCTCGCAAAATAATAGAGTTGGTCATAATCCGTACTGCATTACCTTTTTAAGTCATTAAAATCAAGTCCAGTCGATTGTCAATATAATACAGTCGACGCTCGATATAACGACCATCTCCGTTCCACAAAAAAGGTCCTTATAACGGGTGGTCGCTATAAGAGGTAGAATTTAAAAATGTATATGCATGCATCATGCAGTATAGTAATTCCATTAAAATTGCCAATTTTTCAAAGATTCCAACAAAATGCTCAAATTATATTTTATCATTGGAATTTAAAAAAAATTATCAGTGCAATATGTTATAATAAAATGTTAAACAGATTTTAAAGTAGAAAATATAAGGAAAAAATTACATACTTGCAAATCATTCATTTTCGGAAGAAAAAATCAGAAATGGTTGTTTGCCTTTTTAGCACATGTGATTTTTGCAAAACATAATTTTCCATTTCAGTTATTGATGACAAATAGTGTTCTGTATTTTCTTGCCTTTCAAAAAAACATTTTAAAGTCTCGATAGCATTAGACACATTTTTTATGCTAGGAGTTTTTGTTACAATTTCTTCCTCTTCTTCATCTGATGATGATGCATCAATTTCTTCCTGTCCACAATAACGGGAAATTAGTTCATCTTCTGACAGATGCTCGACACATTCCAAGTCATTATCGATTTTAGCGTAATCGTCAAAGTTCAACGTTGCATCCATGTTCGTTTTCTGAGAAATTTCTTGCAGCATTTCCTCTTCTTCAACGAAATTTTCATCTTCGATTGCCGGACTAATTATTTCAGCAGTAGATTCCCTTTCCTCTTGCTTTTTAAAACCAGCATGATGGAAGCAATTCTTGATGGTTTTTTCTGAGACGTCATTCCATGCTGCTTTAGAGAGATGCAAAGCTGTTAGGACATCAACTTTGTAATCTTGATCTTCGTCGAGTGCAGAAACAACTCTTCGCAGTAGTAACTTCCTATAATTGCGTTTAAAACTCATAATGACCCCTTGGTCTAGTGGCTGAAGAACAGATGTGACATTAGGTGGAAAATATTCCACGGTGATTGATTTCAACCCATTTAGTTAGGGATGAGCCGTGCAGTTATCAATTACAAGAATAATTTTTCTACCTTGAATTGTCATTTGCTTATCCAAGCAACGTAGCCATTCCTCAAAAATGAGAGATGTCATCCACGATTTGGAGTTGTTTTTGTACGTGACAGGTAAGGTTTTGAGTCCTTTAAAACATCTCGGCTTTTTTGATTTTCCGATCACTAAGAGTGGAAGTTTTTCAGTACCAGACATATTTGAGCATAAGAGAACTGTTAGTCTTTGCTTGGCTTCTTTCCCTCCACTCGCAGTTTCGTTTTTTAAAACGAAAGATTTATCAGGTTTCATCATGAAAAACAGTCCAGTCTCGTCTGCGTTAAAAATATCCTCTGGAGTATAATTTTTGATAATTTCTTCCAGCTTTTCTTTTTTCCATGTGTCCACTGCTTCTTCATTCACAGAACCACTTTCGCCACAAAGCTTCCGGAATGAAAGACCATGTCTGGTTTTAAATTTTTGCAACCATCCGTCCGAAGCTTTGAACACAGTTTCGTCAATGTCCATTTTTTGAGCAAAAGTTAGAGCTTTTGACTTCAGCAAATTTCCATCTATTGGGACATTTTTTGATCGCATTATTTTCAACCATTCATATAAACCTTCTTCGATCTTCTGAAATTTCCCTTCACGGGACCGATTTCTAGAAGATTTGACTCCAATTTCTTCTTTTCTTAAAATTGAGTCCCGGTTGTTAATGATGCCAAATAAGGTGCTTTTGGGAATTTTGAAAACTCTAGCAATTTCGCATTTTTTAAAAACTTTTTTATCAACTTCATTTAAGATTTTAATTTTAGTATCTAGACATGTCGCATTGCGCTTGTTTGAACCTGCCATCTCGTTCAATAGCGAAAATGCAACTCCTGTTTGCAGTATGCATTTTACTGAAGAACCTTATTCTTTTTTCGCTCCTTCCCCCAGAGGATAACTAATCCAAGGCACGTGACCTGGAACCTGTCAACATTCAGGTTGAAGAGCAGGTTAATTTTTCTCGAACCCTCTCATTCACATTTCTGGAAGCAGAACTTCTGAGCTGACATGACACCACCAGTCACGGACAGCAAGACTCCTCGTATTTCGGAGAATCGACCCTTGGGAAAACACGTGATTCAAATGACAAAAACTACCAATACATCTGTCAACCCCTTTTCCTAAAATCCGTAAAGTCCACGTGCTCTCTCCCCCTCTCTATTCTTTCCATACTATGGTGAGTGGTAATCCCCTCCCCCTGTCAAAGTTGGACTGACTGAACACTGAAGGCTGCATGCAGCTTGTCAGTAAACTATAATCAAGGTCATTTCAAGTTACAAATTTAGAAACATGTTCTTTTTGGAAAAATACCAGAAATAGTGTCCGTTGAATGCGGTCGCTGTATTGGATTGGGCGATACAGAACGGTCGTTATACCGAAAGCAAATTAACATAGAGTTCATAGGAAGAAAGTTGGGGCTTTTATCACTGGTCGTTATAATGGAATGGTCTTTATAATGCGTGGTCGTTATAACGAGCGTCGACTGTAGTTGATTTATATTAAATTGCGAGCGAAACAATTCGTTCCTACATAAATCTGCATAAAGTAAATGAGATTTTCAAGCACAAAATGAATCAAGAAAGCTCATTCTACCAAATAAGATCTCTACATATAAAATTAAATAAAAAGTCAATAATGAGTTGTTTTTTTGGGTTAAGTCTTTAACATTATCAAAGCTAAACTTCCTGGTCTTTATTCTAAACTTACCATCTTGAAACACAAACGACAACAAGCTAAAATCCGTAGTTCTGTTGAAGCATTCGGCTTTAGACACGTGTGCTTCACGAATAAGTTTTGCTGTTCCAAGGTTTATGTAGAGTTGGCCAGTAACTCTAAAGCTAAAAATGTCACCGTACTTTTCTTTCAAGGCATCCATTTGGAGATGGCTGTCTTCTTCTTTTAAGGAAAACATGAGACCGAAATAAGGAAGTCCTATTGGTCCTGATGGCAAACCTCTGTTATTTACATAGTAGTACAGCATAAGCAGAACGAAAACAACTGTTACGAATAACGCAGGTACGTTAGAAAATGTCGAAACTATGTTTAGAATCATTTTGTAGTTCTGGAATTTTTTCTAAGAAGCAGAGAACCTGAAAAAAGGATGCATATTTATGAGTGCAGACTCAATCTTACCCACTTTAAATGTATAAATTGAAATTAAGGTATAAGAAAATTTTCCCCTTTTGTCTTGACGTATTATCACCGTCACAACCACTAAATATAATTTCTTTTACTGATTCCTTATAGATTTATAATGATTAATTGCTTGAAATTTAAAGCTGTCATAAATATTCTTTTATCCTCCTTAATTTGAGATGCAGTTTTTGTATTTTTACCAGTTCCCAAAGGAACTATCACTTTTTGGTATTATAATATTCCTTTAACTTACATTTAATATTTTTTCTCCGAATATATGTCGTTTAAATTATAAAGTATAAATATCAAAAAATCGTATGTGTACATGTGAATAACACTAGTTGAGTTATAGTCCCTTATTTTAAAAAATAATTTTTTTCAGCAGCGATAAATATTTGATTCTTGGCTGAAAATGGTAGAAGTGACTTGGCTCATCTACGCAAATAAGGGGAAAAAATTTATATATACATAAAAATAAAAAAAAGGCGAAAAGGAATAATCTAGTGGCTTCTAATGGAAGCAAAAAAGTATTTACATTTGTCAAGAACAAAAATCGGCCAATATTAGCAATGCAGCCATTCTCGTTCAAATATGTTTCGAGAAGTAAAGAATTATTGTTGCCAAAAACTAAAAGGAACACTATTCATGATATTTTGCTCCCCCCCCCAAAAAAAAAAAATTAAAATATGTTGCAGACAGTGTCGGAAATGAAACTTATTCTCTTAACTGCTTACTTTCATTTATTCTGACAACTGTTTTGATGTATTTTTAACATAATGTATACTACAAATATATTCCTGCTTTGCTAGCCATAAAATAGCTTGAACGCTATACGTAAATTGTGCACTTTCAATTACCAATGTATTAGTTTCCATTGTGTTTCGAATCACAAATTTCTTGAAAAAAAAAAAAAAAAAAACATTTTGCATCGAAAGGAAACACAGGAATTTTTTTTTTTTTTCATAAGCATTTTGTAATAAAAGTCATTACATTTAGGAACTACATGTATATTTAACACTTATACAGGGTTCGCATGCTCTTAAGCTACGGCCCATTTTGTAAGGACTCTTTCACCAGTAATTGTATAATGTATCGTGAAATTCATTAAGAATGAAAAAAAATCTGTTATAGAGGTGGTAAAGCAGGATTCGCACACTTTTAGGCCACGCCCCATTTTGTAAGGACGGTGCCACTAGTAATTTTATAAAACTATCTGATACATAATGAATCGTGAAATTCGTTAAAAATTAAAAAAAAGCTTCTACTGTGCTGGTAGTCAAGTCCTTGCAAAATGGCCGTGTGAACCCTGTTATACAAGATTCTCAGTCTTTCAGGCATGTATCACGGGCAAGAAGTGAACGAGCACAAATCCTTATAAAAATTTCGGGTGCCATAGCTTTCCCCGAGAATATCAGGTGCAACTGATATTTTTACAGCGTCATTTTCTAAGGACTATTTCACCAGTAATTATATAAAACTATCTCATAGATTTTGTTTATTATCAACTCGTGAAATTCATAAGGCATAAAAAAAGGAAGAAAATTCTATTTCACTGGTGGGGTCAAGTTCTTACAAAATGAGGTGTGTCTGAAACGCGTGTGAATCCTGCTACAACAATATACTCAGTCTTATTTCAGGTATGTATCACCGACTAGAAGTGTTTAGGGCACAGATCCTATTGAAAATGTCGGGTGCCATTGCTTTTCCCGAGAATGTCAGGGGGCAACTGATATTTAAAAATAAAACAAAATCAAACGTACATTTTACTGCACATAATAATCTTTATAACGACTACACTATTAAAAAAAATAAGTATTTAAGATTGCTAATGCGAAATGCATTATGCCTTTTAGATATCCAAAACGAGTACAATGCAATTTTTATGGCAAAATTCGTCTCCTTTCTTTTTGACTTTGTTTGATTGTATAATTTTATACCACTTACATGACTATAAAACATAATGAAATTGAAAGACTAATTAATAAGATTTTTACGTTAAAGAATATCAGCACGAAGTTTGAAAGTTTCCCTCAAGAATTTGAAAATGTGGTTCTAATCCATACAGCATTTGAACCACTGCACACAAGGATAACTTCTTTACTGGCCAATATTATGAAAAACATATATAATAATTATTATCAGAACGAACTAAAATCCATGTAAGCTAGAATACGAATAGAGTATGAATATGTAGATTGAAAGATATCATATATCTGGGCCGTAAATGCTTTTAAAACTGGGTTTTAATAGCCAACTGTGGAAATTTAATACCTAACGTACAAAAATTTGGTTATAAAAATATGGTTAAGTCAAGCAATTTACATTTTATATCTACAACATATATACACAACAATAAAATAAAATAATTTTTATAAAAAAATAGAACCGACTTCAAACTATAAATTGCGCTAAAATGTGAAAAATAAATTAATTCTTTTAACAACATCGATGTGACTTTTAAACATAGTTTTAGAAGTCGGTGCAAAATGAGTACAGATAAAATCTTTTGTAATCATGAATCAATTACAAATATATATATTTTCGCAGAATTAGCAACAGTTCTAATGGGAAGTAAAAAATGGTGTAGTGTGGTAACTAGACTCATAATTTTGCACCGAATTCTAAAACTATGTTTAAAAGTCACATTGATGTTGTTAAAAGAATTAATTTATTTTTCACATTTTAGCGCAATTTATAGTTTGAAGTCAGTTCTATTTTTTTATAAAAATTATTTTATTTTATTCTTTTTAGTGTAAATACATGTTTTATGTAAATACTATACTTCTAAAAAATCCATATCAAAGGGTAAACCTTCTTTAAATGAATGGCACTAAAAACTAATCATTTGTATGAAAAAATTCCGTTTTGAAGTTGATTTTAGCAAAACAAACTGATTGGATTAATTTTTGCCTCAGAGAAGCCTTCAGTCAAACTCTTGCTGTAATTGCTTTTAATATGTAATAATTTGCCCAATGGCAACAAACACTTTTTTAACAATGACTTTTATATTTATTAATAGTTTTCCCAACAAAGAAAAATCAAGCCAAGCCTTTTCAATTAAAATAAAAAAATACTTGTTTTTCGCCCATGACGTTTTTTCTAAAAAGCAAATGTAGTCAAATTGATTTGCGATATTTGAGTTAGATGACCCTCTATCGATTAAAGAAAAAATCATCAAAATTGGTTCCTTTAGTCAAAAGTTATGAATGAAAAAAAAAAAAAAATTCTACATTTCCACCCATAACTTTTTTTCCCAATTGTCGAATATGGTCAAATGAAAGTACGGGACCTATGAGAAACCACTCTCGATCGATTAAAAAGAAACTCATGAAAATCGGTTCATACGGTGAGAAGTTATGAGTGGACAAACAAACAAAAAAAAAAACGACATACATACAACATGAATGTATAACCTCCTGCCTTTGTGAAGTCGGTTAAAAAAATAGCAATTTACATTTTATAAAGGAAGGCAACTTGGCTGTGGTGGCGCCATCTGGTGTCTTCCAACTACAGTGTGTTAGGGTTAATGCTGGTCACCTTTCACCTATCAAGTGACCCTTCACAAATGGCCAGCAATTCCCGTGGCTTTGACAAGGGCGAATTCCGACAAGGTAAATGCCTCCACGAATTTAAAAAAAAAACATGTTATATCTTAAAAAGTTACAGCATTTATCTAGAGTTATAAGCTCAGAAATATATTTCAAATGAGAACTAAAATTGTCTATACTTCAATTAACTATGTTGCCATTTTTCAAGATTTAGAGAAAAAGAAACTAAGAAAAAGCCCTTATGTTTTTAGCTTTCTTTTCGTAGCTTTCGTGAATGCACATAAAATAAAATTAGATCACATATAAACATTTCCTGAAATATAATAAATTTTGGATGTTTAGCTCACTTACATGGATATATTTTCAATGTATGTATATTCCTGATCTCGGCATAAGTTCTTCACTCAATGCATCATATCTTTCGATAAATCTCTGTCAAATAAAATCTTCGAATAATGCTCTCATTTCTGTCCGAGCAAGACTCCAATAGGTTCAACCTTGGTTTAAATCTGCCTCTGAAAGAACGCACGCCTCTTTCTCTCAACATCTACTCTTATTAGAATATCTGACACACGGCAGTTGCTCTGTGACGTATCATTTACTATGCGAGGCTACGAAAATTCGAGACTGGCTCGTTAGATTCCTCCCACAACAAGGGGGGGGGGGGCGTCAATTAGGTGTGTTATCTAACATCTCTTGCCGGAGTAACAGGAAATATTCCGACCGTCCTGTTTCTTGTCTTTTGTAATTCTTCCTAATATATATATAACTTATATTATCGTCTTTCCTCAAGCACACAATTCGTATAAATTTTAACAAATTTTTACAGAACTTTATTTCATAACTTGTTTCGCTCAGAAATTATACCTTTGATATTATTTCATATGGAGGGGGGAAAAAAAACCTTTTTATACTCATCATTCGAAAGCTGATTTTTCTAACGTAAGATGAAATGCGATTAAAGTTTTTTTTTTCTTTATTAAAATGCGAATAATAATTGTTTTTCGCACGATCAAGGCTTAAACGGACTTCTTTACTCCCGTTCAGGTTAGTCTCGAATTCTGCATAGTACTTACTTTCGCTCGAAACTTTGTCTTACTCGCAGAAAGTAACGCACCCTGGGTACTATGGGAGCATATGCCCTGTGTCCATCCTTTCAGGCAGTAAATGCTAGGAATATTCACAGATGAGCGTCGCTCAGTTTATTAACGTTTTAATACTGAATCATTTACTGATAATGACTACAAAAGCAAGAATCGATAAGATAAAACAGAATGGGAAAAGAAAACATGTATCGACCTTGAAACTTAAATGGATGACAGTTGGTTGAGTGTTGAGACAACAAAAAAGAAATTCTTTTGTTTACCAAGCAAAGAGCAAAATTCAAGTCGAACGTATAAAATTTTTACTTTTTTTGAAAAATAAAACGTGTTGGGGATGCTTTACTGTTTCAGAAGAAGCGATAGCGGAAGTGAACACAAAGTTTTACTGTTTTAGCGCCAACGCTGCCACATTTATGAATTCTTCGCTGAATGGAGAATTCCGTTCGTATTGAACGGCTTACCCCCCGAAAAACTAAATATCTAATATTTTCTACTTTTTAGCCTATTTTCACATAAAAGTAAAAAAAAAAAATTCCCAATGTGTCAAAAAAATATCACTAAAAATAAAAAGTCAAAAATAAATGAAGCAATTAAATAAAGAATGAAAAATAAAAAAAATGAAAGTAGGGTTATGAAATGGGAAAAATGTGGGTCTGTCTGTCCCCCCTAATAACGTTTGAAGGAATTGTCCAATTCGAAAGATTTTTTTTTGCGTTCGAAAGATCTCGGCGAGGACATCTAATTTCCAAATTTTATTTTTTGATTTGATCAATTTTGAGCAGTTCGAAAAATTTTAACATTAGCGCCTATAGGGAAATATGAAGCAAAATATTGTTACGAATTTTGGGCTACCGACGTTGTTCCTCGCCAAGCTTGGTGCCATCTCGGATCGTGATAGATAGTTCCAGTCGGAAATTTCTGGAATATTCCAGGGTTGCCAGACTTTCCAGACGACTTTTAGCCAGTTGGGAGAGAGAATTTAGCCAAAATTAGCCATTTAAATTAATTCGGTTGTTGTTGTTACTGTTGTGGTTGTTGTTGCTATTGTTGCTGCTGTTGTTATTGCTCTCAATTGTAGTTACAACCAAAGTTCCAACTCGGACATTCATTTTGTTGGATATCGGATATCCCTATGTCTCTTTGCATGACGGATTTGTGCCGGATATCGAATATCCGATGTCTCTTGTCTGACGGATTTGTACTGGATAGCCGGTTCTGATGTTTGAAACCTGTAAATTTCAATGCATATTTTTAATCTTGGTTGAAATAAAGGAAAAACAAATAGTAAACTTTAATGCGGTAAACTAAATTTACAATTAGCCAATATTAGCCGGAATTGTTTGCGGCTAGTGATTGAAAATACTTTTAGCCAGTAGCATCTTAAACTAGCCGTAATGGCTAACTTTAGCCACATCTGGCAACCCTGGAATATTCCTGTCACGCCATCCGCGATTACATATAAATAGCTCCGACGAGGAGAGTTCAGAGAGTTCAGTTACGTTGTAGACTTTGGCGAGTGCCCGATAGTCTGAGCCATTGCGCTGTAAGCTTCGTGCTTGTTTCTATTCGTATTTGTAAAGTAAATACGTGAAGAGATGGATTTGCTTGGAACAAACTTTATCGGAATGCTCTTATGACTTAAAAATAGAAACAAAATTTATCCAAAACTAAACGGGCCTATTTTTCGATAAAAGATTTTTATCTGGATTTTTAAGGATAGTTCTGATTGCGTTAATGAATGAGGGAATGACTAAATGAATAAAGGAGTGAATGAATGAATACATAAATAAAAGAATGAATATGAATGGCTGATTGATTGATTGAAAGAATAAGTAAATGAATATGTATTAACCGTAATCGTTGAAAACGGTACATTATAAGTAATTAAAGACTCAAGCTGAATGAGAGAGAGAGAGAGCGCTAGATAATAAATCTAATGTTGGTGTATACGGGAAAGTAGGCTCGTATAGTTCTATTCGGAACTTCTTATTCACATAGAGCAGTGATGTGCAAACTATTTTCATTTGAGACCCCCTATTATGTTTAAAATTTTTTCGCGTCCCCCTGGATATACAGTAGACGTTTTGTATAATTGTCAACGAAGTTCTATTGAAATTCTTTCTGGGATTTGTTCTTTGTTGGTTTTTGAAACAGGGTCTTGACGTCATCGATTGAAACGACTCCTTTTTAAAAAAGCGCACCAAACTTATAAACCATCATAAAAATGTTATAAAAGTTGTAACATCATAAAAATCAGTTAATGAATCAACACATAATTTTATGAAAAAATGCTTCTTATGCTTATGGATATAAATATTTTTTTAATGAAAAATACTTTAAAAAACCTTACATCATAAGAAGTCAATGTGAGGTACGTGCTTTGCAAAGAGCTCATGGTTGCTTCTATATGTTCGGATCTGTATTGGAAATCGCAAGCCGTAAGTCATCTTCAGGATCCAATCGAGATCGATACTTTGTTTTAATGGAAACTAATTTTCAAAAGGACCGGCAGGATAGCGTAGTGGTTAGCCGCAGGCCTCGTAAGCCCAAGGTCTCAGGCTAAAACCTGGTCCAAGTCGGTGGACTTTCAAAATGCAGAAAATTGACAGAGCACATGGTGTATGATTGATTGCGCGGCATGTTAAAGATTTATTGAGCATCCGTTTGGCGTGGATACTCTCGGCTAAATTAAATTCCGCAATTAATTCCAATTAATTGAGACATTTTAGTAATTTCAATAGTTTCGTCAAGTTGTAGAGCAAACGCAGGAGAGTTTTGTATTCGGTTTAACAGAACCGATTCTTCATTACGTGATATAGTGAAAATTCGGCGAGAAACGGTATCTCTTGATAACATTATTGTTTTTAAATCATTACCATATTTTTCTCCATGCATAATTGATGTCCTAGTGATTGTTGAAGGAAGAACGAGGGATTCTCCAATTGTACCGTGGTTTCAAATTTTCCCCTGTTAAATATGATACTTCTAAGGATGCCCGTAAAGCTTTCTCAGGAATTGCAGTATATGTTTTCATAAATAGTTTATTTTTCATACGTTCAGAGCGTCTTTTTAAAAAAAAAATTCGGATTTATTTTCGAATTATTTATGTTTAGTTTTCTAATGTCTTTTTAGTTTAGCAGGTTTAAAACTTTCATTTGCTAATTTTTCCGAGCAATTAATACGCAACGGACGTTCTTCCCCATTAACAATGCAAAATGTAAACCGGTATTTTTAATAAACACTTCTTGATATTTTCTCAATTTTTATTAGATAATGTACGCGAGAGCGAGAATGCTGATATTTGTTATAGATGGAAGGGGTCGTTCATAAATGATGTCGCACTTTTTTTCAATATATTTGACCCCCCTTCCCCCCTTTGTCACAAAGTGTCACACTTCAGCATACCCCCTCCCCCCCCTTTGTCACATGTCACGCTATATTGCGAAAGCATATACACTTGCAGTTTAGAAACAAAGCACTACGTTATAGATCACATTTACAATTTTTGAACTTTTATGACATTTATGAGCCTAAGAATAATAAGTATTTGTCTATTTAATTTGTGTAAAATAAAATTAAGGTTTAAAATAAAATCAATTAATATATAATATAATAGTAAAAAAAATATTAATACAAAAGAAGAATTGAAAACAATGGATTGAAAACATTCTCTAAAAATCTAGGCGACAGGCAAAAGAGTAAGGAGCCAGCTCCCAAGAGAGGGGGGGGGAGGGGGGGATAGCGGAATATACCCCTCCCCCTTCGCACATTTTGATATCTAAATAAATCCATTTAGAAAACAGGCATCAGTAAACAGCTTCCAAGTGATACCCCCAACTAACCAAGTAGATCACCCAAGTGATGACAGCTCATTTAAAAGAATTGCAGAATAATCCTTGTGTTTTTTTGGCGCCAGCACTGAATATCTAGTCGGGGCTCAGTATTTATCGAGCCCTGCTTTTAACTGTTACGCAACCTCGTCGAGTGTGGTAGTTGTAATGCACAAGGAAAAAAAGCAAGGATGTCTACTACGCCATAAATAATTTTTTTTTTAATCTTAGAATTTAGGCAAAAGAAAAGTTTGAAATTGAATTCGACAGCTTGTGTTATATCAAAATGACTTGCTTAAAAAATGAATGAAATAATACTATTTACTTTAAATTGGTATTGAGTCAATTCGTGTAAAAATGTTCGTGCAAAAACAGAATTAGGTGGTATCGTACAGTCGCGATAATTTTGCTCATACGTGTGGATTTTATCAAAATAGTTATGAAAGGAAACTAAAGTTGAGATGATGCTTATTTTGGGTTCAGCTGCTTCATTTTGATATTTTTTTCTCTTAAGATTGTTCGAAGTCAGTAAAAATGAAACGCTCTACTTTGTCTTAAAAATCTAAACACCCAAGATTTCCTTTTAACCTCTATCTAGAAGATAATTTAAACCTTAATCAGCATCGATGTTATCGATATGAAATCAATAAGAATACAAAGCAATTTTAAAATGAAAAAAAAAAATTAATTTTCTGATGTTAAATACTTTGACTTTAACCAAAATGGGTGATGTCACACTTCCTAATACCCCCTCCCTCCCCCTTGTCACAAACTGTCACAATTTCTAGAACCCCCCTCCCCGCCTCGAAGCGTGACATCATTTATGAACGACCCCGAAGGTGAGCAGCCGATACCGTGGATTACTATGCATGATAACGGGGTTTTGAAACCCCCTGATAGCGATCACGAATATTGCGCTTGGAAAATAATAATTGACAGTGTCTTCGCTGGTATTATTTCCGTTCTTTAAAATAAATAACTGTAGATATTTTATAATTTTAAATTTCTTTGAATTTGACAACCCCTTAAAAATTTCTCGTGACCCCTCCGGGGGTCGCGACCCCCGGTTTGCGCACCGCTGACATAGAGGGAAAAGGCAGTCAAAAACTCCCAAAGTATGCTGCTATCCTTCAGATAGCAGCCTACTTTGGGATGTATGCTGTCAGAGATAAAAAACATATTAGTTGAGTAATACATGCAAGGAAGAATTTAAATTGTCAGTAGCTCTTACGTTTAATACGTAGCATGCAAAAAATAACATAATTCTATATTCAGATATAAACAGTGAATAAAACCTGTTTGACAACAATAATCCGGATTTAATTGATATTTTTTAGATATAAATACTGGTATGTACAAACCGAGACCTCCGTTATAATATTAATATACAATACAGGGTGTTTCTAACAGAATATCGGGGTTTTAATGCTTTGTAGTATTTATTACGTAAAACTTACAATCATAATTATAGCATGAAATGAAAGAGCAACTCAAACAGTTTTTTTTTTGTTGGAACACGTATGCGCTAGGAAGTCTCTGCGCATGCGCTAGAAAGCTCTAGTAGCAAAAATAGCAACTAGTGACCGAAATTTTTCTGTGTTCTGCAGTTTTCAAAGACCGAATTTGAAGTTACTGTGGAACGTGCATTACGGATTAAGTTCAGATGTGATCCCCCAAGTCATAATAACATCTGTAGGTGGTATCATCGATTTGAAAATACCGATTGGTTGAACATCACTGTACTCAAACGCTGGATTGGCCCGCCAAGACCCCAGCTTGTTTCACATGGTCTCCACGCTCACCCGATCTCACGGCATGTGATTTCTATCTATGGGGGTTCATAAAGGATCGTGTGTAAGTTCCTCTACTACCCGCTGACTTTCCCGACCTAAGAAACAGGATTGAGGCAGCTGTTGCAACAATTAAGCCACAAACACTGAACAACGTTCGGGAAGAACTTGATCGACTTGATGTGTGCCCTGTGACGAAAAATGCGCACATTCAACACTTATAAGTTTCTACGTAAAACTGTTTAAGTTGCTCTTTCATTTCATGTATTAATTATAATTTTACGTTTTACGTTATAAATACTACAGAGCGTTAAAACCCCGATAGTCATTTAGAAACGCCCTGTATTATTAATTATTATAACTGAGTTTGGTACAAACTGAAGTGTTACCGAAGTGGCGTTTGAGAACGAAGGTTAGTTAGCCGATTTTTTTTTGTTTCTTTAAAATTTGATTACAATTTACCCAAAGTTGTCATTCACACCCACACACCAAAAAACAAACTGACAAATTAAAATTTTTCACAATTAAGTATTCTAGGCAGTAGTTTCTTTAGTTGCTTCTCATTTAATGTTTTAGGTCTCTTCATTCATTTCAAGAATACAACTATTTGGCCGCTATTCATATACCTATTTGACAAAAATTATCTACTATCAGCAAAATTAGCACCACACAAATATGGCAACAAAACGAAGATTTACTGAAACGAAATGAAAGTTTCACAGGTTGTTGAATAGAAGAAGAGGCAATGCTGTGGAAAATAACAGTCGAAATAAAAAAACAACTAGTTTTCAATTAAGCAAAGTAAGTAATAATGTCCCAAACTATATAAAGACACATTCAAAACATAATCAGTATATATCATGTGAAAGCAGTTAAACTCATAACGGTTCTACCATCCACCAAAGCAAGCCGGCTGGCAGAGTGCCAAGAAAAATACATTCATGTTCAAGGGAAGGAGAAACTGCTGGTATAAAGGATGTGCCTCTATCCTCTTGTTCGAGTTCCTTTAGCACACTTAATTTCTTCCGAACTGATGCTATATGCCAGTTTAAAAATTTAGTTACTTTCAACAAACAGAGAAGCAAACATTCTGATTCCCGCACTAAACAAACGCACCTGCAAAACAAACTTTGGATTCGTTCTTTTCTGCCATGCGCAGAAGCGTGCAACTATCTAAATTCCGGAGTCGAACTGTACAGAAATCACTGTATAATTCAACATAGAAAGGGATTCAGCAAATCGCAGGGTGGATTGAGTGACTATGAGCTGAAAGACGACAAGTTTTCAAGTCTACAATAAGCCTTTCAACGGACTATTTAGAATTTTCGATTAATTATTTTTTTAGCGTTAATCAGTCATGTAGTTATCTCTACACCTACAGCAACTATTAAATACTCGTAAAAATAATTTCTTTCTAGTTCGTAAACCGAACCCAATTACTTTAGCTTGCATTTCATAACAGTAATTTCGAACTTTGTGAGTTTTACCAGAACGACAAAGGTATATGTTTTTTAAACTTTTTTTTTTAAAAAAGTGAAGTTGTCATTCAGTATAATATTGTATAATATAATTAAAACAAAAATAAATTGCTGACATTATTTACTTTTTATTAATACTTTTCAAAATTTTATATTACAAAGTATAGGAGCATTAATAAATTTCTATAATATATTTTTTTTTTTTTTTTCAATTCAAAATTTTAAATTCAAGATAGCATGCGCCAAAAGTAGTTGATTTCAAGGTAGCACATATCAAAGTAATGTCATATAAAGTGAAGCCATATTTTTCATTGGGCTTTTATAAAAGATATAAACCTTGCATCAAAGAAAGTCTTTTTTTTATATATAGAAAATCGGATAAAAACAATGGTTTAAAGAAAACTTCTCGAAATTTTGTACTTTAAAGCAGCGATGATCTCAATATAATAATCAATCAAGCAGTCAGAAAAAGTTTCTTCTGATGAAAATTTATACAAAGGTTACTATTTGAAAACATCATTCAGAGAAGTACCCTGCTCTCCACAGCCGATGATTTCAAAGCATAATTTACTCATTGGAACGAGTTAATAAGCAGTGCTGCAACAACCAATCAAGTTTTTAACTGATTTGTGTCTACAACCTAATGGTAAACATCCTGCCGGTTGACAACTTGCGGTCTGAGGTTGTCACTTGTCGGATGAATGCAAACTACGGGTATGGTTGGTATACTACGTATAGTTGCACAAAATATTTTTCGGAAATTTTGTGAACGAATATTATTTTTGGTGTCTTGGTTGAACCACAAATTGCAGGCTGTCAGGATCGAAGAATGGCGATATTTTGACTCCCTCTGGAAGAGATACTTTAAAATTTTGGATAGTGGAAGCCAGAAATAAAAATACTTGCATCATTGTGAATGCCTCTCCAGCACAAGAACGTTTGCCTAAAAGAAAAATGAACACTGTTAATGTATTGCTAACGGATAAACCCTGTGGACTCTGAAAGCCTTTTTGCTATTTGAGAAAAAAAAAGAATAAATAAATAAAGTAAAGAAGGAGAAGAAACTAAAAGTTAATAAAATGAGTATTGATGTAAATATCTTTACATTCAAATTGTGTAAAATTATCACAATTATTGGATAGCTGCAAATATTGGTCTAGAGCAGGTTGAGGTGTTCTCTTATATACCGTTTAATCGCTTTATATCAGTTTGTCTTTCAATTGAATATAATGAAATATAACTACTAAGGTCACAAACTTTTATCGGAATTTTGTGAAAGAAAGTTTTTAAAGTTGTATTACAGAATATATACTTCTACGGGGCCGTTCATAAATGACGTCACGCTTTTTCCCCATATATTTGACCCCCCTCCCCCCTTTGTCACAATACGTCACACTTCAGCGGACCCCCCTCCCCCCCCCCCTTTGTCACGCTTCACGCTATGTTGCATAATGCAGGATGGCACACTTCTTGTTACCCCCTCCCCTCCCCTTGTCACACTTTGTCACAATTTCACGAACCCCCCCCTCGGAGCGTGACATCATTTATGAATGACCCCTACGAATTTATAATACGAATGTTGCCTTGGCGGTAATGGGTGTCGCCAAGTGAGTGGGGAAATTTATTATTAAAAGGAATTAAAGTACTAAACATATGGTTTTTATATTTAAATATAAATATAGATAGCTAAAATTTGAATTTATTATTTATGCATACTTTATTCTAATTTCCATATAGTTCTCTATCGTCCCATTTTCTCCTATTTTAGTTTACATGTCTATCGAATATAAACAGAAGAAGTTGACTTGATGATGTTTACATTGGGGGTAAGATGACAATTTTTTAATCTAATAAGAAACTTTCACAATTTAGTGGATTTAGGTTAATAGAAAATTCTTTCTCTCATTCCATCGCTTTTTCTATGTATTTGGACTTAAAATATATACTAACCAAAAACAAAAGATTACATTTTTTGCATCATTTTATGCACAATGATAATTTTATCTTGTTTGTATCTAAGTTATGTATATAAATTATTTATCTAAAAAAAGGTTTCACAAAAGAAAAAAATGTTACCGAATGTAATATAAAGTAATAAACTAAGTGTGTGCACACGTAAACTCTAATAAAAGTTTTTCATGCTCGTTTGTGCTTTCTTTAGGTGGAATTTTTTTTATTTCAGAATGTAATATACTTCGTAAATAAGTTGTTTTTAGCTCCTATTTGAGTGTTTCTATTCTTTAGAAAAGTATGAAACTGGTTGAGTACTTGTTTAATAATATTTACTTCTCTTATTTTTGGCTATCTTGAAAGCTGTTTACATTAAAATGAGTTATATTTTATTGTACTGTGAGCTACAGTTCCTAAAAAATAGTACTTGTCCGTTTTGAGACAAACTAAAGCGAAGATTCCTATTGAAATTTCTTTTCCGCAAGACTTCAGTCATGATGTTGCGAAAGCAGTGGACAGGCTTTGTGTCTATTGGAGGTGTCGACCAAACGCACTAATAAAATTTTGCCGATACATGAGAAAAAAAAAAAACATCTATTTTAAATTTCCTCAAGAATATACCAACAATTACATCTGCTTTGCCAATGTGCCTGCGTTTTGGTGAGTTGGCGTTGGCATCACGAATCCTATAATCTATATTATAACAACACTGCCACTCATTTTTCTTCCTTTTACTTATGAAGAAGAAAATGCATTTCGGAATGTGCAAGTTTTACGTGTCAAACATTACCTTTTTAATGAGCTTAGTAGCATGGTCAGTAGCATGATCCGGTAAAAGGTTCTTGCAATAAATTGAATGGGGGAGGTGGGAATGGATTTAAATTATGAGCAAGACTACGTTTTTACGGAAATAATGTACGATTCTTTTTGAAGTTACGCTTCTTTTGTTCGAAGGATACGTACAAGATTTCCAGCGACGAAGATAATGGCTTAATATTCTAGTTTATGTATATGTTACCGGCAAAGTATGAAACGCCGGCATTCTGTAGAATGCCTAGGCATTGTGTATAATGCCGGACGTTAAATATAAAAAGCATTACCTACTTTCCCTAGGTATTGTATATGATACCTAGGCATTCCATAGAATGGCCAATGCTATTTAGGAAAATTATGAAAAAAACGTCCTGAGGAGGTTGTTACATAAATGATGTTCATTTCTCCAAAAAAAGAAAAAAATGTTATTCTGAAAAAATAATGAGAGTGCCATTAAAGAAAAATTATTTTTGTTTTCCACAATTATCACATCGTAGCGATTCAGCAACGAATTGTCCCTGGGTTCCTTCTTAGCCATTTAGCTTTTTGTACATCATTTACTAATTTCAGGTAAGTAGTTTCGATTAAGAAAACACTATTTTTTGCAGCGCTAGCTCTCATTTTGCACTTACAGACGGAATTCTTAACGAATCGGAGATGTATTTTATACTTTGTCGGTTTCTCATTTGGCATTCTATAGAATTCCTAGGATATGTGTGAAATATAAATCGTTTCATGCATTGACGGCTAATTTTAGGCATTCTATAGAATGCTGGATTTCAAACTTTGCCGGTAACATATATATTTAGAAATATTACTCCATTAAACGATTGATTCAATTAATTAAGGATTCAAAGTTGCCTCTATTGTTCTTAGAGACACATTTAAAGTTATAGTTCAAACTACGAGAACTTACCAACGCCAAACATTAGAGGCAATTCAGGTCTTTGCTTGCCAGGTTTGGGCAGGAATCTAGATGGGTCGAACTTATATGGATCTTCATAGACCAATGGATCGTGATGAGCTAACCAAAGATTCATCACTGTCATTGATCCTTTGGGTATTTTATACCCTTTGATTGTTGTTTCTTCTGTAAAATATATGTAAACAAAATTAAAGTTTTTTAATTTAACCAACAGAGATTTCTTGTGTGCATCAATAAAGTCAAATACAATAATGAACAGAAATTTTATATCGTCGGCGTTCTGGTATAGTTTTAAATATTGTCAATTTATGCTTTCAAAGAGTTATGAACAGTAGTAAAAATCGTTCTACACTGTTAAGAAGCTCACTGTTAGATTACGGTCACTGACTGGCAAACTAGCCGCCAGTCACTGACCGTAAAAATGCAGATTTGCCCGTGATGCTATCATGACCGTAAAAATACGTCTGTCCGTAAAATATACGGCCACTGACCGTAAATTAACATAAGGCCATCAGGAATAAATAAATAACACTGCCAACACTTTTAGAACATATACAGATTATACATTGCACGAGAGTTTCTACGCCTCAATCTGCAAAGATTTCCATTACTTGTTTTTTTTTTAATATTTATTTGACTGACATATATGGTGCCCCGTCCGCGATTCGAACGCGGCACCAGGGCAAGAGCCGTGTATCCTAACCACTAGACCGCCTCGGAATGTCGGAATGTAGTTTTTTTACCAATATAACAGCGTTCAGTAGCAATTATGAGAAGAAACAGGACTAAAATTAGTTATTTCTTGAATTTCTTTTCACAACACTACCAATTGTTGCATAAGGAAGATTTTATATACTAGAGTTAGCAATTCTATAACTTTTTCATGTAAAAATTATTATCAAGTATTTAAAAATAACAACTAATTATAATTTTTAGTTATACACAGTAAGCACATGGTAAGTGCCCATGTGCTTACTGTATAAATAAAAATTATAGTTATACAGTAAGCACATCATAGATTAAGCTTTCGTTTTATATCATACAGTAAGCTTTGACATTGTTCTTGCTATGACGTGCAGTGACATATGATCGCCTGCAGCCAATGGTGGCAGCTCTCTTCTTATCAGGAAGCTGTATTTGATGGTCGGAAACCATATTTTTGGAAGAGAGTCGTTGGACATTTTTTTAACGGTCAACTCGGCTAATTTTGCTGTAGCTCCTTATAATAAAGGGCACTGGACATTTTTCTCAAATAAGGTAGTTAGCCGTATAAATTGACGGTCAACTCTCCGAATTTTACGGAAATTTCTTAGTGTGTACAGTTTTCAAGCTCCTGCAGTACGTTTACTAATGAGTGTTCTGGGTTGTGAGATTGATTTTTATTAAAAAATAACTAATAGAAAATCTTACAATAATCAATTTTTATTCCAGTTTTTTTTTAAATTTAATTAACTTTCTGTGGATTTGTTAATTTTTATCAAACCGGCGACGGTAGACAATGATAATGGGTATCGTCAAAACCGAGAAATTTAAAAACTTGCGAAATTTTCAGGATGTATAATAGGATGGAGCGAAAAGTAAGTGCAAAATTTTGTTTTAGAAATTGTTTTAATTGTGCAGAAGTTGTGTACCCGTGTAGTATAAGTTGTATATTTTTTAAAGTTTTGATCGCCCGCAAGTGTACCAAAGTTTTGTAAAAGAAATAATGAAATAAAAAATTAAAAAAAAAAACGAAAAATAAAAATAAAAGGCAGAATTCTTGAAAATTTTACACAACTTGTTATTTTTTTATTTCAACAATTTTGGGAGTTAAATTTGATATAAGAGATACACGTACATGCTAAATTTCTTGGGAATAAAATATTATTTTGATTGCCCACAAAGAAGATCAAATTTCAGGGAAGCACTCAAAGAAATTGTTTCAATTTTAAGTATACATAATTGTGCTATTTGAATTTAAGGTACGCATTCTGTTTATGAGATGCAGCTTAAACAAGTTCATAAAATATCGTGTAGACTTTAGAGTACAGTTATCAAATTGAGGATTTTGCAGCAAAAAAGAGTTAACTGAATTTTTAGGCCAAATAGAGTTAACAATCGTTTCTTGGGGGGGGGGGGGATCATTCTATCGTTTGGTTCAACAAGGAGTTATCTCCCGTTGATAGTTCTCAAGGTATAAGCTAGAATGAGTTAGCTGCTTCATTCGCTTGGGGCAACATGGAGTTTAACTCCAGGAGATATAAAAGGGATTATAATAATTGGAGTTGAGTTATTGACTATAACATTAATCGAAAATTTTCGGCTGTCGATTTAAAAAAAAAAATCCATTGAAATATCAAATAAGAAATAATGATGAATTGAAGTAAAATTTGAAATTTTGCTATTTCCAAATTTATATATTCGTATCTCGGTAGTTTCTAATTTATCTTATACATTTTTTAAAAATTTGTAATAACAAAAGCAAGAGACGTATCATACATGAACACATGAAGTATGTTCTTTTTTACGGTTTACTGCAAGCATATGATCCTAGGAGCTCATACTGAACACTACGCTAAATCGTATTAAGGTACGCTGATACCATCAGTGAAGCATATTAGGTATGCGCCGTGGCAAATATAAGTTTTTTCTTCACAAACAGAATTTTAAGTTTCTCCTGAAATTCCAATTCTTGTATGTAAAATAGTTCTTACTTATACACTCCAAGCTGGGAAACATAGTAAAAAATTCAGAAGTCCTTATCACTTCATAAATATAAGCATTTATGTAGGACAGATTGCTTTTGTCATTCATGGTCGGAAGCCTGTCGGTCCCAACCACTTCCGCTATCTCCTCGTACATTTTTTCTTGTTCCTCAGGATGATCGACTAGACTGATCAAGAATGACCCAATAAAAACGGCTACCACAAGGACACCATCTCCTGAAAATTGTTCCAGTGAGGATACCAATGCCTCATCTGTAAAAATTATTGAACAGCTGGTTATATTAGGACAAAATAATGCACATACACATTTTTCATACATTTCTTTTTAAATTTACCTGATTCAGCAATGGTATATCTAATTTGGAAAAATAGACAAATTAAGACATTAATATATATATATATATATATATACATATATGTTTATACATATAAACACACGTATGAATCGGATTAAATTGGAACACACAAAAGCAACACGTTTGTTTAGCAAAACATTTTCTAAATTTGCGTAATAAGGAACTTAAAATTAATTGTAGAAATCAGATTGAAAAATCAGTTTCATGAGAAGTAGAAAATCTTAGCTAAAAAGAAAAACCATCATGTTAAGGAAATGAGGACATTCTGGAAGTTTTTCGTAATTAATCACGTGTACTTCTTGCACAGCCATTTTCATTACATTTTTGGTGATTGAAAAGTTAAATTGGAACACACAAAAGCAACACGTTTGTTTAGCAAAACATTTTCTGAATTTACGTAATTAGGAACTTAAAATTAATTGTAGAAATCAGATTAAAAAATCAGTTTCATGAGAAGTAGAAAATCTTAGCTAAAAAGAAAAACCATCATGTTAAGGAAATAAGGACATTCTGGAAGTTTTTTTGTAATTAATCACGTGTACTTCTTGCACAGCCATTTTCATTACATTTTTGGTGATTGAAAAGTAGATGTATTCCAAATAAATTAATAAATAAATGAAATGAAAGCACAAGGGACGCAGAAAGGGTTGAGGAGATATGGGAATGGAAAGCAGTTCCAGTTTTTACACTCCATGTTTTTGTACTAACATACTAGGATTGGCCGTATGCAGTATCGTCAATCCTCGTTTGTTAATGTGTTATATATATAAGCCGCTTAAGTGTCTGCTTGTCGCCGATAGCTTATTCCGAATTTCTTGCTCCGAGAAAACAGCATCGTGTTTGTTTCTATAATGAAAACAACTCATTACCAAAACATTTCTCTAGCATTTTGATTGATCCATCGCTAGGTTTGCAATCTCCGTTAAAAATTAATGTACACGCAAATTTAATTTAATCCTTCTTTCTTTGTTTTAATTTATTTATCGCCTGCGCTTTTTATACATATTAAAGTGGCATCGCTCTTTTTTCCATTTTTCGTTAAAACTATTGTTTTGACGATGATTATGTTGGATATAAATAAATATTTTTCACAAACAATTTGATTATATTGTAATAATATTTTTATTTTACAGATTATTATAACTTTGATGGTTTTTTTCGGTAAGCATATTTTTTTCCGAAATTATTATATCTTAATTATTTTTTCATTATATTTTACTGTTCTAACTGATGAATATCTCCTTGATTTGATGTGCATTTCCGGTTACTGGGAGAATTGTATATTTATGATATTTAGAATAGCAGTCATTTCGTATGACCGCCGGTCTTACTAGTATAAACATAAACGAGTCATGGTCATGAAAGACTTGCTCCTGCTGCGCCCTGCCGAAAATTCTGGTTGTGTAATTGGGTATAACATTCTCCTTTATAAGATATCGAATAGCTGACAGAATAAAATCATGACAATGCAGCTTTAATTTAAGTCTAAATAAATAGGCTATTTAAAAGAAAAAGTCTTTGTAAGCAATGTTGTTATACTTTTAGTTAGAAAATGCTAATTTTAAATTTCCCTTTTTTATTCTTTGCAGTCTTTAAAATGGTAGAAAAATACGTTTTTAATCTTTTTAAAAGTTTCTCTGGATCCTATTTTTCTTTAAATACATATTCTTTCAGTTCGTATTGTTTCGCTATCGAATGTTTTTTCAAAGTTTGATTGCTATACTTCAAGAAATAATTCTAGGATTCAAGCAAAAAATTGAAATATATTTGTTCCTCAATGTTAACAGGCTCTGAATAATATATGTCACCATTCGCTCAAAGTTGGGTAGAGCAATCGAATTTTTTTTTTTTCGTTAAGTAGGACCAAGGAGTACAGCAAGGATTCCAACGAGACTTCATGCACAGGTGAATTTCAATGAGAATACATTCTGATTGGTGTTCAGACCAATCGTTCCAAACGGGATGACAAAATCACACAATTGAACGTTTTACTCGATAAGCCTTATGTATCAAGAAGTAATGCAAGAATTCGAATAGAAATTGGTATGCTGCCATACCACAATGGTTACAAGTTTTAATTCGTTTTCAGTACAAGTCGTTACAAGAGAGTCACACAAGACAATCCCACAATCGAATGTTTTTCTAGCCAAGCGTATATCTAAAGAACTACTGCAAAGATTCAAACGAAAAAGTAGAAAGGAGTACTAATTTTTAAATTTTAATGTAGTTTTATTGTAATCATAGCATTTTAAGTATTAATAATCATAAACACCGAACAAATTTAAAATTAGGAAATCGAGTTTTAGCAATCTAATCGTAAAGAGAAGCTGAACGGCTAAATTAGATAAGTAGGAGTAATTTCTAAATCACAAATTTCGATAAACAAATACCCGATGCTATTTAAAACTGCAAAGTAGAAATTCATATAAAATCGTCCCTTCGTAAAATGTATGCATGAGATTTTGTAGAAAACATGGCTGATGATCTACTGATACATTTTTTGTGGCACCAGTGTAGATATTAGTATTCTAATGTGATCAAGAAAGAATTGCTTTTTCAGGACTTGGATTACCAATTAGAATATTACAATTAGTCTTTCCATCTAGAGTGATCAAGAAAGTTTTTTTTTTGTTTGTTTTGTGTCAGAACTTAGATTACCGATTATAAAATAACTAGCTTTTCCATCTAAATTATTGGAAACTAATTTTTCCCAAGATTTTTATTATTCCTATTATAAAAGTCATACGTTTCTTGAGTATTTTACGTACTTGAGAAGTATTGGGCAGAAGGATCATTCCTCGCTTGCCTATCTTTTCTTTCTTTCAGGTAGCTGTCAATGAGATCTCGTACGTTATTTTCATTGAATTTCGTTTCATGTCTTTCAACAACTTTTCTCAATATCTTCGCCATGTAATGGTGACTTTCTATGGCTTTGCGGCAGTCAGGAATCAAGGGAAAAATCACATATCTAATAAGAAAGAACAATAACATTAAGAACTTAGACTTTAACTTCCTGTGATGTCCATAAATCAAAACATAATATTTTTCGAGCAAATAGGCCGTGTTCCAATTAAGATATTTGTATGTTATAGGTGTCCCATAACAATGGTACTACGGGACTCCAGCCCCTGTTTGAAGAAACTAAAGTGCTCTCTACTAATATTCGTTACTTTGCTCGCCTTCATAGGGAAGCTATTGAAATACCTAAACATTCTTACAACATTAATAAAAAAGAAGAAATTTTGAAAGTGAACAAATTATGGGTTCCACTGCTCCAAAAAGCCCAATCAATGCCAAGGGCAAAGAGCAGGAACCAATCAGAAACAGTGAACAAATTATGGGTTCCACTGCTTCAAAAAGCACCAATCAACGCCAAGGGCAAATAGCAGGAACCAATCAGAAACAGTTCTAGCAAGCCTGAGATTGGTGGCTTATCCAAAGAGGTTAAGCACGTGTGATGCTTGATATATAAGGACCGGACCTCTGCCTTGACTTTATTCTCACTTTGAAGAAGACTGAAACATGTGAGGCGAAATGTCAATCAGAAATATCTTGGTTGGACCACGGCCAACCAAGATATTTCTGATAAGCCCAGAAAATATTATGTTTGGATTTGATAATATTAGGAATACTGCACAATGAACGAAGAATAATTTCGTATTAAATCTTCTAGGATAATTTTAGGTGAGATCTTCTAGTACGAGAAATGCCCCAGCTAGTAATTTACGTTAGATTATCAAATAAGACAACACATATTATGGGGGCTCTTAACTTATAAACTAAATGCGTCACTACATAAAATATGTTGTTTTGGAGCACAAGAATCCACGATATCTGAGTACAATTTTGTCAAGTGATCTCTTATTTAGACTGAAGTAAAACTTCGCAGTTTTTAATATGTCGCGTGAACACAAGTAATCATGTTAATATGCAAAATTCTTAACGGAAAAGCAAGACTGTTTTTCAAACTATAGTTTGGGGAAAACCGGATAGTTGCAATCACTTTTAATAGGAACAACGAAAAGGGGCATGTAACGAAAAGGACAGATGGCTAAAAGACACGCAGGAGAAAGGCTCCATTATGCACGATGTATGGATAGATGCCCAGCTGCATTTTTTAAAAAGATTTCTACAAATCCTTTACGTCTAAAAGTTTTACATTTGATGCAAGTAAAAAACTAAACAGAAAAAATAGTTACAAAATAAATTCTGTTGCTCGAAATTCTGCAAAATAAATTTTGCTGTTTTATAAGAGGCTTAAACATAGTAATAATAATAATATTAACAATAATTGCTAGACTAGGACACCAAAAAATTAATAAACCTTAATTTAACTGACATATTAATTGAAAAAGGTTCGCTATCTTTGCTGTAGTATAACTCTATCATTGCGTAGGGAGCCACGAACCTCTGAATGATATTCTTCTAGCGTAAGGGGTATCAAGGAGGGCCAGGTCCTCACAGCAAGAGTAAGTTAAGCTGGGCTGGCTCACAGAAAACCTATCTCGGAGCGGTAATGAGAGTTCGTCTGACTTCACTTCCCCTTGCCTGGGGGAGGGCAACCCTAAGGCCACGTGCTAACAGGGGAGGGGATGGGGTAGAGGACCCTATCACTGTGTTCTATCGAAACACACCCTGTTATTAAGTGGGATGCACATGGATCCCACGCTATAATTTGCAATATTAATGTGGTTCAATTTTTTTTTTATTTTACCAGCACCGTGTTGTTTTGCGACATACACTTTGACTAACGGTTACTCATTTTGACTACCTGCTTTTGACTACCAGTTAAAAGTGATTTGGTCCTCATGGACACCAGGTCACCGTGATAAGGTTAATACTCATATAATTAAAGCCACACTATTAACACATTAAATCGGGAGTTCGGACAAACGTCAAGACGATCATGCCTGGTTCGAAGAAAGCCAAAAGGAATGCTCCGAGCCCCTCCGACTTCGAAGCGAAGATAAACCGTTCCAGCCTTACAGATCGGAACCAACTGCACGGAGCCATCTTAAACGAGAAGGACATCACTGAACTTAGGAAATTTGAGGCCATAATTGATAGTCATCTGGCATGGATTTACGACTACATAGGAGAAGGCAACCCAGTCAGCACCAATGATTTCCTCATCCCTTTTTTTCCTCCGTTGTCTTACCCAGGCCTCCATCAAAATTAATAGAGGCCTTCCCATCTGGAATTACGATTTACAGATGGAATTGGAAGAGTTAAGAGAAGAGAACGTCAAGCTCCGCGCAGACCTGAAGCAAGCGAAGAATTCGACGCTCCCCCCTGCTCCTGAAAAGAAGAAGAGAAACAGACGGCCGGTCGTCCTTATTCGTGAGGAAACCCCCAGAAGGCTCTTGAATTGATCAAACAAAAGCACGACAAGCACTATGAAGTTCAGCTACATAGGGACGAAGTAAAGGTATTCCCCGCCAGCGAAGATGGCCCCCTTGCGGTGATACGCTACGCAGAAGAGGAAAAAATCGAATACTACGCATCGAGATTCGACCACCGCCCTCCCCTTAAGGTAATACTAAAAAGGCTCCCGGTCAATTTCAGCGTCAAAGTACTAGGCACAGAATTTCTCCAAGCAAGGACGGAAAGCCGCCAACATTAAACAGTTCCAGGGGGAAAATGGGCCCCTACCCATTTTTTGCATTCAACTAGACAACTCCGATGAAAATCTCAAGATTTTTGAAGAACACGTAACCGTCTTCCAATTAAGGGCTGAGCGGCTACGTAGGAGAAAAGGCCCCATCCAATGTAATAGGTGCCAGTACTGCGCTCGTCCACACCGTTCCAAGGAATGTATGTTCAAAGATGAAACACCGAAGTGCGCCAACTGTCATGCGGCGCACCCGGCATCAAGCGACGACTGCCGGAGACGCCCCCTCAACGGAGCCAATCGCAGAGCAGCACCAAAAATCAAGAAGCAAACCCCCTTCTACCAGGGCCGTCTCCGAAGTCAACCGTTTCTCTTTTTCTTCCGGGCCTGCTTCAAGATTTGACTGCGCAATCCAAGTGATCCCACTTTCTGCAGCACTTCATCGTTTCACATCGCATTTTTTTGTTCCATACCGACCAAAAGTTCTCAAACTTTTGCTGCCTGTACTTCCTTTTCGTACATTTACAACAGAATATTAAACACATATAACTATTTTGTTTTTTAAAGCAGAAAAATATACTGAAATGTTTTAATCTTATTAGATTGCTGATAGGACTTCAGTTAAAACTTACAGTACTTGGTAGCTTTTATTTTTGAAAGTCATTTTTAACAGTAATTATTCAGTAAAGCAGCAATAATTTAAAAGTTAAAATGCAATACATTTAAGTGAAGTCATCTTTTTAAAAATTATTCTTAGGAAAACAATAAATAAATAGCTATGGAAATAATTATCAACTTTCATTTCAATTTTCAGCATATTTAATTGATGTTTTCATTGTAAGTGTTCTTTTAAACTATAAATAAATATGTTAAAAGATATAAATTTATATAAAAAAGTATAAATCTATTTTCAAAATATAAAATTCATTTTATTCTTAAATTTTGTAGTAGTAATTTTAAAAATAATTCTTTAGATATTTAAAGCGTTCTACATGACAAAATTTAGAATTTTTCAGAACTTTTATATTTTTTTAACATTTTGAAACAAAAATATGATTTTAAAATTTACATTGTAATATAGTAATTCAAACAATCCGAAAAATTCAAACATAACTTTAATTAGAGCAAATTGAAATAGAAAATATTGTTTCTAGTTTCAACTAAATTGTAAAATTTATAACTAAACTAAATTGTAACACTAAATTGTAAAACTAAATTGTAAAAGTATTAATTGAATTTACTAAAATTGAAAATTTGTTCACAATTTTTAAAATGATGTTTCGTTTTCAAAAAATATACATAACGGATATAGCAATTCAATTTCTTTATTTACAAACATACCAAGTTAGAGAGTAAAATTCATGAATCTAATAACAAGCATACTAACTGGCAGATATAAAAACTTCCCACTTTCCAGAAAATTGATTTACATGTAATCACTCTTTTCATAATTTTTCTAATGTCAAGAGTTAGGTATTTGAGTTTCACAGTTTCAACCAGCACTATTTTGTAGCATAAAAATTAAAAACAAAACAATTAGAAAAAAGCATTGTTACAAAAAATTGAGCCACATCAAAAATATACACTTGCATATTATATTTTCAAACATGTAAGATTTAAAATTTTCAGTCTTTATCAGTAAATTTTGCTCCTACAAGTTAAAATTGATGTTATATTTCAATTAGTTGGTAAAAATAGATAGTTTCCTTTTATTGCTCCGAGAATTATAATCATTTTTTGCTTTTGCATAATCATTAAGAAATATATTAGATATTCCTGATACGCAATACTCAATATGACTTAAAACATAAGTTCCACAATTACATTTAATTAAAAAATCCATCCCCATAATTTCCATTTTTTCTATTGCAAGCCGTACTATTAAATTCCTTGCCTCAGGAAATTATAAAAATAACTTCTCGTACTCTTTACTTATTAGTTTCCGAAAAATTTGGAAATCATATACTGATACATCTATCAATAATTTTTTGGGAAATTTTGGTGTGCCCCTATCAGTCAGTAAAAAAAGTTGATAAATATCCGGACTCTCCAATTCCAATGTTTTGACAGATATTAGCATAGAAATGCAATCTAAACAGTGCACCTTTTGGGATAAGCCTACATAACCTGCTATGTAAACTAAAACTGACATTTCATCATTTTTAACTTTATCATCAACATTGCAGTTGAATACACCATAGAAGTGTTCTGGTATTTCCACTTCAGAATTGGCAGTTAATTCTCCTCAATTGAAATTCTTTAAATTAAACTCTAAATTTTTTTCCGAATGTAAACTTACTGGGCTAAGTATCTTCAATTTTCTCTCTGCTTCCATAACTTGAACACAAGAGACATTATAGTTTGCCGCGCTCATTTGTCGGTATTGTCCAAACCTAGCCTCCAGAGAATTTGTCTGAAATTTACCTAATAATACATAGCTTGGACCAAAAGAGTCTAATAAATATTTCACAAGTTCAATTAAAGTCTTTGTAGTAAACCTTACAGCAAAAAAGGTTTCCTTTGTTAACATGCCACCCCTTCCAGATAGACCATGCATTTCTCTTTCCAGCATCTTTCCATGCATTTCTGTTGTCAGCCACATATTAAATTTTTCTAAAAATAGAAAATTGTCATCTTCAAGAGCAGAGATGGGAGTTGAGAAATATTCATTTAAATGCTTGACCTTTGAAGGATGTTTAACATTTACAACCTTCCACCAATTAGATATCTGATTAATAAATGTTTTGGTTTCTATTACATGTTCACCTAAATTTAAATTTAACTCTAACGCAACAGAATTGGTGTCATGAAACAAATTTAAGGCATACTTAGCATTTTGCCTTTCGATTGAATTTGGACAAAGAACTTTATGTGAGAGTTTTGGAGCTATTTTAACAATATTATTTTTCTCTTCCTCATAAATTTCCAATCTGGCGCCCGGCCCATCTGATCCACCCCCCCCCCCCCCAGTTACGTCCCTGGCCACACACCTCGCCAGCTAGCTCGGATGCCAGTGAAGGAACATGGGATCACTTGCATGACTCATCCTAGCGATTCGCTTGCTTGAAGCAGGCCCGGACGAAAGGGAGAAAATGTTGACTTCGGAGACGGCCCTGCTTCTACAGGCCGAAGCAAGACCTCCTAGCTATCCTAAAAGCAGCGATTCAAAGCTACGAAAATGGAATGAAATGATGAACTTTTACATCTCCTGAGCCCCGGCGTATCTTTTATTTTCTATTTTTTTCCACTCTAAGCCCTTCGGGCACAAGGAAGTTCACTTTCTGATGCATACGCTCCGATGTATTCTACTACGGAACCTGGGTAAAAGGCCCCTCCGGGGCCTGATCGCCCATAACAAATCTAAGTTATGATGATGAACACAGTAAATCAAAAAAAGTAAAGGTAGTGAAATTTTTCATAAATAAACAGTTCCTTACTGTGCTATTGTGCCACAAATCAGCAGTTTTGTCACTGTCATTCCCTTCATAACTGTCTCATACGCATTATTCAAATCCAATAACTCTTTCTGCGAGATTCCGTCCTCTCCAAAAAGCATCTGACGCATAACGGTGCAGCATCTATCTGTAAGTAATTGCGCAATTTTGATGGGTTCTCCATTTGAAGCTCGAAACTCGTCAATGGTTTTCTGAACTTGGTCGTTGATCGGTCCTCCCATATTGTCTTTGAATGTAACCATCCCATATTCTCTAAAAGCTTGGGTAAAAAATTTTCTTAATACTTTCCATCGTTCGCCATTTACAAAACCAACACCTTTTGGGAGAGAAAGCAGTTAACTACATCAGTAATATTACAAAAAAAAAAAAAAAACACATATATATACAATATATGATATGTAAATAAATTAGAAGCACATAAGTTTTAATGTAATGAAAACATCCTGTTTTGGATTAATTAGAACCTGTCGGAATAAAATTAATTTTGGTGAAAATATTATAAAAAAGTGAAATTCAATAAGTTGAAAAGAAGTTTACTGATGAAAAGTGAACTAAATCAAAATACATAAATAAATATATAAAAATAAATTAATGACAACAATAATAATAAATAAATAATTAAACGAAGTTAAAAATAAGTACCTGGCTATCGAAAAGTTTAAAAAGGTCTCTAATATATGTCATAAAGCAGATTAAAAAAAACCAACAACCCTGACATATTAAAAAAAATCCTGGAACATGTAAAATGTACTGCTGTAAAGAAGTAACGTAATTTGCTTAAAGAAAATACCGCGTTAAAAAAATACTGTAAAATAAGTAATAAGTTTTGCGGAATAGCGAATTGTTTGAATTTTTGAAGACAAAGATGCATAGTTATTAAATCTTTCTCTCAAGGTTGCCAAATTTAAAAACAGACAATACTGGACAGCATGAGGGCCTCGAGGGAGAGGAGGGATACTGGATATCCGATATCGTGTGCCAGATATTCGGCATCAGACCTATTCTCAAATATCCGGAATTCAATTCGGCCACTGTATGAAACATCCAGTTACTCAGCATGAGCATTTTGGTTCTTAATAGACATAGGCTTATTAGCTTCACTTGTATATAATAAAATCTTGCAATTCAATTTTCATCCACTTCCAAAGTATAAACTCTTCATAATTTTTCATTATAAAGAGTTCAAGTGCCGAAGACAATACAACCAGACCAACTGCAGTTTTTAGAATTCAAATTTGTTCTCTTTTGATTATAATTTTAAGCGAAATTTTCTCTAAAATTCCCTAATATAAAACGAAAAATTCCTTGTACATATTGCCTATCAATCGAAAGATCATATTTTTCTTCAAATGATGGAATTTGTTCGAATATTATAAATAATTAGAACAAGAGCTGTACACTTTTCAGTTAGGTTTTTTAAGGCTTTCCTCAACCCCAAATCATTATTCAGCACTTTCTCTCAACTAATTGTAAATTGTCAGCTTTATTACTAAAGGTACCTTTGTTTCTCGTGAAGTATTTTTTAAGGCCAATTCCTATTCTCAATCCAATTCGCGAAAAATTTTCTACTAAAAAAAATTAAATAATATTTTAGACTTAAAAAAGTTAAAAAATACGCTTTTGAAGGATTATGAACTAAAAAATTAAAAATAATAAAATCATTGGCCAAACTATTAATTTTAAGATTAAAGAAAATACATTTGGGCAGTGATTCTACATTAACGAATAGCTAATAATAAGAAATTTAAAGCAACGGATATCAAACACTTCACCTGATTTTTTAGTCTTAAAGTTAATAAACTAATCGTTCGGTTAATTATTTATTATTTTTAACTTTTTAGTTCTCAAAAGAACTAAAACTTTTAAACTTATAATAACTACAACTCGCTTATTTTAACAGAACACATTAAAGAAAGGTTATACTATAATTTTAATAATAAATAGTGTATAACTTACACTCATATATAAAGCGCACTTTCAATTTTTGACCTATTTAATGTCTCATAGAAGCGAATGTAGTATGACATTTCAAAGCATACTACAAAATGAAATAACAATAATATGTTCGATAGCTCTTTAACTACACAGTCCAGTCACATTAATGTGACCATCTGTCAAAAGCCAGAATAACCACCTTTCGCAGAGCGGACTGCTGCAAGACGTGCAGGAAGAGAGTCACTTAGGTTCCTGAAGGTGTTCACTGGGATGTTGAGCCATACCGACTCTGATGCCGTGGCCAGCTGCGCTAGATTACGCGGTTGAGGATCCATGGCGCGAACAACCCGATCGAGATGGTTCCACAGATTCTCGATTGGGCTTAAGTCAGGTGAGTTTGCTGGCCAGGGGAGGACGGTAAACTCATCCTGGTGCTCTTCGAACCACGCACGTACACTGCCAGCTGTATGGCACTTCGCATTGTCCTGCTGGTAGATGCCATCATCCTGAGGAAAAACAATGCGCAGGTAGGGGTGGACATGGTCCGCAAGGACAGATGCGTACTTGTATTGATTCATCGTGCCTTCCACAATGATCAGTGAACCCAGAGAATGCCAGGAAAACATTCCCCAGACCATAATGCTCCCGCCTCCAGCTTGGACCGTTCCGGCAATGGTTGCAGGGTGTTTGCTTTCAGAGGTTTCACGCCTTATACACCAACGTCCATCTGTCCGATGGAGCATAAAACGCGATTCATCGGAAAACGCTACCTGGCGCCACTCAGTGGACGTCCAGCTGCGGTACTGGCGTGTAAATTCTAGCCTTCGTCGTCGATGAACAGCAGTCAGCATAGGTGCACGAACCAGGCGTCTGCTTCGGAGCCCCAGACGTAGCAATGTTCGCTGAATAGTAGCTTGGGAGACACTTTTGGTAGCCCCTTGGTTCATTTTGGTGGTCAGTTGCTCAACGGTAGCCCGTCTATCTGCCCGAACGCATCTCCGCAACCGTCGTTCGCCTCTGTCATCTATGGCCCGTGGTGCACCACATTTGCCACGTCGCTGATTTTGGACAGTCCCATTTTGCCATGCACGGTACACTTTTACCACGGCGGCACGCGAACAGTTCACAAACTCAGCCGTTTCGGAAATGCTTCCACCCTTGGCCCGAAAGCCAATGATCATGCCCTTTTGGACGTCGGATAAATCGCTTCGTTTCTGCAATACGCCAACGAATGTAATGTTTTCCGAAGCCCACACACACCCTTTATATACGCTCAACTGCCCTGTGCTGCCACCTGCCTTCTGTGATTGGTTATTCAACTCTGACGTGGAAAGTACGTGGTAGTCACATTAATGTGACTGGACTGTGTATTATTCTAACAAAATTCTACAATTTGCTTCCATACTTACCGTCTTTGAAGACGCATGACAACATAGTGTAATCCATCGATCTATCAAAGCAATCGGAATGAGACAAATGAGCTTCTCTAATTGACTTCACTGTGCCTAAGCTGATGTAGAGCTTTCCGGTTACTGTAAAACTAAAGACATCCCCGTATTTCTTTTTCAATTCATCCAACTGAAGATGGCTGTTCTCATCTTTTAACCAAAACAGGAGTCCGAAATATGGCAGTCCTATTGGTCCTGGAGGTAGTCCTCTGTTTCTTACGCGATACAGTAGAAGCAGGACTATAGTAATCAGTGTTGTAGTAAACACCGCTGGCTCAAGAAAGAGAGATAAGAAGCTTGAAAACATTTTCAAGAAGTGAGATTATATATTGTGCTTACCTGGAAATGGAAAAAAGTAGAGTAAAGAAACAAGAAGTTCCTTCTAGCACTATACGAGCCTACTTTCCCATATAAACCAAATTCAGATTTAAAATCTAGCTATCTCTTTCTCCTTTAGCTTTAGTTAATTTTTTCAATTATATCTTTTTCAACGGATAATACATGTTCATTCACTCATTCATTCATTAATTCATTCAGCCGTTCATTTATTCATTCATTAGTTTACTCATTCATGTGTTTATTCATTCATTTACTCATTCATGTATTTATTCACTCATTTATTCTTTTCCTCATTCATTTATTCATTGATTCATTCTTTCATTTATTCATTCTTTCACTCATTCATTTATTCATTGAGAAATATCCTTAAAAAACCCGATAAAAAAAATTTCATAGCAAAATAGGCTCGTTAGTTCTGGATGAACTTTCTATTTGTATATGTTCTACGTTATATGAGCTTTCCGATAAAGTTTGTTCCAAGCAAATCTGTCCGTTAGATCAGGATTTATATAGGATTGAAATTTCCCCGTAAGCACTATGTTACTTTTTTGAACTGTTCAAAAATGAACAAAAACTTCAAATTAATATTTCACGCTAAGAGCTTCCTCCGGTAAGCTTGGTAATTGGAACATGGATCTTGTACCCAGAGTTTACATCATTTGTTTCATTTTCGCCCATAGGCGCTAATGTTAAATTTTTTTGAACTGTTCAAAATTGAACAAAAAATTGTTCAAATCAAAATGAGATGTCCTCGCCGAGATCTTTCGAATGCAAAAAGAAATGTTCGAATCTGACAATTCGTTCAAAAGTTATGAGGGGGGGGGGGGGAGGAGGACAGACCGACAGACACACATTTTTTCCATCTCAAAACCCTACTTTTAACTTTTTTATTTTTCAGTCTTTATTTAAATACTACTACTTTTTCTTGACTTTTCTTTATTTTTAACGATATTTTTACGATACATTAAGCCTTCTTTCATGCTTTATTATTATTATTTTTTTACTTTTACGGGAAAGTAAGCTAAAAAAGCGATAAATAAAAAATGTTCATTCACTTAGTTTTGACTTTGTTTGGGCCCTTTGAAATGAATTTTTATATTCGCCACTCCTACAAATTAAACGATTACAACATAAGATAGTTTGCAGTCATTCTTTAAGTTTTTGTGTAATTAGTTAAGTATAGCAAAATCTGAAAGTTAAAAAAATACTTAATTTTAAAGATTTCTTTTTCTAGTAAAAGTGAAAAAAAAACAAAAAAACAATTGGCATGTCATAAGGTTATTCGCGTTATTTGTTCTGACAATTTGCTTTTTTAAGTTGTTTTTTCCGTTGCCCCATAATTAGCATGTCAATAACAAATGGAAACAATTTATAAATAAAAAAATATTTTTTAAAATAAGTAAATAAATAAATAAACAAAATTTCCGTTAATTTTTAAACTCGTTTTCAAAATTTTCTTCAGTTTATAAAAACACGTTTGTGGCTTTTTATATATAAAACTATCTATCTATACATGAAAATATATCCACTATCTATATATATAAAAAAATATCACTGGATGTTTTATTTTTTTCAAAAAAGGGTATGTTTTGGCGGGGAATATCTGGAGCAGACATTTTTTGAGTTGCTCTGCTCCGAATTCTGAGTACTTTCTTCGGCTCCACTCTAACTTCGCTCCCCGCTCCGAACAGTTTTTTAACATCAATTGTACTATAAATCGTTTTTCAGTAATTAATAAGTGTATTTTTACTAAAAAAATATTTAAAGAGCATTTATTTATCAATAAACATAAAATGTTTTTTCTCAGTATGCAATATGTTTTTGAATGTAATTCAAAAAAAAAAAAAAAAAACGGAGCAGTGGAGCCCTAATTTTTTTTCTTCAGCTACGCTCCAATTTCAAGCAAGCTTCTTCACTCGTAAGCAAATTGCTCCGTGTTCCTGCTCCACATCCGTGGTTATAAAAACTCGAGCTTCAGCTCTTTCAATTTTAAGCTATGCACGGAGGGGCTCTATTGCGAGAACGGGTTCATAAGCTTCAAAGCCCTACTTCGTTCAAATGAGACAAATACGTTGACTCATTTAACTGTACTGTGACTGAACAAATTTCCCAGACATTACAAGCTAAGGCTCGACCGATGCATCGGCATCGCCGCCGATTGTTCAACAAACTTGCAATCGGCCATCGGCATCGGCGGCCGATGTTAACTTTAGAAAAACATCGGCCCATCGGCCATGAAAAACATCTAAAAGCCGATGTTTTTCGCAGGGACAACTTTCTAGAAAACATTGTCTTTACTTTTTCCTCCATAGCTACATTTCTATTTCCATACAATAACAGACAGCACAGCAGTTCAAAAAAGCGCAAAAACAATTTCATTCTACAAAGTATTTGATAAAAAACTCGAATAGTTTAAGCGATGGCTGCCCGAAAACCTTCATTGTCAAAATTATTTTTCTCAGAATGCTCGAGATATAAAATATGTTAAAGTAATAGAGGCGTCTTATGAGTGCTATTTGTTTTACGCACTAGGTTAGTTGCCTCATTTTTGTCCGTTTTTCGTTTAATAATGACTTAGTGCATTAGATGTCATTGTGCAATAATCTTATACCATCTGCTTTTAGTTTTGTCATGTTTCTTATTATTCCGAAATTGAAAACAATACAAAGCCAACTCAATCAAAGTACGATTATAATTTTAATTTTTACCCGCGTAACTTTTTTTTTTCTTCGCGTTTTTTTTTTTTTTTTTGCTTCGATGCCACTCGTTACAGATATTTTTAGTTAAAATATCTTTTATAGTGTAAAATAAACATTTAATCGTTCCCGCTTTTGTTTTAAAAACGGAGGGAAAATATAAAAAAAATCGAGGGTAGGGGGTTAACAATTTTTATAAAGATACAAACCCACATTATTTGTTAGTCTGTATTATAACATCTGCATTCCTCCCCATGGAAAAATAAGAAAATAAAGGTAGCCGCACTTGGCATTTGCAGTGCAAGTGTTATAAAGAGAAAATATTGAAGGAAAGGGTAGGAGACCGGATCCGATCCCAATAGTTGTTGAGCTTTTTTGCAAAGATAAGAAAAATTTTTAAATACTCTGATTTGGCCATTTTTTTTTAGTTCTTTTAACCTCCAAATAGTTTAATTACTTTACTAGAATCGCGAGTGATTCTTTTAGTTTTAATTATTATGTAAACTTCCCCAATACATATAATTATTATATAAACATAAAAATAAAGAAATGCTTTAAACATTTTCGACAAGCATTCTACACGTTTTAATGGTTTAAAGCGAATTTTCCCCATCAGGATTTATATAGGATTGATGGATTTTCCTCTTCCATCGGCCGATGAAAGAGGAAAAGAATCGGCAATCGGCCATCGGCCGATCTCGGAACAATCGGCATCGGCCCATCGGTCAAAAAATGCCATCGGTCGAGCCCTATCACAAGCCCAACTTATTGTGTAGTTGTGCTGTTCTGCAGAGTTATGATTGAAAGAAAAAAAATAGGTTTTCACTTACCCATAAGAAAATTGCAACAAGAAACTATTTCCTTCTGATAGAGCATATATCATACCATAATTATTTTTCTCTCCGAATAAAAAAAAAAATAAATGTAATGTGAGCTTTGAGGTAAAAAATAAAGTACACAAGAACATGATAAGAGCACGCCTACACCAATAGTACGAATGCGCAACTATGACCTTCAAAAGTGATGTTTCATTTCGAACGCTCAATTCGACCTTCAGAAGAGTTGGAAGTCTCTTGCTTGTTTTATTATAATGAATTGTTATTATTCCTTCCCCTACTCTATTTCCCGAAACATTTGACACTAAGTAATCATACAATGACACCAGTCTATTTAAAGAGTACGGTCGTTTTATTTTACGTTCAGACGGGATAAAAGATTCGTTGTTGCAAAAGATGTTTTTCAAAAAAGAAGCTTCTGGCACTCTTTTAGATGCATATTTACTTTTTATCCTATGGACTTAAAATAAACGAACAAAAAAAAAATAAAAAAAGAGAGAAAAAAAAAGGGCGGTATACTGCTGCTGTAAAAAATCATACCGATAACGGGATCGGTCCCTTAAAAGACATCGGATAATCAGAACCCGACCGCTTTTTAATTATCCGGTATCCGATTTATCAACTGCACGAAACATCAGGCTATCCGAAATGTCAATTTTATTTTTTTTTAATTTAACTAATTAGCACATTTGGAATATATGGAAATTAAATATTTATTACGTGTTTGCAAGCTGTGGGATATTTAAGAAATACGTAGAACTTACAGGTTTCAAACGCCAGAGCCCAATATCCGATACGGAAAAGCCCAACAAGGGTCACCGGATATCCGGTAAAAGCAATATCGTGGCAAGAATCCAGACTTTTGACGTTCTGTTTTCAGCGGATAATTTTACAAAAATACGGAACTCTCCCGTACGTTTGACAGTATAAAAATGGAAATAATGTACAGATTGAATAAAGAAAATTTTTTTTAGCGTTACAGGTTTTTTAGATAGGAAGTTTCAGCTTTTCTTCAAGCGCTGATGCTCATTTTTTCTTTCTATCTATCTTTCTTTCTTTTTTTTTGATGAGCAAAATAAAGATGAAGCATGTATTTTTTCAATGCCCTCGAACGAAAATTTAGAACGATTTCCTCGCCCCTCCCACCAGGGCCTGATTTATTATAACTATTATTTTAATTTAAATTTTGAGAAATTCTTTGACATTACAGAATGCAAGAAACTAAGAGAAATTTCATTTGGTGAATTACTTCACTTTATAAATAGAAAAGGAATTATTTCTGTTAAATATTATTTTTTTGAGGTTAAGAAAGACATTTTAAATAGTAAACGGAAAAGCTAGCTTTGTGGCAACTTAATATAGAATATAAATAAAGAGTTACTTTACCAATTTTCCTGAAAGCACAGGGTCATTAATATTGTTGCACGTAGAGAGTTTTAGAATTAAACTCTTATGGAAGGGTATCAGCACACTATGCCTCTACATCCCTACATTAATAGAATTTAAAGAGTTTCGAATCAGCTTTTACGCACAAGAAAATCACCCTTCTCTCCCCCAGGGAAGTTAGACAGCACGCATCGTCCAAACGATGGAACGACCGTAAACAAAGAGTGCAATTTAAATCGATATTTGGGCGAGACAAAGCTTTTGTGATGGATAGATAACTGACGCCATCTAGCGGGATCCATGAAGTTAGAAAGGGGTTCAGTTTCATAAAATGGAAACATGATAGAGAATCCGCGCTTAACTTGAATGGAAGGTCTCCCCAGAACTTCTTTTCAATTTTATGTGAACTTTTACATATTAGACGGAAATCGAACAAATTTAAGCATTTACGGTATTAAACGATTACAGGGCTTCGTACTTCTTTCGTTTGAAATTAAGTTCTGGATAGCTTATATTATATTAAATCGCAAATTTCTTCCACAAAAAACTCACATGTGCAATCACACGAGGCCGTACACAGTACCTCAAAATTGCTCAAATTAGCTATATTTATGTAAACTACTCATATCGACAGATAAAACTCATGTTTAAAGTCTCATGCAAAATTTCAAACCTATGTGAGCAAAACTTTAAATGATTTTCCGATTTTTATAAATGAATTTTGCTGTTTTCATTCTGCATTTAAAATCTTTGAACGCATTTTTCTCTTCTTTGTATTTTTGACCAGTGACGTGTAGTAAAATCCCTAAGGCTCTTTTTTCCTTTAAAGATACAGTTTTGAAACTTTGTATGTGCATTCCTCGGAGTATGTTTTATCAAAAAGTAGCATGGGTTTGACTCTGAATTTTGAAGATTGTTTTTATTTAATTGGTTGAAATTGAAATTTTGAATCTTCTGTCGTTTTCACTGACTTTTTAACAACAACAACAAAAAGAGAAATGTTAAAATTCAACTAAGTGTTAGATAGTTAATTCCATTCTATCTTTTATTCTAAAATGTTTGGGAAGTATTACAAGGAAAAATCCTTTTGAAAAAAGACATGATTGAGAACGTTATAAAAAATTTAAAAAGTTGAAAAAAAGTTGATTTTTTTAAAAATTTTAAATAATTGGTTGATCACAATGAGGTTCTACTTTCAAATATCATTTCTAATCATTATTGGAATTAAATGCATGTAATATTTTTTATTTGACTGTTAAACGAAAAAAAAAATTGGAAGTAGGTACCGTGCTCCCTTAAACTTGTTCTTAAATAGTTAATCCTAATAATTCAACTCAATATTATTTTTAATCATTAAAACAATTTAAAAGAAATTCCTGTAAAACATTCAAAGATTGAATATTTCCAATTAACACTGAACAGTTAATATATAAAGAGAATATGAATAAAAACAAAACCTTTTTCTCTGAATTTAAATTTTTATTTTAATATGTATTTGTTTAATAAAGTTAATAATTTATGTTTTTAAGAGATAAGTTTTTCAGCAGCTGTAAAATGAAGGGGTTTACCTTTAATATCAATTTAAAATTTGCCCTCTGCCCAACCCCTATTCACTAACAAAATATCTTTGTGACATGCATGCTTTAGAATTTAGAATATATTCTTTCAAATTGTGTTGAAGGCAGGGTTGGTGATTTTTTTCCTTTAAAAAAAATTAAAACATAGAATTTTTTTTTATTTAAATCATATTATTTGGATTTTTTAAGCAAAATATGTATGTGCACAAAAATACAGCAACAAATTCAGTTAAGTATTAATTACTAATTAATTATATATTCCATAAAAAATGTATGCTTAATAAACAGAGAACAACAAGAAACAGAAGAGAAAGCTTATATTTCTGGACTAAATGTATTATAATTTATTGAATATATACAAATAAGTTGACTGGGCTATTATAACTTTTTGAGTGTATACAAACTTCTTGAATATATAAACAGAGAGGGCAAATATCACATAAAATGTTTAATATAGCTTAATCATTTTTACTATTTAGATGTTTCATCAAGAATACCAGTTTTGATGCTTTATCAACCCCCAAACTGTTTCTTAATTTCGAGTGCACTATTCCAAATGTAGAAAAAATCCTTTCTATAGGTGCTGTTGATACTTATGCTGTAGTCAGCATTTCCAAAAACTTAATGTTCTCTGATAAAAATGTCGTTCTTTGACACTTTAACGAAGCTATTCTACCTTTCCCAAGAGGACCAGATGCTTTAAGGCTACCATATAGCGAGTTAAAATTCTAATGAATTGCTTCAACCCAGAAGTCGACAGGGTGGCGTGGTGGAAAGACGCAGGTCTCGTATGCGCAAGATCGCAGGTTCAAACCTGGCCCAAATCGGTGGATTTTCAAGCTGCAGAAAATCTTCTGCGACCATGTTGTATGATCACGTCGTCGCGGCATGTTAAAGATCCCTTGGGTATCCGCGTTTGGCATGGATACTCTCGGCTAAATTAAATTCCTAGTGCAGATTGCATCAACGAGAGCTCAGATGCCCCATCTAGGGGAAACAAAGCGTCAAAAAAATTACGGCAATGGTACCGCATTCATTGTGGTGCCGCTGAAAGTGTTGGTACCAATCTCTGGGGACGCACTAGGTCTGCAATGGTTGATGACCAATACTGCAGCCCCATTAGAAAGAAGAAGCTTCAACCCAGAATATATTAAAATTTATAATAAAAAAATATCTATATTTTAATAATTTGGAAGAAGCTGATATAAATAGTTTTTCGTTTAATCATAAAATCAATATTTTGTCTAAAAAAAAATCATAAAAATCAGTATTTTTTCTTTCTTTTTGTGTTTTATGGTATCCCAGACGCATGCATGGTACTGGAGCAGAGGTAAAGCTTCCCCATAATGAATTGGTCTTTAATTGAAACTTCATTGTGCATGTGCTGGTGCTATTTATTGATTATATCAGAAAGCTTTTTCTAATTTGCCTAAATACTGCAATAAATATTATGATTTTTTTTTATGAGAACTTATTTATTATATAACATAATATAAAAAATACATTTGTGTGAGTAATATTCATAAGCTAAAAATTTAAATAATGTAATGTTTATGAAATAGTTATTTTTTTCAAAAAGTAGATTTAAAATTTTTTTTTCGAAAGTAGTTGGAATTTTGAAAGTAGTTGTAACTAGTAGTTGGGGGAAAAGTTGTTTAACTAGTAGTTAACTAGTTCAAAACAAAAGTAGTTACAACTAGTAGTTAACTACTAGTTAACTAGTAGTTGCCACTAGTAGTTAACTACTTCTAGTTAACTACTGCCGAACACTAGATGGCTGTAATGTTTTCTGAAAAGATTAAAATTTGGTGTCATACTGATTTTTGAAATAAACGACTCAATTTTAATATAAGGAACGGAAAATTATTAATGTCAACTACTCTGCAGCAACAAACTTGCAATCATACCATAACATTTCAGAGTACAAAAGTTCGTAAGATAACATTTATTTCTAAAATTATACAAAATACTAAGGCATATAGAGTAAATGAACATGAATTGTGACAGGATATGACACTGTAAGAATATGCTTCAGTGTTCGTGTGCCGCGTATTTAAGCTTGTGGCTGGTGGATTCTTTCTTTTATTGCAACTCTCATTTCCATCGGGTTTGACACCGGGCCGGAATCTTCTGGTAAAGAAAGTTCAAAATTCTTAATTATTGTTACCAAAAACAAGAATCCTTGAGTCATGGCAAATCCTTCGCCAGCACATGCTCGTTTGCCTGAAAGTAAATTAATGGCAACAAAATTACGCACATAACATCTATCTGAAACATTATAACATATCTGCTGAACATGAAATATTTTTTGCATCGTATCAAGGTGTGAGAGGGCGTGTCAAAAAATTAAGATTAATCACAATTTTTAAATATTTTTTTTAAAAATGGCAAACAAAAAAAGGAAATAGTGTGCAATAACAAAAAAAAAAAAAAAAATGCTTACTTCTCTTGAATGGAAAGGGCTACTTTGTAACTCCAAAACGTGTGTCTGCAATAATTTTCCAATTCTGTGCTTAATTGAACGTTTTTAAAAGTTATATTAAAACCTTCTTCCATTAATTCACTCTTTTTTATAACTCTGAGGGATAGTTAAGGGGGAAATAGCTTTTTACCAATTATAACTGTGACATGAATACTCACCAGCACCGAAGGTGATCGGCAAATCTGCTCTGGGTTTGTCTGGAGTGGCAATGAATCGAGAAGGTCTGAATTCGTCTGGGTTTTCATAGCATTCTGCATCTTTATGAGCAGAATACGTGTTCATCAATGTTAGGGCTCCCTTGGGAATTCTGTAACCTCTGATCGTTGTTTCCTCTAAAATATTCAATTAAAAAAAAGTTTTGATGTAGATAGAAAACGATAATAGATTGTTTACTAAATTAGGATTTCTCCAAAACACCAATTGGTTCATAGGCATCTTGTTTAATATATATAGCACTAACTTCAATGAGTTTATATATTTCTTAACACATTACAATTTCGACTACAAATATTCAGCCGTTCTCGGGTGGCGTTATTAACATTATTATTTTCCAGATCGAAAAGGGTTAGCCAAAATCCTCACTATAAGAAAAAGTAAGACTTTTAGAAGTAGTACCATAAAATCTGAGTTATGTTCGTTAATATGGATTGCGTGTTATTTCCACACCATTTATTAATTTATTTAGTGTATTTACTTTTTAATTACACATTTAGAGTTATTTAAGCTCTATTTCTTATCTATTTATTTAGTGTTTTTCAATAGAGAAAGATCATCAGGCCTTAATGTGTTTGCTTGGATTTTATCACTTCTGGAATTCATAAAAAGATGCTTAATTTCTTATATTCCTAAGCGTTGATGAGTTGCAGTTACGATAGCTGATTTTGTACTGTTTCTTAGAAAACTAAAAATAAATAAATAAATGAAAGAAAAAACAATTGGTCGTGTATTTAAACCATCTGATGAAAGTACCTATCAAATACTTGAAGTCTTTTAATTCAATCTTTCGCGGTTGATAGGGAAGAGCTGAATAAAACATGGTGGCCTGGTGAAACAGGGTAGGACAGCGAGGTACGGTTGTGACCATTTTCATTTGATCGCCCATAATTTTATCAGTATGCCAGTTTGATGGAAGAGAGGAAGATATAATAATTTATTTTTAAGTAGACTTTTTTTTTAACGGTTTTCTGCTTAGCTGCGAAGGAATAGATAGTTGCATTACATTTAGGACTCCATCACGAACATCACAGAAGGAAATAACCCGGGTTTGCAAGCTAATGGAAGTGGAATTTAAAATGTTAAAAAAATATCACAAATGAATAAATCAAATACTTGTGCATTCGAGACTCGGAAACACTGGAATTATATTGGTCATTCTGAGAGCTTCATACATGAAGGCATTGGTATAAGGCAGATTGCTTTTATCCTCCAGTGAAGGCTGCCTGTTATGACCAATAACATCAGTCAACTCTTTGTAAACTTTCTCCTGTTCTTCTGGGTATGTAGCAGTCAGGTATATGAAAGTGGCAAGGAGATATGCAACCCCCAATACTCCGTCACCCATGATTTGTAAAAGCGTTGCCATCAATGCCTGTCCTGAAATAGAAGTGTTAACACGAATTAGTCTCTGATAGTCATGATTCTTCATGGATAGTTCATAAAAGAATTAATTAAAAAAAAAAAAGAAAACGTTGAGGAGTTTTTGCATCAGGCCTTGTTGAACGAAGAATACGTGATTAAAACTTTACAATGTTTGTGACAAATATCTTTAAGAGCATGACTGCTGACTTAGTGTTTGTTGTTGTATCAAATGCCACTTGAGGATCCAAGCTCCCATTTGCATAGCTACCAGGAATTAAGGCAGTAAGGAGCGCCTTCCGTTTACTGATGAGCACCACAGCGGTGGAAGTTCAACTTGGCTCATATCTGGATGGCACCAGATGGCGCCACCACATACACCACCTTCGCTTTTTGACTAAGAATAAAGGGAAGGGAAATTCTCCACTTTCCAAGGGGTACCCTCGGAACTGCCTCTTGACTTCAGGGTTCATAGATTTAACATGCACGTACCCTCAAGTGTACATTCATCGGGTCGGGTATTGAACCGCCAATCTTCGTTCGGAAGCCTGACATCCTAACCAGTAGGCTACCACACCCCCTATTAAGTTAGTTGTCTATTGAAGGGTTGCCTATAAAATCTGGAAACAGATTACGTTAAATGTGATATGATTAATGAAACTGTAAGTGATGCAAATAAAAGCATTACCAAATATGTAAAAGACTGAAATTCTCATCAGATTAGGCGTTGTTGCAAAATTATTTTGCATAAATGAAATACAAACAATTACCAAATAATTATTGCACATTCATAATTTAATCTGAAGATTATAAATGTTATAGATTAAAAAAAGGAAAAGGCGAGGAAAAATCTTTCTTAACAAAAAAAATAAGGGGTAGTTATTCATGTTGCCATTGTGAATACGTTGTATTTCATTTCTAATTCATCAGATATCAGATTATCCAATGTGCTCTTTATTTAATCCCCTATTATTTTTTATATTGTCCAATTAATAGTTATTTCCTCTCTATAATTTCTATATTATTCGATTATAGTTAATTTCTCCCTTTTGAAATAAGGTTGTTTGAAATTCCTTTTTAGCATAGGTCTTTATTTAGTAATTATTTGTTTTCTTTAGTAACCCGTCTTTTATAAATTTGCGCCTAACTCTTCTATGTTTCTAAGCGCGCAGGAAAGAAACTCCCATATTGAACTCCAATCTATTAGCATAAAACAACTCAGTAATCGACACTTCTTCTCATCGAGCAACAGAATGAATATTAAATGTTTCTCAGGGAACAACACAATACTTGTCATCTATTCTCAGGAGATAACACAATAATTGTCACTTATAATCAATAAACAATACAATTACTGTTCTGTCCTCCTATAGATAGTTCCTATTTTTGTAAAGCTTACGTGTAAAGTGCTCAACGTTAGGATCGCCTTTTCTTTTCCGTTCATTTCGTTCTTTCAGGAAATAATCGATAATGTCACGAACGTTGTCAGGATCGAATGTTGATTCTCTTCGGTCAATCATTTTATAGAGCATTGTCTCCATGTCAGCAATACATTTTGTATAAGTCGGACGGAGCGGTACGATGATTCTCCTGGAAAAAAATATATGAAAACATTTTAACTAGAGAGTGAAAGCTCTAAGAAAAGCGCAGACATTTTACAAACGTATTTGCATCCTAGAATAATTAAAATTCACTCTGGAACAAACAAGTTAAGTTTAAAAAACATATAATAATAATAATAATATTAAAATTAAATAAAATAAAGTAAAATAAACTAAAAAATGTACATGTTGTATGGTTTAATATTTGAAACAGGGAGAGTGAAAATGAATTTAAACAAGAAGTTCCGTCTAGAACTATACGAGCCTACTTTTCCGTATACACCAATATCAAATTGATTATCTAGCTATCTCTCTCTTTCGTATTTAGCTTTCGTTCTCAATTGCTAAAAATATACCTTTTCAACGGTTTACACATATTCATTCACTCGTTCATTTATTTATTTATGCATTCATTTATTCATGCTTTCCTTAAGAAATATCCTTAAAAATTCAGATGAACAGGTTTCATGGGAAAATATTCTCATTTAGTTCTGGATGGACTTCATATCTGTACAAGTTCTATGCCTTAAGCTCTTTCCGATAAAGTTTATTCCATGCAAATCCGTCAGAAAGATCAAGATTTATATAAGAATAAAATTTCCCCGCAGGCGCCAATGTTACATTTTTTTAAATGTTCAAAAGTGAGCAAAAATTGTTCAAATAAAAAAAATATTCCAGGTCGAGAGCTTCTTCCAATAAGCTTGTCTGAAGGAACTTGGAAGGGGGAGGGGGGGGGGACTTGTCCAGGGTATATAATTTGCTTTATATTTCAACAATAGCGCTATTGTTAAGATTTTTTGAACCGTTCAAAATTGAACGAAAAATTGTACAAATCAAAAAATAAAATATGGAAATGAGGTGTTCTCGTCCAGATCTTTCTAATGCAAGAAAAAAAAAAAAAACTTTCGAATCGGACAATTCTCTCAAAAATAGAAAACTTTCCAAGCAAGCCATTTTGCCTATTTTTATTGCCGTTGAACTTCACTGAGTAGCAATATTAATTAAAAACGCAATTTTTAAAGCGCCGTTTTATTTTATAGGCATTGTTGCCGTTTCAACAAATCAAATTCTACTCGACGTTTCTAGCCTTTTGAGGCATTGCTATATTTGTCCTCCATAGAATTGATGTGCATAAATTTTGAGGCATCCTTTGGTAGAATTCAATTTTTTGTCTCCGAAAATATTAACGTATGTACAGCCGCAGTCTCCGGTAGCAATATAAGATATATCCAAAGAGATTAAATATTATTCCTGATAAATTTGAAGCGCAGATGATATATTTTGAATCAATTCTTTAGGAATTAGAATGAAAAAGGATGACAAATTCGGCATCCTAGAAATGGCGAAATACTTCAGATAGCCCGTGAAACACTGAGCTATGCAGCTAGTATCTTACTATCGGCATCTATCAATTGTCAGACTGCTAACGTATAACTTAAAGTGCTTTAAACTTTTGGTTAAGAAAGCTTCACCTAATTTGACGATCACATTTCAATGCGATTCAATTTCAATTTTAAATTAACTGAAACGAAACCAAATGCTTAGACAAATCCCCGATGTGTTAAGTGTCAACGGATAAATTTATTTTAATATTTTCGTTTTCAGACAAAGAACAAGAAGTTCCGTCTAGAACTATACGAGCCTACTTTCCCGTATACACCCAACTTCAAATTTATAATATATCTATCACTTTCTCTCTCTTTCACATTTAGCTTTAGTTCTTAATTACTTCAAATATACTTTTTTCAACGGATAATACATATTCATTCACTCAGTCATTCATTCTTTCATTTATTCAGTCATTCATTTACTCATTCATGTAGTTATCACTCGTTTATTTATTTTTTCATTCATTCACTCATTTAATTACTTTATCATGTATTCACTCATTTATTCATTCATTCGTTCTTTCACTCATTCATTTATTCATTCATTAATTCTTTCACTCTTTCATCGATTCAATCATTCATTCTTTCACTCATTCATTCATTCATTTATTTATTTATTTAGAAATGCCCTTAAAAATCCCGATCAAAAATTTCATAGGAAAGCGGGCTTGTTCAGCTCTTGTTGAGCTTCCTATCAGTACATGTTCTACAGCGTAATATCTTTCTGATAAAGTTTGTTGCGAGCCAATCCGTCGTTTAGATCAGGATTTATATGGGATTGAAATTTCCCGTATGCGCTAATGTTAATTTGGTACCTTTTCATTATCAAGACGCAAATCTGGCCGAGCAAAATTTTTGGCGACGGAACACACAAAAGGATAACAACGACGATATTCCGTTTGGCGTTTGTTGCATCATTATTGGCGACTTTATCGCCTGCGCCGGAATAATGGAAAAATGCCGCAATTTTTTTTTTTTTTTTGAACTGTTCAAAAATGAACAAAAACTGTTCAAATCAATATTTCACGCCGAGAACTCCTTTCAATAAGCTTGCAATAGGAACTTGGGTCTTGTGCCCAGAGTTTACATAATTTGCTTCAATTTTGTCCATAGGCGCTAATGTTAAAATTTTTTGAACTGTTCAAAGTTGAACAAAAAATTGTCCAAATCAAAAAGTAAAATATGAAAATGAGATGTCCTCGCCGAGATCTTTCGAATGCAAAAAGAATTTTTCCAATCGGACAATTCGTTCAAAAGTTATTAGGGGGGGGGGGGGACAGACCGACAGACCGACAGACAGACCGACAGACACACATTTTCCCCATCTCAAAACCCTACTTTCAAATTTTTTATTTTTCAATCTTTATTTAATTACTTCACTTTTTTTTGACTTTTCTTTATTTTTAACGATATTTTTACGATACATTAAGCCTTCTTTCATGCTTTATTTATTTTATATTTTTACTTTTAAGGAAAAGTAGGCTAAAAAAGAAAGCCAAAATAAAATATGATAATAGTAACAATACAAATTTAGAATCAAAATAATATATACAATATTTATCAATAATTAATGATATAAACACATAACGGTTTTCAGCTGTTGTTTTAAAGGGGGCTTGAAAATTACTGAACTAGTATGAATTAACTGAATCCTTATTTTTGTGAATTTTAAGTTTTCGAAGAAATTTTTTTCATGCTCATTCATATAATATTGTTTGTTACATGTTAAAACCAAAACTAATTTTTTTTAAAGAATCTGTGACGTTTTTTACATTTTTGGTAGATAAATACAACTTTTTACATGGTTTTATTTAACTTGACTTGTGGCGGAATTTTGTAAGGCGGTTTTCGACCAACTATTACTGCATAAATTATCTTCAAATTTTGCACACAAGCTCATCTTCGATGACAATACAATAATCCATCCATTTTATAATTTATTATAACGTTAAATAGAAAAAAAAATTAATAATTTTGGCTCTGAGGAAATTATCAGCATTATCATTTGCCATTTGGCAACAATAGTTTTGTTTGGATAATGCAACGATGTTTTGAATTTAAATAAAACCATGTAACTTAAAACATTTTTGGATTTAATATTAAAATACTATTGACTTTGTGTATAAAAAGTTTTAAATCTCACCCGCAGGAGAAAATGGGAAAAATTTTCAGAACTCTTCAAAAAAGACCTTCAAACAGTTTCAATTTGTTTCTGGCAGTGTTTTAGATGTGTGGAACCGCAAGGGTTTGTAGTAAATTTTAAATCTTAGCACTTTAAATACATAATTTGCTTTGTGCAAAAATTGTAAAGGAAGTTTTGCACACATAATAGAATGATATACACAGACAGTTAGATTAATAAAAAAGTCCGTATACATTTGTCACACAAATGCGACAAATATTTGATAGACTTGTAATAAGTAAAGTCGAGTACAACAGTGTGCTTTCCTTTTATACGAGGGCTGTAAATTAAGCAATGGCAACGTAGGTATAAATCAAATTTTAATAACTTGACAAGTACAGTTGCATTACATTCCTTCTACGCGATCACCAGCAAAGTGTATAACCTTTTGCCAAATGTCGGGAAAACGTTGGAGACCACTGGCAAGGTCTTGATCGTTGAAGTGGTCGACGGAGCGCCCTACTGCATGGAGTAGGGATGAAACGTCATGAAATCGGTGGCCTCGGAGGAGTTCTTTCAACTTCGAAAACAGATCGAAGTCACAAGGACTCATGTCAGATGAGTAGGGATGCTGTTCCAAGATTTCCCACTGCCACTGTCGCAATAAGAGACGGTCTATGGAAAGGAGACCGCTCAGGATCTGATCTTGAGGAATGGACTGCCTACCTGTGGAGGGCCAACTGAATGGGGGACCGAACGAAACGCTTTCACCCATCGTGCAACTGTCCGATTGTGGTAGTGCATTTTCTTTAAGACTTCGCGTAACGCTCGATAACATTCTGTACCATTTTTGCCAAGAGACAACCTCGATTTTAAGTCATGACTGCTGATCAAATTTTGAAAACATGCTTTAGAGCGATGGTAGCAATACTCTTCACTTTAATGCCGCACAACAACTACCCTTCTAACTAAATTGGCTGGTTTATGTACTCTACACATCGACAAAAGCGCCACCTCACCACTCCCACATCCTATTTGCGCTTGCTCGCTCTTCTGCCCGTTTCTAGGTTAAATTGCCACTATTTAATTTACAGCCCTCGTGTATCCTGTATGTACGTATAACATATCATCCCCGCCCTATATCAAAACCTAGTATCTCTCACAGTATTATTTTCAACTACTTACTTGGCGAAAAACCCAGTCATTAAGTTATCAATTGGTGTCATGTTCTCAAATAACTTTTCGTACAACTTGATGAATTCCATGAATTCTTTCTTTGAAATCGCATCGTTATTCAACACCATTCCATGCATAATATTCGTGACTTTCTCCGTAAAGAATTCTATGACGTTAACTGTCCTATCACGTGATGTGCGCAGTGATTCTACAGTTGAGTCTAAATGGTCGTATAATGAACCAGCAGCGGCCTCTTTTAAAACAGTCAAACCAAACTCTTTGAAGCTTTGAGAGAAAAATTTTCGCATGACTTTCCAAGATTCGCCGTTGAGGAAGGGAATACCTATCAAGAATAAACGAAATTAGCGCAATGTAATTGTTGCAAAAAAAGCTGCATTTCTTAATTAATATCAAAAAGACATTCTGGAAAGCATGTTTTCAATTTTTATACGCAGAAAAGTGCCAGACAATTGTCAATAACTGGATTTTACAACATCCTCCCTTTAGAGATAAACCGAAAAATGAGGCATACCATAGATTTATTAGGAAGAAGTAGAGACACCTTCAATTCCGCTTTAAATAAACGATGTTTTTAATTTATGACTGTTACACCAGATGATGTTGAAGGTTTATCGAGGTGCATGTGAGAAAAAAAGGTTTTTTACGTGACCAAAAGTAAGCTGCAATTTTTGTTTTCAATGCAAATTCCTAGTGCATTTGAATGTTGCTGACATATTTGTTTTTAATGCTTTGTAGACCTAAAAACTTATATTTTATTAAATAGTAGTTACGTTAAGTCTAAAAACTCCACGTTTATAATCAAATTGTTTTATTAAAATATTACAAGAAGGAAGGGATGGGACATATCCAATTCCTCGTTTTGATGTTTCTAGTCAAATATTTACGATGATTAAAAATGTTTTATTACTATTTCACAAAAAAAAAGGACTACCATATATGTATTATTATTTTTAAAAAAATATCTTGTTTCAGAACTAAATTTTATTAATATTAATTATTGTAATTCGATACAGGAAATCATAATTAGTTTTCCCGTTTGTATTTCTCTATATTACTCTGTGTGCTGCATAATAATACGGATTTCGATCAATTTCTTAGTTTGATGAATCTTATAATTCTCAAATAGTAGCTTCAAATGGACCTCAAATTGGAATTTTTTCTTTTTGTGATTGACAACTAATTTATTGTTCTTTAGAATTCAAGATGGGACTTGTATAAATTCGTTGCAAGTTGATAAAGGTTTTTAAGTTTTATGTATCGGTTTATCCTATCATTTTTTGCTATCAAGTATTTTTTCCACCCTATCTTAAACAAACACGAAAGGCAAAAAGTAGATACGCGTGACACGCGATAACCCTGTCAGAGAAAGAAGAAAATTAAAATAAAAGAAAAGAGTTTATCTTTTCAGTTGTCAGGCAAGCCCTTTCATCTCACTAATAACTTTTTTAAAAATGTTTTGACCATTCCATATTTAAACTGAGGAGAAAAATTCGAATTATTGTCTCATACATTTCCAAAAAGATAACGAAACTATAATATAGGATCAACTGGAGATTTTAGTTCTGAGTTTATAAACGTCTTCGAGAAAAGGTACTTTCAACTTTTCCAAAATCAATTGAACTTTTTTCAGTTATTCAAAATAAACATTGTTTGGATTTCAATTACTTGCTCTATGTATCGGTGCATGGATTTTTTTTCTAAATATAAAAAGATATTTCGTTTGAGCAAAGATTCGGGTAAAAATGTAAAAAATAAATAAATAAAATATTTCTTAAAATAATTTAAAAATGACACTTTCTGTGTATACTGTCTTGACTTTCAACTGAATGGGCCAAATTTTATCGCTTTAAGTGCGGTTTTTCTGGACATTACACATATGCACACTCATTTTTAGAAGTAGTGGCAAATAATTGAAACAGAGCTTGACAAGCAACCTTATATGACAGCACTTTTTGACCAGTGCCTTAAGTACTCAGGTACTTGATAACCTGCACTAAAAAAATTCAAGTTCAACCTTTTACCAAAAAAATGGTGAAATTTAGCTGCAACTACCATTTGGCACTAAAGTTGAACCATTGTAATGGTGTAGTTTAATCTACCTAGTTTCACCATGAACGTGAAACTAAGAAACTTTGGAATGGTTCAACTTTTACCAAATGTCGTCATTCATATTCTCAGGTAAAAGAACAGATGAAAAAAAATGGAGAATTGTTTCGATCGTAAGCTCTAGCAATTTCATGAAATCGGTGGTTCAAATGGTAAACCATTCACTTGTTTGACACAAGAACGTTTGGGGTATGTCTTCTCATATGTTTCAATGACTTTCTTGCAAGACGTCAGTGTACAGTAAGGTTCGATCATGAAACTTCACTGTGAGTGGGAACTTTTTTCTTCCATCGTACACCAAACAAACGATTCTCACTGGCAACGAACATTTCTACATCTACATAACTTTTAACAGTACAGTGCTGTCATTTATCAAAAAAAAATCCCCTTTATTATCTGCTTTAGCTTTTGTTAATTTTTTTAAGGTTTGGAGTGTGCGTCTTTCCAGTCGCTCGCTGCTCTCTTGGGCAGCGAAACTTTTCCCATACATGTGCAGCAGGCATTCTGAATTTTAGCCAATAGTACTTCTTTAACCCACTGATGTCTATTACATATACTTGTTATCAAATAATTACTAATGTTTTACAGAAACATGTGAATAAATAAATAATATCAATTTGTCTCATGGTAGTTTTTAGTAGTTATGTAATGTTCCAATCGTTACCCAACGTCTCTAGTTCCGCTCAAAATATACATTTCTTTATACGATTATATGTATTATAATTGATGGGCGAAACTTAGAATATTATGCACTTAGCTTTAAAGATTGAACTGATATACTGAAACATATATGCTTTTAAGTCAATCATAGCAAAGAGAGAGATATGGTATTGAAAATATTAACATGCATTAAAATATTAACTTTCTTTTTGATATTGTCAAAATGATTTTAACAAGAAACTTGAACAATGTCGTTTTGAGTCATACTGTTATAGAGCGTTTACCAATTAATAAGCTTACCTCCTTCAAATGCATGTTTCATCATGGAAAAGACGATTGGTCGTTGTGTGAAGCAATCAGATTTGGATATATGTGCCTCCCTGAGAGCTTTAACACTGGACAGATTGATGTACAACTGTCCCGTTACTGTCAGACTGAAAACATCGCCATATTTCTTCTTCATCTCATGAAGCTTTAGGTGGCCGGTAGTCTGATCCAGAAACGGCCACATTCCCAAGTAAGGAACGCCCACTGGTCCAGGTGGTAAATTTCTGTTTTTTAAAAAATAGTAAATGATTGTGAAGACGATGACTATTATTGAAACAGAAACGGGCGACAAAGGAAAGATGACTTCTTGAATGCTTTTCAACATTTTGGAAAGTTGGTATTGTCCTGTAAGATAATAAATATAACAAAGTTGAAGTAGGTTCATAGGAATTAATTACTTTATACAGTCAAAAATTTAAGATAATGTTATACATTATATACACTTAATATATCGTACATTACCTCAAGTATCAATGAGAAAAATCCCTCTCAATTTTAAGTTAAATTGATCTAGCGTTGACTTTAGGGGTTTTAGGCGGCGTAGTACTGTATTGATCTTTTGGGGGCACTTTTAGCCTTTTGACAAGCACAATCAAGCCATTTCAAGTTCTAAAATCGCATTATAATTGCATTTTCAAGTATATTTTCCGCCGTCTTGGCAGCAAAGCAGCAATTTTTTAAATTGCTATCGTGAATTTTAGTTACCTTAAGGACAAAAAGCCTAATCCTGGTGTAGATGTTTGTTAACAAAAAGTTTCATTGTGAGTAGAGTTTCATTTTTTAATTTCGTAATTATAGAGAAATTTCGCACTAGAGTAAGACTTTGCTTTTTGGGACATTCACAAATATTTTAATGAATTTTACATTTGTGTTTTAAACTGAAGCAAGCCATTGGTGGCTCCGACAAAAGGACTGAAGTCGAAAGAAACAGCAGAGGATGGAGCGTATGAAAGAGAACGTCTCGATGAAAAACTGCCGTCCATAACTGTCGTAGTAACCAAGCTTTGTTACAACCGAATCACTGTGACCTACGAGATAGATCTAGATGATTTTTTATGCCGTTGAGTTATCAGATGTTTGTGATTCAGAATTAAAACCTGAGATTTTTCTATTGTATATAAGCGCTTCTTTAACACTAACATTTCTTTTACATTTATATAGTTGTTGCAAAATGATATCAATTAATCCGTTCGTGAAAATAAAATTAATCGGATGATTCAATAAAAAAATTACATGTATTCTTTATTTTCTATTATTTACTAACTTTTTTTATAAACTGACTCATAACATGACCAACTCTAACATATTGTCGTACATTGCATGTCTAATTTTTGCTGCATGCTGAAAAAAATTACTGCAATCTCAACTACATTTTTTATTTATTTAGTTATTTGAATTTCAGAAGCATAATTACTAACGCAAGTACATGAGTTCAAAAGCATCATCATCAAACATCATTATTATTATTATTGTGTAAAAAGGTTCAGTTGACTAAGAGCTTCCATACAGTTCTTATGATAATTAGGTACTTTTAATAATTTTAAGTGAATTTATCGTTCTTCGATTGACGTAAGGACAAATAGACAAAAAAGAAATTTAGCAGTTGATTGTTTGCACAGTAAAATTTAGAAGAATTTCGTAATTATGCATACAAACTTGTCACTCGAGTGATTTTCATAAGATAAATGTAGTGCGCTATTAAGTAAACAGGTCCCAGAAGACGTGACTTATTTTGTTTTGTAATATTGTGAATGAAAATGTAAAAAAAGAAGATTGCGTATTTAGTCTCATAAATTGCAATGTGTTATAGCTATAAATGTGTAGCTGATGTAATAACAAACAAATATAAAAACATTTCTTACTACTGTTATGCAAGAGAGTATTTTTTAAAAAACTTTATAACTGCTGCAAAACAAGGCTATGCATGTTTTTTTAACACAAACAGATTAGTAGTTAAGGAAAAGACAAATTATTGATGAACCTCTATGTCTTTAAGAAGGAATCATAAGATTTTTTTTTTTTTCAAGGTTTCGTGGGAAAGAGTTTTACGATAATTATTGGGTACAGCTTAGTTTTTTTCCTTCATGTATGTATCTAAAGACCATCATCTTGACAGCAGAACAGGTTATGTGAACAAAAGAAAATTTTACAGGTAATGGAAAGACTTCCTTAAATAGTTTTTTGCATGTTGAAAAGAGTTACTGCAAGTCTGAATTACCCGAGAAACAATGCAGATGAATACCCATTCATAAAAATAGAGCTTCCTTAAGGGTACTTCTAAAATTATTTTTAATATTTTCGCCTTCCAATACGTAAACGAATTTCACAATTCTCTATCAGTAGCTTCTCAAAACTCATTTAGCAAAACTGTAAAAAGTAAATGCACGTAATTAAAACACAAATGAGCATTAAGATGTTTTGGGATTGCTTGGAAATCCTTTTTCAATGCAATAGTGGAGCTTCTAGATGCAAAAACATTCCAAATGAAGCAAACAAAACAACAAAAACACGGCTTATATAGTATGAGATTTAACTGCCAAACCAATGAGAATAAAGGCAGCGTGGAAGTGGAAGTAGAAGTTGTTGGAAGAAATGATCTCTTCCTCGATGAGTGAATTAGTGGTATCAGAATAAAGTTCAGGAGCATGAAAAATAACAAACTTTGCTTTGATACCACATGTGTCAAATATAGTAAAATTGTAAATAGTGTCATAAATAAGATGGAGGAAAAAAACCCCTAGGCGTTTCAATGACAAAAAGAAACCAAGAAAGAAACACTAATTAAAGGAACTTCTGACAGATCTTGTGACAAATATGGAGTTGAGGAAGAATCATTAACCAAATTAGAGCTCTATTCCTGTTAATATGCTAAGCTTCCCAAACGTTAAGCTCTAAAGGGGAAGAACATTTTTGAATAATTTTCTCAGAATTGAAATCAAAAGAGTGGTTGGAATTTCAACAATGTTGTGAAATACTAGACTTATTTAAATCTTGCTTTCGCACATAACCTTTGTGCTTATTTAGCTAGTTAGTTTATAATTGTGGACTTAAAACTGTCCTACGCGGAACTCTGGGCATCCCCGGTGCATCTCTGTGGGTTAAGCGCATCAAATAATAATAATAATAACAAAAACAATAATAGTAACAACAACAACAATGTCGTATCTAGAAAATCCATGGACTTGGGCGTAAGAGGGTTACAGCCTTACCACAACGTCTCCCTGCCAGTGTTTTTACATGAAGTAGCTGCATCGCTTTCGCTTACATTGAATATTTATAAAGATATATTTTCCTAAGGAGGATCACGATCGAAAGCCTTGGTGGTCTGGGACGCAAATTAGCGCATCCCATTCGGTAGCACGTGCAAACATTAGTAGAAGGTGCGAATTAAAGATACCACCTCTTAGCAGGTTTGACCTCCTCCGATTTCGCCTCCTGGCTTTAGACCACTACGGTTAAGAATTCAATAGAAGTTTCGTCCATTTATAATCTAATGCTGTAAAATTGACCGCCTAAGTTGACCATTAAAGTGCTGCACCACAAGTGGTCAACTTACACAGGTTTCACTGTATTTAGTTTTAGCTAGTGAATATAGTTTTTAACAAGATGTTGTATTAGCATAAAACTAGTTATATATGTACTTTCTGTTATGTTTTTTATTTATTGTTCTTTTTTTAGATACATCTATTCACAACTTTATTGTATGAAATATTTTAAGGTTTTGAGTTTTGCGTTATTTCTTGCCCCCCCCCCCCCCCCCCCCCCCGCTGAGGCGAGTGAGTTTTCCGTCTCAATAAGTTGAAAAATGGATATTTCATGCTGGACAGAAGCTGTACATTTAATTTTTCTTACATTCTTTTGTTGTAGAGATAATTGTTTGTAGTCTGCAGGGAAAAAGTCCGACAGTTGATCAAATTTATTAGCGTATCAAAAACAAAATAGCGCACTTTACAACTCATTTACATTTGTTATCTAACTTGAATGTTTTTTTCTTTTGTTAACTGAATACTGTAACAAATAAAAGTTTGTGTTAAATATATAGAAGATTAACACAAAACATATAATTTGAGGTATAGATTTATTGATTCAATTATATGTATGTATATATACATCAGGGCTCGAAACTTATATTGCCCGACATGCCCGGGGCATGTAAAAATTCCGATCGGGCATGAATCTTCTATGTTTCTATCCAAAACTTTATTATTTGATATTTTATTTAAAAAGCCACCGCATCCTTCCCGGAACTCAAAATGGACATGCACATCAGCAATAAAATTGTCAGTACAATTTAAACTCTGCAAATTTTTACCTATACCGACTTATTATGTAATATTTTACTTGTAATGTAATCTTTTAATAATTTATATTAAGGTTAGCATAATGCTTGATTCAGGTATAAAGCTGTTAATTTATTTCATTTTTTTGTCTGATTAATGCTATACCGCAAACTCAAATGTTTTTATTAACCACTTAATGCGTTTGCCCGTGTCTAACACGGGTGAAAGTTAATGGCAAATTTGCACATGCCCCTGTCTCACACGGGCGATCTTGTATCTCGCGTTATTTCATTTCTAATGCTGCTCTGAGATCCGTTTGCACTTTGCTTGTATAATATTTTTTTTATATAACTTTTACCCCACCACCCGCTCTCTAGACCCCCTACAACTGAAATTTCCAAAAAAAAAAAAAAAAAAAACAATTTATACTACACCTATATACATTTATTTTCTGTCAAAAGAAAAAAAAAACTCGTGCTTCAATGGGTTGAGGTGCAATAAAACTACTTCTGGGCATGTAAAAATCTTGTTCGGGCATGTATTTTTTTAACAAACATTTTTCGAAGCCTTGATATACATAAAATTAAATCAATAGATATATAACAAAAATGATAAGTTCATTCTTGGAATATATTTAACTAATGAAACAGCTCTGCTTTAGTTAAATGTAAAACAAAATTCTAACGAATACTTTTATAATAATTGTAATGTTTAATATTACATAATCCAGCAGCATATGTATCTGATACTACAAAGATAATTTAAATTTCTTACCTCCTTGATTTCAATTTTCTTTTTCATATATTTCAAGATACCGCATCTCAACAGCGGCAAATAATCAGAGAAGCAACTCTGACATCTGACAACTGTATTTGTTGCGGGAGTAAATGCTGAAAGTTGATTGGAAGAAAGGGTGTGCGGGTGAGGACTCATGGAATAATCTATTGCGTCATCTGCGTTATTATTCTTTCGTTTCCGCCGAAACTCCTCTTTAGTGAGAGGAAATAGCCTTGAAAAGTAGAGATACGGTCAGAGGTCTGACCGGTCTCAAAATTACGCATTGAGTGTGAAGGTTTTGTTTGTCTGGTCAAGGAAAAAGTTCCATTTTCGAGTCGAATTACACTGTACTTTCGATTATCCGTACTTTTTCACGTTCACATTTTCAGGGAAAATCGGAAAGCATGGATAGTCGAACAATGATCCTCTGCTTTATAAAAAAAGTTTTTAGTTCACTATAATCTGACACTTCATCATGCTTTTTGGACTTAAAAGTTGACTTTGGTACTGTCCGTATATACAGTGAAACCTGTGTCAGTTGACAACTTGCGGTGCAGCCCTTTAGTGGTCAACTTAGACAGGTGGTCAACTTATAGAGGGTGAGGTAGAGCGTGAAGGGCTAATTCCGTTCCTGACAAAAGTGGTCAACTTAGACAGGTGGTCAACTTTACAGGTTTCATTGTATTTAAAAACAATGATGCCCACACAAGATAAAAACAGTCCAACACCACAAAACGTTACTTAACCTCAGATAAATAAAAAAAGTAGTTTTTAATGTTAGGTTTGCAATTTCTATAAGCTTCTTCTGAGCACTCTCAGAAGCGCATGCTCAAATCTCACGAAAATTTCGTCGTATTTGACGAAATGGCTTCGTGAAAAATGCTTCGAGTAAACCCGTCAAATTGGCGAAATTTGTATCTTTTTTAGCCTACTTTCCCATAAAAGTAAAAATAATAAGAATAAAGCATGAAAGAAGGTTTAATGTATCGTGAAAGTATCGTTAAAAATAAAGAAAAGTCAAGAAAAAGTGAAGTAATTAAATAAATATTAAACAAGAAGTTCCGTCTAGAACTATACGAGCCTACTTTCCCGTATACAGCGAATTCAAATTTATAATCTAGCTATCTCTCTCTCTGTCTTTCTCGTTTAGCTTTAGTTCTTAATTGCTTCAAATATACCGTTTTCAACGGTTAATACGTATTCATTCAATCATTCATTTATTAAGTCATTCATGTATTTATTCACTCATTTATTCATTCATTCTTTTGCTTATTCATTTAATCATACATTAATTCAAAAATATTCTTGAAAATCCCGATCAAAAAATTTCATAGGAAAATAGGCTCGTTAGTTCTGGATGAACTTTCTATTTGTACATGTTCTACGTCATAAGAGCTTTCCGATAAAGTTTGTTCCAAGCAAATCGGTCCGTTTGATCAGGAATTATATAGGATTGAAATTTCCCCGTAGGCGGTATGTTAATTTTTTTGAACTGTTCAAAAATGAACAAAAATTGTTCAAATTAATATTTCACGCCAAGAACTTCTTCCAGTGAGCTTGTTCATGGGAACTTAGATCTTGTACCCAGAGTTTACATAATTTGCTTCATTTTCACCCATAGGCGCTAATGTTAAAATTTTTTGAACTGTTCAAAATTGAACAAAAAATTGTTCAAATCAGTGAAATATGGAAATGAGATGTCCTCGCCGTGATCTTTCGAATGCAAAAAGAATTTTTCGAATCGGACAATTCGTTCAAAGGTTATTAGGGGGGACAGACCGACAGACAGACAGACAGACCGACAGACAGACCGACAGACAGACAGACAGACCGACAGACAGACCGGCAGACAGACAGACCGACAGACAGACCGGCAGACAGACCGACAGACACACTTTTCCCCCATCTCAAAACCCTACTTTCAAATTTTTTATTTTTCAATCTTTATTTAATTACTTAACTTATTTTTGACTTTTCTTGATTTCTAACGATATTTTCATGATACAGTAAGCCTTCTTTCATGCTTTATTATTATTTTTTTTTACTTTTACGGGAAAGTAGGCTAAAAATAAAAAATTTGAAAGTAGGGTTTTGAGATGGGGGAAAATGTGTGTCGGTCGGTCTGTCGGTCGGTCCCCCCCTAATAACTTTTGAACGAATTGTCCGATTCAAAAGATTCTTTTTGCATTCGAAAGATCTCGGCGAGGATATCTCATTTTCATATTTTACTTTTTGATTTGAACATTTTTTGTTCAATTTTGAACAGTTCAAAACATTTTAACATTAGCGCCTATGGGCGAAAATGAAGCAAATGATGCAAAGTCTAGGTACAAGATCCAAGTTCCAATGAACAAGCTTGCTGGAGGAAGATTTTGGCGTGAAATATTAATTTGAACACTTTTTGTTCATTTTTGAACAGTTCAAAAATTAACACAGAGCTTAAGGGGGAATTTCAACCCTATATAAATCCTGATCTAACGGACCGATTTGCTTGGAACAAACTTTATCGGAAAGCTCTTATGACGTAGAACATGTACAAATAGAAAGTTCATCCAGAACTTACGAGCCTATTTTGCTATGAAATTTTTTGATCGGGATTTTCAAGAATATTTCTCAATGACTCAATGAGTGAAATAATGAATGATTGAATAAATGAAAGAGTGAAAGAATAAATCAATGAATAAATGAATGAGGAAAAGAATGAATGAATGAATAAATTAGTGAATAAATGAAAATATAAATAAATGAGTGAAAAAATACATGAATGCGTAAATGAATGAATAAACACTTGAATGAGGTAACGAATGAATGAATAAATGAATTGCTAAATAAATGAAAGAATGAATGAGTGATGGAATGAATATGTATTATCCGTTGAAAAAGGCATATTTGAAATAATTAAGAATTAAAGATAAATAAGAAAGAGAGAGAAAGAGATAGCTAGGTTATAAATTTGAATTTGGTGCATACTGGAAAGTAGGCTCGTATAGTTCTAGATGGAACTTCTTGTTAAGTCACGTAATCGCGCGAGGAAAGAATCGTTGTAAATGACGAAATTTTCTTGAATATTGAAGAATCGTCAGAAGTGAGCGTTCTATTTCTGAGAGTGAGGAAATAGTCGATTTCGAACAGTTTCCCTTAGTACTGAAGGTGAAAATATGTATTTTGACAGTATTCTACTGAAATGTGCCTTCCGTATGTGCATGTAGCATATTATGTAAATGAACTTATTCATTCAGGTGGCGTTATTTTTCGTATATAATGGACTGTGCAGAGCTATGACACTATTCTGCGGCTTCTGTTTTGTTATATTTGGTTCCGGCTGTTATTATGGGATTTCTTGTAAAGTCAAATGTGACTATGTCTAGTTATATTCTTATCAGTTCAGTGAGCAATTTCAACTATTTTATATAAAGCCAAATAAATTTTATATATTAGCCAAATAAATGTTTTTTTTTTTTTAATAAAGAATGGCTCTTTACTAACTACGCTCTGCTATCACCATATTTTTAAAATTAAATGTACTAGGCAGCTACATTGAAATATAACGACTAACGTATGTGAAAATAGAAGCTATTTTTCTACCCAGTAATTTCAAATTGATTTAAACATGAATTCCGAATTTTATCGCTCTGCGTCATGAAGTTATGAATTTAAAACTTAAATTAACCTATTAAGGTTTTTTTTAAACTATAAATCTTTTTATACTTACCTCCTTCAAATGCATGTTTCAGTATGAGAACACGTTCGGTCTCAATGCAAAGCAGTCAGATTTCGATACATGTGCTTTAACACTTTTCTCCTGCAACTTCCTTCCCTGTTAGCACTAGGCCTTAAGGATGCCCTCCCCAGGGCGCGGGGAAGTGGGGTCCACGGAATTTACATACGCGTATCCCCGAAGTGTACATAGTGGGTCTTCAGCGGGTCGGGTATCGAACTCCCGACCTTCCGGCTAGAAGTCCGACATCCTAACCACTAGGCTACCACGGATCCGAGAGCTTTAACACTAGACAGATTGATGTATAACTGTCCACTTACTGTCAGACTGAAAGTCGTCATATTTCTTTTTCATCTCATGAACCTTGAAGTAGCCTAGAAAGGGCCCCATTCCTTAACAAAGAATTCCAACTGGTCCAGTAACTTTCTGTTTTTTAAGAAGTAGTAAAATATTGGGAAAAAAGGCGGCCATCTGCGAAACAAAAGTAGGAGACAAAGTAAAGATTTCGGACGCTTTTCAATATCTTGAAGTATTTATTTTTCCTGCAAGATAATCCAATCGAAGTTTTATGTACGTTAAAACTATGTTATACTTGATTTTGGCACACACTTGTTGCTAGTATTTCCTCAGTACTTCACATAACAACTCATTATCAGTCACACATAATATGGTAATAAAAAATAATGCTATGTGTTGACGCATGCGCGTTGACGCCGCAAAAGAGAGTCTGTAAGCTTGAGAGGGCAGTGTTGGAGAAGCCGCCGCAGAGAGATGGCGCATAAATAAATATGTGATTAAACTAAAATCTGAGTTATGAGTTAAAAATTTAGTGTTGTGTTAATGCAAACTACAGTCCACTGAGAGTGAAACATAAGTGGTCCTAGGGAGCCGGAGGCCAGGGACGTGAAGATTATTTTGTCTTCAAGTGTGATAGTGTTCTACACAAGTGATTCCTTTCATTACAAGTGATTATCTACTGGATAGGATTAATTAACGTCATTGGATACCAATAATAGAGGTGAGAGCAATTTCCCTTGATGTCATATTATTTCTGTTAAAATGAGTATTATTCAAAAACTTAGAAAAGACGAACTCAAGTTTGTCGCGGAAGAATTAGGGTTAGAAGTTCCGGAAGGGGCTAGAGTACTAGATCTTAAACAATTAATAGAAGAAAGTGACATTTTTAAAAATAAGCCAGAGATAGTCCAAAATATTGTAGAAGGGGTTTTAGAGGAAAGAAAAAATAAAACTGACGAATTAGAGAGGCAAAGATTAAATAATGAATTTAAGTTAGAGATGGAACGACTTAAACTTGCGCAGCTGGATAAGGAAATAGAGTTAGCGAATGTTCGCAAGGAATCTGGGCATGATCAGTCTAAACCAGAATTAAATACAGCGCTAGAGTCCTCAAATAATAGTTTAGAGAATTTAATAAAAAGTGTAAAAACATTGACCATTTCCGTACCTAAACGTGCAGAGTCGTTTAATTTGTTTTTTCAATCTCTTGAGAAAGCTTTTAAAACGAAATGTGTTCCGCAAGAGCTAAAATCGGAAATTCTTTTGAATATTCTTGACGAAAAAGCAAGAAATTTAATGGTTTATGTATCGGAAGAGGATATGAGTAATTACGATAAACTTAAAGAGATAGTTTTAAAACAATTTCAACCAACGCCGAGGGAATGCATAAATAATTTTAACAGAGCGCAAAAAATGCCAGGTGAAAATTATGCGCAATTTGCATCGCGTTTGAGTGCATCATTTGAGTATTATTGCGAGTTACGACAGGTTAATGATTTTAAATCCGTATGTGAACTGATCGTATCGGACAGATTGTTTAATTCGCTCGACCGTGAATTAATGAGGCATATTGGTATTAAACAAGGAGAATCTTTCTTCAAACCACAACAGTTGGGTCGAGAATGCGATATTTTTCTATCCGCTAATGTGAAAACTAAAACAGATGTGAATAATATGCTAAATCTGAAAGAGTCTCGTTTTAAAAACAAAGGACTCTCTAATGTGTTTTTATCTGAGGTAAAAAATGCTAAGTGTAATCTTTGTAAATCTGAGGAATTTCCCCATCCTCTATATTCGTGTACAAAATTTAAAAACCTCTCCGTTAGTGAAAGGGTAGAATTTGTAAAAGCTAACAATCTCTGCTTTAAGTGCCTGTCCGAGAATTGTATGGCGTCAAAATGCCGCGCAAAAAACTGTTTCTGTAAGAAACCGCATAATAAACTCTTACATTTTCCCAGAGAATTAAAACAAACATCTGCCTCAGTAACAAATGAATCATCGCTCTCAAATGAAACAGCGGAGACCAGAATTGTGGCGTCGGCCAAGGCCAATCATTACGAAAAAACAAAAACTAAAGCAAAGAGTGTTTTACTAAGCACAGTACGGTGTTATATAAAAAATAGGTTTTCGGAATGGCAGGACGTTCGATGTTTACTAGACGTCGGTTCACAGGCGTCATTAGTCACGAAAAATTGTTTAGATAAATTGCAGTTAAAAGGCGAAAGAATAAATGCTGAAATATCGTGTTTAGATGAATCGACGAGAGCTGTCAGCCGCTGTGTTACCACTTCCATTGCCAATCAAGATAAGAGTTATGAGAGAGAATTAACGTTGTTGGTAGTAAAAAAAATAATAGATTTTACGCCATCAAAATTACTCAATGTAAATATAAATATTGAAGACTCAATTAAATTAGCAGATGAAAGGTTTTATGTTCCAAGTAAAATTGACATATTATTAGGCGCGGAGATTTTTTATGATTTATTGCGTTCGGGACAAATCTATTTGCATGAATCCCAGTTGCTTTTGCAAAATACGATTTTTGGTTACGTCGTGAGCGGAAGTTTAAACGAATCGAGTGAGACAAAAATTCATTGCGGTTTAATTGTTGAGGATGGTTTAAATGAAATGTTAGAGAGATTTTGGGAGGTTGAGAACGTAGAATTTGTAAATACAAAGAGTAGCGAGGAAACGATATGCGAAGAACATTTTGCGCGGACACATTTCAGAGACGAAAACGGCAGATATGTTGTAACAATGCCACTTAAGGAAGAACCTTTATGTTTAGGAAAATCTAGGGACATTGCTCTCAGGCGATTGAATTCATTGTGGTATAAATTAGAAAAAGACACTGATTATCAAAAACTATATAAAGGCTTTATTGAGGAATACGGAAATTTAGGACACATGACTGAGATGTCAAATGATAAGGAAAGTGAAGGTAATTACTATATGCCACATCACGGCGTATATAAACCTGAGAAAAGTAGTACACCGTTGAGAGTGGTCTTTAACTGCTCTAGTTTGACCACGAATGATATTTCCTTGAACGCTATCCAATACAACGGAGGTGTAATTCAGAAAGACCTTTTTTCTATAATTATAAATTTTAGACAGTATAATTTTGCTTTAACTTCGGATATACAGAAGATGTACCGGATGATACTAGTGCACCCAAGTCAACACAACTTGCAAAAAATTTTGTGGAAGGATCATGCGAGTGGTCCAATAAAAACATTTCAATTAAATACAGTGACGTACGGAACTGTATCTGCACCCTTTTTGGCAATGAGAACATTACTGCAGTTATCTAGAGATGAGGAAAACCAGTTCCCATTAGCCGCACCAGTGATTCGAGATAACTTTTACATGGACGATGGTCTATGTGGCGCGCCCACCTTGGAAGAAGCAAAAGAATTGAAGCGCGAATTGATCGGTATTCTCGCGAGTGCTGGAATGACTTTGCATAAGTGGTCTGCAAACCATCCCGAACTTGGCTCTAACGGAAGTGAGAATTATGAATTCTCAAACAATGACGAAATAAAAACACTAGGAGTTATGTGGCGGCCAAGTAAGGACTGTTTTGCATTCCAAATCGACGTAGACGTCCATAGTGTCCATACCAAAAGAAGCGTGTTGTCTGTAATAGCACGAATCTTTGATCCTTTGGGACTGATTGGGCCTGTCATTGCCAAGGCCAAAATCCTTATGCAGCAATTATGGAAGTTAAAGCTAGATTGGCATGAGCCACTTCCAGTTTCCGAATCTTTAGAGTGGAGTCAGTTTCTAGCAAACCTGAAATACATTCAAAATGTAGAAATTGATAGATGCATAGTGATAGAGAAAGCCATATCTATTGAGCTTCATGCGTTTTGCGATGCTTCGGAACGATGTTTTGGAGCTGTAGTGTATTGCAAGTCGTGGAATTCGTTGAGGGAAACAAAAGTGAAATTAGTCGCGAGCAAGTCAAGAGTAGCTCCTATCAAAACTCCCCTTACTATTCCAAAATTGGAATTAAGTGCTGCAGTCTTATTATCTAGATTAATAAAAAGAATTACGTCAGCCTTAAAACTAAGAGTGACTGAGATGTTTTGCTGGAGTGATTCCATGATAGTGTTAGCCTGGATAAAAAGAGATCCACTATCATTAAAAACCTTTGTAAAAAACAGAGTAGCAACGATCCAGGAACTAACGTCAACAGCTCATTGGTACCATGTACCATCGGAACAAAATCCAGCCGACTTTATCTCCCGAGGAGCAGATCCTGTCAAATTTAAGGGCAATTCCATGTGGTTCAACGGACCTGCGTTTCTGGCAGACAACCATTACCCAAACAGTACTGTTACTGTTCCCGAAACTGATGAAGAGTTTTACAAGGAACTTAAAAACTCTAAAATTGATAACGAGGAGAATCAGTTTCCTGTGTTCACCATTACTGTGAAAAGCTTTTTAGATAGTATTATAAGTTTGAAAAATAATTATATGTTTATAATTCGAATTCTTAGTTATATTTTCAGATTTGTAAAGAAATTGAGGGAACCATTGGAGAGGGCGTCTAGACCTCTTCAAGTTCAGGAGCTTCAGCATGCCGAAAACTACCTGTTAAGCCAAATTCAACAAGAGTTCTTTTCTTCTGATGTGCGGGACTTGAAAAAAATGGGAAAGGTGTCTCCAGGTAGTAAATTAAAAAATTTAAATCCTTTCTTGGATTCTGATGGCATATTGCGTGTGGGTGGCCGTCTAGGTAATAGCAATCTTAATTTTAGTAACAAACATCCTGCAATTCTTCCAAAAGAGAGTAAGCTTACTGCAATAATTGTTTTATCGTACCATTTGAAATATTTACATGTTGGCCCATCGGCATTACTTAATCTTGTGAGAGAGAAATTTTGGCCCTTAAGTGGTCGTTCAAAATGCAGGAAAATTGTGCATAATTGCATTGCTTGTTTCAGAGCTAAACCCATACCTTCAAACCAAATCATGGGTAACTTACCTCGTGAACGGATAAATCCTGACTTCCCGTTCAATTGTACTGGTGTGGACCTCTGTGGTCCTTTTCTGATCAAGTATAAACATCAAAGAAAAAATATCGAGCAAAAAGTGTATATTTGTTTGTTTATATGTTTTGTTTCAAAGGCAGTGCACTTAGAAATTGTTGCTGATCTGACTTCCGAATCTTTCGTTGCTGCGTTAAAGAGATTTATTGCCCGCAGAGGCAAGTGCGCGAAATTATTTTCGGACAATGCAAAGAATTTCGTCGGTGCCAATAAGGAACTAAAATCATTCATTGACATGGTTAGAAAACCTAACGAGAAGTTGTCGAGCTATTTATCTGCCGAAGGCATAAAATGGAAATTTATTCCGCCAAGAGCGCCGAACTTTGGGGGTTTGTGGGAGGCGGCTGTGAAATCTGTAAAATATCATCTAAAGAGAGTTGTTTGCAATGCGAGATTGACGTATGAAGAATTTCTTACGACAATTACGCAAATTGAAAGTATTTTAAATTCGCGACCGCTGTGCCCATTGTCTGCGGATGCAGATGATTTAGAAGTTCTAACACCGGCGCATTTTCTCCTTGGCAGATCCATGACTTCCATTATTGAACCGGACTTGAGTAATTTGAGAGAAAATACACTGTCTAAATGGCAGAGGGTAACAAAGCTTGTTCAGTTGATATGGAGAAAATGGCACCGTTCCTATCTGAATAATTTACAGCAACGCAGCAAGTGGAGATTCGAGAAGGATAATGTTAAAATAGGAGATTTGGTTTTACTAATTGAAGATAATTTGCCTACTCATAAATGGGTAATGGGTAGAATATTAGAAGTATTTAAGGGTAAGGACAAAAGGGTTCGAGTTGTCCTGGTAAAGACACAATATGGAACTTTTAAAAGGTCTATATCAAAGGTATGCATATTGCCTTTATCAGAGTAACAAACCAAACCGTTCAATATTTGTTTGCAAATTAGTGTCTGTTTAACATTGTAAAAATTGTGTGTAAGTGTTTATTTTAACTATTGCAATTGAAATGTGTATTGTGTATTTTATATTATATAATTGTCATATGTCGAATACTTCTGTGTGTTTTAATATAAGAATTATTGCATTATGGTGATTGAATGTAAACATTTCAATGCCGGGCGGTATGTTGACGCATGCGCGTTGACGCCGCAAAAGAGAGTCTGTAAGCTTGAGAGGGCAGTGTTGGAGAAGCCGCCGCAGAGAGATGGCGCATAAATAAATATGTGATTAAACTAAAATCTGAGTTATGAGTTAAAAATTTAGTGTTGTGTTAATGCAAACTACAGTCCACTGAGAGTGAAACACTATGAATTTGTTTTTTTTTTTTTTTTTTACTTTTCTTAAATTTACTTTTTTTGCACACGAGAACATTGGAGCCAGAGAAAAACAAATGAGGACATTTCAACTTTTGTCTTCGAGAAATGAATAGAAAATGTGATAAGTGTTTAAAATACACTTAATAAAATCATTCGTTTCAGGTCTCTAACAACTGCAAATAAATGTCCCGTTATTTTATGCTTTTTTTTAAAGTTAATATATTTTTAATGCATATGCTAGATTTTAATTTGATTGTGTCTTTCTTTTTCTTTTTTTATCACTAAATAGTGTGTGAACTGAAAAGGTTCATGCAGCATGCAATATCATAATAAAGTAATTAAATCAGCCCTAGGGGACAAAAATGACACCATGGCTCTTTAGTGCAACCAAAATGGGAGGACCCACGAACGGATAAACTAATAAATTTAAGACAAAAATTAGAAATTGGTACCCCAACGCATTAAAGGAATCAAATTGCTTTTATAAAGTTAAAAATTTAAAGAAAATTCAAACACACATAGTTAATACATTGATAATTTCAGATAGATGAGCTGCACATTCGATGTTACAAAGATCTTTGAGTTTCTTATTTGAATTTTATTTCCTTATGTTTCTGTTTTAGACTAGCCACTGTATTTTAGGCTAACGCATATTATCCCGGACGAAATATTAGAGAAACTACTCTAACATCTTAGTCATCGTTGTTTATTGTGGGAGTAAATGCTGGAAATTGATTGGACGAAAAGAGACACGTGGGCGAGGCTCATAAAAAAAAAAAGAATCGATTGCGTCATCTACGCATCTTTTCTTCCGTCGTAACTACTTTTTTTTAGCAAGAGGAAATAGCCTTGGAAAGTAACGATCTTGCCGGTCGTAAAATTAGGCGGAGAGTGCGAAAGGGTGTGAAGGTTTGCTTGTGTGTTTGTAAAACTGACCAATGGGTTTTGTTTGTGTGTATCTGTGCTACACTAGACTGCTGATTATACACTCTACAAATAAATAATCGGATTTGAGCTGTAAATAATAAAATATTGAACCATTTTTGCTTTCCTTGCATAGTAAGGGATTCTGCAAATCGAAGTATCATATGCATTTGAAAGATCCCAAACTCAGATTTATTATGTGCAAAACATTACAAAAATATAGGTCACCCAAATTGAAAACTGCATAAATTATGATGACGTGCAATTGGATAAGTAGGTTCTTCACTCTTTGTTTGGAGCGTTTGCAGATTGCTGCTGGTGTGATCTCTCTTTGACAGTCACTTTCAGTTCCATCAGTTCAGCAAATGAAGTGCAATCTTTCGGTAATGATATTTCAAAATTTTTCACAATTGTTGCCAGAAACAAGAACACTTGAGTCATGACGTAACCTTCCCCAGCACATGCTCGTTTGCCTGAAATTATGTGAACAATTAATTGTTAAATAACTTATAGAGGCAACAAAATATACATAGAATACACAGGAAAAAAATGTTTTTCGATATAAAGACTCCTAGGTGATAGCACCTAATAACTAAAGAGATTTTGAACAAAGAAATAAGCAGAATAATTGCACCTCTCAAAATACAGGCATCAGCATTCTGGGGAAAATTTTTAATCTTCAGCTGTAAATCAAATTTATGCAATAGAGTAGCGTTTCCATACCGGTGGTTCGCGAACCCCAAGGGGTTCGCGCGGTGCAGAAATGGGGTTCGCGAAAATAATATTGCAATCGGAATTTTCTCTCTCCATAACGTAAAAGAAAACACGAAATAATAAATTTACATACGTAATCAAGAAGTACAAAAATGATTTAAAAAAAAAACAAATTGTGTTTTCCAGATAATCCAGGAAAGTAGTGGACTGGTATAGGAAGCATACAAACAAAATTTGAAATTCACTTATTTCTACTTTTGCTTGACTTTTAAAACAGCACAAATTGGTACCGAAAGATATTTTTTGATTTATTTTAAATCTTAGAGCGCATGTTTCTTCTGCCGTTTCCCACTTTTTCCTCGCAAGCGCGAAGAACGAGCTGGAAATATGAAAATTTACTGCATAAAATGTACAATTTTGCATTATTTTAGGCAAATTTATCATTATAAAGACCCTAAAATGGGACCAGAAGGTATTTATTCATTAATTTAAAATTTGGACTCACATTTATCACACTTTATCCCTACTTTTCTGCATTATCGCAACGAGAAATTTTAAAAATATGTAGGTTTTAATTTTTCTTTACATTTCTAAAACTTTACCGAATTTTGTATATTTCAACCGGATAGGGGAACCTATCGGGAAAATAATTTTTAAAAGTTATTAGGAATACATATGTTTACTGGCCTAATAATTATTCAGAAAGAACAAGTAATGAAAAAATAATAACAATAAAAATATTTGTAGCTGTATTTTAGTTTTATTTGAAATTAGATGTTTTACAATAATCATGTTTTTATTTCTTGTTTTAAAGTATTTCACAATAAACGTGCTAGCAAATTTTATAGCCTTGTCACCCCTTCCAGAAGGGGCTTCGCCATTTTCTTTCGGTTCTTAAAGAAGGGGTTCGTAAGGGAAAAAAGGTTGGGAATTGGGAAACACTGCAATAGAGGACGCTATCTGCGGAAATCTCTCTTTGCGGTCAGTTTTGTCTTATTATCTATTTTCTGTCATCGCACTTAAACGTAAAAAAAGCCCAATGCATTCGGATTAAAAAAATATTTACATCTTATAACTTTATTTTATATCTAATATCTATCTATGCGTATTTTTATATATTGATATTAAAAATATTATTATTTTTCTTTAAATATTTCCTCTATTTCAACCACTTCCTCATCAAATTATCATTTATTGCTGGGAAGTGGGAAGAAATCAAGTATTTCTCTTCTTCCTGTGAACGGTTCGAGTGTTATTCTAGCAGTCGACGCGAAGGTAACAGACATCGAACATGCCTCCAAAATTATGTAACACATCTCAATGGGTGTTGCCCTGCAATCACACTAGTGAGTATGTTTTACGTAAACATTCATTCTTGCTGTTACCAATCCCTCTAGCATCTTCTAGACTCTGGGACTCTCATGTGCTCTCTAGAATCTAGAGAGACGCACATGAGAGTCCCAATGGATCAACAATAAAAATGCAAACATTTTATGCAGTATATATATATATATATATATATACACAGCACATTTTAAATACAGCTGGTAGTAAAAACATAGAGCTACTCGAGATTTCAAGAAGTAAAATTTCAATAACATGGCCGATACTCAGGCCGTCATTTGGGCGATCAGGGCGGGTTAATTGACCCCCATGACTTTTAGAAATATATTGATTTCATGCACGTTTTTATGTATTTTGTTGTTTTTTACCTATAATATGCATTGAAAATATACCCTTTGCCCTCCCCGCTAGAAAATTTTGAAACGACGGGTTTGTAGGTACCCATGTTTATCAGCGCATGTGCACTTTAATTAGGTTTTATGCATGAAAGTGGAGCTCTCATGTCAGGATCAGCATTTGCTGGCAGTAACTTGGGGCATTTATTCGATGTCAGTACATAAACTGAGAACTCTGTTTCGCACACATGTCGTTTGCAAATGGTAGAGTGCCGAAATGCCTTGTGTAATCTCGCCACACACTCCCCCACCAACCGAGGAGAGAATAATCCTTTTCAAAATTTCAGCAGAATTTCACGAAAAGTATTGCTATAATTTTGATTGCAAGCAGAAATGCTGATTTTCAAAATCTCAAGTGAGTAACGGACAACATTTACATCTTTAAAATAATGAGGTTCATGTAGGCTACAGTCCTTCACAATATCGATGTAGGAAGGTAATTATTAGATTTAAATGTTATAAAGGAAGAAACACGCTGAAATTGAATGTCAGATAACTTTTCCGAAGGACTCTTTGCCCCAATTGAAAATTTTCGAGGGAGCACGTACCCCCTCTATTTTCAAATCTACTCTACTGTTCATTTAGAAAATACTGATTGAAAACTTCCCTCAAACCCTTCAGGTGCTCAATAATTTATTGAATCAATATCATTCCCATCCTCTACTAGTTATCTTTTTATTGTTGGGAAGAAATCAAAGTATTTGAAACGCATACAAAATTGTCCAACATTCAATGCAACAATTAACATTCTGGTGTCATGTTTAAAGCATATTTTTCTGAGCAGAAAATACATTTACTCGCTTGTATTGAAGGGTCAAATTAAGTTTATTGATATTAGTGACAATTTTGCTTAAAAAGACAGTTTCAGAAAGCCAATTTCTGCCGAATAGTCGACCTTTTTAGTTCGAAATGGGGTACAAAAATTGGGGTACAAATGGCCTACTCGTAATGCACCCCGGGCAATTCCAAACAAGCAACAGCGATTGTTTATATAAGGGTTGCTCAACTGAAAGTGGAACTACCGTCGGTTTTAGATATGGTGTAATGATATTAATTTAAAGTAGCATACAATAGGAAATGTTGATGGGATACAGTTATGTGACGAAAGTAGAACCAGAGGTCACTGTTTTAAGCGTTTCAAATCTCAGGCTTATCTTGAAATTAGGAAAAATTACTACTTCATTAGGGTTGTAGGCAGTTACTTGCAGTGGGGTAAAAACTTTTAAAAAAGCTCTTGATGTTCATTGGGGACTGTTATATTGACTAGGACCAGCCTAGCTGCGCCCTGTGCCTGTTGCTGGTCGTCACATTTGTGTTCGGGATTTGTATTTGTTAACAAGGATCGCAACGATCGGTGTTTGATGGGCACAGCTAGATTGCTGATCCTAGTATATTAACATATATTCATTTGCAAGAATTTTCTTCTGGAAAGAGTTTCGGGTTCATAACACCCCACCTCCCCTTTTGATTGAGCAACTGAGGTATTTTAGGAGGTTAAATCCCAAAAACCTTTCTTTTATGCCCTATTGCGAGCCTAATACGTTAGTTGTACCGGCCACCAGGCTCCGCGCGCAAGCAAGCCTAAGGCTTCGGCTGAAAGACAGGGGTTCTGGTGAGAAAAGTACGCTATTATCCATACAGACAAGGACTATTAAGGGCCAACGGTCCCGCTAGTAGTCCATCAGCTGTACAAGAAAATAGTATCATTTCTGCTATAAAGTCGAGTGAAGTGTTATTTTTTTTGCGAAGATTACGGATCTGCCAATACGGAAATTGAAATTGGTAGTTGCTGTATGGTTATTGTCAAAATGAACTTGAAAAACATTAATTTTTATGTTTCAATTTTTTGCCAGTTGGATCGACATTTACAAAAAATAGTTGTTTTAACACTCACCAACCCCGAAGGTGATCGGCAAATCTGCTCTGGGTTTGTCTGGAGTGGAAATGAACCGAGAAGGTCTGAATTCGTCTGGGTTTTCATAGCATTCTGCATCATTATGAGCTGAATAAATATTCATCAATGTTATTGCTCCTTTAGGAATTCTGTAACCTCTGATTGTTGTTTCCTCTAAAAAAAATTCGATGTTATTCAAGTATGTGTAACGTGGTAGTAAAATAGACTTATTGGATAATTAGCATTTAGTTGCGACAATCATGAATACATTTATCTTGTTTTTACATTTAAAAAAAAAAAAAAGAAAAAAAACACGAAGTTTTTAATTTTCTCAAATAATTTCTCCAACAGAAAAATTCGATGTTCGGATGATTAACCAGCAATGAAATGATTAACAACAATAAAAAAACAAACAAATAAAAGAAAACGTACGAACAAATGAAGAGAGCACATATTTAAAAGCAATTTAAAACACGTGCGTGAGATTACGAGGGGAATTTATCAATGCACGAATGGGTGAGCTTCACATACATAGGTAATATGAGTGAAGCTTCGAGTTACTGGTGAAAACTCTCAGGTTCCTTCGTTCCTTCTTTTGATTTTAACTCAAACCTGCTTTTTCCATAATGCGTTACCACAAACGTAAATATTTACACACACATATCTATATATGTGTATGCGCGTGTGTGCATATATATATATAAGAAGACAAGAATGATGAATGGAAATGAGATTTATAATCGGCGCAATTTATCATCGCATTCCATGCAATGATAGTAGAATGTAGTAGAGAGAGCACATATTCAAAAATCAATTTAAAGCACGTGCGTGAGATTACGAGGGGAATTTATCAATGCACGAATGGGTGAGCTTCACATACATAGGTAATATGAGTGAAGCTTCGAGTTACTGGTGAAAACTCTCAGGTTCCTTCGTTCCTTCTTTTGATTTTAACTCAAACCTGCTTTTTCCATAATTCGTTACCACAAACGTAAATATTTACACACACACATATATATATGTGTATGCGCGTGTGTGCATATATATGTATAAGAAGACAAGAATGATGAATGGAAATGAGATTTATAATCGGCGCAATTTATCATCGCATTCCATGCAATGATAGTAGAATGTAGTAGAGAGAGCACATATTTAAAAAGCAATTTAAAACACGTGCGTGAGATTACGAGGGGAATTTATCAATGCACGAATGGGTGAGCTTCACATACATAGGTAATATGAGTGAAGCTTCGAGTTACTGGTGAAAACTCTCAGGTTCCTTCGTTCCTTCTTTTGATTTTAACTCAAACCTGCTTTTTCCATAATTCGTTACCACAAACGTAAATATTTACACACACACATATATATATGTGTATGCGCGTGTGTGCATATATATATATAAGAAGACAAGAATGATGAATGGAAATGAGATTTATAATCGGCGCAATTTATCATCGCATTCCATGCAATGATAGTAGAATGTAGTAGAATGCAAAAATTTTCGGAAAAAGGAAAATAAAAAAAAATCCAATTTTGAATCGCCCTCGTAGAGTTCCCAAAAAAAGTAAATTAAAATAAGTAATAATTATTTTATTTTATTTTACTTTATGGAATATAAACAATATATAAAAAAAAAGTACGTAAAAAGCGTTATTACCCAAGTAACTTCATAGGCCACTCTTCAGAAACCGCGACGTGAAATAGAGTGTGCTTTTTAATCAACCAAGAACATGGTAAACGAAAATTGATACAAAATTTACGAAACATTTTTAGTAAATTTTTAAGTAATTTAATTTAAGTAATTTTTGTGTGGTTACGTCATAACTTCTAAAGTTACCCCCTTCGTTATACACCCACGATGGCAAAGAATGTAAAATATGTTTAATTTTACTCTATGTGTGGGAGCTTCTTTCGATAGCTCTCATATACTGTAAAAAATTCTGTAAAAGTATAGAAGAGAAACTGAGTGTTTCGTTAAATTTACGAAAAACTTGTTTCAAATTAAAAAAATCAAGTTTTTTGATAACAGTTTCTCTATAAGATTCTTATTTTTCCGCACTTAGTAATAAGTTACCTAAAACTGAACACGTGAGATTGTTGACTAACAATTTAAAAATTGACAGAAATTCATTTTGTATTGTTGGCGTGCACAGTCGAGTTAGTGTATTCAAAATAGCAATGCAATCTGCTTCAATCAGTTTACAGAATGTTCTCTATTTCTTTTACTCTGTAACTTCCTTTAATAAAAGAATTAGAATTTTCTTGTTTTTAAGTCTCTGTAATTTTGCGTTAGACTGCGGATAAATGATTTCTAAGATATTCTTATGTATTTTCGGGTAGAAATCATCTCAGTGTAACATCTAGTAATTACCGAATCATCATCGCAATACTCCATTTTTCTTGATATATTCTTTCCATTTCTTTAGTTTCCTGATATATCACCCATTTTTTTGTTAATGGCACACAGATCTTCCGGAAAATATACTCCAACCGTGAATTTAGAAAGTTGCTTTTCAAACTCATGGATGTCTAAATGTTTCTTCTTCAAAATGTTCTCAACGACTGATTTGAAAATTAGTACATTATTTTTGCTTAGAAACTAGATAATACATCATTAAAGAGTCGAAAAAAACTAAATTAAAAGCATGCCTAATGGAACATAAAAGAAAAAGTCAATCGAATCACAGCATGACTGACCCAACGGAAATTCGACACATAGAGTAAAAATGAAAGTATTTAAGTGTTATACTATTAAGGGGAAAGGAGTAAAGAGGTGGCGTAGCTTCTGAAGGCATAGCATGCCTCATAAAAATATTTAAATAAATTAATTTAAAAATTCACAAAAAAAAAAAACAACAAACGAATTTAGTTCAGTTAAGGTTTATGGCGATTGCAGTTGAAAATTTCGGGTCCATGAACTTCCGTCCTTTCTCTGAGATCTTTCACTTGTTTAGACATAATGATATGCATAAAAGCCAAAAAAATGAAACAAATTATATGTAAAAAAATCTTTTAAGTCTATTTTAAAGTCACAATTGTTTGATTTTTTGCCTATTTTGAAATTTATGATTCTGAAAAGTCCTTATATTATGGAGAAAAAATTTTGGTCGTTTTCGGATTTAGCACGAAAAATATATCAGTATCAATGATCAACCCTTAAACACAGAACCATCGCATGATTGTGTAATTACAAATCATAACTAATCATAACTTATGGTCTCACAAGTATGCATAATCTTTGAATATTTTTTGCGCTCAAACTTACGCCCTCTATCTGTGCTTGTATTTTTCGTTGTAGTCCTAATGCTCTACTTGTTCGATTTACTTTTGTACATTTCATTGATCATAGTTTAGAACTTATTTCTAGTTTAATTTGAAGGGCAACGTATTAGGCATATTAGCTTTACTGGTTTTTAGATGAAATTTTTTTTTTTATCACGACAAGCATTGTTTTCAGCTGTTTTATCATTCCTACATGCTTCTACGTGCTAGATTTTTCCCCCTTAACGGTGAAAGCAGCACCCAAATTTATCTGTCTGATTCCTACTGTTCAATATTTCACACTTGATAATAATGCAGCGTGAAACAAATCGGTACAAGTGAGAAAAGAATGATTTTGAATAAAGCGAGTGCAAAGTTCGAATCATATAGAATCTTTCATTTAGTAGTCCTTCTGAATCGCGCTGGATAATAGGGGCTACTATCCCTACTATTCAGTTAGGGGTAAGGGCCCTTCTTGAAGGGCTACCACGAACATGTCTTGCCACACAACATATTATTCTTTGTCCAATCATTTACATTTTTTATCTGCAAATTTTCATCTTTATCATTGCTTCTAATTGGATGATATAATCTTTAATGAAGACAGCTAAAACATTTTTAAACACCTGCCTATTAAATTGCGACACAGGCAAGAGGTCAAACTAACAATATCATAAGAACAATTTCCTCTGATTTACTGATGATATTTTGGGAAAAATATTGAAATATAAAATATTAAAATGTATAAAAGTAATGAAATAATAAACAATTTACTTGTGCATACGAGACTTGGAAACATTGGGAAGAAATCTGATTTCCGCAAAACTTCATACATGAAGGCATTGGTGTAGGGCAGGTTGCTCTTGTCTTCCAATGAAGGCTGCCTGTTAAGACCCACAGCATCGATAATTTCTTTGTAAACTTTCTCTTGTTCCTCTGGATGTTTGGCGATCAAGTGTACAAAAGTAGCGACAAAAGCTGCAACACCCATGACTCCGTCGCCCAAGATTTGGAGAAGGGTTGCCATCAAGCATTTCTCTGCAATTATGTAGTTGAAAAAACTTGTAAAAATTTGAAAAGTGTAACATTTTGGTTAATGAATACTTTTGAATAAAAAAAAAGCATGTCCAGGTAAAACTTCGGTTGGTTTTGCAAGAACCTGGCAATATGAAATTCCGGATCTTATGTTACATATTTATGATTATTTAAATCTTTTAGGAAATCATCAAGTTTTGGGAACTAAATATTTTGTAGTCTTTACGGGGGACAAAATGGCTGCAACTTGTTTTTCGTACGATTTTTGGTTTCTTTGCTACGTTTTCTTTTTTTGCAAAGTGTAGATAACAATTTTTGAATCAACTTTAATTGTAATTATCTCACCCGAAGGACATTTTTAATGCAGAATAGAACACAAAAGTCGCCAAATTATTTCAAATTCATTAAACTTGTTTTAAAATTAATCTGTAGGTCAATTACTTTATGAAGCACAACAACAACAGTAATAATATTTTGTCTTCATGTGTGTATAGATAAAAATAAAAGTGTACCTGCAAAATTTCGAGACAGTATAAAAGAGTTTTAACACTAGATTTACCAGACCAGCCATTTTGACTGTTTCGAAGCTTCTGTTTCGCATCATTTGTTACTAATTATAGTGCAACTTTCAATTGCATCGGCTTTCCTAATACACGGTACACAAGTTAATGTGACTGAAATTTTTATTCTAATTAGTAGCAATTTGGTGTAAAAGGAAAGTTTATAAATGGTTGAAAACGGCCTGATAAATCTAGTGTTAATTAACTTTTTTAGCAATGCGTAAATAATATTTTGCAAATGCTTTCAAATTTATCCTTTTTTAAGTAACAACCGTTATTTATTAAAGAGAAACTTACATGAAGAAGTTATTGTTTCTGCAGTTAATGCATTTAATCTATATAATTTTTTGCATATTATTCCAATTATTTTTATACAAATACTGTCAATAAAAACTACTACATACCAAGTGAAGATGCTTGGGGTAAATGCTATTTTTTATATTAATCTAGTTATAGAGCAAAATCCGTTAATTGCAAGTGTCGATGTTACTTAATTTTACAGGAAAGATTCACCTAGTCAAAGAAGTTAAGTCATACAACCGCTACGCGAGCGAAGAACTTAATTCAACCTTCTAAAATCTACAACACTTAGTTCCGGAAACAATGCTATTAGTTGAGACATATTCCCTTTCAACAGGACAATGTAATAGCTGAAAACGTACGTGTTCAATATTTTGCTTTTTCAGCATCTTTTAACTTGAAGTATGTAAAAGTAACAATATGTTATTTTATAAGAAATAAAAAAAAGAATTAATGACACATAATTATGTTTAATTTTTCTTTAAGTAAAAAGTCAAAAAACAATTAAACTTTTTGTGCGTTTAGAAATTAATAGCATTTGATAAAATTTATCTTTATTTTTTGTGTTGGAATATTTTGCAGTCATAGCTCGCTAAATTGGTTTGATAAAAAATCATGTACGTTTTGCGTCTGTTTACTCTTTCTGTACAAGTACACGATTCTTGTTCGAGGAAAAAAAAAACCGCTTTTTTAATAATTATTTTCATAATAACCCGATGAGATTCGATTTCTCAAAAAAAGAAAAGAAAAAACGCTTTGTCCGAATACAAAAGAATCTAAAGTAAAAAAGCTGCCTTTTTGGCGGAAATTTTTAATCAGTGATTCTTATTTTTGCTGTGCTTACTTGTAAAGTACTCGGCTGTGGGATCCCCTTTTTTCCTCCGCTCATTTCGTTCTTTGAAGAAATAATCTATAATGTCCCGAACGTTGCTGGGATCCAGTGTTGATTCTCTTCGATCGATTATTTTGTAAAGTAACTTCTCCAGATCTACTAAACTTTTTTTGTAAGAATGGCGAAACGGTACAATGATTCTCCTGGGGAAAAAATACATGAAATAATTCAAAACCAAAAGGTGGTAAAAAATGTCACCTTCTCTGTATCATAAATGAACTCAAAGTAACTTTCAACAAAAATTGCATGTACTTCAAAGACATTTTTGCCCACGCAGTTACAAAACAAAAAACGGTTTTGTCATGTAAATTACCCCACTACGTAGGCAAATTCCTTGAGAGAAAAACAGAACAAAACACATTTGTTGTTTTATTTCAAATTAAAAATATCAAAATACTTTGTAAAATGAATTTTGGTGTGCTTATATATCTTTATGCCCACTTTACAAATAGAAGAATTTTAGTCTAAGGAAATTTTTTTTCCAAAGCATTATGTAAAAGCATGTAAAGACGCGTCCAGACCAGTCATATCTTTCATGGCATGTTTTGATATAGTAATAGTTCAAAACTTTTATTTCTCGGAATGAAATTCTTCCACTATTTTTAAAAGAGGCATGAAAGGGACATTTATCAAGCTATTTCAACGTTTAGTGCTTGAAATTAAACCAAAATGTGGCAGACATGAGAAACGACATACGGAATCAACCAATGTTGTTGTTTTAGCATTCGATAGAAATTGATTTATGAATTTTCTCACAAGTAAAATGCTCTAATCAATTGTGCGTACAATAGTTAAAACATATTTTTTATTGCTTTGATATTGTAAGAACCACCCCCCCCCCCAAAAAAAAAAAACTAATTACATAAAATATAAGACAAATCATCAAAATGCTTTGTGCTAAAATGTAAGTACAAAGATAAAACAACGTAAAAAAGCACAAATATGATAGCAAATATGATAGTTCTCTTTCATTCTTGGACGTTTTAATTACTAAAAGTAATGACGATTTTATGACTTCAGTGTTTTGTAAGCCCTTTGCTGTTACACTACCTCCTCACAAATGTTCTTCTCACCCTCCAAACTCTTTCAAGGCTCTTGTTTTCCGTGCTTTGAATATATGTTTCTCTTCTAACTCTTTGTATGCTGAACTTTCTTACATTAAAGCTGTGGCTTTGGAGCGTGGTTATTCTCCTAAGGTCGTTGATTCTATTTATAACAGGTTAATTAAGCCTTCACCCTCTGGCAATGTTTCTAAGTGCAAGCCTGCTTATACTATTATTTTACCTTTTTATCCAAAAATCAGTCAGCAAATTGCTAAAATATTGAAGAAGTTTGGGTTTGATACTGCATTTTCCCCTGTCAATAAAATAAAATTTACAAATTTGAAGTATCCCATTGATTTGCACAGCAACTGGGGTATTTATAGTATTTCTTGTAAATGTGGTCTTTCTTACATAGGTCAGACTAAACGTGACTTAAAGCACCGTCTGAAAGAACATGAAAATTATGTTAAGCGTAAATAACTTGCACGTTCTTCTATTGCCCAGCATTGTTGGGCTTTAGATCATTGTTTTGAATTTTCTTCTGCTAGAATTATCAGTAAATGCTCTTCGGTCTATGAACTTGATTTTTGGGAAGCTTATCACATTTGGAAAAATTCTCATTCTTTAGTAAATGATTTTTCCAGAACTCCATACTTTCCTGACATTTGGAAACAATTTTTATAATCTTTCTTTCCTTTCCTGTTCTTTCCCGCCTTTTCCTCTTGGGCTCTGCTCCCGCCTTGTTCCTGGCCTCTGATTGGTCAATTGCTGATCCGACACATTTGGTATAAATACCGGTTGTCTCTCTGGTTCTTGCCTGTTCACTCACAGCTTTCTAGCTGCGTGTTGAGCATTTCTTTTTTGCACTGATGAAGAGGCTCCATTGTAGTTTCAAAATAGCTATTTGCATTACTTTTTATTCTGTATTTGTGCTTTTTTACGTTGTTTTATCTTTGTACTTAATTACATAAAAGCCATTCAAGTACAAGCGTGTTTGAATTACATTTGGAAAAAACGTCAAAAATGCAGTTATAGCTTCATTTTCTGCATTAATATTAAACAATTTGGGTAATAATATTTTTGCCTCTTTATTAAGTTTTAAAATAAATTATATCGGCTAGCCATTTTTTGCTTCTTTTTATTTGGCCAGTTTCTTAAAAAAAATATCCAATTGTCCATCCTAGGTTTAAGCGACAATCGAACTGAAGTTGCAGGCGTTTTGGAACAGAACTTTAATCACTCTATAAAACCCAGATACAGTGTAGGAGCTGTAAAGGGAAAGCATTCAGGACACCAGTTTCAAAGCAGACGCTAGAAGTTTGACTCCACTGTTTTACACTAATGTGAGTTTATATCAAGATTCATAATCATGTGGGCAAGATCTTAAATTTTAAATTTCCTTTTTCGACTATCATTTGTAGTTAAATAGACTATCCGAAACAAATACTAACCTGCATTAAAAAACTGCTTTAAATTGAAAAAAAAAAAAAAAAAAAATTATTCGCATATTTAAAATCATTCTTACAAAAAGGTAAGTCTTATACAAATAACAAATATGCTTACACCAAATTATAATACCACAGATGAAATATTGTACCAATTTTATTAATATAATTTTCCAGTACCTCGACTAGTTTATTCTAGTTTTCTTGAAATGCCATTTAAAGGAAAATTAATGTTTTGAGAAAACGGTAATTTGCCTCAAGGTTTTAACGTTACAGTATTTAATAAGAAAAAAACCAATGGTGCCATCTGTTGATAAATTTTTGAAGTAAACATTCATCGGTTTACTGTAAATGTAAATGAAGGTAGACGACACCACATGTTACGGAAAATTAAATTTACTACATTTTCGAAAAAATCGACTTACACCAGTATGTTTCTTGCCATCTGCAGTGTTTTCGTCATAAATAAATTTTAAGAACAATTTTCTTCGTTAGTGTCTTACAAGTACATATAGAGCAACCGCCATTATTATTATTATTATTTATTTAAAAGCAGGGATTTAAATGGGGGTTTGAGTGCTATGGTTGTATGACCTGTATTAATACTCAAGAGTTAAATATATAATGAAAGTTAATATTTTTACAAAAACAATAAATATTATGCGATATGGAAGAAAATTTTAATGTTTAGGAAATTAAAATGAGAATGGGCAGCTTGTGCGCGTCAAGGGTGCCATTCTCATACTTATCGGGAGAAAAATTCTTACTTGGCGAAGAATCCAGTTATCAGCATATCGAGTGACGTCATGCTTCCTAACATTTTTTCATAATTGCTATTAAATTCCATAAATTCTTCCTTTGTTATTGCATCGCTGTTCAAGACCATTCCATGTATAATATTCATGCATTTCTCTCCAAAGAGTTCTACGATATTCACAGGCGTACCACGTGACGCGCGAAGTTTTTCTACTGCTGAGTTTAGATGATCGTATACTTGGCCAGCACTAGCATTCTTTAATGCTGTCATGCCAAACTCTTTGAAACTTTGAGAGAAGAACTTTCTCATAACTTTCCAAGCTTCTCCGTTAATAAATGGAAGACCTGAATGGAGAAAAAGAAATCAATGCGAAATTTATTTACAAGAACGCTTTAATTATTTTCCAGAACCACAAATGAAAATGCATGTAATTGCCGGCAATATGCGTCGTTACCAGACACAACTATTGCATTCCGAAACATCTCAATATGAGGTGTGAACCCTCATATTGAGGTTATTACCCTCTGGTTACTTTTGCAAAATCAATTACTAATTTCACACAACAAAACAATCCACTAGTGACCATATTTATGAACATAATTTCCGTGTAATAGGTAGAAATTCCAGTATAATTTTATCATTGAAGATTTTTGTGTAATAGTTGTGGCGGTCGACGTGGCAGGACATGGAGGGGATGGTGGAGGAGGTTGTCTGCCGGAGGCAGGGCCAGAACCTCGGAACTTCTTGATGGAAAGCCAGTGCTTCCGGGCTTTGCCAAAAGTTACCTAATGGCCATCACAGAAGATAGCTCTTGAAGGTGTCGAATCGGTCGAATCGTACCGCCACATAGTAAAACGATGCTAATGATATTTTAGGTATTTAAATATAAGTTTATAAATTTTCTTTTGTGGCTTTCAAACCAGCTTCTGAAAACTCACAAAACTAAAAGTAACCAAAAGGAATTGTATCATATTATATATAGGTAACGTTTTGAAGTTAATTATTCATGTGCACAAGATATTTCTCGTGCAGGCAAGCAAAAAGGATTTCTCATTCATTTTATGTATTAAAGAGCTGTTCTGTGTCTTTGACCGATGACAGTTGCTTATATGTCTAACAGTTCATGGAAATAGATGTCTATTTTTTTAAAGCAAGGGAATGAGTATTCTTAACTGAATACAATGGTATGTTTGTCCCTATTAAACATTTGCTGTATACACCAAACATATGGTGCATTCTAAAAAAAATACTCAAAGTTTTCTAGATATTACTTCTTTGTCAATTCTGTTGAGCTATAAATATTTTTCCATCTTAATCAATGCCTTGCAATTCCCTTTTTTAGTACACAGTTTTATTTAATTTGATTTATCACGGAAATTTGTTACGTGATTTTCGACTACTATTACTGCATAAATTAACTTCAAACTTTGCACACAAGTTTATATTCAATGCCAATACGATATTCCATCCATTTTACAAAGTATAGCGTTAATTAGGAAAAAAAATTAATAGTTTTGGCTCTGACGAAATTATCAGAATTATTGTTTGTCAAATGGCAACGATAGCTTTGTTTGGATAATGCAACGATGTTATTTAACTTGATTTGTCACGGAAGTTTGTTACGCAGTTGTCGACCATTATTACTACACTTTAGTTTTTTTAAAAATAAAACCGTGTAACTTAAAACATTTTATGGAGATTTAATATTTGTTACAGATCATCCCAAGAGTCGATTTGTATGTTGATACCAGAACTGAAAAGAATGTGGAGCTCCAAAGATGTACGTATTTTGTCTCTGTGTTTTTATTTTTTGATCCTGTCCATATCCACTATGAAAGGGCTATTTTTACTTCATTCAGCTTGTTTACTAGTGTTTAGCTTCTACACTCTGCAAATTCATCCCAATAAACAAAAAGAATTCTTATTTAACCTTTAGGTGTAAAGACTGGTCTATGTGCTGTTATACATCTGTTTAGTGATAAACTGAAGAGACAAAAATATGGAATTGAATAATGTGAAGTAGACAGCAATTAAAATGGTTTTTACAGTCAATTGGTACTATGCGCTTTCACTGGCGTAGATAAAGGAGTAGTTTTGGGGATAACCCCCCTTGAAATGGTAAAGATTGTCTAGAATTTGACCAGTTAGCTTGTAAAACAATGAAATTAGCTCACCCCCAAAAGAAATCCCCCCCCAAAATCCGGGTCTTGCTACGCCACTGCGCGCTTTTAACCTGCATCCCTTAGGGTGTTTTCACAACAAAGGCGACAAATACAAACACGTGTCCTTTCTCATTTGCGCAAGCGCAGAAGTGGAAAAAATAAATTTTTGGTTTTTGTCGCTTTGGTGTGAAAACACCCCAACACTCTCGCACTCTTGTTCATCAGAGACGGTCTTACTGAAATGAAATTAGCTTACCTCCATCAAATGCATTTTCAAGCATGGTGTACACAGTAGGCCTTCCAGTGAAGCAATCGGATTTGGTTATGTGTGCTTCTCTGAGAGCTTTTACACTTGCGAGGTTGATGTATAACTGTCCCGTGACTGTCAAGCTAAAAACATCGCCATATTTCTTTTTCATCTCATCAAGTTTGAGGTGGGCGGTATAGTGCGCCAGGAAAGGCCACATCCCTAAGTAAGGAATTCCGACTGGTCCAGGTGGGGTGTTTCTGTTTTTGAAATAGTAATAAATGATTGTGAGGAGGACGACGATTGCCGAAACAGAAATAGGAGACAAAGCAAAGATGCTTTCTTGGATGCTCTTCAACATTTTTATAGATTGAATGTGTCCTGAAAGACAGAACAATAACGATAGAGTAATTAATCGAAATAAAACATATTATTTTATACTGTTAAAAAAATATTGAACAATGTTGATTTAACGTTTCATTTAGATTTAGCATTGTACTAGAATTTGAAATTTCAATTTATTGAATACTAGCGGTGCCCGCACGGCGTTTTGCTGAATTTTAAAAACGTCGCCTACGCGCTGCCCTTGCTAAGAGTGTAAAAATCTTCGCCTGACGAGCTGTTCTAGCTGAAAGAGTATAAAAAACCTCGCCTGCGGCATAAAGCCTGTAGTGTTTGATAAACGTCGTCTATTTGTCAAAAAAAAAAAAAAAAAGCATTAGACATTATCAACGCTTGAAAAAGCAATATAGCAATATAACTTACAAAAGGATGAATTAAGAATACTTGGAAACAGTTCTCCGTCAGTAGGGTCAGACTTGTCACCCAACGGGTAATTAAAACTATCAAATTTAAGCACGGATAACTTTTTCATTTGTTAAAGCAACATTTTAAAAAAAATTGTTGCGTTATTTTGCACCTGAAATGAGTCTTGGCGATGATCTTAGATTGATTGCAAGAATGAAATTGCAATATCGTATTAATTTTATTTTCTGGTCAACGTTGAACTGTTGTCTCGCAAAAAGAAAAGTAAGTTTCATAATGAAAAAAAGCTTCGCTAGCGGTACGCGCATGGTGATGTGAGTGCTAAGCGTTTTAGGTAGTAAACGTCAACAGCGGCGTAGCCCTATGCAAAGAATTTTAAAAACGTCAGCGTTACCTGTATTAAGAGATTAAAAAAGCGTCGTCTGCCTATAATTAAATGATACTGTAAACCATACCTTAAAAACGTATGCACAATTTCGTTTGCATGTTCCAATTTATCGTCCATGACTAATTAAAAAAGTCAAATTGTCGCGTGTCGTCATTCACCACGTTATTAGAAATCTGGAATAAACCATACCTATTCCTTTTCTGGCGATATTTATTTAAATAATAATTGCCAAATCAAGAAAATCGTTAAATCGGGAAGACAATATATTTATCAAGTTCAATCACAAACTAAAAACCTATTGCTAATTTGAGAAAAACAATAAATCTAAGATATGCTTTATTCTTGTTTTTCCGCTGAAAACTAAACAGATGTCTCTGTATTTTGAAAAAAAAGTTTTCTATTGAAATTAAGCTAATACTAATCACCTGGAGTTGAGGAAACTGCTCATTATTATTTTTGGTTTAAGGTAAGCCTTAAGAAATGGAACTAAAAAACTTATAACTGGCGTTCTTATTGACTTAGAAACTTCGAACAAGTTTCTTCTTGTGCAAAAGAAACAGCGCTTTCGTTCGATATATTATATTAATACATCTGCAAGATTTTTTCGCCCCCGTATTGGGGAATTTATGTAGAAATTTTGCTTACAGGAATAAAAAAAGAAATACCAGTAGGATTTTTGTCATAAACGGTAAATAACCCTCCTCTTGAATCACTCTATACATATATTGCTGAAAACCGCATTAGAGTCCGTTGCGTAGTTTACAAGATCTGAGCATACAGACGGCGGGAAGGGGGCGACTTTGTTTTTTACTCTTTTAGATTTTGTGTAATGGGATTCTGTATGCCCTACATACATCCTCACTATCTAAAAACGGTAATTCGGTTTAAAAAAACGAAAAATGTTTAGGAATGAAATGTGAGTGTAAGGATTCTTTTTCAATGCCGGAAACACATTATCATGTATCTACAAAAGGAATCCGGTTATTCAGGTAGCAAGAATATGTTGTGCTGTGGCATTTTATGTTTTATTTTTATCTGAATCTATTGTTGATGAATTCCCTTTCATGCGTATAATTTTCATTCAATTGTTTTTCTTTATTAATTCATAAATTGATGAATTCTCAAAAAATTATAGGTATCCAGCTAATTTGAATAATGACACTCAGAACGAATCGGTATTATTCAAAAATATATACTGGTAGTTTTAGATCTTGTGATTTGTGATTATTTTTCTCTTGAGTATCGCAATTATATGCTTGTGATAGGGAAGATAATTTTCTACTTGTAAAAATGATACCTAAGAATAACTTATACGTATATCCACACTGTATTGCCAAGTTGCGAAAATAACAAGTTGCCACATTGTATTGCCAAGTTGCGGAAATAGCAAGTTGCCAGATTGTATTGCCACGTTTCAATAATTTGCTCCTGCAAATTCCCATGTTTAGTAGGAGAGCTTTACTAAGCATTGCACTTGAGACTGGTGTCATCAGGAGCAATAAAATGTAATGTATGCGGTAGAGTAATTGCAATGCCAAAGTCACTCAGAAACAATCTATTGCCTTTCTGGTGATTCATAATATTGTTTGTGCCAAAGACCATTTTTATTCCTGCTCTAACTTAAACGTGTGGAACACGTTTATCTTAAACAGAAAAAGCTGATCATTTAAATGGTACGACAAATTAATAATAAAATTTGCTATAACTTGCATGATGATCATGAAACATTTTAATTTTATTTTCATTGCTTTGTATTCAGAGAGAGTTTTTTTTCCTTGAATAAGTTTAAAATTTTATAATTGATAACAGATTTAATAAAGCTGTAAGACAAAACATGTGGCTTATAAGAATCACGAACATAAAAACATGTATTAAATTCATATTTTGCAATTTATATACCATGTTAGAATGCCTTATTATGAAATAAGAAGAAATTTTATCAACCGCTGTGTTAATTTCAGCGTTTGATTTTTTGATAATTGAAAATTACTGATCTGCAGAATTTTATATATTATCAATTATTTTTTAAGCATAACTTAGAATAAAATATCAGATTGAAAATTATATTCTGAAGTAAAGGGTCTTCTAAAATTAATAAATGAATAGATAAGAACCTAATTTTAAAATTAAAGTATAATTTAGAAGTTACAGAACAATATTTAAAACTATTTATAATTAATAATTAAATTTATGTACGTAAATAATTAAGGGAAAAAAGATAAGATTAATTTCATTTTGAGTTCCTTTCACGTTTTAGTAACGTTTCCTACGTGCGTACAAATACGTACAGTGGAACCCCGCCATTCGTCAGCCTCGCTATTCATCCAACTTGTTCCAGTAAAATTCAACTCGCCATTCGTACTTGTCCCGCGCTTCGTACGGCGCCCAGAGCCAACTGGGATGCCAGTTTTGCTTCTTCTTAAGAAAAAAATCGAGAAATTAAGCTCATTTTGAGCTCGTCTGAAATAATTTGTTTAACGTTTTGGATGTCTTTAAGAAAGTTTAACTACTTTTTGATATTTTACTGACAATTTTAACTTTCTAAGAGGGTATCAAGAGGAAGTGGTTGAAGAACCTTATTCTTCAGAGAAGGAAAGTAGTAAGGAAAGCATTTCCTTTGCAGAAATTAAAGAGGTGTGATACCCCTGAGAGAGAACACAGAGAGTGGTGGGAAAATGGCATCCCAACACTGCTGTGGTCAACAGCATTAACTTGTTCAAAGACAATGTTATTGACCATTTTAGAAAAATTCTGAACAATCGTCAAAGGCAGACAACATTGGACAGGTTTTTAGAGAAATAAACCCAAGATTCTTCTAGCTCAAAAACGCGGGAAAAAAAAAAAAAAAAAACAGCAGAAAGGGAGAAAACACCTGCAGGGGTGTTACCTGATGTTTTTGTGGAAGGAGACTCCTCTTCCAACCATTTCTCTTCTTCCTCTCAACATTCTACTTATGCCATCAGCTCACCTCAGCATCAGTAAAGAGTAGTTAAATTTTTATTTATCTATAATTTCATGTACGGTACTGTACATTTGTTTTTCATAGGTTTAAATAAGCAACCATCTGTGGGTCTGGAACGGATTAATCCAAATTACATCGCACCTTATGTTATAAAATAATTCGCCGTTCGAACTGCCTAATGGAACGAATTGTGTACGAATAGCGAGGTTCCATAATATTTTGAAGCATACCTGAATGTTCGCAGAAAATAAAGAGCATAAATGAAAAAAAGAAAAAAAAAGAAAAGCTTCGAGAGAGGGAAGGCTACAAAAGAAGATATTTTCTACAGCAGATAGCGTTGAACGCAACAAAAAAATCACGAATAACTTTCTCTACACTTTTCTCCACCAGGCCCCTACCTGTTAGCCGAGGCCTTAGGATTGCTTATGCACGGGGAGAGGTAGTGGGGTCTACGGATTTTACATGCACATATCCCCAAGTATACATGGTGGTCTTCAGTGGGTATCGAACGCGCGACCTTCCAGGTGGAAGTCCGACGTGCTAACCACTAGGCTACCACATCCCTTAACTTTCTCTACACAGAGGACATCGAGCATGCGCAGAGGATTCGGTTCGTTTGCATTTTAATTTGTGAGATTCTTTATGGCTAGGCGTTTTACGCGCTAGGACAGAGAGAAAATTTTGCTCTTAAGCCTATAATTTAACGGCAGATCATAAATATGACTGGTAGCTATTGGAAAAGTATATACGGATATATTAGAAGTTATTTAGTATGCATTGTTTTTCTTCGATTCTCTTTTGTTTTTATAGATGTGGTTTTCTTTTCTCGAAATTCACAAGTTTAACAATTTTTATTCTTATAAAATAAAGCGGAGGAATATTAAAATAAACAAATCAACTAAACTAGCAAGAAGGTAACAATTTTACACATTAAAAATAAATGACAATTTATGTATTTAACCTAAAGTACATGATTTTTTTATTTTCTCATAATACAAATTTGTTTTTCTGTTGTTTGTGTTATTCTTATAGCATGAGTCGCAGGAAGAAAAAATAGGAAAATCCCAAATCAATTTTTAGCCTACTTTCCCGTAAAAGTAAAAAAAATAATAATAAAGCATGAACGAAGGCTTAATGTATCTTGAAAATATCGTTAGAAATCAAGAAAAGTCAAAAATAAGTTAAGTAATTAAATAAAGATTGAAAAATAAAAAAATTGAAAGTAGGGTATTGACATGGGGAAAAGTGTGTCTGTCGGTCTGTCTGTCGGTCTGTCGGTCTGTCGGTCTGTCCCCCCCCCCCTAATAACTTTTGAACGAATTGTCCGATTCGAAAAATTCTTTTTGCATTCGAAAGATCTCGGCGAGGACATCTCATTTCCATATTTCACTGATTTGAACAATTTTTTGATCAATTTTGAACAGTTCAAAAATTTTTAACATTAGCGCCTACGGGCGAAAATGAAGCAAATTATGTAAACTCTGGGTACAAGATCCAAGTTCCAATGAACAAGCTCACTGGAAGAAGTTCTTGGCGTGAAATATTGATTTGAACAATTTTTGTTCATTTTTGAACAGTTCAAAAAAAAAAAAATAACATATTGCCTATTGGGAAATTTCAATCCTATATAAATCCTGATCTAACGGACCGATTTGCTTGGAACAAACTTTATCGGAAAGCTCTTATGACGTAGAACATGTACAGATAGAAAGTTTATCCAGAACTAACTAGCCTATTTTCCTATGAAATTTTTTGATCGAGATTTTCAAGAATATTTTTGAATTAATGAATGATTAAATGAATAAGCAAAAGAATGAATTAATAACTGAGCGAATAAATACATGAATGACTGAATAAATGAGTGATTGAATGAATATGCATTAACCGTTGAAAAGGTATATCTGAAGCAATTAAGAACTTAAGCTAAACGAGAAAGAGAGAGATAGCTAGAATATAAATTTGAAGCTGGTGTATAAGGGAAAGTAGGCTCGTATAGTTCTAGACGAAACTTCTTGTTGTTTATGTTTTACGAACATTTGAAAGTTCGTCAAATGTCTAAATTATTATATAAAGTATACGGAGGGCAAAGTTTGGGCTATTCAAAAACGATTACACTACATTTAAAAACATTTCCATTTACTGCAAACAATGTACAGGAGTGCTTCCTTTAGTGCGGCTTCGCGAAACGGTAACCCTAATTGTAGCTTTAGCCATATACTATTTTGTTTAAAACTCATCCTAGAGCAGGTAATGCCTTTTATTGTCATTTTATTTGATTTCTTGAGCCAGGGTTGCCAGATGTGGCTAAAATTAGCCATTATGTCTAATTTAAGGTGCTGCTGGCTAAAAATATTTTCATTTACTAGCCACAAACAATTCTGGCTAATAATGGCTAATTTTAAATTTAGTTTTCCATGTTAAAGTTTATTATTGGTTTATTTCAACCAAGATTTGCGTGCTTTGAGATTTATATGCAAATTTAATATGTTCAGTTGGCAGTTGTAGAATTCGTTCTGTTGATCATTTGAATGATATTATAGCAGAGAATGGTAAAGGTAGAAAATTAAAAGATGTGAAAATGTATGGAACAAAATGCACTAGCATAATAAAAAGTGTAGTGAATGTTGGTCTTTTACTGGGAGGTGGACGAGCGAGACCGATTCTCCAATTCACAAGGCACCGGATATCCGGTATCCCAACTTTTATTAATGTCCGGCACCTGATCTAATCACCACCGGATCTCAAAGATCTGGTAAGTAAAATTTGGTTTTTGAAATTTAATTAGCATGTTTTAAAAATTATGTGAGTAAAAAACTTATACATATTTGGAAACTGTGGAATGTTTAAAAATAGGTACAGAATTTATAGCTTTCAAACATCAGAGCTGGATATCCGGTACAAATCCGTCAGACAGAGACATCGGATATCCGACAAAATGAATATCCGGTGTGCAGCTTGAGAGCCTAATTGGCATTATAGCAATAACAACAACAACAAAGCAATAACACCAACAACAAAGCAATAACAACAACAACAGACGCAATAAAAACAGCAACAAACGCAATAACAACAACAAACGCAATAACAACAGCAACAAACGCAATAACAACAACAACAAACGCATAACAACAACAACAAACGCAATAACAACAATAAACGCAATAACAACAGCAACAAATGCAATAACAACAACAACAAACGCAATATCAATAACAACTGAGTTACACAACAATGGCTAATTTTGTTCTCGCAACTGGCTAAAAGTCGTCTCGAAAATCTGGCAACCCTGCGACTAAAAGTGAACCTAAAGACTATCCGTAGAGTATTTTTTTTTTTTTTTTTGCCTTTGACAGGTTACTTTTGGTTCCCAGGTAGCAACACAATACATTGTAGGGTTATAGTAGCTACTAACTTTTGGAAGTAAGTTAAATCTCATACAAATGTGTAAACCTTGTAAAAATCAGATTTTTAACAGTTAAATAGCTATCAATGTTTTCGCCTATGATGTGAAAAGTATGTAAATCAATAAACTTCATAAAATTTTGTTTGATTTTTAAGAAGTTTTATTCTAACGTAAGGTCACTTTGTTCAACATATGATCATAAATTGCAAAATGTCGTACCTTAGATTACCATGTAGTTAAAAATAATATGGTTAGGGCAGAGCTTTCCGAACTTTCCCGGATGGCGACACCCTTCCAGTACCTGCATTTTAACGAGACACCCTTTCACCGATACTAATAAAACAGATTTGATTTTATCATAACAACTGGTATTTTAAAGCAATAATTATTTCATATGTGAATTGGAAGTACGGTATAATGTGTAATTAATTGAAATTACAGTTTGGAAGAATTTTAAGTACAGTTTCTCTCCACAAATCACACACTCCGGAATTGGACATTCTTCAACTCCACGCCACGTAAATCCCATTTTTATGTATTCTTCCTTATACATTCTCACTTTCGTGTTCTTGCTACTGCATATTGGCGAGGAATAAACAGAGGTTTGAGACACACTATTTAATTGTTGTTCAGTAACTACTGAAGTTTCAGACACACCACTTGACTGTCGCTCTGCACCTGATGCTTCCGTAAAAGTTCCGTAAAATTTATGGCATAAATATGTCACTTTGAAGCAGGCAAAATAATGGCGTGTGTCACGAATGAAAGAAAGAAGCAGACTGAAGGAAATATACAATGCCCAATGTCGCAGCTCGAAGAACTAGTTAAAACAAGAAGCTTATAGAGAGCGCCAATGTACAGCAGCACAGTACACAACTGGAAGTTACATGGACAAATTGTAGAAATCCACATATAGATCACGGGGTTACTAAGTCATCCATGATTACACTGAACCAAGAAAAGGATGTTTGATATTATTTTAATTAACCGACTTCACAAAGGAAGGAGGTTATACATTCCTATTGTATGTATGTCGTTTTTTTTTTTTGTTTGTTTGTCTACTCACAACTTCTTACCGGATGAACCGATTTTCATGCATTTTTTTTTAATTGATCGAGGGTGCTTTCCCATAGGTCCCATTTCTTGATTTGACCATATTCGATAATTAGAAAAAAAGTTATAGGCTGAAATGTGGTCATTTTTTTGCTTTTTCATCCATAACTTTTGACTAAATGAACCGATTTTGATTATTTTTTCTTTGATCGATATAGGGTCGTCTAACTCAAATATCGCACATCAATTTGACTACATCTGTTTTTTAGAAAAATTTTTAAAAATTGTCTAGTATAGATTAATAGTAAATGTCTTTTGACGATAGTTTTGCTGCACGCATGAAAACGCACTTTTAACCTTATGAAAAGTTCATTATTTAACTTAAATCATTTCTTTATTGCAGGTTATTGATAGGGATAATATATAACTGTTTAAACAATGCATTAATCATTTAACAGGAGACCTACTTTTTTTTCTCCTTTAATTTTAGTTTTATTACCATATGGAAGGATGTACCAATAATGTTTCTCTGAGTGAAAAGTTTCTAATCATTTAGTAGCAGAAAAGGTGCAATAAAAAGTAATTTTAGGTATTCTCCTTGAGAAACACTAGGCTAAAACTTTTTATATGTTTATCCCCCTCCCCCTAACCCAGTGCTTTCCAAACTGGATGTCGCGACACCCTGAGGTGTCGCGTATTAACATCAAGGGTGTCGCGAGATTGCAAAACGAGTGAAGAGCTTATGAAATAACATCAAATAACAATAAAATAAGTTTTGGAAAAAATAGAACCGACTTCAAACTATAAATTGCACTAAAAAGTAAAAAATAAAATTATTCTTTAAACAACTTCGATACGACTTTTAAACATAATTTTTGAAGTCGGTGCAAAATTATGACAGTCTAATTATAATTACGCCATGCGTTCTTTTACATTGAAACTGTTGCAAACTCTACGCCATTTATATTTGTAATTGGTTCATAGTTCATAGTTACAAAAGGAATCATGCATCAAACTCCATCATAGTAATTTTGCACCGACTTCAAAAATTATGTTTAAAAGTCGTATCAAAGTTGTTTAAAGCATATTTTTTTTTTTTTTTTACTTTTTAGCGCAATTTATAGTTTGAAGTCGGTTCTATTTTTTCCAAAAATTATTTTATTTTATTCTTTTTAGTGTAAATACATTTTTATATAATAAATACTCTATTTTTAAGACACACATATCAAAGGGGAAACCTTCTTTGAGAGAATGACACTTAAATCTAACCGTTTGTATGATAAATTTCGTTTTGAAATCGATTTTAAAGGGTCACTAGAGCAAGCAAACTGATTGGATTTAATTTCTTCTTCAGAGAAGCCTTCAGTCTATTTCTTGTTATAATTGCTTTTAGTATTACCTTCTTAATGGCAACAAAATATTTTTTAACAATGAGTTTCATGTTTATTAACAATTTTCCCAACAAAGACAAATCAAGCCTAGCCCTTCCAATTAAAATTAAAAAATGTAAACATTTATAAAAAGAAATAAAAGTTAAAAATGAATATAAATGCAAAATAATGCAGAACTATACATTAGACCCAATAAAGCAAAGTAAGAAAATAAATTACTATAAATTTGCATTTAACGAACTAATTTATTTAATGAAGCAATTTAAAATATTAAAAATTTAATTATTTTGAATTATGCATTACTCAGTAACTGCAGTTAAAGGCAATATTTAGAGTTTCCTACCAGTTAAAATTAAAATATCTTCTACATCTGCGTGCCAGCGATGCTTCCTAAACAAGACATAAGCGAAACGCTTTGACATCGACGTTTGTTGTGGGTGTTATTGCTGAGAGTTGATTGGACAAAGAGAACGCACGTACTTCAGCTGATAAAAAAAAAAATGATTACGTCATTGAAGCTTTTATTTTGTATTCCATTTTCAAGGAGAGAAACAGCCGTGTGCATCTGAGAGTAAAAAAGAATGAACTTGAAAATGCTTTTTATTTGGCTATGAAACGTTGACGAGTTACTTATTTTACCGATACGTCTTGGGAAAATGTTCGATGTAGAAATTTCTAACACAAGAGTGGATATGCATGGGAAGACTGACTAGGCTCGTGAGCTGACAATTTTAGATAAGCGACAAAATTTCAGACATTAATATGTGCAAGGTTTTTTTTCGCCTCCATATTAGAAAATTTATGTGGAAATTGTGCTCAAAGTTGGAATGAAGAAAGAACTATATCTGTCGGGTTTTCGAGTTGGTCGTTTTACAGTTCTAGTGCATATACAAACGAACTGAAATTTTCATCGACATCCGACGCGTAGTGTCTGAGTGTATGAAAGAAAAACAGACAAACATTCATTTACTATGAAAGCACTTACCTTTGAGGGGCTTAAATTTTCGCGAGCCCGTCGTAATTGGGAATTTTAAGCCTTGCTAAATACATTTTTTTCGCCTCAAATTCTAATAAATTAAAATCCGAAATTTTTCATTCAACACAATTTAATGATTAATTTCAAAACTCTTTCTTGAAAACTTTCTTTCTTACAATTATTTCATGAATAATACAACTAGTATTTCTTGAACATAAAATATTAATACAATTAATAGAATGCAGCTCATTCACTTACAATATTATCAGCTTCTTTGCAGCATTGAAAATTATCTCATGTTTGCCTTTAACACCGTTAAATATCCGCACAAGCCAAGAAGCGTGAATCAGTCTTAGTCGTGATATTATATATTTAGGTATTTTCGGGATTTTTCAACTTTCGATTCTGTTCATGTAAAATTTGCAAAATTTTCAGCTCGCAAAATCACCGATATCTTCATTTTCCCAAAAATTGCGGGTTCCAAAAAAAAAAAAAAAGTGTTTTTATTAGTATATTTGCATAGATTATTAAAAAGTATCACCGACCAACGTGTATGCAGAAATGGCATTTACAATTGCAACTAATGTATGCACAAAAATTTATTTACTAGCTTAGTGACGTTTCAGTTGTTTCATTACGGTTTTGATGATCTCCTTTCAAAAATGTTCAAATTATTAATTAAATGTTATTTAACATTAAACTTTTGCTTCTAATTTTATACTCCCTCTGTCCCAAATTAGTTTGCATACTTTTGAACCGATTATTGATACTGGTGATTTTATGATTTGTCTATAAATTTTTCAGTGATTCCAAGGTCCCTTACTATCAATCAACAACTTTTACTTACCAAGCATTCCTTCTTTCTCTCCTTAAATTAGTGCCAAATTAGTTCCAACTATGATTTTTGATTACCACCAGTAACTGGCGTTAGAATCCTTACCAAACTGGGGTGTATCTTAAAAGCGTGACGACCCTGTAAACTAGCTTCGGAAAAATTGTCTCAAAACAAGTGCTACATTTGAGGAAAGTAAAAAATGACAATGAAAATACCAAATCGTGATTATTTCTGCAATGCGCTGTAATACATAATGTAATTTTTGCTGGTGTCGATCTACTAAGGGAACGTTTATAAATGATGTCACGCTTTTTTTAATATATTTGACCCCCTCCACCCTTCGTCACAAAATGTCACACTTTAACGGACCCCACCCGCTTTGTCACACGTCACGCTATATTGCATAGGTATGATGTCCCACCTCTTGTTAACCCCTTCCCTCCCCTTGTCACAAACTGCCACAATTTCTTGAAACCCCCTCCCCCCACGACGGGGGGGGGGACTTCATTTATAAATGACTGCGACCTACTCCAAGACTCTACCAACTTGAAGTGTAGCAATTCGTTTGGGACGCAATTGAGGGGCTGACATAGAAGAGACAGTAAGTCACAAACAGTAAATTTTACAGGGGAAGCCAAAAGCGTGTTTTACAACGTAGAAAACGAGAATTTATTAGCATGAACTCTTTAAAACGTAAGAAACGTAAAATAATTTTATGAATCATAAATTTAACGAATTAACTTAAAAACGAATTAAAAAAATTAAATAAATTAAGACGAAATACTCGAAATTTGTGACTTACTGTCTTCTCTCCATGTCAGCCTTTCAATTTTCAATCTAAATGTAGCAACTATTTTGGGACGGAGGGAGTAAAGTATTATTTTACTGCTCTTATTAACAGGATGAGATAAAAGCTTTTGTTCCTTTGTTTTACATTTGTACATAACAAAATTGTTTATGTTTTTGTAGTTTAAGTCAGCGATTCTCAACCTGTGGGGCGCGCCCCCCCCTAGGGGGACGCAAGCACACGGGAAGGGGGTGCCGAGAATATCCAAGAGAAAATATTACTTTAAAAAATTGATTAACTGTCCGAAAGGAAAGCACACATTCTCATAGAAAACAAAATACATTTCGACAAATTTAATAAGTTATTAAAGTAAAACAAATTACTAACTTAAAACTTTGTCAATCAAAACATACTAAATTAAAAACAAATTTAATAATTAATAGTGACTTCCTTGGGCCTGTCTTTCAAAGCAAAGTTTTTGGAAGGAAAGCTTAGAAATAGCCACTCTCAGTTGTTTCTATATTTAGCCGAGATCTATAGTTTGTCTTCAAAGAAGGCACAGCAGAAAATCCAGTTTTACAAAAGTAGCATGTTGAAAATTTTAATAGAATGCGAAATGCCCTTGATTTTAGTGCAGAAAAATCATCCTCTACTTCTGCCCAAAATTCAAATAGTGATTTATTATTAAACTAATTTTATTACTATATTACTCGTTTTTACTCTTGTTTTGGCAGTTAGTTAGAAATAATTCAAAAACAGAATCCAAAGTACTCAATATACATTATTGTTGTCAGAGATCGCGTTAACGCCTCTACAAGCGTGTTTCACGCTTTAAAAATCGGTAATACGCATTGAAATTTAAAAAATGCGTATTTTCACTCTACAAAAAACTCTACTACTTTTAAACAACTTTTAACTTGTTAAGTATTGCAAAATAAATACAATATTCTAAGTTAATTTTATTTTTCATTATATAAAAACTCGCGTTCGCCAGTCGCCTAATGCGACCAATTTTCTTGTTTTGGCGACCATTGTTTTCATTGAAGTCACCAATGTGGGTACCCCATTTGCTAATGCTAAAACCCTTTCCCGAACTTTTATCTTGACACGTGACCTTTTCCCAAACTCTCTTGTCCACTAAAAATTAAAAAAAGAAAAAACAGGAGTTAATTTTTGGGCCACACGGAAACTAGTTTTTCCTCCGTTTTTTACCGGAAATTGCTTACCGTGTTTGAAATTTCAATCCTTTTCTATACCGCAATTATTTCAATTATCTTGAAAGTTGTAAGATTTTTTGCATGCGCAACCTTAAATCTGCTTATTTGTAGTTTCATTTTAACAATTAAAAAAGAAAAAAAGCATAAAGATAGAAACAGGCAAAATCTTGCACGTGCTTCGCCAAAAATTGGATTCTACGTTAGAGATTTTAATCCTTTTGCATCGGGTACACATTTCAATTATTTTCTAAATTAGAAGATATGTTTCACACATGCTGTCCTAAATCTGCTTATTTTGCATTTTATTTTAATAGTTTCTGGCTTTTTTTTTTTTGACCTGTTCCGATATTGAACACGTGTTTGTCGGAAATTCCATTTGTTACTATTATTCACTATTATAGTTTCATTTATTTATTTATACTTAAAATTCGATTTTAATATGGACAGCTATTTACTTTTTAGAAAATACTAAATTTTGGATTAATAAGAAATTTTTAGAAAATGGTTAATTTAGCTCTATGTACGCTACTCTCTGGGTCAAAGTCGCAGCAGAAGTGGTATTCACTCTGAACTCGGATATCTGTAAAGAGTGTTTATTATTATTATTATTTTATTTTCACTCCTCCAGAAAAGAAAATACTCCTCCAAAAACCTCCAAGGAGTATTTTCACTCTTTGACAAAAATTCCTAGCGCGACCTCTGATTGTTGTATACATTTTATGGAAAGGGGGGGGGGGGCGCAATAAAAATTATGATAGAAAATTGGGCCGCGAATACTGAAAGGTTCAGAAACGCTGGTTTAAGTACTTTTATATAAAACTAATATGTTTTGGAAAGAAAAAATTCTGTTTTACTGACATCATTAATGGTAAAACAGGTCCCTAGGTAGTGCAGACATAATGTCTCCTCCTACTATCACAATCTCTTTCCATCTTCGGTGTTAGAAAAAATAATCTAACTATTGGTACTAATTAGCGACTGTTTATAAGAACGATGTGAAAAATGTGTCTCATTATTAATTGAAAAACTTTCCTTTTAACCGGCTACAAAAAAAAAAAAAAAATGATGAGGAAGAATAAGAAAGATTCCATATGGTATACATATATATTTGTTCGTAATAGACTTCTTACTGGCTGAATCGATATTGGTGGTTTATTTTTTAATAAATAGAGGTTGCTTCTCAATTAAGTCTCTTATGTTTTTTTGACCATATTTGTTCTTAAAAAAGATTTATGAGTGGCAAACAGTAATTTCCATGTAAATTTGAATGTTTGCCTTGATAATTTTTACTAAATTAACGATTATTTATGAAAATACTTCAAAAACGTAAAAACAGCGTTAGAAATATACGAGTAACAATAAATGGTTTTGGAGTTACAAAGGACCCCGGTTTAAATGAGAAACCCCAGGAGTATCGCCAAATTGACATCGTTTCGGCTCAAAACTTGGTGTGAAATCGTCTAGTGGTGGAATTCCATGCAAAAAGTGGATAGCTTTGGGAAATATTAAAAAGAAAAGTTTTAACAAGTGTTAGTTTCCTATGTTCTTTTGGGATACAGAAGTTATTTACAAGCACTCTTCCTACCCTTTTGTGAGAAAAAACGTCTTGACAATAAACAATTTGGCTGTCGCTGTCACTAGTTGAATATTAGAAGCTCGTTTTTCTTCTGTGATGCATCAGTTACTGCTATTTTTTGTACGCATAAATAAGTAGCCTAACACCAAAGAATAACACAAATGTGCCTCTTTTAAAGCATGCATTACTTTTTCATTTAAATAAAAATGTCCTTATCACAAGCGCATAATTCAGATTTTTTAATTTGATTTGGATTTTCCAGTTCATATGTCTATTTTATGTTGCGTCAGTTACTGTAATGCTTTTACAATGTCCTCTCATTCCTAGTAGAATAACAGGGTTTTAAATAAGGCCGTATACTAATGTATTCATGTAGCTGTATAAGACAATAAAAAAGCTATTTTTTATTTAATACTTTACTTATTCTAATTATTTAAAGCTAACTTTTTCCTTCCAAATGTTGCGTAAGTTACCGTGTAATGCACCTAGAGCAGAATTCTACGCCGATGAGCCGGTTATTGCTCCACGGAAAAAATTGTCCGGTTTTCGGAGATTTTTACCTGTCCGCTTTAAAAAATTTCCTTAATCAAAACAAAAGAATAATAACATTTTTTGAGGTATTTACATTAATGTAATAACTTTGTGATCTAGAATTCATAGTTTTGTCTTTGAAAATTGGCTGCACTTTAGTTTGCTCGCATTTCCCTTGGCCAAAATTATATAGCTTGTATTAAATGACATGATTAAATTTAGTGCATTCTCTTTTGCCTTGTGGGCGACTTTGTTTTTTGTTTCTCGCAACATATATGATATGTAATCGCGTGTGCGTTTCTTAATTTTGACATGATTCACATATTAGAACATTCAAACTCGTCTAATAACTGTGCATGTACATAGTTTCAATAAAGCACTAAATGACCAACAAAAAATCATCAGATGATAAACATCACTGTTTCCTAGCTAAATAACAAATATCTGTTATTTCTCTCTTAAGAGCCATATTGTCACAATTTCACGAACCCCCCTCCCCCTCGAAGCGTGACATCATTTATGTATTTCAAGGTAACATTTTAAAAAATTTTTAAACATAGAAAATAAACAGAAAAGCATCAAACGAATCAAGTGAGTTTAAACAAATGATTTGCTGAACTTGTAAGAGCGTAAAATTATAAATGAAAAATCAGTTTAGTGCAGGGATGGGCCAACTCTGGCCCGCCGAAGGTTCTATCCGGCCCGCAGAGTGAATTTTAAGTTGACTCGGATCGCAAATGGAAAGAAATGTATATATATTATATATCCATCTCCCTTTTCTACCTTGTTTAAATATATATTTTTTTTCTTCCTGTTTTTCAAAGGACTGATGATCTTTTTACTATCTCTTTTTGTTCTTCAAAACATAAATCAACGGAAATGCAATCACAGACAGCTTCCAATCGGTGAAGTGTTAAAACGGATGTTCTTTGTTAGTTATAGCTCTAGATTGGCACCAACCACTGAGGCGCAGTTGTTTCTAAATATGCCGAAGTTAGAATTTCACAAATCATTACCAAAAGCAAGTTTCCTAAATTTAATATCTCATGCCCAGAAAATCAGTGCTACGTTTGCTTCATCTTACATATGTGAACAAGTGTTTTCAACTGTGAACCTTAGAAAGAATTATTTCAGAAGTATACTGACAGATGAGCATTTAGCCTCGTTCCATAGAATCAGGACATCTCACTTCGAACCTCAATATAAGGAACTTTTAAAAATGAAATTACAATTTTATTCATCTCATTAGGATATTTAAAGTGTGATACTTGTGAATCATGTGCTTTATATAGCTCCAGCATAAAAGAGGTTAAGAACAATAAACACACAGAAAGAATTGGAAAATAAATATTACGATCATTTTAGTTATTTAAGCGTCTTTAAAGAAAAAAAAGTGCTTTATAGATGAATTTAGTTTTGCTTTAACATTCTAATTATATGCTTTATGATCCTCTTGTGGACATTTTGAATTTATATGGAATAACTTTAATCACATTCAAAATTCTGAGTACTAATAGCATTGGTTAATAATAGGTATTCTATAACTCATTTCAAAGTTAAATGCACCTATAAATTTTTAATAGAAATATTTGTGTATATTATACGACATTCAGGTGCCGTATAATACATCCATACTTGTGCATAGTTTTTAACTTTTAGAAAGATTTCTCTTGGCCCGTCAAATTTTTTTTTTTGGGCCCGCGATCGAAAAAGTTTGCCCATTCCTGGTTTAGTGAATACTAAAATACTATGTTTTTCATATGTTATGTCAATCATGTACAAATGTGTAGACTTAATTAAAAATATATTTTGTGTTCATAAAGTCTTAAATAGCTCAATAAATGCGAATTTTTTTTCACATATATATATATATATATATGAATCGGATATAAATGACCTTATATAGGCATTTGTGTTGTAATCAAGATTCGGACAGTTGGCAAATATACTATATGCATAGACGAATGAGCAAAGGTTTGGTGTTAATATACTATTTTGCCTCGTAGACCACTTATGTATTTTTTTTCTTACTTTCCGTAGACTCATTTCTAGGGCTCATTTAAAGAAAAAGTTTGGCAGCGTGATATTTGTATTTTAGTCTTTCAGAACAATTTCTAAATTTATTCTTGGGATGTAGTGTTTGTATATGGGCTGCCATTGTTTCTGGCGTGGGAGGTTGTATATTGGGTTGCCATTGTTTCTAGGGAGGGAGGATTTTATACGAAGGTGCAGTTACATACAGTTAAAAAGTTAGTTTAACAGTTTTTAGTTTTCAATTTAAGAACTATATACAGGGGTGCATTGATGCGTTCCGACATCAATGCACCCCTGTATATAACCTATTTGTGTTTCATCTGCCAATGTTTCGTTACTTAATCTGTCTATCTGAGCTCGGTTCAGTTACAAAAGCTGTCATTTAGTTTTTTTTACTGTATGAATTTATTTGCTGCTTTATGCATGTTTTAAAGAAGGAAGGAAAAAAGAACTAACAATTTGTTTATGTATTTTTATCTACGCTCAGGGAAATTATACTTGCACGAAAAATCTTGTCTTCCAGAAGAGACGCGCATTTCACTTCCTATAGAATTTAAATCTTCCAGCACCCATTTTTATTGCACTTTACACTACCGTAGATGGCATAAAAAAGCTAAATAATCTTAAAGTAAAATCAAGCTCTAACCTCTAACGTCTAAATATTCAGTTCCGAAGGATAATATAAACATTTGTTCGAAATATATTTTTCTCAACTTTTTTTGTGTGTCTCTAAGCAACAATTTCTTTGAAAAATAAAAATTACTGCTCGTGCATAAACAAAGTCAGAAATCTTCAAATACTGAAGGTAAGTTTATTGTTTAACATAATCACGCACGAGTTTTTATCTTATATCCATTGATAACGTAATCTGTACTCTAAGTTTGGAAAGAGATTTTGGTCTAACCTGTTTGTAGAAGTTGAACGGAACAGTTCGGGAAAAAAATGACTGAGTATGACTTTGGTATTGTATGCGCTAAAATTGACGAAGAAAAGGAGTATTTAAACTCTGTGAGTCAAGATATATGGACGAAACCCGAACTCCAGTATAAAGAGTTTCATGCTCATGCCGTCCTGACTGCAGCGCTCACTAAAAGTGGATTTTCTGTGGAAAAGCATTATTTTATGCCCACTGCATTTAAGGGGGAGTATGTTTCTAAACGTGGTAAGTTGTCTCACGAAGTTTTGTAAACAGAAATTATTATGTTTGAAGATTGAATTGAAATGGATAAGGATGAGTTATAAGCTATTTATTTACAAAAGAATGAACTACACGTACAGTCAGCTGCATGTCGACGTTCGAAGCGATCGTTACAATAGCCATAACTGATTGTTGCCAGATGTAGAAGTTTTAGTTACAGAAACACTTTTGAAATCGTTAGTTGCCAGATATTAAGAGTGCAATAAAATATAAAATATAAATACATAACAGAAATACAAAGTGGATTAAATTTAATTGTATTCATTGTAGTAAATGTTTGTATGGCAAATTAATTTTTGTTCTCTGATCGTATACAAAACAAATTTCGAAAACCTGGAAAAGAAAAGTGTAGAAGCTGAGCGTCCGCGAGTTTCCAAATAAAATAAGCCTCGAGTTAAACACAAATACAAGAGTAACGATCAGCAGCAGGTACAGGGCCCAACTAGGCTAGCCCTACTCAATTTAACAATCCCCAATGAACACCAAGAGCTCTTTTAAAAGTTTTTACCCCACTGCAAGTAGCAGTTGCTTCCGGTAAACTATTCCAACTGCCTACAACCCTATTGAAGTAGTAATTTTTCTGAATTTCAAGATTGCTTAAAACATTGACCTCGGGTTATATCTTCTGTGCATAAACTTAGTTAGAAACGAACAGCATGGCGAAATACAAAAGCAGGAAAAAAAAAAGAAAGAAAGAAAAAGTTTTTCTATGCACACGGGGCTACAATGCTGTGCAGAATATGCTAATATCGTGAAAATATGAATTTCAAATCTTAGAAACTAATTCTCTGAAATTCTTTGCCATAAGGCACCTTCATCTACTAAGTTCTTCAACTGTAATTATAGTGTTTTTAGTTTAAAAAATAATCGCAAGTAATGATTTTATGATTTGTAATATTAATCGGTCACTTAAAAATTTCAAACTATATTAAAAATTCTTTCATCGCTCTGATCTTGCGTGAAATATGGTGAAGGAAATCAGTATGAAGAGCGTGCCACCACATTGTCAAAAAGAAGGAAAAAAAAAATATCAGTTCCTAAAAAAGAAAAAGTAGTGATGATGACTTTGGATGCATATGAATAACTAGTAAGCCCGGCGGTCATACGAAATGACCGCTGTTCTAGATATTATAAATATACAATTCTCCCAGTAACCGGAAATGCACATCAAATCAAAGAGATATTTATCAGGTAGAGCAGTAAAGTTTAATGAATAAATAATAAACATAAAAATTTCGGAAAAAAATGTTCTTAACGAAAAAAAAAACATCTAAGTTATAATAATCTGTAAAATAGAAATATTATCTAATCAAACTGTTTGTGAAAAATATTTATTTATATCCAACATAATCATCGTCAAAACAATTGTTTTAAAGAAAAAAGAGCGCTGCCACTTTAATATATATAAAAAGCGCAAACGATAAATAAATTAAAACAAGGAAAGAAGGAAACAAAGAATTTTACATTAATTTTTAACGGAGATTGCAAATCTAGCGATACCTTACTCAAAATGCTAGAGAAATGTTTTGATTATTAGTATATTTGACATGTGTTACAACAATGGCAACTGCATTACAGTTAGTTACGCAAGCAACCAATAAGCTATTGGCTACAGACACTTAAACCACTTAAAAATAAGATTAATGGCGATCAGAGTGTACTGATTAATACCAAATATTGATCAAGCGGATCATATTGTGTCATCATATTGATGATGCTATCATTGCTGATTTATTTATTAATGATGAAAGGGATTCTCATATAAATTACTAATGATTGAAGAACATGATGATAAAAAATGATTTGACGATGAGCGTAACAGTTAAAAATTATGGATAGAGGTGGAGACTTATAAATAATAATTGGTGCGACAAAGTGTTCATAAATTTAGCTATTGACGGTAGGGTAATAATAATAAATTAGTAATTACTGACAAGAAGGATGTCTGCTCACATCCTTCACATAAAATTATGGATGTATGTAAATAAATATTGGTGAGGAAGTTGTCGGTTTAAAATAAATTATGGATAGTAAAAATATATGTTCATAAAGGGAATAACGCGTGATGATAGTGGATGCTCATGATAGGAGTAACTGATCATAAATGAACGTTGATATTGAGAGCAGTTGTCCCTATGTGGTTGTATGCGCAAAAGAACCTGCAAAAAGCATTTCAAAAAGTGCAATCGTATTTAGCACATTCAATTGCACCACAAACAAGCTTTAAAAAAAAAACCATCTATAAAATAAAAATGTAAATGTTCGTTTGTGCATGACCTCAAATCTCCGAATGTACTTCACCGATTGCTTTGAAATTTTGCCAGAACATTGCGTTCGAATGCGTGCGTGTTTTTATATATCACTTTTAATTAATTTTAGTTTTGATTAAATTATTTCGTTTTTTAATGTTTTAATTGAGATATTTCGCAATTAATAAGCAAACATAAGTTAGCTTCGGATGGCAACAGCTGGATTTATAATTTTCTTCTGTTTACGTTTGGATTAGGCTTATCTATAAACCAGACAATCTATATTTTCAGACAATGAAACAATAAGTATTGCAAAATGAAACATATTAGAAATATATGCTTTCTCTTGCTTTTCTATCTAACCAGACTGAACCACAGCAACGCTTGACTGGGTACAGATAGTAATAAATATATTTTTAGCGACATATTAGTTATTTGGATTGCTTCACAATAATTATAAAATAATTGTTTACATCATTTAACACGCCACATTAAAATAAGCATTGAAATAAACTGCACATTTCTCGGTGTGTTAGCAGCAAAATTTGTGTTGAGTTAGAGCTGTTTACCAATGAACCATTCATCTTCAACCATTTTGACCATTCATCTGCAACAGTTCTGATTTTCATATTTTATTTACCTATTTCTTTGCCTATGCAGGGTTCGCGCTAGGCCCCGCGCGATCGCGCGATTCCCGCAATATTTTTTGAAATCCCACTCAAAAAAAAATTTTTTTGGGCTTAAACTTTAAAAACCCCACTTAAAATTTTGGTCAAGAAGGAAAATCCCACCTTGTATTTTTCCCCAGCGTGAACCCTGCTATGTGTGCATAGTTTTAAATGTAGTCACTCATTGCCATTCAGTATTGTACAACATATGTGAAGAGATAATTAATTACTTAAATTTAATTTTCTCGTGGCATCTTTTTCCAAACAGGATATCATCTGAACGATAAAAATAAGAAATGAAAACCTGAATTGTATAATTTTCTCTAACTCGAGAAAATTCGAGTTCTTCAAAAATCTATTGTTTCCGATGTGGAGGCACTTGCCTAGTCGGCATTCGCCTTTCTTGCACGGGACATGCTGGCCATTTGTGAAAGGTCACCTGATAGGAGACCAGCATTGACCCTAACACATTGTAGTCGGATGACACCAGATGGCGCCACCACAACCAGGCCACCTTCCGTTTTTGACCTACGGGTGAAGGGAAGATAGCATCTCCATCCTCCGGTATCCTCGGGACTTCAGGGTCCACGGATTTTACATCCACGTTTCTCCAAGTGTACATGGTGGGTCTTCAGCGCCCGGATATCGAACTCAAGATCCTCCGATCTGAAGCTCGACATCCAAACCGCTAGGCTACCATGGCCCCACGGCCTCATCTTCAAAAATCTATATCGTTCAAAATGGACTTGCGCATTGCACTTGCTCCCACTGAATTTCTTGTTTCTTACTCAATACTCAAAGATATATTTCATTATTGTACGTACCTCTTCAGCAGGTGGAGCCACCATCGCTGTTCTTCTTGAGTATGACGCCCTGCCTGAGGTTGGTCATGCATGCGGCCACAATCTAATAGCTGAGGCTGGTTTAGCGGCAGCTATAGGAATCAAAGCTGCAATGGAAAACGATTCGAAATTTGCTGGAAAGGTAAGAAGCTACAACTAAAAGTATTTCTCTCTTTGAAAAGCACACATAGATCTTATTCAAACACGTATTTTTACATTCGCGTAGAATTGGTGCCTTTTGCAGTAGTATTTAGATTAAATTTTAATATTTTACATTTAAGATCTTTCTTTCTCATTCTCAGAGAGAAACTAAACTTGCAGAAGTGCATCAATTTCATTGAGTTTACATCATGGGAATTACAGTTATGAATGTTAGAGAGGATAATTGTTAAAGCAGTCTTTCTGAAGTTATCACTGTTTTCAATTTGCTTAGAACAGTTAATACTCATACCAAGAAAGACAGGGTTCGCCAAAGTGAGCCTAACCCGAAAAATATCCACCCGTATTTACTAGGGCGGGCCCACTTCAAAAAACCCATTGTGTCTGTAAAGAATTTACTGTACATTTAACAAAAAACAGAAACAAAAAAACTTATGTTTATAATTTTTCTCACTATCAAAACTTGAAATTGAAATCTTTCTTTTTGATCATTTTTGCTCACTTATCCTCTTGCGGCTCTCGGCACCCAATTGGGTACTTTTTAAAATGCTGTTTATTAACTAGTGTAAAGTATTTGATTACTTCGCTCGCTCCATGTGATACCACAGGGTAACTATGAAGCTTCATGCTAAAGGGTATGGAATTGACGATAGGTGTTAAGAACTTTCAACCCTAGCTCATATGAGTTTTCCTAACATGAATGACCTTTAATGATTTGGAAACTTTTTTCCCTAGTTGTATATACGCAAAAAAAAAAAAAAAAAGAAATGTTTCGAATGAATGTTTGCTTAAATTCTGAATTTTCAATTAATTTTTCTCCTCTTGCAGTTGATCGTATTTGGCACACCTGCTGAAGAGGGTGGTGGTGGGAAGATTCGTTTAATAGAGCTTGGAGCGTTCGAGGGTGTTGATGCAGCCATGATGGTTCACCCTGCCAAATATACAGCAGCTTTTCCGCCGATGTTGAGCATCATTCGGGTAAGTGATGAAAGTAATTAAAAGCGCAAAGAACTAGTTTCAATATGGTCTATAATAATAAGAACTTACAATATACAAAGCAATCTTGAAATACAAAACAATGCTTGATAAAAAATAGTACGAATAAAATTATGAATATTTATTGGTGTAACGTTGAGACAATAAATTAAATTAATGAAATTGAATAACTAATTAAACTGATGGTGATTTTAATTAAACATATATTCAGAGACATTCTAAAGCCTTTTCCATGTATGTGTTTCGAAAAAGAATTAAATTATCATTAACGCATGTGTCGAACTTAGGGGACGCACCAGAAGAAACAATATACATTTTTTTTATTGTCTGTTAAAAGTTTTACAATTTAAAACAACGAAGTATTTTAAAACGAATTATGTAAACTAAAATATTTTATAAAACATAGAATTAAAAATTCAATGTTGCTCTTGAGCTTAATTGTCTTTTGTTTATCTTTAAGTACATGAAATTCTCACACGATGTTCACGGTGAAATTTCTCTCTCTCATTTTTGGTTGAAGAAAAAAAAAGTAAAGTAAGTGTTTTGTAAAAAAACATCGAATAAAAAAACTTTGCTTTAAAACCAGTAATTTCTTTTATATCCAATATATATATATATAAAAAAGATACGCCTTCGCTATGGTTTTAAAAACCGTGAATGTGACTCCATCTTCGATAATTGGCCAATAATGGCGAATCAATCACAGACAGAACAAAGAACACGCGAAAACATACTTTCGGAACCATATATTTTATTCTAAATGGATGTCAAGACTACAATATAAATAACGTATCTTTCCCACACTTATATGCTGAGTCCAATAACGACGAATTAAAATTTAAATCAATGCACAATAATTTTTTCATTTAGAAAGATGATAGATTTGTAAAAACTTCTTAAATTATTTTGTTACATTTTAACTAAACTGTAATTTTTCATCAGTTTTTAAAATCGTGCTCAAGTCACAGTTTTACTAAACTAGTTTTGGAACCAGTTCTAGAAAAAAAAAAAAAATCATGCTATCGTCATTTTTTTAACGGATGGAATCGTGACTGATTTTTTGGAATTCCTAATCAGGAAGACTTCCCAATCATATTTTGCTTGACGATATTTGGTATCCGTGCAATACAGGCACTGCACAAATGTGGTATCTGACAGCTGATCTCTAAATTAGATACTGACGATTAAAGCTTTGCTCCTCCATCTCTTGGATTCAGATACCATTTTTTCGGAAGTTTAAAAAAAAAGTTTCTTGTTCACATGCTACCACAAAACATTGTATTGAGGTAAAGTAAGTGACAAAGAACCACTTGGTTGCAATAACTCGGTTTCTCCAAGAATTGCAGATATGACTTTTGTGCTTTGCAAAGCAATGTGTTGCCCCCACTGCCAGTAACGTTCAATCATTTTTAAAAAAAAATAATGAACAATTTTCTGCAAGAAATTAGATTATTATCGACAGAGACATAATGCTTTAACGGGCGTTGGGGGCAGTGGTTTATATAACTAATGTAAGGCTTCCATTATTTTCCTTTAAGTATTTTTAGAAAAAAAATTACTGATGATGATTCTTTTGCAATTACTATGGACTTCTTTCTGATCGAGAAGATTTCTTTGATTTGCAGTGCCACTTGGAATACAAAGGAAAAGAAGCACATGCGGCAGCTTACCCTTGGGAAGGAAAAAACGCATTGGATGCAGCGGTTGCTTGTTACAACAATATTTCTCTGCTGAGACAGCAAATAAAACCAGCTTGTAGAATTCATGGTATAAATGACTTTCTCTTGTGTTAGAAATTTATTAGAAATTGGTATTATTTGTAAGAACTTAAAAGCATTTTGCTGGAATGGGAACCTAAACCGAGCAACTGAGAGTAAAATTAGATCAGTTTCTCTAATTAATGGAATTGCCGAGGAAGATACATGCATTGATGTGTAATAGTGTAATGGTAAAAATTAAGTTTAACTTCTAACACGCATACATTTCCGGTGTATGTCACACATACATTTTCAGCTGCTAAAAAGTATGAATTAATTAATATGCGGACAAGGTAATCACCTGAATAACAGATGTTTAAAAATAAATATACTGTATATTATAACATTTTCATAATGTTGAAAAAATACTTTCTGGTCAATTGTAAAAATATTTTGTGACTTTGGTTCAGAAATTTTTTTTCCATCTTTTTATGTCTGTTTTATCATGATATCGTTTTTATTTGAGTGTTTATTTTATAGCAATTTATTTTAGACTTAATTGCTAGAGAAAATGATTTTATTGTTTTTTTTTCAATCAATTCTACAACTTTTAAATGGTATCTACTTAACATTTGGCTATCCCATCCCAAAAAATATTTACCAATTTTTTTTCTTTTTTTTTCTACTCCTATGTATTATTGAGACAAATTGTCTAGGTTTTTGTAATGAGTAATTTTTTGTGAGAAAGATGCTGTATGCTTCTTTAAAATTATTCTAATTTTTAAAGTTGGTTTTGACTTTTTTCTTCAGAAACTATTTAATATCATTTTGTTTTTTACTTTTTTATGATTCAAGGAATCATCACGAAAGGAGGTGCCGCTCCAAATATCATTCCAGGCGATACAAAAATGGAACTTTACGTAAGGGCCCCCACTAAAGGGGAGCTAAAGAGTCTTCAGTCAAGAGTTCAGGCATGCATCGAAAGTGCTGCAGCAGCTACTGGGTGCGAAGCGTCTTTCTTGTTCGATGAGGGCAATAGTTACGAGAACCTAATGACGAACAAAATAATGGGAGACATATTTACTGTTTATGGAGAACGCTTAGGTTTGTATTTTTAGATTTAAATGAGAGTATATGATTTTAAGAGCGAAACAAAAAGGCCATGAGGATAAAATGACAGATTTTTCCTTAAAAAAAGGAACTGCAGGATGAGTCACGGCGAACGGATGTTTTTTGGAACTTACCATACTCAGCTTGTGGGGAAAGTAGGGTGGCGGCATTCAACTCCCCTTGAGTGGCATTTAATATCCCTTATGCCGTTGTGGATTCGAGATCACCACGTACTTGCTTATGACACATACGTGAAAAATGCGGAGTCGCTGCAGGATCCACATTCTCTGGTGTTCTACGGGTTTTGGCTGGAACAGGTGGTTTTCATTTGAGTAAAGAGCCAACCGTTTGCAGTGGATTTACCCACCTATGACAGTGCAGCTGTGGACATCACCATGACGACTGATGCAGAATTTTTGCCTTCGTTGTGTAAATGCCAGAGACTTTGGGTAGTTATCACTGACTCACCGTTCCGTTTTTTACGTACGTGTCATAAGCAAATACGCTGTGTTCTCGAGTCCACAACGACATGCTGCTTACGAAATTGCAACTCAAGGGGAGTTGAATGCCAACTCCCGTACCCCTACTCCTTCTACAAGTCGAGTATGGTACTGTCCAAAAATATCTGTATCCCGTGTTTCACCCTGTATAGCTGATTAAAAAGTTTGAAGCTGAAAACTAGCTAAACAAAGCATTGGCATCATTTTCGAGTTCCAACTTAAGATGTATATCAGTAACTAAATTGCTGTTATGTTCGCGCAAGAAGTCTACCTAACTCTTGTTTGTTTGTGACAAAGAAGAGTCAGAGATTCCAAGCTTAGAATTACATAATATTTATGCTAAGCCAGAAGAGACCCGTAGTAAAGCGTGAAATGTGCCCAAAATAAATATATTGAATTGCGTGATATTTAAAATGCATTTTTTTCGAAACTAAATTTTTCTGCTTATTGAGATTGTAAAATATTCCTTGCTACTTAATTTTTTTCGATAAGGCGGAAAATTGGTGATTTACATTTTATATATATGCCGAATTTTAAACAAAATTCGGCATCCATTATGTGATTCGAATATGTTTAGTAATTTAAAAATATTAATAATGTTTCAAAAATGCGAAATTTTGCAAAACAAATTAGCGGTAAGTAACAAAAAAAAAAAAAAAAAAAAATACCAACAGATTCTTCATAATTGAATGAGCAAACTTGTTCATAATGTTACATTTCTTAATTATATACCATCTTCAGCCTCCCCCGTATGGTGGCCGGGGAAGATAGAATAGCCCCATCGTAGTTATGCGTGTCGTAAGTGGCGACAAAAAAAGCACTATCCGATCCGGGTGACGTAAGGCCAACTTTGTAGTTGGACTGTGGCCTCGGGTCGGTAAAGCAAGTTAAGCAGGTAGGCAACGCTCTGCCAGCCGAGCCCGTTATGGCCGCTGCTGTTGTCAAGTGTCTAGAGAGTTTGTGAGAAGTTCGAGGAGGACAGCGCTGCAGTCGCACCCCCTTCTACTGGGGGGTAGTCTGTGAAAGCCATCGATGGTATAAGCAGTATGGCTGCAGTTAGCATTGGGTACCATCTTCAGCCTAAAAAATAAAAATAATGTAACGCAAGGGGTCATTTGGAAATTTAATTAAAAATTTATAAATTTTTAAAATAAAATTTCAATTTTTTAAAAACATTCTGTACTTTTATCGAGTTATTTGCACGCACGGAAAACTTTAGAGTACTACATCTAAGAAAAAAAAGTTTCATTTGAAGGTTCACCGTCGCCTCAAGTGCGAGATAATTAACAAAAAACAAAAGTGGTTTCAAATGCTTACTCTCAAATATGCATTTTTATTCCAGGAGTTGATTTCGAAGGAGATAGAAAAGTTGACAAAACTGCGGGTTCTACAGATATGGGGAACGTGTCTCACATTTTGCCTTCGATCCACCCCTTCTTTAGCATTACTGACAAATACACCAATCATACGAAAGAGTTTACCGAAGCTTCTGGATCCCCAGATGCTCAAGAGATAACACTCACCATGGGCAAAACCATGGCCTTGACAGCCCTGAAAATCATGAGGAACCCGGAGATACAAGAAGAAATAGCGAAACAGTTTCAGAGAGACTTGGAAAATGATCTAAAGATGAATTAAGAACACGCGGAGCATTATGGATGTTATAATTTAACATTACTTCATCTCCAGTAATGAGAATGTTTGCGAATTTTGAAGCAAAATAGATGAGCAATGTTAATCGTTGGATACTTGTACAATTATCGCCATTTAATGCACAACTTGAAATTCTTCTCCATTCATTTGTAAGTTTTAATATTTCAAGTATTCAAGTCATCTCTTAGCACATTAAAAATAATTTGCAACAGTAAAAAAATGTCGACTAATGGAAATTGTGTTGTAAGTGCTTGTATACTTTTAGTTGAATATGTGTAGAGAATTGCCTGTAACATAATAAATTTAGTTAACTGAATAGTTCGTTATTTATTTCATTTCGTTTTTTTTTTTTTTTAGTTTGCAAGCAATTTATATTGGATTACTATTAATGGTTCTCAGAAAATTTTTGCTAGTCTAGAACCCATCTTTTGATACATGTTTGACAGAGAAGTTTTGTGTTGCGCGTTTGTATTATTTAATTAAATATTCAGAATTTTATACTGTTTGCGCTTTTTAAATTTTTTTTATTATTTTTTTATAAAATTGAAGTCTGCATTTGCTCAACCCGTCATTTTGTGCATTATATTATCAACTAGCGGTACTTTACGTAGTTGCCTGTACTAAATAAGTTTGGAGAATTCGCCAACGACACGCTTACAATGAATAAATAATAAAGAAATTGAATAAATATTTAAATCCGTCTGCTTACGGTGCGTTGCTATTGTTAAAGAGTTAAAATAAGTCTCCTGCTGCTTATACAAAGTACATAAAAAATAAAATAAATAGATTCTTTCGCTTACGACGAGTTACCCTAAAAAATTTAAAGAAGATGTTCCACCTATGCAGATTATCAATCTCGTCACAGCGTTGTCCCCTTAGTAAAAGTATAAAAGAAGCGTGTTCGTAGACCTTCCAGAATAATTCATTTTAAAAAAATGAATGAATAATTAAAATACGTGATATTAAAAAAAATGATAAAATAATCAATGAAATACTTTTCTTTACCAGACCCCTACCTGTTAGCCGCGGCCTTAGGATTGCTTGCGCACGGAGCTAGTGGCTTATAAATAAAACTGATGACTATATTGTTTCATTCACATAATCATCAATAGATGGCAGCACCAAAATTGAGATGAATAATTATTTTGAACCTTTTATTTTTAGCATCGAGTTCAAACGTCAACTTTCTAAAAAAAAAAAAAAAAGAAATAAATAAATAAAAAAACTCAACCTTTTTGTGTAGTTGAAGATTTTCAAAACTTTTTTTGTGAAGAATATGTTAACAAATTTCATGCAGTTGATCATTCCATCTTTATTTCATTTTTTTACACTTAAACATTCATTTATTTTTAGTTCTTGGCAAAACATCTACATTGTGCCAGTGACAATAAGCGTAAACAAACACGAGTCTCTGGAATTGCTTGATGCGTCATAATACAACTATATTATGACAAGTTTTTAGGCTGTACGTAGGATGAAAGAAACGTCAAGTCCAACCAAGGTCGTTCATGTATATGAAACTCGATAGGAAGCAAGTAAGATTGACATTTAAAACTGTTATCTAAAGGCCACTGTGCTGTCGGCGGAATATTTATCAAAACGATTAGATGTTCTTGTGAAGCATTCACTGAGAATGCATATTTTAGAAGACGGGTTTCCATAGAAGCATTTTTTAAAAGTGTGGTAAGCGTTATAAGGTGTCGACAGATGTTACATCTATACTCACGGTAAGGATGTTGTGTAGCCACCATTGGGACTTGAAAGTATGAAGGATTTCTACTGTAAGTAATGTCGCAAAAAATATGAATTATTGCAAAATTTCTCTTGCCATTTTTATATATTCATAAGTTCTTCGAATCATTCATTAACAGAAAAAAAAAAAAAAAAACTTTTTTTCTTTCTGTTTAGGCAAAATAAGTTCATGATTTTCTACTTTTCTTCTTCGTCTTTTATGTCCAAGAATGATTGTATTTTGTGATATCATTTGCATTAGTACATTCTGTGAATGTGACAAGGGAATGATAATTTAATTGTGAATTTTGAAAAATATGTTTAACTTCAAATGATTGCATTACGGAAAGATATTACCGTGAAAAACGTGTGTGTGGGAAAAAAGAAAAAAAAAACCTGGTGCAGCTTGGTTAGTGACTTTTTTACATTAAAGCTATTTTTAAGCAATTTATGTCTTAAAAATTTCTTAATTTATTATTACTTAAACATTTATATTATTTGTTTAAAAATTAGTAATAATATATTTTTTTCTGTATAGCATTTAAATTATGTGATTCAATTAATAATACTATTTTACTTTACATAATTTTATACCAAAAGAAAAAAACTTTTTTTGTTCAAAAGAATTTAAAAACGTCGAAAAAACTAAGATGGTGGTTTAAAGATGGTCATTTGTCAAACGCATATGAGTCCTATCAACATAAGCTGCTTAAAATGGTACAGAGCTAGTCTTAAATAAACCATACTCTGATATACGGTTCTTTGTTTCTTCTTTTCGTTTGTTTCTTTTTCTTTTTTCTTTTTACTCAGCAATCATCAAAATCTCGACTGTATCAAGCAGATGGTGACTGACAGCACTTGAACAGTTATAGAGATTATCGGGAAATTTTCTTTGTCACACGGTGTCTTGTCAAGTAATTTTGACAGATAATTTTGGTTTATGATATGTTGCTTATCAGTGCCATCCATAAAAAACAAGTTCGAGTTATTCAAGCGATGACTTCTTAAGATTTTTTTTTATTTTTTGAAAATTTTTAAATAGTGGAATGGCAAAACTTGTTGAATCATACTTTCGAACTGTAGGCAGTTCAGTTCATGTGAGTTTCTCTTAACTGTTTTTGAGACAATAAAAAGTTTTGTCTAGATCTGACTTTTAGAGACTACAAAAAAAAAAAAAAAAATTACTTTAGGGACATAGAGGCCTCGTTAAGCAGAAAAAAAGTCCTTTATAAGCAGAAATAAGTTAACACGCGTTTATATTACATTTAACTAACGCACGCATTGGACAACTTATTGGGAATCAAATATATTTTGTAACACCAATGTTTACAAATGAATAACAGAAAACTAAATGAGAGTGGGTCTCTAGGACTGTTGCTAATAACCATTAGGACTTAGGAAACGGATAATTGCAGAATAAAACGTTCACCACAGTGCGCCTTTATTTCAGACTCTATTCGAACCTGCATTGGCAACATACATTTCTCTTCAAATGTCGGTTAATACCAATCTTTTGTTACTCATTAAATATTGTGAGTTCTGCCGTCATAAGATTTGTAGGTGGATATTTTTCTTCTAATTTTTATGAAGAAGAGAAATAAACTTAAAATTCATTATCTAAGGAACACGAATGAAATGCTGAATTTCATAAGTAAATTAATGTAAAAAATTGCAATAAAATGGCAAAGCATTTTTGCATTCATTGTACTTATTTTTGTAGTCGCAAAGTTTTGAAGACATCAGAAGTTAAAATAAGCTCCCCAAAAGTAAAATGAAACGACCAACAAATGAATGAACCGTTTTTAGATTCATCGAATACACTTGGTTTTTAGATACCACAGCAAGAAAAATACACGGATTGCAATTAGGAAAAATATAGGGCCAGTTAATATCAATTCCAGTGAGTTCGGGATAACTTGAAATAACCACCAATGCTGAAAGTGCTCTGTAAGCAGGGCAAATACGTCGGAGGTGGGAGGTGGACAAGTGTCGTCCTGCATAAGCAACGTGCAATCGAATCCGGCAGCGCTTTGACCAAGATGAAATTATTGGTCAACTTGACACTCACAATAGCGTTGTTCAGTGAGTTCTATCGGTTAAAAAAAACTTTACGATTATTCCTCAGGTAGACAATGCACACCAGACAGATGCGCAAAAGGTGTAATGAAATGTTAATTTCAAAATAAGCCTTTTTTTACATAAAAAAACCCCGCCAAAATCTGACCATCAAGCTCGCAAAAGTTGACAAAACTAAACTAACTTTTAAGTATAGACAATGGTTTAGTCTTGAAGTTTGAATGCATTATGTTTAATGTAGTTCTCGAGATGCTGTACTTTCTTATTAGGTCGCTTATTTCTTGTCATCCTGTATCATGCGTGTACCTTGAACACATTTGCTTTACGTATTTCTAAAGCTGACAAATCTGTAATTTATTTTTCAGATTTCTGTATTCTCCGAATCATAATTGCAAAATAACAAGATGCTTTCCAGTGTCATCTCCACATTTTCCAGCGTTCTGTCTGTAACTGCTGTCATACCAACAATTGTTATCGTCTTACTAGTGCTGTATTATCTTAAAAGTAATAGCGGCTTACCACCAGGGCCAACTGGACTTCCATATTTTGGATACCTATTTTCCCTAAAAGAAGACAGTAGCCACTTTCAGGTGGATTCCTTTTCGAAAGAGTACGGCGGCATCTTCAGCTTTAGAGTTACTGGGAAGCTATACATATTTCTTGGCAATGTCAAAGCTATGCGGGAAGCCTTCGTGTCAAAAGCTGATTGTTTCAACAGAACACACGATTTCAGTGTTTTATCTTACGTGTTCAAAGATGGTAAGTAATACAGTATTTATCTCTTTGATGTTAGATACGCTCGAAGTAAGTGAAAAACAAAGTAGCATTCTTATGGGGTTGAACAAATTTAATGATACTGTATCTTCTCTCCATTTTCTTTTCTTAAACAGATTGTCACGTTAACGATGAAGCATTTCCCCTTCCCCACAGGGGCTTTGGGGACCAAGTAAAGAAAGGGCCGGATAAGAAATTGAAAATTGTTATTAGCTACCCATTTCTTAGCTTGACAAAAATGGATGGGGACAGTGGCCTGATCTGGCAAGGGGGCTCCGTAAAAAATGAGTAGGCCATGCATCGGCTATACATTTATTGTTTAAGGATCATAAATTTGAAAAGTGGAGCTCTTACATTTATACTGTTCAATTACACACATTAAAGTTAGCTTTAATTGAATTATTTATGGAATATTTTTATAGCATAATCGGAGATATCTATATGAATTATTAAGAAATATCGGCAAATTTTCTGGTTGTTTCGATTACCGTAAACATTTTTTAAATTTTATGTAAATTTTTAGATCCGTCGGAGAACTTCTATATAGTTTATTTAGTTTTAGTTGGTTTTAAATGTATGTATACAGCCTACTGCTCATTTAAATTTATATAAAATTAGCGGATAATATCCAAGGGATTTGACGTAGAATCTATGTAGAATTTCTGACCATGATGACAAACCCCAAGAGTGAGATTATCTTAATATAGATATCAAGAAAGGCAAGAATTGAGATGAAACATGCTGGCACAAACCAATTTTAAGAGAGTCCAAGCATGAAAACACAAGAATCACAAAAGGCGCTTTTTTCAGATCTGATGTGAATTGGGCCAAAAAATAACTAAATTAAAATAAATAAATGAAATGACAGGGTTTAAAAAAAATGTCGCATCGTAGCAAAATAGATAGAGTTTAACTGGTGCAAAGAAAATATATTGTAAACGAATTGTAAAAGAAATTGTAATATCCCTATGAGTTATGAATTCATAACAGGCGACAGCGCAAGGAAACTGCTATCAAAATCAGTTCATGTTTGATGCAAACAACAATCCACGATATATGCATCACACGCTGTGCTTAAGTATTTTTGTGATTTCACCGTGGCAACGTTGGGAACAGTTACTGATCTTTGTTCCTTCAGATTCCTACCATCACCTCGTTTTCTTTACCCTCCTGTTCCCTCAAAAATAAATAAAGAAACAATCATAATAAAAACAATAAACAAGAAGTTCCGTCTAGAACTATACGAGCCTACTTTCCCGTATACACCGAATTCAAATTTATAGTCCAGCTATCTCTCTCTTTCTGTCTTTCTAGTTTAGTTTTAGTTCTTCATTGGTTCAAATATACCTTTTTCAACGGTTAATAGACATTCAATCATTCATTTATTAAGTCATTCATGTGTTTAGTCACTCATTTATTTATTCATTCTTTTGCTTATTCATTTAATCATTCATTGATTCAAAAATATTCTTGAAAATCCCGATCAAAAAATTTCATAGGAAAATAGGCTCCTTAGTTCTGGATGTACTTTCTATTTGTACATGTTCTACGTCATAAGAGCTTTCCGATAAAGTTTGTTCCAAGCAAATCGGCCCGTTAGATCAGGATTTATATAGGATTGAAATTTCCCCGTAGGCACTATGTTAATTTTTTTTTTTTTTTTGGAACTGTTCAAAAATGAACAAAAATTGTTCAAATCAATATTTCACGCCAAGAACTTCTTCCAGTGAGCTTGTTCATTGGAACTTGGATCTTGTACATAGAGTTTACATAATTTGCTTCATTTTCGCCCATAAGCGCTAATGTTAAAAATTTTTGAACTGTTCAAAATTGAACAAAAAATTGTTCAAATCAAAATAAAATATGGAAATTAGATGTCCTCACCGAGATCTTTCGAATGCAAAAAGAATTTTTCGAATCGGACAATTCGTTCAAAAGTTATTAGGGGGGGACAGACCGACAGACAGACAGACCGACAGACAGACCGACAGACAGACAGACCGACAGACCGACAAACCGACAGACAGACCGACAGACAGACAGACCGACAGACCGACAGACAGACAGACCGACAGACCGACAGACACACTTTTTCCCCATCTCAAAACCCTACTTTCAAATTTTTTATTTTTGACTTTTCTTGATTTTTAACGATATTTTCACGATACATTAAGCCTTCTTTCATGCTTTATTATTATTTTTTTTTACTTTTACGGGAAAGTAGGCTAAAAAAGCAATAATAAATGAATACGTAAAATCAATAAGCAACATTTCATATACATACATTACCATACATAAATATGTATATATATATATTATGCATGAGACTTGCAGCAATGTCTTTAATTCTTTTCAAAAGGAATTCCTTTCATAAATGGTGAAATTTGGAAAGTGCAGAGAAAGTTCTTCACCCAAGCATTCAGGGAGTATGGCATGATTACATTGAGGGACGCCATGGCGGAACCTGTTTACGACCAAGTGCGAGCCACTGTCGACGAGTTTCGGGCTTCAGAGGGCAAGCCTGTGGACATCACACATGCACTTACAGCAAAATGCTGTACAGTTATAAGACGAATGGTTTTTGGTGACGATGGAATTTCTCAAAAGGAATTGTTGGAGCTGAACGAAGCGTATGAAATCGTTTTGAAAGGGATGACTAGCACGAAAATGTTACTCTGTGGTGAAATAGCAAGGTAAAAGTACAAATAGTTTTGCTATAGTCTTTGTGTTTAAGAGTTCTTGTTTAATTTAATGTATTGTCATTAACATCGCAGTAATTATACTTTGGGGAATGATGTCTGAATACACTGTTAGGAATTTCATCATGAAATTATGGTTAAATGACCGGCAGCAGTCTGTCCATCTAATTCACCGTTAAATTTACGGTTTGGAACATTTTTCTATCTTTACGGGACCTAACCATTTCCAATTAACTTGGTTAAAAAGCCGCAAATACAAAAGTTTACGGTTTTATAACCATTTAAAAATGGTTTCAAAACACAATTTTAACCGTTTTTGAACCATTTCGAAGCCATAAACGAAGCTTGCAAGCCTCGAACCCCGAATGCTTGGTGTACTAGTCTTGCTCTCTATCCACTAGGCCACCGTCATCACGTAAAGTGGACGTTTATTTATTAATAAATTTTCTTTTCCAACAGGCAAACAGCCTTAAAATTGATATTTCAGTTTTTGATTGGATCTAAATTTATTTTTGGTCTAAATTTACTGAATATTGACGAAAATCATTTTATTTGCTGCAAAAATTAAAATACAAACAAGCTTCAGCTGCTCAAATTATGGGTTCACTCATTCGCAAACAGTTTGGGAATCCGATGTCTCCAATGTTTGATTTACGTGTGTATGCGTTTCTAATTAGTGTCCACTGCTTAAGCTACTTTTTTTTTCTTCTTTTCTTATGTACACATGCAGATTTTAACTGATAAATCCGTATTCCTATTTTAAAACAACGTACGACCGTTAAGGTTTCGCAATCAAGATGGACGCCCGATTCTTATAGAGCGCTTGAAAATTATGGTTAGTTAAACGTTCTTTAGGATAAACAGAGAATAAATGATTTTTTTCGCAATCAGCGGTTTGAGTACCATTTTTTTAATGGTTATTCAACTGTTGTAATTAAATATGGTAAAATAACAATCAAATAAATGGCTATTTTACTATTTTCCTACAGAAATTTTTAACAGTGTATGTAAGAAGTAAATTTTCCCCAAGAGGTATGAATAAAAAAAATAACTTCTCATGTTGTCATTAACATTGAAGTAATTACACGGTGAATAATATTTGAAAATATAAGAACCAGGTCTTTCCTGAGTTGTATGAGAGAAAAATATCTTCTGAGCATTTACAGTTAGTAGACAAACAGGGATTTTGGTTGCTAATGTTTTCCCTCAAAAAAAAAAAAAAAAAAAAAGAAAAAAATTGCACTTCAGTAAGCTTTTAAAATGCAGTAATTGCATCCCATTTCAAGCCTTGAAAGAATAAACCAAAACCAATCAATCGCCGGGCAAAACAGATCTACCCTCTATATATTGAGGATTAAGATAAAAATCTGCAAAGAACTATCGGAGCGAGAAGTAAGTGCTCCTACAGCTCTTTAATTCCATAGCGGATCGGTTGAAAATGAAAAATCCTTGTCATGTGATCTGGTCACTTCTGGAAGGAAAATGCAATCGCGGTAACTTAGTCTATATCTTAAGTTGACTAGTCAAAAGTTAAATGACCAAGAAATCCACTTAATCTTTTTTCTCAAGAGCGAAGCATATTTTTGGTTCCTTTACGTGCTCTAGTTAGAGTATGATTTTATGATTGCAATCGTCATAGAATCATACAACAATCAGTCTTCGGCGTCATTTTTCTCAATTTATACACAAATTATTGACTGTTACGGTGGATACAAAAAAAAAAAAAAAAAATGTTTAGGAAGCTAAGGATCTAAAGCAATATAATTTAATAATATTTTTAACACTCTCACTCTTTTTTTTCTGTAAAAATCTTTAACATAAATTCAAATATGAAAAATTTGCCTCCACGTGCTCGAGTTCAGAAGGACGAATTCGTAAGTACGGCATTGCTCGCATGGCTTTCGCTTCACAGCTTTAGTTCTAAACATCTATACTGGACCAAACTTTTCTCACACTTAATTTTGGAAGATATCGTTCTGATTTCATATACTTTTTTACGAAGTTCTCAGCACAATATGATTATTTCTATCACCTTTTCTGTTAAGTACCTTGGTCGCTCATTTTCATTTGCTATCTTTTTTTTTTTTTTTTTTTTTTTTTTTTTTGTTGTCGTGTCTGTGCAAACAGTGCTAGTGCAAGATTAGAGTCCTCCAAAAGTCTTGGTGACTAGATCCGCAAGTTCTGGAGCCCGAAGGCTATGGAGGATTTCGATTGGGGGTGCTCCAAGTTGAAAGAGGGAGCCAATAATGGCCTGGCAATAAAAAACATGGTATAGAGTTAGTTGGGAATGAGGACAGTACTTGCAGATGGGATAGGATTTTGTATTGGTTTTTCGTGGGATCTTTACGCCTTTGAAATGTCCAGTACGTAGCCTATCTCTTACGCATCATTTTGACCGTCGCGAACGAAATTTGCAGATTTCTATTTCCCGTACTTGAACAGTTGTGGTATGAAAGCTATTTTGAAGGGTTTTTAAAGGCTACTTTACAGCAAATAATATACAATATTTAAAAAGTATTTTACAGCATGTATAAGCTTTAGTAAAATGTAACCCATTTATTGTTTATTGTGGTCTAAGTTGCTAAACTTTTTCTTGAATATGATGTTCCAAACATTTTCATAGCTATAATGTGCTGTCTCCCTCCCACATCACTCAATTTACACTGCTAAAAATTTCCGTAAGAAAATAGTAAAATAACCATCTATTTGAATATTATTCTACCATATTTAATTACAACAGTTGAATAACCATTAAAAAGATGGTACTCAAACCGCTGATTGTGAAAAAAATCGTTTATTCTCTGTTTATCCTAAAGAACGTTTAACTAACCGTAATTTTCAAGCCCTCAATAAGAATCGGGCGTCTATCTTGGTTGCGAAACCTTATCGGTTGTACGTTGTTGTTAAAATATGAATAAAGATTTATCAATTCAAATCTGCATGTGTATATGAAAAAAGAAGAAAAAAAAGAGGCTTAAGCAGTGGTTAGTAAATAGTAACGCATACACACGTAAATCAAATATTGGAGACATCGGATTCCCGAACTTTTTACGAATGAGCGAACTCATAATTTGAGCTGCTGAAGCTTGTTTGTATTTTAATTTTTGCAGCAAAAAAAAAAAAAAATGATTTTTGTCAATATACAGTAAATTTAGACCAAAAATGACTTTGGATCCTATCAAAAACTGAAATCTCAATTTTAAGGCAGTTTGCCTGTTGGAAAAGAAGATTTATTGATGAATAAATGGCAGCTTTGAGTGGTGTCGATGGCCGAATGACTAGAGCGCTAAGTTGGTATACCATACACCCGGGTTCGATTCCCGCGCGCTTCGTTTACGGTTTCTACGCCTCGAAATGGTTCAAAAACGGTGAAAATTTTGTTTTGAAACCATTTTTAAATGGTTATAAAACCGTTAACTTTTGTATTTACGGCTTTTCAACCAAGCTGATTGGAAATGGTTTAGGTTCCGTAAAGGTAGAAAAATGTTCCAAACCGTAAAATTAACGGTGAATTAGAGGGACGAACTGCTGCCGGTTATTTAACCGTAATTTCATGATGAAATTTTTAACTGTACCGTTCCCATCATCCCTATAACATGCCCAGAAAAAATTAGTAGGTTTTTCCCCTATATGTTTTGTGACCTTTAACAGTCTTTTTTTTTATATACAAGAATGTTTTCCTTTGCGTCTTGGTGAAGTGCTATCCTTTTGAAAGACAACGATTTGTGCAAAAACACCTCTCACTCCTTGTTGACAATTTTTGGCAGTAGGGAAACATTACTCTAAAGTTAGTTCCAAGAAGAATTATACTTCCTTCTGATCAGCATTATGTAAAATACTTCCTTGATTGAAATTGGAAATGACAGTGATTAAGAAGGTTATCATGATGATTTATTTGTGAAAGATGATTTTATTTGTGAAAGATCATTTTATTTGTCAAGATGATTTTATATTGTTCCAACTTTCTGACTTGGACGTTTCTGCATCTGAAATCGATTGTACTGAACCATAAACAGTCTATTTCGATGTATTGTGGAAAAATTACTTCAATTGATCATCTGTTGTATTTGATAGTTAGTTATCTGCAAGAATTTATATGTTAGGTGCCAGACTTCTGCCAAAATCTTATAGAACCCTATTTTTATTTCAGAGTCACCTTTATGTGAATGATTACTAAGTCAAAGTTTCCTCTCCTAAATTTCGAACATTTTATCTTCTCTCTTTGTTGATGAAATGGTGCGAATACCACATAATGTTTTAAAATATCGTTTTGTGTGGATTCAATAGAAAACACTTTTCTCCAAAAATATTTTTTGTGTAAGGTCCCCCCCCCCCCCAATCTTCTTACATCACAAAACAATCATTTTCTTACAGGTATTTAGTAATGCCTTTCTATCCCGATTGTCAACAAGCCTTGATCTACCACAAACGTATGTTAGAAATGCTGGAAAAAGTTGTTGATAATCATGAAAAAAATTATGATCCTAACCACATCAAGGACGTGATCGACTGTTACATCAAAGAACGAAACGATAGACAGGATAAGAATGATGGAACAGCTAAATTTTTCACAAGTATGTGTTGATACTGATAATGAAATCTTTAGCACTAATTAGATCATTATTTTTGTTTTACTGAATTAGGTAAACTTTGATTTATTTTTTTTAAATTTAGTTTCTGTAATTTTATTGAACAAAAGAATAAAAATTTTAAAGGAATGTATGGGTAAAGATATATGCTATGTCCTAGTTATGTTATTGACTTTCAAAATTATATTCATTGTTTGGCAACATACTTTAAATATTTATAGCTCGTGATCTAGTTGTGTTATATAAAAATTGTAAGTTTTAAATCAATTACAATGGCTACTATGTAAGTAATGTGTAATTATACACTTACGAATAGAATGCATTTCGAAATACATATTAATTCTAACTCTATTTTTAATATTATCTTGATTCCCTGTGCTAAAACTCTTCTCTAAACTTTTTTCAAAACTTATGAAGTTGTTTTATACATTTGTGTTACCTACAACATTTTTTAGTACAATAGACCATTCCGACTGAGCACAGGAATTCAGTATAGTATGAGCACATGTGTTAGTATTTTTTTTGGACAGAAAAACGGCATTTCAGACTTTTAATAGGACATAGTAATTGGTTTACTTCACCATTCTTATTGTTTGATAACAACAAAAAAATATAGTACATTTTAGTTACATTTGTATTGATCAGAAAAATTCAGAAACGGGAAAGTATCAAATAGATGTTTATATTACATTCACTGATTTGAATGATAAGTTATGATCGGCCTAATGGATTGGGTAACAAAATCTGTTGACGTAAAAATTAAAAAAAAAAAAAAAAAAAAAAAAAAGTAAAAATGTAACGCAAGACTCAGTTGGATAAAAAAACATCAAGATACCATTTTGTCTTGCACCAAGAATGTCAAAAGTTTTTTACTGTTCATTTTAGAAAGATTCGTCTGATTATTTTCATTCGAAGTAGTATTCTGAGAGATCTTATCAAGCATTCGATGAGTTTATATGAAAATTACGATTTTTTTAACAATGTGGGTTTTTTTTTGGTAAGAGAAAGTAAAAACTACTCAAAAGTATAACTTAAAAAAAACTAGTTTTAAAATATTGTTACGTTGAAACGTGACATTGGAAAGTTTAGCTAACATTGTACATTATAGAAAGAACTGACTCAGTTATGAACTCAACTTAAGAACGGATGAAGAGTGACTTAAGGAAATAAAAAAAAGCTGGTAAAATGACACCATCTTTTGCTAAAGGCTGCATAACAACCTTTAATATAATAAAATACTGTAAGAAAGTAATAGTTTTCCTATAAATTCTCAAAAAAAAAAAAAAAAAAAGAAAAGAGAAAAAGACAGACAGCATTATTGGATTTAAGTATTTAGTTTATATTACAAGAAAAATGTTACGAAAAACAGATATAGTGAAGCAGATGGTTTTAATATATGTGAAGCAATTGATGTTTAGCTCACTTGAGTAAAATTTGAAACGTAAATCTTTGAAATCCTAATGAAGAAGCGTTACGATGTAGAACATTAAGTTAACTTCACAACCTGTTTAAAAATTACGTAGAAAATTCCTTTTTGTTTATTTTTGCAAGATTTTAAAATTAAACTATCTCTATAATACATAAAGGAGTTAATTTGTGTGTGTGTGTTTGCACACTACCTACAGAGTGTTAGTTCGTGCAGTGCACACTCACAAAATGTCACCAGTTGATTGATTTGTATAAAATTTGACCCAAAATTCCGTTAGAGAAAGGTAACACACAAAATCCCATTCGAAAACTCGGGTTTCATTTATTAAATTCCAATTTTAAGATTTGTTTTGAGAATAAAAAAAAATGAAAAAATCCTTTCATTTTCTAAAATTTTATATCATTCTGAATCTGATAAAAAAAGCTAGTTCAGATAATCGAGAACTCTAAAATAAATGGAAAATGAGTTATTGCCCGGAATCTTAGTGCTTCTAAGAAGGATTAAGTTAAGCCTTAAGCTGAACCTATTGTTACTCAAGATTTCGTAGAGAATGAATTCCAATAACATAACGTTCAAAATTAATTCTAATTTTGATATAAGAGTTGGCAACACAGAGTTTGGCTTTTTTTCATCCTGTTTTCTTTGACTTAATTTTTCATTCATCTTGAGAGAAAATACAATGATTACGCTCTTTTCTTTCCTTAACCCCTTAAAGCACAATTTTTTTCTGAAAAACTAGTATAGTGTAAGTCATTCTTTGCAATTTCAGATTGTGTGGGTGACTAGGGAGGGGGGGGGGGGGGCGGGTGGAGTAAACGTTACAAAAACAAAATATATTATACAATCAAAGCGTAAACGGATTTCAGACGGGCATTGGAAATAAAATAACGCACGGACATGAGCAAACTTTCCGTTAACTTTCGCCCGTGCTAGACACAGGCAAATTCGTTAAGTGGTTAAATTACTTTTACAACGTTCCGAGTAGCTCTAAAGTACTAAATGACGATAGATTGCTTTTCAGTTCTCATTTCTCCAGACGAGTAAAAGAGAGACTCACTAAAAATTATTGCCATTGCGATAATACTTTACATCAGTATCAAACGTTTAAAGCAAATATGACCGATAAATCATGAATTTAACTGGTAGCCATAAAAAAATCTAGCTATTGACGGACTAAAATTGATTTAATGCATATGTTACGGTGAAAGACCGAAATTTGGTGAATATCAACATTCACCTAGCCGTTTGGTGTACGCCCGAAATATTGCTAAATATCATTATTTCTCATCTAGTGGTTTGCAACCCGAAATATTTGTTAAACATCATTACTTCGGACTTCACCGGTTAATGTCGGTATTCACCATGCACTGATGGTGAATGTTGAAAAAAAAATAGTTTCTTTACTTCTTCTCTATATATTAAAAAATCGTGTAAAAGTGTTTGTCGACGCTGTACGGCACAACTCATAGATTGTAGGATCGCCAGATAATACGTAAATACCCAATTTTTCAACTCATTTCGAGGGTAGAGCATATTTAAAATGCTATTTTAACAATTAAAATCATTGTTGAAATTGAATATTGTTTTTGATTGTTGATATTGAATATTGATTTTGCTTTGTTGCCTTTCTGACAGTATCTTATTTACTTCGAGATATTTTTATACGCCAATACCCCATTTATTCTGAGGTATTTTTATGCTATATTTTTTGGCATACTTAAGCAGAGGGGATCTTCTAGTGTTTTTATATCATACTTATTGCTAAAACATTCTGATTAATGTCAAACGAATAATATATTCTAAATGGACAAACATAATAATACAAATAATCTTAAATATAATTTATGTGATTTAACGTTATACTATTTTACTTCACACTAGAGTTTCTCAGACTGTCGCAACTCTATTGGCATCGGCTTTTTGTTTCGAATCTCACCAGATCCCATCTGTGATTGTTGACATACACCGGCGAATGTCCGAATATATAAGAGTATAACCAAAAATTCGGACTTCCGACGACTTATTTGGTGAATGTTAAAATTCACCAATTTCGGTCTTTCACTGTAACGCACATTCATACAGGCCTTCGCCGAACCTGACCGGTGCCTTCGTGTGAATAATGAACGCCTTTTTAGGGTTGAAAAAAAATCCTGGTTTTGTTCGAGATTTATTGGGAGTTTTCAGGTTTTATTGATTATATATTTATATATATATAGGGTAGAGCTCGGCACATAGTATTATAATTAATTCCTTAGATTTCTATTTTTTAGCAAGTTTTTCTTTTTATAAATTGGCTTTAATAGTCATTGCAAAAGCCTAGTCACTAACAATATGTTATATATCTTATTAGCTGTATTCCTATTACATGGACCTAGTTTACGTGTAATTGTTTAATTTCAGCGACTAGGTTTCATGATGTTTAACATGTATGGACGAGATATTTTTAAAATATTATTATTGTGACGAGCAACGGCGAGTACTTTTGCGAGAATTTTATAAAGTTTCTTCTGTTATCAGAAAGCAAAGCCAAAACAAAAATGTGCTTTTAACATTAGTTTCTCGAACCTAGTTATTACAAATGCTATAATAAAGAAAACTTTATAAAAGGCGAACTAGATAAATCAACCCGAAGCTCCCTAGCATTTAAGTTGAGGAGTTGGAGAACATCTTTAGCAACAAAATCTGTAACGTTCACCTTCTATAGCATATGATGGCGAGTGCGTGGATAAAGTCTTCATATTTACTTGTTATATATCGTTTCAAGTAATTTTTTTTCATAAACACTAAATGCAAATAATGCAATAAATATAAATACACATCATACAATAAATATAACTAGTTTATTGAGGGAACCGATTTGTATACAGAATGCACAAAAAATAGAAATAAAGGGTTTAATTAGAATTATACCCAAGTTTCTGCGCTTTTTAATTTCAAATCTTGTCATTCCGTAGGATAATATTAAAGAATAATGCATGACTGGTCATGTTTTGCAGAAGAGGCTCTTTTAGCGATGCTCGTGCAGATCGTTGGTGACGGCGTTCTTTCTGTGGCTCTCTTTATTGGTGGTTTCTTGCAAAGTCTTGTAGAACATCCAGAATGTCAAGAGAGAATGTATAAGGAGATATGTGATGTAGTTGGGACGGACAGACTCCCTACAATGGACGACAAAAGCAGTCTTCCATACACTAATGCTTTCATTTATGAAGTGATTAGATGCTCCGAGTTCGTACCAATGTTCCCTAGCCTAGAATGCACAAGTAAGACATGAGAAAGTAATTATTTTAATATATTCTTGCAGTAAACCATTTACTATATCATTACTTAGTTAGATATTTCTTTTTCTTAGTTAAATAATTCTTTTTCTTTACTCTTGAATAAGGTGAACGGATTTCAGTCAATAAATCTTTAATCTCATTTTTTCTCCCCTTCTCCCTCCGGAGTTGTGTCGAAGTATGAATAGAGGTAGGGGAAAAGCGGAAGAATAAAGTGCACTAAAATTTTTTTGTCCAAAAATAAATGAGAATCTCTTGGAAATCATTTATCCGGGGTCTGAAGCAAAAACTACAGAGCTTAAAAAAAGGAAACTACGAGGTCTTCAAAGAAAAGAAAGAAAGAAACTACGGAGAATAAAAAACAAAGAAGTTCTGTAAATTGATACCAACAGATAACGAGCCACAGTTGGGGTCGCCATCTGTGAGTACGTTGAATTATTATTTCTGGTACACAAAGTCGAAAGTGAGTTAAGTTGAGTGGGTCTACGCTGTTGTGAGGCATGTGCCTCACACGGCTTGTCCAAAGATGCCCCGCAGTTGGGAGGACTGTTGGCCGAGGGCTAAAGGCTGTTCACTACAGCTGGAAAAACAACCGTGCGCTACCTATATGTAATGCATTTTTTCGACAATTTTTAAGTTGGTAGTCACAGAGCTCAAGTGTCCGATTTTACGTAACTCAACAGGTCTTTCTCTGTAATTTAACAGAGTGAGGAAAAACAAGAATTTTATTGAGAAACTGTTAATAAGAACTTTGATTATTTGATTTGAAGCAAGTTCTTCGTGATTTTAAAGAAAAGCTAAACTTATTTTTACAGAAATTGTTTACTGTGTAAAAAAGGAATATTTTAAAAACGAATCTGGTTTTTACTACTCTTTTTTAATGAATCTAAATGGGTCAAATTTCTTTTTCATATTGAAATTTCTGCAGCCAGTATGCATAAAATATTTCGTAATAAACCTGGACATTCAATTGGGGTTCGTTAGAAGTCAACTTCATTAGAGATCTTTTTAAGAAAGGAGTAACGTTTTCCAAAACGAAAATGCATGAGAACACGAGATGCACGAGAATATGGTCTGAATCATTAACTCCCAATTTCTTCTCTTGTTCACTCTCTCACTCTACCTTCAAAACAAATACTCAAATAGCAATATTTGTTTTATTTTAAAGATGTAAAATTCATCTTCCTGATAACCATGAGCACTATTACAAATTATTTCTTTAAATAAATAATAATAATTAATTGAAAAAGGATTCAAGCGTTGTCGCGCACCGTGTGTCAGGCTTGATGTGACATTTTAGGAGTTATTCTTCTCTTTCTAAAAGCGATTTTTTGGGACAAATGTCGTTATTGTAATGTATATTTTTAATGGTATATGATCACGTATTTCTTCATAGAAATACGTGACGTTACCATAACGTCCTCCGCTAGGGAATGAGTATTATCTGAGATAGACCGTGCAACGCCGGAAAGCCTAACATTTCTGATTAATTTGAAGCGCAGAATTTCACGAATCAAGTCCTCCACCAGGGAATGAACAATATTTGCAATAGCCGTGCAACGCTTGTAGTATATTACAGATATTGTTTGTTCATGCTTTGAATTGACATCGTGTTATGCCCCGCAGTTAAGTACCTTACCACATTGCATGAACTGACCATGTGTTTGTTATTGCTTTCTCATCTATACCTATATTTTGTGGCTTTTTTTTGATAATTTATTAGTGATTAGCTAGTGAATACTTTGTTCATTCTTTCCTTGAAAGAAAAGAACAGGATATGCCGCACATTTTTGTATATTACTCCGATATCAAATACAGATTGTAAATAAATATTAGTTTCCAATTTTCTTTTATCCCTTCCTTCTCGCTCCCGTTCAAATGACGGGGTGAGGTTTCGCTCTCTATTTCTCATTTCCGTGATGTTTCCGGGCTGGAATGTTTAAAATTTCAAAATGAAAACAAATAAAAAATTAAAAATGAATACATATATTGTTCATACACATATTTTATAAAATTTTCAGTTATAAGAAAATAGGCACTTTCATGACCGTTTTCTTGAAAATTAACCGATCGTTAAGGGGTTAAAGTTTATTAGTTATGTACTACAAAGACTGATTCACTTTAGGACGATACCAGACATGCGTGATCTAATGGACAAAGCTCATACGAATGAGCCATCGAGCTACAAAAAGGGAACTAACATTGACGATGTTCAAAAGATATTATTTAGGGTTTCTGCATATAACGTTATAAATATAAACAATAATATTGAAGAAATCTTATCTTTTTTCTCGGTATTTTGTAAATTTCTGCATCATTTTCGCCATGATGTTTTAGTTATCACAAAGAATTTCGTAGTATTTTATTGAAGATAACGTTTTTTCTCAGGTAAATGACTTATGTTAATACCAATTATGGAAACGAGATCTGAAATTACTTTCTAGAAAGATCACGCTATTTAATTAACTAGATGAATTTTAAAAAATGCGGTTGTAAAGTTTAGAACTTGAAAAAGCTAGACCACCATAAAGTCGCATGCTGTCATATGAAATTTTATTATTAGTCTCAAAATACATATGTGAAAGTTAGTAATTGTCTTTATTGTGTAATATAATATAAATTAGAAAATTAAAAAGAAAAGAGTAGTTCGTATAATGTTGTTAACGATTGGACAAAAAGGAACGAATGGAAAACAGTTCATTAGTTATTAACTGCAAAAATCAGTGTTAGTAAAATTAACAAACAAATAGTAATAAATAAAGAAACAGGCAAAGAAAACATTGATAAAGAGATCGTTAAATAAAGTTTCTCGAACAAATTGATTATAAACTTATGTTTTATGACATGGATCAATGTTTTTCATCTTATTTTCAAATATTCTTTTTTACGTAAAATATTTTTTTCTTCTGAATGAAAGGATCAATAAACGATTTTCTGTTATTTACAGCGGAAACAACAGTTCAGGGCTATAGAATACCCAAGGGATCTTTGATGATTGTTAATTGTTGGTCCGTTCATCACGATCCATTAGTCTATGATGATCCTGATGAATTCAATCCTTCGAGATTTATTACTCAACCTGGAAAACAAAGACCAGAACTTCCCGTTATGTTTGGAATTGGTGAGTACGTTTCCTATTGATAGAAATATTTATCGCTTCCAATCCTTTCTTGTAATTTAAGCATAATTATTAAAACAGAAATGTTATTTTGATATTTACTTGTGAATATAAAATTTTGACAAAGGATGTACTAAAAATTCCCTTCAACAGCTGTTACTCTTTCGGCATTTTCTGCTTTTTCTTAATTTTTTGCTCATATAAAAAATTAATAGCGTTTCCTCAAAGAAAATGTTTGTACTTCAAAAGGTTAATAAAAATCAGTTGCATAATCTAATATTTATGTGTTTCATGCTGCTTTTCTCAAAAAGGGGGAGGGGAGTTGTAATTTCTTTTAAGCGATGAAATATTTTCGCTGAAATTGAAATTAAATTTTGTTTGTGAGATTCATATCATAAATTATGTCTCAAAGAGCCCAGGTAATAACAATGTCAATAAAAAAATAGGTGCTCTTCTCCTCTTACGTTCGTAATCATCTACGAATCTCTTATGTCTTCCAAAGGACAGTAAATGCCTAACGTTGCTTCTTCATCACATCACCAAGAACTTCAGTTAAATGCAGATAAATTCCATGCGTGACAGATGGGGACATTTTAATTTTTGTCAAGAATAAAAATTCAAGTAATGACGGCGAAGCACTATGATCAGCAAACATAAACATTTTTTTTGTGCAAATTATTGTTTACATCGGAGAAGATAACAAAACAATGAAAGAACAATTTTAAATTGAAAGTTTACTATTATTATTATTATTATTATTATTACTATTATTTTGCATGTTTTTAGATTTGTGACAGAATAACATTTTTTGTTATTTCATGACAAATCTAAAAATTCGAAAAACTACAAAATATAATACATTTAGGCATTGTTTTGAAAGTATTTTGTCATCTCAGTTGACGATGAGATGCAAAAGAAGAAAAAAAGAAAAAAAAAAGAAAAAAAAGAAAAAAAATATTTTTATGGGTATAATATAAGTTTCACTGCAAGAACTTTTTTTTCATTAGAAATTGATTTCCACATTTAGAATTGCCTTATAGCTCTACTAGCTAGTTCTGGAACAACATGATGGAATATTTCATGGACATTTTAAATTTATATTTTAAAAATTAGAAGTGGAACAAATCGCTATTATTCGATCTTAATTTCTTTTACGAAATGTATAAGTAAGAGAGTGAGTACAGAAGGAAGGATTTTTTTTTTACAATGCAAATTACTTAATTCCAGTTCTAAAACAAACTTATAAGCAGTTCTAGACCAAGATTATAAAAAGGGTAAAACAATTTCCAATATCAGCTAGATGTGTATGCATGTTATGTGTCAAATGGGGGGGGGGGGGGTCACTTTTAAACATTCTTGGTGTCAAAACTGTTTTAAGTATTCTCAGATTTTTGCAAAATGCTTTAGAGCCTGAATGCGATACAAATTTTGTTACTTTATAAAAATAAGAAAAATAATATTACAGTTCACTTTATATTTTAGGAAGAAGAGCCTGTGCTGGCGAGCCATTTACAATGATGCAAGTGTTTTTATTTCTAACAGCAACTGTACAAAATTTTGAAGTATGCTCATTAGAAAGATCTTCTACTAAAGCTTCTATATTCTACGAACCTGAGAACATGAAACTTATCCTCAAACCAAGAAACCAACAATGAAATATTAAACATTTGTGAAATTATTTCAGTTCTTTTTCTTAAAGTTCAATAATGACTAACAAGAAAGAATTTAAGTCTTATCACTTTTAGAGATGGAATATCCTCCGAGATATAAAGCATGTGAACAGTCTGAAGTTTTTTACTGCTCGATGAATTTTTTATGTGTTAATTATTGTAAATGTTTAGCAACTGGAACAAAATATTATTTTTTGAAATTATACTATCTTTTTGTGTGTGTTTTTTCTTTTTGAAACAGAGTAGTTTCGCATTTTTTATTGAATAATGTAAAAACATACATTTTTACTTTTTCATATCTTCAAAAAGAATGATGATCGGATTGTAAAACGTTTAATCAATTACATGGATATTTCGCTAACAGTAACATGAACATTTTCTTTAGGTAATAGCTTTATCGAGTAGATGACACGTATGTGGAATTGTAACTGCCTTTCCTTTTTTAGCCTACTTTCCCGTAAAAGTAAAAAAAAAAATAATAATAAAGCATGAAAGAAGGCTTAATGTATCGTGAAAATATCGTTAGAAATCAAGAAAAGTCAAAAATAAGTGAAGTAATTAAATGAAGATTGAAAAATAAAAAATTTGAAAGTAGGGTTTTGAGATGGGGAAAAAGTGTGTCGGTCGGTCTGTCTGTCTGTCGGTCTGTCGGTCCCCCCCCCCCTAATAACTTTTGAACGAATTGTCTGATTGGAAAAATTCTTTTTGCGTTCGAAAGATCTCGGCGAGGACATCTCATTTTCATATTTTACTTTTTGATTCGAACAATAAAATTTTGTTCAATTTTTAACAGTTCAAAAAATTTTAACATTAGCGCCTATGGGTGAAAATGAGGCAAATGATGAGAACTCTGGGTACAAGATCCAAGTTCCCATGAACAAGCTCACTGGAAGAAGTTCTTGGCGTGAAATATTGATTTGAACAATTTTTGTTCATTTTGTTCATTCAAAAATATTAGCATACCGCCTACGGGGAAATTTCAATCCTATATAATTCCTGATCTAACGGACCGATTTGCTTGGAACAAACTTTATCGGAAAGCTCTTATGACGTAGAACATGTACAAATAGAAAGTTCATCCAGAACTAACAAGCCTATTTTCCTATGAAATTTTTTGATCGGGATTTTCAAGAATATTTTTGAATTAATGAATGATTAAATGAATAAGCAAAAGAATGAATGAATAAATACATGAATGACTTAATAAATGAATGATTGAATGAATATGTATTAACCGTTGAAAAAGGTATATTTGAAGCAATTAAGAATCAAAGCTAAACGAGAAAGACAGAGAGAGAGATAGCTAGATTATAAATTTGAATTTGGTGTATACGGGAAAGTAGGCTCGTATAGTTCTAGACGGAACTTCTTGTTGAGCCTTGCTTTGTTTTGCTGTATGTTAAATACTATTCGGCACATGCTGGTTTACGTGCTTATCAAATATGATCTTGTAATTTCAGCTGAACTGAAAATAAAGATAAAATTTATATGTTTTAACTATTAGTGCATTATGTCGATAAACATTTTAAATAATTTCGGCTTATCTTGTTTAAGAGAGAAACGTGTTTTTATTTGTTAAAATAATTCGCGAGTTTTCTTTCATCATTTCAAGTGTAATGTAAATCTCTATTCCCTCCCCTCCTTCAGGGAAAAAAGAAGAGAAAGGAAAAGAAGTCTTACTGGTCATTTAGCGGTTGCTTTTTGCGAACTTGATTTTTTTCTTCAGCCAAAATTTTAAAACAGGGCTTAATAAATCTTCATCAACGTGCTGTGTTTTCCCTAGAAAGGTAGGAAAGAATTATTATTTTTAAGCAGCAAGAATATTTTAATCTGCATTAAAATATATTTTCATGCTAATATTGTTTGTACAACATCAAGTAAACGTTTTATCATAGACTATTGTGGAGGAAAAAAATAACATTAGATGGTTTCACGATAAAAAGCTGATCAAAGCATAACCAACGATTTTTCTCTTTAGATCACAATATGGAACTTCAAGAAAATGCATTCAATCTGATATCCTAATTAGTGTTCGTCTTCTACTCTGTCACTATCAAAACTCCCTTTAAATGACGTAAGTATACCAGACTATTGAAAATACTAGTAAAAACAATCAAATACAACAAGCAAAATTTAAATTTCCCCCCTTGATGAATTTAAACTATTACTCTCTTGATAGTTTTTCAAATCAATGAGTTACTTCCAAAACTTCAAAGTAACATAACAACTTTAAACGTTAGTATCTGTGACAGTTAATGCGGAAAAATTAAGAACGGTTTTTACCTATCTTTAAATATTCATATCTCAGAGAAAAATGGATCTATTTTCTTGCTTTAACATGCTTTAAAGAGAGTAAATCTCAACTTTGAAGTTTTTGTGATGTTTTTGTTACAGTGGAGAAACTAGTCGACAACACCAGAGTGCTCACAATTACTAACTTTCCACGAACACTGATGCTAATTCTGCAAAGTATTCAACAAATACTAAAACTATTGGACAAATGAGCATAACTATCGGCAACAGGTTGTTTATTTTGGAAAATTATGCGAAAAAAATATTTTTTTCTTAGTGGTAATAAGTTGCGGTAAAAAAGAAAAGAAAATAAATTGTCCATTTATATACCAGAAACATGATCAGTTTCACTTCAATACCGTGATAATTTACGTCTTCAGGCTGTTTTCATATGGTTATGAAAAACTATTATTTGAAATTTTTTCCAGAATTTAGTTCGCCTGCCTTGTCTATTGTTTGTGTTTTGATTGAAAAACTTGACATGAAAGGCTCTGAAAATGAAGAACCACCAATAAGCAGGCAAAATGTCAGTCACTTTATTAATCAAAGAAATTCACGTACACATAAGTTGTTAGCACAATCTTCTGAGATAGATATCTGTGAAGACTTCATAATTACTTATTATGTATCAATCTTTCTTTGACTCAAAGGGTGAAATTCATTTAATTAAGACTTTGCAAGAAAGGTGATCTGAAGATTCATGCATATTGCTGGAACAAGTGGAAATAATCAGTTACTGGCTCATCCTCATTTATTACAGCTGTTCTGCAGCATTAGCTGATGATACTCCACTGAAGAAGGAAAATTTAATTGAAATTGAGCTTGGACATTGATTTAGATTCATGGCAATAAGTGGTAACTTGTTAACATATGTGACATTTGGTTGGAAGAGATTGATGCTTTGATTCTCACACATCTTAGCGGGCCAAAAGTTGATATTGACCTTCCAGAAACGATAACTGCTGGATTCCTGTTGACCAAATTCTTGCTTTCATGCATATTGCAGGCTGGCTACCAGTACACGTTTATAAAATCTGCAGCTCAGTCTGTTGAAGAAAATTTAAAGCTCTGTGACAATTAAAGTTTTATTATTACTTTAAGGTTTAGCTTCGTAGTATCCTCAGGCAAGATACAGTTTGATCGGATTGGGATCCTTTAAGAGACCCTACACTGGCTTTGCATCCATGGTTAACCAGTCACAATACTAGGGACGCTGTGGTAATGAGACTCACACACATGATTTTACTTTCCCATCTATTGGGTATATATCTCCTTGAAAACAGGGCCAACATAAGAAAGTGTATTTGTAAAGTTAAAAAAAAAAAAACAAATCAAGAAAATTTCCGCTAACATTTTTAGGCAGTTTTTAAAGTTGGAAACTTGTTTCCTTTTGGAGAGGGACCATCGGTTAATTTAACATGGAAAATATCCAATTGTATTGGTTGACTTTCCTCTTGGATGCAATAAATTGTGATTACAATTTGCCAGAAGTAGCAGAAGTAGTGTCAAAACTTAAAGAGTAGGTACTTAAGTTAAAGAGTAAATACTTATAACAAGTTAACAAAAATACATCTACTTACCAGTAATACAGTCAAATAATATACTAGCAAGATAACCTATAATAACACAAACTGAAAATCCGATTGTTCCACTCCACAAGTATGATATTCTATACAAAGGAGAAACATCCCTGAAAAAGATTAATTTTAAAAAATAGCTTAACCTTTTCTTAGATTAAAATTTTTATTTTAATTGGTAAATAATAAATCGACACTAACAAAATTACTTATTTCCGAATATGATTTTAGGTCTCATTGAATTCCTGCTTCCCTCTCCCCCCGGGCCTTATGCAGCTATTTGCTAAGTCGATTGATTAATTGAATTCAGTCCCCTTTCGAATCACATATTATACTTTTCATTGTTTGATCGTTTAATTTAAGTTTTTGAAAAGAGGTCGACATATGGGCCATTATTCAACGAACTTTCCATGCAATGTATTGCAAAAAAGTCCTCAGAAACTGAATTTTATTAAAAGCCTTGCCTTATTTTTGTCCGGAAAAGGGCAAATTTATTTTGCCCATTGGCTATAATTAACTTAATACTGAGACATTTTCTTTTGTTTCTCATATTAGTTTTTTTAGACTGAGAAGTGTAAAAGGAATGAAGTAATCAGTTTACGTTTTGTGCGAAAAATAAACAAAAACTAATCAACGTTAAAAGCACAAAATAGCAATAAAAACTGCAGACACTTGTTTCGGAATTATCAGGAACCCCCTTGTTCGATGCAAAAAAAAAAAAAAGTCAATTTATGTATGCAAAGTCATCTGACAAAAGCAAAAGGTTTTGTTGAATGCACCAATAAGATCAAACCTTTTTGCATTGCCAAAGGGCTTTCATGCAACCCTGAAACAAGTATTTTTGTCTGACTTCTATCTATAAAATTAACACTTGAAGTGTTATTTGTGCGCATTGTAATATTTTCAAATTTTTTCCCTTTTCTTTTCTTTCTTTCCCTTTCTTCCTTCCTTTTTTTTTTTTTTGTCATTTCAAGCAAATTTTAATGTAAATGTGTAATGTTAGTGTTTGTAACTCATATTTTTTTATGCATTCCCACACTCATTGTCATTCAGGAGATTTTAGCTATATGATATTATTATACACAGGTAATAAAAGCGCCAATGTGCTCTTTTCTTCTGCATCGACAATATTTACAAAATAATTTACCTTCTTAAAAGTGTATCAAATACGGCGTTATATTTTACAACTTACTCATATGCATCTATTTGAAAGTGAATATCTGTTCGATTCCTAGATGAATCATGAATTGGTTTTTCCCTCCACTTGTGTGAAGACTTGAAAGCGTGGGTTGAATGAGTAGCGTTGAAAATAATACTTGATCCACATCCCTTTACAGATACTGGAAGAACTGTTGGTGGTGGAGCAAACGCACGTCCTCCGAAACTTACCCATCCAGTAAAGAGTATGGAGACTACTAAACCTACTATTACACCCTAGAACAAAGAGGAAAAAATTCCCCATAAAAATATATAGATATAGTCACTAGTATGAAAGTACGAAGTGAAGTCTTGCACTTGTAAATTTTAGAAGGAAAAAAAAAGTTCGAGTGAGTTTCACTGGGTCTACGTTACCGAGTCATTTCCTTCAATCATGGTGATCAATCCTTCTCTCGGTCAGCAACTCTTGAGAGATTATGCTCACTGCTCAGTCAGCAACTGTTAAATTTCACTCAGTAAACAACTGGAGTTAACAACTGGAGAATTCTAATCAGTTAAACAGCAGCAATCGCCGTTTAGGATATAGGACAGGGATAGCGAACCTAAGACCAGTGGGTCAGACGCTGACGCAAGCAAGATTTTTAACCGACCCACGATTGCTAAGCATTTGTATGTTTATGCGGGTTTATTCAGATTTTCTAATTTGTGTGGATAATTTATGTTCTATTTGTATTTTTCTAGCACTGCATCGAAACAAAAGCAATTTAAATGCTGTCTACAACCTTCAATTTGATCATAGCAGTTCTTAAAGTTACGCAAATGTGTTCATAAAGTTTGAAATAAAGCAAAAATATCGACAATCCCAAGCAAATAACCAAATTTAAAGTATTTTTTTTCGAATAAAATGTACGTAATTTTCATTACTCCTTGTTCATTCAAACACTTATTTCCATTTGCGCCAAACTTAAGAATTTTTAACCCCACTAAAAATTGTAAATCGTCAAACTACGTCCATTTTTACCAGTTAAGCCAATTGAATTTTAAAGATATTTAATTTTAAAAATACTCAGTTAAAATTTTTTAAACTTAACTTTGGTGAAAATGGGAATTGGTGACCCACAAGCTAATATGACCCACACGCCAAAACAAATACGAACAAAGTTTGACCCACGTCTCAAAAAAGGTTCACCATCCGTGATGTAGGAGATTGCGTTCTACCTAGATGTGACTTAGGATTTCGCATGTTTCTCCTGTCGTACGGAATTGGATACTGAAGCAAGTCAAAAAAGAAATTTTACATTTGCATTTATTGCTTTCGGCTTGGAGTATTAAACTGAACACATGCTGCTTAACTGTATTAAAAAATTCAAGTAGTCTAAAATAATATGTTGTATCAAATGAACTGATCACCAAGCAAAGAATACGAAAGTTCGTTTTGGGTGGTGATATACTGTAAACATTAATTAATAATGTATTACTTTTGATTAGGATAAATGAAGCAAAATAATGTTAAGTTTGTACTAAGTTACCTTCCTTATGATCAAAGTAAAAATAGCTCAATATTATTCATGATGTTTTTGGCAGGTAGAGCTACACATTAGCTTAAATAACTTTCGTTTACACTGTTCAATCAGACAGTGAAAAAAATTAGTTGAACAAAAATCTGAAAATTGTTTGCTGCAAATGCAATGCTTTAGGTATAAACTCAAAAAAGAGCTGATAATATACAGGAAGTTATGTTGATGGTAATTCCATCAAATTGAACATAGTTATTCAATTATATTTTAAACTGAGCCGTTCTAACGTAAAATGAGACAGTTTCAAATACTATTTGTCAAAAGCATGAATTTGGTCACCTTTGGGAAATTTTCCAATAATAATTCATTTATTTTACTAAATTTTCCTTTCTTTAAAAAATCCATCATGGCCAATTTGAGGTTCGACAAGTCAGTGAAACTTGTCAATATCCCAAGAATAAATTAAGTTTATCTTATATCTTTCTATTGCAATATTATTGACAATTTCTTGCTTATTTCATTCTTGAGAATATTAAATCTATTGCTATTGCATTCAAAAATATTCAAATGCTTACCTTTTGATTTGCTCTTTGAGTCATCATACCAAGGAAAAATACCGAGAGAATAGGTGCTCCTATTATGCCCACGAATGTAAAGCAAGCTTGAATAAGATTACCAATGGCAGCAACCAGAAAAGTCAAGAGAACACACAAGATTCCATAGAATAAGGCTGAGAGGAAACATAACTGTCAAATTAGATTGTACATACAAATTATAGCAAAACTTTTCTGATACTACTCTTTTACTGCACCCACTTTTAATAATTCTTTAAATACTATTACGTTTCACGTTTAAGAATACCGTCAACCAGGATGACTTTGCCATATCCGGGGTGATTTGCCCACTTTTCAAACGCTAGTTTGTATCATTTCTGACAAAACTGATCTGATAACAAGCGTAAGAGATAAACCTTTCATTCGATATAACTATCCACCTTTTGCGGTGACGTTGCTAAGCTTCAGAAATGATACAAACATTTGAGAAGTGGACAAAGTCGCCCCTGACATGGCAAAGTCACCCCGGATGACGGTATACACAAATGAGCTCATATCATTATTAACTTACTGATAATCTTTGCCCTGAAAGCCATCTTCTTTTCCGAAAGACCGCCATCTCTGGAGAGTGGGCGCACAATATCTTTCACAGTAACGGCACAGAGAGCATTTAGTGAAGATGAAACCGTGGTTGCGGAAGCACTGAATATGCCACTTATGCACAAACCAGCTAATCCAGGATATTTGCTTAGTATGGTCATCATAAAGAATGGCAACAGCTGGAATGGCAATGCAAATAAGACATGATTTACATAAGAAAAAAAAATTCAAAAATCACCATGTTAAGGTACTAATCTTGCTCTAATTGCCTATCTCTCACTTTGTCTATCTGTTTATCTATCTAATCTGTATTTTGCTCAATGCATTTTTGCGATTGTGCCATTGGTACGTATATATTTGCACTACTATTAAAGAACTTTAAACTTTAGTTTTTAATTTTTATATTTTGGAATATAACTAGCCCTCATGCATCTTGAAACAAAGTATAAAGTCTGTAAGACAAAATATTTTATTTAAAAAGTATTAATTGTATATTTTGGGGGCGTGTCATTACACCCGCCATGCAATATGCACAAATCATTCTTTTTTATATAAAACGATTTCTTTAAGAAACTTGATACTTTGTATTAAGATACGCGATAGTTCGATTAAGATACGTGATAATTCGACTAAGATACGTGGTAGTTCGATATCGTTATAAACGGGTGAGACGACGATAGAAATTCTACATCGCCTTTTTGACGTTGATTGCATAACGGTGTTTTTCGTTAGGTCATAAAGACTTATATCGTTACATTCAAAGATATAAAAATTAAAAGTTAAAATTCTTCCATTGTAGTGCAAATATATGTGTACAATTTTCACACCCAGTGCAATGAATTGAACAATTTATATGCACCATAAAAAATAAGATGTATGAAACGCAGCTGAGTAGCCGTGTAGCCACACTCGTTTCAGCTTAAAAACCATAGTCACGTTGCCGATAAAAGTATACTGATAGTCGCTTACGTTCATAGCGAAGTCGTATATTATGAATTCGTGATTATAACGTAATAATTTCAATTACCCCTTGTTTTGCCGCTTACTATTAGGTAGTTTTTTTATAACGAAATTACGGAAATGACGAAATTTTCATTGGCTCCCGTCGATTTCGTTATAAACGGGCGCGACATCTAATTCTAAAATTCTGAAATGAAAGAAATTCGAAATCGAATTTTTGACTTTGATTTCATACCGGTGTTTTCCGTTACGTCATAAAGCCCTTGTAGCGTTACGAGATGAAAGCTCTGAATCATAGAAAAGCAAAATGAAATTTAGCAAAAAGGTAGGTCGTATTATACTACAAGATAATGTGATGAGGAAATTCATACCTGATCAGGCGCACTGATGGGTGCATTCGGCGATGTTAACGGATCACAATCGGCAAAATAAGAGTACATTACAACACCAGAAAAGCAACATAGTAGAGAGCAGGATACGATAATCGGAATACTTAGAAACATTGCACTGTGAAGTACAAAATCAATGAATAAATACAATTTTGTGAATCACATTGAAGGTAAAATATTTTTTGGCGTTAAATCGTGAAAAAGAAATTAATTCTTTAAAAAAGCATCGATAGACTTTTAAACATAATTTTTGAAACCGGCGCAAAATTATCTAATTATCATTACGCCATGTGTTATTTTATATTGAAACTGTTGCAAACTCTGGGTCATTTATATTGGTAATTGATTCCTGATTACAAAAGTAATCATGAACCAAAACCTATCATAATTTTGCATCGACTTCAAAAATTATGTTTAAAAGTCGTATCGATCACTCTTTAGCGCAATTTAAAATTCGAAGTCGGTTCTATTTTTTTCCAAAAATTATTTTACTTCAGTCTTTTTAGTGCAAATTCTTTTTTTACATAAATTTTTTATGTTTTTTTTTTTTTAAATATTAAAGGGCAAACCCTCTTTGAGTGAATAGCACTAAAAACTAATCATTTGTATGATAAATTCCGCTTTGAAGTCGATTTTAAAACGAGACCAAACAAACTATTTGGGTTCAATTTTTCCCAAGCCTTCCCAATTAAACTAAATATACTTATTTTTAACCGACTTCACAAAGGAAGGATGTTATACATTTATACTGTATGTATGTCGTTTTTTTTTTTTTTTTTTTTTGTTTGTCCACTCATAACTTCTCTCCGCATGAACCGATTTTCAGGATTTTTTTTAATCGATCGAGGGTGGTTTCCCATAGGTCCCGTACCTTTGTTTGACCATATTCGATAACTAGAAAAAAAAGTTGTGGGCGGAAATGTAGTATTTTTTTGTTTTTTGTTTTTTCATCCATAACTTTTGACTAAATGAACCGATTTTGATGATTTTTTCTGCAATCGATAGAGGGTCGTCTAACTCAAATATCGCAAATCAATTTGACTACATTTATTTTTAGAAAAAACGTTACGGGTGAAAAAACACTATTTTTTATTTTAATTGGAAAGGCTTGGCTTGATTTTTCTTTGTCTATTAATAACAAAAAAAAAGTCATTGTTAAAAAAAGTGTTTGTTGCAATTGGGATATAATATTAAAAGCAATTACAGCAAGAGTTTAACTGAAGGATTCTCTGAGGCAAAAATTAGATCCAATCAGATTGTTTGCTAAAATCGACTTCAAAACGGAATTTATCATAGAAAATGATTAGTTTTTAGTGCCATTCATTCAAAAAAGGCTTGCCGTTTGGTGTAGATATTTTAAAAATAGAGTATTTATATAAAAAGTGTATTTACGCTAAAAAGAATAAAATAAAATAATTTTTATAAAAAAATAGAACTGACTTCAAACTATAAATTGCGCTAAAAAGTGAAAAATAAATTAATTATTTAAACAACATCGATGTGACTTTTAAACATAGTTTTAGAAGTTGCAAATTTTTAGAAAGTATTTAAGTTAGAATTTTTTTTTGATGAAATTTAATTAAAAAACACTCGATAAAAAGTACTAATTTCTGACTCCAGCAGTTGCTATTGTACTAAAATATTTTTTATCAGTTGATGATTTAATATGTGTATTTAAAAGATAGTACAGTGAAACCTTTGTAAGTTGACCACTTGCGGTGCAGCGCTTTAGCGGTCAACTTAGACAAGTGGTCAACTTATAGAGGGTGTAGGGTCTCTTTTGGTCATTTCTTACACTGTATGTTTATTTATTTGTAACTAGTTAAAATATAACTTCATGTATTAACGCTACCTTGAAATTAGTAGTTAACTATTTTTTCACAATTACCTAAAATATCATTAGATAAATTTAACCTAAATGACTGATAATGTATCCTATACACGTTAAAATTAAAGCACTTAGTTAAAATAAAGATAAACATCTTATTAATTATGTAAGTTACTTATATGATGCTAAAGATTTCCTAGAAATACAGTGAAACCTCTCATAAAGACCACCTCTATAAAGAGACCATCTCTCATAAGGACCACTTTTTTAAGGTCTAAAACTTCCAGCTATAGGCTCAATATTAACTTTCCCTCCATTAAAAGACCACTTATTTTCTGTCTCCCTCCCAATAAGACCACTTTCAGATGAACAGGTAGGATTATTTCCCTAGGGGAATTTTAAAATTACCTTATTTCTGAGAAAAACAGGACCCATCTAGTAGGTGGAGGAAGCTAATGTACCTGTTCCTGGTATTGGGTGGGTGATAAGCACCAAGGCAGGGGTATTGGACGAATGTTACCTTTCTTGAAGAGCTAAGGCCGTTTGTAGAGTTCACAGGGTATTCCCCTCTTAAAATTATTGTAAACTAAATGATACTACAGTCAATATTATTTAGATTTTTTTAGGAGCTTATTCTGATTCAGAAATACAAGCTTCCTCCAGTGAAACAGCCATCAATTTGCTATCAAGAAACACTGAATCATGAAATAAATGGATTAATAGAAAATTCAATTCCTGCTACCAGATGACTAAATTTGTTTCAGGAAATCGAAGATTAGAGATAAAGATTGTTAATGAGAAATTATTAAAATCAAAGCAAACTTCGATTAATTCATTTTTTAAAACTATTCAGTCATAAAATAGTAATAAAAACAAGTTTCAGAATAGTGTTTTGTTGTATTATTGCAAGAGATTTTGTTTTAGCCATTACCTCTATTCAGAGACCACCTCTCTATAAGACCGATTTTCTACGGTCTGGTGGGTGGTCTCTTTAGAGAGGTTTCGCTGTACATAATTTTTCAAAATGGCTAGATCAATTAGAAGAAAAAAATCCAAAGATTAAAAGAGTGATCACAGTAGTTTTTTTTTTTTTTTTGTTTTGTATGGTTAACTTACAAAAAAGTTTAGGCAAACTTTATATTGTTGTTCCATCCATGCAGACAAATACTGGGCTAACATTATAGCATAACAAATGTCCCGTAGAAGATGTTTCAGTTTTTTTATCTTTGAAAAATAGATAAACAAATAAATATGGTAATAATTAGGTGGTCAACTTACCAAACGGTTTTTTATAATACTCCCACCCAAATTTGGCGTATATAAGTGGTCAATATAGACAGGTGGTCAAATTACAAAGGTTTCCCTACATTATATAATATAGGGCTAATTCCGTTTCTGACAAAAGTGGTTAACTTTGACAGGATGCCAACTTACAAAAGTGGTAAACTTTACAGGTTTTACTGTATATGTAAAAAGGAAATTCTTTGATAACTTACGATTTCGACATTTCAACAGACGGAAGAGTGAGCAGTCTCTGTACTTGTACTTGATTTCCTCCATAATAAGACATAGAAAGTATTGTGCTGTATAAAATAATATTCCAGAGGGTATATCTCGTTTCATAGTCCAGTTCTATGCTATAATTGTAAAATACAAAAACAAAGTCAGTAATATTTCATACATATAACATTAAAAAACAAACAACTTTTTCCAACCCCCTTTTAAATTTTAAACGCTATTTAGTTTCGGTTTTAAAAGACGAAGAATGGAATGAACTCCAGGCTATTGAAGGAAAGTGCATATATTTCCCCTTTCCCTTACTTCGTCGACATATGTCTACAGGAACTTATATAACTTTGCAGACCCTGGCAATCTAGGGCCACCAATAGATGCAGCTGCGCGGTATCACGTGACTGAGGGTTCTTAATGTTATAAAACGCACAAATAAGAGTGTATAGGTAGCTTTATTGTATTCTTCGTTGTTTTGTGTAGTTTTTTTTTAATATTCTTCGTTGTGATGTCTGTGACCATCTAGTAGTGCGTAGTTATATTTATGAAAATGTAATTTTTGGCCGCAGAAGGAAAAAACTGATGTTACAGGAACTCGGCTACTAATTATTCTTCAGTGTGGCAGAACTCCTCGCTATTATGACGATGTTACAAATTGAGAATACAAAAAAGCTATCAATACACTCTTGTTGTGCCTTTTATAACATTTAGAGCTCTCTGTCACGTGATACCGCACAGCTGTATCTATTGGTGTTCCTGCTAGGGTCCGCAAAGTTATAGAAGTTAATGTAGACGTATGTCGCGCCACGAAGTAAGGAAAATGGGAAATATATTAATTACCTACATAGCCTGTAGTTCATTCCATTCATTTTCTTTTAAAACCGAAACAAAAAGCATTTAAAATTTTAAGAGGGGTTGGAAGACCCAATATTCGAAGAAGAGAGAGTGAATTCATTGAATTTTAACGGAATTTTACTTGCTTGTGGCTCGTTAAAAGCACTTCTCCGGCAGGAATAAACGAGACCTTGCTTATACAGAGTTCATTAAAAAACACAAGGAGTTTGATCCGTCGGAAGAAAGAATCATAGTTGTGAAAAAAATTAATGCAATCGCGTACGGTTTGTAAGAAACAAAATCCGGAACAGAATCGTTATGGTTTATCGTAGTGTGTAAAAAATACTCACTCTTTCGATTTATTGGAACAATAAATCTGTCAATCACATCGGTCACGATTTATCGCAGCGTGTAAACCTGACTTTATGTTTTCGGTATATCGTGATTGGCTTCCTTAAATTTTTCAGAATAAAGATTCATTCATACCCTTGGTCCACAGCCACAAAAAGTTAGTCGTAGGCTTTAAGATCTCTTCAAAATTTCTACATAACTTAATAACCCCGCCTACGTGTTGACTCATTAACTTTTTATTCCATCGTTAAAAATTATCTTCACCCAGAGAAAAATTATCAGTGTGACTTGTTGATTGAGCTGTGACGCCACTCAGATAAACAATTGGAACAGATTAACAGTCTCTGTTACTTTCCTAACCATAGTAATGGTACATTCACACGAAGTGCAATAATAGCGACGTACGGCGGTGAAGAAAAAATTCAGAACGCTTTCTTAGTTCTTCATCATTTAATAACCTCGCGCCCTCGTACTAACTGTTTGGCGCTTTTATTCCGTCAATAAAAGTGACTTTCACTCAGAGGAGTATGAAATGTTGGTTACGCTGCGAAAGAAGTATTTCTTTCTTCGTTGTTAGTTGGATAACCTAAGCTACAGTCGCAAAATGCTGCAGCAAAATGTTCTCCTTCTTTCTTAGTGTGAATGCTCATAACAGGCCTTTACCATAAACGAGACGTTTATTGTTGCCGTCTCAATCGGTGTGAATGCACCTTTAGGCTCGATGCACACGAGCGGCACGGTTGCGGTCAGGTTCCGGCAGCTGATGTAAGTCGGTCCATTGAACTCAATATACTACTGGATCGGAACTGTGGCGTCTGACCGCTTGGGTGCATGGAGGCGTAAGGCAATAAACATAATTCCAGTCCCGCAATGGACCAGTCGGTAGAAGCTCGGTTCCCACAGAAACCGAAAGTGAAGCAACATTGACTGAGGTCAGTGTTTGGGAGGGGGACAACCTCTCGCGGCTGGTTGCTGCGGTCCGTGTACGATAAAGGGAGCTGGTGCACGTTAAATAGTTCGTGGCTCCAATGTCCTTCAAGTGAAGAGATACATCTGGGGGTGCCAATCCCAGGTGACGGTCTCTCATCTTGGAGCTGGTTCAAAAAATTAAGAGACTTTTCACAGGGGCGAAAATCTGACCGCTGCCTACAAGGGCCCCGTTAGACTCAGTAGCAGCTCACCCACTCCTCCTCGCCACGCACGAGGACACGTCAACAACCCAACATAATTCCATTATTATTATTATTTCTTCTGCTTAAAATAAGAGTTTTTTTGTATAGTAATGATTTTTTAAATCTTTTAAATTCATCCATTCATTTTGTATATCCCTTTGTGAAGTTTCATACTGGTAGACTTTTTTTGTTCAGATTCAGTTTTATATTTCCCAACACATTAAAAATATTGTGCTAGATTTAAAAAAAATATCGTTGATTGCCAAAAACTGCTGCCTAGCAGTTTGAAAAATAGGCGCTCATGCGATTCGGTCCATTTAACTCAAGATACCACTGTACGGAAATTCGGCGCCTGACCTCTTGTGTGCAAGAGCCCGTAAGGTGAAACAACAATCAGCACAATTCGATTATTATTGTTATTGTTATTATTATTTTTTTGTTCAAATGAAACTGCAATTTTTATTTCTTCTGCTTAAAAAAACTTTTTCATAGTATTTTTTTAATAGTCATTCATTTTGCATATTACTTTGTGAAATTTCATACTGGAAGTCTTTTTAAATGAGATTCAGTTTTACATTTTCTAACACATCAAAAAAATTGTACTAGACTTTAAAATTTCCCTTTTAAAAACGTTGATTGCCAAAAACTTCTGCCTAGCAGTTTGAAAGATGAATTTTAATATAGGACAGCTTTCCGTATTGTGAAAAATTATTTAATTGTTTACACGAAGTGTTTTTACTACGATTTATTTATTTATTTATTTATCAATCACCGCCGTACCTATCCAGACGAGGGTTTAATCGGATGTGGTGATTAAGAGGAAAAGAACAGAAAAAATGAAAAAGAAAGAACCCACGAGTGACTTAACACCCCGTATCTCAGAGTATGTGATGTTGGGTATACAAAGTTTTAAAAATGGAAAACAGAAGACAAAATTTTAAAAAAAAAAGACATTTGGCTTGGATGCTCTCGGCTAAATTAAATTCCTAGTGCAATCTGCATCAAGGTGTCGCCATTTAGGGGAAACTGAGCGTTCAAATTCTCTGAGTAGTAATGGCATCCGCCGACAGTGGTGCTACTTGAAATAATGGATGCCAATTTCCGGGGAATGCACTAGGTCTGTAAAATGGTTAGTAACCATATGCAGTCCCGTTGAAAAAAATAAATAAGCTAATGAAAGTCCTATTGAAATTGTTACGTAAGAAGTTGAAGGTCATCTCCACGAGTGTTTAGGAGGAACTGCATGCAAGCTCTTTAGAGTTACTGGATGAGATAAAATATGGATGATGTTTTGAGAGAAAGTGCTATTGGAATCATATCTGCAATGGAAGGAACTTGAAAATGTAATGATATATGGCGTACCCGGTTGACTGCATACACATAATGGGGAATTGATTATATTTAAACGATGTAAATATGAAGAAAAAGGACCGTGTGCACTGAGAAATTGTACTTCCGATGGATGTTTGCATCTTGGCTTCAGCTTTACTTTTGACAGGAAATTGTGGATCCTGCAACCAGTTTCAGCGGTGTCCCATAGCTGTTGCCAGTTGTTGAGAAGATCTGTCAAATAAATATTTGAGATACGATTTAGGTAGAGGAATTTTATGTATCAATGGATGGAGTAGGGTATTTTGCTGCGGTTTTGGCCAATGAGTCAGCTCGTTCATTGCCGAATTGGTCCTTGTGAGATCTAATCCATTCCAGTTTTTCGATTGGATGTTCTCTGCTGAGGGATTGAATACCACGGACTAATTTTGAAGTATGCATAGGGCCATTTAAAGCTTTAAGAGAAGACATGCTACCTCAGAATATTGTTGTGACGGAGTTCATATTATTTGTTGTAATATAATGTAGGGCGTGAAAGATTGCAAAAAGTTTTGCTTGAAAGACTGAATTATTGCATGAAAGTTTAGTTGACAAATCATAAACAACCTGATCATTGGAAATGGGAAAAAATGCTGAAGCTGTCCCATCACTTAATTTCGATTCGTTCGTAAAAATTCCAGAATGAAATGTTGACACATCTGGTTCTTCTAAACAAATATTCGGAGTTAAGCATTGCAGGTTTGGATGTTCTGTCCATTTATGGCAGGTTTCTTCGAAGTCATCGAATAAAAAAGTATTATTAGGTGGAACATCAGTTATAACTTTACGTAAGAAAATATTACCTAGAGGAGTTATTCGATGAACCGTGAGAGCTATTGGTCGAATTCCCGCAAGAACATGTGGCATGAGTTGATATGTTATAGTCACCCAAAACAACTAGAAGGAAGTGGCGTTTAATAGTTGCTAATTTCTTTAGTTCTTTCTGCTTCAAAAATGGACCGCATGCTGCTGCTGCGAAAAGAATTGAAGGTTCTACTTTCTGTTTGGTGCAGCAATCTGCGTAACTGGATATTAGCTCCCCAAGATTTTCCAGAGATGCTTTGCAATGTACTGAGGAGATGAATCTATTTTTTATAATTTTTACCGAGTTGGCGCTGTACAGGTGAGTTTTTTTATTCAGCCTTACGCCAAGATAATCTATGTCTTTATGTCTTTTGATGAAATTGCCGCTAACCTTTGTTATTGGTTATCGCTTATAATTTCGTGGTTTACTAAGAAAAATGGCTTCGGTTTTTTGTATAGAAATTTGAAAGTGATTTATTTGGAGCCATTCTTGTACTTCTCTAAGTGCATTATTGGCTGTGGATTTTAGTTCATTCAGGGTTGAGACGAGAACCAGGAGAATGATATCGTCTTCAAAAGCCTGTATTTGGACATTTTCAGACCAAGATCTATCAAGTAATGGAGCAAGAACTAATTCCAAATTTCTGGACCACTACAGGAACCTTGCGGGCTCCCGCCTTATTTGGATGCGTGCGATGTCACCGAGGTGGATCCTGAAATGATTATAATAGCTCTGTCTGGGGGGGGGGGGGATTAAAAGCGTTTGTACATTTCAAAAACCCTGCTTTCACATTTTGCACGAATACGTTGTTGCAATATTGAGTTTCACGCAATAGGGTAAGTGTGTCGTTATTTGAGCAGTCGGTTTTATCTGCTAGAACGCCATATTTATTTGGAGCTCTAAACTAGAAGGGTTAAAACAGGAAAAAAAGGTATATTGCTAGAAAAAATAATAAATTAACTTTGTGCAAAGTAAACTGTAATAAAAAAAATCATGTTAAGAAAGCACAAATAAGCATTAAAATTCAGACATATGTTTTGGGATTGCTTGGGATCCTTTCAATGCGATAGGGAGCTTCTAGATGAAAAAACATCCAAATGAAGCAGACAAAACAGCAAACACACGGCTTATATAGCCTAAAATTTTCCGTCTACTTCCATTTGACGCTGCCTTTATTCTCATTTGTTAGTAGGTAAATCTTAGGCTTCATAAGCCGTGTTTTTGTTGTTTTGTCTGCTTCATTTGGATGTTTTTGCATCTATAAACTCCTTAACGCATTGAAAAAAGGGATTCCAATCAATCCCGAAACATATGTCTGCACCTCAATGCTTATTTGTGCTTTCTTAACATGACAATAACCTTTTATTACAGTATATTGTTAGTGTTGTAAATACTTGGTGCACGGGTAAAAAGGCTCGATAAATTGCAGATGAACTGCAGTGCAAAATATAGCAATCATGGGTAAGCTAACTTTTTAAAAACTTCAGATTTGATCAATTTGATTGATTATTTATAAATATTCATGTAAAAGAGAAATGCTTGTGAAGTTAATCAGTTCGTTTCTAGATGTCAAAGTAGAACTGCACTTTTTAACATATCAACAACTCATCCCTTAGGCACAAACATATTAAATATACAGGCAGATTGTCTTTTGTATGAATAACGAATAAGTAAATTAATAAAAATAATTTAACTTTATGCAAGTAAACAATAATAATAAAATTACACGTGCTTTAAATTAACGTGTAATTTTATTATTAAAGTAAATTAATGTCTAAATTTGTAAAACCTTAGAAGTACAAAATAAATAAAGTTAAATAAATAGATAAAACATAAAAATCAAAATTAAAATAAAGAAAAAGAAATGTTCTAAGAGATGTCCGATAACGAACTTATAACTGATCAGAGAAGAGAGCATTGGAGTTTTCTTTTCATTTTGTATATTTTAGCATTAAAGTTCGGGAAAGTAATTTCCAAATTAAAGCTGATAGGCAACATCTGAAAACAAAATTTCATAATTGGAACGGAAGGTAATGCCCGTTTCTATGAATACATATAAATGATTGCTAGTATCTTCAAATCTGCAGGTTGTTTAGTAGTCACCAGTGTGATTTATAGCGTTTGATAAATAAATTTGTAAAAAATATTTTAAAACTGAGAAATTACAAACCGTTTTGTTTAATCGTAAACGCTTACTCTAAAGAAATAGAGTGAGCGATGTTGTGCTATGCCCCGCGGGGATAAAGAAGTTAGCCTTAGGGCCCATTACAAATCTACGCTATGATGATGATGATGTGCTAAATATCATTGGCGTTAATTGTCACCGTTGCAGAGAATTCGCATTTGTTCCTGCGAAATTAGCTGTAACAAACTTTGTTACAGTAATTGGCGCATTTAATTGAAAATAATCTTTCTCCTCCTGTTTTAGTTATCTTTATCATGTTAATTTATTCAAAAATTAAGTTGAATGCAATGAGCAAATGAAAAATATAAGAAAAAAATTGCAACCGCAATATTACAGTATCATTTTGGATCTGTTGAGAGAAAACTAAAACAAACTAACAACAATGTGTCTCTGCTTTTTAACCGACAAAGGAAGGAGGTTATACGTTCGTACAGTATATATGTCGCCTTTTTTTGGGTTTTCTTTAATCGAATGAACCGATTTTCATGATTTTTTTTTTAAATCACTCGAGGGTGGTTTCCCATAGGTTGACCATATTCGATAAAGAAAAAGTTATGGGCAGAAATGTGATCATTTTCTTTTTTGTTTTTGATCCATAACTTTTGACTAAATGAATCAATTTTGATGATTTTTCTTTAATCGATAGAGGGTCTTCTAACTGAAATATCGCACATCAATTTGACTACATTGTTTTTTGGAAAAAACGTTATGGGTGAAAAAAAGTATTTTTTTATTTTAACTGGAAAGGCTTGGCTTGATTTTTCTTTGTTGGTAAAATTGTTAATAAGCATGAAACTCATGGTCAAAAAAGAGTTTGTTGCCATCATGTTGCAATATTAAAAGCAATTATATTAAGAGTTTCACTGAACGTTTCTTTGAAGAAAAAATTAAATCCAACAAATTTATTTGCTCTAGTGACTTAATAAAATCGATTTCAAAACCTAATTTATCATACAAACGGTAAAATTTTAGTGCTATTACCTCAAAGAAGATTTCCCTTTGATATAGATTTTTTAAAAATAGAGTGTTTATAAAAATGTATTTACACTAAAAAGAATGAAAACAATTTTTTGGAAAATAATAGAACCGACTTCAAATTACAAATTGCGCTAAACGTGAAAAATAAATGAAGTCTTTAAAAACAATTGATACGACTTTTAAAAATAATTTTTGAAGTCGGTGCAAAATTATGACAGTCTAATTATCATTACACCATGCGTTATTTTGTATTGAAGCTGTTGAAAACTCTAGGCCATTTATATTTGTAATTGATTCATGGTTACAAAAGAATTCTTGAATCAAAATACATCCTAAGTTTGCATCAACTGCAAAAATTATGTTTAAAAGTCGTATCGATGTTGTTTAAATAATTCATTTATTTTTGAGTTTTTAGAGCATTTCGTAATTTGCCGTCGGCTCTATTTTTTCCAAGAATTTTTTTATTGCTCCTTAACCCGCACATGACTTTTGGCAAAAAAACAAAGAAAAGCTTGATCATTTAAATTGCAATGTAACAATTTCACGCCGTCACAATTTATAAAGAAAATGAATTAATGAAATTTTTTTTCTTTAAAGTATCGTTTCATTTCATGTCAGTGAGAAATAATTAGCATGTGGCTTGAAATTTTTTATAATAAATTACTTGCATGTAATTAATTGCTAATATGAAAGCAACTTTACACTTATATTCCATTGCTCTTCTTATTCTTTAAACATACTATGCCTATTTTCTATTAGCTTAGCGCCTTATTATACGTGTTATCGCTGCGTGTTTCCATTTACAAGCTTATTACCTAACCTTGTAAATGGCTAGGTGTGCATTTTGTTGCGATAACGTTATTCATATCTAATACATTTAAAAATACCATTACACTTAGAATATCTTTTAAAATACATTGAACATTAAACAAAGCAGGAGTAATACACAAAACATACAAACTCAGTGAAAGAGTGATTTTAACTGAGTTTGGAGTTAATTGCGTTGTGTTTGTAGTTAATCTCTGAGTGGTTATCACTACAATTTGACGAGTTCACGTAGACACAGCATAGTTAGTGATTACGGTAGGAATGGTATTAAGTGATTTAACCGTAAAAGAAGATTTACTAAAAATATTACCCATGAAAGGACGAACAACAGCTATACGAATATTTAAAAAAAAACAAAAACAAAAAAAAAACAACCGAGTTAAATAACTTTTAAATCAGTACTTATAGCCCATAAAATTGTTTAAATATGCACAATTTTGAAGGTTCGTTACTTACCCAGGAACCAAAATTCTTCCTCCTTTATAAGCCACTTCTACTACAGTCCTGATATCTCCGATATCAATGCAACCTTTGATGATCACAGCAAATGTGCCCAGGAACATAAGTATAGCTTGAAAGAGGTCGATCCACAAGATGGCTCTCATACCTCCCTGGAAGAAAAAAAACTGTACAAAGTGTAGTTCGAAGATATTTGCTTCATCTTGAAAAATATTTATGTGCTTCATGTTAGATGTTACTTAATTGTGATTTATCAAACAAAGCAAAGTGTCACAGAACTTGCGCAATTAACACTTAAATGCTGCATGTTTACATTTCGCAACATACTCATTTCAGTCTTCTGAAATAATATGATAATAAAAAGTGAAGCTCTAATTTTAATTGTATCAGAAAAGAAAATGGTAGAATAAAGCCATTACTGATTTTTTTCAGTCAATTTTTACCTTGTAGATAGCAATCCATTCGCTGACAAAAGAAAAAAAAGTTTTTCACCTTGTGTTGTATTTGGCTTGGATGCCCTAGCTTGGCTTGGAATTCTTAGCGCAAATTTCGCAACGCCGGGTACTCGTCCTTTCAGGTGGAGAAACCGGACGTCCAAATTCTCATGTGGCGATGGTAACACACTCATTGTGGTGCCGCTTAAAGAGATGGCCCCAATATCTGGGGAACGTGCCAGGTATGCAATTTAAAGAAGCTAACAACCGCCCATTGGAAAAGAAAGAAAATAAAACTTTACTAGTTTTCGATGAAGTTCCCAGTTGCAGGATTTTGAAGGTCAATTTTGAAAATGCAACTGATAAGCAAAAACGTTTGCATTTTTTTCTGTTAAATTTTGTTGCTTTTTTAAAAATTGCCTTTATCAAAACTGAAAAAAAGGAAGAAAAAATGAAAGGAAAAATAAAGAAAAGTGAAGGGAAATGTAGGACTTTCTTTTGTGTAAAAATGGAACTCTCAAAACGATGTAATTGTCCTCCTTCCTCCACACCAAAGCAGACCTCTTCCTCTTAAGTAGCTTAAACACTACCTCCAAACCACATCATTAAATCTTTATTATTTAACCCTCTCATGCATGCATTTATTTATTTGTGTTATATAAAAAACCTTATATGCTACAAACCAATTTAGTATCTCAGGATTTCAGTGCAGTAGGCTATCTTCTTAGGAATTTTTGTCCTGTATAGTCAAAAATGTGTGTCCTTTTATGACGAAGTTTTATGCTTTTTTGTCATATTTATTCAATATAATAATAAACATGGCAAAACTGAATATTCAAACTTCATTTATAACTAATAAGAAGCTATTAAACAATACCAAACTTCCCAGTAATGTAATACACGCTGCAAAATAAATAAACAAAACTGAATTTGAAACTGAGATTTTCTCTTCTTTCTTGAATCCTCCATAGACTTCTAAAGAGATCTGAAACTTTTAATTATCCTGTGAATAGCCTGTGAAACTTTTGGGTTTCACGGAACTGTTTGGAGTCTCCAGATGAGGAATGCATACAAATTGCAGCACATAAACACATCTGTAAGGCGCTACCGCCATGGTAACATTGGAACGCCAAATGTGACAACCTTAGAATGGAAAACCCCAGGAAGATCGAAGAGTGGTCGGGAGGCCTTGGATGGGGGGGGGGGGGGGAACTGAGTCGTCATTGACGATGGATGTTGGAATGTTACATTCTGTGTTCCTTGTACATGTTGTATGCGTTTTGTGATGTGTCCCTTTTACCGAAAACCTAATAAAATACCTGGGACTGTAAAAAAGTGTCTTGTGCTGCATTAATTGTCTCCGGTCCCGTTATATTCCAATAGGAATTAGAAAAGAACCGACAAGGATCCGTCTACGACATCTGAATAAAAATTTGAAGTAAAAATGTATGTCACCTCATATGAGGCTTACATGCACGAGAGGGTTAAGCGAACATCAGCGTGTGCCTATCCCACCGTTTTCCTGATTCCAGTTTCCATGCATGAAGAGATGCATTGTTAATTTGGGATAATTTCCTGATTTATGAAACAGCATGCCTTTTAATTTTTTTAAAATCAAGTACATAACTACTTATAACCGCAAACATAGGGCCCCCAGAGACCCCCCGCACCTGCCATTTTCTGGTCTATCGTTCAGGTCATTGCAAAACACTAAAAGTCATAATGCGCGTGGTGCGGAATACGAAAGATTGCATAGTGTCTCTAAATCAACATCAGATAACAAAAATTGTTACACTACAAGCATTAGTATCATTGAGCAATTGCGCACAACCAAAGCCGCACTACACTATAACAGCAATATGACTCATTATGATAACTGGATATACATTGATAGGGTAATACACAGATGAAAAATAAAGTACACAAAGTTAAAGCCGTGCTACATATGCCGTGCTACATGTCTTGTGTTGAAGAATACAAAGTTGTAAAAAAAAAAAAAAAGCTTGATCTGATATTATGATGTCTGAGTATACATTGACAGAGTAATACACTACACATTAGAGAAACGAAGTATACAAAATTAAGTCATGCTAAAGTTCCCCACAACTTGGTTCAATATTTTTATGCTTAAAGTTATTTTTAATAAATGATTGAAGCTATAAATGAGTTAGTGACAGAACCACTGCGACTTTGTCGTGAACAATGAAATCCTCTTGCGGACCATTTTTGCCTGCAATAATAAAAACAATTTAAAAATTGTCTTCAGCGTTCGGACACCTTTTTTCCTGTAGCAGGAAGTTTAATAGAAATAAAGTGATTAAATAATACAACACGTAAAAATTGCTTAGATTTGGTTATTCAGAGATCTGTAGCGTCATCTATCGTGTTGTCTTGTAACATTTTCGCTTAATTATTTTCAAAAAAGTAATAATGAAGCATTTTTATTATTGTTGTTATATTGTTCATTTAGCTACAATTATTTTTCATGCTTTCATATGAAAAGATTATAAATAAATGGAACCTTTTCTAGATGTGCAGCCCAGTGTCATGGTCGGTAAAGTCGGAGACTCTAATGTCAATGGGATCGGGTTCGAAGCCCTTTACAATGGCTTGCTGCGCCTTGAAGCATTCTCATTCTCACGAACGGCCTGCTGGCAAATGCTGGCCGCTACAATCGGCTATCTAAGGTGAGCGAGGAAAGGTGAAGTCGTCAACCATAAAGGTGAGGTGTAGGCGAGGGAAAATAAATGGCGAAGTAAATCAAACAGGCGAGACGGTCAAGGAAGCCATGATGGTTGACCGACGGCCTGAGAGAAAATCCTGGGAGGCTCCTCGGTCCTGAGAGTGAGATTGTTGATGATGGTCAATGCATTCTTTTTATCCCAAAAGGCTAATTCAACGCCAGATACAAAATCAGGTATATGATTAACTAGCCTTCGGCACACATAAGGGACCGTTCATAAATGATGTCACGCTTTTTTCCCATATATTTGACTCCCGCCGCCCTTCGTCACAATAGGTCACACTTCAGCGGACCCCCTCCCCCCTTTGTCACATGTCACGCTATGTTGCATAATGCAGGATGTCACACTTCTTGTTAACCCCCTCCCCTTGTCACAATTTCACGAACCCCCTCCACCCCTCGAAGCGTGACATCATTTATGAATGATCCCTAAACCGTTTTCGGCGGTTACTAATAACGAAAGCCTGTGGCTAGTGCTGCCTGGTCCGCTTTTTGCGGTCACAAATTGTTAAATTTTGAAGCATTGTAGCATGCTTAAAAGATTGTTGCGACACACAACAATGGCAAGTTTGTTACTTGCAAATAAATCCGAGAGATGGCAGCACTTTTCCCCATAGCATACAAATTTAATAACTTTAAAAAAAAGAACTTACCAAAACCAATGCTCTGAAGTGCACAACTACTGCAAAAACTACACCATCAAATTTCATAGGTGTAGGCCTTATCGTTTTTTCGGGATACGCGCCATACACACACGCGCGCGAGCTGTTCAGTTTACAATGTGAATGGGTTCACATTAGATCATGCTGGAAAATGACAGTAGTGTTTCAAAAAAGATATCAGTCAGCAACACTGAATGCGCGCGTGTGTGTGAGTGTGCGTGTGTTGCTTTAACTGGCCTTTATTTTATCTCCTTTTGAAAATTTATGTCTGACTCATTTTGCTTTTTTTTTTTTTGTCTGGGTACGATATTTCGACTAAATTCGGCAATTAACTATCATAATTTATGTTTATGCATAAACTTAGAAAAAATAAAATTCGTAAAACGTTCTCCACCAACTAGAAAACTTACGAATTTTTAATGTGAATGCAACCAAAAGAATAGCGTGTGAGCAGAAGCACTAGTGGGGAAAAGGAAAAATATGCTCTATATGCGATTTCGTTGTTCAACCCTAGCGTTTATACTGCTGCCATAAGAGTGTCAGACATCCATGTCCCATCTCATAACCATACATAAATGAAACATTTCTTATTTATTTTTTTGGTTTATGAAAATAATTTATTTATTGCTTCGACATCTATTTCATTTTTACAATAATGTTTACAAGATATTCAGTTTTCCTTCATTTTTTAGAACTTAATATATTATTTCACCTTTTTATTTATTTATGTTGAATATTACGGAAAAGTGAGCTAAAATTAACAAAAAAAAATTGCATACACATTTTTAAATGATATTAATTATGTAAACATCTTGGCTTTCTGGTGAGGAATTCTCATTCATTAAAATTATGACCGAATGAAATGTTCATTAAAGTTATGCACGAAATTTTGCAGATGGATTACAAGCTTTTAGCAGACAGCTACAAAACTATCTGTCATTGGGGTGTTAGTAAATTAAAAAAATAGTACCTAAGAAAATCAAGGAAGAAGTTAGAAATTTTATTGTAAATGTATAACGTCAATACTACCTTTACCTCATATTAAACTTCCATTGTTCGAAGGGAAAGATAAAGTACATATAATTACTAAACAATGAAATATATGAAAATGCTTACCAAAGTGCTGTAAAATGTACAAACTAAGCCAATGGTGATGGTAGATATCCAGATGGGAATGTTTGTCACAGCACTTAAAGCTAGTGTTGGAGCGTACAGCACTACTGACGTAATAAGAACCTAATTAACACAATATTTAAAAAAATAATCGTTTTTGGTAGCGTTGTGAACAAACAATAACAACAAATAATTTTTATTTTTTCAATTAATAAAATGTTAAGGGATCATTTTGAAACTTACACCGTGTGTCCAAGAACTTTCTAAGACTAGGTTTAAAAAATAAAATAAAAACTGGTAGTTATAATTTTCAAAAGTATTTTTATTTAAAATGAGCTCCTTCGGCTTCAATACCTTGCTACAGCGATTTAACAACGATGCGAGAATGCCTGTTCCAGCTCACATTGTGGGACTGCCTCCAAACCTCGCATCGAAGCTGTTTGTACACAGTGTGTCAAAGAATGTTTAAGATTTCAGCTGGAACTAAGCGTAAAGTGGCGTAATCTGAGTTATCGAGCATTCGTGAAACCCCTTAACTATCAACTGATCCACTGCAAAACCTCAGTTCATTTGTTTATTATTTTTTTTTTTTTACTTTGATGATATTGACACTGTGCAAACAGCTTCGAGGCGAGCTTTGGAGGTAGTTCCACAATGTGAGCTGAAACAAGCATTCGAATCGTTGCTAAACTACTGTAACAAACGTATTTAAGCCGAAGGAGCTTATTTTGAATAAAAGTACTTAAAAAAAAAAATTACTTGTATTTATTTTATTTTATAAACCCATTCTTAAGAATTCTTCGACACACTGTGTACAGAGTCAAAGTTATTTAATCATATAGGTTTCTTTTTTTCCCCTTTTACTCTCACAATGAAGGTTTACCAAAGTCTCACTAAATAATGATAAACCTGTTTACTGCTTAAAAATGACGACTTTTGTATGTAATTCTTTGCTGCACAGTGCAATATCTCACTTAATTTATGAACAAGTGATTTTAAGTGATAAAAAAATATTTTTAAATCCAGAATGGAGCAGTGACGCATTTGAAACATGAATCTCTTCTCTCTGTGTGAATCCAATTGGAATCACAGGTTCTGTTGAAGGGATTCCATATAAAATATTCATCGAACGTGAAACATAATAACACTAAAAACAGTTGCGGAAAATAGCTATAAAATCACTTAAGTAACAAAAATTATGTCCAAATTTATTACTAGTTATGGAGTTATTTGTTGAATTTATCTTTTTGTTAATCCTCATAAAAAATCACGGAAAGGTTTTTGTTCTAAAAAGCAGAACTTTTGACGTGTTTACATAAATACTATTTTTTTAATTCCTAATTTAATAAAAAACACACATTTGTGAGACAAAACTGGATTATTTCAAAAATTTGCAAAAGTATAATATTTTATAATATTTATAAATAAATGCATGCAAGTGATTTATAAATAATCAAAGAACACCGTATATTGTGACATATGGGCTTTAAATGTCATTAGTAATTAGTCTGCAACTTTTAATATCGTAAAAAAGGCAATTAAAAAATCCAAAATATTTCTCAAGCATGGAAATACTCACTGTTTGCAGGATAAAAGCTACGGAGCAAATTGTTCTTGTAAGTTGTCCAAATCTTCTATTCAAATACTTAAAAAAAAATAAATAAATAGTTTCATATAAAATAAATGCATAAAATAAATAACAATCTGTATGTCTCAGCAAATAGCATATTTAGAAGTTTTTCAGATTACGGTAATACGGGGTTGATATTATTATTTACTCTTTCAGAATTCGTCCTATTAGGTGAGTCAAAAACAACGGTGGACCAGTTTAGACCAATTATTCTTGTTCTGAAATAGTTTGCAGTAACCTTACTAACTAGAAGCTACCAGCCAAAATATTGTAATTCTTCTACAAGGTTAGTCAACTTACTTTTTGATGAATAAAAACCGCGTCAAAACTACAATCTGCAAAACAAAAAGAACATTTTATAAATTATTGCGTTAAGTTTTTGAAGTATCTTCTTCAATATTCCTCGCCATATATTGTTTTAACTTACTTGTTACTTACTTCATTGTTACTTCATTGTTACTACTTCAGTGTTACTACATTGTTTTAACTTACTTCATTGTTACTTCAAAACTTCTCCTAATGGTCGAAGCTTTGATTTATATAAATTGAACTTAACTGTGCCAAAAATTATTCATTTTATTAATAACTATGTCTGTGCGGTAGCGTCACTACCGGGGGAAGGGTGACACCCATTTAAGGGAGTAACACCCAGGATGGATGGAGTTTATGAAAAATATGTGTATTGCAATTGCGCATTTTCCTATTACATCTTTAATATACTAATCTATCAGTGAAGTATTTGCCTAATGATCACTAACGAATTGTTTTTTTAATAGGAACAGTGGAAAAATGGGATCAGTGGAGCCCATTACATTTCTTTGCTGCAGCTCTACTCCAGGTTCGAGAAAAATCTCATTGCTTCACTCCTCCTGTTCTACGCTCCACTCCATATCCCTGATTATTTGTTCAAAATGCAACAACGTTTTTTTCTTTCGGGAGGGGGTGGGGGATGACACCTGTGATAGAAACGCCACTGATATATTTATGCAATTCTGGAAAATGGATCTACAAGATTGTCATTACAAATTTCTGCTTAAATGCATGATTCATAAAAGCTTCTGTCACATCATTCAAACTAAAATATGTTGCGTTACGTTATCCTAAACAAAGCATTGTAATGAAACGGGGAACTGTAGGAGGAGAAAATGAATTATTCGACATTATCAACATTATGCTGTGATTAATATCTTTACTTTACTGTAACTGTTAGTGTAATTTTATTTAAAGAAAAATAATCTGTTAAGTGCAAATCTCTTACTTCGTAGACAGAGGAATCTTGCAGGTTGAAAAACACTGGAAGATAGATGTAAGCCGACAAAGTAATGCCAATGACGAAGCCAATATTTATGTAAGCCAAATGGATTCCAAATCGATACATTTCCGATGGAATTCCGATGATGGTGACAGCTGACAAGTAGGTGGCCATGAGGGAGAAGGCAACAGGTAGGATGGACATGTTTTTGCTCGCCAGCAGATACTCATCTGTGGTTTTTTGCCTCGTCCCTGAGAAGCGAAAGTAAACTCCAATGCCCGCAGATATTAAGAGCATCAAGACGCAGATGATATAATCTACCACTCCTAGTGTTGCAGCATCAGTTTCCATTTTAGATCTGATACGGGGAAGTTCTCAGGCTTGGTCATGAAAATGCTGTCAAAGAAATCTTTATAAGAATTTTAAGCTTCCTTCGGGATCGGTACAAGAAATATGTTTACAGTTGCAGCTCAGACATGAGAGACAACCTCCTGAAGCCCAAAAAGGACAACCAAATCCACATGATGTTTGGGATAGAACTAGGACTAATGTCTTCGTGTCCAGTTCTTCTGATTAAACAACATTTTGATTGGCAAAAAAAAAAAAAAAAAAAAATGTATATATGAGCCAGCAAAATCGAGGTCAAACCAACAGCTTTAGCTTTTTCTATATAAAAATTTAATGATGGTGTCACAGGAACCAATAAAATCGGCTATTGACAGCAGCCAATCAGAAGCGAGATTGCACTAGCGTTGCTCGCTTTTGAGCTCAACAAATGGCGTATTTTTCTGTGATGCGTTTTTACTTATTACAACTCAACATAATCTTTATTGTTTATATTGTAGTTTTGCAGAAATCTTTAAATATAGGCTCGATTATTTGTATATAATTTAACAGAAATCTTTAGAACATTAATTACTTGTTAGTTGTATATAGCATTTGTACATAGTGTAAAATATTGTAAATATAAATCACTTTAAAGGGAGCATCCGGTAACCTATATGCTTCACTCCACGATTGCGAAATTGATTTAGGTTCTGCCACGCATGCTTCGGAAACGGATTAGTTCCTTAACATTTCACATGATTTTCAAGAAAACGGTCATAACAGTGCCGATATTTTTATTCAAGAAAATTATATAAACTAACTGTATGTGCAATATATGTACTCATTTTTTGGTTGATTTTTAGATTTTAACTAAAAAAAAATTTTTTTTTTGGGAAGACAACATTCAAGGTTATTATGATTGAATGTTGGTAGTTTTCCAGCAAGGAGAATAAAATTAAAAAAAAAAAAAATTACACATTTAAAGCGAATTTTACTACACTCAAGCATAATTCAAATAAATATTAGTATTTTTTTCTTGTGCGACAGATTTCAAAGCATGAGATGCAAAGGCCCTCACAATATGGATAACTAACTCACGATCTGAACTCTATTTAACGATTGTCTATGGGCTGTTGAATGATATCGTTAAATCGGGGGATTATAACATTCCTCAAATCCATTTCGGAACTTTTAAAATCTATCGTTAACCTGAGGAAATCGTTAAATCAAGTATCGTTAAATCGAAGTTGTACCCATCTCTGAACACATTACAAATAGTCTGCTGCTGAAATATGGTGCAGAGATTGTGAAATAACAACAAGTTCCGTCTAGAACTATACGAGCCTACTTTCCCGTATACACCAGCTTCAAATTTATAATCTAGCTATCTCTCTCTCTTTCTCGTTTAGCTTTAGTTCTTAATTGCTTCAAATATGCCTTTTTCAACGGTTAATACAGATTCGTTCAATCATTCATTTATTCAGTCATTCATGTATTTATTCATTCATTATTTTGTTTATTCATTTAATCTTTCATTAATTCAAAAATATTCTTGAAAATCCCGATCAAAAAATTTCATAAGAAAATAGGCTCGTTATTTCTGGGATGAACTTTTTATCTGTACAATGTTCTACGTCATAAGAGCTTTCCGATAAAGTTTGTTCCAAGCAATTCGGCCCGTTAGATCAGGATTTATATAGGATTTTAATTTCCCCGTAGGCACTATGTTAACTTTTTTTTTTGAACTGTTCAAAAATGTAAAAAAATTGTTCAAATCAATATTTCACGGCAAGAACTTCTTCCAGTGAGCTTGTGCATTGGAACTTGGATCTTGTACCCAGAGTTTACATAATTTGCTTCATTTTCGCTCATAGGCGCTAATGTTAAAATTTTTTGAACTGTTCAAAATTGAACAAAAAATTGTTCAAATCAAAAAGTAAAATATAGAAATGAGATGTCCTTGCCGAGATCTTTCGAATGCAAAAAGAATTTTTCGAATCGGACAATTCGTTCAAAAGTTATTAGGGGGGGACAGACCGACAGACAGACCGACAGACCGACGGACAGACCGACAGACCGACAGACACACTTTTTCCCCATCTCAAAACCCTACTTTCAAATTTTTTATTTTTCAATCTTTATTTAATTACTTAATTTATTTTTGACTTTTCTTGATTTCTAACGATATTTTCACGATACATTAAGCCTTCTTTCATGCTTTATTATTATTTTTTTTTACTTTTACGGGAAAGTAGGCTAAAAATGATTCCGTGCATAAGAAATAGATTGTTTTAATCCGGCACATAAATAGATGTCCTGACATAAGAAATAGACTTTTTTTTGGCGCATTACTTTTGAACACTAAAGTCCGGAACTATCAAGTACGTGATAAGCATGGAGCGAAAATTCACCCCGTCCTTTTTACGGGAACGAGCAGGAAGTGGTTAAATATAATGCTAATACCCCGATAAATTATACAAAGATTCTATGTATAATTTATCGGATGATTCTTATACGAGGACAAAGCCCTCTTTCCGGGATTTGCCGAGTGTAGCAAGCAGGGGCGGAGGGGCGGAGCCCTCGAGTGAGACTAAAATGTTTCTTGTAAAGAAATTTATATTCCAATTAACCTCTTTAGACGGTGGTGCGAGGAGCTGTTCCCTTTCGAATATTTCGCTTTATTGCAATTTCAGACCGTTACTGAGATTTTAAGTGATATTAGAATAGCTATGTACTTATTCCTCACTTGTGGGATTAATTAGTATTATTCACTTTTTCCCTGTTATCAATTCTGTTAATTAACAAGAAAAGGGGGTGAAAAAAAAAAGAAAGGAAAAAAAAAAAAAAAAAGCCTGATCTTGAACATGTTTTTGCTTTAACCTTCAATAGCTACAATCAGTGGTGGCATGTCTGTTTGTGCACATGAGCCCCACAAAAATGAAGAAATAAATTCATTAAAAAATTAAATACAATAAAACTAAATACACTCCCAGAGTTTGGATAATTTTTAGGATGAGTTTCCTCCCTTCCCCTTCTCGTCTTTTCAATGCGCTAATACGTAGGTAACGTACTTTTAATTCGTCCTCCTTCGATCGTTCCACATAGTGGTACGATCTACTGTGTTGATCGCACAAAGAAATGCGTGCGAGGGAAAGTGGACGATAAATGGCATGAGAAAGCATTACTGATGGCCGTGGTAGCCCAGCGGTTAGGATGTCGAGCTTCGGATCGGAGGATCTCGGGTTCGATACCCAAGCCGCTGAAGACCCACCATGTCCACTTGGGGATACGTGCATGTAAAATCCGTGGACCCTGAAGTCCCGAGGCAGTTCCGAGGGTACCGGTGGGTGGAGATTTTCCCTTTCCTTCACCCATAGGTCTAAAAGAGGAAGGTGGCGTATGTGTGGTGGCGCCATCTGGTGTCATCCAAGTACATTATGAGCCAAGTCGTACTTCCATCATTGGTGCTCAGCTTCAAACGGAAGGCGCTTCTTACTGCCTTAACTCCCAGTCGCTCCGCGAAAGGGATCTTGGATATCCAAGTGGCATTAGAAACAACAACAACAGCATTACTGATGTACCATTTCGTTCGCACACTTTGAATGCTCTTTGTTTACTTCAGAGAAAAATGGGTTGTCAAATCCGACTGTTTATCACATCCTTCTGGCATTTACCTTTTTTCCAAATTTTGCCGATAGTCGTCGCAAGTGAATATCATGTAAACAAAACTAGCCTTATACTTGGAGCGACAGACTAAGCGCTCTGGCCTTGCTCTCAAATGAACAGAGACGAATTACATAGCTTGTCTCTATGAAAATATTACCAATTTCTTTCCCTCAAAAAAGACAAACAAGTTGATTTAATTAACAAAAATTGTTCTTGATTCTTTTGCTATCATCGTTCAAAGATAATGTGGTTTTATTTCACTCCATTGGTAAGAAAAAGAAGTTTTCAATTTAAAAAAAAAATTTTCTTCCCTTTTAGTTGGATATTAAAGGATTGACACAAATTCCAAACATGTTTTTTCTGGATTGGGGTAAAACAGAAAGTTGAGTTTTGTAGTATGTTTGCTACACACAAATGCTTGCATCTTTAGCATTTGAAGGAATGAAAGAAGCCCTTCTGAGCATCACAAAAGTTTGATGTCGAAATTTTGAAAAAGAAATTAGGAAAAGTAAATTTGAATATTCGTAATTACTAATTGGTGGTCAAACGAAGAGCTTTCGAATTCACTGAAAATAAGACGTTTGGTCTTGCAGCCGAATCGTTTGCAGCAACGAAAGAATTCCACATATAGTTACGGCGCGTAAATTTATAATATAAACATGTAAAAATGATTCAGATTGTATTTATTGATAGTATATGTTCCTAAGATGTATATAAAGTATATATTTATTTAAAATTTCATTAAAGATATATTTTGTACTCGTATATCGTAAATGAATATTCTCACATGGAGACTGAAAATATGACACGGTACGTTTATTGAAAGACACCGAGTGGACTATTAACTGATCAAAATACAGTTCGACTACGGATTTTTGATATGTGGACGCTTCTGCGCATGGCAGAAAACAACGAACCCATTTCGAGTTTTAGGAAACATCGTTTTGCAGGTACGTTCATATAAACGTACCTGCGGGCGTACGAGCAGGCTAATCAGAATGCTTGCTTTTCTGTTTGTTGAAAACAACTAAATTTATAAACTGGCATATAGCATCAGTTCGGAAGAAATGAAGTATGCTAAACGAACCAGAACGAGAACAAAAACGGGACATTTCTTATACCAGCAGTTCTTCCCTTGAACATGGATGGATTCGTCTTGCACTCTGTCAGGCAGATCGCTTTGGTTTATGGTAGAATTGTAGTGATAATAAATTTTACATTCTGCAAATCAATATGCTGCAGGCTTCCACTTTTAAAGCACTTGAAAATGTTTCGTAAAAATTAAGGTACATGAAAAGTTATGCAAATAGTAACAATAAAAATACTTTCCGAACGGTAAATATTAATAAGGCAAATAATTTAAAATGCTTATAAACATTTTACTTACTTCTCCAAAAGAAAACGATGGAAACTGTGCACATGCTTCAATATGATTTTAAAAAGATTTTCCCTCCGTTCAAGATTTTTTTACTAAAGACATGACATTGTTCCAATGCCATTACAATTAAATGAGAGTATGTGAAACAATGGTTTGTTCGCCTTAGGTTTAATGACTCAAGATCTTTAACGAGCAAGATTAATACTGAAAATAAGTAACAATGATTTCCTTATCCTCATAAACTGTCTGCAGATAAAAGGCTGAATTATGACTCTCTTCTTCATTTGGAACCTCGGGGGAAGTTTCTTGATTTATTTCTATATCAAAATTGATAACAGGCGTCCTTCAGAATGGACCCAACTTAAATTTCTTTGTATGGAGCTAGATTGCTTGCTTTGGAAGACCAGTTTTTTGCGGTTTGTTTTATAAGTAATAACTTTTTTCGGCAGCATTTTTCATGCCTTAAAATTTTAATATGTGAAGATTGGATTTTTTTCTTTATTACTACAGAAGTGTAAGACCACGAATATTTGAAATAATTTTTGTAAGGCGGCTGTGGGCGGGGCTTAATATTAAAGCTGCATAAAAAAAGCGCAGTTGCACTGCACTGTAAAAAAATATGGAAAAGCACAGAAAGTAAACTGAGTGTTCCTTTAAATTTACGAACTTGATTGAAATGAAATAATAAACTGTCTGTATAAAATCCTTGTCTTCCGCACTCTTTAAAACTACAGAGAAATATTTAATAAATTAAGTAACACTGAGCATATGAGATCTGTGACTATCAGTTTAGTTTAAAAGTCGTAACAAAATGAATAAGTAATTACATGAACTCTCTCTTATGGTCAGCCTTTCCGATCATAAATAATCAAAGCTGCCTGGGGTCAACTGAACTTGAATTTGTGATTTGTGTTCCAGGGATACTAATTCCGCCAACTCACTCATTACGCCACCACTGCGGCAGATTATCTGTTGAAATCAATTAACAGAAAAATGTCTGTTTTTTCAAATCTGTAATTTCCTTTTTTGAAGTCTTAGTGGTTTCTCGTTTTTAAGTTTGTGTAATTTCACGTTAGACTCCGGATAAAGGATTTCCAGGAGATTTTCATGTATTTTCGGACAAAATTTTTTTCAGTGTGTTATGTATCTCACTGAAACATAAAATAACGTGATTTTACCATATGTGAGCGTTTTTTATTCTTTTGTACCTCATTAAACGACTTCACAAAGGAAGGAGGTTATACAGTCCTATTGTATGTATGTCGTCTTTTCTTTTTGCTTGTTTGTCCACTCATAACTTCTCACCGGATGAACCGATTTTCATGATTTTTTTTAATCTATCGAGGGTGGTTTCCCATAGGTCCCGTACCTTCGTTTGACCATATTCGATAATTAGAACAAAAGTTATGGGCAGAAATAGGGTCATTTTTTTTCGTTTTTCATCCATAACTTTTGACTAAATGAACCGATTTTGATGACTTTTTCCTTTAGAGAGAGAGCCGTCTAACTCAAATATTGCACATGCATTGCACGTTACGGGTGAAAAATAAATATTTTTTATTTTAATTGGAAAGGCTTGACCTGATTTTTTTGTTGGGAAAGCTATTAATAAATATAAAACTCATTCTTGAAAAAGTTTTTGTTGCCCTTGTGCTATAATAATAAATGCAATTACAGTAAGATTTTGATTGAAGGCTTCTCTGAGGCAAAAATTAAATCCAATCAGCTTGTTTGCTAAAATCGACTTCAAAACGGAATTTTTCTTACAAATGATTAGTTTTTAGTGTCATTCATTCAACGAAGGCTTGCTCTTTGATATGGATTTTTTTAAAAATAGAGTATTTATATAAAAAATGTATTTACACTAAAAAGAATAAAATAAAATAATATTTGGAAAAAAAAATAGAACCGACTTCAGATTATAAATTGCGCTGAAAAGGGAAAAATAAATTAATTCTTTAAACAACATCGATGTGACTTTTAAACATAGTTTTAGAAGTTGGTGCAAAATTACGAGCCTAATTACTATTACACCATGTGCTACTTCATATTGGAACTGTTGCTAATTCTGGGCCATCTATATTTGAAATTGATTCATGATTACAAAAGATTTTATCTATCCTAATTTTGCAAAGACTTCTAAAACTATGTTTAAAAGTCACATCGATGTTGTTTAAAAAATTAATTTATTTTTCACTTTTCAGCGCAATTTTTAATCTGAAATCGGTTCTATTTTTTTCCCACAAATTACTTTATATTATGTTTGATTGCCGTGAAGGCCACTGACCAGTCAATCTAATTTATAATAATTATGATTATATCGAGGGCAGTTTAGGTAAGATACTCGAGAAAAGCTCTTGAGCTGTGAAATAGCGTTAAGAAAGAAGACTTGTGCAAGGGGAGAAAAACGTCGAAATATTATTAAATACATATCATTTATTTGTTTTATGACGTACCTTCCCGAAGTATTTATCATCCGCAAAAAACAAGATCATTTGTTTTTCCACTATGGTCTAAGAGAAATTTGGTAAGATAACAGATAAAAAGGACGATTTTACACGAGAACTTATACGCGTAAAAGGAACTCATGAGATAATAATGGGATTCCCCTGCACTTCAGAGCTCATAGAACTGCAACCATTTGTCACTCGAAAAGGAGAATTAAGACAAGTAACATGAATGGGCAGACGTTTAATGAATTTACAGCCTTCATTAACTTCGTTTCATTAAGGTATGTGACTATCTTCGGAGCACTTTTTTTTTCAAATATATGAATTTTCAATTAATAGCACATGTTTTTAATTGAAATTGGACATAAAACTAATAATTTAAATGCATTTTCTATACGTTTATCATTGACTTTGTATATATTGGCAGTTTTTTGTAAAATTTAAGTGAAAAATTGTAGTAGCGAAAAACCTTCTACTCAAAATTCTATTAATTATATTTCAATAATATTTATACAAAGCATAAATAACATCTTTATCTGTGTTATGAACTAAAATATTTACAATAGTTTAAAATTTCTTTTAAAAATTGGATATTTTGTGCCAAACCTCACTTAAAAATTATTCCAAAAGCCTAGCCACTAACAATATGTTTTATATCTTCGTCGTATTACTATTACAGGGACCTAGTTTAAGTGTAATTGTTTAATTTCAACGACTAGGTTTCATGATGCTTAACGTGTATGGACGATGTATTTGTTTTCAAATTATTATTACGCCGAGTAATTTTGCGAGAATTTTATAAAGTTCCTTCTGTGGTCTGAAAGCAAAGTAAAAAACAAATTGTGCTTTTAATATTAGTTTCTCGAACCTAGTTATTATAAATACTATAATAAAGAAAACTTTATTAAAGGCGAACTAGATAAATCAACCCGAAGCTCTCTAGCATTACATTAGAGTTGGAAAACATCTTTAACAACAAAATCTGCAACGTTCAACTGTTAAAGCATATGATGGCGAGTGCGCGGATAAAGTCTTCGTATTTACTTGTTATATATCGCTGCAAGTCATTTTTTTTTTCATAAACACTAATTGTAAATAATGCAATAAATATAAATAACCATAATACAATAAATGTAACTAGTTTATTGAGGGAACCAGATTGTATACAGAATGCACAAAAAATAGAAATAAATGGTTTAGTTAGAATTATATCCAAGTTTCTGTGCTTTTTAACATTAAATCTTGTCATCCCATAGCAAAATATTAAAGAATATTGCACGACCGGTCATGTTTTGCAGAAGAGGCTGATGCTTGTGCAGATCATTGGTGACGGCGTTCTTTCTGTGGCTCTCTTTATCAGAGGTTTCTTGCAAAGTCTTGTAGAACATTTTGAGTGTGAAGAGAGAGTGTATAAAGAGATATCTGATGTAGTTGGAACGTAGAGACTGGTAGTCACTTATCTCACGTGTCCGGTTTTACATAACTTAATAGATCTTTCTCTGTAATTGTACGGAGTACGGAAAAACAAGAATTTTTTTTGAAACTTATCAAGAACTTTGATTATTTCATTAGATACACGTTCTCCGTAATTTTACTGTGTATAAACGAATCTGGCTTTTATTATTCTTTTTTAATGAATCTAAATGGGGCAAATTTCTTTTTATATTGAAATTTCTGAAGCCAGTATGCACAAAATGTTTCGTTAGAAATCAGGACATTCAATTGGGGTTCGTTAGTCAACATACTTAGGGATCTTTTTATCTGCGTATCTTGTTTAAGACAGAAACGTGTTTTTTATTGTTAAAATAATGAACGAATTTTATTCCCTCATTTCAAGTGCAGTGTAAATCCTACACTTGTTATATCCTTCCTTTACTTGTAAATCCTTCAAAAAAAAAAGGGAAGAGGGAATAATTTTAAAAGCAATAATTGATTAGTCTTACTGGCCATTTAGCAGTTGCTTTTTGAGAACTTGATTTTCTTCTTCAGCCAAAATTTTAAAACAGGGCTTAATAAATCTTCATCAACATGCTGTGTTTTCCCTAGAAAAGTAGGAAAGAGTTATTCTGTTTAAGCAGCAAGTATATTTTCATGCAAATACTGTTTGTACAACATCAATATCATAGATTCATAGACTATATTGAAGGGGAAAAAAACATTAGTTCGTTTCAAGATAAAAATCTGATAAAAGCATAGCAGCAGTTTGGTTCACAATATGTAACTTCAAAAATTTTTGTTCAATTTGATATCCTAATTTGTGTTCCTATTCTAATCTGTCACCATCAAAAATCTATTTAAATGACACACGTTTGCCCGACTATTGAAAATGCTGGTAAAAAAAACAAGTGCAACAAGTAAATTTAAAATTTCCCCCTCGATGCATTTAAACTATTACTCTTTCGATAGCTTTTCAAATGAATGATACAAAACCTGAAATTAACATAATTACTTTAAACGTTGGTGTCAGGGAAAGTTAATGTGAAAAAAATAAGAGCGGATTTTACCTATCTTTAAACATTCCTATCTCATTGAGAAATGAATCACTTTTCTTGCTTTAAAAAGAGTAAGTCTTTTTTTTCTTATTATTTACCTTGAAATTTTTGTGATGCTATTTTTACTACAGTAGAGAAAGTAATGACAGCACCGGTGTGCTCACAATTACTAAGTTTCCGCCTCTCACTGAAGCTAATTCTGAAAAGTATTCAACAAATACTTACACGATTGGACAAATGAGCATAACTATTGGCAACATGTAAGTACAAAGATAAAGGAACTCAAAAAAGCCCTAAGTTAGAATAAAAAGTATCGTAAATAGCTATTTCGAAGCTACAATGAAACCTCTCTCATGATACTCTTGATGTCTTGCCAAAGGTGAATCAGAACTATACTTCTGGTTTAAACGGGTCTTTTGATCATCTATCATTTTTTCCTGTGTTCATTTTATTATGTCTGAAATTAACAGGTTTCGTAGTCTTTGACTTAAGAAGTATAGATTTTTGGATCATTTGTCCTTTCTCTGCAGATGTAAACGTATGAGAATTATTCCTAAGTTCATTTCTTTAAATTTTAATCTTTCATTTTCTCCTCAAATCAACAATGCTCTTGTTAGTTCCAAGTTGGCTCTTTTAAGAGCTCTGATTCAGAAAACTCATAGAAATATGCTGTAATTGAAAAAGAATTGTTTGCTTCGCATATGAAACTTTCGAATTCGTTCTTTGACTTTGACTCAATTGATAGAAAAAGTTGGAATAGGGTTCTTCAGTCCACTTTTAAACATAGATCCACTCTTCAGAAAAAGTTTGAATCTCTTTGCATTAATAATGTGGATGATACTCTTGATGTTTTGCCAAAGGTGAATCAGAACTCTGTAGCTAATCTTTCTTCTAAACCTCTAAATTCAGATCAGCTTAATGCTCTCAAACTGAATAACAATTTTTCTTTTGTCCTTCAAAACCTTCATTTCCTAAGTTGGTTGCTCCAATTGAGAAAGCCTTTAGATTTAGTGCTCTCATTGATTCTCAAAAGGATTCGATTAGGCATCTCATTGCGAATACGGTGGATTGCAACTCAAAATTATCTTCAAATACTTTCAGCAAGCATGCTAATAGTTCTGCCAAAAACTTGTGGTCTGATCCTGATCTGATTATTTCTAAGGCCGATAAGGGAGTTCAAATTGTTAAAAGCTCTTACTTTGATAAATGTAATGATTTACTTAAGGTTGGTCCTTATGTGACACTTCGCAAAGACAGCAGCACTGTTGAGGTAAATTTGATTAATAAGGTTGTAAACTCTTCTCCTGTCATCTGCGATTCTTCAAAAAGGTCTTTGATTCCTTCAGTCGCATACTGTGCCAGATTTTACGCTCTTCCTAAGGTCCACAATCCTGGAATACCTCTCCGCCCTATTGTCTGTCTCCATCTTTTCTCCATTGATGTTTCGGCCTAGGAGAAATTCCCGAATATTCGGCTTCGGCCTGGAAGAAATGGCCGAATATTCGGTATTCGGCTATTCGGCCAAATCGCTATTTGTTACATCCCTACTTACAATAAGCTAACAAAAATGCATCTACTTACCATTAATAGAGTCAAATAATACACTAGTAAGATAACCGATCATGGCACAAACTGAAAATCCGATTGTTCCGCTCCACAAATATGATATTCTATACAAAGCAAAAACATCCCTAAAAAAAGATAAAATGTTAAAAGATGAATAAAATAGCTTCTAATTTTCTGAGATTAAAATGTTATTTTTGATAAATTTTATAAACTTTAATAAATTTTAACTTTAAAATATGAATTCAAGTATTATTCAATTCCTGCTCCCCCCCCCTCTACTCATTCAGCTAATTGTTAAGTCGACTGATAAATTGAAGTCAGTCCCTTTTCGAATCAAAAACTAGTTTTCATTATTTGAACGTTTAATTTGAGTTTTTGAAACGAGATTAAAATAAAGGCATTATTCAACGAATTTTCCATGCAATTTATTGCAAGAAAGTTCTTCTCAGAAACTGATTTTTATTGAAAGCTCTGTACCTAAACTAAATTATAAAAACTATAACTAAACTGTGGAACTAAATTATTTTTGTCCAGAAAAGGGCAAAACATTTTGTTCTGCAGCAAAAGATTTACCCTTCAACAACCAATTTCATTTGGCGAGCAGAGAACAGCCGAAAGCATCGTTTTTCAACTTCACTCACTTTCTACCCATTGGCTCCAATAACCTTGATACTGAGACATTTTCTTTTATTTCTCATAATAAGGTTTTTAGACAGAGAAGAGTGTGGAAAGAATGAAGTAATTTTGACCTTTTGTGTGAAAAAAAACAAACTAATCAACGTTAAAAGCACAAAATAGCAATAAAATTGCAGACACTTGTTTCAGGCACCCCTCATTCGATGCAAAAAAAAGTCAGTTTAGGTATACAAAGTCATCTGACAAAAGCCAAAAGGTTTTGTCGAATGCACCAATAAGCTGAAATCTTGTTGTCTTGCTGAAAGAGTTTCATACAACCCTGAAAAAAAGTATTTTTGACTGACTTCTATCTTTAAGATTAGCACTTCAAGTGCTATTTATACCCATCGGGATTTTTTATATATATATATATATACTTTTTCGTTATTTTATTTCTTTACTTCTTTCCCTGTTTTCCTTTTTTTTTGTCATGTCAAACAATTTTTAATTGGTAAGATGTTTGTAACTCATATTTCGATCCATTTCCTCACTCATTGTTATTCAGGAGCTTTCAGCTATATGATATTATTATACACAGGTAAGAAAAGCGTCCATGTGCTATTTTCTTGACAATATTTACGAACAACTAAACTCCTTAAAAGTGTATCAAATATGACGTTATATTTTATAACTTACTCATATGGATCTATTTGAAAGATAATCTCTGTTCGATTACTAGATGAGTGATGAATTGGTTTTTCCATCCAGTGTGTAGACTTGAAAGTGTGGGTTGAATGAGTAGCGTTGAAAATAATATTTGATTCACATCCTTTTACAGATACTGGAAGAACTGTAGGTGGTGGAGCAAACGCACGTCCTCCAAAACTTACCCATCCAGTAAAGAGTATGGAGACTACTAAACCTACTATTACACCCTAGAACAAAGAGGAAAACATTCCCTTAAAATATATATAAATATAGTTACTAGAAAAAGGGGGGGGGGCGCGAATTTTAGAGTCAGTTTCACTGGGTCTACGTTACCGAGTCATTTCCTTCAATCATGGTGCTTATCATTCTCTCAGTCAGCAACTCTTGAGATATTATGCTGAATCAGCTACTGAGAAATTTCACTCAGTAAGCAACTGCGTGATTCCGCTGAGTTAACAACTGGAGAATTCTTGTCCGTTAAACAGCTGTAATAGCCGTTGAGTATATAGGAGATGGTGAATTTGATTCGCATTCTACTTGATGGTATTTAAGATTTCGCATGTTTCTCCTGTCGTACGGTATTAGACAAAAAGCAAGTCAAACAAGATCAAGTAATTTGCAATTTTGACGACTTACGTATCAGAGTCGCTGTGTATAATATTGCTTTATTATGAGTTTGGTTTAATTACCTTTTTTTTCTTAAAAATATTCCACTTTTTATAAAGAAAATTATTCATTTTTCTTCAGGAGTGGAGTTACTAGTTTTTATTTGCTTAATTTTTTGCTTTTTCCTTTCACCTTTAGATATTTTCAAAATATTTCCGATCACATTATTTCTTTCAAAAAAACATTTTGCCATTAGTTTATTTTTAGGAGAATTTTAACCCCAGCGTATAATTTTTCGAAGTTTTGATCCAAATGCTTGAAAGCTCGTTTATTTTGATTGTATTACATTTTGGTAATGTTGCCAAAAATAAACATAGATTCAAGATGTTAAATTAACAATTATTGCTTTTGGCTTGGATTATTAAACTGAAAACAATAAATGTAGAAGAGCGTTATAAAACAAGTTGCTGTTTATCTGTATTAAAAAGTTCAAGTAGTCTAAAATAATGTACTGTATCAAATGGAATCATCAATATGCAAAGAATAAGAAAATACTTTTTGGGTAGTGATATGCTGTAAATCTTATTTAATAAGGTATTACTTTTGATTAGATTAAACAGGGTTTCTCAACCTTGGATTCACAGAAAAAATCTAGGGGCCACAGGAGAAAATATGAAAATAGGGGAGCAATGAACCATGTGAAGGGGGCCATGACTGACTATTTCAAATTTCTAAAATCTTTCACCATAAGAGTAAAATATTCCACATAGATTTTTACCAAATCCTTCAAAGGTGTATGAGCGATACAAAATTGCATGTCTTAACCTAAAAAAAAAAAGAAATCCGTAAACGCATGAAACAGCGCAAAGCATGAAACTTTTTACGTGACTTGTTTTTAAGGGGGAAAAGGGCAAACTTTCAATTAGTTTTATATTTTTCACAAAGATTTTCCTAATAATGTATGTGCTTGCTGCAATACACATTTCGGATTACGAAATTGTATGGTGTGTTTCACCATTAGCGTTCTTTACTGTAAAAGTTGTTTTTACAAGGAATAAAAAATAAATTAACAAGAACATGAAAGAAAGCCTAATATCCTGTAAAATATTCAACAAATGAAATGAATTAAGTCAATAAACATTTAAAAAGCATGAGAGCAGGCTTATAAGTTGGAGGAGATGTGTTTCGGTCCCCCCCTCCCATCCGAATGAAAGGAACAATCTGAAACTAAGATTCCATCCAGGAAAGATCAACAGCTCATTTTCTCGCTTCACTTTTTTGCTTTGAAGAATCGAACAGCATTGGGCTTTAAGAGGATATTTTAATTTTTTATTGATCCTGATTTTATTGCGGGATTGACTTTGGACTAGTCTCATCAGAAAGAAATTCTTACGTAAAACGAGTACATAGAAGGATTTTTTGATTTAATTATTTTAAGGCTACTTTTGAACAGATGAAATGTTCGAGTCAAAAAATTGGAAATATTGCAGAAATTCTGATTGCATTTAATTTTTTTCCTCCCTCCCCCCATTCGGGTTCATTTTTTTCCAGAAAAAATTATAGGTAAACATGAAAAAAAAATCTTTTTAGATTTGACATTGATGATTATACTGTCTGATTCAATTAACGAATTCAAGAAATCTAAAACATATTATTTGCTTTGGAAAAGATATAGTTGCAAATGATTTTGTAATTGATACGGTAAATATTATAGAAACATAAATCCTGAATTTTGATTTTCAGTTTAATTTACACTCTATATTTTCCCTATCCTGTTTTGGAATTTTATATTGGAAATAAATTTTCTAATTTAGCTCTACAGTTTTTTCCTATGGTTATATGTTTACATATCGAAAATATTCGTATAACTTTAAATTTTTCTTTGTAGTCGAGTATCTTCTATTCAAGTCACTTGTTCACAAAGTAACAAATGTTTACTATTTCTTTTCTTTTATTTTTTTTTCCTTTTCAGTGCTTTTTGTTTCCTATTTTATGTCTGATCACACATACATAAATTAATGACAGGGGCGCACCGAAGAGGGATTTATTGTACGGGTATTGGATATCCGGTGTCAGACAGCTTTTCAAATATCTGGGATCCGGTCTCACCGTTGTACGCAAGATTCGGTTATCCGGCATGCCAAATTTTACTTTTAAAAACTAATTAATTAGCGTGTCTTGAGAAAAAATACATATAACTAGAAAACTGACAATTGAAATTTTAGCAGTCCTATGTGGAATGTTTAGATTTTCAAAAACGTGAATGGAAGGCATGGGTTTCAGAAATCAGAGCCGGATATCTGATGCGGATCCGGCAGTACATGGGATATTGGATATCTGATGCATCTTTCCTTTTGACTTTGCCCCCCCCCCCCTCAAAGAAACGTCTCGGATGCGCTAATCAAGGGGAGCCACGGACGAATTTGTGGCTTCTAAGGGGGCCACAGGTCGAAGAAGGTTGGGAAACCCTGAATAAATGAAACAAAATAACGTTAAGTATGTACTATGTTACTTTCCTTATGATTAAAAAACTCAATATTATTTATGAGTTTTTTGGCAGGATGAGCTAAACATTACGAAAAACCTTAAACAACTTTCGTTTACAGTTTAATCTGACAGCGAAAATATTCAGTTGAACAGAAATCTGCAAGTTGTTTGCTACAAATGCAATGCTTTCTGTATAAACTCACAAAAAAGCGCTGATAATATACAGGAAATGTTGATGATAATGCCATCAAACTGAGCTTAGTTCTTCAGCTATATTTTAAACCAAGCCGTTCTAAAGTAAAATGAGACAGTTTCAACTACTGTTTGTCAAAACCATGAATTTGGTCCCTTGTGGGTAAATTTCAAATTTATTTATTTATTTATTTTACTACATTTACCTCTCCTTAAAAAATCCATCATGGACAATTTGAGGTTCGACAAGTCAGTGAAACTTGTCAATGTCGAAAGAATAAATTAAGTTTATCTTATATCTTTCTATTACAATATTAATGACAATTTCTTGCTTATTTTATTCTTCCAAATATTAAATCCATTGCTATTGCATTCAAAAACATTCAAATGCTTACCTTTTGATTTGCTCTTTGAGTCATCATGCCAAGGAAAAATACCGAGAGAATAGGTGCACCTATTATGCCCACGAATGTAAAGCAAGCTTGAATAAGATTACCAATGGCAGCAACCAGAAAAGTCAAGAGAACACACAAGATTCCATAGAATAAGGCTGAGAGGAAACATAACTGTCAAATTAGATTGTACATACAAATTATAGCAAAAATTTTCTGATACTACTCTTTTACTGCATCCACTTTTAATAATTCTTTAAATACCATTACGTTTCACGTTTAAGAATACCGTCAACCAGGATGACTTTGTCATATCCAGGGTGAATTTGCCCGCTTTTCAAACGCTAGTTTGTATCATTTCTGACAAAACTGATCTGATAACAAGCGTAAGAGATAAACCTTTCATTCGATATAACTATCCACCTTTTGTGGTGACGTTGCCAAGCTTCAGAAAATACAAACATTTGAGAAGTGGACACAGTGGCTCCGGTTGTGGAAAAGTCACCTCGGTCGACCGGTATACACAAATGAATTCATATCATTATTAACTTACTTATCATTTTTGCTCTGAAAGCCATCTTCTTTTCCGAAAAACTGCCATCTCTGGCGAGTGGGCGCACAATATCTTTCACGGTAACGGCACAGAGAGCATTTAGGGAAGATGAAACCGTGCTTGCGGTAGCACCGAATATTCCACTTATGCACAAGCCAGCTAATCCAGGATATTTGCTTAGTATGGTCATCATAAAGAATGGCAACAGCTGTAATGGCAATGCAAATAAGAAGTGATTTACATAAGAGAGAAAAGATTCAAAACCCCCTACGTTAAGGTACTAATCTCGCTCTCATTGCCTGTGTCTCCCACTCTATCTATCGATTTATCTATTTATCTGTATTTTGCTCTATCCATTTTTGCGGTTGTGACATCTGTACGTATATATTTGCCCTACAATTAAATAACTTTAAACTTTAGCTTTTAATTGTCAGATTTTGAAATGTAACTAACCCTCGTGCATCTTAAAACAAAGTATGAAATCTGTAAGATAAAATGTTTTATTAAAAAAAAAAATGTTTATTGCACATTTTGGAAGCGTGACATTACACCCGCAATACGCACAGATCATATTTTTTATCTAAATATTTTTTTTAGAAATTTGATACCTTGTATTAAGATACGATAGTTCGATTTCATTATAAAGGGGTGCGACGTCGATTTCGAAAGAAATTCTAAATCGGATTTTTTCGTTACGTCATAAAGCCATTATATCGTTACATTCTAAGATAGAAAAATTAAAAGTTAAAATTCTTCAATTGTAGTGCAAATATATATGCGTACAATTGTCACATCCGCTGCAATGAATCGAGCAATTTATATGTACCGTAAAAAAGAAGACAACTGAAGCGCAGCTGAGTGGCCGCGTAGCTGCACCCGGTTCAGAGTAAAAACCAAATTCACATTGTTGATAAAAGTATATCCATATTCTCTCTCGTATGTAGCGAAGTCGTACATAGCGAATTTGCGGTTATAACTTAATAATTTCGATTCCCCCTCGTTTTACCGCATACTATTCGGTAGTTTTTATAACGAAATTTTCGCTGGGTCCCTTGGGTTTCGTTATAAATGGGCGCGACATTGATTTCGAAAGAAATTCTAAATAGTACTTTTGACGTTGATTGCACATCGGTGTTTTTCGTTGCGTCATAAAGCCCTTATATCATTTGGCAAACGTACGAGATAAAAATTCCAAATCATGGGAAAAGCAAATTCAGCAAAAAAGGTAGATCGTATTACACTACAAGGTAAAAGTAATGTGGTTAGGAAAATAATACCTGATCAGGCTCACTGATGGGTTGATTCGGCGATGTTAACGGATCACAATCGGCAAAATAAGAGTACATTACAACACCGGAAAAGCAACACAGCAGAAAGCAGGATACGATAAGCGGAATGCTTAGAATCATTGCACTGGAAATACAAAATCAATGAATAAATAAAATTTCAGTATCCCATTGAATATAAATCGGTGATTTTCAAAATTTAGAGTAACAAAAATGTTCAATGCATATTTTTTTTCCTATTATAAGATACGCAATATCTTTGTGCATGTTGAAATTTAGCTGCAACCAACATTTGGTACTAAATGTGAACCATTATAATGGTGTCTAGTTTTACATTCGTGGTGAAACTATACCATTATAATGGTTCAACTTAGTACCAAATGTTGGTTGTAGCTAAATTTCACCATTTTTTATTTTTTGTTCGGTGAAAGGTTGAACTCGAAATTTTTCTAGTGTACTAGTTGCAAATTGAGCACTAGATGTAGATAACGATACATGCACTCTTATAGTTTTTTCAGTTGGAAAAAAATTGACTCTTGCAGTACATTCGTTATACATGAATGAATGCAGGTGCAGACACAGGGGAAGGCAATGGGGGAACTTGCCCCTCTCAGAGAATCAATTAATATTTAAAATTATATGAATAACTTGCTAAAATTTTTAGGTTTCCCCTTTTGGAACAGGTAAAATCACAAAAATTACCCCCTTCGCAGCAAAATCCTGTATGCCTGTATGAATGACACCTATTTCATCATTTAGCCATTCTCTACAACGGACAAGCTTTTGTAATAATTATTGAAAACAATTTGATAAGGAAATTCGGAGAGGTATGTTTAAGTTGTGTAATTCTTTCTGTGTGTAATTTACATCTTTTAAATGCTCTGAAAAGAAAAAAAAATACATATAGTGTTATTCAAAATTACATGACTTTATCTAATGCATTCTGGTCTTTCCTTGAGGGTGTGTCTTTTGCTCCCCAGGTGAGAAAACTTCAGTCATTACTAGGTATATTTCTCAATTCTAAGGAACAAAGTTGACATAAGGTAAATTTACATTGGAAAAATTGTTTTACTTTATTATATTTTATTAATTGAACATTCGAGGCAAATGTAATTTCTTACAATTAATGATTGTATTACATGCTGAAAAAAATGTTACAAAAAAAATCTTAAATACAAGTTTTTTTTTTTACTTTACCACGACTAAATACCTCTGAATTAACGAAAGCACATGATGAAACTCGATGTATACTTTCGAGAAGTAATTGGTTTAGATTAACTCTCCTTTTTAGTACTTACTTGGTTTGAGTACACAGTATCTGGAAACGAATATGATTCTTGGCATGATAATTGTCAATAGCTTTTTTCTTCTGAATAAATTTTCTCCTCATTGTAGAATATCACGTGGTTTTTACAAAAACAATTTTCTTTCTCTTTTTCTTTTTTTAATGAATTTTTATATATTTTATAAACACTAATTTAGAATTTACATGGTAAGAGTACACTGTTTGGAAAGCGAATGTGATTCTTGGTAGGATAGAGTTGTCAGTAGCGCTTTCCTTTGGAATAAATTTTCATTTTACTGTAGAATAGCGTGTGGTTTTTACAAAAATAGTTTTTGTTTTTTGGATAAAATTTAGTCCTATTTACAAACACTAATTTAGTACTTACATAGTAAGAGTACACTGTTTGGAAACGAATATGAATTTTGGTTTGATTATTGCCGAAAATTCTTTTCTTTTAAATAATTGTGCTTTCACACCAACACCGGAGCGACAATATCCCTGTTTTCTGCGCAAGCGCAGAACACATTTTTGCCTTTAAAAATATGCTGTGTGGCTGCGCAAATGAGAATAGATAGTTATATTCTCTTTGCCGCCTTTGGTGTGAAAGCACATTAACTTTTCGCTTCTTTGTAGAGTATCGTGTAATTTTAAACAAACGACTGAAAAAAATATTTCTTTTTAATGAAATTTAATCTTTTTAAGTAACACTCGACAGACATTACTAATTTCTGGCTCATGCAGCTTTTCTTATATTAAAATATTTTTTATCATTCAGTTTTGAAGATTTAATGCTTTGAAAGATAGTGTATGTAAAAGTAAAATTCTTTTTAACCCTTACTATTTCGACATTTCAACAGACGGAAGAGTGAGTAATCTCTGTACTTGTATTTGATTTCCTCCATAAAAAGACATACATATTATTGTGCTGTATGAAATAATATTCCAGAGGGTATGTCTCGCTTCATAGTCCAGTTCTATGCTGTAATTGTAAAAAAAAGTCAGTAACATTATCTATATATAGAGAGAGAGTAATTATATTATACATATATAGATATACATATATATATATGTATAGAGAGAGAGGTGGGGTGATCTGCAACCCCGCTTTGTTTCTGATTTTGGGATCATTCATAAATAATGTCACGCTTCGAGGGGGGGGAGGGGTGTTCATGAAATTGTGACAAGAAGTGTGACAAGGGGAGGGGAGGGGATAACAAGAAGTGTGACATCCTGCATTATGCATCAGAGCGTGACATGTGACAAAGGGGGGAGGGGGTCCACTGAAGTGTGACATATTGTGACAAAGGGGGGGAGGGGGGTCAAATATATGGGAAAAAAGTGTGACATCATTTATGAACGGCCCCTTTCTAGTATCTTCGTATTGTCTTATACCAGTGATTCTCAACCTTTTTTTGTCGCGACACACTTTGAACGTTTTCAAAATTTGGCGGCACACCACGAAAAAGACAAGTTTAAAAGTTGTTTACTTACCTATAATACACTGTGTAAAAATGTTTATGAAAATAATTTTGAATCTAAAATAAAATAATATAATATATACTACAAAAACATTCGTACGTTTATCAAGGAATTAATTAGAAGACAATAAATAATAAAAATACTTTTAATGAGAAATTTGAGCTTGATGTTTTTTGATAATATATTTGGTCGCAAATTCGTTTTTATATCCGAATTCCCCCAAATAAGATGTAGAAAATTGTAACAATATTTTAAAAGCTTTTTTGGCTATCATGGGATAATCGCATCGAATGTTAATCCAAAATGAATTGATTCTACCGAATATTTTAAAATTAAATCTCGATTAGAAAACGATCATAATTTTTACTATATACAGCTTTTAATTTTGGCGGCACACTTTAAGGATTTGGCGAACCACAAAAGTACCGCGGCACAGTGGATGAGAGTCACTGTTCTATACAATAATTACTAGCCTTACATATTAAGTCATACAAATGCATTTCAAATTTGCTTTCCTCCAACCACCAAATGAGCACATTTAAATTTTATGAAAAAAATATCAACGGTGCCGGGCTGGTTAGTGGTGCGGATATTATGAAACCCCTTAATGCCTTTTTACATTTACTTATTCATTTTTTAAGATCTTTTTGCACAATTAAAATAAATATAGAGCAATTGCAGCAAGACTGATTGAATCGTGATAAAATGGATTTTTTGCTAACAGAGCAAAATAACAATTTGGACTTACCTTTCAAAGTGCTGAACAATATATAAAAAAATGCATCTTTTAACCTCTTCAGACCCCAGAACTAAGCACAAACAATTTTGACGCAGTTTTTAGGTTACCTGATTTAAAAAATGATTACAAAACAAAATAACTAAAAAGTTTTTTTTAATTTTAATTAATAATTAGTTTAAATAATAATTAATGCCCAATTTCCATGTTTTCCATGTTTAAAACGAAGTCTACTATCTGTTGATTAATTTCAAAAACAATTGGGTGTTTTAGCTTTCAAATTAACGAACAGTAGTCAATAAACAGTATTTTAAAATGTATCCAATTGGGTACACTTGGAATGAAGAGAACCATCAGTCCTGCACACTAGCGATGTCTAGCTACAGATTGACAGATACTGATAACTCATTGTCAATTTCCCCCAATATATTAAAGGCTTCCATAATACTTGAAGGGTTCCATAATATCTGAAGGGTTCCGTTAAACCACCACTTGCTATCTCTCTCTCTACCTATCTAACTATATACTACATATGTATGCATACATATTTACAAAATAGACTGCCGGAAGTTACATTAAATTTCTGAAAAACAATTTGGACGTGAATACGTCTTTAAAGCTGCTACCATACGGGAGCAATCCAAAAAAATCTAATTGGGTATAATCCGTGTCGATTCAGGCAGGGGGGTACCTTCATAGTCTCAGAAGTTTTTGAATTTCACATATGTTAAAATATAGAACTATGTGACTTATAAGTATGTTTTTGTTTTGCTTAAAAACATTCCTGGCCCGAGATACAGGCCGCCAAAGATGGCGAATTCGGCGCAATTTTTCACTTGCGATTTTTGACAAAAACTTTCTAGTGCTCTATTTCCTGAACGGTTCAAGATATTTTGATGCGGTTTTTTATTTGAAAGATAACTATATTCTGTTCAAGATAAAAGGCTAAATTTAAAAATATCTATTTAACTTTTTTTGCTAAAGCCTTTTGAAAAAAAAAAAAAAAAATCTTTCTTATTTATTTTTTTCAAAAATGACAATCTCAAAATTTTTTATTTTTTACTGTTGGTTAATACCATTAAGTACTACATTCCCTAAAAAGAAGAGCTTCCACTTTTGCGTTTAACGGTTTTTACAAGCAATTTACAAGATTTTGCCATATATTTCATCACTTTTGTTAACAACATAGTCATATATTGGTTTCACTAAGTCAAAATTATATTAATTTGATTTTCTTTGACATGGCATTTAATTCTTAATAAATAATATTAGAGCGAAAAAAGTCATGACTTTTTTTTAATTAAAAAAAGTTTTTTTTTTTAAATTTAAAACCAGATTGCTTAGCATAACCGTAAACATAACTTAAGATTGACATTCTGAGTAAAATGCAATAAATATAATATTTATTTAAGTGAAAATAAGAATTTTACATTGAAAAGTGTATATTTATGCTAAAAATTTAGAAAAATAAATGCAATACACTGTACTTTCAACCAATACGCATGTGTAAGAAAAATTAATTACTGCACATTCGCCAGGTTGTTAGCAAGTAACGTAAATATATGTATAACAACCATTAAAATTATTTATGTATATCATTTATTCATAATCACAAATTGATTAATAATTAAATTTATTTTTATATAGCACATACATTTAGGTATTTTCTTGATTCCATTTGCCATCAAGTAATTTGAAAAAGAAAACAAGTTTGGCAGTCGTTTCTACCCCAAGGGTTATTTTTTGAGCTTGTTGTGAACAAATGCAAATGTAGAAAACTGTAGTTCAGTTGCTGCTGAAATGAGCACCTGAATTATTTTTGGGTGTTTATTACCCATGAATTATTTTACAGCAATTACAATTTCCCACACACAAATGTTGACATAGACTGCAATTTCTTTTTGAAATTAAATTTCACAAAAAGGTAGTGCACAAATTATGAACTTCAAGCCATACTTCATAGTTCAGTGTCTTCTTTAACCAAATTTAATTGGCTTTTAAACCACTTATTTTATATTTTGGGGTTAGAGATTGCTAAAAAAAAAAAAGTAAGAAAGGTGTCAGTGCATGTTCATATTTAAAAAAGAAAAAAAAAGTATTGTATAGTTACTTTATCTTGCTGATTTAGATTATTTTCGAGCTTTTTCTGAATACTTGTAACAGCTTCGGCTAATTTAGTTATCTTCTTCAAATTATTTAGCAGTTAATATTGCTTTTAATTGATTAGGCAGATCCTCAACATTCTGTTCCATTGCCCCATTGAAACTATTTTGATATTTATTTTGCTATTAAATTTCTATTTCCCTCTTTAAATACCTACATAAAAATTAGCCAATTGCTTATGTAACTGTTTATGGAACGATACATTAAATTCCATTGTAGCTGTGAAGGTAAGATGAATGCCATTTCGTTACTATCAGGACAACATTTAACATTTTTTCTTGTTTTGAATTGAGAACATGTTTATTGTCCCCATTCCTCACAACTCATAATGCTAACTGAAATTAGTAATAAATTCTTTAACATTTTGTTCGATTTGCTTTTTGTTAGAACTACTGAGTTAAATGAATGATTTTTTTTTGAAAAAAATCATCTGCTTTAAATTATGTAGAGCATGATAAATATTAGAAATATCTTTTCAAAAAAGAAAAATAGGGAAAGAAAAACACTAATATTTTACAACCAAAAACATATTAAAGCTTACAATACTTACAATATATAGACATGTTCCAAAACATACCATTTCCCAAAATTATGTCGTAAGTTATAGATAAAGCAATTAGTGGTGTTTCGTGCATGTGCTTTGTTTTTGTAAAGTTCCTTATGAAAGAAAAGGAAGAAAAATGCAAAGTGATTGAATCCTAAATAGATCTCCCCCCCCCCTAGTAGTATTGAATCCTAAATATCCTCTTTTTTTTCTTAACATCAATAGCAAGATATGAAAATCAAATATAAAAAGCTATGTTTTACTGAATAACACATATATTAAAATTAACAATTAATAGATTTGAACCCTAGCTAGGATAAAATGAGAAAATTATATTTAAAAAAACTAAAGGAAATCAATAAATATTTTAAAGTAGCGGGCAATAAGATTGGGCAATGTATGTCTGTCTGTTTGTCTACTGGTAAATTTCTTCTGTGGGAAGGGGGGATATGTTTCAAATATTTATTAAGAAAATTAAATTAATATAATTTTGACTTAATGAGACCAATATATGACTATATTGTTAACAAAACTGATGAAATATATGGCGAAATTTTAAATTGCTTGTAAAAACCGTTAAACGCAAAAGTGGAAGCTCTCCTTTTCAGGGAATGTAGTACTTAATAGTATTAACCAACAGTAAAAAAAAAAAATTGAGATTGGCTTTTTTGAAAAAAAAAAAAAAATAAATAAATAAATAAAATAAAAAATATATATTTTTTAAATTTGCAAAAGGCTGCAGCAAAAAAAAGTTAAATAGATATTTTTTAATTTAGCATTTTATCTTAAACAGAATATAGTTATCTTTCAAATAAAAAAAACCGCATCAAAATATCTTGAACCGTTCAGGAAATAGAGCACTAGAAAGTTTTTGTCAAAAATCGCAAGTGAAAAAATTGCGCCGAATTCGTCATCTTTGGCGGCCTGTATCTCGGGCCAGGAATTTTTTTGAGCAAAACAAAAACATACCTCTAACTCACATAGTTCTATATTTTAACATATGTGAAATTCAAAAACTTCTGAGACTGTGAAGGTAAGATTTTATTTTTACCTGCTTGAATTGAAACGGACTATGCCAATGATAACAAAATCTGGGGAAACAGTTTGGCGTTGTAGTGTCGAATGTATCCTCTACATCCAAAATTAAATAACACCACTGGATAGCTAAAGGATCAAATAATTCATTAGGATAAGCGAGAACAGTGACGCATCGCGGGGGGTAAAGAGGGAAGCGCCGCCATTTTGAGGTTATTCTGCTGCGTATCGAAATTCGCAATTAGTATAGCTTTTGACTCGTAGAAGCTACGATGTTCGTTTAAGTTTTAATCATCAGCTGTCGTCAAAATCTATCGATTGTATATAAAACATTAGTTTAAAGTAGTGACAGTGGATATAATGAGGTGTTAGAATTTAAAAAATATATCAAAAATGTATAGATAATGTCGGCTTATACTCGTCGAAAAGCCAAAACTATAAAGTTATTAATTAATAAAGTTATATTGTAACACAATACTTTTTTGTTTACTTGCTTTTATTCTAAATACATAAATAAAAATATTTTATTTAAACTATATAACAAGTCACATAAACGTATTCACGTACAATACACGGTTGTGTCCATGACACAGCCATATTTTTTTACATTTTTGAGGAATCAAGGATTCCTTAAGGCAGGTTTACATGCTACGATAAATGCCAGCAAGTTATCTTAGCGATCGAATTGTTTCGATTTATCGCTGGGTGTAAACAGGACATGCTAGCGTTAATTAGAATTGGAATTGGGTTAGATAGTTGATGCCGGTCGGTAGCAATTTCTGCGAATCATAACGACATATTGGAATGTGTAAACAAGTGGCGGCCATTCCTTGCTACGATTTGACTCAGTTTGAAATTTGCATCTACATCAAAAAGATTTGTGCCGAATAGTTCGTTCTTTGGTTGAATGTTGTTTTTATAAGAAAGGGTAATCATGGCAGTTAAACAAACTCCTCGAGAGTGCGTGCGTTAAACAAACTCCCGGAGAGTTCGTGTGTTCTTATTTGATACCAAGCAAAGGAAGGGCTGTAATGGGGGGGGGGCTTCTCGCGGTGCGCTCTGGGTAACGCTAAATATTCACCGATCTGTTCCGGCGGATGTTAGGCTCTCTTTGTAGAGCGGCGGTGGCACCGGGACAGTAAAGTAGGGAGGTGACGCACACCAGTCCGGTCCCTATGGCCGGTTCTGGCTGTCATGCTGTTGGAGAGTTTGTGGAAGGTACGAAGGAGGAGCCCTGCATTCCGTGCTCTTCGGGGTAGTCTGTGAAAGCCATTGATGCTACACACAGTATGGGCACAGTAAGCAATAGCCGCGTTCACATGGCACTTTTGTAACCGGCAAATCCCCTCTCCAATTCCGAAAAAACCCGTTTAGAAAAAACCCCGTTCACATGAGAAAAGAGGTTTTGTCTCGGAAAGCGGTTTTACCCATCATCCTTTGCGCACTGTTTACAATTTTTAGGCACACTATTGCCGTTTTCTTGCTTTCGCTTTTCTGAATGTTACAGTTTAAAACAAATTCTAGGGAAAGACTCGGCTGAGGATGTTTTAGACCTGATTTTTTGAAAAAAATAATTGCATTCACGATTTAAAAATTAAATATAATTGCTTTTGTTTAACATGTTTACATTGTTTTGTTAATGCTTTTTTGTAAGAGCTGAAATCTAGTATACGAAATGATGTATCTTTTGAAAATTAAGATTTTGCATTATAAAAAATGCATCTTTCTTAAAGAAAAAGGAAAGAGGTGTTCTAAGTAAATTAAGAGCATGAAAGATCGTTGCTTTTTTCTTACGATTCAGGAATATTTACAAACATTTTGCTCATAATATCTTAAAAGCAAACAAGGTTGCTAAGGGCAAACTGATTAACCAGAATATTGTCAATTGCATACATATGCTGCATCTAGCAATCAATATCAAGACATTTTATTTTATGTACAGGTAGTGGTTATGCATCGTTTATGGGACGATTGAATATTAATTCCAAATATAGAATTAATTATGACACCCAAATGACTTATCAACAAATATAATCAGACAACAAATAAAGTTCATGATGTATTTGAAAAATAGAAATGATCAAGATTCAAGCTACGTGTGTTCTTATTAAAACCAAAAATGCAACGTTATGTATTTGTTTTTTTATTGCAGGGAGTGTAACTGAATTAAATGGAGAATTGTTATCTTAAATAAAGGGGGAAAGACCGTTCAAAGCTCTGCATTTTCATATATATATATATATATATATATATGTGTGTGTGTGTGTGTGTGTGTTAAAGATGCAACGAATATTCGGCCACTATTCGGTATTCGGCCTGCCCAAATAGACATTTCTTGGTTTAGCCGAATATTCGGTCTTTCCGAATACTGATCATTATTCGGCCGAATAGTTCTGCTACGGTAGAAATGTACAAAAGTAAAGAAATTGGTAGATTTTAAGCATTTAAAATTGCATTATAGTTATTGTAAAAGAACACATTAGTATATAATTTTAATAAATAAAAATAATTTATAAAAAACTACTTTTTTTAAACACTGCTTTTAGGTTTGATACAGTTACAATATTGTATTTTATACTTAGCATTTGCTCACAAATGCTGGCAACAGTTAATTATGATGAAGAATGTGAGACTTTTATTTTGTTTAGTAGCACAGTGGAAGGCAGACTTTGTGAGTAAATTGATTTATTGTGAATATTGGGTAAGATAGCAATGGAAAAAGCCTAGAACATATCATGAATATTAAGATAGCATGTTATTGGGCTTTTTAAATTAAAAAAATATATTCCAGTTAAATGCATTAAATTTTATTAGATCTTGTAAAAATAGGTATGTAAAAAGCCATAAAATAAAAATATACTTTTATAGCTTTTAAAATATCTTTATGAAATTATTTGGAGCAAGGTAAACATTCTAAACAATAGTATTCCTTTAATTTGAATTTAGAAATTAGTAAAATAATGCTAATGCTTACCAATTTTATTGCATTCAAAACAATACAGAAAATACATTAATTTTAGGTAGTTCTGGATTCTTAAACAGAATTAAATCATACATCATAGATTATTGTGTGAATTTGGTGTTTTACTTGGTGAGTACTTTTAAAATTTAGAAAATACTTTCTATTACCACGATTTTCTAGAAATTTTAATTTTCGGCTTCGGCCTAGGAGAAATTGCCGAATATTCAGATAATTATTATATTCTATTTTTTTAACCGACTTCACAAAGGAGGAGGTTATATATTCATACCGTATGGATATCGGGTTTTTGTTTGTCCACCCATAACATCTCACAGGATGAGCCGATTTTCAAGATTTTGATTTTTTTTAATCCATCGAGGGTGGTTGCTCAAACGGAATTTATCATTCAAATGACTAGTTTTCAGTGCCATTCACTCAAAGAAGGTTTGCCTTTTGATATGGATTTTTTAAAAATAGAATATTCATGTAAAAAATGGGTTTACACCAAAAATAATAAAATAAAGTCCCTTTCGGAAAAAATAGAACCGACTGCAAATTATAAATTGCGTTAAAAAGTGAAAACTAATTTAGTTCTTTAAACAACATCGATACGATTTTTAAACATAACTTTTGAAGTCGGTGCAAAATCATGATAGGTTTTGATTCATGATTACATTTGTAATCATGAATAAATTACAAATATAAATGGCCCAGAGCTTATAACAGTTTCAATGTAAAGTAACACATGACGTAATGGTAATTAGATAATTGTGCGCAGGCTTCAAAAGTTATATTTAAAAATCGTATCGGTGTTGTTAAAGAATTAATTTATTTTTCACTTTTTAGTGCAATTTATAATTTAAAGTCGGTTCTATTTTTTCCAAAAATTATTTTATTTTGATGTACATTATTTATGTATAAGTAATTTTGAAAATCTCAATTACTTTTTAAAAAAAATCTGAACAGTAATTTCTAACCCGGTTAGTTTTATTTATAAACACCACAGGGTTGTGTAAGAAAAACCTGATATGGCACAGCCAACAAAATTATGCCTACATATTAATCGCATGTATGTGTCGTTTCCAAAAATAAAAGATACGTTTTTAAAAGTTTAAACCTTTATGTATTTCTTACTCCTTAGTTTTAAAGACATTTAAGGACATGAACTAATAAAAATGAACAAACCGATGTCACTATGATGAGTACGACAAATTATTTCTGCGTTTCAAGATAAGAAATTACTTTTTCAATAATGAATGAAAAAATCAAAGTAACAATACTCTTCTACCTTAGTACTAACATGTATGGAAACGTACAAGATCATAGGATTTTTCATCTTAATTTTTCTTAAATTTATTACATCTAGAGATGACAAAAGATATACACAAAATTGAAAAATAAACATAGAAAAAATTACAAGTAAGAAATAATTTTTATTGCTGTACTTTTAGCCTATTTCATTTAAAATCCTCAAGTTGCGCACACCATACGAAACGCGCGAATTGTCAATCAAAAGTTAACTCATGGGGAATCGAGAGTGCTGCGCGAATGGCATGCTGGGTAGAAACCCCGCAAAAATCCTGCTCTTGGGCAGGAGGCAACTAGACCCACCATTTACCCGGTAAAAAACCGGAATGCGGTGATAAGCAGGGTACAAGCGGGTTATAAGAATGCCATGTGAACGCGGCTAATGGGTACCAAACAATGGAAGTTCACTCCCATACCCAAATCTAATGTTCGAAGAAGAGAGAGCGAATTCATTGAACCTTAACGAAGTCTTACTTGCTTGTGGTTCGTTAAAAGCAAATGATACTATGACAGGAATAAAAAAGTTCTTGCTTATAACAGAACTTGTTAAAAAATACAAGGAGTTCGAACCGTTGGAAGAAAGAAACACTGTTGTGAAAAGAATTAATGCAATGCATACGGTTTATATAAAGCAAAGTTCGGAACAGCATCGTTACGATTTATCGTAGCGTGTAAACAATAGTCACTTTTTCTGTTTATTGGAACAATGAACTTGTCAATCATATTAATTACGATTTATCGAATAGTATAGACCTGACTTTTTGTTTTCGGTACATCGTGTTTGGCTGACCACTAGGCTACCACGCCCTCCCCCCGTAATTACTGGAGAATGTACAGATGCAAAAATAAATTAGTATAGGGGGGCGGGAAGCTAAAAGCATAAAAAAGCACATTTCAAGAATTGAATATCTTAATGACGCCAACACTAAAAAGTACGGAAATGTAAAAACTTTTAAATATTATTTACAATTTTAAAGAAATTATACCTAGCTCTTATAAGACCGTCGGCTTAGCCTCATTTCGTTATCATCTACTAATTCAGATATGAGTTTTCCCTTTATTTATCATGGTATTTTAGTTAACAAAAAAAGGAACCGTAATGACATGTTTTAAACGACATTTTTTTCCACAAAGAATTACGAAGTTTTGTACATACCCAGGAACTAAAATCCTTCCGCCTTTATAGGCCACTTCTACTACAGTCCTGATACCACCGAGATCAATACAACCTTTGATGATCACAGCAAATGTGCCCAGGAACATAAGTATAGCTTGAAAGAGGTCGACCCACAGGATGGCTCTCATACCTCCCTGTTAAAAAAAAAAAAAAAAAAAAAAAAGGAAGAATAAAAAAGCTGTACAAAGTGATTGTTTCGAAAGGATTAGTTTCATCTTGAAAAATCATTATGTACGTCATCTGATATGTTACTCAATTATGATTCATCAAACAAAGTAGAGTGTCACAGAACATTCGGGCTTGACCCTTAAATGTTGCATGTTTTCATTTGGTAACATACAAATTTCAATCTTTTAAAAGAATATGAGAATAAAAAGTGAAGCTCTAATTCCTATCGTAGCAGAAAAGAAACTGGCAAAATAAAGCCTTTGCAGATTTTATTCAATCAATTTTTACCTTGTAGATGGCAATCCTTGCACTTACGAAAAATATAAATACCTATGCTTTTCAACTTTTGCTGCATGGACGTTGCTCGAAAAGTAACCTATTTTTACAAAATATATCAGTGTTTTTGGATATTACACTTTAAAGTATGTTTTTTTTTTTTTTTGGTTTCTAATGTTATCATATGACAACAAACAGTTTCCAAAGTATACCCCATACCTGAATGAAAATATGATTTCTAAAGCTTTTTTTTTCAATGATTTGAACAAAAAAAAAAAAAAAAAACGTCAAGGATCATTTTTGCAACCGTTTCATAAAATATCATCAGGCTTTTAAGGCTTAAAAGATTCCTTTGATGTTTTTGAGTTTGAGGATATTTCAACGCAGTATAAAATCAAATGCGTGATCATTCATCAACCTTCATTCATCATCGTCAAATTTCCTCTACCTTTCTCTAGAACAGCGTTTCCCAACCGGTGGTTCGCGAACCAATGGGGATTCGTGTGGCATCTAAAGGGGGTTCGCGAAAATAATCTTGCAACGGCGGAATTTTTAATGTGAAAGAAAATGAAATAATAAATTTACAGAGGCATTGGGACGGAGTGTAAAAATGTGTTTTTTAATAAGTTGTTTTCGCGACAATTCGTAAAAGTTGTTTACTGGCATAGGAATCATATGTACAGAATTTGAAAGGCACTTTTTTCTAATGTTACCTGACTTCGAAAATTTGAATCTTAAAGTGATATCGAATGACATTCATTGATTTATTTTAAGCTTTGAACGTATGTTTCTCCAACAATTATCCACTTCTTCCTCTCTAGCGCGAAAAAAAAAAAATAAATAAAATAAAATAAAATATGAAAATTTACAAAAATGTAAAATTTTGCATTACTTGTGGCAAATTTCTCATATACAGAATCGAAAGTATAACAAGAAGATATTCATTAATTTTAAATTTTGTACTCTCATTTATCGCATTTCGGTCCAACATTTGCGAATGTTGAACAACAGTCGAATATTGTTTCAACCCGAAAGTGTAACCGAACGATATTTATTCACAACTTTTTCGCAATAACAGTAAAATAATTTGAAAAATATTTTTGCAAATACGTATGTTTACTATCCAATTAATTATTCAAAACGAACAAAATTTCCAAAGGTAATTTTCGTTTTTATTTCAACTTAGATGTTTTGCAATTATATTTTCATTTCTTGTTATTAACTAAAATGCAACAAGGAAAACTAATGTGCTGTCGCATTTTAGTGTTTTGTTACCTGTTTCTAACGACTACAGAAATGGGTTCGCAAGTTTCTTTCGGATCTTGAAAGGGATTCGTAAGGGAAAGAAGGTTGGGAAACACTGCTCTAGAAGTAAAAATAACTGTTTTCATGTTGAACTGTCATAAATACATAACAAAAAATAAATAAATAAATGTAATTATAGCAATAACTAATGCGAAGGAAAATAAAATAAGCAAAGTACGCTGGTTTCTGAAACAGATTAAGTAGTTTAAAAATCGATTACAACCAAAAGGAAATAACAAGATCATTAGCCGTTCTTTACTCTAATAGTTTTCGATAAAGTTCTCAGTTGCAGGAAATTAAAAGGTCTGATAATCAGAAATATTTGCATTTTCGATGTCATACTATGCTTGATCTTGCTGCTTCTTCAAAAATTGCTTTTATCAAGACTGAAAATAAATAAATAAATAAATAAATAAAAAGGGGAAAAAAGAAAGAAAAAGGAAAGGAAATCTAGGACGTTCTTTTTGTACAAAAATGGAACTCTCAAAACGATGTAATTGTCATCTTTCCTCTACACCAGAGCAGACCTCTTCCCCTTAAGTATCTTAACCACGACCTCCAAACCACAGCATTTAATTTTTATTATTTAAGTAAACATCAGTGTTTGCTAATCCCACAGTTTCCATACATGAAGAGATGCATTGTTAATTTGTCTGCAATAATAAAAACAAATTAAAAATTATCTTCAACGTTCAGACACCTTTTTTCCTTTAGCAGGAAGTTTAATACAAATAAAGAGATAACATAATACAACATGTAAAAATTGCTCAGATTTGGTTATTCAGAGATCTGCAGCGCCATATATCGTGTTGTAACATTTTTGTTTAATTATTACCTAAAAAGTAAAAACGAAGCGTTTTTATTATTGTTGTTAGATTTTTGATTCAGCTACAATTATTTTTCATTATTTCCTTTGAAAGATTATAAATAAATGAAACCTTTTGTAATTTTGTAGCCCAGTGTCGATGTCGATAGAGTCGGAGACTCTAATGTCAATGGGTTCGAGTTCAAAACCTTGCATAACGGCTTGCAGCACTCTCATTTTCATAGGTGGCCTGCTGGTAAGTGCTGGCTACCCCAATCGACTATCTGATACGGGTGAGCAGAGGTAAAGTTGCCAACTATCAAGGTGATGTGTAGGCGGGGGAAATTAAATGGTGAAGCAAATCAAACCGGCGAGACGCCAAATCCTGGGAGATTCCTCGGTCCTGAGAGCGAGATTGTTGATGATGGTCACTCCAGTCTTTTTATCCGAAAATGCAATAATTCAACGTTAGGTATAAAATCATGTATGTGCCTAACTAGCCTTCGGCACTCATAAAACGCTTTCGGCGGTTCTTAACGCAAACCTGGGGCTAGTGCCCTAGTCCGCGTTTGGTTCACACAATTTTGACTTGCTGTCTTGGCGCACACATCCTACAATTTCGTTGATTGCTTAAGCAAAAACTAAACACTCTCAAAAAAGCATGCTCAAATCTCACGAAACTTTCGTCGTATTTGAAGAAATGGCTTCGTGAAAAATGCTCCGAGTAAACCTTTCGTCAAATTGCCGAAATTTGTGCAGTAACTTTTTTAAGTCACGTGATCGCGCGAGGAAAGAATCGTTGTAAATGACGAAATTTTCCTGACGGTTGAAGAATCGTCGAAAATGAGGATTCTGTTTTTGAGAGCGCAGCCAGGGCCGTCTCCGAATTCAACATTTTCTCCCTTTCTTCCGGGCCTGCTTCAAGCAAGCGAATCGCTACTATGAGTCATCCAAGTGATCCCATGCTCCTTCACTGCGCGCGGATGGCATACGAGCTAGCTGGCGAAGTGTGTGGCCAAGGACGTAACTGGGGGGGGGGGGGGGGGGTCAGATGGGCCCTGTGCCCCGGGTGCCAGATTGGAAATTTATGAGAGAGAGAAAAATAATATTGTTAAAATAGCTCCAAAACTCTCACATAAAGTTCTTTGTCCAAATTCAATCGAAAGGCAAAATGCTAAGTATGCCTTAAATTTGTTTCATGACACCAATTCTGTTGCGTTAAATTTAAATTTAGGTGAACATGTAATAGAAACCAAAACATTTATTAATCAGATATCTAATTGGTGGAAGGTTGTAAATGTTAAACATCCTTCAAAGGCCAAGTATTTAAATGAATATTTCTCAACTCCCATCTCTGCTCTTGAAGATGACAATTTTCTATTTTTAGAAAAATTTAATATGTGGCTGACAACATGGGATAAATTGTTTCAAATGAAAGCAGAGGAAAGAAAAATGCATGGTCTATCTGGAAGGGGTGGCATGTTAACAAAGGAAACCTTTTTTGCTGTAAGGTTTACTACAAAGACTTTAATTGAACTTGTGAAATATTTATTATACTCTTTTGGTCCAAGCTATGTATTATTAGGTAAATTTCAGACAGATTCTCTGGAGGCAAGGTTTGGACAATACCGACAAATGAGCGCGGCAAACTATAATGTCTCTTGTGTTCAAGTTATGGAAGCAGAGAGAAAATTGAAGATACTTAGCCTAATAAGTTTACATTCGGAAAAAAATGGAGAGTTTAATTTAAAGAATTTCAATTGAGGAGAACTAACTGCCAATTCTGAAGTGGAAATACCAGAACACTTCTATGGTGTATCCAACTGCAATGTTGATGATAAAGTTAAAAATGATGAAATGTCAGTTTTAGTTTACATAGCAGGTTATGTAGGCTTATCCCATAAGGTGCATTGTTTAGATTGCATTTCTATGCTAATATCTGACAAAACATTGGAATTGGAGAGCCCGGATATTTATCAACTTTTTTTACTGACTGATAGAGGCACACTAAAATTTCCCAAAAAAATATTGATAGATGTATCAGTATATGCTTTAAAATTTTTTCCCGAACTAATAAGTAAAGAGTACGAGAAGTTATGTTTATAATTTCCTGAGCCAAGGAATTTAATAGTACGGCTTGCAATAGAAAAAATGGAAATTATGGGGATGGATTTTTTAATTAAATGTAATTGTGGAACTTATGTTTTAAGTCATATTGAGTATTGCTTATCAGGAATATCTAATATATTTTTTAATGATTATTCAAAAGCAAAAAATGATTATAATTCTAGGAGCAATAAAAGGAAACTATCTATTTTTACCAACTAATTGAAATATAACATCAATTTTAACTTGTAGGAGCAAAATTTACTGATAAAGACTGAAAATTTTAAATCTTACATGTTTGAAAATATAATATGCAAGTGTATATTTTTGATGTGGCTCAATTTTTTATAACAATGCTTTTTTTAATTGTTTTGTTTTTAATTTTAATGCTACAAAATAGTGTTGGTTGAAACTGAAACTCAAATACCTAACTACTCTTGACATTAGAAAAATTATAAAAAGAGTGATTACATGTAAATCAATTTTGTGGAAAGTGGGAAGTTTTTATATCTGCCAGTTAGTATGCTTATTAGTAGATTCATGAGTTTTACTCTCTAACTTGATATGTTTGTAAATAAAGAAATTGAAATGCTATATGCGTCATGTATATTTTTTGAAAATGATTCGTCATTTTAAAAATTGTGAATAAATTTTCAATTTTAGTAAATTCAATTAAAACTTGAAATTTTACAATTTAGTTGAAACTAGAAACAATATTTTCTATTTCAATTTGCTCTCATTAAATTTAGGTTTGAATTTTTCGGATTGTTTGAATTACTACATTCCAATGTAAATTTTAAAATCATATTTTGTTTCAAAATGTTAAAAAAATATAAAAGTTCTGAAAAATTCTAAATTTTGTCATGTAGAACACTTTAAATATCTAAAGAATTATTTTTAAAATTACTACTACAAAATATAAGAATAAAATGAATTTTATATTTTGAAAATAGATTTATACTTTTTTATATAAATTTAGATCTTTTAACGTATTTATTTATAGTTTAAAGGAACACTTACAATGAAAACATCCATTAATTATGCTGAAAATTGAAATGAAAGTTGATAATTATTTCCATAGCTATTTATTTATTGTTTTCCTAAGAATAATTTTTAAAAAGATGACTTTACTTAAAAGTATTGCATTTTAACTTTTAAATTATTGCTGCTTTACTGAATAATTACTGTTAAAAATGACTTCCAAAAATAAAAGCTACCAAGTACTGTAAGTTTTAACTGAAGTCCTATCAGCAATCTAATAAGATTAAAACATTTCAGTATATTTTTCTGCTTTAACAAACAAAATAGTTATATGTGTTTAATATTCTGTTGTAAATGTACCAAAATGAAGTATAGGCAGCGAAAGTTTGAGAACTTTTGGTCGGTATGGAACAAAAAAATGCGATGTGAAACGATGAAGCTCTGCAGAAAGTGGGATCACTTGGATTGCGCAATCAAATCTTGAAGCCTCAGGCCCGGAAGAAAGAGAGAAACGGTTGACTTCGGAGACGGCCCTGGCGCAGCTGCAACAAATTTCATCGTTCTAGGCCTAACAGTTCCTTCGAGATGCGCTCCATACACGTGCACAAGCTCTTTATTTTACTGTATGTATAGATTTATTATTCGTTGATTGCTTGTGCAATTCCTGTAAACGTTGTTGCTTTTTAAAGCATTGCTGTATTTTTAAAACATAGTTTCTCAGTTTTAAAGCATCGTTGCGACACACAGCAATGACAAGTTTAATAGTTGCAAATAAATCCTACAGATGGCAAAACTCCCTCCCCCCCTCATAGCATCAAAATATCGCTACTTTTTTTAAAAAATTAACTTATCAAAATTTATGCTCCGATTGCACAACTACGGTAAAAACTACAGATGTAACGCTTTTACCGTTCTAGGCCTTACAGTTTCTTCGGGATGCGCGCTACACACATATACACAAGCTCTTTATTCTACTATATGTATAAATTTATTATTCGTTGATTGCGTATACAATTTCTGTAAACCTTGTTGTATTTTAAAGCATTGTTGCATTTTTAAAACATAGTTTCGCAGCTTTAAATCATTGTTGCGACCCACAACGACAAGTTTAATAGTTGTAAATAAATCCGACAAATGGCAGAACTTTTTTCCCATCGCATCAAAATGTAATAACATTTAAAAAAAAAACTTATGGTAATTTTAGCTCCGAGTTGCACAACTACTTCAAGAACTACACTTGTAACAAATTTTATCGTTCTAGGCCTTATTACAGTTTCTTCGGGATGAGCGCCACAATGATGGCGCGTCTTTCTTGGTTTACTTTTAAGTTATTGTTACCTTCATACATTATTTTACTCTTATTTACAGTTAGTAATTTTGCGTTGTTTTTTTTTTTTTCTTTCACATAAGGTTATCGTAAGTGTGCAAAAGTTTAACAAATTAAAATAAACACAGTCATGAAATGTATTGGTGATCAAAATGTTCAAAGGGAAGAAACTATTAACATAAACAATATTTATTTACAAAATATTTACATAGTCACAAAATAAATCACATGATATTTAATTCTTTATACTTAAATCATTTCCCAACTTCCATTTTCATTTAAATTGGTTTTTTTTTTTTTTTTAGTATTTCATGGGTATAAAATAAAAGTAAACATATTTGCTAAAATTTTCTTTTCTCAATATTGTCACCAAAGATTGAATGGAAAATTGAAGCTTACCATTTTAATGCTCGGAAATTCCAATAGTTCAATACACATTCTCATCTAGCTCATCTTTATGTCTTTTTATCCATCTCTCTCTGTGTAACTCTATCTCCCTTCTTTTTTCTTTTTTTTTTTTTGAAAAAAAAAAAAAAAACACGTCCGAGGAAAACTCTGATTTTGGGCGTGGAATTAAAAAATCCCGCCCCACAAAAATTACTGGTTCAAGGGAAATTCTAAAAATATTATTTGCTAACTACATTTTTGGGCGTGAGTAAAAATAACTCCCACGGAACAAAACTCGTTAAATCAGTTAAACGTTATATTGAAAACATTCGACCCTTTTTTGTAAACAACTGGTCGAAAAAACAGAAAGTTCCCACAGCAAACAGGAATACTCCTGTTGCGAACGAGATTGGTTGCTAATTAAAACCAGCAATACTCTAGGCAAGACAGCAACCAGAGTTTAACTCCAAAAAATTATTGATATGGACGCAAAGAAAAATATTACTAATTACATTTTTCTCAGAGTCCTAGTAATGCATTGCTCACTCCAAAAAAAAAAAAAAAGAGAGAAAAAAAAAGAAGAAAAGAAATTTCATGTTTGGGTTCAATTATTAAACACTAAAACAATACATTCTGAATTACAACCATGTACTACACAACAAAACAATAATAACAAGTGCAATTATAAAAACACATCACAAGCTATACCATCAACCTGAAATATAAAATACATTTTGATAATTGCAAACTTATTTGAAAAGTAAATTCAAGTCAATTTCTATTTGAGTTCATCTCAATAATTTTGGTTTTTTAAAGAAAGTCCTTCCTAAAGAAAAAAAAAAAAAAGATTCCCTTTCTTCTTTTTTTTCTTTGATGTATGATAAAAATCTGTCACACTTGTATTTCCACAGCATTGATGAATTTCCCAGCACTCTGGGGTGTAAAACTTTTGTGGTAATGCTACGATTCGAAGCGTTGCACTAAAGGTTCACTGGATCACACGAAGTCCAAACATTTTAAAGTTTAACTTCAAAAAATTAGTGATATGAACGCAAAGAAAAATATTTCTAATTCTATTTTTCTCAGCGTTCTAGCAACACACACATACACGATCTCTTTATTTCACTTTATGCATAGATTCATCATTAGATCATGCTGGAAAATGACAGTTTTGTTTCAAAAAGGATATCAAGCGAACAACACTGGATGCTTGTGTTTTTGTGTGTGTATGTGCGTGTGTGTTTTAACCAGTGGTGTAGTCGAGGGGGAACGCAAGGGGTGCGATATTTCAACTAAATGGACCCATTAACTATTGTAATTTATGTTTTTGTATGAACTAAAAACTTAACCAAAATGAAATTCGTGCAACTTTCTCCAACCTCTAAACTTACAAATTTTGAATGTGAATACAAACAAAAGAATTGCGCGTAAGCAGAAGCACTAGCCGGGGAAAGGGATAATATGCCTTGGGCGCATTTTTTGTTGTTTAACCCGAGCGCTTCAACTGCTGCTATAAGAGAGTCAAATATCCATGTCCCATCTCATAACCCTCCATAAACGCTACATTTCCTATTTATTTCTTTGTTTGTTAAAATTATTTAATTATTTTCTATTTCTTTTTAACAATGAGTTTTGCAAAATGTTCAGCTTTCTTTCTCCTTTCTAGAATTATTTATTTTATTTCGCTTATTTTTGCTTAAAAATATTCAAATGATATTTGCTTCATCTTAGTATTGCATCTTGTTTTTCTGATGAGGAATTTTCATCCAATAAAATTATGAGATCATAAAATATTCATTAAGGTTATGCACAAAATTTCCAGACGGATTATAACCTCATCGCAGACATCTGCTCTTACACAAAGCTATCTGCTACTTTGGTGTTAGTAAATCAGAAATAGTACCTAAGAAAATCAAGGAAGAAGTTAGAAATTTTATTGTAAATGTATAACGTCAATACTACCTTTACCTCATATTAAACTTCCATTGTTCGAAGGGAAAGATAAATTACATATAATTACTAAACACTGAAATATATGAAAGTGCTTACCAAAGTACTGTAAAATGTACAAACTAAGCCAATGGTGATGGTAGATATCCAGATGGGAATGTTTGTCACGGAACTTAAAGCTAGTGTTGGAGCGTACAGTGCCACTGACGTAATAAGAACCTAATTAGAATACAATATTTTAATTTAAATGCCAGTTGATTTTGATAGTGTTGTGAACAAACAGATAATCTTCTAATTGTTATTTTTTAATAAATAAATGTTAATTGAGCATTTTGAAACAAATAAATCGTGGAGATTCAAATGAAACACACAAAGTCAAAATTATTTTATCATACCGCTCTTAGACAGGACTTTCATCAGTAGGAACACTTGAGTTTTAAAGAAAAGCTGAAAATCCAAAATTTGATAAGTTTGACTTTGTGTGTTTCACTTGTAATCTCACAATAGAGTCTTACCAAAGTGTCACTAAATGATAATAAACCTACCACTGCTAAAAAATGATGACTTTACATGTAATTCTTTGCTGCACAGTGTAATATCAATTAATTTATGAGCAAATGTAAGTGATAAAAGAATATATTTTAACACAGAAGGGAGCAGCCACGCATTTTTAACATGAATCTTTTCTCTCCGTGTGAATCCAAATGGAATCAGAAAAATCTGTCGAAGAGATTCCATTCGAAGATTCCTATTCTTCGGACGCGAAACATATTAATTAAGAAAACAAAGTGGGAGAGCTGCAAAATCACATAAAATAACAAAAATACTAGGTATGGAATTTTGAATTTATCTTTTTATTAATCCTCATAAAAAGTCATGGAAAGTTTCTTCATCTAAGCATAATTTCTGACGTGTTTATGTAAATCCCTCCCCCATCTTTTTTAATAACTTCCTAATGAAACAAAAACACATATTTGTGCGATAAAACGGGATTATTTCAATAAAAATTTTCAAAGTTTAATATTTTATAATATTTATAAATAAATGCACGCAAGTGATTTATAAAAAACACTTTGTAAGGCAATGTGTTTTAGATGTCATTGGTAATTATTCTGCAACTGTTAATATTGTAGAATAAAAGCAGTAATAAATGCAATAAACAACGCCAAAATATTTCTCAAGCGTGGAAATACTCACTGTTTGCAGGATAAAAGCTATGCAGCAAATTGTTCTTGTAAGCTGACCAAATCTTCTATTCAAATACTTAAATAAATAAATAAATAAATAAATAGTTTAATACAAAACTAGTGCATAAAATAAATAACAATCTGTTGCCTCAGTAACAAAATATTTAGAAGTTCTTCATATTAAGGAAAAATGGGGGTGAATCTACTATTTACTCTGTTTCAGAATTCATTCTTTTAGGCGAGTCAAAACAACGATGGACGAGCTTAGACTATTTGTTCTTTTTCTGGAATAGTTTGCAGTCACCTTACGATTGATTTAGAAAATACCACCAAAAATATTGTAATTCTGCTAAAAGGATAGTAAAATTGATTTTTAATCAATGAAACAGTGTCAAATTACAATCTGCATAAAGAAACCTCAAATTTTTATAAATCATTGACGTTAAATTTTGAAAAGATCTTCTTCGGTATTCCTCGCAATATATCGTTTTAACTACTTGAGAACTTCCTCATACGATTGAGACTTTGATCGATATAAATTGAACGTAATCCGACCAAATTGTTCATTCTAAGTAATAATATATGTGTATAGTAGCATCACTACGGGTGAGGGATGGGGGTGACACCCAAAATGGATTTAACAGTTTATGAGAAATATGTGTATTGCAATTGTTCCTTTTGCCCATTATATTTTTGGTATTCTAAATCTATCAGTGAAGTATCTGCCTAATGGTCACTAACTCCTTGTTTTTTTAATAGGAGCAGTGGGGGCCAAGAAATTTCTTTTCCGCAGCTCCGCTCCTGCTTCGCCCAAAATCTCGTTGCTTCACTCCTTCTGTTCTACGCTCCGCTCCATATCTCTGATTATTTGTTCAGAATGAAGCGTTTTTTTCTTGTAGAACCGTGGGTGGGAGGGATGACACTACAAAATACCGCCCCAGGTGACGCCTGTGATAGGAACGTCACTGATATAAAGATATAAGGTAAATCGGGGGAAGTAGCCACACTTGAGGGTTTTTTCAATTACTACATTAAAAATTGAAATAACAAGATCATGAAAAAAATTTCAATGTTTAATTTGTTACGTACATAAGTTAATTCGCTTCTCAGTATGAAAATAAATGAGAAATTTATTGTTACAAAAAGTCACTCAATTGTAGCATGTTATCAGATATATATGGGGAAGATGCCACCAGTTATGGAGGAAGATGCAACACCGCAATAAATATAAAAATAAGAGAAATATTACAAAATTAAATGTGAATTAACAATGAATAGAGAAAAACAAAACAAATTTAATTCTTTTATAATTAGCTTGCGAAAAATAATAACAGCACAGGTCGAATGATAGCCTACACAATATTTCACTCAGTGCAATTGATCATCATTGCAATCTTCGTGCAGCCATTTGTTGCATTCGATGCACTGAATCCAGTCACACTTGGGACCTTTTTTATCATAAGAGAACCCTTTATACACAGCACAAAAATCGTCATTATTATCCTTATCAAAACTGTCCCCACGGGTATCTCGAGGAATTTCTTCACTTGAGGGTGACAAGCTGACACGTCTCATCTTCTGTTTTTTAGAAGGTTTCTTGTTATTTGTTTTGCCCTTATCCGCCAGCTTTATCATTGCTGGAACCATCAGAAATAACAAACGCATGCTGTGGGATTGCCTGTGGATTATGGAGGTAAAGCCCAATAGCTAAAAACCCTGTTACGATCTGGCTTCTTGTGTATAGCCAGGAGTTCAGGGCTTGTCGCCAGTGTGCTGTAAATACTTTGTAGTGATGCTTGGAAGACAGAAAAGAATTACGTTATTTTCTGTATTATGATAATTATTTTTTATTTCCAATACAGCAGGCATTTACAGACATTATCCTAATGTCTGTAAATGCCTGCTGCATTGCTTTTTTCCACCTAATTTTCTTTATTTCCATTTCTCACACACCATAACATTACAACTCACAACAATGCATGCTTAGTTTTAACTTGAATTTATTAGGAATTCTCACTGTTGCACTAAAATATTGTGAAGAGCAGTAAAACTTACATTATCCCTATTTGCAACAATGCACTAAACTTATAAAAACTGAACCTCTCCAGTGGTTCTAAAGTGGGTAGTTGAGAGGGAGAGATATGTTCTTAAATGTAATTGAATAAAAGTTAATATTCAGCGTAAAATTAGGCACACATTTTTCAAAAATTGCAGACACGTGTTTCGAAGTTGCAAAGAACCCCCTTTTCAATAACTTGGAATAAATATGTGAATGAAAAACCCCCATTTTCATCTGGAAGCTCATTCCTTTGCATTGAAAGTGGGGTTCCTTGCAAATTAAACAACCAAATTTTCTGTATTATAAAATACAAAAATAAAAAACATATTTTAAAGGTCATTTCATTTATTTCTGAACCATGTGGTGTCTTCCCCCAAGTATAGGGGGAAGATGTCACACACGCTTCCTTATTGCTACAGTGTTATGGCCGCTTCTACATGCACAATATGTGTAACTGACATATTGCTAATATCTTATTTAAAATAACAAGTACGTTTATAAACTTTAAATATGTGGAACGGAATGTTATAAAAGGGTTATCACCACGTTAAATGCTCACGAGATCTAAAAATAACACCGATTAAAGACAGTTAGTTCAGATAAGTTCACAAGCCACACGGACCAGACTCTTCACACAAGTGGCTCAGTTTAGCAATCTATCGACACATAAAAGTACTATTAACAAAGTTGCGACTTCCCTCAACTTGCGTCTTCCCCCGAATTACCTTATATATATATATATATATATATATATATATTAGGGTGGCCCTTATTTTTCAACTTTCGAAAAGCTTACCTCCCAACCCCCTATCTTGTTCCAATCAACAAAAAAATGATATGTACAAAATTTTAGCTTAATCGGACTTCATTCTAGCTGCCCTCATCGACCATGAGTTTTTGAAATTGTCATCTGTAAAGTTATTTTTCAAGATATTACTGTTATTTAATATTTACTGTATAAATTAATAATTTTCGAGAAGAGGGAATGAAATGCTTTATAAAGTTCCCACTACCTGGCAGCATCAGAACTGTATGAACTCAAAAAAAAATACTTTGCTTATTATTTTCATTCTGATTTGAGATGTGATTCGGGAAAGACGTAAAGCAAAAAGGCGCTTCAGCCATTGTTCAATATATATTTTTGTGATTTTTTGAGAAGTTATTGGTTGGTGTAATAATTCAGTGTGGACTGTGGATTCTGTAACTAAGTGTGTTACTAAGTTGAGATAATATTCATCCTATTAAAAGTGCAATGACGGAACCAATGTTTATTCTTTGTGTGCTGTGTACTTAATCTAATAAGTGTTATAAGCCAAATTCAAGCTTCAATTCTGTAAGTGAGTAAAAATATTTCATATTCTACAGTGAAATATCTATTTTTACATTCGAAATACTTTAGTCGGTAATTACAACAACTGATTAAAATGTATTCACTTCAGTGGCTCAACAACGTTTCGAATCAACAGGTTTTAAGAGTTTTTTTCTACAATGTAATAGTTGTAAATCTTACAACGAAAGAAAGCGCAGCGTTGGTGATTCAACAAGTTTCCATCTTTTGGCAAAAAGCTCGAATTCCTCCTAAAAGAACTGATCACTGCATTGATAAGTTACTTAAACTATATGATGAATGGAAAGGTTTACAGAAAAACTTGACAAGAACTTCGGGTAAAGAAAAGAAAAAGACAAAAGAGATTTTTTTCATAGAAAAAATGGACGATATCTTTGACATAGCTCATTCAGATGCTTTGGAACAGATGAAAAATGAAGACGATAAGAAATTTTTAACTATTCAGCGCCAAAAAGGAATAACGGACTCCATGATTGCTGTTGATCAAAAGCTAAAATATAAGGAAGAAAGAGCACTAAAACGCTCTGTAATGGAAAGTGTCAGGAAAAAAAGAACTTATGAAGAAATGGAACAACAATTTGCTACTTTTCAACCTGTTGTATGATGTTTCAACAAAAAGCAGCCAAAATTGTGATAGTGGTGACGACAGTGAAAATTCTACCATCGTTCAACAGATATCACCAACAGCATCAACTACAGCCATAGATCCAGCCCGTCGAGGTACATTACATTTTTTACTCCCCGTCTTTGTGAAGTTTTTGATAGGTGCAAAATTACTGATAGAAATGCAGTTTTCATATTAATGGCTTCTGCAGAAGCTTTCGGGCATGATACTGAAAAGCTAGTAATAAATCGTTCTCCTTTTCAAAATCTCAGAAAAAAATTTAGGGAAGCAAGATACACAGGAATCCAGAACAAATTTAAATTAGACAACTGCCAAGAATTAGTGTTACACTGGGATGGAAAGTTGCTCCCAGCACTAACGGGTGTAGAAAAGGTTGAGAGACTGGCAATAACAGTTACCTTTCAAGGCAAAGAGCTGGAACTGCCTGAAATCCCAACATCTTCAGGAGAAGAGCAAGCGTTGGCTGTTTACCGTGCAGTCGAGAAATGGAGTATAACTAACAAAATTCAGGCACTTTGCTGTGATACTACAGCAAGCAACACAGGCCGAATAAATGGTGCCTGCATGAATCTAGAAAAGTTGTTCAATCGTGATCTGTTGTACCTCCCTTGTCATCATCACATTTTTTAATTAGTTTTGAGAAGCTGTTTCGACTTGCTGATGGCTACTGGTCCAGACATGCCACTTTTCAAAAGATTTAGAGAAACTTGGGTTAAAATTGACAAAAATGTTTGCATAACTGATAAAAATGAAGTGCCTTATGATGTCCGCTCCACCATTATTCATTTTATTGAAGATCAGCTTGCTACTCATAAACAACTGCGGGATGATTATCAAGAATTGTTGGAGTTAACAATAATATTTCTTGGAGGCATTCCAAAGAATGGCATATCTTTTCATATACCAGGCGCTGTAAGTCATGCTAGATAGATGTCAAAAGCAATCTTTGCATTAAAAATATTCTTATTTTGAGATCAATTTAAATTATCTCATAGGGAGAAGAATTCCTTAAGAAGAATATGTATTTTTCTTGCTCGAGTGTATGTTCGAGCTTGGTTCTTGTCACCAGATGCAATTAAAGCACCCTATCATGATTTTCTTTCATGCCTGTTGAATTATCAGGCTATTGATCCAGAAATCAGTAAGGCTACTGCAAAAAATTTTTAAAACATCTCTGGTACTTAGTTTTCGAAACTGTGGCTCTTTCCTTTTTTGATGACAATGTTCCAATAGATGTTAAGATAAGTATGGCTCAAGTTATGATGGAGGTTGAAGGAAGTGAAGAACAGGAAGAAGATACAAATCAATTTAAGCGATACATTCTTCACCCAAACGATTTTTTATCATTTTCAAAAATCAAGTTTCCGTGTTTTGAAATTTCTAGTACAAGAAACTTCTTCACGAGATTTTGTATCAGCTCCGATTTTCTGTACAAAGACCCTTCAACATGAAAAGATGATGTTGGTTATAAGAATAGAATTAAAAAACTTCAGACCATCATTGTTGTGAATGACGTTGCAGAAAGAGGTATAAAACTAATTAAAGATTATAATAACATTCTTACAAAAAATGAAGCTGAGAAACAATTTATATTACAAATTGCTGCCGGAGAGCGTAAAAAACCACAACTGCTACTAAATCCTCACTTATGAAAAAATAATATTTATTGTTATTTCGCTTATATTATGGTGTAATTCTATCAAAAGTGTTATAGTAAATAAAAGCGCTTTGCTCTTATAGAAGTTAGGTGATTTATTTTTAAAAATCAAATCCGTCTTAATTTTTCATGCTGTTTTGAAATTTTTATTTATAATTTACTTTGGGGAAATTTGATTTGAAATGTTTTTAAACAATTGCTGTGAAGACCATACAATTCCACATACATTTCTCAAAGAAGTAACGGACAAGCTAGGAGCTAGGGAAGAATATACATGTTTGTAATGGAATTAATCAATATGCATTTCTTCAAGCTCTTTGAGGGTCGCCTAAACGTTAAATGATTAAGCTGAAATTTTGCATAGCCCTTTTTTTTTCATCATTTGAACAGGATCAGGCGTTGGGAGCAGCAAAATTTTAACCTTCAAAAATTACATATGGTTAAGGGCCACCCTAATATATATATATATATATATATATATATATATATATGTATATATATATATATAAGGTAATTCTTGGGAAGACGCAAGTTGAGGGAAGCCGCAACTTTGTTATATATATATATATACCGTGCAAGAGAAAATGAGTTATTCGACATTATCAACATTATGCTGTGATTAATAAATCCCCTCCATATACCTGACTATTTATTCAGAATGCATCGTTTTTTACTTGTGGGAAGGGGAGGGATGACACCACAGATTACCGCGCCAGGTGACTCCTGGGATAGGAACGTTACTGATATATATCTATAAATATATGCGTATATATATATCATGCAAGAGAAAATGAATTATTCGACAATATCAGCATTATGCTGTGATCAATATCTTTATATTTACCGTAACTGTTAGTGAAGTTAGTTAGTTTTATTCAAGGAAAAATAGTCTAATTAGTAAACATCTCTTACTTCGTAAGCAGAAGAATCTTGCAGCTTGAAAAACACTGGAATATAGATGTAAGCCGATAAAGTAATGCCAATGACGAAGCCAATATTCATGTAAGCCAAATGGATTCCAAATCGATACATTTCCGATGGAATTCCGATGATTGTGAGAGCTGACAAGTAGGTGGCCATAAGAGAGAAGGCGACAGGTAGGATGGACATGTTTTTGCTGGCCAGCAGATACTCATCTGTGGTTTTCTGCCTTGTTCCTGAGAAGCGAAAGTAAACTCCAATACCCACAGATATTAGGAGCATCAAGACGCAGATGATATAATCTACCACTCCTAGTGTTGCAGAATCAGTGCCCATTTTAGATCTGATACGATGAAGTTTTCACTCGGTCAAATGCTGTCAAATAAATCTCTATAAGAATTTCAAGTTTCCTTTGCGCTAACATCGATACTAGAAACATATTTATAGTTATAGTTCTGATATGAGATAACCTCCTACACACCAAAAAGGATAACCAAATCCACAGGGGATTTGGGAAAAGGAAATGTCTTCGAGTCCAGTCTTCTGATTAGACAATATTTTGATAAGGTATAAAAAAATTACTATCTGTCAAGGTGAAACAAACAGCAAGCATTCTTTATTCAAACAAACATTCTTTATTTAAATCATTTTTAGTATCCCAAAAACAGGAACCTATGATGAGTGAATGAGATGTCATAATACACACATATGTAAATACACACATATATATTATACTTCTCAAGCTGAGGGGTGCCATGTACTCTCTCCTGAGCTGCCAAAATAACTAGTCTGGATGTCATACATAAAGATAAAAAGTTTTACTTTATAAATAGAAATTCGTGGGAGCAAATTACGACTTACTATCAACAGCTTCGAAATGTAGCTCTTTTTGCCTCCAGTCCATTCAATGCATGTATTACCCACTCCTAAAATTCAAAAGCACTCCCAAAATTCAAAATTTAGAAAGTATTATCGTAAAGGTAGGAACACATTTTTTAAGAAAGAAACTTATTGTGTGAAAAAAAGCTGAAAGTATCTTAGAAATATAGTTAAAACTAAAGTTTAAAAAAAAGTGAAGTAATTAAATAAAGATTGAAAAATAAAAAATTTGAAAGTAGGGTTTTGAAATGGGGGAAAAAGTGTGTCTGTCGGTCTGTCGCTTTATCGGTCTGTCTGTCCCCATAATAACTTTTGAACGAATTGTCCGATTCGAAAAACTCTTTGGATTCGAAAAATTATTTTTGTATTCGAAAGATCTCGGCGAGGACATCTCATTTCCATATTTTCCTTTTTGATTCGAACAATTTTTCGTTCAATTTTGAACAGTTCAAAAAATTTCAACATTAGCTCCTATGGGTAAAAACGAAGCAAATTATGTAAACTCTGGGCATAAGATCCAAGTTCCTATGAGCAAGCTTATTGGAAGAAGCTATCGGCGTGAAATATTGATTTAAATAATTTCTGTTAATTTTTGAACAGTTCAAAAAAAAAAAAAAAAAAACATTAGCGCCTAGGGGGAAATTTCAATCCCATATAAATCTTGATCTAAACGACGGATTTTCTTGCAACAAACTTTATCCGAAAGATGTTACGATGTAGAACATGTAAAGATACGAGGTTCAACAGGAACTGAACGAGTCTATTTTTCTATAAAATTTTTTATCGGGATTTCTAAGGATATTTCTCATTGAAAAAATGAATGAGTGGAAGATTGAATCAATGAATTAATGAAAGAGTGAAAGAATGAATAAATGAATGAGTGAAAGAATGAATAAATGAATGAATAAGTGAATGATTGATAAAATAAATAAATGAGTGAATGAATGAAAAATAAATAAATGAATGAATGAATGAAAGATAAATAAATGAATGAATAAATACATGAATGAGCAAATGAATGAATAAATACATGAATGAGTGAATGAATGCATGAATAAATGAATGACTGAATAAATGAAAGAATGAATGAGTGAATGAATGGATATATATTATCCGTTGAAAGAGGTATATTTGAAGTAATTAAGAATTAAAGCTAAATGAGAGAGAGAAATATGAAGCTAGTCAGGGTTCGTACGCTTTTGGCAAAACCAAAAATAAGGACTTTCTAAGGACTTTTTAAGGACCTACAAAAAATTTTAAGCACCTCACAAATTTTTCGAAATATACAAACTGTTATGTTTATTTCAAAAGGAAACATTATTGAAAGAGGAAATTGATTTAACATCGTATTTTTATTAGCAATACAACACAAACACTTTTACGGGCCTCTCTTTGACTTGTTGCTTTTTTAATGTCCAGTACAGTCAGGGAGTTAAATAATTATTGGAGCTAGTAATAGGAAGCACACAGCACAAGTATTAATCATATATAAGCAAATTATCATGATATGAAAAATTATCAAAAATAGTTAGTGCTATAAAATACAAGTTAAATGAAAAACAATTTAAATACAAAAAATTGTTAAAGAAAACGTTGCACTTTGTCTTGAAAATTTGTGTTATGTTGCCAGCATCTCAATTTAGGCTTACTTAAATTTTTATCTCTGCCATAAATAATTCGTTAAAATTATTTAGAAGAGTTTGAAAAAATTCAGAAAAAACTTTTTCAACTTGAGAAAAATATTTCATTTTGGAAACAACATACAAATAAAAAAATGGAGCTTTTTCGCTTAAAACTTTGTACATTACCCTCAAATAGTAACTACCAAAATTTAACAAAACTAAAGTTTCAAAAATTGAACAATTATTTTAAATAAAAAATGAAACAAGCAGACTACAGGCTGTAAATACTAAAACAACTGTCAACTTTTTAAATAATTGATATATTTACAGGCTGCAAAAAGATAAAAGTCTCAAAAGCTGCGTGCAATTTTCGGCGAAGCACATGCTAGATGTTAGCAATTTTCTGAAGAATAGGTTCTTACACTTTCGCGTTATAAGATATGAAAATTCATGTAAATTAATACATGTCTTTTTAAAAAGTTTCTTGAAAAATTTTCTTGTTTTGTAGTACAATCCCTTTAGATAAAAATACATGTACAACAGCTTGAAAAATCGGATCTTTTTGGAAAAAATCGAATTTTCGTTCACAAATAAAAACAGAAAAACTAGGGGAAAACGGAGCATTTGGCAACTACGGTGTATAGGTTTAAGAAAAGGTCGATTCCTTCAATTTACTGCAAATTAAGAAATTTCACGAGATACAAATTTTGATTAAGGCAGCAAAATATCCATCATCTCCCACACAACAAAACCCCACAGCGAACGATCACAAAGCCAAATTGGTCAATAAAAATTTACTAAATATTAAAACATTGCTTTAAAACAAATTTTCGATACGGGAATTTATTTGATCTAAAAAGAAATGGGAGAACAAACTGTTTAGCGAAAGATCAGCTGAAAAGTGATCGGGAGAGTTGGCAAACTCAGCGCTTATTATAGTGTAAGACACAAGAAAAATGATAATAAAAATAAATCATTCTTTTACTTTTAACAGTATAAATAAGCTATAATCATACATGCGATTGGTCAAGCGCAAAAAAAAGCTGAAAGTTTTTTTTTTGCCTACATATTACTTAAATGTATCTCTTTTATTGAGCTAGATGTGAACAATATGCTTCTTTGAAGTATCCCCGCCCCCCGCCTTAAATTAAATAAAAGTTTCAAAAGCAATATTTATTTACTGATTACTTGTTAACAGCTGCTCCTACTTGCTTTATTGATAATTGTTTTGAACGTATTTAGATTTAGTAACAATTTTCAAGCAGAAAAACTATTTATTTGCTTTGTAACTAAACTTAATAAATAGTATCGAATCCCAAATTTGAAATCCCGAAATTCGGCCCTTTTTCGAAAATTCCCGATTTTTGTTTATTAAATTTTTTCATCTAGTCCTTAAAAGTCCGTTTTTCAAATTTTATTCATTTTTCTTTTCTCTTTTAAAAGCAAAATGAGGGAACTTGTGTGATTTGTTTTTCTGTGTGGTCTTAAATGGTGCCCAGTTACGGGGCACCATTGCATTTTGTACAAATGCTTGGTCTTTTGATTCGACTTCTCTACTAATTTTTTAATATATTTTTTTTTATAGATGTAGCTCGATTTTCTTTTCATACAATTGCAGGAAATAGCAAATTGGGAACTGCCATGTGGGTGTGTACAAGTTCATTTTAACTGAATTGGGTGTTGTAGTTTGAAGCATTTTATCAAAATCCATGAACATTTTCTTTTTTTTTGTAAAAATATATAACACATCAATTTACTTATTACTTATTTTCAAAAAAAAAAAAAAGAACAAAACAAGAGTTAATTATTTTTCTAACCAGTTGAAAAAGCACTGCAAATTGTAGTAAGAATTCAATGATGTTAATGTAAATCCGCCATCTTTGTTCCTGTTAATCAGCCGTTTAGGGTCTGTGCGAAAGCCGCGATAGTACCGGACCCGAGCAAACCAAATTGAGGTTCTATTAAGTAGTTGAAATGAAAGAAGTTTGATTCTTGTGAAGAGTACAAATAGAGCGCAAGGGTACCTTCTTACTTTAACAAAAAAAAAAAAAAAAATAAGCACCTGGAATAAAAAATAAGGACTATTTAAGGACTTTTTAAGGCCTTAAAAATGAAAATGAACATTAAGGACTTTCTAAATACCTTTAAGGACTGTACGAACCCTGTAGATAATAAATTTGAATTTGGTGTATACGGGAAAGCAGGCTCGTATATTTCTAGACGGACCTTCTTATTTAAAAATACTTTTGCTTTGTATTAGAAAAAAAAAAGTTAGGGGTTATGAGATGACGACATGTATGTCCGTCGGTTCCCTCTTCCTCCAAACTTTTACGAGAATACATCAATTAAAACAATTTTCCTTTCTTTTTTATTTCAAAGTTTATTCATAAATTCCAACATACACTTTGGAATTTACTTTTAAAATTGTAAAACTTTTTCATTCAGCAAAAAATTTTTATAGCATGTTTGCTACGCATAGATGCTTATCATGCTTAGCAATTACATGAGTGAAAGAAGCCATTCGAGCATCATAAGAGCCTTTTATGTAAAAATTTTGAAAAGGAAATTAGGAAAAGTAAATTTGAATATTTATCATTACTCATGTATCAAACGTAGAGCTTTCGAATTCACTGAAAAGAATACAAAAAGCATAGGGTTTGTATTTAAAAATGTATGATTTTATTTTGGGCAATTTGTCTTGCAGCTGAATCGTTTGCACCCATGAAAAAACTCCAGATTGGTTACGGTACTCGTTAAAACTATGTTATAAACAGGTACATATTACTCAGATTGAACTTATTGATAGTATATGTTCCTAACACATTTATAATATATATATTTCTTTAAAATTTCATTAAAAATAGATTTTGTACTCGTATATTGTAAAAATTATTCAGTTTAAGTAAATAAATATTTTAACATGGTGATTGAAAATATGACACGGCACGTTCATTAGAAGGAACCGAGTGGACTATTAACTAACCAAAATACAGTTCAACCACGGAGTTTTGACATTTAGACGCTTCTGCTCATGTCAGAAAAGAACGAATCCATTCGAGTTTTAGAGAAGTTCGTTTTGCTGGTGCGTTTATTTAGTACGAGAGTCAAAATGTATGTTTCTCTGTTTGTTGAAAACAACAAAATTTATAAACTGGCATATGGCATCAGTTCAGAAGAAATCAACTATGCTAAACGAACTAGAACGAGATCAAAAACGGGACACTCCTTATACCAGCCCCTGAACATGAATTTATTCGCCTTGACACACTGCCAGGCTGATCGTTTTGGTTGAATTTTCTTAAATATCAAGGTTCATGAAATAGTATGTAAATATCAAGAATTAAAACAATTTTCCAAACCGGTAAAATTAATAAGGCAAATAATTTAAAAGGCTTATAAACATTTTACTTACTTCACCAAGATAAAACGATGTACACTGTGTACATGCTTCAATATGATTTTAAAAAGATTTTCGAACCATTCAAGATTTTTCTACTAACGACGTGGCATTGTTCCAATGCCATTACAATTAAATGAGAACATGTGAAACAATGGTTCGTTCGCTTTAGGTTTAATGACTCAAGATCTTTAATGAGCAAGATTAATGCTGAAAATAAGTAATAATGATTTCCTTATCATCATAAACTGTCTGCAAATAAAAGGCTGAATTATGATTCTCTTCTTCATTTGGAATCTCGGGGGAAGTTTCTTGATTTATTTCTATATCAAAATTGATAACAAGCACCCTTCAAAGTGGACCAAGCTTAAATTTCTATGTATGGAGCTAGATTGCTTGGTGAGGAAGACCAGCTTTTATGCGGTAATAACTTATAAAATAATATAAGTAATAACTTTTTTCTGTAGCATTTTTCATGCCTTAAGGTTTTAATACGTGAAGGTTGGATTTTCTTCTTTACTACAGAAGAGTAAACCTACGACATTTAAAATAATTTTTGTAAGGCGGCTGTGGGCGGGGCTTAATATTAAAGCTACATAAAAAAGCGCAGTTGCACTGCACTGAAAAAAATATACATGTAAAAGCACAGAAGGGAAGCTGATGCTTTTTTAAATTTACGAAATTGATTGCAATTAAATAATAAAGTCTCTTGATAACAGTTTCCGTGTCAAATTCTTGTTTTCCGCACTTATTATATCTACAGAGAAAGATTTATTAAATTAGTTAACACTGAGCACATGAGATCTGTGACTACCAGTTTAAAAGTTGTAAAAAATACATAAATAATTATATGCGCTCTCTTCAGTGGCCAACTTCTCCAACATACAGATAAATCAAAGCAGTATGGGCTCAACAAAATTTGAATTTGCGTTCCAGAGGTACTGATTCAGCTTACTCACTCATTCGCGACTACTGCGGTAGACTATCTGTTGATTTCAGAGATACTAATTAAGCCTACTCACTTATTACGCCACTAATGTGACAGATAATCTGTTGAAATCAATTAACAGAAATATCTCTGTTTTTTTTATCTCTGTATTTTCCTTTTTTGAAGTCTTAATGGTTTCTTGTTTTTAAGTTTCTGTAATTTCACTTTAGACTCCCTATAAATGATTTCCGACTGATTCTCATGTATTTTAGGGAAAAATGTTCACACAGTGTGTTATGCATATCATTAAAACATAAATTAACGTGATTTTACCATATGTGAGCGTTTTTTATTCGTTTTACCTTTTATTACGTTCGATTGCCGTCAATGCCACTGACCAGTCAATCTAATTTATAATAATTATGATTATATCAAGGGCAGTTTAGGTAATGAGAAAAGTTCGTAAGCTGTAAAATAGTGTGAAGAAATGCACTGTTAGAAATTTCATAATGAAATTACGGTTAAATGACCGGCAGCAGTCTTTCCATCTAACTCACCGTTAAATTTACGGTTTGGGACATTTTTCTATCTTCACGGGACCTAACCATTTCCAATCAGCTTGGTTAAAAAGCCGTAAATACAAAAGTTTACGGTTTTATAACTATTTGAAAATGGTTTCAAAACAAAATTCTGACCGTTTATGAACCATTTCGAGGCGTAGAATCTGCCAGGCGTAGAAATCGTAAACGAAGCTTGCGGGAATCGAACCCGCTTGTATGGCATGCCAACCTTGCTCTCTAACCATTTGGCCATTTGCACCACACAAAGCGGTCGTTTATTTATCAATAAATCTTTCTTTTCAACAGGAGAAGAAAGATTTATTGATAAATAAACGGCATTAAAATTGAGATTTCAGTTTTTGATTTGGATCCAAAGCCATTTTTGGTCTAAATTTACTGTATATAGACGAAAATCATTTTATTTGCTGCAAAAATTAAAATACAAACAAGTTTCAGCAGCTCAAGTTATGGGTTCGCTCATTCGCAAACAGTTCGGGAATCCGATGTCTCCAATTTTTCATTTACGTGTGTATGTCTTTCCATTTAGTTACCACTGTTTAAGCTACTTTTTTTTTCTTCTTTTTTTGTATACACATGCAGATTTGAAGTGATAAAACGTTTTAGTCACATTTTAACAACAACATACGACCGGTAAGGTTTCGCAACCAAGATGGACGCCTGATTCTTACTAAGCGCTTGTAAATTACGGTTAGTTAAACGTTCTTTAGTAGAAACAGAGAATAAACGATTTTTTCGCAATCAGCGGTTTGAGTAGCATCTTTTTAATGGTTATTCAACTGTTTTAATTAAATATGGTAAAATAACAATCAAATAAATGATTATTTCACTATTTTCGTACGGAAATTTTTAACAGTGTGAGACTAGGTGGGAAAAATGAGTAAAAATATTATTAAAGAAATAACATTTGTTTTATGACATACCTTTCCGATGTACAGTAGAAGCCCGATATAACGCGATTGTTGGGAGACATGGTTCACACCTGCGTTATAGATTAACCGCGGTATATTGGAATGGGGCCTAAACAGTGACCGACAGTGATACAAAATGATGAAAACACTTACCCGCTTTGTCAAATGTAATTTACTTTATCATTCATTCATCACAAATTCAATCTTACCCTATCTTAAAAAAGTCCGTAAGTGTTGTTTGGCAAACTGAGTCGTTTCGCTTTTTTTTTTTTTGGGGGGGGGGGGGATATTGTTTCATACTAGCAACACAGCATTATTCAACACTGAGAGCTGTAGAGTATCGGACTGTCAGGAGATAAAATGTGCGTAAAAGCGCTTTATGAAGAATAGTATGCATGACTGAAATAATTTTCAATAAAAAAACTTATTGGTATTTTTTTTTCGGGGGACATACTTTTCCCCGCTTTAAATCCGAATTCGCGGTATATCGGACCACGCTATTTCAGGATTCTACTGTATTTATCACCCGCAGAAAACAAAATCATTTTCCACTATGGTCTGAGAGAATTTTGGTAAGAGAACACATATAAAGATGACGATTTTTCACGAGAAGGTTACACGTGCTAAAGAAAATCATGGGGTTATAAATGAGATCTGAGTATCCATAACTTCAGTTCACCTCATAGCTCATAGAACAGCCCACATTTGTCAGTCGAAAGAGAGAATTAACACAAATGACATGAATGGGCAGACGTTTAATTTAGATGTTAAACTTAGAAAGAAACCTTCCTTCGTCGTTTGAACTCTAAGTTGCAAACCATGCTCGGATGGTCGAAATTCAAGAATGTTTTGTAACATAGTCCAAACGACGAAGGAAAGTTTTTTCTTTGTTTTCAGTTTGACCTAAGGATACATTATCACCGTTGTTGAAGCCAAAATTGGAAGATTTGAAAATAATCCGACTTTTGTCGCTGGAACACAGTCTGATATTGAGAATCTTCTAAAATCTCCATTGGTTAATTTTAATAATGAAAAAAACTTCTTATTGCCAATCTCTTGTTCACTAGGGGTCATTTATTCTACCGATACAAGTTTTCGGTCAAGTTCGGGCGAGTTTTGGGGGACACGCAGTTTTCCTTTCGCAACTGTATTGCCGAGGACTATAACTTAAACTGCGCTGTGGCATATGATCGAATAATTATCAGATAACTGATGCTACGAAGGATGTTGCAACTTTTAAGCCACGGGAGAAGATTCCTATTTAATTTATTGCTTTTCCTGTTCGTGTAAAACCACTATTAGAGCATTATCTTATTTTGCTTGCCAACATTTTTGTTTTTGATGGGAGGTTTTATTGTTTGTTAGACTTTCTGGTCAAGAGACAAAATCTTCAAGGTTTTCCAATTTTCTGGAGCTTTCTGATATTTTATCAAATTTTATTTCCTTCCACGAGTACTTTGATATTTTCAGAAGTACTGATGTAAACCAAAAAAAAAAAAACCCATCAATATCAGTAACTAAGGCACCTAGCATTGAGTAAATGTAGCTAATGATATAAACCAAACGTCTTTAAAGTGTTTAAGAAATATATTAACAGGATTTTCTCCCAAAATGTTTGCAAAAATTATTTGCACTATAAGTTCCAAAAAATAGCCTAAATACAGTTTGAACGTCAATGCATTCTGTACATTAAATAAAAATGTAGAGATTGTTGTGTTTCAAAAATTATGTAAACTCACACACACTCGCACAGAATAGACATTTACGTTGCATATAAAATGTCATAGAATAAGATTTATTAAAGTGGAAGATATACATGCGCAATTTACAAAACATGTGAAATATATACTTGCGACAACAATTGATGACATAATCTCAAAGCATGTCAATACGTCCAAAAATATATAAAAGTTTCAGAGACTAATAACTAAAATTGAAATGTAGCATTGAATACATGTGAAATTTGCTACAATTTACTATTAATCTCTTGCACTTCTTTTACGTTTTGAGTTCCGATAGTGATTGGATTTACTATTTCCAGTTCCGGTGGTTTCTGAAACAAAAAATATATGGTGTTTATAAAATGAGTAACAAAAACGAATGCTAAACATATTTATTAATTACAATGCCGAAGGAAGCAATATCTTATAAACGTGAGAGTAAGGAAGTGTTTATTAATTTAATTGCCCCTGAAAATTAATGTTTATTTCTTTTAATTAGTTATTAAAAAAAGTGAATTAATTTTTGTTTAGATAGATGAAACGTATGTTCTTATACAAAGCAAATATTTTGATGCAAATATATTTTAGTAGATTTTATTACAAAGATATTTTGATACAAATACATTAAATAACAGGTTAGTTTATTTCACAACTCACACTCGCTAAAAATTAGACGTAGGAGCACAGCCAAAGGGACCTAGCCCTAAAGGTCTCTTGATTTTAAGTCATATTTGCAGTCATAATATGGTAGTATATACATGTAAAGACTTTCCTGCCCCCCTCCACCCTCTCTTGGAAACAATTTTGGCCAGGGAAGTATTTAAATGTACAGCATATGTATATTAACTGCATAAAACACACCAAAAAAAGTAAGAAACAAAGAAAAAGAAGAGGGAACGAAAAAAGAAAGAAATGTTGTAATTAGGAAAATGATAAAAAATAATATTATGAGCAAATAACAATTTTCAGATATTTTAATTGTGTTACTTTGTAAGTTATTGTGACATAACTTCTGTTGAAAAATTCTATCTGTCATTATTAATTGCTCAACTTTTGATTTAACTTCAACTTATGACAATTCATATAGTTAAGATCGCCAGCTAAGTGTATCAGCTAGACAAGAAACTCTGAAACAAAATTAACACATATACTTACCGATTTTTTTCTCTCTTTTCTGCCACTTTCTGGTTTCTTGTTTAAGAAAAATTTTAGAACTGGACTTAGTAATTCTTCAGGAATATCTTTGGTTGAACCTGTGGAAAAGAAGATAAATATTTTTGGATACATTTTTGACCATCCGAAAATGGATATGAAAGACTGTTTATTTAGTTTTTTAAATGGATAGTACGCGATACTGGTACTATTTACTTACTTTTGACAAAATGACATTTCCAAATTTTTAAATACTACATGGTTCAATCAAAAATTAATATTATATATATATATATATATATATATATATATGTGTGTGTGTGTGTGTGTGTGCGTGTGAGAGGAAGTCATGAAGAAAGGAGGTATTTATTCTAGTGATAAAAAAGTAAAATATACATGTTCTTTCCACCTAACCTCCCTGCCTTACAACGCATTTTGCCCAGCGTTTCAGAAGTGTTTTGATTCCGTCGGAAAAAAAGTTGCCGGTTGCAGCTGTTACCAACTTTGCCTCTCATTAATGACTTCTGCATCGGTGCATATGGAATGACGTGCCTGATATGTAAAGCATTGGAGAATTCTTCCACTGTGATTCATTCGTTTTCTATTACCATACCCTCAAAGGCCAGAGGAAAGCTAGAAAAGGCGGGTGAGGGCAAAACCTTCGAAAAGACAGAAGAAAAAGAAACGCAGCTTGCCCTCCTAAAGTGAAGAAATTCCCTTAGATACCAGTGGTGACACTTTTGATGAGGTGAAAAAGGTGTGACTGGAATCAGTACATAGAATGCAGCAAACGGTTGCACGAAGATGTTTTGTTTCTCTACACTTATTGTTAATTCACATTGAATTTTGTAACGTTTGTCTTTTATTTTTATTTACTGTTGTGTTGTTGTATCTTCCCCATATATATGGGGAACATGCTACAGTTAAATGAGTTTCTGTAACATTACATTTCTTATTTATTTTCATACTGAAACGAGAATGAACTTGTATACATAACCAATTAAACATTGAAAAATAAAGTATTTTTATCATGCTCTTGTTATTTCATTTTTCAATGTACTAATGTGGCGACTTCCTCCGATTTACCTCATGTGTCTATACATATATGTATATAAATTTACACGTAAAAGAGTTTATAAAAATTACGAAAGTTAATTTAGTGCAGGTCTCTCAAAGAAAGCTAAATTCATACGTACCAGAAATTACGTTAAATATAATACTAAGACTGTAGCCGACGATAGTGCAAACATTAAATCCGATAGGTCCAATCCACATATATGAAATTCGATACAGAAAGAACACATTCCTAAAAATAAAATCATGTATGAATAATATTTTCCTTCATTAAATACTTACTATTCACAAAATTGATGATTGACTAAAACTACTGATTCACTGATATAATCAGTAGAACAGGACAAAGTTAAATCACGTAATATAAGACTTATGAGTACACCTCTGGAATACGAGCAGCACTCTGTAGCACAATTTGCTTGTCATTCGACGTATAGTAATACATCAAGTACCGTTGCTATGAAACTTTTTCTACACACACTAGGTCTGCAATGGTTGATGACCAATACTGCAGCCTCATTAGAAAGAAAAAAAAATCGAGTCTCTGGATCCGCCACTGGTTACACCAGCACACACATAAAAGTATTCAGAATTACATTCATGGTCATATATACAACGCCATGGTAATATATGCCATATAACCTTTACGGATATCTGGTTCAATTGTGGCCTATTAAACTATGATCTTCTTCCACAACGTTAATTGCTTCATAAAGGATCAAACAAATGTTAAGTTACATATTCAAGTTAAACACTTCTCTTCTGCATTGCAGGTGATTAAACTTAGTGGCATTGCTGCTTAATGCCAGAAGCTTAAGCTTCTTTCTGTTCTTAAAAAAACAAGAAAAAAAATATCTTTAAAAAATGCAGAAAATGTTTTGAGTTTCTGACGCTGTTTTTGTACTCTAACAATATTAACTTTTTCTTTTCATGCACAAAGGTAAACAATTCATGTCTGATGGTTACTTACATTTTAAATTTTTAGTTTGTATAGAAATATTAATGCTTTTTTCAATTTGCATTGCAATCATTTGCAATGAATTCAACAGAATGAAATATTCCTTTGATAACAACTTGGCAGCGGTAGTTAAACAACCATCACAACTTTCAATTTAACTATCACTATTTACTCAAAGCAAAAATTTTTCTCGCTAAGTAATTGTATACTTACTCAGATGAAACATTTGCAGTCGATGTTTCGGTATTATTAATGAAGAAGAGAAAACTAGTTGCATTAACCTCGACTGCATCAAACAATGAAGACATCACGGGAGGAAACACCGTTGTATTCGTTAATTCCGTAGAGACACATCCTTCTACTGATACCGGAAGAATTTTTGGTCGTGGAGCGTAACTTGAAGTACCCCAACTGATCCATGATGAAAAAGCGATGGCAGTTATTAGCCCTACTACTATTCCCTGAAATAGAAACCAAGAACAGTGATCCTTGAACGTAGTTACGTCGGTATATGTAATTCAAAAATGTATAATCATATTGATTTTAAGAACGATCATGATTGCTGATACGATTCACGGGTAAAAATAATAGGAATGGAGGGAAAAAAGCATTTGTATTTATTAAATTATATTCGGGACATTTTTGTTAATTATTTATGAGACATACTTCCCAAAGGTTTTAAATAATAATGACAAAATATAATCTATCAGTTTTAAGATGTATAAATTCAGATCTGTACTTTTAATTTCATGTTGTTAATAGTGCGAGTCGTAAGATAATAAATAAGTATAGTATGATGATACGAGACTTTAGTTTAACTTAATATTAAAAAGTTTAACTAGTTATAAAGAATAACTTTTTTCGTCACTAATCGCAACCACAGAACGTAAGAAAAATTCGACCAAATGTTGTCCGAACTTTGAAAAAAAAATTCCTCCTTCAAAAATTTCCTCTACTTACGAATATGAAAGAATATAACAGCAACCCCTACAGAAAAATTCCATATAAGTGCAGAGTTCAAAGTAATATGTTCAGGAGCCTTCTTGCATCAAATTACAAAGGCATGTATGCTTCCCCTTTTGCGTGTGATTCTGATGACCAGCGCATTTTTATTTCAGGAAAGATTACTCATTTATTTTATTTCAAGAGGTTCAACCTTGAAAATGACATTAAATTAAAACTGTACTTTCCAAGTTATTGTCGCTTACCACAAATTATGTATTTATAAGGAAGAGAACAACTTTGAACAAGTTTAACAAAGTGACTTGACTGATAATCACAATAAATATTACAGTAATTATAGAGAATTATAATACTATTTCTAGCAAAATTAGCCTTGATTCTTCTCGTACTATTTCCTGAGATGAAATAAAGTAAACTTCTTGAACTTCCATAAACAAAAGTATATATAAATAAAATAGTGCGTGACATTCTACGCATTCGTGGCAACGTCGAGAGTGTCCTTGAAGAAAAAAACAAAAGAGGAAAAAGAGATATATTTATGTGAAGTAATGTCAACCATGATGGGAAATTACTATCACTTGGTAACTGCTTTCCTCATTATTTGTGTGGATAAATAAGTGTTAATTATTCTGAAAGTATTTTCATGTCACGCGCAGCGCACAATCGCAAAAAAAAAAAAAAAAAAAAAAAAAAAAAAAAGGCAAGAAGTATGCTAAAATTAATCTTTAAAATCAAAAAACAAAAATTCCAGGAATAGCCAGTTAAATTTGTTAAAGCTAATCTAAAATGAGCTGAAATGGAAACTGAAAGAAACAATTACTTAAGTTATTCAGAGATAGGAATTTGTGTATAGAGGGAAGGGACCGTCTTCATATTAAAATGAGCATCAACTTAAAAATTTTGAACGACAAGCCTTTTTTATGACATTTTTATATTCCGCATCAAAATTTAACTTTGTCTAACATTTTAAGAGATTCTTTTCAGCTTAAGAATCAAATTGAGAAAAACACGTCTCGTAATGAACACGTCGTGTTCTGAAATTTTTGCATATAATATAAACAACCCTGGGTATTGTGAAGATTTTCCTCTGTATAAAAATATGTGCTAATCCAACAGTAAAAACATTATTTTCATCAAAGTTGTAAAAAAAATTTCACGTTAGGAAAGTACAAATGAGCATTAAAATGCAGAGATTTGTTTCGGGATTGCTTGTAATCCCTTTTTCAATGCTGTCGGTGGAGCTTCTAAATACGAAAACATGTTTTTGCATCAAGAGCTTTTTTCTGCACAAAGTTCTTTATTATTTTTATTTTCATGGTCGGAAATACTGAATTCAAACTTTTAGTGAATGAAATTAATTTTTGAAAAAAAAAAAAAAAATGATCTAAAACCACATTATATTTCAATGAAAAATCAATCTAGATGAGCTTTTATTAAGGTATCCAAAAGTTCAGCGCAACATATACAGTATAAGATAAATGATAAAAATGCTTTGTGGTAAAATGTAAGTACAATGATAAAGCAATGTAAAAAAAGCACAATTTCAGAATAAAAAGTGTCGCAAATAGCAATTTCGAAGCTACAAATGAGCCTCTTCATCAGTGCAGAAAAGCAGCGCTTAACACACAACTAGAAAGCTGTGAATGAACAGGCAAGAACCATGAAGACAACCGGTATTTATACCAAATGTGTCGGACCAAACAGAGGCCATGAACAAGGCGGGAGCAGAGCCCAAGAGAAAAAAGGCGGGAAATGAACAAGAAAAGGCGGGAAAAGAGCAGGAAAGGAAAGAAAAATTATAAAAATTGTTTCCAAATGTCGGGAAAATATGGAGTACTGGAAAAATCAACATAGGGTATTGCATTTGAAATTTCAGATTTAGAACTCATTTTGATATGAATGCGGCCCCTTATACAATTTTATTCCAATAATTTAAAACAAGACGTTAATCAATGACGATTGACACCTTATTTGTGTTTCTAGAGAGGATGGCGGTCGACTAATTTTGAGTGCGCCCCCTAACTATAAATTACAATTGTCACTAAATTTTACAAAGTGAATTTCAACTTACAATCGAGGAGATGGCACATAGATCTTATTTTAATGCATTTCATTTGATTTAATGATAATAGTAAATGTTTACTTTTTCATTTGTTCGTTGTGTCATCATTCCGAGCAAAAACATCGATAGAAGAGGGCCACCTATGAGTCCAAAAATAGTGAAAGAAACTTGAATAAGATTACCAAATTTTGCAACTATAAAGGTGAGAGCCAAACACACAACACCGTAGCTGAGAGCTGAAACAATAGAAAAAAAAAAATAATTAAGCTATTAGTTAAGTTAAAGTTCGCTTTGAAACAAGTAATTTGTCTTACAGAATAATAGATCCGGTAGGTAAAGCATTATTATTACTTTGAGCAACATTTGACGTTTAGAATAAATAAAAATGCTTTTTAGCTCAAATATTTCATTTACTATCATTTTTTGAGGTAAATAGGTGGTGTGAGAAAAATCGTCACTCGCAAGTTCTCAGTCTACTTATTTTGACGTGAGTTCTGAGGGGTTAAATCCTGAGATTCACTCTTGAACACTTCAAGAGGGACAACAGAAAAACTGTTAGTTCTTTTTGTTTTCGCAATTTAATATTCAACTGTTCTGTCGATGAAAAACCTCCTCATCGATAGAAAAGTTGAATATTTTTTCTATTTCTCAAAGATGGTAAATTGTTTTTTGGAACAATTATGTACTTCATGCACATCTTAGTAATACAGTAGAGCATCGGTTGTCCGACCCCCGATTAACCGAATTCCGGGTTAACCAAGGTACATTTGCCCTTGGAAAAAAAAAAATTTTTGGCAGCCGATGGTGACGTCAGTCATCCAATTATTTTCTGGTGATATAAAGACCTAGAACAACAGTCAGAGACAATTTCAACAGACCTTTTACGCCTACAACCATTTCGTAAAATGGCAGCAAAAAAGCAAGCGAGTTCCGTTAAACAGAAAACAATATACTTTTATACTATATACATAGACTTCTTCAAGAGACAACTTCAACTGAAACATGTACTCTACTGATGTGTACATATAAAATTAGATATTTGTATGTATGTAACGTCCTTATTTCATTTCATAATATGTACAGTGAATGCCTTTTTTTACCTTTTTGACGACATTTTCATTCATTTCAACCCATGTTTCCCTCTCGATTTGGACAGATTCCGTGTTATCCGCGTTTTCGATTATCCGAGGTACCTTCGGTTCACATTACCTCGGATAATCGAGGCTCTACTGTAATTCTAATTCAACTTCGTTCTGCGTTTCCACCGTGTATAACATGAACTACTTTAAAGAGATTTGCTGCTACTTCAATAATTGTTTGTATTTCAAGGCCTTATAATTAATGATTTACTTTCTATATTTCAAACTGATATCTGTTATTCATAAATAACACAACTTCTCTATGCCATGAAATATAGTAAATTAGAAATACAATGCAATAACAATAATATACTGAATTGCCTTGTATGAAGAATGATCATTGGTTTTTTATTACGTTTAATACTTCTGCTTCTTTCTTTTATTTTCGTAAATAATGTTCTCTTCGTAGCTAAGTTGTGTTGAAAACATGAACTGCACTGTAAAAATTTTCGGTGCTACTGAACACCATTTCTGGTGTTCAGTTGAAGTTTCTGCATTTTTTGATGTATTTTAAATTCTTTTTAAGTGTCTGTGTGAAAAAATACAGACATCAGAATGCTATTCTAGCATATGATGTGCGTTATCTCATGCACGCATCAAAAGTTCATTACGATTGCTCATTTATCCGATATTTTCATAGAAATGAGCAATCGCAATGACATTTCGATACGTGACGGAGTTAACGGACATCATATGATAAAAGTACATTCTGCTGTATGTATTTTTTTAGACACTTAAAAGAATTTTTTAAAAAATGAATAATTTTGATTACCGATTGAACACCAAAAATCGTGCTCAGTAACATCATAAATGGTGGTAACTAAATGCAAAATGTTTAGTGTATAAGACACAAATGCTATTCGAACATTTTTTAGACGTTTTGGAGATGTAGGCTCTATAGGAGTTGAATGATTAGAGCCAATGGAGGATTTTAGGGAGTGGGGAGGTCACGTTTTCCTCCCAGAGAAGTGAATTAAGTAATATAAATAAGAAATATGTATAATAAAAATATAATTTCGCGTTAATTTAAAGCACAAATGAGCATTAAAATGCAGACATATGTTTCGGGATTGCTTGGAATCCCCTTTTCAAAAGGGATTCGAAGTTTACCAATAGTTTACTTGCACAAAGTTAATTATTTTTGTAAGAAATATGTAATTAGTCCATTACATGGTGTTTGCTTATTTTTCTGTACTCTAAAGCAGATAAATTAGGTTTAAAAGAGATAATAAAAAACATAAAAACTTTTATCAGAATTCGATTATGAAAAATTTTACGAGGGAGAATCACTTGATATTGATACTCCCTGGTGCCACCTCCAAAAATTATTCCTGTGCCCGCCCCTGATTAGAGCATCAAAGAACCTTAGCACTGGCTCATTTGTTAACTCCCCTTTTGTTTTTGAAAGTCTTATACCGCAGCATTCGTATTTTTTTTCAAACTGAATACATCCGAGATGACTTCCTTTTAAAAAATACTTTGCTTTAACTGTGCGCAATTTCTTGTTGTTGTTATCGTGTCCTCGCGCATGGCGAGGAAGAATGGGTACGCTGCTCCTGAGTCTAACGGGACCCTTGTAGGCAGGAGTCCGATTTCCGCCCCCTTGAAAAATCTCTTAATTTTTTGAACCAGCTCCCAGATGAGAGACCGTCACCTGGGATTGGCACCCCCAGAGGAATCGCTTCACTCGGAGGACATCGGAGCCACAACGTATTTAACGTGCACCAGCTCCCTTTAGCGTATACGGACCGCAGCAACCAGCCGTGTGAGGTTGTCAGCCTCCCAAACACTGACCTCAGTCAATGTTGCTTCACTTTCGATGTTCTGCGGGAACCGAGCTTCTATCGACTGCTCCACTGCGGGACTGCGTAACTTCTTTTCTTGTGATTTGAATGAAAAGATAAACAACTGATTTAAAAACTGTTTCATTTAAAAAGTGGAAATTTCTATGTCTTTTTAATCATAATTCATTGTTTTACATAAACGGCTGTCAAGTTGCCAAATTGACCAAACGCAAGAATAGGGCGCCGATTTATAGGTAAAAATGTATTACACCTCAACAGGTATTGATTTGGTTCCCTTTTGCGATCGACTGGCGTTGTAGTTTTGCCAGTTATAACAAAACGAAATTTTACAAAATGAAAATTTACAAAATGAAAATTTCAATGTGGCAAAGTGAAAATATTAGGGTTAAAGCTTTGTATCACTACTTACTGATAATTTTCGCACTGAACGCTATTTGTTTTTCAGACATCCCCATTCTTTCAAAGATTGGTCGAACAAAATCTTCCATTGTGACAGCTGTTAGCGAGTTGACTGCCGATGACGCTGTGCTCAGCGACGCACTAAAAATTCCACAGATGCAAAGACCAGCTAAACCAGGGTATTTACTTAGAGCAGACATCATGTAGTATGGAAGTAACTGTAATTGAAAAAAAATATATCAAATCAATCAAAATTGATTTAAGAGTTTTCTCCAGAACGGTAGAGAACAGAATAGTACTAATGTTCCATAAAGTTATTTTAGAGCTCAGATATTTCGCGAAGCGGCTGCATGAGAGAAAGAAAGCAAAAGTTTTGCGGATGAGGATCTACAGTTCTACCATCAACCAAAGCAATCTGCCTGGCAGAGTGCCAAGACGAATCCATTCATGTTCAAGGGAGGAACTGAGGGTATAAGACATGTGCCGTTTTTGTTCTCGTTCTAGTTCGTTTGCCACACTTGATTTCTTGCCAACTGATGTTATATACTAGCTTATAAATTTAGTTGCTTTCAGCAAACAGAGAAGCAAACATTCTGATTCGCGTACTAAATAAACGCACCTGGATAACGAACTCCTCTGAAACTCGAATGGATTCGTTCTTTTCTGCCTGCGGAGAGGCGTCCAAAGGTCAAAATTCCGTGGTCGAACTGTATTCTACTGCTCATTGGCTTTCTTTTTGTATTGGGGAGGCCGGGGGTAATTACACGTTTTCTACATAGTACAATGCTTTGAAAAAATCAGTAATCGTGTTTCCGCCTCCTCCAGAATGTTATAGCAAAGACGAGGTTATAAAATGAAAAATGGCACTATTTTCTTTTAACTAGTCTATTATATGTTCATTCACCCTAAAGTACATTCTAGCAATTTTAAGCTTGAATACATTATAACGATAGTGAACCATACGCACATGACATAATCCGCTTCGCCAAATAATTGACGTTTTTACTGCGATTAGAGTTCTATACTCCATCCCCCTCCCCTGTTAGCACGCAGCCTTTGGGTTGCCCTCCCCCGGGTACAGGGAAGTGAAGCCCGACGATTGCTTATTAACGCTCTGAGATAGGTTTGCTGGGTGCCAGCCCAGCCTAACTAACTCTTGCTGCATGAACCTGTAAAATTTTAAAAGTATCAAATTAAAAGAAATGTACATTGAGCATGTCAAAAGACAAGAAAATCGTAATTAAAATCTAGCGGATTAGTCAACCTATTGGAAACCGCCTTTAGGGCCAATAGGAGAGCGCCTCACGGAGGCTGAAAAGCGAAATTGCCATTTGCCACTGCGAGCCGTCGTAGATATTCTTGCTGGAACCGAATCGTATTCCAAATCATAGTGTTGGATGGATTTTTCCTGGTAGTAAAATCTCTAATGCAGTCAATTTGATTACTAACCTAAGGATTCGAATGAGGGTTTAGTTTGGTATAGAATTGAGTTGAATTTTCCCGAATATAGTCAGTAATTGACTGGACTCTTAGGTCTTGATGTAAATTTTTATTTCTAACGAATTTTGAAACTCTCGTTATTCGTCTCAATATTTTGTTTTGATAAACTTGCATTTTTAAATACTATGGGTTTTTGCCGTATGCGTACTAAAAAGAATACTTATTATTCATTGATATTCTCCACCATCAACGGAAGATCCCTTGCAGTATTGTTTAATAAAAGCTATAAAGGGAAAACATAAGTTTTATTGATTATGTACTCTAAAGTTTTTTGTAGACTGGTAGTTAATGACAAACAGTTAATTTTACTCAATTGAAATAACAGGGTTCGCACGCTTTTAAGCCACGCCCTATTTTATAAGGACTTTACCACCAGTATACCGGAAGGTGTTTTATAATTTTAATGAATTTCACGATTTACTATCCATAAGATAGTTATATACGGTTACTAGAGGAAGAGTATTTACAAAATGAGGCCTGGCTTGAGCGTGTTGCGAACCCTAAACCCAAGCTTATTAAATTTTGAAAATCCTTGCACAAATATATGCAAGCTTGTTATCCTGGAGCAATTCTAGAGTTAAATTAGTGCCTTTCCTTTGCATGCTGTGTTCAATTATTGATATAACTACGCTACTAAAAATAGTATAATTGTAGTAGAGGATTTTTCACTGTTCCCCAATTGAGATTCAGTTATTAGCGAATTCAGTTTAAAGCGAACGTTTTAAACATTATCGTCTGGGTAGATATGCAAATACTGTTGTTGATATATCCAATACAGTTTTTTCTTGCACCGGCAGTGACGTCATAGGGCAGTTTTTATGCACTCCCAATGAGGAATCTAGCTGTGCAGAATTTATGCGGTCGTTTTGGGACACCCTGTTTATGTCTTTAATTTAAACAATACTGCAATAATACGAAGCAATTCTCACACTCCATGAATTGCGATGGGCATTACTAAGATCAGTGTGAAATGTATGGTCATCGGAGTACTTGAGGCGTTCACTGCACAAATCAATTAAATCCGCTCTTTAAAATTTTCTTATTTCAGTTTTAAAAGCAAATTATAATGCACATAACCAAAAAGTTGCTATAAGCTCACTTCTTTCTTTCTACACGTCAATCGAACACAGTAAAGATCACAATGATTGCGGATGAATTTTATTGCTAAAAAGTAGCGCATTTTCTGGCACTTTATTTTTATTCTATATTTTAATGAATGTTATCTCTTTCTTGAAGTCGTATGAGATAGAAAACAAGCTTGGTGATTGGCAAAAAATAAGTATTTCACAAAATAGGAAATAACGAACCTGATCAGGTGATGTAAGAGATGAGTTTGGAGCTGTCATTGGATCGCAATTCGCAAAGTAGGCGTAAATAACAATTCCAGCAAAGCAATTTAGCAAGTGAAAGATGCACCATAGCGGAATGCTCACAAACAGGGCGCTAGAAAAAATGACATAATAACTTGAAAATTTCTGACAAAATATGTTTATACTCTATAATATATTAGCAAATTAATTAAATATTTGGAGTAACAATGTCCAAAACACGAGCAAAGGGGCTTACCTTCCAAACTATTAATTATTCTACAAAGCTAAAAAAAATGTTTTTTTTTTCCCAGAGGAGCATGACAAAGTAGAATGGAGGGGGGGGGGGAGAGGACGTTTTGACTATGTTTTGAAAAGTAAATTTTTAAAATATTTTATCACGTTATAATTTAAATGAAGAAGTTTTTTGTTCTGTTACGCTCAATTCAAGCCACTGCTTGACCTACAAGTGAATTTCATACAAAGTCTGTCCGAGACTTAGTGTGTTTTATATTAAAATCTTAAGATAGCTGTCGTACTTTAAATGTAACGAAATGGCTTAAAACATAATTGTTTTGGGATTCATTCATAAAAGCTAAGTTTCTTCTAAAGTTTTTCGATTCTAGAGATATAGACGGACGGCTAAATATATCTTAAACTGTGGCATAGGTTTAAAAACAACACCACGATTAAACTCAAGATACAAGACCGCCTTGACGTCGCATGTCTTCCAATGCACGTGGTGAAGCCACCATGAATATGTGCAGTATCTCTAGGGCATGTCCTGCAATAGGGCATCCTGCAATATCAGGGCACCTAGATCAACCGTGTCGTTTTCTTAAATTTTAAGCCTGTAATTAAATAGATCAGTGGATACCAACAATTACTTCTCCCTGCGGTGGCGGGAGTAGAATAGCGCCGACGTAGCTATGCGTGTCGTAAGAGGCGACTAAAATAGCATTATCCGATCCGGGTGACGTAAGGCTTGCTTTATAGCATGACTACGGCCCCGGGTCGGTAAAGCAGGTAGGCAAAGCTCTGCCAGCCCAGCCCCTATGGCTGGTGCTGGTTGTCAGTTTGTCAGAGAGTTTGTGGGGAGACATGGAGGATAGCGCTGCAGCCGCATCCCCTTCTACAGGGGGATAGTCCGTGAAGGCCTAGATGCTATATACCAGGGGTCTCCAAACTTTCCAGCCTTAGGGCCATATTGATTACTCCAGTAAATTCCAAGGGCCAAAACCATATTATCATTAATTGTTGCCGGTGGTAAAAAGTTGAATCAGTCCACTAGTGGTGTAAAATATGATTACTTTTTTGCCAGATGCCATTAGCGACGGGGAAGCTGATGTATTTTCTGTATCGTATGGGTATCCGTTATAATGGGGTACCCGCATCGTATCGCCATAGTAATCATTGATTACAAAAGTAATGAAATACACAAGTAATCATTGATTACTTTTTTCTTCAGTAATCGTTACTTCGGTTCCTAACGAGTACTCAAGTAACGAATGAGTATTTTTTTACATGAAAAAAAAAGTCCGAAAAAGTACGCCACGTTTAAAAAAGGCTGCAAATAGAACTAAAGTCCGCAAAACGGCAACACTGCATATTATTAATTTTCCTGTCATTATCTGTAATTTCTAGATTAGTCGTAGAGTACGAGCGAGCCATGAGGAGTAACGTGACAGGACATCTGGTGGACACAAGCAGAAATAGGTAGTACCTTCTATCCCTAACAGATGGCGCTAATAGCACTTACAGAATAATCTCGTTGGTTCGATAAAGTTCTGGTGTCTTCCACTCACTTCTAGATGGCAGTAAGTGAAATATATAAGAAGGCTAGTGGCGCAACCACAAGTCAGTTCCTATGACACTGCTGTGAAATAAAATAGTGCGTACCTCCTTAAAACGTGTTTGTGCGTGTTTAAGTTTAAGACATCTTTGTAACAATATTTTTATTTGAATTGTTGCTTTTGTGTGTGATTTAGTAGAATGGAAAAGAAGCGAAAAATTGATAGTGAATGCAGAAAATTCAAAGATCAGTGGAACATTCAGTATTTCGTAATTGAGTCCAGTAACAAGGCGCTATGTTTGATTTGCAATGAAAGCATAGCCGTTCTCAAAGAATATAACATTAAACGTCATTATGAAGCAAAACATTTTCAAAATTACTCAAAATATACAGGAAGTTTGCGGACAGAAAAATTCGAAGCTATGAAGCGCGGATTGAAATCGCAGAAATCTTTATTTACAAAACTCAAAACTGAACAAGAGGCTGCAACTCGTGCCAGCTTTCGTGTGGCTCTTGAAATTGCAAAACGTGGAAAACCATTCACCGATGGAGAAATGGTCAAAGAATGCATAATCGCAGTAGCCGAAGAAATGTGCCCTGAAAAGGTAAATTTATTAAAAACTGTCAGTATGTCAGCAAACACTGTGGCTCGAAGGGTAAAAGACATCGCTGAAAATATATCCTCTCAACTGTTCAACAAAAATGGACATGTTGAGTGGTTTTCTTTGGCCTTGGATGAGTCAACGGATGTGTCAGATACTGCTCAGGTGTTGATTTATATTCGAGGAGTAGATAAAAGCTATGAAGTGCATGAAGAACTTCTTGATATGTATAGTATTCATGGCACAACTACTGGTTCAGATATTTTTAAAGGAGTTGAAATGGCCATTAAGCAAAAGAACCTTCGATGGAAAAACTTGAAATGTATTACAACTGATGGAGGCAAAAACATGAGTGGGAAAGATAAAGGAGTGGTCGCTCTTGTGTCAAAGGCTGTAGAAAATGACGGTGGTTCAAAACCAATAGTCTTACATTGTATCATTCATCAACAGTCTTTGTGCGGAAAATGTTTGGATATGTCTGAAGTTCTGAAACCAGTCATATCAACTGTTAATTTTATCAGATCTTTTGGGCTGAATCACCGACAATTCGTACAATTTATTAAAGAGATTGGAGAAAATGACTTACCTTATCATACTGCCGTACGTTGGCTTAGTTGTGGGAAAGTCCTTCAGCGCCTTTTTGAACTTCGAGCAGTGATCGAATTTTTTTTGAATGAAAAGCATCGCCCTCTTACTGAATTGCAAAACAACGCATGGCTGTGGAAGTTAGCATTCTATGTTGATTTGACAAAACATGTGAACGAACTGAATTTGAGATTGCAAGGAGAAAACCAGCATCTTCCTGATTTATACAATAATATCAAATCATTCCGGAAGAAATTGATACTGTTTCAATCACAACTACGAAGTAAATGTTTTTCACATTTTAAAACATGTGAAATATTTAGCCACACCACTGAGACCGAGTTTCCTATCGATTTTGCAATCGAAACTTTGAGTGCTTTGAAAATAAATTTTGATACTCGTTTCTCGGACTTTGATGCCATTGCGAATCAAATTAAGATTTTTCAGAATCCTTTTGATACTGACATTGAAACCCTAGCCCCGGAACTTCAAATGGAAATGATTGATCTACAGTGCAGTGATATAATTAAGAACAAATATCAAAACTTATCTTTGTTGGAATTTTATAAGTGTCTTCCACTGACACAATTTGATAATTTGCATAAATTTGCTCGTGGGCTGTTTTCTGTTTTTGGTACTACTTATTTGTGTGAGAAGACCTTTTCCAAAATGAAGTACACAAAAAATGTTTACAGATCTAAATTAACTGATGAGCATCTTAAATCTCTTTTAATAATTGGTACAAGTAAAATTAGTCCACAACTACAAACTATTGTCAGTGGAAAATCTCAATTACATAAATCTCATTAGTATTTCATATGTCGTTATGCTTGTTATAAGTTATCTTTTCATTTAAAATGTATAAAATGTTAGTTGGATTCATTTCAATAATTTGTTAGTTAGTAAATAATAACCTACAACAATGTTATGAGTAGTTAGCCCATGACCATATCAATGTAGATGTCATATTAATAATTATTCAACATAAAAATAGATTACTTCAGTAAACTTAATTTAATTTGCTATAAAAAATAAAAAATGTTCTCTAGAAGGAGTTTTCTTTCAAGTATGCTAGCTCTCCGCGGGCCGGACAAAATCTGTCCGCGGGCCGGATGTGGCCCTCGGGCCGTAGTTTGGAGACCCCTGCTATATACGGTATGGCTGTAGTTGTGTTTCGTACCAACAATTACTTCAACGAAGTCTTATTTTCGTTCTGAATTTCTCCTATTACTCATAATTGTCACTTTTACAGGAAACGATTTAAAAGTTTGTATGTGCTCGAATAAGAATGAGTGTCTGTTAACTTTCCACCATCGAAGGGGGAGTTATGGATTGTAAGAAAAACTTGTTCCATTTGAATAAGCTATGAAATTGATGTTATTATTTATATACGCTGCAACTTTTCGTAGGCGTGTCTAGAACTTTATGGGAATAAGCTTATTAAAATTTGTAAATCGTACAATATTTGAGTGTAAACAAAATAAAACAGAGTAAATGCACAGTACACATTTTCACGGCCCAGCATTAAATATACAGAAATGGCAAATATGTTTTCCTCTATATCACAAACAGAATAACATTATCTAAGATTATCGATGCCTAATCCTGATCAGAGGGAAACACGCTGTGATGAAAATGAAGTTTAAATTCGCTCATACTGAAGGTACTAATCCTTCCTATTGACTGAGAGAGTCATCACTAATTTTCAGCGCTAGATAAAACTTGAAATCTAAAACCTCAGAAAATCGTCCATCAAACTTTCTGCTTCTTCTCTGCGACATTTTTAGGATTTACGGTAATTTTAAATCAATCATTATGCACTTTAGTATGAGTGGCACCTAAATTTTCGAAACAATTTTTGAGAGAAAAAAGTAGTCCTGTAAGCAGCAAAATTCGGTAGTACCACTTTAATGTGGATTGTCGATCGATGCTACTTCAGCTTCAGCAACGTATAACAATTTAGATATATGTTCTTGTAACGCTAGTTATTTTTACTGGTAGGAACATTACACATGAGGAGACAAAATGTTTTAAGACTTAATGAGGCATTTAACAAGACTCATTTCTAGAAACGCGGCATATAATGCTTTCAGTCAAGCCTTAATTATACTCGCATCTGAGATATACACATGACCGGTTGGGATGACGGATAGAAAAGGATTAACAACAATGGCGACACAAAATGACGATGAGCAATAGTGAATGAAATATGAAACGCATGTACAAGTTCAACAAACATATGTGAAACATTAATAACTCGCATGAAATGAGCAAGCGATTAATAGAATCTAGAGATAATTATTAACGTTCCAATACTGCCCCATTTTGTACCATCGCCTGCTTCCATGGATCTTCAAGAATTAACCACCCCAACTGGGCGGAGTCGATGACACTCAAATAAGGATCAGGTTGGGCTCACGTGCCCGACCTGAAAAGGTAACATCTGTTGAGAAGTAACGGGGCGTTTTGTCGGAGAACCATAGCTGATCGGTGAACATTTTCCGCTCGTGGGAGGAAACTTAGCAGATAAGACAAAAGACGTTGGACGAGCCGATTGGGCTAAACTGGAAGGTCAGCTTCACATGATCTCTTATTCCTCGATCTTTCACAAAGCGAAGAGGAAAGCACCGTAGTTTCGTGTAAATCTCACAGCTCTATGGTCGACATCTAAATAGAAATTGAAATAATCTATTTCTTAAATTTTGGCATCAAAGATAATTCTTCGAAAAGGCGAATTATATTTCGTTGGTCTAAGACAGGGGTACCCAACCCTATGCTCGCGGGCACCATGGCTCCCGTCGATCAGTCTAGGGGCGCCCGCTGCTTGTGCCCGACGATAAAATGTTTCAGTTTTCCATTTTAAACTAGAGAACATTTAGAATCTAGAGTATATGAATATAGGGCCATATAACTTAAATAAAGGGAATTCATAGAGAATTTATTTTAGCATTTCTTCAAGTAAGGCTGAAAGAAGTGGAGATAGAAATTTTGAATCTTCAGAATGACATTACCCTCAAAACTATTATATCAGATGATAAATTCTGGAATATAGTTGACAGAAATAAATTTCCATTCTTGAAAAGAGCAGCATATAAAATAGAGTCGTTTTTCGGTTTCACATACTTGTGTGAATCATTGTTTTCGACAATAAATATCATAAAATCAAAATATAGATCACGGCTTACAGATGAACACCTTGACGATTGCTTGCGAGCAGGAATTTCATCATATTCTCCCAATTATGAAGCAGTGAAATACAATGCCAAAGATCCCATTGACTGTAGTTTATATATTTTATAAATAGTTTTTATACTTTGTATGTTTTGCAAGCAATTTAGTAGCCATTTATTTTACACAGGAATATTAATACTAATTATATTTATATGTTAAATTAATTTTTAAAATTAAAGTTTTTGTGCATTAAATGTAGTGTGTATTATTAACTATGTCCACACCAACTATAAATTTATCTTGAAAAAATAAATGGTGCCCGCCATTCGACCGATATTCTGGCATGTGCTCTTAGGTACAAAAAGGTTGGGGACCCCTGGTCTAGGAGATTTAAATCACATCAGCAAGTTTTGTTCTATATGTCAAAGGAACTGAATGCAATACAAGAATACCAAATTTTAAAGCAAGGTGTTAAACTCACGTTCTTGCTTTTGAAACATTTTTGATGGTGAGTAGTCTCTGGACTTGAACTTGATTTACACCAAAGGCGGACATAGCGGCGAGGATAGAATGCCCCACCATGTTCCACATCGTATAGCGGACATCCAGTCCCAATTCGAAGCTAGGGAAACAACAAACAAATAAATAAGACTAAATCAATGGATAAGTATTTCTGTACAGTTAATTGAATTGTGTAATGGATAAATATCATTATAAGATAGTCATTGTAATGTAAGAGTGCTTTCATACCAATGGCGACAAAGACAATATTCCTATTTTTCTCATCTATGCAAGCGCAGAGCTTATTTTTGAATGCGAAAATATGTTCTGCATAGATGAGAAAAGACAGGAATATTGTCTTTGTCGCCTTTGGTGTGAAAGCTTCGTAAAATGTCACTATTGTACGGCATAAAAGCAGATCATCTCTTGTTTATGCTTATCTAACAAGAATCGAACTCGTCAACATTTCATACCTCAGCGATTTATGGAACAACGTCACAAGATAAAATGTAGTAAGAGAATTAAAAAAAGCATACAGCACACCTAACATTTCAGCAAACAATGTGCTGTTAAAATACATGTAACTATGAAAAAACGCGTTGTTACATTCCGCGTAGATATTTTTCGCTTTCTCAGGCATCTGGAGTAGATTTATCTCAGCTAACACACTTTCACTAAAGTGATGGTTTCATTAATGTAAATTTTAGTAAAAGCATGTTTAACCAATATGCAGCTACTTGCGGTTTACCATTGTCTTCACAAAACCGACGCAAATGCAAGTTTCTAAGCTAGAAAATAGTATTTCATGCAGTTATTTAAATTTCTTAAAAGTAATCGAACTATATTTCGTAATTTAAGGATATCGTTCGTTGAATGGTTTAAAGGTAAGATTTAATACAAATATTATTATTTATTTCCGTTTAGATAATTCAAGAATAAGCACTTCCGTAGATAATAATCTTTAATTGAAAAATTGCAATGCAGGGGCATAGTAAAGAGAGATAGGAACAAATAAGCCCAGGCAAATACTAGTCAAAAAGCATAAAAGATGTTTAGCTAGCTATTCTCGTGTATGGTAGCAACTTTTGTGTCTTCTTTAATTTTTTACTTTATGGCAATAGGAGGCAATTTTTTCTGTGCTATGAATAATGGCTGTTCTAAGTACGGCTGTTTTGCAGGATCTAAATAAAGTAATTTTTATGCACATTCTATTACGTTCGAAATAGTAAGACTTCTGTGTATGTAATGTTTTCCCCGAATATTGTAACCATTTACGGCATTCAATCATCATTCGCGTGGGGCACAGAAGGAATAAAATAGATATTCCTTCTGTGCCCCAGGAAGTAGCATCCATGGTATTTTAAAACAATTTTTGCATTGCATATTTACTATATATATATATATATAATATTTTTATTTTAAAGTGATAGCAGAATGCTAATTAACTACTTGTGGGAAGACCAATAGCATAACATTTAAAAGAAAATAAACTTTAAATTATGAAAAATGCATTTAGTTTTTTTTTTTTTTTGGGGGGGGGGGAGGTTTTCTAAAAGTTGTATTAATGTGCCCCTCCCCCTTCTCCCCAACGCATTAGTTATATGCCTTAGTTGTTCGTTTTGCTTCAACTAACGTACCTAGATTCATCGGATCGTGTAAAGAAAAAAAAAAGAATCACTGCTGACGTTAAAAATCACTTGAATTGTTGCCATACCCAGGTACTACAAGTCTTCCTCCTTCATTTGCAATTTTAAGCACAGCTTCAATACTTCCTACATCGCCAGTTCCTTTAATTATCACTGAAAATATGCCGAGAAACATAAGGAGGGTTTGAAAAGCGTCTGTCCACAAGACGGCTTTCATACCACCCTGGAAGAAAGAAAGATATTATTTTGCATTGTGTCTGTTGTGGCATTTAACATTTCAAAGCATATTTAAAATATAACAATAGCAACAACGTTGATGAAACTTAAAATTTCGCGAGAAAATATTGCTTTATGGTTAGACCGAGATTATCTCGGACAGTAGTGGATTTTTGGTGCTGTCCTCGGTAATGCCCTGGGTTGCAAAATTTTAAGTTTTATGATTCTTAAACTATTCTCTTAAATTTCAAACCTACTATACATTTAGCTATTGCGCTTGTAAATAAATATATGTCATAGCTTTGCATTTCTAAGTGGACTTCAGCAAACAATCGCTGTCTGAATCAGCAATTGGGGCCCTTTTTTGTGTTTTGAACTATAATGATACTGTTATGATAAAAATTTTTACACACGAGAAAAATAATGCTATGGAATAAAGTAAATAATGTAATTCAAAGAATAACGTAAATAATGCATTCATTTATCCTCGAACATCTATAAATAAAAGTTATCTGCTTCATTACTTTTTACTAAGTGAAAACGGATAAAACCTCAAAATCAACATGCTACATTTAATGGAGAAAACAAACAAAGGATTAACATTGCATTAAATTCAAAGGAAAGAATAAAAATGGATTATGTACTCACAGTTAGTTAACTTTACAAAATATGAAGTAGTAAAATCAATAAATCACAAAATATTCGCAAAAAATATCGCTTTCTTTTCAGGATCTTAAGGTGAATTCAGCTTAACAACGTTGCATACTACTTTAAATGACGAATTTCGGTTAGCATTCATTGTTGTTAACGACCATTGTTCGAATAAACACCTTCAAACTGCTGCATTGTTGGAAACGAAAACGTTCATCAAAATGTTGTTAAATTTTCTTTCTTTGTTGCGTGAAGAATATTCCACATTGTTGTAATATATCCATATTTAATTTAAAGCAAAAACAAAAACTCCGTTAATATTTAATATTCTTATATGTTTCTTAAACTATTAGAAACAAAATATAAATTAATACATATACACACACAAAGAAGACATGAAAATGCAGTAAACGTACACAATACATTGTCAGGCCTACTTTCTGCAAAGTTAGGCTTTTTGAGGCATTGTCAAAAACAAAATTTCATTTTGAAAAGTACGAAATTTGAATGTATTTAACGCAAAACAAAAACTCCGTAATTAGTTAATATTCTTATATGTTTCTCAAACTATTAGAAACAAAATATAAATTAATACATATACACACACAAACAAGACATGAAAATGCAATACACGTACACAATACATTTTCAGGCATACTTTCTGCAAAGTTATGCTTTTTGAGGCATTGTCAAAAACAAAATTTCATTTTGAAAAGCACGAAATTTGAATGTATTTAACACATTGTATTATTTTCATGGATACAGTTATTTATGATACTTTCACGAAAACAATTTATTGAACTTTTCGCGAAAACTATGTAAATGCTGAACGAAGTGTTCTGTCAAAAATAGACTTCAAATCCATATTAATGAAAGTACTTTGATAGAAATAGGCTTTAAATCTATGTAAGGTCCTTTATGGACATCTCGACACTTGGGAGAGCTTTACATGTTAAAGAAAACTCCTTAAAAGCGTAGGGTCTGAAGCATCCTAGTGAGACTCGTACACACACACACACACACATCAAATAAGAGAACTTGAGTGATGAAAAAATAATATATGGGGAAATTTTTTGTGAGTATTTTTCATTTATCAAATTTATGTTGGCTCATTTTTCTAATCTATTCCTCTTCGTTCTTTTTTTAAGCTCCATTTTGTAATGCTATTGTTTAAATCATTTCTTCATGCGTTTTTTTACAAGGATACGTGTCTTAGAGATTTACTGAAATATAAGAAAAGAAAAGAAAAAACGCGTTACCTTTAGATATGCTTGTACTAAGAATGGAGAAGGAAATTCGATTACAATTCGCAACAAAAACTGGTTACTAGCAAACACATCATGTTATTATCATTTGGTGAGTGACCGCTAAAGCATTCACGGGAATTCTTAATTGGAAATATACTCACGATCTTCCTCCATGCTTTTTCATTTACAGTCATTAGCAGACATGAACGCCAATTTTCATTACAGTACTATCTCATTTTATACGCATTAGAGGGATTGTTCATAAGTAGATGCACTCTTAGTTTAACGTACTATACATGATTCTGCACTTGTCAGTTCTTCGGACTCACTTTCAATTATTTTGAAAATTACCTAAATTATGCCGGACTAGTTCATATTCCGACGTGGTAAATAATTCAGCAATGTGTTTCAAGCTTTTTTCAGCTCCTGTTACGAATTGTGACCGATTCAGGCAAAGTTGGGCAAAAAACTCGGCATAGCCCACTTTTAGTTCTGCAGTACCTTTCTCATTGGTTATAGCAGTTCATAACGTCCCAACAGAAAATCATCTATTTTAAACTGGTTTTATCATTAAAATAATATGTTTATTTATGCAAAGAATTAATTACATGATGCGTTGCGGTTAGATAGTACACTCATTTAACCCTTTGCGGTCGTGTTAAGTGTATACATGGGTTTCATACTGGTCGGAATTGATTTTCGTTGAACGAGCAGATATAATATGCAAGATTACGAAAGAGAAATAAAATTTAATTATTCTTTTTTAAACCTTAGATATATGTAACACAATTATATGTTTTAATTTTACGTAAAAGTTCTATTTATAAATCTTTATCGCGTGGTGTGTTTCAAACAGCTGGTGGCCAAGAGTAGACATACGACCGAAAAGTGTTAAATGCCTACAATCAACACCTCGTTGAAAAACTAAGCTTAATCGCATCTATTGCAATTGCATCTCTTTCTACCACCGTATTTGCTGTACTTTATCCATGTTATAAGCAAAAAAAAAATCATTCTATGAGATATGGTCTAGTTCTGGGGTGTTCAACAATTACACTTTGGGCAACCCTTTGAGATTAACATTTTCTTGAAGGACCCTTTTGATCATGGAGAAAAATAGAATATTAGAGCTTTATCCTACTCGAACTTACAAAATTAGTATTGCATCCTTATTGAGTCAAAATACACACATCCTAATAAGATAATAAAAAAAAAACAGGGAATCTATTTTTTAAAAATATTTTGTTCTTTTTAATGACTTGACTGTGATTGTTTTTTTTTATCGCTAAATACTGTGACGTCTAGAGTAATTTTAGAAATCTGCACCCTAACGTCATCTTCAGCATTTAATCTGCTTTTCTACTTTGTTTTGGTCAAAGCAAAAAAAAAAAACGCATTTTTTCCCCCTAAAATGATTGAAACAAATGACATTAGATGTTTCGCAGCTTTGCAGCTCTTTTGGCAATTTCAGAAAATTCTATTGTAATATCAATTCAAAAATGCATAACTTGACTAAATGTTAGTACTTTTACAACTAGCAACTATACTTTTACGAAGTTTAAGATTTAATTATATCCATAAAATATTTATATTCATTTATTTTTACGAGCAACTTGCCTTTAAAAATTCGATATTGTGTTAAAGAAAATAATATTAAAATGATTTTAAAGACATTATTATTTTTTAATGAGTTTTGATTAAGCAAATATTTATCAGTTGCGGAACCTTATGAAAACCCTAGGGTTCCGTAAAACTCAGGTTGAAGACCTCTGGCTTAACTGACATAGCAATAAAATTGGATATAAGGGGAAGTAAGGAAACGGTTGTTTTTCTGTTATGTGACTCAAACATATTTTTCTTTCCAATGGGGCTGCGCATGGTCATTAACCTTTGCAAACCTAGTGCATTCCCCGGACATCGGTATTTAGTCATTCAAGTAGCACCACCATCGGCGGATGCTATTAACACTTTGAGAATTTTGACGCTCATTTTCACACTAGTTGGCGGCTCTTCAGCTCTAAATGATGCGAAACTGCACTAAGGATTTAATTTAGCAGAGAATATCCAAGCCAACATATACTCAAGGGATCTTTAACATGCCGCATGATCATACGACATGGGCGCTGACGATTTTCTGCGTCTTGAAAATTCACTGAATTGGACCAGGTTTGATCCTGCGAAAATGGGCGTCCGCGGCCAGTGCATTACCACTACGCCACCCTTTCAGAAATATTATACAATTGTTTTTATTATAGTAACGTCATAAAAGTGTTTTCTATTGTAGAAACATTATGGAATTGTTTTTTATTGTAAGAACAATTAAAGAATTATTACGTATTAGTAACAATCGCACGTTCTGTTGTTCATTTCATAGCTTTGGGTGTAATTAATACTTACTAATGTGCAGTAGAAGGTGCAAACTGCGCCGACAGAAATTACTGCCGCCCAAGTTGAGAGATCTGTGACAGCACTCAGCGCTAAAGCAGGACCGTAGAGCACAACAGGCATGTAAAGCATCTAGGATCAACAAATAAACAATTTCTTAGATAACACCAGATTAAACACTTAAAAAAATGTATTTTCTACACACTATATTTTTACTACCGACTGAAAATTAAGTAGAGAACCACCGATTCAAATAGTTAATGTTATTGAAGCAAGGCATTATTAAGTAATTTAAATAAGGTAACAGTTAGAGCTCAAGGTGGACTTTAAGTTTTTAATGACAATGATCACTTTAAAAAACAAAAACAAAAAAAACAGGCCAGTTTCGTTTAAGATATTTTTTAATGGGGCTGCCTATGGTAATTAACCTTTGAAGACATAATGCATTCCCCGTAAATCGACATCCATTCTTTCAAGTAACACGTCTATCGGCAGATGGCATTACCACTTAAAGATTTATACTATCAGTTCAAGCCTAGATGGAGGCACTTAAGCTCTAAATGATGCGAAACTGCACTAGGAGTTTAATTTAGATGAGAGTATCCAAGCCAAATAGATACTCAAGGGATCTTTCATGCCGCATAATCGTACGACATGGGCGCTGACGATTTTCTGCATTTTGAAAATCCACCGACTTGGGTCAGGTTTGATCCTACGAGCTTGGGCGTACGAGGCCAGTGCCTTACCACTACGACACCCTGCCGACTCGTTTAAATTGTACCAGGGTTCGCACACTGCTAAGCCAAGCCCCATTTCGCAGACTCTGCTACCAGTAATTGTATTAAACTATCTTACTCATAATGAATCGGAAATGTTAAGTAAAATTTAAAAAAATCTTTGCAATACTGGTGGTATAAGTCCTAACAAAATGGAGTGTGGCTTAAGAGCAAACGAACCCTGTGTACTTTAATAATAAACTGAGTTATATTGGCGAATGCCTCTCAATGCCCCGTATTTAGGTTGGGAACCTGAATGTAGAATGCAAAATAGCACACATACTTCTTCATTCTCAGAAATACATAGGACATATAAAAATGAACACAATTTAGATGCTTAAATTACGTATACATTTTTCAGTACTTACTTACCATGTGTAGTATGAAAGCCAAAGAGCTTAATCTTCTGGCGATTTTACCAAATCTTCTTTCTAAATACTAGGGGGAAAAGATAAATTTTAAATCGAATACGTAGTACTCATACATATTTTTAACTACAAGATGGGTCTAGAATGGTTTTATTGAGATGCAACTCACAAGGGATATAAAATAGACTAAATAGCAGCTAGGATACAACATGCGCTGAGCGCGCATATCGGTGAAATATGAATGAATAATTTGGATTTCAGTGGGAAAAAAAATTAAATAAGATAAAAAAGCAATTTGAAACATTTTTCATTGGAAAAGCGTGTGTCAATCCAGAACCCCCCCCTCTTCCACCGTCGGCCTCCAGAGTGCATAGAAATCTATCTAGAGCTCCCAAAAGGGTATCTAAGGTAAAAATATTAACATGTGATGCATGGTTTTAGAATTCAAAACTAGTAAGTTGCGACTATCACGAAAATTGCATCTATGTCTTTTTTTAATGCAGAAATTAAAAATAATAATAATAAAAGTGTTTTTGCACTAGTCGAATATGCGTACAAACTTTTGTTTAATTATTTGCAATAGCACTAGAGATAGCTGTTAGCACTAGACGAAAAATTGTACGGTTGCGTCAACTGCCTTGGCACGATTGGCACGGTGTCGTGCCCGAAGCAGAAACGTGGCTCTAGCTCACATAGACCAGCATCTCGTGTCCCAAGCTCACAAATACTTCTCGTACCCAACTCTCTTGTCCCAAGCCCCCCCCCCCTCCCCACCCGAAGAGGATGGATTATTCTGCTTATTTCGAACTTAATTATAGATAACTGGGGATTTTTTAATAAAATAAATAATAATTTTGTTGAGATTTATGATCAATTTCCCCTCACGCTTTTACCCTAGGCTTAGGACTGGGCAGTATCAGTTAAGACACAGGCGGTTTAAAAGGTACAAGCAGTTTCCCCTTTGTCGGTCTCTCTTTTTTTATGCTGCAGGCTGTACACTTGCCATTGTCGTGGTTACCATTATTTAAATTGTTCCATTTCCAGATTATTCCATTTTTGTCACTTAACTTAGGGAGGCCAAACACTTGTGTAGGTTATTAGACCGTCTGTAGTCTTACATAATGTTTTCAATTTTTTCATCCAATTGTGCATAAACTTTTATTTTCTTTACTCCTGTGGTGCAATTTCTTTTGTTCTTAACTGGTTGGATACTTTTACCGATTGATCTTTCAAAGACTTTAGAAATTGTATATTGGGTTTTTTTTTTTAATGCCAATTGTGAGTTTCACGATTTTATTGGATTTTTGGTCCTGGGTCGTTGTCCATAAACATTACCATACTTCTTCAGATGTAGAAATTTCTTCGCAAGAAAAGAAAACACGTTTGATTGCTCTATGATGATAACATTTTGACTTTCGCCCTTAAAACTAAAGGTTTACTCTCTTACACATTCCGCGAAGCTAAAGCGCAGCCTTTAAAAACAAAGTAAACTTACAAATGATCAAAAGTAGTAGGCTCTAATCCTGAACATTGCATAAAAAAATTCTGAATCACCACAGTTCAAAAACTAAGTAGACACCCAAAACCAAAACAGCTGAAATGGACTAAAAGGAGTTACTGCCTTAGGCCTGCTTCGAAAGCAAACAATAATATTTTAAAAGGGGTTGTCCCACTGAAAGACGTAACTTTCCATGTATGCTACGAATTTCGCAAAGAATGGGAACTAATAAAAACACATTTGAAAATAAATGACCTTAATATTTTTTCCCACGTGTAATAAATGACATCTTGTTTTTCCCTCAGTTTCACAATTGTGAAATATCCTAAAGGGAACAAAAATGATGTAAATCCTAGACATTTGAAAAATTAAAATTTATGTGTTTTCGATCTGAGGCACAATATAATAATAATCTGAAAAGAAAAGCAAAACAACGAACGCATTGCGCTCAAAACATCATTTATCACTTCCAAATGGCATTTTAAAATATTAAGTGAGTTTTGGGAAACACGTTGTGCAACTTTAATGAAAATCATTAGTTACGAAAGTTTTTATCAAACACGCTAACTGACTGAAATTCATTGAAACTGAATTGCAGTGTAGTGGTCTCATGATTTCTTGAATGAAATCCTGATCTTAATGACAAGATACTAACCTCAAAATAAGAACACATTGTACTAAACTCATACTAATAAAATAATGACATGGTTTTAAACGAATTGCACAAAATACATTTAATTTAGTGGTACTTTATATTATTTTAAACTAAATAAGACACCTGTGCTGATATCAAAATACACAAAATTCTACAATGGAACTACAATGAATCTCTTCTAACAGTAGAGCACATTGCTCGTCCTCGCGCGAGTCTGTTGGCGGTCTACTACAAAACACACTGTGGAACTTAGAGGTATCAAACTTGACACGCATGTTATTTAGATGCTGAGAATGTGCACCTTGGAATTATTTTTTCGAAATTTGATCTTGTCTTTTTTATTCCAGTTTTTAACCGAATTTCATATAAATTCACTAATATGGATTAGAAAAAAATGCTTGCACATTCTAGAATTATACATGATTCGAACGCCCTGATTCTTTAAAGCACATTGCTCGTGCTCGCGCGAGTCTGTTGGCGGTCTGCTACAAAACAGACTGTGGAACTTAGAGGTAGCAAACTTGACACGCATGTTATATGGATGCTGAAAATGTGCACCTTTTAATTATTTTTTCGACATTCGATCTTGTCTTTATTTATTCCAGTTTTTAACCGAATTTCATACAAATTCACTAATATGGATTAGAAAAAAATGCTTGCACATTCTAGAATTATACACCATTCGAATGCCCTAATTCTTTAGAGCACATTGCTCGCGCTCGCGCGAGTCTGTTGGCGGTCTACTACAAAACAGGCTGTGGAACTTAGAGGTATCAAACTTGACACGCATGTTATTTGGATGCTGAAAATGTGCACCTTGAATTATTTTTTCGAAATTCGCTCTTGTCTTTTTGCATTCCAGTTTTTAACCGAATTTCATATAAATTCACCAATATGGAGGAGAAAAAAATGCTTGCACATTCTAGAATTATACATCATTCGAATGCCCTGATTCTTTAGAGCACATTGCTCGTGCTCGCGCGAGTCTGTTGGCGGTCTACTACAAAACAGACTGGAACTTAGAGGAATCAAACTTGACACGCATGTTATTTGGATGCTGAAAATGTGCACCTTGGAATTATTTTTTCGAAATTCGATCTTGTCTTTTTTTATTCCAGTTTTAACCGAATTTCATATAAATTCACTAATATGGAGGAGAAAAAAATTCTTGCACATTCTAGAATTATACATCATTCGAATGCCCTGATTCTTTAGAGCACATTGCTCGTGCTTGCGCGAGGCTGTTGGCGGTCTACTACAAAACAGACTGTGGAACTTAGAGGTATCAAACTTGACACGCATGTTATTTGGATACTGAGAATGTGCATCTTGGAATTATTTTTTCGAAATTCGATCTTGTCGTTTTTTATTCCAGTTTTTAACCGAATTTCATATAAATTCACTAATATGGAAGAGGAAAAAAATTCCTTGCACACGCTAGAATTATACATCATTCAAATGCCCTTATTCTTTTTGTACAAGATGTTTTTGTTTGGTCTTTCTAAATTAATTAGAACCAGAGGCGTAGCTAGGGTCTTCAGCGCCCGGGGACAACTGAAGATTTTGCGCCCCCCCTGTGCCTCCTGGGGGCCTATGGGCGCCCCTAAAGGGAATTAAAAAACTTTTATGCTTCCTAACTGATAAATAGCTCTAAAAAGCAGCCCTTTTAACTTTCATTTTTATTTGCGACCATTCACTTCTAAAGGAAATATGGGACACTTTGGCTTCGCTAAATTATTTGTCTGATTTCCCAAGCACTCCTGTGCTACATTGGTCATTCCCGATATGATTTGCGATGCTCCCACTTTTTTGCCGAATATATTCACACCTCTTCGGTTCAAATAATCTTATTTTCGCATTTAAAAACAATAAATTAACATTAACTTGGCGCCCCTTGACGCTGCGCCCGGAGACAGCTGTTCCTCCTTGCCCCCACCTAGCTACGCCTCTGATTAGAACAGCCATTATAAGCCTTTAGTTCGATTTTCTAAGGATTTCGACAACCCACAATGGTAGTAATAAAGTGAATTTCAAAGTATTTTTTTTGCCAAAGCTAATCGTAGTAAAATCATGTTCTACAAGCAGTTGGCTAAACCTTAGGGATGCAAGATCAAAGTTGAAGTTTTACCGCTGAGGCGGTTACACATCATTAATTTTACAGTATTACACTTTCTTTTTATGTTATTCTCAATTAAGCACAAATATATCTTAGTTCGAACAACTTGTTATCTTTTGAATAATATAATTATTCTTACTTCGTACGCAGTAGCAGCTTGCACCTCAAAAAATACTGGAAGAAATATGTACGACGAGATCACACTGCCAATGATGAAGCCTACAGTCTTGAAGGCCATGTGCGTTCCAAAACTGTACATTTCTGCAGGAATTCCAAGCACAGCGATAGCAGACAAGAAGGATGCCATTAGAGAGAATGCCACTGGCAAAATGGGCATGTCTTTTCCTGCCAGCAGATATTCTTCAGTTGTCTTCTGCTTGCTGCCAGAGAAACGGAAAAAGATACCAATGCCTGCAGAAATTATAAGCATGGCCGCGAAGATGATGTAGTCCACGATGCCCAGAACTATACGCTCCATGATAATGATCCTGCTGAGAAGAAAAATTAAAACAAATCAGTATATAATGGATTGCTCATTATTGAGGCCTATGTATAAACTTTTCCTCCTTTTATATTTTTCTTTATTTTTTTTTTTACTTTTCAAGGAATGTTGCAGTACAAGTCAAGTTGCAAGTTCTGTTTTAACTGTCAACGTAGTTGAAGCGTTTTATACTAGATGGCGTTAGTCACATAGATATTGAAGATGATCACTTCGCCCAGCAGTCCATGGAGTTAGCGACAAAAAAAAAAAAAAAAAACCTACAAAATATTTTATTGCCGACTACCAGTCTGAAATTTTGCCCAGAGCTTATATTTTTGCCAGAGAACAAAAAAACTGCTATGATATACTTGAGTCATCAAGAAGGCCCCCCGAGAAAAGGCAAATAGGATCCTTTAATTGCTTAAAACTCCGTTACAAATCATAATTATGTGAAATATCAAGACGCAACGTAAATGCTCTTTTAAAATCCTACAGAATGACGTCTCGGACCCTTTTTTACGTTAAATGGTTTAGAAATAAATGGAATAACGCAATAAAGTGAAGAGGAGTAGGTGTTTTTTTAACATCAGCTTTTTTGTCGTTGGGGTCGTTTCGTATAACCCTGGGTAGGAATTATTTTTTATTTGTATAAATTTAATTCTTTTGCAAGTGCGAACTTGTACCAATTGGCGGTGAAGATCAGAACTAAAATTCCAATATTTCTCTCGATTTGTCGGTAACTTTGGGTTGTTAAATGCATAGCTAATTTTGTTTTAATTCTGCTAATTCTAATGGAAAATGATTGTTCTTAACGATCACTAATGATATGTTGTTTTTATTATTGAATAAAACTTATCAGTAATTGGATGAGTTACTGCTTTTTTTATATTGATTGAACTACTGCATCCTATTATATCAACAGGAAGTAAGTTTTAAACTTGTATTTTTGCTAGAGATATTTAAACTTGCTTGTTCTCTAAAACCTCAGAAGAGTTATATAGTTCGTTTTTACACATGTGTATTTTAACCACCCTAAGGTTGAGCAGTGCCTTTCATGTTAAATGGACGATATGTCTTGTTCATTTCACATTTCGCTCATGGGCTACAATAGTGGCACAACTCAAAAAACACGCTTTTTGGACTAAGAACAGATTTAAATATGACAATACTCATTCTTTTCATCAGCAATACCAGCCAGTTAGTCGCCAATTTGAAACCGTTGGCAGCCACTTTGAACCATGTTTCAAACTGATCCCCCTCCCCAACCGCGATTTCATTTTGCATACAAACATGTGCATACATGTACCTCAAACTACACTTTCTCACAAAATTACACAATGCCCTATTTTGAAAGAAATAATAATAAATTAAAAACCTTTTCTAGTCGCCATCTTTGGCGACCGACATAACATTTTGTGGTCGCCAAATAAAAATTTATAGTTGCCAATGGCGAGTGGCGACCGCTAGTCTTGACCTTTATCTTGGAGGAAAACGTGATTTCTGTCATCTCAGTACAAGTAACAAGAAAAATCCAACGTGCTGTATTTGCAGAAAATGGAATTAGACGGTGTATTTATGTTAGCTAATGTGAGCAATATAAGCAAATAAAAAATTATATCATCTGCTTCACCTTATTATTTATCAACTAATCATTCTCAATAGGGATAAAATATATTTCTCGAGATATTTTAACTATTTATAATCAATTTATTTTTAAAATAACTTATTTTTAATTTTTACAGTCTATCATTAGTTATTTCACAGAATAACTATTTATTTCATTTAATAACTAGGAAAAGTATGAAATTTTTCATCTAATATAGACTTTAACTGTCTTGTCTAGTTATTTCATGAAATACCTAGTTATTCTATGAAATAACTGAATATACACTTTATCGGTGACATATATAATATCATCCATGTCTTTCAATAGTCCCAATTTTAAACAACTTTGAGCATATTGTGTATTTTTCCAATACGAGCATTTAAGGCATTTATTTTTGCTTTGCATAGGCAGTACCAGAAAAGCTATCATTTTTTATTGCAAATATGAAGCATTATTTGCAATATTAAAAGCATGTTCTGAAATTAAGTTGATGTTTATAATAACGAACTGATATGATCAAATAGTTAATAAGGGAATAATCTAATTAGAAACTATCTATTGTTTGTATTATATTCGTAATTTTACAGCAGATATCTATCTATACATTTTTAATGTAAATTTTTTTAATTTACGGTTAATTTGTAAACGTAATATTCATTCACTCTTTTTTTACTAGCAATTTTAACTAACATTATTTACATTTAATAAAACACTTGGTATGTTCATTTTCGGAACTTGGGTTACAAAAATTCGTTAAAAATTTGACTTTTTCTTTAAAGCAACAAATTAAAACTTAACTTTATATCTTTCAACTTTTCCTTCATATTCTTTTATTAAAGTTCATTTTGCCTAATAATAGTTATAACATAGACCTTTTCTTTTTAGTACTTATTGTAAATACGTACTAAAAAGACAATCTTATATTTTATAAATTAAAGTACCAGTATAAGTTCTTTAATAATTCCACTATTTTTTTTAATATCAGATTCAGTACACATTTTTTTAGTTCCTAACCTAGTGCAAAAAAAAAAAAAAAACACACATTTTACGTAGCAGTATTTATTCATTTTATTGTTTGTTTAAAAATACAGGAAAGACAAATTTATTCTGTGGCTACGAATGGTAGCTTTTTAACAGAGTGAGAAATATCCCCCCCCCCCCCTCCCCATGTTTCCCAGGTGTGGAATTTCTTCATTCATTTGTTTGTTTCAAAAGGGAGGGAAGAAAAACCTGATCAGATATGCATATAATTATTCATATAAATTTTAACTAAATATAATATAATCTAATTTATTTCTTAGTAACTTTGAAATAAAATAGAATACATTATTAATGATTGAATGGTTTGTGGTTACAAGGGAGCCCAAAAACACCATATACACATAAACTTTTAAATAAAAGTTACACTATGTTTATCATAAGGTGCAATTGTGCATAACTTAAAACAATATATTATATTATAAAAATTGTCAAAAGAATATTCGCAACATAAATTGTTATAGGCCGAATCGGCCGAATTACAAGTTATTATTCGGCCAGACCGAAACTTCGGCAAAGTGGACGAAGATTCGTGCTATCTCTAGTTTTAAGTATAGAAACTAAGGTTTGAAGATCCTCGTGATTTTCCAAATTTTTTTCATGTTCGTTAACTGAAATACCTCCTGTAGTCATTTCAAAGTTTGTCTTGAGTCATATATCTTTTAAAAATATTTTTTAGAAGCTAAAAGAAGTAAAGCCATGATTAAGTGCTCGTAATAATAAATTGATCCACAAAGCGTGTTTATGGAAACTGACACAGATTGTGTATTGCTTGAAGTGCTCTTTTCAAGTCTTAATTGATGCTACATACTTTTTCACATTTGAAAGAAGTTAACTAGTCATAGAATTGTAATGCAGTTTACATAGAATTTGCTAATGAAACAAATAAGGTACATTGTACAAAGTATTACACCCTTTTAACTAATGGAAAAAATGTGTATGATAATTCTAAAAATTCATGTGTTTATAACAGTAGTACTAACAGTCATATTCAGTTAAGTACAGTAATGGAGTAAAAAAAATCTAAGTGACCTAATAACATAAAAACACCTCAATAAAATTTACATATTGTAAAAATATATTAAATAACAGAAATATATTAATATATAAATAAGATAAATTATGGTGTTCGCATTAATTTACAACGTTTTCAATAAGCAAGCTATTGCAGCAATACTAGCAATAAATCAATAATAAAATAATTTTTGGAGGAAAAAAAACAGAACCGACTTCAAAGCAGAGTTTCTATAAATTGTACTAAAAAATAAATTATTTATTAAAGGGACACAAGACCTTCGAAGTAAGAATTTTCTTTTTTTGATTTTCACTGTAGTTAGCCATGTTGTAGCATTAGTTATGTATATTTTGGCGAAGTTTTGAATAGGAAGCCAATTAACAATATTTTTGACTAAAAAGTGCTCAAAATTACCGAAAATTTATGAAAAATATGAAAAACACGAAAAATGACTCTTGCGTCTGAATGTTTTAGTGATTTGCATAAAACGTTTTATGCAGTTTCTTAAGGGCATTACAAATATTTTATGGAATTTTTTTTTACGAAGCAATTAGTAAAAACAAACTTTTGTACTGGTTTAACTGTAGCGAGAAGTAAAAATTTCTGAAAAAGTGGGCTGGAAGTTAATTTGTTTTCTTCAAAAACTTATGAGATTGAATTGCAACTGTTTACCAGAAAGTGTTTACATTATTGTTATATATCTATATGGAAATTTTGATGCAATTTGGAAGAAATGTCAGACGCAAGACTCATATTTTGTGTTTTTCATTTTTTTAAATAATTTTTAGTCAAAAATAACTTTAATCATTTGTCTTATAACTTTTATTGGCTTAATATCTAAAATTTAACCAAAATATAGATAACCAATGATCAAAATAAGTCCAACTACAGCGAAAAGTTTAAAAAAAAGAAAACTTTTATTTCAAAGGTTCTGTGTCCCTTTAGAAAACATCAATACTACTTTTAAACGTAATTTTTGAAATAAGCTACCTAATTGCTGTTTCACAAAATTTTATTTACGAAAATGAAAAAAAGACTTACTTATTCAGTTGCCAGGTCAGTTACTTTAAAAAAACGTGGTTAATATTTTTGTTAAGAGTTCGTGTTGAAGTCTTCATGCTTCTTTAAAGACTGCTAAATCCAATAAGGAAAATCATTTCTTTCATCCTAGCGACAAACCAAATCATTCAACTTTTCGCCACCTCTGATTGAAATGTCGTGCAACATCAAATAACTGGTAATCGCACATTGTGTGGGGACAGGTATAATCATTTTTCCCTGCTGGAAAATGACAATGAGTAACGTAGGGGAAAATTGAGGAATGGTAAAAGTTGGTTCTTTATTTATTTTGATTTTGAGAAAATCAAAGGCTTCGAGACAACATACTCACTCGTCTTTAAATTTTACTTTTCAAGCTTCAGTATTTGTGTTTATTCACTTGTTGTAACTAATTAATATGATTGATACGTTCACAAGCAGGGAATCAATCAAAGACTCAATTTGTTGATAAATAGTTCCTAAGATCCCACAAGTTATAAACATGTGCAGCAGTTCTCCCTCTAACCATTTTAAAGCTTGCAATCCATAGATTCATCAAAAAACATATTTATCTATATCTAGCATTTCACACATATCCTTAACCTTTCTTTTCTTTTTCTTCATTCTTCTTTTTCTGGCCTAACTTTCTGTAAAATGAAAAGAAAATAATAATAAAGCATGAAAGAAGGCTTAATGTATCATAAAAATAAAGAAAAGTCAAAAATAAATAAAATAATTAAATTAAGATTGAAAAATAAAAAAAATGAAAGTAGGCTTGTGAGATGGGAGAAAATGTGTGTCTGCTGGTCTGTCTGCCCCCCTTTAATAAATTTTGAAGAAATTGTCCGATTCGAAAGAATTTTTTTTTGGAAAAACAGTTACTTATGTCCATCAAAAGATTCATCTCCGAACTGCCGGCTAGTAATCTTCAAAATCATTTGCACTTTATTAAAAAAAAAAAAAAAAACTTAATCATAAAACTATCCCTGGGGATGCAGCACAGAGGTAAGTTGAGAACTTTCAACTCATATTTGGAGATCTTCGAGCGCAGCGACTCAGGCCGAAATCGTTTCAGAACGCAGGCCTCACATGCACTGCAACGCAGGCGACGATGAACAACGAGACACGGGAATGGATTGGGATCTAAATAGTTGCCAGGCCAGTCGGCCCATGTCTTGAATACGCTCACATACCCAGATAATTTTCATACGCGTTTAGCATATCGTGAATTTGCATTCGTCTTTCATTAAAAACACTTATAAGCAAATTAAAACTTGAAAAATATATTTGCATTAAATTTAATTAAATCATATATACTTGGTCAAAAGGGATTTTTAAAATATTGTTTCACTCGAAATTCATTTGTATAGCACCACCATTGGGGACAAATTTAAATTTAAAATGCAAATAATTAAATACTCCTCACTAGTGTTAGAGGGACAAGAATATATGCTAACAATTGTCGCACATGAAGAATCGCTTGTTCGAATTATTTATACATTTAATTTTGTTTTGAGACAAAAAAAAAAAAAAAAAAAAAACACGCTTTTGGAGCAAAAAGAAATAAAAAGTTAAAAATAATCTTTAAATATAAAAATATATTTAGTAGCAATGGGATGTTTCACAGCTAAATATAACCCGATTTTTTTGAATGAGCTTAAAATGGTCAGAATAAAGTCATTGAACAAAATATTAATTTCAATATTAAAAAAATGAGGGTGCTTTTCTACTTACATTTTCACAATCATTCTACATGAAAGAATAACAGCAATAAGAAGTTTAAAAACAACTGGTATCAAGCAGCCTACCACCTTTTTCATATTCTAAAATTAATAGTTTAGTCAATGATTTTATTGTGATTATTTTAGGCTCATTTAATAGTCAGGTTATAATTAGTTGCGAGAGAAATTATTATTGCTAAATACATTTTTACTAGCGGTACCCTAGCGGCGCTGCCTGTGCAGAATTTTAAAAACGTCGCCTACGGCGCTCTCCTTGATAGTATAAAAAATGTCGCCTGCCGCGATGTCGTTGATAAGAATGCAAAAAACGACGGCATTGCCTGTATTAATAGATTGAAAAAGCGTCGTCGGATTTTAATTAAATGATACTGTAAACCATTCCTAAAAAACGCATGCACAATGTCGTTAGTATGTTCGATTTATCGCCAACGACTAATTAAAAAAGCCAGATTGTAGCGTCTCGTCATTTGCCACGTTATTTGAAATCTAGGATAAACCAAACGTATTCCTTTTCCCGGAGATATTTATTTAAATGCTATTGCTAAATCAAGGAAATCGTTAACTCGGGAAGACAGAACTTTTATCAAGTTCAATCTCGAATTTAAAACCCATTGCAAATTTGAGAAAAACTTTAAATTTAAAATACGCTTTATTATTGTTTTTCCGCTAAAAATAAACTGATGTCTCTCTATTTTGAAAAAAAAAAAAAAAGGTTTTATATTGGAATTAAGCTAACACTATTCATCGGGAGTTGAGAAACTGCTAATTATCATTGTTGGATCAAGGCAAGCCTTAAGAAAACGAACTAAAAAGCTTATAACTGGCGTTCTTATTGAGTTAGAAACTTCGAACAAAATTCATCTTGTGCAGAAAAATCAGCGCTTTCAATCGGTATATTATATTAATATATGCAAGGTTTTTTTTCACATCCCATATTGGGGAATTTACGTAGAAATTTGCATAAATTGGAACAAAAAAAAAAAAAAAAAAAGGGAACTACGAGCCGGATTTTTTTCTAACGGGTTTATAAATGCTCCTCTTGAATCACTCTGTCTGTTGATGAAAACCGGATTAAAATCAATTCCTTAGTTTAAAAGATCTAAGCGTACAGACGCGGGAAGCGACTTTGTTTTATACTCTTTTAAGATATACAAAGACTATTTTTAACTTTTAACTTTGTATTACTCCGTACTTTGTATTATTGTCCCTTTGTTTTATTTCTGGTTTTTAAAAACTTTTTTTTTTTCCCTTTTCGAAAGTCAGTGGGAATGGAGTTGCATCTCCTTCAAGAAACAAACAATCCTTAAAATTTATGAATACAAATTATCTTTTCATTGGTCTGCACTAATGATTATATACACTTACATTAAAAAAATTGCAATTTTAGTAAAATTGATAAAAATAATTTATCTTATACAACAATAAAAGTAGTTTCCCATTTCATAAAAAAAGTTATAATGTTTTACACATTAAGAAATGGTCGAACCCCTTCCGTGTGAGGCTTTCCACGTGACTGGAACATCTGCTTCTGCACCATAGGGCCCCCGTCGTCAGAAGAAAGCAAAATTTTCATGTTTTTCAAAAAGATTAAAAATATATATAAAACTATAGAAAAATGTGTAATTATCTGATTTAAAATGTTTTATCTGTATCAAAATGTCAAACTTCTTGTGACAATTCCATAAACTTTCACAATTTCACAAGTCCTCCCCTTTCCCTCAAATCGTGACATCACGTTTTGGGCGACTTCATAAATGCTGTGCAAGATGTAATGCCAATCTTCCTTTATGTAATGTCCTTTTAACGTTAAACCACGCTTTCATCATATCATTCGTGCTAATAACGTTTTGTCTTGAGAAATATTTCACAATTACTAATAAATAAATCAAAAAGAAAAGGTTAAATATTTTCACAAATTTATGTAAACAAAATCTTTGCTTTTTTCTCTCCTCTTTTACGTTGAAGTGAATACGTAGTCAGTCAGATCAACGGAGCGTATCAGTACTTCGATTTTTCATAGTTAATAGCGTTCTGTTAGTCCTCTGAGCATCATAAAGATATCAAAAGCACGCTATTCCTTATTAATTGAACTATGGCACGAAGACAGGCTATATATATATATATATATATATATATATATATATCGTAAAAAATACTTAAATGAAGTGAAAAATGAGCTTAATATTGATGATGAAAATCAATTGCCATGGGTTTTCCGATTTATGGAGTCAAATAATTTCTAATTATTACCGAGTTCTTTAAACAAATACTGTTGAAATGTAATGTAATAACTTATGGCAACTTACATTGTAAGAGTAACTGCTCTTTTTTTCTCTTTTTTTTGTTTACTTTCCGGTAAAAGTAACAAAATAATAATAAAGCAAGAATGGAGGCTTAATGTATCGTAAAAATACCGTTAAAAATGATGAAAAGTTAAAAATAAGTGAAGTAATTAAATAAAGATTGAAAAATGAAAAATTTGAAAGTAGGGTTTTGAGATGGAAAAAATGTGTGTTTGTCGGTCTGTCACTCCGTCAGTCTGTCGGTCTGTCTGTCCCCCCTAATAACTTTTCAACGAATTGTCCGATTCAAAAAGTTATTTTTGCGTTCGAAAGGTCTCGGCGAGGACATCTCATTTCTATCTTTTTTATATGATTTGAACAGATTTTCGTTTAAGTTTGAACAATTCATTCAACATGAGGCCTATGGGCAAAAATGAAGCAAATTATGTAAACTCTAGGCACTAGATCCAAGTTCCTATCAGTAAGCTTATTGGAAGAAGCTCTCAGCGTGAAATATTGATTTGAACCATTTTTGTTTATTTTTGAACAGTTCAAAAAAATTGCGCATTTTCCCATTATTCCGACGCAGGCGATAAGCTCTCCAATAATGATGGAACCAACGCCAAACGGAATATCGTCGTTGGTAACCTTTCGCATGATGCTGTCGCCATAAAGTCTGCTTGGTGAGATTTGCACCGTGATAATGAAAAGGTACCAAATTACTCGTAGTTATGTAATATTCAATAAAATGTTATTCCAATTTGCTTTTCTGACAATCGTTTAACTGAATTACTTTATATCTATGTACATAAAGCAGACGATTGTTGTATGTCTGTTTGTTTGTTTGTGCACAATGCCCAAAGTACCGCTCTTTAGTGAAATTTTGCATAAAGTTAGCTTAGACCATGGGATGGGTGTGCATCTCAAAGCAGTTTTTTAATTTTTATTTTTATCTTTTTATTCCACTTTTAAGCAAAATTTTCCAATTATTCCCTAAAAGGGGGAGAGAACATTCTCGCACGTCTTAACATTACATATCAATCGAAAGCCCATTCCTTTGCTTCACAAGACTGTTTGTTTCTAAGCTAATTAAAACATTACTTATAAGTTTTGTTGAATTACTGAAATTCCTAACCTTAACTCAATCTACTTACTGAGCTACAATAACTGGGGGACCCTAGGCTAAAAAGCTTTCCTCTTCAATCGGCCTTACACGTCAGCAAAATCGGGCAAAAAAGCAATTTCGGGTTATATTTCTGATGTTTTTTTATTCGCCTTATTCTGAAGACGATATTTAAGCAGTCTGGTCATTATTACAATGCGGATTTTTAACGATTTCATTTGTGATCTAATGATAATTTTTAGGAAAATAATATGAGCACGATTAGACTTTATTTATGCGAAAACGAATGTTTTCGACGATATATAACTTTAGCACCATTAAAATTTTGAATTGTTTTCAAATTTTTCTCGGCTAATTTGGAGTAGCTTTTATAAAAAGAATGTTACTGTTAACTAGAAACTTTTGTATTCATTTTTGCAGAGGTTTTGTGAAGCTCTTGTGATTATTCTGATATTTTCATGCGTATTTTAATTAAATGAAAAAAAGGCGGGTTTTTTTGCTGATCTTAATTCTTTTTCGGATTTTAATCACGGGGCGAGTCGTTGCGAGAATAAATTTTCTGTATGAATAGGTGAGCCGACTTTCGTATGAACTATTTTTTTTTCCACGGGGAACACCCTGGCGGGAATACTGGTCACCGTAAGCGGCTTATTTTAAATTCTGCTAGAAGTCGAATTCACTTAGCCGTTTTCCCGCGGGGTGTCCACATTTGCTGGAGTTTCCGTGGGAAATGTAGGGGTGGAAATATAATCGACACACAACCTTAAGGAATTTGCTTGACAGTTTACGACGAAAATATCCAAGCTAAACTCTGAAAAAAATCAAGAAAGTACGATATTTATCCCTCTTAGCAATCTCTGCAGTTAGGTATTCCAGACAGTGAAATTTAATGTTATGGAAATAGAACTTAAATAGGAAACGAGTTGAAACTTTTATCCACTTCCCGATTATCTGTTAATACTGAAAAAGAAAAACTATACTGTGTTTTAACTTTTTATTGTTTCGCAATTTACTAACGTAGTTCTATAACTTTAGCTGACTAGGATTGCACTTTTTTAAAAATATATATTTTCACATCGCACTGTCAAAGTGATTCTGAATGTGAGCATACACTATCTGAAAAAAAAAACAAGAAGTTCCATCTAGAACTATACGAGCCTACTTTCCCGTATACACCAGCTTCAAATTTATATTCTAGCTATCTCTCTCTCTCTTTCTCGTTTAGCTTAAGTTCTTAATTGCTTCAGATATACCTTTTCAACGGTAAATGCATATTCATTCATTCACTCATTTATTCAGTCATTCATGTATTTATTCACTCAGTTATTAATTCATTCTTTTGCTTATTCATTTAATCATTCATTAATTCAAAAATATTCTTTAAAATCCCGATCAAAAAATTTCATAAGAAAATAGGCTCGTTAGTTCTGGATGAACTTTCTATTTGTACATGTTCTACGTCATAAGAGATTTCCGATTAAGTTTGTTCCAAGCAAATCGGCCCGTTAGGTCAGGATTTATATAGGATTGAAATTTCCCCGTAGGCACTATGTTAATTTTTTTTTTGAACTGTTCAAAAATGAACAAAAATTGCTCAAATCAATATTTCACGCCAAGAACTTCTTCCAGTGAGCTTGTTCAGGGGAACTTGGATCTTGTACCCAGAGTTTACATAATTTGCTTCATTTTCGCCCATAGGCGCTAATGTTAAAATTTTTGGAACTGTTCAAAATTGAACAAAAAATTGTACAAATCCAAAAGTAAAATATGGAAATGAGATGTCCTCGCCGAGATCTTTTGAATGCAAAAAGAATTTTTCGAATCGGACAATTCGTTCAAAAGTTATTAGGGGGGGACAGACCGACAGACCGACAGACACACTTTTTCCCCATCTCAAAACCCTACTTTCAAATTTTTTATTTTTCAATCTTTATTTAATTACTCAATTTATTTTTGACTTTTCTTGATTTCTAACGATATTTTCACGATACATTAAGCCTTCTTTCATGCTTTATCATTTTTTTTTTTACTTTTACGGGAAAGTAGGCTAAAAAGAGTACTTTCAAACATAATTTTTGAAGTCGGTGCCAAATCACGATAGGATTTGATTTATGATTGCATATGTAATCATGAATCAATTGCAAATATTAATGGCCAAGAATTTGCACTTTTAAGTAAAGTAACACATGGCGTAATGATAATTAGATAATTTTGCGCTTGTTTCAAAAATTATGTTTAAAAGTCGTATCGATTTTGTTTAAAGAATTAATTTATTTTTCACTTTTTGGTTATAATTTGAAGTCAGTTCTATTTTTTAAATCAAAAATTATAATTTTTACTTATTTTTTTATATACAAATACAATACAAATACAAAAGTGACCACCAGCAACAGGCTCAGGGCCCAGCTAGGCTGGTCCTAGTCAATTTAGCAGTCCCCAATGAACATCAAGAGATTTCTTAAACGTTTTTACCCCGCTGCAATTAACAGTCGCTTCTGGTAAACTATTCCAATTACCTATAACCCTATTGAAGTAGTAATTTTTCCTAATTTCAATATTAGCCTGAGATTTGAAAAGCTTAAAACAATGACCTCTGGTTCTACTTTCAGCACATAGCTGTAGTCCATCAACATTTCCCATTTTAATGAATTTAAACAACTGCATCATGTCCCCTCTAACTCTCCTTTGCTCAAGACTATACATCTTGAGCCTTTTAAGCCTAACCTCATAATCTTCGCCTGAAAGACCACTTACCAATCTAGTAGCCCTCCTTTGAACCCTTTCCAATAAGGTAGTATCCTTTTTTAGGTACGGAGACCAAAACTGAACAGCATATTCCAAATGAGGTCTTACTAAACTTCTGTATAGTGGCAATACAACTTCCTTAGACCTGTTCGAAATAGTCTTATTGATAAACCCAAGCATCCTGTTAGCTTTGTTACTTACTGTGCTACATTGCTGGCTGGACTTGAAGTCGAGACTAATCAATACTCCTAGATCAACAACTGCTTCTGCTTCCCTAATGACGGAACCTTGTAAATAATAGGTTGCATGCTTATTCCCATGACCAAAATGAAGCACTTGACATTTCCCAATATTAAAAGACATACCCCACTTAATTGCCCACCTAGAAATTTGATTTAAATCCTCTTGAAACTGATTGACTTGTTCCTCCGTGTCCACAATTCCCATGATTTTGACATCATCAGCAAAAATATTGATGTTTCCAGAAATACTCTGAGTAATATCATTAATAAAAATAATAGAGAGTCTGAGAATGAGTTTTGGATATGCAAAACATAGTTTTCAGTCGCAAGTAGCATCAAAATTTGTATTTAAAAATCAACATAAATAAAGCTCAAATTGGCGATTTGTGCATTACTTATGCTGATTATTTATTCATTTCAGCTGTATTTCATAACACAAGGAACTTCGGTCATTTTTCATGTACTTATATAAATGATTATTTTCAAATAAATAAGAATTTTGCTTACAATAATGAATAAATAAGTAACCTAATTTTTTTAGATGGTATCGTTGGGTAAAAGCTTTCCTTTATAGTTTTCTCCTTGAGGACTTTTGATATGAAATCTAATTTTTCTTTTTGCGTTTAAAAAAAGAAAGAAAGAGAAAAAAAGAAGAGGAAGAAGAAGTATACGAAATAAGAAAAAAAATGTCTAAGAAATAATTTTGTTAGACTTTTTTTCCCTTTCCTTAGAACTTCTTTGAAAGTTGGGAAAAAAAAATATTCATTCATAATACACCAAGTCTGATAATAATGAGTTAAAATTAGAGTTACATTGGTTTAAAAAATGTAGATAAACGTAGGGAATATTGAAAGTTAAGAGAAATTCAATTTTTTCATAATGAACGAAATAGAGATTCATTTTGAAAATGACAGTATCTAAAGAGAGAACTACGTATTTTATAATAGAACTTGCGTTGAAACAGTATTTTTCACATTAGGAAAGAAATTTTTACGTTAAAATGAAAGAGGAATGAAGTTAAAATGAAAGTTATCACTTTGCCTCAAAGTATGCGGCAAAGTGATAATTTTCTTGGTATCTTGGCACTTTGTTTGAAACTGGGGACTTGACTTGCTTGAAAGCTCCCTAGATCTCAACGTTTTTTCTCTTTTTTTTCAATTATGCTTAAATGTTTGCATATTGCATTAGACGTAATTTTGATTATTTATGCATTAAAAGAAGTTCTGAACGCTATAGGGCTCCGGCATTTCGTTCTTTAGAAATTAAGCATTGATGGTAACTAAACTGACCGATCGTTTTATACACTTAATACTAGTCTAAACATGCTAAAACATAAGACGCCCCTGCGGATCATCAGAGGATCTACAACTTTACGTGGAATCCTAATCACTAGGACATAATCCGAGAAAATGCTAGATCGATCCATAATATCCACACCCTACCAGAATTTACATCCGTGATCTTGGCGCGGAAGATTTCGGCACTACAGCGTATTCGGCTATATCACCGAGCGGTTTAAGCAATTTAAAATCAATCTAGATTAAATCCCCTTTCATCAAACTCAGTCTAATTAAAGTCAATAAAATCAATTAGCTTATTCTGTGTGTGTGTGTGTGTGTGTGTGTGTTTTTTTTGGGGGGGGGGGCACTTAACGTTAATCAGATGGAAAATAAACTGAACTAAATTGAGTTTGAATAATTCAGTCAATTAATTAGTCGACTGAAAATTTAATTATGTGATGCCAACATTGATATAGTGGAAAATTTAAATAAAATATTTCAATTTGCCGCATGCACTTGACAAATTGTACTAAAGATTATAGTCAAAGTGCTAACTTAAAATAAATCCTGCAAACATAAACAGTTTTTGAAAAATTTAAAATAATAATATTGATAAGTTTTTTTTTAGGAAGTCAAATCCCATTAAAAGAGTAGAAACATGAACAGTAAAACATTTAATCATCAAATTGGTTTGTCATGATCAGGACAATGAACAAAAAGTATGAACACAATGCTTAGTACATTGAAATCAATAACACACATTGAAAAATAAAACTCTCTTATATTTCACAAACTATCTGAGTTGTTTGGCTTGAAATATTCATTCGGTTGTGTCTTGAAATTTGGAAGCACCGTTGAATCCTAAACCATAAGAAAAAGAATATAAAACACTCATATAATTAAAAATACTGATTTTAAAATACTATCAAAAAGACATTCAGTAAGACATTTCCTTGGAGATTGGGGTATATCACCTACAGAATTCATACATAACCCATTTATTTGTAAAACGTTAGTTCAGCGTTTAAGTTTCAAATATTGTAGGTTTTAAATGTAAGCTGTTATGAAAAATGCTGTATAATTTCAAAATTAAGCTGGTAAATGTATTGAATACTGAGAAAAAAAGAAGGTTAGTTGTTATTAAAAAGTATTAACTCACTGTAAATTTACACTTCAAATCTGAATGACATCCTCAGATACAAAAAAAATATTACACCTTAAATATGAATTTTAATATGAAATATAACAAATAATTAAATATACATAAATGAAGCTTCTTTGATGTGAAAAATGCATCAAAGGAAAATGTAGCATCTACCAGTTTTCTTCATATAGTAAGTAAAAAAAAAAAAAAAACTTGACCTATCAAGATAATTTGCGTAGTTAAGTTGCATTTGCCATGTACCTGCGGAACTTAAAGAAGTAAAGCTTGTGGAAAAGAAGTAAATGACATCTCTAAGTGTCATTTTAAATTCTATTGTCATTTTAAATGACACTTAGAGATGTCTGAGCTTAGTATTCTTTTAACAAGAAACAACTTTTCACACCGATTAAAAGGTTTCTCTTTTTATTTTCCACTATTTCAAAGGATCTGAAGACACAAAAGAACTCCCCCAAACCAATAATAGAACATTCAGTTTTCTTCTCATTTTCGAATTTTACGAACGATACATATGAAAATGAATGAATCTCGAATAGCATTAAGTTTGAAACTTACTATTTCAAGGAAAAGTCAGCTGGAAAAACGTCAGCAGAGCTCTCTTTCTGTTGTTTAATAATAGTCATCTTGGGCATACCTGTGTAGGTCCTATGACGGATTGACAATGAATTCTGTGCTAGGACTATGTTCTGGTTTACTTTGTCTCACGTCAACAGGTACTGCCCTAACCATGAAATCTGCAGTTACTCCTGCTTCGTGTGCCGAAGGTTAACTTTACATTAGTTAAGCAGACGTTTCAATGCAACGGCCACTTTAAAACACTGTTATATAGAAATAAAATTTCACGTTAAATTAAAGCACAAATGAGCATTAAAACGCAGACATATGTTTCGGGATCGCTTGGAATCCCTTTTTCAATGCGACAGGGAGCTTCTAGATGCAAATATACTCAAACAAAGGACAAAAATTTTGAAACTCAACTAATGCGCCCGAAAATGAAACAGAATAGCAGAAGATTCGATGAAACTTCCACGTAAAATAATAGGTCCAATTTAGTATTTTGGCGCCCACAAAAGGTTCATACTCCGAAACTTTATGACACGATTGAAAGTCTCACACCACTAATGCTTTAATTGTCGACTCTCGTTCTTCAAATATACGACTAAATTACTGATACTGATTTATTTTATAATAAGCACAGCATTCTAAAACAATTTCAACTATGTAGTTTAGAACATTTGCTTTTTATCAACAAAGCTTATTTATTCTGTATGATCTTAATGAATAAAATGTATTTCTTACTACTGTTACGGCATAAGGATTTTCAGCGCAGTCCGACTTTCTTCTCATGAAGTACTTTACCACTGGACTCAGTAACTCTTCAGAAACATCTGTTGATTCCCCTGTGAATAATTATAAATCACTCTTGAAAATATGATTTGTGAAGAAATTCCACAACTGGAATCTTTTTCGTGTTTTATCCAATTTTATCATAGATATATCTCTTATTTGCTGCAACCACTTAACTTAGCGAAAACAACTGTGTTATTGCTGCAGAAATATAATTGTACTAATGGTAGCAATTATCCCGTAGTATTATATCCAAACATCATATCAGTAATGGCGTAGTTGCAGCAAAAGATAGATATAGTATGTACAAAAATAAACTAAACATTAAAATACATAATCTTACTTAAACTCTTGATAACAAGGGGACCGCTGGGTATTATTTGTTAGTAAGAACGTAGTTTGGTGTACTAGGGTCGTTAATAATTTTTTGAAATGTTTTCTTGCTGGATTTTTATTTTTGTGATCTCAGATCATGCCTATAAGATTCAAATTTAAAGGGGGGGGGGGTTTGGGTAAACCCATTTTTTTTACTCTTGTTTATATTGAATGGGAATATCTTTAAAGGCAATCTTCGATTACACTGATTTTTTTAATTATATGAGTTCAGCTGTAAAAAGTTACCAAGTCTAAAAATTTCCCCATGTAGGGTCAGTTGGGGTAATTGTAAACATGGGGTAATTGTAAACAAGCTTCATAACTACGCTTGTGGTGGTTTTGAAAGCATAACTGCTTGTAAGTGATAAACTGGCAGCATATGGAAGACATTGAAACAGTTTCGTAAGTTTCGAAACAAATGTGGAGGCGTCACTATTTTTTGAAAATTGCGCTGCGAAAAAAGTTGTTTAACAGAATTTAGTGATCTTACATTTTCCTCTCCAGCTCATCTACAAAAGCGATGTAAGCGGTTTCAACCATTTTTATTTGTCATATGGAATGCTGCTGAAAACATTTAGTTATGAATTTAATGCTCCCTGTTATTTTTCATGTGCAGGTAGGGTGTTTACAATTACCCCATATATTTCGTACTCTGGGGTAATTGTAAACACTTAAATTTATCCTATTTCCAATATTTTGGAGGGGCAATAAGTATTATATTTGATGTAAGTTACACTTTTGTGTCTATTTTACATAACTGTTGTTGTTTTTGCTAATGCCACTTGGAAATCCAAGTCACCTTGCTGGGCGACCATGAATTAAGAAAGCTCCTACTGATTATTAATGAGCTCCACTAGAATGAAGTACACTTAGCTCAGAGGGGCTTAATGATTTTGAACCAGGTCACAGATGAGAGATCGTCACCTAGGTTGGTCCCTCAGCGGAAATTATTTCTAACTTGGTGTACATTCGAAGCGAAAATGTATTTTACGTGCACAGCTCCTTTTAGCACACTCGGTCTCAGAGTAATCAGTCACGGGAGGTGGTCACCCTCGCAAGCGTTAACTACGGCCCGTTGTGCTTCACTTTCGGTGTTGTGTGGGACCCAAGCTTAACCGACTGATCCACTGCGGGACAAATTTTACATAATTTTGTCGCATTACTTAATTTTTTGCAATATATTTCTTGTTAAATGATCTCAGCCGACTCATAACATAACTCAGCGGACCACATGCGGCCTATTGGCCGCAGAATGAGAACCATTGCTCCATAACTTCTTAAGCCTTCAAGCAGACTATGTATGAAACAATTTTCCATTTGCCTCAACCTTGTTCGAAAATAAATCACTGTTTACAATTACTCCAAATCTCTGGGGTAATTGTAAACACGAGCTCATTCGCTAACAAATAGTAATAAAGTCAAAATTTTTGCACACATTTACTCACAAGAAGTACAGTAGTGGCTACAATGCTCACAATTTTATCTCTGAATTCATTAAAGAGGTAGGGAAGGATCAAAAGTTAAAACAATGAAAAAGCGTTTACAATTACCCCAACTGACCCTACATCTTATTTTTGATTCTTCTCATATTTTCATGTTTTAGCTTAGAGGGAGGGGGTGAATCCTGGTTTCATTGTTATATTGCACTTTTGTTCCGGTGATATTAGACATTTTTGCGGTGTAGTGCTATCAGAAATGGTAAAGGGGCTGGCAGACTATTTTAATGATTAATATTGAAATTGTCTGTTAAAAAAGATACATATATATATAATTATTATTGAAATTGTCCGTTAAAAAAAAAAATATATATAAATATATATATAGCAACAAAAAATTTACTTTTTAAACTTTTGAATAACTATTTGGAAACGTTCTACACGTAGGTTATACATTTTAAATAATTTCATTTAGGATATATATGTGACAGAGAATGGGCATTGGCTGAACTTACCAGTTATAAAGTTACATGCAATGCTTGACAAATAACCTACGACAAGACAGGAAAGCAATCCAACAAGGGACAACCACATATGAGACACTCTGTACAAGTAAAAGATGTATCTGGAAAAAAAAATCAGATTTCTTTTCAATTAAATGCGATTTTCATCACTTTTGCATATTATTATTATTTTTATCACGAATCACTTATGTCAGCAATAATTACTTTTAATCACTAATAATTACATTCTTCTACAATTTACCGTCGAAATTGTAACACCCAAAATATTCGAAAGCAATAAACTAAAAAATTAAAAAATAAATAAGGGCAGGTAAACTCCATAGACATTAACATACACGGAGTAACGCTGGCTTCTCCTTCGCTTTGCAAATGACCGAGAGGCGAACAGGTCACGTGAAGTAGACGATCCAGTTTCATCCAATTAGCGTCTCTTGTCCTTCTTCGATTCGTCTTATCTGCTTTTGTTTTAATCTCTTCACACGGTGTGAAGATTTCAATATAGGATTCTGTTGCGCGTTCAATTGGACGAAACGAGAGGACTCCAATTCGAGTGGATTTGAAACGCTCGATTATCAGTGAGACAACGCCTTCTTAACAGAGATTGGATCTTCCTCTTGAACAACTCCCACCAATTCCCGCCCTTGTGCCACCGGAACGCCCCCAAGCGGTGTCTGCGATTTTACAAGAATCTCATGGTGAACTCTCTCTAAGAAGGTTATGTTTATGTTTTTGTAACATGAGGTTTCAAGGAAAGGAGACTGTAGATAAACCCACATTTGCTATTATCAATCGGTAATGATGTTTAAAATTTCAAGAAGTTCAACGAAAGACATAATTGTGGATAAAGAGGTGTATCTTGCTGCGCTAAGCTTAAAAGCTATCTATCTGTATTTTCCAGCGAAACTGATGTATTGTCATCAGGTGCTTCTTTGTCATTCATTTCAGCTAAATAATTTATTTAGGTCGTATGTGAATAGGGAGCATTAAAAAAAAATCCGACAAATTGCATAACACATAAGTATTCTTCTGAATACTTATACACCGTAAAAACGCAACTATGATATGACATAAAAAAATAAACAGCTGAAATAGTAACTATATTTTGCTGATTCTTAAGCCACAATGGCAGCTTTTTCTCCATCAGGCTCTGATAAAAAGTGTATAAGGGAAACTGGAGACTATTTTATTCCATTTTGTTTGAAGATGCAATTTACATTGATTTTTACTTCCCCGAAAATGTTTTCTAATGTTCAAATTTAACACGCTTGGGGAGGTATTTTAAGCTAAATTAGAATAACGTTAATCAGCAACCAAAGAAGTGCAGTGTTTCAAACCGTATGAATACGTGTTGAGCAATCATTTTCGAATAGCAATATATAGAGCAAATTGTAAAGCCAACAGTACATATATTGATCCACCTTAATATTAATACATTTGAGTGTGCTTGACTGCCCTCAAATTTACTTTCCTAAATGATGTGACCAAATCGATTTTGCCGTTCTCAAATTTAGTAGTTTTCTTTTCTTTCTCTTTCTTTTCTTTCTTTTTCTTTGTCTCGTCTTTACCCATTTTATTTTTGTGCATAAGTACATTAACCCTCTAATGCCCAAGTTTTATTATCGTGGTCCTCCTTGAGGTGGGGTTGGGAATTAGAGGGTCAATCCCCTACGCCCTTCCCTTCCATTTACGGTGACATGTATGGTCGGGACCACGGTTTGGGGAAACCTGTGGTTAACCTAATTGGCTCTTAATAACTCCGTAACTCCGCCTTCGTATTGACGGATTGGCGGTTTCTACTGCGTCAGTAAAAGTACCAATCAGTCAACACGAGAATGGGTTAACCCTGTTACGCCCAATTTTTTTATCGTCTAGGCGGAGTTGGGAATTAGATGGTTAAAATTCACAACCCGTTTTACTAACATACTATTTCAATATACATTCGTAAAGTATTTCCTTCTTTTTTATAGGAATGCTAAAAAAAGTACTTTTTAGTATTTTTTTAATTTTAAAACTGAAATAGATAAAATAGGTGAACATAGTATATGAATCCCTGTATGGTGAAAAAACCATAAGTTTCAACTAAATTTACGCTCTTTCGCTGATTTACAATCATTTGCTTCAGTTCAGCTCAATGCTTATTTTCAATTACTTAACCTATACTAAATAACAATTCTAAAATGTACGCAGTTCTTTAAAATGAATTACACTAATTTGTAATGGAATTTTGTGCATTACAATTAAAATTAAACAAGAAGTGCCGTCTAAAACTTATACGCGCCTACTTTCCCATATACATCCAACATCAAATTTATAATCTATCTCTCTCTTTGTCTTTCTCATTTTTCTTTAAATTCTAATCACTTCAAATTTACTTTTCCAACGGTTGACACATGAATTAACCGTGAGTGAATGTATATGTTAATTTCATTCATTCATTCATTTATTCATTCATTCATTTATGTACTTATTTATTTATTTATTTATTTATTTATTCATTCATTCACTCTTTCATTCAGTCATTCATACTTTCACTCATTCATTTATTTGTTCAATCATTCAGAAATATTTTTTAAGATCCAGAATAAAAAACCTAATGGGAAAATTGGCTCATTTTGTTGTGTATGAACTTCGCATCTGTACATGGTCCATGTCACAAGATCCTTCCGATCAAGTTTGTTCCAACCAAATCCGTTTGTTAGATCAGGATTTATATATGATTGATATTTTCCCGAAAGCGCTATGTTTTTATTTTTTTTTTAATTTTTTTTTGAACTGTTCAAAAATGAAAATCAAATGCAAAAAAATTTTCAAATCAAAGAATATTTCACGCCGAGAGTTTCTTCCAATAAGCTTGTTCATAGGAACTTGGATGTATAGAGCTTATATAATTTGCTTCATGTTTCCCTTAGGGACTAATGTTAAGATTTGTTTTTGAAGTGTTCAAAATTGAGCGAAAAATTGTCCAAATTAAAACGCATGATATGGAAATAAAATGTCTTCGACTAGATCCTTTGATAATGGAAAAAAAAAATAAATAAATAAATAAAAAATCTTTCGAATCCGGCGATTCCCGCAAAAGTTATTGGGAACGGGGGGATTGGCGTGCAGATAGACCAACAGACACACATTTTCCCCATCTCAAAACCCTATTATCATTTTTTTTTCCAATCTTTAATTATTTCGCTTATTTTTGACTTTTCCTTACTTTTAACGATATTTTTACAATACATCATTAAGCCTAGTTTCATGTTTTTTTTAAACTGTTATAGGAAAGTAGGCTAAAAATATGATCTTAAAAACTTACTTTTCTGGAGCCTTAGTCGAAAGCAACGTAGTACAGTTGTCATTCAGTGTGATGTTTTGCTCATGAAAAGAACATGGTGACGTTGATGCATTTAGCGTTCTTGAATTAAACGATTCAAATGAACTGCATCCTGTTGTAGATACGGGAAGAAATTGCGGGGCAGGCCCATGCGCAGCTGATCCAAAACTCATCCATCCAGTAAGAGTAAGGGAGAACAGCAGACCTAAAATAATACCCTGAAGTAATGTTGTTTAATTTAGCAATTCAGAAACAGATGTAGTGTAACACATGGCTGAAATGGATATATCATGATATTATATTAAGGACAGAATAGAAATAATAATAACAATGGCTCAAGTGACACGAAAATCACGTAACGAAACAGAAAACAACCAGATCATCAATAGCCAAACATTGTTGTTGAAACACTGGTCTCAAATTCGAAATTTTTGAGGTTAAAATTATTTGCATCTCTTCTACTATCAGGGAGTTGAATTTTCTGGAAGCCCACCATGTTCACAAAAACTTAAATAATATTTCGTAATGAGTCTTTTGCTGTCCCTCAGATTTCTTCTATGTTGTTAAACGGTTTCGAATTTGCATTTTGCAATATATCCTCGGCCAATCGTGTTTTAGCATATGCTGTGCCCTGGTAGCTTCGGGATTCATGTGTTATGTATTTAATATTCTTGTCCACACTAGTATTTCATTTCTATCCTCCGTACCGACGATTGCCCTTGAAACTGATCCGCCATTTTTAACCTATTATTTTCTCCCTTCAACGTTGCTTTTGCTCATTTTGTAATAGTAAAAACGCATTAACTACACTTATTATATATAAGCCGCTTAAGTGTCTGTTGTAGCCGATAGCTTATTGGTTGCTTGCGTAACTGTAATGCAGTTGCCATTGTTGTAACACATGTCAGATATACTAATAATCAAAACATTTCTGTAGCAGTATGAGTGAGGCATCGCTTGCGAATCACACCATCTCGCAGTTGGTTGGCATATTCCTAACGCCCGAAGTTGCGGTCTTTAAAGCAATTTTTTTTTCAATTGAAACTCAAAGTGAATCTCTCAAGCATTTCATTCCTTTCTTTAAAGAAAATGCTTAGTAGGGATTTAAAAAGTTTTCTTTTAATTTTTTACAACAAGAAGACTGATATGTACTCGAATAACCTTGAATTTTGTCTTTAAAAAACAAATATAGGCTGCTTACACATTTGAGATTACATCGATCTTATATCAACTTATACCTTTCTCATTTTCATCGAGTTTATACCTTTTGAAACTATGTTTTAGAACTGAAAATATGTTTATAATTGTCTGTTAATTCTAAATTGACATACATAATACGAAAACTTAATGTAATGCCTGAAAAAAAAAGGTTGTTAAAGACAGAAGAAAATGTTTCTTCAATGAGAAAAGCATATTTATTTCGAATCTTTTATTTTCTAAAACCAAGACCATTTTTGTACAAACTATTGTGGTTCAAGTTTAATGAATGCAAAAATCTATTAGAGAAAATTTAAACAAGACTTTGAACAAGAACTGTGATTCTATACCTAATGAACGCCGGCGTCGTGGTAAGGCGCGTGCTCGTACGCCACATTTCATTGGATCGATCCTGGCAGTGCCGGTGGATTTCCAAGATGCAGAAAATCGTCTGCGCCCATGTTGTATGCTTATGTGGCATGTTAAAGATCCCTTGAGTATCTATTTGGCTTGGATACTCTCGGCTAAATTAAATTCCTAGAGAAGTTTTGCATCATTTAGAGCTCAGGTGCCGCCATCTAGAGGAAATTGAGACTCAAAATTCTCAAAGTGGTACTGTCCTTCACCGACAGTGCTGCTACTTGAAAGAATGGATACCGATTTCCTGAGTAGCACTAGGTCTGCAATGGTTAGTGGCCATACGCAGCCCCATTAGTGACAAAAAAAAAAAAGCTAATGCACAAGCGAGATTTCTGAATTAAAAATTTCTTTCAATTAAAAAAAAACTGTAAATGAGGTTTTTCTTAGCAACACAGCTACTTCATCACATAAAAATACATTGTGTTTATCTGGAATAAATGCATTATACTGAAAAAAATATCTTGCGGTTAATGCTGGCCTCAAAGAACAGTGTTGTCAGTTGTCTCTAGACTCAGTGCACAAGTGCGAAACCTGAGTAATGCATTTTTGATTTTTGGGACCGTTCATAAATGACGTCACGCTTTTTCCCGTATACTTGACCCCCCTCCCTCCTTTGTCACAAACTGTCATACTTCAACGGACCCCCCTACTCCCTTTGCCACATGTCACACTTCTTGTTACCCCCTACCCTCCCCTTGTCACACTTTGTCACAATTTCACGAACCCCCCTTCCCTCCTCGAAGCCGTGACATCATTTACGAATGATCCCTTTGTTCTTTTGATACAAAGCTAGCATAAGAGTAGAACAAAAGAATCAAAGGTATACAGTTTTCCTAAGATAGATCACCTTTTGAAAAATAGAATAAATATAATTTTAATCACGAAATGTCGCCCATGTGATTTGTATTTGCAGTGCACCTGACTGAAATTGAAGGAATCACCGTGATCGGCAGTCATTGTATGCAGTAATTTTATTATGAGGAGTAGTCGTTCTGATTTTCCACTAAGAAGACATTTTAATTTGTAGTCGTTTAAATTCTTAGCCCACTTTGAGTTATAATATGATTTTCTGAAGGTTTATTTCTTTCTCTTTAACCACATTTGTCTAAGGGACCGTTCATAAATGATGTCACACTTTTTTTCAATGTATTTGATCCCTCCCCCCTTTGTGACAAAGTGTCACACTTCAACAAACCCCCCACCTCCCCTTTGTCACATGGCATGCTATATTATATTAGCATAAAATAGGTTTAATTTGCTGACTTTAAATGTTTTATAGAAATCATAATATACGATGTCACACTTCTTGTTACCCCCTCCCCTCCACTTGTCACAAACTGCCACACTTTCTTGAACCCACCCTCCCCCTTGAAGAGTGACATCATTTACGAATGACCCCTAAACTCTGTATCATATTAAAAGCTTTACGTCGTACAAATGGTGACCAAATACATATTTACAATGTCATGCGGCAGTGAAAGCCCATTCACGCACGAAAAATAAACATTCACGCACGAAAAATAAACATTCACGCACGAAAAATAAACATTCACGCACGAAAAATTAACATTCACGCACGAAAAATAAACATTCACGCACGAAAAATAAAGTAACTATAATGAGATTAATCAATGCTTGCGACAAGTGCTTAAAGAGTGCCAGGGACTTACTAAAAATAGAGTACGGGAAAATTCATGTGCACTTTCTGCATTTATATAAACCGATTAAACTTATATAATTTAAAAGCTATTTATTGCAATTTCTTCCTTGTAATTGAATAATTGCTTATAATTGAACATTGTAATAAAGATGCTACTCTCTCCGTCCCAAATCAGTTGCTACATTTGAATACTTTTGTTCCGATCATTGATACTGATGACTTTATGATTCTGTTTTAACATTTTTGGGCGATATAATATCCCTCAACAACGTTTACTTATCAGAGCATTCCCCCATAAATCAGTAAAAAATTAGTTTTAAAATAAATTTTGGTTTCCGCAAGTAAAAAGTTGGTGGAGTCCTTAACAAAATAAGGTCGTATCTTAAGTGCGTGAGAACCGACGCAAATTTGTTTCAAAATTTTCGTTCCAAAATACATGCTACATTTGTCGAAAGTTAAACGCAGACAAAGAAAATACCAAGTTGTAATAATTTAATCGAAAATAAATCGCAAATAGTAATTGATTTTTAGGAATTTCCTTCACAATATAGCTTCCGGATTACATACCTTGTCCAAACTCCACCTACTTAAAATGTAGCAACTAATTTGGGACAAAATTTTCCACCTAAATGTAGCAACTAATATGGGACGGAGGGAACACATTTTATTATTTGTTTTTGATTTATTTTTAAAATTCATATTTGACATTTTAGAATTTGCCAACAAGCTATTTTTATTTTATTTTATTTTATTCTTTTACGTTGATCAGTTGTACATTTCTTGCAAAACGTAGGTCTAATTTGAGCTTGTTGAACTGTTTTACAACTGTTTAACTTAAAACAATACTTTAAACATTACCAAAATATTTTGTTTGAGCAGTTTTCTATAGAATAACACAGGGTTCGCATATTATCATAAACTTCATAATCAAGTTTAAATTGAAGTACATAAATTACGTACATTGCCGGAAAATCCGTTATCAAATTTACGTTGAGTAAATGTTCAGTCTTTAGAATTACATAAATTTCATGTACAGGCATGGAGGTTTTCTTATATACAAGTAACCATTGATGAAATAGTGACTAACGTGCAACAATAAATTAATAATTTGATTAATTAACGAAATCACAAAATTACAAGCAATTCGTTGTGGTAAAATGTTTAATGTACCACTGACATATACTTTCAATTAACTGCTTACTTTGTTTTTTTCTCATTTTAAGGAATTTTGGTGGAAATATTTAATGTAATCTTGGGAGTGTCTGATTTTTTTCTCTCCTCCTTATAGAAGAGACTAATCAACGAGATTTAGTTTCAAATGCAATACACACAAAATTTTCCGTTAAAAAATGTAAATGTAAAAGTTGTAAATATCTTTTATAAGAATCATTTCACACAAAGATGGAGAAGAAAGAAACAATCGACTTTTAAAATTATTTTATAGCAAACGTTCTGTTGCGTTTAACTTAATTAGATCTCTCCCTTCATTTGCTTTGAATAAATTCATACTTAAGTAAACTTAAAGACATCCTTACCTTTTCATTGGCTCGTCTCGTCAACATTCCCAAAAGGAATACTCCTAATATTGGCGCATTAATTATTCCGAATATAATCAAGGTTATCTGGATGAGATTTCCAAATTTGGAAACCAGAAATGTCAGAACTATGCATAAGAAACCATAGAACAACGCTGAGAAAATAGAATAAAGAAAATTAGTTCTCGTTTTGATAAATACTATATAAAAGAAATTTTCTTAAGGAAAATTTTATTATTTTCAGCATCTAAGAATATATTTCAAAGAGTTGAAAATTACCTACAAAAGTTTAAACACATTTCGATTAAGCAAGGCAAGCAACATCTTGTATGTATCACCAAAATAAATGTTGGTTATACGTAATCAGTGGCGGATCCGGAAGCCGATTTGGGAAGGTTTATTTCAAGCCCGTCATTTAGGAGGGTCAAGAAGGGGCAGTTGCCCTCCCCTCTGGTTTGAGACATATATTTATGCTTATGTGTATACATTTTGCTGTTTTTTTTAAATGTATTATGATTTGAGTTTATTATACCTCCCCCTCCGAAAAGATGTGCAATAATGGGACTGGGCGATTCTGTTCATCCTCATTTGACAACAGTGTTCAAACGTGTCAATACATAGAAGATACAGTAAAAGCCCGTTAAAACACGGCTGTCGTGGGACAAGTTTGGCACCCGCGTTATAACATAACCGTGGTATAGTAGAAGCTTTTCTTGTTTGCTGCCATTTTATTCGCTGTAATGTAATTGTTGTGCAAGAAGCACACTTCTCAACTGAGCAGTTAGTCTATCGAGTGATAGGTTATTCAGATTAAAGTTTCCTGCTTTTTGAGGTCCCCTGAGCTAAAACCATATCAACCGCAATGAAACCAATTGTGTTCTGAGAAAATGGGGGGCTTAAAAATATTGTTAAGTTATCAACATGCGATTATGAAAGGGGAAAGATTCTAATTAAAAAGTAGATGTGTGAACAGGGAGGAACGCACTTTTCGAAGAAACAATGTTTTAAGTATTTATACACTCACGCGGACAAGAGAATATGTTTAATTTGAAAATTTTTAAAGAATCTTGGAACACAAAGGTAAATAACGCTATAATCACTCAGAAAAGCCTTTGTCGGCTGGATTTTTTTTTGCAATGTTAAATAAAGGAATCTCCTTTTAATGACAATGATAAAGGGTGGTTTACACGTCGGGGGACAGGATAGTAACCGCGTTATATCCGATTCCGCGGTATTATGAGGTTTTACTGTAGTTGGTCGCGAACTCCATTCTTTATTGGTCTAATTGTGATTTGCAAATAACGAAAATACATTTTTCCCTTTTTTGAAAGGGGGATTTTTCCCTTATTTTAAAGGGGGAAAATACGTCTCAAGGTCTCAAAAGAAATTTTTTTTCTTCATAAATCGATTCTACAACTATTCAATAATATACCCTGAAAATTTCAAAGCAAAATTCCAAATCGTTCAAAAGTTATAAGCATTTGAGCGAGCGCCCCTTTTGGAGCAGTTGAGCAGGTGGTCCCTCATGAATGACCTGAAGGGTGTTAGAGAAAGTTAGCAGATGTCCTTTTATTTCTTTTAACAATTGAGACCTCGGATAGAAATTTCTATAAGTATTAGTATCTATAAGTATTAAAAAAAAAATGATTCATTACTGCCTTTACCTTCAATACCACTCTTTTTTTCAAACGCATTTTTCTCGAAACTACTTTTTCGAATTTGCGTACACTCTAGCTCACACAGTTTTCAATCAATCCTTATTAAATTTAGCACACATTTTATTTATATATACACGCTTTAGTTGAACTACAATAATAAACATATATTTACTTTTACTTTTTTATTGTAAAAAAAGAACAAAAGAAACGGTTAAAAATCGCACCTAGTTTTCCCATTCAAAAAAAAAAAAAAAAATAGAAATTTTCAATTTTTTGTGATGGTTTTAGTTCACCTAGAAGAAACACTTATAAAAAAAGTAGGTTTAAAAAAAAATGATTTCAGATAAAAATTGACCTCCAGGATGTACGCAAACTGCCGCCCCGGGTGGCGACTTACAGTGTGCAGCAGCCGATATCTCCGGGATTTTTCATGAAAAATGTTTGAAAATTTCAGTAACTGTTCTTCAATATATCTATAAAATAAACTAAAAATCTCAATATATTTATTCTTTATACGCTAATAAAATTAATTACTCTTAATACGCCGTTTTACACGTATTTCCCCCCTTAAATATGTCTTTACCAGTCCGTTTTGGAATAGAAAATAAATATTATTCCGACATGACATTCTATTTCTGAGTCGTATTTGAGAAAACTATTGAAAAAGCAAGCAATTCAAATTTGTTACAATAAAAATTTAAAGAAAGCATTCATTTTCATATGAAAAATAGATCGAAAAAAAAAAAAAATAGAAACCAAAACTCAATCATTACAAATGAGGGACCCAGAGGTCAGGGGGTCTAAGAGCAAATGTTTTAAAAATCAATTATGATGTTATAATGTGATGATAATCTGCTGATTTCCTTTTTCTCATCAAGGTTTAAACCTGCAAACAATTCCTGGCATGGCAAAACAAAGCAGAAGAATCAATCACCTCTGCCTTCCAGATTACCGATATTTCAATCACCGGTAAAACATTTTTAAATTTCTTTCCTCCTTTCGTGGAACAATAAATTTTGTATTTGTGGGTACATTTCAAGTAAAGATTCAGTTTTTTTTTTTGTTTTTTGTACACTTTTTTCCCCGTTAACTTTTCATTCTTATTTGTTTAGTGGAGATTATATTACTGCTACTCTCTTGGGGGATTTCATGTGATCGAAGGGGTGATCGTTGCAATCGCGCCCCTGTGGATCCGCCACTGTATGTGAAATTTCTAAAATTAATGTTAATGCTCCATGTTTACACTTTTCGCAAGCAGTAATTTCAAATTTAGCAGTTATAAGAAGGGGAAAGCTGGCTAGATGCATTTATTAGTTGTCACAATAGCAATAATTTTATATAAAGATTTCGGGCGGCTTTTTTTTCAATATTATTTAGTGTACTACTTTAGCAGAAAAGCCAAAAGATTGTTTCATGCTCGTAATTTAGACAAAACTTTCACATTTTGCAGAATATGCTACCACAACGGAAACCCTTGATTCAGTTCTACACTATCTGTTCAGATCTTACTCCGAAATTAAAAATCATTTACAAAATAATTGCTCTACCGACAATAAAACAAGAAAGAGCTTTTATGTCACATCCTTATTGTAATAAAAAATTCTAAGAATTATACTCACTGATGGCTTTGGCACAGGTAGCTATCTTCATTTCAGAAAAGCCGCAAGCAATGAAATATGGTTTGACTAAGTCTTGGGTAGTTACGGCAGTGAGTGAGTTAATTGCCGAAGACACAGTACTCAATGCAGCACTGAAAATGCCACAAATGCACAGACCGGCGAGACCGGGATACTTGCTCATAGTAATCATGATAAAGTATGGAAGTAGCTGTAATTGGTTAATAATAATAATAATGATAAGTGATTTTAAGTACTTATTGAAGTAAACATATGAGAGGAGTAGATTGCACTGATCAGCATTTAGTGTAGTTTCTTACGAAAAATGTTAATGGGGTAAAAAGCCAAAATTAGCATTATATTTCATAAACTGCACTTTTTTCATTGCATTCAAAATTAGATGTAACTAATTGCGTTTCAAAATAAACTAAGATTTCAAAAATATGTACTGGAAGTGGCTAGAGAATGCATATTGCCTGACTATATAGTCCAAAGAAAATGCAGTACAGTACAAGACACTTCCCCTATTAGCAATACGTAGCCCTATAAGAAAAGGGGGGGTGACCTAATTTGTCGCTCTTGTAATGAGTGGAGCTCCTTACTATGATGTTCCAAACATACTTTTCGAAGAGCTAAGAGATTACGGTTTGGGAAAAAAAACTCACCAATCCAACTAGAACGTGTAGCGTATGGTCTTAGGAAAACGTATCAAAACAATGTGCAGTTGTAGACCCTGTTTGGCACCACTACAAATAGGTTATTGCTACACTGCTTATTGTACCAAAATAATAATAATAATAATAATAATAATAATAATAATGATGATGATGATGAGCATGATGACAAATAAAATAAATAAAAATGCAAAATTAAGTGTATATATATATATATAGATATATATATGCAAGTTTATTTACATTGTTCCCACTAAACCATACAGTTCGGAAATAACAATTGGTGACAAGAGATAAACTTTGAAAAAAACTACCGGTCAACAATGTGCTTAGATATATTTTACAATTAATGATCAGAACATGGGCAGATTAATACCAGCTCTAGATAAGGAAAATACTCCTCCTCCTACTTATTCCTTTTTCCCTCTTCTATTTGGTCACTTTGAGGTGAAAATGGATTGTCTGTTGTATTATTTCTGACTGGCATTTAAATTATATTTATTGTAAAAATTAATAAACATTACTTAAGTAAACAATTATAAATATATAATTTAAACTGGAACTATCTTTACATATGTGAGCCTAATTGCAGTAGATTTTTTTATTCAGAAATTTATTTAAATTAAATATATAATTTCTTAACTCAGAATCTGCTGGCTTACCTAAGTTGAGATGAGTAGAACTGAAAGAAATTTGTAATGAATGGAAGATAAAAATATTAGGAAAGATTGCTTTACCTGATCAGATGAAGATATTGGTTTGGAAGGCGATGTCACAGGATCACAGTCAGCGAAGTAGGCATATATAATTATTCCAATAAAGCTGTTCAGCAATACGAAGAGTATACTTAAGGGAAGACTTAAATTCAATGCCCTGTGTAGTAAAAAAAAATTGAAAAAAAAAAAAAAAAAAAAGGACCGCACACAGAAATTATTCAAAAATTGTTTCAACATCAGTAATTTATAAGAAATAGCTAAAATGACAGAATAAAAATAAAGAAACAATCATTAATACTTATACCATTATCGCCCAGCATCCAACCGCACAAAATGTTTTACCTATTATGCCAAAACTTGCTGATTGGTGGTTGGAGTTGCCATCTGCTTCGTTTTCAGAGGAAAACCGTTACCTGTCTTGTGGGTCGTATGTCGGATAAGATAAGATTAGGTGAGAGCTTGAGGTTACATTGGAACCAAGTCACGAGTTATGGTCTCGATGACCCTTTCTTATGACAGCAGTAGAGTTCGTATAGTTTCCCCAAACATCTCTGCGAAGAATGTTTACATCTGATGTGATAAAACCAGTTGTACTGGCAATCTTGTGACTATTCTTGATTATATGTATTTCCAGCAGGATAACGCTCGTCACTGCACCATTCATCTCATTCAACATAGTCTATAACACTGTTAAAAATTTCCGTACGAAAATAGTAAAATAACCATTTATTTGATTGTTATTTTACCATATTTAATTACAACAGTTGAATAACCATTACAAAGATGGTACTCAAACCGCTGATTGTGAAAAAAATCGTTTATTCTTGGTTTGTCCTAAAGAAGGTTTAACTAACCGTTTTTCAAGCGCTCAATAAGAATCGGTCGTCCATCTTGGTTGCGAAACCTTACCGGTTGTACGTTGTTGTTAAAATATGAATAAAGTTTTATCAGTTCAAATCTGCATGTGTATATAAAAAAAGAAGAAAAAAAAAAGTGGCTTAAGCAGTGGTTACTAAATAGAAAGACATACAAATGTAAATAAAAAATTGGAGACATCGGATTCCCGAACTGTTTGCGAATGAGCGAACCCATAATTTGAAATGCTGAAGATTGTTTGTATTTTAATTTTTTCAGCAAATAAAATGATTTTCGTCAATATACAGTAAATTTAGACCAAAGATGGCTTTGGATCCAATCAAAAACTGAAATCTCAATTTTAATGCAGTTTTCCTGTTGAAAAGGAAGATTTATTGATAAATAAACGACCGCTTTGTGTGGTGCAGATGGCCCAATGGTTAGAGAGCAAAGTTGGTATACCATACACTCGGTTTCGATTCCCGCAAGCTTCGTTTACGGTTTCTACGCCTCGAAATGGTTCAAAAACGGTAAAAATTTTGTTTTAAAATGGTTATAAAACTGTAAACTTTTGTATTTATGGCGTTTTGACCAAGCTGATTGGAAATGGTTAGGTCTCGTAAAGACAGAAAATGTTCCAAACCGTAAATTTAGCGGTGAATTAGATGGGCAGACTGCTGCCGGTCATTTAACCGTAATTTCATGATGAAATTTCTAACAGTGGAGATCACGAAATCTTTCCCCTACATAATCCGTATGAGACATTATTGCATTACAACTTGTAAAAGTGTTAACCATTCCATTTCAGACCAGGCAGAGCATGTCACATGACCCTCACAGTTATTTTTTTTTTTTTGAAAAAATTACAGTATTTACAACTAAGGGACATGTAAAATATACCGAAAGGATTTGCAAGAAAAAATATTTCTTCAGTTACAGGCATTTAAAATTCAGCGGAAAAATTGGACGTTTTCAAAAAATCAGCAAAATATGGCCTCTCTTTAAAATGGCCACATTCGATCTAATGGCCGATTCGAATAAGTTTTTTTTTCTATAAATAATTAAGGAATGGTATGTTACGTAGACATTATTTTTTAAAAATATAATTTTCTTTATTGATAAAAAATTGTCTTGAGTTGAAAAAAGGATATTTTTACCGATACCGTTTTAGACTTCAGTCCAAAACGGACCGTGAAAACGCTGTGCGACTGCCGGGTGAAAGGGTTGTTGAATGAGGCTGTTAATGTTGCATTGAATTGTCTCTAATTGAGACTTCAGGAACATAATTTTTGTAGTTTTGAGATTGAGGAACTTATTTCGCTTACTCATGTTTGTCTTTAGCATAATACTTTTGTATTTGATGCCGTGAATTTTCGTATGACTGTAGGTTTATCCCTTAAGTCCTATTTTTTGTGACATTTATATGCGGCTTTGGGGCTAAGATTTTTTGAAACCATAACGTTTCCTTTTCATTTTTACTATGTTGATGATTGTTTTGTTTTGCTTGACCGAAACCAGGTGGATATAGATCATTTACTTGCAACTCTTAATTCAGTTGATCCTTGTATTCAATTCATGGTTGTAATGTAAATTGATAACTTTCTTTCTTCCTTGACCGTTTTGATTACTAAAAGTAATGACGAATTTATGACTTCAGTGTTTCGTAAGCCGTTTTCTGTTACACAAATGTTTTTCCCTCACTCTTCAATCCAAAAGTTAGCCTTTTCTAAGGATCTTGTTTTCCGTGCTTTGAATCAATTTATTAAAATAAAAAAAAGCTTTAAAAAATTTAATTTGCTGATTTTAAATGCTTTTGTAGAATCAAAAATGTGTAAAGTCACACTTATTATTACCCCCACCCTTCTCCTTGTCACAAACTGTCACATTTTCTCAAACTTCCCTTGAATAGTGACATCATTTATGAATGGCCCTTTAACCTCTTCAGACCCCAGAACTAAGCACAAACAATTTTGACGCAATTTTTCGGTTCTCTGTTTTAAAATTATGATTACAAAACAAAATAACTAAAAAATTTTTTAAATTTTTAATTAAAAATTTAAATTTTAAATATTTAATCCCAATATCCATGTTTTCCATGTTTAAAACGAAGTAAACTATTTGTTGATTAATTTCAAAAACAGTTGGGTGCTTTAGCTTTCAAATTGCACAAAAAGTAGTTAATAAACAGTATTTTAAAATGTACCCAATTGGGTACACTTGGAATGAAGAGGTTAATTGTGTATAAAAAGAATATTAAACTTACATCCTGGATCTGGAGAGATTTTTAACGGTTAGTAATCTCTGGACTTGGACTTGATTTGCACTAGAAATTGCCATACCAACTATCGTACCTTGAATGAGAATATTCCAGACGGAATAGCGAACTTCGGGATCCAATGTTAGTCTGCAAAAAAATAGTTATTCAATTCTATGTATCTTCGTATTACATTCTACGCATGATTATATATAGCATCATCTTATTATTGTGTTCAACGAACATCGGTTTTGAAGTTTTTTGTTTTATAATTATTTTGCAAGAAAACCACATTTATTTACTGAAATACAGCCAGTGTCGTAACTTAAAGTTCTTATACTTATTCTTATCCAGGTTTAATGCAGGTGTGCGATAAATTTGCGGTCGGTATGTTAAACTGGTGGTTTCTTGAAAAATAGCACTTAGCAACTTTGACGTTGTAACTAACGATGTGCAGACATGAGACCTTATTACTATCACCCACAAACAATCTTTATTATTACATCACAACTTACAATACCAACTTAAAGCAGTCTGGCCTTCCTGGCCCTTTTCTCCCTCTGCTCCATCATCATCATCACGTAAATTTGTTGGCGGGCGATCAGGCCCCGCAGGGGCCTTTTACCCAGGTTCCGTGCGAGCAAACGTCGGAGGGTATCATTCATAAAAGTTAACTTCATTGTCCCCGGAGGGCGAAAGGGTCCAATTTCATGGACGGTTTGTTGGTCTCTATCAACGAGTGGTTTGTTTAACAAAAAGATGTGTTTTTTTTTTTTCCCCACTTTTATAAAATTTTATATTTTTTCCCCATAGATTAAAAAGGTTTAAAATAAGTAAGAAAGAAATGTTCCAGGTAAATCCCACAGCAACGAGTTTTTTTTTTTGACATTTTTTTTTTTTTTCCATACCAGCTATAAATAGCCACAGCGAGAATAGACTCGAGACAAGGTTAGGAGGCCGCGTGAAGGGCTGGGTCAAGTTGGGGGTTGGGCAGGGGGTTGTTTTTGGTGCTTAGCGAGTCGTAGTCGAGATAGCATGCGTGAGCGAGGGGAAGGATACTTGTGGTTAAGGTTTCTGTAGTGCGCTTGTTTTCTAATTTCTTCATTTTGGTGGTTTGGGAAGCTGTTGTAGAGCTTAGTTGCAGTCTTGATGATCAGGCGGGAAATTGAGTCTGTTTTGAGTTCTCTGTGTAAAGACTTCCCTTTTTCGAACCATCGGGCACCTGAGATTTTCCTCAACGTTTTGTTCTGTAGCCTTTGTATACCTAAAATAGTAGTTTTGGCGCCGTGTCCCCAAACAGGGGTGCCGTAAAGTATTGTGGGTTTTAGTATTTGATTATAAATAAGCAGCTTGTTTTTCAAAGAAAGTTTACTATGATTCCCTATTAGGGGTTGCAGAAGGTTCAATTTATGTTTGGCATTGTTTAGTTTATTTTCGATATGCTTCTTGTAGTAAAGTCCAGCGTCTATAATAATTCCTAGGTAATTTGCTTCATGTTTGTAACTTAGTCTGGTACCCATGAGTTCAAGATTTTTTGGACCCAGTTTTTTTATATTTTTCTTAAAATGTATGGCGACTGTTTTGTTGGGATTTAGATTTAGCTTCCATTTCTGGCACCACTCTGTGATGCTTTGGAGGTGTTCTTGGGCATGTTTTTTAACAAGGGTTTTCTTCCTTTGTTTCATAATAATTGCTGCATCATCTGCGAAGAGGGCTGTTGTAGTATGGATGTGGGTGGGGAAATCAGCCGTGTATATGTTAAATAGCAGGGGCGATAAAATTGCCCCTTGGGGAACACTACTATTGATACTCTTAGTTGTCGATAAAGAATCATTTATTTGCACTTGGAAGGTGCGTTCTTTCAGGTAATTTGCAATCAACTTAATTAGGTACTTAGGGAAGTTAAACTGTATTAGTTTAAACATGATGCCTTCGTGCCATACCTTATCGAAAGCTTTCTGGAGGTCTAGGAAAACCCCGACAGTCGTTTTGCTTCTGTTAAAACCCTCAGTTATTGTATTCAGAACCCTAATAAGCTGATGGATTGTGCTATGGTATGGTCTGAAACCAAACTGCACGGGGGGTATGACGTTATGACAATCAATGTAGGTTTCCATTCTAGCTTTGATCACTTTTTCAAAAATTTTAGAGATATGTGACGTTAGGCTTATAGGTCTGTAATTTTGTCTATTTCTTGAGTCCTTGCCGGTTTTGTGGATGGGCGTTATTTTCGAAATCTTCCATAGCTTCGGAAAATATGACATTTTGAGCGAGCTATTTATTATTTTAGTCAGGCACGTAAGTGCGTTGATTGGGATATTTTTCAGCATTTTGTTGGATACATTATCCAGTCCCGAGGCTTTTTTGTTTTTGCTCTTTTTAATGAAGTCTGCAATTTCTTTGGGGGTAGTGAGAATAATATCACTTTGGGTGTGGGGGGTTCCCATATAGTTGTTCGTTTCTTCTAATACATGGTTGCAGAAAGGATCGTCGGGGGGTGAGGGGTGGGTTTGAAGTTTTCCTCGAAGGCTGCCGCTAGAGTTTCAGCTTTCTCGATATCTGTGCTGAGAATTCTGCCATTATGGTGTACAGAGGGGATGGGCTTGAAGGGTCTTTCAAATGCTTTAGCTAACTTGTATAGCGAACCCGTTTCCGAGGCAAGGCTTTCGATAAATTCTGTCCATCTGTTCTCCTTGTATTGATTAGTTATGGATTTGATCATTTTCTGTATTCTGTTGACTTCCGTTTTAAGGGCCGGGTCTTGGGTTTGCTGCCAGCGCTTCTTGATTCTGTTTTTTTCTATTATTAAGATGCGGATGTAGGGGGGTAGGCGAATGGGTATGTTGTTGATTTTTTTTGACACCGTGGCTTCATTGAAGGAATTTACTAGTGCGTCCGTGAACTTTTCCACGCAGTTTTCGATATCAGATCTGTTTTCAATTTGGTGGTTACCCTCGATTTTTTCATAGACCAGGTTTGTATATTTGTTCCAGTTAGTAGTCAGGAGTTTCTTTTCTCTCTTGGGCAACTGGTTATTCAGGTTGAAGGTAATGGTTACCGGGTTATGGTCCGAGGATAACTCGGCGTGGGTGTTCACTGCGTATGGCCAATTTCTGGTTTTAACAAGGGCTATGTCCAGGGTGGTAGGTTCACCTGTGCTAAAATGGGTGGGAGTGTTGGGAGCAAGTTGTTGGAACCCGTGGTCAGTGGTAAATTTTCTTAAGTTTGTTCCACGGCGGTTACTTCCGCCGAAACTCCACTCGGGATGTTTGGCGTTGAAGTCGCCGAATAATACCGTTGTGTAGCTCAAGGTTCCTATATGTAGAAGTTCGTTATCGTCGAGGCTGGCAGAGCTAGGGGGGGGGGGCATATATAGAAGAGATTGTCATATATTCTGTATTGCTAATTTTGAGCGAGATAGTCGTATTTTCGAAGCTGCTGGTATGTAACTTAATCTCGCTTGCTTCAAGCCCACGTTTGGTGAAGATTGCGGTTCCTCCACCGCGTCCAATGCCTCTATCATTTCTGAACGAGGTGTAGTTTGGAATACTTCTGAGTCTGATACAAGGTTTTAAGTGGGTTTCTTGAATAAGAATAATGTCCGGAGAGTGTCTAATTATAGAGTTCTGCAGTTCATCAAGCTTAGCAGGGGAGAGTCCGTTTGCGTTCCAAGAGAAAAGGCAGAGAGAGCTAATTTTGGCCATTGTTAAATTTTTCCAGATACGTATTCAGGTTTCTTACAAGGATTTGTAGGTCGTTCATCACACTGGTTATTGTCAGGGGGAGAGTTGCTAGGGCTTCTATTGTATTAGTGGGGGGTTTGGTAGGGGGTTCGGTAGCACTTTTACTTGCTATCGAGGCATAGGTAGTCTGGTTGTTTACATTGGAGTTGTGGAAAATTTTTTCGGCTTTTGATCTTGGGCTCGGTCTTTTGGTGCATTCCTGACTGTTTGCAAGATGCTCGCCTTTACAATTGGCGCATGTCGGTTTTTCCTCCTTTGGTCTGTCACATTCCCTAGTCCAATGGGATTTTGCACAGATTAGGCAAACTGGGTCTAATGTACACATGTGTGAACTATGTCCATATCTCTGGCATCTGTAGCATTGAGAAATATGCTGAGTTTTTCTTAAGTGTTCTATTTTAATTTTGTAATAAGAGATGCTTTCTAGGTTATATACTTCTTTATTCTTGTCATTTTGTTTGAGGAGTTGTAACACAAAGAGTGGTAATTTTTCTTTCAGTTTTCCTCTCCTCATTTGGTTTATTTTGGTTATTGTGAATTCTTTTTCTTCCAATTCATTAGTTATCGCATCAATGTCATAATTTATGGGCAGGCCTCTAATTACTACCTGGATAGCCTCATCTTGGTGTAATTGCCTAGTATGTGACTTGTAGTTTCGGTTATCAGCGTAATTTTTTATTTTCCTGTAGTAGAGAGGTATCTTAGTCTCAACGACTAATTCTTTGTTTCTTTTGTAGGTTCCTATTATCTTGGTACCTACTAACTCACTGAGTTCTTTCAGCACTGGGGTTGGGTCCTCGATATCAACAAACGTAATGGGAGGGGCTTTGTTTTTTTCCTCGCTTTGATATTCAAGGTTCATGTCTTGGTTTTCGTAGTCATTACGTGTGGGGTTTTTTTTTGGGCCCCTTTCCGGCGAGCTTTCTAAATTATGAGCTGGTCTCTTATTGCTTTGAGGGGGTTTGCTATCTTGTTCCATCGTTTCTTCCTCCTCTATTTCAAGGTTTTCAACCTCAAGGTTTTCATAGGGATTGCTTATCTCGATTACAGTACTCTTGGGATTTGGGTTTTCACGAGCAGCTGACCAATTTGAGAAGGTTTTATTTTTAGGTTGGGTGCTATTTAAGCTTGGGTACTCTTTATTGGTTTCATTTTTTTGTGATAGTCTTTCGACTAACAGTTTGAGTTCCTCTTGGGATTTTTTCATTTTTTCCTGTTCTTCTATCAATTTAGCTATTCTTTCATCTTTTTTCTTACTGTCGGCTTGAAGCCTTTTGCATAGATTTTCATTCTCGCGACCGTATTTAAAAAGAAAATTATTTCTAGCTTTGCTTACATCTTGGTAAGCTTTATTAAATTTACTTTCGTATAATTTAAGCTCCTGGTCATAAGTTAGTTTAAGTTTACTTTTTTCTTGTAAGACTTTAGTAAATCTATCCTCAATTTTTTGAAAGTCAGTATCATTTTCCGCGTTTAAAATTAATTGGTTAACTAATTTAAAAGGTGCTAGTCCCTCATGCTCGCACAGAAGAAGAAATGGGTTTTTTCTTACCCCTGGGCTGGCCCCTGCATTCTTCTTCTTTGACATCATCTTTGGCGATTCAGAGTCATTGAAGGCTTCGTCGTTGGATTCGGGCATCTCTAGGTCCTCAGGAGATTGGAAATCATTTATTTGGTTCGAAGAGCTGGATGCCACAGTCTTCTTCTTCTTCTTTTTCATCTTTTCCAATGTGAGATTTTTCCCGAAGGCCGGTGCGACGGGGTTTCCCGAGTCCGTGTCATCAAACGAGCTGTTTGGATCTTGATAGTCTTTTGCATGGCCTCTTTCTGAAGCCATCAGCCCCGACGCGGCAATACTGCCCTCAAAAAGGCACCTTATCAATCGCAAAGCAACTGAAGTGTCGACTAACTTTTAATGCAAATTTAAAGTCCAACGGACCTTACTAATATCGAAGTCGGCTCACAAGAACACCAGTCAAAGTCCCGTCAGTCCTAGCGACTATTGCTTCGCAAACCGAATTCGTCCTATCAAAAAAGCTTCCCTCTGCTCCACCACATTCAGTGGTTTTCTCCCTCTGCTCCACCACATTCAGTGGTTTTATAGAACTCATGGGGTGTTGCCAATCAGTCGAAAACAAAAGTTCTTCTGGCGGAATTTGCATATTCTCGCCTGTTGAGGGTCCTACGCAACAGCCAGACCTCGATATAAGGTCCCCGTATATAAGGACCCCCTGCATATAAGGCCACTTTTATAAAGTCCCAGCTCACTGAATATCAAATATTGTGTGAATCGGTTGTGAGGTCACCCCGCTTAAAAGGTCATTTTAGCGAGCTCCCGAGGGGTGACCGATATAAATCAAGGTCTGAATGTATAACAATAAATTAAAGTTGCACATGTTGTAAAATGATAAAATTATTGTGCAATGCATTTGTGTAAACTTATATTTAACCCTACACTGCGCAATTTTTTTTTTCTTTGTAATTTTTTTTTTTGTGTTTGTTTGTGCTAGTTATAAGTGGGAAAAATACTAAAACAATTCTTATTTAATTCGGAAAAGTAGAATTCGCGAAAAATTGACATATTGTTTAAAAACAACACTGCGCATTTAGGGGTAACACTAATAATTTTCTTATCTAATCATTTTAACAAATGAAACCAAATCAATAATAAATAGGCATTCATTATAATCATAAAATAGCACTAAAATACGAAAATTTATTAAAATAATTTATTTTATTATTATTTATTAATTTATAAAATTTATTAAAGTTAAAATTTGCAGATGTAACTAATAATTATTAGTTACATGTGCAAATTTTTACTTTAATTGCCAATAAAGTTTTATAATAATTTCACTAAAAGATTTTAAACAAGAAACCTAACATCTGTAGGGGGTTTATGCGATAATGTTCGTTTCTTCTTTGGTTGAGCGTGAATTGATTTTAAACAAAATTCCTAAATAATAATTTAATCGACCACTTTATGCTAATTTGTGAAATATTTAACAATAATCTTCTAAAAGATACTAAATAAAGTGAAATAGAACAACCTGTGACACCTGTTCTTGTTCATACTGCGAATAATGCAATAGCATAAATATTGCCCCCGAATGCGCGGTGTTGTTTTAAAACAACAAGTAAAAAAGGCGCCTTAATATATATTTTTACAGAAATTTTTCGGACAACTTATATTTATTTTATTTTAAAACTATATAAGCAATTAGAGACTATTTTTTAAAATAAAATCGTTGCTTAAAATTTGTAGAAAAAAAAATTAAGAAGTTACTGTTTTTTACTATATCAACATGTCTTACAATTTTGTGTAAAAGGATGGCCCTTGAGTTCAGTTTACAAGATCTAGGGGAAACTATATTAACTAATATGATCACACATACAAAATGAAACGAAAGAACGCGCCACATGTTAGAAATATTACAAAATAAAAGCTTAGTGAACGAAAAATGGAGGTTTTGTTTAATAACAACACGGCGCAGTGTAGGGTTAATAAACTACTTTCTTGAAATCAAATGTAAAATACAGACTAAAAAAGTCAAAAATACTAAACAATTTAAATTTCTCTTCAGAAATATTCGCATAAAGATATTCCACATCATAACTGATGATTTTATCAACACATTATCTACCAATTCAGTATTCAGCTTTTGTGTTAAAGATCCCAAAATAAAAAGGGCAAGTGTAACCACAAGTATACTGATTTCTTGATGATAATTCTAAATAACTTGTAGCTATTGGTAAATGCAAACTTATGTGTGTTGTGTATAATTTAGGATACATTACTAAGTTAAAATTTGCAGGAATTCTAAATTTACACCTTATATGAGGGAAAAAACATTTACGGTACAAGAAGAAAACAAACACAATATATTAAAAAGTACTGATATGAATTCAAAAGTAATAGCTTGGAAACAACTACAGAGAAGAAGAACAAATAGTAAGCAACTAAAAAGTTTAGTTTTAATTAAAAAACCGCAGATTAACTTACCTTGGGATTTTTCAACTTTACTAAACTCTTTAGTTTAATCTTTGGACATTATATGCGGGTTATTTACACTACCGGCGAAAAGTATTGCAGGTTTGGGAAAGATAATATTTTTTTCAAGAATAAGACCAAAAAGTAATATTTTTGAGCTCAACTGATAGTTGTAACTGTCAATACCATAAATCAGTTTAAGGACAAGATATGGTTAAGTTTTTAATTAAAAAAAGTATTCAATGTAATAGATAAATGTCAGGGAAAAAATTGTACACATTGTGAAACATGGACCTCCAGAATAATGTGAAGCAAGAAAACAAAACAAATTATGAGCAACAAAAGATAATAAATAAGTAGAATTGATCCACCAAGAAATCTTTAATTCACTGTTGAGCCACCCTTGGCTTTGATGACAGAAGCCACATTTTTGGGCGTGGATTACTCAGGGTTTTGCAACACTTGTTCCGGTATTTCATGGTGTAGATGTTTAGTATTACTTCCTAAAGCTCTTGTTCAGCTGCGAGATGATTTTGAAATATTTTCTTTCCAATTACACTCCGTAAATTGGTCGTAGAGTTTAAATGTGGCACATTTCCTGATACTGAGATAACATTAAAAAATGTTAATTTTCTCATACTTGCAATACTTCAGGCCATTGTTTTACATTACAAAACAAAATATTTAACTCTGTGAGTCTATCAACCAATAAATTTTCCGACAAACGTACCCCGGTACGAGAAGTCGCCCTCCTGCATTTGCTATTCTGAAAACAGCAGCAACGCCACCTACATCAATGCAACCTTTTATGATAACAGCAATTATTCCCACAAACATTAGTATACCTTGGAACGCATCTGTCCACAGTACTGCTTTCATACCACCCTGTGGGAAAAAAAACTTTTACACTGACGAGATAATCAAAAGTTATTTCTGTTTATAAAAACAAATAATAAAGTAACTGAGAAAAATTACAAATGGAGCATTGTCGCTTCATTATCATAAATGTATAATTAGCAAAAGAACTGAAGTTTTTGTTGTTGAATAGGACAAATGAGTAAACTCGATAAAATTAGTTTTTAAAATTTTTACTCTACATTTGCCAGTGCAAGCAGATTTTCTCGAGATTAATATTGCACTGCTGTAACTAAAAAGGAAGTGCAGTTGTATATTTTTCTGCTGGTAATTTCGCTTCGATGTTCGTGGTCTTTCCCAACTAAATCTCTGCAATTTGGATGGATCTTGTAACACCCCTAAAAATAGATATAGCGTTTGAAAGACTAAATTAAATAAGGAGTTTCTATTTAGAAATATACGAGCCTATAAAATAAATGAACTTTGTGCTCAGTAAAACTGAAAAACAGTTATTCACGTAAAGAAAGCACAAATGAGCATTAAGATGCAAATTGCATCTTAATGCTCATTTGTGCTTTCTTTACGTGAATAACTGTTTTTGCACTATTTTTGTCAAATGTACCCCCAAGGAATGCAAAATCAAATAACATGTTTTTATTCATTCATTTTTTTATTGCTTAATTTCATATTTTGCTTTTGTTATACAATTCTACCAATAAAAGGAACGTATAATTCTAATAAACACGAGCTGAAACTTAGTATTATTGAGAATTCTTTTATTCTAGTTTAAATTTTTGCAACCAGAATATTAAACAACAGTTATCGGATACATTTTCAAGCAAACTACTAAAAAAGGTAGCAAGATTGCTTTAATAACTTAAATATTATGTTATTTGAATTCTTAGACCCCAAAAAACCAAAGTTTAAAACCAAAATTAAGTTTATATGTTGATTGGTTGCTGAATGACTAATGACGAAAGGAACCAAAATGGCCGCCATATTTGATGGCCTGTAAAATTATTTCGCCCAGGAGTCAACATGTCTACCCAAGACAGTTTCGTATTAGAATCTCTGCAGATCCCGATTCTAAAGAGAAAATCTCTGGACATAAAACATTTTACGGGACTATATGGTGGGGCCAGGACTACTTGCGGTCATCGCGAAACTTTCTTCTATGTCTTTTATATAAATACGCTTTCCAAAATTATCAAAGGATGCCACTTCAGTGGATCGATTGGCGGCAAAAAATAATCAGCAGCCCACTGCGGTAAACCTGTACACCGATATTCGTGTGAATTCTTGTAATACTTGTTGCAATATACGATTATCGAGAAAAACGTTCAATTGCGTGAAGTGTCAGTAAGAGTATTGTTGCAATAGTCAGAGTGCGTGTACACCAAGTGCGACAAGCGACGGAAAATGGCAACTTTCAGCACGTAGCATTGGTTCTGCTCATTTTGATAGCCACGTCCTCGTGCTATCTGAATAGGATTTCTCATTGAGGTTGGTTTTCTCCCAGACGACCATGATTTGTTTACTGTACTGTGGCATGCAATTGTGTTTCGCTGTTAGTTTGATAGCCATAGAAACAATCTATTACGACAGACACAAAATGACTTCATCTGTTGGTGTGAATACACCCTTATATTACAATAAGAATAGCTGTGATCGCACATAGACATAGTTTACACTAGTAGTTCTGTTTTATGGTTCTTTGTGTGCAATTTTACATTTGGACGTTAAAAAAAGAAAGAGAGAAATTAAAATAAAAAAAATATTCTCGCTTAAACTATTTTTTTTCTTTTTCTTTTTAATCCGTGGTATTGAAGAAATATGCAGTATTTATATAATTACAAATAATAATGCAATTAAAGTGGAGATGTATGATATTTAACAGAGCTGAATAATTTACTCTTCTTCAAAGAAAAAAAATCACTTTTGTTTGGTATTTTCCAACAGAACGAAAATTCAAGCTTAAAATTTGGTTGGTCAATTGCTGCAAAAAAAAAAAAAAAAACGTCATTGAACGTTTTGACTTCTAGCGGCACAAACATTGTAGAAGCTTCTTTGGTTCCCTGTGCACTATTTCTGCCCTATTGTATTTTAAGGAAATAAGAAATTTTTCAAATGTCGACTACGATGTTAGAATATTTAATTAAAAATAGAACCAAGACATACATTACAGATTAGAATTTTACTGACGCATAAAACGGATACAATGAACTGAATATTTGAAAGTGAACCACCAAACACGAGAATGAAACTTACACTGTAAAAAAAAAACAGTTCAACGTTGCACCATAAATATGGTGAAAGCTGAAAGGCTGCTGATGATTGAACCAAAATCATGGTTCAAGCAGAAGTGCAAAATCTAAAGTTACGCCCTTAACCATAATTTCGGTTCAACCTTGAACCAAAAAGACGAACCCGGCACCCGGCCGGAAACAGAGAGCCGCCATCTTGTCAAGCTGTGACTTGAAGCATTTAATTTTCACAACAGTAAAAAGTAAGTAAACTTCTATGTATATGTCTAATTTTTTGTTTGATATTTCTTGTTTTCTGTGTTTGTATGTCTTAAAACGCACAAAATAGATTGTAAAGCCTATTTCAAAAATGTTATTATCATATACAGATCCTGTCACCTTTAGTGTTAAATTGACTAATTAACTTTATTCAAAATTTTAAACCTGTGTATATTTATTTAATTTTGCTTCAATAGTAAAATATTTTTTTTACCTGATTTATCATTCACCCCCATACAATTTACTTTTGGTTCCCCTGATCTACATTTAAAGTTGTAACGTTGACCTTGTTTACATTTAAAAAATTGCATCTATATCAGGATTTTTTCCCTAAATCATTCATTTTTTTCATTTTTATTTCCAAAAGTACTTTTCTGCGGCGTTACCTTTCTAGCAGCATCTCTTAAATTTTATTTAATTGCCTGTTGCTGTCTTTTTAAAATTTATTGAACTTATTCGTTGTTCGACCCGTTTTACACAATTTTACCCGTAGTTTTTATCAAAGGCGTAGCCGGTAGAGGGGGGGGGGCGGGGGGGGGGGCGAAGGTTCGAACCCATCTCCACTCCCGAAATTCTTTTAAGTTTCAAATGTTATAAATGACGATTTAATATTCTGATAAGAAAACCTCATTTTTATAAAATTCAGTTCTTCTGTTTATTTCCGATCCGGTAGATGAAGGGGTGAAAATTTCTAAAATTTTGCATGCTATAAATGAAAATTTAAAAATTAGTGAGTAAAAGATAGTCTGATAAGAAAACACTCATTTATATAAATGTAGTTAGTTGAATTTTGATTCGAAGGCCACAGCCAGGAAGTTGGGGGAGGGGGGGAGGAGAATCCCTCCCGCCCTGAAATATTTACATGCTCTGAAGGATAATTTGAAAATCAAAAATATTCTGGAAAAAGAAAACACTTTCATCAACTTGACCTCCGCCCCCCAGCCCCTCGAAAACCGATCCAGGTTGTGGTTTTGATATGTATGATTCTTACTTCTTAATCATTCGAACTACCTATTCCACCAAGAGCAGGTAAAACCAGTTTTGTATTCAAAACATGTCTATACTAAAGGATTTTTTTGAGAAATTGGGTCAATTTTGCGTGATTTTCGAAAAAGCAGTTTCGTTGCCTTTAACGTTAAATTAACATTTTTCCAAAATTTTCAACCTGTGCATGTTTACTTGATTTTGCTTCTTACGTGATTTAATACTCCCCCCCACCCCCCATGTATTTTACATTTTGCTCTGGTTCTACACTTACAGTTGTAACAGTGACTTGTTTACGTACTGAAAATTGCATGTTTTCTTATTACATTTATTGCAACATTATTTTTTCTCTCGTTACTTCCAAACCACTTTTCCGAGCTGTTACCTTTCCCTTTTCTGCTCTTTACATCTATATTTTTTAATTAACTACTACCAGTAGTGGATTTTAGACTACTTTTTACTTCCTGTTGTTCTCTCAAAGAATTATTCCTGGATCCGACCCTGACTACTGTTGTATTTTCAAAATAATTAAACTTTCATAATTCCACCACGACTGTTATTTTTCAGAGTTTTTACACATAATTCCTTCTAAAATTTCGTCCCAACTATTCTAACAAATTTAAACAAATGAACCTATTTCAATAATAGAGTTTTAGAAATTAGGGAAAAAGTTGCAATCAGAGATTTAAGATCTCTAAATGCAAAATAGATTTTTATCAACAAAAACGGTGCATTGCACTACACGGTCGATATCAATAGAACATTGAATAGATGGTATACAAATCAGATACGCTGTACTGTCAGTTCTTTTATATCTTTACAGGGTAAAGTCTTAGACTCATCTGGGCGGTCTTAGCCTGAAGTGCCACGAACTACTGCACGTTTTAGCCTTGGAGTAACATCTGTGCCAGAGCCCCCCAATAATTTTTAATTATTGTTATTTGTGCATTTCATGGTTTTTCAATTATGCTTTCTGTAATCTTTATCTGCGTATAAATATATTTCATATTTTTGATACTAAAGAGTGTTGAAATATATTTTTGAAAAAAGTTTCATAATTCAGAAATTTAAAATGTTCGCTATCAATTAATTATTAACTTATAAGCAAAATTTCAAACGCCATTTCTGTTAAAACTATCTGTTGACGAACATAAAAAAGTGTACATATATTTGCAAAGACCTTCCGTATGGGAGGGGGCTTAAAAATTTTAACAGTGACTTATATTGCAATTTTGAAAAATATAACTAAGTAACATAGTTACTTAAAAAATACAATTAGTTTCTGATACAGTGCATTGGGATGTTCATATATATATAAATATTTAAATAAATACATTTATATATATGGAACATTGAATCAATTATTGAAACGATGGACTTCCTACTAGCAATGAATCTGTTCTTAGAATTAAATCAAATAATTAGCAAAAACGTAAGTTAAATTTACTTATTAAAAAACAGAAAATTCGCTTTGCAAATTAAAATTGGTAATAAGCTTGTTTCCTGTCTTAAGCTTGAACATAAAAAAATAAAATTATTTATGTTTGATTTGCAACATTTTATGTTGCAGTTCAAACTTCACTTTCATGCTACAACTCTGAGCTATGACAGTGGCTAGTAGGAAGTCCATCGTTATGATTCAGAGTTGAACCAAAATACCAGTTAAAATAACATCTATGGTTAAGGTTCAAGGTTGAACCATAATACTGTTTAGGAAAAAATTTGATATCATGGTTCAAAGTTGAACCGTAATGCTAGTTAGAAAAAATTCCGTAATCATGGTTCAAAGTTGAACCACAGTACTGGTTAGAAAAAACTCCGTAATCATGGTTCAAAGTTGAACCGTAATGCTGGTTAGAAAGAAATCCGTAATCATGGTTCAGTGCTGAACCACATTCATGGTGAAACTAGTAAACCAGCATAATGGTTCAAATTAGTACCAACTGCTGGTTGCAGCTGCATTTCACCAATTTTTAGTGAAAGGTTGAACCAGAATTTTTTACAGTGTACTTAGAACGTTTTTTGGGTGAAGTTACCATAGATCTTATTAACTATGATTACATAATAGGTATTACTGACTAAAATTTTACATTTAAAAATTCTAGGATGAACAAATTATTTTACTAATGATTTGCATAAAGTACGAATATTTCTGTATGGTTCATGTTAATATCATCCTTCTCGTCAATGTTTTTACATACTCGTCAATGTTTTGTGCTTTGAGATGCAGAAGAAAATATGAACGCATGGGTTCACTTAGTAATCTTTCATTTGCACGTTAATTATATTTTATTTCATGAATACATTTATTCTTACTTTTGTTGATACTCTTTGCTTCTTCATTGATATTTTTCGTCGTCTTAGTTTAATATTAACAGTCTGAAATTGACTAATTAGTCATGTTTCATAATAGGTTAATAATCCTTCCTTAAAGAAAATCATTATTAAAACACTGAACGAGTATCGATTCACAAAGAAAAAACAAAAATGTAAAATTTTCTTACCAAGGTGCAATAGAAAGTGCAAACAGCGCCAATCGAGATAACAGACACCCAAACAGAAAGATTTGTTACAGCGCTCAGTGCTAGAGCAGGTGCATAAATTACCACAGACATATAAAGAATCTATAAAAATGTAATTAAAAATACCACTTATTAGAATTACATTGTTCATTACGAAATTCAAAAAATATATATACAAATTTGGCGACATCAAAAATCAAATTATTTGGACATTCATCTAATTTGGTTCGGAAGTACTAAATTAGACACTCGGAGTTACTTATAATAATAATTTAACTTTGTGCAAATAAACTGTTATAATAATAATAAAAAATCACGTTAATTTAAAGCACAAATGAGCATTAAAATGCAGACATATGTTTCGGGATTGCTTGGAATCCCTTTTTCAATGCGACAGGGAGCTTCTAGATGCAAAACATCCAAATGAAGCAGACAAAACAACAAAAACAAAGCTTATATAGCCTGAGAATTAACTGTAAACCAATGAGAATAAAGGCAGCGTGAAGTGGAAGTAGAAGTAGCAGGGAAGACACAATAAGAGAGCAACAAACGAATCCAGTTGAAAGTACTGGAAGTAAAAAAGGAATATCGATAACAACAAAGCAAAAAAAGACGACAACATGCATAAAAATGTGAAAATACATGAAAATTGCAAAAATAATTTTAAAAAAATACAAAGAATAAAATGGAAATAGAAATAAGTACAGAAAATACCAACACAAAATGCAAAACAAAGTACACATGTAAAGAAGGGGGAAAAAGAGAAAAATAGACACAAAAAAGGAAAACTAACAAGAAAACCAAGAAAGAACAACAAATTAAAGGAACTTATGCTCTCTCTCTCTCTCTCTCTTTCTCTATACTCCTGTACTCCTGTTAATATGATAGGCTTCCCAACAGTCAAGCAATAAAGGGGGAGAAAATTTTTGAATAATTTTCCATAATTGAAATAAAAAAAGTGGTTGGAATTCCAACACTGTTGAGCAATACTAGACTTATTTAACTCTTGCTTTCGTTCATAACCTTTATGCTCATTTAACCGAATTTTCAGAGCACTTTTTGTCTGTCCAATGTAAGAAAGGCCGCAACGGTAATTAATTTGGTAAATACCCCAAGTGTTAAGTTGATCGACAGGATCTTTAAGAGAAGAAAAGGAAAGTTTGTTACTAGGGTCAAAAACGACTTGAAATTAAAAACTTTTTGGGATTTCAGCAATACGAAAACTGACAGAATGAAAGAATGGCAACACAACCAAATTCTTTCTAGAAACCACGTTATTGGGACCAGTAGTTTTCTTAGAAAGTTTGCTATGAATAGAATCAATTAAAGAATCAGAAAATCCTCTATCAACAGCTACAGCTTTCAGATAGTTGAGTGCAATCTTGAGAAGCTCAGGAGAAGAGTAAATATTAATAGCACGATGGACAAGAGCATTAAAAGCCGAATATTTTTGGTTGGGAGGATGAGACAACAGTCTGTGAGGAGGTACAGAAACAGCGAAAGGTTTACGATAGAGAGAAGTAGTGAAACCAGACTCACTCCTAGAAATCAAAACATCAAGAAACGCGAGACTACTATTAAGTTCTTTCTCACAAGAAAACTGGATATTAGGATCAATGGAGTTCATAATAGAAAGATCATCATCAATACCTAACAAGTTACTGTCCGTTAGGACAAAACAATCATCCACATAATGAACATAAAATTGAAATTGCAATTTCTGGAATAGTTTTTCCTCAAAATAATGCATGTAGAAATCACTTAAAATTTCTGTACTTATTTTTATTTCCATTTTATTCTTTATATTTTTTAAAAAATTATTTTAGCAAATTTTCATGTATTTTCACATTTTTCTGCATGTTGTCATCTTTTTTGCTTTGTTTTTATGGATATTCCTTTTTTATCTCCTGTACTTTCAACTGGATTCGTTTGTTGCTCTCTTATTGGTGCTTTCCCTGCTACTTCTACTTCCACTTCACACTGCCCTTATTCTCATTGGTTTACAGTTAATTCTCAGGCTATATAAGCTTTGTTTTTGTTGTTTTGTCTGCTTCATTTGAATGTTTTGCATCTAGAAGCTCACTGTCGCATTGAAAAAGGGATTCCAAGCAATCCCGAAACATATGTCGGCATTTTAATGCTCATTTGTGCTTTAAAATAACGTGAACCTTTTTTTTTATTACTCGGATTTATTTTTGACCAAAAAACATTCCAAACCGTTCGAATTTTTATTTTAAAATCATGGAATTGTTTTCATCTATTTGAAAGAATTACCGCATCGGGGTTCCTTTTTTCAAAAATATACAGGTTAGATTGATCATGAAAAGGACCGTTTATTACACAAACTTCAATTTAATATATATATATATATAATTTAGTATTTCCCAACATTTGTGATATTTCCAAAGATCTGCTTATAACATTATAATTAACAAATATAATACAAACAATTAACATCGTTCATATTTTGGAATTATGTTGTATTTCACATCCCGGAGCAACAGATAGTGCGTCATTAATGTAATTCAAGTTTTGAATCTTGTCTAGACATTTGAATCCGGATATTTTGTTAATTATGGTAGAGAAAGAGTGTGTGTCTGTTATTAAATGCTTTTAGCACAACATCTAATAACATTTCCTCGCAACTAACTTCAATAATACAAAATTGTATATAACGATTTTTTTTGTGGAATGTACACATCTACTTCGATTGCATTAAAAATGTTTCGTGCATTAAAAACGGGAAAAAAGGAAAGAAAAAAAAAAGTAAAAATAATTGAAAGATCTTTGAAAACTTTCCCTTAAGTAATTTTAAGACATCAACATTTTAGAATCTCATCAAAGTAATTTCGTGTTAACGATATAACTAGTTTCAAATCTTTTCTCGTTTTTGAATCTCTATTTGAATGTACTACGCTCAACAATTTCATACAAAAAATTCCTTTTCCATAATTTCAAGGTTTCGTCTTTTACAAAGACGATCAAATATTCTTGAAAAATGCTAAAACACCATTCTTTATTTTTGCTTTTGAGTTTGCTGAATAAAAAGAATAAGTTAATTGTCATAAATTTTCAACTGTCACAAAACAAAAGAAAACTTTAGGTACAATATTCAGCGCATTTCATGCTCATGATAGCAATGTTTAAGAAAACATACATGATAGTATGTGACGTGTAATACACTAGTTTCTAAAATTAAAGCATTTAAATAGCGATACATTGGCAACATCAGAAACCAAGACTAACATTTAAAAAAGTTAATTTTTTGTACGAAGAAAGAAAGTACTGTATACACAAAAAATTACCCACTCAAACTTCCAGCTAGATTTCCAGTTTAATTGCCCATGAATCAATTGTAACGTTTCTTCACGTCTGTACAAACGACTATACTATTCTTGAATAAAAAAAAGAGGAAGAAGAAAGAAAGAAAGCAAAAAGAAACACTCCAAATTGCTCCATTGTGTGCACTCTAGAAAACCTAGTATGATGTCAGTCAACATTGATTAAAGTCCTCGCTTAAATTGAAACAAAATTTCGATTAGGGAAGTTATTCATATTAAAATAAACAAACTTCAAAAATATGATCAGAATGCTTTATTCATGACAACAAAAATTAATTGTACTTGCTGAAGTTACCCTAAATACCAAGTTTCAGTATATTCTTAACACAGGGTGACAGAGAAAGACGGGAACTTTGGAAAACAACAAACATAGAAGATCAAGAAAACACTTTTATTAACAGCAATTCAACGACTAAAACTTGCCGTTGAAGATACAGTAAAATAAATGATTAATGTCAACATTGCGTTCTGTATATTTTGCTGTACATTTATGCTTTACTGAAAGATCAATCTCTTTTTTACTTATTTATTTTTAATTTGTTTCATTTATGTATTTATTTCAAATATTTTCACTGCTTACTTATATATATATATATATATATCTATATTTAAATTTAACTCCTTTCGAAAAAGAGTACGAGTATTCATTAGAACTAAAGAAATCTGACAATGGTAACGCATAAAATGATCCAGAATAACATGAATAGTAGGTATATGAGCGTCATTTCGTGAAATTCGTAGTTTCGTTGGTTTGTTTTCAAGTTTTCTAGCTATCCTTAATTAATTTTTGAGAAAGAAACACTTACCATTTGCACAATAAGAGAGGAAGAGCACACTTTTCGGGAAAATACTCCAAACCTTCTCTCGATGTACTAAAAAAAAAAAAAAATAAAAGCTAACACTGAGTTGACTAAAAAAAATAATTTCAAGAACTTAAGATTAACCCCTTCCCTCTCACTCCCGTCAAAATCTCGGGGTGAAAGTAAGTTTCCAGTTTCTAGTGCCCGGGATGTTTCCGGGCTGAAGAGTTCAAAAGTAGCACCAAAACCGTTACTAATAATACCTTTCTTATTCCCGGAAAAAATATTTATTTCATGTGCTATAACACAAGAGACTATAACACAACTAGATATATTTGCTATAAATAAAAGGACATTTAAGCTGGTTTTGTAACTATTTTTGTTGAAAACCAAAAACTCAGTGAACCCAAATGAATATTAGACAAAATATGAATAAATTATAAGATAAACATTTTTAGTATATTTTAAAATTGCTTTTCAATTTTTCAAATTTCGAAATGTAAAATCTCCGGAAATTTCTGACATGAATAAAATAAAGATAATTTTTAAAATATGAGCGAAAATTAATAGAAATCGTTTATCAAATTTTAAAAACGGATAAAATCCAAATTTTGTAGTCTTGTGCATTTTATTTATTATTTTTATATTTTGTTGGTATAATTTTTATAGCTTAGAACCATAAGGTCCAACTCGAGAAATTGAACTGTTATGTAAGGAATAATAATAAAATTACACGTTAATTTAAAGCACAAATGAGCAAAAAATGCAGACATATGTTTCGGGATTGCTTGGAATTTTTCAATGCGACAGGGAGCTTCTAGATGCAAAACATCCAAATGAAGCCATGCATTTTTTGCTCATTTGTGCGTTAAATTAACGTGTAATTTTATTATTATTGTTTACTTGCACAAAGTTAAATTATTTTTACCTGTTATGTAAGGCTTAAGTTTAAATTTAAAAATAAGAAGGAGAGGTGTTATTCCATTTGTTCATTATTCGCCTATATATACAAATCGGTTGGGATAGCATTTTAAAGATATAAACTTTTCAGTTACTTATCAGTTTTTCAAAAATTGAAACACCTTGATTTTTGAGTTGCATTACTTAAAATATAAAAAATTCGTTAATGTGAAAGATTATATTCATAATATGTTGTAAATAGTTTATCCTTTTAGAAGTTCCGGAGACATTATTCCGGAAGATAATATTGTAGCACTATTATTATTCGGAATGCAAAAAGTTATGATGCATTAATTACAGGTTTAGAACCGCGACCTTCTGAAGAGTTATCGTTAGAATATGCAAATGTAAAAAACAATAATAATCACTATATATAAACGCAGGGAAGAATTTACAAAATTTAACACTGCTAAATGCTTTCCTACATTTAGCTTTTCTGAAAATTAATAAGCGATTCTTTCGGTTTAAAAACACTTTTAAAACTGAAATCTTCAGTAGCTAAGAGGTCAATCATGCCAGATCATCAACCATGACACCTACAACCTCCGATTTGTTCATTTTGCGGTATCAATAGATTTTTTGATGCTGATTTCGAAAATATAAATTGTATTGAGATGGATGAAGGAGTTGATAAGTTAGGAGTCCTTAAAGATCTGTGAAGAACTATCATTTGCCGCAATTTTGCCCGATAGATATACGGATATAAAGGGCTGTTACTTTCCCCAGATTTGTCATAGAGCTTTCAATTTTCTTTTTATTTTGTTAAGAATGACGTGAACTCTTACTTTGAGTAACATTTTACTTATATACCTCTTTTACATGTTTCCCTAAAAATGTTTATTTCTTATTTTTTGCCTCGTAAAAGGAGTAACAGAGTAACAGGTTTTTTTAAAAGTTAAAAAAGTTTAATAAACACTTAAATTTTGTTCTATTTCAAACAATTGAAAAAATATTTTTTTAATGTGACTGAAGAAAACTTAAACGCTGGTTGAAATATAACTCGAGCACTGTTTAGCTGACCACACACTTGCCAACTTTCAGGGATAAAAAATAAAATGTACCAAATGGAATGATTTCTCTTCTATTTACTGTACTAGGATCTACTATTAGGATCTTAATAAGAAGGGTGATAAGGCGGGGTTTTAGGCTGATGCAATTATAGTTGCGCCATCTATGAAAATGCAAACTAACTACTGATTGGAGATCAGAGTTTGGGAAATCTTCTGGGAAGATCTTGACATCTTCCCAGCAATGAAACGCTGCAGAACACTCTTGGAGTGGCTACTCACGTTGAAATATATTTGCCCAAGCATGCTTCTGAAAATATGTTAGTGCAAAATTAATCTACACACCACACTTTCACGTTTGCTTGTGCATCCAAGTAGTGCTTTAATTTTTTTGAAATGTAACAAAATTTAAGTATAAAAAAACTCTTGTGAACCGCCCACCAAAATTTGTTTATCATGTGCTCGGACATATTTAGATGCACTCGTGCACACAATTTGGTTGAAATTGAAGTGGGGGCAGTGAGAGAAAAGCTCTGTTAAAGTTACTTCTTTTACGAGTTAAAAAAAAAAGAAAGAAACTTAGTACTACGAATTTTATTTTTACAGTGTTGCGGGCTTCGAACGTGGGACCCTATGCACGGGATCTACCTGCTGTATCGCCAATTCAAAAAGTTGAAAAAATATTATTTTTTTCAAATTTAAAATTAATGGTTGATTACAAGGAGGTTCTACTATTAAATTTCATTTCTGATCATAAATTGACTTGAATGCATGCATTATTTTTTATCTGTTTGTTAAACGAAACAGAATTTGGAAAGAAGTACTGTGCCCTCTTAAACAAGTTAGGGGCATTGGGAAAATGTTGGAGCCAACTGGTGTCATCCTAGCTAGATTTTCTTTTAAATCGTTAACATATTTATGAAATAATATACTTGTCTGACACATTTTTAATATCACTTTACAATTTGCGCATCAATCATAGCGGAAGCAGCATTAACTTAAGGTTCTAAACTTTGGTACAACTACAAAATTTCACCATATATTGGTATAAAGCTTGCTCATAATTTTTAATTAACTTACAGTAGAAAATGTGTTATTTGTTTTAAGTTTTAGGATATAATATGAGAGTGAAAGTTCCAAATATGAGATTGAAGGGAAGAAAAAAAAAGGTTTCAAAAGGGGTTTAAACTGTTTACAGTATATCTATTAATTATCTATAATTTTCTTGAATCAGAGAATTATTTATTATATACATTCACTGATTTAGAAAATTATCATACTTTGTCAAAATTTTATGATTTCAGTTACTTTTTTTTTGGGGGGGGGGAGGGGGGAGGGAAGCGAAAATGGAAACTGCTCGTGAAAAACCCTTATGTGATAGAAAAAAATGGAATTCATTTTTGTAGATCAACTCTGAAAAAACCATAAAACTCAAAATTTAAACAATCTTCAAAAATGTTTGTAAATTTAAAAAGAAAAAGAAATTAAGAAATTATTAAAATATTTTTAAAGCGGAACATAGTGGAAATTTTGTTCTTGGAAAGTGATGCATATGAAACGTATTTTGTTGCTATGGAACGCTAAAGAAATTTATTCCCTTCCTTCTTAAAATAACAATAATATAATGATATATATATAACTTACTTCATAGGCAGTTGGTGCTTGAATTTGGAAGAACACTGGTAAACATACATATGAAGTCAACAAATATCCAGTCACGATGCAGATTGCAGTGAAAGCGTAATGTGTACCAAAACGGTACATCTCTGCAGGTTGTCCCATCACGGTTACGGATGACAAGAATGAGGCCATAAGAGAAAATGCTACAGGGAAGATAGACATGTTCCTTCCTGCTAACAGATATTCGTCTGTTGTTTTCTGCTTGTTACCAGAAAAGTGATAAAAAGCTCCAATTCCGGCAGAAACTAACAGCATACCAACTATCACGATGTAGTCTATAACACCCACGACTGTTTTTTGAACATCCATTCTGGAGGAGTATTAAATAAAGCTACTGTCCGGATTGCTGCAAACACAAGGAAACAAATCAATATATGCTATTTTTGTTAAATAATGTATCTTTCAATTATTATGTTAACAAAATCAAGCATTTATTTTCTACTTCTTGCATATTTTTTGTACGTTACTTTTACAAACTATTGTGTATTGTTAAACCAGTTTTCCAACAATAATACGCTAAAAAAATGATGGTATATTGCAGCAAAAAATGGGGCAAATTAGCCCCAATTTTTAGAGCAGCATGTCGTCCAGTATGCTGGCTACAAAGGATGGTACTAAATTAGAGAACTTGTATGTTTCTTTTACTTTATTATTTCTACGAGAGACGTAATGTACGGCATGTACCTGTTCTAGCGCCTCTGCAGATGCTTTTTTACAAAACCTTCAATTACTTTAAAACTAAGTTAGTATGACCCACACCACTGACATTCAAACCAGTTTACAAAATTCTTTTAGTATGTGCAGTTTTCACTTACCCGTGCCCGGGGGAGGGCAGCCCTAAGGCCACGTGCTAACAGGGTAAAGGAGTGAAGTAGAAAAGTATGTGCAGTTTAGATGGTTTTAGTAAGCAATTTTGGTACTCAAAGTCCTTTTTCGCAGAAATGCTCCATATTCTCAAGCAATATTATTGTTTCATTAATTACTACACTTTAATAATAGTTGAATAACCCCATACGGTCTTAATTTGTTGACCAGCATTTTCACCGTCACCTAGCAGATGTGAATTCTTCCCATTCATAAGAAAGGATTTCCCGATGGAAGATTACGTCAAGGTGATCCAAAGGTTTGTTTCGACATTCTGAGCGACATTTCCACAATTCCACAGACGACCTAAAATAGTCGTTCGACGTGCTTATTGACTGCTGCGCAAATGCCTACATTGACTCTCATGTAGAATTGTATGACTAAAATAAAAATAATAATAAAATAAAACTGTAGAAAATTAATAAGTCTGTAGTCTGCTTTTAAAATGTCCTGTGAACTTTAGAATTGCTTTTGTGTATAGTTATCTCTCTCTCTCTCTCTCTCTCTATATATATATATATATATATATATATAGGCTCTTGGCTTGGGTGTCTAGGGGTTTCTAAAATCATCACTCACCATAAAGATATAAAAAACTGACTATATTTACTTTCCTATTTACAAAACTATATACAGAACAACTTCAATTACGAACAACATCATCCGAGCACCGCAGCGCTTACGTCCACACAGAACGGAGTCTTACTCAAAACTAACTGCTTACGCTCCCTATCGCCAGAGGGCGCTGCTGTCAATGTCTCTTCGCACTTGCATCCTATATATATATATATATATATATATATATATATATATTTATTTATTTTTTTTTTTTTGTTATCTATAGAAAATATAGGAAAGAGAAACATATAAATAGCACTACAGCAGCCTCCTATTATGTATTGCTATAAATATAATTAAGAAAATAAACCAATACGTTCGGCTAGTGGGTATGTAAGCAACAGACAGAACGATAACAGTAGTTCATAAATAAATATAAAAAATTGAACAGGCAATACAAATGCCTTTAATTTCAAAAACCTGCCCCGTCGTCAGTGGGTAGGCACAGGAAATATGCGACCCAAATACTAGGGCCTGACAGATTTCTGAGACGCTTCCAGCATAGCAGGTAAAATAAGACTTTCATGGAAATCTGATAATTTTCAAAATCAATCATGGCAAAGAACTAAATAGGAAGTAAAAATTCCTAGTCGTCCACATAAATATACAGTAGCGTGCAAAACTCCGGGCCACCCTGATTTTTCCATTGAATTGATAAAATTTTTTATCCCTCCACTCGTTCATTGTCCGAAATATATGAGAAAGTTAGAATATACAAAGAAACATCAAATATTACATTGGTTCATAGCATATTCTACGTGTATTACGTTAAAATGACTTTTGTCGGTGTGCAAAAATATTGGGCCACTACTCGCCGCGGCTGTGTACTCCCGGTTTGTTTACATTTTAGGCTCGCTGGTTTCAAAACATGCTACACAAAGGAAAATTAGTCTTCTTATGTCAACGATGCCGAAACAAACGAATATTCAGGTTCATGAAATCGTGGAGAAACTTTCTTCAGAAGGAAAAAGTTCACGTTTCATTGCAAGGGTACAAGTACTGTTAATCGTATTATTTTAAGTATAAAACAACAAACTAACCATGTGATAAAAAACGGAGCGGTAGGCCTCGAAAATGAGTCGTGTCGACAAAATTATAAGAAGAAAGTGTGTTGTCGATCGTCGAAACTGCGCAGCCGATATTTCACAAGAATTACGAAGTGAAAATCTACCCGATGTTAGATAGAGTAGTGTCTCGACGTCTGAAGGCTGTAGGGCTGATTGGACGGATTGGCGTCAAGAAACCATTAATTAGCAAAAAGAATAAGAATACTAGGTTGGACGTTGCGAAAAATATGAGCACTGGATGGCATCGGATTGGCGGAAAGTGCTATTTTCTGATGAATTGAAATTTCAATTGTTTGGAAGTTATGGTCGGAAATACGTAAGACCTCCGACAAGTACCAAATATAAAGTAAAGCTCCTGGGCCTGATTCTATCTATCCAAAATTTTTAACGGAGTGTGCAGAGGAGATGGGGGGTGTGTTATGTTCTATATTTGAATGCTCTTATCAGTCAGGAACAGTGCCGATAGATTGGAAATTAGCAAATATTACTCCTCTGTTTAAGAAAGGATCCAAGAGTGAGCCAGGGAATTATCGTCCAGTTAGTTTGACATCAGTTATTTGTAAAATCTTTGAGACCATGCTAAAAAGTCATATAACTGAATTTATTGAAACAAAAGGTTTGCTAGCACAAAATCAGTACGGATTTAGGAAGGGAAAATCTTGTACGACTAATCTTTTAAATTTTTATGATGTGATAACAAAGGAGTTAGACCGCAATAATAGCATAGATGTAGCTTATATTGACTTTCAGAAAGCATTTGATAAAGTTCCACATAAAGCTCTGCTACTAAAATTGAAAAGATTCGGTATTCAGGGTCATACATTTGAATGGATTAAAAGTTGGTTAATCGGGAGAAAGCAACGAGTGCAAATCAAGGGTAATAGTTCTCGATGGATAGAAGTAGAAAGTGGTGTTCCACAAGGTTCTGTTCTTGGACCACTCCTATTCATAATATTTATTGATGACATAACTGAGGGTATACTGGGCAAAGTTAGTATATTTGCTGATGACTTAAAAATAATGGGAATTGTCAACACAGAGGAACAAATAGAACGATTTCAAACAGATTTATCACGAATATCGGAATGGGCTGCTAAGTGGGGTATGTCATTTAATATTAAAAAATGTCAAGTTCTACACATGGGTCATAAAAATAAATGCGCAGCATATAACTTGCAAGGACAACAAATTAAATCAGGGAATACTGTAAACGATTTAGGTGTAGTGGTTTCTAGTGATCTTAAAATGGGGTATCAATGTAGAGAAGCAAGTAATAAGGCAAATAGAATGTTGGGGTATATGAAAAAACATGTTTCGTGTAAATCAAAAGACGTTATTTTGCCATTGTACAGAGGACTGGTTAGGCCACATCTAGAGTATGCAGTACAATTTTGGTCGCCACATTTAAAAAAAGATATTGACATGTTAGAGAAAGTTCAACGCAGGGCTACAAAAATTATTAAAGGAACCTCAGGTATGGCTTATGAAAACAGATTAAAGAAATTTAACATGTATACGTTACAAGAAAGAAGGAAACGGGGAGATTTGATTCAGTTGTTCAAATTTATAAAGTTAAATGAAACAGAAGGTTTACAATTTTCTCATAGTAATAGGACTCGGGGAAATGGATTGAAATTATTTAAATCACAATTTAAGAGGGAGTGTAGGAAACATTGCTTTTTCAGTAGAGTTGTCGACGATTGGAACACTTTGCCATCGCACATTGTTAATTCTAAGGATGTTAAATCGTTTAAGGAAGGTTTGGATCGTCACTGGGGGATTGTGAAGAGAGCAGCCAGTTGAAATCTGATAATGTTTCTCTCTTAGCTTTTGTTCAAATAGTTTTTTATGTAAATTGATACTGCTTTTTCTTTTTCTTTCATGCAAATGGGCGTTCAAGATAAAAGTAGGGACAAGAAGAAGAGGAAGAGGAGCATGAAGAAGTCAAGCAGGAATTGCTCATCTATTCACCAACCTTGTTGGGCCTAGCGCCTGTTGTTGGTGTACTTTTTGTATTGTATTGTATTGTATGAAACTGTTAAACCTACTGTTAAACACGGTGGTGGGAACCTCAAAGTTTTGGGAGCTGTTTTTGCTGATGGCGTTGTTCCGCTGGTGGAAGTTCACGGCAATATGGACGCTGTAATGTACAAGAACATTCTGCTAGACCATATGCTTCCATTTGCAACGAAAAATATGCCGCGTGGTTGGATATTTCAACAAGATAACCATTCAAAACAAACTTCGCGTCTTGTGAAAAAATTTCTTCAGAGCCGAAAAGTCCGTCTCCTAGCAGTGACCGGACTTAAATCCCATTGAACACTTGTGGCAAGACCTGAAGGTCCGTGTTGGAACGAAAAATCACTCCAACAAGCCAGAATTGTAGAACCATTTGCGACAAGAGTGGGAGAAATTGCCGAAAGAACGAATCTCACGGTTAATTGACTCAATGCCTCGTCGGTGTGCTGCAGTGATTACTGCTAAGGGCATGGCAACTAAGTATTAAGTTGAGTGAAGCAGTACAAGACATTTAACCCCGATTCTCCTTTATTCTTTTTGATTTTTTTTAAAAGGTAGTATGTGTCCCGATACTTTTGCACAGTCATTAATAAAGAAATGTTGAACAAATAATTTTTTGAAAGTAATGTCAATGTATATAACTCATTCTTTTCAAATATAAGTGAATATCTGCTATAATCGATCGTTCATATTTCTTTCACCATCGCATTTATGTGCAATATGTATGAAAAATAGGATGGCCCGAAACTTTTGCACGCTACTGTACATCCATCAATATAAGTAAAATAAATCAGTCAAAATGGCAAAAATATCATTGCCACTTTGAGTGATTTATATCACGTTTCACTCCTAGAGTAGAGCTACATTTTAATCAACGCCACTTCTCATCAGGGGTCTGCGTGTTTGTTTATTTATTTTTTCCGGTTTCACAAGAACTCAACAGATACACACATTATTCACGGGTCGAAGTCTGCAAATAAGTTATATCAGGTTTCAAAATTTTAACCCTTTTATTAAATAATTATATCATAAAGGTTACTGGTGGTAAGAAAAATAAAGCGACATAAAAGCAGGTTTCCATACCTGTTTTATTTGTTCAGTTTTGTTTCTTATTTAGCAGCGCTATCTCGTGTCTCAAAAAAATAACCAGCCTAATATTCATATATTTTGATAAGTCCTTTTAATAGCAATATAAAAAATTTTTAAACAAAAAATTTGTTTTTTTTTCTTATTTTTTTCTTTTTGATACTCGTTTTTGTTTTTAATTAATTAACTGATTAATTTGCTGAATGGAATTCTGTTTATGTCGTATTTTTTCCTTAGATCACCAGTAGAATTTATAACTTACAGAATGCTTTTAATTAATGCTGGCATTGATTGCCGTTGTTTAAAACTGTGTGAGCTTCCCTTGAAGAATGTCAACCAGGAGAAAAAAAATAGGCTTTGTTTAGTTGACCCTTGTGGATTAGTAAAGTGCGTGTTGGAGTTGTGTTTTTATTCCTGAGATCGACAAGAAATGCACCACAGCTAATCAAGCATGACTTGGCACAATTATCGGTTTATTCACCTTCTAACCAAAAATTATAGGAATAGTTTTATAATAAATATCGTGAAGAATCAAGTACCACGGACAGATCGTAATGCTAATTTATAATTTAGTAAAAAATTGTGTGCAGTGTCTTCACGGGCAGTACCATGTTCTAAATGGCAAAACTGGGGAAATTCTTTAGTGGCGAGTAATAGCCACTTTATATATATATAAAAAAAAAACCAAAATATGCTTATTGTTTAGTCATCCCCTAGATTATATCTCAGCAGGGGCAGGGTTGTCTGGGGACATGATTGACAGATGTACATCTACCTCACTTTGTAATGCCTCTCTTCCATACGAACAAAATTGAAAATTTTATTCGGACTTTTGTTAAGACAGCTACTATTTCTGTTCCTTACATTCTTCATTTTGTATTTCGCAACAGCATATGCAGTAAAAAGGATTACATGAAATCAAACATTCTGCAGAATAAATAGCCCGTAAAGTATCAGTTTTTATATTCACCTTTTTTTGGGGGAAGGGGCTTCCCTCCTCCCCCCCAAAAAAAGAAAAATGTGTGAGAGAAAGAAGGAAAAAATAATAATAAATAAAACATTTCCTTTTCTTTTGCCTCAAATATATGTGCATTCTACTTTCTGAAATTTTCAAGAATGATTTGAAGTGGCCATCGTTTGGGGATTGATAGTTGATTTGCCAATCGCCATTTTTAAAATTTAATCCCCTTTGGCCGATGGCAACCGTTAATTTTGGTCTTTAATATGAACTACTTTAAGCATTTTTGCTGCTACTTCAGTTTTTCCTGCTGCGTATTTTAAACCAATACCAGTACATTGAAGTTATTTCCGATATTTTAAACTGATATAAGTAATTTATAAACTTCATAACTGTTCTAGATTCAGAAATGCAGAAAATTGGAAATACAATTAGTAAAGTATGCATAAACAATGAAATACAGCTCAGCAGTGCGTAACAGAGTATGAAGAATAAAATTCAATAAAGTTTGGGAAGGCGATGTACATTGGGACTCCTTAAACAAAACGCATTTTTTTTGCTCACATGAAATCTGATCTTTGCTGATAAAATTACACGATCGTATCAGCATGTATTACACGAGCAATGATGAAGTAGTGAAACGCTTACGAATGCATTTGAAATGACTTCGAACATTTCAGCATACGATTGAAGATGATTAACAGAATTTGTTCCATTGTATTATTCATGTTAATTAGGTGATGCAGTATGCAAATTGTTTCACTCATAAATGACGGGCAATAAAAATTGGAATGAGTGCATATTATTATTTAATACACATAATTTCATTATAACACCTTAAATGGTAATAGGAAATTATTCCCTCTTTGGCATGTTCCGTCAGGTATAAGTCATTTAATTTTTAAATAAATAAATAAATAAATGAAATAAAATAAAATAAAATAAGGTAAATTAAAACAAAATAAGATATAATAAGGTAAACCCTAAATGTTAAGAAAACAAACAACTAATTGTTTGAAATAGAAATAAATTTTCACGTTAATTTGGATGTTTTGCATCTAGAAGCTCCCTGTCGCATTGAAAAAGGGATTCCAAGCAATCCCGAAACATATGTCTGCGTTTTAATGCTCATTTGTGCTTTAAATTAACGTGAAAATTTATTTCTATTTCAGTTTACATTGCACAAAGTTAAATTATTATTAACTAATTGTTTATATGATGAAAAATTGAAATGATTTCATATCATCATTTAACACGTTTAATTTGTGTAGAATGCACAATATATGCTAACAGGAAAGCAGATATTCTTTGGCATAGTGTATAAAGTTTCATCAATTACATTACGCACACACAACACACACGCAAAAGAAAAAAAAAATCCCTATACATCGATTTGATGAAAAAGTATTAAGATATTTTGAATTAATCAAACTGTTTTTCATTAAACCATATGCATTAAATGAAAGTATGCAATCATTAAATAAAAAAAGGATATTTGTTTAATGATTGCATACTATCATTTAATGCACATTTCACGTTAAAATGTACAAAATGGTTAAAGGAGTGAAACATTAGTTCGAAAGGCATCAGTAAATACCTTGCTCAAAATTAAAATAAATAAATAGATAAATAAAATTATAAAATTAATTTTAAAAAAATTAATGAAAAATAAATAAATAAATAATTAAAAATATTCAAAAAGTGCAAAACTCCGGTTATTTAATTTGATTTAATGAAAAAACAATTTTTTTGCGTTTCATTTAATTCGAATAATGCCGTAAGACTTGATAATAACGGGGAATCAAACATTATGCGACGTAGTACATAAAGCATTAGTAATTACATTATCTCCCCTTTCTTCCCCCTCAAATTATTTAAAAGTAGAAAAAAAGGGAAATATGATATGTGTGATTTGGTTTAGTGAAAGTTTGAAATGAGTTTATCTTATCATTCAACCCGCACAATTTTACTATATACTCTTACCCCTATATATATATATATATATATATATATATATATATAAATAATAGAGAGAGAGAGAGAGAGAGAGAGAGATGGCGTTTTAAAAAATGACTGAGAATCAAACATTCTTTGGTACAGCACGTAAAGTATCCGTACACAGTTAGAAATTACATTACACACACACATAAAAAATAATAATAATAATACGAAATAACAAAAAAATCATTTTATCGTTTAATATTCCATTGCACAGTTTAATCTTCTGTATTAGAAATTACAGCATTCGTAGGGAATAGTAAAAATGTATTCTCTTAAATACTCAAAGCAGCGGCATATTGAACAAAATGTATCGAACAAAAATATTTATGTTATATTGCACACTTACTTCCGTATTAAATCCTCTCTAATAAAATACACAGCATTTGGACTAAGGCTTTAAAAAATGGAAGTGGTAGAGCATTGTCTAAAGAATGAGAGCAAAAAAGGTCCTCAACCCAACTACATATTAAATGCTAAGCTAAGTTATGGCGGCATTAATAAATATTGATGAAAAAAGAAACTGACGGCAATGAAAATCGTTATAAATGCTTCGCTTAATAATTGTTTTTGTTTTTGGGAATATCTTTTTTATATTTTTTTTCATCCATTGTTTCGTAAGAAATACTTTATTCTAGTAGTGATTTAAGGATTTATTTCTTCGTGCTTTTCTTTAGTTTTTTTCCCTTCTTGTTTATTCTCAGCAGCTTTCAAATTTTAAATTATGGTATAAATGTTAACAAAAAAAATGAATTCTAAATTACTAATGATTTCCAAAATGTTTTCAACTTTTCGTAAAAATTTCAGATGGTGCTTGAGCAAAATTAAGTTCCAATTGTATCTTGTTTTTTGTTTTTTTTTAAAATCCTTCCACTTTGCTTACATCATAAAACGTAATATAAATTATATTATTTTTCTTGTAATAAAGATTAAAATCCCTGGTGGTGCTAGAAAAACTTTAACTGTTATCTGAACGGTGCATTTTATGTTAGAACCACTTCATATCTTTCAGTGTAAACAAAAAGGGGGAAAATATTTTTCGAAAGCTTTGAACTACTGGTGGAGAACTATCAATAGTATTATTGAATACTTTTGATAGTTCTAACTGTCGTAACCATCGATAGTTTTTTTCAAACAATCAATAGTATACGATAGTTTTTTTTTCTTTTGGCAAAACTGGAATTTTTCTTATTTACATTCAACTTATGTCTTGGAATTTGGTAAGCACGTTTATTTATTGTCGATTTAATATTTTTAAGTGTTAATATTGCTAGCACTTAAACTTCTTTTTTTTCTAATCATTAAAGTAATCGTCTTTTTTTTACTCAAATGTCAAGCCCAATCCTTTCGATATCTCAAATGTTTCCTTAAATTATCTCATTTAAGTCAACTAATATAAAGCAAATGTAGTTTTTTCCTATTTTGTTATAAATAAATTTTAATTGCTATTGTTGAACAGAAAATATCAGTATTTTTACTCCTATGGCTGATTTGTAAGAAATATGCGCATATTATTGTTACCTGGGGAATTCGTGAACCCTATCATTCTTATAAAAGTTACAATTTTTTAAAAGGTAACATAGGCTGTTTTAAATGTTACATTTCTATTTAAAAAAAGTAAACTTTTACACTAAAAAAAATCTCCTGAAAATAACGGAAAACGTTCGGCAGCAGAGATGCCGAAAATATTCCGTTTCTGATAATATTTTCCGGAGATTTGACAGAAATTCCATTTCTTTTTTCTCCGTTAATCCAAATTAGGTTGTGAAAATACAGCAACCGTAAAACGGAAAAGTTCCGTTCTCGTATTTTCAAGACGTCATGTTTCCGTTTTTGGAAGAAAAAGCTATGTATTGAAGCACTATGGAAGCCTTCCGTTAAAATCAGTCAAAAAACACTCTGAAAATTTAGGTTTTTTTAAACAATGTACTCATCTGGAAATAAATTAAAAAGTGTTCAAAAATTTAAGTTTTTTACTTCGTATTTTTTCCTAGTAATTACTTGGTGTTTTTCTACATAGTAATGATTTTTTTAAACTTTCATTTTATGTCAAGTACGTTCATTTTCGATTTATTTGACATTATTACTTTGGTTTTTAAAGGCTTATATTTTATTTATCTAGTTTTCAGGAATTACTTGATGTTTTTCTCTATAATCATATACTTTTTGAGTTTTTAAATATATATTCAGATTTTTCATTTAAATTAGTGGTAAGTACATTTATATTTTTCACTTTTACTTTAAGGTTGAAAAGTTAAAACATTATACGCACGTGGCTAGAGCGATGCGAGCTCTACAGTACTTGAATCGCATGCACTCATGCAGTAATAACGTTAAATTCCTTACTATCGCAAACTATCGATATTTATCGATAGTTTAATCTTAAAATATCGATTGCGATAACTATCGATCCACCTCTATTTTGAACCTTATTTATTTTTTGATTAGTGATTTGCAAGTCACCTGGTATTTGCCATTGTTTGAAATCTCATATATTAATTTTTTCTTAGTAACGCCCAAAATCAGCCTTAATTTAGATATAAGATTTGACAACACCTTGGTTAGAGCTGCTCTTCAGCCTGTCTTGTTTAAATTAAATTTGAGGTTATCTTTAGTAGCAACGCAATGGTTGTTACGCTTTTTTCTTTCTTCTTCCTTTAAATTACTTTTACAGATAAACAGCATGAGTGGCAACACTTTTGGCAATATTTCAATAGCTGATGAGACTTTTAGCTATTTTTTACCTATTTCATTTTTTTTCATGAAGTGATATATTAAAATCTGTTTCACCAAGGAAAACATTACATTTCTTTGCTTGATAACGTCAGTGTTCATGAATAAGTGCATGAGCAATTTAATAATGCTATTTATACTTAAAAGGATCCTCTAATCATAAATGTTTACTTCGTATTAATACTGTATCGATATATATTAATTAATTATTGTGACTATGATCATATATTTTAATCGACAACCGTGTAAACTTATCTTTCACTTATCTTCGTCGCCTAATATAAAAACTTCTTTCTAAAAAAACTGCAATTTAAACCTTATGTCTAAAATGACTTTTATTTCATGAAGTAGAACGCAACATGAAAGTACCAAATATAAAGACATAAGTTGAATATATATTATTTAAATTTTCAATTACAATCATTTAAGAAAAACAAACCCTAAATTCCTCTTTCGTAAAACTAATATTTTATACAAGTAAACAATTATTCCTTACTATACATAGAGCCCCTATACAGCGGTCTTTACATAAATGCCGCTTCTTAAAGATCCTGCTGTAGTTATTAAAACAAAATTCACTATTTTACAATTTCCGATATTTAGAAACACAACGAAGCACACCAAATAGTCATGTAGTTGACGATTTGCTTCCTCTACTCTTAATTCTTCGAAAAAAAGAAAACGAAAAAAAAAATCAATTCTATATTCCAAGTAGAAATTTATCAGAAACATATTTTTGCCGACTTAAACTCTTCTTGTCATCACCAAGAGTCATAGTCACAAAAAGAAATAAATTAAATCTCACTTTCATTTTATGTATTGCTGTTATAATTTAGGTTTTTAACCTCCGGAAACGATTTGCTTTACTTTATATGTCCAAGTAGGTTGAAAGCGCTCTTGCTAAATTACACGAATGTAGTACCACTTGACTCACGAGGCGATCCAAATGGAACTTCTTGCAGAACAGCAGGGACTAGTTTTTCTGAAACTAGTATTACTGGGTAGTAAATATTCATAGTGTACGATACAATTAAAACGCTTGGATTAACAACTAGTTTCACAAGAAGTTAGCATATGCGTTTAAAGCGTTATTATTTATTAATCGTAAAAACTTCCAGCTTTTATTTTATGTAATTAATCTTTTAGTACTTCGTGTTGTTTTATTTACATTGACAAAGTGGGAAATAATGGCGCTCAAGGTTTGATGTGGCAAAAAATTTGATCCTAATAATGTGATAATAATAATACTATTAAAAGACTGTATATATATGCAAAAATATAAAATGAAAAATAATCTTCGATGTTTTCTGGTTTTGAAAACTTTCACTCAAGAGAACCAATCATATCAATAAGTGAAGGGGTGGTAAAGCAAAAGTGAAGGCGGACGGAGTCAGTCTCCCTAGTTGTTTGAATTATAAAATATTACATAAATTAAAAAACATATACATGATTCCAGAAACTTTGCAAACCTCCCTTACCTGTTTACTGCCACTTTCCGAAGTTATGTTTTAATATAGAGGAATCATTATTGTAGTACTGTAAGTATATATTCCTACCATTTTTTTCGAATACTTCTTTTCAGCATAAAGTCATGGAATCCACAAAAAGGAAGACAAAAAAGAAAAAAAAAGATAAACAAAAATGTCCTAATGCTGAGTCCGAAATGACAACTGAAAGAACTGAACGCGAAGCCGGAACAGAAGTAAAAAAGGAATAATTTCCCATAATGAGAAAAACGAGATTAGGAAGGAAACGTGTTGATTTATTATCTGCCTCGTAAATCAGCTCAGAGGAAACTGTTGAAGTCGGTAAAAATAAAAGTCTGGTAAAGTTCTACTTGGAATATAGAATTTGAATTTCTTCTCGAAGAATTAACCCTTTCGGGACGGGTGTGACGTATACGAACCGTCAGCGAGAGCTACCGCACAGCCGGGTGTGACGAATACGTCTCGCTGTTCTAATAGAGCCTTGAGGACGGGTGTACCGTATACGGGATTTCAGATGGAATGAAATATTAGTATTTCTCTTTGATACTAGATGGGGCCCTGTGACTGTTATGGTGTAATATGTCGAGACTGGAGAATGTTGACCTTCATTTCCATAGCATTTTTTTATTCTTTTTTTCTTGGTTTGGTAGGAGGGAAGGATTTATGACAGAGTAGCGGTGGCAATGAGTAATGAAAATAAACAAGCTGGAGCTTTAACTGGATCAGCTCATATAAACACATGCAAATGGTTCTGATCATTCCAAATACTTTTATTTCTTTTTTGTCGATGTGTAGAAGATATTCAGTGGTTTGCTTCCTCGTCTTCATTTCTATTCGGATTTGGCTAGCGCTCAGAGGAGATTTTCTTGTATCATTTGACAAATGCTTTATTATTAAAACGGCTAAGAGAAAACTAAATTTTCAAAAAGAGGAATACACCCAATTAGTGAATGCTTCATTCTCAAATAGTGATGATAGTTTTGATATTTCAAAAGGAACTGGAAAGTGATAGTGACTCTGATACTGACATACTATCAGACACATAATTTGCAGCATGCATGCCTCCTACATCCCGCGACAGCAGATATAATTTTTATCAATAAAATAATTTGTATTATTTTATTTGTAACTATATGCTCTGTGAACTAAATTGCGATTTTTTTAAAATATTTTTTCAAACATAACTTTTTGAGGAGAGTCTAGAATTTCATCATTCTAAAATTAATTTTATAGAATTTTTACGGAAATTATTATGATGAAGTTTTAAAATTTATCGTTATAGCTGACAACAAGGTTTTCTTATAATGTACCAAATTTTGAAGCAATTGAATAAAAAAGTAATTTTTTATGAATTTTTTTCCAAAGTTAGGCTTAGCAGCGCAAATCGCCCGTCCTCAAGTGACAATCCATTCTGCTAGAACCTCGTCTGGTGGCGGCGGTTCGCTGACTGCGGCGCCCGTCCCGAAAGGGTTAAAAGTAGAGGAAGCAACTCGTCAACAACATGAATATTTGATGTGCTTCCTTGTGGCGTGTAAAATAATGAATTTCGTTTTAATAACTACAGCGGGATCTTTCCAAGAATGGGCGTTTATGTAAAGGCCACTAATGAGTGCTCTATGAGGACACTATATAGGGGCTCGATGTATAGTAAAGAATAAGTGTTTACTTCTATAAAATAATAGTTTTGCGAAAAAGGAATTTAGGGTTCAGAGTTCGCGCTAGGCCGTGCGATCGCGCGATTCCCGCAGTATTTTTTGAAATCCCACTCAAAAAAAGTTCGTTTGCGCGCTGTTCCCGCAACTAGCGGACACGCGTTTAAAACATCGCGAAACGAAACTACTATTCTAAACTGATAATTCAATACAAACTAAATGGTGTTTGTTAATTTTTAACTACGATCTTATCCTCATCAATAAAAAGAAGAATCTAGGAATCCTATTTATCATATATAATAACATGGGGGAAAGATTGACAACTTATTCATTCCTTGGGATTATTGAACAATTTAAGCCCTGTGTGAATGCAGACTTATCTTCATTCATTCTATTCACTGAGGACAAAAAAAAAAAGGAGTGGAAAAAGGGAATCTTTCTTGGTCACAAGGTTACAAAAGAATGTTGGTTTCTAAAACATACTGTTTTCATTGACAAACATCAATAGATAAAATGACATATGATCAGAAAAAATAGAGGAAATACTAATCTTTAGGATTTTTTGTAAAAATCACACATCAAAGAATTTTGGTTAAATAACCAAAATACCAGAGGATCTTTTTCATGCTTAACATTTTATAAAGCACCCATTTTTGCGATCGCGAATTTTGTGAAGGATCCGTTTTGTGTGAACCTTGTTGATGTTTATTCTTTCTTTGCTGAGCGTAGCTTAGATAATCATCTTTTATTACATAGTTTGTATTGGATCATGATCGGACAATTTAGTAATATTTTTGAAGACAAAAACTAAAAGAAAAGTTCCCACTTAAATTTTAAAAATCCCACTTAAAATTTTGGTCAAGGTGGAAAATCCCACCTTGTATTTTTCCCCTGTGTGAACCCTGGGGTTTGTTCACCGTAAATGATTGTAAATTATTATAAACAATATCTAATTTACCTTCATGTAGCATTCTACTTCATGAAACCAACGTCATTTTAGACATGAGGTTTTATCAACTAAGATTAAATCTAACAAAAGTTAATCAAAAAATGTATAGAAAGTACATATAAAAGTATGTTTATGAAAAGATTAAATCCATGAGCTCTTCTTAGTACTAGTATAATAGCTATTAAAATGCCGCAGTAGATGGCAGCAAGAGAATTTTTTGCTCCGAAGCTACCGTTTACTGATAAGGGTTTTGTCCAAGTGTATAATAATTGATGACGTTTTGAAATGTTCATTTGCTTTAATAAAGTGATGTTATAAGGAATATCTGTGAAGTTTTGCACTACTAATGAAGAAGACAGTAATAATATAGTTCTTATTTGCACAAAGTCCTCCAATGTGTCCCATCTCATTTTATTTTTAAGGGAATTGATTGTACTAGCGATGTGGCCCGAATCTCTTTTTTAAATGGTTCGGTAAATGTTATTTAAAAATTTGACAAGCTGTGAGGTAAACTTATTCTTGTGAATTTTTATACAAAGATAGCATTTTTCCATTTCACAAGCAGAGGGAGTTTGATTTGGCTATGAGGAAGATCGGTTCTGAGAAGAACTTAGCAACATTATCAAAAAAGAAATAAAGAAAATCCTGCACTAAAATGCTAATCAAATAATGGCAAGATAACCCAAAATGTAGCATTGAAAGTAAAATTAACTTTAAATCATATAAAATCTATTAAGTCTGAAAAATGTAAGAGTTTCATCAAAATGTGTCACAATAGAGTTTTATAAAACGTGAAACTAAGTTGAAAAAATGAATGCCTGAATTTAAATTCTGTTCTGGCAAAGAACCCTGAGCCGCCGTGCCTTTGTTTTGATTCTAAGTGTTACTGTTACCCGCCTTATTGTCGAATCATTCAGAAGAACTGCAACCGTATCCACAGATGAGTTTATACGTGTACCAAGATCGGCTCGTCTCAAGTACAAGAGCACTCAAGGTGGAAGGAAGGGGTGAAGGGACGGTCTTGGTTAGCTACGGATCAGCTTTTTTTCAAGAATGAAAATTTCCCTAGCATTTTGATTGATTGTGGCTCCCACTCCACGCGCCATGCTGGATGTTAGTAATTCCTTTAAATCAGTGTTTCCCAACCTTTTTCCCCTTACGAACCCCTTCTAAGATCCGAAAGAAAATAGCGAACCCCCTTCTGTAAGGGGTGTGTGACAAGACTATAAAACTTTTTTATTGTACAATACTTCGTAACAAGAAATGAAAACATGATTATTGTAAAACATCCAAGTTTAAATAAAACTAAAATACAGCTACAAATATATTTTTTTCATTATGTGCTCTTTTTGTATAATTATTAGGGCAGTAAACCTATTATTCGTTAAAAAAAAAAAAAAAAACTATTTCCCCAATAAGTTCCACTTTCCGGTTAAAATATACAAAATTCAGTAAAGTTTCGGAAATTTAAAGAAAAAATAAAATTTGCATATTTAAAAATTTCTAATTGCGGTAATGCAGAAAAGTTGGAATAAAGTGTGATAAATGTGAGTTCAAATTTAAAATTAATGAATAATTACCTTCTGGTTCCATTTTAGGGTCTTTATAATGATAAATTTGCTTAAAATAACGCAAAATTTAACATTTTATGTAGTAAATTTTCATATTTCCAGTTCGTTTTTCGCTCTTGCGAGGAAAATGTAGGAAATGGTAAGAGAAATATGCATTCTAAAAGTTAAAATAAATCAATAAATATCTTTTGGTACCAATTTGGGATCCAAATTTTAATAATCAATTATGTGTGAAAACGAAATTTATTTTTAAAAAACTCATTTTTGTACTCCTTAATTACGTATGTAAATTTATCATTTCGTGTTTTCTTTAACGTTAGTGATAAAAAATTCCGACATTGCAATATTACTTTCACGAACTTTTCTGCACCGCGCGAACCCCTGGGGGTTCGCGAACCACCGGTTGGGAAACGCTGCTTTAAATAAATAGAGGATTTTGTTCCATTTCGGTGTTTTCTAGTGAAGACGTTGCATTTGCGCCGATAACTGTTGCAAGACTTTCTTTCGATAATAATTAGTGATTCATTTGCTGCAACTGATAATTTTCCGGTACCTAAGTTTTTAACTAGTGGATGATTTGTTGAATGGTTATTGACGCCCACAGAGAAATTGTATATTTTGGCCCACTATATATGTTTCAAAATATCCCCCTGGCCAGGGCAGTTTAGGTGTTCTTGTTTCCTTCGAATTCTTCACCACAAGCCCAAATCCATGGATTTTAAATACGTTTAAACAACTTTTTCTTGTTGAGTTGTTTTTTTTTTTTTTTTTTGCCTGTTAACTTTATTAGTAAACTGAAAACTATAATGTATGTCAGAAACACACATTCAAGACCGCACATGAAATTCAACACCCACAATGACATTCAGAAACACACATAAGGGCAGTGGTAGCCTAGTGGTTAGGATATCGAGCTTCGGATCGGAGGATCTCGTGTTCGATGCCCGAGCCGCTGAAGATCCACCATGTACACTTGGGGATACGTGCATATAAAATCCGTAAACTGTGAAGTCCCGATGCAGTTCCGAGGGTACCGGAGGGTGGAGATTTTCCCTTCCCTTCACCCATAGGTCTAAAAAGGAAGTTGGCGTATTTGTGGGGGCGCCATCTGGTGTCATCCAAGTACATCATGAGCCAAGTCGTACTTCTAGCGTTGGAACGGAAGGTGCAACTTTCTGCCTTAATTCCAGGTCGCTCTGCGACGGAAGCTTGGATATTCAAGTGGCATAAGCAACAACAACAGAAATACACATTATTTTTAAACTTCATTTATTTGACTTCATTTTTTTACACTTGAATATTCTTCTTATTTCTTGCAACGTTTTTTTAATGGAAACTTTAAAGCAGGACTTAGTAAATCATCAGCTATAATTTCCTTATTATCTGAAAATTAAGAATAAAAGAGAGTAAATGATAAATGCATTCTTATTTTTAAAAGGAAAAGAAAAAAAAGGATTCCATTAATAGAAGGGACAAAGACAACGGCAACGCTTCCGACAAGTTTTATTCTGCGAGAATAAGAATTGTATATTCGCAAAATTGGTACGCATATTCACGAAGTTTTAAACGAAGTTTCAAGTAATACACGATACGATAATTTGCACTATTCTCGTACTTAATTTAGCCATTTTATTGCATTTTTGTAAAATAGGATTTGTTCTCTTTTTCATTTTGAAAAGAACAGGAAAACCTTTTTTTTTTCCATATTATAAAACCTAAAATGGCAAAATAATCTATTACCGCTGACACCTAACTTTAGTGAAATTTTTAATTGCTGTTCCTTTTTAACTAAATGTACCTTAAATATGTACCTTTTTATTTTTGATGATAAAAACCTTTTTTTGTTTGTATGTTTGCTTGTTTGTTTTGTGTGTGTGTGTGTCAGCTGTACAAATACAAGGAACATTATGTACCGAGTTTACTTTTAAAATGTTCGACATTTTTTGAGATATTATTTACTAAAATACTTTTTCAATTGCACCTAATTAAAAATTTCCCTTTAGCTAAAAAAAATTGAAATTTTCTCTTTTTCAGTCACAAATGCGGTTTAGAACAAATAATATATAAATTGAATTTATAGTTCAAAATTTCAATTGCAAATTTTATGTAATAAGAGCATATTGCGTCCTGTATTTTGATAATCTTTTATGAAACATTATATTTCTTATTTTTGACTTGTCTGAAAATATATTTTTCATAACTATAATTTGTAACATGTGTTCTAGACCTTATTTGCGAACAAAAAATCGAAAAGTTAAAAAAAAAAAAAAAAAACGGTTTTGCGCAAGAGACATGTTTAAATACGTGTGATTATAAAAGGATTTCAATTAATATCTTAGTAAGTTTCCAATATTTTAAAATAAGACTTAGTACATAATATATCTTGTCTATGTATGGTTGATGCCAAACAAAAAAGGTTTTTCATCGAAAATTGAAAAGTTGGTTTTTAGGGTGCACTGTCCCTGGCACATATTTTACAGATGTAATTCAAACACATATAAAAACGGACACTTAAAAGGTTCGAAACAAAAAATGCTTTTTATTGTGTGCGGTCCTTTTTCTGAGTAAAATAACGTGTTTCAGTACATTGATTGAGATTACGACTGCAAATCGCAGTAAATATCATATTTATAATTTAAAAGAAATTTCATAAATGTATAATATAAGTCATTTACATACTCACTTGGAAATATGAAATTGAACAAAATGCTGGAGAAATACCCTATTATTATGCAGGAAAACGTTCCAATAATTCCAAACCACAGATAAGAAATTTTATACAGGTAAAAAACGTCCCTAAAACGAATAAAATTCAAATGAAAATGCTGGTAAACTTGTTTTAACTATTAAGTAAAACCTATGTTGTAAAATTATACAGGTTAAATACATAATTTATTAAATAATTTAGAATTGTAGTAAGGATGAATTGTAGTAAACTCTGGCGAAATATCTTACTTGTTCACAGGAAAAGTGTAATAACTCCAACGCGTGTACTAGGTATAAAAAAAAATTTGTAAACATACAGAAGGGAAATTGGCACTTCTGTAAATTTACTAAGAAGTTGTTCAAAATTAAATAATCAAGTTCCTTGATAACAGTTTCTCACTGAAATTCTTGTGTTACAGTAAACTAAGCGAGTGGTTATTAGTTTAAAAATTGTCACGAAATGCATAGTATACTATTGGCGTACACTTTACTTTCAGCTCTTGCGCTAAAAAGGGAAAATTAAATTAATTCTTTAAACAACATCGATACGACTTTTAAACATAATTTTTGACGTCGGTGCAAAATTATGATAGGTTTTGATTCTGAATCACTTACAAATAAGAATGGCCCAGAGTTTGCAACAGTTTCAATGTAAAGTAACACATGGTGTAATGATAAATAGATAATATTGCGTCGGCTTCAAAAATTATGTTTAAAAGTCGCATCGATGTTGTTTAAAGAATTAATTAATTTTTCACTTTTTAGGGCAATTTATAATTTGAAGTCGGTTCTCATTTTTTATAAAAAATATTTTTTTTTTTTTTTAGTGTAAATACATTTTTTATATAAATACTCTATTTTTAAAAAACTTTACTTTTTAGCGCAGTTAAGAATTTGGAGTCGGTTCTATTTTTTTCCAAAAATTTTATTTTTAACTGTAATTTCCTTTTTTTTTAAGACTTCGTAGTTTTCTGTTTTCATTTCTGTGGGATTTCCCGTTAGAATCCTGATAAAAGATTTACTGGAGATTCGTATGTATTTTCGGGCAATTTTTTAAAAATTGTATGACGAAATGAATACCAACAAAAAATGCTCGCGAAACAAGCCTCATTCTTTTTTAAAATCTGATTTCATTGCATTTTAGGGTTGTATTTACATTAACTAAAGTGACCTGTCAAGAACATTTTTATGAAACCTTTCGAGCATTAGGTCACTACTATATACTATTTTTGAAACTTACGTATAAATCTTCATCGACGGATCCGCGATATCCAAGGGCAGAGACAAATTTTTCTCCGCATCTTCGTTTAGTATCGAAGGAACATAATACGATGACAAACTTGAATTTAGGATTACATGTGAACTACATTCTTCAAGAGATACTGGAAGACTTTTCGGGGGAGGACCATAGAAAGCAGATCCAATGCTAATCCATAAAGTGAGAGCAATGGAGACTATTAAGCCGACAAGTACGCCCTGGAACAAAAAATCAATCTCGGTTATGCATTATTTCAATCAGTAAATTTTCTTTGTAGCTTTAAAAGTTAAGTCAATTATAAACAAACTATGATATTATTGTGTTAAATTATCAAGTAACTTAAGATCAACTGTTTTTCAAAAGATAAAAGGTACTTGTGTGCATTAATAATGTAACAGAAAACAGTAGAGCAAAATCTGTTAATTTTGTTTTCTTAACGAAACCTGAATAACGTATTTGCATACTGGTATATAATATAGTTAGTGCAACTACTTTCGGTTATTTTTCATAACGATTTAAAAACCTGAGTTGAGAATATCTCGAAACTGGAATTGTGGACTTATCAATTTTCACTAGAACGCCAAAGATATATATATATATGTGTGTGCATACCTGACACACGAAAAAAACGAGGAATTTTTTTTTAAATATGATATTTCAAAACTTCCGTGGCCGCCCCTCAAAAAATTTAAATTTTCATGGAAGTATGCTGTTTCAGGACACAACTTATAAACATGCCTTAATGCGATTTCGGGGGGAAAAAAAAAGAAAAGAAACATTCACTCCACACCACGGTACAAAATTAAGCGTCAAATATGAGTGAAAATATTAAGATGTCACTATTAAGAAAGCCCTAATTGTGAAATAATGAGGTTGATTTAGAAATGTGTACAAAAATCCGTATCTGAAGGTGCGCTAAGACAGCGGTGTGCAAACCGGGGACCGCGACCCCCGGAGGGGTCGGCAGAAAATTTTTGGGGGTCGCCGACTTCAAAGAAATTCAAATTTATGAAAAATCTACAGTTATTCATTTCAAAGAACGGACATATCGGAAAATTTTTTATATTGTAAAAGGTTAGAAGGAAGAGCAACTGAAGAGAAAACATATGAAATTATAATTTTTTTTTTTGATGAAAATGACCTTACCTGGACCCACAGTGTTGCGGTTTGCACTGATGGTGCTGCAGCATTAACTAACAAAAGACTCAGAGTGTTAATAATGAAAATTGCTCCCTATATAGTATTCAACCATTGCAAATGATACATAGACAAACTCTAGTTACAAAAGACATCGATGAAGAATTGCCCAATATATTAAATGATGCAGTTATTGTAATTAATTACGTTAAAAGCAACAGCTTAAACTGTCGTCTATTTCCATTGCTCTGTCATGAGATGGGCTCTGTGTCATTATTACTGCATACCAAAGTCAAATATGGCTCTTTCGCGGCAAAAATATTGCGATGTATTTTCGATTTGAGAAACGAGCTTTATATTTTTTGGTGGAAAAGAAACACATATTAGCCCGTTCATTCATTAATGCAGATTGACTTAGGAAAACTCAGTTACATGGTTGATATTTTCGAAAAACAGTACGATCTGAATATGAGTCTACAGGGAGAGGGTAAAAACATTTTCACATTAAGCAGTAAAATTGATGATTTTAAGAGGAAGCTGATATTTTGGCAAGGGGAAATTAAACAAAAACAACACAGACATGTTTCCGTGCGTTTCAGAATTTACTGAAGAAAATAATAAATTTCTTTTTATTTAAAAACATCATTTCTCGTCATTTGATAAAATTGGTTGAAAACTTTACGAAAAGGTACGGAACATTTCCAGAAAATGAATTAGGCTGGATCCGTGATCTAATTTCGTATGATATTATTAATTCCAATATCCCTCAAATGAAACGAAGAGTTAATTGATGTTTCAAGCGACGAAACACTACTCATTGAATTTAACTCTCCGACTTGACAAAATTTTGGTTATCGATTGGAAACGAATATGCTGATTTGAAAAGAATGCGATCAATATTTTGATTCGGTTTACACCGACCTACACATGTGAATCCAGCTTTTCAAGATTAGTTTTCATTAAAACAAAATAGCGATCTCGATTATATTTAAAGGATGATTTACGGCTTGCTATTTCCAATACACATACGAATATAGAAGCAATTATGAGCTCTTTGACCTCATACCTCACATTGACTTTTTATGATGTGAAGTTTTTCAAAAGTATTGTTCACTAAAACAAATATTTATACCCATATGCATTAGCAAAGTATTTTTCATAAAACTAAGTGTTGACTCATTAACTGATTTTTATGATGGTTCATAACTTTAAAAAGGCGTTATTTTAAACGACACGACACTCTTTAAAAACACCCTGTGAGAGAAAATCCTTGAAAGAATTTCAATGTAACTGCGTTGACGATTTAAAAAACGCCTACTGTCTATCCAGGGGTCACTACAAAACTTTACACAAAAAAGGGGGTCACAAATGAAAACAGTTTGCGCACCACTGCGCTAAGACACAAAATTATTACTGCAGAACACTTGTAGTAAACTTTTTTTCCGTGCATTTTAAGTAAAAATTATTATATTTAGTATACTGTTAGAGGAAATTAAATTGTAAATCTACTGTAAGAGATTTTTTTTAACTTTTAAATTAGTGGAAGCAAAACGGATATTCATCGAACAAACGTTTGGTAGCTCCTTACCTTTTCATTTGATCGTCGTGTCATCATTCCGAGGAAAAATACTCCTAAAATTGGCGCATTTATTAAAGTAGCAATAGTCAAAGAAATTTGTATCAAGTTTCCAAACTTTGCAACGATAAAAGTAAGCAATAGGCCGAGAACTCCATAGAAGACAGCTGAAAAAGATCCACAAGCGTTGAATGCACCTCTGATAAACACATGTTTCTAAGTACAACTTTAATGTTTTAATTTAATATAGCTCAATAATTAATAATTCATTTTTTCAGAATTAAAAAAAAAAAGATTTTGATAGTTGTTTTTCTTAAATTAAGAGACCAAAAAACGTAACATAACATTTTCAAAATAAAATTCAACCACTCTTACGAGGGTCATTCTAAAAGTAAAGAAATTTTTTTTCCTCTAGACATACTTATTTAAGATAATGAAATAAAACTTTTTTTTACAACATACTTTGATATCTTAACTATATTCTATGCAGTCGTCATTCAGATTGACATATTTATCATACGGTTGTAGCAGTTTTGGTATTCCTTCAGCATACTCACTTGCCACCAAGGTTTCTCACCAGTGACTAATTTTCTGTTTTAATTCGTCGTCATTCCCGTAGTGATTGAATGAAAAATTATTCCCCCTGAAAGATGGAGAGGGGGTGAGTAATCACTGGGGGTCTATGAGGAGGTTCCAAAAGCTTCCCAGTTAATTGCTGATGCAAATCCTTCTTTAACTGCGTTGACAAAAATTTGGCTGCAAGTGAGTATGCAGAAGGCATAGAAAAACTGGTGCATCGATAAAATGAATTTTTCAACTTGAATGACGACTGCATATAAAAATAGATAATATGTCAAAGTACGTTGTAAAAAAAAGTTTCATTTCATTAATCATGGATAATCATGTCTAGAGAAGAAAAACATTCTTTACTTTTAGAATGATCCCAGTACATCCTATAAAAGGGACACTCCCCTTGCCACTCACGGTCTGATAAATTACGATTTTAGGTAAAAGGTAGATAAGTAGTGAAAATTTTATCCAGAACTTACTAACAACTTTGGCGAAAACAGCTATCTTTAGCTCGGAAGTCCCCCAAGAGCGGAAGTAAGGACGAATCAAATCTTCTGTTGTCACTGCACTCAATGAGTTAATTGTTGAAGATACAGTGCTCAGTGATGCACTAAAAATTCCACAAATACATAATCCAGCCAAACCGGGGTATTTGCTCATAGTAGACACGATGAAGTGTGGAAGCAACTGAAAGAAAATGCTTGTACAGTTCTACCATCAACCAAAGCGATCTGCCTGGCAGAGCATCAAGAGGAATCCATTTATGTTCAAGAGAAGAACTGCTGGTGTAAAGAAAGAGCCGTTTTTATTCTCGTTCTAGTTCGGTTAGCATACTTGATTTCTTCCGAACTGATAGTATCTGCCAGTTTTTAAATTTAGTTAATTTATTTTCAACAACAGAGAAGCAAACCTTCTGATTCGCGTACTTAATAAACGCACCTGCAAAACAAACTTCTCTAAAACTCGAATGGATTTGCTCTTTTTTGCCATGCGCCGAAGCGTCCAAATGTCAAAATTCCGTGGTCGAACTGTAACATAGCTCTGATTTATAAATGCAATTTTCATACGTTTGATGTTGAAACATGTGTTGAAACTAATATTAATATAAAAAGAGACAAGAGAAAACAAAATAATATTTATAGTAGTAATAATATTAACCTATTATACTGTTCTAAAATAATGTAAAGATTTTTCCCTCAAAAAATAAGAAATAAACTCAACTGGAGAATAATCCAGAGCAACTAATGCTCAATTATTGTTTCAAAAATAGTAGGATTTTTGCAAAACATCGAAGGAGTTTTAAAAACTTTAAATGTAACCGGATGTTATTTGGAAAAAAAATTGCTTATGGCTCCTTTCAGCTCCACTCTATTTTGTAACTTTTACCTCAAAAGTTGTTTTGTAGCTAAATACATTTTTTAGTATTGGGGTCATTTTAAAGGAAATATATTACCTAAACCTTAAGATTTTCATATTAAAAATATTTCAGTGTGCATGTTGTTGTTGTGGCAACACTTATGCTTTCAAAAAAGGCAGCTTTATTCAAATTGACTGAAACTGTTTTAGCTCAGCATTTGAGGGATAAGGCAATTTTGAAAAGTACATGAATAAATTTTTCATTTCAACAATGCAGTATTTCATTGTATAGTAATATAATAAAGAAAAATACAGAGAAGTAAAACAAAAACATCGGTACTTAAATTGTTTGTTAATCTACCTGTTACAAATGCTCCTTTTTGTTCACAGAAAGTGCAGTAAAACTTTATACTTCTAAGATAATAATTTTAAAAAAATCAAAAATTTCTTATTTCAGAAAAAAAAAAAAAAAACCACAGCAATTGTTACAATTAAAGTATTTTTTCAACTTAATTTATGTATTTTTAAAGCAATTTAGAATGTAGGTGCAGTAGCACTTCGTGTAAATATCATAAGGTAGTAAAAGTAAAATTCGCAAATACAGTTTTACTCACAGTGGAATAGAAATAAATTGTATCAGACAATTTAAGGCAGGAGTCCCCAACCCTATGCCCGCTTGCACCATGGCGCCCGTCGATCGGTCTAGTTGCTCCCGCTGCTTGTGCCCAACGGTAAAATATTTCAGTTTTACATTTTAAACTAGAGAACATTTAGAATCTAGAGTATATGAATAAAGTGACCCCCCAAAAAACCCCAACTTTCAAATTTTTGAACTCTCGCCCCCTAAAAAGTTTCCTTTTTTGAACATAAGATCCCTGATAAAATTTTAAAACTAGAAGAAAATATTTAGACGGCCCAATTTTTCAAAATTGATCGAAATTTACCAGTATTTCACAAAAAAAAAAAAAAAAAAAAAAAAACATTACTGCTGCTGTATTTTATATATTTTATAAATAATTTTTAAACTTCGTATGTTTTGCCAAGCAATTTATTAATCATTTATTTTACACAAGAATATTAGTACTAATTATATTCATATGTTATATTATTTTTTTTTTTTTGCATTACATGTAGTGTATTACCCCACGCGATCATTTCTCACATGTCCGAAGTTTCCTTCAACGGCAGCCTTTTTTGTCGACACGATGCACCAACTTCACCATGTCGGAGAATTCAGCTAGAATTGGCATTTTTCAGTTTTCAACTCATTTTGGACGCAAAAATTTTGAGTAAAAAAAATATCTCACTTTGCAGACGCATTATTTTAAACGTAGATGCAATTTAGCCACTATATATATATATACGTATTTTTTTTAATCGGCAAAATGTTAGGAATCAGTCGCAAAATCACCCGCCCTCCGCTCCCATCCCACCCCGACTGAATTTACCTCGCGACGGCTAAGGTTCGTTCAAAACTGATAAGTATTTAAAATTAACAAGTGGAAAAATTAGAAATTTTCATGCAAATGAAAAAGAATTACCTTTTCCTTTTCTTACTAAAGAAAGATTAAGCGTGAATTTCACTCCTTGAAAGAATTAATTGCCATGAAGCAGTAAGCCTATTAATTATTATAATGAGTTTCGGATGAAGGCGCCTCCAAAATAAACACGAAATTCATTCAGTCTACTTGATGTAATGACAGTTTTAACCACTTTAAGAAGAGCAAGTTACCAGTTCGTATTGTGCTGTTGGCTGTATTTGATTGTCCACCTAAAAATGATCCAGTCTTGGGTAGCGCAATAGACAGCGCGTCAGTCTCATAATTTAAAAATAATCCACAGGTTTTTCCACCAGTGTCATTCTAATTTATCAATAAGGTTTAACAAGACTAAGGGACTTTCTTCGGACCACACTCTTTCGATTAAAATAGCAATCACCAAAATCAGTTAATCTTGTAAAAATTTATTATTGAAAAATAAATAAATTGATAAGTTAAACAGATATAGAAGGACTAGGTAATACCTTCCTTGGTAATACCTTCCTTGTTGTCCTTTAGGTCTGCTAAAAACCAGATGACAACATATTACAAATGCGTAAATTCCTAAGTTCCGTACCGTATACATTATTATTATTTTTAGAGAGCCTCACCTGATCTGCAGAAGATATGGGCTTTCCCGGAGATGTCATGGGATCACATTTAGCATAGAAGGCGTACAGTACAACACCGACGAAGCAGTTAAGTGTTGCAATCACTACCACAAGAGGAATATTTAGGTACAGTGCTCTAAAATCAAGACATTTACAGTACAGAAACAAAAGCATCAAGAAAAAAACATAACATTAAACATGTCAAATTCTTAGAATTTTATTCCACGAAAGAAATAGACACACAAAAAAATCAATGTTAGTTAATGAAAGTATAATTTGTGCACTGTAATCGTGGTTTCTAAAACTTGGTTTAACGCAGGGAATAGAATGCACGAAACTAAACATTTATTCAAGAAAATGTCATTTACAATCTTCAAAGTGAAAGTGTTTCTAAACTCTGCTAACTTTAAATGCATTTTAAGCAATGTTTTAAGCAATTTTGAATCAGGATTTTTGAATAAAAAACCATGAAACTAAACAAGATAGAGGATAAGTTAAAAAATACAATACATCGTTGACGTCCAGGAAAAGTTCATAAGTCCATAACTCCAAGTTTAAGACATCATCAGTTTAAATTATCAAGTAGTAAACAAACAACAAAAATAATTTTAGACACCGAACCCTTGCTGTGAGTTTAGTTCTACAAGTTCTTTATTTTGCAATTTATTTATACCATGAAACAATTAAATGCAAATACCAGTTAATTTTTGTCGTCTGCCAAATTTTTATTGTGGTCTTATTGACTTTTAGCAGCCGACGATATACTAACAACATCAACAACAAAAAAAATGCAGAAACTAAAATTATTACATTTCCCAGCTCAATGATTAATTTAAAAAAAAAAAACAAGTAAATCCGTATTGTACAATACCGTACGTTCTCATTAAATTAACGTTTGGCGAAAGCGAGTGAGATTTGCAGTAAAAAAAGAGTAAATGCGAGAAAAAATAGATAAGAGTTAAGAGGGGTCAACGATGCAAGCAAGCCAAGCAAAAGACGCAAGCAAAACTAGATGCAAAAGACCAATCCGCAGTGCTGGAATGCCGCCTAAACAAAGCTTGGTGCCTTAAAGGCCGTGTTTAGGGCACCAAGAAAACGAGGGGCACTTCAGAAAAAATTCCATTACCCGTTCCAATAACAAAATTAATTAATTTATAAGTTCGAATTTAGGGTAAAGTGATCTAGCTATACTTAAATAAAACATTTTATCTTAGATCATCACATTTATCCGACAAAATAAATTAATTTTCATATTTCAAAAGCGCAAGTGAGAAAAATATTTCTACGTAAAATAGTTACAAACATACATAATTCTGAACGTCTCGAGCCAGAATTAAACAGAAGAATTTCACCAGAGGCTTTACAAGGAAAATTAGTAGAGTGTTATTCAACTCCATATTTAAGAAGGTCAGAAAAATAGATGTTAGTTTTATTCTAAATTTAATTTACATTTTTCCACTTTTCTTGCTATTAGTTTTAAATATTTTATTATCTGCATTTTGAATTTGCAAATGTATGCGGGTGAAAGAAAATAGTGTCTACGGCATGTAAGGATCTTATAGTCCGGACCAGCCAATCAGCCAGACACTGATGCAAGTCAGTGAAGAATAGGTACAACTTAGTCAAGCGAAAATTAATCCGAACAAGATAACCGAAAACCCTTATACAAAACCCAGGCAACGTTAGCAGGCGAAATTGAACAACCCTATATTATTATTAATTAATTACGTTGAATATATTTAAGTTAGTTCGTAAATGGTCCTAAGTTTTTCTTAAGTTCATTGAAAATTATTTTCTGTTAAATAGCCGGAAATGTACTGTAAACTTCATTTATTTTCATCTAAATTTATAGTTTTCATGTGCTATTCAAAAAATTATAATAAAAAGAAAAATAAATGTAGACACATACCGTGATGAAGAATATGTATCTATCATTAGTGCAGACCAGTGATTCCCAAAATGGTCTATATCGACCTCCAGGGGTCGAGACAACCTGCAAGGGGTCCATGTCAAGTGAAAAACAATTGGGGGCTCATGAAAGGAAAATGTGGGTCAATGATAGTGGATCTCATATAAGCTAAGATTAAACCCAATTAAATTGATGCCAAATGTTGATCATTTAATATTAAAGCATCAGGTTCATCCCTCCCATTAAAAGCATTTATTTATTGCTTAGTTATTTTATATAACAGATACTAAATTTTAATTTGGTTCGTGTGAATTTAATTAATAAATGTATAAAATTAGCATGTTTTTTCTTACGTATGAAGTTGATAAATTTACAAAAAAACAGTATCAGGTACGCAGGAGGTCCACCCAAAACCGAAAAACATGGTAAGGGGTCTACGAGACAAAAAAGTTTGGGAACCACTGGTGTAGATAGTTACAATAAAAGCATTCAGTCACTATATCATTTAATTCTAACATTATTTGATCTGTATAATGTTAGAATAAAGTAATATGATGTTCGACAGCCATGTTGGGACTTACTTCCTAGATCTTAAAAGCTTTTGAATTGTCAATAGTCTCTGTACTTGGAGTTGGCTTGTACCATATATGGACAAAGTATGGATAATGCTATATAGAAACATGTTGATCATGGTATAGCGAATAACAGGATCAAGTTCGAATCTGTAAAAATCAAATCGTTTTTACATTTCTTTTTTCAGCAAGCACGCGCAGCATCCATTCAGCAGTTTAATGATTTCTGCGAAATCTAATTTAGATTTCATAAACTGATGCATGTTTCCTTTAAAGAACTTTGATTAATCAAATTTCTTTACGACTTGAAATTACTTCCAGCAGTTTTCTCTTCGTGTTTCGCTTACAAAGTTAATCCGACTATGGAGTTTCATCGCATAACTATCATTTTACAATTTAAAGCGTTATTCTAAGCTAATGCAAACTTTAAAATATATTTGCTAAATTTAAAGAGAATTGCTATAAAACGTTTGTTAAAAGTACAGCGATTAATCTTTAGTTAAATGTGTCTTTTATTGCTAAATGACATATTTGGATACTGGAAAATCTCAAACAATAACTGAATTTAAGTGTTAAAACATCTATAAAGCATTGACATGTTAAGCTGCAGTAGTGATATATGTATTTAATTTCTTGTATACATCATCTAAATGTATGCATTCAAGGTGTGGTTACAGATATTTAACAAAAAACAGCAAATAATTTTTACAAAACTTTAGCTGGTTTTTCTTGACTACAATATAAGTCGTCGTTTCCCCCCGAAATATTTTATTTTTCGACTTGACTGAGATGTAGTTTGATGATATTCCGTATTTTGTGTTTTCCCCTTCCTTCAGTAACTGTTCAAATTTTCCACAAGCGGTTGCTATCATTGCATAACCAGCCACTGTGATTTTTCATCCTTTTTCTTCAACATCAATATTTCTAAAGAGCCAGTAAGCAAACAATTGGTTACATCATAATCTATCTAATACTTCAACATCTTCTAAACAATCACAGTTGTACCCTTTATGAAAATATATTTATCATGTTTCAACCGTTTTTGAATGATTAGTGTTTTCAAGTTTTGTGTAAAGATGAAAATGTAAATTAAGATAGAAAATAAAAAATATATATCTGGGACCCAGGCAGTGAAAGTCTCTCTCCTTTACTAGCGATTTGAAAAACAGCTTTGGGGCCTCCGAGCTCGATGCACCCTTTAATAATGACTGCAAATACGCAAAAAAACATAAGCAGAGCCTGTAAAACATCTGTCCACAGCACAGCTTTCATGCCACCCTGAAAATAAAAATAAATAAATGAGTGAAAAAACGACATATATAACACTTATTCCTAATTTTCCATTTTACCTTTAAATTATGCATACACACTCACACACACACACACATATATATATATATAGATGTATATATATGTGTGTGTGTGTGAGATAATAACATTTTATGTCACATTAAGTTTTAAGCTCTTTGCTTTTGTACATTATGTTGCCCCAGTCTTATCTGAAGGGTAAAGTTTGTCGAATTCTAGCCTCAAAACTTTTTTTCCTTAAAGTACCTCGTGAATGAATTGTGTCTATTTCTTAATGAATGCTAAATTTATAGTTCGACAAATATTGTTTTACTGCAAAATAACTATATTTTGGAGGGTAATTGAATCCTTTTGAAAGCTATTATCCGGGCTTTATTCGATAAATCCGGGTACCTTATGAATACATGACATTTTTTTTTTTTGCACTGACGTACTTATTTTTAGCAATACCTCAGCTCAATGACCTTTCTACCAAGGGAAACACAGGAGAAACTATGCATAGCGGAAGAAATTTTTTTTTAAAGCTAATTAAACTTTATCATTAAAGGTAGACACTGACGCAATATTTTTATTTATTTACAATTGTGAGATAATTTTACTTCACGTGGACTGCTTAAGTTTCTAATCACATCCGGGGACAGAAACAGAAGTTAGTCTATAATTCAACAAGTACCAACAATGCTCGATATCTAGGTTGTTCCGATTTCTCTGGAAGCTACACTGCAGAGTTAAATCAAGAGACCGCTTGGTTTTAGCGTCAAAGCCAATTTGTTCTGAATTAATCATTTAGTTCAAGAGTTCGTCAAGAGTTCGCGAACCGGAACGGCAGAACAGCTAACCAGAACTGCAGTTTTCACGAGTCTAAAATTATATGAAAGAAAGGAATTCATGTCTGTCACATTAACAAACACTTGATTTTCAAAATGAAAACAAATATCTTGATCAATGATTTATTTTTATTATATCCAATTATGCTTTTAGAAGTCAGCAATATAACCCTTTGTATCAGAAGAAATAGTAAATCCAATGAAAATACATTTTTTTAAAAATTTGTTGGAGGACATATTTTCTAGCAGTAACATCCCGAAAGTTCATTTTCTCGTATTCTCTCTGTATGTGAGATTTGTGAAGATTCCCATATTTGTCTAAGTTCCTAACTTATTTCTTACCGTATAATTTGCATATTTTAAACATTACATTACAGCAGCGCTTCTCAACCTTTCAGTATTCGCGGCCCAATTTTCTATCATAATTTTCATCGCACCCCCCTTAACATAAAATGTATACAACAATAATGTATATGAGTACTGATTCCTTTTTTGAATTATTTTTAACTAACTGCCAAAACAAGAGTGAAAACAAGTAATTTTAGTAATAAAATTAACTTAATAATAAATCAATATTTGAATTTTGGGCAGGAGTGCAGGATGATTTTTCTGCACTAAAAGCAAGGGCATTTCGTATTCTATTACCATTTTCAACATCCTCAACAACTTTTGTGAAACTGGATTCTCTGCTGTGGCTTCTTTGAACACAAACTATAGATGTCGGCTAAATATAGCAACAACTGAGGATGGCAATTTCTAATATTAAGCCTTCCTTCGAAAAACTTTGCTTTAAAAGACAGCCCCAAGGAAGTTACTAAAAATTATTATATTTGTTTTTAATTTAGTATGTCTTGATTAAGAAAGATTTAATTTAGTAAATTGTTTTACGTTAATAAGTTATTAAATATGTCAAAATGTATTTTGTTTTCTATGTGCATGTGTGCTTTCCTTTCAGTCAGTTAATCAATTTTTAAAGTCATGTTTTCTCTTGGATATTCTCGCGCTCCCTTTCTCGTGTGCTCTCCCCGCAAGTTGAGAATCGCTGCATTACAGTTTACCCCTTCATTATTTACAAAAGTCGCACTGTATACATTTTTCATCACGCAAATGCATTTGGTTCAACATCTTCTACAAACAACTCATGATTCGTGGACAATGAAAAATAAATTATACTTCAAGTGAAGAGTACTTTATGTAGAAATTCTGTTTGCGGCTACATGAAATGTACTTACTAAAGTGCAATAGAATGTACAAACAGCTGTTAAGGATCCAACAGATACCCAAATTGATAGATTCGTTACTGCATTTAAAGCAAGACCAGGAGCATAAAGAACCACCGACATGAATAATACCTGGAAAGAAGAAACTTCTGAAATGAAAGTGTCCAATGTAGAATAAAGACTTTCTGAACATTCTTTGCAAAAAACCTCGCACCTCTTCAAAATTTCTAAAGCTCGTAAAACCCAATAAATATTACATTTTATACAAAGCATTTTAATTTCTTTTAGCATTCGTTTTTTAAAAAATCTAAGCAACAACTAATACATAACGAAACTGTACTCTAGTTATATGAAATGAAATGATCTACAACTCAGCCAACAATAAACTGATAGCTCCAGCTTTGTTTCATACAGATGTTTCGGAATTACAGGAATCGTCGTAATCTATATAAATAAAACCGAAAGTTTGTATGTGTGTGTCTGTCTGTCGATCGCCTCCTGGCGAGATGGAACGCTCTAGAAGTACGAAATTTTGGTTACAGGTACCTAGGGTCAGGTCCCCGTGCACCTCGAAGCGTTTTTCCGAAAATTCGAATTTGTACTTCTTTTATTCCAATTTAAGCAAAACTGTTAATTTTAGGAATAGCTCATTGAAGAAACGTCACACGTATTCGATTTTTGCAGCATATTGATGCCCGTAAAAAACCGCACAAGACGATCTCTTTCTAAAGTTCGTAGAACAAATAGAACACGCGCAATATTTGTTTAAAGTAGTTTTCGAACTTTAAAGTGAGTCTTACCTCTGAATTTATCTGCTCAATTTGCGTGTTTTCGCCAAAATAAATAGTACTTTTGTCGCCAACTAGATGATTTCTGTTAACATAAGATTGAGAAAATGCTGTTTTATCTAAATTCATGCCGTTTCATGAGCAAAACAAATTCTAAAAATTCATTTCATTTTTATACATATTTTGTGGAATTACTGACGATTTTTAATTACTTCACATGGAGGTTGATTTTCCTTCCTTTTTTGGCAATTTAATAGTATAGTAGCAGTTCAACAATTTCATGAAACATTTCTTATGGTGGGGTGTTCGGCTTTACCAACGAAACAAATTCTACAAAGTCATTTCAATTTTATGCATATTTTGTGGACTGCAGACGATTGGAAAGGAGGAGGAACGAAAGGAGGTTAAGAGTACGCACGCAGGGACTTTTTTCCCTGTTGGCAACACTGCAAGCAAAAGCGAGTGTGATCAACTCAACACATTTGTTTTCAGCTGACTCAAGAGACCGACATCGTTATTGTCATACTTGCTGTCGTTTATTTATCAGGTAAAATAGGATTTCTACAAGTTGGCAAGTAATTTTTCTGTGAAGAAATATTAATTTTTTTGTCAATAAAGGATTGATGTTTGCTTTTTAAGTAGATATCATTATAAGCTTTGTTCCCTTCCGAACAACGTAAGCATGTCAGAATTTTACTATTGTGAATGCTACAGCCATCTACGGACGATTTTGAGGAGCAATGAATGCATCGGAGGGTAAGAGTACGCACATAAGGAGAAGGTAGAAAAAACTTGTTCTGCATTATATCGACAACCCAGTTCCCTCAACAAGTTCAGCAAACAAAGAGGAGACAATATGCCCAGGCTGCAAACAATCATATGATGAAGATTGGATCCAGTGTCGATTATGAAAGGAGTGGTGGCATGATGAATACTCCAGTTACGAAGGCACTGGAGCATTTGTATGTGACTACTGCTAAATTTTCTGAGTGCTTACTCTTACCCTTCCTGGGTGCGTACTCTTATCCTCCAGGTCGGGTAAGAGTACGCATTTGCAATTTTTTTTCCCGCTTGCTTTCTTTCATATAATTTTTTAAGGTAAAACTTTCATTTTGTGTACCTAAGTTTCTAAGTTAATAAACTATGATTCAATTAATTTTCAAGGTTCTAACTTTTCAACTCTCATTTTTATAACGAACAATCCACTAGGTGCGTACTCTTACCCTTCTTTCCCTTACTTCATCTTGAGGTTGATTTTTCGTTCTTTTTTGGCAATTTAATATTTATTCTTTCGCTAAAAGCTAGGTTGAAAGGTTTTCCATATGGCTTATTTTTGATGTAATTTAAAATTTCGCTAAGTGGTTATACTTTTTCTCTCCCCCCCCCCCTCCAGTTAATTGTTCTCAATATATTATTTTGTGCTTTGTACCTCTTCCAAACCGCAACAATAATCCTTATCAATAATATTGTTATCATTTAATTCAATACGTGATTTACATTGTAGGATCGTGGTGCATTTGCGTTATGCTTCCATTACTATAGTGCAATTTGGCGATCTTCTGCTCTATTTTAACTTTTTAAACTAGAGATTTTGATTGATTCCATATTTTACTCAAGTGATTTATTTTCTAACATTTTTTCAATTTTTGTACTGACTGTTTGGCGCCATTTGGACCGGATTTATTTATTTCTTTCTATCAACTTAAATTTCACATGTCAGAACTGGTTAAGTACTGGACATTTTTTAACTTAAATGTGCATTTGCCTTTGGAAATAATGTTTTTTTTTTTTTTTTATTCCGTTTTTATCTGAATTTTGTAAAAGTGCTATTTAATTGAATTTTCAGGAAATGTTTTGACGATTTTGCAAGCGGGATTTTTAGGAGCGGGTATCCTTAGTTTAATGGGGAATTTGGGACAAACTATTGGTAATTTTATTAACAGCTGCTCTTAAAAGCCTGTAGTCTAATGAGTATTTTAGGTTACTGACGTGTTTATTCTAATGGAGATGTTTGAGGACGAATGTCTTTATTCTGTTAGGGAAATTTAGGAATAGTTGTTTTTATTCAAATGGGGGCTTATGTTTTCTTTATTATAGCAAAAATATTTAGGGACCGTTGTCCTTTTTGAAGAGAATTCTGCTCTTATTCAGATGAGAATTTTTAGATGTGGTGTTATATATTGTAGCTGCGATTTTCACAGATTCTTGATATCATTTTGGAACAATTATCCCGATAAATATGTGCATTTTAGTTACTGTTACATTGTTTGCTCTAATGTCAATTTTTACGAACTGTTGTTGGCATTTTAATGGGCATTTTTATGAACTTATTTTTGGTCTAAAAGGAATGCTTCGAGACTGTTGATTTTAGTGCAATCGTGATTATTGATGAGTTTATCTGTTTAAATGGGATTTTTTAGGACTGTTGCCCATGTTCTACTTGGATTTTTTAAGAAAAGTTTTCCTTATGTAATTACAACATAATTTTGGACATGTGTCACTTGACCTGCGAATGATGCAATATTATTCCGTGCAACGCCGGGCATGTCAGCTAGTTCAGAATAAAAGAAAATAAAAAACGCTTTCAGAACCAAGTAGTATAATAAATTCAGCAAAAGAACTGTAAGAACTATAAATGATACAGATTTAGAAGGAGAGTCTGACAAATGAAAGTATACCCCATAAGGAATTTTTTTAATGTTTATTTGAGGGAAGTACTTACTGATTGTACCACAAAAGCGAAAGAGCACAGCTTTCGAGCATATTTTCCAAATCTTCTTTCAAGATACTGGAAAAAAAAGAGAGAAAGAAAGTTTTTTTACAAACACACACACACATATAACACACACACACACACACACACATATATATATATATATATATATATATATATATTTATATATATGTGTGTGCTTTACGTTTTGTTTCGCTTTAATGTTTATAAATAGCAGCTTTACATAAAAACTTCACAGAATGCACACATTCTAATTTTTCAAGTTGATCAAAGAAGTACGCTTAATATGAATAACATCATTTAATACTCCTGAACTAGGCACTGAGGATAGAAGCTGCATGTTGTATAGTCTGACCACGGAGGTCTCACACATTGTCGCTAGGTAGAAAGACACGAATTCATTCGAGTTTTAGGGAAGTCCGTTTTGCTGGTGCGTTTAATAGCAAGCGAATCAGAAGGTTTGCTCCTCTGTTTTTTTTTAAAGCAACCGCATTTCTAAATTGGCACATAACATGAGCTTGAAAAACGTAAGTACGCTAATTGAACTAAAACGAGAACATAATACGGAAGATTTCTTATACTAGCAGTTCCTCCCTTGAACACGAATGGATTCTCCTTGGCACTCTGCCAGGCATATGTCTTTGTTTGCCAGACGAACTGTAGGGCTGATTTTAACTCACAGGTTATCTATGTACCACTATGTAACAATTCTGAATGGAAACAACTTTGTAGTTTAAAAGATTGTTACAATGGCATGAACAACTACCCGGCTGCTCACATTGCTCCCCTAAGTCATAATAAACACAAACAAAGAGAGAAAAATCTCATTTCAACATGAAGACAAATATGAATGAGGAAATAATCATAACACTGATTTGCGTAATAACAATAGTAAAGCGATATTGGTGTCTCTGTAATATAAATTAGACTGCAAATACTTACTTCATATGCTGTTGGTGCTTGGAGTTGGAAAAATACCGGTAAGAAAATATATGCTGCCAGCGAAGTACCAACGGGGATGCCAATGATTATGAAAGTGAAAGGAGTTCCAAACCGGTAAATCTCGGCTGGTAAGCCCAGTACCGAAATGCCTGTTATATACGAAGCCATTAGAGAAAATGCTACGGGAAAGATGGACATGTTCTTATCAGCCAACAAGTACTCATCAATTGAGTTCTGCTTTTTGCCTGTGAAGCGAAAATAAACACCGATGCCTGCTGAAACGAGAAGCATGATAACGATAACAATGATATCCATTACTCCTAAGACAACTTTGGAGTTTTCCATGATGTTGTGATGTCTGCTGTAGTACCTGGAAGATAAGAATGAAGAGAAAATCATGAAAAATTAAATACGTAAAATAAATATGGTTGCTACAAGTGCACTAAATTGCTGTTTTGTATTGATGACTTTGAAGATCGCAGAACGTTGGTGGTCCGAAAAAGTATTTTATGATCCCTAAGATTTTTTATAAAATTTTCTTAGATTCACATACTAGAATAAAACCATTATTCATTTTCAACCGATTTCCTACAAAGGAGGAGGTTATCAGTTCAAACCGTAAGCATGTATTTCTTTTTTTTTTCTGCTTGTTCATCGATAACTCCATGGATGAACCGATTTTGATGATTCTTTTTTAATCGATCGAGGATAGTCTCCCATATTTCCCGTACCTAGAAAAAACATTATGGGGAGAAATATACTATTTTTTTTTTCATTTATAAGTTTTGACTAAATAAACCTTTTTTTAAAAAAATCTATAAACAGTCGTCTAACTCAAATATCGCATATCGATTTGACGGCATTTGTTCTTTAGAAAGCACTTTATGGGTGAAGAAAAGGTATTTTTCTTCTAATTGGAAAAGCTTGGCTTGATACCTATTTGCTATGAAAATTATTATATATAAATCTATCTATATAAATAAATCCGAAAGTTTGTGTGTGCGTGTCTGTCTGTCTGTCGATCGCCTCCTGGCGAGATGGAACGGTCCAGAAGAACGAAATTTTGGTTACAGGTACCTTGGGTCAGGTCCTCGTGCACCTCGAAGCGTTTTTCCTACAATTCGAATTTGTTTTTCTTTTATTCCAATTTAAGCAAAACTGTTAATTTTGTTATTATCTGGTAGAAGAAACGTCCTACATTTAAGATTTTTGGAGCATATTAATGCCCGTAAAAAACTGCACAAGGTGATTTTTTTGCAGTTCGTAGAACACATAGAACACGCTCAATATTAATTTAAAATAGTTTTTGAATTTTAAAACGAGGCTTAACTCTCAATTTATCTGCTCAATTTGCGTGTTTTCGCCTAAATAAATAGTACTTTTGTCGCCAATTAGATGATTTCTGTTTACGTAAAATTAAAAAAATGCTATTTTATCTTTATTCATCCTGTTCTATGAGCAAAACAAATTCTAAAATTTATTTCATTTTTATACATATTTTGTGGAACTGCAGACGATTTTTAATTACTTTACCTTGAGGTTGATTTTCCTTCCTCTTTTGGCAATTTAATAGTATAGTAGCAGTTCAACAATTTCATGAAACATTTCTTATGGTAGGGTGTCCGGCTTTATCAACGAAACAAATTCTAAAAATTCATTTCATTTTTATGCATACTTTGTGGATCATTAACTGCAGACGATTTTCATTTACTTTATTTGGAGGTTTAATTTTCTTTCTTTTTTATCAATCTGATATTTATTCCTTCGCTAAAAACTAGGTTGGAAGATTTTCAATATGGCTTATTTTTGATGAAATTTTAAAATTTCGCTAAGTGGTGATAACTTTTTTCCTCGCCCCATATACAGTTAATTGTTCTCAATATATTATTTTGCGCAGCGTACCTTCTCCAAACCGCGCCAATAATCCTTATCAGTTATATTGTTATCATTTAATTCAATACGTGATTTACATTATGGGATTATGGCGCATTTACGTTATGCTTACATTACTATAGTGAAAATAATTTGGCGATCTTCTGCTTTATTTTAACTTTTTTAAGTAGCGATTTTGATTGATTCCATATTTTACTCAAGTGATTTATTTTCTAACATTTATTCAATTTTTGTACTGACTGTTTGGCGCCATTTGGACTGAATTTAGTTATTTCTTTCTATCAACTTAAATTTCACACGTCAGAATTGGTTAAGTACTGGACATTTTTTAACTTAAATGTGAATTTGCCTTTGGAAATTATGCTTTTCTTTCTTCCCTTTTCATCCGAATTTTATAAAAGTGCTATTTAATTGAATTTTCAGAAAATGTTTTGACGATTTTGCAAGCGGGATTTTTAGGAATGGGTGTCCGTAGTTTAATGGGGAATTTGGGATGGACTGTTGGTAATTTTAGGAACAGCTACTCTTAAAGTCATGTAGTCTAATGGATATTTTAAGTCACTGACGTCTTTATTATAATGGAGATGTTTTGGGACTAAGGTCCTTATTATATTACGGAAGTTTAGGAGTAGTTGTCTTTATTTAAATGGGGGCTTGAAGGAATGTTTTCTTTATTGTAGCAGAAATATTCAGGGACCGTTGTCCTTCATGTCATGAGGATTTTTAAAGAGAATTCTGCTCTTATTCTGATGGGAACTTTTAGATGTGGTGTTATATATTGTAGTTGCGATTTTCAGATTCTTGATATCATTTTGGAACAACTATCCTGATGAATATGTGCATTTTAGTTACTGTTATGTTGTTTACTCTAATGGCAATTTTTACCAACTGTTGTTGGCATTTTAATGTGGATTTTTATGGACTGTTATTTTTGGTCTAAAAAGAATTTTTCAAGGCTGTTGTTTTTATTGCAATGCTACATTTTTAATGAGTTTTACTTTTTAAATGGGATTTTTTAGGACTGTTGCCTATGTTCTACTTGGATTTTTTAAGAACATTTTTTCTTATGTATTCACAACAGAATTTTGGACATGTGTCACTTGACCTGCGAATGATGTAATACTATCCCGCGCAACGCCGGGCATGTCAGCTAGTGCATAAATAAAACCGAAAGTTTGTGTGTGTGTGTGTGTGTATGTGTCTGTCTGTCTGTTTGTCGATCGCCTCCTGGCGAGATGAAGCGTTATAGGAGTACGAAATTTTGGTTACAGGTACCTTAAGTTAGGTCCTCGTGCACCTCGAAGCGTTTTTCCTAAAATTCGAATTTGATCTACTTTTATTCCAATTTCAGCAAAACTGTTAATTTTAGGAACATCTCATTGAAGAAACGTCACACGTATTCGATTTTTGCAGCATATTGATGCCCGTAAAAAACTGCACAAGATGATCTCTTTCTGAAGTTTGTAGAACAAATAGAACACGCGCAATATTCATTTAAAGTAGTTTTCGCACTTTAAAGCACTTTACCTCTGAATTTATCTTCTCAATTTGGCAATTTAATAGTATAGTAGCAGTTCAACAATTTCATGAAACATTTCTTATGGTAGGGTGTCCGGCTTTATCAACGGAACAAATTCTAAAAATTCTTTTCTTTTTTATGCATATTTTGTGGATTATTAACTACAGACGATTTTCAATTACTTTATTTGAGGTTGATTTTTCTTTTTTTTTTTGGCGAACTATTATTTATTCCTCCGATAAAAACTAGGTAGGAAGGTTTTCGATATCGCCTATTTTTTATGAAATTTAAAATTTTGCCAAGTGGTGATAACTTTTTTTAGCCCCCCATCCCATTTAATTGCTCTCAATATAATATTTTGCGCTTCGTAACTTTTCCAAACCGAGCCAATAATCCTTTTTAGTAATATTCTCATTTAATCCAACATGTGATTTACACTATAGGATCATGGCGTATTTGCATTATGCTTCCATTACGATAGTGCAATTTGGTGATCTGCTTCATGTTAACTTCTTTACGCAGCGGTTTAAATTGATTCCATATTTTACTCAAGTGATTTATTTTTTAACATTCATTTAATTGTTTGTACAGTCTATTTGGCAACATTTTTACATAATTCAGATAATTCTTTCTACCAAGTTAAATTTTACATGTCACTATTGGATTAGTACTGAATATTTTCTAACTTAAATGTGCATGCTTATTTGCCTTTTTAAGTAATGCTTCTCTTTCTTCCGTTTTTATTCGAATTAATGGTATGTTCAGGAAATGACGATTTTGCAAGCGGGACTTTTAGGAAATTGTGTCCTTATTTTGATGAGGAATTTAAGCTGGCCTTGCTAATTTTAGGAATAGCAGTTCTTAAAGGGCTGTAGTCTAATGGGTATTTTTAGTCACTGACGTCTTTATTGTAATGGGGGTTTTTTTGGACTAATGTAATTATTTTTTAGGGATGTTTAGGAATAGTTGTCTTTATTCAAGGGATGACTTTAAGGAATGTTTTCTTTATTGTAGCAGAGATATACAGGGTTGTTATGTTGTTCTTCATCTGATGGGCATTTTCAAAGAGAATACTGCCCTTATTTTGATAGAAATTTTTAGATGTAGCGTTGTCTTGTTGTAATTGCGATTTTTACGGACACCTTATACCATTTTGCAAAATAATTATCCTGATGCATATGTGCATTTTAGTTCCTGTTGCCCCTATTCTGATGGCAAATTTATGAACTGTTTTTGGCCTTTTAATGTCGATTTTTATGAACGGTTATTTTTGGTCTAAAAGGAATTTTTCGAGGCTGTTGTTTTTAATGCAATCGTGATTTTTAAAGAGTTTACTGTTTAAATGGGATTTTTCAGGACTGTTGTCCATCTTCTACTTGGGTTTTTTAAGAATTTTTTTTTTTATATATTTACAACAGGATTTTAGACATGTGTCACTTCGCCTGAGAATGATGCAATATTATCCCGCGCAACGCCGGCATGTCAGCTAGTATAAAATAAAACTGGTTGTTAAAACGAATTTGTTCCCATTAAAGAGTAATATTAAAAGCAATTAGGATAAGAGTTTGATGGAAGGCTTCTGTAAAACAAAAATTAAGTTCTTTTCAGGGCGGGTGATAGAGGAACGATGATTTTGTTCAATATCGCCGTAGGCAGCGTTCTTGTAACTCTTCAACTCGTGACCATGCGTGTACTACCAACACCACCGAAAAACATGTATTTCGGTGGTGTTGGTACTACTAGTTATTATATATTTGACACTTGAAACAAAACAGTAGAAGATTCGTATTTAAGTAAAATGTTGTAATTTTTTTAATAACCATACTAATGGTTGTGAGGTTAGTAAGCTTACTTAAAACTTTGGACTCTAGGTCAATTTTAAGAAAATTCTAATCAATTGCTTGTTTTTAAATTTATTTGTATATTTGCATACTTTTTGAAAAGTATTCCCTGGAAAATTCACGCATGAAATTTCATAGTTTTAAAAGTAATTTTCAACCAATTTATTGTCAGTAAAAAAAGGTGTAAGAGAACTAGGATCAACGTTGAGCGTTTTCAATGATTAGAATATAAATAATTTTGCACGCGTTAAATAGGTTATAGTAGAGCATCATTAAAAGTTAAGAGTTGTTGTTTGTTTCATTCTACATAAGGTAGGAATTATTTTTTACTTATTGGTCGAAATGCAAACTTTGACTATACAAATTTCTTCTTTTCCTTTTTTAGTCTTCTTTTACGTAAAAGAAAAAAAAAAGAGTATGAAATAAGCCTTATGTATCGTAAAAATATCGTTTAAAACAAAGGGGAAAAAAGTCAAAAGTGAATTAAATGATTTACACAAATTTGTGTGTCTGCAAACACACAAATAACACATGCACACAAATTTGTATGTCTGCAGACACGCAAAGTTATAAATTTGGATTAAAAAATCAGAAGGAAAAGTTGCAAGTAGGGTCTTAGATGGAAAAAAAAATGTGCGTCAGTTGGTCTGTTTGTTCCCTCTATCTGTTTTTTGATTTGAGAAGTTTTTCGTTTAATTTTGAACAGTTCAAAAAAAATCTTGAGTGCTTACGGGTAAATATGAAGCAAATTATATAAACCATGGAGAGAAAATCCAAGTTCATTAGAACAAGCTAATTAGAAAGAGCTACGTACGTGATTTTCTTTTCTTCTTTTTTTTTTTTTTTTAGTTTGAAAAATATTTGTCCTATTTTGAAGAGTTTTTTTTATAAAATAACAATAGCCGCGTCTAGGGGGAAATTTGACCCCTATACAAATCCTGGATTTCCTTGAAACACACTTTATTCTAATGAGCTTATGCCACAGAACGTGTCCAGATGATAAGTTCACCCGTAACTAAACGTGCCTATTTTGAACAGTTAAAATTAAAAAATAATAATTACAGTAGTGTCTATGGAGAAATTTGAATCCTAAGCCTACTTTCCCGTAGAAGTAAAAAATAAGTATCCACGCTCCTATGAACAAATGTATTGGAAGGAGCTTTCGACGTGATATTTTTCTAATTTGAACACGTTTTGTTCATTTTGAACAGTTCAAAGCATTTCACACTAGTACCTACAAGGAAATTTTAATTCTGTATAAATCCTGATACACCAGACAGATTTCCTTGGAACACATTTTATTGGAATGAGCTTATGAGACAGAACGGATAGAGATAAGAAGTTCATCCAGTACTAAACGTGCCTACTTCACCATGGAACTTTTTTGTCTGGATTTTTCAAGGATATTTGTGGAAAGATTAATAAGTAAATGAGTAAATGAATAAATAAATAAGTGAATGAATAAGTGACTGAATGTGTGAATAAATAAATGAACGATTGAATGAATAAATAATTGAACATTCGAATGAATGAATGAATATGAGAACGTATTAATCATTGAAAAAGTATACATTTGAAGTAATTAAGAGCTAAAGCTAAATGTGAAAGAGAGTGAGAAACCACTAGATTTACAAATTTGGTTTTGGCATAAAGGAAAATAGGTTCGTATAGTTCTAGACGTAAATTCTTGTTGCATTCTTCAATGTAAAAGGACGAACTTTCAAAACAAGCTTCTTACTTTCATTGTGTCTTAAGCTACAAAAGATAAACATTCGGAGTTGGTGGTACCATAAGATGTGAGCTTTTGTTGGCTCAAAAATATTCTTTGAATCTTTCAAACACCAAATAATAGCCAAAGAATTGCTGTACTTCTAATCTTTAACACAAAAAATAACGCACCAATTCTATGTCAGACAATGCTAAAGCTAAAGGCCTGTTTAAAAATAAGATATAAGATATTTGAACCTTTAGGAAAATATGATATAGATTTTTGAAAATAACACTTTTTTGCGTTTTGCATTAATTTTTAAATTGTATATAGGAAAGTATTTTTACTCACCTTGCGGTACGTTTACTAGAAAATACTTGACTTTTATAAATTACACAACGTCTTGTTATCAATACACACTTCTGACTAATACATTATGAAAAATGTCAAGTGAAATACTTCAGGAAATTAAATTACATGTTACTAGTATACATTCTATCTTCCACTAAATTGTAACGTAACAACATATAAAATGGAATCCTAAAATAAGAAGGTAAAGCGCGAGAAAGTGCAAACTTGCCGAAAAACGAAAGAAAAAGAAAATATGATCTTTTTCACAGTCCATATAAGAGCATCATAAACTAATAAGAGAAGAGAGAGAGGGGGGGGGGGGAGTGGTACGAAAAATGTGTAATTCTTTTATGAGAAGAAAATACCAATAGCTGGGTTTCTAATTGAGACATATATCTATGATTTGTTTCTTGTGTAAGTTATCAGATTGTCTTTCCTTTGTTTGTATGCCCTAATACTTAATTCTCAAATTATTTCATGTCTTGTCCGCCAGAAAGACCTTGAGCTGCAGCTTTCTTTCTCGGAAATTCATGCTGAACTTCCTTTTCTTGCCAGAACTATTTTGCTTGCATAGTTTTTGAAAAAATAGTGACTAATCTTCCTAAGGGTAAATGATGTCACGCTTTTTTTTCCATATATCCCCCCCCCCCTTTGACACAAAATGTCACACTGCAACATACAATTTCCCTCCTTTGTCACATGACACGCCATGTCGCATAAGCATGATGGCACAATTTGTCACAATTTTGGGCACGATCTCGCTCTAAGAGTGACATCATTTATAAATGATCCCTAATGTGTTTTGTGTCGAACACATAAACATGAAATGTAAGTTTTTTAATAAGAATATAAAGTACTTTGTGATCACAGTAGGGCTGTCGCGCATCTTGTTATATCCTAAATTGATGTCGAAGTCATGCCTTAAGTTACATTATAAGTAAAAGTAAATCCTATGCATATTATAACTCTTGTTCACTGATTTTCTTCAGAATTTAATCACCAGTTCTTTAACGTAAATAAAGTCATATTTCAATATATTCAACAATTTTTCACAAGAAGTTAGCATTTGCGTTTAAAGTGTAATTATTTGTTAATCGTAAGTTTAGGCCCGTCATTTGTGGCAAAACAAATAACTACATTTTTGATTTGTTTATCTTTTACTATCGGGAATTTTAATTCTTACGCATGCACAAACATAAACGGAAATTGCCAATAGAGGCAATTCATACAGCGTCATAGGTCACGTGACAAAGATGTAAGCGATGTAAACAAAGGAAGCTATAGTATCGCTTTACTTCGAGTTCGCTTGTTTAACATTACGTTTTTGTTTGAATATTTTATTGAGTTGTAAAAGATGTCATACTGTGTTGCATATGGGTCATCTATTCCAACTAAATGTTACGAATGTTAAGAACTTGAGCTTCATATATAAGCATTGAAATCTATGAAACAAAAAAAAATTTCAAAATAAATTACGATAAATAAACAATAACAAAAACTTACCTTGCATTCGGTTGAAATCCTAAGTTTTGCTCTGTAAGTTTCGTTCTTTTTCATTTCAGCTTTGACAGTAGCCGATATGTCAAAAAAATGCATTGTTTTCTGACGGTTCGAGGAAACAGATTTTAGAAACGAATTTTTCATTAAATAATAAGGATCCGTTCTTTACTTTAGTAATCACGCTATTACTTCCAGTTACTGCCGGAAACTGCTCGGCATATTACATTATGGAAAAATTTGTAAAATCCGTTAAATATAACGGTTTATCAACAATAGAATTAGCCATGGAGCCCAATAAATCCTAAATTATTACTAATTAAAACTTCTTTTATGAATTCAAACTAATCTAATTAAAAACTAGGCCTAAATAAAATTCTACGTTATTAAAAACTAGTACGAAATAAAGTTCTACGTTACATAAAATTAACACTAAATAAAACACTATAACTATTGTAATAATCTATATAAATAAAACCAAAAGTTTGTGTGTGTGTGTGTGTCTGTCTGTCGATCGCCTCCTGGCGAGATGGAACGGGCCAGAAGTACGAAATTTTGGTTACAGGTACCTCGGGTCAGGTCCTCGTGCACCTCGAAGCGTTTTTCCTAAAATTCGAATTTGTTCTTTTTTTATTCCAATTTTAAGCAAAACTGTTTATTTTAAGAATATCTCATCGAAGAAACGTCCCACGTTTTAGATTTTTGCAGCATATTGAATGCCCGTAAAAAACTGCACAAGATGATCTCCTTCTGAAGTTCGTAAACAAATAGAACACGCGCAATATTCATTTAAAGTAGTTTTCGAACTTTAAAGCAAGGCTTACCTCTGAATTTATCTGCTCCATTTGCGTGTTTTCGCCAAAATAAATACTACTTTTGTCGCCAATTAGATGATTTTTGTTAACTCAAGATTGAAAAAATGCTGTTTTATCGTTATTCATGCCGTTTTATGAGCGAAACAAATTCTAAAAATTCATTGCATTTTTTAGCGTACTGCAGACGATCTGTAATTACTCCCTGAGGTTGATCCTTCTTTGTTTTTTGGCGATTTAGTATCATGGTACCAGTTCAACATATTCATGAAACATATTATTTCTCATGGTAGATTGTCCGCTTTATCAGCGAAACAAATTCTAAGAATTCGTTTCATTTTTATGCATATTTTGTGGATTATAAAGTGCAGACGATTTTCAATTACTTTATCTTGAGGTTGATTTTTCTTTCCATATTTTACTCAAGTGATCTATTTTATAAAACATTTACTTAATTTTGTTTACTGTCTATTTGGCACTATTTGGACATAATTTAGTTATTTCTTTCTATCAACTTAAATTTCACGAGTCAGGATTGGTTGAGTCCTAAACATTTTCTAACTTAAATGTGCATTTGCCTTTGGAAATAATGCTTTCCTTTCTTTCGTTTTTATTCGAATTTTATGAAAGTGCGATTTAATTGAATTCAGAGAATCCTTTGACGGTTTTGCAAGCGGTATTTATAGGAACTGTCCGTATTTTGATAGGGAATTTAAGATGGACTGTTGGTAATTTTAGGAACAGTAGCTCTTGAAGGTCAGTATTGTAATGGGTATTTTTAGTCACTGAGGTCTTTATTCTAATGGAGCTTTTTTGAGACTAATAGGAATAGTTGTCTTTATTGAAATAGGGGGATTTAATTATTTTTTTCTTTATTGTAGTAGAAATATTCAGGAACAATTGTTCTTCATCTGATGGGCATTTTAAAACAGAATACAGCTCTAATTTTGATGGGAATTTTTAGATGTATTGTGGTAGATATTTTAATTACGATTTCTATGGACTCTTAAAATTATCACGCTGCATGTGCGCATTTTAGTTACTGTTGCAATTACTTTAATGGCAATTTTATGAACTGTTGTTGGCATTTTAAAGTGGATTTTTATGGACTATTATTCTTGTTCTAAAAGGAATTTTTCTAGGCTGTTCGTTTTAATGCAATTGTGTTTTTTAATGATTTTTACTGTTTAAATAAGGTTTTTAACGCCTGTTGACCTATGGTATCTCCTACTCTTGGATTTTTAAGGAAAATTTTCCTTGCATATTTACAACAGAATTTTGGACATGCGTCACTTAGCCTGGGAATGATGCAATATTATCCCGCGCAACGCCGGGCATGTCAGCTAGTAATTAATAAATTTATTTTATAATGATTAAATTAAAGGTAAATTACTTGGTTTATAATCCGAAAAAGCTATGAAACTAGTCTATTTTTAGGATAGTTAATTTTGCTTCGGGAACTCCACATAGAACTCAATTCAAAAATTTGGTAAACAAATCAGCGAGCATCTTTGTCACCATAATCATCTATGGTATTCTTGTATTGGCACAGGGCCAATACTTTCATTGTATGTTACTGACATACAAAATCTGTTATCCGCACCTCCATTTCAACAAATGGAATCGTTTAATCCTTCTCGCACGGGAACCCACTTGTCAGATCCAAATAATACACTGCCTAGGGGAGGATGGGTTAAAATAGGTCAATTTATAAAAAACCGAAAATTGTAGAACTTGAAATTGAAATTTTTAAACCAATATTTGTAATATATTATATGTCAATGTTTTGGCAACATTTTTCATTCTCAAAAAAGTTAGGTTCGTAAATATGGAACCAGAATTTTTTTTTTGTAAACTTTGGATGATAGTCTGCTAAATACATGATTTACCAACTTCTGAAAAGCTCTATATTTCATCAAATAACAGCCCAAATTTGAAGGATTTTCTCACTAAGAAATATTGGAGAAGCAATTCTAGTCGAGTATGTAAAAAAATAAATAACTATTGTCTTTACATTAGTTTTTCTTGGATGGGTTAAAATGGGTCATGGTTAGGCTTAAGTAGTTCTTTTCTATTCTTTTTTTAAAATTTACTCTGTTGTACCTCACAACAGCAAGTTCCTAAATTTAAACAATGTATGTTGTTTATTTTATTAAAATTAATTATTTTTTGTTTTCCCTAAAAAAGAGCGTGTTGATGTGGTGGTGAGAAGTTGCGATGTTGTTGAATTGTTTTGTGAATCAATATGTAACAATCCATAACAATATTGTTTTAACATTTCAATCTAATCATAATTCAAAGCTAAATATGTTACTGACTTTTTTTTTCATTTCAAAGTAAAAAATAACTGTTTTCAGCATTATTTTACATTATGACCAATTTTACCCCACGATGGGGTAAAATAGATCACAACTTTATAAGCTCAGTTAAACTATTTCATAATTAAAAGATAAATATTAAAATTACATAAAATTGATCTATAGGAGTTCAATATTAAGATGCAAATAAAAAGAAATGGGAAATGTTTCTGATTTTATTGCTATGAAATTTCAAATAAGAAAATAAGTAAAAAGTGCCCTCATTTTCCCCCACCTGGCCCTATCTAAAGTATGATTCTCAAAACGGGAGTATTTCAATAATTGAGAAATTGGCGCGCTCGCTGAAATCATCTAAATATTCTTAGCATGGAGGTTTCTCGGTTTCCCGTTTTAAGTTTTCAGCTTTTGTTTCATGTAATTATGTAATTAATGTTTTAGTGTTTTGCGTTGCTTTTTTTATATTAACAAAGCCGGAAAATAATGGCACTCAAGCTTTGGTGCCATGTACCATATACATATACATAAATATGCCACGCGTAAATATATATATATATATATATATATATATATATAGTATATATGTGGAGGAGGGAAACACCTCAACCCTTCTCTGCAATCTGATCACGAGTGCGCTCGCAGATAGAACGCCAGTGAAAGAGAGAGAGAGAGACGAGGCGAAAAGACGCAGAGATGTGCAAACTATGATAAACAGCCTTGCTTTGACGATAACCCAATTTTCGAGTGTTTCTTCGGGCTTGACGTGGCCCGGATATATGTATTGTGTTTGTATAATTGTTTAAACTGTGCCTTCCTGAATAAAACTGTGTTCGCCAAAAAAAAAAAAAAAAACATCTATGTGATTCCTGCCCCACGAGAGGAACTACACCTTACATGGCGTCAGAAGTTAAGCCTAACCACCAGGATCACTCCAGAGATTCCATTTGGCGCAGCACCACATTTCGTCGCCAACAGGACCGTTACTAAAGTTTAGAACTCCTCACGACTCTTCTACTCGGGTGAGTCCGTTTGGCTCTTAATTTGGCTGTATATTTTAATCTTTGGAATTTTAATTTTTTTGGAATTTTAATTGGATATTTAAATTTTGGCTGGATGGTTAATTTGAAACTCTTGGCGAGCAAAGTGCGAGGGAAGCAAAAAATCTCCCATCTCTTGGCGAGCATAGTTATGCCAGAGAAGCAATAAATCCAGTTACTCAGCATTCTTGTTCAGCTGTCGAACTTGGCGAGAAAACACAAATACATTTTGAATCATCAATTAACAACGTTTCATCAGGAAGCAACTTTGACCCTCATTTAATTTGGTTTATTTTAAGAGAAATATGTGAACTTGCTCGTACCTTTTCAGGACAAGATGCTTATTCCATATACAATTTAATCTCTGATTTAGAAGAATATTTTTCAACTTACGGTTTTACTGCAGACGTACATAACATTTTGATTACAAAAAAAACTATTACTTGATCCAACGCGAATTTTTGTATTATCTTTGAAAAATGTTACATGTTTTGAACATCTTAAAGTGCACCTTATAACTGAATTTGGCACAAAAATTTCGTCCATTGATTTTCATAATCTTCTTAATTCCCGAAATCTGAAACAAAATGAAACTGTGACAGAATACTTAATATATATGTGTGTGTATGCGTGTGTGTGTGTGTGTGTGTGTGCTACGTCTCCACGGTCGGCGAAGTTTCTTGAATGTACGGAACAGCACTCCATTTTTCTTCTCTTTATTTTTCAATTTATAAATTATTTCCAATGAAATTATGTGCATGATTGGAAGAGATGTACAAATGTTGAGAATATTTCAAATGTAGTCCCCATAGAGAACCTTTCGCAGGAGCGCAGCTTGCTACGTCTTTTTCTTTCACGCAGAAGCTCTGCAAGAGACGCTTAGTTTCAACTTTCGAGTCCCTTCTTGGAATTTCTTAGCCAATCAGAACTCAGAGAACAGTCTTAGTTCATGTTTCAGAATGTACCCGTAAAAAGGACCCAATAGGCTTTAGTTAACGTTTAGAGAACGTTATGTTGAAAGGTCCGAACGGAGCTTGATTTTACTAAGTCAAACAAAAGAACAATAAAAATGCATTGAAATTATTATAACCCTCACAAATAGGTGTATATATATATATATATGTGTGTGTAAAAAAAAGAAAAAGAAAAAAATCTTCACTGTTCTCTGGTTTTAAAAATTATTCCTTGAGGGAACCAAACATAACAATAAGTGAAGGGGTGGTAAAGCGATAGCGACAAGGGGCGGAGTCGGTTCCCCTAGTTATTTAAAATATAAATTATTATTTAGAAGATTCTAGAAACTTGACAAATCTCCCTTACCTGTTTACTACCACTTTCCGAGGTTATGTTTTAGTATTGAGAAATCAATATTGTTGTACTATAAGTGTATATTCCTGCCATTTTTCCGAATACTTCTTTTCAGCCTATGTCATGGAATTCACAAAAAGAAAGGCAAAAAAGAAAAGAAAGAAAGAAAACCGTCCCAATGCTTGAGTCCGAAATGTCAATTGAAACAAGTGAAGCCGGGACATTAACAAAAAAGGAATAATTTCCCATAGTGAGAAAAGAAGGATTAGGCAGGAAACGTGTTGTTTTATTATCTGCCTCTTAAATCAGCTCAGAATAAACACTTGAAGTAGGTAAAAAAATGTCTCTGATAAATTTCTACTTGGAATATAGAATTTTAATGTCCATTTTCGAAGAATTAAGAGTAGAGGAAGCAAATCGCCCACAACATGAATATTTAGCGTATTTCCTCGTGTTCCTAAATTTCGGAAATGGCAAAATAATGAATTGTGTTTCAATAACTAGATCGGGGGGGGGGGGACCCTTCTGAGAAGGGGCATTTATGTAATGGTCGCTATAGTCCCCCGCTGAGGGTTCTATGAGGTCGCTATATAGGGGCTCTGTGCTTCCGCTATGTAGGGTTGGGCGTATAGTACAGAATAATTGCTCACTTGTATAAAACAATACAGTTTTGCAAAATAATTTAGGGTTTGTTCTTCGTAAAGGTTTGTAAATGATTTTTAACAATATATAATTTACTTTCATTTAGCGTTCTACTTCATGAAATCAGACTCAAACAATGTTGAATGTGGCATGATGAAATCAAAGATATTAAAGAAAGTACATTTTTAACGTCATTTTAGAGATAAAATTTCGTTTTTACCAACGAAAATGAAATCTAACAAAAATAATTGAATAAAGTATAGAAAGTACAAAAAAAGTATTTTTAAGAAAAGATTAAATCAAGGACTCTTCTTAGGACTAGTGTAATAGCTTTTAAAATGCCGCAATATATGGCAGCAAGAAAACTTTTTGTTCCGAAGCTACCATTTACTCATAAGATTTTTGTCAAGTGTCTAAAATTTGAGGACGTTTTGCAATGTTTATTTGCTTTAATATCGCTTATAGAAATAAACAGTGTCATATCAGCAAAAAAAATCGTTTTTTTTTTTTTTTTTTTTTTTTTTTTTAAATTTATTAATATAGAAGATTGTTATAAATATAGTCCTTATTTGTACACAATGTCCTAATTTGTCCCATCTCAATTCATTTTTAAGGGTATTAATTGGACCAGTGATACGCAAACTATGATCCCTGGTTCCCATATATGTGACACGAGGAGTTTTTTAATGGTCCGATAAATGTCATTTAAAAAGTTGTCAAGCTGTGACGTAAATTTATTCTTGTGCATATATTTGCAAAGATATGAACTTTCCACTTTTCAAGCAGAGGGAGCTTTATTTATCTATAAGTAGTTATCTTTTCTCAGAAGAACTTGGCAACAGTAAAACAAAAAAGAGAAGAAAGAAAGAAATCTCCACGCTAAAATGCTGATCAAATAGTAGCGAGAGGACCTAAAATGTAACATTAAAAGTAAAATGAACTTTCAATCATATAAAATCTGTTAAATCTGAAAAATATAAGAGTTTTATAAATTGTCTCAATGACTTAATAAGTTTCATAAAATATGTCACAATAGAGTTTTATAAAATGTGATCCAAGTTGAAAAATTTAATGTCTGAAATTAAATTCTGTTCCAGCAAAGAACCTGAATCCATAGATTTTTAGTACGTTTAAATACCTTTTTCTTGTTCAGTTCTTTGTACTCTCTAAATTGATTTTTTTTTAATTTTTTTTTTTTTTTTTTGCTTGCTAACAATCAGCTAAAAACTATAATGGATGTTCTATAAAACCATCAGAAACACACATTATTTTTAAACTTCATTTATTGATTTCATTTTTTACACTTAAATATTCTTCTCCTTTTTTCTAACGTTTTCTTAAAGGGAAACTTTAAGGCAGGACTTAGTAAATCGTCAGATATAATTTCTGTATTATCTGAAAATTAAGAACAAAAGAGAGTGAATGATAAATTCAGTCTTATTTTTAAAAAAGAAAAGAAAAAAGAATGATTCCATTAATAAAAGATCCAGAGACTACGGCACATTTACCGACAATTTTTATTTTGCGCAAAAAAACATTATAAGTTAAACGAATAAATAAATAAATGATATTTTTTATTAAACAGTAGCATCATTAGCTGGGATAAGGGCTTTGACCAAATTTCTAAAATAGGATTCACAGGGTAAAAAATAAACCAAACTGATTCTACACTGTTAAAACTTACCGTTGGAAAATAGTAATATAGCCATTTATTTGAGTGTTATTTTACCATTAAAAAAATCGTTTATTCTATGTTTCTCCTGAAGAACGTTTAAGTAACCGCAATTTACAAGCGCCACCTAAGTCTCGTAGTCAATAAGAATCGGGCCTTCATCTTGGTTTTTGGATGGGCGAACAAATGAGGAGCATTTTTACGAAACAATGCATCATAAAATAGTATTTATTTCAATAAACGAATTTATTTATTTATTAGACATGGGGTATGTGGGTTACATAAAAATGCAAGTTTATTCGATAGTTATTTTAGTTTTATATTTTAAACTTACAGAAAGAACAAAAATAATAACAAATTTTCGGAAATAATGAGGTCACAAAAGTACGAGTTTCTTGAACTTTGATACATCATCAGTTGATGTCTCGGTTTGAAAAAAAACCGTATACAATTTTTGTTGAAAAGCTTATTATATAACTGGTTCTTCATCATCGTAATAACGTCGAATATTGACGTCTTCAGGAGCAGAACCCTGGAGCAAATCTGCATAAAATATCTGCTAGCATCAAGGTCATCAGAAATATCACAAAATTTAAGTAAATTTTCAACGTCTGCTTTCTTTTTTGATGATACCATGTTGGTTTTAGGTACACACTCAAATCGCAATAAAGAGTTGCCTTTCTTCTTTATTTCTGCAATTACTGGCGCAGCAAATATGCACACTGAACTCCAACTACAATTTTTTAAAGTACGGGATACATCTGTAGTAATGTGTATTATTCGTGTTTGAGTTATCTTAAATGACAGTTTAGCTTTTATAATTTCTTTTGCCTTTTCTTTCAAGACATAGGTAAACCAATCTTTACAGCATTCCTTGACTTTGCCATGTTTATTTAATATAAAATAATATTCTTTCGGCGACACAATGACTTCACGTCACCTGCAGTCCTTCTCAACCCTTCCAAATACTTTGTCAGGAGGCATGAAACGGTGACCTCGAATAGGAAAAATGTGGCTTAGCTCATTAAAAATGTCATAGTCGCCATGAAATTCGCTGGCATGGATAACATGATGAAATTTTAATTTTGACTGCTATAAGAATCACAGTACAGTTCAAGCTTCAAATTTTTCTTCTTTTCTCTAGAGCATACTTCTATTTTTTTTTCAAATAATGTTGAAGTGCAGATGCAGTCTCATTAGCTCCTCGGTCTCTGGTTTTCTAGCCAAACATAAAACTCTATATTGCCCTTGGTCTCTTTCACTTTAGGTTTATGTTGCACTATCAAAAATTGTAGAACCAGACTTGACAATAGTAAAATACTTCTCCAACCCTTAATTTTGGAAGAGGTTGGCTCTGCTCGCAATCCAAACAATTTTTAATAATTTTATCCCAATCTTTAGTGTCATTGAGTAGACTAAAGAACTTTTTAGCCCTCAACTTGTGCAAGCGATATTAAGTGCAAATGGGGTTTTTTATCTGTAAATAATTTTTTTTTTTGAAATTAAAAACTCCTTGCAAGCCGAACAAGTATCTTCATGAGGATTTCCGTTATTTATGAGGAATCCAAGGTTAAATTTTGAGTAAAATACTGACTCGTACTTAGATAAAGCATTGATTCAAACTAATGTAAAAGTATGATGCAATGTAGTGCAATAATCGCGTGATTTTGCCATTAAAAGGCAGCAACACAAGAAATGAATCGTATGATGTATCGTATTGAAAAAAATAAGTTCTACGTAAACTTGTCAACTTTTCTGTACTTTTTGAATGGTTTATGTATTGTTTCTAGAAAATTCGTTTTCGCAGACATGTTCAGCTATAGAAATACTGTAAAAAACACCAAAAAACAAAAAAATGAATTTTTTGTTTGTTGTATTGTTTTGTAGAAACGCTCCTCAATTGTGAAAGTATTCACGACAGATCCGCACCACCGCACCGCGCAATCCTAACCCTTACCGTCGTACATTGTTGTTAAAATATGAATAAAGATTTATTCGTTCAAATCTGCATGTGTATTTAAAATAAAGTGGCTTAAGCAGTGGTTACTAAATTGAAGCACATACACACGTAAAAGGGGCCTCAGTGGCTGAGCGGTCTGAACGACTGGATTCCGGTACCTGCGTAAGCGCAGAGGAGGCGTGGGGTCGATTCCCACCTTCCCCTGGGTGTATTTCCTTCCTTGTATTGTAATTCGGTTGTACTGTCTTGTTCTATCTGTCATACTAGACGAGAGTTTGAGGCATATGCTTGAGAATAGCAAACAAACTCGAATATTAATGTGAGCTGAAATGGTCGTAAACTAAAAAAAAAAAAAAAAATGCACACATAAATCAAAATATGAAGACATCGGATTCCCGAACTGTTTGCGAATGAGCAGAAGCTTCACCAGAATTTGAGCTTCTGAAGCTTGTTTGTATTTTAGATTTTGAAGCATATAAAATGATTTTCGTCAATATACAGTAAATTTAGACCAAAAATGACTTTGGATCCAATCAAAAACTGAAATCTTAATTTTAATGCAGTTTGCCTGTTAGAAAATAAGTTCTATTGATAAATAAACGGCCGCTTTGAGTGGCGTGGATTGCCGAATGGTTAGAGCGTTGGTACACCATACACCCGGGGTTCGATTTCTTCGCGCTTCGTTTACGATTTCTACGCCTCGAAGATTCTACCCCTTGGAATTACACTTACACTTACAAAATTGTACACTTACAGTTTTGAAACCATACTACTTATGAATGGTTATGAAACCGTAAACTTTTGAATTAACGGCTTTTTAACCAAGCTGATTGGAATGGTTTAGGTCCTGTAAAGATACAAAAATGTTCCAAACCGTAAATTTAACGGTGAATCAGACGGACAGACCGCTGCCGGTTATTTAACCGTAATTTAATGATGAAATTTCTAACAGTGTAAGGCTGCTCGAAAGATGTCATTAAATGTTCTGGGTTAAAATGCTGCAAAGCTGTTTTCCGAACCAGAAAGTTGTATTATTAGTTCAAACAGGCTAGTTTTCAAAATTAGAGCTCGCCGAAGCGACGCAATTTCCTGTGTTAAATCTTTTGTTGTGGTTGTTGTTGTTTATCCTCCTGATCTGACATTAATCAGATCAACTCCAATAAGTTGTTGACAGTCAGAAAGTCGATGTCAAGAAGGGGATCTGATGTTAAATCCACCGGGGATAGTCCGACGCAATCTAAGTATGTGTTTCGGTGAGGCTGGATGGATACAGCATTTTTCACAAGTAGGGTAAATTTTTGTGCCACGTTCGAATGATAAACATTTTAGGTGACCAGTTGAGAGTGGCTATGGCAGTATGAGAGCTTCTATGGCATTTTATTTTCAGAGGAGTACCAGGAGACGTTCCGGTATACCATTGATGAGTAGGTGGAGTTTGCCAGATTGATACTTTAGTTTAGATTTTTCATTGGAATAAAAATCCGGATAAGTAAGTGATGAACCAGTGGGCATATCTGCCTTACTGCCCTCTTTGGCCAAACGATCTGTGACTTCGTTTCCACAAATATTAACATGTGATGGAATCCATTGGAGAAGGACGTCAAGTTTCTGAGAAATCTTTTTCAGTTTGAGCAGAATAGATATACTAGTTTCATCGTTTGCAGAGGACCAGCCACTAAGATGTTGTAGTGCACTGCGGCTGTCCGATAGAATCTAAAGTACTCCAAAATCACTGTCGTAGAATAAGATAACGTCTTGCTCCTTTTTATTGTTGTTGATGATGATGTCGTGTCCATGAGGAAATAAATCGTGCCATGGGCGCAAACAGCAGTTCTTGGCAGGTCTTCTATGTCATTTTGATGTATGTTAATTTCTGTGAGGAAAAACATTCCGAAGAGTGGATGACAGAGTAGGGAAACACATGAGGATTTCGTCAGCTCACTGTCTGCACAGTTGTTGCAGTTTCTATATGCTTTCGAACCATTCGGGTGAATTTCCATGCCCTTGTGATGTCCTGTACTTTAATAGTTTTTGTTATTGCAGGATTACTATTGATATGGCAAAATTGCTAGGAGATTTGAATTGACTCTTTTCTTTTTGCAGTTGTCTAAAACAATTCAAAGCGTTAAGTCCTCCTACAAATGCAAAGTTATTATTTCATTGAATATAGCATCGTATTGAAATGAAGATTGTTGACACAGTGATATTATTATTTTCCATTAAAGTTAAAAGAACAGTCCTAAATCGTTGTTTGTGAAAAAAATGGAACAACTTTGCCTGTCTACAATTTGTTATTTTACTCATTTACTAGCTGACATGCACGGAGTTGCGTGGACTATCTCGAACATTATGTCATTCGCTGACAGAGAAAATGAATGAAACCAAAAGGAATGTATCCAACGAACACTTGTAAGTAAATAAGAAGAAATTTATTTAAAAATTATCTTTAGAAGATGAGCAACAATCCTTAAAGCATAAGAACGGTAGAAGTTCTTAAATGTCCTCGTTCTTTATTTTTATTAGGCAAAAACCATTAGTCTATATACAACAACTCATCGTTTCCTTATCGTTTGTTTTCTACGTTTCCCTTCCCTTCTCCTTTGATGTACAAAATGCGACAGTTCCGCTGTATGTATATAATGTATATGTTAGTGAATTGTAAATAAATGCAGTTATGTGTTTGTCAGGAATACATCGAAGTAATATTTAAGGGATGTCTGCAGCATTTTAATAAAACAATTCCAGCAAAAATTACATCGATTAGATTTAGAATTCAAAGTTTCAATTGCAAATTATATGTAATAAGAGCATATTATAGCGTCTTGTATTTTGATAACCTTTTATGAAAAATTATATTCTTACTTTTGACCTATCTTAAACATATATTTTTCAAAATCATATAATGTAATATTTGTTTTAGACCTCATTTGTGCGTAAAAAATCGAAAAAAGTTAAAAGTTTAAAAAGAAATAGTTTCGCTCAAAAGATATTTTTAATTTCGTGTAAAAAGGATTTTAATTAATATCACAGACTATTATTTTCAATAATTGTTATTGAAACTTGATACATAATGTATTTTGCATATGTTTGGCTGATACAAAAAAAATTAAGTTTTTCTCATCAAAAACTGAAAAGATGATTTTTAGAGTGCCCCGTCCACAGCACATATTTTACAGCTGTAATGCAAACACATTAAACGCAGACACTTTCAAAATTTCTAAATAAAAATGCGTTTTCTTTTATACGCTCTTTTTCCTGGATAAAATAACGTGTTTCAGTGTATTGATTAAGATTATGATTGCAAATCTCAGTAAATATCATTTTATAATTTAAAAGAAATTTCATTAATATACAATATAAGTTATTTACATACTTACTTGGAAATATGCAATTGAACAAAATGCTGGAGAAATACCCTATTATTATACAGGAAAACGTTCCAATAGCTCCAAACCACAGATAAGAAATTTTATACAGGTAATAAACGTCCCTAAAACGAATAAAATTTAAATAAAAATGCTGGTAAACTTGTTTTAACTCTTAAGGAAAACGAATGTTTTAAAATTGTACAGGTTAAACACATTATTTATTAAATAATTTAGAATTTAGTAATTCAACGAAGGACGAGTTGTAAATTCTGGAGAAATATCTTACTTGTTCACAGGAAAAGTGTAATAACAGCAACGCATGTACATTGTATAAAAAAACAGTAAAAATACAGAAAGGAAATTGGCACCTCTTTAAATTTACTAAGAAGTTGTTCAAAATTAAAATATCAAGTTTCTCGATAACTGTTTTTCACTAAAATTCTTGTGTAAAATTCTTCTTAAATTTCACACACTGTGCGACTATAGAAAAAGATATGTTAAGTTACAAAAGTACTCGTTATAAAATATTTTTTATAAAAAAATAGAACCGACTTCAAATTAAAAATTGCCCTAAAAAGTGAAAAATAAATTAATTCTTTAAACAACATCGATGTGACTTTTAAACATAGTTTTAGAAGTCGGTGCAAAATTAGGATAGATAAAATCTTTTGTAATCATGAATCAATTATAAATATATATATTTTTGCAGAATTAGCAACAGTTCTAATATGAAATAACCAATGGTGTAATGGTAATTAGACTCCTAATTTTGCACCGACTTCTACTATGTTTAAAAGTCACATCGATGTTGTTTAAAGAATTAATTCATTTTTCACTTTTTAGGGCAATTTATAATTTGAAGTCGGTTCTCATTTTTTATAAAAAATATATATATATTTTTTTTAGTGTAAATACATTTTTTATATAAATACTCTATTTTTAAAAAAATCCATGTCAAAGGGCTAACCTTCTTTGAATGAATGGCACTAAAAACTAATCATTTGTATGATAAATTCCGTTTTGAAGTCGATTTTAGCGAAACAAACTGATTGGATTAATTTTTGCCTCAGAGAAGCCTTCAGTCAAACTCTTGCTGTACTTGCAACAAACACTTTTTTTTAACAATGACTTTTATACTTATTGATAGTTTTCCCAACAAAGAAAAATCAAGCCAAGCGTTTCCAATTAAAATAAAAAATACTTTTTTTTTACCAGTAGCATTTAAAAAAAAAATAGTCAAACTGATTTGCGATATTTAAGTTAGAGTACCCTCTATCGATTAAAGAAAAAATCATCAAAATCGGTTCATTTAGTCAAAAGTTATGAATGGGAAAACAAAAAAACACTACATTTCCGCCCTTAACTTTTTTTCTAATTATCGAATATGGTAAAACAAAAATACGGGACCTATGGGAAACCACCCTCGATCGATTAAAAAAAAAATCATGAAAATCGGTTCATCCAGGGAGAAATTATGATTGGAAAAACAAACAAACAAAAAACGACATACATACAATATGAATGTATAACCTCCTTGCTTTGTGAAGTCGGTTAAAAATAGCCACGAATTCCGTTTCTCGGTTATCTGTGGTTATTAGTTAAAAATTAGTCACGAAGTGCATAATATACCGTTGGCGTACACTTTACTTTCAGCTCTATTGCACTTCGCAGTCAGTCCTCCCAATTCCAGAGGTATCTTTGGCCTAGGTAGCTGAGGCACATGAATCACAACAGCGTGGGCTCAAGTTCTGAATTCATCTTCAACTATATGTTCTGTAACAATAATTTAGCGTACCCACAGAGGGCGCTGCTGCTGCGGCGTAGTGTCCGTTACTAACAATTTACACTTTCAACATTTTATTAACTATAATTTCCTTTTTTTAAGACATCTTAGTTTCCAGTTTTTATTCCTCTGTGATTTTACGTGAGACGACAGATAAATCATTTTCTGGAGATTCGTATATATTTTCGGGCAAATTTCTTTTACAGTGATTACGAACAAAAAATGCTTTCGAAACAGACCTTCCTTTTAAAATCCGATTTCATTCTATTTTAGGGATGTATTTATATTGACTAAAATGACCTATCAAGAGCATTTTTATGAAACATTTCGAACATTAAGCCACTACGATATACTATTTTTGGAACTTACGTGTGAATCTTCATCGAGGGATCCGTGGTATTCAAAGGCAGAGACATGTTCTTCTCCGCAATTTCGTCTAGCGTTGAAGGAACATAATACGATGTTAAACTTGAATTTAAGATTTCACTTGAACTACATTCTTCAACAGATACTGGAAGACTTTTTGGGCGTGGACCATAGAAAGCGGATCCAAAGCTAATCCATACACTGAGAGCAATAGAGACTATTAAGCCGACAAGTACGCCCTGGAATAAAAAAATCAATCTCGGTTATGCATTATTTCAAAGAGTAAATTTCTTTGTAGCTTTAAAATTTAAGCCAAGTACAATCAAACTATGATATCATTGTGTTAAATTATCAAGTAACTTAATATCAGCTGTTTTTCAAAAGATAGAAAATACTTGTGCGTTTTAATAATGCCACAGAAAATAGTAAATTTAAATTTGTTAATTATGTTCAAATATTTGTTTCGTAAGATACGAACTTAATATACGTGCTAAAAGTTCAGGCGTTCTGGACTCATAAATCGTTATCAAAGTTTATTTTTTTTCTTCTTTGGAATATACTCGTTCTAATGAGCTTTTGTGTTCAAGTTATAGAATTGTTGTTAAAAATGAAACTTGAATTTGGTATAGAAATTTAAGATTATTTTAATAAACAATTCCCCAAAAATGAATAAATAAGTTTTTTTTTAATGCCCTACGCCTCTAAGTTCCCAGTAATAGAGGAAACCTGAGCAAAAGCGCCAATTTGAGTTATTCTATCACCCCAAATATCCAATAAACGGAGAGCGGCAGAGGGCCGCAGATGATAGTGAAATTTTTGTGACAAAAAAAAAAAAAAACAAAAAAATCCCAACACTGAAGAATGCTGTTTTATTATGTGCGTTCAGTGAACGAAGTAGGGAGGCCGTGGTAGACTTGTGGTTAGGATGTCGGACTTGCTACAGGACGATTGTGTGTTCGATATCCGACCCTCTCAAGCCCTCCTATATATACTTGGGGATACGCGCATGTAAAGTCCGTAGACCCTGAACTCCCGAGGCAATTCCGAGGGTGCCGGAAAGTGGAAAATTTTCCTTTCACTGTTTTGTCAAAAAAGGCAGATGGCATATTTGTGGCGACGCCATCTGTTGTCATTCAAATATATTATGAGCCAAGTCGTATTTCGACCGTTGTGGTGCTTATATATAAACGGATGGCGCTCCCTTACTGCCCTCATTCCTGGTCACTGCAAAGGGGAGCTTTGTTACCCAAGTGGCATTAGAAACAACAACAAGCGTAATTTATATTTGCCTCTAATTTGGTCTAATATTTTGAGCAGCAATTTTTTTTGACTTTCATTCTAAATTATTAATGTAGTAGTTCGTACCTCAGACTTCTATGTTTGTATTATGTGAGAAAAATTATCGTGTTTCAAGGACGCATTAAGGTTTTGTTGGTAATTTTCACCATATTGTTCCTCTGGATTACAGCCTTAGTCGATCGCAATTTTTCCGCCATGGTGACGAAAATTAATTTTTGAATTTTTCAAATTGAAACTCTTTCTTCCGTTATTGCAAAAAAAAAAATATTATTTTAAAGGAAACTAACGAAACCTGAATAACGTATTTGCATACCAGAAAGTATATGATATAGTTATTGTAACAATTTTTGCTATTTTTCAAGACGATTTAAAAACCTGAATTGATAATACTGGAGCTGTGGAGTTATCAATTTGACCAGAACGCCGAATATATATATATATATATATATATATATATATACAGTCGAACTTGGATAATTCGAAGCTGAAGGGACCACAGCTAAACTTCGAATTATCCAAAACTTCGAATTACAGAAGTCTAAATTTTTTAGCTTAGTTTAACACCCGCGAATGCCCCGATAATATTTATTCTTTTAAATACAACGTCAATAATCTTTTTCTGTAAAATGTCAAGGCATTAATATATATAAAAAATTAAACATTGTATTTGTCAACTAAATAAGATTTATTTTGTGCATAATATAAAAGATAAAACTATAGCATATACATACGAAAATAGGAATAAATAAGTATAATACTTTTACGAAATGTTCTTTGGTTAAGTACTAAAATTATATAAAAATTACCTGCTAGAGTTTAAAAAAAAAAAAAACACTGGAAATTTTCGGATTGCTTCGTTGAATTGAGTCTTTTGATTTTAACAAATAAGAAAAATATTTTCTACCTATGATCCAGTAACCAATAATCAGTCACGTGTCGTAACATTGTAAAGAGAGAGAGAGTTTCATACTCACGTTTCATACTCATATTCAAGTGTACCGTTCCAGTACATAACTTTTAAAGAGGCCTTAATGCAATTTCGGGGGGAAAAAGAAAAGAAAAGAAACAGTCATTAAACACCACGGTACTAATTTAGTTACAAACATTAGTGCGAATATCAAGAAGATGTCAGTATTAAGAAAGCACTAATTGTGCAAAAATGATAAGAAATGTGGTTAGTTTAGAAATATATACTTTTAATTTTAATGTGCGCAAAGACACAAAATTATTATTGCAGAACACTTATAGTAATATTTTGCTTTATTGAAGTGCGTTATAAGTTAAAAATAGTATATTTTGTATACTGTTAGAGGAAATGAAGTTGTATATCTATTGAAAGATATTTTTTTCTATTTAAATTAGTGAAAGCAAAACTTAAATTCATCTAACGAACGTTTTGCAGTTCCTTACCTTTTCATTTGATCGACGTGTCGTCATTCCGAGGAAAAATACTCCCAAAATAGGAGCATTTATTAAAGCAGCAATGGTCAAAGAAATCTGTGTTAAGCTACCAAAGTTTGCGACGACAAAAGTCAGCGATAGGCCCAGAACTCCATAAAAAACAGCTGAAAAAGTTAAACAAACGTTTAATGCAGCTCTGATAAACATATGTTTTTAGTAGAACTTTCAGGTTTTAATTTAATTTGAATTAGTCAACTATTTTTTTTTTAGAATTAAAAAAAGGATTTTGATAACCTTTTTCCTTAAATTAAGAAAAAAAAAGTAACAAAATATTTTCAAAATAAAATTCAACCACTTATAGCATCACTCTAAAAGTAAAGAACCTTTTTTGTTTCGACATGTTTATTCATAATGAAATAAAACATTTTTAACATCATACTTTGATATCTTGCTTTTTTTTCTATACACTCGTCATTTAGATCGAATCATTTATCATAGCGCTATACCAGTTTTTCTATTTGTTAAGTACACTCACATGTCACCAAGGTTTCTTACCAGTTACCCTTTAAAAATTCTCTTTTATTTCGTTATCATTTCCATAGTGGTTTTCTGAAAAATTCTTCCGCCTACAAGAGGGCTCTTGCAGGCAGAAGGATTAAGACAATATATGAGGTCTATCATAAGGTCTATATGAGTGATTACTCACCATAGACCCCGAGTGATGAGTAATCACTCGGGGTCTTTGAGGTCTCCAAACACTTCCCAGTTAATTGCTGAAGCAAATCCTTAGTTTTCCTATGCTGAAGGCATAGCAAAACTGATAGAGAGGTTTAATAAATTTTTCAACCTGAATGACGACTGCGTATAAAAATAGGTAAGATATCAAAATATGTTGTGAAAAAAGTTTTATTTCATTATGTTGAATAAGCTTGTCCAGAGAAAAAAAAGCGTTTTTTTACTTTTGGAATGATCGTCGTACATCCTATAGCAGGAACACTCAATTTGCGGCCCAAGGTCCGATTATTTACGAATTAAGTTAAAACGTTGATACGTAGTCAAAATATTATCCAGAACTTACAGACAGCTTTGGCGAAAACAGCTATTTTCAGCTCAGAAGTCCCCCAAGAGCGGAAGTAGGGACGAAGCAAATCTTCTGTTGTTACTGCACTCAATGAGTTAATTGTTGAAGATACAGTGCTTAGTGATGCACTAAAAATTCCACAAATACACAAGCCAGCCAATCCGGGGTATTTGCTCAAAGTAGACATGATGAAGTATGGAAGCAACTGAAAGAAAACATTTATAACAGCTTATATTTATAAATGCATTTATCATACATTTGATGTTGAAACACTTGAAACTAATAGCAGCATATAATAGGCAATAGAAAATATACATTTTTCGTTTTGTGGTATTTTCCCGGGAAAAAAATGTCATATGATTTCACTATGTCACGGAAAAGTCATATTTAAATAAAATCAGACAATTTGACGATTTTATTTTTAACTAATTTTTCAAGCTTCTATTTGGCATTGCATTCACTGTAATATTTTTTTTCTCACAAGATAAAAAGCTTGTGCGTTCCCCATACTATTGTATCCACCCAAATTTAACCCAGACTATTAAATCCACCTCGGAAGATTTTTCAGCATTCGTGAAAGCGATTTTTGTAAGTTTAGCTGTTATTGTTTTAAAGAAAAATAAGTAAAGAATATTATTGAATTGAACGTTTTTAATATTTTTTTTTCCCAAAATCAATGGGTCATTATTTTGACTTTAAATTTAGGTTTAGTTTTCTAGAGCACTTCTTAACTATAGTACATTATCAGTTCCAAAATTACAGACATTGTTTTAGCTAAAAATTCAGCTCGTAGTGCTAAGTTGAGTTTCTGCAGATATGAAAATTTCTATTTTTTAAATTCTTGGGGCTACAAAACTTTGACATTTTTTTGCAGTATATTTTCTGTTTATTTTAATGTTTTTAATTTTAGCTTTCTTCTGAGACAACACTTTTGGATTTTTGCATTAATGAAAAAAAGTTAACAGCATTTAACTATTAGATCTGTACTATCGCTTTCATAACATTTTAAGGTTTTTAACCCCTTAAAAGAGCAATCAGCAAAATCAATTCTTCTTGTAAGAATTTATTATTGATAAATTAAAAACATACAGACAGACATAGCAATATCTTCCTCTTTCAGTACTGTTAAAAACCAGATGACAACTTATTACAAATGTGTCAATTCCTAAGTTCCGTATCATATATATTATTATTTATTTTTAGAGAAAGATCAGTGAACTTCACCTGATCTGCAGAAGATATGGGCTTTCCCGGAGATGTCATGGGATCACATTTAGCATAGAAGGCGTATAGTACAACACCGACAACGCATTCAAGTGTAAAAAACGCTGCCACAAGAGGAATATTCAGGTACATTGCTCTAAAATCAAGACATTTACGGTACAGAAACATAATCATCAAGAAGAAAACATAACATTAAACATGACAATTTTTTAAGACTTTATTTCACGAAAGATATAGACACAAAAAAAGCAATGTTGGTTAATGAAAGTATAATTCGTATACTATATTCATATTTTCTAAAACTTGGTTCAACACAAAAAATAGAATGCGCAAAAGTAAACATTTATTCCGGAAAATATTATTTACAATCAGTAGGAATGGTTTCTAAAGCTGGGTTAAGTGTGTTAAATGAATTTATATTTTAAGTAATTTTGAAGAGAATGAAACAATTTTTAGTAAAAAACTATGAATCTAAACAGGAATATTTCCGTTAAACGGAGTTACAGACGTACATAACTTTTTGAACAAATCGAGTAAGAATTGGTTAGGAGACCAGAGTCCTTTCAAGGAAAATTAGTAGAGTGTTATTCAACTCCAAATATAACAAGGCTATCAGAAATCGATGTTAGTTTTCTTCTAAGTTTGATTTTCAGATTTCTTCAAGAATTGTATGCAGGAAAATTTTTTTTAGTACTTATGGCATCTAAGGATAATAATCCGACCCAGCCAATCAGTCAGACAGTAATGTAAGTCGGTGAAGAGCAGATGCCAGCTAGTCAAGCGAAAATATAACACAGAAGTCATATACCAAACCCAGGAAATGCTAGAAGAAAAAATGAACGACTTTATATTAGTATTAATTAATTACGTTGAATAGGCTCATGTTAGCTCGTAAATGATCCTAAGTTTTCTTAAGTTCATTGAAAATTACATTCTGGTTAAAAGCGAAAACTTACTGTAGACTTCATTTTTTTTCCGTCTAAGCTTATAGTTTCATGTGCTGTTAAAGACTATAATAAAAGATTTTAAGAAAGGTAGACACACACCGCAACGAAGAGCATGTATCTACCATTAGGATAGACACATACAGTAAAAGCATTAGACAATATATTATTAATTTCTATGATTATTTGATCGCTATAATGTTATAATAAAGTAATATGATGTTCGACTGTCATGCTGGGACTTACTTCCTAGATCTTGAAAGATTTCGGATTGTCAATAGTCTCTGTACTTGGAGTTGGCTTGCCCCATATGTGAATAAGGAATTGGTCATACTATATAGAAACAAGTTGATCATGGTATAACGAATAACAGGATCAAGTTCAAACCTGTAAAAATCAAATCGTTTTTACATTTCTTTTTTCAGCAAGCACGCGTAGGCTACATTCGGCAGTTTAATACTTTCTGCAGGGTCTAATTTAAATTTTATAAGCTAATGCATCTTTTCTTCAAAGAACATTGATTCATCAAATTACTTTACGACTAGAAATTACTTCGATTAGTTTTTACTTCGAGTCCCCCTTACAAAGTTAACCCAACTATGGAGTTTCATCGCATAACTATCATTTTAGTTTGAAGCCTTATTGAAAACTAATGCAAACTTTAAAATATATTTGCTAAATTTAAAGAACATTGCTATGAAACGTTTATTGAACGTACTCCGATTAGTTTTTAGTTAAATGTGTCTTTTATTGCTAAATGACAAATGAGGCACTGAGAAGCAAAGGGATGTAAATGACAAAAATCGATTATGAAAAAAAAAAACGCGTTTAAAGTTTGGATCTTATGGGCCCTTAATGTTCTTTTTTTTTTCTAAATCACGTCAGTGCAGAGCACCTGTTAGAGCTATTACTAACAGATCTTGCCACAATATTAGAATGGTGGTTTTTCTATCATTTGCATTAGTTATCTCCAAATTTATTATTTTATCACTTACATCCTTTTGCTTCTGGGTGCGTCATATTTGGGTACTGGAATTTTTTTAAAAATAATAATTGGGTTTTAGTGTAAAAACTTGATTTATAAAGCATTAACATGTTAAGCACTGCAGTAGCGATATACACATTTAATTTCTCGTCTAGCACCTAAATATATGCATGCAAGGTGTTATTACATATATTTACCATTAAGCACCAAACAATTTTTACAAAGCTTTAGCTGGTTTTTGTTAAATATAACATAAGTCATCGTTTCCCCCCTAAAGATTCTATTTCTCTACTTCACTCAGATGTAATTGAATGATATTCTTTATTTCGTGCCCCCCTTCCCAAAGTAACTGTTCAAATTTTCCACAAGCGTTTTGCTAACATTACATATCTTGCCACTTTTTTTCATCCTTATTCTTTACACCAATAATTTGCACAGAATCGGTAAGCAGATAAATGGTTACTTCATAATCTATCAAATAGCTCAGCGCTTCCTAAGCTAAATACAATTGTACCCTTTACAAAAATATATTTATCATGTTTCAATCATCTTTCATTTATTAGTCTTTTCAACTTTTGTGTAAAGATAAAAATGAAAACAAAAAAATGTCTGGGACCCAGGCAGTGAAAGTCTCTCTCCTTTATTAGCGATTTGAAAAACAGCGTTGAAGCCTCCAAGCTCGATGCAGCCTTTAATAATGACTGCAAACATACAGAAAAACATAAGCAGACCTTGTAACACATCTGTCCACAACACAGCTTTCATGCCACCCTGAAAATAAAAATAAATAAATAAGTAAAATAAATGGATAAAAAAACCCGACAAAAGTAACACGTATTTCTAATATTCCATTTCACCTTTTAACTATATACACACACACAAACACACACACATACACGTATATATATATATATACATATATATATATTTATGTGTGTGTGTGTATATGCATATGTGTATGTATATATATGTATGTATACATATATGTTTGTGAGAGAGAGAGTGATAAATACCATTTTATGTCACATTAAATTTTAAACTCTTTGTACATTCTGTTGCGCTCCAGTTTTATTTGAATATTTTTATCTCAAAACCTTTTCTGCTTAAGGTACTCGATTAACTTTATTTCTCGTTTGTTTTGCACTCAAGTACTTATTTTTAGAAATAACTAAGCACACTGACTTTTCTACCAACGGAAACACACGAGAAACTAAGAATAGCGATAGAAGCTTTTTCTCAATGCTAATTTAAATTTATCATTAATGGGAGATACTGACGCAAAAGTTTTATTTATTTAAAATGCGAGATAAGTTTAATCCACATGGATTGCCGTAGTTTCGTAATCACATTCTGAGACAGAAACAGAGGATTAACAGAAAAATAGTACCAACAAGCTAAGAGTACCAATAAGTGCCAACAATGTTAAGAGTCTTGGTTTTTTTAATTTCTCTGACAGCCACACTGTGGATTAAATCAAGAAACCTCCTTGCTTTTAGCTGCAAAGCGACTTTATGCTGAATTAATCATTAAATTCAAGCGTTCGTGAAGTGATTTGTTGCGGAAGTTGGAAATTTGCGGTACCCCCAAACAAATTACTGTTACTTGCGAACCACAGCTGCCGTTTTTACGAGTCTTAAATCATGTGAACGATTAAAAGAAAAAGAATTAATGCTTGTCTCATCCATGAACACTTGATTTTTAAAATTAAAAATAATGTATATCTTTGTCAGTGATCAACCTTTATTCAATTCAATTATGTTTTAAAAAGTTAATCTACCCCTTTGTATCAGAATAGTAGGTCCCGCAGGGGACCAGTTGGTAGACTGGCTCGGTTCCCGCAGAACTCCGAAAGTGAAGCAACAGCGACCGAGTCAGTGTTTGTGAGGGTGACAACCTCTCGTGGATGGTTGCTGTGGAACATGTACGCTAAAGGGAGCTGGTGCACGTGAAATCCGTCGTGGCTCAATGTCTTCCTAGTGAAACAATATCTCTGGGGATGACAACCTCAGGGGACGGTCTCTCACCTGGGAGCTGGTTCAAAAATTCAGAGACCACGCAATTGAGGTTTAGTCAGTCTTCTGCTCTCGTGGTTCCTCGCTCAAGTGAAGTTGCATATCACCCTTAGCTAGAGATGTCGGATGGAAAGTTTTCCAAAACGGAAATTTACCGGAAAATTTTCCATGTCAAAAAGTATGTTTAACACTAAATTTTTTGTGTGACTCAATAAAACTATTCATGCTATCTGTTATTAGCACATTTCAGCTTTATTTCAACAAAAAATACTGGTTTTAATTCCAACTTGGTGATGGAAATTAAAAATTTAGTTTGACCTTTTTTTACTTAAATTTTGAATTGCCTTCATTTTCGTATCATAAGAAAACATTTCACAATTCCTAAACTTAAATAATAAAACAACATTCACTAAAAAATAATAATATAATGAAAATAACCTTTGCTCGCAGTGTGTGCAAAGTAAATACCGTGCGGTGATATCAAAATCCAACAGATAAGCTTTGGTCATAATCTTTATTCCTTATTAAAGCAATAAGTTTTGATTTCAGAAGCTCTTTACTACGCTTAATCCCTATCAGCAATAATGCCAAGCCATAGCTTACTTGGACCGATTTCTGCATCTATACAACAGTTAGAACTAGATGCGCCAAAGGTTTTTTTCAAATGTAACAGAAGTCACTGTACATTTAAAAAAAATGATGAAAAAATAAAGGAACAAATGTCGTTTTCACCGCTTACCAAAGAAGAAGAAAATCTGTTGAAGTCTGTATAACTAACAGATACAATTTTTGATTCCACCCAGTACATCTAGCAGCAAATCTTTTTGACCCACGATACTGTGGACAAAGTCTGTCAGAAGATAAAAAATTAATTTCGGCAATGGAAACCATAGTTCTAAAGGCGCCCCTGGTACAAATGAGGCTACAATAATGGCAGATATAGCAGAATATCGTGCAAAACAAAAGATTTGGAGCAAAGATATCTTATGTAAAGCTGCAACCAACGGGTGGAAACGCCTGCCCATATACACCAAATTCAAAAATTTATAATCTAGCTATCTTTTTCGGGATCGTTCATAAATGATGTCACGCTTCGAGGGGGGAGGGGGTGTTCGTGAAATTGTGACAAAGTGTGACAAGTAGAGGGGACGGAGCAACAAGAAGTGTGACATCATGCTTTATGCAACATAGCGTGACAAAGGGGTTGGGGGACGCTGACGGGTGACATATCTGACCAAGGGGGAAAGGGCTCAAATATATGGGGGAAAAGCGTGACATCATTTATGAACGGTCAATTCTCTCTCTTTCTCATTTAGCTTTATTTCTTAATTACTTCAAATATAGCTTTTTCAACGGATAACACATATTCATTATCTCACTCACTCATTCTTTCATTTATTCATTCATTCATTTACTCATTCAGGTATTCATTCATTCATTCATTCTTTCACTCTTTCATTTATTCACTCATTTATTCTTTCGCTCATTCATTTAATCATTAAGAAATATTCTTAAGAATCTCGATCAAAAAATTTCGTAGGAAAATAGGCTCGTTCAGTTCTTGTTGAACTTCATATCTGTACATATTCCACATCGTAATATATTTCCAATAAAGTTTGTTGCAAGCAAATCCGTCGTTTAGATCAGGATTTATATGGGCTTGAAATTTCCCCGTAGGTGCTATAATGTTACTTTTTTTTGAACTGTTCAAAAATAACCAAAATTTGTTCAGATCAATATTTCACGCCAAGAGCTTCTTCCAATAAGCTTGCTCATAGGAACTTGGATCTTGTGCCCAAAGTTTACATAATTTGCTTTACTTTGGCCCATAGGCGCTAATGTTAAAAATTTTTGAACGGTTCAAACCAAAAGTAAAATATGAAATGTGATTTCCTCACCGAGATCTTTCAAATGCAAAAAGAATTTTTTGAATCGGACAATTTGTTCAAACGTTATTGGAGAGTAGGGACAGACAGACAACTTCAGACCAACATTTTTCCCATCTTAAAACCTTACTTTCAATTTTTTTTTTATTTTTTAATCTTTCTATAATTACTTTCTTTTTTTTATTTCTCTTTATTTTTAACAATATTTTTACGATACAGTAAGCCTTCTGTCATGTTTTATTATTATTATTTTTTTACTTTTACGGGAAAGTAGGCGAAAAAGGGGAACAGGTTAAAAAATAAACGCAAAGATAAACTTGTATCTGTTTCTCAAAATCTACATTTGATAAGCAATACAGTGGTACGTTCAAATTGCGAGCAAAATGTACTAGAGCAACACACTAACATTGAAACAGGTTCTTTGAGTAGTTGCCATTCTGACCTGGATCTGTCCATGTTCTACGCATCTGAGAGTGATCTTGAAAGTTTGCATGTTACGGAATCTGAGTGATCCTGCTGTATAAGAATCGATTGTCAGTACTGAAAATTTTGTTCATGAAAATGTTGTTTTGTTGTGAATGTTAATATTGAAATCATGTCGCGATCCCATAAAGAATGCCTAACGATTTAATTTGGTTCACGACCCATAGGTTGGGAGTCACTGATATAGCACATAACAATTTAAAAATGAAAAATCTTCACAATTTATTGAGTGGAAAACTTTCCGGAAAATTTTTCGATTCAAAATTTTCCGGAAAACCCACATCTCTACCCTTAGCCATGGATAAGTCGTATTTAGCGACATGATCTTCTGGACCTGATGTAGGCTTTCCTACGCCAGGAGGATAAAGAAGTAACAGGAATAACAGACACAATGAAAATTGTCTTTTAATTTTGATTGAGGATATATTTTCCATCATTAACATTCAAATAGTTCGTTTTCTTGCCATTCTCCTATGTATATGAGATTTGTGAAGATTCCCATATATTTCGAGTTAGCTAACTTACTTCTTGCCGTTTAAGTAGCACATATTTCAAAGATTACATTGCAAAAGTCGGCCTGCATACATTTTTCATCATTAAAATGCATTTGGTTCAACATTTTATACCAACAATTCATGAGCCGTGGACAAAATGAAAAATAAATTGAACACTAAGTGAAGAGTACTTCATGTACAAATTTTGTTTGCGGCTACATGAAATGTACTTACTAAAGTGCAATAGAAAGTACACACAGCTGTTATGGATCCAACAGATACCCAAAGTGATAGATTCGTTACTGCACTTAAAGCAAGACCAGGAGCATAAAGAACCGCAGCCATAAATAGTACCTGGAAAGAAGAAATTTTGAGATGTAAGTGCCCATTGTAGAATAAAGATTTTCTAAACATTCTTTGTTAAAAGCTCGCATATTTTTAAAATTTATAAATCACGTAAAACCCTATAATTATTACATTTTAGCAAAGTATTTTCAATTATTTTAGCATGCGTTAAATGTTGATTTCAAACGAAACAACTAATACATAACGAAACTGCATTCTAGTCATATGAAATGAAATGATCGCCAACTCAGTCAACAATAACTTGATAGCTCCAGCTTTGTTTCATACAGATGTTTCGGAATTACAAAAAGCCTAGTAATTCAGACACACACACACAAAAAAAAGAAAAAAACCTTTTAGAACGAAGAAGTATAAAAAATTATGCAAAAGAATTGCATTGCATTATTTAATACAGATTTAGAAGCGAGTCTAATAAATTAAAGTATACTCCGTAAGGAAATAATATAATGCTTATTGAAGGGTAATACTTACTGATTGTACCACAAAAGCGAAAGAGGATACCTTTCGGGTCAATTTTCCAAACCTTCTTTCAAGATACTGGAAAACAAAAAGAAAGAAAGTGGTGATACAAACCCCCCGGTACACACACATATATACTTATATGTATAGATATATAAGGTAAATTGGGGGAAGATTACACACTTAGGGGTTTTTTCGATTAATGCATCGAAAATTGAAATAACAAGATCATGAAAAAATACACCTTATTTTCAATGTTTAATTTGTTACGTGCACAAGTTAATTCTCTTCACAGTATGAAAATGAAAGAAATATTTAATGTTAAAAAATTTTACTCAATTGTGGCATTTTCCCCCATATATATGGGGAAGATGCTAACAGTTATGGGGTAAGATGCAACACCGCAATAAATAAAAAAATAAGACAAACGTTACAGAATTAATGTGCATTAACAATGACCATAGAAAAACAAAACATATTAAATTCTTTCATAATTAGTTTGTTAAAAGTAATAACAGCACAGGGCGAATGATAGCCTGCACAACATTTCATTCAGTGCAAATGATTCTCATTGCAATCTTTGTGCAATCATTTGTTGCATTCGAATCCAGTCACACTTGGGATCTATCACATTTGGGACCCTTTATTATAAAAATACCCTTTATACATAGCACAAAAATCGGCCTTATTATCCTCATCAAAACTTCAAACCTCATCAACCACTGGTATCTAGAGGAATTGCTTTACTGGAGGATGAGAAGCTGACACGTCTCTTTCTCTTCTGTTTTTTCGAAGGTTTCTTGTTATTTGTTTTGCCCTTTTCTAGCTTTCAGGGGCCTATTCCTGCATAGATGCGCTCCTTTATGATTCAGTTAAGACTTCTGATTTTTGTTTTTTGTTTGTATATATATATATATATATATGTGTGTGTGTGTATGTGTGGGATAGAGCTCCATAAGTCTCCACTAACTTGAGACTGTTCACCGTAATTAACTGTAACCGATCGCGAAGCTCGCGCTTGGCTTTCGGATCTGAGGCAGAAGGAAAGACGAGAGTGTGAAAGAAAGATGTTTGTAAAACGTCCCCTGGAACCAGCTTGTTTTATGAATATTTATGTGTAATAATGTTATTAGATTAATTAAATGTGTTTTCGTGCATCCATGCATCTTATTTCAAGTTAGAACCCCATATACATGTATATAATTATGTGTGTGTTTTACGTTTTTTTAAATGCTTATAGCTGCAGTACAAAAAAAAATCGTAGAAGGCACACATCCAAAGGACACACTCCAAGGTGATCAAAAAAGCACGCTTCGTACAAATAGCAACATTTAATACTCCTGAACTGGGCAGTAGGTGTGGGTAAAACTGCATGTTGTATAGTCCGACCATCGAGCTCTGACACTTGGACGCTTCTGTGCTTGGTAGAAAGGGACGAATTCATTGGAGTTTTAGGTTAGTCCGTTTTGCAGGTGCGTTTATTTGCACGCAAATCAAAATGCTTGCTTCTCTGTTTTTTTTAAAGCAAACTCATTTATAAATTCGCATATAATATCAGCTCAGAAAAAGTAACGTATGCTAAGTCAACTAAAACGAGAAAAGAATACGGCACATTCCTTATACTAGCAGTATCTCTCGTGAGCACGAATGGATTCTTCTTGGCACTCTGTCAGGCACAGGTTATATATGTATCACTAGGTAACTGCACTGAATAGAAAGTCTCTGAACTTTAAAATATTGTTATAATGTTATGAATAACTACTCGGCTGCTCACAGTGCTTCCTTAAATCACAATAAACACAGACAGAAAGATTTCATTACAACATGAAGTCAAGTATTAATGAGAAAATCACCTAAACATTGGTTCGCGTGATATGTATAAAAATATTTAAGAGCTGGTGGTGTCACTCAAAAGATATTTCGCTTTTTAAAAAATGAGTGAGACTAAAAATACTTACTTCATACGCTGTTGGTGCTTGAACTTGGAAAAATACCGGTAAGAAAATATATGCTGCAAGCAAAGTACCAACGGGGAGGCCGACGATTATGAAAGAAAAAGGAGTACCAAACCGGTAAATTTCGGCTGGAAAACCGAGCACTGAAATGCCTGATATATAAGACGCCATTAGAGAAAACGTTACGGGAAAGATGGACATGTTCTTCCCAGCCAACAAGTATTCATCAATTGAGCTCTGCCTTTTGCCTGTGAAGCGAAAGTAAACACCGATACCTGCTGAAACGAGAAGCATGATAACGATGACAATGCTATCCATTACACCCAAGACAACTTTGGGGTTCTCCATGATGTTGTACTGTCTGTTGTAGTACCTGGAAGACAATAATGAATAGAAAATCATGAAAAGTTAAATACGGAAAATAAATATGGTTGCTACAAGTGCACTAAATTACTGCTTCACATTGATGACATTGATGAGCACAGACCGTTGGTGGTCCGAAAAAGCATTTTGATGATCCGTAAACTTTTTTATAACTTTTTTTGGAATTACAACCTTCAATAAAATCATTCTTTTTTTTTACCGATTTCCTACAAAGGAGGAGGTTCTGAGTTCAAACCGTATGTATGCTCTTCATTTTTTGGTTCGTTTGTTTGGTTTATCTGCAACTTCTCCCTAGATGAACCGATTTTAATGATTATTTTTTAATCGATAGAGGTTGGTCTCCCATATGTCTCATATTTTTCTTTGACCACATTCGACAATTAAAGAAAATGTTATGGGCAGAAATGTAGTGATCCTTTCTTTGACCTTCGATAAAATCCTTATCCATTTTTAACTGATTTCTTACGAAGAAGGAGGTTCTGAGTTCAAACCGTACATATGCTTTTCATTTTTTGGTTTGTTTGTTTTGTTTATCTATAACTTCTCCCTAGATGAACCGATTTTGATGATTATTTTTTAATCGATAGAGGTTGGTCTCCCATATGTCTCATATTTTTCTTTGACCACATTCGACAACTAGAAAAAACGTTATGGGCAGAAGTGTAGTGATCCTTTCTTTGACCTTCAATAAAATCCTTTTTCATTTTTAACCGATTTCCTACCAAAGGAGGAGGTTATCAGTTCCAACCGTAAGCATGTATTTCTTTTTTTATTTTTCTCTCTTTTTTTCAGTTTATTCATCGATAACTTCTCACTGGATGAACCGATTTTGATGATTCTCTTTTTAATCGACAGAGCATGGTCACCCATAAGTCCCGTACCCAGAAGAATCGTTATAGGCAGAAATACAGGGATTTTTTTTTTAAATTATAACTTTTGACCAAATGAACCGATTTTGATGTTTTCTTTTCTGTCTATAGAGAGTCGTCTAACTGAAATACCCCATATCGATTTGACTGCATTTGTTTTTTAGAAAGAACGTTAGGAATGAAGAAAAGGTATTTTTATTTTAATTGTAATGGCTTGGTTTGATACTTTCTGGGAAAATTATTAATAAATATAAAATAAAACTCATTGTTAAAACGAATTTTTTGCAATTAAACAGTAATATTAAAAAATAATAAAAGCAATTATGATAAAAGTTTGAGTAAAGGCTTCCGTGAAACAAAAATCAAATTGTTTCACTTAATAAGGCAGACTTTTTAAAATAACTTTCCATACGGAATTTGTCATACAAATGATTACATAGATTAAAAAAAAAGTATTTTAAAATAACGGTTTTCATGTTTTTAATCAAATTGTTGTCCGTTTATTTCTTCTGCCGCATATGCACAAAAGTTATCTTCGCACAAGTCTTATCTGCACTTTTGAGCGAAATTGAGCTACTGTCACCTGCAGATGGTTCTTTTTCCTTTATTTTGCCTTAATACAATCTTTTATGAAGAGGAAGAAAATGGGAAGTATTTTTTAAAAATTTCGAAAAGGCAATTTCTAACTCAAGTATATGGAGGCGGAAAGCTTTAGTCATCCGAATCACATTTTCAGCTCAGCTATATATATATTACATTTGTATTCAATTAACATTATTTATCTCAATCGTATGAAATTAAAATTAGATTTTCAGAAAGAATAATTTTCGATGAAAGTGCATGTGAATCACCTCGTGTGTCATTTTAAGAGGAAAATATACCGTCGTTTCACAATGTAGTGCTGCTTGGTACTGATGTCTGAATGATTAAAGTAATTACTCCAAAAATTATTTTTAAAAAAAGGAGAGAAAAAGAAAAGAGGAAAACTCGTGCTGGCTTTGGTATGCAATATTTTGTGTGGTCCGCAAGTGCCTTAAGGAAACCGTGCGAGGTTATTGTTATTATAGGCTCATTATAACAACATTTTATCACGGGTGATGCGAAGGTGGGAATCCTTCATCTCTTAATTAAATGGATAAAACACTCTTAAGTTTTCAGGCGGAAGTGTTTATATATATATACAGCAATCATAGCTAAATAATCATCTATTATATACTATTTATCTAACCTATTTTTCTGTCGATCCGGGAAATCTTCCTTATTCCTTTATTAAATTCCGTGATTTACCCCTCATTTTAAAGCTTATCGGACCGTCTAACGACAAAATGTACCGCTTCTCTTAAATTTGGGATTTAAAATTATCTAATAAGAGGTCCTTCAATGGATGCCAAATTGGTGTTGTCTATGCCAGCGCCATTTGTTATCAAGTATAAAAACAACTCTTCTGTTTTACTGTAGCAAATTGCACAGTTTTAGCTGCGTCTGTGTGTTAAACTTATTCAATCCTTAGGCTCTACACATTCATTTATATTATGAATGTGCGTAGAGCCTAACCAATAAACAGTAACTATATTTTAAGTAATGGAACTGTTTCGTTATTGTATTTTAATGCTAACAAATTAAAAAAACTACCATTATAGTTGTGATTAGTTTATTATTTTGAATATCTAAATAATAGTGGGGAAAAATTGTAACAGCTATTTGTACTGATGTGTTCAATTACATATCTTCTTTTCTACCAACACCCGTTTATTTTTTTCTATTCTTCTTAAGGTCCTTTTTTCTATCCTTTATAACGTCCTTTCTCCCAAATTTTTAAAGAATACAATGCCACACAAAACGATTTGGTGGTAGACCAGTGCCGACGCACTGGTTGACTGGATTTCTGATTCTGATTCTGACAACATTGCTTGCAATCAAAATAGTTATTATTTCCGATTTTTGCTTAAGCATTTGAGTTTAAATATATAATTCGTGTAAATAACCGCTTGAGAGTTTCTTATCCAGTCGACCAGCTAGTTGTAAACTTCAACTTACCTGATTTTAGAAAAATATTTATTATTGATACTAGATTGAACTGAAGAATGGGGACAAGAAACAAAGGGTGAATAAACGCAATGAATTACAATGTGATACGCAATTTATAATATATTACCCAAAACTTATTTTCTTCAGCATTAATATAAAACCCAAATACTAAGTAGCTCTTTCTTACCCTCCAGTTAGCCAAAGATCTTGATTAGGAACCTCCTCCTTGTTAGGATCTTAAAGACAATTTATTCCCTTTTATCTTGTCCTGACATTATAATCTCTCTTCTTCTTTTGCCTTCAGGTATCTTTATCGATGTTATATATGGGTCATAATGCACCATAATTCTAGATAAAAATTCTTAAAATAGGCCATACCTGACTGATGATATGCAAATAAAATCGTTTATATCGCCATTATTCAAAGAAATTAACAAAAAAGGGGTTTCAGTAATACTCTACTGCTCGATAATTTTAAATCGAGTTTATTATTGATAAAAGATTTAAAATATGTAACGTCTATTAAACCTTTTGGTTCTAGCTATATCATAAAGCTTCCTGATAATTGGGATATTTATGAAGGATTTAATGAATAATTGAGTAAATGAACGAATAAAGGAATGACAAGGGGAAGGAATAAGTGAATGCATAAATGAACATTTAAATGAATAAATAAATGAGTGAGTGACTGACTGAATGAATTAATGAATGAGTACGTATTAATCGTTGAAAAAGTACATTTAAAGTAATTAAGAGCTAAAGCTAGATGTGAAAGAGAGAGTGAGAAATAGCTAAATTTGCAATATTTGAGGTTGGTAGAAGGTAAAATAGGCTCGTATAGTTCTAGACGGAAATTCTCTTTGCATTCTTCAATGTAAAATGAATAACTTCGAAGACATGTTTCTTACTTTCATTGTGTCTTAAGCTACAAAAGTAAGAAAATTCAGAGTTGGTGGTACCCTAACATGTGTACTTCATTTGGCTCAAAAATATTCTATGAATATTTCAACACCAAATAATTACCAAAGAATTGTTGTACCTTTAACCTTAAACATAAGAAATAACGCACCAATTCTATGTGAGACAAAGCTAATAACATTTTTAGAAACAAGGTATTTGTAAGTTTAAGGTAATATGATATAGATTTTTGAAAACAACACATTTTAGGTTTTGCATTAATTTTTAAATTTTATATAGAAAAAAGTATTTTTACTCACCTTGCGTTCCGTTTACTGGAAAATAATTGACCACTATAAAGTACACTACGTCTTGTTATCAATACACATACGTATGACTATTACATTATGAAACATGTAAAATGAAATACTTGAGCAAATTAAATTACATGTCATTAGTATACATTCTATCTTCCCCTATTACATTATAAAAAAAATGTGAATTTGAGTAAATTAAATTACTTGTCACTACTATAAAATCTACATCTCACTAAATGGAGATGTAACAAGACATAAAACCGAAGTAAGAAGTTAAAGAGCGTGAAAGTACAAATTTGCTTAAAACGAGAGAAAAAGAAAAAATGATTTTTTCCCACTCCATATAAGAGCATCAGAAACTAAAAAGAGGAGAGAGAGAGAGAGAGAGAAAGGGGGTGGGGGTAAGAAAAATGTTACTATTTATTAGAAGAAATACCAATAGTTGGGTTCCTAATTGAGACATATATCTATGATTTGTTTCTTGTGTAAGTTATTAGATTGTCTTTCCTTTGTTTGTATTCCCTCATCATAATTTCCTAAATTATTTCCTGTCTCGTCTGTTAGCAAAACCTTGAGCTGCGGCATTCTTTCTCGAAAGTTCGTGCTCTGTTTCCGGGTCTAGCCAGAACACTTTTGCTCGCATAGTTTTTGAAAAAATAGTGATGAATCTTCATTATGTGTTTGTGTCAGATACACTAGTCTGAAATTTGAGTTTGTTAAATAGGAATATTTATAGGAATGTTTCTTGGCTTTTTCACAGAAAAAAAATTTAGCTTTTTTATGTGTTTGTCTAATTATTAACCCTCTGACTGATTATTCCTCGATTTTCACGTGCAACGTAAACGTAGTAAAAATTGCTCATTTCGTGAGTTCCACGGGCATGAGCTCTTCCAGTGTATTTAAAACAGTATCCCGCTGTGTTATCGTTAAAACATCAGTAATGTAATTTCTCAAGTATTTAGACAATTATTTCGGTTTTATTCCAGAGATGGCTTTAGTTGCATTAAGTAGACCAATTTTCAGCGAATCGAATTCGCTGAAAAAAATTAACCGCTAGTACCTAGTTAGGATAACTACCTGGCTAACCTAGTAAGACAAATACATGAAAATCCTGATGCTTTCTGGTTTGTCTGTGAAACTACAACATAACTTTTAAATTTTATCAACTTGTTATATTGTTAAGTTGCACCCCTACCATTTGTGTGTTTCAAAAATTAAACAGCCCCTGTAATGTTGTTTTACTAAAAAATGTAAGTTTCTTTTCTGACGGACACAAATATTCCTCCCCCCGTCATTAATTCACTCTTAATGTATTGTCAAATCATTCTTTTTGAATTAATTCTTCTCTTGGATTTACATTTCAAGTTTCAGATTGGTCTTAATTAATTCCAATTTCTGAAAGTCCTTTTGGTGGCAGTAAGGAGAGGGCAGTGGCTCCATCTGTATATTTCTTACAATGAAACAAAGTCAGTAATATATATATAGTGAGAGTACTATTATTGTAAATGATATAACGAATGTTTAAATGATGAAACAAAAATGAGATATATGTTCAAATAAATCATCGTGAAGCACATCGCAGATGTTGGTGAGTCATTCTTTTTATTTGTGTTCTTTTTTGTTGTTTTCTTCCATTCCCTCCTGGTGTTTTGCAAGTTACCTTTGTACTACCACCAACGTTCAGGCCCGTTTTTATTTAAAATTACATCTTCTAAAACTATCCTTTGGTGTTTCCCGACCATAAAGATTTAGTTTAACGGGGAATTTTTCGGCATATATTATTAAATAACTCGTAAGCAATGTATCTGTTTTCTAAACGTTTATCCCCTCGGATCACTTGCAAAATTCCTTTTTTCTAGCAGGCATAATTAATTTATTTTTATTTATTTTTTACACGCGAGTAAAATAAGGAGGGGGTCACCACGACACTTGTTATACGTTTCATTAATTCATATATGCACAGGGACACCTGAAAATGAAATATTGCCTATTATAATGCGCAAAAAATCAGTTTATTCTTTATAATGTTTCAACAAAAGTGACATTTAAGCATTAGGTATATTATATCTTTGCTTAACTGAATCTTAGAAACCAAAGCCAAAACATAGCTTTCATGGTGATATTCGTGTTCAGCACGTTGAATTCGTTAAGAATTGGGTGTTTTCAATTTTGTTACACAAACTATGGTAGAAATTATTGGTCAGTGTCATTAGTAAGGGGTGCTTAAGTTACATTCCCTTTACAACGACGAACCGCCTTTCACCTTTTTTTCATGTAAATTTTATTTAATTAGAGGCTATCATTGAGAAGTCCCCCCATTCAGCTCTTCTTTTTTATTTACTTATTCGGATATATACAGTAAAACTGCTCTATAGCGGACACCTGCCTTTTACTTTATATATATATTAAACTGTAAAATACATCAATTGTGGCACGAGATATTCAAAAACTTTCTTTATTTTTGCACTATATTTATAAATTACATACGAATATTCTTTTTTTCTTTTTTGCAACGTTTTCTAAAGGGAAACTTCAAGACAGGGCTTAATAAATCTTCAGGTATAATTTCTGTATCACCTGAAAAGGAGAAAAAAAGAAATAAAGAAAAGAATGAAAAGTGACACATTAATTATTATTATTATTTACCCTTTTTTTTGTAAAAAATGATTCTATTTTTAGGCGTGACAAAGATTACGGCAACTTATGCGCAAATTCAGTATTAGATGAGAAAAATACTTTAAAAAATATTAACTAAATCACATTTTGTCAAAAAATAGTAACGCACCAGTGGGGACCGCATTTGTTATAGACTTAGCCCAATTTTTATAGATTAAAAAGGTTAGATATGATGAGGTTAGTTTTAGATACAGAGAATAAAGGAGATAATATTTCATAGATGAAACCTTTTTTGAAGGTTAAATTTTATTTAGTATAGATATGCACGAAAATATTACTTTTCAAACCATTGTTTGTATCATGTTTGGCTTTTAACAGAAACGAATCAAAGTTTGGCGTGCAAAAAATGTCTTTCGGTTTTAAAAACAATTTAAAAAAATAAATAGGAGAATACTTTCTCTTTCGTCGTCATCAAACAGAAAATAGTAAAATTATGTTCTATTTTAACAAACGCTGGCATTGTGAGGAACTTCTAGCGTAACTTTCACAAATAATTTGTAGGTATTGTTTTTACTCATTCTTTTACTGCATGATTAATAACTGTGTCTCAACCACTTTTCATCAGTGTCATCTTAGGGAGTTATTGAAATTGGTTAAGAGAGTTGCTGAATAAAACAAATCCGCTCTTTCGTAAAAGTCATTTTCTTAAATGCGGGCGGAAAATGTACTAATGATACATTTATTGAACATTTCCATCATTTTGTTTTCCATATTTTAGTACAAATTTAAAAAACCATCAAAAATGGGAAATTTAACCAACAGGAGTTAACAAAATTTAAAAAAAGAAAAAAAAACTACATAAAATTGTTTTCTATGGCAAAATCTACAACTTCTTCAAATCAAGAAAAATCCATGTCAATATTTTCAGAATGATACTCAACTTTCAAAATAATTCCCTGCTTATATTTACCACTAATCTTGAACAGTTTTGAAAGCCTTTCTTCACAAAAATCTGCCCGTATTCCTTTTCAATTGCTTGAAATTGAAAAAGTATTAGTTTGTTAAAGAAAATTTGAAAGTGAGGGGGTTTTTTTTCAGAAAAAAAGGGAGTAAAACAAAAGGACATAGAGAGACAAAGATATAGTACTAACAAACAACAATATCCCTTAAAAAACAGTGCAATCGATGAGCACGTGATGTGATAAGCGCCAAAACTAAAATATTTTGGAATCCGATGAGCGAGCGAAGCGATGTAAAGGAGAGTTGCCAATAATATTATTTTTCTTTCATTGTAGCAACTTACCTAGACTACTCAGCCTGGAATACGTTATATATGAAAAAACACTTAGACACATGTTAAAAAAAAAATAAAAATAATAAATGTTAAGTATTATTTTATAAAACTTATTTATAAAATAATACTCAACATTTGTCATTCAGCATAAAACAATTTACTTGTTTTATGCTCAGATTATTTTATGCTCTTTTGTACGACGTAGAAATATTTTTAGTGTGTTATTAAGTTAGTAAAATAGTACAATTTTAATGCAGGGTGATTTCAATCTGAACTGCGCAGAGTCTAATTAGTTATTTGTTTTTTCAAAATATTTCCTCCAAATCAAATTAATATTTTTGCTTTATTTTGTGTGTTAAGAGGCTAATAATATATGATAATGCTAACATTTCTATAGTAACATATTCCTGTCGCTGTTCGAATGAACAACTCAAAGTTTTATAGAAGCAATAATGCAGAAAAATAAATAAATAAATAAATAAAATAATCATTGTGAAAGAAAAGAGTAACATTCCGCTCATTTGCCAAAGTTACCTGATAATACAAAAAATTATGTTATTGCGTGAATACTGCATAATAACTGCTATGATATTTTACTCAAAAATCATAAGTTTTCGAGTTCTGATGCTGTTGTAGCAAATGAGCAATTAGACTTTTTTTCTCTCTGACCCTCTTCTTGATGATTATTATTACCTGCTCTGAATACAAAAAAATCGTGAGTGGCCAAGACTGCCCATTTATTGGAAGGTATTTTACCTAACAAAATCTAAAACTTTTGCGACTGAGATACATACCAAAATCATAAATGACCTCAACCATCAACCACATCTCCGTATAGTTGGGACAGTAGTTCTTTTCAAGAAAATAATTCGGTAGATATCAGTAATCTACCATCAAAGTTAAAAGGTAGGAAAATCCATCCTGGTTGAATTAAATTTGTAGAAAAGTTTATGTATTTTATGCCAATTGTGAGGTCATTTGTGGTCATTTTGAACTTTTATAATATTACAAATTTTAGTCAGTCACTATTTGTATCGAATCTGTGCTGCTTATGTACAACATTTATTAGTAAAAAAAATAATACGATGGCTGCTACTGAATTAAAAATTATATCTGTAATTAATCATTTTAAACGCAACTTTATTCGTCCCGAAATGGACCAGTCGGTAGAAGCTCGATTCCCGCAGAGCACCGAAAGTGAAGCAACATTGACCGACGTCAGTGTTTAGAAGAGTGACAACCTTTCGCAGCTGGTTCATCTAGGGTTTTGTAAGCTAAAAGGAGCTCGTCATGACGTCCCCTGATCTAGGAGCTGGTTCAATAATTAAGAGACCTCTCAAGAAGCGGACGTAAGTCTCCTTCGCATTAAGGACCCCGTTAAACTCCCGAGCAGTGCTCATCTATCTACGCGAGGGTTTGCCAACATCACAACTTTGTGGGATGTTTCAGAAAAAACGTCGTTTCCTTTCGTGCGGAGCTCCGAAATAGGTTTAGTGCATGGATGGAAATTTAGTTGTCATTATCAAAGAGACATTTTCATTGCTAAACAGATACTTTATTAACACATAACGTGATTCACCGACATACTTACTCGGAAATATGCAGCTGAACGTTATGCTTGAAAAATAGCCTATTACCATACAGAAGAAGAGTGCAATGGCTCCAATCCAGGTGTAGGAGATTTTATACAGGTAAAAAACGTCCCTGAAACGAATAAAATGTAAAGAAGTGCCAAATAAATACAATACTACACAGTTGAATTCACTAATCTGGATTCATGAAATCTAACAGATAATTATACAGATATATATTACTAATTACTCCTAAATATGACTGGTGGTTTCAAAAACGATTTAATTATGAAAAGAAAAAAATGAAGAAAAAAAATTAATACGGATTGAAATTGATTTAGTATGTATTGTCTGCCTTCGCCTTTACATTGTTTCCTAAGTTTAATTTCCTAAGTAGTTATCTCAAAATCCTAACTAATCTTACATTGAAAAATATTTTATGAGTAATGTTTGGGGTTAACTCCCAGAATCAGCGGTTTGAAGCCATGTTGCCAATCTCATATGTTGATTTCATACGTGTGTTAAATAGTATTATGACCCTCCGCTCCTGGGAGAAAACTCTCGTTGAGCGCCTGTTGTTTACAACAGAATATAAAACACAAAGAAGTGCATTTTTTAAGGTTTTCAAACTCAAGTAATTAATGCTTTTTAATACGCACCTCTCTTTTGTATTCATACAAGCATGATTTCCCTGTATTTTCTGTACTGTAAGATTCTCTATACTACTCAATATACTCACGAGGTAGAACTGCTGCATTTTCACCAACACTGTAAACAAATGCATGAGCACGGAAAATAATTACTATTTCATATTTTTAATTTCAAAGAAACATAATGCGTTTCGGAAATTTTATTAATCTTTCAATGAGGTTTTCGAACGATATGAAATAAAAAAGGAAAGAATGCCGTCTTTATGAAACCCCAAGGATCCTTTTAAGCACACATTTCGAAATTATGCGTACAGTTACTTTAGAAAGCTTACTCTCCCGTACGATTCCTCAAGAGAGCATGAACTTTGTATTTAACTTTCAGCAAACATAGCAAACTATTCATATATTTATATATAATTTGCTGATCATAAATATAAGTGGTCGTACATTTCCTTAGAAAGCTTACTCTCTCGCACGATTCTTCAAGAGAGTAGTGCATGAACGTCAAATCAATTTTCAGCGAACATAGCAAACTATTTATATATTTATATATAATTTGCTGATCATAAATATAACTGGTAGTTAAGGTTTGAAAAGCACATCGTAAGATTATAACTGATTTTGTATATAATATTTTCATTCTTTTATTCTGTATCTTTTCACGGGATATCTTTTTTGTGCGCCAAATAAATTATTTCAAAATCCTGGTTGTAGTTATTTACTGCGAAAAATAAATTATTAATAACATTAGTGTAACATGTTGTCTAGCTAATTAATCAGTTCATAAAAAGCGCCAGTATCGTTCAAGGTAATTAGGATTTAATATATGACGCCATCTGTGAAACAACTATCAATAGTTCTAGTTTGTTCGATGTATATGTTACCTTTAATGCAGCGTTGCTCAACCTTTCAGTACTCGCGGTCCAATCTTCTATCATAATTTTATCGCGCATCCCCTTACCAAAAAATGTTTTCAACAATAATGTATATGAGTACTTATTCTGTTTTTGAATTATTTTTAACTAACTGCCAAAACAAGAGTAAAAACAAGTAATTTAGTAATAAAATTAATTTAGCAAAAAATCACTATTTGAATTTTGGGCAGAAGTAGAGGATGATTTTTCTGCAATAAAAACAAGGGCATTTCGCATTCTATTACCCTTTTCAACATCCTCAACAACTTTTGTGAAACTGGATTTTCTGTTGTGGCTTCTTTGAAGACTAACTATAGATGTCGGCTAAATATAAAAACAACTGAGGGTGGCAATTTCTAATATTAAGCCTTCCTTCAAAAAACTTTGAAAGACAGGCCCAAGGAAGTTACTAATAATTATTAAATTTGTTTTTAATTTATTATGTTTTGATTAAGAAAGCTTTAATTTAGTAATTTGCTTTACTTTAATAAGTTATAAAATATGTCGAAATGCATTTTGTTTTCTATGTGTATGTGTGCTTTCCTTTGAGTCAGTTAATCAATTTTTTAAAGTAATGTTTTCTCTTGGATATTCTCGCGCCCTAATTCTCGTGTGTTCGCGCCCCACTAGGGCGGTGCGCCCCACAGGTTGAGAATCGCAGCTTCAATGTAGGAAACGTGGACTTTCTATGAAATGCACAGTATGATGCGCTGACATTTATCAAATAACTATCGAATGCCGGTTCATGCATTTTACAGAATACGGAGATATTGTATAGAATACCAGATTTCATATATTGCCGTTAACATATAAGCAAAATACCTCATTATTTATTGTAAAAACAAAGTCAACTATAACGTTAATCGATAAACATAAAATCAATGAAACAAAAACCTAACCGCAGTCTTTGATTGCGAATACTTTAATTTGTCACAGTTTTTTTTTTTTTTTTTTGTTAAATTTAATTTTATTATTTAAATTCAGAAGTGTTCTGAAAGAAAACTGTTAAGAACATGTAGAAAGTAGGTTTTTTTTTTTTTTTAAACAATGCACGCGTGGGGCTGATTGTGGCAAAAAATTAACATAAATGATGCCAGATATTCCTCCGGCCCCGAGGTCTATTGTCAAACCACTAAACTACCAGAGCTTATCTCACAGTGGGAAAAATGCTCGAAAATCCTGAGTTATTATTATTATTCATATTATTATTATTATTTTGAAAAAAAAAGGACTACTGCTGTACTAGGTGAGCATGGCTGGTTGCTAATCGAATATTCCTTGTATTATTTTTTAAAACTTACTTATAAATTATTGTCGATAAAATAGTGGTATTTACGAAGACAGACAAGTTTCTTCCCGCATGTTCATCTAGTAATGCAGGCGCAACGTGAGATATCAAACTTGAATTTAAGATGCCATTTGAACTACATCCTTCTACAGAGACTGGAAGAGCTGTAGGTGGTGGACCGTTGAAAGCAGATCCAAAGCCAATCCATAAAGACAGAGCAATGGAGACTACTAAGCCAACAACTATACCCTAAGAAATCAATAAATAAATACATAGTAAAGGAAAAGTCGTTTCCATACTATATCAGTCGGTAAATTATTTGGAGCTTTAAAAGAGAGAGGGGGAGAGAGGAAATATTTTGCTAAATTATCAGGTACTTTAAAATAAACTACTTTTCACTAAAAAGAAAGACACTTACATTAACAATGCAATACAAATTCACAAATTCGGCTCACATGCTTATGTCGTACAAAAAGTAACTTTATGTTCATTAATTAATTTCTGGAAACTGATGTAAGCCTAAAATTACCCTGAAATAATATTTAAGCATTTTTTTTTTCAATTCAATTGAATGATTTTAAATGGGAACAAGTTTCGCATTATGTAAATGTGTATATATATATATATATATATATATATATATATATATTTATATATATATACACATATACTATAGAAATACATAAAAAGGTATTTTTAAGTGCATAAAGAAGCAAAATTATCACTTTATAAACTAGTTAGGAATATTTCTTTTGGGAACGTTTCGATGTTAAAAAGATACGTATGTCACTTTGCATAATACTATCTTAAAGTCAAGATAAATTAGATTGCATGTATATTAAATAATTTTTTTTAAAATTAATCAATGCAAAATCGACGTTTATCTTCCTAACGTATATCCTTACCTTTTTATTTGATCGTCGTGTCATCATTCCGAGCAAAAATACCCCCAAAATGGGCGCATTAATTAGATTGGCAATGGTCAAAGAAATCTGAACCAAGTTCCCAAACTTTGCGACAATGTAAGCAAATACAAGACCCAGAAATCCATAAAACACAGCTGAAAAAGTTACAGAAACTTAAATGGGGGCATGTCTAATAAAAAATATTTTAAATGAGTAACTATTTAAATGCATTTTTTAAAGAAAATAATTTTAGTTTGTGTATGTGTGTGTGCGTTTTCTTTTTATTTTTTTATAGAATGTATATACTGTAAAAACATTGCTTGAATTTACTAAAAATTTCTTAGTAACATTACAGATCTCAAACTAGTTACTAGAGAATTACCTGTAACCACATGCAATTACTACAGATACTATGAAATTTGCTGTAAACTTACAGCATCTTTGCTTGCTGCGCCCTATAACACTTTTGAACGGTCTTTTGCTGTTTCGAGCCTGAAAACTTTCGACGACTGTGTTCGAGACTTCAACGCAAATGGCGTTGCATGTTCAACATTGATATTATAATTTTATTTGACCCAACTGATTTTACTGAATATATTTAGTTAAGTTATACATTTGAGATCTGAGATTACCATCTAAAATTTGTAAAAAAAACAAAAAAAAAAACATTAGCAAACACTTGAGATTTGGACTACCAGTTTAAAAATTATAAACAAAATGCAACATATATTATTGACGGAGGGCTTATTTTGCGGCCCTAAGAAGCAACCTATCTTTCGGGTGACTAGGCCTCCCAACTCTGGAAGCATCTTAGCAGTGTGGGCACAACTGAACTTACCTTCAACTTTGTGTTCAGAAATGTTAATTCAACACTCACAGATGGCGGCACAAGGGATGAATGAACGTGTAATACTACTGCCAGTTTTCTAGTAAACATACAACGAAAACATCTGCACAGCAACTAATAATCTCAGTATATTTCCTAAAAAAGTCTTAGTGTCCTTTACTAAGTTTAGTGCAGTAAGATTAAGCTGTATCGGTTGCCTGAACAAGTCATGGAATCCCAGTTTCCTGGAGAATTTCTAGTAGTGTTGCAGTTATTTTTTTATAGAGTACTTCAGAAAACATAGTGTAACATGTTTAATGTAGAACTGAAACATTCATAGAAAGGAAAATGCTGTGTCATTCTGAAAATGTTGCAACTTTCTTTTTCAACGTGTATTATAATAATGACGCTTCCACATACGTTTAAAATGGATTTCGTCAACCTTATAACAACACAAAACAAACAGAATGTCAGATTCTAGTTCATAAATAACTGTTTTTCTCAAACATAATATGTCATGAGGTCCAACATTGAAGGATGTTCAGAATCTTTATTTTTAAATGTATGCATGTAGTATGCCTTTTACCCCTAATCGTATCGGCTTTAGAAGCAAACCAAACTTTTAAAAGCATATCACATCGCTTGAACACAATTTTAGAGAGCATTATTGTTATTTATCAAAACTACATTTGTCATTGGATTGTAGTTCACTTTGTTTTCTAACAGGTTATTTCTTACTTCAAACTCATAGCTTTCTAATTTAGCGGCTTTTTAAATATTGTGTACATCCTCAACAGGCTTTCAAGCGTTACTAATTCCAAAATTACTGATTTTGATATATAGGAAAAAAAAACAATTTTTGTATTGGTATTATAAAACTGTGATTACGCCGCTTATTATTTAAATACCTGCTATTAGTAACAGTAAGTAAAGATATAGTATCAGTTTGAATTGTCTAACTCTGCAACAGCAGTCTTTCAAGTGTTATGCAAGATGTCGGAATAATAACCAACACAAGTTCTTGCTAAATGCAAACTACTAGTGAAAAGGAAAGTGTCAGGACTTATACAAATAGCACAACTTATGAATAAAAATCGTGACCTTAAAAATATACAACTGTATTTAGAATATTGTATTCTTCGCAAAAAAGTTCTCACCTTAAACGTCCGTCAACCATTCACGGTCTCTTCTAACCGGTGGTATTCCCTACACAATGATTACGTGAGACTTCATGCCTCTTCGGATTAAACGCATAATTTAGTAAAATAAAGTCAGTGAGAGATTCAAATTTCCAAACGAGACGTAAGGTTGACATCTCAATCTATATTTCCGCTGATATAATCCGCAGTGAATCATCTAGTTAGAGCATAATAAGGGGCTGATAACTTCTTAAAGACTTCTAACTTTTTAGAAAGTTTTTAATAAAATTAAGATGGTAGTTACCATGCTATTATATTTTGAAAGCATTATTCACAACTTACTAACAACTTTGGCAAAAACTGCTATCTTCAGCTCCGAAGTACCCCAAGAGCGGAAGTAGGGACGAATCAAATCTTCTGTTGTTACTGCACTCAATGAGTTTATTGTTGAAGACACTGTGCTTAATGACGCACAAAATATTCCACAGATGCACAAACCAGCCAATCCAGGATTATCACTTAAAGTGGACATGATGAAATATGGAAGCAACTGAAAATCAGAAAGAAAAGGCTTTTAGCCACTCAAATAAATAAATAATTTAATCTTAACTTCTTTACTCTTATACTATGTTCACCAATGTATTTACTATTACTAGAAATCACCCAGCTGTCGAAATTCAACCGTACTTTATTAAATTTTTCAAGTTCAGCTTCGAACGCTTTAACAACTTTTAAATAGTTAGTTGTTGTTGTCGAGTAATCGCGCGTGACGAGGAAGAATGGGTAAGCTGCTCCTGAGTCTAACGGGCCGCCCCCTTATTTTAAAGGTCTCTTAATTTTTGAACCAGCTCCCAGATGAGAGACCTGGGATTGGCACCCCCAGAGGTATCGTTTCACTTGGATTACATTGGAGCCACGACATATTTAACGTCACCAGCACCCTTTAGCATACACAGACACCACAGCAATCAGCCGCCGCGAGAGGTTGTCTCCCTCCCAAGCACTGACCTCAGTCAATGTTGCGTCACTTTCAACGGGAACCGAGCTTCTACCGACTGGCCCACTGCGGGACAGATAGTTAGTTAGTTTTTCTGTTTGACAACTGTTTGTTCTAAATAAATGTTTCAATAAGCAATAATCTCTCCTCCGAGTAACTGATTGACCATTGAGTTATTTATTTAATTTTGGTTATTAATAACACATATTGAGCATAAATTTCATCCTTCGGCACTCCGTCTCCTGTCCCTAAAAGAAATGAAAATTTTCGAGGCATCTTACTATTTTTGAATAAATGAAAAATATAAACACTCACTTTCAATTTTATCAAGAGTTCAAACCGTTAATGCAAATCGACAAACTTACGAAACGTTGATTCGAAGCAAAATAACGCGTCACCACCGCACTTAATGTCTCACTTTATATTATATTAGACATTGTTAGCTTCAAATTGAGTTTTATTTTGTTTGACATTGTAATGGACAAACAATCTGACTGATAATAACAATTTAACTTTGTGAAAGTAAACAGTAACAGAAATATAATTTAACGTGAAATTATATTTCTATTACAATCTGACTGACTTTTCATTTTGGATTTCGTTTTGGTTCTCAGCTGTTTTGTCTTTGCCTATTTATATATAGATAAGCAAGAGGGTTTTTTTGTCAATGCCTTATTCATAATTGCAATAATCATCGATTACTCGTTCAAACTTCCAGTGCAGAGGAAAGAAGCCGAAGCTGCGTAAAGATAAAGTCCTTAAGTAGATTGATCCTAATGACTTTAAAATATTAAACAAGTCTACGTGTATACATACGTAAAATATTATGCTTCTAAAATTCCTATATTTTACTGAATACTTCATATAAAACTAATGTATATTTACAAGAATTATAATAAATGAAGACCACAGTAAAACGCAGTAGGTTCAAAAAAGAAAAAAAGAAAAAAAAAAAAAAAAAGAGAGAAAGCAAGAAAAACGTATAACAATTCATACTGTGTGCTAACAGAATAGCAGGCTTTCAACAAATAATCGCTAAAACTTTGAAAGAATAATACAATAAAATATAACATTACTGCGGAAAATTATGTGAATGTTTTGAAATTTCATTACGCAAGTGATTTACCTATAATTTATCTATTACATCATGCAGAAATTTGTTTTGTGAAAAGCTATGAAAGTGATGTGCAAGCCGGTCATTTCAAAACTTTTTAAAAGGGTATGGTAACATGTATACTGCGTTTAAAAAACACATACACGCACATATAAATACATTCTAGTTTTAAAGTTTAAGGGGGTACAATTGCCCTTTTCTGACGCCCTTAAATAATGCGTCTGGTGATGTGGTTTCTACTGTGCCCGAACCGAAAAAAAGTGGACAGTTTTACAGAAATTGTCAGTAGAAATTTTGAGATTATTGGTTCTACGAAAACGGCCAATATTGTCAATCTGACATTAGATTTGTGTTTTCGTTGTTGTACCAACCATACATACAACATAGAATTGGCGGCAATTGATAAGTGGCATCAAATGATACTACCAGTTGCGTAACTGTACGGTTTTTAAAGTGCAAACTTCAACCACTTTTAATAGTTACAGGACAGTTGAAACGCTCATGTTATTCATAATTTAGCTTCTAAATTAAAATAAAGTTTTAAAAGTTGTATTCATTATAGTTATAAAATATTTTTTACTCGTATGTATATCGCATGAGAGTACAAAACATGTACTCTCTTAAATTTTAACGCAATTTATTATTCCATAATGATACTAAAAATTATTTTCCTCAAGTCTTTTTAAGTCGGTTTATTATTATTTTTTCTTTCTTACTCTTTTTTTTCCCTTTAATGTGCTTACACTCATGTTTAGAATTATAGTAGATTATTGGTTCTACGAAAACGGCCAATATTGTCAATCTGACATTAGATTTGTGTTTTCGTTGTTGTACCAACCATACATACAACATAGAATTGGCGGCAATTGATAAGTGGCATCAAATGATACTACCAGTTGCGTAACTGTACGGTTTTTAAAGTGCAAACTTCAACCACTTTTAATAGTTACAGGACAGTTGAAACGCCATGTTATTCATAATTTAGCTTCTAAATTAAAATAATGTTTTTAAAGTTGTATTCATTATAGTTAAAAAATATTTTTTACTCGTATGTATATCGCATTAGAGTACAAAACATGTACTCTCTTAAATTTTAACGCAATTTATTATTCCATAATAATACTAAAAATTATTTTCCTCAAGTCTTTTTAAGTCGGTTTATTATTATTTTTTGTTTCTTACTCTTTTTTTTTCCCTTTAATGTGCTTACACTCATGTTTAGAATAGTTGTGTAAGAAACATGAAGTTTTCTTTTTGTAGTTACAGTGTGAACACTTAGTATTATTCAAATTGTTGATTTGATAATTTAAAATCATTTAAATATATTCTTAATTTGAAAATAAAAAGCGAATTTTACAAAAAAAATTAAATGAATACAATAATTGTGTTTAAGCGAATCATTAATGCTGTTCATAAAACTAGTGCAGTTTTTACTTTTAAAACCAATTTTAAATTATGTCATTGGAAGTATAGTTTCATTCCCTTCCCTCCCCGAGTTATGTTTTAAAATCGGTTCTTTTTTTTTCTTTCTTCCTATTTCTTTTCCTTTGTATTTTTTTTATTGAAAATAAATAAAGAAAGAAAACATGAGGGACGATATGGCAAAGGAGTAAAATACATACATAACTTCACTTCATTAAGCAATGATTTTAAAATTTAATTATAACTTTTATCCAACCATTTAATCAGTACTATATAACTAGGAAAGGCTTGAAAATATTCATAAAAACCAGCTGATTTTCCGTTCACATGCTTCTTTCCAATGGTTCAACAAATTAAAGGAACCTGTTCTTTGAATTACCCTACATAGATTAAAAAAATAATCAGCCAAAAAAAAAAAAAAAGATCAAAAGATCATGCAGTAAGAAGTTGGCACACCATGATACCATACACCTTTTTGAAGTCGGTTACATATGAGAGGATATCGCATTAAGAAACATGTTAAGTTACTCATTCTGTATAGTATAAATTATTATCATTTTTAAAGACAGATTAGTACAACTCACCTGATCCGCAGAAGATATAGGCTTTCCCGGAGACTTCATAGGATCGCATTTAGCATAAAAGGAGTACAGTACAACACCGACGAAGCAGTTAAATGTTATAAACACTGCCACAAGTGGAATGTTTAGGTAGATTGCTCTAAAACGAAGAAAAACACTAAGATATTGAAGAAATATTGTATGAATTTACGATGCGAAAGCGTGAAACTTTTAATTTAATTTTTATACTCTTTTTATAAAACTTTCTAAAAGTTTGCCCCACGCAGGAAATGTAAGAAGCCAAATTAATATTTATACAAGAAAATATAATTTGTTTCATATTCCTTAGTTTCTTTTCGAATTTTCTTTTATTATTTGCTCCTTATCATAAGTTTTATGCTAGCTTATGTAAGGCCCCTGTGTGATACTTGTTAGTAATCGGAAAGATTTTTGTCCTTTCATTAAAAAAAAACAAGCTCAAAAGTTAAAATTTTTCCTAAAAGAAATAGCATCAAGAAAAAAAAATCAGCACTTGTAGATGAAAATGTAATTTATAATCTATATTATGGCTTCTGAAACGTAACTTCTGACATGTCGCATTCGCTTTCATTTTCTCTTCCGACAGGGAAAATGAAGGCGACGAAATAAAGTATATTGTTATTAAAGCATAATTTGCCATCTACGAAAAGTGTTTCTAAAGCTTCTCATAATGCCTTCACGTAATATTTTCAAGTAGTCTTACAAAAGGTTCGGGAGTATGAAACAAAATTTGATGAAAATCAAGAGGATAAAATAATAAATAAATAAATAAGCAAACAAAAATAAATATTCATGATTAAAAACGCACTCTCTTATTAAATTTAATCGGTTTTTGCGAAAAAAGGAGAACTATGGCAAATGAAGAATAGTATTTGCAAGCAAAATTAGATGTGAGTCGAACAATTAATAGCAAGTTTAAATAAGCCCAGAACAGATGTAAGAATAATCAGATGTGAGTCAAACCATTCTACAAGCCTTACAAGAAGTCAATATAAACCCATGTAAAACGTTAATTTTTTAATAATTAAGTCATCAGAAATTGGGCTTGGAAGCTCACAACCTCTACAAAAATTACTCCGGTACACCAAATCTCACCTTTTTAGGCCTTACCGTTTCTCTACGAAGCACCAACACACACACACAAACACAAAGTAAAAAAGTCTTGCCTTTCATTATATGAATGGATAGTTTTGCGTTAAAATGTAAGTGGTCCTGCGGTGATATTTATGCATTAAAGATCACAGTCTGCTTTTCATTGAAGGAGGTCACCTGCATGATTAAACACTTGAAATTAGATCTTGTAAGAGTACGTAATAATTTCTACTAAAGCTTTGCTAAAAATCTCCGAAAAATTAAAAATTTACTGTACATTCCGTTTAATTTGCCCTTAAACTCATGGCTTTATATATCACTAAAAGAAATAAAAGAAAAAAATTTCATTTTAGGTTTAAGGATTTAAAATGAAAGTACCATGATGGTAGGCATACCATCTCAGAATTAAATAACACGTTTGAATGAATTTTGGTACTTACTTTCTAGACCTTGAAAAGTTTTCAACTGTCAGTAGCCTTTGTACTTGGATTTGGTTTACACCATACATGGATTGAGAACATGGATAAAGAATTGACCATACCCTGTAGAAACAAGCCAAGCATGGTATAGCGAATTGTAGGATCAAGTTCAAATCTGTAAAAATTATTTTAAATCTTATTCTACACATGCATTATTTATATTAAGTTTCCTCAAATAGAAAAACAATATTGAGAGCTGCTAAATTTTACTTCAATTTCCTTATTGTTGGTGAATAACATAGCATTTGGATATTGGAAACATAGCTGAAATACTTAACAATTTAAGTACAGCCATACTATTGAAATTTACACCCCATATTAAAAAAAAACAAAAGGAAGGCTGTCATAACAGGAATTTAAACAACAAATTACATATAGAATTATACAAGCCTTCCTTCCCATATACATCCAACATCAAATTTATATTGTAGCTATCTGTCTCTCGTTCTCCTTTAGTTTAATTACTTCAAATATACCTTTTTCAACTGTTAACACACTTTATTTACTTATTCACTTATTTATTCATTCACACATTTCTTATTCATTCATTCTCTGACTCATTCATTCATTTATTCAGTAATATCCTTAAAAATCCAGATCATAAAATTTCATGGGAAAATAGGATCGTTTAGTTATGATGAACTTCGTATCTCTACATGTTCTATGTCATAAGATCCTTGCGATAAAGTTTGTTCCGATCAGATTCGTCCGCTAGATCAGAATTCATATAGGACTCCCGTAGGTGCTAATGTTAAATTTCTTTAAACTAATCAAAATTGAACAAGCTTTGTTCGTATGAAAAAATATTTCACGTCGAGGGTTCTTTTCAATAAGTTTGCTCATTGGAACTTGGATGTTATGTCTAGGGGTTATATTAATTGTTTCCTACTTTCCGTTTGCTAATGTTAAGATTTTTTGAAGTGTTCAAAATTGAACTAAAATATGTTCAAATCAATAAGTAAAATATGGAAAAGAGATGTTTTCGCCGAGATCTTTTGAATGTAAAAAAAAAATCTTTTGAATCGGACAATTCTTTCAAAAATTCAGTGAGGACAGACAGCCATACATTTTCCTCATCTCAAAACCCTACTTTTATTTTTTTTTCCATTCTTTATTTAATTATTTCGCTTATTTTTGAATTTTCTTTATTTTTAACTATATTTTCACGATGCAGTAAAGACTTGTTTCATACTTTTTTTAAAAACTTTTACGGTAAGTGGGCTAAAAGTTAGTCAATAATTACAACATTTTAGCCAGTTCCAGAAACTGGAGTTTTGACTCAGTTAATAATTTCTTCAAAGCAATTAGTTTGCATTTCTCATTTTTGGTGAATTCGTATTATGTAGGAGACACCTAAAATTAAAAAGGTATTGGAAATAACTAGTTCCACGTGTAAGAAAAACACCATTTTGAGACAAAATATGTTAAGTATCCAGCATGATATAGAAATACTACTCATATTGTTTCTTTTGTCTCTTACTCCTCTTTGTTTCTGGCTGCACCATATTGTCCGTTTGGGATATTATACATCTTTTCTTCTTTTTGTTCTATTTTTACTAAATCTGTACATCTTTTTTCCTATTTCCAACTTTTGTTGCTGGTTTTACATTGCAAAAAGATTTTCCTTTTCAATTTTTCTTCAACTATAGTTTCTAAGTAATCGAAGAAAAATAAATAGTTCCCTTATCGAATGGGTCAACCCTTGCTATGATGGTTAATATTCAATTGTTTCTAACCATTTAATAGTTAAGCCCTTTCTGGGAAATAAACGTTTCTAGTTATGTGAAATCGTAAAACAATAATTAAATTGAAATAAAATGAATATAAACGACCGTGGCACTGAAAGTCTCTCTCCTTCAACAGCAATTTGAAAAACAGCTTTGAGGCCTCCAAGTTCGATGCATCCCTTAAGAAAAACTGCAATGATGCACACAAACATGAGCAGAGCCTGAAAAACATCTGTCCATAGCACAGCTTTCATGCCACCCTAAAAATTAAAAAAAAAGCATAAACATAATTTGTTTCACTCTAATATTTGCTTATGAAATTCAATTTCATACTAAAATGAAATTGAACATTTTGCAAAGGTTTTGCATTGGAATATGTCTAGAAGGGAAACATGATGCTCTATTGACTAATTTACTTGCATCCTTATTATTCACATGATTATAATTTACATGAAAAACATAACTAGGCGTCAATGATAGCATTATTCAACGGTCACATCGATTCTGGGCTTTTCTCAAAGCCGCGTTGGATTTAAATTATCAATTGCTACCTTCCCGATAGATTTTCAGCCGGCAACGCTCAACTCTTTTTTCTGTTCAGGTCTGCAGTCCCTCGTTTTCTACTGTTTTTTACATCTACTTGAGAGACAATTGTTTCCCACAAGTTTACCATGTTAAGTACCGTACATGCGTTTTTTTTTACCCCCCTATTTGGACATGGGTCTCAGTTTTATCCGACTACAAGAACGTTCCGCGAAAAACAGGGCTCAACATGCAGCAAACATGTTTTTAGTAATTTTGAAAAGTAGGCTAAAGAGGTGTTATGAAATGTTGAACTTGGCTAAATAAATCTTCAAGCATCTTTAAACTACACAGTGAAATAGCTTAAATAAAAAACGGAACTTTTTAAAATCTACTTTCCAAAATCTGTGCTTCCACAGACAAAAAGTGTACACTGTCCCCCACATTCAACTTTTAATAGCATAGTGACTGTTTACAATTGTTTTTCTCTTCTTTTTTCGACATTTCGTATAAGTAGCAGTTGCTCAAACCTACTGGCTCCTGGTTTTGTTCACGAATGCGATTGTTTTCAACTTTATGTGTTTTTGAATTGCTTGACTTATTTTTTACTGTTTAGATTATGCATGTTTTATTTATTTTTTTAAAACTTAACTCAGCATCTACTAACGTTTCGCCGTATGCGTTTTCTATGATTTAAAGGTCCTTTTTACACTAGGTTATGTGAGCAACTCATGATTCGAAAACAGTACGAAAACAGAATTATATTTTGAAGGAAAGTACTTTTAGCATAATTATACAGCAAGACTAAGTGAAGTTTACTTACTAAAGTGCAATAGAATGTACAGACAGCTGTTATAGATCCAACAGACACCCAAATGGACAGATTCGTTACTGCATTTAAAGCAAGATCTGGAGCATAAAGTACGGCGGCCATGAAAAGTATCTAGAAGATGAAACTTTTGAAACAGAAATGTCAAATGAAGAATCAGTATTTACTAAGTAATTTTTGTAAAATTATCTTATAATTCGCAATTTTTTATAGTTCATAAAACATACATAGTCCTATAAAAATTATATTTCATTTATAATATTTTGCTCATTTTAAAAAAGTTTTTAAAAATTTAAGTTTGAATCAATGCTGTTACCGCACAACCTCTGAAAAGCTCTTGATGAACAGATCATCATAATTCAAATCATGAATTTCTGCGACATAATATTAAATGTTTTCTCGCTACTAAGTTTTACAGAAGCAAAGTTTTGATTCTTAGTTTCTGCGTCTTCATTTAGTTCCCTCTCTTCAAAATGTAGAAAACTTTTATCTTTAGAAATAGTTCTAATATTTCTTCATGTGAAACAATATTTTAAGTTTGTCTTATTTCAGTTTAGTTAAGTAAAATTGCGTGTAATCATGATGTAGTATGGAGTGCTTCAATTATTGTAACTATTCACAAATTCATTATTATAACCATTAAAGATCAGAAGTATGAGGAAAATAATTCTTTTCAAGAGTGTTCTATAACGGCCAGGTTATATATCTGGAAATTATAAATTCAGTTTATTGCAACCTTTGGTGTCAACATAGATCAGCCCCTGATGGCAAAGCAAAAACGTAAATAAATCTTATCATGTTTGAAATGTACGGAGCACAATAAGACAAGGTGCGTCATGGTACAAATATACTCAAGACACTTCCCTTACACATAGATCAAAATTACTTAAGGTTTTAACTTTTCTGATACAGTACATTATAATTGTAGTTATTTATTATTACTGAATTGGTTTTTCAATTTATAAAGTTGTATTAGAAAATTCTATCATTTAACATGCTTATCACGGAGATAAGTACACTATAAAAAATCATCTTCTGTGAAAAAATAGCTTATTTAACGATTAGCTATGTCTTTATCACTAAAAGGGTTTCAAATTGGCAAAATAGAGATTCAAAAATCTGGGGATGTATGCAATTTCGCTCAAAAAATCGCCAATTTTCAAACTTAAAAGAAAAAAGTTGTAAAGATCTTAGGTTTCAATAAAACTTCAATTCTTCATTCAAGTTAACATTTTACATTAAAATTAAAATTAAAAGATGATTTTCGATATTATAATTAGAAATAGTTCGGAGAGAATGTGGGCAACGATAATGGAAAAATACTTATTGAGTTCTGCAGTGCTAATGATATAAGGATTGCACAAACGGCTTTTATAAACTCAGGAATATTCACAAATAAACTCGGTATCAGCATCAGCATAATATACAATTAAAAACAATTATTAACCATATAATTATTAAACAAAGGACTCAACTAAAAGTATTAGATGTCAGAGTCCAGCGAGGAGCAGAGTATGGCTCAGACCATTTTATGGTTCGAGCAAGACTTGCATTTCCTTACTCGGCTAATTAGCTGCAATTTTGCGTTTAGTTGCCACCATTTTTGGTGTTACTGAACACGATGTTTTGTGTTCAGTTGGTGTAAAGTTGAAAATTATTCATTTTTGATGTACTTTATTTTTTTTTTTTTTTTTTGTTGACTAAAAAATATAGACAGTATAACGTTTCTTAGCACATGAAATTTTTTAACTCCGTTACGTATCGACATTTCATTGTGATTGCTCATTTCTATGAAAATAGCATTAATGAGCAATCGTAATGAATTTTTGATGTGTAGATGAGTTAACGAACATCATATGCTAAAAACCATTCTGTTGAATGTATTTTTTTAGACAGACACTTAAAACAATTTAAAATACATCAAAAAATGAATCATTCTCCACTTTACACCGACTGAACACCAAAAATGGTGTTCAGTAACACCAAAAATTTTTAGTGTGGAGAAAGGGGAAGTCCTTCAGCAATGGATGATATTGATATCCCGGAATACACGTTGGAAGGGATAATAGGACAAAGCATAAAAGGACTTTTTCAAGAGAGATTAGATGAAAAACTGGAAGAAAAAATAATACTAATGCAACTGAACGGTATCAACATACTAAAGCATGTAAGTGCAAAGATAAAATAGCGTAAAAAAAGCACAAATTCAGAATAAAAAGTATCGCAAATAGCTATTTCGAAACTACAGTGGAACCTCTTCATCAGTGCAGAAAAGGAGCACTCAACACACAACTAGACAGCTATGAGTGAACAACCCCCTGTTCACTCATAGGACTCACTTGGATGGGCGATGTTGAAAAGGGATGAGGGATAGGGGTTTGGATAAGGAGTGGACCCTTGACCGGAAGAGATGGAATAGATTTCTTATGGATTTTTTGGAAGGCGACACCTGAAGCAATTAGCCGATATTACATACATACATAATTGGAAAAACTATGAGTGTAGCTTTTTTTGTTACTTTAAATAAAACAAAAAATTATTTATAAGTAAATATATACCGGACATGATTTCACTATTCTATGTAGAACCATTTTCAAAAATATGCGGTGTGTGTAATTTCAGCCGAAAAATATTATAATTGTTTACTAAATTTTAATTGTAACCCCTTTAAATGTTGTGCTGGAAACTTTATATTATTTATTCTATACGGTAGTACTTACCGATTGTGTCACGAAAGCTAAAGAGCACAGTTTTCGAGCTAATTTTCCAAACCTTCTTTCAAGATACTGGAAAAAAACAATATGTTGATGATGAGTTAATTTGATAGAATGAGAAAATAATGGTAAAGATAGCAAAAATATGAGTGTTTGTTGCAATAGAACAAAGAAATTAAAAATAAAATCAGTTCAAAAATCTTTTGATCAAAAATAAAATTGTCAAGTGGGAAATTTATGTTACACACATATAATTTTTATAAGGTATACGATAAACATGCCGTACGATACTTAAAACATATATGGGCAACGCCCGGCTCGTGGACCGATCTGGCTTTTGATCTGGCCAGAGAAACATTTCAAAACATTTTTAATGTGCTCGTCTTAATGAAACTAATAATAATAATTTTTAGAAAAAAATAGAACCGACTTCAAACTATAAAATGCGCTGAAAAGTAAAAAATAATATTATTTCTTAAACAACTTCGAAACGACTTTTAAACATAATTTTTTAAATCGGTGCAAAATTATGAGTCTAATTATAATTACACCATGCGCTGTTTTACACGGAAACTGTTGCAAACTCTACGCTATTTATATTTGTAATTGGTTCATAGTTACAAAAGGAATCATGCATCAAAATCCATCGTAATTTTGCACCGACTTCAAAAATTATGTTTAAAAGTCGTATTGAGGTTGTTTAAAGAATAATATTATTTTTTACTTTTCAGCGTAATTTATAGTTTGAAGTCGGTTCTATTTTTTTCGAAAAATTATTTTATTTTATTCTTTTTAGTGTAAATACATTTTTATATAAATACTCTATTTTTAAAACATACATGTCAAAGGGGAAACCTTTGAGGGAATGACACTAAAAATTAACCGTTTGTAAGATAAATTTCGTTTTAAAATCAATTTTAAAGAGTCACTAGAGCAAGCAAACTGATTGGATTTAATTTCTTCTTCAGCGAAGCCTTCAGTCTATTTCTTGTTATAATTGCTTTTAATTTAACAATGAGTTTCATTTTTATTATCGACTTTCCCAACAAAGAAAAATCGAACCTAGCCTTTCCAATTAAAATGAAAAAATGCATTTTTTTCACCCATAACGTTTTTCTAAAAAACAGATGTAGTCAAACTGATGTGCTATATTTGAGTTAGACGACCCTCTATCGATCAAAGAAAAAAATAATCAAAATCAGTTCATTTAGTCATAAGTTATGGATGAAAAAGTAAAAAAAATTACCACATTTCAGCCCATAACTTTTTTTCTAATTATCGAATGTGGTCAAACCAAGATATGGGACGTATGGGAAACCACCCTCGATCGATTAAAAAAAAAATTCATGAAAATCGGTTTATCCGGTAAGAAGTTATGAGTGGACAAAAAAAAAAAAAAAAAAGAAAGAAAACGACATACATACAATATGAATGTATAAATTCCTTCCTTTGTGAAGTCGGTTAAAAAACTAATAAGCCTTAACTAATAAATCGAAGTATTGAAAAGACTTACAGATGAAAATTTTGAAAATACTCTCCGCCTGTATATTGCTGGGATTGATCCCAACATCGATTATTTTCTTCTTCAAATTCAAGCTCACCAACTTCTGCTGATTGTAAGTATGTACCTAATTCCTAGTCAGTAGGATATTATTCTGGTGCTTGTAATTTTACCATTATACTTTAGTTATTTCATAAATACTATATCGAGAAATGAACCGTAATATTTGATTTTCCCCCTCAACTACCCAGTATCTACGACCAGCGACTTCGTTACAATTTTTAACTTTAAACCGCCCCAACTTTCCAAAAGTTACCTAATTTAAAACATTGCACTGAAAGTACATTTGTTTCAGTTCGCTCGTTTGTTTATTTTTTCTTTTATTCGTCTTTAAGCTAGACTACACAAATGAACATATTGCTAGTTATTTTTGTTTTCTTTTTTGTAGTTATTTTAATGTCCAATCTTAAACACACATTCAATTTCATTTTTTTCTTTTAGTTTCACCGTTGGCCATACTACATTCGGAGATAATGATGTTTCTATTCCCAATGAATGCACTATTTCACTTAATATTAATATTGACAATGTTACATAGGACGGTGTTCGGTAACTATTATTTTCCAAGATCAATTTTACAATTTTCTGAAGTTACGAAAATTTTACTGATTTTTTTATTGAATAAATGTTAATTGCTTAAGTCTGTACCATGCGAATCGAACCTGTTGCTTTTGAAATGGAAAACAGACGTCTTACCACCCAGCTACCGACAAATTCCTTACAAAACGTACTACAATAGCTTTATACATCTAATCCTAAACAAAGTATTTTTAATTAAATTTTTATTGGCTTATATCCTTACTTTTAGGTAATTTAGACTGTTTTCCTTAAAAGGATATTACTAATCCAATGAAACATTTTCAACGTGCGTGCGTAACTCTCACAGAGAGTTCACCTGCAACTTTCTTAAATGAACGAACTCGTTCAAATGAACGACCCTCTAATGAATGGAAGTTTAAAAAGAATGACACTGCCCATCTCTGCCTCGGTCGACACACTATATCTTCCTGGCACTATAGCGAAACCTTTCATTTTAGAATGATGTCAAATCCCAATAAGCAAATGACACGAAATTTGATTCATATTATACGTGCACTACAACACATGTAAAAGTAGTGGTGGAGAATACTATCGATAGTTCTCATAAGTTCCCATCGATGGCTTTTTCAAACAATCGATATTATACGATAATTTTTGTGTTGGAAAAACTGGAAGTTTTTGTTATCTTTAGTCAACTTTTGTCTTGGAAATTGTGGTAAGTGCATTTATTTAGTGTCGAGTTGATATTATGAATTGTTAATATTTCTTTTTCTTTTTTTCAAATCATTAGAATAATCGTATTTTCTTACTCAAATGTCAAGCCCAATCCTTTCCATGTCTTAAATATTTTCTGAAATTGTCTTATTTAATCTACAAATATATAAACAAAAATAGTTTTTTTCTATTTTGTTATAAATAAACTTTAGTTATTATTATTCAACAGAAAAAAGCAATATGTTTACTCATTAGGGATGATTTTGTAAGAAATAAACGCATCTTATTGTTACTGGGGGATTCGGGAACCCTATTTTATCCTTAAAAAAAGTTACAATTTTTTTTAAATGCAAAAATGGACAATTTTTAAATGTTACATTTGCATTGAAAAATAATCAATATTTACTCATCTGGAAATAAATTTGAAATTGTTCAACAATGAAACGTTTTTTACTTCGTATTTTTCCCCTAGTAATTATTTGGGTTTTTTTTTTTTTTTTTTGCATATCTATATTCAGTTTTTTTTTTTTTGTGGTAAGTGCGTTCATTTTCGATTTATAAATTTTAGTTGTTCAAGATTTTTATGTTATTTAATTATTTTTCAAGAATTACTTGAGTTTTCCAAGATTTTTATGTTATTTAATTATTTTTCAAGAATTACTTGTTTTGTTTTTATAAAAAAATTATTAAACTCATAACTGGTTTGATTTTTTAAATATATATTCAGCTTTTCATTTAAGTTAGTGGCAAGTGCATAAATTTTGGATCTTAAACACGGCTTTTACCTTCTCCAACACTTTTAGTTTGAGGTTGAAAAGTTAAAAACATTATACGCCAGTTTCTAGTACGATGCGAGCACTACAGTACGCGCATCGCATGCACTCATGTGCTAATAACATCAAATAACTCGCTATCGAAAACTATCCATAGTTTTCCAACACTATGTAAAAGATGATGCTTGAAAATATCGCTCATCTTAAAAAGAATCAGAGCAGAGAATACTTACTTCATATGATGTTGGTGCTTGAAGTCGGAAAAATACTGGTAGGAATATGAATGACGCCAGAAAAGTGCCAACAGCGACACCGACAACAATGAAAGTAAACGAAGCCCCGAAGCGGTAAATCTCAGCTGGAAAACCGAGCACTGCAATACCTGTTACATAGGAGGCCATCAGAGAAAATGCAACAGGAAAGATGGCCATGTTCTTTCCAGCCAACAGGTATTCATCAATTGAGTTCTGCTTTTGTCCTGCAAAACGGAAATAAACACCGATGCCTGCTGAAACGAGAAGCATGAAAAAGATGACAATATAATCCACTGCGCCCAGAAGAATTTTTTGATGCTCCATATTTTTTCCCGTTAAAGTACCTAAAAAATAATTTTGTTTATATGTAAGGCAATTATAGGTTAAATCAATTATTCGGGAGAAATCTTTAACTAAAAGAATATATATATATATATGTGTGTGTGTGTGTGTGTAGGAAAAAGAGAGAGAGAGAAAGATATAGGGATAGGCAGCGTAGATAGATACTAGGAAAAAGTGCCACAATACTAATATTTAGGAAATATTAGTATTGTGGCCGCTCCATACATCCATACCAGCTCCATACATCTTTCTTTATTAAATGAGAAAATAAATTAGCTCCATTCATGATCTGCTACCAAAAGAGAAATTCAATGCAAGAACTTAACTCGTTTTTAAACATAAATAAATAAATAAATAAACATAAGTTTGATCGTACTTTCTTCTTTTGTCAATCGTTAATCTGTTGAACATGCATACTGGCGCAAAACATTTCTTGGCTTGAAATGATAACCTCAAAGTAAATAATAGTTTTATTCTAGCGAATTTATAATGATGTCAATTAAAGAAAAAGGCTTGAGTTTCGCTAACTATAAGCTCCTTCCTTTAGTGCGATTGTTATGCTTGGCGAATATTTTCGGGCGGTGTCTCTTAAAAGGAAAATTAACTTTCTTTTCAAAAGTAAGTATAACTATTACAAATATCTCAACAAATGACATGAAACATGCTCGCAGGAAACTAATAATCAAGCTTAAATCTCACAACCTGATTGTTAAATTTATGCTTACAACAATGATTTATTAGAATTCATTCTCTGCAAAATGTCGACCTTACAAAAAGACTTAACTTAATCCTCGTTCTAAAGAACGAGGATTAAGTTAAGCCATTTTTTTAAGGTTAAAATTTTGGAGAGAATGAAAAGTTACATTCTATGGAATAACTCTGGTTATGATTAGTCTAGAATTATCAAACAAAATCTATCTGAAGTTTATTATCAGCTTCAGCATGATGTGAAATGTTAGATGAGTAGATTTTTTCATTTTGTTACTGTTAAAACAAATCTTGAAAAGGAATTTAAAAATAAAAAACACCTATTCGAAGTTTTGAATAGAACTTCGTACGTTACCACCCTCACTGAATAATTGAATTTGTGCCAACTTGCATTCCAAACAGTCAAATGGTGCAGCTTTATAAAACAAACATACATGCAAACGAATAAATGCCTGAACAAGCTCTTACATGTGTAATATATATCAATATCACACCTAATGTAGCTATCACATTGTGAGTTAAAGATAACTTATTACTATCAAAGAATGATCGCGCCAGTAACACGGAAGACTGCCTTGGTAGGAAGGTATACGTCAAAACAGACTAATCCAGTTCCAACCCCTAAAGGTTCTCAACATTTTTTTCCTTGTGAACCGCTTCTAAATCCGAAAGAAAGTCGCGAGCTCCCTTCTGTAGTCGTGAGAAATGGTTAGCAAAACTAGAAAATTTACTAGCATATTAATTTTTCATATGTTGCACAAAAGTCTATAACAAGAATTCAAACTATAATTCAAAAACACCTAAGTTCAAATGAAAACTAAACTTCTTTATCATTTGTGCTTTTTAGCCTACTTTCCGTAAAAGTAAAAAGAAAAAATTAATAAAGTGTGAAAGAAGGCTTAATGTATCGTAAAAATATCTTTAAAAATAAAGAAAAGTCAAAAATAAGTGAAGTAATTAAAGAAAGATTGATAAATAAAAAAAATGAAAGTATCGCTTTGGGATGGGGAAAATGTGTGTCTGTCGGTCGGTCTGTCCCCTCCTCCCTAAGAACTTTTGAGGGAAATGTATGATTCGAAATATTTAATTTTTTTTTTGCATTCGAAAGGTCTCGACGAACACGTTTACATATTTTGCTTTTTGATTTGAACAATTTTTCGTTCAATTTTGAACAGTTCAAAAAATCTTAACATTGGAACTTAGTCCTTCACGGCCGGTGTCCATACATGTAAAGCGCTTTACGACGACGTGTCCAGGCTTTAGACGAGAGCTCAAAAGACACCGAGATTAAAAGCCATACATCACACCATTTCTGCCATACATCGAGAAAGTTACTGACCGCATTGGTAAATTTCTGCAGAAGTATAACAAAAGATAGTTTACAAACCAACATCAAAATTACAACAAGCCCTTCAGTCAGCAAAAGACACGACCCTTTCTTCGGCAAGTGTATACAAAATTCCTTGTAACTGTGGACATGTTTACATAGGCGGAGTATCAATGTGGAGTATCAATACAAGAATAAAATAGCATGGGTGACACTGCCGTCTTAAACATTCTCAAATGTCAGCCATTGCTAAGCATACTATTACTACGGAGCACCAGGCCCTGTTTGAAGAAACTGAAGTTCTCTCTACTTTGCTTGCCTTCATAGAGAAGCTACTGAAATACATAAACATCCTTACAACATAAATAGAAAAGAAGAAATTTTGAAAGTGAACAAGTTACGGGTTCTACTGCTTCAAAAAGCACCAATCAATGCGAAGAACAAAGAAAAGGAACCAATCAGAAACCGTCCCAGCAAGCCTGAGATTGGTGGCTTAACCAATGAGGTTTAAGCACATGTAATGCTTGATATATAAGGTCCAGATCTCCTGCCTTGGCTCTGTTTTCACTCTGAAGAAGGCTGAAATATGTCGGGAGAAACGTCAGCCGGAAACATCTTGGTTGGATTACGGCCTATAAGCCGGGAAAATATTATGTTTGGAATCTTAACATTTCATCCTATGGGCAAAAATGATGCAAAATATGTAATTTCTGGGCATAATATCCAAGCTCCTACGAAGAAGGTTATAGGAGGAAGCTCTCATCGTGAAATAGTTTTTGATTTGAACAATGTTTGTTCATTTTTGAATAGATAAAAAAACTTTAACATTATTTTCTTAGGGAAATCTCAATCCTATATAAATTCTGATCAAGAAGACGGATTTGCTTGGAAACTTTATAGGAAAGATGTTAGGCCGTAGAACATGTACAGATGCAAAGTTCAACCAGAACTAAACGAGCCTATTTTCCTATGAAATTTTTTCATCTGGATTTTTAACGGTATTTCTGAATGAATGAATGAATAAGTGAGTGAATGAACGAGTAAATAAATGAATGAGTGAAAGAATAAATGAATAAATGAGTGTAAAAATAAAAAAATAATTAAATGAGTGTATAGATACTAGAATGAGTAAATAGAGGAATGAATGAGTGAGTGAATGAATAAGTATTAACCGTTTAAAAAGGTATTTGAAGAAAAAAGAACGAATGCTAAATACGAAAGAAAGAAAGAGAGATAGCTAGATTATAAATTTGAAGTTGGGGGAGTGTACGGAAAAGTAGGCTCGTATAGTTCTTGATGGAACTTCTTGTTGAAATATTAATAAGGAAGTAAAGTAAACATGTATACCGAAAAAAAATCTTTAAAATTTTTTTTCCTGAGAGTGCGAAAAAGTTGTGGAATGGGATGAGAAATATACGATGAAAAAGTTTAAATGTCAATCGGCTCCATTTTCGGGTTGAAATATACAAAATTCGAAAAAGTTGGAATAAAGTGTGATAAATGTGAGTATACACTTTAAAATTAATGAAAAAATATCTTCCGGTTCCTTTTTGGAATCTGAATGTGGGAAATTAACGTTTCAGTACATTTTCATATTTCCGACTCTTTCTTTTCGCGCTAACGAGGAAATGATAGGAGAAACATATGTTCAAAATATAAATTAAATCAATGAATATCTTTCGATACCACTTGGAGATTCAAATTTTCGAGCTCAGGTAACAGTAGAAATAAGCGCATTTCAAATTTTGTACGTAGTTTCCTATGTCACTCCACAACTTTTACGCATTATCGGGAAAACAACTAATTAAAAAAAAATACTTTTTACGCTCGGTCTTAATAAGTACGCTTTTATTATTTCGTTTTTATCTTTAGTTAGCGATTAAAAACTCCGCCATTGCCACGCGAAGCCCTGGCCGTTTCCGAAACGGTTTTTTCGCGAACCTCAGTGGTTCGCTAAACTAAGTGTTAAAAAGAAACAAAATAAACTACTTCTTCTTCTTCTTTCTAATGGGGCTGCGTATGGCCACTAACCTTTGCAGACCTAGTGCGCACCCCAGTAATCGGCATCCATTTTTTCAAGTAGCACCACTGTTGGTGGATGCCATTGCCACTGAGAATTTGGACGCTTAGTTACCCCTAGATGGCGGCACCTGAGATCTCATGTGTTGCGAATTGCACTGGGTATTTAATTTAGCCGAGAGTATCCAAGCCGAACGGACTCTCAAGGGATCTTTAACATGCCGCACAATCATGCGACATGGACGCAGACGATTTTCTGCATCTTTAAAATCCACCGACTTGGGCCAGGTTTGAACCTGCGATCTTGAGCGTACGAGACTGCGTCTTACCACTATGCCACCCTGTCGACACAAAATGAACTCATATGGCATAAAAAGGAAAATATCCGAATTCTTAACAAGCTACATATTCAAAGCTACATTGCATAACTTGCTTTTGCATTTAAGGTTCTTCAGTCCTTTAAACACATAATAATTAAATGAGAACTTTTTGCATTCCTTCTCGAGATGTACGTTTAGCGAGAAAAGCGTTCGATGGCGTACTTGCGTCACCGAGCCTTTGAGCGAATAGAACTGAAGACAAATCAGCACCTATTCCCAGTGAGATAGAACTCTATGAAAAATTGTGTTTGAACCCTTGGATTTCTACTTGTGATATAAGCTTAGAGAGAAAACGTTCGATTTACGCAACTGTAGCTCCCCCTTGGCGCGAAAGGGCCTGAAAACTTCTCCTCAAAACCTTTTTGTATTGATGTTCGCCAATACCTCGGCACTGTTTGATTTTTTACATTACTAGTTGAATAAAATTAGTTTTTTATATAAAAACACAAAACCACGAGTATCTACCTTTTATTGCAAAAGAATGTTCTCACTTCGTTTGTTTGTTTATTTATTTAGTTACTTTATCCATTCATAATTTTATAATGGGGAAAATTGTTGTAGCATTTGAATTCTGCATTTCGTTTTTCTATTGTTTGTACGGCTAAACGTTCGAAAAAAAAACATTGATTGAATTTAAAATGCTTATAATAAAAGGTCATTAATAATCGGCATTTACTGAAGAATTAATCTTAAACGTTTGAGAGAATAGATTTGATTATGATTTAATTTGAATAGATGTTTTTCCCCTATGAGTGAGACATATTCTATTTTCAGAAATTTGTGTTATTGTTAAAAGCGCATGTGTGAAGCAATTTTTAACCGAGGCCATTTAGCCTTCAGAAATATAGTGCTGATGCTGTATAATTGATATTTTGATACAGAAAAGGTGGCTTGTTTAGATGTGGACAAGTTTTTTTTTAACTTTTCTTTTTCTTAATTCATTCATTTATTTATTTTCTAACGTGAACATTTGGGAATTCAACTATTTGCATGCAATACGAAATAATTTCACATTTTAGGAAGGTAACCGAAAAATAAATTTGATGTTTCATACTCAATAAGAAGTTTACTTTTTGACTTTCATAAACTAAGTATTTCAGTTTATTAATCGTAAGAGAAAACTGAGAGCCGAACGTTCTTAAGCCTCCGAAGCCCTAGATCTTAAGAACAACTAATTCGATAAATTACTGGGAGCTCAAATAATATTCTAAACTGTTAAAATGCCATTTTTACAGTGAGAATATTTAAAACATTTTCAACATAAAGGAATGTAAAATCGATTTTAAAATGTAGAAGTGATTATGTAATTTTTAGCGTGAACTTTCTTTTCTCAATATACACGTCTTATTTTACTTTTAAAAACATTTTAATCCCACGGGTTACATATTTATACAATAATTCTTCCTAACATGAAATATTAAATAATTATGAAATAGATGGCCACTTTATGAGCATCAAAAGATTTGAAATTACATTTCGAAATCATACAAGTTTTGTATTCGTACAGTTTGCAATATTAAATCTAATCAAACATTGTCATGTATAGTTTAAGTCAACCGTTCGCGCTATTTTTGTAAAGATAAAATTTACAAATAAATAAATAATTTTACATAAAAAAATTAGTTGTGATAATATTATTACTAAGATTGACAGAACTGTGTCAAGACATCCGACAAAAACACTATCACCAAACAGTTCATTAATATCCGCTGCTCTATTTGCTTTGGAAATTTGCTTATCTCTCATGATCTGTGAAAAAACAGAGATCTGAAAATGTTTTCTTACCTGTTCAAGTCACCCAATTCTGGTTTTCAGTTATAGAAGACCGATGTTCATAGATGAATCCAAATTGTAAAACCTTAAACTTTTGCTATTCGGTTTGATGTAAGTCTTTACATTCTTGACGTACAACGGAAATGTCTCGATTGTTTCATCAGTCACATATAATATCTCATTTACATCATGAAATATTCACTTCTTTGGGTGTGTGGTATTGACAAATATTTTCGCATATTTAAAGAAATGGCATATTAAAAGAAATGAACTCCAGAAAATTATACGATAAGAGAAATATGTATAATATAATTGAAATAATGTGAAGAAGCGCAGTTAATTTATTACAGCTTTTTTTTTTTTTTTTTTTTTGAAAACAGTAAATAACTTCTGACATATCCTGACATCGGCAGATTACAGGAAACATATTTTAAGAAAAGAAGAATGGACTCGTTATTTCTTACGATATGATGAATATCTCCCCCTCTTAATCAAAGAATTCTAACATGAAAGCGTTTCTCCCGACTTGGATGCTCCCATGCATTTTATTGCCTTGAAAAGAATAATAAATCATTTCAAATTTTTTGCCAATTAAGCTGAGTTTTTCTTGCTGAAACCGAAATATGGTAACAATCTGCGACTTGTAGAATAGGAAAATACTGCCATCAAAAATTAATTATTCAGTTATAGTTTGAACTTCATGATCATTTTTTATTTTGTATGTCGTTGCCATTCCTAATATTAATCAGTTTTATAAATCAGAAATATAGGCCCATTGGCTGAGTGGTAGTCTTCCGTGCTATCATGCCACAGGTCCGGGGTTGACTTACCCTTTCATCCCTTACGTGGGGTCGATAAAATGAGGAAAAAACACGCTTGGGAACTAACACTGCGGATTCCGCGTCAGGCCGAACACGTGACCGGAATATCTGCTTCGGCACCCCAGGGCCCTCGATCTCGAAAGCTGAGATGGGCACAGTAGGCCCCCATTGGGCTGTCGCGCCACTGAGTTAGTTATATATTAGAAATAAAATATGTAGATATTGAAAAGTCTGCCTTCAACTTGCTAATTTAAGCTTTTTGTTACCCGAATTTTTAGTTTCGTCAGTTCTTGCTTGTATTTTTGTTGGATCCATCTGTTTACTCTTGTCCTTATCATTAGAGGAATACCTAGCAATTTAAAATACCTTCCGTAATTAATCCCCCAAAAAATCACGCAAAGTTTTGGTTTGCGCATAAAATGATGAAAATTGAAAAAAAATTCTTGGCATTAAAATTTGAGAAACTACTCTTTAAATTTAGCATAATCTGTTGAAAATTATGTCATGTTAAGAACAGGAAAGTATTTAAATTAGTGGTTAAATTACTGGTATTCTAGTGTAGAGGTATGAATTTCGCCCGGTTTTTTAAGCGCATTACAAAGGAAACAAAAAATGTTTTAATATCCATTTTTTTATCATTTGTTTATTGATGTTTTACTATTACATACAAAAATTAACCAAAAAAAAAAATTAAATTGACAAAGTTATGAGCAGTCAAAGTGGAGGGTCCCAAAAAAGAGGGTGTCTTGGCGTGCATTATTAAAACCTTCCTGGTGATCTGAAAAATAAAAAAACAGATGGATTCTTAAATATTATAGATGCCGCTATCGTATGGCCCTTGGACAAGTTAAAAAAAAGTTTTTTTACAAAATGGTGGCTGTTTGAAAAAAAATTTTGTTTTTGCATATTTTTTTAACAATTCCGATTTTTTAAAAAATACTAAATGAAAAGTTACAGTTTTTGGCAACGTCCACACGATAAAGAGATGTATAAAGGACATCCTTTCCAAATTTGAAGTAAATCGGTGAATTAAAACTCGAGATATCCTTACCGCCAGCTCGAAAAAAGTAGTTTCGAGAAAAACGCGTTCAAAGTTTTTAGACAAGTTTTCGGAAATTTTACTTATAGAATGGTACCGAATACTCACATATTTTTAATCGGCGATTCCTGCTCCATATAAGAAACTTTCTTCTACTACATAATGTTTATTTTCCGATGTTCTCTGGTAAAGACGAGCAGTTCTACCCCCCTTTGACGCCTCTGAAGTCCGGAGTTCCGAACGCTCGATATGCACTTCGTCTCGTCTCGCTGCAAAAGCATTAGCTTCTGGGACGATCGTGATTCCCATAACATCTAAGATTTTTAATATGGGTATAAAACTTTCATTAAAATTACTAACTGCATAGGTTGGCTCAAAACAAACTTAAAATAAAATTAAAAGGAGAATATTCCAACAAAACAAGTTGCAATGTCCTTCAATTAAATATAGATTTAAAAGGGATACTATACAATAAAAATTTTACAAGGGATTTTCAACCGTAGGGACTCGGGAACGCCTACAGTCTTTTGTTGGTTTGTAGCGGTCGGATCGGAACCAATGCCACGTCACTAAAACGGCTAACTCATGAAATAATAGGAATTTTGAAAAATCCTTTTAATGGCGTATTCTTGAATGTCTAAACTTAGGAAATATGAAAAAAAAAAGTTTTCGATTTTTTTTCAAAATTCTACACTAGAATACTCCCTTAAATCTAACAAAAAAAATTAGCGGGCTACTGCATTGGCATGGTTATCTCCTTTTTAGCCTACTTTCCCGTAAAAGTAAAAAAAAAAAATAATAATAAAACATGAAAGAAGGCTTAATGTATTATGAAAATATCGTTAAAAATCAAGAAAAGTCAAAAATAAGTGAAGTAATTAAATAAAGATTGAAAAATTAAAAATTTGAAAGTAGAGTTTTGAGATGGGGGAAAAAGTGTGTCGGTCGGTCTGTCGGTCTGTCGGTTTGTCCCCCCTAATAACTTTTGAACGAATTGTCCGATTCTTTTTGCATTCGAAAGATCTTGGCGAGGGCATCTGATTTTCATATTTTACTTTTTGATTTGAACAATTTTTTGTCCAATTTTGAACAATTCAAAAAATTTAACATTCGTGCCTATGGGTGAAAATGCAGCAAATTATGTAAACTCTCTCTATGTACAAGATCCAAGTTCCCATGAACAAGCTCCCTGGAAGAATTTATTGGCGTGAAATATTGATTTGAACAATTTTTGTTTATTTTTGAATAGTTCAAAAAAAATTAACATACCACCTACGGGGAAATTTCAATCCTATATAATTCCTGATCTAACGGACCGATTTGCTTGGAACAAACTTTATCGGAAAGCTCTTATGACGTAGAACATGTACAAATAAAAAGTTCATCCAGAACTAACGAGCCTATTTTCCTATGAAATTTTTTGATAGGGATTTTCAAGAATATTTTTGAATTAATGAATGATTAAATGAATAAGCAAAAGAATGAATGAATAAATGAGTGAATAAATACATGAATGACTTAATAAATGCATGATTGAATGAATATGTATTAACCGTTGAAAAAGTTATATTTGAAGCAATTAAGAACTAAAGCTAAACGAGAAAGACAGAGAGAGAGAGATAGCTAGATTATAAATTTGAATTCGGTGTATACGGGAAACTAGACTCGTATAGTTCTAGACGGAACTTCTTGTTACTTCTTTGTACGAAGTAAAGGAAGTATTGTAATCGCGAAGAATTTCGCACTCAAATTTCAGCCTGAATTTGCATTTTAATCACAAATGAATCAATTTGGACAGTTTTTTTTTCGCAATATCCGTATGTATGCACATACGCACGTGCGTATGGATCACTGAAATATCGATTTTGACCATCCACGAGTCCGTTTTGACGAGTTTTGTCATGCCGTCTGTATGTACGTTTATCCGTCTGTATGTCGTACGTACGTGCGTATCTCGCAAAGCTCAAAAACAGTCGTAGACGGTTGAAATTTCGTATGTAGGACCTGTATACGGTCTACTTGTGCACCTTTCTTATTGGTTGCAATCCTTTTTTTAAAAAAAGGTGGTCTTATGCGATCTTGTGTCAGTTACGTGAAAATTTCTACTCGTTTTCCATAAGAAGATATTTACCCAAAGCTCATTACTCAAATCAATTTCATAGTTAAGTATATTGGCGCCCATTTGGCGCCAAAATGGTAAATCCAAAGCTGGTGTTGGTATGGCGATTCATGCGATATTTGGCGACTTTCCCGTAGAACTTCCATGTTAAAGCATTCGCAAGAATTAGATCTTGTAAAATTGTCTAAACTCCATTGATTCTCAAAAAACTAGTGGGTTTATGTGTTTAAATTGTTTTCACGCCTCACCCTGAGGCATGCTTACAGTTTTCAAATTTTTCAGGCCTATAAAAATAATAAATTCCATTAATCCTGAAAATAACATTCTCTATATTTACTACACTATATAGGTGTAGGGAGATAATAGTGAAATAAAAATTTATTTAAAAAGTAATGAACCTAAGAAATATAAGTTTTAACGTGCGTTTATAATACATGCACCCATTATTTTTTAATTCTTAAAAAGCAGTTTTATATTTAGTGCAGTACAAAGAAGTCATGTGGCGCACACATCAGCTCGTTTTTCTATACATTTTATATTTACGTCAATAATATATTCCTCGTATTCTTTCTGAGCCATGCGATATTCAATGTGAATACTGGCGAAATGTGGATTGAATCGTTGGTGTAATAATGTGCAGGATAGAGATACACACAGCGGATTTTAATGCTGCGAAGAATTTTCCGACTGGGCCTTCTAACAGTTGCCCACTGAAATAATTTCGACTTTGAACAATTAGCGGAAAAATAAGCTATCGGACTATTCACCGTTATTTTTGGGTGTAAAATAGTTGTTTTTTAATTATTTTTTTCCTATGCAATGAATAGGGCATAAAAGGCGCACAGGATGAAATATTTTTATTTAATAAATCTTGCTACGAAAAGAGCACTGTATTTCTTGTAAAGTATTCATTGCATTATTTTGCGCTTTTATTCTAGTTAATTATATTTCTTATGGATTTTTTAGATTGTCTTATCCACAAAGACATTCCTAAAAAGCCTAATGCAAAATTGTCAAGCACGCATGACCATTCATTCCTTCTTAACGTTAGAAGTGCAAAAGCTGCAGAGCAGTTATTGTGCAAAAAAATAGTTGTCCAATAATTTACGAAGACCAACTAGAAAGTGTCACCCTGGCTACACTCGTTTTATGTTGACAGCGTTTACCCGTGTCGCGGGGTCACCTCTCTGCTATAGTGACATTATGTAAAAAATTGTGAAATAAGGGTTCAAATATTGCTATAAAAAGGATGAAATTTTTTTTAAAATTTTCCTAAGCAAGCAAAAAAGGACTTAAATGCATGCAATGGATAAACATTCACAAAAGTAGAATTAATGACACAGTAGATTTTCATTGTAAAACCATGCAGGTTCATAAAGTTTACTTTAATGGAAGCAACTAGAGAAAAGGCCAAATCTTACATTTAAATGAAGACAAACGAAAAATGGAACAAACAATTCTTTTTACAAATATGTATTTTTAATGAGCACTTTATATTTTCAAACTTTGTACAACAAAATTTTTTTTTCAGAACATCAGTTCAAAGCTTCAAGGTAAGGTGAAAGCTAATGAGCTTTGAATCACCTTCAATATAATTCATCCCTTGGTTTAAAAAAAGAAAAAAAAGATTTATTCAGTATTCGTTTTCTCTCAGACTGAACTGTTCCTTTGCTTTTTTTCTGTGACAATCAGAACCTGAAAAATTAAATTTGAAATCGCTAAGTAAATAACGACGCTCCTTTTTCTACTCTCATTTATACATGTTATATCTTAAAAGTAAGGTAAGATCAGAAGCTTAATGAAAAATTTGCTTGCTAACCAACAGTTAAATTCATGAATTATTGCATGATGTTTAAAACATTCTTTGATACAGCTTTTTGTTATTTTCTTTTACTTACATTTCAACATGTTCTTTTTCCTTAGCAATTTTTGAAGGAAACTTTAAGACAGGGCTTAGTAATTCTTCAGACACATTTTCTGTTTTACCTGAAATGAAGTAAATATATTTGCAATTCGAATATGACACACGCACACACACCCGCACCCATATATATATATATATATATAATCAAAAGTTAATAAAGTGAATCAAACTGTGAAAAGGTGCACAAGGCAGCACACTTAAACAGTTGCAAATATATGTATGAAATAGAGAATATATATATAAAAAATTAGTGGGTATGTGAAAAAACAACAATATAAAAGGCTGAACGTGGGAAATCACAAATATAAACATTCAAAATGAAAAAGAGCCTGCCTCTTCATCAGTGGGAGGGAGCAGGAAGCATATATAACGAAATATTGTCATTGCAGGTTTCTGAGAAATCCCAGCATAGCATGTGAGAAAAAAAAAATTTATAACAAAAATTATAAGACTGGGAGTTGCAAGTCAAGTGAATAATCAAAATAATTTATCCAGTTATAAAAAGAACAAAAAAATTTTTTATTATTAAAAGAAGTTTCGAGTTTACGTGATACTGACTGAGGCAAAATGTAAAAATAGAAAAAAAACAACATGCTATAGCCGAAATTTCCCCTCCCAGACCTGCAAAGCAATACGATTAAAATATAGCTTCTAAATCTACTCACCTCCCAAGGCAGGACCAGAAAAGGAAGACATCAACAACTAGCCGAGAAAGAGATACGCCATGTAATGGCTAAGTCCGTCCGTGTCCACGTGGTTGACCTTGACATTCCGATCTTGCTCACAGACCAACACAATTTCCAAAAACTGGCGTTCCAACTGATGGACTTTAGCCAGGAATCTTCATCCCGTGTGTGTCAATGAGGTTCCGTTATGGTTATATAGCAACTGCAAAACGCTACGCCGAAGTTTTAAACGACTTGATGTAAAAATTAATAAAATTCAGCGGATAATTATTAAAGTAAAAAAGGATTGCGGAGAAGGTGAAAACATTTTTATCCCAAGTTATATTTGTTATTGCAGATTTTAAAATACCTGTAAAGTTGACCTGTGATAATATTTATAAAAACTTTTTTATGCAAATTACTATGCCAGTGTGGCATAGTGATGGTATGGAAATTGAAGTCCTTACGTTTATCATATATGTCAATAATTAAATTACTGTTTCTAATGTTCAATGATAAATCCAAAAAGTTAGTTCTGTATGCATTATTATTAGTGGATTTTAAATTTAGACAATTGGGATAAATTTTTTCCAACTCCTCAGCAATGTTAAAATTGATAACCAGAATGTCATCAATATAGGGAGTTGGAAAAAATTTATCGGAGAAAAAAATCGGAGTTGGAAAAAATTTATCCCAATTGTCTAAATTTAAAATCCACTAATAATAATGCATACAGAACTAACTTTTTGGATTTATCATTGAACATCAGAAACAGTAATTTAATTATTGACATATATGATAAACGTAAGGACTTCAATTTCCATACCATCACTATGCCACACTGGCATAGTAATTTGCATAAAAAAGTTTTTATAAATATTATCACAGGTCAACTTTACAGGTATTTTAAAATCTGCAATAACAAATATAACTTGGATAAAAATGTTTTCACCTTCTCCGCAATCCTTTTTTACTTTAATAATTATCCGCTGAATTTTATTAATTTTTACATCAAGTCGTTTAAAACTTGGGCGTAGCGTTTTGCAGTTGCTATATAACCATAACGGAACCTCATTGACACACACGGGATGAAGATTCCTCGCTAAAGTCCATCAGTTGGAACGCCAGTTTTTGGATATTGTGTTGGTCTGTGAGCGAGATCGGAATGTCAAGGTCAACCACATGGACACGGACGGACTTAGCCATTACATGGCGTATCTCTTTCTCGGCTAGTTGTTGATGTCTTCCTTTTCTGGTCCTGCCTTGGGAGGTGAGTAGATTTAGAAGCTATATTTTAATCGTATTGCTTTGCAGGTCTGGGAGGGGAAATTTCGGCTATAGCATGTTGTTTTTTTCTATTTTTACATTTTGCCTCAGTCAGTATCACGTAAACTCGAAACTTCTTTTAATAATAAAAAAAAATTTTGTTCTTTTTATAACTGGATAAATTATTTTGATTATTCACTTGACTTGCAACTCCCAGTCTTAAAATTTTTGTTATAAAAATTTTTTTTCTCACATGCTATGCTGGGACTTCTCAGAAACCTGCAATGACAATATTTCGTTATATATATTTCCTGCTCCCTCCCACTGATGAAGAGGCAGGCTCTTTTTCATTTTGAATGTTTATATTTGTGATTTACCACGTTCAGCCTTTTATATTGTTGTTTTTTCACATACCCACTAATTTTTTATATATATATATTCTCTATTTCATACATATATTTGCAACTGTTTAAGTGTGCTGCCTTGTGCGCCTTTTCACAGTTTGATTCACTTTATTAACTTTTGATTATATTAGAATATGGCACTAGTTATGCTGCATTGTGCGCATGAGTGCATATTCGTTTCTTATATATTTTTTGGTTGTGGGTATGTTTTTTATGTTTGTTTGTTATATAGTTAGCCCTTTTGGCTTTTCGTTATTGCAATTAAGCTATTGCTTACAAAAAGCAGACAAAAAATAAAAATAACAAATCATGTACCTATGGATTATTACAAATGTAGAAATAAATTATGAAAAACGTGTGTTATGAGCATGGCTGCTGACTATATGCCCAACCCTTTTTGTACACCGTTTTGCAAATTTAACAATATCACATACAAAATTACATGTAATAAATGTCTACAAGTATATATTGGACAGACTTCCAATGAACTTCACAAAAGAATAAATTTACATAGAAGTCAGATCAATAAATGTTCTAATCCATCTTTTGAAATTTTACATTTCAGATCACATTCTTTTCACAGTTCAACTATTAAAATTCTTGCTCATATTAACGATCATAAAGAACGATTACATGCTGAAAATGACTTCTATTTTTAAAAATAGATCCATTTACCCTTACGGGCTTAATACCAGTTTGAATAACATGATATTGGAGAAGATTGACAACGTCTATGCACTTCTGTATGAAATAAATAACATTTTGAAAATTAAACGTGGTAAAAGAGGTTCCAGAATCAATAGTAAAGTTTTTAATTGCCTTTTTCCGGAACTATGGCTTCGGAAATGGGAACAACATTTTTGTAACAATGCCCATGTATTTAAAATTAAATCTGAAGTTTTTAAATTAAAATTCAATTCCTTACGTAAAATATACAAAGGCATTCCAAAATATAAGTTCAAAAATAAACAATTTAAAGATTTAATCTGTGATCTGATACAATTTAAGATTCGTAACCGAAATAATAACGTAAATGTGCTATACTTTGTTACTCTTTTTCAACAAAAATCATTTAATTTTTTCGACATTAACAGTTCTTTTAAAAAAGCTTACAATATTTTCCCTATAAAAAATTGCAAAATTCAAAATACATTTAAGTACTGCAAACCTTTCAGCGCAACTATGTATAACTATAGACAATTTGCATGCAAAGATCCGAATGACGATTCTAGTTATTTATGGCATAAGTCTGAATTCTATAAATATATCGACAATAATCACGGTCATATCCTAACTGGAGATCTCAATTTTATTGAGAATCCAAATATAAGACAACTACTATCACTCGGCGCAAAGTTCAGATTAAATAGAAAGTTAAATTTCAAAAAAGCTTTAATAAATTTCACAAACAATATTAATGATTTCATATTAAAAACCGCATATACATATACCACTCCCTTCGAAGCCTTTTCTGAATGGAAACATAACATACTACTTGATTTTAAGTGTTTTTTAAAAACCCATATTAATACTAATGAATTTGAATATCAAAAAATTAGTAACAAAGACTTAAGCTATATAAAAAATATACAAAAATCATTCATATTCGTACCTGTTGATAAAGCTGCCAACAACTATGCAATTATATGCAAACAATTTTATAAAGAGAAAATTATGACCGAATTGAATAACACATCTTTTTACAAACCTGTAGACGCAGAAGTCAGTTCTATTTACAAGAATTTCGCTGCTTTTGCAAAGGAATGCAAATCTATATTCGAAAAAAAAATTTCTGTCCCTAGGGAATTAAAAATTCCTTTTCTCTTTTTGACTCCAAAATTCCATAAAACACCAATCGGCTTCAGATTTATCTGTTGCACTATTGGTAGTGTGAATAGCTTTTTCAATATACATTTACAAAAACTATTAAAACAAATTTACGATTTTCTAAGAAACAAATTTCATAACACCAGCTATTTTTGGTCAATCAACAACAGCTCGGATGTTGTAAATGCCTTAATCGCTTCCCCTCCTACACTCTTATACTCTTATGATTTTGAAAATTTATTTAACAATATTCCAATTCATCTGCTGGTACATGCAATAGACAAATTATTTGATTTTTTTCACCTAGAATCTGAAATTAACTTGAATAAGGACTTTACACTTAATCTATGCAGTTTTTGCTTCAAAAATAATTTTTTAAAATTCCACAACTTGATTTATAAGCAGATAAAGGGTATAGGAAGGGGAACCAATTACTCTAGCACTGCTGCAAACCTTTTTTTATTCTATTACGAATTTAAATATGTGGTACAATATAACAATAGAATACGTGCATTCAGTTATATTGATGACATTCTGGTTATCAATTTTAACATTGCTGAGGAGTTGGAAAAAAATTTATCCCAATTGTCTAAATTTAAAATCCACTAATAATAATGCATACAGAACTAACTTTTTGGATTTATCATTGAACATTAGAAACAGTATTTAATTATTGACATATATGATAAACGTAAGGACTTCAATTTCCATACCATCACTATGCCACACTGGCATAGTAATTTGCATAAAAAAGTTTTTATAAATATTATCACAGGTCAACTTTACAGGTATTTTAAAATCTGCAATAACAAATATAACTTGGGATAAAAATGTTTTCACCTTCTCCGCAATCCTTTTTTACTTTAATAATTATCCGCTGAATTTTATTAATTTTTACATCAAGTCGTTTAAAACTTCGGCGTAGCGTTTTGCAGTTGCTATATAACCATAACGGAACCTCATTGACACACACGGGATGAAGATTCCTGGCTAAAGTCCATCAGTTGGAACGCCAGTTTTTGGAAATTGTGTTGGTCTGTGAGCAAGATCGGAATGTCAAGGTCAACCACGTGGACACGGACGGACTTAGCCATTACATGGCGTATCTCTTTCTCGGCTAGTTGTTGATGTCTTCCTTTTCTGGTCCTGCCTTGGGAGGTGAGTAGATTTAGAAGCTATATTTTAATCGTATTGCTTTGCAGGTCTGGGAGGGGAAATTTCGGCTATAGCATGTTGTTTTTTTCTATTTTTACATTTTGCCTCAGTCAGTATCACGTAAACTCGAAACTTCTTTTAATAATAAAAAAATTTTTTGTTCTTTTTATAACTGGATAAATTATTTTGATTATTCACTTGACTTGCAACTCCCAGTCTTAAAATTTTTGTTATAAAAATTTTTTTTCTCACATGCTATGCTGGGATTTCTCAGAAACCTGCAATGACAATATTTCGTTATATATATTTCCTGCTCCCTCCCACTGATGAAGAGGCAGGCTCTTTTTCATTTTGAATGTTTATATTTGTGATTTACCACGTTCAGCCTTTTATATTGTTGTTTTTTCACATACCCACTAATTTTTTATATATATATTCTCTATTTCATACATATATATATATATATATATATATATATATATAAGTACAGCGGATCGATATGGTGCATTCACACCAGATACTCCAGTGAACAATTTGCGTTTGTCGTCAAGCCTGTTGTTACGATGTTATGATTAAAGAAACTAACAACAAGGATTTCTGTCTTCAAGCGCAACCTCCGTAATACTAAATGCCTAACGCATTGCTCAAAATGTTGAAGTCACATTGTTGTCCAGATACGTTCCGGAGATCAACGCCATCTAACGTTAGTTTAGGGTAAACTATTCAAATGTTGTCTCTGAAAATTAACAATGTTTATATTTAACCTCGCGAGCGTCTTTTTAAATCATGCCATTATTAATAGCTTATTTCAGGGGTCTCCGACCCTATGCCCGCTGGCACCATGGCTCCTGTCGATCGGTCTAGGTGCGCCCGCTGCTTGTGCTCAACGTAAAATATTTTAGTTTTCCGTTTTAAACTAGAAAACATTTAGAATTAGAGTGTATGAATAGAAATCCATATAACTATGACTAAAGGAAGAAGTGTAAATTCTGAACATAGATGACAGAAATAAATTTACATTTTTAAAACGAGCAGCATATAAAATAAAGTCGTTTTTTAGTTCCATATACTTGTGTGAAACACTGTTTTCGACAATGATTATCATAAAATCAAAATATAGACCGCGACTTACAGGCGAACACCTTGACGATGTCTTTCTCTCTCTCTCTCTCTCTCTTTCTAATGGGGCTGCGTATGGTCATTAACCTTTGCAAGCCTAGTGCGTACCCCGGTAATCGGCATCCATTTTTTCAAGAGCACCACTGTCGTTGGATGCCATTGCCACTGAGAATTTGGATGCTTAGTTTCCCCTAGATGGCGGCACCTGAGCTCTCATTTGATGAGACTTGCACTAAGTATTCAATTTAGCCGAGAGTATCCAAGCCAAACGGATACTCAAGGGATCTTTAACATGCCGCACAATCATGCGACATGGGCGCAAACCCTTGACGATGTCTTGCGAACAGGAATTTCCTCAGATTCACCCAATTATGAAGCGCTGGCCAGTGAAATGCAATGCCAAAGATCACATTTACTGTGTTTTAAAAAATTCATAAATAATTTTTATACTTCGTATGATTTGCAAGAAATTTAGTAATCATTTACTTTACACAAGAATATTAATACTAATTATATTCGTATGTTAAATTAATTTTTTAAAGTTATTTTTTTTTTGTACATTGTATCTGTATTATTAACTATGACACACACACCAACTATAAATTTATCTTGAAAAAATAAATGGTGCCCGCCGTTCTATCGATATTCTAGTATGTGCTCTAAGGTACAAAAAGGTTGAGGACCCCTGGCTTACTTATTTTCATTGTTGCATTTCTTATTATCTCCGGTAGGCGGTGCAAAATCGGGGACGCTTTGATTTACTTTCTCTCTGTGTTAAAATCAACAGCGCATCATTTAGTATTACGGACGTAGCGGTTCAAGTAACATCATAGCTCAATAAACAACTACGGTCTTCTGTGTGAAGTGTACTTTAAGTACGGAATAAAAAATTCAAAATAGTTATTAATTCAAAACAGCTGTATTTTTTACCCCTCCCACCAAAAAAAAGCAAATAATTTTATTTTCAATGTAAATGATTTTATGAGACTTCCCCCCCCCCTTTTATTTTTTCTTTCTATTTAAATAAAGAAATGAACAAATAATATATATATATATATATATATATATATATGTGTGTAACATCACGGCTACATCATCACATTATTTTTCTATGTTGTCAATATGTAAATCACTAGTGTAAAACATCAGTGGTTGAAGTTCAATGAGTCATCTGTTTATTAGAAACTTCATCAGAATACGTACACATATTCCAAAATACAAGAAGACCACACATAACATCACACGCTATGTACAATATTTTTAGATCATGAATCCCCAGAAATTTCTTCGAAACTGTCTTTTTATAATCTATCGAGGTCTCGGGTCACGTGACAAATGCAACTGCTTCGATTGGCTGATGATCTCTGCAAAAACTATTTTTAGCTCCCGTTACATAATTATTTCTCGGGTTAGAAAAAAGGAACCGGCAAGGGAACTTAAATAAAGTTTTCATGTTTTAAAATCGAAACTGAATTTAAAAAGGGGTTTGAAAGAGGTATTTGTTTTTTAATGTTATATATATATAAACACTCTCAGAAAAATTCGTCTTTATAATCTACATTATTCCTCATTTTTCAACAAATAATTTTCGCACCCCTTGAGAGCGTTATTTTCTCCTTCATTCTACCTGAAAGTCCAGAAATGCACGAATTTTTCCATTTACTCTCTGCACGCATGCGTATTCAGCAATCTCAGCTGGTGCCGGCGAACCGACTGTACGTGTTTAGCCTAACCAGTTGTATTCTGCCAAACAAGAGAACAGAAACACAAGTATGGGTAAGTAGTTATTTCAGATTTGGACTTCTGTAATTTTTCAAAAAGATGTGTCAACTTTTAAAGTTTTAAACTAATGATTGAAAAAAAAATGTCTTAAGATATTCACCTTGCGTTTATTCAGCGGATGAAATACAATTGTCATTGTTGATTACCTTCTAAAAGATTAAACCGAAGTCAAATGAGGGTTGACGATGCTACAATATTTAGGTTTTACGAAAATCTATTTTACAATGCTTTGAAAAGCTCGTTTTCTTAAGCTTTTTAATAAGTAATATCTGGTCTCCCTGCAAATTTCGATAAAAGCTCTACATCTGTTATACAGAGTTCCCACCGTCCTTGGAAAACCTTGAAAGTTCTTGAATTTCATTTAAACAACTCGGGACCCCCAAAGGTCCTTGAAAACGTCCGTAGGTTACTTGAAAAGTCATTCATTTTTCGTAAAAGTAAGTAAATATATCCGCGCAAAGATCCTCTATCAAAATTCCAATCCCCCTTTAAAAAAACAAAAGTGATTCTTGAACCCTTTTAGTGTTGTGATTAATGACTTCCGAGTGTAATTCTTCTGAGCTGAAAAGCTTGCTAAATTTTCGTATAGTTCGCCCCGAGTCTGAGTTCAAACGTCGCTACTAGTGCGACGAACCGATGATGATTTTTGTACTGCCTCCTGTTATCAATGTTTGTCTTTTCATTTACGGCCTAAAATGCCGGGAAATTGCGTGTTTAACCAATGCCCCCTGCATCAGGAAGCCCGTTAACAGGCAAGTCACGTGATCAGCAGAAGGCCAGTCTCTCAGTCTCCGTTTGCTAAACACGATGCGTGAGAAAGACCGCTTCGCTTCGCGCTTATTTCTTTTCAATTGACTGCTACTTAAAATAAATCAATATTTGTAAAGAAAAAAAAACAGAATAATTAGAAATAATAATTGTGAAATTAATGTAAAAAAAAAAAACAGACACCAAAAATTCAGTCATTCCAAAATATCTTTTACATTATTTGTTTCTTTTAACGCTCATCTTAAATTCATTAGTTGATAACTTTTCATCTTAACCCATTTTTAATTTAACCTTCAGCCTTTTTTTAATCTACGCTATGATGTTTTTCTTTAATAAGAAAAATAAAAGCTTGTCTATTTTGAAAAGCAGTCCAATATTGACATTCTCTCATATATTTTCATGAAGGAATTATCCTCTCAATTATTCTATATGAATTTGCAATTTATTTATATATTTAGTTCATGTTAATACTTAACACTTGGAAAAAAATTATAACCTAAAATTCGGTATTATTTCTATCAGAACACTTAAAAGTGTAGAATAAACTTAGACATTGTTTGTAAAAGTTTTACTACAAGCTGTATGATTCTTTCTTTTTTTCTTGTGTTTTAAACAACCATTTGATATTTACTGTTAAATTTCAAAATAATATTAAACTGATTTCGAGCCAAAAGAACACACTTTATACAAATATAATCTACCTTGTGTAATAAAACTTGTGAAACGTTGGACTACGTATGAACTTGTGAGGGAGGTTACGTAGAAAATTCCTATCATTAGAATAAATACCTCTTTTCTCAAAAGTCCCTTTAATTTTTTCGCCGCCCCCCCTCGTATTTGAGCTGTGGGTAAGGGATCATTCCTAAAAGATGTCACGCTTCGAGGGGGGGAGGGGGGTTCGTGAACTTGTGACAAAGTGTGACAAGGGGAGGGGAGGGGTGACAAGAAGTGTGACATTCTGCATTATACAACATAGCGTGACGTGTGACAAAGGGGAGGGAGGGGGTCCGCTGAAGTGTGACATATTGTGACAAAGGGGGGAGGGAGGGAGGTCAAATATATGGAGAAAAAGCGTGACATCACTTATGAACGGCCCCTAAAATCTTTAAAATATTGAAATCCCTTTTAAAATAAAACATAGAAGAGTCATTCCACAGCATTTTTATGTTACCTACTGGAAATGTTAGAACAAAATTTTGGTGTGTTTAATTTTGAAAATATGAATGAAAAGTTTTCAAAAATTTTTATTACAGTCCGTACATTTGGAGCCAACCAGTGGTACAAAATTTCTTTTCAATAGGGTCAATAGTTTATTATTTAAAAAATATTACAATTTTGATAAGTACGGGACATTTGTGATGTCCCGTGCGAAACAAAATTTTAATATTCAAAATGTGTCTCCAGCTGTACAAAATGTTCTAAAAAATTTTGAAAACTTTGCATTGATATTTTCATAATTAAAAATAATTAAATAAATATAACAGAATTTTGCTCAAAAATGTTCCGCACGTAACACAAAAATAAGGTGGAATCACTCAGAAAGCAATATGGGACCGTTCATAAATGATGTCAGGATTTTTTCCCCATGTATTTGACCTCCCCCCCCCTTGTCACAAAGTGTCCCACTTCAACATACCCCCTCCCCTTGTCGCTACATCACGACCCCCCCCCCCCTCGAAGCGTGACATCATTTATGAATGATCCTATGCTGTATTCACACAATATAATACAGTGAGTAACCTACCCCCTAAATTATAGATAAAACAGAGCACACTTATTATTGGTAACAGTACTCTTAAACAAAATTATGAACACTAAAGAAATGAATAAAGAATATTACGTTAAAAGTAATTGTACATTAAAGCGTTCAAAAATAATTTTAGTTAATAAATAGTAATATTAAGAATAATAAAACAGCTTAGTAATGAGTTTTAACTTAAATGTTATGTGTATGCAAAACGATCAAGAACCAAAATCAAGTTTTCTAACTTCATAAAATATGATAAGCATAGAATAACCTTGTCACACATAAATGACATACAAACTAATAAATATATCAAGTCGGTATTCTTTCAAATTGTAGGATTAGGAAAGATGAAAGTCGTTCATGAAAATTAAAACTTGTTAACCATAAAACTTTAATTCCACAACATTAATGACGAATGATAATGTAACGCATCGCACACTGGCAAGAACAGTGACACAATTCAAAAACGAAACACCTTCCCAAAACATAATTTATATATTTCCAGTTTCTATATTCTTAAAGCGAACTATAAATTAACGAATTTAATTACTTACTCGGGATCTATTCGATGGTTTGAAGTTGTTGCTCCTCGTCTTTGATGTCCAAACTTTTAAAAGAACTGAATCTTTCATAACTTTGTAATTGACACCTTCTGTCCGGAAGCATAATTGCATAATTGCCCTTGCAGCCGTAAACGGCACACTTGTAAGGCATTTTAAAACTTTGAAAATTGATTACAAGAAGATAAAGATAATAGAAACGATAACCAACAAACATACAACTGTACCGGTAGCGACACAACACACTGCAATGGCAGATTTGATGGCCTTCTCAAAACCACGTGACATTATTTAGACTGCTCCCGTGCAAAGGCTTCCTAGATATAGGGGGCGCTGGTTTAACCCAGCGTTTGTTGAAAAAGATCGTTATAAGGTTTGCCTTGTTTCTGAATGATTGTTTATGTATCGTTTGTTTATTATATGTTTATCGCAAAAATCATAAGAAAGAAATTGATGCTGCAAGTTAAACTTTCATTTTCAAGTTCTGTACCTTTTTTTTTTCTTTTGAAAAAAAAAAAAAAAACATGTGCTAAAGAATAAGCATCAAAGTAGATCCTTGAAAATGTTCAATTGGGTCCTTGAAAGTCCTTGAGTTTTTTACGATAAATAAATGGATATATCATCTATCAAAAGTCCTCTGAAATGTGATTCTCAATAATTAAACTATTGTCAAAATCACTAGCATAAAAGTGAGCTGCTGGTGTGGAAATTGCATAATTTGGATTTTAAGGGCACTTTAATGTTTTTTAATATTAACTTTGTGGTGAAAGCCATTTTAATGTAATAATTAAAAAAAAAACAGAAAATGTTTTATTTAAAGTTTGAGACGAAGGTGGGAACTCTTAAACCAAAAGACAACCAGACTGTGGAACTCCACCCAGTTTGTTTTCTTTGTAGTCTTATCATAATTTTTTTCTCTCTCTCATTTTCTAGTCCTTGCAGAAATACACCCTGAGGGAGGAACTAAGAGCCCAAAGAACAAAAAACAATGTGTTGGAAAATGTTTTAAAATTACGTAATAGTTTAAAATTACGTATTGTGCTTCGAAGATCCATTTTATCTATCAGTTTATTGAAAATGTCAAATAAAATGTTGTTTAATTATTATGTGGTTGTTACTTCATTGTTTTTGACTTTATTCTGTCATCTTATTGCTATGCTATATATATATATATATATATATAGAGTCATTCCACAGAAAGTGGTCCTATGTTACTCAAAATTCAAAGTTGTCGCAATATTAAAAATGAAACATATTTGGAATCTAAAAAATGTGTATTTTTAGAAAATGGTGGTATTTTTTTAAATATTAAACAATATTTCTTAAAATTTTAAAAATAAGTGGAACATACTGATTTTTTTCATTTATTGCATTTTTTGCTAATGTGTATTTTCATGGGCATCTGAGAATATAAAATATCATTAAATAATTATTACTACGAAATATCACTGTACAAACATTTAGTCTTTCATGTAAAATTTTTAAATTCTCCCTACCTACATATTTTTCTTATTAAAAGTTGCTTAATGAAGACAAGGTAATTACTGTGTAACACCCGTAACAAAATTATACATTTTTTGTTATAATAAGCTTAATAAAATATATATATATTTAAAAACTTTATTTTATAAAACAAGATAACGAGTATATTTCAGGGGAAGACTTTAAAAAATGTAACCATCATTAATTTTTTTTTAATAATTAATTTTATCAAAGGTAACACACGCAACGAAATATTACTTGTGCTACCGTTGCGTGCGTTTTAGAGATGTATTATGTCACAGTTTGTTATAAAAATGCTCAAAATGCATTTAAATGATAATTTTATTTAGAACTTATTGAAATTAAAAAATTTTGTTGCTTAAATAGTTATAGAACTAACTCAACACCCATCTTCATTCATATGACGATATAATATAAGAAATTTCTTATTCTAGAAAATAAATGATTTTAATTCTTAGTGTAAAATTTAAATAAAATACGCAATGGTTCGTACATAAATTTTTTGTTGAGTGAAAACTTTGTTTACTTGCATTAACAGAACCAAATCATTAGTTGGAAGCTAAGTGCTAAGTCAAGGCAATGGCAGCATTGCTGTGCAAAGCTCCGAAGACTTAGCAAAATTAGCCAATCAATTAATGCTTGCTACAACTATTTTGCGTATAAGTGATGATAAAATCACTGAATTTATTAAAACATTCAATTCATGGGAAAATGCAAGTGTTATCCACGGTATAAAATCTATGCATGTGATACAGGTCTCTCCTGATCAGGTTGCAAAACTATGGCCCACAAACAACCCATTTTTGCTAGAATTTCATCTTGATATTCTAGATTGCCGGCCAACTAATATTGAAGTTCCAAATAACAGTCGTTGGTACTCCACTAAAATATATTTCAGATTATAACAACTGCTATGTAATGGTCCAGTTACAAACCATTGCTAAACCGAAAGTGTTCTATCTTGTATACATTACGGACATAAAAATACAAATGGAAATCTGAAAATACAATATTTACGGGAAAAAGCGGGAAAATACATATTTTGTGTTTCCAGAGAATGATGATTTTGACGAAGTAGGTGTCTCAACCAATTCACCCGGTTTTACTCTCTAAACCAAGGAAAAGCAGGGGTAAATTTTTCCTTCCAACTGTGAACTGATTCATATGTTAAAATAAATTACTTTTTTATGCTAATTTCAAATAACTATCTTTTAGTGAAACATTTGGGATTTTTTTCTGGAAAAATTCAGAAGGTGTAACACACGTAACGTTCTGGTAACACACGTAACACGCCTATTTCTACCCAAATTTTTAAAAAATTTCTTAAAGGAATAAAATTTCTAAAAAATTACTAAAAATATATTTCATAAGCTATCATTCCATGAACAAATTTTTTTTAACCTACTCATACATACATCACAAAAATAAATTTGTATATTCAATGTTTTGAATATGTTGAATTATAAAAGGTAACACACGTAACGAAATTTCAGAATTTTTTTTTAAAAAAACAGCAAAACAATATCTATCTTCGATTTTTTTTTTTTTTTTTTGCATACTTATAACACATGTATTTTTATTAGCCAAAATTAAAAAACCTAAACAATACCCAATAAGTTTGGTAGAAAGCGCATTAAATTTTAAAAATGCCGTGTAAATGTAACACACGTAAAGAAAGAATCGCCCTATATACATATTTATTTAATAAAGTTTCAGTGACGTCGTAAGTATAGTTGTCATTCTATTATTTTTTTTTCATTTTATCATATGCTTATTGAATGAAAATGGCTGATTTCTTTATGTAGAATTTTTTAAATTACTATAGTAAATTGATTTGAAAAATTAAATATTTTTTGGTGTTTTGGTGCGAAGATTGATAATTGGCAAAACTTGAAGCATTGACTTGGCTAAAAATTCGTCATTTAAAAGCTAAGATGCACCTAAAAGTTCAAAGTAAAAGTATGCAGATATTGCTTATTTTGAATAAAATTGCCTTAAATAAAAATATTTTTAATAATTTAAAATTTAGTAGTAAAATAGTAATATAGAAATAAATGGTTCCCTATTGATTTTCAAAATTATGGTTTGAAGTGTTCTAATTTATGTTTTTCTAAATATGGTATCATGGTGACAAATTTTTATAAATCTACTTGATGAGGGTTATTGTCAATCAAAGACTGATATGTCTTTGCTCTCGAGGGAGGGGGAATGGGTATATTTCAAAGGATTGACTGTGGTAAATAGTAACAAATTATCAATTTTCAACTTTAATGAAATTTTGGAAGGTAAGGGGGACTAAGCAGACCTGTAGTAACTTGTTTATAATAATGAGCTGAAAGCGCTGAGAAAGGTCATAACAGACCAAATAATCTCACGAAAAGTTTGATACATTTTTCTTAAAAAGAAACTTCTGGAAATACTGGCTTTTAGTATATTTTGCATTTCACTAAAAAAGGGTGCTAACTTTATGAAATTTTAAAAAAAAATAATAGAATTAGCATCTTATACAAACGAGTATTTTGAAATATATTGTTATATATTTCAAAATTTTCATACATATATATGTATATATATATATACACTTTTTTATTAGACTTTTAGGTTCTTCGATTGATCAATAAAATTTCAAGACTCAAAATTGACAGGAAAATGAGATAGTTGGCATATGTACTTCGTTCATTGAGTGTGTTTTCAATTAAGAGTATAGCTTTGTATTGTTTGGAAATTTCGCAGCATATTTTGTTTCTTCTTCCTCTATAGTAGAGACTCTACATAAATGTCAATAAAAAAATTTAAATTTAATTGTAAATTTGATCCTCAGAAAAAAAAACGTGTACTCATTGCTTCAAAATAGAAATGATTTTTCAATTGTGAAAAGTGGGAAGTAAAGTGCAGCTTTTGGTGTGGCATTTTATTAAAAGGTCCCTTATACGTGTTGTAAAATTCATTTTAAGTGTGTTCTTAAGCCGCGTTTACACTAGGGATGTAACGAATATTCGGCCACTATTCGGTATACGGCCCTTTGGCCGAATAGTCATTTCCTCACCTAGCCGAATATTCGGCCTGGCCGAATACTGGGTAAGGCCAAATTCGGCCAGGCCGAATATTGATGAACTATTCGGCCAAATAGCTCTGCTGCAGTAGAAATTGAAAAAAAAAATAAAGAAATTGGTACATTTTGCTTTTAGAAATTAAAAAAAATAAAATATAGAAATTAGTGTAAAATTGTGTTATAATTATTGCAAAAGAATACATTAGTATATGGTTTTAATAATAAAAATAATTAAGAAAAAAAAAAAGCTTTTTTAAACCTTGCTTCAGGCCTGACTGAGCAAAAACAGATTTTAAAGTTGTAATATTGTATTTTATATTTAGCATTTGTTCCCAAAAACTGGCAATAGTTAATGATGATGGAGAATATGATAAATTAATTTTGTTATTATTGAAGAATTGGAAGTCAGACTTTCTTTGGGTAGAGTTATTTGTTGTGAATATTGGATAAGAGATAAATGTGAAAAGCCTAGAATATATCATGAATATTTAGATAGCATAAGTTATTGGGGTTTTTGAAAATAAAAATATATTCCAGTTAAGTGTATTAGATTTTAATAGATCTTTTAAAAATAGGTATGTAAAAAACCCCATCAAATAAAAATATTAACTTATTATAACTTTTAAAATATCTTTACAAAACAGTTTTGATCATGGTAAAAGTCCATTAAGCAATAGTAGTTCTTTCATTTGAATTAAATAATTAGTAAAATAATGCTGATGCTTCCTACGATAAAACCTGTCATTTCTATTCCGCTTGTGGGTGAAATTCTTAGTTTTATTACATTCAAAACAATAGAGAAAATATATTTATTTTAAATAGTTTTTTAAATTCTTAACAAACAGAATTAAATCATTCATCATAGACTGTGTGTAATTGGTGTTTGACTTAGTGAATAATTGAAGTGTGACAAATACTTTCTATTACAACGATTTTCTAGAAATTTTAATATTCGGCCGCCGAATATTCGGTATTCGGCCTAAGACATTGGCCGAATATTCGGCTTCGGCCTATTCGGTCTTGAAGAAATGGCCGAATATTCGGCTTCGGCCTGGACGAAATGGCCGAATATTCGGTATTCGGCTATTCGGCCAAATCACTATTCGTTACATCCCTAGTTTACACCAAAGTTGACAACTAAAAGTTGACAAAACATTGTTTGTAGAAAACTAAGTTGTCAACTAAAAATTGCTCTTCTCAAACTATATAGAGAAACAAGTGGAAGATTTTTTGTAGAAAACTAAAAGTTGCTCTTCTCAAATTTAGAGCAACATGTGGAAATCTCGTTGCCTAAGAATTGGCGCTCCGTCACGTCCCGGGCACGTAGACGGGGAACAGTTCTGCACTAGTTTCCTACAAGTTGCTAGCGCACAGCGCGCAGCAACAAATCTTCCAATCTTAGTTGTAAAATTTCTTTGATCTTTACCGACACTCCGCGGGAAACCAAAATTTAGTGGAAGATTTGTCTTTTCACAAGTGGAAGACAGAAAAAGTTGCTGCATTTTGTAGAAAAAGCAACAAATTGCCGCAACTTGTGGAAAACTTAGTGGAAGACTTTGGAGTGAACGCGCCATAGCTGCTATTTAAACTTGCATAAGGTCTGGTGAGGTAGGCAAGAAAATTATTTTTAAGGGAAATCAGAATATAGTTTAAAAAATATAAAAATGGATCTTTTGAAAAAAAAAAAATCAGTAATTTTTTAAACCTTTTTAAAAAATACATTATTTGCAGATGTAGCGTTATAAGAGGTTTTTTCATTGCAATTCATTAATTTTCTAGAACGTAATTAATGAAAAAAGTCGAATTTTCCATCACAAAATACACCTTAAAAAAAAAATTTCACCACTTGAAAGTGGGCATTTTATTACTCTAAATCAGTGGTCGGCAACCTAACTTGACTGAAGATCTACCTTCCAAGGTCGGCGAAGACTAAGATCGACTCGGAGGACCAGGGGATGGGGGGTGCGCTACTATTAATACACAATTCATAGGGCATGTTGGGATTGCACCGGTCTTAAAATTGTGGGTTAATTCATGTCAGAACAAGTTTTGATGCTTATAAAATACCTACTTTAAAATTTCTAAAATACTACTATGTTAAAACCGTTAACTCGAATCAAAAGAATATTTCAGATGCTAATACATTATTCCTTTTAAATTTGATAAAGTACTGTTAGCTTTTGTTTTGCTTCGTTTTTTAAGTAAAACACATATGTGCAATGCCGATACATTCTTCAATTAACTCTCACCGAGAGCATAGTTAATGTGACTGCTGACATTCCATATCATTGCAAGTTCTTTTAATGTCCGGTGAATGGTCTCACAAACTAATTAACCTTCTCTAAAGGGAAAAAAAATAAATTCGCCTTCTAATTCCAAAGTCGTTTGATTTTTTAAAAACTGTAAACTGTCCAAAATGCTGTCGCGATCGACCGAAAATGGGCTCAAGATCGACGGGTTGCCGACCTGCTCTAAATGGTACTTTTTTGAAAACATTTTCTAAAGTTTGCAGAAATAAGTTGTCATTATTACTTATCTTTTACGATACCAGAGAATCTTAGGAAACTAAATTTTGAAAACCCCTCTGAAGTGCATAAAATTCCCACTTTCAGATGGTGAAAATATAATTTTGGTGTGTATTAAGCGATGAAGAATTTGAATTCTAAGTTTCTATATGGATTAACATGGAATTTTTCGATTTGGGAAAGTTACTGAAGAAGTATGAATGAAACGGATGTTTTCAATCTGCACAAAAATGTCCTGTTTAGAGGGATAAAAAAATACACTGATGCTTCTTCAAATAACTGGAAAAGTCTTTCATATAAGAAAAACCAACTTAACGGACATTTCTTCTAATAACAAAAAATGGCAATTAACCAGAATGTTATTTCAGTGCAAACATATAGGTAAAACATCTAGTCGTCGAGAGACTAACCTAGTTAGTAATATAACTCAGTTCATCTGGGATTGAATGGAATAATTTTTTTAACAGCCGTTGGTGGTAAACAATAACGTTTTGTTTCAAAAAATTGCTTCAAAAAATAATGTTTTTATTCCTGCTGAACAGATATTTGGATTTTGTGGGTTTTTAAGGAAACAAAAGTGATTATATTTAGATGTCTTCTCTCTTTTCTTTTCTTCTTTCTAATGGGGCTGCAGTATTGGTCATGAACCATTGCGGACCAAGTGCGTCCCAAGACTGGTACCAACTCTTTCAGCGGCACCACAATGACTGTAGTACCATTGCCGCAATTTATTTGACGCTTAGTTTCCCCTAGATGGGGCACCTGAGCTCTCGTTGATGCAATCTGCACTAGGAATTTAATTTAGCCAAGAGTATCCATGCCAAACGGATACTCAAGGGATCTTTAACATGCCGCATTATCATACGACATGGACGCCGACGATTTTCTGCATCTTGAAAATTCACCGACTTGCGCCAGGTTTGAACCTGCGATCTTGGGCATACGAGACCTGTGTCTTACCACTACGCCACCCTGTCGACGATGTCTTCTCTTTAAATTTAACTATAAGCTTAATTTCTCCTTACACTGAGATCAAGTACTTTTACTTAAGTAAATTTGCAATTTTCATATGGTCTGGGGTGGTACTTATTCGAAATTCTCCGAAAAAGTTCGAGAATCAGTTCCAAAAATTAGGGAAAGAAAAAAAAAATCGGTTTTTCGAATTTTTTTTTTATTTATAAATTTTGAGACTTCTTTGACGAATAATATCTGCTTTTCTTTCTACCTTCAGACAAGCAAAATATTGAAAACTACTTTTAAAAAACTTTCAATACAAATAACGGTTCTGGAGAAAAATGACTCCTAGTATCAATATTAGATCTTTCATTTGATTACTTGAAGGTTTTTTTAAAAATCTTCACACAGATTTCACTGTATATATACACAATGTATATATTACGGTATATGTACATATACACGAATGTATTGTCTGTTGGAGGGGGGGGGCTATGTTAACCTAATTACGATACAATTTTTATTTTAAATTCATAGTGCATACTTCCTCCGGAAATTTTGTATGAAGTTCCAAAAAAAGTTTTCCGCTGAGAATCACCAATGCATATTAAGAGGAAGGTACACATTTTTTTTTTAATTTCATTTGTGTTCGCTACTTCAAATAGCTTTGAACTTCGCTGAAATTAAATGCCACTTTTCCTTTTTGTTAAGTTTTACATTTATTTACCGTTAATCTGTTAAAATAATTCACGTAATGACGTTCAATAGTTACATGGTGAATTTGCATAAATAAAACACACAAATATTATTTTGTAGGTATTAAATTACCTAACTACTTACCAGTGAATAAATTAAATAAAATGCTGGACAAGTACCCGATTACGACACAGGACAAAAAGGAAATAGTTGCATACCACATGAATGAAATTTTATACAGGTAGAAAACATCCCTGAAAAAAAAGAAAGGTACACCTTTTCGATAACTACAAAAATTATTTTAGTAACATTTTTAAAAATATATTAGAAAAGTAAGTCTAATGAAAAGTAGCTCGCGCGAAAAAAAAGAACATGTCGATGGAACATGTTGATGAAATATTTTTCATTAAATAAAATACAGAAATCTTAAATTACGGGCAAAATTATTATTATTATTATTTTCATTAAAAAAATCACGATAGTTAGAAATCAGCAAAAAGTTTGACAAACATTCGTGAGGCATAGGGCTAAATCATCCAATTTTAGGAAAACATTCTCACCCTTTCTGACTTTAATAAGGGATCATTCATAGATGATGCCACGCTTGGAGGGGGTAGGGGGTTTGAGATATTGTGACAATGGGTAACAAGAAGTGTGACATCAGGCTTATGCAACAAAGCATGGCATGTGACATAAATGAGAGGGGTAGGTTGAAGGTGTGACATTTTGTAACAAAAGGAAGGGGGAGGGGGTTAAACATATGGGAAAAAGCATGACATCATTTATGGACGGTCCCTAAGAATAGGTTTCAATCTTTTTTTCATTTAAATTGAAAAAAAATCTTATTCTGAGTTGAAAAACGAAAGGCAACATGAAATGTTTACTTGTAATTCTTTGTTGGTGCTATCGTGGTATTGACAGGTAGAGCCAAATCCTTCTTCGCATAATCTTCAGGATTTGAAGAACCATAATAAACTAGTACACTTGAATTCAAGAATTCGTTTGAACTGCATGCTTCTACAGACACTGGAAGAGATTTTGCGGGTGGACCATGGACAGGAGATGCAAAACTAATCCACATGGTAAAAGCAATGGAGGCAACTAAGCCCACAATTACACCCTAGTATTATAAATAAGTAAATAAATAAATAAATAACACATTATCGTTACATATTGCACTTTACAAAAGAAAAGAAATTATTTGAAACAAAATGAATCATAAAAACACAACATTTTATTCAAAACTGGTATATGAACTATATGATTGAAAGAGATTTTCCAAGATATTAAAATATATCTTGTGGTTCTTAGTAGTACTAATCTATTTTCTAAATCACGATGTTCATTTTCGTTTCACTGATACTTTTAAAATTTTACCTACAAATAAGGAACCATTTAACTATACTTAGAATAAAAAATAAATTTAATATAATGTGTATCCTTACCTTTTCATTACTTCGAATAGTCATCATCCCAAGGAAGAACACTGCCAAAACTGGAGCACTAATTAAAGTATAAATTATCAAAGTTATTTGAATCAAGTTGCCAAATTTTGAGACTAAAAAAGTAAGACCGATGCAAAAAAGTCCAAAAAAGGCACCTGAAAAAAAAAAATTGAAAATTTCACATACGAACCTTATTCTAAGAGATCATTTTTTTTATTGAAGGATTAATTTTCTTATAATTAAAAGTAAGTTATAATTTTTATACTCTTTGAGCCACGCGATGAAAAGCAAAATAATAATAATATTTTTTTCTCGTTTATTGTTTTTTACATAATTTGAAAAGACTGGAACAACTAACCAGTCGTTGAGCAAAAAGAAAAAAGATTTTCATGCTTTCGAAACAATATTCGTGTTAATGTATTGTAGAAATCCTAGGGACACACGTAAAAGCTTACCAGCGGTGATATTTCGTTTGGTGTTGGTTGCAACGTTATTAGCGACTTTAGCACCTGCGCCGGGATAAAGGAAAAGTACCACTTGAGGTAATACCAGAAATACGTCTCCCTGCGGTGGCGGGAGTAGAATAGCGCCGACGTAGCTATGCGTGTCGTAAGAGGCGACTAAAATAGCATCATCCGATCCGGGTGACGTAAGGCTTGCTTTGTAGCATGACTATGGCCCCGGGTCGGTAAAGCAGGTAGGCAAAGCTCTGCCAGCCCAGCCCCTATGGCTGGTGCTGGCTGTCAGTTTGTCAGAGAGTTTGTGGGGAGACATGGAGGATAGCGCTACAGTCGCATCCCCTTCTACGGGGGGATAATCCGTGAAGGCATCGCTGCTATATACGGTATGGCTGTAGTTGCGTTTCGTACCAGAAATACGTAGATATGCAATGAAATCGATATTTACAACTCACTAAGAACTTTTGCAGTAACAGCTGTCTTTTCTTTTGAAATTCCCCACGAGACGAAGAAAGGACGAACCAGATCTTCTGCTGCTACGGCACTAAGAGAGTTAATCACAGAAGACATAGTGCTCAATGCAGCACTGAAAATTCCACATATGCACAATCCAGCTAATCCAGGATAATTACTGAGTGTGGACACAACGAAGTACGGAAGTATCTGAAAAAAATAAATGTTTTTGCAAACGAAAAGGTTAAAAAAAGATGATTCAATTGAATCATCTTTTTTTATGATGGCTACATATATTCAATTGAATATATGTAGCCATCATCTAATTTATAGGATACTGAAGTTTTTTTAATGATTGGTTATGAGGCTCTAAAAAAAATATACGTAAGTCACCCTGCAGTAGTTATCTATCTTTGTACAAAAAAAAATTGGTAAATAGAGTAAAATTAATGAAAGGTTTTATACGGTTACACAAACTTGTGCATGTACAGGAATACCTAGAATATTTGGAAGAAAATAGTGCAAAATTGGTGAATTGGACAAAATGTGCATACTGTTTTAAATCTTTACGTAAACTAGGTACAATTTGGAGGGATAAGTACAGTAGTTGCGTAGAAGAAGGAACTCTAGTATTGGTTAGATGGATAACATGCATAAAGTGTTTTAAATGGTTGCACAAGTTATTTGTAATGTGCAGCAATGCCTGGACAAAATTGTGGGAAAAGTTGAGCATTATTGAATTGGATAAAATACTTAAAGTGCGTAATGGTTACACAAGCCATGTGCAGTGCACAGTTACACCTGCAACAGGCTTGTAGCCAGACTCTGACTCCAGGGCGGGCAAGCTTTTGAACAGGAGGGGCAGACTAGTTTTTCAATTTTCTTCTAACATGTTAGAATTTATGCTCCATTTTGGCCGCGTTCTTAAAATTTAAATTAATAATTTGTTTAATAATTAATGCAATTATTTCATTTATTAATTGATTAATTAAACAATTAATTAAAGAAACTAATACTAATTTAATTCAATACTGACATTATTTGATCTTAAAAGAAATACTTGATTAAAACTTACAAAAGGCAGAATTGAATTTTTAAAGCTTATTCTAAGAATGTCTTTTGTAAATTAATAAGATATATGAAATAACATAAAAAAGTGAACATTTTTCAAAGATAATTTTAATGTGAACGATCATTCTACTGGGCCGTAGCCCTACAGTATTTGTACATTTGCGTTTTGTGTGCATTTCAAATTAGATTAATAATCAAAGTCTAAATAAATAATGAGAGTTTAAAAAAACCCAAACACAATTTTACAGAAGAAACATTTATTATTTTTTAACTCACCGGCGGTCTAGGCCGTGATATCACGCCATGAGAAATCTTTCTTGAGATGGTCGAAGGCGTGATATTACGATGCACTTTTTCCGCGTCGAAATGGTCAGTAGCGTATATTTGCGAGATTCTTTCCCCTCTTTCCAAGTAGGCTCCCTGGTGCGCCGGAGGCGTTGCTTTTCCGCCCCTTCTCTCACATACGCACACAATGACCATTCATTCCCTTTGTGCTTTCAAGTTTCAGCATTCAGTTACTACCCCCTGAGGGGGCATTGAAATCAGCTTGCAAGTACAAGAAATCCTTCTTGATTACAACGTTTAAAAATGCTTCAATAGCAAGTGAAATTTTATTCTTAAAACGGAAAATATATATTCGTATGTCCTCTGTCGTATCTTGTCAGTTTCCGTTTGCTTGTCTGATCAACGAACGCAATTTAATAAAATTATTTATAGGTCATCGCATTTAATGAAATTACGAAGTTTGAAAAATTAAATTTTATTCAGGTGAAAATAAATTGATCCTGCTTTAAAAAAAAAAAAAACCTCATTTCTATGGAGGATATACATTGTATATGAACAAGATATAGGCGCAGAAAATAAAATCAGTAACTTATAGTGTCGAGATGAGAAGAATAAGTTATAGTGAAGAGGTTTTACATTGGGTTTTTATTACAATCCCAGTCAAATTTGCTGTGCATTCCGGGCCGATGTCAAGACGGAGCAGTTTTCCGTAAAAAAGCGATAGCCAATTCCGATTTAGCGATGTAAAAGAGAAAGAGAGAGGGGTAGGGGGAGAAGGAAAACATTCTAAGTCTTTAAAAAATAATCAAAATTGAAGAAATATCGCAATATAAAGCAAGACATTATTTTTTTGTTAAATTCAAAAAGATCATTCGTTTTAAAAATATTATAGCAATACCGGCCAATCTGCATTATCAAGATTACCTTTATCTTAACTGAATTGAACAATCCAAACATTTTTTTTAAACAAAACATTTTAAAAACCCAAGCAAGCCTTAGTTTTTTTAAGTGGATAAATAAACGTGATAGCTTCATGGGTTGACACATGGGGCGAAACATTTTTAAAAAATAGAGAAGGATTTGCTACAACCTTCATATTTAAAAGAAATAAAACGTGGCATAGGGACATAACCAGGGGGGGGGGGGGGGCACGAGGTCGATTTCTTCCACTAACGTCATAAAGCTAGCCAAGAATTGCTTGTTTAGGACTTGACTTCAATTTCACAATATTGCCCGCAGAGAACACCCGATACTTCTGTCTTTTAGCGTTACTAAAAATATACTAATATTTGTTTTTAAATACTGTACAGAAAACTCACTTGTAAACCTCTTTTCTTATCTTCATCACCTAAAATCACATTTTTAGATCCTCAATTTCGAAAGTAACCCTCTGGGACAGAACTTCCCAAAACCACCCTAACAGATCCAAGGTCGATTAAAATTACGTTATTAGTATATGTATATATACATATTATATATTAAATACACGTTTCAAAATGGAGGGACCGCCAAACTCATACCCCCTTCCCTCCTCGATATTTTTGTACTCGCAACGACCTAGTCTGGTCAGGATCAAGATAGAGAGGCGTTTTCAAAAGTTTTTGTACTTTTTATAACATACGATTATTTCCATGCCTGATAAAAGTTTCGCTGTTATATACATGTATATTATTGCGGACCGAACAAAAACTTCATTTTCCTAGTTAATTATTTCCCCTTTTCGTTTGTCAGGCAAGGCTCATTTATAATTGTAATGTTATACTGTTATAGATAGCTGATGACAATATGTCTGGATTGAGTAAATTATTAATTAGGTAATAAATATAAAACTTATTTTTAAAAAGAGCTTCATGCCATTAAGCAGTAATAATAAAAGTAATTACAATAAGAGCTTGAGTAAAAGCTTCTTTGAAGCAATGAAATTAAAAATGAGAGTAGTGTATGGAAGCAAACATGGAAGTTTTGTTCAACTGCTACTCAGCTTAGTACGAAATGGGCAGAAGTACAAGCTGCTACAAAAAAATGTTTTCTATGCTAAATTTAATTAGGGTCGAATTTCGACTGTTGGGCAAACTCTAGTTATTATTATTTTACTAACTGCCCTATCATCGAAGATTATATATTGCTACCTAGATACAACAAAAAGGAAACGAAAAAACATAGTAACATTTAATATTTGCACAAAATGAGAATTTTCGGGACCCACGAGGAACCGGAAAAATTAAATTCTCTCAATTTTTCGGTAGGTGGATTTCTCTCGTTAATACACAACTTTTTCGCGTTAAGGCATATTGAAAATTAAAAACATCAAAGCTATGTTTTCGCTCCACATTAAGGTATGCACAAGGCACAAGGGTGCTCATTTTGAAAAAAAACTTGAAATTAGAGACTTTTTTACTCAGCAGCCTCATTTTGAATCATATTTTTCGAATATTTTAGGAAAAAGTAGGCCTGCGCTCCTTTTGTTCTAAAAACATGCGTATGTGTGTATATATATATACAATGTCTGTGTATGTAAAATGTCTCATTCTTGCTTTATTCTTCTAAGACGGACATAAAAGGAATTAGATGCTTTGTTCTGAACCTTGTACTTCAGTCCTATTAACTCTTTAGTTGTCAAAAAACAAAAGTAAGATTATCTAGCATACAAAGTGAGCGTACCACCTATGTTTCATACTGACACTTACGGACACCCCTTTAGTTCTCGCGAAGTAGAGAAAAAATATTTTATTCTGATAAAACTGTCAGGTTCAGTAATAATCTCAATTTCAAAGACTATTGACACGTATTTGCTTTCCTATTTATTTGAGTTAGATGCTTACCGTTTCTAGAATTTTTAAAACTCAGCAGAATGCGGAGCAGATAACTGTCAGTCATAGTTAATTGTGCATAGTTGATTGTGCAACTCAAACTGTGCTGCAATCTTTATTTTGTTTTATTTAACGTGTTTTCAAGAAATTCAAAATTTATCTATACAAAAGAGAAGAAAAAAAAAAGCATTAACATATCATGTGAAATGCATTTAGTATATTTCATCTGGCTATATGCATAATGATATGTATATAATGATAAAATTTCAATTTATATATAATGATGAAAAATGCTAATTAAATTCCATTTCTGTTTTAAAAAACTAATATCTATAATGTAATACATAAACTACAATGCAATAAGGAAATAACTTAACGTGACTACGTCAGTGTGGTATATTTATATGTATATGTTACGGTGAATATCCGAAATCGGACAATGCCGACGTACACCAAATAGAGAATGTCGACGATCACCATCTATCAGACTGGAAAATGTCGACGTTCTCCAATTTCGGACATTTTCCGTAACATATACATACGTATAAATCAGAGAAACAACGTAACAAAAGAATAAATTGCAAAATATTCCAGACACGTGTTTCGGCGTTACAACGAACCTTTTCTATCACCGAAAGAAAATTATCATTTGGATGGCAAGCGGAGCACCCTGCAAAAGTTGAAGCTTTTAAAAATTTATGGCTTTATAACTTCATTTGTTTTAAAGATTATTGTTTTAACACTTTTTTTGTACCATAATAACCTGAAAAATAATGTAATAAAATCATAAATTTGTAAAAGCTTTACCATTTGCTGAGTGTTAATTGCCCAAATATTTCATCTCTCTCTCTTTCGCTATGTATTTTCTACTCTTTGGGGTAATTTTCGTTGTTATTTTGATTAAAAAAAAAGAAAACTGTAGGCGCTCCCTATGAAGTTATCCTGTTTATTTATGCATTATTTTTTTTACACTGAGACTTGCTCGGGTTTCTATTGCATAATGAATGCATTTGTGGTTTGCTTACATGTTTGAAAGGCGTGTTTAAGCGGCCTTTAGTTAGGAAATCTTTATAATACAGACCGCTCATATTCTTAAGTAATATTTTTTACAATTGAATTATCTTTTTATGATTTTCTTAAAACATACTTGCAGTTTTTAATTATTATTGTTATTATTTTAAAGCTGTGAAGATTTTTTTTACATCTCTAAGTCGAAATTCGCGACCCTTTTTCTAGATAACTGAAGGGATGCACTTTCCCCCTTTGATGAAGTTCCTGGTTACTCTTGACTTGATATTAAAAATGACATTGATTCTCTTATTTACGTTATTAGGAAGAAAAGTGAAGATTTCTCTTATTTCATTTTCTCTTCGCTTCTGCTTCCTTGTACATATATATATGTGTGTGTAGTAGAAGCAAAAGCAGCAGTACAAAACCTTTCTACTTTTCTTGTGCCACGAGAATAGACTATGCATGTTAGTCATGTCATATAGCTTAGGGACCGTTCATAAATAATGTCACACTTCGTTTCATTACATTTGACCTCCTCCCCCCTTCGTCACAAAGTGTCACACTTCAACATACCCCCTCCCCCTTTGTCACATGTCACGCTATATTACATTAGCATAAAATAGGGTTAATTTGCTGATTTTAAAGGTTTTCATAGAAATCAAAATGTTCGATGTGACACTTCTTGTTACCCCTCCCCTCCTCTTGTCACAAACTGTCACTTTCTTGAGCCCCCTCCCCCCTTGAAGCGTGACATCATTTATGAATGACCCCTTAGATGCCTTCTCGTGTAGTAATTGAAAATACTCAGAAGCAATGCCAAATTCTACGCTATAGCAACCTCACATATAATTATACTTAAACGCTTTTTAAACTTTTTTGTTCAAAGTAAAGGAGCAGTAAATTTCTAATCAAAATCTTTCTCCTCACTCTTCAAAGCCAGAGCTCGTGTTTATGAAAAACAAGAAAATAGTTCCCAAATTATTTTTATGTAAATATATTATTTTGTGTTATAAATTTATCGTATTAAAACAGTAACGCTTACGTTTGTATTCACCAGTGACTTAGCCAGACACTAGTTTCGGGGGAGGGGGTCTTTGGGGGAAATACGATTGCTTGCAGCTAATTTTATTGTTTTGCGAAGGTAACTCAAAGTATCTACCCTCAAATTCAGTGGGGGGGGGGGGGCATCGCCCTTTTCCATGTCCGTGGTTATTCACAGTAAACAAGAAAACTAAGCAAGACATTGGGCACACTTCCAATCGCTTTTCTAATTCGTCGAAAAATACTCAAACTTTTAGCTTAAAATAATTTACCCTTTCATGGTTTTAATGTTACCCTGTCATCTTGAACCTATTGATATATGTACAGTTTCATTAAAACAGCAATAATAAAGCAGATCGCATTTTATTAGCTACGCAAATACTTTTGTATACTTCATCTTTTTCCCTTGATCAATGTTACAAATGTCATGTGTTAGAGTAAAGAGAATGTGACAAATGCAGTTATGCCCTTCAATTTTGTGTCACTACAAACCAGAGTCCGAAATTAGCGGTCGTTAGTCGTATTTTGCAACTAAGAACTCCAATTTGACGACCGCGATTTCACACCCAGTCGTCACTTTTGACGCCTAACCTTTCATAAGACTTTTAGTTTGACAATCACAATTTTTCACGAAGTCTATTATAATTTTATACAATTACATTTTTATATACATATTTCATCTAATCTTCTGCATTTTGAGTTTTTACGGTAACTAGGAAGACTATCGTAACTTCTTGACTTTCAAATTTTTGAATCGTGAATTTTTACTAACAAATGAAGTTTTGTAAGTAACACTAGATTTAAATAACACTTGAAAAAATAGTTGTGCCAATTAACTCATATTTTGTCTTATTAGACACTGATTAAAATAAACGTTTGTATTTAGTCTAACTTAAGTACGATTGATACCTTCTCAAAAGAATGATTTTAAAATTACGCGTAGCAGAACATTTTTGGCAACTAAAACAAAACAGCTAGGTGCCAATGATGCCTAATTTTTGCATCCTAACTTCGAACCCTTCTACAAACACGTTTTCCGGGTTCTGTAATTGTCACACAGGCTTTGTACAAACTTCATCTGTCACCGTCTTTTACGAGCTGAATGTGGCATAAACTCGAATCGATATGTAGAAATTCTATGCATGGAAAAGATAATTTTTTGCAAAATTATAGTTGAATGTTTTAAATTTCGGAATTTGAATTACTGGAAATCAATGTACCTCAGTGTCAAATGTTGCGAACATTCATAGTGAAGTGAATTTGTATAAAGAACATACACACAAATTCAGAAACCAACAACTCCACAAACATATATACAACGATTAAATTAGATAGACAGGTAATATAAAAAAAGTCCTGTTTATATCTTTCTCAGTCAATTATTATTACTTATAGGGCATGCAAAGATTTACAAGTATTTTTCAATGCATTTGAAAATTTCAAACTTTAAGACATTTGTTCCAAAATGATAAATCGTGTCAGACGTTTATATTTCGTCAGCATAAGTAGGGGATTTTGATACTAATAAATGCATGAATTCCGACTTATATTTCAATACATTTTTTAACCGAGAAATCATGCCCTGTAGATATTAAAAAAAAGAAAAAAAAAAAAATTAGTGATAAATTGCTTTGGGTATATAAGTTCGTTCTATAAGCAAAAGATTCCACAGTCATTGCTTTGCGAGCATGGCTTGGACAAAGAGAAACTTGTTTCCTAAAGAAACACGTTTAGCGGGGAGGGGATTCTAAACAGCTGTCCCTTTCGTCAATTATAATTATTTCCACTTGACCACCGCACGCGCCTACTTGGAGGGGAAAGAATTTTCCTCGAAAAACCTTCAACCGTTTTGGAAGCGCCTCGTCCATTATTGAAGAAACCTTTTTGAAGGTGACATATTGACCTCTGCCTGACCGTGGGTTAGTTAAAGCGTCTAAAGCTCTTTCGCTCTCCACGGAAAAAAAAGTTAAACAAATTAAAATTTCTAAGTTTATGATTTCTTTCAATAGTTAGAGATTTAAGTAAAACTTATTTAAGAGTTGAAGGATCGGAAAGGAGAAATGGGATAAGGGAGCCCAGAGATTTTACATACCCTTCTTGCGAAAACATCTTATTTGCTGCGCAGGTCTGCATCCCCAGATCCGACATAAGCTGGTTCCCATGTGAGTCTTCCCCTCTTGGGTTCGGGGCCGTGCTTTATATATGGGGTGTTGGAATGCAGAGGGTCAGAAATGGGCAACGGACCTGAACGTGAGAAAGTGAAGCGGACAGCAGCGATGACCGGAAAAGCAACGCAATTTAATACTCTCTTATCTGATTCCCTCAACAAAGCTTCTTCAGATCTTTCGCTCTCCACGAAAACTAAACAAATTAAAATTACTAAGCTTCTGATTTATTTCAATAGTTAGACAATTAAGTAAAACTTGATTAAGAGTTGAAGGATCCGGAAAGGAGAAATGGGGTAAGGGAGTCCAGAGATTTTTCATACCCTTCTTGAGAAAACATCTTATTTGCTGCGGAGGTCTGAATCCTCAGATCCGACATAAGCTGGTTTCAATGTGAGTCTTCTCCTCTTGAGTTCGGGGCCGTGCTTTATATATGGGGTGTTGGAATGCAGAGGGTCAGAAATGGGCAACGGACCTGGCCGTGAGAAAGTGAAGCGGACAACAGCGATGACTGGAAAAGAAACGCAATCTAATACTCTCTTATCTGACTCCCTCAACTCAGACCGGATACAAAACTTTGCACGCGTTTGAAAGAAAAGTGTGGGCTGCTATTTTCACAGCCCCACAATTCAAAGTATGATATTGAAGCATAAAACATGTATCGTTATGTTACAGTAAAAAACTGGACTGCCCATGATCCTTTCATTAGTGCCTGGTTTAGATTGAAAACAGGAAAAAAATGAGCTGAATAAAGGAAAAAGATAATGTTTTTCATTTATTTCTAAAATTTGAATTAAGAGATAAAGGTACATGGGAACATGACTTTTTCGATACGACTTTGCGTTTAAAAAAATCAAAAAGTTTTAAACAGAAATAACATAGATTATTAAGGTCCAATTAATCATGCTAGGACGGGCAAAACATTTTCCAGGTCGGGCATTGCCCGACCTGGCCCCCCTCTGGCTACGGGCCTGACCTGCAATATTAATGGGAAAGAAATAAGTGGAGAATTCGTTAATTAGTTAACATTTGTAAAGTATTGTATATTATTAAACAAATCATATAAAGTGCCCTGTGATATCTACAATATTTGTGGGAAAGCAAGAACTGATAGAAAAAAATAAATAATAAAAATAAATAAATAAATGTCACTGTGGTAAAAACATTTCAAAAATTTTTGAAATACGTACTTTATACAATAAAATTTTGTTTTATTTCTTAATAGTGAATAGGGAATTGTACAATACAATTCGAATTTTCTTCATATGTGCATGCATATATTTCGCATTTACAAAGAATCTACTTACGCATGGTGAAAAAGCTCTGACAAAAATACCAGTGTCAGCAAAATCTTAACTGTTCTATGACATAGTCTGATCTTCGCACAGTGAAGAGATTTTAATAGCGAAGCATATGTAATATATTCTCAAACATAAATTCTATCTTAAGAATTCAACTAACAATGTCCTAAGGTTAAAAAAAATAAAACATATATTTAAAAAAAAACACTTTAAATCAAAATGTCAAGGATATATTATTAACGTCAAATATATACAGTAAAACCTGTAAAGTTGACCACCTTTGTGAGACGACCACCTGTATAAGTTTACTACTTTTGTTAGGAACGGTATTAGCCCTATATTATATAATGTAGGGAGACCTTTGTAACTTGACCATCTAGTTCGACCACCTGTCTATATTGACCATTTATGTACGCCAAATTTGGGTGTCAGTATTATAAAAAAAATCCTCTGTAAGTTAACCGCCTAATTATTACTCTATTTATTTATCTATTCTTGCAAAGATTAAAAAAAACTAAAATACTTTCTTCAGGATTTTTTTTATACTATAACGTTAGACCAGGGTTTGTCTGGACTGTAGCGTCTTCTTGGCGACCGCATCCGGTCAGAAGGGTCCTTTTTGCCTCGCTCCGACGTATCCACTTTCCCCTCGGTCCCCTTTCATGTTATCGACGTCGAGAAAAACAATACTTCAAAAATCCAGATGCTTGCTGACTCTTTCCGTCCGAATTTGGCCCCTGACCTCTGGCATCCGTTTTAGCCCAAAATCTATTTCCGTTCCCAAGGTTGTGTGCCCGCCGACAAAAGGGGCGGCCGCATCCCTCTCTAGATTTTATCTGAAAGCGGGCTGGGCAGTTTCCGGAGTCCAGGCCAACGGACATGTAAGGAGAAGTAAGAAAATTCTGAGTTCGAGGAGAACATCATTTGACGAGGAGAGAAACGGACGTGTTCCGTCCGACCTCGGTCACTGTCTACCAACCATAAGCTTAATGAAGCTGTAAATAATATGTAAATAAAATCTTGTTAAGTTTTACCATCAAAGTCATGCTTTACCACTCGGCATATACACAAGTCCTCAAGATGTTACAGGACGGATGAAACATCAATATAGAGTTTGCCTAAACTTCTTTGTAAGTTAACCATATGGGAAAACTACTATGAACACTCTTTTCTTCTTTTATTAAGTTTCTTCTATTTTCTTTCATCTGATGTATCCATTTTGAAAAATTATTTATTTTTACTACCATATCTTTACTACCATATAAGTAACTTACATAAGTAAAAATATATTTATCTTTATTTCAACATAGTAATTTTCATTTAAAGTTGCATAAAATACATTGTAAGTCATTTAGGTTAAATTTATCTATTGATATTTTAGATAATTGGGAAAAAATAGCTAATTACTATTTTAAAGTAACGTTAATACATGAAGCTATATTTTAATTAGTTACAAATGAATAAATGCATAGTGTTAGAAATGACAAAAAGAAAAAAAATGACTCCACCCTCTGTAAGTTGACCACCTGTTTAAGTTGACTACTAAAGTGACACACCGCAAATGGTCAACTTACACATGTTTCACTGTATGTATATATATAGTATATAAATATATATATATGGGGTTTTTCAGCAAAGAAAATAACGTTCATTTGCTTTAAAATCATCATCAGCCGAAAAAGTGTCAGTTTTCAAGTAATACAATAGGGATCATTGGAATTATCTAACAGACTTAGTTTTAAAATTATAATTTCCGTGTTATGCCATTGGTCCAGAATTTAAGCAATATCCTCCAGTTGTATTATAAGAGCCCGCTCAACTGTAAAACCACATACATTTACGTAAATTTAAAAAAATCTTTATGATTATATTAAATTCACTGAAGCGTGTACACTCTTTTACAGAAAAATCAACGCACAAAGAAGGAGTTAACCGAGGGATACAAAAATTGGTGGATAGAAAGATTATGTACAGAATTGATATTGAATAAAACTTCAGAACAATTGTATGATTTATTTCATATTTAGAGTAACGAGCTGAATAAGGTGTTGACCCGCCTCTATCCTGGATGCAAGCTGTCACACGGCGTGGCATTAACCGGTAAAGCTCCAGGGTGGTCTCCTTCTGTATTTCTTGCCAAATTTGCTCCAATTGTCGAACTACGTCATCAACATTCCCTACCGGATGCAGTGGCCTCCCATCATATCCCATACATGCTTGATGGGAGAGGGAACTGGCGAGCTGACTGGGTAAGGAAGTGTTTGACAAGCTTGAAGATAGTTCATAGCAACACGTGCCGTATGTGGTCTGTCATTGCCTTTCTGAAAAATAAGCAGAGAGCACTGCGAAAGGAACGGTTGCAAAACAGGTCTCAGAATGTCGTCCGCGTACCGCTGTGCAGTAAGCATACGTCTAATGACGACCAAAGGGGTCCGGCTCTCCAGACCATAACTCATTGTTGAGTTCCCGTGTGGCGTGCAATAGGGAAAACAATATCGGCACGTTGCCCTGGGCGTCTCCAGACATGTCTTAGAAAATCGTCAGGACACAGTTCGAAGCGAGATTCGTCACTAAAGACTATACGTCCCCAGTCAGCATTATTCCAGCCTAATCGAGCAAAGCACCACTGTAATCTGGCACGACAGTGTGCAGGCGTAAGTGGCAGGTGGCATAACGGTCGGTACCAGTGTAGATTTCGTTCTTTCAGCCGTCTGTAAATAGTCATGGGGGACACTCGTGTACGGGTAGCACGTTTGAAGGTTGATAGCGATGAATCAGGCGCTGTGACAGCTGATCTGGTAATCACTCTGCCCTCGCCATCTGTTGTGGCCCTACGTCAACCGCTACCATCATGACGCTGAAATCTGCCACTGTCCACCAACTCTTTCCAGCATCTTCTCATCGCCGCATCGCTTCGACTCAAATGACAGGTGATTCTCCAATTTGCCCAACCTGCCTCTTTCAATCCAATGATACGACCTCTTTCAAATTCTGAAAGTTGCTCGTAATGAGCTCGAATCCTGCGGCGAGGCATCTTTTAAGTCGTTGAAAGATATCCTAAATCGCACTGCAGCAGAAATTCTTAACAGCAGTTCAAGAGCGGTTCCTTATCTACATCTGCTGGATTCGCAGTTTCAATGCGCTGGAGATCGCACTATTTGTTCATTGGACACACAATTTTAATTATTTGCCTATTTGGTCATAACATTTTTGCATATGAAAGTCAAAAACACTCGGATGACTCCTTCTTGGTGCGTCGATTTTTTTTTTTTTTTTGTTATAGAGTGTATTCTCTAAGTGGAAGCAACAGAGTTAATATGTAGTATTGTTCAGAACTCACAAGCAGCAGCTTGTTTATCTTTTAACCAGATATATATTAACTGTAATGTTTACTTAAACTGATATTACTTATGAGGAGCAATGATTAAAAATAACATAACGGATAAGAATGTTCCAAAATTCAACGATTTATTAGGTGTAAGAAAACAAGCATAAAATAAATTAGTAAAATATTTTCAATGAAATATGTTTAAAAAAACTTTTCACCTGGTCCGCTGTTGAAATAGGTTTACTGGGAGATGTCATTGGATCGCATTTAGCATAAAAAGCGTAAAGAATTACACCGGCCAAACAGTTCAGGAGGAATAGACCACACGATAAAGGAATACTAACATACAATGCCCTGAAAAAGAGAAGTATTCTAACAAATACAATTAATTGATGAAAAAGTACACTTAAAATGGTAAATTTATGACGAACATAACAAATATTCATTACTGAATTTTAACTATAGTTCTACTAGTAAGCTCTTTGTTTGTAAACAATTTACCATTAGTTACAGATGTACAGTAAATGATAATATACGTTTAAAATGATATATATAATTTAATGCTAGTTAAGTAGAAAATAAGTGAAACACTTCATATAGAAATCATTCATGAAATAAATAATTTCTGTTAAACGGAATTAATGATCTCTGTCATTTTTTAAATAATTTTAAACATTAAATCGTTGTAAAATAACAGTATGAAATGAGCAACTGAAATAAAGAAAAAAAAGGAAAAGAAACCTTTAGTAAAAAAGTTCGTTTAGAGCTAAACGAACCAATTTTCTTTTACACAAACATTGATTTTTTTATTGTCCGTAAAAGAATTTTCTGAAAAGCTAACATAACTCTTTTATGTGAAAGAAAATCGATATCAAAACTACTTTCTTAAACTGATCAGACTTTTCTGTCTGTAAATTCCAACTATTAATGTTTATTTTTAATAAAAACATAAGAATTTCCAACTTTGTTTTTTTTTCTCCCCCTCCCACGTTTTTTTTGGAAGCGTAAAAGAAACAAAATACTGAAATAAATTGCATAGAAATTTTTCAATAATAATTTTAAGAATTTTGTCTAGAATTATATGCGCTAACTTTCCCGTATACTCCCAACTTCAAATTTATAATCTAGCTATCTCTATCTCTCTCTCTTTCTCATTTAGTCTTTAGTTCTTAATTACTTCAAATATACCGTTTTCAACGGTTGATACATATTCATCCGCTCATTCATTCACTAGTTTTTTACTCATTCATGTATTTATACACTCATTCAAATATGTTTTTATTTATTCTCTCATTTTTTTCACTCATTTATTCACTCATTCAATCATTCATTCTTTCATTCGTGACTCCTTAATTCAGAAATATCCTAAAAAATCCCGATCAAAAAATGTCATAGAAAAATAGGCTCGTTTAGTTCAGGTTGAACTTCGTATCTGTACATACTTTATGGCCTAACATAATTCCGGTAAAGTTTATTCCAAGCAAATCCGCCCGCTAAGTCAGAATTTATATAGGATTGAAATTTCCCGGTAGGTGCTATTGTTAATTTTTTTAAACTGTTTTCGAAAATGAACAAAAACTGTTCAAATCAGAAAATATTTCACGTCGAGAGCTTCTTCCAATAACCTTCTTCATGTGAACTTGGATCTTATGCTCAGAGTTTACATAATTTTACATTTTTGACACAATATTTTTTGAGCTGTTTAAAATTGGAAGAAAAATTATTCGAATCGAAAAGTAAAATATGGTAATGAGATGTGCTCGCCGATATCTTTTGAATGCAGAAAAAAAAAAAAAAAAATCTTTCGGATCGGACAAGTCGCTCAAAAGTTATTAGGGACACACCGACAGACAGTCTGACATTACGACAGACACACATTTTCCCCATCTCAAAACCCTACTTTTAATATTTTTATTTTCAAACCTTTATTTAATTATTTCAGTTATTTTTTGTTCTTCTTCATTTTAACGATATTTTTATGATACATTAAGCCTTCTTTCGCACTTTACTTACTTCTTTTTTTACTTTTTACGGGAAAGTAGGCTAAAAGAATAGGAGTGAGATATTTTTCTTCGCTTCCAATGCTTATTAAAATTAATGAGTTTTCACAATTTCGGCTACATTTTTTCTTTTTTAAAAATTATATTAAGATTTTTTTAAACATTTACTAGAAAGTAGGCTAGGAAATTAGCAATAAGAAAAAAAACAATGACACATAAAATACTACGTAAAATTTTAGTAGCAACAATATTATTCAAACATTAATAAGTAAACCCAAGTGAGTTAAAGTAGATCAATATAATAATGATGATACTTGTAAGAATCAGAACTTCAGTGCTTAAGAAATCATAATCTTGGGCGGTGTTACTGACAGTTGAAGATGAATAAAATTTACTTATGTATTTATAGCTAATATTATAATTTCAGAAATAATAATTAAAATAGAAATACACAGTTAAAAAAATTGAGTAACTTTTTCCCCGTTTTTAGAGCGAAAACTAATTAAAAATTTATACCGACTTTTTGCAGGTAGTTTTTCTATTTCTCCAGAAGCAAATATCACTTATTTTTAAATATTCATATAAATACATACATTCTCGCTCGTGGAAGATCCTGAATCGTTAACAGTCTCTGTATTTGCATTTGACCAGTCCCAAAAGCAGACAAAGATGCTATTGTGCCTTGGAGTAACAGGTTGAAGATAGTGTAACGAACTTGAGGATCCAGTTCCAATCTAAAAAGTGTAAGTGATTAATATTTTAACCTATTCTGTTTGCGCAAAGCTTACATCACTTCGTCAGACGATGTGCTAACTACTACATAGCTTATGATTAATTTTACATTATCCTCTGAACTGACTCAAACTACCTACAAAAGTTTAATGTGAGTCAATATCAAAATAAATATTTCAGTTCCAGAGGTTAGGTCACACAAAGAAACGCGTTCTTTAAAATAACCTTTTTACTGAAGATATTACATGGGAACTAAGACGACCAGTATGTTTTAGTGGAAATTAAAGAAAGAAGAAAAAAAAAAGCTTGGAGAAAAATGTGGGCCATACCAAAAGTGTAATCAAAATGGCATGATTCAAACGTAACAAAAAAGGCTTCTGTCAAACAGTCTTCCCGTTATGTTAAACACATTTTCGTTACAAGCATATAGAATAGGTCAAAGTAAAAATTCATGCAAAATTTCTGCAATCGCATGATAACGAACAGGCAGTTGAGGTACTCAGAAGCTAAGGGATGTAAGTGACAAAATTGACATTAAAAGTCAATTACTTAAAAGTCAAAACTAAAGGTCTCATAAGATTTAAACTTTCAACTTGGTTTTCTTAGAATCATGTTTTGCTGACTTACATCCCTTTGCTTCTCACTGCCTCAATTGCCAAAAAAAGGAAGAGAAAGAAAAAAATGAAAGGAAAAGAAAATAGTAAAAGAAAAAATAAATGTAAGGTGAAGAAAGCAATATTGCGCCATGTGTTTCTCTTCAGTTCAGGTTTCTAAATGCTATTTTAAATTATCAGAAATGTCGCAGTGAATAGCAATGATAAAATTGAAAATTTGGAGATGACTGGTACAAATGATAGAAAAAGCACCATTCTATATTGTGGCAAGAGATGCTAGTGATAGGTCTAACGCGTGTTCCACTTTAACATGATTTAGAAAAAAATGAGCATTAAAAGTCCCATAAGATCCAAATTTTGAACGCATTTTTCTCAGAATCGTTTCTTTGGTCACTTTCATCCCTTTGCTTTTCACTACCTCAAACGAAGTCGATAAGCTAATCGTTAGCTTTAATTTAAGTCTCAGTGTTGCGTGGTATCGTTTGATTGAGTGTAAATAATAATTATGGTAACTTTTACCTTACTTTGTGAATCAAAATGATATAAATTAGCAAAAGTCAAATTTTAGTTGTTTCGTACCCTGGCACCAGAAGTCTTCCTCCTTCATTAGCAATCTTAAAAACTTCCTTGAATCCTCCCACTTCGATGAGACCTTTAATGATAACTGTAAACATAGCCAGAAACATTAGCAGACCTTGAAAAACATCTGTCCACAACACAGCTTTCATACCGCCCTAAGAAGATAAAATTTCCATTTCGTTAAAGACAATTTCGTAAATTATTTTTTAAATACAGTAAAATCCCGTTATACTGCACCTCGGTATACAGCGGAATTTGTAAATAAAGCCATTGTAAATAAAGCCAGCGCGAGCACACAAATATTCTATCCAAAAAGCACCCATCCCCCACCAGACACACTAACAGATAAAGCCCTATTGTGATAGGCGTGATGTACACCTTTTTTGTGCTTTTTCTGTCTTTCAACCAAAAACATATAGCTTGATTTCAAAATCGGGTGCAATTGCCCTGACTTGTTTCTCTTGACATGAGCGAAGCTCGATCTGTCAGGGACTGGCCAGTTCAATGTTTAACTATTCCATTTTCAGAAGCCTAGATATGCGTGTGTGACTTCTTTTATAGCGCTATCAACCTCTTTATTCCAGATTCTTTAGCAGTCCTGAAAAGTAAACATATTCCCCAGTGAGAAGTGCGTTCCTTCCCTTCCAAATCTAATTTTTTCTTAAGACCTCTCCCCCTTCACAATCCCATGTTGATAACATAAAGAGATTTCTAAGCACCTTTTTTTCGGAACACAGTTGATTTATAACGTATTACTCGATAGACTGATTGCGCAGCTGAGATGTGTGCTTCTTGCACAGCGATTACAGTTAATAAAATGGCAGCAAAGAAGAAAATAAAAAATTATACTATAGCGGGAAGAAAAGTTACGAGTAATTGATAATGTTTAAAATGATGCAACAAAAACGAGTAATATTTCGTGAATATGGTTCCGCGGTACAGTTTCACTATACCGCGGTTATGTTATAACGCGGGTGCCAAACATGTCCCCCGACACCTGCGTTTTAACGGGGTTTTACTGTATATACGTAAAAGTTGTAGCGCAAAAATATACGTATTGGACACCGGGGCACAATGAGCCAAAAAAATGTCAAATTCAAGAAATTCATACTGTAAGAAAAATTTTATTGTGGATTTGTAGTACAACGTAAGTATGAAATCTGAAATGCAAAAATTGTCATTACCATTGGAAATTTTTGTAATGAAATAAAAATCATAAAATTTTGTCTCACTGTACCCCAAACTTCGGGTGCAGTATTCAAAATACATATACAAGTACCTATACAGTAAATATGTAGTACAAAATACAAGTACAGTACATATACCGTATACATACAGTACATAATACATATACAAATATATATACAGTAAATATACAGTACAAAACACATGTACAAGACATATAAAGTATATATAAAATACAGAATACATATACAAATACATATACATTACAGATACACTACAAAATACATATATAAGTACATGTTCAGTACATATACAGTGCAAAATACATATACATGCGCATATACAGTACATATTCAGTGCAAAATACATAAACAAGTATATGTATTTTGAAAAAAATCTTTATCTTTGTTAGGGTGTCATCCCTCAACGCCCCCCAAAAGGGTGTCAGCGGGACCGCCCCGCTCCGCCTCCCCGGTGACGCTACTGCTATATCTTGATCCTTATATAAAAAATACAAAAAAAAAAAACCGCTTTGTGTCCCGGTCCCCTCTACCCTTTAGAATTTAACATTGAACAACAGTTCGAAAGAGAGAGAGATGTTAGGAGAGTGCAATTGTTCATTAAAACAGTATTATAAAAAAACACATTTTATAGCAAAAAATACAAAAAAAAGTGGTTTCTGCAATTGCAAATGTGCTTAAACCCAGGATTAATAAAAAGAAGGATGGAAAAAATTAAAGGTAACTTTTGTGATTAGAAAGGAAATTTAATAGGTTATGAGGGCCCGTCAATCCAGATGCTGTCATAAATTCTGATTGACATAAACTAAGTAAGTTTTATAAACGTAGTTTTGCTAATTTATTTAGGAAATTCTAATATTGCTTAACGGAGCTTATCTCTGGTATAATATAACCTGTTCTTTGGATAAATTTTGAAAACTAAAATTCTCAGTAGTCCTCAATAGGATCACAATCACCAACAACATATTAACATTGTTAGTAAAATTCAGAAGGTAATAATTTGAATTACTGTTGCAATTATATTTATGCATTATATACATAAACAGCATCACCGACCCACAGGTATATAAAATTGATCGATTAAAATATTACTAAAATTATTCTTGCGAACTTTTAAATGCTAATTTAACAGCAAATTATTACAATGATTATAATGCATATCTTTTTATTTACTATTCTATTATACTATTTTTCCCTATATGTAAAGCAAAATAAGGCGAAAATTACTTACCAATGTGCAATAGAATGTACAAACCACTCCTATAGAGATAACAGACACCCAAATAGAAAGATTCGTAACTGCACTGAGGGCTAGACCCGGAGCGTAAAGTACTACAGCCAGGTAAAGAATCTGAAAGAAGGAAATGATTGACATTGTTTCGCATTCTTATGAACATCAAATTTTGTGAAATAAATTTTTATCGTGAATCAATTGCTTCAGAATTCTTAGTTAAGAGATAAAGAAACACAGGTGTTACAGAAAATTCTGACCCTTCGACAATGCAGGAAGCAAACAAACTTTATGATTATTATTAATATATTATAATATTTTTTTTTTGTTTTCAATTTTCATTCAAGCAAAGAGGGTGGAGAGCAAAAAATTTTGAACTTTATATATGTATAGATATTGAAGATCATTACTCAAACAATAGCAAATTGAGCAATTTATTCCGTGATTAAACAATTTGTAGTGGATTTTTCATAATTTTGTTGTAAAATAATTACACTGTGCAACACGAAAGATGTCCTTTGGATGAAACTGTCTGTTTCTGATGTATTTTTGGCTGAAAATTACAAATCTGCAATTATAGTTTGCCTATCACGTACCATTTCCCCAAAATTCCACATTTTAGCTTCTTACGTATTTTCTGGATAAATTTGCATATTTTTGTAATTTACCGACTTAATTTATTATAAATTATCTTTCTCGTTGATAGTGAGATCGTTGCCATTCTAGAGACCTTTTTAATGAAGTTAGGTTACTTTAGCTGCATTTTTGGCAACAAAAGCTTTATCAACTTCTCGAAGTTTTGACTCTTTTACAAGTCGACAATAGGGCATTTTGTAGACTATTTTACGGAGCAATAAAAAATGGTATGCTGCTGTGATGTGAATGTACTATTTCATGCATTAGTCCATGAGCACAATTCAGCTGAGTTGCGCTTGTTTATCAGTGCTCCTCCATCTAAGTATTTTTTCACCTATTCATTCCTGTAGCATATTCTGCAAACACAAAGGAAATTTCAAAATTACAAAACTACAAGTGGCCAAAAATGAGCCTATGATGATCTACAATGTGCCTTTTTTCCACAAGTGCACATTAAACTTGGTTTATCGAGATATTTCTAAAAGCTCTGGATAGAGAAGGAGTGGCTTTCTTGCATTTCAGGAACAAATTCAAAAATTTAAGTGAGGCAAAAGTAAAAGAAAGGATTTTTATTGGCCCACAACTTAAGGAAGTCCTTTCATGATGAAGATTATGAAAAGAAACAGTCAGAAGCCGAAAAATTAGCCTGGCTGGCCTTTAAATCAGTGCGCGCACCTTTCCTTTGAAATGGAGAATGCTGAAAACTACAAAAATCTTGCTGGTGACATGATAAAATGCTTTTGTACTATTAGGTTGCTATATTTCATTAAACTACACTTTTTGGGCTCCCATATGGACTTTGGAAACCTTGGTGCTATTAATGATGAGAATAGGCAAAGGTTTCATCAGGACATCTCTGTTTGAAAAGCATTTCAGCGCTCGATAGAATGGAAGTATACAAATTGAATATTGCTAAACTGTTATCAGGGCAGACCAATAGATGCCCACAATAAAAATTGGCCAAAAAAATCATTTTAGCGTTTGTGTTTTCAATAAGTAAGCCCGAGTTACATTCTTCTATAACCAAACTGTATAAATATGAGAAGTGGGTCTCCAACAAAAATGCTACGTGATGGACCATTTTGGTTTGGATATTTGAATCAAGCACCTTTTGTTTATATAGAATCACATAGTTTCATCTAAAGGACAAAAAAAAAAGTTCAAATTTGTTGCACAGCGTTATTAGTCTTAAATAAACAATTAAACAAGATAACAAACTGTGCAAATTGTTTTAACTTTTCATATTATATTTTTTATAAGGTACTTTGGAACTTACCTGCTGCGCGACGAAGAAAAAAGAGCAAAGATTTCGAGATTTTTTTCCGAAGCGCCTCTCAATATACTAAAAAAAAAGCACCCAAACATATTGTTACAGATAGCAAAGTAACAAAAAACAAACATAAATAGAAATTTAAAAAAAAAAAAAAGATATATATTTTTGAAAAATTAGTTTTTTCATTAAAAGATTGCAGTAGGTTTTCGTTTGCTTCTTTGATTTTATGTTCATGTACTGAACATACAATTTTAATTATCAACAAAAATATAGACTTGCATAACTTGTAAAAAAGCCTTATTAAAACAAAACTAAAATTTATTAAAGTCTCACTTCAGAATATTATTAAGAACTATTTCAGTGCCTGCTGAACTTTTTTATTTCCTAATTTAAAAGACGGACTTCCTGCAAAATTTGAAATATTAGGAAATTGCTTACCTCGTAGGCTGTTGGTGCTTGAATCTGGAAGAATACTGGTAAGAAGATTAACGATGAAAGCAAAATGCCAATGGCGATACCAATGACTTGGAAAACGTACTTAGTGCCAAATCGGTACATTTCACCCGGTAATCCAAGTATTGTAATACCAGATAAAAAGGAAGCCATCAGGGATACTGTCACAGGAAAGACAGCCATGTTCTTCCCAGCTAATAAATAATCTTCAACCGTTTTCTGCTTTTTACCTGCAAAACGGAAATAAATGCCAATGCCTGCTGAGATTAGAAGCATGACAAGGATCGTAAGGTAGTCCACGGTTCCCAAGATATCTTTTTGTCCTTCCATAACTTTTTATGTCTTTAGAGCACCTAAAAGGAAATTACACTTATTTTCTGTCAAGTACGATAGCAATATAAATTATATGTAATGCTTCACAGAAGTCTACAAAATGAGGGCATACACTACAATGAAATTGCATATCAAATAACAGGATTCATCATTCCAAACACTGAAATGAAAAAAAAATACAGATTATTTCAAAGAAATAGATCTTCAAAGCATTGATTTTTTCCCTGAAAATAAACAATTAGTAAGTGCTTTTGTTTCTTTAATTTTATGTTTATGGATCAAACGCAAAATATTGTTTGCCAAAAGAAATATTGATTTTTATTACTAGTAAGTAAAAGCTTTAGTACTAAAACAGAAATAAAATTTGTTAAAAATATCACCTCTGAATGTTTCTGGAAATAATTTGAGTGCCTACGTTTCCTAATTTATAAGATAGGTATAAAGAATGGGCGCTTACATAGTGCATCAAACCTGCAGAACTTTAATGATTCTGTTATCTTTTGAAATCATAAATGGATTAAGTCTCAAAAATATTTGAATGGATCGTTTAAGATTTTCGATATCGCAGATTTTTTATTGAAATTGAAAATTTCGCTAAGAGGAGGTTCGCTAAAACAGAGGCGCCTATTTGGCGCCATTTTGACAGAATTTAACTTTCCCTTTCCATCAACTTATACTTCACACGTCAGCATTGGTTCAGTACTGAACATTTTCTAACTTAAAATTGCATGCTTTCTTTCTGCCGTTTTTTGCCGACTTTTATAAAAGCGCTGTTTTATTGAATTTTCAGGAAATGTTTTGACGATTTTTCAGTCGATTTAGGAACTGGTGTCCTTATTCTGATGAGGATTTGTGAGGACTCTGTGCATTCTTTTTTTGCGGCTGTTGATTTGAAACAACAAGTAACAAGAAGTTCCGTCTAGAACTATACGAGCCTACTTTCCCGTATACACCAAATTCAAATTTATAATCTAGCTATCTCTTTCTTTCTCTTTCTTATTTATCTTTAGTTCTAATTATTGAAAATATACCTTTTTCAACGGATAATACATATTCATTCACTCACTCATTCATTCTTTCATTTATTCAGCCATGCATTTATTCATTCATTCGTTACCTCATTCAAGTGTTTATTCATTCATTTACGCATTCATGTATTTATTCACTAATTTATTTATATTTTCATTTATTCAATAATTTATTCATTGATTCTTTTCCTCATTCATTTATTCATTGATTTATTTCTTTCACTCTTTTATTTATTCATTCATTCATTATTTCACTCATTGAGTCACTGAGAAATATCCTTGAAAATCCCGATCAAAAAATTTCATAGCAAAATAGGCTCGTAAGTTCTGGATAAACTTTCTATTTCTACATGTTCTACGTTATAAGAGCTTTCCGATAAAGTTTGTTCCAAGCAAATCGGTCAGTTAGATCAGGATTTATATAGGGTTGAAATTTCCCCGTAAGCTCTGTGTTAATTTTTTGAACTGTTCAAAAATGAACAAAAACTGCTCAAATCAATATTTCACGCCGAGAACTCCTTTCAATAAGCTTGCAATAGGAACTTGGCTCTTGTGCCCAGAGTTTACAGAGTTTGCTTCAATTTTGTCCATAGGCGCTAATGTTAAAATTTTTTGAACTGTTCAAAATTGAACAAAAAATTGTTAAAAGTAAAATATAGAAATGAGATGTCCTCGCCGAGATCTTTCGAATGCAAAAAGAATTTTTCCAATCGGACAATTCGTTCAAAAGTTATTAGGGGGGGACAGACCGACAGACCGACAGACAGACAGACCGACAGACAGACCGACAGACAGACCGACAGACGGACAGACCGACAGACACACTTTTTCCCCATCTCAATACCCTACTTTCAAATTTTTTATTTTTCAATCTTTATTTAATTACTTCACTTATTTTTGACTTTTCTTGATTTTTAACGATATTTTCACGATACCATTAAGCCTTCTTTCATGCTTTATTATTATTTTTTTTTTTACTTTTACGGGAAAGTAGGCTAAAAAAGGAACCCTAATATATATTTTTCACATTTTTGGGACAAGTTATTTTTATTTTATTTTAAAACTATGTACGCAATTAAAAACTATTTTTAAAAATAAAATTGCTGTTTAAAATTTGTAAAAAAAATAACTTATTGGTTTTTTTACAAAATCAACATGTCTTACGATTTTGTGAAAAAAGATTAACCTTGAGCCCAAATTACAAGATCTAGGGGAAACTGTATCAATTAATATGATCTTACATACAAAATAAAACGAAATAATGCGCCACTTGTTAAAAATAATACAAAACAATCGTTTAAGAAACGAAAAATAGAGAGGTTGTTTTAAAACAACACTGCGCAGTGTAGAGTTAAGATGAACTGTTGGTAATTTTAAGAACAGCAGCTTTTAAAGGTCTATAGTCTAATGGGTTTCTTTAGTCACCGACGTTTTTATTCTAAAGGAGATTTTTTGGGACTAATGTCCCGATTCTAATGGGGATGTTTAGGAATAGTTGTCTTTATTCAAATGGGGGGTTTTAAGGAATATATTCTTTATTCTAGCAGAGATATTCAGGGACCGTTGTTCTTCATCTAATGGGCACTTTTTAAAGAAAATACAGCTGTTTTTATCATGGGAATTTTTAGATATAGTGGTGTCCGTATTGTAATTCGGATTTTCACGGACTGTTGATGTTGTTTTGGAACTATTTTCCTGATGCATATATGAATTTTAGGTAATGTTACCCTTACTCTTATGACGATTTTTATTAACTATTGTAGTAATTTTAATGTGGATTTTTATGGATTGTTATTTTTAGTCAAAAATGAATTTTTAGAGGCTGCTCTTTTTAATGTAATCTGGAATTTTGAGAAGTTTTACTTTTTAAAAGAGGTTTTAAAGGACTGTTGCCCATCTTCTGCTGGGATTTTTTAACTAGCTTTTTCCTTATATATTTACAACATAATTTTGGGCATGGGCCTGGGAATGATGCAATGTTAGCCCGCCCAACGCTGCGCATGTCAACTAGTATTAAATAAAATTGACAAAGAATCTTACCTGCATAGTGCGACAGAAGTAACAGTATGATTTTTGAGATATTAGTTTCTTTAGTTATTATTTTGCATACAAATATGCATATAAGTCACAAGTTTTAATAGCTCTTTAAAACGGTTTGCATCTTCCATCCAAGAATGTTCAAAAAGTCATCTGCCCATTTGAAGAATGCATTCTTGAAAACCAAGGCAGAGAGACAAAATTAATGTCATACTTATCATTCACCATCTCATTTATCTAGTTCATGATTAAGTGATTTAGTAGGTACTTCTTTTAATCCGTACATTCCACTGTTTCACTTCCCGGTTAAAAAAGTTCTTGTTATTCTTAACGCGGCTTTTTTTATTATATTTCTCAAACTGGATATCTAATTTGTTGATAATAGTGTCTACACATTTTTTTAAAATTAACTTTTCAGTTTGTATTTAATAATAAAAAGAACAAGAAAGTTCACGAGAAAATAAAGAATTTATGTGGTCGGATATTTTTATGTGGTACAAATGAAATTTAAGTATATATGATGTTGATTTCCAATAAGAATGAAATTCTTGGCAAGGTTCCTTACATCGCTCGCCAACCCCTGGAACGGTTTCTTTGAATCGCTCCGTGAAACGAGTTCGCTTCGCTTGCTGAATGCAGGCTAAATTGTTTTAGTGTTCTACATAACACATGACTTTGGAAACGTAAAAATAATACTTTTGTGCTTGTAGATTGTGCATTGATGGGGAGGAAGTAACCCCTAAAGCATTGAATATCCATATATTAAGTCATCGTCTTCCTCGATGGAAATCTTGTACATATCCATCAAACAAAAGCAGCATAACGGTCATTATTCTATGTGACTAGACCAGTGGTGCCTACTCGACCATCTCCAATTTGGATAAATTTTGCACACAATTTCTAGTAGGTGTAAAACTAAGTTAGCCAATTTTTTAGATCTTGAAAGTAAAAACTCATGTAGTAAGGGTTAAGAACCAAAATGGCTGCCACTGACGAACAAAACAAGTAGCCATATTTAGATTTTCCTGGAGAGCCACATAATAAACGCAGAACCCCGAAATTTATTTTTCTGAAACAACTTTTTGTGCTTAATTTAATAGTACAGTTTGAAAGACCACCAAAAAAGTCCCTTTCTATTGTGTTCAGTCAAAGTTAGGTGAAATTTCAATTTGACAGAAATTTGTTTTAATTTATACAGCTCTAACTCATCAGTAACTAAACTTTCACACTCGTAACTTTGTATATATCTAAGTCAACTCTTGTCATCATATTCTGAAAATTTCAAAAAATTAATCAAGTTAGGTTTTGATTTATAGTCACCTAAACATGCAGCTGTTTTAAAAAATGGCCAGTTTTGATCATTTTTGAAGCATCGTATCTGAGGGGAAACTTCATGAATTTTCTTTGCTCAACTTTCATTCGATAAAGAAAATCTTTCACTAAAAAACTTAAAATTTTTGAGAAGGTGTTTTTTCGCGAGCAGGAGAAAAATTTTTTCAAATTTGAGCTAAAAACCATGGTGAAATTTGTGCGTTTTTAGCCTTAATTTAGCTTTTTTGGTGTTTTACTTGACATTTAAATCAAAGAAACTTGCGTTGGGTCCTGCAGGGCTCGCGCGTACTCGCATTTGATCCTTAAATCAATATTATTAAAAACAAATTACTTTCATTTTCGGAAGATGCATGCCAAACTTCGACTGGCAAAATTTCGACAAAAAGACATACTAATACTGAAAAGTAGGTTTGTATTTTTGATCAATATGCTTTACATTGTGAATTATTAATAAAACAAGAAGTTCCGTCTAGAACTATACGAGCCTACTTTCCCGTATACACCAGCTTCAAATTTATAATTTGGCTTTATCTCTCTCTCTTTCTCGTTTAGCTTTAGTTCTTAATTGCTTCAAATATACCTTTTTCAACTGTTAATACATATTCATTCAATCATTCATTTATTCAGTCATTCATGTATTTATTCACTCATTTATTCATTCATTCTTTTGCTTATTCATTTAATTGTTCATTAATTAAAAATATTCCTGAAAATCCCGATCAAAAAATTTCATAGGAAAATAGGCTCGTTAGTTCTGGATGAACTTTCTATCTGTACATGTTCTACGTCATAAGAGCTTTCCGATAAAGTTAGTTCCAAACAAATCGGTCCGTTAGATCAGGATTTATATAGGCTTGAAATTTTCCCGTAGGCGCTATGTTAATTTTTTTTTTGAACTGTTCAAAAATGAGCAAAACTTGTTCAAATCAATATTTCACTCCAAGAACTTCTTCCAGTAGCTTGTTCATTGGAACTTGGATCTTGTTCCCAGAGTTTACATAATTTGCTTCATTTTCGCCCATAGGCGGTAATATTACATTTTTTTGAACTGTTCAAAATTGAACAAAAAATTTTTCAAATCAAAAAGTAAAATATGGAAATGAGAGGTCCTTGCCGAGGTCTTTCGAATCCAAAGAGAATTTTTCGAATCGGACAATTCGTTCAAAAGTTATTAAGGGGGGACAAACCGACAGACCGACAGACACACTTTTTCCCCCATCTCAAAACCCTACTTTCAATTTTTTTATTTTTCAATCTTTATTTAATTACTTAACTTATTTTTGACTTTTTTTTATTTCTAACGATATTTTCACGATACAAAGTGAAAAATTTTAAATATTAAGATTAATAAATAAATCATTTTAAAAATTGAAAGAAAAAACTTATCATTAAGAGTTTAAGAAATGCATTTTTTGGCAAAATGGCTGAAGTTTATTTTCCGTCCCCCCCCCCTCATGGCAATAATTGGTTGATTATAAACCAATCATTACTTTCATATTAAAATGTTCGAAAGAATATTATATGAAAGAATAACTTTTAATTATAAAAATTTTAACCTTTTAGGATTTGACTTTTTAACTTGATTTAATCAAACATTTACTTGTTTGTACAAAACGTTACTCAATAAAAAATTATTACTCTTACATTGAAAAGCGAGATTGAAAATAAAATGCACTTCCTTTTTCATAAAAACAAGAATTTTATTTAAAACCTTGGAGATAAGACAATGTCTCCAAACAATTTTTTTTTAAAATTCTGTACTTAAAAAAAAAAAAAAAAGTTTTATTATGTAATTTGCAGTGACATACAATACACGCCCCAAAAGTTTTTAATAGATTAATCTAAATTTTTAATTGATTATCTATTGCTTCCTTATACTAACGTTTTTTATTTTAGTGTAGAACCTTTTATATTTCAGGGTAAAATCATCAACTACAACAGCGCTTTTAGAAATATACTTTTTCTTTCTTGAATTTATCTAAATTGACTCGTACTTTTTTTTAATTGTGAGTCAGCCTGAGTGGCAGATTTTCAACCACTGGTTCAAGGTGGTTGAACCATTAATAGTTTAAGCTTACACTTTCAAAATTTCAACAAAAAGACATACTAATACCAACTGGTAACCCTTTTGTCAAGGGGTCAAGGCCGATATTCACGCCCAGTCAGCCACCGGTGTAGGTCACTATTCTATAGATACCCAAGCCTGATGCACAAAAATAAACGGTAGCCCATTTTGCCAAAAATTGAATTTCTTTAACTCTTCATGAGTTTTTTTAAAATTAATTAATGTATTTATTTTTTTGTCTTAATGTTTAAAATTATTCACATTGGGTCTTAATTTGCAGAAAACTTTTAAACTTTTTTTTTGCTGCAATCGTACGGCAATCACTTTACATTTGCTTTCAATTTCACAAAATTTCTAGTTCTTTTAATAATAATTCAAAATGTAAAGCATATTGAGAGAAAATAAAAATCAATTTTTCAGTATTATAGTCTGTGTAATTAGAATCGGCGTGTCAAGGTAACACAACTCTACCTTTTCCCCTTCTGGTCGCCATGGGTTCCGTGCTAGAAACTTTTTCCTCACTTGGTTTGGCGAACATGATAAGTAAGTTTGTTGTTTTAGTCATAATAATAGTAGACGGATGAAAATCAGATTTATTTCTTAATGGCAGAAATAGATTGCGAAAAAAAGAATTCTAATATTTTGAACCAATCTAAATCTTATTCTAATGTTTTGATGTATTTCAGAAAGCTATTGTATAGCTAATTTATTGTATTTTATGTTTTATAAATGTTAAAATCTTATCTAAACATTCCAGATTTAATTTATAAGAAATTTCATTGCATTTACTTAGTATAAAAAATAAATAAATGGAAAATAAATTATTTCTTATTCCTTTTTCTCATTCTAATGTTTTGAATAGGAGGTGTAGTAATGCAATTGCCTTAACTGGAGGGCAAAAAAAAAAGCAGGCTCTGTTATCTTTCTCGCAGTTGCCATGGTGACAGAGCAGGAAACGTGACCTGGAAGCGCCTATTCTAATTACAGTCTATAGTATGTCTTTTGGTCAAAATTTTGACAGTCCAAGTTTGTATCGCATCGCTCCGCTAGAATGAAGTACTCTTGGCTCAGAAGGGCCTCATGGTTTTGAAATAGCTCCCACATACGAGATCGTCACCTAGGTTGCCCCCCAGCGGGAATTATTTCAAACCTGGTGGACATTTGAAGCCACGGCGGATTTTACGTGCAGGAGGGGGAGGAATAAAGCACTGCGAATTATAGAATTCGTGTACTAATAATATACTTAAAATGTCGTACTTGTTTATTGAAGTTGTTGATAGTGTATTTTTGCAGATTTTAATATAAAATACTGTCATCGGGACTTCGCATCTGAGATGTTTGTCGAAAACTAGGCAAATTACGTACAAGTCCCGAAAGAAAGCAATGTCACAGAGCAGAAAAATCGGAAAAAAATAATGTTGACTCTCTAAAACACTGAAAGGTCACTTCTATTCAACTATATGGAATAACACTTTTTATTGTTAATTTTAACTCTAATTTGGGCAGAAATTTTGATTGCCTCTTTTGCTTAGTAAAATTTTTTAGACAAACATAGGGAAACTCACATTAGGCTTCAATGAAAAGCTGTATTTTAAATGAGGAAGAAAAAAAGCTGCATGTTTCTAAATTATTATTATTATTTTGATTTCTTCTTTTTTTACTTTCTTTCGGAAATTAACTTTAGAAATCGTATAATTACTTCGAATTGGCGATTGGGAGCAAAAAAATAGTAACTGAATAACGAGAGTTTATTTTGCGACAACTTTTCTAATGAAGTCAATCACACTCAAAAGAGGTTTAATGGGAGCTAAGGACCCCCGTGATTACAGTGAGGGGGAAAAAAAATGCAGTTTTGCCTTTCTATGGATGATTTTCGGAAGCTCGAGCGCCGTAACCTAAAGGTTAAACCCATCATTATTCACACTTCTTTATTTAAATGCATTTAATATTGTGATTTTATCGTATTCGATAGTGTCGGCAACACAAGTTCCTTATGATTGTACGGTTCGTGTTGGTGACAATACAGAAAACCGTTGGACTACATATCCGATTTATGCTAATATTGTTATAGCATTAATTTATAGATAAAATTTGATAAATTTATATGAAATGCTATTGCCTTCATAACGAAATATTTGTTTGACAAACAATAGTAAAATTATCTGAAATTTCAAAAGGTATGACGACTTTGAACTCAAATTTAAAAAAAGTCTAAACATTTCGCTTTTACTTCAAGAAAACGTTTCAAAATGTACTTGCTTATACTAATGTTCGTGCACTAATTGAGTACCCCTTGAGATTAGCCTTACTGAAAAGTTTTAAAGTTGAACATAATCAAGCGGAAACGCGAGGGAGAAAAAATATCATTTGCGTAAATATGACGAGGTAATTTCATGTGTCAAAATTAACTGAAAACTGAAATCTTCATAACGTTTGAAGTTCTTGACAAAATATTAAACTTTTTATGCCAAAAACTAACGCTAAATTTCCGTTTTAAACTTCTGTTATGTATGTAAATTGAAATGTCCTTTATAACGTGACTAACGTCATTTTTGGTTGTTATAGTGACAATGAAACATTTGCGAGAAGGTTGCAGCATTTTAGTTACATGCACAGTATTCAGGGAACTGGTTATTATCAATCAATACCATTTCATATCTAATTATTTTTTAAAAATATCTTTTATGTAATAAATAATTAAAGCCAACATATAACATGACAACTCTAGTGCAAAACAATTACAGTTTTGGAATTAATATTAAACGGTGATAACTAGCGGGGATAGCATTTAGCGTGAAAAATTTACGATCAAACACAAGCATTGATTTTTTTTTTAATGCGGAATTTCAAAGAAATTCAACAACACATTTTGAAAATAGCTAATTAATCAAAATATTTTTGACTTTTTAACGTAAAATGGCAATTTAAAATTTTCTTTGCTATGTACATAAGTTTTACTTTTGGCCACACGATAAAAATTCAGATGTGCAATTTCGATAACTTCCAATTATAAATATCATGCACGATTAATTTCAATCACTCACATTTCCTCATAAAAAAGATTCAAAACGTTTTTGCACATATTTAGCACATAATACGGCATAACGCATTTAAAACAGTACCTTTTTAATTCTACTTATTTATTTTTTTAGTTTTAGACCCAAAATCCAATCCAGAAAACAATTCTACAAATATTTTAAATTTTTTTTAATATAATTTTGCTAAAATAATAAAAATGGCATTTTAAAAATAAAATATACATACCTCTTCTACTAGTTTCTTTGAAAAGTAGTTTTTATAGTTCCGACCACTTATGAGCATTTAAATAATTAGTATATTTAAAAACACAAAGTCCATTCAATATCACATTAACTTAGCGTTTCAGCATTTAACGTTAACGAGGAGAGCAAAGTAAACTCATCGATATTTACACATCGATTAAAAGAAAAAATAGGTGGAAAAAACCAAAGGTATCTAACCAAATAAAAAATATTAGAAGATATTTCAATAAAGGCATTAATTAAATGAACTTTGTTTCTGAAACTAAAACATCTAAGTGAGCAATAAATTGTGGATATTTTAATTACTTTCGTCAATAATCTTTTTTCTAATTTTTAACTACATGTTAAAGAGCACAAATCAACAGCCTAACTTTAATGCATACAACATTTTATCTGCAAAGCATCCAAATGCAGCTATTTTTTTTCTTTCATGTCCCACAAATGTGACTGTAAATCAAGCAATAAGATGAGTGCAATAAATTTTGAAATTGCTGCGTGTAGGTGATAAATAACTTTAGCATTACGTTTGTATGTCATGTAACGCTATACTTGTAAATGAAGCGCTGCTAAACGACACGTGTATCCATTTAGCAGAAATTGAAACAGAATGTTTGACCAATTTCAAGTTTTCCAAACCAGTTTCAAGTTCAAACTTTACTTTCAATTATTTTGAAAATAAAAAAAAAAACGAGTGGTGGATTTTAAACAATAATGAACATGACTTTTTTTCTTCCTTTGACGGAAAAGAGAATATTTCACACATTTTGAAACAAGTCTTGCGTGAACAGATAGACAAAATTCTGTTAATAGTTTTTCTCCCCATCATACCCTAATCGCTTATTGTTGTAATTTTCTTCTTATTTTTTTAACCGACTTCACAAAGGATGGAAGTTACATTCATAATGTACAGTATGTCGTTTTTGTTTCTTTGTCCACTCATAACTCCTCACCGGATGAACCGATTTTCATGATATTTTTTAATCGATCGAGGGTGGTTTCCCATAGGTCCCGTATCCTTGTTTGACCATATTCGATACTTAGAAAAAAAGTTATGGGCAGAAAGATAATCTTTTTTTTTCATCCATAACTTTTGGCTGAATGAACCGATTTTGATGATTTTTTCTTTAGTCAATAGAGGGTCATCTAACTCAAATATTGCTCATCAATTTGACTACATTTGTTTTCAGAAAAAACGTTACGGGTGAAAAATAACTATTTTTATTTTAACTGGAAAGGCTTGGTTTGATTTTTCTTTGTTAGGAAAAATATTATTAATAAATATAAAAGTCATTGTTAGAAAAGTGTTTGTTGCTATTATGCTATTACATTAAAACTATTATAGCAGCAATTTGACTGAAGACTTCTCTGAGGCAAAAATTAAATCCAATCAGTTTGTTTGCTAAAATCAACTTCAAAACGGAATTTATAATTCACAAATGGTCAGTTTTTAGTGCCATTCGTTCAAAGAAGGTTTGCCCTTTGATATTGATTTTTTAAAAATAGACTATTTGTATAAAACGTGCATTTACACTAAAAAGAATAAAACAAAATAATTTTTGGAAAAAAATAGAACTGACTTAAAATTATAAATTGTGCTAAAAAGTGAAAAATAAATTTATTCTTTAAACAACATCAATGTGACTTTTAAACATACTTTAAGAAGTCAGTGCAAAATTATGAGTCTAATTACCATTACACCATATCATACTTCATATTGGAGCTGTTGTTGGGCCATTTATATTTGTAACTGATTCATGATTACAAAAGATTTTATATATCCTAATTTTGCATCGACTTCTAAAACTATGTTTAAAAGTCCCATTGATGTTGTTTGAAGAATTAATTTATTTTTCACTTTTTAGCGCTAATGCTATTGTTGTTGCTATTATTATTGTGGTTGGTGTTTATATTGCTAGTGCTAATGTTGTTGCTGCTATTATTGCTATTGCTGTCATTGGTCTTACTATTATTTTATTTGTGTTGTTGCAGCTGTTGTTTCTCTATCCATTGTCTATCATTTCTCACTTGTATTCCTTCTACATATTTTACAGCGCCAAGGACAGCGCTGCAGAAGACGTTTTCTTACTTTTGGCAAGGACATCGCCTCATACGACGTTTTTAAAATTCAACACGGGCAACGCCGTGCGGGTACGTTTATATATATATATATATATATATATATATATTTATATATATATTATTTTATATGATGCTTATATATAAGAAAAAAAAGGAGGATGCGATGGTGGAAGGCGATAAGCAACGGAAGCCACGAGTTTAGCGGGAGGCTCTTTCCTGAGTGGACATGCGAGCGCTGTGTGTGCTGGAGTGTGATGCTATTCTCGATCGAAGTGTTGTAGATAATGATTTGTAAATAGATTACCTGTAAATAAAATCAATTTTATATCTCTCATTGTGTATCATTATTGAAGAAGCCCCTAGAAACCGACAAAAAGAGTACAAATTGTGGGTGCCCGGCTCGGATCGAATAGAAGCCGTTATGGGTTAATCTAGAAACTTCATTGTTCTTCAGAAAGCAGACATCGGACTTAAACTGTGAGTACTTTGTTTCCAATTTTTGTGCATGATGTCTTTTCTTGACAAAGTCTGAGGAGGAAGACTGTAGCTGATAGTGATGACAGTCAAAAGAAAAAGAAATTAACTTTATAAAGGCGACAAAAAGCTGCTCCGAAGTATGCTGAGGGTTCAGTTTCCGAGGAGGAAGAGATAGGGAAATCTGAAGATAGAAGTGATGAGGAATTCACTGTAAATAAGGAAAAACGTTCCAAAAAAGAAACACGTGGTCGTCCTAAAGGTTCTACCAAACAAAGCTGCGAAATCGAAGCCAAAGGTAATATCTTGAAGATTCAGCAAGAAAATCGTAAATACTACGACAGGAAAAAAAAAGGACGAACTAAAACAAACTAAACGTCAACCAGTGACATTGACTTTGAAACGATAGACATTGACTTTTTTCTTTTTTTTCCCTGTGAGTTTTCTATTTTATTTTATTTTTTTGTCTATTTCTTTCCAGGTTTGTCTTAGGACAGCTAATGGTTCAGGATGACCGAGATGTAGGATGCGATGTGCGAGGCGACATCAACGGTAGCGCCATCAAGCGAAAAGCAACGGAAGCCAAGAGTTTAGCGAGAGACTCTATCTTGAGTGAACATGCGAGCGATGTGTGTGCTTGAGGGTGATGCTATTCTTGATCGAAGTGTTGTAAATAATGATTTGAAAATATATTACCTGTAAATAGAGTCAATTCTATATAGGAGAGTAATAGAGCCGACAAGCTTATTGAAAGAAGCTCTCCGTAAATAATGTTTTGATTTAAACAATTTTTGTTCATTTTTTAACAGTTCAAAAAAAAATAACATAACGCCTACAGGAAAATTTCAATCCTATATAAATCCTGATGTAACGGACCGATTTGCTTGGAACAAACTTTATCGGAAAGCTCTTATAACGTAGAGAATGTACAAATAGAAAGTTTATCCAGAACTAACGAACCTATTTTCCTATGCAAATTTTTTTATCAGGATTTTAAAGAATATTTTTGAATTAATGAATGATTGAATTAACAAGTGAAATAATAAAGGAACAAATGAGCGAATGAATGAGCGAATGAATGAAAAAATAAGTAAATGAGTGAATAAATACATGAATGAGTGAATGAATGACTGAATAACAGAGCGAATGAATATGTATTAACCGTTAGAAAAAGTATATTTGAAGCAATTAAGAGCTAAAGCTGAACGAGAGAGAGAGAGAGGTAGCAAAAATTTAAATATGAAGTTGGGTGTATACGGGAAAGTAGGCTCGTATAGTTCTAGACGAAACTTCTTGTTTTTCTTACAAGAAAGAAAATAAATTCTGTTTGACGAATTCAAGATAGGAAAGGGAAAATATTCTTACACATATAATGAGAGCCCTCGGTTTTTATGACCGCAGTTTTATAAAGGTTCATTTTTGCTGTTGCGAATTTTAATTTTTGTTTTAGTTCTGGAGGAATAAAATAAAATTTTTGCTCGTTGAGATAATCAGATCCAACATCTTACAACGATGTCAAATTTTCATACGCACAGCTATCTGGAAAGTTCGCATAGTCGGAATTCGGCGTTTCCCACACTTTCTTTTTTTTTTTAATTTTTTTTTTTTTATTTTAGTACTTACAAATAAGCCATTGTCAATCAATCCGCCCTTATATTTTGGGCGGTGGAAGCACGGGATTCTCATGTGTAAACGACGCTTCGGCGCCTAGATCTAGAATAAAATTTGCAAGTGCTCTACAACAAACAAATCCAGTTAATAAACTCACAAAAATAATTCAAAATTCAATCTCTTAATCAGTTGCGGTTATTACACAAATACAATGGCTCAAACTTTCATTTTCTAAGACATTAACCAGACATTTCGTGCTTTCTTTTAAACTCCGTTAAGTTAAACTGCAAAATGAATAAATGATTAACAAAATATACAAAAATGTTATCCAGAAAACAAAGCAATAAAAGGGTTTTAAAATCGGATAGGTTATTTAAATAATAAATTTGCTTATCTCTTAACGATCTGAGACTAAAATAAATTCTGAAAAAAAATTCTTACCAATGGAGGGCACACAATTACGTAAGGCAGTTGAAAAAGGAATGAAATACTGGTGACGAAAATACTGATGTTCATCGGTAAATGCAAAACAATTACAGCAACCTGTAAGTGGTTGTTTATCTTAAGACTGATCGACCTCGATGCGAACTGAATTTCGGTGACTGAAATAGCAAGATTGGGTGAACTGCTCTTCTTTCTGAAATGCTTTCATCTTCGCGGGGAAAAAAATCCTCTAACAAAAACGCTCTTTTTTTTTAGTACTTACAAATGAGCCATTGTCAATCCGACCCTTACATTTTGAGAAGTAAAAAGCGGGATTCACATGATTAGAAGACAGGTGATTGGACACGCTTTGGCAACCAGATCAATAATAAAATCTGTCAGTGCTCTACGGCAAACAAATTAAATTAATAAATTCATAAAAAGAAAAAAAAAATCCAAAGTTCAAGCTCTTAATCTTTTGCGGTTGTTACACAAATACAATGGCTTTTCCTTTCATTCTCTAAGACTTTAACGGGACATTTCACTTTTTCTTTCACACTCCGTTAAGTTGAATTGCGATATGAATAAATGTTTAATAATATATGCTACAAAAATATTATCCAGAATACAAAGCAATAAAATGGTTTTAAAATCGGATGTATTATTTAAACAACAAATTTACTTATCCCATAACGACCTGAGAGAAAAATAAATCCTGAAAAAATTTCTTACCAATGGAGAGCACGCAAATTTGTAATGCATTTTAAACAAGTAGTTCCGTCTATAACTGTACGAGTCTATTTTTTTTTCGTATACACTAACTTCCGTATACACACATTTATAATATTCTTTTTTCTATCTTTCTCATTTAGCTTTAGTTCTTAATTACTTCAAAATACCCTTTTCAACGGTTAATATACATTCATTCACTCATTTATTTAATAGTAAAATATTGAAGTGAGATGTCCTCACCAAGGTCTTTGGAATGCAAAAAAAATTCTTTCGAATCGGGTAATTCTCTCAAAAGTTATTAGGGGAGGGGACAGACAGACCGGCCCACAGACAGACCGACAGAGGCACATCCCCATCTCAAAACCCTACTTTTAAAATTTTATTTTTCAATCCTTATTAAATTACTTCACCTACTTTTGACTTTTCTTTATTTTTAACGATATTTTTACGACACATTAGGCCTTCTTTTACACTTTATTTATTTATTTTTTACTTTTATGGGAAAGTGGGCTGAAAAGGACTGAATTGTATGCAATGGATAAACTGGTACAAAGATAGAATTCATAACATAGAAGAGACTTTCATTGTAATTAAGATTATTTGTATGGCAGTAATTAGTGATATGCCAAATCTTAAATTTAAATGAAGACAAACGCAAAAAGGAGCAAACAAAATTTTTTTTAAAAACATGTTTAACCAGCAAACCGTTTCAAACGAGCTGAGCTCGGGTTGGCTTTTCGTGGCCCTAACCGGCCAGCCCGAGGAAAACTAGCCAGAACATTGGGCTTTCTTACAACGCATAGTCTTCCCTCAAGAGTACTTTTCCCCTTTTTGCGGAACCACAAAGCTTGGACGTACAAGAAGGGGCATCATTTGAATGCGGCCGCTGTCAATCTACCTCCTTTCTTTTGCTGGTCTGTGGTCCCTAAGTCCCTGATGGCTCATTTCCACATGGATGAGCTTCACCTTTGATGGCCCGTTTCCACGTGGGTCTTTCTTCCTAAGCTGCATGCTTCTTTGTATGAGAGTGTTAACGATGTTACTTTCATTCATATCGAGTGTTTCTAAAACTATTTTCATCAAATTATCTGCTGACTCAATTTTACTTAGCAAATTAATGATGCAACCATTATTTAGTGAATATTTCGCACAAATCGCAACAGAAATTGCAATTAAAATTTATTCAAATGAAATATATTACATCTGCTGAACTTCTAATATAAAGGGCTCCAAATAAATTGCCTGGAGGTTCAGGTTTTCGATGTTATCTGAGTAAAAAATGCAATTATTTCGGAAAAACGTAAGTGTTATGGTTCTAATATATATACTTAATATAATTGCGGGCCTATAATATAGATCAATTTTGCACTTAATTTTCCCTTTTTACCATAACGACGATTTAAAGAAATAGAAGCAAAAATAGAATAATATTTAAACTTCAATGTTTATTATTAATCTCTTAATGATATTAATCAATCAAGAAATATATACATATGCATATAAGGGTTAAAATTCGCGTTTTTAAGTGCAGGGGAGGCTCCCCACCAAGCTTTATAGTATATGGAGAAGATTGCAATTTTTTTGGAAGGGAAAACAACAGTAACATTTATTATTTGACTATCTATATACTTTATAACCAAAATGTGTTTTTTACCTGTTTTGATAATAATAATATTGGAAACATTACATAAAAGTGAAAACAGCGGAATTTTGCGTTTTCATCGAAAATTTTTGAACTTTCCGCAAGTTGAGACTTTCTACCGGATCTGAGAAATACACCCGCCCTGAATTTTAGCCCTTGATATACAAATGAAAATTTTAAAAGATGAAGTCTGCGCCATGACCCCCCCCCCCCCTTCTCCTGTAAATATATATTACGTACATTCAGAACTGGAAAGTAAAATTAACTCAGCTAGCACAATGGCATAGTCCTGGGTCCTGGGTAGGGGAAAGTGGGGGGAGGACGCTTACAGATGCGAACATAAATAAGTAGGGGGCGATTGAGATGCAATAGTGAAAAGGTGGGGGCTTGATATAAAATAAAAGCTGTGGTGATGCCGTTCCCCGACGTCACCCTCGACAACACACTCATCAGTTATTACTTATCACTAGAAATATTTTTTGTTTTGTCAGTTTTATTTTCGTGCTGGATTTTGAAGGCTCAAGAAACATTAAACTGAAATACCAACCGTTGAAGCTGGAGGAGTAGAGTATAAATGAAACCTATACTTAATTCCTTTGTAGGTATAAAATATAGCACAAATGAACGAAATATACAGATTGGGAAGATTGTTTATCGTCCCAATCTGTATTTTTTAGTCCGCAATGTAAATTTAAAAAAAAGTTCAACAATAAAAAAAAAAAACACACACACACACACACACACAAAACGGGATAAATAAACGCATAAGTTTCCTAATTTTGCATAAGTTTTTCCGTATTCCTAATATTTGGGGAAAAAAACTGCTTTTGTCCTAGTCCCATTTTTTTTAGTTATTTTTAGAAACACACACACGCTTTTAATTTATTCCTGTGTTTACCTCTTTCAAGGTGTGTATGTATATGTGTATAACATGAAAGAAATAAAATTTTAATGATGGCGATACTGATTGGTTACAAAAAAAAAAAAAGTTTAGGAGTCCTGAAGCTCCAGAGAGTCTGATGAGGTGGAATGTGATTGACTGCCTTCCTTTTCTTTTCTTTTTACAATTTTTAACATCCCATATTAAAGAAAATTTTCTTTCTCTGATATTTTATGTGTGATTTGTTCTTTTCTGACTAGGTGCCCAGAAAGGGGACGTAAACCCAGGTTTGTCTGGGCATATATACTGAGAGGATACCAGTAACTCCCCAACCCTCAGAGTCGCAAACACCTTTATTCTATTCGGATTGCTTCATTAGCAGCTGCGTCTTGAACAATGGACTTGCATATTTTTCGTATAAGACATATATATATTAATATACATGTATATTAATACTACATGTATATTAATATACATGTAGGCAGACAGAAACATATACAAACACACAGACACACACACACACACACACACACATATATATATATATATCTAAAAGGGATAGCGCACCACCACCCTTCAAAAAAAACAAGGAGCCCCAAAACTAATGACCAGGGTCCGACCGTTCCGGGCGCCAGGTCGCCCGGGCGACTAAAAAAATGCCTTGGAGCCTAGTTTTTCAGGTGGCTACTATGTTCGCAAATGAAAATATTATAGCTGGCTCTTAAAAATTTTCCCTGGCTCCTAAGATGTTCGCATTTTTGTAGGACTCTGCTAATGACCTCCTAAAATCGTCTAAAACCTCCTAAAATGAAACTCTTTAAAATTAAAATGACGCATTTTGTGCCATGACCCCCCCCCCCCCCGGTGAGCAGACCTGCTTAACTTTTTGAGTAATTGCACCAGACATTCTGAGCCCACAAAAACGAAATGAAGCATTTCATGATAAAACGAAGAAAAAGAATTGCTAAACTCCAAAAAAATCAGATGCAAAATCAGAAGTTGGGAGTCTAAAAAGTAATTCCTTGTGGTTTAGTATTTATTTTTTCCAGGAAGGCGCACTTCTCATACTAATTTTCGCAGGAAGCAAATGAAATAATGAGAAGTAGTGGGAACTAGAAATCAAGATGATTTTCCAGAAAATAGTGATAGTGTGGGGAAGCCATAGGGATTATCCTGTCAAATGCATGAATTTTTGTTCAATACTTTCTGTAACAACAGATAAAACATACCCTAGCTAAGTCATTTTTGAGCCCTTAGTGGGGCGGTAAAAAATACAAATGCAGGAGTTTCAAAAGGAACGAAGCGTAGATAAAGCGGGTTTCAAGAATGGTTGCCTTTTGTTCCGTGTTTCTTGCTATTATGTGTGGATCATTTTTTTTTTTTCTGAATGCAGCGACTCTCTATTTTACATCGGTAAAAGTAACTTTTACTTCCTTATAAATAAACTGCTAAAATGCATCCCCCCGAAAGAGAAGCGGATTGGACGTTATAACCGTAAATTCACTAAATACGACTTCGACAGTCGATATATATATGTCTATGTACTATGTATATGTCTATTGTGTCGATATATAAATGTGTGTGAGGCAGAATATGAGCTGATGGAACAATGCTCCAGATTATCGTCTGTGCTCTTCCCTCTTAGCAACGAAAACCAGAATAACCAAGAATGTTACCATACGAGCTCTCCTCAATGTTATCAGTCTCAGACATCATGTAAAATTCATTCAATTTGCAGCTAAATAACTGACAACTAACAAAAAAAAAAAAAAAAAAACAAATCAGAATAATTTGACATTTTACAGCCGTTGTCAGAACATAAAGTTTTATCCTAGTATCCTGAAACTTTTGACGGTAATAGTACAAGGTACAAATTTTCCTCCTTCCACCTTTTCTATCCTCCCCAAATATATACATATGTATTGTATATGTTTGATACCTTTCGGTTCTGCCGGGCCATTTGTGGAGCAACTAATCCTAAAACCTAGCCAAAAAATAAAGAAATTAAGCTGGTGGGATTTTGCGCTCAGCTAACTGAAAATTTATAACTTAAAAATATAAATAATTTTATATGTATATAATATATATATATATATATTATATTATGTCATGTTAAATTAAGAGAAATTAAATTTTAAAAAATATCAAGATATTTTATTGAAATGCGGTACATTAAGAATAGAATATAAAAACGAAATAAAAATCAAAAATCATCAGTTACCTTTTTTTTAACCTTGAAAAGTGAAAAGTGCTTCGATTCGCCCTATTTTACGGTGTTTTATCTCGAAAAGGCTCATTGAAAATATGTAATGGGCCACTCATATATACGTTGACCAGACGTTCCGCCTTTTCTCACACTGTCCCACGGGGCATATGCCCCACCAAAGCCCTGCTTGTACTCCAAACGAGAAATATATAAATACACCAATTTTTTTTCACATGGTGATTTTTGTGGATGTTTATTGTCAAAAAACGCAATGACGTCATAAACAAACAAATATTTTTCATTAATAAACCATTTATTGCACTGTTGATCGCTGATCTTTATCTGTAATCAAGAGGAAAAGCCAAGAGTTCGTCCCCCTATGTTTCTCATTATAATTTGCTCAAAATCCGCCAAATGAAATGAAATGTTGAAATTTTGACATTTTACTCTATGTTTAATTTGCGTTGGTTTTCCCGCAAGATACAAGGTGGGTAAAATATCTATTTTTGAAAGTAGGCGAAAACAAAGGTGAATTCGGGGAGAAAAGGGGGGTCTCATGTCAATTTATTTCGTGTGTCAAATCTGGAATTCTTTCGTTTGTGTGCTATACAAAACCTCTGAAAAATATATGTATGCCCCTCCCCATTACACGTCCTGAGTTTTAGTTTTAAAAATATGTTCACATTACTTGCCATACAAATATATGAAAGCAGATAATCACACCAGCATCTTTTTGGAAGGAAAAAAGGGATCCTAACAAAAAGTTGCTTTCTAATAACTGATAAAACCAAAAAGAAAATGCCTCAAACGTTTAGTTCATTAGATATTAGCAAAAATTAGTGGATCAACCAGAATTTTATTCTTTAGTCATAGCAATTCTTGTACTAGAACTGACAATATGGCTTAGAACCAATGATGGGGGGCGGGGGGGGGGAACTTACGTATCCCACCCTCCGCCTTGGTAAGTTGAAAATGAACTAACTTTTTACAGTGAAATTTCTTACCGCAATCTTACCGTCAAAACATAACACTGTAGAAAGTTAGTTCATTTTTAAAAAGTGTATTACCAAGGAACACATAAAACCGCAGTGGCGTAAAGAATTAATTTTGGAAAGTACATATCGCTATTATAAAAAAAGGAAGCGATATTTAATATTAGTATTTAATTATTGTTGTAGTTCAGAATTACAACGTGGTAAAAACTTAGGAATACACTACATCAATCTAATTTCTCCTGTTTAAAATTGTTCAGAACAGAAATAAATTTTATCAACTTTGTAAATATTACAGGGAGGGGCATCTCGTGTATAGAATGCTCTCCCTTCCTCTTCACACACGGCTCAAAACACGTGACACACATTGAGCCTTTGCTCTCTGATTTCAGAGACAACAAAGACTGCTTTTTTTTGTACATAGTTTAGATACAATCATTTATACTTTATGATGAAGTTTTTTTGAACATAAGTAGAAGGAATAAATTTTATTTTTCCTGCGAGAGAAAACATGGAGTGGGGGGGGGGGGCGATATTTAAATAGTCCTGGCACGCCATTGTATCAAAATACTAAGATGTGAATAACTGTCTTTTACCAAGATGTTCCTAATTTACAAGTGCCTCAAATAAGTTTCAAATCTTTTGTAATGCGTTATACGAGTATCTATAATCATATTTTCAGCTAAATAACGTATGCAAAGCACTAATTACATCATAGAAATGTCAAGACTCTGTTACATATGATTTCTTAAAATTCATATCGATGCCAAATTTGAGCTTAAGGTAGGATTAAAACAAAATTCTAGATATTTTGCTCTTTTTTTGCTTTTCTTTTCTTTTTTCTTTCTTAATTTATATTTCAGACTAGTTGTTATTCATAAAACAACTCCGATTCATCAGAAAATATTAAAATTACTATATGGAGTTAAAAAAGTATGTTTTAATAAATTGAACCATTGTCATCGCTTTTCGTATAAATGTTCGCAATTCTGGAATAATTAAATATTCAAATTTGTTTTCTTATTTTTCTAAATCTAGCATATTTTATCTGCGAAGTAATGGGTGAGTTGCATAGATATTTCACTTAACGTTATTCTTTTACTGCAAATTTTGACTTTCAAGTATTAGAAAAATTGACATGTTGTATAGGGTTATGGTAATACATAAAAAAATTAAAATAACGTGATATAGCAATTCCGAAACCTGAGCAAATAACTAATGAAATCTCCGTTTTAGCTGCTTCCAAAACATGTTTGAAAACTCGTTTGTGGTCAGTTCATCCGTGAATGACCATTGCACAGGAGAGAAACCCCACAATCCATCCATGAATGGGAAGGGGACATTCCTTTTTCAAAGTGCGCTTCTATTCAGCAGGTGCTTTGATTGTCAGGCGTGAAATTTTGGACACGCCCATGCAAGGGGGTGGAAGTGTTGTAAGAAAAACAACTTCCAGAGAAATTTCGGCCTAACGGTTAGAGGCCCTTTTCTTTTCAATTTGGGAAACGGTTTACTGGTTAATTAATAAGCACTTTACATTTGTAAATAAAGATTTTTTTTTTCTTTCAGAACATCAATTCAAAGTTCAAGGTAAGGTGAAGCTAATGAGCTTTGAATCAACCTTAAAAACAATCATTCCTAGGTTTAAAAAAAAGAAAAGAAAGATTCATTCAGTCTTCATTTTCTTTCAGATTGAACTATTCCTTTCCCTTTTTCTGTGAGAATCATAACTTGAAAGAATAAAGTTTAAACATTTTAATTAAATTTTTATTGGCTTATATCTTTACTTTTAGGTAGTTTTAATTGATTTTCCTTTAAAGGATATTCCTAATCCAATGAAACATTTTCAACGTGCGTGAGTAACTCTCGCAGAGAGAATGGAAAACAGACGTCTTACACCCGGCTACCGACAAATACCTTACAAAACGTAGGGGAGACCGGGGTTAGTTGGCATAAGGGGTCAGTTGGCATTCTGATTTTAAAAAATTCCACGGTTGATTCAGAACGCCACTGAGCCTGTCACCTGATCGTCATTGAAACGTCCATCTTGCATGAGAACGCCAGTTGGATCCAGCCATTGCCTTGACAGGAAGTATTGAAAACGTGATTTTCATATCAGTAAGTAAAATTTTGATTATTCAGCATTTGTTGTTTTGTACAGTAGTGTAGTCATACAGAGATAACACTCACAAGTTTTTAGTATCTTTGGGCATTTAGCTAAGAGGTTATAAGTAAATTTCTGCTGTAGTTCATGAACACTTGTTTTCGTCGCCATGTTTATTTTGCTTGCCCTGTTGGGGTTAGTTGGCGTAGGGACTCGGGGCTAGTTGACATAAACTGGCTGGGTAGGCCAACTAACCCCGCAACAACAGGTAAGTTGACATAGGTATGCCAACATGCATACCGACCTAATTTTAGTTAGTCATAGGCTACTTCATAATGATAAATTATCATTTTTATCTATATATAAATACGGAAGGTGTTTTTTTCACAGTCATAACTCAATAACGGCTGGATGGATATTAGCGCGGTGAGGCCTAAAAGCAGGCCCACGAGTAGTAATATCCAACCGTGGCCGCAAAAAGAGATACTCTGCGATCTTGACAAGTACACCTGAAAAAGAGCCGCTGGAAGATGAACAGAAGAAGAAAGAAGAAAGAAAATCCAAAGCGAGCACACAAAAGTCTAGACCATCAGGATTAAAAAACAGTAAACTGGCAAAAAAGGCAAAGACAGTGAAATGTGCACTTAGCTCAACTGATGAGGAGGAAGATTTATAAATTGAATATGCACATAGTCAGAATATTTTGGGTGAACTTGGATTGAGTTTGAGCAGTGATAATGATGAGGAAGAAGGAATTTTGCCTTTGCAGAGTGAGGTTGGTGTCAGAAACTCAAACGAGAAAAAAGTCGAAGGGACTCAGAGTCATAAGACTGATGTTGGGGGTCTCATTCTAGGGGACTATGTAGATGTGAAATACATTTGCAGGGTATAACCCTGGAAAAATTGCGGAACCTGGGAATGGCGAATTCAAAGTGTCTACAATGGAGAAATATAAGGGAAACTGGTGTTGGCCTGAAAACATGGACAGAATCTGGTACAAATCTAATAAAATCATCAGAAAAATTGAACCACCCATTATGATAAGCAGTGACCCATCACTTTATTCAGTTGCCATGTGACTTCACTAGATGATTTGATTTTGACTTCTTATGCTTTGTACATTTTTGTAAATAAACTTTTTGTGTGCATAAAAATAGGTTGTTTTGTTTTTTCTGACATATGCAATGTTCAATTTCAAGCACATTAACATTCTTTCTAACTGCACCTAACTTAAAGACGAGTAGAAACGCTTGCCTCCCATCTTATGCCAATTTACCCCACTACCTATGCGAACTAACCCCGATACCGGGGTAGGTTGGCATAGTTTGACTGGACAAGGAAAAACATTTTTCACAGAAAGTGGCAACAATATATTGAATCAGTTGTATGTGCGATTTGTAGCCAAAATGTGTACCTACATTACCCACTTTTTACATTTCAAATATCTTCAAATCAAAAAATTAGAAAAATTTTAAATTGCCAAAATGTGTCAACTAACCCCGGTCTCCCCTACTTCAATTGTTTTATACATCTAATCCTAAACACAATATTTTTAATTAAATTTTTATTTTCTTATATCCTTACTTTTAGGTAATTTTGACTGCTTTTCCTTAAAAGGATATCACTAATCCAATGAAACATTTTCAACGTGCGTGCGTAACTCTCACAGAGAGATCCCCTGCAACTTTCTTAAATGAACGAACTCGTTCAAATGAACGACCCTATAATGAACGGAAGTTTAAAAAGAATGGCATTGCCCATCTCTGCCTCGGTCGACACACTATATCTTCCTGGCACTTTTGCGAAACCTTTCATTTTAGAATGATGTCAAATCCCAATAAGCAAATGACACGAAATTTGATTCATATTACTCGTGCACTACAACACATGTAAAAGTAGTATTGGAGAACTATCGATAGTACTATCGATAGTTCTCATTATCGTGACCATCGATAGCTTTTTCAAACAATCGATAGTATACGATAATTTTTGTGTTGGCAAAACTGGAAATTTTCGTTATCTATATTCAACTTTTGTCTCGGAAATTGTGGTAAATGCATTTATTTACTGTCGAATTGATATTATATGATTGTTAATATTTCTTTTTCTTTTTTTCAAATCATTAGAATAATCGTATTTTCTTACTCGAATGTCAAGCCCAATCCTTTTCAAGTCTTAAATGTTTTCTGAAATTGTCTTATTTAATCTACTAATGTACAACAAAATTGTTTTCTTTCTGTTTTGTTATAAATAAACTTTAGTTATTATTGTTAAACAAAAAATTTCAATATTTTTACTCCCTATGGATGTTTTTGTAAGAAATATACGCATCTTATTGTTACCTGGGAGATTTGTGAACCCTATTTTATCCTTATAAAGGTTACAATTTTTTTAAGTGTAACATAGGCACTTTTTAAATGTTACATTTGCATTTAAAAATAATCAATATTTACTTATCTGGAAATAAATTTGAAATTGTTCAAAAATGTAAGTTTTTTACCTCGTATTTTTCCCAAGTAAATAGTTGGTGTTTTTCTGCATAATGATTTATATATATTTTTCGCATATCTAAATTCAGTTTTTTTTTTGTTTTTTTTTTGTAGTAAGTTTGTTTATTTTCGATATATCAATTTTAGTTTTCTAAACTTTCTATTTTATTTATTTTTTTTTTCAAGAATTATTTGATGTTTTTCGATATAATCATAATTTTTTATAATTTTTAAATATATATTCAGCTTTTCATTTAAATTAGTGGTAAGTACATTAATTTTTTATCTCAAATGCCGCTTTTATCTTTTTAAACACTTTGAGTTTAAGGTTGAACAGTTAAAAACATTATACGCCCGTTTCTAGTAAGATGCGAACACTGCAGTACTCTCATGGCATGCATGGGCTAATTAACGTCAAATTCTTCGCTATCGAAAACTAGCAATATTTATCGATAGTTTAATCTTAAAATATCGATAACGCCGACTATCGATAGTTTTCCAACTCTATGTAAAGTATGATGCTAGAAAATATCGCTCATCTTAAAAATCAAAGCAGAAAATATTCTTACTTGATATGATGTTGGTGTTTGAAGTCGGAAAAATACTGGCAGGAATATAAATGACGCCAGAAAAGTGCCAACAGCGACGCCGACAACAATGAAAGTAAAGGAAGCCCCGAAGCGGTAAATCTCAGCTGGAAAACCGAGTACTGCAATACCTGTTACATAGGAGGCCATTAGAGAAAATGCAACGGGAAAGATGGCCATGTTCTTCCCAGCCAACAGGTATTTATCAATTGAGCTCTGCTTTTGTCCTGCAAAGCGGAAATGAACACCGATGCCGGTGAAACGAGAAGTATGAAATAGATGACAATGTAATCCACTGCTCCCAGAAGAATTTTGTGCTGCTCCATATTTTCCTGTTAAAGTAGATAAAAAATAATTTTGTTCATATGTAAGGTAATTATACGTTAAATCAATTATTTGGGAGAAATCTTTTCCTAAAAGAGTAAATAAATTAACATATTTGAAGACTTATTGTCTGATAATCATATATATACATAAATATATATGTAGAGAGAGAAAGATATGGGGATAGGCAGCGATATAGATAGATAGTAGGAAAAAGTGCCCCAATACTAATATTTAGCAAATATACCAGCTTCATACATGTTTCTTTATCAAATGCGAAAATAAATTAGCTCTATTCATGATCTGACTTAACTCGTTTTTAAACATAAATAAATCAATAAACATGATTTTGATCGTACTTTCTTCTTTTGTCAATCGTTAGTCTGTTGAACATGCATACTGGCGCAAAACATTTCTTGGCTTGAAATGATAACCTCAAAGTAAATAATAGTTTTATTCTAGCGAATTTATAATGATGTCAATTAAAGAAAAATGCGTGAGTTTCGCTATCTATAAGCTGCATTCTTTAGTGCGATTGTTATGCTTGGCGAATATTTTCGGGCGGTGTCTCTTAAAAGGAAAATTAACTTTCTTTTCAAAAGTAAGTATAACTATTACAAATATCTCAACAAATGACATGAAACATAGTCGCAGAAAACTAATAATCAAGCTTAAATCTTACAAAGTGATTTATAAATCATGCATACAACAATGATTTATTAGAATTCATTCTCTGCAAAATATCAACTTTACAAAAAGACTTAACTTAATCCTCGTTCTAAAGAACGAGGATTAAGTTAAGCCATTTTGTAAGGTCAAAATTTTGGAGAGAACGAAAAGTTATGTTCTATGGAATAACTCTGTTTCTGCTTAGTCTAGAATTATCAAACAAACTCCATCTGAAGTAGTTTATTATCAGCTTCAGAATGATATGAAATGTTAGAGAGTAAATAGATTTTTTCATTTTTTTACTGTTAAAACAAATCTTGAAGATGAATTGAAAAAAAAAAAAAAAACACCTATTCGAAGTTTTGAATAGATTTTCTTACGTTACCACTCTCACTAAATGATTGAATTTGTGCCAACTTGCATTTCAGACCGTCAATTGGTGCAGCTTTGCAAAGCAAACATACAAACAAACGAATAAATGCCTGAACAAGCTCTTACGTGTGTACTATATATCAATATTACACCTAATGTAGACATCGCATTGTGAGTTGAAGATAACTTATTACTATCAAAGAATGATCGCGCCAGTAACACGGAAGACTGCCTTGGTAGGAAGGTATACGTCAAAACAGACTAATCCAGTTCCAACTCCTAAAGGTTCTTAACATTTTTTTCCTTGTGAACCGCTTCTAAATCCGAAAGAAAGTCGCGAGCCCCCTACTGTAGTCGTGAAAAATTGTTAACAAAACCAGAAAATTTACAAGCAGATTAATTTTTCATATGTTGCACAAAAGTTCATAACAAGAAATGAAAATATATTTCAAAAACACCTTTCAAATAAAAACTAAAACTTCCTCTTTATCATTTGTTCTTTTTAGCCTACTTTCCGTAAAAGTAAAAAATAATAATAAAGTGTGAAAGAAGGCTTAATGGTATCGTAAAAATATCGTTAAAAATAAAGACAATTCAAAAATAAGTGAAGTAATTAAAGAAATATTGAAAAATAAAAAAGTGAAAGTAGCTCTTTGAGATTGGGAAAATGTGTGTCTGTCGGTCGGTCTGTCTCCTCCTCCCTAATAAGTTTTGAAGAAATTTCCGATTCGAATTTTTTTTTTTTTTTTTTGCATTCGAATTGTCTCGACGAAGACATTTCCATATTTTGCTTTTTGATTTGAACAATTTTTTGTTCAATTTTGAACAGTTCAAAAAATCTTAACATTGGAACTTAGTCCTTCACGGCCGGTGTCCATACGTCGTAAAGCGCTTTACGACGACGTGTCCAGCCTTTAGACGAGAGCTCAAAAGACACCGAAATCAAAGGCCACACAACATACCATTTCTGCCGTACATCGAGAAAGTTACTGACCGCATTGGCAAACTTCTGCAGAAGTATAACATGGAGACAGTTTACAAAACAACATCAAAATTACAACAAGCCCTTCGGTCAGCAAAAGACACGACTCTTTCTTCGGCAAGTGTGTACGAAATCCCTTGTAACTGTGGAAATGTTTACATGGGCACCACAATGAGGAGTATCAATACAAGAATAAAACAGCATGAGAGACACTGCGTCTTAAACATTCTCAAATGTCAGCCATTGCTAAGCATACTATTGCTACGGAGCACCAGGCCCTGTTTGAAGAAACTGAATTTCTCTCTACTTTGCTTACCTTCATAGAGAACACAAATAGAAAAGAAGAAATTTTGAAAGTGAACAAGTTATGGGTTTTACTGCTTCAAAAAGCACCAACCAATGCCAAGAACAAAGAAGAGAACCAATCAGAAGCAGTCCCAGCAAGCCTGAGTTTGGTGGCTTATCCAATGAGGTTTAAGCACATCCAATGCTTGATATATAAGGTCCAGATCTCCTGCCTTGGCTCTATTTTCACTCTGAAGAAGCCTGAACTATGTCAGGCGAAACGTCAGCCGGAAATATCTTGGTTGGACCACGGCCTATAACCCGGGAAAATATTATCTTTGGACTCTTAACATTTTAGCCTATGGGCAAAAATAATGCAAATTATGTAATTTCTGGGTATAATATCCAAGCTCCTATGAAGAAAGTTGTTGGATCAATCTCTCATCGTGAAATTTTTTTGATTTGAACAATTTTTGTTCATTTTTGAACAGATAAAACTTTAACATTAGTGCCTTTGGGAAATCTCAATCCTATATAAATTCTGATCTAGAAGACGGATTTGCTTGGAACAAACTTTATAGGAAAGATGTTAGGCCGTAGAACGTGTGTAGATGCGAAGTTCAACCAGAACTGAATGAGCCTATTTTCCTATGAAATTTTTTTATCTGGATTTTTGATATTGTAGGATTTTTAAAGTTATTTCTGAACGAATGAATATAGAATGAATGAGTGAGTGAATGAACGAGTGAAAGAATAAATGAATAAAGGAGTGAATAAATAAAAAATAATTAAATTGGTGTATATATACTAGAATGAGTGAATAAAGGAATGAATGAATGAGTGATTGTATGAATAAGTATTAACCGTTTAAAAAGGTATATTTGAAGAAAAAAGAACGAATGCTAAATAAGAGAGAGAGAAAGAGAGATAGCTAGATTATAAATTTGAAGTTGGGGGGAGTATACGGAAAAGTAGGCTCTTATAGGTCTTGATGGAATTTCTTGTTGAATTATTAATAAGGAAGTAAACATGTATATCGCAAAAAAGTCTTTAAAAATTATTTTGTTGATAGTGCGAAAAAGTTGTTGTTTAGTTCTGGACAAATTTCTTTTTTTTTTTTTTTTACATTTCTTTTTTTAATTCATTTATTTATTTATTTTCTAACGTGAACTTTGGGGAATTCAAGTAACTATTTGTATGCAACATGAAATAATTTCACATTTTTGCAAGGTAACCGAAACATAAACTAGATGTTTCATACTCAAAAAGAATTTTCCTTTTTGACTTTCATAAAGTAAGTATTTCAGGTTACTAATCGTAAAGTAAGAGAAAACTGAGAACCGAACATTCTTAAACCTCCGAAGTACTTAATAACAACTAATCCGTAAACTTACTGGGAGCTCAAATAATATTCTAAACAGTTAAAATGTCATTTTTAGTGAGAAATTTTAAACCTTTTCAACATAAAGGAATGTAAAATTTTTAGCGTGAATCTTCTTTTCTCAATATATATGTCTTACTTTACTTTTAAAATTATTGTAATCCCACGGGTTACGTATTTGTACAATAATTCTTCCTAACATGAAATTTTAAATAATTATGAAATAAATGGCCACTTTATGAGCATCAAAAGATTTGAAATTACATTTCGAAATTATACAAGTTTTGTATTCGTACAGTTTGAAATATTAAATCTAATCGAACATTATCATGTATAGTTCAAGCCTACCGTTTGTGCTATTTTTGTAAAGATAAAATTTACAAATAAATAAATAAATTTACATAAAAAAATTAGTTGTGATAATATTATTACTGAGATTGACAGAACTGTGCCAAGACATCCGACAAGTATCACCAAACAGTTCATTATTATCTTCTGCTCTATTTGCTTTGGAAATTTGCTTATCTCTCATGATCTGTGAAAAAACAGAGATCTGAAAATGTTTTCTTACCTGTTCAAGGCACCCAAGTCTGTTTTTCAGTTATAGAAGACCGATGTTCATAGATGAATCTAAATTGTAAAACCTTAAACTTTTGCTATTCGGTTTGATGTAAGTCTTTACATTCTTGACGCACAACGAAACTGTCTCGATTGTTTCATCAGTCACATATAATATCTCATTTACATCATGAAATATTCACTTCTTTGGGTGTGGTATTGACAAATATATTTGCATATTAAAAGAAATGTCATATTAAAAGTAATGAGCCCCAGAAAATTATAAGATAAGTGAAATATGTATAATATAATTGAGATAATGTGAAGAAGCGCTGTTTCTTTATTACAGCTTTTTTTTTTTTTTTTTTTTTGAAAACAGTAAATGACTTCTGACATATCCTGCCATCGTCGGATTACAGGAAACATACTTTAAGAAAAGAAGAATGGACTCGTTATTTCTCACGACATGATGAATCTCCCCCCCCCCCCCGTACTTAATCAAAGAATTGTAACATGAAAGCATTTCTCTCGACTTGGATGCTCCGATGCATTTTATTGCCATGAAAAAAATAATAAATCATTTCAAGTTTTATGTCAATTAAGCTGAGTTTTTCTTGCTGAAAACCGAAAAATAGTAACAATCTGTGACTTGTAAGAATAGGGAAATACTGCCATCAACAATCAATTATTCACTTATAGTTTCAACTTCATGATCATTTTTTATTTTGCAATTAGTTGCCATTCCCAAAATTTATCAGTTTTATAAATCTATATAAATAAAACCGAAAGTTTGTGTGTGTGTGTGTGTGTGTGTGTCTGTCTGTCTGTCTGTCTGTCGATCGCCTCCTGGCGAGATAGAACGTTCCAGAAGTGCGCAACTTGGTTACAAGTACCTTGGGTCAGGTCCTCGTGCACCTCGAAGCGTTTTTCCTAAAATTCGAATTTGTTCTTTTTTTTATTCTAATTTTAAGCAAAACTGTTGATTTTGGGATTATCTCATCGAAGAAGCATCCCACGTTTTAGGTTTTTACAGCGTATTAATGCCCTTAAAAAACTGCACAAGATGCTTTTCTTTGCAGTTCGTAGAACAAATAGAACACGCGCAATATTCGTTTAAAGTAGTTTTCGAACTTTAAAACGAGGCTTACCTCTGAATTTATCTTCTCAATTTCCGTGTTTTCGCCAAAATAAATAGTACTTTTGTCGCCAACTAGATGATTTCTGTTAACGTATGATTGAAAAAATGCTATTTTATCTTTATTCAGGCCGTTTTATGAGTGAAGCAATTTCTAAAAATTCATTTCATTTTTATACATATTTTGTGGATTATTTAACTGCAGACCATTTTTAATTACCTTGAGGTTGATTCTTCTTCCTTTTTTGGCGATTTAATATTATGGCACCAGCTCAACAAATTCATGAAACATATTATTTCTTATGGTAGAGTATCCGTTTTATCAACGAAATAAATTTTAAAAATTATTTTCATTTTGATGAAATATTTTGTGGATTATTTACTGCAGGTGATTTTCAATTACTTTATCTTGAGGTTGATTTTCTTCTTTTTTGGCGATTTAATATTTATTCCTTCGATAAAAACTAGGTTTAAAGGTTTTCGATATAGCTTATTTTTGAAGAAATTTTGAATTTCCCAAGTATTGATAACTTTTTCCGATCCCAATCAGAGTTAATTGTTCTCAATATATTATTTTCTCTTCGTAACTTTTCCAAACCCCGCCAATAATTCTTATCAATAATATTGTTCTCATTTAATTCAATCGTGATTTACACTATAAGATCACGACGTATTTTACGAAATGCTTCCATTACTACAGTGCAATTTGGTGATCTTCTGCTTCATTTTAACCTTTTTACATAGCGGTTTTGATTGATTCCATATTTTACTCAAGTGATTCTTTTCTAACATTTATTTAATTTTTGTACTGTCTATTTGGCACCATTTGGACAGAATTTAGTTATTTATTTCAATCAATTTAAATTTCATACGTCAGAATTGGTTCAGTGTTGAACATTTTCTAATTTAAATTTGCATTTGCCTTTGGAAATAATGCTTTCCTTTCTTTCGTTTTTATGCGAATTTTATGAAAGTGATATTTAATTGAACTTTCAGGAAATATTTTAACGATTTTGCAAGCGGTATTTCTAGGAACAGGTGTCCTTATTTTGATGGGGAATTTAAGATGGACTGTCGTTAATTTTAGGAATAGTAGCTCTTGAAGGTCAGTATTCTAATGGGTATTTTTAGTCACTGGCGTCTTTATTCTAATGGATATTTTTTGGGACTAATGTCCTTATTCTATTAGGAATGTTTAGGAATAATTGTCTGTATTGAAATGGGGGGCTTTAAGGAATTTTTTCTTTGTTGTAGCAGTAATATTCAGGGACAGTTGTTCTTCATCTAATGGACATTTTTAAAAAGGACACAGCTCTTATTCTGATTGGAATTTTTAGATGTATTGTGGTAGATATTGTAATTGCGATTTTTACTGACTCTTGAAACCATTTTGGCACAATTATGTGCCAAATGATATAATATGCATGTTTTATATGCATGTGTGCATTTTCGTTACTGTTGCAATTACTCTAATGGCAATTTTTATGAACTGTTGCTGGCATTTTAATGTGGATTTTTATGGACTAAAAGGATTTTTTCTAGGCTGTTCGTTTTAATGCAATCGTGTTTTCTTTAATGATTTTTACTGTTTAAGGTTTTTAAGGCCTGTTGCCCATCTCCTAATTGAATTTTCTAAGAAAATTTTTCCTTACATATTTGCAACAGAATGTTGGACATCTGTCACTTAGCCTGCGAATGATGCAATATTATCCCGCGCAAAGCCGGGCATGTCAGCTAGTCAGAAATAAAATAAACAACATAAATAAAAAATAAAAACGATGTCGACATTGAAAAGACTGCCTTCAACTTATGTACTTGCTAATTTAATTAGGGTTTTTTGTTGCCCACAGTTTTCGCTTCGTAAATTCTTGCTTGTATTTTTGTTAGATCCATCTGTTTACTCTTGTCCTTATCTTTAGAGGAATACTTAGCAATTTAAAATGCCTTCCGTAATTAATCCCCCCAAAAATCGCGTAAAGTTTTGGTTTGCCCGTAAAATGATTAAATTTGAAAAAAAAAAATTAATGGGCCACTTCATTGGCTGGTTGTCCCCTTTTTAGCCTACTTTCCCGTAAAAGTAAAAAAATAATAATAAAGCATGAAAGAAGGCTTAATGGGTATCGTGAAAATATCGTTAGAAATCAAGAAAAGTCAAAAATAAACTAAGTAATTAAATAAAGATTGAAAAATAAAAAATTTGAAAGTAGGGTATTGAGATGGGGAAAAAGTGTGTCTGTCGGTCTGCCCCCCCCCCCCTAATAACTTTTGAACGAATTGTCCGATTCGAAAAATTCTTTTTGCATTCGAAAGATCTCGGCGAGGACATCTCATTTCTATATTTTACTTTTCGATTTGAACAATTCTTTGTTCAATTTTGAACAGTTCAAAAAATTTTAACATTAGCGCCTATGGGCGAAAATAAAGCAAATTATGTAAACTCTGGGTACAAGATCCAAGTTCCAATGAACAAGCTCACTGGAAGAAGTTCTGGGCGTGAAATATTGATTTGAACAATTTTTGTTCATTTTTGAACAGTTCAGAAAAAAAAATTAACATAGTGCCTACGGGGAAATTTCAATCTTATATAAATCCTGATCTAACGGGCCGATTTGCTTGGAACAAACTTTATCGGAAAGCTCTTATGACGTAGAACATGTACAGATAAAACGTTCATCCAGAACTAACAAGCCTATTTTCTTATGACATTTTTTGATCGGGATTTTCAAGAATATTTTTGAATTAATGAAAGATTAAATGAATAAACAGAATAATGAATGAATAAATGAGTGAATAAATACATGAATGACTGAATAAATGAATGATTGAACGAATCTGTATTAACTTTTGAAAAAGGCATATTTGAAGCAATTAAGAACTAAAGCTAAACGAGAAAGAGAGAGAGATAGATAGATTATAAATTTGAAGCTGGTGTATACGGGAAAGTAGGCTCGTATAGTTCTAGACGGAACTTCTTGTTACTTCTTTGTACGGACTACAGGAAGTTTTGTAATCGCGTAGAATTTCGCACTTTAAATTTCAGCCTAAATTTGCATTTTAATCACAAATGAATCAATTTGGACAGTTTTTTCACAATGTCCGTATGTATGCACGTATGGACCACTGAAATATCGATTTTGACCACCCACGAGTCCGTTTTGACGAGTTTTATCGTGCCTTCTGTATGTACGTATGTGCGTATCTCGCATAACTCAAAAACAGTCGCAGAAGATTGAAATTTCGTATGTAGGATCTCTATACGGTCTAGTTGGAGAGCCCCTTTTGGTTGCAATCCTTATTTTAACAAGAAGTTCCGTCTAGAACTATACGAGCCTACTTTACCGTATACACCAAATTCAAATTCATAATCTAGCTATCTCTTTCTCTCTCTTTCTCATTTAGCTTTTGTTCTTAATTTTTTCAAATATACCTTTTTCAACAGACAATACATATTCGTTCACGCATTCATTTTTTCCTTTATTCAGCCATTTATTTATGCATTCATTCGTTTACTGATTCAAATGTTTATTCATTCATTTACTCATTCATGTATTTATTCATTCTTTTCCTCATTCATTTATTCATTGATTCATTCTTTCACTCATTCATCATTCATTTATTCACTGAGAAATATCCTTTAAAATTCCGATAAAAAAATTTCATAGGAAAATAGGCTCGTTAGTTCTGGAAGAACTTTCTATTTGTACATGTTCTACGTTATAAGAGCTTTCCGATAAAGTTTGTTCCAAGCAAATCGGTTCGTTAGATCAGGATTTATATAGGATTGAAATTTCCCCGTAAGCGCTATGTTAATTTTTTGAACTGTTCAAAAATGAACAAAATCTGTTCAAATTGATATTTCACGCCAAGCGCTTCTTCCAGTAAGCTTGTTCATTGGAATATGGATCTTGTACCCAGAGTTTACATAATTTGCTTCATTTTCGCCCATAGGCGCTAATGTTAAATATTTTTGAACTGTTCAAAATTGAACGAAAAATTGTTCAAATCAAAAAGTAAAATATAGAAATGAGATGTCCTTGCCGAGATCGTTCAAATGCAAAAAGAATTTTTCGAATCGGACTATTCGTTCAAAAGTTATTAGGGGGGGACAGACCGACAGACCGACAGACACACATTTTCCCCATCTCAAAACCCTACTTTCAAATTTTTTATTTTTCAATCTTTATTTAATTACTTCACTTTTTTTTTTATTTTTAACGATATTTTTACGATGCATTAAGCCTTCTTTCATGCTTTATTATTATTTTTTTTACTTTTACGTAAAAGTAGGCTAAAAAGGGGTCTTGAGCGATCTTGTGTCAATTGCATGAAAATTTCTAGTCGTTTTCCATACGAAGATATTCACCTAAAGGCATTACTCAAATCAATTTCATAGTTAAGTATATTGGTACCTACTTGGCGACAACTTGCGAATAATGGTAAAGCCAAACCCGGGTTTTAAACGATTCATGTGATATTTGACGACTTTCCCGTCGTTCTCCCATATTAAAGCATTTACAAGAATTAAATCTTGTAAAATTGTCTTTACTCCATTGATTTTCAAAAAACTAGTGGGTTTAAGTATTTTATGAACTAGGTTTTTGAGTGGACGCTTCACCCTAAGGCATGCTTACAGTTTTCATATTTCTCAGGCCAATAAAAATAATAAATTCCATTAATCCTGAAAATAATATTCTCTATATTTCCTATATTATATAGGTGTAGGGAAATAAAAGTGAACTAAAAATGTATTTAAAAAGTAATGAAACTTTTAGCGTGCGTTTATGATACACACACCATTTGTTTTAGTTCTTAAAAAGTTGTATTATACTTAGAGTAATACAAGGAACTCATGTGGTGCACCCATCAGCTGGTTTTTCCATACATTTTATATTTACGTCAGTAATATATTCTTTGGATTCTTTCTGAGCCATGCGATATTCATTGTGAATACTGGCGAAATGTGGACTAAATTGTTGGTGTAATAATGTGCAGGCTCGAGATACATACAGCGAATTTTAATGCTGCAAAGAATTTTCCGACGGGGCCCTTCTAACAGTTGCGCACTGAAATAATTTCGACTTTGAACAATTAGCGAAAAAATAAGCGTTCGGATTATTCACCGTTACTTTTGGGTGTAAATTATTGGGTGTATGTTATTTTTAAATCATTTTTTTTTCTATACAATGAATAGGGTATAAAAAGCATACAGGATGAAATATATTTATTTAATAAATTTTACTATACGAAAAGAGCACTGTATTTTTTGTGAAGTATTCATTACATTATTTTAAGCTTTTATTCTAGTTAATTATATTCCTTATAGATTTTTTAGTCTTATCCACAAAGACAATCCTAAAAAGCCTCATGTGCGAAATTGTTGAGGACGCACGACATTCATTCCTTATTAACTTTCGAAGTGCAAAAGCTGTAGTGTAGAGCAACTATTGGGCAGAAAAATAGTTGTCCGCAAAAATGGAAAACGCAAAAATGGAACTAACATTTATGCAGACCAACTAGAGAAAGTGTCCCCTGCCTACTCTTGTTTTACGTTAACAGCTTTAATACGTGTCGCGGGGTCACCTCTCTGCTATAGTGACATTATCTTAAAGATTTTACGTGAAATAAGGGTTTAAATATTGCTATAAAATGATGATTTTTTAAAACATTTCCTAAGCAAGCAAATAAAGAACTAAAATGCATGCAATGGATAAACATTCACAAATGTAGAATTCATGACACAGTATAGATTTTCATTGTAAAACCATGCAGGCTCATCAAGATTACTTTAATGGCAGCAATTAGAGAAAAGGCTAAATCTTACATTTAAATGAAGACAAACGCAAAAATAGAACAAACAATTTTTTTTTTTAAATATGTATTTTTAATAAGCACTTTATACTTGAAAAATTTTTTACAACAAAATTTTTCTTTCAGAACGTCAATTCAAAGCTTCAAGGTAAGGTGAAAGCTAATGAGCTTTGAATCGTGTTTCATGTAATTCATCCCTTGGTTTAAAAAAAGAAAAAAAAAACGAATATTTATTCAGTATTCATTTTCTCTCAGATTGAACTGTTCCTTTCCTTTTTTTCTGTGACAATCCAAACCTGAAAGAATACAGTTGAAATCGCTAAGTAAATAACAACGTTCCCTTTTTTACTGTCATTTATACACATTATATCTTAAAAGTAAGGTAAGATTAAAAAACTAATGAAACATTTTTTGCTAACCAACAGTGAAATTCATTAAATATTGCATAATGTCTAAAACATTCTTTGATACAACTTTTTGTTATTTTCCTTTACTTACATTTCAACATTTTCTTTTTCCTTAGCAATTCTTGAAGTAAACTTTAAGACAGGGCTTAGTAATTCTTCAGACACATTTTCTGTTTTACCTGAAACGATGTAAATACATTTGCAATACGACTACGACACACCCATCCACCCACATCCATACATATATATATATATATGTGTGTGTGTGAGTGAGTGTGTCCGTGTGCGTGTGCGTACAGCGGATCGCAATAGGGCCTCTACGTTTCATATCAGATACCAGTGAAGAATTTGCGTTTGTCAAAAAAGCCTGTTGTTACAGTGTTATAATTATGAAACTAACAACGAGGATTTCTGTGTTCAAAGTAGCATCATAGCTCAATAAAAAAACTACGACCAGAATAAAATCCACCAATAACATTTAAAAGAAAGAAGAGTACGAAAAATGTTAAAATAATCTAGAGTATTATTTAAAAAAGATAGGAAAAATATTCAAATGATGTGCAAAAAAAATCAAATAATTTACAGAAAATTTAAAATAAAAGCAGTGTCTCTTTTAATATAGATAGTGAAAAACACTTTTGGTTTGAATCCTACCATTTTACAGAGCAGTTTTGACGTGCCTACCGTCGATAACTAATCAGTACTACTTCCAATTACTGTCCATGTTTGTATAAAATTTCGTTTCATTTCAAGCATTATATTTTCGGTAGAATATATAATGCTTGAAAAGTGTTGAATTAAAAATGCAATATTTCAGCCAATTCCATTGTAAATATGTTTATTTTAGTGTTCCATGGACATTATAAAATAAACACTCATTAGTTATAAATTTAGCTACACCTTTCCATTCCCCCCCTCCTCCCATCTCAACTATAGAACGTAAGACGCAGTGTACTTAGCTAGTCGAAGTTTTACCAGTGTGGCAATAACAATTTTATTTTTCCGTTAGAATATCATTCTCATAAATCATTCTAATTGCGGAACTAGAACGTTGTTAATTAATTAGTTAATTTATTTGGTAGGGTTCATAAAATGGTTTTAAATAAATTCACAAGCATATATTAAATATATATACATATAAATAATGTATGTATTGCATGAATTACTATACTAGGATTGGTAACAGAGTTTAGCGAACCCCTCTTTATACATTGCTCTGTAGATTTTGCAGAAAATTAGATCTTTTTTTTTTCTCTCTAATGGGCTGCTGTTAGCTTCTGCCAACTGCAGACATAGTGCGTTCCCGAGAGATTGGTACGACCTCTTTCAGCACCACCACAATGAATGTGGTACCATCGCCGCATGAGAATTTTGACGTCCGGTTTCTCCAGCTGAAAATGCGAGCACCCAAACTCTGTTGATGCGAAATTGCACTAGGAATTTAATTTAGCCGAGAGAATCCAAACCAAATGTTCTTTTAACTCAAAGGTTCTTTTACATGCCGCACAATCATACTACATGGGCGGAGACGTTTTTCTGCATCTTGAAAATCCGTACGAGCTCCACGCCTAAACACGACGCCCTCATGCCGGCTGAAAATGAGATCATATAAGCAAATATTTTGTTTTAAAATCCCAATTTAAAACTGTACTTTAAATTATTTACTCGTATAGTAGTTTTAAGCGCTTGATTTGTTCGCGAAGTCACATGCTTCATGCTAAATTTACAACTACTGGTTTTTCTCATTCTCTTTTAACTGATTGCTTTACCACTGTGCCAGTGATAATTAGTTATTTCTGCTTAAAAATATGCTATGCGTATCAGTGTTGGCACCTAGGAAAACTAGAGCAGAATTTTCTGCGCACGGCCATCAACAAAAAACCACCATATTTTTGTATAAAATTTAATGTGTAGTATACGCATTTGCGTATCTGAAGAAATTAATAATCTGAATATAATTTAGATTCCGGCTTTTTTTTTTTTGCTTTTTTATGTTTTAAAGTAAAGAACATTAAAGAATATTCAATTTGCATAAATTAACTTAAAAAGTATTAAATTTCGGGACATTTACTTAAAACTGAAAATTTACATTTTTTAATTTCATATAGTTCTAATCTTTTCTTACTTCGAAAAAATGTTAAGTCTCTAAAAAGAATTTAAAGAAAACATTTATATTCTATGCATATAGTGAGGAAGGTACAATTTTTTTTTATTTTTTCATTTCATTTGTGTTCGCTACTTAATAGCTTTGAACTTCGCTGAAATTAAAGGCCACTTTTCCTTTTTTAACCGACTTCACAAAGGAAGGAGGTTATACATTCATAGTGTATGTATGTCGTTTTTTTTTTTTTTTTTTTTTTGTTTGTTTGTCCACTCATAACTTAGCACCGGATGAAGCGATTTTCATGATTTTTTTTCAATCGATCGAGGGTGGTTTCCCATAGGTCCTATACCTTCGTTTGACCATATTCGATAAATAGAACAAATGTAATTGGCAGAAATGTAGTACTTTTTTTGTTTTTTCGTCCATAACTTTTGACTAAATGAACCGATTTTGATGATTTTTTTCTTTAATCGATAGAGGGTCGTCTAACTCAAATATTGCAAATCAATTCGACTACATTTGTTTTTTTAGAAAAAACGTTACGGGTGAAAAATAAGTATTTTTTATTTTAATTGGAAAGGCTTGGATTGATTTTTCTTTGTTGGGAATAAATATAAAAAATTCTATAAAAAATTCTTCTATTAATAAATATAAAAGTCATTGTTGAAAACATGTTTGTTGTCATGGGCTATAATATTAAAAGAAATTACAGGAAGAGTTTGACTGAAGGCGAAAATTAATCCAAATGATTAGTTTTAGTGCCATTAATTCAAAGAAGTTTTGCCCTTTGATATGGATTTTTTTTTAAATAGAGTACTTATATAAAAAATGTATTCACACTAAAAAGAATAAAATAAAATAATTTTTATAAAAAAACAGAACCGACTTCAAATTAAAAATTGCGCTAAAAAGTAAAAAATAAATTCATTCTTTAGACAACATCGATGTGACTTTTAAACATAGTTTTAGAAGTCGGTGCAAAATGATGAGTTTAATCACCACTATACCATTTGCTACTTGATATTGGAACTGTTGCTAATTCTGCGAAAATATATATATTTGTAATTAGATTCATGATTACAAAAGATTTTATCTATCCTGATTTTGCACCGACTTCTAAAACTATGTTTAAAAGTCAAATCGATGTTGTCTAAAGAATGAATTTATTCTTTACTTTTTAGCGCAATTTTTAATTTGAAGTCGGTTCTGTTTGTTTATAAAAATTACTTTATGTTAAGTTTTACACTGATTTACCGTTAATATGTTAAAATAAGGCACGTGATGACGTTCCATATCTACATGATGAATTTGCATAAATAAAAACACAAACATTATTGTTGTAAATATTAAATTAGCTAATTACTTACCAGTAAATAAATTAAATAAAATGCTGGACGAGTAGCTGATTGCGACACAGGACAAAAAGGAAATAGGCGCATACCACATGAATGAAATTTTGTACAGGTAGAAAACATCCCTGAAAAAATGAAGGTACACTTTTTTCGATAACTACAAAAATTATTTCAGTAAAATTGAAGAAAAAAAACATTACGAAAGTAGCTAATAATGAAAAGTAGCTTGGGGCGAAAAAAAGAACATGTTGGCGAAATATTTTTCATTAAATAAAATACAGAAATATCAAATTAGGTGCAAAAACATCATTATTATTATTTTCATTAAGAAAATCACGATAGTTAGAAGTAAGCAAAAAGTTTGACAAACATTCGTGCGACATAGGGCTAAAGCATCCAATTTTAGGAAAACATTTTCACCCTTTCTGACTTTAATACGGGATCATTCATAAATGATGCCACTTTTCCAGGGGTGAGGTGTTCGAGATATTGTGACAATGGGAGGGGAGGGGTAAAAAGAAGTGTGACATCAGGCTTATGCAATATAGCGTGGCATATGACAAAAGTGGGAGGAGGGTAGGTTAAAGTGTAAACATTTTGATACAAGGGGGGAGGGAGGGGAGGGAGTTAAGCGTATGGGAAAAAGCGTGACATCATTTTTGAACGATTCCCAAGACTAGATTTCAAAAAATATTTTTATTTCAATTGAAAAAAAAATCTTAAAGTATCTCTAAGTGGAAAAACGAAATGCAATATGAAATGGTTACTTGTAATTCTTTGTTGGTGCTACCGTGGTATTGACAGATAAGGCTAAATCCTTCTTCGCATAATCCTCTGGATTCGAAGAAACATTATACGCTATTACACTTGAATTCAAGAATTCGTTTGAACTGCATGCTTCTACAGACACTGGAAGATATTTGGCAGGTGGACCATGGACAGGAGATGCAAAACTAATCCACATGGTAAAAGCAATGGAGACAACTAAGCCCACAATTACACCCTAGAATTATTAATAAATAAATTAAACTGGTACATGAACTATATGATGGAAAGAGATTGTCCAAGACTATAAAATATAATTTGTGGTTCTTAGTAGTACTAATCTATTTTCTAAATCACGATGATCATTTCCTTTTCACTGATACTTTTAAAATTTTACCCACAAATAAGGAACCATTTAACAATATTTAGAATAAAACATAAATTTAATATAATGTGTATCCTTACCTTTTCATTACTTCGAATAGTCATCATCCCAAGGAAGAACACTGCCAAAACTGGAGCACTAATTAAAGTATAAATTGTCAAAGCTATTTGAATCAAATTGCCAAATTTTGAGACTAAAAAAGTAAGACCGATGCAAAAAAGTCCAAAAAAGGCACCTGGAAAAAAAAAAATGAAAATTTCACATACGAACCTTATTATAAGAGATCAATTTTTTATTGAAGGGTAAATTTTCTTCTAATTAAAAGTAAGTTACAAGTTTTATACTCTTTGAGCCACGTGATGAAAAGAAAAATAATAATAATATTTTTTTTCTCGTTTATTGTTTTTTACATAATTTATAAAGACTGGAACAATTAACCAGTCGTTAAGCAAAAAAAAAAAAAAAAAAGATTTTCAAGCTTTTGAAACAATATTCGTGTCAATGCATTGTAGAAATTCTTGAGATACACGCAAAAGGTTACCAGCGGTGAAATTCCGTTTGGTGTTGTTGCAACATTATTAGCGACTTTAGCACCTGCGCCGGGATAACGGAAAAGTACCACTTGAGGTAATACCAGAAATACGTAGATATGCAATGAAGTCGATATTTACAACTCACTAAGAACTTTTGCAGTAACAGCTGTCTTTTCTTTTGAAATTCCCCACGAGACGAAGAAAGGACGAACCAGATCTTCTGCTGCTACGGCACTAAGAGAGTTAATCACAGAAGACATAGTGCTCAATGCAGCACTGAAAATTCCACATATGCACAATCCAGCTAATCCAGGATAATTACTGAGTGTGGACACAACGAAGTACGGAAGTATCTGAAAAAAAAAAAAGTTTTTGCAAACGAAAAGGTTCAAAAAAGAGGATTCAATTGAATATATGTAGCCATCATCCAATTTATAGGATACTGAAGTTTTTTTAATGATTGTTAATGAGGCTCTAAAAATAATATACGTAAATCACCCTGCAGTAGTTATCTATCTTTGTACAAAAAAAAAAAAAAAAAAAAAAAGGTAAATAGAGTAAAATGAATGAAAGGTTTTATACGGTTACACAAACCTTGTGCATTTACAGGAATACCTAAAATACTTGGAAGAAAATAGTGCAAAATTGGTGAATTGGATAAAATGCGCATACTGTTTTAAATCTTTACGTGTACTAGGTACAATTTAGAGGGATATCTACAGTAGTTACGGGGAAGAAGGAACTATAGGACTTGTTAGATATGTAACGTGCATAAAGTCTTTTAAATGATAACACAAATTATTTGTAATGTGCAGCAATAGCTGGACAAAGTTGTGGGAAAAGTTGAGCATTGTCGAATTGGATAAAATACTTAAAGTGCCCTAAATGGTTACACAGACCATGTACAGTGCACAGGCACATGCAATATTAGTGGGAAAGAAATAACTGCAGAATTCGTTAATTGTGTCGTTGAAAGTTGTAAAGTGTTGTATATTATTAAACAAATCATATAAAGTGCCCTGTGATATCTACTATGATTTGTGGGAAAACAAGAACTGATATGAAAAAAAAGAAAGAATAAAAATAAATAAATAAATATCATTGTGACAAAACATTTCGAAAATTTTTGTAATACATACTTCATACAATAAAATTTTATTTTATTGTATAAAGTATTTGCATCATTCCAGGCTGATCGAGCCAAGCAGCACAGTAATCTGGCACGGCAGTCTGCAGGCGTAAGAGGCAGGTGGCGTAACGGTCGGTACGAGCGTAAATTTGGCTCTCTCAGCCGTCTGTAAATGGTCATGGTGGACACACTCGTTTACGAATCGCACGTCTGAAGGTTGATAGCGATGAATCAGGCGCTGTGATAGCTCATCTGACAATCACTCTGCCCTCGCGATCTGTTGTGGCCCTACGTCGACAGCTACCATCAAGACGCTGAAATCTGCCACTGTCCGCCAACTCTTCCCAGCATCTTCTAATCGCCACATCGCTCCGATTTGCCCAATCTGCCTCTTTCACACCCAACACACACACACAACCCAATGATACAACCTCTTTCAAATTCCGAAAGTTGCTCGTAATGAACTCGAATTCTGCGGCGAGGCATCTTTTCAGTCGTTGAAAGGTATCCTAAATCGCAATGCAGCAGAAGTTTTTAACAACAGTACAAAAACGGTTCGTTATATACATCTGCTGGATGCGCAGTTCCAATGCGCTGGAGATTACACTAATCATTCATTGAACACAAAATTTTAATCGTTTGCATATTCGGTCAAAACATTTTTGCTTACGAAATTTTAAAGCAATCGGCTGATTCCTTCTTTTTTTTTTTTTTTTTTTATGGAGTGTATTTTCTAAGTGAAAGCAAAAGAGTTAATATGTAGTATTTTTCAGAACTCACAAGCAGCAGCTTGTTTAACACTTAACCAGATTTATATTAACTCCAACGTTTACTTAAACTGATATTACTTATAAGGAGCAATGACTAAATATGACATAACGGTTAAGAATGTTCCAAAATTCAACTATTAATCAGGTGTAAGGAAACAAACATAAAAAAAAAATTAATAAAATATTTTCAATGAAATATGTTTAAAAAAAGTTTCACCTGGTCCGCTGTTGAAATAGGTTTAGTGGGAGATGTCATTGGATCACATTTAGCATAATAAGAGTAAAGTATTACACCGGCCAAACAGTTCACAAGGAATAGACCACAAGATAAAGGAATACTAACATACAATGCCCTGAAAAAGACAAGTATTATAACAAATACAATTGTATTTATTGATGAAAAAGTACACTTAAAATGGTAAATTTATGACGAATAATACAAATATTCATTACTGAATTTTAACTATAGTTCTACTAGTAAGCTCTTTGTTTGTAAACAATTTACCATTAGTTACAGATGTACAGTAAATGATAATACCGTTTAAAACGATATATATCATCTAGTGCTAGTTAAGTACAAAATAAGTGAAACACTTCATATAGAAATCATTCATGGAATAAATAATTTCTATTAAATGGAATAAAAGATTTATGATTTTTTTAAAAATTACTTTAAATATTAAATCGTTGTAAAATAACAGTGTGAGATGAGCAACTGAAATGAAGAAAAAATGAAAAAAAAAAAAAAAAAACCTTTAGAAAGAAGTTTGTTTAGAGCTAAAACCGTATACAAATATTGAGTTTTTTTATCGTCCGTAAAAGAATTTCTTGAAAAGCAAACATAATTCTTTTCTGTGAAAGAAAATCGAAAACAAAATCATTTTCTTAAACTGATAAGAGTTTTCCGTCTGTAAATTCCAACTACAGTAAAACCCCGTTATACCGCGCCTCAGTATACCGCGGAATCGGATATACCGCGGTGACAATCATGTCCCCCGACGTTTAAACCACCCTTTATCATTGCCATTTATAGGTTATTCCTTATTTACGATTGTTAATTAAGGCAACCCCTGCACACAAACCTTCTAGCCTAAGAACTCTCATTCCCCCACCACAAACACTAACAGATAAAGCCCTATTGTGATAGGCCTGATGTACACCTTTTTAATGCTTTTTCTGTCTTTCAACCTAGGACACTATACAGCTTGATTTCAAAATCGGGTGCAATCGCTGTGAATTGTTTCTCTTGACATTACGGAGCTCAATCTGTCAGGAACTGTTCAGTCCAATGCTTAACTATTTCATTTTCAGAAACTTAGTTATGCATGTGTAACTTCTTTTATAGCGCTATCAACCTTTGTATTCCGTATTCTTTAGCATTCCCTGAAAAGTAAACATATTTATACTCTAGTGTATGCAGGCTTAAAGCATTGTTTCTTTGAGAAGTGCGTTCCTTCCCTTCCAAATCTAAGTTTTTCCTTGAGACATCTCCCCCTTCACAATCCCATGCTGATAACATAAATATATTTTTCGGCCTCTTTTTTTTCTCGGAACACAGTTGGTTTATAACCTATCGCTCGATATACTGATTGCGCAGTTGAGATGGGTGCTTCTTGCACAGCAATTAAAGGGGAATAAAATCGAACAAAGAAGAAAAGAAAACATATTCTATAGAAGACAAGTTTTGAGTAATTGATAAAGTTAAAAATGATTCAACAAAAGCGAGTATTTTTTCGTGAACATGGTTCCGCGGTATAGTTTCGTTATACCGCAGTTATGTTATAACGCGGGTGCCAAACATGTCTCCCGACACCCGCGTTTTAACGGGGTTTTACTGTATTAATGATTACTTTTAATAAAAACATAGGAATTTCCAACTTTGATTCCCCCCCCCCCCGTTTTTTTGCAAGCGTAAAAGAACAAAATACATAGAAATTTCTCAATAATAATTTTAAGAATTTGTTCTAGAACTATATGAGCCGACTTTCCCGTATACTCCCAACTTCAAATTTATAATATAGCTATCTCTATCTCTCTATCTTTCTTCATTTAGCTCTAGTTCTTAATTACTTCAAATATTCCGTTTTCTACGGTTAATACATACTCATTCACTCATTCATTCACTCATTCAATTATGTTTTCATTTATTCTCTTATTTTTTCACTCATTTATTCACTCATTCAATTATTCAATCTTACATTCTTTGACTTATTCATTCAGAAATATCCTTAAAAATGCCTATCAAAAAAATTCATAGAAAAATAGACTCGTTTATTTCTGGTTGAAGTTCGTATCTGTACATATTGTAAAAACTAAAAGAAAAACAAATATGAGTGATATTTTTTTTTAGTTTCCAATGCTTATTAAAATTAATGAGCTTTCACAACTTCGGCTATAATTTTAAGAAAATTATATTAAGATTTCTTTTCACATTTACTAGAAAGTAGACTAGGAAATCAGCAATATGAAAGAAACAATGACACAAAAAATGTTACGATAAAATTTATTAGCAACAATAATATTCAAAGATTGATAAGTAAACTCAAGCGAGTTGAAGTAGGTCAAAATAATAATGATGATACTTAAATAATAAGAATCACAACTTTAGTGTTTAAGAAATCATAATCTTGGGCGGTGTTACTGCCAGTTGAAGATGAATAAAATTTACTTATCTATTTATAACTAATATTATAATTTCAGAAATAATGACTAAAATAGAAATGCACTGAAAAAATTGAGAACTTTTTTAGAGCGAAAACTAATTAAAAATTTAGAGCAACTTTTTTCAAGTAGTTTTTTTTATTGCTCCAGAAACAAATATCCCTTTTTGGTATTTATATAAATACATACATTCTCGCTCGGGGAAGATCTTTAATTGTTAACAGTCTCTGCATTTGCATTTGACCAGTCCCAAAAGCAGACAAAGATGCTATTGCAGCTTGGAGCAGCAGGTTGAAGATAGTGTAACGAACTTGAGGATCCAGTTCTAATCTAAAAAGAGTAAGTGATTAATATTTTAACTTATTCTCTTTGCGCAAAGCTTAAATCACTTCATCAGACGATGTGCAAACTACTACATAATTAAATTTTGCATTATCCTCTAAACTAACTCAAATGACCTATAAAAGTTTAATGTGAATCGATATCAAAATAAATATTTAAGTTCCAGAGGTTAGGTCACACAAAGAAAAGCATTCTTTGAAATAACCTTTTCACTGAAGATATTGCATGGGAACTAAGACGACCAGTACGTTTAGTGGGGAACAAAGGAAAGATGAACAAAAAGGTTGGAGAAAAATGTGGGCCATACCAGAAGTGTAATCAAAATGGCATGATTCAAATGTGACACAAAAGATTCAAATGTGACACAAAAAGGATTCTGTCTAAACAGTCTTCCCGTGCTGTCAAACACATTTTCGTCACTTGAATGTGGTAAAGGCCCAAGTAAAAATTCATGCAAAATGTCTGCAATCGCATGATAACGAACATACAATTGAGGTATTTAGAAGCAAAGGGATGTAAGTGAAAACATTGAAAATTTGGAGATGACTGGTGCAAATGATAGAGGAAGCACCTTTCTATATTGTGACAAGAAATGATAGTGATAGCTCTAACGGCGTGCTCCGCTTCAGCAAAATTTAGAAAAAAATTAACATTAAAAGTCCCATAAGATTCAAACTTTGAACGCATTTTTCTCAGAATCTTTTGGTCATTTTCATCCCTTTGCTTCTCACTGCTTCTAATGAAGTCAATAAGCATGCATGAAATAAAATAAATAGCTAATCATTAGATTTCATTTAAGGGGGGAAATACGTGTAAAAGTCTCAAAAAAAATAATAAAAAAATTTCTTCATAAATCGATTCAACAACTATTCAATAATATACCTTGAAAATTTCCAAATCAAAATTCCAAGTCGTTTAAAAGTTATAAGTATTTGAGCGAGCACCCCTTTTAAAGCAGTTAAGCACGTAGTCCCTCACGAATGACCTGAAGGGTATTAGAGAACGTTAGCAGATGTCCTTTTATTTTTTTTAACAATTGAGACCTCGGATAGAAAATTTATATAAGTATTACTATCCATAAGTATAAAAAAAAATGATTCGTTTACTACCTTAAATTTACCTTTAATGCCACTCTTTTTTTCAAACGCGTTTGTCTCGAAACTATTTTTTTCGAATTTACTTACACGCTATAGCTCGCAGAGTTTTTGATCAATTCTTATCAAATTTAGCACGAGCCATTACATTTCAGATCAGGCAGAGGGTGTCCCATGACCCTCACAGATTTTTTTTTTTTAAATTACAGTAGTTACAACTAAGAGACATATAAAATATCCCAAAAGGATTTTGCGAAAAAAATTTATTTCGCTGGTTGCAGACTTTTAAAATTTGGAAAAAAATTGGCTGTTTTCAGAAAATCAGCAAAACACTCAATTTTAAAATGGCCTCTGTTTCAAAAGTTTTTAACCGATTCAAATAATTTTTGTTCTATAAATAATGAAAGAATGTTATTTTATTTAGATACTAATTTTAAAAGTCTAGTTTTCCTTATTGATAAAGATGAAAAAGTGTTTTTGAAGTGAAAAAATTGCATTTTCACCGATTTTAGGATTTTTTGTTCTTCTCAAAGAAATTTATTTTTGACAAAACAGAGGCAGCAATATAAAGTGCTGTTATAGAAGTTTTGTATAAAATTTTATTGTAAGCCTGAGATGCATATCCCTTCAGAATTTAAAGTTTGAAATTTGAAAATGTTCAAAAATTTCCATATTTGAAGTGTGATTACTCAAAAAAGCAATTTTTAAAAAATCTGCTCATTTGTTGCCCTTGAAGCGCTTAATGAGCTGCTATCAATGATATTGTGTATTTTTGCCCCAGAGATTATGTATGATTTTTCAAAAATGGCCTTTTGTGCGTTTCTCAAAAAAGCCAGAAATTCAAACTTGTTCTTCTTTAATCATTTTAATATAAGATTTAATAATTTTTTATTAAGAAATATGCTATATTGTTACACTATTACTAGAGCTAAATTGTACTTAACCTTCTTAGAATTTAAACAGCACCTTCCACAAAGTGTAGACACCGTGATCTAATTCATGTTATTCTGTTCATTCCAATTACTAGTTTTAAACTCACGCGCTTTACATCAATTAGCATGTAACATCAATTACCATGTAACAGCAAACGTAAAATCTATTGTAGGTATACAATCAAAACATTATTGGCTATCCTATAATGGTAATGCTTACATGGGACCCACGATCAAACAAAAAGTGGAATCAGAAAACTACCAGCCTCTTAAACAAATATAATTCAATGCGTGATTTCTAAATTGGAAAATTTATTGAACGTGTCAATGACAATTATTGGATGGGACGAATTTTGAATGTATCACCAATGGTTTAGGGACATTATCGTATCATTTGTACACAGATAATCTAGTAAAAATAATTCAATAGCCAGAAGAATTCAGGGGGAAAGAACTAGACCAATATATAGTAATGCTGAAGGTAAGAAATATAACACCATCTGTACCCTCCTAGCCTTTGAATTTTTTGGTAATAAGGAGTAGAAGATGATTCAAGAACTTGATTCTGCTTATTTTGCTTTAAAAACATAACTACATATGTGTTTAAAACTATGTATATATCAGTGCTGTAACTTGGTATTTAATGTAAAGTGTGTGAGTTTAAAACTAGTACTTTAATTGAACAGAATAACATGCATTAAATCACAGTAGCTACACTTCATGCAAGGGGCTATTTAAATTCTAAGATGGTTAAGTACAATTTATCTGTAGTAATTGTGTAGCAATATAGTATATTTCTTTATAAAAATTTATTAAATCTTATATTAAAATGATTAAATAAGAACTAGTTTGAATTGCTGGCTTTTTTGAGAAACGCACAAAAGGCCATTTTTGAAAAATCATACAAAATCTCTGGGGCAAAAATACACAATATAATTGATAGGCAAAAATACACACTCTAATGAGCATATTTTCAGATTTTTAAAAGATGACTTTTTTGAGTAATCACACTTCAAAAATTGACATTTTTGATCATTTTCAAATTTCAAACTTTAAATTCTGAAGGGATATGCATCTCAGGCTTACAATAAAATTTGATACAAACCTTCCATAACAGAACTTTAGATTGCTATTTCTGTTTTGCCAAAAGTTAATTTCTTTCATCATAAATCATAAATTCGGTAAAAATGCAATTTTTTCACGTCAAAAACACTTTTTTTTCTTCATCTATAAAGCAAACTATACTTTCAAAACTAGTATCTAAATAAAATACCATCCTTTTGTGCTTTATAGAAAAAATATTATTTGAATCGGTTAAAAACTTTTGAAACGGAGGCCATTTTAAAAGTAAGTGTTTTGCTGATTTTCTGAAAACAGCCAATTTTGTTCCAAATTTTAGTAAATTAGTACCAAATTAATCGTTAATGTGCTTAAACCCAGGATTTAAAAAAAAGAAAGATAGGAAAAATTACAGGTACACTTTTGTGATTAGAAAGAAGAACTAATAGGTTATGAGGGCCTGTCAATACAGATACTGTCATAAATTCTGATTGACATAAACGATGTAAATTTCATAAACGTAGCTTTGCTAATTTATTCGGGAACTTCTAATATTACTTAACGGAGCTCATCTTTGGTATATTACTTTACCTTTATATTACCTGTTCTTTGAAAAAATTTTGAGAACTAAAATTCTCATTAGTCCTCTATAGAATCACAATCATGAACTACATACTAACATTGTTAGTAAAATTTGTTGGTCTGTAACCAACGAAATAAATTTTCTTTCGCAAAATCCTTTGGGGATATTTTATATGTCCCTTACTTGTAACTATTGTAATTTAAAAAAAAAATCTGTGAGGGTCATGTGACAAGTTTTAGACCTGCCTGCCTGATTTGAAATGGAATGACTCGCACACATTTTCTTTATGTATACACGCTTTAGTTGCACTAGAATCATAAACATATCTTAATTTTTACTTTTTTTTATTGTAAAAAATGGACAAAAAAACAGCTAAAAATCTTAGTTAATTTTCCCATTCTAAAAAACAAATAGAAATTTTCAGTTTTTTGTAATGATATTAGTTCAACTAGAAGATACACTTATAAAACAAGTAGATTTTAAGAAAGAATGATTTCAGATAAAAATTGTGACTTTTAGGATGTGCGCAAACTGCCGACCCGGGTGACGACTTACAGTGTGCCACAGCCGATATCTCTGGGATTTTTCAAGAAAATGTTTGAAAATTTCAGTAAATGTTCTTCAATATATCTATAAAATAACCTCAAAATCTCAAGAAAATATATTTATTCTTTATACGTTAAAAAAAATCACGAAAACTGCTCTTAATACGCCGTTTTACATGTATTTTCCCCCTTATGTCATTGTTGCGTGGTATCGTTTGATTGAGTGTAAATAATAATTATGGTAACTTTTACCTTACGTTGTGAATCAAAGTGATATAAATTAGCCAAAAGTCAAATTTTAGTTGTGTCGTACCCTGGCACCAAAAGTCTTCCTCCTTCATTAGCAATTTTAAAAACTTCCTTGAATCCTCCCACTTCGATGAGACCTTTAATGATAACTGTAAACATAGCCAGAAACATTAGCAGACCTTGAAAAACATCTGTCCACAACACAGCTTTCATACCGCCCTAAGAAGATAAAATTTCCATTTCGTTAAAGACGATTTCATAGATTATTTTTTAATATATACGTAAATGTTGTATTGCAAAAAGATACGTATTGGACACTGGGGCACAATCAGAATGAAACATCAGAAATTTGACAAAAAATGTCAAATTCAGGAAATTCATACTGTAAGAAAATTTTTATTGTAGATTTGTAGTACAACGTAAGTATGAAATCTAAAATGCAAAAATTGACTTTATCATCGGAGATTTTTGTAATAAAATAAAAAAGAAACATAAAATTTTGTTTCACTGTACCCCAAACTTGGGGTGCAGTATTAAAAAATACAAAAACAAGTACATATGCAGTACAAAATACATGTACAGTCCATAAACAGTACAAAATACATGTACAGTCCATATACAGTACAGAATAAATATACAAATACATATACAGTACAAAATACATGTACTACATATACAATACAAAATACATGTTCAAGTACATATACAGTACAAAATACATGTACAAGTACCTATACAATACAAAATACATATACAAGTATATGTATTTTGAAAAAACTATCTTATTAAGAAGATCATCCCTCAGCGCTCCCCAAAATGGTGTCAGCGGGACCGCCCCGCTCACACCACTGCTATATCTCGATCCTTATTTAAAAAATGCAAAAAAAAAAAAAAAAAAAAACGCTTTGTGTCCCGGTCTTCCTACCCTTTAAAATTCAACATTTAACAACAGTTTGTAAGAGAGAGAGATTTTAGAAGAGTGCAAAATTGTACATTATCCCTTTAAAGGGCCATTTTTTTGTAGTATCGGTATGTTAAAATATTTTTCAGATTCTGTTTTGTTTCAAAAAAGAAATTCATATAGGACAGTAAATAAAATTAGCATGATTTTTTCCACCAACCTTTGTAGGGGGATAGTTATAATATTTGAATATTGATGCATGTGGTAGGAAATATATTTAACAGAGTCTTTGCAGAGTCTTGTTCTGCCAATCAAAAAGTGTAAACTATCTTACTATAAACATCTGTAATTTGTGAATTTGGTGGGAAGCATACTTCCCACCGCCTAAGAAAGGGTTAAAACAGTATCATAAAATAGCATATTTTATAGAAAAAAATACAAAAAAAAAAAAGTGGTTGTCGTAATGCTTAATCGTTAATGTGCTTAAACCCAGGATTTAAAAAAAAGAAAGATAGGAAAAATTACAGGTACACTTTTGTGATTAGAAAGAAGAACTAATAGGTTATGAGGGCCTGTCAATACAGATACTGTCATAAATTCTGATTGACATAAACGATGTAAATTTCATAAACGTAGCTTTGCTAATTTATTCGGGAACTTCTAATATTACTTAACGGAGCTCATCTTTGGTATATTACTTTACCTTTATATTACCTGTTCTTTGAAAAAATTTTGAGAACTAAAATTCTCATTAGTCCTCTATAGAATCACAATCATGAACTACATACTAACATTGTTAGTAAAATTTAGATGATAATAACTTGAACTACTTTTGAAATTATATTTATGCATTATGTACATAAACAGCATCTCAGATCCACACGTATCTAATACTGATCGATTAAAATGGTACTAAAATAATTCTAACGGATTTAGAAATGCTCATTTAACAGCAAATTTTTATAATGATCTTTAATGCATATCTTTTTATTTACCAATCTACTATATTATATTTTTCCTATACGTAAAGCAAAATAAGGCGAAAATTACTTACCAATGTGCAATAGAATGTACAAACCACTCCTATAGAGACAACAGACACCCAAATCGAAAGATTCGTAACTGCACTGAGGGCTAGACCAGGAGCGTATAGTACTACAGAGAGGTAAAGAATCTGAAAGAGGGAATTAGTATATTGTTTCGCATTCTTATGAACATGAAATTTCGTAAAATAAATTTTTATCGTGAATCAATTGCATCAGAATTTTCAGCTAAGAGATTAAGAGACACAGGTGTTACAGAAAATTCTAACCCTTCGACAATGCAGGAAGCAAACAAACTTTTTATAGCTATTGTTTTTCAATTTGCATCCAAACAAAGAGGGTGGAGTTTTGTTGTAAACAAAATATTAGTCATAAATAAACAATTAAACAAGATAACTAATTGTGCAAGTTGTTTTAACTTTTCAAAATATTTTCATAAGGTACTTTGGAACTTACCTGCTGCACAACGAAGAAAAAAGAGCAAAGATTTCGAGATTTTTTTCCAAAGCGCCTCTCAATATACTAAAAAAAAAAAAGCATCCATACATATTGTTACAGATAGAAAAGTAATAAAAAACAAACTTAGAAATAAATTTAAAAAAAAATTAAATATATATATATATTTCTAAAAAATTAGTTTTTCCATTCAAAGATTGCAGTAGGCTTTTGATTGTTTCTTTGATTTTATGTTCATGTATATAACATACAATTTTAATCGGCAACAAAAATATAGACTTGCATGACTTGTAAAAAAGCCTTATTAAAACAAAAGAAAATTTATTAAAGTCTCACTTTAGAATATTAATAAGAACTATTTCAGTGCCTACTAAACATTTTTTATTTCCTAATTTAAAGGACTGGATTCCTGCCAAATTTGAAATATGAGGAAATTACTTACCTCGTAGGTTGTTGGTGCTTGAATCTGAAAGAAGACTGGTAAGAAGATGAACGATGAAAGCAGAATGCCAATGGCCAGACCAATGACTTTAAAAGCGTACTTAGTGCCAAATCGGTACATTTCACCCGGTGTTCCAAGTATTGCAATACCAGATAAATAGGAAGCCATCAGGGACACTGTCACAGGAAAGACAGCCATGTTCTTCCCTGCTAATAAGTATTCTTCAGCTGTTTTCTGCTTTTTACCTGCGAAACGGAAAAAAATGCCAATGCCTGCTGAAATTAGAAGCATGACAAGGATCGTAAGGTAGTCCACCGTTCCCAAGGTATCTTTTTGTCCTTCCATAACTTTTTATGTCTTTGAGTGTACCTAAAAGGGAATTACACTTATTTTCTGTCAAGTACGATAACTGTTTAAATTGAATCGTTTATTTCCAAAAGGTAGCCTCTGAAAAACAAAATTATTTTTAGGAGCTAGAAAAAATTGGCTTATGAAAAGTTGGAAAACGTTATGGGTCTGATCTTTTACTATTTCATTTTAGTAGGTAATAGCAATGCAATATTGGTAAATTAAAACGATTTTTGATTATTTATGCCATAGAAATGAATAAATTAATACTGAGAGTTCTTTCTGTTTCAAAACGGAGGTGTTACCTTTTCGAAATAAACGTTTCAATTAAATGTAATGCTTAACAGAAGTCTACAAAATGAAGGCATACATGAAATTGCATGTCAAATAAACAGGATTCAGCAATTCAAACACTCACACACAGAGATTGTTTCCAAGAAATAGATCTTCAAAGCATTGATTTTTTCTCTGAAAATTTTCAATTATCGCAATCAAATATTAGTTAGCGCTTTTGTTTCTTTAATTTTATGTTTGTGGATCAAGCGCGAAATTTTGCTTGGCAACAGAAATATTGATTTTTATTACTAATAAGTAAAAGCTTTAGTACTGAAACGAAAATAAAGTTTGTTAAATATATCACCTCTGAAAGTTGCTGGAAATAATTTGAGTGCCTACGTTTCCTAGTTTATAAGATAGGTATAAAGAATGGGCACTTACCTAGTACATCAAACCTGCAGAACTTTAATGATTCTGTTGGCTTTTGAAATCTGAAATGGCTGTGTTATAATAAGTATGACGAAAGAGATATCAATAATACCGAAAAATTAGTTCTTTGGGAATCTCGCAAAATGTCACCAAATTGAAACCGGATTTGCCATCTCTTTTTTTGGGGCCAAATTGTCCCCAGGTTGTCGGTGGATTGCCAAATTGTCGCCAATTCATGATGCATTCCGTTTCATTGTTTTCCTCTCTATTATTCACATTTCTTTTTTTTATTCTGAAATATCAGTGTAATATGGTCTCTGGTCAAAGAAAAACAATAAGCAATCTTGAAAATACATGGGAAATAATTCGACGATAAAACCTCTCATATGTAATGAGCAAAAGAATGTATTTTTTTAAGTGGTAATGAAAGTTGATGAAACACATATATACTTCATATTCTTCTTTTTCTATATAAATAAAACAGAGAGTTTGTGTATATGTTTGTGTGTGTGTGTCTTTCTATCGCCTCCTGCAGAGATGAAAAGGTCACGAAGTACGAACTTTTGGCTATAGATACCTTGAATCAGGTCCTCGAAGCGTTTTACCGAAAACTCAAATTTGTTTTTTATTTTTATTTTTTATTCCAACTTTAAGCGAACTTTATAATTTTAGAACTATCATATCTTAGATACATAATACATCGATTTTTTTTTCAGAATATTAAGGCCCGCAAAGAACTGCACAAAATGAGATCTTTGAAAAATTTATAGAACAATTAGAGCGCGCGTAGTATTCGTTTTAAGCAGTTTTCAAATTCGAAAACGAGGCTTACCCGTGAATTGAACTACCGAAATAAAGAGAACTTTTGTCACCAAATAAATAATTTCCGTTAACATTAAACTAATAAAAAATATTTTTGGATTAAGTCTTAAACACATATTTGAATGGAACGTTTAAGGGTTTCAATATCGCAGATTTTTGATTAAAATTTAAAATTTCGCTAAGAGGGAGGTTCGCTAAAAAAGAGGAGACGAATTCGACCGATTCTAATAGGGATGTTTAGGAATAGTCTTTATTCAAATGCTGGGTTTTAACCTCTTTATTCGAAGTGTACCCAATCGGATACATTTTGAAATACTGTTTATTAACTACTGTTTGCGCAATTTGAAAGCTAAAACACCCAATTGTTTTTGAAATTAATCAACAGCAGTTTACTTCGTTTTAAACATGGAAAACGAACATTAATTATTATGTAAACTATTTATTAATTAAAATTTAAAAAAATCGTTTAGTTATTTTGTTTTGTAATCATTTTTTAAATCAGAGAACCAAAAAATTGGGTCAAAATTGTTTGTGCTTAGTTCTGGCGTCTGAAGAGGTTAAGGAATGTTTTCTTGATTCTAGCAGAGAAATTCAGGGACCGTTGTTCTTTATCTGATGAGCATTTTTAAAGAGAATACAGCTGTATTTCTCATGGAAATTTTTAGATATAGTGTTGTCCGCATTGTAATTCTGATTTTTACGGACTGTTTGTGTTATTTTGGAACTATTTTCCTGATGCATATATGTATTTTAGTTAATTTTGCCCTTACTTTAATGACGATTTTTATGAACTATTGCTGTCATTTTAAAGTGGATTTTTATGGACTTATTTTTTGTCAAAAAAGAATATTCAGAGGCTGCTCTTTTTAATGTAATCTGGAATTTTGAGGAGTTTTATTGTTTAAATAGGATTTTTAAGGACTTTTGCCCATTTTATACTGTGATTTTTTGACTAAGTTTTTCCTTATCTATTTACAACAGAATTTTGTACTTGTGTCACTTGGCCTGAAAATGGCGCAATGTTAGACCGAGCAACGATGCCCATGTTAGCTAGTATCACATATAGTCTCCTCTGCATAGGGTGACAGAAGTAATAGTAGGATTTCTGAGATATTAATTTCTAAAGTTATGATTTTGTATACAAATATGCATATAAGTCAGCATATTTGTATACAAAATCATAACGTTAGTCATCATATAATTTTAATTACTCTTTTAAACGTATTTTATTTTCTATCCAAGAATGTTCAAAAAGTCAACTAAACATTTGAAGAATGCATTCTTGACAACCAAGGCAAAGAGGGAAAAGAATAAAGCAAGTGATATAAATGTGAAAAAAATATTTATGTGATAGCTATTATTCACCATCTCATTTATCTAGTTCATGCTTAAGTGATTTAGCGGATACTTTTTTTATTCTGTACATTCCGCTGTTTCACTTCCCGGTTGAAAAAGTTCTTGTTTTATTCTTAACGTTCCTTTTTTATTATATACTTCAAACTGGATATCTAATGTATTGATAACTAGCTGACGTGCCGGTGTTGCGCGGGATAAAACTGCATCATTCGCAGGCCAAGTGACGCATGTCCAAAATTCTGTTGCAAATGTATAAGGAAAAATTTTCTTAAAAAATCCAAGTAGGAGATGGGCAAGAGTACATAAAAATCCTATTTAGACAGTAAAATACATTAAAAACCCAGTTGCAGTAAAACGGACAGCCTAGAAAAATTCCTTTTAGACTAAAAATTAGTCCGTAAAAATCCACATAAAAATGCCAACAAAAGTTCATTGAAATTGCCATTAGAGCAAGGGAAACAGTAACTCAAATGCACATATGCAGAGGGATGATTGTGAGAAAATGATATCAAGAGCCCGTAAAAATCGCAATTAAAATATCGACCACAATACACCTAAAATTTCCCATCAGAAAAAGAGCAGTATTTACTCTTTAAAAATGTCCATCAGATCAAGAACAACTCTCACTGAATAGTTCTGCTACAATAAAGAAAACATTCCATAAAGCCCCCCATTTCAATAAAGACAACTATTCCTAAACTTCCCTAATTGAATAATGACATTAGTCCCAAAAAATATCCATTAGAATAAAGACGTCAGTGACTAAAAGTAGAATACTGACCTTCAAGAACTACTGTTCCTAAAATTACCGAGCAGTCCATCTTAAATTCCCTATCAAAATACGGATACCCGTTTCTAAAAATCCCGCTTGTAAAATCGTCAATACATTTCCTAAAAATTCAATTAAATAGCACTTTCATAAAATTCGGATAAAACCGAAAGAAAGGAAAGCATTATTTCAAAAGGCAAATGCACCTTTAAATTACAAAATGTTTAGTACTGAACCAATTCTGACGTGTGAAATTTAAGTTGATAGAAGACATAACTAAATTCTTTCCAAATGGCAACAAATAGACAGTACAAAAATTAAATAAATATTAGAAAATAAATCACTTGTGTAAAATATGAAATGAATAATCGATACGTAAAAAAGTTAAAATGAAGCAGAATATCACCAAATTGCACTAAAGTAGTGGAAGCATTTCGCAAATACGCCATGATCCTACAGTGTAAATCACGTATTGAATTAAATGAGAACAATATTACTGATAAGGATTATTGGGCGCGGTTTGGAAAGGTTATGAAGCGCAAAATAATATATTGAGATTAATTAACTGGATGGAGGCGAGTAAAAAGTTATCAACAGTTGGCGAAATTTTAAATTTCATCAAAAATAAGCGAGATCGAAGACTTTCCAACCTAGTTTTTACTGAAGAAATAAATATTAAATCGTCAAATAAAATAATTTTTTTAAAAAAACAGAACCGACTTCAAATTATAAATTGCGCTAAAAAGTGAAAAATAAATTCAGTTTTCAAACAACATCGATGTGACTTTTAAACATAGTTTTAGAAGTCGGTGCAAAATTAGGATAGATAAAATCTTTTGCAATCATGAATCAATTACAAATATATATATTTACGCAGAATTAGCAAGAGTTCCAATATGAAGTAACACATGGTATCATGGTAATTAGACTCATAATTTTGCACCGACTTCTAAGACTATGTTTAAAAGTCACATCGATGTTGTTTGAAAACTGAATTTATTTTTCACTTTTTAGCGCAATTTATAATTTGAAGTCGGTTCTGTTTTTTTATAAAAATTATTTTATTTTATTCTTTTTAGTGTAAATACATTTTTTATATAAATACTCTTTTTATAAAAAAAATCCGTATCAAAGGGCAAAACTTCTTTGAATTAATGGCCCCTAAAACTAATCATTAGTATGATAAATTCCCTTTTGATGTCGATTTTAGCAAACAAACTGATTGGATTTATTTTTGCCACAGAGAAGCCTTCAGTCAAACTCGTGCTGTACTTTCTTTTAATATTATAGCCCATGACAACAAACATGTTTTTAAGAATGACTTTTATATTTATTAATAGATTTCCCAACAAAGAAAAATCAAGCCAAGCCTTTCCAATTAAAATAAAAAAATACTTATTTTTCACCCATAACGTTTCTTCTAAAAAACAAATGTCGTCAAATTGATTTGCAATATTCGAGCTAGACGACCCTCTATCGATTAAAGAAAAAATCATCAAAAACGGTTCATTTAGTCAAAAGTTATGGATGAAAAAACAAAAAAAAAAATATTACATTTATGCCCATAGTTTTTTTTTTCTAATTATCGAATATGGTCAAACAAAGGTACAGGACCTATGGGAAACCCCCCTCGATCGATTAAAAAAAGAGTCATGAAAATCGGTTCATCGGGTGAGAAGTTATGAGAGGAAAAAAAAAAAAAAAAAAAAAAAAAAAACGACATACATACAGTACGAATGTATAACCTTCTTCCTTTGTGAAGTCGGTTAAAAAGAAAGAAGAATCAACATTAGAAATCGCATGCAGTTAATGAATCCATAAAATACCCCTAAAAATATAATGAATTTTTATACTAGACTGCAACGTTTCTTGACAATGACGTCACAACGCGCGGCAGAAGATAAGAGTAAACAGCGAAGCTGTTGGGTTACTGGAGAAGAGTGGAAACGACGCCAAGCTACCAAGTTGGCGAATAATCCGATTAAGCACTCTATTTGGCACATTGCATGTTTGAAAAATCATTCGTCTGTTTATCAAAAAAAAGACAATGTAACAAATTTAAAAACTTATTTTTTTACGCAATCATTCTTTATTTTATTGGATCAAATAAAAATTTTCTTCATAAATTATTCCTTTCAACAAAAACAACAGAAAAAAGAAAAATTATACTCTTAATACTTTTATGCAGATAGATATTGTACAAACATCAAAAAACGTTTTTTATCACAGCTATATTTTGAAATGCACTATAGTTTTAAAATGGTCTAATAATGCACAATGGTTTTAAAGAACACCACTGACATTATGACTTTCATACTTTTACAGGTTGCGTAGGACACCAATATGGGTTGCTCAGGGTATTTATCTCATTTTAGCCAAATCGACTTATATAGTTTTTCCAAAATGGTGGATTCCATTCTTGCAATTTGTGAAATACATGAGTATTCTCTTTTCAGAGGTTTTCAAAGCACTGCCTTTCTTGTGGTGTTGAAAGACGTAGTGAGAAAGACGACGTGAAGAAATAAATAATTTTAAAAATTTAAAGAAAAAACTTATGCAGAGCTAAAAAAATTCAATTTTTGGCAAAATGGCTGCAGTTTATTCCCCCCTCCTCATGACATTAATTGGTTGATTTTAAACCAATCGTTACTTTCATATTAAAAAGTTCTAAAGAATAATACATGAAAGAATTATTTTTAATTATAAAAATTTTAACCTTTTAGGATTTGACTTTTTAAATTGATTTAATCAAACATTTACTTGTTTGCACAAAACGTTACTCAACGAAAAAATATTACTCTTGCATTGAGAAATGTGATTGAAAATAAGATGCACCTCGTTTTTTATAAAAACAAGAATTTTATTTAAAACGTTCGAGATAAGACAATGACTCCAAACAACTTTTTTAAAAAAAATCTATACTTAAAAAAAAAAAAAAGTTTTGTTATGCAATTCGTAGTAACATATAATATACGCCCCAAAAGTTTTTAACAGATTACCTAAATTTTTAATTGATTAGACTGTGCAACAAATTTGAACCTTTTTTTTTTTGTCCTTTAGATGAAACTATGTGATTATATGTAAACAAAAGGTGCTTGATTCAAATATCCAAACCCAAATGGTCCATCACGTACCGGTTTGCTGGAGACCCACTTATCATATTATACAATTTTGTGATAGATGAACGTAACTTAGGCTTACTTATTGAAAACAGAAACACCAAAATAATTTTTTTATCTGTTTCCTCTTGTGGGCATCTGTTGGTATGCCCTGACAACATATTAGCAATATTCAATTCGTATACTTCCATTCCATCGACCGCTGAAGCGCTTTTCAAACACAGAGATGTCCCTGATAGAACCTTCCCCAAGCTCATCATTAAATGCTCCAAATTTTTGAGGAAAGAAGTCCATATGAGAGTCCAAAAATTGTAGTTTTAATGACATATGGCAACCTAAAATACAAAAGCATTTTATCATGTCACCAAGAAGATCTTCGTAATTTTCAGTTTTCTCATTTCCAAGGAAACGTTAGCACACTGATTTAAAGGCCAGCACGGCTGATTTTTCGGCTTCTAGCTGTTTGTTTTCATACTCTTGATCATGAAAGGCCTTCCTTAAGTTGTGGGCCAATAAAAACCTTTTTTTTTTTTTTTACTTTTGCCTCACTTAAATTTTTGAATTTGTTCCTGGGATGCAAGAAAGCCACTCCTTCTCGGTCCGGAGCTTTCACAAATATCTCGATAAACCAAGTTTAATGTGCAATTGTGGGAAAACGCCACATTGTAGATTTACAAGTGGCTCATTTGATAGGTTTTTGCCACTCACAATTTTGAAAGTTCGTTTGTGTTTGCAGAATATGCTACAGGAATAAATAGGAAAAAAGTACTTAGAGGAGCACTGATAAACAAGCGCCACTCTGCTGAATTGTGCTCATCTCCTAATGCTTGAAATAGTACATTCACATCACAGCAGTATACTATTTCTTCTTTTTCCACAAAATGCCTTTGTCGTCCTGCAAATGACTCGAAACTTTGAGAAAGTAAATAAAGCTTTTGTTGCCAAAAATGCCGCTAAAGTAACCCAAGTTAATTAAAAAAGTCTCTAAAATGACAACGAGAAATGTCAATTTCTCACTGTCAATGAGAAAGATATAATTTATAATAAATTAAGTCGATAAATTACGAAAATATGCACATTTATCCAGAGAATACGTAAAAAGCTAAAATGTGAGATTTTGAGAAAATGGTACGTGGTATGCAAAAAATAATTGCAGATTCGTAATTTTCAGCCAAAAATACGTAAGAAACAGACATTTTCATCTAAAGGACATTTTTCGTGTTGCACAGTGTTATCTATTGCTTCTTTATACTAACGTTCTATATTTTAGTGTAGCACTTTGACAAGTAGTTGACTTAGATATATACAAGTGCAAAGTTACAAGTGAATAAGTTTAATTACTGATGAGTTAGAGCAGTATAAATTAAAACAAATATTTTTCAAACTGAATTTTCAGCCAAACTTGGCTGAACACAAAAAAGGGACTTCCTTGGTGGTCTTTCAAAACGTTACTATCAGATTAAGCACAAAAAGTTGTTAAGGCAAAATAAATTTTATGGTTGTGCTTTTGGCAGTCATTTTGGTTCTTAAACTTAGGCGTTTCCTGCTACGTGAGTTTTTACTTTCAAGGTCAAAAAAAATGGCTAACTTAGTTTTATACCTACCAGAAACTTTGTGCAAAATTTTATAAAAATTGGAAATAGTCCACTGGGAATGATTTTTAAAATTGATCCAGTAGACATGAAATGATCCATTTCTTCAAAAAGAATCATAGTGTCTTACCGGCAAACGATGAGCTATACCTGCCAGAGTGCCGATAAAACTCTATTCATGTTCAAGGAAGAAACTGCTGTTGTAAAGGATGTGCCGTATTCTGTTCCCGTTTTCGTACGCTTAAAAAGTATTCTTTACTTCTTCCGAGCTGATGTGATATGCCGGCTTATAAATCTGGTTGCTTTTAAAAAACAGAGAAGCAAAAATTCTGATTCACATACTAGTAAACGCAACTGCAAAAGAAACTTCCTGAAACTCGAATGGATTTATCCTTGACTGCCATGCGCAGGAGCGCACAAGTATCAAAATTCCGTGGTCGAACTGAAGGGTCTGTCGGGGTAACTGTAAACATGGGATAAATGTAAACAAGATTCAAAACTACACTTGTGGTGGTTTAGCAAACTTAACTGCTCGTGAGTGATAAACTGGCAGCATAGGGAATACATTGAAAGAGTTTCGTAAGTTTCGAAACAATCGTCGAGGCGTCACCATTGTTTGAAAATGATACAGTGAAAAAAGTAGTTTACCAAAATTTAGTGATCTTACATTTTCCTCTCCAGCACATCTACAAAAGGATGTAAGCGGATGATCAACCATTTTCATTTGTCATGTGGAATAGTGCTAAAAACACTTAGATATGAATTTCATCCTCCCTGTTATTTTTCATGTGCAAGTTAGATGTTTACAATTACCCTGTATATTTCGTAGTCCGGGGTAATTATAAACACTTAAATTTGGTGTACATTACACTTTTTTGTCTTTTTTACAAAATTGTTGTTGTTGTTGCTAATCCCACTTCGAAATACAAGCATCCCTTGCAGGGCGACCATAATAAAGAAAGCTCCTATTATTAATGAGCTCCACTAGAATAAAGTGCCCATATCTCAGAAGGGCCTCATGGTTTTGAAACAACTCCCACACATGAGATCGTCACCTAGGTTGCTCCCCCCCCCCCTAGAGGGAATTATTTCTAACTTGGGGGACATTTGAAGCCACGAAGGATTTTACGTGCACAGCTTCCATTGGCGTACTCGGTCCCAAAGTAATCGGTCACGAGAGGTGCTCATCCTCCCAAGCATTGAAAACAGCCAGTTGTGCTTCACTTTCGGTGTTCTGTAGGATCCAAGCTCATCAGAGTGATTCACTGCTGGACACATTTCATTAAATTTACCGCATTACTTGATTTTTTGCAAGATATTGCTCATTAAATGATCTCAGCGGACAAAAGAACGGTCCGTTGATCACAGATTGAGGACCATTGCTTCGGAACATCTAAAGCTTCCAAGCGGACTGAGTATGAAACAATTTTCTGTTTGCATCAACCTCATTCGAAAATAAATCTCTGTTTACATTTATCGTTTTTACATTTACCCCGGATCCTCTGGGATAAATGTAAAAACAAGCTCATTCATTAACATTTAGTCATAAAGTCAAAATTTTTGTACGCATTTATTCACAAGAAGTACACTATTGACTACAATGCTCACAATTTTATCTCTCAATTCATTCATGAGGTACAGAAGGATCAAAATTTAAAACATTGAAAAAGTGTTTACAATTACCCCAACTGACTCTACATTGCTTAAGTAAAAGTGTAATCGGGTTCTTAATTTAAATCCAGTCCCTCATCCCTTAATTAATTATGGGCAATTATCTTATAATAGACACGGGTACTTACTGTTTTAAGGGCTCATCCTGCTGACTCGCCAGATCTAAATAGGTAACCTGTTTTTTTTCTTCATGTATCGTCTCTACATTAATATCGGGATTGGTGAAGATCTTTGACTTCAGTTGTTTTTTTTTTAAGAATATTAAAGCCATTGTTATTCTAATTTCTTTATTTAAATGCGTTTAATATTGTGATTTTTTAGTATTCGAGAGTATCGGCAACACAAGTTCCTTATGATTGTAAAGTTCCTGTTGGGGTGACAATTCAGAAAACCGTTGCCTGCATATCCGATAAATGCTAATATTAATATAGCATTAATTTTATAGATGAAATTTGACAAAGTTATATTAAATTCTATTGCCTTCATAATATTTTTTGACAGACCATAGTAAAAAATATCTGAAATTTCAAAAAGGTATGACGACATTGGATGCAAATTTAAATAAAGTCTAAAAATTTCACTTTGACTTCAAAGAAAGTTTCAAAATGTACTTGCTTCTACTAATGCTCTTGCACTAATTGAGTACCCCTCGAGATTAACCTTACTGAAAATTTTTTAAGTTGAACATAATAAAGTGGGAACGCGAGGGAGAAAAAATATCATTTGTGTAAATATTGTAATGACGTAATTTCATGTGTCAAAATTCCCTGAAAACTGAAATTTTCATAGCCTTTAAAGTTCTTGGTAAAATATTAAACTTTTTATGCCGAAAAATAGCGCTAAATTTCCGTTTTAAACTTATGTTATAGATGTAAATTGAAATGTCCTACATAACGTGACTCAAGTCATTTTTGATTGTTATAGTGACATGAAACATTTACGAGAAAATGTTTGCATGAACTAAAAGCTGCGTAAAAATACCAAAACGTTTTCAAGAAGGTTGCAGCGTTTTTGTTATATGCACAGTATTCAAGGAACTGTTAATTATCAATCAATACCTTTTCATACTTAATTATTTTTTTAAAATAGCTTTTATGACATAAAAAATTAAAGCCGACTAAACAGCATGACAACTCTAGTGTAGAACAATTACAGTTTTTGAACTAACATTAAACGGTGATAATTAGCGGGGATAGCAATTAGCGTGAAAAAATTACAGTCAAACCCAATCATTGTTTAATTTTAATATAAAACGCGGAATTTCACGGAAATTCAGCTTCACTTCACGAAAATAGCCAAACAAACAAATTATTTTGGTCTTTTTTTACGTAAGATGGCAATTTATTTTTTTTTCTATGTACAGAAGTTTTACTTTTGCCCACGAGATAAAAGTTCAAACGTGCAATTTTTATAACTTCCAATTATAAATATCACACACGATTTATTTCAATAACTCGCATTTATTCTTAAAATGATGCAAAATGCTTTTGTACATATTACCACATGATGCGGCATAACGCATTTAAAACAGTAACTTTTTAATTCTACTTATTAATTTTTTTTTAGTTTCAGAAACAAATCCAATCAAGAAAACAATTCTACAAATATTTATAAAGTTTTTAAAATTATTTTGTTAAAATAATAAAAATTGTATTTTTAAAATTAAACATACATACCTCTTCAGCTAATTTCCTTGAAAAGTAGTTTTTATAGTTCCGATCACTTATAAACATTTACATAATAAGTAGTATATTTAAAAACACGAAATCCGATCAATATCTTGACTTGTCACATTAACTAAGCATTTCAGAATTTCACGTTAACAAAGACATCAAAGTTAATCCATCGATATGTATACATCGATTAAAAGAAAAAATAGGTGGACTAAACAAAGGTATCTAATCAAATCAAAAATATTAGAAGATATTTCAATAAAAGCATTAAATTAAATGCACTTTGCTTCTGAAACTAAAGCACGTAAGTGAGCACTGAATTGTGCATATTTTAATTACTTTCGTCAATAATCCTTTTCCAATTTTTAACTAATTGTAAAGAGCACTACCAACGGACCAACTTTAATGCATACAACATTTTATCTGCAAAGCATCCACACGCAGCTATTTTTTTCTACACGATGACGTTTTGAAGACTCATAAATGTGACCGTAAATCAAGCAATAAGATGAGTGCAATAAATTTGGAAATCGCTGCTTCTAGGTGATAAATAACTGTAACATTACTAACTTTATAGCTGTCTGTTATGTAACGCTATGTCTGTAAATGAAGAGCTGCTAAATGACACGTGTTTCTATTTAGCAGAGCTTGAAACAGAAAATTAAACCAATTTCGAGTTTTCCAAACCAATTTAAAGTTCAAACTGTACTTTCACTTATTTTGAAAAAAAAAAAAAAAAAAAAACGAGTGGTAGATTTTAAACAATAATCGACATGACTTTTTTTTTCTTCCTCTGACGGAAGAGAGAATATTTCACACATTTAAAACAAGTCTTGCGTGAACAGATAGACAAAATTCATTTAATAGTTTTTCTTCCCATCATACTCTAATCACTTCCTGTTGTAATGTTATGGTAATCCATATACATATTTCACTTAGCGTGGACCAGTTACGATTAACATTTGCGATACGATACGATATTGACATTATGCAAAAACAAACAAACGTAAAACGACATTTAAAAATTCAGTTAATGATTAGCATGGGAAAGTAACATAATATTTGTATTTATTATCGTAACTTACGGGCTTTAACACATTTATTTCTATTTCTTAAAAAGTATTTCCATTCACAACTCAGATTTTAATTTCCGATTCTTTGAAGTGGCAACACCTTAGTTTGTTTATATCTAGCGATCTTAAGCCTTATGTATTAAAAGCGTTTTTTACGATTTTAAACTTTTACTTGACGTGTCACCAGTTACAATTAAATTTTACGATACGATTTGTTTAATGATTATCATTTAAAAGTAAAATAATATTTGTATTTTATTTATGTAGAGCGATCATTCTCAAGTTTGATTATTGAACTTATAGCCCGCAGATGTTCTGTGGGGTACCACCAAGTGTTTTTATAGTATTCTTCTTTTTATTATTGTTTTTGCTATTATCATTGTTGTTGGGGTTATTACTGCTAATTCTATTGTTGTTGCTGTTATTATTTGTATTGGTGTTTAGATTGCTGTTGCTATTGTTGATGCTATTGGTATTGCTATTGCTATTGTTGTTCTGTTATTATTGCTGTTGAGGTCATTGATCTTACTTTTGTTTTATTTGTGTTGTTGTTTCTCTGCCCATTGTTTATCATTTCTCAGTTGTCTTCTTTATACGTTTTGCATTCAACATCACCATATTTCACAGCGCCGAGAACAGTGTCGCAGACGACGGTTTTTACTCTTAGCAAGGACATAGCCGCAGGCGGCACAATTCAACACGGGCAACGCCGTGCGGGTACGCTATTAAATATATATATTTATTATATATATATTATATACATACATACATACAACATAGGCGTATGTATAAAGGCATTTTGGGGGGAGGTGATGCTTTTTTTTCATACGTATTTTACACGATAGAAATTGCTGACCATAAACAGCATTTTTTTTTTACTTTTTGAAATTGTATGATTGTTACTAAAATTAACTTAAAAATTCTAAAGTCGATAACTTTATTATTTGATATAAAATGTAATTAAAATGACCTCAATGAACCAGAGTGTTATTTCAGTGCTAACATGCAGGCAAAACATCGTCGGCTTAATAGATAAATCCAAATTTGGGAGCTTTAGAAAGATTTTCCAAAAGCATTAAAATTATTGACGGAATCCCAGTTGTTATAATGATCATACCAAAAGCGGTATAGCCCTTACAAAAAAAAAGAAAAGAAAACTGAATAGGACAATAATACACGTTGAAGACCAATTACAATTATTGTTGCAGGTTGTCGAACATCTTCGAGCTTATCCAGATTGCGAAAACACAGAGTTTGGAAGGTACTGACCCAATCACATCTATAGTTGTTTAAATATTATTGTTGCATTATTATTAGTTTCTACTTAAAAGATACTGGATATTTCAATGTAATAAAATTGCATTCATTCCCTAGCTTGAGTTTTGTTTCTTTTCCTTATTTAGGGTATAAAATCAGAAAACGCAGAACTTTGACGTTGTTGAGCTGCCTCTAAATATCAAAATTATCGCCTTAAACTTCACAATAATTATTTCTTATATAAATGGAGCCCTTTAAGAGGGTAGGAGCAGTAAAAATCAAAATTTTTTTTAAAAGGGCCATTTCTGGCCCCACCCTAATGTGTACTTCTGTTGACTCAAAAATATTCTTTGAATCTCTCAAACATCAAATAATTGCCAAAAAATTGTTGTACTTCTAATCTTAAACACAAAAAAACGCACCAGTTCTATGTCACACAAAGCTAAAGCTAAAAACATGTTTATAAACAAGATATTTGTACCTTTAGGGAGCTATTATATGGAGTTTTAAAAATAACACATTTTGAATTTTGCATTAATTTTTGAATTTAAAAAAAAAAAAAAATATTTTTACTCGCCTTGCGGTCCGTTTACTGGAAAATACTTGACTACTATAAAGTACACTACGTCTTGTTATCAATACACACACTCATAACAGTTACATTATGAAAAATGTAAAATTAAATACCTTGAGCAAATTAAATTACATGTCACTGATATACATTCTATTTTCCAATAAATTGTAACGTAACAACACATAAAATAGAATCCTAAAGTAAGAAGTTAAAGCGTGAGAAAGTGCAAACTTGCCTAAAGTCGAGAGAAAAAGAAAATATGATATTTTTCACACTTCATATAAGAGCACAAACTTAAAAGAGGAGAAAGACTGTGTGTGTGGGGGGGGGGGAGGGGGGGCAGTTATGATTCTGATCCAAAATTCTCCGACATTTCCGAAAATTTTCAAGGGCTTGATCCGAAAATGTTTTAATTCATTAATCTTAAGATTTCTTTGACGAATAAATCTGTATCTGTGTAATTATCTTTCTTTCTTCCTTCAGACAAGCAAAATATTTTGTACTAGTACTTTAAAAAACTTTCAAGACAGTATAATGACGTTTCTGGGTAAATGAAAGAGAATTTTGGTATTCATATTAGACCTTTTATTTCATTATCACTTTTTTTTTTTTTTGAGCTTATATATAAATGTATACACGTATGTATTTTGTGGTGCGGAGGGGAGGGGGCATGTTCACCTAAGTACGTATGTAATCTTTATTTTAAAAAATAGTACCTTCTTCTTTCGAAAAATTTGTGTGAAGTTCCGAAAATTTCTTCTCGCTCAGAATCACTCATGGGGGGGGGGGGGGGGGGGAGGCGAGTGGTCAGAAAAATGTGTAATTATTAATGAGAAAATACTAACAGCTGGTTTTCTAACTGAGACACATATCTATGATTTGTTCTTGTGTAAGTTATCAGATTGTCTTTCCTTTGTTTGTATGCCCTAATTAATTCTTAGATTATTTCATGTGTTGTCTGCTAGCAAAACCTTGAGCTGCAGCTTTTTTTTTTCGAAAATTCATGCTCTACTTCCGATACTTGTCAGAATGCTTTTGCTTGCACAGTTTTTGAAAAACCAGTGACGAATCTTCCCAAGGGACCGTCCATAAAAGAAGGCAAGCTTTTTTCCAACATATTTGACCTCCCTCCCAAATTGTCACAAAATGTCACACATTAACATACTCCCACCCCCCTTTGACACATACCCCGCTATATACATAAGCATCAAGTCACACTTCTAGTTACCCCCTACCCACCCCTAGTCACAATTTGTCACAATGTCACGAACCCCCTCCCCCCTTATAGCGTGACATCATTTATGAATGTTCCCTAATGTGTTTGTGTGAGACACATACGTGAAATTTGAGTTTTTAAATTATAATATAAAGTACATTGTGATCACAGTAGGGCTGTCGCGCACCTTGTTATATCCGAAATTGATGTCGAAGTCATGCTCTAAGTCAGCGGTTCTCAAAGTGTGTTCCGCGGAACCCTAGGGTTCTACAGAAAGATGGCTGGGGTTCCGTTGGCAGTTTATTATTATATAAAATTATGTTTAGTAAATCATGTTCAGAAACTGTTTCGCAATGAAATTTTACTGAAACTGGTAGTTCTGTAAAACAAAAGTATATTTGGAGGAAGCAAAATAATAACAAGAAGTTCCGTCTAGAACTATACGAGCCTACTTTCCCGTATACACCGAATTCAAATTTATAATCTAGCTATCTCTCTCTCTCTGTCTTTCTCGTTTAGTTTTAGTTCTTAATTGCTTCAAATATACCTTTTTCAGCGGTTAATAGCTATTCATTCAATCATTCATTTATTAAGTCATTCATGTATTTAGTCACTCATTTATTCATTCATTCTTTTGCTTATTCATTTAATCATTCATTGATTCAAATATATTCTTGAAAATCCCGATCAAAAAATTTCTGTAGGAAAATAGGCTCCTTAGTTCTGGATGAACTTTCTATTTGTACATGTTCTATGTCATAAGAGCTTTCCGATAAAGTTTGTTCCAAGCAAATCGGTCCGTTAGATCAGAAATTATATAGGATTGAAATTTCCCCGTAGGCGGTATGTTAAATTTTTTTGAACTGTTCAAAAATGGACAAAAATTGTTCAAATCAATATTTCACGCCAAGAACTTCTTCCAGTGAGCTTGTTCATGGGAACTTATATCTTGTACCCAGATTTTACATAATTTGCTTCATTTTCACCTATAGGCGCTAATGTTAAAATTTTTTGAACTGTTCAAAATTGAACAAAAAATTGTTCAAATCAAAAAGTAAAATATGGAAATGAGATGTCCTCGCCGAGATCTTTCGAATGCAAAAAGAATTTTTCCAATCGGACAATTCGTTCAAAAGTTATTAGGGGGGGACAGACCGACAGACAGACAGACAGACAGACCGACAGACACACTTTTTCCCCATCTCAAAACCCTACTTTCAAATTTTTTATTTTTCAATCTTTATTTAATTACTTTACTTTTTTTTGACTTTTCTTTATTTTTAACGATATTTTTACGATACATTAAGCCTTCTTTCATGCTTTATTATTATTTTTTTTTTACTTTTACGGGAAAGTAGGCTAAAAAAGGACTGTTCAGAGGGTTTTTAAAATTACTTAATTAATGTAAAAATTGTAAAATGACTTGTTGCTCTCATTTAGAAGAAACTGAAACTCGATTAGGGTGGTTCAAAAAGACTATACATCGTTTGATTATGAACCGTTGACAATTATGTAATAATGATCAATGATCAAAGAAGGGAATTTAGTTGGTTTTATTGTACTTTTGACATGATCCCCGAAAGCAGTCGCAGAGTACGGTTTAATAAACATTTTTTTTTCTTTCTACATGGATTACGTCATTAGCTTTTGCACACCTAGTGCATTTCCCGGAAACTGCCCTCTATTCGTTCAAGTTGCCTCATAATCGGCGGATGCCATTGCCACATGAGAATTTCGACGGCTAGTTTCGTCACTAGAAGAAGAAGCACTTACGATTCGAAACTGCACTAAGATTCTGATGATGCAAAACTGCACAAGGAATTTAATTTAGCCAAGAGTTCCTAAGCAAAATAGATACTCAGGGGTTTTTTATGTGCAGGCACTTTTCTGAATCTTGAGGATCCCCCAATTTAGGTCGGGATTGGACACACGATCTCGGGCAAACTAGAGGCGCGCCTTACACGTCACAACCAAGCCGGCTACGTTTAGTAAACAACAAACTAGTGTTTTGATGATGGCATTGGAAAAATATTGTTTCTATTGTCAAATGCCTCTTCTGCATATTAATGGTTCACAAAAGTTTGAAGTTTGTGTGCACAATCATGTCTCATTTGTTTCCTGTTTCTGATTTTTACACTAAAAATTAAATTTTTCTGCTGGACTATGCTTCATTAACTTAACTCAACTTTCACATGAACGCTTCAATGACATTGCTCGAACAGTGCATGAACTTTTAATTTTTCCGTTTTCAATCCGATATAAAGAATATACAGAACAATATTCTTAAACAATAATTTTATCAAAATAGTAAAAAGTCAATTGGGGAAATAAAACTGGCCATGCGGAAAGCTCGATTTGGACCAGAAATGTTATAAAATATATGATTTTATCGGTGGAACACAGTATTTCATTTCACTAAGTTTAATTTATTAATTAGAAAAATCAATGATTGCTATTAAGTGTAATGGAAGCATTAATTTTAAATATTTTATTGTTAGTATATAGATAAAACATGTCTCATGTACTTTTCACACTTTTTCAAAATATAAATTTCAAATAAAGATTTCAACGTTATTTTGTTAAAACTGCAGTTTTTAATGGGTGTGAAAATTATTAAAATAATAGAGTCATAAGGATAACTTTCATTTCATAGTTTACTTTTGAAATTCAGTGTAATAACTTGAAGTGGTTGCAATCATAAATACAAGGAAGCTCACCATGATGAATAGTATGAATCACTAATAAAAGTTTAGAGAGACTAACAGAATTTTCGAGTTCATCTTATTTGAAACAATCTTTTCATTATATTTCAATATTTCATGAGTGAATTTTTGTTTTAAATTAAGAAAAACAAAATGAAAACCCGTATATAAGTGGGCAACCTATATTAATCCTTCTCCCCTTTGCAGTAATATATCGATTTAAAAAAGCAAGATATTTTGTCCTGTGCATATTTAAACACAAATTCAGATCTAGATTGAGCGCTACTCCAGGTTTATGTATTCAACTATCTGAGATAAAATCTCCTACCTTTACAGTTATCACTAGCAATACAGTGACAGGTGTAATAATTTACAAAACTTCGCAATTAATTCTTATTTACAAAAGTATATTTTATTGACAGCCTGATAACTTAAAAATAGGTCATTAAAGTAATTCAGAAGGATAACCAAAGGCCACCATTTCTGAGCTTTTTAGTTGACTTCGAAATCCAGGGGAACTTATAGGCTTTTTTTTTTTCAGGGGGTGGAGGGGCAAGGGGGAGCGAGATAAACATGAAGGGAGCTTGCCAAATTAGAATTTTACAATACTGAAAATCTTCAATTCAAATTAAGTAGTTTTAAATTTATTTCCGATGGCGCAAATAAATTTAATATTTTCAATCTGAACAAGGCTTTACATAAGATTTGTTTAGATTGTTAAATTTGATTTTCAATATGGACACTAATGGGGTTCCTCAAAGTAAAATGGAACCGTTAAGGGTTCCGTGGGCAAAAAAGTTTGAGAACCGCTGCTCTAAATAACCTTATAAGTAAAACTGCGTATATTGCATCCTATGCATATTATAACTTTTATTCACTGATTTCCTTCAGGATTTAATCATCAGTTCTATGAAGTAAATGAAGTCATATTTCAATAAATTCAACGATTTTTCGCAAGAAGTTAGCATATGCGTTTAAAGCGTAATAATTTGTTAATCGTAAGTTTAGGCTCGTCATTTGTGGCAACACAAATAATTACATTTTTACATTGCTTTTGTTTTACTGTCGGAAATTTTAATTCTTACACTTACACAAACATAAACGAAACTTGTCAATTATCATGTGTGTACAACGTAGCTCCTATAAGAAGGTGCCTGACCTTCATAAAGTTCAATTCTTGTATTAGCACACAAGGCCAATACATTCATCACTGTATGTTACTGCCTTGGCGAATCTGTTATCCACACTTCATTTCAACAATTGGAATCGTTTAGTCCTTCTCGCACGGGAACCTACACTGTTAAAAATTTCCGTTAGAAAACAGTAATATAACCAGTTATTTTTATTGCTATTTTACCATATTTAGTTACAACTGTTAAATAACCATTAAAACGATGGTACTCAAACCGCTGATTGTGAAAAAAATCCTTTATTCTCTGTTTCTCCTAAAGAAAGTTTAACTGACCGTAATACCGTAATTTACATGCGCCACCAGGTCTTGTAGTCAATAACAATCGGGCGTCCATCTTGGTTACGGAACCTTACCGTCGTACGTTGTTGTTAAAATTTGAATAAAGATTTATGAGTTCAAATCTGCATGTTTATATAAAAAAGAAGAAGAAAAAAGTGACTTAAGCAGTGGTTACTAATTATAGACACATGCACACGTAAATCAAAAATTGGAGACATCGGATTCCCGAACTGTTTGCGAATGAGCGAACCCATAATTTGAGCTGCTGAAGCTCGTTCGTAATTTATTTTTTTCAGAAATAAAATGATTTTCGTCAATATACAGTCAATTTAGACCAAAAATAACTTTAGATCTAATCAAAAACTGAAATCTCAATTTTAATGCAGTTTGCCTGTTGAAAAAGAAGATTTAATGATAAATACACGGCCGCTCTGAGTAGTGTAGATGGCTTCGTGTACGCTTCGTTTACGGATTCTGCGCCTCGAATTGGTTCAAAAACCGTAAAAACTTAAATTAACAGTTTTGAAACCATTTATAAATGGTCATGAAACCATAAACTTTTGTATTTACGGCTTTTTAACCAAGCCGATTGGAAATCGTTTAGGTCCCGTAAAGATAGAAAAATGTTCCAAACCGTATATTTAACGGTGAATTAGATGGACAGACTGCTGCCGGTTATTTAACCGTAATTTCATGATAAAATTTCTAACAGTTTATTTGTCAGATCCAAATAATACACTGCCTTTATAAAATATGATTCTCAAAACGGGACTATTTGAATAATTGAGAAAATAGCGCGCTTGCAGTAATCATCTAGTTATTCTTATCACGGTGGTTTCTTGGTTTCCCCTTTTTACGCTTCCAGCTCTTATTCCACGTAATTATGTAATTAATATTTTAGTTTTTCGCGTTGCTTTATTTATATTAACAAAGCGGGAAAATACTGGCTCTCAAGGTTTGGTGCCCTGTACCATATACATATACATAGATATGCACATATATATATATATATATATATATATATATGCGTTACGTGTCTACAGTCGGGCGAAGTTTCTTGAATGTTTTTTTTTCTTTCTAATGGCGGACTTTTCGGCTCTGAAGAATATTTTTCACAGACGCGAAGTTTGTTTTGAATGGTTATCTTATTCAAAAATCCAACCACGAGACAAATTTTACGTTGCAAATGGAAGCATATAATCTAGCAGAATGTTCTTGTACATTGCAGCGTCCATATTGCCGTGAATTTCCACCAGCGGAACAACACCCTCAGCAAAAAACACTCCCCAAACTTTGATGTTCCCACCACCGTGTTTAACAGTAGGAGTTTGATACCTTTCTATGTATCTGGTTCTTGTTGGAGGTCTTACGTATTTCCCACCATCACTTCCAAACAATTGAAATTTCAATTCACCAGAAAATAGCACTTTCCGCCAATCCGATTCCGTCCAGTGCTCATATTTTTTCGCAAAGTCCAACATTGCCTTCTTATTCGTTTAGCTAGTTAACGGTTTCCTGACGCCAATCCGTCCAATCATCCCTACAGCCTTCAGACGTCGAGACATTGTACTCTGGCTAACATCGGGTAGGTTTTCACTTCGTAATTCTCGTGAAATATCGGCTGCGCTTATTCAAAGATCGACAGCACACTTTCTTTTTATAATTTTGCCGACACGACTCAAAGTTTTACGCGTCCTACCGCTCCGTTTCTTATCACACGGTTAGTTTGTTGCTTTATACTTAGAAATAATACGATTAACAGTACTTTTACCGACAGATAAAGCCCTTGCAATGAAACGTGGACGTTTTCCTTCTGAAGAAAGTATCTCCACAATTTCACGAACCTGAATATTCCACGGCATTGTCGCCTCAAGAAGACTAATTTTCCTTTGTTTAGCATGTTTTGAAACCAGTGAGTCTAAAATGTTAACAAACCGAGAGTACAGAGCCGCGGCGAGAAGTGGCCCAATATTTTTTCACACCGACGAAAGTCATTTTACGTAGTACACGTAGAATATGCTATGAACCAATGTAATATTTGATGTTTCTTTGTATATTCTAACTTTCTCATATATTTCGGACAATGTGTGAGTGGAGGAATAAAACATTTTATCAAATCAATGGAAAAATCAGGGTGGACCGAAACTTATGCACGCTACTGGATATTTATATATATGTAAAACAGGAAGAAGAAAAAACCTTCGCTGTTCTCTGGTTTTGCATATTATCCCTTGAGAGAACCAAACATAGCAATAAGTGAAGGGGTGATAAAGCGATAGCGATAAAGGGCGGAGTCAGTTCCCCTAGTTATTTGAAATATAAATTATTACAACTTTACAAATCTCCCTAACCTGTTTACTACCATTTTCCGAAGTTATGTTTTAATATTGAGAAATCATTATAGTAGTACTATAAATATGCATTCCTTCCCTTTTTTTTCCGAATCCTTTTTTTCAGCCTATGTCATGGAATTCAGAAAAAGAAAGACAAAAAAAAAAAAAAAAAAAAAAGAAGAAAGAATAATGTTCTAATGCTTTTGAGTCCGAAATGTCAACTGAAACAAGTGATGCCGGAACATTAACAGAAAAGGAATAATTGTTTACTTGTATGAAATAATACAGTTTTACAAAAGAATCCAGGGTTTGTTCTTCGTAAATGATTGAAAATGATTTTTAAGAGTACATAATTTACTTTCATGTTGCGTTCTAACGACTTCATGAAATAAAACTCAAACAATGCTGAATGTGCCAGAAGAATTCAAAAATATTAAAGAAAGTAGATTTTCAACATCGTTTCAGAGATAAAGTTTTTATCAACTAGTATTAAATTTAACAAAAAATAATCAAAATAGTATAGAAAGTACAAATAAAAGTATTTTTAAGAAAAGTTGAAATCAATGAACTCTTCTAAAAGACTGAGGTAATAGCTTTTGAAATGCCGCAATAGATGGCAGCAGGAGAATTTTTTGTTCTGAAGCTACCATTTACTGATAAAGTTTTTGTCAAGTGTTTAATAATTGAAGACGCCTCCCATTGTGGTTGACTCTAATCCGCTGACTTTTTCGATGCTCTTGTCCTTCAACAAGCTTAATGTACATATTTTTCAATTGATTCTTTTCAATTTAATTTTGTTTATAGCACAGTTTCTGTGAGACCTTAAAGAACTTTAATTTTTTTTTTATAATTTAAATAATAACTACTGTAAAACTTTAAATGATACTTGGTGAAAGCCTTTTCATACACTATCACCGACACTAACATCCGCTGAAGATATTTATTTTGCTTTAATAAAGTGACGTCGTAGGGAAAGTCTGTAAATTTTTTCACTACTGATAAAGAAGTTAGTAATAATATAATCCTTATTTGTACACAATGCCCAATGTGTCCCATCACAATTCATTTTTAAGGGAATTGATTGGCCAGCGATGCTCAAACTATGGTCCCTGGTCCACATATATATGTGGCCCATACAGGCCACTTATTTTTGGTCCGGACCATTATGTTATTTAAAATTTTGACAAGCTGTGACGGAAACTTATTCTTGTGCATATACATTTTTCCATTTTGCAAGCAGAAGGAGTTAGATTTGGCTATGGGAAAGACCGTTTTTAAGAAGATAGCAACATTATCAGAAAAAATAAAGAAAGAAAGAAAAACCTGCACTAAAATGCTGATTAAATAATGGCGAGAGGATCCAAAATGTATCATTTGAAATAGAACGAAGTTTAAATCATATAAAATTTATTAAGTCTGAAAAATATAAGAGTTTTATAAAATGTGTCTCAATTATTTAACCTCTTTAGACCCCAGAACTAAGCACAAACAATTTTCACGAAATTTTTTGGTTCTCTGATTTAAAAAATGATTACAAAACAAAATAACTAAAAATTTTTTTTTAATTTCAATTAATAATTAGTGTAAATAATAATTAATGCCCAATTTCCATGTTTAAACGAAGTAAACTATCTGCTGATTAATTTCAAAAACAATTGGTTGTTTTAGCTTTGAAATTGCACTAACGTTGGTTAATAAACATTATTTTAAAATGTACCCAATTGGGTACACTTGGAATGAAGCTGTTAAAATGGATATAGAGTGTGTCACAATAGAGTTTTAGGAAGCATGAGCCAAGTTGAAAAATTTAATGTCTGGAATTAAATTCTGTCCTGGCAAAGAGCCGGAATCCATAGATTTTTAATACGTTAAATTAACTTTTTCTTGTTGAGTTTTTTTTTACTCTATGGAGTGGTCTTTTTTAAAAAAATTAACAACTTGAAAGCTATAACACCTGTTGCATAAAACAATTAGAAGCACACATTGCTTTTTAAACTTCATTTATTAACTTTATTTTTTTACACTTGAACACTCTTCTTCTCTCTTGCAACGTTTTTTAAAGAAAAACTTTAAAGCAGGACTTAGTAAATCACCAGATATCAGTTCCATATTATCTAAAAATTAAGAATAAAAGAGTTAGTGATAAGCGCACAGTCTTATAAAATAGTCTGGGTTAAAATTTTGCAAAGCTGTTTTCCGAACTAAAAAGTTATACTATTATTTCAAACAGGTTAGTTTTCAAAATTAGAACTCGTTGAAGCGACGCAATTTTCTGTGTTTAATCTTTCAGTTGTTGATGATAATGTCATGTCCATGATGAATTAAATTGTGCTGTGGGCGCAAACAGCAGCTCTTGCGGGGTCTTCTATGTCGTTTTCATGTATGTATGTTGAATTCTGTGAGTAACAACATTCCGAAGATTGGATGACAGAGTAGGGAAACATATGCGGATTTTTCAGCTCGATGACTGCACAGTTGTTGCAGTTTCTATATGCTTTCGAACATTTCGGGTGAATTTTCATCCCGTCGTGATGTCCTGTACTTTAATAGTTTTTGTTTTTTCAGGATTACTATTGATATGGCAAAATTGTAAGGGGATGGGAGTGCTCTTTTATTTGTACAATTGTCTAAAACAATTTCAAGCATTAAGTCCACCCACAAAGGCAAAGTTATTTTTTCATTGAATATGGCATCGTATTGAAATGAAGACTGTTGACACAGTGTTATTGTTATTATTATTATTTTCCATAAAAGTTAAAAGAACAGTCCTAAATCCGCCCGTTGTTTGTGAAAATTGGGAACAACTTTGCCTGTCTACAATTTGTTACTTTACGCATTTACTCGCTGACCTGCCCGGCGCTGCGCGGACTATCTTGAACATTGTAATATTCGCTGACTAAAAAAAATAAAATAAAGGGAACCAAAAGGAACGTAGCCAACATGCAGCTGTAAATAAATAATAAGAAATTTAGTAAAAAATTCCCATTAGAAGATGAGAAACAGTCTGAGAAAAGTCCAGAATCTGCATTAGGACAGTAAAAGTTCTCAAATATCCTCATTGTATATTTTTGTTAGGCAAAACCCATTAGTCTACATGCAACAATTCTTAAATATTGCCAGCCGTTCATTCCAAGCTCCACATCAGCGTTAAGAAAACGGTTCAAAAACTCTAAATAAACGCGGTTAACAGTCTCTAGAAATCTCCATTGGCATCTGAACGACATTTCCAAAAACTGCAAATAAAACTGCGCTTTAATCAAAGGAATAAATATTGAGCCCACAAAAAACCGAAATAAAAGCATCATTTACAAAGGTAAATAAATATGTATATTTAAGTTAACAAATATATTGTTATACAGTTATTGAAGGATAAAATGCAGTTTGGAGGAAAAGAAGAGCATATGGCGTCCTGAATTTTTATAACTTTTTATGAAAAATTTTATTCTTACTTTGACTTATCTTGAACATATATTTTTCCAAACCATATTATATAACATTATTTGTTCTATACCTCATTTGTGCGTAAAAAGTAGAAACGTAAAATTTTTAAAAAGAAATAGTTTCGCACAAGAGACATTGTTAATTACGTGTAATTGAAAAAGATTTTAATTAATGTCACACACTATTATTTGCAATAATTTTAATGAAACTTGGTACATAATATATTTTGTATATGTTTGCTGATACCAAAAAAAATCTGATACAAGAAAGTTTTTCTTATCAAAAATTGAAAAGATGATTTTTAGGGTGCACTTTCCCCATCACATACTCTACAGATGAAATGCAAACACATTTAAACGCAGACACTTACGAAGTTTCAGAACAAAAAAGCGTTTTCTTTTTGCTGTCTTTTTCCTCAATAAAAAAAAAAAAAAAAACTTGTTTCAGCGTATTGATTTAGATTATGACTGCAAATCTCAATAAATATCATTTTATAATTTAAAAAATGCATAATTTAAGTCATTTACATACTTACTTGGGAATATGCAATTGAATAAAATGCTTGAGAAATACCCTATTATTATGCAGCAAAACGTTCCAATAACACCAAGCCACATATGAGAAATTTTATAAAGGTAAAAAACGTCCCTGAAAAAAATAAAATTTAAATGAAAATGCTGGTAAACGTGTTTTAACTATTAAGGAAAACCAAGCTTTTAAACACATAATTCATTAAATAATTCAGAGTTTAGAGATTCAATGAATGAATTGTAGTAAATGCAAATGCCGGAGAAATGTCTTATTTTTTTGTGAGAAAAGTGTAATATCTCCAACGCATGTACGCTCTAAAAATAATTCTGTAAAAATACAGAAAAGAAAATAGGTATTTCTGTAACGGTTTGATAACGGTTTCTTAATAAAACTCTTGTTTTACCACACACTGTGCAAATACATAGAAAGATCTGTTAAGCTTAATAAGTACTCGTTAGAAAGCCACGAATCAGGTTTTAGGGTTATCTGTGGATATTAGTTTAAAAATTTTCACGAAATGCATAATATACTGCTGGCGTACACTTTACTTTCATCTCTTGTGCCCTTGGCAACTAGTCGTCCGATCTCCAGAGGTATCTTTGGTCTAGGTATCTGAGGCACAGGAATCACAACAGCGAGGTTCAATTTCTGAACTAATCTTCAACTTCACGTTCTGTGATATTAATTTAGCGTATCCACAGAGGGCGCTGCTACTGCGTGGTAGTCCCTGTTCTTAACAATTTAGTTTCCAAGATTTTATTACTTGTAATTTCCTTTTTTTTTTAAGACTTCTTAGTTTCCAGTTTTTATTCCTCTGTCATTTTACGTCAGACAAATCATTTTCTGGAGATTTGTATAAATTTTCGGGCAACTTTCTTTTACAGTGATTATGAACAAAAAATGCTTTCGAAACAAACCTTCCTTTTACAACCCGGTTTCATTCCACTTTAGGGATGCATTTTATATTAACTAAAATGACCTATCAAGAGCATTTTTATGAAACATTTCGAACATTAAGCCACTACAATATACTATTTTTGAAACTTACGTGTGAATCTTCATCGAGGGATCCGTGGTATTCAAATGCATAGACAAGTTCTTCTCCACAATTTCGTCTAGCATCGAAGGAACATAATACGATGTCAAACTTGAATTTAAGATTTCACTTGAACTACATTCTTCAACAGATACTGGAAGACTTTTCGGGCGTGGACCATAGAAAGCGGATCCAAAGCTAATCCATACAGTGAGAGCTATGGAGACTATTAAGCCGACAAGTACGCCCTGGAATAAAAAAATCAATCTCGGTTATACATTATTTCAATCAGTAAATTTCTTTGTAGCTTTAAAATTTAAGCCAAGTACAATGAAACTATGATATCATTGTGTTAAATTATCAAGTAACTTTTTATCAGTCATTTTTCAAAGGATAAAAGATACTTGTGCGCATTAATAATGTAACAGAAAACAGTAAAGCAAAATCTGTTAATTTTTTTTTCTTCAAATATTTGTTTTCTAAGATACGAACTTAATAAACTTACTAATAGTTCAAGGGGTTATGGACTCATGAATCGTTATCAAAGTTCATTTCCTTTCTTCTTTGGAATATACTCGTTCTAATGAGCTTTTGTATTCAAGTTATAGAATTGTTGTTAACAATGAAACTTGAATTTTGTATAGAAATTTATTTATATTTCAATAAACAATTCCCAAAAAATAAATAAAGTTTTTTTTTTGAATGCCCAACGCCTCTAAATTCCCAGTAATAGAGGAAACCTGAGCAAAAGCGCTAATTTGAGTTATTCTATCACTAAAAATATCCAATAAACGGAGAGCAGCAGAGGGCCGTAGATGATGAGAAAATCATTGTGGCAGAATACATAATTAATCTCCATACTAATAACGACAGTTGTACTATTTGCGTTCAAAGAATGAATTGGAGAGGCCGTGGTAGTTTAGTGGTTAGAATGTTGGATTTGAAACCGGAACATTGGCTGTTTCCATATCCGACCCGCTGAAGACCCCCGTGTCCACTTGGGGATACGTGCATGGACCATGGATACGTGCATGTAAAATCCGTAGGCCCTGAAGTCCGGAGGCAGTTCCAAGGACATTTCCCTTCCCATCGATCTTTGATCAAAAAACTAAGGTGGCTTATTTCTGGGGACGCCATTTGGTGTCATCCAAATACATAATGAGCCAAGTCGTACTTCGACAGTTGTGGTGCTCATACATAAACGGAAGGCGCTCCAGTGCTGCCTTTATTCCTGGCCACTGTGACGGGGAGATTGGATGCCCAAGGGGCATTAGAAACAGCAGCAAGAGTAATTTATATTTGCCTCTACTTTGTTCTAATTTTCGAACACCATTTTTTTTGGCTTTCATTCTAAATTATTAATGTAGTAGCTCGTACCTCAGTCTTCTATGTTTGTATTATGTGAGAAAATTATCGTGTTTCAAGAACGCATTAAGGTTTTTTCGTCAATGTTCACCATATTGTTCCCCGGAGTTTAATCACGCCATAGTCGTGCGTGGTTTTTCGGAAATGGTGTCGGAAATTTATTGTTGAATTTTCCAAATTGAAACTGGTTTGTCCGTTATGCAATTACTCGTATATTGCAAAAAAAAAAAAAAAAATAGTTGTTACTTTAAAGGAAACTAAGGAAACCTGAATAACGTATTTGCATACTAGGAAATATATGATATAGTTAGTGTAACGATCATCTATTAAGAAAGCACTAATTGGGAAAAAAATGTGGTTAATTTAGCAATGTGTGCTTAAAGCCGTATTTGAATGTACGCTGAGACAGAAAATTACTGCCGAGCACTTGTAGTAAACATTTTTTTTTCAGTGCATTTCAGGTAAAAAATATTATATATAGTACTGTTAGAAAAAATTAAGTCGTAAATCGATTAAAAGATATTTCTTTTCAGTCTAAATTAGTGGAAGCAAAACAGATATTTATCGAACAAACTTTTGGTAGCTCCTTACCTTTTCATTTGATCGTCGTGTCATCATTCCGAGGAAAAATACACCCAAAATAGGCGCACTTATTAAAGTAGCAATGGTCATAGAAATCTGTATCAAGTTTCCGAACTTTGCGACGATAAAAGTAAGCGATAGGCCGAGGACTCCATAAAAGACAGCTGAAAAAGTTTCACATACGTTAAATGCAGCTCTGATAAACAGATGTTGTTAAGCACAACTTTAAGGTTTCAATTTATTTGGAATTAATTAATTATTTTTTTAGAATTAAAAAAAAAATTCTTTGATGGTTTTTCCACTTAAATTAAGAAACAAAAAACGTAACAAATCATTTTCAAAATAAAATTCAACCACTTACACGAGTATCATTCTAAAAGTAAAGAACTTTTTTTCTCTCTAGATATGTTTATTCAAGATAATGAGGTAAAACATTTTGAACAACATACTTTCATTTTGCCTTTATTTCTATACACTCGTCATTCAGATCGAATCATTTATCATAGCGCTCTACCGGTCTTCCTATTCGTTCAGCGTACTCCCATGCCAAAAAGTTTTCTTACCAGTGAGTAAGTTTCTCTTTTATTACGTCATCATTTCCATAGTGGTATTCTGAAAAAAACCTTCCGCCTAAAAGAGGGTGGGGGACATGAGTAATCACTCGGGGTTTATGAGGTGGATTTCCAAAAACTTCCAGTTAATTGCTGTATAAATCCTTCATTTTCCTCTGCAGAAGGCATAGGAAAACTGGTAGAGTGGTTTAATAAATTTTTCAACTTGAATGACGACTGCCTCTAAAAATAGGTAACATACCAAAGTATTTTGTAAAAAAAGTTTTATTTCATTATATCGGATAAGCATCGTCCAGAGAAAAAAAAAAAAAGTTCTTTACTTTTAGAATGATCCTCGTGCACCCCTTTAGCAGGGACACTCAACTTGTGGCCCTTGGTTCTATTATTTACGAATTAAGTTTAAACGTTGATACGTAGTCAAAATATTATCCAGAACTTACAGACAAATTTGGCAAAAACAGCTATCTTCAGCTCGGAAGTCCCCCAAGAGCGGAAGTAGGGACGAATCAAATCTTCTGTTGTTACTGCACTCAATGAGTTAATTGTTGAAGACACAGTGCTCAGTGAAGCACTAAAAATTCCACAAATACACAGTCCAGCCAAACCGGGGTATTTGCTCAAAGTAGACATGATGAAGTGTGGAAGTAACTGAAAGAAAACACTTTTAACAGCTCAGATTCATAAATGCATTTATCATACATTTGATGTTGAAACTAATAGCAGCACAGTGGAACCCCGCTGTTCGTACACAATTCGTTCCATGAGGCAGTTCGAATGGCGTGTTGTACGAATAGCGAATTATTTTTTCACATAAGATGCAATGTAAATCGGATTAATCTGTTCCACACCCACATATGGTTGCTTATTTAAACCTATAAAAACAAATATTCAGTACTGTACATGAGATTATACGTAAATAAAAAATTAACTGCACTTTACTGGTACTGTTTTGAGTTGATGGCATACGTGAAATGTTGTGAGGAGGAAGAGAAACGTTGATGTTACTGTTTGGAAGAGGAGTCACCTTCCATAGAAACATCAGGTAACATTTCTTCAGGTGGTTTCTTCCTTTCAGCTGTTCTTTCTTTTTTCTGTCTTTTTGCACTAGAGGAATCTTAAGTTTCTTTCTCTAAAAACCTGTCCAATTTTGTCTGCCTTTGACGACTGTTCAGAATTTTTCTAAAATGGTCAATATCATTGCCGTTGAACAAGTTAATGCTGTTGACCACAGCAGTGTTAGGAAGCCACTGTTCCCACTCTCTGTGTTTTCTCCCAGTGGTAACACAGCTATTTAATTTCTGCAACGGAAATGCTTTCCTTACTACTTTCCTTCTCTGAAGAAGAAAGTTCTTCAACCACTTCCTCTTGCTGCCCCGCTTAGAAAGTTAAAATTGTCAGTAAAATCTCAAAAAGTATTAAAATTGAAAAAAAAGACGCGAAACAAAAAATTTTCCAGACGAGTTCAAAAAGAGCATAATTTGTCGATTTTTTTCTTAAAAAAAGCCAAACTGGCAACCCAGCTGGCCCCTGATGCCGTACAAATCGTTGGACAATTACGAATGCCGAGTTGAATGTTACTTGAACGAGTTGGACGAATTGCGGGGTTCCACTGTATAAAATAGGCAATAGAAAAGATAATAGTATTTTTGTAGTAATGATCATATCACATTATGCTATTTTAAAATAATGCCCAAAAAACTTTTTAAAAAAAATTCAACTGTAGAATAATCACAATCTCTATTACTGTTATAAAAACAGTGGTAATTTTCAAAATATTGAAAACTTTAAATATAAACTTCATTTACCAAATGTTATTTGTATAAGAAATTTACAAATCGCCCCCACAGCTCCAAGTATATATATATATATTATAATATATATATATAAACCAGTATATATATATATTTATGTGGGAAAGTAGACTGAAAATGGAGTTGGACTTGATTTTCAACATGCACAAATTATATTCTTCAGTTTGCTTTTCAATCACGGGAATTCGCAATGTAACTGTTTTTCGTTTTGTGGTATTTTCCCGAGAATGCGTAAAGATCTCATATAATTTCACCACGTCACGGTAAATTCATATTTTCAAAAATCAGAAATTTAAACAAGTTTAAGTCAACTAACTTTCGCCAAAATAGAAATCACTTCCAATCTTCTATTTGGCTTTACCTTCATGGTAATAATTTTTTTTCGCAATATTAAAAACTTATGTGTCCCCTATACTATTAAATCTACCCAGATTAAACCCAGACTATTGAATCCACCTCGGTAGATTTTTCAGCACTCGTGAAAGTGATTTTTGAAAGTGCAGTTTTTATATTGTTTTAAGGAAAAATAGGATAAAAATTTTGGCTAAATGAAGGTTTTTAATATTTAATTTTTTCCAAAACTAATTGGTCATCATTTTGATTTTAAATTTCGGCTCAGTTTATTGGAGCATTTCCTAGCTGTAGTAGAACAGCAGTTACAAAATTATAGAGACTTTTTTTGGCTGGAAATTCTGCGAGCCGTGCTAAACTGAGTTTCTCCAGAGATGAAAATTTCTATTTTTTAAGACCAAAGTTTTGTGCCAACTAAAGCCAAAGTTTTGTCGCTACAAAACTTTGATTTTTTTTTGCAGTATATGTTCTATTTATTTTAATGTTTCAAGTTTTAGCTTTCTTCTGACATCAAACTTTTGATTTTTGCACTAAAAAAAAGTTATATGCTTTTAACTATTAGCGCTGTACTGTCGCTTTCATAACATTTTAGGAGTCCTTAGACCCCTTAAAAGAGCATTCATCAAAATCAATTCATCTTGTGAGAATTTATTATTGATAAATAAACAAATTGGTGAATAAAAAAAAATACAGGAAGACTTAGTAATATTTTCCTCTTTTAGGACTGCTAAAAACCAGATGACAGCTTATTACAAATGTGTCAATTCCTAAGTTCAGTAATGTATAAATTATTATTTTTAGAGAAAGATCAGTGAACCTCACCTGATCTGCAGAAGATATAGGCTTTTCCGGAGATGTCATGGGATCACATTTAGCATAGAAGGCGTACAGTACAACACCGACAAAGCCGTTAAGCAATAAAAACACTGTCACAAGAGGAATATTCAGGTACATTGCTCTAAAATCAAGACATTTACGGTGCAGAAACATAAGCATAAACAAGAAAACATAACATTAAACATGTCAAATTTTCAAAACTTCATTTCACGAAAGAAATAGACACAACAAATCGATCCTTTTTAATGAAAGTATAATTTGTATACTATATTCATAGTTTCTAAAACTTGGTCCAAGGCATAAAATAGAATGCGCTAAAGTAAGCATTTATTGAAGCGAATATTATTTACAATCTACACACAGGAAGGGTTTCTAAAGCTATGTTAACTTTAGACGCATTAAGTAATTGTGAAGAGAATTCAAGATTTTTAAGTAAAAAAGGAAACTAAACAGGATTGAGCCGCGGTTCCCAAGCTGCGGTACGCAAAGCATCTCCAGGTGGTACGTGTTCAGGCAAAAAAAAAAAGAAGTTAAGAAGATTAAAATGAAAAGATTTAAAGTCAAAATTACTGAAATACTGTTTGAATGAAAGTGAAGTGAGCAGTAGACTAGGCGTACGACCAAGGCGACGCGTCTGCAGACACTAGAGGCATCACATTTCAGTTTTGCATTTGCAGTTTCTCTATTCCGTCCAGAAGCACCTCATTCTGTGCGAAGAATTTTGGCTCAAAGTTAAAAACGAACTACCATTATTGTCAAGAAAAGCATTGCTGTTTTTCATTCTATTCACAACCATTTATCTTCGGGAAACGGCTTTGTCCAATATGTTATTTATTAAAAATAAATATAGAAGCAAATTAAATGTTGACTCAAATTCGAGATTGAAACTTTCTGCTGAACTAGATACCACCTCGCTTGTATCTGCCATGTAGCAGCAACCTTCTCATTATTATTATTATTATTATTTTTTTCATTTTTTTACGTAATAGGTATTTTCTATTAAAAGAGGTATTTCTAATACTGTTTTGGAAGTACATATTAAAAATATATTTTGTAACTATTCGCATATTTAATTTTGTATATGCAACAGTATATGCAAGAGTAGTACGCAAATGGTTTTCAAGAAAAATGGTGGTACGAGAAGAAAGAGATTTGGAACCGCTGGGATAGAGGATAAGTTAAAAGAATATATAGTACATCGTTGACGTTCAGGAAAAAGTTCATCAGTCCGCAACTCCAATTTTAAGACATTATCAATTTCACCTCTCAAGTAATTAAAAAATAACAAAAATCATTTTAGGCACCTAACTCTTGCAATAAGTTCAGTTATACAAGTTTTAAATGGTGCAAGTTGGTTATACCACGAAACAAATAATTGCAAATATCATTTAATTTTAGTTGTCTGTTAAATTTTGTATTGTGGTCGCATTGACGTTTAGCAGCCGACGATATACTAAAAAAAGGTAGAAGCTAAAGTTATTTTTCCCAGCTCAAGGTTTAATTTTTGAAAAACATGTAAATCCGTATTGCACAGTAACTTACTTTCTCATTACATTAAGGTTTGGCGAAATCAAATGAAAATGGCAGCAAAAGAAGAGTAAACGCGCAAAAAAATAGTTGAGGCGAGACAGACACGGATGCAACGATGCAAGCAAGCCAAGCAAAAGACGCAAGCGAAACTGGATGCAAGACCCACCAGCAGTGCTGAATTGTCCCGTAAGAAAAGCCTGGCGTCCCATAAACACGCGTTTAGGGTACCAAGAAAACGACAGGCATGTCAGAAAAATTGCGTTTTCCATTTAAATGAAAGAATTAATTAATTTTGTTGTGACTTGGAAAGAGATGTTGGGTTTCACGAGGTGGTACTTCTTTCAGACAACTGGCTAAAAAGGATAATGTCCCTGTGACAAAATCAACCCTCCAACGGATTGTAAAACATACAAGCAATAAAGCGATATTAAAAAAGAAAATAGCAGCCCATGCTGAAAGCTATCCACAAGCAAAGAAGAGTAGATTAGGCCAAATATCATCAGATCTGGAAGTGCCAGTGGTATCGTGTTATTTTCTCAGATGAGAAAAAATGTAATTGCATGGGGAAAGAGGAAATCTTGTCCAAAAGACAGCAAGATGGAGGCTCATTAAGGATGTGGGGTGGTTTCGATTATGGTGGTAAAATGAACCTGGCATTTCCCCCAGGCCACATAAAGGCTACTGATTAACAAGAAATGCTAGAAACTAGTTTATTATACCATTTTCAGAGAGAGTAAGTGTCCCATGTTGGATTTTCCAGGGGGATAATACACCCATTCATGTTGCAAACTCTTCCTAGGAATGATTTTTGGATAATGGGGTGCATGTCATAGAATAGCCCGCCCTTTCCCCTAATCACAACAGCTAAGAAAATGTTTGGAGTATACTAAGTAGGCCAATGGCAAACAGTTTCGGTCCATAGCAGAGTTGAAGGCGGCCATCATTGAAAGCCTGGGAGAATATTGATGTTGGTGTCCTCCAGGGATTGGTAAAAGTTATGCTACATCGTGTATCCCAAGTCATATGTAAGCATGGCCTATAAACAGAATATATTGTCTATTGCAGTTAATATTGCCTATTAACAGAAGTGGCTTTATTTCGGCGGGGCAGATTTTCGCTCCTTTTTTACACATTTATTTTTTTTTTTCCTGTCCTGGTAAGGTGAAGGGTACTTAACCTTAAAATGTGTATTTGTTTGTAAACCTTCTTAATATATTTATTTCGCTCTTATTGGCTTGTTTCATGTCCAGTTACGACACACAATCACAGTGGCTTTATTTCGGTGGGCCACCCTGTAATTTCACTGGGTTGGCGCAAAGCAAGCCAATCTCGGAGCGGTAACGAGTGTTCGTCGGACTTCACTTGTCCGTGCCCCGGGGAGGGTAACCTAAGGCCACCTGCTAACAGGGAGGGGGGGGGGAAGAGAGCCCTATATTATTATTAATTAATTACGTCGAATAGGTCTATGTTAGCTCGTAAATGTTTCTAAGTTTTTCTTAAGTTCATTGAAGATCACATTCTGCTAAATAGCGGAAACACACTGTAAACTTCATTTATTTTCCTCTAAAGTAATAGCTTCAAGTGTTATTAAAAAATTATAATAAAATATTTAAAAAAAATGGTAGACACACAATGAAAAATGAAGAATATGTGTCTACCATTAGAGTAGACACATACCTTAAAAACATTCCAACAATATATTATTTAATTCTAACATTATTTGATTGCTATAATATTATAATAAAGTAATATGTTGATCGACTGTCAGGCTGGGACTTACTTCCTAGATCTTGAAAGCTTTCGGATTGTCAATAGCCTCTGTATTTGGAGTTGGCTTGTACCATATATGGACAACGAATTGATCATGCTAAATAGAAACAAGTTGATCCACGTATAGCGAATAACGGGATCAAATTCAAATCTGTAAAAATGAAATCATTTTTGTATTTCCTTTTTGATCAAAGTATAGGTTAGTTACATCGTAGTATAGGTTAGTACTGGGCGACGTCTAATTTTTAATATCGCGATTCATCGTCATTAAATTTTCGCAATATTTCGATATATCGGGATGTTTCAGTATGTTAAATTCGCTGTATAGTTGAGTAAATATATAAAAGAAATTCGTTTTTCAAAAATCAAACATAAAACACCAATAACAATAATATTACGAAATTATATTTTAACTTATTTCAAATAAATTTAGGAAAAAATGTTTCTCTCAAAATATATACAAGAATGTTGACATCATTTTTATTGAAAACTTAAGTACACAGTATGGGACCTCAAATCCGGAACTCTCGGGGTCGTGATCTTTCTTGATTTTGGAATTTTCGGATTTGGGGTCTTCATTCAAAAAATTTTGTAAGTAGCGTCAGAGCCCCTATAATTTGCCTTTGCTGTTTACGTAAATATAGTTAAAAGAAAACTATTGAAATACCTGTATATGCAAAATCTTAAACTGTCTCCAAAACCCGTTAAACACAAAAGTGGAAACTCTCCTTCTCAGTGAATATAGTACTCAATACTATGAACCAAAGTAAAAAAATAAAAAATTTTAAGATTTTTTTTTTTTTTTGAGAAAAGAAATTAAAAATGATTTTTTTTTTTAAATTTCAGTAGGCTGCAGGAAAAGAAAAGTTAAACAGATATTTTAAAATGTAAGCCTCTCATTTCAAAAAGCAGAGCGTTATCTTTCAAATAAAAAATTGCAACAACATATCTTGCACCGTTCGAGAGCTGGAGTACTTTATACTTTTTGTATAAAACCACAAGTCAGAAATAGCACCGGGGACGCCATTTTTGGTGGCCTGTATCTCGGGCCCGGAATTTTTGTGGGCGAAACAAAAACAGGCCTGTATGTCGCTTTGTTCTAAACTTTAACATGTATTCATCTCAAAAACTTCTGAGACTATGATAGTAAGATTTCTTTTTTACCTGCCTGCATCATAATCTATCGAATAGCTCAACTCTTTCTAAGCTAATTAGAATTGTGCCCTTTATGAAAATATATTTATCATCTTTCAACCATTTTGTATTATTAGTCTTTTCAACTATTCTGCAAAGATAAAAATCGACAATTAAAATAGAAAATAATAAAAAAAACATTTGGGACCCTGGCAGTGAAAGTCTTTCTCCTTCACTAGCAATTTGAAAAACAGCTTTGAGGCCTCCGAGCTCGATGCAGCCTTTAATAATGACTGCAAATATGCAAAAAAACATAAGCAGAGCCTGTAAAACATCTGTCCACAGCACAGCTTTCATGCCACCCTGAAAATACAAACGAAAATATAAGTAAAATAAATGAATAAAAAAAGCAGACATATATGAAACTTATTCCTGTTTTTCCATTTTATCTTTAAATTATGCAATATGCGTATATATATATATATATATATATACATACACACACATAATATACATGTACATATATTTATAGGTGTGTGTGTGTGTGTGTGAGAGAGAGAGAGAGAGAGAAAGTAACATTTTGTGTCACATTAAGTTCTAAACTCGTCGCGTTTGTACATTCACTTGCCCCGGTTCTATCTGAAGGATAAAGTTTGACAAATTCTAGCCTTAAAACGTTTTCCTCCTTTCGTACATCGTGCAAAGATTGTCTATTTCTATATGAACGTAAATTTCTAGTTCAACAAGAATGGATTTACTCCAAAAGAGCTTATATTTTGGCGGGTAAATGGAATCCTTTTTTACTAAAAGTTATTATTCGGCCTGTTTTGATATAACCGGGTACCTTTATAAATACATAAAAAGTTATATTTTTGCACTGAAATACTTATTTTTAGCAATAACTTTGAACAATGACCTTTCCACCAAGAGAAACACACGAGAAACTAAGAAGAGAGAAAGAAGATTTTTCTTAATGATAATTTAAATTTATCATTAATGGAAAATCCTGACGCAATAGTTTGATTTATTTAAAATTTGAAGAAATTTTAATCCACATGGACTGTTGTAGTTTCGTAATCAGATTCTGGGACAGAAACAGATGATTAAATGAAAGAGTATTTAAAGCAACAAGTACCAACGATGTTAAGAGTCCTGGTCATTTTAATTTCTCTGACAACCATACTGTAGACTACCTCCTTGCTTTTAGCTTCAAAGCCACTTTGTTCTGAATTAATGATTAAATTCAAGAATTCGAAAAGTGATTTGTTGCGGAAGTTGGAAATTTGTGGTACTCCCAAACAAATTACTGTTACTACTTGCGAACCACAAATACAGTTTTTACGAGTCTCAAATCATGTGAAAGATTTAGAGAGAAAAGAATTCATGCTTAAAAATCAAGTCTCATCCATGAAAACTTGATTTTTAAAATTAAAAAAATATCTTTGTCAGTGATCAATCTTTATTCAAGTTAATTATGTTTTAAAAAGTTAATAAACAACCCCTTTGTATCAGATGAAACAGTCAGTGTTTGTGAGGGTGACAACCTCTCGCGGCAGGTTGCTGCGGACCATGTACGCTAAAGGGAGCTGGTGGGCGTCAAATCCGTCGTGGCTCCAATGTCCTCCAAGAGAAACGAAATTTCTGGGGGTGGCAACCCCAGGTGACGGTCTCTCTCTGGGAGCTGCTTCAAAAAGTAAGAGACCACATAAATTGAGGTTTAGTCAGTCTTCAGCCCTCGTGGTTACTCGCTCAAGTGAAGCTGAATATCAGCCTTAGCCATGGATCAGTCGTATTCAGCGACATGATCTTCTGGGTCTGTTGTAGGCTTTCCTACGCCTGGGGGATAAAGACGGAACTGGAATTGCAGGCACAATAAAAATAGTCCTTTATTTTAGTTTGAGGATATATTTTCCGTCATTAACATTCAAATAGTTCGTTTTCTCGCCATTCTCCTGTGTATATGAGATTTGTGAAGATTCCCATATATTTCTAGTTAGCTAACTTACTTCTTGCCATTTGCAGCACATATTTCAAAGATTACATTTCAGTTTAACTCATCATTTGCAAAAGTCGCACTGTATGCATTTTTCATCATTCAAATGCATTTGGTTCAACAATTTATACCAACAATTCATGATTCGTGGACAGAATGAAAAATAAATTGCACTTCAAGTGAAGAGTACTTCATGTAAAAATTCTGTTTGCGGCTACATGAAATGAACTTACCAAAGTGCAATAGAAGGTACACACAGCTGTAATGGATCCAACAGATACCCAAATTGATAGATTCGTTACTGCACTTAAAGCAAGACCAGGAGCATAAATAACCGCAGCCATTAATAGTACCTGGAAAGAAGAAACTTCTGAAATGAAAGTTCTTGAAAGAAGAAACTTCTGAAATGTAGAATAAAGATTTTCTAAATATTTTTTGTAAAAAAATCTCGCATATCTTTAAAATTTATAAATCGCGTAAAATCCTATAACTATTACATTTTAGACAAAGTATTTTAATTTGATTTAGCATGCGTTTTTTGTTTTTTTCAATCGAAACAACTAATACATAACGAAATTGTACTCTAGTCATATGAAATGAAATGATCGCCAAATCAATCAACAATAAATTGATAGTTCCTGCTTTGTTTCATACAGATGTTTCGGAATTACAAGAAACCTTGTAGCTCAGTACAAAAAAAAAAAAAAAAGATTTTTCAGAACCAAGTAGTATAAAAAATTCAGCAAAATAATTGCATGAATTATTTAATATAGAGTTAGAAGATAGTCTAATAAATTATAAGTGCTTAGCTAAATTTAGGCTAATACTTACTGATTGTACCACAAAAGCGAAAGAAGACACCTTTCGAGTTAATTTCCCAAACCTTCTTTCAAGATACTGAAAAAAAAAAGAAGGAAAGAAAGTGTAATACAAACAAACAGACATATATACATATGTATATATCTTAGGTCGTTTCGAAAATGTGAATATTTATTCAATCTAATCGAAATAAGCTCCGTTTACATCAGTGCACTTTTGCCAACGTAACACAAGTCGATTAATTCGTCTGCATAAAAATTGGGTGCTCGGGATTCGATGAAGTCGACGAAAGCCGTTTTTGCTATGTCCTAATTGGCAAAGGTTCTACCGGTGATAAAGTTATCGAAGTGCTTGAAAAGATGGTAGTCGGTTGGCGAGAGGTCTGGGGAGTATGGTGGGTACTGCAGAACTTCGACGCTCAATTCCTTTAATTTTCGGACGGTGATTTGTGTGTCAGGGGCCGGTCGTTGTCTTGGATCATGGTCTGTTGACCAGTGCTGGCTGCTGCTGACGCAATTTTTGGTACATTTCGTCAATTTCCTCACAATAAGACTCTGCTGTGATGATTTGGCCTGGTTGCAGAAAGGTATAGTGAATCACACCAGCCGCTGACCAACATACAGTAACCATAATCGATTTTGGGTGGGGTTTCGCCTTTGGGAAGTGCCTGGGTGGCTCATCGGTGTCCAACCACTCTCCTGAACGTTTCCTATTGTCGTAGAGAAACCACTTTTCATCATACGTGACGATTCGATCCAAAAAAGCATCGTTTTGGTTGCTCAACAGCAATGAAGAACAAGCCTCGAAACGTGCCAATTTCTGCAGATCGTTTAAATCATGGGGCACCCACTTTTCGAGCTTTTTGACTTTTCCAATACGTTTTAAACCATCAAAAACCACATGGGAGCTGAAGCCCAGTTCTTCTGCCGTCCAGCGCACCGTTTGTGATGGGTTAGTCTCCACCAGGGTCCTCAAATCCTCGTCCTGGATTACTCTAGATTGACCATTTCAGGGCTCATCTTCGAGGCTAAAATTTACGGAATGAAATTTGCAAACCAACGTCGAACAGTGCGTTCATTAACACCATCATTGCCAAATGCCTGGTACAATTTTCGGACTGTTAAGGCAGCGCTTTGGTTCAATTTGAGTTCGTAGAAAAAAATCACTTAATGACATCATATAATAATAGGCTGAAAAGAATTAAAAAATTTAAATTAGAAAAAGAACAGCATGAGTGTATAGAGTACAAATTTCTCCATCGATCAGTATATACCACAACACAGTAGAATAAATATTTATTGAGATATGGAGCTACAAAAACACATGACATTAAAATGGACAAAACTTTCGAAACGACCTAATAGTTATATGTGTATATATATATATATATATATACATATATAAATTGTGTGTGTGTTGTGCGTGTTTAACATTTTGTTTTAATGCTTTAGTACATAAAATCATCATAGAAGGCTTATGCTGCCTTCACACCTAAGGACACGGAAACAAGATACACGCGCCGTTGCTGCGTCGACGAGAAATTGTGTCCGAGACCCTTCACATCTGGCAGCGGCGTAAAGACCGTATTCTATCTCGCGCATGCTCACTCAGTAGCGTTTTTATTTTGTAAACAAACTGAATTTCGCGCCCATTTCGTTCTAATTAACAATGATAAAATAAATACAATATACAACCCTTAGTATGAATCAAATATTGATTTTAATTACAATTATTAACAATTATTTGCTTTTTCTGCGTGCACTAACTGCAATATATATGAATATCTATTTTTTATTTTCGTCAAAAGACCTCAAATGATGTGTTAGCAGTTTTGCAAAACGACCCATCAATGTCCTCTTGAAAAGATTTTTGCAGCACCATATCTGTGGATGCAAGTGCATCCACCAAAGCTTCATTCTGCATCTTTCATTTGCTTTTAGATATCAAAAAGGCATTCTTTTTCCTTATGCTTTGGGGTACTTGGAGTACCTGAAAAGAAAAAAGTTTGCATCTGGAATGTAGCTTGGAAAATATAAAAAATACCTGATAATTCAAATTTTACTTTATAACATTCATTATTTGAAATTACTCGCATGACCGTAGGACCATCTTAATATTATCCAAATTAGGTAATAAATAATTGCTCATAATACTTTCATTTGACTTCGAGAAACTGGCCCCTCATTTTGTACGACACTTGAGTTTTCTTGAAATATGTTGTCATACACATTTCAAGAATTGTCATTGTCTCTTCTGTAGAACAATAAGACAATTCATTAAATTTTCTACCTCACTGTTAACCAGGGTTGGCAGGTTTTTGACATGCGACAGTTTTAACCATGGTTAAAACTAGGGATGTAACGAATAGTGATTTGGCCGAATACCGAATATTCGGCTGCCGAATATTAAAATTTCTGGAAAACCGTTGTAGTAGAAAGTATTTGTCAAATTAAAAATTATTCACAAACACCAATTACACACAATCTATGATGTGTGATGTAATTCTGTTTTTTAAGAATTTAAAACTATCTAAAATTAATCTATTTTCTCTATTGTTTTGAATGTAATAAAACTAAGAATTTCACCCGCAATTGGAATAGAAATGACAGGTTTTAATGTAAGCATTAGCATTATTTTACTAATTATTTAGTTCAAATGAAAGAACTAATATTGCTTAGTGAACTTTTACCTTGCTCAAAACTGTTTTATGAAGGTATTTTAAAAGTCAATATTTTTATTTTATGGGATTTATTTACATGCCTATTTTTTGAAGTTCTATTAAAATTTAATACACTTAACAGGAATATAGTTTTTTTTTTCAAAAACCCCAATAACTTATGCTATCTAAATATTCATGATATATTCTAGGTTTTTCACCAGTTCTCTCTTACCCAATATTCACAATAAATCAATCCACCCAAACAAAGTCTGACTTCCACTTTGTTAATAATAACAAAATAAATTTCTCATATTCTCCATAATAATTAAAACTATATATTAATGTATTTTTTGCAATAATTATAATACAATTTTAAATTTTTTAAATGTACTAATTTCTTTATTTTTTTACATTTCTTCTGCATCAGAATTATTCGGCCGAATATTCGGCTAGGTGATGAAACGACTCTTCGGCCAGGCCGAATACTGAATAGTCATCGAATATTCGTTCATCTCTAGTTAAAACCAGCTTGTAAAAAACCTCCCTGTCAAAAACGTCAAAAAGTGTCAAAAACCTAATTTGTAAAAAAAAGCAAATGATTTAGCAGGATTGGAAAGTGAAAGAAGGGATTTTTTTAGGAGAAGGGGATATATGGTGAAGACAGATTTTTTTTATCAGAACATTCATAATTTTCCGATTGACATTCATTGCCTTGTATAACTTAACCCCCCCCCCCCCTCTCCCGTTGGCTACGACTATGGAATCAAGCAAAAGAACTAAATTTTACACGAATGGGAGAATATTTTCTTATGAGAAAATTCTTAATTTTCAAATTGTTATTTATATGTAAAACTTCAGACAATTTCGGGCGGGGGGGGGGGGGGTGTCTTAGTCCCCTGACGGCCTTGAATTATACAATTTGTTTTTTGGAAATAATAGATATTGTATTCATTTTTACTACTCGCATCGGCTATTGTCCTAGTGAAATCATAACAAAATCAAGAAATTGAATGTTCAGACAAGTAGTATCAAAATAAAATTAATTAACAGATTCGAAAAACAAATATAGAATTTTTGTAAATAAAAAAACTTACCATCCAAGTGTAACTTTTCGGCAAGTGTCATCCACGAATTATCCTTTTCTTCTGTATCTCAGAAATCTGTTCGACATGCATTATACAGTCATGTACATTCTCTGACGAAATTTGTAATTTCTTCTTCCATTTTTAAAGGAAATATCAATTAAGACACAGCGAAACAACAACAAGCAAAAACGAAAAAAGAGTTGCAAGCCAAATTTTTGCGCGGAAACGCAGCGCAAACGAATCATCGATTCTGATTGGCTACTAGGCTTGGCAACGGACACAAAAGTTGAATTGTGTTCAACTCTTGGACACAGGGAGGCGAGCAACGGCAACAAAATGTATCCCATGTACTGCGCATGCGCAGAGGCGTGGAGACGCAGATTTTGTCTCCGTGTCCATAGGTGTGAAGCCAGCATGACACTCCAAGGTGACCAAATAAGCAGGCTTCATAGATACAACAACATTTCATAATACTGACTGGGCAGTAGGTGTGGAGAAAATTGCTGCATGTTCTATAGGGCGACCACGGAATTCTGGCACTTTGGCGCTTCTGCCCTGCGATTAAAAAGGGCCGAATTCATTCGAATTTTAGGGGAAGTCCGTTTTGCACATGCGTCTATTAGCACGCGAATCAGAATGCATACTTCTCTGTTTTTTAAAAAAGCAACCACATTTATAAATTGGCATATAACAACAGCTCAGGAAAAGTAAAGTATGCTAATTGAACTAAAACGAGAAAAGACTGCGTCACGTTCCTTATACCAGCAATTTCTCTCGTGAGCACGAATGGATTCTTCTTGGCACTCTGCCAGGCACAGGTTATTTATGTATTTAGGTAGGTCACAGCGCTGAATAGAAACTTCCTCTGACGTTTAAAATATTGTTATAATGGTATGATTAACTACTCGGCTGCTCACAGTGCTCCCCTAAGTCACAATAAACACAGACAGAAAAATTTTATTACAGCATGAAGTCAAATACGAATGAGTAAATCTCCCTAACATTGATTCGCGTGACATGTATTACAACATTAAGGGGCTAGTGGTGTCACTTAAAAAATATTTCGCTTTTTTAAAAATGAGTGAGACTGAAAATACTTACTTCATACGCTGTTGGTGCTTGGAGCTGGAAAAATACCGGTAAGAAAATATATGCTGCCAGCAAAGTACCAACTGGGGCGCCGATGATGAAGAAAGTAAAAGGAGTTCCAAACCGGTAAATCTCGGCTGGTACGCCAAGTACCGAGATGCCTGATATATAAGAAGCCATTAGAGAAAATGCTACGGGAAAGATGGACATGTTCTTCCCAGCCAACAAGTATTCATCCATTGAGCTCTGCTTTTTGCCTGTGAAGCGAAAATAAACACCGATACCTGCTGAAACGAGAAGCATGATAACGATGACAATGCTATCCGTTACACCCAAGACAACTTTGGGGTTCTCCATGATGTTGTGCTGTCTGTTATAGTACCTGGAAGACAATAATGAATAGAAAAGCATGCAAATTTTAATAGGCAACAGAGTTCACACTGCGGAAAAAGACAGGGTGGGATTTCCCGCCTTGACCAAAATTTTAGGTGAGATTTTTAAAAGTTAAGCGCAAACAAATTTTTTTTGAGTGGGATCTCAAAAAATATTGCGGGAATCGCGCAATTGCGCGGCTTAACGCGAACCCTGCGTAAAATAAATACGGTTGCTACAAGTGCACTAAATTACTGTTTCGCATTAATGACACTGATGAGCACAGACCGTTGGTAGTCCGAAAAAGCATTTTGATTATCCGTAAACTTTTTTATTAATTTTTCTTGAATTTGCAACCTTAAAAAAATCATTCTTTATTTTCAACGGATTTTCTACAAAGGAGGAAGCTATCAGTTCGAATCGTATGTATGTTATTTTTTTTTTTTTTTTTCGGTTTGTTTGTTTGTTCATCGATAACTTCTCACTGGATGAACTGATTTTGATGTCTTTTTTATAATCGTTCTAGGACGGTCTCATAGGTCCCAGACCTTTTTTTGACCACATTCGATAATGAGAAAATTGTTATGGGCAAAAATGTAGTGATCACTTTTTTTTTTTTTTTTCATGTATAACTTTTGACTAAATGAGCCGATTTTGATGTTTTCTGTTAATATATAAAGTGCAGTCTAACTCAAATACCCCATATCGATTTAACTACATTTGCTCTTTAGAAAGAACGTTATGGGTGAAGAAAAGGTTTTTTTCTTTTAATTGGAAAGGCTTGGACTGATACTTACGATATAAAATAAAACTCGTTGTCAAAACGATTGTATTGAAATTAAACCAACATATAAAAAATATTAAAAGCACTTATGATAAGAGTTTCAGTAAAGGCTTGTCTGAAACAAAAATGAAATTGTTCAGTCTACCTTTTTAACTGAAATAAAAATTAAATTGTTTCAGTTAAAAAGGTAGACTTTTTAAAATCAACTTCAATACGGAATTTTTCATACAAAGGATTACAGACATTAAAAAAAAAGTATTTTAAAATATCGATTTTCATGTTTTTAATCAAAGTGTTGTCCGTTTACTGTTTTATTCTTCCGCGTATGCACAAAAGTTATCTTCGCCACAAGTCTTATTTGCACTTTTAAGCGAAATTGAGCTACTTTAACCAGATGGTCCTTCATTTTACCTAAATGCAATCTTTTTTGAAGGGCAAGCAAATGGGAAATATTTTTAAAAAATTTCTAAAAGGCAATTTCTGAATCAAGTATATGGAAGCGGGAAGCTGTAGTCATCATATTCACATTTTGACCGCAGTTAAATATATATTACATTTGACATTATTTAATACAATCTTATAAAGTTAAAATAACCAGTTTTTCTAAAAAATTTCAGAAGGAATAATTTTTGATAAAGGTGCATGTGGTGCACCTTGCGTGCTATTTTAAGAGGAAAATATGCCGTCGTTTTACAATAGTGTTATTTTTTGTACTAATGTCTGATCAATTAAAGTAATTACGAGTACTCCAAAAATTACAAAAAAAAAAAAGGAAAAACAAAAACTCATGCTAACTTCAGTTTTTCGGTATGCAATAATTTGAGTGGTCATCAAGTGGTTTAAGGAAACCATGAGTTGTTATTGTGTTACATGCTCAGGCTCATGACAACCTTTTATCTCTGGTTATGCTAAGGTGGGAATATTTCATTTTAATTAAATAGATAAAATGCGCTTATTTTTTTATTAGGGGGACGTGTTAGTATATAGAAATCATGGCTAAATAATTACAATCAAAATATTTTTTATTTTCGATTTTTTCTTAAGCATAGTTGGTGCTAATTATATAATTCATCTAATTAGCCGCTTGCGAAATTCTTATTTCAGTCAATCTGTAAAGTTTAACTTACAAGATTTTACACCAGTATTTATTATTAATACTAGAATGATCTGAAGAATATAGGCAACAAACAAAGGGTAAACAACGCAATGAATTATAACATGATAAGCATTTTACAATAATTTACCCAAAACTTATATTCTTCAGCATTAATGTAAAAATCAAATATCAAGTAGCTCTTTCTTACCCTGCAGCTAGCCAAAGATCTTGATTATGAACCGCCTTCTCGTTAGGATCTTTAAGACAATTTATTTTCGTTTATCTTTTCCTGAAATTATAATCTCTCTTCTTCTTTTGCCTTCAGGTGTCTTTATCAATGTTAGATAAGGGTCATAATGCCTCATAATTCTAGAAAAAAACACTTAAAATAAGCCATATCTGATTGATGATATGCAAATCAAAATCGCTTATATCGCCATTATCCAATAAACTTAACAAAAAGGGGTCTTAGTAACACTCGCCTGAAAATTTAAATCGATTTCATTATTGATAAAAAATTTAAAATATTTACCGTCTTTTAAACCTTTTGGTGTTAGCTATATCATAAATTTTCCTGGTAATTAGCTTCTTCTTGGTAAAGTTGTTAGTAATTCAGTTTTTAGATAACAGGAGTGTTGAAAAAATATATGTTGCTTATGTAGATGGTCTAAAAGGCTTAAAGATCATCAACATTTCCTCCGGTTAGTTGTAATCGGACAATATCTATTTCAATGTTATTACATTTTCTGAGCGATGGAGGTACTTACGGGAGTACGTTTCCTTCGTATATGAGTGGGTAACGCTGTGTCATGAATAATTTACTTCCCTTAAATCAATAAATCGCGCTTTTTTTTTTCAGGGTGGGTGATGGAGGGATGATGATTTGTCCAGTGTCGCGGTAGACAACGTTCTTGAAACTCTTCAACTCTTCACCGTGCTTGTACCGCTAGTTTTCACTTAATTTAATATGTTTTACACCTAAAACAAAACACTTGGAAACTGTTAACCTGCTAAAATTAACAAATAAAGAAAAGAGAAATATTTCGCCGAAAGAAATTTTAAACTATACTAATGAGTCTTAGGTTACCTTAAAACTTGGTCTCTATGTCGGTTTTAAGAAAGTTCCAATCAATTGCTTGTCTTTAAAATTATGTGCATTTGCGTACTTTTTGAAAAGTAGTATCTGGAAAATTCTTACATGGAATAAAACGGTGGCATGAAATTTCATAGTTTCTAAAGTTATTTTCAACCAATTTATTGTCAGTAAAAAAAAAATGCTGTGTTAGAACTAGGATCAACGTTGAGCGTTTTTAAACATTACAACATAAATATTTTTGCACCCATTCAGTAGTTTATAGTATAGCATCATTAAAAGTTTAAACGTTGTTTGTCCCATTTTACAGAAGGGAAGAAATTATTTTTTACTTATTGGTCGAGACGCAAGTTTCTTCTTTTCCTTCTTTTTAGCTTACTTTCATGTAAAAGGACAAAATAAAGTACGAAATAAGGCCTTATGAATCGTAAAAATATCGTTTAAAATACAGATATAAAAAGTCAAAAGTAAATTAAATAATTAAATTAAGATTGAAAAATAAAAAGGAAAATTTTCAAGTAGGGTTTTAGCCGTAAAATAATGTGTGTCAGTCGGTCTGTCCAGTTCTACTATTTATTTTTTGATTTGAGTAATTTTTCGTTCAATTTTTAACAGTTCACAACAAATATTTAGTGGCTACGGGGAAATATGAAGTAAATTGGATAAGCTATGGACAGATGATCCAAGTTCCTTCGAACTAGATAATTGAAAGAGCCCTCTTCATGAAATGCCTTTCTTTATTTTGAACAGTTAAAAAAATAAGCGTAAAAAAAGTACCGTTTACGGAGAAATTTGAATTCTAAGCCTACTTTCCCGTAGTAGTAAAAATATTTCCAAGTTCCTATGAACAAACGTTTTAGAAGGTGCTTTCGACGTGAGACTTTTTTAATTTGAAAAATTTTTATTCATTTTGAACAGTTAAAAAAAATCATATTAGTGCGGGAAAATTTCAATTCTATATAAATCCTGATAAAACAGACGGATTTCCTTGGAACACATTTTATCGGAAGGAGCTTATGACAAAGAACGTGTACAGATACGAAGTTCATCCATAACTAAAAGTTCCTATTCTCCCATCAAAATTTTTTATCTGGATTTTTCAAGGATATTTCTGAAAGGATCAATGAATAAATGAGGTAATGAATGAATTAATGAGTGAGTAAGTGACTTATTAAGTGAAGAAATGAGTGATGAATAAATGAACAATCGAATGAATAAATAAAAGAATGAGTGAATAAATGAATGAAAAACTGAATAAATGAGTACATATTAATGGTTGAAAAAATACATTTGAACTAATTAGGAGCTAAAGATAAAGTTGAGAGAGAGTGAGAAATAGTTAGATTTACTAATTTGATTTTGGTATAATGGAAAATAGGCTCGAGTAGTTCTAGACAGAAATACTCCTTGCATTCTTCAATGTAAAAGGACGAACTTCCAAAACAAGCTTCTTACTTTCATTGTGTCTTAAGCTACAAAAGTTAAAAATTCAGAGTTGGTGACACCATAACATGTGTGCTTCTGTTGGTTCAAGAATGTTCTTTGAATCTTTCAAACACCAAATAATTACCATAGAATTGTTGTACCTTTAACCTTAAGCATAAGAAATAAAATCACCAATTCTATCTGAGACAAAGCTAAAACCTTTTTAGAAACAAGATATTTGTACATTTAAGGTAATATTGTATATGTTTTTGAAAATAACACATATTTTAGCCTTTGCAAAAATTCTTAACTTTTATATCGAAAAAATATTTTTACTCACCTTGCGTTCCGTTTACTGGAAAATACTTGACCACTATAAAGTACACTACGTCTTGTTATCAATACACATGCTTATGACTTTTACATTATGAAAAATGTGAAATGAAATGCTTGAGGGAATTTAATTACATGTCACTAGTATACGTTCCCGTATTGGTCCCACTAAATAGTTATGTAAAACCGAAGTAAGAAGTTAAAGCGCGAGAAAGTGCAAACTTGCTTAAAAACGGCAGAAAAAGAAAAAATGATTTTTTTCACCCTCCATATAAGAGCATCAGAAACTAAAAAGCGGAGAGAGAGTGAGAGAAGGGGGGAGGTCTGGTAAGAAAAATGTGTAATTATTTATGATAAAATACCAATAGCTGGGTTTCTAATTGAGACATATATCTATGATTTGTTTCTTGTGTAAGTTATTAAATTGTCTTTCCTTTGTTTCTATGTTCTCATCACTAACTCTTAAATTATTTCATGTCTTGACTGCTAGCCAAACCTTGAGCTGCAGCTTTCTTTCTCAAAAATGTGTGCTCTACTTCCGGTTCCTGTTAGAACGGTTTTACTTGCCTAGTTTCTGAAAAAATAGTGACGAATGTTCGTAATGTGTCTGTGTGAGACACATAAGTCTGAAATTTGACTTTCCTAACAAGAATATTTATAAGAATATTTCTTTTACTCGCATGACAGCTTACTTTTTTTTAACAGAAAACAATTTATATTTTTTATGTATTTGGCTTATTATTATACCTCTAACTAATTATCCCGTGATTTCCTCGGGCGTGAGCTTTTTCAGTGTATTTAAAACATCATGCCGCTGTCTCATGGTTAAAGCATCAGTAATGCAATTTCTCAAGTATTTAAACATTAATCAAGGTTTAATTGCAGAGATGGCTTTAGTTGGATAAAATCGACCAATTTTCAGCGAATCTAATTCGTTAAAAAAATGAGCAGTCAAAGGGCTAATTTAGTAAGACAAATACATGAAAAACCTATTGCTTTATGGTTTGTCTTCTAACTACAACATATCTTTTCTGGTTTATCAAATTGTTATTTTGCAAAGCGGCACCTGCAATACTATATGTGCTTTAAAAATTAAATCGTCCCTGTAATGTTAGGTTTTACTCAAAAATATAAGTTCCTTTTCTTACGAACACAAATATCCCTTCCCTCCGAACAGTCATTAATTCCTTTTAATAATGTATTGTCAAATCATTCATTCTGACTTAATCCTTCTCTTGGATTTACACTCCAAATTTCAGATTGGTCTTAGGCAATTATAATTTTTGAATGTTCTGCGGATGGGAGTAAGGTATGCATATGTACAAATTCCACTTAAATTTGGCTTCACACATAATAAAGGATTTTTCTTTTATTCTTATGTCCATTCGGAACAACGTTCCAATCTAGTTAGCTACTGCCGCTCCCTTGGTGGGGTTTGTTCCAACTGACAAAAAATCCCCATCGGATAAGGAAGATGAGCGCTCCAGTTACCTTTGTGCGGAAAGTCAAAGTCTGTGACCGAAATTGCCACAGGAATATTGACATCAAGTCTATACAAAATTAGAACTGCAGCTGCAAAAGAGCAGCGAAGGTGTGAGCGCACCGCCATTTCCGGTAGTTGTACCACCACAACAGCACAGGGTGTACTTGAATTTATAAGTTTTCTCTCTGAATGTATGCTACAACGTCGTTTTCTATTGCTTGATTTCCAAATATGAGGGCTTTTATTTTTTATGTGAGTGGCAAAGTCTGCCCCTTTATTAGAAGGTGCTTTACCTAACGAAATCTAAATCTTATACGGCTGAGATACATGTTGAACATACCAAAATCATAAATGACATGAGCCATCAACCACATCTCCTTATAGTTGGCACTGTTTGTCTTTTCAAGAAAATAATTCTGTCGATATCAGTAATGTAGCATCAAAGTAAAGCAGGGGGTAAATCCACCCTGGTTGAATTACATTTGTAGGAAAGTTTATGTATTTCATGTCAAGTGGGAGGTCATTAGTAGTCATTTTGAATTTCTATAATATTACAAATTTTAGTCAGTCTCTATTTGTATTAAATCTGTGCCGCCTATGTAAAACATTTATTAGTAGGTAAAATAATTAAATGGGTGCTACGGATTAAAAAAATTATAACTGTAATTAATAATTTTAAACTCAGCTTTGTTCGTCCAGTCGACAGAAGTTCGGTTCCCGCAGAACACCGAAAGTGACGCAACATTGACAGACGTCAGAGTTTAGAAGGTTGACAACCTCTCGCGGCTAGTTGCTCCTGGACTGTGTATGCTAAAAAGAGCTGGTCCAACATGATCCATTCCCTCGTCTGGGCGCAGGTTCAAAAATTAAGAGACCTCTCAAGGGTTGGATGTCCGTCTCCTTCGTTAAAGGGCCCCGTTAAACTTACGAACAGTGCACCCTCGCTCAACGCGAGGACTCGCCAACAACAACACAACTTTGTGTGATGTTCCAGAAAAAATATTGTTTAATTTTGTGCGGAGCTCCGAAACAGGTTGAGTGCATCGATGGAAAACTAGTTGTTATAGACAAAGAAGAATTTCTATCTAAACAGAAACTTTATTAACACATAACATGATTCACCCACATACTTACTCGAAAATATGCAGCTGAACGTTATGCTTGGAAAATAGCCTATTATCATACAGAAAAAGAGTGCATGGCTCCAATCCAGATGTATTAGATTTTATACAGGTAAGAAACGTCCCTGAAACGAATAAAATGTAAAGAAATGCCAAAAAAATACAGTACTTAACAGTTTAAAATCACTAATCTGGATTCATGAAATTTTGTACGGGCAAAAAGCGTCCCTGATTGAATAATTTAGCACTTTTATGAATAAATAACATTAAATTCATTCATTAAATTGTTGAACCTCTTACAGCCTTATTCACCAAGCGATGAGAACCTCTGTCAAGCACTCGAACCGTCGATTTGTGCGCTCTGATTGGTTGAGGAAACCTTTGATCTGCAGTTCGAAGGTTCATACTGGCTGGTAAATAAAGCTGTTGGACTCGCTGAGGGACCAGCAGCAGCTAATGATGGAGTCCAAAGTATACTGCGATCATCGGAATAACTGCTATGGCCACAAATGACACCTGAGATAAAACGCATCGCTAAAAACCATGTGCTTATTCTAGTATTCTATTTGAATATTGTAAGGTTTAAATTTCGAAATTAATTGAGTTTTTACAAAAACATGAGTACTTGGTTTACAGACTATTCGGCAAAAATAACAAAAAAAAAAAAAAACATGATAATGTGCAAAGTGCATTCTATTAATGCGCAACCAGTTGTTACGGCAACTAGTTTTTTACAGCAATCAATGGGGATTCCCTATTGCTCACGGCTAGGGATGCATCGATAAGCAAATTGGTCGATTACCGATTAATCGGCAGCCGATTAATTATGTATTACTTAGTTTTAATACTACCATTTCTCCATTGCTATTTCTTTTTGTTTATAATTTTCAACTTCACAGAATTATCTAATAGTTAATTTTTGTGAGCAATGGTTTATTTTCCACCATTTTCACATTTTAAAAGTCACATTTTATTCGAATTCTGTGAACCATTTTTCTTATTGATTGTTAATAAAAATGATTCTGTAACATAGTATGCATTTTTATATATTCAATAGAAAAAGGAAATTTAAATTAAAATGCATCAAACATCAATTCTTGTGAATGAAGTTAAAGCATGTATATATAAATTTTAAACAATTGAGGGATAATCAGTATAATACATATATACGGAAAGCTTGAAAACATACATAGCAATCTGTTTATTTTTCGTTCACAACTTTCCTTCCGATGGTTCAACAAATCAAAAGAGCCTTTTCTTTGAAGCTTAAAAAAATAATCATCAAAAAGAAAAAAAAAATCATTCAGTAAAAAGTTATCATTGGCACACTGGCCGTTTCCGAACCGGTTTTTTGCGAACCTCCGTTGTTCGCTAAACTTAGTGTTAAAAGAAACTAACTTAATGAACTCATATGGCATAAAAGGGATAATAATTTTTGGAATTCTGAATAAGCTATATATTGAAAAATACATTACGTTAATTTATATACATTTAAATCTCTGCAGTGTATTGAAAACGTAATAAATAAAGGAGAACTTTTTGTTCACCTTGGTACTCGTTTTCGTACAAATATTCAGCTATTTTAAGGTATACATATATGGTCTTCTAACCACTAGAACATAAAATTTACTGCTTACCTAAATTAATAACTAAACAAAACGTCACACACACACATCACTATTTTTTATTGTTCCTTTGCCTAAATATAGATGGAAGAAGGGAAATTGCTAAATAAGAATTTGAAATAAAATAGCTGTGCACGAAATTGTCAAGCTGAGATCTCACTTAAAACTGGATTATTTTTTTTTTCAAATTCAATCACTACAAGAAGGGAAAGAGAGAGAGAGGGAGAGAGAGAAAAGGAAAATGAGACATCTAATTATTCTTGCTAGAGTAACAATGCTATTGTTTCTAATTGAGCTACATGTCTTTGATTTGCTCTTGTGAAAGTAATTCAATAATTTCTCCTTTGTTCAACTATCTCGCAGATTCTCTATCCTAATTTATTTTATTTATCAGCAGCTTGCAGAGCACTGAGCCTTAGACAGCTTTTTTCTAGGAAATTTTAAATGAATTTTTCTTTGTCATCTTTTTTCTTCTGTATGAGAACATTTACACCCCATGTTAACAACATTGCAAATTCACAGAAAATTATCCCAATAAGGCAAATCCACATTAAATTGGTTTATCATCCCCTCAATAATTTCATTGAAAGTTGATGTAAATTTGTACATTTTCACAAGCACATGAAATGACTAAAGCAGTATAATTTCCCTGCTTAAACCCACACACATCTGTGAAAGTCATCCTTGTCTAACCCTGAAAGTATGTCATATATATATATATCCATTATATATATATATATATATATATATATATATATATATGTATATAAGTGTGTGTGTGGGATACAGCTCCCGAATGTTTCCATTATCTTTAGACTGTTTGCCATGAGGGTTAACTGTAACCGAGTGCGAAGCTCGCGCTTGGCTGTCTGAATATGAAGCAGAAAAAAAAAGACGAGAGAGTAAAGTAGGAAAGACGTGTGTGTAAGACGTCTCCTACATCGAGTTTTGTGTTGTGAATGTTTATATGTTGTGCTATGTGTTTAATTAAATGCGTTTTTCGTGCATCAATTCGTGTTATTTCAAGGTAAAACCCCACATAGATCTTAGAGCGAACTCCAAACTTCCGGCCAAATTTATTCACGACCAAAACAGCTAGCTGCTCGTTGTGCTATCCTGCTTTGAAAAAAATTAAGGCTTACCGTTTTAATAAACTCCAAGAGAAACAATTAATGTGCAATGGTAAATCCATTAAGTCCTATTTACTAAAAAAATAAGAAATGCACCGACCTTGGCCTACGTAGCAAGTAGACCTGGAAATAAAAGCAGTTAAGCTTCGATTAAGCTGTAAACCTGAAGAGTTAAAAAACAAAACAAAAAAAAAAAAAAAGAATAGAAGGCTTTGCTAACTGGAGACAAAGGTTTGAGTTAAAGTCGACCAAAGGAAATATTTCAAAAAGGAATATCTATATGTTTGCAAATCAAACTTTTTTTTAATACGAAGGCATTAATATTTGTAATTTTAAAATTCACGCAGATAGGTTACAATAACTGCACTCTTCAAGATACAGCAAAAATGCATAAAAAATGCCCAGCATTTTAGCCTATATATATATATATATAGGCTAAAATGCTGTTATATATATAACATTAAACAATAAATAACTCTTTCAAACCCCCTTTTAACACTAAACCTACCAACAGTTCTTGTATACTTATTCCTACCGTGCGCGGTCAAATTGACCAGTAATTAAAAAAGATATCGATTATAGTATCCAATGCAGATACTGGTTGATTTATTGCTAAATGTATATAAAATGAAGAATTTTCTTGAAATTTTGTCCATAGAAACGCAAATGCCCTACTTGAGACTACTCAATACTATTGTTATCAGCTCTGTTCAATCGCAACCGATTCTGAGGTACATTGCTCGCTCGAAGAGTGAAACTGTTCGGGCGTGGTGTTTCGCTCTTCGAATGTTTGTAGGACCTCTTCAACGCTGGTTTTTGCTAGCCATGGCTCGACTAAAAGCGCCATTATGTGCGGTTTCACTCTTCGAAGTTTCACTCTTCGAGCGAGCAGTGTAACGGTAAAATATTGTCACATATCGACGGTCGGTCATATTGATCGACGCGGTAGGTAGGACACATGATAAATTTTTCTTAGAAAAGAGAAAAAATAACTAGAAGTACAGAGTGAAAAATAATGCATATTCTAAGAATTGTTACATAGTTCGATAACGGTATTATAACGTTTAAAGTGTGTAATTCTTATAAAAGTTTGAAAACGATCAATTTGATCGGTACTACTAGGTTTAGTGTTAAATTCAGTTTCGATTTTAAAACATAAAAACTAAAGTGACCTACAAACAATTGTGGACACTTTATATGCGTTCCCTTAAGCCAGTTCCTTTTTCTCACCTGGGAAAGATTATGTAACGTGAGCTAAAAATAGCTTTTGCAAAAATCAGCCAATAAGAAAAATACGTGCTTCATCATGTGACTAAATAGTTCGAAGATTATTTAAAGGCAGCTCGCAAGAACTTCTGGGGGTTTATGAGATGTAAATATTGTATTCAGTTCTTGTTTTAACATATAACTCGCTCTGTTGCTTGAGTACGACGTGAAAACTTAGGAATGGAAATTTGAAGCCTACATTCCTGTTGTGATATTGCGAATAGAATTTCAGAATTTACGGTGCTTTTTAGTAATAGTTTGGCGGCTCATATTTTTAAGTTTCTTGCCATTTAACAAGATTTATGTACTCGCTTGCTTTGATCCTGTCATCGTCGAATCAGCGGAAACATTTTAAGAAAAAAATATTGGACTCGGTATTTCGCCGCGAGGAAGATTTCCCCCCGATTCTTAGTCAAAGAATTGTAACACTCTCGGACTTGGACTCTCCGATGCATCTTATTGCCTGCATAATCAATCCTTTCTCGTTTTATGTCAATTAAGCTGAGTTTTTCTTGGTGATAACCGAAATATTGTAAGTATTTATGTCTTATATAATAGGAAAATATTTCCATCAACAATTAAGTGTTCACTTATAGTTTGAATCACATAATCATTTTTTATTTTGTATTTTGTTGCCATTCTAAATATTTATCAGTTTCATAAATCAGAAATAAAATAATACGTCGACTTTGACAAAGACTGCCTTCAACTTATGCTCTTGTTAATTTAAGCAAGGTTTTTTTTGTTGAACGAATTTTTAGTTTCGTAAATTTTTGCAGGATACATCTGTTCACTCTTGTTATTATCGTTAGAGGGATACTTCTCAACATAAAATTCCTTCTTTGATTATTTATCTCCAAAAAATCGCGTAAAATTTTAGTTTGAGCATGAAATGTTGTAAATACAAAAAAAAAAGTAATAATCTCGACATTTAAATTTGAAAAGCTACTCTTTAAATTTAGTATAATATTATGAATAGCATACTAAGAAGAGGGATGTATCACTTAAATTAGTTGTTAACACTCACAAAAACATTAGCCTCCTTTTTTTCACATATTTTACACGTATCACAATAATATATTTTTTTGGTTTCTTTGTGAGCTTGCGGTATTCAGTGCGAATACTGGCGAAATGTGGACTGAATTGTTGGTGTCATAATGTACAGGCTTGGAGATACACACAGCGGATTTTAATGCCGCGAAGAGTTTTCCGTCGGGGCCCTTCCAGCAGTTGCACACTGAAATAATTTAGACTTTGAACAATCAGCGGTCGGACTATTCACCTTTACTTTTGTGTGTAAAACAGTTATTTTTAAATAATTTTTTTTCTGCACTATGAATAGGACATAATAAGGCATACAGGAATATATATTTTTATTTAATAAATTTGGCTACAAAAAGAACACTGTATTTCTTGTAAACTGTTTATTGCATTTTTTTGCGCTTTTATTCTAGTAAATTATTTTTCTTATGGATTTTTTAGGTTGTTTTATCCACAATGACAGTCTTAAAAAGCCCCATGTGCGAAACTGTCAAGCAAGCACGACATTCCTTTTTTATATTTATTTTAGAAGTGCAAAAGCTGCAGAGCAACCATTGTGTAGAAAAATAGTTGGGCGACAATTTACGCAGACCAACTTTTGGCATCCTACCTGTTGGGCACCCCTAGTTTATATTACCAGTTTTTACCCATGTTATAGTGACATTACGTAAATATTTTTAGATTAAATAGGGATTTAAATATTGCCATTAAAAGAGTGAAATTTGTAATATTTTCCTAAGCAAGCAAATAAAGGACTTACATGTATGCAATGGATAAACATTTACAAAAATAGAATTCCTGACATTGTAAAACCATGCAGGTTCATAAAGGTTATTTTAATGGTAGTAATTAGTGAAACACCAAATCTTACATTTAATTGAAGTCAAACGCAAAAAAGAAACAAACAAAAAACTTTAAAAATATGTCATTTTTAATGAGCACTTTATATTTGCAAAGATTTTTACGACAATTTTTTCCTTCAAAACATTAATTCAAAGTTTCAAGTTCAGGTGAAAACTAATGAACTTTGAATCACCTTCAATGTAATCCATCCCTTCGTTTAAAAAAAGGGAAAAAAAAACGAAGATTTATTCAGTATTCATTTTCTTTCAGATTGAACTGTTCCTTTCCGTTTTTCTGTGACAATCAGAACCTGAAAGATTAAAGTTGAAATCGCTAAGTAAAAAATAACGTTTCTTTTTTTACTTTAATTTATTCACATTATACCTGAAAAGAAACGTAAGATCAAAAAGCTGATGAAATGGACGGGGTGGGGTCGAGAGGAAAAATACAGGAAACATAATGAACGGGTTAACTCAGAAAACGTTTTCCAATTTTTAATTGATTAATAATAATTATTCAGACCTCTTAAAGTTATTAAAACAGCTTACTGTGATAAGACCTGCGTGAAGAAAACTCTTTTACAACTGTACACTCATTGGACTCGCGAAATTGAATAAAATTTACGCATTTATCCCCCAGTTATATGAAGAGTAATAAAACGATCATTACCTGTTATTGGGTGTTATTTTAAATATGTTTCTTAGATGGACAGCATGTCTCATCAGAAGAGATCCACTTAGACAAAAAAAAAAAAAAAAAATTTGGGGAAGAAAATTTGCGGACTTATATGCTTGAAGTTATAAAGAACCCATTCTGAAAGGAAAAAGTAATGGAGCGTAGCAGAAAAAACTGCAATGTATAGGAAAGAACTTATAAAATACAAATGGTGCCTTCAGCGAATAAAACACATATTTAAGCAATCAACGGATTGCTTCTGCAATTACTGAAAGCATTGTAGCATTTTTGCAGCCCTTTTCTTTTGAGTTAGCAAATATGTGTTCTTTTGGATTTTTCCTGATCGTTATTACAGAAGCATTTCTACGCCTGAAATTTTCATGGTCATTTGTTTGCACTTTGAATCACATTTTACAATGAAACAAATCTTTGAAAAAATATAATATTTTAGTTTTTTATATCATTCTAACGGTTTAAACATAGTACAGCTGCTACTATATTTAACAAAAATTTGTAATGCTACACTCTAACGTAACAAATTTGTGTCAAAATTTTATTTCCTAGGACATTTGTAATGTGAAAAATATAAATTTCGTGATACTTTCCAAGATTTAAGGTTTCAGATTCATAGAAAACATTCCTCCTTATACGAAATTAATAACTCGATTTATTTATTGTTATTTTTGCGAAAATTTCTGGACACTTATATCTGGACTTAAGTTTTGTTCTCTGTTCAATCATGCATTTAGAAGGTCAAAATACTTTTTCATAACCAACAGTGAAATTCATAAATGATTGCATAATGCTTAAAACAATCTTTGATACAACCTTTTGTTATTTTCCTTTACTTGCGCTTCAACATTTTCCTTTTTCTTAGCAATTCTTGAAGCAAACTTTAAGGCAGGGCTCAGTAATTCTTCAGGCACATTTTCTGTTTTACCTGAAATGATGTAAATACATTTTCAATACGACTAAAACACACACACACACATATATGTAAGACGACAGATTTAAAAGAGAAACCGGCTAAACTTGCGCAAATTTAAGTAAAGCAATATATAATAGAAATGTAGTAAAACATTTTTGAAAGGTTAAAAAATCAAACATTTTTTTAAAAAGGTTTTCAAAATGAGACAAGGATTGTTCAGTGTTGGTTTGTCTCAAAGAATGAGCGATGCGGAGCACCCCACATTTTTCAAGCAAAGACACTAGAGCCGTGAGTAACATAGGCTAGAAAATCTTTAAAACAAGCATAAAAAAAACAACATTGAAATACAAAAAGTGTGGTTTCGTCCATGCCGCAGTCCTAAGACTAAAATGTTGGTTTGTCGCTTACTTAATATTTATCATTCTAAAAGATTACGAAATAGTTTTGTTAAGATGTAAACGAAGCAATTCCATTTTTGTTACAGCGAATGACTTATGTAAAGAACAACGATAAGAAATCCCCCCCCCCCCCCCAACTTTTTTTCAGACACTGATCCACTGGTGTATTGTAGTTGCGAAACGTCTGGAATGCTCATAGGAAATTTGTGCTGAAAACATATTTCTTTGCTTATTTTATATGTTTGACATGCTCGCTTATATTATATTTTAATTATGTAAAAACTAGTCGATCCGTCTGGAGTTCCGCACTGCGCACCAAATCGTTTTTTTTTCCTCCTCTGTGTGTGTGTCATTCCATTTTTTCGAATTTAGAGAGAAAGAACATTATGAAGAAGAATAGAGAAAAGTAAACGGGTGTTGGTATGAAAGAAGACATGCAATTGAACACATGAGTACAAGTAGCTGTTACATTTTTTAAAACTGTTGTTTGGTTAGGCTCCACACATTCATAATGTAAATGAATGTGTAGAGCCAAGCGATTGAATAAATTTAACAAACAGCTAAAACTTTCCAATTTGCTACACAATAAGAACAGAGGAGTTTCTTGTACTTCTTTTTACTTGATAACAGATGGTGCCAGCATAGACACCACCAATTTGGCATCTATAAAAGGACCTCTTCTTACATGATTTTAATTCTCAAATTTAAGAGAAGTGGGGCATTTTTGAACCGTGGGTATGCTTATCGTTATTAGCCGCTAAAATAAGCTGAAATGAGCTAAAATAAGGAGTAAATCATGGAATTTGATAAAGGAATAAGAAAGATCTCGCGGACTGACAGAAAAACAGGCTAGAAAAATAATATTTAAGATTCATAATTAAACCAATTATTTTCGCATGGAATGCAAAGTATTTCTACCTTCTCTGTTTCCCCTTTCTCCTTTTCTTCTTTTTTGTTTTAACATACAAAAAACTTGTTTGTTGACACAGACTTTTAAGTTTGTACGACTGTGTTTGTTTTCATAGACGTGAATTGACAAATATTTTTAGTAAATTATATGTTCGAGACGTTAACAAGATAAAAAATAAATACGCAAAAAGTTCAAAAAAGAAAAATCTGAAATTTTAAGATTGCGGAGCAAATATTCCTCACAATGTTTATGGGTTATTTCCGACCGTACAGTACCAAAGTGGAAAAGAAGTTACACATCATAATATATACACACTATAGGGACTAACACTCGCCAATGAGCTTGCCTCGAATTGCTGATCCGGAAAAACTCCGTAAGCAGTTCTCGGGTTTGGCAAACATTAGTCTCCTACTTTACAATAATAATGCATGTACGGCTGTTTAAAAACATCTGGAATGTAGTGAAGGCGGGTTGTTTTTGTAGTCTTATGTCGTTGAGATCATGTGATTCTTCTTCATATGTTAGTAAGCAATCCCATTAAATATTTTCTTTACACACACACACAAACCAAAAAAATGCAGTGTCGAATTTTTGCTCATTACAACTACTTTCTACTTTAATCACTGTGCCCTGCCATATGTTAACTCTTTGAGTGATAATAAAATTCTTTCATATTGCAATTTATATGGTAAAGCTTTTGTTTATTTCCTTTCCAGACAATATATATCGTGCTCAGTTTTCGGTTAGCACCTAAACAATTACGATTAGTATGCTTTTGATTATTCCATTTTTTCAAGTGGGAAAGGAGAAAGAGAAATTAAATATGATGCAAATTACAATTAACAGAAACTGCAAGTGAAATATTTGTAGTACCTGTTTACAGTCGTTGTCCTACTTTTATGCATTCTGCAGTAACCGACGCAAATATTTAGCAAGTAGAGCCGAGGGTTCGCACTCGAACCCCACCCATGGTAGGGATTCTGTACCTACTAAAAAGTACAGAACTTCCGTCTGTCACCTAATAGTGGCTTGGATCCTCTTTAACAGGGTTCGCAGACTCTCAAGCCACACATCACTTCCTCTTTTTTTACCGGAAATTTGTAATGAACTACTTGCGTGATGACGAATTTTAAATTATTTAATAAATAAAGAAATGTTTCTTTTATACTAGTGATAAAGTTCTTACAAATAGGGCGAGGCTTAAGACCGTGCGAATCCAGTTAAAGCTGAAAGTCTTCAAGTGACCCCCTGCCCCAAGCTTAACCAGAAAACGTCAAAGTGTACTTCTCAAAACAAAGAAACAAATTGAAGCTTTACCATATGAATTGTAATTTGGCAAAAAGAATTTTATTTTTTCGTTAGAATATCATTCTAATTTCTGAATTAGAACTTTGTTTGTTTGTTTATTTAATTGTAGGGCTCATAAAAATCGTTTAAAATAAATTTATAAATATATATTAAACATATGTACATATACATAATATATGTATCTATGCATAAATTACTATACAAGGATTGGTAACATCGAGTTTGGCGAGCCCCTCTTTTCGTATTGCTCTGTAGATCTCGCGGAAAAGGAAATCCTAAAAGCAAGTATTTTGTTTAAAAATCCCATTTTAAACTTGTACTTTAAATGATTTACCCGTATAGTAGTTTATGGCGAAGCATTTGATTTGTTCGCTAAGTGACATGCTTCATGCTAAATTTAAAACTAATGAGTATTCTCATTCAATAACAGATGGTGTTAACAGTAGGGTTTCACTCTTGCAGAACTAATTGCTTTACCAATATGCCAGTGATAATTAGTACTTCCTGCTGGAAAATATGCAGTGCTTATTATGGTTGGCAAATTGAGTCCAGCCTAGGAAAACTTAAGCAGGATTTTCTACACGGGCCCTTCAAAAAAAAAAAAAAAAGAAACATCAGATTTTTACATAAAATATAATATGTAGTATATACGCATTTGTGTATTTGAATAGGATTTAGAGAATCGGGACATTTTTTTTCCTTTTTCTTTTCTTTCTTTTTTAAAAACATGTTTTAAAATAAAGAATATTCAATTTACATAAATTAACTTAAAAAAGTATTAAATTTTGGGAAATTTACTTGAAACTGGAATATTTTCATTTTTAAATTTCATGTACTTCAAATGTTTTCTTACTTAAAAAAATATGTTAAGCTCTAAAAAGAATTTTATGGGAACAATTATATTTTACGAGCCGACAGGGTGGCGTAGTGGTAAGGCAGCAGGCCTCGGACGCCCAAGATCGTGGGTTCAAACCTGGCCCAAGTCGGTGGATTTTCAAGATGCAGAAAATCGTCTGCGGCCATGTCGTATCATTATGTGGCATGTAAAAGATCCTTTGAGTAGACATTTGGCTTGGATGCTCTCGGCGAAATTAAATTCCTAGTGCATATTGCATCAATGAGAACTCAGGCACCGCCATCTAGTGGTAACTGAACGTCAAAATTCTCATTCGGCGAAGGTACCACACTCATTGTGGTGCCGCTGAAAGAGATGGTACCATTTAACTAGAGAACGCACTAGGTCTGAAATGGTTGAGGACCAATAGCAGCCCCATTGGAAAGAAAAAAAAAATATATTTTACGATACATTTTTGTGTCTATAACATTTACCTTTCTATTTAAGTAGTAAATAACAATTGATGTTTGAAATAAAAATTATGATTAACTTCAAAAACACATTGAGCCATCGCCTACACCGATGAAAATCTTCTACATTTTCATCAAGCCAATAGAAACTTAACTTAAAAAAACAAAAACAAAAGAAGAAAATTTTCATCATTTATTCAAAATATAATCAAAATCACGTCAAAGAACCAAAATGTTATTTCAGTGCTCACATACAGGTAAAACATCTAGTCGTCGAGAAACTACCCTAATTAGTAATCTAGCTCAGTTCATCTGAATTGAATGGAATAGTCTTTTATAAAGGGAAAACATTAATTTTTTGCTTCAAAAATTGCTTCAAAAGATAATGTATTTCTCGCTTTTGAACAGATATTTGCATTTTGTTGGTTTTTAAGGAAACAGAAACGATTAGTTTAGAATTCTTCTCTTTAACTTTAACTATAAAACTAATTTTTCCTCACACTCAAATCAAGTAATTTTCCTGAAGAATATTTGAATTTGTAATTTTCATATGGTGATTAAGGTACAAATATTTTTTTTTATTACAGTTGTGTTCGCTACATTAGGGGCCATTCATAAATGATGTCATACTTTTTTTCAATATATTTGACCCCCCTCCGCCCCCCTTTGTCACATGTCACGCTATGTTACATTAGCATAAAATAGGTTTAATTTGCTGATTTTCAATGTTTTTATAAAAATCAAAATGTATGATGTCACACTTCTAGTTACCCCCTCCTCTCCCCTTGTCACAAACTGTCACACTTTCTTGAACCCCCCTCAACCCCTTGAAGCGTGACATCATTTATGAATGACCCCTTAAATAGTTTTGAACTTCGCTAAAACTAAATGCCGCTTTTCCTTTTTGTTAAGTTCTACATTTATTTACCATTAATCTGTTAAAATAATTCATGTCAATATTTACATGGTGAATTTGCATAAAAAAACCCCCCAAATATTATTGTTGTAGATATTAAATTAGCTAATTACTTACCAGTAAAACAATTAAGTAAAATGCTGGAAAAGTAGCCAATTGCGACACAGGACAAAAAGGAAATAGGCGCATACCACGCGACTGAAATTTTATAGAGGTAGAAAACATTTCTGAAAAAAAAATCAAAGGTACAACTTTTTCGATGACTACAAAAATTATTTTAGTAAAATTTTAAGAAATTTATTAAGAAAGTAGCTGAAAAAAGTTTTTGTAATCAGCTCGTGCGTAAAAAAAAAAAAAAAAAAAAAAAAAAAAAAAAAACAAGTCGATGGAATACCTGATGGTAAAATATTTTCAATAAATAAAATAAAGAAACCTAAAATTAGGTGCAAAAATATTATTACTGTTATTATTATTATTATCATTATTGTCATTAAAAAGAAAAATCACGATAGTTAGAAGTAAGCTTAAAGTTTGACAAATGTTAGTGAGGCATGAGGCTAAACCAACCAATTTTAGGAAAACATTTTCACTTTCTGACTTTGCTAAAGAACTAGGTTTTTAAAAATATTTTTATTTCAATTGAAAAAAAAAAAAAAATATTTGAAAGCGAAAAGTGTTAGTTGAAAAACGAAATGCAACATGAAATGTTTACTTGTAATTTTTTGTTGGTGCTATCGTGGTATTGACAGGTAGAGCCAAATCCGTCTTCGCATAATCTTCTGGATTCGAAGAAACATTATAAGCAAACAAACTTGAATTCAAGAATTCGTTTGAACTGCATGCTTCTACAGAAACTGGGAGGGATTTTGCAGGCGGACCATGGACAGGGGATGCAAAACTAATCCACATGGTAAAAGCGATGGAGATGACTAAGCCCACAATTACACCCTAGCATTATAAATAAATAAATAAAACATTATAATTGCCTACTGCGCTTTCCAAAGCAAAAGCAGTTACAGCAGAGCCACGGTTATCCGAGCCCCGACTAACCGAGTTCCGGGCTAACCGAGGTACATTAGTCTTTTTAAAAAACGCCTTTGGATTCGGCCATTTCTTCTTCTTCTTTTTTTTTTTTACTGGGTCAATGGCACCCTGACCGATGGCGCCGCCACTAACTAACGTAAGTTGCTTTTTCCTTTTGGTAGTGAGCAGTTCGTTTACAGTAGGGGGTCTTCAAGGCCGTCTTAGCCTAGTGGTTAGAGCGTCGGACTTCCACCTGGAAGGTCACGCGTTCGATACCCACTGAAGACCCACCATGTACAGTTGGGGATACGTGCATGTAAAATCAGTGGACCCCACTACATCGCCCCGTGCGCAAGAAATCCTAAGGCCTCTGCTAACAGGTAGGGGTCTTCAACCTTTTAAGTCCGAGGGCCACATCAAGAAGCTCATAAATATCGGCGGAACACAAATTGTCATAAAAAGTAGCGTCAGACCGAAAATTTAAGAGTGGATTTTATTCAAAATAAGTAAGGGTCAATGAAAAGCCGAATAAATGTTACTTTGTACTTTTTTTAATTATAAAGTGACATGGTACGCGACAGTGCTAAAAAATCAATTGACAATTAAAAAAATAATAATAACGAACTCATAACACTTCTGGAGGAATTTTAGTCCCTTCAGTCTGAATGGGATATTTGGCATTGCTTTTGCTTTATTAAAGTTTCGTCAGCTGGAAGAATCTGTGTTGTTGCGATTCCTAATGTATTCTCCAAATGTGTGATCCGTCAGATGTGTTATTGTTTGATTTTGTATTTTACATTTGACTAAATGACTGTTCCCACGAGGATTTTTCACTTGGGGGGAAGGGGCACTAATAAACCCATAAAACCTTTTGTTTATGTTCCCACGGCATGGCTTTTTCAGCTCAACATTAGGGGGGTAGAGCCATATGAAGGTCTCCTCCCTTAACTGGAGATATGAAACTATAACAGTTGAAGGGGGTCCGGGCAACACCCCTGGAGAAGAAAGCGTCCGGACTGAAACCATTGCGCAACGTCCGTAGGCCGACGCTCGTCACTCGGTAGCATTTACAATTAGGGTATTTTGAATCCCGACAGGAAATCTTTCGCTTAAAAATAAAAGGCTACAGTCAAGTTTCATATGGCATTCAAACATATTTAGATACATATTTATTAAGAAAAAGTATCTATGTAATAAACAGTACTATAATGTCCACGTGGAAAATATTTTACTGCAAATAACTAACATTTAGTTTTTAAGAAATGTGCTTGCTACAATTTTAAACACTTTACCGGAGATATTTTTGACAGATAGGCAATTAAGATACTAAAAGATTCAATTTTGTTTTACTTAGCCTTTTTAAACTAATATTAGTTCAGTTTCCGTATGCAAAAATATATTTTTCTTATGGTTTTGAATATTATGCTTGAAATTAACGAAGCAAGAAATACTACATTTGTTTGCATAAAAAAAAATCTTGACTAAGATTATTTAGGTATAAAGGCTTTAAAAATGAAATTGAAATGACCTTATAAGTTAAGGCAACATATTTAACAGTAAATAATGATGGATTTTTTCTTTGAGTTTAAATTCTTAGTGTTAAAATAATTTATATAAAACCGATGATGGACAAGTAAATGATTTTTGTTTGCGAAAAAATATGCCATTTTAAATGCATTCTCAATATTACTTTGTCCCTGAATGTAGTTTTTACAATAAAACACCTTTTTTCTACAAATTATATTAAAATTATTCAACTTTTATTTTTTAATTATTTTGTTGATAAGCTCGGTTGGATGCATAATTTTTAAGAAAATGTTGAGCGAAACAGAAATGATAGTTTCTTAATTCGTCTTCGGTGGGAACATTCTTAAAACGTCTTGAAAACATTCTGTGCTTTTTAATGTATTTACGGAAACTTGAAATAAAAATGTGTGTCTTTTACCTTGAAAAAATCTTTTTATATTTAGAGGAAAGTAATTTTACATTAGTAATTAAATAAGACTACATTGCAATTTAAACCACCGTTGCTTGTGAATATTTAAGTCACCACGGTCTCTCAAGGTTTTTTGGGAGATTATAATTAGAATTATTTTCAAGAATGCATAACTGGGTAATAATGCTAACCTGACAGAAACAACATGAAACTTTTTCAAAACTGCACGAGCACAATATAACCAGCTACGTATGTTAGAATTGGAATTACGCCACTTAAATAAGAAGTTAAAAGTTTTAAAAAATGTTTTGAGTGTAGATGGAGTAACAGCTATCATGTAATGGAATATGCTGTTTTCAAAATGATTGCTTTACAAAAGGACAAAACTAGTGAAGACCGGGTACCTCAGAACCAAAATCTATGATAAAAGCACATTTAAGAAATATTAAATACATTTATAAAATTAGCTCATCAATAGTATATTCGAACATAATGATTGATGCCCTTTCTCACAGAAATTAAACAAAAACGCATTTTGTTTCAAAATAATAGTAATAATAGTAGCAAGAAAAAGGAGTATTTGCTTTATGTTTAAAAATTTCTAATAGTAGCAATGAATAAAAGGGTTACGTAGGTAAAATCAAAAATTAAAAAGAAAAAAAAAACATTCGATTTGGTAACATGTCAAGTACGCATCTTTTACGCATTTCAAATGCTTATATTTTCTTACACTATTATAAGTTATAAAATATTAATTTTTTACTGTCATATTTTGGTATAGGATAAAATGTATTTCTTTCTAAATAACTGCACTCGTTGGATCCTTCAGTGAGTAATTCACAGAGGTTTGATTGCACAAACAAGCTGACTAATGCGAGCCACTGCAACAGACACAATAATGGATTTCGGCCTCCGACTTTGGCCTACGGAGAGAAGGGACTCGTTACTTCGCGAGGCAGTCCGGAGGCTTTCTAGTTCAGGGGGTGTTGGTCCGGGGGATTCTCCCCTGGGAAAATTTTGAAAACTATATGCAAACTGGTGAGTTTTGAGGCCTTAGGAGACTGTTTGTAACTGAAAAAATATTAGGAAACAAAACAAAAATTTTGAAAATTTAAGCGGACATTCTTATTAACGGCCACATGGAAGAGCCAAGTATCTGATTCCTCAAACGACTTACAAGCCCCCTCCCTTCTTCCCGAAAGGATGCTTTAAAAGTTTGTAAAAGAAAACTATTATATTTTTCGAGCATGGCATGATTTATATTTCACTATTCACAAGGGAGGAAACCCTTGACTTTTTTGAATTTAAGTATTTAAATGTTGACATTGCAAAATTGGACGCCCCCTAAAACTGCCTTCCCAATAACCCTTGCCTGCCACAGGGAACTGATCGGCCGACTGATCAACGACGCGAGGCATATTCAACATATTCAGTATACCTCAATTTTAGAGTTTCCAGCAGTTTATACAAATAAATAATTATATTAATCGGTTTTCATTTTTAGCAATGTAGCCGATCATTGAACAAATCGGAACGCCGGACTAGGAGTTTAATGCTCTCCTTCCAAAAGTTAAAATTTTCTCGATTATAATATTCTCTTTCTTTTTTTTAATTTTATTTTCTTTCTTTCCTTCTTCTTTTTAAAAATTTTTATTTTGTGCATCACAGTTGAAATTGCCGCCCGCGCCGCCCGGGGCAAGGACCCCAGCTGGCCACCCCCCAGATCCAAAATTGTCCTCACTTAGATGCTACCAAAGATAGAAGGCATGAACAGTACATGCTTACGTATTCCTATTCCTAGATACTCGTTTCGGACACGTAGCTCTAGTAAAAAATTAAAAACTTATATTTTGCAGCGGAGTCACACTGAAAATCTTCTACTTCTAATTAAATTTCAGATTGAACGCAATGAACCCAATGACTAAGGAGAGCAAAATATTTTCATTAAAATTTTATTCTCATGAAAGACTCAAAATCTTCAAGTAGACGAGCGAGTTCAGGCTCTCATAGAGCGTCCTATTCTCTTTGTAAGTGAATTTTTGCATCGTTTTCGGCCTTTTTCTTTTCCCCTTTATAATTTTTATTGTTTTTTTGAAGGTTTCATTTTTATTTCATCCAAAAGGGTTGGCGGTCCACTCAAATATCTTCGGCTATGGGTTGAAGACCCCTAGTTGACAGTTTGTTTACCTTCGTTTATACCGTACTGTATTGGTTGCGTGATGAGTGCTAAACTCATACGAACTGTTCTGTCTTTAGAGACTAAATTACAAGCCATCCGTAGACTGGATAAATGAGAGGCAATCAAAAAATTTGCTTTAGATTTAGGTGTGAGAGAATCATTTATTTCATAATATATATAGTAAATGCCTTTTTTTACATCTTTTGACTACGTTTTCATTCATTTCACCCGTTTTTATCAACGTTTCCCTCTCGCTTTGGACAGAGTCCGTATCATCCGAGTTTTCGATTATCCGAGGTACCCTCGCTCCACATTACCTCGGATAATCGAGGCTCTACTGTATTTGAAACAAAATGAATCACAAAAACACAAAATTTTATTTAAATCTGTTATATGAACTATATGATGGCCAGAGATTTTTCATGACTGTAAATTATAATTTGTGGCCTAAGTAGTACTAATGTAGATTCTAATTCATGATCTTTATTTAATTTTTGCTGGTACTTTTAAACTTTCACCCATAAATAAGGAACCATTTAACAATAATTAGAATAAAATATAAATTTAATAATAATTTATATCCTTACCTTTTCATTACTTCGAATTGTCATCATCCCAAGGAAGAACACTGCCAAAACTGGAGCACTAATTAAAGTGTAAATTGTCATTGTTATTTGAATCAAGTTGCCAAATTTTGAGACCAAAAAAGTTAGACTGATGCAAAAAAGTCCAAAAAATACACCTTGAAAAAAAATTTTTTTTAATTTTACGTATGAATCTTATTATAAGAATCTTATTTTTTTTATTTAAAGATAAATTTTCTTATAATTAAAAAAGTAAGTTATAATTTTTATACTCTTTGAGCTAGGTGATAAAAAGCAAAATAATAATAATAATATTTTCTCGTTTATTGTTTCTTACATAATTTAAAAACACTGAGACAACTAACCAGTCGTTAACCAATGAAAAGATTTTCATGTTTTCCAAACAATTTTCGTGTTAACGTATTGTAGAAATCCTTGTGTAAATAATTTGGTGTAATTCTGACAAATACATAACTTTTATTTACAACACATTAATATAAACATTACATACATGCAGATTAACTGATACATTCATACTTTAAAGGAGAAGGCAAAAACAAACGGTTAAGTACAAATTGTAGAATTAAAATATTAGGGGGACCGGAAAGCAATGTCACTTTTTTACATTAAATTCAAACGAATATTTTTTTAATAAGTCTTTATTTTTAATCAATAATATAGTTACCCTCGTTATCTAGAACCTTTTGACATTTAGTGTGCAAATTTTCAATCCCGAATCGATAAACATCAGTTGGTTTTTGAATAAAATATCTCGAGATGTCATTCTGGAGATTATCCAGATTTTCACATGTTTTGCCACTCAGATCATGTTGTAGGGATCGGAATAAATGGAAATCCGAGGGTGCGATATTAGGCGAGTATGGTGGGTGAGGCAGTACCTCCCACCTCATTTCTTTATTTTTTTACTGGGTTTTCCTTGCACAGTGCGATCTTGCATTGTCGTGTTGCAGAATGACGCTCTTTCTGTTGGCAATCGCCGAATACTTTTCGATTAAAAATTGCTTCACTCAATCCAATTGTTCACAATAAAGGCCTGCATCAACAGTTCGTCCAGGTTTCAGAGCTTCAGACTAAACAATTTCGCTCTTACTCCAAAAAACACACACAAAAGAGCCTTTTTGGGATGCTTGTGGTGATTCATTTATGGGGAGCCTCTGCTTTTCGCGTTTTGGATTATCAAATAGGAACCATTTTTCGTCTTCAGTGATCAAATGATCAACAAGAAGTTCCGTCTAGAACTATACGAGCCTACTTTCCCGTATACACCAAATTCAAATTTATAATCTAGCTATCTCTTTCTCATTGAGCTTTAGTTCTTAATTACTACAAACATACCTTTTTCAAAGAATAATACATATTAATTCACTCACTAAATCATTTTTTCATTTATTCTGTCTTTTATTTATTTATTCATTCATTTACTTATTCATCTATTAATTCATTCATTTACTCATTCATGTACTTATTCATTCATTTACTCATTCATGTATTTATTCACTCATTTATTTTTTCATTCATTCACTCATTCATTTACTTTATCATTGATTCACCTAATTATTCATTTATTCATTCTTTCATTCATTCATTTTATTCATTCCTCAATTTATGTATAAAAATTGGATGTTGTTTTTTTTTAATGTTATTTTTTTAAACTGTTCAAAAATGAACAAAAATTGTTCAAATCAATATTTTACAATGAGAGCTACTTCCAATAAGCTTGCTCATATGAACTTGGATCTTGTGCCCAGAGTTTACATAATTTGCTTCATTTTTCCCCATAGAAGCTATTGTTAAATTTTTTTGAACCGTTCAAAAGTGAACGAAAAATTGTTCAAGTCAAAAGATAGAAATAAGATGTCCTTGACCAGATCTTTCGAATGAAAAAAGAATTTTTCGAATCGGACAATTCGTTCAAAAGTTATTAGAGGGGACAAACAGACCCACAGATACAGTTTCCCCCATCTCAAAACCCTACTTTCAATTTTTTCTTTTTCAATCTTTATTTAATTACTTCACTTATTTTTGACTTTTCTTCATTTTTAACGGTATTTTTACGATACATGGAGTCTTTTTTCATGCATAATTATTATTTTTTGTTACTTTTACTGGAAAATAGGCTAAAGAATGGTTCTGCATGGTGCAGTTGAAGCAATACGTTACATGCGATGGATAGGTTGGCTTTGTTCTCTTCAGGCAGATTATGGAGGACCGAAATACCTGCGCTGCTTATTTTTCCAATCTGCTGTAAATGTTGCTGGATGGTCGACCGAGGTTGATAAGGGTTGTTGTTTGACAGTTCCTCGATTGTTTGACGGGGGTTCCCTTCCACTTCTGCCCTCAGCATCTCGTTGTCTAATAATGTTGTCCTGTCGATAGGATTCAGAGAGATCAAACTTACCGGTTCTTTTGTAAAAAAAACATTTTTAGGATTTATCATTAAATTGTAAAACCGACTAAAAACATAATATTTTTATTAGTTCATTCAATCGCTCACAAAGATTGAACGAATTCGATCAACTCCATAGAACAAAAATAACAGAATGTGATTAAGGGAGATAGGTTCGTTAATGAAAATAATTGGGATATAACGTTAAATTTTGTACCGTCACATGCTGAGAAAGGTAAATTTTCAAAACTTTATTATGAATTCACATACTATCGCCCTACACGTCAATCAAATCCTTTTAAAATCGATATAAAGAAGTTTTGAAAAAGTAGATTTGATCGATTCGGTGAACGAGGCATTGAATTAGCGATATGCTTCCGGTTAACTAATATTCGTTTATTTTTAAAACTTGGGCTTGTTTTAAACCATTGAGGCAATTTTTTGAACGAAAAAGTGCGTCTTATAAATTAAACTGATGATTTAGTTGGGAAAACGGGAAATAACGTGTAAGAAAAAGGTACTTTTCAATTACCCCGGGGCAAATCTCGACAAGCAGAATTTTTGGCGACAGAACACGCAAAAGGTTACCAGCGGTGATATTTCGTTTGGTGTTGGTTGCATCATTATTAGCGATTTTATCGCCTGCGCCGGATAATGGAAAAGTACTGCTTAAGATAATACCAGAAATACGTAGATATGCTATGAAGTCTATATTTACAACTCACTAAGAATTTTTGCAGTAACAGCTGTCTTTGATTTTGAAATTCCCCACGAGACGAAGAACGGACGAACCAGATCTTCTGCAGCAACGGCACTAAGAGAATTAATCACAGAAGACATAGTGCTCAATGAAGCACTGAAAATTCCACATATGCACAATCCAGCTAATCCAGGATATTTACTGAGCGTGGACACAATGAAGTACGGAAGTATCTGAAAAAAAGAAATGTTTTTGCAAACGAAAAGGTTAAAAAAAGATGATATTCAATTGAATATATGTAGCCATCATCAAATTTATAGGATACTGAAGTTTTTTTAATGATTGGTTATGAGGCTCTAAAAATAATATACGAAAGTCACCCTACAGTAGTTATCTATCTTTGTACAAAAAGAATTGGTAAATAGAGTAAAATGAATGAAAGGTTTTATACGGTTACACAAACCTTGTGCATGTACAGTAATACCTAAAATACTTGGAAGAAAATATTGCAAAATTGGTGAATTGGACAAAATGCGCATACTGCTTTAAATCTTTACGTGAACTAGGTACAATTTAGAGGGATATCTACAGTAGTTACGGGGAAGAAGGAACTATAGCACTTGTTAGATAGGTAACGTGCATAAAGTCTTTTAAATGATAACACAAATAATTTGAATGTGCAGCAATAGCTGGACAAAATTGTGGGAAAAGTTGAGCATTGTCTAATTGGATAAAATACTTAAAGTGCTAAATGGTTACACAAGCCATGTACAGTGCACAGGCACACCTGCAATATTAGTGGGAAAGAAATAACTGTAGAATTCGTTAATTGGGTAATATTTGTAAAGTATTGCAAATTATTGAACAAATCATATAAAGTGCGCTGTGATATCTACAATATTTGTGGGAACGCAAGAGCTGATGGGAAAAAAATAAAAAATTAAAATAAATAAATAAATAAATGTCATTGGTGATGAAAAAAAGTTCGAAAATTTTTGCAACTTATACTTTAAGTAAAATACAGTTTAAAATAATTTCATTTATTTCTAAATTGTGTATAGTGGATTATACAATAAATTTTATTTTATTTCTTAACTATGAATAATAATTTGTAGAATAAAATTTTATTTTATTTCTCAATACTGAATAGTGGATTGTTCAATACAATTTGAATTTTCATCATATATGCATGCATATATTTCGCAGTTACAAAGAATCTACTTACGCATGGTTAAAGAATCTCTGACAAAAATACCAGTGTCAGCAATATCTTAACTGTTCTATCAGTCTCATCTTCGCAAAATGAAGAGATTTTTAACTACGAAGCAAATGTAATATATTCTCATAGATAAATTCTATCTTACGAATTCAACTAGCAATGTCCTAAGGTTGAAAAAAAATAATACACATATTTTAAAAAATCACTTTGAATCAAAAGGTCAAGGATATATTATTAACGTCAAATATATACAGTAAAACCTGTAAAGTTGACTACCTTTGTAAGTTGACCACCTGTCTAAGTTTACCACTTTTGTTAGGAACGGAATTAGCCCAATATGATATATAATATAGGGAAACCTTTGTAACTTGATCATCTAGTTCGATTACCTGTCTATATTGATCATTTATGTAAGACAAATTTGTGTGTCAGTATTATAAAAAATCCTCTTCAAGTTGACCGCCTAATTATTACTCTATTTATTTATCTATTTTTGCAAAGATTTAAAAAAACTAAAATAACTTTTTGAGGATATTTTTATACTATAACGTTAGACCTGGATTAGTCTATGGATGGAACATCAATATAAAGTTTGCCTAAACTTCTTTGTAAGTTAAACATATGGGAAAACTACCTATGAACACTCTTTTGTTCTTTTATTAAGTTTCTTCTATTTTCTTTTATCTGATGCAGCCAGTTTGAAAAATTATGTATTTTTAGGAAATATTTAAGTTGCATGAGGTACATTGTAAGTCATTTAGGTTACATTTATCTATTGACATTTTAGATAATTGGGGAAAAATAGCTAATTACTATTTTTAAGTAACGTTAATACATAGAGCTATATTTTAATTAGTTACAAATGAATAGATGCATAGTGTAAGAAATGACAAAAAAAAAAAAACCCTCCACCCTCTTTAAGTTTCCACCTGTCTAAGTTGACTACTAAAGTGATACGCCACAAATGGTCAACTTACACAGGTTTCACTGTATGTATATATATATATATATATATATATATATAGATATATAATTATATATATGGTGCTTTTCAGCAAAGGAAATAACGTTCATTTGCTTTAATAGCATCATCTGTGGAAAAAGTGTCACTTTTAAAGGAATACAATAGGGATCATTGCAATTTTCTAGCAGACTTAGTTTTAAAATTATGATTTTCGAGTTATGCCATTGGTACAGAATTTAAGCAATATCCTCCAGTTGTATTATAAGAACCCCCTCAACTGTAAAACCACATAGATTTATGTAAATTTAAAAAATCTGTATAATGATATTAAAATCACTGAAGCATATACATTCTATAACAAAAAAATCGACGCAATAAGAAGAAGTTGTCCAATTTAGACAAAAATTAATGGATAGGAAGATTATGTACAGAATAGAAAATGATTAAAATTTCAGAACAATTGAATGATTTATTTCAGAATTACAATAACCAGCTCAACAAGGTGTTGACTCGCCTCTAGCCTGGATGCAAGCTGCCACCCGGCGTGGCGTAGACCGATAAAACTCCTGCGGTATTTCTTGTCAAATATGCTCCAATTGTCGGACTACGACATCTACATTCCCTACCGGATGCAGTCACCTTCAAATCATATCCCAGACATGTTCTAAAGACAGTTCATAGCAACACGTGCCGCATGTGATCTGGTATTGTCTTACAGAGAAATAACCGCAGGGTGCGAAAGAAACGGTAGAACATCAGATCTTAGAATGTCGTCAACGTACCGCTGTGCAGTAAGTGTACGTCTAATCACGACCAACCAGACAATAATAACTCTTTGTTGAGGGTCGGAGTGGCGTGTAATAGTGAAAGCAGGATCGGCACGCTGCCGTTGGCGTCTCTAGACACGTCTTCGACGATCGTCTGGACACAGTTGGAAGCGGGATGCGTCGCTAATGACTATACGTCGCCAGTCAGCAACATTCCAGCCTGGTCGAGCCAAGCTCCCCCCATTTTTCTCCACCAGACCCCAACCTCTTAGCCGTAGCCTTAGGTTTAAGCCAAGCATCACTGTAATCTGACACGACAGTTTGCAGGCGTGAGTGGCAGGTGGCGTAACGGTCGGTACGAGCGTCTGTGAGCCATGGTGGACACTTGTGTACGGGTCGCACGTCTGGTGATTGATAGCGATGAATCCGGCGCTGTACCAGCTGATCTGACAAACACTTTGTCCTCGCGATCTGTTGTGGTCTTACGTCGACAGCTACCATCATGACCCTGAAGTTTGCCACTGTCCACCAACTCTTCCCAGCATCGTCTAATTGCCGCATCACTTCGATTCAAATGACGAGCGATTTTCCGATTTGCCCAACCTGCCTCTTTCAATCCAATGATACGACCTCTATGAAACTCTGAGAGTTGCTCCTAATGAGCTCGAATCCTGCGGCGAGGCATTTTTTTCAATCGTTGAAAAGTATTCTAAATCGCAATGAAGCAAAAAAATTCAGCAACAGTTCCATTATGTACATCTGCTGGATGCGCAGTTCCAATGCGCTGGAGATCTCACTATTCATTCATTGGACACCAGATTTTAATTGTTTGCATATTTGGTCAAAAAAATTTTGCTTACGAAATTTCATAGCAATCGGTAGATCCCTTCTTGGGGCGTCGATTTTTTTTGTTATTGAGTGAGTGAAAGCGAAAGAGTTAATACGTAGCATTTTTCAGAGCTCACAAGCAGCAGCTTGTTTAACTCTTAAGCAGATATATATTAACTCCAACGTTTACTTAAACTGATATTACTTATAAGGGGCAATGATTAAAAATTCCATAACGGCTTAGAATGTTCAAAATTCAACGATTCATCAGGTGTAAGGAAACAAACATGAAATAAATTAGTAAAATATTTTCAATGAAATATCTTTAAAAAAGCTTTTCACCTGGTCCGCTGTTGAAATAGGTTTACTGGGAGATGTCATTGGATCACATTTAGAATAAAAAGCGTAAAGTATTACACCGGCCAAACAGTTCAGGAGGAATAGACCACACGATAAAGGAATACTAACATACAATGCCCTGAAAAAAAACAAGTATTATAACAAATATAATTAATTGATGAAAAAGTGCGCTTACAATGGTAAATTTATGACGAACAATGCACATATTCAATACTGAATTTTAACTATAGTTCTACTAGTAAGCTCTTTACTTGTAAGCAATTTACTATTAGTTACATATGTACAGTAAATGATAATATACGTTTAAAACGAGATATATAATCTAGTGCTAGTTAAGAAGAAAATAAGGGAAACACTTCATATAGAAATCATTTATGAAATAAATAATTTCTGTTAAATGGAACAAACGATTTCTGACATTATTAAAATAATTTTAAATATTAAATCGTTGTAAAATAACAGTAGGAAATGAGCAACTGAAATAAAGAAAAAAATTAAAAAAAAATCTTTAGAAAAAAAGTACGTTTAGAGGTAAACGAACCAATTTTCCCGTATACAAACTTAGATTTTTTTTTATCGTCCGTAAAAGAATTTTCTGAAAAGCAAACGTAGATGGCATAGCCCGTTTCAATTCAGGCAGGTAAAAATAAAATCTTACCTTCATAGTCTCAGAAGTTTTTGAATTTCACATATGTTAAATTTTAGAGCTTCGTGAGTTATAGGCATGTTTTTGTTTTGCTCAAAAAAATTCCTGGCCCGAGATACGGGCCGCCAAAGATGGCGCCTTCGGCGCAATTTCTCACTTGCGATTTTCGACAAAAACTTTCAAGTTCTCCATTTCAGGAACGGTGTAAGATATTTTGATGCGGTTTTTTTTTTATTTGAATGATAACAATATTCTGTTTAAGATAAAAGGCTAAATTTTAAAATAGCTATTTAACTTTTTTTGCTGCAGCCGTTTGAAATTTTTTTTTAAAATCTTCTTTATTTTTTTTCTCAAAAAAGCCAATCTCAAAATTTTTAATTTTATTACAGTTGGTTAATACCATTAAATACTACATTCCCTGGAAAGGATAGCTTCCACTTTTGCGTTTAACGGTTTTTACAAACAATTTAAGATTTTGCCATATGTTTTATCAGTTTTGTTAATAACATAGTCATATATTGGTCTCATTTAGTCAAAATTATATTAATTTAATTTTTTAAATAAATATTAGAAACATATCCCCCCTTCCCACAAAAGAAATTTACCAGTAGACAAACAGACAGACATACATTGCCCAATCTTATTGTCTGCTACTTTAAATTATTTATTGATTTCCCTTATTTTTTTAAATATCATTTTCCCATTTTTTCATAGCTAGAGTTCAAATCTATTAATTGTTAATTTTAATACATGTGTTATTCAATAAAACATAGCTTTTTATATTTGATTTTTATATCTTGCTATTGATTTTAAGAAAAAAAATTAGGAACACTACGAGGGGGGGGGGGGATCAATTTAGGATACAATCACTTTGCATTTTTCTTCCTTTTCTTTCATAAGAAAGTTAACAAAAACAAAGCACATGCATGAAGCACCACTAATTGCTTTATCTATAACTTACGACATAAATTTGGGAAGTGGTATGTTTTGGAAAATATCCATATATTGTAAGCTTTAATATGTTTTTGGTTGTAATATATTAGTGTTTTTTCTTTCCCTTTTTTCTTTTTTTGAAAAGATATTTCAAATATTTATCAGGCTGTACATAATTTAAAGCAGATTATTTTTAAAAAAAAATCATTGATTTAATTCAATAGTTCTAACAAAAATCAAATCAAACAAAATGTTCAAGAATTTATTACTAATTTGAGTTAGCATTATGAGCTGTGAGGTATATGCCAAAAAACATCTTCTCAATTCAAAACAAGAAAAAATAATTTCAATAATTATGTTGTCCTGATAGTAACGAAATGGCATTGATCTTACCTTCAGAGGTACAATGGAATTTAATGTATCGTTCCATAAAAAGTTACAGAAGCAATCAGCTAATTTTTATGCAGGTATTTAAAGAAGGAAGTAGAAATTTAATAGAGAAATAAATATCAAAATATTTTCAATGGGGCAATGGAACAAAATGTTGAGGATCTGCCTAACAAATTAAAACCAATCTTAAATGCTTTAAATAATTTGAAGAAGATAACTAAATTAGCCGAAGCTGTTACAAGTGTTGAGAAAAAGCTAGAAAATAACCTAAATCATCAAGATAAAGTAATTAATACACCGTTTTTTTTTTTTTTTTTTTTAATATGAACATGCATTGACACCTTTCTTTTGATTTTAGCCCTCTCTAACCCCAAAATATAAAATAAGAGGTTTAAGAGCCAATTAAACTTGGTTAAAGAAAACACTGAACTATGAAGTAAATGGCTAACAACCTGGCGAATGTGCAGTAATTAATTTTTCTTACACATGCGTATTGGGTTGAAAGTACAGTGTATTGCATTTATTTTTCTAAATTTTTAGCATAAATGTACACTTTTCAATGTAAAACTCTTATTTTCACTTAAATAAATATTATATTCATTGCATTTTACTCAGAATGTCAATCTTAAGTTATGTTTATGGTTATGATAAGCAATCTCGTTTTAATTTTTAAAAAAAAAAAACCTTTTTTTTATTTAAAAAAAAGTCATTATTCTTTTCGCGCTAATATTATTTATTAAGAATTAATTGCCATGTCAAAGAAAATTAAATTAATATAATTTTGACTTAATGAGACCAATATATGACAAGGTTGTTAACAAAAGTGTTGAAATATATGTCAAAATTTTCAATTGTTTGTAAAAACCGTTAAACGCAAAAGTGGAAGCTCTCAGAGAATGTAGTACTTAATGGTGTTAACCAACAGTAAAAAAATTAAAAAATTTAAGATTGGCTTTTTTGAGAAAAAAATATAAAAGGTTTTTTAAAAAAAATTTCAGAAGGCTTCAGCAAAAAAATTTGAACATATATTTTTTAATGTAGCCTTTTATTATAAATAGAATATAATTTTCTTTCAAATTAAAAAAACCGCATCAAAATATCTTGCACCGTTCGTGAAATAGAGCATTTGAAAATTTTTGTCGAAAATCGCAAGTGAGAAATTGCGCCGAAGGCGCCATTTTTGGCTGCCCGTATATCGGGCCAGGAATTTTTTTGAGCAAAACAAAAAAATGCCTATAACTCACCAAGTTCTAAATTTTAACATATGTGAAATTCAAAAACTTCTGTGACTATGAAGGTACCCCCCTGCCTGAATCGACACGGATTATACCAACTCCTTTATGTGAAAGAAAATCGATATCAAAACCATTTTCTTAAACTGATAAGAGTTTTCTGTTTTTAAATTCCAACTATTAATGTTTATTTTTAATAAAAACATAAGAATTTCCAACTTTGATTTCCTCCCCCCCCCCCCCACACCCGTTTTTTATTATTATTATTATTAGTATTATTATTATTTTTTTTTTTTGCAAGCGTAAAAGAAACAAAATACGGAAATAAATTACATAGAAATTTTTCAATAATAATTTTAAGAATTTAATCCATGCGAGCCGACTTTCCCGTATACTACCAACTTCAAATTTATAATCTAGCTATCAATATTTCTCTCTCTTTCTCATTTAGCTTTAGTTCTCAATTACTTCAAATATACCGTTTTCAACAGTTAATACCATATTCATTAGCTCATTCATTCACTAATTTATTTACTCATTCATGTATTTATACACTCATTTAATTATTTTTTCATTTATTCGCTCATTTTTTCACTCTTTTATTTATTTACTCATTTATTCATTCATGCCTTCTTTCTTTCATCCTTTCACTCATTCAATTATTCATTCTTTCATTTTTTGACTCATTCATTGCAAAATATCCTTAAAAATCCCGATGAAAAAACTTCATAGGAAAATAGGCTTGTTTAATTCTGGTTAATCCTCGTATATGTACATATTCTATGGTCTAACATCTTTCCGGTAAAGTTTGTTCCAATCAAATCCGTCTGCTAAATCAGGATTTATATAGGATTGAAATTTCCTGGTAGCCGCTAATGTTTTTTTTAAACTGTTTTCAAAAATGAACAGAAACTGTTCAAATCAGAAAATATTTCATGCCGAGAGCTTCTTCCAATAACCTTCTTCATAGGAACTTGGATCTTAAGCCCAGAGTTTACATAATTTGCTTCATTTTTGCCCATAGGCGCTAATGATAAAATTTTTTGAACTGTTTAAAATTGGACAAAAATTGTTCAAATCTAAAAGTAAGATATGGAGATGAGATGTCCTCTCCGTGATCTTTCGAATGCAAAAAAAAAAAAAAAAGAAATCTTTTGAATCGGACAAGTCGTTCAAAAGTTATTAGGGGGGTAGACCCACCGACATACAGATTGACATTACGACAGAGACACATTTTCCCTATCTCAAAATCCTACTTTTAATATTTTTATTTTTAAACCTTTCTTTAATTACTTCACTTATTTTTGACTTTTCACTTTCACTTATTTTTTAACCATATTTTTATGATACATTAAGCCTTCTTTCTTTATTTATTTACTTATTTTTTTACTTTTTACGGGAAAGTAGGATAAAAAAAAGAAGTGATATTTTTTTTTTTTAGTTTCCAATGCTCTTTAAATTTAATGAGCTTTAACAATTTCGGCTACATTTTTTCTTTTTTTAAAATTATATTAAGATTTTTTTTTTACATTTACTAGAAAGTAGGCTTGGAAATTATCTATATGGAAGAAACAATGACACAAAAAATGCTATGAAAAATTTTAGCAGCAACAATAATATTTAAACATTAATAAGTAAACTCAATTGAGTTAAAATAGATCAAAACAATGATGATCATACTTGTAAGAATCACAACTTTAGGGCTTACGAAATCATAATCTTGGGCGGTGTTACTGCCAGTTGAAGATGAATAAAATTAATTTATTTATTTACAGCTAATATTATAATTTCAGAAATAATAACTAAAATAAAAATGCACTGAAAAAAATTGAGTAGCTTTTTCCCTTTTTTAGAGCGAAAACTAATTAAAAACTTATACCGAGTTTTTGCAGGTAGTTTTTCTATTGCTCTAGAAGCAAAATTTTGGTATTTATATAAATACATACATTCTCGCTCGGGGAAGATCCTGAATCGTTAACAGTCTCTGTATTTGCATTTGACCAGTCCCAAAAGCAGACAAAGATGCTATTGTACTTTGGAGCAGCACGTTGAAGAAAGTGAAACGAACTTGAGGATCCAGGTCCAATCTAAAAAGTGTAAGTGATTAATATTTTAACTTATTCTCTTTGCGCAAAGCTTAAATCACTTCGTCAGACGATGTGCTAACTACTACATAACTTATGATTAATTTTACATTATCCTCTAAACTAACTCAAATGACCCACAAAAGTTTAATGTGAATCAATATCAAAATGAATATTTCAGTTCCAGGGGTTAAGTCACACAAAGAAACGCATTCTTTGAAATAACCTTTTCACTCATAATATTACATGGGAACTAAGACAACCACTAGGCTTTGGTGGGGAATTTAAAGAAAAATCTTGGAGAAAAATTTGGGCCGTAACAAAAATGTAAACAAAATGGCATAATTCAAATGTAACAAAAAAAGGCTTCAGTCAAACAGTCTTCCCGGGCTGTTAAACACATTTTCGTTGCATGAATATAGTAAAGGCCAAAGTAAAAATTCATGCAAAATTTCTGCAATCGCATGTTAACGATAAGGCAGTTGAAGTGCTCAGAAACAAAGGGATGTAAGCGACAAAATTAACAATTTGGGATAACTAGTGCAAATGATAGAGAAAGCACCATTCTGTATTATGGCAAGAGATGTTAGGGATAGCTCTAACAGGTGCTCCGCCAAAACGTAATTTAGAAAAAAATTAACACCAAACATCTCGTGAGATTCAAACTTTGAACGCGTTTTTCGCAGAATCGTTTTTTAGTGACTTGCATGCCTTTGCTTCTCACTGCCTCAATTGGCAAAGAAAGAAAAAGAAAGCTGAAGAAAGCAATATTGCGCCATGTGTTTCTCTTCAATTTAGGTTACGAAATGCTATTTTAAATGATCAGAAATGAGGCAGTGAGGAGCAAAAGAATGTAAGTGGCAAAATTGAAAATTTGGAGATGACTGGTGCAAATGATAGAGAAAGCATCAAAGTTCTATATTGGGACAAGAAATGGTAGTAAGAGCTTTAACACATGCTCCGTTTTAACGTGATTTAGAAAAAAATTAACATGAAAGGTCCCATAAGATCCAAACTTTGAACGCGTTTTTCCCAGAATCTTTTTATATACTCACTTTCGTCCCTTTGCTTCTCATTGCCTAAAATGAAGTCAATAAGCATGCAGAAAAAAAAATAAACAGCTAATCGTTAACTTTCATTTTAAGTCTGGCATTGTTTCGTGGTACCGTTTGATTGAGAGTAAATATTAATTATGGTAACCTTTGCCTTACGTTGTGAATCAAAGTGATATAAATTAGCCAAAAGCCAAATTTTACTTTTATCGTACCCTGGCACCAGAAGTCTTCCTCCTTCATTAGCAATTTTAAAAACTTCCTTGAATCCTCCCACTTCGATGAGACCTCTAATGCTAACTGTAAACATAGCCAGAAACATTAGCAGACTTTGGAAAACATCTGTCCACAACACAGCTTTCATACCGCCCTGAGAAGATAAAATTTCCATTTCGTTAAAGACAATTTCGTAGGCTATTTTTTAAATATATACGTAAATATTGTAGCGCAAAAAATATACGTATTGGGCACCGGATCACAGTGAGCCAAAAAAATGTCAATTTCAAGAGGAAATATTCATGCTGTAAGAAATTTTTTATTGTGGATTTGTAGTACAACGTAAGTATGAAATCTGAATTGCAAAAATTGTTATTATCATTAGCAATTTTCTAATAAAATAACAAAAAAGAAACATAAAATTTTTCTCTCACTGTACCCCAAATTTGGGGTGCAGTATTCAAAATACATATACTGTACAAAATACATAGACACGTACATATACCGTACATATACAGTACAAAATACATATACAAGTACATATACAGTAGAAAACACATATACAAGTACATATACAGTACAAAATGAGTATACTAGAACATATACAGTGCAAAATACATGTACAATTATATGTATTTTGAAAAAAAATCTTTATCTTATTTAGGTATCGCTCAAAGCTCCCCAAAAGGGTGTCAGCGGGACCGCCCTACTCCGTCACCCCGTGGTGACGGTACTGCTATATCTTGATTCAAATTTTAAAAAATCCCCCCCCCCCCAAAAAAAAAGAAAACGCTTGTGTCCCGGTCCCCCCTACCCTTTTGAATTTAACATTGAACAACAGTTTGAAAGACAGAGATATGTTAGGAGAGTAAAATCGTTCATTAAAACAGTATAATAATAAAGCACATTGTATGTAAAAAAATACAAAAAAATATGGTTGCTGCAATCACAAATGTGCTTACACAACCCAGGATTTAAAAAAAAAGAAAGATAGAAAAAATTACTAATTTGAAAGGAAAACTAATAAGTTATGAATGCCCATCAATCCAGATGCCGTCATAAATCCTGATTGACATTAACTGGGTAAGTTTTATAAACGTAGCTTTACTAATTTATTCAGGAAATTCTAATATTGCTTAACAGAGCTCATCTTTGGTAGCGTCAGGTGGGGTAAAAGGGGTCAGTTTTAGCTATTTTCATATTTAAAATATCATAGCAACAAAACCAGAAACATTTCTCATTTCTTTTCAATTGCATCTTAACATTGTACTCGTTTAGATCAATTTTATGTCATTTTAATATTTATTTTTTAATTATGAAATAGTTTAACTGAGCTTATAAAGTTGTGACCTGTTTTACTCCACCGTGGGGTAAAATGGGTCATAATGCAAAATAATGCTGAAAACAGTTATTTATTACTTTGAAATTGAAAAAAAAAGTAAGTAACATATTCAGCAACATTTTGAGTTATAATTACATTGAAATGTTAAAATAATATTGTTCTAGATTGTTATATATTGGTTCACATAACATTTCCAACAGCATCACTTCTCTTTACCACATCAACATAATCTTTTTTAGGGAAAACATTCAAAATTTTTTTTTAAATTTAATTACAATAAAATAGACAACATACACTATTTAAGTTTAGGAATTTTCTGCAGTGAGGTTGACCATGACCCATTTTACCCCCTCCAAAAAAAAACTGGTGTAAAAATTTCGATATTTAATTTTTGTTTTACATGCTCGGCTGGAATTGTTCTCCAAAGTTTCTTTGTGCGGAAATCCTTTAAATTTGAGTTGTTATTTGATAAAATATAGAGATTTTCAGAAGTTGGTAAACCATGTGTTTAGCACACTATCATCCAAAAATTACAAACATATTTTTTGTGTTGCCATATTTAAGAACCTAACTTTTTTTAGAATGAAAAATGTTGCCAACACATTGAAATATAACATAAAAAATACTGGTTTGAAAATTTTAATTTCAAGTTCTATTACTTTGAGTTTTTTATCAAGTGACCCATTTTACCCCATCCTACCCTATAATATTACCTGTTCTTTGGATAAATTTTGAGAACTAAAATTCTCAGTAGTCCTCAATAGGATCACAATCATCAACAACATTTATTTTATTTATTTTATTTATTTATACCTCATCAATCACCACCGTACCTATCCTGACGAGCGTTTAACCGTATGTAATGATTAAGAGGAACGAACAGAAAAATAACAGAAGAGAAAGACCCTGCGAGCGCTGCTCTCACCAGCTGGGTGTCACAGAGCATGTGATGTTACCTATACAAATTTTGAAAAATAGAAAATAGACTACAAACTTAAAAAAAAAAAAACACATTGTAAATAACAAACAACAATAATAATAATAAAAATGACATAAATAAGATGAACAAGGAAAATAACAAAGATTTGAGAGCTGCAATTGAAAGTCCTATTGAAATTATTACGAAGGAAGCTGGAAGTCATCTCCATAAGTGTTTAGGAGGAACATAACTGCATGCATCAACAACATATTAACATTGTTAGTAAAATTTATAAAGTAATAATTTGAATTACTGTTGCAGTTATATTTATGCATTATATACATAAACAGCATCACCGACCCGCACGTATATAAAATTGATCGATTAAAATGGTACTAAAATTATTCTTACGGACTTATGCTCATTTAACAGCAAATTCTTATAATGATCATTAATGCATATCATTTTATTTACTATTCTTTTATACTATTTTTTTCTATATGTAAAGCAAAATAAGGCAAAAATTACTTACCAATGTGCAATAGAATGTACAAACAACTCCTATAGAGATAACAGACACCCAAATAGAAAGATTCGTAACTGCACTGAGGGCTAGACCAGGAGCGTATAATACTACAGCCAGGTAAAGAATCTGAAAGAAGGAATCAGTATATTGTTTCGCATTCTTATGAACATCAAATTTCGTGAAATATATTTTTATCGTGAATCAATTGCATCAGAATTCTTAATTAAGAGCTTAAGAGACACAGGTGTTACAGAAAATTCTCACCCTTCGACAATGCAGGAAGCAAACAAACTTTATGATTATTATTAATCTTTTATATAAGCGGCTTAAGTGTCTGTTTGTCGCCGATAGCTTATGGGTTGCTAGCGTAACTGTAATTCAATTGCCATTGACGTAACACATGTTAAATATACTAATAATCAAAATATTTCTCTAGCATTTTGAGTAAGGCATCGCTAGATTTGCAATCTCCGTTAAAAATTAATGTAAACGCGAATTTAATTTAATCCTTTTTTCTTTGTTTTAATTTATTTTTCGTTTGCGCTTTTTATATATATTAAAGTGGCAGCGCTCTTTTTTCCAGTTTCGTTAAAGCTATTGTTTTGACGATGATTATGTTGGATATAAATAAATATTTTTGACAAACAATTTGATTATATAGTGAATAATATTTCTATTTTCCAGACTATTATAACTTAGATGTTTTCGGTAAGAATATTTTTTTCGAAGTTATTATACGTTTATTATTTATTCATTAAACTTTACTGTTTTACCTGATAAATATCTCTTTGGTTTGATGTGCATTTTTGGTTACTGGGAGAATTGTATATTTATTAATATCTAGAACAGCGGTCATTTCATATGACCGCCGGGCTAGTTTACTATAACTTTTTTTTTTCCAATTTTCATCCAAACAAAGAGGGTTGAGAGCAACACATTTTGAACTTTATATAAGGTAAATTGGTGGAAGATGCCACACTTAAGGGTTTTTTTCGATTAGTACATCACAAATTGAAATAACAGGATAATGAGAAAAATACACATTATTTTTCAATGTTTAATTTGTTGCGTACACAAGTTAATTTTCTTCTCAGTATGAAAATAAATGAAATATTAAATGTTAAAAAAAGTCACTCAATTGTGGCATCTTCCCCCATATATTTGGGAACGATGCCCCCATTTATGGGGTAAGATGCAACACCACAATAAATAAAAGAAAATGAGACAAACATTACAAAAATTAAACATGAATTAACAATGACTATTGAGAAAAAAAAATTCTTTCATACCAATTAGTTTGCTAAAAATAATAGCAATTTATCAAGTTATTAAATAATTTGTAGTGGATATTTCATAATTGTGTTGTAAAATAATTATTAGTTTTAAATAAACAATTAAATAAGATAACTAATCGAGCAAATTCTTTTAACTTTTAGTATGATATATTTTTAATGAGGTACTTTGGAACTTACCTGTTGCATGACGAAGAAAAAAGAGCAAAGATTTCGAGATTTTTTTCCGAAGCGCCTCTCAATATACTAAAAAAAAGCACCCATACATATTTTTACAGATAGAAAAGTAACAAAAAACAAACTTAGAAATAAATTTAAAAAACAGTAAAACAGATATATATTTCTGAAAAATTAGTTTTTTCATTCAAAGATTGCAGTAGGTGTTTGTTTGTTTCTTTGATTTTATGTTCATGTATTGAACATACAATTTTTCCCGGCAACAAAAATATAGACTTGCATGCATTATAAAAAAGCTTTATTACAACAAATCTAAACTTTATTAAAGCCTCACTTCAGAATATTAATAAGAACTATTTCTGTGCCCACTGAACGTTTTTTTTCCCTAATTTAAAGAACTGGATTCCTGCAAAATATGAAATATGATTAAATTGCTTACCTCGTAGGTTGTTGGTGCTTGAATCTGGAAGAATACTGGTAAGAAAATGAACGATGAAAGCAGAATGCCAATGGTGATACCAAGGACTTTAAAAGAGTACTTAGTGCCAAATCGGTATATTTCACCTGGTGTTCCAAGTATTGCAATACCAGATAAAAAGGAAGCCATCAGGGACACTGTCACAGGAAAGACAGACATGTTCTTCCCAGCTAATAAGTAATCTTCAGCTGTTTTCTGCTTTTTACCTGCAAAACGGAAATAAATGCCAATGCCTGTTGAGATTAGAAGCATAACAAGGATCGTAAGGTAGTCCACCGTTCCCAAGGTATCTTTTTGTCCTTCCATAACTGTTTATGTCTGTCAGAGTACCTAAAAGGAAATTACACTTATTTTCTCTCAAGTACGTCAGCAATATAAATTATGTGTAATGCTTAACAGAAGTCTTCAGAATGAAGGCATATACTACAATGAAATTGCATATCAAATAAACAAGATTCATCAATCCAAACCAAGGCTGAACTTGATCCAGTTTACTTTTAACTGTTATTCAGGCTGTTTCATTTCGCCTTAAATAAAGGGACAAAAATAGGGGTCGGCACTCAGCGCCATCTATTCAACTTTGAGGCTACTTTCTAACAGATAAGAATCAGATTATTGATTTGGTGTAATTGATTTGACGAAAAAAAAATTTAACCATCGCCAGTTTCAGTAGTAATTATGACTAAAAAAGTTCAGTTAAAAACTTGAGAAATTCTAATGGTTGTCTATTATTAATTTTAAACTAATTCAAGTAAAGTAACGTAACGGTTACGATCAAGCTCAGCCTTGATCCAAACACTCAAATGAAAAAAAAATGACATAGATTCTTTTGAAGAAATAGATCTTCAAAGCATTTTTTTTTTTTTTCTGAAAATTTACAGTTTTCACATTCAAGTATTAGTTAGTGCTTTTTTTCATTAGTTTTATATTTATGGATCAAGAGCAAAATTTTGCTTGGCAACAGAAATATTGATTTTTAGTACTAGTAAGTAAATGCCTTAGTACTAAAATAGAAATAAAACTTGTTAAAAATCTCACCTCAGAAAGTTGGTGGATATAGTTTGAGTGACTACGTTTTCTAATTTGTAAGATAGGTATAAAGAATGGACCCTTACCTAGTACATCAAACCTGCAGAACTTTAATGATTCTGTTGGCTTTTGAAATCTGAAATGGCTATTATAATAAGTATGACGAGAGAGATATCAATAATATCAAACAATCAGTTGTTTGGGAATCTCGCAAAATATCACCAAATTGAAATTGGATTTGCCATCTCTTTTTTGGAGGCCAAATTATCCCCACGTTGGTGATGGATTGCCAAATTGTCGCCAATCCAACGTCACTTCCTAATGCATTCTGTTTCATTGTTTCCCTCTCTATTATTCGCATTTATTTCCTTTCTTTATTCTGAAATATCAGTATAACGGTCTCTAGTCAAAGAAAAATAATAAGCAATCTTGGAAATACATGGGGAAAAATTCTATGGTAAAACCTCCCATATGTAACGGGCAAAAAAATCGTGTTTTTTTAAATAATAATACTAGTTAATGGACACATATATACTTCATATTCTTCCTTTTCTATATAAACAAAACAGAGAATTTGTGTGTCAGTTTATGTGTGTGTGTGTGTCTTTCGATCGCCTCCTGCCGAAATGGAAAGGTCCCGAAGTATGAAGTTTTGACTATAGATACCTTGAAGCAGGTCCTCGTCCACCTCGAAGCGTTTTTCCGAAAACTCAAATTCTTTTTTTTATTCCAACTTTATGCGAAATTTAAAATTTTAGAACTATCTTACCGGAGAAGCATGATACATCAATTTTGCAGTATATAAAGGCCCGTAAAAAAACTTGAAAAATTTGTGGAATAATTCGAACGCGCTTAATATTCGTTTTAAGCAGTTTTCAAATTCGAAAACGAGTCTTACCTGCGAATTAATTTGCTCAACTACCGAAATAAGGAGAACTTTTGTCATCAAATAAATAATTTCCGTTAACGTAAAAGTAGTAAAAAATGTTTTTGGACCTAGGGCTCTACCACGAATGCTTCGGAAAGCCGTTCATTCTCGGGATTGAAGTGCTCACGTTACTTCACGGACGAAAGCAAGGGTTACAGTAATATATAAGCAAATTTGAAATCGTTCTGTAATTGGCTGAAAAGATATCAGCTCCGGAAACTCGAACCCAGCTGTCAATCACATTTCCGAGATTGAGCTAACGGTATGTTCGTTGTGAGGATATGATTTGGTCTCCGCTATCACTGCCGGAATGGTACAGTTCGTTCGTGGTAGAGCATTAAGTCTCAAACATATATTTGAATGGAGCGTTTAAGGTTTTTGATATCGCAGATTTTTGTTTGAAATTCAAAATTTCGCTACGAGGGGGGTTCGCTAAAAAAGAGGTGACGATAGCCATGCAGTTAATTGTTCTTAACATATTGTTTCGTGCTTCGAACTTTTCCAAACCACGCCAAAAATCCTCGTTAGCAATATTGTTCTCATTTGATTCAATACATGATTTATTTACACTGTAGGATCATGGCGCATTTGCGTTACGCTTCCACTATAGTGAAATTTAGTGATTTTCTGCTTTATGAGATTTATTTATATTTATTTTTATGACATTTATTTATTTAGTGTATTACCTATTCAGCAACGTTTGGAGATAATTTAACTTGCCCTTTCTATCAATTTATATTTCACACGTCGGTATTGGTTCAGTACTAAACATTTTCTACTTAAAACTGTATGCATTCTTATGCCTCTGGAAATAATGCTTTTCTTTCTTCCGTTTTTTGCTGACTTTTACAAAAGCGCTATTTTATTTGAATTTTCAGGAAATGTTCTTTACATAAGAAAACATTTTACATAAATTTACCGCATTACTTCATTGTTTGCAAGATATTGCTCATTAAATGATCTCAGCGGACTCAAAAAAGAACTCAGCGGCCGTTGGCCGCAGATTGAGAACCATTCCTCCGGAATATCTTAAGCTTCCAAGCAGACTGCGTATAAAAAAGTTTTCTATTTGCATTCAACCTCATTCGAAAATAAATCTCTGTTTACATTTACCCCAGAGCCTCTGGGTTAAATGTAAACACGAGCTCATTCACTAACAATTAGTACGCATTTACTCACAAGAAGTACACTATCGGCTACAATGCTCACAATTTTATCTCTCAATTCATTCAAGAGGTAGTGAAGGCTCAAAAGTTCAAACATTGAAAAAGCGTTTACAATTACCCCAACTGACCCTACATTTCTTAAGTAAAAATGCAATCGTGTTCGTAATTTAAATCCAGGCCTTCACCCCTTAACTTATTATGGACAATTATCTTTTGATAGACTCGGATACTTGTCGGTTTAAGGGCTTATGTCGCCGACTCGCCAAATCTAAATAGGTAACCTGTTTGTTTTTTTTCGTGTATCGTCACTACATTAATTGTCGGGATTGGTTAAAATCTTTGACTTCACTTGTATTCTTTTCTTACTTAACCCTACACTGCGCCGTGTTGTTTTTAAACAACACCTCTATTTTTCATTCACTAAGCTCTTGATTGGTATTATTTTTGACATGTGGCACATTGTTTCCTTTCACTTTGTATGTAAGGTCATATTAGTTAATATAGTTTCCCCTAGATCTTGTAAATTGAGCTCAAGGGTCATCTTTTTTCACAAAATCGTAAGACATGTTGATTTGGTTAAAAACATTAACTTCTTAATTTTTTTTAGTAATCACGCTATTATTTACAGTTAGTGCCGGAAACTGCTCGGCATATTCCATTATGAAAAAATTGGTAAAATCCGTTAAATACAACGGTTTATCAACAATAGAATTAGCCATGGAGCCTATAAAGCATAAATTATTGCTAATTAAAACTCCTTTTATGATTTAAACTAATCTAATTAAAAACTAGGACTAAATAAAGTTCTACGTTGTATAAAATTAATACTAAATAAAACACCATAACCATTGAAATAAAAATAATTTCACGTTATTTTAAAGCACAAATGAGCATTAAAATGCAGACATATGCTTCGGGATTGCTTGGAATTTCATTTGGATGTTTTGCATCTAGAAGCTCCCTGTCGCATTGAAAAAGGGATTCCAAGCAATCCCGAAACATATATCTGCATTTTAATGCTCATTTGCGCTTTAAAATAACGTGAAATTATTTTTATTACTGTTTATTTGCACAAAGTTAAATTATTATTACCATAACTATTGTATAATACTTAATAAATTTCTTTTATAATGATTAACTTAAAGGTAAATTACTTGGTTTGTAATCAGAAAAAGCTATGAAACTAGTCTAATTTTAAGATAGCTAATTCTGCTTCGTGAACTCTACGCAGAACTCAATTAAAAATTTGGTAAACAAATCAGCGATCAGCGTTATCATGTGACGCGATGAATTGCCTGCATTGCTTACATACTTTTAAAATAAAATAAATTTAAGTTGTCCGAAAAATTTCGGGGAAAATATATATTAGGGTTCCTTTTTTACTTGTTGTTTTAAGACAACACCGCGCATTCGGGGATAATTTATATGCTCGTGCGTTATTTGCAGTATAAACAAGAACAGGTGTCACTGGTTTTTCTATTTCACTTTATTTAGTATCTTTTTGAAGATAATTGTTATAAATATAAAATAAATTAGCACAAAGTGGTCGTTAAATTATTATTTAGCAATTTAGTTTAAAATCAATTCACGCTCAACCAAAGAAGAAACGAACATTATCGCATACAGATGTTAGGTTTCTTGTTTAAAATATTTTAGTTAAATTATTGAACTTCATTGGTAATTAAAACAAAAACTTTTCATGTGATGTAACTAATAATTATTAGTTACATATGCAAATTTTTACTTTTATAAATTTTATGTATTTATAAATAATAATAAAATACATTATTTTAATAAATTTTACTATTTAGTGCTATTTTATGATAATAATGCATACCTATATATTATTTATTGTTTCTTTTATTAAAATGATTATATAAAAAAAATATTTTCTTATCCATAAATGCGCAGTGTTGTTTTCAAACAACATGTGAAATTTTCTCGAATTTTATTTTTCCGAATTAAATATTATTTTTTTTAGTATTTTTTCCACTTATAACTAGCACAAACAAACACAAAAAAAAAATATTTTACAAAGAAAAAAAAAACGCAATGTAGGGTTAAGAATATTAAACTCATCATTATTCAAACTTATTTATTTAACATTGTGATTTTATCGTATTCGATAGTATCGGCAACACAAGTTCCTTATGATTGTAAGGTTCGTGTTGGTGACAATTGAGAAAACCGTTGCCTACATATCCGATAAATACTAATATTGTTATAGCACTAATTTATATATGGAATTTAATAAAGTTATATTAAATTCTATAGCCTTCATGACGATTTTTTTTTTGACAGACAATAGTAAAAATAGCTGAAATTTCAAAAGGTATGACGACGTTGGACGCAAATTAAAAAAAAAGTAAAAATTTAACTTTGACCTCAGAGAAACGTTTCAAAAGGTACTTGCTTCTACTAATGTTCTTGCACTAATTGATTACCTCTTGAGATCAGCCTTACTGAAAAATTTTAAAGTTAATCATAATAAAGTGGAAACGCGAGGGAGAAAAAATATCATTTGGTGTAAAATGGCGATGACATAATTTCATGTATCTAAATTCTCTGAAAACTGAAATTTTCATAACCTTTGAAGTTATTGACAAAATATTAAATTTTTTATGCCTAAATTTCCTTTTTAAACTTATGTATGTAAATTGAAATGTCATTCATAACGTAACTATTTTATTTAAAGTTATTTTTGATTGTTACAGTGACAATGAAACAGTTACGAGAAAGTGTATCCATGCATTAAAAGTGAGTAAAAACACCAAACAGTTTGCAAGAAGTTTACAGCATTTTTGTTACACGCATAGTATTGAGGGAATTTTTAGTACTCCATCAATACCATTTCATACTAAGTATTTTTTCGTTTTGTTTTGAAAATAGCTCTTATGGCAGCTAAACAACATGATAACTCTAGTGTAAAACAATTACAGTTCTAAAACTAACATTAAAGGGTGATAACTAGTGGGGTATAGCAACTAGTGTAAACAATTTACGGTCAAACGCAATCATGGCTTAATTCATACAAAACGCGGAATTTCAAAGAAATTCAATTACAAATTCTGAAAATAGCCAAATAAATTATTTTGGACTTTTTAACATAAAATGGCAATTTAAAATTTTCTTTGCTATGTAAAGAAGTATTTCTTTTGCCCACACGATAAAAATTCAAATGTGCAATTTGGATCACTTCCAATTATAGATTTTATGCACAATTTATTTCAATAACTCATAGCTAATCATAAAAGGATGCAAAATGCTTTTTTTTTAATTAAAATTTATACATATTAGTACACGATATGGCATAACGCATTTAAAAAGAACTTTTTTTTTGTCTACTTATTTATTTTTTTTAATTCTAGAAACAAAACCAATCCAGAACACAATTCTACAAACATTTATCAAAAATAATTTTTTAAATTATGTTGATAAAATAATAAAACATGCATTTTATAAAATTAAATATGCATACCTCTTCAGCTAATTTCTTTAAAAAGTAGTTTTTATAGTTAAGATCATTTATGAGCATTTTGATAATTAGTATATTTAAAAACACGAAGCCCAATATCTTCTCTTATCACATTAACTTATTATTTCAGCATCTAACGTAAACGAAGATAGCAAAGTAAACCCATCGAAAAAAAAAACGTGAAAAAAATCAAAGATATCTGATTAAATCAAAAATATCAGAAACTATTTCATTTAAACATTAACTAATTTCACCTTGCATCTGAAACTAAAGCATGTAAGTCAGCAATGAAATGCTCATATTTCAACTACTTACTTTCGTTAATTATCTTTAATAATTTTTAACTACATGTTAAAAAGCACAAATCTGCAAATTAACTTTAATGCAACAAGTGTTTCATCTTCAAAGCATCTAAACACAGCTATTTTTATTTTTAATCTACACCATGACGTTTTAGAGTCCTATAAATGTGACAGTAAATCAAGCAATAAGGTGAATGCAATAAATTTTGAAAAAGCTGCGTCTAGGTGATCAAGATAAATAACTTTAGCCTTACTTTAAACTTTATTGCTGTCTGTTGTGTAACGCCATGCCTGTAAATGAAGCGTTACACGTGTATCCATTTAGCAGAGATTGAAACAACAGAAAATTGAATCAATTTACAGGAGCAAACCTCACTTTGACTTATCTTGAAAGAAAAAAAATAATAAGAGTGGTAGATATTAAAAAATAATCGATGTGACTTTTTTTTCCCTTGAAAGAAGAGAATATTTCACACAAAAAACAAGTCATGTGTGAACAGATAGACAACAAGAAGTTCCGTCTAGAACTATACCAGCCTACTTTCCCGTATACACCAGCTTCAAATTTATAATCTAGCTAGCTCTCTCTCTCTCTCTGTGTCTGTCTTTCTCGTTTAGCTTTAGTTCTTAATTGCTTCAAATATACCTTTTTCAACGGTTAATACATATTCGTTCAATCATTCATTTATTCAGTCATTCATGTATTTATGCACTCATTTATTCATTCATTCTTTCGCTTATTCATTTAATCATTCATTAATTCAAAAATATTCTTAAAAATCCCGATCAAAAAATTTCATAGGAAAATAGACTCGTTAGTTCTGGATGAACTTTCTATTTGTACATGTTCTATGTCATAGGAGCTTTCCGGTAAAGTTTGTTCCAAACAAATCGGTCCGTTAGATCAGGATTTATATAGGATTGAAATTTCCCCGTAGGGGGTATGTTAAATTTTTTTGAACTGTTCAAAAATGAACAAAAATTGTTCATATCAATATTTCACGACAAGAACTTCTTCCAGTGAGCTTGTTCATTGGAACTTGGATCTTGTACCCAGAGTTTACATAATTTGCTTCATTTTCGCCTATAGGCGCTAATGTTAAAATTTTTCAACTGTTCAAAATTGAACAAAAAATTGTTCAAATCAAAGAGTAAAATATGGAAATTAGATGTCCTCACCGAGATCTTTCGAATGCAAAAAGAATTTTTCGAATCGGACAATTCGTCCAAAAGTTATTAGGGGGGGGGGGGGACAGACCGACAGACAGACCGACAGACCGACGGACAGACCGACAGACCGACAGACACACTTTTTCCCCATCTCAAAACCCTACTTTCAGATTTTTTATTTTTCAATTTTTATTTAATCACTTAACTTATTTTTGACTTTTCGTGATTTCTAACGATATTTTCACGATGCATTAAGCCTTCTTTCATGCTTTATTATTATTATTTTTTTTTTTACTTTTACGGGAAAGTAGGTAAAAATGCATTCAATAGTTGTTTTTTTTTCATATCCTAATCGTTAACTGTTATAATGCTATTATTATTATTTTTATAGTATTATTCTTACTATTATTGTTATTTGCTATTATTATTATTGTTATTATAGCTATTCATATTGTTGTCATTGATCTTACCATTATTTTATTAGTGTTGTTGTTTCTGCTTTTTCTCTACTTATTGCCTATCATTTCTCACTTGTCTTCTTTATACTTTTTAGCCTACTTTCCCGTAAAAGTAAAAAAGATAATAATGAAGCATGAAAGAAGGCTTAATGTATCGTGAAAATATCGTTAGAAATCAAGAAAAGTCAAAAATAAGTTAAGTAATTAAATAAAGATTGAAAAATAAAAAATTTGAAAGTAGGGTATTTTAGATGGGGAAAAAGTGTGTCTGTCGGTCTATCGGTCTGTCTGTCTGTCTGTCGGTCTGTCGGTCTGTCTGTCGGTCTGTCACCCCCTAATAACTTTTGAACGAATTGTCCGATTCGAAAAATTCTTTTTGCATTCGAAAGCTCTCGGCGAAGACATCTCATTTCCATATTTTACTTTTTGATTTGAACATGTTTTTGTTCAATTTTGAACAGTTCAAAAATTTTTAACAGCGCCTATGGGCGAAAATGTAGCAAATTATGTAAACTCTGGGTACAAGATCCAAGTTCCAATGAACAAGCTCACTGGAAGAAGTTCTTGGCGTGAAATATTGATTTGAACAATTTTAGTTCATTTTTGAACAGTTCAAAAAAAAAAAAAACCGCCTACGGGGAAATTTCAATCCTATATAATTTCTGATCTAACGGACCGATTTGCTTGGAACAAACTTTATCGGAAAGCTCTTATGACGTAGAACATGAACAGATAGAAAGTTCGTACAGAACTAACGAGCCTATTTTCCTATGAAATTTTTTGATCGAGATTTTCAAGAATATTTTTGAATTAATGAATGATTAAATCAATAAGCAAAAGAATGAATTAATAACTGAGTGAATAAATACATGAATGACTGAATACATGAATGACTGAATAAATGAATGATTGAATGAATATGTATTAACCGTTGAAAAAGGTATATCTGAAGCAATTAAGAACTTAAGCTAAACGAGAAAGAGAGAGAGAGAGAGAGATAGAATATAAATTTGAAGCTGGTGTATATGGGAAAGTAGGCTCGTATAGTTCTAGACGGAACTTCTTGTTACATTCAGCATCCGCATATTTTAAAGAAATTTACGATTGTAAACCATTGGTGAGCTTTGAGAGAAAAAAATTTTGAACAAAGTCCATGCAATTTCTTAATGAAATATTATTGAGGGCTGTGAAAATGGGCAAAAATGTCTTTACTTCCGCACTTCAGATTTTGGATGAGAATTCAATCTTAAATCAAAATTAATACAAGTTCTTTATAAGTATACAGTGAAACCTGTGTAAGTTGACCACGAGCGGTGCAGCACTTTGGTGGTCAAATTAGAGAGGGTAGGGATAATTTTTTTATTTTGTCATTTATTCATTTTACTAATGTATTTATTCATTTGTAACTAATTAAAGTATAGCTTCAAGCATTAAAGTTCCTTTAAAATTAGAAATTAGCTATTTTTTTTCACAATTATCTAAAATTTCATTAGATAAATTTAATCTGAATAACTTACAATGTATCCTATGCAGCTTTAAAATTAAAGCACTTATTTAAAATAAAGAGAAATATCTTATTAACTATGGTAAATTACTTGTTTGATGGTAAAGATTTTCTAAAAATATATTTTTTAAATGGCTAGATCAATTAGAAGAAAAAAGAAGAAACTTATTAAAAGAACAAAAGGGTGCTCATAAGGAGTTTTCCCGTACGGTTAACTTACAGAGGTTTAGGCAAACTTTATATTGATGTTTCATCCATCCAGAAGAGTACTCGTCTAACATATCTCGTAAAAAATATCTGAAAGAAGTTATTTAAGTTTTTTGCAGCAATAAATAAACAAATAAATACAGTAATAACTAGGCGGTCAACTTACAAAGGGTTACATAATACTCCCACCCAAATTTGGCGTATATATGTGGTCAATATAGACAGGTGGTCAAATTAGGTGGTCAAGTTGCAAAGGTTTCCCTACATTAAATATTATAGGGCTAATTCCGTTCCTGATAAAAGTGGTCAACTTAGACCGGTGGCAAACTTACAAAGGTGGTCAACTTTACAGGTTTTACTGTATTTGTCAAATTCAAGAATTCAAATACATATATGTTTGTAAAATATATATTCACTTTCATACGTCCACGTTTACGTTTACGCATACGGTTTTTATTCACTTTTATAAGTTCACGTTTACGTTTAAGCATACGTTTTTTATTCAGTTCTATGTGTCCACATTATGTTAACGTATTCGCTTTATACTTATAGTATTCATATTATACGTTTGAATGCATACAAACGATAGGGCTGCATTCAAGTTCAAAATATGTATGATTGACAAGTGTATTTTCTGCCAAGTTTCTAGGAATATAGTCGATTGATCTTGCATATAGATTTTTCTCCATTTATTCAATGTGTGATGGCGTTCTTTTTGGCTCCTATCTAGTAGCAAAAATTATTTCAGATTTATGTCTTATCTTCCCGTTAGAAGTTTAATATTCCAAGCACTATCAGTGTAAGTTAATTAATGTAACACCCTTTAAGCGCTGCAAATAAGACACGTAAAAAAGGATTAATGACTTTAAAATAAAAGGCGTACTTCCATAAAAAATGCCAAATTTAATAAAATTGTCCAATATATATATATATATATCAGAGGGATATCTAGAAAAACCTTTTTTGGGGGGAGGCGTATGGGTTTTTTTTTCGTTTTCTTTCTTTTCTACGTATTGTTCTTCTTCTTATCTTTTTTTAATTACAGATTTTACACGGTAGGAATTCCTATTTATAAACAGTATTTATATTTTTCAATTTCATGGTGGTTGTTGAGCTTTTTAAGCATGCTCAATTAAAGTGTGTTACGAAAATATACGGAGCAGGGAAGAGGAGAAATTTTCCGCAATTCAATAGAAATTAAAGAAAAAAAGTATTTACATTTCTTTAATTTAAATCTCAGATGTGAAGAAATGATTTTAGATATAGAAGACAGGATACAACATATAAATTTATGCATGCTACAATATCAAGTTTACTCCGTTTAGTTATAACCAGGACTTCTTCATTATTTGCGTGAAATAGTTAGTAATGCGAGTTCATTAAGGTGTACCTGGGATGTTGTGTTGCTTAAACAAGAAGAAACAAAAAGGCTCTTTCACTGTCATAAAAATCCCTTGAATTTAGAGCAAATAAACTCTTAGCCCCTTTTTTTTTTTTTTTTTTTTGTAAATAATGCCTTTTACTTAAGCCATATACGTTGTTTGAACTTGTTTCTCCAAAATCTAGCGCATACAACAACCGAAACATTTCGAGCTATTTTTTTAGACAGTGCACCAATCAAAATAGATTATTTTCTTTCTTAAAAAAATCTATTCTGATTGACGAATTTAAAATACGAATTGAAAAATTTTCATACACATTTCTGAGAACGCTGTTTTTAGGGCCGCAATTTTTGTAATGGTTCATTTTTGAGGTTGCGAATTTTTAATTTTTGCTTCTGTTCTGGAGGAATACAATAAAAATTTTGCTTTCTTAGTTAATTAGTTCCAACATTTTACAGCGAATTCAAATTTTCATGCTCACAACTATCCGGAAAAACTCGCATGTTCGGAATTCGGCGTTTCACATTTTCTTGTACTTACAAATGAGGCATTGTCAATCCGCCTCTTATATTTTGGGCAGTACAAAAGCGGGATTAAAGCGACAGGCGAGTGGAAACGTTTAGGCGTCCCGCTCTAGAATAAACTCTGCTAGTGCTTTTTAGCAAACAGATCCAGTTAATAAATTCACAAAAAAAAAAAAAATCCAAAATTGAAACTCTTAATCTTTCGCGGTTGTTACACAAATACAATGACTTTTACTTTCGTTCTCTAAGACTTTAAAGTGACATTTCACTCTTTCTTTTACACTCCGTTAAGTTGAATTGCGAAATGAATAATTGTTTAAGATATCCTACAAAAATATTATCCAGAATACAAAGCAATAAAAGGGTTTTTAAAACGGAAGCACTATTTGAATAACAAATTTGCTTATCACCTAACGATGAGACAAAAATTAATCCTGAAAAAAATTTCTTACCAATGGAAGGCACGAAAATTTGTAATGCAGTTTAAAAAAGTGATGAAACACTGGTGACGAAAATACTGATCTTCATGGATAAATGCAAAACAATAGCAGCGACCTGTAAGCAGTTGTTTACCTTAAGACTGAACGATCTCGATGCAAACTGTGAATCTCGTTGACATAAATAGCAAGATTAGGTGAAATGCTCTCCTTTCTCAAATGCTTTTATCTTCACAGAAAAAAAAATCCTGTATCAAAAAGAAAGAAAAGGAAGAAGGAAAGTTATAAAATGAAAAAAAAAAAATGGCAGATTTTTTTCCCTTCCTTTTCGTTTGGCATTTATAACAAAAGATTCTACATGAAGGCTTATCGATACATTCTCAGTTACATTCAATACAAATTTAATATACAAAAAATTCACAGTGAGTAACAAGGAACTTACTGATCTTGTGTGATTACTTTGAGAAAGATATAACGTATGCCAAACCTAAAGAGGGAACGAATTCTTCTTAATCGTAAAATGCAAAAAATAAGCTGTAAATTTGACAAAATAAACTTTTATTTGCTATGTGCATTAGGGTGTCCCCAAAGAAAAACAACTTTAAAATCTTTGCACTCTCACCCCCCAAAAAGTTTTCTTTAGGGAACGTAAGATCCCTGGTAAAATTTTAAAACTATACAAAAATATTTAGAGGTCCCCCAAGAAAGTAGAATTTTTCAAAAATGATTGAAATTTAACAATCTTTTGTTTTAAACAAATATCAAGTAACACCATTTAGGAGTATTCAAAATGGTGCAAAATGTATTTAATTTTCAACATGTTAAAGAATATATACATTTCAGCAATATATAATAAAAAAGATTAAATTTAATTGAAAATGCATAATGACAATAAGAACTGAAAATTTAACATATTTACATCTACTTTGAACCATACAAAAGAATATTTTGACAATTGCACTGCGGGAAGCAATTTGTAGCTGATCTGAAATAAATATTTTCAAACTATCAGGTGCTGCACTATGGGTGTTTTTTGATATCTTTTTTCATGGTGATTAAGTTTGGCCATTTTTCTTAAATCTCTTAAAAATACTTCTGTCAGGTCCAGTAGATGGTCCCAGGCATACACTAAATACATCTGGCAGTAATACTTCAAACATATGATGTCTACAGGACAACCATAAAAGATTTTGACCTATTTTTCTTTCAAGAACAATACATGCTCCATTTAATTTCCTAGTATTTGGAGATGTTGTATCAAAGCTCATACCAACGACTAAAGAATCACATTTCCATGACTGTAATTTCTGCAAAACAGTATTAGCTATTTCTACACCTGTTCCAGATGGTAATGTAGGAGCACACAAGAGCTTAGTATTTCCATCAAACAGAGACGAAACTATTACTGGTAAACGATCAATCTGACCAGTTTCATCAAACGGTAAGTCAGGTAACAACTTTTCACCCCAATGTACTACAGACATAGAAGTTTTAAACTATTTGTATTTGCTCGGAAGCCAAACTACGGAATTGCTGACATTCTCAATGAGCCATACTTTTTGATAACAGAGCAGATTTTTGCACCTTCTCAGATACTGTTACAGATTCTTCTTCATTTGTTATTGATGCCATTAGCACTGTAGACATCCGAATACTTATGTTCCTTCTATCTAATACAGCAGCAGGTTTTGACGTAACTGCTGATCTGGGTTTATTTCCAGTTTTTGAGAAATATTCATCATTTTTTATTTTCTGTGACTTCTGTCTAAACTGACTTTCAGTTTCTATTGCTTCCACATTCAACTCAGCATTATATCAATGGAACATTATGCTGTTGTGAAAGAAACATCTGGCTCATGAGATATAGTGAGCATGCCAACTTCCTTTCGCTTAAAGCTAACTTTTTTGCCTTTCCGCTGATCTTTTTTCACGTAAAGTCTGTCCAAAGGAACAATACAGCCCTCTCTTGATTTTCGTTGCAATATCAAAAACTGCCAATCTTCTTTATTCTTAATGAGTTATTCTGTTAACATGGCAATTTATCAGCGCATTCAAAATATACTTTTTGATTTACCTGGTCTGTTGTGTTGCTTCTATTTTATGTTTCATAAGGTATGTCTATTTTTCATACAAATGCTTGATTTTCTGTATAACATGTTTCTGTCTTACTGGGAGCCTAGACTTTCCCCAAATGGTAAAATTTGATCATACACAAGAGTCATACTTTCTTTAATTGTGTGCTTTTGAGAACAATTAAAGTAAATAAAGTTTCTCATTGCATGTCTTCCTGTTGGAAGTCGTGCACCTTTGATGGGTTTCAGTTGGATATTCAATAAGCATACATAATCATTTTTTCTAGTACTAATAGACGTAATTCCCAAAATAAATAATAAGAGCTGCGTATTTCCTTTGTTGAAAGAAGCAATCAATATTCAATCTGCTTATGTGGAAAACAATGGCTCTATCTGGTTTGAATAATATGGTTACAGCGAAAGTATTTGCTTCCATATTGTATAAATAAATACAGTTAAGGTATTTTTTTGTATATATAAATTGTTATTATAGATAAGAACATTTTAGATAGTTGTAGGTGGTGCTAAGGGCCACTGGATTTTTTGTGAAATACTGTTAAATAAATCAATTTTGAAAATTTTGACTTTCTTGGGGGACCTCTAAATATTTTCTTAGGGTTTTAATATTTTACGAGGGATCTTATGTTCCCAAAAGGAAACTTTTTAGGGGGTGAGAGTTTAAAGATTTGAAAGGTTGGTTTTTTTGTGGGACACCCTAATGTGCATTGTAGGTATGTGTACAATAATTCGACACATTTTCGTAAAACTAGCACGCACATATTCACGAATTTATATGCATTTTTTTTTTTCAAAAATGCTAATTTTCTGCGCATGTTTTTGGCCTATAACACGCAGAAATTATGAGCTTTTAAAGGACTTTATGTTTTACCGCACATGCGCAAAATATAGCATTTTTTTACCTTTCGTAGCTTCACACCGCGTTGTGCAGGTAAACTCAGCAAGTATTTCAGTTGAATATCGTGAAAATTCACAGAAATGTCGAAAACTTAGCGAGTCGTTTTCTAATGATTCCGAGAACAAAAAAATAATAATAACAATAATGGTTTTAATCAGTCGCCTGTATTAGCATTGATTCAATGCATCTATGTTCTGATTCGCGACAAGAATTGGGTATTTGTGAAGAACCACTTGCAATCAATTTTCTTAGTAAGTAATAAATAAAAATTGAATAAATAAACAAAGAATATGGAAGATAGACTTTAAGTACAACCACGTGCCTTTGAATTTTGAAGTAGCCTATACTTTATTTGTGAAATATTGCAAACAAACTTCTTTTCACTATACATTTCAGTTTCCAATTTTTTTTTCAGTAAAAAATGTAGTTAAAACGTGATATCTAATTAGTTAAACGGCATTATTACGTTATACAGAATTAACTGAAAGAGAATCCTACCAAAACCTGACGCCCTAGATGCACTCATTAATTCCATTTATGCTTCCGAACTAGTGCTTAAAACTTTTACTTTCTCGTACATTTTTTTAACTTCTTACGAAAAATATGAGCGCTTATTTATAGAGTTGCTACATATTTCTTGCCTCAATTCGGTTTTATTCATGTACATATGTATGTATATATGTATCTAGAGGATGATTCACACAGAAGTATACAGTTTCAGTGCTCTATAAATCAAGTACAATGCAAGGAAGAACAAATATGTTAGTTGCTACAGATTTGTATGGGATTGTTTTAAGTTTGAATTATAATTACATTGAAATATGAAAATAATATTGTTCTAGATTGTTATATATTGGTTCACATAACACTTCAACAACGTCACTTCTCTCTAATATGTCAACATGATCTTTTTTAGGAAAAACATTAAAAAAAAAAAAAATTTTAAATTTAATTTCAATAATATAAACAAAATACATGGTTTAAATTTAGGAACTTTCTGCAGTGAGGTACAACAGAGTAAATTTTAAAACAATAATAATAGAAGAGAACTACTTAAGCCTAACCATGACCCATTTTACCCCAGCCAAGAAAAACCGATGTAAAAAAAGACAATGTTTTTTTTTTTTTTTTTAATGCTTTAACGGAATTGTTCTGACAAGTTTCTTAGTGAGGAAATCTTTCAAATTTGGGCTGTTATTTGATGAAATATAGAGCTTTTCAGAAGTTGGTAAACCATGCGTTTAGCACACTATCATCCAAAGTTTACAAAAATATTTCCTTGTGGTTCCATGCTTAAGAACATAACTTTTTTGAGATTGAAAAATGTTGCCAACACATTGAAATATAACGTTAAAGATATTGGTTTAAAAAATGCAATTCCAAGTTCTATCATTTTGGGTTTTTTACCAAGTGACGCATTTTACCCCATAACACATTTTACCCCATCCTCCCCTATTCGGTTTTAGTTAATCAATCCTCATCGGGACGCGGTCATTTTAGTCCGATTACGCGAATATGAATTGCGTAACAAGTCCGAATTTATAAAAAAGTGTTTCTATGATTATTGTGAGGCACACATTTTGGCCAACAAATAAACAAGTTTACTAAATTTATTCAAACAAATTTAATGAGGTTGTGAGCTGGTGAAAACAGAAGTCCAAGAAGCTTTTTATATGCGTTTAACATTTTACCGCCCTGATTCAACAACGGGTTAAGATCGATACGGTTTCGGTTACATTACGTTCGATTAATATCAATTCAATTCAATTCAATATATAGAAATAACTACAAGTATCACAGAAAAGGTAAGTTTTAAAAAGCACACAACAGCTATGAAAACTTCCAATAAAAAAGAAATTACTCATTTTACAATCAAGGAATTTTATTAATATTATAATTTAATTTTATTGTACTTGATGACTCTTGAGCCGAATAAATTCGAAAATTCACTTGCCACCTAGTGGGAATTTTGTTAAACATCTTACCCAATTTCGTTGGATTTTATTGAAAGTTACAGGAATTGTAATTAATGTTCAATAAAATAACTTTTGCGTTCGTTGACCCATCTTAAATCCGTTCTACACGGGAAACAGGACTCCTGTTTTATATTTACTTCCATTTCTCTGTTCCGATTAAACGAATTTTTGGACCCAATAAGGGAATAATATTAGGCTTATGTAATAGGAAATGTTTTCTTTCTTTAGAGTCTATCCCGAATAAACGGCTGGAAACAATGGCTGAGGTACAATGAAGCAGATCGACGTTGATATTTGAAGCGATAACCAATTGAATTCTAGAAACAAGCTGATGTGTGCTCCACATGACTTCCTTGTACTACACTAGTTATATAATATACCTTTTTAAAAACTTTCAAAAATGGGTGCGTGTCTATAGCGATGTGTGGATTTAGTACTATGATACATTGCGTTGTGTAAAGAAATCAAAATATGTTAGAGCATTCGAACCATACTAATGCCTATATGTGATAAGCACAGAATGGCAGGAAGATCAACTGAAAATGATTGAGCAAAAAAATGATATGTAAATTTATATATTCAAAAATTCATACTACAAATAGTACGAAATCATTATCCATTGACTGTAAAATATTTATTGCATAATAACATCAAACTGCACATAGATCAATTTAAAGAGCTCTTCAAGAAAAATAAAAAGGTTAACTTGCGCAACACAATATTACAATTAACTCTATACGAGAAGTATTTGTTAATTTATGTATTTGATACTGATGAAATTTTCATATCTTATGATGTTACGACAAAGCTTGGCAAAACACTGATTAAATGGATTACATCACCTGATACTTGAGTTCATTGATGAGTGCTGAAGTTGAGTGATCAATTCAAAAACAACAAAATATATTCTTGCTCCTTCATTTGGAAGATGGGTTTCAATTCCCTTAAATGTTCATTTTAGAGCAATAGTTGTTCGAGGACGGATTTCTTGAAGCCGATTTATCTAGATCATATTGTCGAGGGGTAACGGTCAACTACAGCAATCAGAATTTCACAAGGAAACTTTTTGAATCGTTGATCAGTCTGCAACTCTGAACATTATTATTATTCATGCCAATAAAGCTTGCAAATTAAAAAAAGGATAAATGAGCATTTTTTAAAACATTGCTTGCCCGGCGAATAGGCAAAAATTGCCCAGACGCCAGACGCGTCTTCACCACTTCAGATTTCCAGTAGCAATTGAGGGGAAAACAGTCAAACCCAGTCCCGGAACAATTGGCAAAGCCACGAAAAAGGGGAATATTACTCCGAGAAAGTACATAGTTCCCGTCGCATATTTAAAATAATTCAAATTTGTGAAGTTGAAATGCGACGGAACTAAATTAAAAATAACAAGAAGTTCCGTCTAGAACTATACGAGCCTACTTTCCCCTATACACCAGCTTCAAATTTATAATCTAGCTATCTCTCTCTCTTTCTCGTTTAGCTTTAGTTCTTAATTGCTTCAAATATACCTTTTTCAACGGTTAATACATATTCATTCAATCGTTCATTTATTTAGTCATTCATGTATTTATTCACTCATTTATTCATTCATTATTTTGCTTATTCATTTAATCTTCCATTAATTCAAAAATATTCTTGAAAATCCCGATCAAAAAATTTCATAAGAAAATAGGCTCATTAGTTCTGGATGAACTTTTTATCTGTACATGTTCTACGTCATAAGAGCTTTCCGATAAAGTTTGTTCCAAGCAAATCGGCCCGTTAGATCAGGATTTATATAGGATTGAAGTTTCCCCGTAGGCACTATGTTAAATTTTTTTTTGAACTGTTCAAAAATGAACAAAAATTGTTCAAATCAATATTTCAAGCCAAGAACTTCTTCCAGTGAGCTTGTTCATTGGAACTTGGATCTTGTACCCAGAGTTTAGATAATTTGCTTCATTTTCACCCATAGGCGCTAATATTAAAATTTTTTGAACTGTTCAAAATTGAACAAAAAATTGTTCAAATCAAAAAATAAAATATGGAAATTAGATGTCCTCGCCGAGATCTTTCGAATGTAAGAAGAATTTTTCGAATCGGACAATTCGTTCAAAAGTTATTGGGGGGGGGGGGACAGACCGACAGACAGACCGACAGACCGACGGACAGACCGACAGACCGACATACACACTTTTTCCCCATCTCAAAACCCTACTTTCAAATTTTTTATTTTTCAATCTTTATTTAATTACTTAACTTATTTTTGACTTTTCTTGATTTCTAACGATATTTTCACGATACATTAAGCCTTCTTTCATGCTTTATTATTATTTTTTTTACTTTTACGGGAAAGTAGGCTAAAAAGTGGTTAAACGGTAAATACCGAGTGAAAAAACTAATCGAAAAAATAATTTGAAATGTTGTTTCTAAAAAATAAAATGGTATAAAAATTTTGGTCGCGTAGGCAATTAAAAAAGAGGTGACAAGTCGTGGTTACGCCTAGCGGTTAATCGGAAAGAACCGTGAGTAAAAGTACTGAGGCTTGTCACGTTGGTTTAAGTAAATAACCAAAGTATTTGGTTAAAGTTATTATATTCGCGAGATGTAACAAGCATCGTGTTACAGTGTATCACATACGAGAGGTTAAAAGTCTTAGTTTCACTACTTTTAAATACGATTTTAGTTCACTTTTATTTCTCTACACCTATATAGTATAGTAAATTTCACTTTTATTTCCCTACAACTATATAGTATACTAAATATAGCGGATAGCGTTTTCATGATTAGGAATTTGTTATTTTTAATGGTCTAAGAAAGCTTAAAATAAAACACAACAGTAACTGAACGGACTCCAAAAGAAAAACAATACAACGTAAGCATGCCTTAGGGTGAGGCGTAAAGAGCATTTGAATCGCCTAAGCCCGCTAGTTTGTTGAGAACTAATGGAGAAAAGACAGTTTTGCAAGGTCCTAACTCTTGAAAATGCTTTAACATGGGAGTTATACGGGTAAGTCGCCGCATATAGAATAAACCGCCAAACCGACGCAAGATTGGACTTTTCTACTTTAGCGCCAAATTTGACGAAATATTCACAAGTCGTTGCCAGATAGGCGCCAATATACTTAATTATGGAGTTGGTTAGAGTAATGCCTTTGGAAAAATATCTTGCTATGGAAAACGACTAGAAATTTGCATACAATTGCCACAAAATTGTATAAAACACTTTTAGAACATTTGATTGCAACCAAAAAGAGAGGTGCATAATTAAACTGTGTACAGGTTCTACATATGAAATTTCAACCTTCTACAACTAACTGTTTTTGAGTTACGTGAGCTACGTACATACGAACATACAGACGGCACGACAAAGGTCGTCAAAACGGACTCGGGGATGGTTGAAACCGATATTTCAGTGGTATTCAGTGCGTATGTACATACATACGGACATTGTGAAAAAATTGTCCAAACTGATTAATTTGGGATTCAAATGCAAATTATAATTTTAAATTTGAGTGCGAAATGTTTTGCAATTGCAATACTTCCTGTACTTCGTACGAGGAAGTAAAAAAAGAAGATAAGTGACAAACAATTTGCTCAATTATTGAGAAAACTTGTGTTATGGAGGTAATCCTGTGGACGATAGTACAATGCGTTTACACTAACTTAATAAATTAATTGAAGTCTTATGCCACAAGACCCGCCATAGCAAGACTAAACCCTCAGTATCAAATGAAATAAACAAGTATTAAAGACATACATTATTTATTCCATAGAATACAAATATTAATCAAAATAATTGTAATAAAGGAGGAAGAGTGGAAGGAGCTCACCAGGAGCTGAGGGTTTCGCTCGTTCCAGTCAGCTCAACCGAACTCGTCGCTAACTGTGCTCCCGATCTGCTCTGCTCTCTTGAACAGCCATCCCTAAAGATCAAGAATTAGCACCCACTCCGCTCGGTAGGGCAAAGGTTTCAAAAACTCCGACAAATCACGTTTTTTTTTTGTGATCGCCTCGTGACATCCATCCCCCATTTCAGACAGAAATGCATAACACCAACACTTCAATGTAGTTCGCCGCGTCAAAGGCATTTAGAGTTAAAGAAAAAACATCTCAGTCCTGGAAAGCAAAATAATCTCTTTTTTATTAGCATGCTGAAACTGGATATCGAGTCATTTCGCCGTTACTTCGAATGTAATCGCATCACTGCGGCGTTGGACGATGGAGTAGTACCTCTGCTCCTCAGTGCAAGTTCATGAAATGTTTAAAGACAAACCTTCTGTGTCCCCCCTTTCTTTTTTCTTCTTTCCTTATTCTTCTTTTTTTTTTTTTTTTGGTACATTATTTATATGCGTGCCATGGCAAGCCCCCCAAATCTCCAAAAAAAATCTAAATCCTTTTTATCCATCACTTCGCGATGCTTGTTTTATAATTATTTGTTTATTTCGTGATTGCAGGCAAGCTAAATTATTTCTGAGGCATTGTGTCACTTACGGAGTAGCGAAAACATATTTTTCGCGAAGAACGACCTCATTATTTCTTAATTAATGAAGCATTTTTTATGATTAGAGAATGTTTTATCATGAAAATGTCCCTATCATCTTTGATTTTCCTGGGCATTTTTACTGTCATGAAATAGATGATAGATCATCTCTCATTTCGTACCACTTCAGTTGAGCCCATCTTGACGAAGAATTGTTGTTCAGTAATCATTATTTGATTTTTAATGTCAGATGAGAGAAAATAACACACAGTTGTACAAAAGAAGCATTTAATATGACTTAACATACATCTTGACTTAACAACCAACCTCCTATTACTGGAACATCAACTGTCTTATTTTTAAATAACTTAATATTGTTGAAAGATCATCAAGGCCATGACACGTATCACCTGCAATTTTGTTCATAATGCTGCACCTACAGATTTTTTGATGTTGATTTCGAAAATATAAATTATATTGATATCGGTGAAGGAGTTGATGAGTCATGAGTCTTTAAATATATGTGAAGAAATCTCATTTTACGCAGTTTTGAATGATAGATGTAAGGATATAAAGGGCTGTAACCCCCCACGGATTTGTCACAAAGCTTTCAATTTTCTTTTTATTTTGTTGAGAATGATGTGAACTCTAGTAACATTTTACTTGTATACTTTTTCTACATTTTTTTCCTAAAAATGTTTATTTCTTATTTTTTGACTTGTAAAAGGAGTAACTGAGTAACAGGTTTTCTCACATAGCCCCCTCTCCAATTTTAACCAAATTGTATGCACCTACCTACCACTAAGCGTGTCCTCATCCATGATACAAAAATCTTAATGGTTCACAGAGCTTAAAAAAACACTTAAATTTTGTTTCATTTCAAAAAATTGAAAAAATATTTTTTTAATGTGCCTGAAGAAAACTTAAATACTGGTTCAAATGTAACTTGAACAGTCTTTAGTTGACCTCTACTTGCCAACTTTCAATGATTAGCCATAAAATGTACCAAACGGAATGCTTTCCTTTCTATTTTCTGTACTAGGATCTACTATTAATATCTTAATAAGAAGGATGATAAGGCGTTTCAGGCTGGTGCAATTATAGTTAAGACATCTATGAAAATGCAAACTAATTACTGACTGGAGATGAGAGACTGGGAAACCCTCTGGTAAGAGATTAACATCTTCCCAGCAATAAAAAGCGGCAGAACGCTCTTGGAGTGGCTACAGACGTTCAATCATATTTTCCCGAGCGTGCTTCTGCAAATATGTTAGTGCAAAATTAACCTCTACACTACACTTTCACATTTGCTTGTGCATCCAAATAGTGGTTTCAATTTTTTGAAATGTAACAAAATTTAAGTATATAAAAAAACTCCTGTGAACCCCCTCCCCACAAGAAATTTGTTTATCACGTACTCGGACATACTTAGAGGCACTTGTGCATACAATTTAGTTGAAACTAAAGTGGGGACAATGTAAGAAAACTTCTGTTAAAGTTTCTCCTTTTACGAGTCGAAAAATAATAAATAGACTCAGTACTGCGACTTTGTTTACAGCGTTGCGGGCTTCGAACGCGGGACCTTATGCATGGGATTTACCTGCTCTATCGCCTATGTAAGGGAGAAGTTACACAGACCAACTAGCCGAAAATATCAGTTAAGAGGCACAGCACCTCAAAATTGTTCAAAATAGTTTATCGCGCATTTCGATAGCTAAAAGAGTTTTAACGCCTCATGCCAAATTTCTAACGTATGTAGGCATTTTTTTAAAAGATATTTCGGTATTTGTAAATGACTTAAGCTGCTTTTATTCTGCATTTAAAATCCTTAAACCGTTGAGCGCCATGTCAGTCATCGGTGGCTGACACTAAAATTTCCCTTTAGGCCGCGTCAGCCATCTTTGGCTGTCACCTGAACTTTCCGTTTAGGTCACGTCAGCCACCGGTGGCTGACGGTATAAATATGATGTAAAACTTAAAACAATACGCTGTTTTAAGCAATTTCGATAATTCTTTTAAAAATTTACTTATTTTTATTGCTACAGGATTTTACTGAACACTGCACTTTCCGTTCATGTCGCATCGACTGGTGACTGATACTAAAAGCGTGGCCTGACTGGAATTTCTTCATAAATTCGCGTGGTACTCAACGTGTTAACCTCATTTTATTCTGCTTTGAATTTTTGACCAATTACGTGCAGTAAAATCTCTAAGGCTTTTTTTCAGCTAAAGATACAACTTGGAAGCTTTGTAGGTATATTCCGCGGAGTATTTTTAACAAAAATTACCATGGGTTTGCCTCTGAAGTATATAGTTTGATTTTATTTAATTGCTGAAGTTGAATTTTTGAATTTCCTGTCTTTTTTTCTGAGATTTTAACGGAAAAAAAAAATTCAAATTCAACTAAGTTTCAAAGTTAACTCCATGATAACTTTTATTCTAGAATGTTCGGGATGTATTACAAAGAAAAAATCTTTTGAAAAAAGATATGTAATTGAGAAAGTTATAAAAAACTAAAAAATTTGAAAAAAAAAAAAAAATCTTTTTTTTTTTTTGTTTTTAATTTAAAATTTATGGTTGATTACAATGAGGTTCTACTTTCAAATTTCATTTCTGATCATAATTGGATTTGAATGCATGCATTATTTTTTTATCTGATTGTTAAACGAAACAAAATTTGGAAAGAAGTACTGTACCCCCTTAAACAAGCTGGGGGTATTGGGAAAATGTCGAAGCCAACCTGTGTCTAGATTTTTTTTTAATGGTATTTTTTTATGAAGTAATATACTTTTCTGATACATTTTTAACAGCATTTCAGAATTTGAGCATCAATTATAGCGAAAGCAGCATTAACTTAAGCTTTCATTTATCGAAACTTTGGTACAACTACGAAATTGTACCATACATTGATATAAAGCTTGCTCATATTTTTACAATTAACTTGCAGTAGAAAATGTGTTAATTTTGTTTTAATTTTAGGAAAAAATATGAGTGCGAAAGTTCCTAATATGAGATTGAAGGAAAGAAAAAAAAGTTTTTAAAACTGGTTTTAAACTGTTTACAGTATATGTAGTAATTATCTATAATTTTCTTGAATCGGAAAATTTTTTGTTACATACATTCATTGATTTATAAAATTATTATTTACTGTCAAACTGTCAAACTGTTGTGATTTCGGTTCCTTTTTTTTTTTTTTTTTTTTTTTTTTTTTTTTTTGGGGGGGGGGGGGAATGAAAATCGGAACTGTTTGTGATAAAAACCTTATGTGACAGGAAAAATATGGAATTCAGTTTTGCAGGTTCAACTCTGAAAATAACATAAAAGTCAGTACTCAAAATTAAAACAATTAAAAAAAATATTTGCAAATTAAAACAGAAAAAGAAATCAAGAAATTATTAAAAGGTAAATCTAAAAGTTAGATAGTCATATTTTTAAAACAGAACAACGTTGAAGTCTTAATCTTAGAAAGTGATGCATATTAAATGTATTGTGTTGCTATTGAACGCTGAAGAAATTAATTCCCCTCCTTCCGAAAATAATAATATAACAATAATAATTTATTTATATATATATATATATATATATATTTAGGAAATAGAAAATATATATATATATAAAATTAGTGGGTATGTGAAAAAACAACAATTAAATATTAAACGCTGAACCTCATTGACGGAACCTCATTGACACACACGGGATGAAGATTCCTGGCTTTAAGTCCATCATTTGGAACGCCATTTTTTGGATGTTGTGTTGGTGTGTGAGCGAGATCGGAAAGTCAAGGTCTGCCACATGGACACGGATAGACTTAGCCATTACATTGCGTATTTTTTTCGGCTAGATGTTGATGTCTTCCTTTTCTGGTCCTGCCGTGGGAGGTGAGTAGATTTAGAAGCTATATTTTAATCGTATTGCTTTGCAGGTCTGGGAGAGGAAATTTCGGCTATAGCATGTTGTTTTTTCTATCTTTTTATTTTGACTCGGTCAATATCACGTAAACTCGAAACTTCTTTTAATAATAAAAAAATTTTGTTCTTTTTATAACTGGTTAAATAATTTTTTTTTTTTGATTATTCACTTTTTTTGCTTGCAACTCCCACCTTATATTTTTTTAGTTATAAATAAAAAATTTCTCACATGCTATGCTAGGATTTCTCAGAAACCTGCAATGCCAATATTTCGTTATATATGCTTCCTGCTCCCTCCCACTGATGAAGAGGCAGGCTCTTTTTCATTTTTTAATGTTTATACTTGTGATTTCCCACGTTCAGCGTTTAATATTTAATTGTTGTTTTTTCACATACCCACTAATTTTATATATATATATATTTTCTATTTCATAAATATATTTCGCAACTGTTTAAGTGTGCTGCCTCGTGCGCCTTTTTACAATTAAATTCACTTTGTTAACTTTTCATTATATATATATATATATATATATATATACACACACACACATAACTTACTTCATAAGCAGATGGTGGTTGAATTTAGAAGAACACTGGCAAACATACATATGAAGTCAACAGATATCCAGTCACGATGCAGATTGTAGAAAAAGCATAATGTGTACCAAAATGGTACATCTCTGCACATAGTCCCATCACGGTTACGGATGATAAGACTGAGGAAAGAAGAGAAAATGCTACACGGGAGATGGATATGTTCCTTCCTGCTAACAGATAATCGTCTGTGGTTTTCTGCTTGTTACCAGAAAAGCGCTAGAAAGCTACAATTTCGGCAGAAATTATCAGCATACCAATTATCACGATGTAGTCCATAACACTCAAGACAGTTTTTTGGACATCCATTCTGGAGGAATATTAAATGAAGCTACTGTCCGGATTACTGCAAATACATAGAAACAACTCAAGATGTGCTATTTCAGTCGCATAATGTATCTTTCAATTATTATGGTAACAAAATCAAGCAGTTATTTTCTACTTCTTGTATATTTTTTGTATTTTACTTTTACAAACTACTGATAGATTCGAACCAGTTTTCCAACAATAGTACGTTCAAACAATTGATGGTATAGTGCAGCAAAAAATGGCGCGAATTTTCCCCATTTTTTAGAGCAGTATGCCGTCAAGTATGCTGGCTAGAAAGGATGGTGCTAAATTAAAGAACTTGTACGCTTCTTTTACCTTTTTCTTCTTTTCTTTTTTTTTCTTTTTTTTTTTGCAACATACCACCAAGTTCTTCACAGTGTGGCCGGGCTGGAACGAGGGACGTAATGTACGGCATGTATCTGTTCTAGCGCCTCTGCAGATGTTTTATACAAAACACTCAATTACTTAAAACCAAGTAAGTATGACTTACACCATGGTTCTTCTAGCTAGTTAATATAATTCGTTTAGTATGGGCAATTTAGGTATGGCCATTTTACGGTTGTAGTGATCAATTGGGGTGCTCAAAACCCCTTTTTAGCAGATATGCTACATATTATCAAACAATAATATTGCTTCATTATTTACTACACTTAAATAATAGTTGAACACCCAATGCAGTCTAAATTTGTTGACTAGCCGTCACCTGGCATATGTGACTTCTTTCCATTCATAAAAAATGATTTTTCGATGAAAGAATACGTCGAGGTCATCCAAAGGCTTGTACTGATGTTATAAGCGACATTTCCACATACGACCTACAATAGTCGTTCGACATGCTTCTTGACTGCTGCGCAAGTTACTATAGGGACTCTCAAGTAGAATATTTTGAACAAAATAAAAATAGAATAAATTTTTTTTTAGAAAAGTCATAAGTCTATATTCTGCTTTTTAGAAAGTCCTGTGAACTCTGCGTGGCTATGTGTGTGTGTCTATACACACACACACACACATATATATATATATATATATATATATATATATATATTTGTGGTGATTATGATGTATAGAAAATATGGGAAATACATAAGGAAAATATGGAAGTAATACATAAATGTCGCTTAAAGCAGCCTCCTTTCGATGTGTTGCTAAATATAATTAAGAAAAAAAATCTAGTAAATTCAGCTAGTGGGTACGTAAGCAACAAACAGAACAATAGCGATAGTTAATAAATAAATATAAAAAACTGAACAGGCAACCATGGCCTACTGTGCCCATCCCAGTTTTCGAGACCAAAGGCCTGTGGTGCAGAAGAAGAAATTCCGGTCAAGTGGTCGGCCTGACGCGGAACCCCTAGTGTTTAGTTCCCAAGCATGCTTGGTCCTCATTTTATCGACCCCACTACAGGGATGAAAGGCTGAGTCGACCCTGCCCAGCCCGGGGATCGAACCCCGGACCTGTGGTATGGTAGCACGGAAGGCTACCACAATATAAAAAATTACACACGTTTAAAAATATGCGCGTTGTTCTAGAAACGTTACAAATCTTTCTTACCTGTTTACTGCCACTTTCCGAAGTTTTGTTTCAATATTGAAGAATCATTATTGTAATACTGTAAGTATATATTCCTTCTATTTTTTTCCGAATTCTTCTATTCAGCCTACGTCAATTCACAAAAATAATGAAAAAAAAAAAGAAAAATGTCCTAATGCTGAGTCCGAAATGTCAACTGAAACAAGTGAAGCCGGAACATTGACAAAAAAGGAATACTTTCCCATAATGAGAAAACCAGATTAGGAAGGAAACGCGTTCTTTTTTTATCTGCCTCGTAAATCAGCTCCGAGGAAACTCTTGAAGTCGTTAAAAATATGTTTCTGATAATTTCCACAAGGAATGTAGAATTTGAATTTCGATTTTCAAAGAGATAAGTGTAGAGGAAGAAAATCGTCAGCAACACGAATGTTTGGTGTGCTTCCTTGTTCTCCTGAATTTCGGAAATTGTAAAATAATGATTTTTGTTTTAATAACTAGAGTGGGATCTTTCTAAAAAGGGACATTTATGTAAAGGCCGCTGTATAGAGGCTCTATATGCAGTAGCGTAGCTAGACCCGGATTTCAGGGGAGGGGGTTCTTTTGGAGAAGTGAGCTAATTTAATGGTTTTACAAGAAAGATTATTTAAAATTTCCCTAGGCAATCTTCACCATTTCAGGGGGACGGGTTCTCCCCGAAACTACCCTCTCTTCTACTTCAGTGTCTGTGTGACCACTATGTAGGGACTTTATGTATAGTAATAAATAATTGTTTACTGGAATAAAATCATACAGTTTTACTTTAAATGAATTTATGGTTTGTTATTCATAAACGTTTGTAAATGGTTCTAAACAATATGCATTTTACTTTCATGTAGCGTTCGCCTTTATGAAATCAAACTCAAACGATGCTGAATGTGCCATGAAGAAATCAAAAATATTAAAGAAAGCAAATTATAAACGTCCTTTCGGACATAAAAGTTTTATCAACTAATATTTAATCTAACAAAAATTATTCAAAAATCTACAGAAAGAACAAAAAAAAAAAAAAAATTAAGATAAGAATAAATCAATGAACTAATCTTAGGACTAGCTTTCAAAATGACACAATAGATGGCAGCAGGAAAAATTTTGTTCCGAAGTTACCGTTTACCACAGAGTTCACCACTCTGTGTCGTTTACTGATAAGGTTTTTGCCCCCAAGTGTATAATAATTGATGATGTTTTGAAATGCTCCATTTACTTTAATAAAGTTTTTTTTTTTTTTTAATTACAAGAGCATTTGATTTTACATCATTGGCTCCCATGCGTCAAAGATGCATGGGATTGGAGCTAAAACAAGACATAAATAGAACAGCTGAACAATACAATAAATGCAACACAAATTATAAATATGAACTGTATACACATGAAAAAAAAATCAGTCGCTGAAAGTCAATTGCATCAGTTCCCTATACTCGACTATATCGACCATATAAGTTCGACCACCAGCCAATATCGACTATATAAGCTTTCTTCGTTCAATGACGGGCAGCTCAGCAAATGATCTTTTTCCATCTCAACTGCTTGCACAAAGTGCACATAGGTCTGCTGTAATCACTCTAAGTTGAAAAATATAATGTATGAAATTAAATTATGATCTGGTAAATAGCCCGAATCCAAACATTTTTAATACCTTTACTTAACTTTTTCCTGCTCAGTTGTTTTTACTCTATAGAGTAGTCCCGTTGTACTTTTTTTTTGTAATTATAAATTAGCTGAAAACTATAATGCCTGTTACATAAAACAATCAGAAATACACATTGCTTTTAAACTTCATTTATTAACTTCATTTTTTTACACTTGAACATTTTTCTTCTTTCTTGTAACGTTTTTTGAAGAAAAACTTTAAGGCAGGACTTAGTAAATCATCAGATATCATTTCCGCATTATCTAAAAATTAAGAATAAAAGAGAGTAAATGATAAGTGCACAGTCTTATTTTAAAAAAGAAAAAGAAAAAACGAATGATTACATTAATAAAAGGGACAATGAGTACGACAACTTTTCCGACCATTTTTATTTTGCGCAAAAAACATTATGAGTTCAAAGAATAAGTAAACGAACGATATATTCTATTACACAATAGTATCGTTTACTGAGATAGGGCCTTTGACCCAATTTTTAAATCAAGATTCACAAGGTAAAAAGTAAACCATACTGACTCGAAAGTCCAAAACTGCTCGAAAGATGTTACTGAATGATCTGGATTAAAATTTTACAAAGCTGTTTTCCGAACTAGAAAGTTGTACTATTATTTCAAACAGGTTTGTTTTCAAAATTAGAACTCATTGAAGCGACGCAATTTTCTGTGTTTAATCTTTTGTTGATGATGATGATTTCGTGTCCATGATGAATTAAACTGTGCCATGGAAACAAACAGCAGTTCTTGCCAAATCTTCTATGTTGTTTCATGTATGTTAATTTCTATGAGGAGAAACATTCCGAAGATTGGGTGATAGAGTAGCAAAAAACATGGGATTTTGTCAGCTTAGTGTCTGCACAGTTGTTGCAGTTTCTATATGCTTTCGAACCATTCGGGTGAATTTCCATCCCTTTGTGATGTCCTGTACTTTAATAGTTTTTGTTATTTCAGGATTACTATTGATATGGCAAAATTGCCAGGAGATGGGAATTGAGTTCTCTTTTATTTTTACGGTTGTCTAAAACAATTCAAAGCATTAAGTCCTCCCACAAATGCAAAGTTATTATATCATTGAATATGGCATCATAATGAAATGCAGATTGTTGACACATTGTTATTATTATTATTATTATCATTATTATTATTATCCATAAAAGTTAAAAGAACAGGCGTTATTTGTGAAAATATGGAACCACTTTGCCTGTGTACAATTTGTTACTTTACTCATTTACTAACTGACATGCATGGCACTGCGCGGACTATCTCGAGCATTGTGTCATTCGCTGTCAGAGAAAATATATGAAACCATAAGGAATGTATGCAACATTTAGCTGTAAATAAATAAGAAGAAATTGATTTAAAAATTATCATTAGAATATGAGCAACAGTCCTGAAAAAAAAAACTGCATTAGAACAGCAAAAGTTCTTAAATATCCTCATCGTATGTTCTTTTAGGCAAAACCCATTAGTCTACATGCAACAATTCTTAAATATTGCCAACTGTTCATTACAAGATCCACATCAGAATGAATAAAACTTTTCAAAAACTCTAAATAAAAGCGGTTAATAGTCTCTAGAAATCTCCTTTGGCATATGAACGACATTTCCAAAAACTGCAAATAAAATTGTGCCTAAATCAAACAAATAAGTATTAAACCCACAAAAAAAAACGAACTAAAAGCATTTTTACAAAGGAAAATAAATATGTATATTTAAGTTAAAAAATATCGTTATACAATTATTGACAGATAAAATCCAGTTTGGAGGAAAAGATATATTTAAATTAAGTCCAAATGGCGCCAATTGGTGTAAAATTAGTGTATGACAGTTAACAGCGCAAAAGTTACCGAAATAAGCAGTTTTAGTTAAAAAATGACGCAAAGTATAAAAATTGCCTCCTCTTTAAATATAAAATGTAGCTAAATTGAGACCACGTAAAAAAGAACTTTGTGAGCTATGATCCTACTAACAGGGTAAATCACGTATTGAATTAAATCAGAAGACGCACGAGGACCTGACCCAAGGTATATGCAGCCAAAATTTCGTACTTCTAGACCAGTGGTTCCCAATCTTTTTGCCCTTGCGAACCCCTACTAAAATCAGTAGTCTTTAGTAACGGGTAACAAAACTTTTAAAATTTTGCTAGCATATTATTTTTCCATGTTGTACATAACATGTTTATAACAAGAAGTGAAAACACAATTGTAAAACATCTAAATTTAAATAAAAATTAATATAATAACGACAAGAAAATAAATGTATGTTTTTTTAATTGTTATTTCTTATCACTTGTTCTTTCTGAATTTTTAATAGCGCAGTAAACATATCGCTTATAGAAATGAACAGTGTCATATCTGCAAAATGGACATTTTTCAAGGGAGGAGTTTGAATGTTTTACAATTTGTTTTATTTAACTACCTTATTCGTTTCAATGGTTATTAGAATCGATTTTGTTCAGAAAATAGTTATTGATCTAAAATTTACTTAAGTGATTTTTATATTTCTGACTCTTCTTCTCACTGTATATGGAAAAGGTAGGAGAAACATTGGTTCAAAATTTAAAATAAATTTATGAATACCTTCTGGTACCACTTAGAGATTCACTTGTTTGAAACCAGGCGAAAGCAAAAATATGTGTTTTGAAATTTTCTACGGGTGGCTTCTTATGCCAGAGTCCACAACTTTTCCGCATTGTCGGGTAAGCAGTGTATTGAAAATTCCTTTTTACACTTTGTCCTAATCTGTATGTTAATTTATGTATTTCCATATTCCATTTAAGTTAGCAATTAAAAATTCCGTAGTTGAAGCATTATTTTCGCGAACCCCCTTGCACGAACCTCCGGGGGTTCGCGAACCACCAGTTGTTAAACGCTGTTCTAGACCTTTCTATCTCAGCAGATGGCACACACACACACACACACACACAAACTGACCAACAAGCCCTATGTTTTTATATAGATTATTAATATATTATAATGAAACCATCAGAGAGAGAGAGAGGGAGAAGTTTAAGTTTCAAAAATGCTGAGTAAAATGTTTACAATTTATAATTCAAGATGCATTCCACGGTAACTGACGCAACATTTGTAAGCAAAAAGTTAACTTTAATTAATAGAATAAGTAAAGTATTAAATATAAAATAGTTTATTTCACAGTCTCATACAGCTATAACAATACATTAGTATACAGCCTTATTTGAAACCCTGTTATTCTACTCGTAATGAGAAAAAATTTTGAAAACATTAGAGTAACTGACGCAACATAAAATAGACATCTGGGCTGGAAAAAAACAAAACAAATTCAAAAGTCTGTGAATTATGGACATGTGACAATTGAATTTTTATTTAATAGAAAAAGTAATGCATGTTTTAAAAGATGTACACTTGTGTTATTCTTTGGTGTTAGGCTAATTATTTGTGCATGCAAAAAATACTAGTAACCTGACGCAACACCAAAGAAAAACGGGCTTCTAATATTCATCTAGGGACAGAGAAATTGCTTGTAAATAACTTCTGTATCCCATCAATATAAGAAAGTAATACTTGTTAAAATTTATCATTTTAATGAAATTTATCATTTTTTCCAAAGATGTCCACTTTTACATGGAATTCACCTCAAACAACATTGTCCGTGCCAATCTGATAATTCAAATAAATTGGCTAATTTTTTAGTGATTTAATTCAGTTGTAACATTTCTGGTAACAAACATAATTTATATCTTAACTACACTGTATCTAAAAATACTTAAAGCCAAAAATCACAGGATACTTTCACTCCTAGATATTTTCTTTTTTCCAATTTCTAGGAAAATGCATGAGAAAAATGTTTCGTAACTTCGGTCATTTAAAACGCAAGGTTCTGCTCACATTTTCCAGCAAAAATTTCATCACGCGAGTATTTAGGACCAGAAAAAATTGAAAAAAATAGAAGCTGTTTTTAATCATCCTCTAATGTAAAATGCAAGAAATCAGTTGTTTATTTCACAAAAGAGATTTTTTTGCTGTGTTGTAGGCGTTTATTTGTATGTACAATAACTCTATACATTTTCGCAAAATTGGCACACATATTCACGAAGTTAGGAACAAAGTTTAAAGTAGGACACAGTACAATAATTATCACTGTTCTTGAATTTAATTTAGAAATTTTAATGCACTTTCGTATGATAGGATTTGTTCTCTTTAATTTGTAAAGGAGGGAAAATCCTTTGGGGAAGAGGGGGGGGGGAATAGAGTATTATAGAATCTAAAATGGCAAAAAAAAATTTATTACCGCTCAAACCAAACTTTTATACAATTTTTAATTGCCGTTCCTTTTTAAGGGAATGGATCTTAAAAATTTACTTTTTAATATTTAATGAAAAAAACCTTTTTCTTTGTTTTTTTTTTTTTTTTTTGTTTTGTGTGTGTGCGCGTTTGTTTGTGTCATCTGTACATGTACAAGATACATTGTGTACCAAGTTTTAGTTTAAAATATGTGACATTTTTTGAGATACTAATTAAAATTCTGTTTCAATTTCACGTAGTTAAAAATGTTCCTTTCGCTAAATTAAAAAAAAAAATAACTTTTCGATATTTTAGCTAATGATATGTTCTAAAACAAAAATTACATCAATTGGATTTAGAATTGAAAGTTTCAATTGCAAACTTTATGTAATAAGAGCATATAGCGTCTTGTATTTTGATAACCTTCAATGAAAAATTATATTCTTGCTTTTGACCTACTTAAACATATATTTTTCAAAACCATAGTATGTAACATTTCTTCTAGACCTCATTTGTGCGTAAAAAATTAAAAAAGTAAAAGGTTTAAAAGAAATAGATTCGCGCAAGAAACATTTTTAATTAAATGTAATTAAAAAGGATTTTAATTTTCCTCACAGACTATTATTTGCAACATGTAACCTTAAACCTTAAAAATTATAGTCCCCGCCAGGCAGGTTTGTCTAAAAGAATACATGTCCGAGAAAAAATTTTACATGCACAGAAATTTTTTTATTGCATATTTGAATTTGTCATATAGCATTAATCAGACAAAAAAATAAATTAACAGCTTATAGTCGGACTTAAGAATTATTTTAACGTTAATCTAAATCATTAAAAAATTACATTACAAATAAATATTACATACTAAGTCATTACAACTCAAAATTTAGGTTTTGATAAAGTTTTGAAAAAAAGTATTTTATTAAAAATTTACATGCCTTGCCGGGCATTTAATTTAAAAGACTCATGCCCCATCGGAATTTTTACAAGCACCGGGCAAGTCGGGCAATATAATTCTCGAGCACTGTTTTGCAATAATTTTTAATGAAACTTGGCACATAATATATTTTGTATATGTGTGGTTGATGCAAAAAAAACGTAATATTTTCTCATCAAAAATTGAAAAGATGACTTTTAAGGTGCCCTGTCCCCAGCACATATTTTACAGCTAAACGCATTTAAACGCAGACACTTGCGAAGTTTCAGAATAAAAAAGAGCGTTTTCTTTTTGCAGTATTTTTCCTGATTGAAATAACTTGCTTTAGCGTATTGATTTAGATTATGACTGCAAATCTCAATAAATATCGGTTTATAATTTAAAAGAATTCATAATATAAGTCATTTACATACTTACATGGGAATATGCAATTGAATAAAATGCTGGAGAAATACCCTATTATTATACAGCAAAACGTTCCAATAAAACCAAGCCACATATGCGAAATTTTATACAGGTAAAAAACGTCCCTGGAATAAATAAAATTTAAATGAAAATGCTGGTAAACTCGTTTTAACTATTAAGGAAAATTAATATTTTAAACATGTACAGGTTAAACACATAATTCATTAAATAATCCAGAATTTAGTAATTCAATGAATGAATTGTAGTAAATGCCGGAGAAATATCTTATTTGTTTATAGGAAAACTGTAATCCAACGCATGTACGCTTTAAAAATAATTCTGTAAAAATACAGAAAAGAAAATGGATATTTCTGTAAATTTACTAAGAACTAGTTTAAAATCCAATAATCAAGATTTTTGATAACAGTTTCTTAATAAACTTGCTTTGCCACACACTATGCAAATAAATAGAAAGATCTGTTAAGCTACATAAGTACTCGTTAAAAAGCCACGAATCAAGTTTCACGGTTATCTGTTTATATTAGTTTAAAAATTGTCACGAAATGTATAATATACTGTTGGCGTTCACTTTACTTTCAGCTCTTGTGCCCTTCGCAGCCAATCCTCCAAACTCCAGAGGTATCTTTGGCCTATGTGTCTGAGGCACAGGAATCACAACAACGTAGGCTCAACTTCTGAACCGATCTTCAACTTTACGTTCTTTAATAGTTATTTAGCGTACACATAGGGCTTTGCTGCTGCGGCGTAGTTACTAACAAGTTACAGTATCCAAGATTTTTATTATCTGTAATTTCCTTTTTTAAGATTTCGTAGTTTCTAGTTTTTATTTCTCTGTGATTTTACGTCAGACTCCAGATAAATCACTACCTGGAGATTCGTATGTAATTTTAGGAGTTTTTTTTTTTTTTTTTACAGTGATTACCAATAAAAAATGCTCTCGAAGCAAATATTCCTTTTAAATTCCGATTTCATTCTACTTTAGCGATGTGATTATAGTAACTAAAATGACCTATCAAGAATATTTTTATTAAACATTTCGAACATTAAGTCACAGCGATATACTATTTTCGAAACGTACGTGTAAATCTTCATCGACGGATGCGTGGTATTCAAGGGCAGAGACAAGTTCTTCTCCGCAATTTCATCTAGAATCGAAGGAACATAATACGATGACAAACTTGAATTTAGGATTCCATGTGAATTACATTCTTCAACAGATACTGGAAGACTTTCCGGGCGTGGACCATAAAAAGCGGATCCAATCCCAATCCATACGGTGAAAGCAATGGAGACTATTAAGCCGACAAGTACGCCCTGGAATAATAAAATCAATCTCGGTTACACATTTTTTTAATCAGTAAATTTCTTTGCAGCTTTAAAACTCTCTTAAGCCAAATACAATCAAACTATGATATCATTGTGTTAAATTAAATTATCAAGTAACTTAATATCAGCTGCCTTTCAAAAGATAAAAGATACTTGTGCGCATTCATAATGTAACAGAAAGTAGTGAAGTTAAATTTGTTAATTTTGTTCAAATAATTGTTTTGTAAGATATGAACTTAATATACGTGCTTAAAGTTCAGGCGTTCTGGACTCGTGAATCGTTACGAAAATTCATTTTCTTTCTTCTTTGGAATATACTCGTTGTAATGAGCTTTTGCATTCAAGTTATAGAATTGTTGTCGAAAATGGAACTTGAATTTTGTAGAGAAATTTATTTATATTTCAATAAATAATTTTCGAAAAAATAAATAAATATGTTTCTTTTTTTTTTGATGCCTTGCTCCTCTAAGTTCCCTGTTATAGAGGAAACTTGAGCAAAAGTGCCAATTTGAGTTATTCTATCACCCCAAATATCCAATAAACGGAGAGCAGCAGAGAGCCGTAGATGATGGGGAAATCTTGATGGCAGAATACATAATTAATCTCCATACTAACGAATGCTTTTGTATTATTTGCGTTCAGTGAATGAAGTGGAGAGGCCGTAGTAGCCTAGTGGTTACGATGTCGGACTTGCAACCGGAAGATGTGGGTGTTCGATATCCGACCCGCTAAAGACCCGCATGTACACTTGGGGATACGTACATGTAAAATCCGTAGGCCCTGAAGTCCCGAGGTTATTCGAAGGGTACCGGAGGGAGGATAATTTCCATTCCCTTCACACTTTCGTCAAAAAAGGAAGGTGGCGTATTTGTGTTGACGTTATGTGGTTTCATCCAAGCACATAATAAGCCAAGTCGTACTTCCATCGTTGTGGTGCTCATCTATGAACGGATGGCGCTCCCTTACTGCCTTAATTGCTGGTCACTGCTACGGGGAGCTTGGATACCCAAATATCATTAGAAACAACAGCAACATTAATTTATACTTATCTCTAACTTATTCTAATTTTTTGAGCCGCAATTTTTTTGACTTTCATGCTAAATTATAAATAATCATCTAAGCTCGTACCTCAGACTTCTATCTTTCGATTATATAAGAAAAACTATGATGTTTGAAGGATGCATTAAGGTTTTGTTTGCAATATTCACCATATTGTTCCTCTGTGTTTATCACGCCATAGGCGTCCGTGATTTTTCCGCCATGGTGACGAAAGTTCATTTTTGAATTTTTCAAATTGAAACTAATTTATACAAATACAAATACAAAAGCGACGACCAGCAACAGGCTCAGGGCCCAGCTACGCTGGTCCTAGTTAATTTAGCAGTCCCCAATGAACATCAAGAGCTTTCTTAAAAGTTTCCACCCCACTGCAATTAACAGTCGCTTCCGGTAAACTATTCCAACTGCCTACAACCCTATTGAAGTAGTAGTTTTTCCTAATTTCAAGATTAGCCTGAGATTTAAAAAGTTTAAAACAATGACCTCTGGTTCTACTTTCAGCACATAGCTGTAGTCCATCAACATTTCCCGTTTTAATGAATTTAAACAACTGAATCATGTCCCCTCTGACTCTCCGTTGCTCAAGACTACACATATTGAGCCTTTTAAGCCTAACCTTATAACCTAAGTCTGAAAGACCACTTACGAATTTTGTAGCCCTCCTTTGAATCCTTTCCAATAAGGTAATATCCTTTTTTAGGTACGGAGACCAAAACTGAACAGCATACTCCAAATTAGGTCTTACCAAACTTCTGTATAATGGCAATACAACTTCCCTAGATGTGTTCGAAATAGCCTTATTGATAAACCCAAGCATCCTGTTAGCTTTGTTACTTACTATGCTACACTGCTGACTGGACTTGAAGTCATGACTAATCAATACTCCTAGATCAACAACTGCTTCTGCTTCCCTAATGACAGAACTTTGTAAATAATAGGTTGCATGTTTATTCCCATGACCAAAATGAAGCACTTGACATTTCCCAATATTAAAAGACATACCCCACTTAATTGCCCACCTAGAAATTTGATTCAAATCCTCTTGAAACTGATCGACTTGTTCCTCCGTGTCCACAATTCCCATGATTTTGACATCATCAGCAAAAATATTGATGTTCCCAGAGATACTCTGAGTAATATCATTAATAAAAATAATAAATAATATTGGCCCTAGAACTGAACCTTGTGGAACCCCACTCAAAACATCAATCCACTGAGAATAATTGCCCTTCACTACTACTCTTTGTTTCCTCCCAGTCAGCCAATTTTTAACCCAAATTAAAGTTTTTCCACCAATACCAATGTAAGCAAGTTTGCTAAGAAGAGCTTCATGTGGTACTTTATCTAACGCTTTCTGAAAGTCAATGTAAACAACATCTACGCACTTTTTATTATCTAATGCCATGGTAACCTTGTCATAGAAATGCAACAAATTAGTTGTACAGGACCTACCCTTTCTAAAACCATACTGAAAATCAGTCAACACTCCATTTGCCTTCAGGAAATTCACTATTTTGATTTTTATCAGAGTTTCAAAAATTTTACAAAGAACGGAAGTAAGACTCACAGGCCTATAATTTCCTGCCTTAGTTTTAGACCCTTTCTTGAAGAACGGCGTTATGTTTTCCAGCTTCATATCCACTGGCACAGTCCCCGACTTATATGAAGATATGAAAATAGTCAAGACAACATCCACTAATTCCTCTGCACATTCTACTAAAATTTTTGGATAAACATTATCAGGTCCTGGAGCCTTATTTGCTTTAATCCCTAGAAAATACAAAATCCTGAAGCTGTGTATTAGCTTGCGTCTCGCTTATGTCAACTGTTGAGATACAGTTTCTGTTAAATACACTGGCAAAAAAATTGTTTAGAATGTCAGCAATATCTCCCTCATTTTGAATCAAGTTTCCGTTCTCATCCACTAGTGGGCCTAACTGAGTATTACGAGCTTTCCCTGAATTAGCATAAGCAAAAAATTTCTTAGGATTCCTTTCGATGTTATCCACAAGCTTTTGCTCCAATTCCCTTTTCTTACTCCGTACCAAATACTTGAAAGTACGTCTAGCTTCACAATACAAAATCCTGTCAGCATGGCACCCAGTCTCTTTAAGTCGCCGAAAAGTGGCTTGCTTATAATTGAGAGCTTCTTTCACCTCCCTAGAGAACCACATGGGCCAAATTTTCGTGAAATTCCCTTTCTTTCTAAAAGGAACATAATCCATCACTGTTTTCTCCAATTTCCCCTTAAACTCTTTCCACTGAAGATCAGCTTCACTATTCTCCATCCCAGAAGAAAAAACCTCTTTCAAACCCTGCCTAAGTGCAACATAATCAACATTCCTGAAGTTAGGTACAAATCTGAAATGCTCACCTTTGTGAGCATCGAAGCTGGTCCAAAACCTAATAGTATTGTGATCACTATCTCCAATATGTTCCCCTATACTCAACCCCTGAACAGAATTTCCGACATCAGAAAAAACTAGATCCAAAACAGCACCATGCCTAGTCCCCTGGGTAACAACTTGATCCAAAAAACAGTCCCCAATCACTTTCAGAAAATCTTCTTCCCTACCATTGCTAGTGTAAAAACTATTCCAGTCTATGCCCGGGAAATTGAAATCCCCCATCATGATGACCGAGCCCTTACCAGACATGTCCCTAATAACACTATAGATCTCCTCGTCTTGATCCTGACTAACATTAGGCGGCCTGTAAACATTTCCCAAATGTAACTTCTTCCCCTTATTGCTCACCAACTCCACCCAGACCATTTCAATATCATTAGGCTTATTATTAATGACCAATTCATTGCAAATAAAAGTGTCCTTAATATAGAATAAAACCCCTCCACCTTTCTTACCCAGCCTGTCTTGCCTAAACAAATTGTATCCAGCAATGCTCACTAAATCCTTATCATCATCAGTAACCCATGTTTCCGTAATTCCAATAATATCCAACTCCTCACCTGCGATAACACTATTTAACTCGTCCATCTTATTCCTGATACTGCGAGCATTAGTATATAGAAACCTGAGCATGCCCATTTTGCTTGTCCATTTTGTCCGTTATGCAATATATATACTCGAATGGTGGCCGGGGAAGATAGAATAGACCCAGCGTAGTTATGCGTGTGCGACTAAAATAGCACATCCGTTCCGGGGGACGTAAGGCTTACTTTGTCTTTGTAGTAGGACTATAACTTTGTAGTAGGTAGGACTGGTTGTCAAGTATGTCAGAGAGTTTGTGGGAAGTTCGATGAGGACAGTGCTACGGCGGCACCCCCTCGTATTGGGGAGTAGTCTGAGAAACCGAAAAAGGTATAGTCAGTATGGCCGTAGTTAGGGTACCCGTATATTGCACCCGTATATTGCAAAAAAAAATAGTTGTTGCACACGAAAAAAACGAGAATTCTCTTTTAATTATAATATTTCAACACTTGCGTATCCAATGCTCAAAAATTTTCATTATTATAGAAGTATACCGTTCCAATACACAACTTTTAAAGATGCTTTAATGCAATTTCTGGGGGGGGGGGAAGAAAAGAAACATTCACTCTACACCCACGGTGCAAAGTTTAGTTAAAAATATTAATACAACTATTAAGACGATGTCAATATTAAAAAAGCACTAATTGTGTAAAAATGTAAAAATGATAGAAAATAAGATTTCTTGCAGAACACTTGTTTGAAACTTTAGTTTATTGAAATGCATAAAAAGTAAAAATATTATATGTATATACTGCTAGAGGAAGTTAAGTTGTATGTTTATTGAAAGATATTTCTTTCCGTTTAAATTAGTGAAAGCAAAACTTATATTCATCTAACGAACGTTTTGCAGCTCCTTACCTTTGCAATGTGTGCTAAAAATCCTATTTGAATGTGCGCTGAGACAGAAAATTACTACTGCAGAGCACTTGTAGTAAACACTTTCTTTTTTCAGTGTATTTCAAGTAAAAAATATTATGTATAGTATACTGTTAGAGAAAATGAAGTTGTAAATCTATTAAAAGTTATTTCTTTTCACTCTAAATTAGTGGAAGCAAAACAGATATTCATCGAACAAACCTTTGGTAGCTCCTTACCTTTTCATTTGATCGTCGTGTCATCATTCCGAGGAAAAATAATCCTAAAATAGGCGAATTTATTAAAGAAACAATGGTCATAGAAATCTGTATCAAGTTTCCAAACTTTGCGATGATAAAAGTAAGCGATAGTCCGAGGACTCCATAAAAGACAGCTGAAAAAGTTCCACAGATGTTAAATGCAGCTCAGATAAACAGATGTTTTTAAGTACTACTTTATGGTTTTAATTTAATTTAAATTATTAATTGTTTTTTTTTTTGAGAATTAAAAAAAAAGGATGTTGGTAGTTTTTTTAAAATTAAGAAACAAAAACGTAACAAAACATTTTCAAAATAATATTCAACCACTTATACGAGCATAAAAGTAAAGAAATTTTTTCTCTCGACATGTTTATTCAAGATAATGAAAGAAAAAGTTTTCACAAAACACTTTAATGTCTTGCTTTTTTTTTCTATACCTCGTCATTCAGATCGAATCATTTATCATAGCACTCTACCAGTCTTCCTATTCGTTCAGTGCACTCACATGTCACCAAGGTTTCTTACCAGTTACCATTTAAAGTTTCTGTTTTATTTCGTCATCATTTCCATAGTGGTTTTCCTAAAATTTCTTCCGCCTACAAGTGGGTGGGGGATGAGTAATCACTCGGGGTCTATGAGGTGGATCTCCAAAACTTCCCCGTTAATTTCTGAAACAAATCCTTTGTTTTCCTATGCTGTCAGAGAGTTTGTGGGAAGTTCGAGGAGGACAGCGCTGCGGCCGCACCACCTCGTATTGGGGGTAGTTTGAAGAATCGAAAAGGTATAGTCAGTATGGCCGTAGTTAGCATTGGGTACCCGTATATTGCAAAAAAAAATAGTTGTTGCAAGCGAAAAAAACGAGAATTCTCTTTTTATTATAATATTTCAACACTTGCGTATCCAATCCTCAAAAAATTTCATTATTATAGAAGTATACCGTTCCAATACACAACTTTTAAAGATGCCTTAATGCAATTTCTGGGGGGGGGGGGGAAAGAAATATTCATTCTACATCCACGGTTCAAAGTTTAGTTTAAAATATTAATACAACTATTAAGACGATTTCAATATTAAAAAAGCACTAATTGTGTAAAAATGATAGAAAATAAGATTTCTTGCAGAACACTTGTATGAAACTTTAGTTTATTGAAATGCATAAAAAGTAAAAATATTATATGTATATACTGCTAGAGGAAGTTAAATTGTATATTTATTGAAAGATATTTTTTTCCGTTTAAATTAGTGGAAGCAAAACTTATGTTCATCTAACAAACGTTTTGCAGCTCCTTACCTTTTCATTTGATTGTCGTGTCATCATTCCGAGGAAAAATAATCCTAAAATAGGCGAATTTATTAAAGAAACAATGGGCATAGAAAAACTGGTAGAGCGGTTTATGATTTTTTTCAACCTGAATGACGACTATGTATAAAAACAGGTAAGATATCAAAGTTTGTTGTAAAAAAAGTTTTTTTTTTCATTGTATTAAATAAGCATGCCCAGAGAAGAAAAACAAACGTTCTTTACTTTTAGAATGATTCTCGTACATTGTATAGCAGGGACGCTCAACTTGCGGCCTAATGAACGATTATTTACAAATTAATTTAATACGTTGATACACAGTCAAAATATTATCCAGAACTTACAGACAGCTTTGGCGAAAATAGCGATCTTCAGCTCGGAAGTCCCCCAAGAGCGGAAGTAGGGACGAAACAAATCTTCTGTTGTCACTGCACTCAATGAGTTAATTGTTGAAGACGCAGTGCTCAGTGAAGCACTAAAAATTCCACAAATACACAATCCAGCCAAACCGGGGTATTTGCTTAAAGTAGACATGATGAAGTAAGGAAGTAACTGAAAGAAAACGCTTCTACTAGTTCAGATTCATAAATGCATTTATCATACATTTGATGTTTAAACACCAGTTGAAACTAATAGCAGTATATAATAGGAAATAGGCAATAGAAAAGATAATAACATTTTTGTAGTAATGGTAATATCATATTATACTATTTTAAAGTAATGCAAAAAAATTTCAAAAAAAAAAAAAACTCAACTGAAAAATAATCGCGGACAACTAATGTTCAATTATTGTTATGAAAACAGTGGTAATTTTGCACAATATCGAAGGAGAATTTTGAAAACAACTATTTATAAACTTTAAATACCAAATGTTATTTGTGTAAGACTTCCCCCTTCAGTTCCACGTCACGAGTATACATATGTCCATGTGTGTATATACATACTATATATAAACTTTGTATACATATGTCCATTTGTATATATAGGTGTGTCTGTGACAAAGTAGACTGAGAATGGAATTGGATTTGACTTTTAACATGCACAAATTATATTCTTCAGTTTGCTTTTAAATCACGGGAATTCGCATTAATTGAAAGTGCAACCGTTTTTCGTTTTGTGGTCTTTTCCCGGGAATACATAAAGATCTCTCTCATATGATTTCACCACGTCACGGAAAAGTCATATTTACATAAAATCAGAAATTTAGACAAGTTTAATTTAACTAATTTTCGCCAAAATAGAAATCATTCCAATCTTCTATTTGGCATTGCATTCACGGTAATATTTTTTTTCCCGCAAAATTAAAAGCTTGTGCGTCCCCCATACTTTTCTTTTCTACTTCAACCCCCCCCCCCCTACCCTGTTAGCACGTAGCCTTAGGGCTGTCCTCCCCCAGGCACGGGTAAGTGCGACGGCTCACTCCCACCCGGAGGTAGATTAGCGGGGCGCAACCCCAGCCTTACAACATTGCTGTGTGGACCTGGCCCTCCTTGATACCCCTACGCTTGAAGAGTATCATTGGAGGGTTGTGGTTCCTTGCGTCCTGATTACTATTAAATCTACGCGGATTAAGCGAAGAATATTAAATCCAACTCGGAAGCTTTTTCAGCACTCGTGAAAGCGATTTTTGTAAGTTCAGTTTTTATTGTTTTAAAGATAAATAAGTAAAAAACATCGATTTGAAAGTTTTTAATATTAAATTTTTTGCCAAAATCAATGGGCTATTATTTTGACTTTAAATGTAGGTTCAGTTTGTTCGAGCACTTCAGCTGTTGCACAACATCACTTACAAAATTAGAGACTTTTTTTAGCTGGCAATTCTAAGTATAGTGCTAAGCTGAGTTTCTTCAGATATGAAAATTTCTAGAGTTTTTAAGTGCTTGTGGCTACAAAACTTTGACAGTTTTCTTTTGCAGTATATTTTCTGGTTATTTTAATATTTTATAATTTTAACTTTTTTCTGATAGCAAACTTTTGATTTTTGCACTAATGAAAAAAAAAGTTATAAGCATTTATTTCTTAGCACCGTACTGTCGCTTCATAACATTTTAAGAGTCCTTAGACCTTGTAAAAGAGCAATCAGCAAAATCAATTCATCTTGTAACAATTTATTATTGAGAAATAAATAAATTGATAAATTAAAAACATATAGGAAGACTTAGTAATATCTTCCTCTTTTAGGGCTGTTAAAAACCAGATGTCAACTCATTATAAATGTGTCAATTCCTTAGTTCAGTATAGTATAAATTATTATTTTTGGAGAAAGATCAGTGAACCTCACCTGATCTGCAGAAGATATAGGCTTTTCCGGAGATGTCATGGGATCACATTTAGCATAGAAGGCGTACAGTACAACACCGACAAAGCCGTTAAGTAATAAAAACACTGTCACAAGAGGAATATTCAGGTACATTGCTCTATAATCAAGACATTTACGGTACATAAATATAAGCATCAACAAAAAAACATAACAAACATGTCAAATTTTTAAAACTAAATTTCACGAAAGATATAGACACACACAAAAAAAAAAACGATGTTGGTTAATGAAAGTATATAATTCGTGTATTATATTCATATTTTCTAAAACTAGCTTCAAAACAGAGAATAGAATGCGTAAAAGTAATCATTTATTCAAGAAAATATTATTTACAATCTACAGGAAGGATTTCCAAAGCTGCGTTACTGTGCTAAATGAATTTATATTTTAAGTGATTTTGAAGAGAATGAAAAATTTTAAGTACACATACAGCGTTGACGTTTAGAAAAAAGTTTATAAGTCCGCAACTCCAATTTTGAGACACTATCAATTTAAACTCTCAAGTAGTTAACAACTCATTTTCGACACATAATTCTTGCAATAAGTTTAGTTATACAAGTTTTAAATTGTGCAATTTGGTTATACCATGAAAAAATTAATTGCAAATACCATTTAATTTTAGTCGCCTGTTAAATTTTTTATTGTGGTCTCATTAACTTTTAGCAGCCTACGATGTACTAAAAAAAATTCAGAAACTAAATTTTCCCCCCAGCTCAACGATTAATATTTGAAAAACATGTAAATCCGCATTGCACAATAACTTCCTTTCTCATTAAATTAACGTTTGGCGAAATCGAGTGAAAATTGCAGAAAAAGAAGAGTAAACGCGAGAAAAAATAGATAAGAGTTAAAGCGAGACAGACACGCATGCAACGATGCAAGAAAGCCAAGCAAAAGACCCAAGCGAAACTAGATGCAAGACCAACCAGCTATGCTGCATTGTCCCCTAAGAAAAGCTTGGTGCCCCATAAGCACTCGTTTAGGGCACCAAGAAAACGAGGGGCAAGTCAGAAAAATTGCATTTTGAATTCAATTAAGAAAGCTAAATTAATCTGTAAGCATTTTAAAAATTAGGGTGAAGTGAACAAGTTCTGCTTAACCTCTTCATTCCAAGTGTACCCAATTGGGTACATTTTAAAATACTGTTTATTAACTATTGTTTGTGCAATTTGAAAGCTAAAACCAATTGTTTTTTAAATTAATCAACAGATAGTTTACGTCGTTTTAAACATGGAAAACATGGAAATTGAGCATTAATTATTATTTAAATTAATTACTAATTAAAATTAAATAAAAATTTTCTGTTAGTTATTTTGTTTTGCAATCATTTTTTAAATCAGAGAACCAAAAAATTGCGTGAAAATTGTTTGTGCTTAATTCTGGGGTCTTAAGAGGTTGAATAATTTTTACAAGGAAAATAAGTAGTTATTCAACTTCAAACATAAGAAATAAATCGCTCATGGGCTGCAATAGAGGCACAACTCAAAAAACCCGCGTTTTGAACCAAGAACAGATGTAAATAGGAAAATACACATTCTTTTCAGCAGCAATACTAGCACAACGCATACTTCAATATTAGGCCGTAAGATGGCAGCAAACTAATACATTTCTTATGCATTTTCCTTAGCAATGAAAACTTTAAACCCACTTATCTGAAAACAGGATTTTTTGAGTTGTGCCGCGATAGTAGCCTATGAGCGAAACGTTACTTTCGTTTTAAATTTTATTTTTTAAATTTCTATAAGATTTTTCTATTAGTTTTTAAATGTTTCATTCTCTGCATTTTGAAGATGCAAGCAAATGTATGAGGGTAAATAAAAATTGTAACGCTTATTGCATCTAAGGATCTTAATCCAACCCAGTCAATCAGCCAGACACTGCTGAAAGTCAGTTAAGAACAGGTGTGTACAATTTTTAAAATTGTAATCTAGGTATCTAAAATTGTTTTTTTTTTCAAATGATTATCAGTAGGTGGCGTTACCTGCCTTTAATAGTTAAAGTATTATTTTGGTCACGTCAAGATGTTTGTAAAAAAGAAGTTATGTAAGTAATTAATGAGAATGTAAAATTGGATATGCATTGCATTTGTTTAATTCCTTGTGTAGAACTAATGGTTTAATGTAATGCAGTTTATTTTAAAAATATTTTTTGTGATTTGCGCATCTTTGCCTATGTGGGCTGTGACCGGCAATAGTAAAAGTTTGTTGGTGGTGGATGGCATCGTTTTGGGAGACCTCGCGTGGATTTTTGGGGTTTTTTTTTTAAATCGAACGGCGGTGGGGAGAGATGGGGTGTGTGGCGAAAGTGACGCCGACCATGTGAGTGTGCTGAAATAAGGGTGGAATTATGCTGACTGAGAAGAATGTGCTCTCCCACCGGAAAACACATGCTTTGACTAGTGCCGGCATTAACACGTCGTGAGGATTTTCCCACCGTCCATTTTTTCCATCCGTTAGCTTAACACCGTACGGTGTCATACGTGGAAGAATGTAACTTTAGGGACCCTGCTCATTTGTTATAAGTTGCTGTATATATCTTTTTCCGTAGGGTCGTGTTTATGAGTTGCGCAGAATTTGTTTTAATGTTTTCATTAGATGCATTTTTATTGTGTTTTATGTGTTAACCTGGTAAACCTGGTTAATAAACCAACCTTTTTGATGTATTTTTATAGTGTTTTATATGTTAGCCTGGTAAACCTGGTTAATAAACCAACCTCCTTTTCCTTTTAATTCTAATGTGTTTGTCTTATTTGAGCGATGCCATTGGAAATTATTCGTAAAGGTAAATTCATCTCTTTTATTGTGCAACGAACCTGGGGTTATTCGCAGGTACCGAATCCGAATACCTTTTTGCAATTAAAACAGTACAGATGCAAGCTAGTCAAGCGAAACTTAGTGCTTAAGATAACCCAGAAGTCTTACACAAAATCCAGGCAACGTTAGAACACAAAATGAACCACCTTATATTTATATTGGGAACCACAACCCTCCAAATGACACTCTTCTAGCATAGGAATATCAAGGAGGGCCAGGTTCACACAACAAGAGTTAATTAGGCTGGGCTGACGCCCAAAAAGCCTATCTCGGAGTGTTTATGAGCGTTCGTCGGACTTCCCCATGCCCGGGAGAGGGCAGCCCTTAAATCACCTGCTAATAGGGCAGAGGGAGGGAGTAAAGAACCCTATTTTATAATTAATTAATTACGTTGAATAGGTTTATATTAGCTCGTAAATGGTTCTAAGTTTTTTTTAAGTTCATTGAAGAACACATTCTGCTAAATAGCGGAAACATACTTTAAACTTAATTTTTTTTCTTCTAAAGCTATAGCTTCATGTGCTATAAAAAAATTAGAATAAAAGATTAAAAAAGGTAGACACACACCGCAATGAAGAACGTGTGTCTACCATTAGAGTAGACACATACAATAAAAGCATTCCAACAATATATTATTCTATGATTATTTGATTGCTATAATATTATAGTAAAGTAATATGTTGATCGACTGTCATGCTGGGACTTACTTTGTAGATCTTGAAAGCTTTGGGATTGTCAACAGCCTCTGTATTTGGAGTTGGCTTGTGCCATATATGGACAAAGAATTGATCATGCCAAATAGAAACAAGTTGATCGCGGTATAGCGAATAACGGGATCAAGTTCAAACCTGTAAAAACCAAATCGTTTTCGTATTTCTTTTTTCATAAAGTACGCGCAGTATAGGTATCATCTATTGATTCAGGCAGGGGGTACCTTAATAATCTCAGACGTTTTTGAGTTGAATATATGTTAAGATTTAGAACAAAGGGAAGTATAGGTATATTTTTGTTATGCCCAAAAAAATTCCCGAAATACACGCCGTCAAAGACGGCGTCCTCGGAGCCATTTCCGACTTGTGATTTTCGACAAAAATTTTGTGCTGAAAACAAAGTGCTAAATTTCTCGAACGGTTCAAGATAATTTATTGCGGATTTATTTATTTGAAGGATAGTTGTCGGCCTTTTGAAATAAAAGGCTGCATTTTAAAATATTTTAAATTTTTTTCTCAAGAAAAGTTATTATCAAAAATTTTATTTTTTTTACTGTTGGTCGATATTATTGAGTACGGCATTCTCTGAAAAGGAGAGCTTCCACTTTTGAGATTAACGGGTTTGAGAGACAATTTAAGATTTTGCATGTATTTCATCCGTTTTCTTTAAACTATACTCCCGCATTCATCTCATGAAATTAAAATTTAACCTTCTTTAAAATGGCATTTAATCCTTAATAAGTAATAGAAACATACTGAAACATACCCCGAACCAAAAAATCATAGGAACGTATTACAAACAAAAAAATATATTAAAGCTTATATAATATGCAAATTCCGAAATATTCTATTTCCTTTGGACTTTGCTTGGAACCAAAATTAGAAATTTTCTGAATTAAAAATTTGTGGGACTGCATCTGTATATTCCTTCGATATGGAGAGATTCCTTCCTGTTAAATCAATAGGAAGTGGGGGTATCTACAATCTTTAAAACGTTGTAAATTGGAATTACGCACCGGTGAAGGTGCTGCTGTCTTGCAGCTGGAAATCTGTTTTCAGGTGTCGGTTCGTGTGGGAGCATAAAATTCACAATAATTTTAGTTACCTCAAGACTCTATGACATTTGCAATTCATCAGTCACAGTCATATGTGGCAGCCCCAAACACCCCTCTTTATATATTGTAAATCTGAATAATCTCGTTTTACAGATCTGGGTTGGACAAATGAAATTTCTTCTGTCCATGTTGCTTAAATTTGGTGAAATATAAGTTAGCTCATCACTGACTCTACTCACGTGTTTTCTGAATTCCTTTCACGGGCATACTTTTTGGTGGACCAATCTTTAATTTAATGCTGGCGGAATTCTTCAACTTCCTCTTTAGCTCACAGGATGAGATCTGTTGCTGTGTATGACCTCAATACAGTAAAATCCTTGACATTCTGAATTGCCTGAGTACAAGAGGCAATTCAGAAAAATGCGAGAAAAATTAATTTAAATTTTACTAAAAGAGTGCGAGAAAAATTATGTTTTGTGGCTCGGTGTTTAAACAAGCCTCCTACACCATCACAAGGACCTTTCGCATGTCCTCTGTTGTGTCCCCATTTTGAACTCAGTCCTTTGTACAAAATACCACTCGAAATTCCTATTAAAACTTGCTCTCTTAATGAAAAAATTATCTGCTCTCTTTGCTTGTCTGTTGACAACTAAAATTAAAACTTTCAATTTCAAGTGGGTAAGTATCCAATCATTAATTATTTTTGCCCATTACTCTCTCTCAACCACACCTGCTTAGCAGCTGCTTCTATTTCTTTAAAGTCATTTTGCTTTTCTTTTTTGTTCTTGAATGGGAGGTTATAAATAAACCGTAGTGGTGTTTTATGCATATGCTCTGCTCTTGTTCCTTTTGAAAGAAAATACTTAGTAATGATTGAATCCTAAGTTGATTTCATTTGTTTCTGTTTTTCTTCTCTTTTTCTATGCAGTGTTTATCTTTTGTGAGATTTTATGCAGAATTTTCTTTCTTCAGAAGATCAATAGAAACATGTGACATAGAGCTTAAAAGTCCATCTTTGTCAAATAAGTGCATATTAAAATTAACAACTAATAGTTTCAAACTATATCTCTGCAAAAACGAGTCATAATAATATTTCTATTATTAAAAATAAGTGTTATTCATAAATATTTTCCCCCGCTGCAGTAGTAATATATATATTTAATTTCTTGTGTCCATCATCTTAATAAATGCATACAAGGTGTTGATACAGAGAATTACCAAAAAGCAGACGTAAGCCCTTGTGCCTCCCCCCCCCCCTGGTTTAATTCTCTTTCTCTACTTTACTCAGTTGTAGTTGGTTGATATTCCATAATTCATAATTCCTGTTTTTTTCCCTCATTCTATAACTGTTCAAATTTTCCACAAGCGTTTGATGGCATTACATAACCAGCCATTTTTTCATTTAACGTTTTTTTTTTTTACTAAAATTTTTTACAGAATCGGTAAGAAAATAAATGGTGGCATCATAATAGGTTAAACCTTTTCTAAACTTATTGCAATTGTACCCTTTATAAAAATATATTTATCATGTTTCAATCATTTTTGATTCATTAGTCTTTTCAACTTTTGAGTAAAGATAAAAATTGATAATTAAAATAGAAAATAACAAAAAACATTTGGGACCCTGGTAGTGAAAGTCTTTCTCCTTCACTAGCAATTTGAAAAACAGCATTGAGGCCTCCGAGCTCGATGCAGCCTTTAATAATGACAGCAAATATGCAAAAAAACATAAGCAGAACCTGTAAAACATCAGTCCACAGCACAGCTTTCATGCCACCCTGAAAATACAAACAAAAATATAAGTTAAATAACTGAATAAAAAACTTATTCTTAATTTTCCATTTTTCTTTAAATTATGTACATATATATATACATACGAACACACGCTCATATATATATATATATATATATATATATATATATCTGTGTGTGAGAGAGAGCGAGAGAGAGAAAGAAAGAGAGAGAGAGAATAATATTTTTTGTCACATGAAGTTGTAAACTCTTCACTTGTACATTCAGTTGCCCCGGTTTTATCTGAAGGAAGAAGTTTGACGAATTCTAGCCTGAAAACTTTTTCTTCCTAGGGAGACAGCACCCGAAAATGTCAACAATAAAAACCGAAAATTATTTTATTTACTTAAGTAGTAAAATAAATCTTTAAATATGTTCCTAGAAGGTTTCAGAAAAATTGAAGCAATATTTATTGATTTATCATTGATTTTATTACGGTGAGATTTGCCTCCTTTTCAATCCGAAACCGTAACTGTGCTGAATATAAGCCACAAATGTTGTTTTTTTAAATAAAATAAGCGAGAAGAAGCACTTTCATCGTGATTGTAACAGAAAAAAAACCTCCTTACTTGAAATTTTGATAAAAAAAGGATTTAAGTTTTTGCAAGCCGAACACTTGAAATGCTGCTATCTCTCGCTTTGTTTTTTTGAGCATTTCATTTCAATTAAAATGCAAGGGCTTTTATAAATTTGTATCTATAATGTGGATTATTTTTCCACATGTACTTTTTTTAAGTACTTTTTTTTTTTTTGTTTCTTCTCGTAAGTTTTTTTGTATTTTTCGTTGTTTTTTGTGCGTTACATCAGTTGAGATTTTTTTTCTCAAAAAGTATTTGACTTATAAAAAATTCAGAGCATAGAAGTTTTGCTTTAAAAGTAATGAATCAATAAAAAAACATTTGAGAATTTATGCCAATTTTTGAAAAAAAAGATGCATTTTTTAAAATTGCTAAATTTTGATTTAAAAATTAAAATGCTCAAATAATATTTAAGAAATCCATTTTTTTAATATAAAATTTCTTATGAAGTGATACAACATGACATAAGACAAAAATTGTAAATAAAAACATAATATGGAAAAAAAAAGGGTCTCATGGTGCCACAACCATTAAGGTGTGGCTTTTTTAAAGAAAAAAACAATCGAGAAATTATGCTCCTTTTGAATTCGTCTGTAAATAATTTGTTTGGCGTTCTGGATTGTTTTTAAATTTTGATACTTTTTTATATTTTACTGACTTTCAAAGGGACGCAGCAAGAAGTGGTTAAAGAACTTTCTTCAGAGCAGGAAAGTAGTACAGAAAGCATTTCCATTTGCATAAATTAAAGATCTGTGTTACTGGGAAAAAAACGCAAGCGTTGTAGGAAAATGGCCTCCTAACAAATGCTGTTGTTCTACGGGAGCATCAACTTGATCAACGACAATGTTATTGACACTTTTCGACAAATTCTGAAAAATCGTCAAAGGCTGCAAAGGCAGACAACATTGGACAGGTTTTTAGAGAAAGAAACCCAAGATTCTTCTTGTGCAAAAAGACAGAAAAAAGAAAGAACAGCAGAAAGGTACAAAACATCTGAAGGGATGTTACTTGATGTTTTTATGGAAGGTGACTAATCTTCCAAACATTAACATCAACATCTCTCTTCTTCTTCTCAACATTCCAGTTATGCCATCAGCTCAACTCAGTACCAGTAAGGTGCAGATAAATTTTTATTTATGTATAATTTCATGTGCAGTACTTTACATTTTTTGTTTTTCACAGGTTTAAATAAGCAACCATCTGAGGGTCTGGAAAGAATTAATCGAATTTACATCGTATTTTATGTAAAAAAAATTTTTGCCATTCATACAAATCGCATTCGAAATGCCTCATGGAACGAATTGTGTACAAATAGCGAGGTTACACTGTATTTCTATATGAATGTAAATTTCTAGTTCAACAAAAATGGATTTACTGCAAAAGGACTAATTTTTAGAGGGTAAATGGAATCCTTTTTTAGCCTACTTTTCCGTAAAAGTAAAATAATAATAATAAAGCATGAAACAAGGCTTAATTTATCGTAAAAATATCGTCAGAAATCAAGAATATTCAAAATTAAGTTAAGTACTTAAATAAAGGATGACAAATAAAAAAAATTAAAATTAGGTTTAAGATGGGGCAAAAGTGTGTCTGTCAGTCCCCTAATAACTTTTGAACAAATTGTCCGATTCGAAAAGTTCTTTTTGCATTAGAAAGGTATCGGCAAGGACAACTCATTTCCATATTTTACGTTTTGACTTGAACAGTTTAAAATTTTGTAACATTATCACTTACGGGCAAATATTAAGCAAACTATGATAACTCTGGACACAACATCTAAATTCCAAAGAGCAAGCTTACTGGAAGATGCTTTCAGCGTAAATATTGATTTGAACAATTTTTTGTTCAATTTTGAACAGTTCAAAAAAATTTTACTATTAGCGCCTATGGGAAAAAATGAAGCAAATTATGTAAACTCTGGGCACAACATAAAAATTCCTAGAAGCAAGCTTACTGGAAGAAGCTTTCGGCGTAAAATATTGATTTGAACATTTTTTTTTTGTTGTTCATTTTTGAACAGTTCAAAAAAATTTAGCGCCTACGGGGAAATTTCAATCCTATATAAATCCTGATCTAACGGACCGATTTACTTGGAACAAACTTTATCGGAAAGCTCTTATAACGTAGAATATATACAGATAAAAAGTTCATCCAGAACTAAAGAGCCCATTTTCCTGTGAATTTTTTTTTTTGATAAGGATTTTTAAGAATATATTTGAATTATTGAATGATTAAATGAACGAGTGAAATAATGAATAAACAAATGAGTGAATTAATGTAAAAAAAAATAAATCAGTGAATAAATGTAAAAAATAAATAAATGAGTGAATAAATGATGTTATATTTTTGCACTGAAGTACTTATTTTTAGCAATAACTTGGCACAATGACTTTTCTACCAAGAGAAAGACAGGAGGAACTAAGAATAGCGAAAAAAGGTTTTTCTTAATGCTAATTTGAATTTATCATTAATGGGAGATACTGACGCAATAGTTTTATTTATTTAAAGTGCGAGATAATTTTACTTCACATGGATTACCGTAGTTTGCAATCACATTCCGGGACAGAAACAGAGTATAACCAGAAACAGTATTTAAAGCAACAAGTACCAACGATATTAAGTGTCTTTGTTGCTTTAATTTCTATGACAGCCACACTGCGGACTAAATCAAGAAATCTCCTTGCTTTTAGTTTCAAAGCGACTTTGTTCTGAATTAATCATTAAATTCAAGAGTTCATAAAGTGATTTGTTGCGGAAGTTGGAAATTTGGGGTAAACCCCCAGCCAACTAATGTTACTACTTGTGAACCACACCTGCAGTTTTTACGAGTCTCAAATCATGTGAAAGATTTAGATGAAAAAGAATTCATGTTTGACCCATCCATGAACACTTGATTTTTAAAATAAAAAAATATATATTTTGGTCAGAGGTGTATCTTTATTCAATTCAATTATTTTTTTAAAATTTAATAATCTACCACTTTGTATCAGAAGGAATAGTAGGTCCTGCAAGGGACCATTCGGTAGAAGCTCGGTACCCCCAGAACTCTAAAAGTGAAGCAACATCGACCGAGTTGGTGTTTGTGAGGCTGAGAACCTCTCGCGGGTGGTTGCTGTGGACCATGTACGCAAAAGGGAGTTGGTGCACGTCAAATCCATCGTGGCTCCAATGTCCTCCAAGTGAAGCGATATCTCTGGGGGTGCCAACCCCAGGTGTCGGGCTCTCCTCTGGGAGATGGTTCAAAATTTGCGAGACCACATAATTGAGGTTTAGTCAGTCTTCAGCCCTCGTGGTTCCTCGCTCAGGTGAAGCTGCATATTACCTTTAGCCATGGATTAGTCGTATTCAGCGACGTGATCTTCTGGTCCTGATGTAGGCTTCCGTACGCCAGGGAGATAACGAAGAAACAGGAATAACAGAAGGAATGAAAAAAGTCTTTTAATTTTGTTTGAGGATAAATTTTCCATCATTAACACACAAATAGTTCATTTTCTCGATATTCTCCCATGTATATGAGATTTATGATGATTCCTATATCTTTCGAATTATCTGACTTACTTTTTGCCATTTAAGCAGCATATATTTCAAAGATTACATTACAGTTTAACTCATTATTTACAAAAGTCGTACTGTATACATTTGTTCATCATTCAAATGAAGTTGGTTCAACATTTTATACCAACAACTCATGATTCATGGACAAAATGAAAAATAAATTGTATTTTAAGTGAAGAGTACTTCATGTACAAATTTTGTTTTCGGCTACATGAAATGTACTTACTAACGTGCAATAGAAGGTACACACAGCTGTTATGGATCCAATAGATACCCAAATTGATAGATTCGTTACTGCACTTAAAGCAAGACCGGGAGCATAAAGAACCGCAGCCATTAATAGCACCTGGAAAGAAGAAACTTTTAAAATGGAAGTGAATAAATTTGAATGGAAGTTACAGAATAAAGATTTTCTGCACATTCTTCGCAAAAAAACTCGCACATCTTTCAAATTTATAAATCACGCAAACCCTATTAATATTACATTTTAGACAAAGTATTTTAATTGGTTTTAGCATGCGTTAAATGTTTATTTCAATCGAAAAAACTAATACATAATGAAACTGTACTCTAGTCATATGAAATAAAATGATCGCCAACTCAGCCAACAATAAATTGATAGAGCTTTGTGTCATACAGTTGTTTCGGAATTACATGAAACCTCGTAATTAAGTACAAAAAAGAAAAGAAAAAAGAAAAAAACTTTCCGAACCAAGTAGTATAAGAAATTTAGCGAAAGTATTGTATGAATTATATAATACAGATTTAGAACAGTCTAAAAAATAAAAATATATTCCGCAGGAAAAATATATAACGATTATTGTTGGGTAATACTTACCGATTGTACCACAAAAGCGAACGAGCACACCTTTCGAGCCAATTTTCCAAACCTTCTTTCAAGATACTAGGGAAAAAAAGAAAGAAAGTGTGATACAAACACACAGACTTATGAACATACATATATGTATAACAACGTTTTAACAATGTTTAATAATCCTGAGCTGGGCAGTAGGTGTGGATAAAAGTTGCATGTTGTACAGTCCGGCCACGGAGTTCTGACACTTGGGCGCTTCTACGCTTGGTAGAAAGGGACAAATTCATTCAAGTTTTAAGTAAGTCCGTTTAGCAGGTGCGTCTGTTACCACGCAAATCAGAATACTTGCTTCTCTGTTTTATTTAAAGCAAACACATTTATAAAATAGCATTTTAACATCAACTCAGAAAAAGTAAAGCATGCAAATTAAATGAAAAGAATACGGTGCATTCGTTATGCAAGCCGTTTCTCTCTTGAGCATATGGATCCTTCTTGTCACGCTGCCAGATATAGGTCTTTATTTGCCAGTAGTACTGCAGGGCTGATTTTAACTCACAGTTTATTTATGTATCACTAGGTAACAACACTGAAAAGAAACGGCCTCTGGAGTTTAAATTATTGTTATAATGGTATGAATAACTACCCGGCTGCTCACAGTACTCCCCCAAGTCACAATAAACACAGACAGAAAAATTTCATTACAGCATGAAGTCAAATACGAATGAGAAAATCATCCTAACATTGATTCGCGAGATATGTGCAACAATATTAAAGAGGTAGTGGTGTCAATTAAAAAAAATATTTCGCTTTTCAAGGACTGGGTAAGACTGCAAATACTTACTTCATATGCAGTTGGTGCTTGGAGCTGGAAAAATACCGGTAAGAAAATATATACTGCCAGCAAAGTACCGACGGGGATGCCAATGATCATGAAAGAAAAAGCGGTTCCAAACCGGTAAATCTCTGCAGGTGAGCCAAGTACTGAAATGCCCGATATATAAGAAGCCATTAGAGAGAATGTTACGGGAAAGATTGACATGTTCTTCCCAGCCAACAAGTATTCATCAATTAAGCTCTGCTTTTTGCCAGTGAAGCGAAAATAAACACCGATGCCTGCTGAAACGAGAAGCATGATAACGATGACAATGCTATCCATAGCTCCCAAGACAACTTTGGAATTGTCCATGATGTTGTGATGTCTGCTATAGTACCTGGAAGACAGTAATGAAGAGAAAGTCATGAAATATTTAATACGTAAAATTAGTGTTCGGCAGTAGTTAACTAGAAGTAGTTAACTACTAGTGGCAACTACTAGTTAACTAGTAGTTAACTACTAGTGGCAACTACTAGTTAACTAGTAGTTAACTACTAGTTGCAACTACTTTTGTTTTGAACTAGTTAACTACTAGTTAAACTACTTTTTCCCCAACTACTAGTTACAACTACTTTCAAAATTCCAACTACTTTCAAAAAAAAATTTTTAAATCTACTTTTTGAAAAAATAACTATTTCGTAAACCATTACATTATTTAAATTTTTAGCTTATGAATATTACTCACACAAATGAATTTTTTATATTATGTTATTTGATAAATAAGTACTCATAAAAAAATGATAATATTTATTGCAGTATTTAGGCAAATTAGAAAAAGCTTTCTGATATAATCAATAAATAGCGACGGCATAAGCACATACACAATGAAATTTCATTTAAAGACCAAATCTTCGTCATGCATGCGTTTGGGATATCATAAAACACAAAAAGAAAGAAAAAATACTGGTTTTTATGATTTTTTTCAGAAAAAACTGATTTTTATGATTTTTTTCAGAAAAAACTGATTTTTATGATTCTTTTTTTCGACAAAATATTGATTTTTATGATTAAGCAAATAACTATTTATATCAGCTTCTTCCAAATTATTAAAATATAGATATTTTTTTATTATAAATTTTAATATATTCTGGGTTGAAACAATTCATTAGAATTTTAACTCACTATATGGTAGCCTTAATGCATCTGGTCCTCTAGGGAAAGGGGGAATAGCTTCGTTAAAGTTCAAAGAATAACATTTTATCAGAGAACATTAAGTTTTTGGACATGCTGACTACAGCAAAAGCATCAACAGCACCTATAGAAAGGATTTTTTTCTACATTTGGAACAGTGCACGCAAAATTAAGAAACAGATTGGGGGCTTATAAAGCATCAAGACTGGTATTCTTGATGAAACATCTAAATAGTAAAAGTGATTAAGCTATATTAAACCTTTTTTGTGATATTTGCACTCTCTGTTTATATATTCAAGAAGTTTGTATACACTCAAAAACTTATAATAGTCCAGTCAACTTATTTGTATATATTCAAGAAATTATAATACATTTAGTCCAGAAATATAAGCTTTCTCTTCTGTTTCTTGTTGTTCTCTGTTTATTAAGCATACATTTTTTATATAATGTAATTAATTAGTAATTAATTTTGAACTAGTAATAAATAATTATTTCAACTGAAATATCTTAAAATTCTTTGAAGACATAAATTGTTGGAAATACCGATTCCGACTCTCAAAGTTCAGCGCATGCGCGCCTGCGGTCGGAAAAAAACCCCCTACTCCCTCAAAAATACTTGAAGATGAGAGCCAGCTGGAAATAGAAGTGCGAGGCATCTCGGAATGCCAATAGGTCTACCTGTAAATAAGTTCTTGTGTTTCTGTATTGTCTTGTGTATGTGTTGATGTGGAAAAATAAATGTCTTAAAAGTCCTTTAAAATCCTGAAATTTTGTATGGAATACCACAGAGACTCTAACAGGGTGCATATTATTCACCAGTGACAAGCCCCGGGTTCTACGGGTTGGAACGAGGAAGCAAAGGTAAGAAGATTTTACCTTTGTTTTGATGTCTATTTCTAGTTTCCAACATTTTAAATGGCATCCCTGCCGGGATTCGACTTGAATATATGAATAATTTGCATAATAATATTCTAATGAAGATTTGAATATTATATTTTGTAGAATATTATTAGTTTAATTATCTGTGGTATTTAAATATTTGATTTATTATGGCTGAACAAAGAACTGCATGTAAATGACAGGCCATACTTGAGGTTCTTGTGGTTAAATAGCGGGCAGAAAGAAGATTTGCGAGTTTTTCAGCATAGAAGGGTAGTTTTTGATATTTCTTCGAGCCCTTTCTTACTTGGATCGACGCTAGAATTTCATCTAAATAGTGCTCCCGAAGAATACAAAGAAACTGCGCAAAAACTTTTAAGATCTTCTTACGTAGATAATTCCGTGCTTAGTGTAAATACTGAAGAAGAATTAAATACATCTATTTGTGAATCGCAAGAAATACTTAGACCAGCAAAGTTTAACTTACGAGGGTGGGAGCATTCTCCTGTGGGCGAATCTACCGGAGCAGAGGGGCGGAATGTCTCAAATTTCAGGATTTTAAAGGACTTTTAAGACATTTATTTTTCCACATCAACACATACACAACACAATACAGAAACACAAGAACTTATTTACATGTAGACCTATTGGCATTCCGAGATGCCTCGCACTTCTATTTCCAGCTGGCTCTCCTCTTCAAGTATTTTTGAGGGAGTAGGGGGTTTTTTCCGACCTCAGGCGCGCATGCGCTGAACTTTGAGAGTCGGAATCGGTAATTCCAACATAAATACTGAACTGAATTTGTTGCTGTATTTGTGTGCACATACATATTTTGCTTTACAAAAATCCAAATAATCTGATTTAAATTAAAAAAAATACAATGTTTTAATTTTTTTAAAAGGAAAAAAAATCACCAACCCTGCCTTCAACACAATTTGAAAGAATATAATCTAAATTCTAAAGCATGCACGTTTCAAAGATATTTTATTAAGGAATGGGGGTTGGGCAGAGGGAGAATTTTAAATTAATATTAAGGGTAAACCCCTTCATTTTACAGTTGCTGAAAAACTTATTTCTTAAAAACATAAATTATTAACTTCATTAAACAAATACATATTAAAATAAAAGTTTAAATTTAGAGAAAAAGGTTTTGTCTTTATTCATATTCTCTTTAAATATGAATTGTTCAGTGTTATTTGGAAATATTTAATCTTTGAATGTTTTAGAGGAATTTCTTTTAATTTTTTTTAATGATTAAAAATAATATTGAGTTGAATTATTAGGATTAAGTATTTAAGAACAAGTTTAACGGAGCACAGTACCTACTTCCAAATTAACATTTTGTTTTTGTTAAAAAGTCAGTAAAAACGACAAAAGATTCAAAATTGCAATTTCAACCAATTAAATAAAAACAATCTTCAAAATTCAGAGTCAAACCCATGCTAATTTTTGTTAAACATACTATGAGGAATGCACATACAAAGTTTCAAAGCTGTATCTTTAAAGGAAAAAAAAGCCTTAGGGGTTTTACTGCACGTCACTGGTCAAAAATACAAAGCAGAGAAAAATGCGTTCAAAGATTTTAAATGCAGAATGAAAACAGCAAAAATCATTTATAATAACCGGAATATCATTTAAAGTTTTGCTCACATAGGTTTGAAATTTTGCATGAGGCTTTAAACATGAGTTTTATCTGTCGATATGAATAATTTCATAAATATAGCTAATTTGAGCAATTTTGAGGTACTGTGCCCCTTAAAAATGGAAATTCAAATGAATTATACTTAAAAGTAGTTAACTACTTTTGGAAAACAGTTAACTACCAGTTACAACTAGTCTCAGAAAAAAGTAGTTAACGACTAGTTGCAACTAGTTTTGTTTAGAGTAGTTAGTAGTTGGTAGTTAACTACTTTTTGACGAGTAGTTGCCGAACACTACGTAAAATCAATAAAAGTCGCTTCAAGTGCACTAAATAACTTTTTTGCAATGATGACATTGATGATCGCAATCCGTTCCTCCGAAAAAATATTTGATGATCCGTAAATTTTTTTAGAAATTTTTCTCAGATTTACAACTTTCAATAAAATCCTTATTAATTTTTAACCGATTTTCAACCGATAACCAAAGGAGGAGGTTATTAGTTCAAACCGTAAGCATGTATTTCTTTTTTTATTTTATTTTTTTTTCTGTTTGTTCATCTATATGTCTCGCTGGATGAAACGATTTTGATGATTCTCTTTTTAATCGATCGAGAATGTTCTCCCATAGGTCCCGTTCCTAGAAGAAACGTTATGGGTAGAAATTTAGTGATATCTTGCTTTTTTTTTTTTTTTTCATTTATAACTTTTGACTAAAGGAACCGATTTTGATGATTTTTTTTTAATTATAGAGGGCCGTCTAACTCAAATATCGCATATCAATTTGACTGCATTTGTTCTTCAGAAAGAACGTTATGGGTGAAGAACAAGTATTTTTCTTGTAATTGGGAAAGGCCTGGCTTGATACTTATTTGCTAGAAAATTTATGAATATACATAAAATAAAACTCACTGTTAATTCGAATTTTTCGCCATTAAACAGTAATATTTAAGAAATATATTAAAATCACTTAGGATAACAATTTGAGTAAAGGCTTCTCTGAAATAAAAATTAAATTCTTTCAGTTAAATGGTAGATTTTTAAAATCAACTTCAATAAGGAATTTGTCATACAAATGATTACATGGCATTCAAAGAAAAAGTATTTTAAAATATTGATTTTCATGTTTTTAATTAAATTGCTGTCCGTTTACTTCTTTATTCTGCTGCATATGCAAAAAAGTTATCTTCACACAAGTCTAATCTGCACTTTTTAAACGAAATTGAGCTAATGTCTCCAAATTGTTCTTTGTCCTTTAATTTACCTTACTACAATCTTTTATGAAGGGGAAGCAAATGGGAAATATTTTTTTTAATTTCTAAAAGGCAATTTCTGAATCAAATATATGGATGTGGAAAGCTTTAGTTATTAGATTCACATTTTGAGCTCAGCTAAATATATATTAAATTTATATTCAGCTTGACATTATTTATATCAATCGTATGAAGTTGGAACCAGTTTTCCTAAAATTTTTCAGAAAGAATAGTTTTTGATAAAAAAGCATTTGGATCACATTGTGTGCTATTTTAAGAGGAAATATATCGTCGTTTTACAATATAGTGCTATTTTGTACTAATGTCTGAGCAATTAAAGTAATTTAAGTACAAAGATAAAACAGCGTAAAAAACCACAAATTCAGAATAAAAAGTATCACCAATAGCTATTTCGAAGCTGTAATGGAGCCGCTTCATCAGAGCAGAAAAGAAGCGCCCAACACACAACCAGACAGCTGTGAGTGAACAGGCAAGAACCAGAAAGACAACCGGTATTTATACCAATACTAATTTGGTAAGTATTAGCATTATTTTAGTAATTATTTAATTCAAATGAAAGAACTACTATTGCTTGGAGAACTTTTACCTTGCTCAAAACTGCTTCAAAAAGTTATTTTTAAAGTTATGAAAGTTAACTTTTTTATTTTATGGGGTTTTTTATATACCTATTTTTTAAAGATCTATTAAAACTTAATGCACTTAACTGGAATATGTTTTTATTTTCAATAAACTTTTCTTTTCAATAACTTATGCTATCTAAATATTCTAGGCTTTTCACATTTCTCTCTTACCCAATATTTACAATAAATCAGTCGACCCAAACAAAGTCTGACTTCCACTTTGTTGATAATAACAAAATAAATTTATCATATGCTCCATTATATTTAACTATTGCCAGCTTTTGGGACCAAATGCTAATATAAAATACAATATAACAACTTTAAAGACTGTTTTTTGATCAGTCAGGCCTAAAACAAGTTTTAAAAAAAGTAGTTTTTTCTGAATTATTTTTATTTATTAAAACTATATACAAATGTATTCTTTTGCAATAATTATAATACAATTTTTAAATGTTTAAAATCTACCTTTTTCGTAATTTTTTTACATTTCTACCGCAGCAGAACTATTCGGCCGAATAGTCCATCAATATTCGGCCCAGCCGAATTTGACCTTACGCAGTATTAGGCCAGGCCGAATATTAGGCTTGGTGATGAAATGACTATTTGGCCAGGCCGAATACCGAATAGTGGCCGAATATTCGCTACATCCCTAGCTACGACTCTATTTCTTTAGAGATCTGAACATATACGAAATATTCTGCCGTATTGATATCTATTTTGCAATCGTAATTCATGAATTGCAATCTCAAAAAGCTACCTACGTAGCCTTATCATATGTCCCACCTTTTTAATTACCATTTTTACCCTTAAAGCAGACTAGGGATAGTTAAACGTGTTCACAGTAGCCCCACTATTGTGATTGTGTATAGTGTGTTGTGCAAATGATATTTTTTCAATTTAGAAGATGATAAAAATTTATTTAAGTTCTAACTTTAAGTAAGATTTTCTTCAGGACTTCCTGCTGATTCCCGTAGAAAGATAATTCAATTAGGACTACGACAAAGTAATAGCATATTTTCCAGTTCAGCTTAACAATCTCAATGGCTGGATCCTTGAGTGTAAAATTAATCCCCCTTATTTCAATGCCTTAATTACGAATTCGCAATTACAATTACTAATAACATCAGTGTAATTATAATTTACACATAAATTCAAAAATTTTAAAACCTTTATTAGTGTAAAATTAGTTTCGAGTAAAATTCCAAGTTCTAATTATTACATATTACGCTGACGTGTTTCTTATCAATCGTAAATGGTGGAGCTCATGTGGCATTACTTGGATAGTGTACAACTTGTTTTTTATATATGCAAAGGTGAGACAAAATATAATTTTGCCGACTGGGCTAAAGTTAGCCACTCCACCCCATCGTCAAACATAAACGCAAAGCCATTGGTTCCCAACTGTAACGGTGCGAGAGTGGCTGTGAAGCGCCGGGAGTCGAACCAAGATCTTTTTGGTGGTAGCCGCATTCTTTACCGCTCTCCCAAAAGGCGCGCCCCCTGGGCAGGAGCAAAGAGGGCTATTTGAAGGACTGACTCGCACCGCTACATACTCCGCCCCCAGTGAACGAGTAGGGGAAGAGTGAACGATATTTTACCACAGATGGGTGCACCAGCGCGAGAGAAGGGCTGCGTGAGGTTGCTGCGTGAGTGGGTGAAGTTTGAGCCTGTTTGCTCGGATCCGTGGCTGGGCTCCAGTGCGAGCGCGTGCAGACTGCACGAATGCGTGCGCGCAAGTCATCTCGTGGCGCCATCTGTGGAGTGTTCGGGTCTCCATTACTGCGTGCGTAAATGCCGGGTCACCAGATGTAACGGTGCGAGAGAGGCTGTGAAGCGCCGGGAGTCGAACCAAGATCTTTTTGGTGGTACCCGCATTCTTTACCGCTCTCCCAAAAGGCGCGCCCCCTGGGCAGGAGCAAAGAGGGCTATTTGAAGGACTGACTCGCACCGCTACACACACCGCTATTTTTTTCCTGCGAACCTCTTTTTAAATCCGAAAGAAAGGGGTGAACTCCCTTCTGTCATCAGGAGTAATAGGTAACAGAACTAGCAAATTTGGTAGATTAATTTTCTACGTTGTACAATAGTTTATAACAAAACTTGAAAATATAATTGCAAAACACCCAAATTAAAATAAAAACGAGAACTCCTTTTTTTATTATCTTCTTTTTGAATTATTAATAAGAGAGTAAACATGTGTATTCACCAAAAATATCCTTAAAAATTATCTTCCTGATAGTGCGAAAATGTTGTGGAATGGGAATGGGCTTGAAAAAGATAGGGTAAAAAATCAATCTATAAAGATCGTTCGGTTCCACTTTCGGGTTGAAATGTACAAAATTCGCAAAGTTGGAATAAAGAGTGATAAATATGAGAACAAAGTTTCAAATTAATAAATAACTAATGTTCCGATTATTTTTTGCGGTCTAGGCGTGAGAAATTAGCGAAAATAATTTACAATTTTTCGTTTTAGTACATTTTCATATTTACGAATCTTTCTTTTCGTGCTAGCGAGGAAAAGGTGGGAAATGGCAGGAGAAACATACGTTCAAAATTTAAAATAAATCAATGAATATCTTCCGATACAACTTTGAGATTCAAATTTTCAAACTCAGGTAACAGTAGAAATAAGTGCATTTCAAGTTTTGTACGTATGCTTCCTACGCTCGTTCACAACTTTTACGCATTATCGGGAAAATAACTTATTTTTCAAAATCCTTTTTACGCTCTTTTATTTTAGTTTTTATTATGTAAATTTATTATTTCGGCTTTCTCTTACCTTATCAATTAAAAATTCCGCCACTGCAATATTATTTTCGCGTACACCGTTTCTAAACCACGCAAGCACCTGGGCATTTCCGAACGGCTTGTACGCGAACCTCCGTAGTTCGCTAAACATAGTGTTAAAAGAAGCAAACTTAATGAACGTATATGGCATAAGAGGGAAATCTGAAGAAATTAACATTCAAAGATACATTGCATAAATTACTTTTCTTATACATTTAAATTTCTGCAGTGTTTTATAAACATAATTATAAGAGAACATTTTGCTTACCTTGGTACACGTTTTCGCACTAATATTCAGCTTTTTAAGGTATACATATATGGTCTTCTAACCACTAGAACTTAAATTTAACTACTTACTTAAATTAATAAATAAACAAAACCTAACACACTCACATCACTATTTTTATCGTCCTTTTGCCTAAATATAAAAGGAAGAGGTGAAACTGCTAATAAAATAGCTGTGCAAGAAATTGCCAAGTTGCAATCTCATTTAAAACTGTAGATATATATTTTTTATAACTGTTATGGCCACCAATGACACCTGAGATAAAACGCATCGCTAAAAATCATGTGCTTAATCTAGTATTCTATTTGAATATTGTAAGGTTTAAATTTCGAAATTAATTGAGTTTTTACAAAAATATGAGTACTTGGTTTACAGACAGTATTCGGCAAAAATAACAAAAAAAAAAAAAAACACGATAATGTGCAAAGTGCATTCTATTAATGCGCAACCAGTTGTTACGGCAACTACAGTGGTACCTCCTTTAAGGGACACCTCCGAAAAAGGGACAACTCTAATTAAGGGACATTTTTTCTGGTCCCAGTCCCTTTTAATAGGGACGGCAATGTATTTACCTCTGAATAAGGGACACTCTATTTAAGGGACATTCTTGGAGAAAAATTTCCAAAATTCAAGTTATGTAGATAAGAAAATTTACTGGAAGCTAAAGTTCTTTTTTTTTTCTTTTCTAAAAATTAACTTCTGAAAGTTGGTATGAGTCCTAGAAGCGTGAACAAAGAAACAAGTGTATTTTAAAGTACTTGACAAAACCTACTTGTAAAGCCTTTTTCCTCTTTTGTACAGTGGAATACATGCGTATTCAGCCAAGACCGACAGTACCAACAAGTTTTTTTATGCAAGAACTGTAAAAAGTGCACTGAACGTAATTTCTACTGTATTGCCCAAATTACGTACTTTGAAACAAACCCATCTAACAGATGACTTCGGATAAATTTCTGTAAGTTACAAAACTTTGCCATTACGACATTTATGCTAAAATTTCAGTTTTTCAATGAAAATATTTAAATTTTAATAATTTCAACTTATATTTTGTATGCATGAGACATTTTCAGTATTTAAGCTTAAATGGTAACACATGTTTACTATTAAAAAGTTAATACACTATATGTGTATGCATCAATTTATGAACCTCCGAGGAAGGGACACCTCTATTTAGGGGACAAAATTTCCAGTCCCCTTAGTGTCCTTTATTTAGAGGTTTTAGTGTAGTTTTTTACAGCAATCAATGGGGATTCCCTATTGCTCACGGCTAGGGATGCATCGATAAGCAAATTGGCCGATTACCGATTAATCGGCAGCCGATTAATTATGTATTACTTAGTTTTAATACTACCATTTCTCCGTCGCTATTTCTTTTTTTTTTATAATTTTCAACTTCACAGAATTATCCAACAAATAATTTTTGTGAGCAATGGTTTATTTTCCACCATTTTCACATTTTAAAAGTCACATTTTATTCGAATTCTGTGAACCATTTTTCTTATTGATTGTTAATAAAAATGATTCTGTAACATAGTATGCATTTTTATATATTCAATAGAAAAAGGAAATTTAAATTAAAATGCATCAAACATCAATTCTTGCGAATGAAATTAAAGCATGTATATATAAATTTTAAACAATCGAGGGATAATCAGTATAATACATATATACGGATATAGCAATCAGTTTATTTTTCGTTCACAACTTTCCTTCCGATGGTTCAACAAATCAAAAGAGCCTTTTCTTTGAAGCTTAAAAAAATAATCATCAAAAAGAAAAAAAAATCATTCAGTAAAAAGTTATCATTGGCTCACTGGCCGTTTCCGAACCGGTTTTTCGCGAACCTCCGTTGTTCGCTAAACTTAGTGTTATAAGAAACTAACTTAATGAACTCATATGGAATAAAAGGGATAATAATTTTTGGAATTCTGAATAAGCTATATATTGAAAAATACATTACGTTTATTTATATACATTTAAATCTCTGCAGCGTATTGAAAACGTAATAAATAAAGGAGAACTTTTTGTTCACCTTGGTACTCGTTTTCGTACAAATATTCAGCTATTTTAAGGTATACATATATGGTCTTCTAACCACTAGAACATAAAATTCACTGCTTACCTAAATTAATGACTAAACAAAACGTCACACACACACATCACTATTTTTTATTGTTCCTTTGCCTAAATATAGATGGAAGAAGTGAAATTGCTAAATAAGAGTTTGAAATAAAATAGCTGTGCACGAAATTGTCAAGTTGAGACCTCACTTAAAACTGGATTTTTTTTTTTTTTTTTCAAATTCAATCACTACAAGAAGGGAAAGAGAGAGAGAGAGTGAGAAAAGCAAAATGAGACATCTACTTATTCTTGATAGAACAACAATGCCATTGTTTCTAATTGGGATACATGTCTTTGAATTTTATTTTTTTTTCAAAGTAATTCAATAATTTCTCCTTCGTTCATCTACCCTTAATTATTTTATTTATCAGCCGCTTGCAGAGCGCTGAATCTTACACTGCTAGAAATTTCATTGTGAAATTACGGTTAAATAGCCGGCAACAGTTTGTCCAACTAATTAACCGTTAAACTTACATTTTGGAACCTGTTTGTATCTTTACGGTTTCTAAACCGAGTCCTATCAGCTCGGTTAAAAAGCCGTAAATACAAAAGTTTACGGTTTCGTAACCAATTAGTAGCACTTATTGGTGGGGATGGAACCCCGGATCTCCACGGTGGAAAGCCAGCACTTCCATGCTTTGCCAAGAGGTACCTACAGGATGTCCAAGATTTTGAGAAGTTTTTTTTTTCTGAGAAAGATAAAAATGCAATATAAAAAAATAAGTAAATACGATGTGTTTCCACAAACAGTTTTTATGACTATTACTATTAAGCGAACGTTTTAAACATTATCGTCTGGACATATATGCAAATATTGTTGTTGATATGGCCAATACAGTGTTTTTTCTTGCAACCGCAGTGACGTCATACTTTGATTTTCGTATTTTTCTCGTAAACTATAGATTGTACAGAAACGCTTCTTTGGGCATTTTTTATGTACTCCCAACGAGGAATCTAGCTGTGCAGAGTTTATGCTGTCGTTTTGGCACACCCTGTATATATATATATATATATATATAATAGGGGGTAAATAGATGCAAGAATATTCATGTAAGACAGCCGCAGAGTAAAATAAGAATACCATAAACGTAAGAAGTATTCTATTTAGGTTTCAGCTAAATACAAGTGTAGGTAATAACACAATAAAAAAATCATTTATTTGCATTAACTCAATAAAGATAACATGATATAAATAAATGAATTTTCATTAAAATAAAATTAAAAAAAAAAAAAGAATAATAAAAAACAATCTAAATACCTTAATTCAGACAGAAATTCTTGGGAAAATTAAAGAGAAAATTGTGATTTCGTATTGAAAATATTGGCAATGTTTCGTGACTGAACCTTAGCTAAAATGATGCCACGTCGTTGTTCCTCTCCACAGATTTTGCTTGCCGATTTTGTTCTTTTTGTAACATATCACTCGCTCTGTTGCTTGAGTATGACGTGAAAACTTAGAAATGGAAATTTGAAGCATACATTCCTGTTGTGAATTTTGCGAATACAGCTTCAGAATTTATGGTGTTTTCTAGCATTAGTTTGGCGGCTTATATTTTTCAATTTCTTGACAGTTAACAAGATTTATGTACTCACTTGCCTTGAAGTTGAGATTAGGAATAACGAATTTTCTCAGATTCTAACGTGTTTGGTAACTCTCTTGCTGGCTATAATTCTTCTTTGAGTCAAATGCCGTATAGGGCGCCTTTCATCCGCAATTATTGCCAGTGTGCTCTGGCACTCTCAGAAATAGAACTCTCACTTTCGACGATTTTTCAATCGTGAAGCAAATTTCGTCATTTACAGCGATTCTTTCCTCGCGCGATTACGTGACTTTAAAAAATTACTACACAAATTTCGTCAATTTGACGAAAGGCTTACTAATAACTTTTTCACGAAGACATTTCGTTAAATACCGCGGAAGTTTCGTTCGATTTGAGCATGCGTTTCTGAGAGGGAGTAAAATACTCTCTGTTGTGTATTCCTTTGTATAACAGGATCGATATATATATTTTTAAAATTTTCTTTTGAATATCTTAAACGATAAATAATGTTCCAAATATTCCGAGGAAATTCCGTGCAATCCAACTTCTTTCTTATGTCAAACCACATAGGATTGTATACTTTCATTATAAAAATTGTAACTAATTAGGTTTTGAAATGAATTTTCAGCTCCAGCATACAACCTTAGAACTCTGCAAGCTGTGCTAAGCAGTCGAAAATTTACGATTAAAGGTAGGTTCAATGATACATGGATCATAGTAATAATGTATTTACGTTAGTAGATGACTAATACGTGTTTTTCTTTTAAGCAAATACCATTACGACATTAACAAACTCGGTATTTAAAAGGTGTTATGTGGCATCCGTGCGTAACGTTAAGATGTAACTCAAGATTCTTTTGTTTTTGCATGACTCGTAAAACTTTCTTCCCCATGGTCGATTTTAAAAGTTATGAGAAAAAATATACGCATTCGCGATGAAAAAAATATCATTTTTGTTTTAAATTTGAGAATTTCAACCACCATGTCGAGCATAAAAATTTTATCTGACTGTAATACAATATTACACCGAAGAATTTAATGCTATTGAATACCTTTTTTCACCCTGGCCGATTTGAAAAGTAATTAAAAAGTAATTTATTCGTAAAAAAAAGAAAGAATTGTTGTGGGAAGGATGTCAATTTGCAAATTTTGACCGTCAATCAAAGCATGAAAAGTTTACCTAAATGGCTTTGAGCCTTTAGTCTTAATTATTTGGTCATGGTTGACCGTTTTTCCCAACCTAGCCGATGTGAAATTTAAAATATATATATATAAATAAATCGCTCCCTTTCCCCATCATGCAATAAAAAAAATGTGAGTCCGCTGTTATGTCTGTCTGTGCTATATAATAGTGTCGCGTCCGTAACAGAGCGTATTCATTAGCGAAAGGTTTTTGATGCCTTAGTCTCAACTCTTTGTTGCCGAGAAATAAAAAAAGTCCACTTAAGAGGGTTGTCTGCATTTGAAGGGTGTCCCTGAGGAAGGGTTTATTGTGTTTCGCATTTTTCCGTGTCAAATTTTAAAAAATCGATGCATATCTCCATAAAAGTGACTTTTTTAGTGTTGCAGTTTAAGCCCTGTATTTTTGGAAATATTATTGAATCATTGCATTTCCGTCGCTAACAAGTAACGTCAACACATATAATTTTAGCAGTATTTCCTATTCTCTGTAGTATTACTAAGCCTACCACACATCCTGCAATTTCAAAAACATGTAATTTTTGATGGAATCTTTTATATTACACATTGTATATAGTTATGTATAATTTATTTATTTAGTCAACGTGAGTAGAAGATTGTGTATAACGTTTTAAAAAAATGTACAGTTAAGATAGTTTCAACAGATGGGATAATTCTAACCAGAATCAAAAAGAAGGAAGGTTTATCTATTTTTTTTTTCCAAATTTGTAACATGACAGAGAATATGCTTTCCCCATAGGCGGTTGGTGCTTGAATCTGGAGAAACACTAGTAAGAAAATACATGAGGAAAGAATTCCAACTATTATAACCAATGAACTTGAAAGCGAAATGATTTCCATACAGTATATCCAGGCATCCCTAGCACCTGAATACCTGAGTAACCCTTCTTCGAGTGATTTCTTCTTTTCTTTACTGCAAAACGAAAATAAACGCCGATGGAAAAATCAAATCATGAATAGGATGACAAAGTAGTCCACCACTCATAATATTGCTTCGTTGTCCATGATTAAAAACTTTCTGTCAAAGTACCTAAACTAAATATTTCTCTTTTTTATCAATTATAAAGTGATACAATTCAAACGCTCATTTTTAAGTTAAACAAATCAAAACTGAAACAAATTCTAAAATCATACATCTGCCGTTCAAATTTGAATAATCATCGCCAAAAATAAAGATTTGAAAAGTACTAATGCAATAACAACACTCTCTGCTCCTCAGAAAAAAAAAGAGAGAGAGAGAGAGAGAAGAATTTGATTGCATGCACGGCGTGAGGTATTGATGCATTGAACTTTTCCTTTAAAACTCTTTTTGGTATTTTTATAATTTAAGGGAGACTTAACCCTACAAAATAAATAAGGGAGGAAGTGCGTTAAAATATATCTTTAACAATGACGTTTCATTTGATCATTTCTGGATTTAAAGTTCTTATTCAAATTTGAACAGCTCAGATAGCTGAAGTAAGGCTCTAAAAGAAATATAGATCAATTATAAGTTCTGATTTAACAGTAAGTTTCTTCAACAAACTGTTTCAAAAATAACTTGACTTTGAAATATATCTACACAACGGGAAGACTTTAGATTTGTCGAACATCGATTTTTGAACAGATCAAAATGATTTCATATGTGTGACTGCGAATGAAATTTGAACCTTATGTCAATACAAGAAATTCGTCCTGAACTAAACTAACCTACTTTTCCTCATAATAACAAGGATTTTCTAACATTAGCGAAATCTCTTTACGGGCTTAGGCTGCAAATTATTTCAAATATGCTTTGTTAACAACTAAAACAATTTTCTGCAAAGAAAACTTGTATGTTGTGGCTGTCACGAAAGTCTCTGCTGCATTATTCACATAAATACTGTATCTTTTAAAATTATCAAAAGGCGACAGTCATTTTTACGATACGAGCCAAATCTTATAAGAACGCATTCCCAATGACGTGTATCTGTGCACTAATTTTCATTTTAATCCATGCATTACTTCTCGAGATGTGGCAGTGAGAAGCAAAGATATGACCAAAAAACGATTCTGAGCGTTCAAAATTTGAATCTTTTGGGACCGTTAATGTTTTTTTTTTTCTAAATCACGTTGTTGCGGAGTACCTGTTATAGCTATCGCTAACATCTCTTGCCACTATCTCGAATGGGGCTTTCCTTATCCTTTTCACTAGTTATCTCCAAATTTTAAATTTTGTCACTCACACCCCATTGCTTCTGGGTGCTTCAGATGTACACTTAGCGAGAAAAGCGTTCGATTGCTACTCACCGCTCCTTTGAGCGATTACAACTGAAGACAACCCAGTGAGATACAACTCTAACAAAAATTTCATTTAATTCTTGAGATAGATATACGCTTAGAGAGAAAAACGTTCGCTCTAAAAAAATGTTTCTTTTCAAGGTTGTAAATTACTTCTGACATATCCTGTCATCGTCGGAGCACAGGAAACATATTTTAAGAAAAAAATAATGTAATCGTTATTTTTTTTTCGTCATGAGGAGGATTTTATCCCCGGTTCTTAATCAAAGAACTGTAACACTCTCGACTCGGACGCTCCGATGCATTTTATTGCATCCATAAGAAATCATTTCTCGTTTTATGTCAATTAACTGAGTTTTTCTTGGTGAAAAACGAAATATTGTAAGTATTTGTGACCTATAGAATAGGAAAATACTGCCATCAATAATTAATTATTTATTTTTAGTATGAGCCACATTTTTTATTTTGTATTTTGTTGCCATTATTCATTATTATCAGTTTTATAAATCAGAAACAAAATAATATGTCGACATTGAAAAGACTGTCTTCAACTTATGCACTTGACAATTTTATTAGGGTTTTTTTGCGGCCCGAATTTTTAGGTTCGTGAATTTTTTCTTGTCCTTTTTTACTGGGTCCATCTGCTTACTCTTGTCATTATCGTTAGAGATATACTCTTTAAGTTAAAATGTCTTCTGTAATTTATCCACCCAAAAAAATCGCGTAATATTTTGGCTTGCGACCGAAAATGTGGTCGAAAAAACAAAAAAATATCTGCGTTTAAATTTGAGAAGCTACTCTTTAAATTCAGTAAAACATAATGAATAATTACGTAATGCTAAGAATAGGAAAGTATCACTTAAATCAGTGATTAAATCTGATACAAAAACATTAGCAAGCTGTTTTCTGTATTGGCATGGTTATCTCTTTTTTTTTTTTTTTTTTACATATTTCATATTTATGACAACAATATATTCTTTGGTTTCTTTCTGAGCTTTGCGATATTCAATACGAATTATAGTGAAATGTGGACTGACTTAGTGTTATAACGTGCAGGTTTGGATTTTAATGCCGCGAAGAATTTTCAGTCGTGGCCCTTCCAACAGTTACGTACTGAAATAATTTAGACTTTGAAAAATTAGCGGAAAAATAAGCGTTTGGAAAATTCAGTTACTTTTGTGTGTAAAATAGTTATTTTTAAATCAATTTTTCTTTCTGCACTATAAATAGGGCATAATAAGGCATACAGGATGAAATATTTTCGTTTAATAAATTTTGCTACGAATGGCACAATATATTTCTTGTAAAATATTTATTGCATCTTTTTTTGCGCTTTTATTCTAGTTAATTATTTTTCTTATATGTTTTTTAAATTGTCTTATCTACAAAGGTAGTCTCAGAAAGATTCACTTGGGAAAATGTCTAGCAAGCGCGATATTAATTCTTTTTTTTTTTAGTTTAGAAGTGCAAAAGCTGCAGAGCAACCATTGTGTAGAAAAATAGTCGGGCGATAATTTACGCGGGTCAACTAAAAATTGCCTTTCGGCATCCGATCTGTTGGGCACCCCGAGTTTCTATTAACCGTTTTTACCCGTGTTGTAGTGACATTACGTAAACATTTTTATATTAAATAGGGGTTTAAATATTGCTATTAAAAGAGAGGAACAAATAAAAATATTTTTAAAAAATGTCATTTTTAATGAACACTTTATATTTGCAAAATTTTTACAGCAAAATGTTTACTTCAAAACATCAGTGAAAAGTTTCTAGGTAAAGTTACAGCTAATGAACTTTGAATCACCTTCAACATAATTCATCCCTTGGTTTAAAAAAGGGTGGAGGACGAAGATTTAATTAGTATTCATTTTCTCTCAGATAGGACTATTCCTTTATTATTTTCTGAGACACAGAACCTGAAAGATCAAAGTTGAAATCGCTAAGTAAATAACAACATTCCTTTTTTTACACTCATTTATATACATTATACCTTTAAAGTAACCTAAGATCAGAGAGCTGATGAAGCAGAAGAAAGGGAAGGAGGGGTGTGATCGACAGGAAAAATAGAGAATGGGATAACTTGGGGAACGTTATTCAATTTTTAATTGATTAATAATAATTCCTCCAACCTCTTAAAGTTATTGAAACAGCTTGCTGTGATAAGACCTGTATGAAGAAAACTCTTTTAAAATTATGCACTCATTGACCCTGTGAAATTGAATAAAATGATGAATTTATCGCCCAGTTTTTTGAAGAGTAATAAAACGACCCTTACTTGTTATTGGGTGTCATTTTAATTATGTTTCTTAGATGGATGGCCGACATGTTTCATCAGAAGATATTCACTAAGCTGAAAAAAAATTGGGAAGAAAATTCGAGGACTTGTATTTGGAGCTATGAAGAACCTATTCTCAAAGAGAAAAATAATGGAGCTTAGCAGAAAAGAAATGTAATCTATAGGAAAGTACTTATAAAATACTAATAGTGCCTTAGCGAGTAGAACACATATTTAAAGCAATCAGCAGATTGCTACTGTAATTACTGAAAGAATTGTAGCATTTTTGCAGCACCCCTCCTCCTCCTTTTCTTTTGAGTTAGCAAAAATGTGCTCTTTTGGATTTTTCCTGGTCGTTATGACAAAAGCATTTCTATGCTTGGAGTTTTGATGGGCTTACGCTTCGAGTCACATTTTACAATGAAAAAAAATCTTCGAAAAAAAAATTTTTTTTTTTAATGTTTTATATTTTTCTAAAGGTTTAAACATATTACAGCAGCTACTACGTTTAACACAAATTTGTTATTCTATACTCTAACATAACAAATTTGTGTCATTTTTTTTTTTTTTTTTTTTGAACTGTTAAAAATATAAATTTCGAGATTATTTCCAAGATTTGTAGTTGCAGATTTATAGAAAACATACCACATTTAGTTATATGAAATTAATAACTATATTTATTTATTGTTAGTTTCGCGGAAATATCTGGACACTTATGATGTAAATTTTGTTCTCGCTTCAATCATGTATTTAGAAGGTCAAAATACGTTTTGCTAACCAACAGTGAAATTCATAAATTATTGCATTAAGTTTAACTATAACTTTTTGTTATTTTCCTTTACTTACATTTCAACATTTTCCTTTTTCTTAGGAATTCTTGAAGTAAACTTTAAAGCAGGGCTTAGTAATTCTTCAGGCACATTTTCTGTTTTACCTGAAATGATGTAAATGCATTTGCAATACTACAACACACACACACACACACACACGCACATATATATATATATATATATATATATATATATATATATCTTATATATAAGCCACTTAGGTGTCTGTTTGTCGCCGATAGCTTATTCCGAATTTCTTACTCCGAAAACTGCATCTTGGTGCCATCTGCATAATTGTTTCTATAATGAAAACGACTAATAATCAAAACATTTCTCTAGCATTTTGAGTGAAGCATGGCTAGATTTGCAAACTCCGTTAAAAATTAATGTAAACGTGAATTTAATTTAATCCTTCTTTCTTTGTTTTAATTTATTTATCGTCTGCGCTTTTTATATATATTAAATTGGCAACGCTCTTTTTCCCAGTTTCGTTAAAACTATTGTTTTGACGATGATGATGTTGGATATAAATAAATATTTTTCCCAAACTATTTGATTATATAGTAAATAATATTTTTATTTTACAGATTATTATAACGTAGATGTTTTTTTTTTCGGTAAGAATATTTTTTAGCTAAATTATTATATGTTTATTATTTATTCATTAAACTTTACAGTTCTACCTGATAAATATCTCTTTGATTTGATGTGCATTTCCGGTTACTGGGAGAATTGTATATTTATAATATCTTGAACAGCGGTCACTGCGTATGACCGCCGGGCTTACTAGTATATATATAGGAAGGCAGATTTGAAAAAAAAAAGGTAAAAACGAAAAAAATAAACACTTATCCCCTAAACATGCGCAAGCAGCGAAAAAATTTAAGTAAAGCAATATATAACAGAAATGTAGTAAAATATTTTTGAATGGTTCAAAGATTTAAAAAAATAAATGAAAAGGTTTGAGAATGAGACAAGTCAGTGTTGGTTTGTCTCAAAAAAAAAAAAAAAAAAAATGAGCGATGCAGAGCACCTCACATATTTCAAGCAAAAACGCACTAGAGCCAAGAGTAACATAGGCTAGAAAATCTTTAAAACAAGCATACAAAAAAACTAAAATTGAAATACAAAAAGTGGGGTTTCGTCCTTGCCGCAGTCCTAAGACTAAAATGTTGTTGTGTCGCTTACTTAATATTTATCATTCTAAAAGATTACGAAATAGTCATGTTAAGATGTAAACAAAGCCAACTCACTATTTTTGTTACAGCGAATGACTTATGTAAAGAACAACGAGAAAAAATAAATCCCCCCCCCCCCCCAACTTCTTTTCAGACACTGATCCACTCGTGTCTTGTAATTGCGAAACGTCTGGAATGCTCATAGGAAATTTGTGTTTAAAACGTATTTTTTTGCTTATTGTACATGCTTGGCATTCCTTGCTTGTATCATATTTCAATTATGTAAAAACTAGTCGACTCGTGCGAAATTCCGCACTGTTCACCAAATCGGTTTTTTTTTTTTTTCCCCCTCCTTTGTGTGTATGTGTTATTCTATTCTTTAAAAATGTGAGAGAAAGGACATTATGAAGAAGTATAGAGAAAAGTAAACGGGTGTTGGTACAAAAGAAGACATGTAATTGAACACATCAGTACAAGTAGCTGTTAAATTTTTTTAACTATTAGTCTGTTAGCAGGGTTCGCGCTAGGCCGCGCGATTGCGCGATTCCCGCAATATTTTTTGAAATCCCACTCAAAAAAAAAAAAAAAAATTGTTGGCGCTTAAACTTTAAAAATCCCACTTAAAATTTTGGTCAAGGTGGAAAATCCCACCTTGTATTTTTCCCCAGTGTGAACCCTGGTTAGGCTTCACAAATTCATAATATAAATGAATGTGTAGAGCCTAACGATTGTATAAGTTTAACTAACACCCAGACGCAGCTAAAACTGTCCAATTTGCCACACAATAAGAACAGCAGAGTATCTTGTTTGTTTCCTCGGTAACAGATAGCGCCAGCAGATATCAATTTGTCATCTATTAAAGGACCTCTTCTTACATGGTTTCAAATCTCAAATTTAAGAGAAGTGGCAAATTTTCAGACCGTGGGTCTATTTATCGTCATTATCCGCCACAATAAGCTTAAATGAGCTAAAATGAGGGGTAAATCATGAAATTTGATAAAGGAATAATTAAGATCTCGCGGACCGACAGAAAAACAGGCTAGAGAAATAATATATAAGATTCAGAATTAAACCAATTATTTTTTAATGGAATGGACAGTATTTCTACCTTATCTGTTTCCCCTTTCTCTTTTTCTTCTTTTTGTTTTACCTTACAAAAAACTTGTTTGTTGACACATACTTTTAAGTTTGTACGAGTGAGTTTGTTTTCATAGACGTGAATTGACAAATATTTTTACTAAATTATATGTTCGAGGCTTTTTTTAAACAAAAAATAAATATGCAAATAAAAGTTCAAAGAAGAGTAATCTCAATTTTTAAGATTGCGGAGAAAATATTCCTCCCAATGTTTATGGGTTATTTCCGTCCGTACAGTACCAAGGTTGAAAAGAAGTTATACATCATAATATATACACACTACAGGGACTAACACTCGCCAACGAACGAGCTCGCCTCGAATTGCTGATCCGAAAGAACTCCGTAAACAGTTCTCGGGTTTGGCAAACATTAGTCTCCTACTTTACAATAATTATGCATATACGGCTGTTTAAAAAAACCTGGAATGTAGTGCAGGCGGGTTGTTTTTGTAGTATTATATTGTTGAGATCATGTGATTCTTGTGTATATGTTAGTAAGCAATCACATTAAAAAGGGTTTTCTTTAAAAAAAACACACACACACACAAAAAATGAGGTGGCGAATTTTTGCTCATTACAACTACTTTCTACTTTAATCACTGCACTCTGCCGTATGTTAATCCTTCAAGTGGTAATACAATTCGTTCATATTGCAATTTATATGGTAAAGCTATTGTTTATTTCCTTGCCAGACAATATATGTCTTGCTCAGTTTTCAATTAACACGACTAGTATGCTTAGAATTATTCCATTTTTGCAAGTGGAAAAGAAAAAGAGAAATTAAATATGATGCCAATTAAAATTAACAGAAACGGCAAGTGAAATATTAGTACAGTGAAACCGGTGTAAGTTGACCACTTGCGGTGCAGCACTTTAGTGGTCAACTTCGAAAGGTGGTTAACTTATAGAGGGTGGAGATTTTTTTGTTTTGTTATTTTTTACACAACGCATTTAATCCTTTATAACTAATTAAAATATAGCTTCATGTAATGACGTTACTTTAAAATATTGATTAGCTTTTTTTCTCACAATTATCTAAGATATCTTCAAAGAAATTTAACCCGAATGACTTACAATGTATCCTATACAACTTCAAAAGTAAAGTACTAGTTAAAATTAAGAAATATACCATATTAATTACGCCAGTTATTTATATGATGCTAAAGATCTCTTAAAAATATGTTTTTCAAAATGTCTATATCATATCAAAGAAAAAGAACTAGAAGTTCCGTCTAGAACTATACGAGCCTACTTTCCCGCATACACCGCATTCAAATTTATAATCTAGCTATCTCTCTCTCTCTCTCTGTCTTTCTCGTTTAGTTTTAGTTCTTAATTGCTTCAAATATACCTTTTTCAATGGTTAATAGATATTTATTCAATCATTCTTTTATTAAGTGATTCATGTATTTATTCATTCATGATAACTTTTGCTTATTCATTTAATCATTCATTGATTCAAAACTATTCTTAAAAATCCCGATCAAAAAATTTCATAGGAAAATAGGCTCCTTAGTTCTGGATGTACTTTCTATTTGTACATGTTCTACGTCATAAGAGCTTTCCGATAAAGTTTGTTCCAAGCAAATCGGTCCGTTAGATCAGGAATTATATAGGATTGAAATTTCCCGTAGGCGGCATGTTAATTTTTTTTGAACTGTTCAAAAATGAACAAAAATTGTTCAAATCAATATTTCACACCAAGAACTTCTTCCAGTGAACTTGTTTATGGAGAACTTGGATCTTGTACCCAAAGTTTACATAATTTGCTTCATTTTCACCCATAGGCGATAATGTTAAAATTTTTTGAACTGTTCAAAATTGAACAAAAAATTGTTCAAATCATGTAATAATCAGTAAAATATAGAAATGAGATGTCCTCGCCGAGATATTTCGAATTCAAAAAGAATTTTTCGAATCGGACAATTCGTTCAAAAGTTATTACGGGTGACAGACCGACAGACTGACAGACTGACAGACACACTTTTTCCCCATCTCAAAACCCTACTTTCAAATTTTTTATTTTTCAATCTTTATTTAATTACTTAACTTATTTTTGACTTTTCTCGATTTTTAACGATATTTTCACGATACATTAAGCCTTCTTTCATGCTTTATTATTTATTTTTTATTACTTTTACGGGAAAGTAGGCTAATAAACTTATTTAAAGAATAAAAGAGTGCTCATAGTAGTTTTACCAATTTGTTAACTTATAAAAAGGTTTAGGCAAACTTTATATTGATGTTTCATCCATACAGAAAAATACAGGTCTAACATTATCGCATAAAAAATATCCTGGAGAAGGTAGTTTAGTTTTTGTTTTACCTTTCCAACAATATAAACAAATAAATATGGTAATAATCAACGGTCAACTTACAAAGGGATTTTATAATACTCCCACCCAAATTTGGCGTACAAAAGTGGTCAACATAGACAGGTGGTCAAGTTACAAAGGTTTCTCCACATTATATATTATAGGGCTAATTCCGTTCCTGACAAAAGTGGTCAACTTAGACAGGTGGTCAGCTTACAAAGGTGGTAAACTTTACAGGTGGTAATTTTACTATAGTACCTTTTTACAGTCGGTGTCCTACTTTTATGCATTCTGCAGTACTCACTCACCACAAATACTAATTACCCATGCAAGGGGAGCCGAGGGTTTGGATCAGACTCGAACCTCACCCATGGTAGGGATTTCGTACCTACTTAAAGGTACAGAACTTTCTTCTGTCAGATGTCAGATAATAGCGACTTGGATCCTCTCAAGCCACACATCACTTCAGTCTTTTTTTTTTACCGGTAATTTGTAATAAAATGCATCATCATCATCACTTATATTTGTGGCGGGCCATCAGCCCCCCTCCCCCCCCCGAAGGGGCCTTTTAACGAAATTCAAAGTGAGCGTGCTTCAGTGGGAGATAAGTCGGGGTTGCCCGAAGGCTAACGTCACGTCCCAAAGGGTGTCCGCATCACGGACGAAAAAATAAAGTCCTGGTTAGTTTTGACCGTTCAAGTAGATTTTTTTTTTCCATTTTATACGGATTATATTAATTTTATAATTTTATATTAATATTTTTTCATCCCATTATATATATATTTTTATTTAATTTTCTAAGCATTTTATATATATATATATATTTATATATTACTACATAAATAAAGTAAAGTTAGTAAAGGGTTGCCCGCCGTCTAGAGGAGTCCGTTATTGTGTCCTTCCAAGTGGGCATTTAGGTTTCTCACGAGAATTTGTAAGTCTTTCATGAGGGAAGCAATAGTCAGCGGCAAAGTGGCTGGGGCCTCGACGTCGTTTTTATTTGGGACAGCGGTGGCTTCTTTAGAGAGCGCGCTGGCATACGTTGGCTGATTTTTGGTTTTAATATTTCGCATAATTCTTTCTTCCTTCGTTTTTGGGGTAGTGGGTTTTTCCTCTTTTGGCCTAGTGCAATTTCTGGTCCAATGATTTCCGGCACAGCTAAGACATACAGAGTCAAGGGTGCAATGTTGGGAACTGTGCCCAGACCGTGGCACCTAAAACATCGGGAGATTCTTTGAGTTTTTCGTAAGTGCTCAGCTTTTACTTTAAAGTACGAAATAGTTTCAATGTTATAAATTTCTTTGTTTTTTATCTTATCTTTTGGGAGGGAGAGTATAAAGAGGGGCATTTTGTCCTTTAGTTTTCCCCTTGCCATTTGGGTAATCTTATTATAAGAAAAGTTTTTTCCTTCAGTCTCGGTAATGATTTCATCGGGGTCGAACTCTATAGGAAGTCCCCTAAGTACCACCTGTAGGTCTTTTTCTTGATGAAGCTGGCGGGTAAAGGATTTGAATTTGTGCTCGTCAGCGTAATTCTTAATTTTGCGATGGTAAAGAGGGTTTTCAGTTTCAACGATTAGTTCTTCATTTTGTTTGTAGGTACCTACAATTTTGGGGCCTACCAGTTTACTTAATTCTTTCAGGATGGGCTGTGGAATGTCCACGAACGTGATAGGGGGCGCTTTATTTTTTTCTTTGGAGTGGTAGTTAAGGTTTATATCTACACGGTAGATTGGTCTCCGGCTTTTTTTCTGGTGGACTTTTTATTATTTTCTTTCTCTAGCGAGCTTTCAATTTCTTTTGCTGGGCGTTTTTTATTAACGGTTGGGTGTTTATTTACATAAGTTGGGGGTTCACTACCGTCACCGTCCATTTCAAAGTTTTCGAGCTCAAGATTTTCGAAACTATTTTGGTCCTCATAGGGCTCTTTTGGTTGGGGATTTTTGCTTTTTCCCTAGGAGTGAATTTTTTTTTTTTTTGGGGGGGGGGGAATATTCCTTTGCTTTTCTCTAAACTAGTATCTAATTGAATGGACATATTTTCAATGACATTTTGTAATTCGCTATTCTCAGCAACTTGCTTAGCCATCCTCTCTTTCTTAACGTCTAATCGTTTCTTAATGTTTGCAATTCATTTTTGGGCGTCTAGCATAAGTTTACATAAATTTTTATTGCTGGCCTGTCTGCTTTTTCGAAGTAGCCTACGAAAAGTCTCAAGATGCTTTTTAGTGTCCTCATCAGAAGAAGGTTTCCAGTCATCTATTTTATAATCAAGTTCAAATAATTGATTCATAATTTTCTCAAGGACCTCTTCATTAGAGTTATTACTTATCTTTTCTACATTCTCAAACGGGGGGAGTCCCTCACGCTCACAAAGAACAAGGAATTGGGTTCTCACCAAACTGGGTTTGTTGACTCCGTTTTTCCTTTTATTCTTTTCTTGGTTCTTCTCAGGCAAGTAGTTTTCGTCTTCTGGACTCTTTAGTTCTTGATTCACCATGATGGGATTTGATGAGGAGGCCATCTGCCTTGACTCGGTAATAGCTGCCTCAGTCTTTGAAAAGTTCCAAATAAACTTGACACATCCAGAAGCTAAGATACCAGCTCGCTTTTCAATGTCTTGGATAGTGGTATTATTATTAGATTCAGTCCATGTACATTAAATTGGAATAGATATTGAACGCTGTGATTGAATATTGACTGCACTTCCATCAACAGGTTGCTGCAATTCCAAACTCACTACTCTGTCGGCACGCCCGTGCCGAAGAGGATGACCTTGTAGAAGCTTCGAAGGGGAAAATTCCATTCGGCGCCAATTGAATCCTTCCTAATGAAAACCGATCAACCACTTTTCAATGAGTCGGATGAGATCTGCCAATTCCATTCAGTTCTTGTTGCTCTGAAGGTTATTTCTTTTAAGCCCACACTATGTCAACTCCTGCTCAGGTCGCCGAGACAAAGCTACCTCCGCAGAGAGGACTGCCCGCTGAAGGCTACGTCACTCCTTAGCGCTCATGCATAATAATCATCATCATCACTTATATTTGTTGATGGGCCGTTAGGCCCCGGGAGGGGCCTTTTACCCAGATCTCCTTTGTGAGCGCACGTCGTTAGGAGATAGATCAATGCGCGCGAAGGCTTACATCACGTCCCCGAAGGGCAGAGGGGGGGGGGGGGGTCCGCGTCTCGGACGAGTTAGAATAGTAAGCTACATAAAAATACAAGACGACAAAATATATATATATATATATATTTTTTCTTTTAAGCATTTTTTTTTTTAATTTATACTTTTTTCTTTTTGGATTTTCTCTTTTTTAATTTTTTTCTTCACATATATAAGATAAGTAAATGAATAGCAAAAAAAACAACTATCTCAAGGAGAGCATGTCTAACTGAGGATTTGGAAGAGGATTATGCTTAGTACTGAGAGAATCATAGTTGAGCAGACAGGTTCTGGCCGGGTAGGGGTACTTCTGGTTCCTATTTATGTATTGGGATTGGGTACGAATTGCTTCGTTTGGATGATTTTGGAAGCTGTTGAACAGTTTTAGGGCATTTTTTATAATGTGCCTTGAGCTTGAGTCAACAGATAATTCGCTGTGGAGGGCTTTGTTTTTTTCGTACCAATCAGCGTTACCAATTTGTCTAAGGGTTTTATTTTGTAGAATTTGGATTTCGTTAATGGTAGTGCGAGCAGCGTGCCCCCATACTGTAAATCCATAGAGAATGGTTGGTCTTAAGATTTGATTATATATCAACATCTTATTCTTTAATGAAAGTTTACTGTAGCGCCCTAGTAAGGGGCGGAATGCATAATAATGAATTTTAAGTTATTTAATAAAGAAATAAATCTTTCTTTTATACTGATGGTAAAGTTCTTACAAATAGGGGTGAGTCTTAAGACCGTGCGAATCCGGTTAAAGCTGAAAGTCTTCAAGTGAACCCCCCCTCCCCCCAACCTCAACAAGAAAACGTAAGACACAGTGTACTTCTCAAAATTAAGAAACAATTCGAAAGTTTACCATGTAAATTGCAATTTCGCAATAAGAATTTCATTTTTTTCTTTAGAATATCATTCTCGTAAATCATTCTAATTCCTGAATTATAACTTTGTTTATTTATTTGTGGGGTTCATAAAAGTCGCTTAAAATAAATTTAAAAATAGATATCAAACATATATGCATATACATAACATATACATGTATGAATAAATTACTGCACATGAATTGGTAACATCGAGTTTGGAGAACCCCTCTTTCCAGTGGTGTAGTCCTGAAAAAAAAGTTGGGTGGACGCTTATACATAGGAAGATAAGCAACTGAAATCAAAAGTGGGGGGACGCTTATGTTAAAACGTAAAAAAATTTTGGGGGGACGATTGTATTAAAATAAAAAGGTAGGGGGACGCCGTCCCCTGCGTCCCCCCTCGACTACACCACTGCCTCTTTCCGCATTGCGCTGTAGATTTCGAGGAAAAGGAAATCCTAAAAGCAAGTATTTTGTTTCAAAATACCATTTTAAACTTGTACTTTAAATGATTCACTCGTATTGTAGTTTATGGTGAATCATTTGATTTATTTCCTAAGTCACATGCTTCATGCTAAATTTATAACTAATGAGTATTCTCATTGAATAACAGATGGCGCTAACAGTAGAGTTTCACTCTTGTTGAACTGATTGCTTTACCACTGTGCTAGTGATCATTAGTAATTCCTGCTGAAAAATATGCAGTGCGTATTGGTGGTTGGCAAATTGGATCCAGCCTAGGAAAACTTAAACTGGATTTTCTACACGGGCCCTTCAACAAAAACCCATCAGATTATTGAGTAAAATATAATATGTAGAATATACGCATTTGTGTATTTGAATAAGATTTAGAGAATCTTGGCTTTTATTTTTCCTTTTCCTTTTCTTTCTTTTTAAAGTGTTTTAAAGTAAGGAATGTTCAATTTGCATAAACTTAAAAAGTATTAAATTTTGGGAAATTTACTTAAAACTGGAATATTTTAATTTTCAAATTTCATATAGTTACACTGTTAGAAATTTCATCATGAAATTACGGTTAAATAACCGGCATAAGTTTGTCCAACTAATTCACCCTTAAATTTACGGTTTGGAATTTGGAACATTTTTCTATCTTTACGGTACCTAAACCATATCCAATCAGCTTGGTTAAAAAGCCGTAAATACAAAATTTTACGGCTTTATAACCATTTAAAAACAAAATTTTCACCGTTTTTGAATCATTTCAGGCGTAGAATATTCCAGGCGTAGAAACAGTAATCGAAGTGCTTGGGACTCGAACCCCAAATGCGTGGCGTACAAGTCTTGCTCTCTATCCATTCGGTCAGCCACATCACGTAAAGCAGCCGTTTATTCATCAACAAAGCTTCTTTTCCAACAGGTAAACTGCTTTAAAATTGAGGTTTCAGTTTTCGACTGGATCCAAATTTATTTTTAGTCTAAATTTACTGTATATTGACGAAAATCATTTCATTTGCTGCAAAAATTAAAATACAAACAAGCTTCAGCAGCTCAAACTATGGGTTCGCTCGTTCGCAAACAGTTCGGGAATCCGATGTCTCCAATTTTTGATTTGAGTGTGTATGTGTTTCTATTTAGTAACCACTGCTTAAGCCACTTTTTTTGCCTTCTTTTATATATACACAGGCATATGTGAATTGATAAATCTTTATTCATATTTTAACAACGACGCTCGACCGGTAAGGTTTCCCAACCAAGATGGACGCCCGATTCTTATTGAGCGCTTGAAAATTACGGTTAGTTTAACGCTTTAGGATAAACAGAGAATAAACGATTTTTTTTCACAATCAGCGGTTTGAGTACTATCTTTTTAATGGTTATTCAACTGTTGTAATTAAATATGGTAAAATAACAATCAAATAAATGGTTATTTTACTATTTTCTTACGGAAATTTGTAACAGTGTATAATCTTTTCTTACTTCAGAAACAAAGTTATGTTAAGGCTCTAAAAAGAATTTTAGGAAAACAATTATATTTTACGATACATTTTTGTGTGTATAACATTTACTCTTCCATTTAAGTAAGAAATAACAAATGATGTTTGAAATAAGAATTATGATTAACTTCAACAAACACATTAAACCAGCGCCTACACCGATAAAAATCTTCTACAGCTCCGTCGAACCAATAAAAACTTAACTTTAAAGAAAAAAAGAAGAAAACTTTACTTATTTAATATAAAATATAGTCAAAATAACGTCAATGAATCAAAATGTTATTGCAGTGCTAACATACAGGCAAAACATCTATTCGTCGAGAAACTACCCTAATTAGTAATCTAGATCAGTTCATCTGGATTGATTGGAATAGTGTTTGTACTAATAGGAAAACAATAACTGCTTGTTTCAAAAAAATAATGTATTTCTCGCTTTTGAACAAATATTTGCATTTTGATGGTTTTTAAGGAAACAGAAACGATTAGTTTAGATTTCTTCTCTTTTACTTTAACTATAAACCTAATTTTTCCTTACATTCAAATCAAGTAATTTTACTGAAGAATATTTAAATTTGCAATTTCCATATGGTGATGAAGGTACAAATAAAAATTTTTATTACATTTGTTCGCTACTTTAAATAGTTTTGAACTTCGCCAAAACTAAATGCCGCTTTTCCATTTTGTTAAGTTTTTACATTTATTTACCGTTAATCTTTTAAAATAATTCACGTGATGACGTTCAATATTTACATGGTAAATTTTCGTAAATAAAAATCCAAATATTATTGTTTTAGATATTAAATTAGCTAATTACTTACCAGTAAATAAATTAAATAAAATGCTGGACAAGTAGCCAACTGCGACGCAGGACAAAAAGGAAATTGTCGCATACCACACGAATGAAAATTTATAGAGGTAGAAAACATCTCTGAAAAAAAAATCAAAGGTATAACTTCTTCGATAACTACAAAATTTATTTTAGTAAAATTTTAAGAAATTTATTAGGAAAGTAGCTTTAAAAGTTTTTGCAATTAGCTCGTGCGAAAAAAAAAAAAAAGTCGATGGAACACCTGTTGGTGAAATATTTTCATTAAATAAAACACAGAAAATTAAAATTAGGGGTAAAAATATTATTATTATTATTATTATTATTGTCATTAAAATAAAAATCACGATAGTTAAAAGTAAGCCAAAAGTTTGACAAATATTCGTGAGGCGTAGGGCTACAGCAACCAATTTTAGAAAAACATTTCCACTTTCTGACTTTGCTAAAAGACTAGATTTTAAAAAAAGAGTTTAATTTCAATTGAAAAAAAAAAAAAAAACTTCTTAAACTAATTCTAAGTTGAAAAACGAAATGCAACATGAAATGTTTACTTGTAATTCTTTGTTGGTGCTATTGGGATATTCACAGGTAGAGCCAAATCCGTCTTCGCATAATCTTCTGGATTCGAAGAAACATTATAAGCTAACACACTTGAATTCAAGAATTTGCTTGAACTACATGCTTCTACAGACACTGGCAGGGATTTTGCAGGCGGACCATGGACAGGGGAAGCAAAACTAATCCACATGGTAAAAGCGATGGAGATGACTAAGCCCACAATTACACCCTAGCATTATAGATAAGTAAATAAAACATTTTCTTTACAAACTGCGCTTTCCAAAGGAAAAAAAAAATTGAAACAAAAGGAATCATAAAAACACAAAATTTTATAACACAAAATTTTATTTAAAACTGTTATATGAACTATACGATGCACTGTTAGAAATTTCATCATGAAATTACGGTTAAATAGCCGGCAGCAGTGTCCATATAATTCACAGTTAAATTTACGGTTTGGAAAAAGTTTTTCTATCTTTACGGGACCTAAACCATTTAAAATCAGTTTGGTTAAAAAGCCGTAAATTCAAAAGTTTACGGTTTTATAAATATTTAAAAATGGTTTCAAAACTAAATTTTTACGGTTTTTAAACCATTTCGAGGTGCAGAATCTTCTTGGCGTAGAAACCGGAAACGAAGCTTGCGGGAATCGAATCCCAGGTGTATGATATACCAACCTTGTTCTCTAATCATTCGGCCATCTACACCACGCAAAACGGCCGTTTATTTATCAATAAATCTTCTTTTCCAACAGGCAAACTACATTAAAGTTGAGATTTCAGTTTTTGATTGGATCTAAAGTCATTTTTGGTCTAAATTTACTGTATATTGACGAAAATCATTTTATTTGCTGCAAAAATTAAAATACAAACAAGCTTCAGCAGCTCAAATTATGGGTTCGCTCATTCGCAAACAGTTCGGGAATCCGATGTCTCCAATTTTTGATTTACGTGTGTATGTGTTTCTATTTAGTAACCACTGCTTAAGTCACTTTTTTTCTTCTTTATATACACATGCAGATTTGAACTGACAAATCTATATTCATATTTTAACAACAAGGCTTGTAAATTACGGTTAGTTAAGCGTTCTTTAGGAGAAACAGAGTATAAACGATTTTTTTTTCACAATCAGCGGTTTGAGTACCATCTTTTTAATGGTTATTCAACTGTTGTAATTAAATATGGTAAAATAACTATCAAATAAATAATATTACTATTTTTTTCTCGGAAATTTTTAACAGTGTGGCCAGAGATTTTTCCTGACTGTAAATTATAATTTGTGGTCCTAAGTAGTACTAATGTAGTTTCTAATTCATGATCTTTATTTCATTTTTACTGGTACTTTTAAAATTTCACCCATGAATAAGGAACCATTTACCAATAATTAGAATAAAATATAAATTTAATATGCATATACTTACCTTTTCATTACTTCGAATTGTCATCATCCCAAGGAAGAACACTGCCAAAACTGGAGCACTAATTAAAGTGTAAATCGTCATTGTTATTTGAATCAAGTCGCCGAATTTTGAAACCAAAAAAGTAAGACTGATGCACAAAAGTCCAAAAAATACACCTGAAAAAAAATTTGGAAAACTTTACGCACGAATCTTAGTATACGAAATTAATTTTTTATTGAAAGAAAAATTTTCTTATAATTAAAAAACTAAGTTATAATTTTTATACTCTTTGAGCCACGTGATGAAGAGCTAAATAATAATAAAAGTTTTTTTTCTCGTTTATTGTCTCTTACATAATTTAAAAAGACTACAACAACTAACCAGCCATTAACCAAAGAAAAGATTTTCAAGCCTTCGAAACAATTTTCGCGTTAATGTGTTGAAGAAATCCTTTTTAAAATAATTTGGTGTAATTCTGACAAATACGTAACTTTTATTTGCAACACATTAATATAAACATTACATACATGCAGATTAACTGCTGCCTTCATAGTTTAAAGGAGAGGGCAAAAACAATCGGTTAAGAACAAGTTGTAGAATCAAAATATTAGGGGGCCCGGAAAGTATTGTCGCTTTTTAGCCTACTTCCCCGTAAAAGTAAAAAAAAAAAGAAGGCTTAATGTGTCGTGAAAATATCGTGAGAAATCAAGAAAAGTCAAAAATAAGTTAAGTAATTTAATAAAGATTGAAAAATAAAAAAATTTGAAAGTAGGGTTTTGAGATGGGCAAAATGTGCGTCGGTCGGTCTGTCTGCCCCCCCCCCCCCCTAATAGCTATTGAACGAATAGTCTGATTCGAAAAATTCGGTTCGCAGTCGAAAGATCTCGGCGAGGACATCTCATTTTCATACTTTGCTTTTTGATTTTAACAATGTTTCGTTCAATTTTGAACATTTCAAAAAATTTTATTAGCGCTTATGGGCAAAAATGAAGCAAATTATATAAACTCTGGACACAAGATCCAAGTTCCTACCAGCAAGCTTATTGGAAGAAGCTCTCGGCTTGAAATATTGATTTGAATAATTTTTGTTCATTTTTGAACAGTTCAAAAAAATTAACATTAGAGCCTACGGGGAATTTTCAATCCTATATAAATCCTGATCTAACGGACCGATTTACTTGGAACAAACTTTATCGGAAAGCTCATAAAACGTAGAACATGTACATATAGAAAGTTTGTCCAGAACTAACAAGCCTATTTTCCTATTAAATTTTTTGATTGGGGTTTTCAAGAATATTTTTGAATTATTGAATGATTAAATGAACGATTGAAAGAATGAATAAACAAATGAGTGAATAAATGTAAAAAAAAAAATAATAAATGAGTGAATAAATGAGTAAATGAATGAAAAAAATCAGTAAATGTGTGAATAAATACATGAATGAGTGAATAAATGTCTGAATAAATGAATGAGTGAATAAATACGTATTAATTGTTGAAAAAGGTATATTTGAAGCAATTAATAACTAAAGCTAAACGAGAAAGAGAGAGAGAGATAACTAGATTATAAATTTAAAGTTGATATATAACGGGAAAGTAGGCTCGTATAGTTCTAGACGGAACTTCTTGTTTACATTAAATTCAAGCGGAAAATTTTTTAATAAGTCTTTATTTTTAATCAATGATATAATAACCTTCGTTATCAAAAGCCTTTTGACATCTAGTGTGCAAATTTTTAATTCCGGATCGATAAACATCAGTTGGTTTTTGAATGAAATATCTCGAGATGGCATTTTGGACATTATCCAAATTTTCAAATGTTTTGCCACTCAGAACATGTTGTAGGGATCGTAATAAATGGAAATCCGAGGGTGCGATATTGGACGAGTATGGTGGGTGAGGCAGTACCTCCCACCCCATTTCTTTATTTTTTAGTGGGTTCTCCTTGCACAGTGCGATCTTGCATTGTCGTGTTGCAGAATGACGCTCTTTCTGTTGGCAATCGCCGGATACTTTTCGATTAAAAATTGGTTCACTCAATCCAATTGTTCACAATAAAGGTCTGCATTAACAGTTCGTCCAGGTTTCAGCACTTCAAATAAACAATTTCGCTACTACAAAAAAAAAAAAAAAAAAACACACACACAAAAGAGCCTTTTTGGGATGATTGTGGTGATTCATTTATGGAGAGCCTCGACTCGTTTTGGATTATTATATAGGAACTATTTTTCGTCTTCAGTGATCAAATGATCAACAAGAAGTTCCCTCTAGAACTATACGAGCCTACTTTCCCGTGTACACCAAATTCAAATTTATAATCTAGCTATCTCTTTCTCATTGAACTTTAGTTCTTAATTACTACAAATATACCTTTTTCAAAGGATAATACATATTTATTCACTCACTCATTCATTCTGTCATTTATTCAGTCCTTCGTATATTCATTCATTCATTCATTTACTCATTCATGTATTTAATCACTCATTTATTTATTTCATCATTTATTCACTCATTTATTTATTTCATCATTTATTCACTCATTTATTTATTCATTCATTCTTTCACTCATTCATTTATTCATATATTTATTGAGAAATATCCTTAAAAATCCCAATCAAAAATTTCATAGGAAAATAGCCTCGTTCAGTTCTTGTTGAAATTCGTATCTGCACATGTTCTACATTTTAACGTCTTTCCGATAAAGTTTGTTGCAAGTAAATCCGTCGTTTAGATCAGGATTTATATGAGATTGAAAATTCCCCGTAGGCTCTAATGTTAATTTTTTTTAACAGTTCAAAAATGAACAAAAATTGTTCAAATCAATATTTCAGGCCGAGAGCTTCTTCCAATAAGCTTGCTGATAGGAACTTGGATATTGTGCCCAGAGCTTACGTAATTTGCTCATTTTTGCCCATAGGCGCTAATATTAGTTTTTTTGAACTTCTCAAAGGGGAACGAAAAATTGTTCAAATCAAAGTAAAATATAGAAATGAGATGTCCTTGCCGAGATCTTTCGAATGCAAAAAGAATTTTTCGAATCGGACAATTCGTTCAAAAGTTATTAGGGGGGACAGAGAAACTGACAGACACCACAGACCGACATACACACATTTTCCCTATCTCAAAACCCTACCTTCAATTTTTTTTTCTTTTTCAATCTTTACATAATTACTTCACTTATTTTTGTGGTTTTTTTCCTTTTTAACAATATTTTTGCGATACCATTAAGCCTTCTTTCCTGCTTTATTATATATTTTTTTTACTTTTACAGGAAAGTATGCTAAAAAACGGTTCTGCATGTTGCCGTTGAAGCAATACGTTACATGTGATGTATCGGTTGGCTTTGTTCTCTTCGGGCAGATTATAGAGGACCGAAACACCTGCTCTGCCTTTTTTTCCAATCTGTTGTAAATGTTCCTGGATGGTCGCCGAGGTTGGTAAGGGTGTTTTACAGTTCCTCGATTGTTTGACAGGGATTTGCTTCCAGTTCTGGCTTCAGCATCCCGTTGTCTAATAATGCTGGTCTTCCTGATCGATAGAAAACAGAGAGATCAAACACCGTATCTGAACTTGGAAAACCATCTTTGGCATTTATGAGCGTCTAATGCACTTGGATGCATTAGACGCTCCTAAAGACAATGAAGGCTAAAGAGTAAAAATTAGACTATGCTTAAATGTCTTGGTCGCAATTGTTGCGTTACTGCCCTTGCGAAACTCAAAAAGCATACAATGCTGGATATGCTCTTCTGGTATTTGGCGGGCCATCTCACATTAAATTGCAAAATAAAAACTTTATTGTTAAATTATTTAGAACTGAATAAGTCACAAAAACCCTAAATTGAGTTTGGCACGTCTTCAAAATACATAATGAGCTGACAAATGACAATCAAATAACGACAAGCGCAGAAACGACATTACTTTCCGGTCCCTCTAATGTTAGAAGTAATAGTTTCTCAACGTACGTTTTCAATATTAAAGAAATGCAGATGATAACTAATAAATGGAAAATATTGAAAATTAGGAAATATCCAAAATATAAATAAACACATAACAAACAAGGCCTTTAAAAGTTTTCCAAAATATAAAGCAACGAATAATAAAGGTACGTGATACCGTAGTTTACGTACAATAAGATTATACAATTTTGAAGACGAACCTTACTTTTAAGCAATTTTTGTGAAAAATAACATGTTTAGAATTTATCATTAAATTATAAAGCCGACTAAAAACATAATTTTTTATTAGTTCATAAAATCGCACACAAAGAATGAACCAATTCGATCAACTCTATAGAACAAAAATCACAGAATGGGATTAAGGGAGATGGGGTCATTAATGAAAATAATTGGGATATCGCTTTAAGTTGTGTGCCCTCACGTGCTGAAAAAGGTACCTTATCAAAATTTATTATGAATTCACATACTATCGCTCTACACGTCAATCGAATCCTGTTGTTTTGAAAAAATTAGATTTGATCGATTCGGTGAACGGGACAATGAATTAGCGATAGGCTTACGCGGCAACTAAAGCTAAGTGTCCACTTGAGAGAAAATGGTCTCGAGAGCAGTCGGCGAGACCATAGGCTTACAAATGTATATGTGGCTGAGAGCACTCTTAGCGACAAACCGATGCGAGTATCAGGCACTGCATGAGTCCCAAATGGATATTTTCATTGTTTCTCACGAGACTTCCGTCCTTGTTTAAAGAGCTGAGACTGACTTTAGACTTTTTATTTAATAATTCTAGTTTTTATTATTAAATTTAATCTAATCTATAGGTGTAAACCTTAATTTTTAATCTTTCTGTTATTATGCTTCTATAATGAGTTATTTTTTAAATTTAGACATACCCTTAAATAACAATAGAAATATAATTTCACGTTAATTTAAAGCACAAATGAGCATTAAAACGCAGACATATGTTTCGGGATTGCTTGGAATCCCTTTTTCAATGTGACAGGGAGCTTCTAGATGCAACACATCCAAATGTTTTGCATCTAGAAGCTCCCTGTCGCATTGAAAAAGGGATTCCAAGCAATCCCGAAACATATGTCTGCGTTTTAATGCTCATTTGTGCTTTAAATTAACGTGAAATTATATTTCTATTATTGTTTACTTGCACAAAGTTAAATTATTAATACCCTTAAATATTCTTCCTTTAAATTATCATAGATGGCTTTACACACTTCAAGAACTATTCTTCCTATTGTACAAGGTGGAATGCGAAAAAGGTATTGCAAACTATAATAAGCATCTCCTGAAAATCCATTTCAATATAAAAATATAGGATTTAAGAGAAAAATATGTGTATATTCGCTTGAAAGTGCTTACCTGAAGTCAGAAAACGAAATGTGCCCATTAATTTATCATGGACTTTAGATGCATCACGTAACTTTGTATCTTGCTTTACAATCTGGTGCTTTTCCAAACTTAAAAGCACTTCAAATTGAACTGAAGACATAATGATGAAATTTTTAAACTGTTGTGCATATTCCAACCGCAACTCGTTCACAACAAGTGTTGAAGAAGCTCCCAATACATTTCGTCGAGCCACCCATTTCTTATCCAGCACGCCTTTTTTTTTCACTTCCCGTTTTCTGATAATTTTATGCACAATTCGAAAGGCTAGGATATGGCGTGAATCGAGTTTGAAAAAAAAAAAGTGGGAAAAATAAATCTAAACTTTATTCACCAAGTCACAGAACTGACTGAGACTTGAGAGAAAACTCTCAAGTATACACAAAATTTCCTGATCTCGAGACTGCAGTGACTGTCGAGTCTAAAACAGCTGTCTCGAGAGCGCAAGGGATCTCATAGGGACAACACTTCGGAACTAATCTCGAGACTTTCTCTCGAGATTTTCTCTCAAGTGGACACTTACTTTAAGATTCGTTTATTTTTAAAGCTGGAGACTGTTTTGAACCATCGAGGCAATTTTTTAAAAGGAAAAGTTAAACTAATGATTCAGATGGGAAAACGGGAAATAACGCGCAAGAAAAAGGTACTTTTCCATCATCCCGGCGCAAATCTCGCCAAGCAGACTTTCCGCCGAAAGGACACGCAAAAGGTTACCAGCGGCGATATTCCGTTGGTGATGGTTGCATCATTAATAGCGACTTCATCGCCTGCATCAGGATAATGGAAAAGTACCGCTTAAGATAATACCAGAAATATGTAGATATGCTATGAAGTCAATATTTACAACTCACTAAGAACTTTTGCAGTAACAGCTGTCTTTGATTTTGAAATTCCCCACGAGACGAAGAAAGGACGAACCAGATCTTCTGCTGCTACGGCACTAAGAGAGTTAATCACAGAAGACATAGTGCTCAATGAAGCACTGAAAATTCCACATATGCACAATCCAGCTAATCCGGGATAAATACTGAGCGTGGACACAATGAAGTACGGAAGTATCTGAAAAAAGAAATGTTTTTGCAAATGAAAAGGATTAAAAAAGATAATTCAATTGAATATATGTCGCATCATCAAATTTATAGGATATTGATTTTTTTACATGATCATAGCTCAAAAAATAACATACGTAAGTCACTCTGCAGTAGTTATTTATCTTTATTTTTTTGTTATTCTCTAAGAGATTGTATTCTCTATATAATAGTAGATTGTATTCTCTAAGTGAAAGCGAAAGAGGTAGGGTCAGTTGGGGTAATTGTAAACAGCTTCATAACTACACTTGTGGTGGTTTTGAAAACGTAACTGCTTGTGAGTGATAAACTGGCAGCATAGTGAAGACATTAAAAGACTTTCGTAAGTTTTGAAACAACTGTGGAGGCGTCACTATTGTTTGAAAATGGCACGGTGTAAAAAGCTGCTTAACAAAATTTAGTGATCTTACATTTTCCTCTCCAGCTCATCTACAAAAGCGATGTAAGCGGTTTCAACCATTTTTATTTGTCATATGGAATGCTGCTAAAAACATTTAGTTATGAATTTAATCTTCCCTGTTATTTTTCATGTGCAAGTTAGGTGTTTACAATTACCCCATATATTTCGCACTCTAGGAAATTGTAAACACTTAAATTTATCCTATTTCTAATATTTTGGTGGGACAATAAGTATTATATTTTGATGTAAAATACACTTTTGTGTCTATTTTACATAACTGTTGTTGTTGTTGCTAATGCCACTTGGAAATCCAAGCTCCCCTTGCCATGAATTAAGGAAGCTCTTACTGATTATTAATGAGCTCCGCTAGAATGAAGTATACTTGGCTCAGAGAAACTTAATGATTTTGAACCATCTCCCAGATGAGAGATCGTCACCTAGGTTAGTCCCTCAGCGGAAATTATTTCTAACTTGGTGGACATTTGAAGCGACAATGTATTTTACGTGCACAGCTCCCTTTAGCGCACTCGGTCTCAGAGTAATCAGTCGCGGGAGGTGGTCACCCTCCCAAGCGTTGTCCACGGCCTGTTTTGCTTCACTTTCGGTGTTCTGTGGGATCCAAGCTTAACCAACTGATACACTGCGGGACAAATTTTACATAAATTTGTCGCATCATTTGATTTTTCGCAAGATATTTCTCGTTAAATGATCTCAGCAGACGCATAGCATAACTCAGCAGACCACATGCGGCCTGTTGGCCGCCGATTGAGAACCATTGCTCCGGAACTTCTGAAACCTTCAACCAGACTGTGTATGAAACAATTTTCCATTTGCATCAACCTTATTCGAAAATAAATCACTGTGTACAATTACCCCAGCTCTCTGGGGTAGTTGCAAACACACTGGGGTAATTGTAAACACGAGCTAATTCGCTAACAAATAGTCATTAAGTCAACATTTTTGTACACATTTACTCATAAGAAGTACAGTAGTGGCTACAATGCTCACAATTTTATCTCTGAATTCATTCAAGAGGTGGGGAAGGATCAAAAGTTAAAACATTGAAAAAGCGTTTACAATTGCCCCAACTGACCGTAATATGTAGTATTTTTCAGAACTCAAAAGCAGCAGCTTGTTTAACTCTTAACCAAATATATATTAACTCCAATGTTTACTTAAACTGATATTACTTATAAGAAGCAATGATTAAAAATAACATATCGGATAAGAATGTGCCAAAATTCAAAGATTCATCAGGTGTAAGAAAAGAAACACAAATTAATGAAATATTTTCAATGAAATATGTTTTTAAAAAAATTCACCTGGTCTGCTGTTGAAATAGGTTTACTGGGAGATGTCATTGGATCACATTTAGCATAATAAGCATAAAGTATTACACCGGCTAAACAGTTAAGGAGGAGCAGACCACACGATAAAGGAATACTAACATACAAAGCGCTGAAAAAAGATAGGTATTATAAAAAATAGAAATTGTTGATGAAAACGTATATTTAAAATGGTAAATTTATGACGAACAATACAAATATTCATTAGTGAACTTTAACTATAGTTCTGTACTAGTACGTTCTTTTACTTATAAACAATTTACCTTTAGTTACATATGTACAGTAAATGATAATGCACGCTTAAAACGGTATTAATAATGTAGTGCTAGTTAAGTAAATAATGAGTGAAACACTTCATATAGAAGTCATTCATGTAATAAATAATTTCTGTTAAATAAAATAAATGGTTTCTGAAATTTTTTTAAATAATTTTAAATATTGAATCGTTGTAAAATAACAGTATGAAATGAGCAACTGAAATCAAGAAAAAATGAAAAAAACAATTTAGAAAGAAGTTCGTTTAGAGCTAAACGAACCAATTCTCCCGTATACAAACATTGAATTCTTTTATCGTCCGTAAAAGAATTTTCTGAAAACCAAACATAACTCTTTTATGTGGAAGAAAATCGGTATTCAAACCATTTTCTTAAACTGACAAAGATTTTAGTCTAGAACTATACGAGCCTACTTTCCCGTATACTTCCAACGTGAAATTTATAATCTAGCTATCTCTCTTTCTTATTTAGCTTTAGTTCTTAATTACTTCGATATATCGTTTTCAACGGTTAATACATATTCATCCGCTCATTCATTCACTAAGTTATTTATTCATTCATGTATTTATTTATACACTTATTTAATTATTTTTTCATTTATTCTCTCATTTTTTTCATTCATTCATTTATTTACTTATTTAGTCATTCATGCCTTCTTTCACTTGTTCATTCATTAATTCTTTTACTCATTCAATTATTTATTTTTTCATTCTTTGACTCATTCATTCAGAAATATCCCTAATCTTTATCAGAAATATCCTTAATCTTTATCGAAAAATTTCATAGAAAATAGGTTCCTTTACTTCAGGTTGAATTTCGCATGTGTACATATTCTATGCCCTAGCATCTTTCCGCTAAAGAGTGTTAAAAGCAAATCCATCTGCTAAATCAGGATTTATATAGGATTGAACATTCCCGGTAGGCGCTAATGTTAATTTTTTTAAAAGTGTTTTCGAAAATGAACAAAAACTGTTCAAATTAAAAAAATATTTCACGCCGGATCGGACAAGTCGTTCAAAAGTTATTGGAGGCGGGTGGGGGGGGGGGGGGGACACATCGTCAGACCGACATTACGACAGACACACATTTTCCCTATCTCAAAAACCTACTTTTAATTTTTTTAATTTTTAAACCTTTATTTTCGACTTTTCTTTATTTTTAACGTTATTTTTACGACACATAAAGCCTTCTTCCACTCTTTATTTACTTATTTTTTTACTTTTTACGGGAAAGTAGGCTAAAAAATATGAGTCACACGTTTCTTTTAGTTTCCATAGCTTATTAAACTTAATGAGCTTTCACAATTTCGTCTTTTTCTGCGGCATTTTTTTCCTTTTTTAACCGACTTCACAAAGGAAGGAGGTTATACATTCGTATTGTATGTATGTCGTTTTTTTTTGTTTGTTTGTTTGTTTGTCCACTCATAACTTCTCACCGTATGAACTGATTTTAATGATTTTTCTTTTAATCAATCGAAGGTGGTTTCCCATAGGTCCCGTACCTTCGTTTGACCATATTCGATAATTAGAAAAAAAGTTATGGGCAGAAAGATAGTCATTTTTTGTTTTTTATTTCATCCATAACGTTTGACTGAATGAGCCGATTTTTATATTTTTTTCTTTAATTGATAGAGGGTCGTCTAGCTCAAATATCGCACATCAATTTGACTACATTTGTTTTTTTTAGAGAAAACGTTACGGGTGAAAAATTAGCATTTCATATTTTAATTGGAAAGGCTTGGCTTGATTTTTATTTGTTGGGGAATACTATTAATAAATATAAAAGTCATTGTTAAAAAAGAGTTTGTTGCCATTGAGCTGTAATATTAAAAGCAATTATAGCAACAGTTTGACTGAAGGCTTCTCTGAAGCAAAAATTAAATCCAATCAGTTTGTTTCCTAAAATTGACTTCTAAACGGAATTTATCATATAATTGATTAGTTTTTAGTGCCATTCATTCAAAAAATGTTTGCCCTTTGATGTGGATTTTTATGAAAAATAAAGTATTTATAGAAAAACTATTTACACTAAAAAGAATAAAATAAAATAATTTTTGAGAAAAAAATAGAACCAACTTCAAAGCAGAGCAACTATAAATTGCGCTAAAAATAAAAAATAAATTCATTTTTTAAACAACATCGATGTGACTTTTAAACATAGTTTTAGAAGTCGGTGCAAAAATAGGATAGATAAAATCTTCTTTAATGATTAATCAACTACAAATATAAATGGCCCAGAATTAGCAACAGTTCCAAGATGAAGTAACACATGGTGTAATGGCTCATAATTTTGCACCGACTTCTAAAACTGTTTAAAAGTCACATCGATGTTGTTTAAAGAATGAATTTATTTTTTACTTTTCAGCGCAATTTATAGTTGCTCTGCTTTGAAGTCGGTTCTATTTTTTCTCAAAAATTATTTTATTAAATTATACTAAGATTTTTTTTTACGTTTGCTAGAAAGTACGCTAGGAAATTATCAATATGAAAGCAACAATGACACAAAAAAATGCTACGAAAAATTTTAGTAGCATCAATAGTATTCAAACGTTAATAAGTAAACTCAAGTGAGTTAAAGTAGATCAAAATAATAATGATGATACTTTTTAAGAATTACAACTTTAGCGCTTAAGAAATTATGATCTTGGGCGGTGTTACTGCCAGTTGAAGATGAATAAAATTTACTTATTTATTTATAGCTGAAGTTATAATTTCAGAAATAATAACTAAAATATAAATGCAATGAAAAATTTGAGTAACTTTTTCCCCTTTTTAGGGCGAAAACTAATTAAAAACTTATACCGACTTATTGCAAGTAGTTTTTTTTATTGCTCTAGAAACAAATATCACGTTTTGGTATTTATATAAATACATACATTCTCGCTCGGGGAAGATCCTGAATCGTTAACAGTCTCTGTATTTGCATTTGACCAGTCCCAAAAGCAGACAAAGATGCTATTGTACCTTGGAGCAGCACGTTGAAGATAGAGTAACGAACTTGAGGATCCAGTTCCAATCTAAAAAGAATAAGTGATTAATATTTTAATGTATTCTTCTTTGCGCAAAGCTTAAATCATTGCGTCTGACGATGTGCAAACTACTTCATAATTTATAATTAATTTTACATTATCCTCTAAACTAACTCAAATGACCTACAAAAGTTTAATGTGAATCAATATCAAAATAAATGTTTCAGTTCCAGAGGTAAGGGCACGCAAAAAACGCATTCCTTGAAACAACCTTTTTACTGAAGATATTACATGGGAACTAAAACGTCCAGTATGTTCTAGTGTGGAATAAAAGAAGAAATTTAATAAAAGCTTGGAGAAAAATGTGGGCCATAACAGAAGTGTAATTAAAATTTCATGATTCAAATGTAACAAAAAAAGGCTTCTATCAAACAGTCTTCCCGGGTTATTAAACACATTTTCGTTACATGAATATAGTAAAGGCCAAATAAAAATTCATGCAAAATGTCTGCAATCGCATGATAACGAACAGGAAAGTGAGGTACTCAGAAGCAAAGGGATGTAAGTGACAAAATTAACAATTTGGGGATAACTCGTGCAAATGATAGAGCAAGAACCATTCTATATTGTGACAAGAAATGATAGTGATAGCTCTAACGCAAGCTCCGCTTTAATATGATTTAGAAAAAAATTAACATTAAAGGTCCCATAAAGATCCAAACTTTGAACGCGTTTTTCTCAGAATCGTTTTTTGGTCACTTTCACCCCTTAGCTTCTCACTACCTCAAATGAAGTCAATAAGGATGCAAGAAATAAATTAAATAGCTAATCGTTAGTTTTCATTCAAGTCTCTCATTGTTGCGTGGTACCATTTGATTGAGAGTAAATATTAATTATGGTAACCTTTGCCTTACGTTGTGAGTCAAAGTGGTATAAATTAGCCAAAAGGCAAATTTTACTTGTATCATACCCTGGCACCAGAAGTCTTCCTCCTTCATTAGCAATTTTAAAAACTTCCTTGAATCCTCCCACTTCGATGAGACCTTTAATGCTAACTGTAAACATAGCCAGAAACATTAGCAGACCTTGAAAAACATCTGTCCACAGCACAGCTTTCATACCGCCCTAAGAAGATAAATTTTCCATTTCGTAAAAGATAATTTCGTAGATTATTTTTTAAATATATACGTAAATATAGTAGCTCAAAAATGTACGTAATGGACACCGGGGCACAGTGAGCCAAAAAAAAAATGTCAAATTCAAGAAACTCATACTGTAAGAAAATTTTCATTGTGGATTTGTAGTACAACGAAAGCATGAAATCTGAAATGCAAAAATTGTCATTATCATTAAAAAAATTTCGAAGAAAATAAAAAAAAAGAACCATAAAATTTTGTCTCACTATACCCTAAACTTGGGTTGCAGTATTCAAAATACATATACAAGTACATATACAGTACAAAATACATGTACAGTACATATACAGTACAAAATACAGGTACAGTACATATACAGTACAAAATACAGGTACAGTACATATACAGTACGGTCACCAAAACGGGTGTCAGCGGGAAGGCCCCACTTCGCCACCCCATGGTGATGCTACTGCTATATCTTGATTCTTATTTAAAAAATCCCTTCCCCCCCAAAAAACGCTTTGTGTCCCGGTCCCGCTTACCCTTTAGAATTAAGAAACATTTTGAAAGAGAGAGAGATGTTAGGAGAGTGCAAAATTGTTCAGTAAAACAGTATTATAAAAAAGCACATTGCATAGCAAAAAATACAAAAAAAAGAAAAAGAAAAAAAAAGTGGTTTCGGCAATCGCAAATGTGCTTACACAACCCCGGATTAAAAAAAAAAAAAAGAAAGAAGAAATTAAAGGTACACTTTTGCGATTAGAAAGGAAAACTAATAGGTTATGAGATCTTGTCAATCCAGTTGCTGTCAAAATTCTGATTGACATAAACTGTGTAAGTTTTATAAACGTAGCTTTGCCAATTTAGTCAGGAAATTCTAATATTGCTTAACAGAGCTCATTTTTGGTATAAGGTCAATGCATGTGAAATCATCCAGAAACAGGGAAAAATGTTGCTCGATGTTTTTGATTTTTTTTTTTTTTTTTTTTTTGCAAGTCAATTTATTCTTATCTTGAGACCGCAAAACAAGTGTTAAAAAGTTTTTTAATTCTTGAAATTTTTTATTACAGCCGTTTTCAAGTCACGTCTTTATGGTTTTTCATGAAAATTATTGTTTTACATAAATCCTTATAACTTTTTTATTTCTGAATATTTCAAAATGATTTTAAAATCATTATATTCCCTAAGAAATGAGAAAAATTTTGCTTTCAGTTTCTTTTTTGATATATTTTTTTTAAATACGCAAATGGAGTTTGCAAATACTATTTTCGAAACGAAAACTTGCGTTTTTCACGTTAAACGTTTTAGTGGAAGAAATTAAGAATCGCCTTTACATTTTTTCCCCTGAATGGATAACTTTTGGTAGTTTCATCAGAAGCAGTATGGAACCTTTGGCGGCTTTCCTTTATTTTGTATAATTAGCCAAACTCGGTACCTCGGTGTAGAAATGCTAACTTTGAGACTCAATGAATAAAAAGGGACTAAATGAAATTTTATGAAATTGTAGAGGAATGATCTTCTATAGATATAAATATGTAGAAAAGTTTTTATTAGTGATATCGATGTGGTTTAAGAAATACGGCACCTCGAAGTCAAGCAAAAAATCACATCTCTTTCCGCCTTTTCTTCACAATTAAATGTCATCATACTGTCTTATTTATTTTATTCAATGCTTCAAAAGGTTTATAAGGTCTTCCAAGGTTTACTTACAGCGACTCATAAGCAACAAAATCAACGATCAATGTTAAATTTCAAAATCTATGTTCGTTTTGTTGTAGTGAGCCAGCACATAAGTATATCATGTCTTAATTAGTATTTTTTTATTCTGGAAATTCTATTATTCGTGAAAATATTTTTTACCCTCTACCTTCTTTAAACACTAGCAATACATAAATTTCCATTGGATTCTCTTTAAAATACTCGGGTTTTTTCTTCGTTTGACCAAGAGTGGCTTCGCGCTTTTATTAAAAAGATAATTTAGTTGTTGTATTAATTAAATTAAAATACGATATTTTAATTTAAAGAATAAACGAAAAAAAAAAAACAAAGTTTTTACGTCAACTCTGCATTTTAATTTAACAGCAAATTCTTATAATGATCTTGAATGCATATATTTTTACTTACTATTCTATTAAGCTTTTTTTTTCCTTTATGTAAGCAAAATAAGGCGAAAATTACTTACCAGTGTGCAATAGAATGTACAAACCACTCCTATAGAGGTAACAGACACCCAAATCGAAAGATTCGTAACTGCACTGAGGGCTAGACCTGGAGCGTATAGTACTACAGCCAAGTAAAGAATCTGAAAGAAGCCATTAGCACATTGTTTCGCATTCTTATGAACATCAAATTTCGTAAAATAAATTTCTGTTGTGAATCAATTGCATCAGAATTTTTAGTTAAGAGATTAAGAGACACAGTTGCTACAGAAAATTCTGATCGTTCGACAATGCAGGAAGCTAACAAACTTTATGATTATTATTAATTTATTCCAACTGTTTTTTTTTTTTTTTTATTTTCATTAAAACATAGAGGGTTGAGAGCAAAACAATTTGAGCATTAAATATGTATAAATATTGAAACTTATTACAATAGCAAATTGAGCAATTTATTTTGTTATTAAACGATTTGTAGTGGATATGTCATAATTTTGTTGCAAAAAAATTATTAGTCTTAAATAAACAATTGAACAAGATAACTAATTGTGAAAATTCTTTTACTTTTCATGCTATATTTTTTCATAATGTACTTTGTAACTTACCTGCTGCACAACGAAGAAAAAAGAGCAGAGATTTCGAGATTTTTTTCCGAAGCGCCTCTCAATATACTAAAAAAAAGCACATATATATATTGTTACAGATAGAAAAATAATAAAGAACAAACTTAGAAAGACATTTTTAAAAAATTAAAAGATATATATATTTCTGAAAAATTAGTTTTTTCATTCAAAGATTACAGTAGGTTTTTGTTTGTTTCTTTGATTTTATGTTCATGTATTAAACATACAATTTTTATCGGCAACAAAAATATAGACTTGCATGACTTGTAAAAAAACCTTATTAAAACAAACTAAAATTTATTAAAGTCTCACTTCAGATTATTAATGAGACCTACTTCAGTGACTAGTGAACTTTTATTCATCTCCTAATTTAAACGACTGGATTCCTGCAAAATTTGAAATATGAGGAAATTGCTTACCTCGTAGGTTGTTGGTGCTTGAATCTGGAAGAATACTGGTAAGAAGATGAACGATGAAAGCAGAACTCCAATGGCGATACCAATGACTCTAAAAGCGTACTTAGTGCCAAATTGGTACATTTCACCTGGTGCTCCAAGTATTGCAATACCAGATAAAAAGGAAGCCATCAGGGAAACTGTCACAGGAAATACAGCCATGTTCTTCCCAGCTAATAAGTATTCTTCAGATGTTTTCTGCTTTTTACCAGCAAATCGAAAATAAATGCCAATGCCTGCCGAGATTAGAAGCATGACAAGGATCGTAAGGTAGTCCACCGTTCCCAAGGTATCTTTTTCTCCTTCCATAACTTTTTATGTCGGTCAGAGTGCCTAAAAGGGAATTACACTTATTTTCTGCCGAGTATGGTAGCAATATAAATTAAATATTCATTTTTTCACAGAAATCTGCAACATGAAAGCATCACTACAATAAACTTGCATACTATATAAACATGATTCATCAATCCAAACACACAATTAAAAAAAATAAACATTCTTTCGAAGAAAGAGATTGACAAACCACTGATTTTTTTTTCTCAAAGTTACAATTTTCGCAATTAAGTATTGATTAGTGCTTTTGTTTCTTTAATTTTATGTTTATGGATCAAACATAACATTTTGCTTGGCAACAGAAATATTGATTTTTACTACTTATAAGTAAATTCCTTAGCTCTAAAACAAAAATAAAATTTATTTAAAATCTCACCTCGGAACAGTGCTGGAAATAATTTGAGTGCCTACGTTCCTTTTTTTATAACTAGTTGACATGCTTGTCGTTGCGCGGGGTAACATTGCATCATTCCCAGGCCAAGTGACACATGTCCAAAATTCTGTTGTCAATATATAAAGAAAAACTTAGTTGAAACATCCCATAGAAGATGCGCAACGGTCCTTAAAAATCCCATTTAAACAGTAAAATTACTCAAAATTCCAGATTATTTTAAAACGAGCAGCCTCTAAAAATTCAGAATGATGAATCCTTAAAAACCACGATTACATTAAAAGCAGCAGTATCTAAAAATGCCCTTTATCAGACTAAAAATACCAGGCCATAAAAATCAACAGTAAAATTAAAACAGTTCATAAAAATCAGAGTAAGGTCAACAGTATCTAAAATGCACATATGCATCCGGACAATATTTCAAAAATAACATCAAGAGTCTGTAAATATCTCACTAACAATATGAGTAGTATGCAGCCCACTATGTGTGACGCCCCAGGCAAAACCCTCAGGCGCTTATCGAGTGGAGTTGAGTTGTATGCCCTTAGGCATTTTTCGAGTAGAGTTGAGTTGCATGCCCTCGGGCATTTTTCGAGTAGAGTTGAGTTGTATGCCCTCAGGCGTTTTTCGAGTACAGTTGAAATGTTTTTCAAAAATTTATAGTTTTGGAATGGCAACACCTTTTTGTTTCAGTTTAGGACTTGATGCAATGCGATGTCGATTGTAGCGCCATCTATGAGAAGAAAATGGAACTATTTTGGAACTTAGAAATTTTTTTTCTAATGTTTTCTCTCAGAATTTAAGAAGGAACTATTTTATATTACAAAAAATAATTATAACGTATGATGAATTAAATTTATTGTCGCTATTTACATCCTATTATGTATTTATTTCTTTTTTCGACTTAGAAAGATTTTCTTTTTCAACCTTTTTAATGTTTCCACTTAGCATCCGTACAGGAACTATTTTATAAGTTAATTATTTTTACACTGTGATTACAAAATTCTCGTCATTGTTGCTTAGAAAAGACTTATATATTTTTTTAGTTTTTATTTATTTATTTATTTATTTATTTTCAGACTTAGGGAAAATTTTTCAGTTGCAAGTGATTTTTTTTTTCTAAGTATGTAAAACATAGTACAGTAACATTTTTCTGATCCGTTTTGCAAATTTTTTCTTTAATCATAATTTTAACTGCATGACACATTTCATTCTAAAGTTTTTTCTACTTTATATTATTATCACACTTGCAGTCTCCTTCAAAGAATATTTTATAAAACTCTATTATTTCACATATGAACGCAAAAAAAAATTGAGATTGAACGCGTAAAACTTAGAACAATAATGTAAAAATACTAAGTACAAAGCATATTCATCCAGTAAAACTCAGTACAGAAATGTAAAATTGCTAAATACAAAAGGTTTAAACAGCATGAAAATATAAAAGTACTAGCTACAAAATGTCACAACAGCATGAAAATATAAAAATACCAAGTATTAAATGTTAAAACAGAACGAAACGAGTGTTAGTACTACTAGTGCTTGTTCCAAACTCAGTTTCATCCAGCCAAATTTAGTACGAAAAGCAAAAGTACAATGCCCAAAATGTTAAAACTTTGATTCATTCCGTAAAACAGTAGAGAATGTAAAAAAGTACTAAATAAAAACGTTTGAACTTGCAAAACAAAATGATTTTCTACTTGCAACATTTTAGCACTTCGCATGAAAATGTAACAATTGAAACTTTGAACTAAAATTTCAACACTGAATCATAAAAAATCCGAAACAATTTAAACTGTGGAATAAAGATTTGAGACTTAAAAAGTAAATGTAAAAACACTAAAATAGATTTGAGAATCTTAAAAGTAAAATAGAATAATAACTTCACTAGAAACGTAAAACTTGAAAAATTTAAATCTCAAAACTTAAAACTATTGCAAAGTGCTTTATGTGAAACGTAAAAGTGCTAAGAGAAAATTGCTAAAACTGAGAAAAGTTAGAAATACGTAGAACAAATCATTTAAAACTATAAACTTTCAAAACTTAAACCCAATCAGAAAAGAATGGAAACGTAAAATTACAAAACCTAAATTCATCTACTAAAAGTTCGGTAAAAAATGTAAAAGTACTAAGAACGAAAACTAAAAAACAGCATGAAAGCTAGAAATAAAAAATACACAGCATGAGAACTTAAATTCATCTAGAAAAACTTAGAACAAAAAAAGTAAAAGTTCGGAAATTTTCAAAACAAAAATATGATGCACTTGCAAAATGTTAAAACTTAGTGCAAAAACGTAAAAATTACTATGCACAAAATGTTAAAATTTAGATTTATCTACTAAAACAGTGAATGAAGATGTAAAATTACTGTGTAATATATTAAAACAACACGAAAACGTAAAAGTACTAAGTACAAAACGTTAAAAAATATATTTATCTACTATAACTTAGACTGAAGTCGTAAAATTACTAAGTACAAAGTGTTAAAACATCATAAAAATGTACAAATATCAAGTATAAAGCAGCAAAACATAGATTTGTCTATAGAAACCTTGATCAAAAAATGTAAAAGTTCAAACAACAAATTCCTAAAACTCTGAAAAATTGAAAACACGCAGTACAAAAACAGCAAAACCTGTAAAAATGCTAAGTATAAGGCTGAAAAACTTAAATTTTTCCAGAAAAACTTAGAACGAAGTTGTAAAAGTACGGAACTTTTCGAAGTAAAAGTGTTATGCACTTACAAAATGTTAAAACTTAATGTAAAAATGTAAAAAATACTTCGTCTAAAATGTTAAAACTCTAATTTATCTACTAAAACTTAGAATGAAAATGTAATTCAATCAAATGTACTAAGTATGAAATAGTAAAGTAACATGAAAATGTGAAAGTACTAAGTATATTCAAGTGAAACTTTGTACAAAAATGTTAAACTTAAGTACGAAACTTAAAAGACTTAGATCTGTTTGCAGAAATCTTGATCGAAAAACGTAAAAATTCAAACAAAATCCTGAAACTCTGAAAAAAGTAAAAACACGCAGTACAAAAACAGCAAAACTTATATTTTTCTTTTGAAATCTTGATCAAAAATATAAAAGTTCAAACAACAAAATCTTAAAACTCTGAAAAATTAAAAACATGCAGTACAAAACAACAAAACATGTAAAAATGTTAAGTATAAAGCTGCAAAACTTAATTTCATCCAGAAAAACTTAGAACGGAAAATGTAAAAGTACGAAACTTTTCAAAACGAAAGTGTGATGCACTTGAAAAACGTTAAAACTTAATGCGAAAATGTAAAAAGTACTACGCACAAAACGCTAAAATTTAAATTTATCTACTAGAACTGTGGATGAAGATGTAAAATTACTAAGTATATATTAAAGCAGCAAGAAAATGTTAAAGTACTAAGTACAAAAACGTAAACAAATTGATTTATCTACTAAAACATAGACTGAAGTTGTAAAATTACTAAGTACAAACTGTTAAAACATCATAAAAACTTGAAAATAGCAAGTATAAACCAACAAAACATATATTTGTCCACTGAAATCTTGATCAAAAATGTAAAAGTTCTAACAACAAAATCCTAAAACTGATAAATTAAAAACACTTAGTACAAAACAACAAAACATGTAAAAATGGTAAGTATAAAGCTGCAAAACTTAAATTCATTTAGAAAAACTTAGAACGATGATGTAAAAGCACGAAACTTTTCAAAATAAAAGTGTTATTACTGCAAACATCTTAAGAATTACTACGTACAAAATGTTAAAACTCTGATTTATCTACTACAGCAACCTCGAAAATGTAAAAGTACTAAGTATATAACGTATTCATCAAGTGAAATTTTGTACGAAAATGTAATCGTTTATGTACGAAACTTAAAAACCTTAGATTTATCTACAAAAAATCCCAACTAAAGTCGTAAAAAGTATGAAATGTTAAACATCATGAAAATGAAAAATTTCCGAAAATGCAAACATCAAAACTTAGATGTATCTAATAAAATTTAGAATGAGTAAAAGTGTCAAACTTAATAAAAGTACTAAGTAAAAAACAAAAAAAAAAAAAAAAACTTATATTCATCTACTAAAACACAGAAAAACTTAGCACGAAAAGGTAACAAAAAATTTTCAAAATAAACGTGTTATGCACTTACAAAATGTTAAAACTGAAATTTATCTACTAAAACCCAGAAAAAAGATACTAAGTATAAAAACTACTAAGTATAATACATTATAGCAACACAAAAATTTAAGAGTACTAAATATGAAACGTAAAAAAAGTTAGAGTTATCTAACTAAAACTTAGCTGAAGTCGTAAAATTACCAAGTACGAAATGTTCAAACATCATAAAAATGACTAAATAACAAGTATAATGTATCAAAAACATAGAATTCTCCATTGAAATCTAAATCAAAAATGTAAAAGTTCTAAGAACAAAATACTAAAGTAGTGAAAAAATGAAAAATACGCAGTGCAACACAACAAAGCATGTACTAACTATAAAACTTCTAATCTTGAATTCATCCAAGGAAGAAAAAAAAAACTTGGAAACAAAAAAATTATGTAAATCCGAAAGAAAATTTTCAGAAATAAAACTGTTATCCACTTGCAAAGTGTTAAAACTTAATGCAAAAATATAAAAAGTACTGTGTATGAATGTTGAAACTTAGATTTATCAACTAAAACACGGAATGAAGATGTAAAAATATTAAGTATAATATATTAAAGCAACACTAAAATGTAAAAGCACTATGTACAAAACATCAAAACTTAGATTCATCTAGTAAACTTAGTACGAAAATGTAAAAGTACTAAGCATAGAACCTCTAATATACATTTATTTTAGTAAAAAACAGAACGAAACTGTTAAAGTACTAAAGCCAACGCATCAAACAAGGATTTAATCTATTAAAACAGTACAAAAGAAAGAAAAGTACTACATACAAACTGCAAAAACTCTTAGAACTAAAATCTAAAAATGTAACGAATCATAAAATTTTAAAACTTAACTTCATCCAGAAAAACTTAGAACGGAAATGTAAAATTACTGAAGTTTACAAAACAAAAGTGATAGGCATTTGCAAATTATTAAAAGCAAAAATGTAAAAAGTATTAGATACAAAAAGTACGAAACATCAAAACTTGGAGTAGTATAATAACAAAACTGCAACTTCGATTCATCAAGTAGCACTTAACTCTAAAATTGTGAAAGAAATGTGAAAACTGATATTCACCTTTTAAAATGTAAAAATATTAAGTACACGATGTTCAAACAGAACAAAAATATAAAGGTACGAAATGTAAAACTCCAAAAAGTTAAATTCCTCTACTAAAAAAAATGGTTTAAAAAGTAAAAGTACTATGTACATCAACTAAAAACAGCATAAAAATTAAAAATAGTAAGTACAACACGTTAAAACAGCATGAAAATCTAAAAGTACTAAGTACAAAACTTCAAAACTTTTCGTTGATCCAGAAAATACAAAATGTTAAAACTTAATGTAAAAACGTAAAAAGTACCATATACAAAATGTTAACACTTAGATTTATCTACTAAAACCTAGAATGAAGATATAAAAATACTAAGTATAATATACTAAAGAAACACAAAATTATAAAAGTGCAAAATACTAGAACTATCTATTAAAACTTCAAAACATAGATTCCGCATCAAAACATATAATCTGTTTACAAAAATCTTAATTAGAAATGTAAGAGTTCGAAGAACGAAGTGCTAAAACTTAAAAAGTAAAGACATGGGAAAAATTAAAAATACGTAGTACAACACAACGAAACATGTAAAAAAAAAAAACTACTTTACGCTTAAAGGAAAACTACCTTAATTTTAAAGTCACGGATTCATTCTTCTCGCGAACAGAGAAATGGCAGTTAACCGACATTGAAGAGAACCCTAACCAAGAACTGACTACCCCAACTATAAATTTTCCCCGACAGAAAAATTTTCACAGTCGGTAAAATATATAGTTGGGGAACCAGTGTTCGGTTAGGTTTCCCTTCATTGTCGGTTAACAGTCACTTCTCTGTTCTCGAGAGGAATGAGTCCATTTGTAACTTTAAGATTAAAGCAGTTTTGATTTAAGCTTTTTTATTTTTTTTTTTTTTTTACGTGCTTTATTGTGTTGTACAACGTATTTTTAATTTTTCCCAGTTTTAATAATTTTGTTCTCAGAACTTTAACATTTTTGTTCAAGATTTCAGTAGATAAATTTATGTTTTGAAACTTTATACATGTTATTTATAAATTTTCATGGTGCTTTAACATTTCGTACTCAGTAGTTTTGTGGCATCAGTATAAGTTTTAGTAGATAAATCTTCATTTTTTTTCGCTTTGTATTTAGTACTTTTACATTTTTTTGTGGCTTTAATATATTATACTTAGTATTTTTATATCTTCATTGTAGGTTTTAGTAGCTAAGGCTAAGTCTTATCATTCTGCAAGTGCATAACACTTTTATTTTGTAAATTTCCGTACTATTACTTTTCCGATCTAAGTTTCTCTTAATGGTTTTAGGTTTTGTCATTTAAGGGATTTTGGTATATGAAGTTAGCATTCTTTCATGCGTTATTGATTTGTATTGCGTATTTTTAATCTTTCGTAGTATTAGCATTTTGTTCTTCGAAATTTTAAAATTTTTGATTAAGATTTCACTCGACAAATCTACGTTTTGAAGTTTTATTTAGATAACTCCATATTTTTTTATGTTTTGTATTTTGTACTTTTACGTTTTAGGTGTTGCTTTAGTATATCGTACTTAGTATTTTTACTTCTTCATTCTACACATTTTTGTCTTACGTTTCAGCGTTTTGCGAATACATAATACTCTTATTTTTAAAATAACCATACCATTACATTTTTATTCTAAGTTTTTCTGGATCAATTTAGGTTTTGATATTTTGTACTTAGTACTTTTAGATTTTCATGCTGTTTTTAATTTTTTGTTCTTAGTACTTTTACTTTTCTAACCGAATTTTTAGTAGATGAATTTAAGTTTTGCAAGTGCATAAAACTTTTATTTTGAAACTTTCCGTAGCTTTATATTTTCGTTCTAAATTTTTCTGGATGAATTTAGGTTTTGAAGTTTTATAGTTGGTACTCTTTCATTCTTTATTGTTTTGTACTGCGTTTCTTTACTTTTTAAGTTTTAGCACTTTGTTCTTCGAACTCTTACATTTCTGATTAAGATTTTTGTAAACAGATTATATGTTTTGATGCGGAATCTATGTTTTGAAGTTTTAAGAGATAGTTCTAGTATTTTGCACTTTTATAATTTTGTGTTTCTTTAGTATATTATACTTAGTATTTTTATATCTTCATTCTAGGTTTTAGTAGATAAATCTAAGTGTTAACATTTTGTATATGGTACTTTTTACGTTTTTACATTAAGTTTTAACATTTTGCATTTTCTGGATCAACGTAAGTTTTGAAGCTTTGTACTTAGTACTTTTAGATTTTCATGCTGTTTTAACGTGTTTTACTTGCTATTTTTAATTTTTCATGCTGTTTTTAGTTGATGTACATAGTACTTTTACTTTTTAAACCATTTTTTTTAGTAGAGGAATTTAACTTTTTGGAGTTTTACATTTCGTACCTTTACATTTTTGTTCTGTTTGAACATCGTGTACTTAATATTTTTACATTTTAAAAGGTGAATATCAGTTTTCACATTTCTTTCACAATTTTAGAGTTAAGTGCTACTTGATGAATCGAAGTTGCAGTTTTGTTATTATACTACTCCAAGTTTTGATGTTTCGTACTTTTTGTATCTAATACTTTTTACATTTTTGCTTTTAATAATTTGCAAATGCCTATCACTTTTGTTTTGTAAACTTCAGTAATTTTACATTTCCGTTCTAAGTTTTTCTGGATGAAGTTAAGTTTTAAAATTTTATGATTCGTTACATTTTTAGATTTTAGTTCTAAGAGTTTTTGCAGTTTGTATGTAGTACTTTTCTTTCTTTTGTACTGTTTTAATAGATTAAGTCCTTGTTTGATGCGTTGGCTTTAGTACTTTAACAGTTTCGTTCTGTTTTTTACTAAAATAAATGTATATTAGAGGTTCTATGCTTAGTACTTTTACATTTTTGTACTAAGTTTACTAGATGAATCTAAGTTTTGATGTTTTGTACATAGTGCTTTTACATTTTAGTGTTGCTTTAATATATTATTATACTTAATATTTTTACATCTTCATTCCGTGTTTTAGTTGATAAATCTAAGTTTCAACATTCATACACAGTACTTTTTATATTTTTGCATTAAGTTTTAACACTTTGCAAGTGGATAACAGTTTTATGTCTGAAAATTTTCGTTCGGATTTACATATTTTTTTTTGTTTCCAAGTTTTTTTTTTCTTCCTTGGATGAATTCAAGATTAGAAGTTTCATAGTTAGTACATGCTTTGTTGTGTTGAACTGCGTATTTTTCATTTTTTCACTACTTTAGCATTTTGTCCTTAGAACTTTTATATTTTTGATTTAGATTTCAATGGAGAAATCTATGTTTTTGATACATTATACTTGTTATTTAGTCATTTTTATGATGTTTGAACATTTCGTACTTGGTAATTTTACGACTTCAGTCTAAGTTTTAGTTAGATAACTCTAACTATTTTTACGTTTTATATTTAGTACTCTTAAATTTTTGTGTTGCTATAATGTATTATACTTAGTAGTTTTTATACTTAGTATCTTTTTTCTGGGTTTTAGTAGATAAATTTCAGTTTTAACATTTTGTAAATGCATAACACGTTTATTTTGAAAATTTTTTGTTACCTTTTCGTGCTACGTTTTTCTGTGTTTTAGTAGATGAATATAAGTTTTTTTTTGTTTTTTACTTAGTACTTTTATTAAGTTTGACACTTTTACTCATTCTAAATTTTATTAGATACATCTAAGTTTTGATGTTTGCATTTTCGGAAATTTTTCATTTTCATGATGTTTAACATTTCATACTTTTTACGGCTTTAGCAGGGACTTTTTGTAGATAAATCTAAGTTTTTTAAGTTTCGTACATAAACGATTACATTTTCGTACAAATTTCACTTGATGAATACGTTATATACTTAGTACTTTTACATTTTCGCGTTGCTGTAGTAGATAAATCAGAGTTTTAACATTTTATACGTAGTAATTCTTAAGATTTGGCAGTAATAACACTTTTATTTTGAAAAGTTTCGTGCTTTTACATCATCGTTCTAAGTTTTTCTAAATGAATTTAAGTTTTGCAGCTTTATACTTACCATTTTTACATGTTTTGTTGTTTTGTACTAAGTGTTTTTAATTTATCAGTTTTAGGATTTTGTTGTTAGAACTTTTACATTTTTGATCAAGATTTCAGTGGACAAATCTATGTTTTGTTGGTTTATACTTGCTATTTTCAAGTTTTTATGATGTTTTAACAGTTTGTACTTAGTAATTTTACAACTTCAGTCTATGTTTTAGTAGATAAATCAATTTGTTTACGTTTTTGTACTTAGTACTTTAACATTTTCTTGCTGCTTTAATATATACTTAGTAATTTTACATCTTCATCATTAGTTTTAGTAGATAAATTTAAATCTTAGCGTTTTGTCCGTAGTACTTTTTACATTTTCGCATTAAGTTTTAACGTTTTTCAAGTGCATCACACTTTCGTTTTGAAAAGTTTCGTACTTTTACATTTTCCATTCTAAGTTTTTCTGGATGAAATTAAGTTTTGCAGCTTTATACTTAACATTTTTACATGTTTTGTTGTTTTGTACTGCATGTTTTTAATTTTTCAGAGTTTTAAGATTTTGTTGTTTGAACTTTTATATTTTTGATCAAGATTTCAAAAGAAAAATATAAGTTTTGCTGTTTTTGTACTGCGTGTTTTTACTTTTTTCAGAGTTTCAGGATTTTGTTTGAATTTTTACGTTTTTCGATCAAGATTTCTGCAAACAGATCTAAGTCTTTTAAGTTTCGTACTTAAGTTTAACATTTTTGTACAAAGTTTCACTTGAATATACTTAGTACTTTCACATTTTCATGTTACTTTACGATTTCATACTTAGTACATTTGATTGAATTACATTTTCATTCTAAGTTTTAGTAGATAAATTAGAGTTTTAACATTTTAGACGAAGTATTTTTTACATTTTTACATTAAGTTTTAACATTTTGTAAGTGCATAACACTTTTACTTCGAAAAGTTCCGTACTTTTACAACTTCGTTCTAAGTTTTTCTGGAAAAATTTAAGTTTTTCAGCCTTATACTTAGCATTTTTACAGGTTTTGCTGTTTTTGTACTGCGTGTTTTCAATTTTTCAGAGTTTTAGGAATTTGTTGTTTGAACTTTTACATTTTTTGATCAAGGTTTCTATAGACAAATCTATGTTTTGCTGCTTTATACTTGATATTTGTACATTTTTATGATGTTTTAACACTTTGTACTTAGTAATTTTACGACTTCAGTCTAAGTTATAGTAGATAAATATATTTTTTAACGTTTTGTACTTAGTACTTTTACGTTTTCGTGTTGTTTTAATATATTACACAGTAATTTTACATCTTCATTCACTGTTTTAGTAGATAAATCTAAATTTTAACATTTTGTGCATAGTAATTTTTACGTTTTTGCACTAAGTTTTAACATTTTGCAAGTGCATCATATTTTTGTTTTGAAAATTTCCGAACTTTTACTTTTTTTGTTCTAAGTTTTTCTAGATGAATTTAAGTTCTCATGCTGTGTATTTTTTATTTCTAGCTTTCATGCTGTTTTTTAGTTTTCGTTCTTAGTACTTTTACATTTTTTACCGAACTTTTAGTAGATGAATTTAGGTTTTGTAATTTTACGTTTCCATTCTTTTCTGATTGGGTTTAAGTTTTGAAAGTTTATAGTTTTAAATGATTTGTTCTACGTATTTCTAACTTTTCTCAGTTTTAGCAATTTTCTCTTAGCACTTTTACGTTTCACATAAAGCACTTTGCAATAGTTTTAAGTTTTGAGATTTAAATTTTTCAAGTTTTACGTTTCTAGTGAAGTTATTATTCTATTTTACTTTTAAGATTCTCAAATCTATTTTAGTGTTTTTACATTTACTTTTTAAGTCTCAAATCTTTATTCCACAGTTTAAATTGTTTCGGATTTTTTATGATTCAGTGTTGAAATTTTAGTTCAAAGTTTCAATTGTTACATTTTCATGCGAAGTGCTAAAATGTTGCAAGTAGAAAATCATTTTGTTTTGCAAGTTCAAACGTTTTTATTTAGTACTTTTTTACATTCTCTACTGTTTTACGGAATGAATCAAAGTTTTAACATTTTGGGCATTGTACTTTTGCTTTTCGTACTAAATTTGGCTGGATGAAACTGAGTTTGGAACAAGCACTAGTAGTACTAACACTCGTTTCGTTCTGTTTTAACATTTAATACTTGGTATTTTTATATTTTCATGCTGTTGTGACATTTTGTAGCTAGTACTTTTATATTTTCATGCTGTTTAAACCTTTTGTATTTAGCAATTTTACATTTCTGTACTGAGTTTTACTGGATGAATATGCTTTGTACTTAGTATTTTTACATTATTGTTCTAAGTTTTACGCGTTCAATCTCAATTTTTTTTTGCGTTCATATGTGAAATAATAGAGTTTTATAAAATATTCTTTGAAGGAGACTGCAAGTGTGATAATAATATAAAGTAGAAAAAACTTTAGAATGAAATGTGTCATGCAGTTAAAATTATGATTAAAGAAAAAATTTGCAAAACGGATCAGAAAAATGTTACTGTACTATGTTTTACATACTTAGAAAAAAAAAATCACTTGCAACTGAAAAATTTTCCAAGTCTGAAAATAAATAAATAAATAAATAAATAAAAACTAAAAAAATATATAAGTCTTTTCTAAGCAAAAATGCGAGAATTTTCTAATCACAGTGTAAAAATAATTAACTTATAAAATAGTTCCTGTGCGGATTCTAAGTGGAAACATTAAAAAGGTTGAAAAAGAAAATCTTTCTAAGTCAAAAAAAAGAAATAAATACATAATAGGATGTAAATAGCGACAATAAATTTAATTCATCATACTTTATAATTATTTTTTGTAATATAAAATAGTTCCTTCTTAAATTCTGAGAGAAAACATTAGAAAACAAATTCTAAGTTCCAAAATAGTTCCATTTTCTTCTCATAGATGGCGCTACAATCGACATCGCATTTCATCAAGTCCTAAACTGAAACAAAAAGGTGTTGCCATTCCAAAACTATAAATTTTTGAAAAACATTTCAACTGTACTCGAAAAACGCCTGAGGGCGTACAACTCAATTCTAGTCGAAAAATGCCCGAGGGCATACAACTCAACTCTACTCGAAAAATGACTAAGGGCATACAACTCAACTCCACTCGATAAGCGCCTTGGGGTAGCGCCTGAGGGTTTTGCCTGGGGCGTCACACATAGTGGGCTGCATACTACTAATATGGACAGCACCACATCTACAAATCCCATCAGAATAAGAGCAGTATTCTCTTTTAAAATGTCCCTCAGATGAAAAACAACAGTCCCTGAACGGTCTAGACCGTTCCATCTCGCCAGGAGGCGAGCGATACACACACTTACACAAGCTTTCGGTTTCATTTATGTAGAAGATATAGGTATAAAAGGCGCTTACCTAATACATGAAACCTGCAGAAATTTAATAATTATGTTGGCTTTGACGTCTGAAATGGCTATTATAATATCAAACAGTTAGTTCTATGGGAATTTCACAAAATACCATCACTACTGAAACTGGATTTGCTATCTCATTTTTTTTGGGGCCAAATTGTCCCCCTGGTTGGCGATGGATTGCCAACGTCGCCAATTCGACGTCACTTCCTTGGGCATTCCGTTTCATAGTTTTCCTCTCTATTGTTCACATTTATTTATTTTCTTTATTCTGAAATTTCAGTCTCTGTTGAAAGAAAAGTAGTCATCTTGTTTAAACATACATTGAAGAAAAATCGATGTTAAATCCTCCATGTAATGAGCAAAAGAACCGTTTTTCTTAATGATAATACTAGTTAATGAGACACATACATACTTCAGCATCTTCTTCTTATGTAAATAAAACAAAGAGTTTGTGGGTCAGTTTGTGTGTGCCTGTGTGTCTGTCGGTGGTCTCCTGCCGAGATGAAAAGGTCCAGAAGAACGAAATTTTATTTACCTGGAAATTTTGGTTACCACGAGAACCTTGAATCAGGTCCTCGTGCACCTTGAAGCGTTTTCCCAAAAATTTGAATTTGTTCATTTTTTATTCCAACATTAATCACAATTTATAATTTAGGAATAATATTTCACAAACGAATGGTGACACGTATTCATTTTTTGCACCATATTAATGCCCGTAAAAAAACTGCACAAATTGACATCTTTTCAAAATTCCTAGAACAATTAGAACACGCGTAACATTTGTTTTAAGCAGTTTTCAAATTCGAACACGAGGCTTACCTGTGAATTCATCTGCTCAACTACCGATTTTCACCAAAACAACGTGTACTTTTGTCGCCAAATAAATGATTTTCGTTAATGTAAAACAAATCAAGCTTATTTTTGGACTAATAAGTCGCGAACATATATTTAGCTGGAACGTTTAAGGTTCTCGATATCGAGGATTTTTGATGAAATTTAAAATTTCGCCAAGAGGGGACAAGTCTTGGCATGCTCTCTCCATGCAGTTAATTATTCTCAATATATTATTTGACGATTCGTAACTTTTTCAAACTGTGTCAAAAGCACTTTTTAGTAATATTGTTCTCTCATTTAATTCAATACGTGATTTATTTACACTGTAGGATCATGGCGCATTTACGCTATGCTTCCATCACTATCGTACAATTTGGCAATTTTCTGCCTTATGACATTAATTTATATTTGTTTTTGTAACATTTATTTATTTTTTGTACTGCCTACTTGGCGCCATGGGTACAGAATTTAATTTTCTTTTTTGTGCACTTATATTTCAGACATCAGTATTGCTTCAATTCTTAACATTTTGTAACTTAAATGTGCATGTTAATTTGTCTTTGTAATAATGCTTTTCTTTCTTCCGCTTTTTGCTGTCTTTTACAAAAGCGCTCTTTTATTTAAATTTTCAAGAAATGTTTTGACCATTTTGCAATTTATTTAGGAACCATTTTGCAATTTATTTAGTTATTTTTAGGAACTGGTGTCCTTATTCTGATGTAAATTTTAAGGTGAACAGTTGGAAATTTTAAGAACAGCAGTTTTTAAGGTCTATAGTCTTATGGTTATTTTTTAGTCACTGACGTGTTAATTCTAAAAAGGATTTTTTGGGACTAATGTTCTGATTATAATAGGGATATTTAGAAACAGGTTTCTTTCTTCAAATGAAGGGCTTTGTTTGTTTGACATTATACTTATAAAACCTGTTTTACCATTAATTTCATTCACATTAAAAGTAGGACACAAACAAACTTTCTCCCAGTGTCTCTTTTTCTTACATTTCCGGCAGAAGGACTCCTTTGCTTTACGAAATTTTCTATCGTGAGGTGATTTCCCTTTACTGTAAAGTGGTTATCGAATTTCTCTAGTACCGTTTCAAAAAATTTCTGTTCTTCTTCTGTGAGGTTCAGCGACAGAAAATCAGCTTTATCACCCATAACGTATATAAAGGCATCTATCTACCTGCTCCTCCTCTGACTTCGTATTTAATCCTGAAGCAGTTCGGAAGCGTATAAATCTGTTTCCATTTTGGCCACTCTGTTGGTGTTGAAAATGGGAAAGAGTCGGGTGGTTGAATGTGGTAAGCTGATACGGTACTCATTGCGACTTTAGAAATGACTTACTTTTTAAATTAATTTAACTTCTTTAACGCCGGACACCATGTGTAGTTTATTACCGACACTATGTGTAGTTATGAGATACTATGGACGTTAAAACGTCTCAGAGAAACAGGAATTACTTTAAATAAACAAAAATGCTGCTTCTCCGTCAAATCAATAACAGTCCTAGGTCATGTAATCGATGAATCTGGAATACGACCAGGAGGTAAATTTCGAACCTCCTAAAACAAAACAGAGCTCAAACAGCTGCTTGGAACGGCTAACTATTTAGCAAGATTCATTCCACATTTTTCTAATATAATGGCACCCTTGATTTCGTTTTTGTCTACAAAAAATCAATTTATTTGGGATACGCCTCAGGAAAATGCTTTGAAAAAATTAAAGGAAATACTAGCGTCTGAACCAGTACTTACTGTTTCTGACCATAACAGTCAACAGTAACAGCCGATGCTTCATCATACGGGCTAGGAGCTACTTTGTGTCAGAAACAAGAGGATTCAACGATGAAAGTATTTGCATATGCAGGGTTCACACTGGGGAAAAATACAAGGTGGGATTTTCCTCCTTGACCAAAATTTTAAGTTGGATTTTTAAAGTTAAAGCCCAAAAAATAATTTTTTTGAGTGGGATTTCAAAAAATATTGCGGGAATCGCGCGATCGCGTGGCCTAGCGCGAACCCTGATATGCATCAAGAATTTTAACACCAACAGAGAAACGTTACGCTCAGATTGAAAGAGAGATACTAGCCCTCACTTGGGCATGCGAAAAGTTCTCCAATTACGTGATAGGTAGCAAAATTCTTTTGGAAGCTGATCACAAACCACTTGTTCCTATATTAACAAGAAAACCTCAAGATGATTTGTCTTCTCGTCTCCAAAGACTGAAAATGAGATTAATGAGATAGTCCTTTCATGTCTTTCATACTCCAGAAAAGAACTTACTGGCTGCAGAGGCATTATCCAGATCACCTCATCCAAAGGAGGCTCCAAATTTTGATTTCGAAGAAGAAATTGAAATTTTCATTATCCAAATTACAAATACTATCCCTATTGCTCCCAAATACTTTCGCAATTGAAAGTAGAGCAAGAAAAAGGATGAACTCCCTGACATTATGTCTTGTCTGCGGTAACAACAAGACAACTCTAGTGTAAAATAAGTACAGTTTTGGACCTACCATTAAAGGGTGATAATTAGCAGGGGATAGCAATTGATGTAAAAAAATTACCGTCAAGCACAATCATTGCTTGATTTTTTTTAAAAAAAGCAGAAATTCAAAGAAATTCAACTAAACATTATGAAAATAGAATACAGATTATGAAAACAGCTAAACAAATTATTTTGGACTTTAAAACGTAAAAGGTTATGTAAAATTTTCTTTGCTATGTACAGAAGTTTTACTTTTACAAACATGATAAAATCTCAACTGTAGATACCATACACGATTTACTTCAATATCTCATATTTACTCATAAAAAGACGCAAAATGCTTTTGTCTATACTAGTAAGCCCGGCGGTCATACTAAATGACCACTGTTCTAGATATTATAAATTGTAATTAAAATGATTTGTGCGAAGGTGTCTGCTAATTCAAACTGAATTACCCAAGTCAGGCGGCGAGGACGCCCCTTTGCTTACTGCCTCACACTACTATATATTTATTTACTATATAATCAAATTGTTTGTGAAAAATATATATTTATCATCGAAATAACTTATTAAAAATTTTATTATGCTTTTCAAAATACAAGTTTTAATGAAACTGGGAAAAAAGAGCGCTGCCACTCTAATAAGAAAAATATGAAAAGCGCAGAAGATAAAGAAATAAACTAAAAAGAAAGAAAGAATTAAATTAAATTCGCGTATTCATTTAATTTTATCGGAGATTGAAAATACAGCGAGGCCTCACTCAATATGCTAGAGAAACGTTATGGTTATTTTTACTATATTTGTTACATTTGTTACAACAATGGCAACTGCATTGATTTGTTTGTTCACACGGCAACTGTAATTGTATGGTTGGAAACGACGGCAACAATGCAAAAATAAAATAAACGGGCCAAAAAATTATTGAAAGATTAAAAAATAATAATTTAAAAAAAAAAACTAATTGAGTCACAACTTTTATTTTTGCAGCGATGAGTTTCTCGGGTCGTAAACCTTAACAGTGCCGAATGTGGTCCCGATCGGTAAAACGGTCTGGGGTTCTATAGCGGACCGACAGATCGACAGACAGAATAAGCCGCTAATATATAAGATTAGTACGTCATATGGCATTACGCATTTAAAAAAGTATTTATTCTGCTTACTTATCTTACATGTTAAAACGAGCAATTCTTGTACATTTATATATATTTTTTAAGTTCTCGAAAACGGCTCTAACGATTTGGACCAAATTTTGTATTTAGGTCAGGTTTTGATTTTTAAGATCACCCATGTAGATGGTTTTCCCGAAAAAACGCGATTTTACACAAAAAACCCGTTTTTTTAAAAACGCAATTCAGGTACTGGTAGCAAGGAAAAAACATCCGCTGTAGATATTTTATTTCAATTGAGATTGTAATACATTGAGTGGCAACCCTTAATTTTTAATTTACCTTTTGTTGATTGAAATTTGTTGTGAAATTTAAAACCCGTTGAAAAAAAACCGTTAATAATACTGCGCGTAGTTTGACTGCATCAGAAGGTCTATGAAACGGAAAAAGAGTCACTATGAAAAGTCTAAAAGAAATAACATGATAAAGGAAAAAATTGCTATGGTGAACAATCTGGCAAGGACGTACATGTGCATGTACCTGTATTCATTTCTTTGGTGCAACTTTAGTATAGGGGCCTGTTTGCGACTTTTTTGGTTGGAGAAAAAAATGTTGGCTACAATTACAATTAGTTGTTTTGTGTTTGAAGTGTAGAAATTTAGTGTGTTATATATTTGGTTAGTTCTGTTATCTAGTTTGATTAGTGTGTTATATCCGTTTTTTGGCGATATCTTTCGCCGCCCAACTTAAATAAATTTCCAACCCAACCGGTCCCTGTACTAAAGCTGGTTTTTTTTTTTTTTTTTGCCTTGGCACATACATCTCAAGTTCAAACTTTCGAATTTGTTGGAGTGGACTTAAGATCACCAGTCTTTATCCATGACATTTTGTATGTAGAATTTTCCAGAATAAAGCGACCTACTCCTCCCAAATGAAATTAATCGACATACCCGCAACATAGTATGAAGAAAGTATTACCTTAAGGCCCGATTTCACGACTATGATGAAACTTGGTTTAAGCTCAAAAACTTATAACTAATGATAGACAAACTAAAGTAAAAAATATCTTACAGCATATTTTTAGAAATGAAGGGTTGAACTAAAGACATTTAGATGTTTTTTTTTACTTAAATGAAGTTTAAAGTTCATATGTAGGTAGGATTTCAAACTATTCATATGCAATGTATGTAATGCAAAATACTTTGTGTAAATAGGTATCTAATGTATCTATTCTTATATCGATTGATCAGAATTGGAAGTGTTATGGGTAAACTGTTCCTATTCTTCTCACTACATAAAATAATAACCTTTAAATGGCTCATATAAATAAGTAAATAAATATTTATATGCAAGTTCCTCAAAGTCACCCCAGGTGGCTATGATACAGGCCTACGTTTAGCAGTAAACGTCTTACGGCTGAAATGATGATGCTGCTGATGAAACATTTATATGTATCTATTCTATATATCTTTCGTATCCTCGTATCTCGGAAACAGCTCTAATAATCGGCATGAAAATTTATATTTAGTAAACACTTTAATTCTCCAAATTTATTTGAATAAGTATCTTCGTAAATAAAAGAAAAAAATATAATTAAAAAAATATCTCCGAGCAAAGCTCGGTCACCCAGGTACTCTTTTTAATTTCAGGAACAAAACCAATCCAGAAAACTGTTCTATAAATATTTATCAAAAGGAATTTTTTAACTATTTTGCTAAAATAATAAAAAATGCATTTTATAAAATTAAATATACATACCTCTTCAGCTAATTTCTCTAAACGTAGTTTTTATAGTTCTGATCACTTACGAACGTTTATTTAATTATTATATTTAAAAATACGAAATCCAGTCAATATCTTCGTTTATCACATTAACTTAGCATTTCATCGATATTTATACATTCATAAAAAGAAAGTTGATCAAAATCAAACATTGAATCAAAAATATCAGGAGATATTTCATTGAATGAATGCACTTTGCAGCTGAAACTAAAGCAGGTAAGTGGGCACTGACTTGAGGTAAAAATTACTTTCGGGTGCCCCTTGGCGAAATTGGCAATTTTTGTTTGGCGCCATTCCTGCTTTCAGCTTTGCAACACCGCTAAGCTTGGCGATCAACCGCGACCAGAACTTGGCGAAAATCATGAGGCACCCAAAAGTAAAGTCTAACCCTGACTTGCTCATATTTTAATTACATTCGGTAATAATCTTTTTTATATTTTAACTACATGTTAAAGAGCACAAATCAACAGACTAACTTTAATGCATCCAACATTTTATCTTTAAAACATCCAAATACTTTATTTTAACCTACACCATGACTTTTGAAGTCCCGTAAATGTGACCGTAAATCAAGCAATAAGATGAGTGCAATAAATTTTGAAATAACTGCTTCTAAGTGATAAATAACTTTATCATTACTAACGTTATTGCTGTTATGAAATGCCATCCCTGTAAATGAAGCGCTGCTAAATGACACGTGTATCTGTTTAGCAGAGCTTGACACAGAAAATTAAACCAATTTCAAGTCAGAGGAAATTTTGCTTGCATTTACTTTGAAAGAAAAAATACGGTTGGTAGATTTTGAACAATATTCGACCATGACTTTTTTTTCTTTCCTTTGACGAAAGATTGAAAATTTCACACATTTTAAAACAAGTCAGCGTGAACAGATAGACATAATTCATTCAATAGTGTTTTTCCTCATCATATCCTAATCGCTTACTGTTATTTTGTTATTATTATTATTTTTACAGTATTCTTCTTATTATTATTGTTATTGCTATTAATATTGTTGTCGCTGCTATTATTGCTAATGCTATTGTTGATGCAATTATTATTGTTGTTGCTGTTATTATTGCTAATGCTATTTGTTGTTGCTGTTATTATTGCTAATGCTATTTGTTGTTGTTGTTATTATTGCTATTGCTATTGTTGTTACTGTTATTATTGCTATTGTTGTTGCTTTTATTATTGCTATTGCTGCTGTTGTTGCTGTTATTATTGCTATTGCTGTTGTTGTTGCTGTTATTATTGCTATTGCTATTGTTGTTGATGTTATTATTGCATCATTGATCTTACTATAATTTCATTTGTGTTGTTGTGGCTGCTATTATTGCTATTGCTATTGTTGTCACTGTTATTATTGCTATTGCTATTGTTGTTGCTGTTGTTGTTGCTGTTATTATTGATATTGCTGTTGTTGTTGCTGTTATTATTGCTATTGCAATTGTTGTTGATGTTATTATTTCTATTGTTGTCATTGATCTTACTATAATTTTATTTGTGTTGTTGTTGCTGCTGTTTCTCTACCCATTGTCTATCATTTCTCATTTGTCTTCTTTATACTTTTTGCATTCAACATCCTCATATTCTACAGCGCCAAGGACAGCGCCACAGAAGACGTATTTATTAATCTTAGCAAGGACATCGCCGCAGGCGACGTTTATAAAATTCAGCATGGGCAACGTGGTGCGGGTACGCTATTATATATATAGTTTTTATATACAGATATATATATAGTATATATGTATATGTATATATATCTGTATATAAAAACTATATATATAATAGCATACCCGCACCACGTTGTGATGTAAGCATATTTATACAAACATTTTGGGGAAAGTTGTTTTTTTTTTTTTTTTTACATATTTTACACAATAGAAATTGTTGTCCATAAACAGTTTTTTTTTTTTTTAGTTTTGCAATTGCATGATTATTTCTAAGTTTTTCAAACATGCGCAATTAAAGTGCGTCGCAAAAATATATAGAACAGGAAAGGGGAGAAATTTTCCGCAACTCAATAGAAATTAAGGAAGTAAAGTATTTGATTTTCCTTAATTTAAAACTCAGATGGGAAGAAATTATTTTAAATATCGAAGACAGGTATATAACATATAAATTCCCGCATACTACGAAATACTGTATATTCGGTTTTGTTATCCAGAACTTCTTCATTAATTTACGTAAATATTTTTGAGAATAGTATTACAATTTCATTGAGGTATACCTGGGATGTTGTATTGCGTAAACTTGAAGAACAGAAAACTCTTTTCTTGGTGATTTCGCACTGTCACATAAATCCCTTGAATTTAGAGAAAATAAACTATAACCCTATGTTTTCGTAAATCATGCCTTTCAGATCTGGGTCATTCCACGGTGAATGACGTTACAATTTGACTAAGTTTTTTAATTTTTAAAATTCGTACTGTCTAAAATTTAATTTTTTTTTCTGAAATTGATCTGAAATACCATGATAGAGTACAATAATGCTACCCATACCTGTTTTTAGACATAAAAAGCTTTTTTGTGTAGAATTAAGATAAATCAAAAATTGTGACTGATGTTACACAGAAGAGACATTAGGAAAAATGACTTTTATATTATTTGAAATTCTCCTCAAACTAAGAACATGAAGATTAAAATTATTTTTTTCCAGTCAAGTAGAGATTTCAAACTTTATGAATACACTTTGTATCATTTAAAAAACTTTAAAATTTAAAGTGGAGGAAATTTTTAAATTTCGTGACTGATGTTACAAGCATTTTGTGACTGATGTTACACTGACATTAATTGGTTCAAATTATAAGGTTTTTCTCCTTAAAAGTCAAAGTAGCATTTTTTTTACAAAATTACACAAATCTACTTAAATGATAAAAAATAAACTATAGTAAATGAATATAATTATACAAGTTATGTTTTTAGTGCAATTCAGAAAATGAAAAGTGTCCTCGTGCATTTACTACATCTGGTGTACTAAGTTTTTTCTTATTATCTTTTCTTGTGAATAATACATTTCATCGACATTGTCAGACCATTTCCAATGCTTCTTTGTTGGAGTCATAACACTGACCAAGTATTCATAGTTTTTAATGGCTCTGATTTCACCTGGATAGAACTGTCCATCGTATTCCACAAGATCCCACTTTCCAATTGTGGCCACCAATTCTGGAACTTGTTCTCTTGGTTTTGAACATGCAAATGATGTTTTAGATAATTTAGAGCTTTTGGTGATTCTGTCTACCACCTCCAAAAAGTGTTGCTGCTTGATAACAGCTATAGCTTTGGATCAGAAAATATTGTATTCAAATTTAAGTCTTTATAAAACAACTATAAATCATATAATGAGATCTCAAAGATTTTCAGAGAAGCACTTGAAGTTGCGGTATTTGCAAAATCTTTTGCACTGTATGCGAAATGCTTTCTTTTTTTTCACAGCTTCCCATACCTGCCTTTTTACAGAGCCGCCAATGCCGTCCACTGGGCCTTTCCCATGTGAAGTGACAAAATAATTCGATGTAATGAACAATTAATATATTTTCTGTTACATGGGCCTTGTAGCTGCGACGAACTTGTTTTTGGTTTGGGAAGATGGGCCATCTGACCAAATATGTAGGAATTCAATTTCTTGACGAATCTTTTCCAGCATTCTTGTTATGAGAAGAATCACAATCTCTTTAGAATGAGACAGTTCATCTGAGGCTATCGCAGACGGATGATACTACCTAAGTGGTACAGTGCTGCTCTAAAAATGCTTACTTCGGCTTAATAGGAGCACCTGTTTCACCAATTTCATTTTCAAACCATTTTTTTAGGGCAGCCTTCTGCTTTGTGGAAATGTAGGCAGGACGTGTTTTGCACGAGTTACAGTTTTTCCTAAGGTTTTATTATTTTGGAAAAGGGATTATAACACTGCTGCTTGAAATTTTGAACTTTAATGCTCTTCATTTTTGAAGCATTTTCTTTGATTTCTCTTTTAACTCTATTTTAAACCGACTTAGGTAACTTAGCTAGATAATTTATTTTTTTATCTCTACTCCTTTTAGCTTCTGCATTGTTTTTCTTTTTGAAATCTTCATATTTTCCTTCCTTCTTTAATTTATCTTGCCTCCTTTTTTGCCTTTCTGCAGCAGTCAATGTCATTTGTGCAGTGTTTAAGTATCTAACTGGAAAAGAGAAAAGTGACTGATGTTTTACAATGTGACTGATGTTACATATTTTGAAGAAGTTTTTAACGCATAAATTGAACTGTTACTAACAATTTAAGTAGTTAATATTTAAGATATTATCATGAATGAAGAGAATATGGCTTTTATATTCTTAACATTATTTTTCATTAAGTAATAAAAACTTTTATATATTTTTGTGACTGATGTTACATTACTATGAGGAATGATTTATAAAAACTAATTTTCAATACAATAATCACAGTTTAAAGATTCTTTACTGGCCTAACCTCACATATAGACTAAATTTCAATTTAAAAAATAACATTTTATACATACCTGTTAATTTATTTACGAAAACAAGATGAATTTCCAGAACCTCTCTAAAGACACAACACATGTGAAAGAAGTAACATCGGCAAACATTGCCTATAAAACTTACAAAAATGTACTGCTAACTTTTTAAACATAATTTTATAAAAACTAACATATTTTTACCTTAGAGGAAAAAAAACTGTATATGTGCAAGAAAAAAAAAATATGCTAGTGTCCCTGTTTTCATGAAATTGCCCATCTGCCATATTCGATGTTTAAACTTGTTTCTTCAAAATCTACACTGTTAGAAATTTCATCATGAAATTACGGTTAAATGACCGGCAGCAGTCTGTCCATCTAATTCACCATTAAATTTACGGTTTGGAACATTTTTCTGCCTTTACGGGAATTAAGCATTTCCAATCAGCTTGGTTAAAAAGCCGTAAATACAAAAGTTTACGGTTTTATAACCATTTAAAAATGGTAATAATAAAATTACACGTTAATTTAAAGCACAAATGAGCAAAAAAATGCAGACATATGTTTCGGGATTGCTTGGAATCCCTTTTTCAATGCGACAGGGAGCTTCTAGATGCAAAACATCCAAATGAAGCAGACAGAACAAGAAAAACAAAGCTTATATAGCCTAAGAATTATCTGTAAACCAATGAGAATAAAGGCAGCGTGAAGTGGAAGTAGAAGTAGCAGGAAGACACCAATAAGAGAGCAACAAACGAATCCAGTTGAAAGTACAGGAAGTAAAAAGGAATAACAATAAAAATAAAGCAAAAAAGACGACAGCATGCATAAAAATTGCAAAAATAATAAAATAAAATACAAAGAATAAAATTGAAATAAAAATAAGTACAGAAACTACAAAACAAAATGCAAAACAAAGTACACATGTAAAGGAGGGGGAGGGGAGGGAGGGGGGAAGGAGAAAAATAGACACAAAAAAAGGAAAACAACAAGAAAACCTAGAAAGAACAACAAATTAAAGAAATTTATGCCAGACCTGTGAAAAATAAGGAGTTGAAGAAGAATCATTAACCAAATTAGAACTATTCCTGTTAATATGATAAGCTTCCCAAAAGTCAAGCTCTAAAGGGGAAGAACATTTTTGAATAATTTTACCAGAATTGAAGTCAAAAGAGTGGTTGGAATTCCAACAATGTTGAGCAATGCTAGACTTATTTAACTCTTGCTTTCGTACATAACCTTTATGCTCATTTAAGCGAATTTTCAGAGCACGTTTTGTCTGCCCAATGTAAGAAAGGCCGCAACGGCAACTAATTTGGTAAATACCCCAAGTGTTAAGTTGATCGACAGGATCCTTAAGAGAAGAGAAGGAAAGTTTGTTACTAGGAGCAAAAACGACTTGAAATTGAAACCTTTTTAGGATTTTAGCAATACGGAAACTGACAGAATGAAAGAATGGTAACACAACCAAATTCTTTCTAGAAACTACATTATTGGGACCAGAAGTTTTCTTAGAAAGTTTGTTATGAATAGAATCAATTAAAGAGTGAGAAAATCCTCTATCAACAGCTACAGCTTTCAGATAGTTGAGTTCAATCTTGAGAAGCTCAGGAGAAGAGCAAATATTAATAGCACGATGGACCAGAGCATTAAAAGCCGAATATTTTTGGTTGGGAGGATGAGACGACAGTCTGTGAGGAGGTAAAGAAACAGCGAAAGGTTTACGATAGACAGAAGTAGTGAAACCAGACTCACTCTTAGAAATAAAGACATCAAGAAACGCGAGGCTACTATTAAGTTCTTTCTCACAAGAAAACTGGATATTAGGATCAATGGAGTTCATAATAGAAAGAGCATCATCAATACCTAACAAGTTACTGTCCGTTAGGACAAAACAATCATCCACATAACGAACATAAAATTGAAATTGCAATTTCTGGAACAGTTTTTCCTCAAAATAATGCATATAGAAATCACTTAAAATAGGACTAAGAGGACTTCCCATAGCCAGGCCATCTACCATAGCATAGAATTTACCATTAAATACAAAAGTGCTCTGTTGCAAGCACACACGAGTAAGGAAAACTAATTCCTCAATTTCCACAGAAGTAAAATGGAATTCAGAAAGCCTTTTCCTGAGGCAAGTCAAAGCGCCATCAACAGGAACATTAGTAAACAAGGAATTAACATCAAAAGAGGCCATAACTGAATTATTCGGAACGAAGTTATGAAGTTTCTTAACAAAATCGGTGGAATTTTTAACAGTGAAAACATTCTGACTCCTAAGTGGAGAAAACACAGAAACTAAATACTTGGAAAGTTTATATGAAGCAGTGCCAATATTGGAAACAATTGGTCTGAAAGGAATACCTGCCTTGTGTACCTTTGGTAAAGCATAAAAACGTGCACAATTAGCAACAGAAGGAATCACAGACCGTTTAGCAATCAAAGGAATAGAATGAACAGACTTAACAGCAGAAGAAATAGCTTTTAACTCTTTGTCACTAGGATCTTTATAAATTTCAGAATAAGGACCGGAAGCAATTAAGTCATCAGTTTTTTCAACATAAGATGATTTATTAAGAACAACAATCTGACCACCCTTGTCTGCTTTGGTAATGACCAAATCAGAATTGGAAACTAAATTATTGACACATCGTTTCACAGAATGGGTAAAACCAGTATTAGGAACTTTTGAATTGAAATCAACATTGGAAGCAATAAGATGCCGAACCGACTCTTTTTGAGTGGAAGTTAAGGCACTAAATTTGAAAGCTTTTTCAACCGGAGCAATAAGTTCAGAAAAAGAAGGCTTTTTAGCCAAAGCAAAATTGTTATTACATTTCAGAGCATTGATTTCATTACTATTCAAAGGAAATTTCGAAAGATTTACAACCGTGTTCCTATTAACAAGAGGCAAATCAGCCGGAACAGGAACATTTGAATCGTTACACAACTTAGTAAATTTCTTATTTAAAGTAATTTTGTGACTGTCGGATGAACGAAGAGCTCTTGCCCATGACGTTCTATCAATAGACTCAAAATCGAAATTAGAATTAGATACAGAAAGATGTAAATCATAAAGTTCACGTTCTATGAACGAAAGTTTTTTCCTAGTTTCTTGGATAGAAGCTCTAAGTAACGCTAATTTAGAACGAAAAATTACCTTATCAACCCTAACAGAACGCGGTAAATTACACTTCAAGGTGATAAACTTAGGAATAACTTTCTTGCGCCTGCAAGACTGGAGAAATTTTAAATGGTTCAAAAACCGAACCTTTTTAATCCGTAGATTACAAAATCTGTTAACCTGAGACATAACCAGAATCAGAACAACCAAAACATAAGGGGAAAAACAATAGCTAAACCGTTCAATAAATAAAAATAAACAGAAAGAACAAAATTCAAAAACAAGTGCGAAACATACACAACGTAACAATATGCGGAATAAATGTCGGAAAACAAAAAAGCGAAGTTTGTTTTTTGTTCTTTCCTTAATTGCTTTTTTTGACTGTGTTTGTTTTTGCTTTTTTGTTTTCGCTTTTTTGTTTTCCGACATTTATTCCGCATATTGTTACGTTGTGTATGTTTCGCACTTGTTTTTGAATTTTGTTCTTTCTGTTTATTTTTATTTATTGAACGGTTTAGCTATTGTTTTTCCCCTTATGTTTTGGTTGTTCTGATTCTGGTTATGTCTCAGGTTAACAGATTTTGTAATCTACGGATTAAAAAGGTTCGGTTTTTGAACCATTTAAAATTTCTCCAGTCTTGCAGGCGCAAGAAAGTTATTCCTAAGTTTATCACCTTGAAGTGTAATTTACCGCGTTCTGTTAGGGTTGATAAGGTAATTTTTCGTTCTAAATTAGCGTTACTTAGAGCTTCTATCCAAGAAACTAGGAAAAAACTTTCGTTCATAGAACGTGAACTTTATGATTTACATCTTTCTGTATCTAATTCTAATTTCGATTTTGAGTCTATTGATAGAACGTCATGGGCAAGAGCTCTTCGTTCATCCGACAGTCACAAAATTACTTTAAATAAGAAATTTACTAAGTTGTGTAACGATTCAAATGTTCCTGTTCCGGCTGATTTGCCTCTTGTTAATAGGAACACGGTTGTAAATCTTTCGAAATTTCCTTTGAATAGTAATGAAATCAATGCTCTGAAATGTAATAACAATTTTGCTTTGGCTAAAAAGCCTTCTTTTTCTGAACTTATTGCTCCGGTTGAAAAAGCTTTCAAATTTAGTGCCTTAACTTCCACTCAAAAAGAGTCGGTTCGGCATCTTATTGCTTCCAATGTTGATTTCAATTCAAAAGTTCCTAATACTGGTTTTACCCATTCTGTGAAACGATGTGTCAATAATTTAGTTTCCAATTCTGATTTGGTCATTACCAAAGCAGACAAGGGTGGTCAGATTGTTGTTCTTAATAAATCATCTTATGTTGAAAAAACTGATGACTTAATTGCTTCCGGTCCTTATTCTGAAATTTATAAAGATCCTAGTGACAAAGAGTTAAAAGCTATTTCTTCTGCTGTTAAGTCGGTTCATTCTATTCCTTTGATTGCTAAACGGTCTGTGATTCCTTCTGTTGCTAATTGTGCACGTTTTTATGCTTTACCAAAGGTACACAAGGCAGGTATTCCTTTCAGACCAATTGTTTCCAATATTGGCACTGCTTCATATAAACTTTCCAAGTATTTAGTTTCTGTGTTTTCTCCACTTAGGAGTCAGAATGTTTTCACTGTTAAAAATTCCACCGATTTTGTTAAGAAACTTCATAACTTCGTTCCGAATAATTCAGTTATGGCCTCTTTTGATGTTAATTCCTTGTTTACTAATGTTCCTGTTGATGGCGCTTTGACTTGCCTCAGGAAAAGGCTTTCTGAATTCCATTTTACTTCTGTGGAAATTGAGGAATTAGTTTTCCTTACTCGTGTGTGCTTGCAACAGAGCACTTTTGTATTTAATGGTAAATTCTATGCTATGGTAGATGGCCTGGCTATGGGAAGTCCTCTTAGTCCTATTTTAAGTGATTTCTATATGCATTATTTTGAGGAAAAACTGTTCCAGAAATTGCAATTTCAATTTTATGTTCGTTATGTGGATGATTGTTTTGTCCTAACGGACAGTAACTTGTTAGGTATTGATGATGCTCTTTCTATTATGAACTCCATTGATCCTAATATCCAGTTTTCTTGTGAGAAAGAACTTAATAGTAGCCTCGCGTTTCTTGATGTCTTTATTTCTAAGAGTGAGTCTGGTTTCACTACTTCTGTCTATCGTAAACCTTTCGCTGTTTCTTTACCTCCTCACAGACTGTCGTCTCATCCTCCCAACCAAAAATATTCGGCTTTTAATGCTCTGGTCCATCGTGCTATTAATATTTGCTCTTCTCCTGAGCTTCTCAAGATTGAACTCAACTATCTGAAAGCTGTAGCTGTTGATAGAGGATTTTCTCACTCTTTAATTGATTCTATTCATAACAAACTTTCTAAGAAAACTTCTGGTCCCAATAATGTAGTTTCTAGAAAGAATTTGGTTGTGTACCATTCTTTCATTCTGTCAGTTTCCGTATTGCTAAAATCCTAAAAAGGTTTCAATTTCAAGTCGTTTTTGCTCCTAGTAACAAACTTTCCTTCTCTTCTCTTAAGGATCCTGTCGATCAACTTAACACTTGGGGGTATTTACCAAATTAGTTGCCGTTGCGGCTTTCTTACATTGGGCAGACAAAACGTGCTCTGAAAATTCGCTTAAATGAGCATAAAGGTTATGTACGAAAGCAAGAGTTAAATAAGTCTAGCATTGCTCAACATTGTTGGAATTCCAACCACTCTTTTGACTTCAATTCTGGTAAAATTATTCAAAAATGTTCTTCCCCTTTAGAGCTTGACTTTTGGGGAAGCTTATCATATTAACAGGAATAGTTCTAATTTGGTTAATGATTCTTCTTCAACTCCTTATTTTTCACAGGTCTGGCATAAATTTCTTTAATTTGTTGTTCTTTCTAGGTTTTCTTGTTGTTTTCCTTTTTTTGTGTCTATTTTTCTCCTTCCCCCCTCCCTCCCCTCCCCCTCCTTTACATGTGTACTTTGTTTTGCATTTTGTTTTGTAGTTTCTGTACTTATTTTTATTTCAATTTTATTCTTTGTATTTTATTTTATTATTTTTGCAATTTTTATGCATGCTGTCGTCTTTTTTGCTTTATTTTTATTGTTATTCCTTTTTACTTCCTGTACTTTCAACTGGATTCGTTTGTTGCTCTCTTATTGGTGTCTTCCTGCTACTTCTACTTCCACTTCACGCTGCCTTTATTCTCATTGGTTTACAGATAATTCTTAGGCTATATAAGCTTTGTTTTTCTTGTTCTGTCTGCTTCATTTGGATGTTTTGCATCTAGAAGCTCCCTGTCGCATTGAAAAAGGGATTCCAAGCAATCCCGAAACATATGTCTGCATTTTTTTTGCTCATTTGCTTTAAATTAACGTGTAATTTTATTATTATTGTTTACTTGCACAAAGTTAAATTATTTTTATCCATTTAAAAATGGTTTCAAAACAAAAGTTTTACCGTTTTTGAACCATTTCGAAGCGTAGAAACCGTAAACGAAGTTTGCGGGAATCAAACCCGGGTGTATTTTATACCAACCTTGCTCTCTAACCAATCGGCCATCTGCACCACGTAAAGCTGCCGTTTATTTATCAATAAATCTTTTTTCTAACAGTCAAACTGTCTTAAAATTGAGATTTCAGTTTTTTATTGGATCCAAAGCCATCTTTGGTCTAAATTTACTGTATATTGAAGAAAACCATTTTTTTTTTTTTTTTTTTGCTGCAAAAATTAAAATACAAACAAGCTTCAGCAGCTCAAATTATGGGTTCGCTCATTCGCAAACAGTTCGGGAATCCGATGTCTCTAATTTTTGATTCACGATCTTTCTATTTAGTAACCACTGCTTAAGCCACTTTTTTTTGCCTTCTTTTATATATACACAGGCATATGTGAATTGATAAATCTTTATTCATATTGGTCTGAAAGGAATACCTGCCTTGTGTACCTTTGGTAAAGCATAAAAACGTGCACAATTAGCAACAGAAGGAATCACAGACCGTTTAGCAATCAAAGGAATAGAATGAACAGACTTAACAGCAGAAGAAATAGCTTTTAACTCTTTGTCACTAGGATCTTTATAAATTTCAGAATAAGGACCGGAAGCAATTAAGTCATCAGTTTTTTCAACATAAGATGATTTATTAAGAACAACAATCTGACCACCCTTGTCTGCTTTGGTAATGACCAAATCAGAATTGGAAACTAAATTATTGACACATCGTTTCACAGAATGGGTAAAACCAGTATTAGGAACTTTTGAATTGAAATCAACATTGGAAGCAATAAGATGCCGAACCGACTCTTTTTGAGTGGAAGTTAAGGCACTAAATTTGAAAGCTTTTTCAACCGGAGCAATAAGTTCAGAAAAAGAAGGCTTTTTAGCCAAAGCAAAATTGTTATTACATTTCAGAGCATTGATTTCATTACTATTCAAAGGAAATTTCGAAAGATTTACAACCGTGTTCCTATTAACAAGAGGCAAATCAGCCGGAACAGGAACATTTGAATCGTTACACAACTTAGTAAATTTCTTATTTAAAGTAATTTTGTGACTGTCGGATGAACGAAGAGCTCTTGCCCATGACGTTCTATCAATAGACTCAAAATCGAAATTAGAATTAGATACAGAAAGATGTAAATCATAAAGTTCACGTTCTATGAACGAAAGTTTTTTCCTAGTTTCTTGGATAGAAGCTCTAAGTAACGCTAATTTAGAACGAAAAATTACCTTATCAACCCTAACAGAACGCGGTAAATTACACTTCAAGGTGATAAACTTAGGAATAACTTTCTTGCGCCTGCAAGACTGGAGAAATTTTAAATGGTTCAAAAACCGAACCTTTTTAATCCGTAGATTACAAAATCTGTTAACCTGAGACATAACCAGAATCAGAACAACCAAAACATAAGGGGAAAAACAATAGCTAAACCGTTCAATAAATAAAAATAAACAGAAAGAACAAAATTCAAAAACAAGTGCGAAACATACACAACGTAACAATATGCGGAATAAATGTCGGAAAACAAAAAAGCGAAGTTTGTTTTTTGTTCTTTCCTTAATTGCTTTTTTTGACTGTGTTTGTTTTTGCTTTTTTGTTTTCGCTTTTTTGTTTTCCGACATTTATTCCGCATATTGTTACGTTGTGTATGTTTCGCACTTGTTTTTGAATTTTGTTCTTTCTGTTTATTTTTATTTATTGAACGGTTTAGCTATTGTTTTTCCCCTTATGTTTTGGTTGTTCTGATTCTGGTTATGTCTCAGGTTAACAGATTTTGTAATCTACGGATTAAAAAGGTTCGGTTTTTGAACCATTTAAAATTTCTCCAGTCTTGCAGGCGCAAGAAAGTTATTCCTAAGTTTATCACCTTGAAGTGTAATTTACCGCGTTCTGTTAGGGTTGATAAGGTAATTTTTCGTTCTAAATTAGCGTTACTTAGAGCTTCTATCCAAGAAACTAGGAAAAAACTTTCGTTCATAGAACGTGAACTTTATGATTTACATCTTTCTGTATCTAATTCTAATTTCGATTTTGAGTCTATTGATAGAACGTCATGGGCAAGAGCTCTTCGTTCATCCGACAGTCACAAAATTACTTTAAATAAGAAATTTACTAAGTTGTGTAACGATTCAAATGTTCCTGTTCCGGCTGATTTGCCTCTTGTTAATAGGAACACGGTTGTAAATCTTTCGAAATTTCCTTTGAATAGTAATGAAATCAATGCTCTGAAATGTAATAACAATTTTGCTTTGGCTAAAAAGCCTTCTTTTTCTGAACTTATTGCTCCGGTTGAAAAAGCTTTCAAATTTAGTGCCTTAACTTCCACTCAAAAAGAGTCGGTTCGGCATCTTATTGCTTCCAATGTTGATTTCAATTCAAAAGTTCCTAATACTGGTTTTACCCATTCTGTGAAACGATGTGTCAATAATTTAGTTTCCAATTCTGATTTGGTCATTACCAAAGCAGACAAGGGTGGTCAGATTGTTGTTCTTAATAAATCATCTTATGTTGAAAAAACTGATGACTTAATTGCTTCCGGTCCTTATTCTGAAATTTATAAAGATCCTAGTGACAAAGAGTTAAAAGCTATTTCTTCTGCTGTTAAGTCGGTTCATTCTATTCCTTTGATTGCTAAACGGTCTGTGATTCCTTCTGTTGCTAATTGTGCACGTTTTTATGCTTTACCAAAGGTACACAAGGCAGGTATTCCTTTCAGACCAATTGTTTCCAATATTGGCACTGCTTCATATAAACTTTCCAAGTATTTAGTTTCTGTGTTTTCTCCACTTAGGAGTCAGAATGTTTTCACTGTTAAAAATTCCACCGATTTTGTTAAGAAACTTCATAACTTCGTTCCGAATAATTCAGTTATGGCCTCTTTTGATGTTAATTCCTTGTTTACTAATGTTCCTGTTGATGGCGCTTTGACTTGCCTCAGGAAAAGGCTTTCTGAATTCCATTTTACTTCTGTGGAAATTGAGGAATTAGTTTTCCTTACTCGTGTGTGCTTGCAACAGAGCACTTTTGTATTTAATGGTAAATTCTATGCTATGGTAGATGGCCTGGCTATGGGAAGTCCTCTTAGTCCTATTTTAAGTGATTTCTATATGCATTATTTTGAGGAAAAACTGTTCCAGAAATTGCAATTTCAATTTTATGTTCGTTATGTGGATGATTGTTTTGTCCTAACGGACAGTAACTTGTTAGGTATTGATGATGCTCTTTCTATTATGAACTCCATTGATCCTAATATCCAGTTTTCTTGTGAGAAAGAACTTAATAGTAGCCTCGCGTTTCTTGATGTCTTTATTTCTAAGAGTGAGTCTGGTTTCACTACTTCTGTCTATCGTAAACCTTTCGCTGTTTCTTTACCTCCTCACAGACTGTCGTCTCATCCTCCCAACCAAAAATATTCGGCTTTTAATGCTCTGGTCCATCGTGCTATTAATATTTGCTCTTCTCCTGAGCTTCTCAAGATTGAACTCAACTATCTGAAAGCTGTAGCTGTTGATAGAGGATTTTCTCACTCTTTAATTGATTCTATTCATAACAAACTTTCTAAGAAAACTTCTGGTCCCAATAATGTAGTTTCTAGAAAGAATTTGGTTGTGTTACCATTCTTTCATTCTGTCAGTTTCCGTATTGCTAAAATCCTAAAAAGGTTTCAATTTCAAGTCGTTTTTGCTCCTAGTAACAAACTTTCCTTCTCTTCTCTTAAGGATCCTGTCGATCAACTTAACACTTGGGGTATTTACCAAATTAGTTGCCGTTGCGGCCTTTCTTACATTGGGCAGACAAAACGTGCTCTGAAAATTCGCTTAAATGAGCATAAAGGTTATGTACGAAAGCAAGAGTTAAATAAGTCTAGCATTGCTCAACATTGTTGGAATTCCAACCACTCTTTTGACTTCAATTCTGGTAAAATTATTCAAAAATGTTCTTCCCCTTTAGAGCTTGACTTTTGGGAAGCTTATCATATTAACAGGAATAGTTCTAATTTGGTTAATGATTCTTCTTCAACTCCTTATTTTTCACAGGTCTGGCATAAATTTCTTTAATTTGTTGTTCTTTCTAGGTTTTCTTGTTGTTTTCCTTTTTTTGTGTCTATTTTTCTCCTTCCCCCCTCCCTCCCCTCCCCCTCCTTTACATGTGTACTTTGTTTTGCATTTTGTTTTGTAGTTTCTGTACTTATTTTTATTTCAATTTTATTCTTTGTATTTTATTTTATTATTTTTGCAATTTTTATGCATGCTGTCGTCTTTTTTGCTTTATTTTTATTGTTATTCCTTTTTACTTCCTGTACTTTCAACTGGATTCGTTTGTTGCTCTCTTATTGGTGTCTTCCTGCTACTTCTACTTCCACTTCACGCTGCCTTTATTCTCATTGGTTTACAGATAATTCTTAGGCTATATAAGGTTTGTTTTTCTTGTTCTGTCTGCTTCATTTGGATGTTTTGCATCTAGAAGCTCCCTGTCGCATTGAAAAAGGGATTCCAAGCAATCCCGAAACATATGTCTGCATTTTTTTGCTCATTTGCTTTAAATTAACGTGTAATTTTATTATTATTGTTTACTTGCACAAAGTTAAATTATTTTTATCCATTTAAAAATGGTTTCAAAACAAAAGTTTTACCGTTTTTGAACCATTTCGAAGCGTAGAAACCGTAAACGAAGTTTGCGGGAATCAAACCCGGGTGTATTTTATACCAACCTTGCTCTCTAACCAATCGGCCATCTGCACCACGTAAAGCTGCCGTTTATTTATCAATAAATCTTTTTTCTAACAGTCAAACTGTCTTAAAATTGAGATTTCAGTTTTTTATTGGATCCAAAGCCATCTTTGGTCTAAATTTACTGTATATTGAAGAAAACCATTTTTTTTTTTTTTTTTTTTGCTGCAAAAATTAAAATACAAACAAGCTTCAGCAGCTCAAATTATGGGTTCGCTCATTCGCAAACAGTTCGGGAATCCGATGTCTCTAATTTTTGATTCACGATCTTTCTATTTAGTAACCACTGCTTAAGCCACTTTTTTTGCCTTCTTTTATATATACACAGGCATATGTGAATTGATAAATCTTTATTCATATTTTAACAACGACGCTCGACCGGTAAGGTTTCGCAACCAAGATGGACGCCCGATTCTTATTGAGCGCTTGAAAATTAAGGTTAGTCAAACGTTCTTTAGGATAAACAGAGAACAAACGATTTTTTTCGCAATCAGCGGTTTGAGTGCCATCTTTTTAATGGTTATTCAACTGTTGTAATTAAATATGGTAAAATAACAATCAAATAAATGGTTATTTTACTATTTTCTTACGGAAATTTTTAACAGTGTAACGCATACAACAACCTAAATGTTTTGGGCTGCATTTTTAAACATTGCGCAATTAGAATAGAAAAATTCCTTTTTAGCCTACTTTCCCGTAAAAGTTTAAAAATAAATAAATAAAGTATGAAAGAATGTTTAAATTATGGTAAAATTATCGTCTTAAAAGAGTATGAAACAAAGTCGCTTCCCGCGTCTGTACGCTTAGATCTTTTAAACTACGCAACGGATTTTAATGAGGTTTTCATCAATAGAGAGAGTGATTCAAGAGGATGTTTTATAGACCCGTTAGAAAAAGATCCGATAGGTAGTTCTTTTCTTGTTCCAATTTTACGCAAATTTCCACACAAATCCCACAATATAGGAGGGGAAAAACCCTTGCACATATTAATGCAATATATCGATCGAAAGTACATATTTTTCTGCACAAGTTGAAATTTGTTCGAAGTTTCTAAGTCAATAAGAACGCCAGTTATAAGCTTTCTAGTTCTTTAGGCTTACCTTGACCCAAAAGTAATAATTAGCAGTTTCCTCAACTCCGGGTGAATAGTGTTAACTTCTTGGAAGAAGCTCCTGGTGTGAAATATTTTTTTGATTTGAACAATTTATGTTCATTTTTGAACAGTTTAAAAAAATTGAAAAAGCGTCTATGGGGAAATTTCAATCCTCTATAAATCCTGACAGATTTTCTTGGAACAAAGTTTATCGGAAAGATGTTATGACGTAGAACATGTGCAGATACGAAGTTCAACCAGAACTAAACGAGCCTACTTTATTGTGAAATGTTTTCATCGTTGTTTTTAGGGATATTTTTGAATAAATAAGTGAATAAATGAATGAGTGAAAGAATTAATGAATGAATGATTAAATGAATGAGTGAAAGAGTGAATGAATAAATGAGTGAATAAATGAATGAGTGAAAGAACTAATGAATAAATGAGTAAATAAAAGAAAAAATAATTAAATGATTGAATAAATACATAAATAAGGTAATGAATGAATGAGTGAATGAATGAATGAGTATTAACCATTGAAAAGGGTATAATTGAAGTAGTTAAGATCCAAAGCTAAATGAGAAAGAGAGAGAGAGAGAGATTGCTAGATTATTAATGTATACCGGAAAGTAGGCTCGTACAGTTCTAGACGGAACTTCTTGTTTTTTTTTAAAGAAAGACAATAAATTCTGATTGGCGAATTTAAGATAGGCAGTGTATAATTTTCTTACACATATATGAGAACGCTTTGTTGTTTTGAACGCAGCTTTTGTAGGGGTTTGTTTTCGAGATTGCGAGTTTTTATTGTTTGTTTCTGTTCTGGAGGAATAGAATAAAAAGTTTGTTTTCTGAGTTAATTAGATTCAACATTTTACAACGAATTCGAATTTTCATGCGCACATCTGTCCGGAAAACGCATATTCGGAATTCGGCGTTTCCCACATTTTTTTTTATTTTTTATTACTTGCAAATGAGCCATTGTCAATCCGCTCCTTATAGTTTGGGCGGTTGAAAAACGGGATTCTCATGTTAAAAAGACAGGCGAGGAAACACGCTTCGGCGCTCAGATCTAGAATAACCTCTGCCAGGGCTTTTCAGTAAATACATTCAATTATTTAATTCACAAAAAAAAAATCCAAAATTTAAGCTCTTAATCTTTTGCGGTTGTTACACAAATACAATGGCTTTTACTTTCATTCTCTATGACTTGAAACTGACATTTCACACTTTGCTTTACACTCCGTTAAGTTGAACGGCGAAATGATTAAATGTTTAATAAGATATCCTATAAAAATATTATCCAGAATACAAAGCAATAAAAGGGTTTTAAAATTGGATGCCCTATTTAAATAACAAATTTACCTATCTCTTAACGACCTGAGACAAAAATAAATCCTGAAAAGAATGTCTAACCAATGAAGGGCACGCAAATTTGTAATGCAGTTAGAAAAAGTGATGAAATACTCGTGTCAAAAATACTGATGTTCATCGGTAAATTTAATATATTTTAAATTAAAAATTTTATGGCTCGCTCTTTGTGAGACCTTGAAGAACTTTAAATAAATTTTTAAAATATAATTAATATTTACTATAACCTTTAACTGATACTTCGCAAAAGTGTTTACATACACTATCACCGACACCAACCATCCGCAGAATATATTATTATTATTATTTAATGTTTTTCAAATAATTTAGTGAAATGCCTGTTGGGTGTTCAAATACATCTAACAAAGAAATCTGACAACGGAAAAAAGTACCTTTCCACGGATTCCCGTTAAAAAATGTAAAATTACTGCGAGAATGGATCGTAAAAATGAAGACAGGAGCTTGCACCAAGGCAAAGTACAAACTTTGCTCGTAGCATTTCGAAGAGGACTGTTTTAGGTACCAGCCCTTCATAAATAAAAGACTTTTGAAGGAAGATGCTTGTACGTACTATATTTTCGTTTAATAAAGTCACTTACAGGGTGGGGCAAAAGTAATCACCCAGTTTTGAAGGGATATAAAAAAAACTAATACAGTTTGAGACTTAAAACTTTTTTTATTTTCATCTGCATTTAATACCATTTTTTACATTAAGTTTAAAATACCACTTCAGCAATAGGGCAGCCATCAGCAGCAATACAGTGATGCAGTCCATTTCTGAAGTTTTGGGAAACATTTCTGCACATTTCAAGGGGTATGGCGGATATTTCCTTGACAATTCGGTCCTTCAGCTCTTCTAAAAGTATGGGGAACTTTCTCATTCAAATAACCCCACAAAAAAAAAAAAAAAAACCTTAAGGACCATAACATTACGCGGGATATTGAAATGCACACAAAGATGCAGTCTATTCTCTCACGTTGTAGATTGAAGTGGCTAATTTGATATGCTTTGCCACTTAAAATTTTGAAATTTCCTTTGTGTTTGCAGAATATGCTACAGGAATGAATAGGAAAACAATACTTAGATGGAAGAGCAATGATAAACAAGCGCCACTCTGTTGAATTGTGCTCATGTCCTAATGCTTGAAATTATACTTTCTCCGCAGAATAGTCTACAAAATGTTTTTGCCGTCTTGTAACAGACGCAAAACTTCAAGATGTGGATAAAACTTTTTTTTTCCCAAAAATGTCTCTAAAGTAACCGAAGCTTATTAAAAGGGTCTCTAAAATGGCAACGATTTCACTGTCAATGAGAAAGATATAATTTATAATAAATTAAGTCGATAAATTACGAAAATATGCACATTTATCCAAAAAATACGTAAAAAGCTAAAATGTGGAATTTTGGGAAACTGGTACGTGATAGGCCAAAAGTAATTGCAGATTCGTAATTCTAAGCCAAAAATACATAAGAAACAGACATTTTCATCCAAAGGACATTTTTCGTTTTGCACAGTGTTATTAATGAGGTTCGCTAGAATAAAGTACCCTTGGCTCAGGAGGGCCTCATGATTTTGAAACAGCTCCCACGTAAGAGATCGTCATCTAGGTTGCCCGCGCAAATAGAGAACCATTGCTCCGAACCCTTTAAGCTTTCAAGCAGACTAAGTATGAAACACTTTCCTATTTGTATCAATCTCATTCGAAAATAAATGTCTGTTTACATTTACACCAGAGTCCCTGGGGTACATGTAAACACACTGTGGTAAATGTAAACACGAGCTCATTCACTAACAAATAGTCATAAAGTTAAAATGTTTACACAAGTTTACTCACAAGAAGTACACTATTGGCTACCAATGCGCACAAGTTAATCTCTCAATTCATTCAAGAGGTAGGGAAGGATCAAAACTTAAAACATTGAAAAAGCGTTTACAATTACCCCAACTGACCTACATTGCTTAAGCAAAATTGTAATCGTGTTCGTAATTTAAATCCAGACCCTCACCCCTCAGTTTATTATGAGAAAATATCTTATAATAGACTCGGGTACTTATCGGTTTAAGGTCTCGGTTTGACACCTGACATGCTGCATTTGGCCAGCGAATGATGCAATATTATCCCTCGCAACGCCGGGCATGTCAGCTACCTTGTAAATATAGCTAAAAAAAATTCTTTCAGAGCATTAATTGAAAGTTTCAAGGTAAGCTGAAGCTAATAAGCTTTGAATCAACCTAACAACAATTCATTCCTTTATTAAAGAAAGAGAAAAAAAAGATTTATTCAGTCTTCATTTTTTCTCAGATTAAACTGCTCCTTTCCTTTTTTCTGTGAGAATCAGAACCTGAAAGATTAAAGTTAAAATCGCTTACTAAATAACGAAGTTCCTTTTTTTATACACTCATTTATACACATTATACCTTAAAAGTAACCTAAGATCAGAAAGCTGATGAAAGAGAAGAAAGGGTGGGGTGATTGGAGATTGAGAGGAAAAATACAGGAAAGATAGAGAGCGGGATAACTCAGGAAACGTTATCTAATTTTTAGTTGATTAATAAAAATTACTGAGACCTTAAAGTTATTGATACAGCTTGCTGTGATAAGACCTGTGTGAAGAAAACTCATTTAAAATTATGCACTCATTGGACCTGTGAAATTGAATAAAATTATGTATTTTATCTCCCAGTTTTATGAAGAGTAATGAAACGCGAACATTGCTTGTTATTGGGTGTGTTTCTAATTATGTTTCTTAGAAGGACGTCCGGCATGTTTCCTCAGAAGAGACTCACTTGGACGAAAGCAATTGGGAAGAAAATTTGAGGACTTGTGTTTAGAATTATAAAGAACCCATTCTCAAAGGGAAAAATAATGGAGCTCAGCAGGAAAAAATGTAATGTATGGGAAAGTACTTAAAAAAAAAACTAATAGTGCCTTCGGCGAATAAAACACATATTTAAAGCAATCAGCGGATTGCTACTGCAATTACTGAAAGCATTGTAGCATTTTTGCAGCACCCCCTCCCCCTCCTTTTCTTTTGAGTTAGCAAAAATTTGTTCTTTTGGATTTTTCCTGGTCGTTATGAACAGAAGCATTTCTATGCTTGGAGTTTTGATGGTTTTTGCTTACGCTTTGAGTCACATTTTACAATGAAACAAATCTTTGAAAAAATATTTTTTTTACATTTTTTAGATCATTCTAACGGTTTAAACAGTACACCTGCTACTATGTTTAACACAAATTTGTTATTCTATAATCCAACATAACAAATTTTTGTCAAATTTTTATTTCATAGGACATTTGTAATGTGAAAAAAATAAATTCCCAGATAATTTCCAAACTTTGTAGTTGCAGATTCATAGAAAACATACCACATTTAGTTATATGAAATTGGTAACTCGATTTATTTATTGTTAGTTTCGCGTAAATTTCTGGACACTTAAGATTACCTCATAAGTTTGTTCTCGGTTCAATCATGTATTTAGAAGGTCAAAATATTTTTTGCTAACCAACAGTGGAATTCATAAATTATTGCATGATGTTTAACTATAACCTTTTGTTATTTTCCTTTACTTACATTTCAACATTTTCCTTTTCCTTAGCAATTCTTGAAGCAAACTTTAAAGCAGGGCTTAGTAATTCTTCAGGCACATTTTCTGTTTTACCTGAAATGATGTAAATACATTTGCAATACGGCAAGATTGCAACAGATTTGAAAAAATAAGTAAAAATGGAAAAAAATAAACACTTATCACCCAAACATGCGCAAAGCAGCAAAAAATTTAAGTAAAGCAATATATAACTAGGCTTGCCATACGTCCCGGTTTAACCGGGACAGTCCCGGTATTTTTCTCTTGTCCCGGTGTCCCGCCCAGTTTCATCAATGTCCCGGAAACAGCTATAAGATGTAAAAAGTAACGAATTTATGTTTTTAAGAATCTTTTATGAAGACATTAAGAATCTTTAAGATGACAGAGCATTAACGAGGGAGCCCACTGCAAGAGCATTGATTGTATGTAAAATAAACTTTGGCGTCTCTGACTTTTATGAAAAAGTCAAGCTTAGCAAAGACATCTTGAAAAAAGTACATTCAAGTCAGAAATATGAGTGGGTTCAAAGCAAAGAATAACATTGTTAACTTATTAATTGCTTTATTAGTTTGACAAAAATGTTTCTTTGAAATGGTTTTTATAGTTAGACAAAAAGTTGTAATTAAAGAAAATAAGACTTAGTAATTAATTATAATAATAATTTAACTTTGTGCAAAGTAATAGAAATAAAATTTCACGTTAAATTAAAGCACAAATGAGCATTAAAACGCAGACATATGTTTCGGGATTGCTTGGAATCCCTTTTTCAATGCGACAGGGAGCTTCTAGATGCAAAACATCCAAATGAAGCAGACAAAAACAACAAAAACAAAGCTTATATAGCCTAAGAATTAACTGTAAACCAATGAGAATAAAGGCAGCGTGAAGTGGAAGTAGAAGTAGTAGGAAAGGCACCAATAAGAGAGCAACAAACGAATGCAGTTGGAAGTACAGGAAGTAAAAAGGAATATCAATAAAAACAAAGCAACAGCATGCATAAAAATGTGAAAATACATGAAAATTTCAAAATAATAAAATATGATAAGCTTCCCAAAAGTCAAGCTCTAATGGGGAAGAACATTTTTGAATAATTTTCCCAGAATTGAAATCAAAAGAGTGGTTGGAATTCCAACAATGTTGAGCAATGCTAGACTTATTTAGCTCTTGCTTTCGTACATAACCTTTATGCGCATTTAACCGAACTTTCAGAGCACGTTTTGTCTGTCCTATGTAAAAAAGGCCGCAACGGCAACTAATTTGGTAAATACCCCAAGTATTAAGTTGATCAACAGGATCTTTAAGAGAAGAGAAGGAAAGTTTGTTGCTAGGAGCAAAAACAACTTGAAATTGAAACCTTTTTAGGATTTTAGCAATACGAAAACTGACAGAATGAAAGAATGGTAACACAACCAAATTCTTTCTAGAAACCACATGATTGGGATCAGAAGTTTTTTTAGAAAGTTTGTTATGAATAGAATCAATTAAAGAGGGAGAAAATCCTCTATCAACAGCTACAGCTTTCAGATAGTTGAGTTCAATCTTGAGAAGCTCAGGAGAAGAGCAAATATTAATAGCACGATGGACAAGAGCATTAAAAGCCGAATATTTTTGGTTGGGAGGATGAGACGATAGTCTGTGAGGAGGTAAAGAAACAGCGAAAGGTTTACGATAGACAGAAGTAGTGAAACCAGACTCACTCCTAGAAATCAAAACATCAAGAAACGCGAGGCCAAAATTACTTTAAATAAGAAATTTACCAAGTTGTGTAACGATTCAAATGTTCCTGTTCCGGCTAATTTGCCTCTTGTTAATAGGAATGCGGTTGTAAATCTTTCGAAATTTCCTTTGAATAGTAATGAAATTAATGCTTTGAAATGTAATAACAATTTTGCTTTGGCTATAAAGCCTTCTTTTTCTGAACTTATTGCTCCGGTTGAAAAAGCTTTCAAATTTAGTGCCTTAACTTCCACTCAAAAAGAGTCAGTTCGGCATCTTATTGCTTCCAATGTTGATTTCAATTCAAAAGTTCCTAATATTGGTTTTACCCATTCTGTGAAACGCTGTGTCAATAATTTAGTTTCAAATTCTGATTTGGTCATTACCAAAGCTGACAAGGGTGGTCAGATTGTTGTTCTTAATAAATCAACTTATGTTGAAAAAACTGATGATTTAATTGCTTCTGGTCCTTATTCTGAAATTTATAAAGATCCTAGCGACAAGGAGTTAAAAGCTCTTTCTTCTGCTGTTAAGTCTGTTCATTCTATTCCTTTGATTGCTAAACGGTCTGTGATTCCTTCTGCTGCTAATTGTGCGCGTTTCTATGCTTTACCGAAGGTACACAAGGCAGGTATTCCTTTCAGACCAATTGTTTCCAATATTGGCAGTGCTTCATATAAACTTTCCAAGTATTTAGTTTATGTGTTTTCTCCACTTAGGAGTCGGAATGTTTTCACTGTTAAAAATTCCACCGATTTTGTTAAGAAACTTCATAACTTCGTTCCGAATAATTCGGTTATGGCCTCTTTTGATGTTAATTCTTTGTTTACTAATGTTCCTGTTGATGGCGCTTTGACTTGCCTCAGGAAAAGACTTTCTGAATTCCATTTTACTTCTGTGAAAATTGAGGAATTAGTTTTTCTTACTCGTGTGTGCTTGCAACAGAGCACTTTTGTATTTAATGGTAAATTCTATGCTATGGTAGATGGCCTGGCCATGGGAAGTCCTCTTAGTCCTATTTTAAGTGATTTCTATATGCATTATTTTTAGGAAAAACTATTCCAAAAATTACAATTTCAATTTTATGTTCGTTATGTGGATGATTGTTTTGTCCTAACGGACAGTAACTTGTTAGGTATTGATGATGCTCTTTCGGTTATGAACTCCATTGATCCTAATATCCAGTTTTCTTGTGAGAAAGAACTTAATAGTAGCCTCGCGTTTCTTCATGTTTTGATTTCTAGGAGTGAGTCTGGTTTCACTACTTCTGTCTATCGTAAACCTTTCGCTGTTTCTTTACCTCCTCACAGACTATCGTCTCATCCTCCCAACAAAAATATTCGACTTTTAATGCTCTTGTCCATCATGCTATTAATATTTGCTCTTCTCCTGAGCTTCTCAAGATTGAACTCAACTAGCTGAAAGCTGTAGCTGTTGATAGAGGATTTTCTCACTCTTTAATTGATTCTATTCATAACAAACTTTCTAAAAAAACTTCTGGTCCCAATCATGTGGTTTCTAGAAAGAATTTGGTTGTGTTACCATTCTTTCATTCTATCAGTTTTCGTATTGCTAAAATCCTAAAAAGGTTTCAATTTCAAGTTGTTTTTGCTCCTAGCAACAAACTTTCCTTCTCTTCTCTTAAAGATCCTGTTGATCAACTTAATATTTGGGGTATTTACCAAATTAGTTGCCGTTGCGGCCTTTCTTACATTGGACAGACAAAACGTGCTCTGAAAATTCGGTTAAATGAGCATAAAGGTTATGTACGAAAGCAAGCGCTAAATAAGTCTAGCATTGCTCAACATTGTTGGAATTCCAACCACTCTTTTGATTTCAATTCTGGGAAAATTATTCAAAAATGTTCTTCCCCATTAGAGCTTGACTTTTGGGAAGCTTATCATATTTTATTATTTTGAAATTTTCATGTATTTTCACATTTTTATGCATGCTGTTGCTTTGTTTTTATTGATATTCCTTTTTACTTCCTGTACTTCCAACTGCATTCGTTTGTTGCTCTCCTATTGGTGCCGTTCCTACTACTTCTACTTCCACTTCACGCTGCCTTTATTCTCATTGGTTTACAGTTAATTCTTAGGCTATATAAGCTTTGTTTTTGTTGTTTTTGTCTGCTTCATTTGGATGTTTTGCATCTAGAAGCTCCCTGTCGCATTGAAAAAGGGATTCCAAGCAATCCCGAAACATATGTCTGCGTTTTAATGCTCATTTGTGCTTTAATTTAACGTGAAATTTTATTTCTATTAGTAATTAATTGTTCAGTTAAACAATTTTATGAGGCATTTTAAACTTTATTTTATTAACGCTTCTTTTTAGATGGTAGACCAGAAAAAATTCTCATTAGAAATTAAAAAAAAATCTTTTTAAGTAAATTAAGTAGCAAAAATTTCTTTTTTATTTTTAAAAGGTGTATAGACTAAATTTAGGGCTCCAGATTCCCCACTCTCGTTACTTGCGAGGCTTAAAAAAAGGCTTAAAACTCACCATTTTGCTTTTAATTTTTTAAAAATTTCCCCAGACCCCCCCCCCCCCCTCCGCTACTGGGGTTCCATACTCCAGACCCATCGGTATGTCCATCCTATATTGAGTCCCGGTTTCACTAACCAAAAATATGGCAAGCCTATATATAACAGAAATGTAGTGAAACATTTTTGAAAGGTTTAAAAATAAAAAAATAATAATAATAAAAGGTTTGAGGATGAGACAAGGACTTATCAGTGTTGGTTTGTCTCAAAGAATGAGCAATGCAGATTTCATCATATATTTCAAGCAAAAACACACTAGAGCCGGCAGAAACAAAGGTCAGAAAATCTTTAAGGGGAGCGGGTACCATGAGACCATTTTTTTCTCTATGGTGTTTTTATTTAATTTTTGTCTCATGTCATGTTATATCACTTCATAAGAAATTTAATATTAAAAAAAACTCGATTTCTTAAATATAATTTGAACATTTTAATTTTTAAAACGAAATTTAGCAATTTCTAAAAATGTATCTTATTTTTCAAAAATTGGCGTAAAGTCTTAAAAATTTTTTTATTGATACATTATTTATAAAGCAAAACTTTTAGGCTTTAAAATTTTTATAGTCAAAAACTTTTTGAAAAAAAAATAAAAACTGAAGCAACGCTGAAAAACAGCGAAAAATTCAAAAAACCTACAAAAAGAATTTTGTTTAAAAAAAGGTACTTAAGTTATCATAAAAGTAGAGCATAAATTTGTTATGTATAGTTTCAAGAACATGTGGGGAAAATCCACATTATAGATCCAAATTTTAAAAAGCTTTTGCATTTTAATGGAGAAGATAGGCGAAAAAAGCAAAGTGAGAGAAAACAGCATTTTTAGTTTTCGGCTGGCAAAAACTAAATTTCTTTCTTTATGAAAATTTCAAGTTAGGAACTTTACTTTTTCAGTTACAGTCACGATGAAAGTGCTTCTTCTTGCTTATTTTATTAAAAAAAAATATATGTGGCTTATATTCACAACAGTTACGGTTTCGGCATGAAAAGTTGGCACCTCACACCATAATAAAATCAATGATAAATCAATAAATATTGCTTCAATTTTTCTGAAACTTTCAGGGAACATTTTTAAAGATTTATTTTACTACTTAAGCCAATAAAAAATGTTTTTTGGTGTTTTTCTACATTTTTGGGTGCTGGCTCCCCTTAAAGCAAGCATTAAAAAAAAATGAAATACAAAAAAGTGGGGTTTCGTCCATGCCGCAGTCCTAAGACCAAAATGTTGGTATGTCGCTTATTTTTCTAATTAGGATCCATGTATGTATTAAATTTAGTTTCATTCGAAGCGTTATATTTTCAGTTAGAATACGCACAAAAACAAGTGTTGAAGTAAAAATGCAATCTTTCAGTCAACTCCACTGTACATATGTTAATTTTACAGTGGTCCGTGGACATTTCAAAATAAACACATTTATGGTTTGATTCCGAAACAAAATGACACTTATAACAGTCAATTCTGGGACTTGACGGACCGTAAATGTAAGGTTTAAGACTTGGTACGATCCCTACAATACGTCCAGGCACAGGAATAATCCACTTTTAGGTAAAGTTATCAAATAATTTAAGGAATTCCAGAGTTTTTGCTCGCGGACTTCCTGTTTTTCGGGTACGAAAACAGCTTCGTGAATGACACTTATAACAGTCAACTCTGCGACTTCGCGAACCGTAACTGTAATGTTTAAGACTCTGTACGATCCCTACAATACGTCCAGGCACAGGAATAGTCCACTTTTAGGTAAAGTTACCAAATAATTCAAGGAATTCTAGCATGCTTGATCGCGGTTTTCCTTTTTTCGGGTAAGAAAACAGCAAGTTCGGGAATGGCACTTGTAACAGTTAACGCTGGGACTTGGCGAACCGTAACTGTAAAGTTTAAGACTTTGTACGAGTCTTAAACTGTTGTGCCACTTGTAAGTCAATTAATTATGCGAAAAATTTATTTCCTTTGTCCCACAGTGAACCAGTCGGTATAGAAGCTCGGATCCTGCAGAACGCCGAAAGTGAAGCAACATCGACGGAGGTCAGTGTTTGGGAGGGTGACAGCCTCTCGCAGATGGGTTCTGTGGACCGTGTACGCTAAAGGGAGTTGGTGCACGCTAAATCCGTCGTGGCTCCAATGTCCTCCAAGTGAAAAGATACCTCTGGTTGGTGACAATCCCAGATGACGATCTCTCATCTGGTAGCTGGTTCAAAAAATTAAACCACATTTAAAAGGCGGAAGTTGAACTCCTGCCTATAGGGGCTCCGTTTGATTCAGGAGCAGCGCACCAATTCTTCCTTGCTTCGTACATGGACACGACACCACCCAACCATTGATTTCCTTTACTTTTCCCCGATGTAGAAAGTAATAATATTTATCATTTCAAAAGATTTTGAAATAGTTTGTTAAGAGGTAAACAAAGTCAACTCACAAGCTTTGTCACAGCGAATGATTTATGTAAAGAACAACGAGAAGAAATAAAATTCCCCTCAACTTCTTTTCATACACTGATCAACTGGTGACTTGTAATTACGAAACGTCTGGAATGCTCATAGGAAATTTTCTGCTCAAAACATATTTCTTTACAGATTTTTATTTTAAATGTTTGACATGCTCGCTCGTACAATATTTCAATTGTGTAAAATTCAGGCTCAAATCAATTATTTTTGTGTGGAATGGAAAATTGGAAAATATTTCTACGCTTTCTTTTTAAGCTTTTTCTTTTTTTTTTTCTTTTTCTCTTGTTTTAACATTACTAAAAACTTGCTTGTTTACACAGACTTTTAGGTATGTACAAGTGAGTTTGTTTTCTTAGAAGTTAATTGACAAATATTGTTAGTAAATTATAGGTTCGAGACTTTAATAAAATAAAAAATAAATACATAGATAAAAATTTAAAAAACACTATTTTTAAGATTCCAAAGAAAATATTCCTTCCAATGTTTACGAATTCTATCTGACAGAATAGTACGCAGGTTGAAAAGTAGTTACACACACACACACACACACACATCATAATATATACATACTAGAGGGACTAACATTAGCCTCTTAGTTTACAATAAATAGGACTATTAAAACAAATCTGGAATGTAGTGTAGACAGGTAGTTATTGTAGTGTCATGTAGTTGAGATTATGCGATTCTTCTTCATATGTTAGTAAACAATCACATGAAAAATTTTCTTCACGAAAAAAAATGTCTTGCCGAATTTTTGTTCATTACTACAACTTTCTATTTTAAAACGACTGCGTTCTGCCGTATTTTTATCATTCTAGTGATGATAAAGTTCTCTCATATTGTAATTCATATGCTAAAGCTATATTTATTTACTTATCAAACAATATACATTGTGCTCATTTTTCGGTTAGCACCCAAAAAATTGCGATTAGTATGCTTATTATTATTCCACTTTTGTAAGTGGGAAGAGAAGGAGAAATTAAATATGATGAAAATTACAAGTTACAGAAACTGCAAGTGAAAGAGTAGCACCTTTTCGCTGTCGATGCGCTACTTTCATGCATTCTGAAATAACCCACGTAATCACTAAGGATTGAATGGAATAGTCTTTGTAATAGCCGTTGTGGTAAAATAACATTTTGTTTCAAAACATTTCTTCAAAAAATAATGTATTTCTCGCTTTTGAACATATAGCGGCAATTTGTTGATTTTTAAGGAAACAGAAACACACACAAAAATACACACGACTAGTTTAGATTTCTTCTCCTTAACTATAAACATAACTCAAACCTTCTCTTTGACAAACTTAACTCCATACACTCAAATCAAGTGGTTTTACTGAAGTAAATTTCAATTTGCAATTTTCATTTGGTGATGCAGGTACACATAAAACGTTTTATTGCATTTTGTTCACTACTTTAAGCAGTTTAGAACTTTGTTAAAACTAATTGCCACTTTTCCTTTTTCTTTAAATTTACATTCATTTACCGTTAATCTGTTAAAATAATTCACGTGATGACGTTCACTATTTACATGGTGAATTTGCATAAACAAAAACACAAACATTGTTATTGTAGATATTAAATTAGCTAATTACTTACCAGTATATAAATTAAATAAAATGCTGGATAAGTAGCCGATCGTGACGCAAGACAAAAAGGAAATAGGCGCATACCACACGAATGAAATTCTATAGAGGTAGAAAACATTTCTGAAAAAAAAAATCAAAGGTACAACTTTTTCAAAAACTACAAAAAAATTTATGTTTAAACCGAGTAAAATTTTAAGAAATTTATTAAGAAAGTAGCTAAGATTGCTTCTGTAATTAGCTCGTGCAAAAAAAAGTCGATTTAATAACTATTGGTGAAATAATTTCTATTAAATAAAATACAGAAACTTTAAATTAAATGCAAAAATTTTAGTATTATTATTCACATTAAAAAATAAAAATCAAGATAGTTAGAAGTAAGCTAAAAGTTTGACAAACATTCGAAGTTTGGCAAACATTTGTGAGGCACAGTTCTAAAAGCAACAAACTAAAAGAAAACATGTTCACCCTCTCTGACTTTACTAAGACTAGGTTTTAAAAAAGGTAATTATTTCAATTGCAAAAGAAAACTTCTTAAGGCGACAAGGGACTTTCAAATGAGTGAAAATTGGTCAAAAAAAAGATTTTTTTGTTATTATATTTCTAAAAACTAGACATTTAGCTGAACATCTTGAAAAAAATATTTTTTGAATAGGCGAAAAATTGACGAAGTTATGACACTTTTTATATAGGCCACGCCCACAAAATTTCAAAGAAAAATTTTGATTTTTATATTTTTGAACTATTTGTTGGGTTTTTTTTTTACAATTATGCAGTTTGTTCAAATAATTTTTTAATGCATGTATATGTACAATTTACTTGAAAGTATTGATTATTGTATGTGGAAGATTTATTTTTTACAAAATCCTCGTAAACGAAATTAACCGCTGAAAATATTAAATTTTGACAGTTTTGCTGCTTTTTTTTGCTTCTAATTATTATAATAGTTATTCAAAAAAGCCTTTTTGTTATGAATTTTTATGTAGAATTTAATGAATGTCATTGAATTTTATTTACAAAATAGGGGAATTCATTATTTTATAAAAAATTCTCGTTGATACGATGAAATTTGTCGTTTCTATTTTGAAAACTGGAATGTAATTATTTAAATTTTTGAGCATACTACTATTTCAAATACTTCATAGGACCTCATTTAAGGTGAATTTGCGTTCAAAATTTAAATTTTGGTTTAGAAATGAAAATTGGAGCAGTAAAGCAAAAAATGTTGATTTTCTCAATATGTCATTTTCCGCATGTTTACTAATTTCAAATTGTTCCAGTGTAATAAAATTTCATTTTATTTTGTTGAAAATTTTACACCAAGTATTTAAACAGTTTGTTAACATTTTGTTGGGAAAGAATTTGCAATTTTGTAAGCTGTGTCAGATATATTTCCTACATTTAATAGCAATATGGAATTTTTTTTTCCGAAAACTCTTAAGTTTGTGGAGTTTTTTTATATTATTTATTTTCCCTATAATATATAAAAAAAGTACTCCCAACATTTTTTTCGCAGTAGTTTTTTATGTAATAATTTGTTAGTATTTTGTCATTTTGATAAAATTTCAGACGCGAGGAGTAAAATGAAAAAATCGTTAAAAATTCAAACTTTTAATTTTAATAAAATTTTAAATTTTTGAATAATTTCATAAAATTTTATTTTTGAGTAAATATTAGCAATATATAACTATGCTGAAAATTTCAAACAAATTGATTGAAAATTACTGGGAAAAAAACTGATTGTCCCTTGTCGCCTTAAGCTATTTATAAGTTGAAAAACGAAATGTAAGATGAAATTTTTACTTGTAATTTTTTGTTGGTGCTATTGTGGTATTCACAGGTAGAGTCAGATCCTTCTTCGCATAATTTTCTGAATTCGAAGAAACGTTATAAGCCAATACGCTTGAATTCAAGAATTCGTTTGAACTGCATGCTTCTACAGACACTGGAAGAGATTTTTCAGGTGGACCATGAAGAGGAGATGCAAAACTAATCCACATGGTAAAAGCAATGGAGGCAACTAAGCCCACAATTACACCCTAGCATTATAAATAAATAAAACATTATCCTTACATACTGCGTTTTCCAAAGGAAAAGAAATTGTTTGAAACAAAATGAATCATAAAAACACAACATTTTATTTTAAACTGATATAGGAACTATATGATGGTCAAAGATTTTTCATGACTATATTATAATTTGTGGTCCTAAGCAGTACTAATGCAGTTTCTATTTCATGACCGTTATTTCACCTTTACTAATACTTTTAAAACTTCGCCCATAAATAAGGAACCATTTAACAATAATTAGAATAAAGCATAAATTGAATATAATGTAGATCCTTACCTTTTCATTACTTCGAATTGTCATCATCCCAAGGAGGAACACTGCCAATACTGGAGCACTAATTAAAGTGTAAATTGTCAAAGTTATTTGAATCAAGTTGCCAAATTTTGAGACCAAAAAAGTAAGACTGAGGCACAAAAGTCCAAAAAATACAGCTGAAAAATTTTTTGGAAACTTTTTTGTACGAATATTATTACAACAAATTTAATTTTTATGGAAAGATAAGTTTTCGTATAATTACAAAAGTAGGTTATAATTTTTATACTCATCACGTGGATGAAAATCAATTTGTTTTAAACTCTCGTTTATTGTTTCTTACATAAGTTAAAATGTCTGTAACAAGTAACCAGTCATTGACTAAAGAAAAAATTTCAAACTAACGAATCACGTGTTACTGTGATGTAGAAATCCTTGGGTAAATAATTTGATGCAATTCTGACAAACACATACTTTTATTTGCAACACATCAATATATACATTTCATACATGCTGAATAACTGCTGCTTTCGTACTTCAAAGAAGAACTCAAAAACAAGCGTTTAAGTACAAGTTGTAGAATTAAAATATTCGAAGTTATAGTTATTAAACGTTCTTTTTAAATATTAAAAAAATACAGATGATATTTAATAAGTTAAAAATATTTTAAAATATGAAATTACCTAACTTTAAATTAATACATAACAAACACGGCCGTAAAAAAGTTTTCTGAAACATAAAGCAGTGAGTACTAAAAATGATTACCTATCGTAGTTTACGTACAATAAAACTATGTGAATTATAAGACGAACATTTACATTTAAGCAATTTTATTTAAAAAAAAAAACACTTTTAGAATTTATCATTAAATTGAAAAACCGAGTAAAAACATAATATTTTTAATAGTTCATTAAATCGGCCCCTAAATAGTGACCTTCCCAGAAAATCGTCATCTGAGCTGAATCTATAATTGCTAAATGAATGTCTCATGTACTAATTTGATCAACTTCATGGAACAAAATGCAGATAATAGGACTAAGGAGATGGAATCGCTAATGAAAATTATTGGAATATCACGTTAAATTTTCTACCGTCACGTGATAAAAACAGTACCTCATCAAAACTGTATTATGAATTCACGTACTCTTTATCTCTCTTTACACGTCAATCGAACCCTTTTAAATTTGAAATAGGAAGTTTTTAAAAAAACAGATTTGGCAAATAAGGCAGTGAATTCTCGATTGGCTTCCGCGGCAATTGATATCCTTTCATGTCTAAAACTGGCGATTGTTTTAAACCATAAATTTTTGAGGCAATGAATTTTCGAGGATTCGAAAGAAAAAGTGCGCTTTATAATTTAAGCTGATGATTATTTGGGGAAAACAGGAAATAACGCACACAAAAGCTTAAGATAATAATAGAAATTCGTTGATACAGTTCGACCACAGAATTTAGATAGTTGGACGCTTCTCCGCATGGCAGAAAAGAACGAATCCATTCGAGTTTTAGGGAAGCTTGTTTTGGTTGATGTAGAACTGTATGCTATGAAGTCAATATTTATAACTCACTAAGAACTTTTGCAGTAACAGCAGTCTTTGATTTTAAAATTCCCCACGAGACGTAGAAAGGACGAACCAGATCTTCAGTAGCTACGGCACTAAGAGAGTTAATCACAGAAGACATTGTGCTCAATGCAGCACTGAAAATTCCACATATGCATAATCCAGCTAATCCTTGAAAATTACTGAGGGTGGACACAATGAAGTACGGAAGTATCTGAAAATGAGAAAGGACATGTTTTTGCGAATGAAAAGGATTAAAAGAGATAATTGACTTCAATATATCTATATCACATTATCAAATTTTAGCGTGAACTGGTGAAAAAAAAGAAAGAATAACAATTAATAAATAAATTGCATTGGGATAAACAAATTTCGAAAAAAATTTTAATGCATAGTTTAAGTAAAATTTATGATGTAATACTATTTTATTTTCTAATTGTGAACAGTGGATTGTACAATAAACTATTATTTTATTTCTTAATTGTGATTAGTGGATTGTACAATAAAATTTGGATTTTCATGATAAATGCATACATATATTTCGAAGCTACAAAGAATGCTTACGCGTGGCGAAAAAAACTCTGGCAAAAGTACCAGTGTCGGCAAAATCTTAACTGTTCTATGACACAATCTCATCTTCGCACAATAAAGAGATTTTTGACTGCGAAGCATAATGGGGCCATTCAACAGAAAGTGGTCCTATGTAACTCAAAATTAAAAGTTGTCGCAATATTAAAAATGAAACATATTTGGAATCTAAAAACTGTACATTTTCCAAAAATAGTAATATTTTTTTTAATATTAAACAGCATTTCTTAAAATTTTGACAATAAGTGGAACATACTGATATTTTTCATTTATTGCCGCTTTTGCTAATGTGTATTTTCATGGACATCTGAGAATATAAAGTATCATTAAATAATTATAATATGAGATATCACTGTATAAACATTTTTTCTTTCATATAAAATTTTGAAATTTTGCCTACCTACATTTTTTACTTGTATAAAGTTACTTAATGAAGGGAAGATTATTACTGAGTAACACACGTAACAAAAGTATGCATTTTTTGTTATAATAAACTTAAAAAAATAGAAAAAAATTTTAAAACTATATTTTATAAATTAGGATAACAAGTATTTTTCAGGGAAAAACTTTAAAATTCTTAATCATCATTAATTATTTTTCAATAATTAATTTTGTCAAAGGTATCACACGTAACGAAAAATGACTTGTGTTACCGTTACGTGCGTTTTACCCATGTGTTATGCCACAGTTTGTTATAAAAATGTTCAAAATGCGCTCAAATGATAATTTTATTTACAGCTTATTGAACATCAAAATATTTGGTTGCTTGAATGGTTATATAACTAACTCAACACCCATCTTCATTCATATATATGACTTAAAAAAAATTCTTGTTCTTGAAAATCAATATTTTAGAATTTTTTCTTATTCTTGAAAGTCAAAGATTGTAACTCTTAGTGTAAAGTTTAAATAATACGCAATTAGTTCGTACATAAAGTTTTGTTGAGGGAAACTTTGTTTACTTGCATTAGCAAAGCCAAATCATTAGTTGGAAGATAAGTACTAAGTCAAGGCAATAGCAGCATTGTTGTACAACGTACTAAAGAGTTAGCAAAATTAACCAATGAATTAATGCTGCTACAACTATTTTGAATGTAATTGAGGATAAAATCACTGAATTTATTAAAACAATAAAATGTAAGTGTTATCCACGGCATAAAATCTATGCATGTGATACAGGTATCTCCTGATCAAGTTGCAAAACAATCAATTTTTGCTAGAATTTCCTCTTGATATTCTGGATTGCCGACCAACTAATATTGAAGTTCCAAATAACAGTCGTTGGTGCTTAACTAAAATATATTTCAAATTATAACAACTGTTATATAATTGTCAAGTTACAAACCATTGCTGAACGGAAAGTGTTCTATCTTGGATACGTTATGGACATCAAAATGAAAATAGAAATCTGAATATTTACCAAAAAAGTGGGGAAAAACATGTTTTGTGTTTCCAGAGAATGCTGATTTTGACGAAGTAGATGTCTCAAAAATCCACTCTGGTTTACTCTCTAAACCAAGGAAAAGCAGGGGTAAATTTTTCCTTCCAACTATGAGCTGCTTCATATGTTAAAAAAATTCCTTTTTTGTGTTAATTGCAAATAAATGCATCTTTTAGTAAAACATTTGGAATTATCTTCTTAAAAAACGCACAAAGCGTAACACACGTAACGTTCTGGTAACGCACGTGACCTGCCTATTTCTCCAATTTTAAAATATTTATTAAAATAATAATTTTTTAAAAAAAAAATTACTAAAACATATTTGATAAGCTTTCATTCTATGAAAAAAAATTTAATTCTATTCATACATACATCACAGCAATAAATTTGCATATTCAATGTTCTAAATACGTTGGAATTTAAAAGGTAACACACGTAACGAAATTTCAGATTTTTTTCAACAAACAGCAAAACAATGTATATCTTCCAAAAAATTGTTGCATACTTAAAACACATGTACTTTTATTAACCAAAATTTGTAAACCTAAAAAATACGCAACAAGTTTGTTAAAAAGCGCATTAAAGTTGCGAAATGCTGTGTAAATGTAACACACGTAACGAAAGAATCGCCCAATGTGATATATTCTCATAGATAAATTCTAACTTAAGAATTCAGCAAACAATGTTGCAAGTTTTAAAAAAATAAAACATATATTTTAAAAAATATCAATTTGAATACAAATGTCAAGGATATGCTACTGACGTCAAATAAAAATGTACACACACATATATATAATATGAGTATATATATGGTGTTTTTCTGCAAGGAAAATAACGCTCGATTGCTTTAACAGCATCATCAGTCGAAAAACAGTCAGTTTTAAAGTAATACAATAGGGATAATTGCAATTATCTACCAGGCTTAGTTTAAAAATTATAATTTCCGAGTTATGCCGTTGGTGCAGAATTTAAGCAATGTCCTCCAGTTGTATTATAAGAACCCGATAAACTGTAAAACCACATAAATTTATGTAAATTTAAAAAATCTGTATAATGATATTAAAATGTCACTGAAGCGTATATTCTCTAAGTGAAAGTAAAAGAGTTAATATGTAGTATTTTTCGGAACTTACAACCAGCAACTTAATCAAACATAACCACATATATATTAACTCTAATGTTTACTTAAACTTAAAATTCTTATAAGGAGCAGTGTTTAAAAATAACCATGACGGTTAAGAATGTTCCAAAATTCAACGCTTTGTCAGGTGAACAGAAGCAAACATAAAGTAAATTAATGAAATATTTTCAAAGGATCATGCTTAAAAAAAAAATTTTACCTGGTCCGCTGTTGAAATAGGTTTATTGGGAGATGTCATTGGATCACATTTAGCATAATAAGTGTAAAGTATTACACCGGCCAAACAGCTAAGGAGGAGTAAACCACAAGATAAAGGAATACTAACATACAGTGCCCTGAAAAAAGATTGGTATTAAAAAAAATACAATTAGTTAATGAAAAAGTACAGTTAAAATGGTAAATTTATGACGGACAATACAAAATTCATTAGTGAATTTTAATTATAGTTCTATTAGTAAGTTCTTTACTTATAAACAATTTACCTTTAGTTACATATGTACGGTAAATGATAATGTACTTTTTAAAACGATATTAATAATGTAGTGCTAGCTAAGTAGACAATAAGTGAAACAATTCATCATTCATGAAATAAATAATTTCTCGTATATAGAATGAATTATTTCCGAAAAATTAAAAATAATTTTAAATATTTAATCGTTGTTAAAATAACGGTGTGAAACAAGCAACTGAAAAGAACAACAAAAAATGAAAAAAAAAAAACTTTTGAGAGAAGTTTGTTTAGAGCTTAACGAGCCAATTTTCCCCGTATACAACCATTGATTTTTTTAGCGTCAGTAAAAGAATTTTCTGAAAAGAAAACATAATTCTTCCATGTGAAAGGAAATCGATATCAAAACCATTTTCTTAAACTGTTAGGGGTTGTCTGCCCGTAAATTCTAACTACTAATGTTTCTTTTTAATAAAAACCTAAAAAATTCCAGCTTTCTTTTCTTCTTTTTTGTTTTTTTTATGCGTAAAAAAAACAAAATATGGAAAAAAATTACATAGAAATTTTTCCTCAACACGTAACTTAAAGCGTTATAAAATTACTGATTTAATTAATCAATCATTCGCTGTCATCAATGTTGCGTTTAAAGAATTTAGATTTTTATCATTAACATTTCTTTTCTGTCTACTGAATGAAGAAATTAAAAAATGTCCATAATCTCTGAAACTGGCTGGAGATTTTAATGAAAGAATTATAATATTAATTTACTAATTAATTAATGTTTTTTTAAAATGAAAATTATTAGAGTTCTCCCGCTAGCGCTAATATAAAATTTGTTTTAATCAATTAAAAGAAACCCCTACAAGTTTTTCCTCCTTTCACTCCTTTTTCCTTCTTCTTTTTTCTTCTACCCCTTCTTCCCTATTCTTTCATTTTCTTCATTTATTTGTGTTTACTTGTGTTACGCCAAATGTTCTTTACGACAAAGTTTGTTTGATGCAAATCTACTGCTCACGAATGGAATTTAAACTTTCATGTAGAGCGTAATGTGATAAGGTTTTTTTTTTTTTTTTCCCCTTTAATAGTTCAAACTGAAACGGAACCAGTTTTCAAGTTAGAAAAAAGAAAAAAATATGCGTGACATATTTTCTTTAGTTTCCAATGCTTATTAAAATTAATGAGATTTGAGAATTATGCCAACACTTTTTTTTTTCTTTTTCTTAACTACATTAAGCTTTCATTTTTAACATTTACTAGAAAGAAGGCAATTAAATTATCAGTATGAAAGAAACAATGACACAAAAAATAGAACGAAAAACTTTAACCGCAACAATAATAGTCAAATATTAACAAGTAAATTGAAGTAAGTTAAAGTAGATTAGAATAATAATGATGATAATTGTAAGAATCACAACTTTAGTGTTTAATAAATCATAATTTTGTGCGGTGTTACTGCCAGCTGAAGATAGATAAATTGTATTTATTTATATATAACTAGTATTATAATTGTAGAAATAATAACTAAAATACAAATACTTGCACTAACTAAATTGAGTAAACTTTATAGAGCCAAAACTTATTAAAAATTTATACTGGCTTTTTGAGGTTTCTTTTTTTGCTCTAGAAACAAATATCACTTTTTGATATTTATATAAAAACATACATTCTCGCTCGTGGAAGATCTTTAATCGTTAACAGTCTCTGCATTTGCATTTGACCGGTCCCAAAAGCAGACAAAGCGATTATTATACTTTGGAGAAGCAGACTGAAGATGTTGTAACGAACTTCAGGATCCAGGTCCAATCTAAAAAGTGAAATTGATTAATATTTTAACTCTTTACGCAAGGCTTACATCACTTCGTCAGACAATGTGCAATCTAATACATAAATCATAAGTAATTTTCCATAATCATTTAAACTAACTCAAATCATCTACAAAAGTTAAATATAAATCAATATCAAAATAAATATTTCAGTTCCGGTGGTTAGGTCACACAAAGAAACGCATTCTTTGAAATAACCTTTTTACTGAAGCTATTACGTAGGAGCTAAGACGACCACTAGGCTTTAGTGAGGAATAAAAATTAAAAAAATCTTAGAGAAAAATTTGGACCAGAACAAAAATGTAAACAAAGTGGCGTGATTCAAATGTAACACGAAAAAGCTTCGGACTATCTGTCTTCTTGAGCTGTTAAACATACGAGGGTGTATCAAATGAAAACCGTGAAAGTGCTGTAAAGTTCCGAAAAGTTATAAGATTGATCTGGTAGATGGTAGGGATGTTTCTTGAAGTTCACACATTGACCACCAGGGACGGTAGTGACCTTGCTACACACTCACTAGCTGCCCCACTGTCAACATGCACCACGTTAGAACAGCGATCAGTGATTCCTTTCTGGAGTAGTGAAGGTGTCAAACCAATAGAAATATATCGCAGGATGGCAGTATAGTATGGTGATTTCTGTTTGTCCCTGCAGCAAGTGTATGAGCGGTGCAGACAGTTTAAGGGGAAAATAGGTGTAAAGACGGCGTATTAAGAGCAATTTTCAAGAATTTTCGAACATATAAAGAATAAATATATTTTATTGAAATTTCGAGGTTATTTTATAGATACATTGAAGAACATTTACTGAAATTTTCAAACATTTGCTGCTGCACATTGTAAGTCGTCGCCCGGATCGGCAGTTTGCGTACATCCTGAAAGTCACAATTTTTATATGAAATCATTTTTTTTTTTTAATTTACTTTTTTTATAAGTGTATCTTCTAGTTGAACTAAAATCATCACAAAAGATTGAAAATTTTCATTTTTTTTTTTTTTTTTTTTTTTTAGAATAGAAAAATTAAGTACAATTTTTTTACCGTTTTTTTTTTCTTTGTTCTCTTTTTTACAATAAAAAAAGTAAAAATAAAGATATGCTTATGACTCTAGTTCAACTAGAGCGTAATGTGTGTTAAATTTGATAAGGATTGATCGAAAACTCTGCGAGCTAGAGTGTACGCAAATTCGAAAAAAAGTAGTTTCGAGAAAAACGCTTTTGAAAAAAAGAGTGGTAGTGAAGGTAAATTTAAGGCAGTAATGAATCAACTTTTTTTTTTACATTTATAGATAGATACTAATGCGTATATACATTTCTATCCGAGGTCTGAATTGTTAAAAGAAACAAAAGGACATCTGCTAACGTTCTTCTGTCTCTCTAATACCCTTCAGGTCATTCATGAATGAGGGGACTGACTACCTGCTCAACCGCTCCAAAAGAGGCGCTCGCTCAGATGCTTACAACTTTTAAATGACTTGGAATTTTGCTTTGAAATTTTTAGGGTATATTATTGAATTGTTGTAGAATCGATTTATGAAGAATTTTTTTTTTAATTTTTTAAGACCTTTACACGTATTTCCCCCTTAAAAGTAGTATCGTATCATTTCAGGACGCACAACGACCTGGGCAGGCTCACCGCAGACTCTTTTGGAATGTAAACGGAGAAATTTTTGAGCATTACATGGACAGGGGAATGACAGTAAACAGTACTTCTTATTGAAATCTCCTGAAAAATCAACTTCTGCCAGCAATCAGGAGCAAACGTCGAGGACTTCTCACTTCAGATGTGCTGTTACAGTGGGATAACTCCCGACCACATACAGCCCGTCTCTCGGTCCAAGCTATCCAGGATATCAAATTTGAATGAATCATCCACCCACTTTCTTCTCCAGACCTTGCCCCTAGTGACTTTCATTTGTTCGGACAATTTAATGATGCAATGGGAGGCAAGCATTTCTAAAGTGATGACGAAGTGAAAACCGCAGTGCACGAGTGGCTGTAGGCGCGACCAAAAAAAAAAAAATTCTTCAAACGTGGTATTCGTGCGCTTCCAAAGCTGTGGAACACTTGCATAGCACGTCAAGGAGACAATGTGGAAAATGCTATCTTCAAGTTTTACTTAGTTGTAAAAATAAATCATTTATAACAGTTTTAAGGTTTTCATTTGATATACCCTCCTATTTTCGTTACATGAATGTAGTAAAGGCCAAAGAAAAAATGCAAAATTTCTGCAATCGCATGATAACGAACAGGCAATAAGCAAAAAAAGAAAAAGAAAGAAAAATGAAAGAAAAAAGTAAAGAAAGCATTGTTGCGCCATGTTTTTCTCTTCAACTCAGGTTTCGGAAAATAATTTTAAATGATTGGAAATGAAATCAATAAGCATGGAGGAAATAAAATAAGTATCTAGTCGTTATCTTTCATTTAAGTCTGTTATTGTTGCATGGTATCGTTTTATTGAGTGCAAGCATTAATTATGGTAACCTTTAACTTATATTGTGAGTCAAAGTGATATAAATTAGCCACGCACACAAAAGGCAAATTTTACTGAAATGTCTTGTATAGTACCCTGGCACCAGAAGTCTTCCTCCTTCATTAGCAATTTTAAAAACTTCCTTGAATCCTCCCACTTCGATGAGACCTTTAATGATAACTGTAAACATAGCCAGAAACATTAGCAGACCTTGAAAAACATCTGTCCACAACACAGCTTTCATACCGCCCTAAGAAGACAAAATTTTTATTTCATTAAAAAAATATTGCAGATTATTTATAAAATATATACGTAAACATTGTAACGAAAAATATACATAGGGGAGACTAGGGGCACAGCGAAACAAAAAAACGTAAAATTCAAGAAATACGGAAAGATTGATACAGTGAAGAAAATTTTTAATACGAAATCTGAAATGCAAAAATTTGCATTATCATTATAAGTTTTTTTTAAAAAGAGAAACATAAAATTTTGTCCCACTGTGCCCTACTTGGGGTACAGTGAGACAGCTTATGGGGTATAGTGAGACAGCTTCTGGCAGCGATTCTCAACCTGTGGGGCGCACCCTCTAGGGGGTGCGAGCACACGAGAAGGGGGGCGCAAGAATATCCAAGAGAAAATATTACTTTAAAAAATTGATTAACTGACTGAAAGAAAAGCACATATACACATAGGAAATAAAATACATTCCGACATATTTATTAACATATTAAAGTAAAACAAATTGCTAACTTAAAACTTCCTCAATCAAAGCATACTAAACGAAAAACAAATTTAATAATTGTTAGTGACATCCTTGGGCCTGTCTTGTAAAGCAAAGTTTTTCGTAGAAAGGCTTAATATTAGAAATAGCCACTCTCAGTTGTTTCTATATTTAGCCGAGATCTATAGTTTGTCTTCGAAGAAGCCACAGCAGAAAATCCAGTTTCATAAAAGTAGGATGTTGAAAATAGTATTAGAATGCGAAATGCCCTTGTTTTTAGTGCAGAAGAATCATCCTCTACTCCTGTCCTAAATTCAAATAGTGATTTATTAGTTAACCAATTTTATTACTAAATTACTCGTTTTTACTTTTTTTTTGGCAGTTAGTTAAAAATAACTGAAAGGTTGAGAAACGCTGGCTTATGGGGTACAGTGAGACAGCTTATGGGGTACACTGAGACAGCTTATGCGGTACTCTGAGCCAGCTTATGGGGTACACTGAGACAGCTTATGTGGGTACACTGAGACAGCTTATGGGGTACACTGAGACAGCTTATGGGGGTACACTGAGACAGCTTATGGGGGTACATTGAGACAGCTTATGGGGTACAATGAGCCAGCAAACAGGCTTTGGTCACCCATAATATATCCACTGTTTAAATTTAAAATTAAATCATATGGAACAGAAGTTCAAAGTTTCATCGTCAATCAAAATTTAAAAAATAATTTCAAATTGCAAAAAAGATTGATTTTACTTTGTACCATTACATTTCATAGAAGCTCGTAAGAACAATTAAAATCTTCTTGGAAGGAACGCAGCAACTGGTTATTGCACTTTTTGATACTGAAAGAGATATTGTAGAGCCATTGATTGCCCTTTGGTGCGTAATACCAAGGCTAATCTAATTGAAACACCATCTTCACTTGCCATTTTGACCGAATTTTCATGGAATCGCCAGAAAATGTCCTGGCTAATTGCTGCAGAAACATGGGTACTTAGTAAAATATAAAGTGGCGTTCCTAGCATAGGCGCCCCCCCCCCCCTCCAAAAAAGAAAAAAAGGCAAAAAAAAAATATTTCGGATGGATAAACTTGTAGTTTGCATTATTTTCAGTAATGCAGAAAAAGAAAAAAAAAACGTTAGGAATTCCACCTTAACTGCCATGTAACTTTCAGTAATCTACAATTATTTTCAGTAATGAGAAGTTGAAATCAGTATCACGCAACAGTAAAATTTGATGATTCAAACATGTGTATTTTGAAAAAAAAAAAACTTTTTATCTCATTTGGGGTGTCACCCCCCACTCCCAACACTTCCCACAAAGGTGTCACCGGGAATCCCTCTCCCTCTCGTAGTCATGACTCTTATTGAAAAAATCCAAAAAACTCGCTTTGTTTCACTATGTCCCTCTCCCCCCCCCCCCTACCCTTTAGAATTTGACAATTAATGTAATGTATCGGACGTTTGAAAGATAGAAAAAAGTTAGGAGAATGTAATTGTTCAATGATAAAAAAATTTTAAAGCACATTTTTAGAAAAAAAAACACAAAAAAAAGTGGTCGTAACCTAGGATTTAAAAGAAATAAAGAAAATAAAAATAAAAGTACACTTTTGAAAAGAAAGGAAAAGTAGTAATTTTAAGGTGTAACGTGAATCCGGATGATGTTATAAATTCTGATTTGCATTAACTGTGTAAGATTTATAAACACAGCTTTGGTACTTGAATATTGCTTAACGGAGCTCTCTAACACAATACTATTACGTATTCTTTGCATAAATTTTGACGACTAAAATTCTCAGAACTCCTCAATAAGATCGCAATCGGGGGAACAACATGTTATCATTGTTAGTAAAATTCAAAGGTAATAATTTGAACTGCTGTTGCAATTATATTTATGCATATGTTAAAAAGCAGCATCAGCGACACAAACGTATTAGAAATTGATCGATTTTAAAAGGTACTGCAATTCTTCTTATAGATCTTAAAATGCTAAAAATTACATATCTTTTAATATACTATTAATTACACTATTTTTCCCTATATGTAAAGCAAAATAGGGCAAAAATTACTTACCAATGTGCAATAAAATGTACAAACCACTCCTATACAGATAACAGACGCCCAAATAGAACGATTCGCAACTGCACTGAGGGCTAGACCTGGAGCGTAAATTACTATAGGCAGGTGAAGAATCTGAAAGAAGGAATTAGTATATTGTTTCACATTCTTATGAACATTAAATTTCGTAAAATAAATTTTTATCGTGAATCAATTACATCAGAATTTTTCGATTAAGAGACACAGGTGTTACAGAAAATTCTGACCCTTCGACAATGCAGAAAGGAAACAAACTTTATAACTATTATTAATTTATTTTTATCTTTTTTCAATTTTCATCCAAACAAAAAGGGTTCAGGGCAAAAAACTTTGAACTTTAGTTTTTTATATAAATATTGAAGCTCATTACAATAGCAATTGAGTAATTTAAACAATTTGCGGTAGATGTTTCACAATTTTGTTGTAAAATAATTATTAGTTATAAATAAACAATTAAATAAGATAACTAATTGTGAAAATTCTTTTAACTTTTCATATTATAATTTTTCATAAGGTACTTTGGAGCTTACCTGCTGCACAACAAAGAAGAAAGAGCAAAGATGTCGAGATTTTTTTCCAAAGCGCCTCTCAATATACTATTAAAAAAAAGCACATATACATATTTATACAGATAGAAAAATAACAAAAAAAAACTTGGTTTGACACAATGCGAAAGTTTTTGTTCCATTAAACAAAAACACTAGCCTAGTTATGAACACACAAAAATCATTTCTGCCAACATTAAAATTTTATGTCAATGTGTCCTTTTTAAATATATATACAAAGTGATAATAAAATCTATCCTTGAAGAAAAAACTAATATCAACCTCTGTTAAAGGTCATAAAATAAAAGAATTCTGTACCAGAATGAATTCATCCTCTGTTCTTGAAATTTTAGTGGGGCCTATTGATTTCTTCACAAGAAATACACTATTGCTTAATTGCTTATTTTTATATTGTAAAAAAGTCTCGGGAAATAAATAAGCACTCCTGAGAAGTAATAAAAATACTCATCATGTTGAATACTCTGTCCCACTGTGCAACAGTAAAAAACTAAAATAATCCACTTCTAATAGGTGCATGGCAAAAAGAAATATACAAGACTTCCGTACCACAGAAAATTATTAAAATATTCAAATATTTAAAAAGTTAAATTATAGGAACTTCCTCGAGGTAACACTCATGAGCTGCATGTTCGGACAGATATTTCATTTAAATTTTAAACTATTAGGTAAACATTTTCGTGAAATTAGTTGACTTTTTGTTAAGCAGACACATATTGCTTCATGTTTTAAATCACATTAAATAAAAAAGTTATTTGGAATGATAAAAAACATTCGGGTTATGTTAATTTTTTATTCCAGACACGCAAACTTCCATTACTTACCAACTAAAGTAATAGAAGAAGACTACTATTTCACAACTTGGAAAAAATAATTAATGCATTGAATTAATTATGAAATGATGCTTTTCTACATGCTTTTGGAATGTCAGAATAACAGTTTTATCAACGTGAAAATCAGGTTTTAAACTGCGAATATCAAACTGTCAATCTTTTTGGAGATACCCCATGTATTTCTGAAAAATTAGTTCTTTCATTCAAAGATTGCAGTAGCTTTGTTTCTTTGAATTTATGTTCATGTATTAAACATACAATTTTGATCGGCAGTAAAAATATAGACTTCTATGACATGTAAAAAAGCCTTATAAAAACGAAACAAATATTTATTAAAGTCTCACCTCAGAATGTTATTAAGAATTATTTCAGTGCATACTGAACGTTTGTTATTTCCTAATTTAAAAGATTGGATTCCAGCAAGTTTTTTTTCTAATGGAGTGCGTAGTATTGGTTATCAACCAATGGTTATCGACCATTGCAGACCTTGTGTGTTCCCAGAGATTGGTACCAACTCTTTAAGCGGCACCACAATAAGTGTAGTACAATTGCCGCAATTTTTGACACTCAGTTTACCACTACATGGTGGCACCTGAGCTCTAACTGATGCAAACTGAACTAGAAATTTAATTTAGCCGAGAGTATCCGTGCCAAACGGATACTCAAGGAATCTTTAACATACCGCATAATCATACGACATGGGCGCTGACGATTTTCTGCATCTTTTAAATCCAGACTTGGGATAGGTTTGATCATGCGAACTTAGGCGTACGAGGCCTGCACCTTATTACTACCCTGCCGGCCCTGCAAAATTTGAAATATGAGGAAAATGCTTACCTCGTAGGTTGTTGGTGCTTGAATCCGGAAGAATACTGGTAAAAAGACGAACGATGAAAGCAGAATGCCAAGGGAGAAACCAATGACTCTAAAAGCGTACTTTGTGCCAAATCGGTACATTTCACCCGGTACTCCAAGTAGTGAAATACCAGATGTAAAGGAAGCCATCAGGGAAACTGTCACAGGAAGGACAGCCATGTTTTTCCCAGCTAATAAATATTCTTCAGTTGTTTTCTGCGTTTTACCTGCAAAACGGAAATAAATGCCAATGCCTCCTGAGATTAGAAGCACCACAAGGATCGTAAGGTAGTCCACCGTTCCCAAGGTATCTTTTTGTCCTTCCATAACTGTTTATGTCTGTCAAAGTACCTAAAAGGGACTTATTTTCTGTCAAGTACGATACTAATATAAATTATATGTAATGTTTAACAGAAGTCTGCAAAAAAAAAAAAAAACATACACTACAAAACATACATACAAAACAATTAAATAAACAGGATTCATCAATCCAAACACACAATAGAAAAAAATTACAGATTCTTTCGAAGGAAGAAAATTACATAGCATTGAATTTTTTTCCTGAAAAGTTACAATTTTCGCAATCAGGTATGAGTTAGTGCTTTTGTTTCTTTAATTTTATGTGTATGGATTACACATAAAATTTTGCTTGGCAACAGAACTATTGATTTCTAGTACTTGAAGTAAATTCCTTAGTACTTAAACAGAAATTAAATTTATTAAAAATCTCACCTCAGGATGAAGGTGGATATAATTTGCGTGCCTACGTTTCCTAATTTATAAGATAGGTATAAAGAATGGGCTCTTACCTAGTACATCAAACCTGCAGAACTTTAATGATTCTGCTGGATTTTAAAATCTGAAATGGCTATTAAAATAAGTATGATGATAGAGATATCAATAATATCGAGCAATTAGTTCTTTGGGAATCTCGCAAAATATCACCAAACTGAAACTTGGTTTGCCATCTCATTTTTGGGGAAGCCAAATTGTCTCAAGGTTGGCGATGGATTGCCAAATTATCACCAATTCAACGTCACTTCCTGGTGCATTCCGTTTCATAATTCCCCACTATTATTCATTTATTTCTTTACTTTATTCTGAATTATCAGTATAACATCAGTTTTTGGTCAAAGAAAAAAATAAGCAATCTTGATAGTTTCAAATTACATTAAAACAAAAAATCGTTGTTAAAACATCGCAATGTGTAATGAGCAAAAGAATCGCTTTTTTAAAAATTAATACTAGTTGATGAGACACACTTTTCCTTCATCTTCTTCTTCTTCTATATAAATAAAACAAAGAGTTTGTATATTAGTCTGTGATTCGATCGCCTCCTGTCGAGATGGAAAGGTCAAGGAGCACGAAACTTTGGCTACAGATACCGTTTTTACGTTTAAGGTTTTCGATATATTCCGTATACGTTTAAGGTTTTCGATATCGCTGATTTTTAATAATTTAAAATTTCGCCTAAGAGGTGATAATTCTCCCCCTCCCCATACAGTTAATTGTTCTCAATCTATTATTTTACGATTTCACAACCGCGACAAAAATCCTTATTAGCAATATTGTTCTCATTTGATACAATACGTGATTTGTTTTCACTGCAGATACATGGTGCATTTGCATTATGCTTACATAACTATAGTGCAATTTGGCGATCTTCTGCTTTATGACATTTATTCATATTTATTTTTGTAACATTTATTTAATTTTGGTCTTACATATTTGGCGCCCTTTGGACAGAGTATAACTTTCCCTTTCTATCAACGCATATTTCACACGTCAGTATTGGTTCCGTACTAAACATTCTCTAACTTAAATGTTCGTGTTTATTTGCCTTTGGAAATAACGCTTTTCTTTTTTTCCGTTTTTAGTCGACTTATACAAAAATTCTATTTTATTTGAATTTTCAGCAAATGTTTTAACGATTTTACGGATGGAATTTTTAAGAATCAGTATCCTTATTCTGGTGAGGATTTTAATATGAACTGTTTTTAATTTTAAGAGCAGCAGCTTTTAAAGGTCTATATTCTAAGGTAGCGATTCTCAACCTGTGGGGCGAGAAGAGGCGCGAAAATATCCAAGAGAAAACATTGCTTTAAAAAATTGATTAACTGACTGAAAGGAAAGCACACATACACATAGAAAACAAAATACATTTCGACATATTTAATAACTTATTAAAGTAAAACAAATTACTAAATTAAAACTTTCTTAATCAAAACATACTAAATTAAAAACAAATTTAATAATTATTAGTAACTTCTTTGGGCCTGTCTTTCAAAGCAAAGTTTTTCGAAGGAAGACGTAATATTAGAAATTGCCACCCTCAGTTGTTTCTATACTTAGCCGAGATCTATAGTTTGTCGTCAAAGAAACCCCAGCAGAAAATCCAGTTTCACAAAAGTTGTTGAGGATGTTGAAAATGGTAATAGAACGCGAAATGCCCTTGTTTATAGGGCAGAAAATCATCCTCTACTCCTGCCCAAAATTCAAATAGTGATTTATTACTAAATTTATTTTATTACTAAAATTACTTGTTTTTACTCTTGTTTTGGCAGTTAGTTAAAAATAATTCAAAAACAGAATCAGTATACATTATTGCTGTATACATTTTATGGTAAGGGGGCGCGATGAAAATTATGATAGAAAATTGGTCCGCGAATACTGAAAGGATGAGAAACGCTGGTCTAAGGGGTATTTGTAGTTACTGACATCTTTATTTTAATTAAGATTTTTTCTGGACTAATGTCCTGATTCTAATAGGGATGTTTAGTAATAGTTGTCTTTATTCAAATGAGGGATTTTCAGGAATGTCTTCTTTATTCTAGCATGTGTTGAACACATTATTTGAAAATAAAATTAAGTGATAATTAAACTGTAAGTTACGTAGTTATAACAAAAAAAGTGTCATGTAGCGGACTCTACGTTTTCAGAAAATACTGTGAAATGGCCCTATATTGGTACATCATACGGCATAACAAATTTTAAAAAGTATTTATTTTATTCTACTTATTTATCTTTTTAATTCTAGAAACAAAACCAATCCAAGAAACAATTCTGCAAATATTTCTCAAAAGGAACTTTTAAATTATTTTGCTAAAATAATAAAAAATGCATTTTATAAAATTAAATGTACATACCTCTTCAGTTAATTTCTTTAAAAAGTAGTTTTTACAGTTCCGATCACTTATGAGCATTTAAATAATTAGTATATTTGAAGACACGAAGTCCAATCAATATCTTCACTTATCACATTACCTCAGCATTTCAGCATTTAACGTTAACGAGGAGAGCAAAGTAAATCCATCAAAAAAGAAAAAAATATATATGAAAGAAAACCAAAGGTATCTAATAAAATCAAAAATTTCAGAAGATTTCTCAATGAAAGCATTAATTAAATGCACTTTGCATCTGAAACAAAAGCATGTAAGTGAGCACGGAATTACGCATATTTTAATTTCTTCGTTAAATGTCGTTTTTAATTTTTAACTACACGTAAATAGCACGAATCAACAGACCAACTTTAACGCAGCCAACATTTTATCTGCAAAGCATCTGCACACCGCTATTTTCTTTTATTTTAAAATTTACATCATGACGTTTTGAAGTCCCATAAATGAGACAGTAAATCAAGCAATAAAATGAGTGAATAAATTGACATAGCTGCGTCTAGGTGCTAAATAACTTTAACATTACTAACTTTATTGCTGTCACTTATGTAACGCCATGCCTGTAAATGAAGCGCTGCTAAATGACATGTGTATCCATTTAGTAGAGATTGAAACAGAAAATTAAATCGATTTCAAGTCAGAGGAAACTTTACTTTCATTTATTCTGAAAAAAAGGACGAGCAGAAGAGATATTAATGAATAATCGACGAGACTTTTTTTCCCCTGAGAATATTTCACACATTTTAAAACAAGACTTGCGTGAACAGATAGACAAAATTTATTCAATCCTTTTTTTTATTCCTAATCACTTACTGTTATAATGTTATTATTATTATTATTAAAGTATTATTCTTATTATTATTGTTATTGCTATTATTATTGCTGTGGCTTTTGTTATTTTTATCGCTATTATTGTCATTGATCTTAAAATTATTTTATTAGAGTTGTTGTTGCTGTAGTTTCTCGACTTTTATTGCCTATCATTTCTTACTAATCTTCTTTATACTTTCTGCATTCAAGATCCCCTTATTTTACTGCCCCAAAGACATCGCTGCTGGCGACGTTTTTTATAAATTCAACACGTGCGGTTACGCACGGCGTTGTATTTATACATCATAGGCGTATAAAGAAATGCATTTTGGAGGACGTTATGCTTTTTTTTCTTTTACAGATTTTCCACGGTAGAAGTTACTGGCTATAAACAATATAATTTTTACTTTTTGCAATTGCATGATTATTGCTAACTTTTTCAAGCCTGCTCAATTGAAGTGTGTTACAAAAATATGTAGAGCAGGATAGAGGAAATTTTCCGCAATTTAAAGAAATTAAAGAAGAAAAGCATTTACGTTCCGTTAATTTTAAATATCAGATGTGAATACACGATTTTAGATATCGAAGACAACATATAACATATAAATTCCTGCATTCTACAAAATAACGTTTTCTCGGTTTAGTTATATCCAGAACTTCTTCATTAATTTGCGTAAATATTTTTGAGAATAGTTAGTATTGTAAGTTCCTTAAGGTGTACCTGAGATGTTGTGTTGAAACAAGAAGAAAAAAAAAAACTCTTTTCTTAGCGTTTGCTCACTGTCAAAAAATCTCTTGAAATTAAAGGAAATAAAGTCTTACACCCCCCCCCCCTTTTTTTTTGTTAAACATGCGTTTCAGATCGGCCATATACGTTTGAACATGTTTCTTGAAAATCAAACGTATGCAACTTACAAAACATCTAAATATCTCGGGCTACTTTTTTAAACAATACGCATTCAGAATAAGAAAAAATATTTATTTATTATTATTTTTTTAATTTTATTTTCTTTTTAAGAAAAAAAGTAAATTCTGATTGACGAATTTAAGTTAGGAAATGAACAATTTTGTTACAATATATGATGACGCTCGGTTTTTATGATCGCAATTTTTGCGGTTGCGAATTTTTAATTTTTGTTTCAGTTCTGAGGAAATAAAATACAATTTTTGCTTTTTCAGATAATCAGATTCAACATTTTACAGCGAATTCGAGTTTTTATGCTCGCAACTATCAGGCAAGTTCGCATATTCGAAATTCGGTGTTTCTCACATTTTCCTTAATTTCATTACGCTGCTTTTAATACTCAGTCGGGAAGAAAAGTTCTTCAGCGTTTAGCCTATGTATGAAAAACTATCAAATCTAAAATGTGACGAATGTTACAATAGCTACGCAAAAAAAAAATTAAGTTACAAAACATTAAAAAACGAAATAATTAAATCAAGGTTGAAATAAATTAAAAGTGATAATAAAAACACATGTTCTGATAAAATTTCAAAGTAATCGGTGAAGTACTTACCGAGATTTGAGGTTATGAACCAAGGCTGAACTTGATCGTAACCGTAAACTGGATCATGTTCAGCCTTGTATGAACGAACGAACACTTACATTTTTATTTATATAGCTTATATTACCCGGAGTTGAGGAAACTGCTAATTATTATTTTTGGATCAAGGTAAGCCTTAAGAAATCGAACTAAAAAGCTTATAACTGGCGTTCTTTTTGACATAGAAACTTCGAACAAATTCCATCTTGTGCAGAAAAATCAGCGCTTTCGATCGATTACGTCTTGTACTTCTATAAAAATTCCTTTGACATATATATGGAATGAAAAGAATCGGTTAACAATATTGAATCTAAATAAAATAAAACCAGCAGAATACACGAAAAGCTGATACAATTTATCATGATTCAAGGTTTTCTTCCCCCCCATAATGGGGAATTTATGTAGAAATTTGCTTAAAATTGGAATAAAAAAGGAACTACCTGTCGGATTTTTTTCTAACGGGTCTATAATAAATCATCCTCTTGAATCACTCTGTCTACTGGCAAAACAATTACAATGTACAACAATTTACGTCAAGAAAAAGCATAAAGCTTTGATAGAAAAACAAAATTGAAAAAAAGGAAAAACCGTTTCATTAGAAAAGTTACTGCTATTGATAATAGTAATGCTTCGAATTCTCTCGATTGTATTGATTTTGAACTAGCGCTTTTGAACTAGCGCTTTTGAAATTCAAAATCCTACTAAGACATCAGAAATATTTGAGTTCCTTTTACTTCTTAACTACATTTCTATTGGTTGTATCGCTTCAAAACTTCGCTCAGATATACTAGGAGAGTCAAACTGCATTTTAAGCAAAAAATTGAAAAATCGGTATTTTCATCAATTTTTGCATTTGAAAGGTGCCAAGTACCCTTAAGGGAGAAAAATCTTAATTGGTATGTATTTCCGAAAAAGTAAAATGCAAGTTGTAATTTAAAATTAGATATTCGGTTATTCTTCAATCAAGAAAATGCTCTATTTGAGCTTTATAAGTTAGGTGTGCTGATGTGTTTGGTATTAGTGCTAATCTGTTTAGTGCTAATTTGTTTTTGATTTTACTTTTTATGAATTCGTTTCTTTTATTTTTTAAGAACTTTTAAAGAAAAAATGTACACTAGTTAACGTCATTACGCCTTTCAGTACTCTCGAAGAAAACGTATCGGACTTGTTTTAAAATAATTAGGGGGAGGGAGTACCGGACGTGACTTTGATTAATTAGGGAAAGTTGCAAATTTTCGTACGGACTGCATTAAAATAGAATTTTGAATCATTTTGGCACACTTTTATGGTATTAAATTTCTCAGAAAATGTTCTTCAATATTCCGACTGTTTTCTAAACCTTGTAAATGCAAATTACATCAAATATTATTTTTTAATTGAGTTGTACCATTAGTAATTTGATATCGATTGTTAAGTCACAATGTTCTGCAAAATGTGTATTTGTTAGAAATGTCACTGTTAAACTGCTCGCCCCCCCCCCCTTTTTTTGGCGCAAAAGCCTTTTATGAACTTTAAGCTTTGTTACTGTCTTAATGCGTATCTTTTGCTTGAAGTGCTTATTAGATTCAAGTAGTTAGCTTTTGAAACGAATACATTATGGTGACGAAATATTGTATTTATCGCGTTTTGCAGATGTTCCCTTATGATAAAAATGTTCGGTAAAGTATTGCAAACTTGTCTATTTGTTATACTTTACTGTATTTTAATAAAACTAATGTGAATGTTACAGAAATTGTATTTTATGTGATCAGTAAAGTTTTGTAAAAAGATTGGATGTTATTTCAGATTTCGTATGTAATTTTTGTGAGCAATTTAGCATTAAATAAACTTTATTTCACTAAAATGTCAATGTTTTCTTTTTGTTCCTGTTCTTTGTTTAACTTTAATGTTTTCCTTTATTTGTTTCAATTTATTATAATATAAATATTTAAATTCTACTCATTTATATTAGTTCAAAAAAGTTAGTTAATGCCTAATTTTATTATTAAACTTGAATAATCTTAAGTTTTAAAAATTACTCTTACGTAAAGAGAAAGATGCAAAATTCCTAATTTTATACTAAAATTAAATTATAGTAATATTGCAGCAGTACACATTTTAGATGCGAATAGGTAACTTAAAAGGAAAAAAGATTTTTAAAAGAAAAGCACTGCTTATATGTGTTACTTTAAAAAAGGCTGCCCTTAAGATTTTTCTTCAAAGCGAAATTAGCGGTTTAAGCAACTGAACATGGCATTCATATATTTTTTTTTCGTCGCAGAACGTTCAGAATCGAGTGTGAAAAATAGTATAAAGCATTCTTGGAACTCTCTAATGTAAAACTTTTAAAGTACAAATGAAGGTTTAAAAAAAAAAAAAAATCTTAAACTAATATTTAAATTAAATAAAATCATGTTTAGTTACAGTTCACGCTTCACAGTCTGAATAACATGTACGTTTTTTGCAATCTTTACACTCTTGAATTTTCTAGGTAGTAATTTTATAAGTAATTAGTTTTTTACAAAGCTCAAGTCCCCAAATTGACCAAAATCTTTTACAATGTTCAGCGAGAATACTTTTAGAATAAAAGGTAAAACTCTGAAAAGATATTAAAATGGAACACATTGAATTCGCTAAATGCGACAAGTTTGATTCATTCTTCGTAAGACAGTCCCCCACCTCCCCAGTCGTTCTCTGAACGACTTCTACTTAAACTATTATATGCCTTTTGCACAAATAGGGAAGGAGAAGGATAGGGTCACGATAAAAAAGAAGTTTTGGAGTTTAAGAAAAATGTTTTGGAGAAGGAATTTTCAATCGATAGTCGGAAAACCCAACAAAATATCTTAGTGTTACTGCTTCAAATATTATAATTCGAACATATAATTATATTTTTAGGGTGAGTAACTAAATTTGATCGCACAAAATTTGGAATTGGAACTTTGCATTAAAAATGGAAAATGAATATGGAACTTAAAATGTGAACACATTTTATATTTTTCATTTTTTCTGTATTCTTATTTTCCTTTTAAAGTGAACGACAGATGGCGCCACCAAGAAATGAAAGTGAGAGGTTTCTAAATAGTATATGAATAAAATATTTTTTAAAAAAAAATAATACATTATTTTCTCTGATTTGTGTCAAATACTGTCACATCAGGTCTGTTTATGTTAGAAATTCAAAAAAATAGAGATGTTAAGTTTTGATATAATTCTTCTTGCAAGGATCTTAATGAGGTTTAATAGTCTGAAATTGAATTCCCCCATGTTCCATTTCTAGTATTATTTCAAAACAAAAGTGAAAAAATGTGAACATTTCATACTGAAAATTCAACTACACAAAGAGCTTTGCATAAGGGCCCCCCCCCCCCCCCCCTTGTCACGCATCATGCTCTGTTGCAAAATGCATGATGTCATTCTTTCGTTAGCAGATGGCGCCACTAAAATTGAAAAACTTCTAAGCAGAATTTGGCTGGTTTTTTCCCGCGTGTGATAACACACTAAACAACAAGCACCATAGTATTACATACCGTTGAAGGAGGGAAATATTGAGTTTTTACAAAATAGGATAAACTAACAAGAAGTTCCGTCTAGAACTATACGAGCCTACTTTCCCGTATACACCAAATTCAAATTTATAATCTAGCTATCTCTTTCTCTCTCTTTATTATTTATCTTTAGTTCTAATTATTGAAAATATACCTTTTTCAACGGATAATACATATTCATTCACTCACTCATTCATTCTTTCATTTATTCAGCCATGCATTTATTCATTCATTCGTTACCTCATTCAAGTGTTTATTCATTCATTTACGCATTCATGTATTTATTCACTCATTTATTTATATTTTCATTTATTCAATAATTTATTCATTCATTCTTTTCCTCATTCATTTATTCATTGATTTATTCTTTCACTCTTTCATTTATTCATTCATTCATTATTTCACTCATTGAGTCACTGAGAAATATCCTTGAAAATCCCGATCAAAAAATTTCATAGCAAAATAGGCTCGTACGTTCTGGATAAACTTTCTATTTCTACATGTTCTACGTTATAAGAGCTTTCCGATAAAGTTTGTTCCAAGCAAATCGGTCCGTTAGATCAGGATTTATATAGGGTTGAAATTTCCCCGTAAGCTCTGTGTTAATTTTTTGAACTGTTCAAAAATGAACAAAAACTGTTCAAATCAATATTTCACGCCGAGAACTCCTTTCAATAAGCTTTCAATAGGAACTTGGCTCTTGTGCCCAGAGTTTACAGAATTTGCTTCAATTTTGTCCATAGGCGCTAATGTTAAAATTTTTTGAACTGTTCAAAATTGAACAAAAAATTGTTCAAATCAAAAAGTGAAATATAGAAATGAGATGTCCTCGCCGAGATCTTTCGAATGCAAAAAGAATTTTTCCAATCGGACAATTCGTTCAAAAGTTATTAGGGGGGGACAGACCGACAGACCGACAGACAGACAGACCGACAGACAGACCGACCGACAGACCGACAGACCGACAGACACACTTTTTCCCCATCTCAATACCCTACTTTCAAATTTTTTATTTTTCAATCTTTATTTAATTACTTCACTTATTTTTGACTTTTCTTGATTTTTAACGATATTTTCACGATACATTAAGCCTTCTTTCATGCTTTATTATTATTTTTTTTTACTTTTACGGGAAAGTAGGCTAAAAAAGAGAAAAGCTGCATTAGTAAAATCAAATGAATGGTAAAGCTGATAGAAGTAATAATTGCGTTACATTCGATTGCCTTTTTTGTCATACTTGCCAGAAATGTACCTAGCAATATTTTCATTGAATGAAATATTCCTTGGAGGTTTTGTTTGAATGAGTACAAAATTAGTGAACAGCATTATGATGACAGAACAGTATGGTAAAGAAAAACTAACGTTTTATGGATGAAATAGCCCATGGCGGGGGTACACGTATACTAGTTTAATGTTTAACTTTTTGTTGATACATTTTTCATTCAAATAAAAATTTAAAAAACATTTCCAATGAAACATATATTTTTTAGAATGTTGTTAAAGTTTTATTGAAAATACAAAGCGTGAAAGTACGCTTAGCTAATTTTCAGTGCACGAAATACACTTGCAATAGGAATTTAAAATATCTGACCCTTAACAACTGAATTTTAGCACAATACTAGTTAAAAGCATACATTAAAGTTGACTCATAAAACTTTATCTTAATTGAAGAATTTATACATTTACATGTCAAAAACAATGATTCCTGCATAATTTTTTTTTCCTTTACACTTCTCTATAGTTCTGATTACCCATGTATATATTATTTTCTTATCAATTTATATCCTAAATTCTTTTTCCCCTTCCCATATTTCTTTCTCAAGGGATATTTATTTTAAAAACATTTATTTTATCCTGGTCGGTCACTTGAAGCAATAGCTTTTATTTCATTTTAAATATATATTGCATCGTTCCTTTTTTTTCAAAGCAATTTCCTCTTTCCTTGAATTTTTTCTCGTTTTCCCTTTTCCTGAAATTTCTTGGTTTTCAAAAAGAATTTCCTCTTTTAAAAGTTAAAAAAATATACACGTGAAGGTAGATCTAGAGGAAAAATATTTTTTGGAATAAACTGACAAACACGATTTAATTTTTAAAAAATAATTTTTATTTTAAATGTTAATAATTTTAATTTTATATTTGTACTAAGTGGGATACTATAATATAGTAGCCTATATTCATACGAAGTCCCTCCTAAAAAGTAATAAAGATTTACTTTTATACCATTTATGAGATGATTCTTTAAGATTTATATGTTACAAATTAAGCTATTTATATTTCACACAGTAAAAAAAAGGGTCGTCCAAAACCCGGTACTACCCGGTCTTGTCCGACTGCCAAGGTCCCTGTTTTATCCGACAACGCCATTAATCAGAAAAGACGGCTTAACACATTTCAAATTTGATGCAAAACCTGGTTAAATAATTTGAAATAACTGCTGAAAAAGGTGTTATCAAATGTTGTACTTACCTAAAATAAATCTCTAAGCAATTAGAAACTACAAAGTGAAATCGGTGGTGTAAAAATCAAAACTTTTCCACTCGAATTTTTCGAGACATCGGCGTTGACAAACAAATAAACAACACTGCCTTTCATTTAACTTCAAATAACATGGCGGTTGTTTGCAACAAGTTTCAAGCGTTTTCCGACAAATGGCAATACTAGTCAAGCTAAAACTGCTGGGTCCCGGTTTTATCCACCTACCCGGTTTTATCCAACTTTCTCCTATGTGGTAAAAATGAATTCATGTTGGACGTAGTTTTTCATAGTAACTGAAGTTTAAAATAAGTATTATAAACTTCACTTCTATTCCCCATCTATGTAAAGATGCATACAAAGTGTGGGGCAATACGTTGCATATGCCAATACATATTAATTTCACAAAAGTTGAAAAATATGTATAGCGTGGTTAACATTAATTTTTAAAAAAGTCGCAACTGTTAAAAGTGTCAACTGGTCATTAGTTACTATTTTCAATTTCCAAGTCTAATCTTATGCTTTTTTTTTTCTTTTTGTATGTGTTCTATGCAGTTTTTCCTAGTACTTACTGGACCGGTTTCCCCAATACTTATTAGTTTTTTCCCACTAAAATGAGAAATAATAATTTTAGCTGTAATGTTTGCTAATGAAATGTTTCAAATGAAATTTTAAAAATTTTGTTTAAAACTTTAATGTGGTACGCATAAAATGGCATAGTATTAGACTTAGAGATATATTTTTTTAACCTGAAATTTTTTTAATTTGTACAAAATTAAAAATTGATATTCTAACTGATCGCTTTTTAGAACAAAATGATTATTTGTGTTATACTGCTAAATGGTCATCACATTTGGCTGTTATCCTAAGTCAACTCGTCATGATGAAAAGTATTTCAATACATTTTATATTTTAACATGTTACAGTAACTTTGCAATACTTGTTATATCAATATAGCTGGTACAACATTAACTTGTTATACCAAAAACCAAACTATGTTGTACAAATTTACTTCTTAAATTTTCTGGGATTTCTATACTTGCTAAAAACATTTAATTGCTTCGATTTTCATACATAATGCAAACATTAAGATTTTTACTTAACGTTAAGCGCGGCGTCTTGACAAAGTGATGACGTTCTTCGTGATGTCATTCGTGCCGATTATGACACTAAACTTCAGCTATACGACATTTTGATCATTTTAATATCCCCCACAATATCTTTAATGCTCTGTCGTGCAAATTGTTATCAGTGACGAAGTTTGCAGTTTTGCATATTTGATTTCGACCCGTCAATCTTACTGCTACGCATGTTCCACCAAAGCATGAATACCAAACAGATTTTCGGCATCGTCAGCAGGATACACGAGTATTTCACGTAATTTGATTAAAAAAATTATTTAATTAATGCAGTTTCTTTTATACATTACAAGTGTTTGCTGTACTACAATTCGGTTATTAATTATATTCGGTTATAATTAACATAAAATTAGTTCCATGCAGGGATGCCCAAAAGGGGCGGAGGTCACGGGGCAGACTGCTCCACTGAAATTTTTATGGGGGTGTTTTCAGCGAGTTTTAGGGCTTTGTCGACTGTTTGGTCGATTGGTGGGGGAAGGCACTCCTGGTTCCATGGATTTATCTTTTATGTTTAAGCAGTTTTTTTTTTTTTTTCAATTGTACTAAATAATGTTAATCTGCAGAGAGCAGTTTGTTCTGTATGACAAGTAAAATTATGTGAAATTGGAGTGACTAGGGATAATATAATTGTATATTGTTGGATAAATGTTAACTGGAAAATATCTGATTTTGCTAAGAAAAGTTCGAGAGCCTTTATCAGCTTATACTGAATACATTTCGCTGAGAAAAGTGTCGTAGAATATTTTATTATCGTAAGTAGGGGGTTAAGGCCTATTAAGGCCTATGGGATCACTACCCCCCCCCCCTCTCCTCCAAGGAAAAAAAAAAACTTTTATCCTCGTTCGCCTTGAAGTTACACCTGTGGTTCTGTTTCTCCGACAGGTAGCAACACCAGACAGTAGCAACACCAGACTGAAGTGTTTAATTTGAGATTTCAGAATACAAGTGAATCAAATCCACATTTTGTCATTTTCGAGTTAGCAGTGCAATAGCAGGCAAAATTTCAGAGCAATAATGAACCAAGTCTCTCTTTGAACTTTTAAAATTTCATTTATAATTTAAAAAATTTTGAGAGGTAATTTTGTTATAAAGCTTTAACTCTAAACCTCTGTATCCCAAAGAAACTTTTTATGAACTTGGTTCACTTGTATTCTGAGCCCTCCAATTACTGCTCAACTGCTTTTGAAATTTTTTTGGTTTTGGGTGCAACGGATTCCCCCCCCCCCCCTCACGGAAACTAATTCCTTTCGCAATAATGATTTTGATATTTAATTCAATGAAAATAATATTAGTATTTATAAGAAGTTCACAGACATCACTTCTTTGAAAAAGAAATTTTATTATAATAGCTGCAATTTTTATCCTTAATCGCAATGAGAGTTATAGTGATCCAAAACAATCACTTACCTAATTTTCACTGCCCTATTCAAAATGATATAAAACATTAGTTTATAACAATGTAAAAGTTCTTTGATAATAATGTATGCAATGTATTATTTATGGTAATGTATAATTGAAAACATTTTGAAATCTCTGTGATTCTGTTGCCTTCAAAACATTCTTTTAAAAATATCAGCTGTAAAATCCCATGACATAAAATTGACGTTTTATCATTAACACAATAAAATCACATTTTCAATGTAAATAAAACAAAATCATATTTTCTTGCAGTTTTGATAGTTTCCCTATTCATCCGAAGCCCTTTTCTCGTGCGAGTTTAATCAGTACAGCGTCACTGTTATAAATTGTATTACACATACTCATAACCTGACATACTCATTACATGACAAAGTTTTCGTGACCAGTCCCGAAGGTACCAAGGCTTCCCTCCCCTTCAGTCTCAGGTCCAAAGAGGGAGGTGACATAGTTGTGGCAGCGCCATCTGGTGACACCGGACTATAGCGTGCTAGGGTTAATGCTAGCCACCTGTCAGGTGATCCTTCACAAATGGCCAACAATTCCAGTGGTTTTGAAAAGGGCGAATGACGACAAGACAAGTACCTCCATGTAAAAAAAAAAATAGTCCTCTTCATGACGAAATCAGAAGAAGATTCGGTCAGGAATCAGAAAACCGAATACTATGTTTTTCCCACTATCTCCTTCAAAAAGACCTTCTTACAGTTGTATTTCATGATCACTTTCTTCATATAAATGTAACAAAATAGTTTGTCTTAACTTAATTGGTTGTATGAATCAGCATTTTGTGATGGATATGAGATGAACATTAATGAGAATAAAATCTACTATTCGATAGTTTTTCAGATAGCTTCTTTCTCTTTTGTTTTGGAAGATCCATTAGCTGTCCCACTCACCATTTCCAGTTCAAGTGGCGCCTGAAATATCATTACAAGATTATCAATAATTATAATGATAACATTTGCTAAGAATCTTAAATGAAATTCGTCTAAAATGCATAAGCACATTACAGAGCAAGTAGGTTATTGCCAACCTTCATTTTAAATGTTTTAATTATACAGAGTATCGTTTATACGACGATCGTTTATACGACGTTTTAATTTGGTCCCAATTCTTAAATTTAGCCAGTAGGGTAAAACGATTATACCACATTTTTCTATAGTCCTTTCGTATAAATGATACTTCACTGTATTAATAAAAAACATTTACTGGTGTTAAAATTAGTAGCTTTTTTTGATACTCCGATTTAAAAAGAATATATTTGTGTGAAAAGAGTTTGTTTTAAAGCAGAACTTTTTTATTATTATTGAAATGCGTTGAAATGTTTAAAAATTGATATATTAGTGCAGCAATAATGTAGTTTAGGGCGTAGTAGAGAGAAGCTGGATAAATGCGTATGCTATTGGTCACAACATTAGTGTGTGACAACATCAATATCTGGATCTGATGTCTATCTAGTGTCAGATTAAAGACATGACATAAGTAATTTACTTTCACAACTACAATCGGTCAATTGCTACCAGTAGACTAATCTGAATTTCTATTTCTTGTGCTTCTCTGACGCTCGATATAGCCTGCTTGATTAAGCTCTACACCAGTAAGCAATTTCAGGAATCCTGCTGTTGTCGGCCGAATGAATGTAAAATACACTTTAGAATTCTATTACTCTGCGCCAGGTTTTCATAGAGAACGAAGTTTTTCATTTTCCATCTCCTTAAATTGTATCTTTGGTGTGCCATAGTCTAGAAATAGGATCATAAAATAAGATTAAGTGAAACAAAAGCTATTTTACCGATATTTTAATTCTGTCCTTTTCAGAAAACTCAGTTTTTTTTGTTAGGAAAAACTTTAGAGCGGGACTTAAATATTCCCTAGGAACATGTTCTGTTGAACCTGAAAAAAATAAAAAATAAAATTAAGCAATTATGGTTTTGTTTTTTAAAATACAAATAAATGAACAAAATAATTAGGATAATTTAATGAACACATTAGTAGGCGAATGGCAAAGCTAATTAAATACATTTTTTAAGAAACTGAGGTAGTCGCTACTGTTGAATTTTCACTTTTTTAGGCATTGATTCTAAATGATACTGCTATACAGCCATAATTATAGCTGAGTGAAAATCTACAACGAAATAAATACATGTACATTTCCGAAACTTCAAATCTCAGATGGTGCCAGGCATAAAAACGGTTTAATCTGGAATATGATGATCTTCGTTTGGCAGAAGACGTCGGAGTACAGATATGAAAATTAATTTTTCGTATTTTGCTTTGAGTCATTTTAGATTTTATTATTTGAGTAAGATCGTACTTAGCAGTGGATTATAAGGGGTTTTAGAAATTTTAGTGTGCATAATAATGCTTTTTTCAAATAACTTAAATCTAAACAAAATTGAGCTAGCAGTCAGAAATGCTTTTTTTATTATCTGAGCCGCCTAAAGGATACGACCAAGAATAAAGAATTTTCCCTGGCTTTATATGAACGTTCAGGAACTAATAATTACTTGGTTAGGTATTACGGCATAGTATATGAAGTAATTAAAGTATATTTACACTTAAATATCAGCTTCTTAGTTAAAAGTGATTAAAACTTTAAATACATTTAAATGTCATTCTCATCCTAACTGATATTTCAAGTTTTTTCATCAGTGTAAAGATTCGTCCGCAAGAAAAGATTAAATGAACTTGACGATTCTTAAATTTTTTAAAATACAAACTATATGTTTTTGGCTTTCTTTTGAGAGAATTCGAAGGCTCTGAGTGACATACATAAATAATTACAAAAATTAAAATTTTCCTTTTTTAGTTTCCTTTTCAACTTTTTACAATAAATATTGCAAAAGCTCTTCCTTGTCCAAAAACGCTCTTTTTCATCCTCCAGTAATGGAATGCAAGCGTTTATGCGCAACAAACATTCAAGAATCATTTTTTACCGACTTGAAAAACTAAGAGTATAGACACATAGATCCAACACTAGTGCCGTATCCACACGCTGTGGCTTCAGCCTATATTAGTGGTGGTCAAACCAATGAAGCCACGGAGCAACTGCACCGTTTTCAAATTCTGCTACGATATCCCCCCCCCCCTAAAAAAATACAAAAGTAAAACTTTTCAATCCTCATTTATTCCATGCCAAAAAGCACGAGGAGCTTACTTTTTTGACATAATTATCACCTTTTCATATACTTAATATATTTCTGCCAACATAATATTTTTAAGTAAATTTCTGAGCCATCGGCGAATGGTTGCGAAATTTAAAAACCACCAAAACCACCGCGATCTACCAAAAAGTACCCTGCGAGCTACTAGTAGTTCACGATCGACGATTCGGCGACCACTGGTCGATATATTCAATTCCCCGGCGACCACTGGTCGATTATTCATTCATAAACAGCATGGCACCAAATAACGAATTGTCATGGGGAACCATAGCTGGTTTTATAAATTCTTTTGTCGTACCCTCGTGCCTTTTAGATTAACTGCATCTGAAAACTGATTTTGAAAGATAATGGGTGTTACTCACCTGTGATAATACTAACAATGATGCTTGATATGTATCCAACGATGACACAAGAAAAGAAACCTATAGGTGCAAACCACATGTAAGATACTCTGTACAGGGGAAAGAGATATCTGAAACGAAATTAAATTTCGCTATTTATTTACACAATTATTTTTAAAAACTTCATATCACCAAAGGATATATTTTCTTTTATATTTCTTTTATACAATTTAAAACATTTGTTTCATTTAAGACGTATATTTGAAAACAGCAATAAATATTTTAAATAAAATTTTCTGCTTAATTTTAAACTCTAACGCAATATGAAAGAAATGCTTTGTTCTATTGTTATATTCAGTTAATGAGACCACTTTTCTAAAAAAAAAAATTTCAAATGCAAAATAACTAAAATACTTTTGCTTTTCTGCTTTTAATATTTACATTCTTACAAAACAATCAAAAAATGGAAAAAAGAAAATTTTTTTTCGCTTTCTTTTTTTTGTTTTTTTTCTTCCATTTTTATTCGCTCTTTTTTTCTTTGGACTATTCATACACACACGATTTTCCCTAATTTTCGGAATTCAGAAAGCAATTATCAATACATTTATGTGAGAAAAAATCTTAGTTTTTTAACTCAAAATATTTAAAATTATTTTTCAAATATATCATTCATAAAACTTCGTATTTTTTAAAAGGTTATTGAAAAATAGAATCCCAAATGATGGAAAAAAAATTCTTTCTTATGACCAGAGGGAAGCTCACCAGCGTGGGTGCTGCCAAGGCTAAGAAATTGCTAGAGAGATTTGTAACACCGAATCTACTAAGAGTTGTGTCACAACTCTATTTTTTTCTTTTCTGGGAATGTGTTAGCCAGTGCACTTTCGTACCATGACTATCGATGACCTTTTGAAGATATTTCAGTTCTACAAAGAGTCATCCCGAAGTCAGTTTTCAAATACTGCCCTCCCCTTGTAAGAATATTTCAGAATGAAGAGAATTGGTATCCACTCTATGTTAGTAGTTACTCAAGAAAAACTAGTTAACTTAAAAGATTTTTTAATTAGGTTAACTTATAAAATTGCCTGTTTTAATTGGTGTTTGGGTTTGGTCTTGTACAGTTGTTCTACTAGTAATGTTGGAATGTTATTACGTTTGTTAATAGAAATGTGATTTATAATTTCGTAATAGTGATATTAAATTTGGTCACTTACTCTGAAGAAGATTCTAAGGGCGAAGTCGAGATGTTACTGTTGAATGATGAGCTAATGGTGGTATCCTCGTCAGTGAGGCTGAATGATGCTGGTGCAATGTATGGTAACAATGTTGAGTTCATCAGCTCACTGGAAGGGCATCCATCTATTGACACTGGTAATACTTCTGGAGACGGAGCATTAGCAGATGTTCCGAAACTAACCCAAGCCGTGAATGTTATTGAAACTATTAAGCCAACGATGACACCCTAAAACACAATTAAGAATAATGTGTCTTGCAGTACCCAAAATAAAATTCCAGTGAACGTATTCTAAATTTTGCAGTTGTATAAATTAGATAAAATATGAGACAAAAAACATGAAAAATTTCACAATCATATTAATTAGCTAGGAACAAAAATAATTAAATTAAAATTAAATTAAAATTTAAAAAAACATAAATTAAATTAACATTTTAAAAAAACATAAATTAAATTAAATTTTAAAAATTCTAAAAAAGTACAAAATTAAAATAGGTTACAGTGAAAAAAAATAGCACGAGTATTTCATTTTAAAGAAATATTTAAATTACGCCGCAAAGAAATGACGACAACCGTATATAAAACACAGTGCACAAAAAAATAAATAAATAATAAAAGAGAAGAATCAACTTCTAATTGTTATTTTTACAATAAAAATTTAAAAACTTGATCAGGAACATTTAAATGTGCATTTTCTTATGGAGAAATAACTCGTAGTTCACTTCTTATCAGCATATAATCTTTATTTAGTGATATTGATGCATGAGAAATAGTAGAAAATAACTTTAGCATGCGTGTAGAGCATTTGGGGAAATAGATTACGTATATTTTGTGATTAAATAATAAAAAACGTAAAAAATAAAACACATAAAAAAAACTGTATTGTCTCTCTTTTTTTTAAACTGTAGCAAAATGCAAGTTTGATGCAGGAGTTCCTTGTCCTTATTTATGCATTGTTTCCTTTTTATACATGTTTATTTCTTTTAATTATTGTTATTTTTTTATTTCTTCAAAAATATAAATATTGCAAAGAGTACTTCAGTTAAAAAGAAAAAGTATGATTTAATAAAAGTTTTGAAACCAAAAACTTTAAACACAAATTTTTTTATCAAATTAATGTAGAAGGGGAGAAAAAAATTTAAGACAACTCTTAACCAAAAAAAAAAAATCTTAAATATACTAAGAAAAATGTGTTGCATTATAAGTTCTAGCCAACTGTCTTGTACCAAGCAAATCCAAATCGGGCCCCTCATTTACGAGGATATTTTTATGCTTGCGCATGTATGTTCCGGTTTTTCTTTTAATGTTAGCAGGTATGCAAGGAGATTATACTTTTTGCCTCCCCCCCCCCCTCGCTTCTGAACAAATCCTAAATAACGTATTGGGTAGAAAAGAGCACATGATTTTACAAAAATTAGCTTTAAATAACAGATAAATGTATTTATATTTCTCATAAATGAAGAGGCGCATTTTTTCCACAAAAATTCAAAACAAGTACTAAGTAAAGATACATCCTTCTGTTAGCGGTTATGCTGGAAAAAAAATCTCCAGAAAAAATAATTGTCATCCCCTTTCAGAACTTTCCGAAATGTACGAGTTTCTGAAGGACAATTATTTCAGTAATCTTCATGAAAGTGTGCTGTCTAAATTAGCGGCATCTTGCATCAATATAGAAGGTCTTCCAAAGAAAAAGAGAAAAGTCTTATTTGAGGTTAACACCAAGAAACACAAGAAAGACTTTTCTGTCAATAAGAAAAGTGTAGCAAAAACTCATAAACTTACTGCATGTTATTCTTTTCACTCTGCATAATATAAATGCAGAAAAACAGGAATATCTATCAGCATATTCATAATTCTAATCATTTGTTTTTGTCAACATAATCATACAACTTACAAATCAAAAGATAGAGCACCTATACTGCACTCTCATCGAATTTTAACTTCAAATAATTTTTACCTTCTCATTAGATCTTTCTGTCATCATTCCTAAGAAAAATATCGCCAAAACAGGCCCTCCCAGAAGTCCGAACATCGTCAAAGAAGCTTGGACAAGATTGCCAAATGTAGCTACTAAGAAAGTTAGACAGACGCACAAGACACCATAAAATAGAGCTGAAAAGAAATGGTATTAAAAATTTACAAAAGATATTTGCAAGCCAAGAAAAATCTTAAAGGGGGAGAAATACTGCTTCTTTTTGCAGGAAACCTTACACATTTCCTATATTTCTACATTATTATGTCCGTCCTCATGGAGAAGTTAAACATGATGTATAAAAAATATATGTAGGGAACATTTTTTACAAATTTTTATGTTATTGTGTGTTGTGAATTCAAAATGCAGCAATCATGAACCGCTTCAAGACAAAAGAAGACAAGCCATTACAAGGGTTATTCAATGCTAATACCTGTACCCTGTTTCTCTTCGGGTAGAACAGCGTGCAGTTCTACCATCAGAAACAGAGCTCTAACTTGTAGAGTGCCAAGAAGAATCCAAATAGTCTAAAACCTGTAAAATTGACCGCCTTTGTAAGCTGACCACCTGCCTAAGTTGACCAATTTTTCCAGGAACAGAATCAGCCCTTCACCCTCTACCTCACCCTCTGTTGACTACCTGCCTAAGTTGACCACTAAAGCGCTGCACCGCAAGTGGTCAACTTACACTGCCCAAGGGAGGAACTGCAGATGTAATGCATGTGCCGTTTCTGTTCTCGTTTTATTTCGGTTGGGATATTTGATTTCTGGCATATCCTGTATGCCAGTTTACAAATTTATTTTGATTCGAGCAATCAGATAAACAAACATGCTGATTCGCATCCTAACCCATGCAGGAACGAACGAACTTCCCTAAAACCCGAATGGATTCGTCCTTTTCTGCCATGCGCAGAAGCGTATAAGTGTCAGAACTTCGTGGTCGAATTGTATGTGAGGATACCGCTGCTTTAATTCAATACTGAAACATCTTGAACTAAAAAATTATTTTAGTAAGTGCCTCATTTTCTAACTAAACTCTAATTACATAGCTTAAAACAACTGTGTGAGACTAGTACGGTGCCCAAACTGCATTTTCCGTGGTACATTTACTGATTTATAGCGCTGAAAATAAATGTTAAATACATTTGTCTCAAAACGACCAGTTTTAACTTGTTTAAAACGTTGAGCGCCATGTCAGCCATCGGTGACTGACACTGAACTTGCCGTTCAGGTTGCGTCAGCCATCCGTGACTGACACTGAACTTTCCGTTGAGGCCGCGTCAACCACCGGTGGCTAACAGTGGAAATATGATGCAAAACTAAAAAAATTACATTGTTTTAAGCAATTTCTTAAATCATATTTAAAATGTACTTAATTTTATTTGTTACAGGATTTTACCTGAAGACTGAACTCTCCGTTTAAGCCGCATCGGTTACCGGTGGCTGATACTAAAAGCGTAGCCTGACTGGAATTTCCTTATAAATTCGCGTGGCACTCAACGTGTTAAGTATGGAGCTAGGGCAGCGATATGTTAACTCTTTAATGTGGATTAGTGTGAGCAATCGCAGAAAATGTTAAAATCAGCCTTCAGATATCTGCTCTAAAGGAGCTTGAAATTTGAGACGAAAATCTATCCGGAAAAATTCTGACGGAGCAGGAACATAAGCCTAGAAAATATTTGTCTTAAAGTATTTATTATAAATAGTTATTAGGGGGACATACCACAAACAGACCGATGGGCAGACGGACAGACAAACAGACAACTCAAACCCCTACTTTCAATTTTTGCTATATTCAATCTTCATTTAATAATTTCACTTATTTTTGAATTTTCTTTGTTTTTAACGATTTAAAGATATTTTTACGTTACATTAAGCTTTCTTCCATACTTTTTTTTTTTTTTTACTATGACGGTAAAGTAGGATGAAAGAAAATCATTGTAACCGAAGCCGCGAATCTCGGAAACGACTAAAGCTTCTTCTTCTTACCTCAGAGATTTAAAGCTTTATTTTCCCACTAATAGACAGCAACCTATTCATTAATTTTATATTTACACTTTTAATCCAAAATCCAATTTAGGCAGTGATCCGATATAAGAGTCTTCGCCTATAATGTAATCACATCGCCTCTAGGCAAAAAAAATAACCAACTTACAAAAGTTTACCTACACATTGTAATCAATGCAGTAGTGAAAATTCTTCCGTTATGTAGCGGTCAACTTTTCAACTACAGAAATTTCACTATTCCCGATTTGTAGAGACAAAAACTTGCTTTGAATAGGAGGTTAACTTTGTTGTTTTGAGAATGAGATTAGCTCACATACAAGCATTTTTGACACATGTCACTTTTTTTGCTCGAGTGCAATATGGAAATTACATTTTAATAACAGAGTTATGGTAATAACTCTGTTATAACATACATATCAATATACAAAATTGATCGCTAGATTGATTTCTAGCAGCGTTGGAGTTGGAGTTGGAGCTAGAATCCGACTCATTTTGGATTGGAGAAGTCGAAGTCGTTTAATAATGTGTCGGCTACCAATGTATAATTGTTAAGGAGTCGGAGCCGGAAATTAAAAATTCCAGGAGTCGGAGTCGTTCCTTTTATCAGTGGTAGCGGTTAGGTAATAAGCCCACCGACAGATTTATATGTGTTCTGCAAATATAATCTTTGTATTCAAATATCAATATATTAAAGATTATATTCTCTTCTGTAAATAGTGTGTTTACTCACTTATAACTTTTGCACTGAACGCCGTCTTCTTTTCAGAAACACCTTTGGCAATGAAGAATGGACGAACGAGATCCTGCATTGTTACCGCCGTAAGCGAATTCACAGCAGAAGACACGGTGCTCAACGACGCACTGAAAATTCCGCAGATGCACAAGCCAGCTAGCCCAGGATACTGGCTCAGAGCAGACGTAATGAAATATGGAAGTAACTGCAAATAAAAATTTGAAAATTGAAGCCATAAGGGATCATTTATTAATGATGTCACGCATCGAGGGTGGAGGGGGGTTCGTAAAATTGTGACAAGGATAGGGGAGGGGGTAACGAGAAGTGTAATATCATGCTTATGCAACATAGCGTGGCATGTGACAAAGGGGGAGGGGTATGTTGAAGTGTGACATTTTGTCACAAAGGCGGGAGGGCGTCAAATATATGGGGAAAAAGCGTGACATCATTTATGGATGGTCCCTAAGCGGTTACCTGAATAACATAATTTCCCGATACTAAATATAATTGAAAATAAATATTTTCTGCGTAAATGCGGATATGTTTTTTACTTTGACTTTAGAAAATGCTGTAACTCTTTATGACAAAAATGTTCCTTGAAAATGAAACTAAAAAAAAAAATCACTTACTTATCTAATTACGTTTGACTTATTAATGGAACATTGCACTGGTTGAAGTGCGAAAACAATATGATCTCGAGCGAAGTTTTACTTCTCAGCATTAATGAATGTATACATGATGGTTGCAAAATTCATCATCATCATTGCGTAGATTTGTAATGGGCCGTTAGGCCCCGAGGGGCCTTTTACCCAGTATCTATGTGAGCAAACCTCGGAGGAGATCAATCTATGTGCCCTAAGGCTAACTTCTTTGTCCCCGAGGGGCAGGGGTTTGTCCAAATCATGGACGAGGGTTATAGTAAAAACATTATTATTGAAATGATAAGTAGATAATAATAATAATTTTTTTTTTTTTTTTAATTTTTTTTTCCATTTTTTTAAAAATTTTATAATTTTTTTTCTTTATTTTTATTTTTTTTGGTTAGTACGAGTAAGTGAGAAAAGCGAAGTCAAAAAGCTCCAATGTAAATAATTCACAGCGAGTTTGGTTTTGAAATTTCTCTCTTCTTTTCTTTCCAATCCTTCTCAGGTTACTTTCACTCTTCACAAGAGTTGTCATCAAAACGAGACGAGCAGGGGCTCAGCCCGGAATTATACGGTCATAGTTAGGCGAAGTGGATCAAGCTGGGGGTTGGGCAGGGGGATGTTCTTGGTGCTCAGCGAATCATAGTCAAGCAGACAAGTCTGCGCTGGGTAGGGGTGGTTGCAAAATTCCGGTGCTCTAAAACTAATACATAATTTTGAATATACCCAAAGAATGGTGGCAAAGGAACGTTGGTTTTAAATGAGCTATCGTTGATGTGTACTGGCCATTGTACTGATTGTAGATTTCGTTTAATTTAAGGTAATTTAATGACCAAATTCGATAGTAGATATTTCAAGCGCGGACTCGAGATTATAACATTTTTTTTTCAGAAAATGGAAATGTATTGATATAAAAAGATGTACTACAAATAGATTTCATTTCTGTGCTCTAAAAAGCAATTGATCTCTTGTGATTTCAAGCAGAAATAATTGAACATTTGGGAATGAAAAACTTTGCCATCGCCATTAGTATTGATCAGTGTGCGTAGCGTTCCTAAGCCACTTACCATTTTCTAAGCACTTTACCACTTTTCTGCGCGGGGCTGGTAACCGGAAACACTTTACCAGTGGTTGGGGTAGAGCTTAAGAGTTCTACTCACCCTGTTGTTATATTATCATGGTTTAAATGGACCAGCTCAACAATAATTGATTATGCTAAGTTTCATATGTAAATATGAAATACAAAGAGCTGAAAACGTGGTTTTGTCTTTTAAAGGGACAATATTTGATTGGTGAGATGATTAAAGTCATATGACTTGTATGAGTTCTATTGACTTGTGGGAAGTGTCAAAAACCTGGGACATTTTAAACGGTGCTAGATAATTCTAGTTTATCGAAAACAAAAAAATGGGAATTTTACTTTTGCATTTTTATTTATATATATATATATATATATATATATATATATATATATTTTAAGTATTTAGTCAGATAAAAATATGTAAATTAGATCACGTTAAATTACACAAATATAAGGCAATCAGTTTATCGAAAACAAAAATAGGAATTTTAAATTTCCTTTTTTTTTCAGGGGTGGGGTTTTCAATAAGATAAAAAATATGCAAAATAAGTCACATTGAACACATAAATATGAGGCAGACGTACATGAGTTTTTCTTAAGGAAACAAGAAAAGAAAATTTTTGAATCTGATGCCTCTCCTTTTTCTTGACTGTGTGTGCAAACATGGATAGTGTCAAGCAAAGTTTGATGACAAAGATTCTAAATTATTTTTTATTTTACAAGGTATCATCTAATTCGGAAATATCACTTTGTATTCCTGAGTTGATAACGTGCAAATATATGCAGAGCAGATTAAGATAAGTAAAACATCATGTTTATCTTAACATCATGTTCAATTGATTATACACAAACACGAGCATGAATTTGAACCATATAGTTTTAAATTATTCATGGAATGACAAAAGTACCTGATCAGCTGAAGATATCGGTTTATTTGGTGACGTCATTGGATCACAGTTGGAAAAATATGCATACACGACGATTCCGGCCAAACAGTTGAGCAAATGGAACGAACAACCCATTGGAATGCTCACAAATAGGGCACTGGAAAAACAGGACTAAACTCAGAGGTATAGTAAAATATTTCAGAAAAATTCAAACATATTACGTGAATTTTAGATTAACCATGAACCACTTTGTTATGAATAGTTGTAATTAAATGATAAGTAATTGAAACTTTTTGCTTTTGAACATACAAGAATTTTTTATACAAGATAGTAGTGTTAGGATAAGGCATCAGCACAGGAACGCTTATGCGGATATATTTTCAAGGATCAATGTACTATGTGGATGGATGATTGATTTTTTTTTACTTTACAGATGAGAAAAAAAAGAGCATGAATTTTTAACAACTGAAAATGTTATGTATAGTAAAACCAAAGGGAAAGTTATATTATGCAACGAATACATAGCGTTGAAAGGATTGAGAGGTTTTATTATGCTGTTAATTAGTACGTACATGACAACTCATTAAAACGTTTCTCAATAGAAGCACTAAATTGTTCCTTGCCTCTTATAAAAAAGTGTAAGCTTCCTTGTTTGTGCACTCTCCTTTGCAAAATTCTAATTTATTTTTTTTAACGATTGGATCAATTTCTTATAAATGTAAAAACCTTTAATTTATGTTTTATCGTTTCTTTTTCACTGTCTCGCAAGTGTAACAAAAACACACAATCTCTGTTCATCATTTATCTACTAATTCGATGATTTCTTCCAGCTCTGAATGTTTCCCCCACAAATTTACTTTGTTTTTCTTCACTTTTGATTGATGTAAATTCAACATGAGTACCATACGGTTCGGAGGAATTGTTTTCCCCTTCAGTTCAGTTGATGGGGATAGAGCCCCCAGCTTTCCTAGTTTTCCTATTGTGTTCGCAGTTAGGGGTTGCACAAACCTTCCCACTATCCTAACTTGTATATGAGTAAATTACTTGCCATTGAGACACTCGAAACGACACGTGCACCTACATAAACTGCGTACTTTGTAACACCAAGAGCTACTTCTTAAAATTGAAAAAAATTCTTCCGTATAATACGTGCAAACAAGATTGATAATTTCTCAACAATATTCAAGAGCATTTTAAAACAAGTTTTATTCAAAACTTCACAGAATCAACTGGAAACAATTCTTAACTCAAATGGTATAAAAGCGAAATATTTCTGAACTTTTTAAAAACATATCCCTATCAGCAGTTACTCCTTTTTCGCGTCTAAGAAAGTTATTAATATAATCAAGTTTAATAATACTATATCAAAGAGTAAACTACACACTTCAAAGATTTCCAGAAGGTTGGGCTTATCAAAGTGCATATTTGCTAACCCTAATATACACTTTGTTGGTTTTTCATATAATGTTCTGCATTATATGAAAAACCAACAAAACATATCAACGCGCAAACAAATACGTTAAATGACGGGCCTTTCGAATAGCCACAATGGCTTAAAAAATGCCAAAACATTTTGTTGCGTAGCACATATTGAAAGTCAACAAACTTTTGACTTACATTACAACAGAAAGAAATATATCTCCTTTGATGAGTATGTGTATGTCTAATATTTAATCAGATACGTTTTGTTCTTTTTTTCTTTCTAGTTCTTCTGTTTATTTCTTCCATTTATCTTTCCGTTGAAAACTATCAGGAGCAAAATCTTCGCTTGTTTTCCTCATCCATTACAGACTCTTTTATTCAAATTTATTACTTGAGCTATTTCAAAAATCTTCAAGCAATTAATTATTACATATGTTTCAAACTAGGTACATTAAATTTTCTCATATGCAAAATACCACAAAAATATGAAAGATGTCCTACATACGTGTTAGAGACAACAATACATTACTCTTACGGGTTAGCAAGCCAGAGTCTCCAAATACATTTTGGATTTATAAACGAAAAAAAACTACTTCCCATTAAGCTGAGATTTTAACACCCTTTTTCTAAATGGAATATTAAGATGCTGATAGCTAAAGAAACCAAGTTCAGATTCATGGTCATAAGATCGTTTCTTAAAAAGAAAAGGCTTTTTGATAAAAGTATTGTAACCGTGGAATATCAGTTTTGGTGAGACGCTGGTTTAAAAGAAGAAGTTTTCTTTAGATTATGAAAAATACATATCCTAAACAAATAGGACTCTTGCAATGACTAACATTAGTTACTCCAGAATAAATAAACTAACCATAAACCAAGTCAAATATACCGTGTATAATATTTTAGAATGCTTTAAGACACATGAGTAAAACTTACGTCCTGGACCGTGAAATATTTTTCACAGTTAATAACCTTTGTATTTGTACTTGATTCCCACCAAACGCTGACATAGAAAGGATCACACCTTGAAATAGGATATTCCACATCGTATAACGAACTTCTGGATCCACTTCAAATCTGAAACAAAGGTTTTCTTTGAGAAATATGTATGTACAACGGATTCTTTCACAGGGTGAGAAAGACTACTTTATTTCCCGAACATATTTACATTATCTTGGTTAATTTTTCGATGTGCATTAATGTCTCTTTTTCTCTCTTCTAAAGTAAAAATTGTTTGGAAGAAGAAAAGAACTATTTTCGCATGAGTAACTTCTTCACATAACAGAAAATAGCCCTGTTCTTCTTTCACATGTGAATTTTTGCTCACTCATGGGATACAAATTTATTTATTTTTAAACGTTTAATGTAAAGAAGTTCAGAGATGTTTAATTACAACTTTACGCGTTTCTCTTTTCTAGAGGAAAACGATCTTCAAATGTAAAGCTTTTGAATTTGCAGTTTATAGCTACGTGTTTGAGCAAAAAATTCAAGCAAGAAAAATTAAACCAGAAGAGAATGCTTTACAATACTTATTTACAACGGTTTAACAAGAATAATTACTTTGTAAATACCAAAATAAACGTTATTTTAGTCCAAACAAGTAAAAAAAATGAGGAGACTACATCTGAAGCTTCAGTCAGTAGAAATAATTTCCTGTAGGATGAGCGCGCAATAGCTCCAACACGCATTAAAATTGCTTATCAATTAAATAACTTTCTATGAATCACGTTTTCTACTAGCGTGTCTCCAACCAAGAGAAGAACAATAGATATTGTCTGAAAATTACTATCCGAATGTGTGTTTATAGACTGCAGATTACTTCTCTTGCGGAAAAGCCTCTTCTACTCAATGTATTTTGTATCTTTGTTTTTCAAAGTCAGTTTTAAAAAGACATAAATATGTTAAAGGGAGGTTTGCATTAAACAATTCTGGTGTTAAAACGACGTGATAACATTATATTTGTTGGGAAATAAATAAAATAATTTCCAGTTTTGCAACTCCGCCTTGTTCCAGAGTTTCCTTTTTAGCCTACTTTCCCATAAAAGAAAAAATAATAATAATAAAGCATGAAAGAAGGCTTAATGTATCGTGAAAATATCGTTAGAAATCAAGAAAAGTCAAAAATAAGTGAAGTAATTAAATAAAGATTGAAAAATAAAAATTTGAAAGTAGGGTTTTGAGATGGGGGGGGGGGAGTGTGTCTGTCGGTCTGTCGCTCTTTTTGTCGATCTGTCGGTCTGTCTTCCCTAATAACTTTCGAACTAAATGTCCGATTCAAAAAATTCTTTTTGCATTCGAAAGATCTGGGCGAGGACATCTCATTTCTATATTTTACTGATTATTACATGATTTGAACAATTTTTCGCTTTATTCAAAAAATTTTAACATTAGCGGCTTTGGGCAAAAATGAAGCAAATGATGTAAACTCTGGGGCACACGATGCAAGTTCTTATGAGCAAGCTTAATAGAAGAAGCCTCGGCGTGAAATATTGATTTGAACAATTTTTGTTCATTTTTGAACAGTTCAAAAAAATTAACATAGCGCCTTCGGGGAAACTTCAATCCTTTATAAATCCTGGTCTAACGGACCGATTTGCTTGGAACAAACTTTATTGGCTCTTATAACTTAGAATATGTACAGATAGAAAGTTCACCCAGAACTAACGAGCCTATTTTCCTATGAACTTTTTTAATCGGGATTTTCAAGAATATTTTTGGATTAATGAATGAATAAGTAAAAGAATGAGTGAGTAAATGAGCAAATGAATGAAAAATTAAGTAAATGAATGAATAAATGCGTGAATGAATATGTAACCGTTCAAAAAGGTATATTTGAAGCAATTAAGAACTAAAGGTAAACGAGAAAGAAAGCGAAAGAGATAGCTAGATTATAAATTTGAAGTTGGTGTATACGGGAAAGTAGGCTCGTACAGTTCTAGACGGAACTTCTTGTTTGTTTTTATGTCAGGTCATAGTTGGTTTTTAGCCAATTAAGGTCTGAAACCAAAATTAATTAATTTTCAGAGTCAAAGCTGAATTAAACAACATAATACGCTTAATAACAATATTCATCACTATAGTGCCCAACATTTAGAGAAAACTGATTTTCTTTTCCCTTACATTTGAGAAAATTTTAGACCTACTTTTCAAATGTTTCAGACTTCCGTTAAAAATTCTCAATAGGATAAAAATACTGACATTCTTAAATGTTTACTGAGGTCAACTTAATGGTATGTGTCACATTCTGTCACATTGAAATCGCATTGTAAGTCACTTTGACGTCATTCTAGAAATATACTATAGTCGTTTATTTAGATTATCGTTGTTTTTAGAACCAATAATAAGACATTAAAAAAAATTCATTGTAGGAAAAAAATATTATAAAATACACTGTATGAAAAATTGATATCTTCTTCAAATTTAAATGCATGATAATTCAAACTTGTTGGGCTAAGCATATTGTTTGGCTAAAATCTTTTTGTATGGTTAAATGGTAAAAATGTATTGTAGGGGAAATTTTACGGTTAGTAGAAGGGCATAATGTCCTGTGCTCGAAGTTGATTAAAATTTCAAAGCCCTTGGAGTGCTTGACATATTTTTTTTCAAATTGAATTTTAAGAAAAATCAGGTTTGAAGGATTACTATTGGAGTAGGTACTCAAAATTAAAGAGAACAGAAGGCGGAGATTAATTTCAAATCGGTCGGCACATCACTCACACCATGGAAAACTTTTCGTAGGATACATAATATGCTATAACATTAAATTGTTTTTGATTCTAAAAAAACTTCTTAAAATAATAGTAATAATATAAAAACAATAGATCGAGTTTATAAGTCTACAAAATTCAACGTTAACAACTGTTCGAGTTGAATTCCTATAGCCGTAGTCTTAACTAATATAAAATGTCGTTTCTCGTAAGAAGTCATGCTTATTTGAACTTCTTACTGAAAACAATGTGAATGTAATAGCGTATACTTTAACAAGCGTGTCACGCCACGCGAAATATTTTCAAGGAAATTCTATCACATCATCGATAATAATGTAATCATTTAAAAAATAAAATAAAACAAAAATAAATAAATAAGTAGGGGAAAAATAATAAAATATAAAACCAATGGAATCATCGCAGCTTATAGGAACCTTGCAGTCGAGTGAAGCGGAGTATTTCTAAAGCGAAAAGCAGTAATCTAAGCATTTTTAATTTATGTGATTTTTCTTAACCCGCTTTCCACGTTAATAGAAAGGTTCATTGTTTTAAAATGATAGAGAATTCATTGTTTGAAAAATATTAAAACATCTGCCTACTTCATAGTGAATAATGCCCAGATCTATAATATTTTATGTCTTCAATGAAATTTCGAAAATAGCTACGGCTCTACCGTCCGGAGATCCTTAATTCCTTACTGAAGTTTTTGATGCAAGTTTTATTAAGAGATTTAATAAAAAAACAATGTATGAAAAAAAACATTGACATAACTTTGACGACATTAAATTCTAAGAGCTACAACCTCTAATACCTAGCAACAAAGCTAATCCTTATAGAACAAATCGCTTAAAATAATGGATCAAACAAGAATAAATGACATTATGATGCTAGAGATTTTTTGTTTTAAACAACAAGTGACTGGTTACTGCAGGGGTGAACAAATTCTCTAAAATTTAGAAGCCAGGGAATAAAAAGATAAACACCAGTTTTTCAAAACTGCGACCTTATCTGAAAATTTCTTCGCGATTCACTTGTATACCATCATTCCACCCCCCACCCCTCCAGAATTCCTTTATAAGTTTCAAGTAATAAAGAAATTAAAAGTATCCGTTCAAGCAATAATTAAGTTATTGTATTCAAAATAAAAAGTGTAGTTAGTAGAGGAGTTGATGCAAATAAAATAGTTACAACATTCTATTAAAAACAAATATTGAAAATCACAGGTATGCAAATATTTGGTTCTCATTTATGGTTAAATTGGGTTAATTCTACAAAACAATTTGAAATTAGACACCAGCACTGAAACTCTCGGCGCCAGTTGACCTGGGGTCAATATTAGTCAAGCTCGAGACTACTGCTTGTTTGAGACTAAAATAAATTCTGCACATTTTCACGTGCTCCAGGGTTAATTATGAAAATAGATCTAAAAATGTAAAAAAAAAAGAGAATTTCCTCCCTTCTTTTCTCTCTTCGTTTCTACATTCTGCCCCCCCCCCCCCTCCGACGTGAAGTGATACTTCTAATATAATAAATGTATTAGCGAATGATTCTGTAAGCAATAGAAACGGATTTAGTATCCCGTTGACGTTTTATAAACGTGACGTTCAACAAAATTGACGTTTTATGACGTTTCAACAAAATTTGGATTAAAAATTACTGTTTTTGACTTGTATTTATTTTTCGAGCTAAAATTTAATTAACTTTTCAACTTTTTTGTAGAATCGACCTGCACGCATAATAATATAAATGATTTTATATCAATTTTTGTAATTTATTGGGAAAATGAAATAAAAAAAAAAAATAAAACTAATGAAACCTACTCCAGACGATAAAGCTAATCAAATTCCTATACACGTTAATCTAAAAGGAAATGTTCATCTATGAAAATGAAATATCAATAAAAGTAACATCCTTGACGATTTTAACGAACTTTGATTGGTCAAAGCTTCTAAACTACTTGACCAATAAAAACGATGTTTTCGCCGTTTGGTTTCTGTAAATCTCATATTTTAAACAGTCGACTGAATGCTTTAATGACATGCTAAGGCAATGGTTCCAACAGAAAAGTAAGCCTTCGTGGAAATAAAAAATGTGTATTCCTTAGCAATAAAAATTCGTAAAACATAAAATAAAAGAATTTTTTTTTTACCGAATATTTTTCTATAATTTCAAAACAACATCTTTGTTCATGGTATTTTCACAAAACCCAATACTCAAGACAAACTTTTAAGTAAATGATAACACGCTTAGTAATTGGGGCTAGAGGGGGAGGGGGGGGGGATCCATCAAAAGCAATTTGCCTCCAAGTTTTAAGAGAGAAACAATCCTTTAGAAATAAAATAACAGAATAAAAAGTAAGAAACTTCTCGAAAATTATAACGGTCATAAAGATACAGAGCAACCATATCATACAGAGTTGGATTTTTTAATGTAAACATGTAATAAAAACTCAAAATAACCTCTTTCTGATTGTCTTCCTGGAAAAATGCCTACAAAAAAGGTGACACGTGTTAATCCACGAGGGGGGACAAGATATATAATTTGCTCCAGTTTTAGAATCTTACTTGACCCGAGATAAAGACGGAATCATTTCACTTTTCATCAGTGGAAACAAGTTCTGATAACAATGATGATTCCCGGCGCCATTTGTCAAACGATAAATATCTTCAATGTTTACAGCAACTAAGAAGTTTTTTTTAAAATACAGGAAATCAAGTTAACAAGCTTCTTTTTTTTTTTTTTAGATTCCGTGAAATTTGCCGACGGCTGTGCATCGTTGTTGGCTTTTCTGAAGTTTAACTACTGACTTATATTTAAGAAAGGACGAGACATTTTAACACTCTATTGTATAATTATTGCAACTTTAAGTATAATTTTAGTATTATAGCCGGTCGACAGGGTGGTTTAGTGGTAAGGCGCATGTCTCGTACGTTTAAGATTTCAGGTTCAAACCTGGACCAAGTCGGTGTATTTTCAAGATGTAGAAAATCGTCTGCGCCCATGTCGTATGATTATGCGGCATGTAAAAGATCCTTTGAGTAGACATTTGGCTTCGATGCTCTCGGCAAAATTAAATTCCTAGTGCAGTCTGTATCAATGAGAGGTGCCGCCATCTAGGGGAAACTGAGCATCCAAATTCAGTAATTATGGCATCCGCCCGTAGTGGTGCTACGTGAAAGAATGGATGCCGATTTTCAGGGAATGTCCTATGTCTGCAAAGGTTCAGTGACCATGCGCAGCCCCATTAGAAAAAGGAAAAAAAAGTATTATAGCTGTGTAACCAGAGCGAGCAGAAAAACAAGCTTCTTTCAGTTTTAATTAAAATGTAGTAGTGTGTGGGGTTTTTTTTTTTTTTTTGGAGAAACTGTTAATGTAATCAATTACTTAAAAATCATACTAGCAATTCTCTGCACGGCGTTGCTCGTGTTTAAAGTTTAAAATACATGCAGTGACAAGCTGCTAGCCTAGCAAATGATGAATTTCAAAAACAAAAGAAAAAGAAAAAAAGTATGAAGTGATGTTGATGATGAAACTTAAGAACGACTATACTATATTTCAAGTAAAATATCAGTTTTTTTTCTACATTTTCTATTTTATGCACTTTGTTTGTACTTTTGCACAGCACAGCATTGCACAGTTAGCAGAAATTGCAGCAACCTTCGAGCAAAATTTAAAAATAAGTCGCCTATGGCATAGCACATGTTGAGAAATAAAATTCAACCACCTGTGCGAACAGTTAGTCCGCATATACGAGTATTGCTGAAAGTGTATTCATGCAACACTTTCCCACGGACATTACCTTTATCGAAAACAATTCCTTAAAGTCCACAACAATTACATAAGAAGAACTGTTCTAAATTTCCTCCAATAGTCTCTCTAAAATGTCCCTCAGAATAAGTACATAAATGGAATAATAATAATTCACCAAAGTAAAAACTGATGCAATATCTTAATTACATAATAAACTCATGTTTGTGAAAATTGCAACACCAGGAAGGAATCGTCATAATTGAATGAAATTTAATACACAGTTGAGTGGTAGTAGGGAGAAATAAATGATTAAATTTTCAAAGCAAACAAATAATAACAAGAGATCGGAATCAGTATTTTGTGTAGCCACCACGCGCCGCAATAAGTGCTGCTACACGACGTGGCATGGAGTCAAACAAGTTTTGAATGTCTGCCTGAGGAAGAGCATTCCATACTGTTTGTATGCGTACCCAAAGTTCGTCTACAGAAGCAACAGGACGAGGATCCCGAGCGAGACGCCGACCAACGAAATCCCCCACGTGTTCAATTGGTGACATATCCGGGGAATACGCAGGCCAAGGAAGAAGCTGTACCTGCTGCGTTGCAAAGAAAGATTAAACAGTCCTAGCAATATGAGGGCGGGCATTGTCCTGTTGAAATACAGCACCTGGCAAGCTTTGAAGAAAGGGAACAGCTTGGGGCTGTAGAACTTCACTGATGTACCGGTTGCTGTTTAGATTGCCCACAATTCGTACCAATTGAGATCGTCCATGATAGGCTATGGCACCCCAGACCATAACTACGGGTGTTCGTCCACTGTGGCGTTCAATAATGCACTCCGGAAGGTGGCGTTCACCGGCATAGCGTCTGACACGAATGCGGCCATCATGGTACCACAAATTAAAGCGGGATTCGTCAGAAAAGACGACATGCTGCCAATCAGCACGCCAGTCTCTATGCTGATTGGCCCATTGCAGCCGCAGGCGGCGATGGTTTAGCGTGAGGGGATCCTGAGGGAGTCCTTGCGCGCAGTCCACGCTGCATCAGACGTCTGCGAATTGATGAAGCACACAATGAAACACCTGTAGCTATTGACCACTGTGATGCCAATTGTCTAGAGGAAGCTGTACGGTCCGTCCGCGCCATGCGGACCAGGTGTCTATCATCCCAAGTTGACGTCACATTTCGGGGTCCACTCCCGGATTTCCGAGTTGTCTGACCCTCGTCCGTCCACTGCTTCCAAACACGCATCACTGTGCTGCTGTTACGCTGCACACGAGCGGCTACTGCACGATACGACAATCCAGCTTCACGAAGGCCGATGATTCTTCCCCGTTCAAACTCTGTAAGTTGTTCAAATCTCGCTCTCTTTCGTCGAAGAGGCATAAGTAAAGATTGAGCTAACGTTTGCCACTAGCTGATAACCACCGATAACCATACACGCCTCGCTACAGCGGTCTATTTATTCGGATCCATCCGCTGTTCAGAGGGCGCTGCTCAGCATACGCATGCGCTACGGATTTGAAATTCTAATCATTTGCATATCATGCGCTACTTTGCATTTCTTAAAAATTTCAGCTCACTCGCGTAAGTCCTTCATGGTGTTGCAATTTTCACAAACATGAGTTTACATTAATTATATAGATAAACTATAAAAAAAAATTTTGTAAAATATTTAATTGTAATATAGATTTCCTTTCTTTCGTAAGAAAGCAAAGCATCTAACTATTTAAAAGTTGAGCAATCATTTTAATTACATTCTTGCAACATTAGTTGATGACCAAGTGAGTGATTCATCTTTTTATGGGGGTATTCTAGTGTAGAATTTTGAAAAAAAAAAAACGAAAAAAAATTTTTGTTTTTTGTTTTTTTCATATTTTCAAAGTTTAGACATTCAAGAATATGCCATCAAAAGGATTTTTCAAAATTTCAATTATTTCATGAGTTATAGCCGTTTTAGTGACGTGGCATCGGTTCCGGTCCGACCGCTAGAAGTCAACAAAAGACGGTAGATGTTCCCGAGTCCCTACGGTTGAATATCCCTTATAAAATCTTTATTGTAGAGTATCCCTTTCAAATCTATATTTAATTGAAGGACATAATAAACTTGTTTTGTTGGAATATTCTCCTTTTAGTTTTATTTAAGTTAGTTTTGAGCCAACCTTCGTACTAACCTTCGCAGTTAGTAATTTTAATGAAGATTTCACACCCATATTAAAAATCTGAGATGTTATGGGAATCACGATTGGCCCAGAAGCTAATGCTTTTGCAGCGAGACGGGACGAATCGCATATCGAGTGCTCGTAACTCCGGACTTCAGAGGCGTCAAAGGAGGGTAGAACTGTCGTCTTCACCAGAGAACATCGGATAATGAGCATGAGTAGAGGAAGGATTCTTATATGGATCAGGGATCTCCGATTAAAAATATGTTAATATTTTGTACCATTCTATAAGTAAAACTGCCGAAAACTTTTCTCAAAACTTTGAACGCGTTTTAATCGAAACTACTTTTTTCGAGCTGTCTGTAAGGATATCTCGAGTTCTAATGGATCGATTTACTTCAAATTTGGGGAGGATGTTCTTTATACATCCCTTTATCGTGTGGACCTTGCCCAAAACTGTAACTTTTCATTCAGTATTTTTTAAAAATTCGTAATTGTTAAAAAAATTTTAAAAAATTTCAAACAGCCGCCATTTTTTTTTTTTTTTTTAATTTTTTTAACTTGTCCAAGAGTCATACGATAGTGGCATTTATAATAATTAAGAATCCGTCTGTTTTTTTTTTTCAGATCAGCAGGAGGGTTGGAATAATGCACGCCAGGACACCCTCTTCTTTTGGACCCCTCACTTTGGCTGATCATAACTTTGTCAATCTTAATTATTTTTTTTGATTAACTTTTGTATGTAATAATAAAACATCAATAAACAAATGATAAAAAAATTAATGCTAAAAATATTTTTTGTTTCCTTTGTACGGCGCTTTAAAAACCGAGCGAAATCCATGCCTCTACACTAGAATACCCCCTTAATTTGCTTTATCAAATATTAGCGCAGAGTAGTCGGCTTTATGGTGTACCATTAGTTGTTTCAACTATAGTAAAAAAATATTTTCAATCTAGTTATCCATACTGTTTTAATTAATCTGAAGTCTTTACATATGTCTTGAGTACTAGGTTAAACTTAAAAGCGTATACCTATCATTAAGTATCTGAGGAAGATTTGTTTATCTCAAGTATATTGGCTTAAGATTTAGTTCATTGCCGTGAATGTTTTTTTCCTAGACTTAATTCATACTATTTTCTTAATTATTTCCTGATTTTTTGTATGTATTTGCAGATGTTCTTTGTTATTTTAAATTCCGTATAACAGGCAGTTTGCTGATTGAAATCAGATTTCGCCAATTTTTTTCATTAGCAAAAAAATAGTTACCCTGGCACCACAAGCCTTCCTCCGTCATTTGCGATTCGAAAAACAGCCGCAATGCCTCCTACATCAATGAAACCTTTAATAAGAACAGCGAAGATGCCCAGGAACATTAAAATGGCTTGGAAGACGTCTGTCCACAGAACTGCTTTCATGCCGCCCTGTAAAAGAAAAATATCGTTATGCTTTTCTTCTTGCCTAATATTTTGTTTAATTTATTACTTCTAGCCTAACAAAAAGTTTAACCACTGCACAAGTCTTTTATTTCAATGCGCGAAAAACCTCTACAGCGTAAAAAAATTGATGATAAAAATTGTAACATAATTTATGGTGTAAACATTTTTAAAAAACACAAAAAAAATGGTGCTAGTGTGCTAGCTACGAAGGTTGATGTTTAATTTTTCTATATATTGGAGCTGATTTGCGTACGTTGCACCAAAATATAACAGCTATCCTTCATTTCAGCATGGGTGGATTTATGTGAGAGCATAGGGAGCATTACCACTCCCCAGTCATTTTCAGATTGCTTTTAGACTTACTTTTTAAAAGTAATGCAATTTACATTTACGGTAAATTTAAAAAAAGCTTTCCCCCCTTCAGGGTCTGAGTCCTAAATCACCCATGATTGCCAGGCAATTAGCACTATTTTGTGTTACAACATATTACCTTTTTTTACAATGCACGTGGTTAATGATTTCATATTCATCATGGGATGAAGCTATTGGCTTTAAAACGTGGGAAATTTCACTGAGCTTTCGCCAAAAAGGAGATAAAATAATTTGCTTAAATTTCAAATCAACAATTAAGCAACTGTGATAAAATACAGATGTCGCGATGATTTAAGTGCCTTAACATTGCAAAACTTTCTTTCCCCTTGAACCGATATGAAAATCTATAGCACGTTACAGTAACCAATTTTTGAGAAATATTTAATTTATTCAGAGGGAATTAGGATTCACAGGATTTATTCCTTGGAACAAATATGAAGGGAAAAAGCAAGTCAGGAGCTCAGTCATGGAAGGGAGGGAGAAGGAAATGGAGGTTGCCCTCAAGAACACTTGGTTTTTGTCAAGATATCCAAGATTTGTCCAAGATATATTTTGTTTAATAAAGATATCCTAGTATGGTAATAGATATACATGTAAGGACGAACACTCCCTGCAGGAGTATATCCTGGTTGTGCCCCTTAAACCAACTATCCACGATACCGCAATTGTATTTAGTGAAGTTTTCATGCAACGTATGGCTACAAAATATCTCCCTGCTTAGGAAAATTCTTGTTTTAGTATTATCTACGGATCTTTATGTAACAAACCTCGATAATAAGAAACTGAATTGCGTAAAATTCAGAAGGTCACGAACTTAATCTAAGAAATGGTCTTCCTTGTTTAGACAAATACAAGTGCACAGGTTATTCGATACTTTGTTATAAAAAGAAAGAAAAGAAGTACGTCAACAAAATCCCCTAAATTCAGACAACATTCGTTGGGAAATTGCCCGGATTTTATCTTTCATCCAAATAGAATGAATATGGTGACGTCATTGCCCAGATAAATGTTCGTTTTTGTGCTGGCATAAAACGTTTGGCACAAAAGTTTGCCACTGACAATTGAGAAGTAACTGCAAATTGTACAATATTAGTTAATATTGAATCACACAATTAAAAACAGCATTTCATAATTTTTAATCAAATGCGTGGTTAATAAATGCATGCACATGAAAAGCTTATCCTTTGAGCAAAAAAGTTTTTAAAAAAGCGTTTTAACTCCTTAACACATTTGCCCGTATCTGACAAGAGCGAGAGTTACCTGCAAATTTGCAAATGCCCGTGTCCCACACGGGCGATCCTGTGTCTAACATTAATTTATTTCTAATGCCCGTCTAAGATCCGTTTTTCAATTTACCAGGATTCCTATGACTCCTTTAAAGGGCAAACGGTACTGGTCTCTTGAATATTTCATTTGTAGTCAAAATTTGTAGTTATTCAATCGTGAAAGTTGAAATTTACGCTTACCCTGCATGCTCAATAATAAAATACTGTGCCTTTAATACGTTCTTGTGAACACTAGAAATTGCTAAGCAAAATTCTGGACTTTCATTTTTTTGAAGTTTCAAAAGAAGTATGAAATCTCAAGCATATCGTTTAAGTATTATGACATAAAAATTATAAGTTGTTTAGGTCTGCATTTTTTTAACGAAAGTTTATAAGTGAAGTATATATTTTCATAGAAAAGCACAAAGAACAACCGTAGGACTAGATAAAAATCCTTGGCAGGTTTTAAAAGAAAGTATACAAGCAGAAGTAATGAATACGAGTTTCAAAAATATAAGAAATAAATTGAAAAGGAATTACGAAATCTTACCAAAGTGCAGTAGAACGTACAAATGACACCAATAGAGACCACAGATACCCAAGTGGATAAATTCGTTACAGCGCTCAATGCCAGAGCAGGGGCGTAGAGCACAACAGACATATACAGAATCTGCAAACAGATGTAGTGATTAAATATTAGTATCAAGATAAAATGATTTAAAATGTTACATCAATTAATATGATTATTTGATCAGTTATATTAATCATTTTTCACGTGCAACAGATTTTTCCTTCTCGAAAAAAACATTTTTTGCCTTTCAATTTTCATACTGACTTTGAAACATTCTAATGTATTTGATATTAATAAATTAACATTCTAATAATTATATATTCTAATAATTAGATTTAATTTCGGTAATATATTATTACTAAAATTTATTATACGATCTGCCTTCATTAAAACCTTCTCAAAAAATAAATGCAACAAAATATAAGATAACGCCAAATTACCCACTTATTGAAGAAACATCCACAAATCAGCGTTTATTATAACATTTTAATTTGTAACATTGAGTAATTAGTAAACATTTGAGGTTTCCAATTCGAGCTCTCCAGTAGAACTGTGCCTAGTAAATCTTTGAAATAAAAAAATTCTTGCAATAGAGACTCAAAAACCCGTTAATATTCCGTTGTTTCCCTATATCATTAACATAGTATTCTACACTTATCAACTTCTGACACTGAAATACACAAAACTAATTCGACATAATGATGCTGGTAACCTAGTTTGAATTCTATATGAAACCGCAATAAAAAGGATGTTCAATGTATCATTAACTTCTGTAAACTACTTACCACTGCGGTATATTGCAACAACATTTTTTTTTTTTTTTTGGGGGGGGGGGGGTATATGAATTAGTTAAGAAATTTATGATAAGGAGAAAAGACATACAAGTAATTTGTGACAAATCGGTTAAGGATATCGAAGAAGATAATTTTAAAAGAAAATGAAAGAACTTTTTAATAAAACTTTAGAAAAATTTTTAAAAAGTTAAAGATTAGAAATATTTTAATTTCATAAAGCTTTGACTAAACAACTTTTTTTTAATATTGCATGTAAAACACACTTAGAATTTGATAGAAATTTAAAATTAAACTAAGTTAATTAAATCGGCAATACCTTTGAAGTACTCAGATGCAATCCTGATTTGCAGCTGAGTACCTGCTTTGAGAGTAAAACAGAATTTACACTTATCCGAGAAACTAACAAACCTTCGCAAACCATCTAATTACAAAGCTTAACCAATCAAATTTTGAAATCATCAGGCTTTTTTGTGAACCATCCTATTTGTTTAGTTAAAACGTCTTTGCGGATTGATGGTTTGCGGAGGTCAGTGAGCAATCAGCCATTTCAATTCTGAGCTGCAGTATCAGATGTAAAACTGAAAGCAATTTAAAATTTTCAGCTGCATTCGGAAATAAGTGCACAATTTGTCGCATTAGGCACGCGCTCTTTCATTTCTTATTTCGAGAAATCAGCATTGTCTCATGCAACGGAGCCCACAAAATTGTTTAAGAAGAGCCCTTACCATTTGAAGAATGAAAGCTAAAGAACTAAGCGTTCGAGCCAGTTTTCCGAATCTTCTTTCCAAATACTAAAACATAAAAAAAAAACAATAAATTAAATTGTTTTGAAAGGTATTGCACGTGTTCAATAAAAAAATTCGTTAAAATATTTTGCAATATCTGATACATGAAGTAATTGTATAAGGGAAATAACGGACAAATTTTATATTTACAAATAATAATAATTATTATTATATGTAAAAATAAGGAAATGCAAACGATGGTAGCAATAATCGATCATTTGAAATTAGTTCTATCCTCTTAATTTTATACAGTCGACTTACTTAATCTTATACAGTCGTCGTCACTTGGAGTTCAACTATATTCAATTATTATAATAGTGACTAATAAAATAATAGCTCTATGGTAAATGACCTACATTGCTCTACATTAAAATATTTTAAATAATCACTTTATACTAAATGGAAACAGCAATAATATTCAAATAATTCCTTTTTCTTTATCCGCGGATAAAATATTACTTTCAAGTGGCTCAGTGTGCCGATAATTGTTACAGAAATGTATGAAATATTTTACGTCAAATAAAAGTTTTGCATTTTAACACATTTAAATAAATAATTAATGAGGTACGATACACTTTTTTTAAAGCAATAGTTTTACTATTAAATGATTTGTAAAATATAAATTTACAATAAGAGTTTATAAATGAAATATAATTCCTGGAAAACTAAATTCAAAAAATTTAGAAAGATTCGTCGAATTTATGTAAACATCGCTTGAAAAACAAGAGTGCATTTTATGCACGAAAAAAAAAAGTATTTTTGCCACGTGGACAGTAGATGGAGAGAATATTTCATTCTAATAGGAAGATTGTCCTTTCTTTCCTTCTTTTTTTTTTCTATCTTATATATATATATATATATATATATATTTCTTTTTTTTAAGACCCGTTAGGCAAGTCGTTATATCAAAAGTGAAATAATACTATGTGGGAGACCCTTTGTTCTTTGGAAAAGGTCGTTATCAAAGCGCCGGGTCGTTGTAATGCAGAATCGTTGTATACCGCAATTCGACTGTACTAAATCCTGTAAATATATTTTTTTCTTTAAGTCACTCCTTTATTATGTGAAATAAATGTATGAAACCATCTCAGCAAATGCTTCATTTGTATTTTCAATCAATGAAAATTATGAATTTAATTTTATTACCTGATAATTAAGAACTACAAATGGAAAATGACCCATGTTCAAAAAGAATTTTTTTCAGGAGAGCCGAAAAAATTATAAAACACTCGCTGAGGGAGTACTTAGTGAGCTCTCCATTCGGGCACTTTTTCGAATTCGGCAGCCTTACCTCAAATTATTAAAATTTTTGACATGGAGAAAGATTAATAAAATTTAGACATGGAAAAGAATACGGACCAGTGGTGTAGTCGAGGGGGGACGCAGGGGGACGGCGTCCCTCTACCTTTTTATTTTAATACAAGCGTCCCCCCAATTTTTTTACATTTTAACATAAGCGTCCCCTAACTTTTGATTTCAGTTGCTTATCTTCGTATGCATACGCGTTCCCTCAATTTTTTTTTTCAGGACAACACCACTGAACGGACGTCTTATCCCTGAGCGTTGATGACATTTAGGACGCACTCAATTTTACTTCGCATGGAAACCAGTGCGATTTTTCGACAAATTTTTGAACTATTACAGCTGGAGCTCGTAATTTGGGCGTTCTCGACTTTGTCTAGCTTGGTATTACGTCCTCAATTACGACCATTAACTTCAAAAGTTTTATCTTTGAATCATAAAGTTAAAATTCCGGTAAAGAAAACGAAAGTCAAGTTTAAACTCGATTTAAATCTCGAATTTAAAGTGTAAGGGAGGAGCGTGTCAACAAGATTTAACATGACTGTTTAAAAATACTTAACTTATTTTTATGCTAGTTACTTTTATTTACTTAATCACACAGATACACCATTCTCCTAATCAAATTCCATACACTCGTCGAAAGAAAACGCTTTTATAAGATTCTCATTTAAGCTTTAATTGCCAACTAGGAAATATTTTAAGTGTAGTTTGGATAATAGCTTGAGCGTTAAGTCAAATTATTTTAACAAAAAAGCAACTTAAGGCTTAAAAATCTTTAAAACACTAGGAAACTCTTAAGATGTCTCCCATTTGCTCTTCAAAAAGAAATTTCTAAAATCATAAATTTTTTAGGGCAAAAAAGAAAGAAACCAAGGTGGAAATCACGGGAGTTTTGGGAAACTTATAGTGTTTCAAATTACTTTTAGAAAAGAATTTTGAAATTTTTTGAAAGCATTCTTTTGGCACTTTTTCAACCTTTTAGTTCATTTAAAATATTAATGAACCGACATAATTTTGCAAATAAATAATATCACTAATAGCAACGTAACATTTTAAACATCAATTGTTTGTTTACAAGGGGGTATTAAATTTTGTTATCAAGCAAGACTTACCTCGTAAGCAGTTGAAGTTTGCATTTCAAAAAATACTGGTAAAAAAACATACGATGACAATACAGTACCAATGGCAAAACCGATATTCATGTAAGCCATATGTATTCCAAATCGATACATCTCTGATGGAATTCCGATCACTGTGATTGCGGACAGGAATGTAGCCATGAGGGAAAACGCCACTGGCAAGATGGACATGTCCTTCCCCGCTAAGAGGTATTCCTCTGTGGTCTTCTGTTTGCCACCAGTGAATCGGAAGAACACTCCGATCCCAGCAGAAACCAACAACATGAATGCGAAGATGATGTAGTCTACGGTACCTAATACAGCTCGCTCCACTTCCATGGTGTTTTTGTGCAGTTGATGTGATGTAAAAATAGAAAACTAGTGTCTCTGCAATAAATATATACACATTATAAATATAAAGAATATTTGAATCTGTAAAAAATATTTACATCGCATTTTGGCTGCATTCGTTAAAACATTTTGCGCTGCCATGACACCTGAAACTAGCAGAAATCAACTTTGAAATTGGTGTAATAGTAGCTCTCAAAGATGAGTCGGGAATTCTCAAAGATATATCGACAAGCTCCAAAGGGATCATTCATAAATGATGTCACGCCTCGAGGGGGGGAGTGGAGTTCGTTAAATTGTGGCAAAGTGGGACAAGGGGAGGGGAGGGGGTAACAAGAAGTGTGACATCCCTGCTTATGCAACATAGCGTGACATGTGACCAAAGGGGGGAGGGGGGTCAAATATGTTTCAAAAAAGTGTGACATCATTTATGAACGGTACCAAGGTTGTATATCTCCCAGCTGCAAAGACGTATGACGAGTTAAGTCTCAATAAAAATTTCACGTCGATTCAAAAGCGTGACACATTTGACAAGACTCTAAGTCTATGTCATTCTTATAATTGCAAGAGTGGTGTAGTAAGAAACCCTATAGCTCTTGTTTGTATGAAATTAATCCTTTCTAAGACAGCGGGTTAACGGTTAAGACGGCAGTACGCTTCTCACCAAATTCATCAAGTTATAGATGTTTATAGTAAGTTTTTTTATCCTTTCTGATTGGTAGAACCTTGCAAAACTCTGGGAAGTACATTTACCACCACATGCGCCAATATTCAAATATTTAAGCTATCACCGCCACCCCCCCCCCCTTCAAAGGGCGGGGGGTGGAAAAAAATCATGTCAATATTATTTAATGCCTATATGAATTTCTTTTTTGAAATCAATCAAATCCGAAAAATATTTTAATATACCGTAATATAAAAAAATGGCCTTTAAAGGGTCAAGCTAAAAATTTGGTAAACCTCGTTCTTAATATTTTCCTTTGTGGAAACCTTCCCGACACCGGAGGTATCATTGACCGAGCGGCCTAAGGCACAGGGATCAGAGCAGCGTGAGCTCAACTGAATTCACCTTCCACTTTGTGTACCAAAACAGTAATTCAGCGTACACACAGATGGCGCCACTACTGTGGTACATCCATCTGTTGCAATACATTTGCAAAATGTTCTCTGTTTATTATTCTTCGTAATTTTTTTTTTTAAATACTCTGTTGTTTGTTGTTTTTAAGCCTATAATTTTATGTTAGACTCCGGATAAATGATTTCCAGGGAATTCTTATGTTTTCGGACAAACATTTTTTAGTGTGGATACTAAAGCAAAACAAATATATTATTTTGAAGATTTTTTTTTCTAAATTCAAGATGTGCTTCCTGAGAATCACTTACACACATTAAAGTTTTCTTTTTTTTTAACATAAGATGAAAAACGTAAAAGATGCGTCAGAAAAAAAGAGAAGCACAAACATATTTACCAGATACGTATTTTCTATACAAAACTAAGTAAGCACAGCAAGTGGAACAATTCATTGTTTAAATAATAATTCAATCAAATCAAGGAAAACACCTAATTATGTCGAAAAAAATATAATAATAATAATCGGAAGAAGAATATAGAATGAGCATTAAAAATGATGCAACAGCGACATCAAGTAATTCGCATAGATTTGCTTTCTTAAGGTGTCGTTCCTCAACATTTTTAAAGCTATGAGCAGTAGAAAAGTCGAAAATATACATAAAAATACCTTACGACCCCTTCCTAGGATATTTTTCTTTTTTTGTACAATGTTGATTTTTGTATAATATGATAGCAATTTAAGGAACTTCCTTTTTAAATTGGATGTTTTCTATTATTTTCGGTCAGTTTTCGACCCTCCATATACAGTCTCTGCACTCACTGCAGAGTTTTCGTAATATCGGGGTTAAAACTCATGTTAAATCGGATGCGAACAGCCGTTTTTTACTTGTTTGGTCATGTTTTAATTTACAATGATGTTAACACTTTCCGAGTAAAAATTTGGTCGCTCTTGTATTAGGGGAACCGTGAACAAATTGAAAAAGGAGATAAATGTTTTGGAGGATCCTTCATCTCAAAAAGCTGGAAATGAGCTGTAAATTTCAGAAAATAGTTTAATTGCCATGTGTACTTATTCTGTGGATTTTCGTAAGAATTGCACTTATACTCACGAAGATATAGGCATTTCCTCAATTTTCTTCACGCGTTATTAGATAAATACGAGGTTTTCACTGAAAGGGAAGCGATTTAACTCGATTGAAGACATCCATGCAAATCCGGAGAGCGTCCTTAACACACTTGAGAAAAAAAAATTCCAGGAATGTTTCCAAACGTGGAAACACTGTTGGCCTGTTGGAGTCGGTGTGCTCAGTCAGAAGGGGATTATTGTGAAGGAGATGTATCACAGTAGCATGCAAGTACCGCCATTGTGAAATTACAAGCCCATTCTTAAAACTTTCCAATCACACCTCGTATCTCATAACGCACAAAGGTTTTCAAAAAACGTTACGAAACTTTCAGAAAACTTGACACCATACAAGTAAAGAATTATACTGATATTTAAAGTACAAATTTTGAAAATTTGATAAATTATGGACATTTAAATTAATTGTCTTTTTACTGCGCATGCGCGAATGAGAACAATTTTAACTGTCAGAGCTTCAAACTCAAGTATACAGGGCAACTCATAAAACCTGAAAACCATGTCCTGAAAATTCAGAAAGATATCGGCGATTTAGTGAGTTGTATTTCAAGATTTTTTGGGAAAAGAGCTATATCTTAGGGGTTGTTCTCAAATCAGCAGTAAGTACTTGCAATCATTCAGTGTATTTATGCTAATTTCGTTGATTTCGTATTACGCAGTCTTAAATATGAATTGTTCCTTCTATTGAAATTTAACATGCATATTAACTGCTGATGTTGTTTTGAAAGACGACTCAATCAGTTGAAAATTTGAACACGATGACAAAATTATTTTATTATCCTATTGTTTCGTCTTTGCTATTTAGATGCGTATTAAGTTGTATTTAATTAAGGGTAAGTGCAAACGGCGGCAAGGAAACAAGAGAAAAAAAGGATTTCCTTCACGTGAGTGAAGAAATTCGTGACCATTTGGCTTTCAACTTTACATGACCTACCTTGGGCAAAGCTTTTAGGGTCACGCTAATGTGTAGAAAAAGAATGGTATTCTGTTGGGATGCAAAGGTTGAGCCAATAATAATTGCTCACGAAAACTACTGAAGGCTTATTGAATGATTTCTGTGCAAATAACTGATGTTTATTCTTTTAATTCTTGTGAAATAAAGAGATTATTTGAAGACATAACTAATGCAAAAACAGAGTGAGAAGCATTCAGGTTGAATCAGGTAAAAGAAACAGGAAGTTCTTTTAGAACTAATCGAGCTTCTTTCCATACTATCTTTTGAGAAATTGTTTAGCAAGTCTTTACCTTAGTTATATCAACTGTGCATTTTCATCGCATAAAATAATTATTTCAAAGAAAGTAGAGATTTTAGTTTTAAAAAAGTAACTGGTCATTCATGAAACCACGGTATATTCTGTCTTTCAGTTTATCAGGTGTCAAATAATTCAGGATATTCCCACAATGGAAAATACAAAGACTTCGTCGAGAGTTCGTCAAAGAGATGGCGTTGGCTTCCTGAAAACAGTCACTGAAACTCCAGTTTTGAGACATTGTCAAATTAAATGGTTAAACGTTATGAAGAATAGAAAAAATTATTTTACAGATCCCTTACTCCTATAGTAAGTTTTACTTATATAACTTATTAAATTGTATAATTAATTTATATCATTAAGTAGTTAATTCCAAATTATAATTAACTGCAGTTGGTTTTTTGAAAATATTTGTTGTAGACTTGGTGACTTGCACTAGCACACCAACGACATGTTATTTTCAAACAATGCTTTAAAGTAGGCACACACACAGTAAAAATAACCTATAAACATAAAAAGAAAATAAAAATAAACTTGTATGCACGATTTTAAATTTCAGCAAAAATGCCACTGATATTAAAAATCAATATTGTACCTAGAAAAAAAAATGTTTATGGATTATTGAAATCATACAAAAGAAATTCTCTCCCGTTTGCTTAATATAGACTCGCCAAGTTTTAAAAATTCTAATTTTTTTAACGGTGTAGCTAAATGGGTTCCAGAAATTCTACACCAGTAACTCCAGACAACTTTTTCTGCTCTGTGTGAAAAGTGCAAAAAAAATATTAACAAACAGAATTGCATCACGTATGAGCATAAAATTCATCCCCTACATCGGCCCTTTGCAACCAAACTGACTTCTTCCGTCAAACCTTAAACTAATAGGAAACTTCAGGCAACTTGATATTTTTAGTTTAAAACGAGAAAAAATATTCAGAATTTGAGATTATGAAACATTATAAAATACGATGCAAAACCTATAAATGTATGTTTAATTGAAATTCAAAATAAATTATACTATTCGTTTAGTTTAATCTATTTTTCTTTTTCCTCTCTCTTCTAAATCCAGAGTCCATCAAGAGTTCGACCACGGAATTTTGACGTTTGGACACTTCTGCGCATGGCAGAAAAGAACGAAGCCATTCGAGTTTTAGGGAAGTAGTTCATTTTCAGGTGCGCTTATTTAGTGAGCGAATCAGAATGTTTTTTTTTCTTTCGAAAAGAACTAAATTTATAAACTGGCACATATCATCAGTTGGGAGAAATCAAGTATGCTTTACGAACTAGGACGACAACAAAAGCGTCACATTGCTTGTACCAGCAATTCTGGCCTTCAACATGAATGGATTCTTCCTATCCCTCTGCCAGGCAGATAGCTTTGGTTGTGATGGTAGAACTGCAACATGGCTTGATACAGGGTAGTGGACTAAAACAATTAAGGTGCCCGACTAACTACCTTCGGAAGACAAATTTTTTAAATTTTGATTAAAACTTTTCAAATGTGGATTTATGTATGTATTATGGACTAAGACATTATCTAAATGCATTAAAAAAAAAATGTTTTTAATTTAATTTTTTTTCTGGAGGAAAAATTGGTGAAGTTTCATTAAAAAATGACTCTTTTTTAAAAACGGATAACTTAACAACAAATTATTATTTTTTAATTTTGTTTGCTTTATCATGTTCGTAAATAATCCACTTAGGGAATAGATTGCAAGTTTGACAAAATATTAATTTTTGAATATTTAACAGCTAATGTTGTAACTGATTTAATAAAAACTGCTAAAATTTTCAATTAAAATTTTTTAGTTTGGCTGTAAAATGAAAAATAATAGTTCATTCAATTAGTTTTTAGTCTATTTTCTAGACACATATATATAAGACATCCTTGAAAAATTTCAAGAAAATTGAAATAAAATATTATGAGTTATTGCATTTGAAATGAACGAAAATAACGAAAAACAAGATCATAAGACAAAAAAGACAAGATCATCCTTTCATCAGTATTCAATGCAAAATAAACCTTTGAAATTTACTCTAATAATATTTGCTAAAATTTCTACTTTATAAATATACTTTTTCTTCTAAATGCATTAGAAAATTTTAAAACTCTATTTACAGTTATATACTATAATCAACTAGCTATATACTTGCTAACTTCCGGGCCAGAATCACTACTTCCGGTTAGTCAAAAAAGAAGCAGATGCTATTTAAAATCGCCACAACTTCCGTTCTATTTAACGTAGTTGCGAAATTTAAACGGTTTTAGAAGAAAAAAAGTCCATTATTTCGCTTTATATTAAAAACAGAAAATTGATATTTTAGTCAAATTTGGTCTAAAAAAGGTAGTTGGGCAACTTAACCATCATTATAGCGGAAAATCTCAAAACTGCAAGAAAGCCATAGAAGTAATAGCTTATTCAAGTCAAATGAAGGTTCAGCTGTTTCGTCAAATAATCAAGAATATTCGGACGTTAACTTTCGAGACAGCTGAAATGTCCTTCAAAGATTATGCTACCAGTCACAAAATTTGACAAACATATTTTCATTTGCTGACGCTGCATTTAGGGTCGTTTACTCTTCTTATGTAATTTCAGGATGCCATCAATATTTAGCTTGTTTTATTTTTATTTATTTTGACTTACTTAAAACCTACTTTTTGTTATTGATCAGGACAACAACAAGACGTTCTTTAACAAGAAGTTCCGTCTAGAACTATAAGAGCCTACTTTCCTGTATATACCAAATTCAAATTTATAATCTAGCTATCTCTTTCTCTCTCTTTCTCATTTAACTACAGTTTTTAATTACTTCAAACATACCTTTTTCGACGGATAATACATATTCATTCACTCACGCATTTATTCTTTCATTTATTCAGTCATTCGTTTATTCATTCATTCATTCACTCATTTATTCATTCATTCATTCTTTTACTCTTTCACCTATTCATTCATATTTTACTTTTTGATTTGAACAATTTTTCGTTCAATTTTGAACAGTTCAAAAAATATTGGCGCATATGGGCAAAAATGAAGCAAATTATGTAAACTCTGGGCACAACATCCAAATTCCTATGAGCAAGCTTACTGGAAGAAGCTTTCTGACTAAAATATTGATTTGAACAATTTTTGTTCATTTTTGAACAGTTCAAAACAAAATAGCGTCAATTTTCCAATATCTCGGCGCAGGCGATAAATTCCTAATAATGATGCAGCCAACGCCATACGGAATATCGCCGCTGGTAACCTTTTTCGTGCGCTGTCGCCAAATGTCTGCTTGGCGAGATTTGCGCCGTGTTAATGGAAAGGTACCAAATTAGCATTAGCGCCTACGGGAAATTTCAATCCCATATAAATCCTAGTCTAACCGACGGGTTTGCTTGCAATAAACTTTATCGGAAAGATATTACGCTGTAGAACGAAATAGATACGAAGTTCAACAAGAACTGAACGAGCCTATTTTCCTATGATTTTTTTGATTGGGATTTTTAAGGTTATTTCTCAATGAATAAATGAATGAATGAATGAATAAGGGAGAGAATGAATGAACATATGAGTGAATAAATGATTTTAAAAATAAATGAATGAATAAATACATGAATGACTGAATAAATGAATAAATGAGTGAAGTAATATGTATTAACCGTTGTAAGAGGTATATTTGAAGCAATTAAGAACTTAAGCTAAACGAGAAAGAGAGGGAGAGAGATAACTAGTTTATAAATTTGAAGTTCGGTGTATACGGGAAAGTAGGCTCGTATAGTTCTAGACAGAACTTCTTGTTTATTTGTATTTTACGTTTCAGAAGTGAAGTGAAGTACTTTACTTTTTACTTTTATATTGCAAAACGTCATATCCTATTTATTTTAATATTCTTTCCTGAGGGGAAAAACTTCTTTTACTTCCGGAAAATATTAATACCGGTAGTTCCTTGGAGACTTAACATATTAAAAATATATAAATATTTATGAAAATAAAACGTTTTCCTTGATGCAACAGCAAAGGTAATACTGTCACGATGTACCATCTCAGAAAAAGCCATAAAATCAAGAATGTCCCTTTGACGTATTACTTTGATCAAGAAGATGACGCCACTGGGCGAAAAAAAGAAAAGAAAGGAAGAAAACGGGAGTGTGTGTGTGTGTCAGCGAGAAGAAGGAAAGTGATGATTTTGTGTTGTGATTATTAAATAGTTTATTTTTCGTAAAGATGGAATGTTTGATATGATGATACAACATTTCACAACACAAACACCATAAAGGGATAATAATACTGGTTCGTTAAGACAATATTCAGAGCAATGTGAGTCATACTAATATCATTCAACAAAGTGTATAATAAACCTGTGTTTCATCTAGATCAGTGGTTCCCAACCTTTTATTCCTTGCGAACCCCTTCTAAGATCCGAAAGAAAAAGGCGAACCCCTTCTGTAGTAGTTAGTAACGGTTAACAAAGCTATAAAATTTGCCAAGCACATTTATTTTCCGTATTGCATAGTAGTTCATAACAAGAAAGAAAAATATAACTGCAAAACATCCAAGTTTAAATGAAAGCTGAAATTACTTTATTATTTGTTCTTTGTGAATTATTAATTGGGCAGTAAACATACCTTCGCAAAAAATATCTTTAAAAACTATTTTCCCGACAGTGCGAACACATGAGACATATACGCACAAAGTTTTGAATCATTGTTTAAATATCGTTCAGTTCCACTTCCGGGTTGAATAATATAAAATTCCCAAAGTTGGAATAAAGTGTGACAAATGTGAGTACAAAACTTAAAATTAATTAATAAAAATCTTCCAGTTCAACTTTGTGGTCTATAAATGAGAAATTAGCGGAAAATAATGCAAAATTTTAGTTTAGTAAAATTTCATGTTTTCGACTCTTTCTTCACGCTAGCCCGTAAAAAGTTGAATATGAAAGAGAAACATACGTTCAAAATTTAAAATAAACAAATGAATATCTTTCGACACTACTTTGAGATTCAAATTTTATGAATCGGATTGGAAACATACACACGTAAATCAAAAATTGGAGACATCGGATTCCCGAACTGTTTGCGAATGAGCGAACCCATAATTTGAGCTGCTGAAGCTTGTTTGTATTTTAATTTTTGCAGCAAATAAAATGATTTTCGTTAATATACAGTAAATTTAGACCTGAGCTCTCATTGATGTAGACTGCACTAGGAATTTAACTAAGCCGAGAGCATCAAAGCCAAATGTCCACTCAACTAATCTTTTACCTGCCGCATAATCATACGACATGGGCGCAGACGATTTTCTGCATCTTGAAAATCCACCGATTTGATCTAGGTTTGAACCTGCGATCTTGGGCGTACGAGAGCTGCGCCTTACCACTACGCCACCCTGTCGACCCACCTTAAAGGTAAAGGTGTACAAAATAACTCTTCACTCTGTACACAAAACAAAACCACTTCTCGAATGCAACAAGCGAAATACGCTAAATCAAAATTATCAATTTAGGATTTTCATATCTTAACGTTATGATTTATTGGGTTACACCAGTAGGAAAATTTCAATTTTATGGCCAAAAAAAGCTGAAAATTCGAAAATCGATAGTTTTGAATTATTGTGTTTCATTTGTAAGCCCACGTTTTAAACCACTAATGTAGTTATCAATTAAAACATCAAAAATACTTTACTTATGTTTATGATACAGAAATCAAAAACAATTTAAGTATTTCAACAAAAAAATATAAAAGAGCATTATGCTAAATAACGAGCCTTCAATGCAAGACAAAAGTCAGAATCAAAAACAATTATAAAAATTGTTAAAAAACGAAAAACAATTTGTACAAATAAAAAAAGGCAACCATTTTCTCATTTATTATTTCCACACGATGTCAAACAATTTCTAAGCACAAACCAGAATATTTTTTCATTTGCGGAAATACAACTACTTTAACTGAACGGGTAAAATTCAAATAAATTTCTGAGTTAAGGCTAAGCAACTGACGAGTTGCTTTGGAAGGAATTGAATCTTTTATTCCGGTCAGATAATTCTTCGCAGGTTTGTAATTGGACTTAACAGAAATTCTCGATGGAAAATTGTTTATTTTGGAAGTTTTGTTGAAATGAAGTTTTTTAAGTTGGAATTTTTTCTTTTTGTTACCGTAAAATATAGGAATGTATAACTATTTCAACTCTTTCCTTTCATAAAATTTGTTTTGACGACCGTTTTAAAGGCGGTCTTTCAGTAAACTGCACTATTTAGGAAAATAATGACACTAATTGAATGGTTTATTTTGAAAAGGTAACCAATCTGGAAAACATAAATTGCAGAGAGTAAAAAACTGACTTTTGAAAAATTGGAAAAAGTTGCGGGTCTAGTCTTTCGCTACTGTATTATGTTAGGTAATAGTAGCATTATTGCATTTAATAAAAACTATTGTTGGTTATTTATGCTGTAAAATCAATAAATTAAAACTGAGTGTTGTTCCCTTTTGCAAACGGAGATTTTATCTATTCAAAATAAACCACTGAATTATATTTTTAAAAAAGTTGAAGAGAGCACAAACTAAAATTTTAAAATTAAAATTAATATCACGATTATTTTCGAATATTTTTTTTATATTTTGCGAAGCTTCTGCGTTTAGAAATAAAATTTTGAGCTTAACTTTCTTAATGGCATAGTATATTTTTCCTTTCAAATATAATTTTAATCATAATCACAAGTTTCAAAAGAAACTTCTACCAATAAAACAAAAACTAATTTGCTGTATTGACAAGAAATATTCTTATATTTGTTACGAGCCATGAATTTTTTATAAATATCAGAGAAATATTTTTTTTTCAATTAATATTTCTATTTTTAAAAAAAGAGAAGAAATCATCTCTAAAATATATCAAAATACTATTCGTGACAGCACAAAAAATGCGACAAATCGCACTCACCTTTAAGAATAATAGCATCAATAATTAGTTTGAAAGTATCCAATTTCGTGTCCTCGTATTGCAAACAAAAACTGAGATATCTGTTATTACATTTGAATTCAGAAGTGACTAACCCCGTCAGCACTTCGGATGAAACACTCTCACTTTTTAAATCTCCCTGAATGAATTTGTCGTGACTAAAGCATTGAAAGGAGGACATGTTTGAAACGTTTCCCCTGCGTGTAGGGAAAAGGGAAAATAAGAGATATTCCTGACTTGCGTAAATCTCAAAAAAACTGACAACAGTGCAGTTACAGTAATATCAGTTTTTCAATGTTGCAGTTACACACTTAGAGACTTCTTTTGAGAAAGCCTTTTTCTTGGGGGGTTACAATCATTGCTGTAATTTAGTTATCAGTATAACAACCCACGTACCTTCGTAGCTCCCAATTGGTATAGATTAATAATTTACTACGGGTCCGTTCATAAATGATGTCGCGCTTTTTTCCCATATATTTGACCCCCCTCCACCTCTTTGTCACAATATGTCATGCTTCGGCGGAGCCCCCTCCCCCCCCTTTGTCACATGTCCCGCTATGTTGCATAATGCATGATGCCACACTTCCTGTTACACTCTCCCCTCCCCTTGTCACACTTTGTCACAATTTCACGAACCCCCCTCCCCCCCTCGAAGGGGTGACATCAGTTATGAATGATCCCTACTGAAGTGTACATTAGTGCATAATATAGTTGCTATAGACATTAGTTAATTTGTAACACTGACCATATACATATATATATGGAATAAACTAGCAGCTGCCGCGGTGGCTTCGTGGTAAAGCGCGGGAATCGTAAGCTCCGGTTTATGGGATCGAGCCTGGCAGTATCGTTGGATTTTTAAGATGCAGAAAATCGTACGTGCCTATGCCGTCTGATTATGCGGCATGTAAAAGGTCCCTTGATCTGATTCTCTTGGCTAAATTAAACTCCTAGTTCAATTTCGCATCAACTGAGTCCCGGCGCTCACGCTTTCAGGTGTAGAAACTGGGTGTCAAAATTCTCATGCGGCAATGGCAGCACACTCATTGTGGTGCAGCTGAAAGAGTTGATACCAATCTCTGGGAACGCACTAGGTCTTCATTAGTAAGAAACAATATATACGCAGGCTATTAGAAGAAAAAAAATTAGAACCTCCTAAAATATAAAATGTACAGCTATTGAGTTCATAATAAAATGTTTTCACCCTTATAATAATAATTTAACTTTGTGCAAATAAACAGTAATAAAAATAATTTCACGTTTGCATTTTAATGCTCATTTGTGCTCTATAATAACGTGAAATTATTTTTATTACTGTTTTCACCCTTTCTACAATAATTTAACACTTAAAGTTTCCTTCCAAATTTCGGTTAATTAGCAGTTTGGAAAGTTGATACTGCCAATGCATTTCGGTTGCGACTAGATACATTCCTTGTCAGAGCCCATTATTCTACTATTTTCCACCACCTTTTCCACATAAACATTTAGTGTACTGTTTTTCCGAGAATAGAGTACTCATCTCAGAGGATTTCTTTCCTTTTCCTATGCACATATAGTGCATCTGGTTTATTTAACATTATGTAAATTTTATGCGGCATTCTTTGAAAAACCGATTAGAGCATATTTTCTCCAAATTTTTTGTTTGTTTTATACGTTCATTCATTTTGGAATTTGGCACAATAACAGAAATACAAAATACTTACAAGAGGTCATAATTTATTTATGACCATTTTCGTTCATCATTTCGATCTAATGTGTCATTTTTATCGAATGAGAAGTTTAAAACGGATCTATAACGCTTTCTAAGGGGCTTAAGGAGGCAATGTATAAAGTACTGAGTAAATCCTTAATAAATACATAGGCTTAGTATGTATACTAAGTGTACTATGTAGAGTAACTAATGTTAGAGTAAAGCTCTAACTAAACAAATATATTTTAAATTAATCATTGAAGCAGTGAAAATTGTTTTGAAAAACATAGTATTGAATTAATGATTTTGGAAATCATATCATATTTATTTATAGAAAATTATATGTTAAATCACACTGTAATATATTTTCTAATGAACTGAAAAACTGAACTGGTAATTTCTGATGAAAATTAAAAAGATTGATTTTTTTTTTCTTTTAAAAGCGCTCAGGCCTGTCGTGAAATATTTTTTTCCACTAAAAATTAAATAAATAACTGAACGAATAAGTGGAAACTAATTGGAAGAATTACTTTCACACACATCAAATTGGCGTCCAGGAATGGTTTTCCTGTTACTTTTTGACAAACATTCGACACATCGAGCTTTACTTTCTTTTGTATGCAGAGGTAAACTAGTCCACCATAAAATATGTGATTTCGCAATTAATGAACATAAAAATGGCACCATTTTGTACAGAATAACGCTATTTGCTGCATTGCTTTATCTGTGTACACTAAAAATATCTAGTTCATCCTTTCACCAAAACAAATGAAGAAAATGGCAAAACTTAACTGCAACCAACATTTGGTACTAAAGTTGAACCATTATGATGGTCCCTAGTCACACATTCATGGTGAAACTAGGTAAAACTACCCCCTTATAATGGTTTAACATAGTACCAAATGTCGGTTGCCGATAAATTTTACAATTTTCTTCATTTTTTTTTTTTTTTTTGGTAAAATTTTGAACTAGAAATTTTTACAGTGTAATAAAATGTATCCATGTAAAAGGGCTCCCCCATCCTAAAACCCTAACAGAGCAATCTGTCAATATATTATACGATTTTTCAATGGGGAGAGGGGTAGAACAGTTAGAAAAGTCATGCGCTACTACACTAAACTAAGCCTCGAACTGCTTCAGTCTATCAACTAACTACTATGGACTTTCATGTGATTTTAGTGTAGATGCTTTTGAAATTCTGCTATACTAAGAAACACGCTACCACGACAAATTTCCTTAGCACTATCAATTTTCGCTACATAGGTTTTACTGTAATTCCACATATATAGTTCGTGTATTGCTCATATAACAACCAAAGTCGTTTGGTTGTTCTCTGTCTTGTTTTAGTAACAGAAAATGTTTTAGGAGTTGAGAAAGCTAGTGACATTCCAAACTGCATGTCATTTGCTAGTGGTTCCTTATTGTGAAATTCTGTTGCAAAACTGTTTCTCAATGGAGTGTTTACATGAAGATGAATCATTTTGTTTCACAATACACTAGTAAAGATGGTTTTCTTTTTATAATGCTTTAAGAAAGCAAAAAAAAAAAACTTCAAGTTTTTTTCTTTTGTTTACTTAAAAATTAGACGCAACTGAGTAGTGACGGACTGCATATGCAGTTTAATCAAGAGTTGAGTTCTGATTTAGGTTTAAAAGCAATATTATTCAAACATTAATAAATTCTATTTCTTTTCTTAACTGTTTAATTGATTAAATAAAAAAATTAGTTAATAAGTTTCCCTCCCTCTTTCTTTTGTTGCCAACCCTTTAAAAAAATTGATGCCCAAAAAGAAAGTAAGATGTATTATATTGTTTGCATTAATTTTTCACGCAAAAATATTAGCAATTTTCCATAAGTATTTCTCAAATATTTCCAAAGTATTTATTTTTAGCAGTAAATGTTTCTGGAAGGAAGTATTTGAATATTAAACTGTCAGAAATATTGAAACATGATAACTTATTATCTGAATCGACTGAAATTTCCTAACTTACTTTTGAATAACTTTAACTTATTGCAATACTGAGGTAATTTTGTTATTATTTTTTAACAATAAAAGTACCACCCCCCCCCCCCCCAACCCTCATTCTGGTACTTTTCATGCAAAAAATATGCGTGTTTCTGTAGTTTTTGACTATATTATCTGATATTTCTCAAATTTTGTATTCATCAACGACGGAAAATTTTGCAAATATTAATGAATAGTTTATTTTACGTGCAGCATACAGCTTATAGTAAATTTCTCATATTTATATTACGGAAGAAAGGAAATGCCCTTAAATTGGTAGGTTTTGACGCCAGCATGCAACGCTTTGCACATTAACTCTAAGAATGAAAAAGAGAAAGAAAAATAAAAAATAAACGGCTTTAGTGTTTGAATGACGCATATCCCACTTCATTTAAGCGACTGTGCAACTGATAATAGCTTTCAATAAACATCGTTCACAAAAAATTTTAACTGTACTTTTAGCTATAACTCAATGAATGTCAATTCAGAACAACTTCGGTCGGCCATTTATGACCAAAAAACAAAAAGTTTTTTTTTTTAGTAGAAGGGAGGTAAAATTTATAACATTTTCCAAATAACTTTTTAAACATTTTTTACTATTTTGAAAGCTTAAAATTATTAGAATTATTATAAGTTCGACAGATCCTGCAAGTGTCGACAATTTGCTCCTGCAAGCGTTCGTTTAGTTACACACAACAATGTAATCCCGGACTAATTTTGAACCGCATTAGTATTTAACTGTTACTCCACTAAATCATCACTCAAAGACCAGTAATATCCATAACATAACAAAGAAAAGCTTTAAAAACTTGCTATCTCCCATCGCAATGTCTTTTGTGAGAAAGGCATGCCTTAAAATCTTAGTTCTGGTATGCAAACTCTGGAAAACCATTTTCTTTAATAATGTACGCATTTAGGATTATAATCTCAACAGAATAACGTATTACGCGCAATACGTCATATATGTGCAAAATTTTTGTTTATACAATATATTTTTATTTTAAACTCTTTATTTCACTAACTCGGTTATTTGCAAGATCAATATTAAACTGATTGTGTTCCATGATAGTGTGTGTATAAGTTTATGGTAATGTGTGTAATTAAATAGAATATTTATTTTTGTACGCGAAGCTGTAGTTTAAAAGTTTATCCCCTGTTTCTCTTATACTGTGATCGTAGTCGTAGAGTTATTAAAATGAAATTGTACCAAGTATCATATCACAAGGAACGAAAGGAGAAAATTTTGAACATTACTGGAAGTGAACAATTATAATTGTTGATAAGACTTTAGTTTTTTTCAAAAAGGTGTGTACAAAATCACAAGGCAAGAAAAGAGGGATTTTCGAACGTTACTGGAAGTTAACTATTATAATTGTCGATATGACTTTCGTTTTTTTTTTTAAATTTTGTATAAAACCACAAGGCACGAAAAGAAGGATTTTCGAACATTACTGGAAGTTAACAATTGTAATTGTTGGTATGAATTTCGTTTTTTCAAACACTGTTGTACAAAATCTTAATATACAAATGCGAATTAACTTCAGCTTTCATGATTTTGAATATACTCATAAATGTGTAGGAAGATTTAATCAAAAAGTCAACATTCTAGAACGCTAAAAAAAGTTTCAAGCAATTCTATTTTAGTGAGAAATACTAAAATGAACTTCGAAATGTTTGACGCAAAAGTTTCTTAACCTCCTTCTTTTGGGGTTAAGGTTAAATAAGTTTTGTAAGTTGCTCCTGAGAAAAACTTGTTGTGCGTGTAGTACAAAACCTCAAACTGTGCAATTGACTACTAATGTTTTGCAAGAGATCTGCGAAGGAATCACTAAAAGAGCTTCTTTAATTGAAAAAGAAACTTCGAAAATACAAATAGCTTTACGCGTTCTTTATTTCTCTATTTCTCGCTGACAAGACCTTTTTACTTTTTCAACTAAGCTCAACAAGTAGCGGAAACTTAGTGATGAAACAGTTTGGCATAAATAGTTTTTTAACAGACAAACGCGCGGGAAGGCATTATGTAATGTCAGGCTAATCTTGAAATTAGGAAAAATTACTATTTCAATAAGGTTGTAGGTAGTTGGAATAGTTTACCGGAAGCGACTGTTTCTTGCAGTGGGGTAAAAACTTTTAAGAAAGCCCTTGATGTTCCTTGGGGACTGTTAAATTGACGAGAACCAGCCAGGCTGGGCCCTGTGCATGTTGCTGGCCGTCACTTTTGTATTTGTATTTGTAATGAAATGCCTGGGGAAAAATACCCTTTTTAGCGAACAATCGTCAATAGTCTAATAGACTTGGTAAAAACAATTCCGATATAAAAAGACAAGAAGGAGAAGAAAGTTAAGAGACAGAATACTGATTTAAAATCATCGACGTTTTCATTGAGTTACATTTTACATTTTCATTGAGTTACATATTACATTTTCAGATATTGTCAATTTAAACTTTCAGATATTTATGAAAAACTGTAAAAATAATTTTACAGAACCTTAAGTCCCACAGCAGTTTTTCTTACATAAGTCTGAAATTGTGTGGTTAGCTTGTATCATAAAATAACAAATGGAAAATTCTAATTTACTACGCTAGTCTGTCCTTTTCTTTCGAAATTGACGCATATATAAATTATTCGAACAAATATGACGTAGGATAACGACTTTTACCGGATTGACGCCTAAATGAGCTATTTTGCATTGAATAATGTGCCCGAAAGGGAAAAACATTATGCCTAACTGAGTTGATTTCAAAAGATTCATTTAAGGTCAAGATATTACTGATGAATATTTCAGGTAATTTAATCAGATCCTGTTGAAAGCTTTATAAAATATCATGCGTGTTCGTCTGAAGTATATACTGTTGGAATCGCTTTCCAAACTTCAGTTCGAAGAGCATAAAACCTCTCATGAGCTAAACATACGAAATTTACTCTTAATATATATTAACTTTTCGTATAAAATGACAAATTCAGTGCAACCTTACAATCAGGTTAAAAGTTAAAGAGCTTTCTAAGATACGTAAACGCCTACAAAATGCATTTTGTGTAAAAAAAGCGCTTTAAAGATAATTATTTCAGGTGAGTCCAATTAAATCCCAGCTGAAAGCTTTCTTAGTCAATGTAGTTTCTTACATAACAAATAATTCTGTATTTACTTTAAGAACTTTGTTTCTAAAATGTCAAAACCAAAAGCACAAACTTTAACTTGAAAAAATCAAATTTTACCGGTCAAATGACGAATCTAGTGCAACTTTAGTCTATGTTATATTAAATCAGTTTTTGCCAGAAAATAATGGATCAATTAGTAACTACATGAGTGAAAGTCACGGTGACCTGGCCAAGCGCTTTCGATGTCACAATTGGCTCTTAAGTGAACTTGTTTTGCGCAGACATAACAACTGCGGCGTCACATTTTCAAACTTCTAAGCAATTTGCGAAGACCAAATGATTTGATCATAACCTGCTGTTTTGACCTTAAAGTATGACAACATTAACACGTGTGACCTTAATGCATTTATGAATGTAGCGCAGTAGGAAACACGATATAAAAGTTGAATTTGTTTTTAAATTTATTTTCTTCAGCAGCTTACCAATGAGTTTAAGTAGGCTATTTGTTGCGTGTGAAAAAATCCTCTTTCCAATGTATGACTTTTTATTAATTCTAACGTGTGTAACTTTAAACTAAAATTGCAGATCGCTGATCTGGGTTATGTATTGTTGGTGAGTGGAAAACGAAAAGAAAACTTACAGAACAATAAATTATCACACACGTGCACACATACACAAGCCTTATCAGTAATTGTAATCATTTGCATGTTTTTTCTATTTCCCAAATCAATTAAGTTTTATCATCATGGTTTTATTTTTCTTATTTTTTTTCGTATTGTATAATTTTTAATTAATTAATTTGTGTATTTATTTTATTTATTTATTTTACTTATATCTATATTTTATTTATTTACTTTTTTATATTTTTTTATTCATTGTTATTATTATTATTAGTAGTAGTAGTAGTAATAGTAGTAGTAGCGTAGTAGTAGTATATAGAGGATCTTTGCATTAGTTTATTGACTGCAGCTTTCATTTGTGTATTTTTTTTCAAACATATGACTAATTTCAGAATTCGATCTCAAATATTTCTAAAACTTTAACTTGTTGTGGCTACTCGTGTTTGGTCAAAAGCAATTTTTGAAGTTGATCTCTATTCAAACCATTTTTTTAAATATATTAAGGGCAACGTGAAATTGTCGAGTAATATTAAATAGGGGATTGAAAACGAATGATTTGAATAATTTTGGGGGGAAACAGGCCTGTAGCCAGACTCTAACTCCAGGGGGGGGGGACTTTTGGACAGTAGGGGCAGACTAGTTTATTAAGGTCCAAAACATAGATTATTAAGGTCCAATTAATCACGCTAGGATGGGTTAAACATTTTCCAGATCAGGCATTGCCCGTCCTGGCTACGGACCTGGGGGGAAACGAGATATAACAATCAATTGTAATAAAATTATTACAATTGTTAGGAATGTGTCACAATAATCCTCTTTCCTCCTCAGATCTTTTGCGTTTTATGTCTATGAGGCTTATAGTTTATTTTTTGACTATTATTTTGTACTGAGGTCGGCTTTTAGGTCAGTATAGATGTACCAGGTTTTATCTCTCTCCTGGACCTAGTTCGTAAAGATGGCATCTCAAGTATCCCAACGGATTGGTCCATATAACCGTCATGCCTTCTTCGAATAAATAACCTCATAGCTATACAATTTTTACCATTTAAAAAATTATTTAACAAATATAACATTAAAAAAATAACTAATGCTTGAGTTTCCCGTGTCAGAAGCTATCGTTTTATGCTTAGTCTCATCTAATAATGCATATTCTGATAATTAATCGACTTTTAAATGCCTATTATATATTTATTTTTTTAAAGTCAAAAGCAGATATTTCTACACAGTGAATGTATTGAAAAAGATAACTACACCAAAATGATTACAGAGTAACATTGATGGATTTAGAAGCAGGCAGTTTATAACATCACTACAAAACAACAATATTTTTATGGAAGAGACATTTCCGTATTCCACAGTACCCCGACTATTCCTTTGGTTACTACTGCTCCTTTTTAACAGCCAAATTTCCAAAAGGATGAATGATCCTCTCATGAACCAATCATTAAAAAGAACGGTATTCATCCATCAAATCAAAAAGTTCGGAAACATATATGGAAATTGCTTGGATGGCTCTCCATATAAGTGCCTTAGTCTCCCATGCAACCACAGTGAGACACACGTGAAAGCATCACAAAAGGACTAAGATATACATGCATAAGGTAATGGTTTTACTTTATATAAGTATACTATGTATATATGCAATCAACTGGTGGTAAACCCCGCAAAACTAAAATTAATCTAGCACCATTAGTTATTGATCTTGTTATTTCATAATCCATTTCTTTTCTTTTCTTCCTTTCTTTTATTTTTCAAATTATATGCCTTGAATAAAATGTCAAGCGGTAAAAATAAATTTTACTTTAAAAAACATATATTTTTAGTGTCATTAATGCATAAATGTTATTAAAGAGTGTAGTATAGAATCAATTACAGTTGATGAGTTATTTTACAGATAGCGTTGTAAAACGTTGTAAGGTAGAGCTATACGCACGCACTCTCTGAAAAAATTGACTAACTCAAGTGAAATTTTATTTCCAAAATTAATATTTGATAGTTAGCGTAACAGAATGTCAAATTCCTCCCGTGCCTTTGTAAGGTATTATACAGAAAGTTTAAATTTTCAACGTTCTTTAAATTGAAACGAGACACATTTAAGAACAAAATTTCGAAACTTACACACAGACACACGCGTAAAGGAATTTAAAGTATATAAAGAAATAGTACAAAAAAAAAGGAGAGAAAAGACGGTAGCAATACAAATTTAATTAACAACAAAATTAAAATAAAAAAGATGAAAGTTAGTAGTAATAATTAAATTCGATGACAAGTAAACATTTCGTTTAATCCCTTAAGAAAAATGAAAGTTACTTATGCAAATTAAAAAGATTTTTAACTAGTCTCCCTATAATGTAACTTTTAATGACATGTGAAGTATTCGCCATAGAATGGGGGAAATTTTTTACATGCAAATGATTAAAGTTAACATTCAAACATTGTTTTCCCGTAAATAATTGAATTAAATAAAAGGAAAATGTCACAAAACTGAATAATGAATGCATAAAACACTAGATTGAGAAAGGTGTTCTGATTATTGGAATCCCTGGGGGTGTAACGTGAGGCAGCGTGCAGCCAGGGGAGTTTGGGGGGGGGGGAAGGGTCTAAAAGCCTCCCGAACTCTAGTAAGGGACCGTTCATAAATGATGTCACGCTTTTTTCCGCTATGTTTGACTCCCTCCCTCACTCTGTCACAACCCACAGAACCCCACAGAATATTCTACCACTCAAGTTATCAGGTCAATAATTTCCTTTTAATTGCACCCATATCTATATAGCCCCACCGTCCATCTTACGGAAATGCGCCATTTTTATATAATAAAACCTAAATTTAAACCTTTTCAATAGATGATTTATAAATAAATTGAGTAGAAATAAAAGAATAATTGCTATCCATCTCTTGAAAGCGAGTATAGTTGTGTCCTAATGCTGCGCTTCTCAACCCCAGAATTGACAAAATACTTACCGCCCAGAAGTCAGTCCACAAGGGGGCGCTTGATCGCTCACTTTAAAAAAAAAAAAAAAAAAACTTGTTTAGTGCCATAATGTTCCGGTTTTTAAGTCATCGTCGCCTCAACGCCACTTAATTTTGCTTAGGACTTAATTTCGTTTTGGACAAATACAGCACACAAAAGGACGCGTTTTATAATATTATCACATTTTGATCAGGGGATCATTCATAAATGATGTCACGCTTCTAGGGGGAGGAGGGTTCTTGAAACTGTGACAAAGTGTGACAAGGGGAGGGGAAGGGGTAACAAGAAGTTTGACATCCCTGCTTATGCAACATAGCGTGGCATATGACAAAGGGAGGGAGGGGGTTCCGTTGAAGTGTGACATTTTGCAACAAAGGGGGGGGGGAGGGTGTCAAATATGTGGGAAAAAAGCGTGACATCATTTATGAACGGTCCCCAGGCCGTGCGTTCTCATACATACACATCAAAATTTTCACGCGAACGAAGTCGTGGATAACAGATAGTTAATTATAAACATAGATAAAAACAAAATGACGTATGGAAAAATAGAGTGAATAAAAACATGAACTAATGACGTTAACATTGATTTGTATAAAGTAAATCGCGGGTAATGTAAATACGTATGAATGGATAGAGCACCTTCCGAAAAGAACATTTTGAATTGCGGCCCTAACTTTCTATGGAAATTAGATACACTTAAAAGAAGGTACACGGTGTGATTTGCTAGTTCAACGTTGGAGGGAGGGTCAAATACCACACTTTTAGAAAGACAATGTATTTATGCATGTATTTATGGGTTTTGTTATTTCTTACCTATAATATACATTGAATATTTACCCTCCCCCCGTCGGGAAAATTTTGAAATTTCGGGCCTGATATTAAAGTTGTAAATTGATTATCTACATTTCTGCCTGAGTTGATTCTCCTCAACGAATCCGACCACACTAACCACGGCTAGAAACTTATTCAATCTGAGTCATCCATTCCACCACCGTGAGAAGAAATACATCGTGCTAGACAGCACTCTAATTTTAATTCAGAGCACGTATTCATTGTGTTAGCGTAAGCGCAGTTTTTAAAGAATTAAAAAATAAGTAAGTCTACAAAATGTTTTTGACAGCATTTAAACGCACTAGAAATTTTCAAGCGAAATTATGACTAAAGATGAAATATTTTGGAGCCTTTGAGGAGTATCCAGACTACCTTCATTGCGATGAAAGGAAGATATATCATTTCCATACAAATTTTGCCTGTACGACGTTGGATTTGAACAATTTCATCACTAAGGATTTTTAGTTCCCATTCATTACTAATATTTTCACAAAATACGAAAAATTAGTTCATTTCCCAGCGATTTTCAAAACATTCATTGACAAATACGGAAATATTGCTTTTTAACCGACTTCACAAAGGAAGGAGGTTATACATTCATACTGTATGTATGTCGTTTTTTTTTTTTTTTTTTTTTTTTTGTCCACTCATAACTTCTTACCGGATGAACCGATTCTCATGATTCTTTTTTTAATCGATCGAGGTTGGTTTCCTATAGGTCCCATACCTTTGTGTGACCATATTCGATAAATAGAACAAATGTAATTGGCAGAAATGTAGTTTTTTTTTTTGTTTTTTTTTTCATCCGTAACTTTTGACTAAATGAACCGATTTTGATGATTTTTTCTTTAATCGATAGAGGGTCGTCTAACTCAAACATTGCAAAGCAATTTGACTACATTTGTTTTTTTAGAAAAAACGTCACGGGTGAAAAATAAGTATTTTCTATTTTAATTGGAAAGGCTTCGCTTGATTTTTCTTTGTTGGGAAGTCTATTAATAAATATAAAAGTCATTGTTAACAAGAAGTTCCGTCTAGAACTATACGAGCCTACTTTCCCGTATACACCAAATTCAAATTTATAATCTAGCTACCTCTTTCTCTCTCTTTCTTATTTATCTTTAGTTCTAATTATTGAAAATATACCTTTTTCAACGGATAATACATATTCATTCACTCACTCATTCATTCGTTCATTTATTCAGCCATGCATTTGTTCATTCATTCGTTACCTCATTCAAGTGTTTATTCATTCATTTACGCATTCATGTATTTATTCACTCATTTATTTATATTTTCATTTATTCAATAATTTATTCATTCATTCTTTTCCTCATTCATTTATTCATTGATTTATTCTTTCACTCTTTCATTTATTCATTCATTCATTATTTCACTCATTGAGTCACTGAGAAATATCCTTGAAAATCCCGATCAAAAAATTTCATAGCAAAATAGGCTCGTAAGTTCTGGATAAACTTTCTATTTCTACATGTTCTACGTTATAAGAGCTTTCCGATAAAGTTTGTTCCAAGCAAATCGGTCCGTTAGATCAGGATTTATATAGGGTTGAAATTTCCCCGTAAGCTCTGTGTTAATTTTTTGAACTGTTCAAAAATGAACAAAAACTGTTCAAATCGATATTTCACGCCGAGAACTCCTTTCAATAAGCTTGCAATAGGAACTTGGCTCTTGTGCCCAGAGTTTACAGAATTTGCTTCAATTTTGTCCATAGGCGCTAATGTTAAAATTTTTTGAACTGTTCAAAATTGAACAAAAAATTGTTCAAATCAAAAAGTAAAATATAGAAATGAGATGTCCTCGCCGAGATCTTTCGAATGCAAAAAGAATTTTTCCAATCGGACAATTCGTTCAAAAGTTATTAGGGGGGGACAGACCGACAGACCGACAGACAGACCGACAGACAGACAGACGACAGACCGACAGACACACTTTTTCCCCATCTCAATACCCTACTTTCAAATTTTTTATTTTTCAATCTTTATTTAATTACTTCACTTATTTTTGACTTTTCTTGATTTTTAACGATATTTTCACGATACATTAAGCCTTCTTTCATGCTTTATTATTATTTTTTTTTACTTTTACGGGAAAGTAGGCTAAAAACATGTTTGTTGTCATGGGCTATAAATATTAAAAGAAATTACAGCAAGAGTTTGACTAAAGGCTTCTCTGTGGCAAAAATTAATCCTATCAGTTTGTTTGCTAGAATCGACTTCAAAAGTTAATTTATCATACAAATGATTAGTTTTTAGTGCCATTAATTCAAATTTTTGCCTTTTGATATGGATTTTTAAAAAAATAGAGTATTTATATAAAAAATGTATTTACACTGAAAAGAATAAAATAAAATAATTTTTATAAAAAAACAGAACCGACTTAAAATTATAAGTTGCGCTAAAAAGTGAAAAATAAATTCATTCTTTAAACAACATCGATGTGACTTTTAAACATAGTTTTAGAAGTCGGTGCAAAATTATGAGTTTAATTACCATTATACCATTTGCTACTTCATATTGGACCTGTTGCTAATTCTGCGAAAATATATATATTTGTAATTGGATTCATGATTAAAAAAGGTTTTATCTATCCTAATTTTGCACCGATTTCTAAAACTATGTTTAAAAGTCACATCGATGTTGTTTAAAGAATAAATTTATTTTTCACTTTTTAGCGCAACTTATAATTTTAAGTCGGTTCTGTTTTTTTATAAAAATTATTTTATAAAATCAAACATTGACAAACAAAAAAAAATTCATTAAAAGTTTATTTCTTCTATCAAATTTTAGAAAACTAATAAATTTAGCGCGTGATTTTGTTCAATGCTTCTTATATATAAGCGCCTTATTCTGTCTGTGTCTGTCCGCGATAGGATCCTAGGCCGTTTTACCGATCGAGACCACATTCGGCACGGTTAATGTTTACGACCCGAGAAACGCATCGCCGCAAAAATGAAAGTTGTGACTGAATTAGTTTTTTTTAATTATTGTTTTTAAATTTTTCAATGATTTTTTGGACCCGTTTTATTTGACTTTTGCATTGTTGCCCTCATTTCCAAACATATAATTACAGTTTCCGTGTGAACAAACAAATCAATGCAGTTGCCATTGTTATTTTCATAAATGTAGCAAATATAATAATAACAATCGAAACGTTTATCTCCGTTAACGTCATATTGAGTGAGGCTTCGCTGTATTTCAAACTCCGTTAAAAATGAATGCATACGCGAATTTAATTTAATCCTTTCTTTCTTTTTAATTTATTTATTTATTGTCTGCCCTTTTCATATTTTTCTTATTAGAGTGGCAGAGCTCTTTTTTCCCAGTTTCGTTAAAACTGTTGTTTTGAAAAGCATAATAAAATTTTCAATAAGTTCTTTCGATGATAAATATATATTTTTCACAAACAATTTGATTATATAGTAAATAAATGTATATTAGTGTGAGGCTGTAAGCGAAGGGGCGTCCTCGCCACCTGATCTGGGTAATTCAGTTTGAATTAGCAGACACCTTTGCACAAATCATTTTAATTACAATTTATAATATCTAGAACAGCGGTCATTTCGTATGACTGCCGAGCGTACTAGTATTATCATAAGTCAAGCAATTAACGAAACAAATCGGATTTTATCATCGTAAGTGCACATATATTTTTAAAATGTCGTTTTTTCAAGCAAACCTCTAGAAAATACGAAAATACGTCAAAAAAAATATATTAAATGTTTGTTTTGTTCTAAGTTTGATTTTAAATTTTCTGTAAGAATTTCCTACTAGCTTTGAAATACTTCATTTCATCTGCGTCTTGAATATGCAAATATATTGGGGCACCAAAATTTTTTCTTGCTCAGGGTATCTAAGGGTCTATAATCCTGCCCTGCTCCAAGTGACTGATTTTTAATGATTTTAATAGGAAAAAAATACTTACTTGATGCCGGATAGGTTAGAGAATTCAGTCATGTGCAATTTAATTCCAAATCATTTCTTATGTGAGGATTTCACACTTCAGTTTACAAATCAAATTGAATCAGTTTACAGAGTACATTGAATGTTTCAGGAGTATCGTTGAAGCTATGTGTTTCTCAAAAGCTCAAGCTGGTTTGCGGTTTATTTTGAAACATTCAATTTCTCCCCTTGCTTCAATGTTCAATGTTTATACTTTCATCACTGAGGTTATCGAGTTGCATCAAGCCAGTGCAATTAGTAAGTCTCGTTTTCTGGAAATGTGAGCGATACGGTTTGTATAAACAAATCGTCAACACAATTCTTTCATTTTCCGCTGATTTTATTGATTGCAACGTAGAGGAGATGAAAAGTTGACTCGCGCATTTCCTTTTTCGGCGGATTAAAAACAATCTCGTAAAATGTAATTAAATAATTTTCGGATTATTAGATTAGGAATAAAAGGGTTTGAATTTGACGAAAATTACTTAAAGAATACAGTTTCTAGACATATTGAAACAACTGAGCCGTTTACTACACGAGCCGTTAACTCCACTTTTTGAAAAATCTTAAATTCAAGTGTCAAAGCATTTGGTATAGTCACAACTTTTTATATTTGTAATAACTTCCCTGAATAATAAAAAATAATAGCCTTAAATGACAAATCTTTTTGCGAGATTTAATAATAATTTATTTATTTCAGAAGCCATTTTTATCAAGTCTTACTCCACTGCTAATCGTTGCAAAAATGCAACTGAAATGCAGTAGTAGGCGCTGGTACAGAGTCAAAATGGTTATTAGAAGGCAAACCTGTTTTTATCACCCCTATTTTAACAAATGGAATCGCTTAATCCTCTTCCAAGAAACTTCTCTTGTCGGGCCAAATAATAGGTACGTATTTTTTTAATTAAATTGTTCGTTATTGTTCGAATTCAAACTGTATTGTTCTTTATAATCAAGATGAGTGTGACTAATATCAATATGGATGTGGAAAACGTTGAATCATCCGATGATACTTGATGAAAATTCAGAATTTTATGCCATTAATGTAAGGAAACCTGTAGCTAATCGACCACAAAGTTCGAAAAATGTAGATCAGCCATTAATTTATTCTAAAGATAGAACTGACATATTAAAAAATCTGATGTGTGCACCGCATGACTTCCCTGTACTACGCTCATTAAATAATACAATGATTAATTTCCAGGAAACGGCTTTGTTCTCGATAAAAAAGTAAAAGATTTACTAGTTACAACTAGTCGTTGGTAAAAATGGCATTTTTACTTAAATGAAGCAGTTTCTTGAAATGAAATTGGTTGCTGCAAAATGGCGCTTAAATATACAATTTTAATCAATCAATTCCTACTGCAAAATTCATTTTTCAATTCGAAATGTGTTAGTGGGCCTCCTTATTAGCTCCCTGACTAACGCCGAAGGCACTACCTCAGCGACCACCTAAACCTTTGAAATAAAACCTCGCGATTAGAACGTTCGCCATCGTTTGGCGTTGGATTTAAGCCATAATGCCAATCCTGGTATGCTACTATATACTCGTACACACAGAAGGACTGTTCATGAACAAAACTTCCCTCTAAGAGAACATTCGGACGATGCTGTTACAACAGGAAAGGATGAATGTTTCGCGGAACCTGTTAAGGATCTCCACGGAACCCCAAGGTTTCACGGAATAAAAATTAAAAAACTCTGCTCTGATAGACAACGTTTTTGCCATTTCCCATTATGGCTAATTCATTTAATTCTCTTTAACAAATTCTTCAAAAAAAGTTCAATTTTAGGTTTGAATGTGAGTGTTCTGGCACGTCAATTAGTCACGGAAGGACAATTCCCCACCCCCACCCTCTCTGACTTTTAGAAATACTATCGGCGGTCCGGTTACATAATAATAATGACTCAATTACTGTACATTACTTATAAATCTTTCTAAGTCAATGTTTCAAAATCACCCTAACATATCTATTAAATCCCTATAATGTTTTTATGTCATTCTCATCAATAATACAAGTACAAAAATATAATAAAATACAAATAGTTACGCTCTACTGATGATGTCTTAATTTAACTATATTTTCTATGAAGTACTTTCTAATTTTTTTCCAATTGTTTTATATAAAATTAATTTTTTGAAGCACACTGACCCCAAACTTTCCAGTATTTCTAGAATCCCTCGCATAATTCAGTCACTACGGAAAGAGACATTGATCAAACGCAATCAGTTCTACTAGATGGCAGCACCAGACATTGCTTTATGGTTTTCCTCACTGGATCCCAACCTTTTTCTCTTTGAGAATCCTCTAAAATCTGAAAAAACAAGAAGTTCCGTCTAGAACTATACGAGCCTACTTTCCCGTATACACCAAATTCAAATTTATAATCTAGCTATCTCTTTCTCTCTCTTTCTTATTTATCTTTAGTTCTAATTATTGAAAATATACCTTTTTCAACGGATAATACATATCCATTCACTCACTCATTCATTCGTTCATTTATTCAGCCATGCATTTATTCATTCATTCGTTACCTCATTCAAGTGTTTATTCATTCATTTACGCATTCATGTATTTATTCACTCATTTATTTATATTTTCATTTATTCAATAATTTATTCATTCATTCTTTTCCTCATTCATTTATTCATTGATTTATTCTTTCACTCTTTCATTTATTCATTCATTCATTATTTCACTCATTGAGTCACTGAGAAATATCCTTGAAAATCCCGATCAAAAAATTTCATAGCAAAATAGGCTCGTAAGTTCTGGATAAACTATCTATTTCTACATGTTCTACGTTATAAGAGCTTTCCGATAAAGTTTGTTCCAAGCAAATCGGTCCGTTAGATCAGGACTTATATAGGGTTGAAATTTCCCCGTAAGCCCTGTGTTAATTTTTTGAACTGTTCAAAAATGAACAAAAACTGTTCAAATCAATATTTCACGCCGAGAACTCCTTTCAATAAGCTTTCAATAGGGACTTGGCTCTTGTGCCCAGAGTTTACAGAATTTGCTTCAATTTTGTCCATAGGCGCTAATGTTAAAATTTTTTGAACTGTTCAAAATTGAACAAAAAATTGTTCAAATCAAAAAGTAAAATATAGAAATGAGATGTCCTCGCCGAGATCTTTCGAATGCAAAAAGAATTTTTCCAATCGGACAATTCGTTCAAAAGTTATTAGGGGGGGACAGACCGACAGACAGACAGACCGACAGACAGACAGACACACTTTTTCCTCATCTCAATACCCTACTTTCAAATTTTTTATTTTTCAATCTTTATTTAATTACTTCACTTATTTTTGACTTTTCTTGATTTTTAACGATATTTTCACGATACATTAAGCCTTCTTTCATGCTTTATTATTATTTTTTTTACTTTTACGGGAAAGTAGGCTAAAAAGGAGAACGCTTTCTGCAACTATTAGTAATAGCTAAGAAAATTAAACTTGATAGCCCATTCGTTTCATTATTTTTTATATTTGAACTATTAACAGTGTTTTATATTTGAAATATTAAGACTTTCCCAAGAAACGTTTTTTACAAAATTGTTTTGCAGATAGTGAGAAAAAGTTGTGAAATAGCCTGAAAAATATTAGAAATAAAATTTCACGTTAAATTAAAGCATAAATGAGCATTAAAACGCAGACATATGTTTCGGGATCGCTTGGAATCCCTTTTTCAATGCGACAGGGAGCTTCTAGATGCAAAACATCCAAATGAAGCAGACAGAACAACAAAAACAAAGCTTATATAGCCATAAGAAGTAACTGTAAACCAATGAGAATAAAGGCAGTGTGAAGTGGAAGTAGAAGTAGTATTAAAGGCACCAATAAGAGAGTAACAAACGAATGTAGTTGGAAGTACAGAAAGTAAAAAAGAATATCAATAAAAACAAAGAAAAAGACAACAGCGTGCATAAAAATGTGAAAATACATGAAAATTGCAAAAAAATAAAATAAAATACAAAGAATAAAATGGAAATAAAATAAGTACAGAAAATACCAAAACAAAAAGCAAAACAAAGTACACATGCCAAAAGAGGGGGAGGGGGGGGAGAGAAAAAAAAAAGGGGGAAAACTAACAAGAAAACCAAGAAAGAACAACAAATTAAAGGAACTTATGCCAGACCTGTGAAAAATAAGGAGTTGAGGAAGAATCATTAACCAAATTAGAACTATTCCTGTTAATATGATAAGCTTCCCAAAAGTCAAGTTCTAAAGGGGAAGAACATTTTTGAATAATTTTCCCAGAATTGAAATCAAAAGAGTGGTTGGAATTCCAACAATGTTGAGCAATGCTAGACTTATTCAGCTCTTGCTTTCGTACATAACCTTTATGCTCATTTAACCGAATTTTCAGAGCACGTTTTGTCTGTCCAATGTAAGAAAGGCCGCAACGGCAACTAATTTGGTAAATACCCCAAGTATTAAGTTGATCAACAGGATCTTTAAGAGAAGAGAAGGAAAGTTTGTTGCTAGGAACAAAAACAACTTGAAATTGGAACCTTTTTAGGATTTTAGCAATACGAAAACTTACAGAATGAAAGAATGGTAACACAACCAAATCCTTTCTAGAAACCACATGATTGGGACCAGAAGGTTTTTTAGAAAGTTTGTTATGAATAGAATCAATTAAAGAGTGAGAAAATCCTCTATCAACAGCTACAGCTTTCAGATAGTTGAGTTCAATCTTGAGAAGCTCAGGAGAAGAGCAAATATTAATAGCACGATGGACAAGAGCATTAAAAGCCGAATATTTTTGGTTGGGAGGATGAGACGATAGTCTGTGAGGAGGTAAAGAAACAGCGAAAGGTTTACGATAGACAGAAGTTGTGAAACCAGACTCACTCCTAGAAATCAAAACATCAAGAAACGCGAGGCTACTATTAAGTTCTTTCTCACAAGAAAACTGGATATTAGAATCAATGGAGTTCATAATCGAAAGAGCATCATCAATACCTAACAAGTTACTGTCCGTTAGGACAAAACAATCATCCACATAACGAACATAAAATTGAAATTGCAATTTTTGGAATAGTTTTTCCTCAAAATAATGCATATAGAAATCACTTAAAATAGGACTAAGAGGACTTCCCATGGCTAGGCCATCTACCATAGCATAGAATTTACCATTAAATACAAAAGTGCTCTGTTGCAAGCACACACGAGTAAGAAAAACTAATTCCTCGACTTCCACAGAAGTAAAATGGAATTCAGAAAGCCTTTTCCTGAGGCAAGTCAAAGCGCCATCAACAGGAACATTAGTAAACAAAGAATTAACATCAAAAGAGGCCATAACCGAATTATTCGGAACGAAGTTATGAAGTTTCTTAACAAAATCGGTGGAATTTTTAACAGTGAAAACATTCCGACTCCTAAGTGGAGAAAACACAGAAACTAAATACTTGGAAAGTTTATATGAAGCAGTGCCAATATTGGAAACAATTGGTCTGAAAGGAATACCTGCCTTGTGTACCTTCGGTAAAGCATAGAAACGCGCACAATTAGCAACAGAAGGAATCACAGACCGTTTAGCAATCAAAGGAATAGAATGAACAGACTTAACAGCAGAAGAAATAGCTTTTAACTCCTTGTCGCTAGGATCTTTATAAATTTCAGCATAAGGACCAGAAGCAATTAAATCATCAGTTTTTTCAACATAAGATGATTTATTAAGAACAACAATCTGACCACCCTTGTCAGCCTTGGTAATGACCAAATCAGAATTTGAAACTAAATTATTGACACAGCGTTTCACAGAATGGGTAAAACCAATATTAGGAACTTTTGAATTGAAATCAACATTGGAAGCAATAAGATGCCGAACTGACTCTTTTTGAGTGGAAGTTAAGGCACTAAATTTGAAAGCTTTTTCAACCGGAGCAATAAGTTCAGAAAAAGAAGGCTTTTTAGCCAAAGCAAAATTGTTATTACATTTCAAAGCATTAATTTCACTACTATTCAAAGAAAATTTCGAAAGATTTACAACCGCATTCCTATTAACAAGAGGCAAATCAGCCGGAACAGGAACATTTGAATCGTTACACAACTTGGTAAATTTCTTATTTAAAGTAATTTTGTGACTGTCAGATGAATGAAGAGCTCTCGCCCATGACATTCTATCAATAGAATCAAAATCGAAATTAGAATTAGATACAGAAAGATGTAAATCATAAAGTTCACGTTCTATGAACGAAAGTTTTTTCCTAGTTTCCTGGATAGAAGCTCTAAGTAAAGCTAATTTAGAACGAAAAATTACCTTATCAACCCTAACAGAACGCGGTAAATTACACTTTAAAGTGATAAACTTAGGAATGACTTTCTTGCGCCTGCAAGCCTGGAGAAACTTTAAATGGTTCAAAAACCGAACCTTTTTAATTCGTAGATTACAAAATCTGTTAACTTGAGACATAACCAGAATCAAAACAAACAAAACATAAGGGGAAAAAACAATAGCTAAACCGTTCAATAAACAAAAAGAAACAGAAAGAACAAATTGCAAAACATACACCACGTAACAATATGCGGAACAAATGTCAGAAAACAAAAAAGCAAAAATAAACACAGTCAAGAAAAGCAATGAGGAAAGAACAAAAATCAAAAACTCACCAAGCAGCGAACAGATGGGAGAACAAAACAAAAGAAAGAAGAACAAATTCAGGCACGTTAAGCCTAACAGATAGTAATGATTAAACTTTGTGCAAAGTAATAGAAATAAAATTTCACGTTAAATTAAAGCACAAATGAGCATTAAAACGCAGACATATGTTTCGGGATCGCTTGGAATCCCTTTTTCAATGCGACAGGGAGCTTCTAGATGCAAAACATCCAAATGAAGCAGACAGAACAGCAAAAACAAAGCTTATATAGCCATAAGAATTAACTGTAAACCAATGAGAATAAAGGCAGTGTGAAGTGGAAGTAGAAGTAGTATTAAAGGCACCAATAAGAGAGTAACAAACGAATGTAGTTGGAAGTACAGAAAGTAAAAAGGAATATCAATAAAAACAAAGAAAAAGACAACAGCGTGCATAAAAATGTGAAAATACATGAAAATTGCAAAAAAATAAAATAAAATACAAAGAATAAAATGGAAATAAAATAAGTACAGAAAATACCAAAACAAAAAGCAAAACAAAGTACACATGCCAAAAGAGGGGGAGGGGGGGGAGAGAAAAAAAAAAAAGGGAAAACTAACAAGAAAACCAAGAAAGAACAACAAATTAAAGGAACTTATGCCAGACCTGTGAAAAATAAGGAGTTGAGGAAGAATCATTAACCAAATTAGAACTATTCCTGTTAATATGATAAGCTTCCCAAAAGTCAAGTTCTAAAGGGGAAGAACATTTTTGAATAATTTTCCCAGAATTGAAATCAAAAGAGTGGTTGGAATTCCAACAATGTTGAGCAATGCTAGACTTATTCAGCTCTTGCTTTCGTACATAACCTTTATGCTCATTTAACCGAATTTTCAGAGCACGTTTTGTCTGTCCAATGTAAGAAAGGCCGCAACGGCAACTAATTTGGTAAATACCCCAAGTATTAAGTTGATCAACAGGATCTTTAAGAGAAGAGAAGGAAAGTTTGTTGCTAGGAGCAAAAACAACTTGAAATTGGAACCTTTTTAGGATTTTAGCAATACGAAAACTTACAGAATGAAAGAATGGTAACACAACCAAATCCTTTCTAGAAACCACATGATTGGGACCAGAAGGTTTTTTAGAAAGTTTGTTATGAATAGAATCAATTAAAGAGTGAGAAAATCCTCTATCAACAGCTACAGCTTTCAGATAGTTGAGTTCAATCTTGAGAAGCTCAGGAGAAGAGCAAATATTAATAGCACGATGGACAAGAGCATTAAAAGCCGAATATTTTTGGTTGGGAGGATGAGACGATAGTCTGTGAGGAGGTAAAGAAACAGCGAAAGGTTTACGATAGACAGAAGTTGTGAAACCAGACTCACTCCTAGAAATCAAAACATCAAGAAACGCGAGGCTACTATTAAGTTCTTTCTCACAAGAAAACTGGATATTAGAATCAATGGAGTTCATAATCGAAAGAGCATCATCAATACCTAACAAGTTACTGTCCGTTAGGACAAAACAATCATCCACATAACGAACATAAAATTGAAATTGCAATTTTTGGAATAGTTTTTCCTCAAAATAATGCATATAGAAATCACTTAAAATAGGACTAAGAGGACTTCCCATGGCTAGGCCATCTACCATAGCATAGAATTTACCATTAAATACAAAAGTGCTCTGTTGCAAGCACACACGAGTAAGAAAAACTAATTCCTCGACTTCCACAGAAGTAAAATGGAATTCAGAAAGCCTTTTCCTGAGGCAAGTCAAAGCGCCATCAACAGGAACATTAGTAAACAAAGAATTAACATCAAAAGAGGCCATAACCGAATTATTCGGAACGAAGTTATGAAGTTTCTTAACAAAATCGGTGGAATTTTTAACAGTGAAAACATTCCGACTCCTAAGTGGAGAAAACACAGAAACTAAATACTTGGAAAGTTTATATGAAGCAGTGCCAATATTGGAAACAATTGGTCTGAAAGGAATACCTGCCTTGTGTACCTTCGGTAAAGCATAGAAACGCGCACAATTAGCAACAGAAGGAATCACAGACCGTTTAGCAATCAAAGGAATAGAATGAACAGACTTAACAGCAGAAGAAATAGCTTTTAACTCCTTGTCGCTAGGATCTTTATAAATTTCAGCATAAGGACCAGAAGCAATTAAATCATCAGTTTTTTCAACATAAGATGATTTATTAAGAACAACAATCTGACCACCCTTGTCAGCCTTGGTAATGACCAAATCAGAATTTGAAACTAAATTATTGACACAGCGTTTCACAGAATGGGTAAAACCAATATTAGGAACTTTTGAATTGAAATCAACATTGGAAGCAATAAGATGCCGAACTGACTCTTTTTGAGTGGAAGTTAAGGCACTAAATTTGAAAGCTTTTTCAACCGGAGCAATAAGTTCAGAAAAAGAAGGCTTTTTAGCCAAAGCAAAATTGTTATTACATTTCAAAGCATTAATTTCACAGAGCACTTTTGTATTTAATGGTAAATTCTATGCTATGGTAGATGGCCTAGCCATGGGAAGTCCTCTTAGTCCTATTTTAAGTGATTTCTATATGCATTATTTTGAGGAAAAACTATTCCAAAAATTGCAATTTCAATTTTATGTTCGTTATGTGGATGATTGTTTTGTCCTAACGGACAGTAACTTGTTAGGTATTGATGATGCTCTTTCGATTATGAACTCCATTGATTCTAATATCCAGTTTTCTTGTGAGAAAGAACTTAATAGTAGCCTCGCGTTTCTTGATGTTTTGATTTCTAGGAGTGAGTCTGGTTTCACAACTTCTGTCTATCGTAAACCTTTCGCTGTTTCTTTACCTCCTCACAGACTATCGTCTCATCCCCCCAACCAAAAATATTCGGCTTTTAATGCTCTTGTCCATCGTGCTATTAATATTTGCTCTTCTCCTGAGCTTCTCAAGATTGAACTCAACTATCTGAAAGCTGAAAGCTGTTGATAGAGGATTTTCTCACTCTTTAATTGATTCTATTCATAACAAACTTTCTAAAAAACCTTCTGGTCCCAATCATGTGGTTTCTAGAAAGGATTTGGTTGTGTTACCATTCTTTCATTCTGTAAGTTTTCGTATTGCTAAAATCCTAAAAAGGTTCCAATTTCAAGTTGTTTTTGCTCCTAGCAACAAACTTTCCTTCTCTTCTCTTAAAGATCCTGTTGATCAACTTAATACTTGGGGTTTTTACCAAATTAGTTGCCGTTGCGGCCTTTCTTACATTGGACAGACAAAACGTGCTCTGAAAATTCGGTTAAATGAGCATAAAGGTTATGTACGAAAGCAAGAGCTGAATAAGTCTAGCATTGCTCAACATTGTTGGAATTCCAACCACTCTTTTGATTTCAATTCTGGGAAAATTATTCAAAAAAGTTCTTCCCCTTTAGAACTTGACTTTTGGGAAGCTTATCATATTAACAGGAATAGTTCTAATTTGGTTAATGATTCTTCCTCAACTCCTTATTTTTCACAGGTCTGGCATAAGTTCCTTTAATTTGTTGATCTTTCTTGGTTTTCCCTTTTTAGTTTTTTCCCCTTTTTTTTTCTCCCCCCCCCCCCTCCCCCTCTTTTGGCATGTGTACTTTGTTTTGCTTTTTGTTTTGGTATTTTCTGTACTTATTTTATTTCCATTTTATTCTTTGTATTTTATTTTATTTTTTTGCAATTTTCATGTATTTTCCCCATTTTTATGCACGCTGTTGTCTTTTTCTTTGTTTTTATTGATATTCCTTTTTACTTTCTGTACTTCCAACTACATTCGTTTGTTACTCTCTTATTGGTGCCTTTAATACTACTTCTACTTCCACTTCACACTGCCTTTATTCTCATTGGTTTACAGTTAATTCTTATGGCTATATAAGCTTTGTTTTTGTTGTTCTGTCTGCTTCATTTGGATGTTTTGCATCTAGAAGCTCCCTGTCGCATTGAAAAAGGGATTCCAAGCGATCCCGAAACATATGTCTGCGTTTTAATGCTCATTTGTGCTTTAATTTAACGTGAAATTTTATTTCTATTACTTTGCACAAAGTTTAATCATTACTACCTGAAAAATATACCTGCAAAATTTTGAATCGATTAAAAAAAATTTTCAGGTTTTGCTTTTGGTTTGAAAAATGTGAAATTCGTCAAAAGTTGTGGAAATTTACGAAAATTTAAAATTTATGTATTTACAAACTTTTATTGTGAAAACGCAGAAAAGTTAGAAGAAAGTATGAAAAATGGGAATGCAATATTTGAAGTGAATCAATAAAAATTTTCCGGTTTCATTTTGGAGTTTATGTATGAGAAAATAATGTAGCAAAAAATAATGCGAAATTTTATAATTTATTAAACCTGTTTTACTTCCGACAATTCGCACTAGCGCGGAAAAAATGGGAAATCATAGGAGGAATAAACGCTCAAAATTTAAAAGGAATCAATCAATATCTGGTGGTACCATTTTGTGAATCAAAATCGAAATTAGAATTAGATACAGAAAGATGTAAATCATAAAGTTCACGTTCTATGAACGAAAGTTTTTTCCTAGTTTCCTGGATAGAAGCTCTAAGTAAAGCTAATTTAGAACGAAAAATTACCTTATCAACCCTAACAGAACGCGGTAAATTACACTTTAAAGTGATAAACTTAGGAATGACTTTCTTGCGCCTGCAAGCCTGGAGAAACTTTAAATGGTTCAAAAACCGAACCTTTTTAATTCGTAGATTACAAAATCTGTTAACTTGAGACATAACCAGAATCAAAACAAACAAAACATAAGGGGAAAAAACAATAGCTAAACCGTTCAATAAACAAAAAGAAACAGAAAGAACAAATTGCAAAACATACACCACGTAACAATATGCGGAACAAATGTCAGAAAACAAAAAAGCAAAAATAAACACAGTCAAGAAAAGCAATGAGGAAAGAACAAAAATCAAAAACTCACCAAGCAGCGAACAGATGGGAGAACAAAACAAAAGAAAGAAGAACAAATTCAGGCACGTTAAGCCTAACAGATAGTAATGATTAAACTTTGTGCAAAGTAATAGAAATAAAATTTCACGTTAAATTAAAGCACAAATGAGCATTAAAACGCAGACATATGTTTCGGGATCGCTTGGAATCCCTTTTTCAATGCGACAGGGAGCTTCTAGATGCAAAACATCCAAATGAAGCAGACAGAACAGCAAAAACAAAGCTTATATAGCCATAAGAATTAACTGTAAACCAATGAGAATAAAGGCAGTGTGAAGTGGAAGTAGAAGTAGTATTAAAGGCACCAATAAGAGAGTAACAAACGAATGTAGTTGGAAGTACAGAAAGTAAAAAGGAATATCAATAAAAACAAAGAAAAAGACAACAGCGTGCATAAAAATGTGAAAATACATGAAAATTGCAAAAAAATAAAATAAAATACAAAGAATAAAATGGAAATAAAATAAGTACAGAAAATACCAAAACAAAAAGCAAAACAAAGTACACATGCCAAAAGAGGGGGAGGGGGGGGAGAGAAAAAAAAAAAAAGGGAAAACTAACAAGAAAACCAAGAAAGAACAACAAATTAAAGGAACTTATGCCAGACCTGTGAAAAATAAGGAGTTGAGGAAGAATCATTAACCAAATTAGAACTATTCCTGTTAATATGATAAGCTTCCCAAAAGTCAAGTTCTAAAGGGGAAGAACATTTTTGAATAATTTTCCCAGAATTGAAATCAAAAGAGTGGTTGGAATTCCAACAATGTTGAGCAATGCTAGACTTATTCAGCTCTTGCTTTCGTACATAACCTTTATGCTCATTTAACCGAATTTTCAGAGCACGTTTTGTCTGTCCAATGTAAGAAAGGCCGCAACGGCAACTAATTTGGTAAATACCCCAAGTATTAAGTTGATCAACAGGATCTTTAAGAGAAGAGAAGGAAAGTTTGTTGCTAGGAGCAAAAACAACTTGAAATTGGAACCTTTTTAGGATTTTAGCAATACGAAAACTTACAGAATGAAAGAATGGTAACACAACCAAATCCTTTCTAGAAACCACATGATTGGGACCAGAAGGTTTTTTAGAAAGTTTGTTATGAATAGAATCAATTAAAGAGTGAGAAAATCCTCTATCAACAGCTACAGCTTTCAGATAGTTGAGTTCAATCTTGAGAAGCTCAGGAGAAGAGCAAATATTAATAGCACGATGGACAAGAGCATTAAAAGCCGAATATTTTTGGTTGGGAGGATGAGACGATAGTCTGTGAGGAGGTAAAGAAACAGCGAAAGGTTTACGATAGACAGAAGTTGTGAAACCAGACTCACTCCTAGAAATCAAAACATCAAGAAACGCGAGGCTACTATTAAGTTCTTTCTCACAAGAAAACTGGATATTAGAATCAATGGAGTTCATAATCGAAAGAGCATCATCAATACCTAACAAGTTACTGTCCGTTAGGACAAAACAATCATCCACATAACGAACATAAAATTGAAATTGCAATTTTTGGAATAGTTTTTCCTCAAAATAATGCATATAGAAATCACTTAAAATAGGACTAAGAGGACTTCCCATGGCTAGGCCATCTACCATAGCATAGAATTTACCATTAAATACAAAAGTGCTCTGTTGCAAGCACACACGAGTAAGAAAAACTAATTCCTCGACTTCCACAGAAGTAAAATGGAATTCAGAAAGCCTTTTCCTGAGGCAAGTCAAAGCGCCATCAACAGGAACATTAGTAAACAAAGAATTAACATCAAAAGAGGCCATAACCGAATTATTCGGAACGAAGTTATGAAGTTTCTTAACAAAATCGGTGGAATTTTTAACAGTGAAAACATTCCGACTCCTAAGTGGAGAAAACACAGAAACTAAATACTTGGAAAGTTTATATGAAGCAGTGCCAATATTGGAAACAATTGGTCTGAAAGGAATACCTGCCTTGTGTACCTTCGGTAAAGCATAGAAACGCGCACAATTAGCAACAGAAGGAATCACAGACCGTTTAGCAATCAAAGGAATAGAATGAACAGACTTAACAGCAGAAGAAATAGCTTTTAACTCCTTGTCGCTAGGATCTTTATAAATTTCAGCATAAGGACCAGAAGCAATTAAATCATCAGTTTTTTCAACATAAGATGATTTATTAAGAACAACAATCTGACCACCCTTGTCAGCCTTGGTAATGACCAAATCAGAATTTGAAACTAAATTATTGACACAGCGTTTCACAGAATGGGTAAAACCAATATTAGGAACTTTTGAATTGAAATCAACATTGGAAGCAATAAGATGCCGAACTGACTCTTTTTGAGTGGAAGTTAAGGCACTAAATTTGAAAGCTTTTTCAACCGGAGCAATAAGTTCAGAAAAAGAAGGCTTTTTAGCCAAAGCAAAATTGTTATTACATTTCAAAGCATTAATTTCACAGAGCACTTTTGTATTTAATGGTAAATTCTATGCTATGGTAGATGGCCTAGCCATGGGAAGTCCTCTTAGTCCTATTTTAAGTGATTTCTATATGCATTATTTTGAGGAAAAACTATTCCAAAAATTGCAATTTCAATTTTATGTTCGTTATGTGGATGATTGTTTTGTCCTAACGGACAGTAACTTGTTAGGTATTGATGATGCTCTTTCGATTATGAACTCCATTGATTCTAATATCCAGTTTTCTTGTGAGAAAGAACTTAATAGTAGCCTCGCGTTTCTTGATGTTTTGATTTCTAGGAGTGAGTCTGGTTTCACAACTTCTGTCTATCGTAAACCTTTCGCTGTTTCTTTACCTCCTCACAGACTATCGTCTCATCCTCCCAACCAAAAATATTCGGCTTTTAATGCTCTTGTCCATCGTGCTATTAATATTTGCTCTTCTCCTGAGCTTCTCAAGATTGAACTCAACTATCTGAAAGCTGTAGCTGTTGATAGAGGATTTTCTCACTCTTTAATTGATTCTATTCATAACAAACTTTCTAAAAAACCTTCTGGTCCCAATCATGTGGTTTCTAGAAAGGATTTGGTTGTGTTACCATTCTTTCATTCTGTAAGTTTTCGTATTGCTAAAATCCTAAAAAGGTTCCAATTTCAAGTTGTTTTTGCTCCTAGCAACAAACTTTCCTTCTCTTCTCTTAAAGATCCTGTTGATCAACTTAATACTTGGGGTATTTACCAAATTAGTTGCCGTTGCGGCCTTTCTTACATTGGACAGACAAAACGTGCTCTGAAAATTCGGTTAAATGAGCATAAAGGTTATGTACGAAAGCAAGAGCTGAATAAGTCTAGCATTGCTCAACATTGTTGGAATTCCAACCACTCTTTTGATTTCAATTCTGGGAAAATTATTCAAAAATGTTCTTCCCCTTTAGAACTTGACTTTTGGGAAGCTTATCATATTAACAGGAATAGTTCTAATTTGGTTAATGATTCTTCCTCAACTCCTTATTTTTCACAGGTCTGGCATAAGTTCCTTTAATTTGTTGATCTTTCTTGGTTTTCTTGTTAGTTTTCCCTTTTTTTTTCTCCCCCCCCCCCTCCCCCTCTTTTGGCATGTGTACTTTGTTTTGCTTTTTGTTTTGGTATTTTCTGTACTTATTTTATTTCCATTTTATTCTTTGTATTTTATTTTATTTTTTTGCAATTTTCATGTATTTTCACATTTTTATGCACGCTGTTGTCTTTTTCTTTGTTTTTATTGATATTCCTTTTTACTTTCTGTACTTCCAACTACATTCGTTTGTTACTCTCTTATTGGTGCCTTTAATACTACTTCTACTTCCACTTCACACTGCCTTTATTCTCATTGGTTTACAGTTAATTCTTATGGCTATATAAGCTTTGTTTTTGTTGTTCTGTCTGCTTCATTTGGATGTTTTGCATCTAGAAGCTCCCTGTCGCATTGAAAAAGGGATTCCAAGCGATCCCGAAACATATGTCTGCGTTTTAATGCTCATTTGTGCTTTAATTTAACGTGAAATTTTATTTCTATTACTTTGCACAAAGTTTAATCATTACTACCTGAAAAATATACCTGCAAAATTTTGAATCGATTAAAAAATATTTTCAGGTTCTGCTTTTGGTTTGAAAAATGTGAAATTCGTCAAAAGTTGTGGAAATTTACGAAAATTTAAAATTTATGTATTTACAAACTTTTATTGTGAAAACGCAGAAAAGTTAGAAGAAAGTATGAAAAATGGGAATGCAATATTTGAAGTGAATCAATAAAAATTTTCCGGTTTCATTTTGGAGTTTATGTATGAGAAAATAATGTAGCAAAAAATAATGCGAAATTTTATAATTTATTAAACCTGTTTTACTTCCGACAATTCGCACTAGCGCGGAAAAAATGGGAAATCATAGGAGGAATAAACGCTCAAAATTTAAAAGGAATCAATCAATATCTGGTGGTACCATTTTGTGATCCAAGCTTTTGAAATCAAGCAAAAGTAGAAATTCAGTGCTTTTCAAATTTGGTACGTATGCTTCCTATGACCCTCCCCTCTCCTCGGTTCGGAAACGATGGTTTCTTTATGGCTTTCTTTTCTAATGTTGTAATAAATATGTTATTTTTTCTAAGTATTATTGCCATTTTTCATTTCTTTAAACGTAAAAAGTCAATCTTAGATTTGTTTACAAAGAGAGCTATTTAAAAAATACATATTTTAATAATACATAAAAAATTAAGAAAATTCAGTGTAATTCATTCTACATTAAACAGTAGCGAATAGCAGTTCAAGAAACAAGGGATCATATGATTAAGTTATTCTTCCTATAAGACTAAAAAATATATAATTGCATAGAATTATACAGGATTATCATGTAACACAAACACATCATTTCCCAATCTTTTGAAAACAGAATCCCTTAAAGAGTCAAAAACTTGCACTAAAGACTTGCGACCCTTGATACTATATTTTCTTCGTACAACACTGAATTTTGTAACATCTGATCATAATATAAAGTATTTTGTTTAATAATATGTTTTTTTTTTACTTTGGTGGTCAGATTACGGCCCCAAGGTTGCGAAACGATGATCTAAAACCATGTGGTGCTATAAAATTAAAAAAATTTATTTTTGAAAGCTATTCGTAATGTTTTCTCTACTCATAACAAAGCAGTCTGTCTGTGTCCGGTGTAGGGCCAAGACCGGCGGATTTTCGTGACATCTGGCACGAAATTAGTTTGGAGCATGGGGGAGTGCACCTCGAAGAGTTTTTTTTCTGAAATTTGAATTTGTTCTTTTTTCATTCCAATTTACAGCAGAAAATTTCATGAAACGACGTTATCGGAATATCGCATTCTTTCGAGCTTGATACCATTGAAAAGCTTGTAAAAACTGTCCTTGAAGGAGTTTTGCTCCTTGAGCTAAAATTCTAAGCCTCTAAGTTAACTAGAAAAGAAGTTATAAGCGTTTTTCTCTAGTTCGAAATTATTTTTTCTCGTTAATTAACTTTAATTTTATTTTCTACAAGCGATTGATAAAGTGTTTGCTTTTTATTTTGTTTGAATTGTTTCCATTCTGTCTGTATTTATATTTAATAAATAAAATTATCTTCACACTGTTTTGAGGCACAGCCGATTTTAAATTTATCTTTTTTCTTGGCTTTTGATTTGTTTTGCTTTTTTTAAACTATAAAAATTTATTTCCTGCGATTTTTAGCATTTTGAGGAGCAATCAATTGTTTATTTATGTATTTCTTTCTTTTTTTTTTGGATTTTGATTCTTTTTTTATAATGAATTAAGATTTATTTCCTGCAGCTCGCCGATAGCTTTATTTTGATTTCCTTATTTTGACATGTATTTTGTGGAACCATTCTCCATACTGTACAGGTTTTTTTTTTTAAAGAAATATTCTTCTTTATGGCAATTTTTTGTGATTCCAAATTATTATTACTATTTATATTTACATTTAGTATTTTATTTTTTCTCCAGTCAATTAGCACATACGTTATTTGCTTATTTGAGCTCAGATAAAAGGCTTTTTTCCGCTTTCAAAGTTTCAATACGGTGTAACAGTATTCAATTTTTTTCTATGTTGTAAATTCATGACTAATTATAATCAAGAAAATCAACTACATCATAACTGTAAATAGGATTTATTTGTAGAGGAATATAAGTAAATGCAATTTTCTTGCTGCTCATATCTTATTGCAGTTATACAACTTTTTTATTCTTTCTATATCACTCTTACTTAAATCTTGTTTATTAACTACTTCATACAAAAGCCTATTATTTCTTCCAACCATAGTTTTCAAGTTCTTTCGATCCTTCGAAAACGTATAAGAGCCGTACAACATGATGGAGTCGTAATCGAATGAGGTAAGCAATTGGTTTTCGTCAGGCTTAAGTTTGAAAAACTGATCTTCCATTCCTGAAACAAATTTTTTAAAGAAATTAATATTTTATCCATCAAGCACAATGACGCTTTAATATGAAAGATACTTTTGAATGAATATGCACGTATTTTGTAGTTTCAAGGAATTATTTTTTCAATGGCCCTTTTTTTTAAGCCCAGGGACAAAAAAAATCAAATTATAAAATACAGTATTATCCTTCAGTAGCGTGTCGAGAATTTTTCCCCCATGGGGCAATATTGCTTGGGAGTTGTTTATAAATGGCTCGCCCCCCCCCCCCTTTAATGTTTTCTTTTAGGTATCTCAATTTCGGAGGAGGATACATCGCGATATCTTCTACTCTGAACTCACCCCCCCCCCCCCCCCGCTTCCTCCTCAATAAAAAAGGGTAAGTTTTTAGTTTTTGTTTAATTTAAGAAATTTGTCTCGAATTTTTCTAATCAAACGCTTCATGTTGTAATAAAAAGTAATAAAAAATAATTTAACGTTATTTTAAAGCACAAATGAGCATTAAATTTGATGCGGTTTCTCTTGTGTATTGCTCTTTTTGAGTTGACTAAATCAAATAAATCTGCCCTCCCCTTCCGAAAAAAAAAAAAGGGAAAAAAAACCTAGTTTTACACGCCACGTAGAATTTAAAAATGACTTTAAATTTCTTTGTACTTGAAACTGCTCTGTGTGCTTACATGCATTTCTAATTAAGCTCACTGCATTAACTTTAATTTAACGGGTGCGATTTTGTCTTTTTTCTTTTTTAACTTTTACTAACTTTTACTTCACACTCATTTTTTTTTTCTCTCACTCTCATTGAATGTTTTATATATTTTGAGATTTCTTATCTGTAAACACATGTTTATTGGTTCTATATTTTGCTATACAATTGAGGGTTGGATTGAAATTTCGTAAAAAAAATCAGTTGTACCCTGGGGAAAGACACATGAAGTCCCATTCGAAAACCTGACTTGATGGTTTTTTTTTTTTCAATTTCAAGATTTGTCTCGAGAATATAAAAGTAGAAAACTACATTTCATTATTTTAAAATTTGATATCCTTTTGAAAGTGATAAAAAACCTGCTTAAGTTAGAATTAATAAATGACATAAAAACTTTCATTAGTATTATTCAATCACGATCACGAAATTTAATCTTTAATTCGAAAAATATGGTAAGCGCTGTATGCATCCGAAATATTTAAGCAAGTTGACGAAATTGATTTTTTCATTCCATGTTAAAATTGAATACTGTTTCGTAAAAAATGTTTGTTAGAAATTATTAATTAATACTAAGAATCAAATAAGAGAATACCTTCTTTAACATTCTCCCAGAAAATTGTCAGCCAATCATCTCTGTCTGAACGATTCTGTTCGTGATAAAAGCCAACCACGTGGCCTAGTTCATGAATCACTGTTCCATACCATCCACAACCCTGTCCCAAAGATACCGGTTGCTGATTTCCAGTTCTTCCCACGTTTGGGGAATAGCACCTGTTGATTCACAAGAAAAATCACGTATGATCAAAAATTGTCAAAGTTTAGAATTTAGTTTTAAAATTTATTTTTATTAAATCATTGTTTTAGATTGATTTAGTTATCAATTTGGTATTTTATGCGTTTTCAGTTCATATATATCTTTGCTGAGTCAAATTATTACAATTATAATTCTACAATAAAACACAATAAATGCGAATTTAAATATCATTTATTCTGTTAGAAATATTTGGTTCGAAGACGATTTGAATCGGCAAACATTCCGAGCTGCCTAATGCCTAGACTGTTTTTTATTAATTTTATTAATTATTTAATATTTTAATTCGATCACTACTAGTACAGTACCCCACGATATCACGATAGACACGTTCCGTGCCACACGAATCCATGGTGTACGAGTTACGAAGATTATATATATAACAAGAGTTGTTCAGCACCTAAAACGGTTAAGAAGTTATAATAATATTAAAAAGTACGATTACTAATACTAACATCATTTTGGGGGTAAGGGGCGCTCGTGGGCGTCACGTGAAACACCTACTTCACTGCAAAAGACTGTGAGTAACAAAAATGATAATTTCCAGATAACTAGTGAAAATGATAGGGAACAATAAATATTGCTGCCAAGAAACGTTAGGGATTACCTTAACTGGTGCTGCTATTCAACGGAATTCAGAAAGACGATTATAACAAAGTTCCTATATGACCCGCGTTTTGTCCTCAGTTCACTCAAAAAAATTCTTTCGTCTCTTACAGCATTGCACTGTTGTACCCTTTGGTTCTCGCTGCTTTAGATGACTTGCTTATTTGCATAAATTCAAAATGTAAAACACATAGGGTAATCATTCATCTACGCATATTCATCCACAATTCAATCCGGAAGTTGAAAATATATTTGGTTACACCATTTTATGGCTTAGCATTTACAGTCGTTCCAGCTTAATAGAATGTCGGTTAAAAGAATATCCCGCTTAATGTAATAAATTTTCAATATACCAACCTATAATATATTGCTTCTGTTAGCCCGTATAACAGAATATATTTCTTATTAGAATATTTTTTTTCCTGGCAAATCGGCTATTCGATTAAGCGGGTTCGTTTGGATATGAGTCATTCCATTTCAAATCAGGCCAAGTAGCTTGAAACGTGTTACATGATCCTCACGGGTTTTTTTTTTTTTGAAAAAAAAAAACACAGTAGTTACAACTAACGGGCATATGAAACATCTCAAAAGGATTTTGCAACATATTTTTTTTCTCCAGTACAAGCATTTAAAATTCAGCGCAAAAATGGCAGTTTAAAAAACAATCAGCGAAATACCCCCTTGAAAATAGCCCGTTTCAAAAGTATTAAATAAATCACGGTGGCACTTTGTGCGTGGTGCTATTTAAATTTTAAGAGGGTTAAGTATAATTTATCTGTATTAATTGTGCAACAATATAATACATTTCTTAATAAAAATTGATTAAATCTTAAATTAAAATGATGAGATAAGAATAAGTTTGAATTTCTGGTTTTATGAAAAACGCACAAATGCCATTTTTGAAAAATCACATAAAATCTTTGGGGCAAAAATACATAATATGATTAACAGCATCTTATTAAGGGTACTTTAAGGGCATCAAATTTTCAGATTTTTAAAAAAATTCCGTTTTTGTGCAACAACACTTCAAAAAGTGCAATTTTTGAAAATATTCGAGTTTCAAACTTTAATTTTTACGGTGGTATACATTTCAGGCTTAAAATAAAATTTGATATAAAACTGCCCATATTGTCATTTAGATTGATCCGTTTAAAGAAAATTCAATAAGAAGAAACAAGTCCTAAAATCAGTAAAAATAGTTTTTCCATCTCAAAATCAGTTTTTTTCTTTATCAATAAAGCCAACTAGATTTTCAAAAATGAAGTCTAAATAAAATGCCGTTCCTTAATTATTTATAGAAAATAAATTATTCTAATTAGCTTAATACTTTTGGAGCAGTGCCCATTTTAAACGAAGTGTTTTGCTGATTTTTTGAAAAGGGCCATTTTTACGCTGAATTTAAAACACCTGTGACTGGAGCAAAAAAAATTTCCCCGTAAAATGCTTTTGGGATATTTCATATGTCTCTTAGTTGTAACTACTGTAATTTTTCTAAAAATCCGTGAGGGGCATGTGACACACTCTGCCTGATCTGAAAAGGAATAGTTCATAAGAAATTATCAGCCATTTCACAATCTTTTTCTAGGCATCATCAAAAACTTTATTACAACTTAAAGCCTTTTCCATCAAAAACCAGTTTAGTTTAATGTAACAGCTTACCCTTCGCCAGGAAAAATTCGAATATAATCTTTTTCATTCGTTCTAGGGACGAATGTAATGCAAGTTTTCTTCTTGTAATCGTCAAAAGCCATTTGCAAAATAAAATCAACTGAAATAAAACATTTATGCCGTGTGTAAATTATGCACTTTGATATCATAAATGCTAGTAAATACTATAATTATGTACCCAATTAAGGTATATTATAAAAACCGTTTTTTTTTTTTTTTTTTTTTTTATCAAACAGCATTTTATTTTTAACCTAAGCCTAACATGGTTGCTATCTCCATGAGAGCTGCGCATACAAGATTAAGCAAAGATTTCAAGGTATAAAAAATAAATCGCTCTTAATAATTATGCTGGTCAAAGAGGGCTGCATCATTTTCTGCGTTCATAATTCAACAAAAGTAGTCGTTACCATAAATAAAAAGTGTTCGCTCTCTATATGTTCTGTGTCAGATGGTACACAAAAAGTTTCTTCTGATAGAAACAGCTCAATAGTCAAATGTTAATAATAATTGTAAATAAACAACATTTCTAGCTGTATAGAAATGCTTCACTGTTAAAAACGACGTGCTTGAAAAGTATAAAATATACCACACTAAGTTTTAAAAGTAATTCTGAATTAAAAATGAGCAATCGCAGTTCTCCGTTTTAAGTACCGATGCTTACTTAAATGTCATAGTTGCATAAATTGCAAGTATTAATTGCAATAAATGAAAAATTTATAGAGTAACTTTACGTTCAAAATTAATGTAGGGCTTTTTTTTCACGATAACTTCTTCAGAACAATAGTATTTGTATCAAAATTAAGGAGCTATTTACAGCGTAAGACGTCAGAGCGATTCAAGAATATAAGTGGTCTGTTTATCTCTTCAGAACAGAAATACAAGGAGAATAATTCGTCGGATTCAAATTGGACGCAGTAAAATGAGAAAACAGAATGGATGAATGAATAATTAACGCTCTTCTGGATTGCTCTATTAAGAAATTTGGCACGGACTTTAGCACCCATAACTAGTACGTTTGGAAGCTATATAATTCAACTTTTGCTATATATTCTACCCAGCTGTATAATTCCTCCATTCAATGTAATCCTGGTGCAGTGGCTTGAGTATTAGCGTAGAGTCAAGACAGTCCGAGTTCAAACGCCAAGGGAGGAATCTTTTGTTTTTAATGCTCTCAAAAACGCGATCGTAACCGGATCATTTTGGAGAAAAGAGTTACTTAAAAAACAAGAACTCGGTTTTTCAAATCTATGTCATTTTTACTCAGATTGAAGGGCTTTTTCGAAAGTGATGTTCTAAAAAATAAACCATTTTAGCATAATAAGAAAAATTCTGATTTAGCAGTGTTTGTATGATTTATAGTTTTCTATAGAGATACACTGAAAAATTATTTCTATAAGCACAAAATATAAATAAACAAACAAATAAATAAAAATAATAAAGAAAACTCCCTAAAAATATGTCAGAGAGCAAGAGATAAAGAAGGAACCTGGACATCTCTCAAACAGTATTTAAGTATAAAAATATAAGAATGAAAAAATCTACGTTATTCTCCAAAAGTTACGCTTTCTCTTCTCAACTAGCTTATACTTACATACAGTTGCCTTTAGTCCTGGATCCTTTTCGTAAGGAATAACTCCATTAGGCCACAGCTGTCGATTGTCTACAATGGCATTTCTATCCTAGAAGTAAATAAGCAGAAATTAAAAGAAAAATAATAAAATAGTATCGGAAAAGTAATCTCTTTTAACATAAATAAAATTCTGAGCATATCTATTTGATTATTTTTTTATATATGCATTGATTAGTTCCCCCCTCTAAGAACTAAAATGTTTCATTCTATGCTTTATGAAGAATGATAATTTTGCTGATGTCAAAACTTGTGCAATAGTTATAAAAATTAAAAAAATACGTAAGTACTTTCTTTCAGACTTCTGTTTTAATAATTATTTTTAGTTCCTGCTTACCACAATTTAAATTTTTTTTTTCTGATGATAACTATGTCAATGATCATTAAATTGTTATTATGCAAATGTTAGTTTATATCATTTCCTTAATTTAACACAATTTAATAAATTTTAGTCAAGTCTTTGAGCAATATATCAAACCCACTATGAAATACGGAAAAATTGTTTAACGTAAGTAGTCCCAAAGGGTCTTGCTTGTGAGAACGGTTTTTATTAAGTTCAAAAAGTTCTAATATTCATTTTCTCACATAGTTTAACCCGTTTTCAAATTGCTATATGATAATTCAGTTGTTATCCTGTTTAAAATTTAACGTTGAAATATATTAATATTCATGAAGTGATACCTTTTAAAACAAAATATAAGGAAACAGTTTGTTTTTACAAGTAGTAACAAGTTGTAAAATTCTACAATGCTAAAGCAAAAGTCGACACTAGACGGTAAAATATATCAATTAAAATTTCAATTCAATAGAGGTACACAGAGACATGCTTTACGTTTCTAAGTTTTATTGGTAATATAGTTACATTAAACAGTAAAATATACATGTATTAAAACAATACAAATATTTACTAGTTTTTAAGTAGAATTTTAAGCAATGCCTACCTGACCAGAATGAAATCCAAGCATATCACCTCCGAACAGATCAGGATTTTCCAATGGTAAGTCACCCAGGAAGTCTGCAAAAGTAAAAAGTATCAATAAACATAATACACAAGTCAGCAATCTATAAATAAAGGTTTTTCAGTGTTGGCTTTACGAATAAATATACAGGGGGCGTAAACAAAAGGTATCCGTCATTTGGATTGTCATAGAAAATTTATTTCCCGTTTTACAAGGTTAAATGTCTTGGAGAATGTGATGTTATATTTCTTTAACAGGCGGCAGCATATGAATTGGGCACAGGTGGCCTACTCGAGTTTCCTGCACGCTCCCCAGCTGATCTTACGCCGCTGGATTTCTTCTTATGGGGCACAGTAAAAGTGCAGAAACACAAACCACACAACCTAACTACATTTTAGAGTGAGAGTCAAATGGTTGGCGCAAAAATATCATTCGGACACTTTGGTGCGATGGACCGAATCAGTGGTGCTTCGTACTCAAAAATGTACTGCTGCTGAATCTCAGTATTTTGAATGTTAACACTTTTTCATAAGAACGAACATTTATTTTTTAAGTTGAACTTTAAGTTTTCCATATCCAAAAATTTATCTTGTAAAACTCTCCCGAGGCCTTTAAGCTTAAGGTGCCCTAAAGCCTCTTTCTTTCCCTTTTTTCTAAATCTAATATTTTGCTTTTTTTCATGAGCGAAAAAATTTTTAGAAAATTCGAAATTTCTTCAGATTTACATTTTTATTCATTTTGTCCTGTCTGCAATAGCTCAGTGTCTATATTCTGATTCTGAAGATATTTTATTTACTGAAAAATCTAGACTGATATGACAAATAAATATTATTATTTTTACTGTTTGTCCAAGTAAGGAAAAAATATAAGACGTTTATGTGCTGAGTGCTTATTATACTTCGATTTACTTTTAGAATAAAAAAGTGCAATATTTTAGTATTAATTTCTCTCCAAAGAAAATGAGTGTAAATATACTTTTATGGGATCAAAGTAAAAATTAAACTCTAGTATTCGAATTTAGTAGCTGAGAATTAATATATCAAGCAATAGAGGGAAGGGCCCCGAAGTTGCTCATGTTCCTGGGACTCATAGAGTCTTGACACACATACATACATATATATCATTAGTATTATTTCGTAATTGTTTCATTTATTTACGACAGTAATTTGAGAAGGTAATTGTTTTGAATCGCGTTTCTAATAACAGAGTTTTTCCCACATTATTTTTTCTTTTACTGCTGTGAATTGTTTACATACTAATCTTTCAAATAAACAGTGTATTGGTGATTCTTCTTCCATAGAGCTAAGTGTCAAGTATTTCAAAAAAATTAATTTGCGCTTAAATAGAAAAAAAATCGTAAATTGGAGCAATTAAAAAACATTAAAATAAAACTATTTTAATGGTTTTTGGCGCAAATGCTTCCTTCATCAGTATCTAATAAATGAATAAATAAATAAATGGAAATGAAAAATAAATTTAAAAACAATACTTTCATGACACTGAAATAAAAAAGGGGAGATTGCACCAGAAACTGGTCTGCTTATTTTAATGCGTTTTATTTGCGCTAACGCTCGTTACTTTTTCCATTTTACTAAAAACAATGCGTTCTTTTCTATTCTCTGGTTTTAAACTGAGAAAAAGTTCACTGAAAAACTTTCTTGTATGCTATTTCTGAAGTGCATAAAACAGATTAATGCATAACAAGTACTTTTAAAATATTTTGTTCTAGAATTTAAAAATATGATGACAGCAGAAATTATGAATAATTTATTACCTTGTGGTCGTCCCAAGCTGTAATGCAAAAACGTAACACAAAAACATCCAACAGTTATTAGTCGTAACATTTTGGGAAGGCAATTCAGTTTTTAAAATTTTAAAACGTTTTACTGTTTAGTAATAGAAAATTTTATTTCTATTGCTGTTTACTTGCACAAAGCTAAATTATTATTATATGTTTTACTGCTTGTTTGTACCATATGGCTGCTAAGCGCAGATGTTTCGTTTCTCATATTTTAACATCTAATCAAAAAGCAAACTAAAGTGTTAATCAAGAATCACTGAAATACTGATAAAGTTTACTTTTTACAAGTAATTGACAAAGTAGCATGAACCCAGATTTTTGTTCTCATTTTTAAATTTTATTTAATTATTATTATTATTATTTTATATAGTGTTGTCATTTTTATTTTGATCGTCACTGATTTTGTAGATGAGTAAAAAGCTCATACTTATAAGATATTGTTAGATTCCCAATTTTTTACATGGGCAATTAAAAAACTCTATCGGAATATTTCGAAAACTAATTTTACAAATGTCTCAAGTTTCTTTTAATAATTTCTCTTAAAAATTTACATATTCTTTAAAACAATAATTTAACTAAAATATAAGTTATTCAACTAATTTATAAAACTTTTAAATAATTCAAATTCAAATTCATTCTTTATTGAAATATAAATACATTTCTATAAAAATTCAAGTTTAATTTTTAACAACAATTATGTAACTGGAATACAAAAGCTCAATACAACAAGTATATTCCAAAGATGAAAGGAAATAAGTTTTGATAAGAAGTTATGAGTAAAGGCATTAAAAGAACACCTGATAAAACAATTGCAAGTCTTTAAAATATTTGTATAAGTAAATTCTTCTTTTCCTGAAATACGCTAACGTATTTCCTGAAAAGAAGAATTAACTTATAATAATATGTTAAAGACTCGATTAATGTATGTTTAAAAATAAAAAATAATTCATGCGTTTAAGAAAAAATGTTTTCGCAATAGTTATTCAAGCAAAATATTTTGTTTCAAATTGTCTGAAAGATTTGACCCCGAATCTCCGGATATTTTCAGCGAATTGTTTCACTGAAAAATACATTTCATATGCAAAACCTTATAATACTTTCGATCCATAAATTAATTTATGCATTTTGTGATGATGCATCTTAGTTATTTTTTAGTAAGGGTTAAAAACACGCGACACTAGAGTTAGGTTTATTATATGTTTGTGTGTTAATTTTATTCAAATTTTCATAATGTCCTCAAATTTCACAAAAACTTTTGAAAAATGCGCGTTTTATTAATTTAAAATAAACATTTATAAGAAATGAAAGATTAATTTATTGCGCTATTTTTTTAAGTAATTCACCAGATTTTGCTCATCGGAGGAGACATAAAAAGCTTTCATTGACACCTTACGTAGATTAAAAATGAATAAACATATTCACAAGTTATTGCATATCTTCATGAAATGATAAATGAAAATTTTTAGCACCAGAAAGTAACAAGATAGTTCAAAGCGAAGCAAATTAATCTATTGCACTTCGGTTTCGGTCTGCAGAGAAACATTCCGCACTGACATTCTCAACTCCTTTTTTTTTTTTTTTTTTTGTTGTTGTTGTTTAATCTGATCATGATGCTTTTCCCGCCCACATCGCATACGTCGCCATATCATTTTTATATTGATTATCGTTGATTTTCTGATCGAGAAGATATAAATAACCGTCTTAACATGTTGCAGTCCAGTATATATTAAAATCGGAACGAGTGAACGAAGTCGTTGGTGAACTCGGGAAGTTGGAGTAAGTAAATGATTTTTTACCACCACTTCTAATTAGGGATGCACTGATAAATCGGCAGTAATAGGTAATAAGCCGTAATCGCCCAAATTTTGCCGATTAATCAGCCAAGAATTTTTTATTATTATAAAAATTATTTTTAGTAAGTCAAAAACAAGAAATCACCCTGAATGAGTTTATAAAATAAAGGTTAAATAATTAGAGGTGCCCCCATCCAAGAGCGATAGTGCACCCTCCCGCCCCATACACAATAAAACAGTATCAGAGGAAGATTCCTCAAAATCAGGCGTATTATCAAATCAGGCGTCATTAATTTATTTAATTAATAATAATATATACTAATAATAAAACAAAGTTGTTTTTAAAAATTCCCAGAGTTTCTTTAAAAGATTTATTGCATCATATTAAAAAAAAGAAAAGTTAAAAGAAAAAGTTGGGATATTAAAAAAAAACACAAACTTTTAAGAGAATGCTCCAATTTAAACAAGTTTCTCTTTTTTAGTGTTTTTACATAAATTATTTATGCAGAAATTTCAATGCATATTTTACAATTTACTTTTAAACTTGCTACCGTTTCACTCAGCAGAAAATGTATTATTATTAACTATGTTTTTATTTTTTTTAAATTTGTATGTGCACAATTAAATTTCTTTCGCAAGGTTTGTTTGATGCAATTTTTTTAAAATTATTAATTGCATTTTTTCTATTTTACATGAAAATGCATACTATACTGGTATATATACACATATATATGTGTATGTATGTTTATATGCACGTATATATATATATCCCCTGAAGAATAGACTATAGCATTCCATTCATTTCTGCTTGTTAATCAATTTTTTTGTTTTGTTATAAATTTGTTTTATGTTTACTTTTTGTTCTGTATGTTATATTGGTGCTTTATTTCGTTATATATATATATATATGTATCTAATGAAAAAATATGGAATTAATGCAAATTGTTTATTTTTTTTATTCCATCGTTGCAGCCATTTGTTACATTTCAAAAGGAAATCGCTACACTGCAAAGAAACATTGTTTCTTAAAATAGTAACAACGAAAATAAGGTTCTAAAGTAGTGCATGTATACACAGGAAGTCATTGTCAATATCAATTTTTTATTCCCGAGGACCTTGAGATGTCAAGAGTGGTGCTTTGATGTTTTGCTCTCCCCTATCCGATTCTATATTTACTTTCTTTTTTCTCAAAAAAATAGGGAGTTTAAAGGAGTTATCTACATTATATTAGTATAGCGCATTGATTTTACGTCTTTTTGAAGTTGGGGAAAACTAAACTTTGTAATTTTGTTCCACAGAACAATACAGATATATGATGATGTGAGGATTAAAAGAACTGAAGTGAACGATTTTAAAACTGTGAAAACAAATTGAATGGAAATGAGTTCTGGATACTTACTTTGCTATCAAAAGGGTTATGTTTGTTGCCAGATACTTTTCTATCACTGATATAGAATAATTGTATAATTATTCTATCATTTATTTTTGTGAAATAGTTAATGTTATTATTTTTATTATTATTATTTTTTAATTGTTATTATTATTATTATTATTATTTTTATTTGTTGTTTTTATTATTATTATTTTTAATTGTTGTTGTTATTATTATTATTTTTTGATTGTTGTTGTCGTTGGCGTCGTCGTGGCTGTTGTCGTTGTCGTTATTATTATTATTATTTAATTGTTGTTGTTGTCGTTGGAGCTGTCTTCGTCGTTGTTGTTGTTGTTATTATTATTATTGTTGTTGTTTTTATTGTTGTTATTGTTGTTGTTGTTATTGTTTTATCTTATGAAGTACTTAGCTTGCTTCCCAAACACTTGAAGTGACATGTTAAGAAAATTAACTATTTTTGTCGAACATGAAGTTTTTTCTGACATGTGAAAGGCAAATACCTTCTTTAAAACAAAGAAAACAAAGTTATGAAATTCAAACTTACGAAAACTGAAAAACATATTCGGAATTAAACGCTCAAAAATTCTACAAAATAGCTGTTTTTCAGTGTTTGCCTGAAAAAATATAAAATAAGTAAAATGAAATTTTAGAAACTGTCAAACATCCACGGTTGAAATGGCACTAAAATCGTAACTTCATTCATACATTGAAAAACAATTACGCATTTAATTCAGAAAATTTAGAAATGAGACTAATACTTATTTTACACAATGAAGCAAACAATAATTCATGCACGGCATAACAGAGCGACGCTATATCTAATAGCTGTCTAATAGCTGACTGGAAACAATTAAGTTCATTGATGATTTTTATTAGAAATTAAGGTGCACGCTGTTGATAAAATTAGCTGCTTTGCTAAACCAAATGGCTGCAATAAATACATCATAATTTAACTGCAGTTTTAAAACATTTGTCAACGCCAGAAACTGTTGTAAAAATTAAACCTTACAGCTTTTTTATAAATCAGGAGACACTAAGTGGTTTGCTTTTTAAATGTCTAAAGAACATTTTTGAATGATTACTAATGTTTTTCTCTATCCAATTAATATGCATGGTAATGTGCATATTATTACAAATTACGATTAAATTTTACAAAGCTTCGATTTAAAATAAGAACGCTCAGTGAAATATTATTCCACATCATTGCAAGTGACTAGCAATCATGCTTAGGTTACCGTGATGTTTTAACTACGATGCCTTAATAGCATGGGTGTTATATTTTTTTTTTTTTTTAATTCGTAAAATATAAAAAGAAAACTCGTCTTCTGGACAGCAAGATTGAGTTTTAGTGTAACTTGATTTTGTTCTTTCAGTTTAACTATCAACTGTAGGGATCAGTGAGACAGAGCGTTTTTCGCTAGGTGTTAAATTGTTCTGTGACTTTTTATAATCATTATTACAAATTCAATGTTACCACCCAAATTCCAATCGTGGATGCCCGTTCTGTTGGAAGTTATGAATCGAAAGTGGTTTTTTGAACTTCAAAGCAACTTACTGTTACATACATATATCTACAACTAAATTGTGTCCATTAGTTTAGCTTGAATAAGGCATAAGCTCTGCACTATTTCTTCACTTAATGCCTAGAATTTAACTTTAAGAAAATACTAGAAGAGAGATTTATTCCAATCTTTTTTGTAACAAAGTGAAAGGGTAAACAGAGAGGCACTTAGTGCGTCATTACAACTACGTTTATTGTTGAACAGTAATTTACCTTAAATTTTAATCTAAAACACTGTTGCTCAATTCAACCTACGGTGCTTCGGAGAAAAACTTGATACAAAGTATCACAAACGATGTAAATGGACTGTATAATATTTATTCCAACACAACACATAGGTTTGAGACATAACTTTGAAATATACCTGTAAGAGTGGCGACAAGGCCGAGAACACAGACACCGACCAGAGCTGCAGGATGAGCATTGCATCTCATAACTTCTGGCTCTGTTTTCTCCTTTTTGTTTATTAAGCTTTCATCAGTTCGTCACGCCCTCTGGCGCATTAACAACTGTTGTTGCCATGGTTCCGCCTCTGGCTATGCCCACTAAAACAAAAAGACAGCTAAAGATTTGCATAGTTTTACCTTATAATATAAGGTCTGGTGACTTTGGGATTTAAAACCAAGGCTGCGGAATCGGTTGGGAAAAAGACCGACTCCGACTCCTGGAATTTTAGAACTCCGACCCCCGACTCTGACTCCCTGACAAATATATATTTGAGATATAACGAATATTCGGCTCATTTTTAGCTACTCCGACTCCACAAACCTATTTAAATCTGAATGTTTCATGAAATTAACCACATCTGACAGTGTACAAGGTGTGGCACACAGTGAGATGAGTTTTGACATTACTTTAATGTTATTCCTTCTAGTTTCTGTTTTATAATAAATTTTATGCTGAGGAAATTGCCAACAAACACATTTAAACCATCCCATGTTTAAAATTTCTTCGGTCGATAATATTTAGCATTTATCTGATGTTTTTGTAAAATTTGTTCCTCTGTGTACCACTTTCCCCTATGAGACATGCCAACTTTCCTGCTTTTCTGTTCAATCTGTTGCCTCCTGCCACCACAGAAATTTCCCCTGCTATTTAAGAAAAATCTTCAGTTTTCATTCATCGCTTTATAAAAATTTATAAAACTTAAAAGACTGTCAATTTTTGTTTTCAATAGGTTTTTACTGGCTGCAGTTGCATCACATAAATTTTTTGTATAGTGTTTGTGCATTCATGACCACATAAAAGTTCTACCTATAATTGCGTGCGTAGATATATTTATTTTTTGTTGTAATATATTTTTAAGTATCCCTCTGCAATTGTAAGACTAACAAAAGACAGTTGAAATAATTTACTAAATGATCCAAAAATAAAACAGCTCAAATCAGTATTTTATTCTTAGTTCTAAGTTATCTTTTAAAAATAGATAACTTATAGAACATGCATTTTATATCTCGTGGATTAATTTTTATGTAATTTATATGTAATCTATATGCAAGAATTTATGACTTTTATACTGGCATTCAACTGGCTCTGAGGTACGGAAATTTCTCCTGCTTTTTGGTTTCGTTTCTCCTGTTTTTCCACTTTGTAAGGTTGGCAGGTCTGCAATAACATAAATACATGAAATTCAAGATTTCAAAATAACCAGTTCCTTGTTTATTATTGCTTAAAAGGAGTCAAAATACTATTGCTAAGACCTATTCATTTTTTTGCATAGGTCCCCTTCCCCTCCGGAACAATCTCTTCCCCACTATGTAGAGTTGGCTTTCCTGAACATCCCGATTTCGTCCCCCTCCCCCCCTCCCCCGCAAAATCAAAGTTCAGGGTTCACTACTGACTCAAATCAGAGACTGCAAATATAAAAAACCATCACTGAGAGTAAAAACCGTGAAGGCTTTGATTATAATATCTGCCCAATTGAGTGCTCTTACATTTAGTTTGACCTTAGTCAATCTCCGCCCACGATTCGAAGAACAACTCACACAGTGGTATCAGACTACGCCGCGAGAGAAGGCGGAATTAACGAGCCCTGTTTAGTTTAAACATTCGAAATCAACTCCATTCGCAAAGTAAGTTTTTTTTTATTATTAAACATATCTTCTTCCCTTAGTCAATGGTATGTGATTTCATTTCAGTTTATTCACAGAAAAGGTAGAATCGGCTCATTCCATTTGTGCATTTAAAGACATGTATTATCATAAAATAGAAGCAAAAACAACATATTTGTACAACTCATTATTTTTGGAAAGCTGGTAATAGTTTGTGAGCGAAATTCTCAAAAATAATGCTTTTTAATTTCACCGAGCTAATAATAATAGTTTAATTTCTCGTTCTAGTTCACTTAGAATATTTGATTTGTTCCGAACTGATGCTATGTGCCAGTTTATAAATTTTGTTGCTTTCAACAAACAGTGAAGCAAATATTATGATTCGCGTACTAAATAAACACACCTGCAAAAAGAACTTCCCTAGAACTCGAAGGGATTCGCTCTTTTCTGCCATGCGCAGAAGCGTCCAAATGTCAAAATTCCGTGGTCCAACCGTATTTTTCATCACTGTTCAACGGATACTTCAAAAATGCAAATACATAAATAAAAAAAATCGCCGGGTGAAATAAACAGTTCTAAATCGTGTTCCTATAATTATTAAGAAATTCAAGTAAAGTGGAAATTCACTATGTCAGTTAATGGCTTCAATTAAATGGAGATATTTTTCGCATTGAAAAACAGGTTTCTTTATCCCGTAAGCATGTGTACAATTTTTATTTCTATAGTTTGAGATTTCTATTTTTAAGGTTTCAACACAAAAGGGTTTAGTTTTTACTTATTACATAGAATTATATTCATTGTGGTGTGAGACAGATAGTGCTAATAGTATGATACCCACAAACTAGTAATGGGAGACACATATACTAACTAGAAATGTGAGATACACATATTAATCAGTAATATGAGACACATATATTATCTATAAATGCAAGACACATATCGCTTATAGAAATGAACATTGTCATATCTGCAAAATGGACATTTTTCAAGTTTTACATTTGAACGTTTTACAATGTGTCTTATTTAATTACCGTATTTGTTTCAATGATTATTATAATCGATTTTGTTCAGAAAATAGTGATTGTTCTAATTTTCTCTCACATGATGAATGTTATTGATGTCAAAAAAATTAGAAATAACTATAAAAAGTAGTTATTACAATATTGCACCAAAAAATTAAAATTGGCCTCTAGCTTTAATTTTTTAACATTTACTTACGGCAGTATTCCCAATTAAAGAGCTCAAAAAGCTGAAAATTTTGATGTAAAAAACCAAAAAAAAAACGATTTTTTGCACTGTTCATTTCTATAAGTGATATATTATCTATAAATGCGAGACACATGTACTAACTAGTAATGTGAGACACATATTATTGTTAGTTGAATGTAAAGATAATAGGGTTATGCCACATGTAACTCAATTTACCAATAGTGTAACACGTGTTTAAAAGATTTCTGGCGAAGAAAATACTTTTAAAGGTAGGTGGGAGGTCAAGGAAATGTTATTTTTATGCGTATCTTATCATCACCTTGAATGGCCTTGAAATGTCAAAGACGCCCAACTGATTTGTTCCAAGTAAGCACTTGCACATTAGCGATAATGCTTTTATAGTGTAAAGAAAGTTGTTTGCTCATGGGTAAGTTAGCAAAGTGTCTAAGCTTTTGAAACATTTTAATTTTTTTGTGTTCCAAAAAGGTTTCTTCTTAACATTTTAAAATTGATAAAACAGTTTAAATTTTGTGTATTCATATTGATGAAATGTGTATTTACGTGGAAAATTGTAGCGGATTTAATATTTCAAAATAAGCATCTAATAGTCGTGATTTTTTGATAACGTATATATTATCTAGATGAAGTCCAGCTTCTGTGACAGGGAACCCGGGGCACCTTAAGCGCGACAAATTTTGCCATGTCACAATTTGAAAAGCGTAAATTTAAAAAGTATATAATAGGTTTCTTATTTCCCTGCGTTAATAAAGCAGAAATCGTGCTCACAGCAATACAAAAATATTTCTCTTACCCTTTTTTTTCCCCTGAGTTTTACCCGTGCTTCAAAATCTACTTTACGACGAGAGATCGGGATGTTCAACAGTGTACACGAAATAAAGAGCAAGTATAGGGGCCTAATAATTCTGTGTACTTCATGCTTTGATGCAATACTAGTGTATAAAATTTCGTTTAATAAAATTATAATTAGCAGATTTGAACGGAGTGGTGTTCCCTCTAAATTGATTTTGTATGTTAAAATTTAGAGTATTGGTTCATATGACTACATTTATCTCAAATGCTGTGATCATACCAATAATACTAGCTACCATTGTAATCAAAGTAATGTTATTTTATATTAGCGCAATACATACTAATAGAGTTGCATCACGTAATTCAACAAATTCTGCTATAGACATTGATTTTAGCACGCTAGTGCTAAAATCAATGATCAAATCTTTTGGAAAAATCTTAAAAACGATAAATAAACCCCACAGTACAAAATGTATGGGGTAGTAGTAAATACGTAACTTGCAAATGAAAAATAATAGAGAAGATGAAATTCATAACTAAATTTTTTTAGCAATATTTCATACCGTCTCCTAAATGCTCAACAAATGGATAACTCAGAAACTGTACTTTTCAGAAAAACACAATTGAAATATTTCTTCAAAGCTCGCTCTTGGAAGAAAATAAAAATTGTAAATGCTTTTTGTGCCCAGTTTGTGTTGTACATTATCTGCCTAGATTTCGGTATTACAGATAGTTAGTAGTTAAGGGATCTAATTAATAAAACATACTTATTATATTTCGATGTTAAATGCATTAACAGCAAACATGGTTTATTTGCAAATTAGAAAAAATGTAGAATTTAAGCTAAACCAGTGAAAGCGAGGAAGGTGGCTATATTTATGAGTTATACTCGTATGTTGCTCCATGGGAAGGTAGGATCGTATAGTTCTAGACGGAACTCCTTGTTATGAACCCTTACAATAGCAATGATAATAAGTAACTTTAACTATAAATCTTTTCAGGCATCTGATTTTGAAATACACTAAAATGATCCAAAGCATCGCAGCTCTTCCATCATATTCTCTGGTTGTTGCTGGCGTTGCACTTCTGTTGACGATTCTATACTTTATTCGGAAGAACAGCAATGTGCTCCCTGGACCAAGAGGCCTTCCTTACCTGGGACTATTTCCTGAACTGACGCACGATCACTGTCACTTGCAACTTCAGGAATACACCCGCAAATATGGAGATATGTTCAGTTTTACTTACATGGGCAATCTCATGATCCATCTTGGATCAGTGAAGGCAATGCGTGAGGCTCATGTGCAGAAATCTGATTGCTTCGAGGAGAGGTTCACGCGGTTCAGTATATTAACTTATTTACTTTCGAAAGGTAAGATGAATTTTTCATTGTTAGTATTTGTAAAATAACGCTACTGCTTTTCATCATTTAATAATTTTAGTTTTGGTTGTCTTTTTGTGAAGTTCATCGTTAAAACTTAAGAAAAAAAAATCTTCTTTAGATGCCGCATTCAAATAAAAGAAACAATATCAGCCATAAAGTGTCCCTGTTTTTAGTACGTAAAACTAATAGTGTGACATGATTCCTGTTATTACTGGTTATCTGTCTAAGATTTTCTTCTCAATAAAAAGCGCCGTATGACACAAATCACTACTTTAATATTTCAAGAAACATTGTATACACCCCATATACAATAAAGAACATAAAACACAGACTAAAACGAACACATTATGTTAAAGTTACGGTGGCTAGCTTTACTGACGCCAACATAATTCTTCCATAAAACTACACTCTTCAAAAGAAATTAGCTATTTTATAATGCTATAAAGAAGTTTAATAGTATACTTGTAAGTGAGAGTATAAAATGTTTTTCCCTTCAACGTATAGGCGTTGCAATGACGAATGGAGAGCCTTGGAGAGTCCTTAGGAAGTTTTTCGTTCAAAACTTCAAAGAATATGGAATGTCATCCTTAAAGGATACTACAGATGGCCCAATTTACGAATCTCTGGTTAAAATCATTGAAGATATTCGTCAAAATAAAGGGAAATCCTTCAACGTAATTGACCTTCTTGTTGACAGATGCAGTGGCATTATAAAGAAGATGATTTTTGGCACCGATGGTATTACAAGTGAAGAGTTACGGATCCTAAACGAAACTTACACTATTGCCCTCGACGGAATGACGGGTAATAAGATGATGTTCATTGGACCAGTTGGAAAGTAAATAATGTTACATACTTCATTTATTTTTTACAATTACTTTTATTTAATTTTATTAAAGCATAAGCTATTAATTAAATTTTAATTTACGAGTAACATGTTTTAAATTTTTAGTTAATTAGGCTGTTTTTTTACTCGCTAAAATTATGTTACTCTGTTGCACATTAGAAATCTTTGCATCAATAATTTTTACAACTGCCCTCGACCGAATGACGGGTAGTAAGATGATGTTCGGAACCATTCGGAAAGTCAATAACGTTATATGCTTTATTTATGTTTCTACAATTAATTTCATTTAATGTTATTAAAGCTTAAGCTGCTAATTAAATTCAATTTAACTAAAAGATTTAATTTTTATTTAATTAAGCTGTTTTTTACTCGCTAAAATTATGTGACTGTGTTTCACATTTTAAATCTTTGCATCAATAATTTTATCGTTTTATCTGAAAAATGAAAGTTGCAGTTATTTCCATTGATTTTCTCTAAAGCTAAATCGCTGTTAAACTGGGTGTTCCTTCTGAAGATACAATAATACTGGGAAATTGTAGTTGAAGTTAAGCTGTTTAGACCTTCAACTACTATAGAATAACTCCTTCTAGTAGACGTATGTCATTGAAACTTAGTATTTGCGTTATATCGACCATGTGGAAAAGAAACCAGTAATAAAATGTATTAGGGTCAGTTGAGGTAATTGTAAACATGGGGTAATTGTAAACAAGCTTCATAACTACAGTTGTGGTGGTTTTGAAAACATAACTGCTTGTGAGTGATAAACTGGCAGCATGGGGAAGACATCGAAGCAGTTTCGTAAGTTTCGAAACAACTGTGGAGGCGTCACCATTATTTGAAAATTGCACTGCGAAAAAAGTTGTTTAACAAAATTTAGTGATCTTACATTTTCCTCTCCAGCTCATCTACAAAAGCGATGTAAGCGGTTTCAACCATTTTTATTTGTGATATGGAATGCTGCTAAAGACATTTAGTTATGAATTTAATCCTCACTGTTATTTTTCATGTGTAAGTTAGGTGTTTACAATTACCCCATGTATTTCGTACTCTGGGGTAATTGTAAACACTTAAATGTATCCTATTTCCAATATTTTGAAGGGACGATAAGTACTATATTTTGATGTAAATTACACTTTTGTGTCTATTTTACATAACTGTTGTTGTTGTTGCTAATGCCACTTGGAAATCCGAGCCCCCCTTGCAGGGTGACCTTGAGTTAAGGAAGCGCGTACTGATTATTAATGAGCTCCGCTAGAATGAAGTACACTTTTCTCCACCAGACCCCTACCTGTTAGCCGAGGCCTTAGGATTGCTTACGCACGGGGAGAGGTAGTGGGGTCTACGGATTTTACATGCACATATCCCCAAGTATACATGGTGGTCTTCAGTGGGTATCGAACGCGCGACCTTCCAGGTGGAAGTCCGACGTGCTATCCACTAGGCCAGAAGGGCTTAATGATTTTGAACCAGCTCCCAGTTGAGAGACCGTCGCCTAGGTTGGTCCCTCAGCGGAAATTATTTCTAACTTGGTGGACATTTGGAGCGACGATGTATTTTACGTGCACCTTTAGCGCACTCGGTCTCAGAGTATTCAGTCACGGGAGGTGGTCTCCCTCTCAAGAGTTCACTTTCGGTGTTCTGTGGGACCCAAGCTTAACCGACTGATCCACTGCAGGACAAATTTTACATAAATTTGTCGCATTACTTAATTTTTTGCAATATATTTCTCGTTAAATGATCTCAGCCGACTCATAACATAACTCAGCGGACCACATGCTGCCTGTTGGCCGCAGATTGATAACCATTGCTCCAGAACTTCTTAAGCGTTCAAGCAGACTGTGTATGAAACAATTTTCCATTTGCATCAACCTTATTCGAAAATAAATCACTGTTTACAATTACCCCAGATCTCTGGGGTAATTGTAAACACACTGGGGTAATTGTAAACACGAGCTCATTCTCTAACAAATAGTCATAAAGTCAATATTTTTGCACACATTTACTCACAAGAAGTACAGTAGTGGCTACAATGCTCACAATTTTATCTCTGAATTCATTCAATAGGTAGGGAAGGATCAAAAGTTAAAACATTGAAAAAGCGTTTACAATTACCCCAACTGACCCTATATAGTTTAAATCTTTACCATCAGGTATGAATGTCGGAGGGGTATGAAAAAAAATAAACAAATTGGAAACAAAAACAAATAATTTTATCACATAATTTGTTGAATGGCCATTCTATTTAAGTTAACCACATGTTAAAAATGTTTGTATTACTGTGTTTACGCGTGTTTAAAAATATCACGAAAAGTTTTTCCATCGGAAACCATTTTTACGTAATTGCAATTGGTAGAAAAGAAAGGAGCAATAACCTAGTAGTAAAAATTTGAACCATTATTTTCTTACTGCAGCTTTCCTTTACCCATGGTCCCAATAATGTATTATGCAAAGTTTAAATGACATACGACTATTAGAACGAACTCTATGTATGTCTAAACAGGATACCTTTGATTATAAACATTTAGTAAATTTATATAGATCGGTTTTTAATTTTTAGCTTGAAAATTTTGTTTTTACAGATTAATTTACCGTTTGTTACCATCGTATCGGATTGCTATTGATCAGCATAGAATCATGAGCAGTTTACTGTACAAAATTTGTCGGAGAATAGAAACAAATTTTGATGGTGAACATGCCACAAATATGATTGAGAACTTCTACAAAGAACGAAATATAAGACGACAGAAAAAAGACCCAACTGCCAAACTTTTTACAGGTAATAAAAATGTTTCACTACACAGCAAGTCATTTTAAAATATATAATAATAAGGAAATTTTTACGTAAATGTGATTTTAGAACTTGCAATGCATTGATGGAAAATGAAATCCAAACCTTAGATTGAATTTGTCTTCTAAATGACTTTTGAGGTCAAGGTAATACGTTAACACTCTTAATAAAAGCAGTGTAAGGGAGTCTTATCAGAGGAATTAAATGTAAAATTAAAATATTTTTCATAATTTCATCTTCCGTTTTTCTGCGCTAAAAATAGTGTGTCTGTGGTTTTCAAACCCTTATTTGTTTTTTCCTCTCAAAATTTACTGCCTAATATATTGCTCTTCTCAAAATAATCTCAAGTTATTATATTTTACTGTAATTTCATGTAAAGTACAGGGTGTCCATAAAAAAGAATGTCCCAGTTACAAATTTCAATAGCATCAACTATGAGCATGGTAGAGTGTTGGTTTACGGTCCCAGTTAGAGAGTAACTCAAACAGTTTTTAGATAAGCGCATGCGCGAATACTTCTTTGTTGTTTTCTGGATTGCATGGCCACATACGAAAAATGGTGGCATCAACTATGAGCATGGTAGAGAGTTAGTTTACGGTCCCAGTTAGAGAATAGCTCAAACAGTTTTTAGATAAGCGCATGCGCGAGTACTTCTTTGTTGTTTTCTGGATTGCAGGGCCACATAGGAAAAATGGTGACTCCTGGGGGTAAGGCGTTTTGTGTTCTGCAATTTGCGAAAAGTCACTCTGCAATTTCAGTTCAACGTTCGTTTCATTTAAAGTTTAAATGTGTGTTTAAACGTTCCACCGTTACCTAATGATTTGACAGAATTGAGGCACAGAATTAAAGAGCTATTGCTTCCATTACACCGGACTTGTTACTGTTAACCAAAGTATGGGTAGAGTTGGACTATAGGTTGGATGTGTGCCATGTAACTAAAAGTGAACACATTGAACATTTATAGGAAAAACTAGGTTAGTTTATCTTCAATTTGATGTATGATTTGTAGTATATAGTCTGAATTAAACTGTTACGATACACCTTGAAATTGGGACTTTCTTTTATGGACACTCTGTATAACTAAATGTATCTAGTATTTTAGACCAAACACTGCTCTTTTATACATAGTTCTTAAATAAACTATGTATCATAAACTAATTGGATCTTAAAAAAAAGTAATTGACATTTTTTTGCCTTAAAATAAAATATAATTTCTTCATATATAAATTAATATATTCTTTATCTTAGATCAAATGTTGGTGGAATCTTTGTCGCAGTTTGTTGGAGATGGTATAATTTCCGTAGCGTACTTTATCGGTAGCCTTTTCTATGCTCTTGTGCATTATCCTGAAGAGCAAGATAAACTATATGAAGAAATCAAAGAGGTTATTGGATTTGAGCGCTTGCCAACATTGGAGGACCGCAGTCGAATGCCGTATACCAACGCCTTCCTTTACGAAGTCATAAGAACATCGAATATGTTTTCCATATTTCCAAGTTTAGAATGTACCAGTAAGTTTGAAAATTAGTGCGTTATGTCTAGCAATAGGTTTTACAAATCGAATTTTTTATAGCAATTAAAAACATAATTCGCATGTGATTCTTATTTTATCTTTGGTGTTCGCATAACGGTTAACACTATGAATCTTCTTATTATTCTAAGTACATAAGCAACGCGTTTTTACCTGGTAGATTATCTGAAATATAGTTTATAATAAAAGTTTTTGTATTAAAATGTGTCAGACGTTGTACAAAGCCCAGCACATTTATACCACAGCAGCTTTTAGTTGCATAAATGCCTTCCTGATAATAGCCGACATATATGCTGCCAGAATCTTGAGTTAAAAGGTTTATAAGTGAATTTCTCTGTGTCACAGGGCCTATGAGATACAGAAGTCATTTAGTTGCTGTTTCTCTTTATGAAGCTATTCAGTTTGCAGAATTACAGATGCAGAATTTTACTTTTGCAGTGTTTGAACTCATTGAATATTTCTGTGTTGTTAATCAAGCTGTTATTAAATTAACGACTGTTCTAAACTACTTTTCAAGATATTAAAGATACCCATTTTAGCTTACTTTCCAGCAAAAATCTAAAAAAAGAAGAATGAAAGAAAGCTTAATGTATCGTAAAAATGTCGTTAGAAATAAGAAAAAGTCAATAACAACTTTTGAAGAAATCGTCCGATTCGAAGATTTTTTTTTTTTTTTTCCTGGATTCGAAAGATCTCGGCGAGCACATCTCATTTCCATATTTTACTTTTTGATTTGAACAATTCTTTCGTTCTGTTTTGAACAGTTCCAAAAATTGAAGCAAATTATGCAAATCGGCATATGATCCAAGTTCCTATGAACAAGCGTATTGGAAGGAACGCTGTGAAATATTTTTTGATCAGAATATCTAAATTAGGTTTCAAATTAATTCTTCCTCAGTTTTGGACAATTAATATTTAAAACTGAAAATTATAAAGATTTTTAAATTGAATAGTAAAAGTTATATTGTTTTGCGTTTGAACTTTATGAAATGTTTTAAGCAGTTATTTTAAAATTGGCTGATATACATTAGCATCGCAGCCAGTGATATGCAATGATTAGATTACAGTGTTCCCTCGCCACTTCGCGCTTCATGTTTCGCGGCTTCAGTGCTTCGCGGGGTTTTCCAAAATATTCAACAAAAATTAAAAATGAAAAAATACTACCATGTCGGCAGCCACATTGCGGAAAGGAGCTTTGTTTCATGTTGATGCGCGAGAGAGAAGGATCTCTGCATGTCAAACAAAGAGATGAGTTGACTCAGAGTACATACCACGGGCTCTCAAAAGCTCCCACCAACACAAGACTCTTCGCCTCTCTCAGAAAGAAATGCTGATTAATGTTTATTACTGTACTATACGTTTTGTAATTAACTTTATTACTTAGCACCGGCACGTTTAAGTAAATACGTATACTGTTGTAATTTTTGTCTTAAATAAAAAGTCTGAAGTATAAATACTGTTAACATATTTAAAACATTCGTGTACTAGCATACACGAAAATGCTTAGGGGCAAATCCTACTTCGCGGTTTTTCAGTTTTCGCGGAAGGTTCTGGTCTCCATTAACCGCGAAAAACGAGGGATCACTGTATATCCATGACTGCTTCACGTTATAATGAGCATTTGATTACAGCTATATTCCCGGTATTTACAGAATTATAATCTTTATATTTTATTGTAAATACGATGAAGCAATCAGTAGTGAACCAGGGTCATGCAAGAACTCGATCGTTTTAAAATGTTTAAAAAAAAGTTATAGCAATGTTTACATCTTTTGCCTTAGGGTAGTTTTTCTTGTTGCTGTTGTCAAGATGATCAGTATTGAATACTCAGACTGCAAAACGTTTCACATATACCCTGATCATTTATTGAAAATATTATAATGTACTTCTTTTACTATTTTTTTTTCTCTTCTTGTTAAGCACTAGTTCACCAACACGAATATTGAAATAATTTGGTTTTGAAAATGAAACTTATTAAGCATGTTAAATTTTGTCAGTCTTACAGTCTCTATATATATTAACGCTGAAAAAATTATTTTAAATAATCTAATCATTAGCTATATGAATGCCAAATCTGACTTCTTTCTTTTTTTTTTTTTTTTTTGCAGAAGAAACCTCATTAAGAGGATACAAAATTCCCAAAGGCTCCATAACGCTCTTCAACTTTTGGTCTACAAATCAGGATCCGGAAACTTTTCCAAATCCTTCTAAATTCGACCCTCAGCGTTTTATAGCGAAGCCAGGACAGCCAAGACAGGAATTACCAATTATTTTTGGTGTTGGTAAGACACATATATACATTTGTTTCAATTATTTTTCCATCAAGAACTTTCTTAATTTGACACTTTCATTTGATTCTAAAAGTCATTTAGCAAGCTCAAAAACAAATCCAGAAAAAATGTACCAGAATCTGCGAAGTTAATAAACAAACGTTTAGCTTTAAAAATATTGTTTCGTATGACTTTAGTTAAAGAAATACAGGTGAATGAAAATCATATTAATTAGTCATTTTATTGAAACTGGAAAATATGAACATTGTTTCTCTACGTGGATTCAAATAAAGGCTAGAGTGACATGCAAGTTTTAGAATTTTGCAAAACTCTTGCTTTGTATTGTATGCTGTATGCTTGGCAAAAATGTTGTTTAATTTATTCATACCAAATACTTAGTTAAATTGTAATCTATGTAGTTTATTTACTTTTCAATTCATTCATTTGTTCTCAACATCCGTTAAATTTTATTTTTATAACATTGTTTTTATAATTATTTTGGGAAATTAGGGCAGAAATGCAAGAATTTCCTTAAATATGTTTTTTGAAGTCCTAAGTTACCAGTGATGCTTTAAGCAAAAAAAAAAAAGAAAGAAAAGAAAAGCGCATAATAATGTCAATACTAATTTTCCGTCAAATTTTTTTATATGCATGTTAAAAGCATTTATGTTAGTATTTTCAAATGCATATTTTTATTGAATTAATAAAGCATCATATCGCAGGGATTTTTCTGACATTACGTTAAGCATTATATGAGCTAGTTTCCAATAAAAACCATAGATCTTGTAAAATCATATACACCGCTTGGGGAAGTTCCATTTGCACAAAGGCGGGAATCGGTCTGGCTCATGTGTTCATGAGGAAGGGCCTATCTCTATTTAGAAGGCATTGCTTCTGTTGATAAGCAAAAGTTTCGAATTCCACTCGAACAGGGGTCCTTTCGTTCCGTGCAATTAACACGCAGCAGAATCCCATCTAGAAAACTTCGCGCCGTTGGAATAAATTAAGGCAGAAGCAGATAAGGTGAACTGAGATAAGACAAGAGACGCTAATTGGTAGAAACTGGATTGTCTACTTCACGTGACCTGTCTGCCCGTCAATCACTCGCAAAGCGAAGGAAAAGCCAGCGTTGTTCCGTCTACGCAAATATGTCTATGAAAGCGTTAATACTTTTGTGCAGAAAATATTAAATGATAAAATTAACATTATGAAAGAGAAAATCACATTTTTTTCTTTACTTTAGGTAAACGTGCTTGCACTGGGGAGCCTCTGGTGATGATGGAGTCATTCCTTTTCTTGACTACAATCGTCAGAAATTTCCGCATCGCTGAAGTTGAGAACCCAAAAAGTATGGCGTCGATGTATCTGGTGACTGGCAACATGGAACTACGCTTCTCTCCTCGTTCCGACAAATAACTCTCGTGTGTCTCCTTTAATTCATTACATTCTTTTCATCTCTTTATTATAATATCATTGGTTTTAGAAATAAATGTTTCAGTAGTGTCAAAAGAATTTGTATGATTTCTTACGAAAAAATAAAAATTAATTGAAAGCTTTCGGGGTCATTCATAAATGATGCCACGTTTCTAGAAATTAAAACATTTTCTGACAAGAGGAGAAGAAGGTGTAGCAGAAGTGTGACATCACACATTTTGGTTTCTTTAAAAATATTTAAAATCGACAAATTAAATTTACCAATTCCGATTGAGGCTTAAATTTATTTCTGGGTAAAAGTTTAAAAGGGCATCTTCTTAGGCCTTTTACACTTTTAAGATAAAGTAGCACGGGTCATTTTTTCGGAATGCAAACAATTAATATTTTTTTACTATAATGTACTAATTATCTTTTTTGTAGAAAACTTGATCTCATTTTATACAAATTAAGTACACAGTATATAATCATTATCATTGTTACGCTCTCAAATGTCATTGAAAGTTCAGAAATAAAATTAGGAATGTGATCCTTGACATAGTGCTCTCTGTTTCTGAACTGCAAGTACATATACTGATGTAATATAGCGTGACGTGTGACAAAGGGAGGTATAGAGGTGAGTGAAGTGCGACATAAGTGGGGGGTCAAATTTATCGAAAAAAATACGAAATCATTTATGAATGATCTCTTATCAGCAAAACTACATAAGATTTTTGAACTCGTATTTTTAAAGCACAAAATAATACGAATATTATGTTATATTTACTCGTTTTCTTTTTTTTTTTTTCTTTTCTCTTTTTTTTTTTTTTTTTTTTTTTTTTGCGAAAAAATTTTTTGGTAGAGATTTTAATTAAATTAAGATCTCTTTGTTTAAATGCTTTCAGTAAATTCATTTCAGAAGTTTAAACAAAGGCGACATTTTTTATGCAAAGCGTTGTGTTGCTCATCCAAATAATACTTCCAAACAAATGTATTAAGTACATAGAAACTATTAATATTTTGAACATAAGACTACATTACAAGTTTTACGTTAGAAAACATTCTTTTTATGCTAAGTTTGACAGTTCATTCACGAAAAGCAAATGTCGAAGTCTCATTCATGAAGAATAAAATTTGAAATACTATAGAAAGTTTAAACGTAATATTATTTTAATAGGGAATTAAGCATTCGGAACTGTTGTAGTTACTAAACGACGCTGGCACATAAAAAAAATAACACAATTATTTGTTACTTTCAAATGTAGCTCTGAAGGCTAAACTCATGGAAGTTTTGTAGTTTCTTTCGCCTGCCACAAAAGCTATAGAAATAGATGCCAAATATGAATTTTTCATGTGTATTTTTATCATTTTATCCGTCAGATACTGCATCAAAAACTAAGAAAATATTCCATTCTAATTAAAGACGTCAAAGAATTGAAATTAAACTCTTATAACCATATTCTCAAATTTTAGTTAAAATGTTTTCGTGTGGATTATGACTCACAAGCACGCTATCCTCCCTCCATTTTTTTTTTTCTTAACTTGGTGCCATATTATAAAAGTTTCAAATTTTCCTAAATTCTAAAACATAATCTAATAGAAAAAGCCATGCAGAATTGGGAAGATTACTGTAATTATTGTAAGCGTTACAATTACGTAAAAATTCTGAAAAAATAGTAAAATAGTAGCGCTGCCTAATTATTAAACATGGTAAATGATAAGAGCTGCCTAATTATTTAACATGGTAAATAGTAAGTGTTCAATAGAACTGAAATTCATTTCTTTCGTATCAAAAATAGCTTTTTGTGGTCCCATTTTTCGATAAATAGTTAGAAGTTATACCATTTTAAAATCAAAGCATTTAAATCAAGGAGGTATTATCTAAAATGTATTTAAATTTAAAGGGTTGCGCTTAAGCAAATGCCAATAAATATCTACATTTTTTAATACCTATACGTACACTAGTTATTTCTGCGATACTATTATTAAACTCCTAAGTACACACACAAAAAAAGCATGATTTCTGCGACTGCTTTTAAATTTTTTTGACAATGGTTACAAATTGTAACAAGAAGTTCCGTCTAGAACTATAAGAGCCTACTTTCCCGTATACACCAGCTTCAAATTTATAATCTAGCTATCTCTCTCTCTTTCTCGTTTAGCTTTAGTTCTTAATTGCTTCAAATATGCCTTTTTCAACGGTTAATACAGATTCGTTCAATCATTCATTTATTCAGTCATTCATGTATTTATTCATTCATTATTTTGCTTATTCATTTAATCCTTCATTAATTCAAAAATATTCTTGAAAATCCCGATCAAAAAATTTCATAAGAAATTAGGCTCGTTAGTTCTGGATGAACTTTTTATCTGTACATGTTCTACGTCATAAGAGCTTTCCGATAAAGTTTGTTCCAAGCAAATCGCCCGTTAGATCAGGATTTATTTAGGATTGAAATTTCCCCGTAGGCACTATGTTAATTTTTTTTTTTTTTTTTTGAACTGTTCAAAAATGAACAAAAATTGTTCAAATCAATATTTCAAGCCAAGAACTTCTTCCAGTGAGCTTGTTCATTGGAACTTGGATCTTGTACCCATAGTTTACATAATTTGCTTCATTTTCGCCCATAGGCGCTAATGTTAAAATTTTTTGAACTGTTCAAAATTGAACAAAAAATTGTTCAAATCAAAAAGTAAAATATGGAAATAAAGATGTCCTCGCCGAGATCTTTCGAATGCAAGAAGAAGTTTTTGAATCGGACAATTAGTTCAAAGGTTATTAGGGGGGGGGGACAGACCGACAGACACACTTTTTCCCCATCTGAAAACCCTACTTTTAAATTTTTTATTTTTCAATCTTTATTAATTACTTAATTTATTTTTGACTTTTCTTGATTTTTAACGATATTTTCACGATACATTAAGTCTTCTTTCATGCTTTATTATTATTATTTTTTACTTTTACGGGAAAGTAGGCTAAAAAACGAAAGAATTTTATGGTGAGGAGTCTTACAATTTTCCGAAATTCTTTTACACATGCGCTTGAGGCAAAAAAACAATAAAAATGAAATATATATATATATATGTGTGTAGAGAGAGAGTGAGCGAGTAGAATTAAATAAATAAAAATAAGCAGAACGTATATAAATATATAATCAGTAAGAGTTTATTTACGAGCAACACAAATAGTAGTTTTTGCTTCCCAATTCAGTTTTTTTTTTCTCCAAAAACGGAGTCTCTTCGCAAATTGAAAAGTTTTTTACCATATTTTTTGCCCTGTGAAGAACGCAAGTTATATTTTTAAATTTATTTTCTGTCATAGATACAGAAGGCGTATAAAAGGACAGAAATAATACATAAAGAGATGCATTAGCAGCATTACTAAACCAGCTGGTCTCCGAAGATGGCTAGAAATAATGAAGAAAATTAGCGTTATTCGTATACTTTTAATATGACTAAACTAACATTATTCATTATCACATGAAAAATAAAACGTTATCAGTGAAAAAATAATGCTTGTATATCTATACAATAAATAACAATGATTACAAATTATTATAAAATATGTTAAATCTAAATATTTTTATTGATACAATGTTTTAGAATTGTATTTCTGTAAAATATTTCTAAAGTCAAATAATTATTACGAAGAAAAAAACGGGTTCCTCCCCCCCCCCCTCCCCTATATTCTCTTTTACATTGGTTTGTTTTCTTTTATTGAGAAGTAAAGATGACTACAAAAGGAGCTCATCGAAGCTCATCTCATTTGTAAGACTTTCGCCAAATTTACAACGGTGATATTTTATGAGCAGACCATAACTAATAAACTATTGCAGTCATGAGAGGATTTTAGGTATATTAGGTATATTCCCTGCAAGCAAGGTAGAGGAAAAGTGTGCACAATTTTGTGAAAATGGGATAATTATATTTTGAGCTATCGTCGACAGGGTGGCGTAGTGGGGGCTCGTATGCCCAAGATCGCAGGTTCAAACCTGGCCCAAGTCGGTGGATTTTCAAGATGCAGAAAATCGTCTGCGTCCATGTCGCATGATTATGCGGCATGTTAAAGATCCCTTGAGTATCCGTTTGGCATGGATACTCTCGGCTAAATTAAATTCCTAGTGCATATTGCATCAACGAGAGCGCAGGTGCCCCATCTAGGGAAAACTAAGCGTCAAAAAATTGCGGCAATGGTACCACACTCGTTGTAGGGGCCGCTGAAAGAGTTGGTACCAATCTCTGGGGACGCACTAGGTCTGCAATGGTTGATGACCAATACTGCAGCCCCATTAGAAAGAAAATATTTTGAGCTATCATTCTTGAAGTGAGCAAATTTTACGCAATAATTCATTTCGAAAAAATGCATTTTAAGTTTAAACTTCATATTTTTGCCATATATTATGCATATGCAAAGGGTAATATCTCGACTTCTAATTAACGTAGAGACAAAAATTGATCAAATTTGGAACGCTGAAGAAGTGATTAATCCAATAAATTCATTTAAAAAATTGTGAAATTTGGTCAACATTTGTAATTTCAACATGTTTTGATACCTATGCTGCAAAAGAAAACATATCAGATTTCAATGCAAATTGAAAAATTCCTCCTACACTGAGCAGATTAGGAAACATAGTTTGATTCCGTATTATTCTTCATCATATTTTACTTAATTTTATAGAGGGATTTCACAGTAAAACTCCTCTATAGAGGACACCATCGGGACAAAAATATTTGACCGTAATAGAAGGCTGTCCGCAAAACAGGTTTTTTTTTTTCTTTTTTTTCATGCTCAAAAAAGGCTCCGGGTAAAAGGGGTGTCCGTTGGGAGGGGTTATGCTGAAAAAGACGATTAAAACTGGGAATGACCGCAGACTATGAATTGATGCACACGATCTGAAAACGTCTGGTACGTTATATCTCAATATTCTGTTCGAATTGACCTTGCAGCTTCCCCGCCTACAACGCCCAGATAACAGCTCTCAATGCCATATCCAGATGACAAGTGCATCGAGGAAGCAGCGATTTAAACCCAATATAGACTCTGGATGTGAAAGACCTTTCAGAATGAGAAGAAATATTTAGAGATAGGCAGCTTTAAAGAGTAAGTGGTAAAACGTAAGTAAGGACTTTGTTAGCCTTTATCATTTTCTCATTTCATTCAATAATCCTATCTTCAAAACATTTTTTGTGTTCACGTTTATCTCTTGTTTTGAGGGGGAAAAAATGTCGACTTTAATAATTCTCGAACTGGAAAAGATTTTCAAGAAAATATTAGGATTCGAATGTTTATTAGAAAATAAATACGTTTTTCCAAAGAAATTCGCCTCGGATGGTTGTTAAGTTGACTATTTCGTTTTGAAGTTGTCTTTAACCTATCAACAAGCTTAAGTTGAAAAGTTCTCAAAGTCCGATACATACATCCAGTGATGCAATTGAATTAAGAACCAGCAGCATTTATTATATTTACTTATTTATTTATTTATTTATTAATTTTTTTAAAGACATTTTTGGTAAAAATAAATAGTTTTAAAATAGACTAAAATAAGTAAACAAATGATTCAGTAAGCAATCATATTTCAGGAAGTTTTACTTACGTTTTATTATTATTTACTTAGTATTATTTAATGTTTTCAAACCTGAAAAGAGATTTTTAACCGAAGAAGAATAAGTTGTGTGTAAACATTACGCTCTATTTATGCAAAAATATACTTGATTGAGACTAAGCTTAGAAAACTATCTATCAAAATAATATCAATAAAAGTATACATTTCAAAATATATTCTAGGTAGAATTCTATATAAGTTGAAAAAATGTTATGTATTGATAGAGGGGATCATTGTGCAATAACGGGAATTGTGCTAAACACAACTATGCAATTCAATTTGCAAGGCTCGTGCGATAGAAAGTTGTTTTTCTGCAATCAGAGCTATGATTGTTCCTGAAAACTTAAGTTTCTAGATAACAGTTTCTCAATAGAAATTCTTGTTTTCCCGTGCTCTATACTACTACAGAGAAAGATTTGTTACGTTACACAAGGTGCTCGTTAAAAAGCCAATGATCAAGTTTCTCTGCATCTGCCATTAAATTCATTGTACGAATATATTTTTGGCACAAAACTTATCTTCGACCCGAGAAAGATTTGTCACGTTATGCTAGCGCTCGCAAAGCCACGGATCAAGTACTTTGGTATCTGTAGTTACCAATTTAAATATTGCCAACAGTTGCATTATAGGTCATTTCACGGAAGAAATTCTTCAAAAAAGCTCAATTCTTATCACGAATCACAGCATAAATGCACTGAATGCTTGCAAGCACTTGCGACTGATTTGCGAACATCAAATTCATTTAAGAAAGTGCTATTTCCCAAAAAACGTTGAAATACAACTGAATAAATTGGCGATATCTTTCTGAACTTTCAAGATATTCAACTGAAATTTTTTTATGAGTTACCCTGTACACTTGTGCTTGAAATTATGGCAGCTAAAAATTGCTATCTTCCGCGCATGCGCAGTAAAAATTAATTCCTTTAAATGTCCCTAATTTATCAAGTATTCAGCATTTTTATTTTAAATATCAGTATATTCACTTGTATACTGGAAAGTTTCCTGAAAGTTTGGTAACTTTTTCTGAAAAACTTTGCGCGTTATAAGCAAAAAACGCGTGAAGGAAATTGGAGGGATGCCTATATCTTCGTGAGTATAAGTACAATTTTTAAGAAAATGCATAGCATAATAGGACATTTCAACTACACTATTTTCTGAAATTTACACCTTAATCACAGTTTTTTACGGTGCAGAATCATCCAAACATTTTTATGCTTTTTCAATTTGTTAAAGGTGCAATAAATGCAAAAACGCATGAATTTTTACTGTAAAGTGTGAACATTGTATATTAAAACATGACCAAATGAGAAAAATACATGTTTCTGCATCAGACAGTGTGTTAATATGAAATTACGAAAACTCTGTAGTGCGTCTATTAATTTGGCCAGGGACCTATACACTTACGATGTTTGATCAGTTTATCAATAGGACCTTGAGATGTCAAGATTGATTGAGATTTTTTATCTTTCTCTTTAAAAAAAAAAATTTAGAAACCTGCTACATCAAGATTAATCAACAATCGCCGTTTTTTATACAAAAAGAGAAAATGATCACAGAACGTTCTTTTGAGATATTTTAAAAAATCATTTACTTTCTCAAATTCAAATAATTAAAATCAACTTGCATATACTTCGTTCCCTTTCTTTTATAATCTCCATTTTGACAGATAAACTTACTCTTCCACACAATGTATAAATATTCACGGAATCCTTTGTGGCCTATGAAAATGTTTTGTTTAATTAATCTTCTCTTAATTAATCACTTTAGTTCTCTAATTGCTTTTACCAGTTGCTCAGTTGAAAACAGTATGATTTTTCACTTATAGAAATAAAATTAATTGTTTGTTTTAACATAAACAAAGTAACAGCCTTAAACTGGAAATGATGTTATTTCTACTACATTAAAATTTACGGTATCGACGATATTAATAACGTTTGACCATATTCCGTAAAAGTATGAATATTTCCGAATTAATTCCTCACGTACCAAATGCAGAGTAAATCACTTAGAAGCTTTGTATTCTACTTGAAAAAATAGTGGATATTTCATACTAATTGCCATTTCAAAATTTCATTAGATACTTTTTCAGGAAATACTTAGTTCTAAAAAACTAGAGTTCGCCCAACGGTCGAAATGCAACCGTAACTCATTAAAATTTTCAAGTTTAGGTTCGAACGTTTAAACAACGTTTAGACATTTTAGTTTTTAGCCTACTTTCCCGTAAAAGTAAAAATAAAAGCATGAAAGAAGGCTTTATGTCTCGTGAAAATATCGTTAGAAATCAAGAAAAGTCAAAAATAAGTCAAGTAATTAAATAAAGATTGAAAAATAAAAAATTTGAAAGTAGGGTTTTGAGATGGGGGAAAATGTGTCTCTGTCGGTCTGTCTGCCCCCCCCCCCCCCTAATAACTTTTAAACGAATTGTCAGAAAAATTCTTTTTGCATTCGAAAGATCTCGGCGAGGACATCTTATTTCCATATTTTACTTTTTGATTTGAACAATTTTTCGTTCAATTTCGAACAGTTCAAAAATTTTTAACATTAGCACCTATGGGCAAAAATGAAGTAAATTATGCAAACTCTGGGCACAAGATCCAAGTTTCTATGAACAAGCTTATTGGAAGAAGCTGTGGGCGTGAAATATTTTTTGATTTGAACAATTTTCGTTCACTTTTGAACAGTTCAAAAAAATTAAGATTAGCGCCTACACGGAAATTTTAATCCCCCATAAATCCTGATCAAACCGACGGATTTGCTAACAAGAAACTTTATCGGAAAGATGTTACGATGTAAAACATGTACAGATACGATGTTTAACGAGAAGTGAACGAGCCTATTTTCCGACGAAATTGTTTGATTGGGTTTTTTAATGAGTGAAAAAATGAATAAATGAGTGAATAAATGATAAAACAAATAAATGAGTGAATAAATAAAAAAAACAAATAAATGAGTGAATAAATACATGAATGAGTAAATGGACGCTTAAATACATGAATGAGTAAATGAATGAATGGATAAATGAAGTACTGAATAAATGAGAGAATCTATGAGTGAGTGAATGAATATGTATTATCCGTTGAAGAAGGTATATTTGAAGTAATTAAGAACTAAAGCTAAATGAGAACGAGAGAGAAAGAGATAGCTTGATTATAAGTTTGAAGTTGGGTGTATACGGGAAAGTAGGCTAGTATAGTTCTAGACGGAACTTCTTGCTCTCTTTGACAACAGTTTGTTTTGTTTAAATATTTCAATTAGAGATAATATATCCTTAGTGCCACTGATTTACCACTGAATTAGTTATTTAATTTAACGCATTTGTATTTGTATCATATTGTGGCGGACGACGACGGCAGGCCATGGAGGTGACATGGTGGAGGATGCTGTCTGCCGGAGGCGAGGATAGAACCTCGGACCTTCTTGATGGAAAGCCAGTGCTTCCGTGCTTTGCCAAAAGGTACCTAATGGCCAGGACAGAAGATAGCTTTTGAAGGTGTCAAATCGTACCGCCTCAATATATTATGTATTAATTTTATCTTTCTGCACTATTTCTCTTGTTCAAACTCTCACTTTCAATTCAATCAAGAGTTCAGAACGCTAATGCAAATCGCAAAACTTACGAAACGGTGATTCGAAGCAAAGTAGCGTGTCACACATGCGCTTCACTTCTTATCTAACTTTATATTACATTAGAACTTGTTAGCTTCAAATTGTATTTTATTTTGTTTGACATTGTAATGGGCAAACAATCTGACTAACTTATCATATATAAACTCATAGTTTGGAAATGGATTAACTGACATTTTAAGATTAGTGTTATTTTGCTTTGACATTCATTTAATAAATGACATTTTTACTTCTCGCACGAGGTACAGAAAGTATTGTAATTACTAGAAATTTCCCAATCAAATTTCAACTTAAATTTGGATTTTAATCACAAATTAATCAGTTTTTCCGGGTTTTTTTTTTTTTTCTCACGATGTCCGTGTGTATGTACATAAGCACGTGCTTATGAACCACTGAAACATCCATTTTGACCGTGCGTTTTGACGAATTTCGTCGGGCAGTCTGTATGTGCGTATTGCGCGTATCTCGCATAGCTCAAAAACGGTTTGTCATAGAAAGTTGAAATTTCGTATGCATGACCTGTACATACTTTCGTCTACACAACTCCTTTTGGTTGCAATCAGATGCTCCAAAAGGGATGTCTTATGCGATTTTTCTTAAATTGCATGCACATTTAAATTCGTTTTTCACATCAAGATATTTTCTCAAAGGCATTACTGAAACCAACTCCATCGTTTAGTATATTGGCTCCCATTTGGCGACAATTTGTGAATATTTCACTAAATTTTTCTCCAAAATAGAAAAGCGAAATCCACTGTCAGTCCAACTAATTTTTCCATCGCTTCTCAACAAACTAGTGGGTGTGTTTAAGGGAGGAAATACGTGCAAAACGGCGTATTAAGAGAAATTTTCATGAATTTTATTTAACGTATAAGGAATCAATATATTTTATTTAGATTTTGAGGTTATTTTATAGATATATTGAAGAACATTTACTGAAATTTTCAAACTTTTTCTCGAAAAATTTCGGAGATATCAGCTGCTGCACACTGTAAGTCGCCACCCGGGTCGGCAGTTTGCGTACATCCTGGAAGTCACAATTTTTATCTGAAATCAATTTATTTTTAAATCTACTTTTTTTATAAGTGTCTCTTCTAGTTGCACTAAAATCACAAAAAATTGAAAATTTCTATTTTTTTTAGAATGGGAAAATCAAGTACTATTTTTAACCGTTTCTTTTTTTTTTTTGTTCTTTTTTTACAATAAAAAAAGTAAAAATAAAAGATATGTTTATGATTTTAGTTCAACTAAAGCATGTATATATAAAGAAAATGTGTGCTAAATTTGATAAGGATTGATCAAAAACTCTGCGAGCTAGACTGTACGTAAATTCGAAAAAAGTCGTTTCGAGAAAAACGCGTTTGAAAACAAAAAGGTTTGAAAACATTGAAGGTAAATTTAAGGCAGTAAATGAATCAATTTTTTTTAATACTTATAGATAGTAATTACTCAAAGAAATTTCTATCTAAGGTCTCAATTGTTATAAGAAATAAAAGGAGATCTGCTAACGTTCTCTAATACCCTTCAGGTCATTCATGAGGGACTACCTGCTCAACTGCTCCAAAAGGGGCGCTCGCTCAAATGCTTATCACTTTTAAACGACTTGGAATTTTGCTTTGAAATTTTCAGGGCATATTATATAATAGTTGTAGAATCTATCTACGAAGAAAATTTTTTTTTAATTTTTTGAGATCTTTGCACGTATTTCCCCCGTTAAAATGCCCTTCTGCTCACCCTAAGGCAAGCTTGCGTTGTTTTTTTTTTTTTTTTTTCCTGAAATTCCGTTCAGTTAATGTTGTTTTAATATCAGTTTTTTCACTCCAGTAGAAATATAAATAAAATTCCTTTAAATCTGGAAGTGCCAGTTTCTTTATTACACTGCATAGGTGTAAGGAAAGAAGAATTGAAAGTGAACTAAAAATTTATTTAAAAGTTAAGGAAACTAAGAAATATAACTTTTCACATATGTATATGATGCACACACAGATTCTTTTAGTTCCTTAATCGGCATATTATATAATTAATGTAGAGCACAAGGAAGTCATGTGGTGCCGACATTAGATTTTATTTATTTTGTTTTGTACTGGACTAAATAAAAAAGGTTAGAAAATCCGTTGACAAAGAGGGGAGAAAATGGTATTTAGCTCTTTTGTCTTTGCCATCTACTTATCATCTATTTATATATAGATGATACAGTTGTAACTAGTCTAACTTGAAATGTGAATTTTCCTTTTTTGTAGCTCATTTATAATTTTACACGTTTTTTTTGCAGCTCAATACTTTCCGGAAGTTAAACATGATTCCTAGAAGCTTTGAATATTTCCCTCCGCACTCTTTTACTATCGCCGCAGCAGCCATCTTGCTTTCCATTATCTACTATATCCTGAAGAACAGAAACTTATTTCCTGGACCAAGAGGACTACCATATTTTGGATTATTTCCACACTTGAAACATGACGATATTCATTTGCAATTGCAAGAGTATCAACACAAGTACGGAGACATCTACAGTTTCAACTACATGGGAAATTTAATAATCCATCTTGGTACAGTAAAAGCCATGCGTGAAGTACAAGTGCAAAAAGCTGATTATTTTGAAGAAAGATTCGTACGATTTAACGTACTCTCATATTTACTTGCAAACGGTAATATTTTAAATTTCTTTTTAAAGTTTGCTAAATATTTTTATTTATATCAAATATGATTTGCTGTTGTTGTTGGTGTTTGTAATACCACTTGTGTATCCAAGTGGCATTCGCAGAGCGACCAGGAATTAAGGCAGTAAGGGAGCGCCTTCTGTTTTATAGATGAGCACCACAACGGTGGAAGTACTACTTGGCTCATTATGTATGTGGATGGCACCAGATTTCACCACCATAAGTATGACACCTTCCTTTTTTGACCTAAGAGTGAATAGAAGGGAAATTCTCCACCCTCCGTTGTCCTCTGAAATGCCTCGAGTCTTCAAAGTCCACGGATTTTACTGCGGCTCCACACTCTCGGGGGGGAATGGTGGGAGAACCCGAGAAGGAGAGTCTGGATGGGTCACTCGCATCGCCTTGGGGCTCTCGCGAAGGGGTTCTCCTCATCTCGTCTAGTTTCGGTAAAAGAGCGTTTTAATCTGTCCGCAGGTCAAAAAGATTTCGGGGTAGAAAGGGGAAACTCTGCGCCGATAGAAGGACATTGTATCGGCCATTTTGTTTCCTTACTCATTCAAAACATATTTACACGGTTGTGCAATAGACACAGCATCGTTGGTCGGTGATATTTAATATAAAGATTATTACTAACACCAATTATTATCTCAATTAAATTATTTATTCTGAAAGTAGTGGAAGCTAATTATTTTAGCTAAGGAAGCATAAATATTTTCTAGTATTTCTCGTTACGCATCAAAAATTTTTTTTGATTCTGCAATCATTTTATCAAAAAAAAAAAAAATGCTTAGGAAATCTAAAAAAAATTTTTAAATAGCTATTCAGAACAAGGTATGCAAAAGAAGTTCCGTTGATGTAAAATTCCCTTTTTGATTCATTTAGGGATGCTATGAATCAAAGGTTGCAGAGCTGATTTCAATTAATTTTTTTAAATATCCTTTAGTACCTCTTCTCTACTTCAAAGTAATAAAAAGTTACCATTTTGGTTTAGTGTTTTATTTAGTGTTAATTTTATGTAATGTAGAAAAACTTTATTTAGGCCTAGTTTTTATTAGATTTCTCGAACTCGAAGTAAAGCGATGCTACGGCTTCCTTTGTTTGCATTGCTTTATTCGCTGTCACGTGACCAATGACGCTGCTTGAATTGCCTCCATTCACATCTTTCACTCTTTGTTTCTACGCAGCAAACAACTAAAATGCAGAATGATCTACGACCTTTGAATTTTTCTCTCTTAATGAGACTTTTTTTTCTACCCAGAAAGTTAAACAAACTAACATTTTATTCGTAAGTAAAATTTTTGTTATTTTATAATTGACATAGTTCTCAATATAGTTCCTAACTACTAGGCTACCACGGATTCAGGAATATGATTTTAAAATAATCATTAAAAACAAAATTTCAGTACAGACATTTTTCTAAAGGGAACCTTTCTTTCAATAATCTTTAAAGATTATAATATAAAGTCGCTTCCCGTGTCTGTACGCTGAGGTCTTTTAAACTGCGCAACGGATTTGAATGCGGTTTTCAACAAGAGACAGAGTGATTCAAGAGGACGAATCATAGACCCGTTAGAAAAAAAATACGTCAGGTAGTTCTTTTTTTATTAAAATTTAACTCACTTTTCCATATAAATTCCCCAATATGGGGGTGACAAGAACCGTGTGCATATTAATATAATATATCGATTGAAAGCGCATAATTTTTTGCACAAGATGAAATTTGTTCAAAGTTTCTAAGTCAATACGAACGCCAGTTATAAGCTTTTTAGTTCGATTTCTTAAGGCTTACTTTGACCCAAAAGTAATAATTAGCAGTTTCCTCAACTCCGGGTGAATAGTGTTAGCTTAATTTCAATATAAAACTTATTTTTCAAAATAATTCAGTTTAATAAAGATAAAACATTGATAAAGCATATTTTCGTTTAAAGTTTTTCTCAAATTAGCAATATTTTTTAAATTTGAGATTGAACTTAATAAAAGTTTCGTCTTCCCGATTTTACGATTTCCTTGATTTAGCAATAGCAATTAAATAAATATCGTTGTCGGGGCACAGAGGTATAAACATGAACAAAGTGGACTGTATAAGTAAACACACGCTCTTTTGTAACAATCACAACACCATTTATTAAACTTGGAATCGAATCACAAGGATCGTACTTGCGTACGTCCGCACACTTTTGATCCTACCCGAACACTACAACTTTCACTACTGGAGGGCGCTGTGCGCGCAGGCGTGAACAATCGCCTCGAAAAGTTTACGGACGTATAGTTTATTCTAGACTTCAAATAACGTGGCGAAGGACGACACGCTACAATTTGACTTTTTAAATTAGGCGTTGGTAATCAACCGGTGATAAAGAATACTAACAAAATATTGTGCATACGTTTTTTAGGTATGGTTTACAGTATCATTTAACTATAAATATTATCACCTACGATTTCATCTCTACGGTACCGCTAGCGAAGCTTCATTTCATTATGAAACTTATCTTTCGGTTAGCGAGACAACAGTTCACCATGGCTGGAAAATAAAATTAATATGATATTGCAATTTCATTCTTGCAACCAATCTAAAATCATCGCCAAGACTCATTCCATATGAAAAGTAACGCAACAAATGACGCCGTGCTACAATTTGGCAGTTTTAATTACCCTCTGGTGACAAATCTGACCCTACTGATTTAATTGTTCCTAAGTTTTCTTAATTGATCCTTCTACATGTTATATTACTTTTTCAAGCGTTGACAATTTCTAATGTTTTTTTTTTTTTTTTTTTGACAAATAGACATACAATGTTTTTCAAGCACTTCAAGACGTTTTTAAAATTCAGCCCGGGCAACGCCGCGCGGGCACCGCTAGTACATATATATATATATATATATATATAATTTCATTTTGTAATTATTCCGCCTTTCTAGGAGTGTCCATGGTCAATGGAGAATCTTGGAAAGTTCTTCGAAAGTTTTTTATTCAAAGTTTCAAAGAATTTGGAATGACAACATTGAAGAACACCACAGATGGCCCCGTTTATGAATCCTTAACAAAAACTATTGAAGAAATTCGTCAAAAAAAGAGTCGGTCATTCAATGTCATTGATCTCCTGATCGAAAGGTGCAGCGCTACCATGAAAAAAATGCTTTTTGGAAGTGACGGAGTAACGGATGAAGAACTTCGAATCATGAATGATGCTTACATCGTTGCTCTAGACGGAATGACGGGTAACAAGTTTCTTTATATTGGGCCATTCGCCAGGTAAGCTTTTTTCACATTTTGTTGTCAAACCTTAAACTCACAAAGATTTTATTCAATGCAAAAGTCTTTGCATCAGGCTTGGAGTAATCGCGATTACGTATTCGTAATCGGCTGTAATCGATTACATTTTGAAAAAATCGTAATCGTAATCGTAATGTGACGATGGCATATTCTCATAATCATAATCGAAATTGTGTAATCCCGTAATCCTTTTCCTCCCGTAATTTTAATCGTAATCTTAAGGAAAAAATCCGTAATCTGCTGGTCCTGCAATCGTGTAATCTTGACCTGCTGAAAGCTGAAATTTTTAGCTCTACCATTGGATAGAAGAGATAAGATTACAAGAAAAAGGATGCAATCTGCGTACTGAGGTCCTATCCTAAGCGGTCTGTAACCTACGGGCGATCATAATATAAAAGGTTCTGTGTGGCGGTCGCAGAGCCTTGATGGCAGGACGATATAATAGTCTGCTAGAGACGCTTGTTGTCCTACTTGTTGCAGTCTCTCAGAATTCTTAATTGCGGCTCCACTCTCCACGGGGAATGGCTGGAGAGCCCGAGAAGAAAGAGAGTCTGGGACCCTACCACGAAGGTCCCGTCAACTACTCGTGACGTCTAGTTCTCCCTCACGGAATCCGAGATACGCCGAGAAAATAGTCGGTTGACCCCATTCGACCCTACCACGACGGTCTCGAGTGACCATTTTCTCCCTTGCTCTCGCGTCTCGCAAGTGAAAAGCGGTTGACCAATCAAATGATAGCTCCGTCAACGGTGTTTTCGCTTGCCTTTTCGGAAATATTTGTACGTGCGCGCTCGCTCGCTGCTCCGCCTTTATATCAAATAGAAAATACTAATTTTTAATTATTTTAGATGAAATGTAGAGCAAGCCTGCGAACGATCTCTGATATATCTAAAGATATCATTTTATTTGTATAAATTATCAATTAGAGTGCGTCAAAGATTGCAAAAATGTTTTTATCAAGTCTTAATACCAAGGAAAAATTACAATTTGGGGCGATTAAAAAGGCGTAAAAAGACTCAAAATTAGGTAACAAAAGGTCTAAAAGCAGCAGAAAGAAAAATGTGTTAAAGAATTATGTTCAATCTTTAGTCAGATGGCAGAAATGCAATACTCACTTTTTTAGCGCAAATGATATAATTACGTACTTGGGGTCTTGGGGACATTTTAATGAAATTTATAAGGTAGCAAAGTATAATATAGGGTATAATATACTATAAGGTAGTCGTAACGTAAATAGATTATCCGATTTTACATCGTGCAGAGAACTTTGAATTTGTTCGCCTCTAAAATTAACAAAAACGCAGATCACATTTTGCCATCTGACTACAGAAATATTCATTACAGCCTAAAGTAAATTGATATTAAACATTTAAATTTGTATCGAATAAGGGGGGAATATTAATCTGGGAAATTGTTTGTAACGGCTGTGATCTAATTCATTTCTAATTCGCACATTAAACAAACCGCATCATCAAGCTGCTGTTAGTGATGCAAGAAGCTTATTATAATTATATTACTCATAATTTTATTTAAATATTTTGCTGTGCTTTTCTACATGAGTCATTATTTTTTTTCCTTGAAGGAGCATCGAAAAAAATCGAAAAACTGAATTTCAAGAGGGATCCCCCCCATGAGGAAACTCATGATTTGGAAACAATAGAATTTTTTTAAATTAGAACATTTGCAGCAGATAATAAAAAATAATGTAAGTGCAACATGGAAATAATTTTGATTTTTGAAGATCGAAAGTTTCCATAAGCAAGTCTGAACAAACCCCGGGGGGGGGGGGGGGCAGCTCCTGATTCTAAAAATAGCATTTCATGCTATAAATTAGCTATGACTTTTTAAACTCAAAATTTTAGAGCTAGCACGGTGCATAAAACTCTTATCAACTCGGTATGTTGTTAATCCGACAAAAAGGTATTTAATTATCTTAATTATATATTTCATTATAATTGTATTACTCGACATTATTTCAGTTTCTTTTTCCTAGAAGAAATACGGGGAGAACTAAATTTCTAAAAGGGAATAACCGCCCCCCCCCCCCTCCTCCCGCCGATGCGAGGCACATATTTTGAAAACAATAGAAAGTTTTCAAATTAGAACATATAAAACGGGTCATAGAAATGTACTTTATATGCGATATAGAAAAAATCAAAATCGTTTAACATTGAAGCTGAATAAGCAGTTTCAAAATGAAGGCGTGTACTCGACCCCCCCCCCCCCCCACTCAAATTGTGCGGCGGGTGATTTGAAAACTATTTATAAAGTGTTAGATCATTTGGAAGGGATTCTGAAAATGCACTTCTATTGCAATATAAAAATATTAAAAAGTTTGAAAGTTCCAAGCTAGTTTGAGCAAAGATTTTAATATCGAAGTGGGAAAGAGGGAGGTCTTTTACGATACTAAAGTTACCAATTTACTTTTATAAATTCAATTTATCTATTAAGATTTTGCATAACATAGCACGTAAACCGATACTACTTGATTCTATTAAAAATTGAACGAAAAGTATTACTTAAAGCAGAAAACACCTTAAACGATATAGACATAAGTTAGTGAATGAATATAAATGTTGGAAACTAATCAAATTTGGTATTTTTGATGAATTTCAGTACGGCGAATGCGAGTTTTTTTTTTTTTTTTTTTGTAAAATATAGGAAATATTAAAATCAAATCATCGACTGGACAATCAAACAGCTCATTGAATACACACCACAGCTTCTTCTCATCTTTTAACTTTATAAGCATTGCGGCACTCAATTCAATTAATGCGTTGATTCTCGTTAATGAATACGTTCTGTTGTTCGAAAATAATAAAACTTCATTCAAAAATCATTTTTTTTTCGTTGTTGCATATAAATAAATCTTTTAATTTCAAAGTACAAAATTCTTACTAGTAAATCAATTTCGATACTTAGATCTATATTACGCTATCACTTCTTGTATAAGGCAATAATCAATTTTTCCGCGCCTTCAAGATTCAATTTTCCGCCGCAAAATTCAAAAATCGCGTGAATAGCAAAACTACTCGCTGCCGACAATGCGAACTCACCCGCTCCTACCCAGGCGACAAGTTTTCGGGAGCACTAGTCGGCAGCCAGACCCTTCCCGTGAGCTTCGTAGTAGCGTTTACTTGCGGATCCCGGAATGTGACGTCACGCGGGGAGAAAAACTGGTTTTTCGCCTAGCGACTTTGTTTCCGACAGGTTTCCGAGACCTTCGTGGTAGGGTCCTGGTCTGGATTTGTCACTATCCTCGCCTTGGGGCTCTCAAGCTCTCAGGGGGGGGGGGTCTCCGGTGTCCTCGCGTCGTCCAGTTTCGGTAAAAGAGCGATAATCTGTCTGCAAGTCAAAGATTTCGGGGTAGATAAGAAAGGGGAAGGTGTCTATAGAAGGACCAAATGCATCGGTCATTTTGCTTCCTTAATTACCCCTTCAAAACATATTCAAAAGGTTGGGCAATAGGCGAGAGTCTGAACGGGATCGCCGCGAGTAAAAGAGAGTTCCCTCTTTCTTCTCTCCGCGTGGTCCCGTTCAATAATCGAAGCAGACTGCCCCCTGAAAATCTAGTGGAAAGAGTACTATCACCTACACACATAAAAAGAGACACGAAATGCCTTTTGCGTTTTCGCCTTTCTTTAACGGCAGAAGTGAAGAATGAATAGCACATTTACACTTCAGCAATTTAGGAGCTGGCGTTACATGATGCTCTATACTTAAGATGCATGAAATCTTAACCCTGGTACGTGTGATTATTATTATTTTTTTAAATATGTTCTTAGAATATTTAAAAAAGTAAATACATTTAAATCTTAAATTTATTTATATTTTAATGCTAATATTCTTTTTAATTAATAGGTATATAAAAGAAAAAGTAATTTATGTTTAGACATTCTCCCAATTGTTTTTTACATGCATGAATTAATATTTAGGAATTATTTTTAAAAGTTAATTATTTTTTTCTTCTTATAATTACCTCAACAGAATTTTGTATTTCAGTTTAATCTTGTACGTTAAATTTGTGTTGTAAAATTACTTGCACTTTATTTTTTTATTAAAACAATTAGTACATGGAAAAAATTATATGCTCGTGCATGTTAAAAAAAAAAAACACCACAAAAATCATATTAAAATATTATAGTCATTCGTATTATAATTATTCTTCATATTACTTTTTAACGATTACTAATTTTGCTAAGAGTTATTTGAATGTTCATGTTCAAATTTTTTGAAATTATTCTAAAATGCAGTTTTTTTTTTTCAAAAGATTGTTTATCTCTTACACTATCTGAATATTTTGTTATCCCGTGCAATTCATATACATCTTATAAGTGATTTCATAAAGAATCATACAAAATTATTATTTTCAGTAAACTAATTGATGTTATGTGAAAAATTTGCACAATTTAAACTAGAAAATAAATACAATGGAGAAATATACTACATTTTCAGAAACTGCGGCCAACTAAATTTTGATTGCATGCACACAAAATAACAATGAACCAGGTAGATCACTTACGCATTATATATACATTTAGTGCATCGTCTTTGCTTATATGCAAAATACGATCAACGTAGTTATCAATCAAATGAATTTTAAATATTCGAAAAATACTGAATGTGCCTTTCCTGATTATATATATATATATATATTACAAATTTTTATTTCTGCTACGACATCATAATTCCATAACTGTGATGTTGAAATTATTTCATTATACTTGCATTCATCATCATTTCAGTTATCTCTAATTAAATCAAAAATTTAATTAAAAATCATAACTTTTTGATTTATGACACTATTGTAAAAATGAGAGTTGTATGCATAATATCGGATAATTTTATGCTAATCTAATCGTAATCAAAATCGTAATCGGATGTCATAATCGTAATCGATTACATTTTTCAACGACTATAATCGCTGCCGTAATCGTAATTACTTTTTGGCAAAGGATTACAATCGTAATCGTAATCATAATCGCTCAATTTCTCCCTTTGTAATCGTAATCGTAATCGATTACGTTTATTTGTAATCAACTCCAAGCCTGCTTTGCATACAGTATTTCGTTTAGAGAATATACTTATATACAAGCACCAAAGTCTCTGCGAAACAATGATACAATATTTTTATCAGTATTTTAATTGGTTTTTAGTATTTTTTCTGTATCGACGAGCATGCAAAAAAGCAATTTTTACTGATTTATTTATTTTTACTTTTTTACACGGTTTTATTTAACTTGGTTTCTCTCAGAAGTTAGTTACGCGGTTTTCGACTACTATTACTGCATAAATTATCTTCAAGCTTTGCACACAAGCTTCTCATCGATGACAATACAATATTCCATTCACTTCATAATTTATTATTACGTTAATTAGGCAAAAATAATAATAATTTTGGCTCTGAGGAAATTATCAGAATTATTATTTGTCGAATGGCAACGATAGCTTTGTTTGGAATTGTTTAGATAATGCAACGATAATAATAATTTAACTTTGTGCAAGTAAACAGTAATAGAAATATAATTTCACGTTAATTTAATGTTCATTTGGGTTTTAAATTAACGTAAAATTATATTTCTATTGATGCAACGATGTTTTGAATTTTAAAATACTCAAATCATGGCGAAAAAAGAAACTGCGACGCAGCGGAAGAGGTTAGTTTATCGAGTCAATAAAATACAAGCATACATATAGATAAATCTCACAAAAAGCAAGTGTTATTTCGAAATTAATACATCGACTAAATGCTAATGCTCAGATGCTCTTATTTCACAAATAAGAGTGTTAAATGCTGCTTTATTTGCATCTTCATACGCATTTGAAGTATCCCTGATTCTTTTTCAGCCCTACGTATCCGCATACAAATGAAAATACCTGTGTAAGTTGACCGGTGCTGCACTTTGGTGTTCAACTTAGACAGGCGGTCAACTTATAGAGGATGGAGATTTCTTTCTTTTTTTTTTTGTAATTTCTTACAATATGAGTTTATTCATTTGTAACGAATTAAAAAATAACTTCATGAACGTGACTTTAAAATTGGTAATTAGCTATTTTTTCACAATTATCTAAAACATCATTAGATAAATTTAATCTGAATGACTTACAATGTATACAATACAACTCTAAAATTAAAGCACTTAGTTAAAATAAAGATAAACTAATATTACATCAATTATGTAAGTTACTTATTTGATGGTAAAGATTTCCTAAAAATACATAATTTTTGTCAACTTAGTGGGGTCAACTTAGACAAATGGCCAAATTACAAAGGTGCTCAACTTTACAGGTTTTACTGTACATGGTAGTTTTTAATAGTAAGTGACTATTCAGCTCAACGATTTACATCTTTTTTCGATACCAGTAGAAATTTCAAACAAATGGCAAACTAAAAGGCTAATAAAACTAAGTAAAACCAAGCTAAAATTTGCCAAATAACTGTGTCAACTTTTACCAAAAATTTTACTGGCGTTAAATTATTTTGTATCATATGGTTTTTAAAAATGGAAGGGGTTTTAATAATTCTTTTCATTAAAATTTCATTATAAATTGCATCAAATTATCTATTTATTTAATTCAGAAGTCATACTTTCGCGCAATGAGAGTAAAATTTCAACATGCAATGTCAGTAATAAAGCAGAAGTATTTTCATATGTAAATGAATATTGGAACAACAACAATTATTTCAAAAACATTTTTCTCAGACTTGATATAACACTATGATATAAGATTAAAATGCTGTGCAGGCCAACAACAGTTACATCCTAAATCCTGATGAAAGTTAGTATCCTAAACTCCTGCTTCTCGATGAAATTTAATATCCTGAAAATTTGTCACATTATTTCATTAGCTTTGTCAATTTCATGTTAAATAATTCTTCTGTTGCTTTTAAAATCTTTTTTTTAACGTTGTTAAAACTAATTTTACTTTAGAAATTAAGAATTCCTTTTCTCATAAAGCGATCAATGCACATTTCCGCTTTCCCAAAAAAGCTTTATGGTTATTTTATAGTTAAGTATAACAAGAGTTTATCTATATACTTTCTTTCAGGCTCATTTTCTTTTTTGTGCCCTCATACCGAAATGTCCTGAAGCAGCACAAAGTGATGTGCCGTGTGTTGTTGAGAGCTTGCAAAAGAATAGAATCTAGATTTGAATTTGACCATCCGACAAACATTATCGAGCATTACTACATGGAAAAAAATGACAGACAGCGCAAAAAGGATTCAACAGCAAAACTCTTTACAGGTAAGTAACGGAGAAACCAAATGTTTACATAGTAATAATAATAATAATAATAACGTTATTGTTATTATTATTATTATTATTATTATTACTATTATCATCATCATCATCGTCGTCATCGTCATCATCATCATCATCATTATCGCTATTATCATCATCATAGTCGTCGTCATCATCATCATTATCACTATTATCATCATCGTCGTCGTCGTCATCATCATCATTATCATTATTATCATCATCGTCGTCGTCGTCATCATCATTATCACTATTATCATCATCATCGTCGTCGTCGTCATCATCATCATTAACATCATCATCATCATAATGTGCTTTGCTTCTTTTTTTTTTCAGACGTAGCGTTGGTGGAATCTCTGGCACAATTCGTTGGAGACGGTATAATAACTGTAGCTTACTTCATTGGAACCTTCCTTTACGCACTTATCCATTATCCAGAAGAACAAGACAAATTATTCACAGAAATCAATGAAGTAGTTGGAACGGAACGGTTACCTACTCTTGATGATCGAAGTCGATTGCCATACACAAACGCATTTATTTATGAAGTAATCAGGACTTCTAACTTTTTCGCCCTTTTCCCAAGCTTGGAATGCACAAGTAAGTTGATTCAATGTAGTTGCGTTCCAGTTCATTTCATTTTTTTCCCTCTCACTCACGTAAAAAATCTTAAATTCAAATTTTCAGTTATTTTCAGCTACTGAATTTCCAATTCTTACTCCTTGATTTCAGTTGCAACTATGAGAATAATAATGCATCAGTATTTAATGTTTGTAGGAGAAGCTACTGTGAGGGGGAAAAGAATTCCAAAGGGAGCTATAACGCTGCTGAACTTTTGGACAGCCAATCATGATCCTGATACTTACGAGAATCCGCAAGATTTTAATCCCCAACGGTTTTTGACAAAACCTGGCCAGCAACGACCTGAACTTCCAGTTTTGTTTGGAATGGGTAAGTAAACAAAAAATATTGCTAACGAATTCTTAACTAGGAAGTAATTCGATTTTTTCGTCAAATCAAGATGAATATGATTTTTTTTGCGTGTGTTTATTAGACCTTTCTGTTTTTATTAGATCGGTTGTGTTTATTTTTGTGTTCAATATGTTTGTACATAACCTATTCTCTATGTATCGATAATAATAATTGTTGAATCGATTAAAGTGATCAACAACATCAAAACAGCCACTATGTATAAGTTGTAACCTCCATGTATAAGCCCGACATCCTAACCACTAGGCTATCACGGCCCTTGTAATATGAGGCTGCGTTTCTTAAAATTTTTAACCTTGTTTTCTAATTATTTCAATAAAATCCAGACATATATACATAAAAATCTCACAAAAAGTTAGTGTTATTTCGAAATTAATGTAAAGAGAGCATCAAAATAATGAGACGATATGTGGCTGCTCTAATATTTCATAAATAAAGGTTAAAAATGCTGCTTTATTTACTTCCTCATACGCATTTTGAAGCATCCCTGATTTTTTGCCACACCTACGTATACGCGAACAAATAGATATGCATAGAAGTTTCTAATAGTAATCAACGATTTACATCTTTTTTCGATACCAGTAGAAATTTCAAACAAATGATAAACTAAAAGGCTAATAAGTGTAACTAAGTAAAGCCAAGCTATAAGTTGCCAAATAACTGTGGCAACTTTTACCAAAAATTTTATCAACGTGAAATTATTTGGTATCATGTGGCTTTTAAAATGCGGGGATTTTCTTTTTTTTTTCATTAAAATTACATTATAGATTGCATCAAATATTTATATGAATTTATCTTACGAAGTTAAAAAAAATATCAAAATATATGATTTATATATATTTACAATTCTATAACTAAAACAATAACATTTTAAAATAACAAATTGGTTTGTTCCGCTGAGAAAAATAAATACCAACAAAATTTGAACCTCAATATGGATGACCCACACTGACCTACAGGGTTAAGAACATGGATTCTCAAATTTGTAAGTACCTCATCATGAATGCAATTTTTTTTTTTTTTTTTTACCCCACATCTGCAGATTAAAATGACGTAAGGCCGATGCACATACATTAAATGCACTCATTAAATACTCTTACTCAGTTAATAATCCATGTTGTTATTTAGAAAATATTATTTCTAATTTGTTATTCAATTTCTTATTTTATCGAATTTATGTGGCATATTTAGTACATACCTTAACTTTTAGGTAGTGCAATTTTCTGCCCCTCGAAACAGCACCAGGCCCTGATCCCCAACTCGAGTTAATCAGTAACTGTCTTCACATAATACATAAAAATTTAAAATTGATAAATGTTAAACCAATTTTTTAATTGATGTATCAAGCCTTTTCTCTTTGGTATTGAGCCCGAAAAATAAAAAAAAATAAGAAATCGCACACCATCCTAAGAAGTATGTTCAAAACAACATGTCTACAGGGACGTTCTACCTTTTAATTAGACTGCTTCTACACTGTAAAAAGTTTGGAGTAAAGTAGCTCCAAATTTGGTGTTGAAAAACCTTAAAAACCTGTGTGAACAAACACTTTATTTCAAGCTAACACCAAATCAAGGATTCATGAACACTTTAAATGGCGTAGTTTGCATTAAAACACCAATACTAGTGAATTTTTACACCACATTGACACTTTTCGTGAATTATTTTCACTTGTGAAAACACCAACTTTGGTGTACGTTTCAAAACTTGTGGTGGTAACGATAGGTTATTTATAAGCAAACATTTGATTCTGTTTGCTTCGCCATTTTGTTAAAGTCGCTGCAATGGTTGTTGCCGAAACGAAGGTTGGTTTTATTCGAGGTATGTTTGTTTTTAGTTGTGTAATAAAGACAATTAAGTTAACAACACAGGATAATTGTAACTTCATGTGTATGTCATTTGTAGTTACGTATTTTGTTAAATTGAATTTATATGTTACGCATTCCATGATACATTAAGCCTACTTAGAATTTGACTCCATTATAATTCGCTATTTTATTTTTCAATCAGCTTTAGTTTTCAATCAGTATATGTATCCTTAATTATTTTAAATTGTATAATTATTAATTTTAAATTCTAATTGTACATTGCATAGTAAAAATTTACTTTCGAAATGTAATAATTCAACAATATTCTTAGCTTCTGATGAAATACATTCAGGAAAAGTATAAGTTAATTCGCTTTTTATTACAGAAGAATAAGAGCTTTCTTTAACTATGTAATTCTTGGGGGCATTTTTAGTTGTAGAAGAACATTGCAATTGCTGGCATAAGCACGTTTTGGATAAAATGTTATTAAGTAAAATAGAACTTGCATTCTCGTAAGGAATTGTTCACTATACTGTATAATTCTCCAACAGTGTTATAAATGTTCTTTCTATTTTTATTTTGTTTGAACAAAGCAGCCGAAAACCACGTATACGAAAATGAGACAGCTGCTTTTATATTTTATTCTTGTTTACTTTTTTACTGATAATTCGCAGTCTTTGAGTTGCAACGGCACAGTGCTGAAGTTTTATTTAGATTTTCTTAAAATGATTTTAATTGCATTAGTTATTGATTTCAGTTAAGAACCTCTCGGAGATACTGAGTGTTAAGAATTGATTTTGTAATAAAATGTGTTTAATAACACCCATAATTGTGCATTTATATATCTTAAGCAGACTTTTTTTTTTGTGACAATATTCACCTTTAATTATATTTCATATAGTATGAATAAATACATAGGTGTGGTATTTGTTTTCTAGTATCTTTGTATAACAAGCATATTTTTGTTTCATTTGACGGCGTTTCGTGCAATTATATAAAATATTATTCTTGTTACATTGTCCCTTCAAAAATCTTGTTTAAAATTTTCCTAGAAATTAATATGTCCTAACTCCCTTTCTCCCCGGGAAGATTAGCTGGTGTAGATATATGTTGGTTCTGCTATAAAAATAGGTTTTCCAATAAAAAAAATCCATACTATAGCATGCTTTCAATCCATACTTATAGTTTGAATTTTTTTTCTGAAAAAAAAAAAACGTTCTCATATTTTATGATCCAAAAGCTAGACATCCTGTCTTCTTTTACTTGCCTAAATAATGTCCGTTTCCTCCAGGGATGTGGAACCGGAGCTGGAGCTCGACTCACTTTGGGATAGAAGAGTCGGAGTTGCCTTAAAATGTATCGACTACTAATAAATATATACCATAGTAATTGAGTTGGAGTAGGAATCTGTGCTTTAAGCAGCCGCCTCCGCAGCCCTGGTTTCCTCATTTATGAAAAATCTTATAATGTATAAGCGGCTTAAGTGTCTGTTCGTCGCCGATAGCGTATTGGTTGCTTGCGTAACTGTACTAGCCAATGGTGTGAAGTTGCCATGGCGTTCAAATAGTCCATATACACTGATACCATACATGCAGTTATCATTGTTTTAATTAAATTATCATATTATTTAAGAACATTTATATATTTTAAATTCATACAAGTGTTGCTTATTATGCATTTAACGCGTCAAAATAAAATTTTGCCCGATTTTATTCCGACATTGTGTTTTAAACTGAATTTTCAACTGAACGCAAATTGAGCGTCAGGGAGAAGGTGAACATTTGTTTACATTAGCAATCATCTGTTTTTGAAACGGTTTACAACTGAATGCAAATTGAGCGGGTCAGGGGGAAGGTGAACATTTGTTTGTATGAGTATTTATAATATCTATAACAGCGGTCATTTCGTATGACCGCCGGGCTTTCTAGTGTTATATATTCATCAAGAAATTTTTTTTTCATGTGTATTAATAATTTTATTTTATGACATAATACTTTTTCTGGTACGGTTGCTGGAGTTAATGAAAATTAAATAAATATACCATTTTTTGGTCCTTGAAGTATACAAACTACTCATTCAAATGGGTATCTTCAGTGAAATGTAACTGCTTAACCAAAAGCTGACCAAGTTGCCGTTAAAGGAAAAAATCCACTTGACTTACTTTATTCAGTTTCTTATTTTTGTAGTATTTAAATTATATTTTGTCTGTTGTACTTTTTCAGAAAATTGACCAAGACCGAATCACTTTTTCAAAATTGAAACTCATCATATCAAATATGAGTAAAAAAAAATTTGTGCTGGAAGAATTATCAACGTTTTGTTTGCGTACACTCTAAAACGTTTTGGTGTGACACAACACCAAAAGTGGAGGCAACACTTCGAAACCAAAAGAGGTGTACGAAAACACCACAAGTATTTTTGGTGTACTGAGAATTATCCTTGGTGTTTGAGAACTCCAAGAATAATCTTTGGTGTTTCAGTACACTAAAAATAGCCTGGTGTTTCCGTACACCCTTTTCGGTTTCGAAGTGTTGCCTCCACTTTTGGTGTTGTGTCACACCAAAACTTTTTACAGTGTAGGAAATTCTGTTTTCTTCAAAAACCAAACCCTATACTCAACCGATTGTTGGCAATAATATTTTCCAGAAACTTTCCTGCTAAGTTATTTTAACATATTACACGAAGACCATGCACAACATGAAAAGCTACCAGTCGTTTACAAGCCAAAAACGCCTCGTTTTAGACAGAATTATGCGTTTACAGGGCTTTTCGGGTGTGAAGTTTGACATATTTATTCCTTTCACTCCTCATTTTTAACCTTATATTCTTTTAGGTAAGCGAGCTTGCACAGGGGAGCCCTTAGTCATGATGGAATCCTTCCTATTTTTAACCACCATCGTTCAGAATTTCCGCATTGCAGAAACATCTAATCCCAAGAGCATGGCCTCCGTCTTTCTGATGACAGGCAACATGGAGCTGCAGTTCCATCCTCGCTCTGGGAAGTAACTGGTCTATGTAAATGTTTCAAAATATTTCCGCAGAGGGGAAGGAATAAAGGTTTTTATAAGCTTGGATTAAGCTTTTTTTTTTTTTTTTTTTTTTTTTTTTTTTTTTTTTTTGAGAAATCCAGAACTGTTGACACTAGAACCGACGAACCAATTTTTGACCATTATGAAACTTCTGGTTCTAATGTCACAAGTTGAAAAAATCTATTATGAGTTTGAAGTGTGAACTAAAACATGTTAAAATAGTTCTTAATTAATGTATTTTCATCGTGTATAATGCTTTTCAAAAAAGACCTGAGGGAATAACTAATTGCTAATTTTGTATTTTGTACATTTCTACTACTATAAATTTATTAAGAAAATATATAAAGTTCATTTTCAATGCAAAGATTAGTCATATTTTTTTAATCAGGTAATCTTGTGTGATTTTTTGAAAAAATATCAAAGTGAATATGATATTGTTTGTTAAACTACCACAAAGCGAATTTTTTGGTTTTTTGCAAAAACTTTCGTCAGAGAGTAATAGCGTATTCTTTAGCTCAGGGATCCTATAATTCGAGCTGATACTGTAAGCATATTGTTTCCGATTTGACTTGATGCCAACGATCCGCAGATAGGGCTATAATGAATGCTGCGCCAAGCTAGGCAATAATATACTTTTTTTTTTCTTTCTGAAATCATATTTTCCAAAGAACCAGATAAAACTTCATGGAAACAACTAAAAGATCCTTGCTGAATAAATAAAATGTTCTGAGATAATTCTAGGACGCTGCGCAATAGATTGTACGAATCATCCAAAAAAAATTATAACATAAAAGAGAGTTATACGTGTATTTTACTTCAGTTATTTTACAAAAGGGTTAATAAAAGGTTTTCTGTCTTTAAGACGATAGAGATGCCACAGTTCCACTCATACTATAACGTTGTGCAGTGCATATCTTCTGCGGGAAACAAAATGTTACAATGAGTCAGCCTTATTTCAAATTTACTGTATTTGAGCTATAAAGGAAAATATAAAAATTCAAACTTAATCATTGCAAGTTCAACACATCTTTGAAAATTATTCTCACGAACACCCTTAAATGGAAAATCTTTATCCCACTGTATCTGTTAAGAGCTAGATGTGGAATCTGAGTAAAGTTTCTTTCGGATTATTTTAAAGACCAAAATATCCCAAAACTCACTCTTTGCGTTGATAAAAAGTGCCTCTTAAACCTGAAACTTGTCAGAAAATTAGTTTTTTCACACTTGTGCTTTAAACGTTTGGGCACTAATAATCTCATTTTTAGTACGAGTTAACGTTTTCCTCAGATAGGCTAATGTTGGAATACTACTAATGATCAATTTTATTTCTACACATTACCAGTATCAAATTGATTCAAAAACAATTGACACACTTCATTGAATCTTAAGAGAATCTTGTGAACAAATACCAAAAGTTGTTTTTTTTTTTTTCAGAAAACATTTATGAAAATCGTCGTTTTGAGTGCTATTATAATATCAGTTTAATCAACATGTCACCACAGTAGATTATGTCACACCAACTGATTTAGTAAAGATGGAATATAGATCTATTGCTTAAGATGTGACACTGGCTTGAAAAAATCTTGTTAAGAAATTAAGTTTTGAGCAAGTAAGTATCGAAAATATCAATCGAACTTTTGGCAAAAAAAAGGTTTGAATGTTTGTACTATGAGGAAGGAAAGTGAAATTTTCCTCACACTGAATAGAAAGAAAACAAATCCAAAATGTCCTTGTAAATTTCAACCTTCATGAATTAAGCAGAGAAACTATTCAAATTGAATTTTAGCTTTGAAAATTTAGGAACTTTGTGTACAAGTAAAACTAGAAAAAAATTTCCACGTTAAGAAAGCGTGCTCATTTGCGCTTTCTTAAAGTGATTTTTTTTTTTTTTTTTTTTTCAGTTTTAGCTTTGAGTTTATTTTTTCAATTTTTTCTTTAAAGTTACTTAGTATTTTTGTCTGTTCACTATGTCGGAGTGACATAATGGATAATGATTTGGCTTGAGAGAAGCTTCAACGCACATAAGCGCGAATCGCCTACACTGAATTACGGCAATTACCTAAAAAGCATTTTGTTATTTTATTTGTAATAACTAAATCAGTCAGAGAATTTTGAAAAAAAATTATAAATAAAGTTAATTAGTTTATTTAAAAACTCATTTTAAAGTGTTTGATAGAATTTTAAGTAATTACTGTGCTTACAGGCTACAAGCTTCAAGAAAGAAAATTTACTGTGGACCAAAAGAAATGAAAGGTTTGTACCGTGCTGACTTTCGGTCTGCTAACTATTTGAAGTTCCACGCTAAGTGGCAAATAAAAATTTTTCTTTAAGAGACTTAATAAATACTAAGGCGAAAAAAAACAATGTAAAAGAATTTTAATAAATTTGAAAAAAAAAAGCAAGTTTTTGCGGTTTGCATGAAAAAGCAAGAAATAAAATTTGGGGTGCAACTTAGAATCATTTTCCTTCTTTTCAGTCTCAAGACCAATAAGGAAGGTGACGTAAATTTTGGTGGCGCCATCTGGTGTCATACGATTAAAGCATGTTAGGGTAAATGCTGGTCACCCTATAAGGTAACTCTTCACAAATGGGCAGCAATTCCCGTGACTTTGAAGAGGACGAATTCTGACAAGTTATGAAAAAAAAAAACTAATAAGAATCGAGTTGAAATAGACTCGGTTAATTTTCAAGTGAAAACTGATTGCAAAGTGCTTTCTGTGTTGCAAGAATTTCACATTTTTTTAAGAAAGACGATAAGTAGATGAAAAATCAGCGGTTTATGAAGAAGTATATGCATAAATGTATATAGTTTATATTGAAATTGTTAAGCGAAAACACCCACACCAAATCTGTTTGCATAACTAATAAGATGTGAGATGGTTTGATTTTAAAATTTTTAAACTTGAAGAGTTTTGTAAATCTAGGTTTAATTGCGACAGTAAAATCAGTACCAATGATGTTGTTTTCAAAACAATAATGCTTAAGTTACTTTAATTTGGAAGAACGTGCAGGAAAAAAATGGAATAAAATAAAAATAAATTATTCTTTTATTGTTTTCGCAGTACTGCTTAGAATCGTCTGTAACAATAGTTTCTGCCAAACCTTGTCACAAAGAGAAACTTTTGTTCAGTAGATCTATTTATACAAGATGGATTCAGAAACCGATTTAATATTTAACTTGATATCATTTACTTATGCATACATAGATTTAAAAAAAATGGTTGAGTCCCATTAAAAACAATTCATTTTTTCTCTTCAGTTTTTTCTTTCTTTTCTTCTTTCTGTACTGGTATGGATGTGGTAACTTTTGGACTTGAAGGAACATTTTGCACTTGGATCGGTATAGCTCTTTCGTTAGGGCCTAAGGCTTGCTGTGGCCTTTTCCTGAAAATAATACGAAAAATTTCTTTAAATTATGATGAAATAGTTTACATCTTATTCATGCTACATTTTATATTCCTTTGGCTTCCAACTATTCAAAAGTTTTAATTGTTCTTATATCTTTGTTCTTATCACATGACGTACAAATGTATAGAAGCACTATCGCTTTACCTTTATTGTTCAATGTTTTCATATTTGTCTTGCATTTTGTATTGATAATTCTGCTCGTTGTATGTATGAAATTTCGAAGATTATTTTGTACATCACTTTACGTGAATCTATCCCCGTGGAGATTTCATTACTGTCCGACTTCGTTTCGAGAAGAAATTGGCAAGCAGCCAGTACAGGTGAACCCAAATGAGCTGATGCATCAGACATAAAGTATGTTCTTAGTTCGTTTGGTTTGATAATACTATTTTTAAATATTTACAAACTTTTTATGTAAACATAGTGTTTCTGAGAAGAACAAATATGCTGGAATTTCCAAGAATGGATCGATAACTGTATAATTTATGGCGTGATTAAAACTAGTGAAAAGCGTGCATTCTTAACAACTATTTGGACGTATCAATTTTCACCTAGACACCAGATACTTACCTTTCCATCTAATCAGTGTGTTAACTCCTTAACAGTAGCATTAATTTCACCAAAACAAAAACAAAGCGAAAATTTGTTTTCTAGAAAAACACTTAAAAAATCTTTATTCTCTAATTATACTATAAATAGTTTGATACTATCATCTAGTATGTAAGACAATAAATAAGTACGTTTTTGGGATTAAGGGGAGGATTTTTTTAAATGTTTTGGTATGCTACTTTTAAACATTACAGCCCGTGATTTTGATGGGAACGAGAGGTAAGGGGTTAAAGCGGTGCTTGCATGAATTTAACATTGATCTTCAATTGTTGATAATAATTTCGCCTGCCAAGTGAATTTACATTTCCTCTTCCCCTTCCAATACACATCCCATCACACCTCATGTTAGTTAGTTTTACAAGTAGACACAGAAAGATTCAGTTTAAGAAAAACTGAAAGCAAAACTTTTGAAACAACTAGCTGAAAACGTTCATTTAATTTGAAAATGTTATAACTACTCATAGTTTGGACTTTGCTTATAACAGTACAAAAGTCACAAAATTATGCTAGTTGCTTTCATTTCAATTTTCAAAAAAAAAAAAAAAAAAAAGAAAGAAAGAAAGAAAAAGAAAAAGTAAAAACAGAAATAAATTTAAAACAAAGAAAAGAGAGAAGAAAAAAAATGTTCGTATATTTATTATGTTTCAATAACTTTTCCTTTTTTAATATTTTCTATTAACTGTTAACACGACCTAAATAGAATGTCCAAGGCTTTTTGAAGTAGATTCTAGTAGACTAACAAGTCAAAAAACCTTAAAAACTTCTAGTTTAGATATTAGTTTAAAAATAGTATCCCGAACTCTGTTTTCTTTAAAGGAAAACTACTGTGTTGAAAAAAATAAATAAAAAAGATTAATTTCTGCGAAACAAAATTCAGGCCTCCTAAGCATTAAGTTATGAAATCAATTCTTGTATATAGATTCTCAATCCCTTACTTAAGTACTTTTATTGTACAATTAATTTCTAAACAATTAAACATTATTGAGAAACCACTAATTGCGTACTACTCAATGATAAATGTAGTCCAAAGATTTACAAGTCGTGTCCAATTATTCATACATTAACATATGTGTAGGATTTTTTAAATTCCTTTTAAGCTAATTCAAAATACTACTGTATCTTATATGGTATTTTTACTACATCATTATCTATTGGAGAAGGGTCGACCGGGATAATCGTCTATAAATAATAATATATCGTCTTCTAACTCTTAGGAAAGACCAGAAAGACCCTTCAATTTTGTATTCCCGACATTTCTTCGGCGCTAGGAAATAAACCAGGAAAATTTCTATTTGAAAATTCAGATTTAGATTAGCCGGATCTGTCACTCGTATTTCATAGCTTTCTCTGCACCTTCTAATACTAACCACTTGCGTTACCGTTGAAATACGAATATGGCATTCGATTTGGTTTATTTCTTGATATATTTCCTGAGATTATAATCAAAAAATGTTGTGAAAGCACTTTTAATTTTATTCAACAGCTTTCAATTACAAATTCAACATAAGAGTAGTAGGTTTTTCGGAATCGCTAGACCTTGGACGTTGTAAAAAGGACGCCTTTAGAGCAAAAATATTGTTTTAAAGTGTAACACCATTAGTTCGTTGCAGGGTCAATTTATTCATTGTTGCAAAAATTGTCTATACATTTTCTGTAATGCATTTTTTTTCTAATGGGCTCCTTTCCCTTCTGCCAATTGCAGACCTAGTGCGTTCCCCAGAGATTGGTACCATCTCTTTTAGCGGCAACAGAATGGGTGTGGTACTATCGCCGCATGAAAATTTTGACGTCCGGTTTCTCCAACTGAAAGGGCGAGCACCTGACTCTGTTGATGCGAAATTGCACAAAATATTTAATTTTTTCCGAGAGCATCCAAGCCAAATTCGCATGCCGCACAGTCATACGACATGGGCGCAAACTATTTTCTGCATCTTGAAAATCGACCGACTCTTCCAGGCTCGATTCTCTGACTTTGGGCGTACGAGTTCCGCTCCTTTCCAAAACGCCGCCATGCTGACTTTCCGTAATATATTGACCCAAATAATTAATCATGTTTTTCATCTAATAGGGTAATACGGAATCTTTTAAGATTTTCAATTATAAAATATACAAAGATTTGGAATAGAAGCGAGTTAAAATGTACAATGATTAAAATTTAAAATAATTAAAAAAAAAACCTCGCCTTTTAAAGTTGAGCAGCTTACTTTTTTAAGGTATCACTAATTATATAAATCGTGGATATTTCTACGGCAGTGAATAAAAGTCAGGGTAAATTGATGCGTTAAAGAGTTTGTGTCAAGTTGAAATAATTTTGCAATGAGCTGACGTTTAGTCACTGACACTCGAATGTTTCGATTCTCTATTAGAGCTTGAACGTTGTCAGAAAGGTGATATTTTAGGGAAGGGGGGGGGGGAGAATGTATGACGGATTGATATGCTGAGTCACATTATGCTTTTCTAAAACCGACGATGAAGAGAAAAAAAGGAATAATATAAAATTTTCGAAATCTTCACGCATTATTATATTATCGTCACATATTTTTTAAAGTTTTAAGCGATGTTTAAGGGAAATCAAATGTCTCATTTTCAATGTTATGTTTCTTACACGTCTGTGCGAAAAATTATTCCTCTTCAGTTAATTTTTAGTTTTCTTTATTTTTTATTAAAATTAAATGTTAAAAAATGCTCATATTTAGCTTTACAAAAATAAATAAAGTGGAAATATATATTTAAAAAAATAAAAAATAACAGAAACATAATTTTTTAATTAATATTGCAAAGATTAAAAAATACATATGGGACACGGCACCGGATTTGAGATAGTGTTTTTCTGAATTTCTGACACACCGTGCTCAAAAGGTGCACCATCAGTGCTTTGGAGCGAAATGAAGCATTAAAATATTTATATTAGATTTGTTTCAAACACAGAACTTTTTGATTTATACCTGGGGGCTTCTATGAGAAGAACTCCATCAGCACTGAGGGTAGATGTCACTTTTTCTGGCTCCACACCTTCGGGCAAGTGGTATCGTCTTGTGAACTGTCTTGAGATGAGGCCGTGTTCATCCACTTTTTCTTCGTGACAGGCTGTTACTACAACTTGGTCATCGACTGTCTTTACAGTGATTTCTTCTGGAGCAAAATGGCCAACGTCTAAACGTACCTGTAACAAAATTTCTGTTGAATAGATTGTCACTAACTATTTTGCTTAATTATTTATCTAACGTTAGGTACCTGGTGCCAAAAAAGGATGTTCATTTCTCGTTTGCCGATGGCAACAATTGATTTGTTTATAGCAGTCGGCGCCATCATGCTGCCGACTGCTCCATTGAAATTTTTAAAGAGCCGCTTGGCCGACTGATTGGTCGATTTAGGAGTCTTCGTTTTGGGGGCTTCCGTACTTTTTAGAGGGTGCGTCATCAATCTGAGAAGGGGTGGGACACCCCTGTGTTTTTCAAAAATAAATTAGTTATCTTCTACTAAAAATTTTTCGAACGTATTGATGATCATTATTTTGTTGAGTAAATCTATTTCTCGCCAAAAATGGGTTTTCGACGTAGCTTACATATAGTACACGAGAGACAGAACAACATATAAATGAATCTTTAAACGAAACAAATGATTCGTACAAGTTATCAATGAAGCAGATTAGCTGAGGTGAGCCAAACAGCGTAGTTTTAGTCAGCTAAAGGCAAATCACTTTAATTCACAAATTGAAAGGAATATGGTTGGTAAAGTTTATCTTTATCTAAAAGAACATCAATTTTTAGTCACATGGAATTACTCTTAAAATATTTAAAGACATTAAATGCTTTTATCGTTGTCTTCAACCTTATAAGTATAAACTATGTTAAACTATGTATAGATATATTTTAGATACTTATAACTTTCAAAAAGTGTAACTATGATTTTATAATTGATATTGGTAATATATATTTTTTACACAGATGAACGTATTTTCAAATTTCAAAAAGAGCCAAATAACACATCTATACATGAACAACAAGTTTTCTCTTTTTTTTCAAGTATAAATAGTTTTATTTTGTATAACATTCTTTATGGAATTTTATTTTGGTATTGATACACATTTGCGTACAGTCTTACAACTCATATTTGAATTTGTAAAAGATAGTACTGCTCACATCTTCAGCGTAGGTTCAACTAGTTTTAATTATTCTCACCGCTTGAGGAAAACAAGGTGCTTGCAACATTACGAGACTTAAAAAGAAATCTATACAAAAATCAAACACACACATCCAAAAAGGAGAAATATAATTTATCTTTATGGTTTATTTTGAAGCATCGGTTATCGGCATGGCATAACAAAGAGTCACTCAGAAGAATTTTAAAACCAGCACGCAGTCGTGCATAATAACTGTTGTCATTTTACTATAACGCGTCCACGCGCTGGATGACAGACAAAGAGCATCAATGGAATTCGGAATCACGAAAAGGCTTTTTGATTACGTTTGAAAGAACTTCTTCAATGCCCAAAACCAAATTGAAATCCGCTTAAACTTATGTTTTATTTCAAGTTTTGTATACTCAACTAATAATGAACATTTTAAAGTAGCTAATTATGTAATATTTGCAACGCAATTGCCCCAAATTAACAAACTCAACAATGATAAACATTGATCAACAACCTCCCGTAGGCCTTTCCGAAGGATGGCTTGATGCAAGAAATTTACAATTGTATGAACTATACAAGAAAATATCTCCGACCCCCTCTTCTCGGATTTATTAGCTGATAACTGGAAATTCAACAATATTAACATCAACACCTTTCAATAAAATGGATTTTTTTTCCCAGCTTTCTATTCTTTTTTTTGCGATTTAGCTTTCTCTAAATAACCGTTGTTTTGTCATTTCAGTGCATAATGACAACTAACACAGTTTATTTGAAACTATTCTCAAAAAACAGAATTTTGTCCACTTGAAACATAGCGGAGTAGAGTTCCAGTCTTTTATACAATCTCTTTTTCTCTATAGTACTATAGTTAGTGATGTAAAATTCTGGGCATTATTCTTGCGAGGAAGAATATTCGAGAATATTGTCTGAAAATTTAGATGCAGTAATATCACAACATTACACACTTTTTGAGGTGAATAAGTTAATGCAAAAAAATAAAAAATAATAATAAGAATAAAATAAATACATAAATAAATAAACCCTAATCAATATTACGCGTTGAAAAATAAGCATAAACTTATACGTATTATTACAAAAAAAAAAAAAACCTGCTTTCAAGATTTTTTTTTAAATCAAAAGAAGCGCTTCAAAATTAAATAATTGCATTCCTTGTTCAAAAACATTTTGAATATTTTAAAACAAGTTTTGTTTTCCCATAACTGTTCTCAAAAATAATATAAATTGTTAGAAATAGCAATTCTGGGAATCTTTTATGTACGGAGTCAGGAACGTTAAAATGCATTATACATAAATTAAAACTAATCAAGTTAAATTTTAGCTTATTTCCCATAATCACACACTTAATTCCACCCTTATGAAAATCAGATTTTTTTCAATTAATTTCTCCGCACTATGAACTATATATTTGAAAATCATTTTAATATGGTAGCTTTAATCGAAAAAGTTAAATTATTATTAGATGAGAACTTTTCCAGTGATGAAAGGTATGTATTACTGTCTCTAATTCTTTATAACTGTCTATTTTTATAGCAGCAATATACTGTATACATTATCCTGATTATGATTAATTTAGGAAAGGAAATAAATTTATTCTATTAAAAAAGTAATTTAATCTTTAGCCCTCCTTCTCGGAGCAGGAGAAGGGATTTACGCTTCTAAAAAATATTTGACGCATTTGATTGAGAGTTCTTTCCTTCAGAATTAAAAAGGTTTCACCTAATTCAAAGGTCAGGAAGCTGCTAAATATAACTCTGGTGGCAAATGCATTTTCCACAATCTTAGAAAATGTTGATGTAGCATTTGCAAGCAAGTAAAATCATTAATTCAGTCAGATTTAATTCTGTATTGATGACTTATCCATTTCCGATTGCGTTAAAGATTAGTGCTAGAAATTTTTTAAATGCTATTGACATAAACATACCTGAAATTTGTCCGGATCGGCTCTAAGTTCAGATGTTCCACCACTACTGAGTTGCCTCTGCGGCCTCAAGTAGTAGCCTCTGTAAAATGAAGAGGGGCACTCCAAATCCATTTCGGAAAGTCCGGCTCCAAAGTGCTGATCTCGGATTCGGGACGGGACCAAGTCCCAATCATCCCCAAACCAATTTCTTCGTACTAAGGAGGATCGAGTGTAGGACATCTTGCTTCTCAAAGAGTTAGAGTAGCGAAAAAGGCCGAAAGTAGCGTGGAGTCAGTTTTTATAATGCAGGTAAAGATGGTGGGCGATACCGACAAATCATATAGAAGCCATTGTTGGTCACCTTTTCTTTTAAATTCTTGCACCAGGTAGTTATTTTGCAAATAACGAAAACTAAAATTCCACAAATTGGACAGAATTCACTGGAACCTTTGGATTCCCCTAGTTCAATATGTTTTCAAAAAAATGTTAGCTGGGACATCAGTTGTTTGGAGCTGATTATGATGAAAATGAACATATTCCTAGAAATAGCTCAGGTGTGAAATGTAAAAGTTACAAAACGAAAACGTTGGGATTTGGTTTTTATTTACTCGTGTGTTTCTCTAAGTGTGTACAGATACAATTTGCACTTTTTTTTTTCTTTAACAAACTAGTATATTGTAAATATTGCGAGTTATAGAATTGGAAGAAAGGCAACTATTTGTTTATTAAAAGATTCTCCAATTAGTAAACAACGGAAAATGCATTATGCATACGTTTTAATAATAAATTATGCTGAATCACAATAAGAAAATAATTATGTACGGATTTATTTTATGAATTTAATTAATTTTTTAATTGTTTTTTCTTTCTTTTTTTGATAAGTCACACAATTTCATCCAAAGTTAATAGACGCCACTAGTTTTGGACGACTTTCGTTAGTAAGAAAATGCTTCTTATACGCCAAAAACTACGACTTCATTACCTTTTTTATTTAATGTTGGTTTTTCATGGTTTGTAAGGCTAAAGCACAATCGGGTGTTCTTTAAACCATCTTCAGTTTCTGCTTGAGACTAAATGGCACAGTTCCACTTCTTTTCTTTCTGTTGGACGCTTGACATGCCTAAATCAGCAAAGTTTCTTACTTCATTATTTTCTCATAATACTGATGTATTGCATTATTAGTAAATAACTAGATTTTTCTTTTTACAAGTACTTCAGAGTTTGTGTTTTCTACCATATAGTTTCAGCAACAGCATTTCTAACACCCTCCCAGTATTATTATTTATTTTTTATTTTTTTAAACAGAATATCGAAGATTTTTAGCTGTGCTTTTGGCCCTTTTCTTATTAAAATTTAATTTAATTTTTATTTGGTTCTATGTAATGTTCTTTTTCTGCATTTTATGCTTAATAATAAAAAGTAATAATAAAAAATAATAATAATAGTAATAATAATAATCAGTCATGCATTCTCCAAAGAATGAAAAAGGAAATAAGTTTTATGGTTCACAGTACCGAATATAAACAAAACAATGCATTAATGAAGTGGACAACAATGGTTGCCATGGAACTTAGCTCAGTGTTTACATTTTTTCCACCCTCAGAAAGAAAAGCAGAGCAATAACACATTTCAATCACGACCTTTCAGAGAGAGTGGGTGTGCAGACGTCACGGGACCTCGTCTCTTATCCCAAAGATGGCCATAAACTGAGAGGCGACGGATGCCATTCATCCCCGACCTTCGCCAAATTTTTCCCCCTTGCTTAACAGGGTCTCTCGGAAACAAACATAATAAAAGTGCAAGAAAGGGCGTTTTTTCTCGATTACTAATCGCTATGAGGCTCTGATTTTTTTCGCTTAAAGCGTTTTATTTCTTTCGCAGACCAGCCCCCGCTGAAATAATTGCTTCGCTCAGTATTGCACCAGTTGTTTCTGCCATATGTGGTCCTATGGTGAAGATAATGAAAACATCTGAGGAATAGAACTTTCTAGTTTAAATTGGAATTTCTAGTTTTAATTTCTTATTAAGCGGCATGGTGACGTCGTGGTAAGGGAGCATTCATAAATGATGTCACCCTTCGAGGGGGGGGGAGCGGGTTCGTGAAATTGCGACCAAGGGGAGGGGAGGGGGTAACAAGAAGTGTGACATCATGCTTATGCATATGCAACATAGCGTGACATGTGACAACATTTTGTGACAAGGGGGGAGGTTGTCAAATATATGGGAAAAAAACGTGACATCATTTATAGACCGTCCCTAAGGCGTGGTACTCGTACGCCCCAGGTACGCTCCTGGAAGAGTAGATGGGTTTTCTAGATTCAGAAAATCGGCTGCGCCCATGTCGTATGATTATGCGGCATGTAAAAGATCCTTTAAGTAGACATTAGGCTTGGATGCTCTTGGTTAAATTAAATTCCTGGTGCAATTTTGCCATCAACAGAGTCCGGGGACTCGCCCTTTCAGGTGGAGAACGTGGACGTCAAAATTCTCGTGCGGCGATGGTACCACACTCATTGTGGTGCCGCTGAAAGAGATGGTACCAATCTCTGGGGAAAGCACTAGGTCTGCAATTGGCAGAAGCCAACAGCATCCTATTAAAAAAAAATCTTATAAAGTTCTAAATTTAGTAACAACTTTCTTTTTTTTTCGCATGTTTCAAAGCACGTGGAAATGACGCTTGACACATTTTTTTTTAATGCTACACATTTGTATTCGAGCAAGAAAAAAAAAAGAAAGAAAAGGAATTTGCTTACAAATGACGCTGAAGATATAATCCTTGTTATTTGACTACATCATGCAAAAATAAAAATATGAATGAAAATCATCTGTAATGAATAATTATTAAAATAAAACCCCTAGAAATGCTGTTGTCCTAATACAAACCTACCGAGAATGGATCACTGTTGACGGCAGAGAGAGACATAGTTTGAAAGTGAAGAAACTGTCTACGAAATAATTTTTTTTCGTTTATATGTTGATTGCAAATGAATGGAAAAAACACAAAGGATCATATGCCAACTGCTTAGTGAAAACGAAGCAAAATTTGTTGAATTAAATTATATTGGTAGCAAATGTTGCCCTCATTATGAAAGAAAAAGAAAGAAAGAAAAAAGAAGGGAAGAAGAAAAAGAAACTTAGATACAAGGAAGAATGATGAAGAGAGAAAGATCTTGAATGCCAAAAACGTCATGAACACAAGTCATGCATCGCTGTCATTTCGACACCAAATTTTTACGACAATTTTACGACATCATATTCAAGTCAAAATCAATCTTTACCGCCCCCTCAAAACTGGCGTGAGTGTAACGTACTGGTTATCGGTTTTTCACCCCTTTCCTTTTCTTTTATTTTCTTTTTGTGAAAAATTGAAAATGAATTGCATTTAAAATAAAATGAGCTGCAAGAAAATAAAATTGAAGTTTCTTTTTTTTTTTTTTCCATATCGATAACCTCTGTACTAGCATATATGCGTTTTTTTTTTTTTTTTTTTTTCAATTTTAATCAATTTCTTGGATTTTCGAAAACGAAAACAAGGGCATTTAAAGTAAAAGAACCGATTAGAATAAAGATCGTTATTGATGATAAAATTATTGAACAAGTACAGCACTCACATATCTGGGATGTGATATCACTTTTGGATATGATAATGATGCCCAGAAAAAGCTACACAGATTCCAAAATATTTGCAGCACACTCAAAAGGTGCTAAAAACATATATATGTAGTATAAAGTATAGATAAATATATATATATATATATGTGTGTGTGTATAAAGTAACGGGGGCAGGAAAAATTGAAAGTGCCCTGGACATGAAAACTTGTAAGTTGGGGGCCTCTGTGCGTTTGCGTGTGTGAGTGCGCACATGAAGAATCAAAGAAAAAAAAAACAATAATAATAACTAGCTTTGTAAAGATAGTAATCCTAAATTTATTTATTTTTTAATTGCGATGCGGCAATTAATCAATAAATTTACAACACAAGATTTCGCATTTCACGACTTTATTGGTAACATATGTCAGGATCTTGTGCCACTGAACGAATAAAATCGGTGTAGTTGCTTATTCTTGTAAACACGGCTGGGCCGAAAAATGATCCACATGGAATAATACTGCTGGTTATGTAGGAAGCAAGTCCAACTTGCACTGGTTCTCCGGTGACATTATAAACCAAAGGTCCGCCAGAATCTCCCTGTTAAAACACAAAAGGATTGAATAAAATTCTACATGTAAAACCAAAAATTTTACATGAAAGAACAAAATTCTTACGTGTTAAAACATAATAAGACTGATAAATCCATGATCCAACCAAAATTTTGATTGAAGATAATGGATGAAAAGTTCATTCTGAAGGCAAATTAAACGCTTCTTGAAAGACCAAGATTCCATTCAAAAGTGGTAAGATATTGCTTATTTTTGGCAAAAAATACTAATAAAAAATTTTTGATAAAATAAGGAGTATATTTGGCACATTTTCTTCAGTAACCTTCCAGTTTTCATCATAAAAATTATATTTGCAAAACTAAATTTTGTTTTCGAAACGTATAAGTTGATCATTGCTTAAAAAAAAAAAAAACATAAAAGTTACAATTAAAGAATAGTAATAATTTAACTTTGTGCAAAGTAATAGAAATAAAATTTCACGTTAAATTAAAGCACAAATGAGCATTAAAACACAGACATATGTTTCGGGATTGCTTGGAATCCCTTTTTTCAATGCGACAGGGAGCTTCTATGTTTTGCATCTAGAAGCTCCCTGTCGCATTGAAAAAAGGGTTTCCAAGCAATCCCGAAACATATGTCTGCGTTTTAATGCTCATTTGTGCTTTAATTTAACGTGAAATTTTATTTCAATTAAAGAATGTTTTATAATTTATTTCTGTCATTTATTGTTTTTTAAAAATGAGCGCTTCTAAATTTTCATAATCACCCCAAAGATATGACAAACTACACCTAAGAAAAACTAATATCACTTTCAAATTAAGGAGTTTAGTTCATTGCATGTAGCTTACAGTTCCTTAACAGCAATTTAATTAAAGTAAATTAAATAATATATTTGGTTATAAGAACATGTGTGAAAAGTTTCCAATTTTTAGGGTTAAAATATTTGATAAACTAAACTTGTCACTTTAGTGAAACCGAACTAGTATATTTAATATCAGTATTGATATTATCATTATTAATAATTGAACAATCAAATATTTGGCTGTTAAAAGAACGTCTTTAAAATGCTGCAGTAACAAATTTATATTTTATCACGTTATCAGAAAAGTATTTATTTACAACAAGTAATGACACTGAATTTCTGTGTTTCACTGCGCAACTTGCAATGGGTTTATTATCCTGTTATTTCCCCTTCCTAACCTGCGATCCTGCTTCAAACTGTAGTGCGTCAAATTGTAGACATTTGCTGATGAGTATATTAAGAATTTGCGAGTTAGTAAAAAATAAAACTCTTGTTTCTGTTCCTTACTTTACAAATTCCGCCAGGCCCATGCGCATGTGCACACAGGACATATGAATTGATTGTCCATGAAGTAAGAACGCATTGTGTATTTGGGACTACCCTTTGCTCTGTATATTGAAGAATTTCCATAGGAGCTAAACAAAAGAAGAAAAGAAAAGTCACAAAGAAAAAGGGGAAAATCATTTATTCTTCAAAAATTAGCAATCAGAAATAGTACTTACCTTTAAAATACACGGTGTGGTAAAGAGCTTTTAAGACTAGGTTTATAAAATAAAATAAAAACTAATAATTATATTTTTTAAAGTATTTTTATTCAAAATAAGCTCCTTCGGTTTTCATATATTTGAATGCCTGTTCCAGCTCACATTGTGGGACTGCCTCCAAAGCTCGCGTCGAAGTTGTTTATACAGTATCAATGTCATCAAAGTAAAAAAAGATAGTGAACAAATGAACGAAGGTTTTGACAGTGGATCAGCTAATAGCGAAGGCGTTTCATGAATGCTCGATAACACAGATAGAGCTACTGTAAGCTTAGTTCCTGCTGTAGTCTTAAAAATTCTTTGACACACTGTGTACAAACAGCTTCGACGCGAGCTTTGGAGGCAGTCCCACAATGGTGAGCTGGAACAGGCATTCGAATCGCTGTTAAACCGATGTAACAAATGTATTGAAGCCGAAAGAACTTATTTTGAATAAAAATACTAAAAATATATAATTACTAGTTTTTATTTTATTTTATAAACCTAGCCTTAAAAATTCTTTGACACACTGTGTATTATACGAATAACAGGAAAATATAGACCTAGGTAACCACACAATTAATTGTGAAAATGTTCACCCATAGCAATAATGCTTCTTATTGCTGTTGATAATTCTGTTTTGTCTTAAAAATAGCAAAACAAAGCCGAATCTTCAACAGCATAGAATTAAAAAATAGCTTGTTTTAAAGTAACAAAAATAATATATAAAATTCAATTTAGGTATTATGGAATTAGAGTTAAGAAACTCTACTGGTTTTTAGAGACGTAGAGTTATTCATCAGTTTTATACATCCATATTTTAAGTAATTATTTTGATCAATCCTTCTTTCGGCAGACTCAACGAATACTGGTAACGTTTAAGAAATCTTCCAAGAAAGCGGTAAAATTTGTAATACAAGATTCAGAATAAGCATCGGCATATTTTTTTTTTTTTTTTTGTAAAGTATGAAAAGCATTTCTTGGTGCCGCGATATTTTAATAATAACTTTTTTAGTAATGGTCCAGTTTGATCAGAACTTTATTCATTTATTTTGTTTTATTGTATTTATTTCCATTTTTAAAGAATGGTCTAGGCCAGGACCCCTTATTCTTAAGCTTCGTTTTAGATTTGATCGTTATCTAAATTAACATTAATTTACGTTTAAAACACACACATGTACATTAAGATCTATATTTGTAACTAAATGCTTCATAATTCCTACACTAAAAAATTAGAGTTCAACATTTCACCAAAAAAATAGAAAAAATGTTGAAATTTAGCTGCAACCAGGCCTTAAGGTACCATTATATTGAACCATTATAATGGTGTAGGTTCACCTAGTTTTACCATGAATGTGAAACTTGGAACCAGTATTCAACTTTAGTACCAAATATTGGTTTCAGTTAAATTTCATCATTTTTTTCATTCGTTTGGCCAAAGGTTGAAGTAGAATTTTTTTTACAGTGTAATCTAACAAGAGGATGTGTTTCGTGAACACTTTATTTGATATGACATGTACCACGAAATGAATTAGATCACTTAATAATCTTAGGTTTTATTTTATTTTATTTATTTATTTTTATTATAAGTGGTTATTTTGTTATTTAATTTCTTTGAAAATTTATTCTTTATAGCATCAGTAACTAATCGCCGAAGAAATATTCAGAGATAACATAATAATAATTCACACCTACCTTGATTTCTTCCAGATGCTCCCCATCCCATAGAAGTAACCTTCTTCCTGTTCAGATTTGCAAATTTTTTTCCTGCTAGGCAGATCGGCAGTACCATTCCTCGGTCAGAGATTGATCCATTGATCTTAAGGAGTGCCAAATCGTTGTCGAGATTGTTGTATTCAGGATGAACGATGATTTTTTCGAACCTGATGTGATTTGATGAACTTCGGTTCACACTTCCAATGACACCGTAGAAATCTTCAACCGATTCAGCTATACTTTGACTAAGAAAGAAACGTTATATTAAAAAATATGCAAAAAAAAAAAAAACTGCCGTGTTCTTTTAATAAAATAAAGTAGCATCTTTTCATACGATGCCTATGGGACTACCGAAAAACATCACATAAACGATAACGTCATATAACCGATTTGCCCTTCTGGCTTCGTCTAAAACTTGGAGCCTCACTAAAACGTCGTATAAAAGTAAAAGTATAAAAGTACACGTCGTATAAAAGTAAACGTCGTATAAATGTAAACGTCGTATAAATGTAAACGTCGTATAAATGTAAACGTCGTATAAATGTAAACGTCGTATGAACGATTAGTGGTCAGGGGTTGATCCAGCATTTTACAACAGGGTCCTTTTTTGTGAATTTTAAAGAGATTTTAGTGAAAAAATCAAACAATTTTGTGAAAATTGGAAATTTAAACATGTACTGACGTAAATTTCATTATTATTTGCCACTTTTATAATAAATAATGGTGTAAGGAGTACGCTTTGGAAGCTTGGAATTGTGTGAAGGGTCCGCTTTGGTTGATTCGAATTTTGTGAAGTTGTTGATTTTGTTGAAAACGGACACGACACTCCTCTGGCGCGACCCCTGGTGGTATAAACGATGCTCCACTATTATGTGTATCTTCGTAAGACGAAAACTCCATTTTACTATTTGATATCTAAAATGTGATAAATGTAACAATAGTTATGAGTCTTTAAGATTTGAAAAAAATGGTAATTTGCTAAAAAATTGTAACCTGCTTCATGTGGGACAATTCGGCCGTGCGCGGTTGAAACTTTCACTATTAAAAACTATTCAATAAAAAATCATGAAAACCGTAGACAATTATGGAAAATTTCCTCGAAAAAGCCAGTATAAAATATTTACAGAATAAAATAGTTTTTAAATTATTTAATTTGAAAATCAACAAAATTTTTTACCGAGTTTTTTACTGGAAGTTATATTTAGAGGAGGTAAGTTCACTTATCCCCCTCCACTAAGTACGCCTTGGCTTACAGACCAAAAATAGTTCGAATTTGGATCGAAAAATATTCAAAAATACTCACAATACAACGCAGTGTGCAGATGTCAAAGCTGTGTGGTTGGAAAGAAGAGTAGCGCCACAAATAAATTTCTTTTTGAAATGCAAAGCAATCTGGAAAACAAGTAATTTGTGTTAAAACGTTAAATTAAATATATTTCAAATAATCATCAGGATGTAATTTATAGTAAACATTATAAGGAGATTCAATCTTTTGGATCAATGTCCCAATTCTGCTGATTTTTATTATTAATTTTATTATGTTTTTGTACTCAAAAATTTTTATATAAACTTTAAGGATTTCGAACAGACACTACACTTTAAAAAAAATCCCGTAAAACGTACGGTTTTAAACTGGCAGCTGGGTTGGTTGAGGAAAACCGTAAAAGTCACAAAGTAAATCCGAAGTCGCAACGGTTTTTTTCTTTTTTTTTTTTTTACCATGCAGGAAAATCTTTATGGTAAAAAAAAAATCTTTGTGACTACGCATTTACTTTATAACTTTTACGGTTTTTCACAACCAACCCAGCTGCCGGTTTAAAATCGTAAATTTTACGAGATTTTTTTTTTACAGTGTAATAATCACAAAAAAAGGAAAGTACTATACCATATATGGAAACATGCCATCTGACGCCGCTTGTCCTTTCACGATTCGTGCCAAAACATTCTTCCCATTATCAACCAAGTCTGTAAATTAATAAAAACATTCGTCACAAAATAGCGCATTCCGTTTAATTTCTTTCTTTTTACCAACCAACATCAGCGTCAGTTCTACTGTCTGATTTTATTAGCCGAGACTTTTCTCGAATTTGCGCATGCGTCAAGCCTGCTTCTATTTCATCGGAATAGGGGTGAGAGGATGAATAAAGATTGAAGGAAATGTATAGTTTTTATGAAGAATCAACATAAACTCTCGACTTGTTTTTTCATTTCTTTCTTTCTTTTCTTTTTGTGTTAAAGATTCAATTTGGAAATAGAATATATCATTCTCAGGGAAAAGCAAAAAATGATAGAGCAAAATATAATTTCGAAAAGTGCCCATATCAGCGTTATGGAACCCCCTTGCCGAATAGAATTTTCTCGACAGATAGTCTCGGTCCTCGGAAACGAACAGTACATGATTTCTGGGCAGAAAATATGCGATTAATTATCTATTTTGATGCAAATGCTACAATAATGTGGATAATTATAAGTTTTTTTTCTACGAAAGGTATCAAAATGTGACAATATGATATACATGGATCTAGAGCAGCAACTTTTTCCAGTTGCTCTTTTCAAGCTCATCTCCGATTTCCAAATATTTGCTCGCTCCGCTCCGTTCTCCATATAGTTTTGATAAGAATCATATTATTCATTACCTTCATTTATTTAGTTTATTAATTTTATTTATGTTGGTATAATGATTAAAAGTTAATTAACAATTTATTTAGTATCAAAATATTGAATATTTGTATCATAAAAAGGCGCACAAAAATGCATTTTAAATGCAAACATTGCAACTAAACTACATGGTGCGCAATCTATTTTCCCAAAGTATCACGGGAACAAAAGAAGATAAAATGATCGAGAATACATATGATAAAAATAGAAAAGGTGAAAAGAAAGTGTACACATAGATTATTTGTATAAACCCACACTAAGGGAAAAGAAGTACTATAAGGCTGAGGGGGTATCAAGAAGTGTGACACCACCACATTTTGGCTAAAATAAAAGCATTTATAATCAGAAGATTAAATTTTTTTAGCTAATTTATTTTTAATTTTTTTCTTATCGAAAACATAAATGCTGATCAAGGTTGAAATTGACTTCTAGCTAAAAATTTAAATTTAAAAAGAAGTGACAAAATAACTTGCGCCATTTTTACAGAATTCGAACAATTCATGTTTTTTGCTAGGTATTATATTCTACTTATGCTTTTTGTTGTAAACCTTAATTTCATTTTATACAAATTAAGTAGACATATAATCATAACAAAGTTGCTCACAAATGTCATTAAAAGTAAAAAAATAAAATTGGAAATTTAATCTATAGCGTAATGTTTTGTTTCATTGAACTGCAAGTACATATGCTTATGTAATATAGCGTGACGTGTGAAATGAGGAAGGGACAGGAGGGTGGTTTATTGAAGTGTGACATTTTGTGACAAAGGGGGGAGGGGGTGAAATATGTAGAAAATAAGTGTGAAATCATTTATGAATAGCCCGTATATGAAGTTATCAGCTCACAAGTTTAGAGTAGTGATAATTAAAAAAAATCAAATGAAAAAATACAGAAAATTCTTAAGGAACTTAAACAGAGAAATATTTTGTATTCGCTTATCTTCATTTTTTATTCTTTTTGAATAAAACTACAGATGAAAACCATGTTTCATTTTGTTTACAAATTTATAAACAAATAATTGAAACCACAATATACATTTGTTAGCCTTTATTAAAGAGATAAAATGTGATATATTTACCTGCTGGTGATTTACCATTTGCCTGTTGAAAAATAAAAAGAAATATTCTTTATTAAAATAATGTAACATTTTTCTATCTATTTGCATAACCTGCAGCAAACTAGTAGCTACTACAAAAATTATTGAATTTCGTTGAATTATTAGCAGCGTTTTTATGTTTATCACTTTCAACTTTAATATTCATAATATACAACAGAATGAATCGTCACTACTTTGGAAGTTGACATCTTGAACTGTTTATTTTTGGTTTTGACCAATAAGAATAGGGGGCAATTTGGTTTGGCCAAATTTCAATTAGATTTATCAGCAAAGCAGAGTACGGCATATGCAAAGTAAATGGAGTCATAAGCTCCAATAAGCACTGCAACTTTCAGAAGAAATGAAATAAAATAAGAGGAAAATATATACATTAGAAAGTTTTTACCTGTGTTCCACACTGCGATAACGCTGAAAGAAAAAATAATGCAGCAGCAAGTAACAGCATTTTGAAAATCTTAAATACTGTATGTTCTCTATAATTTGTTTTATAACTACAGCATTAATTAACAGCTACGAAATCCAAGTTTCTACCACAACTTTCCTCCGACTTCACCCGTTCAAACATAATGAGAAGTAACATTTAGGACAAAGAAATTTAATGTTAGTTTTCCGAAAAGTATACTATTGGTGACCTTTACTACCTACGTAATTCGAATAGTTCATCCAAATAGTTTTTCCCTCTGCCGCAATGGGCAAAATAATTCAAATTTCTTTCGAGAAAACACGTTTTGATTGTATAACTCATTTGTTCCCAACCAGTGGTTTGGGGTTTAATTTAAAATAAGAGTTATGTTTCCTGCACAACTTGGTTTTATAAATAACGGAAGGAAAAACATTGAGGACAGCTAAGTTTAATATTTTTAAGTTTAAATTAATTTAATATATAATTTAATAGTAATTTTTAAAATACGGACTTCTTTTGGTTTGTTTTAGAAGGAACATTTATAAAAAATACTTGAAAGAACGGGAATTTTACTACAGTGGACGCCGCTTTATGTGATCACGGTTAATGTTATTAATCCGTTTAATGTTATCAAAATCGCCCAAGTCTCGTCCGCTTGTATTAAAATACATTAAAAAATCATCGGTTTTTGCAATCAATATTTCGTTTATTCTTATCAAGTTACAGAGATTACTTTTCTTAAAAGAGCAAAAACTACGGTAAGATAAACTACAGTAGCCCCTCGTTATATCGCGTTTGTCGGGGGACAGCAAAAACGCGCGATATAACCGATGCCGTTAGAAATAACCCAAAAAGTAAAAGTAAATTGAGTGTCAACGTAAAAAATTTAGTTTAATCTGACAACTTTTTAAATAAAAATAGCTTAATAATAAATCCTTGGGCAATAGAGATGTCTTTTTCAACTTTCATTCTACTGGCGTTAGGATCAATAAAAAAAGAAATGTCAAGTAAAACGTCAACTGGTTTGAGTCGAATCATTCTACAGACATTTATAAGTTAGGGAGTGGGAGGAGAATTGTTGCAGCTCTTAACTGCCGCAAATTCAGAAGAAAGGAAAACATTCCTGTTCGATGGCTTTGTTTATAAATACAAATACAAAAGTGACGACCAGCAACAGGCTCAGGGCCCAGCTAGGCTGGTCCTAGTCATATTAGTAGTCCCCAATGAACATCAAGAGCTTTCTTAAAAGTTTTTACCCCCCTGCAATTAACAGTCGCTTCCGTTAAACTATTCCAACTGCCTACAACCCTATTGAAGTAGTAACTTTTCCTAATTTCAAGATTAGCCCGAGATTTGAAAAGCTTAAAACAATGACCTCTGGTTCTACTTTCAGCACACAGCTGTAGTCCATCCACATTTCCCGTTTTAATGAATTTAAACAACTGAATCATGTCCCCTCTGACCCTCCTTTGCTCAATATACATATTGAGCCTTTTAAGCCTAACCTCATAATCTAAGTCTGAAAGACCACTTACCAATCTTGTAGCCCTCCTTTGAACCCTTTCCTATAAGGTAATATCCTTTTTTAGGTACGGAGACCAAAATTGAACAGCATACTCCAGATGAGGTCTTACCAAACTTCTCTATAATGGCAATACAACTGCCTTAGACCTGTTTGAAATAGCCTTATTGATAAACCCAAGCATCCTGTTAGCTTTGTTACTTATTATGCTACACTGCTGACTGGACTTGAAGTCGTGACTAATCAATACTTGATCAACAACTGTTTCTGCTTCCCTAATGACGGAACCTTGTAAATAATAGGTTGCATGTTTATTTCCATGACCAAAATGAAGCACTTGACATTTCCCAATATTAAAAGACATACCCCACTTAATTGCCCACCTAGAAATTTGATTTAAATCCTCTTGAAACTGATTGACTTGTTCCTCCGTGTCCACAAATCCCATGATTTTGACATCATCAGCAAAAATATTGATGTTCCCAGAAATACTCTGAGTAATATCATTAATAAAAATAATAAATAATACAGGTCCTAAAACTGAACCTTGTGGAACACCACTCAAAACATCTATCCACTGAGAATAATTGCCCTTCACTACTACTCTCTGTTTCCTCCCAGTCAGCCAATTTTTAACCCAAATTAAAGTTTTTCCACCAATACCAATATAAGCAAGTTTGCTAAGAAGAGCTTCATGCGGTACTTTATCGAACGCTTTCTAAAAGTCAATGTAAACAACATCTGCGCACTTTTCATTATCTAATGCTGTGGTAACCTTGTCATAGAAATGCAACAAATTAGTTGTACAGGACCTACCCTTCCTAAAACCATACAGAAAACTAGTTAACACTCCATTTGCCTCCAGGAAATTCACTATTTTGATTTTGATCAGCATTTCAAAAATTTTACAAAGAACTGAAGTAAGACTCACACGCCTATAATTTCCTGCCTTAGCTTTAGACCCTTTCTTAAAGAGCGGCGTTATGTTTGCCAGCTTCCAATCCGCTGCCACAATCCCCGAGTTATATGAAGATATGAAAATAGTCAAGACAACATCCACTGATTCCTCTGCACATTCTACTAAAATTTTTGAATAAACATTATCAGGTCCTGGAGCCTTATTTGCTTTAATCTTTTTCAAATGAAACAACACATCATCCCTAGAAAATACAAAATCCTCAAGCTGTATATTAGCTTGCGTCTCGCTTATGTCAACTGTTGAGATACAGTCTCTGTTAAATACACTGGAAAAATATTTATTTAGAATATAATCAATATCCCCCTCATTTTGAATCAAGTTCCCATTCTCATCCACTAAAGGGCCTACCTGAGTATTACGAGCTTTCCCTGAATTAGCATAAGCAAAAAATTTCTTAGGATTCCTTTCAATGTTATCTGCAAGCTTTTGCTCCAATTCCCTTTTCTTATTCTGTACCAAATACTTGAAAGTACGTCTAGCTTCACAATAGAGAATCCTGTCACCATGGCACCCAGTCTCTTTAAGACGCCAAAAAGTGGCCTGCTTATAACCGAGAGCTTTTTTCACCTCCCTAGAGAACCACATGGGCCAAATTTTCGTGAAATTCCCTTTTTTTCTAAAAGGAACATAATCCATCACTGTTTTCTCCAATTCCCCCTTAAACTCTTCCCACTGAAGATCAACTTCACTATTCTCCAACCCAGAAGAAAAACCTCTTTCAAACCCTGCCTCAGTGCAACATAATCAACATTTCTGAAGTTAGGTACTAATCTGGAATTTTCACCTTTGTGAGCATCGAAGCTGGTCCAAAACCTAATAGTATTGTGGTCACTATCTCCAAGATGTTCCCCTATACTCAACCCCTGAATAGAACTTCCGATATCACAAAAAACTAGATCCAAAATAGCACCATGCCTAGCTCCCTGGGTAACAACTTGATCCAAAAAACAGTCACCAATCACTTTCAGAAAATCTTCTTCCTTACCATTGCTAGTGTAAAAACTATTCCAGTCTACGCCCGGGAAATTGAAACCCCCTATTATGATGACCGAACCCTTACCAGACTTGTCCCTAATAACTCTATACATCTCCTCGTCTTGATCCTGACTAACATTAGGTGGCCTGTAAACATTCCCCAAATGTAACTTCTTACCCCTTTTGCTCAGCAACTCCACCCAGATCATTTCAATATCCTTAGGCTTATTATTAAGGACCAATTCATTGCAAATAAAAGTGTCCTTAATATAGAATAAAACCCCTCCACCTTTCTTACAAAGCCTGTCTTGCCTAAACAAATTATATCCAGCAATGCTCACTAAATCCTCATCATAAAGTAATCCATATTTCCGTAACTCCAATAATATCCAACTCCTCATCAGCAATAACACTTTTTAACTCATCCATCTTATTCCTGATACCGCGAGCATTAGTATATAGAATCTTGAGCATGCCCATTTTGCTTGACTTAAACATTTTATGATGCCTCAAATCACTATTATTAATGTTACTATTGCTTAATATTTTACCCTCATTTTTAAAGCCTCCAGAACAGAAGTCAACACCATAACATTCTCCCATCCCCCCATCCAAAATTAGTTTTTTGAATCCGTAGCCTCCAAAACCATATCACTAACCATAAGGACACCCCTAGAACGAAGATGCAGACCATCCCTAGCAACCCAATCACGTTGACAACAACTCCAAACATCAATGAACCTGATAGAATGCTTTTCGCAAAGTTTCTTAAGGACCAGGTTCATGCTCCTAGCCAGCTGATTTAACCAGCCTCTATGCACCCCATACCTGGGAAGCAAACCAACTACCTGGACATCTGTCGAAAAGTTGGTTACTTTATCCAACAGGCTCTCCCAATCCTCAACGAACTTCTTATTTGTACTGTTACCAACGTCGTCAGTGCCCACCCATACAGTAACCGAATCTCCCTGTTTAAACATTCCCTCTTTTTCTATAACCTTATTAACATCCTTCACCCTAGCTCCCGGTAAACAGCACCTAGCCATCTTGCGCCTCGTTCTCCCGACTACATTACCTATCTCGCGTACCATAGAATCTCCGAAAATAACCCCCTCTGTTTTTAGGTCTACAGTTCTACCTATTCCCATATTAGATCCTTCTCCTGCAACCTCACTCTCTCTAACAAGCCCTTCACAAGAAGTTCCCTCCTCTTTTGTGGAAGTTTCACCCAAGTTATTTCTAACTGATTGGGCTTCCAGTGCTACCACCTTCACCCTTAATTCTAACAATTCAGCACATTTTGTGCAAACATAATTCTGCTCTGTAGCTGTATTAGTATTTCCCTCTAATCTACTAAACATCTCACACCTATCACAGCAAACCCACTAACTCCCATTACCATTTTTTATTTCCTTCATTAAACATATGACTCCCATACTAACTAAATTTAAAGCAAACAGGCAAAATCATACACAACTCGACAGATTTAAGCTACTACACTGATTTAAAAACACAAATCACATAGGAAAATGCAAATAACTTGAATTTAAACACAAATAACTACAGTAAACAACAAAATAGGCTGCTCCCCAAGACTTACAAAATACAAACAATCACCACATGATTAGGCTTAACTGAAAAAACTGAATAACACCCCAAAAAGCAAATAAAATGAGTTTCAGTCTCACAACATTAAAACATACTTAACTAAATAATAAATTGCAACAAATATACAAATAATTAAACAGAAAATAACCAAAAATATATAAAAGATACTCAATTGGGACAGGAGCAAAAACACCACCATGCAACACTTGGCCCTCTGGTGGCCGTTTAATGGGGGAAAAAGGGCTTTACCTAGAAATGTAATATTTTTACTTTCGAGAGCTCAAACTTAAAATTTTGGGAGACAGAAAAGGGCGATATATATATCTGAATGAGCGATTTCACAAGGCGCAATATAACGAAGGGTTACTGTATTTTTTCCTGTTTGTAAATTATATTCTGAAATTACTGGTCAGGAAAGGTATTTAACAGCTCAAATGACGATAGCGCTTCGAATTTTGCGTCGTAGTGTGCAGAAAAAAAAAGACACCGAATTCGTAAAATTAGCAAAACATAAACAATAAGCAATTCCTTTTCTTTTCAAGACAAAAATGTACTGATTCTTAATATATTTTTCTTCTTGCAATCATTGTTTCCCTAAATACCTTTTCAACAACGTGTTTTTATTTCAACATCATGTGAGGTAACGTTGTTTGTGAAGCTCGACAGTGTATTTATTTGTTAATGTGCAAAAGTACGGATTCTTCAAGCAATAAAATTTTATCATTTATTATTCTCAAATCATTTTCGTCCCGATGTAATCTCATTATTAAGAGGCGTCCACTTTATAATGTTCTTTATCTCCTCATTTTCGATTCCAATGTTCGACGGAAAAACACTTCCCGCTCATCGGGTTTCACTTGCTATTGGTGGAGTTTAATTTTTAGCTTCATGTTCGTTCTCTGAATCAGGGCTATATCAGAGGAACATTTTTACAATTTCTTACACAGTCAGATTTCCCAAATGACGTTTTCAAATCATTAATGGTCAGGTTTTTTTAAAGAAATCTTCAGTTGGTTCACGCTTTTCAGTTAGAATTTCTTCTTTCTAAGAGCCTGGCATGGTGAAGCTTCAAGCGTTAACAGTTAGGTCTTGACAAAATGCAAATTTCCATAGAAATGGAGGATGTGCAAGGCTTTGAGAAGCATTGAAATAAAAAGTGTGGTAAATATAATAAAAGTATGACACTTTGATTTTTAAAAGCGTCGGTACTGAGTTTTTTAAGCGGTGAGTTTATAATGGTTTCATTGATTTGAATCCGTCCTTAAATTAGATTTTAGTAAACGGCTGAATTTACTAAGCAATGACCTGATTAGCGGTGGATACTTTACTGTCGTAGTTTCAAATCATTAACGTAAAAAAATTATGAATCAATACAATAGTTTGCTGCAGTTAATGTTTCGAAAGTTAAAAAGGAAATAAAAATAAGAAATAAAGACAATAAAAGAGCTTTAAAATAAGAAAAAAAAATAGGAACACGTCATAGCATAAAGAGCTCCGAATCGGCATAAGACGCCGAAAAGGGGGGTTATATATGTATACGAATCGGATGTCGCAAACTTCATTGTCTCAAAAACCTTGATATGTTGAAAAATTATTTTTCCCCTTGATACTAGATTCATCTATTGTCAATTTCAATTCCTGTGTCGAAGAGTTTTCTCTCAAAATCTTGTTATGTCGAATATTTTTTGAAGTAAAAAATTAATCTTGCTGGAAAAATCGCAGTTCGTTCTCTCGAAGCATTAAATATTCCTATTTTGACTGTTAAATGTGTTAAAATTCAATAACACCAGACTCAGAAAACCAATTACTGATTTTCAATTCATTTTTAAAAATCTCACTTGCAAAAAAACGGATGCAGCTTAGCGCGTCATTTCCGGATTTCACACTTAACCTATTCATTCCAAGTGTACCCAATTGGGTACATTTTAAAATACTGTTTATTAACTACTGTTTGTGCAATTTGAAAGCTAAAACACCCAATTGTTTTTGAAATTAATCAACAGATAGTTTACTTTGTTTTAAACATGGAACACATGGAAATTGGGCATTAATTATTATTTAAACTAATTATTAGTTAAAATTAAAAAAAAAAAAAATTAGTTATATTGTTTTGTAATCATTTTTAAAAATCAGAGAACCAAAAAATCGCGTCAAAATTGTGTGTGGTTAGTTCTGGGGTGTGAAGTCGTTAAGTAACGCTTGTATTCACGTTGCTCTTACCACTAGCCCTTCTTTTCCAAACTGACTTCCTATGAAGAAACAACTAGGTTACCATAAGTCGTAAAAAACTCTTTGGCGATTAATCCTGGGGTGCAGTTAATACGAAAGTAGCCACCTCTATTCAATGAAAATGTTCCTTTACAAAAATAAAACAAAGTAAATTTAAAAAAAAGCCAATAAACTGATTTATTTTACAAAAATTGTAATTGATTGCCTTGCAAACATCGTTCAAAGATATATAGCAAAGAATTTGGTTTTATTACATTCCATTGGCAAGAAAAAGAAATTTATAATTTTTTTTATCTATGAGAACTTTTTTATTTTAGTTTCATATTTTTCTTCAAATTTGTGAAAAAAACAAATGTATTTTAAATTGTTAGTTACGCCACATCAGCAAATATAATTTTAGAACTTATTCCGTGAACCTCCATTTAATAACCTCAACAAACCAAGATTTTACTGCTTCTTAAATTCGCCGTTACAAAATCGTATTGTTGCTAAATTATGTGTTTTCTTTTTCTTGGAGTTGCATAACAGGTTCTTTTTTTATATTTGAAGTACTTTTTTGAAGACTTTTACTAGAATGCCAACAATATAAAAAAACTGACAACCAATTCTTTTACATAAAAATTGCTTTAAAAAATCTAGTTCTAGACCCAGTAAGGTTAGTAACATCTTTTTTTATTCTCTTATGAAATTATTCATCCCTTTGCAAGTAAGAGCTCCTTCTGGTAAGCTACTCAAAAGCCTAAAATCCTAATGAAGTACCTTTTTCCCCCCGCTAAGTTATCTCTACTAATAATAAAGCAGTAAGTATGTGTGTGTGTCTGTCTGTGTACGGCGTAGGGCCCAGACCGTCCAGCGGATTTTCATGAAATTTGGCACGAAATTAGTTTGGAACATGGGGGTGTGCACCTCAGAGAGTTTTTCCTGAAATTCGAATTTGTTCTTCTTTTATTCCAATTTATAGCCGAAAGTTTCATAAAATAGTCATTTTCTATAGGAAGGAATTATCGCATCGTATCGAGCTTGATACCGTTGAAAAGCGCGTGAAAAACTACCCCGGACAGAGTTTCGCTCTACGTGCGAAAATTCGAAGCCTCAAAATTAACTAGAAAAGAAGTTATAAGCATTTTTCTCTGCAGTTCAAAATTATTTTTTCACGGTAATTAATTTTAATTTTAATTGTTGCCATGCCGACTGACTATTGATCCTTTTTAGCCTACTTTCCCGTAAAAGTAAAAAAAATAATAATAAAGCATGAAAGAAGGCTTAATGTATCGTGAAAATATCGTTAAAAATCAAGAAAAGTCAAAAATAAGTGAAGTAATTAAATAAAGATTGAAAAATAAAAAATTTGAAAGTAGGGTATTGAGATGGGGAAAAAGTTTTGGGCTGTCGGTCTTGGGCTGTCCCCCCCCCAATAACTTTTGAACGAATTGTCCGATTGGAAAAATTCTTTTTGCATTCGAAAGATCTCGGCGAGGACATCTAATTTCCTTATTTTACTTTTTGATTTGAACAATTTTTTGTTCAATTTTGAACAGTTCAAAAATTTTTAACATTAGCGCCTATGGGCGAAAATGAAGCAAATTATGTAAAATTTGGGTACAAGATCCAAGTTCCCATGAACAAGCTCACTGGAAGAAGTTCTTGGCGTGAAATATTGATTTGAACAATTTTTGTTCATTTTTGAACAGTTCAAAAAAAATTAACATACCGCCTACGGGGAAATTTCAATCCTATATAATTCCTGATCTAACGGACCGATTTGCTTGGAACAAACTTTATCGGAAAGCTCTTATGACGTAGAACATGTACAAATAGAAAGTACATCCAGAACTAAGGAGCCTATTTTCCTATGAAATTTTTTGTTCGGGATTTTCAAGAATATTTTTGAATCAATGAATGATTAAATGAATAAGCAAAAGAATGAATGAATAAATGAGTGACTAAATACATGAATGACTTAATAAATGAATGATTGAATGTCTATTAACCGTTGAAAAAGGTATATTTGAACCAATTAAGAACTAAAACTAAACGAGAAAGACAGAGAGAGAGAGAGATAGCTAGATTATAAATTTGAATTCGGTGTATACGGGGAAGTAGGCTCGTATAGTTCTAGACGGAACTTCTTGTTTCTTTTAACGAATTAAAATTTATTGCTTGCGGTTTTTAGCATTTTGAGAAGCAGCCGATTTTTAATTAATTAATTTCTTTTTTTGGATTTTGATTATTATTTTTTAAAACGAATTAAAATTTATTTCCTGCGTCCCGCAGGCGATTGATAGCTTTGTTTTGATTTCCTTATTTTGACATGTATTTTACGGGACTATTTTCCATACTGCACAGGGGTTTTTAAAAGAAATGTTATCCTTTATAGCGATGTTTGTTATTCCAGCTTATTATTAATATTTATACTTTCATTTATTTACTTTTTTTTTCCCCAGTGAATTAGCACATATGTTATTTTCCTATTTGAGCTCGGATGAAAGGTTTATTCCGCTTTCAAATCTTTGCTTGCTGCTGTTTGTTTCTGCAGGCTACAAAATTTCGTCTTTCTGTTTTAAGCCGGGTCCAGACGCTACGTTTTGCACAACCTTTTTTCTGCGCAGTTCAACACATTGCAGATAAAACGTTGCGTGTAGATTGGAAAAGTGCGCAGTTTTGAGTCCGGTGCGAAGACTGTACAGTTGCAGCGATAACTGAGCTAGAAAGCATACGTCTTTGAACTGTGCAGACAAATCGGCACATGTAGACGGTAGCACCCCTTTCCGATTCATTTTGTTTCTCAGTTTCAATTCGTCAGGCGACAATGGCCGACTTTCGGCAATGTTCTCGGGAGTTTCTCACAAAATTTATTGCATTATGCGAAAGTTTCCCACGCGTTTGGCGTGTAAAATCCAAGGAGTATAGTGACAAGGATAAAAAGGGGGAGGCTTATGAGAGTTTAGTGGAAAAAATCAAAGACATTGATGCAACCGCAAACAGAGAAACATTTGTAAATAATTAATTCTTTGAGAAGTGTTTACCGGAAATAATTGGCAAAAGTTAATAACTCGATTCGATCTGGGGTTGGAGACGAAATTTACAAGCCATCTCTCTGGTACTTTGAATTGTTACATTTCCTAAATGATCAGGAGACACCAAGGCAGTCTAGGAATACCATGGATGAAAATAAAGAGATTGCAGTTGTCGAACCACCAGAACAGGCAACAAAAAAATATTTATTTTATGTAATCATTTGACCACTTTGAACGCCGGGTTCTTCTGAGACGTTCCAGTCTTTTTTTTTAACATGACACCATGTCATAATTGACCAGAGTAGTACCTCCTTCATGACGATATCGCACAAAACTGAGTGAAATATACAGATATCTCTGCACTATGTAGACGCATAAAAAACTGCAACGTTTTCATTTAGTCTTAAGACTGCGCAGACAAAAGGTTGTACAAAACGTAGCGTCTGGACCCGGCTTTGTCAATAAATAATAGATAAAAATTAATTGTACTAAAAATTTATTAATTAAAACTATTCTAATTTATTATAATCTTCCTTTTTGTGTGGGTACTTGAACAAAACAAACAAAATGCGTTTTTTTTTTTTTCAAATATTTTCTTTTTGTTTTATTTCGTTTCTTTCTTTCCTTTTTCCTTTTTTATTGTGTATTTTGTAAAAAAAAATGCTTAAATGTGTAGGATCTCCGGCTGATTGCCGTGGGCATCTAATCTTTAATTATATGGAATGCTACACATTTTAATAAAATAACATAATTTGCACCTAAAAAAGTTATCACTATATACACAATGGCAAACCGACTGGTCTTTTCATTTTTTAACACGGGCATAGCCGTGCGGGTACCGCTAGTTAAATAATAAAAATAATGTAAAATTTTCACTTATTTTTTGAGTTACAAGAAATATTTTCTCTTCTGCCTGTACAAAGAAACTCAAATTTTTGCAAAAAAAAATACTGTTGATGCCACAGAGCTTTCTTTCTATTATGCGTTGAAAAAAAGGTGTGTTTCACTCCTTGGTGCATTTGTTTTCAAGGCGGAGGATACCCTCCCAAAGGAATAGGCAAAATGTGTAATTATCACATTAAATAATTTTTACTTATTTTTTTATACTTTTAAACAGATAAATTGGTTTTAAGGAATATTAAACAACAGAAAACTCTTCTGATAAGTCTTTTATGAGAAGTTTTACAAGGGAGAACCACTTGATACTCCCTGATGCCTGCATCAGAAATTATTTTTGTGTCTGCCATTAGTTTCACTGTAATATGTAACTTATTATTACTTTTACTACATGCATACTATCATAAAGTATACTTTTATCTTGACATAATAAAAAACAAGATCTAGAAAACCAAAGACAACAACATATTTATAAAATCATTTTAATGATTATAACTCAATAAATGCACTATACACTTTACAAATGAAAATGATGCAATACATTGAATGCACAAATGAACAAATACACAATGCATGATTTAAAGACTAGAAGTCAAAATGATAAAACAGTGATCTTGGATCAATGATTAGACAAACTCAGAACTTTACTTTTGAAATTCTCTCCTTACAATAGGAACTCTCATTTAACAATCTACATTCTACAATGGACAGCATTAAAATCTGGATTTGCTCCCATGGTTATCACCTTTACTTTGTTTGTACAATCAAAAACTAAAAGTTTGGTAAAAGAATTGCTTATTGGGCCTTTGAGGGAAATAAATAACATTCTGACGAGATGATAATTTATAGAATGAAGGAAAATAATCACTTTTTTTGTTGAATTATTCATACATGTCATGACCAATAAATGCAGAATCCTTATAAAGCAATAACCATTAAATGTGTAGAGGATAAAGGAGGAGAGAAATTCAATCTTTTCGTGTTGCCAAATGAAAACTTCAACCAGAAGCATATAAGAGGGGTAGAGCTTAGAATGGGGGGACTATCTGTTAGTAAAATTTTAGGATAAGGCAGTTGGCATGGATCTCTTCTATGGATAATCAAAGTTTGCTGTAACGCCAAAACAAAGAATACTATTTTCAATAAATATATGCAGTTCAAGTATTCATTTACTGTTGTCTGTTTTCTTTTAAAAAAAAATACCAATTCAAACTCTTATGCAGACAGCTGACATATTTCATGTATTTTCATAACACGTATTTCATGCATATGTTATGAAATTGTGCATGTGTTATTCATGATAAAAATGAGCATAATTTCAAGCAATGCATTAGATTGCTTGAAATTATGATTCTTATCACTTATTTACTATCTTGTTATACTTATTCATTATCTAGAACTGAAATTTGTGATTAGTAACAAGACTAAAAAGTTTATTTTCAATTTTGTTCTATTCATGCAATGAATTTAGATTTTACAATTTAAATGAATGCTTGTAATTTATGTTCTACAGCAAAACTTGGCGGGGGGGGGGGGGGGGGAATCAATTATAGTGCCAAAATAATTCAGCTGTATATATTTTAAATGCAGTTCTTAATCTCCTAAGTTCAATCTGTGCACTAGCGGCATTGTATCTTCAGAAGTTAGAGTTTGAAACTTTGCTGCTAACCCTTGAAGCAATAAAGATTCCTCTGGAATTTCTGACATAAAAATTCCTGAGAAATTGTGTCACTTTAAAGGTCAATAACTGATGAGTAAGGATGTTTTGACGTTTTCTCCTGACTGCAAAATACTTCTTGTACAAATGCTATAAAACACAAGGTTCCGAAAGAAAATCAAGTGTAGAAGTTTCATATTGCACACAATTGTTTTAATAATTGTAAATTATTTAAATTTATAAACAAACGGGGGGGGGAATACTAAATATGCATTGTTAAATGCATATTCCAACAATTCCGTAAGTTTAAAATTGGAATCTCTGAAGCATAATAATTGGAAAACATTTATTAAAATGCTAGAGTACAGCAAGGACATTGAAAGATATATAATCACTCTCTCAAATCCACACAACTTTATAACAAGTAATTTGCAGATCATAGAGTTTTGTAGATTTCAAGAACTGCTTTGTTTACACATTTTTTAGTGCTTTGTTGACAAATTATCTCCATTAGTAAAAAAATATATAAATAAACCTTAAAAAAGATATGATGCATTTTTACAATTTGCAGGGAGTTCTTGTGTGACTTGTAACAACTACTGTTTTTGTTTTATGGGCCTACTGTTTAACTACATAGTTCCTGACACAACACAAGAGTGTTCAAATAAAATAAAAATTGTGCTATATCAATAAAAGGTATACCAAAATGTAAGCATAAAAGAATGAAACCTGCTACAACAAGACATAGCAGAAATATAATTATGATAAACTTTTGTTTTAAATTAAATTTATACAAATTAAAAATTTTTAAAAATCTCTCTTTATAGGATTTTATGTGTAAATTTTATTGTTTACATCTTAAATCTGTGCATTTTAGATGATTGCAAATTTCAGGACTGGATTTGAGAGAGTTGGCTGTATATATATTTTGGGACATAAATGATACAACATTTGGTTTTTAGCATTAAAGTTATAGCCTCAAAAAATAATAAAAACGCAATAAATTGCAATATAAATAAGGAGTGTAGAAAATATATAATCACTTCAAAGTAAGTTAAAGTAAAATCTGAGTTAATTTTTCCAGCTTCAGATTAAAAAAATATAAGAATAGTATTTTTATATACAGTAATTGATAAATTTTAAAATAATTCACTGAATCAGTTTTATAAGTATATATCTAAGGGTTAATATTAAAGCATTTAATAAATTAATTGCAAATAATTTTAGTGGTGTTCAAAATTTATAACCTTAGCTTTGTAATGTCAAATTCATCTGGAAGACTAATTTTGTATGAAAGCATTAATATGTAGCTACAATTGGCACCACTTAAAAGAAATATATACATCACATCATTTCTTCTTCATACATAGAAATCAGCAGCATTATTAGGATGCCACTTAAAATGCCTAAATTTTTAACTAAAAGTATTTTTACAGGTGAACCTTGGCCTTGCTCACGTAATTCTGGTATCTGAAAGAAAAAAAAATAGTATATAAAATACATAATGCAAATACTTAATGTATTTGACTATAAAAATTACTTTGTTTTAATATTTGGAATAAATGTTGGAAATATTTCAAATGGTTTAAAATTTTTAAATTTTATTAGAGAATTAAAATAAAACACTGATGAAAAATTTCACAATTGATGAAAAATGTCATCGATGTTTATTATGCAATTCTTATATTTTTTTTGTTTTCCCTTAAGAATTGGTATCTGTTTTTGTAATCAATATCCATGTTTTTCTAAGTTTATATAGTGACTATTTGTATGAGTTTTAAATATTTTTGAAAGTTTTATACCAGTTCTTATACTGGTGTTTCAAAAATTTTCATCCACCAGTAATTTCTAGCAGTCTTTGCAGATAATTTCAAAGCTTTACTAATTTAATTGCTATGCTTCTTGCCTAGCTTTATTCCTGTAATGCAGAAAAGAAGCTTGCAACTCTGAAATGCATGTATACAATTTTTACATCAAATTTTAACCAAAAAGCTTGGATATTAAGAACGTATAATCTATTAAAAATTATATAAAATAATAACTAATTTTCAAATGTTAAAGATAAATGTTACATAAATTATTTATTTATTTAATTCATTTTTTATTTAACTTGTTGATTATTTTAATAACAAAGCACCCACCCGTAAAAAACTGTTCATGTTGTGTAAAAAAAATATGTTTTGCTTTAAAAGCAATATTGAAATTTTTGAGGAAATGCTTTCAATATAGATTTCTAAAAGCTAGTATGTAGATTTACAACTTCTGAGTAGTTTGCTTTCGTAGTTGAATCTTCCATTTTTTTCAATAACATTAAACAAGATGACAAAAATCCAATTCATAAGTAAAATTGGTTACAAGCTTATAAGTTCCCCCGATTATTCTGCTATTTTGTAGATTTGCATAAAATTTTAAAAAGGTTTTTTAACCAGTGGTGTAGTCCTGGAAAATGGTAGAAGAAATTTACAACCATGAGAGTTACTGAAACTAAAAAGATGTTGGGGAGAAAAGGAGGAGGGCACCATCCCCAGGTTTCCCCTTCAGCTACACCACTCGCTCCTTAGCTTTGTTACAAAAAATATTAAGCAAATATTGCAACCCTTTTTTCTCAGGTCAAAAAAACTTTGAAAAATTATGAAATGAGGTTTTTTCTTAAATTTTATGACTTTTAAATGAAAAATTATACATGGAATGAAAATATACATTATAGTTTTAAATATTTACAACTTAACAAATAAAAATAATAATACAAGGTGCAGCTATACATTTACTACAGATCATTGTATAGTACTATATACATATTTACCATTTCTCCAAGAGCAACATAGAGAAAGATGCCAGCTGTAACAGCCATGATCCACTTCCTTGCAATCTCATTATCACCAATGTATATTCCAATGTAAAGCCCAGCAAAACATGTCAACCCACTTAGAAAATTTATAACCAGAGCCTTGGAAAAGGACAGGCCAGTTGAAAGAAGAACAACAAAATCACCTGAAAAATATATAAGAGGCATTGGATGCATGTGTACATTTGCTACTAAAACACAATACATTTTAAAATAGCAATACATTTTCTGGATGCTCGGTTAACATGTATTATAACTTATGTTTATTTCTTTGTTTAAAAAAAAAGCATTAATTGTAAAATTGGAATTCTGAGATACAGCGTTACAAGTGGTAAGAAAATTATTTTCCAATTATAATCGGTGTCTGCCTTTATCTGACGGGATGGGAAGAGGGTATACATATTTATAGAACTACTATGACAATATATAAATGAATACCATGTGAGAGGGTTCCTAAAACAAAACAACATTGTCTCAGCAAAAATCAAATTTTAATCTTTAAAGTAATGATATCCCAGGAACTAGCAATTACTAGCATTATAAACATATTGATTAGTTTCAGTTGAACCAATATAGTCTTTCCTATGTCATTTGCACTTAAAATCTAATTGCAGGAACTAATTTTTCAAAATTTGGTAAATGAGAAAAGGAAACATTATTTGGAAGTTTAACTACAACTGCAACAATCATGCTGGCAGACATATACTATTTTCATTAAACAGTACCTTCCCGTGAACATTGCTGCCTACAAACATGTGTGAAAATCTACATTCATATCCCTGACTTTGTTAAAAGTCAGTAAGTTGCTAATACTGTACTTGTCTCCGCAAAGGCACTTTTGACACATATCTAGCTCAAACCTTAATTTGGAAGATATAATTACACTAAAATCTATGCCCTGTACTTTGCGTAAAATGATTTGTATGTTCATACCAGCAAACTACCACTATACATATTTCTTTGTAGCACAAAAACTTGAATTCCCATTATCTTTCAGATGTGCAAACACAACTCCCAATTTAAGTTTATCCAGCACAACTTTTTTAATCTTGCAATCTTAGTTTTCACATGAGTATATGCAAAATGTTTATCCATATTTCACCATAAGGCTGCAAATCTGTTACAAAGTATATATTTATAATATTTTTTTTCCTTCCCAGGTTTTCAATGAATGCTGCTTTTAATTAAGTCCAAACAGAAGAAAACGTTTTTACAGAATCATAAAAGTCTTCTGTTTAAGTTAACATGTAGTGAAAGAATAGAAATGCATAAAAGATTATAAAGAACAATGAGTTAAATTTTGCTAAATGAGAAAAAAAAAAAAAAAAAAGCAAAGAAAGGGAGAAAACTTCTGTAGGATTTTGTGCCTTTCATGCAAAACATTAACATTGCATAAGAATTAAAACTTATATACTTAAAACAATAATATTTTTTAAAAATTGAAGAAACGGAAATAACAATCAGCATATTTAATATTTTGCCAGTTCGCCAACCCACGGATCGCTTGGCGAGTTTGAGGTCACTCATTAGAAACTAAACTACTTTAGGGTAGCTTTATGGAAAGAATTGGTTCTCTGTCAGAAAAAATATTCCATATTACACACAATTTTCTTTGGGAAACAAAAATAAATATCTTGTAACATATTGTACATAAATTTAGTGTCAGAAGCTTGGCGAGTTTCTGAATGTTGCTGTTAATACTCACAATCGAAATTGTATACGTATAAAGTTACAAAATAATATGCTTACTTAAAAATGTAAAGTAAAGCAAATTGCATCTTAAGTTCGAAATTCGAAATTCTAAAAGCGATATACACATAAAAGGTACATAAAGACTTTTTATTTATTTTTATGACACTTGATGACGACAGGAAGAATTTAAGTACTCAACCCTTTACTGCATATTTTAAGATGTGTAAAGTTGTTTTCATATTTAGTTTCAAGAAAATTTAAGATACATCCCACTGTTAAATTGCTCATGCTCTCATTAATGAAAACCAGGCACTTTCAAGCTTAGAAAAATGTAATGTTTTCCTTGGCAAAATTATTTAAAAATAAAACTGCATGAGGAAAAGTTAATGCTATGCTAAAAATGTCAGTTATTGAAATATTCCGAAATCTATTGCTGTGCCAGATATTTCACTGCAAAAGTAATTTAAAGAAATCAAATAAAAGAAAAGGATAAAAATTGTGTTGCCACTCAAGACAACTCCAAAATCAATTTAAACAATGCAATCTCGAATCTGATTGGCTGCTGCTATGAATTCATTGGTTCCTGTAACACCATCATTAGATTTATACATATATATGTATAGAGAGAGAGAGATAGATAGATTTACAAGAATGATACAAATATAAAAGTGATGACCAGCAACACACACCGGAGCTAAGCTGGTCAAAGTCAATTTAAAGATTTACAAGAATGATGTCAACTTCTTATCTGAGCAAGAAATATCTTATAAGCACATATATTTTTTTTACATCACAGATAAAACAAAGTGATCACAGAAACATTAAAATATAAATTTTAGGTACATTTCTCATTTTAAAGAACTTTAATAAAAAAAAGTAGAAGGATGTGTACATAAACAGCACACAAGTTACGTTCTTTTTCCTAACATTCAATTCCAGTGCTTACCAAATTCATGTGGAAGCTCATGACAGAAAACAGCAATAGCAGTAGAAAGACCTCCACGAACACCAGTCGAAAAAGCAGCTCCTATAGCAAGACCATCCCCAAAGTTGTGAATTGAGTCTCCCAAAGTAACAACTAAAGCCATAGAAGTCAGTCCTGTATAAAAAAAAAAAAAATTTCATTGTACAGAAAATTTAAATGAACTAAATCCTCCACTTAGAAAAAAAAAAGCAAATTAATCACCATTTCATGCTATACACATTTGTTTATGAGAAGAGTTTTAATCAGACAGTAATGTACAAAAAAGGGAAAGGGAGCGGAAAGTTAAAAATACTATTTAAAGTATAAAACAAGTATCCTGGTAAAAGTTTCAAGTTGAGATTCAGGTATCTCAGTGGGAAGAGGTGTTGATTTCATTCAAAGGGTGCTAGTTCCATTTCCTTCATGGAAGTGGCACCCTTTGATAATTTAGAAAAGCATACTGATAAAGAAGTAAGTTTCATTATGGTCACAACATACTACGTTTGGTTGGGTTGTAGAGATTGTAGGGGGTTCAATTTTGGTGTCCCATCAGGGGGGTGGGGATCAATGTTCCATTGGGAAAACTAGCAAAGGAGGAAAACATATTTGTTTTAAATTTCTTATCTATTTACCAGATTGAGAAATTTTTTTTAAAAAAAATTCACTTTTCCTCAAAAACACAAAAATAATAAATAAAACTAAAATGGTGACAACTGAGATTAAAAATTGTTATATTGCTGAAATTTTTTGTGACAATTTTTCTTTATTTAAAAGAACAATTATTAAAATATGTTTTTCTAGCGCCTTTATTTTTTTTTTCTTGATAAGTTCAATGATTTTATTTGCACGTGATGGAAAACTACAATTATTATTAATTTTTATCTTGTTATAAAATTTAGAATTCATTTCCTTGAGATGCTTAACAATTTCAACATAATTGAAGTGTACAAAACAGCTTTTTAAAGCACTCTAGTTAATTTTTTCTCAAATACTATTTTTTATTAATTTTTTTTTTAAATTTATTTAAATTTTTTGTTAAAATTCTAATGCATTTAGTGAATGCCATTTCTAACAATGCTTTCTTGTTATTTTTCTTTATTTTTGGTACTTTAGCAATCATTTCAAATCACTTTAAGTCTACCCAAAGATATGAAACTCAAGTACACAACTCCACAAATCAAACTTATTTGTGAAACAATTAAAAATTGTTTACCACAGAATACAGGCTTGTTGACCATTAAATTTGGTGGTTTTTTCATGGAATCCATTTCCACAATTTCTGTATCTAAGGATGAACTGGATTGGTCTCTAGAAACAGGCTGGTGGAAAAAAATAATCTCAGTTTTTACAAAATAGAATATTCTATAACCAAATCATAATATTCCAAAGAAACAAACAATATGCAAAATTAAAGTCATTACTGTTAGAATAGTTAAAATGTTAATGAAGTTAAAACATCGGAAATTTTAAAAAAAAAATTTAAAAAAAAAACCCGAAATACTTTCTTATAAAAAAATACTTGGAAATACTTCACTTTACGACACTGATTGTTAGTTGCTAAATTATTTTATTGACACAAGGGTCCTACATGGGGACAAAATACATTTCAGGATTTAGTTAAATTTACTGAATTAAAAGTTTTAAAATGTGTGGCCCCATCCTAGAATAACAACAATCAAGAAAATAAAGTAAAATTACAATGAAAAACAATTACTCCTAAACTACACAAGAAAAATCAGAGAAAGCAAAATAAATAGATAAATAAATAAAAATAATAATAACAGTATTAATAACAACAATAATAATAATAAACAAGGTGTGGAAACTATGGTTCAAAAATCTTCCACAGAGGTAAATACTGCTAAAGAAATTTGATTAAGTGAGTAAAACTGAAAATATTTTATTGTACTAAAAATGAGTCCTTATTTGAAATTATCTAAGTTTTCAAACATTGCACATGCTACACCATAAACTTTTAATCAGTAAAATTGTTTTTTCTATTCTTTTGTTCTTACCAGCTGTGTTTCCGATTTGCTCTTGACAGAAATTAAAGTTGGTAGTTGATCTGTCAGATGAACATGACTGTGACCATGACTTTTATTGTCCTATAAAATAAAACTGCATAAGTTTATGCTGATACACGTGTATAAGTTAAAAATTATTATTCAATTGCAGAAATTCAAAAAGAAAAAACAGATTCCCCAAAAATAACATTCATGAGAAAAACAAAACATATATAATATAATTTGAGACATTTTCTGTAATGTTTGTAAATATGTCAAATATGTTATGAACAAATATTTCATTTTGTTTCTGAAAAAAAAATAGTTTCCTTATAACCTCAAATTACGAAGCATTTATTAACCATAAACTTAATAAAATCCAATTAATTTTTATTGACATTTATGCTTTAATACTTTTTATAAAAAATATCCATTCATGTATGTGCTGACACCTCAAGATTGAAAGTTTTTTGTGCATTGTGTTCATGAAAAAAGATTTTTACAAAATAATATTTTCATTATATTAAGTTTAAGTGCTTTTTTTTATATACAGTCTACAGCAATCCATCATATCAGTTTTGATATGCTGATAAATTCAAATCGAGTCAAAATATAACTTTTAACATGCAAGTTTTAATCTAATTAATAATATCTTAATTATGATGACTAAATCCTGTGAAAAACTTATTTTTGCATGCTAAATTTTACTTGCTTACTTTAATAATTGCTTTTAAGTAAAAAATGAAATATTGCAATGGAGTGCAACACATATTCTTCAAATTGTTGTTACTATATTACTATTTTATTTGTTTAATTTAAAACTTCAATTTGTATATTTTAATCCAAAACACTTTCATTCAAATAAATAAAAATGTTTTATGGAACTGTCATTTGCACTCACTCCTTCCGGATAAGAACTATGATTTTTTAAGAATTAAACTGGAAAAAATTACGTTAACTGAAAATTAATATTATAAATTAACAAGATAGAAAGTTATAAAAATGAACTAACTTATTCACATCTTAATAATCTTTTAAATATCTTTATATAATTGTCTTTATCTTTTTAAGTAAAAATATAAACGATGGTCAGTTAGTTAATGATGGTTTTTTCAGCAAAACGGTTTTTTTATGAAAAATTTGCAAATAAATAAAATTTCTCAAAGAGAATAATAATAATTTTTAAAAACTTACTGCAAAATAAGATTTTGCAGTTGATTGTCTTACATATTGATAAAATATTGAATGTTAGATACTTTACATAAATCACTCAACATTCCAAAACATATATTCTCTACTATTGTAGTCTCATTCCAAAAAATATATTCTCCATTACAATAAACCCTTTCCAAGAGATCACTTCTAAATCACTAAAATTTGGTGAAACTGAGGTTTTTTCTTTCTACAAATTTTTCAGCATTAAACTTATCTTACGATTTATTATTAATTACCCTTTCTGTTTTTTTTAGTTTTTAAATTAAAATTGATAAGGTTGATAATGTAACTTGAACTGCATTTCAACATAAGCGAGACGCAAGCTAACAACGTTTGAGGATTTTGTAGTTTATAGGAATATGTGTTGTTTCATTTGAAAAAGATTACAGCAAATAAGGCTCCAGGACCTGACAACATTTACCCAAAAGTTTTGTAGAATGTGCAGAGGAATTAGTGGATGATATCTTAACTATTTTCATATCTTCCTATAACTTGGGGACTTGCCAGTGGATTAGAAGTTGGCAAACATAACACTGCTCTTCAAGAAAGGGTCTAAAAATAACTAGTATAATATTTTATTATTTTTATTAATGATATTAATGATATTTCTGGGAACATCAATATTTTGGCGGATGATGTCAAAGTCATCTGAATCGTAGACACGGAAGAACAAGCTTCAAGAGGATTTAAATCAAATTTCAGGTAGGCAATTAAATTGAGAATGTCTTTTTCCACAGGGAAGTGCTTCATTTTAGTCCTGGGAATAAACGTGCAAGCCATTATTTGCAAAGTTCCATTATTAGTGAAGCAGAAGCAGTTGTTGATCTAGGCGTACCAATTAGTCACAACTTCAAGTTTAGTCATCAGTGCAGCAAAGTAAGTAACAAAGCTAACAGGATGTTGGGTTTATCAATAAGGCTATTTTGAACAAGTCTAAGGAAGTTTTATTGCTATTATACAGAAGTTTGATAAGACCTTATTTAGAGTATTCTATTCAGCTTTCCATTAGAAGGGTTTGATGGACCTTAACTATTATCTAATAATTAAAGATGCTTATAATGAAAGGAAAGAAAGGAGGCTCAAAAGAACCAAGCACTAAGACCAGGGGACTATTGTACTACTCCCCAAACCGAACATTGACTCTAAAAGAGACCTGCAGCTGGTGCAAAGCTCAGCAAACACTTGATAGGAATGTCATGAATTTCCCAGGGCTTAAGATGCTTATAAATATTAAACCTGCCTATTATTTAAGAAGTAAAAAAAAGTGGTTTAAATCAAAAACAATTTTTCTTTTACATGAGTGGAATGATGTGCAGTGGAAGAAAAGGCACAAAGTACAGCCTCAAAAAGAAAGAGTCCATAAATGGTGAAGAAAACCCCAAGTTGTAGCTGAGTGTAAGGCTCAAGGAAAGATCCATCATGAGAATGTTCATGGGAACCATCTGATCCATGCATATGGAGACCTAAAAACTGAAAAAAACAATAGATTACAAAACATACTTGCATATGGGGTTTATAAAATATTTTAATGATTGATAAAGTGTTACACAATAAAACCCAAGGTGGCTAAATTTAATAAAAACTATAGAAATTACAGTAAAATTGATATCTACTTAGTAAGAAAATCTTTTCAATTAAGCTTAATAGGAACTAATGTTTTTACTAATATTTCAATAGTATGACAGTGTCCATATGTAAACATTAAAAAACAGTCATTGACATTAAATTAGGAATAAATATATAAATTTAACTAGGCTTTTACTGAGAATTTTTCATTTATTGAAAAGTTATATAAACTAATATTAAAAATTGACTAGTGAGTCTATAATCAATCTAAAAATTAAAAGGACTACCTGGGGCATGAGATGCAATAAGGCATCTCCAGCAAGTGTACTAAAAGCAAGACCATAAAATCCAGCAATGATGTAGTTGTAAGCACGTTTTGTCATGATGGGTAGTAAAAGAACTCCGGCCAAAGAAGTCAAGCTGATCACAAAAACTGATAGCGATCCATAGCCATAAACTATTTCAAAAAATAGGACATACTTATGATTAGACTTGAGTTCAGTTATGAAATACACAACAAAGCATTTTTTAAATAATGCATGGTGGAAACAAGAATGCATTTGTTTTAATTTGAACTTTTGAAAGTTATTGTAGCATGAAAAAAAGGAAAATTTTCCTTGTGCAAGTTCTGCACGATAATATCTGTAACTACTTGAAACAGGAAATAATAATTTGCGGTTAGTTAACAGCTGCATAGTAATTGTTTAACTGCATAAAAACTTTAAAATCACTAGATTGACTTTATAGATTATAGCCCAGTGGTAAATACACTTAACTATTACAAATTTATGTCTATGACAAAGAAATAACAAGATGCAATAACATTAATTTCAATAGAAATAAAGAATTTTTCATAATACCTATTTGTTTTATTTAATAATATTTATAAACATATGTAGAATTATTAATTTCCTAAACCTTTTAAAATAGAATTTGTCTCATCACTCAAACTATGTGGCAGTTAGCTAGAATATACTGGAAAAGAAAAATATCAATTTAAAATTCTTTGAAACTTCACTGTTTAGCAGTGCTTTTGTTCAGGATAACAAGAGCCCAGATTATATGCAATTGAATATGTGCATATGCAATTGCATGTTTTTGCTCCTTTTGAAGTTATTGCATATATTATTGTGTGTTTTCACATGATTTAATTTTAATGAATGATTAAAAACAATTATTTTGCTCTTTAGAATGAATGAAAAATCAACATATGGAAAGTTATTTAGTTTGAATGTATACTGCCCCTTTTGGTACTCAATAGAAAAAGATTTTCAAGTGGAAAGGAGTCGGTAAGAGACCCTAAGTTAGAATATTTGTCTATAACAGGTCTGAGTTTTTTTTGCTCGCAAACAATAACTCCATTTTTTAGATTATATATTCAAATTTCTGCGTATAAAATACAAATTATTATATTCAGGAAGGGTTCAATTGCCGATTATGAAAATTATTCGTCTACAAATGGAAATTTAATTTATTGATTGTGAAAAAAAAAAAAAGACAAACTCTATTTTAAGAAAAAAAAGGTATTTGACAGTGGAAGACTTTGATAACTTTTCAAAACGAGAGGTCATGAGTGGATTACTGGAATGTCAGGGGACAATTACTTTGAATGTTGTCCAATAATATGTGCAAGATTTTCTTCCTTAGGAAGAATATTAGATGATAGATGACAGTGTACAGAAAACCTCGAAGAATTTATTGTGATTTTTTGTGTATAATGTACATACTATTTTCTGTATAATTACATGTTTTCAGACATATTTATCACTTTAATAACTGAATACAAAATATTCAAATATCATTTTTTTTTAAAATTCAGGTGTGACATTTCTCTAGGGAATCAAAAAATTATTACTGTATAATTTTTCACTCTTCAGTGCATATTTTAAGTACTTTTAGAGCATATAATCCAGTCTCTGCAGATGCTTGAATGAAACTATGCAATTTTATATGTTTGGAACATTTAGGCTCTTATACATTTGCTTATTTATTTATATATTTTTACTGCAGAGCTAGTCTGTAAATTTCATTTAAGAAATAATCATTCAACTTAATTTAAATTTTATCAGCTTTTACTTTATGTGAAATAAAAATATCAACTCCAAAAGAAAGAAATAATAAAAACTGTCAAAAAAAAAATCATAAAATTCAAAAATGTATGATGCTATCAAAAAAATAATTCTCTCTAAATATTTAACATTTAGAGCTATTTCAAATATCACATTACCAAACCAAGAATACAAGGCAATAATTTTTTAAAGAACAAAGTACCTTCTGCACGAGATGGAGCAAGAGCTGGGGGAGGAACAGGTGCTGCACAGACTCCACTAACTATCTGCTGAATAAGAGCAGGACACAATGCTAGAAAATCTCCTTTAGTAAGTGAGCTGTTCTTTTGATGGCCAAATTTTAAAATTAAATCTTCAGCATTCAGACACTAGAAATAAATTTGCTATGTTAGATCTTTTATAGCCTTAGAAGTTTTAAAGGCATTTTTCGATCTTATTTACTTACTATGAGTTTCATAGTAGTATTTCATAGAAAATGAACGTTTTTCAAATAGCTAAACAATTTAACAAATTATCTTGTAAATATTAAAAATGATTTTGAGGCAAGAGCTCAAAACCACCTTTGGACACCAGCTGGTTTGTCTCTCCATACATCAGTACCTACATGGTATTACTCGAGAAAATTCATGGCAGCTAGGGTGTTAGATGGACAAAAATTATGCAAAAAATTTAAATTGTAGTCTAAAGTGGTCTCAAGAAAATATTCCTTTTTATACAAAACATTAAATAAATTTATGAAAATGTATTCAAAAATAACTATTTTCCTGATGAATACAGATAATTCACTATTTGTGCCATCTGCAGGGTTTAATTTATTTTACTACACTTGTGATTTATTAAACATAAAGATATTTATCATTTGTGCCCAGCAAAAGTGAGAAACTGATAGATATTACCAAACATATTTTAGTACATTGGGAATTTTACCTTTGTAGCTAAACTTGCATATTTGTCATTTAGCTGTAAAGCCGAGTCCGTTCTCCTTTCATTTTCGCCATTGCGAAGCAAATATACCTTCTTCACATCATCTGCCTGCTGGTATGTTTCATCCTCATCTTTCTGTTTTTCTTCCTGATGGGAGAAATCACTTTTCAAGGATGCAGATGGGGCATTGAAATCTCCACTTTCAGCTGTTAGATCCTTGGAATCAGCAGACTCCATAGTTTCTGAAGATGATCTTCGAAATCTAGAGCTACCTGCTGTTGAAGTAGTTGTAGACAACACCCAATCAATATTTTTTGTCGTGGTAGTTGGATCAGAGCTTCCAATACTAACGGTAGATTCATAATGCACCATATGATCCTCATCTACAAGTGAAGCATTGTAAATGCTTGTGTTAGCCACTGGCTGTAAGTCTATTTCCACAGGCACTGGAGAAGAAGCTATATATTTGCTGTCCGCATCTTCATGACTAGAGTTCACATGCTCAGGTTCATTTTGTAGCATATAGTGGTCATTGTGTTCTTTGTGATCATGTTCATCCTGGTATGTAATGTCACTAGCACTTTGAATAATACTGTTCTGAGTAAAATTTTCATGGTCTTGTTCAGAGTGGATCAAATGGCTATTATGTTCTTGTTCATTATAGAGATGCTGATGATTGTGGCTATCATCATCACCATGGCTGTGTACAAGACGGTCATGCTTGATAGAATGATCATGATCGTGCCCAGAATGGTCGTGGTCATGATCATGGTCTGAATGATCATCATGATCATGATGTTTGTGATTGTTAAATCTTCCACCACTAACACTGTTTTTCTCATCTGAATGGCTATGATGATCATGAGTATGGTAAAGAGAATACAGTCCATGGGAATGTTTACATTCATTATGGTGTTCATGTTCATGAGGATGGATGTCATGATCATGAGAGTGATGATCATGATCATGGCTGTGGCCAGTATTTTGAAGGTCATGAATCATTCTTTTAAGACCTAAAATAATAATAATAATTGTTAAACAGTAAGTTTCAGTGAAGAAAAGATACTAAATCAAATTGATTTCTTAAGGGAAAAAAGGACAATTCTTTTAAAAATTGACAATGTAATAATGAGTTTATCCCTCACTCTGCCCCCTCCCTCACTAATTGAAAAAAATCAAATTATCCTGTGATACTATAATGCATAAATTGAGTGGAAACAAAATTTCAACAAAAATACAGAAAGGAAAAAAAATCCATTTGGGGAAGAGGGGGAGGTGCATGCTTACACCTCTTTCCACACAGCAGCAACGCACCTTTGAAATAGAAGGATAAAAGAAAAAGAAAATTGAGAGATACAACCAACAGTGTGGATTGCTCAAAGAACATACATGGTAACTTTCAGTTTCATGCATGGGATTAATAAATTTTGTATCAAAATTATATTAAAGTCTATAATGTCTCCTAATTACATACTTATTAATATTAAAGGAAGGAAATTTATGGTAGTTGAAAAATAGAAACATTATTTATATTGAGTATGAAATTTGTGTATAGTTTTCTCTTTTTTTTTTCCCTTACATTTCAAAAATATTTGAACATAAAAGAAAAACAATTTTTCAAACAGCATCAATATTAAAAATACTACAAAGAGAAAAAGAAAAAACTGAAACGTAAAAATTACCATCGAGGCTCATATAAGGGGTACAAGAGTCTCCATAATGGTGAAAAATGTCATCTAGAAAGTCCGTCACTGATTCATCAGCATCAATACAATGACCTATTAAATGAAATAAAATAAAAATACATAAAAAATAGCGCAAAAGAAATACATAAGTGACATTATTAAAGATGTGTTAAAAGAAATGTAAAAATAGCTTTACTACTACTACAAAACCATATACAAGATTTAATTAATAATAATAATAAACCATGGCATAAGTGGAAACAAATTTCGTTAATTTATATGTGGAAAGCATATATTAATAAAAGTATTTTACCGAATTAATTTAAAATTAAAATTTTCTACACTGTTCAAAAAATCCTATTAACATCATTTGGGTAAACTCCTAGGAGAACATACCGCTTTTCAAAATCGCCAATTTGGCGTCCATTTCGCAGAACGATAGAAGCTGGGTTTCTATCGAATCTGGGTTAGCAAGATTACGCACTTATCGCCAACCACGCTAATGGGGTGGGCTCTCCTAAGACCCAACCCATCATTTGTCCTGGAATTTGATGCAATTAAATATAATTTAAAAGAATATACTTCCCAACTTCAACCATACTGCACAAATTCAATATCATTTTTACCTTGAAATATTTTGCCCATCAGTACTCTCAACATCTGTCGCACTTCCTCTTTTTGTGTAGCAACTTCATTTAATAGAGACATTTCTAATATCTGTTCTGCATTAAAACACTGGAAGAGAGGGAAAAAAAGTCAATATTATATGATTTTAGGAACAAACATTTTATATTCCCAAAAACTACACTAAATCAATAGGATAAATTGATCAGTTCTACTGGAAATACTTCCAGAGTTTGCTTGAGAAAGGAAATGCTTAGCTCATCAACGTCGTGCAGTATACAGGGTGACCAGAAATAACATAACGATTTAATTCGACTTAGCAAAAAACAGGAAAACTTTTTCATGAACAATTTCATCATTTATTAAAAACAATGTATTAAAGGAAAAGATCTCTCTTTTTAAAATTTTATTCAGAAACGCAAACGTTTGGCGAAATTTTCAGTAATTGGCCGCATTTCGTTGGTGTGATTCCCCCATCCTAATCCCGAATCCGAATTAACAAACACTTCCGATCTTTTAAAATTTTGTGACGTTTTTCTAAGTAGCTCTTGCGCGACACCAGGATTTTTTCTTCAGAGAGATTTAGATTCTTGAAAGTAAGAATTTTAATTTGGGGAAAAAAAAGGGGAAAAAAAAAAACTTTTTTTTTTTGAAAATGTATCAAAATTACGTTAGTTATTTTTTTAACATTGTAGATTGATGTTTTTTCTCCTATGAATATCAACCGCTGTAGTGCCAAATGCAAGGCAAGATGTGCAATAGGGTTGTATATAATTTACAGGTTTCAAATGACAGGGCCAGCCGGATGTCCTGTACGGCTCATCAGTTGGAATAGTTTACCGGAAGCGACTTGCGGTGTGGTAAAAAGTTTCAAAAGAGCTCTTGATGTTCATTGGGGACTGATAAATTGACTTGAACCAACCTAGCTGGGCCCAGAGCCTGTTGCTGGGTGATACTTTTGCATTTGTATAAGATTCAGCAAAATAGAACAAAAAACAAATTCAGACAGAGATGCAACGTTTCACCTTTCATTCTTTTTTTACCTGAATACTAAGTTTTATGATTCTAAGCGCGACTGATTGTCTGGCAAAGTCAATGAAAGACTCTAGTTAATAATAAGAATAAGTTAGTCTTTAAGGATCAGTTAATTTCTCAGTTGTTTCAGTGCTCTGGATTTAAGCAGTTACAAATCCTCTTGATGTAGTATATATATTCGATCTTTTGATTAGCCTATTGATGAAAATTGCAAGGCATTTGAACAAGCAACAAATATTTATGCGAGAAGCATGGCGCGATAATCAACTTCCGGACGCCAAGTAACAGTCATAACTCCGGAAGCTCAATACTTTTCAGTAAAAGGGTTTTCTGCAAGTCCCAAAATACGTGCATGCATTATTTTTGAAATTTGTGCTTTAAAAATGTTTCGATTGCTCATTTATAGCAAATTATTCTTTGAAAATTACATAGAACAAACAATAGTAGAAAAACTGTAATAAAAAGATCAAAAGTTTGTGTATTAATTATTAGGGAACATAAATGTGAATTTCGAGAACAAAATTATTTCAGGAACATTAAAATTTCCTTTAGAGCTCATAAAAAGCTTTCACAGAAAATGGTACGGGGCTCCTGTAAGAACTCGGATATTGTAATAAATGAAGTTTTTTAAACAAAAGAATAAACTAATCAACATAATCATCCTTATAGTTATAGTCAAACTAAATAAATTATGAAAACTGTTAGTGTATTGTTTATTTGGATTATCAGCTTAATTGAAATGAGCTGCTCTTTCTCAGTTGCCTGCAGCTAAAATTTTCAGACACTTGTTGAAATATCGAGCATTCACTCATTTGTATTACTTGTTTTATAGTGGCAGCATCAGTATATGCTGTTTTAGTTTAAGTTTTAAATTCGCTGTGTAAAATAGTAAGACGTACTGTTTCTTTTGTCTTGCATTATTTTCTATATTAAATCTTGATTCTTTTGTTATCACCTTAGTTTCTGTTCATTTTACAACAACGCCATTACAACATTTTAGAACGTTCATTTTACATGAAATTCGCTTTCGCCTCGACTTATCATTCCACTATTCTTTCTTTTTATTCATGACTCTTCTGAGTGATTTTGTGGCAATAGCACTTTTTAAAAAAAATTGAAACCGAGTAAATACGGTACTTATTTTTGAACGAGTTCTTACCATAAAAGTTATTGTATTTCCTGTTTCCATTTAATAATGTATTTTGTTTTCAACAAATTTGGAGGGGGGGATGCCAAGTGCAATTAAATTTTCATCAGAACTGAATTTTACATTCATTTTAGCCAAAACTTTCACTGCACTTGATGCATATTTTGTTTCGTGACAATTGCATTTGATAATGCATTTCAACAGATTTTATTTAGTAGCATGCATTTTTGAATGCGTTTGTTCCATAAACATATTTACATATGATATGCAACAGCGCACGAAAATAATTATTTGCATGTCCCATTAAAATTCCTTGTGCATACGGGTTATACCGATACCCCATTCATCCTCGTTTCCGAGGAATCATAGGTCACAGCCTCATAAACAAATTCTCGCTTTCATTCTATAGCAGCCTATTTGAATACGGCCGATTTTCGCAAAACTCATTGTGAAACAGCTCAAGATTAATAATGAATAGCTTAAGTTCACAGGAGATTAGTTTCGTTACTTTGTTAGAAAAGATCTTTTAATTTTAGCAAAAGAAAAAACTTCATTACTGAAAAATACTAAAAAAAGTTAGAATAATAAAATTGAATAAAAATACATCGTGCACGTTTTCTTTTTCGATAGGACCAGTCGTTCCCACTTAATCGGGTAACGGATAAAGAAATGCCCCGTTATTTTCACTAAAACCCACAAACCTTAAATTTTCCTATAGAGCCAATGTTACAGTTCCAAGCTTAGTTTTAAAGAGAAAAATACCAGAAATATAGGGATTTAATCATTTTTTAAAAGAATCAATAAAAATTAATGAAAAGAGGGAGTCAAACGCGGTCAATCCGTTTCCCATGAGACCGATCATTCCCGAATTTGTTAATCAACGCCGAATTAAACTTTTACACCAGGCGCGTAGGAAAGGGGGGCTCAGGGGGCTTCAGCCCCCCCCCTCCCCCACCATCAGAAATCAGGAAAATCGGTTATTTTGTGAAAACTATGAATTTATTTTAATGATCTATTAAAATATTCATTTATTAGTGATTTTTTGTAATTAATATTATTAATAATGAGTGAATACTAATTACTTTTTAATTGTTACTTGGTTTTTCTTGGAAATAATTTTGAGCATTTGGATCTTTTTAAAAACTACAATCGAATTGGATTTTTATCATACAGGAACTTTTCAATGAAGATTTTAGAAGCATGGAGATTTATAATGATTGAGAAATAAATCTACATTTTAATTAAAAATATGCAGCTTTTTTTTTTATAGTTTTATCGAGAAATGCTTTTTACGACCTTTCGATTCAATTTAACATTCTTGGGGGAAAATGGGGGAGGGGGAAGAATAGCCAAAAGAACGAAATGTTTAATAAAATTTTAAACATTTATTCGTTCTAACAATTGAATGCCATTTTGAAATCAACAGCGAGTTTAAATTTACCAACCGATCAATCAACAAGTTAATTACTATCGATAAATGTTTCTTGCGAATAGAATATTGATACAGAGTTGAGAAATTTTATATCCTTTGTTATTTTAATGATGCTTACGAAATTTATAACAGCATGCATAATTTTTACCATTTGCGAGGCTACTTCGTATGGCAGCAAATTACCTTGATCTAAAAGTTATTAACTCACAAAATTTTGCTCGAGAAACAAAAATTATTATGTATTTATCATTCCCGAAAGAATTTGCAAAACCTAACTAAACTGGTATTTTATTATTACCTTGCATAAGAAGATTTTTTGTGCGACAGCTATTTGAAAATGCTCTTTTCCTAAACCGTAACAGGTTCTTCTTCAATTTCAAAGATTCGCATACTTTTGGGCTTTGAATTGACAACACATAAATAAAATTTTCTGTTTTGGAAGCTAATTGAAAACAACACAGTTATTATGTATGAAAATGGCAACAACAATGAGTTCTAATGAGGGCCATTCGTGATGTGAGTCCACCTCTACGCATGCGTGCAACGAAAACTCATCACGCAGTACCTATCAACATTACAGCATTGGTAGTAAAAAGGGGGAAAAAAAATCACGGAATTAAAGAAGCGTTATTTTTGCGTTTGCGTTTCTATCAATCCCCTTTTATTAACATACAAATAGAAAACAAACGAGTCCCACTAGAAATTTCAATGGCATAAACTAAAAGCCCACATTTACTAAATCGGTTTTCCCACTGAATCGATTCTCTAAAACAAAGAGGTAGCGCCAGACACAACGCTACTTCAAATAAATGTCAAGAAACCAACATTCGTAAATCTATTTTGTGTTTAAATAAGCGACACATATAATGAAAGTGCGTGCCAGATTTTGAATTTTGCGTGACGAAAACTGAGAAAGGCGAAGGTAAAAAACAGTTTCAAGGTCAGCGCAGGGATGTTTATATATACAATCCTTTGTAACCAGGAAAATGAGAAGAGTAAGATCAATTTTGAGACAGCTGCGAAGTTGGATTTCCAAAAGAATATACTAATTTGTTAAAATAAATTGGCGATAATTTACGATGAGCTGATGAATTGGAAATACTGGAATGGATATGTATTTTACGGAATTATCTTGCGAACTATAATTTTAAAACAGCGTTTGCAAACCCTTCAAGGAAGCCTTTGGACTATGTGTCCAAATTGCAAAGAACAATAACGACCGTGCAGTTTGATTGTTTATAATCTTCAAAACTGAAAATATCGTCGGCACGATAGATATATTTTTTAAGAAAAGGAGAGAGAGAGAGGGTCACGTTGGGCTCTTAAACTTTTAATTCATGAAAAAGTTTAAAACCGCAAAATATGAATACGAAAATATGAAATACGAAATTCTTTATGTGCATTTTTTTCTGCAAAGAACAGATAGATACAAAAAATTGCAAGACCTAACACAAAATTTTAGGTTAACTTTGGAGACGTTAGAGGAGGTGCAGGAGAGCCGGTAGCTCTTCTCCAGAAATTTTTCGAAATTGACTTTCTAAAAGGGAAATTTTATGTTCTGCTCCATAAATTTGAGGGATATGGAAGGGGGCGGGGTTCCCTTCTGATGTTCTTTCAAAATTAAAGTTCTGAAAACTTATTTTTAGGCAATTTTGTGATGTTAAGGGAAAGAAATCTCGGCGATGCCCTGGAACTTTTCGACATTAAAGGTTCTAAAAACGCAATTTTAAGTTATAATTCTTCATATTTCTAGCGGCTCTCCTGTGGAAATTTTAAGAAATTGAAATTTCAAAAACACAATTTTAGGGTTTCTTTGGTGACGATAAAGGAAAATGATGGTCCTCCTCAAAAATTAACGAGACGCAATTTTAGACTTTTTGATTATGGGAAGCGTGGGAGGGGGGAAGTTTGTAGACTATTTCCCGGAAATTTTTCCGAATAAATGATACAATTTAAACTATTTAGTAAAAATGCAATTTTAGCAGCATTTAGAGAAGCTCGGGAGGGCTTTGGGGTTTTAACCTGGAAATTTTTCAAAATTGAACTCTTTAAAACGTTTTTAGGCTATATTTGGTGAGGGTTTGGGGACTGTGAGGGGTTCCAGAGATCTCAATAACTTATTTTCCCAAATAGGAATTCTAAAGACGCAGTTTTAGATTACTTTTGGTGATGGTTGTGGAGGGAGAGAATCTCCAACGACTCACTACTGGAAATTTTACTGAACCAAATTTTATTGCTTAAATTTTTTTTTTTTCCATCCCCTCCGAATATAACCCACATCCCAACTATTGAGGGTGCAATTGTAATTGTGGAGAAAAAATGTTGAAATTTAAAAAAAGAAATACTTTTATTTTTCATTATATGAGCGACACTTTTTCTCAATATAACCCCGAAAAACCCGTTTAATGCCTTCATTAGAAATCCTCCATTAAGAGTCGCACCCAACTTACAAACCTATTTTTCGAAAAAAATGTGCAGGTGGTTTTATTATAAGGTAACTTAAAATACTTTTGTTCTTTACGCCTGTAAGTAAGCATCATCGTTCTGATTCATGGTTACATTTCGTTGTCGTAGCTGGCATTTTAAGTTTCGATTCTTATGTTAATAGACACTAAATCACTCAAACAAAGTGCGCAACAATTTTATGTCTTATTGACATTCACCTTCCATTTTCTATTTTATTCAGCAATATTCCAAATGCCTTAGAGAAAGACGAAAATCTAAATGATAACAGACTCCGAGAAATGGAGACATAAAACATTTTCAGAAATTGAGGTTACAATGGCTGAGAAATTTTGGTAAAAACTAGAAAAGAATTTACAGGTTCTCTAAATACTTAATAACACATCCTTTACCAATTACATAACCAGGCCCCTCATTGCAAACTTTCACGGGTTGCAAAACGCACATAATCAATAAACATCACATGAAAAATAACAAAATACAAACACCTCAGAATAACCCAAATATTTCTCAAAGGCGAGTACGGCAAAGTCAATGACGAGTACGTTTAAAACCAAAGATGGCGTACGTATAATACGTCCAGAAATGACCTATTGGGTATTTGGTAGGGCTCGACCGATGCCATTTTTTGGCCGATGGGCCGATGTCGATAGTTGGCTGATTGTTCCGAGGTCGGCCGATGGCCGATTGCCGATTATTTTCCTCTTCCATCGGCCGATGGCCGATGGACAAAATTCGCTTTTAACCATTATGCTTATCAAAAATGTCATTTAAATCATTTATTTATTTTAATATTTATAAAAACATAAATGCATTATTCAAGCACTATAAAACGGTTACTGTTTGTAGGAAGTTTACATAATAATTAAAACTAAAAGAATCACTCGCAATTCTAGTAAAGTAATTACACTATTTGGTGGTAAAAAAAATAGCTATATCAGAGGATTTTTAATTATTTTTCTTATCCTTTCAAAAGAACTCAACAACTATTGGATCGGATCGGATCTCCGTCCCTTTCCTCCAACATTTTTTCTTTGTAGCGCCTGCACTGCAAATAACAAGCGCAGCTGCCTTTATTTTCTTATTTTTGTTTTTATGGGGAGGAATGGAGATGTTATAATACAGACTAACAAATAATGTGGATTTGTATCTAACAAAATTGTCAACCCCCTCGGATTTTTTTCTTGATTTCCCCCCGATTTTTAAAGAAAATCGGGAACGATTCTGTTTATTTTTTATTATAAAAAATATTTTAACTAAAAATAGCTCTTTTTATAAAATAAAAATAAAATATTAAAACGTTTCGCTGGCAGTAACGCACCCCCCCCCCCCCCCCCCATGTTCATAACCTAGAAATACTGAATATTGCTTCAAGAACAGACGTGAGATTTTTTTTTGTCATTACCAATGAATGTAGAACTAAAAGGAACCAATCTTATTAGCTTTCTTTCTTGTAAGTTAAAAATTACACTAAACTACCCGACATATGCTTTATATTTTTATGAGCACAATGTAAGGTTACCGAAATAAACTAATATTTTGTAACGTGCAAAATTTTTGAGCACCAGCAGTTTTCTATTGACAAATAATCTTCGAGAAAACACGTGATCAATTATAAAAATCAAGATGTATTTTGAAAAAAAAATATATATATATATATATAATATATATATATATATATATATATATATATATATATATATATATTTGTAAGCTAATAAAGAAATTGTAGCATTTTTATTAAGATATTATTCCACCCTGTCTCGCGAACTCGTTTTTTAAGAATTACGTTTTTAAAAATTGCAAGTCGAACTTGAACCACATAAAATTATGATCCATAAACATTTATACTGAAAAATTGATTCATATTTTTTATCAGTATGTTCTATGTTGTAAACTAATAATAAAAGAACAAGAAATATTCGAAACTGAAAGCAGATGCAACGAGATTGTTGTACAATAGCAGAAAAACTATCAACTGTCGTAACATCGACGTCATGGCATCGAAGCGAAAAAAAAAAAAAAAAAAAATATATATATATATATATATGCTTAAAAAGCGCAGTTTACACGGGGAAAAATTAAAATAAGTGTCGTAAAAAACATTAAGATGTATTTTTAAAAAATATGTATCGATCAATCTTTGAAAATAAAGAAATGTTACCATTTTTATTAAGATGTTATTAAATCCTGTCACGCGAACTCGCATTTTAAGAATTCAATTTTTGAAAATTGCAAGTCAAACTTTGACACATAAAGTTTCGATCAATAAACATTTATACTGGAAAATTGTTTCTTATTTTTGATCATTTTTTTTTTCTATGTTGTAAACTAAAAATAAAAAAAACCGCACACTAAAAGCAGATGCAACGAGACTGCTGCACAATTGCAAAAGAACTGTAACACGTGGCATGGAAGAAGGAGAAAAAAAACCGCTAAGAGAAAAAAGTTTAAGCAGGTAAAATTATTATCGTACTTTAATTGAGTTGAATTTGTATTGTTTACAATTTTGGAATAATAAGAAACATGACAAACTAAAAGCAGATGGTATAAGATTATTGCATAATGACATCTAATGCACTAAGTCATTATTTAGGGAAAAACGGACAAAATGAGGCAACTAACCTAGTGCGAAAAACAAACAGCACGCATAAAACGCCTCTATTACTTTTAGGGGGGAAATACGTGTAAAAGTCTCAAAAAATTAATTTTTTTCTTCATAAATCGATTCTACAACTATTCAATAATATACCCTGAACATTTTAAAGCAAAATTCCAAGTCGTTTAAAAGTTAACAGCATTTGAGCGAGCGCCCCTTTTGGAGCAGTTGAGCAGGTAGTCCCTTATGAACAGGGTCCGAAAAATCCCGGGCGGCAGGTCGCCCGGGCGACTAAAAAAATGCCTTGGCGACTAGTTTTTCAGGTGTTGACAAATGGAAATATTACAGCTGGCTCCTAAAAATTTTCATTGGCTCCTAAGATTTTCGCATTTTTGTCGGACTCTGCTTATGAATGACCTGAAGGGTATTAGAGAACGCTAGCAGATGTCATTTTTTTTTTTTTTAACAATTGAGACCTTGGATATAAATTTCTGTAAGTATTAGTATATATAAGTATTTTTAAAAAATGATTCATTTACTGCCTTAAATTTACCTTCAATACCACTCTTCTCTTCAAACGCGTTTTTCTCGAAACTACTTTTTTCGAATTTGCGTACACTCTAGCTCGCAAAGTTTTTGATCAATCCTTATCAAATTTAGCACACATTTTCTTTATATATACGCGCTTTAGTTGAACTAGAATCATAAACATATCTTTATTTTTACATTTTTTATTGTAAGAAAAGAACAACAACAAAAACAAAAAAAAAGGTTAAAAATCGTATTTAATTTTCCCATTCTAAAAAAAATGAGAAATTTCCGAGTTTTTTTTTGTGATGATTTTAGTTCAACTAGAAGTGACACTTATAAAAAAAGTAGATAAAAAAAATTTGATTTCCAATAAAAACTGTGACCTCCAGGATGTACGCAAACTGCCGACCCGGGTGGCGACTTTCAGTGTGCAGCAGCCGATATCTACCGGATTTTTCAAGAAAAATGTTTGAAAATTTCAATAAATGTTCTTCAATATATCTATAAAATAACTTCAAAATCTCAATAAAATATATTTATTCTTTATACGTTAAAAAAATTTAGGAAAATTGCTCTTAATACGCCGTTTTGCACGTATTTCCCCCCTTAACATATTCTATTTCGCTAGCATTCTGTTCAAAGAGAAATAATTTCAAAAAGGAAGGTTTCGGGCAGCGATTGCTTAAACTACTTTTCCGAATATTTTATCAAATACACTTTGTAGAATGACATCATTTTTGAGCTTTTTTTAACTGCTGTGCTGCCTGTTATTGTCTGGAAATAGAAATTTAGCTATGAAGGAAAAAAGTAAGTTAAAGACAGAGAATGTTTTCTGGAAAGTTGTAACTGCGAAAAACATCGGCCTTGCATCGGCTTTTAGATGTTTTTAAAGGCCGATGGGCCGATGTTTTTCTAAAGTTAACGTCGGTCATGCCGATGGCCGATGGCAACTTTGTTGAACAATCGGCTGCCGATGCATCGGTCGAGCCTTAGTATTTGGGAGTTCATTTATTTATTTACTTTTTATAAGAGGATTTTTTCCAGCAAAAGGTTTCTAAATATATGCAGGCACATTTTCGCCTTGAAAAATTTTAGCGTCTCTAGATTTACACATTCCAAGTAAGCAACGTAAAGCTTATAAATATTGATAAAAATTTAAGATTTTTTAACAAAAGCAGGAAAAGTCCAAAAGTAGAGCGCAAGGTTTGGGAATATCATTTCAGCATTTATTAATAAATGAAACTGCAATCAAAACTAAAATGAAGTAGTGATATGCTTGAATGGGTGCGAAAAGTATTGCTTAAAAAAGTAGAAGGTAAATTTACACGTCGTAAGGCAAAATGTGATTTTCTTTTCTTATTAAGAACTTTGAAATGAGCTGAAAATGTCTGCCAGGTACATAAGGTAAAACACACCTTGGATGTCATTTGCACTTTTTTTTGCAACATTACTGAGGCATAGAACATCGAAAATGATGAACTTGAAATGGACTGTACTTGCAGTATTTTTAGAATACATTAATATCATATTTGAACAAGACAACAATACAGAGGAAAGTGAGTTTTATTTTTCAGAGAAATAAAATTCCTTTTTTCTTTTAAATGGGGGAAAAATAGAAAGGCAGCAATGAATGTAAAATTATGTTTTTAGATTTGGTTTGTTTTCTCGGTGTTCAGTAGCCTTTGATTTCTTTTTTCCCCCTTTCGTTAACAAATACTATGTTTTCAAAAAATAAATAAATAAAAAAATTTAAAATTTATGCAAAGTAAATTACTCAATGAGAAAACATTTTGATTTTAAATTAAAAAAAAAAAAAAACGTTGAGGAATTTGAAAGTTGAACGATATAGGCTTTATTTATTTACTACTAGAGAAATTAAAAATTGTTGAAGCTTTTTCTACTATACTGACTTCCACTAAAAATGAGAGTTAAAAATAAATAAATAAATAAAACTTTTAAGACGGAGGTGTTGAATCGCTCACAGAGCATTCATGCGTTTAAGCGAAGGCATTCATCCATTAAAGATGATCATTAAACTGGTCGTGAAAAACAACTTCTTCTGCGACTAATTAGACACATGAACAAAAAGAATTAAAAAGCTCATGATTGAAAGATAATTTGTCCAGAGGCTTTGAAAGCAAATATCCGCGTAAAAAGGGCAAATCTGGGATGTTCACACTTGCAACCGGCTGATACGGTAGTGTTCCAATTTTGGTCGCACGAGTGGCGATGCAGAAAATGTGTCAACGCGTTTTCAAGTGGAAGTGAGTAGTAGTGATAGCACACTCAAGTATATGGGTTGCTCTCATAGGGCATTAACGTATACTTATGTAATAGTTTATTTGAAATGCATGATTTAAATAAAATTATTCGTATATCCGTTATTCTATATAATAATCATAATGCTAATAATAAAATTGATAATAATAATAATAATACAAAACGGCATTCCATGACATGATTTGAAAAACATGATGACGATCACGACCATACTGAACCAAGCATACACAGTTTTTGAAGCTACTTAGATTTATCTCGAGTGTACAAAGTTAACAATAAGCAGGCCAATAAATATATCACTATTAATTAATAATAAATATTTATATACTTCAAGACAAAAGGATACGAATATTATGCAAATTTTTGTCTGATAAGGTGAAGACATAAGTTTTTTTAAAATTTAATTTAATTAATTTATTTATTTTTAGTATTGGGGCCGGGGGAACTTCGTAAATGATCGCTTAGGAAAAGCTCCGATAGCAAAAACGAACCCTTCACATATTTTTTTTACATTCATTTATATGAAAACAATTCCCTAAAATACTTAAAATGCTGTATTACGTACCTCCCTCATACCATACTAATATCACTCCCATACTTTGCACAAAGGGAAAACAAACAAAAAATGAATAAACAAATAAATTTCGCACAATAGCATTTTACAAAATACTGATCAAAAATTCACTTTTTCGGGAGTTTCGTGCTCTGTAGATACCCTGCTATATGTTTTAATATTACGTAATTAATATTACTGATCCTTTAATTACTACTCTTAATTAAGAACATAACCATTAATACGGTTAATATAACATTTACGATGCCATTTCAATTTATTTAGATTAGATCTTATTCTGTTTAACTACCGCAAACAGCCGTGAGCTTAAAATAAAACGATCATAAATATAATATTTTAATTTTAACAAGTAAAAGCTTTGTTTCATTTAAATACTACTTACTATGACACTAATTTATTTTAACTGTCAGTTACCACATTATTTATTAAATTATATTTCGATTTCGGAAAGCCTTTCAATAGCGTTTATTACTAACGTTGCATTTTATCAAAAAGACGCAAATTAAAAGTACAGAATAAGTTCAAAGATAAAATAGGCAGATTTATTTAAATCGCATGCATTATTAATTACCCTAATCGATTTAACACCTTTAAATACAATAAAATGAAAGCAATATCATTGTCGTCGCCTTTTTAATATGAAAATTACTGCGTTTTCAATTTCCTATCAAATTACAAAGATATAAATTCTCCAGATCACCAATGTGAGCGAATATGATCAACTAATGATTTAAAAATTATAGACCTGTAACATCCATCATCGTTATGTGTGAAGAAATCAACAATTTTCTAAATTTCGAAAGAATGGCGAAAATGGAACACAGCCGCGCCTGTCAAGAGCACCAAGGAAGCTATCCTTCAACGAATTCTAATTACAATATGTCAATGTCGATCTGTTTTGCTAAATTGTAACGCACCTTTTCTTTCTGCTGTTTAGTGAAACCGCATGAAAAGATAACCTTTGCATTACAATAAATAACATTTTTCACATGAATATTGCAAATAACACAGCAATTAATAAATATACTCGAGTTCGCCCAAAGGTCGACATTCGACCACAATTCATTAAATTTCTCAAGTTCAGCCTCGAACGTTTAAACATTTCAATTAGCGATAATCTCCTTACTGCTACTGATTGAACAATGAGTTAGTTATTTAATTTAATGCATTTGTAACACGCATTATACAGAAATTTCATCTTTCCGCACTCCTACTCCTGTAAAGAAAATAGAAATATTTATTTCATGACACCCTACAGCTATAGACGAGACTTCTTGTTTTACTCTTAATCGTTTACGGCGAGGACATTTCAATTCCATATTTTACGTGTTTTGATTTGAACATTTTTTCTGTTCAATTTTGAACAGTTCAAAAAAGCTTAACTTTAGCGCCTGTGAGCTAAGATGAAGAAAGTTATGTAAACTCTGGGCATAAGACCCAAGTTCCTATGAACAAGCTTAATGAAAGAAGCTCTCAGAGTGAACTATTTTTTTATTTGAATAATTTTTGTTCATTTTAGAAAAGTTCAAAAAAATTAACATAAAGCTTATGAGGAATTTTCAATCTTATATAAATCCTGATCTAACAGACGGATTTGCTTGGAACAAACTTTATCGGAAAGATGTTATGACGGAGAACATGTACAAAGTTCAACCAGAATTAAACAAGTCTATATTTCTATGAAATTTTTTGATCGGAATTTTTAAGGATTTTTCTGAATGTATAAATGAATGAGGGAATGTGATTGACTAAATATATAAATGAAAAAAGAAATAAATGAGTGAATAACATGAATGAGTAAATGAATGATTGAATAAATGAAGAAATAAATAAATGAATGAATGAATATATGAATGAGTGAATGGATAAATTAGCGAACCAAAGAATGAATAAATAAATATTCACTGTTCAAAAGGGTCATTTGAAGTAATTAAGAACTCAAGCTAAATGAGAAAGAGAGAGAGTTGGTGTTTAAGAAAAAGAAGGCTCCTATAGTTCAAGACGGAACTTCTTGTTTTAACTAATAAAAGTAAACTACTTGAATTGTCTTCATCTCAGTTTGAGCGATGCTATACATTAACTCTATTATTGTATTTCCTCAAATTAATAAACCTAACCCACGCTGAAGCCGCACAATAAACAGCATCCACAGCATTTAAAATATTTACGGAAGAAAATGGTAGTCTAATTTCGCCAAGAGAGACTGATGGATAGAGGTGCAGTACCCACGAGATGAAAATAGATCGAAAACGAATTTATTACGCTTTAATTGGGACGCTGATAAAAGGAAGCGATAGAAAAGCTATTTTCCGATATTCACGCTTACGTTCAGCTGCATAGAAATGCAGAATACTATGCAACTGGCTATTTTTATGCAACTTGATTACAGTTTTCGGATTGCATATTTTGTGACGTAAGGAGCTCAGTTGAAATATACCGCAACTGAAACAAAGGTTTTTAATTTAAGGCAATTCTTTCCGCCTCTTGTTTACGATGAAAAGCAGCGATAAATTTAATTGAGATGAAAGAATGAAATATTTTTCTTTAAAGCTAAAGAAATTTAGATTTATATGTCCTATAAAAGGAAATAAAAGTCAAAAATACTTCATATTAGTATGAGGCAGCGAGAGAAGTAAAGACGGCAAGTCACAAAAGAAAGATTTTAAACAAAATAATTACAAAGTTTGAATCATATTACATATTCATTTTGTAGTCTTGATAAACTACGTTAGACTGCAGCAAATGTCAGGGAACAAACCCACTAAATTCCTTGGCGGAAAAGTTTCCCCCATCATTTGCACTATTTATCCCCAGAGTTTCACTTTTTTTCAACCCCTCATGATCTTATGCGTCTCATACACATTTTAATGTCTTTAACTTTCAATCCAATTAAATATGCAAAACCTTGACTACATTTTAACCTATATTATTTTACTTGTGGGAATTCGAGTGGTTACGCTATCGCATAAGCTGGTTTATAAATGCTGGTGAACGGATCTTTGAGTGATACTTCTCTGGAGCAAGGCAACTTTGAAACATTGTGACCTACTTGTTAGAAATTTAACCTACAGCGGCCAACTTCATCGGGGGCATGTTAATTTTTTTAGGTACACTTGAACTCCGTAGTAGAAGATGTCTCAGTTTTTTGTGTTTTACTTATATATTTATTTTATTCTTAACAATATATTATTATACGTTTTACTTCACGTTTATTTTAATGCCACATAGTAGCTTCATTAGGTATTTGTTCTTGCCGAAGACTTTTTTGCAGTTCAAAACGGAGCTTTTGTAAAGCAAAAGTATATTTATCATTGAAAAAGAAAAATCTTGTGTGTGTGTTTTCCCCCTTTGTAATTGTTTCCACATAATATGCAAAGCAAAAAATTAAAATTTCCTGAAATTTAAAAAACAAAAAATTGAACTTTGCCCCTTTTTTTAATGGTATTTTATATTTTATAAAATATTTTTTGAAAGCAGCCATCTACCAATTCCTTAACTTTAAAATTAACTGGATTATAGTAGAAAATCGCGACCCACCAACAAATGACACGCAACCCACCCCCAGTGGGCCTCACCCACAATTTACAAAACGCTGCTCTAGCGCTTTATATATAATTAATTATCGTCATTATTTATATTTTCGAATCATTCATTTTTCACAATTATAAATTTACTAAAGCCTTCTTAATCTTGGATCAGGTAAAAAGGGAAGATTATTCGAAATTCGATAATTTCCCAATCCTCGATTTGGATAACAATACGATATGACAAACAGGTGACGTTTTATCCGGGGATTGACATAGAAAGAATCTTTTATAATTGTGAGATATTATCAGGGATGCTATATCCTAGTTAAGGATATAGCATACAAGCCAATCCTATGCTATAACCTAGTTAAGGTTTGATTCAAATCTTTCTAAAAATATCTGATTAAAATTTGATTACAAAACACTCTAAGTATAACGAGAAAATAATACACCGGTCTTTTAAAAGTGTTAAACAATCGTTCTGCACATCCTCGCATTCGAAACAGGTTTTTACGCCTATTCTGTGCTTTTACACATTATGTAAAGAGCTAGGGATGAGCAGAAAGTAGGTTAGGGCGGAAAGGAACTTTCTCCGCTGCCTTCGAGACACGAGATAAATATAGACTGCAGCGGGTAAATCATGATAAATGTCGAGTTTTTAGATAGGAATGGAAACTTTTCCTTCATAATTTTCCATATCAAAGCAAGGCATGTGGCTGGGGGGAGGGGGGCAGCCAAACACTTTTGATATATAAGAAATGGTGGAATGCGGGGACATTCTAATGATGTCGTCTTGTTCTTCTAAATGCATTTTAAGCAGTAAAGATGGATACGGAGATATTGTTTTACTTTCCTACTTAATATAAAATGTACATGTCCTTCTGTGTCCTCATGCATCTTGGGAATATTATATAAATGTTTCAAAGCGATATTGCTACAAATTCAATGCCTTCATTCTGTAGGCTTTGTTTGTTTAGATTCTTAGTAGCATGTTTTTCAACATGGGAAACACACTTAGTCACGTTTTAGAAACAGAGATAGAGTGAAAATGGAGTGACGGTTTCATCTGGGGTCCCTAGCACTTTCCGGTAACGAGAGACACAAAGCAATATTATTTCCATTATCTTGAGCTGTAAGGAGTATAACTATAAATGACTTCTCACTTATATTATTCATATTATTACCAACAAAACCAAAAATGATACTTTTAAAGAATTCAAAAATTCAATTCATATTTACTTTGATGTCTGCTATTATTTGTGATATTTATGCTATCAATATAAGATGAGCCTAGATTCAAAATTATATATTTCGGCATGCCAGAAGAGGTGAAAATGAGATAAAAGGTGTGAGTCTAATACTGACCAAAGCATGTACGTAATCTTGACCTGCTAAATTTACTCAAGAGCTTGTATCAAAGAAACGGATCCATTATGTAAATTTTAGGCACAAGGAGGTACAACTGGACTCTTTAATTTGAAGCTGAATTTATATTGTTGAATTGTTGAACGTGAGTAAAGTTCGTGCATAAGCATTTCCCCTTCCCCTACCTTTAGTGGCGTAGCTAAGTGGGGGCAACCCGCCCATTCAGGGGTGACACCCAGCCACGACGAAAAAAAAAGAACCCTTAAAAGCTCCATTAAACAAAGCTAATACCTGAAATTGGATTAATTTTTTTCTATCAATTTCTTTCTACAGTCGACGCTCAAATATAACGACCATCTGCGTCCCACAGAAAAGGTCGTTATAACGAGTAGTCGCTATATTCAGTATTTCCATTAAAATTGGTAGTTTTTAAAAGATTCGAACTTCATTATTTTTTATTATTGGAATTTTTAAAAAAATATCAGTGCAAAATATTAAACAGATTTTAAAGTAGAAAATATAGGGGGAAAAATAGCATTCACATTAATTTCTGGAAGCAGAAAGTCTGAGCTGACATGACACCTGGTACGGTCACTGTATTGGATTAGACGATTCAGAAGGGTCGCTATACCGAAAGCAAATTTACATAGAGTTCACAGGGATAAAGTTGGGACTCTTACCTCTAGTCGTTATAATGGAATGGTCTTTATAATGTGTGGTCGTTATTAAGAGCGTTGACTGTATTTTCAACTTGGAAAAGCGTTTCCTTTCAAAAATACATTCAACGTGTTTTTTAACTGCTAAATACACCATTGCCATCAACAAATACTTTAAATGTTAGGACGCCGATGAAAAGAATGGCATTCCCCCCTTTTTTTTCTGTTTCCAAGTTGTGATGATTTTTTTAAATGCATTGCATGACAATGCGTAATTCGCGCTTACATATATTTTTTTTTTTTTTTTTAGCTACGCCACTGCCTACCCTCCCTAATCCAAAAGCATAAACAAATACTGGCATGATATGACCCGGTGTGGGGACCTTTTTAAAATTGAAAAAAAGCCACATTAATTTGCCAGTTGGGGAATTCAAAATGCCAGCTTAATGCAGGTATTTTCACACCCAAATATGAAAATTATCCATGATGGGGGAAAAAGGAAGGTCATTGCGGGCACAATTTTCGACCTGGCTCTGTAGCCAGGGCAGATTTTCCAAGATGCAGTGTAAAGTGGGTTAGCTGTTAGCTCCGATTGTAAACGTGTTCTCTCTTAATTCCCTGCTGTTTGCTTTAATAAGTCGGCTCATTGTAATTGATTCGTAAATGGGGCTTTTCTTCTGAATTCATCATTCTATTTTTCAATGGACATGCTAAAACACTACCATATGTAACTATTTATTACTTTATATCCCCCAAAATCTAATGATAAAACTAATATACCAGACCAAAAATAACCACAGAAATACCAACAGAACATGTTTATGCGAACTGCACGCGACCGGTAAAGTCGCTAAAAAAATCAAGAAGGCAGTATGGTCAAAGGCGTTAAAAACCTTACGGTCTCAGATTTTTCCTGATGTAGACTTAAATTAAAACAGAATCTTAATAATACGGAAATAAGATCAACAAATGAAGTCCACCACAATGTATATGTAAATTGTTTTACATTCAACATTTTGTTCAATTAAAAAACACTCTGCAAACTTCAGCTAGCTTGTCTAATTCTTCGAATAAAATATATGTAACTCTTAATCAGAATATTTTAAAAAGAAGCATTCTCTGACGTTTGGTAAGCTGCAAAGATTGCAGATAAGTACAACGGTCAATGTCAAATCAAAGTCAGGCCTTGAACCCGGATCCAACCAACAATGAACACGAAACTCCCCTCAGGATTGCTTGAAATTATATTTTATCAAATGTCACTTCAACAAAAAAAGGACTTTTCAGTTCAAGCAACGTCTTTGAAGTCTGTTCATTATAATCATTTTTTCTTCTTTCGCGAATGATACTTGGCAACATGTGTTAAGATTGCATTAATTATGGATTGATGCAGTCCAGACAAGACATATATGAAATGTAACCTTCAAAAGCGACCATTCTATACATAAACCAAGCATATCACGTATACAGTAAGTCACTTATTTCATTGAAGGTTAAGCTTAGAGAATATTTATTACCATCTTGGTGACAAGATTAGACTGCTATGTTACATTCCCCATACGTTATCAACAGTTGTAGTATTGCACCTGCAATTTTTGAGACGAAAAAATAAAAACTGAACGTTTTAAGTTAATTAATCAAAAGAATTAAGAATCAAGTCTTTGCCGATTTTTTTTTACTACTAGGAACGTAGGGAAATCTTCTTTACATAAATAAGGATAGCTCTTCCGCTCCTCTAAAGGTGGGCATAAATTTTCATCCTTTGTACTATCATCATTGTGAGCATTACCTAAATATTTAAACCTTCCAATGTAGCATACTGAGCGAAAGTTTGCTGTTGGAGAACAAATTCTGAATACTTAACGGATGGGTTACGTAAATTTACATTTTTTTTTCCATTGCGACTTCCAAGGACACTCCGTGATTTACATTTCGACAAGAATTTTTAATACACTGTCTTCCATTTCATGCCCATTGTGATATTTTTTCTTGGTACAATTATTATAGTACTATCTGTTTGTAGCCTACTGTACAGTTCTGTTTTTAAGAAATTAAAAATAAAAAAACTGCGCAGAAATTTCGTACCCGTAAAAATGGAAAGCACAAGAGTTTGCCGCGGAAGAAAAAAAAAAATGCCGGATAACTTTTCCACATAACATCCAGAAGCCTTCATGAATAATTCGCAGTTCGGAAAAAAAAAAAAAAAAACAAGATATAGTAGACTCTCGACTTGCGTTACAACGAATCCCTCCGGATTTCAATATTTGAGCTGTTATATCAAATTATTTCTGTACTAAATGAATCAACAATAGCCAAATAATCCCCTTTGCTTTAAGTTTGGTAAAAACCTTTATTTCAAATGGCACAAGAAACAAAACAATATGAAATTGTTAATCTATATAAATAAAACCAAAAGTTTGTGTGTGTGTGTGTGTGTGTGTCTGTCTGTCGATCGCCTCCTGGCGAGATGGAACGGTCTAGAAGTACGAAATTTTGGTTACAGGTACCTTGGGTCAGGTCCTCGTGCACCTCGAAGCGTTTTTCCTAAAATTCGAATTTGTTCCTTTTTTATTCCAATTTAAGCAAAACTGTTAATTTTAGGAATATCTCTTCGAAGAAACGTCACACCTTTTCGATTTTTGCAGCATACTGATGCCCGTAAAAACGGGACAAGATGATCTCTTTCAGAAGTTCGTAGAACGAATAGAACACGCGCAGTATTCGCTTGAAGTAGTTTTCGAACTTTAAAGCAAGGCTTACCTCTGAATTTATCTGCTCAAATTGCGTGTTTTCGCCAAAATAAATAGTACTTTTGTCGCCAACTAGATGATTTTTGTAAACTCAAGATTGAAAAAATGCTGTTTTATCGTTATTCATGCCGTTTTATGAGCGAAACAAATTTTAAAAATTCATTTCATTTTTTATGCATATTTTGTGGATTGCAGACGATTTTTAATGACTTTTTCTTAAGGTTGATTCTTCTTTATTTTTTAATGATTTACCAGTTCAACATTTCATGAAACATTACTTATGGTAGAATAACCGTTTTCTCAGCGAAACAAATTCTAAAAATTCCTTTCATTTTTATGCATATTTTGTGGAGTATTAACTGCTGACGATTTTCAATTACTTTATCTTGAGGTTGATTTTCTTTCCCTTTTTGGCAATTTAATAGTATAGTAGCAGTTCAACAATTTCATGAAACATTTCCTATGGCAGGGTGTCCGCTTTATCAACGAAACAAATTCTAAAAAATCATTTCATTTTTATGCATACTTTGTGGATCATTAACTGCAGATGATTTTCAATTACTATATCTTGAGGTTGATTTTTCTTTCTTTTGTTTTTGGCAATTTAGTATTTATTCGTTCGCTAAAAACTAGGTTGGAAGGTTTTCGATATGGCTTATTTTTGATGAAATTTAAAATTTCGCCAAGTGGTGATAACTTTTTTTCTCGCCCCCTGTCCAGTTAATTGCTGTTATTTTTGCGCTTCGTACCTTTTCCAAACAGCGCCAATAATTGCTATCAGTAATATTGTTATCATTCAATTCAATACGTGATTTACATTATAGGATCATGGCGCATTAGTATTATGCTTCCATTACTATAATAGTGCAATTTGGCGATCTTCTGCTTTATTTTAACTTTTTGAAGTAGCGATTTTGATTGATTCCATATTTTACTCAAGTGAATTATTTTCTAACATTTATTCAATTTTTGTACTGACTGTTTGGCGTCATTTGGACTGAATTTAGTTATTTCTTTCTATCAACTTAAATTTCATACATCAAAATTGGTTAAGTACTGGACATTTTTTAACTTGAATGTGCATTTGCCTTTGGAAATAATGCTTTTCTTTCTTCCGTTTTTATCCGAATTTTATAAAAGTGCTATTTAATTGGATTTTCAGAATATGTTTTGACGATTTTGCAAGCGGGATTTTTCGAAACGGGTGTCCTTAGTTTAATGGGGAATTCGGGATGGACTGTTGGTAATTTTAGGAATCGTAGCTCTTGAAGGTCAGTATTCTAATGGGCATTTTTAGTCACTGACGACTTTATTCTAATGGAGACGTTTTGGGACTATTGTCCTTATTCTATTAGGGATGTTTATAAATATTTGTCTTTATTCAAATGGGGGGCTTTAAGGAATGTTTTCTTTATTGTAGCAGAAATATTCAGGGACCGTTGTCCTTCATATGATGAGCATTTTTAAAGAGAATTCTGCTCTTATTCTGATGATAATTTTTAGATGTGGTGTTATATATTGTAGTTGCGTTTTTTTACAGATTCTTGATATCATTTTGGAACAATTATTCTGATGAATATTAGCATTTTAGTTATTGTTATATTGTTTACTCTGATGGCAATTTTTACGAACTGTTGATGGCATTTTAATGTGGATTTTATGGACTGTTATTTTTGGTCTAAAAGGAATTTTTCGAGGCTGTTGTTTTAAGTGCAATTGTGATTTTTAATGAGTTTTACTGTTTAAATGGTATTTTTTAGGACTGTTGCCCATGTTCTACTTGGATTTTTCAGAAAATTTTTCCTTATGTATTTACAACAGAATTTTGGACAGGTGTCACTTGACCTGCGAATGATGCAATATTATCCCGCGCAACGCCGGGCATGTCAGCTAGTGTCAAATAAATATCAAATAATAGATTTGAATACAAGCGCATTAAAAAAACACATTGAGATGCGAGAACTTTAAGAGCATTACTTATAGAGTCTTTAGTTGCGTTTTAAAAGAGTAAAAATGTTTGCATCTTGTTTTTTGGGGGGGAAGGAGAAGTATATGATGCCAAGGAGCTAAATTCGTCAGCGTGTAAGATTTTTCAATTCATATTGTAAATGGTTGGTTTAAAACACTCAAGGCCGCAGGTTCCCGCCGTTACAGTACTACATTAAAACAAATGTTTCAAAAGACCTTACTCCGGCATTGTGATCTTGTTTCAAGACATTAACATTTATTGAAGAAACTCTTAAATGCCATCAATTTTATCGCACCTTAAACGCTTTTAAAATTGGCGGGACTTGGAAATTCAGTTCTAGGCAATTCATCCGATTGTCGAACAGAAGCGTAAGTTGATTACCCTCTAGCGAAATTGCTCGAGACATAGAAATTCGCCAACAGAGTTCAGAAATAAGAAAATTTCCACAGTAAAATCTTAACGCGTTGTTATTCAACTCATTTTATTCTCCTTTTTTGGAGGCTAATTTAAAATAAAAGTAAGTCATCAACTCATTTTCTCTTCTTTTTCTAGAGCAGTATTTCTCAAACTGTGGGTCCTCGCCACTTTTAAAAAATAGGAAGTCTGCGAATAAAAGTAACTAAAGTTGAAGTTGATGCTAAAAAATGAAGAGAAATAAGAAACAAATACATCCTTCCCATTGAAATAACTTTGTAAAAAAAACCTTGCAGGTGTAGGTATTTAAGTAATAAAAAATTTTATTTAAGTTGCGTTTCTTATTTCAACAGTCTTTCATTCATATTGGTAACACTAAACAAAATTTTTTTTTAATTTCAATTAGAAGAAATAAGACAGCATTAAGTAGTTCTACAACTCGCCACTAGGGGATCTGAGCATTACCAATATTTATGCCCCTTTTCTTTAATAAAGCGAAGAGGTGGGTCCCAAGATTTGAAATTTTTGTTAGATGGGTCGGAGCCCAGTCAACTTTGGGAACCACTGTTCCAGAGGCTAATTTTAAAAAAAAGTAAGTCATCAACTCATTTTCGCTCCTTTTTCTGGAGACTAATTTTTAAGAAAAGGAAGTCATCAACTCATTTTCTCTCCTTTCTCTAGAGGCTAATTATTTTTTTTTTTTTTTTAAGTAAGTCATTCTTAGGTTGCATATATTTTTTCTCAAAACATTCATAAAAAAACAAATAAAGTTTCACTATAACGCCATTTATTGTATTTCTTTCTGAAGGGCAATATATATTTCAAACATGAGGGTGAGGCCGGACTCACGGAAGATCGCGGATAGCCTAAGACTTCCAAATCCCGAAATTCCGGGATTTTCTCCGGAGCACAATCACCCCTGATTAATATTTAAAATTACACTGCATAAAAACAATTGTTTCAAACGATCTTACCCCGGCACTGGGATCTTGTTTCAAGACAACTTTGAAGATGCGGAGGAGTTTCTGGACAGATTCCAGAAGATGAGCATTCCATCCAAATGTCCTCAGTACCGTCTCCTGGCACTGGCTGAAGTTCTCGCAACCTGTTGGATTTGGAGCTGCACACAATTCTTCGAAGTACAGAATGTGATGTACTAAGAGCACGGCAAGATCCTCTGCCGTCTGCAGTGTAAGGATCTGGGAACGAGAATCCACATTCAACAGCTCGAAAAGTTTATTGGCGTCCAAACACTGCAAAAGAAGAAAATGTTTGAAAAAATTTATGATGCAATATTATTATCATTTAATTTATGGAGGAAACATTATTATGTTTTAACATGGTTGTAAATAAACAAAACTATTTTTGAAAAAAAAAAAAAAAAAAGATGGATGAAGTCTCTCTTCTTAGAATGAGTAATGTGCCGACCGAATTCTTACTTCAAGCCTCTCAAACCAGAAGTTTTGGGCAGGCAACCAATTAGGCCTCAGAAATTCGAATCCCAGAGATCCGAAATTTCTGATAATCCGAACAGCTTTTGAAGGGAAGGCTTAAAATTAGATTTGAAAAAAGGAAAAATCAATAACTACGATTCAAAAAAAAATTTGGTTTTTTAATGACAGCTACTTTTAGCAAATGTTTGAACACAATGTCTAACACAGCTCTGTACAGGTGTTATTATGTAGGACTGAATTCGGTAATTTTTCGTTCACGTAACGAACTGCATCGGTACTTCACACGGATACGCATAAACATTAGCGTTAGTACACTCGCTTTTTACTTCGTTATACTGTTGTAAGATTTATCATACGGTAGCTAAATGATGAAGTATTTAATTTCGAAGGAATTTGATGTGCATTTAATCATTTTACAGTTTTTCTTAGATCTGACGCGCCTCGATTATTTTAAACAGCCATAGTTACAAGAGAACGAACCAGACATGCTTTCAGAGCACCATTAATTAACCGCATTTCTTTTACTTTTTAAGTTGCTTTTCTAAAGGGGGAAAAGAGGAGAAGTTAATTCAACTAGGTTTTATTACTTAAACTTAAGCAACAAAATACGTGACTAAAACAGTGCTAGAAGAAGATTATAACTGAAAGGAGAAAAATGAAGTACTTTTTAAGTTGAGTTTTGCATTTTTAACCGTGAAACAGTGTTTGAAGTTGTTGAAGCAATTTGATTCTAGCTTCAAACATTTCGAAATCGAAGAACAATGAACTGTTGCTGAAAATAATTTCGAGGAGAACAAACTCATGATTACTTAAGCATCATTAACTATTCTAAAACCTAAAAATTAATTTAAACTTTACTTCAAAAACGAACAGCGAATAAATTGAACAATTGAAGAGTTTAACATATTAAGCAACTTTTTACAGAAATTAAGATTTTTGGGGGGAAATGAATATTCCTTTTCTTCGATTAAATTCATTTATTATAGAGGAACACAAAATTAATGTGAAGTAGCATACACAAACTGTCGAAATCTAGCTTTACTGATGTTGTCTAGTATCTGCATTCCCATTTCGTATTTATTTTTAGTTAAGTTTTATAGTTAACACAGTGTGAGTGCTATCCTTTTCTTTTCGATTCTTGTTATTTTGATTCGCGAACCAAAAGTTCTCCGCAAAATCTTACTAAACATAAAAATCTAATGATGTTGTCGCAGGAACAAATGACATCGTAAAGGCTAACAGCAGTCAATCAGAAGCGAGATCGCATTAGCGGTGCTCGCATTTAAAGTTAAACGAATGGCGTATTCTTCATTGATGTATTTCTGCTAATTACAACTCAACTCAACAAAATTTTTAAATATTCATTCAGAAACCTTTTACAATCACTTTTCACGAACTAATTTTTTTCAAAGCATTTTTTAAGAGCCTATTAAGTGATAACAATTAATGAATACCAAAGGCAAAGTTATAACAACAAATTCGGAAAAATTCCTTCCCGCAAGTTTGAATCACTAAATGGAAAACTGGAAATGTCTGGTTGTAACATATGTTTGGCACCATCCGTCCGAAGCTATTGACAAGTTTGGCCAAGCCATTTTTTCGGCCAAAGTTAGAGCCGAATATTTGGCCAATGTCTTAGGCCGAATACCGAATATTCGGCGGCCGAATATTAAAATTTCTAGAAAATCGTTGTAATAAAAAGTATTTGCAAATTTAAAATTATTCACAAAGTCAAACACCAATTACACACAATCTATGATGTATGATTTAATTCTGTTTGTTAAGAAATTTAAAATTATTAAAATAATTTATTTAAAATTAATCTATTATCTCTATTGTTTTGAATGTAATAAAACTATGAATTGCACCCACAATAGAAATGACAGGTTTTATGGTAGTAAGCATTAGCATTGTTTTACTAATTATTTAATTCAAATGAAAGAACTACTATTGCTTAGTAACTTTTACCTTGCTCAAAACTGTGTTCATGAAGATATTTTAAAAGTTACAAAAGTTAATATTTTTCTTTCATTTGGTATTTTTTACATCCTATTTTTAAAACTATTAAAATTTAATACGCTTAACTGGAATATATTTTTATTTTCAAAAACCCGAATAACTTATCTATCTAAATACTCATGATATATTCTAGGTATTTCATTCATCTCTTACCCGATATTCACAATAAATCAGCCTACCCAAACAAAGTCTTAGTTCCACTTTGTTAATATAATAACAAAATTAATTTCTCATAATCTCCATCATAATTAACTATTGCCAGCTTTTGGGAGCAAATTCTAAATATAAAATACAATATTACAACTTGAAAATCTGTTTTTGCTCACTCAAGCCTAAAACAAGGTTTAAAAAGTAGTTTCTTTTTCTAAATTATTTTTATTTATTAAAACTATATACTAATGCATTCTTTCGCAATAATTATAATCAATTTTAAATGTTTAAAATTTACTAATTTCTTATTTGGCTAGGTGACTTTTAATATTTGGCTAGGTGATGAAATGACTATTCGGCCAAGGGGCCAAATAGTGGCCGAATATCGTTACATCCCTAGTGTGAACGGTTAATATAAACAGCATATGGTATTAAAATAAGACACTACCATTATTAACCCCAAATATAATTACCGACATTTTTTTTTTTAGGTACTTTATCGGTTAAAGGTCCAAAATTGGCGTTAGGTTTTCCGAACTGGCACCAGCTCGCCACAAGAAATAATTAGCTACAAAATAAGCATTGCTTATTTAAATTCAGTAAAAGTGATTTGCTTACATTTGTTTTAGCGCTATAACTATATCTCTTGGAGAGCTTGGCCAACACCACCGAAAGAGAAAGCAATTTCGGTGGTGTTGGCATGGCACGGGTACTTTAAAAAATAAGTACAAACTTTTTTTTTCAACTTTAGGAAGAATTAGTACAACCAAAATTCCTAATTTCTGGGGAAATCCTTACCAATGTATTGCGAAACCCTAGGATTTTGAGAAAGTCTGATTGGGAAACGCCACTTGAAGATCAAACAAATTTATCAATAATTCAGTATTTCCCGATACACAAGCATGCATTCAAGCAAAAATATAACTAACACTAACTATTATCAAAATTAACTAAACCAAAAAGAAGCAAATAAAGACCACTCCGCTTCTGGTAACAAAGACAGACGCATGGTATCTGAAAAGGGCTCTACAAATCCGTCTCTTATTAAGTTTAAATGAGGTGAAGTTCATGAGTCCGGTTTTTAAGAGAACTTGTGTTTTTGTTTTAAATACCTTTACCGCCTTTCAATATTATTGCTTCCTATTGGCAGATCCGGTTAGAAAAGTCAAAAAAAAAAAGAAGAAAATTATACTTTAAAACTTGTTATTAAACTGGATTTAAAAGGCTAAATCCTTTTCAATGCCCCAAGCAAGAATAAAACAGCTTGAAATAGTTTAAAAGGCACTTGTTATGTATTATTGATTACCTAGGAAGTTCTCTAAATTCCGGTTTCCAGTTCCGTTGTTACAAGTGTACGTCATACAAGACTGAACAGGGGGGGAGGGGGGAGTACCATAGAAGCTTTTCTAATAATTAAATAGAAAACTATCGTGCTTCATGACACAACATTGTTCTTTATGTTATTTAAACCATTATGTATTAAGTTTAAATTTTTACGGTATGCATTTAGTTTCTTTTTTTTTTTCCTCTCTTTCCAGTTGCATAGCCTTTTTTTTTTCTCTCAGTCTCTCTTTTTTCTTTTCGCAGTTGCATAAAAATTTTAATATTCTCAGTTCCATAAACTTTTAGGCGTGCGTTAACTGCGACTCGGACTCATTTGTGGAAAATGTCAACTTTGTCGTGATGATATCGTAATATTTTTTACAAAACTTTCAACAAGCTAAGAGCTTAAACTGGGCATTTATTTTTTCATTGTAAATGAACTCGTATTATTGTCGCTTTGACAAACAAAATTAAATTAAAAAACAACACACACACATAATCTGCTACCACTTATTACCGCATTGTAAATTTATCTTTCATTATTACTTTTGTAAGAACATTATTTTTTTAAATACGTCCTACAAACTATACCAGACATAGCGACTAAAACAAGCTATATTGAACACATGTAACACAGAGACAAATCTTTCTAACGGATTTGCAGCATTGGTCCTCAACCCTTGCAGGCCTAGTGTGCCCCAGATATTGGTACCAACTCTTTCAGCGGCACCACAATGAGTGTGGTACCATTGCCGCAATTGTTTTGACGCTCACTTTCCCCCCAGATGGCAACAGCTGAGCTCTCGTTGATGCAAACGGCACGAACTAAATTTTGTTGAGAGTATCCATGCCAAACGGATACTCAAGGAATTTTAACATGCCACATAATCGGACGACATAGGCGCAGACGATTTCCTGCATCTTGAAAAATCCACCGACTTCGGAAAGGTTTGAACCAGCGATCGAGGCCTGCGCCTTCGCCTTACCACTACGCCCCCCTGTCGACAATTACGCAAAGACAAATGCATATTACCATTTAGTATCTATGCGTAACTAATTCTGCGTAGCTACTTTTTAGAAAAAAATATATCTAAAAATGTGCATAATATATCAACTTAGTATATAAACAAGAAGTTCCGTCTAGAACTATACGAGCCTACTTTCCCGTATACACCGAATTCAAATTTATAATCTAGCTATATCTCTCTCTCTGTCTTTCTCGTTTAGCTTTAGTTCTTAATTGCTTCAAACATACCTTTTTCAACGGTTAATACATATTTATTCAATCATTATTTATTAAGTCATTCATGTATTTATTCATTCATTCTTTTGCTTATTCATTTAATCAATCATTAATTCAAAAATATTCTTGAAAATCCCGATCAAAAAATTTCATAGGAAAATAGGCTCATTGGTTCTGGATGAACTTTCTATTTGTACATGTTCTACGTCATAAGAGCTTTCCGATAAAGTTTGGTCCAAGCAAATCGGTCCATTAGATCAGAAATTATATAGGATTGAAATTTCCCCGTAGGCTGGTATGTTAATTTTTTTTGAACTGTTCAAAAATGAACAAAAATTGTTCAAATCAATATTTCACGCCAAGAACTTCTTCCAGTGAGCTTGTTCATGGGAACTTATATCTTGTACCCAGAGTTTACATAATTTGCTTCATTTTCCCCCATAGGCGCTAATGTTAAAATTTTTTGAACTGTTCAAAATTGAACAAAAAATTGTTCAAATCAAAAAGTAAAATATGGAAATGAGATGTCCTCGCCGAGATCTTTCGAATGCAAAAAGAATTTTTCCAATCGGACAATTCGTTCAAAAGTTATTAGGGGGGGACAGACCGCAGACAGACAGACGACAGACAGACAGACCGACAGACAGACCGACAGACCGACCGACGACACACTTTTTCCCCATCTCAAAACCCTACTTTCAAATTTTTTATTTTTCAATCTTTATTTAATTACTTAACTTATTTTTGACTTTTCTTGATTTCTAACGATATTTTCACGATACATTAAGCCTTCTTTCATGCTTTATTATTATTTTTTTTTACTTTTACGGGAAAGTAGGCTAAAAAAAGGATCCGGAATGGAGCGGAGAGCAGAATCACGGAGCAGTGGAGTAACAATATTTTGCTCGGAATTGAAGCGGAGATGGAGTAAAAAAAATCGTTGAACTCCACTTCTCCCATTTTGTAAAAACTTTTTCATTTTTTTTACCGTATAAAAAATTAATAAACTGAAAAAAGAGATATAAGTATAAATTCTAAAATTATTGGGAGCACGGAGCGGACCCGGAGAAACTCAAAAAGTAGGCGCTCTGGATTCCTGATAAAAGAAAAGAAAATGATGGAGAAAGGGGAGCCAACATTGGGATGAATCTTAAAGCCAGAATTTAACATTCAGCTTATATTTGATGCTTTTCACACTAGGGATGCTCCTTGGTCCTCGTATCAGGTGCTGAACCAGAGGAAATTCGGGTCCGTTTTAGGACCTTTCACAAGATTCTAATTAATCAAAACGGGCCTTCACAAAATTCTAATTAATCAAAACAGACAGTTCACAAAATTCTAATTAATAAAAACTGAACTTCACAAAACTCCATTCAATCAAAACGAACCCTTCACAAAATTCCATTTAATCAAAATTCAAAACAGACCCTTCACGAAATTTCAGTCAATCAAAACGGACCCTTCACAAAATTCCGAGCTACCAAATCTTACTTTTTGCAGAATTATTTATTAAATAAGCGGCAAAAATTAAAAATAACTTTTACCATATGTTTAAATTTTGAATTTGCACAAAACGATTTGACTTTTCCCAAAAATCTTTTAAAAATTCACAAAACCGGACCCTGTTAAAAAATGCTGGATCGACCCCCGTGTATGCTTATTATTGATGGATTGTTCAACCCATCGTTTCTCAGCCTGGGGGATCGCGCATTAGCATAAGGGGGTCGAAATTTGACCAGAAAAGTAAAAAAAAAATTCATTTTATTAAACATACCTAAAATTGTGAAAAAATATTACAAAATTCAGCGTTGTTCAAAGAAAATATTGCAGCAAGGGGAGTCGAAATCCTTTTATGTACGCTTTTGGCATGTATTAAGGGGGTCGCATTCTCAAAAGCTTGAGAAAAATGATGGTTTAACGAAAGATGGTTTAACCATTATTGAATGCGGCGAAGCGCTGTCGTGTTCTCGTGTTGTGCCAAGAATGCGTAGAAGTGCGATCACGCTGCTGTTTATTACTACTATAGAAAACTGTTTGCATTGAGAGGAGTTGCATTCATATCAATTGCGGGTTTTATTTTTTTTAAAAAAGGAAATATTTTTATTGATAAAAAGCTTTTTTTGTATAATAATTCGGGTTATATAAACCGCCTCTATTATCTTCCCAAATTTGGTTCTGTACTTTTAGAACATATGAATATGTATTACAAGAAAATTATATCTTCAGCACTCAAACGGTATAACGTTTGGAATGGAAGCCGTATCGGTAACGTATCATCCTTTACGTAACATATGTCCATAATGATTTAGACCAAATGTTTTAAATTAAGACCTGCTGTAAATAGTAAATTGCCAATCCTTCTTTCTCAATGTTTAATTCAAGTTTTAGTCATTTTATTGCATCGCTTTTTGAAAAAAACGGAGTGCTCCACAACAAGCTATACGAGGAAACCAAAGAATTTCACAACAAATTCTATCAATACTTTCTAACAAAAAAGAATAAAATAAAAAAAAAAGAATTATTTGAACGGTTAACTGTTGAAGGAAAATCAGAAACTTTATTAACATAATTATACGTGTGCTTTACTTAAACACTTGTCAAATATCTGGCTCATTTTGACAAATAAACTCCAAGGACACAAAATTAATGCCAGTTAATGAATCGATATTTAAATCCTTCCTGACAGGTAAATTAAAGCAGTTTCGCAAACAGACTTACGTGAGTTTGCGTTGTTCATCATTTTTTCTACTGAGAAAAACGCATATTTTATTATAAAAACTCGTTTCGTGAATAAATTTTAATGAGCATAAAGCCACTGCCAAAAAAATGGCCGGTCAGTACCCTTCTCTCCAGTTTGGTCGATGATATTTTTAGAATCGAAGAGGACTTTGAACCGCCCCGTAGGAAAAGGTGGCGCCCCAAAAGAAGCTGTTCATATATCAAGTGAAAGTCGTTGCTAAAACGAACACAGACACGACGCGCGCAAAAAGAACAAATCGATACGTTATTGATTAATAAACGCGTTATATAATTCGCATGCCAAATGAAGCTTGGGGATTCAATTGAGGTTGGGTTGCAGTCGGTTATTGGAATTATTCTGTGAATATTTTCATTACTCTTCTCCCCCCTTTCATTTTCGGAGTTAGGGCGCAGAAGGATTATGAGAAATATTGAGGCGAAAAAATAGAAGTATTTGCGGAAAGTATTACGGAAGTAATTTTTCTGATGATTTGTGATGGTGAAAATGTGGCAGTCAGGACAGTTTCATTTAATATAAGTAGAAGTCATAATAAGAATGATTAAGCAGTTTCTAATGGCTTCGGAAAATGAATGGCCATACATTTAGGTATTTGAATTTAAAAATAAAGAAAAAAAAGGTTTTACTTTATTTTTTTCTTTTTTCTTTTTTTTTTGCGTGTAATTCAGGTTTTGGAAACTTAAATTTCTAACGACGTACATAGACATACAGCACTCTCAGAAACGGAAGCTCAAATCTCACGAAACTTTCGTCGTATTTGACGAAATGGCTTCGTGAAAAACGCTACGAGTAAACCTTTCGTCAAATTGGCGAAATTTGTGCAGTAACTTTTTAAAGTCGCGTGATCGTGCGAGGAAAGAATCGTTATAAATGACGAAATTTTCTTGACGATTGAAGAATCGTCAAAAATGAGAGCTCTATTTCTGAGAGTGAGTTAAGTGAAATCCGCACAGCAGGGCAAAAGAAATGCTTATGCTGATTTTACGATTTTGTGGATTTCGAAAATAAACCCAAAACTACTTTAGTTCAAATGATTAAGTACACTAATTATATTTTTGCTTTTCATATCATATCTCACTATATCATTTTTTTATTTATGCTTATCATAAATATCACTCTATGAATTCTAATATTCTACTTTTTGTAATTGAGCAATGTGAATTTCGCAAAAAGTAAGTTAGGGCTCCTCGTTCATGTGTGTACTAGATGCTTGTTCGTAATTAAAACGTAATCAGGGGTAGCGGCAGAAAAAGTTCGGGTCCGCTTTCAGACACTTCACAAAATTCCAATTAAGCAAAATGGACCCTTCACAAAGTTCCAAACTTCCAAATCGTACTTTTCACACCATTATTTATTGTAAAAGAGACAAATAATAATACAAATTTTTATCACTATTTTTTAAAATTTTCACGAAAATTTTCTTTAAAATTCAAACAAAGCACCTGTTAAAAAATGCTGGATCAACCTCTGATAATGCTTCACAAATAAACATAAGTAAAAAGAAGTGATTATGTTAATTAATCTGCATGTTACACAAGACAAAGATCAATAAAAGTTAAAAATAAACTTTGCAAATAATAACATTTTTCATCAAATCATTCACATTCACATTATTAACTTTAAACTTAATCAGTTGTGAGTTTTAGTTGGCGACGATTTTAGATAAGATTACGAAAGCTTTTTCACTCGCATCCGGTGTCGTTAACAGAACCCAAACTTTTACTTTCACCAGGGGCAACTAACGAAAACTCCAGAAGAAGATGACTTCCGAACCAAAAATAATCGGGAAAGTGGAGCGAAGTATCAGCACACGCGACAAGAATATCAAAAAGCAATTTGGGGTTATGCAACAAAAGGAAAAGGTGTAAGCTAGGCAAGAAAAGGCCAAAGATGAAACGAGGCATTAAATCTTTCCGCCATTCACGTCTTCCGTCATGGCGATCGGTTTCACATTATTATCCCCGTCGCAGTTAAATCTCCGAAAAACAATAAGAAAGTTTCCGCTTTTTGGGAAGGATTAGACGTTTCTGACATCAGATATTTCATTCATGTTTATTTTCCTGTTAAACATAAAATCTCGCTTAAACTTAGATGTCAAAAATCAGTTTAGTACATGCAGAGCCCCCTATACTAAATGCCCTCCGATAGCGCTTTAAATCCATACACATTTTGGCCGCAACTTTTTATATAGAGGGCGCTAGTTCTCTGCTTTTATAAGTTGATACATATGGCAAAGATTAATGAACTGAGTGTTTAAATTACATAAACTATTTAATTTTAAACATATCAGCAAACAAAATCTTCCAGAAAGCAAATTTTGACTAAAATTAAAACCTAACTACTAGTTCTTAAAAATAATTTAAAGTTTATATAGCAGGTCATTTGCGCCACCTAGCGCAGATTTTTTCACGGCCGTTTTTCTCTCATATCGGAAGGCATTTAGTATAGGGGGCTCTGGTACATGTCTGCTATTTAAATCTCGTTGGCTTTGATCCAATAAATAGCCGATTCCACTCCAATTAAGCCCTTGAAGAATTGCATATTTGAGCAACTGGGGATTAAAATCGAGTAAGAACTCAAGTCAAAATTTTATGTTAAACCTTTTTCCAGTAGCGTTGTTTTTTTAAATTTAATTATATTTTTTTTAAGTTTCCTTGTAGTTTTAAAAATTCTAATATTTAAAATTTACATGTAATAAACTATTATTTAAGGTATTTTGAAATGAAACTCAAAACTTAATAAATGTTCATGAGTACAAATAGATGATACAAATACATAAATAAATAGATCAAAGTTAAAGATGATGATCCTGAAAAATATCAACATATAATGAACAAAACTAAAAAGTATTGATTTATTGAAAAGTATTGATAATAAAATTTTACAGCGGTTAAAAAAAGAATACCAATTAATTAACAGCAGATAATTCAAGCGAGTCCACTAACGAACGATTCGAATAACAATTTCAGAAACCTTAGCTAAATCGAATTACTATGGAACAGACGACGACACATGGTTGACACTTGACAGAGTGATGGAAAAATCGAAATTCATTCCAATGGACTTTTCTTACATCTGAAAATACGACATTTTTGCTCACATATCTTCAACTGGCAGATTTCTTTCAGACACTATCTCAAGGTTACATTTGACATAAAATAAATCGAATACTACACAATAAACGCAATTTTTGTGTGTAAGTGATCTTCTATGATTTTATGACTGTTTTTCGTGACTTATACAGCTTCTTAAAAGCCCTATACTATTCGTTATATCAACAGAAGAAAAAAAAATGATCGTTTATTAATAGTTTCAGCTGTCAGCTATTCACACATGTTCATATAAGATTACGAAGAAACTTTTGCCATGTTTCAGCCCTGTAGCCTTTACAGATATATTTTATACCAAATTCGGTTATATTTTCAAGACAAAATAAAATAAATACTTTATTTGTTTAGAGTTCTAATAAAGTAGATTGACGTTTGAAGTGTGAAGAATACATTCCTGTCTTAATTTGTGATTTTAAAAAAGTGACATCATTGCTCTTCTTAATATTCCGACTCTTCAAAATTCAATTTCTGCTTAACATTATATTGAAAAAAATCAACAAAAATATGTAAATAACAATTGCACAGAAATATTTTACTGTTGCTCATTCTTATAGTATAAATTATCAAAAACAATGTCATAAGTGATTTAACTATTTTCAAGAACATACAAATATTATTTTTTAGCCATTAGAGTTTTTAACAGATCGCGTACTTATACGCAGTGGCGGATTGGCTATACAAATTATCTGACGTGTGGTGGATGTCGCGGAACCCAAAGCTTTCCCGCATGTCTTGTCCTAAATCAAATTAAAACCACAAGTGATGTTGGTACTACCAGCTTGTAGAATAAAGACGACTCATTTCTAGCAGTAAAACGGTAGCAGTTAACATCATTAAAGCTATTTTTTTAATTGAACCGTTTATTTCAGACACCCGTCAAACACCTTTTTTTTTTTCAAAATTGACTTACTATTGTTAGGTGCTTCTTTACGGGTAAACACACATTTTAGTGCAGATACACATTTAGAATGATGCTTCTATAATAAGTAGGCAACATGTTAAATCAGACCCGCGTAAGTTTGCTTGACGCCGTTGTGCAAATTCCTCCTGAACGGCTTATTTAGGGTAGAAAAAAAACTTTTCTTTTTTCGAAGGACCCAATGGTTTTCCTGGTTTTATTGTGTTTTAAGGGTGCTTTTTGATTTGCGGCCTGGTGCCACTTTGACCTGGCACGGGCCTGCCTTAAATTTCGGCTTTAGTGCAAAAACAAGTCAAGCGACACTGCTTGTCTGGTTCCTACTTTAAACCGAGAGGAATGTTTTACGTGGCGATCCTTGTTTTCGGTTGGCACCAACTTAGACAAACCTCAGGAAGAGGAGCTAGCACGGACCAAAAAGATATTTTCAAAATATCTAAGCGCTTACTTCATTTTGAAGCTTTAGACATTTTTAAAATAGCAAGAGCGAAGTATGTTTCCATTCAGTTCAATATCAATGGTTGACGTTTATTTCTGCGCTAGAGGCCTTGTGTAGCGTGATAACAAAAAGTATTGCCATCCACAAACAGCAATTTTTACAAACGGTCAATCAAGCAATCGGGACAAACAAAGTAAATAAAAGTTCCTTCTAAAAAGGCATTTTGAGAAAAAAAAAAATAATGACGTAAAAAATAACTAAAACGAGAACGGAAAGCGGCTTATTTGCTCCGGTTTAATGACCGAAAAGAAAGAACCTTGAAACAGTAGAAAGCCAGGGACAGTCGAGAAAACTTTCTCATTTCACATTCTATTTCTTTTAACAGCGTGAGAACGACCAGGTTGCGACACGGTGTCAAGACGACCTACACTTTTCGACCGCCTCTTTGGCTATTGGAAATAAAACGCATTGTTTTAGGAACATGTTGTAACAATAGCCAAAAGAGATAAATTTAGAAAAATAACCGGATGATTTATATTCAGGGGGATTGTGTGGACACTCGATGAGAAAGATATTCTTTGGGAAAAGAGGTTAAAGGTGTTTGCATTTCTTGTTGATTTCCTTTTTTCGGGTATCGTTGCCTGGGTATATTTTTGTCCAATGTTCCTGAAGCCTGATCTCTGAAAACAAATCCGGATCGCTAGCTAAATCAGAGTTTCCCAACCTTACAATTTTTCTTAACAATGTCTAAGGGGGTTCCAGAAAAACACTATTTATCATCAATGATTTATGTTAAAATAAATGAAAATAATTGCAGGGTGTCTACAGGTTTTCAAAAGTGAAATTTCGTGACTTTTGCGTGACCTTTTCGCGACCATTCGGTGGTACATCGGTACTGATTATGCCGGTTATTGGATATCCGGAACCCCCGTTTGACTTATACTTACCGGCTATTCGGCTGTAATGTTTAAAACTTGTAAATTCTATTCGTATTTTTAAACATCACACAACTTTCGAATACGTAATAAGTTTGTAATTTACATATAGTGAATTAGAGTGTATTTTTGGATAGGAGATGGATGAGGTTTCGGGACTTGTTTTGTATTCGTGCAAGAAGCACGCGTGCTCGGCACAAAAGGTCTCATTTAATGATTTTAATAAAGTTTTTAGTTCAGTTATTAATTCTCGACTCCTTGTTGTGTGTGTGCCGGCATTACAGCAAGGAACGAGAAAATTATCGACACATATAGTTTCAAAACATGTTAATTAAATTTTAAAGATTTAAACTCAACATGTAGTATAACCGGATATTTCGTGTAGTCGCCGGAAGATTCCGGGTATCCGATGCCTTCTGGACGGGACCAGTCTTGCTGAACGAAAAATTTTCGTGACCGATCTCCAAAATCGGGACTTTTTCGGGGTTTTCGTGACCTGTAGACATAGACACTCAGAATGGGCAACTGATAGACACCATTTACAGAAGATTGAAAACAGTTATGAACATTTGCTAGTCACTTCCCCGGAAAAAAGTACTAAAACCTAAAAAATCGCATCATATAGCTCCAAGTAAAATTAACTTATAGTAGATCGAAATGATGATAAACGAAATATGGATCAACACATAAAACGCATCTTGAAAATTTAAATCGAGTCATAAGATGCTTCTTGATATTTTGTAAACTTTGTTAGCAAATGAATTAACTAAAATAAACCTTACGCACCATCCAACCAATACCTGCGCACCATCGGGACGTTCCGCTCATTTGCTGCAACAACGTCCTAACTCAAAAAGTTATGAATTTTTAGTTCATAATACAGGATAATTTTAATCATCATTTAAATCATTTCTGTAGTATTAATTCAAAAATCATAATTTTGATAGTTCTGACATTGTTACTGCAAATGAGCGATACATCGAACGGAATAGAATACTATCACCAAACCTAAAAGTCACTGTACCCCATTAATTTCAAATTCCAATACGGTTAATTCCATTTGTGACAGACATGACATAAGACAACATTTTTGCTAATTTTTAAGTACTAAATATTAACTGATAAGTAGAAAATTGCAATGGAGTGATGCAAATATAGGCCTTGAATATAAAAAACATTAAATTTTTAATTCAAAATAAAATACCTTTAATTTATTGGGTTAAAACCAGCTGTGACAGACATGACAAAATTAAGACATGGATTTTGAGTGACCATACATTCTTACCATTTGCTCTTAATTGGTACGCATGTCAAGTCTAGAATTTTTTGGGAATCAAAATAAGACTTGGATATGTCAAACAGAATGAAGAATATTAAGAAATTTGTAAACTGTAAAATATTATAAAAAATTTATTAGTGTGACAGACATGACAGGGTTTTGTGACAGACATGACACGTGTACAATTATCTATAAACTTGAGTTTTTTTTTTTTCTTAAACATCACTTTAAATTTCACCACAACTTGGATATTACAACATAAATTACAAAATAAATCATAAAGACACAAAATTAATTTTAAAAAATATTTAAAATTTATAAAACCCCCTGGAATTGACTAGTGTTGGAGCTGTTACATTTTCTAGTATTTGCTCCTTCTCATACCAAACAACATGATCTTGTTCAAATGTAAACATGCCTTTAATTTTAGTTGGTAATAAGCATTTTACTTTGTACTGGTTCTGGGCAATTTCTGTTATTATTCCACGAAAAACTTCATTGTCATATTGCACATTCACCCAATGGCCACACTGTAAATTTTGAGCATTCTTTCCAAGAGATTGTTCTCGGTACATTCACCTGTATGGAAAGTAAAAAGAGTACCCTTTTTGCACTCTGAAGTCAGGCTATAAAATATTACACCAGGTGCGCATGATCGAAAACAATGAGCGTTTCTTGTTCCAGGCATTGTTTTGATTTCTTGCCAAGTGAGATCAAGGTTTACTTTCATTTTTTGTATGTTTTCTTCAGACTCATACAAGACATTGATTCCTGGACAAAGTTTCCTCGCAGCTTCAGCAAACTCGCATGGTGTTCTAGGATCTAATCTTCTGGATCGAGTAGCCTCTCGGACTTGACGTTTGATAGTTCCACCAATTCCGTCAATACATCCTTTGCCATGTGATGTTGCCGAGAAATGCCAGACTGTTGCGAGCTTACTTTGGGTCATTGAAAATATCGTATACAGTGAAACCTCTTTAAAGAGACCACCCACCAGACCGTAGAAAATCGGTCTTATAGAGAGGTGGTCTCCGAATAGAGGTAATGGCTAAAACAGTCTCTTGCAATAATACAACAAAACACTATTCTGAAACTTGTTTTTATTACTATTTTATGACTGAATAGTTTTAAAAAAAAAATTAATCGAAGTTTGCTTTGATGTTAATAATTTCTCATTAACAATCTTTAGCTCTAATCTTTGATTTCCTGAAACAAATTTAGAGTCATCTGTAGCAGGAATTGAATTTTCTATTAATCCATTTATTTCATTCGGTGTTTCTTGATAGCAAATTGATGGCTGTTTCACTGGAGGAAGCTTGTATTTCTGAATCAGAATAAGCTCCTAAAAAAATTTAAATAATATTGACTGTAGTATCATTTAGTTTACAATAATTTTAAGAGGGAAATACCCTGTGAACTCTACAAACGGCCTTAGCTCTTCAAGAAAGGTAACATTCGTCCAATTTCCCTGCCTTGGTGCTGATCACCCACCCAATACCAGGAACAGGTACATTAGCTTCCTCCACCTACTAGATGGGTCCTGTTTTTCTCAGAAATAAGGTAATTTTAAAATTACCCTAGGGGAAATAATCCTACCTGTTCATCTGAAAGTGGTCTTATTGGGAGGGAGACAGAAAATAAGTAATCTTTTAATGGAGAGAAAGTTAATATTGAGCCTATAGCTGGAAGTTTTAGACCTTAAAAAAATGGTCCTTATGAGAGGTGGTCTTTATGAGAGGTTTCACTGTATTTTTATTTGAAGTGTTGAGATGTTCCAGCAGATTGAAATTCAATATCCTTCACTTTAAACTCTGGATGATTTTCCATAAATTTTTCAATGACTAAATTGTTAAACGTAACAGCATATTTGTCATGATTACCATAATCAGATATTACAACATATGGCTCTGAAGAAACAGTGACAGAGTCACTATCACAGTACTATACCATTGTAGTGTATATAGTAGAGGAAGTATTCTGCCAGTGGGGGAGCAGACTGAATCTCATCTTGATAAGTATGAGAATAGTTTTCACTAAAGTTGGTTTGTATCAGAAGTTTTCCATCTGGCAAATTATTTTTTATATTAGTGAAAACTTTAGACTGTGTATGTTTCACATACACATGGCACAAGAAGTATTGAAGCTTTTTCTCCAATAAATTCAATACATCATTTAAAATTCCCTCTTTTTTTGTTTGGAACTACAGCTCCTTCATCTGATTTTATCCATTGTTGGTAGGAAACTTCAGATTTTAGTTCACTGTTGCAAGTATTTTCAATGAACTTACTGAAAAGCTTAAGGTTTTTACATTCATCACATATTTGAAGCATGCAACTTTTATTGCTGTCATCACAGACAATCATTTGTATAGAATCGGTTATGTTCTTAGGGAAAATTGAGGAAAGGTGCTTGAAGAACTAATTGTGACAGACATGACTGATGTGACAGACATGACAAAATTTAAAGTTCTATAATTCACTCAAATTTTAGCTTAACTTTTCAAATTTTTTATGAGCTCTTTCTTTTGACATATAAAAAGAGAAAAAAAAGTGTTAATAGTTTTTATCAAGTAGATATTGTTTAAAATAAAAAAAATCACATTTTTTGTGACAGACATGACATGAAGACTAATATCAAGTTTGTGGGGAATAGCAAAATAATTAAAAGGTTTCCAGTGAAAATTTTGGTGTTTTTATACATAAAGTAAACCATTCTGTTAATAAATATATTTGTTTAAAAAATCTATGTACTATTTAAGTGCTTCAAAGGACATTAAACGTACGTAAAAAAAAAGCAGATTTTTTGTTTCAAAGTTAGTCTTAGAGTAACTAACTATAAAAAATTATTTGTACAATTACACTATTACATCTTGTTATTTTCATAAAATTTGACTAATTTTCTATCAACTGGAACCAAAAAAAATGAATTTAGTTGGAATTTAAAAAACAATGTCTATGTCGCATTTTCATGGAATTAACCATACAAGTGGGACCTAAATTAAGTTTATCTATTAATCTTAAATAAGTGTACCAGTAGGGTTGAAGTTTTTTATCTAATTATAATTACTAATTAGTAAGGCAATCTTGAACACTGTCCATTTGTAACATTTTTGACAGCTTAGGTTTAAAAAGCGTTTCAAAAGCTTTTTTTAAAGTAAACAACTAAGAGTTAATTAATAATTACTATAGCTGTAACAATTACGTTTTTTTCCCTCTCCCTCTGGCCCAAATACATATATATATATATATATATATATATATATATATATATATATATATATATATATATATATATATATAAATCAGTAAATAGATAAACCACTTTAAGACATCTAGCAAGTATTACGATCATTTATTCGAGTATATCTAGGAAAATTATTTTATTTAAATCAAAGAAAAACTAATCTATATAATTTAAATAGAACAAAAACGAAACAATATTCAGCAACATCAATCGAAAATATACTCAAAAAAAGTTTTTAAAAAAGGTTGAACCCAACCTCAATGCAAAATTTAAATTATTTTTCATTTCTCAAAAATTATGAAAGAAACATGTTAATTCCAACAGCGATTGTCCTGAATATTCCACAGAATATAGAAATTTTCAACCAATTTTTCTCACAGTAATATTACGAAATTATTGTTCACACGGCCATTTCTTTAAGAAACTCCTAGCAAGAAAATATAACAGAAAAACATATGCTGAATATCTTGGCATTATTATTTCTCATTGCGCGCCACGTTTTCAGTTCACTGTTAGCATAATTCGCTTGTGTAATACAATCGCCATTTTTTACAGTTTCATATCCCAATTGCATAATACAGAAACCCACGTTCTTACTTCAACAATATAACCATGGGCTAAAGTAGAATATTTATTACTGTCAATTTTTTTTCTAAACAGAATATGTCGTTTATTACAACCATATAAAAAGTTTCCTAATATGAAACTGGAAATATTTTTGCGCATTAGATTTAGTACTTTTATACCTCGTATGGCTTAAAACTGCCTCTTTGGAGGGTAGCGGGCAAAACTTCGAAACTTTCCTTGGGAGAGCAGCTGAAACCCCCACTTTAGGGCGACTTTTTTGGCAACAATGTCGTAACTCGAAAAAAGTGATATGAGATGTTTGAGTTAATAAAAAAATACAGGATAAAGGCCCGAAAGATTCGGTTATACAGCATGTTGAATTTGAATTTAAAAATTTAGTTAATTATTGAAAATATGTGTAAATTAAAAATTTATTACGCATATCGAAGCCTTGGGATATTTTAAAATATGTACAGAATTATAGATTTCTAATGTTAAAACCGGATATCCGGCACGGATCCTACAGAAGAGTGATATCGGGTATCTGATATCGACAAAATTAATACTCAATGCACCAATAAACCTGACCTGGCCCCCACTCCACTCCCAAAAGCAAAACCCTGGGTGCGCTACTGAGGTATTGATTGATTGACTCAGAAAAAAACACACTTTTTTTAGGAAAAAGTTTAGGACAAGCGTTCTTGAGAACTAAGACTTTCAAAAGGATTACATATGAAAATGAAAAAGTTGAAAAACGTTGCTTTAAGAGGAACAAAGGAATGGAAAATCTACATTCTTCGGCCGTGAAGTTTCGGAACCGTTTATAGAAGAAAATTTTTTCATAAAGCTTAAAAGCAAAAAACAAGAGAATTGAGTGCAAAGCAGAGAATAATTAAAGGTTGAACATTGTGGCGGACTAACTCCCTGGGGGAAAGCATTAAAGTTGCATTGCTCGTAAGTGAAATAATGTAAAGAAAGATACGAAGAACTTAATTCTGCTTTACACAAAACATTTGGTATCAAAAAAATGAAAACTCCATTAAGTTAATTCGAATAATTCAATAGAATTCTGATTGAGTAGTGGGCTTAACCAAATGCTTCGTCTTCAATGCAACAACTTACATGTTTTCCTTTACTTTCCAAATGATGCAATTCCGAAAACTCGCGAATTAAATGAATAATCAGACACATACAGAGTTCAGATAATCGGAGTTTAACAAAAAATGACCACATTTCGCAAGCTGTTGCCACAACAGAAAAACGTGACTTAAGTAATGTTATGTAGTTACGATGAATAATGGTAAAAAACTTATTTGAATTAATCATTACAGAATTCGCTAGCATTGTTCATCGACATAAATCCCGAGTCGGAAAAATAAATGATGTGGGGGAAAAAACCTCATTTCAGCACGACTGCACTACGTAAATTTTTTTTTCACTGTGCCACAAAAATAAAGCAAACAATTCGTTTTGAACATTTTTGCAGGAATAAAATGGGGATAGTTTTGCAAAGACTAAATCTTCCAAAGTGTTTATTGTCCCTTTTTAGGAAACGAACTGTTGAATACTGCCCCTTTCTTTATTCCATGATTTAAAACTCGTCATCCCGGATTTTAAAAAAGGAAGCTCTTTTACTTTTTAGGAGTTTTTTAGGAACTATACCTTACCGTCCTTTTAAGAAATTCCAACTTTATTATCGTTTCATTAGATAAGCTAAGCTTTAGCATTTCAATTTTTAAAATTACCCATTTTAGAAGCTAAACTTGTCGGTGCTTTCTTAGGGAGCACCGACAATATATATTTTTAAATTTATAAATAGCAAATGGGAGAGAGAGTTAGGAGAAGTGAATACTGTTTGTTACTTTTATTTACTAAGTCCTATCCCTACCTACTAGAGATCAGCCGGGCTCTGCCTTTTTTACGTTACTCTCGGGCTCGGGCGGGCCCGGGCTCATATTAAAATATTCATAAATCAACCTACAGTCCGGACTAATGATTTTTTGCTAGTCTTGTGTCCACTTTCACTTTCAATTGCTCTAGACGAGAGACCCATCTTCTCAGTAGGTCTCCTAACTGCAAGAGTTGCACTGAACATATTCCAATTTTAGATTTGATTGCGAATCCAAAACTTCCCGAAAATGCAGCCCAACCGAAAATTTTCCAAAATCATTTTTTATGCATTTTAGCTCAGCAGAATTTATTCACAACTGGAGCATTTCATGATAGTTAAAAAATATATGCATTCTTTATTCGACATTAAAAGAAAAATCAGTAGAACCAATTGCAATGGCAACAAAAAGCCTACATTTAATCGATGTAGCACCTCATCTATTAACAACACTTTATAAAATCATTTCGGACTCGGGCTTAGACACAGAACAGTATCACTCGGGCTCGGACGGGTTAGGACATGAAATCTTCGGGCTTGGGCCTGAAAAAGTGAGCCCGAACTCATCTCTACTACTACCTGCCTGTTATGAAGACACAGAGATTCTGCGAGGAATAATGGTTATTCGTCCAACTGGGTGTCTACATATTTTCAAAAGTGAAATTTCGTGTCCAGTCGGTGATACATAGGATATTGATTTTACCGGATGTCGGATATCCAGGATCTTTTGTCTGGCGGATCCGTACCGGATATCTGGCTTTGATCTTCAAAACATGTGGATTCTAAAAATATTTTTAAACATTTCACAGCTTCGAAATGCGTATAGTAAGTTTGTCTTTTACATATATTTTAAAAAAAAAAAAAAAAAAAACATGCTAAATAAGGCAATTTAATAAATCAAATTTGACAGGCCGGAACACCAGATATTTCGTACAGTGGTCGGATTGGACTCTGGATATTTAAAATTAGGTCGGATACCGCATATCCTATTCTTTCTGTGGAGACCGATCTCCTTGGAAGGACCATTTTCAAAACCTGGTCCTTAATTTTCGTTAATTTTCCGGTGCTTTCGAGACCGATTTTGAAGTTCGTGACTATTTCGGAACTTTCGTAACTTGTAGACACTCTGTCCATTAATAATGCAAAAGCAACAAGAGACAAACTAATTTTCTATCTTTATTTCTACGTAAGGAATGAAATGCAGTACCATGTTTTAAATCAACTTACGGTGCATATAAAGTACAAATTTGTCGAAAACTTATATTTTTTTAATTTTTACTTTCATTTCTGCTCTGCGTGCAAAAGTAAAATTTAGATACTTATTTAGCTGTTTTTATGTTCCTGGAAAAACCGATAGTAGCACCCCCCCCCCCCCCCCCCAAGGAACTTTTGAAAAATTATCCCAAAACTGTAAGTGGGACGACCAATTCATGCAGTTGAGTTACTGTAAAATTCACATTACTATGTCTCTCCTGCCTATGCAAGATCAAGGGTGTACAAACACAAACGTCGGGATTTCCCAAATCGCCATTTAAGTTACTACAACCATAAAAGTTAGAATGCAATAAAACTGCTAATGGCTAATTACTGTGTAGGGCTGCGTAGAGGACATAAAAACCGTTGTCTTTGAAGATCTCATCCACCATCTACGCAGTTTAAGACCGATATAATAGCAAAATGAAAGATTCCTACAAAAATGATTTCATGTCGTAAAGTGGAAACTAGTTTTTAAGGCATTGTTCATAGGTACTACTATACACTCATTGCAATAAAATATGATGGCAAAACATCCGAAGCCACCTCCGCAGTAGATTAATGTATGACAGTGCTGAAAAACCTTGGGCTGGTCATAAATACCGATAAAAGGCAGAAACTGATAGTAAAATTAAAGAGTAAAACATTCTTAAATAAAAAATAACGTAAATATATAAAACTTAATTAAAAAGAAGAGAGAAAAGGACTCTTCAATTTTATGCGCAACATTTTTCGTTTGATTGGACATTGGGCAGTTAAAGAACTCAACTTTTTTTTCACCCCATGAAGCACATGTACAGGATGCTTACCGGGAACCGCATGGTTGTCAAAAAGCTCCAAATTTTTAAATTTTAAACGAAAGAATTTATTTTTTAAACAATGCGTTTTACTAACTTGAAATTCTAAGAAACTCTTTTCAAAGAATTAAGTAGCAAAAATAACATCGCGTAGGTGGCGTCTTTCCTATTGAACACAAGTTTCCAGTTCTCAAAAAAATATGGTCCGGTGACCCCACCCCCCTCCCCCCACTTCACCTACCGCACACCACACTCACTCGGGCACTGTGTAACGGCTTATCTTGCATTTTTTGTGGACACCAAAATCTACAGTTGTGCTTATTTACAACGCCATCCAAATGAAAATGGGCCTCGTCGCTCATGAGTAAAACATTGGGTCACGGACGCATTGTTAATGTAAAACCGTCTCGTAACTAAACAGCTGTGCTAAAGGTCCCACATCTTGATTGTAACTGAAACTTTCCCCCACTACTCGCTGTGGGGCTGTGTACTACCTTACCCAATACAAAAAAAAATATACGGTTCCCGGTACACCCCCTGCACTAAAATATCTATGACAACTTTTTTTGCACGAACCGCAACATAAAAATCGATGAAAATTAACGTGCGTCAACTGTTTTTTGATAATTTCGATAATTGTATCTGTCGAACACCGTTTTATAGGGTCAACCCTATCTACAATTGTTTTGCAAAAAGGATAAAAATTCTTTTTTTAGGGTATACCTTCATAAATGCAAGGTAATTTAAAAAATAGACAATTTCAGTTTGCTATATTTCCTGCACCATACATTGTACTTGAATATTTGAAAGAGGATGTTGCGAAGTTATGAATACTGTGTCTGATACGAGAAAAGCTCGAACCGAAATGTCTGAGCCTGTGTCACTATGACAAGGAGGTGTGTCTGTTTTTTCCAAGGGAAGTTCAAAAGACAATGCTCCAGTCTTTTGAACTTCCCTTGGAAAAATGAGACGACCTCATTGTCATGTTGACAGATAGGCGCAGACGTTTCGGCGGCAACTTTTCTCTTGACAGGCAGACAGTCCAACCATTAGGGCATTTCCGCACTCCAATACATACCGCGTCGTTAGTTGAAAGCGAGAAGACTACTATCAGGGGTCGATCCAGCATTTTCGCAGGGTCTGGTTTTTGTGAATTTTAAAAAGATTTTTGTAAAAAATCAAATTATTTTGTGAAATTACAAAATTAAAACATACAGTGATAAAAATTTTATTATTTTTTGCAATAAATAATTGTGTAACACGTACGATTTGGTACCTCGGAATTTGTGAAGGGTCCGAAAACGGACCAGAATTTCCTCTGGCGCAGCCCCTCTGGCGCAGACTATGGAACACCGAAATCCCCAGTTATCAAACATTAATTTTTTTCTGGAGGTATGTGAAAGCGCCATTTACCCTAGAACTACCTGCTTCTACATTTTTGAATGTAAGAAACCGTACTTAAAATACAACATATACTTCATAGAATGTAGCCGACTGAAATTATGTCCATCTTTTTAATTCATCTTGCATTTATATCACGGCAATGTCCTGCAGTTTTTCTCCTCAATTGCATATTTGAAGGTGTGAAGTTTTGCCAACATGCAATATTTTTTGGAAATAGGGATGCTGTGAGAAGGGATTATAAATTGCTTATTTGGAGCGAACAAAAACTATAGAAGAATTTACATTACTTTCTCCTTTGAAAAAAAAACTTTAACTTCATTTTTTTTAATAATAATTTCCAAGAATTTAAACTAAAAATCACCTTTTCATATATAGATATATCAGGAGCCACTTGACCTTACTTTGCAATGCAATTCATTTTCACGATCGAACATCGTATTACTTTTATTTCCTATCGTATTGTACGTAGATTTCGTCAAAACGGGCACTTTAACAAAAAAAAAAAAATCAATTGCAAAATGAGCTTATTTCTTACAACTCTCGGGGGAGGGGGGGAGTGTTTTACAGAAAGCTAAAAAATAATAACAATAATCATGAATTGCGCCAGAGGAAATTCCGGTCCGTTTTCGGACACTTCACAAAATTCCAATTAATCCAAACGGACCCTTCACAAAATTTAAATCAATAAAAACGAACCCTTCACATATTTCCAAGCTTCCCAAATCGTACTCTTCATACCACTATTTATTATAAAGGCGGAAAATAGTAATGAAATTTTTCCTCACTAAATGTTTAAATTTTCACAAAATTATTTGATTTTTCACAAAAATCTCTTTAAAAATCACAAAAAAACGGACGCCGTTCAAAAAAATGCTGGATAGACCAGACCCCTTACAATAATAATATACAACAATTCGGAAGGGACACAAATATTCAACCCAAGCGGAAGTAACATGTAAAACTACTGAGACAACATAGAAAATGATATCAAAAAGGAAAGCTTCATTTCATGTTAGTTCAGCATTCATACTTCATCATTTATGTCAGCCCTGAAAGACGAAAATTCAACACGAGGCACATTTTCCGGTGATAATTCAGGAAGCAATGAACCCAGGGGCTGTCGAGAGGAGAAACAATATGCAGCGGAACCATTTTTACATAATGCACGACGCTTTTCCAAAGTTTTGAGGACCTTTGATCTATGTCTAACGAATACTCTCCCAAGTGACATAATAAATAAGTGTCTTGTTTTAAACACGATTTTAATGATAAAAAAAAAAGAACAGCGAATAAATTTTTACTATGGTAGTAAATAATCACGCCAAACACAGGCGTGCACTGATGAAAAGACTCCATTGCAGCCTTGAAACAGCTATTTGCATTATTGATGTGACCATTTGTGCTTTATTTACGTTGTTTTTTTCCCTGTACCCAAACACAGGCGTATTTTAGAATCATTTGCATGTATTACCCCTACACTGCGCATTTTTTTTTTTTCTTTGTAAATTTTTTTTTGTGTGTTTGTTTGTGCTAGTTATAAGTGGGAAAAATACTAAAAAAAATCCTTTTTAATTCGGAAAGGCAGATTTCCAGAAAAATTGACATGTTGTTTAAAAACAACACTGCGCATTTAGGGGTTACAAAAATAATTCTTTTATATAATCATTTTAACAAATGAAACCAAATTTTAATAAATAGGCATGCATTATAATTATAAAATAGCACTAAAATATGAAAATTTATTGAAATAATTTATTTTATTATTATCTATAAATTTATTAAAGTAAAAATTTGCAGATGTAGCTAATAATTATTAGTTACATGTACGAATTTTTACTTTGATTACCAATAAAGTTTAATAATAATTTCACTAAAAGATTTTAAACAAGAAACCTAACATCTGTAGGGGGTCTATGCGATAATGTTCGTTTCTTCTTTGGTTGACCGTGAATTGATTTTAAAAAAAAATCCTAAATAATAATTTAATCGACCCCTTTAAGCTAATTAGTGAAATATTTAACAATAATCTTCTAAAATGTGCTAAATAAAGTGAAATAGAACAAACTGTGACACCTGTTTTTGTTTATACTGCGAATAATGCAGGAGCATAAAAATTGCCCCCGAATGCGCGGTGTTGGTTTAAAACAACAAGTAAAAAAGGCGCCTTAATATATATTTTCCCCGAAACTTTTCGGACAACTTATGTTTATTTTATTTTAAAACTATGTAAGCAATTAGAGACTATTTTTTAAAATAAAATTGTTGCTTAAAATTTGTAGGAAAAAAAAAGTAAGAAGTTACTGTTTTTTACGAAATCAACATGTTTTACGGTTTTGTGAAAAAAAATAAAGCTTAAGTTCAGTTTACAAGATCTAGGGCAGGGATGCACAAACTTTTTTGGGTGAAGGGCCAAAAAATTAGAAAGTACCAGGTTGGGGGCCAAAGTTACGTAATGTTTTATTCATAAAAATGCAGGGTGTATTTCAGTTTTTATTTAGAAGTAATGTGTACAAATTACATGTATTAATAATTACTATACTCGGGAACAGATTAGTAAATAAAAGTTTTAAAAAATTAATGTAAATGAATTCAAACAAAATGAGGTATAAGATTTCTAAACAATTAATTGCACAACATTTATAATATATCAATGAAGTGATTGGTCAAATGGCAAAAAAGAGGAAAACTAAAATTTTTAACAAAAATGTGTGCAAATTATGAAAATGAAACAAATGGAAAATAAAAAGGTAATTTAAAATTAGAAAAACACAGCATTATTCTCTAATTATAACTTTCTTTATAATTTAGATAATTTTTCTTTGACATTTTATAATGTAAAATTTAAAATATATATTACGAGTTAAAATGAGAAATTAATTAAAAGTGTGAATATAAATACAGAAGAAATAAACACATATATTAAATAGCAAAATCCAAATGCTCTGCCCTTGCGATTCAGAATTACTACTAGTCAATTTGGCTGGTAGAATTGTTTTTTTAACTAACCATTTACAAAATCTTATTAATTAAATTGGCATAGTAATATTGAATTCAAACATTGCTAGATGGTCAATTAAAAAAAAAAATTAAACTGATTCCCTTTATCAAAAATCAACATATCATTATTTTGTTCCATGGCATATAATTAAATTTAAATCCTTTAACCACTAGTTTTTCTGCAGATTAGAAATTGATCTTTGTGAATTAATGTAAAAAATCGTTATTTATTTATTCATTTCCTAAATACATATCAAAAAAATTTTCCTAAATATATATCAACAATAAAATTTTTAAATTTTGATGATAAATTACACTTTATAAAGTAAAATAATTATTCAAATTGAAATTATTAATTCTGAAAATTAATGTTTAATTAATAAATTTTTATTCATTCATTACTACTTGTTAATTTGGCTAGTACAAATTGTTTTTTTAACTAAACATTTACAAAATCTTATTACTCAAATTGGCATAGTAATACAGTACAGAACTTCTTATCCGGGAACCAGAAAACCGGGAATTTTTTCGTGAATTTCCCGCCCTTTTTGAAAAGTTCGCGTTTTTTTGCCCATTTAGTAAAAATACGAATTTTTTTAAATGCCTTTAAAAATACGCATTTTTCCGTTACAAGCAACATATTCAGTGTTTATAAGTCGAACAATTTAGTCTAAAAACGATGTTTTTTTAGGGGGGGGGGGGCGTCAACTTACTTGCAGATTAAAATTAGAAAAAAAAAATCTCTAACGATACTTGAGAAGAAACTGACATTTTCTCTATTATATTTCAATAATTAAACATGAAAGAAATAGGTAATTACATTCTTATACATTTATTTAATTGTCTCGTCAGTATTCGAAGACGAATTGCAACAAAAGTCGGACTATACAAAAGTTCGGAAAATTTCGAATACGTCAGATTCGCGAATTTTCCGCAATAGCTGATCGTGTGAAAATTAAACCTCGTTTATTTTTCTTTTATATATTTTTTTATTTATTTAAGAGTTGAAATAAGGTAATAAGAATTTGAAATTGATATTAAGGCAACAAAAATTGCAACTGTGAAAATGAATTCTTTATAAAATCGAGTTCGCAAAAGCGAAGTCGTTTTACACAAGTATGAAATTTGCGCGTTTCTACATGTAAACATGCTTCTTACATTTCGTTTCCCCCCTTTTTTTTAATCATTTATTACTGTAAAAATGATTGATGATCAGATTTTATGAAATTAATAATTTGCTAAACAAGATGTCCGATTCGGAAAGCATCCAAATGGTGCTACACCCGAACGATGACAAAGAGCAAGATAGCGATAAAGACGAAAATAATGACATTTTGCCTGTAATGTCTAACGATCGTTACTTTGAATTAACTAAAGAAATCATAGCAGGAATGGAACAAAATTCTTTTATAGACGAAATAACGCACATAATGGCTGTTCGAAAAATCCAGCAATCGAATTTTCGACCATTTGCTATTGCTATTATTCTGAAACTTTACATATGGCTCAGAACCAGATGATAATGTAATATTCTACCACTTTTATCATGATTTGATTAGTTTCTGAAGTATTTCCAATAACAAAAAAAAATTAAATATGGCGATTAGTTCCGAAAATTGCGATCAATATTCAGTTGCGGCGCCGCGATCGATTTTTTTACTACGATTTTTCGTAAGCTTTTTTTTTTTTTTTTTTTTTTTTTTTACAATTATTTTTTCTTTGGTATTTTTTTTTATTTTATTATAATTTTTTTTTTATCAACTATATTAGCGGGCCAATTCAAAAGGCTCGGCGGGCCAAATTTGGCCCGCGGGCCATAGTTTGTGCATCTCTGATCTAGGGGAAACTGTACTAATATGATCACACATACAAAATGAAACGAAAGAATGCGCCACATGTTACAAATATTACAAAATAAAAGCTTAGTGAACGAAAAATGGAGGTGTTTAAAAACACGGCGCAGTGTAAGGTTACATTAGGCAAGCCCCCCCCCCCCCTGAAATCCCAAAATTTTTCGCGATGTAGCATAGATTTCTCCATGTAACTTTCCTCAATACAAGTGTTTCAAAGTCAGGGCGCTTCCCCCCCCCCCCCCGGAAAAAAATTCTGGCTACGGCCTTGCATTAGAGCACCATTACACTGCGATGAACGCTATGGATGCTAGTACCTCATAAGGGCCGTGGTAGCCTAGTGGTTAGCACGTCGGACTTCCACCTGGAAGGTCGCGCGTTCGATACCCACTGAAGACCACCATGTATACTTGGGGATATGTGCATGCAAAATCCGTAGACCCCACTACCTCTCCCCGTGCATAAGCAATCCTAAGGCCTCGGCTAACAGGTAGGGGCCTGGTGGAGAAAAGTACCTCATAATCTGGTTTTTCTCTTTCCTCCCTCAGCATTTTTACGTACAGGGCTCGTTTATATTGACGAAAAGCCAAGACTTATGAAATGATCTCCAATGAGAACACTCTCCCAAAATTTCCTCCTAGAGGGAGGGGGAGGAAGGAGATAACTCCAAACATGCTATTACCATATTGGGATTTGGCAATATGGGATCTTTCATAAGTGATGTCATGCTTCGAGGGGGGGAGAGGTTCGTGAAATTGTGACATCAAGCTTATGCAACATAGAGTGCCATGTGACAAAGGGGGTGGAGGGTCCGTTGAAGCGTGACATTTTGTGACAAAGGGGGGGGAGGTTCAAATATATGGGGAAAACGCGCAACATCATTTATGGACTATCCCTACGACTTAAAACCAAGGGTTCTCAGGGAGGTTTACCATCCTCCTCCTAGTTGCGAACCTGCTGGTATTAAAGGAGTGCATTCGTATTTATAACGTTTAAAATGAAGATATTACTTTAACATTTTTCCATACGTGTAATAAAGTGCGGAAAAAATAACAGAAAGATGTTAAATACTTTAAAAGAAAAAAATTCCAATTCCTATTAAGAATGCCAAAAGATTGCGCATCCTTACCACTTCGTTGGTAAAAGAAATTAAAAGAAACACGGAGAGGAAAATTTTGGTTTCACAAATATAAGTCTATTTATTTTTAAGTTATACCTATAGTTCATCATTGTTAACAATATCTGCATAGTTCTCGAAAGCCGCGATTAGCAGTCGTAGACGATTCCATTTGTCGAAGGGGTGATACGCTGAGATCACACTTTTGGAAGTTTTATTTAAACCAAGTATTTTATTTTCCTCGGCGTTGAATTATTTCATTTCTCATTTGAATATTTAGCACAAAAAAGAAAAAAAAAAAAAGATCGTAACTAGTACAACGTTCAGAGTTTTAGAAACAGCTCGTAACTCTTTATTTTTTATAAGTTTCGTTGATGACAAAAGCAATAAGAAGGAATTAGTCAGTAGTAATACATGAAGGTGATAGTTGAAATGCGAATGTAACAACTCCGAAGACAAGACAAGGGAGTAAAAGATCACAACAGATCTAACGCGCGCGCTAAGCAGCCACGTAATTTACGAGGCCAAGTAGGGGCAATCCCCCCCCCCCCCACCCCTCCCGTTTGCGAGACTATAACGTTTTTTTTTTTTGTTGTTGCTTAATCTAACATATAGGGAAAACTCTTGCCGCGTCCGCCCTCCCTCCGGGAAAACTTTGAAATGATGGGACAAAAATTTCCACTGAAAATTACGCACAGGTGCTTCCAATGGCCAATGGGTATTTTGGAATTACAAGGAACCTCTTATTATTAGTCAAAGCAAGGAAGTGGAGCAGTAGCGATTGATACAATAGTCGAATTCTATTTTGTAGTTCCTACTATTCTATTCCCTGCTCAGAAGAAGGATTTGTGCTTTTCAAATTTGATTTATTCAAATGTACAGAACCCACGAACAATGGCAGAGCGAAGCGGGGATAAGGGCGACCATAAGCCTTCACCAGGGGCGCAGCGAAGAGGGGTTTTGGCGGTCACCCCCCCCCCCCCTGAATACTTGGTTTTTATCTATCAATGCGACAGTGTCCCAAACCACCGTAAAAAATTAAATCGAGGAGGTATGCTATCATACATATGTGCATGTGTTACAGATGATTGAATCCTCCCCCCTCCTACACACACATACACAAACGCAGGAAAAATTTCTCGCTACGTCACTGGGCACGAAGGTAATTTTACAAAACTGAACTACCTCTTTCACGTATTTAATCTAATGTAAATCGCTAAAAAATGATGAATTAAACTGTTCACTAGTTTCAAATTACTTTGAAAGGTGACAATTTAAAAAAAAAAACAATTAAAAATATTTCATCTCTAACCCTGAAGATAAATAGAAGAAAGGGAAAATAATACAGACCTAATCTTAAATCAAGTGCTAAGTGACATTTTTGAACAAATCATTACCGTATTCCAATAACAAAATTTGTTCCATCACGCTATGATCTAACAGCTGTCAACCATGTGCGCATACGTTCCCATGGCAACTGAAGAGTAGGCGTTGCCGAAATTCATTTTGGTTGAACAGAAAAATTTAAAAAGTATTATGACTAGACATTTTTTTTCCCTCGTTGATTAAAGTGAATAAAATTATGAAGTCTAGTAGGTTTGTAACATTAACTATAAATCATTCATTCAATAAGAAAAACACTACTTTATTGTGCTTACCAGTATATTAAAGTTACACACCTACACCCATTTCTTTTTCTTTGGGAAAATTTTATTATGGTGCCATAAATTTTTGTTATTCAAGACAAACCTATTGGCAGAATCTTTTTAAGGGTAAAGGTATTTTGATCCCCCCCCCCCCCCCAAAGCCACAGTGCAGATCCTACTATGGTAATACAGGCCAAATTACCAATCTAAGTATAGTAAGTAACTTGCAGTAAGATTGCTTGCACTTTTTTTTAACAACCTCTCCTATCCTCATCTAGGAGAAAATTATGACTGCAGTGATGCGTCTCTTAATAAAGTTATCAAATTAAGCTTGTAAAAATAAAGCACAATGACACACAAAGTTATACACGTTATTCACCCTTTATTAATTTTAAGATTACTATACTTGACATATGTCCTGAAACTAATGAAATAACAATAAAATATAAATTTGTCGGTACAAAATAGGCTTTGTTTTAAATCATAGTGGGCTTAAAATTTACAATTCAAAAGAAATAATGTATCAAAAATTTCGCGGCACATTTGAAGTTCTCATTGAGTAAACAATCTCTGAATCATTTGATTAACACCACTATGGTTAATAGCAGCATTTCACAATAAATTAAGAATATCAATCTCAAAATCCTACTTTTTATGACCAAAATCAGTTGATCTTGGTCTCAAAGTGTATATTAATGTTACAAGCAGCACTATATGTAATATCATAATTTCAATTTCCCATATGTAATTCTTTACAGGCCTTCATTTAGGGTCAGGGCAATGCGCCGCCCCCCCCCCCCCTTTCAAGATATGTATTTTTATGAATTGGCAAGCATTTTGTTGTTAATTGAAATACACAAGGAGTCCACACCCTTGAGTCCCCCACCCCGGTTGGGAGAATACGAACTGACATGCCCGATTCTTTGATAATAATAAGTCTTTAAATCGTTTCCAAGCACTACATAGACTTATATTAATTTTGTAAAATTTATGAACGAGAAGAAAACTTTTTCTTTCGATGAAATTTTCAAAATAATTTTTTCTTCAAATGTATGCAAACGCGGGGGATTTTTTTAACAATTTAAGGATTTTTCTCCCCAGGTATACAATATATGAATAAAACACCGAGTCATATTTTTAGACGAATACCCATACATTTCATCTAGTATCATATTATAAAATAAGATCCAATTAAATAATAATCAGTCTGCATTGACAGTAAATTTTTGTTAAGTCCTCTGACAGCTAGGAATTAAACACAAAATTTACCTTGTTGCAATTTGCCGGCAACAATCCGTGATCTTCGCAACGAATGTTCGTCTTCACTTGGTTAACCAAAGAAACCACACTAAATTTCAAATCTGATACGTTCACAGAGTCGGGAGCATTTGGTGCAAAAATTTCTATCACGGTAGATTGAACGCTAACCATAAAAAACATCAACACTAACCAGCGTGCAAGGACCAAGCACGCCGCCATGTTCTGCAGTCGATTGGTTTTCGAAGAATGAATCTCCTCAGATTGCAGTTGGCGCCGAATCAAGACAAGCACGTGATGTTTTTTGTAGTGCGCTTGCGCGGAAAATACGTCACAGAATTCTCCCTTTTCGGACGAAAGGATGGTGTGAAGGCAGTGAAGGACGCCATAGTTGGTCACATGAAAGAGAAATTGCTTTATCATACTTTTAAATACGCCTTTCAGGCTCAATATTTAAGCATTCTTTGAAATAATGAGTAAAAATTTCATTTTCCATTAAGCACAATATTTTCGAAGATTTTACGATAAAATTTTATAAAAATGGATTGCAGTAATAGACATACAATATTACATAATTTTGTACAGAAAAAATAAATACATTTCATTTCCTAATTTTTTGAAGCAATGATACTTCATTAAAATATCAAATTAAGCAGTGATAATTGCTATCTTATAAAAATTCCACTTGTTATTTTTTCAATAAAACTGCCCAAAAAAATAAGAGAAAAAGAAAAATAATAAAAGGAAAGAAAAGAAAAGAAAAAAGAAACTTTACTTGGACCAAAAACCTATTTAATCCAGTGGCGGATCACCGCACAGACGCAGGAGGCGCATGCCTGGGGCCTCCCCAAAGCAGGTGCCTCGAAACCATCTAGTGTCTCATTCTCAGAACCAAAATTGAATCTTAATTGTCAGTTAATATGAGAATAAAAAGAAATACTTGCGGGCAAATTTTAAACGACAGGGTGTCTCAGAACTCCAACGATTTCGATCACCAGTTTAAAAAAATGCTCTTTGAAATCATTTATTTATTCATACCAAAATGTAAACAAACAAGGAAATTTTACTTTTTAAATATTACATTAGTTAAATGTCGAGCGTTTGTTTGACGACATTCTTCAAACCTTGTGCGGACGTTATTGAAGAATTTTGTAAGAAGTTGTTGAGGAATCAATCTCATCTTCTCTTCAATATTTCTTTTCAAATCTACCAAAGCTCGTGGATTATTCTCGTATACAGCACTCTTAAGATAACCCCACAAGAAAAAATCAAGTGAGGTTAAATCAGGGCTCCGTGGTGGCCACTCAATGTCACCACTTCGAGAAATCACTTTTTTGGGAAACAACTCTTGCAGCGCTGCTCGCGAGTTGTTAGTGGTATGCGCTGTGGTATCTTGTTGGAACCACGTAAGGCGGTTGTAGTGCCCACTTTTCTCGAAGTTTTGGACCAAAAAATTTGCGTTAAATCAAAATAGTTGGACCGTTCTGAGACACCCTGTGTTTCCATAGTGGGTATTGGGAAAACAACCATGCGATGGATCATTTTGGATGCCAATAAAAGTTCCATAATTGCATGATCTATTTGGAAGGAGCAAAAAACGGAGGAAAAGTAATCGGGAAGGCCGCTTCCATTACGAGGATGTCTGACTTGAAACGGAAGAGCGTTAGTAAGATATATGGATGCAAAGACTCGAATCTGGTAGTTTCTCATCTTATCCATTGTACAGAGAAAAATTTATTTCCCAGAGATTTTGGAGTTTCCGGGGTCCCCCTTTCTTGAGTGGACCGAGGAGAAAAATCAGCTTGTGGGGCCCTTCCTCCTAAAGGGGTGGTGGGTGTTAAAAACAACCAAAAAAAACCTTCCCAGAATTTTGGACATTGAGACATAGATCGAGCTGAAGTTCACTCAATCGTGAAGCCCTTGATTAGCAAAGAGTTGACGTTGTTATTTATTAGTATATTTCCTTTCATCAATTGTGCAGAATAGTAAATACTAAAGTGGCGTTACATTACGAAGTGCAGTTGCGTTACTGTCGAGCAGAAGCATTAAAAAATGCCAAAGAGAAATGCTATTCAACTTTAAGATAAAAATCTCTAATAATATTGTTATAGATTTTTTTCCACGTGTCATACGTTGTGTAGTAAATAGATGTACACAGCAGGGGTGCTCAATGCTCCAAAGAGCAATGGTAACCCCCTTGAAAGCCATGTAGCACCTCCTCCTAAGAATATATATTAGGAAAGTGATGAACTCCAAAATGACGGCTCCAGTGGTTTTGTCGGTTATGCATGTTACATAGTTGAGTTTACGGGCGAGTTTAAGATGGAAGCTATTGGGGTATTTTTCTGTTTAGAGTAGTATTAATTATGTGTATTATTTCATGTGTACTAATTCATCCAAACTAAAGGCGCTTTTAAGATTTCAGTTTTCAAAAAATATCCACAGGAGAATCATCAAAATCCCCCTTTCACTGTCATTACCAAAGACCCTAAATTCGCGTTCTTAGGACTTTCCTTAACTTCACCAAATATATCCTAGAATTGAGTTTTTAAAACTTTTGTTTTCAAAATTTTTCGAGGGCGAGCGCCCGAAACTTTCTTTTATCTACCCCCAAAGACGTCCGCAGAAACGATATTCCCTGCGTCCTTATTTTTTTTTATTTTAAAACATTCCCTGGTGAGAGTCCCCAAACAGCCTTTCATAAAATTGCCAACAATAAATTGTAGAATTTTAATGATTTTCTTTTTTTTTTTTTTTTTTTGTATGGAATTATTTATTTTTTCTTTTAAACCAGGATGCAAGATTTTCTTTTCCTTTGTTTCTTTTTTAAATAACTGAGAACAAAATATATATTATATAATATAAATATATATATATATACGTTTTGTTCTGTATCATCCTTTTAAGTCTTTACATGCTTGTTGATTCCAAATAAAAACACGTTATGGTTGTTCTACATTGTTCTTGTTAGCGAACCATCCTGTTTTCAGTGGTGTCAATGGAGGGCCGCCAGATCAGGTTGCGCCTGGGGCCCCACAAAATCATGATCCGCCACTGATTTAATCATCTTTCATTAATTGGAAAGCAAAATAAAGGATTAAAACCAAGGTTTAAGGAGTTCTTGATTCTTTTCAAAGTTAGTTAAAGACTTAAATTTGATTTAGATTGCTGGTAGATTTTTTTAAATTTAGCGCTATACTGCCACGGCTAAACACAAATGTGGTATCTTCAGCTGAGCTTAAAAAGAGAAATTAATGAAGAAAGTTTTCCAAATTGATTCAAATTCGACTTTTCAATTTTTGATTGTGTTTCATTTTTTAAAATTTATTTATTCAATTATTTATTTATGTATAATATTCCCCACTTACATATGATCGCAAAACATTGCATTTAGATAAAATAAATGACAGGAAAACCACCTGGTGACAAGAACTCAATTTTACTCAAAAATGCAGATACGAGGATACGACTTTGGCCGTTTGCGCTAAGAATGGCAGCATACAAATAATACTTAGGCCAAACATGGATTATCAATTTCTTGACGAGTTTGATTTCTATTTATTTATGTTTTTATCATTGCAGAAATGGAAATACGTTTCTTAATACTACTACCTCATTCATGTTTGTTTGCTCGCGCGGCAAATAAATACAAAAAAAAGAAAAAACTGGTATCTAATTTGAGTGTCAATTTTTTTTTATTTATACATTTTCAATGAATTTATTTTTAATCAGAGCATAAGTAATTTCGTTTGAAAATTTTGATAATGAAATTTTTTTTAATTATCATCTTGAGGAGAGAAAAGAAGTAGCAAAAGCCTATTCTAAAACTGCACATTTTTAGAGGTGGTAAAACTAATTTACCCGAGAAACAAAATATTTACCTTAATGTAGTAAATCAGTAATTTAACAATGTTATAACGCACAAAGATGAAGGTTAATTACATACACTTGTTTCGGGTTGCAATGAAACCCTTCGTCAAAGCAAGAAGATGTGAGCTTTAGGGATGACTTAAATCCCTGAGCCTGAGGCTTCACCTGGGTAACTGACACCCCTGAAGCTCGTGAAGCTCACTTCATTTTTCATTTACAAATGGGATATTTGTTACCCTGAAACTCGAGTATGCAATTTCATTTGCAAAATTGGGCATTATAAGCTTATTATTACAATATTTATTTACGTTAGCCAAAACGAAAATTACAAAAAATGGTAAACTAAATATTTGCTGGTAATCGTCTTAGTCTGGGGAGGAGGATCTACGTTACGCATCTATGCAATAGTTGGTGGAGAATGTTGCCACAAAAGAATATGTTCCGCGAAATATTCGTACATTATTAAATAAATTGGTGCCATAAAACAATGTCTATTCAAGTTCAACGAAATCACTGTGAGAGAGTTACTTCCCTAAAATGAATAAAAAGTTTCTAGACAAACTCATTTTTACGAATTTCATTTCAATAAATAAATAAATAAATAAATAAATACAGAATAACAAATACATTTTTTTCTTCAATTTTGTTTCAGTATTTATTTAACTGTTTTTTTCCCTCTTCCCCGTGTATTTTTTGTTATTTATTTATTTTTTTCATTCCACTTATTTTTTGGGACGTGGTAGCCTAGTGGTTAGGATGTCAAGCTTCGGATCGGAGGATCTGGGGTTCGATACCCGAGCCGCTGAAGAGCCGCCATGTGCACTTGGGGATACATGTATGTAAAATCCGTGGACCTTGAAGTCTCGAGGCAGGTCCGAGGGTACCGGAGGGTAGAGATTTTCCCTTTCCTTCACTCTTAGGTCAAAAAAGGAAGGTGACGTATTTGTGCTGGCGCCATCTGGTGTCATCCAAGTACATAATGAGACAAGTCATACTTCCACCGTTGCGGTGCTCATCTACAAACGGAAGGCGCTCCTTACTGCCTTAATTCCTACTCGCTCTGCGAAGGGGAGCTTAGATATCCAAGTGCCATCAGGAACAACAGCAACACTTATTTATTTTATTTCACTTAGTTGCCGTATTTCACGTATTTATTTTATTTGTATTTATTTATTTATTTCATTATATATATATATATATATATATATATATATATATGCGTGTGTGTGTGTGTGTGTGTAACCTCACATTTATATGTAGCCGTTATTTTAATGTAATGTCCGTTGGTAAATCAATCGTGGCCGAAAATCATCATCCTTAATTTATTAGTAGTTTTACATGGTAAATGCACATATTCCAAAATACAAGACGACACAAAACATCACATTCTTCTATCTACAATATTTACATCGTGAATTCCTGCGAAAAGCTTGCGAGACCGCCTTTTATAATCTCTCGAGCTATAGGTCACGTGAGGAAGCAACGATTTAACTATTCGTTCTTCTGCAAAATCATCTAGGCTCTCACTACATAATCTTTCCCGCATCAGTTTCCCTAGGGGACATATAAAAAATATTTAGTTTTTAAAAGTGAAACTGAATTTAAAAAGGGGTTTAAATGTGATATTTGGTTTTTAATGTTATATATATATATATATATATATATATATTAGGGTGGCCCTTATTTTTCAACTTTCGAAAAGCTTAGCTCCCAACCCCTATCTTGTTCCAATCAACAAAAAAATGATATGTGCAAAACTTTAGCTTAATCGGACTTCATTCTGACGGCCCTCATCGACCATGAGTTTTTGAAATTGTCATCTGTAAAGTTATTTTTCAAGATATTACTGTTATTTAATATTTACTGTATAAATTTGTGTGAAGTTTTTGATACGTGCAAAATTACTGATAGAAATGCAGTTTTTATATTAATGGCAGCTGCAGAAGCTTTCGGGCATGATACTGAACAGCTAGTAATAAATCGTACTTCTTTTAAAAATCTCAGAAAAAAATTTAGGGAAGCAAGATACACAGAAATCCAGAACAAATTTAAATCAGACAACTGCCAAGAATTAGTGTTACACTGGGATGGAAAGCTGCTCCCAGCACTAACAGGTGTATAAAAGGTTGATAGACTGGCAATAACAGTCACCTTTCAAGGCAAAGAGCAACTGCTGGGAGTGTCTGAAATCCCAATACCTTCAGGAGAAGAGCAAGCGTTGGCTGTTTACCGTGCAGTCGAGAAATGGAGTATAACTAACAAAATTCAGGCACTTTGTTGTGATACTACAGCAAGCAACACAGGCCGAATAAATGGTGCCTGCATAAATCTAGAATTGTTGTCAGTCGTGACCTCTTGTACCTCCCTTGTCGTCATCACATTTTTGAATTAGTTTTGAGAAGCTGTTTCGACTACTGGTCCAGATATGCCACTTTTCAAAAGATTTAGAGAAACTTGGGTTAAAATGGACAAAAATATTTGCATAACTGATAAAAATGAAGTGCCTTATGATATTCGCACTTCCATTATTCATTTTATTGAAAATCAGCTTGCTACTCATAAACAACTGCGGGATGATTATCGAGAATTGTTGGAGTTAACACTGATCTTTCTTGGAGGCATTCCAAAGAATGGCATATCTTTCCATGTAAAAGAAGCTGTAAGTCATGCTAGATGGATGTCAAAAGCAATCTATGCGTTTAAAATATTCTTATTTCAAGATCAATTTAAATTATCTCATAGGAAGAAGAATTCCTTAAGAAGAATGTGTATTTTTCTTGCCCGAGTGTATGTTCGAGCATGGTTCTTGTCACCAGATGCAATTAAAGCACCCTATCATGATTTTCTTTTCATGTATCAATTGCTAAATTATCAGGCTATTGATCCAGAAATCAGTAAGGCTACTTCAAAAAAAAATTTCAAAACATCTCTGGTACTTAGTTCCGGAAACTGTGGCTCTTTCTTTTTTTGATGACAATGTTCCAATAGATGTTAAGACAAGTATGGCTCAAGGTATGCTTGAGGTTGAAGGAAGTGAAGAACAGGAAGAAGATACAAATCAATTTAAGCGATATATTCTTCACCCAAACGATTTTTCATCAGTTTGAAAAATCAAGTTCCCAACTTTTGTAACTTCTAGTACAAAAAATTTCTTCACGAGATTTTCTATCAGCTCCGATTTTCTGTACCAAGAACCTTCAACATGGAAAGATGATGTTGGTTATAAGAGTGGAATTGAAAAACTTCAGACCATCACTGTTGTGAATGACGTTGCAGAAAGAGGTATCAAACTCATTCAAGATTATAATAACATTCTTACAAAAGATGAAGCTGAGAAACAACTTATATTACAAATTGTTGCCGGAAAGCGTAAAAAAAACCCAACTGCTACTAAATCCTCACTTATGAAAAAATAACATTTATTGTTATTTCGCTTACATTATGTTGTAATTATATCAAAAGTATTATAGTAAATAAAAACGTTTTGCTCTTATCGAAGTTATGTGATTTATTTTTAAAAATCAAATGTGCCTTAATTTTTCATGCTGTTTTGAAATTTTTTTTATAATTTATTTTGGGGAAATTTGAGTTGAAATGTTTTGAAACAATTGCTGGGAAGACCAGACAATTCCACATACATTTCTCAAAGAAGTAACGGACAAGCTAGGAGCTAGGGAAGAATATGCATATTTGTAATGGAATTAATCAATATGCATTACTTCAAGCTCTTTGAGGGTCGCCTAAACGTTAAATGATTAAGCTGAAATTTTTCATAGCCCTCTTTTTTCATCATTTGAACAGGATCAGGGGTTGGGAGCAGCAAAATTTTAACCTTCAAAAAATTACATATGATTAAGGGCCACCCTAATATGTATATATATATATATTTGTTTATTTTTTATGTTTCTACACAAGCGTAAAAACATGTTGCTGACCCTTTATTTATTTCTCATTAGTTTTTCATACCGGAACTAATTACTTTTTGATCTATCTAATTCAATGAAGAAGTTTATTAGCTCATCATGGTAAAAAAACAAAAGAAAAATTGCTGTATCAAAAGTCAATAAACTAATGCAGCGGTTCCCAAACTGTGGTACCACTAGTGGTACACGAAGCCTTCCAGGTGGTTCGCGTGCAGGCAAAAAAAAAGAAGAGGTTAAAACACAAAAATTCAGGATTGAAGATCGAATTTGCCCGATTAGAGTTGCGAGAATGTTGGCTCAAAGTTAAAAATAAATTCCTGTTATTGTCAAGAAAAGCATTGCTGTTTTTAAGTCAGTTCACAAGCACTCATCTTTATGAAAATGCTTTTTCCAATACGATATTTATTAAAAATAATTATAGAAGCAAATTAAATGTCGATTCAAATTTGAATTTAAAACTAACTTCTACGTAACGAGATATTACACGCTTGTATCTGCATACAGAACCTTCTCATTACTTTTGTGTTTTCATTTTTATATGGTAGGTATTTTTGGTAGGTTTTTTATATGGTAAGTATTTTGGTTTTATTATGGTAGGTATTTTTGGAAGTGCGTATTAAAAATATATTTTATATATTTCACATATTTATACAGCTTAAATTTAATAAACGCTTTTCTCTGTATTAACTATAAAAAATGGTGTGATTGAAATAACCTAGTAGTCGTAGTATTTCTCTATAATCTATTAGTGTTCTAGTCTATATAATAAAATTACATTAGCAGTGGTACGCAAATGGTTTGCAAGAAAAATGATGGTACGCGAAAAAAAAGATTGGGAACCGCTGAACCAAAAGTTAAATCAAATCAAAAGAGCAATTCCAAAAACCGTTTCAGCCTAGCCCCTATTTAATTTCAGAAGAACGTTCTTCAAAATCTTATCACACTGAACGAGATGTTACTGCAGAAACAAATTAAATTCAAATTAACCGTTATTCATGCTTAAAAAATGTCAATAATGTTTCTTGAACTAAAATTGCTCAGGTTACGAATTCTTAAAACAATTCTTGAACCCAGTAAGAGTAGATATGTTTCATTGTTAGGAAACACTAAGTTTTCCTTTTTTCTTTCCAAATTTAATTTTGCGATATTACATGTAATACATAATTTGTCAAAATAAATGTTAACGACTCTATTTCACCGTCATGCAAAAAAAAAGGTACAGAGTAAATAAAAACTAAAAGACCTAACACATCCTGCAAAAATATTAATAAAAAAACTAAGTCGAAAATGAGTAAATTAATTCAATAAATATTTTTAAAATATAAACAAACATTTTAAATTTCTCATTTGAAAAACCTTAAAAGTTCGAATTTACTGAAAGATATGGCTAGTTTTGAGAGAATATTTGACATGTTGGTACAATAAATATCCTCTATAAAAGAGACATACTTTTTCTTGAAATAATTGTTTTAACAGATAATAAGGATTATTTGAAGTAAAAGAAGCATTATTCTAACTAAGTATCAAAAGCGAAAAAGTTAGTACAATATGAACATAAGAAAAATCGCCAGTTAATAATCCGGGAATTAAAGTGTTTTAGGCACTCTGCGTCACCAAGTCCGAAAAATTCGCACAATGGAGTCAAAATCAATTTCAAACTTCACCAACTTTTGCCATGTGCTTGTATTATTTTCACTCAAACTGTCGAAGTCTAATCTCATTAAAATCACATTTCATTCTACTTAATAATAGTTAATAAAACACTTGACAGCTGGTAAAACTTTTCTTTTAGTTCCTTCTTCTTTCGAATTTTTACTTTGAGTCACAAAACCTTTCAGAGATGTACCGTAGATTGTGGAGCTGTGAAAATAGCGCCCCACACTCAGGGCCGGCGCTAGCACGAATGGCGCCCTGGGGCAAAAAACGTTTTCCCGCCCCTACAATACATTATGAGGAAATATAGATTAAAAATGATCGATACAAACTTTAATAATACATATTTTAACTTTCAAAAAGCTGAAGGAAAGCAATCGCTGATCAGAATGGACTGAATAAGGGAAAATAAAAAACAGAAAAGGAGAAAAAGCAATAAATTGCGTTTTGCTCGTCATAAAATAGATAGGTTTGACTACCACTAACTTTGAAGCCCAGCTGGGGCGGCTATTGAGTAGGAGAGTTAACCAATTCTACTGTTCAATTACAGTATAGTTTCATTACTTAGAAAAGCCGTTGTTAGAACATTCGGAAGTTGTGGCCTTCTTAGTATAGAGAGCCCATCCACCAGGACAAGGTGGTACAAGGATGAGAAAAATCGGTTTTTAACTGTCCAGAGGCCAAAAACCGCATAAAAAACAAACGTAATATCGGTTTTTAATTTTTTTGAGATAAAAACTGTTGTTTTTTACTTATAAAAGATGCAGTCAATATTTATGGCCAATGCGCCCCTAAGAACGACGCACCCTGAGGCGGGCGCCTCACCGCCTCAGCCTAGCACCGGCCCTTCCCACACTTTCCTTTCGCGGGTCCCTCGAAACACGTGCAAAAAGTTTAGCATCCGGCCTGAGATGCAGAGAGAGTCCGATAAGAGAGTATCCTTTACGTTTCTTTCCGGTCATTTTCTCGCTGTCCCTTGACTTTCTCAAGGCCATGTCCGTTCCCCACTCTGCCCCTCCACATTCCGACACCAGATATTTAAACCACGGCCCCGAACCCAGGGGGACAGACTTTGGAATTGTTAAGATGAGAATCCAGAGAGCCCAGACCTCCGCAGCAAACGTGATAAGTTTCAGGAACGGTATGTAGAATCTCTTGGCTCCCTTATCCTCTTTCTCTTTTCCGAATCTAATAAATGATAAAGATGTTTTACTTAACTTTTCAACTTTAGAGAAAAGAGATCATAACTTTAGTCATTTTAATTTGATTAATTTTCTTAGAGAGCAAAGCACCTCTAGATGTTTTAAGAATTTAATAAATATTGTTTCTTATGTAAAATTGAGTTTTTTTTTAAATTCTCGTTACTTACTTTGAATTAGATTCTTAATTTAATTTAGGAAATGTACACACAACGCAAATTGTGCAATACCGTGGCTCTACGGCCCAACAGTAGAACCTTCCGGTCCTTTGGAGTACATTTTAAAGACCGCTTATTTAGGCAAAAGGATACTAACCGGAGCCATTTGTTTTAGTGAAAAATTTAAATACGCAGACATGTTTCTCAATCATTTCCCATAAATTCCTCAATCAACCACTTATTAAAATTAAAATATGTTGCGATTTATTAATTCATCGTATTTCATCCTTAGTTTCGTGAGCGATTTTCATTTCAAACTACAAAGCATTTCCAGCCAGACATATAACATGCAGTGAAGAAATATTGTTCGGCAATTGTGAATGTTACAAGCTACTCAAACAATACGCAGATGGCATCTATATTTATTTGGTTTCTCAGATGAACAAAGACTAGTTAAGTAAAAGTAAAGAAATTGAAGGACAGAATCATATAAATCTGATGAAGAATTTCCAGTCATGTCTTGTTCGCAAATGCATGCTTGATGCCGCTTAGTAATGTCATGTAATGTTTATTGAAGAGTTTCGTGCTTATTACGAAATGCAATTCATTTGAGATTTCATGCTTGTTAAGTGGCGTAAACGCGAATCAATTTATGGAAGAATAGCCAGACATCCTTATTATTTATCGTACGTGCCATTGACTATTCTAAATATTCCTCATTCAGCCGTTTGACGGACATCTTCTGAAACGTAATATATGGGTGCCCACCACCAGACGAGGGTCCTGCGCATTGAGATTTTTTTGATCGGGAGCTTGGTTATGGTTCTTGGTTGGCCGATTTGGGGGGGTCTCGTCGTTTGGGGGAGGTCCGTAATTTTTAGAAGGGTGCCATCGCTCTGAGGGGTATAGGGCACTTCTGCGTAATATCCTCCCAATGAAAGCTACAAATTCAAACATTAATCATTAAAAACTGTTGCAACATAATGTCTAACAGTTTAAGAGAATGAGTTTGACTCTGTTTTCTGACAGCTAATATTTTTCTTTTTACTTAAAACAGATTTATTTTCTTTTGAAATGATTGTTATAATTAATTATACTTTTTGCTCAAGAAGTATAATTGAACTAACTTGGAGCCTGAACAATGCAACGGGGAGGTAACTTATGTTATAAAGTAAATGCTAGTATAAGGAAAAGGAGGCTCGTTCAGTTTTGGAAAAACTTCTTGTACTTTGTTTATTCAAACAGTATAAATTTTTAAATTCAGTAATTGAATGTTTTACTAACAGTAATTTCGAACTGTAACATTGTAAATTCTTCAAACTTGTTTGTTCAATCGCTCATGATACTCACACAAAAATATAATTTTGATTCCCCACTCTTATATACATAAGATTCTTTTGTATTATAATATACGGCTCTTTCCTTATGCCAGTCAGCAAATCACTAAAATTTTCAAGCGGTTGGACTTGACTTTCACATTGCATTCTTTCCAGATAACCAACTAAATTCACTACAATCAACAAACAATCCCATACATCAGTTGATTTTCGGTATTTTCAAGATCAACTATGAATAATGGTTTTCCTATAGATTGTAAATTAAGAGCTCTTAAAACTCTCCTGAAGAAACTCAAAAATCATCTTAACAAGAACACATTTAAAAACTGTAGCATTTGTTCCCTACTATTTAAATTTCGAACGCAAATTAAATTTTAATTCAAGAAAAATTACACAGAAGTTCTTGTCTTTTCCGGAACATTGCATAAGGAGCTTTCCACCCTTTGAAAAATTTCCCTGGTTTTAGTTAATGTAATTATACTTCCTTTTTCCCAAGCATTCCTTGATGTGGGCTTTTCCTAGGTTTTTCATTTTCAGTGTGTCAATTTTTCTCATAAGCCTTTGTAAGTTATCACAGTGGAGCAACGCCATTCGTTCGCCTTGCTATTCGTACAACTCGCCATTCGTACTGGTCCCACACCCCCTGAACTAGAAAGCCTCTGGACTGCCTCTCGGAGAAGCGATTCCCTTCTCTCCGTAGGCCGAAATCTACTGCTTCAGCTGCGCTGGCGTTCAACTCACATTATTAATCAGCTTGTTTTTACAATCAAGCCATCAAATAACGTCCACTGAATTGTAGAGCACACATTTCAGAACAAATAAAATTAAGTTCTATACTAAAAATTGATAATAAAAAATTATTGCTTTCCTATACTTTAAAAAAAAAAAAAAAACACTTTATTAGTATAGCAAAATATTTTTGTGTTACTTATGAAATCTTTTTTTTTTTTTTTTTTCTGGTTTGTGTTCTCATTGACTTTATTTTGTGGCGAAAGCATCGATGCTGATTAACTGTTAAATTAGCTTCTAAAGTTTAAATGTGAAAGAAAATCTTGGGCATTTACACTTTAAGACAAAATAGCACGTTAATTTCTGCAAAATTCGAAAGATTAATGTTTTTACATTATATATTAATTACGTTTTTTTTTTCTTGTAAACCTTAATCTCATGTTATACAAATTAAGCACACACATAATCATTGTTATTGTTATGCTCAGAAATGTCATCAAAAGTTCAAGATAAAATTGGGGATCAGATCTATAACGTAGTGCTTTGTTTCTGAACTACAAATAAATATGCTTATGTAATATAGCGGGACATGTGAGTGGGAAAGGGAGTACATTAAAGTGTGACATTTTGTGACAAAGAGCGAAGGCCAAATACATTGAAAAACCGTGGCATCACTAATTTATACATGATTCCAGTATTATAGCTTTTTCAATGTTTGAGACTTCTTATATTTAGAAGGGAAATTCATGAATTACACAAACATAACACTTACAACAATCAAAGAAGCAATGCATCAACTTTTCTTTCAAAAACTTCCCTGTTTAAAAAGTTTGAGGTTTATTACAAGAAAATAAGCCAAAAATTCTGTACAGACCTTTCAGAAATGGATTTAATTCTGTTCAATTTATTTTTGACCTTTTTTAATTCTTTTCCAAAAAATAACTTAATAATTTAGCGTTGGAAATGATTTACCTCTGTAGTTCGCTTTAACTTGAACTTCGCATCAGAGTGAAAAACGTAATTCCGATTTTCAATCATTTGAAACATTTCTTTTACTCGACACAGTTTTTTCTGTAGCCTTCAGAAAGAAAGATCATAGCGTAATGTCACAAAGATGCCCTTAAAACATCTTTTATTTTCTAGTAAAAAGGGAATCTTTCTAATCTCTAGAATTCTGAGATGAGAGAGTCATAAAATGTCCGCCGGACAAAAATTTCTCTTTTCAATAGCCCCTTTCCAGTCATACAGTCATAAAAGACCACAGGAATAGAAAACGTAATTGTGGGAACTTGATAAGAACACTATGCAAATACTTTTTCTTAACTTTTGTTGGTTTCTTTTACAAATGTGGCGGGCAAGACTATTTTCAAGTGGTCGTATAGCGTTGTTCAGAAGTGACCAGGCTCCCAGAAAATTTTTTTGACATTAACAATTTAAAATCTATAGAAGGCTTTCCGTTATTGCTTGCTTTTAAATTGCCTTACTTTATTATTTCATTTCAATTTGATTTTTAAACTCGTAGTATCTAAACAACCTTAGTCAAGATTTGCATTTATCACGCAAGTGTGACATAAATAACTTCGTAAATTTCAGGAATATTATTAAAAACTATATGAAAATGGATTTTTTTTTACTGATATGGAAATGAACAAACATTAGTGTTAAAATATTGAGCTTAAATAAAATATAATCCTTCAATATATCTTGATAAGTATCTATGTATCAAAATAACACCTCTAAAATGTTTAAAAATTGCAATTCTACTGTAGCAATGATGTTTCGTGAAAAGTAGAGGTTAATTATCTGAATGCAGTAAATTATTTTCGAAGTAGAAATATTAACTTTTTTTTCCATACTGAGTAAATATATAAATGTGTTGAACTCAATCTGCAATTTGTGATGGCATCCTTTCGTTTTTATGCGAAAGATTTTCTGCCGAAATCCAGTAATATTCCAATTACGAATGCTACCGGCTGACGAGCGGGGTGAAAATCGGCCTACTGACGTTGCGCAATAGTTTCAGTCCGGAGGCTTGTCCCGCGATTCGTACGGTGTCAGGGGCAAGCTGGGTTGGCAGTTTGACTTTTTTTTTTTAAATCGAGAAATTATATGCTCATTTTGAACTCGTCTGGAAATAATTTGTTTAGCGTTTCTGATTTTTTAAAAATTTTAATACTTTTTGAGATTTTACTGACAATTTTAACTTTTTAAGGGGGCAGCACGAGGAAGTGGTTGAAGAACTTTCTTCTTCAGGGGAGGAAAGTAGTAAGGAAAGCATTTCCTTAGCAGAAATTAAAGAGCTGTGTTACCCCTGCTAGAAAGCACAGAGAGTGGTCGGAAAATGGCATCCCAACACTGTAAAAAAAATGATTCACCATTCGTACAACTCGTCATACGAACTGCCTCCTGGAACGAATTGTGTACGAATAGCGGGGTTCCACGGTATTTGAATTGGAGCAGATAAATAGAATATGCTCTCAGAACTCAATTTTACCAGTTTTGTCGCATAGCTCCATTTCCTTGAATTGAACAAAGAGCTCTTTATATCCCTTAAGCAATTTTCATTACAATTTCTTCAGCATTCTGTAATTTGATGATTGTAATTTAGTCAAGAGTTTATCTTATTTGTTTGTTTTTTTTCTTCTGAAACTGAAATTTTTTTTTTATCTTATGTGTTACCATACATACACATAAATAAAAAACATACCTTCCCTTCTCATATAAGTGTACGAGAGGGCCATAAAAAGAACTTAGCAATCTAAGGAAACCATAACTTAGAAAAGAGTGAGATCCCTGGTCTAGATTTCTAACACAGTATCACTCTGTCGAGTGTTTACTATCCTCATAAAATAAACAATCGTTTTTAAAATTGAATAAGAATGTGATTTTTAATAATAATAATTTGAATAATAAAATATAGATGAAATGAGTTTCTAAATGAGCATTATTTCCTAATTTGGAGTGAAATTGCGGAACCGGGGGGGGGGGGGCTCATCAACAAATAGAAATTGCCCACAAAAAAAGTTATTTGAAAATATTTTAAAGCTAGTAATGTTCTTGGTACGAAGTTGCTGTTTAAGTTGAGAAAAAAAGTTACTACATTGACTCTTGCTGACAAAAATATATGCCTATTGACAGATAAACTAATCAGTTTTCCAGTCTAATTTGCCTAATTCAACAATTTTTTTTGCACGAGATATCTGAAATGTCAGAGATACCGTTTTACCCGTATTCGTTTCGAACCGATTTCTCCATTCGGAATTAGAGTACCGTGTGCACGAAATAAAAGCGATCCGCTCTGAAAAATTCGCTTCCATTCACCGGCGCTTTTTACGGTTTGCTTAGCACCGGAAACGATTAAAAGCCTATTAAATGAAAGTAAAAAAAGGCAGCCAACCGATTTTTGAACTTTTTTATTCACTGCACCTGTAACGAAAACCTCCACTCGGGTCACTTTCTCTGAATCTTTGCTTTAATTGAATTTGTAATTATAGCTTCCAGGGCGTAATTGAAAAATTATTTTTCATTTATAACATTTTCTTATTCTATAGTGAAATACGGCTGAGGTTGCGCTTCTTAAAGATGATTGGGCATTTCGAAATTTAACTTAGCTCTGAACAGGGGCGGATTAAACGGATGGCGGACTTGGCGGCAGCCAGGAGCCCCTTGCTTATTTCAAATTTCCTTTTCTTTTTTCTTTTTCAACTGTTTCGTCTTAGAGAGCTCTATAGGAGGACCTGGCGACAGATTTTATTCCATGCAAATTTTGTTATAATTCTCCAAAGGCTGGAATGCCATTTTTCAATCCAACGAATTAAATCTTGGAAATTCCTGGCAGCTTTCAAAAAGGATTTTAAGTATCAAAATTTCTAATTTAATTTTTTAAACAATTAAAATTGTAGTCTTCTTAATTGTAACTTCAAAATGTACTGTTCAGGACAAAAGAACAATAATATGATAACGGGACCCCACGTTTATTTTACAGTCAGGGGCTCCTAAACTTCTTAATCTACCGCAGCTGTGAAAGAGTTGAGCGACAGAATTGTGAGAATTGCCGCTAATGTAAATTGGACTTACCTCTGATAATCAAAAACGTAGGTAGTATTGAAGTGAGTTGGACAGGTTGAGAAGACATAATTAGAAAATTAAATGAGATTTTTGCAAGATTCCTAGCAAGAAGATCGTTTAGGTCTAAGCGAGCCTACTTTCTCGAGCATCAGAATCGGTTTTGTAACATTAGTTAATGTAAGCCATTTATTTTGAAAGTGAGGCAAGTTCATTTCTTGCTGTTGCGAGACATTTAAATGTTTGAACTTCAATAATTTTGCAGTACTATTAGGGGCTAAAACTTACATCTCCAAAATATTAGGATTGTAATTTTTTTAAGACTACAAATTGTTTGCAGATAAAAAGATCATAATATCTAGAACTACCATTGTCTTCATTTTTTTCAATAAAGGACTTGCCCCATTTAAAAAATAAACTGCACATATATATCTCGTTCGGTTTAGGTTCCAAACTATTGGAATACTTGTAGGGGCTTATAATTAAAATAGCCTTTGAAATAGTTCTTATTTGGAGTGATTTTAGCAGTTTAAAAGTACACTGGTTACGTTACGTAAAAACATTTGAAAAAGTTTGTATTTCAAATAGTTTTAACAGTTAAAAATAATTTAACTTAAAATAATTATTTTTCATTTATAACATTTTCTTATTTCGTATAGAAATACGGCTGAGGTAGCTGTTAGAGATGACTGGGCATTTTGAAATTTAACTTAGCTCTGTACAGGAGCGGATTAAATGGTTGGCGGCAAGCAATTATTTAAAGCAAAATATAGCTGCTCTAAGTTAAAAGAAAGCTATCAATTATTATGAAAACAATAATTGAGTTAATTTTATCAAGCTGTCAGGCTTGAGTAAATTAATTTATATTTCGAAAAATTTACCTAATTTTGTCTTTTATTCATTATTTCTCTTCCTATCCCAGAATTAAGAGAAAAAACTGCTTCAATTTTTCCTTGTGTTTCTTGCAAACAATTTATTTCTGATATTATTGGCTTTTATGAAGAAAAGCAGTGATTCCTCGTCCTTCGTCTCAGTAGACGGCAATGTGTGATATGTTTTTGAACTATTCAAAAAACTTCCTTAAAACAATCAAACAAATATCTTTTATTTTGTAAATGTTCCTTTGTGAAAATTTTATTTCGATAAAGTTTGTCCAACGAAAATCCGCCAGTTAAGATTCAAATTTCTCCGTATAACTAAATATTAAGATTTTTTAAGCTGTTCAAAATTGAACGAAAAATTTTTCATTTCAAAAATGAAACCCTGCGAAGATCTTTCTAACAAAAAGGGATTCTTTTCTCTTTTTTAAATTGAACTATTTCCTCGAAAGTTATTGGGGAAGGTGGCAGACAGACGGACAGGCTAACTGACATATTATTTCCCACAGCTTATTTTATTTATTTATTTTTTTTGCTGTATATAAACTCTTTAAGTGTTTATTGAATTAATTACTTATGATTTTTCTATTTGCTTTTAGCTATATTTTAACAAATCAATATTAGACTTTCTTTCATGATTTTATTTATGTTTATCCTAAAAATAAAATAAATTAAATGAATAAATAAAAGGAAAACCGGACGGAAGGCAGGTTGAAAGGAAAAAATACTGAGATGGAAACAAATTAAAATTTTTTTTATTACAATCAGTGATTTGATTTGTTACACCTTTTCCCTGAAAAGTATGAAATAGTCTGTATAATCTCGTCCTGAAAATTGCGCACATGAAATTCGTAGAACGAAAACGGAAATTAAAGATATTATCAAAATGAAAAAAAAGTATGATGAATTTTTAGTACTTTACGAAGGAATTGAAATGTAGTTAGTGTACAGCAATGAAAAAGACACTTCAGAATTGATAAGGCACTCTTGTTTTACAAAAAAATACCGACAACTTTCTTAAAACCTCGTTGCTATTGTAAAAGAATTGTTTTTCATAATTTCGTTAATCGTCATCACCTTGGTTTTCAACTGCATTAAATATTGAGTGTGAATTCTTCAAAAAGTATGTATTGAAAATTGTTTAAAAGGTATAAGTTGATGAACAATTACATAACTATAGAAGATAAACTCATTAATTATAATCTTTTTAATATAGGCATCTATTGAGTTCTACGAGCCATATTACTAGAACAAGATACAAAAAGTTAAAACATTTCAGATCATTTAAATTTAATCAGTTTTCTCAAAATTGTGTTTCAGTCACAGATGCCATCTTAGCATCTTAACAGTCTATCACATGATAAATTTCCGAATATATTTTGAATGAAATACACAACGCACCGATAAACCTTTAGCTTTTCTTGAAACAGTTATAACAAAAAGTAGAATCGATTCGAAATTTTAAAAAAGTAAAGTGGAAAATTTTTCGTTGAAAAAAAATCCTAATCGAAGTTAAATTAAGAGATAAAAACATAATGATTTTAAATTATTTGAAATTGTTTAGTCTAAAACTTACTCAAAAGATGGCAGCACGAAGACCTCGATTGCATATAATTATATCTTATAAGTTCTGACGCTAGATGGAGGCACTAAAAGTATATGGACATAAAATGAAGCAAAGAAAGAAATAGTACAGTAAAACCTCTCAATAAGGGACACTAAGAGAACTGGAAATTTTGTCCCTTAAATAGAGGTGTCCCTTCCTCGGAGGTTCATAAATTGATGCATACACGTATAGTGTATGAACTTGGTACAACTTTTTAATAATAAACAAGTGTAACCATCTAAGCTTAAATACTGAAAATGTTTCGTGCATACAAACAATAGGTTGAAATTATTGAAATTTAAAATTTTTTCATTAAAAAACTAAATTTTTAGCATAAATGTCGTATTGGCAAAGTTTTGTAACTTACAGAAATGTATTTGAAGTAATTTATGAGGTGGGTTTGTTTTAAAGTACGAAATTCAGGCCATACAGCACAGCATAATTTAAGTTTTGTGTTTTTTTCCCAACCCTTGCATCAAAAACTTGTTGGTAGCCGGGTACTGTCTGTCAATGCTGAGCATACATGTATTCTATAGTACAATAGAGGGAAAAGCCTTTACAAGTAGGTTTTGGCTAGCACTTTAAAATACACTTGTTTCTTTGGTCATGCTTCTAGGACTCAGAGTAGTACTTTCAAAGGTTCATTTTTAGAAAAAAAATTTCAATTTCCAGTAAATTTTTCTTATCTATAAAACTTTAATTTTTTAAATTTTTCTCTGTGAATGTCCCTTAAATAGAGTGTCCCTTATTCAGAGGTAAATACATTGCGGTCCCTATTCGAAGGGACTGGGACCAGAAAAAGTGTCCCTTAATTAGAGGTGTCCCTTTTTCGGAGGCGTCCATGTTATGGTGAATGTCCGAAATCGGAAAATGGTCGACATCATAGCCCAGTTACTATATCTATGGTCGACATTCACCTGTGATTGTCGACATCAAAGAAATATAATGACATTTTAAAAATCTTTCCATAAATTCGACCTGTTTAACATATTAAACAAACCACAGAACAGAGTGCGTAGCAAGAAATTCCTCAAAACGGGTGTCCAACCTCACAGTAGCAAACGCTGTTCCTTGAGAATTTGAACAAAAGTCAGAACAAATTTAAATTTGAATAGGCAGTCAAAAAATTGCTTAGAGGAGAAAAGCAGCATTAACTGGTATTCATAGACTTTAAAATTTTTTGGCGTTACTGAACACCAATTTTGGTGTTCAGTTGATGTAAAGTTGAAAATTATTCATTTTTTGATACATTTTAAACTCTTTTAAGTGTTTCTAAGAAATACAGACAGCAAAATGTTTTTTAGCATATGATGTTATAGTTAACTCCTCTACGCATCAAAAATTCATTACAATTGTTCAATGTTCATTTATTCTATTTTCATAGAATTGAGCTATCGCAATGAAATTTTGATGCGTAACGGAGTTAATAAATTTCATGAGCAAAGAAACGTTATACTGTCCATATTTTTTGACAACCTCATTAAAAAATAAAGCAATCAAAAATGAGTAATTTTCACCTCTACCCCAAAAATCGCGTTCTGTAACAAGAAAAAAAGGTGTGGCAAATAAAAATATTTAAAAAGCTATTTTTCAGAAAAACTTCCTGAAAATTAGGATGCGTTTTATACTCTGTCGCAACTGACAGTTCTTGAAATTCGGTATGTGATCTATTTTTAAATTATTTGTCTTTTACTTTTATTAGATTTGAAAATGTATTTCAGCAATATTGACTAAAATTTTTATCTGTTCTATAAGATCACCTTCCATACAGGTGTCTTCCATTGCTTAATCACTCTAGAGAGGGGCTCCCAGAAATTTTTATCTGCTCTATGAGATCACCTTCCATACCGGTGTCTTCCATTGCTTAATCTCTCTAGAGAGTGGTCCCCAAACTTCTTAATACGTCTCTGAGCTCGGTCGGATTCATAAATTTAGAATAATGAGGAACTGAACTGAACTAGACTGCAACATAACAGGTGTGTTAACACGCTTTACACTTTAAAAATGCACAAGCACCTTGCTGACCAGTGAAATAACGTGCAATTTTTAAACACTATCAGTCTGAAGCCTTTTTAATTATTGAATAAATAGTTAATTTATGAAAATAACAATTTGTAAAAATAAAATTAAGGTAGATAAATTGAAATAAAAATTGCTCGGTACCAAGGCCGTAGCTAGAAATTTTTTTCGGGAGGGGCGGCCGACTTTGAAACACTTATGTTGAGGAAAGTTTCAGTGATGAATATATGCTACATAGCGAAAAATTTAGGGATTTCAGGGGGGCGAGCCCCTGCCCCCCCCCCCCTCTGGATACGGCCTTGCTCGGTACAAGTTTCTTGGTACAAGAACATACCTTCTTCAGAGGTAAAAAAAAAGAACTGTATTACAATTTCGATGACGGATTAAAATTATTATTGATTTTTATTATTATTCATGAAAAAGGAAAGTAAATAGAGCAACGGATACAAAATCTGTTAGGTTATGACCGATTATAGAGCTTTTCGTAAGCCTGCCAATCTTTTGAGATGAAACATTAGAAGATTTCTCTCTCAAAATTCAGATTAATTGCGAAAAATTATTGAACGTCATTTTCTAACTGAAAATAATAATAATAATAATAAAAACCAAATCTACTTATTTTGTAACAAACCATTGCAATCATTCTAAGTAATGTAATCTAAATATGAAAATAGGCTCATAAAAATGTCATACTGCAAAATTTAAAAAGTTATATTAATAAAGTTAAAGTTTTTATTGCTTTATCCAAAAGTCGCTGCAAAGCTGTCTATCAAAACAATTATTTTCTTTATGACCATAAACTGTTTAAATACTTTCTAGAGTTCTTGTTGACATTAAGGAACGAAACTTGCCCTTCTTAGCACTGAATATTCACTTATACTCAACACTACTGTATCTTTTTGCTGTAGAGAGCATGTGGCGCTTCGCTCGTTGGCGGTGAAATATGGAAATATGGTATAGTTGGACAAAAATTGCTGAAACTTTCAGAAAATCTAGAAATTTTTCTTTAAAAGCGTTAGCATTTCACTGATGACGACCGGAAGTCAAAAGTTAATTGAAAATCACGAAAAAAAAACCAAAAAGCAACCGTAAAAACTAGGTTTATGATACACGTCTATCGTTGGAGTTTCGCACTCAGGTTAATTTCAAAAGAAACATACCTCAATTTAAAAAAAAACAAGAAGTTCCGTCTAGAACTATACGAGCCTACTTTCCCGTATACACCGAATTCAAATTTATAATCTAGCTACCTCTCTCTCTGTCTTTCTCGTTTAGCTTTAGTTCTTAATTGCTCAAATATGCCTTTTTCAACGGTTAATACATATTCATTCAATCATTCATTTGTCAAGTCATTCATGTATTTATTCACTCATTTATTCATTCATTCTTTTGCTTATTCATTTAATTATTCATTAATTCAAAAATATTCTTGAAAATCCCGATCAAAAAATTTCAGAGTAAAATAGGCTCGTTAGTTCTGCATGAACTTCCTATTTGTACATGTTCTACGTCATAAGAGCTTTCCGATAAAGTTTGTTCCAAGCAAATCGGGCCGTTAGATCAGGAATTATATAGGATTGAAATTTCCCCGTAAGTTCTGGATTAATTTTTTGAACTGTTCAAAAATGAACAAAAACTGTTCAAATTAATATTTCACGCCAAGAGCTTCCTCCAGCAAGCTTGTTCATGGGAACTTGGATCTTGTACCTAGAGTTTGAATCATTTTCTTCATTTTCGCTCGTAGGTGCTAATGTTAAATTTTTTTGAACTGTTCAAAATTGAACGAAAAATTGTTCAGATCAAAAAGTAAAATGTGGAAATGAGATGTCCTCGCCGAGATCTTTTGAATGCAAAAAGAATTTTTCGGATCGGACAATTCGTTCAAAAGTTATTAGGAGGGGACAGACCGACAGACAGACAGACCGACAGACAGACAGACACCCTTTTTTCCATCTCAAAACCCTACATTCAAATTTTTTATTTTTCAATCTTTATTTAATTACTTAACTTATTTTTGACTTTTCTTGATTTCTAACGATATTTTCTCGATACCCCCCCCCCCCCCCCATTAAGCCTTCTTTCGTGCTTTTTTTTTTTTTTTACTTTTACGGGAATCTAAAACTGGTAGTGAAAGAAAACACAAAATTAGTTTTTCCTTTTTCAAGGGACTGCGAATTGGTCGTTAACCTTAACAGACCTAGGGCGTTCCCCAGAGACTGGCATCTATTATTTCAAGCAGCACCAATCGACGGATGCCATTGCCACATGAGAATTTTGACGCCCAGTTTCTTCACCAGAACATAAATACTACTAGGATAAAATCGACTTATATTAATAGTGTTTCGTATATATTTTTTTTTTATCATGGCTAAAATAATAATTACAACACAGAAAAAGCTTTGGAATTGAAAAAAATATAACAGTAAGAGCGGCATGCAATTTAAAAGTCTAGACTAAAAAAATATTACTTTAATCTAGGTTTTTAATATATGAAAAACCTAGATTAAAGTAATATTTTGTGGCGCCATCTAATAACGTAAATAACTAACTACAGTGGTTGTAAATATTTGACATTTGATGACTGATTAGTTAAGAATTCAAAGCTAACATTAAAAAGATCCAAAGAGCAATAAGGAATGAAGGTACGTATTTCAACGTTTGAATAAATTGTTTTTTCAATGCAAAGGAAATGAGCTTATGGATGAAAAGACATTCGGCAAAGTTTTTGTCGGATTTCCGTCTAGTATGAACAGGACGGACTTCCCATAAAAACGTGAAGTATTCCATAAAATGAGAAGGAATAAGAGTATGGTTAATGATTATGATGAAAAAATGGTTTAAAATTTTGTCAATAGAAATCGCTGTACACAAACACAAAGGTTTTTAAAAAGCAAGGTATGGCATTTACCACTCATTTCCTCACATATGGAAACTTTTGGAAAATAATATCCTGCCGGACACAGTGACATTCATGTAAGATGGGGCATACATCACCCGTTATCACACCAAAAGCTTCCTTGCTCAATGGATATAAGACTTTTTGATTTTTACTTTCTTCTATATCCAATATATAGGAACAAGTATTGGAATTGTAAAAAAATTCGAATTTCGAACATTTGACGTTTTGAGATGTCCTGAATCCATTTGACCATTTTTGGAAAATATCTGTCTGTGTGTCTGTATGCGGTCTCTCTTTTTTTTTGTGGCTGCTGTAATTCAAAAGCAGTGCATAAAATAGAATGAAATTTGGAGCACAGGACCCTGATGAAAAATGGTGCTGATTAGTTTTTCGCACGAATCCATTTAAAGGGTGATCATTCGGTTATGTTAAACGCTACAGTTGAAGGTGTTGTGATTGATTTGAAAGAACTGGAATTTGTCATAACGGTGGAAATATCATAGAGTATTTAAAAATTTGTCTACATCCTAAGTTCCCAAATTTTTATGTCCCGTTGACCCCTTGCTATATTTTGCTGCTTTTTATGGATCATCTTAATAGAGGTCATTCTAAGAGAAGTTTATTAGTACAATATTTATGTTTGAAAGTTTCAAAACTGGAGTGAAATTTCACTCAAGCTCTGAAACGGTTGGAAGGGAGCAAAATGTATAAAAGTCACCTGAAAATTTAGAGATATAAATTGAAAACAAAAATCAAAGAGCCATTTTGTTTGAACTATTTTTCTACCGTGTAAAATTTCACTTTTGAACGTCAATATCTCGTGGCCAGGTCCCCTCTAGTTATGGTCTTGATACTGATATCAAGAAGATCAGTTTTTCCTACTTACAAGTACATTTATATTTGCACAATTTATGAAACATGTTTAATTAATGTACAATTATTTACTTTGTATACTTATTATATAAGTAATAATCACGAAAGTACAGTGACAAAATTAGTGTTAGGTGCATTATTGCTAAAATTTAGTGATACTTTGCTTGATTGCAATCCAGTTTTCTTCACCCTTCTCACATCTCCTATTTTTTGTTGTTGACATGGGCCCCCTGTAGGTTGGATCAGACCCTTGGGGGGTTCATATGGATCACTTTGAGAACCATTGGTCTACATGGAATACTGTAGTTTTCTGTGGAATTCTATTTTTCGTGAACGCAGCGCCCTCTGTCAGTGAAAAATATAACTATTTTTTATTTTCGTTACCAAACGTAATTCCCCGTTTAAGGGACGAGCTTTATCGAGAACCGCACTGAAAATGCCAATTCTTTTCAGTTTTATGAATTCAAAAGCATTTATGGAACACCCTGTATATTATTACATTACTTTTCCTTTCTCCACCAGACCCCTACCTGTTAGCCGAGGCCTTAGGATTGCTTGCGCACGGCGCGAGGTAGTGGGGTCCACTGATTTTACATGCACGTATTCCCAAATGTACATGGTGGGTCTTAAGCGGGTATCGAACACACAATCCGTACAGGTGGAAGTCCGGCCTATTGTTACCATACTAGGATTGACAAACCAGCTTGAGGCTGAGGTTTCTTCAGGGCGGGGGATGCAATTTTTTGGTTCCAATGAGTTGTGTGTAATATAGTACGTTATTTCTGACAGAGAACAGAATTTTCCATAAAGATACGCTAAAATAGTTCAGTTTGTGCTGAGTGAGCGAAGCGAGCTCGAACTCGTGATGCGATCCGAAGGTGCTGCGTAAACAGTTCTGGGAGTTGGCAAGCGAAAACAAGCTGGGCTGATGCGCCCTAGCATACATTATTAAATAACTCAAACATCGGCGATCTGATTTGAAAATTTCTAAAGAATTTCTAAAATTTTGATCTTAGCTAAACGGTTGCAACTTAATTTATCAGCGAACAAACGCAAGAGCCAATATTCTCGTAGTAATCCATTACGTTCTTTCTTAATCGTTACAACGATTTCTTTGCAAAGCATATGTAACGGTGATTTAATCAAATGAATAGCCGTCGCGATTTGAGCCGCTTTTTAGTTGAATGGCCCATCCGATTCGTTTATCCAGACAACGATTCAATCAGGCACTGACTCTGAGCTTGCCCACAGCTTCCATTGAATAAAGTAACGTTTCTTAAATTTTTTGGTTGACGTCTCACTAAACATGTTTGGAATTCCTTTTGGCACACCTGAATATAAAGCATGTAAAAGTTGTAAACTATCAAAACAAAACATAAATAAATAAATTAAGAGGGTTAAACCTGTTTTCTTCAAAAAAAAAAAAATCAAAACGAGGTTACATCGCCACAAAACAAATTCGGCACTTCATCACCAGCTTATAAAAGTCCTCGTTTTTGACTTGATTTCTGTTAATGCTGAAAATTCATATTCATGGGGCCATGAAAATGTATTGCAAAAGAATTTTAATAGCTTTCAAGTTATATGCAGGATATAAATCTTTGACAGAAAGTAAAAACTCATGCAAATTTTGCTCCAAGAATGTTGAACCTGAGAACCTGACACCATTTAACCTAGTCTTTGACCATTTCGAGTCCAAAACAATTGTCTTTTATGTCTTTATTAGTGAATAACTGATATGTAATGACAATTTTTAAAGTGAATATGACAAATAAGTGCAATAAACAACCTAACGATGTGGTGTGAAAAACTTTTGAAATTTCCCATGATCTATTTCCTTGTGCAACAAATCAGCTGCTCAATGATTCATTTACAAAATCGGTATTTGATAAACATCCATGCAGCAATTTGGCTCATGCAAATCTTTCTCCAAGAATGTTGAACCTCACACCATGTGACCTAGTCTTAGACCATTTCGGGTCCAAAAAATTTGTCTTTTATGTCTTTATTATTGAATAACTAATATGTAATGACAATTTTTTAAGTGAATATGACAAATAAGTGCAATAAATAACCTAACGAAGTGGTGTGAAAGAGTTTTTAAATTTCCCATGATCCATTTCCTTGTGCAACAAATCAGCTACCCAATGATTCATTCACAAAATCGGTATTTGATAAAAATCCACGCAGCAATTCGACTCGTTCAACAGAATCAACAAGGGTGCGACAGTAATCAAATTACCCTCCCCGGCGTAACACTTCGAGTGACCCTCTTCCGTTGCAAATATCGTTATGATCGCATCACTGCGAAGCGTAGCAAATCGTAACAACTCCATCGACAAAAAAAGTTTGTTCTAACAAGGAACGGTCCCCAGTCGCGTGGGAAAATGGTGGCCTGTAGATGGGGATGTCTTCACGTTGGAACAAACTCCTGCATCATGCCAAATTATGTAAACAGAATCTTTGGCTTAGAATTTAGCGCGCCTTTCCGACGACCGATTGAAGAGGGGGTGATCAGGTTTGTTGACTGATGCGTAGAACTCAAATGATCGCTTGAGTTTTGATTTATGATGGCTTCTGGGAAGGAGTGTGAGTCAATACGGGAATGACGGCATTCTTGCTGTATGAATCCGAAATGTTAAGTTTTGCCCAATTTCGCCTAAGTTATGCTCTGATGATGGAGTATATGCAAGAAGAGATGAGATAGCAAAAAAAAAGCTTCCAGTAATGCCTGAAGGTTTAAAATGGTACTTGTACAGTCATATGTTGCGGAAAATGGGTAATACATCGTTCCAAGAACCAGCACGATCGTTCGTTTCCGGCATTAATTACATGCGGCCATCTAGGGAAATTAAATTTTACTTCATGTTTAACTCGTACGATCGTGTAAGCTCGGGCTTCAAGGAATATGTTTGTGTCAGGTATAGGTCAAGTAAGTGTTCTTCATTTTTTATTGAGCATTTTTATTGAGCACCCTTAGAACAATCGATTTTAAGTCGTTAGGATTCGGGGGGAGGGGGGGAAGAAAAGCTCTTTCTTTTTTTCGAGTTTAATATAACTTAAAAGCTTTGAAAGTTAATGTACGTGTTTCAGAGGAGACATAAGCAGTTCTTTCTTGAACGCCAAATTTGTCAATTGCATAGCAGAGCTCTTGGAACATATTCTAATTACCTGAACTGAAAAAAAAATAATAAGGAGAAATAAAGAGTTGACTCAATTTTTAAGGAAAACGTGAGAAAATTAAAAAAGAGGCATGTTGAAGCCTAAAAATCACGAAAAATCCCACAACAATGAACTAAGTTGGGGATGAAAAAAAAGTAGAAGCTGCGTTAATAAATAAATCTGAGAGACTCTTCTATCTCTTCTATATCTGAAGACTCTTCTACTCTTCTATACTTCTATATCTCTATAAATCTGAGAGACTATCTAGTATAGAGAGACTATCTCTAGTCTATATTCTATGACTAGAAAACTTTCTAAGAAAGAGACGAATGGGTTCTGAATAGCTTTTTGGAATGAAAATTAAATGTGTGATTTCAGCATTGCTAGCCCTTTTTTAAACCCTTAATATGATTTTCAGGTTTTTTCAAATAAGTATAGGGGATTAATTTAGCTTGTCTTATTGAAGGTAGCTCATAATGTTGATGGACTACAGCTGTGTGCTGAAAGTAGAACCAGAGGTCATTGTTTTAAGCTTTTCAAATCTCAGGCTAATCTTGAAATTAGGAAAAATCACTACTTCAATAGGGTTGTAGGCAGTTGGAATAGTTTACCGGAAGCGACTGTTAATTGCAGTGGGGTAAAAACTTTTAAGAAAGCTCTTGATGTTCATTGGCGACTGCTAAACTGACTAGGACCAGCCTAGCTGGGCCCTGAGCCTGTTGCTGATCGTCACTTTTGTATTTGTATTTATGTCAGGGAGGCGTACTGGGTGCTTTTAAAAAGTGCTGTTAAACAATACACATAAGCACTTCACTTTTAGTAATGATTGGAGTTTTACGTTTTGTAGCATCATATTCTTGGTAGATCCACGGGGTTCTGTGTGGTCGCATGGTTTGTATAGGCCTAACGCCACACCTTAGCTGAATACTATATTAAACGAAACATATTAACTTGTAAAATGAATGTTCAGTGTTTTAACTGTTTTACTAAATGACATATTCATCATCAAATTTTACGAAATTTTCCAAGAATAATATTTTTAATGCCAAAGAATTTCCATTTCGTTATTATTTAGAATGTCATTAACCTGTTTAATTACTTAAAAAATTTATTGACTTTTGAGTTTTCAACATAAAAAGGTTTACAACATGCATCTGCTCGTATGGAACTCCAAGTTACAAACAATCGCAATTTTACGAATTAGACACCAGTTCTGATAATGCTTCCATAAATGTTGTTTACATTTAACACCGTTTACAAATTAAAATCGCAGAAGCCCCCTACTTTTTAATGCTTCATTTTACCAAAACCAACATAGAATACTTCCTTTACACTGAACAATGGAAGTATCCTCTTGGAATATTCTAAAACGAAATGTGAAAATTCTAAAATTTGAGTATCAATTAAAGTTTTAGCTTTTATTCGAATGAATACAACTTACTGTTAATGACCGTCTAGTGAAGTTATTCTAATCCGAAACTAATTTCTTTTTCTTTTTCCTGTAAAATTTTAATGCTTAAAGTCATAGTGACGCGTATTAAAAATTTATAACTATATTTATATATTATTTTTATAACTATATACTTGAATGTTTCATTTCAATACCGAAAGCAATAAACAGTAAACTTTGCCTGCATATATCGTATTTTAATTTTTTTTAGATTTTATATTTTATGAACATTTTTTGAAAAATTTCTATGACTTGATGCATATGAACAACTACTATAGTCCTTTTTTTTTCAAACCCAAATTTAAGACAAATTTTGATTATCGTGTCCATAATTTAACTTGTGGAGGAGCATCCGCCCAACTAAGTTACACTCTCACGATAACAACTAAAAACCACTAAAACAAACGTTTCTCCCAAAGTTCGTCCACTTCATCTCCATCCTCCCGATCACAGCCGCGCCGTTTCCCCATCTCAAAACTCTTCTGACCAATCTCAACCCGTCAATTAACACTTGCCAACGAATCACGATCCAGGAAAGCGATTTCAAAGTCGAAAAAGGGGCGGGGCTTGTGAAGGGAAAAAAATGTAGCCGGGATTGTCCACCCCCAAAGCGCTCATCCGGTTTGTTGTCCTGTTTCTCTCCGCAAGAGATACTAAAAGGAAGACGGAGATGAAAACCGGATGAGAGCGTTTCCGGTTCTGTAAGGTAACAAAGCTTGTTGTCAAAGAGTTGTGGCAAGGGTGTAGAGATTTCTGAGATTTGTAGGAAGTGATTTGTGTCAAGTGCATCCGATCCGTTATCTATTTTTTTATTTGTCTGGAAAAGAAAAAAAAAATCTGTCTTGGTAAGTTAGGTGTTTTAATTGCCTATACGTTACTATAAGTTAAATCTCTTTCGAACCATTCACTTTTAATTACTGCATTTTGGGCACTTACGTTAAATGTTACGCTACTTAATTACCAATAGTTCTTTTTAATGCAAAAATGACATTATTGAGATTTAAATTTGTGCTATGCAACTTTTTAATTAACAAGTTATGTATGATTAAGCATCATATTAAGCTTTCTCTTTGCATATACTCTATTGTTCTATGTTTGTAGTTGATAGAATTGGTCAAGAACTAGCTGAGCATCGTTCTGTGAAGTAACAAGAATTAATCAGGGGGAGGCGATCCCTGTATACAAAACATTATTTTATTAAATGAGGCAATACAAATTATAATCAAGCATTAGAAAATTTAATATTAACAACTTATAGCAACCTTACATAAGGAAGTAACAAATATTTAATGTGGCAGTTTAACTTTGTTTTTTACTTGAACGTTTTTCGATACGGATAAGCAAAGGGTTGCAAATTTTTTGGCTTTTAAGTGGGTCGCCACACTAAAAAGGTTGAAAAACTATGAGTTAAGAATAAATTTTTCAATCAACGAGAAAGTTTCGGCAGCTTACAGATTCAACTGTGAGCTTGTTAAGTATTTCATTATATGTGTTTCATGACATTCGTTCATTTTTTCGAGTTCGTAGTTTAATTTTTTAATTTAATTAGTCTTTAGTTCCATAAATCTTTCATTGCATATTTCAAATTGTGTGCTTTAAGAAATTTTCGGATTCTGTATAGGTATTTAATAATTCAATTCTTCAAATAGATTTTATCAAGGTTCATTTCTAGTACAAATTTACTGCATTGAAATTCATTCTTAGCCTACTTATTTTTTTTATTATCAAGTTAAACATTTTCGAAAAGCATGGTTACATTTTTAAGTTCTTGTTTTTTTTTTTTTTTCAAATTTTCTCAGTTTGTACGTGAACAAATTTTGGAAAAGTGACCACCTTTGTAAAGTGACTACCCTGTCTAAAGTGACCACCTTTGCAAAAAAAAATTATAACCCTTTAAATTTAATGATGGGGGAAAATGTCTTGTGTAATGTCCCACCTGTTTAAGGTTATTAGTTTTGTCTGTTCCTTTAGACACGTTCCACCGTATTTTTAAAGTGCAGCTTGTAAAATATTATGTTTGAAATTCGTAGATAGCATCAACAAATATTATTTTAAACCAAAATCTGATTTTTGGCTGTTTATTTGGGCCAAGCTCCCAGAGATTACACTATGCAGAGAACCTTTGAACAGCAATTATTACGCTAAAAAAATGCAATGTAAAATCTTTTATTCAAAAACAGATAATCTTGTTAAATTCTATAGCTTCAGAACAGTCCATTATTCAGCTCTAACAAGAGATTCAAAAAAAAAAAAAAAGAATTATAAAAGAAGTTTCTTTAAAATGGTTTTCGTAAGATGTTACCTGAGTTCCCAAGGCTAAATAGATCTTTGCTTTTAAACACAGTTTTTCTGATAAATTAGTAAAAAAAATTTTGTTTTTGAAAAATAATTATTGAATTTTAGGTCTTAAGCAGTATTTTAGCAAAATATTTATTAATAAATATTACCTTGAGGTCCAGCTTTAACAAAATTCTTGTTATGAGACTTATAAACTTTTGTGCAACAGATCAAAAGGTAAAATACATGGTATATTACACACAAATTTTGCAAAAACCACAAGTTTCGAGATTGAAAGGAAACCCCTTTTTAATGCAGAAGCAGTACGCTACTAAATGAAAAACATTCAACTGAAGCGATTAATGCTATAGCTAAGTGATTTATTCTAGAACTTAATTAACGTTGTTAAAATTAAGACAATTATACGTACTTCCTTTTTGTTCGTTTCTATGCTCAGACAGAAATCACATTTCTCAATACATAAGGCTGCATTGTTATCTTTGACATTCCAAAAGGTATTGTCAAATATATTGCCATTTTTTTTTACTGTCGCCAGATTTTATTAATGACGATTTGCACAATTTACATAAACATTCCTTTTTAAATTGTTTATTCAAAATTTGTGCTTTAACATTTTGTTCTTCACAAAATATCGTGGGCGATTTTGCGTGCTATCAACAATTTTTTCGATTTTAAAAATTTCCTTTTTATCAACTTTATTTAGTTCGCTTGATGCATATTAGAATTCTCGTGAATGTAGAAATTTTAATTTACGTGAAAAAAGCATGATAAAATCTCCTATTGTAATTGCTTGCTACTAGGGATTCGAACAGTTTTTTTGTGGCTTCTGTAAATTTTATTAAAATCAGATAGGAGGTATTGCCAGACCGCCAGCGACTTACAATTAGTTTTGTATCACCTAATTCTTTAATTACTAGACTATTTGTAATTAAAGAAGTGAGTAATAAGTTTGATTCTTGAAAGAAACTGTAAACATACAAATTTACAATAAAAATGGGAATTTAATGCATTATATCCGTTTTTCTCCCTCATATTAAATTGCAAAAATTCTAATACGAGTCTTGTGGATCTACGATTTCGCGAAGAGCCACATCAATGTACAGATTTATAATGTAAATTGCAATTTGTAGCTTTTGCCGATAGTTTGTGCTCTTTTTTCAGAGTTAATAATTAGTTCTGATTCACTCTAATTTCTTAATAGTAATAATACTATTAAAACTTTTGTGTTTGGTTCCGTAAACAGATTTGTTACTGCAAAAAAAAAAAAAAAAAATCAGTTCCTACCAGAATAAAGATGATTCCGAGACCAGTCATATGAATGCTATGATTAACAATAAAAATTAAAATTTGAAGATGTACTTGGAAATATGTGCTTTAACGTAATTCTTTTCACAAAATCAACTATTAGTTTTGCCTCTGTCTAATGTAGGAATCACCAAACTCCTGACAGAAGCGAGGTGTATCGTTGATTCTATGAGACGGCATTGTATCGAAGTTTTGGTTTACCGATGAAAATTGTAATTTAAAACTATGCTGGGGAAAATTCGGGTTTAACCATATTGCTTTACACAAAATTCACAATGAGTAATATCCTAAAATAATTTAATACATTTCTTTGGTTACAAGTTTTCTCAATTTTCAATATTATTTAAGCCCCCAGACTGTTATATTTGCTTCTTTTGTTATTATCTTTCAATTTTTCTGTTCATCTTTCTGTTTATACAATTACTAATGTCTATAATTTAGGAAAGTTGTCGACATATTTGACCAAGTTTTATAGATACGGCGAGCGCTAGTTTTGAGTATGTTCTAAAAAAATTAAATTATGATCAATTAGAACTTTTACTTTTGTAGTAAAACTGAATCGTTATTTAAACAGAAAAAAAAACCTTTAATAAAGCACGTCAAATGCAAGAACATTGTAGTCACGTATTTTTGGGGTTTCAAGTAACCTTTTTTATAAATGCATAAATATGTGAGTTTTGGGATCAAAACTCACATTTTTATGCATTGATAAAGGAGTTCCTTTTGACAATGATATAGTTTTTTTTACAACTTCGTGCTTCAATAACTTTGTTTTAACTTTTTTTCTGTCGTCACATTCTGAGTTGTTATCATTTTGAGAATTATTGTAAATGCGATGTATTTCAATGCTTGAGGGTTAAAAGAAACTTACTTAAATTTAGCTCATTAATTAGTTAGAATATTAAAGTTAAAAATGCGGTTTACGTTTGTGCACATATGCATTTACATCTCTTTAAAAAATTACAATACACAGATTTATTACATATTTTATGCGGAATTATGTACATAAGCGCATACTTTTGTAAACTTCTTCTATAAATATCAAAGCTTATAGTTTTCATTATGGTTATTATTTAGCTTGCTAAATTAGATTTCCAGCCCAAATTAGGAGAAATAACACAAGTATGTGAGTAGCATATGCCTCCCACAATAATAGAAATTGCGAAATAGGACGGAAAAACTGGTAACATTATGCAGGTGAACGTTTCACCGGATTAAAAGGAATAAACATTGCTCTTATGAAAAATAACTTCAACGTTAATTTTTCATACGGATAAACATAAATAATAACAATTCAAAGCAAAATAAAACAATTTTCTCCAAAAACATTTGAAACATATCTGAGACATTTATACAGATTTATCTGAATTTTCATTCCAGCTTAGTTGTAGTTTCCTTCTAAAATATTAGAGATCAATTATTTAATGAGAAACAGAACTGAATAATATGTGAAAAATGTTTACTGCATGTGGATTAATATGTGTACGTTATTTTAGATTAAAATATTCAAATTCATTCTCAATGCCATAACCTAAAATTTTAAGATAAGCTATCATTTTACTGAATAAATCTGCTCTTAGTTTTATGCAAAATGTTTTATCAGCTTCGTAAAAGTCTGGAATCATTCTGTACATTGTTTCTAAATTCAATCAAAATGTTTGTCAGTTTTTTAAAGCAATTAGTTACATTTTAGTGTTTATGTCAAACATTCGAGCATCTGAAGAAGCACACAAGCACACAAATCTTTGGATTCCATATTCCATTAAATCATTAAAAACTGAACAAGTTTCATATAATCATTTAGAAATATCCTTTTTATTCTAACTGTAAAAAATTCTAGTTCAACCTTTCACGAAAAAATGGAAAAGTGGTGAAATTTAACTGCAACCAACATTTGGTACTAAATTGAACCATTATATAGGTGTTAAATTAGAAACCATTACAATGGTTGCGGCTAAATTTCCTCATTTTTTCCTTTTTTTTTTTTTTTTTTTGGTGAATGGTTGAACTACAATTTTTTACAGTGTACTATTTTAACCGCATCACTAATTTTTCTCTTTTGCTCTTTGAACCAAATTATGTCAAAAAAAGAAAAAAAGGTCTTCCCTTGATCACTCATTATCTAAATGCAATTCGTTAGAAAACACTTTAGTGCTGATATAGGAACCGATAAGGTGATGAGAGAAAAAGCTTGGTTGTTGAAAAATAAACATTAATTCTGTAAGATTGCTCCTAGAATGCGAAATGCCCTACTCAGGTCACTTTTAAGACGCTAATGTTCCAATATTGGAAGATCAACTCTAAAAATCTGTGAAAAATACAGTTTTACACATACAAAATATACAAAATTTATACAAAATTGTTAATTAATTCAGGTGGTCATTTACAGGGCATTTTTTGAATCGTTATTTAAAAGTTCAAGAATTTTTTTTCAACAATAGTCAACTTAAAGAATCACTTTCGAAACTTGGTCAACTATCCCAGGCTCCACTGCATATATTTCAAATGTGTGGCCGCTTTATGATTAATTTATTCTTAAAATTAAATTTTTTTTATTCTTAAAATTTAAGAATATTTTTATACTTGGTAATGGTTTGCAAACTTCATTAAATGCACCTTAATTTTTAATAATATAATGAGCACCATTGATGACATATATTAAAAGATATTTAACCGAGGAACAGGATTGAATATCAATTCCACCTAGTTTTCATTATTACTATGCAAAATTCATATTGATTTCATCATTTTGTGATGTAATATTATTAGTTTTAAACCTGTTGATAATGGATCTTAAGGAACACTAAATTGCAATAAATATGAGTTATGAAAGTGCTAATAAAAATTAAAAAGAAGAGCTCCTAGAGATGGTATCTAGCTACTATTTCGTATAATATCTAGATAACGTAGCTCAGAAGAAACAAAATAATGGACCAATTAATTATTAAATAAAAATAAAAATTAATTGATTCAAAACAGACTATATACACCTAAACTTTTGAAATGATCAGCAATGAATGTTTTCGGACGTATTATGGGTAACGTCGGTTTTTTGCACTTTGTTTAAAATTTAGATAAATATTGAACATCTGATTGTATATTTGGTCAAAATTTTTACCTTATTTGATTATAAATGAGACAAAAGAAAGAGAAAAAAACCTCTTTAACAAGATTTTAACATTATTGATGCAATTAACGCCTAAATTTCGTGTATTCATATGTGCATAAAAATAAATGGGAAATACGTTGTACTGATGTTCAGAACCACCTGAAAAGCATCGCGGTTCAGATCAACATTTCTTTCGAAGGAATAAAAATACCGACACCGAATAGAAAAGAAAAAGTTCCAAAAAACTCGCTGTGACAGATCCCTTATCTGCGACAAAACTTTCCGCAGAAAACGAAATTTAGATAGAAAATACCGCGCCACAACAAAACCAGAACAAAATTTCCTTTTCAGAAACCCATTCTTCTGGACCATTCCAAATCGAATGAAATTTCGAACTAGTCGTTCCCCAAGAGCTACATTACGCGCACTCACTTTAGAACCCCCTACGAGGTGGGGAAAAACAGCCTCACCAACAAATTCAGTTCAGTCTCTTTTTTGTCCGCTACACCAACATATTTGCAACTCAAGCAGCAAGCTGTATAGATAGAGCCTATATGGCCGTACTAGTATTATACTAGGGCTACTTTCGCCCTGGATACTTATATTGTATCTCCGTCAGATTTCGTTTCTGTCTTCCAGTTTCGTCCCTCTCTTTCTCTCTCTCTCCCTTGACGATTTGGAAACCAAATCAAACAGGTTTCGTTTTCTATTTTTAGCTTATTTTAGTTGGTGTTGATATCATTGTGTTTCTTTCACTGCGTAAAAAATGTCTTGACAAAAAAATTAGTTGAATGAAAAAATAAGATGAATAAAATGCCATAAAATCAATTATTGCAAACAGATTTAATCGTCATTTGCCTATCCTGGTAATATTTTTGGTGTTGGTATTCGGATCGCAAACTTGTAGACCATTGAGCACATTTAGATGAAAAAATGCCTTTTGGAGGAATAACAGCCGGGGATGTTAACATTTCATTTTAATTACAAGCTATTTATAAAATTAAAAGAAAATAATTATTGCTATTGTATGAAAATACTAACACAAGGGACGATATATAAATAAACAAATAACCTTGAAAGCAAGATAAAAAGAAAAAGAAGAAGAAAAAAGATATTCAATAACAACATTTTTTTGATTTAATATTTTGACAATATTTTGCCTCAATTAAGTGCTTGAAATAACAAATAGTATCGTTGTACGCAAACAATAAATATAATAAATACAATCTAACAACAAATACAATCGAAATATAACTAATCATTTGAACAGAAATAGAGGAAGACTAAATTCTGCTGCTTGGCAGTTTGTTTAACAAATCACATTTAAAATTTGGCGAAATTTATATTGAAAGAACAAATAGAATTCAATCAGTCAACAAATAGATTTGAAATTTACTAAGTTAAATTCTACTGTTTTATGCCTCTTAATCAATCCCTATTTAAAAGGAAATGAAAGACAAATTGATATAGCAAAAGTGAAAAGCAAGAGATTTATTAAGATTAATCTTACGTTGGTTTCTTCCAACCAAAATCCCTCTTTAAAATTTAATACCATTTTGAATTTTACTACCTGTTCTGGAATTTTGTGCCATTTACGATGTCCCTATTGGATTATTAATATATTTTTTCTACATTCAAGCTGGTTATGGATTTTAACAAACTGAGAATATTATTTTTAGTTTACACTAAACTGAGATTACCTGTGTATACCACGGCTCTTGTAGTTTTTTTTCCCCCTTGTTATATCACTGCTTGCAACATTACTTTGGGAGAATTGTGCATTGTTATTCAGGATCAACTGTGGTAGAAGCCAGTACTTTCATTATTGTTTTTGATGATTTTCTACAAACGCGAAGATACTTTTGGGACACTTTGAACCTTTTTTCATTAACTACAAAACAATTAATCAAAAAGGCGGGACTTTTTGCGTTTTTTTGTTCTAAAATTACTATTTTAAGAATTTTTAGCTAATTTACGTATACGATTTTTTTTCCTCCAGTGGAAGTGGTGGTGGTCATGAAGGCAGATCATCCTGGAGGAATGTGTAATCCAGACTGCTGTTTGCACAAGACATGTACTCTTTATTATTCAAACAACGCAAACAGTAATTTACTAGAGAGGCATTCTCTCGGAGAAGCTTGTTTGAGAATCAGATCCACCAATCTTACTCATCAGAGGCCGGTAAGAAGCTATTATTATGGCGAGTGGAGAACACTGGAGACTGTTAACGATGACGTCATTGGGAACAGGACAGAGCTTTTCTGTGATGGCACGAATCAATCTGTGGATACAAATAGCTGGTTAGTTTTTACTTTAATCATTTCTCTCTCTCTTCCTAATGAGGCTGCGTATGGTCAAACTTTTGCAGACCAAGTAAATTTCTCGGAAATCGACATTCATTCTTTCAAGTAGTACTATTATCGGTGGATGCCATTACCATTTTTTGAGAATTTTTTGATGCTCCTAGATGCCGGCACCTGAGCTCTAATTGATGCGAAACTAGGAATTTAATTTATAGGAGAGTATCCAAGCCAAACGGATACTCAAGAGATCTTTAACATGCTGCATAATCATACGACATGGGCGCTGACGACTTTCTGCATCATGAAAATCCAACGACTTGGGCCAGGTTAGATCCTGGGAGCTTGGGTGTACGAGGCCAGTGCCTTACCGGCTTACTTTAATCATTTCAAAAGTTGAATCAAGCTAATGCTTTTTGTATTTTCCGTAGATGTAAAAATTAAAATTAAAAGAACGTCTTCATTTTTGTCCGCTTTAGAATGCACTTTTCAAGGATTTTTGTAGAAATGAATTTACGTTCTATAGTCCAACAGAGCAGACTACAAAGGTTCAGTAACATGAATCAGTAATATGAATCTCAGGGGAAAAAAGGGGATGAAAAAGTTCTCCTACGTTGGAAAGGAAACTGTAAAGACAAAATATGTATTTAGCTAAATTTTTACTGATTAAATGCCAATGGTATTATGCCAACGCACTTTCGATATTGATTTTTCTCCGAATTTCAAAATTTGAACAGGAATTTTTCCTGATTATTGTAATTTGTTTTTATAGATTCGCGTTCAGTTTAGTATTATTTCTTATGTGATAGAGAAAAAAATAATGAAGAAAAATGATTTTTTTTGTATTAAAATTATTCTTTTTTAAGCTTCGAGTGCTCACTTAACTCGAAACAATTTCTAAAGCAATGAAATTTAAAAATTACAATTAAAAAACATTACGTGTAAATTGAAAACCGTCTCCTTTTTGAAGTTAGTTAAAAATGTTTTAAATGCATATAAAAGTGTTTCTTAGAAATAGATGAAGCATCAAACTACTGCTTTTAAATTTTAAATTCATTTCGCTTTTATGCTACATTCATAACTTAAATGTCAAAAATAAATTATGCAAAAATAAGGAAAAACATTCAATTAATTACCGGTTCTCCTGCGAATAAACTAAAAAACGTTTCCAACAAAAGTCAGTTTTCGCTCTCATTTTTCTGATATAAATCAATCAACGCTTTCTTTTTGCATGAAAGTTTAATGATTTTCCACTACAGAAGTAAATACTTCTGTCCAGTTGCTGTCTTTTGCGCTTAAGCATTAATAAAAAGAAAAAAACTCGATGATAACGCTGTGCAACAAATTTGAACTTGTTTTCTGTCCTTTAGATGAAACTATGTGAGTCTATACAAACAAAAGGTGCTTGATGCAAATATCAAAACCAAATGGTCCATCCCGTACCATTTTTGTTGGAGAACAACTTATCATATTTATACAATTTGGTTATAGAAAAATATAACCAAGGCTTACTTATTGAAAACACAAATAGTAAAATGATTTTCTTTTGGCCGTTTCTTCTTGTATGAATCTGTTGGTGAGCCCCGATAACAGACCAGCCATATTCAGTTCGCATACTTCCATTCCCTCGACCGCTGAAACGCTTTTCAAACATAGAGACGTCTTGACGGAACCTTTCCTCATGTTCATCACTAATTGTGCCAAGATTTTGCGGAAAGAAGTCCATATGAAAGTTCAAAAAGTGTAGTTATAATGACATATGGCAACGTATTGTACAAAACCATTTTATCCTGTCACCAACAAGTTTACAGCTTTCTCATTTGGTTGCAAGAAAGCCACTCCTTCTCTGTCAAGAGCTTTTACAACTATTTTCATTAAACAAATTAATATTAATGTGTAATGGTGGAAGAAAGGCACATTGTAGATTTATAATTGGTTCATTTGATATCTTTTTGGCGCCAGGGATGAAGTTTTTTCTAGAGGCCCCTGTTTATAGATGTAGTGATTGTTCCTTTCTCGAATACATTCGCAGAGAAAGCAGCAGAATTTAGAGCATCCCTGTTAATATTCCAATGACTTTCAAATCTCTAAAAATGTGCCAGTTAAATGTAGTGTACTTGATTAACTTCAGTATAGCACTCATGGCGTCGTAAGTTTCATTTGTGCTTGTAGAATATGCTATATTGTATACATATTGTAATTTCTTTTCAGACAATTTTGGTTTACTGAGAAGAACTCTGAAAAACGTTTAGAAACGTAAATTCATATAAATTAAAATATCGTAGTATAGCGTCGATGGCTCAGAGTGAAAAAAAGTTAGCTTTTCAGTTGCTAGTGCTCTGTGTTAATAAATGTCACAGTAATAAAAACCATATATAATTACAATTTTTCGTAGCAAATTTAATATAAAAATGCACTTTCCTTTGGGACCGCAATTGCCAACTTCTGCTATGTATAGCATCGTTAATAAGTTGAAAAAGACACAGTAGGATCATTTTCCTCTGGAGTGAGGTTTGAAGAATTCTTTCAATTATGATGATTCCGCTCTCACTATTTGGTGTCGTAGAAAAAACTCCAATTTTACTTAAAATTTCATTACCGGAAGGGTGGGGTTGGGGTAAGGCATTGGCCTCGTAATCCCAAGTTCGCAGGAACAATCCTGCTGGCCAAAGTCGGTGGATTTTCAAGATGCAGAAAATCGTCAGCGTCCATGTCGTATGATTATGCGGCATGTTAAAGATCCCTTTAATAGCTGCTTGGCTTGGATACTCCCTGCTAAATATAATTGCTAGAGCAGTTTTGCATCAAGTAGAGCTCAGGGGCTCATGTAGGGGGAAACTGAGCGTCAAAATTCTCAAGTGGTAATGGCGCCCGCCGATAATGGTGCTACTTGAAAGAATGGATGCTGGTTTCCGGGAAATGCACAAGGTCTGTATATGTTGGTGACCACACAGAGCTACATTAGAAAAGGAGAAAAAAAATAAAATTTCACCCCAAGGAGGACATTAATTGTTCGCTGATGTGCAAAAATAAGCCACCAACAATGAAGTAGACATTAAGCTTCATTAGTCAAATATATTTAATTATTTATTGCCGATAATGAAAATAACTGCCTACTGTTTTATCATTTACTTCCCCAATTTACACGTTATTGGTTCCCACTATTCCTTTTGAAAAATGTGCAGCTTAATTTGGTAATCAACTGGTTAATAAGTTAAATTTATAAAATATTTCACTTGGAGACCGCAGTATGTTTTTAATTATTTACAAAACGAGGACGTTTTACAATGTATTGTTAGCTTTATGGCATTGTTGTGTTATAGGAATTGGAATCAAGGATCTACCTGTTTGTCTCCTCCTCAGGGTGGCACTTCCTACATGGCTCACTTAGGTACATCGAATCCTTCCTCCGATATGGTTCGACCATCTGTTTCAGCAACGCCATTCTACATTCGAGGGAATGCGGAAGCAAGAGGGGAAAGTAAGTTTTAAAATTAGAGATTTCACCTTTGTTGATTTGTCCAAAAACTTGCTGAACAATTTGAAAGTTAGTTACATTTTTTAACAAGATGATAGGATGCGTCTGGATATATGAAGTTCATTATAAAACAATCTGATCGTATTCCTCCTTCGTTTGCTAATGACTCGTGTTCATCACGGTTATAAAAAAATACCATCTTATCCATTCTGAAAGGTATTTATTGATTTTAAGTATTGATGTATTTTAATATAATTTAGGTCCATACTGAATTATGGTCATCAACTTTCTTTTACGAAATGTACTCAATTAGAAAAGAATCAAACAGGTCATTAACAGGTCGTTGCTCTTTATTCATTACATAATTTTCTTTTTAATTCTAGATATTCAAATATTTTACAATTATTATCTTTTTTTGAAGAATTTGCAATGTATTTTACTTTTATTCTTATATTCACTATAATACAGCCAGTGATTTCTTTTTGTTCTTGAGCAGACGTATATCTATTGTAAAAATCAATTCCTGCATTTTGTCTAAAATTTGCTAACATCAGAAAAAATAATATATTTTATCTTTGTGTAATATATATTAGACGTAATTGAAAACAATATAGTGAGATTTTTTAAAAAGAAAATAGAGTGTTTTTTCTTCTCCCACCCCTCTCTTCCTTTTTCTCATCCATTCATTCATTCTTTATTTATTTTTTACTAATAGTTAACGTATATGAAACTGTTACGAACGTATTAGTTGATCAGATGTGATATAAAATGCAAAAACTTTGATTTCCAAATAGCAAATAATTTTTAGAGGCTTCAAAATGCTTTTACAAAGGTTTTGTGGTAATTCTTCCCCCTGTGCATGTTGTTCTAATATTATTTCAAATGTAATAATTCAGGTTTATTGATATATGCTATTATTATTGTAATATGAGTCTTTTGTATATTTCTCATTTGCAGTATTTTTTTTCAATCCTAATTTCATTAATTATTTCCATGTTTCAAAGTTAAATATTGCACTCTTTGGGGCGTTTTTTTATTGGCATGACAAAGTACTTATTCTGCTTATTTTTAAATAGCATGGCTAACGCACGAAACTCAGTAAGGTTTTACCAAAGCACAAACTCTCATTCAAAAGCTACCACAAAAAGGGAATATGCCACATAACTTGCAGTTCATAGTTTATTCCACACTGAGACCAGGTCTAATTATGTCTCTTGGGGTGTCTTTTCGCTATCCGCATATTTATGGCGAATTTTCTCACCTATTTTATTCCGCATCCTTTACTTCTTGGAATATAACCTATCCTTTTGCGATGATTTTTTTTTTCAATATTTCCTTTTCAATTCTTTCTATCAAAGTCATAGTTTTTTTCCCCATACCTTTCTTTTCTTTTCTTTTTTGAATTTTCATTAGTTCAGAAAAACGTTCTGCAGATTGTGGAACTGTTTTTCTACAGAACGTTCTGAAGGGATGGTTCTTTGTGAGGGACAAATTGACTTGATGTATTTTACATGTGGGAAATGACTTTTTCCTTTCACCTTTGAAATTTGTGTTTTGAGAATATGCAGTTGGGTGTAATGATTGTTAAAATTTTTCATCATTTCTGTGGGTAAAAATGTTAGGGAATTGATGCTTTTGAATTTGCGGTGTCATAGACGAATGTATGAGGAGTTTGTTTGTAAATATTCCGAAAAATCATGCACCTTTATCAAAAACGAGAGTGATTCCAAACAGGAATTTTTTTTTGTAATTTCAGTATTCTGATAGTGCTTAACTACTCATGGTTCATGTGCGAAAATTTCAATTTAGATTTCTAGAACCTTCGTGTGTTAGGATTAAGCTGCTACAAGCACGCTTGAAATAAATTATTGGTTAAAGCTTTCCTATTGGTCGTTCTTGCCTATAGAAACATCGTCAACATTCATACACTTCAATAAATAGATGTAGCTTGAAGCTTTCTTACATTTTTATGCTTATGCAATGAAATTCATGTTTTTCTAAAGTATTAATATTACTATTATTTTCATATTTTAATCTTCCTTTCAATAACCAGTTCAAAAATGCAGGGATTGTTAAAAGTGAACTTTAAATGTACGTTTGTGAAATTCATCACTAATATTATTATTTTAATCGTGAAATCGTGGTATTACAAGATAAAGCCGAGTAAATTGCTAAATATTTTTATTTATTTGGAATAAGTCAGCATAAATGTACCCGTCTGTTGCACTATAGCTCTGATAACATGACGCCTGACCTGGATATCATTTCTCCTTCGGGAGAACAAGCTGTAAAGAGGAGAAATTCTTATATTGGCACAGAGCCAATAACTACCACCACACTATGTTAATGGCGAGATAAAACTGTTCTTCTTATCCTATTTTAACAAATAGGAGCTCAAGGTATCAGAGCCAAACAGTATTAGAAATTTCAAGGGCAATTTTGAAACATCATTCTAAAATTGGAGCATATGTCTGTTAAAGGAGTTTTTAAATTACTTATTTTTCATTTTATTTACTTATTTATAATTTTTTAAATGAATTATAGAATATGGTTGATTTAAGTCTCTGGAATTTCGTTTTACAAATGAATACAAAATAAAGTTTCATATTATTAAATACCTTAGAAGAAGTTTGAAAAATGAAATTTACTATCGAAATTTCGAATTTTAAAACTAATTATTTAGTTGATAAACTTCAAAGAAAAAAAAGGGAAAATATATTTAAAATTTTCTCATATTATTTAGATTTTCATGCATTATTCAGTTCGCTATTTTAAAACTTTTCGTAAATACAACTTTTTGAAAAAAAATTTCAAAATGAGTGAATGAATTAAAATAAAAAGTAAAAACATAAATGAAAAATATATTTCATTTTCAATCGTTTCCTTTGAGTAATACATTTATGATGCATAGGAAAGACAAACAACAAATTAATTTTAATTTTTTCCAATTCATTATTTTAACAAGTGAACAATTTTTTCTTGCAACTCAGAAAAGTGATTGAAAAGAAATTTATTAAATTAAGCGTTAACTATTGAGTGCATACATTAAAGTGTCTGAAAATCAATGAACTCTTGGTAGGACTTAGCTGCGCGACACTATAAAGCATTTTTGCAAGAAAATACATGAGAACTTCCTGATAATCATTTATCCAGAGTCTCACGTAAAATTAGACTTCAAAACAGGAAAATATGAAGTCTTTAAAAAAGAAAATTACAAAGAACTACATTCTGTAAATCGATTGCAACAGACACTGCACCACAGCAGTGGTGCCATCATTGAAACTGGCAGTCATAGATGTCAAGTGTTCAGTTTTACGTAACATAACAACCCCTTGTCTGTAGTTTTACACTGCGGAAAAACAAGAATTTTACTGAGAAACTGTTATCAAGTAACTGGATTATTTGATTTAAAACAAGTTCTTTGTAAATTTAAAGAAACACTCAGTTTACCTTCTGTATTTTTACAGATTTTTTTTTACAATGTAAGGAAGTTGCCCAATAGATTCCCTTTCATTACAGCAACAGCTTTGTTCCGTCCTATACAATACGAAACCGATCTAACCAAAGTTGAAGTTTCGCTTTAGGTTTACATATCTTTACTGAAATAAGATAAAGCAAACTTCTCCCGTAGCCACGTGTAACATAAATAACAACTGAACATTTTATTATGCCCTGGGCCATATAGAAAGGTATATCATAACCACTCTGTCAAGCGTATGATTCGGAGCCAGAGCCATTATCTCCACCACCCATATACAAACGTCCGTACACGTGCCATGGGCATTCCATACAACAGCACGACGGGGAGGTCTTCGCCCCGCTCACAAAAGATCCATTTACCACGGTGGGTAATTGGAGGTGAGTATTAAAAGAGTTGGGGGAGTGGTGAAAAGAGTTTCGTTTCGGGTTTGCCGAAAGTTGTGGAGCACTAAGGCAATTAATGTAGAATGCTGTTTCGTAAGAGGTGCAGAGTTTGTGAATCACATTGCCTTGTTTTTGTACGTTTGATGAAATGATGAACTTGGTGATAAATTAATTACAATTTTTAAGACTGGGTTTATAAAATAAAATAAAAACTAGTAATTAGATATTTTTAAGTATTTTCATTCATTATAAGCTCTTTCGGCTTCGATATATTTGTTACAGTGGCTTACCAATGATTCGAATGCCTGTTAAAGCTCACATTGTGGGACTGCCTCCAAAGCTCGCGTCGAAGATGTTTGTATGGTGCCAATGTTATCAAAGTAAAAAAAAAAATTGTAAACAAATGAATTGAGGTTTTGGCAGTGGATCAGCTGATAGTTAAGGAGATTCACGAATGCTCGATAACACAGATAGCGCCACTGTAAGCTTAATTCCAGCTGTAGTCCTGAACATTCTTTGACACACTGTGTACAAACAGCTTCGACGCGAGCTTTGAAGGCAGTCCCACAATGTGAGCTGTAACAGGCATTCGAATCGTTGTTAAACCGCTGTAACAAATGTATTGAATCCGAAGGAGCTTAGTTTAAATAAAAGTACTTAAAAATTACAATTAATAGTTTATTTTATTTTATAAACCTAGTCTTAAAGATTCTTTGACACAAAAGAGTTAAAAAAAATATATATCTCATTCAGTTTTTTTTTTTTTTTTCATTTGTGAAAATTGTATTTAGTATGGGAAAACCAAATTCAAAGGAATAAATAAATACATAATTTTAAGTATAATTTTAATTGATAGCTGTAATTTATATTAATTAGAAATGCTTAACTTACGATTTTAATGCTTTCCAACATTCATGTTCCTGTCTATAAAAGGAAAATTTTTAAGAAACTATTTTTTACAAACCGAATTGTATATTTATTATTATTTAATTATGTTTATATTTTCATGGTCCCTTGGTCTGTGGCAACAAGATTGAAACTACATTAAAATTTTCTTTTAGAAGTACCATCAATAATAATACTGGTTAATGTAATTATGGCTTTTCACTGAAAAGCTTTCATTTATATGAGCCATTATTTATAACAAATAATAACTTGTTTAGGGGGAAAACTTAAATTTCAAAATTCTTGATTGGGCAATTTTCATTCATTGAACACAATTTTAAGTGTTTTTGAAATTATTTAATTAATTTATTTTAAAAATTTAAGACACGAATTACGAATAGAACAGCGAATTCGATGATGAAATTAGACCAAGTAAATGTGATTCAATTTACCTCAAAAGTACCGTTTCCTTACACCCCCCCCCCCCCCCAACAGATAATTGCGGGGGGAAAAACTCAATCCATAACCTCAATTCAGATGTTAAAAATAGGAAAAGGTTTCTTCGGATTCAGCCTTCGCACTTGCTCTTTGTTGACGCAAGTATTTTTCCTCGCAAAATAGAGGATTCCCCCGTTGAGTTGTCACCTTTTGTAAGGGAGCGTTTTTGGATGTCAATGACACGTGACACACTCGGTCCAATCACGAAATCCCATTCAACGACTGTGATACTTGTGGGAGCGCACCTTTCAAAGAAACTTGTGCTTGCCCCCCGGCTATGAATGGAATCGCACGGGATCATATAATGAAAGATGCTGCCATAGCAACCTCATGCTCTTTGCCTATCTTCTTTTAAGTATGCGGTAAAATGGTTATTTTTTAATAGAATATTTAAAGCACTGAAGATTTCAAATTTCGTTTACACTCATACTATAGAAATTAATCAAATATTTTCCCTTTTTAAAATACTGTTTTGTATTTTGGCACTTGAAAAAAAAGAAAAAGAAAAGAAGATGAAGAAGCAAAAGTTTTAAATGACATGCAATTTTTTCAATGCAAAGTGTATTTAAAAATAAAAGTTTTTCATCTACTAAGGAAATTCTATTAATCGAAGGTTAGAACAAGATTTTCTAAAACGTAAAATATTATGGCACATGTAATATTAAACACTTTCAATTAAAATATTTTATGATCATTATCAATTTGCTATTCATTTTCCAAATAAAAGGAAAATTTACATAACTTTTTTCATATTAATTTCTAAAAAAATTAAATTTTGTGTAGTATTGCTGAAGTAAACCGCTATAAAGCCGATGCGAAGATTTTAATTGAATATGCTATTTAATATTAATTTACGTTAAACACTTTAACGTTTCAGCAAGTTTAGTTCCAACTTTCAATTCTAGAATATGTAACTAACTGTTTTCAAATATTTCATTTAATTAGTTGGTATTATGAAATAGTTTAATAACTTTTACCCCCAATACAATTGTTTTTCAACGTTTATAGTCTGCATTCTCGTAAAAGTATGTCGTTAAAAATAAAGTAAAGTCAAAAATAATACTAATTCATTTGGGGAATTACACTTATTTATTTACTCTGAAAGGAATACAGATTATATATTTAATTCAATTATTAACACATTTTTTATAAAATATTGCAGTTAAATGTTCCAAGCAAGAAACAAAAGTGGTGTCAACGCTTATGTCACCAGATGCATTTTTTTAGCTCTGACGGCAACATCAAAGTTTAAGTACATAGTAAAAAAGATAAGTATATGCAAAACTGCAGGTTTCTACCTTATCTGTAAAGGTAGTATTGCTGATTTTAATATTTGTACCTAGTAAAAAATAGTACAGTGAGCATAACGTTACAAATAAATAAATTAATTAATTTAAAAAATTACACACTAAAAGTGCTTAAATAGATGCAAATGATTGATTTCGGTCAACTCATGAAAAAATTTGTATGAATTGACAAATTGTTATATGTAGACATACCATGTATACACATTGTTTACATTGGCTGAAGTTGTTAATTATTTAGTTTTTTTGAGAGAACAAATCCAGATCGGTTTGCATATTCTAACATTTTACTATGCTGCTTTGTGATGAGAAAATAAACCTTTTTCTTCCATTTCCCAGCAAAATTATCAAAACTTATCCAGAGAAAATATGAATACATTCGATGGCTATTAGCTTCAGTGACCCATATATTGAATACTGATCTCCAAAATCGGCTGCGATATCAGAAGCCATAAAATTTTCATCCGAAGCACTCAGTCCACATTTTACTACTATCGGCATCAGCGAACCCATTACAAAAGCCAACTAAAACAGACAACTCACTGACTTTCGCCTATAACCTTCCCCCAGAATAATAACGCCAATAATAACAATATAAACAACCCTCAGTGAACATCTGCCTATTCCATCCGTGATCCCCGTATAAATCCCTTATCAATGTTGACACAGAGGTCAGGTGTCTCGTGACCTCTTGCAGACGTTTTGCAAGGGCGTAAAGTCAAGAATTTACATCGGCGTTCGCTCCTTTTTTAATGCCGAATAATGTCTTTTCGATGTTGACTTTATTCCGTTTTGCAGGGGAAATTTTTCGGTTAACGGTGACTAACGTATTTCGCCCCGTAGCGTTAAATCGGCGATTTATATAAATGTTCGCGCCGCTGTTATAAAGGTGATAAGGATTTTCCGTCGCTTGCCGACTGCAAAATTGGTTATTGTTTATGATGAATTAAAGCACGAAGATTTTATCCAAGGACCTAGCATTTTAGCTTGGCTACAGTTTACAGTAAGGTAAATAAGCTAAAAATTCAATTCTAAAACTTCATTAACAGTATTAGAAAATATACTACGAGGCGAACTCGGATGTGTAATATTTTACATTATCTACCAGTACTTTTCTTGTTAATTTAAAAAATAAGAACCAAAATCTTTTTTCTATAGGTACAAAATGAAAATAAACTTTTAAACTAACCGGCGTGCTAAATTCCATTAAGGTATTTCCAAAGTTTATAGATTTCCAAACCGTTAACACTCCTTCTGAAAGAGAAAAAACTTAAATTTGTTCGCTTTTACCTGTTGTTTACAACCAATTTTTCTTTAAATCCCCTAAGCTCCACTATTGCATTGAAAAAGGGATTTCCAAGCAATCCCGAAGCATATGTCTGCCTTTAATACTCATTTGTGCTTTAATTACGTGCATTTCTTTAGATAATTTTTCTTGTTGATTTAAAATATAACAAGAAGTTCCGTCTAGAACTATACGAGCCTACGTTCCTGTATACACCTACTTCAAATTTATAATCCAGCTATATATATATATATATATATATCTTTCTCGTTTAGCTTTAGTTCTTAATTGCTTCAAATATACCTTTTTCAACGGTTAATACATATTCATTCAATCATTCATTTATTCAGTTATTCATGTATTTATTCACTCATTTATTCATTCACTATTTTGCTTATTCATTTAATCATTCATTAATTCAACAATATTCTTGAAAAACCTGATCAAAATATTTCATAGGAAAATAGGCTCTTTAGTTTTGGATGAACTTTCTATCTGTACATGTTCTACGTCATAAGAGCTTTCCGATAAAGTTTGTTCCAAGCAAATCGGTCCGTTAGATTAGGATTTATATAGGATTGAAATTTCCCCGCAGGCGCTATGTCAATTTTTTTGAACTGTTCAAAAATGAACAAAAATTGCTCAAATCAATATTTCACGCCAAGAACCTCTTCCAGTGAGCTTGTTCATTGGATCTTGTACCCAGAGTTTACATAATTTGCTTCATTTTCGCCCATAGGCGCTAATGTTAAAATTTTTTGAACTGTTCAAAATTGAACAAAAAATGGTTCAAATCAAAAAGTAAAATATGGAAATGAGATGTCCTCGCCGATATCTTTCGAATGCAAGAAGAATTTTTCGAATCGGACAATTCGCTCAAAAGTTATTAGGGGGGACAGACCGACAGACATACTTTTTCCCCATCTCAAAACCCTACTTTCAAATTTTTTATTTTTAAATCTTTATTTAATTACCTAACTTAATTTTGACTTTACTTGATTTCTAACGATATTTTCACGATACATTAAGCTTTCTTTCATGCTTTATTATCACTATTTTTTACTTTTACGCGAAAGTAGGCTAAAAACAAAAATATTTCTGTTATTGGTGCAAAATGATAATGATTATAGAAATTAACCGACTTGCAAATACCATTAGGGTATTTCCAAAGTAATCCGTTTCCAAAACGATCACACTCCTCCTTCCATTTGTGATTTTTTTTTTCTGGAAAAAAAAAACCTAAATTTGTTCGCTTTTACCTGTTGTTTACAACTAATTTTTGTTTAAATCCCTTCCAAGTTAAACTGAATCTGACGCTATTAAAAAATGGTGCATTTCTTCAAAACAATGCGTAAAGCTGCCTTCTCATACAAGTCCAACGCATGAATAGACATAGAAGAAAAATAGCAACAGGTTGGTAGAAGAGAAGCATATAAAATTTATTGTCAACGACTAATCCGCTTACAGCAGTAATTCGTTATTCTGAAGATCAAGTAAACGCTGCCCAGAAGTCGCATTAATCCTTCAGATGGCGAAAATTAAATCTGCTTTCTCCAAGAGTTCACTGGACTCGGTCTCTTCAACAGAGGGATTAGTCCGGTCAGGGGTAATCGATAATGGTACTGAGGGGGGACGTAAAAAACTTTAGTTTTGGGATTATTTGATTAATAGTCATTCAACTATAAGTTTCAGAAAGGATCTAAGGTAAAAGAATCAACAATGTAACAAAAAGCAAAACTTTGGGAATGATTTTTTTTCTCTCATGCAAAAATTTTATGTTCTTTTCACGGCATGTAAAAATTATTCGGTAATGCATATTCAATGACAGAAAAAATAGTGTGTTATAGGGAAGAAGGGAAGTTAGAGCAAGAGAAGAAGCTAACTGCAAGCATTATTTGTTAAAGTAACTTTTCTTTCAATTAGTCTATTTATGACTTCAATTTTTAGATTGACAACAATGCTTAGAGCGAGAAAAATTAACTTTGCGTCTTGACCTCTTACAAAATAAGTTTAGTTTAAAATATTTAATAAGCATTCATTCTTAAGTTTTTTAAACGATAAACTTAGCTGAGTTTTTGAGATCGATGTTAAAAATTTTATTAGAGTAAATTTCATCAAAACCATATACTGGACTGAAAAGCAGAAAAGTATTAATTTTTATCTCATATATATATATATATATATATATATATATATATTTTTTTTTTTTTTTTTCCTTCTTTACCCGATTTTAGTGAGTCCATCGCCGTATTAGCCAATAATCAAAGCGATAGACTCAACTATTCAGGACATCACTTATCAAATTATTTGGCAAATGAGAGGCGACAACAACTGTCAATAATTGATGTGCATCGATCCAATTATTAACATCTCCACGAACTATTATTAACACACCAGCCAATAACTGGATCATATTGTTATTTTTTTTTTTTTTTAGAAGCATCTATCGGTTACAAATGAAAACAATAATAAGCCTATAGTCGAAAATCTTATGAAGCACCAAACTATTGGCCCGTTGTGACAGTAATTAGGGAAACTGATAATTTTGAAGGTCTAAATATTGAGAACCTGATATATATATAACACCCCTAAAACATTTAATTGCAATTTGCATTTTCAAAAGGTCAAAATTCAAATTCTTCAAGAATCTACAAGAAGCCTTGACTTACAAATTAAAGACAATTGTTTATTTTAAGAATATTATAAACACAAATGAACCAAGAAGTTCAAAAAATGCATTAATTACTGTTTTGCAAAATTAATTAATTCCATTCCGCTGCCCAAAAATCGTCTGCTATTGAGCTGCGACAGTGACTACGTGCGCGAAATATACTACACCTATATATTCATAGCTTTCAACATTTCATCTGTCAAACATTTCGCAGAATAATAATGAAGACTCCTCTCGAAACTACTTTAAGTAGTCTGTAATAGAATAATAAATTTTGAAATCCTTTCTAAATATCCTCTTCTGGACGTAAAAATCTTCGGATATCTTTAAAATGTGTCTCGCGAATAAGTTTATTAAAAGACTTCACCGGGAATGATATGATCATTAGCGTAGCTTGGCATTATAAGTGAAAATCGGGTCTTCGTTTTAAATTCCTGCCAAAGTCACAAGTTGAAAATCGCTTTTAACAAGATGGGCCGGGCTCTCGTCTTTCTAATTTACGCGTAACTGTAGAGCTGACGCGTTGTTCAATGATCGTCGGTTGCACCGTCCATAAATATTGTCAGACTTTCGGGAAAGTTTAGAGGGGGATTGATTTGCAATTGTGGCGTAAAGTTGCCCGATTTATGACGAGTTGAGTTTGGCACTTGGGGCTGCATCATTATAGCGGTATCAAAAGGAAGTAAGCTAGAATCTTTTGCAGTTAAACAGTGTTTCAAATGCGTATACGCTAAATACCACCATATATGGTGGTATTTAGAGAGCAGCAACAAAGAAATGAAGGTTTAAGTTATTGAATAAATACGGACAAATCCAGTAACAAAAATTAATTTCTTATTTTTGAAAGAATTTTTTGTTAATGTAACAATGTAACTACAAATTCCTGAATCTCTGAATAACATTTGTGGATAAAAGGGGGGGGGGGGGGGTTGCTAAATTAAATACAGTTGATTCGCGTTTTAACGACCAACTGTGTTATTACTACCTTTAAAAAAGGAATAATTGATTTCCGTTTAACATAATGTTATTTCACATCCGATATAACGTTCGTGAAGTGCATGACTCTTGATACAACGGCCAGAAGAATGGGTCTGTACCAGATGAGTTCTCTACTTCATTCCACTAACCTGTTAGTACGAGGCCTTAGGGCTGCCCTCCCTCGGGCACGGGCAAGTGAAGTCCGACGAATGCTCGTTACCGGTCTGAGGTAGGTTTGTTGGGCGCCATCCCAGCCTAACTAACCCTTGCTGTGTGGACCTGGCCCTCATTGATACCCCTATGCTCAAAAAAGCATCATTGGAGGGTTGTGGTTCCCTTGTACCAGATGATGTATCGATTTTCCTATTCTGCAAAAATTCGGAATAATGCATTTATCTGGAGAAGGGAGAGAAAAAAAAATGCTTTATTTAAAAGTAACCCCTCTTTCAGAAATGAGCCCTCCCCCTCCTCCCACTGCCTAAATGACGGACGTGCTTTTCTTTATGAATAAAACGCGCCAGAACTGCTATACGCAGCCCCTTCGGATCTCTTCGTGAGTTCGAGCTCGCTCATAGTAAACTAAACTAAGTACTTTAGAGTAGCTTTATGGAAAGAATCGGTTCTCTGTCAAAAAATAGCGTTCTATATTGCACACAACTCTTTGAAATCAAAAATAAATATCTTGTAACATATTGTACATAAATTTTACATTGTGTCAGAAGCTTGGCGAGACTCCGAATTTCGCTGTTAATACCCACAATTGAAATTTTTCCGTATAAAGTTAGGCAATAATGCGCTCGCTCGGAAATGTAAAGTGAACGAATCATATCCTAAGGACAAAATTCTAAATTCTAAGAGCAATATTCACATAAAAGGAACATAAGGATTTTTTATTTATTTTAATGGCTCTTTGCGACGACAGGAAGGGCCTTGTCAAGGGCTACCAAACAGTGTATCTCTTTCGACAAAACACATTGACGTTTCGTCGATTTTTGCACTAACTAGATCCACAAACTTTCATTTTTCTGTCACACTTGTTTGATTCTAAGTACATTTATACGGTTTATCACTGACTAAACCGGACGCAGATTTGTCAAAACGTGAAAGATTTCTCAGAACTGAAGGTCGGAAGAATATGAACACTTTCATATAATTTGATCAGCATTAAAACTAAACTTGTGGTTGGAATTCCAACTATGATGTGGTCTGAACGATCTCTTTAACTAATGTTTCTTACGATAATTTTCATATTATTACAAGAGTTACGATAGTTTAATTTGTTTGTACTGTGGGCCATTTCACAGTATTTTGTCCAAACGTAGAGTCCGCAGCGTGACACTTTTTTTGTTATAACTACGTAATTTATAGTTCAATTATGACTAAATTTTATTTTCAAATAATGTGTTGAACACATTATTTGAAAATAATGGACTCTACGTTTGGACAAAATACTCTGAAATGGCCCTTGTATAAGATTTCAGATTCTGACACTTGACCTTGGAAATACAAAAGTAATTAATGCAAGTCATATATGGGATATTCTATATAGTTCTTGCAGTCATCTGTTGGCCGCGTAGTAGCAGTCAACTTGTTTAAACGTGTTTACGATCATTTTGCACAGGTAAGAATATGTGCTAAATATACTTCTCAAATCCTTTCAGGCACAATCCCATCGGTGATGGATGACCTGTCTCATGCTCGATTATCTGTTGGTGAATCCATCAAGGCCGAACCTACCCCATCACCCCTCCTCAGTCCGGACGCAAGTCCAGGACCACATTGGTCTCCCCAGCAAAATTCTTCACGTAGGGGAAATCTGCAATTATGGCAATTTCTCGTCTCCTTGTTAGATGATCCGACTGCGAATGGAAACTTCATTTCTTGGACAGGAAGAGGAATGGAATTTAAATTAATTGAACCAGAAGAGGTAACGATAAAACATTACATATATTAATTTATCTTATCTAACGCCAAAATAACCCCTGATTTAGATAAAATATTTGGTAGCACCTTGACTAGGCTTTTCTTCAGCCTGTTTTGTTTAAAATAACTTTGTAGTTCATTATCTTTTATCTTGAGTGGCAACACGTTAGGTTGGCTTTTCTTTTCTGCCTTGTTTAAATTAATGTTGGGGGGCCTCAGTGACTGAGCGGTAGCGGTCTAATCGATTGGTTCCGGTGCCTCCCTGCGCGGAGTGAAAGAGGCGTGGGTTCGATTCCCACTTCCCCTGGGTGTATTTCCTTCTTTGTATATTAAAATCTGTTGCGCTGTCTTGTTCTATCTGTCATATTAGATGAGAGTTTGAGCCATATCCTTGAGAATAGCAAATAAACTCGAATATTTATGTGATTTGAAATGGTCGCAAACAAACAAATTAATGTTGCAGTTAAATATCCAGAGTGGCACCCATTAGTTCTTTAGTGAATTTTGTTAAATTTCTGAATTTGGCTACTTTATTTGTTACTTCTGTATTTTTTATCAGTTGTAACAATTTGCTAATGCATAAACTTTTGAAAATTTGCAAAGTTGTCTCAAGTCTAGTAGCAGTTGCAATAAGTTATCGATTCGCGAATTCCACTTTTTACCGCCAGATGGCACTGTAGCTGATATCACCGACACTGATGTCACGCGTATGGTAATAGCTGTTGCCATTCTCAAGTAAATGTGAGTGGGGGGAAGGCTTGTGTTCGAATAGTGACTAAGTAAATTTTAAAACATCAACACCTTGTAAATACAACGAAGTCACTAATATTTCATAACTTTTTAATAGTGAACAGTATTATCAGTAATAAATTAACGGTTCTTGAAGCAATGTAGAAAAGAGCATCTCTCTCTCATTTAGCAATCGTCTCACATCTGAAACGGTTAAATGATATAAAAGTGTTTATGTTATAATGGTATTCACAATAAAAGGTTTAATTAAATTTACATTTCCAAGCTTGTCGCAACCACTTGATTCTTCCCACAATATTCAAGTTTATTTTTGAAATTCCCACTGCAAAAAATATTCAGTTTCTTATTTCATGATTATATCAGTCACCCAAGGAAAAGTGGTTTTTACCATTTTTCGATATCCTGTGGCACAGATCGGAAATTGGTCTGGCTCACGTTGTTAAGAGGAAAAGCAAATCTCTGTTTAGAAGGCGTTGCTCCTGCTACTAAGCGAGCGTTTCGAATTCCACTCGAATTGAGGTCCTTTCGTCCGGTACCATTGAACGCGCAGCAGAATCCCATCTTGAAAACTTCGCACCGTAATAAGAATTTGAGGCAATAGCAGATAACGCGACGCGAGACAAGACAAGAGACGCTAATTGGTAGAAATGGATCGTCTACTTCATAACGTGACCTGTTCGCCCGCTAATTGGTCGAAACTGGATCGTCTACTTCACGTGACCTGTTCGCCCCTCGGTCACCCGCAGAGCTAAGGAAAAGCCAGCGTAACTCCGTCTATGCTATCTCTATGCTTGGGCAAGTCAAATAGCTTGAGAAAATCAGCAAAAGGAAAGAAAAAAGTGAATGGTTGAGTTGGAACTAATATTAGAAGAAAAATACTCGGTCATAGTTAAAAATAAGTTCTAAGAAACATCACTTTAAATGCAGTTTCTTACTTAAGAATCGTTTTCCATGGATTCACATTTCGAAATGAATATTTTTTATGTTAAACAACACAAGAAACATTATTTATTACTTAATGTTTCTTGTGTACGTGATACTCCAGTTAAATCACTGTACTTTTACGTGTAATACATTGCATTGATCACCTTCCCAAATTATTTATTTTAGAACTCGATGCATGCATAAAATACAAGTATTATTTAGTTTTGGAGGTTCTGTATATATATAATCATTTCTCGCTCTTTGTCAAATCATGAGACATTTATTTTGTGTATAAATTCGTATAAAACCATTAAACATTGAATGCACTATGCATTTTATTATTGTTAGGCTAAAATCTATTAAATGTTTCATGACATTGAAAGCCCTGTGCATTTTATTATTGTTAGACTAAAATCTATTAAATGTTTCATGATTTTTAGCCAAAACACGTTTAAAATGTTTGAAATATAAGAAGCTCGCATACATAATATAGTCGAGAAGTGCATTTTTCGACGATTGTTTCCTCAACAAGATTCTTAATTTTGCAATGTTTACCAGGTTGCTAGACGATGGGGAATACAAAAGAATCGACCTGCTATGAATTACGACAAACTGAGCAGATCCTTGAGGTATTACTATGAAAAAGGAATAATGCAAAAAGTTGCAGGTAAGTGGACAGAATTATGCATCTTTTAAATAAAATGTAAATTAAATGGAGTAATGTACTGTAATAATGTAATGCTGTAACGAATTACTGTAATGCCATTAATTGTTTTCGAATCGCCAGCTAAGGTCGTCAAGAGGGGGGGGGGGTATCAGCAGAGAGATTAACCCAGACTCCGAAGCCTGGGGCAGAGGACGTGATACCCGAGAAAAGGACTCAGCCTAGGGAGCAGGGCCGGCCCTAGGGCAAGGCGAGCAAGGCAGCCGCCTTGGGCCTCGCGCTTGGGCAAGTCTTGATTGTGTTGCTGTATTTTTTTTTAATTTTGAATTTTAGTCAATATAAAAATTGTCAACTAGTTTACCGGCCCAACAGGAGTGTTTTCTTTCAAACCCGAATGTTGTTTTCGTCGTAAAAGACGAACCTTTCGAAAAACTACAAGGGCGAGGTGATGACGTGTTTGTATGAGTATGGGACAAAGCAGAGAAAAACAATGGTCGAAAGAGGAATGTGGTACAATAATATAACTCGGGGCAAGGGGGAAGGGTTCCTACGGAACAAAGCTGTAATTTCCTGGAAGAGAGATAAGATTTAGAAAAACATCTCACTTTAAATGCAAACAGAGACATTGATGGAATGATGCTTGCCGAGGAATTGGAAATACTTAAATCAATTATCCCTAAATCAATTGTGGGAGATGCAATAAAATGTTAGAATACTTATGCAAATGTAATAGATCTGAAAATTTTCCTAACACATATGTTGCATTAAGAATTTTGCTTATTATACCTGTCACAGTTGCATCCGGGGAAAGAAGTTTCTCTAAGATGAAGTTAATAAAAACATTTTTGCACACAACAATGACTGACTATCGACTCAGTAATTGCATATAGTAAGCATTGAAAATGAGATTGCCAGACAATTGGATTTACAGGGAACTAATATCGGAATTTGCATCACTTAAAGCACGTAAGGACATTCATAAATTAAAAAAAATCTTTACAGAAGGAATGTTAAAATAAAAATATTTTTGCTGAAACATAAAACGTCTAATATTTTTAAAAATTTCTTTGTTCATTGTTTTTCCATATTTAATATTTGTTTTTATTGTTATTTATTCTCGTAATTCTTTTCTTCCGTTAATACATGTGCACTAAAAAAATACTTTCTGAAATAATTCAAATAGTAATACTTCTTTGCTGGATCTACATGGTTTCCAAATTCATGCTAAAATTTTCTTGAAGAAGCTGAAAACGATGAAGGAGGGGGCCTCGCGGACACGCTTTTGCCTTGGGCCTCTCAAACTCTAGGGCCGGGTCTGCTAGGGAGAGGTTTATTGGGTAGTTGGGGGCTCGCAGTATTTTGACCTGATCACAGTTAACATCTCTGGCTTAAATCAACTATACAAACCAATATGGCTTTTAAAACAATAAAGAGACAATCCCTTCCAAACAGTGTATTGATAAAGTAGCATATTCAGCCACCGCCTATGTCGATGGAAATCTTTTACATATTCATCGAACTAGAAGAAACATAACTTAAAAAAAAAAAAAAACTTATTCTTTAATTAAAAATGTAACCGGATTCAATATTTAAATCATAATATCATTTAACTATCTTGATACGGGAGGAACATCTCGTCGTCAAGAAAATTCACTTGTTAGTAACAAAATGCTGAGCTGAGAAAGACGCATACGATGGGTGACGCATAAGCTACGATTACTATAGACTATAGAGGCTATTCGTACATATTTTCATACGATTTCCATGTTCATTATAGAAATGATTTGCGGAATTGTTTGGGTTTCAAATGTTCAGTTTGGTAACTCGTATTTGAAATTGAAACTACCTTTCAACAGCGTGATTTCGAGAGAATAATCTTTCACAACATCGAAAGGGATATTCTGCCTTACTTATTTTGAGAAGCTTCCAATCTCCATGAAGACGACTCTGAACCAACGCACGTTTTATAAGTCCAAAACCACGTAAATACGTTAGCGAAGCAGCAGGAAGTTTAACGCGAATGTCGCTGCACAATATAGCCTTGATGCGTGTTTTTTCTTTTTTTTTTATTTCTTTTTTCCTCCAGGAAATTAATAGTGACTGAAATGTGTAGCTTCATATTTATGCAGTTCACCACAGTGATTAAACTGGTGGGTAATGAAATGACATTTGATTTTTGAATATTGAGAAAAATTGATAAGTCTGTGGAGTTTATGGATGTGGATCTTAACAATTTTCCCCACTTTCTTGTCTTTGATTTGTATTAATTTGCTTCTGTATGGAAAAAAAAAAGCAACAATCATGAATATTTTAATGAAACATTGTTTGGGTACGTTGAACCATGTTTAATTTATTTCTTTTTCCCTTTATGGCTGATAGTATATATATAGATTTTTTTTTTTTCTTGCTACGCTTTCATTTAAAGAGACCCAAAGTTCATTTATTACTACAACATTTTTTCATATTTCGGATAAACGCAAAAAATGAAAGTCGTCTAACTTTCGGCTTTGACACTTTTAAAATTCAAACTACAGCTATATTCTTAACAGTTGATACTTACATGTTAAAAATTTAGCAACAGTCCTTTGATTTTGAGGATTTTCTTTCAAAATAAAATATTTTACTTTTGCATTATTCGAAATTTTTTTTTTTTTCCTCTTTAGGTATATATTTTGAACAATTTTCTTGGGAAACATAGAAAGCCATGTTTCAATTGAATATATTTGTCTTGAAAAGAACCGTTTCATCAAAAAAAAAAAAAAAAAAAAACCCTCTAATACAAAAAAAGTGGGAAATTTCCTCAATTTAGAACAACCTACAATAATTCCAACTCTATTAAACGCACAAGATGAATAGGTTTGTATTAGTATCTAAAAATCCTGGAGGATGAAAGAATAAAAATATGCAACGATCTTTTCCTATCCACAGCGAATTTGCAGGGAAAAAAATATAATGTTCTTTAAAATATACGTTAATTTCTTCTATCGTAACTCCTATATCTATCCTACTGAAAACGTTAATGGCGTGAGTAATGTGTTGAATACTTTGAAAATTAGGCTCCGCCGTTTGTTCTTTAATTTTTTCGTTTTTAGTTTTTGAAAAAAACAAATCGTACAAACTTGATTTATATTTTTAAATTCAACCCGATTTTTTGAAATAAAAAATCTATTTTTCTGTCAGGAACTTCAAGTATTTTAAAAATTGTACCGTCTTCAAAATTTAACATAGGAAATTGTGTCATATCTACAACGCATCCCTTATATATATATATATATTCGTTCGTGCAGTTTTATTCGAGCATAAAATATACTAAATAATGTACTGTTATACAGGGTTCACACTGGGGAAAAAAATACAAGGTGGGATTTTCCACCTTGACTAACATTTTGAGTGGGGTTTTTAAAATTTATGTACGAACTTTCCTTTTTTTTTGTCTTTAAAAGTATTACTGAATTGTGCGATCACGATCTAATATAAACTATGTAATAAAAGATGATTATGTAAGCTATGCTCAGCAAAGAAAGAATACACATCAACAAGGTTCACACAAAACGGATTCTTCACAAAATTCGCGATCACAAAACTGGGTGCTTTATAAAATGTTAAGCATGAAAAAGATCCTCTGGTATTTTGATTATTTAACCAAAATTCTTTGATGTGATTTTTACAAAAAAATCCTAAAAATTAGAGTAAGATTTTCTCTATTTTTTCTGATCATATGTCATTTTATCTATTGATGTTTTTCAATGAAAACTGCATACTTTAGAAACCAAAACCAGCATTATCTTTTAACTTTGTGACCAAGAAAGATTCCCTTTTCCCACTCCTTTTTTTGATTTTGTCCTCTGTGAATAGAATGAATGAAGATAAGTCTGCATTCACAAAGGGCTTAAATTGTTCAATAATCCCAAAAAATGAAGAAGTTGTCAATCTTTTCCCTAGATTATTATTCAAGACAAAAAGGGTTCCTAGATTCTTCTTTTCATTAATAAGGATAAGATGGCAGTTGAAAACTAACATACTCCATTTAGTTTGTATTGAATTATCAGTTTAGAATAGTAGTTTCGTTTCGCGAACGCGTGTCCGCTAGTTGCGGGAACAGCGCGCAGACGAATTTTTTTTGAGTGAGATTACAAAAAGTACTGCAGGAATCGCGCGGCCTAGCGCGAACCTTGTGTTATAATTATTACATTATGCATTGTAAGATAGGTGGAACTTATGATTTAAGAACATTAGTCTTTTTGAAAAAGTCATACTATTCTCTTTCATGAGTCTTGCCTCCTCTTAGAGCAAATGCTCACTAAGGTGGACAATATGATACTTTCATTTTGCTATTGTTAACAGAGGGGAGGGCAGACTTTGTGGGGGCAGACTGTCTTATTGTGAATATTTTTTAAGAGAGAAATGGGAAGAGTCTAGGACTTATCTCAAGTAAGCTAACGTAAATTATTTCGAGTTTAATACATTCATCTTTTATAAGAGATCAGTTAAGTTCTCAGAATCAAATATACATATAAATAAATTTTTAAAAAAGGGGAAGGGAAAGGGGAAATCTATAAAATGCCTACAATTGTCTGTAGGTCACTTTAATTTTTGTGTTTTAAAATCGAAACTGAATTTAAAAAGGGATAGGAAAAAGTTATTTGTTTTTAATGTTATATATACATATATTGTTAACTTTTGTTAAAAACTAATTTTATTTTGTTCAGGTGCCCTATTAATCTAGAAACTATCAATCCATTCATGGAGCTCTATGGTCCCATTATCCCCCCCCCCCTCCCCGTGTAACAATTCAAGTTTCAAAAATTCAAACTTACATTCACTCGCACAATACTTGATTAATACATCTTATTCTACGATATATCGGTTACTTTGAGTTATCTTTTTATCATTGCTTAAAAGCAGATTACAAAATTTAAAAAATGCAAATAAAATAAGAAACCAATATTTGAGTGTAAAAATGAAAATTGTGTTCTCGGCCTGAATTAAAAACTGTTTTAGCTGATCTGTTATTGTTCAAAGATGTGGTACCATTAATCCTATCAGGGGTGCCCCCCCCCCCCTCAGAGCGATGAAGCACTTTCCCCTAAAAATTATGGAACTGAACCCCTGGCCTGAATTCAATGTTACAAAAACTTTCCATTGAAATATTTTATTTTGAGCAAAAAAGTCTTTTGCCTCCCATTAGCCCCCCGTATTCCCTATATACAAGTGTATGCTTTTTAAACTAAATAAATAAATTAATTAAAGTGCAACTAAGCAATAGAAATAATAATAAACTAAAAATAAACACACGGTTTGGGAGATAAGAAAAATGTTTTCCTTCAATTTATGCTTAATATGCATAGTAGTGAATGAAAAATATATTTAAATACTATTTATTTATTTATAGGTGAGAGATATGTTTATAGATTTGTATCCGATCCGGAGTCTCTCTTTTCGGTTAACATAAAAGATCCTCAGATGGACCGAATGGAAAGCATCAGCGAATACAGCTCGAGACATAAATCTATACAAATGAGAAAAATTTATTCACCAGAAATAAATGCGTTTCATAATCATTCCGATCACTGTTCAAGATTTTCTCAAAACTCAGACCATCATAGCTATCAACCACTAACATGTCTGCAAGATTTGACATCAAGGCCTGCCAGAGACAATAGGTATGTACACAATGCCAGGGACAGTTGTGTTTTTTAAGAAGCAGAAAAACATAATGGCAACTGAGTACGTCAACTTTTGTCCATATAAGTAGAAAAAAATCAAGAACTTTCCTCTAAAATTGCTCAGCAACTGCAGAAGCTAGTCGTCTTCAGTTTGAAATAAAACTTATGTATATTCTAGGACAATGCAAGACTATGCATTATCAAGTCAGTCCAATTAATGATAATCAGTGTTAAAAAAACAAAAACTCTAGATGCAATCCTCCTCTTTCCCAGCTGTAAATACATTGGATATAAAATACTATAAATATGTAGATAAGAAATCCATTGAGAAAAATATGTGTGCCATTATTTCTATCTGCTCCTTTTCCTGATGAAAACTTTTAACTATGGGCACAAAGCTGCAAAAGTGAAAATTCCAAATTGAACAGATATTTCAGACACTATCATGTGAGATTCAAATTCTGAATCAATGTTCAAGGATTGACTGAGAGACATTAAAAACATTTTAAAGCATACTATATCTTTGAACATTTTGATATTAAAGACAGAGAAATCAAGTTCACAATAATATGCATACTTATAAAAGCACCACACTAATGAGCTATTTTTTTTTGCTCAAGAGGCTGGAAATAAACAACTATGTTACTATTATTTTCTCCCCCCCCCCAAAAAAAAAAACCCTAAGTGATGTCGCTTATTGGTACTGAAGAATGACCCTTTTTCAGAAATATTTCAGTTTATTGGTACTGAAGGGTAACCTATTTTCAGGAATATTTCCCAGAAGTTGTTTCTTTCACGTATAAAACTATTTAATCTTCACAATTTTGTTATTTTTTCAAATCAGTAATTGAACTTACAAAAGAACTATTTCATAAGAAAACTTTTAAATTTTAAGCTAGGAATACATTATTTTTGCTCCCACATTTCACTCAGTAAGGCATATTCTAAGTGAAACTAAAAATAATGGTACTTGTGTGTGAGACATACCTTTGTATTTGAAAACATCAGATATTTTAGTATGCAATTAGTATTATGATTTTTTCATTGAATATCATTATTTCAAAATTTTCCAGGGGGTGGGGAGCAAAGGGTATATATATATTTATATATATTCAATGCATATTATATGTAAAAAACAACAAAATTCATAAACATATGTATATATACACTATATTTCAAAAAGTCAGGGGGGAGGGCAATTGATCCCCCAGACCACATAAAATGGGTCTGCTTTTTTAAATTAATAGGGGACCATAAATCATAGCCTATATTAACTTATGTAGATAGACATTGTAACAGTAAACTTATTTTTCATTTTGAGCATACATTTGAAATAACTTGACAACAGTAACTAATAATGTAAGATCTACTATTAGCAACACTTGCCCCTCCTCTCTTTGAGGATGGGAATGCAGAGATATTTTGAACACAACAACAGAATGTTGTACAACAGGCTTTGAGCTGATTAAAACTGCTCTGTAGGGTTATGCATTTTGAAAGTTTGATATAATCTGAAGTTTTTTTGGGTGTAATTCCTAGATTAGCACCATCTACTCATCCCTCATAAACATTCTCTAGAACAACAGAGGGATTTCCTTGTCAACAATGTATCATGTTTTTGTTGCTCCCATTACACTTTAGCAATTCATTTGCAATTGTTCTGCAAAGAAGTTACTTTTTCTGAGACTTATATCCTACTTTTCAGCAGATTTTGCTTCGGGGGTTTTGACTATAACAGGGTTCGTACTCTTTAGGGAAAACAAAAAATAAGGACTTTATAAGGACTTTTTAAGGACCAAGAAATTTTTTTAAGGACCTCAGATTTCTTTCAAAGTATAGAAACTGTTATGTTTATATCTTTTCAGGGATAATTAATTAGCTAATCATAGCATAATGGGGTAGGCTAACTATCAAATTAAATGAAAAATTGTCAAAGAAAAAGCAAAAGCGAATCAGATTTGAAAAAAGTTAAACTTTGTTAATCGAGTTTTTTTTTTAATCATTAACGTATCAGCTTTTTTACTCTTGTTAGTGCAACCGATAACCCCAACCTAATCTTAACTCTCCTTTAAACCTTTATTCCCGGGCGGAATATGTGCTTACAAGGCTTAAATGTAAAATTTTTATTTATGTCATGAAATTTTTTCTTCTCTAAAGCATTTTTTAAAATTATTTAGAAAAGCTTAAAAAAACTTGTTTTATAATCATAAAAATAATCTGTATTTTGGTCCAGTACAACTATTGCAGTAAAAAAAATGTTCATATAAAAGCATTAACTCCATTTAAAGATAACAAAAGCCCAAATAACAAAAGAAAGGGAGAGAGCGAGAGAGAGAGAAGCAGAAAAGAGAGGGGGGAATGAAACAGAAATAGATATACTTAAATCTATGATTAAAATTTGAATGTTAGTTTAACTTAATTTCAGTCTTCAAAAAACTTCTAAATGTGTTAGCAAAATTACTCTTTTCCTTAAAAAAAAAATTAAAATTTGAAAGCAAAATCATACATCTTACAAAATCTATAATCCACTCATCATATGACTAAAATATAAATATACGAATTGGTAGACATGAATTACTGTTTTAAAATAATATTTTTATTACTTATTGACTCTTCTGGTACTTCTTTTCCAGTTTCCCCCCAAATAATACATATATGATGCACTTAGAAGCAAAGAAGTGTAAGTGATGAAAATGAAAATTTAGAGATAAATAGTACAAATGATAGGGAAAGCACTATTCTATATTATGGCAAGAGATGTTAGAGGTAGCATTAACAGATGCTTCCCCCTAACATGATTTAGAAAAAAAATAGCAGTAAAGATCCCGTAAGACCCAAACTTTGGCTGTGTGTTTCTCGGAATCAATTTTTGGTCACTTACATCCCTTTGCTTCTCACTGTCTTAAGTCTACCCGAATAGGACTTTTGGCAGATTTCAAAGTCAACAAAGTAAAAAAAAAAAAAAAAAAAAAAAAAAAAAAAACCGTTTTCAACTTGAAAAAATATTTCAATTTTGAAAACAAAATCCAAAGGAAAAATTTGCACAGTTCATGAACTCATTCGCTTAAAACATCGTACTTTACCCACAAGAAGTAACTACCTATTATTTAATTAAAATAACGCTTAAAAAATTGAATAAATTTTTTAAATAAAAAATCAAACATACAGATTAAAAGCCGCAGATACTAAAATAACTGCGACTTTTAAAATAATTGATATATTTACCGGATGCAAAAAGATAGAAATCTCAAATGTTGCGCGCAATCTTCGGCGAAGCACGTGCTTGATGTTGGCGAGTTTCCAAAAAATAGGTTTTTGTTTTATCTACATATGCAAAGCATTATGAAAATTCGTGTAAATTTACACATATATTTTTAAGAAGTTCCTTAAAAGTTGTTCTTGTCTGTAAAATTAATCTACGTTTTGTAGCACAATCATTTCAGAATGAAAAATACATCAGCTTGAAAAATCGGATTTTCGGTGTTTAAAAGTAAAAGAAGAAAAAAACTAAAGGGAAATGGAGAACTTGACAGCTACGTTGTAAAGGTTTCAAGAAGCTGGTGATTCCTTAAATTTAATTGCAAATTAAGAAATTTTGTGAGATACAAATTTTGATTAACACAGCAAATATATCATCTCCCACACAACAAGACGCCGGAACGAACGATCGCGAAGCCAAATTGGTTTTAACAATTTACTAAATATTAAAACATTGCCTTAAAAAATAATTGAATTATTTTTTTCGAAACGGAAATTCATTTAATCAAAGAAAAAAGAGAGAAAAAACTGTGTAGCAAAAGATCGGCTGAAAAGCGATCGAGAGAGTTGGCAACTCAGCTCTTAATATACTGTAAGAGAAATGATTATTTAGTAGTTTAAAATTTTATACGTATTTTTTACAGTTAATAGTTTCAAAATACAATTTTCATGAAAAAAAATCCTTTATTTACTTTGTAGTTAAACTTAATAAACGCCAAATTTGAAATCCCACAATTCGGCCCTTTTCCAAAATGCCAGATTTTTTTCACTTTTTGTAAAATCAGAACAAATATTAATTAAAGAAACTGTTAAATCAATAAATGGCAGTAAATTTTTAGTCAAAAAGCAGCAACCTTGTAGATATATTTCTGATTTACATGAGCTAAACTCAGGAAGCCAAGATAGAACTAGAAAACCTACCACGTTAAAAAATGAAAATGGGTTTCTAGGCGAACCATTCACTATTTTTTTTTCTTTCTTAAGTCCTTAAAAGGCCGTTTTTCAAATTTTTGAAATGATGGGTCTGTATCTACCCGTCAAGAAAGCACTGCAAATTGAAGTAAAAATGTCATTGATGTTTACGTAAATCCGCCATTTTCGGTCGTGTGCCGGAATACGGCTTATTCCGAAAGCCGACATAGCGCCGGTTCCGAGCAAGCCAAATTTGCGGTGCAGTACTGTAGAAATGAAAGACGTTTGATTCTTGTGAAGGATGCAAAGATTGTAAAACAAATAGAGCGTACGGCTACCTTCTTATGCTAACAAAAAAATATATAAGCACTTGGAATAAAAAATAAGGACTTTTTAAGCATTTTTTAAGGCCTTAAAAATGAAAATGAACATTAAGGACTTTCTAAGGACCTTTAAGGACCGTACGAATCCTGTATAAGCAATAAACGTGTTCAACATAATTTTGTTTAATGTTTAGAAAAGTAAGGCATCTATCTGGTTTTTAAACATTTCTGATCATTTTACAAATACTTGGGAAAAGTCTTGAATAGGGGAAAGTACTTGGAAAAAGTCATATTGTGGAAAAATATAAAAAATATTGAACTTATCTACTTTCATAACTTTCATAAAAGATGACCCAGACTTGTATTTCAACAGTAAGATATAGAAAAGAGGTAACTGTCAGCTTCATGAACTTGCAAAATTTAGCGATAATGAACTTAATATGTATACTGTGTTTTAAAAACATATTTTCTATCCCAATTCATGAATATGTACATTGTATATTTGTAAAACTTATTTATTATTAAAGATGGAATATTCATAATTCATTTCATTTTCTACTTTTGATTTACAAAGGGAGAGTCATAATCAAATGAAGAGTATTTCTAATGCATTTCATGCTACAGGAGAAAAAAATCTGGTATAGCACAATGCACGAGATATTACATACAGTAAAAAAATTTGTAGAAAAATATCCTTTACAAACTGTTCACAGCTCATGTCTGCATGGATAAAAGATTCATACAGACTTATTTTTAATTTCTTCATAGATTTGAGAGATAAAAGTAATAAACTAATTTTGATCCTTTCCTTAACTGAATTATAAAAATCAACACCAGAGATGGTATAATGTAAACTATATTGAAAGTAATATTAAAACACATACAAATGTAAAGATCATTTCATAAAATATATAAATAAAATCCATTTTTGAATTTTTGTCTTGATTCAATTCCTTGTTATTTTCAGAAATGCATGGCCAATATGGCAATAGCACATCAAATCACTTCTGACACTCATACATATAGGTAACAATTTAATTTGTAATTGCCATACTATTCATGCAATAGTATGCTGTGATGCTAAACAGAAAAGTCGTACCTGCACTTTTGTGGAGAAATTGAGTTATTGCCAACAGGTTGTTGTTTTGTCACTTATTTTACCTAAATATAATGCTTTTGTGCACAAATGGAAAATATTTTAAAAAAATTTCTGAAAAATCGGTATCTGAATCAAATACATGGAGGGGTAAAATTTTAATACTCAATATTTCATTTTGAGCTCAGCTGCAGATACGTTTCGTGCTATCAGCATGGTAGTAATGCATATAGATTAAACGGTGTGAGCATATGAATTCAAAATCAGAACCCCAATTACTGAAATATTCCAATTATGGAAATTAAGAAATATTAATTCATCTAAATAAGCATAAGCAACACAGAGTAAAAATTATTCAAAAATGCTTCAATTATAAAATAAAGAATAACATTTGGAAATAATATTGATAGTACAAATTCCTATTGTTACAAATAAACAAGAAGTTAAATACAGGATATTTAAAGATCTTTAGTTAGAAATGCTGAAATTAAAAAAAAGAACACATTAAAAAGTCTTCTGAAACAAACAAGCATATATGGTAGCATATATTACTGCTAAAATGAAATATGCAAACAAAATTTAAAAATTCTTTCTAAAATTTCCAACTCAGAGAAGCAAAAAAGTCTGCATTTACTTCAGAATTTATTAATTTACTGATACAAAACATGATCTTCTACTGAAGTTGACCAACACATAATACCAGAACATTATAACCACATAACAAATTACCTTGGAGCTGACAAATCATTCATAGTTTTTCCCTGTCTAAACCTAATTATGTATTGGATAGACAAATTACTTGGTAAAATTAAATGTATTTAACAGCTATTTTTTCAAACCGCCAAAAACTAATCATTGTACCAAAAAAAAAAAAAAAAAAAAAAATGAAGCAATGTTGTTATTTGTTATTCTTTTTCCTTATTTATTTTAACTTTTTGGCGTCTTAGTAAAAACGTTTTGAAATAGTGTAAACAGTAAATCTTAAGCCATCTTTTAGTTGTTTTTTTCCTCTTTTTTTATCTAACTTTTTACAGGCTGCAACAATTTATTGAACATTTAAATAAATAAATAAATAAGAATAATTTAATGATTATTTCAAATGAATACAAAAAATCAATTAGATAACCAATTATTGTTCGATGAATTATCATTAGTTTGTTAGGAAATAACAATGCATTAATAAAAAACAAAGCAAAAAAAAGTGTAAATTATTTATTAACAAAACATTTTTACATCATAAATAAAATTTGGAATTTTTTTTACAACTTAATCTTCATACAATGTTACAAATAAGATAGCTGCTGTCATTATTCTCTGATGAAGATTTTTCAGAGAACGCAGATTCAAATTCAAAAGATTTTTTCTGCCTTCCAAAAATAAAAATAGATAATATTTTCTCTTGATTTATTCATAATCTCTTTCTTCCTTTTTCTTTTCTTTTCCTTTTTTGGTGTCAAAGTAGTTATTTAAGATAATCTTTCATTTCCAATAACTCTATGCAGTTGCTTTTGGTTGCGTTGGTTTACGAAGATGATGGTAATTGGGAAGAATTTTTGTCAAGAATTCTATCTGCAACGTTTGAGGCTGCAAAAGACAGAATATTAGCAAATATATAAGAAAAAAAAAAGATATTTTTCATGGTATATTATTATTAGGACATTTTTCTCGGTAGTTGCTCCTGTAGCAATGCTAAAGTTTTGTTCTAAGCCTGATTAAATGAGGTGCTTTGAATAGAAGATCAAGAAATGATTGCAAAGGAAATGGCCCAAATGGCATTTTGCCCCAGCAGAAAGAATTTTAATTCTTAGGGATCATTCATAAATGATGTCACGCTTCGAGGGGGGAGGGGGGTTCGTGAAATTGTGACAAAGTGTGATAAGGGAAGGGAGGGGGTAACAAGAAGTGTGACATCATGCATTAAGCAACATAGCGTGACATGTGACAAAGGGGGAGGGGAGGGTTTCCGCTGAAGTGTGACATATTGTGACAAAAGGGGGGGAGGGGGTCAAATATGTGGGAAAAAAGTGTGACATCATTTATGAACGGTCCCTTATTTTAAATGGCACACACCTTTTGATTACATTCTACAGATTCTCAGAAGAGGAGAAGTGCAAGAAGCATTTGCACTCCTCTAGAAATATTGGTATATTTTTGAAAAAACTTCAAAACAATGAAAGTATACTTGAACAAATTTCACTTAAATATATGGTAGAAAGTTGAAATGAATTTCGCAGATTCTCACTTAAAAATTGTTCCTTATTTACAATAAACTTACTTAAGTGTGCACTCACTAGAAAGATTATATTTATCATTTCTTAAAGTACATATGAAGAGCCAAAATAATAAAAACAGTGTACTCCTGATTATCCAAGTTAATCACCGGGACGAGTCGCACAAACAATAGAAAAACACATATAATCCGATAACTTCTTTTTATTAAAGAATAAATCAACATCAGAACAAAAAATATAAAAATTACTTACATTTGCATGTTGTATAACATTAAACTAGGAATTTTCCTCTTAACATTTACTGCTTAAAAAATGCGTAATGCATCTTTGCTTCTGCTGTTTGTTCATCTCTTGCTGTATATTGACACATATTTTAGGAACTGCATCAATGTCACCGTAATCAAATCCTCGTTGTCTCTCATATAATCTAATACAGTTTCTACAGATTGTAGAGCAGCAGAATGAGAAATTGTATTTCCCTCATTTACTACATCTTCTGCATCAGTACTATCATCACCATTTCATTTAACAACACAGTCAATGTAGATATATTAAGATAAATTAACTGCCCACACTATCAGTTAAACCGGACAAGACTCTAATTCACATCAACATAGATTTCACATGCATGATAATCTTCAAAATGTTACTCTTTAAATATTTTTGTGACTCTAGAATAAGCATGGATAATCTGAGGACGGATAATTGAGAGTGCACTGTACATAGAAAAGATAGAAAAATTAATAATATTCACTAAATTATTTTGTAATTGATATTTTTTTAATGAATTTCATAGGAAGATTTACCCCGACCAGGATTCACAAAATTTTTTTGTTCAAATCAGAATTTTTTTATTACTTTAAACATACCTTAAAATTTTGGGATATTTATAAGGTTACACTTATAAAAATAATATAACATGTTAAATGTTATGGAAAAACATTTTTAAGCTATCACTCACAGCTGTATATAATTTTTTAATAATACTGTAGATAAACAAATTTTAATACAAATACATGATTCAAAGGAATAATTAACCCCTACCAGAAATAATAATTCACTCTAAGTACAAAAAAAATGAACAAATTTAATCTGAATTCTTTTGCTGTTGAAAGTTGAAAAAAAATCAAACAATTGTGAGCACTTCATTTTATATTGAGTGCACTTTAATAATTTTTCTATTTTATAAATGAAATAACTTACAATATTTTTTGACTTATCCATTTAATAAAACCATACGCTCACTCTATTACTAAAAACTGAAATGTTTTGTTTCAATCAAATATCTTAATTGTTGAAAATTTCGAAGATGAAAAAACATTTTACAAGGAAAAAAAAAGTTTGTTGCATGGATGAAACAACTTTAAGAATATGTATTCAAGCTTTTAAGCCATATGTATTCTAAAATTTAAACACTAGCATTCTGAATTATGTATTGCGTGGTATTCATTCAATAGATCTAAAATACTATTATTAAAATTGATAACACAAAGTGAATTCTGATTACTACGAATTGCAATATGAATGGTTGAAAGAATTATGTTTTAATTTTAAGAATACGAATAAAACTGAAGAATACAGATGATATTGCAAAATTTAAAAAATAATAGTAATTAGTTTTAAAGTTATGAAATATGTTATACATACACAGATGGACCTATGAAGTTTTGCTTGAAATAGAGGTGCAATTTATTTTATGTTTAGAACAACACTTTCTAATACTAAAATCAATTTTTAAGAAAAACCTTTCAAAAATGATTTAAATTTATGAATTTAAAAAAAATCATTTGATTCTTAAATCGACTTTTGAAATCGTGATTTAAATCAACGAACTCTGACCATGACCAAATTAGTTTTGAAAAATTTTGCTCTCTTCTAAAAACCTTATCAGAACCACTGGTACTCTAATAAAAAACCTTGCTCTTCACATATCATTGGAAGTAGCAGGGGCTCAGCAACTTTCAAGTGCCATATATCAATGAATATTGTTATTTCTTATGAATCTATTTTGAGAGCTTAAAAATAAATATCAACTTTTGAAATTTTGAATTTTTTCAAAATCTATCTTTTGAAATACTAGGGGAAAAAAGGGCTAGCAATTTCATAAATTTTGCAAAAAATGTACAAAATACTAATTTTAATGCCTCTTTAAATCATCTTTTTTATTATAAAAATTTACTTTTACTTTTCATTTGGTAGGAAGATTAAATTTGTCGACAGTGGATAAATAATATTTTCTTTCAAAGTTCTTTTTGGGTAAAAAATTTAATTATAGTAATACATGATTTATGGAGCTTCTAAATAATCTCTATATTTAAATATTTCTTTGTTATAAACATGTGGTTTGTTACTGTAGAGCACAGTTATGAAACTTGCAGTGTAATAGTTGTTATAATTTTAAAATAAGATTATAAAAATTAATCATTCTGTTGGAAAGAGAAAAGTTGTGTAGCAAAAAAATAATAAAGAATAATAAATAAAGTACAAAAGGTTTTTATCTCTAGGAAATATTATTTAGTCATAAAATTTAAATACTATAAAGAAAAACAAGACTGAATTTAACTGAGCAAGTGAAAAATGATTTTTAAACTTTGAAAGTAATGGTTATCAAACACTTTTCACTTTGAAACAATTTTATGTATCCAAATATGTAATAAATTTTTTCGATATTTTGAACAATTTTGAGGCACTGTTCGATTTAACAAATACTTAAAAAATTTTATGCTGAGAAACGTGAGATAATATTTATTGTCTCACAAGTCAAAAGTTAATGCTACATAATGAATCAAAAATGTATTTATGATATTTATGATGACAATAATACAGATATATTGAAGTTTTGCTATGTGAATATCTTGTTTTGTGTGAAGTTATAAAACAGCGTTTTTAAACTGTGGATCGCAAACCAAACATGGGTCATACATCAATTTTAGATGGGTTGGTCAGTGTTAAATATATCATTTAATAATTTCTAACATAATTTTTGAAAAGAACAATCATTGAACAAGCTGAAGTCACATGTAATTTCAACACTTCAATAAATTTTGTTTTGCAAATAAATTGATGATAATTAGGAAAAATCATGATGAAGCATTTAAATTTTAGTATTTAGTTTTTAAGCTTTATAACGTGTTACACTACTATATCATGTTAAATACAGTGAAATGATATCAATGAAGTCCAGCAGTGCAGCTTAATTTGTATTGCTTCTGTACTTCTCTTTTTCAGTGGGGTTTTAAAAAATTAGAATAAATTTCAGACTATTTATGCATGAATATAAGACCTGAAGAATATAGGGGCTTTTTATTGGGTGTAGGGGGAGAAAGGAGGGATGTGAAACTACAAATTATTGCAATAGGTGACACTTGTACTAGTAAGAGCACTGTGTATATATTTATATATAAAGTGAAATAATATTTTAAAAATGGCTAGATGCGTAGAATTTAAATTCCTACTATAAATACTTTTTGAAGATATACCAATTTTTTAATTCAGACTCAAAATACTCACAGCTGGTTTTTCAGCTTGGAAACGTCTTTCACAATTAGATCCATATATAACAGTATTTTCTGCAATAGTTTCATTGCATGTTATATTGCATTTTGCACCAATAACACAGCCAGATGTTAGTTCAGTATAGCGTCCAACTTTGCCTGAAAAGTTTTAGTAGAAGTATATTAAAACATAGAACTTGCAAAATATAAGTTCAAGAATATAAAACATATACAGGGTTCGCACTCTTTTGGAAAAACAAAAAATAAGGACTTTCTAAGGACTTTTTAAGGACCTACAAACTTTTTTAAGGACCTCACAAATTTTTCGAAGTATACAAACTGTTATGTTTATTCAGGCCCGTAGCCAGGTGGGGGCCAGGACGGGCAATGCCCGACCTGGAAAACTTTTTGCCCGTCCTAGTGTGATTAATTGGACCTTAATAATCTATGGCATTTCTTCTCCTTTTTCTACCATTGACAGCAATTAATCGTTCCCAAAGACTTTCTATGACACATCAAAGAATGGCAGATTTAGCTATCTCATTATTCGAAAGAAAACGGACTGCAAAATTAAATTTAGAAGAAGTTCTTAAAAAGTTTAATACGAGCAAGCAAAGAAAATTACAACTGTATTCATTTTTTTTTATTATTGTAACGCACCAATACATGTTTTGGGCTTCAATATCTTAGTTGGAATGATCGTTCACGTTAAAACTATCTTTAAAAAATGTTCACTTTTTAATGTTATTTCATATATTTTATTAATTTACAAAAGACGTTCTTAGAAGAAGCTATAAGCAATTCCGCCTTTTGTAAGTTTTAATCAAGTATTTCTTGATTGAAATTATTTGATCGAATTAATTTCATAATTGAATTAATTATTAAATAAATCATTAATTTAAATTTTAAGAAAACGCCCAAAATGGAGCATAAATAATTCTAACATGTTAGAGAAAAATTGAAAAACTAGTCTGCCCCTCCTGTCCAAAAGTTTGCCCCCCCCCCCCCCCCTGGAGTCAGAGTCTGGCTACAGCATTGTGTTTATTTCAGAAGGAAGCATTATTGAAAGAGGAAATTGATTTAACATTGTATTTTTATTAGGAACACAACACAATCATATAGATAACATCAATCATATATAAGCAAATTATCATGATATGAAAAATTATCAAAAATGGTTACTACTATAAAATACAAGTTAAATGAAAAAAACAATTTAAATAAAACACATTGTTAAAGAAAACTTGCACTTTGTCTTGAGAATTTTTATTTAATTTAGATTTTTTTTTTCATTTTACTTAACTTATGTTGCCGGCATCTCAATTTAGGCTTACTTAAATTTTCATCTCTTATCTCTACCAAAAATAATTTTTTTAATTATTTAGAAGAGCTTACAAAAATTCAGGAAAAACTTCTTCAACTTGAGAAAAATATTTCATTTTGAAAACAACATATAAAGAAAAAATGGAGCTAATTCGCTTAAAACTTTGTACATTACCCTCATATGGTAATACTATCAAAATTTAACTAAAATAAAGTTTCAAAAATTGAACAACTTTTTTAAATAAAAAATAAAACAAGCAGACTACAGGCTGCACTTTCAATACTAAAACAACTGTAAACTTTTTAAATAATTGATATATTTACAGGATGCAAAAAGATAGAAATCTCAAAATCTGCGTGCAATTTTTGGCGAAGCACGTGCTAGATCTTAGCAAGTTTTCCAGAAAATAGGTTTTTACACTTTCGCGTTGTAAGTTATGAAAATTCCTGCAAATTAATACATTTCTTTTTAAAAAGTCCCTTAAAATGTTTTCTTGTTTTGTAGTGCAATCCCTTTAGATAAAAATACTTATACATCAGTTTGAAAAATCAGATCTTTTTGCAAAAAATCGAAGTTTCGAAGTTCACAAATAAAATCAGAAAAACTAGGAGAAAACGGAGCATTTGGCAACTACGGTGTATAGGTTTAAGAAGAGGTCGATTCCTTCAATTTACTGCAAATTAAGAAATTTCACGAGATACAAATTTTGATTATTAGTTAAATGTATCTCTTTTATTGAGCTAGATGTCAACGATATGATTCTTCGAAGTATTCCCCCCCCCCCCTTAAATTTAAAAAAAAAGTTTCAAAAGCAATATTTATTTACCAATTACTTGTTAAGAGCCGCTCCTACTTGCTTTATTGATAATTGTTTAGATTTAGTAACAATTTTGATGAAAAAAAAATTGTTTACTTTGAAACTAAACTTAATAAATAGTATCGAATCCCGAAATTCGGCGCTTTAACAAAAATACCCGACTTTTTGTTGTTGTAAAATCTGAAAAAATATTAATTTAAGAAAGTGTTAAATCAATAAATACCAGTACGTTTTGATTCAAATAGAAGTAATCTTGTAGATATATTTCTTACATGAGCTAAACTCAGGAAACCAAGATAGAATAAGAAAACCCAACCATGTTAAAAAATGAAATCGGTTCTTTAAGCGCACCTTTCCCTAACTTTTTTCCCCCTTGAATCCTTAAAAGTCCGTTTTTCAAATTTTATTCCTTTTTATTTTCTTTTTTTAAAGCAAAATGAGGGAGCTTGTGTGATTTGTTTTTCTCTGGTCTTATTTGTTTTTCTCTGGTGCCCAGTTACTGGGCACCATTGCATTTTGTACAAATGCTTGGTGCTTTGATTCGACTTGTCTACTAATATTTTTTCTTCTTTAAGATGTAGCTTGATTTTCTTTTTCATACAATTGCAGGAGATAGCAAATTAGGAGCTGCCATGTGGGTGGGTACAAGTTTATTTTAACTGAATTGGGTGTTGTAATTTGAACCATTTTATCAAAATCCCCAAACTTTCTTTTCTTTTTGTAAAAATATATAACTTAGTTACACCTTTTCAAAAAAAAAAAGTTACTTATTTATCTACCAGTTGAGAAAGCGCTGCCATTTGAAGTAAAAATGCGTTGATATTTATTTAAATCTGCCATTTTTGGTCCTGCCAATCCGCCATTTTGGGTCTGTCCGAAAGCCGCGATAGTACCGGTCCCGAGCAAACCACATTTGAGGTTCGATTAAGTAGTTGAAATGAAAGAAGTTTGATTTTTGTGAAAAATACAAAAGATTGCAAACCAAATGAAGTGCATGGGTACCTTATTTTAACAAAAAATAAATTAAGCACCTGGAATAAAAAATAAGGACTATTTAAGGACCATACGAACCCTGATATATATCTTGCAAAAAATAAATAAATAAATTTGTTTACAATTAGTAGTTTGGTTATTGACAGCAATTTGTAGAATGAAGAGCACAACTGCATTAAGTTCGTTGTAGGAATTACTTAAGGTCAGAATATAAAAAGAGCCAAATAAAGTACCAAATAAAATATCAAGGAAAGGTAAGTTTGCTACTAATTGTACCAGGAGAAACCTTTCACTTTAAATTTCAATATTATAAGGAGAATTCTATTCTGCTATCACTTACAATCAGGATAATAAAAGAATGTATCTTCTCTAAATATTTGTAGGGGTGCACACCAGGGAAGGGGGGGAGGTGCTTCAGGGGCTTTGAGGGCGCCATACATCTGAGGGGAGGTGGGCATCCCTGAGATATGTACTGACTTATCTTCACTGAAAAAAGGTTAAACATTCAAAAATCCCAAAAATGTTAACTAATTTTTAAAAACAAAGGCACAAATATCACCCTTTTATTCTCCTTATGTATACAGACAAGCTTATCAGGGCCATTCTATGTAAATTAGATAAATTTATGTCCCACATGTAACAGCTGCATTTCATTAATAAAATATCAATTAAAAAGAATGGGGAATTTTTCTAATTTTCTAAATTTTTTGCCAAGTTATTTCTGGCAGGTACTCCGCTTGACATGTCTCAGGTTTTTGGAGAGAATAAATGGCGCACATGCTTTCATTCTTAAACAGCTAATTATCTGTTTAAGAATACTATTTTGTTAATTAGTCAATTTAAATAAGATGGTAAAAATGTATAATGCCTTTATGAATGAAAAAAAAAACGATTTTCAAAAATTCTGTCATTGCTAATTTAATTACATAAAAATATTGCCCACAAAGTATTTCACACAATATAAATAGTTCTAGAGAAATGTCTTGTGATTCATATGCAATTAAAATCATCAAGTTACATTCAAATATTTAAATTTGTATAAACAGCATTCTTTTGATGTTTTTAAACAGTATAAGGGCGTTATAACACACAACTTGCGATGAGAAGTACTTTATAGACTTTTCGCACTATATAGATCATTCCAAATTTATAAAATAACATTCAGAGTATATCAATATATTTGCATCTTAGAATTAATTTAAAATGCAATTGAAATTCCCAAATACACGTGCTTCATGGTTTCCATAGCTGTATTACTAAAATAATCTGGTATTGCTTTTTAAGTGTGAGTACTAATTTTTATTTCAAAGCTTTGCATTAAGGTGAAAATAAGAAAATTTTTGAAAATTTAACTTGATAGGATTTACTGTTATTTTATCAATGCAAAAAAAAAGTTTTAATTTTTTAATAGCACAAGTTACTCTTTATTTCTGAAAAGTTGTGCGGTTTATAGGGAAAATCAGGAGTCTAAAGGTCTTCCATGCATAAATAAATAAATATTAGAAATAATGAAGAAGATAATATGTACCAATAAAATTAAAGTACAAATTTGATCTGAGAAGTAATTCCATTACCAAATTACTGCTAACATGTATAGTATCTTGGAAAACTTTTGCAGAATGATAAATATCTACACACAATAACAGTAATAATAACAACAAAATCTATTGAAATGAGCACTACATAAATAAAAATGTATCGATATAACATTAACAAAGTTAAGTATACTATTAATAAGATTAAGAAAGAATATGAAGTTTTAAAAAGACACAATGACTTACATTTGGATTCTAGAACATTATTATCACCAATCTTCAAAGATTCAACATCTTGCTATAGATAAGGCACCCAATTTAAACAATAACAGTGAAAAAATACAATAGCCATTTTTACTTGCCTTTAACATACAAATTTAATAAAAAAATAAGTACAAAACTAATGTTTGGATACGCCGGTGTTTTAATATCAAATCAATATTTGATAAATGTTGCAGAATGCTAAGAAATGGGAGAAGAAATTGAATGAATTAACTACTGGTTTCAATAAGTTAACTTCAAAAAATATTTCCTTTTGTTATAAATAGTTGGAACTATTCATTCAAGCAAATTGAGATTATTTTGTTTGAATAGAAACCACTATCTCAGAAATGCTACTCCCCCACCCCTCTTTTCAAAAGAAAACCTTTTTTCATTTATAATTTTTTTTAATTTCATTTATTTCTTTTCTAAAACAACTATTCATAAATAACCCTCAATTAGACTACAATAATTCATATTTTTATGTACAATTTCTTATTTAATCATTTTCAAAAGCATATAAATTGCTTGATTTCATACCTGATGCAACTAGATTGATATTTTCGATTTGGCATGGCAAACGGACGAGCATGCAAGTCCATCACAACCGAAGATGAAATATGGAAACGGTTTGAAATAATGGGAAATACAAAATTATTGATGTTGAAGTGGTGGAATCAAATAGTAAACGAATGAGCGAGTTTTATAAAAGTAGATGCAGTTAGATTTTGAAATGAGTAAAAAATCGCCACTCATGCATAAAAGGATAAAACAACTAAAATTTATAAATTTCACACATATAGTAGTCCATAAAAGTAGGCAATTATATATTGTGATTTTTACATTTTCTTTTGTTATGCAGTTCTTAAATATAATAGTCATTTCTCTTACGTATACACTAAAAATTACAGGCATCAATCACTTAAGTATTTTAAGTTTCTGTTAAGTATTTAACTTATGCTACACAAATATAAAAATTCTAATTGATTAACAAGTAGGAAAAATATATTCAATTTCCTTTCATAAATCAAGGAATATATTTTAAGTCATAGAGGTTGGGAAATGAATAATGGTTTTATATCGCAAACAGTAATTAAAACACTTCCATTAAGATTAATAAAATAAATAAACAAAAGGGTACAAGCACCAACTTCGAAAACATTATTTGCTCCAATCACCATAACAGTTTGAGCATCAGGGTTTGAATTTTCTTTGTTGCTAAAAAGGGAAAAATAAAATTATACAAAAATAGCATAATGCACAACAAAGGATTTAAAGTTCCCCACAAATGATTTAAACAACTAATAAAGTTAAAATAAAGATGCACAATTTTGATAAATTGACTTGTTTAAAATTGCTGAAATCATTTTTCATTTTTTTCAAAGGTAGAATGTTATGATGAATGAATCTTATCATTCAAAATATAAATTAAAATGTACTTTATGAAATGATTCTTTTTATGTCACTTTTCTTTTTGATGAAGACTAGTTGAGAGCTGAAAAATTTCTGGCAGCCAGTAAAAAGTATTTGCTTAAAATCTTCTGAATTTGAGTAACTAGCAACATTTTTTGCATAACTTTGCAAAGGCACTAATTTTAGTGCTTTTAAAACTTCCATATTCTATCCTCATCCTAAAAGTTCTTAACCAATTTTTTAGATCAATTTACTTTGCTAAAATCCTCAAGAACCTAATATAAAGCTATAAATGAATGCTAACTTATATAAATCGTATGGTTTTGAATCAATTTGGATTCAACTAAAATTTTGAATGGGCGTGGCAAATTGACGAGTGTGAAAGTTTGCAGATTCAGAAGACAAAATATAAGAAGTGTTGAAAATATTGGTAAGCAGTGGCGGGGGCACAGGCTCCTCCCAAAGGAATAAAAGAAATTTGTAAACACCCCACAGAATAATTTTTACTTATTTTTTTGTGGGAGAACCACTTAACATTCCTTGGTGTCAGAGGGCCACTCCAAAAATGCTTTTTCTGCCTGTCTGCGATGGTAAACACAAAACTATTGATCTCCAATCAGTATAATCACACAGTAAACAGAAAAAAAAAAAAAGTTTTAGAGAAAAGGATGGAATCCAATTTGAAAATGTATAAAAAATTGGGACTTACGCATAAACCATAAAATACAGCTAAAATCCCTGAAATTTATGCTTGAATATTCTTGAAAAACATGGAGTTACTAATAAAAAGCTAAACACACAGTTGCCAGTTAAAATATATCGGTTGCCAATGGCGATCATATTCCATGAGCCCTGTCCACAAAGATCTTTTTTTAAAAATATTTTAACCTTTTATTTATATAGGACAATTAAAAAAAATAGATTTTTGATTTAACTCATACGTCAAAAAAGGAAAAGAAAAATTAAAGTAGGACAGTTAAGACAAAATAAGTTAATTGTAATATCACTTATAGTGCAAAAGCTTAAAAAACTACATGGAAGAAATAAATTATGTTACACTAAACAGAACAAAACTAAGACAAAATATGACACATTCCTTATAATAGTTTTGCCCTGGAACATGATCAGATTCTTTTTTCGCACTCTGCCAGGAAGAGATCTCAAAATCCTGATAGGAAAGTATCATATTAAACATTTGCTACTTACATATTAACGGCAGAAGTGACGCATTAGCACCAATAAAGAATAATGATGTTGTTTGCACACAGCCATGGTTTGTAAATTGGCGGCACTTAAGAACAGCCAAATCTATATATGTGGTGGCGTTAATACATAAGTACCCAAACACATTAGGGATCATTTATAAATGATGTCACGCTTCGAGGGGGGAAGGGGGTTCGTAAAAGTGTGACAAGGGGAGGGGAGGAGGTAACAAGAAGTGTGACATCATGCATTATGCACCATAGCGTGACGCGTGAAAAAGGGGGGGGGGGGGGGAAGGGGTACGCTGAAGTGTGACAAGGGGGGAGGGGGGTCAAATATATGGGAAAAAACCGTGACATCATTTATGAATGGCCCTTTATTAGAATACAAATTCGCAATTTGAAAAATTTACAGAAAAAGGTACAAGTAATTCTGGACCTAATAATGAAATCTTACATATTTAATATTTGAACTTGCTCCTCTATTAAATTACACTCTCCAATAATAATCGGACCTGCTTCAGCAATTATTCGAGCTTTTGGATGTATAACTGTTCTGCTACCTGAAATAAAATAAATAAAAAATAAGCATTAAGTAAAAAGCAAATGAAGCATTAAACAAGCATTTGTATTTGTACAAAGCAAGCATTTACAAAGTAAGGTAATTTAGACCCTGCTTTTTCTTTTTCCATCCCCCCCCCCTTCCATTCCCCATATCTTTTTTTGTATGCAGGTGTATGTAGAGGGAGGAGGGATCACAATCCTTTTGGGCTGAAGATTTATGATGGAGGGAAATATTCATGCGCATATACTCATCATTAACTCAATATCCTTCTTTTTAAATGTATTACAATAATCTTTCATACAAAGGTCAGTAGCAAAATAAAAGATTCTTGTTTTAGCTAATCCTTACATACGTTATGTGGCATTTAGAAACCAAGTAATTTTGAAAACAATAAGGATGCAGTTCTATGACATGGGTGCCCACCAGGGGGGAGGGGGTCATGGCACAGACTGCACCATTGAAGTTTTAATTTTGGGAGGGGGGGGGGGGCTCGGGCTTGGTCTACTGTTTCACCTATGATGATTTGGGGGTCATCCCCTTTGGGGGGTTCTGTAGGTTTTTATTGAGGGGGGGGGGGAGGCATCGCTCTGAGCGAGCGTGGGCACTCCTGTGTTTGAAACATAAAATTATACAACATTTTTAGTCAGTGGCTGATAAGACAGTTTTGTTAGTGGTCACTTTTTAAAGTTAGTAGCCACTTTTAAAATTGCTAATAAAAATTGAAAACTAACTCTAAAATCGTTTGGAAAATAAAGAAATTATTGAAATAAAACAAGAAATATGCAGATTTTATTTAGCACATGCTAAACTGTTTTAGAACTTTTTAAATGATTTAAATATATACAGGAGGCTGGAGGATTGAAATTTGAAATACAGCATGAAATTTTCGGTGAAGCACGTGTTCAATTAGCATGTTTCCTAGGGAAAAAAAAAAAAAAAAAAAGATTTGCTCACAAAAAGGGGGGGGGGGGGGACAGTAGAATATACTAAAAAGTGACTGTGCAGGAGTGGCGAGAGTTGACATATTTTTTTATCTCCCCTTTACTACCTTAATTGACATGCGGCGAGTGGCAACCAATGATTTTCACCTATACAGCACATCTGAAATGTCTTGTGCTTAACAAAATTTTAATATTTTTAAAATAAAAAAGTATTGACCCTATAGCACCATTAAAAAGAAATTTTATACTAATGCAGCTCTAGTTGAGCAAAATGTACTAAAAAAATTTGAAAACTTTATTAACTGAAACAAAATTAATTAATTAAAAAGAGAACCAAAATTTTTTATGAAAGTACCATTACATATAAGCTACAATATTTCACTTTTGTGGTTATATGTATACTAAATAGCATTTATATGTTTTTAATCTTACCAATAGTAATCTCTCCACGCAATTCACACTCTTTACAAATAACAGCTCCAGGAGCAATAACAACTCTAAAAAAGACAATTTATTTTTTCACTGACAAAACAAAATAAATAAATAAAATAAATCTAGCTATTACAAAAATGTTCATGTTCAGGCATTAGTTACTAAATGTTAGTTAAAAATAACATAGTTTTCTAATGGGTTCAAAACAACAGGATTTTTTAAAAGTTTCATCTTACTCAGTGAATTTTTGTCTTACTCAATATAACTTTTTGTCAATATTATTGTTTATCATTTCATATTTCTATTAGTAGTGTTAAGCCATTTTTAGCAGAAAATAATGGCTAAATATATGCAGCTCATTTCATGCAATTTGGATTCATAACTGGATAAGAAGAAACAGTAGTGATATTAGTGATTCTGATGAATTTCAAAATAAATTTATTTATTATTTATTACTCGGGCTAGGCTTGACTGCAAGACGCCCAAATTCAGATAATTTTACATTGAAAAGAGCATAGTACCAATGTATTTATTTGTCAGATGAATATTTCTTACACAAACAGGTTTTGGGATTAAATTTTAAAATTAGGATTCTTCGTTTGTCTCTCAAATAATGCAACATGTACACTAAAAATATGATGCAGTATTTCGAAAAAACAAAGCAGCTAGTTTTTCCCCCTTTAATAAAAAGACTTTTATAGTGCCATAAAACAACCACTTTTGTCAATTGTTTAAATTATCCTTTATGCAGCAAAATAAACATAATACATTTTTTTGAATGAAGAAGAAGCTTTTACACGGTTTTTGGGTACTACTGTGATATAATCCCCCCCTTGGCGACATTCGAGCTAGCGCGCCAATGTGTAATGATTTTCGGTTGGCGATAGTTTCAGTAGCAACCCAGCGCCATCGATGTTGGCTGACGGAATGTGTGGCAACGCGGAAGGGCTTGTGTTGGTGTGATTGTTGAACTTTTAGAAATTTTTTTTTGTGAATAAGTAGCTATTTAATAGTTTATTTTATGTTTAAAGTTTGTGGAAATTTTTCCTGTTGCTAAAGGAAGAATGTAAAGTGTTAAGGTGCATTAATTTGGTTCAATTGTTTTCTATTGTGGCCAGAGGAATGATTCTATATTACAATAGTTTGTTAAGGCGCCATGTTTTTGAATACGTTAAAATGGACGGAAACGTGATTTGGTGCTTTTGCAATCTGAAGTATGAAATTGTTTTGATTGATAAGTGCATAAGTTTGGTTAATTGTGACTAAAAGCGATGAAAAATTAAGTGGTAATTTTCGGACCATTTCGTCATATTGGATAGCAAGTTTGTAGTGATTTGGGATTAATATTGAAAAGCCAACTGGTTTAAAGTGAGTTCTTTATTTTTCTAAATTTATTATTTTCTTATTTTATGTGTTTGTAAGGTTATAAAACAATGAATTTTCAATTGTTCTAAAATATTAGCTGTAGTAATTAGTGGCGTTGCTGGTTTTGATAAAGTGGGTTTCCGTTAGTTTAATGTAAAATGTACTTGAAGTTTTGCTTGGAATTGCGCAATATTTTTGCTATGTTTTTCGTTGAGTAATGCATATTATTTTATGTTATGATAATTAATTGCAATAGTCATTATTGTGCCTAAAATGCGTGTATTTTTCAATGAATGGTTTTTCTGGTATTTTTAATGGTAGGCTTCCAATAGTTTAATGCAAAATGTACTTGAAGTGATGATCGTTATTAATTTTGTTATCTGGGGTGGTATTTTAAAATTCGGATAGCGTTGATTTGCGCGATATTTTAATTATGTTTTTCATTAAATAATGCATATCATTGTATGCAATAATGAATCATTGCGGTAGTAATTATTGGGCATAAATTGCGTGTTCTTTTAACGAAGGGTTTTTATTCAAGTTTAAGTGATTTGGTAAAGCAAATAATTCTATTTTTCGAGTAATTATTAATCCGTTAATGTATTGAATTGTTGTTGAAAAATGCTGTACGTGCTTTACGTAGTAGCGTGATATTGTGTGTAAGATATAATTTGCAATTTTTGGTATTTTATTGTTTTTTAGTGATTTTTCTTGACATGTTTGCTATGTTTATGATGTGACATTGTTGGCGATAAAATCATCGCCAAGAGTGTTGTATTCTATTTGAAGTTGGTGACATAAAAATCTTGTTGTTGGCGACGGTTTCTTGGCGCCAACGAAAAAATTGCCAAGGGGGGATTATATCACAGTAGTTCCGGTTTTTGCTTTGTAATAAACCATTTTGAAATAGGTTTGATAATATTGAAACGCTCATACATATAAATTAAAGAGTTGGCAAAATGAGCAACAACACTAAGCACACAAAACTTCAAAATGAATAGAAATTTCTAAATTTCATTACATGAGATTTGCAATTAAAAGACTACAAATTAAAGATTGTGTATCGAAAAGCATTTGAGGTCAAAAAAAAAAAAATATATCTAGAAAGTTTCAAAAATATTCATAAAAACCAACAGGCATACATTTTTAAAAACAAAGTGATTATACGTAAGGTACAAATGCGTAGTAAAGCATTTAAACATATTTAATTTTGAGAGAATAAATAAGTAATTTTTCACCGATTTTTTTATCAACACACGCGAACATGTTATACTAAATAAACATCTTACTTCGATTTCGATGACATTTGTGATCTGAGATGATATTTCAATTGATTGGAATAAACGAAAAAATCAATCACTTCGCTAAATCATTCGTTCATTAAGACTGTAAGCAAACTATTTACACATCAGATTTTAAAGTATCCTGAAATTAATACATTTAATGATTTTAAAACTCTGAGAAAATTCTAATTCTAGCTTTGCGTCAACATACGGAAGCCATTGTGGAAACCATAAACAAATTCTGTAGACCAGAATAATAAGTTGAGATGTTTGTCGTTTTCTTTCACAATTTTTATATACATAGCATCATAATTTATAACAATGCATTTTTACTGTCTGAACAGATTTTTCTTAGAATTTGAACAACTGAAATCAAACGAATATTTGATAGGGAGCAAGTAATAAACTTTTCTAAACATCAGAAATAATGATTTATTGATTTTTTACAGACGCTCTTACAAAAAATATCATGAAAATCAGACATCCTGAAGTGTTTTTCCAGCGTAAAAACGGAATTTTAGTAAAGTATATGCAATGATGCATTTATTTTAAATATTTTCAGGCTTTTTTTCGTGATGAAGAGAATTTTAAATGCAGCCCGGAGCGCAGCGCCACAGCGAAGCAACGGTACTTTGGCTGTTTTCTTGCAGAATAGGGGAATGAGGGTCTGTTTAGTCGCAGTTGAACGATCAAGCAGCACGGAGCAAGGAGTGTATTTTGCAGGTTTTGTGGTTAGGAGAAAAACGCGTGCATTTTATGCAGTGCATAGTGCAATGAATATTGGATAGAATATGTATGTAATTATATTTAACAATGCAGCACATGATAATAAGCTATATTTGGCAATATTAGAATTCAGGAATTGTTTGTTGTAGGTAGCAGGCATGTGTATCAAAATAAAAGAAAAAAATAACCGAGTTTTAATATTAAAATAAAATTTTTTTTATTAAAATTATTTATGAAAAGTATTTAATTTAAGCCAAAAATGATGTTGTCACAATCATGTCCGATGCAAATCTAATAAACATGATTTCCACATGAGTAACATTTCCTGACAATGTTTTTATGATATCATTGGAAATTGCCTGCATGTTAATTAATTTTATGAAATAGATAAATAGATAATAAACTGAATAACAAAAGTAATAAAACATTTAGTGGCGAATTGTTACGGTTTACTTCTTTAAAATTAATAAAGTAGCAATTTAATTGATTTGATTTCATCTGAAAAAATAAAATTCTTTTATAATAATCATTGTAATGCAGTATAGAAATTTCATTCCATTACTTAGATTATGATTGCAGTAAATAATTGACAATATTAAGGATATGAAATTACATATATGTGATGCTTCAAACGACTTTCAGTATGTAAAACCAGGTGATTATCAAATCATGACGTGACAATAGTTGAAAGATGACGAACATGACAGCTTTGTGGAGAAGAGTTGTGATTCTTCTGGTTGTAGTAATAGCTATACTACAGGTAAGATATTCCTTTTTTATTTTTTGATATCTATTATAAAAAAAAAAGACATTTCAGATTTAATAGAATTGAGTGTATTGAGCAATTTTTGATTGGAACAACAAAATTTAAACTGAATACTGAAAACGAAAATACTGACTCATTTGCTTTTCTTTCAATATTTTATCAATTGTAGTAGTTAAAGAGGAAAAAAAAAACGTGGTAGTTGAATTCGAAGTGAAAGAAGTTGTACCCCATTTTAGTGTTATATTTTTTATGCAATCAATTTATGAATAAATTTTTAGAAGATATTGTGATAAAATATTTTCTTGTTTATTTAAAATAATATTTGAATGTCTGTTAATGTTGATATCAAATTCTTTCTTATAATGCAAATATCTGACAGTCTCGTTGTAATTATAATTTATCAACCGATGAAGGTAAACGTTGAAATATAACAACAAATAATTGGAATTTCTTTAATGTTGAGATTTGGAGATTTCTAAAATACTATGTCATTCCTTTTGAGCACAACTACTGAGCCCATTAAAACATTTCTCAGGATACGCCCCCCTTTCATCATAGGAAAATTCTAGTTGCCCCATAATAGAAACATTAGCTGTCAACTTTTAAATTATCAATAATATTATCGAAACACATGCCAGGAAAGACTGTAGTATTACACTATTTAAATATAAGCAGCGCAATTTAACATTTCGAACGGTTCCTTTTTTTCTCATTTGTCCATCTTACCCGTCAAATGATTTGTGTTTCCCCAGTGAAGAAAATGAGATGCCTCACGGAAGTAAGTCAATTAGAATAGCAACAACGAAATATTCTGCACTTTTATTATTGGAAATAAATGTACTGCATTTTAAGTTCTAAAAGAGCATAAAAAATGAAGTTACTTCTTCAAACTTTGAAAGTTGTATTAGAATGAAAAATAATGTTATAACCTACACTTTAAACTTTGAAGATGTAACACAAAAGTAAAGTTAGATCTTTAAACTTTAGATTTTATTCTTTCTCCCACAAATGTTGCACATTTCAATATTTATAGCTTAAGTTCAAGGAATACACTTCTTATAACTAATGAACTCGATCCATTCATTGATTAGCGTGGTGTGAAGGCATTTTTCAATGCATGCTAAACGGGTATTTTTGGTACAAAAATTTTTTTTTTAATAAATATTTTTTATTGTCAAATGTTAGTTGTTTGGCTGTTAAGCCATTACACAACGGGCTCTCTAATTTCTTACAACGCGACATGAAAAGTAAATATTGCAGGGCAGTCGTTCAAATGCAAAGTAGTCATATTCCGATTACCGTAGCGGAAAAGATGGGCACGGAGACAATCGAGCTCAGTCAAGAATCTTAAAGTTTTATCTCGTTGTCAAATATTCCACTTTCACTAAGATTCTTTTTCTTGCCTTTTTTTACGCAGTTATATTTTAAAACTGTCTACTACCTGGTTACCCTAACTTACTAACTTAAGTATTTTTATCCTAACTTAGGACTATCTGAATTTACCACGCTACACGTATTGTACATTAAATTAATAACTTGTGATGATTTTTCAAGCTTCAAATATATATATAATTCAAAACAATAGGGTAACTATATTATTTTTGTTTCGAATTACTTCTGCATATATTTTCGGTATAACATTGATTGATTGCTTTTTACTTTTTGTATAATTACTGAAGAAACACAGTAGACAGATTTTGTAGAAATCTTTTGAAGGCTAGCGGGAAATTCAACCTCAGTGAATTAAACTTTATTCACATGGCTTTGTAAATCATCAACTTCATCATTTAGCGGGACAGGATCCGTACTAGGTGTCAAGATTCATATTAAATGATATTTGGTGGCTTTCCTTATTAATATTGTCAGGGATAGAAGTCTCTGATATTGCAAAAAATGCTGAGGTATTGCATTGATACTGAGGGAGAGGCTTATTGCATTTCGTCTTCGCGATGCTTTGGAAGGTATTCTGTATTAATGAAAGGCTTCATTAACGCCGATATCTCCAGTCGTAATTCTTTTGATTATTTCCCTTATATTGGTTTTCTTCAGTTCTACATTCCGAGTCTAACCTTACACTGGAACTTTTCTTTTTGTAAAACTGTCGGCGTTTTGCATTGAAAACAGTAAATACGAATGAGTGATTTCAGCAAGCACACAAAACAGTAATCCAACATACAAAGTATCGTAGAAGTTTTCATGCCTTATTAAATTTAAACTTGAAATTCCCTAGTAGAGTGCACGTAAATGGGATTTAAGAGGGTACGTTCAACTAAGCATTTTCGCTTCACAAATATATATCACGTATTTGTAACTACTTTATGTGCCGTAAATTAAGTAACCCAATAAATTAACATTGCACACAATATATACACAATAAATTAACACTGCACACACACACACACATATATATATATATACATATGTATAATGTGCACAATTAAATACTAATAGTTTAATATATATATATATATAATGTATACAATTAAGCAACACATTTTTTGAAACAAGTGGACTCATCGAAATTAAATAAACAAAGCATACCTGAGGCGTCGATTCGTACATCATGCTAATGGAGGATCTCACTCTTTTCTCTTTTGGGTCATCCAACCTTTTGTAAAGCGTATCCTTTCTACAATTTTCTATTCAAATAACAATTAGGACTATCTGATTTTACAACGCTACCCTTTTTGTACATTAAATTAATAACTCGTGATGATTTTTCAAGCTTCAAATTTGTGTTTTAGCCAGTAGAATAAATCATCCGCCTAAATACTCCACTATCTCTTTTTAAAATTTTTCCCCACCAAAATGACACGTTTCCTACTCTGTAGGACTTAACTTATAAGTTTATTCCGGATAACTGTGACTACCATCTTTGCACTTCTGATGTAATAAATATATTACCTAAGGTATTGCTCCTACTAAGTCTACTCATCTAGAATTTTCCTAGCTGTAAAATGTTCTTTTCTTTCCCTACTTCAACATTGTATTATGTAAAATATTATGAATAAGGGATATGAGTAAATTAAGCCGGTTAATGAAAATTTATTTGAATATTTGGATTTGATTGTCTTAAAACTATTTCGTATTTTCCCTTTTAGGTGATTCACATGACCCTTCTTAGCCGCCTGGAAGCCAGAAAGAATAGTAGCCTTCGAAACGGAGAAAAGTCAGACTGGCAAAGTCATCAAGATTATCAAGAAGCTCAACTGAAAAAAGACATGACAAGAATGTTAGAAACCATCAAACAAAGCAGCGTCCTTGATTCGAGCGGTGAGTACAGGATCATCAATTTTGTGATGAGAGCTGAAAGTTTTGGCATGAAAAACAATATTCGACAAGATCTTAGCCTTGTTACTCAATCAACTATTAAACACTTAGTGCATTTGGAAGATATTTTAGATCGGTGGCACGGACCAGTGTCTGTTGCAATCTTTAGTCTCACACAAGATATACCATTAGCTATTGATGCTATTCTTAACCTAAGGCGTTGTTTTCCGGCGGCAAGGTCAAATGCAAGTTTTCATTTAGTGTACCCTCTAAATAGCCCTTACAACAAGGCACCATCACCGCAGCCTTTGGTACTAGATCCCTGCGAAACTGTTAAAAACAGAATTTCATCCTTTGCAATATCAGACAATTATGAACATGGGGTACCTTATCCCAACAACCTATTGCGAAATGTTGGTCGTCGGAACTCGCTGACTGATTTTGTTTTCGTCATCGACATAGACATGGTGCCCAGTGACAACCTGTATTCCGATTTTATGGACTTTGCCATCACGAACAAATTATTCATCGATTCGCATAAAGACGATAAGACCGTGTATGTTGTGCCCGCATTTGAAGTGAAAGAGGGTGTAGACGTTCCACGTGATAAAACTGGGCTTTTGCAATTATTGGAACTGATGGAGGCCAGACCGTTTTACTTCGAGATGTGTTGGAAGTGTCAAAAGCATACCGATTATGAGACGTGGCAGAAAGAGCCTCCAAGCCCTAAGTTGAACGTGCTTTTTGAAGTCCTATGGAGAGATCCTTGGGAACCTTTTTACATTGGAAGAAATGTAGCTCCCTTCTATGATGAACGATTTCGTCAATATGGTTTCAATAGGATTAGTCAAGTAAGTTTTTGCAAGCACTCACAATTTACAGTTTTAAAAATATTTGTATGCATGTACTTTGAGTTACAAGTAATCTGTTTTTAAATGTAAAGAAATTTTGATGCTTAAAAAGTTAAGCAGGAGTCAGTTTTATGGTGACTGCTTAGCATTAAAAATCCCATGCAAATGGTCCATCACACGCCTTTTAATATAATCTTTAAAAGCTACTTCAAACGGTTCAAGTAAAATTTGACTAAAAATGATCTGAATAGCTTGCAAATATTCGCTTCGATTGGCTATAAACATAATATTACATCCTACTCAGACTGGAGATTTAGAAGAACTGTTTGTCCAGTTACGTTTACAAACCTTTACTCTTTCACGGTGACAAAGCGACAATTGTCTCCAACCCATTAGTAAATGTCTCCAAAATCACATAAGAAAAAAAAAATTGCCAATCAGTCAATACGACGACGTGGTTATCAAAAGTAATAGAATCGATTACGCTCGCTGAAATTTTTCGTTGCTGTCGTCATTGGTATAAAGTATTCACACCAATGGTCACGGTAACGAAAAATCCAACGTAGGATTTCAGCGCGTGTCATTGGTTCTGCATAACGTAAAAACCTCGTCTTCGTGTTAATTCATTGGTAGTTATTATTGCATCATTAATAGTTACTTTCACCAGAAGACGATGATTTTTTGATTGCGATATGATGTAACTTAGAAAAGGTTAGTTGGCTAACAGCTTGTTACGAGAGATGAAAAATGTTGCCGTCACCATTGGGGTGAACGCCCCTTTACTAGGGAACTTTGGTGTCTGAGACAGGGCTGGGCAGCGTAGAATTTTTTGTATCGGGATACATTGCTGCTCAGACACCGCGATGTAAAAGAATGCGTACTGAAAAATACAGTTAGTTATTGAAATTAATCGTAAAAAAAAATAATATAGTAATACACATAACTAATGGATTTGTATCGATTCGAAAAAAAATTCTGTAGTGAAGTTGCATTGTATTCAACAAAAGCAAGACATAACATGCATTAGGTTTTTATTTTGATAATATAAATAGTTAAATTTCAAATGCATTTAATTCCGTGTAACTGGAATTTAACTTTATTTCATGTCTTATATTCCCTGATTTTTTAAAAAAAATATCAGCATTTTGAAATAATCAACCTATTTTTCTGATGATCCGGTTAAAAAAGATACTTCGCTGTTTAGAATTATATCGATGTATCGGTTCGAAACGAAATTAAAAACTGGTACGAAAATGCCGGATATGATGTGCAACACGAGTGTCTTTTCTCGTCCCTGATTATTATAGGGTTGCAAGACGTCCACTATTTCAGTGACAGGCTGCTATTTTCACATCAAGCTCACTTTTTTTCAAGAAATTGCGGATATTTGTTAAAACATTGTCAATTTTTCTTTTTTCTTCCTACCCTCCGGTTTATCTGCTATGTTTTGTAAGAACGCCGTGCAACCCTAGATTTTGGCAACCTGTTGGAAAGATTTTCTGTTAAATACTATTTTGAGATTTGAGCAGAATCTATCTGTTCATTTTTCATCACTTGATGCTGTCTTGTACGAAACATGCTCAATCTAAAAAACTTTCTTTTTTAACTGTGTCCATGGATTTATTTACGAATGATATCTTAATCTACTGCTCTTGCGAGTCAGGTTGACATGTTCAATGAAACTCTTTGAACTTTTTGAATAAAATTCTTATCTGAAAGAATTGAAAGACATTGCTATATTACAACATTAGTGTTACAGTTGACGCTCAATTCTACGAACCTCTAATTTACGAACACTCACATTTTTAAGAACAATTTGCTGATCCCACAATATCTTTCATTGTAACACGATAATTTAAAGTTCTGTCTGCAGCTGAAAAAATCATTTGAAGATTTTGTGCGAGTGTTAGAATTTTCCAGTTGATTTTTTATGTATTTCTAAGTTATAGTAAAACCCCTTCTAATGGACACTCAACACATGTGGATTCTTCTGCTGAAAAGCATTGCGCTTAAAGTAGTAAAAATCTCTTTCTAAGGGGCACCCTCAATTACAGACGCGGATACTGTTTTGGAAGTCAATTACAAAGCTAGAATTCTGATCGTTATATATTAGCAAAATCGTTTTATTTATTTATTTTTTTAAACATTGAGTAGGTCTTCCTTCAGTAACGCAAATTGCTTAATTTCATCGCTTTTCAAGAAAACGTATTTGAAGGTAGGAGAATTTTTAGTGTTTTATTTTATAGGATATTGCATAATTTTTTTTTATTATACCTTTTTAAGGGTTTTATGTAAAAGGTATTTTGATAGCTAAAAACACTCTTTCTGATGTGATGCAATTTTGTTTTCACAATAACAAGAATTCAAAAAGAAAAAAGAAAAAAAAAAAAACTTAGGTTTTATAACAAACACTGATCATCTAGATGGATGCTGCTACCCCTCTTATTTCAGCAATGATCTTTCTGAAGAATTTGTACAGAAATTTAGTATTTTCAAGGTTTTAAATAATTTTAATTCCCCTCTTTCTTTTGTAAAATTGGAATTATTGAAAATGAGACACCCAATGAAAGTGAAAATGGGACGCTTGGGGAGGAGGGGGGGGGGGGGGTTGGGGTAAAAGTCGCTATTTGACATCGGCAAGATACCATAGATAGGCCTATATAAGGTCACATATGAGGCATTGAGAATCAAAGTGACCAAAAAACGATTCTGAGAAAAACGCGTTCAAAGTTTGAATTTTTTGAGTCCTTTAATGTTAATTTTTTTCTAAAACACGTTGGGCGGAGTGTTAGAGCTATTACTAACTTCTCTCGCCAATGGTGTTTGCCCTATCATTTGCATTAATTATCTTCAAGTTTCCAGTTTTTTTGTCACTTACATCCCTTTTGCTTCTGGGTGTTTCATATAAATTTTTTTTATGAAATAGCTGCTTCTTTAAGTGTTGCAACATGACCCCACTTTCTGTAGAAATGTTTGACAAAACCATAAAAATCATAAATCGAAGAAATCATCATAAAGCTCGGTTATTGTTTTATTATTTAAATGTTGCAAGTGCAAACTTCCTTCGGAAAACAGTGTTGATAAACCTTTTTTTTAGTTTCACATTTTTTAAAGATTTAATTCTTCTGACAACTCATACAAGAAAAAAGTGATCAAAACTCAATTTGCTATCGGCAAGAGTTCAGTAAAGCTTCAACTGGTCATCAACAAGTTTTTTTTTACATAAAATAGTCGTTAACTTTAAAACTAAAAGCAATCAATGTAATTTTCTGAAAAGTGATTAGTTATGCAGCTGTAAACGGGATTTCAAAGTTGAAGGTATGAGGATTTTATTAAAATTGAAGCATCAAAACGAAAATTCCAATGTACATTAATATTTCCTGATATATGTTCTTGCTTTAAGACATGTTTTTTCTCCAATGATCTTTCTTTTTTACAATTTTCTTGAAATTACATCAAACCGAAAATTTTTCGCCCTAGAATAAAAAATGTATAAATTATTTTGGTAATTTCTGTAAAAACGCTCTTCCAAAATGAGATATGCAAGCCCGATAACAATAAAAGGAGCTACATGAAAAAAGCAATTATCTTTGGAACGGAAAAAGTCTGTATATGTTAAGAAAACTCGAAAAAACGAAAAACTTTCCTCCTTCATAAATCATAAACCGTAAAGTAAAATACTACGAGGAGAAGAAAAACAAAATGCTCCCTTTTATCCTTCTGTATTCTTTTCGGGTTATTGTTTGATGATTCAAAACATATTTTCTTGCTTCAATACTTTATCCATAATTTTAAAATTAAAGTTAGAACAACCCCTTCTTTTCTATTTTCATGGCCAGTTTAAAGTTTTTATAAAGTGATTCTTTAGAAAATTTGCTTTTCTTGAAATGGTTATCATTTACACCAAAATGTTCCCTTATTTTGCATTAATTTTGAATGCACAAGAACCAAAAAAAAAAAAAAAAATAATAATAACTTTTGTTGCTGTGGAGAGTTTGACAATAGGAACTGGTTGGATCATGTAATTCTGTATCTGAGAAACATATTATCTGAAGTCCATTTTTCAAGTTTTTGTGATGAAGTTAAAAATAAACATTTTTAGTTTTATAAGACCAGACTCCTCTGAGCGAACTCTAGAATAATGATGTCCGATTATACCTGATGGGAGCTTTACAAGTTTGGAACCCTCATATATCTAGTGGCTCTGTCGTCAGTACTCTGTATGTGCATTGTGTATGCTCGCAAAGCTCAAAAAATACTAGTAGACATACTTAGATACTATGGCTCTGAGTACAGAATTTCAACATTTTTAACTACTCGAGAACATGTGTTTTATTGTATGTTACATGTACTGTCAATATTCTCCAGGAATAGAACTCTCCCTTTCGAGGATTCTTCAATCGTCAAGCAGATTTCGTCATTTACAACTATTTTTTCCTCGCGCGATCACGTGACATAGAACAGCTACTACTCAAATTTTGTCAATTTGACGACAGGTTTGCTCGGAGCATTTTTCACGAAGCCATTTCGTCAAATACGACGAAAGTTTTGTGAGATTTGAGCATGCGTTCTGAGAGTTAAAAATTACTTATATGATAGGAATTACTTGAAAAAGGTTCAGAAGTATTTTTAACTGTTTATGCATGATGGTAAATAAAAAATATAAATCTGATAACGTTTTTATCATCTACATCTATCTGTCTATATATAGTTTCGGTTTTGTATGAATTTTACTTTTACAGGAAATTAGGGTTAAAATTTGTTTTTTACTTTACGCATGGTCAGCTAAGAGGAAAAAGTTTTGAGTTTCTTCTTTCGAAGAACCTTTTTTTTTTGTTCTCTCTACGAAGAGTAATTATGAAAAGAAGGGTTGTGAAAGTTTTCATTTTGCTCTACATTTTATAACTTTCAATTACGACTTTAAAAAAAATTTAAATGGACAAAGTTTTAATATTATTTCTCACTGTTACTTATCGTACGGAAATTATTTTGCCGCAGATAATTGCTTTTCTCCCAAAACCTGCCGAGTTAGTCTAAGATTTTCATTTTGATATTTTTAATGGAAGTTACCGATGATATATTTTGGAACTTTCTAATTCGAAAACTTTATTTAAAACTAAAATTTCTTCACTTTACTTTTTTCTACATTTTTTAGTTGAATTCTAACTGGTATTATTGTATGTTGTTCTTTTCTTTTCATGATGTAAAAATTTTTATTAATAATTAGTCAAGAAGTTTTAAGGGGTTAGTTTATGTCACGGGAACAACTAAGTTTTAATTATTTACTATTCATTTATTGGTTTTATCAATTTCGTCACTTGTCATTTAAAGCGATTCTTACAAGGAGACCTTGTGATGTCCTATGTGGTTTAGTGGTTAAGATCGCTCTCCTTTACTCAGACGATTTTGGCTCGATTCCGAGAATGGGAACGAATTTGCCACTTCTCCCGAGCAACGCGTAGTAATGCTAAGGCTTAATGCTCACTGTAAAACATTTATACACGAGAATCTCTTGAAATCAATTATCCGGAATCTGAGGCAAAATTACAGAGAATTAAAAACAGGAAACTATAAAGTCTTTAAAAAGAATATCATAGGGAATAAAAAACTGAGAACACTCTTTAAATTGAGAGCAATAGAACCTATGTCACAGTAGCGACGCCTTCTGTGACTACGCTCAATTACTATCTGGTTCATAAAATAGGTGAGTTCAGAATGTGGGCGAGCGCTGTTGTGATTCCTGTGCCTTAGAGCGCTGGGTCAAAAATGCCTCTGGAGTTGGGCGTTGACGAAAGCCAAGGTGCTCGCTAGAGCTGAAAATAAACCGTACGCCAACAACATATAAGGGATGCAAAGATCGGAAAGTATGCGGTTTCGGAAGGGGACAATCTTGATTCGTGAATTTTTAACCCGTACACACGTAACTTAACAGATCTCTCTCTGTAAATGCACAGAGTGCTGGAAAACAAGAATTTTATCGAGAAACTGTTGTCAAAAAACTTGATTATTTGATTTTAAACGTGCTCTTCGTATATTTAGAGAAACGTGCTGTTTCTGTATATTTACAGAAATGTTTTCATGTAAGAGGGATTGTGTTGTTGGGGAAAAAAACGCGCAATAATGTAAGGATAGAAATTCGTTAAAAATATTCTACAGCGTAGAGTAACTGAGTTTTGACCCTATAAACCATTTACCATCGCCTGTCTTTTCTTGAGAAATTTATTTTTGTGTTTGAGCGGAAATGAAGAGACGAAAAGGTAGTAGTAGGAAAGGACGTTGTAAAACCATGTCAAAACAGGTTACTGTTCTGCCGCAAAAGCAAGAGCTTTGATTGGCAGAGTGCCAAGAAGATCCATGCATGTTAAAGAGAAAAACTACTGGTATAAGGAACGTGCCGTATTCTGTTCTCGTTTTAGTTCGTTTAGCATACTTGGTTTCTTCCGAATTAAAACTATCAACCGTCAAACGGGGTGACTAAGTTCCATACGGGATGACTCGGTGCCATCCTGGGTTTTCGAACTGAAGCGGCCCATGGCCCCAGAGGAAGGAACCAGTCGAAAAAGGAAAACTACCACTAGGTAGTGGGATAGTAGGGTGATTTTAACTGGGGTACTACACCAATCAAATTATAACCTAAATTGTAATCTACCATTGTTTGTGTCGACGTGGATTCGTGGTGTTGTGATCTGGAAAAGAAGTGTGGTCTGGTAATCATATTTTGGAAGCAGTCAGAAAAGAGATAAGTTCAGTTTTTTGTTACCATACTATCAAAGAAGTTCCATGTGCTTCGACGTTTCAAAATGAGTTTTTGTTTACCAGTTATAACCCTTAATTCAATTTTCGATGAAGTGTAGGGTGACTAGGTGCCATCTTGTTTTGCAGTGTTTTGGTCATTTTTAAGTTTCTAGAGTGCCATTGATGTCCTAGAACAAACAGTGAGTCAGTCAATGACGCAAAAAACACTGGCCCTGTGCAAGGGGACTGTTGCAGTAAAATATAAAGGAAAAATGTACCCGGGTCAAATGATTTCTGATTTCGACAGTCGCAACGAGGCATGTGAGAAATGCCTGGAGAAAAGTGGACAATTCTGGAAGTACCCTGAAACCCCTGATGTTTTGTGGTATAAAAAGAAACAAATCCTGAAGAAGATTTGTCCTCTTGAACCTCTACCAAATGGCAACAAATTTCAGGTTCTTCTGAATTCGGATTGACTAAAGAGAGAATTTCTATCTCAAATTTGTAGTTTGTGTTTCGTTTAATAAGCTGAGTTATTTTGAAACACATTTTGAAGAGTTCCTTTAATAAATAGCATTTTCCCATATGTATGGCCTTTTTTATTTTAAAATTTGAAGGTTTACTCATAAAAAATTAACTTATAATAGCTAAAATGACAAGGAGTAGATTCTGAAGGGTGAGAAGGTTGACAGCGAACATTTCTAATAGATTTTAGAGGAGGAAACATGCGTGGCACTTAGCACCCCCATGTGCGGGGTGAGTAAGTGCCACTAAGAAAAAACTATATCTCCCCTCCATGGTATCTTAGAATCATTTTTAATATGTGAATTGAAAGCTAAGATATGCAATTATGTTGCATTAACTAATCAACTCGATAGATGAAAAATGAGAGGAAATATGACTCGAAAACGTCAAAAAGTGGCACATAGTCACCTCGTTTGACGGTACACGTTTAAATAGTGGCTGCTTTCATCAAACCGAGAAGCAAACGTTCTGATTCGCGTGCTAATAAACGCACCTGTAAAGCGAACTTTCCTAAAACTCAAATAAATTCTTCTTTTTCTGCCATGCGCAGAAGCGCTCAAGTGTCAGAACTTCGTGGTGGAACGGTAAGAATGCTCTACACACAAATCATAGTTGCCAATAGCAGTACTTTTGTAGTGTTCTTTAATTTTAATATCACTGTTTTTAAATATGGTTTGTATTTCGAACAAATAATGAATAGGTAAAAAAGCACATTTTTACCGTTTATTTATTTAAATTTGAGTTTTGCATTGTCATGTCAAAAATATTTTAGAACATTATGTATTTTTTACGGCTGATTTTTTATAAATTTATTTCTATTATAAACTTTTGTGTTGTCTATTTTTGTTATCATGCTACTCTAGAATCTCAGATGCACAAATATCATTAAAATTAATAAAATCAATAAATAAAGATGATAAATGGTACGTCCTTTAAAAGTATTTAGAGTGCAGACCGTAGCTGGAGCAAATATTTAGAAGAAGAAGCAGAATACCTCGGAAACGTTTTTGCACCAATTCCCAACAAGACACAGTTTTTTTTTTTTAAACACACACAAGTTTATTGAATATTGAATGCGGTCTATTTTCCCGATATTGATACCACCGATACGATATAAATATCGATACAAGGTATCGAACGGTAGGCGGTTTCAGAAGGTGATTGTTTGAGTTGCTTATGCGCTTCTAAAGATCTATGGAATGAACTGATGGCAAACTTCCCAACGATATGCTCGTTTACAGTGAGCAAAGGATGAAATGAGGTATATCGAAGTGACTGGATAATTAGTCAATTGTATTTGACGAAGTTATACCTGATGATTAAATTCTTTACCGAAATACTTATAGTTTAACTCAGGGGTTTCAACAATTTTCCAAGTCGTGGCACCCTTGGCAGAATTAAGAATGTTCTCTCGGCACGCTTGTTGCACAATTTCTTGCTTAGGAAGATTTCGTATGAGGAATACTTCATGGCACCCCTCTGTTTTTGCTGTGTCACCCAAAAGTGCTACGGTACCCAGTTTAGGGGCTTCTGGTTTAGCTCAAATGGCAACGATGCGGTTTAAATAGTACGATTCATTACAAGATTAAACGTAATTTTTGATGCAGTCAAGTGAGAGTTAAATGAACCATGGACAAAATGATCTATTAAACCTACTTCCTGATAAAATGACACATTCAACAAAATGGTTTCACTTATCTGATCTGTCGATCAAGTGCATTTATCATCAAAATGACTTGACCGAAGTGCTCAACCTCCAAAGTGAATATTGATGAAATATATTTCATGTATCTCAAAAAGAATAAAAAGCGAAGCAATTCAAATCGTATAAATCATGTATGTCTTCAAATCTCAATTTTTCTATTTTATTAAAAAAATCAATTTAACTTGGAATTGTTTTATCTTCTTTTTTCTTTTTCAGTTCTAAACCAAATAATGAAAATGGAATTCTCTATTCCCTTTTACATCGCGAGAGCTTGTATGTATTCATGGAAGTCAAAACACTATGAAAAGAAGAAAACGTAGTCTTTTCTTTTCCAGTTCAATTTAAAAGGTATTAGGCAGGTTGGAGGAAGAAGTTTAAAAAAAAAAAATTTCATGTCTTCAAATGATAACCCTGATAAGTATGTCAGTTAGGTGGGGAGGATTTTTATTTTCCTTGCTTCATTGCATTTTTTTCCTATGGTTATGATTTATGAAAGGAGAAAGTTCTTTTTCAATTTTTCAGGTTTTCTCCTGCCTGAGGGAAATGCTTTCTTGCATTGGAAAGATAATTGCTTACCCTCGCATAGCTTCGTTGTTATCGTTTCAACATGTCGTATTTCGGGAAACTGTTTCCGAAGAAATTGCTTTAACATAACGTGCATAATTATTATTCTAATCTTAAATTTTTTTGTTCATTCTAAATGAAATTCGTTATTTTTTTTTTCTTTAGTTGCATCAAAATGATAGTGATAATATTTGCTTTTGATTTGTTTGTTTTTCTGTTTTCTGGCTAAAAATAACATCAAATTTATCAGTTTATTCCTATAGGTAAGATAAAAGAAAAAACATACACACGCACAGGAAATATTTAACGTACTTGAGATCAGGTTTCCCAAAATCTATTCACAGTTCTTTTTTAACCTATCTTCTTTAGAATAGTTTATCCAAAAGCAAAAGTAAGCCAGAGTTTTCGTTATTTTCCATAATAAAATAAAGAATTGTATGACTTTTCACCAATACCTAAGGTACACAAAATGTTTTATGATTATTTCATATCAGTGAAAATTTCCTTTATACTGCTATTTTGGTCTTTTATGAGTAGAAATTAGAGAATTGATTTTACCGGTGATATTTAACTTAAAAAATCTCTCTTTAACAGTCATGAGTTTATATTTTGACTTTCTATTTCTGGTACAAAAGACATAAATAAGACATTAGTATTTTCATTAAAGACTGGTAATTGAACACAAAAGCCACCAGAAAATATTAAGCGGAAATATTTCCATCTGTTGCAGTGTTTCCCAAAGTGTGGTACGTAAATCACCAAAGATACAGAAAGAGTTTAGGGGAGATTCGCGCTTTAGCGGGCGCAGAGCCTGACAACAACAAAAAGAGATAATTTGAAAAATCTTACTTACATTAGAGTCTGAAACATTGACAACGGATTAAGAAAGTGGTTGCATTCACAATGTCTGACAGACGTGAATGGCGATATCGAAAACAGAATTTATAAGTATTTATGGTGCAGAAAATTCTAGATGAAGGACGAAAATCTTCAACTACATTAAAGGCATTCTTTGAATGCAAGGGTTTTTACGCCATATGCGTTAAGAAAGTAGTCATTAACACATTTCTTTACACATTTGTTCCCTTCTTTTGCTCTTCCTACCGATGTTCTTTGACTCTCGCAATGAAACATTTTAAACCAATAATTTAAACTTACACACTGAAGTTTATCGTGATAATAGATTTGAGCTGAGAAACTGTTTACATGATCTGTAAATGGTTTTGTAAATTGGCATTCTTAGCAGAAATATTTCTTGTTTTACATTGTCTGAACTTGTCGTTTGCAAGGTAAAGAAATTTCATTATTTTAGTTTCAAGGTAAAATGAAAGCTACCACGACAAAATTAAACTGATGCCAAAAGAGAGTTGGTAATCGAGAAGTGAAGTCATTTTCCTCTCTTGGTGAATTTTAAATAAGTTAGGCTGGATAAATTGTTAAAGATCCTCAGGAATGTGAAACTCTGTATTTCGAAAATTTACAGCTGTGTAAATTTTAAAAACTATTTTCCTGATTATGGCTAATATACACCTGCAACAAAAGGGAATCCTAAGCACATGCAAAAGAAGAACACTACTTGGTGGAATTAGCTTTTTGCTATTTTGCGGATTCTTGAGAAACAAATATAAGGGATGTACTTTTATTTTCTCATCCTTCTGGCTCCAACACCAACTGTGTATCTAGTTTTAACTATAAAAATTCGAAAAGCATTGCGTTTTCCAATTTTATATATGTGTGAAGTGTTTCGTTTTAGCACTTGAAAATAAATAAATAAAAAAAAAAAATAAAATAAATTAAAAAAAAAAGAGAACAAGTTTTGGATGTTTAACCGCATCTCAGATTGAAACTAAGTAACGAGAAACCAGGAATTCCAATAATTTCATTTTTTTAATGGATTATAAAAGCATTTATAACATAACATACATACGTATATGTTATCTGCAATTTCTATCAACGCATTTTTAGTTTCTTATTATTTTGTTTATGTACTAAAAGGAAAGAGCAAATATATTTTGATCGTTATTAAAGTACATTTTTTGTCTTTTTTTTGAAGAAGGTTACTCAGTATTACGAAAGTTTTAGAAAGCGTAAACGGATACCGAAAGATGGGGTAACTCAGTCTTATTTCATTATTTTATACTATAGAAGATATACATTCATTGATTAAATTTTTGAAGCTACGTCTCAGCAATACAAGAGTAAGCAAGAGATTTTTAGATTTAGAGCATCCAAAATTTCAGAATATTATGTGAAAGTTAAACTGGAGTGGGGATGAAATTATTCATTCTGTTTTGAGTTGCCTATGTTAAAAAGAAATGCCATTTGCCTTATGTACTAATTTCTGTGTACTTGTGTAACACGTTTCATATGCGTTCTTCGTTCTAAATTGTTATCAAAGAAATGCAGCATTGACATTTATTGGGAATTTAAATGAACATTTAAACTGCTTTCTTACAAATGCATCTAGCGATTCTAAGCCGAAAAGTAGTACCATGTGATAAAATTTGCAGTAATTTAAAACGCATAAATCATTCTTTCGATGGAATCTTTGATGCTCAAATTTTCCCATTCCTTTCAAAAAATCAACTAAACTTAGTATCACTTTTATCTCTTTCACTTTAGGCTTGCAAATCAAATACAAAGAAGAGTGAAAAGTTTTGGGTTAGAGGGCAAGCAGCTTGTAAGTATTCAAACGAAATGTTCAAAAATTTTCGAAAAAGAAAGAAACACTGTTTCTCTCTCTTGGAGTTCAATTTAAAAGGTATTAGACGGATCTGCAGGAAGAATATATTTTCGTTTCTCACATTTTATCTTTTCGCGGAATATTTCATATCTTTGAGTAACCTTGATAAGTGAGTCAGCAAATGCTGGCAGGCTTTTTTACTTATTCTTTATTTTTTTGTTACTCTTTCTTATTTTATGCTTATGACTTATAAAAATGAAGTAAGTTAAAGTGCATCCTTACATTTGGATGGGGTATATTTCCATCGAAAAAATAATCACATACTGTACGTTTACATTGCTATTACACTACCATGATTTATTTCCTGCATTTCGCAATATACACACACACACACAAAAAAAAAGATTTTGATTCGTTAAATTTCTTTGTTAAAGTTGTACAGTAAGGAAATTGCCGTGAAAAAAATTGCACATATAAACCCATAGAAAAAGACGTGAAAGTTATGAAAGAAAAGGAAAAATTTAGAAATACTCACACACACATATGTATCTAATTAAAGTCAAATAATTATTATGAGTATATATATTTCTAATGCTGCTTGGGTATTCTAGATTCCCTTCGCTGAGCAACCAGGAATTAAGGCAGTAAGGGAGCGCCTTCCGTTTATAGATGAGCACCGCAACTGTGGAAGTACGACTTAGCTCATAATGTGTTTGAATGACAGCAGATGGCGCCATCTTCTTTTTTTGACCTAAAAGTGAAGGGAAGGTACCCTCGTTCCTGCCTCGGGATTTCAGGGTCCACTATTTTACATACACGTATCCCCAAGTGTACATGGTGGGTTTTTAGCGGGTCGGGTATGGAACACCCAATCTTCCGGTTTGAAGTCCGACATCCTAACCACTAGGCTACCATGGCCTCATGAATATTATATATATGTGTAATTTAACAATAAGTAATTTCCTTTGTGACGAACGGACAATTTAATGCTATATTCTACAGGACTTTTAATATGCTTGCGTATCTGTGGAGACTTAGAAATTAATATGATACTCCCTGTGATAAATAATAACTATAACTATTAGTTCTTGTATAAATTTTATTTTGAATTTATGAGAACCTCAGTTATCTACACGAAATATATTCATTAAATTTCTACTTTTAATATGTTACACGATTTTTTTTCAGAAACTAATGCCTTTATTAAAAATATTATTACTTTTTATCTTAATAATTGATAATTTTCTACGAAGATACATGAAGATGTTGATAATTTTCTATAAAAACATATCTAAGAAAAACCTATGTATCCGATTAGAAAAACTAAACCAATCTTAATTGTCTTTTTCTTTTCTTAATTTATTATCATGAAATATTTATCTTAAGTTTTAACCACGATTTTTTAAATTAACAGATAATTATAACAATGTAGTTTGACTACCAACAGAATGACGTAGTGGTAAGGCATTGGCCTCATACGCCCAAGTTCGCAGGATCAAACCTGGCCTAAGTCGGGAGGATTTTCGAGATGCAGAAAATCGTCAGCGCCCATGTCGTATGATTATGCAGCATGTTAAAGATCCATTGAATATCCGTTTGGCTTGAATATCTTGGTTAAATTCAATTCCTAGTGCAGTTTCACATCATTTAGAGCTCAGATAACGCCATCTAGGGGGAAACTAAATGTCAACATTCTCAAATTGGTAATGGCATCCGTCAATAGTGGTGCTGCTTAAAAGAATGGAAGTCGATTTTCGGGGAATGCACTAGGTCTGCAAATGTTAGTGTCCATACGCAGCCCCATTAGAAAGAAAAAAAAATATTGTTTGACTTTATATATTTATTTCTGAGCACAGTGTCAACATATTCTTTACTTATGTACAGTATATTGATTCATTTTTGGATACATAACATGTGCCTTCATTACTGCAGACATTTTTTTTACTCAAATAGACATATTCACTCCTGTAGTGAGCACATGAGATTAATTTTAATGAATACACATGAATAATCGATTTTTTCAATGCTTTTATATACATTTATTTTAATACACGCAAAAAATAGATTCTTTTCTGTGCGCATAAAACATGAGTTATCTTTATTACACCTGAACGTTACATCCATATCTGTGCAGCACGCTTGATGTGATGCCTTTATTAATTTGCACAAGCAATTTTATTCGCATACGATTTAATTTATTTCAGAGGCATTTTGAGCAAGGAAATTACGCGTTTTATAAACTATTTAAAATAGATTAAAAAAATGTCCAAACCGTACTACGTTTTCCAGTTACTAAAAAATCCCTTCCCTTTATGCTTTTTAAATTTCTTTCTTTACTTTTGTCTGGAAACTAAATAATGTAATAGAACATTTTTAAATGAGAGATGGGCAGTTAGTTACTACTTAAGAAGCTAGATAAAAGTATTTCACAAAGAAAGGCGAATTCCGTTTTCAGCTTTGTACTTTAATTTGAAAGGTTGCAGGGAAACCTGTTTTTTTTTAAATTAAAAGAAAAAAGAAGTTTCCTTGAAATTTTTAAATCTTCAGATGATAACCCAGGTGAACACACCGGGAGGTTGGGGAGAAATTTATCTGTCTTTTTCTTTGTAACGTTTTCTTATTTTACGGTTATGAATAATAGAGTGCAAAGTTTCTTTTCTTTTTTTTTTAATCTTTTCCAAAGTCTTTTCCCATAAGGACTTACTTTCTTAGTCAAAAGATAATTGCTTACCTCACAGAGTTTTTATCATTCTAGCATATTTTATGTCGAAGAATTTTTGTACTATGAATTGCCTTGTTATTATAATTTTCTTTCTAGCGAAAAGAAAATCCGTAGTTTCATGTATAAATTTTTTTCACCCTCATCTTTTTTTAATCCTTAAAATGAGTTTCGGCATAGTTCAGGTTGAAAAAAGATGAAATGATATTGTTAGTTTCTGAACATCAATGCGAAAAAAAAAACCGTAATACTATGTATGATAATCTATGCTTAAAGATAGAACAGAAAATTCGCAGAGGTAAAAAATGCATTTTTAGAGAAAATATAGACTACTACATTTATTTGTTTCGGCATAGTAAAATTTGGCAGTTTAAAACGTTCAAAGTTTCTTTTAAAGGACGTTTATGCGGACACTTTAAGTTACTATTGTGTGTACACAACATTAAAATTTCGAGTGCATAATAAAAAATATATATATATTTCATTCTTTTTATTTTTAGCAGCTGCACTTGATATCATTCATCATTTGCTGGATTTTTAACAATCGCCCTTAACAGAGGCTGAAAATTGCTGGTCATTAGTGAAGGGTCACCCGATAAGCGACCAGCATAAACCCCAACATGTTGTAATCGGATGACACCTGATGGCTCCACCACAATTACCCCACCTCCCTTTTTTGACCTGAGACGGAAGGGGAGGAAAGCATAAGAATATGGAAGACGTAAAATTTTTATAGAAGAACATAAAAAATACGATAAATAGAAGACATAAAAATTAAATCCCCCACCCCCCCAACATGAACTAAATAATTACTGACAATGCACAGATAATGCAATATGTACTGGATAATTAAATGAATTAAATTCTCACCTGTTTAGTGTCCGTAATATTTAATTTGATTGCTTTCCAAACATTATAACAGATGATATTGACAAAAAGACCATTATTTGTTTTAGCATGCTAGTTTCCAGGTCGAGGTATAGGAAGCAATGAAGACAAACATAAATGTGTTTTAAAGAGAAAGGATACATATTATTCGTTACTTCTTACAAAATACTATAGGTTTGATGAGTTTTCTTGCTTTTACCTTGCTTTTTTTTTCTTGCTCAGAATTTTATAAACTCATCCAGGGCCTTATTTATAAACTCATCCAGGGCCCCAGGCCCGGGCCTAGGGCCTCCACTTTGGGGGGGGGGGCCCCAATTTTGGTTATTATTATATTTTTGTAATTTAAAATTTTTTAGAAAAATGTTTAAAAATAGCATCTTTCAAAAACAAACTGTTAGGGTTCTGTTGCTTCACAGAAAATTTGTATTATTAAATTATTTTAAAACCACAATTAATTTTCACTTTATGGGCCCCCAAATTTTGGTCTGACAAGTTGAAATCTGAAAAACCAAATCGATTTTGCACTTTGAGGGCCCCCAGATTTTATTCAAACATTTTCTAATTTAAAAACAACATCATTTTGCACTTTGGGGGCTGACAAATGTTAGTTTGACCCTTTGACATTTGAAAAACAAACTAGAAACACAAGCATAGCAAAGATAGCAAAAACAAATTTTTGTGCTTTGGGGGCCCCCAAATTTTGGTGTGACTGGCAAGTTTTACAAACACATACGGAATGTTATGTTTAAAAAATTTTTGTTCTTGAGGGGCCCCCAAACATGAGTTGCGCCTATAGTGATTCAAAATGTAAATCGGGCCCTGCGCTCAGCCATGATGAACTGCCCCTAAATCAACAGCAAAGTTTATTTTTACGTATAACAAAGAAAAAAAACTATTGTGAAAATTTTTAGTTGAAATTTTAAATTTCCATATAAAAGCTATTCCAGATTAATTTTTTTCATCGAAATAATAATTTTTTTCAGATCAAAATCCTTTCAAACGTTAATTTCATAGTTCAAAACAAAAAGTAATGAGTATTTTTAACCGCATGAAACATATGTACATCATTTGGTTAGTACTTCCTTGTACGAAATACAGAAAATATTGTACTCTCAAAAAATTTCCCACTCAAATTTCAGTCTGAATTTTCCATTTAAATGATCCACAAATAAATTTTTAGACCCCCCACCCCCGAAATTCGCACGTACGTACATATTTACTCTTTGTAACAATTATTTAATAACTTTTCCACCCGAGACTAAGCGCAGAATACATTAGTGTACATTCCTTTCAACTGTTTAAAAAAGAATAAACTGGTACGTTTACAGTGATGAAATGTAGCACTATTTGAGAGTGACAAAGATTAAATTTAGTCCCAAAGTAGAGGAATACATAAAGCTGAGTAATAAAAAAAAAGGACTCGGGAACAAAATTTTGTTGATACAAAATGGTTATGAGCTTCAGAAATTTAAGAAACACTAAAAATATTTCTCATAAAATATGTGAGTAGATGATACGTCTTTATTGCTTTTTTCTCGCTGCCACATTTTATATTTCACGACTTAGATTTATGAAAGAAAAAAATATTTTAGTGTTCTATGATTTTTTCCTTCTCCTTTTTATGGATACTTTTTTGTTTTTAGGAAGATCTTTGTTCTCTTGGTACTCTTTTATTTTATCAGACTTGCATTTTTCATTTTGGTAAAATATATTTTTACTTTCTGCATTTGGTTTCATAGAAAATTGAATACCATAAGAAGCATAGTATTTAAATTTCTAAAAATAAAAATTATTTCCATTTTATTATTTTACAGAATCTCGTTTTTTTCATGGAAGAAAGAATATTGCTTTTATATATGACACTTTGATCAAGAAAAACCGCAAAAAGTTCCCAAAAGTGCTAAATAACTTTCATTTTATTGTACATTCTGATGTTTTCCTTCCTTAGTTCAAGGGAATGTTTTAATACTTTGATAAAATCTGATAAGGTACTCGTAAAATTTGGGCACAACTTTATGATTATTGCTATTATGCTCGTCGTGACGTCTTCCCAGTAGAAAAAACTTCACTGTATATGCATGATACTACAGGGGTATCAAGCGGTGAGACAATAAAATCTTTTCCTTTTTTCTTTCAAGTAACTACAAGCTTAATATACTGTAAATTTATTAATTATCGCTTCTTCTTCCCGTTTATATATAATATTGTATATGTAATTTTACCTCTTGCAAAAAGTGCAATGTCTTCGCTGCTTACGTTTGTTCTGCGGGCTCGCTTACATTTTTGCCGCTGTCACAAACATATTATTCTTGTGGATTTATGCGTAATGTGTAAAAAGATGTCACTCTACATTCCCACCATTGAAGTTAGATTTTTGAAAAAGGAATAGTGAAAAGAGGAACACTCGTTGTTTATAAAGAAAGTTAGAACATTTTCTTCAGCACAAAAAAAAATCCATATACATCTTACCCATTCAACTAGGGCCGTGGTAGCCCAGTGGTTAGGATGTAGAGCTTCGGATCGGAGGATGTCGGGTTCGATACCCGAGCCGCTGAAGCCCCACCATGTGCACTTTGGGATAGGTGCATGTAAAAGCTGTGGACCCTGAAGTCTTGAGGCAGTTCTGAGGGTAACGGAGGGTGGAGATTTTTAATTCCCTTCCCTTCACTCTTAGGTCAAAAAAGGAAGGTGGCGTATTTGTGGTGGCGCTACCTGGTGTCATCCAAGTACATAATGAGCCAAGACGTACTTCCACCATTGTGGTGCTCATATAAGAAACAGAAGGCGCTCTTTACAGCCTTAATTCCTAGTCGCTTTTTGGAATTGGATAATGTGGCAAAAAAATTGGTACCTAAACTAATATTAACTAATTGCTAATTCGGTAAATATTTTCCGCTTATTATTCATTTCGTTATTTATGGTACTAAATTTTTTCATTAGTTGCGATCTTGTTTCTGGCAACGATGCAAATCAAAAATCTATACGAAAACTTGGTTATCCGTTACGAAAATTCTCCGAAAAACAAAATGGCGGAAAGAAGCGCTGCCCCTTGTTTTGGGAATTAACCAAAAGAGGATTCTTTTATTGTATTTTTAAGTGCCAACTGAAAAACTTTTAGTAGGTAGAAAACTGGTACGCAAGGAATATTTATGCAGTCGTCTTGTTATGCGTTGCGTTGTTTATTGTAAAGTTATGAATTTTACTTATGATGAAAAGCGTTTCCAAAAATGTAACCTTACCTGTACTTTATCCAAACAAATGTACATTTTGCAATATGAAAATGGTTACAATGGAAAACGAGATTTTATTACATAGTTAAAATTTATGTTTTCTTTTCATTAAGCAGAGAAGTATGATATATCACTTTTTTTTGTTCCATCATTTTTATGTCTATAAATCAATTTATAAAACTAGTTGTTATTAGAGTGGAAACAGTAGTGAATACGCATTCTAAAAGGTTCAATGAATTCTGAAAAGAAACTAGTGTTTCTCTGCTTTCTAGTTCAATTTAAAAGGTATTAGGCAGGTTACAAGAAGAAGAAATACTTTTCTTCGAATTTTCATGTCTTCAAATAATAACTCTGATAAATAAGTCACCAGGAGTAATGCATTTTAGTTTTCTCTTCTTCTTTCTCTCCCTCTTTCTTTCTCTTACGATTTCCTTAGTTTGCGAATAAGATTTACGAAAGAGGAATTTCCCCTCCCATATTTCTAGTCTTTCTTGCCCTGTAGGGAAGCCTTTTCTTTTTCTAAATATAATTGTTTGTGCCCTAAATTTCTTTTCTTTTGTTTCATTCTTTTATATTTTGCTTATAAAAAGAAGTTGGAAGAAATTTAAGCTCCGTTTCATAATATTTTTATTGCTAAAAAGAAGCTTGATCATACTATGGAAGTTCTTCAGATGTGTCAAAGAAGCAAATTAAAAATTGAACATATTCGAAAATTTTTCCAAAATTCTTTCAAAATATATGAAGTCTCAATTCAAAATAGTTTATTTCAAAAGTAAACCGAAAACTTTGCAGTATTTTCATAATTTGCATTCTGTTGCGTTTATTCCAATTTCTTAACAACGGTGAAGCTGGTAAAGACCTTCTGAAAACGTCTATGTAAACTAGATCTTTAATGGTTATAATTTGTATTCCATTCCCGTGTTTATTTGCTGGGCGGAGAAATAGAAGAATAAACACATTCTTCGGAAGATTCCATTCATGCACGATTTTTAAGGTTATAAATTGTATTTAGTTCCTGTATATATATATATATATATATTTTTGAAGGCAAAAAGACTAAAATTTCTGGCAAAAAAAAAATGATTTCAAAATATAAATAAACACACACACATATCAATATATATATAATACTGTAAAAAATTTCTGCAAAAAGATAGAATATGGACTGTGTGTTTCTTTAATTTTACAAAGAGCTTGTTCCAAATAAATAATCAAACTTCTTGATAACAGTTCCGAAATAAAATTCTTGTTTTTTCGCACTCTGTAAAACTACAGAGAAAGTCCTGTTAAGTTACGTATACTTAACATTTCAGATATGCGACTGATAGTTAAAAGATGGTCAAGAAATTCGCTGCATATTTTTGGCGTACGGTTTATGTTGAGCTCTTAAATTAGGCCCTTAAGATCTTAAATTAGGGCAGCTAAGCTCTTTGATAGCGCATATCCTCCCAACTCCGGAGGCGTCATTGGCGGGGAAGATTAAGGCTCAGGAATCACAAAAGCGTGGGCTCAACTGAACTCTCCTTCGACTTTGTGTACTAGAAATAGCAATTCAGCATGCTCAGATGGCACCACTACTTCTGCACATAATCTGTTGCTATCAATTTACAGAATGTTCTCTGCATTTTCCTCTTTTAAAGACTTTGCAGTTCCCTGTTTTTAGTTTTCTGAAATTTTGCATGAGATTCCGGATAAATGATTTCCAGAAGTTTCTCATGAATTTTCCATCAAAAACTTTTTACAGTATATAAAGAACCAATTTTCCTGCATCTTAAAATATTAAAATTGATATTCATTTGCTTAATATTATTGCTTAAAATGGCAATATTTCTTGTTAGTATAAATAAAGAAATTGAGCTCATGTAGAACCTCCAAGGATAGGATTAGTTGCGTGCTTCTTGCAACCCTTTCAATTGCATCAATTGCAACCCTTTCATTTCCCTCTCATCAGCAAGTAGCTGTAATTGAAAGAGAAACCGCTTCGGCAATACTGTTAAGGGGGAACAGTATTGCCGAAAATTAAATTTTTAACTGTGCAAAGGTCTCAAAAAAATTAATTTTTTTTCTTCATAGATCGATTCTACAACTATTCAATAATATACCCTGAAAATTTCAAAGCAAAATTCCAAGTCGTTTAAAAGTTATAAGCATTTGAGCGTGCGGCCCCTTTTGGTGCAGATCAGCAGGTAGTCAGTCCCTCATGAAAGACCTGAAGGGTGTTAGAGAACGTTAGCAGATGTCCTTTTATTTCTTTTAACAATTGAGACCTCGGATAGAAATTTCTATAAGTAATAGTACCTATAAGTATAAAAAAATGATTCACTTACTGCCTTAAATTTACCTTCAATACCACTCTTTTTTCAAACGCGTCTTTCTCGGAATTACTTTTTTCGAATTTGCGTACACTCTAGTTCGCAGAGTTTTCGATCAATCCTTATCAAATTTAGCACACATTTTTTTTATATATACACGCTTTAGTTGAACTAGAATCATAAATATATCTTTATTTTTGCTTTTTTTATTGTATAACAAGAACAAGAAAAACGGTTAAAAATCGTACTTAATTTTCTCATTCTAAAAAGAAAAAATAGAAATTTTCAATTTTTTGTGAAGATTGTAGTTCAACTAGAAGAGACACTTATAAAAAAAGTAGATTTAAAAAAATTGATTTCAGATAAAAATTGTGACCTCCAGGATGTACGCAAACTGACGACCCGGGTGGCGGCTTACAGTGTGCAGCAGCCGATATCTCCGGGATTTTTCAAGAAAAATGTTTGAAAAGTTCAGTAAATGTTCTTCAATATATCTATAAGATAACCTCAAAATCTCAATAAAATATATTACTTTTTTACGTTAAAAAAATTCACGAAAATTGCTCTTAATACGCCGTTTTACACGTATTTCCCCCCTTAAACAAACTATGTCACGCCTTGAACATGCGATTGACACAAATGTAATGTAATAATGTGTAAGCTGTGATAAAATATTTTCTTTCTTCAATTTTCTTTTGTGCTCTATACTCCTCCTTCTTACCTGATGGTAAAAATTTGAACTAATATTTTCTTGATGCAGTTTTTTCTTCCCTATGATCCTCATAAAGTATGCACAAAGTTTCAACGAATATTCGAATGAACGAAATCTGTTAGAACGAACTCTTTGTAGGTCTAAAGAGGGTAATGTTAATTATAACTACCCTGTATTGTGTAGGAACTATTACAGAGGAATAAACAAATAAATAAAAAGAAATGAATGAATAAATGAAACAAGAAACGAAAGAATAACAAAATAAAATAAAATAAACAATAATCCTTTCTGTTGTGTATAAAGGACATTAAGAATCATAAAATGACGTTATCACAAAGGAGTTTGAATATTATTCCATGAAGCTGCTTTATGCCATCCCAAATACTATTATTTATTATATATATTACTAATATATTTAATTTGACTGTGCTGAATGGCATTTTAAAGTTTAACGAACATTCAAATTAATTTCCATTCTGAGTTAAATTTAGTTTAGTTAAAATAAGAAAAAGAAGAATTAGTTATTCAATCTTGGGAAACCTTTCAAGATTTGAAATCCATTATTTGCTTACGGAAAACAAAAGTCGCATTTACCCAGTCTTTTCAAAAGGCTCTCTGTTGCGCAACACTTTGGTAATCCTTTACTGTTTCGACAAGTGCAGGCTGCTAATGAAATTCCCGCTCGCTACCGGCTTTTATTAAAGGGTGGGAATGCGCTTAGAAATTCGAGATAATGTTCGCTAATGGAAATTTTTGAAATGCTGGGGGAGATACACTCCTTCGTGCCATTTTGGATCTCTTGTGCGATAATACCATTAGCACATTTATTAAAACCACAAGCGTGTGGAAGCACAGGCGTAATTCTTTTCCATGCGTAGGTTTAAAAGAGAGGTTTTAACTATACTGAAAACTTTATTTACAATATTCTTAAATATGTAAGAAATTCTAGCTCAACTTTTCACCACAAAATGAAAGAAAATAATGAAATTTAGCTCCAACCAACATTTGGTACTAAACCTGAACCATTATAATGGTTCTTAGTTTTCCCTTCATGGTGAAACTACACCATCCATATATATATTTCACTTAACGTGGGCCAGTTACGATTAAATTTTGCATTACGATACGATACTGACATCACGCAAGAAACAAAATATGGTGAAACGACATTAAAAAAAAATTGTTTAACGATTAGCAAAGAAAAGTAACATAATATTTATTTATTATCATAACTTGCGGACTTCAACAAATTTATTTCTATTTCTTAAAAATTATTTCCATTCACAACTCAATTTTTAATTTTTGATTCTTTGGAGTGGAAACACCTTAGTTTGTTTATATCGAGCAATCATTCTCAAGTTTGAATGTTGAACTTATAGCTCGCAGATGTTCTGCAGTGGTTCAGCTAGTTATAAGGGTTCAATTAAGTACTAAATGTTGGTTGCCGCTAAATTTCACCATTTTTTCTTTTATTTGGTGAAAGGAATTTTTGAAATAGAATTTTTTACAGTGTATCAGTTTTGGTAAAAGGCAAATACTTATTCAAATTGGATAGAGTTGTAAACACATATAAGTCAAACTTTACGAGTGCAATTATGCATCGGTTAAATTACATGTGTGTTTATGCTTACAAATTAAATTGTAACGATATTATTAATAAAAGTACGCAGTTTACTGTTTTGACATTCGAGCTAATCATCAGCATCGTTAAAAAAGTACAACTTTTACTAACTGCTTACATTCTCAGAATCTTCAGATTTGTATTTCTCGCAGTTATTGATTATTTACTTCGAATTTCTATAAAAGATTGCTTTCACACTATGTTGCGCACTTCAACGTTTGCTTTGGTTTACGTAATCTTACAGTTGAATCATACAATTTTTAATATTTGTCTGTATTTTTTTTATCAAGGCTGAACTTGATCCAGTTAGTTAACTGGATCAAGTTCAGCCTTGGTTTTATAAAGTTTAAAAGCCTTTCATTTATAATTGTGGCCCTTGATTCCATATTCATTGGTACAATACAGCATTTACTTTTACGTATTCTATGATTACTCTATCTGTCTTTTGTATGTACTTTATTGATCGATCTTGTGACTAACTAATTTTAAATATACTTACCAGTATATTTGTCAGTTTTTGATATATTTCATGGAATGGTAGTTTTGAAGAACTTATGCATAAGTAAACTGTTGCCATGAAATCCATTAAGCATCTTTCGCTAGATCATAGCATAAAGACATTGAACACAATTGCACTACATCATCCATATATATTATATTTCATACGCTCAATATATAACGATTTTATTCTTGCGTTTTAATACTCAAAGGAACACAGAATGTGGTACGAAACGGTTAGCAGGGGATAAGGATAGACCCTTTAAAAATCATGTGTACAATGTCATTAGCTTAAATAGCAAATTACCAATTATTTAAAGTCGTCCTCTAAGAGTGGCAATTCAGATATTAAAATTACTTCCATCCAATGGAATTATAACCCATAAAACTCCAGTAATAAGGATTATTTAACATTGTACATATTTAGATTAATAAAAATCCCAACTAACATGATTATACGTACGAATGTGTAAATATCGTAATTGAATTGAGGTTTTGTAATTAACAAGTATTAATGGTTATGGAACGATTTAGATAACTGAAATCCCTGTAAACTGAATTAAATGTTTGCTATTATAATAATTGAGCTCAGCCGGTAAAAGTAATCATATAGAATGAATTAATAACCAATAATATGATTTGAAAATCGTAGAAAAAAAATCTTGTTATTATGATTTTTTCGTACTGGAAATAATTAAAAAGGGAATTGCAAAAATTGTTTTTAAAATACAGTTCACATATTGTTTTCCCGATTTAATGGCAGATAATCTGCATCTCTATTCATGTACATAAACACAGTAACAAATCGGGAAGAACCTTTTAAAAATTATTTTTTCAAACTTTACGGTCAGCCTGATTGCTAGAAGCAAAATATTTTCAACACTATGCAAAATTGCAAGGAAAATATCTTAGCAAGCTTTCGAAATTACATTTATATGTAATTTTGAAACTAAATTATGAGCGGATGTAGCTGGATTAGACACTTGAAGTGCCTGCTATTCTATGAGAGCGAGTTGTTTGAAATGACCTGCAACCAACAATGTCGGATTTGGTAGTTTTCAAGCGTCACACCAAAAATTCCCTCAAAGTGTAATGTAATTTTCCTTCTACAACAGGGAAACGGTAAGTGGGTTCGTTCTAAATGCTTCCTTTCACTGATCTCCAGTGCTTGCATAATGAAATTCTTGAGGATTGTAATCGGGAGGGATTTATTTATTAAGCAGCTCGATTTTCATCATTGTCACAAAAGATTTGAATTCAAAACTAGACAACGCGTTAAATGTCTTTACTTTATCTTTGGTGCAACCTTTTTGAGTATTATAATTTCTGTACCTGAGATCCATAGTATATTGTCCATATTTTGAGTTTACACTTAATGGACATACAGAGTACCGACGGCAAAGCCACTAGCTGCCTGAGGGTTCTGAAATTTTAAAGCTCCCATCGGACATCATTATTCTCAGGATCGCACGGAACAGTCTAGTTTTATAGTACTAAAAATATTCATTTTCTAATTCCATAGAAAAATGGACTTAAGATAGTATGGCTCTCAGGTAGATATTTATAAAAACATATTAAAATGATTGACAATATTCATAGCTGTTAGCATCGAGAAAGATGATGAAGTATTGAAGAGACCTAAGAGCTGTCGACATTGACATTAACATCATGGTTTAGAGTTTTAATCGATAGCATTTTCCAAAACTTCAGTAAAAGACTCTCAATGAAGCCACAAGTACCTTCTTACAATTTCAACATCATTAAAAATTTTCATTGAAACTGAATATTTGTTTAACATTCTAATTAAGAATTTTGATATCAAGGTTCAAGACTTTCTTTAAAAAATGGTCGATAAAAATGCTTCAGATTTCATGAAGAGTTATTCCTCAGATGCATTAAAGTTAGAAATATAAAATCTCCCATTAATTACTACTTCTAAAATTACACCTTTCAATGAAATAATTATAGAATCTTTCCTTGAACGCTAATGAGTTTTTTCTATATAAGTGGAAAATCTAAATTAATAGTGATTTCTAAGAAATTGTAAACAAGGATAACGTTTTTTTTCTTTTATGTTTATCTTCAAGTACACATTTATTCAAATTGGTTTTAATGATTTAAAGTCTTGTTGACTGGAGAAAATTTCAAAAGTATTTAATTTAACAGAGAACATTGAAATTACGATTAATTTCCCGTCGTAATTTGTAAAACCGTTTACTATTTATGAAAGAAGTTGATTTTTTTTCATTCTTTTTGAGAATTAATTAATATATAATTTTTCATATTTCTATCAAAAGAGCTTTGATATTTTACATTCTATTACAATAATATTTACTGAATAATAGAAAAATATAGAAGAATGTCTATTATTCCTTTTTTGCATAAAATTCTTTTTTTTTTAGCCTACTTTCCCGTAAAAGTAAAAAAAATAATAATACAGCATGAAAGAAGGCTTAATGTATCGTGAAAATATCGTTAGAAATAAAAAAAAGTCAAAAATAAGTTAAGTAATTAAATAAAGATTGAAAAATAAAAAATTTGAAAGTAGGGTTTTGAGATGAGGAAAAAGTGTGTCTGTCGGTCTGTCGGTCTGTCCCCCCTTAATAACTTTTGAACGAATTGTCCGATTCGAAAAATTCTTTTTGCATTCGAAAGATCTCGGCGAGGACATCTCATTTCCATATTTTACTTTTCATTATTTGAACAGTTCAAAAATTTTTAACATTTTCGCCTATGGGCGAAAATGAAGCAAATTATGTAAACTCTGGGTACAAGATCTAAGTTCCAATGAACAAGCTCACTGGAAGAAGTTCTTGGCGTGAAATATTGATTTGAACAACTTTTGTTCATTTTTGAACAGTTCAAAAAAATTAACAAGCGCCTACGGGGAAATTTCAATCCTATATAAATCCTGATCTAACGGACCGATTTGCTTGGAACAAACTTTACCAGAAAGCTCTTATGACGTAGAACATGTACAGATAGAAAGTTCATCCAGAACTAACGAGCCTATTTTCCTATGTAATATTTTGATCCGGATTTTCAAGAATACTTTTGAATTAATGAATGATTAAATGAATAAGCAAAAGAATGAATAAATAAATGAGTGAATAAATACATGAATGACTGAATAAATGAACTATTGAATGAATATGTATTAACCGTTGAAAAAGGTATATTTGAAGCAATTAAGAACTAAAGCTAAACGAGAAAGAGAGAGAGAGAGAGAGAGATAGCTACATTATAAATTTGAAGCTGGTGTATACGGGAAAGTAGGCTCGTATAGTTCTAGACGGAACTTCTTGTTTTTTGTCAAATTACTGTTTTTTTATTCTGCATTAATCCCTAACTATGTCTTGGTTAAAGACCAAGATTAAAACAAATCCTCGTATTAATCTGTTAAATAAAAGTGCAAAATTCGATTATAAAATTTTAAAAAATAATAATTGCATTTAAAACACGATAATTCTTAGTATATTTTAACATTCAAAAGATGAACACTGAGAAACACCGTAAGACAGTTTTTATGAATTTTTTTTGAAATAGTTTAAAAATTCAAACGGAACACTGAGCTGTTTTTATGAGATTTTATTGAAATAATTCAAATGCTTTCGTCCAAGTTTTGTTGACTTTTATTTTCCATTGCAGGCTTTATGTTGCCAAAATATTTGCTTTTCGACATGAAAAAGCCATACATACAATTATTTAGGTCACTAGCTTTAATAAGTTACACTTACTAGACACTACTTAGCTTTTCCTAATGTTTATTCAGATAGTACAGTATGGTGTTAATAAATTCATTTTTCTTTCGATCCAGTGAGCATTTAGAAAAAAAGGTTTTCACATAGAACCTAATAATTATCTAATATTAAAATATCTAGAATTTTTTAAAAACAATAAGATGTATTCCTATTGTAATCATGAGGTAGTTGACACTGCAGGAACTCTTTCTTGTAAATTCAAAAAGCGAGTACCTTTTAAGCATTTGAATGCTGTTTCTATACATTATCATGATATTGCTCAAGAATATTTAACGAATAAGAAAGATTATTATTAAACGTTATTCATTACTATTTTGTGTCATTATTTTTACAAAAGGGTAATGGTTCTTTTAACGTTAGATTTGCTTAAAATCATAAATGAAAATGCTTTTAAAACATTGTGCATTCTACAAAATGTGTTTGTTTTTAGTCACATTGACGTATTTATATTTTAATATTTATTTATTTATTTGCTTATTTACGAGTCAAACAACTAATATTTCAGACACATTTATTTGTTTTTCGTCGCTGACAACTACTCTGCGATAGCTTGATTTGACTAGAAGTAAGAAAATATTTTTATTCTAGGAATTTAAATAATTCACGTATCCTTCAAACTGTTATTTAATTAAATGTATTTATTTATTCATTTTTAACATTTTGGTTACTTATTTTCACTAATATTCAAGAACGCTTTCTTTAATACTTTCTAAAGGGGGGAAAAAACCTATGACATTGGCGCAGTTTTGTTTCTCCGCAGATACACTATTCCCGCAAGAAAACTTGTTTTACGGAGAATCATTACCCATTCCTTCCACGAAAAGCAACTAAAGCTACATTTAAAAAGAAACTAAAGCTATATTTAACGATCATCATATTTGCTTTTTGGCAGATTGTTAAATGCTTCCACAAAGTAGTTTATCATGCATACTAATTTTATTAGAATAAGAGTAAATAAAGTAAAAATAATTAAAAAAAATATTGTTGTTTAAAAAAAATGTTTTTAAATTTTTTTAGAAAGCATTTTATTTATGCTATTCGGTAAACACAGTGACCTTTTTTTTACGAACAAAATATTTACCAGAGAGCCATAGGGTCCTTAGTTCATTCTTCGAGTTTTTGTGATGTGGTTAAAAAATAAACATTTTTAGTACTATAAGACTAGATTTTCCCGTGCGAACCTTAGAATAAAGATGTTCGATGGAAGCTTTAAACATTCGGAGCCCTTTTGTAGCTAGCGACTTTGTCGTCGATACTCTGTTCATTAAGTGTAAACTTGAAAAAACTCGAAAAATGGACTTAAAATACTATGGATCTGAGGTACAGCAATAATCTAAGTGAACGATTTCTTTAAAATCCTTCATAAAACCATAAAACGTTGTTTGACGACTGAAAATATCACGTTAAGGTTAAAACATCTAAAAATATAAGTTGGAAAGGAAAAGGTTTTTCTGAGGGTCTAACTACCTGAACATTTAAATTTTGGAAGTATTTTCCGACCTTTTTTTATTAATTCTAACGTGCTGTCTGAAGTTAAAAAATATCCATTGGAAAGAAAATGAATAGTCAAATGACGCAAAATACGGCATAAAATTCAAAAAGAATGTACGATATTTCGAAATATCATTAAATCATCCTTACGACATCAGAAAATATTCTTTTAAATTCAAAAACCTAGTCTGTTTGAATGCATTCGCCTTATTTCAAAAACGTCTTCCAATACCTGAAACCGTTTAAAGCGACTTTGCATACTAAAGATATTGTTTGAAGTTAAAAAATAACATGTATGCATGAATATTCAATTTAAAATACAAGAATAGCAGTTAGAAGTATTCTCTGAGTTTTAAAAGCCTTTTCAGTCGTCTGGGAGCATTCGTTGAAAATCAACACATAATATGGTACGTAAAAATATTTTCAAAAATTTTGACACATAGTTCAACGTTGGAAAGTATACAATATTCTATAGCGCAAAAAATTTAATAAATTTCATCCTACTCTAAAACGTGTTTTCGAAATTGAAATACAACGTCTGATATCTTTAAATATGAATCAATTAAAATAGATTCATCTAGAATGCCAACGATAAAAGCAAAACGAATGTCTAATATCCATTAAGTTTTTGATTAAAATTAGGACTTGTCGCTCGTAGTTGGATAAATTGTGGTAAAATAAGTTACGCCTTTAAAACTTTATAAAAATCTCGTATTCCATTGTTAATTAAAAATGCGTTAATATATTCTTATGATTTAAATGTAAAAAAGAAAAAATTAGTTTCTGAACCTCTAGGTCGAAGTATGATTGAATAAGTTGATGACTTTACCCGTTACAGCATTTGTTTACAGTAACGCTGCGGTGGAATGACAGATTGCGTAGTAGTTAAGCTAAGTTAATTTTTACTTAGCTAAAAGCGCTTCAATGGAATGTTGGGTTTCTTATTAGTTAACTTAACTTAATTTATACTATACTAGAAGAGGGCGCTGCAATGCAATGATGCATTTTTTAGTAGTTTATTTAACTTGAGTTGAGTAAAATACGCGTATTGGAAAAACTATTTTATATAAATGCTACAGTACTGACGAAAATTCAACAAAAATACTCTGAATCTCTTAAAAGTTCCTCGTACTGAGATATTCTTTCCTTCCCTTTTTTTCTGTCTTTTCTAAATTCAAATACGTAGGAAGACTGAAAAAGTATTTGGGAAAATTTTCAAAGTTCCTTGGAAACTAAGCGGGAAATGTTTCGGAAATGCCGAAGTAGTTTCAAAACTGTGTTGCTCCTTCAGACGGCGAAAGCATTCTTTTGTTTATGAAAAGAAGGGAAGATGAGAGGAAGTAAAATGTGAAACAACAGAAAATTCGGGAGCTACGAAGCTGAGGAAGATTAATCTAAGGAAAAATATTTTCATCTCTCGTGGAATTCCTTACGTCAAAACAAAGAAAAGTGAAGATGGAGAGGGTGTGGGGAGAGCGAGATGGTATTTCTTCGAAAGATCTTAGTACGGAAGAGGTGGAGTTGAAAATATGCTCAAATACTTTTCCGACACGTGAGGAGTTAGAATTATTGTTACATGTTGTTAAAATATGCAGCACGCAGCGGGTGTTGTTTTGATACCAAAAGTTGTTTTTATGAGCCCTTCGTAAACTTATAATATTCCTTTTTCAAGCAAGAAAGTATTTTTCATTCATTTTTTTAAAGCTTTTTTTTCGGTTAATATTTCAGTTTGTCTTCATCTGACAAGTTAACAGACATCTAAGCAGATTATAATGAAGGTTGCAATTTCATGCACTGTTAAAGCACAACAGCTTAAAAGAACTGAATTTAGATTGCAAATTTGAAAGAGAGCAAACAAGAATTTACAGAAATTGTTTACAGTGCACAATGGCACCTTTTCACTATCACTTATCGTAGAAAACAAGATTTTACAAATTAAGAAAAGTATCACGGCGGAATTTCAGACCATTTGCTTCAAATTAAAGAAATTGTGCTATAAACTTTTTAAATACTCACTTTGCCCGCAATGGTACCTTTTCCGCTCTATTTATTATCGAAAATTAAAAAGAAGATAGTTTTCGGCCTAACTTACTGTATAGTATTATTGCTTATGCAGAGGCCAAAATTGATACAAAATAGTCACTTTCGTTTCGTAGGTTATTGAATTCCACTTTAAACTGTATTTACTTTACTTTACTTTAATGGTTTTTTGGATAAGCAGATGTTCGAATTAATGTATTCCAAAAATTACTTATTATTATATCATTTACTCTCTATCGATTATGCTTCTAGTCAATGGACTATTAATCGACAGAGGAAAGATGTCTTTTACGTGTACACGGAATATATTTAACTGAACTGAAACACAAGCGGAAGCGAAGAGTTTATAAAGTCTAACGGAAAGAGAAGAAAGTTCAATTGAACAGAAAAATCACTCATGTCAACAACATGAAGCAATGTAAACATCACAAAATAAACAGCAGTCATTGCTGATGCAATCCGAGTTGAAAGATCCCCAATTTTTTAAAGTCGAGGAAAAATGAAGCAGGAACTGTTTTTAAAATTCTGAAATAGTTTTAAAGGTGCACGTTTCTTAAAATGAGGGAGGAAAAACCTATTTTATTTTTGTTTGGATGTTTTTGGATTTTAAGAGTTTAAAACATATGTAATTCAGGAAAAAATATTGATAAACACATTACTGTAAATATGTACTCGTCGATACTCGTCGTAATCGTACCGATATAGGAATTTGAAATCATGCTCCCCAAAATAGAGTTTACTCTAGGAATATGATGGATCTCAGTTTAATGATAAATTTACTGCCCGCGACAAAATTTCATTAAGGACAACAACTCGAAGTGCAAAAGTTTCAGCAGCAAAGCTAAATTGCATTTGCAGAGGTTAAGCAAATTACATTACATTCAAAGCATCTACATGCCAGCAATTCACGTTAAGAAAGTATATTGTAAGTCCGACATTGTTAGCTCCTAATTTATCAAAGTGTCACTGACTAGCGCAAATTAGTAATTTAATTAAATTTTGCCAGGCTGGCTTTTGTGTATTTCATCACTGATAGAATTCTTCCTCGAATTTGGGCAGTGCTGCAAAATAAGAGGCAGCGAAGCAAAAACTAAGAATCACACGATAGCGTTTAATGAGACTGCGCATATTCATTTTGATTATCTACGCTTTCATTCCTTTCAGAAAGATTGAATCCGAAAAATTGAATTAAGTATTAAAAAAACTTTGTAGAGAGTTTTGTAACACAAGTATTAAACAGGTGGACAGGAATTCTAATGAACTAAGTTTGGTAAGGTAGTGAGGGAGAAAGATGGCACTGAAAGTTCCAATTAAAAGTTCTTATTTTTAATGGATCATTTTCACAATTTATACCATAACCTATATATTATAACTAATTAATTATTAGTAAAGACTACGTATTTTGTATATCAACTGAAGCTCGAAATCGGAAGCAGAAATGAGCTGACATAGTTTCTCTGAGCATTTAGCGTTTCTAATTTGATTAATAGGGTTGGACTAAATTTAAAAGGCAAAACTAGTTTAATATTGAAAGATCCTTTAAAGTCGGCGAGCGCCCAAAATATATTTCTTTAACATTCATTGCATTTTTCTGCAGTTTAACATGTTTACATGTAAAATAACATAAATCATGCTTTGAGAAATGTTTTGTAAAAATAGAAAAGTTTCTTTCAAGAAAAACCACAATTTTGCAGGTGAAAACTTGTTTTTTCAACCTTTCCAGCACGTTTTTTTTTGCTTCGTTTTGCAAACGCATGTCTAACCCTTCCTTTGACACCAAAGAACGCAATGACTTCCAAAACTGTAAATAAACAAATAAAACAAATTTACAGCAAATTCATGACATTTTCTTTTGAAAACGTAGTTTTCTCCAACTTAGCTTGCAGCTATCATTATTATTAAAAAAAATAAATGAATTTCATACACATCAGATTTTATGGGTTTATTGCAAAATTTCAAATACAATTTCTTAATGCTATTTTTTGCTAGAGCTGTTAGCGTGAACTTCGAATACGTGTTTTTTAGAAATTTAAAAAACTGTTTTTTTGTACGTAAACAATCTACGCTTCAGAAAACTTCTTGCAGATAACACTGTGCAACAAATTTGAACTTTTTTTTTTGTCCTTTAGATGAAACTATGTGATTCTATATAAACAAAAGATGCTTGATTCAAATATCCTAAGCAAAATGGTCCATCACGTAACAGTTTTGCTGGAGACCCACTTCTCATATCTATGCAATTTGGTTATAGAAGAATGTAACTAAGGCTTACTTATTAAAAACACAAACACTAAATTGATTTTTTTTTGGCCGTTTCATCTTGTGGGCATCTGTTGGTGTGTCCCGATAACAGATTAGCAATATTCAATTCGCATACTTCCATTCTATCTACCGCTGAAACGCTTTTTAGACACAGAGATGTCCTGATATAACCTTTCCCCATGATCATCATTAATTGCACAAAATTTTGAGCAAAGAAGTCCATATGGGATTCCAAAAAGTGTAGTTTTAATGAAATATAGCAACCTAATAATACAAAAGGAGTTTATCAAGTCACCAACAAGATTTTTCGTAGTTTTACACTTTCTCATTTCCAAGGAAACGTGAGCACACTGATTTAAAGGCCAGCCAGGCGAATTTTTCGGCTTCTGACTGTTTGTTTTCATACTTTTCCTCATGAAAGGACTTCCTTAGGTTGTGGGCAAATGGAAATCCTTTCTTTTACTTTTGCCTCACTTAACTTTTTGAATTTGTTCCTGAGATGCAAGAAATCCACTCCTTCTCTCTCCAGAGCTTTTACAAATACTTCGATAAACCAAGTTTAATGTGAAATTGTGGAAAAAAGGCACATTGTAGATTTACAAGTGGCTCATTTGATATGTTTTTGCCACTCATAATTTTGAAATTTCCTTTGTGTTTGCAGAATATGCTACAGGAATGAATAGGAAAAAAATGCTTAGATTGTGGAGCACTGATAAACAAGCATCACTCTGCTAAATTGAACTCATGTCCTAATGCTTGATATAGTACATTCACATCACAGCAGTATACTATTTTTTCCTTATCCGCAAAATAGTCTACAAGATGCCTTTGTCGTCTTGTAAAAGATTCGAAACTTCGAGAAGTAGATAAAGCTTTTGTTGCCAAAAATGTCGCTGAAATAACCCAAATTCATTAAAAAGGTCTCTAGAATGGCAACGATCTCACTGTCAATGAGAAAGATATAATTTATAATAAATTAAGTCAATAAATTACGGAAAAATGCACATTTATCCAGAAAATACGTAAAAAGCTAAAATGCAGAGTTTTTGGAAAATGGTACGTGATGGGCTAAAAATAATTGCAGATTCGTAATTTTCAGCCAAAAATACATAAGAAACAGGCATTTTCATCCAAAGGACATTTTTCGTGTTGCACAGTGTAATTAATTAATTTAAGAAATGGTTCTAAATAGTGAGTTCTTTAGTAATCATTATGCATTCAACCTTTAGGGGTGTTCAAATACTAGTATACGAGCGAAATACGCAGAAAAAGTATATATATCGAAACACAACGAGAGCATTCTGAATCACTTCTTTGAATAAAAGCATCAACATATTCATCACCACAACTAGAAGCTTTTTTTTTTCACCTTCTATCAATAAAATTAAGTTTACTCAATAAAAGTTTAGTTTTAACCAGATAAGATTTCAATGCCTTTTAAAACTTGTGTTTGAATTTTAATTTTGTTGCAACTTAAAAATACAGAGCTCTAAATACATTTATTTACATTTAATAAATTTTATTACATTCATTAATTATTTTTGGCACTTTTGTGGTTTGTAATAGTTATTTTTGTGTTTAATGCTATTATATTTAGACATTTTACACATTATTTTAAGTAACTTACTTTTGATTTGACGAAAACATTCTAAAGTATCATATTCTAAAATTTAAAAGTAAAATGATCAACATATTGCTTCATAACATCTAACATCGCCATTTCACTTTTTGAATATTCCTGTAACCTAGGCAGAGAAATCCGTAAAAAATACTGCTGCATAAAATACTTAGAAAGGAAGTAAAAGTCCAAAGTATTTGCCTGTTCTCCCTTCAAAAATAAAATTCTGACGACACGGAGTGCAGAACGAAGTAAAAGTGAACAGCAAACAGAATTTTTCCTGAAAGTACTTTCTTTATTTTCTCAGAAATGTTTGAACTCGACAAAAACTACCTCCTCCCAACTGGCATTACATTCTGCAGCTTGACGAAAATACATTTTTAAAGTCACTTACTTTTTGCCTTGAAGTAGTAAGCATTAAAACTTTTCTTTTTGGAAAGTAGTGCTCAAGTGTTTAATGCACTCCCTTTTAGAACAGGTCTGCAATGATTTCAAATTCGAACGTTAGAGATGTGATTGTGCCAAATAGTGAAATTTAAGATGGAATATGTCTTGTTTTCTGAGGATAAAAATTTTATCGATGTTCTTTAACAACTTTTAAACGATTTTTTTTGTTTCGATTTACGGTAATTTTAATCGAATCTATAGTGAAGGAATTGGTCGTGTGTAGTTTACTGGTTTGAGGATCGGACACAAAGCCGGAGGGTTCCGGGCTCAATCCCCACCACCAGCAAATACCCACCGAGTACATACAGAATATGTGCTCGTTAAATCTGTGGATCTGAAAGTCCTGTGGTCGATTGCTAGCCGTTGCCAGTACGGACCCCATCTCTCTCAGGAGCTGCACAGATATTCCTATTTACCATTCCAGAACCCGACATCAACAACAGGTGAAGATATCTAAAGTGAAGAGACGGAAATTTTTCTTGGACATTTTATACACTAGAACTAATGGGAAATCTCTTATTCGCTGCATGGAAAGGGACTTTTAGATAATTTTACTATTTTTATTGTGCCTTTAACTTTTGTGTATCCTCTATCTTAATATGAGTGCAAAATTAATCGTTTGCAATTTTATGCATTATGGGATCCACATTATCAGAAAATTAATTTTATTCTGGAAAAGGATATTCTCAATATCAGTTATCTAAATGTGTTAAATGCATTTAGTCGATGTTAGAACATGATATCTGGAAAAAGTACTGCAACAAAGACTGACACCGTTTATAAAACATATTTGCATTTTTAGTGCAGTGCAATGGGACCGAAGTAAATCCGAAGAATGGAAAAGCTGGGAAATGAGTTAAAAAAAAAAAAATCCATTTATTAAGCAGACTTACCTTCATTACATTAATAATAATAATGATAAAAAAAAAACAGTGAGACACAAAGGAACAATAAAAATTAATTTAGAAAGCATTAAAAAACAGCATCGTTGCGTATATTTATTTTCAGTAGTTTGCATTTTTAACTTGTCGTTCAATTTTTTGTGTTACAGAAAATTTTAGGTTCTTGTTAGAAAATGCTCTTAAAGTATTATTTAACAAAATGAGCGGTTTATATTTTGTTTGAAATATCCTAGTCTAATCATCATCTTTCTTCTTCTTTATAATGGGGCTTCGTATGGTAACTAACCTTCTGGATTATCTGAATCAAATTTGTTGATTTTTCTTTAATTTAATGTGGAATGATTGCTAGCAGAATAGCGTTTTAAATACTCACTTTGCCCGCAACGGCTCCGTTTGGATTTTCAAGATGCAGAAAATCGTCAGCTCCCATGTCGCTCCGTCGCTCCATGTCGCATTCCCCGGAAATCGGCATCCATTCTTCCAAGTAGCACCGCTATCGGCGGATGCCATTACCACTTGAGTATTTTGACGCTCAATTTCGCCCTAGATGGCGGCATCTGAGTTCTAAATGATGCGAAACTGCACTAGGAATTTAATTTAGCCGAGAGTATCAAAGCCAAACAGATACTCAAGTAATCTTTCATGCCACATAATCATACGTCATGGGCGCTGACGATTTTCTGCATCTTGAAAATCCCCTGACTTGGGCTAGTTTTGATCATGCGAACTTGGGCATACGAGGCCAGTGTCTTACCACTACGCTATCCTGGCGGCAATCATTCCACATTAAATTGAAGAAAAATCAACAAATTTGATTCAGATAATCCAGAAATCTAGGTTGACGAGGGCCAGATAAACAAGGTTGTACTGTAGTTGCATTGTTGTAAAATATTTCGTTTTAATGTAAAGCTGAACATGAAAACATTTCTACACAGTTTAGTAATGCTTTAAAAATTTCAATATTAACTCGATGCTTAAGAGCTTTGTTTAATAATTTTATTTATCTTACTGGGGGTATGATATCAACCATCTCAGTGTTTGATATCATGATGCCAGAATCTTTGTCAAGTTTCCTTTTGGATTTGTAATTACTTCCAACTGAAGTAATTAATTCAAGTTTAGGAAAGCACCCGATGACTGGATTCCGTTGTCCTGATAGAAGTACTGTTAAAAAAAATGCAGCTTCATATACAGTATCTCCACAAAATTGTAATTTTTTTGTCTTAACTAAGCTAAAAAAATATTTAAAAAATTAAATAAATAAATGAATAAAATAAAAAAAAATTAAATAAATAAATAAAATAAAAAACCGTTGCATTAAGTAAATTCTTTTGCTTAATGAAAATAACTGTATTGAGTCAAGAATTGTATTGAGTCAAGGACAAAAAGAGGATGATCGTACATAATAAACCACTTTTTGGGAAAGGAATGAAAGAATGATTGTACGAACGTCCAATCCTAGTTCAAAATCTAAGGTATAAATACTAATGCGGACCAAACTTCCTTTCATTTTCAAAATAAATATTTTAAATCTTTTTAAATTCGTGTCACTTTTGCATTCCAAAACACTTCTTCCTAACATCAATAATATATTTTTCGATTCCTGAATCTTTTAGGAGGAAGAAAATATTTCAAAGTACGAGTAGATGAAGCACACACATTTTTTCCTTGGAGTTCAGTTACCGTAAATATGGACATAAAATATGTCGTACGTTTATGGCAATAAAAAATTTATCGCCATAGGAATGCTAAGCAATTCAATTATTAAAAATAATCTTAATAATAACGTTTTATTTTACTTTATTTTATAAAAGATCTTTTACTCGTATTTGTACCGATTCTTTTAAGCAAAAATCATTAAAACATGTTTTAAATAAGAAACTCGACAAAAATTTACATTGCGCGTTTGAAGTAATCTAGACGTAATTTCATAGTGGATAAGTGGGTCCTTTTTGAGTACTCTTTATATAAAGTACGGAAGTATTTAAATATATTACGAGCAAGTAATACATTTACAAATCTAAATTTGCCAGTCTAATATTTACACGCATTCTCTCTCTCACTCTGTAACATATAAAAAATAATAAATATACAGGATGTTTCTAAATGAATATCGGGGATTTAACGGTTTGTAGTATTTATTCCGTGAGACGTAAAATTAAAACTAACACATGAAATGAAAGAGCGACTCAAACAGTTTTACGTACAAGCTTACAAATGTTTAATGTGAACATTTTTCGTCACACGGCATACATCACGTCGATAGCCCATTCCTTCCAAACGTTGTTCAGTGTTTGTGGTATAATTGTTGCAACAGCTGCCTCAACCCTGTTTCTTAGGTCTGGTAGCTCAGCTGGTAGTGGAGGCCCATACACACGGTCATTTATGAACCCCCACAGGTAGAAATCACATGGCGTGAGATCGGGTGAGCGTGGCGACCATGCGAAACAAGCTGAGCCCTTTGTGGCCAATCCAGCGTTCGCGTACAGGGATGTTCAAACAGTCGGTATTTGCACACTTATGATTCCATCTACAGATATTATTATGACTTGGGGCATCACATCTCAACTTAATACGTAATGCACGTTCCTCAGTAATAACTTCAGATTCGGTCTTTGCAAATTGCAGAACGCAAAAAGATTTCTCTTCACTTTCTTCCACTTTTGCTACTAGCGCATGCGCAGAGGCTTTCTAGTGCATGCGCGTACCAACAAACACAACTGTTTGAGTTACTCTTTCATTTTATACTATAATTATGATTGCAAATTTTACGTAATAAATACTTCAAAGGTTATAACTCCGATATTCTTTTAGAAACACCCTGTACATGCTGAAATTTTATGCATTTTCCTATTAAAAGCCTGATAGTTGGAATCTACAAAAAAACTTAGCGTCTAATTGTGATTCTGGAAAAACTGAGTCAGTTAAGAAGTGTTTTTTTCATTTATCTATTTATAATTTTTTAAAATTTCATCTACCAATCTATGCCGATTGAGTAGTAGTAGATACTGATGAAGAATGTTTCAAATTTTACGCACTTCCATATTTTATTCTAGTTTTTAATTACCAATTTATCTGCAAAATTTTACATTTAATCAACCAACTGAAAATTATTGAGTAAAACCAAGCATCTGATAAAACAGTTAAAATTTACAGCACATTAAAAGATACATTACAATACATTAAAAGAAAAGAAAAATTTAAGAAGCGTCATGTAAAAATGCTTTGATATCTTAGTGCTTGTATGTTATATCATGCATGCATGTTATTTTTCATGTATAAATTACTCTCTTCTTTCCACCCTCTGAAATAAAGGCGTCGTGTTCCTGAAAGCAAAGTAAATTTTGTAATGCAACTGATAGTTTATAATGTGCACTTATAATTTATACGAATAGTATTAAGAAATCTTAAATAATTAACTTAAAACAATTCTTCAAAATGTTTGTTATAAAGAGATAATATTAAAAAAAGAGTAAAATAAAAATAAAAATAAATAAATATCATTAAAATATATGTAATTTAATTCTAACATTCATTCATAAATTTCACATGTAGGTATCATAAAGATTTATCATCTGAAGAAGTAACTTAGAAAATAATTTTAATCTAATTAGAGTAAAATATGCGATAATCTATGTATGTGAAAAAGCTTCTTTGCTTTTATCTTTGCTATAAAAAGCCACACCAATTGACGGATTGGAATGAAATTTGGTGAAAAATTCAATCATCGCGTGAGAAAGGCAATGCACGAAATTCCATTCAAAAAATTGAAATAATGTGCTTTTTTCAAATTCTCAATTTCAAAATTGGCTTCGGCAATAAAAATTGAAAATAAAATAAAATAAAGATCCCATTTTCTAAAATTTTATGTTATTATGAAACTGAATTTCTCAGACAGAGCTTAATAAAAAAAAAAACTCTAGAATAAATAAAACGTGAGGTATTGTTCTGAATCTTAATTGTTCTAAGGGGATTAATCTAAGCCTTATCGCTAATGGATGATTTAGAAGAGAGTGAACTGCATTAGCTCATTGTTGTAAAAACAAACCACCAATGAGTTGTAATTTAAAACTTAGTTGTTAATATTCTGCTGCTAGGTTTCATGCTGTTAAACATGAATGGGACTGATATATTTTCTTAATATTATTGTTATAACGGACAGCGCTAATTTTGTTAGCATTAAATATGGCAGCAGTAACTTGTAGTAGTAAAAAATGTTTTATGTAAAAAGACTTGCAATTTTGGTATAAAGGCAAAATATTTGTAAATATTGCAGCTATATTGCAGCGTATTTCTTTTTTTTTTTTAATTAAGAATCAGTAATTATTACTCTTCTATTTGTTTCTTTGCTTAAAAATTCTGATTATGATTGATAATTTTAATAATACTTACTGATTATAAATAACCAGTTATAATTTATGTGGAAAGCTTTAATATTAATTGGCATTTATTATTATTGCTTTTATAACTTTAGCTGAATGGCATTAGCATATGCGTAAGCTGTCTCTTCAACGGATTAAATAAACAGTACTAAGACCTGAAGCTGTTTGAAGTACACCAAGTTAACGAACTTAGCACCGTGCAGATGCATCCCACTCTGATTTATAACTCTCATGATGAGATTAAGATTACTTCATCGTAATATTCAAATCCTTTGAGCCTGCAGACACATTTGACAATTTCAGATCTAATACGAAATTGTGTTGCACGATTCTATTTCTGCTTGAGAACATCAATTCCATATTCTTGATTAAGTTAGCTTAGCAATGATATTGTTTTTTTCTATTTTATTTTGTTTTATTATTATTTTTTTTCAACGATTTGAAATAAGTTTTGAAGCATCACTCATAATTTATTTCTGTTTAAATTGCGTGACTTATTTTTTGCACAACCCAAGAACTAAGAATTCAGTGAATTTAATTTGCTTTATATTTTAAGCTTTCAATTGCAAAATCATAGCGATAATTTTAAGCGATGTAAAAAAAAATGTTTTGTTTACAGACAAATTTTACTTGTATTTGAAGCTTTAATACAAGCTTTTATTTACTTAATTTCCTTTTTTCTTTGATTTCAAAAACCAGCTTAAAAATTGCTTTTTAATATTTATCAAGGAAATTATCACTTTGTCATTTCTGAAAACAAACTAATTAATTTTAAAGATATTCGTACTAAACAATTAATTTTGCATAAAGACTTTTCTGTGTTACATCTTGCAATCGTCTTAATTTGTACCATAAGTTTTAAATCCGAATGTATCGTAGCATTTTCCTTTGAAATAAGCGCTCGAAAATCCCCTTGCCAAACTGGAGAAAATTGCTAATTTGCGCTGGGTGACAGGTTGATAAATTAGGAACGAACAATGTGAGAACACTCCCAATGCTCGTTCAGTTTGTATTTGTACTTCACAGACTGTCGCTTGATATAACACAATTTGCAGTTTGGTTCTAGAAAAGATTTACAAGGAATTGAAGGGAAAACTTCTGTATTTGCAGTTTTAGCATGCTGTTAAAATAGCTTGTGTTATTAAACTCCAAGGCAATAGAATATTTCCACAATTAAATCGTCATTAGAAGTATTTGTGTCTTGAGTGTAGATTCAAATTTAAGTTTTAAGCTTGCATTTATTCTTCAAGGGAATATTTAAAACGTTGGCAATACATACCAAATGAAAATTTTGTTAAGTTTTATCAATTCATTTTACAACTCAGTATTTTTAATCAAGACTTATAAACAAAAGACTTTAGGAATAAACATCAGTCACTTCCCATGTTGTTAGGAATGTAAAAATTCATACTTTTAAACATTTGCAAAACAAATACCGATATTTTTAAAGAGAAGCGATTGCAGTGTACTGTGTTGGCGAATTTCATTCGCAGATGAATGCAGTAACAAAGCAGAATGTGCCTTTTCATTATATTTACAGGATAAACTTGAGATTTTTTAAAGTTATATCGCTAGAAAATTCATAATGATTTCCGAATACCAATTTAGAACCCTGATTTACATCACCTTTTGTAATTCATTAATTCATCTAAAATTTGTTAAAATTTCTCCGCCTTTTCTGCTGACATATCATGAGAAACTGATATTGATCCACAATATTTTTTTAGTATTTTCCATTCTATATTGAAACTTCGAACTTGGGTTTCTCCAGTAATCTTTCGTTCAAAATAGTATCCAACAGTTGTTATGAAGTAAAATAACTGAAATATTTATCGTTTGATAAAGTAGTTATACTTTATCAGTGCAAGTTTCAATGGAGAATTGCTTTTCCTAAGAAAACGTTAAATATAGGTGGGGTTTGAAAATTTAGCATGATTTTAAATTGTGCCAAAAATAAGCATTGTTGTGAACACTTTTAACTTAAACCTTTCATAAAATGCCGAATTAGATCACACCTATAGTAGAATATTTTATTTGAACATAGACAATTAAGGCAGTACGTACCGGACTCTTGGGATCCAAAAAGAAATTCAAAAGAAAGAAAGGCGACAACAGTATTATATATTTTGGCCAAAACACGCAAGTTGAGCAGATAAATTCATAGGTACGCCTCTTTTAAAAATCAAAACTACTTTAAATGAATATTTCGAGTGTTCTATTTGTTCTACAAACTTCAGAAAGACATCATCTTGTGCAGTTTTTTACGGGAATCAATATGCTGCAAAAATCGAAAAGGTATGACGTTTCTTCGATGAGATATTCCTAAAATTATAAATTTCGCTTAAAATTGAAATTAAAAAAGAACAAATTCGAGTTTTCGGAAAAACGCTTCGAGGTGCTCCCAAGGTATTTGTAGCCGAAATTTCGTATTTCCAGACCTTTCCATCTCGGCTGGAGGCGATCGAAAGACCCACACACAAACTGATACTGATTTTATTTGTATCGATAAATCTTTTAAAATTTATTTTATGCGTCATACATTTTGTTCGTTTAAACAAAAACAAAGAAACCGAGGAAATCCTAGGAAAAAAAACACGTCGCGTTATAACTTTTTTTTTTTGCGTGTGAGGTTTTCAATTTCGGTTTGATATTTACCACGAAAGTTAAGTTTTTAAAAAAATGTAAAACTTATATCGAAGTTGATCAAATAATGCACGAATCGTTCGTATTGTGCTGATTCTCATCTATACTTGTCAGAGAAATATTCTGAAGCAAATTTAATACCACCGCCTGAGACTAAAATATACAACACTGATACTCCTCGCCTTTTCTGAACAGTTATTTTATTCCCGAGTTCGGGGAATTCCTGGGGTGATGCAAATACTTTTTTCGAAGATTAATCTACGCTTTCGTCGTATTCGTGCAAAGTTTACTGGATTTGTATCCGAATTTGTTTTTTTTTTTTTCGTTGTATATGTTGTCCGAAGAAGATTGAATTTTCAAGAAGATCAACATGCACACACGAAACATGTTTCATAGCTTACATACATCGATTTCCTTGGAAAGATGGCACGATATTGCACTGAAAAAGAACGCTCTGAGAAATTAAAAAATGCCACAAGAATTAGAAAAATAAAATCTATCAGTATAGCTGCTTCATTTACGAGGAAAATTATATATATATATATATATATAAATTTGTACTTCCAATTGGGATGATGTTAGCTTCTGCCAATTGTAGACCTACTGCTTTACCCAGAGATTGGTACCATCTCTTTCAGCGGCACCACAGTGAGTGTGGTACCATCGGTGCATGAAAATTTTGACTTTCAGTTTCTCCACTTGAAAGGGCGAATATCCGGATCTGTTGATGCGAAACTGCACCAGGAACTTAATTCAGCCTAGAGCATCCAAACAAAATGTCTACTCAAGGGATCTTTTACATGCCTCATAAGCATGCGACATGGGCGCAGAGAGTTTTCTACACCTTGAAAATCCACCAATATCATTATATGGGCCTCGCTGACAGGTAATTATAGCGGGGACCTGATCCTTTTCGTTCATTTACCCCCTCATTTAGTTTCACTCACACCAAACTTTATAATAGCATTTAGATTACATATGTTGCATATGAATATTTTGCAATCCTATCTACACATGAACTGCAGTAATTTAAATAAAATACCGTGAATGCACTTAGTTGTGCACGAATGCAACACTAAAAATATGCCACGTTGTGGTTTTTACTTTGCAACTGAGCACAGTACGAGAGCATTAATGATAGTGGCGTTGTTAACCACTTAAGAGTAGCATTAGTTATAAGTTTTTAAAACTTAAACTCAGTTTTACCATAATGATATCCGTTCTGAATCCTTCGTTCATACTAAGTTGTGGGCGTGCCGAAGATTTTCATTTGGGAGGAGTACTTTTAATGTAGTTGGTCGCTTTACTCTGAAAAATGCTACATACAAGGTACCACTCATAAAATATCCACTAAATTTGTTGAAGTCCACGTCAACAAACTGAAAAGTTTGGGCAGGAGGTTTAATTAATGCCATCGTTCCACGTTTTTTTGTTTTATAAAACAAATAAAGTGTGTCTAAAAAGGATTATGCGTTGAAGGCTGAACTTGATCGTTCAGCGAAAACTTTTACGCAAGCAAATGTCTGCGAGATAGTGATGCAAAAAATTTTTTTTCGTGTGTGTAAAATCACATTTTTTTCAAGAACGACATTTATATAAAGGAACTTAAAAGGCAAAACCCGATCTAAATACAAAATTTGATCCAAATCATTAGATCGGTTTCCGAGATCACGATATATTTATATTATATATATGCCAGGATTGATGGTTGAAATACATGTAATATATATACAATATATATATATACAGCGAGAGAGAGAGATGTATTAATATATACAGACATTGAAAAATAGGAGTAAAAACTAAATTCATTAAACAATATACCTTTGAATTCAAACAATGTTTTCAAAAGTTCAAAGTATTTCCGTAGAGTTTTTCAATCACTTATGATGAGTGCCAAACTAAGCGAAACTAACGACAAAATGCGTTTTGGTTTAAGTGCTTTGAAAAATTTCTCTTTTTCCGGATCCTCCTTTGAAGCATATTCCTTATAGTACGCACTTCATTTTTCCCTAGTGCAAGAAAATGTATTTTTGCAAGCACTTACGTTTTTGAAGAACTGATGTGTATTTATTTTCTTTTCAAAATAAAAGATTCAGAGAGTTTCAAGATCTTTTGTTTGAATATTTTGTGCTGTTGTTTCATACGCAACAATAGTTCTGTGATTTTGTTTCCTTTTCAATTTTGAAAAGAAGTTTCTTTAGTTTGTCGTTTTTTGATTTAAGAGAAGTTTTATAAAAGCATATTAAAAGTAGCAATATAGAATAACTTGAATCATTTTCGTGTAGACTGGGTTAATTATGTATGCACTTCTCTGTTCTGTGTATTTTTAAAAATCTTATTTTAAGAAAAAGTGCTGCTAATTATCATGACTTTATTTTGAAAGAACTAAAGAGATCTTGCACCACAAAAAATGTAAAAATTTCAATTTTTTTGTATAATTGCATTATTTAAGAAAATAATTACCGTATAATATTTGGAATACGCTTACATATTCTGCTTGAAAATTCTACTTTTTTTAGGATTCGTTTATAAAACTATAAATATACTAAAGGTTTATTTTTATGCAATCGGTGTAATTTTTATTAGCACAAAGAGTAAAAATTAAATCTGTAAAATTATATATATTTGAGCTGAAACAACGCTTTCAAAATCAAATAGTACTTAGGAGGAGTTTTTTCAAGCAGTTTTAATGAGTAAGCATTGTAGTAATTGTCTAAACCTATTTTAAATTTTGTTGTTTGATCTCTTACTCTGTATGTTTTCCTAATAATTTGAGTAGCACACGATTTACTATTTAATCTTTCGGAAATTTTTGGAGTTGAGCTTTTTGTGTAGTGGATTAAAAAATAGTCATCAAATGAGCAATGTAAAAATATGTAAATGAAAAAAAAAAAAAAAAAAACAATATTTGCTCTATCATTAACAAATCGTATTTTTCAATTTATAAAAAAAAGTAAAAAACAGTTTAAGTGTATCAGTTTTCCATCCTTACATTAAAAAAATATATGAGCTATATTATTAAAAATTATCTGGTTCAGCATTTTTTAAACTTAAATACATAAGTGTTTTGCTGTTATAATTAAAAAAAAGTTATAGTGTAATGATTTTACTTATAATAGATAGGTTGCAGTTTGAGCAAAAAATTTCATATATTATTACATAATTCAGAATTATGAAAAATTGTTGAAACAAAATAGGGAAGCGACTAAAAGAAAAATGATTTACAGTATCTATGTCCCAGCGCAAAACATTTTATTTTCAATCTTTTTGTACTGATGCTCAAAAGCGTTTTCTTTATGGCCAACGTAAGATTTCCCTTTTTCGTCTGACTGACGTTTTTCTCTTGCTATTCTTCGTGTAGAACAAAATACAAAGTAAATAGTAATTTATTATAAAATATATAATAAATCTATTAATAATATTTATATTAGATCATATTAGTTGTGGTTGATGCTAGTACTAAATTTCTTAATTTTTAGAACTTATTTAATTAATTTCTCAAAAACGATATGCACAACATGGTAATAGTAGAATATCCCAAGGTAAATAGAATATGCGTAAAACATAACAAATCCAAAGAGTCCAGCGTTTAACTACTGTAATGTCTTTCATTTGCATCGTGAATGTATATCATAAATGTTTTATGTCAGCACTATGTAAAGATTAATATGAGATGCATCCGTTACGCTGTCAAAATTGAATGGCATTCAAAATTGAATGGCATTCAAATTTGTCTAGAGAATATTACCTAAAAGACTTTTTTGTTCTTTGATATTTTTCAAAACATTTGCTCCCTAGTATTTTTATGAAATTTTGGAATTACTTGCTACTATTTACAGATTGCTTTATAAGTATGCACTAGTAAATGTCAGAAAAATGACTACAAATGACTACAAATTGAGTCTCTCCTTTTCTTTCTTCTGAGATTCATATCTTTCTTTTTGCTTGGACGCTTGGATACGTGTAGTTTTTCATTACAAGTGGTACAAGACTATCACATTTGTCTGAAAAAATTGTCTCTCAAAACCACAAAAATATTTGGTCAATGACAGCATCCTGTATCGTGAGAGTCATATTGTCCGATGTACCGACTATCGTCTGATAAGTTAACCATAATCTTACTGAAGCCCTGAAAAGTATTAATCTCACACATAACTTTATATCCTAATGTAACTTTACGATATATTTTTGGAACTAAATAAAATAACTTAATATATATATATATATGTACCAATTTTTAGCTTGAAAAAAACAGTCCTCCAGACATAAAAAAAGGCGACTGTAGTTCGTAAATATGTACATCGTACCTTCAAAGGACTTATTAACTATAGCACATTTATATGATTTTACTTAATTTTAGATAATATTTGTAATGATGCAGTGTACTTTATTAAACTGTGATTGCAAGTCTTTTAAAATATGGCCAATTTTTAATTTAAATGTTTTCTTTACGCTAATAAACTCCTAACATACATATTTGCACAACAATCCCAATGGAGGCAATTCCCCGCTAGAGGGACTCATGAACGATCACCGTTGTCAAGTGATATCCGCTCTTTGTTTACTTAGATTTTCAATTGAGTTCACTAGGCAAAATTAGTTATCTTAAAATTAATTAGACTATTTGCAAAGCTTTTTCTGATTAAAAACCAGTATTCACATTTAATTTAATCATTATTCAAGAAATTTAATTATTATTAGAATAGTTATAGTGTTTTATTTAGTGTTAATTTTATGTAATGTATAAGAACTTTATTTAGGCCTAGTTTTTAATTACATTTGTCGAACTCGAAGTAAAGCGATGCTACGGCTTTCTTTGTTTACATTGCTTTCATCTCTGCCACGTGACCAATGACGTTGCTTGAATTGCCTCTATTGAAGCATGTACAGTTCCACCATCAACCGCAGCAATCTGCCTGGCAGAGTGCCAAGAAGAATCCATTCATGTTCAAGGGTGCAACTGCTAGTATAAGAAATGTGCAGTTTTAACTAAAACTCGAATAAATTCGTTCTTTTCTGCCATGCGCAGAAGCGACCAAATGTAAAAAATTCAGTGGTCAAACTGTACATTCCACAACTTATCTCACGCAAAACACATATCTATTAAATTGTCATGTCTTCTAAGGTATTTTAAATATTTTCCCATCCAGGAGATTCTAAATTCAGTTTAAAATTCATGGCTGTCATTTTTCCTATCTAAAAGTGCGAAAAGGCTCAAATTTCTTGAAATAATGATATGGATTATTACTATCAGCCATCACTTTAAAACGAAACATTTCAGAAGACGAATTTTGACATTAAATGTTGCATTTGAGCATCATTCTGTCCGTGCCTAATACCATCCATAATTTCTGACAGCAGAAATTTAATTAGTTTGAACGTGTTTATGTTTATGAAAGAAGCTTTGGTGAAATTTAATTACTGGAATGCTACATTCCGCAAAGATTGTGTTTCAGTAATACTTAATGGCTCTCGAAGAAAATATGCTATCTCACTAGTGGTAATATAATATTCGATTAATTTTGATAGAAGTTTTCATCGTAATGCTGTCTTTCGCCATTGCGTAAGTAGCAACCACAAGCGTAATGAAATTTTCATGGTTACCAGTTCCAGGAATTTATTCGTTACTTGCGTTGCTTAAGGTGGTGGCACATTTCGGTTGTCTAAGATGTCAGCACTTGAAGGAGGAATTAAAATTGGCTTTGATTTATCGTACTTTCTTTGATTTAATGTTTTACGAATGTTACTAGCTGATCACCGACAGAAGTGGGCTATTAACCATTTTAAGAAACGCTTTAAAATTTAAAGGCTTAAGAAAAATCGCTAGATATAAACAAACTAAGGCGTTGCCATTCCAAAGAATCGGAAATTAAAAGCTGAGTTATGAATTAAAATACTTTTTGACAAATAGAAATAAATTTGTAAAAATCCGTAAGTTATGACAATAATAGCAAATATTACGTTTTTTTTGTGTGCTAATCATTAAGCAAATTTTTAAATATCGTTTTACCATAGTTCGTTTTTTGCATGACGTCAGTATCGTATAGTATGAAAAATTTAATCGTAACTGGTCCACGCAAAGAGAAATATATATATGGATATTGTCTCACAGTTGCTGTATGATTTTAAGATTGATTGATCATTATGATACAGTCAGACCTCGCTATATGGTCACCCGCATATAAAGGTCACTTTTCTAAAGTCCCGGCTCCTTAAATATCAAATGTGTAGGAATCGGCTATGAGCCACCCCGCTTATAAGGTCCTTCTCTAGTCCCGAAGGATGACTTTATATCGAGGTCTGACTGTAGCGTTGGTTATAGCTAAAAATTCTGAAAAACGTTTAGTTATTGATTTTTGGATGTATGTATATTTCACTCTGGTAATGTAAACTTAATTAAATGACAAAATTTGAATTTAGAGCTAATTTCTAAAATTGGTATGAATTTCGGAACGTCCCAGGGATACGTCTAAAGTTCTTTAGCAAAAAAAGCGAAAATCAGAAAAAATATAAACAAAATGTTAGAATGTATTAGGCTTATGAGTATGAGTTCGCATAAATTTGGCCAGGCTCCATTGCGTTTTATTCTCATTTTTAATTGTTCAGCAATGATATCTTTATAGTATTGTTAAAACAACAACTATTAATGCAAAGTTTTGAGATATGAAATGCAAAATTAAGTAATAACTAAATTTACTATTGAGACTATGCCGACAGGGCGGCGTAGTGGTAAGGCAGCAGGCCTCGTACGCCCAAGATCGCGGGTTCAAACCTGGCCCGAGTCGGTGGATTTTCAAGATGCAGAAAATCGTCTGCGCCCATGTCGTATGATTATGCGGCATGTAAAAGATCCCTTGAGTATCCGTTTGACATGGATACTCTCGGCTAAATTAAATTCCTAGTGCATATTGCATCAATGAGAGCTCAGGTACCGCCATCTAGTGGTAGCTGAACGTCAAAATTCTCATGCGGCGACGGTACCACACTCATTGTGGTACCGCTGAAAGAGATGGTACCATTACTGGGGAACGCACTAGGTCTGCAATGGTTGTAGGACCCAACACCGCAGCCCCATTGGAAAGAAAAAAAAAACTATTGAGACTATTGAAGTTTAATTTTAAATCAGAGAAAACCCAATGTGTCTTACCGCCGTATTCACCGTCAACTCTAACCTCATGGTTTGACGCGAAACCGGTCTCCAACCTGAAGTTACCGCGGATTTCCTATTCCCCATCAACTTTGACTACGCGCAAACAGGTTCCCGAAACCATGCCAGGTCGAGTAACTCAACCAAGCTCCAGAGAAAAGTTAAGGTTTGAGCGCATGCTCAGTACATGTAAACATTAGCAATGGCGGACTGGATGTTGCGATAATTGGAATATGTTGAGATTTTAGAGCTTTCTTCGCTTTACACGATCTTGAATTTCTGAAGAAGCCTTACAAAAAATACAACTTTAGAGTTGTTTTAATTTTATTAACTAGTATTGTTCAATGATTTCTTTGTCACTTTTGTGTGTTTCCGATAATGTTTTTCTCTCGGGAGCTATTACTTCATTAAAGATTTTGAAACTTTATCATGATTCCTAATTGAACAGAAATACCAAACAATGGGGGGTAATATATCTTTAGTATTTTTATTTAATTATTTATTTTTCTCTCTCCTTGTTGCTTTTTGATATAATTTTATTCTACTTTAAAGTGTACATGTATATACTGAACTTTTAACATGCGTCCTGATTTTTTTTTGCCAAGGTTACTTCTGGGCCTGCGAAGTTCATGTGGAATATTTTGATTTATGTATGTCGAATAAAATAAACTTGTTGACCTTTACCATGTGTTTTATGTCATTGGCCAATTTACATTTGCTTGTACATTCTTTTCTTTTTTTTTAAATTTAACAAAGGTTTTGAATATGTGAAAAGCTTCTTTAAAAAAAAAAAAAGACATATGAAATGAATCCATAATGCTAATGGCAGTTTTGTGTTTAAAGGTAAACTGCAAGGTTTTTGAAAAAGTCAAAATATTCGCCATATGTATTTGTATTAATGAATTCATATTTGCATTAGAAAAAGGGTTCTTGTTAACCCCAAATCACATAATTTTGAATTTGCCGTTTCATGCAGTTGTAAGACTTAAACCAAATTTTTGCTGTACTTTGCCAATACGAAGTGATTGTAAGAATAAAGTATTCACAATAGTTATAATTGAAATCAAATGCATTTTTTAAATACTCGTATGAATTTAATGCAAATCCATAGCCAGATTTTTTTTTTTTGGGGGGGGGGGGAAAGACTTTGAAACACTTATGTTGAGGAAAGTTTCAGGGAGGAATATATGCTACATAGCGAAAATTGGGGGGGGGGGGTTCGTGGGCATCCCTGGTTACAGCCTTGATTTAATGAAAGAATATTCAAATAAAAATTTAAAAGATACAATAATACACTACTGCTTGGTTCATAATGATACATTTCTATATTATATATATATCGTTTGTGAATGGTACCTTTCTAATGTCAGAAAGAGATATATTACAATGATAAAATTAGTTATAATTTCCTATTCGTTAAATATATATATATTTTCATTTTCCGAGAAAAATTTTATTGGATTCTTTACTTTTCAATATTTTTTAATTTTTTCCACGAGTGCTAGAAGTAATACCTTCTCAAACGGGCTAAAAACCACTCGTGTTTTATTCATTACTATACCGCAGAGAACGGGAATTTTAAAAAACGGGAAACGAAATGTACACTGCGCGGCGAAAAAGCATGAAGAAAATCATGTGATAGTTTTGACCAATAACGGGCCTGCGTACGTTCCCACATGGCGTCGAGTTGACTAACTTCGTGGTTGGAAAACCCCAGGTTGATTTTCCTCCGTGAATACCGATTTTTAACTTCGCAGCGCTGAGCCCCAACTCCGAGTTAACGGATCTCGTGGTTTCACGCGTGGAGTTAGATTGACGGTGAATATGGCGGTTAGTGGCGTACTGTATGCTATCTATGTTTTATATTTTTCTTGAAGTGTATTTACGAACAATAATTCTCGTATGTAAAACTTTTTGGAATCAAAGTATGACGCTAACACTGTATTTTAGAATAATAATTATAATAACGTTGGTTAAAAGAAAAAACGGTACAGAAGTTTGTCGAGTGTAATATTGATGGGTAAACAAACCCAGGTAAAGTTGAAACTGGTCTTCTATATGTCAAGAAAGTCAAATTCAAGAAAAAAGAACTGGTAAATACTTTGTAAGTTTTTTTAAGGAATAAAGTTATTTTTATTTTGTAGTGTAAGACAATTTTGTACAAAAAAAAAAAGAGAGTTTGAAGTTTGAAAACAAACTATGCTCACACTTCAGAAATAAAAGGAGGAAAAATGTTAAATAACAAACAAAATGGTAAACTCAACTGCATCAAAAACAGAAACGCTGATACACTCAGAACTTGCTAAGAATGTGCCCTTTATTCGTCAAAAGAAAAGGTTTAATTGTGGCAAGTCTATATTATCAGCGTCAGAGAAAACTAATCTCAATATGAAGCTGCGGACACTAACTCACTTAATAAAGAAACCACCTCCAACTCAGAAATTCCATTATCTGCTCAGAACGTGAACAAGCAGCTCAGGTAAATGGATATTGCAACCTGCTAACCCTAAGCTTATTTGCCAAGGCACGGTGAGAATTGAATTACCGATGCGTTTGTCTGGCTGTAGATGGATCAGGACGTCCCAGGAATCTGATATTGTTATCTCCAGCGCGGAAAATAGAGTAGAACGGAATACGTTAATTAAGTTCGTGTGGCATTTTATCGAAGAAATCTCGTCTAATAATGGAGATCAGCGTGTAGTTCCTAAATCAAAATTAATTTATTCACAAGCATTTCATTTGAAAATGTGTTTTTGTTTTAGAAGGAAAAAACAAAAGAAAAAGGTGTATAGATTTTTTAACAAATGGATAACATTTTTTGAAAATTTTCCATTACTTTAGTTGATCAAACCACGATGAGATATTTCGTTGCGGATGGGACATTTGACTGTTTATTTCACTTCAATGTTTCAAATTATTAATCTTGATTAATAATTTGAATAATCCCGCTCATTTTTTTAATGAGTGTATAAGCAATGCTTATGGCAATTGGATCAAGGATTAAATGAAAGAGTGCAAAAAAAAATATTGAAAATTCGTTGCGGAGGGGACTACAAAATATTCCAATTTTAAAACTTTCGCTTTGCATCCTTATTTCTCCTCTTTATCATAAAGAATTGAAATGATTTTTTTTCAGCCATAACATGTCATTGTTCTACTTCATTTTAGCAAAAAAATTGCACCCGAATAAAATAAGAACAATAAAAAAAATTAATTGCGAAAAAAAGAGAAAATTTAGCATCGTGTTGCGGAGGGGATCATTGTAAAGGTGGCAATTTGGATTTTTCATTGATTCATTCATTGCGAATATTTTTTAGCAGCTGGATATACTTTTTAGTTATCTAATTATGCAATTAGCATATTTAAAGTTGATATTAATAATTTTTTTAAATGTTAGAAGCATATTGTTTTTTTAGTGCCTTAGGACCAGTTAACGAGGTTTGGCCCTAGTATCAATAAGAAACTAACAATATGAGTAGAATTCTGGAGACACAGATTGGTTTTGTTTTTTCACAAAATGAATTTGGTAGTGGAAACAAATGAGAAATTTTATCTTATTCTAAAACGCTCAGAATGTTGTCGTCTTTTAATACTTTCTTCCCTACATCAATAACTCTTTTATGCGTTTTTTTATTAAAAAAAATAGTGCTGTGAAAACGTAAAAATTCAGATCATCATTTTCATAGATTAGAAAATGGCAAGATAGTACAAAAAAAAAATTTGAGCAAGAATTTATAAAAAAAATATTTGGTACAATATTCTGTTGAAACTGATACACAAGCTAATAGAGGAAATTTGTTTTTTCCTTTAATTTGAAGAAAAAGTATTATGTTAAATAATTATTGGATAAAAATATCACATTGATAGTTTTATTACGAAACGGTCCAAACAATTTTAGAAAATTGTATCCTGAATTTCCAGCGTTCATATATTTGTACTTTCTATATGATTAAATAGAAATTTTTTTCTTACATTTCCTTCTTTTAAGAAATAACAACCCTTTTAAACAAAATAACCTAATGTTCTGAATTAGTTTTTAAAGTAGCACTAGTAGTAATAATTTTAATTGCAACAACAAATGTTAGTAAAAATGATAATATTTATGATAATAATAAACACAAGGATTGTGACAGTGAAAAAATAACTGACATGAAATTCCAGTAATTTACGTTTTAGAAATATATTTACTTAGGAACTGGAATTGGAAGATGTTAATATATTGAATAATTTTATTTGATAATTTTATTTGAAAATGTTTCTAGAAAGATTTTTTATCTTTTGTTTATAAATCGAATAGAAAACGTTATCATACGTTAATGTATTTTATTTCTTATTACATTATCACTTTTATAATCTTGCCGGAAATTCATAAAACATTATTCGTTGTACCCAATTTAGTTGCCACCTTTGTATTTATTCAATTTTTGTTTTTCTATGTGCAAATAGAAAAACAAAATAAAGTAATACAACAACATTAAAGAAAACGCAAAGCAGCTCTTTAATGTTAGCTGTTTTAAGAAACCGCAAAATACTTACGTTGATTTCGACAAAGGGTGAAAACAAAAGCAATTTAACATTTCTCAATATACGATCGCAAATAGAAAACCATAAAAAAATTATACAATCAATCTTTAATGGTTTCCAACGCAAATGAAAAACACCTGATATTCAAATCGCCTTGGGACACCCAAATAAGCTTCAATTCCTGCTGGGAAAACTATCATATAAATTAACGATTCCCAAAAAACTTCCAATTTACAGAGAAAAAAATCCCAAACATTATCGCACAAAACGCATTTGCGGCCATTTTATACACCTGCCACCTAAACCTTAGGGAGACATAAAAATTTAAATTTATCTTTTCCGCTTGTATTATGAGCAGAGTAACTAAAATCATTCCCGGAGCAACGGGAACAAAAAAATATCTAGAATATGCAATGATTCGCACGGCAAGTACGCTATAAAATGCTCGTAGACAACATTGAATTGTAAACTACCGTCGAAGTTTCGCTCAACCATCTGTGACCCAAGTTCAGGTTGGGAACGTGTATTGTCGCTTGCCCCACCCCCAGTCCCCACCCCTTTCGGTATTGATCGCTGGAATTGTCGATCTGGCTTCTTTGGGAGAGCTTATTTCATGCGTGTTTGAGTTTAAAGGGGCCATGCTCTTTTCCGACGATAATTTAGAAGGAGAGGTAATTCTTCTCCTTAGGCATTTTCGTCTTCGCCCCTACAGGAGCAATTAGTGTTTTTATTTTTAATTTCCACCACTCCCATCCGGCAGTTATTATTACCCTGCGAAGCTAATTAGTTGAGGTATGATTTAAGAGGACCGTTTTGAGCTGGTAATTAGTTTCGCAACAGTTAGAGATTGACGAAATAACCTTGGTGCAACGTGTTAGGAATGCTCGTATTTTAATGTTTTTCCTTTTTTTATCTCAACGAAGAATGGGATCAATTTTAGACACAATTTCCACTTCGTGATCTTACGAGGCCGCAATTTATTAGATGTGATAATAAGAGCATTGTTGCAAGTTGGATTAGAAAACCAGCACTTGTAAGTTTTAAAAGAAAAGTTTTGTAAACTTTAAGAATAATTCCAAGATATTCCGAGATTTTAATGTTCAAACATTCTTTTGCAGATGCGTTCATGTAGTAAGTAAACCCCCAAAAAAACTTATATATTTTATTAAAAAAAGGATAAAAAGAACTATATTTTTGCCACAAAACATCATCTATAACATAAAAGTACAGAAATATACGCTGATCAAAAATAAAAGGAAAATTTGCTTTGTCTTCGTCAAAAGCTATTTCAGTTAAACCGAAGCCGCATCTAGACTTCCGCTGAATAGATGTTTGACCTTTCAGGATATGGGCTAAGGCAGGGGTCCCCAACCTTTTTGTACCTAAGAGCACATACCAGGATATCGGTCGAATGGCGGGCACCATTTATTTTTTCAAAATAAACTTATAGTTGGTGGACATAGTTAATAATACACACTACATATAATGCACAAATAAATTAATTTCAAAAATTAATTTAAGATATGAATATAATTATTATTTATATTCTTGTACAAAATAAATGATGACTAAATTGCTTGCCAAAAATACGGAGCATAAAAATTATTTATAAGGTGCATAAAATACAGTCAATTTCATAATTGGGAGAATATAATAAAATTACTGCTCGCAAGCAATCGTCAATGTGTTCATCAGTAAGTCGTAATTTTTGATTTTTTCATGATATTCATTGACATTTATCATTATTGGGTTATTCATAGTTTGGCCCTTTAGTCATATACTCTATATTATAAATGTTCTTTAGTTAAAATGTAAAACAAATATTTTATCGTTGGACACAAGCAGCGGGTGCACCTAGGCCGATCGATGGGCGCCATGGTGCCCGCGGGCATTAGGCTGGGGACCCCTGGTCTAAGGCAATTTTTCGATTTTGTGATGTAATGCTTATCGCGGATTGAGCTCAAGTCAGGACTCCATCTAGTAAAATTCAGTGTTATATAAACGTAATCGTAAAACAATTCCTTAATACAAAGTTGTGTGGAAGTACTCACACATACAAAGAGGATCAAATACACGTGAACATTATATACATTCATTCGTTTATGAATCTTTTTAAGTCCTTCTGCTGGAAAGATTAATGCTTACTAGAGTTCCAAGAGCGGTCGAAATGCCACGGTAGTTTACTAAATATTTCAAGTTCAGCCTCGAACGTTTAAACAACTTTCATACATTATAGTTTTTCTGTTTGACAATCGTTTTTTTTGTTTAAATATTTCAATTAGCAATAATCTCTCCTCGAGCGACTGATTAACTACTGAGTAAATTATTTAGTTAAATGCATTTGTAACATATTTATACATTGTAACAAATAATAGATGGTGCCTATGGTAAATGATAGTGGCGCCATGTACTCTTGGCGAGGACTCTGTGTTATAGAAAGTGCAGACGTAGTGTTGTTCTCTGTGTGTGTCCATGTTCTGTTGTAAAAATGTGTTCTCTTAGTGTATCGTTTTGTATGCTAATTAAAAATGTGTGTTTTGTAATTGAAATGAGTGGATATCAACTACAACATAAATTATACCTTTCCACTTGTTCTTTTGTGACGAAAAGATATATAAAAATTTTCAGGACGCTCTTTTATTTTTGTAAAAATTAGAAGTGAAAACAATCACTTTTAATTTTATTAGAAGTTCAAAATGCTAATGCAAATCAACAAACATTCGAAACGTTGATTCGAAGCAAAATAACGCGTCGCCGCAATTATTATCTCACTTTATATTACGATGGACAATTTTAGCTTGAAATTGTATTTCATTTTGTTTGACATTGTAATAGAAAAACAATCTAACTGACTTATCATACATATATTTTGTTTGGAAATGGATTAACGGATTCCTTAAGATTAGTAGTATTTTGTTTCGCCATTTATTTAATAGATTACATTTTCTCTTTTGCTTTGTTCTTGACAATTTTTTCTTCTTTGAATTCTAAACAATAAAAAATCTATTGGGCTTCGAATCTACGCCGAAAGTAGGAGAAAAAGAAAAAAATCCATTTTTTAAATTTATAACACTAAAACTTATCAATAGCTACTAAATAAAAAAAGTAAGAAAATCGGTTGACAAACAGAGGACAAAACAATGCTTAAGCATACTAAAACCTTACTAACTTTTATCTAATATTCTGGCGTTATAAATGCAAAGAAAAAAGTCACTAATAAAAGATAAATATCTGTATATTTCTGCATCAGCTTGAAACTTTTGTACACATTACTAATTAATATAAATCTTTCGCGGCATTAGTACCTCTATATGAATAGGCAAAAACAAAACAGTTAATGCTTTTGCACTTTTGGTTATTAATTACGGTATTTTGAATTTTTTAAATTCAAAGTATTTTATCTTTAAAATTAATACCAACCTCCAGAATAAATGCAACGAAAATGAGGCACAAATTTTGAATGGAAAATGTAACTTTTATTGCAAATTTCTTTAGATGCATTGGATTTGTATAAGTGTACAGTCAGAGAAACATAAATATTTACTATTCATATGATTCATTAGATAAAATAGTATATATATGCTACATATGCTATTTTATCTAATGATACATTTTTAGAACTAGATCGGTTGACCTCAATATAAGTAGCACTAAGAAAAGTACAAGATATAAAACTAAGAAAAAAAGAGTAATTATAGAAAGATTCTCCTTATCATCCTGTCATTAATTAGCATCCATACTTTATAATTTCTCCGAATTCAAACGTTTAAATTTTCTATGAGTTTCTGAGAACAATGACGAGGCAAAATATTTCTTACTTATAAAGAAAAATTTCTTAAAACGTTAAAGGGTGCTTTTGAAGTAAGTAAAGTAAACGAAGAACACTTAGAAAGGAAAGCCTGTTATTCAGGTGAATTTTCGTACGTGTCGTATTATTCAGGTAATTTTTATCTGGAAAGAGAAATTAGTTTGGGGATACTTTTGAATGAGGAAAATTCCTTCCTATCCATTTGAGTGCAATTAATATCCTTTAAAATCCTCTTCATCAACTAGACACTTATTATCTCTCGGTGTTAATGTAGATAATTAACAAGCTATAAATATCTCTTGACGATCATCAGATTCTTTAAGAAAGTATGAAGTATTTCTGAAAAGTCATTGAAGTAAAATGAAGAATCTTTTCTTTCTTTTGAAGTTAAATATAGCTGCTAATACGTCCTTTTGTGCTAATTGAAGTAAAAATTCCGATTTCTTACCATAAGTGTCTTAGTGGTAGAATTATTGCTTACATTTCTGTAATTCATTTTACATCCTTCTAATTTATTCATTGCCAATACTTGAGCCTTTAACCTTATGCAACATATAATAATTATCACAGTTGGGTTAAATTGGATAAATAACTAGAATTTAATTTAAATAATGGCCGTGAGCTACCATTTGGAAATGTTTTAAAAAGCATCGGAAATTTCATGGAAGTAAAATAAAGAAGTCTTTATTTATGTGGACAACGCATGGGTAGTTACTTCGAAGTTGCTTTATGCTTGGTGAACGTTCTACTGTCTTATTTTCTTGAAGAGGATTTAAATGCTCTTTTACAATCCATTTCCCATGAGCTTGAGACAATAAATGTCCTTGCTTTTAAATGTCTTCTCATATGTTCAATTGTTATTTGAACATTCCCGATCTTTACTTCGTTAAAAGAAGAGCAAAACTATACCTTGGTGACAGTCAAGCATTTCTCTAATAAGTTTTAAAATCCTTTTAAAATAAATTTAGGTTATGCGGTATATGGAGCTAGGTATTTTCAGTTGACGTAGGCACAAAAAAGTTAAAGTAAAGCTTTTTTTGTGTCTACGCCAACTGAAAATGTTATGCTTAGAATATAACTAAATTTGGTAACCATACACACATGGATCCTTATGGAAAAAGTGATGATTAGGTTTTCTTGGTAATTCCGTCAAGAGGGATGGCTCAATTGAACGTTTTTCTCAAAATTGAACGTTTTTGTTGTACTTATTTGGATTTATTCCTATTCTGTACATTATTTGACTAATTTTCTGAATTATATGAGTATTTTTCGTAAATTTCTCTTTTAAATATTTTAGTTGTGATCTAATATGACGAAAATTGTCACGTCACTAAACAATTTCTTTGCAATTTATGCCAGTAGTTTTAGCAATTCAAAATGATATTTAGTGTTAGAAATTTTTTTTTTTATCTCCGCGGTAAAGTTTTTGGCTTTAAAAATTAGAAATTTTGTGGTGGCTTCATGAGAAGTGCCTTGCGACCCTATGTGGAGTCGCAACCCACAGGTTGAGAATCCATGGTGTAACGTATTTTACATTCAAAAGTGAAGTACCTGCCCGAAGATATAGTTATTTTGTAACTCATCCATATAGTGTCAGTTGGGATATTCAGTAAACTCAACTAAAAGCCACGACTGAATATTCCAGCCAAATGAGAGTAGGTGTAAGTGGGTGTGTTGGAAACCAAACAACACATTAGTGTTGCCAACAGCCATTTTAACCGTTTCTTTTAGTTCTTAAATTCTTTAAAATCATTACTTATAAAAGCACTTCCTGTATTTACTTTGGTTTCATTACAGCCAATGTAAAGATAGAAGAAATTATTATCGGAAGAGTTTTCTTCTCATTCTTCCACAGCAATTAAAGTAATTGGTTTCAACATTCTCATAATCTACTATGCAATTATTATTACCCGGTGCTAAATTATTTTTTCATTCGATAAATATTTTGTTTTAACAGTCGTCAGATATAATTCCAAAAAGTTTTGAAACAATTGGAAATAAGTAAACATAGCGTGAAATAAGCAAATATCCCGTAATTTTAACGAATCAAGAGTAACTTCTTAAAAGTATTTAAATACTTGAATTTTAAATGTTACTGCGTTCTTGTGACGGTAATTGAACGGTAGAAAGAATGTTTTTATATATACAGTCCCTTTTCACCCCTTTGAAATAATGACTTTAATTTAAAACTTCTTCGCATCCGCTGAACGATTATTTAAACACTCCTGATGCTCGTTTAATTAAATGGCAAGCAAAATGACGCCTCGACGGCAGTAAAATATTTCCCCAGTTAGTTTTAAAATTCTTTTGAAACAAAGATAAGGCAAAAGAAAAACAATTCATTTATTTGTACATATCAAATATAGTTAACTTATTAGTTGTTCAAGTTTTTCAAATTATACTTCCTTTTTTTGGTTTATAATAAAGTAAAGCCGGTAGAGGTGGCGCACAATGGGAAAACATGATAAAAAAAGAGTGGAAACGCTAATTTTATGCCAAATCTTTGGTACCTATTTCTTTGTTATGTTGCAATTTCAAACGGCAGCAGGCATAAAGATAAGACATCTACTCACTGCTCTTCTAATAGGCTATATGGTTTTCGATAATAAGTAAATTATATTAATAATACTTGCAAGTAAATTGTCAAAATAGAGGAAAAAACGTTTGCTTGAGAACTATATTGCACCACCACAATAAAAATCAGAGGAACAGTAATGAAAATTCAAGCCCTTACATTTGAAAAGCGAGCAATAAAAATGACGTTGTATCATACACTTTCAGGGAAAAAAACTTATGAATTTGAGCAGACACTGTGCTTTTGTGGCTGTACAATTATCTGAAGTGCCGGTGCTCTCACATCTCCGCTTCCCTCCAAAAATGCAAGTGCGCCATCTCTCCGACCGCACCACCTCATCAGGTTTTACCTTATTATTTTTATCACAGTAGCTTAAGTACAAAAAATACATTGTGTGAAGAAGTTTCCATTTGTATCCATTTAAGATCCATTAATTTTTAATTAATGTTATTATTATTATTATTATCTTGGTAGCTAAGCTGTTGTAACATCTAGTATTACGTTAGTTATATAACAAGGCAAAAGGATCTCTTGATGGTCGTGAGGTATTATTTAAAAAAGTTTAAAACTGATATCGTAATGTAAGTGAAGTGAAATGGAGAAGCCTTCATTATTTTTGAAAATCAAGGATAATCGCTTAAAAGTTCTTCTTTCAAGTAGCCATTCATTAATTTGGATGAATGATTTAATGAATCATAAGTGGAATGAATGAATGGCAAGCTGTGTTTTTAAAATTTATTCAATTGTTTTTCCGCCTTTCTGAAACAACTAAGCTCCACGCGTTATTTTCTGCTCATCCACCAAACAATTGCTCTTACGTCAGGTGTTATCTCAGATGAACAATCGTAAAATAATTCCAATTAATCAAATACCAATCTACTAAATCCCCAATTATTCGATTTGGATTTTAAGAGGGAAAAATGTTTTTGTTTCTGACTGATTAAAGTTTTCGCAACTATGGATTGCAGTTAGATTTTTGTCTCTCTAATTTTCTGCTTACGGATTAAACATAAAAAAGTGCTTAGATGGTTAAATATTGACTTGCAGAACTTGTAAGTAACTGCTTTAATAAAGCAGAACAAAAAATTTAATAAAATCTACCTTAAGAATGTTTATAGGAACGATTAGAGTGCCTACATTCAAAAATTTAAAAGTATTATAGGGTAATAGGCATAAAGAATGACGCTTAGACCTACAGCAGACTTTAAAACAAATAACGTTTTTGCTGACATCTGAATTTAAACAAGAAGTTCCGTCTAGAACTATACGAGCCTACTTTCCCGTATACACAGATCCAAATTTATAATATAGCTATCACTTTATCTCTCTTTCACATTTAGCTTTAGTTCTTAATTGCTTCAAATATACTTTCTTCAACGAATAATACATATTCATTCACTCACTCATATATTCTTTAATTTATTCAGTCCTTCATTTATTCATTCATTGATTCTTTCGCTCATTCATTCATTCATTCATTAATTATTTTACTCTTGCATCTATTCATTCATTCATTCTTTCATTCATTCATTCATTCATTTATTTAATGAGAAATATCCTTAAAAATCCCGATTAAAAAAATTCATAGGAAAATAGGCTCTTTCAGTTCTTGTTGAACTTGGTATCTGTACATGTTCTACAGCGTAATAACTTTCCGGTAAAGTTTGTTGCAATCAAATCCGTCGGTTAGATCGGGATTTAAATGGGATTGAAAATTCCGGTAGGCGCTAATGTTAATTTGGTACCTTTCCATTATCACGGCACAAATCTCGCCAAGCAAACTTTTTAGCAACAGCACACGAAAGGATTACTAGCAGCGATATTTTGTTTGGCGTTGGCTGCATCATTATTGGCGAACTTATCGCCTGCAACGAGACGATGGAAAAATGACGCTAATTTTTTTTTTTTGAACTGTTCAAAAATGACCAAAAATTTTCAAATCAATATTTCACGCCGAGAGCTTCTTCCAATAAGCTTGATCATAGGAACTTGGATCTTGTGCCCAGAGTTTACATAATTTGCTTCACTTTCGAACATAGGGGCTAATGTTAAAAAGTTTTGAACTGTTCAAAATTGAACGAAAAAATGTTCAAATCAAAAAATAAAATTTGGAAATTGATGTCCTTGCTGAAATCTTTCGAATGCAACGAAAAAACTTTTGGATTGGACAATTTCCTCAAAAGTTATTTTGGAGGGACACACGGACCGACAGACACACTTTTTTCTCATCTCAAAACCCTACTTTCAATTTTGTTTATTCTTCAAACTTTATTTAATTACTTAAGTTATTTTTGACTTTTCTTGATTTCTAACGATATTTTCACGATATATTAAGCCTTCTTCAATGCTCTGTTATTAATTTTTTACTTTTACGGGAAAGTAGGCTAAAAATGCAATAACAATAACTAAAAAAAACAGAAATTTCGACAATATATCATTGGGGAATACTTCCAAACATCGCCAAAAGGACCTGGATTTGGCAACTAATTTAAAAACTTGTATCATTAAAAAAAATTTAATACTGCATAGGAACATTCGTAAGTGAAGAAGCACTTGTTTATGAAAGTTAAGAACATATTTAAGATTAAGATGCAAACTTCTTTTTCACATGGCATTTAATGCTTCTGTGATTTTCCAGTAAAGAATAAAAGAAGGGAAACAAATATTTTTAAGTACTAATTGCTTTAAAGAAGTTAGTCAAGTGGAAAAAACTATTGTTGAATTGTGGAATAAATATTTAAAATTGAAGTAATAAACTACAGAATAGATGCTTGTGCGTCAGTACTTACGTTATTTTGAGCAGAAATTATAAAAGAAGTTACCTCTATTGTAACAATTAGTTAAAGTGAAATTCGAAATCAAATACAGTTTACTCAAAAAATTAAATTACATCACGTTAAATATAATGAATACAATGCAATTGTATGTTCTATGAACGCTTAGGTAAAACTGATTCGACAACCCCATACAATTCTCATTTCTCACAGCTGCATAGGCGGCATTTCTAATGATATCTCTCTCTGATTTTAATATTTTATTGTTTCATATTGCTCATTAAATAACTGGTGCTGTTAACTGAGACTTGTTTGCATTTTTTCATCAGTACAATCGGAAAATCTTCGATCATTTGTATAAAAATACTTTTGTATCTGCCAGATGCGAGGAGTGAACCAATTTTTAGCGGATTTTTTTAATACAGCTAAATATTAATTAGTTCGTGACTTTTTGATTAAAAAAGCAAGAGAATGCAAATCTTATAGTGTGAGAAATAATTTTTTCTATCTTCTAAACTGCTATTTTTGCACAAAACATTTTCATTTGCTGTTATAAAACGAATTTGCGTAAAAATTAGTGCACTTATGTAGTAAAGCACTTATGTAGTAAATTAGTAACATAGGTAACACGTCTCCTACAAAAAGTAATTTTGAAATGTCCATTCATTGTATGAGAAATACTTTTATTCTCTAGTGTGTTAAATATATTCGAGACACGAAAAACTGAAAGAAGTGATTTTGAATTCCGTGACAGTTAAAAATATATTTTTTGCAAGTTTGTGTAATAGTAAGGCGTGTCGGAGCGTGATACTTTCTTCATCATACAAAAGAAAATTTTACGAATTTTTATCACGTATCACGATTGTAAGTGAAATATATTATGCAATTTTATTTTCCTAAGTCGGTATTTGGCCGTGTTTTTACGTTATATTAACATATCTAAAAAATAATTGAACGTTTGAGAAGAAACGTATTTCTGGAAAGGAAAAAAATACTCTTTTTTATTTATTTATTTGATATTTTTTAATTTTTTTCGATGAATGTATTAATCTGCAACAAGGACTCATGAGTTAATCCTACTTTTAGAAATGACACGTAACAGTTGCACTGAAAATTATTCAGGAAAAAATGTTTTCAACATATTTGAAAATTACATAGTTTATTTGATATTTTATATAATATATAAAATATCAAATATTAGTATAGAGTCATTATATATATATATATAAGTAAACTCTCATCTAGGATGCTTCACAGAATAATTCAAGTATCGCCGGTTCCCTGAAAACTTTACCTTTATATTTGGTTGCTATACACTCATTTTATAATTTCTCGAAAAATTATTATGTGCGAAATTTTATATTATTTTATTTTATATTTAGGCAAAAATTAAAGCTGAGAATACGTGCAAAGCATCATTCTTCCGTGATTTTCTGCTTCTGGATCCAACTCCCCTCCCCCCTCACTGATATATTTTATTTAAAATTTATATTCAGTGACAATTATCAATGTGCATTATATGTTTGTTTTGCTTAGAATTAAAAAAAAAGGAATGCTTACAATATTTTCAATGCTTAAACCAGTTTTGGAAATGAGTGAATCAGAGTTCCAAGATGTCATACAACTCTCAGTCAAACGCTATCTGTTAAGCATATGCAAATGTAAATAGCAATTGTAATAAGCAATTACGTAAACTAACTCACAGGCATAAATGACAATTATTATGACTAGGAATTCATTCTTAAAAATGGGTATTTAACAGCCTTGAATGCCATATTGGGCCATCGCATTCTCTTATACCACGGAACACACTACTATTTAGGTCGAATGACTTTCACTCATTTAAAGATCTAGCAAACGTCATAGATTTATTGATGATTATCAAAAAATTGAAAACGTCATCTTATACATGGTTTTTACTTGTGAAGTATTAGAATTTATACTGTAATATAAGTGCATTCTGTAGTCGCCAATCGCCGCCTAGGGCTGCCTACTTTTACTGTCTTATTGCCCATTTATACCGACATTGTATGCTTTGTCTTTCTTCAAAATCTTCAAATTAAATCTACTTAAATATTTTCACATTGGAGAATCATTATAACAAATAATTAAAAAAATAAATCAGTCTCGTTTAATTTGCAGATCATGAAAGTTATCTTAAACTTAGAAGACCTCATCACCAAAACAATTTCTGAATCATTTCCGGTTAGCCCTAAAGAGGTTTTGCGCAGAAGTTTAAGTTAATTAAAAGATTTTGTAATTAAAGGATTATTTAATTTTCACGGGAGTTTGAAAAATTACTTCGAACATTTTTCCTCCGGGCATTTTTCTCAAAAATAATGAAATCTCTTAATTAATGAGATTTTGCTGCGAAACTTCATCGGTATGCTAGTTTATAATGAAAGCAGTCTGAGGTGGAAGAAGGTTTTGTTGATTAAATATTCAATCACGGACTCAAAAATGCACGTTTACTGAGAACAAATATTTTTTATTGATACATTTTGTTTTTTACTCGAAATTTTTCTCAAAGTTAGCATGAAAAAATTAATTAGAAAAGCAGATTTCTAATGCTGTTATAGATTATTATATTAGTTTCAGCAAAACGGGATATTCTATGAATCAATAAGGAAGGATATATTTTTTTTTCTCTTGATAAAACTCTTTAAATTTTTCTATATGAGAGAGAGGTAGAAGAGAGAAAGAGAGAGAGAGATAGAAGAGAGAAAGGGGAGAGATATATGTAGAAGAGAGATAGAAGAGAGAAAGGGGAAAGATATATGTAGAAGAGAGAAAGGGGAGAGATATATGTAGAAGAGAAATAGAAGAGAGAACGAGATATATCGAAGAGAGAAAGGGGAGAGATATATGTAGAAGAGAGATAGAAGAGAGAAAGAGATATATCAAAGAGAGAAAGAGAGATATCGAAGGGAGAAAGAGAGAAAGAGAGATATCGAAGAGAGAAAGAAAGAGATACAAGAGAAAAAGAGAGAGATAGAAGAGAGCAAGAGGGAGAGAGGGCGAGGGAGAGAGGGAGAGGGAGAGAGAGAGGAAGAGAGATAGAAGAGAGAGAGAACAGAGAAAAAGAAAGAGAAAGAGATAGAAGAGAGAAAAAGGAAGAGAAAGAGATAAAAGAGAGAGATAGAAGAGAGATAGAGAGGGAGATAGACGCGAGAAAGGGAGAGAAAGGGGAGAGGAAAAAATACCCAAAATTCTTTCCGGCCTTCTTTCTTTCTTTTTATGTATTTTTTCCCCCTCTTTCAAATAAATATGAATGTAAAAGTCTGTCACCTGTTATTCAACAGGTGCTTTTGCCTGCTTGTAAGAAATACTAACTTAAGTAACAAGTGAACAGCATTTTTCTAGTTATTGATCCAATTCTTTCTTTAGAATGCGTCATCCGCGCAATCGCAAGGGCCGTTTTTCTTTTCTGCCCACTAGAGAAGAGAGTAGAGTACAGGATAAAAAGTTTTTTCGAAATTGCTTTTGGCGTGACTTGGGAAATTTGTGTTTAAATACACATGAGTTTAAATACTTTCCATTCATATCTTAATGTGATCAAGCGCCTTAAAGATTGTTTAAAATTTATAGTTTTTTTAAAAAACTTAAAAAACATCTTTCTTTTTTTTTTGAAATTACTTTTGCTCTATGGTGCAAAAGTTGCGTGGTATAGATTTTTGAGAAAAATAGAAATCCATTCATGTCTTCTCGTGCCCGAAGTTCCTCCAAAACATATGAAAAATGTATGTTTTGATGAAAATATATTGGAACTGCAAATTCATTAAAATGTTCAGAAAATTTTAAGTTTAATAAGGCCGATCCTTCTTTTTTGCTTATAATTATTCAAAATTTCAATACAAGCCCTTTTTCAACACATTTAAATGCCGTGGGCACCAGAAGAAGTTAAAATTGAAACTAAAAAAAAAAAAATGCATACACTCCGCGCCGATTCTTTTACTCACATTTCGATTTTTTATTTACCCTACACGCTCTTTACTCGACTAATACTTGCAAAGAAGTTGAAAATTTTATATATACGTGTAATTTATGTTGGAGTAATTAAACGTGGCTAAAAATGGCGTCTCTTGGGAAAGAACGTTTTTTTTTTGTCATCTTCTGTATTTATAAATACAAATACAAATACAAATGCATTTTAAAATTCTAAAAAAATCATTCAAAACCAGAATAATTAAATTGCTAGCAAGAACAAGGTAATGCAGCATTCTAAGTTTTAGTAAGTGGTATTCTGATCATTTTGAATAACGATGCTTCTAATAACATGCAATAATTGTTGTTGCGCTGATATTTTTCTTCTACAAAATTTTACAAATTAAATCTTATGCTTAACCTGAGGTCCTTTGCATGAATATAAAGATTCTTTAAGAAGAGATATGTTTCGTTACTCTGATACAACCACTTTGCGGAAGACCTTAAAGTATAATCTTAACGATCCAAGAAATAAACGAGTGCATTGAATTGAAGGTAAATAACATTTGTAGAGAGAAGATGACACAGCAATTGCATTAGTTGTTTTTCCTTCAGATGATATAAATTTAATGTTAACATTTAACGCAGAAGCATTTTCCCGCAGAATTCAATAAATGCGAATTTTGCTACGCTATGCTAATCAATTAATTATGATGAATAACGATCTTGAACACCCGCTTTGCACTGGAAAACAAAACAGCAATAATTGTAACTTTCCCATATCCATTTGTTTTATTTGTTTAGCCCCATAAAACAGTCGTTAAATAAACACGCCATCAATGTATGATAAACAAAGCTCGCTCGATTTAAGTGGCAACAGCTCTTGTCTTTACGGAGGCATAAAATAATCGAACCACTAATGCATTCATTCTATCCTTTGATGACTTCAGAATCAAGAATCATAAATTATTCTTCATCACTCGAGGCATTGAATCTTTGTTGCCATTAATGGTTGTAACTTTATATTTGTTCTGACTATGTGTTTGATCCTTTGTGGTGGAGCTTATTCTTAGCTAAGATTAATGATAATGATAATGCTATGAAATTCGCGCATCCTCTTAGTACCGCTTTGACACGTAAGCAAAACATATTTCGTTTGGTAAAAAACCAACATACTAGGTAAAATAAATTTAAAGTTTTGAATCGTACAGGTCTTATCATTTCTGGAAATTAGGAAAGGGATCATTAATAAATGATGTCACGCTTCAATGGGGGGAGGGTGGCTCGCGAAATTGTGACAAAGTGTGACAAGGGGAGGGGAGGGGGTAACAAGAAGTGTGACATCATGCATTATACAACATAGCGGGACATGTGACAAAGTGGGGAGGGTGGTGTCCACTGAAGTGTGACATATTGTGACAAAGGGGGGAGGGGGGTCAAATATACGGGAAAAAAGCGTGACATAATTTATGAACGGCCCCAAAGATTGCGGAAATAATGTTTAAATTATTTTGTGAAAGCTAAACAAAATACTTAGCTAAAATTTAGCAAACTATACAACTGAAGTTATGAGGGTTCATGCATTAGTGAAATTTATACGTATTACTTATTTATGTACATTAAAATATTCTTTACCAAAAAAAAATAAAAAAAATCATTTATACAAAAAAGACAACTTTTATACTCACATATTTACATACATTCATACGAGCATAGGCTATTAAATGTAAGGAATATAATTGTGATGGACTTCCTAATTATAATTTCCTTTTAATTATAAATTAAAAGGAAAAATTAGAAGATAAATTTAATTTCAACAAAATATCGCGATTTGATGATATAATGTCAAATCCCTAAATGCATTTTGGAGCTTGTTTTTCTTTAAATTGTTCAAACTTAAAAATTTTATGCAAAAAATACTGCTAAATTTAGAACAACGCACTACGTGATTTTTGGATTATGTGAATTACTCGCTGTTTTACACACTTATTTTTCAATAATTTTACAGGGTATAAGCAGTAAAAAATTTAACAGATTTGTTCTCACTTGGGTTGCGATATTGAATGCGAAAAATAAATTACCTGGCAAAAGCAGCTCCGGTGGAAGGAATAATAGTTTAAAAATTTCACCCGCCATTACTTTTTTAACACCACGCAAATACCCATCTATTTGTTATACGTCACATCAGTTCTGACTAGATTAGTGATTAATCATAACGGTGGAGTAATTTTTCACTCTGTGTCTAGCCCACAGAGGTGAATTCCTGCTGGTAATTGCAGCTTCGTTTTACTTGTCATCAAGTGAATGAGGAACTTTGGCAGCATTTCCTAACCGGGGGACAGTCTGATGTGTGGAAATTAACGAGGACTTCAATGTCACACCCAACCGAGGGAGTGATATGAAAGCACTAATGGCTAAACTGAATTGTTCATGCATTTGCTTAGTGTGAAAGCTCTTAAGAGATGTATGATATTATCTGTTAGTTCGGCACTTGCCAACTCGATATTTATGGACTCGTGATTTAAAAGGTACGAATCTGTTTCAGTACATTCGGTAATTACATTAATAAAAAAATCTAATATGTGGGCCACATGGCGACTTTGAACGCTTATTCAATAATACATTTTTTTAACAACTGAAAAAATGGATGGGTGTGCTCATGTACACGCGTTAGAAGCTATACTTCTTAAATTAAAAGTTTTTAAAGATGAATTTATTGTTTTTTCATGGAGGGTTAGACACTTTCCAAGCCCATAAAGTACAGAGAATGCGGAAAATGGCCCGTTTCATATTAAAGAAACTTAATGTTTTTGTTGGCGTTTGAAATCAAAAATTGTATTAACGATAAGTGAATCGAATGTGCAAAAGGAACAAAAATATTATGTATAAATGCCTTAGAGCACAGCAAGAACATTTTAAATCCTAATACGTCCTTTAAACGTATTATTTTTATATGATTAGTTTTTTATTCAATGTGCTTCCTTTCCCTTAAAATTACGGTTTCTTATTAGAGCTATTTTTATTTGAGTACGTTAGCGTTTCAACTACCATTTTTTACTAATTCGTTGTTTTTTAAGATGTATAAAATTTAAAAAAATGACACCTATATATATATATTTCGTTTAACGTGGAACAGTTACGATTAAATTTTGCAATACGATACGATAGTGACATCACGCAAAAAAAAAAAAAAAGATATGTTAAGAAATACTTAAAAATTTGTTTAATGATTAGCCTAGAAAAGTAACATAATTTTTTGTCATCGTAACTTACGGACTTTAACAAATTTATTTCTACTTCTTAAAAAATATTTGTATCCCTAACTCAATTGTTAATCTTCGATTCTTTGGAGTGGCAAAATCTTAGTTTGTTTATATCGAGCAATCATTCTCATGTTTTTATCTGGCGATCTTTTCTTAAGCCTTTCGAATTTTAAAGCGTTTTTCGCTGCTTTAAAATGGTTAATTTCCGATTCTTTGGAGTGGCAACACCTTAGTTTGCTTATCTCGAGCGATTATTCTCATGTTAAAATTGATTGATGAACTTATAGCCCGTAGATGTTCTCGGAGGATCAGCTAGTTTCTTCATATTTTTCTAAAGTGGTTCGTTTTTATGAAACATTGAAGATCATTACTGAGCCAGGGCAAAAATAGGAGAGATATTTTCTTTCCATATCTTCAGTCAAGTGGCCATTTCATGTATTTCAATATTTCCACGATAAAATTAGTGACATTATAAGACTGATGAAAGCAGGGAACTCATCCGGGAATGTTAAATCAAAACCAAACCACTCGGGATAAACAGCGGACAATTCCCATTCGAAACGTGACTGCCGTTTTATCCAACCACTAATAAATGAACGAGTCAGACATCATTCCCCATTCCAAAAGGCTTTTCCTATTCACTAGCAAACGAGGTTTCCTACCGAGAGATGCGCCATTAAAGATATTCATCACACTCGTTTACGATGATCATTTAAAATGCAGTTTGCCATCAAGTATTCATGATTAGTTATGTGTTTGGAAGTGACGAAGTAAGAGGAATTATTTTAATTATAGATGACGTGGTGATTTGGTGGTTTGAATGGACTGGTATTATTATGTGTGGGAATAATTAAGTAAAAGCACTTTTCCTTTTTGTAAAAACATATTTGCAACAAATTATTACATAGTTTTGCAAGTACACGTTCGGAACAAGTAATTACATAGTTTTGTTAGTACGTATTTAGTTTTTAACGACGGCAAGGGGGCGTAGTGTTAAGGCACCGGCCATATACGCCCAAGTTTGCAGAATCAAACATGGCCCAAGTCGGTGGATTTTCAAGATGCAGAAAATCGTCAGCGCCCATGTCGTATGATTATGCGAAATATTGAAGATTCCTTGAGTATCTGTTTGGCTGGATACTATCGGCTAAATTAAACTCCTAGTGCAGTTTCGCATCGTTTAGAGCTCAGGTGCCGCCATCTAGGGGGGAATTGAGTGTGAAAATTCTCAAAGTGGCAATGGCATCCGCCGATAGGGGTGTCACTTGAAAGAATGGATGGTGATTTTCGAGGAAGGCACTAGGTCTGCAAAGGTTAGTGAATATACGCAGTCCCATTAGAAAGAGAAAAAAAAAAACAAATTGTGTGTCATATAAAGAAAGGAAAAAGTAATTCTTATTGTGAAAAGTTGGAACTTCTTTGTTAATAATGGAGACAAATATATTTTAAAGGTGATTGGATCTGTGAAACTTTTAATTATTGTTTCAAAGATCATTTAGTGGCTTGCATGGAGAGCATTAGCATTCCTAATTACTATACTTAAATGCATCATTAGTACAAAATAATTTATCAATGCATTCTGGTATAAATAGAATACATTAAAAATTTGCTGTGTAAAACTCCATACTGAGTAAAAATTGTGTTTTATTTATATGAGGTTGGAAATTTCTTGCTATTTTAAAGTGATTCGAGGTAGGTGAATGTACATGAGAATGGAGAGTTGTGAAACAGGTCAATCTCCACCATGCCGAAAAAGCTAGGAACTTTCTGAATGTCTGGACTACGCAATTTTGACAGCTAATGAAGCTGAATCAACTTATTTTGCTCAAAATTTTCAGTAAAATTACTCCTACGAAAAATAGAAACAAACGGACATACTTTCTTTTTTTATTATGAACAAATATTTTCCAACATGTTTTACATATTACATGCTAATAAAAACTGCAAATTAATTTCTTTTATTTACGAAATATGTGATCGCAATTCAACTACACATACTTAAACCCTAGGTTTCTATGAGCATTAAAGCCATTTTTCATTGACATAAAGTGTTTAACTATTGCTCATATCGACGATGGAACTCTCAGATGTAGATAAGGTGCTCTCAAAATGCAATCGTCCAATATCTTGACTGAATCTGACAGAATTGGATATGTCTGATAAAGCTTTTGGCATGCGATATCTCGAGCTGAAGTGATTGGTCATTAATCCAGAGATGAAGCCCGATCGTGAGCAGGTGAATTGAGATGGTTATTAATTATGGTCAATATGAATCAGTAGTATATATTAGAATTAGTGAATTGGTATCAGAAATTCTGAGTAACATTGAAATTTATTCAAGTTGTCTCTTATTTGAATTTATTTACTTTTTGTTGAATTTTAGTTTTTGCTTTTAAAGAGTCATGGTACTAAAACCTATAAGAAATTGCTATTGCTTATTTTCCCCTCCTTGTAATGATGCAATTAAACATCGTTATATGTGGTATAAACACAATGCAACGAAAATTGACGGTGCAAAAAGAATGCCTAGGTTAAAATCCAGTTCCAAGTAAAACATAAAACGCTGGATAGAATACAAAGAAAAAATAATAATTATAGTTATTGTAACAATTACATACACTAGTACTTTTTATACGCATTTAAACAATATTTTTGTGCAAAAATTAACACTACTTCATTTTTATATAGACTAACCACAAAGTAGTAAATATAATAGAGAATTAATTAAATATTTTGGGCGACAAATTTGTTGTCCTTGTATATTTTTTGTGACATTTGATGGTGGCTTAATGATAGTCGCCCTATGCTGGCGAAAAACCTAGTTATCTTTGCTCAGAAGAGTCCGCAGCAACACATGCAGTACTGAAATTTGGTACAAATTACTTTTAACTTAGGGAGCACCTCGAAGCATTTTTTTTGTTTTTTGTAAGTTTTTAATTTTTATTATTGCCTATTTTATTTAAATAAATTTATATGGGAAAATTTTCACATAAACTCCCTAATTGAGGGACAAAACAAAATCTAAAGTTTGAATCGCCTCAATATGAAAGAAATTTTTTCCTTCAAAAGATGAAGCTGGTTCTAAGTTTCTAAATTATTTAGACTATGTGTTATGAGCTTTTTTAAGTTTGCGAAATTCCTAGGCTTGACTTGATTCATGCACAAAAGCAAGTGTTTCTTCTTTTTTTTCATATGTAGCACTTTTTCTTACCAAATTTGGGGGGCATGTTGTAGGAAGAATATTAAAGTTAATTAGTACTTTCGTATTGTGGTGGGGTGGGTTTTTTAGAAATTGTTGTGATTACTCAAATGATACTTTTCACATGCATTTTATACAAATACAAATACAAAAGTGACGACCAGCAACAGGCACAGGTCCCAGCTGGGCCCTGTGCTTGTACCTGTGCTTGGTCCTAGTCAATTTAAGAATCCCCAATGAACATCAAGAGCCTTCTTAAAAGTCTTTACCCCACTGCAATTAACAGTGGCCTCCGGTAAACTATTCCAATTGCCTACAACCCTATTGAAGTAGTAATTTTTCCTAATTTCAAGATTAGCGTGAGGTTTGAAAAGCTTAAAGCAATGACTTCTGGTTCTGAACATAACTGTACAGTTATGTTCAGAACATAACTGTATGTTAGGTTCAGAACATAACTGTAGCCCATCAACATTTCCCATTTTAATGAATTTAAACCTCTGAATTATGTCCCCTCTAACTCTCCTTTGTTCTTGAATATATATATTGAGCCTCACCTTATAATCTAAGTCTGAAGGAACAGTTACAACCCTAGAGGCCCTCTTTTGAACCTTTTCCAATAAGGTAATATACTTTTTTAGGTAAAGGATTTAACCTAAGCAATAATATAAGTAAACAAAGAAAATGGGGGTCTTTTTAAACTCATACTCAATTAAAGGAGGTGTGTGTTATTTCTTTTAACTCCTTAGCAGGAGGAACGCAGTTGCAAGAATATGGTGTCTGCGTAAATAGGTTTTATCACGGGCAACGGGGTGGCGGGAATACTTTTTTAAAATTTAGGTTTAACAGCGCGCATTTTTTTTCAAGGTGGATGGGCGTGTTGACCTTTTTTACGGTTTTGCCGTGCACAATTCCTTGTAAACTCTTTTGCACGACCATCTCGTTTCTGCAAGGCCACCACAGGCGAATTCTTTGAAACTCTAAGCACGGAAAAAGCAGTGCAGTAAATTCATTTGAAATGCAAAAGAAATTGGTTTTGTTAAACAACTTACATTTAATACAGTAATTTAGCTTTAAAAGAGTTGAAGCATTACTTATTTATTTTTTGAATTTATTCTTTACCTTAATATTTAAATGCAAATGTATCTTTTCAGAATCTTTGCAATGTAAGTTTTTCATTTTTTGTGTCGCAAGTAAGTTTATACATTTCTCTAAAGCAATTCTAATTAATGGCATCTCTCTCTACACACTACTTCTTGAAAAGCATCCTATTCGCATTCGAATGCATCAATAGCATGAATCTCAGTTTTCAGTGTGATCGATAAATATATCAGATATCACAGCGCTAATGTTTCTCTTCCTCCTGAAAGCTTTTAATGCAGCTCAAAGGTAAATATTAATCAAATGCATGATGTTTATGAAACTACAGCAGAGATTTTGAGAGCTACAGAGATAAAAACCAGGAAGTTATATATTCGTTCTACTAAGAAGTTCTGACTGTTAATTTTTTTTAAAGGATGGTAAGTGGTACATTTAAAATTAGATTAAAATGAGACTGCCATGACTTTAAAATTTCTGAGGCAACAACTGAAACGCTTTTATTTTAACTTTCAGTTTGAAAGTAAAAGATTATTTTTTAAGAACTAAAAATTGTTACTACTTTTTATGGTTTATAAAAACAGGCGCTAGATTGACAAGACACGCTTAACAATTTTTAACGCTGTCAAAAATATATATGCATCGTGGAATTAAGTAAAATGTTTTTATGTTCATAATATATTTATGAGAGCAAAAATTTAAATTTTTAGGAATATATTTGATTTAGAGTGACTAAATTATACTGTAGCCTTAACATGTTCTTATTAAGATAGTCTTCAACCTATTTTGTTCGTAAAATAAATAAAGAAATAAAATACATGCATAAATTGAACAATATGAAAATCAAATATTTTCTAACAAAGTAAACAAATGATGTTAAATTAACTGTCTATGAAATCGATTAGTCGTGTTGATCTGTCCTTCTGGGAATAGTTCCAATAAATTTCAAAGACAATAACGAGTTTGGACAAAATTTCTTTTAGGGAAAAAATCTTTACTAAAAGAGTGCTTCATGTTTTGATTTAGATAATGTTTCATTATGCATCTGTAGTCTAAAAAGATTCACAATAGATTTTACAAGTAAAATGTACTCTTTTTAGCTTCTTGTCAGAGATAAGCTTCATTTCGAAAAATCAATTGAAAATCTTTTGCAGAATGGATCTATTGATCAAGAATATGAAGATCTGATTTTTTCCCTTTTTAATTCAATTTAATTACGACTCTTTTTCAAACCGTTTAAGAAATTACAAACACACCCTTCTAAATTAAATGTTTTTGTAAATGCTGCGCATTAAAATTAAAACATAATAGACTGATTTTAAAATCAAACGATACTTTAGAGGAGCTTTTAAAAATGTTAATAGAAAAAAAGAAAAGTTGCTAATTATCTAGTTACATACTAGAGGAGTCCAGCCGAATAACATTTTTAAAGTAAAGCTGAAATTTAAAAAAAAAGTTTAGAACTTGTACATTTTTTCAACAAATATCATTATAAAAATTAAACCTTTACCTTTGTTTGGAAACAACTCATGAGCTAATCAACGATGTTTTTTTTTTTTTTGTAATTTGGGTTATAACAACGTTGGTTTGCTTCTTAATTGCATTATTATTTTTTACATAAATGTTTATTACATATTAGGATCATTGAGAACTAAAAAAATACTGCGAAATGTATCTATCTAAAAAGTAGAGACAAATTTCTTAATCAATAAGAGAGCAAAATCTTATAGTTACATGAACGTCTAAAGTTCATGACATGACTGACATTGATTGCCGTTAACTGTGGAAGTACTAATGAGACAAATAGAAGCGTTGCATTATGAAACATACAAAGAGTTTTACTTTCGTAATATGTACTGGGGCTGAGTAAAGTAAATGTAATAATAATACTTAAATAGATAGTTGAAAAGTCCTCCTTAACATTTAAACCCCGAACTGTATTCATAATACTTTTTTAGAGATTTTAAGAGTCGATTTTATTTTTTAATACTGACATCTTAAGTTAAAATAGAAGGGCGTGTGTCAAGGAAATAAGTTTTGGTTATGAGTTTTTTTCTAAATATTTTTTACGGTCTTATAATAATTACTTTAGGAATCTTAGAAATTGGTTATATTCTATTACTTAGCCTCATCTAACTAAATTTAATACATTTATAACTATATTGTAAATAGAGTGAATGATCCTCAGAGGAGAAAGATGTTCCAGGAAAAAACAGCCTTTTTTTGTATAGGGGAGCAGAACAATTAGAAGTTTTAGGCAAAATATTGGAAAAGTAATGATATCATAAATCAGTCAAATAAATGATTTAAATGCATTATGATTACAATTAAAAAGGTAATGCTCAGTAGAGTGAATTAATATTTTCGAGTAAATTCTAGATTTCTTTTGTGACATAAAAATTTTCCTCTATGTGTCAATAAACTAAAATCTAAAACCTGGAATGTTGCCAGTGCTTTGCTTTATTCTGAAAAAAAGTTATATTTTTATCTAAGAAAAAAAGCTTACTTTATCAGTGTCAATGTGTGATTTGATTTAAGCTGCAAATAATAGATGTTTACAAAATTCTCAAATGTATTTCGAAAGAGACTTTCAAAAAGTACTGTGACGTAAGCAGTTGACATCATGTTGAAATAGAATGGCAAACTGATATATTTTATCGAATGGGTGTGTGATTTTAGATTATTTATTGTTTTAGAACTTTAATTTTTAATCATAAAAAAGAGTTTTAATTGTAAATAAATGTTTTAAACTTTGCAGTAAAATGGTTTGAAAACATGTATTTTGAGAAATGAATGTAGCGATGTATGTTTTACAATTGTATCAGTAAGTTATGTATTATATTTTCAAAAAAGTTCAGGCAGCTAATTAAAAGATATAAACACACACTATTTTTTACAGAGCACTAGTTTTTCAAATTTTTTTTAAATGTAAAGTATTCTGCTGTTCATTTTTAGAAATGTCTATTTTTCTTCCAGCGAGTTTAAATAGTGATACATAGCCCGAGAAATCATTACTTCATGTTATTGGTTTAGCTCTTACTCAGAAGTTCTGAAACATTTCTGTTTAGTTTACGTTGTTAAATACTGCATTACATACATGATTAATAAAGAGAAAAACAACCCTCTCATATCGTTTATGTGATACGAAATTTAAAAAAATAAAAATAAATTAAAAAAATGAAATACTGCCTTTTATAACTACATTTTTTCTTATACTATGTACTATTTCCTAAAAATAAAGGAATTTTAATTTAAAAAATGTGGCAAAATGTAAAGTTTATCTTACTTTTACAAGAACTAAATTAACAGTCGCTTCCGGTAATATAAACCGGTAAAATAAAAACTGCTTTGTTATAATTACGTAAACTTAAGCCACCCCCACCCTTTACATATAAAGATGAATAATATATACATAATAAACCATTCTCACTACAACATTTTATTTATATTTTAGAATTATTAGTATATTTACGATTGGTACTTCTTGAAATTCAGTTACTTTAAAAGAAATGTTCGTTAAAAGTCATTTATTGATGTTATAATTTCCGCACAAATTCGTTAATAAATTTGACCCACGTGCAAAATATAAATCTATTATTACTAAAGCTTTCCAAAAACGTTTCAGAAATTATTAGTGAGAAACTTTCCGTATTTGGAGCATTTAGGTTCTCTGCTGAAGTTCTAACGTCACGCAACAGAACATTTATTGGCGTCAACTAATTATTTGCTATGCCCCTGAGGAATCGCTTACTCTTTTTCCTGATCCAAATTTTTTTGTTTTCTTTGCTGAGCTGCTAGTCCCAAAATTAAAGGGAGTTAATGATGGCAAAATTTTGTTTCTCTCGTGCTTGCAGGGAAATGCTCTGATAGGTATTGGAACTGCAAAATCGCTTTATTTGCAATCGCTCTTCAGGAAAAAATAAGAAAAGTAAATCAGAAAAAAAGTAAAAATATGTCATTTGTTGTTCGAAGTATCTTATTAAATGTGTTAAGATTTTTTTTATTTCATTGGTATGATGTCTAGTTTATCTGGTTTTGCTTATAAGTTAGAAATCAAAACTGAAAATTCGCTAAAGAGAAGACACGATCATAAAAGCATAACTTAAAAGGAATGAAAAACAATTTAAGTAAGCTAAAAAGGTCTGTATAGGAGAGAAAACACTGTTGTTCTAAAAAAGTTTTAGAGTGCTTTTTTATCACTCAGGAAACATATTTAGTTTTTCATCTTTAAGAGACATTTTTACCTCAAAACGTTAATAACGAAGAACAATGTTATTAAAGCATAAATTTCCACAAAAAAATGCTAAATATGCATTTTAATGAGATTGTTTTTATCCTTTATTTCTCCTTATTCTTGCTCAACATTAAACGCTTTTACTTCCCACTTATTGCTTACAGGTTTTTTTTTTAAACTTTCAGTAAATAAATCACGATTAGTTAAAAACTCATGGGCTACTACTTCTTTATAACATCTATGGTGTGTTCGTTGTGTTTTATATTGCAAATCTTCATTTTCGTTTTAACTTTATTATTCTCAAAGTAAGAGAAGACTAATGATGGGAGATATATTTTAATATCACCGTAAGAGAATTTTTATGTACCTAGAACGATTAGTAACGCATTTGGTCGTTTCTCTACGAAAATGACTTGTTGCCATTCGCTAATGTCGGCTATTTTGTCAAAATCATATATTTTATCTCGATTTTTTTCTTTTTGATTTTTTTTGTTTTAAGGATATACGAGGGCCGTTCAGAAACTAACCTCCGGTTGATTGAAAAAAATACACCAAGTTAAGTAAAAATATTTTAATATATACATCTTACAACTACATCTTTGCACTATTTTTCGACATAGTCTCCATAACGATTGAGGCACTTATCGTATCTCTTCACAAGCTTTGAAATTCCTTCTGCATAAAAATCACCCGCTTGTGCCTTGAGCCAGCCTGTGACCGCATTTTTGAGCTCTTCGTCGTCATCAAACCGCTGGGACCCGAGCCATTTCTTCATATACATGAAGAGGTAATAATCGCTTGGCGCCAGATCTGGGCTGTAAGGTGGATGGTTGAAAACGTCCCACTTGAAGGACTCAAGAAGGGCTGTTGTTCTGCGAGCAGAGTGAGGACGGGCGTTATCGTGCAAAAAAACGATACCGGAAGTCAGCATACCACGGCGTTTGTTCTGTATAGCCCGTCGTAATGTTTTTAGTGTTTCACAGTACACGTCTTGATTAATGGTCGTCCCACGTTCCATGAATTCAACCAACAACACCCCTTTGGCATCCCAAAACACCGTTGCCATCAGTTTTCTGGCAGAAAAATCTTGCCGGGCTTTTTTTGGTTTGGTAGGCGAATCTGAATGTGCCCACATCTTTGATTGTTCTTTTGTCTCAGGGTTCACGTACTTAATCCAGGTTTCGTCACCGGTCACGATTCTGTTTAACAATGGTTCTCCTTCGTCCTCATAACGTGACAGAAAGTCTAATGCAGAGGCCATTCTTTGAGTTTTGTGGTGGTCGGTAAGAATTTTGGGCACCCATCGTGCACAGAACTTACGGTAACCCAATCTTGCTGTCACTATCTCGTACAAAAGAGTCTTAGAAATCTGTGGAAAATCAGTAGACAACTCCGCCATTGTGAAACGTCGATTTTCACGAACTTTTGCATCAACTGTCTGAACGAGTTCGTCAGTCACCAATGATGGTCTACCACTCCTCTCTTCATCATGAACGTTTTCTCGTCCACTTTTAAATAAACGTACCCATTCACGGACAACTCCTTCACTCATAACTTTTGGTCCATACACGGCACAAAGCTCACGATGAATAGCTGCTGCAGAGTATCCTTTGGCTGTAAAAAACCTTATAACAGCACGCACCTCACATTTCGCGGGATTTTCTATTGCAGCACACATTTCAAACTGCCACAAAAACTAAACTAGCGCAGGTACGATGTTCACTCGACTACGGCTTGATGCCGACTGACCTGCTGAGCGCGTGAATGCACAGATGGCGCGCTACTCCCCCCACTACCCGCACTGTGACCAATCGGAGGTTAGTTTCTGAATGGCCCTCGTATGTTCTGTGTTTTTGACTTTATTGAGAACTAGTAACTTAGGCAAACATGTTTTTCCAAGTACGACTGTTTGAAATTTAATTTTGACTCTATCAATATAGAAGTCAAACGCACAATAAGTACGTGTTTTCCAATTTCGGATATGGTAATCAAGAAACTCTGCTTCAAGCATTTGAGAATGTGGACGTATAATGAGTAATCAAATATGAAATCAAACATAAAGTTGGGTAAAATATGGTATAAAGAACCGCAAATGAGAAGTTTCCAGGATGTTTTGTGCTATATTATTTCAATCTACGTTTTTGATTGAGAAATAGTTTTTTACTCAGCATTGTGGCATAATGTTCTGTAAAATAATTTAAGAGGCTCAAGACGTATTATTGTTCATAATATTTGCTATGTTATTCCAAATCTATTTCTAGTACATGAGAAAACAAGCGTAGCAGGACATTTAGACGCCCTAAGCTGAATAAACTTATGGCGCCTCTCATACTACAAAATATAGTACATGTAAAATTTTAGTTACATCCATATTTTACCGTCATAAGCGTCATTTTAAGTAAGAAGCCATAGCTGAAACAGGCAAGCAACGCTCTTTCTTACCTGAGAATGATGTCGAAAAAAGAAGTTCTGAAAAATTCGCCTGTCTGATAAAACAACAATGAGTAATAGTAAAAATTTAAGTACATCTCTAAATATCTCTGTGTAATAAATATTCTATAAACTTACACTAAACTCTCGTTAATATATTGTCAATCATTGAAGGGGGATGGCTTCCCTCCGAACGCAACAGTTTAGTCGGTAATGTATATTAACGTATTTAAAATTTGTTTAAACGGAATGTACAATCATGCTTGCGTCTTGTGTTGCTCAAAATCTGTTTCTTTTGATTGTAATTATGCTAAAAAAGTTATCACAACGTTATATGAAATACAGTTAGCAGATGCGTGTTATGTTGTACTGATTTTCCGTTTGTTGACTCAAAGCGAAATATTAGTTTGCCATGTGCTTTTGTATTTTTGAAAGATAGTTACTTAAACCCTTTATCTACTGACGGTACTTATAAGTATCACTCCCCTTATAATTCTGTCCGGTAAACATTTTTACGAATATTCTGACGGTTCATCGCCGGAACATCCTTTTAATTCCACTTTTTCAGGATACACTTCAGCAAGGGTTTTATTAAAAGTATTTTAGCGAGGAAGGAAGATAGTTTCGAAACCGACGGGATTTTTTGATCTGCCATTTTGTTCAGATTGATCCACTTTTCTGTTATTTGCTCCAAAGAAAAGGTAAAATTCAAGAATTAAGTCTTTGATTTTTGTTAAGTGTGTTAGTTAACAACTTAGAAAACGATTTGACCAGATGTTTCAAGTGAACAGTGCATGTAATTTATTTCACAATTGAATTGCTCTGTGATGCTTATAAGCTGTTACAAAATAAAATTCTGTCGTATGAGTATTTCATTTATGCAAATCCCTTAATTTTCTATGTAGTTACCCAAAAAAACTATTTGCGTGAAAAAAATTGCTGTAGATCATAATGCAGTAGATAAAGGGTTAAGCAACTTTAAATGGGATATTAGTCACAATTTTAGTCAATATATGGTGCAAATTTTCTACTTTTGCCATATCGGAAGTCCGACTTTATTTATGTTTCTTCTATCATAAATTCAGCACAAATTCCAAAATACTAGCCAGTTGCTCCAAAATTTAGAGCAAGGTACCAACTCTAACGGTGACGATTAACTAAACTGATATCATCACTAGCTGCCCAATGAGCTAGCAGCAGAAACTATGCTAGAAAGTAGCAGTTGGTTTTGCGGCTTGGCTCCTGTATTCTAATCATCCTTGTAAACAGTTTGGCGGCATGTTGCATTAATAAAAATATGCAACTTGCTGTCTACAAGGAATAATACTTAACCCTCTAATTCCCAACTCCGCCTCAAGGCGGACGACGATAACAAAACTTGGGCATTAGAGGGTTAAGTCAAATTTAAATAATTTAAAGGAAATGATTGAACAAAAATAACACTAAAAATTTCTACCAAACTATTAACCACATTGTAAAACAATGAAAGAAATGTTTAATTAATCCTTTAATTCCCAACTCCGCCTCAAGGCTGACGACGATAACAAAACTTGCGCATTAGAGGGTTAATTGTCTGTTGACGCTTACTTACGTATATTGCACATCAGCATCCTATGTAGCCAGCAAGTTGATTTTTTGATAAGACTACCGTCACATTTTTTACTGTTTTTGTGGCGATATCAAATACACTCGTAACGGTCGAAACGTAATTCTCCCTCTTCCCTTCATAGGCGCTTGACATAGATATGAAAGAAAATGCTTTAGGAAATTTATTTTTCGTACCGAAATTCCACCTCTATTCAAATCTTGATTTTGAGAACCCTTTCAAATGTCAAACATTCCTCCCAATGAAGTCAATATCAGGGAACTGGAGGAAGAAAATTTCTTTTGTTCCTTCTTTCTAGTTCTGCTTCAGCAGGGACGGATTTGCTCCAACTCCGTTTCGTCTCCATCTACATTTATTTAACTTAATAATAATCTGATTCATGTTGGAAAAAGCTAATTAAAAGTTAATTCTGAACAATATAGGTTACAGATGAAAAATCACCTTCCGATCTTTTTCCAGTTATTAGCTCAAAACTGATTTTAATGGGGAAAAACGTCTTTTTAAATGTTTAATGAAATTCTGATTTAAAAATATTTGAGCATTGGAGCATTAGAAATTTCCTTGCTTTGGCTTCCCTCCTGCTCCAAGCAAAAAACTCGTTGCTCCATTGCTCCGTGCTCCTGGTAAGCTTCAGATCTCTGGTCTATCGAGCCGGGATTTGAAGTGGAGCAGGAAGTTAGTTATTTTTCTATTTTCTTTCAAGCTTGAGCCTCGTTCTTTTGATTTTTCTATTTTACTGGACCTAGTCCCGATTTTCCACTTTTCCACAAGGGTTTTTTAAATATCTATTCGTCATTCTTTGAATCAATAAGTTCTAAAATTTACGAATTTTTCGAATTACAGGTTTTGTTATAATTGTAAAATACTCAGCAAATTTTTCTTTTATTGTTTTTGACTCAATCGAAAATTTAAAACAATGTCACGATCAGAATCAGACACCTTAATGAAAAATGTCAAATCTCTTTTGTGGGCAAAAAAAAAAAGAGAGTTGAAATCCAGATTTGGGAAAACCGATTATAATTGCGTTAGTCAAACGCTTATAAAAAAGCTTTTCCTTGTTTCATTTCTGCACTAAAAATGTCGAACGTTTAGTTGAGCAACTTAGTTCGATTTTCCCAGCGTTCCACCGACGCTCCCGCCATCACAGGAAATCAGGGTCAGAAATCAATACCATCGGAGAATGGGAAAGCCTCGTTAGTGCCACTAAAGAGACCATTTAACTAACGAGGGTGACACCCTGATTCTCTCATGGTCCTTCACATTGTGAGAAATTTAATTTTGTGGCTGAAAAGGCAGGGATGTCGTAGTATTGGCGATAGGACACTCTTTTAGCTCCTTTAAAACTTTTTAAAATTCTGTTTATTTGATTGTTTGATGTGAAGGAAATTGCACTTCCCATGTTTGCTTTAAGCGGTTTGTGGTTTTGAGGATTCTGTTTATTGTAGACGTGTAGGGAGAAGGAGGCACTTTAGGACAAAGGCTATAATTTCAGTTACTGCAAATTAAAAGTTATAAAAAACACACTATATCATATACGTAGTATTTGTTTGTAGGTGTTTTTTCAGGTGATTTGATTAAGTCTATTTCTTTGAGCTATGAAAGTTAGTTTTTTTCTATAATAACTAATAGTTCTTAGCTGGAAAATTTTCAATAATTTCTTTATTAGAAAAAAAATAGTGTCATTCCTTATTATTTTTAACACTCAACGCTTCCTTCCAGTACGTATAATAGTTCCATGTGTTCTGGATATTATGTCTGTTTAATTGTTTTAAAAATGAACTGATGGGGCACATTGTACCAAACCCCAAGCATTAACTTTGGATAGGTAGCTATTGTTTTGTGTGGTATCACATTTTGTATTATTTTATATTTTATTTTCTGGAAATAGGAGTCTCAGACGATTTGTTTTACTTTCTTCCTCTTTTCAATGTTTTGATACATCGTTATTTTAAATTTATTTATTTTTTAACACATTCTACTACTTTCCAACAATTAATTTAAAAAATTTGTGAATTTACAAGTAGATTAGTTCTACATATAGACGTGTGAATTCACAAATATTTTATTGTGGTTATAAAAAAAAAGGCAGTTGTTCCAATGTGCTCCATTCCAATGAAGTTCCATTGTGGTAGCACATTGAGACATTTATTAAACAATTTTTGTTTATCTTCATTTTTGCACAAAATCATATTTGAATGCTGATTAAATATTTGCGAGCTGACTAATAATATAACATTTAAAATAAAATAAACATGAAATTATAAGAAATCTATTGGATTTGATAAAAAAGGGGGTTTTTAAAAATCGTCCTAATGCGCCTCCCCTCCCCTTACCATTATGAGGCACCTTCAATGGAAGAGGGTCGTAGGTGGAAGTACACTCACAATTAATATGTTTCGTTGAATTCTTCCCTGCGTACTAATGGCATATCTTTACTGCATCACTTTACAAGTTAATCGAGGTAATTCCGGTTGAAATGTGAGATAATTCCATACCATTTGCACAAAATTGTGCATGTGTTTAATCTCTTTACGACCTCGGTCCACGTAAGCGGAGCTCTGCTTCTTAGCTTTTAAAAAAATCCGATGAGAAAATTTGCAGTTCTTCCCTCGCTGTTACAGTCGAGAATGTTCAATCTTTCTGGTGATTACAATAGAATAGAGCACTCGTAAGTGATTTGGGTAGATACTACATGACAGAAATAATTTTTGAAAAATAGAGACATGTCAGCATACTGAAAAACATAAGTAATTTTAATTAGTGCATAATTTAGTTTTTCAATTATATATATATATATTGCTGTGAATGCTTCACCCTTAGTTTTTTTATGCTTTTATACATACACATATGAGGAGCAACCGTGGAACAGTCAAACTGTGTTTTCTCCAAAATAAATAAAATTAAAGTTACTGGTTTTTCCTTGAACTCCTCATTAACTAGTACAAAAATATGTTGTTATTTGTAACCAAAACAAGTTTAAAGTTTGTTTGGTTATAAATAACAACAAATTTTTTACCAGTTAATGAGGAGTTCAAAGAAAAACCAGTAACTTTAATTTTATTATTCTCCAGATATACATGTATAAAACGAAGGAAAACTAAGGATGAAACATTCAACCTGGCATAAAAGAATTAGACATCGTAACGTATTTTCCTTTTAGAACCGAATAACTAAAAGCTGCGTAAGCTTTACGATCAGAAGGAAAAGCAAATGTTTCTCGTTCCTTCAAAAGCAGGTATTGGTAACATAAATATGTACGACAATAAATAAACTAAAAAAAGAGAGTCAGGTAGAGAACACTTACTGACAGTAAAAGAAACAAAATGGAATTCTCCTACGCAAAAATAGTATTAGGATATCCGAACAGAGGTTTTTACCTTTCATACTTTTTTTCTTCCTTTCTTTCTTTTCAGCTTCAGTTGGCATAAAGAAGTCCATTTCAGAGCTGGAAATATTGTTTTAGTTTTTCGGTCTTCCACTTAACGTGGAGTCTGTTTTTAAAAGCTTTTTCTCCCTGTGCTTCTAGTTTTTACGGTATTCAGTACTTAGAAGAAAAATGCGATTTTTAAAAAAGTTTTTTTGAGGTTAAAAGACACAAGTTGGAATGTCGGTAAATGTACTTTAAGGGGAAAATTCCATAAAAAGATTAACTATAAAGGAAATAGGAAATTGAATTTACTTTTCTTTTTATAAATTTCCAGTCAAAAAGCCTTCTGAGTTTGTAAGTATTTTCGGAATCGTATTTCATTATACTATAACACAACCATGAAATGACCAAATAAATAAAAATTAAAAAAATCGTCATATGATATTCAATCTTCCGCCGACAAAAATAGTGAAATGGAAGTTTTCAGATATTCTGGTTAAGCACACTCTCAGAAACAGAGCTCTCATTTTCGACGATTCTTGAATCGTCAAGAAAATTTCGTCATTTACAACGATTCTTTCCTGCCGCGATCACGTGACTTAAAAAAGTTACTACACACATTTCGCCAATTTGACGAAAGGTTTACTCGGAGCATTTTTCATGAAGCCATTTCGTCAAATACGACGAGAGGTTCGTGAGATTTGAGCATTCGTTTCTGAGAGTGCACGTAGTATCTTGAATAAACTGTAATGAACTACTCGATATGCGTACGTACAGCGAGAATTAAATCAAACTCACCATACGTAATTATTAGGCAGCAACAACTGTATGCTCTGTTCTGAACATAATCAGCTTGAATGCAGAATCCTCCAGAATATGGCTTGGGGAAGACCAACATTTCTATACATCGTACGCGATTTTTGACACATGGATTCCAGTAGTAAAAACATGTAGAGATTCAGAAGCCAAAATTCAGTACAGCTCTATGGGCATGCAAACAACTGCCTTTTCAATAGAGTTCGTTACACTGTACACTGTAAAAAATTCCAGTTTAACATTTCACCAAAAAAAATGGAAAAAAAAAAAAAAAAACGGTGAAATTTCGCTGTAACCAACATTTGGTACTAAGTTGAACCATTATAATGGCTTAGTTTCACCTAGTTTAACCATGAAAGTGAAACTAGGAACCTTTGGAATGGTTCAACTTTAGTATCAAATGCTGGTTGATGATAAATTTCAATGTATTTTTAATTTTTTGGCGAAAGATTGAACTGGATTTTTTTACAATACTCTAGATGGATAGCTGAGCTTACTGTATCCTTCAATTACATTAACTGCGAAAGTGATTTTCGTATGTGACGAATATAAGTCGATTGGGACGCCAGGCGCGGAAACCCCCTTCGTTCTAGTTCATTGCAAATCAACTCTGATGCTACCAAAACTTGTCAGTTTCGAGTAAGAAGTTGAGAGAATTATATTGCAACTACGGGTAAACAATTAGAAAGGGAATTAGCATAAGGGTAAGAGTTTTTGAAAATAATTTTCTTTTGCTTCCAGTGAAACTGCAAGTGCCAAGTAGTGTAAAACTGCTGTATATGAATAAAAATAAAGGGTTACTGCTTTAGTAATGGTTTAAGATTACCTAAAACAGTAAAAACTGTGTATCAGATAACGAGCTTTGCATGCAGTGGTTTCTAAAGTTGCACAATAACACCCCTAGCTGTCTACGATTGTATTTTCACCTCTACTATTCGACTTTTGCCTTTTTGTTACCTATCTCTCACGGTAAAGTTGTAAATGCTGAGATATGTCATCTTCTACTCTCTCTCTCTCTCTCACACAAATGTGCTTATAGTGTATGTATGTATGTACATTTACGAGTATATATAACTTTATTTCATAATTTTAATAAAACTTTCTTTCTTATTCTAGGTTTGTGAGCTCCACGTTTCTGGATATAAATTTTCTGTTCTGAACAACGCATTCATTGTTCATAAAGGACTGAAGACTCCATCATCATTCCACAAGGGCAAAGACACAGACCAGGAGAAAAATCGGCAACTATTCAGGCAGTTTAAATTTGAGCTGAAAGAAAAATATCCCGATTCTTCGAGGAAGTGTTACTGAACCTCTTTTGAATGACTTCTACTCGTCGTCTGCCGTTCGACAATACGATTCTGTCCGTTAGGAGGAAATTTAAAAGTAACTAACTTGCGCGTTTAATGGCATTTCATCTTGAATTAAGAAAAGGTGTGTATCATTGGGTATTTTTTGGAAACTATTGAAATGGGAGAGATCTTTAGAACAGTAGAGTTTGTTCTTCGTGGTCTATTTACCATTTTTATTTACCGGTCAAAAGAGTATAAATCAGGTAGCAGAAGAAAAGCATATATTTTGTAATTTAAAATGTGTGGAACAGAACTCTGTGGAACGAATCGCATTTTAATCCTACTCCTTTTTGTATTTTTAACACTTTTTATTTTTTAATACTAATTTTCATGCAATAAGATATTGCTGTGAACCTAATATGTTGTCTTAGAAAGCACAACGTAAAAAATATTCAAAGCTTTTTAGAATTCAGAAAATTATTAATAAAAAAACTTGATTTTCCAACTCATGGCATGTGGATGGTCTGCGGCTCATGGTACTTAAGCTAGTCAATATTCCAACATAAGGGAAAAAATGTGATAGCTTCTTGTATGTCGTGCGAAGTTTTAATACCTGTGGAATGAAGCCATTTTTTTTTCTTTAACTGGTATTTCAAAATGTTATGGGAGTAAACATATTATTGATCATTGAAAAATACTCCTTTAAACATGAAGAAAAAAAATCATTCCAGTTTTAATGTCCTGTTCCTTCTATATTTTGTTTACGAACAATTTTGCATGGTCAGGAAAAATTTACCCTTTTCTTCCGTATTTGTTATCAAATTTTGAAACATGAAAGAAAAAATGTATGTGTAGATTTTTTTTTTGGAATGTATACTTTATTGAATGAAACATGCATTTTGAATGTATTTTCATTCCTTTTCACTGGCCTTTACGGGTGAGATGGCAAAAAAATTTCTGTACTGTATTGGTTATACATTTTTCAAAAGTCAAGGAAAAGGATGTTGCGTATTACTTTAAATAAATTTGAAAAAAATACTTTGATTTTTTAAAATTATTTATACTTTTTAATTGCGATTTTTTAAAATACTTGATTCTATGAAAGGAAAAAAAAAAAAAAAAGAGGAAGAAGAAGAAGAAAAACTTCATATTTACTGCAGTCTAACAGTTCACAAATAATACCTGTTACTGTCTTACATGAAATGCAATTTTTAAGATCACACTATTTTGAACTCGATGAATTAAAACGTTAAAGATCAAGTGAAGACAACTACAAAAATATTTTATTTGCAGTCTCCTTAAATAAGCAAGTTATTCTTTCCCGGTGTGGGTTTAAAATTTTAAAAGTAGTGAAAATTTATTTCGAAGCACCAAAAGCTGAAAAATTATCATAATTCCTTTAGATAGCGTATACGGCTGTCTGTACTTCAACTGTTTATAAGGAATAGTTTAAATAAATTAAAAAATTATTGTACCAATTCTATTTTGTTGCCTTGTATTGCAGTTTGAAGAAATAAATAAACAAAAATGCCTAATGAAAATGCAGTTAATAATGTTTAACAATATCAATCTTTAGAACTCCAAATATTGGAGCATTTTTAGGGTAATATCACTTTTAAGAACAAATTTAATCTCATAGATCGAAGGCATACAAAATATCAGGATAAAACCTTAAATAAATAAATAAATAAATGAACAAAATATTACTAAATGAAAAATAAAATTTTATAATCTTCTCATGTGATAAATAAGTTTCTCAGAGTCACTGCTCAACTTCAAATAATTTCAGTAAGTTCAAATAAAACAACTATATGCAACTTACAACAGAGAATTTTAAGACACGGCTTTCGTCTCTAAAGTTTGAAAACTTAGAGCTTTCTCGTTCACTGTATACGTTTTCAAACGTGTTTCAATAGTGTTACTAAATATGCCATTATGTTTATAGTACAGCCCATAATGAAGTGTGATAAGAATTAATATATCTAAACGTCAATAAATGCATTTTTATTGTTTATTTTTAACCGACTTCACAAAGGAAGGAGGTTATACATTCATATTGTATGTATGTCGTTTTTTGGTTTTTGCTTTCATATTATATCTAAAGGATATAATATTGATATAATTTTTTTCCTGTCATATTTTGCTTTTAATTTTTACACTTTTTGTATAGTTTTATTGTTAAAAATGTATGATTATATCTTGAAAAGCATTCATGTTTTAGTGAAAAGAACCTTTTAAAACATATCAAATGTAATAATAACTCCATATCATTGTGTAATTAAGCACGCATTATCAGGTTGTTATTACTGAGAACTAGTCTTTGGTACTGGAAAAAATTGGTATTTCCATTAAAGATATATTATAAGAATGTTCTAGAGTTTCCCCAGATTTTATCACATTGTTTTGTTAAATTTATCGTGTGTAAAGTGACATAATTTTTAATGCTAGTCGCAAAGGAATACCTCTTTTTATTTACGTAGTTTACTTTTACACTTTTTGTCTTTATTTAATTGTTTACTCTATTTTGCAAGCAGGATATCCCTTTAACGTATTATACTTAGTAAGTGATGTTAAGGCGCAAAGTACTTCTTGCGGACTATATATCGTTTGGTCCTAATTATGGAACTCTGGATGAGAATTTCGTCTTCAAGATTAGGATCTGACAAACTGAACAACTCATCACTGTTTAACTTAAAAAAAGAAGTTGGAATACAAACATTACATTTATTATTTACATTAAATTCAATACACGCAGTATCGAATACGTTAAAAAATTAGGCGGACGCCAAAGGTTAGCACATTAAAGTCGAGATGAAGTTAAATTATACGCCCAAAAATGTATATTTCCTTTTTGAGAATTTTTAAACTGGTAGTCAATTTTCTTAAGTGCTCAGTTTCACGTAATTTACCATATCTGTTTCCGTAGTTTTACAGCATGTGGAAAAACAAGAATTTTATTGAGAAACAGTTATCAATAAACTTAATTATTTAATTTAGAACAAGTTCTTTGTAAATTGAAAGAAACACTCAGTTTCCTTTCTGTACTTTTACAGAAATTTTTTACAGCGCATCATGTTAAAATTACTTCCGAGCTGATAGTGTGCTTTGTAAATAAGAAAAATTCAAAAATTTTGAAAAATACAAAAATTTGCTTTGCAAAATGAGTTTAACTAGTCAATATACTTCTTATTTATTTTTTATGTTTATGTTTTCATGAGAACTGGTACAGACAGCTACCCTTCAGTATGAAAGCAAAATATATAGCATGCAATATACTTTGCTTTTCAATGTATCGTATTTCTGTTTAAATATGTGTATCATTAGAAAACGATATTAATTAATATTACTCACTAGTATTTTTCATGCAAAACGCATAACAATGAGAAATATTATTTGTATTTTTATCATCGAACATAATCAAAAATTTAAAATATTTTAACCGTTCTTCATAAAAATGAAATTGTGTTTTAGGCAATTCTAAAGCAATATCACTATATTTTAATCTTGAGGGAATAATTGTGGAATAGATTTTTTGAGTAAGGACAAAATCAAATGTACTGCTTGCGTAAGCAGTTTGGAATAGAAATTTATGTGAAATTTACTTGTCTTTCTCATGTGCACTGTTTTGTACATAGCAATGGAAAATCTTCTGAAGAACATCAAATAAAAATTGTCTAGTCATTGCGTCGTCATACTTATTTCTTTCAGGATCATTCATAAATGATGTCACGCTTTGAAGGGGAGAGGCGGTTTCGGGAAATTGGGACAAATTTTGATAAGGGGAGGAGAGGAAGTAAACAAGAATTGTGACATCAAGCTTATGCAACGTAGCGGAGCATGTGACAAAGAGGTGCTGAAATGTGACATTTTGTGACAAAAAGGGGGAGGGGTCAAATATATTGGAAAAAGACTGACATCATTTATTGATGGTCCCTTCGTCCGAGTTTTGTTTTGACTTAACACTTAATGAAAAAAAAGAAAAAAAAATGTTGCAGCAAGTACGCAAATGTTGTACTTAACTATTGACGATACATTTTGTACATTCATCTTTTCTGTGATGCTCAAATATGAAATTATTTTTTAATTTATTCAGTTGGTACTGTTTATTTTTTATATTTTATTCGCTTTCTCCATTAAATGAACAAACTTACAAATATTTTTTTATACTATGTTAGATTTTTTTTTTTTAATCTTTAGCAACGCTTTAAAATAATAGCAATGAAAAACGGAATAAAATTTTAATTTTGCCTTGATTTTTAATGTCATCACATTTTAAAAAAAGGTTTCACTGCTTAAGAAAACATTTATTTATGTTACAATGTGTACAAAAAGAATGTTCTCATTGTAAACATACTTTGCATTCTTAAAATAGCAAGGTAAAAAAAAAGTCAAAAATAATTTCTAGCATAGTACCTAATAAAATTTCTGATAGGAATGTAAAATCAATAAAATTGTGTTTTCAGAGCAGATTTTCACTTTTATTGTTCATAATGTTTTAAATCTTCATTTGTTTGTTTTTTGATTTTCTAATTTTACGTATTACCCATTTATATTTCTTTTTCAGACAAACAACCAATAATTTTTCAGGTAGTCGGCTTTTCCCTTCATCATAGGTTTGTTTACTTGAAATTTTTCCAAAATTAAGAAAAGTTATTAAATAGGTAAAAATCAAAGAAATACACGTTTTATACAACCGTAGGTATGTTTGGGGAATTTTCCAAATTGGCTGTCATTTGAAAATTAAATTTAAAAAAAAAAGAGTATTTTTTTTTAAAATTGTAAAACACTCAATGTTTCTACATTTTTTGAGAGGCCGTAGTAACCTAGTGGTTAGGATGTTCTCTGATCCCGAGGTCCCGAGGTCCTCCAATCCGAGCTTCGGATCGTAGGATCTCGGGTTCGATACCCAAGCCGCGGAAGACCCATCATGTACGCTTGGTTCTACGTGCATGTAAAATCCGTGGACCCTGAAGTCCCGAGGCAGTTCCGAGGGTACCGTAGGGTGGGGAATTTCCCTTCCCTTGACTCTTAGGTCAAAAAAGGTAGGTTGCGTATTTGTGGTGGCGCCATCTGGTGTCATCCAAATACATAACCAGCCCAGTCGTACTTCCACCGTTGGCGTGCTCATTTCTAAACGGAAGGCGCTCCTTACAGCCTCATTCCTAGTCGCTCTGCGAAGGGGAGCTTGGATATCCATATCCAAGTGGCATTTAAAACAACAACAACATTATTTGAATATTTCTGTAAAGTTATTTTTTAACGACATTTTCTCTCAATTTCGCTTTGGTAAGATATGATGAAAATTGTCATATCACCGGACAATTATGTACATTAATTAAGGGCATTTGCAATCTATGCACTTCAGTTTACCACAATATAACTCAAAATGATACATTATGTAAATAGAGTGCTTATGGCTACGTCTTTTGAATTTGAAATTAATATTTTTCACAATTTCGCTTGTCATGACTGTTACTCATTTTCTCATGTGTGCTCAGTGGTGGATTAATCCGTGGAAAACCACTCCGCGATACTCTTAAACACGTTACAACACGCTTTGAACATGTCATTAAAGCAAATAAAATGCATTCAACAAAATACCTTTAAACATCTTTTGAAAATGATTTGAATTTATTAAGCTCCATGTACTCCGCTCCCTCAATTCAAAATGTCGATTACAAAGCTCTTTTATTTGCTTCGATTCCAAAAACTTCACTAAGGTAAAACTTCCTCTACTGGTGGAACAAATTTTCCTCTCAGTTTTAATTTCCTTATTATTTCCAAAACTATTTCAATACTTAAATTCATCCAAGCTGGAAAGATTTGGTATGTGAAGCATTTAATTGAAATCGATTTTATTTGCCGAAAGCGAATTTCTCGGAATATGTTTTCAACTTTTAATTCCATTTCCGCAATTTTATCCTAATCTTTCCTAATGAAATTCCTGCGACGGGATATTATGGATTACCATGCTTTGAGATTTCATATGAAATTATCCAAAATTCCATAAAGAAAGTTGGCTTTCTGTTTTTTAAAGTTTCATGCGGAGCAGGAATGCATTTCTTTTGTTTTGATTCACATCAAAATTATCATTTGATTAATTTTGCCGAACTCTTTTCAATGTATATCACTATTCAGAAAGCTTTTAATTTAAAAAATAGTTTTATATTTGACCGAAGACTTTTAAAATTATTACTGTTGAAACACACGCAGTACTTTTTAATAAATACTGTTATTTTAAAGAGAAATATTTTTGAGAATTTATTAACTTGGTTTATAATTTTGTTTTAAAAATCACGTTAATATCAATGTTGATCAATGATATGAGGATGCCCCGAGGTATGTCAAAAATTGACTAAGAAGTACTAACGTAAAAGAATACTGAAGTTACGAAAATAATTACATAGATTTATACACAAACACGCCCATTTATATACGTAAAATTATATAATAGGGAAAAATTACTGTTTTAGAGAAAGATAAACTGTGCTTAAATGATTTACTTATCTGTGATCTATGCTATAGATCACTAATAAATAAAGCATTTTAGCAATTTATTACAAGTATTTTTTGACTAATTTAAGAAAATTAATCAAAAAAGTAGCTGTTCTAGATTCTAGAGCGGCCACTTTTTGAGTTACTCCACTCCAGCTCCGCTCTGTGCTCCGGATACTTTCAATGGGAATCGTATTATTTATCTCTTTATTTATTTTGTTCGATTTATTAATAGATATATGTGTGATAACATTTTTAAAAAAGTACCTGCAGATTATTTTTTTCATAAAGACATATATAATGTTCGATGCACACTGTGTTACGAAAAGGAATAGGTACCTAAACAAACAAATCTGAAAAAGTTAATAAATGAATAAATAAATGAAATAAAAATAAATATAATAACTTAATTAAATAAATAAACAAAAATAAAGTAAATAGATACGTAAAAATCCTCCAAGCTTATGTCACAATTAAAAAAAGAAAACAAAAAACATCGGAGCTGTATAGCACAAAAAAATTTCAGTATAGCGCAAAAAATTCTGCTTCGCTCCAGTTTCAAGCAATATTTGGTTGCTACACTGCTCCGCGCTCCTGTTCCACGCTCCACTCCATACCCGTGTTACTAATAACTGAATGGGTAAATAGTTTATGTTATGTAATGAAAAAAAAAACAAACCCATCGCGGGTGTATTGCACAAAAAGTTTCGTTGTTCCGGCTCCGCTCAGTTTCAAGCAATATCTAGTTGCCACACTGCTCCGTGCTCCTGTTCCACGCTCCACTCCAAATCCCTGTTACAAATAATTGAACGGGTAAATAAATATAGACAAACTATGAAAGACATTTTGTTTCTGTAGTCAGAAAAACACTACAAATCGGCAAAACATTGTTGAAACTCATCTTTGATTAAAGCCATTTTCTGTAACATGTAACACTAAACGCTTCTTATAAAAATTTTAACACATAATTGAACATAAACGCACAAGCTCTCCTAGTTAATAATTACCAGCTATCCATTTACTTAAGAAGGAATATTAAACGTTGCCGTACGTTGTGATCAATAACGCCGCCACATAAATGATAAATCACTCACATCCGCCACTCGCTGAATGCCATCTAATTCCAATTCAGAGAGCGAGGGCGAAATTCTTCCGCTTACGAATAAATGAACAGGCTCGATATCACTTCCGCTTTTAGAAGGGCCTTCCTTTCGTTCTCGGTAGCACGTTACATCAGGACGAGATTATGGGAATTGAAATTGATATCGACGTACATATTCATCACACGTAAAGGTTAAGCGATCAGGAGTGGAGTGCCATGAATATAATGTGGTTTAAGACGTTAAATATTAATTTAAATGACGATTATTAAGAGTGATATGTAGATACGCGAATACACCATATCGATGTAACTGATGGTATTTTCAAAAATTTGAACACTAACATCAGTAACAATTACTCTTTTTTTTTTTTTTTTTTGTTCAAGAAATTGTTACTTGGTAAAAGCACATATCTCAAATCATTGTAATTTAGGAGGTTCTATCAATATGACATTAGTATGCACGCAGGGAAAGTATTGATGTGCTTAAGAAGTGTCACTAAACATACCAGTAATACGAAATTGTGCCTTGAGAAGTTCCTCAATGTGTAGGACGTAAAGCAATACATAAAAAATGGAATTACTTTCTTAAGTGCAACAAGTGGTTGGTAACAAGTATATTCTTCAAATTAGAGTCTGTATTGCTCAATGTAGAGAGAATATTTTCCCTCTACTTCCATAAAATGGATAGGTCCAAGGTCAACTGTAATATCCAGAGTACGGCGAGAGGAGGATTTCTGTTCTTTTGAAACCTTTTTAAGGATTGCAGGGCAAATGTTAGCTTATCTGTATTCTTCAATTTTACTTGTAAATCCGGGCTGTAATTATCCCGACTAATTAGCAGATGAGCGAAATTTAGTGGACCAATCTAACAAAAATCTGCTTGATCTTTGAATAACCTACGTAATAGCAACAAGTAGTTCAGATATTAAAAATGCTTTTGAGCGTCAAAACGCCGTTTATAATTTTCCTTAATCTTCAACTCTGAATTTTTAACAAAGTTATCTGCTTTTTGACTGTCAAAAACGTCCACATCAAACTAAAGAGAATAATATATTGAATATCCCACATCTGCCACATTTTGCCTCTAATTTACTTTTGCAAAATCATAGAAAATCTAATTTATGAATTGAAATTTTGCGTTTAATATAATTTCACACAAACGTTCTCTATTTCAGTCAATCAAAAATTTGCACATCACAATACATTTAAATGAAGCCTTTGGATTTCCTGTCAAATATGAACAACATTCGTTCAGAAAAATTACAACTCTCTTCGACAAAATAAATAAATAAATAAAACAATAAAATATATAAGTAAGTAAAACTAGAAAATAAAAATAAATAAATTAATTAATTTTTCTTTAAACGACTAAATAATAAATTAAATGCATTTTAAATTGCAATTAATTATTTTTTAAAACAAAGTAAGGTCGATACATACCATTAGATGAAAAAAAAAGACTTCATTATTTTTAAACAATGTATTAATCCATCATTTTCCAGTAATTTATTTTTTAAAATCATTACAGTTATTACAGAGTTCGTGCCAGTCACAGCTGTTTAAAGCTGATAATAATCATTGAAATACCGATAATACGAGGAAAATGGTAAAATGTACATCGATAAAAATCATGATTCATCAATGTCATTAAGTACCAGTTTCATGATTTTGCCTATGGATGCTTAAAATCTCGCACAAATTGTTTTTGTTTTGTCAAAATGTTTTGCAGTATCTTTATCGCATTATTATAGCTTTAATGATAACTAGGAGATGTGCATATATTTGCAAATAATAATTTAATAAAATTAATTTCGTCCCGTAATGTATAGGTCCCTGAAAAGCAACGGAACAAGGCATAAACATGCAGCGATCTTCACAGGAAGTGACTTTGAAACAAAATTTGTTATTCATGCACCAACCATGTTTTAAAGATGCACAGACCTAAATCGCATTTGTGAATATTTTTAAAAGTGTGCATACGTAATTTGAAAACTAAATTGTTTGAAGATTGCGCTGGTTTTTATGAAGAGTTGATGAGCATGCGTAGAGGTGTGAACCAAAAAGAAATAAATCGAGGGATCAGCTCTTAAACACCTGCTCACGTGGTACTTAATGCAATGCAAACTGCAGCCATACCGTATATAGCATCGTGGCCTTCACGGACTATCCCCCTGTAGAAGGGGATGCGACTGCAGCGCTGTCCTCCTCGAACCTCCCACAAACTCTCTGACAAACTGACAACCAGCACCAGCCATAAGGGGCTGGGCTGGCAGAGCTTTGCCTACCTGCTTTACCGACCCGGGGCCATAGTCATGCTACAAAGCAAGCCTTACGTCACCCGGATCGGATGTTGCTATTTTAGTCGCCTCATACGACACGCATAACTACGTCGGCGCTATTCTACGCCGGTCACCGCACGGCGACCTGCTCACGTGGTAGGAGATGCTCTTGATTAATTCTGATTATAAATAAAAAAAACAAATTTTAACGATAAAGGGGGAAAATGTGTTCCAGTGTGAAGGGCCAAAGAGGAACAGTAATGTTTTTAATATTCTTGTCGATTTTCTTCTAAATATAAACAAGAAATTAATAAGAATAAATAAAAGTATGAAAAGAAGTATATTAGTATTCAAAAAAAAAAAAAAAAAAAAAAAAAAAAAAAAAAAAAAAAAAAAAACAAGCACACACTTTAAAAAGTGCAGAAAAATTATTTTTAAAAATAAGTATTTAAGTAGTAACGTCTCGTTTATTTTACTGTTACGTTCGCAACTAATTGACTTTTAAAAAGTTAACAGTATTTTGGAGTATCCGATACCATTTATGAAGTTCTAAATGAAGAACAAAATACATTATTTCAGGAACTAAGTCATACTGTACACACATCGTAAGTTGTAACTTTTAAGTGCGTGAGGTTTATAGCATGAGAAATAGTCTAATCACATAGCATTTTCATCCATGAATAACGAATGGTTTTCCTCATCCTTATAAATGAAGACAAAAAATCCTGCTCTGCAGCCAACAAAAAGCTAGCACTTACCTTAACGCTTGAAATGCTTTGCGAACCTTTCCTGAAACTTTTTCATACTTTAGGATAAGAAAAATGGCTGCCTAAATCTCCGATTTAAATCTCTAGGGTCTGCTGATGACGTCATCTTGAGACCTGAAGTTTCATGGTGGCAATTGCCCAGGTCAGCAGATAAATCTTTCTCATCACATATGATGCCTCTATTTTAAGCTGGGAGATTTATTCTGCCTTTTTTAGGGAGAATTGAGCCTCATAATAACATATATCAGGAGTACAGTTTTTTTTCATCACAAAACACGCAAATGTTTCGACAAGAATCTTTGAATTTCAGCTCAGAAAGCAAATCTTAAATCACACTTTTAAAATTAAATATTGAATAAGATATAAATGTGTATACCAGTTCTAGAAGGCAGCGTGTATTAAAACAATAGGATCGTGCATAGAAACTTTGACTGCAAAAGTTAGGATACACAAAAACGTAAAACATGGCAGGCCAAACAAACTCTTGCATCATTAGAAAAATGATTATAAATGCTTTGTGCTGAAGTATAAGTACAAGGGGGAAAACAACGTAAATAAAGCACAAAGTGTCAAATTAATAATGCAAATAGCTATTTCGAGGATATTATGGAGCCTCTTCATCAGTGCTCAACACACAATTAGAAAGTTGTGAGAGAACAGGCAACCACCAAAAAGACAGCCGGTATTTATATCAAATGGGTCGGATTAGAGATTAACCAATGGGAACAAATACAAGGAAAGAAGAAGACCAATAAGAGGCAAGGTACATGAAAAAGGAAAGATAGATTGAAACACGTACAGAAAAAAAATATAAAAGTGTTTTCAAATATCAAGAAAAATAGAGTACTTGAAAAATTATTTACTAAAGAATGAGCATTTTTCCAAATGCTCATTCTTTAGTAAATTAGCTTCCCAAAAATCAAGGTTATGGACCGAAGAACATTTATTGATATTTCTAGCAGAAGTAAATTCAACAACGATCAAAAACAACAATGCTGAGTAATCTCACTTTGTTACTTTATTATCTTTTAATTCTAAATAAGCGAATTCCTTAACTTCTTACCTGATTACTAATTAACTGTGTTATCGATAAGGATTTTAAACATATTTTTTTCTTCCTTTTCCTTTCCTTGAAACAAAATTCGTAACAGTAAACTTATACTCTCCCCATACAGTAATTGGACAAGGCTTAATGGCATATTTTTATTTTTAAGGAAATGTTTTGACGTTTTTATACGAAACATGCGGAAATTATTAATTCATAAATTATTTTTGACTGCGCATGTTGTGCTTCCGTTTCCCCTGTATTTTTTTTCTTGAGTAAACTTCCAGAGCTAAAACTTAAGTCATTAAACTGTCGAACTTTTTTATTCTAATCTAAATAAATTATTTTTCTAATTATTACTGTCATGTTATGGAAGAGAACTTCCGTTCTCGCTGACACTTTTACGCATGTTTTTATATTAAGTTTTATTATTACTTACTTTTAACGAGGATTAAAAAACAAGAAAAGAAAAGAAAAAGTTAATTACTGAACGTTAAACTCATTGCATACATTAAGAGTGATTAAAACGGAAATATTTAAACCTTCTTGCATTTAAAGTTACCATTGCAGCCAACGTCAGCAATATTTGCAAATAAAGTTAAGATAATTCGCGGGTATCGGATTTTAGTGAGCATAGGTTTGGTTTTCTGAGCATTAATCTGTAAATATGTAAATACATTATCGTGCAACATTTAAAATTACTAAATTAAGTCATTTGTACTCCTAGCACTGTTTATGCTCTAACTTAAGACTAATAACAGGAAAATTAAAATCACGCCGTTTATCATATACCGAAATGTTGAAATTTGGGAGAATATTAACTTTAAATTCAAGAAATCAACACAAGAATTATTGTTATTTGTTTTTTTTCAGAGTTAAACAAGTTGGATGAACATCATTATAAAACTCAAAAAAATTACAATTGCTGCATACTAGAACATCGATATAACGTCAGCAAATAAGCTTTTTGGAATTCGATTCCTAGAACTTTTTCGGATAAAATGATTCCTATAGCTCAACACTTTGGTTTACCTTCACTTGAACTTAGTTTTTGTATTCCTTGCTGAATTTGCATTTACTGAAGTCTTATTCTATTTAACATACGTTATAACTTCCCCTCTATAAAGTTAAAATAAATTTATATATCTGGACTAGAATTATTTAAATGAAAACTAATTATCAACGATGGTATACGCTAAAATTATTATACTTTATACTCGTAGAGCAAGCGTTTACTAAGAATACGAAATTTTATAGGTACATATATATCAGAAAGTTTCTAAAAATAACCCAAACTAACCAAAACAATATACAGAAAGCAAATAAAAGGTCAAATTGATTGCGAATAGCATAAAAAAATAAGAAAGAAAGAAAAAACACCCCATAGCGTTTCAAATAAGCTTCATTAAAGTACACTTTGATCTTTTTCTTCTTAACATTTCCCCATGAAAATTTACCGGCGATGGCTTATAATTAACAATATCTTCCAATTTCAGTTTTGACAATAATTGGATGCTTGCGGGTGGAAATGATCTTGTTTATGTGAGAAGTAGTTTCAAGTAAAGTGGTCTATGTTGATTTGAATAATAATTTTCATTTTAGTAATTCCCTTCGAGTAATATTACGAATAAAATGAAAACTTAAACACAAAAAAGTTTTAGAAAACAATTACAGAGTGTAATAAATGTGAGGATCGCTTCAAGTTTTGGTACTTGTGGAGGATTTCACATAGCAAGAACAAGCAAACATGTTTTTTGTTTTTTTTCGTTTTGTATTTTATGGTTTAAAAGTCGAAAAGGGCTTACTGCTCAGGACAATTTTCAATTTAGGCAGAACATTATAGTAATGACGTCTGGCAAAAAGACGTCCGATGATACCTGTATCTGTGCATTGATGGGAGAAAACCATGAATACTCATAACAGTAAACTCGATGAGTATTGCATAATCACCTCATCTTTTTATTTATCAAAGCAGCTACTGCAACTTCATAATCAGAAGCCCAAACTATCTGGTTCAGATTCACGCACATTACGGCTTGATCGGGATCTAGGCTTAATAAAAAATGACAAAATGACTCAAAAAACATGTACAGAAACCAAAAGCATTTCAAAAGGAGGAAACATAAGATTCTTTACTAGTTTTCAGTGATCTTAGTTTCACAAAATAATACGTTTCTATAAATATTTTGACGATAATAATGGGGCCAATAATATTGTCAGGCAGAGATAATAATGGCTAGATAAATGTATGACTGTCGCAAGTTCACCAAATATAGCTCGTATACGCAGTTTAAGCGAATTACGCAAATCATTTTAATTATAGAAGAAAAGGTGCCCGGTCAGCATGCAATTAATAAGTTTAGGATGGCGAATAATATTTTTAGATTTTTTATGCCTACCTTTAGAAATGAAATATGGTCTATTATGACTCATTTTTTACCGGCATTGTTGCGTAGTGGTAAGGCATTGCCCTTGTAGGCCCACGTTTACGGTCTCAAATCCGGTCAAGTTTGGGTTTTCAAGAGTAAAATATGTTCCATGTCGTTTGGTTTTGCGACTCGTTAAAGATTCTTTCTCGGACACTCTCGGAAAAATTGCATTCCTAGTGCAAATCGTTACGGAATTTAACAGGAAAACGTTACGGAATTTAATAGGAAAAAATTAATGGAGGTATTTTTCGAAAAAGTCTTTAAGTGGTTTTTAGTTTACTGTAATAAAAGTAGATAACATTCCATATTACGAAAAATAGTCTTAACTACATTTTCAAAAAAAAAAAAAATAAATAAATAAATAAAGACTTGCACCATAATGTTTCTCACCACCTCAAATGTTTGCGTGTGTGTGTGTGTGCATTCTATATATAAACTGATTCAAAAGCATCAAACATACAAATAATTGTTTTAACTTATTTATAACTTCGGCTAATTAGCTCATTTTTTTCCTTCGTATTTGAAATTTTATTTAGAACAAATCAGCCTAATTCGATTTTTAGGACACCATAAAATTTTATCCAATCCAGATAATAAAGGAAATTTCTTGCCGCAATAATGCAATTATTTACGATGACTTCTTTCCCAAGCTCGCTCTCATTAGCATTGCATTAGAAAGAGAGCTTACTTGACTCAGATTTTCCTATTAACCAAACAAGGCTGCACGATGTTCATTATCGGACTTGTATGCAGAGACCGCGGATATTGGTTACACGATCATTAGCACTTGCATCGCCAAAGATTAATAACTCCCCATCACTTTCATTATAAGACCCTCTCCTCTCTACAAACTGAGGATATGATTAAAGAGGTCTGATTAAACTCAATACTCTCTCGAGTTAGAGTATTTCTTTTTCAAAAGTTTCGTAATTAATTTCGAAAGTTAAGGTATAATGTACCTTTTTCAATTTTAACTTACCGATGGCTTTTAATGTTAAATCTTCCTGGCCTTATTTAAAAAATAATTTCTCTCTTATTGGGATTTTATACCAATTAAAGGTTTCGGTATCCATAATACAATCAAGAGTCTTTGCGATAAGTATAAGTTTGTTCCTCAGATGTATATTTAGAGTCAAATATTTAACAAAGTCGCTTACTGCCATCTTTAAAAAAAATCGGTTATTTTTAGATGACAATAAATGCTGAAAATGTCCATTTTAAAGAAACGTTTTCCTACACATATATATATATATATACCTTAATTTGTGTACTCTACGTTCGTAAATATATAAAATAACTAAAAAATAATCAATTGATATAGATTTATGAGGATGTGATTGAATAATAATAATTGAAAGAGTGATTTGACTAATAATAATAATAAAAATAAATAAACATAATAAACATTTTAATTACAACTAAACAGCTTTCTATAAGAAAGCTTTTCTTCTACTGTCTTGGCATCGTCTTTTCCTCATGCACCAATGGATTTAACATTTAACAGAAGAGTAGTTCATTTATATAATAAACATGGGTGAGACATGTAAAAGCGTATAGGAATGGGAAAAAAACTACAATTTAACTTGGTTATGGTGACTTCGTGTTTACTGACAACTCTAATAGAATGTAAAGAGATTCCCATCCTTTCTTTTGAACATAAACTTTAGTGTTGGTTGCTTATGAGGGCATTTCGTTATAGGGTTATAAATATGCGGGGGCCTTGGATGGCGTTATAACAAAGCAAAGTATTACATTTCTTGCACCTTCTTAACAATACATAGTTTTTAATCAATTAAGCATGTTTGTGCGAGCGCGGGAGCGGGCGTGAGTGTATGTATGAAGTTTAGTAAGTTATATTTTAGGCATTATGAGAATCTCTTGTTCTTATGATTTATATACTGTTGCTATTTCTCGTTCACTATGTAACAAACAGAAATCACCTATTTGGGGACAAAAGTACTCTTTATTTTGGCAAAAATATTCAAATTGAGCGAATAACTTCACAGGTAAGCCTCGTTTTAAAATTCGAAAACTACTTAAAATAAATACTGCGGGTGTTCTGTTAGTTCTACGAACTTCCGAAAGAAATCATCTTGTGCAGTTTTTACGGGCTGTAATATGCTGCAAAAATCCCAAAATTAAGTTTTGCTTAAAATTGAAATAAAAAAAGAACAAATTCGTACTTTAGGGAAAACGCTTCGAGCCGCACGAGGGCCTGATTCAAGGTACCAGCAACCAAAATTTCGTACTTCTAGACCGTTTTCAGGCTGATGGCGATCGAAAGACACACACACTAAAACGGATACACGAACTCTCTGTTTTATTTATATAGATAATATTCAAAATAAATGGAAGGTTTATGATATACTAATAGGCTTCATTGTCTAATCTGATTATGGCAGCAAGAGGAAATTTTATGCTCAAAAAAACTGAAAACATTTTGCTTTTCAAAAACATTTTTACTAAACAGATCGTTATTGCGTTAAAGTTTATGTTACGTGTAACGCGCATCAGAAAACAATGATAGCCATTTTTGGTTTCAGTTTTGCAGTTAAATAAAAAATAATGGTCATTTTCAATAAAGTATAAAACTCTATTTTACTATATGTATTTGTTATAAGCATGTGAATTGTCTTCATATTCATGTAATTTCCTGCATATTTTCAAATATTAAAAAACAATATCATTAAAAAAATCTACCCTTTAAATTAATTTGCAGACGAATTTTAATTTATTTTTAAAATTTTCATTGCATTCAAAGTTTCACAAAAAAATAAAGAATGTAATAAAACTTTTCAGATATGACATAAAAATATTTTTTCAGCTGTCGATTTAAGCTGTTGTTGATCTTCCATTTCTTCTAACTGTTTTTTCACCCAGAACATGCAGAATTTTTTTTACAAAGACAACTCAGAAAAGGCTGCCCTCTTTATGATCGGCTGTCATCCACAAAGCTACTTTTGTGTGGGATTTTCTATAAAATATAAGAAAATTATGCTCCTTTCTTCAATTCTTTTTCTGCGTTGAACTAAAAACCGTGATATTTTAAAGTTAAAATATTTAAATTCGATGTTTTAAGTTATTCTGTATGAATTGTAGCTGACACGTTTTATAGGCAGAGATAAGAGAAAGGTTGGTTTGATGGAAATTATTAAACTACGATGAAGAAAAGGAATTAAAGAATGGCAGGTATTTTAAACCTGAAAATACTTATTAAAGTACTATTTTTAATTACAAAATATAATTATAATTATAATTTTACAATAAAACTGACTAGAGTTCTTACAGACGTTAATTTTCCCACCGTGTTTTTTTTAATTTTTTCCCGTTTAGCCTTTGATCGTTTGAAAAACTTTTAGACATTTTAGTTTTTCTGTTTGACAACTGTTCGTTTCGTTTAGATATGTTAATTAGCATCTCTCCTTAGTGTGACTGATTGACCTCTTAATTAGTTATATAATTTAATACATTTGAAACACATATTATACATAAATATTATCTTTCTGCATTCCTTCTCATGTAAAGAAAATATAATAAAAATTTTCATGCCAGACTATGAATAAATTAGATATACAAACATTTAATTTCAATTTAACCAAGAATTTTAAATACTAATGCAAATTTGAAGAAAAATAACACGGCACCGCATTTATTATCTCTCTTTACATTTTATTAGACATTGTTAGCTTAAATTGTATTTTATTTTGTTTGGTACTGTATTGGAAAACAATCTGACTGACTTGTGTGTGTGTATATATATATATAGACGGTGATTGTCGACATCTACCGGTTATTGTCGAGATTCTCCTATTTCGGAGATTCACCGGAACATATATATACATATTGGAAATGGAACAAGCGTCAAGATTAGTCTTATTTTCCTTTTACATTCATTTAATAGATTACATTTTCTCTCTTCTTTTGCTCTTGACATTTCTTTTTCTTGAATTATAAACAGTAAAAAATGTAGTGATAAATGTATAAATATTGTAGATGGAAGGAGGAGTATGAAATTATGACAAATAAAGACTTCTAAAGACAGGTTTCCAATCTGCGTCAAAAGTAAGAGGAAAAAAAACCATTTCCAAAACATTTTTATTGATAACACTAAAACTGTTAAAGTATATTTTTAAGAAAATTGGTAAAAATAAGATAAATGGTTGGCAAACTGAGGAGAAAATGGTACTTAACTGCTTTGTCTTTACCTATTTATAAATGGATAATTTCCGACTTCCGTACGCCGACTGTAGAATAAAAACACTAACGATGCGCAGCACAAAACTAATGAAAAGGCCCGGACCTTGAATTGCAATGACGGCAAAGCAATACGGAACCCCAAAAAAAAAAAAAAATGAAGACGATCGAACATTAGTTTTTACTCCAAGAAAAATAAGACAAAAAGTAGAAAATGAAGAAATTTATTTAGCTTTGATTAATAGTTCTGGAGTTATTTATTCATACATAAAATATTTACCTTTATTATTAGCTCCTAAAATTGTGCTTTAATTTTTAACTTTGTGTGACTTTTTTTTGTAGAAGTCCATACTGTTCTAGATTTTCTCCAAAATGAAATACAGCAATATATATTCATTAACTAAAATGGGAAATGCATGTATTTTATAAAAGTCACAGTTAATGCGCGGTTCCGTATTTTGTTTTTAGCATGGTTCCCCTGCACGGTTTAAATTTTTTTAAACACATAACCATTCTCAGGAAAAGCTAAAACTTAAATGGCCATTATACATTTAAAAGTTTCGAATTGTATTTCTCCAATTCAATTTAAAATTGACTAGAGTGTCTAAAAGAACAAGAAAAAATAATTAAAAGAAAAAATAATAACCAATTAGTACAAAAATCAAAGCATGAGAGATGTATTTACTTTATTTAAATTACTATTTCTTATAGACTACCACGAAAATGGTTCGAATTCATGGAATTAATACAAATAACATGCAATGCTAACTGTCTTTGGAAAGAAACGAATTTAGTTGGAAAAGAAGTGGTTTAAAAAATTACAATTCTTTTAAGAAAATTATTTTAAACACTTCATTTTAACGTTGCCTTCAATGTAAAAAAAAGTAGAGCACCACATAATTTGAAGTAAACATTTTACGGGAAACACATTAAAAATATTTTTTATGAGACGTTTTTAACATAATATACTATATTTTTTCTAAAATGTTTCTATAATCTATCTCATTACGTGAGAACACTTGAGATAGAATTATGTGTACCTTTAAAAGGGAAATGTCTGCAATCGCTTAGAAAGTGATTGAGTAGCTGCTAGAAAACCCAACACATTTTTCTTTTCCTTAACCAAGATTAAGTAATCAATATTTTTGAAAGCGATTTCAAAGCAGTGTAATCACTTAGAACGCAACTAACAAGAGTGCCATTTACTTGAAAGATTTACAATGACGTTTGTTAGAATGAAGAGAGAAATATAAGTTTATTTTTTAATTTTTTCCCCCTGCACTTTAGAATCTTTACTAAAATCTGTTTCGCTACAGCTGCTTTTCCTGCAAGTTAAAAAAATACCCATAAGAAAAGCACAATTTAGTTTTACGCAATTATAGCAAAAATTTTTTTTACACACTATCAATTTAAACAAAATTGTTTTGCATTTTAACTGGGTGATAACGTACAAAGAACACAAACTATTTAGAATATATTCCACATTTAAGATAGAAGAAGTTCACTATGAAATTAAAGAACTTAAAAAGTCGCATAATATAAGTGAAATTCGAACAAAAACGGAATTCCCACTTCGAAAAAAATGGCCGAAATATCTTCATTTAAAGCTAAGCTGAAAATGATAAGTTTTTCACGTGTATAACAGAGCACCATATCTCATATTTCTTTATTGGAGAGAAATAAATCTCATTGCAAGACAGGAAAAAGGAACAACATAATTTAAGTTCTCATCCCCAATTACAATTTATCTCCAATTTTTTCTTGACACAAGAAAACGCAAATACATTTTTCCCTAGTTTGAGTTCAATGTTAAATATTTCTCACAAATATTCATGAGAAAAAAGAACAATGCAATCAATATATGAACCCAATGTACAACATACCTAAGAATAATGATGTGTGTTTGTTTGAATAACATACAATTTCACTCCTTAGATTATTTCAGCAAAATTTGTTATGAAATCCAATGATTCGTTTTAATTAAATATTGGTTTGGTTGCATTTGAAAATTTTAAATATCTCTTCAAACTTTGCTAAATATATTCATCTAAAAAAAACACATTGCTTTTCATATTTAATCAAACATTTCCATTATTCGTATTCGCCTTTTAGATGATACATAATTTAGTACTTTGCATAACAAGAGACTCACATTGTTCTGTAGTTTCAAGAGTATATAAATGAATGTTTTGTTAAAAGGCAAAATTAGTTACTTAAGCTCTTCATCCTCTTTTAAAATATTGATTCTCTATTCGTCTTTTGTGCAGAGGAGCAAAGACAAATAATTAATTCAGGGTGGCCTTCCGATTTCAATTAAGTTTCTTATTCGAATTCAGGGGAAGCTAATGAGCCGTATCAGTAAAATCGAAGATGCATTGCTTTAATTATTTTTGTTTAAGCTAGATAATTTGAGATATTCGATTTTCAAATGTTATTAATGTTTCACGATGTATTTCTGGGTTTTCATTCAAAACCTTTAGATGTTCGGAGGTTTTGTTTTACTGAATATGCTTTTCGCGATATATTGAAATGCATTCAGTGTGACAAAATACAAACGAAGAACTATTATCCTTATTTGATTAAAGAACTTAAACAACGATGAATACACTATAATTTAGGAAAACCGTAAAGCTTCAAACATTGATCAAAGAAATATTAGAGTACTACTTTCAAAAATTTTGGCCAATTCAAGTGCGTCCTTTGAAAAATACATTCGTAAAATCTGGAAAATCGAATTTTTGTGTTTATTTCTATTACATATAGCTCACCTTTGATAAATATTATTTGGGGTTTTTATGTTGATGATTATATGTAGAAAAAAAATCTAATGTTATAAAAGTGTGTGGGACCGATGACACTCTGGTAAAAGCTACAAAGTCCACAAGGAGAGAGAAAGAAAGGAAAAAAGAGGGGCATTGTATTGAATTTTCCAATTAGTTATTTTATGATAAAAACCAGATTCAAAATTTCAAAGTTGCATCAGGAAACTTGGTTTAAAATGCTCTTGAGTCCCTTTTTTCTAGTTTTCAGATGCGTCACAACTATATTTTACCCTGAGCATTGTATTTACATGGATGAAAATTGTTTTGCAGTCAAAGATATGAGTTAAAAACAATAATGAGCAGATTATTAACAACTGCATAAAAAGCTAGATATAAATACCGACGTAAAAAATATCCATTATTAACCGCCGCAGCTTGAAAACTCAACTCAAGAAAATAAATAAATAAATAAATCCAAAGTAGATTATTAGACTGTATATTATAAGATGAGATGATTATTATAAGATATAAAACATATTTTCTACTGTTACAATTTTCTATTTTGGTAAAATATTTCCTACTGCTGATTTTTGTGAAAGGGTATTTTCTGTTTCCTTTTAACAGCGACAATATGCCTGCACATTTGAAACTCAACTTTGGAGATGACAACAGTCATTTAGTGAATTCTCTGAAAAATACTTGGTACTTAGTGCATCTTCTTGGTACTTAGTGCATCATCAGTATGATATTTTTCATCTTTACAAAATAATCAAGCAGATTGCAACATTTAGTTTATTTGATTGCACAGACATCAATTTAGAAATGGTTTCTTGTGACACAACTTTTTCTTTTACTATATGAGATTCGTTCAGATCTATTTCGGTCTCTGGAGTTACATTTCGGTAATATGAAAGAAAATGATGTGACATAGACGCAGAGGTTCGATTGCATATATGTTTTCTCTTTTCTGAATAAATGTTAATAAAATACTTCTTAAGGACCAATTTGTGTGCACTAATTCATTTGACAATAAAGGCATAAAGTTTTAATATTTTGTTACAAAAGCTATAAAGATAAATAGTTTTTTTTTTAAATACTTGTCCTTACTTTTAATTGCGTTATTTTCAATAAAATACAGCGAACAATACTCATAAAATATTTAACACACTTTTTAAAAATAGAGTGCAGGCACTTTTTACGTCTAAAACCAAACTAAACTAAACTCAGTGGCACCCCAGCCCTTTCGGGGCCCATGGCCTACTGTGCCCATCCCAGTTTTAGAGACCGAGGGTTGCCAAAAGTGGTGGCAACCAGATACCAAAATGTTTCACAGGGAAAACACACTAACTTATGTAGTTCAAACTTGCAAATAGTGCTGTTGTTTACCCTTCTCTATTCTTTCATGTACAGGACTAAGCTAATTTCAATATGTTATTTAAGTTAAGTAAGTAATCACAGATTAGGGGTTAAACAGATTAGCAACTTCTAATTGCTCTTGGTTCAAGCTAACACAAAATAGCATTTTTTCTTCTTTAAATTTAGTCTTTAAAAATACTAATTATTGCTTGCAATAAAAAAGTCGCTGTCGCGGCCGAGAATTGCAAGGGTTACTTTTATTCACGTAACTTTCTCTATTGCTTTATATTGCTTCAAACCAAAGTGTTGTTCAAAAATTGACCAAATGAAAACAACGTTTTGAGTACGAACAACGTAAAAGGCGTATCGCTTGCTGTACATGACACAATCATGCTAACCGTAATTAAAGCTTACTCTGCATAGTAGGTTTTGCGGGAAGTATTGGGATTTCAAATTGCAGTAGAACATCTTTAAAAACTTGATTAAAGATTTTTTTTTTGAATTTCAAACCAAATAATGTATAACTTTATTATTAGTATTAGTTTTTTAAGCTCACGCTTTAGTTTGGTCTCCTGTGTGCTTACACTTAGTGTATTGAAGAAAATTTTTCAGATAAAATGTTTATTTAAGCAGTCTATACTCTACTGAACAAACATGTAGCCCAAAAATATATAAGAATCTCCTGGAAATCATTTATCCGGGCTATGACGTAAAATTACCGATACTTAAAAACAAAAAACTTACGAAGACTTTAAAAAAGAAAATTTCGGAAAATAAAAAACAGATAACATTTTGTAAAATAATTGCAGCAGGTTATGCGCCGCAGTAATGCCACTTGTGAGTATGCTAAATTACTATTTCTGGTGAACAAAGTCGAAGGTGAGTTCAGTTGAGCCCACACTGCTCCGATTCCTGTGATTCAAGACCTGGAGAGACTGGTTTCCGAGAAGTAGCATGCTGCGGCAAGAGCTGAAGTTTATACGCCAACAACATTTAATGCATTTTGGACTACTTTAAACTGGATGTCACAGATCTCAAGCTTTTATTTGTGCATTTATTTAAAAATTTTAAACTGTTAGTCACAGATATCAAGTGTCCAGTTTTACGTAATTTAACAAGGCTGTCAAAGGGCAAACAAAAACAAGAGTTTTATTCAGTAATTAATATCAAGTAGCTTGATTATTTAGCTAAAAACAAGTTCTTCGTAAATTTAAAGAAGCACTCAGTTTCGCTCTTTCATTTTTACAGAATTTTTTATAGTAACAGTGATATGTTATACTTTACAAACAAATGGTATCAAGTTTTAAAAAATAATAATTCTGACGGCAGAAAATAATCCTGAAAGCATTTTCTATCAGCAATAATCATTAAAGTATATAAACTACAGATAAAATTATCTATAGTTTATATACATTAATTTTATGAGAGTATGTTAAAATAAAACAGATTTGATAGCAAAAATAAATTTGTTTTACAAATTGACTTTGGTAATACTTTTAGTAAATTACGGTGTTCGCATAAACTGACGAGGGTAGCAAAAGAGAAGAAGGGAAAACGCCGCAGAAAAAACATGGAATATTATAAAAAATGAATAAATAAATAAGTAAAAAAACCACAACTAAATCAAAGCATTGTTCTTGAAAACTGGAGTAACAATGGGAGACGGGGAGGGGGGGGGGGTTCCTACGGCATTGCTAAATTCAACAGGGACATATCCTGAAATAATGCCAAATTTCAATATCGATCCACAAGCATTTGGCACATATGCGAGCCAAGATCTTAATAGAAGATAGTTTGGCGTTAATTCAAAATCATGTTTTTTCCATTATTATTGTTTTTTAAGAAAAGTATTTAAATATTTTGGGATTTCATAGAGATTGATAATAAATGTAAACGTGTTCAAGAAGATTCTTTGTGTGACATTGTTACTGAAAACAATGATACAAAATTTAGCTACAGAAACGACCCTTAATTAATGAAAATTACACTACTGGCTCTTTTACCTTGTAACTTAATCGCTGCTTCTAAATAATTTTTTCCCTGTTCTGTTTTTTTTTTTTTTTTTTTTGACACTCGAAATAATTCACTATCTCTACTACTTGTTAGAGTTACCTGTTTTCTTTTTCGAAATTTCAATAGTATTTGATTTTTCAATATTTAGAGGCACTACAGCTTTATAATTATATATATATGTATATATATATATATATATATATATATATATATACATGTGTGTGTGTGTGGAAGTGAATCTGCAAAGATACAAATCAGTCAAGTTCCTTGCCTCCGCCAGGAAGAGCTGGCAATTCCTCACTATTTTAACGAGCCGCAACGGAATGAAGAGAGCTTGTTCATCGTCTGGTCGTTTTGTGAGGCCAGCAGAGTGATGCCAAGTCGCGTCGACCGCCGGAGTGGCCTTCCGCTTAAATGTTAACTTAATTTTTATCTTGTACATAGTTCCTATTCGTTAATTAAATGTTCTTAAATTCATTCAACCAGTATCAGTCTGAGTCTTTAACCCGTTACCTCAGTCCATATGGTGGCAGCGGTGATTTTTCAAATAATCAGAATTTCGACCGAGTGAACAGTGTTTGTTTTGTTTCAAGTTCGACGTAATTACGAAGATTAATGCGTTGTGAGAAGAATTATTCTGAGTGGTGTATTAGAGTTCTTTTGTTAATGTCTGCGTACCTCTGAGTTTCTGCTGTCAAGTCCTGTGATTCAACGGAATTCTACCTTAATTTGGTATGTGACAATCAAGCTTGTGAAGACTGAGGTTCTGTGGTTCATAATTAAGCGAATGCGAAGAATATTGCTAGTGATTTGTCCTCATTATTTGAAAGGTGCTTAATTTTATTCATTCAGCCTTTTTAAAGCGTAGTGTTTTAAGTGTCCGCATTTTTGCGATTTTAGTGTTTGTGTTCATCTTGAAGTGGGTTGTCCATAACTCCGTGAGTATCTAGTGTTTTTTAAATTTTTTGAATGTCCAGTAGTATGAGTAAAAAGTTGTAACTGTATTTTCGTAGGAAGAAAATTTTTTAGAAGTTATTCTACCAATCATCATGTCTTTAAGACTTGTGGATATTCCTGAAATTGCATTGTCTTTAAAATCAGCCCCTACCAAGGCGATTAAATTGTTAAATTCTACTGTGTTTGATACGCCACATGATCGCACTACCCGCTCATAACTTCGAGAATTTACAGGGTTTCCTCCTAATTTGGATTTAACAGAGAAAATCTCAAAAATTAAGCTATACTTTTCACTTGCTGACCTCATTCAGGTCGCTAACATATTAAAAATCGAGATATGCACAGATACTAATGTATTGTGCGATAATATTTTTACTGCTTTAAAAACATTTCGGGGCTAAAGCTACAGATTTCCGAGGCAAGCGTTAATTCTGAAATAGACGAAGATGCGGAAAATTCGAACAATTCTCAAAACTACATTCCACATCAGGTGCATTTGGATCCCCAAAATATTACTTTTCCTCTGCCGTTACATTCTCAGCAAACGGTCGCATACCAGAATTTTAACTCACCAGAATCTAACTCGCTCTCAACTGTTCAAGGAATAGGAATTGGTCTCAATATTAAGGACATTGCAGACGAAGTTAAAATTTTTGACGGTACTTTAATGTACCCTGTTACCTCTTTAGTGAATTCCATCAGAAATGTTTCGGACTTGTATAAATTATCGGATATCCAAACTGTGGCCGTAGCTAAGTGCTACATAAAAGGTACAGCTAGAACATATTTCGATTCTCTTCCTCATGTTACATCCTGGCAAGACTTTCAAAAAATTTTTTTTGATGAATTTCATCAAAAGTTTACATCCGCAGCTGTACATAAAGTGCTTTCGGAACGCCTAATGCGAAAAAATGAAAATTGCATAGAATATCTCATTAAAATGCGAGAAATCGCAAGTAAGGCTTCTATTGATGAAAAATCAGTATGCCAATACGTTATTCAAGGTCTACCTGATTCTCATAACAAAATTTTTCTGTACTGTTGTAACAATTTTAGAGAATTAAAGCAAAAGCTTCTTATTTACGAAAAGTTTGATAAAACCCATCACAGCTCTTATAAGCAACATCAAGACTTCTCGAGCCGATTTTTTACTTCTTACAAGTCTAGCCCTGACCAACATACGGCGTCTCTTACAAATAGTCCGCCGCTAAGTACATCTCCTAATAGTCAAAGTACGAGCAAATGTTTTAAATGCGGAGAAAATAGTCATTTAAGTTTCAATTGCACGCAGCCCGATATCCGTTGTTTTTATTGTAAAAATTTAGGCCATAAAATATCTAACTGCCCGAAAAAGTCTCGACAGTTATCAACTAGAGCTCCGGAACCCCAAGAAGACGCTCGCGTACATCAAGTATCGTCTACCGCAAATTCCACATCAATGACTCTTCCGATCATCATATCAAACGTCTTAATTTCAGCACTTGTCGATACTGGAAGCCAATATACACTCCTTCGAGAGTCAATACATCAGAAATTAGGTGCGCCATTATTACAGAGCACCACACTTTCACTTACTGGTCTAGGATCAACAATAATCCGACCTTTGGGATTTTTCAACACACAGTTTCAGATACAGAAGTCTACCTTTGCCTCTGATATATTTGTCATAAAAGACAATCTCCTTTTTGTTGATGCCATCTTAGGCCAAAATGTTATACAACAGGGTGAATTTGTTTTGAACAAAACGGGTATTCGACTTCTTGAATCAGATGAAAAATCAAATAATTCGTCTGTTTATTTCTGTGTGCAAGCCACTTCCCACATATCTTCCAACAATGCGGTGTCTTTCTCCCCAGAGTGCTTTGCCGGTGTTATACAAGACAGTAGTTTGCCTGTTTTAGCACACATTCTCAATGGTGAAATACGTTCAGAAATTAGACAACTAATTACCTCGTACAAGCACACTAAAATAAAATCTCCAGATATTCAGATGAACATTGTTTTGTCAAATGACATTCCTGTCCATCATAGACCGCGTCGTCTTCCTCAAATCGAACAAAAAATAGCAGATGATTAAAATCAAAACTGGCTTGATGAAGGTATTATTAAACCTAGCTGTTCTGACTATAGTTCTCCAGTCGTTTTGTGTAAGAAGAAAGATGGTTCACATAGACTTTATGTTGATTATCGGAAACTTAATAAGAAAATAATACGTGATAGATTTCCCCTTCCATTAATAGATGATGTTATTGACCGCCTCGAGAATTCTGTTATCTTCACTAAACTAGATTTGAAGAATGGATTTTTTAATGTTCCCATACACCCCAATTCTACTAAATTTACTTCATTTGTTGTTCGTAATGGACAATATGAATTTTTATCTGCCCCATTTGGCCTATGTGTCTCACCAAATATTTTTCAAAGATATATTTACGCCATCTTCCGTCCATTAATGGCACAAAACATAGTCGTGATCTATCTTGACGACTTTATAATCATTGCAGAAACGGAGACTGAAGCTTTCCAGAAACTTGAGATTGTTTTTAAAGTTGCCTCTGAACATGGTCTTGAGCTAAATTTTAAAAAGTGCTCTTTCTTACAGAAGAAAATAGAATTCCTCGGTTACGTCATTCAAAATGGCACAATTACACCGTCGCCTTCTAAAATTGCAGCGGTACAAAACTTTCCCATTCCTAAAGACAAGAAACACCTCCAGAGTTTTCTTGGATTAACCAACTACTTTAGAAAATTCATTCATCAATATTCACTTATTGCTAAACCACTAACTGATCTGTTGCGTGGAAACGTTCCTTTCCACTTTGGTGACTCTCAGATGCAGGCATTTCAGCGATTGAAAGATATTTTGTCCAAATCTCCCGTTCTGCATATTTTCAAACAAGGATCTAATATCGAGCTACACACAGATGCCAGCTCTCGTGGGTTTGGCAGTATTCTATTGCAACAAGGAGTGGATGGACATTTCTACCCCATTTACTTCATGTCTCGAAAAACCACCCCGCAGCAAGAAAAACTTTCAAGTTATGATTTAGAAGTTTTGGCAATTATCGAATCTGTTAAAAAATTCCGTACATATTTATTGGACTCCAAATTCACTATTGTAACTTATTGCCAAGCCTTTCAAAATACCCTTCAGAAAAAGGAGGTTACTCCTAAGATTGCTCGTTGGTCCTCCATTCTCGATGAATGCCAATACGATGTTGTTCATCGTCCGGGTAGGTTAATGCCTTATGTCGATGCTCTCAGCCGTCATGCTGTGTATCTGATAACTACAAATTATGAGGTTACTGCTCAAGTCACTGTCGCATAGACAACTGATGAACAAATCGCCACTTTAAAGAATCTTTGCCAATCTAACTCCTCTTCAGATTTTCTCATAAAAAATGATATCTTGTATAAATGTCACAATGGTTTGGAATTGCTGGTAGTTCCCCACGATATGCAAACACAAATTGCTCGAAACGCTCATCTACAGGGTCACTTTTCGGTCGAAAAAACCGAACACGTTTTAAAACAAGCTTTTTATTTTTCGAACATGAGAAAAATGTATAGAAAACGTTATTGCCAATTGTGTTGAATGCATTCTAATCAATAAAAAACGCGGTAAGGCTGAAGGATTTCTGCATCCCACACCGAAATAAAATATTCTCAAACTACAAGAGGCAAACAGGCGAAATTTCAAGAAACGTCGCAAGAAAGCTCTCCAATACAAATTAGAACTCAGTTTGGCAGGGGACTTAAGCTTCGTTATTTCATGGCTCTTATAAGATCACAAAAATCAAACCCATCGATAGATATGAAGTGGAAAAAATCGGCAATCATGAAGGACCCAATGTTACCTCTAGTTCGGTTGACCACATGAAGCCGTGGGCATCCACAGTGACTTGTTAAAAGTATTGAACTTTTCACTTTTTTGAATTTTTTAAAAAATGTTTTCCTTCGATTTAGAAGCATTTTTTATTCTAGCTTTCTGCTAAATGTTTTTTTAATCTACAATTTCAATTACATGTGTTCTTTTAATTTTTTTTTCCTTCAAAATTTTCATTTTGTCTATTTTGCCCTCTGTTCGCTTTTTCTGTGTTCTTGTTTTTTTTTTTTTTCGATTTGCTTTGTTTCTAGCTCGTGAGGACACTCGCCGTCTAGATGGCCGAGTGTGGAAGTGAATCTGCAAAGATGCAAATCAGTCAAGTTCCTTGCCTCCGCCAGGATGCGCTGGCAATTCCCACTATTTTAACGGGCCGCAACGGAATGAAGAGAGCTTGTTCATCGTCTGGTCGTTTTGTGAGGCCAGCAGAGTGATGCCAAGTCGCGTCGACCGCCGGAGTGGCCTTCCGATTAAATGTTAATTTTTATTTTGTACATATTTCCTATTCGTTAATAAAATGTTCTTAAATTCATTCAACCAGAATCAGTCTGAGTCTTTTAACCCGTTACCTCAGTCCATATATATATATATAAGTAAATAAATAAATAAATAATAATAAGTTAATAAATAGTTTGTGTAAGCCTCTAAATATTGAAAAATATATATAAAGATGTATAAATATATTGAAAGATATATATATATATATGTGAGTGTTTAAAATATTTTTATATGTTTATTAGATTTCAATGAAAATAAATAACGATATGTTTTATATACTTTGAAAAATATGATACTTTGAAAATATACTTTGAAAATATATTATACTTCGAAAAATATGTTCGTAAAGTACCCATGAAAAAATATAATACATTTCTATTTCTCGTTTATATTTCTTGTTTCAATCAAATACATTATACATATTCTCTACATGAAAAATATTCTTGAATACATTTTCATCAAAATGCATGATACACTTTTTTTTTCTTAATCAAAGATGCTTGTATATGGAATTCGTATACAATAATGTATTTTCTTTTCTTTAAATATGCAATGTTGTTTCTCTGACAAATGTTTTTTTGTTATGTTTTCAGGAAAATTATAGGATAGTTTTATGAGGAAGTTTCGAAGAAATTTCTAGAATTCTTTTTCAGGAACTTGAAAGAAATCTTTTACCAAAATTTACAGGACATTTAAAAGAAGTGACTACTATATTTCTTTGCAAGATCTACAAACTTTCTGTGGAGATATGTAACATACTTTTTCTTCAGCAAGCAAAACATTTTTGTAATATAAAATTTAAAAATGTTTTTATCATTAATTTTTAAGAAGTTTCTGGAGCAGTACACAATGCATTTTTTCTCCGACAAGGGGCCGGCTGACAAAAGGGCGCAGAGCTCTCAGCGAGCGAGGAATTTGGTGTGGAACCAGCAGGAGGCGGAGACACGTGCCCATAATAGTAATATCTGCTCGAATTTCGCTGCATTTTTGTAACTGCATCTCTTTTGGATTGTCAGTGTGTCGGGGGATGAGGCAGGTACTATTCTCTAAGGGTTATTCTGGGAATGAAATTCAGAGCTGGCCGCATCTCTTGAGAGCTTTACCTGTCGGAGATATCGAATGAAAAGTATATCATTAAAATCCGTCTGTGACGGTCGGTCTGTCCAAACGTTCGGATCCTTTATGGTCCGGCAGCAGGATTAATGCTGAATTTGGCGCGATAACACAGAGTTTTAACCAAATTCGATCAGATGTCCAGTGGGCACGGGGAAAAAAAGCGAGGGGGTATGTATGAAAGAACAATTAACTATTTTTACTTTTTTCTATAACCAAAGTATAGAGGAATGTATTGAATTCGAAAAATTTTTCGAATTTCGAAGGCTTTACACGTTTTGAGGTGTGCTGAACCCATTTTGACCACATTTTTGATCTGTGCGTCTGTCTGTGTGTCTGTATGTGGTCTCCCCCCTTTTTTTTTGGTGGCCACTGTAACTTAAAAAGCAATGCATGGAAGTGAACGAAATTAGGTTCACACATGGGAATTGATGGGAACTGCTGCTGATTAGTTCTTGACGTGAATTCATTTGATAGGAAGTGGTATTGACTGCGTTTTGGCGTCATTCACTCCAAGGGGCGTTGAACAATCAAACGTTTTTCGCGCCAAGTGTATATCTCAAGAATCCAACCATTCAAGCAAAATTTTAAGTGCATCTCAATGGGGAAAAGAATTATGTTCTGCCAATAACCGCGCTGAGGAAGCAGGTATTTTGCTTTGCATTGTATAGCTGCCATTTCACCTGCACAAATTCTTATCAACATTTTTGCATTTTGAAGGTTCTCTGGTAGTACAAACCTTTTACTTAGGTTTTCTTGGTTTAAAATAATTCTTTATATATAATGTAGGTTTTTTTCAATAAGGATTTGTAACATAATAACGATATTTGGCGAGTAGTAATATTCATATGAAGGATATACAAGAAAGTTCCGTTATGGTCACAACAGACTAGTTTTAAATTTAATCATTAAGATTTCCTTCCATTTTGTATTGTATTTATAGTTTGGTTTGAAGTGCCGCTAAGTAATAAAAATATTTCTTACTACTTTCATTTTTTAACTGATACATAGCAAAGACGAGTGCTTGGTCTGTTTAATGAGAATGACATATATTTATAATATTTCTATCTATCTATATATATATGTATATATATATATATCTATATATATAGGTATATATATATATATCTATATATATATGTGTATATATATATATATCTATATGTATATATATATATATCTATATATATATGTAGATATGTATATATATATATATCTATATATATATGTATATATATATATATATACAGTGTACATAACAAAAACCTCCGTGGTCGATGTTTATCAATGTATCTCAATATGTTCTGATTGGTAAATATGTTTGCCTTAAAATTAAAAATTTAATGTTATCGTAAAAATATGTTTATTTTATAATTCCTGACTTTATATTAAATGCTTTAAGCACTGGTATTAAACTTGTGTTCGTGCAAAAGTTTAAGAACACTGAAGGAATACTTTTGAATTATTAATTTTGCAAGTCATCGGTGAATAAAATTTCGTAATAGCTTACTATCTGCGTGCAGTTGAACACCATGCAAATATCGCTTTTGGAAGGGCGGGGTTGCTATGGTGATGGCCCATTCGCTTGCTTAACTGCAGTTGTCAATAGGGAGTTCGTGACTTACATGAATGATGGTACCACTTAGAAATAGTGCTAATGTCATTTTGCTAACTGCAACTGCACCGTAAGCGATTGTAGGATTGAATAAGTTGTACTGTAAAAAAGAGAAAAAAAGCGTAATCTCGTGAAACATACTAGTGATTCATTTTAATCACACTGATTTTTAGACCTATAATTACATAGAGTTAGTTATACTGTGTGGAAACTTTCACCATATTCATATTCTAAAATATTTTGCAAGTAGAAGCGAAACATTGCAGAATGTGCAGTGCACTTTAAGCAATGCTTTGTGAAGGTGTCATGTATGCTGTGCTTAAAGGTCCTAATTTTAAAATAATTGTCAAGTGAGCATTTTTTTAGTTTTCTTTCTTATATACATGCATAATAATGAACACTAAGAAGTTGGCTTTTGTCCAGGTATGACGCGTTTCCATTAGAAAAAAAGCACAACAACATTCACGTTGTAACAATTTAATTCATTGTTTTAAAAAGAAGTAAGAATCAAAACTATTATTTTATTTATTTATTTTAAAGAAAACGTTTTAGTTGGTATTAAAATTTAAAAATAAGGTTATTAAAATAAAAGGCTTAATTAATGGTTTAATAAGGAACGATTACAGTTTAATAATAAAGCTGTTTATTGTATAAGAGTACATTTCACGTGTTATACAGATTGGTTATTACAATATTTTCCATTTCCGTTCCATTCTTTTGCTTTCTTTTCTGTAAAACATTTGTTTTATAGTTTTAATCTTAAAAGTTTACAGCGTATATTATATTGTTATATACTTGGCAACGAAAGTTAAATTATAAAACTTAAACTTAAAATAAGTGAAATTTTATTATTAGGTAAACATCAATAAGTTAATGTAACCTAAAGCAAGTTATTGAATTTTAGAAGCAGCGTATAAACTATAAGAATAGCTCTTCTGAAAGAATTTCAAAAATTACAAAAGGTTTCCAGGTTTCCTTGCTTTAAATAATGGCACACATCACCTTGAAAGCATAGGTGTAGATATACGAGGGTCATTTTTTAAGTAAGAACCGATTGCGCATCGTGTTTGCGCATCCAGTCAGGTGACGTCAGTTCAAGGTCAGCAACTCTTGGCCGGTCCCCCACTACACCGCCATTAAGTTTCACGTCTCTGCCACTCCTGGTTGTGTGGTTATACTTTTCTCCATCGGACACCCTTGCACCTTTTAGCCGAAGCCTTAGGTATGTGTGGTTATACTGCGTACTTTGTCGTCATGTGTATCAGAAATGCCGCCGATGGTGAAGTGTGTGCCGTTATTCTGTTTTTGAATGCAAAAAACGTTAGTTCTGCTGAAATTCAAGAACAAAAACGCAACTGGAGTTGTCAATGGAAAATACTGAATCATCCGCCTTGCAGTCTAGACTTGGCACCATCAGACTTTCATCTCTTTCCAAAACTTAAGGCCTTTCCCAGTGGGAAGCGTTTCGAAAAGGATGACATGCTTAAAGAAACAGCTACGAACTGGTTTAATAATCAGGCGGCGAATTCTTCGATGAAGGGATCCAAAAGCTGGTACCACGGCGTCACAAATGCTTGAATGTTGATGACGACTATGTTGTAAAGTGAAAAAATGTTCATATTTTAGTTTTTGATACAATTTGTGTTATTAAATAAAGTTCCTTTTACTCCATTACAAAACGGTTCTTACTTAAAAAATGCCCTCGTAATTTATTTCTACGATAATCTGTGATACTTAAAGTTGAAGTTATTTATTTAAAACTACTTTTCCATGGCAAATATTAATATTCTTAAAACTAGGTTTAACAGTAACATGCTATTTGTTTGACGAAATTGTTTTTGCGTAGAATATATCTATGCAAAATCCGCATTTTTCGATTTCTAACTTCAAAATCAATTTCAACATTTAATTATACGTGTTTGGCAAAATGAAAATTTATATTCATCATTTTAAAAACAACAGTTGAAAAAAAGCAAGCTTCGGAAATTAATCTCCAAAATTATGTAATTAATCAACCGTAATCTTCATAAGCCTTGATATCCCTTTCCTTAAAACTTAATTTACTTCGTCTCGGAAAATAATTAATCATGAAGCCCTCTCAATTTATTCAGAAATAAGAAACAGGGAAAAACCTGATGGTACTTTCTATACTTTCTTTGTATTTTTTTTTAACTTCAGGATAACTTGGGTGAAACATTTTTAGAAAAGCCATTATTCTTACTTAATTGAGAAATCTTACCTTAATTGCCTTCTTTTATTTACACCGTAATATCTTTGATGAAGTAAAGACATTAGAATCTGATTAGATTATAGATCGGAAAATCGATTTAAAATTGTTTGAAGTTTCTCATGAATAATCATATTTGTTTAAAGTTTTTCTAAGGTACAACATTGGTTTCACATCCTATTACCTCCATTAATTTTACATTCATAATTGATGCAAAAAAAGTTGATGATACTTTATCGTAAATGGAACGAAATGAAAAAACTAAGAGCTTTAGACCGTGCACCGTGTAGTCCTCATTGAAGTAAAGCCATTAAAACCTAATTACATTAAGCGTCATAAAATCAGTTCTTCGAAATATCTGAAGGTTGGAAATTTTTTTGAACGATTTTTTATGGACATAATGTCTGACACATCTGACAGCAATAGTGTCCTTCTTTCAACTCTGAGACTGGTTTTGAAACAAACTTAGAAACAGTTCTGATTTTTTTGGCATGAAATCAGATGTCAGAAAAAATTAATTTTGCTTAAATTAAAACGCACAGTATCTTTTTTTCCAATTAAATTATTTATTTTAGCTGTTGACAATAATAGAGCATAAATTACATGTATTCTTCTTCTGCTTTCTGCTTGGCACACGAAACAAACAGTCGTTGTATTTTCTGAGAGGGAACATATTCATCATTACATGGTACTTTCTTACTCCCCCGCAAATATTAAATGAGCATTCATTAAGGGAAGAATTAGATGCAACTGAAAGCAATGAAAAAGTGATTTTTTTTCATTCGGCAAAACTTTATATTTGCGTCGGTTTAGTTCGGTGTTTTTTCCTTTAAGTTCAATATTTGGAATAATGTGCTAATGGCTACATTTTTGTTGTCTATGTTCTTGTAGATTTATATGGAAAAAATATCTTACATAGCTTTCTAAGAAAATATAATCTTGTTTTCAATGAAAATCATGCAGAGAACTTTTATACTGCAGTAATCAAACTTCTTAACCCTTTAATGCCCAAGTTCTGTTATCGTCGTCCGCCATGAGGCGGAGTTGAGAATTAGACGGTTAAGAATTTAGACCGTATTTACTCGGTGCAGATTAACTAGACGTAGGAATTAGACTAACTTTTTGGTTGAACTATTGCAATTTAAATGCAAAAGTACTGTGTTCTATTTTATTTATTTTTTCTTTTGCTGTGAGATTATTTTATTAATGTATTGGTGAAAATGAAAAATAAAAATACTTTTACTTATGTTCCTCTAAGGTGAGTAAGGTAAAATACCCATATTTAGCAACATCATAGCAAATATATTTGTAGAAAACTTTTATAATGCATATACACGAGAAAAATAATTTCAATAAGCACTTGCAAGTTTTAGCCTCAACCTATAACAAAAAAATTAAACTATGCAAAGGGAATAAAGTCAACAATCTTGGACCAAATAGAAATTTAGTTGTTGATATATTTGAAGCTCATAAACTAGTCGAATAGCTAGAGAGAATTTATTAAATCATCAATATTTCAAAAAATGTTCCCTAGACCTTTTATAGCCGAGGATCTGTAAACTTAAGCGAAAAGAAAAAGTAAAACGATAATAAACGATTTAAAGATTTTAAGTTCATAATAAATTGAATAGTTATGAGACGTTACTCAAGCATCAGTGTTTCAAAAAAAAAAAAAAAAAATTACTAACACTCAGAAGCCGTTTATAGCTGATGATTTGCAAAATTACAAGGAAAGAAAAAGTTTATGATAAGAAACATTTTGAAGCCGAAATGAAATCGAAGTATCTTCAGAAAAGCCGAGAAGAAAAGAAGATTGCTACAAAATTGGAGCTCAAATTTATCTATATGTCTTGGAATAATGCCAAAAGATATTACTTGATGGGATTAAGCGAAAGATTCGATAGTATTTTCTTGTATCTTGTGGAATTTAAGAATTCAATTTTATTCATAACTAGCTTTGTGGATAGAATTTGTTGGAAGGAGAAAGTTTTATATTTCTTTCATTCAAACGAATATGTGGATTGTGTATAACGGGATTTGGGTTTTGTAGTTCTGTATCTGAGAGCCATAGTATCTTTAGTCCATTTTTCGAGTTTTTGCGATGAAGTTAAAGAAAAATATTTTTAGTACTGTAAGACTAGACTTTTCCGTGTGAACCTTAGAATAAAAATCTCCGATCGGATCTTCAACGGTACTTTGTATGTCCCTTAAAGGTAAACTCGCAAAAACTCAAAGGAACTGACCGATAAAAAAAATTATATATTTTTAGAAAGTTTAAGAAATGACTTAAACATAAAAATGGTATTTAATTTGATTTTTTTTTAAATTCATTAGGTGAACAAGTTATCCAAAATTTTAAAATCCAAACAGTTGCTTCAGTTGTAATATTTTTACAGTTTATAGCATTTTTATCTCTTGGTGATATTGAATAATTAAAACAAAAGAAATTAAACAAAACGCCGTAGATTTTCTCGAAGATTTTAAATACATGAGATTCTTATATTTAAATGATCAGACTTTAAATTAAAAATAATTAAGTAAATAAATAAACAAAATAAAAGAATGAATAAATAAATAAACTTAATTTGTCATTATTCCAAATTATAACTTGCGAAGATTTATCGGAAAACTGAACTTTTGTAAAACTATCTTTTACAGAACTTAAGAAAAAAATATATTGCGTGCCTAAGAATAAAAGGTGTATCTTAAATTTATCATGAAATTATTCTTTTTCTTATTTTTAAATTCTTAGTGTCACTGACTACGCCTGTAACGAAGTTATACACATTTAGTTAACGAAATAAGAACAAATAATGAGCATATCAATGTTATCAATCAAAAAAGTTAAATCATTGAGTGGGTGCAGGATAAATATTCATAAAAATGATCAATATGATGAATTAAATTTTTGAGTACGTCTTTCTTACTTAAGAGGGCAGTATGGTTGGAGTTATTTTAACTTAATGATATGAAATAACTTGATTGTTTGACTTAGAGCTAAAGAAATTCGTAGCCCGTGGTATGGACCCTATGTCACTAAAAAATGGACTGCATTATTTCTCCAATACCGAAAGCAAACAATGTGTTTCCTATTAACAACGTAACATTTAAAACTGTTCGAATCTTTACGTTTTAGGAAGATGCATGCGGTGTGTGAAATACTTTTTTTTTTACGCTTTCAATCCCTAAAAGTCAAACATTCTTCTTTTTACCATATCGTCCATTTATTCTAAGTGGAAGAATTTCAATTCAATGGAATACTGGGTGTGGAGAAAAGTCCGGCCTATTCCCCCTCCCAAGGGCATTGTAAATAATTAGTTGGCGCCGATCTTTCAGATCGCGTGATAAAATGCATCGGCTGTATAAATGAAATGCAGCCAGCAGGGAATAAAATAGACAGGAAATGATCTGAGAGCCATAGTATCTTTAGTCCATTTTTCGAGTTTTTGCGATGAAGTTAAAGAAAAATATTTTTAGTACTGTAAGACTAGACTTTTCCGTGTGAACCTTAGAATAAAAATCTCCGATCGGATCTTCAACGGTACTTTGTATGTCCCTTAAAGGTAAACTCGCAAAAACTCAAAGGAACTGACCGATAAAAAAAATTATACCGAAAGCAAACAATGTGTTTCCTATTAACAACGTAACATTTAAAACTGTTCGAATCTTTACGTTTTAGGAAGATGCATGCGGTGTGTGAAATACTTTTTTTTTTTACGCTTTCAATCCCTAAAAGTCAAACATTCTTCTTTTTACCATATCGTCCATTTATTCTAAGTGGAAGAATTTCAATTCAATGGAATACTGGGTGTGGAGAAAAGTCCGGCCTATTCCCCCTCCCAAGGGCATTGTAAATAATTAGTTGGCGCCGATCTTTCAGATCGCGTGATAAAATGCATCGGCTGTATAAATGAAATGCAGCCAGCAGGGAATAAAATAGACAGGAAATAGAAGCATTTTCCTTTAAACGAGTGTTGCCGAACCTTTACAAGCGATATTTTGTTGCAGATAGAAAAAGCTATTAGTATTTTGGAAACACCTAATGAATATTGATCAATTCTTTCAGTATTTAACTCGCAGCAAAAACGTGTTCGTGTTAAAAACGAATACGCCCAACATCGCTTTTTATTTTCTTCTATATCCAATATGTAGAAGAAAGTGTTAGATCCGTGAAAGTATCGAATTTCGCGATTTACACGTTTTGAGGTGTGCTGAAACCGTTTCGACAATTTTTAGAAATTGTGTGTCTGTATGTGGTATTTTTTGTGGTAGTTTTAACTCAAAAAGTAATGCATGGAATTTAACGAAACTTTCTGAATGTACGAATATAGACACTGATAGGAACTGGTGCTGATTACTTTTTTTCGTGAATCCCTTCCTAGGGGCGTAGCAATCGAACTTTTTTCCCGATTAGAGTGCGTGCTATATCTCAAGAAATAGTGGCAGAATTCGAACAAAATTTGGTACACACGTCGACCTCAATAGGAACCGGAGCAAATTGCATTTTGGCGTCATTCGCTGCAAGGGAGGTGAAGCAATAGAACTTTTTAATATATTTTTTTTGTGGGTGCTATAGCTAAAGACGTAATGCTTATAAATAAAGGAAATTTGGTACACATACATATATCCTAATAGGGAGGAGTTTTCATTAAATTTTAGCCCCCTACAAGAGGGGTGGAGCAATCGAACTTTTTTCTCTCTAATCGTATATATTATGAATCCAACAATTCAAACACAATTGGGAGTGTATCTCAACGGGAAAAGGTGTTAATTATACTCTGTCGTCAATCGCGCTAGAGACTTGTGTGTGTTTTGCATTGTATAGTTGCCATTTCACCTGCATGTTAACGAATAAAATTCTTTTTAGTATTTACAGCAATCTGAGGCTTCACTAGTAGCAAAATCATTTGAATAGTTTATCTTGGTTTAAAATAATTATTTATACATTTTTTTTCTTCAATAGGGATATTTGTCTACTAGTAATATTCATATGAAGGATATAAAAGAATGTTTCGTGCCGGCCGCAACTAGTTTGGAAGTTGTGTCGATATTAAATTGAAAAAAAAAATGATTCAGGTAAAGTGCATTAAATAAAGTCTTTTAAAAAATCATTTAGGAGAAATTGATCTAAACCGAAAGTATTATATTCCTGTATTTTAGTGTGATTATTTTTTATTTTTTGATTCCCCAGTCAATTAGTATCGGAAACAAATACCTGTACTACGGAAGTACAATCTATTTCAATACAAGTTGTTACTTCCAATATTAGTTTTGTTTGCAATGTAAGTTATTTAACTCGATAGCAACTTCTGTGACAAACAATGTGCTACTTTACATAATGAATGAATGTCTTAACATTTTATTCAATATAAAATATAACTACACGAAATACTCGTATTACTAATTTAAAATTATTAACAGTATTTTTTCTAAAATTAGCTTGAAATAAATTTAAAAAAAGAAACTACTTTTTGTAAAATATTTTCACAGAATTTCAAAACCAGCTTTCTTGTAAAGACTTCTTTGTATGCAAGTCACGTTTTTTTAAAATTGAGGTATTTACTATTAAAAAAGCAAAAAACAAGCTATTTACACATCACCTGCTACATGATTAGTCGTGCTGTTTTTCCAAACAAATTCAATGATGTAAACTCTAATTTGTCTTTCATTAAATGAAAAAATAACCATAAAACGATTTTTGATAATTATGAAAACAAAATTTATGCTCCTCCCCAAACCAAAAAAAAAAAAAAAATCTTTTAACTAATTTTGCTCTTGAAAACTAATGCTACTTAACCGCAAGGTTAACTTTTTATTTAAGGGAGTCCGGAGTGGTAACATTCCTCTTGAGGGCCTTGAACAATTTATGTTGGCATCATGTGTTTACCGAGCCTAATACCTAATATTCGGTTATTCCTTCCTGGCCGAATCCGATTATTTGGGCAATTCATCTAGGCCGAAGCCGAATATTCGTCCAATTCGTTATTTTCAAAAACCCCAATAACTTATGCTACCTTAATATTCATGATATATTCTTAGTATCTCACATTTCTCTCTTACTCAATATTCACAATAAATCTACCAAAACAAAGTCTGACTTCCACTTTTTGCTAATAATAACAAAATAAAAGTTTCATACTCTCCATCATAATTAACTATTGCCAGCTTTTGGAAGCAAAAGCTAAGTATAAAATACAATATTATAACCTGTCTGTATTATTAAAATCTGTCTTTGTTCAGTCAAACCTAAAAACAATCTTTAAAAAAGTAGTTTTTTCAAAAGAATTTTTATTTATTAAAACTAATGTGTTTCTCTGAAATAACTATAATACAAATTTTAATGTTTAAAATCTACTAACTTCTTAATTTTATATCATTTCTATTTTAGTAGCGCTATTCGGCCGAATAGCTCATCAATATTCGGCCAGGCCGAACATTCGGCTAGGTCATAAAATAACTATTCGGCCGAAATACTAATAGACCCAACACTGATTAGTGGCCGAATATTCGTTACATCTCTAGTTATTTTTAAGTACAACATGTAATGAATGTATGTCTCTTAAAGTCTTTATATTCCTCCCCCCTTCCCACAGAACAATCTGGAAAGAACCTGGACAAAAGGAGAGCTGTAAAAAAATATGACAAATAGCTTCGGGGAAAAAAGAAAAAGAAAAGAGAGTCAAAAGAGAGCAAGAACTCATATTCCGCGAATGCTGAAGATTTTTTTAATGCATCGCAATATCAGGCTATTTTTTTCTTAATTTTCTGTCGTTTGACACATATATTTAAATTGGCACCCACACTCGTGAAATTGTGCTAAACAAAACAAGATCCTTTTGAATAAACATTATAGATATATTGTACCGTTACGCTTTAATTTGGATCATTTTTTTATTTCCTATCGAGTTTTATTTTAACTTCAGAGGGCGCTAGTGTCCTTCCAGAGGTCCTTGATCTAGGAACTATACTCTCGACATGAGGATATGTTACAAGTTGACAATTCGTGTAGAACAAGAAATATTCCGAAGTGACCTCGTTTACATTCATTTCATTTCCGATGAGTAGAATTTTTGCGTATCACTAGCTGCGTAGTAAAAATGAAAACACCCTCCGCAATCAGTTTTGAATAAACAACGACATTTAAAAGTACGTTTTATGTTAGATTACATTTCTTGAACTCTGGGAAATAGTTCAGATTTGCATGTTTAAGTTACGCAAAAAAAAAATTTCAATTCATCTATTAACATGACAGGTTTTTATGTTTGCTTCTGCAGGAATTCACATTAAATGTTTTCTTTTTCCTTTTCACAACGGATAACTCTTATCCTCAATATCACGGATATAGTATTGAAACTATATTACAGAACCTAGGGGCACATTCTTGGACGATTCGCGAGTCAAAAGAAAAATTTGGAGCGAGTTAAATAAAAATGAGCACAGGTATCAAAACAAGTTACGCTTTAAACTTAAACATAAACATTTAAGGAAAAAAAATCTATCATATGCTTGCAAAGTCACCTAAATTTATTCAAAATAATATTTGTTTAAAAAACATAAGAAAACCATAGCATCAAGGAATTTCTACTATTTTTTTTTTAAATTCAAAGACAGTATTCAGTAGTAATTGACTATTTAATGATTTTTATTGAAATTGACACTTTATATTTTTTTTTGTTTAGCTGTTGCTTCGCTTCCTTATGTTTGGCCTCTTTTTCATATATTATTCTGTAATACAATTTGGAACTCACGTAAACGAAGAATAGCATTATTCATTAATTATTTCTCGAAAGTTTATATGAACAAAGTAGAGTTTTGAAATTCTACCACAAATCAATACAGGACGCAGGTGCAGTTTGTTGCTAATGCAAGAACAGTTATTTCTCCTATAATACAATTTGTTTTGAAACAACATAAAAGAAAGGCAGATGAATCAGACAAGTTGGGATCTTGAAAAGCCGTAAGAAGATCGTGTAGGTTATAACTGACATCATAAATAATTCAGCAAAAAACTTATAAAAGATAAGGAGGGAAAACTAGGAGAAAAAAAAAAAGCTTAAAGCGAAGATTGATAAAAATAAATAGAAAACAAATAAAAGAAACGATTTTAACAGTTAGGTAGAGAGATAAAGAAAACATAGTATTCCTAAATCCGGAAGATCTATTTTTTAAATCTGATACATGGCTTTTTGGGTCAGTCAATTTTTAAGGTGTTTTAAGGTCATTGTACGTATTTGTAAGTTATCAATAAAGAAGGTTCTTTTCATATCATTGAATTATGTAGTAAATTTTCACCGGAGTATTAAAAATGATGAACTTAAAAATGAGAAAATATATCTTCTTACTTTTTAAAGTAATTTTGACTTAAGAATGAACAAGCGCCATTCTCAGTTTTAAGTGTCAATGCTTACTTTGAAATTATAGTTACAGAAATAAGGCAGTAATAAATGCAATAAATAAAAAAAATATAGAACACCTTCGCGCTCATAATTAATTCAGGACTTTTTTTAACGATCCCTTCTTCTGAACAACAGTATTTGTAAAAAAATTAGGGAACTATTTACCACACCAGACATCACAACAAATCAAGAAGCTGAACATTCTATTCGTCTCTTCAGAGCAGGAATACAAGATGAATAATTCGTCGTATTCGGATTGGACGCAGTAAAAAAACAATGCACGCGTAGATAATTAATACTCTTCTGGATTGGGCTGTGACGAAATTTGACCCACGGATGTACTTTAGCATAACTGGTACGTTTCGAAGCTATATGAAGCCATGACCGTTCGATGCCCTTCTAACGCAGTGGTAAAGAATTAGAAACCACTTGGAAAGTCCGTGTTCAAATCCCAGTGAGGATTAGAAATCTCTGTTTTTTCCCCACTGGTCTCAAAAATGAGATCGTACTGAAGCATTTTTAGAAAAGGTTTACTTAAAACATGAAATGTCGGTTTTTCAAATCTAAGTCATTTTCACTCCAGGCTAGTCCGAGAACATTTTTGCTGTGAAAAAAGAGCCATTTTATCCAATAACAAGAATTCTGATTTAACAGTGCTCACCGAACTTAAATTCCTGTTGTAACTAGCTTTAAAAGCTTTAGGTTACAGCAAGAATTTTGCCCTAAAGGTTTTTTTTCACCCTAAAGGTACTTTTTGTATTAAGTGCAGAAATTCATTAAAAATCTCTTCAGGATTAAATTATTTACGAGCTGTTCTATTCCAGTATCTTCTTACTTTCATAGTTGGGGGCTTGTATATTTGTGATAGCAGCTTGTATTTCTTCCATGCAAAAATTTGTTTTGGGAAGACTTTTGCTGAAGAGGTAAAAACTGAGATGTACCCAATGCCTCGTACATTCATTGGTTCAGGGATTCTTATTTCGTGGTGATTCAAATAGTACTTCGATAAAAAACGGATGGAGCTTATTTACCGACAAATGTACTTTTCCACATTCTTGATAATTTTATACGAGATGATGATCTTCCCAAAAATGTGAACGATTGATCTTACGGTGTTCGCGTCCTATCAATAATATATATCGCATAAATAAATAATAATGAATATATATATGCCTTATAATTCATACCTATGTATATTACGACAAAATTTCATACAAAGCCCATCTTTTACAGCTCTAAGTAGCTATTAAAACACAAAACTAACTGCAGTTAATTTATTAATAAAAGGTCATGAGTTAAAGCGTTAACTAATTACTTTTGAGACATGTTGGCTTTCGCCAAACTTTAAAGAGTTCGTTAATTAACGAAAGTGTTCAAAACGTACAGTTTGTCAGTAGCACTATTGTAATTAACGAAATTGCTTAAAGCAATATTTGCTGCTCATCTATAATAGAAAATATGCATTTGTCAAATTAACGCTTCAAGGGTCAGCACCCGGTCTGTTAGATAAGAATTATATTAATCGCTTCTTTGCGTGTCAGCGTTTGCGTACATGTTGAGCATTTGTTTTTAAATAAAATATACACGTTTTTTATTCGTTTCATTTAGGTTTTGAAACGCCCAAAGTGAAATTTTTTTGGGGGGCAATTTATTACATGCAATTTAAAACTTTCAGTGCAAGGTTTGCATCATATATAAGCTTATAGATCAAGGACACGTTTAAAACGATTAATTCATTTAAAACGTTAATTTATTGAATAATCTATTTATATGATGTGCTAACAATCTTTCAGTGTTCCTAAATTAGTTTTGTTACATTTTTATGCAAGTTTAGTATTTTTAGTAGCAAGTTAGCAAGTTTAAGTCTGTATAAGCAAAAGAGTATTACGACTGATTATAGAATTCAAGGAAAAAAGTATTTTAAAATATTGCATTAGCGTTTAACAACTTTCTGCAATAGCCTTTCTTGTATCTATGCTGAACGAATTCTTTAGATTTATTGTACTAAAAGCAAGTAAAAATGCATTAAAATTCAAAAATATTCAAAATTGTTTGCTATGATTTAGCAACCAGTGCATTTCTTCATGTTATCACCTGAAATTACTAAAGCAGAAAAAAAATATTTGAAAACAGCTCATTTGTAAAATCTTTGAAAATGATAGTGATAACAAAACTAAATTTTCTGTTTACATTTTAACCCTCTTACTGCCTTTTTTTTTGTTATAGTATGCCAAACAAATTTGCAGTCTGTTGCCCCCCCCCCCAAAAAAAAAGATAGAAAGAAAAACGAGCTACATACGAGGGTGCTTAATTTTATTATATTTTAGCGCAACAGAAGCAAGTTAGCACCAAAATGTGGTAAAATTTAGCATTGAGCATCGCCCTTTGTTTTTCAAGCATACAACCATTACAATTTGATTCCGGATGAAACACAATTTGCAGACACATAACTTAGTAGTAAATTTGAGTATGTTGAATTGACTCTTTTGAGACTAAAAATGAAACAGGAAAATAAAAATAAATAGTGGTTTTAATAGTAAGCGGTTTACTCAGTACCGGGTTTATTTAACAATGCAATGAGTTCATTGTATCGAGATAGAATAACAAATCTGTAAGAAACTACTAAATTTTTTTTTATTCTCGATACGGACAAATACAAGATGTATTCATCAATGCGTTGATTTTACTAGCTGAAAATGGAAAAAAATAGGCTGCTAGAAATTTTAAAATATTTATAGAGATGTGAATGATGTAAGAATAGAACAGCTTTTCTATATCATGTGGATGGATGTTTATTTGTTGATTTTTGACAAAGAAACTAAAATATAGGAAGCAAAACGGATATAAAAGGAAGCGGGGAAAAAATAGTTGATTCCGTAACGTGGTATTTTTGGAATAAGAAAACGGTATTTCCGTCCAATATTTCTATTCCAAAAGTATATCCTTTCAATGATTTTTCTTCATTGTCTTGCATATTTATTATAGTTATTCTCCTATTTCGTTGAAAGAAGAATCCGATTTTGCTTTTAAGCGTATACTTGCTATTTTACTTTAAAGTATTTTAACGACACTCTACTTTAAACAGAACGTATCCTTTTAAGATACAAAACGAAAAATTCAAATATATTCAGAAAGCGATAAATAATAATAAAAAATAAATAAACAAAATAAATTGGTAAATAAATTTTAAAAAACAAAGATAAATATTAGTAAAAGTCAGGATATTTTCTTAGTGCTAAATGTTTTCAGTTGAACGCTTAGGTGTTAAATGTGGAAAGTAACTATATTTGTTAAAGTAATGATACTATCTCGCATAATAAAAATGGAAAATTTTCAAATTTAAATTTTCTTCTATGATACGTTTAAAAAACGACTCATTTTACGACTGTATTATAAATAACCAAAGAGGGCATTCAACCATTTAACTTAATCTCGTTACCGAGTTCTTCAATAGTCTTTCGACATTTTTTTTACTATTCATAAAATTTTTTATTTCTTACGCATTCTTAGTTACAACAACGATCCATCATAGACTAGTAGTGACACAAATTGAAAGAACTATTTGAATTGTGGCTCATTTTGAAATACAGAGCTAAAGTTTTGAAGTCTGTTAAAAAGCCTGGTTTAAAATGTTAAAATAAGTAAATAAATAAATTTTTAAAAAATGAAATGAGATGGAAAAAAAAGCTGATTTACGTAAAAAGAACCATAAACCCTGCAACAGGTAGCATCTCAAATTGTCTGGTCCATTACAGCTTTAAAGTATAGTAAGTGTTAGCAGTTCTACGGTGAAGATGTTGTTGTTGTTGCAAATGCCAGTTGGATATCCAACAGGAATTGAGGTAGACAACGTTGCAATTTACGTTTTCTATAACTAGCACCGCAAGAGTGACGAATTGCTCCAACACATATTACGTAATTTTATGACACTAGATGGCGACAGAGCAAATACTCAACCTTCTTTTTTAAGTCTAAGACTGAAGAGAAGGGAAATTGTCCGGTTTCCGGAACCCCCCGGAACTTCCGAGTCCACGGATTTAACATGCACGTATCCCGAGGTGTACATGGTGGATTTTCAGCGGGTCGAGTAACGGACCACAAAACCTCCGGTTGGAGATCTGGCATCTTAACCAGCGTTGCTTTCCCAGTCAGTTGGGAAAAGGACCAATCCCGAAACCGACTTCTTGAAATTTTAACTCCAACCCCTTTAAAAATATATATCAGAGATGTAACGAATATTCGGCGCATTTTTAAGTGACTCTGATTCCGATTATGACTCCTCTACCCCAAATCAGTCCGACTCCTCTCTTTCAAAATCTGCCAGACTCTGACTCCAACTCCACGACCCAGTTCTTAACCACTAGTCTACCCCAGCTTCATTGTATAGATAATTGAGATTACCACCTCTGAAGAAAGCTGGAGATGTAAATATTGAATTGCGATAGAAACAACATGTATGAACATGAAAGGTCAACTTGTGTTTTTTATTTATTTAGTGGAGCTGGACCACTTATCAATTACGGCCTTTTGTTAGGTATACTGCACTGTTTGTCCCGCAGTGGAGCAGTCGGTAGAAGCTCGGTTCCCGCAGAACACCGAAAGTGAAGCAACATCGACTTAGGTCAGTGTTTGGGAGGGTGACAACCTCTCTCGGCTGGTTCTTGTAGGGCCGTGTACGCTAAAGGGAGCTTATGCACGTTAAATAGGTCGTAGCTCCAAAGTCCTCCAAGTGAAACGATACTTCTGGGGGTGCCAATCCCAGGTGACGGTCTCTCATCTGGGATCTGGTTCAAAAATTAAGAGACCTCTCAAAGGGGCGGAAGTCGGACTCCTGCCTATAGGGCCGCGTTAGACTCAGGAGCAGCGCACACATTCTTCCTCGCTTTGTGCGTGGACACGACACCAACCAACGAACAGCACTGTTTGAGAGTTTAATAGACGTTTTTATTTCTTAGAGTGTCAAAATTGGTTATGGTTAAGTATTGGTGTTGTGATTAAAAAAAAAAAAGAATTTTTAACTTTAAGAAAAATATTGATCAGTAATACTAAAACTCTAATATTTCAGTTTTCTCTTCAAAAACTGATAATTGTATAACAATGAAATAAAGTAAAATTCGTCAAAACAACAGTATTTATAGGATGTAGTTATTTTATTTTAATCTTTATGTACTTTTAACTTTTTCCTTGTTGTTGTTGCTGAATATTATGATTGGAATGCATCAAAGTTTTCTCCAACTTTGGCGTTGTCATAAATTAGAGGCTTAAATATGTTTCTAGCATTTTTTACCCTCTAAAATTAATGACGTCGTAGAAAACTTCGCGGAATACGCAATTTATTTAAATGACATAATCTTTAACATTTAAAGATTACATTTCAATTATCATGTGTGACCTATTTGTACTATCTCATAAAAGTTCTTACCTTCTCACAAAGAGACATTTCCTATAATTTGAGAGAAAAACCCATCGATAAATATTGGTATATTGCCAAGTCAGAAGTTCTCCTGAGGTCCTGAAAATAACGAAATACCATAAATTTTCCTCATTTCCCCTGAGCTCATCTAATGTTTCAGTAAAAGTTCTACGTTTGTAGGTCATTTTTATAAATCAGATTTTCAAAGGTGGATTTGAACGTCATGCTCCAGTAACGAGATTTCTGCATTAAGTAATCAAATCTTTCCTCGAATGATTGTATTTGGGCTGTACAATATAATCGATGGAGCAATGGTTACCGCTCATGAAAGTTAACAATCGAAGTAATCAACGACTTGAAAGATTTAAAATAATATATAAAGTTGTTAGATGCCCCCCTCTCAAAATAGAAACATTTGTTTTTTTCCCATATTAACCAGGCTTAATACAGTAATCCCTCGCTATATCGTGACTCGTTATATCGCTCGTTCGGATATATCGCGCTTTATCTATGTCTCCCAAAATTAAAAGTTTGAGTTCTTGAAAGTAAAAATTTGCAGTTCTCAGTAAAGCCGCTTTTCCCCCATTGAACAAAGCCATTGAACAGGAATGTTTTCCTTTGTTCTGAATTTGCTGCCGTTAAAATCTGCAGTAATTCTCCTCCCACTGCCCAACTTACATGCCTGCAGAATGATTCTACTCAAACCAGTTGAAGCTTTACTTGTTCTTTCTGTATTGATACTAACGCTCATTAATAAATAAAACAGACACGTGTTTACTGCCGAAGGAGAAAAAATACACCCAGTTCTGGATACCATCGAGTACAGAAAGGCTGAAAAAAGGCTGAAAGTCTATACTTGGCTGAAAAAAGCCAAATTATACAATCCCCTTAACCAAGAAAGGGAAAAAGATAGGTGAAGGGATTTTCGAGGAAGAAAATGGTTACCTTTATCTTTGATATCGTTTTTATACCATGCCCAGGGAGCATGCACAGATTCACTCAATTTACTTTTGACTACGTTTTGACTTATTTCTAACGGCATCGGTTATATCGCGCATTCGGATATATCGCGCTTTTTTGCTGTCCCCCGACAAGCGCGATATAAAGAGGAGTTACTGTACTTGCAAAACTTCTTTCATAAATGTCTTATCTGTCACGTGGCAAGTAAACAAATACTTATTCTTGCAAATATAACACGAGTTAAGATTGAAGGATTCATTCCAACTTTTCCTACTTATTGGGGAAAATACTTAGAAGTGGAATTCTTATGAAACCACTCTGATTAGTAACCCCAGACAGAGGGAAGAATAAAGTTGAAGAAAAAAAGCATTTTATGCTACACAAAAATTTATTTTATGTTGATTTGTAAACAGAGAAAAAAAATTCTCATGGATAAAATTATTGATGTATCTCCTTTGACGTTTGGACGGGAACGATACGTTTTAAAAGAAGGTGATTCCAATGCTGAAAGTGATACTCACACACACAACAGAGCGAGAGAGAAAAAAAATCTTTGTAACTTTGTTAGTTGAACCTGGAGTTGTCCAAATGCAACTGTCGTTATATTTAAAACAAAATATTCTAAAACCTAAAATCAGTTCAAGAGAGAAATTTTTAATGATTTTAATCCATGATGTTTATTAATAATAATTCAAGTTTCGATAGGAATCAGAATTGATTAAGCTGATTTAAATGAGAAAACTCTGGTCTGTCATTAATAAAATACACGATAGATCGTCACGCGAAAACTCCATTTTGCATATTGATAAGTGTCCTACGCTCGGTGCAGCATAACCATTACCTACTAGAATTGTGCAGTGCTACAGAGCTGTTGCAACTGTATAAAACATGAACCTGAAACGGTTCCCTTCGGACGTACCCTTATTATTAAAAGATTTGTTCTTGAAAATTGAAGTAATTCAGCCATAAGAAGGTGCTTCAACAAAGCGATTCTGTACATTCATTGTGAATACTATTTTTTTCTTGATAACTACACAATAATTCTTTTCATCTTTTCAGTTGGATCTTTTGCAAAGATCTTGTGAAACCAGTATAAGTTTGCGCTTCATTGAATGGTAATTTATATATACATCACACTGTAAAACAGCTCAACAAGAATTAAAAAGCTAATTATGAATTCTTACACTAAGCACATTTTGAAAGATAAATATTGGATTTCATATTGACGTTTTTTTTAGCAAATAAAAGATTACTTTCTTCAACATTTACGCCATGTGGCACATTGTCTGGTTCTATTGTAGCATGTTATTTTAAAAATAAATAATGCATTTATCTTATTGCGGGAAAAGTATTGGATTAACAAATGCTGAAAATGAAAATAATAGTGAACAATTAAAACTTCTGTGAAGAAACTTAGAGCTTATGTTCGAATTTCGTTGTTGAATAACTTACGTTTAGAGTACTTGATCAAATTTTTTACAAGATTAATCGTGTTTCAAAAACTGTATGTTTAGAAAATTTGTGAACTGCAATGTTTAAAATATAATGTAGCATACAACTGCTTTAAAAATAATTTAGATTATGAAATAAACCAAGAAAAGGATGTTGATAACAATAATTACTGCCACACTGCGCTTACAAAATTGAGAAAATCAATTTTAATAATAATTAAGTAATTTATTTATTTTAATAAAAAGAGTCACATGCTTATAAAAATTATCATTTGAAGAAAATTTAAGTATACTTGAATGAATGGTTCAAAAGAACAATCTTGAAAAAGTAGAATCCAGTAATAGTGGATCAATTTTTAAGTATCAATCTGATTTACAATTTTACACTTTGTGGTTACCTCTCTTGCATCCGTTCACACGCAATACAAATTTTTTAAAAGTAAACTTTTATTATTCATTAAATATCTTTAAATATCAACCTTACTTTTAATAAAAACGCTTCAGAAAAAGATCTAGTGCCAGCTGGTTCCCTTTCTTTGTTCAGAATATTGTGAAAAACTATTTTTCTTATCTTGGTAGAAAATAAATATGAAGTATGAGGCTGCGTTAAATTATTATCGATCTAAAGAACTGCGAAAGCGTGTTTTTTCTTCCTAATTCAGGTTGCTCGATGTCTTGGTTAATGCTTTGGAATTAAGAATATAATATATATATTATACATCTGAGCTTTTTTTTTAGAACTCTTCAAATTCTAACATCTGACACAATTGTAGCAACATCTGGGTAAAACATCTGAAATGTAGCAATATACTGTACGACAAGTACAAATAAAAAGTTCCGTCTAGAACTATACGAGGCTTCTTTCCCGTATACACCCCAAACTTCAAACTTATAATGTAACAATCTCTCTCCCTCTCGTTTAGCTTTAGTTCTTAATTGCTTTAAATATACCTTTTTCAAAGGTTAATATATATTCATTCACTCATTCATTCATTAATTTATTCATTCACACATTCATGTATTTATTCACTCATTTACTTTACATTTTAGACGGAAGTTCTTGTTTTTCTAGACCCGGCAATTGCTAAATTCTAAATGGCTTGATGAGATGTAAAAAGGTCTGATATATTTCAGTAAGTTTTAATATGTGTTTATTATTCCAGATAGTCATCTCATTTCCATATTTTACTCTTTGATTTGAACAATTTTTCGTTCAATTTTGAACAGTTCAAAAAATTTTAACATTTGCGCCTATGGGCAAAAATGAAGCAAATTATGTAAACTCTGGCCACGAGACCCAAGTTCCTATGAACGAGCTAGCTGGAAGAAGCTATCGGAGTGAAATATTGATTTGAGCAATTTTTGTTCAGTTTTGAACAGCTCAAAAAAAATTAACATTAGCGCCTACAGGGAAATTTCAATCCCATATAAATCCTGATCTAACCAACGGATTTGCTTGCAACAAACTTTATCGGAAAGATGTTGCGATGTAGAACATGTATAGATACGAATTTCAACAAGAACTGGACGAGCCCATTTTCCAATGAAATTTTTTGATAGGGATTTTTAAGGATATTTCTCAATAAATACATGAACAAATGAATGAGTGAAAGAATTCATGAATGAAAAAATGATGAATGAATAAATGAATGAGTGAATGACCGAGTGAATGAATGAATGAATGAATGAATAAATGAGTGAATAAATGATAAAATAAATAAATGAGTGAATAAATACATGAATGGGTAAGTGAATGAATAAAGACATGAATGAGTAATTGAATGAATGAATGAATGAAAGAATGACTGAGTGAGTGAATGAATATGTATTATCCGTTGAAAAAGGTATATTTGAAGTAATTAAGAACTAAAGTTAAATGAGAAAGAGATAGCTTGATTATAAATTTGAATTTGGTGCACATGGGAAAGTAGGCTCGTATAGTTCTAGAAGGAACTTCTTTTTTTAAAGTAATCATTTTCTCAACAATGATATAGTTACAACCTCTATTTTGAGATGACTTTAAAAAAATAATAAAAGCTGACCACTTGTGGGTTTCACCTGGTCTATCTGGACTCTAAACTAATACTATAAATAACCACTGCGCCAGGATTGCATGGAACGGCGAAAGAAGAATTGAATTACATAGCTTCCAAACCTACCAACCGCGGGTGCTGATGTGCTTCCGTGCCACATTTGTTCATAGCGCAATCCAGAAGTTCGTTAGTTATTTACTTGTTGTCGCGGCCAGGTTCACGACATCAGGGCGCGTGATACGCAAAGTGGCATAGACAATAAAACACAAATTCTTTTGGTTAACTAGATTAATTTATTCACTTATATAGATATTAACTTAGGCCCATGAGACTACTATTAAAAAAGAAAATGAAATGTGCAGGGAACGAACCATGTCCGGATCCAACGGCAGCACTTGTTGTGAATTTTAGTCCATATGTGTAGGTGGGCGATCCTTCCTCGTCCGGAAGCGAATGGTGATCATCATAGTCCTGCTTGCAGAAGAGGCCTGCCGCGCTATTTTATAGACGGCAGATGTTGTCAATCAAAAATTGTACAGAAGGGGCCCATCTCTGCCTTGGAAGATGAAGTGGTTTCAGGGAAAAACTGATCACCTCTGTCCAGATCTGATGATGCTCTGATGTAGTTCTTATGTCACTCTCATGTTCTCTGACCATGCTCTGATGCAGTTCTTATGTCACCCTCGTGTTCTCTGACCATGTTTTCTGATGATGTTTTTGGTTTTAATTCACCAAAAGCCCCTTTCTGATTTGATGGGAGGTCTTGACCAATTCAGGCTCTTCTGGCCTCCCATCTTTTCTTAGATTTCTCCCAACCAGGGCGCTTCCCGTCGGCCGTTGGCTGGCGAGTTTATCTGTGGGGCGGTACGCAGATCCACGCAATCAGAGCGTTTTGCTTCTGGTGTTCTCACGGTGTTGTTGCCTCCTCCGCCATCTTGAGTTATAAAATTTATATTTATCTTATCCCTCCAATGGGCCTTTGTTGAGAAAATCTCTTTAGCTATTGTTGGTCCAGACGGACTGTCGCCGCTGGTCGTAAAAATGCCTATTACATTGTAACCCCCCATCTTTCTGTTACGACACTTGTCCATTCTGTTTTCTTATTTTACTGCATCCAATTTGAATCCGACGAATTATTCATCTTGTATTCCTACTCTGAAGAGACGAATAGACTTCTCACATTCACAAATCGTTCTAACGTCTCGCGCGATTAATAGTTCCTTCATTTTGATACAAATACTATTGTTCTGAAGAAGTAATCGGGAGAAAAAGTCCTGTATTAATTTTGAACGAAAAGTTCCGCTGTAATTTTTTTCATTTATTGCAGTTAATACTTGCCTTTTCTGTAACTATAATTTCTAAGTAAGCATTAGTACATAAAACTGAGAACTGCGCTTACTCAAAGTCAAAATTACTTTTAAAAAATAATAAGATATATTTTCTCCTTTTAAGTGCACACATGATGCCGTGTAAAGAAAGAAAGAAACACATCTGATGCAAAAATTCAACTAATTGAAAGACTTATCCTCAAAAATATAGCAAATGTTTCTTCGATTTACAATGCGAACGTTGAGTTATGATAAATATAACATCAAACTCAAGTGTTGCAAGATTTATGGAAGATTTATCAAAAATGATTGAGAGATCGGATGTAAAGAAAAGTAAAACATTTCGGAGCTAAAGAAATAAATGCCTAGGTCCAAGTTCCGGAATCGCTGTGTGAAAATAATGTTTATGGTGAATAAACAGAAAGAGAAATTGTTTTCGTATTCTTTTTTATCATATGCTGATTTTTATTTTTCAACTGAAATTTCGAAGAAACCATTTGTTTTGAAGATATATATTAATATATCTGGAAATGTCTCTAGTTTTATATATGAAACAATATTTTTTCATGGTATTGCTTGTGTTTTAACTTTTAAGCAGATTTTTTTACATCAGCACTAGTTTAGTTTAAGACATATCAGGTTTTCAAGCTAAAACCTCACTTTATTTTGCTGAAAATTTAAGAGTATGCGTAAAATAATATGTCTACGGCACCTGCATATACTACATAACAATTTTTGAAGTTATAACCTGTTTTATTTTTCAGACTTTTTTATGAAATTTAAGTGTAACTTTTTTTATGCTCGAATAAATCTAACATAAATAAGGCACCAATTTGCAATAAAACAGATGAAAATATGAATAAAAATCAAAGAAATTGTCTCTTAGTTAAAAAAAAAAAAAGAAGGAGCGGGGTATTACAAAGTTGACTTTATTAATGAGCCGTTATCGCGTAAGTTCATTAAAAAGTTGAAATTAATCTTCTTTCACATAGCTAATTAATCACAGATGTCTCCTAGTTTACTTTAAATATAAGGAAAGCGTCAAATCCACCTTCCACCTACTTTTCAAGTAAACAATGACTTCCATGAAGAGTCATAATAACATCATTAATTCTCGTGTCGTCTGATTAAGTCCTTTTAGCAGCTATTAACTTGTTTTGGTGATTTACTTAAAATAATTAACGAAAAGAAAATTCGAAGTTCAGAATACTGATAAAGATTACCATCCATAACACGAGTTTTTAATCCTGGTTGATGAAATTATGTACATCTTGTACTCATTGAATCAATCTTCTATAATAAACGAACTGAATAATGTATCAATCAAACTGACCCTTTAAAAATTTCAAGATAATGAAAGTTACCTCTGGTTAAAGTGCTTATAGACCATTAATATAATATCAGTGTACTTTTTTGATTTCTTGTTAGAAAAACTATGTCTGAATACATTTCGACAAACGCTTACTTAATACTGAAACAATAAATTTTGGGTGAGATAAAGGGACTAAGTTATACCACTAAGAGCTTATAAATATTCTCCTATTTTGTATTTAAAAAAAGTAATAATTTTAAATAATGTAATAATAACGTTAAAAAGAGAAGACACTAAATCTAAAACTGCATTAATCAGTACGCTCTGGAAAAGCATGAATTAAGTTCTTTTTTCTCTCTAATGGGGCTGCGTATGGTCATTAACATTTGCGGATCTAGTGCATTCCCCGGAAACCGGGATCCAATCTTTCAAGTAGCATTACTATCGGCGGACTCCATTACCAGTTGAAAATTTTGACGCTTAGTTACCCTCTAGATGGCGGCACCTAAGCTCTAAATGATGTGAAACTGCACTAGGAATTTAATTTTGCCGAGAGTACCCAAACCAGACAGATACTCAAGGGATTTTTAACATGCCACATACTCATACGGCGCTGGCGATTTTCTGCATCTTGAAAATTCACCGACTTGGGCACGGTTTGATCCCGCGGACTTGGGCGTACGAGGCTAGTGCCTTAGCACCACACCACCCTGCCGGCGGTGGATGAATAAAGTTCAATTGATGAAAATATGTTTTCTAAGGCAAGGTGAATATTGTTTGTTATAAAGATATTACTTTGAGGTTATTTTATTTTTATTTTTATTACAATTACACCATATATGATTAAACTAAAATTTAACCGTGAATTCAACTAAAAAACCATTTTCCGGTTATGATAACCATAAATATTTTTTTATAACATCCTCAATTTTCCCCTTGGAAAAATAAAGATGAATTTAAATTTGTATTCTAAACTAATATTTTGCAGTTCTGGCAACGAATATGTATAAAACGAATTCTAAGTTACTATACTGTAGTTTTTCCAATGCATTTTCTTTTCTTTTGCGATGACAGGAATATGTTTAGAGATTTTGATATCTAGTGGACATAGTTTTGTGTCTTTTTGAGATATTTATGAGGGAAATTCACACGAAGTTTTTAAATGATTTTATTTTGACATTTAGTTGGCGTGTCTTTTCGTGATGTTAGATATGTGAGATTCCCACTTAGTCCTTAAATGATTGTAATTACTTTTTTAAATCATATTGCATATTTTAAGCCTTTCTGAAAAAAAGCAACTTATGTTGTTGTTATTGTTGTTTCTAATGCCACTTTGGTATCCAAACTTCCTTTCGCAGAGCTAACAGGAATTACGGCAGTAAGCCTTCCATTTCATAGATGAGCACCACAACGGTGGAAGTACGACTTGGCTCATTATGTATTTGGATGACACCAGATGGCGCCCCCACTGATACGACATCTTCCTTTTTTGACCTAAGAGTGAAAGGAAGGGAAACTCTCCACCCTACGGTTCCCTCGGAAGTGTCTCGAGACTTCAGGGTCTAGGGATTCTACAAGCACGTATCCCCAAGTGTATATGGTGGGTCTTTCTACCATGTTTACCAATATCCATGTTGACCAAAGTTAAAGAAACATTAAAATTGCGTTTATCTTATTAACATGACAAAACATGTACGTCAGTGTATGTTGCAAAGTGAATAAATGAATAAGTAAAACAAAGTAAAGAAGAGAAAGGAAGAGAAAAAAATTCTTTATCTCGAGTTTTTTAGACATATAATTAAAGACACCATATCGTAAATACATGTCTTCTGTCCCAAAATTTTAAACACAAACTTAATTTACTTTTGACACAATAGACAGCTGAAAGTTATTCTTATGCTAATTTTTGGTTAATGCTTGTCGGAAGTTTTAAGTTTTGTTTTACTTATAGCTTGTCTTCGTCAAAAATAAATTACATTAATTGATGTATTGACATATTTTCTACAGGCCCAAAGGAAATTTTTGATGATAAAAATAGCTTCACTGACACGTTTTCTAAGATAAATCATTTTATGCCCTTAACGTATTAGTTATAACATTTATTCCAAAATAAATAGCCATTTTTCGGAAGCTTCAAAGGTTTCTTTATAAACAATGGGGTTGGAAGAAAAAAATCTTATTTCTTTTAAAATCTTTTTGTTCAATGCAAAGTTTAATTATAGCAAAAACTTCACTCAACACTAAAACTGTTTACTTTACCACACCGATTTTGTATTATATGTTTCACTGACACCGATTTTGTAACATTAATTGTTATTAGATTTTGAATTATGTGACATTTTCGGTCAAAATAATTATTTTTAAATACTCATATCTGTTTCACGAAAAAAATACAACTAATTTTTGTTACATTTTGCTATATAATGTCAAATTTATCCTCTTAAATTATATTTTAGTAAATTTAACAGTCTTTTTTTTCTTTGTATCTTCTAAGATTAGTTACCATACGTCCGCAGTTTGATGGTGATACAGTGCTTCTACATTAATTTCGAAAAAAATCTGATTTTTGTCCACAGTTTAAATATTTCAAACTGTGCATTAATAATACGATGCTAAATGGTTATTTCTAAACTAGTGAACACAAAAATCGAGATTTCCATCGTAACAATGTTATATTATTGTTTAGTAACCCACCCCCCTTCCTACTGAGCGCTATTGCTGCCCAACCCTCAGAGCTGCTTACGCACTTTCTTCGGATCGCTTCGCTCGCTCATTGGAAACTAAACTATTTTAGTGCAGCTTTATGGAAATAATCGGTTCTCTGTCAGAAATACCGTCCTATAATGCACATAACTCTTTGGAATCAAAAATATATATCTTGAAGGATAATTTACATTTATTTTACACAAATACCAGAAGGTTGGCGAGATTCCGAATGTCCCTGTTAATACACACAATTAAAATTGCATAAGAAGTTATGATGCAATATGATTACTCGAAAATTATAATAGTCCATGGGACAGGCTGCCATATTGTTTCATTCCGTGACAAATATTTCTGCCCTTGAAAATACAACTGAAATGTGCGAAAAAATAGTCGATGGTTACAATGCTAAAACATCTTGATTCAAAATTGAGGCATATCATCCCTTAATGAAAAAAAGGTAATATTTAAAAATACTATGATGCAAATAAATTGTACAATTCACAACACTTGCATAACACCTGATAAAAGCTAAAATTTTCATTAAAAACTACTGCTGGAAGTGTAATTTTCAAATGTTTTGACAGTTCTTAATCTTCGTTCTCCATGTGGGCCTTTTTAAGAAAATGTTTGCGCTGAAGCAGTATCTATCTTCCCTCACGTGACTTCTGTCTAGACCAGTATTTTTCCTCAGTCATGTTCTACCACTGACTTTTGTTTCTGATTTCTAATTTATATTCTTCAAGATTGGCGATAATGCTTTGGTGTCATGCATAATTCAATAACTTCATGTTTGTATCTGAACATACATCTTGAGAAGAATAGAAAATGCAATCTCAAACCAAGAAAATACAACACCAGAAATCTTCAAACAAAGAATATATCTATGAAACAAATCTACTCTACATAGCATTATCTCCTTCGTAAGCTCCTGGGATACCCATGCATATTTTAAAGTTTCTGCGGATATACCATATGAATTTAATGCAAAATACCCATGAAATATTTATTTTGTGTGTTCCCAATTGGCATTTAATATTATAAAATATATGCAATTTCTATGTAATTTTTTCAGTCTTTGATTTTTCTTATCTTATTTTCACATATATTTTCATATTATTTTCATTATTATATATGTATATATATAAATATACAGATATATAGATATATAGATATGTAGATATATATATAGAGAGAGAGAGAAAGAAAGAGGGGTAATAAAAAAGTAAGGACGAAAATGGATTTTTCGAATGTAACGTAGTGTAAAAGATTTCCACGAGGGTCAAAATAAATTTATGTGATATCCAAAGTGTTAAAATGTGGGAGAAATGATGAAGACTATTTAAATTAGGAATCAAAATGATACAAAACATTGTTTTTCTAAAAGGTAATGTTGAGCACAATTGAAGAGAAGAGATAAACGTTCGGTCTGATAGCCACTTGGATGGAATTTTTTTAAAATAAGGATTACTGCTGTAACTACAATGCATGATTTACGATGGCTGAAGGAGAGGTTGTCAAGGGTGGTGAGTTTGCTTTAATGTTTTCGCATTTTAAATCTGGTTTCTTTATTTTTATTATTATTATTATTTTTATTTTTTATACTTTTTTTTTTTTTTTTTTGCTCCCTATCTGGTCCGAAAAAATAATTCTTGAAAAAATGCAAATTTTTCTCGAAATTTAATTTTTTGCTATTAAATTATTGATAAAGCATACAGTTGTCTTTAGATATCCACAACTCACACATATTTTTCATTTTTCAGTACCTTATTTTTTCTACTCTCTATTAGAGCCCTAAAGATAGGCACAAATCAGTTTTCTTTTAAGAATAAGAATGATCGAAGTTTTTTATTGATGAAAATTCAATGAATAATAATCTGAGCTACAGTTATTCTTTATAATCTTTTCTAGCCTAAACTGAAAGCATTACTCTGGATTATTATGTTATGTTAATCCACATGTTTTGTCGAAACTTATAACTGAAGAAGAAACTGCTGTTACGAATTTCAAGCATATTTCTACTGCAGGCTGTGGCCTGGGAATTAAGCTTTTTTTTCTTTCAGAATAATTATTCACAATACATTTCAGTTCTAAGACGTTTAGCCTAAAATGTATCGGTGATACGTTTAGTTTTGCAATTTGTCCGTTCAATAAGATTAACGTAATCGATTTTTTTAGATCTACATAATGCCGCGCAATTTACATGTAATTCAAGAATTGTAAACACCTGATTTGTTATTATTATAGAGCTAGCGCTTTGAACTGAAAAAAAATATATATTTAACGTTTTCTGAATGTGTTCAATCTATCCGCATGTAAGAAGATTTTCGTGGTAACTAAATTATATTTTACTTTATATAAAGGGATACATGACATTTGTTTACTTGTGAATCCACAGTTCACAGTGGCTAATTTTCGTGGTGTCCCAAATATGGGTGAATTTGTAATGCGGACGACTAATAAAGACAAATGCTTATTTTTTTACAAGAATCTAGCATTAAATAATTGCATTTTAATGGCTGGTAAAATGTCAAAACTATGCATTCGTACATTGAAACAGTATGCTCGCCAAATTAGAATAATTACTGACCAAAACTATTAAACTCTCAATTAAAAAAAGCGTTTCTTTTAATATTAACTGAAATGTAAGAATTTTAGCATGGAAAATCATATTTCCAAGTTTTTAAACACCAGTTGTTCAAAATAAAGCTTTTTTTCAACGGTTTTTAAATTGACCAACCCTTAATTAAATCTTCTGCGATTTTTATTTTAAGACAACTACATACGGACATCTATAAAAATACTAAACTGACATAAAAGAAAACAAATGATCAGTTTTTAAACGTATAACGTATATAAATCACACTTTTCATTTCCAAATATCACTTTTCATAATCTGACTATTTTATAATTTAAAAACCGATTTTTCTTATAATTTAAATCAAAACTGAATCAAAGGTTGTCCCTGCCTAATTAATTATCTTACCTTATATATGTGAAACACATCCTGCTGTTCTTTGATCCAAAAAAGATATTCTCACCCTTACTTTTTTCAAGCAAATTAGTTTCTTCAAAAGAAGAGTAGTAAAACGCCCATAAAGTTTCTATAAATTATTCGAGAATACTGAGAAGCATTCGTGAAAATGAAAAATAAAAGTTTTTTTTTCCTTTTACGAGTTATTCAAAACCCGTAAAGCTATAACGAGCTCACATGGCAATACAAATGCGAATGAATTATTCGCGAGTTCTGGTGCAAAGAAGCGTGAAATCTTATATCCATAAAACTGGAAGGCGAACAGTTTATTTGCGATCTATGAAGTTCTCCTCTTTTTCCAGTTTTTATTTATTTTTTAGCTATAATTTTAAAATTTTCAGTGTTAGCGGGAAAAGTTAATAATTCATGTTTATTAATTTTTCTATAAGAAAAGTGTTTTTTTCATTTAATATGTCGTACCTACAGTGGAAAGGGGCTACAATTCAAAACCTATTACTTTCTCATGAAAAGCATTAGAAAATTTGAACTATAATTTTAAACGTTTTCTTTTTAGCCTACTTTCCCGTAAAAGTAAAAAAAAAATAAATAAAGCATGAACGAAGGCTTAATGTATCGTAAAAATGTCGTTAAAAATAAAGAAAAGTAAAAAAAAAGTGAAGTAATTAAATAAAGATTGAAAAATAAAAAATTTGAAAGTAGGGTTTTGAGATGTTGGAAAATGTGTGTCTGTCGGTCTGTCTGTCGGTCTGTCCCCCCCCTAATAACTTTTGAACTAATAGTCCGATTCGAAAAATTCTTTTTGCATTCGAAAGATCTCGGCGAGGACATCTCATTTTCATATTTTACTTTTTGATTCGAACAATTTTTTGTTCAATTTTGAACAGTTCAAAAAATTTAACATTAGCGCCTATCGGCAAAAGTGAAGCAAATTATGTAAACTCTAGGTGCAAGATCCACGTTCCAAAGAACAAGCTTACTGGAGGAAGCTCTTGGCGTGAAATATTAATTTGAACAGTTTTTGTTCATTTTTGAACAGTTCAAAAAGTTAACATAGCGCTTACGGGGAAATTTCAATAGTATATAAATCCTGATCTAACGGACCGATTTGCTTGGAACAAACTTTATCGGAAAGCTCTTATAACGTAGAACATGAACAAATAGAAAGTTCATCCAGAACTAACGAGCCTATTTTCCTATGAAATGTTTTTATCGGGATTTTTAAGGATATTTCTCAATGAATAAATGAATGAGTGAAAGTATGAATGAATGAATAAATGAAAGAGTGAAAGAAGGAATCAATGAATAAATAAAACAGTGAAAGAATGAATCAATGAATAAATGAATGAGGAAAAGAATGAATACATGAGGGAATAAATACATGAATGAGTAAACGAATGAATGAGTAAACGAATGAATGAATAAATGAATGGCTGAATAAAAGAAAGAATGAATGAGTGAATGAATATGTATTATCCGTTTAAAAAGGTATATTTGAAAAAATTAAGAACTAAAGCTAAAGGAGAAAGAGATAGCTAGATTATAAGTTTGAATTTGGTGTATACGGGAAAGTAGGCTCGTATAGTTCTAGACGGAACTTCTTGTTTGATTCACATTTGTTATTGGTTAAATAACGTTTTGGAATGCTACAATTTGCTGAGCGTTATTGTTTTTGAATATATCTAGGGGAATGTTGGGCAAAAGCGGATATTTAAGATTAATTACATTTTTCAAAAGGAAAAATTGGAAATTTATTTTGAAAATAACAGTACTTAGATAACCCAAAATTTTATAATAGGACTTGCATTTAAATATTACTTTTCATTTTAGGCTGTAAATTTGTACGTTAAAGTAAAAGTGGAAAAATATAACTTTGCTCCATGTATGAGGCAAAGTGAAAAATTGGAATATTTTCCTAATGAAATAGTTTTTAATGTGATAACTAACCCCTTTCATTTGTATGTCACCGTTTAAATAACATGTAATGATTCATATTTACAAGTACAGGGTGTTATAAATACTTTTTACTAAACATGAATAATTAAATTAATGAATTAAGGATGAAATGAAAGAAAAAATGAATGACAAATTTAATTATCAGATAACTGATGTAGAGACAAAGTTAAATTAAATATGTGTCTACATGACAAATTATACTAAACGTTTAAAATCAAAACAAGCCTGCCATAAAATACGTTAACACTGCACTGAAAGCTAGTAAGTCTTAATTAATATTTAAAATATTAATAATAGGATTTTTTCATTATCTATTAGCAAAATATTTTTTTTTTTGGACTTACCACAAAATATTGCAACATGAGCATTACATTTTGAAAATGGCTTGTATTATCATATCGTTTGATCTTTATAATTAACTATTTTTTGCCTGGAATCAACTACATGTTATGTAACATAGTTAAACTGGCAAGCAGAGTAAATATTTTATCATTTTTATCATTTCAATTTGCCCTACATTGTACTATAATGTTGAGCAATAATTATGGAGATATCTCACAGTTCAGTCAAAGTCAGTTTCAACTATGATTTGAATTATTTCTAAAAACCTAAAAAGTAGTGCCCATAAAGACTTGTCATTACCAGTAGTCCTATAAGAACTTAGTAAAACATATTTAACTCTGAATTTAGTCATTTTTGCCTTTTATAGCCTACTTTCTCGTAAAAGTAAAAAAAACAGAGGATAAATAAAATACCGGCTAAAAATACTTAAAATAAATTAAATAATTACATAATGATTGAAAAAAAACTTTAAATTTTGAGATGAAAGGGAGGGAGAGACATACCTAGAGTTACAACTTTGGTATACGGATTGATACGCAACGGAGTAGGCTCGTATAGCTCTAAGCGGAACTTCTTGTTTTAAGTTGTGGTCGTGGAGGTGAGATGCTTTGAGTTTTGATTATTTAATAAACAAGAAAACGTGATAAAATTTTAGAAACAAGCACTAATTTTAGAAACATGCAATAAAAAAGTAGATATTTCCCAACAAGAAATAGCCTTTGGGGTTTATAGTTTATGCCAGGGGTCTCCAAACTTTCCAGCCTTAGGGCCATATTGATTACTCCAGTAAATTCCAAGGGCCAAAACCATATTATCATTAATTGTTGCCGGTGGTAAAAAGTTGAATCAGTCCACTAGTGGTGTAAAATATGATTACTTTTTTGCCAGATGCCATTAGCGACGGGGAAGCTGATGTATTTTCTGTATCGTATGGGTATCCGTTATAATGGGGTACCCGCATCGTATCGCCATAGTAATCATTGATTACAAAAGTAATGAAATACACAAGTAATCATTGATTACTTTTTTCTTCAGTAATCGTTACTTCGGTTCCTAACGAGTACTCAAGTAACGAATGAGTATTTTTTTACATGAAAAAAAAAGTCCGAAAAAGTACGCCACGTTTAAAAAAGGCTGCAAATCGAACTAAAGTCCGCAAAACGGCAACACTGCATATTATTAATTTTCCTGTCATTATCTGTAATTTCTAGATTAGTCGTAGAGTACGAGCGAGCCATGAGGAGTAACGTGACAGGACATCTGGTGGACACAAGCAGAAATAGGTAGTACCTTCTATCCCTAACAGATGGCGCTAATAGCACTTACAGAATATTCTCGTTGGTTCGATAAAGTTCTGGTGTCTTCCACTCACTTCTAGATGGCAGTAAGTGAAATATATAAGAAGGCTAGTGGCGCAACCACAAGTCAGTTCCTATGACACTGCTGTGAAATAAAATAGTGCGTACCTCCTTAAAACGTGTTTGTGCGTGTTTAAGTTTAAGACATCTTTGTAACAATATTTTTATTTGAATTGTTGCTTTTGTGTGTGATTTAGTAGAATGGAAAAGAAGCGAAAAATTGATAGTGAATGCAGAAAATTCAAAGATCAGTGGAACATTCAGTATTTCGTAATTGAGTCCAGTAACAAGGCGCTATGTTTGATTTGCAATGAAAGCATAGCCGTTCTCAAAGAATATAACATTAAACGTCATTATGAAGCAAAACATTTTCAAAATTACTCAAAATATACAGGAAGTTTGCGGACAGAAAAATTCGAAGCTATGAAGCGCGGATTGAAATCGCAGAAATCTTTATTTACAAAACTCAAAACTGAACAAGAGGCTGCAACTCGTGCCAGCTTTCGTGTGGCTCTTGAAATTGCAAAACGTGGAAAACCATTCACCGATGGAGAAATGGTCAAAGAATGCATAATCGCAGTAGCCGAAGAAATGTGCCCTGAAAAGGTAAATTTATTAAAAACTGTCAGTATGTCAGCAAACACTGTGGCTCGAAGGGTAGAAGACATCGCTGAAAATATATCCTCTCAACTGTTCAACAAAAATGGACATGTTGAGTGGTTTTCTTTGGCCTTGGATGAGTCAACGGATGTGTCAGATACTGCTCAGGTGTTGATTTATATTCGAGGAGTAGATAAAAGCTATGAAGTGCATGAAGAACTTCTTGATATGTATAGTATTCATGGCACAACTACTGGTTCAGATATTTTTAAAGGAGTTGAAATGGCCATTAAGCAAAAGAACCTTCGATGGAAAAACTTGAAATGTATTACAACTGATGGAGGCAAAAACATGAGTGGGAAAGATAAAGGAGTGGTCGCTCTTGTGTCAAAGGCTGTAGAAAATGACGGTGGTTCAAAACCAATAGTCTTACATTGTATCATTCATCAACAGTCTTTGTGCGGAAAATGTTTGGATATGTCTGAAGTTCTGAAACCAGTCATATCAACTGTTAATTTTATCAGATCTTTTGGGCTGAATCACCGACAATTCGTACAATTTATTAAAGAGATTGGAGAAAATGACTTACCTTATCATACTGCCGTACGTTGGCTTAGTTGTGGGAAAGTCCTTCAGCGCTTTTTTGAACTTCGAGCAGTGATCGAATTTTTTTTGAATGAAAAGCATCGCCCTCTTACTGAATTGCAAAACAACGCATGGCTGTGGAAGTTAGCATTCTATGTTGATTTGACAAAACATGTGAACGAACTGAATTTGAGATTGCAAGGAGAAAACCAGCATCTTCCTGATTTATACAATAATATCAAATCATTCCGGAAGAAATTGATACTGTTTCAATCACAACTACGAAGTAAATGTTTTTCACATTTTAAAACATGTGAAATATTTAGCCACACCACTGAGACCGAGTTTCCTATCGATTTTGCAATCGAAACTTTGAGTGCTTTGAAAATAAATTTTGATACTCGTTTCTCGGACTTTGATGCCATTGCGAATCAAACTAAGATTTTTCAGAATCCTTTTGATACTGACATTGAAACCCTAGCCCCGGAACTTCAAATGGAAATGATTGATCTACAGTGCAGTGATATAATTAAGAACAAATATCAAAACTTATCTTTGTTGGAATTTTATAAGTGTCTTCCACTGACACAATTTGATAATTTGCATAAATTTGCTCGTGGGCTGTTTTCTGTTTTTGGTATTACTTATTTGTGTGAGAAGACCTTTTCCAAAATGAAGTACACAAAAAATGTTTACAGATCTAAATTAACTGATGAGCATCTTAAATCTCTTTTAATAATTGGTACAAGTAAAATTAGTCCACAACTACAAACTATTGTCAGTGGAAAATCTCAATTACATAAATCTCATTAGTATTTCATATGTCGTTATGCTTGTTATAAGTTATCTTTTCATTTAAAATGTATAAAATGTTAGTTGGATTCATTTCAATAATTTGTTAGTTAGTAAATAATAACCTACAACAATGTTATGAGTAGTTAGCCCATGACCATATCAATGTAGATGTCATATTAATAATTATTCAACATAAAAATAGATTACTTCAGTAAACTTAATTTAATTTGCTATAAAAAATAAATATGTTCTCTAGAAGGAGTTTTCTTTCAAGTATGCTAGCTCTCCGCGGGCCGGACAAAATCTGTCCGCGGGCCGGATGTGGCCCTCGGGCCGTAGTTTGGAGACCCCTGGTTTATGCTATTCCTTTGAATGTATTACTGGAATTTAGCCAAATGCATTTGCTTGCTGGAGGTAATGATATTCATCCAATCGCAAGCTGTGGCAAACTGCATATATTAGTAAGATATTTTATTAATAATTCATAATCAGATACTTTGCCTGATGATTTAATCAATAAATACTTACATTATTCTTATCGATAACGCTCACAGCTGTTGATCAAGCGTAAGTTTCAAGAAAACTATAGATTTTTCACCTAATGAAACTGTAGAATGCTTCAAGATATTAGAAAGGAGTTTCAAGAGCATATTATAATGCTTTCATGTGCGCAAATTTTGCTTCAAAAATATTTACCTTTAATTTCATTTGTAAGGTAAAGCCGGTAGAGATGGTGTACACGATAAAAATAACGAACACTTTCATTTTTTCCAAACTTCTGGTGAATGGTATAGACTGCATTCCTTATGAATGCATTTCCATCATTATTTACTTGTTATGCTGAACTTTAAAACGACAGCAGGAATAAAAGCCAAGACAGCTATTTTTCACACTTCTCCCTATAGGGCGGGTGAGATTGCGCACATGGGTAGTTCACACGAATGGAAGATCCCTTTAGATCAGAAGTAGATTCTATTAATAGTAACTGCAAGTAAATTATCAAAATAGCTGAAAAGCGTTTGCTTAAAAATTATCTTGGTATATTAATAGTAACTGCAAGTAAATTATCAAATTAGCTGAAAAAGCGTTTGCTTAAAAATTATCTTGGTATATTAATAGGAACTGCAAGTAAATTATCAAAATAGCTGGAAAAGCGTTTGCTTAAAAATTATCTTGGTATATTAATTGTGAGAGTGTGCCACCTCACATTTAAACTCTTTTTGTCTTGCGCTTTGCTCCATCGCAAACGCACCACATACCCCCGCCCCCCCTCTTATGCTTTAAGGAAGGAATGAGGCTTTTATGGCTGGCCACCATAGTACCAAATCTTTAATATGCAGTAACATTTTATTTGCTGCTGTTTATGCAAAAACACAAAAGTGATATCACCTACTTGAGCTCAAATTACATCTGTCTAACATTGGTGATCACTTTGAAGATGATACAAAAGTTCAGATGTATGCGTGGCATATTGCAATTATATTAGGCACTTTTCGTGAACTGATGTGTTATTACTGTGCAACTATTTTTCAACTTATATATATATACACTTGCTTATTTTATGTATGTTCATTCTAATGTTCCTATCTTTACATTATATGGCACTCATTAACTTGGCATGTGATATCAGTGTGGCACAAATTGTCGTTTGAGAGAAATTTTTGGCACTCTTCACTCACGAATCATGACAACATCTATGTGATCACATTATAATATTGTACTATACTTGGTACAATGAACTCTATGCATATATGATTACATCTGGAATTTGAATATACTTTTCTGCACATGTGAAAAAAAAAAAATTTCACCACTTACTAGCTGCCAAATACCTAGGAACTCTTGTACTACAGATTATGACAATGCAATTCACATCCATGTTTCCTACTGACATACACAGCTTTGTAACACGTACATTTCATGTGTCATATCTGGGAAAGTTTTCCTAGTTTTCACCTATTCCTGGCAGTCGGTGGTTTTTTTTTTCAAAACTGTGTCAATTAAGGGGAATGTGAGAGTGTGCCACCTCACATTTAAACTTTTTTTGTCTTGCGCTTTGCTCCATCGCAAACGCACCACATACCCCCCCCCCCCCTTATGCTTTAAGGAAGGAATGAGTCGCCGACTGTACGAAAATTTGCAGAACGTAGGAAAAATGTTCCTAATTCTTTCCTTCTCTTTTCAAGCGTGACGATTCGCCCTGGTGTGCATCCAAGGTCATTCAAAGCCTTGATTAAGCTTTCTTGTTCCGTCTCCAATCTTTCTAGAATGTTCGTTTACCGTTGCACTGTGTGTGACGTAGTGCCTCGTTTGAAGGTGATCGCACTCTCATTGGTCAACAAGTTGACTCGCCCCAGCATGCAATTCAGCAACGCTGCTGAAAATATTCGAAAACGTTAGTAGCGTCTTATGGTAAAAATGTGAAAGACGTGAAAAAAAAGAGGGGCCTTTTTCCCGAAACAATGGACGGAGGATTCCCCGTATTAAGTTGGCCTGCCAAAAACATAATGTGCTAAGTATTCGTTTTAATACCAAATTTTCTGCTTTTAAATTAAATTGTGTAATGCCCATGTCTTCTTTTAAATTTTACTGTGCTGAAATTTGGGTCGGTGCATGGTTGCCGTTGTGCCACCTTTGCATCAGTAAGCTGTTCTTACTGTTTTAAGAAAAATAATCTTTGACTAAACATTTAAAAGTGCCTTCCACTCAGTATTTTACTTACTGACAAGTCCTTTATTTATGAAATAAAGTATTTGGCTTTGATTGAAATACGTTTTCCATTGTTCTGACCCCAACGGCCAAATACAGTAAGAGCATTTTCGTAGCCTTGTATTTCTCAATGAACTGAAATGTTGGAATTCGTACGCATTGTATACCTGGTCATTCAGGAAGAGATTTATTAACTCGATCAGATTAATGAGCATTTATATTCCGAAAGTGCTATATGTATTTAATGTGCCATAATTAGTATGTCAATATGCTGTCTTAATTAGTGCGATAGCGCATTAAAAAAAAAAAAAAAGAAAAGAAAACTTGTTAATGTATGACTTGATTTACTGGTTATTTGAAGCGGTAAAATATTTGGCGTCTAGGGGACTTTTACTTTCTCCCCTCCAAATTCAAAAAAAAAGTGAGTTTCTGTTTTGCCGTTAGTCATGTACTGGAAATCAAGTGTCATGCATTATGAAAATCAGTCGGGAGTGCTACTTCTTACTATTCTCGAGACCATAATTAATATGATGGTTTCTCTAATGCCTATCTCATCATGTATTTAAGTGCAACTAAACTGACATCAGTATTTTGGGAGTTTTTGCTAATTATATTGAACTTCTACATTTTATACTGTTTGTTCAAATGTGCCACACAGTATTATTTTGATAAGCTTGCACATGTTTAATAATTATGCACTTACAAAAAAGGCTCGTTATTGACTGGATAAAATGTTCTTTTGTGGTGACAAAATAAAAGGAATACATGATTTACAAAAACAAATGTCTGTCTTCAATTTTGTATTTTGGCAAACACATTTTCTTACAGATGAATTAATTCATTTGAATGCATAAAAAATATGACTCTAATACTTATCTTTATTCAATTCTTATGAGAATATAAATTCAAACAAGTCAACGCTGGATTTCAACAAACTTGTACACAAGCTTCACCTATACAAATGGTTCCCAGGTATGTGATTATAATTATTGTTATTTTTGATGAAAAACAATAGTGCCATTCATACCTACTCCAACACCTTCCTAAACTAATTTTTTTTTTATCGCAAAACGTGGTTGCAGTCTTATCTGGGTTATTGCGGCTCACAACTGCAATCTGCAATGTAAAAAAAAATTTGGTTTATTTATTCCATTTTTAAAACCTCGTTAAATTATTTTTTTTTATCTTTTTTTTTTCATTTTTCATCTGCACCACATTAATAGTAATTGCAAGTAAATTATCAAAATAGTTGAAAAAGCTTTTGCTTAAAATTGTCTTGGTATATTAATAGTAACTGCAAGTAAATTATCAAAAAAGCTGAAAAAGCGTTTGCTTAAAAATTATCTTGGTATATTAATAGCAACTGCAAGTAAATTATCAAAATAGCTGAAAAAGCGTTTGCATAAAAATTATCTTGCAGTACTTTCCATCACAATGTAAGTCAGAGGAACAATAATGAAAATTTAAGCCCTTAAATTTGGAAAGCAACTAATGAAAATCAACGCTGAATTACACACTTTCGGAGAAAAAACTTATAAATCCGAGTAGACACTGTGATGTTGTGGCTATACAACTATCTAGAATCGTGGTGCACTTACACTTCCCCTCCCACCCAAAATGCAATTGCGCCATCCCCCCGATCGCGCCATCCCACTCAGGTTTTACCCTATAAGGTAATTATGCAAGACAAAAAAATCAAGTTTTATTAATAAGTGTCATTTTATGCACAATATATATACAATGCATATTTCTTAAATTTTTTTAAAAAAATGCCTATTCATTGCATACATGTATTTTTAAAGGGCATTAGCATAACAAACCATGAATTTTCAATGCGTGATTGTTTTATGTAATAAAATTAAGGTTACTAACTAGTAATTTCCAGTAATGAGTATATCCATAATGTACAGTAAAAATAAAACTGATTAAATAAAATAATAACTTTGGTAGAAATACATGTCAATGAATATACTTTATTCATAAGTATATAAACATAAAACAGTACAGCCTGTCATTTGGATTATTTTGTGATAACCACTATCCCTAAAAACCAAAACAAGCTAATTTTATTGCAGTACAAAATGAATCAAAACGAGTCACTTAATATTTTTATCACACCGCATTTCATTCCCTAAATACAAATCCATAACTTAAACATGAATATTTCTAAACTGCCACTAATATAAAATAAAGGAAATGCATTTATAACTAACGATATAAATAAAGTCAAAGTTTTTTATATGAGCAACATTTAAGTTGTTGTATAAGAAACAATAAGATTTTCATGGAAAGTAGTTTAATGGCATTAATACCTTCTTAATTTCAAATTATTTTTATTGCGTTTTAACGCCGCATTCATTTGATAACCCCAGTCAAAAATAATACAGAACTTAATTTTTTTTAATTCTTTTTTGTTATGTTATGAAACTTAGATTTTTCCGACAATATATCTTTTTTTTCAATTTTAGAATTAATTTTAAACATCAGAAAATGCTTGGTTTTTAACAAAGCATTGTTTTTCCAACAATTCTTCAAAAAAAAAAAAAAAAAATACTGAACAAAGAACAACAGTCAGGGTGAAGAACCAATTTTCATAACTGCTATTCAAAATATAATTATGTTACTATGTAACCAACTTAATATGGATAACATTTCATGATCATAAACTACAGAATCAACTCTTTACATAATTTTATATTTTTATCAACAGGCATCATTTAAAAACATTCGACACAATTTTTTCATAAACCTACAAAGATATTCTGTGTTAAATCCAAATTGCAAGGAGGGAAAAAAATATTTTATGAATAGAAAATGCCGCTTTTGATATTTTAAATATTTTGATGCATTAGTACAGAGATTTGCTTTAACGCTTTATTTAAAGATAAAAGAGAAAAAAATCTGTACATTTGAAATTAATCAATTATTTTGAAGGAAAATAAATTCGGATTCATTTTAATACATGCTATTCTACTTTTTGAACAATGCAATCTCTTTCAGTCAATTTATCCCAAGCTATTTAACTGAATAAAATTAAGTACTCAATAACTTCTGAAAAATCAATTACCCTAACCTCCGATGAATACGTCTGAACCAACGAGTATTATTCTCCTGGGTAATCTTAAAATAAACTTTGGGGTAGAAGGATTTAATTAGAGAAGCCCCTAATAGGATAGTGAAGGACTCCATTTTTAACAGCGATATATTAAGCTGTATCAACTCAGTGTGAAGCATACAGGAAAAATATAAATGAAACGGCATTACATAAAATTTTTAATGAAATACTCATTTTGATAGTTTTTGAATACATACTTTTTAAAAGGGCAAATGTCATCGAATGCCTGTTTTATGTAAGATGTAATAAAACTTGTTTTCCCGAATGTAAGATATTTAAACTCTTTGTAAAAGCCGAATGGCAACTAAAAGAAATGTTTTTTGGGAGACAATTGAAAACATGTGCGCTTAGAATGTATGTCTAATTGTGTTATTAATAAATAAACGTTTGTTATACATATGTTGCCTTTATTACAGTCAGTACTAATTATTATATTTCTGATTAATCCCTTATACTAAGAAAATAATTTCCCCATATTTGACAATTTTTTTTGCATGACGCCAATGTTTATATGTAACGAAGAACTAAGCGTGTATTATCATCAACTTTTGTGACAAAATATTGTCATGTGATAGGCATTCGATATTTTATGCCTTCATTTCCAAAGCGTAAAACAATTATTAGTAAATACCTAATCCAGGAAAAAATTAACATTTGCTTGGAAAAAATATTCTTAAGAATTATAAAATCTTTTTTTGACTGATTCTTAAAGCCTTTATTTTTGAATTAAAAAAAAAACAAAATTTCATCAATTAAGTTATTATTTTAATTAAAGAGTTAATAATATGTGCAAAAAAATAAGCATCTAAAATTATTTTATGTTTCAGGTCTTGCATTGAGCAAAATATTTTATAAAGCAGTGCTCAAATTTTTTATACATTTAAGGAAAAGTATAATGAAAATAACTTATCTTATAGAGCCCATTTTATTGTTCCTCATTAGTGAAAAACCTGCAATTTAATTGCAATAAATTAATTTGTTACGCCCACAACAAAAAAGTGGAATTTATATTTATAACTATTTGTAGTGACACTATTGATCTAAAGGTAGCTTAGTAAGATACTTTAACTGCGCGAAGAATATTTTTATATATAATTTTAAAGTGTAGCTATTTTCGGTTGCGGGTATGACATTTTCTTGTTGAGGGCGTGATATTTACACAATGTCGCAAACAATAAAAAAACTATAAGAAAGTAAAAAAAGAAAATATTACTAAATTTTGGAATTACCTCAAAAATACCAAATATATAAAGGCAAAAAAACAAATAAGAATAAAAATTATCTTTTATTTATTTATTATTTTTTAAAACCTGAATCCACATTTTTGTAGACTTTTTACGTATAATAAGCATATAATAGGGGCATAAGTTTAATATTTTTTTCATTCATTTTTTTTTTTTGAAAGCTATCAAAAAGATTGCTTATTATTTTCTTTCCGCTATGACAAATGTTTTTCATATTTTCAGAACTGAGGCGTACGTTTAGTAGATGTTTAGTGCAATGTGGAAATGTTTCAAATCTCAACACTGGTTTTTATCCTGCGATGGAAATCCAATGTTTCAACCGCTTCGAATAAAACATCCGATGACCAGTTGCAAAGTTCAATTATGTGACTCATGGTCTTAAGACACAGAAAATATTGTGATATTTTCATTCAACCGATTGTGTTCTTGCATTTTCATTCAAACAATTATCGTCTAACGTTTTCATTTAAAATGTTCTCGTTTTATAATTTAACTTAAACGATGCATTTGGGAAATTCCATTTGCTTTTTTGAACAAGCAACAAAAGGTGAAAAAAGAAAATTTCGTTAAAAAATATCTGAGAGAATTTTTTTAAAATCCAGTTCTTCATTTCGAAAATATTTAATTTGTCAGAAACAAATTCAAATTTTACTTTTCATTCATTCATCTAACATAAAACGACTTAGTAACATAAATCAGAGCAATACAAAATAATCCGTACAAGGAAACGCATCTGTGAGGAATCGAAATAGCCCCTCGTTATATCGCGCTTGTCGGGGGACAGCAAAAAAGCGCAATGTATCCAAATGCGCGATATAACCGATAACGTTAGGAATAACTCAAAAAGTACAAGTAAATTGAGTGTCAGCGTAAAAAATTTAGTTTAATCTGACACAATGACAACTTTTTAAATATTAATAGCAAATAAAACTAAACTGTTGTATTTGTTATTATTGTTTCTATGTCTTCATTCAATGGGCGTTAGGATCAATAGAAAAAGAAAATTCAAGTAAAACGTAAACTGCTTTGAGTAGAATCATTCTGCAGGCATGTAAGTTTGGGGGAGGGAGAAGAATTGTTGCAGCTTTTAACAGCAGCAAATTCAGAAGAAAGGAAAACATTTGTGTTCGATTGGTTTGTTTAATGAAAAAAAAGGGACTATACTGAGAAATGTAATATTTTTACTTTTGAGAGCTCAAACTTAAAATTTTGGAAGACAAAGAAAAAGCGCGGTATATCCGAATGAGCGATATAACGAGGCGTTACTGTAATAGTAATAAGATTAAGCCCAAAACCACCTAAACACATCTTTAAATTTTAGAAAAATAACTGACTGGCAAGGCTTTGACGAAACTATTAATAGAAACGAATTTCATGTAGCTCCTTAATGATTTATGCTGACACTGCCTACATACTATACCAAGCAGTGGAAAGATATACATAATGAGCAATACACTTTTTGGATTTCTCAAATAAAACGTTACCTATTTGAAATTCTACACTTTGTACCCAACAATTGGCAACAAGGTATGATGGATATGACGTAATCTGAACTGAAAAATACAAAACAAAACTTATACGAAGGTGAGGGACCATTTATTTCATTGATAGTCCATTTTTGTGCAGATAACGCTGGTGTAGAAACATAACTTTGACAGTTTTACGGTCACAAAATAATGTTCCTTCACTTCTTGCTTTCAAGGGCCATAAAGTGAGTTTCTTTCTTTTAAGTTTTCTTTTTTTTTTCCATGAAACGAAGAAACTGCTGAATGCACAGAAATAAAAATTATGCCCGCTTTTATTTTGGAAGCACTTAAAATTTTGGAGCAGGACTTCTAATATTTTACTCTTGGGAATAAAATGTAAGTGGATTAGACATAATTTTATGAGGATTTAACAAACAAGTAAAAAATTACTAGTATTTATGCCCATGATATGAGTCATAAAATTTTAAATATTTAATGCAGAGTAATGGAAAAGGCGCAAGTTAACAAGAAAAAAACAACTAACAGGAAAACATCAATAAAATTCTTTATGAGATATAATTGCAAAAATTGATCCTCAATGCCAACAAAGCACACATTATATGTGGACTAGGAAATGCATCAAATAGTTGTTATGAAATTCTTCATTAGGTATAATCTTTAAATAAACAGCAATTAAAATGAAAACTAACGTGAAGTAAACAAACGGGAATTTTTTCGAGCTGAATGCATGATTGGAGCGGAAAACAAATAAATCGTTGAAAACACGTGGACAGAACTACCAGGTAGAGACTAAGACATGAATAAAACACTGAATGTATAGCACTGACCAAGGCCGTAGACAGAATTTTTTTTTTGGGGGGGGGGGCTGACGTTGAAACACTTATGGTGAGGAAAGTTTCAGGGAAGAATATATGCTACATTGTGAAAAATATTAGGATTTCGGGGGTCTTGATCTTGGTCGACAATGGATTGAGCAATAATCTCATATTTTATCGCAATGATTCTGATTGGTTAATCTTCCTTGCTCTTGAGAAAACAATTGATAGTTATATCCTGATTGGTTTACTTACAGCTTCTTTACTGGCTTATAAGCTTTAATGACTAATTGGTCTCCGGTTTAAAAAACTCTGAGACATGTCAGGCGAAACACGCAAGTCAGAAATATCCCAGATAGACCACGGTCGTCCACAATCTTGGAAAATAGTTATGTTTCTGATTCCCGAAAAAATATCAATTCTTCTAATACAACTAATCTTTCTAAGTAAAACAGTATTGAAAAACAAATTTAATCTTCTTTCTTCAAATTCTAATTTCTATAGTTTATGCCCCTAAGCAATAGCCAACATTTTTTTTCTTTTGTCTTTATTGTTTTGCCCAATTTTAGTATACACATCTTATATTTGGTGAAAAAAGTGCATTAAACAGCCTAGGACTCATAGTTTTTACTTTACCGGGGAAAAATACTGATGTAGTGGAAAATAGGTCTCATTAAATTAATAAATTTTCTTGTACTTTTACATTAGTTTTAAAATCTGAGCTCTATCAATCGAGCTCTCTCTGTGCACGCAGAAAACTTACCCGCAAATTAATTAGCACAATTACTTTCAATTTGCTTTAAACCAAAAGTAATTGTTTGGTAAATTGAAACGCTCAGAGTTGATTTATAAAATATTGCATTCATTAATGTTTGATGTTCCCTTCTGGTTGAAATATTACATTTAATTGCAATTTCTGCCTCGTTAGCAGTGAGTCAAATGCTTCATTGAAGCGGAAGTATTTAATTCCTTAACTGAAATTCGCCTTCAATTTGAAACAATTGATCCGATTTTCTTTGTCTTATAAGAGAACTTTTCGCTTCATTTATCAGATTTCAACAGGATCCAATTCCATCATTCTGGAACAAAGTACCTTCGATAAGTTTTAAACAATAATTGAAATTCTTTCATCAATGAGTGAGACTATCTAACACGAGTGAACAACTTTCATCGCTTCGAGTTTATAATCTAATGTTCTGTTACGTTAATCTCATACGAAATTGTTTAATTCTTTTCATCCAGCGGCTACATTTATCCACTTTTCTTAACATTTCTCTGTTTAAATTTTTTTTGCATAGCTTATATATTTTATTAAACACTTTAATGCCTGCTTTATTTAAACTGAGGGGTGGGGAGGAAAAAACTACAACAACAACCAAAAAAATAAAAACAAGTTTCGCCTAGAAGTATACGAGCTTACTTTCCCGCATATCACAACATCAAATATATAATCGACCTTATATATCTTTCTCATTTAGCATTAATTCTTCCGGGGTGCTCATCAGGTGGAAGGGTCATGGACCAGAGTGTGTCATTGGAATTTGTGGGGGGTTGTTTCGTTTCAGGGACGTTTGAGGAGCGGGACTTGGTCAGCTTTTTGGCCGATTTGGGGGTCTATAGTTTTTAAGGGGGTCCATCATCGCTCTTAGGGGGTGAGCAACCTTAAGTTCTTTTTTATTTCAAATATACCTTTTTGAACGGTTAATATCTATTAATACCCTCATTCATTCATTCATTCATTCATTTTTTCATTCATTTATTTATTTATACATGCATTCAGAAATATGCCTTAAAGCATTATACAAAACCTTTCATGGAAAAATAGCAAATACGTCTGTTAGATCAAGACTTATGAGGGATTCAAATTTATGATAATGTTAAATTTTTTGAATTGTTAAAAATGAACAAAAAAATTTTCAAATAAAAAAATATTTCTTGACGAGAGCTTCTTCCAATAAGCTTGCTCATAGGAACTTGGATCTTATGCTAAGAGTTTACGTATTTCGCTAATTTTCCCCCATACGCGCAAATGATGAAATTTTTTGAAATGTTCAAAACTGAACAAAAATTGCTCAAATCAAAAAATAAAATATGGAAGGGAGATGTCCCCTTCGAGATCTTTCAAATGCAAAAAAAAAAAAAAAACTTTCCAATCGAACAATTTTCTCAAAAATTATTAGAAGACACACATTTTCCCCCTAGTGTCAAAAGCCTAGTTTCTAATTGTTTTATTTATCAATCTTGATTTAATTACATAACTTTATTTCACTTTTTTAAAAATTTTTCACTATATTTTTCCGATACATGAAGATTTGTATCATACTCTTTTTCTTTTCCCAAAACTTTTACGGGGGAGTAGGCTAAAAAACGACACAGCAGGAAGGAGTCATCCAATTGGCGCGAAAATCAGTAACTATGATGGATGTACATGTACAGAAAACAAATGATTATAATTTTAGAAAAAAAAAGATGATTTATTCAAGAGAAATTTTTTCACAATATCAGCAAGTCAATAAAGCGTCAATTCTTATGCAAGGCGAATAGAGCATTTGTGCCAAATTCTATCCAATTGACGCGTTACATCGGCAAAATCCCGAACTTGTTTGAAAGGCCTTGTCTGTAATACTCCACATGTACTCTATGCGGCAGAAATCCGGCGATCTTTCTGGGCAAGCTTGTGTAGTGTAAACACGAAGAGAAGCAGTAGATACTATGGCCGTGTGCGGGAGGGCATTATCTTGTTGAAATGTAGGTAAAAAATGCCATGATATGAAGGGATACACAATCGTAAGTAGTAATATTTTACAGAATTTTAAATATTTACTATTTTTTATTTCACTATCTTGTTGAATTCAATTAATGTTTAGAAATAAATTTATCGAAGCAAAAACGCGCAATATTTTTCCACATCTGAAATAGTTTTTCCATTGATGCACTGTGCAGTTTTTCTTTCTTTTTCATTTCTTTAAAATGAGAAAAACCTTTATTTTAAATTCCTTAGCATGTTAGAAATTTGGTACTTATTAGTCAATATTTTCGGTAAAATTACTAAATTTCAGGCGTTCCATGATTTTTTACATATCTTTGGTTTATACGGCAAAAGAATTCAGACACAATTTTTTTGCAATTAATCCTAGAATTATTTCATGGGTTTATTGAAAACAAATTGTGAACAAAGCATTTCATCATCAATTTGATATTTTGTATGGAAAAACTCATTTTCAACTTCAGTTTATTATTGCTCAAATATTGGATGCAATATTTTTTTGAGAATGACAGAAATTATATGGAATTTTGAATATTTTTTCCATTTGCTTACTTTCTCGTTTTTTTACGTAAAAAGTGGTAGGTAAGGATATAATTACAGCATATATACTATATATTTGGTTGATGCATAATTATCAGCCGCTTTTGTAGGAGCGTTTTTTGTTAGTAAAAATTGGTGTTTTCTTTACTTTTTTCTTAAATAAAGGTCTTGCTCTAGCATTAGTTTACCAAAATGCATGTGTCGCCGCCAGGTTCACGACATCAGGGCGCGTGATACGCAAAGTGGCATAGACAATAAAACACAAATTCTTTTGGTTAACTAGATTAATTTATTCACTTATATAGATATTAACTTAGGCCCATGAGACTACTATTAAAAAGGAAAATGAAATGTGCAGGGAACGAACCATGTCCGGATCCAACGGGCAGCACTTGTTGTGAATTTTAGTCCATATGTGTCGGTGGGCGATCCTTCCTCGTCCGGAAGCGAATGGTGATCATCATAGTCCTGCTTGCAGAAGAGGCCTGACGCGCCTATTTTATAGACGGCAGATGTTGTCAATCAAAAATTGTACAGAAGGGGCCCATCTCTGCCTTGGAAGATGAAGTGGTTTCAGGGAAAAACTGATCACCTCTGTCCAGATCTGATGATGCTCTGATGTAGTTCTTATGTCACTCTCGTGTTCTCTGACCATGTTTTCTGATGATGTTTTTTGGTTTTAATTCACCAAAAGCCCCTTGCTGATTTGATGGGAGGTCTTGACCAATTCAGGCTCTTCTGGCCTCCCATCTTTTCTTAGATTTCTCCCAACCAGGGCGCTTCCCGTCGGCCGTTGGCTGGCGAGTTTATCTGTGGGGCGGTACGAAGATCCACGCAATCAGAGCGTTTTGCTTCTGGTGTTCTCACGGTGTTGTTGCCTCCTCCGCCATCTTGAGTTATAAAATTTATATTTGTCTTATCCCTCCAATGGGCCTTTGTTGAGAAAATCTCTTCAGCTATTGTTGGTCCAGACGGACTGTCGCCGCTGGTCGTAAAAATGCCTATTACATTGTAACCCCCCATCTTTCTGTTACGACAGCATGTCTCAAATCATACTCCATATTCGTCATATTATGCTTTAGCATTACGCAAAAGAATGGGAAGCAGTACATTCATTTCGCAATATCAATGAAATTTTTGGCGAAGAAAAAACAAGTGCAGGACCAATTAGGGAGTGTTAGTTTTGTGAGTTTGGAACCTTAACAGAAAACTGGATATCCTTCGTGTTGCAATTCAGACGAAAATATCAAGATTTTTTTATACTTCTCCCTTTTTTCATTGCTCAACACCAAATAGAATTTATTTTTTTTCTTTTTGGCATCAAAGGCGTTATTACTAGCTTAACTCTATGTATAAATGTTTTTCAGCACGATAATGCCCCTCTGCATGTTGAGCTTCGTGTCGTCGACTCTAAAACGCTAATAACGGATGATCGCTGCGTCCCCATCCCGCAGAGGACGCGAAGGTCTACCTCATTAACCGCTCTCTGAACAGCTGGTAAGTAAATAATGTTTGATAAGATTTGAACAACTTGGTGGCAGATGACCACAAAGTTTGGATGACTTTTAAACGCAGCCAATTTTTTCCCCATTGAATCTACCGTCTACTGCCATAAGTAACATAATTTTCCTATTAAAATTTCCCGTGTCTATTTTCGTAGTACATGTTGGTTAAAAAGGGACGGAAAATTATGTTTTCACGCACAACATATATGTGGTGTTTCAATGTATTTTCCTAAACCTTGTTTGAATTTGTACGGACTTTTAGAGGTGGGGAATAAAATCTTATGTATGTGCATTGATACGTACAGCAAAATATTTACTACCGTGCCACATTACATATTTACTAAAAACTAAACTCTTTGTTAAATTCTTATAATATTTGTTAAACCACACAGAAACAATAAAATACTTACTTTTTAACTCTATGTACATTTAAATACTCCTTTAAGACATGATATTAGTTTCATACGAAACCTAAACTTCTCCTTTTTTATACAAAGGTATTTTTACCTTTTTCCTCTTTACACTTTACGTTATTGAAAAAAAAATTTTTTTTTGCGATATGTATCCCTTTTTTTAATTGCTCCATACCAAATAAAATTTATTTTTTATCTTGCGTCAAAGACGTTATTACTAGCTTAACTCCTAGTATTACTAGCATAATGTATTACAGGTGACGATTCAATTTTTTTAAAAAACTTTTGACGAATTCTGTATTTTTGACCCCATATCCAGCATTATGCAATAATATTAAACTTCGACGTCCAAGAATATATATTCACAATTTTTTAAAACTATAATCTCACCAGGATACATAAGTCTATAAGAGATGCCGCAAAAAGCAGCAAAGCTTAAAATATAGTCTTATAAAAACACGTTATATGCTCATAATATTCTTCTTTTTTCTTTTTGAGTGTAAGCCGCTGCCACTCTGTTCTGAAGGTAGCAGAAAACACCCTTAAAATGCATTTTATGTCCCGTGAAGATATCATTCGGAACCATTATTTTGCAATCGTAAAACTGTCACTTTTAAGTGTTTCAATACCAACGCTATCGTTAGAGACAGATGAGTTAAGAAAAGACATAAAGGTTTCTTTCTTTCTTTAATCTTGAAATAAATTTGTCAGAATATTTTGTGCATGAATTAACATAATACGTTACTCTGTTCATGATTAAAAATATGTTACACATCAAAATTTGTCATTGTTTGAACTAATAAGTTGACATATGTTACTCGAATGTGTACGAAAATAATTTACTTTGAAATGAGAATTTTTTTTCGGGGAATGAAAAATACAGCTAAATAAAATTATTTTATCAATGATTTTTACTTGCATTACTACAAAGTTTTAATTTTGATGGAAGGAAATAATAGATAAATTTTCATATTATACATTTCGGTGAGGGCGTGGGTTGAACGGAGAAGGACCGGAGAGTGAGGAAATCGATCCTCGTCGCCACCAAATGCCCACCGAGTACATACGGAATCCGTGCTCGCTAAATACGTGGATCAGAAAGTCAGGAGGTCGGTCACTAGCAGTGGTTGTAGGACACTGGAGAGAGTTTCCCTTCCCTTCAGAACTACAACAAAATTGTGCAAGTGGACGGTAGATGCTTCCATTCACCGGTTGAGGTGGAAGTCGAACACCTGTTTTGTTCCTCATTATACAGGAGTAGCGCACTCTCTTCTTCGCTTCGCGTGGATACGTCAACAATGTATGGTTTTGTTTATGTAATGTAACAGTGGTGTATGCAGGAATGTATTTCTGAATGAGTAATGGCAAACGTTAAGAGAACTGTCCTAACTGAAGTTTTAAATTTTTAAAAACTTTATTCAAAATGAGGCCCGATTTTGAAAAGGGTCCGGTCTACCTTCCCTCCTCCTCCCTCCTTAAATGCGTCCCTGTGATCTATTATTTATGGATTCGTTTAACCAAGGTATTATGAAATTACACCATATGCTAATGTAAGGGGGAGGGGGATACTTCAATGTACTCAATAAGAGATGTATGGGTAAGCTACTTTTGAGAAAAATGAAATTAAAATTAAAATATTCTGAGGATTTACTTTCTTTTCCTCATCAAGATTTTTTTCCATTGTACAACGAAATAACTAATATGTAATGAAGGAAATTTTGATTTATGAAAATACTAGTAATTTTAAAATTAACGTATTCCAGTGATGAGACAAGAATCATTTATTCCTTTTTTCTTTTCTACTTCTTAAAATACAAATAGAAAATTAACAACCAGCAGCAGGTACAAGGCCCATCAAGGCTGGTCCTGATCAAGTTAAGAATCCCCAATTAAACTCAGCATTTTAATTTTATACCGCTAGAAAAAGTATGAAATAAATAAATATACGGTTTTAGACCTTGTTTAGTTCAGCTGATCAGAAGGTGAAAGTATCTAATCCTCGGGTGTAGCGACGGAGAGAGGAGCAGAATTAACTCCCCCAAGAACCCTTAAGCAATGTTGCCTACCCTATCTTGGTAATATGCATGCATTTAAAGACAGTTAGGACCTCCACACCATAACAGAAAAAATTCTGACTGCGGTTGTGATCGAGTCTATTTGATAAAATATGTATTAAAATAATATCCATTAAGAATTTCTATGAGACTTTCTAAACGGTGCTTAAGGTTTTAAAAAAGTTTTCATTAGTTTTTTTTATAACTGTTTTTTTTTACATTTAAATTAATTAAGTAGAATTTCACATCATGTATTTACACCCGTCTGTAAATTATATTTATTTCAAGCTTTTAGGTGTTAGAGAATACGTTTTTTTCTTATTTTTTGCTTTTCTTGTTTTATCTGCGTTAAGCTTCGGGGTAACGAAGTGTATAATATACGTCTTTTTCGCTGGAATATCCTCGAAACAAAGTTGTCTGAAAATAAAAGTGGATTTTTAGTAATTGCATGTTCAGTTTGCTATAAATTTCAAATAAAGTTTGTTTGAAAATCGATGAACGTCTACTCTTGAGAACATTAGAAATATTCAAACACATACATCACTACTTCTTTCCAAAATTCTCCACTTTCTCTTCCTCCAGGGAAGAGGAAAGAACATAGAGTTAAAAGACTTTTTTTAGCAAACAGATGTTTCTTAAGCTAGTTGAGGAAAAAGGCCGAAATAAGATTTCGTACAAAAATCAAATTGTTCACGTCTAACAGGAAAGAAAAAGAAAGTATAGATAAAGAAATATTCCTTCCGATTCTGTCACCGTTTTTTCTCTATCCCTTGCTCGGTTACAAACTTTATTTTCTTAATAAACTTTGATCCATTTTTCTCCACAAGAACATTTTTGTATTATTAATGACTGCACTTAACTTTTTATATCTATGTAATGATATGGATTCTGGTTAAAAATTACTAATAACCAATCTTTTCAAATGCATTTAAAAATAATTTTTACTGATTTTGAAGATTTAGAACCAGTATTTTTTTCTACCATAGATACCTTTTATTATTAATATTATCTTCATCATAATTGTTGTTCATTTACTTGTTTTTCACACGAATTTTCTTACGCATAGTCTTCAGAAACGTATCTATTGCATAAAAACAAAATTATATTTAATGACTAATTCTCCTGCCGAACCTAATTAGTCTACTGAATTTGTGATACAAACTAAATGACTTATAAGTTGAGATTTATTTGTAGAATTCTAAGATAGAAAATGAGGGATTAAATCCATATTTATACAAAAATCATATTTAAAAAAATTGCTCTTTTTTTTTTCGAATTTTGCAAAGACTTTTTCCCTTCTTCTTCGCATACTTATTTAGCAAACAGCAAAGGAATTCTTATTTATTTACGTAGCATGAATAAGGAACTTCCAGCTTTATTTTCCGCATGAATTCCTCTTTTATGTCGGAAAAGTTTGAACAAATTCTTATGCTAATATCAGCCTTAAAATATTTTTGATGCCAAATATTTGACGCTTTTAATGCATAAGTTATTTGTTTAGTTTTGATTATTTTCATGTATGTTTATTTTAATGAAATTACTCTGCAGCCAAATAGACAAGTTTGCTTATTACTCTGAAATATAAAGAGCGAAAAACAAATTCTTACTTTGCTAAAGATAAACTAAAGAAAATGGAAATGTTGTAAAAAAAAAAAGCGTTTAGGAAAGTAAATCATCATCCGTGATTTGTAGTATTAGAGAATTTTTACAATGACTCCGTAACATAAGGAAAAGTGTTTTCAAAAAATATTTTTTGTTATGTACTTTTGTCCGCTTAGAGTCATTTTGAGTTAGTTACATAGTTATTGTTGAATTATTATTTTTCTTTGTGTATTTAGCTGCTTTCACCTGCATGTATGTCAAGTATGGCCAAGATTATTCGACTAAATTTTTAAAACTTGGTTTTAAAAAATTGCTCTAGATATTTGTTTAGTGGACTTAAAAAAAAATATCCTCAATATTTTTGTCACATACGGGTACTAATTGCAAGTAAACTTTTATATAAACTGGCTGATATCAACTGAATAACGTCAGTGATGAAGGGAAACGTTATTCAGGAAAAACCTCGTACTGCGAAAAAGGACATTGCGTTCTGTTAACGTTGACAGTGAAAGACTTATTAGTTCTGTCGCTGCTGCTACTGCCACTTGAATATCCAAATTCCACTCGCAGGGCGACCAGAAATTAAGTCCGATCCGTTTTTTTTAATGAGTACCGCAATGGTGGAAGTACCATTTGGCTCAAGCACAGATTATGTATTCGGATGACACCAGATAGCGCCACTACAAATGCACCAATTTCCTGTTTTGACCTAAAAGTGAACGGCAGTGAAATTCTCAACACTGCGGTATCCTCGGAACTGCTATAGAGTCCACGGATTTTGCATGCACGTATCCCAAGTGTACATGGTGGGTCTTCAGCGGGTCTGGTATAGAATACCCAACAATCCGGTTGGAAATCCGACATCCTAACCACTAGGCTATCACGGCCCTAGGCTTAGTTCTAATGTATCTTAGAAAAAAAGAGTTACTGATTTTAGGATTATTTCAGAACATTTCGAACCCTCTTTTATTCATACACATTGATATGACCAAAACAGGTATTCTTCAATGAAATCCTGACTTTTTTATAAATTAAAGGAATATATTAGTCTACTTTCTTAAGCAAATTATTATTTCTTGATATTAAAACAGAGATAGTCAACTAAAAGTCAATTAGAGAGTTTTTATCAAAAATTTAGCTCTGTATTAAAATTTTGGCCCTTGCAGCAATAAATTCAACCCAGACAACTAATTCCTCTTGATTTAATTATTGCGATACCAATTTTCGAATCGCATTTCTTTTTTTTAAAAAAAAGTTAAACTCACTAGTTTTATAAACGTCTTTCCAAATGTGAAGACTTATCCCCTCCCCCCGTTGTTTATCACAACCTGAGCGTTTAGTTGTCAAATGTATTTTAAATGGCTAAAAAACTTGAGAATAATGTTTAGTTTTGTTCAATGAAAAATGCTATGATGCATAAAGGTTAAAAATCTCGTTTAACTTTTAGATGCATGCTAATGTTGTCTCCCTTGGAAAATCTAAATAGTTTCGACATATTTTTCAATATTTTCGCTCTAAAACATATTTATTCCAATTCCCAATAGAAAAAGAGAATGTAAGCAGTAAGTTCTACGTTTTACAACAGGCACTTTACGTAAGTTAGGCGGAAAATTAGAATGCCATTTTGCACTGAAGAGGGCTCGACTGTATCCATAAACATGAGTAGGAGAAGAAAAAGCACTCTTTCGATTTCCCCATGACTCGAAAAGATGTTTTCTGATAAACGAAATTAAGTAAATATATTTTTAAACTCTCAGATTTCAGCTTTTGGATTTTTTGGACTTAAGTTAAGAGTAGTGTGTTTTTTTCTTCTCTTTTTTTAGAGGGCGACGGGTGCAGTTGTATATTTTCAAGTAGCTTTAACATTAGGTTTATGTTTTTGATGGTCTGCGCTAATAAGTTTTAGATAATCACACGTGAATGTGGTTACGCCTTTGTAACGTTTGTGTGAGAATAAATTACGTGTTTTTATTTTGAAAAAAAAGGGGATATATGTATAGAATGCAGTCGACATCAGTGATAAAGACATCGGAGAGTGCGGTGTTTATGACTTTAACCCGTTTGAACTCGCGCTATTTGAAGCAATTTTATCCCCCTCTAAAAAGGCATTTTTTCTCAAGAAACAAAATTTGAAATGCTAAATATACGTACGCCGATGTAACCCAGAATGCAGTTATAATGAAATCTTATTAAATGAAAAATTAGTTCTAAAATAGCACCTCGGGTCTCGCACACCGAGCGCGCGTACTAGCGGCATAAAACCGAAGGGGCAGGACGTCCTATAGGAGGTTGTTTTTATAGTTTAAGGGGACTGGGCACCTTTCAAATGTAGAAAATGGAAGAAAATACCGATTTTTCAATTTTTTGCTTAAAATGTGGTTTGACTCTCCTAGTATATCTGAGCGAAGTTTTGAAGCGATACAACCAATATAAATGTACTTAAAAAGTAAGAGAATTCAAATATTTCTGATGTTTTAGTAGGGTTTTGAATTCTTTAAACTGCGTTTTCTCGGTTTCTGTTTTTTCGCGATATTGCAGTACTTAAAATGCTAAAACTTCTACATGTATTCATGTAGCAACTTGAAATTTTCTGTGTATGTTCAATATGATGTGTTTGATAAAATTAGGGATGGATTTTGCTATATATTTAACAAAAAATTTTAATGAAAAATGTAACAAAAGTCTCTTTTTTTCTGTGTCTACCATCGATGTAAATTTAAAAACTTTTTTCTCAAAAACTAATTAGTAGCAAAACCCATCCCTAAAATTGTAAACCATACTATAATAAGTACTTTAAAAAAATTTGGTAAAAAAAAGTCAAGAAATGAAGAAGAAGGAAATTTAAAATCGTTAAATTATTTTTAAAAAATTAAATTTAAAAATTTCCTGTTAGTTGAATTTTGATTTTTCATGTGAAAATCATTTTGTTGAACAATAGCACTCCATAACATACAAATGAAATATATAAAAGTTCTTAAATAAAAAAAGAAATGCCAAAAGGTGCCAAGTTCCCTTAAAAATGAAATTGCTCACCGTAATACAATACAAAGGCTTTATTTATGTAACGTAATTCTTGTGTACAGTCCTACTGCTTACAAAGTCAGCAAAAAAGATTTTAATTACATTAAAAAATTACAGGATAACTTCGTCTTTCTCCCTGTAGACAAAGCATTTAATACTTATGCAATAATCTGTAAAATCTTCTACACACAAAAGATCAACGAGGAATTAAATAATTTGTTTTACTACAGCAATACCCATCTACACTTCAGTATCTTAAAAAACAAATTTTCCGCCGCACACAAAAAATTCAAAACTCTATTTGCGAAAAACTTCAGCACGTCTAATAATTCCAGACTGCCTTTCTTATTTCTTACTCCCAAATTTCACAAAAATCTAATTAAATTTCGCTTCATCTGCAGTACAAGTAATAGTATTAGTAAACATTTCAACAAAAGACTTCAACAGTTTTTAAAAGCTATTTATAATTTCATTAAAAATAAATTTAAACACACCAGCTATTTCTGGATTATTGATAACAGCTTTGAAATTATCCCTAAATTACGTTATTCTGTGCCTACTATGCTTCAAACATTTGACTTTGAAAACCTGTTTTGTAATATTCCAATTGATAATCTGTATGAAGTTATCGAAAAACTGTTTGATACCTTTTGCATAGAACTTGAACTTAAAATTGATAAAAGTTATTTCATAAATCTGTGCCATTTCTGTTTTAAGGGGATTTGGCACTAAAAATCGGTCAAAATATCGATTTTGGGATTTTTGCTCCAAATTGTACTTTATATATTAGAGAACGTTTGTGCAAAGTTTCAAAGTCCTACGTACAGTCTAAGATGTTTTATTTTTGATTTTATATAAGCATTTTAACGCTTTCTTTACCTAACCGAAAACTTTAAATGGCTTTTTCTCAGCTTCGCTATTTTGCATACTATGTGATAGTTAAAATGCTAAGGCTTTTTCAAATATGTATCTATTCACTTGAAATTTTTATTACTTGTTCCAAATGTTTAACTAAATGTAACCTAGTATGGAATTTTTGATTAATTTATTAGTAATTATTTTAATGCAGTTTAACTTGGAAAAATCTTGGAATACCGAGATTTTTCTTAGATTTTCCAGTTTTAAATTTTTTTTTCAAGAACTATTAAAGACAACAAAAATTCCATACTACAAAGTGTGGAATATAGTTTGTTCTTTCTTGTAAAAAAATCCAGGCAAAAATCTCGCATTTTAAAAAAGGAGTAGCGTTTTAAATTTTTTTTAAATTTTGTAAATTTTTTTAAATTTTGAAATTTTTGGACTTTTTTAAAATATTTTTTTTCTTTTACACATCAAGTTACATTCATAAACGTATATAACCAGTCAATACACCTTGAAATATGTTCAATTTGAGAAGGTGGATTTTTAGGTGCCGAGTCCCCTTAATAATTACTACATTTTATTCCAAAACAATATCTTCAAACAAATTTACGGTATTGGCATGGGAACTAACTATTCCAGTACCGCTGCTAACTTATTCTTGTTCTTTTATGAGTATAACTTTGTGATCAATTATAATAAAAAATTGCAGATTTACAGATACATAGATGATATTCTAATAATTGATTCAAATTTTTGCAATATCCACTATAATATATACCCAAAATGTCTTAAATTAAATAAAACCAATAATACTGAAAACAGTGCTAACTTTTTAGATACCTGTATAAATATTACAACTGAAAAACTAATTCTCGATCTTTATGACAAACGTAAAGATTTTAATTTTTCTACTATTCAAATGTCACATTGGCATAGTAATTTAAATAAAAGAATTTTTGTTAATGTCATTATAAATCAATTAAACAGATTTTCAAAAATCTGCAACAGTAATTTCTTTCCAAATAAACAAATTTTCATTAATGCCGCAAATCTGTATTATAATAACCTTTTTCCACTAGAATTCATTAAATACTACGTTAATATATTCAAGAGTGCAGTGCGCATGTATGACGAACGTGCTTGCTGACGTACTGGCGACACTGTTCGCTGCTAATGTTATGAAGGGTCGTGGCTAAAGTCCTCTGAAACTCTATGGAAGGCCTCAACCTGGATGTGTTGCAGCGGATGATGTTGAATCAGGAGATTTCGGATACGGAACTACAACGAAAATATTCGTGTTTTCTGCTTTTTCGTCGCATCTTTAAACCTTTCATCTCTGGGTGTAAGTGAGTATAATCGTTGCTACGAGCCAACGTCCTGCAGGTATGGGCGGGTGTGTTGTATTGGGGGCATGTTTTAAGTCAGTTTTTTAATTTTTTGAATTTAAACCTTTTGCGTTATGTCCGTTAAGTTTCCTTTTGTTATTTACCACACTTTCAATTTTAGTTATTTACCACATTTTCAATTCTTGAGTAGCTTCGTCGCTTCATTTTATCCACTCTCAGAAATAGAATCGTCACTTTTGAGGACTTTTCTATCGTCAAGCAAATTTCGTCATTTATAACGAAACTTTCCTCGCGAGATCACGTGACTTTAAAAAATTACTATAGAAATTTCGGCAATGTGACGAAAGGTTTACTCGGAGCATTTTTCACGAAGCCATTTCGTCAAATATGACGAAAGTTTCGTGAGATTTGAGCATGCGTTTCTGAGAGTGCATAATGCTTCCTTTTACATGCCATTTCTGCGACACATTCCGAAACCTGTAGGACTATTTTTCTTGGTTTCTAATGTATACGTTATGCTCCCCGCCCACCGATGAGGAGAGTTATTTGTTTTTGTTTCTTTTTTTCGACTTTTTATACTTTGTATAGGCAATTTATACGTTTCGTTAATGTTCGTTTAAGTTTGTTTACATGTCCCAGAACTTTCATTTCTTTTCATTATATCTATATTTCAATATATATATATATATTAATTATAATATTAATTTTATATATTATATATATATATATATATTTAAATAAATACTTGTCTGTTTTATTTGCGAGTCATGTCACGACAGGAAGCATATTAAAGCATTTTTGGTAATGGCATTTAGTTATTCCACACTTAAGAAGTTTTTGTGGCAACACCGATTAATTGTAAAGTATTATGAATGTATTTTTTTATGCTCTAGTAGAGGCTAAACTGAATAATTGCTTTACTTATCATCGTGATATTTGCGTTGAAAACATATGGATATCAGTGCTTGTTTTTTAACAAAGCCTTTTAGAAACACTAACTTTAAGCTAAATATTCCGGCATTTTTAACAGGCTTAAATATCAAAACTTTTTTCGATTATGGAAATGGAAGAGAAAGTGCAAAAAGCGATCCTCAAAGAGCTTTAGAATTCAACAAAAAAAATTCCTCCCCACGCGAGTAATATTATATCTTAAGTCGAAACATATACACATGATAAAAAGATACAAAGGCTTTGTCCTTCCTTTCAATCTGTTTCCTTTTATCTCCTTATTTTGCTCCAAAGGATTTAAACAAGCCGATTTCGAAAGAAATTCCTTTCCGCATCCAGGTCAGGAAAAAAAAAATCTTTTTATATTCCTTTCTTAAAGCGGATTAAATTGTAAACACATTAAAAAAGTGTTAATGCTATTATTAAAAGCATTATGCATAAAATAAAATAATGTAAAAAAGGAGAAAAAATGAAACTATTGCTGCATATTTGATAATTTTTTGCTGCTGATTTTTTTATCCTCTATTGCATGGAAGCTAGATTTAACCATTTTTGAAATATAAATTTGCGTTTCTTTGCAAAACAAAAAATATTATAATAATGCCAGAAACCAAAAATGTAATGAAATATTCCAATAATCTGTTTTTTACTTTTTTTAATGAAATAACTTGAGTCACCTTCGTTTGCGTGAAAAGAAAACATATTAAATTTTCCGAATTCATGAAATAAATCTGAGCACTCAAAAATATATTTGACAATTTTATATTCAATCTATGAATATTACTTTCTTGCTCCTAAATTCTTTTATTCAACATGTACAAAAAACGTGGTATTTATTTTGATTTTTTACACTTTTTTAAAAATTGTTTGCGAGTTTTTTTTTTTTTTTTTGCGTCATTAGTTTCATTAGTAAAAAAATAATTTCACTTTCAGAGACTAAAATCAAGTGTTTTAACTGCTAAAAAAACCTTAACGTTAATCAAAGAATCTTCAACATGCTCCACGTCAATAGTTTTTCTACATATTTAAAAGTTAGAGGCTTTGAAGAAACTTCATAGAGTTGCATGTTATAAAAAAATCAACCCTAAAGAAACTAGCAATGAGACCTTCATCCTTCCCCATAGTGAAAAAACGATGGCTTCTACTAAAGTTGACTATCGAACAATCTCGATATTTAAATTTTCTTTTTAAACTTAGTGGAAGAAAGGATAATATGTACATTTCAGTGCCTCCATGCGGCATGGTGGCGTCGTGGTAAGGCATGTAACTCATACGCCCCAGGTCAGAGGATTGAGCCTGGCAGCGTCAATGGATTTTCAGGATGCAGAAAATCGTCTGCGCCGATGTCGTATAATTACGCAGCATGTAAAAGATCCCTTAAGCAGACATTTGCTTGGATGCTCCAGGCTACATTAAGTTGCTAGTGCAATTTCGCATCTACAGAGTTCAGGGGCTCGCCTTTTTAGGTGGAGAAACTGGACGTTAAAATTCTCATACACCGATGGTACCACACTCATAGTGGTGTCGCTGAAAGAGTTAGTACCAATCTCTGGTTAAAGCACTAGGTCTACAATTGGCAGAAGCTAGCAGCAGCCCATTAGAAATAATAATAATAAACATAAATGACGTCTAAATTATCATTTAATATATAATGTTATAAATTATCAAAATCTGTATCATAATCTTTTTAATTAAAAAATAAACAAATTAAAGAAAAAAGAGTTTTTCTCCTTTAACTCGAAATAAATTTTCTTAAAAAGTTGCTTTTTTTTCATCTGTTGGATTTCCTTTTCAGTTTTTATCAAAGCTACAACTACTATAATTATTAATATTTTAATTTTCCTTATAGTGAAAAGTAACTTGAAAGGAATTTAAAACTAACTTCCATCAAAGGATGAAGAAGCGTGCAAAGTTTTATGAGCTCGTTTTTGTATATGATCAAAGAAAACTTTTAATGAGTTTTTTTTTTAGAAGACCGGAGCTCACAAGACAAAAATATAAATTCTTAAGTAAAGAGATGGTAAATTAAAAGAGAGAAACGGGGATGCAAGGTATTATTACAGGGCTGATACCAGAGATGGTGTTAGTTTAAAAAGGATGAACCAAAAAAAAAAGGAATATTATTATTGTTTAAATTATATGCTATGACTTCAGACCAACGTCGAATCAACGAACATGAAATAGATTGAAAGTTTGAGTAAGTTTAGAACTATTACTCAGCTAAAGCTTAAATGGAACAATATTTCCTGCAATTATTCTTTGCATGTTACTACACAATTGTGATAAAAACAGCAATTCCGTGCTCGTTAATTAAGATTATTAATGTTGTATTTATTATTTTTTCATTTGCTCATTTAAATGAACTATAAACTTCGTAAAATATTTCGGTAAGTGAAAAATTGTTACGTATTTTATAGCTATGCAAAACCTGGAAACATGAGTATGGTGCAATTTTTAAATTTTCGTTTATTATAACAAATAAATTAATGTTTCAATCTATTAGTTCAATGAAATGCTCCGTTGAAATTACATAATATTACTCTATAGCATGTGCAGAACTGTATAACATGTATAAAGGAGGAGGAGGAGTGCTAAAAGCAAAGGCTTACTTGCTACATAACAAAACACCGTAACACAAGTCATTTAGGAATATGGTAATATGGTAAACTATAAAAAGCTGTTGCCATACATATTATGGTCTTCTCTTATGTTGACGTAAAAGATGGCTAGTTTTAAAATCTCATATCATATGAACACAAAGCGATTAATACTGTAATGTACAATATCAAAATAAGAATTAAACCAAAATAAGTAATCTTTCATTAATATCTCAGTGACAAAACAATATCTACATAGCCAGGTTAAGTTGTGAACCGTACTCTAAATAGCTTTTTGACATCACATTTATGCAAAGCATTCTGCAATATCTCTGTTTCTAGCTCATTTCTGTTATTTCCACGAAAGCTAATTTGCACCAATTGTGTTTAGGCTGCAATACATTTATTTCCTCAAAATGTTTTAACACGACGTTTTTTGCACTGATTTTAAAAGCATGTTTTTTTTCCCTTCAGTATTTTACACATCGTGTTTTCTTCATGAAATCCTTTCGAATCCACCGTTATGATAGAAAAGCAGTTCTTCGTCTTATGTGAATAATTCCTGTATGCGGCTTCAAAGAAACGCTGTAAGATTAACCATTAAATTTGTCAATATATTTAGACAAAAGATTTCGCAAATGTATGCGATCTTTTGTTTTAACCGTGGTTTCGACTTCTATCACTTAAATATGAAGATCAGCTGTGTGGTAAAACATGATTCTCAATGAGATACCTGGCATCAGCGAGGAAGGAGGAAAGTCCCCTAGTTTATATTTTATTTTTTAACAGATCCCAAAACGTAAATTATGAACTTGATCGATATAAAGTAAACGTAAATGTTCGCTCATTTTTAGACCCAACGAATTCAAGCCAGAAAGTGTTAGGTTAGTACGAGTCTAGTAAAACGATAACTGTAATACAATTTCAAAAACTTGAGTAATAATGCTAAAACGTTTACTGCGAAAGACTAAATAACCGAAGTGACATCTGTTTCGCGAAAATAATGTACTTATTTTCCTACTGAATGCAACAGGTACGCTAAAAGTTAAGTATATTTGAGTTTGAATTCATCTTTAATTTGATACAATGATTGAATGTCATAAAATTCATGAATTTGTAAGCTGTGAAGTTTAAAAATAAGTTAAACGCAATTATGTTTAAAAAATATTAATAATATCGAATTTTTTTGGTATTTTAGTGATTTAGAGCATTCTGAGTTTTATTTCTTTATGGAAGAATACTAGAAAGTTCTTTGCTGAAAATAAGTCGAAGAGAGGAAAAAAGCTTTTTTTTTCAATCCTTCTTTCGGTAAAAAAGTTTCTTTATCCTAATCCTTAACAGATGAACAGTCGGGTAGAAAAATAAGCTTTTAAAATATCTTTCTTAAGCCACTTACTTGAAGAGACAAAGTACCATTCTGCGCTTGTTGTATTTAGTATAACTTTCTGAAAAATACGAAAATGAGACTGAAAATTTGAGCACTTATAGTTCTTTTCTTTTCAAAATTCTGATTCTTTTTACGCTAAAGAGATTATTTATCATTCCCGCTTTGATCTTTTCATGAGCCCCAAATAGCAAAAAAAAATAAAAAAAATACATGCCTTTTTGCAATATCAAAAATTTAAACGTGAAAAATGCATAATTTTACTACTGCATTTTATTAAATGCCTTTTCTCATAACTAGGCAGAAAATGCTAATAATTATTAATCAAGGTATGGAAATTATCTGCATGGTTTCAATGAGATTATTAAATTAAAATCAAAATGAGAAATATTTTATCCGAAACAAATGAAAATATCAGGGTTTAGAAATTCCTCTTAAATATAGTCCACTATTTCTTCAAATCTCATATTTTGTAAAGAACGCTTGAAATTTATCTCAGTATTGAAAATTGGAAGTTCCCTTACTTTCATTGAATTATATTTATTAAATAATACAATCATTTCATTCGTAACTTCTTCTTCTTCAGTGCTGAGCGAAATTCAATTTTGCCAAACTTCTTTTTGCCTCAGGGACAGACATTCAATTTATGACATCAGTTCTTTTCTCCATATTTTATTTTGCCATTTTGGGTTTTCCTGTTATTACTTTTCTTTGTCTCTTTCATATGCAGGGGGTTATTTTTAAATTTCTGACTCTCAGATAAGCCTTAGGACTTAAGATGTCACCGATTTAAAAAAAAGTTTTTTTCTTAAACTTCACGTACGTGACTACAAGTTCTTCCACAATTACGGTTTAAAAAAACTGGATCCCAACAATTCAATAGTTTCCCTATTCCTCGTAAAGGTAACTTTTCTACTTTGTCTTGCTCAAAACAGTTTGAAATATTTCTACTACTTGAATGATATAAAACGTACATGACTACCTGCGTAAATTCATAAATGCGTCAAAGAAAAAAAAAAGATTTTTTGCAAGATAAACAACATCCTATTGGTTATTTGGCGTTGATAACAAGTGTGCCTGTATGCCTTGATTCACACCAGAACACTGCTATAATTTTTCTTTTGGTGTGAAACTGCTAAAAAGTTGCATATTGAAAAATGTTATTCCAGAAATATCGATCCATAGTAAGTATGACCAGGGTCACATTTTCTTGGTTAAGGTATATCATTTTTTTTTCAATTGTTAATATTTCACCATCATTTACACAACGATTATCTTTTAGTGTCCATCAATATCTAATTATGGAAAGTTCAATAGAGAGTGCCAAACTTATTTACTTGAGTTTCATTAATTGTAAGCAACCAAATGAATAACAGCGAAATAATGTTTTCTGACACGAATTTTCATTTTAAAACTTTATTTGTATAATAGATATCGAGTTGTTTCATTTATTAAATAGTTATGCTATTAAACATGAGAAACTGTGCTCTAGAACCATAATTCGAAACAGATCTTGCCATACTATTGAAACAGGTTACGCAAGAAATCTCATGCTTCCTAACAGATTTTCAAAGATCTTCAACAAATAAAACTTTTAAGTCCTACCAAAACAGCATACGATAACATTTTTAAAATTATTCTTAAAAGGACATAAAATTTTAAAAAGAGGATACATTTTATTATATATATTTTTAATTAATCAAACGTGTTTTTGTTGTTAACATGCTGTTTCGAAGAGAGGACAAAAATATTGAAATTAAATGCCTTAACCTCTTTTCTTTTCTTTTTCTCTCGGGCCACATACATTGATGCCTATGACAAACCGCAGCATAAAAGTTTATAAAAATTAGGAGTTGTTATAAACAAATCATTCTTTAACTACGTCACTGAATCGCATGAGAAACCGTCCTTTTCATGGTCAATGTAATGTCATTTAATTACGAAAAAGGAAAAGAAATAAGTTTATGCCTCGGATTGTTGAATTTATTATCCTTAACTTACTACGATGGACAACATATGAAAATCTAAGCTGGTCATTGCTGCCCGTTGTCCATAAATTGAGTAAAACTAAAAACAATTTAACTCAATACAAAAGGACGAAAAAATCTAAACATTTAGAAAAAGTAAATCATCTTACAGAGAAAACAAGAAGTTCCGTCTAGAAATATACGAGCCTACTTTCCCGTATACACTGAATTCAAATTTATAATCTAGCTATCTCTCTCTCTCTGTCTTTCTCGTTTAGTTTTAGTTTTTAATTGCTTCAAATATACCTGTTTCAACGGTTAATAGATATTCATTCAATCATTCATTTATTAAGTCATTCCTGTATTTAGTCACTCATTTATTCATTCATTCTTTTGCTTATTTATTTAATCATTCATTGATTCAAAAATATTCTTGAAAATCCCGATCAAAAAATTTTGAAATATTTCTACTATTTCATAGGAAAATAGGCTCCTTAGTTCTGGATGTACTTTTTATTTGTACATGTTCTACGTCATAAGAGCTTTCCGATATAGTTTGTTGCAAGCAAATCGGTCCGTTAGATCAGGAGAAATTTCCCCGTAGGCGGTATGTTAATTTTTTTTGAACTGTTCAAAAATTAACAAAAACTGTTCAAATTAATATTTCTCGCCAAGAGCTTCCTCCGGCAAGCTTGTTCATTGGAACTTGGACCTTGTACCCAGAGTTTACATCATTTGCTTCATTATCGCCCATAAGCGCTAATGTTAAATTTTTTTGAACTGTTCAAAATTGAACGAAAAATTGTTCAAATCAAAAAGTAAAATATGGAAATGAAATGTCCTTGCCGAGATCTTTCGAATGCAAAAAGAATTTTTTGAATCGGACAATTCGTTCAAAAGTTATTAGGGGGGGGGGGACAGACCGACAGACAGACAGACCGACCGACACACTTTTTCCCTATCTCAATACCCTACTTTCAAATTTTTTATTTTTCAATCTTTATTTAATTACTTAACTTATTTTTGACTTTTCTTGATTTTTAACGATATTTTCACGATACATTAAGCCTTCTTTCATGCTTTATTATTATTTTTTTTACTTTTACGGGAAAGTAGGCTAAAAAGCAGTGAATATTGTTCTTTTAGATTTAATAATTTAACATTTTTAAATTATACATTTTGTGAAGGACATCCTAGTCTTTGAAAACTTACCACCTTTAAGAATTACCATGTGATGTTAAAGTACAGTTAAGTATGGCTGCATAAACTCAATCCCCAAGCAACCGAGATATATTGCCAAGAACTGCGAAGCTTCTTCCATTTATAAAATGTTTCAAATTTATTATTTTTTCACGCTTAGACGTTTGGGATAGGGGGGGGGGGGAAAGGTTTACAATAAATTTCGTTAAAACTGTTATACCAAGCGTTGTAATTTTCATCAAGACTTTAGACAAACTCAAAAGGAAACAAGAACTATACGAGCCTACTTTCCCGTATACCCCAGCTTCAAATTTATATTTTAGCTATCTCTCTCTCTTTTTCTCGTTTAGCTTAAGTTCTTAATTGCTTCATATATGCCTTTTTCAACCGTTAATACGTATTCATTCAATCATTCATTTATTCAGTCATTCATGTATTTATTCACTCAGTTATTAATTCATTATTTTGCTTATTGATTTAATCATTCATTAATTCAAAAATATTCTTTAAAATCTCGAGCAAAATATTTCATACAAAAATAGGCTCGTTTGTTCTGAATGAACTTTCTATCTGTACATGTTCTACGTCATAAAAGCTTTCCGAAAAATTTTGTTCCAAGCAAATCGGTCCGTGAGATCAGGATTTATATAGGATTGAAATTTCCCCGTAGGCGCTATGTTAATTTTTTTTGAACTGTTCAAAAATGAACAAAAATTGTCCAAATCAATATTTCACGCCAAGAACTTCTTCCAGTGAGTTTGTTCATTGGAACTTGGATCTTGTACCCAGAGGTTACATAATTTGCTTCATTTTCGCCCACAGGCGCTAATGTTAAAAAATTTTTGAACTGCTCAAAACTGAACAAAACATTGTTCAAATCAAAAAGTAAAATATGGAAATTAGATGTCCTCGCCGAGATCTTTTGAATGCAAAAAGAATTTTTTGAATCGGACAATTCGTTCAAAAGTTATTAGGGGGGACAGACGGACAGACAGACCAACAGACCGGCGGGAAACAGACCGACAGACCGACAGACAGATAGACCGACAGACACACTTTTTCCCCATCTCAATACCCTACTTTCAAATTTTTTATTTTTCAATCTTTATTTAATTACTTAACTTATTTTTGACTTTTCTTGATTTGTAACGATATTTTCACGATACATAAAGCCTTCTTTCATGCTTTATTATTATTTTTTTTACTTTTACGGGAAAGTAGGCTAAAAAGCAGTGAATATTGTTCTTTTAGATTTAATAATTTAACATTTTTAAATTATACATTTTGTGAAGGACATCCTAGTCTTTGAAAACTTACCACCTTTAAGAATTACCATGTGATGTTAAAGTACAGTTAAGTATGGCTGCATAAACTCAATCCCCAAGCAACCGAGATATATTGCCAAGAACTGCGAAGCTTCTTCCATTTATAAAATGTTTCAAATTTATTATTTTTTCACGCTTAGACGTTTGGGATAGGGGGGGGGGGGAAGGTTTACAATAAATTTCGTTAAAACTGTTATACCAAGCGTTGTAATTTTCATCAAGACTTTAGACAAACTCAAAAGGAAACAAGAACTATACGAGCCTACTTTCCCGTATACCCCAGCTTCAAATTTATATTCTAGCTATCTCTCTCTCTTTTTCTCGTTTAGCTTAAGTTCTTAATTGCTTCAGATATGCCTTTTTCAACCGTTAATACGTATTCATTCAATCATTCATTTATTCAGTCATTCATGTATTTATTCACTCAGTTATTAATTCATTATTTTGCTTATTGATTTAATCATTCATTAATTCAAAAATATTCTTTAAAATCTCGAGCAAAATATTTCATACAAAAATAGGCTCGTTTGTTCTGAATGAACTTTCTATCTGTACATGTTCTACGTCATAAAAGCTTTCCGAAAAATTTTGATCCAAGGAAATCGGTCCGTGAGATCAGGATTTATATAGGATTGAAATTTCCCCGTAGGCGCTATGTTAATTTTTTTTGAACTGTTCAAAAATGAACAAAAATTGTTCAAATCAATATTTCACGCTAAGAACTTCTTCCAGTGAGTTTGTTCATTGGAACTTGGATCTTGTACCCAGAGGTTACATAATTTGCTTCATTTTCGCCCACAGGCGCTAATGTTAAAAATTTTTGAACTGCTCAAAACTGAACAAAACATTGTTCAAGTCAAAAAGTAAAATATGGAAATTAGATGTCCTCGCCGAGATCTTTTGAATGCAAAAAGAATTTTTTGAATCGGACAATTCGTTCAAAAGTTATTAGGGGGGACAGACCGACAGACCGACAGACAGACCGACAGACAGATAGACCGACAGACACACTTTTTTCCCATCTCAATACCCTACTTTCAATTTTTTTTTTTTTCAATCTTTATTTAATTACTTAACTTATTTTTGACTTTTCTTGATTTGTAACGATATTTTCACGATACATTAAGCCTTCTTTCATGCTTTATTATTACTTTTTTTTGCTTTTACGGGAAAGTAGGCTAAAAAAGGTTTCCCGATGATACCCAAGTCAGTTCCATATGCCTTCATGTTCAATCATAAAAAACACTTATTTATGATTGTAAATTTGAATTTTTAATGTTTCGAACGTTTGTTAATGTTCGAAAACTTCACTTACGATCTTGAAAAGTGGATGATTTTTACTGCATTTGGGAGGCCCCGTACAAAAAGCGCCCTAATGTGATGGAAATGTTTGCGTGTCCTTCGTATAGTGAAAATGTTTCAATACATTGTACTTGTGTATGACTCGTGCAATAACTGTTTTTAAAATCACATTTAAGGGGTTTTACGTTTATTCAAAATCAGCTAATTTCTTTTACTTACAATCTAAAAATTCACAAACGCCTGTTTCAATGGAATTGATGCAAAATAAAAAAAAAAAAAAAAAAAAAAAAAAAAATAGAACAAAAATTCCGAAGTTGCCTTATTTGAAGATGTGTCGCTAAATGCAACAAAGTATTGCGCTCCCGTATTTCACTCCAAAAGTTCCTAAAATCGTGCGTTAATTGTATTAATTATTATATACATTAATCGCAACAAAAAAATGTAATATTTGTGGGTTGAGTATCGTTCAAGGTCAGACAGTTTAAGGAAATACATATGGGATTCATTCGCTCACTCAGACGGCATCAACAGAATGCACGAAAAATTGCCTGAAGATAGACGTGAGGCTGAACATAAGACCATGCAAACATCTAGTACAGCGTTTCCCAATCGGTGGTTCGCGAACCCCCAGGGGTTCGGTTGGTGTAGAAAGGGGGTTCGCGAAAATAATATTGCAATGGCGGAATTTTTTATTGTTAACGTAACAGGAAAAACGACATAATAAGTTTACTAAGATGGAATGTAAAAATAATTTTTTTTAAATAAATTGTTCCCGATAATGCGCAAAAGTTGTGGCCTGGCATAGGAAGCATGCGTACAAAATTTGAAATACACTTATTTCTTCTGTTATTTGATTCCGAAAACTTCAATCTCAAAGTGGTATTGACAGAGATTCTTTGATTTATTTTAAGTTTTGAACATTTGCTTATCCTACTATTTCTCATTTTTTCCTCGTTAACTTGAAGGAAGAGTCGGAATTAAGAAAAATTTACTGAAACCTATGTTGCATATGTTCTGTAAATTTTTCATATAGGGGAGGCTGGGGCTGGAGGGGACAAATTCAGGTTTTCTTTTATTTTCTGTAAAACTTTCACAATTGGAATTATTGTTTCTAAAACAGTTTATAAAGCATTTCATTGTCTATTATAAGAATATAGTAACAAACACGTAACGCCAATAATTTGTTCAGTACAGTGAATTACGGTAGGGTAATCCGCTGTCCCTTTCTGCCCCATCATCTGGGTTGAAAGGGACATATGATGGGGATGAAAGGGACACAACAAATAACACTACTTAATGTTGCAGCACAATTTTATTTGTGTGAAAATACTTTCCTAAACAACAGCATATTAAATGTCATATAAAAGAACAAATATGAAAATTATTTAACACTAAATGAACTAATATCGATTGGAAATTGAAATTGTGCATTCATCCTTGCTGTGCCACCCAATTTCAAAGGCGGCGGCAACTTTGAAACAACATCATTCATATCTACTTCTTCAAGTTTCTCATAGAATATTCTGACATTTGAAGCATTGAAACTTGTTGCTAGTGACAGACTAGTTGGCTCAGGAGTACGGAGAGAGAGATCCCCACTTCGTTTCATAAATCCCTTCAGCCAGTCGTAGCCTGCTTGCTTTGTTCTTTTCCAAACATCTGAAATCTGTGGCGATTCTATAAGCAAAGCATATTCATAAGCAAGTTTCCTGGTTTGCACAGCAGTTAATCCATGACTAATTTTTGCAGCTTTAACTAAATAAGAAGCTAATTCAGTTTCTTGCTCAGAAGTAAACACTCTTCTATTGCCAATGTTTGGCTTGTGAGTAAATTCTTTAACTTCTCCAATCTCTTTATACATTTTGATTTTTCGTGCTAAATATGATTTAGCAATCCCATATTGTTTAGAAACTGATCTAATTGATTTTCCTTGAACTAGAACTTCATTTACAGCTGCTTCCATCTCAGATCCAGTCTTTCTGACTCTATCTGTCTTCCTTTTGTAGTTACGTACCATATTTGCAACTGGAAAAAAAGTTGTAAAATTTGTATTTCTTAATTTAAATTTTATCAAATATACCTACAGTTTAAACTTATTTAAATTATACATTAACAAAGCATTTTTTCATAATTCATTATTAAAATTTTAATGCAATTAATTAATTATTGAAATTATTAAAAAAATCGAAAATGAATAACCCTAATTTAAGACAAAATATACATTTGAGATTAATATTTTTTAAGTTAAAAATTCAATATCTTCTTAATTTATATATTTTAAAATTTCAGCTAACCTACAACATATTACTGCTCTATGCTATTATTGCATAAAATATATTACGTACTGCAGCAATTATTTTCAGTAATAATAACATAGGACAATAGGCAATGTAGAGAAGCCTAGATTTAAAAATAAATAAATGAAAAATTCATATTATTTTATGTATATTAATATGGAAATATGTGTTTTAATAATATAATTTTCACATTATAATCATATTCCTTTAACATATTTTTATAAAAAAATATATATTTTAAATGTTGTAACAATTGCTTAAAATTTTAAACATAAGCATAATTTTTCTGGGGTTGAAAGGGACATGTCCCTTTCAGCCCCAATGATAGTGTCCCTTTCAGCCCCAGATTCATATATTACATACACCACATGGCTGCTAAGCTCAACTTTCTGTCATGTGAAAATTGCTTATCACAGATTTTTAGGTATTTAATGTACTTTTAATTAACACACAAAGATTATTTCTGTAACTAAATACACTTTAGTTCTGAAACAAAATATAAATGGAAGTAAAACTTACTTTTTGATGATGAAAATTAACTTCAGTATTTGCAGATAAAAATAATTGTTATGTTGACAAGTTGGCTTGGTCTACCAACTATAAACATCTGGCTCTCTCTGTTGGCAATAAATGAAAACTTTTATTTATATCAGCTTTTAAGAAATATATGATGTCCCTTTCAGCCCCACTTTCCCCTACAGACCACAAAGAGGAACCTAAAGATATTTATCCATTAGTTGAAATTTTGTAGTCACATGTATCAAACTTCTTTTTCCCCTAAAAATGAAATCAAATGATTCATTGATTGATTCAAAAATCTGTTCGTATATTTCTCTTATATAACTTTTTCGCACCATTGGGAAAATAATTGTTAGATATTTTTTCCGAACACACATATGTTCAAAAAGAACAAATAATGAAAAATTATTTTAGTTTCTGTTTAAACATCGATGTTTTGCAATTATATTTTCATTTTTTGTTAGGAACTATTGTGCAACACAGAAAATAAATGTGCTAGCAAAATTTAGTTTTGTTACCCGTTACTAACGACTACAGTGGGTTCGCCAATTTCTTTCGGATATTAGAAGAGGTTCGCAAGGAAAAAAAGGTTGGGAACCAATGATCTAGTAGATAGAGAAAGGACGGAACGACTGAAATGAACCATGACTGAATTTAAAATCTTACAAGTCTGTATTAATCGAAGACATCCTATAGAAGTATGCAATGTGTTCCGATTAATTTTTATGATGTAAAACGTTTTTTTTATTTATAATTTTATTATTAATCGTTGAGTTTTTATTGAAAGCCACCCATATTTTTACATATGAGCAGATTATTGTAGACCTTCTAGATCACAAGAAATCAGTAATTGGCGAGCGAACTGAACGAACTTGGATGGCGAAACGATCCGAATGGAACTGCTTGCAGTTCCGAGGTTCTCGAGCGACAGCGAGTAGGGGAAGCCCCTCTAATTTATAAAGAAAAACGCTATAATAGTTGCATGTCTAGTCTTTAATCAGTCTTTATAAATTCAAATATTTATAACTTTAAGAAACTTTAAAGACTAATTTCAAAGAATAAAAATTCATGGAGGAATCTTTACAATTCCAAAAAAAAAAAAAAAAAAGAAAAGCGATAATTTTAAGCGAAATCATCTGATAAGTTTTCCTATTTTCCTGAAGCGCTTTATGGAAAACATTCTTCTGCAAAAAGCTCAAGGCTACCTAACATTTGCTTCGAAAGAATGGCTCAAAATCAGCAGTCTAATAATAAAGTAAATCCAGAGAGCATTTTTCCTTCAAATAAAGAAAAATGTCTTTACTTGATTGCACAAATACTTATGTTTACGTACGCTGAATTTCTAGCTATGCTGGATATATTGACATTTATTCTAAAAATTAAAAAATACATGTAGAGAAATCGTTTCCTCAAGGCAATGAAGGTAAAAATTGAATGTCAACACACCGGCGATCAACTTTGATTATTGCACTATATTTGGACAAAGAGAACAAAATTTGCATGTATTAGCATTTTGTGAAGTTTTCTTTGAAAAGCTAAAAGTGTTTAAAACTATTGCATAATAGGTTTTTAATTGTATGTTCACTTTTGCTCAATATCAACGATAAACTACAGTCGACGCTCGATATAACGACCATCTGCGTCGCACAGAAAAGTGTCTTTATAACGAGTAGTCGCTATAAGAGATGGAATTTTCCTTTAAAAATATACATGCATCATGCATATTAAGTGTTTCCATTAAAATTGGTAGTTTTTAAAAGATTCCAACTAAATTATTTTTGGAATTTTTATGTTTGGAATTAGAATTTAGAAAAAAATATCAGTGCAAAATATTATAACAAAATATTAAACAGATTTTAAAGTAGAAAATATAGGGAAAAAAATTACATTCACATTTCTGGAAGCAGAACTTCTGAGCTGACATGACGCCTGGTATGCAGAGGCGTAGCTAGGTAGAGGTAAGGAGGGACAGCTGTCCCCGGACGCAGCGTCAAAAGGCGCCAAATTAATGTTAATTTGTTTTATTTTTTAATGCGAAAAGAAAATTATTTGAACTGAAGATCTGCAAATCTTATTGGGAATAACCAATATAGAATAAGAGTGCGTGGGAAATTAAAAAAGTAATTTTGCGAAGCCAAATTGTCCCCATTTTCCCCTTAAAAGTGAATGGTCGCTAATAAGAATGAAAGTTAAAAGGGCTGCTTTTCAGAACTATTTATCATTTAGGAGGCATAAAAGTTTTTAACTCCCTTTAGGGCCGCCCCTAGGCCTCCAGGGGCACAGGGGGGCGCATAATCTTCAGTTGTCCTTGGGCGCTGAAAACCCTAGCTACGCCTCTGCTGGTATGGTCGCTGTATCGGATTAGACGATTCAGAAAGGTCGCTATACCGAAAGCAAATTCACATAGAGTTCATAAGGATAAAGTTGGGACTTTTACCACTGGTCGTTATAATGGAATGGTCTTTATAATGTGTGGTCGTTATACAGAGCGTTGACTGTATTATCACATAGGCATATCGTTTCACATAAAACTATCTGTGATTTAATTTCATGATGGCTGACAAGAAATTCTGTATTATCTGCAAAACGTTGTAAAATTGTGTCAAGAGTTTGTTTTCTGCTTTGTCTTAGGATAATATAGTTTTAATGACGTAAAAAAATATTTGCACATAAAATTTCTTTTAGTGAAAGGTAAAGAACTCTTAGAAAGTACTTGAAATTAAAAATGCGACCTTTAGAAAAAACATAATTACTACTTAAATTCGGTGTACATTACTATTTATACGTACATGCCCGTCGATGTAATTATTTGCTAAAGGTGTATTTTGTAAATCGTATATTTCTCAAAAAAGAAGTGGAAGGCACGGGAATTCATTTGTTCATTAAGCATCATTCAGGCTTCCCGCTTTTTGAAAAATAAATAAATAAAAAAATCACTTGGTCTTTTCATTCCTGTTTGCTGCTTTTAAATAAGCGTTGCTTTTCTAGTATATTGTAGGAAGAAAAGTTAAGTGATTTGTATTTATTTTATGGATTTACTTTTACAAATTTCTGTAGCACTAATACTTTATTTTCTCAACCATCCTATTTGGATTCGAAAAAGCTTTGTACAGGAGATTCAATAATGCTATAGTAAATTATTTTTACGGAACAAATTCCCTTTAATGCATAAACGCAAGCACAAAAAGAGATAATGATAGAATATGAGAAAGAAAACATACCGAGTTCAAATCCAATACATAAACATCTAAAAAAGGTTATTTATCATGCTTAAGAGACGTAAAGAATTCATTAATTCTTGAAGAGTTCCTCCGAGACAACTCTTTTTATCTGAGAGCCACTCTTATTTATTTCCGGCTCAATATACTCATTCGAAGCTAGATTAATTGATTTCCTCTCTCTTATGCCGTTTTTTCGTTCCTTCAATTAACTACAAGGCTTCTGGTTTACAGAACGATTTCCTTGCCTCGTAAACAGATCGAAAAGTAAAATATTGGCTTTGATTGCGTTATTGGACTCAGAAAGAGTATTTTAGCACTGAGAAAAAACTTCTTTTATGACAGAAAGAAAATTATAGCACTTGGAAAAACACAACGTTTTGGTTTTTAGCAATAGTAATGCTTTTTAATTAGAAAACTGCTTTTTTAATTAGTTTTTGAGTTGAAACACCTATTGCGTTCGTTATCACTCAATAAGCAACGAGATTTCAATGAGTAATAATTTTTCTTTATATTTTGTATGAATTGGGCAACACAATTACTTCCAATGTCGAAAATCATAAACACCTAACATTTAGTTTCATGCAGGGAGGGTTAAGAAGTTTGGGAGACCCTGGCGGTAAAATAAACGTGCCACTCCTTATCTTACTCTCCGGATTGGTAGCTTTTGAAGTTACAGTTAAAAACACTAAAATTTAATTTAAAAAATAAAATAAATAAAACTAAAAATGTTTATATTTAAAATTTTTTAAAAACTTTCAGGAGCTTTCAAGATTAAATTCATCATATTGAAAAATGAAACAATGGGGGTTGGGGATTTGAATAAAGGAAGGGGCCCCTGGGAGCCGCCAAGTTGGCAGACTGCCCCCTGGTTTCAGGTAAAAAAACTTTCTATACGGCAAACATAGTTTGATTTCATAATCACGCTACTACATTAAGACACTTCCGAATTCGTAATACCGTGATATGGTGTAAGTCTAAAACAACCAGTCCATTTTTTTAACCTGTCCAATTTTTTTGCTTTGTTTTGTTTTTCTTTTCTTCGCACGTAATTTTTTAAGTATTTCCTTCCTTTACCTTTTTCCCCCGTCCGTTTTCTTTTTTATTTCCCCTTTTTCCCTTTGGATACCACATCGATGTTGTATTAATTGAACTCACCTGATATTAATTAATTTACCTATATAATCCATGTTGACAAACATTGTATGTGTGGTTGTTCGTACAGAAACTATAATCAAGTAGTTATAAACGGTGCAGTGAATAGAGAAACATTAATTTAGTCTTATTTATATTCGAAAATTAAGAGATAATGATTATCAACATTTTATGATTGGAAATAATTTCAATATTCTTTTGAGCGAAATTTATGTAAATATAAATAAAAAATAAAACGTAATAAATATTGTTAAAATCAACAACAAATTTCATTGAATACAATTATAAACATTTAGTAACAGGAAATAGGTGTTATGTGTTTTAAATGAATGGAAACCAATGGGTCAAATTCGTGTTGTTTTTTTAACAGCACATCAATTTATTTCGTCACAATTTTGACTTAATATGCTTTTTTGCCGACGACCAAGTGTGTAAACAAAAGTAAGTTTTCTAGAATTTAATACAAATTCATCAAAGGCAATTTTGTCAATTTACCAACACATTTTTTAACGATAGTAATATCATTTCCTTTTAGTAAAATTTATGCAAGTAATCATTAAACTATCACTAGAAATGTACATCTATTTATTTCATGATACCCCGAACAATTCTTATTCACATATTGACCACGTTAGTGTTTAAAGTCACCTTTTTTATAAGGAAAAATCTAAAAAATGTATTTCCAAGTAACTCGAGCAAGTGCTTTAAAAATTCAGGCAGAAATTTAAACATTTCTAGCAGAACGTCTGAATCAATACAAAAAAAAAATCGAACTCTAAATCCAATTTCATTAATCCTACTTTTTGATTCATTATTATAAATGAGTAGTAAAAGTTAATATTATAGGGTGAATCAAAGGTTTTTTCTCTCTTATTTTGCCAGGACCTTGTGAATATCTCTGTTGTGGCAATGGCATCCATCGATTTTTCTGCTACTTGGAAAAACTGGATGCAAGTTTTCGGGAAATGCACTAGGTCTGCAAAGGTTAATGACCAATACACGGCTAGATTAGCAGGAAAGCGAGAAATAGATACAGTAAAACCTGTGACGTTGACCACCTTTGTAAGTTGACCACCTGTCTAAGTTGATCTGTATCTGTGTTATACACAGGCAGGTTTCTGTGTCGTACAAATGCAAATTCCAATACGATTTTTTTTTCTCGGAAATGCTCCAGCACTTCAGTAAAGAAATTTATTGTTTGCCATAGTATACTTTAATTAAAAGAGCGTGTACAGTGTACTTTGAAAATCGATTCTTTAAAACCTATAACCTAAGAATTAAAAAAAATAAAATGAAGTAAATGAACTAATAAATAAATAAAGATTGCGGCTAGTTGCAGAGCGAGGTAATTCCATTTTCTTCCTTCATAATATAATTTAGTATGCATTCTAATAAATGATTTTTCAACCCACGCAATAAAATTTCACAAAAAATACCCGGAACAAAATTTTGTACAGAATATTAATAAGGTGAAAAAGTTCTTTGTCAGAAAGCTATTTTAAGAGAATCTAAAACTATGTACACTGTGAACCACAAAATATATCAGTAAATATAGCTTTTGAAATATATGACATAAAAAGGACTAAACGCCATAGCTTAAGGATACAACCATTCCCATTTTTCTTAAGCACCATTGGAGTGCCACTGCTGCCATTCCAAAAGACAAATTATCTTTTAAATTGTGGTATTTTCCCACGAAGATATCATTCAGAACCATTATTTCCAAATCGCAAAAGTGTCAGAGGAAGGTTTTTTTTTTCAGTTTGCCCCTACAAAATCGCCATTTTGTGAAGATGAATTTTCTTTTTTTCACTTCTGGATAGCTTTGTTGGAAAAAGTTCGCAACTTAGTTCTTTTATTTATTTCAGTACCAGAATATTTTAAAGAAGGCATTTCAAAAAGTCATTCTGTCTACAAAATGAATTATGGCTTTATTTTATTTTTTTTCAAAGATTAACTTAAAATTCAAGTTGGTCATTGATTTCTCTGAGGAGTATAGGAATTTTCAATTGAATCAAACCGAAGACGGAAACTGACTCATTTCTAGAAAAATGTTTTATTTTATTTTATTTTTAAATCCTGGATAAACTGGTTTAAAGTTCGGGTTCAGCATAGATAAAGTTTAAGTGAGAAAACTAAATATACAAGTAATAAAATGTTTCTCTTTTATGTAACTGCATTGCACTAGAAAAGGAAGAGTATAAACGTGTTATTGTTATTGAAAACTAAATTTCAAGCAGTACACGTAAATTTCTTTTCAATTTATGTGGGTACATATGTAGTTGGGTTTTCTTTTTACTTTGTTGGCCAATTCCAAATTACTTAGGATTTTGATCAATTTTAAGTAGAAGTTAAAAAAATGACTAAATAATGAAAGAAAATTATGCGTGGGAGATCGATTATATGATGCAGAACAATTACAAATTTTATTGCTTCCACATGTTTATAGCATCCCTTTTATCGATGCAAAAAGTTATAAAGTTTAGTATCAGTTTCTGTATACTTTAATTACTTTTACCTTAACATGTAACTTTTTTTTGAATTAATGTGTAGGTCCTTGAAACCTAGCCACAAATTCGTAGAAAATTCATAAAAATACAGTTTTTCCCGTTTCGGACAATTTTTGACAAACTGTTGAAACGCTCCGGCTGTTTTAATCTTCACAGAAGTTTCTATGTATTTGCAGCAAATGAAGAAATCATCCTACACTGCGTAGTGTCTGCATTTTGTGCTGTAATTTCGTGTTTACTCACGTTGATTTTTTGCTTACTTCATTATCCTACAAACTTCAAATATTTTGTGTGCGCTTATCGCCCCCAGTGACACCTTTTCAGAATTACCCAACATCGAAAATGGGATCTAGAAATGTGTATACATTTTGTTAAAACCATTTAAAAAAACTGATTTGACAAAAATTTCTACACATGTGCGTCAAATCAAGAAATTTCTCAACAAACTTCATGTTTTTATTCTCCACCAATGGTATATTTTTCGTGCTACCCTTCATCAAAAATAGAAAAAGAAAAAAAAGGCTTTTTTTCGACCTACCCTACAGTTTATGGTTTCTTGTACACACGTTGGACCGACCATAGGTAGAACTTCCGTAACAGCTTTTTTGTGATTTATTTTTGAAGTGCACAAACAGTTATTTAATTACAATGAACAAATTAAGTACCATTATTACAATAATTCGACCAGTCAATTTTATTTTAAAGTCAAAGTACCTAATGCCTGAAGCATCCACAAGTTTTGATCACTTATGTGTAGCAATATCTCTTAGTTTATCATGATACCTGTCCTTTCTAGCTTAACCGGGGGACGGGTATAGGAGATTGTTTTAAAACAAAAATTACACTTGTTCCAGGGGTCTAAATGCTATCTCTGCCTTGTGCATTATATTAGAAATAACAACAATGTTAATGCAGTGACTTATATTATTACAATTTCAAACTAAAAAATAAGAATAAAAGTCAAATTAAAGATCTTAGTATAGTAATTATAGTACACGGTTCCCAAACGTTTCGAAGTCGTGGCACCCTAAGAAGAATTAGAATTTTCTCGTGGAACCTTAGTAGCATAATGGCTGGCTTAGGAGCACAGAAGACTAGTAATAATAGTTTCGTGGAATCCCTCGTCTTTCGCTGTAGCTCCTTAAGGTACCGTGGCATCCAGTTTGGGAACCTCTACCTTTGTATGAATGCATGACAGACACGTAAAGACATAGTGCAAAAAATGGTACTCAAAAACTCAAAATGTTCGGCCTATTCTCTAAATAACTCAATGCGAACTAATCTAAATAACTCATATGTTCTATTCGTGAAACAAAAATGTTGTTAATACTTCCGGGATTTACACATGATGGGGATGAGTGAAATAGAATAAAAATCTCACTTCCTGGAACTCATGGTTCGAGTAGTATGCTCATTAACTGATTAAGAAGGATTCATGTTCTGCTGGTGGGAAATGAAAGGCTTGGAGAATAATGTTTGGTATTGTGGAGCTATTGTTTGGGTTTAGGCGGAAGCAGAATCTCTGTAAATCGTTCTACCCTAATCCAAAAGATCTTCCAAGAAAATGCCGGCAGACAAAAGGACAAAATCTGAATATTAACAGACGCACCAGAAAAATAAGATATTTAACTCAAAAATGCATCAAAGAAAAGCATTTTAAAAGAGGGGAAAACATGTACATGCATGCATTACATTACTGTTTAAAACAGTAATGGTTCATTAAACATTACATAAAAACGAAACTTTTTATCAAAAAATTTTTGGACTATTGCTAGATTCTGCATAAAAAAACAAAAAGTGAAAATTGGTGCAAGGCACCACTCGCTTTACATATCATTTCTCAATACATTGAAAAAAAAAAAAAAAAAAAAAATGCCCGAAAATGCATAAAAAATAATAAGAGGCAGTAGTAGCATCATTTGGGCTTACGCTGAATTGCAATTTCCGGTACACAAAGTTGAAGATGGGTTCAAAGATTGAGCTTATGTTGCTGTGATTTCTATGAAACAGACAGGGGCTTGGCCAAAGATGCCTCTGGGGATGATAGAACACGCGGCTGAGGTCTAGGCTGCTCACGAGATTTGAAAATGAACCTTATGCCAACAATGTGTATGCATTTGCTTACAATTTTTAAGCTGGCACACATATCTCAAACGTTCAGTTTTCCGTGCAGCTATAACCGAGAAACCTGATTCGCGGTTTTTTAACGAGTACTCACGTAACTTAACATATGCACATGCTTCTTTCTCTGCAGTTGTACAGAGGGAGGGAAAACAAGAATTTTCTTGTGAAACTGTGATTAAGATGCTTAATAATTTGTTTTAAAGAAGTTCATACGTAATTTTGCAGAAATACACAGTTTTCTTTTGTATTTTTACAGAAATTCTTTAGTGTAGCAGATCTCTGTTAATAGTCTTCCTCAGTTTCAGTATTTTTGGATTTCAGTATTTAATGCTGTTCTTATTTTTTAGAGCAAGTGTTAGGATCTGACTGCTAAAATCCTAACGAGGTTAACATCACATAAAATCTTTACGTATACTAATACAAAAGTATTTACATTTATCTCTTAAAAAATACTTCAAATAAAATGTGATAGTATTTAATAAATAGATTTCAATAGACATAAATTAATATCAGTAAAGAAAAAAAGGATATTTATAAAAAATACTAATGAATAATAAAAAAAAAGCCAAAATGCTTATGATTCTTAAGTGATGAATTAAGAATTTTTTCCTTGACTTTCTAATCAAAATTTAGATAAAGAAACTGTAATAATTTATCTGCGATCCCCCAAAACACTTGATTATTTATATTTCAGATGTACAGCAGAATTACAGCAAAAGCGAAAAACTATCGGAAATCGAAACTATCGATTATCGTCTGACAATAAGAAAAACAGTTGAGATTGATAAATATGTTTATGATTACAATCGGAAATGCAATTTGTCAGTTTTTTGCTTTATTAAGATAGATTAAATACTCATTACCTTCAAAGCTCTTTCAGAAATAACGAATTTTAAGTGCATCATTATTTCATTCAACACTCCTATTTCTTGAATGTTCTTTTGTAACTGCTGTTGGATGTTCCATACGTGACGGAATGACGATTTTGATGACACAAATAAATATTAATGGTATTAAAAAAAGAAAAAGAAACATTCAAATGCTTACAGTGAAACTATGCTCATCAGAACAAGCGTTCTTTCCTTGCATCTCACCGTTAACAATTCAAAGATATCAAAATACTAAAAAAAGGGTCAGTAGGGGTAATTGTGAACACGGGGTAAATGTAAACAAGCTTCCTAATTACACTTGTGGTGGTTTTAGAAACTTAACTGCTGGTGGGTATGATGAATTAGCAACATAGGGAAGACATTTGTTTAGAGATTTGTAAGTTTCGAAATAACTGTGGAGTCGTCACCATTGTTTGCGAATGACACAGTGAAAAAAGTTATTTAACAAAATTTAGTGATCTTATATTTTCGTCTCCAGCTCATCTACAAAAGCAAAGTAAGCGGTTTCAATCATTTTGATTTCTTATATGGAATGTTCCTAAAAATACTTTGTTATGAAGTTGATCCTCATTATTATTTTTCATGTGCAAGTTAGGTGTTTACAATTACCCCATATATTTCGTACTCTGGGGTAATTGTAAACACTTAAATTTATCTTATTTCGAGTCTTTTAAGAAGACAATAAATATTATATTTTGATGTAAATTACACTTTTGTCTCTATTTTACATAACTTTTGTTGTAGTTGCTAATGTCATTTGAAAATTCAAGCACCCCTTGCATTGCGACGAGGAATTAAGGAAGCTCTTACCGATTATAAATGAGCTCCCTTGGAATGGAAGAACCCTTGGGCTCAGAGGGACCTCATGAGTTTGAACCAGCTCTCAGATGAGATATTGTCACGTAGGTTGGCTCCCCAGCAGTTATTATTTCTATCTTGGAGAACACTTGAAGCCACGACGGATTTTACGTGCACAGCTCCCATTAGCGTCGTCGGTCCCAGATTAATCAGTCGCGAGAGGTGGTCACATTCCCAAGCGTTGACCACTGCCAGTTGTGCTTCACTTTCAGTGCTTTTTGGGATCCCATCTCAACCGACTGATCTACTGTGGGACACATTTTACATAAATTTACCTCATTACTTGATTTATTGCAGCATATTTCTCATTAAATGATCTTAGCGAACTCAAAAATAACTTAGCGGACCACATGCTGCCCGTTGGTAGCAGATTGAGGGCCATTGCTCCAGAATTTCTTAAGGTTCCAAGCAGACTGTCTATGGAACAGTTTTCTATTTGCATTAACCTTATTCGAAAATAAATCTGTGTTTTCATTAACCCCAGAGGCTCTGGTTGAAATTATAAACACACTGGATAAATGTAAACACGAGGTAACAAATAGACATGAAGTGAAAATATTTGTACATATTTACTCACAAGAAGTGCAGTATTGGTTACAATGCTCACCAATTTTATCCCTCATTTCATTCAAAAAAGTAGGGATGGATCAAACGTTAAAACATTGAAAAGCGTTTACAATTACCCCAACAGACCCTACGATTTATTATTTTATCAGTTTATTTTGTGTTAATTTATTTTATTTTGTTTTGGACATTTTGAGATCTGTGACGGCCGGCAGAAGGCGTAGTGGTTAGGCGCAGGCCTCGTACGCCCAAGTTCGCAGGATCTACCCTGGCCTAAGTCGATGGATTTTGAAGATGCAGAAAATCGACAGCGCCTATGCAACACCACCGAAAGACAAGGCCAACTATCTCCGTCGATGACGTCATCACAAGTAGGTGAACTTTTACAATAGGTCTCCTAAAGCGCTTCAAAACATTTCCGTATTTTACATTTTTTGGACCATTTTTTATGAAGATTGTAATTAATGATTGATTCTAGACTTATGTACGTAGAAATATAAATCAAGGATACAAGAAAACAGGTAGAAAAGAATATATGTTAATCAAATCACAAGTTACAATTTCGCTTTTAGAAGCAAACTTGTCAACGAGTAAACGGTCATTAAACAATTTGTTACTGCAATTGATGGTCTTCTTCACACTCAATAATTATATGAGCGGAATGATGCCTTAAAAAACTTTTAATGGCCTCGAAAAAATATCTTTGAAAACATTTCTTTAAATTTTATGTATGGTTTTTTAAGTTTTAAAACTTGTTTAAAAATACCTTCATGAAACATTTGAAAACTCTTTTAAAAATGTACTTTGAGTGAAAATTTTAAATATAAACTTTTTCATGCATTTTCCCCTTTTTTATTTAATAATAATATTTCAAATACTTCAAAATCTTTTATTTAGTTTAATGCATCATTTTTAGTGGAAAAAGACATACTTAAAAATGTCGTTAAAATGTAAATATGCTTTAAATTATTAGAATATTTTAAAATATGAATGCATCATCATATGATTCTTTTAACTTACATTTTCAGCACAAATTATGCATTGGATTTAGAATTTGTTGATGTCTGTAATTTTCGTTTCTTAGTAGGAGTTTTGAAATCATTTTTTTCTATACAGTGGTTAGTTAAAAAAGTATTCGTTGTGGTGTTAACCATAAACTTCGAAACTAATTCTATTGTGTGTTCATACAAACATTCGTCATGTTCTAAACCCTCATTGTTAAGAATCATATTATGAGTAATATTTTTTACTATCTCTTTTCTGAGCACATAATCAGTAGAAAAGTAATTCACAAACCTGTGAAAAATATTTCAATTTTATTTTTTACTGTTTTTACGTTTACATATAAATTTCTTCTAACATTTTTGCAAATGAAACTGTCATCCCCCGCCCCTAAATTAAACAAACAAAGCACGGACTGGCGTATTTTTGCCAAATGCAAAAATAAAATTGAATGATTCAAGCACAAGATACTGAAATACAGTAATCCTGTTTATTTTGAGCGCGTTTTTAACACTTCAAATTATGCTTACATTTAGTTATCCAGTTATCAAAATTTATTTTCATTTGGAATAAATGACTATCATTCACAAATATTTTACAAAAAAGTCAATATAAGTAAGTAATCAAGAAAAATTCAGAAAAAAACTTCTGTTTGTACCCTACAGTTAAAATCATTTAAATTAATTCTCTGAGAAAGTGTTAACGAATCATCGTTAACACGAACTTTACTTTTAATTAAAATTTGAAAACATTTTGGAAAGTACAAACAAAAACCCTCCTTTTTTCCCTTCGAAAAGTGACCAACAACATTTTAGTTTAGAAAGAGCGCAAAAATTTGTTTTTTTTTTCTCAATTTTGAACGAGTTGTTATATTATGTCAGCTTGCACATTACTTAGAACGTTCAGTGGTGTATGCATATTCAATAAGATAAGTTTATTCATAATATCTTTTTCTTAGTAATTTCGGACTACTTTTTGTTTTAAAGCATTTTTTATCGCCAATGTAAACTTGGTGATTTTCTTTCATTCGCGCATTTATAGTTTTTATTGTTAAAAAATATTTTAAGCTTAAGATTAAAAATTCACTGCTGTTTTTTTATTCAATATTGGCGATATATTCCTGGCATAATGTTTTAAATCTTTGGTGATAATCTTTGGCATACCGTTACATGAAAATACCATTGTTTCTCCCGCCAAGTATTCAGTTTAGAAGTAGAATTCATCATATTAGTAAATTTAATTATTTGAAATAATTTTTAAAGAACAGATTTTTTTATTTGCCATTTCGTATTCTAAACTATGTTGTTTAAAAGAATATGTACCACGACTTCTAAGTTATTTTATATTATGGTATACGGTCTTGTTTCACACGTCATAATAACAAACATCGAAGCACACAAAATATCCTGTGCTTGCAAAGTTAATGTTGCAGTAAATTTATGATTCAAATTTTTTCCCTATGTTTTGTAGTGAATATTTAGTGAATCTATCGTATTTGCATACTATCGCTAATGATAGTGTTAATGACGCTCATAAATAATTGTAGGGGCAGTGAACAGAATTGTACTAAAATATTCAGGGCATGTTGTGAATAAAAATCAAATCTGGACTTACTCTAGCCGATTTTGTTGGTTTGAAGTTTTTCCTTGGAATTAGTTTCAACCATTTATCCAGCTGTGATGGTTCACTTGGAAACTTAAAAAAGCACATACTTTCGTTTAAGCTGTAACTGGACTTGTATCCAGGAATGCCACACATGAATGTCATTTTTGCGATTAAATTATGAAGTAGTTGCTGGTTATGCAGCTTTAATTATACACATAAAGAGTGAAATAATGCATTGGAATACATTAATCGCTTCAACAGCATCCTTACATATACATATCAACTTCCTTACTAAATAGTTCAAAAGAATTAAGGAAAAAGAATTGTTGCCATTTTTGAAATTGACAGTAAGTATTTGGCGATTAAAATAATTTTGATTTGAATACAATAATAAAATATTTGAAAGAGCTGTTATTGGCTGTTAGCGTTCAACTACTTGTGATGACGCCACCATGCGATTTCGCTTGAGACCTCAGGCCTTGTCTTTCGGTGGTGTTGGCCTATGTCGTATGATTATGCGGCATGTTAAAGAGGTCTTGAGTATACATTTGGCGGAGATACGATCAGCGAAATTAAATTCCTAGTGCAGGGGCATCAATTGGTGCTCAAGGGCCGCCATTTAGGGGGAAACTGCGCGTCAAAAAATTGCGGCAATGGTACCACACTCATGGTGGTGCCGCTGAAAGAGTTGGTCTTTCTCTGGGAACGCACGAGGTCTATAATGGTTAAGAGCCAATTTTCGTAGCCCATTTGAAAGCAACAACAGATTTGTGACGAAATGAGACAAAAATGTCATTCTGCCTGCTGAGGACGGTTTAATGCAAAGAATTTTACTGAGAACTACGTTATAAGTCTTATTATGGCATGATTCATTGAACTGCCTACTGTTTTAATTTGTTTCCTTCTTGAAAGAGAATACATGAGCACTTAAAATTTAAAATCTAGTTACCGCACTTGCAATCTGACTTAAAACGTGCAATTTGGTAGCAACAAAACTTGCATTGTCGTAAGTGCTGGACCTATTTAAAATCGTCAGAACTGGAAAAAATCTGAAATTTGATAGCAATAAAGATAGTATAACAGTAAGTACTGAATTTAATTGAAATTATCAATAATGGATGCACTCGGGAAGAACCCAATCTACAAAGAAAACACACAAGTTGTGAGGCTAAAACTATTTTTTATTAAAGCGTCAAAGTCCTCTGACTCCTCATCTTGCAAAATATACTCTTATTAAGTACTATCTTCCGAGGTAAGGCAGTAACTAAAAACATATTTTTAATAAACTTTCCTAGGCCCAGAAAAAAGGAATTCAAAATGTCTGTAACATATCGATAAACGTATCAGACCACAGAAACGATGAGACATGTAATTAAATTTTCATTACTATTCCTACAATTGTTTTTATGTAACTATTATATTCTCATTCTAATGGGCTGCGTATGGTCACTAACCTTTGCAGACCTAGTGCATTCCCCAGAAATCGACATACATGCTTTCAAGTTGCACCCACTTTCGGCGGATGCCATTACCACTTTGAGAATTTTTTTTCACTCAGTTTCCCCCTAGATGGCGCCACCTGAGCTGTGAATGATGCGAAACTGCATAGGAACTTAATTTAGCCGAGAGTATCTAAGCCAAATGTCTACTCAAAGGATTTATAACATGCCGCATAACCATACGACATGGACGCTGACGATTTTCTGCATCTTGAATATCCACCGACTTGGGCCATGTTTCATCGTACGAACTTGCGCGTATGAGGCCAGTGCCTTACCACTGCGCCACCCTGCAGACGTTTTTATGTAACTAGCGAGCCCTATTTCTTATTTCTATTTTCAAAAAAGAAGGCTTATAACCATATCACTGCTATTACGCTCCATTTTATAACACTAACTAGCTGCGACGCCCGGCGTTGCACGGTCTATCTTCAACTATATTTTGCAAATACAGTGATGCCTCATCAAAATGCAAGAACCGTTGATTATTATTATACTTGATTTGTTTAACAATGGCAACTGCATTCATTTGTTTGTTCACACGGCAACTGTAACAATTGCTGACACGATTCAACAATGCAAATAAAATAAAATGGTCATCATCTGGGTCAAATAAAATTTAAGTTAATTACCGTGAAAAAATAATTTCAAAACAGAGAAAAACGCTTATAACTTCTTTTCTAGTTAATTTAGAGACTTCCAATTTTAGCACGAGGGACAAAACTCTTTCTAGGATAGTTTTTTATGGGCTTTTCAATGGTATCAAGCTCGAAAGGATGCGATAATTTCTTCCGATAGAAAAGGACTATTTTATGCAATTTTCGGAGCTCCGCTCCTATTGGTCTTAGCGTGATGATCTATAGACTTATAGCCTCCCTCGATGAACGGGCTATCTAAAACTGAAAGAATTTTTCAAATCGGACCAGTAGTTGCTGAGATTAGCGCGTTCAAGCAAACAAACTCTACAGCTTTATAATATTAGTAAAGATAAATAATAATTAGTTTTACAAACCAAATAATAACTCTTACGAAAAGTTATCTTTCACATGAAAAAGTAAATCCAGCTCTCGTTTTTCTTTTTTTTTTTTAAATTATTAAAATTAGATATAGTTGAAATATCACTCCCTAATACTGCTTTATTTAAAGTAAGGAAGAAGAAGTATTTGCTATTTGTTCCTCATTACAGAGAAAACGTTTCGTTAATCTGCTTTTAGCAAAATAGTTTTCTTTCAATTTTTGCGAATTTGCAAAGAATCACAACAAATGCTTGTTATTATATGACTTAAGCATTTCTTTTTGGTGTGTTTTTGTGCAGGCTCGCGAAAATAGAAAGAAAACTATTTTAATGATATAGTGTAAGCCCCTAGCTATTTTGAACTTTCCTTTAGTTAAGAAGATTAAATTCGACGTAATCTAGTAGTAACAATGCCTGGCTTTGGAGAAAGACTCTTGTGATATACAGAATTAAAATTTGTGCTTTACGTATCATAAAAATAATTAACAAAAACATACTCAAGAAAATTATTTTTTTTTTACTTCAACTTTCATTTTACATAAATAGATGATGCTCTTTTAATTTTGTTTTGAAATGCATTTACCACTTTGCCAATGTATATCATGCGTACAAGTTTATTTCATATGTCTGTTTAAATTACACTTATACTGAAAATTATATTGTAATCTTTTAAATGAGTGAAACTTTGGCAAAGTTATTCATAAAAGAGGAATAAAAGTAGTGTACATATAAATATATATATATATATATATAACATTAAAAAAAAACAAATAATTCTTTTAAACCCCTTTTTAAAATCAGTTTCAGTTTTAAAACATAAGTTTTATACGCCCTTAATCCGTTTCCCTTAAGCCGGTTCCTTTTTCTCACCTGGGCCACTGATGTTTTACACGACTGCCTTACTTCTTGACAACATAGAAAAAATAATGTGCTGGTGTAATTGTTTTTATTACACACACACACACACACACACACATATATATATATATATATATTTTCATTTTGTCAAAATGTTTTTAAAATCTATTGCAGAACACAAGAGAAAATGTCGCTTCACAAACATAATAGATGGCAGCTTCGTCATTTGTTACTACTCGTACTGAAATGTTAAATAAATTAAATTCTGTTCAAATATTTAAAAATATAACAAGTTTTTCTCGTATTAAAATATATATATATATATATATATATATATATGTTGTAAGTAATGTTCTTCAATAATTGTTTTACTTTATTTAACAGATGCAGAAATTTTGATACGTGTTAATAAAATTCAATTTGTTTCCCCAATTAAAACAGCAATGTTTTACTCTGCCTTTTCTTTAAAATCTATTTATAATTCATAGGATTTTAAAATTAACCTTTTGTATTGGCAGAACTTTAACTAATTTTAATGAATAAAATGACTTTTAACTGAAATATTGTAAAATAAATTTTCAGCAACCTTCAGAGTGCTTTTACATTACTTCATTAAATATGCAAAAGTTCAATGAAACTTTCTTTAAACATTATGTTACTAGTGGACTACTAAATAGCTTTAAACATTACGTTTGCCAAAATTATTGGCATTGTCTTTTGTAGAATCATGAGAGAGCATTTACGAGAACGAACAACGACATGGAAAACGCATTAAGCGAATGTACGCAGAGGGAGGCAAAATATTTTCTAATTTACTTGAACTACGAATTGCTTCAACTACTTCTTTTCTTCAAATAAAGGTAATTTAGCCAGTAAATCGCACTAGATTTATTTAGGGCCATTGAAATTTTAAAAATTGCTTTATAAGCAAAAGTGCATAGGTAAAGCAGTTCTGTTCAAAAATTCGGGGTGTCTATCATTAGCTTTTCGATATGAAGTTTGATTAGATAAAGTTAATATCATGACCGCCTCAGTACTTAAAAATTATTGTGTGAAAATGAAGCAAAATTGGAAAGAAAAAATTTTAAAAACAAAGAATTTCGGTTTGAGTCATCTGTGTTTCTTACACTAAGGAAAAAAATCCATCCAAACAAATAATGTGTATGTGTGAGTTTAATTTTTGATGGATATTTAGTAACAAAGAGTAGTATCTAAATCTTTCTTTTCCACTGCACTGTAAAAATGGCTGCCCGAAAATACATGAGAATCCCTAGAAATCCTTTATCCGGAGCCTAACGTAAAATTAAAGAAATTAAAAAAAAAAAACTATAAAGTTTTTTTAAGGAAATTACAGAGAATTTTAAAAACTCACCTTCGACTTTGTGAAAAAGAAATAGTAATTCAGCGTGAGCACCCATGGCGCCAGTGCTGCGGCATATTAACTGTTGCAGACATTTTACAGAGTATGTTTTTCATTTTCTGTAGTTTCCTTTCCCCAAGACTTTGTAGTTTCCTGTTGTTAGTTCTCTATACTTTTATGTCAGACTTCGGATATAGGATATTCAGCAGATTCACATGTATTTGTTTGAGAAAAATTTTCTTAGTGAACAATCTACAGTGATACAAAGTACAGAAACTTGTTAACTAAAAAAAATCCTATTTTTTATAGTATTAATAAAAAAATGCAAGAATTAACTTTGTCTTAACGTTTTCGGAATTCTATATGTTGTTTAGTATTTTTTCTTCAGTTCACAAGAAACAAGGCACCGTGATTTGAAAAAGTGGTTAAAAACCAAAGTTACATTAAATTTGCCTAAAGTACAGTACACAAAGTACTACTTTTTTCTTCGTAGGACGTTTCAATTGCAGATAAATTTTGCATTTAAAAGCCAGTCAACATATTTAACCAATTTACGACAAACAGAGAGTTTAAAAACCAGGATTTTCCGGTTTTATGAAAGATTAATGCAAAAATAGCATCTAAAGTATTTATTAGAGTCATGTCTATTTGAATTTAACTGTCAACAATTTTATCTTACATGGCGAGTAAAAGTCCTACTAATGTAATAAATGGAGCTGCATCTGACAACCCGTGATGTATTTATATTCTAAAACAAGAGCGAAATTATTAATAAATTCATCGTTTTCCTTTGAATCTTTGATCTCTTTCCTTCATTCCTAGGCAATGTTCTGAGTAAAGCGTAAAATTGGATTTCGGTTGTAAGTTTCTGTAGTTAACCATAAAATGCGGGAAATGGAATAAAAAAGTTATAACACAGAGCGGCAAGTTTAGTAATTTTTTTATTTCCCTATTTCTCGAGTAAATTATTTAATAATCTCATTTCTAATACAGAGCGGATATAATTTATTGCAGAAAAGACTCAAAAAACATACCTATTATCGAAATGATATGATGCAATGTAAAAAACAACTCTCTCTCTCTCTCTATATATATATATATATAAATATAATATATATATATATATATATATATATAAATTTTTTGTCGAGAGCAGTCGTATGGAAATAAATAGTTATCTATAATAGTTCGACTATAAACTAATGAGTTCTTGAAATTAAACGAAAAGCAATAATTTACTTATTCGTCTCCTGTTTGTGTATATATATATAGGTATGTGTGTGTGTGTGTGTGTATACAGGAGACGACTAAGCAAATTATTGCTTTTCATTCAATTTCAAGAACTCATTAGTTTATAGTCAAAAGATAACTATTTATTTGCCGTACGACTGCTCTCGACAAAAGATTTCAGTATTGATAAATTTTTTCCTGCGATTAAATATGTCTCCTGTTTGGAGAACTTCCTGTTTCATTCTATGCAAAGTTAATAGCTCTTGAGAGCTCCAAGCGCCATGCTTAAGAAAATCAATTTATCATCCTCAGCTTTTGTAAGAATAATCGCAAAGGAAAAAAAAATCATTTGAATGAAAAATATTTAGATATGAAAGAACTTCCCTTCTATGTAGTAAAGTAATCGATCTACACTGTGTGTCAATGATATTTTAAGACTAGGTTTATAAAATAAAATCTAGTAATTATATTTTTAAAGTATTTTAATTCAAAATAAGCTCGTTCGGCTTCAATATATTTATGACAGCGGTTTTACAACGGTTCGAACGCCTGTTCTAGCTCACGTTGTGGGACTACCTCCAAAGCTTGCGTTGTAGCTGTTTGTACGCAGCGTGTCAAAGAACTTTTAAGACTACAGCTGGAACTAAGCTTATAGTGGCGCTATCTGTATTATCGAGCATTCGTGCAACTCCTTAACTATCAGCCGGTTTTACCATGCTATATTTCAATAAACTCAGCTTTGTTTTTATATTACGATTTTTTCATATTAAACTAAAGCAGGTGTCCCCAACCCTATGCCCGCGGACACCATGGTGCACGTCGATTGGTCTAGGGGCGGCCGCTGCTTGTGCCCAACGATAAAATATTTCAGATTTCCATTTTAAACTAGAGAACATTTTGAATCTAGAGTATATGAATAAAGGCCTATATAACTATGAATAACCCTATGATGATAAATGACAATGAATATCAAAAAATCAAAACATAGATTACGACCTACAGATGAACACCTTGACGATATCAGAAATTTCATCATATTCATCAATTTTTGAAATTATTTTTTTTTTTTGCATTATATGTAGTGCGTGTTATTAAGTATGTCCACCAACTATAAATTTATCTTGAAAAAATTAATGGTGCCCGCCATTCGACCGATATTCTGGTACGTGCTCTTAGGTACAAAAAGGTTGGGGACCCCTGACCTAAAGTCTTGTGCTCACGTTACATTTAAAAAACCACGAATTTTCATTTCAATCAAAAAAGTCTTTTGACAATATATTACAGTATCTTCGATGTTTTTTTGAAACAAAAAATATACATTTCATACAGTATAGTATTCAGTTTATTTGTAAACAATATACATAATATGTGTTGTCTTATTCCTATTCACATAAATACACAACTTGGGACATCTATCTATCTCTCTTCGAGTTACCCTATAGTTCACTCCCTAGAGCCAATGTATACGTATATATCTACCTATTATCTATCTATCTATCTATATATCTATGCTATATCAATATCTATATCTATATCTATCTATCTGTCTATCTATATATATATATATATATATATATACGAATGAAAAATTGTCCTCAAATCTCTTTTACTTGTATATATATATATATATATACAAGGGAAAGAGATTCGCGGACAATTTTCCATTCGTCTATAGAAGCTGAGGTGACCACAAATAAATAAATAAATGAAATAAAATAATAAAATATCAAAATAATAGTGATAAAAATAAGAATATTGCTATTTCGTGAGGTTTTTTTTATATCATCCTAATCGGTCCATTGCAAAATAAAACATCCTATTAAAAGTAATTGTCTTAGTTAAAATTCCATGCTGTGAATTTCCTTAATGATAATGAGTTTGCGCTTAAATTCTCAGTCATTACATTCAAAATCCAGAAAATAAAACAGCGCTGGGGTGAGAAAAACTTGACTTTTATATTTTGTAGCTTTTTTAGATATCAAAGGGGTTTCAAAAAAGAAAAAAAAAAGAGGTCATTATTATTGAGATTCTTTTAATGCTTTATGCCTTAAAAGAAATGTAAAATGAGATAACATTGTATTTTTACTCTACGTTCCGGTAAAAATGCAGAAAAAGGAAATAAATATGTAAAAAGGCTTAATGTATCGTGAAAAAGTATCGTTTAAAAAATAATAATAATATAAGTAAATGAATAAATAATGAAAAATAAGAAAGTTAAGAAGTAGGGTTTTGAAATGGGGAAAATGTGGGTCTGTCAGTTTGTATGTCTGTCTGCCCCCCCCCCCTCCCTAATAAATTTTAAGGGATGTGTCCAATTGAAAAGAATTATTTTATGCACTCGAAAGATTTCAGGCAAGGACATTTCCTCTTTTTTTTAATTGAGAAATTCTTTGTTCATTTTTGACCAGTTCAAAAATGTTAACATTGGCTTCTATGGGGAAAAATGAAGCAAATTATGTAAACTTGTGGCATAAGCTCCAAGTTCCTTTGAACAAAGTTATTGTAAGATGCTTTTAACGGGAAATATTTTTCGATTTGAGAAATTTTTGTTCATTTTGAAAGGTTCAAAAAATAGCACTGGCGCCTACGGAGAAATATGAATCCTATTTTGATCCTGATTTAACATACAGATTTCTTTGGCACAAACTTGAATCATATGACGCATTGAGTAAAAGACTGAGTGAATGTATGAAGAAATAGCCGATGGCATGAATAAATAAGTTAATAAATAAATAAATAAATGAATGAGTAAGTGAAAGAAATAGTAAAAATGAGTAAAAACCGAAATTGATTTTTCCTTAACATTGGTGAAAGTTTTCACTAGATTGAGAGTTTGTTAATTGAAAGTCCTTTTATTTTGATTTAGTCAATTAATCAAAATAAAAGAGAAATCAAAGCGCACACTTATTTTAAGTTTTCACATAAACAATGATAGGTAACGGCTTTTTTTTATGCAAATTATTAAAAGGATGATCTTTTTATGATTAATTTTTAATATTAAAATTTTATTTTTATTTTTGGCAACGACTAAAAATACTTTTTTTTTTAATAAAATTATTGCAGGTTGTAAGAGGTAATATTTTTCTTTTCTGGTAAAGCATACTTATTATGTTTCGATATTAAGCGCATTAACAGTTAAAAAGTTTTATTCGAAAATGTGAAAAAAAAAACGAAGAATTTAAGCTAAACTAGTAGAAGAGAGGAAGATAGCTATACTTACAAATTATAAATTGGCACACGGAAAAGTAATCTTATTCAATTCCGGACGGAACTACATGTTCAAACTTTCAGTTTGAATTGTCTTTATTTTAATGAAATTCATTTCTTCAAAAAATGATGCGGGGAAAACTTTATTAAGCCATACATAAGCTACGGTAAGTATTATGCACACATTTTAGATTTTATTAAAAATGTATCATCATAATATTTTATAAATTAGTGAGAGCATATTACAAAAAAGAAATTTATATTGTATTGATGAAAGAGTTAGTTAGTTACACTGTAACGTAATTTTATGCAAAAAATTCCAAAAGATGCATTGTTTTAAAAAATTAATTAGAACAAACAAAAATTATTTTCAAAAGAAACCACAGTAAAAATGAAAACTTGCTAGAAGAAATAAAACAATACTTACATCAATACGAGTGAAAAAATATAAGCTTAGATAGGAGAAATCAATTACGCATTTGATCTACAAGAAATAAAATACTCTAGAGATATTCAAATTCCATTAAGACATTTAATTTATCAAGTGTCTGAAATAGTCACCTTGATTGAAATACTTTTATTTTCATCAGTACGTACCGAAAAAAAATATCACACTGCTAGCTGAAATATCAATGCGAACTCTCCCTTTCACTATTTTCTTATCTAGAAGATAAATTGCGGTAAATCTAAGCTTTAATTAGGTTTAATGAGCTGCGAAATTATTCAGATGGCATTTATCTGTCTTCTAAAGGTTCATTTTGCACAATGAGCCCGACAGACTCATAATTATTCCAAAACTGACTTACTGTTTCGTTATGAATGAATGTATGAGAAAGAGAGTGTGGAGCGGGGATTGCGGATATTATTTAATAATGGGGTCGTATGCAACTCTAAGGCTTCTCTTCCGTTAAATGCCGTTGTTTTGTGGCAATATATAATCTACCTCAACATCCACCATTGCTACTCTGCAATGAATTTCGTTCAGTTACCCGGTCAAATATGATTGCTGGGAGGCCTGTCTTTTTAAGTCTTAAGAAATTGATTTGATAAGTATTTAAAAATATGCATTAATTATTAAAATATGCAGTATAGAATTAGATGAAAAGTACAATGTGTTCGAAAACAATGTTAGGTTTTCATGCTATGCTTGTGTATCAGCCAATATCTGTTTCTGTAAAGTTGGAAGGTTATTTGGATCAAGATGGTCGTGTCGAGTTCCATGAAATACTACTATGGACAACTCGAGCCATCACTCCAACCACCGAAAGCGCGTCTAGCAGTTTTCACCTCTAGTAAATCTTTTAAACTAACCTATGTTCCGTATAAAAATAGTTAACAGCCTTGCTCAGTGATAAACAAAAAGAAAAGGCAGAAAAACCAAACCTAAAGACCAAATTATGTTAAAAAAATTAAATGCAAAAGATCTGAGACATTGCAAGGAAAGGGGAACAGAAGTTTGCTTCTGTTGTAGTCATTTCTCAAAAAATTGTAATATTTTTAAACAGCTCATTCAATCTTGTTTCTTGCTAAATATAGTTCAATGCTTTCATTTTCCTCCCTTATTCAAAATTTCACGGTTATTTTCATACTCAAGGATTTTGAGAATTTTTATTACTATTACATATTTTAATAAAAATAACATAATAATAATAATAATAACAATAATAAATAAATAAATAATATAGTTACTTACGAAATAAAGAAATACATAAATGATCCTATTGACATGAACTAGTTAAAGTTTTTTAATACTGAATTTGACCTTTTAAATCGATTAGTGTATGTTTTGTGATTCACAAATAAAAAAGGCTCCCCTTCCCCCCTACACTTTTTCTCTCTCTCTCTCTCTTATATATTTGTTACATTTATGAAAACATTAATGATTAACCACAAATAACAGTTTAAGTATTTTTTTAATTTGAAAATGAAATTCCTATTTTTCTAATTTCACCTTAGTACTTTCCCAATAAAAGTTTATATTAATCATCAAAAGAAAAAACTTTATTTGTATAAAGATGAAATATTTAGATTTATTTTAACTATTAATTGTTCTCCGAACATTCAGTTAGGTATCAGTTAAAGCATAATGCAAGACTGCCTTTTCAGTATTGTAAATAAATCTCTTTTTAGTAACGCAGTACATTGCTAAGAGTAATGAGTCATAAAATTATTTCATTCATGGAATCGTTTCAATGAAGTCTTCAACAAATCTAATCACCAGTTCTCCGTTCTTAATTTGCGTACTGCGAGGAAGAATAAAGTTGAAAAAATGATGCCAGAAAATTAACATATTTAGCAAATGTCAGACATTTTAAGACGTAGAAATAAAAGGTCTCCTTTTATTTCCCCTATTTTATGGCATTTATATAGAAAAACACTGTACAATAAAACTAAAAATATTAGTTCTGTAATATAATAATAATAATAAAAATAAGTATTATGGTGGAGTTCTAGTTAAGTATAGTGGATCTTTGCGTTGGATTGGAAAAGGGAACTCCACCTAGCATATTGCAAAAAAACTAGGATTCGATCACTTCCCTGCACTTACCATTTTTTTGTGTGCGTGCCATAGAAAAAGAGCAGACCCCATGTGGGGCTAGAATCACCAGCTAAAAAAAACAATGCTGCAAGGGAACGAGGAATTAATGCATACCTGGAAAAACAGGAAAGATCACACGGATATTATGGTGAATACAAACATCACATTTATTGTCTACGTAAAAAGGGAAGGCCGATCAGGTCATAGCGCGTAACTCAAGTTGCAAAAAGCTCATTCTGGGGCGTCCCCCATCGGATTAAAATAAGATAGCTACGTAAGTATACATTAGTCCTCTTCACGCTTCATGGAACTATGTGGATCAGGTTGACGACCAGCGTTACGTCTTGTAGAAAAAAGTTGCTACTCAATCGAAAAATACATGAAGACGCGTCCTGCGTCCGAGCGAAAACGGTTCTCCACTACCCATGCTCCTTTCGAACTTCCTGCACGGGCGCCGCAAAGAGTCGGGTTGCCAACTTTTCCTGTGACTGGGCCAATCGCCAGGCGCGAATCCGCTTTCAATTGCCGGGAAGCAAGGTGCAACACTTCATCGCCCTAGGAGTGTTCTTCTTCTGTTTCTGTCATGTGACAGCGGAGAGGCAAATTCAACAAAGCTATGTCGAGCATCACGACATACTCTCCCCCTGACACAGATAGAAGAAAAATCTGAAGTCGAGGACACCTTGCAGACTCGGAGTAACACTCAACCGAAGACGAAGATCACCGCAGAACCTTGATCACACTAGGCTTCACCTACAGCCCTAACCCGCACTGACCAGATCGTCCGAGTTACATGGGGTAATACATAAAATAGTACCTCAGTCGGTACCTCATTAACATTAAACAGCTTGTTTGGCTACATGCCATATGATTCGAAATTACATATTTACCTTATATACATTTTAGATTCTAGCAGTGCAGACAAACTTATCCAATGAAAAATTCTAATTGATATGAAAAAAAATTAAATAATGAAAAAAATTTAAATCCTCGAGACGGAAAAAAATTTTAAAACTTTTTGCTAAGCTGAGTCGAAAAAATTTGTTTGCTACACCCAAAATAAACAATCCCAAAAAAATATTAAATCATTTAAGTTAGACAAATAACCTAAAAGCTTATTATATACATGTTAAATACATGGCATACATGGCCATGTAAGAAAATGATGTCAAAAAAAATTATTTAAAAAAATCATTAAATACATTAATTCATAAAAATCACAGTAAACACATTTTAAAATCAATAAGTACAATTTAAAAATTCAGGTAGTTTAAAACCAGTGACACTAATGTCAAGTTTCTTCTCTTTTTTTTTTTTTTTTTTTTTTTTTTTTACACAACCGACTTAAAAGAAAACACAATTTGTCAACATTATATGAAAGGTTTTTTTTTTTTTTTTGAAATATGTACATTGAATTATAGCTGCAGCCTATAAAACAATTTATTACTTCCTAACTTTTTGAAAACCAAGCAAAAACTTTAAAAATGCATTTATCACAAAATACTGTTCATTGACATTTCATCTGAAGAAAAATAATTTATGTTTTGTACTACACATATTTGAATATATCATGTTTCATAATCAATACATTTCAATTTTTATTATATATAGTACTACCAATTTTATTTCATTTGTATTGGTAAGCCTATTCATTTCATTAAATTCAGTGTTATCAGTTTAACACTGTTTATTCATCTCAACTTTCCTGCTAGCTGTAAATATTCGATCACACAATGATAACAATAAAAAAAACGAGTAACTGTGAGTGCAAGTTAAAAATACAAAAAAATTGTTGAATGATACAACAAATTGTCAAAAAGGGAAAATGAAATATTTTGTGCAACAGTTATTCGGAGACAAATGGTTCACCAGAACATATGTATCAAAACAATCACACTGTACTAACAGGTGAAAACCCATGAGACGAAAAAAATTCTACTATATCCCCCAAAAAAATTCAAAAGTGTAAAAATGTCAGTCAAAAATAAAAAAAGGAGGAAAAAAAACAAAGGTGTATTAAGATCCTAAGCAAAGCAAAAAAATAAATTAAATTATGTAAATATCAAACACAAACGATTACCAATAAAAGAATGCAAACAAAAAGTGAACCCAGAAACATTTAAAAAAAAAACCATCAGTTTCAAAACAAACAAGATTTGTAAACAAACAAAAGTGACGCCAGCATCAACCTCAGGAAGTAAACAAACAAAAACATGCTCGACTCAAAACAAACATCTGCCCTATGCGCATTAAGACAAACAATGAAAACATAATTATTAACTATAATTATTGGCGATTTCTTAAATTATATCTAGGTTGATATACCTGTGTTTGCCTCATATTAGAATTATCAGGTTGTAAATGCTGTTTCCTGTCAAGAGCAGGTCTTAGACGGTCAATGTGCACTTTAAATGCTTTAGCATGTGGGTTATTGAAAAAACGAATTAAATAGTTAACATTATTACACTTTTCGACTACTTCATATGGTCCTGTGAATTTAGGTTTAAATTTGTCTTTTGATCTTAAATATACAATTTGTTTTGCTTTCAAGTTTCTTAATTTAGCATTAGCATGCTGTTTACAATTTTGTTCATATTGTTTTCTCTCGAGATTAGAAAATGCTGTCTTATAATGTTTTTGCAGACTCTCTAAAATATGTGACAAATATTGTGTTTTGTCCAATTGGACAGCTTCTATTTCTGGATGATATGTGTCAAAAATTAAAGATAGATCTCTTCCAAAATGAAGAGAATTAGGTGAAAAACCTGTTGAACTATGTATTGATCCATTGTACAAGTTCTGATGGATCAGTAGAGAATGAGCAAAATTATAGCCTTCTTCTAGCATAGCTAAGATTGTAGCTTTGATCCCAGTATTAATTCTCTCACTTTGCCCATTTGCTTGAGGTCTGCCAGATGAGGTGTGGATTAATTTAATTCCTAAAGTTTTTGACAAGGTTTCAAAAATTTCAGCTGTGAACTGGGTTCCTTGATCTGTCAAGATCAACGCAGGTCGCCCAAAGGTGGTGATGTAAGTAAACAAATGTTTTGACACAATTTCAGCAGTTATTTTGGTCATTTGATATAATTGCATATGACGACTGAAATTGTCTAGAATAGTTAAAACATATTGACCATTAATCAGAGGTCCGAGAATGTCACAGCTAATTTGTTGATTAGGGAAGGATGGAATAACATTTGAACCGATAGGTGCTTTTTGCATAGCATATGGCTTTACTTGAATGCATTTTAAACACGAATAAACATAATTCAAGGAGTCTGAGTACATTCCAATCCAAAAGTACTTTTGTTTGACAAAATCATATGTTTTAGCCAAACCTTGATGAGCTAAGTGGGAAATGGACAAAACTTTGGGTCTTAAGGACTTAGGGACTACAATTTTATGAATTATCCTATCAAGTTTCTTATCCTGAAATGCATACATCAATACATTAGTGACAGGATGAATGAAATATTGCTCTAATTTATGATTTTGATTTCTTGAGTTTCTAATTTTATTATAAATATCACTAAGTTCAGAATCTTTTTGCTGCTCCTGACAAAAGGTTTCATCTGAAATTTCTAACAAAGGGTCTTGTGAAACAGAATTGGAAACAGTTAAACAATTTACATTTGCAGCACTAAGATTTTCATGCATATTCTGTTCGGCATTAGAACTATCTGAACTTGAATTATGTTGATAAGGGTTTTGGGATCTACAAGAATTTAAAGGATTTACTAAATTTTGTAGTCTTTCAAAATTTACTTCAGTTTCATCTTCATCTTCTACAGTAATGACAGGTAATATAGTATCAGAGTTTAAAATATCTGGGTTAGTTACCAAATTTTCATTCGGTAACTCTTCAGAGATCCTACTAATATAGTCGGGCAGTACATTTAATGTTCCTTTTATGTGTTTGACTGTAAATGAAAACTCACTCAATTGCAACAGCCACCTGGTTGTGATGTCAGCAGGTGATGTACTTTTCTTGTAATGTTGCAGAGGTAAACTGTCGCTCAAAATTGTGAAATGTCTAGAATACAGGTGATTTTTAAATGCTTGTACCCCTTTCACTATTGCCATGAGCTCGAGTTTAATGGCAGGGTAACGCTTTTCATGCTTGGAGAGGGTTTTACTAAAATAGGCCACAGGATGTAACTTACCATCATGATCCTGTAATAGCACTGCAGCAATTGCTATGGTGCTAGCATCAGTGTTTAATATAAATTCTTTGTCGTAATCTGGTAGTTTAACAAAAGGTGCAGAGAAAAAAATTCTTTGTAATTTTTCAAAAACCGCAGTATGTTCTGGGGTCCATTTAAATTTCGTTTTTATTGCAGTAAGGTCAATCAGCGGTTTTGTTAACTCAGCATATGAAGGAATTAAATGTCGGTAATAACCGCACAATCCCACAAACTTTTTAACTTGTCGTGGAGTTGTTGGTTTAGGAAAAGAAGTTACCTTAACAATATTTGCTTTTACAGGAGATACCATGCCCTGAGAAATATTGAAGCCCAAGTAATCTATTGTGGTTTTGTGAAATGCACATTTTTCAGGAGAGAGGGTGATATTGTATTTTTGAAATGTATCAAGCATTACTGCAATTTTGTCTAAAGATTCCTGAAAACTATTTGAGCAAATCAAAACATCATCCTGGTAAGCAAAATACCCTGGGAGATGAATTTCATCTAAAATCCCATCCATAAGTGATTGGAAGATCCCTGCAGAATTTTTCAAACCGAAAACAAGTCTCTTGTTTTTAAATGTTCCAAATGGGGAGGTGAAAGCTAGCATGTCTTGATACTCATCAGGGAGTTTAATTTGCCAATAGGCATTTTTCAAGTCACATACAGTGAAGTACTTATACTGAGCAACATTACCAATGATGGTAGCTATTTTTGGTAAGGGGTAGGATGAAGAGTGCAAAATGCTATTAATTAGTCTAAGATCCATAGCAAGTCTGAATTTTGGTGGATCATTTTTATTTACCTGCTTCTTACGAACCAAAAGCATTGGTGCTGACCACTCGGTTACTGTTCTCTCAATTAATCCTGCAGCTTGTAGCTGTTCAATTTGTTCTAACGCCTCTTTTTGTAAGGCTTGTGGGATTGGAAATGGTAACGTTTTGATTGGATTCTTATGAATGAAGTTTAATTTTGGTATGACTTTATCTGTGCATCCCAAAGTTTGTAAACTTTTTGAAAATGCAGCAGAATGGTTCATTAAGACATTTGTTAGGTCTTTTTGTTGCTTATTATCTAAATGGGCCAAGTCAAAATCAGTTTCTTTCAAGTCATTTTTCCTTTGTTGTAAAATTTCATCAGTAGCTTTAATTAAATTTAGATATTCAGTCTCGGTTTCAACAGGTTCATTATTTTGAATTTCAATATTCGACATTATGTTCCCCAAAATTTGCCCCTTATTGAAATGAAAAGTTTTTGTTTTCGACAAATTCTCGATGAAAATATAAATTTCTTTTGATGGTTTATATTTTTCCCCTTTTTTTGATACAAAAGATGAATTTTGATTTTGGAACTCTGAATTGTTTGCATCCCTATCAACTTCTAAAATGTTTACATTTTGATCAAAATCAGAATTTAGGTTATATATAGTTGGGTGACACTCAATATATTCATTTTTCACAGTCGGTTCAAAAAGAAAGGTATCATACACTTGCTCAGAAAGACTTACAAGGGCATAACAAGATTCATTGGGAGGAATTACAAGTTTTCTTTTAAGCTTTGCACGAATTTCTTTTGGTGCACAAGTGCTAACTAAAGGAAAATACTTATTGTTGATGGATATACAATTCTTATCAAGGTGCAAACAAATATTATGTCGAGACATATAATCAAACCCCAATATTGCATCAAATTTTGAGTTTCTAGGTAGCTCGACAATGAAAAATGTGTGTCTAAAATGAACATTGTTCAATTTAAAGGATATTTCGACACACCCTGAGAAATCTACAGATGAATTTACGGTTGTGATAGACACTTTTCTAGATAAAAACTTGTATTTTACACCTGATTTAACACTATCAAAAGTTTGTTTGTTCAAAATACTAATTGTGGATCCTGAATCCAGAAGGAAATGGGTGGAATGTGATCCAAAAGACCCTTCGATTAAAGGTAAATTAATGTTATTTTCTTCAGACACATTATAAATAAAACTTTTGGAATTTGTTGAAGAATTTTGTGGCTGTGTATCATTGTTTACATTTTTACTTACAAGTTTTACATGAGTATTGTCAGTCTCATGAGCTTGTTTTTCATTTGCTGATGCAAAAACATTTTGGGAGCCTGACTCATCAGCCAGTACAGGTCTCCTAACTAGTTTAAATCATGAAAATTATTGTTATTTTGATAATTTTTTCCCCCTATTGTTATAAAAATCTCCCCTATTTCTATTTGAGTTCCCTCTACCTTCTGAAATGAGAATGACCAGAATTTTGCTTCATTGCCTGATATTCTCTGCATGAAAACAATGTGTGGCCCTGACGACCACAGAATTGACACATTATATTGCTATTATATGATCCCCGTCTGTTATTGCCCCTCCAATTTTTATTCTGGCTTTGACGATCATGTCTGAGATCATAAGGTTGAGACCTGAAATTTCTTTGTCTTTGAAATTTAGACTGCTGATCTTCTTGAAAAGATTTACATTCCCTTGCGGAATGACCCCAACTGTCACATAACTGACAAAGAATGTTCTTTTCAGCTTGCAAAGCGTTTATCTGCTCTTGCATCTGCTGTATTTGAGTTTCGTATGGATTATTGATATGAGAACCGACAAGACAGGATGATATTTGTGCATCCTGGCACTTTTGTGCAAAATTGACGGTCTCGTCATAACCTTTTAATTCACTTTCCAAAATTTTGCACTTCAGATCTGACGGCAAGGCATTAGTTAACTGTACGTATTTTATCTGATGTAATGCATTTTTGTCACAATTGGGATACACTTTTATTGCCATTGAATCAATTCTATGAGCTAACGACTTGATTGATTCACCTGGCAAGAGTTGGATGTTATTGAACTCTGATACAGGAAAAACGTTTGAAGAAGTGAAAAACCTTTGGAAAATCTGCTTTGCCTCCTGTACATCAGATACTTCTTTAAAGTCAAGACAATCAAGAAAGTATTTTAAAGCATTCCCAGTCAGCTTTGACTTCATTAGGGAAAGGGTCATATCAGGAGTATAAGTATTAAAATTCTCTAAATCCTGTAACTGGGAAAAGAAAAAGTCGAGCATTTTTTCATCTCCGTCAAATTGTTGAATGGAAATGTTAATATGCGATTGTCTGGTGGAACCAAGAGTCTGCGAAGAACTAGTGCTACTTTCTCCGAACGCGTTTCTACGCCTAGCATTACCCCTAGTTTTTGGCGGCATTGTGACAAAAATTTGTGCGGTTTATATCATAAAAAAATTATAATTGATACATAAACTACTTTGGTTCAATCAACAGAAAAAATTTAAATTTAAAGTATTTATAACGACACAATCATAACAATTTTTCCATGTGTTGAAATTATTCCAAATTAACTGATTTTTATGAGTTTTAAGCAAAAAATAACATGATTTATACAATTGTGATATTTCATGCACTGATTATATGCTTGGCACAATATATTGATGAAACGCTTCCCACGGATGGAACAAGATTATAAAAAATCGGGTCCACGTGCAAAATATTTCCACATGAATACATTAATAAAAATACATTAATAAATAAAAAATGCACCAAAAAAAATAGTAATGCAGGGATGGTCACGGCGCCATAATATATGGTGGAGTTCTAGTTAAGTATAGTGGATCTTTGCGTTGGATTGGAAAAGGGAACTCCACCTAGCATATTGCAAAAAAACTAGGATTCGATCACTTCACTGCACTTACCATTTTTTTGTGTGCGTGCCATAGAAAAAGAGCAGACCCCATGTGGGGCTAGAATCACCAGCTAAAAAAAACAATGCTGCAAGGGAACGAGGAATTAATGCATACCTGGAAAAACAGGAAAGATCACACGGATATTATGGTGAATACAAACATCACATTTATTGTCTACGTAAAAAGGGAAGGCCGATCAGGTCATAGCGCGTAACTCAAGTTGCAAAAAGCTCATTCTGGGGCGTCCCCCATCGGATTAAAATAAGATAGCTACGTAAGTATACATTAGTCCTCTTCACGCTTCATGGAACTATGTGGATCAGGTTGACGACCAGCGTTACGTCTTGTAGAAAAAAGTTGCTACTCAATCGAAAAATACATGAAGACGCGTCCTGCGTCCGAGCGAAAACGGTTCTCCACTACCCATGCTCCTTTCGAACTTCCTGCACGGGCGCCGCAAAGAGTCGGGTTGCCAACTTTTCCTGTGACTGGGCCAATCGCCAGGCGTGAATCCGCTTTCAATTGCCGGGAAGCAAGGTGCAACACTTCATCGCCCTAGGAGTGTTCTTCTTCTGTTTCTGTCATGTGACAGCGGAGAGGCAAATTCAACAAAGCTATGTCGAGCATCACGACAAGTATTAGAACAGTGTGAAAGACCTCTTAGAAATGCACTCTAGTAGTACCTCCTGAGAACCTTAAAAAACTAGCTCGACATTGTCTTTATATTTCCATTTCTACCTCCATTTTGCATTGAATACTTTTAACTTCATTGTATACTTCTTTTTCAGGGAAAAATATTGCCAGCCCCCCCCCCCCCCAAATAAATAAATGCTTAAGCAAAAATTTTTTTATAAATTTTAATGAGAATAACTAACCAATTCTGCAATTCTGATGAAGATTTGATAAAACAGTGATGCAGGTTTTGCAATAATTTTGTTTTCAATTTTTTTTTTTTTTTTGCCCAGAATGTAACTTTACTATCAAACTATTTATTTATTTCCGCTCCTCTAAAAGAATAACTAGATTAACATTAAATTGTATTTATATATATACATGTTAATATATATATAAATTAAAAAAAACAAGAGTACTTAATCTCAATTAGAAAAAAAGCGATCAATTCATTCAAAACACTAATTAGTCATTTGTCTAAATTAGGGTTAGTGAAAGGTTTTCTTATGCAATTAAACTTCTTTAAAAAAATCTTTGGATTTCTTGAAAGAATCGGAATAATTGACTTTCTTTTATCACCCAATCTAAGAGATTAATTGCTGAAGAATCGATTCTTAATCAAGTTTAACGAGCTATGAGAATGTTTCTAGGCAATTAATCAAGCTAATTTGGTTTATGAATCGAAGTGTTGTTCAGTATGAGTGAAACGAAAATGTGAAATACTGAAATGCATCACTTTTTAAATCCTTTTGTCAATAAGAAAACAAAAAGTCACTAGTCATATGCGAAACAGTTTCAAGATATGCTAAAATAGTTTTAAAAGAAAATATTCCTAATAAAATTTTTAATAATTGTTTCAACTGTCGTAATTTCTTGGTTATGTCATTAATTGCTATTATATTTTGTATTGATGTTATAACTTTGAGACAAGAGATTTTAAAGCTAGAGGGTCTGTTGGTTGGGGGGGGGAGCAACTTTTTGAGTTTGAATCATTTACTTTTTGCCAAAAAACAGCTGCTTTAACAGTTTTATTCAATGTGTTACGTTATTTTTCACTTTTATTTTATGTCTAAGCCAAATACGGTGAAATCGTGTTCTGGACCCGAATACGTAAATATTTCAATCCAAAGTAACAATCGCTTTTGGCAAACTATTGCAGGCTACCCTATTGAAGTAGTAATTTTTCCTAATTTCCTGATTAGCTTCCGATTCGAAAAGCTTAAAACAATGACGTATGGTTCTGTTTTCAGTTTAGTAAGTTCATTAATCCACCAGGAAGCTGTATTAGGTGTATTTTGTCCAGAACTTCCTTTCATTTTCGGCCCAAAATGATTACAAGGATTGTCAATGCAATGAATGCAGCTAGAAATAAAATTATTAAAATCTGATACGCCTTTAACAACTTTTTTTAGTTTACTATCTAAAATTTGAATATTTGCGAGAGCAATCATTGGATTGAACTTTAGCAAAAGATTGTAAAACTTTTACTGTAGTGTCTCGTGGAATATGAACCAGTGTTCTTTTGTTTTTAGAGAGTTAAATTTAAATATTCTATAAGGAATGTAGAAATATAAATTAACTTATATAGAAGTAGTAAAACTAATAGTCCTGTCGTCAGAACGGCTTTCTTCAACCATAATATAGACCAAATATTATTCTATAAGGAATGTAGAAATATAAATTAACTTATATAGACGTAGTAAAACTAATAGTCCTGTCGTCAGAACGGCTTTCTTCAACCATAATATAGACCAAATATTATTCTATAAGGAATGTAGAAATATAAATTAACTTATATAGAAGTAGTAAAACTAATAGTCCTGTCGTCAGAACGGCTTTCTTCAACCATAATATAGACCAAATATTATTCTATAAGGAATGTAGAAATATAAATTAACTTATATAGAAGTAGTAAAACTAATAGTCCTGTCGTCAGAACGGCTTTCTTCAACCATAATATAGACCAAATATTATTCTATAAGGAATGTAGAAATATAAATTAACTTATATAGAAGTAGTAAAACTAATAGTCCTGTCGTCAGAACGGCTTTCTTCAACCATAATATAGACCAAATATTATTCTATAAGGAATGTAGAAATATAAATTAACTTATATAGAAGTAGTAAAACTAATAGTCCTGTCGTCAGAACGGCTTTCTTCAACCATAATATAGACCAAATATTATTCTATAAGGAATGTAGAAATATAAATTAACTTATATAGAAGTAGTAAAACTAATGGTCCTGTCGTCAGAACGGCTTTCTTCAACCATAATATAGACCAAATATTATTCTATAAGGAATGTAGAAATATAAATTAACTTATATAGAAGTAGTAAAACTAATAGTCCTGTCGTCAGAACGGCTTTCTTCAACCATAATATAGACCAAATATTATTCTATAAGGAATGTAGAAATATAAATTAACTTATATAGAAGTAGTAAAACTAATAGTCCTGTCGTCAGAACGGCTTTCTTCAACCATAATATAGACCAAATATTATTCTATAAGGAATGTAGAAATATAAATTAACTTATATAGAAGTAGTAAAACTAATAGTCCTGTCGTCAGAACGGCTTTCTTCAACCATAATATAGACCAAATATTATTCTATAAGGAATGTAGAAATATAAATTAACTTATATAGAAGTAGTAAAACTAATAGTCCTGTCGTCAGAACGGCTTTCTTCAACCATAATATAGACCAAATATTATTCTATAAGGAATGTAGAAATATAAATTAACTTATATAGAAGTAGTAAAACTAATAGTCCTGTCGTCAGAACGGCTTTCTTCAACCATAATATAGACCAAATATTATTCTATAAGGAATGTAGAAATATAAATTAACTTATATAGACGTAGTAAAACTAATAGTCCTGTCGTCAGAACGGCTTTCTTCAATCATAATATAGACCAAATATTATTCTATAAGGAATGTAGAAATATAAATTAACTTATATAGAAGTAGTAAAACTAATAGTCCTGTCGTCAGAACGGCTTTCTTCAACCATAATATAGACCAAATATTAATCTATTATAATAATACCATCAAATCAATAAAACTATGTCCGTCTGGCGAACAAACAGGTAAAATACATATATTATCATGAATTAGCCATAAACATTTCAAGGAAATTAAAAACATTTCAGAATTGTTTGTTTATAGTCCTATGAAATTAACCATGAAGCGTGTGAATGTCTATGAGAGAGTTTTCTTCTTCTTTATAACAATAAATGAATAAATAAATAAATGAGAGCCCATGTTATATTTATGCTTAGTAACAAATATTTTATGATGGAAAACAAAACATCAAATTCTTCTAATTAATATAATCATGCTTTTTTGCGCATAAAATATCAACAGCATCTTACACAGAAATCTTAAAGCCACAACCAATTTGCAAGTTGTTATTAGTGTCACGAAAGAACTTGAGCAGTGACAAACTTAGTAGGAGCAGAGAATAGTTTTTGCAGAACTTTTTCTTCCCAATATTGAGTTATTTTTGCAGTTAATAGGGAAAAGTAGAGCGTCTAAAAGCTTTTCAACTTAATTACGTCATTAGTGTATTTCCAAACGGAAGCTCTCAAAGGAAAAAATTTATGTATATCTTTTGCAGTTAATACGTCAATGCATAACAAAAATGAGCTTTTAGAGTAGTAGTAAGATGATTTGCAGATTTCATCGAGAGTAAAAAATGAAATGTACTCAAGATATGTTTACTTTAAAATACCTTTGAAATTTATGTGGGGCTCTGAAGACATTATCCCAAATAATAATAATATTGCAATATAAATTTTTAAAAATATTACCTAAAAACTGATTAGGACATAAATTTAATAATCGTTATGGGTGATTCTCTGAAAAACGGTAGCAGGTAAAGTCTAAAAAGAAAAGAACAGAAAAGCAAAAATCCTCATAATATGACTTATATTATTTAACAGTTAAGGTCTTGTATTAGCTGAAACTAAACTATTTTTGCAGAAACCATTCAGCATAATGTACAATACAGTCAGATGTAGCTAAGGTTGACTATTGAGACTGCAGCCAAATATAAAAGCGAGTAAAATTGATAAGCAGAATAAACATAGATATTTTTAATGTACAAACAAATGTCTTTTTCGTTATTTTGTTGGTCTATTCGGAAATCAAAAAAGTTTATTTTACTAAGTGCACATATATTTTCTCCTTTCATTTGAACCTGTCTCGAAAACTAACATCACATTTAAAAAATGAAAATGAAAATGAATAAAGAGCCTAATTATCCTGAATTTTCTAATGATACAAGGGCATTAAACAATTATAATGTACTAATGTTAAAGATACAAAGAAACGAACAGTTATAATTATCAAATTTGGAAACAGTGGAATAAATTGTAATCGAAACAAACGTTTTCTTTTTTGTTCTGCAGATTTTTTCCCCCTTTTTTCCTTCTATTTTTTTTAAAGAAATTTTCGGATTTAAAGTTTTCGAGTTTTTGACCATCTGGATTTTAAAGAGAAACAAAATCCAAATTTGTTCGTACAACAAAGATTTCGAAAGGCGGGAGCTTTAAATGATGAAATACAAGTAATTAAAATACAAGTATACAAACACGTTACGTAGACGGGTATCGATGTTCCAAAGAATCTCTTTTCAATGTATAGTTCTAATCTTCCAACTATAAGCGTCACTTCATTGTCCCTGTTACTCAGCGAAGGAAGCTGATTTTTTTTCTGAATTGAACAAATTGCTCTTTATAGGCTCGAAATGCGTCAAGGAAAATTTTTTGCAACTTTGTGTTTTGAAAACGTTGATTTTATTTTTTGTTGTTTCTGCACAAATGAAGTTGCTTAGTTTATTAAGGAAAGCTTTTCTGAAGATAACCTAAATCCTTAATTATTTTGGGGATAAAATCATTTTCTATGAAAGGGTAATAAAACATTTTTTTAAAAATTAATATAGTTTTTTTAAAAATAAATTTCTAGATTTAGATGCATCGGTTTGTAAAAAAATAGCTGTTCAGCACAGGCAGTGTATAGTAGGTTAAAAAGTATACTGCCTTGGTTTCGTTATTTATACAGTAACATCCATATTGATTTGTTGAATATATTTAAAATGGTGTTACATTTTATGAAAATGTAATTAGTACATAGAAAACACGGTTTTTTAAGTCCAGTAAACTAAGATGTGATTGAAAACTATTGCTAGATGAGTGCTTGATGTCTATGCCAGTATGCAAATGCGGCCAGTGGGGATACCTGCATGTTAAATCCGTGGATCCCACTACCTCGCCCCATAGATAGCATCCTTAAGGCCTAGTGCTAATAGGGAAAGAGGTTGGAGGAGAAAAGAAAGGTAGATGGAAGTACTATTTAAGAGGACTCGATCAGTGACGACTTCAACTTCAGTGCTTTTAACCGCTAGCTCGATCAATATCACTCAGCCCTCAGGCTCCGAATTCGGACATTTCGTTCATTTAACCAGAAACCACATTTCTTTGAAGGTTTTAATTTTGAATGTTTACCTTTTTAAGATGTTATTTTAGTTTTGCAAGAAAATTTTTGAATGCTTAAATTTAAAATTATCTAGTTCGGTCTTAGTTAAAGCAAACATACACCTACATAGATAATTGAGTCAATTTAAGCTGTACTTTTCATTTACAATATGCGAACTACGTTTATTTAAAAAAATCCTAATTCAATAAGTAATGCACCGAGTTAGATACAAATCACGAATATTCTTCAATTTAGGGTTATTGGATTAAGAAAAAGCAATTAAATTTACAGAAAACGGCGAACATTGTAGAAAATAGTTATTTGAATTAACAACTAACTACATTCATTCATCTTCTTCTTTTTAAGAATGTACAGACAAAAAATAATCAAATAAAATACGTAAACAAATGTAAAGCAAATACGACTAACTGAAAAAAAGCAATGTAAAAAATTTTTCGTTGACTTAAATGAAATTTAAATATTTATTTTGAGAACAATGGCTCGCCTGATGCGTTTTTGATACATTAGAGAACAGTTCTTTTTGCTAAAAAAATCTTGTTTCAATAATTTTTAAAAGCCTATATGAAATGTATCGTCGAAAAACTGCGCATTATTCTCCCTATACCACTCTGTAATGTACATGTGTTAAGCATTTATAATAATAAATTATTTCAAAAATTGGTCACAAAAATCCTTTAATTTCATGTGCATTCGATGACAAAAAAATACCTCATACAATTAATCTTGTTAAAACTAAAGTTATTATCACAAAGTTCTACTACAAAAGAAGCAAAATATGTACTAAGTTGCTTTAATTTTACATAAAAACCGTACCTTACTAACGGAGAAGTAGGAAAAGTATTTGTCAGTATTTAAAGGAAGTACAATGCAGGAATAAAAAATGTTTTACACTTTTTTCGAGCTGTAACAAAAAAGCATAAAGAAAAGAAGCTGACGGAAAAGTGGAATTCAAAATTTGTTCAAGTGATGAGAATCAAAAGTGCAAATCTGTGAGAATTTTTTATGCAAGTGTTGAGGGGAAAGAAAGTTTTTCACTCCACACTCGTCTGACTGTTTATTCAACATATTGTTCGAAAAATGTTTTGCTTGGTTTTAGACTTTTTCGCAAACTATTATTATCCAAAAAATATAGTTTTTACTGAGACATGCAGTAACTAAATAAGATAAATATTTTTCTTTTTTTCATAACAGTTTCACAACATTTTTGAAAATCTAAACAATTTTTACTCAGTCTTTAAGTTACCATATATTATAGTTCTGTAGGCAAGCGTCCTGCTTGTAATCTTATATCTATCTACCCCATCTCTGTATATAAATACATGATTATTGTTGTTTTTAAACTGTAAAAACAACTACCTGTTAAAGAGCATACGACTTTTAAACTCGATTCAGTTTGAAGAAATAAATTAGCAATATTAATAAACGCATTCTGAATAATTTGAAAGAGTTAGTCAAGGATTTTTCTTCTCTATAGATTTTTCGCTTTAAATTGCAATTATGAGTCGAGCATTTCTTTATTTAATTATCATTTAATTTCAATGAATAATATGTTCTAAAAATGTTTAGTTCGTTTAAGAAAACAACAAGTACAGCAGCAGCTAATAATAAATATTATTTCTTTATTTTCAAAACGTTCAAAGGGCTTTAAGAAAATAAAAAAATTATTTTTTTAAATTTGATAGAAGCTTTCTTTTGTAACAGAAAAGTTAAGATCTAAGCAATTTAATTGATCATTAAAATTGATGACCCTAGAAATATTTCTATGAATGTATCTCTTTAGTCGTATTATTTGTTAGATTGCAGAATATGATAAAAAGTTTTATTTTCCTGTACTTAATGATAAATTATTCTTCAATGCTTTTGATTGCATATTTTCCACAGCAAATATATGAACAAAAACTATTTTTTATTCATTTTGAAGAGATTTCTTCTTCAAATAATTTAGATGAAAACTGTCCCTTCTTCAATTTCATCTTTTAAGATCTTATTTCACTTCACATCATAAGTACTTTTGCTTTTTATCCGAAGATGAATAATCTGTATTTATAGTATATTTTTTTTTTATTCACTTATTTCCATATTATTTATTTCTTACTTCTGTAATTATTCACATTATTTTGTGGATCTTAAATGTATATATGCAAAAAAAAAATATATATATATATATATATATATATATATATAGATAGATATATAACATTTGTAGTTGAACAGTTGATTAATTTTTGAAATTTAAAAAGAAGCAACATTTTTTCGTTGCCGACAGTGCAGCAAAATGTTATAATTACAGTTTTTATGGGGCCTAGCGAGTTTTGTTGAAAATGGTTTTTTTTTTAAAGAGAATGTGTGAAATTTAATTTCATCCATGGTTTAGCTGCCTTAAAAATATAATAATAATAAATCTAAAAATTCAAAAATTTAGAAGAAGTGTATGATTTTAAAGCGTTTAGTGAATACACAACAAAGTGGGACCATGATGGGATAAGCAGTTACAGCAAATAATGTAAATAATAGCTCATTTCTGTACAAAAGTTTTTAAAAACTAATCCCTCCCCCCCTTTTTTTTTGGAGTCAGTTTGACGTTTTTGCCCATAACGCATACTTTTTACTATGTAATAAAAATGTACCGCAAAAACTTTGAATAAAACCATGATAGGACAGTCATGGCAAATAAAATGTGACACATGGTGGTATGACAAGTACGAGTATTGCGGAACTTAAAGGCATTCAGATATGGTAACATACCTAATTCAGATTGCAGACAGTAAAAACCATAATTAAGCATTAAAGTAATTCCATATAAATACATTGTTTATGAATTTGTAATCAAAAAATTCATTATATAAACATTTTAATTAAAATTTATAAATATAATGAAGTAAACGTACAATATTTTTATGAATTTGGGATAAAATTGTGGAGAAAACAGAAGACAACGGTACAAAAAGGGCTTAAAGAGTCGAATAAACTCGTTGCTAACTACCCGTATACCTTGGAGAGCGTCTGCCCCTCCAGGTAAAAGTTTGAATTTTAGTCCTTTAGAGTTTATAACGTGCTTAAGTTTTTAGGTGAAATAACTTCAGCTACTTTTATTGTTGATTCATACATACATCATTCCAGCAGTTATTGTTACATGTTACCCAGATGTGTTTAATTTTATTGAATGATGTATTAGCATCAAATGTATTGATAAAAGTTGATCAATTGATTCGTTGTACCCACCTAAAGTCGAAATGTTGCTGACCTTTTCATTTCTTTGCCTCCTTCTTTCTTCTTTTCTTTATTTTTTGATTACCTTTACATTTCATTTGTTTACAATTTTCTGACAACCATATAATACAAATGGAAAACATTCAGCTTTACTTCAGTAATTCAATCTTAAATAAGAATCAAATTAACAGAAACAAGCGCAGATACTTGTTTTGGAGTTACGGGAAACCCCTTATTCAGTGTAATGAATAGAGTTATAAATTTAATATTTTAAATTATAAATTAGAAGTATTTTTTTATCTAAAGGAAGGTTTCCTCGTAACCCCGCAACAAGTACACGTTTCTTCTTTGTAAATGTGACTGTTATTTAAGTTGGAATTATCGAAGAATGCATTCAACGCAAATTGTATTTTGATTATGAAATAAATGATTAATCTCATATATTAATTTATCTTGTGTAACGCCCAAAATCAGCTCTAATTTAGATATAAGATTTGGCAACATGTTGGTTAAGCTTTTCTTCAGATTGTTTTGTTTAAATTAATTCAACACTTATTTTGAGTGGCAACACGATGGTTATGCTTTTTTTTTCTTTGTACTTCCTTTAAACTACTTACTTGAATGGCAACACTTTAGGGAATATTTCAACAACTGAGACCTTTGGCAATTTTTTATGTACATCGTATGCATTTTTATCCATTCTTGTTTAATTTTTTTTTACCAAGGAAAACATTACATTTCTATCAATTTGAAAGCACGTTTTCAATAACAAAAGCATCCGCAATTTAATAATGCGATGTATACTTATAACGATCACTCATCATAAATTTTTCTTTCGTATTTTTGTTCTAAAATGCATATTAATTAATGATTATGATTACAATCACAAATTTTTATCGATAAATATGAAAACTTTTCCTTAGCTTTTATTTATCACCAAATAGAAAAACTTGTATACAAACGTTCAAATATGCAATAAAGTCTTCATCGTCCCTGTCTTCATCATCATTCATAAAAAAAATTAATTTATTATTATGCTCATTTTTGTATATTTTTCTTAGAATTCAGATTTTTGTATTCAGGATACGAATTACTTTTCAGATTTCCTAATTTTAGGTACAAATTCAATTAGAGTTGAGAGTAGGTATTTATACGTCGGGGTAGGCATCTATCTATGCGTCGTAGGTACGCATAACGCATCTAGGTATTGCGTCCTAAATATTCCTATTAAATTATATTTGTATTCGCAAAAGGATTTTTGCGGTCAAGCAGTCACTGCAGAAGGAACATATAATAGACTACAAAAATGTAGTACTATCTGGTGAGCGAGGGCAACAAGCTTCGGTCGCAAAACGATCCAAATGGAACGGCATGCTGTTCCGGGACTTGGAGAATGATAACGAGGAGGGAAAGGCACCTCAGTGAAATATATAAACTACGGAATGGTTTAAATCAGCAGCACTGACATTCCCGAAGAAACAAAATGCGTAAACTTATACCTATAAGATCACTTCAGCTCAGCAGTAGTGCCTTAGCAAAGAAAACCGTTCTACAGTATTTGATGAATTGCTTCTAAGCACACAATTTTAAATGTAGTAACAAAAGGCAAGTAAACCGTACATTTCAAATAAAGATACATGTTATTTGTGTGTATAAAATACCATATTGGGATAGGATGTATTATTTATGTGCATAACATACCATATTGGGATAAGGTTTATCATATTCAATTTATATACGAACCTTTAAAAAATAAACGAAATCTATATAGATAAAAGCGAGACAAATAAAACTCACTAATAACCACGAAATCTCAGAAAGTATGAGTGTTACAAACTTGAAGTGTTTGGCAGATCGATTCCTCATGAGAAAAAGGTATCCGCTAAGAAAGAATTTTTGAAAACTCTGTTTAGTTTTTTTGTAATTAATTTTTATGCATAATTCTCATAAATTGCGTAATTGGGTCGATGGTTAAAAAACATTTAGTGCACATCTATATTATGTTTCGTTTGAATGAGATTATTTTTTCTCTTTCTGTGTAAGAGTATGTTTGTTCCAAGCTTTTAACTTAATTAGAGCATTAATCATAAGCGTTTGTAAGAGTATAAGTATCTTCACGGTAATTAGCTTTAATTTCTTTCTCAGAGACGAAATACGAAATTTCACTCTCTCTTTCTATATATATATATATATATATATATATATATATAACCTTTTATATAAGCCGCTTAAGAGTCTGTTTGTCACTGATAGCTTATTCAGAATTTCTTACTCAGAGACAACAATTGTTTCTATAATGTAAACGACTAATAATCAAAACATTTCTCTAGCATTTTGAGCGAGGCATCGCTATTTTTGCAATCTCCGTTAAAAATTAATGTAAACGCGAATTTAATTTAATCCTCCTTTCCTTGTTTTAATTTATTTATCGTCTGCGCTTTATATATATATATTAAAGTGGCAGCGCTCGTTTTTCCAGTTTCGTTAAAACTATTGTGACGATGGTTATGTTGGATATAAAAAAATATTTTTCACAAACAATTTGATTATATAGTAAATAATATTTTTATTTTACAGATTATTATAACTTAAATGTTTTTTTTTTTTTTTTTCGGTAAGAATATTTTTTCCGAAATTATTATATGTTTATTATTTATTCATTAAATTTTACTGTTCTACCTGATAAATATCTCTTTGATTTGATGTGCATTTCCGGTTACTAAGAGAATTGTATATTTATAATATATAGAACAGTGATCATTTCGTATGGCCGCCGGGCTTACTAGTATATATATATAAAAGTACGCAAAGTCGTTTTCCACAGGCAGCGCCATTTCAGGATTTCAACGGTCTTTTTGAAAGTCGCCACTGGCGACGCTCTTTAAACTCTTAGCACGGGAAGGGACTCCCCGTGAGGGTACCGCTAGCTATTATAATTTATTTATTTTTTTAAAGTGCACAAATGATTAAATCTAACTTGACACACGGTCATATTGAGATATTGTTTAAGGTACGCATTCAATGATGCCACATAATACGCACCTTTGCTGAAAATATTCAAAACACTTTCTACAATGAAAAATGCAACCACGCTTCAGAGTGACACTACACGAAATATTTATGCTGACTTCATACTGCAATAGTTCCTAACATACTCGTAAATAATGCTATTTCATACGTTTCAAAACAGGAACTCTAGAAAGTAAGAGAATGGCCTCGAAACCGCGAATCTTACACATAAAAGCACTACTTTTGTTTCAATAATTTTCAGTAAAAATTTAATTTAGCATTTATTTATTTATACATTGAGAAACATATTTATCAGTTTTTTAATGTTTGGATTTTATCAGCAAGCACGTCATTATTATTTAAAAAAGACTGAAAAAAACTTTCTCTTTTAAAATACGTTCCAAGAGAAATAATAGCGAGAAAAATGAAATACTCATTCTAAGCGTAATAATCCTTATTTTTCAGTAGAAAAAAAAAAAAAATTTCAACTTTATATTTGGTAACTGAATTTATGATCTTATTTTTATAATATTCTTGGGAAAATGAGAAGAAACAAAAGTGTTTGTAGTCTTTTGTTTATTCTCATTACTTAAGAGAAATTTTTTGAGATAATGCAGCGCTTGGTAAACTATGCTTTTGATATTTAATGAGTTAAGAAAAAAAACTTTAATAATTGATATGCGTCATTCTTTTATTCTTGCAATGTTCTCTAGTTTGTTTACTTCAAAATAAATAAAATTTTATGAGATGCATTATTAAAGAGGGATCGTGAAATGCAATGTTTGCATGTCTAATGAATCTCCACGATAAGCGTGTTTTATAAAAGAACACGGTATCTTTAGATTATTCTGAAACAAAGCAGAGTTGCCACAGGTGTCATTAAAAAGCGTGCAAACAATAGTGCGTATAAAATAAAAATTAGAGACATTAGTTCTAAAATAACTAGATATGGAAATAATAGTAAACATATTTTTAAAAATTACTATTTCTTGTCTATGTAGCTATTTATATTTTTTTAAATAGCAACTAATACCTGTTCTGAAATATCAGTTTTTGTAGAACTTTTTTTTTTAATATGTGTTTAATATGTTATAAACAGTGTGTTTACTAACGCTTATCTATGAGTTATAACTAGTTTTTGATGCGTTGTTTTGCTTTTCAAACTAATAATTTCAAGGATTGCAGCCCATAATAATAGCGTAATCTCATCAATTTTTCTATTTATTTATATGCATTTCAAGCGAATTATTAGAAGGTTTCACTTTCAACCAAATAGTCATAAGAAGAAGTTACTTTTTTAACAAATTTACGGAACTCCTTTTTTATAGGTTTTAAACGGAACCCGGTACTTTAATAAGGCAAAGTGGTGAAAAGTAAGGAAGTAGGACATATCAATTTAAAACTAAAGTACAGTAACTTTAACATCACAATAACTTCAGATTATATTGATATAGTGTTTAAGGGCTTTGCGGAAAACATTTTTATAGGTTTTAAACGCAACCCGTACTTCAACATGGCAAAGTGTGGAAAGTAATAAAATAGGACATAGCTACTTAAATCGAAAGAACAGTTACTTTAACATAATAATAACTTGAGATCATATTGATATATTGTTTAAGGTACACATTCAATGATGCCACAAAATAAATAACTTTGCTGAAAATATTCAAAACACTTTGGTATATGCATTAAAGGAAATTTTCTTTTTATCACAAGATTTCTTCTCCAGATGTCTCCCAAGAGATATATTAATTTCCTCCCGAAAGTGATTCCGCTGCGGAAAATTAATAATTAAAGACGATAGGCGTGCTTGTCCCTGATGTTGAAGGGGGGGGGGGTATCAGTCTTCTGTCTTTTTTTTGCTTAAGGCATCTCGAAAATATGCTCAATGACTTGAAAAGCTAAGTCATTTGTGATGCAACATAATATGTATGGTCTTACTTTATTAAGAGGAATGGTAACATGTTAGTGCATATAGTTTTAAGTTATTATGCCTCGTTGATTTTATAAATAACGAATCAAATAGGAGCGTTCCAGAAAATTCACATGTGTTAGAAATCAAATTATTTAGCTAAAACGAGGTTTTGGACAAATAACGGGATAAGTGTGTTATCGCCACACATTGAGCGACATGCACTGTTAGAAATTTCATCATGAAATTACGATTAAATAACCGGCAGCAGTCTGTCCATCTAATTCACCGTTAAATTTACGGTTTGGAACATTTTTCTATCTTTTTGGGACCTAAACCATATCCAATCAGCTTGGTTAAAAACCCGTAAATACAAAAGTTTACGGTTTTATGACCATTTAAAAATGGTTTCAAAACAAAATTTTTACCGTTTTTGAACCATTTCGAGGAGTAGAAACCTTAAACGAAGAGTGCGGGAATCGAACCCGGGTGTATGGTACACCAACCTTGCGCTCTAGTCATTCAGCCATCTACACCACGTAAAGCGGCCGGTTATTTATCAATAAATCTTCTTGTCCGAAGGGCAAACTGACTTAAAATTGAGATTTCAGTTTTTGATTGGATCGAAATTTATTTTTGGTCTAAATTTACTCTATATTAACGAAAACCATTTTATTTGCTGCAAAAATTAAAATACAAACAAGATTCAGCAGCTCAAATTATGGGTTCGCTCATTCGCAAACGGTTCGCGAATCCGATGTCTCCAATTTTTGATTTACGTGTGTATGTGTTTCTATTTAGTAACCACTGCTTAAGCCACCTTTTTTTTCTTCTCTTTTTATATACACATGCATATTTGAACTGATAAATCTTTATTCATATTTTAACAACAACGTACGACCGGTAAGGTTTCGCAACCAAGATGGACGCCCGATTCTTATTGAGAGCTTGAAAATTACGGTTAGTTAAACGTTCTTTAGGATAAACAGAGCATAAACGATTTTTTTCACAATCAGCGGTTTGAGTACCATCTTTTTAATGGTTATTCAACTGTTGTAATTAAATATGGTAAAACAACAGTCAAATAAATGGGTATTTTACTATTTTCTTACGGAAATTTTTATTAGTGTGAATCAGTGGGCGCTGTCAAATTTGGGATACAAATTAATATGCAGGGAACTAGGGGTTTAGATGATGACCAAAAGATGGTGGTCCTAGGTGCTCCAACAAGGAAAAGTTTGAAGAATAATCGAAACGAAGTAAAAGTACCTAGAATAATGAAAGTACATGGACGCGTCCTTAGTAATATTTCTTTTGATTGCAATAATTTACATTGTTTCATAGCATAATTGCTTCAATAACATAATGGCTTTATTTACACATGCGACTTTCAATGTTGCACTTTTATCGAACTTTTAAAATTGAAAGGGGAATGACGCAGAGTGTTCATATTTTCAACTTTATATTGCAATTACAAACTCAACACATATTTTAATACTTTTATGATACATAACAATATTTAAGTATAATGCGATGTTTTTTGTTTTAATGAAAAATAACTTTGTTAAAGAATTGCTCTTGTTTAAGAGAAATAAATAAGCTGTGAATGTGTCAAAATGTACAATGGAATAGTGAAGTGCATTTATATTGATTTTTAACAGTTGGCACAACGTTTAATCCTTATTTCCCGTGTCAAAATTTTGCTTGGAATTTGAATACTTCTGAAACAAACCTTAAGTTTACCTGAGAGCCATAGTATATTAAGTACATTTTTGGTGTTTTTGCTAGTTTACACTTAATGGACATACAGAGTACCGACGACAAATCCACTAGTTACATGAGGGTTCCAAACTTTTAAATCTCCCATCGGACATCCTTATTCTAATGTTCGCACGTAAAAGTCAAGTCTACTGAAATTTTTTTTTTTTTTTTTTTTTTTTAACTTCATGGCAAAAACTCGGAGAGTGAACTTAAGATACTATGGATCTCTGCAACAGAATTATATTTCTGATGAAATGGTATTCTTTCCAATTAAATATCTTACTTTCTTGTTTTATTTCTCTAACCCTTGTTTATTTGAAATTATAAAAAAAAGTTTATCATATTACCTTATGAGCTTTCCTGAAGTACATTTATATAATGTACTATAGAAAATCACAAAAAAAGTTAGTGAAAAACAAGAGTTGTTAATACGTAGTTTTTCTACTGTTTTTTCCATGCCTTCCAAATGCAATTAGTCTCAACCTAAATGTTCTAAAAACACCAGTTTTATTTGAGTATGCTTTCTGCATGTCTTATTTCCGTTTGTTAAGGATCTATTAATAGTTATTAAGATAATTACAACGGAAAGTATAAATATCATTAGGCTTTTTTAAAAGCAGTAAATGCACATTTGCATAGTGGTGGGGAAGGAATAAATCTTTAACATTACGTTTCCTTTTTTTATTTTTAATACAAAAAACATAGTTTACCCAAAATGACTTTTCTGATTAACAGATTTTTTTCCCCGCAGGACAGAAATGCAATGGTAATTTAGGTTATAAATATTCAATTTCATCTTTATGAAGATTAAATGGGTGCATTATTTAATTTAATAAAAGGAACTGTATTAATGGTTTTCATTTAGTATGCCTATAATGTTTTTTAATCTACTTTCACGTAAAAGAAGAAAAAATTAAAACATGAAAGAAGGGTTAATGTATCGTAAAAATATCGTTAAAAATAAAGAAAAGTTTTAAAAAAGTGAAATAATTAAAAGAAAAAAGACTGAAAAATAAAAATTTTGAAAGTAGGGTTTTGAGATGGGAAATGTGTTTCTGTCGGTCTGTCTGTTGTTCTATCTGCCTGTCAGTCTGTCTGTCTATCGGTTTGTCGGTCTGTCTATACCCCCCCCCCCCCCCAATAATTTTTGAACGAATTAGCCGAAAAAATCTTTTTACATTAGAAAGATTTCGGCGAGGACATCTCATTTCCATATTTTACTTTTTGATTTGAACAAAATTTTGTTCAATTTTGAACAGTTCAAAAAATTTTAACAATACCGTCTATGTGCAAAAATGAAGCAAATTATGTAAACTCTGTGCACAAGATCCAAAAACCTATGAGAAAGCTTGTTGGAAGAAGCTCTCGGCGTGAAATATTGATTTGAAGTTTTTGTTCATGTTTGAACAGTTCAAACTTTATCGGAAAGATGTTATGATGTACAGCCTGTACAGATACGAAGTTCAACAGGAACTGAACGAGCCTTTTTTTCTAAGAATTTTTTTGATCGGAATTTTTAAGGATATTTCTCAATAAATAAATGAATGAGTGAAAGAATGAACGAGTAAATGAAAGAATGAATGAATGAAAGAATGAATGAATGAATAAATGAAATAGTGAAAGAATGAATAAATGAATGAGTGAAAGAATGAATAAAGAAATTAGTGGTTAAATGTTCAAATATATAAATGAGTGAATGTGTAAAAAAAATACATAAATGAGTGAATAAAGAGATGAGTAATGGATGAATAAATGAAGGACTTATTAAATGAAAGAATGAATGAATGAGTGAGTGAATATGTATTATCCGTTGAAAAAGGTATATTTGAAGTAATTACGAACTAAAGCTAAATGAGAAAGAGACAGAAAGAGATAGCTAGATTATAAATTTGAACTTGGTGTATACGGGAAAATAGGCTCGTATAGTTCTAGAAGGAACTTCTTGTTTCTTCTTATTATTTTTAAGACACTGAGCTCTTAATATCTCTTTAGTGAGTTACGATCATTAAATTTCTCCATTCGTAGAATAAAACAAAAATTTTAAAGATTTTCTTTCCCAAAATAACGGTGGATTTGTAGAAGAAAACTGTTTTGTGTTTGAGTTTACATTAACCTGTTAATGATTTAATCTTTTCTCAATTATTTGGCTCAAGAAATATTGCCAAAACTATCATGCATAACAAAGAAAATCCTATGTATAAAAAGCTAAAATCGAATATTTTGTTCTTACATAAATAACTATTCCACGACAGTGCATCCTTAGTTCTATTTATTCAGTCATTATTTCACCCTATTGTATTAATATACAATTTAGTGTAATATGCATTTGTATTCATTTCATTAAGTTCCTTTTTTAAATAAAATTGTATAACTAATTATGTATAAATAAAAAGCTTCAAGGAATGTATGATTGATTAAAATAGCATCGATGCAAAAGTGTTAAACGGTATTCCTTACTAGACCAATACTACTAAATGTTCTGCAATAATTCACAGACAAAATTGATCTGTGAATATGTTAACAATTAATGTTTAGGAACGCTAAGTAAATTAGCAACGTAGCAAAAAAAAACCTTTTCAAAGATGTTTTAAAGTTAAAAGTTATGAACCTGATCCAGGAATTGCGAGTCCTAAGCAAACGTGTTCGACATAGAACGTTAACATTGTTTTTGACTCTTCGTAAAAAAATAAATAGCACACGCAAAAGCACGCAAGAGAAAAATATCTAATGCATTTTTTAAAACTAAATTGCAATTTTATGTATTTATTTATGGTGCTCATAAATATGTCGTGCAGACAGAGTGTAAGTTAATTTGGGGTGAGCAGTTCCGCATAACTCTTTGTCCATAGCATCTCGCATACATTTCCCACATTCGCAACACCATTGCTCCATAGAGCTGCGCGTCCCTTGAAACTCCTCTGTATCTTATTTAGTGCCATTGCTGTAATAAAGAATAAAATGTATGTTTAATAGAACTTGGGGGTGATGCTTTATTACACTGGGCTATTTGACTGTTACAAGTCCATATAACAGCTGGGATTTCTAGATACCCCACTGAAAGAATGCATGACATATATCAGTAGCGTCACTACGGAGGACAGAGTGGGCAGTCCGGCCCGGGTGTCACTCTTTTGTGGGTGTCGCGGGGTGACCCTTAAATGATTTAGAGTTTTGGAAAATGCATATACACTTGAATTATAATTTTACTAGTGCTATTTCAGCGAATGTTATCGTAACTGAAAATAAATATAGTTTGCTGAAAGGTAGACCAAATAAATAAAATAGAGTTTCATGAGATTTTTTTTGCACAAGTGTGAAAAATTTATGAACTACAAAACTAAAGTTCATGCAACACAACATTTTTTTTTCTTTTTGTGTGTGTGTGTGGTGGTGGGGGGATGAACCACAAATTATCACCCCGAGTAACACTCATCTCGAGTAACTCAGGAAACGGTACGGAATATGTATATATAATAGCTATATGTATATATAGATGGATAGATTAGATAGATACATATATGTGTGTGTGTGTGTATGTGTGTATGGGTAAGAATACATGGATCCAAATGCACAGAACGAAAAAAAAGAATTAACATGATGATATTTGGCTCGAATAAATAACTTTAAAATATTTTTATAGAGCTCTGTTAGGAAGCTAAAAATGAAGAAAAAGGTACTCAGAGAGCTATTTTAACTCTCCAAGAGAGCAATATGGAGCTCTCTCTTGGAGCTTAAACTATTCTAGAATAAAAGTCTCTATTCTAGAATAGAGTCTCTATTCTAGAATAAAAAGTGTCAAATTGCTTCCAGTTCCTAATTAGTCATTTTTCTAAATTAGGGTTAAGGTAAAATTTTTTATGCTACAGCTATTTCTAAAAGAAAAGAAAAGAAAAGAAAAAACCACGGACTTCTCGAAACTATTCAAATGATTGGCTTTCTCCTATTTCCTCCGCTTAGACATAAATGATTAAAGAATTGATTCTTAATAAAGTTTAACGAGCTACGGTAATCTTTTTTCGCGATTAATAAAGCTAATTGAATTTATGAATCAAAATGATATTAGGTAGAAGTTTCTAAGAAATTCGGTAAATTTTACATCTTCTATCGAACACACTGTGTCAATTTCTATAAAATAAATTGTAGAGGTTGCGCATGGAAACAACAAAAGAAAAACTCATAAACTTTGCGAAAAAGAAATATATACATAAACATATACATTTATAACATTTTTCGCCTTTGTTTATAAATTACATTAAATTTTAAGTCGTCCCATTTTTTAAATTAGCTCTCACATTGCTCTTAATGCTTTGAATTTCAGTTATTAGTATTAACTAGCATTTCTAATGAGTACCACTGATTCAACGTGGAGCTTCAAAAGACGGCTAATCAATAAAGTGTAATACACAAGTACAAACAAAAGTGTAAAAAACAAGCAGTTTGAAAGCAAACTTTAATTATCTTGCTTTTTTTCAGATAAAATTTTAAAGCGTTATTACTGATAGCTGTTTGGAACACAACTGATATGCAATGTAGATGAGTTGTTCGCTAAGAAGAAGACTAAGAATCGGTCGTTTGGGGGAAAATGCTCATTTGATTTTAGGAGATCAGATAACAGAGTTGAAACATTTTAGACAAGAAAACTATAAAAGTGTCATTCAAAATTAAATCACAATTTTGCAGGTTTACTCATACCTTTTATTTCTTTAATTGATTTAAGCTCTTGTATTGTTTTAAGTAAGGGAAGTAATTTGTCATTTATTATTTTCACTAAGCTTATGTTTCAAAACACATACCACTCTTCCTTCCCAATAAATTTCCCATGAATTAGGGGAAGTAAATATAATTCAATAAAATTTAAATATTTTATGTCGCAAAATATTAGAAACAGAATTAGAATGTATTGAAGAATAATGCAGCGAAACTTAAATTTATGTCAAAAAATAAAATAAAATAAATAAATAAATAAAAATAAAATAAAATAGACCTTTTTTTTCAAGCGCGCATTTTTATCCGATAGTATAAGTTTCATCCCCTTAAAAAAATTTTACTCTACGACAAGTTTATGTTACTTTTTTACTAATAATGTATTTGCCTTTAATTTTATTGACTCCATATTTAATTGGAAACGCAATTGTGATGTTACCAAAATCTGCAGTACACAAGTAGTAAAATTTTTCTGTGTTTAAGATGGTATCTAAGAAATATATTCCGCTTGTAGCATAAATTTTATAGATGAAAGGGCAACCTGAAGCGCGTTCATAAAACAACCAACTGATAAGGAACCTCAAAAAAAAAAGAAGCAATGGGAGATAGGAAAATAAAAGTTTCTTTACATTTTAACCAGCAACTATCAGATTTTCCCCCCAAAATCGTTCGTACGCTAAAACGAATTTCGTGCATTTCATTATGAGCAACATTAGTTGTTCAGAGAATTTCTGGTCTGCTTTAGTTTTCAAAGTTTTTGTATATTCACAAGCGTTGTGCGTCTCGTGTTTGCATTGTGCTAGTTTTGCTACGTAAGAATGTTTGACGCAAGGAAATCGAGCATGCGGAATAAGTATTCTCTGAGCACGTTTCTTTAAATATACTGAAGACATTTTAATTTAGAAATGATGATGTGGAAAAATGTAAAACATACTAAATAATCAGGGGAAAAAACACACACAAACACACAATCTAGAACGAAAATTAACACTTATTATGTATCAAATCGCAATGGATCATCAAATAATTCCCAACTTATAGGGCATTACAGAAATCTTATGTAAGCGATTATTGTTTTATGATTATGGAAGTATTTTTTACTACTATTTTGCCACAACAAAAATATTAACTTGAATGACTCTCTAACACCGTTTTTATTATCTACTAAAACTAAATAAATAACAAAACCTTTAGAAAATCGTTTGATCACTGAATATTTCTTTTTTAAAAGAAATTTAAGCTCTTCATAATGGTAATATTTTAAAGCACTATTTTTCTCTGAATATCAATAAAAATATTTCTTTTTTAACAGTTTCAATTAAAAAGAAAAGAAATTGCATGGAACACACATCAAAGTTAGTCCGTATAAATTGAAATTACTATATTCTGCTACTTGTGTATTTTGATAATCTCTCCCTTAGGCCACCCAGAACAGGAGCAAAATCTGAAAATTAAAATTCAGAGTTTGAAGCCAAATATGACTTTTTCATAACTTTTTTGTATCTCTGTAGTCGCTTTCCTGCAGTTTTTTTTTATCATCATCATTATTATTATATTTATATAAAATAAAGTTACAATCATAGAAATTGTTTTTAAAATTTTTAGAAAAGTTAAGGCGGTAGTGGAATTTTGCAGAGTTGAAAATGTTTTCATTTGAAGGCAAATGTTTTTCGTACGAAGTAAGAGAACAGTAAATTTCAAAAAAAAAAAACATGATGTAAATACATATGATGAAAAAATGATGCACTTGTTTTTCACGTGCAATTTTAACAACCTGTTGCCGAAATTCAACATGCTTGTTCGATTCTTTTTAATACTAACACAGTTCACCAATAAATTTAAAAAACAAATTTGTCGGAAGACATTTTCTGAACAAATACCAGTCCCACAAAGCATTTCTTGTTTTTAGAAAGTGCATTAAAATAACAAATTGGTGTAATTTTCTATGCATTCACCACCTCTCACAATAAGAAATTTGCCACCAAAATACTAGCTACAGCTCTCAGGCAATGACTTTCTGAACTTTTGGTAAATGTCTTTCTGCTTATAAGTATTTCTTATACAGCTACTGTTAAAGAAATAGGAAATGTGCCAAGAAAAAGCCGCTACTATTTCTAATAATGCCGCAGCAACATCATTATTGTAGTGGGAAAGGTAATATTTTTACTTAGAGTGAAATATTAATCGATTAATGTTGTTTATCTTTGCGCATTATTCAAGATACTTTCTGCAAAAGAAATAAACTTGCAATTGTATGAAACTGGATTCTAAGAAAATAGTTTTTTTAGTAAATCAAATGAGCTGTAAAATTAAAAACAGTTCTAAAAGAAATAGATAATTAGTCACTAATTATGAATGGAATTTCGTCTTTTCTTTTCATTTTAAGAGAAATAAAAATATTTTTGAAAATACATTATTCAGTTAACAAGCGAAACCAATTACCATAATGTAAACATAACTGCTAGAAACTGAAATGGTTTTTGTTTTCCACCGTATGGCTATTTGTTATTGATATATAGATGACCATCGGTAGGTACCGATACTGACTTTTTTTCTCAAGTGGGGGAGGGAGTAGTTGGACGTTTTTCTCCATAAGTTTTTTTACCGCTACGCCACAAGCAGAAACTCAACGGATAGATGACATTACTTTCTAATTTATTTCGGACTATATTCAGCCAATAATTTAATGAAGATAATGATTAAAAAAGAAGATTTTACTTTATGTACGAATATCATTATTTAAGAAAAATATTTCAGTAAGAAAAAAATCTACTCAGATGAATTATTTTACTTTGTCAAACTGACCTTTTTACAGTTTTTTTACTTGACTATTAAAAGATTGTTTTTTAAATTATTTTCTAAAATGTGCGGCTTCATTGAACCCGAGATCACAAAAGCATATGACTTTTAATTAAATGTGGAAACATTTTAATTCAATATATGTTTTAATTTAACTATTTTTTCACGCTGATTATAACTCACGCAGACGATAAGTTGAATGCAGCAAAGTTATTCTAAGGGTTATTTTTCTTATACATACTTCAAACAAGCTCCATTTGTTAAAGTATTTTACGGGCTTCCCAATGGTTTCAAATTCAAAACTATATGGAAATTCCTTATTATAGAAAAAAGAAATTTAATGGCTTAAAAAATTAAAACTTTAACGCTTTGGATTTTTTAAATTAATTAATTAATTTATTTATTTATTTATTTATTTATTTATTTTGTATTTTGAAAACTTTTCTATTACAAGGTGTCGGTACGAAAGTTAGTACGCGTTAAATTTTCTGAAAATCCGATGATAAAAGTCAAATTTATATAATGATCATACTTTTCTGATAGCGCTTTACAAAAATAATAATTAAAATCCCTTAATGCACTTAAGTAATCCTTTTCTAAGATAATATTGACAGTAAAAAATTTAAAATGGATATTCTTGTTGCATTAAACCTTAAAATACTGGTTAACTATTTATTTTTTACTCATAAAGAATTTTTTGAAGTCAGCGCATTTTCAGTTAGAAAACATCGTCTCAAGTTCGATAGAATGCAGTTGTGTGAAATTTAACTTAGTGATAATTAAACTTAGTTTGATTTAGGTATTTACAATTATCGTGAACGACACAAAATCAGTTTTATTGTGGTAATAGAAACAGAGTCACTAGTCAGTAAACAGGTTAAACCAAAAAGTAGTATGCCTGGGTAAAACCAATTATTGGGAAAATAACCAAGAGCTTTGATTTTAGTTAATAAAGTAATTATAGCCGTTTATACAAATCTTCGGTTCAGTCACTTATAGTAATGAATAAATTAAATTATGCCAATCCACTCATGCTGCTGCAGATCACGAAGATGAATGAAAAGCAAATATATTTAATATGCGAATGATATTTACTACTGGTAAACTGATAAAGCAGTAATGTATGAAACGATGTTGAAAAATGCTTAAACAAAATATGAATTTGTCTGATTATTGCAGCAATTCACCCGTTTATTGTTATGTTTGGGGATAGAGTTTGAAGGAAAATGTTTGGCAACAATAAATATAAGCGTTCGCTTTCAAGAAAATAAATAAGGGATAGAACAAACCATAGAAAAAAGCTCTGGGATGTGATAAAAATATTTTTGATAAAATTTTCTCCTATATTAAAATATACAACTACAAAAGAAAACTCCTGACTCCTCTGACAGTTTTTATGAAAATGATCAGGATCATTTCGAACAACTTATATTTTTGTGATTGTACATTATTTTTTTGGATCTAAAACGTTCGCCAATGCATTATTGTTATACATTGGGATTCGTATTTATAAATCAAATGCAAATTAAATATGCAGGGTATGGTACCAATTGTTTTTCGCCTGCGTTCCCCTAAAAGATTTAGGGGGAAAAGCATGTAAAAAGAACTAGTGTATCGTTAAAATATCGTGTAAGAAAATCACAAATAAAGAAAAAGTAATCTAACAAATGTTGAAAACTAAAAAAGTTGGGTGTAGGGTCTTGACAGGGGAAAAAGTGGTCTATCTGTCCCCGAATTGCTTCTGAGGGAACCGTTTGATTCGGAAAATGTTGTTTATATTCGATTCAAAATTAAAGATCCCGAAAAAGACCTAATATTTCCAAATTATTTTTTACTTGATTTTTTCTGCTGATTTTTAAACAGCTAAAGAATATTAACACTATAATGCGCATAGGGAAGTTTTAAGGATGCATAAATACTGAACCAAAAGACGGATTTGCTTGAATTATTAACTGGAAAAGAGCTCTTAGCGTAAAATACAAACAAGGGGTTTTTTGCTTTGGTTATTTTAAGGGGGGTGAACAGTTATTATTATTTTTTTACACTATCACCCGCGGGAAAAAATCTTAGTTGAAAGAGCTTTTTGTTGGCAGAGTAAAAGGTAGTCCTTTATACAAACACATTTATTAATGAAAGTAATTGCGATAACAGACAAAGATATGATAACAGAACAAATCTACTCTACAGACTTCGCTGCATCTGCAAAAATAACAGTCCGGCGCTCGACAACAGCGCAAAGGCTTCTGGGAGGAAAGAGGAAGAAGTCTCACTGACATGCACATTATACAAAGAAGAAAAAGAGTGAAAATTAGTATTGAATTCCAATACTCTTGATGTAAACCTGTGTACACAAAAAGAACTTTTTACTTTGATATTTTTAATGGCAATTTTGGAACATTTTAAAGAGTTAACAAGCTCTATGAGAGCAGCTCAAACCTACTTAGTTAAAGAAACTACTAATCTTGTAATTTATTTTTATGCGTCAGAATTAAATCTTCTCTATTAAGGACATTTTTTTAAGTAAGCGGAGAACAAAAAAGGTTCCATTTCCCCTTAACAGATCTCTTTCAGTTCTCACAGTTATAAAATTATAATATTTCTCTGTTAATATAAAGAAAAATAAAATTCATAATATTGGTAAGTAGAATGCTTTCAAACAGAACTAATTAGATTCATATGGGGAAAACAGGGTTTGAATTTGTATTGTATCTTCGAACTACAAAATAAACAAATTACGAAAAGTAAACAACTGAATCATAATTTCGTCCTATGTTTCACAAAGATCAATAATCTTTGAACTTATTCCTAAAATTCAACAAATAACAACAAGTTTTAAACTCGTACATTATTCATTTAAAAAGTGCATTTGATCAATAAATAACCAAGGTATTCTGAAGCCTCAGTTTCAAACTATCAAATGTTTAACATGATTTGAAAAATCCATTTTATTTGCATATCAGATTTGAAATACCGCTCGAGTAATAGGAATTGGATTTAAAGGTAAAGAAGGAAGAACATTTTATTCAGAACGATTTTAGCAACAATCATGGAATTATCTTTGAATGTAAATTCAAATAAAGAGAAAAATAGCGATTCAATATTCTGAATTGCAATTTTAGACTATTAATTTAATATTGATATCTTAGCTAACTTCCTCATTCAAGCACATTTTGAGTTTATTCAACAAGTGTGACGATCTTTTTGGAACGCTTCGTTTCCCATAAATGATATTATTAATATAAAAGCTTTCTTACGTAATCTATGAAATAAGTAAGACCTTGTAAACATTTATAACTAAGAATCGCTTCAAAAAATCGGTATCACAATTCAACAATTATTAAAATCACAATTCTACAATTTCAGTGCAGAAAATCAGAAATAGAAAACTCACCGATTTCATCAGTTTAATTGTATAATTAAATATAAAACTAAATGTAGGATTGTAATTAACCTCCGTTACCAAACTTGTATTATACGATCTTTAAGATCAGTAGAAAGGGCAAAAACTTTGTACTGAAAGACGCTTGGACAGGATAGTTTCTCTAGTAGAAGATTTTTTTCGAAAAATACTAATCGCACAGAAAGAGAGAAGTAAACGATGGGAAGAAAATGCCCATTTCGTAGAAACGTGTTGCGAATTTTATCGGACACAGCTCGAAACCTTTTACGGATTTATGACTTCAGAATGTAAATTTTGACTTTTACTACTTTTCTCCTGTCCTTGGTACTTTATTCTTTAAAGGTATGTGGTACTTTCTACAGGATTACCTGCCCACTAAAATTTCTGTCTTTCCACTCACAGAAAAATCAGCCGTCAGGCGTTTTTTGATGCCTTTTATTAAAGGAAACTGATTAGTTTCAGTTTGCTGCTTTAACGTCAACATATTAGAAGGTTAAATTATCTGTTTGTGCTTCACTTCCCTCCTCTTTTTTCAGAATAAAAAAATAGAGGGACTATGTAAGAATAAAGAAAGTGAAAAATTACGAAAGGGAATGCAACCGGAAGTGACCACGACAAATTGGTGGCAATTGGTGTAAATTTTACGACAAATTTGATGCCAAAAATGGGATGCCAAATCTAGTGTCAGTTTGACCATGTTAGATGTATTTGGACCGATTCTCAAACGATCCAATGTTAAATATTGTCAATATTTCTATCGTTATAGTTATTGTTATTGTAATTTCAGATTTCATATCAGAACCATATCATTAAATTGCTCTACGTTTCCAGCAGGTGTGTAATTCTTTATGTCCGTTATGTATTATTCTGAAGTGAGATTTTAATAAATTTTATTCGTGTTTAAATAACAGTGCTGCAAATCGATATTTTGTCCAATCCAGAAATATAAAACCAAAATAGCAAAAACCTAACTATGTATTCTTGATTGAAAAATATTTAATTTTCTAGAAACGAATTCATATTTTTGCTTTTTTTCAAGAATGAAAATTATTTTTACTTAATCATTAACTATTTGTAAGTCACAGTTAAAAAGAGCTTCTTGCCTTTAGAAGAATGATTGCATGTTTATCTCCAAATATCTAGTTACACTGTTAGAAATTTCATCATGAAATTACGGTTAAATGACCGGCAGCAGTCTGTCCATCTAATTCACCGTTAAATTTACGGTTTGAAACATTTTTCTATCTTTACGGGACCTAACCATTTCCAATTAACTTGGTTAAATAGCCGTAAATACAAAAGTTTCACGGTTTTATAACCATTTAAAAACGGTTTCAAAACAAAATTTTCACCGTTTTTGAACCATTTCGAGTCGTAGAATCTTTGAGGCGAAGAAACCAACGAAAGCTTGCAGGACTCGAACCTCCAATGCGTGGTGTACCAGTCTAGCTCTCTATCCACTCGGCCACCGTCATCACGTAAAGCGGACGTTTATTTATCAATAAATCTTCTTTTCCAACAGGCAAACTGCCTTAAAATTGAGATTTCAGTTTTTGATTGGATCCAAATTTATTTTTGGTCGAAATTTACTGTATATTGACGAAAATCATTTTATTTGCTGCAAAAATTAAAGTACAAACAAGCTTCAAACAAGCTTCAGCAGCTCAAATTATGGGTTCGTTCATTCGCAAACAGTTAGGGAATCCGATGTCTCCAATTTTTGATTTACGTGTGTATGTTTCTATTCAGTATCCACTGCTTAAGCCACTTTTTTTTCTTCTTTTTTTATATACACATGCAGATTTTAACTGAAAAATCTTTATTTATATTTCACCAACAACGTACGACGGTAAGATTCCACATCCAAGATGGACGCCTGATTACGGTTAGTTAAACCTTCTTTAGGATAAACAGAGAAAAAATGATTTTTTTCACAATCAGCGGTATGAGTACCATCTTTTTAATGGTTATTCAACTGTTGTAATTAAATATGGTAAAATAACAATCAAATAAATGGTTATTTTACTATTTTCCTACAGAAATTTTTAACAGTGTATGAAGTACAATAACTCAGTTACATCTAGTTGAAATTTATCACCAAATAGCACAAAAGAAAAATCTTTTGCACAAAAAACTTTTGTCCTAATGTGAGCTTTTATGCAATAATAAAATTCTTTCATGAGACTCAGAAACCAGTGTCTGCATTTTACTGTTTATTCGTGATTACAATTGCGTTGATTTTAATTTATCTACTTTGGGGTTAAAACAAGTAGGAAACAGAAAAATAATTTAAAGAGTCTCTCAATACTTATAAATTTTGAGATACCATGAATTTTCTCCATTCTGAACTCCCCACCCATGGGACCGAACAAAAGTTTTTCATATTATGGGACTGTTTATTATAAAGAATGGAGGGTGTATTATCTTTTCAAACCCAAAGACGGTTACGCAAAAACATTATCAATTACGTTTATGAGCAAGAGAAACATTGGTTTACGATTAGAGTAATCTTGTAAACACTAATTGCGATTATACAAGGATAACAAGGAAGATAAAAAACGAAATCGGTTACGAAACGTCAATTATGATTTTGATTACAGACTCAGGAAACGATAATAATTTGGACTGTTTTCTTTCTATCATATTTTTATTAATAATTAACAACTAAATTATAGTGGTATGATGAATCAAGCATAATTAACTGAAATTTCAAATTTAACGTAATCCAAAATCAGTAGTTTAAAAACTATAAGATCAAAAAATCTGTAATTGAAGGCTTTTTAGCTTTTGAGGAGTACAATAAATTAACAATATTTCGTTAAATTTGACTCGCTTTCTTAGTTGATTTCATATGAAAGAACCCATACTATCTTAAAAAGTGCGGAAATTCATTTAAAAAGTAAAACTTCAAGATGTCAATATTTGAAATGAAACTGGTGCAATATGTTTTAGCTAGTTAGAGACAGTTAAATAACTCGAGCTTTCTAAATATGGTGAAATCTCAATGGTACAGTTTCATCATGAACGTGAAACTAGGAACCATTATAATGGTACAGTTTCATCATGAACGTGAAACTAGGAACCATTATAATGGTACAGTTTCATCATGAACGTGAAACTAGGAACCATTATAATGGTACAGTTTCATCATGAACGTGAAACTAGGAACCATTATAATGGTACAGTTTCATCATGAACGTGAAACTAGGAACCATTATAATGGTACAGTTTCATCATGAACGTGAAACTAGGAACCATTATAATGGTACAGTTTCATCATGAACGTGAAACTAGGAACCATTATAATGGTACAGTTTCATCATGAACGTGAAACTAGGACCATTATAATGGGACAGTTTTATCATGAACGTGAAACTAGGAACCATTATAATGGTACAGTTTCATCATAAGCGTGAAACTAGGAACCATTAAAATGGTACAGTTTCATCATGAACGTGAAACTAGGAACCATTAAACTGGTAGAGTTTCATCATGAACGTGAAACTAGGAACCATTATAGTGGTACAGTTTCATCATGAACGTGAAACTAGGAACCATTATAATGGTTTAACATTAGTACCAAATGTTGGTTGCAGCAAAATTTCACCATTTGTTATCATGTTTTGGTGAAAGGTTGAACTAGAATTTTCTACGGTGTAAGAAGGAATGAAGAAGAAAAGTTATAAAGTTATATAAACCTGTAACACACGTTAAAAAAGGATGGGAGGGGTAATTGCCCCATTCCGAATGCGAACATCTTCAGTATAAAAAGAGGTAATGATTGAATGGGAATTAAAAGTGGTGTTCATCTTACTGGGATATTCAGAACACAGAGAGGTAATCCTATGAAGTGTCGCCAGGACCATCAAAAAGTGTTCATAATCTGGGGGTGTTCATATTAGGGAGTATTCATATAGAGAGAGTTTACTGTAATTTTAAAATAACAAATGACTTCATGACAACAAATGACTTGAACGACATTTAAATGCATGAAAGCTTACATTACGTGCTCGAGTAAGCATTTCCAAACACTTTTCAGTTATTTGTCTTCTAATTGTGCATTTTTAAATTAATATTACAAACCTAAATTAAGCACGCCTTTCTTTTGGTTATTGTTTAAGCAAAACTCACTTGAAAAGTAATAAATATTACTACACAAAGTGCAGAAAAAATTGAATAAAAAGTAGAATAATGTTTATTTTTTCTTTTTTCTGAATTTGCATTGCATTAAAAATGCTTTTAGAAACATTTAAATTATAAATAAAACTTGAGGCATTTTTTTTTTGCTGAAATATTTTTTCTTAGAAATCCATTTCTTAGTTTTGAGCATTATAATTGATCATTAAATTTTAATGATTTATGCTGCATTTTCTAGCTTGTTTGTGTATTTTACTTTTTCCTCTCGTAATATCTTAGAGCACTGTGAAAAGCTTTATTTTTGTACAACATTAAAGATAAAACCTTTCATACTTGTTATTTAAATGCTTAGAACAACAAGAAAAACTCGACAACTACAGTTATTTTTTTTATGAAGGTTATACATTCTCAGTGGAAAGGTTATGTTATAAACAATCATTAAATTTAAAACTCTTTTTTTTTCTTTCCAATGGAGCTGCTATTGGTCCCTCACCATTTGCATCCCTAATACCTAGAAAATGGTATCCATCTCTTTAAGCTGTACCACAATAGGTGTGACCCTCGCCACATGAGAATTTTGACGCCCAGTTTCTTCACCAGACGGAGAATCACTTAGGTTCTGACGATGCGAAAGTGCATTGATTTACTCTTATAAACATATATAAGTAATCAAAACAAAAGTTAAATACGACACACATATTTCATATTTAGTAGCTTAAGGATGAGCTAAATACAAATTACACTAATACACATAACATTAGAAATATTTACATCGAGTTTTCATAATTACCGCAAAATTTTTATAAATTCAATGCCCAAATAAAATTAATGTGTGGTAACATATATGAGTAAGAATATGATTAAAACATAATTTTGTACCTCAGGGCGAGACTAAAGTAAGTCACTTTATCACTACTTTAAAAACTGAAAATAATTATTTCGTTGAATTGTAACGAACCTCTTATATAAATTAGGCTACATAAATTCATAAATATTTACGCTTTATCCCTTGTTGGTTAATTTTCGTACGATTAAACACTATCTGAAAATCGCCAATTTTGGACTTACGTTATATAGTCTGTCCTGAAGTACAGAATTATAGTACGAAGGCGCGTTGTAATTTACAATGCTTTTATTGCATGTTACAGCACAATTTAAACGAAACCTCAAGAAATATAATAATTCGTTTAAATCACAAATATCGTGCAGAGAGGGAAGAACAGCCCGTTGGCACTCTAATGCTTCATTTATTACATTGCGTGAACAAATAACCGAGCTTTCTAATAGCCAAATAAAGCATCGCGGAAATATAACACTTTAAAAAATGTAACAAGATTGATTCGAAGCTGCTTCGCCTTTGTCTCACATTATTTACGTCAACTTCAATTCCCCGGTTCCACTCCGGGCAATAAATTTCCCTTCATAAATATTCTTTCCATTCACGTCCCAAACTGTCTTCTGAAAACAAATGGTTCTTCTTGGCGAAATCCGAGCTTAGAGAATCCAGAAGAAGAGGAAAGTGACAGCTCTGAGGAAACATGTTTGATGCTATTAATTAATAAATCTTGGGGATGAAGAAGCTTGTCTTGTCACAAAATGACGAAACCTTTGTCTGGAGACACGAAGGAAAACAGTCTTTTGAGATTGTCTAATCCTACGCTAAATCGATGTGTTCAGTTGTAGTTTATAAATTGAAGAACTCTTACGTTTTGGGTAATAATTTACTATGTAGACTTCAAAAATTAAGAAATTTAAAACTGAGGTAAAAGTAGCAGTAAATGATAGATATCTATCAAAGGATACGTTTAAACCCTGTCATCAAAGCCTAACGCAGAATTTGCTTGGTTTAAGACAATAATTCTGTGAAAATTTTCGTACAAAGACTTAAAATAAGAACAAAAACGACAACAACAATATTAAAATAATAATACTTATTTTCTTCTTCTTCTTCTTCTTATTATTATTATTGTTATTATTAGGGTCGTGCCAAATCGACTAAAGCCCTGTGCCATCATGTCTCAGATAGTTTTGAAAAAATATTATAAATACATACTTGCACCTATGAGATATTCTCAAGTTATTTTTTTTCTCTCAGATTTTTAAATTAAAAAATCAGCTCGTGAACTTTTTGGTCCTCGCCGTTTTTCTGCTTTAGTGTTTTTGTTATCAGTTTATAAAATCCCATCTAGTTTACTTAATTCCTAGCCAATTAAGTTTATCTTGGTATCAAATTAAAGCTAATAATTTTATCTTTCTTAATAAGCTGTAAAATTAATGTTATCGGCTTTCCCGGGTGTTGCCACTCAACATGCAAAGAGTTTTTTTTTTAATTTTTAAATTGGGTATTCAATGAGTCATATCTGAAAAGTTACATCTTCCAGGTGTATCATTTTTTCCCCTAGAATGAACAAATCATGTATGTGTTCTGCTGAAAAAAGTGGGAGGGTGTTTTTTGTTTTTATAAAATAAAAAAGTTATTTGTTATTCTAAAATTTTACTTCAAAATCAAGTGTTCTATATATATGAAGTTGTTTGAATTAAGAATAATTTGCAAATATGTAAAAATAGTTCAAATTTGTAATGAACAAATAATAAAAAAGGATTTTAAATTAATCATAGTTAGAAATGCATTAAATTTTTCGGAGACTTCTGCAAAACCAACATTTTTAAGAAATTCAGCGGAGCTGAATTTTTAATTTAAAAATCTGAAAAATATAATTTGATTTTATCTCGAAGTCATGTATTTACAATATTTTTTCCAAAAATAGCTGAGGCTTGAGGGCATAGAAGAGTATTAAAATTGGTCTATTTGACGTGATCCATTATGTTTTTTTTTCTACTGCAAGTATTTTTCATTTCGCTTTATTGACATCTTAAAGATAAGGAGTATTGATTAGTCACGACTTCAAGTTTAGTCAACAGTGTAGCATAGTAGGTAACAAAGCTAACAGGATGCTTGGGTTTATCAATAAGTGTATTTTGAACAGGCCTAAGGAAATTGTATGGCCATTATACAGAAGTTTGGTAAGATCTCATTTGGATTATGCTGTTCAGTTTTGGTCTCCGTACCTAAAAAAGGTTCAGTTTTGAACCTTATCTACGAAGGATATTACCTTATTGAAAAGGGTTCAAAGGATGGTTACTAGGATGGTAAGTGGTCTCTCAGACTTTGATTATGAGGCTAGGCTTAAAAGGCTCAATATGTATAGTCTAGAGCAAAAAAGAATTTGAGGAGACATGATTCAGTTGTTTAAATTCAATTAAACAATAAATGTTGATGCGCTGCAGTTATGCGCTGAAGGTAGAACCAGAGGTCATTGTTTTAAGCTTTTCAAATCTCAGGCTAATATTGAAACTAAGAAAAAATACTACTTCAATAGGATTGTAGGCAGTTGGAATTCTTTACTGGAGGCAACAGTTAGTTGCAGTGGGGTAAAAAAATTTTTAAGAAGGCTCCTGATGTTCATTGGGTATTGTTAAATGGACTAGGACCAGCCTAGCTGGGCCCTGTGGTCGTCACTTTTGTATTTGTATTATATATAATTTTTTGAAGTAACTCACTCTAATTATTCTTTACAGGTTGAGTGGAAAACTGCTTAAACATGACACTGCGCTGTGTATTAAATACAAAATTCACTAATTTTACAAGCTAAACTTTTTGTAAATACTATATTTTCCCCTAGAAAGATATTACTTTCTTAAAGAAAATAGATATGGCCTGAGATACTATTTGCAAATTAAGGAATCCCATGAAGCTGGAAACTGAACAATTTAAAAATTTAAGAAATGAAATGAAAATTATATTGCAATGAATATTTTAATAACTCCAAAAAAATATTTTGCTATGCATTAGTTTAAATCCTAATGTCATTTATTTAATGAATGCGTATATTCTCCAGTTAGCATCACTCTTAAAGAGAAGACATACTTTACCTTTAGAAGCGAAATGAAAGAAGGTATTTATTTTGAATGTAATATACCAAATGCTTGATTAAAGAAATAAGAAATTTAAAACATTTGCAAACATTAACGAGAGGAGGATCTGCGCGTTGGGCGATGGAATTTATGATCCCCTTTATGGGGAGTTTATTCTCATTATCCAAAGTGAGAAGCTTCTCAAGAGGAGGCGCAGTGTTTGTCCATACATGTTTAGTATGATTCTAGAACTTTTAAATTAAAAAGGAAATCATTAAACACTTATTCACGGCATTTTTAATTGCTTTGCGTTTTCACATTTTCGTTATTTTTAATGAGTGTGTATATTTTGTGAGCTGTAGAATTAAGGAAAAAAATCGCATGTAGTTTACTTATATTTCAGAAAATTCCACTAAGCTCGTTTTGTAAGAAATGTCCATACATTATGAAACTAGAAAAGGATTTTAAAAAATTGCTTCTCCTTATTTAAAGGACATTTAATTTGTACAATGGAGAACGTGTGATGACAAAGTACCAATTGCAGCATAACTGTTTTGAAATATTCTTTATTTTATCTTGAAAGAATTTTCTTTGGAACTACAAAACAAATTTCAACATAATACATATCATAAGTTGACGGAAAATGTAGTTTCGTCACATTAATATGTGGAGATGGACAGTGCTTAAAACTAGCCTCAATTTTATTTTGAGCTAATTTTAAATCCAAAGATAAAATTTCCTATTCATTTACAAAAGTACTCATTCATAGATTCATTCAGTCATTCACTTATTTATCTGTTCATTCCTTCATACACTCATTTATCTATTGATTCATTCATTCACCTTCGTTCATTTACTCATTAATTCTCTCATTTGTCCACTTGTTGACTCAGACGTCAATCATTCAGTAACTCACTGATCAATTCTCTTATTCATTCATTATTTTGCTCATTTCATTCATTCATTATTTTGCTCATTTCACTCATTCATTCTTTTGCTTATTTCATTCATTCATTCTTTTGCTCATTTCATTCATTCTTTCTTTTGCTCACTTCATTCATTCTTTCTTTTGCTCACTTCATTCAGTCATTCATTTGCTCATTTTATTCATTCATTCATTTTCACATCAAATTGCAGTAATGCACTCATTCATACAATTCATTCACTCATTTACCGGAATGATAAATAACCGAATGAATGAATTTTAAAGAATGAATCCAGTCTTTTATCTATTGATAATAAATGAATGATTCAGCATATAAATGAGTGTATTCATTCCATTCATACACTCATTTATTAATTGATTCATTCATTTATTCATTTGTTCTCTCGCTCATTCACTTATTGACTCGTTTGTCATAATTCAATTACAATAGTTCACTGATCAATTCTCTTATTCATTCATTCTTTCGCTCACTTCAGTCATTCATTCATTCACTTCATTCATTCATTCATTCATTCATTCATATATCTCACCAAATTGCACATTAGTATTTCTCAAAATGGCTTCCAAATCTCTGATATAACATTGCAACACAAAAATGAAGCATTCTAGAAAAGAATGAAACATTAACTAAGCAGCCGATATAATAACAACGATACTTCAAGTTGAGCTGCAATCAATAAAGTTTCCGTAAAATATGAAACAATCGGAAAAAACACCGATATTGGATTTGTATTACACTTAAGTTTAAAGTTCGATAATAATTGATTTTGATATCAAGTTTCAATTATCCTGGTTATGCTTCGATTGCATATTTTCTAAAAGTATTTTACTTTCTCGTTAAAAAAAACGGATGTAAAGGGCTTAATGTTTTCTCTTACATCAATATTTTCCAAAGTTTCAAGAACAAAAGTGATTAAGTTTCGTACATTAAAGACGAAGTAAAACTCTGTTTTCGCCCATGTAAAAAAACTCGTTCGAAATACGTACACGCACAAATAAAAAAGCCGTTCAAATGTGCTATTTTGCATGCATATATACACAGTGTCAAAGAATTTTTAAAAGTAGCTTTATAAAATAAAATAAAAACTAGTAATTATATTTTTTAAGCATTTTCATTCAAAATAGGCTGCTTCAGCTTCACTACATTTGTTACAGTGGTTTCACAAAGATTCGAATGCCTGTTATCTTTGTCGCATAATAATCATTTTGGAAAGAAATGATTTGCAATGTGAGTCAGTTCACATTGTGGAACTACCTCAGAATCTCGCGTCGAAAAATTATTTTTTGATGTGAACAATTTTTTGTTAAATTTTGAACAATTTTTTTTTTTACATTAGTGCTTTTTAGGGGAAATATGAATAATAATGAATATTAGAAAAAATATGAGCGCTTAAAGGAATTAATATTTCTGGGGTTGTTCACAAATCAACCTCATGTGTCCATAATCATTCAGTTCATCTATGCTATGATTTCTGATACAAATTATGTAAAATTGTGAAGAATATATTACCATCCTTACAAATAATATATAGATGTCAAGCGTTTGTTCACAAATGCGCAATTGGCATTTTGGAGAGAAATGATTTGCAATGTGAGACAGCTCACATTGTGGGACTGCCTCAAAATCTCGCCTCGAAAAATTATTTTTTGATGTGAACAATTTTTTGTTAAATTTTGAACAATTTTTTTTTTTACATTAGGGCTTTTTAGGGGAAATATGAATAATAATGAATATTAGAAAAAATATGAGCGCTTAAAGGAATTAATATTTCACTGCACATGCGCGAAAGATAGTAATTTTTAACTTTCATAGCGTCATACCCAAGTATAAAGGGCAGCGCAGAAAAGCATTTCAGCTGAATATAGTGAAAATCCGAAAGTGTCGGCAATTTAGTGGGTTGGTTTTTTTTTTCTTGGAAAAAGAGATGAATAGAACTGGGGTTGTTCACAAATCAACCGCATGTGTCCATAATCGTTCAGTCCATCTATGCTATGATTTCTGATACAAATTACGTAAAATTGTGAAGAACATATTACCATCCTAACTAATAATCTTCAGATGTCAAACGTTTGTTCACAAATGCGCAATTGGCATTTTGGAAAGAAATGATTTGCAATGTGAGACAGCTCACATTGTGGGACTGCCTCAGAATCTCGCGTCGAAAAATTATTTTTTGATGTGAACAATTTTTTGTTAAATTTTTAACAATTTTTTTTTTACATTAGCACTTTTTAGGGGAAATATGAAGCAAATTATATAAACCCTGAACATAAGATCCAAGTTCCTTTGAATAAGCTTGGGAATTTTATTTCAACAATTTTCATATAATTTCGAGCAGTTCATAAATTTTAACATAAGCGCCCAAGGGGAAACTTCAATCCTACATAAATCCTGATCTAACTGCCGGATTTGCTTGGAACAAACTTTATTGAAAGGATCTTATGATGTAGAACATGTACAGATACCAATTTCATCCAGAACTGAAGGAGCCTAGTTTCCCACGATTTTTTTGGATCTGATTTTTTAATGTTCCTTTTTCTTTACTTTCCTACGAAAGAAAACAACAGATAGTTTTAAGAAAAAATATGCTTCGTACATTATTATACTACCGCAAGCTTATATATTACATTTAATAAAATTACAAAATTATACGGAAAAAAATAAAAATTTAAAAAAAAGTCGCAAAGCTTAATCGATTTTAATTTCAAACTTAAATTAACTGTCTTTCTCGGTACCTTTCTCATAATTACAATGAATACAACCCTAAAATATTTTTTCCCTTAGTAATGCATGATTTGTACATCCATCATTCAAATTTGATTTGAAACTGACAAAAGAAGAATTATTGAAATCTTTTAAACACATTCTTTTTTTTAACACTAGAATGCAAGCAGTATCTTGTTTGAAATATTTTCATAAAATCTCCAGTCATTAACAGGAAAAATGGCATTAATACTAAAATATAATTTTCTTAGTTATTATATTTAAGCGTAAAGTCCTTTCTTCCTTTGAGTATTAAATATATTTATTGTGGGGCAAAGTTAAAAGAAAAATAGATATATTATAAAAATGGCGTAAATGATCTTACGGGAACGTTGGTCTGTCGGGGAAACGTGCCTTACATGAAATAGAACATCTATCCGCGTACGGTTATTTTTACTTTTCATGAGTGTAAGAAATTATTCCGAAAACGTTTACGCCAACAAAAATGTCCTAAAATGATTACGATGGATTGTTTTTATGCATATAATTTGCCAAAATAGAAAACACGGTCTATTCATATAAATGATTTTAAAAAAGGAAGTTAAAAACGATTAATTGTACGCAATGCAATTTACTCACTTAACCCACTTACGGATTATCCCGTGATTTCCACGTGTAACGTAAAATGTAACGAAAATTGCTAATCCCCCGATTTCCACGGGCATCAGCTTTTTAAGTGTATTTAAAATATTATCCCACTGTTTCATCGTTAAAACATCAGTAATGCAATTTCTCAAGTATTCGGACATTAATTAAAGCTTTATTCTAGAGATGACTTTCATCGCATAAAGTAGACTAATTTTTAGCGAATCGAATTCGCTAAAAAAAGAGCAGTCAGAGGGTTAATAATAGTTTCGATGTCTAGCTCGTTTTTTTAGTGGACAATAAGTATTCCGTCAATAATAAAAACGTCGGGGCAACACATACCTGGCTGTTTGAAAGCTTCATGTACCCAAAACCTTTTTGAATACTGCTACTGAAACAACGTGCCCCATGTACACTAGTCTTGGTCTACACTAATTAAATATTTAGGAACTTCTGTAAGAAGAAACACTAATAAGAAGTAGAATATGCTGTCCCTCATATTTCTTTTGTTTTGTTAAACTGTTTTTGAATTTGCATTTTCCGATGTCGTGTTTGAGCAAATGCTGAAACCTGATTGGTTCGGGATCCATGCCTTATGCATTTAAATTTCTTGTCCACACTAGTATTTCCTTTCCACTATCAATACTGACGAAGAGGGCTGATTGACCTTGAAACCAGTCTGCCATTTTAAGCTCTTTCTTGTCCCTTTCAACGTTGTTTTCGCTCATTCAGAATGTATGCGCAAAGTGAATTTCTCTCTTTTCATAAGTATCGCTCAATTATTCGTTTAACATGCCCTCTCATCAAGCTGAACATGTAACTTTACATCCTACACACTTCCCCTACCATTCCTACTTCATTTTATTTTAGAGAACTCTAACAAGAAGTAGCATTTTCTGTCCCTCCGATTTCTTTAATTTTAGAAAACGTATGTTTGTATTTTTAAATACTAAAATACACACACACACACACAAAGAAAGAAAAGTAAATACATAGACTGCATTAAAAATTACATTTTTTTTAAATTTTATGAATCAATTTATTTTTATATAAAATACCAATAACTTTTGAGAAATGTATTTTCACTTTTAACAGTGTAATAAAACTTTGAAAAAAAACTGAATGAAAAAAAGAAGAATGTTTAAATGTTAAAAGGAAAGAAAAAATAGTTGAAATCAGACTGCAAAAATTAAATTAGTATTTATTGACACAAAGTACAACAAGCAATCAAACTTCAGTTGTATATCAACAATTAATCTCGTCACCAAAAAATAAATAAATAAAATATTATTTCCAGGATCTAAAAAGTTGCAAACCACACTGTTTCTTTTAGCTCTTTTTTTTTTAAGTCTTTCTCTTGCACGTAATGTTTCTCGTCCATAATGGTTAGAATATCTCAAGACTTACAGCACTTTCATGTATTTATTTAAACTTAAGTTATGGGTTTGTTAAATTGTTTTTCTGATTTATGTGGTACCTACCTCTCGGAAATGTAAGTTTCTTCAGAGCAATTTATGCAGGCAAGTTCAAAAGCAATTAAAATTGCAGAAAACTTTTATCTCCTGCTCTTAATCCTCTAATACCCAAGTTTTTTTATTGTCGTCCGCCTTGAGGCGGAGTCGGGAATTAGAAGGTTAATCCCCTACGCCCGCACCTTCCATTCATTGTGACAGGCATGGGCGAGACCACGGATTGGCGAAACCTGTGGTTAACCTAATTGGTTAATAACACAATAACTCCGCCTTCGTATTGACGGATTGGCGGTTTCTACTGCATCAGCAAATGTACCAATCAGTCAACACGAGGATGGGTTAACCCTGTAATGCCCATTTTTTTATCGTCGTCCGCCTTGAGGCGGAGTTGAGCATTAGAGGGTTAAAATTGAGATTTCAGTTTTTGATTGGATCTAAAATCATTTTTGGTCTAAATTTACTGTGTATTGACGAAAATCATTTTATTTGACTCAAAATTTCAAATACAAACAAGCTTCAGCAGCTTAAATTATGGGTTCGCTCATTCGCAAACAGTTCGGGAATCCGTTGTCTCCAATTTTTGATTTACGTGTGTATTTAGTAACCACTGCTTAAGCCACTTTTTTTTCTTCTTTTTTATATACACATGCAGATTTGAACTGATAAATCTTTATTCATATTTTAACAACAACGTACGACTGTAAGGTTCCACAACCAAGATGGACGCCCGATTCTTATTGACTACGAGACCTAGTGGCACTTGTAAATTACGGTTAGTTAAACGTTCTTTAGGAGAAACAGAGAATAAACGATTTTTTCACAATCAGCAGTTTGCGTACCATCTTTTTAATAGTTATCCAACTGTCGTAATTAAATAGGGTAAAATAACAATCAAATAAATTGTTATATTACTATTTTCTTACGGAAATTTTTAACAGTGTAAGATGGATTGACTATGCTCAAAGAGACCTTATCATTATAAAGATCAAATATTAGAAAGCAGTTGCAAAAGAAGAGATTCTGCCAGAAGTTTTCTGTTGAAGAAGTTGTCGAGCAAATCAAGAAAGAAGATACATCATTTTAAAGCATTTGTCGAACGTTAAATAAGTGGTTTCAAAATTTCTTATAAGACTGGGAAAAAGTTTCAGTGTATTATTTATTGTTTTAAAATAAAGTTCCTGAAATATAGAGAATCTTTAAAAAATGCCTATACTTCCCTGAAATTATAAAATTCCGAAGTTACTATTTTAAGCGATTTGTATGTTTGTTTTCAGAAATAAAACAACGATTACCAAACTAGCACTTAAAACAGTTTTTAATGATATTCTCCTAAAACAAACCTTTCAGTAGTGACCTTTCAGTAGAAAAGCATTTGACCTTATTGAAAAACATTGCTCATTTCATCTTTCATGTTTTAAGTAATACAGATCACAACAAATGACGCTCATTATTCTCCACTTCTTTCCAAACAACAATTTCATAAAAATAAAAATTCTTTAATAGCATCTTTCAGATTATACAAATTATGCCGAACTATGGAACCAATCGAGTAAAATGGGTAAATATGCAATGCATTATCCGTTTTATTCTAAAGAGATACTTAAGCAACACTATAAAAATACACTTTTTAGTAATAGGGATAATTTTACGTCGAAGTTATTAACATGTTTCTGAAGTACCTGAATTTGAATTTTACTAAATGACTGAAGTTGGGAATATTAGTAGCGTGGAGACAATGTTTTGAGCTGTTCAAGAAGTATATTTAAAACAAACTTTTTACATTTTGTTATTAAGCGAACAACATGGAAGTTTTTCCAATTAAAAATGTGTATCCAGAAAATAAGTGACATTAATTTCTTCTCCTGTTCATTCTGATAAGTAATAAAAATAGCATACTTATTTAATATTGTTACAATTATTTCTTGTCTTATATCAGCTTTTATGCAATGTCCTGTCAGCATTTAGGTAAATAAATTCTTTGTTGCATTTTTATGAATGCAAATTTAATAGTAGTTCAATCTTACCTGATATAAAAATCATTTCTAAATATTAAGTGGGTTTTTTTAATATTTATTTTTTAAAAATGGAGTTTCTAGTTTTAGGTACATGTCTTACGATTTAAGATTGGATGAATTTATTCAAAGTATCATAGCTAAGTTCTTTAAAAAAATGAGCTATCAAAAAAAAAATAAAAATTCCCGAATTTATTTACTTAATAATACTGATCGAAAATAACTGATTTTAATAAAGACAGTTTAATTTTTTAATCCTAATATCCTTTTAAAGTATAAAAATTATTTGTGGGAAAATAATTTTTATACGAGTACAATTAAGCAGTTCTTCGGGGATCTAGTCATTTTAAGGAAAATCCCAAGTGGTTAGAAATAATTCCTAAGAATTTCTAACATTGGTGTACATAAGGTCGTTCTGGGGGGAGGGGAATTTCGACACTTGGGAGATCTCGACATGTTTAATAAAATACCTTTGAAGCGTTTATCTAAAATCGTAGTACTCTTTGGGAATTGTAGCTAGATTAAGCAGAGAATAAGCACGAAAATAAATACTAAAAGTCTATCAGGTAAGTTCTTCGTGGTTTACAAAACTTGAAGTGCAACATTGACATTGATAACGGTAATAAATGTTGACGGCTTTGGTTTATGTATATTTCCGAGGGACTGAAACCAGACATTTAGGAACATGGCTGTTCACATTTCTTCCAAAATTCATTGAAAGGAATTGCACCTGCAACCGCTCAGTTGATACGTATCGAGATCTCTTGCAGTTGAGGGGCAAGTGGACACTTAGATTTTTGTCCATAACTGTATTTACGTGATTTAAAGTGTTTTTAAGTAAAACCAAATTTTTCCAATGTAATACTGATATACGAAAAAATATTATGGGATTCATTCCCAATGCCACTCACCGAGGGCACTAGCGATGGTGGGGTTACATGACGTAGAATAAGTCGGATAGCCTCGACGCAGGGCATGACAACACGAGGGAGAACATGAACTAGGTCGAGAATGGATGAAAAAGATGCGAATCACCCGGGACTCTGAAATTCAAATATTAAAACGATGGTGATATGTTTTTCGCAAGTGATGTTTCTCAAAGCGAATATGTAAACATTTTGTGCACAAGTTTTGAATAAAGTACTCAACTAAAGTCCTGACTTGTTCTTGACATATCTTCTACTGTGTGTTTACATAAATAAACCAGCCATCCGTCTAGAAAATGTTCTGAAAATATAAATGATTAAATCGACAGGTTTTAACCAGTTACTCATCATTTTTCCTTCAGGTGTCGAGATGTTCCATAACTACTATATTTCTCTAAACTGTTTATCTTTTTAAACTAAAAGCGAAGTCAATGCATTCTTTGTCTTAAAGAATACAGTTTTATTTTAAATACATTTTCTTTTAAATTGAAACAATCTCTCAGAAAGTCATGTTGTGATGAAAATAAAACAAATTGTTGAGGAACTTAAAATGAGCGAGAAAATAGTGGAATTTCAGTGGATTCCATCCCATGTAGATATTGACGGTAATGAAAGAGCAGAGCAATTGGCAAAGAAGGGTACAAAGATACATAAAGAGATGGGTCCTATTCCCTTGGATTCCCTTAGGACAACTTCAAAAAAGAATATTATGTAGATTAACAACAGAGTACTAGTAAATAAATCAAAAGATAAACCCTGGGAAAAAATAAAAGTGGATTGGGAAGAATACAGCTGTAAGCCACGTGGTGAAGCTGTGGCCAATTGCAGATTGAAAACGGGACATGATTGTTTAGCTGAACACCTTAACAAAATAGCTGTATTACCTAATATCCTATGCCTTATCTATAAAACATATTTTATGAATAAACAACATCTGCTTGCCTGTCTAAATCTTGACCCTACACTACAACAAAGAAAAGATATTTGCCTACTGTATTGGATGGCCAGGGGCCTTATGTCTTGAGCCCATGGTTGCCTCCTCTTTAGACTTTTAGCCCTCTGGGGTCTTTAAAAAAATTGTAGATTCTATTTGCATTTTTAAGCTTTTAATGTATGTTTGCCAATGTTAAAATTTTAATGTTTACTAAATTTTTAACTTTTAGTGTGTTTTATATATATGTCTTTAGTTCCATTTACACAATGTGGAATTTTAAAATTAATGTTTTTCATTGTTATCTGGCGAGTGGCCAAATGTAAATGGATTTGATTCCAATAATGGCATATGAAACAACAACGCATTCTTTTAAATGAAAGCGCAACTTTTTAACACAAGACTTTTCAAAACAAAGAGATCAGCATTTATCAATGGTAGCATTCATCACAAATTTCATACATTAAGTGCGTCAAATAGAACCATCCAATTTTCCAGCTCGTGTAGACATTGCTCTCAGAGAAAAGACATTAGTAGCTTAAGCTTTATTCACTAACATTAATACGTGACCAGTGTTTTCGGCATCTAATCCCACGAATCCGTGCTCTTAAAGTGCTCAAGCATCTCAAGCGGTGTAGTATTTGATTCTCCCTACAGTTCGTATTCAGTAATCTTGTCTAAGTAGGGAAAAGCACATTATGGGAAGAAACATTCCAGGAAAGAAAGTCTTGCTAGAATTAGGTGTTTCTTTTCTTATATTACATCATCATTAAAACCATACGTTAGAATTAAATGATACATAGCTAACTTTTTATATACATTAGTAGATAATAAAGACTCAAGCAAGGGTGGTAAAATTCAGTGAATGGTATTTAAAGCTAATTCTCAAGTTTACTAATTCAAATTCAAATTCTGTATTGAAATGTTTTTTTTTCTTTCTAATGGGGCTGCAGTATTGGTTATCAAACTGCAGCCCCATTAGAAAGAAAAAAAATATTGTACAATGCAGACCTAGTGCGTCACCAGAGATTGGTACTAACTCTTTCAGCGGCACCACAATGAGTGTGGTACCATTGCCACAATTTTTTTGACGCTTAGTTTCCCCTATATGGGGCACCTGAGCTCTCGTTGATGCAATCCGCACTATGAATTTAAATTTAGCCGAGAGTATCCATGCCAAACGAATACTCAAGGGATCTTTAACATGCCGCATAATCATACGACATGGACGTAGACGATTTTCTGCATCTTGATAATCCACCGACTTGGGCCAGGTTTAAACCTGCGATCTTGGGCATACGAGACCTGCGTCTTACCACTACGCCACTCGACTGTATTGCAATATAAATAAATGTATATGCAAAATTAAATTTCATTCTCAACAACAATTATATAACTGGTTTATGGCTATTTCCGAGGGACTGGAACCAGATACAGGCCGTTCACATTTCTTCCAAAATTCATTGAAAGGAATTGCCCCTGCAACAACTCAGTTGATGCGTGTCCAGATCTCTTGCAGTTGAGGGGCAAGTGGACACTTAGATTTTTGTCCTTATCCGTATCAAGTGCAACAAGTACATTCAAGAAAATAAACGTTAACAAGGAGTCATGAGCAAAAGCATTTAAAGAACGCCTGACAAACTAATAGACACAACATATATATATTTATATATATATATATATACCTCCCCTTCTTGAAATTATTTTATTCATTTTCATTTCTTTACATATTTACCTTTATTAATACATTTATGTTCATTTTAACCTTCCGATACCTTTCCGTACATAGCATTTGTGGCATAACTAGTGGCAGATGTGTATCTCCTAATTTTGAACCAGCTCCTAGATGAGAGACCTTCACCTAGGTTGTCACGGAGGACATTGAAGCCGTGACGGATTTTACGTGCACCAGTCACGAGAGGTAGTCGTCCTCCCAAACACTGGCCGCGGCCCAATGCTGCTTAATTTTCCGTATTCTATGGGAATCGATCTTTAAAAGACTGGTCCATGCAGAATTTTGTTCATACATTGGCCTAACTTTTTCATCTCTATATAGTATGTATCTATTTTAATATGCGTGTATGTATATATGTTACGGTGAATGTCCGAAATCGGAAAATGTCGGCAATCACCGGTGAATGTTGACATTTACCATCTATCAGACTGGAGAATGTTGACATTCTCCAATTTCGGACATTCGACGTAACATGTACACTATATAACCGAAAGTCACCAGAAACTTTCAATTAAAGACAGTTTCTCAAATTTCAAGTGAAAAATCACTTTTTTTCTTTACTATTTTTAGAGAAAGTACAACATAGATGCCATTTTCGAGCACATATATATGTTTTAATAACTGCAATACTTTTATTTCCAGAATTTTTATTCTTCCCATTTAAAAACTTTTGAATTTTATTTGTATATGCAAGAAAAAATTACAAGAACTCAATAATTAATGGTATCTAAATGTAAGATATTATAAAATATATGATTTTCCCTATCGTATATCTAAGATAATTTTCTTGTCTATTAATTGGAAGATATTCAAGGAAAATCATAATCTGTTGAGATTGAAGGAATAAATAAAGATTTTACTCTATATATTTAAAATTATCCTTTATTCCACAAGAAAGAAAAAAATTAAAATAACTTTTCTTTTTGCTTACTAATAGATTTTCAAATACCATTAAAATTAAATCAATACAAGAATGTCACTAAACTTTACTTAAAAACATAAATTACTAAACTCACGATGCATTTTTATCATGAACAACTAATCAATTTAAAATAAGAAATGATCGCATGTGGTTTAAATAAATTAAGTAAGATATAAATTCTTATGTTAGCTTTTATTTTGGTATCTTCAATGCAGTAATGCATGCGAGTGATGCGTGGAGTTTAAAGTTGTAAATTTTATGTATTTGTCTTAGTACTTATTATAATTTTAAAGCAATGTTGTGAGCTTGTTCACTCTAAGTCTTTTCTTATCTCTTCGTTCCAGGCCGTCGCAATTGATTTTTAGAATTCATTTATTAAGTTTCAAAAATAAACCGAGTCGCGATTTTAAAACTGAAATTTTATCTCTCGTGACACTGTATGATAAGAACTAAGGCGTTATGACATTCTTCTATATCCAATATACAAAAGAAAGTACCTATTGCGTTTGTTAAAGTTTTTGAGTTCTGAATTTTGGCGGATTTACACTTTTTAAGGGGTACTACGCCCATTTCGAGAATTTCTGGGAAATTCCTGTGGGTCTGTGTGCCTGTATCTATGTTTTTTTTTCGCTTGCCACTCTCATTCAAAACATGGTGCATGGAATCGAACAAAATTTGGCTCACATACGGACTCGGATGGAAACTGTTGTTGACCAGATTTTAGCGCCAAACGTTTCATGGAGTGTGTAAATTATAAGTATAAGCAGGACTGGCATGTCTTACGAACTAATAAAAGAATTCAGATAAAAGTTGTCGACAGACAAACTTCAATGGAAAAGGGTACTGATCATTTTTTCTCGCCAACACTTTCAGGAAGGGGAAAAGTAGTATTTTTTCTCTCTAAATCTGGTTGGTATATGTCAACAAATAATCCAAAGATTTAAACAAAGGTTGGCACAGAAGTAAACCTCAACGGTACAAGTGCTGATTAGGTTTTTACGGTAATAACTTTGAAAGAGTGGTGATCTGTGACGGTGAAAGATGGTTACTCTTACTTTTGATAAGTTTAAAAGATGCAATATATGAAAGAATAAGAAAAAAAGATTCGCGACGGCCAAAACGCACAAATTTTGCTTTACACTAAGTGAAATAAGAAACAACCATGTTTCAAAAGACCCGTTTCATAATGAGTACAGAACGCAGCGTGAGTGTACAGAATGGGGTAAAGCTCAGGTAAGAGTTGTAGGTTGTATCATTGCGACTTTCTGCAGTTCCATGTATTAATAGATAAATCTGAAAAGCGGACGCTTCTTGTTATTATCTGCAATAAACTCTTTTTGTTAATTTTTACAGTAGTGATACACATGTAAAAAAGACTAATACTAAAAATTACATATTTTTGTTGCCCTTTTAATAAGTATTAGTAATAATGCGAATATGTAGTAGCAATAAGTATTTCTGTCTGGCAGTGGACCAGTCGGTAGAAGCTCGGTTCCCGCAAAACACCGAAAGTGATGCAACATCGACTCAGGTCAGTGTTTGGGAGGGTGACAACCTTTCACGGCTGGTTCCTGTGGGGCCGTGTACGCTAAGGGGAGCTGGTGCTCGTTAAATAGGTCGTGGCTCCAAAGTCCTCCAAGTGAAACGATACCTCTGGGGATGCCAATCCCAGATGACGGTCTCTCATCTGGGATCTGGTTCAAAAATTAAGAGACCTTTCAAAGGGGTGGAATTCGGACTCCTGCCTACGAGGGCCCGTTAGACTCAGGAGCAGCGTACCCATTCTTCCTCGCCCCGCGCGAGGACACGACAACAACAACAACAATAATGTTGCTTGAAAACGAAAAAGTGAAAATCTAGTCTGTGTAAAGTATAGAAGGACAAAAGAAACAGTGCTACACAAATACCTATATTTTCAATAGAATTCATGAACAAGAATATTTACTCTTTCGGATTCAAAAGTTTCTTTAAATGTGATAAAGACAAAAATTAAGGAAATGGCACTAAAAGAAGAAAATGTCCCCCACAAAATGCGTTATCCGAGGATAAAATCAAATTTAATTAAATGTTTCAAGCACCACTTTATTCCAGTTTTGTAAATTTTAAGAATTCAAATAGGTTAGGGAAGTAAGGAAAAATTAAGTTGTCAGAAAAATGTTCCTAAATGCTTCTTTTCCCCTCACAATCAATCTCGAAGAAAGTTGTATGCGAAATGAAGTTTTAGAATTCCATTTTCAGTGGGGAAAAAAAGCATTTTATTATCAAAGTTCAAGATTCTGATTGCGGAACTAAGAAGTTGAACACATTCAATGTTTTTAAGAGAATGTTACGAGGTTTTAAATATATTTGAAGTGTGAATGATTTTTCAAAAATGTTATCTTCTTACTTCTATGTGATTTTATACACACATTGAGATGCCTCAAATTACTCAACTTTCGGATATTTAGAATTACACCCTATAAAAAAATTATTTTGCGGAACTGCGAGTACTTATAAGTTCCCTAAGGTTACGAAAGACATTCGAATTTTTTTAATCGCAATATTTTATAATCATAAACAAAATTATTCTTTCATTTAAAATATCACAAGAGTTCATTTATGGTTTTAGAAAAAAGTAGTGTTGGATTATTGAACTCGGTTCTTACCAATATACCGCATTATAAGACGAATAAGAATCCTTATTTTAAATCACAAATTACAATATATTACAGGAACATGTTTGAGTTAGATTCACTTATCATATTCAGTAAGACAATGAAATGAAAAATCGTATCCAATAAATAATACTCGTAATTATTACATATCCTGGAAATTTTAACTGTTGCCATCCACGAACGATGCATTTCAATTTCTTTTTAAAAAAATGCAGTTTTTTCCCCTCGTCTTTGATAGATAGTTAAAAATATTAAAAAATGATGTGACTCGTACGGTACCCTTTCCCAAACATGGAAACTATTTAGTAAATTATTCAGTTACTTTGTAGGATCGTTTCTCGTTAGCCCTTATTGGGCGTGTTTAGAAAGCTGCTAACGGTTCATTCCATGTGATAGAAGCTTTGAGAGATATTTAGTTCCTCAAATTTCAAAGGTTATATTTTCTTAATAAATGCAAACTCTTTTTATTTCAGATTTACTAATGCTTCATGTATACTTTAAAATAATTTAAGTTCTAAATTATAAGTATTCAAAAGCCATCACTGAAGTCACATTAATGTTCTTCTTTCTTTGAAAAAGTCTTTTCATAAGAAAGCATTCCCTAAATTCTCTTTTGCAACCTGTACTTCAATTAAAGCCGTACTTTCCCATAGGCTTAAAAACAATATTTTTTAAGCAAAATGCCAAAAAAGCATTGTTATGAAAATAGCGCATAAAAATTAAAATGTACCCTCATAAGAAAACCATGCGATGAACATATTCAAATGACACTAAAAGCGAAAAAGAATAATTCCATTACAAGAAAACTAACCTTAAAAACAATTTTCTACGAAGCGAATGGAGAGGTTTTCTTCTATTTTTAATTATGCAACACTATTGATATTGGAAAAAACAGTAACTTTAATACCATTTCTCTTTAAAAAATGTTTAGTTAGAGAAGAGCAAATATGTTAAAATACCTTTCAAAACATGCTATTACGACAAACATTTGTTTTAGGGAAAAAATTGAACGGAATAAAAAAGGCTGGAATAATCAACTTACACTTACAAAAATGTCAACTTCATCAGCAAGTAGCAACCATAATATATACCTCTCCAGGCTTTATTCTGAATTCTAATTATATGAGACTTTCAAGATATGTATTCTTTTGTACAGATTTACAATATTTTGTTACTTTTAAGGCTCGAATACATGTTGTACCCTGACAATTGTTCAAATGGTATGTATGCCATTGAATAATCTGTCTCATTAGCAACAATATGGCATATGTTGTTTCGATTTTCACTGAACAATTTTCATACCTAACGTAACCTGAAAGCACGCTTGCGGGCATAATGGTGTCTTGCCTCTCTCGGTCAAAATGTAAAGTGCCAGGATATTTCGTCTAGATGTAAAACACCAGAAAAGTTACGAGATGAAGAACAAGTGACAGCTTCTTCTTTCACGTAATCAGCAGTGAATTCATTTTATTTTTTACAAAAATGGTTTAAGAAGGAAACGAGGAAGAAGGCGTAGAAAAACTTGTTTTAACTGTATCACCTTATAAGAATGAATTGGTTAAAAAAGTGAAAAGAAAAATAGTGCCTAAATTTTTAAATCAAAACGAAAAATGTTCTCAAAGAGTTCGAATGAAACAAAGAAACAAAAAAAAAACTACTAAGCTAAAAGTAGAAAGTTATAATTTCTTAAACAAGTCGTCATACTGAAAATATCATAAAAAAAGCTCCAGTGACAGGGAAGAAGATAACAACAATGTTCAGACTGCTACAACTTCTCCGAAAAAAGGTTAAGTACAGTGCATTGGACGTTGGGCCAAAAATCCTATGCATTATTAGATAGAACATGAAGATGACGCCGAAGTTCCCATGAGTGGGCTATTCGAAAGTTATACATAAGATTTAACCCCTTCCCTCTCGCTCCCGTCAAAATCACGGGCTGGAGTGTTCAAAAGTAGGGCACCAAAACATTTTTTTTTTTTTTAAGTCCAGTCTAGCCCGAAAATTTATTTTTTTCTTCTCTTACATACTAGGTGATAGTATCAAACTATTTATAGTATTATTAGAGATTAAACATTTTTTTAAATGTTTTTCTTCAAAACAATAGGCGCTTCTGTTGTTGTTATCTTGAAAATTATCCGACTGTTAAGGGGTTAATAAGAAAGTGATGAGTGGCTCTGAGAGATGTTGTATTAATGTTCGTTTCTCGTCTTACTCCGCATTAGGGGCGAAATGATTAAAATTTACATTTTTTAAAAAATTTGCTATAATATAATTAAAAGTAGCAAATGCTCAAGGTTCCTTGTGTATTATTGAAATTTTATGGTTGTATGAACAAAATACAACTAAAAAGGTGTTTACCTATTTTGTAAGGGCTTAAAGTTAGCTTCCCCATCTTGACCCGCCTTCCTCTAATACCATTTAAAGCCATAAAAATTCCAAATGAGTATTTTTACTCAAAACCTCCTCCTAGAAAACTGGTAAATGCTGGCCCTAAAGCTTGGCAACCCACGCGTACATAAACTGTGTGATCATCATCGAAAGTTAAAAGTTTTGATGATGATCAAAATTATTTATCGATTTTGAAATGACAAAACTTTGAAAATTAATAATGTCCTGTTCTTTCTTACAAAGAAATAAAGTTTTTGGTTAGAAACAAAACCCCTCTTCGACAACCTATTGATAACCTACCTCTGGAGAAAAAAGAAAAAGAAGAATACACGAAAACTAATGAGTAGGAATGGATTTCTAATTTTGTTTAAAGTTTGTTCAAGGCACAGGAACTGCATAAAATGCAAACATGCTAAAATCTTACTCAACGTTTCAAGAAACTGAATGAAATAAATTATGTATTTGTGTCACTCTAAGACAATTCTGTTGACTTCTCTGGGAATAATAAAAGCATAAAACAACGCATTCGAGATTAAATGTATTCTAGTCATTTAAATAAGTTGTCTAGACGAGTTATATAAGCATGATTTCTCCTTAAAACAGCAAGATATATCTGAATTTTCTGTTCGATTTTTTTCGTTTGTAAGAATCAATGTTTCAATCTTACTAGACGAAAAAAAAGATAAATAAATAAGAAAAAGAAGGATACACGAAAGCTAATGAGTAGGAATGGATTTCTGATTTTGTTTAAAGTTTGTTCAAGGCACAGGAACTGCATAAAATGCAAACATGCTAAAATCTTACTCAACGTTTCAAGAAACTGAATGAAATAAATTATATATTTGTGTTACTCTAAGACAATTCAGTTGACTTGTCTGGGAATAATAAAAGCATAAAACTACGCATTCGAGATTGAATGTAAGGATTCTAATCATTTAAATAAGTTGTCTAGACGAGTTATAAGCATGGTTTTTCATGAAAACAGAAAGATATATCTGAATTTTCCCTTCCATCTTTTTCGTTTGTAAGAAGGAATGTTTCAATCCTACTAGACGAAAAAAAAGATAAATAAATAAGTCGTATATTAAATCATTTTCTGCTCCGTGTACTTTTCTTACCTTTTTTTTTTTTTTGCTTAAAATTCTTTTATAACTTAAACTGTACTTTCGTTTACGGTTAACATTATTACTCAAAATGTACGTTTTAATTTTTAAAATATATTTTATTACTTACCATTATTCCCTTATTTTCTGCAAAAACAATTTAAAAAAAAAAAAAAAAAACTTTATGTATATATGTATGTATAAATATATGCTCTGAAAAACATTTCTTTATTCAGATTATTATTTTGATGCTTAATAATGGCATTAAGAGCATTCTTTCGTCCCTAATTCATTTTTCTAAAACTAATAAGATATTAACTGGCGATTCTCATTAAAGAAAAAAGACATGGATTTAAAGTAAAATAACTTAATTAAGTTTTTTGGTTCCGTTGAGCAAAAAAGTGTATTGCAAGATAAATAGCCTATGTTGCTACCCCAGAAAAAAAATATGGAAAAAGAATTTACGCGTGCATGATCATGAGATATAATAAGGAATTAAAGGTTGGCAAAAAAGCTTGCAGTATATTCATTGTTCAATTTTTGTAGAGCTAAAAATCTTAGTTCATATTTACTGATTTCCATTTATTTGTTTAATTTTGTTTCGGGTTTTTGGAGGCATAAAGAACGAGTCGATTTTTTTCCTTTAAAGAAAAAACAATGTATTGATTGAACACAATTTTCTCATCATAGAATTAATCACTAATTTTATGATCTAGTTTTTATTACATTTTGAAGGGGAAAAGATCATTTCTTAAGTGCAAAAAAAAACGCGAAAATAAAGTAGATAAAATCTGAAACAGAAAGTAATTAAATTATTCTTTCATATTTTTTGAAGCATGAAAAGTAAAAGTAAGCATTACATGATAATTGTTTAAACAAAATAACGGGGAAAACATTTTATGCTCAAAAGACACAGAAAAGGCGGAAAAAATTAGCATTTTAATATTTTGGCTTAGTTTGAACATGAAAATATTGCATTCTGTTTTAAAGTGAAAGATTGAAAAAAAGGTTTCTCATAATTAAAAGAACAAAAAGCAGAGCTTTTATTGTTTATGAGTACAAATTCCAAGGCATACATTAGAGGAAGAAATGTTTATTAAATATTCTAAAAATATATATTAATGCTCTGGTTTCAGAATATTTCAGGATTAGTTTTTCTGTCAAGGATTTCATGTTCTAATACGTAGGGGAACTCAAAGCAAGTTGAACAATGCCATGTTTAATTGTTTAGAGAACAGAGGCAGCTGAATGTATTGATAAAAATACTAGCGACCCTACTGAAAAAATCAAAACGTTAGCAATAAAGTTCAGGCAGGCATTGTTAATCGAGTGTTTATTATTTGAAGATCCTACACAGTTCATTTTTGTTCATTGTATGGAAGGTCTCATCAGTTCCAAGTAAGTGTTAATTCGCTTCGCTAATTGTTTCAAATAATGTATAACATAGCTTAAATATAGATTGTACTACATAAGTGGCTGGATTGTAAATTAATTAATCAAAACGACCATTCGTAAATCTGTGACATGGGAAAAATACAGGAATTTGTTTCTCGGGGGAAAGAAAACGAATTATGCGATTCATTCGCAGAAAACAGGAAACATTTCCTAGTCAGAGCACTTTTTTTTCTAAAAAGTGTTATCAATGCCCAATTCTACTTTCTGAATTTTTTTGGAGTTTATACAGCAAGGAAGACAATAACAGCAGCGTAAATGTGTACCTATTGTGAGGAGAATTTTTTTTTCCAAAATGACTGTACCAGGACAATGATGCTCATACTAGGATAATGACAGAGATGAAGCAATGTTTTGCATATTCCCATAGTAAAAAGATTCTATTTTAAAAAGGGTGAAATTTAGCTGCAACCAACATTTGGTACTTAAGTTGAACCATTATAATGGTTCCTAGCTTCACATTCATGGTGAAACTAGGCGAAACGTTTACCATTTTAATGCTTCAACTTAGTACCAAATGCTGAATGTTGGTAACATCTAAATTTCATTCCTTTCTTCTTTTTTTTTTGTGAATGGTTGAGCGATAATTTTTTACAGTAGTGTTTTGTAGAGCCCAAATTTTATGCAAGAATTATTTTCAACTTACTTTTAATGCATGTAAAATTTTGTTAAAAATTAAGTCAAATCAAGTTGGTAGTTTATAGAGTATACTATGATAACAGAACTACAAACTGCAAATCAAAGCAAAAACAAGTAGGGTCAGTTGGGGTAATTGTAAACGCTTTTTCAATGTTTTAACTTTTGATCCTTCCCTACCTCTTGAATGAATTCAGAAATAAAATTGTGAGCATTGTAGCCACTACTGTACTTCTTGTGAGTAAATGTGTACAAAAATTTTGACTTTATGACTATTTGTTAGAAAATGAGCTAGTGTTTACAATTACCCCAGTGTGTTTACAATTACCCCAGAGATCTGGGGTAATTGTAAACAGTGATTTATATTCGAATAAGGTTGATGTAAATGAAAAATTGTTTCATACACAGTGTTCTTGAGGGCTTAAGAAGTTCTGGAGCAAAGGCTCTCAATCTGCGGCCAACAGGCCGTCTGTGGTCCGCTGAGTTATGTAATGAGTCGGCTGATATCATTTAACGAGAAATATCTTGCAAAAAATCAAGTAATGCGACAAATTTATGTAAAATTTGTCCCGCAGTGGATCAGTTGGTTAAGCTTGGATCCCACAGAACCCTGTAAGTGAAGCACAACTGGCCGGGGTCAACGCTTGGGAGGGGGGCCCCCTCCCGCGACTGATTATTCTGAGACCGAGTGCGCTAAAGGGAGCTGTGCACGTAAAATAGATCGTCCCTTCAAATGCAAACCAAGTTAGAAATAATTCCGCTGAGAGACCAACCTAGGTGACGATCTCTCATCTGGGAGCTGGTTCAAAATCATTAAGCTCTCTGAGCCAAGTGTACTTCATTCTAGCGGAGCTCATTAATAATCAGTAGGCGTTTTCTTAATTCATGGTCTCCTTGCAAGTGGGAGCCTGGATTTCCAGGTGGCGTTAGCAACAACAACAACAGTTATGTAAAATAGACACAAAAGTATAATTTGCATCAAAATATAATACTTATTGTCCTCCCAGAATACAGGAAATAGGATAAATTTAAGTGTTTACAATTACCCCAGAGTACGAAATGAAATTCATGACTAAACACTTTTAGCAACATTCCATATGACAAATAAAGATGGTTGAAACCACTTACATCGCTTTTGCAGATGAGCTGGAGACGAAAATGTAAGATCACTAAATTTTGTTAAACAACTCTTTTCACCGTGTCATTTTCAAACAATTGTGACGCCTCCACAAATGTTTCGAAACTTACAAAACTCTTTCAGTGTCTTCCCTATGTTTCCAATTCATCACACACCAGCAGTTAAGTTTTCAAAACCACCACAAGTGTTGTTATGAAGCGTGTTTACAATTACCCCATGTTTACAATTACCCCAACTGACCCTAATTATTGCAAAAATTATTAGGTTTGAAAACTTTTTCATCCATTTGTAATATAATTACACTTTAAATAAACATGAAGCATCTGTGTCTGGTCTTGTCGTTATTTTCCTGCCTCTTACATAGCAGGACAATGACGGCAAGGATAATGTCCAAATGGATGTTTTTAGGAGCTTTAAAATATTCTTCAAATTTCTTAAGGTAAAAATGTATGCATTATTATGATAACCTCATTAAGTATCCGGTATTACAATAAAATAAAAGTTTGTGCTCATCTAAGGCTTTCTAGAAGGGGCAGAAATATGACTCTTACTAAACATAAACGCACTCTCAAATAACTTTACTTTTTGCTCAGAAAGAAAATGGCGCAAACTGAAAGTTAAGATTCACATATCTATCAATTTAATTGAAAGTTTTTGCCGAAGAAAAGCTATTGTTGCTATCTATATGAGAAATATAGAGAGGCATACAATTCTCAGGACAATGACGTGTTTCCTTCCGGTTACAATTATTTTAAATATCAGAAACTAATACTAGTCTTTCAAATAACTGTTCATTGTCTAAAATACCTTTTTCTAATGTATATCTGATATGGTTTCATTTTTAAAAAATCTCATTTATTTACACCAGGCCTTGAAAAAGCACAGTTAGCTCTGGTGACAAGTCAGGACAAGGATTTTCGAACAATTAACGCTTTCAAAAATACAATCCTTAAATATTTCTCCATTTTTTACTGCATTTATAGGTGGTATCAAGTGCATCAAAGAACAAAAAATGTTTTTAACGATTATTACTTTCCTTTTGATCTGGTACAGACATATATCTGGAATAGACATATTTTTTTCCTGTTTTGTGAGAATCACATATATTTGTCTTCTAAAATCATTTAAAAAACATCATTTGAAGTTTTTTTTTAATGTCTGCATTAAGGCCTTTACATCCGTGAGGGTTCTACTAACTTGGATAAATATACACTTCAATGAAATATTTATAGTTTTTCTATGACTTTGTGTTTTTATGAATGGAATGCAAATGCTGTGTGCGAGCGTCACACAGTTTCATGTTTCTAAAACCTAATTTATTTGATATATATAATCCGAGAAGAATTAGATACAGCCTGACAAAACATTAAAAGTGGATTTTCGACACTGACAGGAAAATTTGCTGCTTTTCCTTACATTGAAAGCATTCTTTTCTTTTGATGTCAGCGCAGTGTCAAAAGGAAGTACCTAATTATTTTTCTGCAAACTACAACTCTTAACATTAAATGAAATCAGCTGTATCTGAAAAAGTTCATGCAGAAAGAAAAAAATGCATTTCAAATTTTTATTTTTCAATTTGCTGGAAAGAACTTATTGTTGAATATTTTATTTGTACTTGAGAATAATTTTTCAGATGAATAGCAGGTGGTTTTCCACTTTTTTCTCCTTTCTTTTTTGCCTTCTTTTATATCCAATGTATGGAAGTATGGGATTCATAAAAATTTCCGAGCTTCGATAGATTTACACGTTTTGAGGTGTGCTGAACCCACTTTGACTATTTTTGGAAAATGTCTGTCTGTGTGTGCAGAAAGAAGCCACTTTTGTAATTTTTCTTCGCTGTGTAATCCACGGTCAAATTTATGTTGATTTCGTATTTCGAAATTTCATCCAACCCAAAAAACACTCTAAAATGTGATTCCTCTAAAGTAAGCATGACATGAAAAATGTCAGAGGAACTTTTTGTAAAATATGAATAAAACTAAAAATATCTCAATTTAAGTTTTAAAAAGACTTACCAGTGTGAAAAGAAAATATTTTTCAGCATTAAAGATGTTCCTGGTCAAAATATTTAAACTTAATTTGATCTTGGATATTAAATTTAAAAAAAAATTGCTGCGTTAGACTTTAAAGCCATGTGGCATTAATATAACTATGAAATAAATTTTAACCTCGTTAAAAGTATTAAAAATCGACGATGATGAAATAAACCGCTATAATCAAAGAGTTGTTAATGTTAAAGGAACATTTTATAAAATTATACGTTTACATTAAGCTGTTTTTAATGGGCTAATGCATTAAACTTCTTTTATTCTCTTATATATTTTAAGGCATGATACATGGCGCAAATTTTATGGTTCAACTAAAAAATATAATCAGTTTTAAATAGCGTCATTATGATTGCAAATTTTTAAAAATGCCGTTTCTAAAAGCCGTTAAAAAGTGTTTATAGAAGAAAAAACAGTCAGCACGCCTCTTCTACTTACTTTATTCAAATTTATAGAGGCTCTGCATTAATTTATACATATTTAATTACTGAGTTTTTGTTTTTGAAATCCCAGGTTGATTTTTGTGAGAAATAAAAGTAAATATCAATAAAAGAGTATGGTAAAGAAAAAATATTTTATTTTAGAAGGAACATTTAAAAATCAAAATCAAGTGATTCTAAGTGTGACTTGCGAAGACGAATAAGATCAATTAAGTTTTCTTTCCTTACAATATAATTAGTACATTAAAAAAACATTTTACATTTCTTACTTAATAATAATGAAAGAATATCAAGTGCTCAGTACTAGTTTAACGACTATAATTTGCTAAATTACGATAATGAAAAACGGTTTTACTAAATCACTGCCACGTCATGAGAAATTTTAATAATTCAATGTATAATAATACTCATATTTAAACCTACACTGTAAAAAAATCTAGTTCAACCTTTCACCAAAAAAATGGTGAAATTTAGCTGCAACCAACATTTGGTACTACAGTTGAACCATCATAATGGTTCCTAGTTTGACATTCATGGTGAAACTAGGTGAAACTACACCATTTTACCATTTTAATACTTCAACTTAGTACCAAATGATGGTTACAGTTAACTTTCACCATTTTTTTCTTTCTTTCTTTTTTTTTTTTTTGGTGAAAGGTTGAACTAGAATTTTTTACAGAGCATTGTAATGTTGTCTATTACATATCTTCTCCTGAGCACAATACTGCTGTATGTTTGGAATTAGACAAAATACAATACTGAGAAATTAAAATGATTTATTTGAATTGGTGTATAGAAAATAAAGCAAGTAATATTCAAAATGGGAAAAAAAGAGAAAAAACTGTTTCCCTCTAGAATTACTACTAATATTTTTATTTCATAGTTCTAAACTAAGCAAGTCTTCTTTCCCGTAGACAAGCATCAGTTTAGTAACATTAGCAATCACAGCGGTTTGTCCTTAATGTATTTTTACTTCTTCAGACATGAATTCTCAAAACAGTATAAATGTCCTTTCAAGGTTACAAGGAATGCCTTTTCAGAGCAGAGGAAATTCATCTTAATCAAATCAATCTTCCAACGTTAAGCAGCAATCACTATACAAACTTCTTTGCTCTGCTTTAACAACTTTTCAGAAGTTTTTTTTAACACATAGGTATACATTTTTATTTTTTGAATACTTATAAACTCAAAAATCAGTTTCAAAAACTTGGCTTTAAAGACAAATTTATTGGTTTATTTTTAAAGTCATAGTTTTAAATTTTACAACAAAATGTTACTCTTTTGGGGGGAATTTATCATTAGCATAAAAATGTTGTTTAAGAAACTCTTTCTATGAAGAAACTCTTTGCTTTTATTCCTAAATGTCTATTCCTAAAAAAAAACAGACAATTTCATGCTGTAAAAACTCTTCATTGTTTTCTTAAAGAGAAAAGAATATTTACAAATTTGCTGTTTGAGTTGTTGAGAAAAATTATCATTCAAATTCAAACATTTAAAAACACTTTTCTGCAAAAAAAAAAAAAAAATTGTTAAAACAAAAGAAAAGATTTCAAAAGTTTTACCAGCCATTTCCATACTAACCATGTTATCAAACAATTGGGAAAGGTGATCTAATAAAAGCATTGAAGTTTCTGTTATTTTCGTTAAAACGCAAATAAACAGTTTTTATTAAATTCAGAAGTTACAAAATCTATAAATCTTTTAAGACAAAACTTTTTAAATTATCCTTCTCTCCCTTCAATTTTAAATTTTTTATTATGCGGAGCGTTTTATTATTCAGTATCTTAAATCAATTCTAAGAGCAAAAACTTAATGTTTGTTTAAATTTAACTGTGAAAGAGAAAGTGGGATTAAGAATAAGTATTTTAACGAAAAATTGAATTAAAGCAATGAATTATTTAAAAGTTAATAAAGCAAAGGATCTTTTGAACTAGATGAGTAGAGATTTTGTTTTTTAATGTTTTAATTTTAATATTTTCTATTTACTTTTAATACACTTTTGGAATATTTTGAGCAGCAAAACGTAATGGTCTAAAATAAAATATAATATCTGTTCCTGAGAGCAATAGCATCTTTAGTCCATTTTTCGAGTTTTTGCGATCAAGTTAAAAAAACAATCATTTTTAGTACCATAAGACTTAACTTTTCCGTGCGAACCTTAGAATAAAGATGTCCGATGGGAGCTTTAAAAGTTCGGAACCCTCTTGTAGCTAGTGGCTATGTTGTCAGTACTCTGTATGCCTATTAAGTGTAAACTCTCAAAAACTCTAAAAGCGGACTTAAAATACTATGGCCCTCAGTTAGAGATAATGTTTGTTTCGGTACAGAGTCTGGTATTTATTTGTATTTTGCTAAAGCATAGCAGAAAACAAATTAATACCAATTTATAATTGCAAACACTGAACCAGTAACTGTTAACTAGTATAATTACAGTTATTAACCATTAAAGTTAATTTTATCCACTTTGTTTTCATCTTTAAAGTGATGGAACAGTTAAAACGATGAAAAAGTTTCTTCACTTTTTTAATTATACAAAGAACTCTTAACAGCATATGTGTTTTCTTTATTAGTTAAACTTATTGTTATGCACACAGTTATTTTATTTTAACATAATGCCACCTAAATATCTTAATAAAGTTTTACATTTATTTCTTCTTTCAAACAATTAGAACTGCTGTTTGAAAAAAATGTTTACACGGATAAGATAGACAGTATGAAAGATTTTAAATACTATGTATTACATTTATTGGACCTGGCGTGAGGTTAAGAAATGAGCTCATGGAGTCCTGTAATTGAACAAATGATCAGGTTTTCCTACTGGACAACATATTTATGAAGTTTAGGTTTAGTAAAATTAAGCTTACTTGCGCATTTATCACAAGTAATAACTTTTTTACTCATTTGAAAGTTTAAAAAAATCCATTTTAAGATACTTTTTACATTTAAAAAAAAATTATGCATTACACAGGCTGATGGGAACTAGCAACTTGAAATATTGAAATTAAAAAACATAAATTGTGCCGGGTATTACATTTTAACATCTTTTTTCGTAGTTGTATCAGTATGATTCCTATATCAGTATAAATTTTGTTTTACAGAAAAAATTATTAATTACAAAATTATAGTGTGTCTATTAACTAATATATAACAGCAGAGAGATGTGACAAAAGTGCATTAAGTTCTTTCTCGGTTTCCCGTAGTCAAAAGGTTAAGTTGAAAGAGGGAGGGCGGGATGAATAGCATTCATTTTATCATTAAAAATGGTGTTTTGTTTTGTTGTCATAGTACTTTTGTGCGTGTGTCTGTGAGTTGTTTAATTGTCTTGGAACGTGATGTGTGAATTTGAGATGAATGTATTTTCTATGTTGTTCAAGTATATTAATCTAAATAGTAAAGATTACTATTTACTCATATCATGGTAAACCTCGTCGTCAATGTATCACTTATTTGAATTTTGTTAGAAATTATTGTTCTAACTAAAATATTGTAAATCTAAAATAAATCATTTTTCAGTAGGAAGCGCTTCTTAAACTCATTTAGATCTTTTAAAATTTCAAAGGCAAAAGGTTGTAATTCAAATCCTCCACAAAAATCATTTTAGCACAAATATGTAGTCAAAAATATTCTCGCATTTTTTACCACAAATTCTTATTTCTAAATAAATTATCATAAATATTCGATCTGCTCGGCAGGAGGAAAGCATCAATCATTTGAAGTTGAATATATGAATAAAATTACGTTGAGAAGGTATGGCATTAGTAGGAAGCAAATTCTACGTTACAATACCATGCTACCATCGGTGATGAAATAATAAATCCTTACCAGTGAAAATAGGAAAATAACTAAAGAGCTCACCTTCCCCTTCTTTAATAAAGAGCTTTTTTTTTCTTTCGAAGATGGGGAAATGTTCTAAATTCGTCTATTATATTCAGTGATAATTCTTACTTTGTATTTCTTCTTTCAAAAGCGTCATCAACCGCACAATAGAGATACTACGAAAAATTAATTTAAGTCATCTTTGTTAAATATCTTCTTGTTTTAAAAATAAGGCAGATAAAAACAAAAGATTTTTTTAAGGGGAATTTTTGTAACTTAAAAGTCGTACAGTTTGAGAATGAAAGTTTCTTTTTCCAACAAAGCCAACAAGTAAGTTTAAGGAAAATTAAGAATAAAATCATGATTTCAAAAAGTGCAGTTATGTTATTACCGCCCTGCCATAACATAAATGCGGTAAAATTAGAAATTACTGCCTGAGAAAGAGTGAAAAAAAAGAACAAAAGAGTCTTCTTGACAAAGCACTTTTCGCAAAAATGGAAAAATACTTTAGAATGTTCTGCTTTTACTTCAGAAAAATTCCTTTCCGGATATATTTTTTAACATAAAGCCGCATTTTCAATTCATTTACTTCATTCTTTTTCTCCCTACCTTAGGGCAAACCAGCTTGCAAGAAAATGCTCAAATGCGAAGAGCTTTTATCTTGAACTTTGTATACTTGGAAGATTAACTTTATTAATCCCACGATTTTAATGAATACAGAAATACCTGGGTAAATCAAATAAATAAATAAATACATTTATTACATAAAATTTTAATAATACATAAGTATGCTTTTCTTTTAGTGCAAAAAAATATAATGATACGCATGTATGACTCAATCAGATTTTTTTTTCTGACAAGACAACATGTGTTTTGTCTTTGAAAGTTTTATCTTTTATATACAAAGCTTTAACTATTTCTACAATGGATCAGTAAACTGCACCCATTTGTTACAAGAAAAATTTAAGGTACAGCAGAAAGATGATTTTTTCTCTAAAAACTCCGGAAGTTATCTCTGTTTGAATGAATTAAGCAAAAATAATGCACAATTCAAAAAACATTAATTCTTGCGTGTGACGAAAAATTTGCATCCTTGCACCTGAAAAAAAAATCAATAACGAAATGTATAGTGACTTGTTTGCATTTACATCTGATTGTTTCTATCCAACTTTTTGTGAAGTTGTTTTTCTGACTAAATCAAATCTTTTGCTGCTTTTCAATATATTTCCTTTTTCTGAGTGAATGTCATTAAAACAGGAGTACTTACAAAGTTTTTCGTTTAATTGTTAGTTACGTTAATCGTTTAACTTTTTATCCATATTCTTAAAATATCTACATTATTCAGTAATCACTGCACTTACTTTCAAGTACTTGATCTTTAAAATAACAAAACCGAATTTCTTTTAAAAATAATTTCGAAGCAGATAAGAAAGAGACATATAATGCAGCTCTTATTCGGAATTTAAGAAATCATACTCTTGAGTAAAGAAAAAACAAAAAGCAATCAAACAGTAACGAGAAGTGACGGAATTTATGATCTCATTTATGGAGCCTTTTCTTCATTATCATTTACTGAAAGGAGATGTTTTTCAAGAGACAATGCAAGGTTTATTTAAATGTCTTTTTGACGATTCTAAGATCTTTAAGTTTAAAATTAAAATGTATGCAATGATGCGTGCCGATATTTTAGTTCTCCAACATTCTTGCATTTTCCTTAATTCAAGGGTTTGTTTACACTTTGGGTAGTTATAATTAAAGTTATTCACTTGTCACCTACGTAGAGCTCGCTCTAATAGATTCATGTAGTTGAAACTTGTCATGCACGTTTATGAACCACGGTACGCGAAATCTGCAACCAGAAAATACTAGTTCAAATGTTTACTGCCAGGTGAAAAGAGGCACACGAATAACCAAAAAAAAAAAGGTAGACACAAAAAATACTATGTCATCTTACTGTTAAAAATGACGTGCTTTAAAAAAGGAAAGATAACTTCTTATTTTTTAAAGTAATTTTGACTTCAAAATGATCAGTCCTCAATTTTAAAAACTGATGTTTACTTAGAAATTATCGTCACAGAAAGTGAAAATATTAACTTCAATAAACAAAAAATTTATAGAGCAATTTTACATTTAAAAGTAATACAGCGATTTTTTTCACGATTACTTCCTCAGAATTATACTGTTTGTATTAAAATTGAGGAACTATTTACCGCGCGAGACGTCAGAAAGATTCAAGAATGTGAGTTGTCTGTTTGTCGCTTCAGAGCAGGAATAATTCGTTGTATTCAAATTGTACGCAGTAAAATAAGGAAACAGAATGGCTGAGTAGATAACAAACGCTCTTCTGGATTGCGCTAGAGCCCGCAGTTGGTACGTTTGGAAGTTCTATAATTCGTTAGCGTAGAGTCTGCGTTCAAATCCCAAGTGAGGAATTTTTTTTTTTTTTTGAATAGTCTCGAAAATTTTTTTTTACTGAATGAAACTTACATATTTTATTATTTAAAAAAAAAATCAATCTTTAGACTTTTGCATGCACTCAATATTCATTATTTGCTCTTGATTTCCTTCCTCGAATAATCTTCAATACAATACTTACCACAGATGAATGTAAATATTAATAGGCTTTTTTAAAACTAATAATTTCATTTAAGTATGTGATTGAAAAGAATGTTTGTCTCCAATCCACCATTAGTTTTTTCTTCCAGACTTGTCATACCGAAAACTCATTCATTATACAAAATGACTTTTATAATTGGAATTCTTAATAAACCCAATTTTTCTGAGCATACAAAGTAGGATCGTTTTTATAGGTTCATGTTATGCATCCAAATTAATCTTTATGGAGATCAAATGAGAGTAATCATTTACTCATTAATTCAATAAAGTACTTCAAACGAATTGCTTTTTGCTTCTTATTGTTCTATTGTTCACTGAATACTTTAGGATTTTTAGAAGGAAAAATCATAACGCTATTCAATCGTTAAGAGTGAATTTCGAAAACCTTATTTCTGGAAAACTAAACGTTTTATATGAAATGAAAAACTGTTTCATCCAAGTAAAAAAATTGTATTTGAAATTAACTTTTTTATATTACTTTATCAATGATATTTCGCCTTTCTCTTGGATATAAAAATCAGCCGCTTAAAGTAAACTTTTTGATTTAAAATGTGAAAATTAAATTTTGGGCAAGTACAAAAGTTTAGCAAACTGCGGACTTTGTTCCCAAAGAAAAAAAAGAAAGTATGTAAGAAAGAAAGGAAAGAAAAGGAAACAAATAGTTGTTAAATTAAAAGTTCCAGGAAGATACTTCAAATGCCACAGAAACATGACATTCATTTTCAACAATGCATGAAGACATGTGAAATAAAATCTATCAGACCATAACGGGTGCTACAGAAATTACAATCTATACTCCACTTTCTACAAATCCTTTTATGTTTCACTCTAATAGCTTAACTGCAATACTGCTATTTACAGGAAGAGTCCATTCGATTTCTATCCCCTTAAACAAGCACAATGTCGAAGATCGTATACGTTATTGAAAAACTGTAATTTACAGTTCAGAATTTAAATTTATAGCACACCTGGTTATTACGAATACTTGAATGTAATGCACAAATTGTTTCACCTTTATTATAACAGAGTGCGGCTGTATGTACACACACCCACATATATATATACAGGGGAGAATGGAGTCGGTTGAACTATTTTTGACGATAAACTATAATTAATAGCTATATATGTGGGAAGTGGTTGAAATCAGTACATTAAATTGCTCTTAGTTATCAAGCTACAAATGGATCAGGTTATAGTAACATAATATGCTTTATAGTAATACCTAGAAGCAATTAAAAACAATCAGAAAATCTTGCAACTGACACCGTGCCCGAAACAAGTTCTTTATAAATTTACAGAAATACTCAGTTTCCTTTCTGTATTTTTACAACAATTTTTACAGTGCAAATTTAAGCGAAATTGTGGAATTACTGCACTGTAAAACATTTCTGCAGAGAGAGAAAGTAAGCTGAGTGTTCCCTTAAATTTAAGAAAAGCTTCTTTTAAATCAAATAATCAAATTTCTTTATAACAGTTTTTTTTCCGCACTCTACAACTATAGCGTAACTTTTGTTAAGTTACGTAAAACTAACTTAAGATTTGTGACTACCAGTTAATAAAAAGATGTAAACAAATTCATAATTAAATACTGCAGATCTGTGACTACCAGATCAAAAATTGTCAAGAAATGCATTAATTATTGTTGGCGGACGATTTATTAACAGCTTTGTGAGCACTTTTAGCCTTCAACGGCCACTCTTCCCAACACCAGATGCATCATAACAGCGTGTGCTCAACTTTGCTGATCTTCGACTTTGTGTTAGAGGTGAAAAACTATCGATAGTCAGCGCCATCGATATTTTAAGATTAAACTTTCTATAGTAAGGAATTTGACGTTACTAGTGCATGAGTGCATGCGATGCGAGTACTCCAGTGTTTGCACAGCATTAGCACGTGCTTATACTGTTTTAACTGTTCAACCTTAAACTATAAAAACCTTAAACGTTTAAAATGGTGAAAGCGCACTTGAAACCGAAAATAAATTCACTTACCACTAATTTAAATGAAAAAGCTGAATACTTATGTAAAAATTCAAAAAAATGTAGTTACGTAGAAAAGCAACAAGTAATTCCTGAAAAATAAATACATAATTAACTAAACAAAATAGAAACATTAGAAAACTAAAATAAAAATGTCAAATAAATAAAAAATGAAAGTACTTACCACTTAAAAATAAATAAATAAACAAATAAAAAGCATTATTATGTAGAAAACACCAAGTAACTACTAGAAAAAATACGAAGTAAAAAACTTAATTTTTTGCGCAACTTTTAATTTATTTCCAGATGAGTAAAAGTTGATTATTTTAAAATAAAAATGTAGCATTTAAAAAAATTGTAACTTTAAAAAAAATAAAATTGGGTTCACGAATCCCCCAAGTAGCAATAACGTGTGTTTGTTTCTTACCAAATCATCCTTAGGGGGAAAAATAGTGAATTTTTAGGACATTGAAAGGCTTGGGCTTGACATTTGAGTAAAAAAAAGGCGATTATTTTAATAATTAAAAGAAAAAGAAAAATATAACACTTAAAAATGCTAAATCGACAGTAAATAAATGCACTTGCTACAATTTCAAAGGCAGACGTTGAATATAAATGAGAAAAACTTTCAGTTTTGCCAACACAAAAACTATCGCATACTATCGATTGTTTGAAAAAAACTATCGATGGTCACGATAGTCAAAACTATCGATAGTACTATCGATAGTCCTCCACTACTACTTTGTGTACCAGTAAGTTATTTAGTGCTCTCACAGATGGCGGCTCATTATCTGTTTCTAACAATTTACAGAAGGTCCTCTGTTTTTAATTTTCTGTACTTTCCTTTTATACAGTCCTTGCAGTTTCATGTCTTTAAATCTTTGTAATTTTACGTCATGCACCGGATAAATGATTTCCAGGAGATTCTCATGTATTTTGGGCAAAATCTTTTGACAGTGGATTTCTTTAAAACCTTTAATCTGTGTTCACCTTTCCATTTATATGCAACATACCCCCACACCACCTTATTATTATTATTATTATCTTTTTTTTTGCTGATGAAACGGTTCTCCAAGATAGGAACAATGGCTTATTAAAGCAAATTTAACAGAAGCATATAATGCGGATGAGACTGCTGCTTTTAATTAAGCACTAATGTTTGAACAATGTTAACGCGTTTTCTGGTACTAAACTTCTGTTTACCATTGTTCCTATTCGTCTGTTGAAAAGCCATGAAAAGAATGAAAAGAAGAAAAAAACTTTTAGGGAGTTTTTTATCTTTAAAAACAATTAACGCTTGTTGATTGAGCCTAAACATTACTACTTGAGCATAATCAAAGAACATAACTTCCAAGCAAGTCCAAAATATAATTAAAAAAATTTAATTTCTATTCAAAATTCCAACTGCCTCGTAAAGGGAAAAAACTTGAGAGGTAAAAAGTTCTGATATTAATATGACATACTAGAATGTGTTGGAATTTATTATATTTCAGCAGCTTTTATGAAACTGGTATTCCACAAGATATTAAAAATTGCTAGTGAAAACTCGGCAAAATATCGAAATTAAAAGATGTCTCATTTCTTTTCGAATGATTCTTTAATATGGGAAACTGCGGAACGGTTAACGTAAGTTATGAAATGGAAAAGTGAACACTGGAAGAAATAAAATAAAGAAAAAGTAAAAATTGAATGCTGTCAGAAAAATATTACCTATATCAGTATCAATCAGTATAAAATTCAAATTTATATAAAAGCAGTTAGAGTTAATCAAATTAAGAGTTTTTGTTAAAAAAGGAATAACACTCAAGTTTGCAAGTTTGAAAAAAATAATCCTATTAGGTAAAATTGTTCATTTTTCATTTTTATTTTTTGTTTATTAATTTATTTATTTTTAATTAAAAAAAAGACAATTGTGGGCAATAAAAAACTGTTGTACTCAAAACGCAGACAAATACAATAAAATAACGCAAAATAAACCAGTGTAAACTGGTTCGACTTAAACTTCAAAGGACTATGCATGTAAACGAAATTTACTTAAGAAAGAAATTAAATTAATTTTGTATAAAGTATGCACAAAATATACAAAATACATGTCTGTGTATGTAGGAGAAAATTTTGCGACGGCACAAAATCAAATGTATCTTTATTAGGAGGACTTGCATCCGAAAACACTTTTTCCCCCATTGATAAATCAGTTCCTTGTAACCCCAAAATACATCGTGAATACATTTTTAGAGGTTGTGGGTCCTAACGTTATTCCGGGTTTTCCCCCTTTTTTATTTGGATTAATGGGTTACGAAATAGTTGTTTTAATCTAAGAAAGCTGAATCAATTAATAGAGAGTAAATAATATTAAAATGTAAACCGGCCAAAAAAGATAAAATACAATTTCAATGGATATAAATATATATTATTGCAATAAACTTCAATTATTTACAATGTCACACAAAAAAGAAATTTCAAATGGCTTTACAACGTAGTTGTCGTACTACTCCCCAAAGCGTTATAACGACTTTTAAAAAGAACCATTTGATTTCGGCTCGAGATAATGTTGTTTTACATTCGATATAACAAACGTGAACGAAAACAACTCATGCTGGGAAGTACCACATAACGAATCTGAGACGAGTAGGGATTTTTTCATTCTTCTTTAACATCTCAACATCTCAAAGAATGCAAATTGCATTATATTTAACTACCAATTGAAGTAATAAGTGTAAATACGCAATTCATTAGCTGTTTCGTTTAAACAGAAACTTAAACTACGCTTTTAAACGCCCTTTCCCCAATAATAATGGGAATAATCATACTCCAAAATCTTTACAATGTCTGAAGTACCTAAATTTGAAAACAGCGTCTTAATGGCTAATATTAGAAACATTAATCGAATACAGACAATGTTGTGAGCTATTCTAGATCTAAATTTAATACAAACTTATGTTTGGTGATTAAAGGAAAGAACATGGTAGTTTCGTAAGTTAAAAATAAACTTTTAGAGAGTAAGTGTGGGTGCTTTCTTCTTTTATGGATTTTTCTCTCCACTACATAAGCTAATGGGAATGGAAACGATAATTTCTTTTCTTATATAGAAAGAACTCCCCACTTATTTATTCCGGAATAATCACACTTTTTATGAAATATGATGCCAAAGTTTGTTTTAAATAAATTGTAATGCATTTTAAAGAACAAATTCGCTTAACAGTGAAGATTCTTTTTTTTCCCCAATGATACATTTTCTTCTATAATTCACAACCGATATTTTCTAAGACATTCAAAAATTTAATTCACTGGACTATTATTATTACAAATTTCAATTCTGGTTTTAAATTTTTAAATACTGATAATTTTTGAAGTTTTAAATTTCAACTATTAAAACATAATTGACAAAAAAGGACTTGGTAAAAAATACTTGAAATGAATTCAAACTTGAAAAATCCAGCTTTGAGTAAGGTAACTGCACCAGTAGTGGGCCGTATTCTGGTAGTAAATCACTTGAGTGTTTAGTTTCAATGCAAGACATTCCAACACTCCAATTGCAGCATAATTGGAGATTCTTAACTATTTTCTTAAAAAGTAACCTTTTCATTCAATAATTCTTAAGTATACATTTTATACGTTTTTAAAACTAATTGTTATTGCTGTTATTTGATTATATACTCAACGTATGACTAACTGCAATAAAATTTTCAAAATAATAATTTATGGATAATGAAGAGTAGCACCCTTTTTGATCAATGTTTTACTAAATGCTCCAGCAGTGAACATAAAGAGCCCAGTACTGGAAAAAAGAACAAAGGAATTGTTCAAAACGATTTATTTATCATTATTAATAGAGGTCTGATATCCATATTTCCCCAACAAAAACTTGAAATGAAAGAGTGACAGTTAACCTAAACTTTTATCAAAAAATTGCATGTTAACCCCTTAACGGTAGCATAAATTTCACGAAAACAAAAGCAAAACACCAATTTGTTTTCCAGAATGACATTTAAAAACTGTTTATTCTCTAATTATACTATAAATAGTTTGATACTATCATCTAGTATGTAAGACAATAAATAAATAAATTTTTGGGATTAAGGGGAGGATTTTTTTAAATGTTTTGGTACGCTACTTTGGAACGTTACAGCCAGTGGTTTTGACGGGAGCGAGAGGGAAAGAGTTAAACGAAAAATTTAAATATCCTAAGACCCATATGAAGCTACTGTTATTGTATTTTTTATTGTGTATAGTTAATATATTGTTATTCTTACTATGTATGATGTTTTTAGTCTGAATTTTTAGCTGGGTGGCCCATTTTTGAGATACCTCCTATTGGTATACCAAACGTTTACTACATATATATATCCACTTCTGGTGCGTAGGAGTTATCTTAGTTATTAACTTTTTTTTTTCAACTATGTTACGATTATTTTACTATTTGGTACAATTATATTTTTAGATAAAAGTTTAGGCTCCCATAAAAAATTTAGATTAGCTAAAACTCTTTAAAGTTTCAATGATAAGGTAAATGTATCATTAATGGCCCATTAATGATACATTTACCTAATCCAATTGAAATGATTTGTTGAATAGGCATTGGAATATATATTTTGAGTGTCAGATAGCTATTTTAAAAACGATCTCTTTGTAAAGCAACAATTCGCAAATATTAATGAAATAATGCCAACTGTTTTTAAAAACTAAATTTTGACTACATACCGTTACCATGCCTATATGTATGATTTCATTACTATAATTTGCATGCATGATTTCACTAATTTAAGAATGTCATTTTACATAAAATTATCCATAAGCAACATTTTAATCTCTTAAACGGATTGGAATATCTAAATAACATGCGGAGTTTAAACTCGTAAATTTAATGCCTTTGCATTAGTACTTATAAAATCTTCAAAGAAATGTGATCTTATTTGCTTTTATGTTTTTCTTATCTTTAAGTAACAGACTACGAAAGCTGTTCGTTAGAAGTCAATTTAAAATTTAAACAGAAAACGAGTTGCAACTTCAGATTTGAAAATTTACCACTCGTGAAACTACGTAACACATTTCAGGAGAAAATATAAAGCTGTTTGTAATATCTTTTTTTTTTGGAACTTTTTTATTACTTATAAAAACATCCTTTTAACTAGTAATTATGGAATTGACTTAAATAACGGGCTTTCCAAGTAAATATAACACTCTTGTTACATCATTATTCATGCATTTTAATGCACTACTGCGTAACTCAGAAATAAAAATTTTATATTCATTAACCATGAGCTACACTTCTTCATTCTTGAGCCGTTTTAATGTGCTAAACAACATCATATTGGTTTCCTTATATTTTAGTTAGATAGTTATTTTATTTCCTTCATTTTCTACTTTTTTTTATCAATTATTTTTTATTATGTTTATACCTCAGTTTATTTAATTTCATTTTGGATGATAGCATTTCTCCCCTCGAGTTTTCTAACAGTTCTAGGGACTACAAAAACTATCTGATCACTATATCTATTTTTTCTCTTTATAATGGGGCAGCGTATGGTCACTAACCGCATAATCATCCGATTTTCTGCATTTTGAAAATCCACCAACACGGGCCAGGTTTGATCCTGAAAATTTGGGCGTACAAGGCCAGTGCCCTATCATTACGCCACCCTGGCGGCGTTATAATAACTGTTAAAGTGACTACTGTAGCTATTAAACTATTTTGTAAAATGGAAAGGAGATTCTTTTTATCCAAAAACGTAAATGTTATGGCAAAGAGAAATTAAGAAAATTGCTGAAGATAAAGCAATAAAGAAAGTGTGTTTCATAAGAAATATTTTCAAAAAAGGAAACGTCCACCCAACAAGCCCACATTTTCATACGAAATTATGAGGAAAAATATTTCATAATATTCAAAGCCGGAATTAGATTGGAAATGATCAAGAGAAAAATGCAGGAAATGGGATTAAAAGAAGAGAAGGTTACGGAAGGATTCGTTCTTCGTGGATAAAATCGATTTTAATTAAACGCTTCAAATGCCACATTATTCTAAGTTAGATAAATTTAAGGATTGAACTAACTCAGAAAAAGTGAAATTCTGAAGAAAATGTTTTAAAAAGATTTGTCTTATTCGTACAATCACAGAAGAAACCTCACGTGAATTGAAGTTTTTGGCTGCACTTATAATGAAAGAAATAAAAGATTTTTATAGCTCTGACTTCGAAAGTCAGAGATGCAATATTACAAAAATGCGGTAATGCATTTTTGCGGGGGAAAAACAATTTTAAAATATGTTTGAAATTTAAGTTATTTTTAAAGCGTGCGAGTAAAGTTCACTTTCTAAAAAAAGCACGAAAAAATATTTCATTTTCGGAAAGTACCATTTTTATTACTTAAAGCTTCAAGAAAATGGTTTCTTTTATTATTTCAAAACTAAAACTCAAAATTTAAATAAACTCTGAACTCAATACACTGTATTGCCATTCTGAACATCTAAAACATTTCTCCTGGTCAAAAATATTTTAAATACGTATAAAGTGCACGCAAGATAAATATAAAACATTAAACGAAGTCTGAGTTTCTGGGAGGAAGGAGGGGGTATAATCATATATTTTTAACTATATATTTTTAAATAACAACTTTCTAATTACACGAACAAAATCTAGCGAATTCAATCACTAGTGCAGTGGACGCCGCTTAATGGGATCAAATCAGGACAAAAAAGATTTATTAACGAAAACCGTGTGATAATGATAAACGATAAAATTCTATTGCTGGAAAAATCCGTACTTTTGCACATTAATATATAAATACACTGTCGATTTTCGCAAACAACGTTGTTGAAAAAAAAAACGTGTTGTTGAAAATACATTTAGCGGAAAAATAATAACAATAAAAAGTATAATAAGAATCAGTAAATGTTTGCCTTTAAAAGAAAAAAAATAGAGAATTACGTATTGTTGGTTTTCTGCTAATTTTACGAATTCGACGCCTTTTTTCTGCACACATCGACACAAAATTCGAAGCGCCTCCGTAATCTGAGCAGCTAAATACCTTTTATGACCAGTAATTTCGGAATATAATTTACAAACAGGATAAAAATAGTTTATTTTTCCCTAGTTTTTTTTAATTAAAAAAAATAACATATGTAACTTGATAACAATAAGCGAAGTTCTGATTACAAAAACGGATTATTTTTGAACTTAGTTTTATACAAGTGGACGGGACTTGGCGAATTTGATAACATTAAATGACTAATAACATTAAGCGTAATCACATAAAGCGACGTCCACTGTATCATCATCCAATGTACAGGCATTTTATATTCGGGCAGTTTTTAATTTCGTAATTGCAGCTCAACAACGATAACCAATTAAACCAATACAGGAATCGATCGAATTACTGTCAGTGTTGTGTAATATCTTGCTTGAATTATTCAGTAAAGCGTTTTACGATGTTAACGGTAGTAAAAGAACGTGTGTTGTATTTTATTCCAGTTACTTTGTTTTTATATTAGCGAAAGATTTTAATGACTGTTAAGGATATAGGCCTGTCACTCATACCACAACGTTAAGTAGCGTGGTGTCTTCTCTAAGTAACAAAATATCAACTGATCAAAGACATCTTGTAATTGATGTCACAAAATCTCTATTAAGTATCATTCAATGCTTTTTAATTGCAATTACAATCGTATTGATTTGAACAGTTTTACTGGCTATGTGCAAAACCATTTCCTTTCACCTTTAGCTACTCGCGATTCTTTCGGTATTCTAAACACTACTTGATAGCACTACAGCACCACTGACATAAGTTTATGAGTGTTCATTATAACGCCCGATTTGAAATATCGTAGCAGCTTGATTGTTGCTGATTACATCTACCCTGTACTTTGAAGAAATTTTTCTAACCCATAAAACGACTTATTATATTTTAACGGTCATTATGAACCTGCTGTCAATGAAATTTAAAGCAACGGAATTGTAAGAGTATAAATTACCATCCAAGTGATGGGAACCAAAAACATAGTTGCGTAGCCATTTCAAACCACATTCGTGGAACAAAGCATGAGTAAAGTACCTTACCCTTCAAAACTTCGATAGGATGTCAAATTGCACAAAAATCTAGTTAAAAACTTCCTGTAAAGTTACAGTCACAAAATCAGCTCTTAAATCTTGTTGAACTGAGTTTCAAATTTTAACCAGAGTTGTTTCTGCGAAGCTGAATAATATGTAATATAAGTTGCTAATGCCTGATTTTGGAAAAACATACCAGAAAACGGTTAAAAAATACCTATGCTAACAAACTGGAGTAATGTTTTTACTATGTTAATAAAATATAATTAACTTAAGTCTGAAATTAAAACTGAAAACTTAAAATTCAAAACTTAGACTGTAATTTATTTATGCTTGAAGATACTCAAAATTCTTTGAAAATGTATACAAATAACAAAATGCATTCTAAATTTTGCGAATCCGGTTTCGTGAGGATAACTTTTACGTTGACTTAAATAGCTCTTATAGCTCAAAATTCACTAATTTATGCTTCATATATTCAACTCAAACAAATGTAGAAGTAATTTAAACAACGTTTCTGAAGAAACACGTTCTCATTATTAACAAAAATATTTCTTTCTTTCTTTTCTTTTTCTTTTTTTTTTTTTTTTTGAAATTAAGATTAGAATGTTGAACAAAGGGGTTTCGCTAAACATCTTTTGTAATCCACACTCCCGTGAAAGCCCGCTCCTCACGTAACCGCGCAAAACACTAATTCTAAAAAACGGAATTAATCTCCTTAGAATGTCGTACCTTTGTTCTAAAAATAATCTGGCAGGAAATGTATTGTTCCATGCTTAAAAACCTACAAGTTAAGAAAGCTGAACTACTCTAATACTAAGGAAATTGTTACGCGGGAACAAAAAAAAGAGTTCTAAGAGGAACTTTTCTGTCGTAAGGAAATTGTGATCTTTGTACTATGAAACACATGTGTGGATGGCGAAAAACCGTAATATTTATAACACCTCTATTTCATCCCGAAAGGAACAAATGGGAAAAGAAATTAGGTATATTTTTTAGGACATGATCAATTTTTAAAATACATTTGAGACTTAATGGGTTAACAATAATAAATTATCTGAAATGTTTAAAACTATAATACGTACGTAGAAGTGATCGCGCGTAAGCAGACGGCAAACTAACTTCATTACAGAAAGCGAAAAAAAAATACGAAACAAAGTTAAAAGAGGTATTTTTTACTCTAAACTAGTTTATTATTCTTTCTGTTCTCTAATTTAGTAAGTTTCAGATTAGTAATGTTTTCAGAATCATATTATATTTTCCATTATCAACACACATTGACACACTTAGACCTTAGACTACGTATACTATTTACATTTCAAGTATTTCTAGAACTGGCTAATTTTTTAAGACTTCTAATACACTTGAAAATTTTAATCAATATTGAAAGGAATACATTTTACGAAAGTCGAGTCAACCAGAAAATTATGACCCAAAATCTTCAAGAGATATGTTGTTTAAATGTAAATTAGTTTTATTTTACTTATTATGTTACTTAGCTTTGAAACTCAGTGTGTGGTAACGTATAATAAAAGTTTCTATGTTAACAGATAAGCAACCAGGAACAAAAAATAATGTAATAATAATAATTAATAAATAACTAAACTGCAAACATAATTTATCGTTTAATTTTGCAATATATTTTGTGTTTTAAACATCCTTACATGTTTATGTAACCTTTTCCGTGAATATAATTGTAACTCACAAAATACAACCAATGCTGGGTTCAAGTATTATATATATATATATATCTCTTCTATGTTTGATAGCCTTATGGAAAAATACGTTTTTCACCCTTATGCGTAGCTTACATGTTTTACATGATGTTATTGTTTCTTACTTATAGGTGAATCTTTTTTCTTAACTTTTTTTTCTTAAAATTTAATCTACTCCACCCGCTTTCTTTCCTTTTTTTTCCTGCGCCGTGTGTGAAAAAAATTTTGTGTGAGAATTTGAGCAAATTTTCTTTTAAAAAAAATTAACGATGCAACAAAACTGTATTCAGAGAAAGTGATGTTCAAGTACACGCCAGTTGTTGCTCAATTTAGTTTCAGGAATTTTGTTTAAACCCTATGGGACAAACATTAGTAAACTGTACAAGATAGAAAGCTTTCAGTTTATTTCTATGCACGAAAGAACTGGTTTCATTTAACTCACTTGAATGAATCATTAATTTCAGTTTTGAAGATGTGTCTAACTGTAATCTGGACTTTCCCTCAATAAAAGCTACAATATACAAGATAAAATATTTGGACACTTAAAATTATATATAGTTACTCATATTTGTAAACAAACTCCTGACAAAAGCTTGTACACCTTAGCAGGTAAAAAGAACATACTTTAACTCACAGTTTTTTGGGAAGTTTCAGTGATTTGAGCATTTAGGGGATCCCTAAAAATTAAAAAAAGGAACTAACTTTTTATCCCCATACATCATAAAAGTAGAAAATGATTTGAAACCTTAAAAAAACTGTTAGTTAATAATTAGCAATGATTGTGGGCATTTTGTAGAGGTATCATCTATTTTAATGAGTAATGGCCAAACCACGATATTGAAATTATCACCTCCTCTACGAAAATGTCATTTTCATTTAAAGAGTTCAAATTATTAATTATTTCCCAAGTTCAATATTTTAATGAGTGCATAGGAAATGCTAAAGACATTTCTACATGAAAATCGAACCAAGGATAAAATGAAAGAGTGGAAGAAAAAAAAAGTGAACATTCGTTGTGGTGAGGACAAAAAATCCAGTTATCGTGGTTTGGAATATAAACAGTTCTTAAAAATACAACGTGTGAAAGAAAAATTGTACTGAAATTTCAAAGAAACACTAAACTGTGAGCATTCAGAGGAAAAAATATTTTTCCGCTCTACCGAAAATTTAGCCCCGTAAGAGTTCGTTCAGGAACGCTACAATGTAAAAAAATTCTGTAAAAATACAGAAAGGGAACTGAGAGTGTTTCTGTAGATTTCCGAAGAACTTGTTTCAAATCAAATAATCAAGTTTCTTGATCTCAATTTCTCAATAAACTACTAGTTTTCCCGTCCGTTACTCTGCACGATTACAGAGCGAGATCAGTTAAAGTACTCGTTAAAAAGTCACGAATCAAGTTTCCGGGTAGTAACAGCTCTATGGAAAACCGAACACTTGAGATCTGTGACAAACAGTTTAAAAATTGCAAGCAAAAGCATTATATATTGTTGGCATACGTTTTAATTCAGCTCAAGTGAGCAGCCTGGCCTTCAGCAGCAAACCCCACTCCAAAGGCTTCTCCGAGCGGTCTTAGACACAGGAATTACAACAGCATGGGCTTACAGTTCTGAGCTTGCCTGCGGTTTTGTACACCAGAAATATTAACACAATGTGTACGGGTCGTGTTTCGTGGCGGAATTGTGCCGGGCTCGGGGGTTTTGTGCGCAAATTTAGTTATTCGGTGAAAACTCAACAAATCGAAAATTTTTAATTTTTTAACCTAAACTTTTCGTATTTTATATTGAAATATATAATATTATGATTGTTGCAAACAACAAATAAAATTTTTAGTGGATAAATTTATAATAGTACTGCAAAAAATGAAAAATCAAATAAAAATATATAGTTTTATTTTTTTCGAATTATATTATTTACAATCATTCTTACATTATAAAAAAATGAAAATAGCAATCACGAAATTAATTAGCGCTATGGGCCGTCTGCTGTGATTTTGAATATCACTGCAAAGGTGTTTTGACATGCTCTGTCTCATTTCATTTTGTACAAAGAATAGCAAAAAATGTGTTTACCAGCCTACTATTTCTTTCTCTAAAAGCGATACAAAGAAACCGTGCCGTTGCACTAACCCGTACTAGTACGTGTCCCGCACTCAAGTGTCAATTGTCAGAAAACATACTAGTACGTGTCCCGCACACAATGTGTTAATCCAGGATACTCACACATGGCAACAATTTACAGAGTGCCCCCTGTTTTTAATTCTCAGTAATTTTACGCTCTTCACCAGATAAATGATTTGCCAGGAGATTCTCATGTATTTTCGGCCAAAACTTTTTACAGTGCTGAGAACTAATTTTATTGAGTGAAGAATGGTCAGGCATAATGACCAACTAGAAAAAACTTTAATGACTAATGGACAAATGAAAATACTGAATCCATAATAAGTAAGGCGTATTATTTTCATGCTTTGTCTTTAGGGGGGAGGAAATTGGTATTAAAATATTAATTTAAATAACTAGCCTACCATAAAATTTGAACTTAATACTAAACAACTTCAAAGGGTAGGCAAGGTTTTCTGTTATTCTAAAAGTTTGGATAGGTTACGCATCTTTAGATTGAAAAATGCACCGTTTGCACAAATGACGCAATTTGTAGTATGCGTGATTAAACACGCATATCAAAGATAAAATGAAAGCATTAGCGTTGAATGCTGAGGGTTTTAAAACATCATTTTTACAGCTTAGCATAAATGACTTAGGAATAGGAAATGTAATTTTTTTTAAGTTCTCCGACGAAATCTTGAAATGAGAAAAAAATCTTTTTACCTGTCATTTGTATAGTGAAAGTAATTAGTTTAAATGGCACCAATGTAATTAGAAAAAGGGTGCAAAAAAGTTCAGGATGTATTTTTGAATAAGGAAAGTGTTTGGGAACATTATTAAGCAGAAAATCGTAATTGACGTTTCTTGAGCTAATTTAAAATTTCGATTTTTTCTGCTTTTCGGTACAGCTATTAAAAGAAGTTTTATAATTGGTTTTATAAAATGCATCTTTTACCGTTGTTTCATATTGACATTGAATGAAGAAATTATATTAAAATTTAGAAGGTGAATTATACTTCTTTACTTTAGTTTTAGGTTTTTTTTCTGAGTAGTTTTTTATCCTGTAAATGATTTTAAAATAGAATAAAACTCCTTCTAACGGACACTCTTGAAATGCAGACGCCCCTCTTAGGCGGACAGTTTTTAATTTCCCAGTAGAAAACCATTGTGCCCCCCCCCCCTCAAAAAAGCCCTCTTTTGCGAATACCTTTCTATTATGGACAAATTTTTTGTCCCTCTAGTGCCCGCTTTAGAGAAGTTTTACTATTGTTTAAAGACTTAAGTGTCCCCCTTGACTCGTAGTTAAATGGTTAAGGTTGGTTGTTCGCAAAGCAAGCATGCTTACTTCATCTGACATTGAAATTGTAAATCAAAGTAGGCATTGGATTTTTAAAAAATTATAAAAACGCCATTATTTCGAAAGCTGTTATGAATTCTTACACTATTTTCAAATATATTCACATTGAGGGTTTTTCAAACTCTTAACAGTGTAAATTAGCGAAAAAAGTAAATGTACTACAATTTTTTTTTCTTTCACTTCATATCATCGTATTTATGCGAAAATTCATTTTAAAGAAGAACAAAACTGAATTTGAACGTTTTTGTTCATGGTCCACTGCACCATGTATTTTTGTGAATTCGTCACATTATCAATCCTCGGTATGCAATCAATCATCAGTAAAATGTTAAATAATTTTGTTGTGTTTGTGGCTTTGAGCCTTTTGACGACATTTCCGTTACCATTTTCATACTTTGTCTACTTTCGTAATGTTGGGATCTTAAAAATTTAATTCTTGTACGAAATTAAAACATAATTATAAAAAAATAGCAAAAACTATCAATTACGAACATTAAAACTTATTTTGACCTACTGAAAGGAAAAGGTTTTTAGGAAATGAACAAGATCATATTTACTATTACTAAAAGTTGGATTCGGAAAGAAATTTAAAAGTAGAATTTATGTATGTAGTTCTTGGTAAAGATCTGTCAAGTAATAAAACGAAAACTAGTATAAACAGGATAATATATTTGACAAATCTTTAAGAAAAATAACATGAACAAATAATGTTAACAAAACAGAAAGTAATTTAAGTAAAAATTATACGGACTCGAGAAGAATGAGAAAATATTTAGACATTTTAACCAGTTCCAAAGCTGAATTTTTGCTAATGATTTTACTTGAAAACAAACATAATTCTTTAAGGTCTCCCACCTTCTCTTGCAGCAAAATTTCGATGTAATTCTGACTAGTTACGGAAAGTAAATAACGACATTGAAAGAACTTTAAAAGAAAAAAAAAACTGAATAAACTATTCGAAGCAGTGGAGCACAATAACTTTTCCAACTCCAAGCAAAAACTCGTTGCTCCAGCTACAGATTTCTGCTGATTTTTGAAGCATAAACTGCATAACTCTCTTTCAAGACAGATAACCTAATTTTATGCAATTCAAATACTGAGTAAGAATACAATTACATTATTTTCATATTCGTAAAAACGCGAGACACATTTTTCAGATATAATCTCATTGTAAATAGATGAACATCCTGACAAAAACAGTAAGAAATGCTTTCCTGGAATGTCAGAAAAATATCCAGCTTTTCCTATTTCCAGTAAAAGCCTTTCTTTTCTCCTGGTGTCAGACCAATGTCAAAAGTAGGTGCGCAGTTATTTTTCCGGAGAATTACAACAAAAACAAAATCAGCTGCATCTGCAGCTTTTCTGTTGTTGTAGGAATAAAATGTAGCGGAATTTCAAATACTTAGTTCTTCACTTCACTTCAAAGAGTAAAATTATTTTATTGAATAATTTATATATGTGATTAAGAAGAAAGTTTCCTTTTTGAAAATGAAAAGTGACAGTATACTTTGATACTTAGTTTTGTAGGCACTAGACTTTCGTAAAACTTATTTTCACATGAAAGCATAGAAGATGGAAAAGGTGTATTATTCAAAGAAAAAAAAACACATTCTCATTTTAAATTAGTAGTTTTTAATTAATTAGTAAACTATTTTTTTTAATCAGCAAATTAATTGTTTTAAATTTTAAGTTAGTAAACTAATTTCTTATTGGCCAATATATACAGCAGGTGATCATCATGTGAACACCTATAGTTGTCTATTTAGATTGCTGCTTAACTAAAAATCTAGATTTTTCTCTTTTTTGATCAAAATGGAACGGAACAGTCTTTCGAAATTTTGCTGTTAAATGAACCAAACGGTTGAGTATATGTATAAACTTTTAAATCTTTTGAAATTTCTCTATATATGGTCAGGTGGGGCAAAGTGGTCATAAAGCAAATAAAAAGCTATAGCTTTCACATAAATAAATGAATTGATATTATTTTTAATTTTAGCTTCCAATAGTTAGGAATTAAATTTTGCAATCAGAATTATAAAAAGGCAACTCTTTAACTGAAGAATGCAGTTAACTTGTTTGCTTATAGAACATTTTGAAATTAGAACACCTCTTTCAACTTCTCTCCGAGATTTTGAAAGAATTTCCAGAAATTTGACAGTGCAGAAAGCTTTACACAAGTCTCAAAAATATTTCCTCACTAACGATTAATCTAGATTTAATGTATCTAAATTTGTACTTTAGTTTAAGTTGGGATGGGGTAAAGTGGTCATAGTATTAGGATTATCATGCATCACTGTTCTAAAACTACTTAAGGCTTATTTAGGAGATAGACATGGGCTTAATTTGCATAAGAATTAACGGAAGCTCAGTTCCTGTTATTCTTTTCAATTTTATGTGACTTTTTAAGCACAACAGAGATGGAAGTTACAATAAGACAGTTGCCTCACAATGTTATGTCCAGTATTGACGATTTATTAGAAGCGCTTTTTTTTTCTAAAACATAAATTTCAAGTTAGTCGAGTAGAATAATTCATTTTTGTAAAAAAAAATATGTAATGTGTTTAGAACTAGCAGTTTATCGAACAAGAACAATGCATAAAAGAGAAAGAGTGAAAAATAGCTAGGTTAAAATATGTATTTTTCTCCCATTTTGATTTTTAACAAGTTATAATTACCTCAGAACTCTCTTATTAACATTAATTAAAATGTAATTTAAGTAATTTAATAATTCGTTAACATTTCTTTTAACGTTTCTTACAAAAAAATTTGAATTTCATAATTATGTCTGGTATATTAAATTTAAGGAAAGACTTATAGACTGATATTTAAGGATTAAAACTTAAGTATAAGGGAAAGGAGGGTAAGAGTACGCACCTAGTAGATTGCTCGTTATAAAAATGAGAATTGAGAACTGAGAACCTTGAAAATTGACTGAATCATAGTTTATTAACATAGAAACTTAGATACACAAAATGAAAGTTTTATCTCAAAAAATTATATGAAAGAAAGCAAGAGGGGAAAAAATTGCAAATGCGTACTCTTACCCAACCTGGCGGATAAGAGTACACACCCAGGACGGGTAAGAGTACGCATTCAGAAAATGTAACAGTAGTCACATACAAATGCTCCAGTGCCTTCGTAACTGGAACATTCATCATGCCACCACTTCTTACATAATCCACGCTGGATCCAATCTTCATCATATGATTGTTTGCAAGCCTGGTCATATTGTCGCCTCATTGTTTGCTGAACTTGTTGAGGGAACTGGGTTGTCGATACAATGCAGAATAAGTTTTTTCTTTGCTTTCACGGTTTTTTTCCTTTTTCAGTTTTAAGCTCATTTTGACTTTTCATAGCAGCTCGATTAGCCATTGCTTCTTCTAATTCTCTCTACCTTTTCCTTATGTGCGTACTCTTACCCGCCGATGTATTGCTCCTCAAAATCGTCCATAGATGGCTGTAGCATTCACAATAGTAAAATTCTGACATGCTCACGTTGTTCGGAGGGAACAAAGCTCATAATGATATCTACTTAAAAAGCAAACATCAATCCTTTATTGACAAAAAAATTAATATTTCTTCACAGAAAAATTACTTGCCAACATGCAGAAATCATATTTTACCTGATAAATAAACAACAGCAAGGATGAAAATAACAATGGCGGTCTCTTGAGCCAGCTGAAAACAAATGTGTTGAGTTGATCACGCTCGCTTCTGCTTGCAGTGTTGCCAACAGGGAAAAAAGTCCCTGCGTACTCTTAACCGACCTGCGTACTCTTACCCTCCTTTCCCTTTCCTGTCACGTATTCTAAAATATTTTGTACATATGTTTGTTTTAAGACTATCTATGCAGCAGCTGAAAAGACGGAATCATTTTTCGAGCCGATAGGACCAACTTTTGGCTATAAATTGCTTAAATATATTGAATTTGTTTAAATAAGGTTTTACTTCAAAGATGAACCCTTGTTAAGTAGTTTTAAACATTATGGTTATTAATAATACATTTATATGTCTCTTTTTTCAATTATGACCACTTTACCCCGCGTACTACTCTTTTTACCCTACCCCATGGGGTAAAGTAATCATAAATGCACCCCAAAAAAAGCGTCAAAAAATTGTTTTACTTAATTTTTTCTGCCAAAATTTAATGCAACTGTTCTTTAATAATGCAATGTTAAATATCAACCAGAAAATCTGAAGATTTTAAAAACAAATTTTATTTATTGTCTATGGAAGTTGAAAAACGTGGATTTTATGATCACTTTGCCCCACCTGACCATAGTATTTGAAATTTTCACACTAACTTTTTTGTTTGAAATTTCAAACTTCCAAGCCTATTTTTTACACACCATTTTTAAAAACGGGTCTCTTGAAGCACAGAATAAATACTCGGCCAAAGTAATCACGGATTAAAAATATATATATATATAAAATTCTCGTGAAGAGATATCAAAAAAAAAATTTACTTGTGCAATCGACGTTAGTTTTCCTGCTGGTGACACGGAGAAAATTTACTATGTTTGATGATTTTTAGCTGCTGATAAATGCTTGCTAAATGCTACAATGATGATATTTTCAATGCTTAATAAATTCAGGAATTATAAATATCAAACCAACACAAGAATGTAACTATCTGGAAGACACAGCGTTCTAAGAAGCAGTAATACTTGTCACATAACAACAAAAATCAAGATATTTCAAAGTGGGTACAAATCAACCAAGACGTACAGACATCAAGTCAAAGTACCCGAAATCTCCCCTATCAATTTAACGGAATAAAGACAGCTTTTAACGCGGACAAGTAGACGAAGGAGAAAATCCACTGTCACCACCAACAACTAATGAATCTTATCAGGCTCTATCAATCTCTCAGGAGGATAAAGAACCTCTTGACGATGGGGGCAATGCAGATGAAATAAAAAATCTCCAGCTCCCACAAATAGCTGGTGATTCTCATCAGCTCTGGGAAGCGTTGAAAGATTATAGAACAAAAATATGCATAATGCTAAAACCTCGAATCATTATGTAGCCTTCAAAAAAACAAAATATCGTTGGTACTAACTCAACCCATCAATTTAAAAAAAAATGAAAGAAAAGAAAGGAAAAAAGAAGACAAAAGAAAAATCAAATAACGTAAGTATTTGATTTTTCTTTTCATTATTATTTTCGTAATTAATAAAGGAATTTTTTTTTTTTTTTGGGGGGAAGGGTCTTTTTCTGCAGATTATCTTTTTTCTTCTTTCACAATAAATGAAGCAAATATATATGAATAATGTTGAGAGAAAGATATGAAACAGAATGAGACCAAAAGTGACGTCATTTGACGATATATCGCCAAGTAGGCGACAAATTTAGAGCGAAATTTGAGATCTTAAATCTACTGTCGGTTAGACGAGATTCTTGTAGAACCCCAATGTTAAACATTGTCGATATTTATCTCGTTTCATTCAATGTTATTGCAATTTCAGATTTCAAATGCCGTTAAATTTATTTAAATTTGATGTAGGTAAGTGTCATCATTTATATCTTTTACACTATATTTTTAATATAGGCATTCAAATTGTTCCTATAAATATTCTGTAGTGAGATTTTGATTAATTTTACTGAAGCATTTACTTACAAGTACTACAAGTCAATATTTTTGTCGCCTAGCAAAATTTTATATTTTATCTAATGTGAAGTCAAAGAAAAAAACATCTCACGGCAAGATTTAATTGCTAAAACTTTAATTTGAAACAATTTTTAATGCATATCCTAATTTACTTGACTAAATTATTTTGCCAAATAATAAAGATTTAAAAAATTTTCAACATCCATTTCAACATATTAATATTTTAATGCTTACAATTAATTGAAGAGCTTAGCGTATGAACATGTTAAACGACTCCATTATTAATGAAATCTTCGTTCTGAAACTAAGTTTCCAATTATCTCAATTACTCTAACTCAAGAAAAAAGTTTTTGCCAAACAATCACATTTTAAAAAATTTGCAGCACTTATTTCAATAAATTTTTGACTCATAAAAGTTTATAAAGTTCACGATTAATTGAAGAGCTTAATGGATGAGCATGTTAAACGATACTTTTGAAGATTCGGAGATTTTTCGTGTGTGCGTATACACCTACGCAGAACAGGATGAATTTAATTTTATTTCATAAATTTCCTTCAATTTTATGAGTAGCTGCAAATGAAAATCAATTTCATTTCTTGTATTATAACCAAGTTGAAATTTAATTTGTAGTAAAATCTTCTTTTGAAATCCCCATGAAATTAATAAAAAAATAAGAAGGAAAAAAATGGAATTTTGTGAAAGGAAACATGTCATTTTCATGGAAAAACTCAATTAAGATTTCCATAAGATTTGCTTATAAAAGCAAATATTCTTTTTAAGTGGAAGATGATTCCTATAAAAGGTTTGAAGCTGTAAGCCGAACGTACAAAAGAAAATGGAGAATTTTTTTTTCGATTTTAGATTTTAATGAAACTTATCATTATTCCGTGAAAAAAAATTGAAAATTCAGTGTAAATATTAATGTCAGACAAAGTATTTTTTTTAAAAAGCTTGAAAGCGATGAGATATTAACGATGAATACGAATATTTAGAGAAGCAATGTATACCTTTACATTAAGCTGCTTTTAATGGGTAAACATGTTAAAAGCTTTTTTTTACCTCTTTTTTTCGTTTTCCAAAAAACTCATAATATCTTGCATATTTTAACTTGTCACTAGGAAAGAAAATGAATCAATTTGCAAATGGTGTCGTCATAATACACTTTGCATTTAAAAAAATATCCGTAAAATGTTAAATGAGAAAAAAAATTAGAAAAAAAATTTTTTTGCATTTTCCTAGATGGCTCCCAGTAATTTTCATACTTATTGCACGTTTTTACTCAACTTAAAATGTATGCTAGACACAAATTTCACTCAAACTTCCGTTTGATCTGAAAAACCAGTGATTGATTTTTCAGATCAAATGGAAACCTAAAATATTTCTCATAGGCTAATGTTCAACCGTAAATATACGTCAGTATTACGTTCACTGCTATAAAATTCGAAATCTGTTAAAACTACACAAAACAAAATTTTAATTTCGAATCGTGCACGATGCTTAGAACGTTTTACCATGTTGTGACATTTATCCCGAAAGTTGCGTCTCAAAGTTTGTAGGTAGTACTAAAAAACGCAAGCAGGCGTTTTATATTCCACTCCTAAAAACATTCCGCAATCTGTAAATTTGTATGTGCCTCAATGTCAGTACCAGGTGAGTATCCATGGGGGAGGGGACTTACGGAAGCACTTTAACTTTGATTTTCAAAATTTAAATAATTAGCATGATTTGAAAATAATATACATAAATTAGAAATTCACTACGTATTTGAAGGCTGTTGTATGTTTAAAAATATGTATAGAGTTTGCAGGTTTCAAAATTCAGAGCCAGATATGCAGTACGGATCCGTCTGACAAAAGACATAGAATATCCAATGAACAGCAAAATAAGGATGCGATGCGTCTCTAATCCAGACCTTATCTTCATATCCCTCTCCTTCAAAGCAAAATAGGTACGTTTCAGTACTATATAACTTTGGCGAGTAGGTTATAGGTAAGATCTCACTGGAAAAAGTTAAATAAAAAATACGTAAGAGCAATCTCAAATTTACTTCTTTAGTTATAGCAATAAAAATATCATTTGAAAAATTATAAAAGCTAGAGTTCGCCCAGTTGTCGAAATTCGACAATAATTCATTCTTCAAGTTCAATCTCGAACATTTCAACAACTTTTAGACATTTTGGTTTTTCCGTTTGAAAAGTTTGTTTTGTTAAAATAGTTCAATTAGCGATAATCTCTCCTGAGTGCGACTGATTGACCACTGAGTTGGTTATTTAATTTAATGCATTTGTAACGCATATTACACATACATTTGATCTTTCTGCACTTCTTCTCCTGTAAAGAAAATAGAAATAAAAATTTTCATGCCACCCTATTACTATTCACTAAATTAGAAATACAAAACTCACTTTCAATTTAATTAAGAGTTCAAAACGCTAATGCAGATCGAAAAATTTACGAAACGTTGATTCGAAGAAAAAAAGCGCCTAATTGTACTGGCCCAACAATCAGATTGACTTATCATATATATATATATATATATATAGGAAATGGATTAACCGACACCTTAAGATTTGTATCATTTTGCGAATGTATTACATTTCCCTTTTATTTTGTTCTTTATATTTTTCATAATTGCGTTATAAATAGTAAAAATTGTATTGAATATTGAACAAACATTGTAAACTGTAGATGTAGTATGTAAGTACCACAAATAAAGTCTTCTAAAAAAGAAAGGCTTCGAATCTACGTCGAAAGTAAAAGGAAAGAAAATATTTAACTATTTCGAAAAGTGTTTTATTGATAACACTAGAATACCTACTAACTTTTTAGAAATAAGAAAATTGGTTGACAAACAGAGGAGAAAATGGTACTTTGACTTAGCCTATTTACATATAGCTGAATAAATAAAAAATTCAATGCAAAGCTAGATTGGCAGCCTAACTTTACGTCCTAGCTTCGCACCTGCAAGTTACGTGTTCAAACCAGAAGCCATTCTAGGAGCCAGAATAAAAGCCTTTTGGAATTGCACAAAAGAAGGCCTGTGACGTTGTTCATTGTCACGTGGCAGTTGTTTGCATTCCCCCTAACGCTAATTGACTTTTATTTTATACATAGAACTCTATTTGATTCCACTGATGATACCATATAAATCGAGAATAGTACTAAAATAGTGTAATACTAAAATATTTAAGGAAAAAATTTGTCATCCACGCATGTGATTTTGGTAAAAATTGTCGTCAGATTGATGTCGTGAACCATAGTTATTTTTCATCCCTTTTGTCAAATATCGATCGGTTAAATATAAATAAGTTAAGTGAAGCATAAAAATTATTGAACCCACATCCAAAACACATTCTATTTCAAGTTGAAATATAAGTTATTGTCTTTTCTACAGTTTTATGGTATCGATATAAACTATTTTTTAAACAAACATTTTTATTGTTCTCAAGAGTAATACCATTATTATTTTTTCTGCTATATAAATACAACGTTCTTCAAAAGGAAGAAAATATTAGCAACAGAAAGCTTTGAAATCATCCACAAAGACACATACCCTCTTACCTTTTGAGGAATATTCTCTTCTCTAAATACATTATCATAAATATGCTAGCTATTCGACAGGAGGCACACTTTAGTCACTTTAAGCTGAATATATGAATACGATTACGTAGAAACGGTATGGTATCAGAAGGAAACAAATTCTATGTTATGATACCGTGCAGATACACCGTCATTGGTGGTAAAATAAGAAATTATGACCCGTGGAATTATAGAAAGCACTAAAGAGTTTTCTTTAAAAACATTTTTCTTTTGTGCCTTTAAATTCGCTTACTCTTGAGAATTCTTTGTCTAACTTTTCTTAACACAAAAGGATGAATCAGTTCCAACTTCATTGTATCCTTGTTTAATAATAATGCAAAGGCCGCTATAAGAAATTTTAAAAAGAAAAGCGTTTTTTCAAAATATTTAATTAATTTGAAGAATGAATTTTCTTTTCCAATAATCTCAATAAAAACAGCAAGAAAATTTAAAAAAAAAGAAGTCAGAAGAAAAGGAATATAATAAAAATATAAAATTCAAATTGGCGCACTAAAATAGGCATGCTTAAGATATTATTGTTGATGCATTGTCTAGGAAGTTTTTTTTTTGCAGACGATTTGACCATTTTAAGCCCAAAAAAAAAAGGGTAGGGGAGAAAGAAAAAAGAAGGCTTCTCTCCCACTGCAAGACTTCCACTTATTTCTGCTTCAAAAACTTTAACTTTTATAGCTTAGTTCGTAAATTTTCAAAAGTAGATTATATTAGTGGTAGTCATGCACATGCACATAACAATTCTTTCACCGGGTCGCAACATGAAAATTGATACTCGTTCCTTTGATAATGTCGTTGAATTCACGCTACCAGCGGTCTGTTTCGGAGCCAAAAAGAGCGAAATCAAGCTGCAATTGCTTGCAAAAAAAGGCAAGAAAAGATCTTTATTGGGCGTAAGTGCATAAAATATATTTATATCACCACTTTTGAAATTCCCTCTCTCCCCCCCCCCCCCCCCCCTTTCTCTCTTCTTTTTACTTTCTTTACCAGGAGATCGCAAAATCTCGGCGAAACACAGCTTGAGGACGACTGGGTTTTATCGCAACTTTTGGATTTTTTAAAAGCATAATCAGGGCGGTTTTCGCTCAAATCAGATTAGCATCGGTACCGCTTTCGTCTTGTCAGGTGACAAAATTACATCCGATGCACCAATATGAAATTAAACTCCTCACGTGACGGGAGCGATAACGAAGTTGATCCGAACTCACTAATAGAAGAAACGCACTAATACAGTTCTTCTACTTGATATAGATATTTTATGAAACATAAATATATTCAGAGAAACATAAACATAGGATTGCATGGTACCGTAATCTGAACAAATTGAGCCAAAGTGTTGAAATAATGAAAAAACACTTCTGTGGTATGTATTAAAGAAAATGCAAACATTTGTATGTGGCATTGCATTTCCAAAAAATGAGAAAACATGTTATGTTTCAGGGTTAAAACGTAAGAATTGACATGAGTGAAAAGCAAATCTGCAAAATTATTCGATTCATATGATCTATACCAGCACTACTCAACTTGTGGTGAACGGACCACATGTGACCTATTAAGCTTTTGTTAGTGGACAGTAAGGGCACTCAAAAATATTCACAAAAGATTATATAAACTTTTTTTTGTATAAAACTATACTCTAAAAAAGGGGTCCATAACGGTGGGGGCCTCCTCGAGGTGCGGATTGGGTGACGATAAATATCCACCAATCTGCTTCCGGCGGATACAGCACTCTTTATAGAGGGACTGCGGCATTGGGACTGTAAAGCAGGTAAAGTCAGTCCGGTCCCTATGGCCGGTTCGAGTTTTTTGGAAAGCTCGAAGGAGGAACACTGCGTTCCGTGCTCTTCAGGGTAATCTGTGATGGCCTGAGCTGCTACATACAGTAGGACGTAGTTAGCAAAAATTACCCTAAAAAATGAACTTCTTTTCTTTGTGAAAACAGCTCTAGGTTAGTGTAACCCTGAAAGAACCATTTTTTAGAAAAGTTTTGAGAAATTATAAATAGACGCATACTAATTTTCATTATTTTGTTTATTCTGGCCCGTGGAAAATAGTAGTTATGCGCAGTGTGCTTGAGGCCCGACAGAAAAGTACGGCTATACCATTGTTTCTCAAGTTTTGTAGTCTTGTGACACCCTTGAAATCGGAAAGTATATTTAAAAAGTCTTGCACCCTCCTGTTGTAACATTTTATATGTAATTGAATTTTGTAATATTTGTAGGTAATTTAAGGTGATTCGTTTAATAAAACGATGCTTCTTACTTTTGTCTTCATATTGCGACTTCCGTTATTCGAGACTCATTCTCAGTCGAGAAAGCAAGACGTATGCTACTAATGCTCAACCTACGATTCTCTGAGTTTTAGTGAGTGGCTCAGTAACAGTTAATAAATAGAAAAAAATCCACTATAATAAAAATTTATTTTTGTGCAGTCACACCCCAAAAAAGCATTTTACCCTCTGTTCGTAGTAAGCAATTGCAGATTGGATGAGCAAAAGAAGAACAATTTGTTTGATGAATTCAGTGATGATATCATAGAAATCTATACTTTCATTATTTTTCATGCTGCGACCTACGTAATGTGTGGATTAGATATTATTTGTATTCTGCCCGATACATAAAATAATAATAATAATAATAAGTACTGCTACTCTATACAGTCTTATTTTTTAAACTTTCTCTTATAACATTTCATACTTAACTTTTAACTTTAGTGAAAGGTAGTTTGATTTTTCGTGCAATTCTGAGAGAATGTTACACCAATTTCTCAGTTTCTTTCAGTAAACTTCCCATATTCAAAAGAAATTACGCAAAGGAAAGTAAATATTTTCGTTCTGTTGTAAATATGACCTAGTTGCCAAAAAAAAGAAAAAAAATGTGGGGTGTGGCTGTGTCATGGACACGGCCGTGTGTTGTACGTGAATACGTTAATGTAATGGGTTATATTTTTTAAATAAAACTAATGTTTTATATACAATCGATAGACTTTGACGACAGCTGATGATTAAAACTCAAACGAACATCGTAGCTTCTCCGAGTCAAAAGCTATACTAATTTCAAATCTCGATACGCAGCAAAATAACCTCAAAGTGGCGGCGCTTCCCTCTTTACCCCCCCCCCCCCCCGCGATGCGCCACTGTTCTCGCTTATCGTAATGAATTTCTTTGATCATGTAGTTATCTAGTGGCATAATTTAATTTTTGATGTAGAGGATATATTCGAAACTGCAACGCCAAAATGTATCCCCCGATTTTGTTATCATTAGATTTTTGGGATTGCCCCCGTATGGTAGCAAATTTAAAGACGCATTCACGTCAAAACATGCGTAGGAAAATACGGAGAAATTGCACAGCTTTTAATTAAAAGTTTTTCTTTATATTTCACTAGCTCATCGCAACAAAGGCATTCTAATAAGCAAATAAAACATGCCACTTCCTAATATGTTTCAATCACGTAAGCTATCATGAAAAGACATCAAGACATGAAATGACGCGTTTCATCGTTTTCCCCGGAGCTAATGTGTTTTTCCTTTTTTATCTTCTCCAATGGAAAATGATAAGCTTCATTAGATATGAGTTTTTTCTTGTTTACATGCTTGGTTCATGATTAATTAATATAAAGCACTCCCCACTGCTGATCAGAATTTACATAAGTATCTAGAATTTTAAATGTTATCACTAAACTTATATTGTCATTTCAGATTAAGTTAAGGCCTCTTTCTCTTGGCATGTTTTGGAATATAACAGAAAATAAAAAAAATTCTGCTTGCTAAATTTCTGGGAATAACAAGTTTATTTACAAAGATATACAAATATATATATATATATATATATATATTAATACAAACTCTGAGAATGCAAGTATTTGCAAAATATGAGAGAATGTATTTTAAGCAAAAAATACGCTGAATGTTAATTTGACCGACGAAAATTTAGCCGTCTTAGAGAAGTCCTAACATTTTATTTCAGAAATTTTGAAAATTAGCAATCTGAAAATATTCTGAAATGTTTAGAAAAGAAAAAATTACTTGAACTTTAATTTTAAATAAAATCATTCAGTGTAAAGCACCATAGAATGTGAAAAAGATCATCGTTTGTAGATGTGACATAGAATCATTTAAACAACGTCAAAGCGTGAATTCCATGAAATAAAGACATCTATAGTGCCATCCATAAGCTCGTTTATTTTCCGTGGGAAAAGAGCTTTTTTAATCACCGAAACATGAGTCTACAATTCTATTGCCATTTCTGTGCATTGATTTTGATTTTCCCACTAAGATTAACTTTTTGTTTCTTCATTATAAGGAATCGAAGGAAGATAAAACGAAGAGCTTGCCTTCAAGGGCACTCATGAAAGAACTTCCCTCTTTCATCCAAAGAACGTACTAAAGACCCCAAGTACGGCTCACTTTGTGCGTTTCTTGCCTAACTGATCTGAAATGATATATTTAAAAAAAAACGCACTAACTAATTTCTTGTGATAATGTGTAAATACATTTTCTGCACTGAAGCATTAGATTCATAAAAGAATATTTCTTTAATAACTGCAAGAAAAAGTGGCGCTTATTGCGGGAACATAATCCATTACAATCGCTTTAGTCTTGAAATCGGTTTAAAATAATGAGCACTAAAAAATATTTAGCACATAGCGTTCTTTTTTCTCCTTTATGTATACATTGTTAACTCATGTATACAATATTACACATCACCAGTTTTTAAAAAATCATTCAAAATAAAAGTTTTTTTGAATTTTTTATTCCTTAATTTTCACATTATTACAGAATCTAAAGCACAAAAAAGTACAAATATCATTTTTTTTTTTTTGTCATTAAACTACTTGAAATTCTATCCTATTTTTCAAACATGATTAAAGTGAAATCTTCACATTGCAACTACAGTTCATTAAAACTAGAACCTTCTAAAAAGCATAATTAATTCTTTATTGACATTTAAAAATGAATAAGATCGCTTTGTTTTATAATTTTCTAATTAAAGCAACGCAACGAATTGAATTTAAATTTTCAAGAAATAAAACTCAAAAATCAAATCGAAAAAACTTTTGCATTTTAGAAGCAGTATGAAAGTATTAACAAAAAATAACTTCGACTTCAACAATTTTTAAACAAGGACAAAATTCTTCATTATGAATTACTTTATTGGTTCTTTCAAAGATGAAAGAGATGTTGCATACTTGATGCTTGTCATTATTAAGGAAAATTAATCATTTAAATTATGTTTTTAATTACATGTTTTATTCCCGAGATTAAAACTAAGCAAATAAAAAAAGAATAAATCAAACAAATAATTTTAATCATTTACCTAACAACCGACATTTTATTTTTATGAACAAACAATATAGTCGATTTTCGAGTCAGCCAATGAAATTTAAGTTTAGCTAAAACCTTTAGTCTTACGATTTTTTTTATTTGCCTTATTTTTTATTTTTAATATGATTCCTTTTTTCGATTTAAAACCTTTTCAAACCAAATTGAAAGAATTCAAGGTAAACTAAGAATTCTAAAGTAACATCCTGAATGTCTCGCTTTATTACGTCTTAGAACTTTTTTGTTATAAAATTTACCAGCTGAATTCCTGAAATTCTATTTAGGAAATGACGCAAATCTATACACTTCTTAAATCATCCTTAACGGATACTAATATGAAAACATTCACTTGGGTACGTATGTAGTATTTTGTACTATGCAATTCGACCACGGAATTTTGACATTTAGGCGCTTCTGCGCAAGGCGGAAAAAAACGAATCCATTCGAGTTTTAGGGAAGTTCGTTTTGCAAGCGCGTTTATTTAGCACGCGAATCAGAATGTTTGCTTCGCTGTTTGTTGAAAGCAACTAAATTTATTAACTGGCATGTAGCATCAGGTCGGAAGAAATGAAGTATGCTAATCGAACTAGAATGAGAACAAAAACGGCACATTTCCTATACAAGCAGGTGCTCCCTTATATATGAATGGATTCTTCTTGGCGCACTGCCAGGTAGATCGCTTGGGTTGATGGTATAGCTATATCTTACTGTCTTGTATATTAGTAACTAAAGAGGCACCGGCATATACCATCACAAAAATATAACGAAAAGACGTGCGAGTGCACGCCCGTGGAGCAACTGGCGACAAAAACCAATTAGATACAGTTCACACTGGAATCCACTTCGAATCCAATACTTGTTTCATTCCTTTGTTGGCGTCTTTATATATATCAATCAAGCTTTACTAAAATTTTCGATTCTATCATTCCTTTCGAGGGACTAGCTACAAAACTAATCAAAAGGAGATCTAATTTTGGAGATTTTCCGTACACCAATTTTCGTTTAGCCCTTTTGTATTTTCTTCGGAAACAGCAATTTTGTTCATCGAGCAGAAGGTCTGATTGCGCCAACCCTCGAGCATGTCTTAAACGTCAAAAGCTAACCAGCACTTGTTTGTCATCAGTACAGCAGCTTTTATTCGATTTCTTGTATACTCCTGAGACATAGCCAATCACGCTTATAGAAAAAACACTCGATTATGCCAACTCCTTAGAGCGTTTTGGAGTAGAAATCAAACCCCTATTAATTCGTATCCGGGTCTACTTGTGTACTAAGTTTCTTTATATCCCTTACATTATTTCTTTAGATATAGCAGTCAGCGGTCACACTTACTAAGAAAAATGTTTATTTGGGCCACTTTCTTCGCGGCCAAACCTAATCAACACCAATTCCTAACAAGATTCTTCTATATACCGAATTTTGTTCTATACAGTTTTAATACGGGAAAAAAAGTAACAATACAAAAATTTTACAATTTTGCAATAAAATAGCAATTAGAAGATTCTTTTATCTGAACAATTTAGGTGGAGGAATCTTTGAAACCCCCTTATCGTGGAGGGCATTTCCTCCATCCGTCCGAAAAACAACAACCATCTTAGAAGCTGGAAACCTGTCTCGTATTTCCAGATTTTACATTTGGCAGCTTACAACGGATTGAGTAATTGTTTTATTTATAAAACACTTTGTAAACATTTTTGCTGCATAATTTTGAGCAGCTCTGACTTGCATATCAACTACTTTCTTAGCAATTATAGTATTCACACTTAAATTTCATCTTCAATAGATTGCACAAACTAATAAAACTTTTCAGCAGCTACCGAACGATTAAATTAATGAATATGTATCATTTTTAGTGGAATAAATCACAGAAGTAAGCAGAACTTATTCAATCCGAACAAACTGATTTGATAAGACGCTCGTCAACGCATTTCGCATGCGCTAAAAGCGGCGCGTTGGATGATTACAATAGGGGGCTTAAGAAACCGGCGTTTTAAGAAATTTCTGGATAAACAAAAGCCATATAAGTTGCAACACAAATTTTAAATACACATAGATATATTTTTTCTCTTTAACGTAAACCTACACTTAAATTTGCTTTCATTCTCTTACCCCCGTATAATTCAATGACAACGGTCACCCTACCGTGCAAAGTATTGACGTTACTATACTATAAATGCTGGCGCGGATAAAAAATTTCTATGTGTTCATTATCCATTTTAGTTCTGTGTTTGAGTTATCAATTTTCATGTAAGCAACCTATATAAAATTCTTTGGCTCTCTTTGTAACGAGGACCATAAATGTGTGAAGGTATTTTTTTTTTTTTAGTTTTACGGGACATATGAACTAGTATGAAACATTTCACTCATGATATGGAAGGGCTTTATCAGACCAATTCTGGTTGAGATAGTCAAACATGACGGTATTAAGTTGTAACGATGGTTATAATGACTGTGCTAAAACAAGCATCCCCCTTTTTTTCTCTCTCTCCCCCAATGAAGCTCTGTTTTCACTTTTCAATAGCGTAAAATATGAGATGAAGTTATCGAATCGAAATAAATAAACGATTTATCTCTATACCCAATGCTTCAGTCAAGTCAAAACGAGCGAAAACGCCGTTTCCATAAATATTTCATTTTGTTATACTAATAAATTACTATATAATTGGATAAATATATGTATTACCGATTACTCTTTCTTAAAAAAAAGCAAGATAATCACGAATTTTAAAGATGATCTAGGGGAAAAAAATTTTTACACGTAATAATTCGAATCAGGAACGTTCTAAAAGTTATGCATCATTGATAATAGTCTACTAATTTGGCCATCAGGGCATTATTTGCATAGAAACTAACGAGAGCTGAGCTTCCGTGAACTTCCATCCAAATGAAACCGTGTAAATATGTTAAATAATTGCCATCCTGATTAAACATCGTCAAGCATTACTTGGGACCACACATAAAGTGCAAATACACAAAACATTGCGTTCCTGCAAATAATTTCTTGCAACTGAAGCACAGAATATATCATAATATTATAATGGACTATTTTTCTATATCGAAAACACCTGTTATATAATCTTTCTTTCCTTCTTACATAATCTTTCTTCTGCGTATGGTCTCTAACATTTGGAGACCTTGTGCATTCGTCGGGAACCAACTCTTCAAGTAGCACCGGCATCCAATTCTTCAAGTAGCTCCACTATCGGCGGATGCCATTGCCCCCCACAGGAGAATTTAAACATTATTTTCTTCACTGGAAGGTGAAGCACTCATAGGCATAACCGGGGGGGGGGGGGTTCAACCCACCCCCCATTGGGTATTTACTTATTTAGGTACATTTAGGCACAGAAAAAATTTCTGGCTACGGCCTTGCAAAGCACTTTTTTTTTTCCTAAGAAAATTAAACACATATGCATATGATTTTCTTTCCTCTTTCTCTGAAGGGTTGTGATCATGACCAAAGTATGCAGCTCATAATAAAGAAGACTTTTCATCTGGTTATAATCAACCCCCTTATCACCTTGGGGGGGGGGGGGGTTACAGCGAAAGGTGGCTTCAATCACCGTACCACACACAGACTAACAGAGATCCTTTCAATCACTTACAATCGCAGAAGTAATAAGTTTCGTGGAAAATATTGTGCTCTACTGTGCTGCAGGAGCTGGGGTCTGAAAATGAAGGACCCCTGGCCAAAAATTGTCCTAATGAGTTAAGCCCTCAAGCCAGGAAGGGATGCTCATCAAGAAACTTAAAGAGCAGTTTACTTATTTATGACTTCCTGTCCAAACCCCCATTTTGGTAAAATCTTTTTTTGTAGATGAGCCGATTGGAAAACTGATGAACTGTATTTGCATTGCATTCTCATTTACAGATGTTCTCTTATCTCTTATATTTTAAATGTGTTTTTTTTTCTTATTATGGTCCGGCACTGATTGCATTACTACTCTGGAAGTCATCCGTTCAACGTTTCCAATCTCACTGCTACGGTTTAATGCTGCATTTTAATTTACAATCAAGTATTATTTATATTTTAGCTAAATTTTTAATTATTTTCGATACATAATAATGTTTGCACTCCAGCGATGGGCACGTTCGTCATCCAAAAAGAAAAAAAAAATTTGATTCAGAAGCTTGTATGCTTCTGAGGTATGTTTTGCTACAAATTTAACAAAATTTTTAGAAATTTATTGTGGGGATAAGCATTTTTGTAGGGGAATTAGGATTTTTTTTCTCTAAAATTCCACTATTTCCCAGTTTTAATATTATGAATGCTTGGACATAGAAGATTGCTTAGCACTAAATATAGAATTTTCTATTGCGTTTGATTTAAAAAATAAACTAATAGATCTAGTAATGAATGTTTAATGTTTTCATGAATCAAGGCCGTATCCACAGGGGATGAGGGACCCACGGCCCCCCCCCCCTCCAGAAATCCTTTGCAATGCATCATATATTCCTCCCTGAAACTTTGCTTAACATAAGTGTGTCGAAGACTGATCCCCCTAGAAAAAATATTCTGGATACTGCCTTGGCTTGAGGCCGTGCGGGCCTCGTTTGGCTCCGGAGCAGGATGAGCATGTTAAGAATTAGGAAGGGCAGTGAATGCTTCAAAATCATACCCTTTATATATACATATATATATATAGATGTATGTTTAGATCTTTGGTGAAGTTAGAGGAGTGGGTATTTGGGGCTTCTGCAACTTAAATTTTTGTAACTGGTCTTACATCTATAATGCTTAGGCTAACTCTGGAGGCAAGGGTTCGAGGGCTCTCCCCAGGAAACTTTTTGAAATGTTCCTAGCAATGCAATTTCGGGATACTTTGGTGATGTTAGAGGAAACAGAAAGGAGTTTGGTTACTCTCCCCCCGCTATTTTTTTCAAAATAAAGTCTTATATCTTTTAAGTTACTTTTGATGTCGCTCGTGATAGTGTTCAATGTCCCCCCCCCCCCCCCGGGAGATGCCTGAAATAAACACGGAGTATATCTTTAGAGAAGTATTTATGACTAGTAAATTTTCAACTCTTTTACACTCCTTATTGGTGCTTAGTCTGTACATTTTTAGGGTGACCCCCCCCCCTTTCACCAACCCTAGTTACGCCTATGGAAGCACTTGTACTCTGTTGATACGAAATTGACTAGGAATATAATTTTGCGATAGCATCCATAACTAATGTCTTGTCAAGGGATCTTTTACATGCCGCATAATCATACGACATGGGAACAGATGATTTTCTGCATCTTGAAAATCCACCGACACTGCCAAAATCGATCCTATAATGACCTGAGTCCCTCGCCTTACCACGACGCTACTTTGCTGGCACCTATTATATACTAATACACTCACGTAGAATATACATTATACCTTCCTTAATAATTTCACTGTAAAAGAGCTACATACCACTAATACTATACAATCAAAAAAACATATTATTTCATTCTCAACATGAAGCATGCACATAACATTTCAAACTGAATGTGTATTAAGTACGAAGAGTTTGTAACAACAGGAATCGGAATAAACGGCTCCTAATAAAGCATGAATTGCTTAATTATAATAATAAGAGGGACAATAGTAAATAATTACGTTGCTAAATTTTCATATGAATACAATAAGAGTTCTGGGTAACAACGTCTAATAAATTTACACAAAAAATAAAAATAAAAAAATTCAACAAAAAGCTAATCCAGATTTTTTTTAAAGTGATGGAAGCTCTTTTTCCTCTGACACATATTCCCATTTCTTAAGTACATTATCATAAATATCGCCTGAGCTCGGGTTTAGGAAAGCTGTAGTTATTTTGAGTAGAAAATATGAATGCAGTAGATGGGGAAATTGCACTATTTCAGCAAAGCAAATAAATTCATAGCGGGGTAGTTCTCTAGTTTCTCCATTACCGAAGGGAATATGAGAAATTATCACTTGAGGAATAGGAAAAGTACTTGAAAGTTCTCTTCCATGCAAACGGATATCGATGAATGCAAAATATATTTTTGCGCATTATTTCTTTCACAGAAAGCGTTGTTTAAGGGAAGTTGTTATTTCATCGCCATGGTACATTCTTTAGCTTAGAGCTTAGTTGTTACTGTGCCAGAACTGAATAATCTAGAAGTAATGATTAAGATATTTTAACTTATCGTCTCGTTTAATTATATATTTTGAGTATGGGCGTTATAAGCCGAAGATTGCCCAGAATTAATTATTAATTCTATAGTTAATAATCCGTTTATTGGGAAGCAATTTTTTCCACAATGCAATTAATATTTCGTTAGAGTTGGTAATTTTGGAAAATGAACAATTTTTGTGATTTCCCTAACTCGAATCGTGAACCGTGAAAACGAACACTTGTTACACACATGAACCCTGATGGGAAGTAACGCTGATTAGTTTTGTATTCCATCCTCTTCAAGAGGGGACGAATCGTAAATTTTTCTAGTTTGACATGACTGTTATAACGCAAAAAATAATACTTACAAAAATTAGTATACAGCAAGTAGACCTCAATGGAACATGTACTGCATAACTTTATGTACCCGTATACCTCCAGAAGAACTGCAAAGATTTAAACAAACATTTGCATACAGATATATCGCAAAGGAAATGAAGGAAACAGGTTTTGGTTTGTTTTTGGCACCACTCTCTTCAAGGGGGAGACAAAATTACGCAATTGAACGTTTTTCTTGCTAAGCGTGTCTCTCAAGAAGTAATGCAGGGTTGCAAACAGAAATTTCCACACCAAAATACTTTAATAGGAACAGGTAATCTGTTATGTTTATGGGCCAATCGCTCCAAGGGAGAAGAGCCGTTTGATTGTTTTAAAAAGTAAAATATTCATATAAAAAATATACAAGAAATTTTCATGACAAAAACAACACACTGATTGCTTGAGATATTGTTCTTTCAACCGACCACTTTCACTCTTTTCCATATCCAAAATAGAAAGAAGAAAGTATCGGGTTCACGAAAATTTTCGATTTAAAAATTTCGACAATTTTACACGTTTTAAGGTGTGCTGAGCCTTGTTTTGACCCCTTCTTGAAAATGCTTGTGTGTCTATCTGTGCACGGTTTTTTTATTGCCCATTTTTAACTCAAGAAGTAATGATGGGAAAATTCAAACAAAAATTGATATGTAGGTATATCTCAGGGGAGAAAAGTGCTGTGATTACATTTTGGCGCCATTCGCTGGAACGGACTGGCGCAATAGAACGCTTTACCTCCCTAAGCCTGACAGGCTATCGTATGTATTCAGAGAGTAAATGCACGTATGAATCTACGCAAATGTCGTTATCTGCACAAAAACGCCTGGTACGTTAGCATTGAATGACCAAAATATTCAAAAATTTTCAAGAAATCTATTTTGACAAGCCACATCACTGCGGGACTTTAATTAGCATAGAAATTAATTAAAAACTTACATTACCATTCTTTCTATAACTGAATTGTTTATTTCAAAAAGGTAACAACTCTGAAAAACAACGTTTTTTTCAGGAGATAGAAAAAAAATGGCTTCTGAAAAGTTGGAAAACTTTACGGGTCTGATCTTTTACTATTTTATTTAAGTAGGTAATAGCAATGCAATATTGGTAAATTAAAACGACTTTTGATTGATTATGCCATAAAAATTAATAGATTAATACTAAGATTTCTTTCTTTTTTCAAAACAGAGATGTTACTTTTTCGAAAGAAACGATTCAATTAAGATCTGAAAAAATGCTTACATAGTTAAAATTTTGATACCACTCAAATTGAATAGTTTTTCTTTTCTTCCAAGCTTCTAAGTAAATTAGAACAAAAGTTACAGCAAAAATAGCACATATTTTGAAGTTTTACTGTAGCCCAAGATGAATATTTCATGGTAATTAGTTTCTATTTTTCCCCCCATAGACGATTAAGGAAGTATTTTATTTTAAGTGTATTGCTGCTCTTTCACCTTTGCGTTAAGAAATAAAATTCTAACCAATATTTTTAGCATTTTGAGGTTTTACTGATAGCATAAACCATTTAATTAGTTTAACTTGCTTTAAAAATCTTCTTCATTTTCTTTACAATCTAAAACTTTTCAATTACAATTTGCATAATAAGCAGTCATTTTAATAATGGAAATTCAGCTACAATAATTATCAAGAAAATATTTAGATTCTGACGTGCTGCTCAGCCAATAGCTTGCAATGTCAATAAATGATAACAGTTCATCTGATAAAAATTCAAAGCCTATATAGGAATCAAAAACTACAAAAAAATTCTGCTAGGTGTATTGATATTTTCTTCAGTTTCATTGCTTAGATTAAGTAGCTCCGGAAATTTTGTATGAACTGCATTCGTCTAGTCAGAATGTTATAAGAATGTCCAATCTAATTTAAAACTTTTAACTTCTTTTCTCATTTAAATACTTACACAAGCATAGACACATCACTATTCCTACATGGCATCTGACGGTATAATCAAAACCTGCTTTAAGACTGTCTGTTTGGTTTTTTTGAATAATATATATGTGTGTAAAACAAGTTTCAGAAAAATAGTTTTATTAAACATATTGCTACAAAACATCAAAATTCTTCAAAATACAATCTTTGAGCATTGAGAAAAATAGATGTCACAATACCATTTGGATTTCCAAGGACTTTTGGTGGAAGAAAGATTAAAAATTCTATTTCCTAAAATAGAGAGGAAGAAAACAGATTTTATTCTCGAATAAGGTGCTATGATGGCAGTGCTATCTCTAACAGTGGGTGTCCCCACATCCCAGAAGCTTTATCCAGTCTGCAAAACCAACTGGAGTCACTATGCTTAGTATTTTGAAATTTTAAAGTTTGCCACTTAAAAAATAAAAAAGGTCATCATATGCAAATTTACATTTCTTATTTTTAGTGAAATTTGGGGGCCTTAATAACAATAATATTTTGAAGTTATAATCAGTGATTTTGTTCACTCGGCAAATTCAGTTAAAATCAGAATTTTTGACTTTTGGAACTCATTGCATTACTCATGAAATTAACACAATCATAGAGTAAAAAATATAATTAAGTGCATATGTACACAGATATTTTTATTTATTTGTGTGTGTGCAAAGCATTGAAAGAAAAAAAAATCATGAATATTTGTTTAGTACATGTTGCATGTAATGGTGCCACTGGCTTTGATTTTGACGACTGTTCATACTGATCACTTCAATGGTAGCTAATTTTGCCGACAAGATGCAAACTTCGCCCTGTTGGCAAGTTTGGCTAAAATCGATATTTTTGAATTTTTCACTTCATTTGGGATGCAAAACCTTTGATTTTCGTTAAAATTTCGCTCATTTTGCAATGCACCCTTCTCACTATATATATATATGTGTGTATGTGTATTTTTAGTCGGCAAAATAGTTAGGAGTCAATCGGCAAAATTGACCCCAACAGACCCCAATTTACCTTGCAACGGCGCTGCATAATAGTTATTGACTTTGCCCCAACATAAGATTTTCTCTGTTTCATTGTTTGTTCAAAAATAAAATGATCTGTCTCAAGTTCAAATGTCATGGTATCAGAGCCAGACTGTAACTCCCCTATTCCCATAGTACTGTATAGTTTACGTGCTTCGGGAGGACCCCAGACAGACGCCTGAAAGAAAAACTGACAATGCACTGAGGATCAATAAGGTTAGATAGAAGTACAATACTCCCAAGTACATGCTTATATCTCACATAGTGTACTTTTATTAATACGATTGACCAAATACACATTTTCAATTTAATTTCTGAAATGATCCGAAGATGTACTGTTTTCACACTAGTGCAAAGAGTTCACTGAGCCAAATCTATACCTAGAGTAGTAGATTCTATTAATGTTAAGAGATATCCATCATATTAATTGCTCCATGAATAAATAAAATATTCTGCCCACGATAGATACAGTGACTGCCATTACCAACCACACTTCTAAAAGTATAGCTTGCTGAATGCAAGGGGAAAGGGGTGGTGCATAGCAGATTGTTAGATTCATTTTCAGGTACTGGAAAATGCAATAGTGATAATGACAGTAAATATATGCAGATACTACTCGCCAGATTTTACAAGAATTCAAGTTATATATACTTTTAAAAGTTATCTACCCGATTATCTTCCTCCCTTTGCGAGTGACCAAAGAGTAAGAGATCATGTGAAGCAGAAGTTCTAGTTTTATCCAATCTGTCTTACTTGTCAAATTTCTTGTAAAAAAAAAAGGTTTTTTTTTCAGGTTTTTTAATAAAAAAGGGCCTAGGTTTAATGGTACATTACAAGCTTAACTTTGAATATTCACAATAAAATTTTCATCAAATTAAAAATAATCTAGTATTCACTAATTAAATCTCACTAATATAGTTTCTCTTATGAACGTTCAATATGTGCATCTCGAGTTATATGGCACACAACCAACTTAAAGTCTAATTCTTTCCACACTTAGGTAAACAGGTAAGAAGTAATGAAAGCAATAGCCTCTTCAATTCTGTGTGAGAATGCTGAAAAGTCATTAAATCATTGTACAGAGATCCCTCAAGGGTTCCATGAAGGATGAAGTGCCAAGAATGTTCAGTCATATGCAGTTGCAATTTAGTACACCAATATATCATACAATGTTTTCATATTGAAGAATATTACACTAAATGGATTAATTTTTCTCAAAAAATATGGCGTATGAAAAAGAAATATTTATTTTGATCAATAAGAAAATAATTCAAGATGTCGAAAAAACCTGAATCCAGCGATCTACTGGCAGGGCTGGGTTTTTGCCGGCAGAAAGTGGTTATAACCGGCAGAAACTGACATAAATGCATGGTATGACTCGCAGTTACCACGGACCTTCACCAGTTCCTCTGCCTTCATCATTTTATTTCTCTTGATATTAGTGATTGCTGTAGCAGATTTGGTGTTACCTAGGGCACATCACTAGGAAGCCTTTTTGTTTGTAGGATATTTGGAACTAAAAAGTTAACTATTCGACAGAAAAAAGTTGATCAAAATTATCTATTTAAGTAACATTTTCAGAAAAATGAATTAACTTAATCAGGCTGTTCAGGGAGAACAAGTAAGCAAGTAAGTGTATTTACTGCTCAAGAAAGAAAATCCTTTAAAGACAAAGATAGAATTTGGAAGATTTGTACACGTTCAAAATACTGTGATTCCTTTCCAACAAAGGAAGAGTTTGAAATGAGTAAGACATTCGTTCGAGAAATTAAGGTTATGAAGATAAGTTCAGGGCTATGAACATTTGTTGTCAATGCACGATTTTTGATTACGTCAGAAGAATGATATGAAACCTTTATTGAAATGCCACCTGAATAATTCTTCGTCCTTGGTACAAAAATTTTAATTCCAGCCTTTAGTACCAGAAGTCTGGTGTAGTTTAGAAAATGAATATACTTTCCCATTGCCACAAAAGTCTGCCTCGGCACTTTGTCGTTTGCAAACTACATGGTGCATGAAATGCTGCTATCAGTTTAGGTGTTGAACAAGGTCCTATCTAGAGAGGGGGAACCCTCCTGCACATGAAAATTTTTCACAACTTAGCATAAATTCTTTCCTGAAACTGCTTTTAATCTCAGCCCCCTCCCTCCCTGAAAAAGTTTCTGCATACAGGCTTGGTGTTGATAAAGAATAAATGCTATGACAGAACCTTAACCTGACATGAGTGTTCCATTTTTATCCATAAAACCTAATGTGAGTATATCTAAGGTAATGAGTATTAATACCATCCAACTCGTTAAAATTTTACACTTGTTTGAGTGTACACCCTGCAAAATAATTAAATGTTGGATTAAGTCAAATACATTTCAGGAAAAGAAAAGTTACTCAACAAAGTTTTTTTATTAATATTTATTTCTTGCATATTAAATATCATATACAATACAAGACTATCATGTTGTTTCAAATGGCTTTATTGTAAAAAATCTATCCAAAACAAAACTGACACTTCTCAACACACAAACAAAGTAAAGAACCAAACATAACTAACAGGAGCACAAATAACATCACCATAGCCAAAATTGTTACTCATTTAGCACAACCCAGGAGGCACGCGTGATTAAGGAATATCACAAATGCGAGTAACAATACCTGTCTATCATTTTATCATTTATTTGTGATTTACGGTTAAGCTGTAAGGTTATAACATTAATGAAGTGCAATCACCATTTTCCCCCAAAAGAAGCTAATAAATAACACTGGACAACAATGAAAATGTATCTTGAATGAAAGGGTCGAAATATTTATTACTTGCTAATCATGAATATAGCAATAAAAAAGGGAATTTGGCTCTAGTTTTTTTGTGATGTTGAGATATTACTTTGTACGATTGGGATAAAAGTATACAATAATAGTGCATTGTATGTCTTGTTTCCAATTTAATTTATAAAGAAATAAAGGTACCAACATAAAGTACCAACACATACCAGTCTTACCAATACTTACAGTACATAATAAATGTGTACATAACAAAAGGGACGACATAAAGTAAAGTCTTACAAAGTTAATTGACAAAATCGTTTCGTTTACTTCATTGCTCTGCTCTCTCCAAATGATGGGGGCACAAATAGCCTACTTTTCTTTTACTCTAGCTTTTAAGTCAGCGATTCTCAACCCGTGGGGCTCGCCCCACTACGACACGAGACGGGGGGCACACAGCACACGAGAAGGGGGGCGCGAGAATATCCAAGAGTAAACATTACTTTAAAAAATTGGTTAACTGACTGAAAGGAAAGCACACATACACATAGAAAACAAAATACATTTCGACACGCTTAATAACTTATTAAAGTAAAACAAATTATTAAATTAAAACGTTCTTAATCAAAACATACTAAATTAAAAACAAATTTAATAATTACTATTAACTTCCTTGGGCCGGTCTTTCAAAGCAAAGTTTTTCGAAGGAAGGCTTCATATTAGAAATTGTCACTCTCAGTTGTTTCTATATTTAGCCGATATCTCTAGTTGGTCTTCAAAGAAGCCACAGCAGAAAATCCAGTTTCACAAAAGTTGTTGAGGATGTTGAAAATGGTAATAGAATGCGAAATGCCCTTGTTTTTAGTGCAGAAAAATGATCCTCTACTCCTGCCTAAAATTCAAATAGTGATTTATTACTAAATTAACTATTACTATAATTACTTGTTTTTACTCTTGTTTTGGCAGTTAGTTAAAAATAATTCAAAAACTAAATCAGCACTCATATACATTGTTGTTGTATACATTTTATGGTAAGGGGGGGGGGGTGATGAAAATTATGATTGAAAATTGGGCCGCGAATACTGAAAGCTTGAGAAATGCTGTTTTAAGTGAAAGAACTTAGCGTCAAAATTCACTTGTGGCGATAGTACTATACCCACTGTGGTGCTTGATAGAGATGGTTAGATGGTACCAATCCCTGTGAAACGCACTAGGTTTGCAATTACCAGAAGCCAACAGCAGCCCATTAGAAAGAAAAAAATCGAGTGATTTGTTTCATGTATGTAATTATTAAAGTTTTTAAGATATTTGAAAACGCAATAAAATTTTACACAATTTGAATTCATAGCATTTAGTTTGTATGATGAAAGAAGGCTAGGGGCGACTGTTTGTATAAAGCCCAAGGGCGCCGGATACCGTCGGGCCGGCCTTGCTCATAATGAACCAAATTTTGAAGCAATTGAATAGAAAATTATTTTTTCAAAGTTAGGCTTAGCCGTGCAAATCGCCCCAAGTGACAATGCATTCTGTTAGAACCCCAGTTGGTGGCAGCGGTTCGCTGACTGCGGGGCACATCCCGAAAGGATTAATGTATAATACATAAAAAGAAATTATGTCTGTACACATGACCTGCAACAATTAGTCAAACAACTTGTAATAATCATACTATTTACCTCTTGATATGAAATGGTCCACAAGTACATCCCTTGCAAATGTTTTTGACAAAACTGAAGTTTTTAAACATCCACTGATACGTAGCTTAGCAAGATTAAGGCGATCCATGGTCTAAAGCAGTAAAGAAAAACGTTTTAAGAAAGAACTTTTCATTAATCAATACTTTTTAAGATAATGATTTTTTTTTTTCAATTCTTTCAAATAACTAAGAAACCTATAAGACAAATGATCAAAAATGCTTTCTGCTAAAATATGAGCACATGGGAAAAACAACGTAAATAAAGCACAAACTGTCAAATCCATAATGCAAATAGCTATTTTTAAAAAAGTGCTCAACACACAACAAGAAAGTTGTGAGAGAACAGACAACAACCAGAAAGACAGCAGGTATTTCCGACCCATTTGGTACAAAGACCTGCAGTCGTTCTAGTTGATGCTTGCTCATTCATAACATTCTTGTTGTGTGTTAAACACTTTTCTTTCCTGCACTGATGCAGAGGCTTCATTGCAGCCTCAAAATTGCTATTTGCATTATGGATTTGACAATTTGTGCTTTATTTACGTTGTTTTTGCCTTGTACTCAACTAAATAACTTGTTATTTAATTCGACTTACAGAGGGTAAAACTGATTACAAGGTTTAAAATACCGACTTTACTGACTAGAGATAAAATATTGATAAAAACTGCTTGAGTTCTAAATAAACAGCATGACTTTACAGTAATAACCTACAGTATTATGTTTTGTAAAATAGATCATTCTTTTATTCTGTAATGTAATATAAACCAAATTTAGAACAGTTTGGACCGTAATTCTTCATACTATTCACAAGATCAACTGCCAATGTGTGTTTTCATATATTATGGTAAGATAAATAACTCTCAAAACTCTCATGAAGATACTCAAAAATCATCTTAAGAAGAAAAAGTGGAGAAATAATTTCAAGTGCACATTTAATTTTGATTCAAGAAAAATTACAGAAATTCCCATATTTTTTGGAATTTTGCTTAGGGAGCTTTTCACTACTAAAGAATTTGCCTGATTTTGTTGATGATGTTAAGATTCGGCTCCTTTTCTTCCATGGTACGTTGATGTGGTGTTTTTCCTCAGTTTTTCAGGCTTTAATGTGTCAAATTTTCTCAGAAGCACTTTTCAAATTTCACTGTAAGGATACAGATAGAATATGGTTTCAGAGTACTATTTTGCTTGTTTTGTTACATAGCTTTGGTTTCATAAATTGAATAAAGAGCTCTTTCTATCTCTGAAGCAATTTTCATTACAATTATTTTTACAACTCTGGATTTTGTTGAATGTAAATTAGTCAGGTGTATCTTTAATAGATTATTTTTAAAAATTAACAGATGGGTTTACCAATTTTTATGCATAAATTAATAGCAAATACACATACACACACATACACATGTGTAAATATATACGCACGTGCATACAAGGGGGGGGGGGCACAGAAAAATTTGGCAACCATAAGGGGGCCGCAGTAAAAAAAGGTTGAGAACCCCTGTTCTACATAATGTACTAATTCTCCTATAGTATTGACTAATTAGTGATTTAATTGCATCATTAAAGGTTACTCTCCCTGTGACATTTGTGATTTGTTGATTGTGCTATCAAAGAGAGATGTCAATGCTGTTAGTTTGATAACCATAGCACAACAAACTATTACAACCAAGACAAAATGTCTTTGCCGCTTTTGGAGTGAAAGCACCCGTATAAGCCAAAAGTGGGAAGGAAATTGGAAAAATGCCAATATCTTCATGATTCTAAGTACAACTTTTACAAAAATGCACAATGAAAATAATTGTACATGGCAATCTAACTATTTTCTGAAATTTACAGCTTATTCCCAGCTTTTTGTGATGCATGATTATCTAAAATACTTTTCTCCTTTTTCAATTTGTTAATGATCCCCTTAATGCAAGAGCGAATGAATTTTTACTGGAAGTTGTGAACATTGTATATTAAAACATGACTAAATAAGTAAAAAACTTTTTTTTTGCATCAGAGTGAGTGCATCTATTAATTTGGCCAAGTACTGTACATGTGTATTAAGTGAGGGTAATTTTACTCTTTCCATGAGATCATTTAATCATATAAGCCCCTTTTGGTGGCACACAATTACAGAATATTGTTATTTAACCCAGAACGGGTGTTCTGGACTAGATAACTTACAACAGAAAAGTTTTAGAATCTCTTCTCTGAACTTTAATGCTGCACATTTTTAAGTTGTTTAAAATAGTTTGATTTTATCCTTACGCTTTATTTTATTTCATTAGTTTATTATTATTATTTATTTATTTATTTATTTTTTTTTTGGCAGGGAACCGATTTATGTTAAGTTCTAAATAGTCATGTGAGAAATTTTTCTAGCAAGCACAAATCTAAACAAACTTTATCAATTTCCTTTCTAAATACCCAGTCATTAAATTAGTACAGTTTAGGAAATAAACCATACATAGATCATGAAAGGATGTACCAGCAAAAGTGAGCAGGGAATAAGGCTTCCAATTTATAAAATAAAAATCTAAATATATAATCTAAGGGTTCCCAAATTTCAAAAGAAATAAAGAAGCTAAGTTTGAAATTACATAGGTTTGACACAAATTCATCCAATATTCACAACAGTATAAACAAATAACAAAGCGACTTCGTAAAGTACAGCAGACCTTGCTGAGGGTCCAGGTTTTAATTCTGACAAGAACATGGATGTCATTGATTAATATGGAATATTTTCTGATCAAGTTCTTGTAGCTTGGATCCCTTTTTAAGCTGTAGCACTTCCAATGCTCCAGCAGAGATGTTTATGCTCGGACTGTTTAGCCAAATATAAGTGCACAAGATAGTTCATTATAATGGTTACAATCAAAGTTCCAAGCTGATGAAAATCCGATTTTATTGATTGCAATTTATACCCTCTTTGGCATCTTTTTAGTTTTTACGAAAAGAAGGGAAAAAAAGATGATGTTACCATTTTTTAACAAACTGTTTTAGAATTTTGCAAAAAAAAATACTGACAGATACCAGGGTTCGTTATTATTTTGATTTTTTTAAAAATATATAAAAAAAATCGGATTTTTTGATTTAAATCGGATTTTTTTAATTTAAATCAGATTTTTTTGATTTTTTAAAAAAGAGCTTAAATATTTTGGATATTTATTATGTTACATTCATAGAAAAAATATGGCATGTTAATCAATATGCAATAACACACTTTTAAGCTATTTTCATAACAATAAATATTTTTTAATAATAATAATGATAAACAAATTTTAATACGAATGCATGACTCAAATGAAACTTATAACCCTACCAGGAATAATAGTACACTCATAAGTACGGAGAAAATGAACAAATTTAATCTGAATTATTTTGCTGTTGAAAGCTGTAAAAAGTAACAATAGTGTGTACTTTATTTTTACATTGAGAGTACTTTAATCATTTTTCTATGTTATAAATGAAAAAGTCTGAAAATTTTTACCCATTTAGTAAAATCATATGCTCACACCATTGCTAAAAGCTGAAACTTTTTGTTTTAGTCAAATATCTTTATTAAAAACTTCTATGATAAAAAATATTTTTGAAGGAAAAAAACATTAAGCTATTAGGGGACATGGATGAAACTTTAAGGATACATATTTTAAATTCTAACAATTGTTGTTTTAAACACTATCATTCTGAACTTTTTTATTGTGTGGCATTTATTAAATTGATCCAGTATACTCTTTATAAGATAAAAAAATCAGAATGGTTCATGATTATTATGAATTCTAATTTGAATGATTGAATGAATGATGCTTTGCTGTTAAGATGCTTGAAGAATATAAGTAATATTGTAAAATTTAAAAAAATAGTTATTTATTCTAAACTTATTAAATATGTTATGCACACAGACATATGGACCTAGGAAGTTCTGTCTGAAACAGTGGTTGTAATTGCAACATGTTTCATTTTTGTAACTTTCTAACATTGTAAAATCAATGATTTTTTTGAAAAAAAAAATCACTTGATTTAAATCACAATTTAAATCATGATTTAAATCAAGCTGATTTAAATCAACGAACCCTGACAGATACTGATTAAGCTGAAAAATATTGTTCACAGTTGTACTGACTAGTTTTGCCCCCTGATTCAAGAAACAAAATAAACGTAATTAAAGTTACAAATTGAAGAAAATTTTCAGAAGGAACAGTTAGTGTTTATCAATCTTGCTTTAAGACCAAAAAGTTACGGAAAATCAAATTTTCAAACTGCATGCAAAAATTACAATTACATTAAAATCAGAAAAGGCATACTCATTCTACAAATTCACTTCACACATTTACATGGTGCATTACATCAATCAATTGACTGCAACAATAGAAATGACTAGAGGTAAAACATCATATGAATGGCTTTAAGAATACTAATTTTGGGAACAAAATTCTACATGTAAAAGCAAAGATTGGAATGTTTTAACAGAGAAATGGAGAATATTAAGTACAATCAATTACTCAAAATATTAGAATAAAAACAAAGTATTAAACACATGAAACCTGATTTTAGATGTTTCCTTAGCATGAACTAAAATGTATCCAAAACATTTTCAGCAACTTGTAGAGTCCATGCCTGCTGTCATCAAAGTCAGAGGAAGTGCCACACAATAGTAAAGATGAGTAGCCGTGATGATCACTGAGTGTATGCATATAAAAGTACATGATATAAATAAAATGTTCACTTGTTCAATCAAACATACAATAACAATATTAATAACTTAACACAACTAGATTGGAAACTCTTACAAAATAACAAAGAGTTATATGCAGAACTATGCAAACTTACTTTCAGTGTACCACCATTAAAGTTGAAAGTCTAGCTATTAATCTCTCTCTAAATATTTTCGAAATACACCTTTTCATCAGTTAATACACATTATATTGACACATAATAAATCTCTTTTCACAAATAAAAAAAAAGCTATTCCATGTTATGTAGACAGCAAATTAATTCCACAAGCTTGGGCATTATATTATCAGTAATTTCCAATATAACTATCAATGTTTTTAATTGAAGAATTTTTAACACCAAATGGAATTTTTCAATATGTAAGAAACATAATTGAATGCCAACAAAAATTCTTTCTGGCATAAAAAAACAAACTACTGAATAAATATTTTTGATTTTTTAAAGTGATGTTTTAAACTTAATTGCTTCAAATATGTTGTCCATGCATCCTTCTCCTCTCCCACAAGTTAACTTAATGTTCTTTTTCTCCTTTTTTATACTCTAATATCAAATGAAATGACAAAGGAGAATTAGAGATACATAATTCATTTAATTAAATTTACAAAATGGAAGATGATAATGGATTATATATTTGCAGAGAAGGATATATTTGCAAAGATCATACTTGAAAGCTTTTCAAATCGAAGACTAATCTTGAAATTAGGAAAAATTACTACTTCAATCGAGTTGAAAGAATTTGCAATAGCTTAGAAAATGCAACTGATGGTTGTAAATAGGTAAAATAGTTTTATGACAGTTCTTGATCTTTATTGAGGTTTAATAAATTGATTAAAACCAGCCTAGGTAAGTTCAGAGCTTGTTGCTGCTGGTCACTTTTATATTTCAGTCTGTATTTTCAACAGGAAAGGAAATGGAAAAATTGGCATTCTTTAACTCAAATGGATTAACCACTCAATATCCAAGAGTAATTAAACTTATGTACATGTTAACATTAATGCATAGGTAGTTTTCCATCCACTTTACATTTGCGATCAAATGGAACTAATTTGACAGCAAACCTAATGCCTGTTTGAAGAACTGCAGTAATATTTCACTTAAATTAATTATGAGGTATCATGATTACTACTATGAATCATTTAATAACCTTGTTCGTATAAATTAAAAACTTGTATTCATTGAGACTTCAATTTTATTTGTTGATTTTCTATAAACGTACAATTAAAATTCCAAAAATTTGCAATTCTAATGAATGTAGTAAAACAGTAATACAAGTATATGCGTTTATTAAAAACTAACATAACTATCAATTCGCTGCTGATTTCTCAGCATTTGGTAGTTTATTTAACATCAGTTTTGCTAGTTAACAATGTAATCATTTTAGGAAGTTTTTGAAATAACATTACCTAGTAATAAAAATTAGACACACAAGTATTCCAATACATCAAGGGCACGTGCTATTTTTGTTTGTCCTACATTAATCAAAACCATATAAATTAATATGAACGTTAATTTGCTTGAATGCTATTCAAATTCACACCCGTGATGTATTCAAACAAGTTTTGGTAGAAAATAAAGGAAATATTTTTTTTTAGAAAACTTTAGTATAAAAATGAATAAGTTTACTACTTACTTTCATAATACACACAGCAATATAATGCATATCAAAATACCATCCCTTGTTCTTTCACAGTGTAAATTTTAGTCCCTTTAATGATGCTCAGAGATGAGGAAAATTAAGCTTGACGACTCTGTAAAATGATATAAAAAAATGAGTTTACGAAAAGAAATCCAACATGTCTTAAAACAAAGAATATAAATAAAGGGGGAAATATGAGTAACTCAAGAAACCATTAGGCATTTATCTGAGAAATTTAAAGATTGCCCTAAATTTGAAAAAAAAAACATTATGTCATAACTTAAACATTTTATAGATTTATGATTCATTTAAATATAAAAAAAGCTCAAATTCTATTGAAAATAAAATAAGAACTACATTCAAAGCATACACATTTGATGTCATGCATTTTATAAAAACAAGTAATTAAAATAAAACTGATCATATTAAATATCAAAAAAAATGTAAAACAATAATAAAAAGTTCTTAAAAGTCACTGCTGTAAAATGGGAGAAATTTAACTGTAATTATAACTTCTTAATAATATTTCCTAGAATCTAATGATGATGCTCATTATAAATAGTTATCATTAGATTGCAACAAAACCGTATTGCTCTCCTAAACTACCTTAGCTTTGTTAGACATTATACAATGCTAAGACAATTTCTAAATTCCCTTTCTCAGTTCTAATAATGCTTTCATGTGTGACTCACACTACAAATGAAAATTATTGCGATAGAAAAAATAGTCTAGAGAAGGTTTTGCTAAGTTGTTTCAAAGTTCTTCAACCTTTTAGTCTAGTATACTTTTACATGTAACCCTCAAAAAAACGTAAGAAATCAATAACTAATAAGTATTTTTCATTCTGCACAAATATATGGAATTGTAAAACCTTGTCAAACAATATAAATCACTGCACAAGATAAAAAATATATTTCAGAACAATTGAACATTTTTATACCTATTTTTTATCATTGTATACTGAAAAAAAATTCTCGACATAACAAAGTTCTTGAAAAGATATCAACAACTGTCATGTTAGGCATTTTTTTTTACAAAAACTGATAAGTACAAATAAAATATTTACACTACAAACTCATGCTTTTATTGCAAAACAAAGAATATTTTTTTTTAAAGAATAATACCATATTGAGACAATAGGTAAATAAATATTAACTGTGCAACAAATAAAGTGTAGAAGTATTACAGCAAAAAGGGAATTTCTCTAAGATAACTGTTGTCTTGCCTCGTTATGAAAAGGTTAAAGTTTTCTTCAGCCCATTAAAATTTTCCATATTTTTGTTCTTATAGAATGGTTTTGCAATCTAATACCTAGAATGGCAATGTTCATATACTATATTATTTTTTCTATTATTTATTTAAAATTTTAATAAATTATGATGAAAAACAAGTAATTATCATTGACAAGCTTTTGTTTTGATAACAAATGCTACTGAGTAAAATAATTTATGACATTAAAATACATTTTTAACTGATAATTAATGGCAGTCAAAATCAGATTCATCAACTACTTAACTGTATCCCTACTAGCAAAGTTTTTTGTGAAATAGTTCATAAAACCTGATAATATATTGGCTGCTTAACATTTTCAATACTACTAGAAGGTTATATAAAGAATCCTGTGAGGCTTGCAACATTTATTTGCCTTTAGCTATTAGTACTAATATTGCTTTTCATTATGAACATTTTATAAGTGTTATTTGCATCAGTGTTGAAAAATATAGTTGATATCAACATTAATTTATGCTGTCATCACACAGCCCCAGGCGGCATAGGCAAGTGAGGCGCTAGCCTAGCTTAACGTCGTTAAAGAGTTGCTATTACGAACTAATTAATTTATTATGCAGTTATAAATAATTCCAGTTTAATTCATAGTTGTGTATCAGAATATTTTGTTTCCTCATGGCAACACTTATATACTTGCACCGGGCCTGTCGTAAAGATAATTAAAAGCTAATAAAAGACTGGTGTTTTGCTTGTGCATTGGGATAGTAAGTTAATTTTACTCGTTGTACAGGGTGTAAAAAAATCACACAAAGCAGTTTTTAAAGTCTATTTAAAAAAAAACAATGCAAGTTAAAGAAACGAGGTTTATTTTATTTTATTCAGTACATCATGCCATTGTATGCATTAAGTTTTAAAATTATATCAGAAAGATGATGGGTGCCAACAGCGATACATTGATGAACGCAATTTTGGCTGCATTTTGATCGATATAGTGGTGATTTCCTCCTTCTTGTTAGGCTACCTAAAGCAAAAGGTTTTTCAAAATCGGCCTCACACCTTGAAAAACTCAAAGAGTGGATTCGGAAGGAAATTGCGGCTGTACCAATAAAAATGTGTCCAAAAACTTCAAAAATCACCTTCAATGTATTGCTGCTGGCAGCCATCATCTTTCTGATATCATTTTTAAAACTAAATGTATAAAAGAGCATGATGTACTGAATAAAATAAAATTAACCTCTTCTCTATATGTTGCTTCAGTTTTTTTAATAGACTTTCAAAACTGCACTGTTTGATTTGCCGCACCCTGTACCTTTATGTGGCTCATATCTCCTCACATATGGGAAATGTGGATTTTTATTTGGTGGTAGTTCAACAATAACAGTAGTATGCAATATTTTTTTACTAACTATTTTTTCATTATTGGCAATGTAACGAGAATAACATAACATGGTTGAGACAGTTTATATGCAATATAGTCCTAGCTGATGTGTCAACATTTATATAATTCTGTAACAATAAAAATATTTTTCTAGAAGCTGGGTTAATGCAAGCATACAAATAGATGAATGGAACTCAAGAACAAAAATTGGGACTTTTCTATTTTTCTAATGACTTCCCATGTATTTTTAAAATATTTTTTAATCGAGACCAAGCTGAAAAAAAGCAATTTCCAGAGATCAACAAATAACTGGTCAAAATTACTGGTCAAACACAATTCAAAATTTCTACGTATTAAAATGCTTCAAATCAGCGCTATTATCTTCAACGGTACTTTTATGTATTCATACTTATTTATTTTTCCTCAAATTGAGTTACCATTTTAATTTTTTAAACAAAAATGCATATTCGCTACTTCACCTCTGTAATCAAACAAAAATGTTACAGTAAATATTTATTTTTAGCTTATTTTTTACGAGGGCCATTCAGAAACTAACCTCCGATTGGTCACAGTGCGGGTAGTGGGGGGAGTAGCGCGCCATCTGTGCATTCACGCGCTCAGCAGGTCAGTCGGCATCAAGCCGTAGTCGAGTGAACATCGTACCTGCGCTAGTTTAGTTTTTGTGGCAGTTTGAAATGTGTGCTGCAATAGAAAATCCCGCGAAATGTGAGGTGCGTGCTGTTATAAGGTTTTTTACAGCCAAAGGATACTCTGCAGCAGCTATTCATCGTGAGCTTTGTGCCATGTATGGACCAAAAGTTATGAGTGAAGGAGTTGTCCGTGAATGGGTACGTTTATTTAAAAGTGGACGAGAAAACGTTCATGATGAAGAGAGGAGTGGTAGACCATCATTGGTGACTGACGAACTCGTTCAGACAGTTGATGCAAAAGTTCGTGAAAATCGACGTTTCACAATGGCGGAGTTGTCTACTGATTTTCCACAGATTTCTAAGACTCTTTTGTACGAGGTAGTGACAGCAAGATTGGGTTACCGTAAGTTCTGTGCACGATGGGTGCCCAAAATTCTTACCGACCACCACAAAACTCAAAGAATGGCCTCTGCATTAGACTTTCTGTCACGTTATGAGGACGAAGGAGAACCATTGTTAAACAGAATCGTGACCGGTGACGAAACCTGGATTAAGTACGTGAACCCTGAGACAAAAGAACAATCAAAGATGTGGGCACATTCAGATTCGCCTACCAAACCAAAAAAAGCCCGGCAAGATTTTTATGCCAGAAAACTGATGGCAACGGTGTTTTGGGATGCCAAAGGGGTGTTGTTGGTTGAATTCATGGAACGTGGGACGACCATTAATCAAGACGTGTACTGTGAAACACTAAAAACATTACGACGGGCTATACAGAACAAACGCCGTGGTATGCTGACTTCCGGTATCGTTTTTTTGCACGATAACGCCCGTCCTCACTCTGCTCGCAGAACAACAGCCCTTCTTGAGTCCTTCAAGTGGGACGTTTTCAACCATCCACCTTACAGCCCAGATCTGGCGCCAAGCGATTATCACCTCTTCATGCATATGAAGAAATGGCTCGGGTCCCAGCGGTTTGATGACGACGAAGAGCTCAAAGATGCGGTCACAGGCTGGCTCAAGGCACAAGCGGGTGATTTTTATGCAGAAGGAATTTCAAAGCTTGTGAAGAGATACGATAAGTGCCTCAATCGTTATGGAGACTATGTCGAAAAATAGTGCAAAGATGTAGTTGTAAGATGTATATATTAAAATATTTTTACTTAACTTGGTGTATTTTTTTCAATCAACCGGAGGTTAGTTTCTGAACGGCCCTCGTATATAATCAGCAAGTGCCTTTTTAATGTTTTATTATTACACATTATTCTATATTTTTGGAATTCAAGCGAATTACTTGCTATTATGAACTAGGTCTCTCGGTGAACGAAGGTCCACATGCAGGCTACCGTATACTGGAATGGATTACAGAAAAAATTAATTTCCCTGCACTTGAAATATATACTAAATATACATATAAATTTTAAGAAGGAAAAAAGACACCTTATAAACTCAATTTTCATAGCCGAAAGCCGAATTAAAATACAAACACAAAAAACTTCACAACATTTGGCGCACTTGTGTTATAATAAATGATAGATATAAGATTTAGGTTCCTCCTCTCTAATAAAACCTAAAGCTGGATTCACACAGCGCCACGGACGGACGAAATCCGACGGAAAAAACGTGGCGTCACCTCGTTGTCATGGTTACCGAACAGGAATGTCCGTCGACGGACAATATCAAATCCATTTGATATTGTCCGTCACAGACGAATTGCTTGGCCAATCATAATGAAGCAAGAAGAGAGAGCTTCGGCCATGTTTTGTTTGCTGTTGTGTTTATTAGGAAACGCAGCACAAGTGAGTGATTTATAATTATTACTATTTCTGTGCAGCACAAGCACTTATATTAAAGCATAAAGAGTAATGTGCTGTTTTATGTTATTATTCACAATACTGCGTTTAAAATTTGTTTCTTAGCATCTTCTATTTTCAATTTGATTTATTAATCACGATATGAGAAAAATAATGTAATAATAGTAAGTAGCAAAGCGTAGAGTTTGAAAAGACCCATGAGTGCATTTAATGTTTCGGCGCTACTTTATTTGCATTTTTATTTTAGAAAATTTTACATTTCTACTACGGTACCACATTTGCGTATTAATATTTATTTGTTGCTCGAATTTAATATTTTGCTTATTGCACTGGACATTTATTTATTCATTTCTTTTGTAAAAATATAAAACACTTATCGCCAATATCATAAACATAACTAGTTAGCTGTCAGTTGCATTAACTGACATAACTTCGTCAACAAGTCGGATCCATTGTATGAAAAATCACTTTCAGTTCATAATTTACAGATTAAAAGATCACTCTGTCAACAGATTTGTTTTGTTTACAAATCATTTTTATTAACATTGTTATTTGTCGAGGTGATTTCATCTCAGACTGAAGAAAATTTGCATTTTAATTTAGTTTGCTACTTAAATGTTTAAAAAGTTTTAATTTATATCAGTTTCTTTATTGGTATATTAAAACCTAGTTCCTACAATAAACAAGCTGAGGTTACATGCAGGCAAGCCTGAGTACCGGAGTTGCTTCTCCAAAATCAATGTAAACTTTAACGACATCAAAATTCAATAGTAAAACAAGTTGATCACTAATTTGTTCTGGGTTAGACCTGTTGGGTAAACCTAATTATAGGATCCATGCTACCCAGATGCAAAAACATTGCCAAATCAAACGTAATTAAAGTACAATTAATATTTAGTTTTATCGTATCGGAATATTAACTAACACCTCAACTAATGAATTCATGTTGGTAACAATTCTATAGATCAGTGTCAATGTGGGCTCTATAACCACAGATATAATCGAAGGAAGACGGTGTACCCCCATATATTTACTTTAAAACACCCTTTTCTCTCCCTTGTTTTTTAAAATTTTAACACAAGCATCCCCTCAGAGCTTTTGATGTCGACAATTTATGCTTGTATCTATAAGCATTCCCCAAGTTTTTTCCAGCACTATGCACTACTGCCTATGGGATCATTCATAAATGATGTCACGCTTCGAGGGGGGAGGGGGGTTCGTGAAAATGTGACAAGGGGGGAGGGGGGTAACAAGAATTGTGACATCATGCATTATGCAACATAGCGTGACGCGTGACAAAGGGGGGTAGGGGGGTCAAATATATGGGAAAAAAGCGTGACGTCATTTATGAACGGCCCCTATATAACTGATAAATACCAGAATACTCGTAAATTAATTGCTGTGTGTGGTGCTTCACTTACGATCATCAACATGCTTTCTTAACATTTGCCTTTTTTTTTTGCAGCTTTTTTTACCTGGGAAATAACTTTTTTGGACACTGGCATTGCTGTGGGTTGCCAGTTTTTGATTAAAGATGCACAACTGACCATTTTGTACATCTACTCGGTATTTTTATACATGTAAGTATATTTTTAGACTTGTAGCTGGGGAGAATTGTGTTTGGTTCAATTTTTTGCAGAAATTGTGATGAAATGAAATAATATTCTTTGTTCTATATTTTGCTTGCACATTTTTTAATGAATATTGACCCTTAACTTGCATCCAAACCAATTTTATCCATAGACTAGGAGGAGTGAGTTTTAATATAATTACATTAAATCATAATTATTTAATGCTTGTGTTATTTATTATGTTCTTGCATTGTTACTTATTTTTTAATCTTATACGTATCACATGATCAATATTGTCGGTTTGAAACATATACATATCTTCAGTTTTGCATGCTTCATGGACAAAAATTCACTTGTAGTATTTCATATAGTTGTGGACTGATAATACACATTTATTACATAACACAAGAAAGTGCAAAACTATACCAAAAGCAAAAGCGAGAATAAAAAATTGACACTATTGTAATTCATACATTCCATATGTAGGTGTCAATAATACATGTGTATTGGTAACATAAATTGTCAAAACTAGGTGCGGATCTTTGGCTGGGCAATCCAGGTGACCACACAGCGCCGGCTCATTATTATCGACTTGTAATTATCAAATTGTTCATTGGGATGATAATGGAAGCTGAGTGGTAACCTTTTGAGCTACCATGCCAAAGGTCCGGAATTCGATTCCCGGGCTGGGCAGGATCGACTCAGCCTTTCATAGCTCCAATGGATTCGATAAAATGGGAACCAAGCACACTTGGGAACTAACACTGGGAATTCTGTGTCAGGTCGTCTCTTGATCGGAACATCTGCTTCTCCCTCCTAGGGCCCTTGGTCTCGAAAGCTGGGATGGGCTCAGTAGGTCATGGCCCCCATTGGGCTGTTGTGCCATTGAGTCAGTTAGTTAGTTAGAATTGTAAAAGTGATTGTATCTTAAAACAATACATTTTGCAAAGTTTTCTTTTGTAAAATTCACAAATCATATTCAATCATTGTAAATTGTGTCCAAATTAATAATTCATGTGCAACCGAATTTAAATTGTATTTTCAATACTGTTTTTTAATTCCTGAAAAACAACTTGTTGGAAAATGTTTTCTGCATATGTTATATTTGTAAAGACTATGTCACAGTATTAATTTTTTTTTTTTTACAGATGTTATGTAAAAGACTGGTTTGACTTGTACAGGCTGAAATATTGAAATTGTACTTCTTCTGCCCATTATTGTCTTCAAATTATTGATATATGTAATTATGTATGATCAAAATCTTGTAATGTTCTTTAATTTCTGTATTATGATTAAGTACTTCAATAAATTCTTCCTTCAAAATTTTGTTTTGTGACTTTAATGTGTGAGTACAGAATTAATGTGCACACTGTCAGCGGCGGACTGGCTATGCGGGCATTCGGGCAAATGCCCGGTGGGCCGGTCGCAAAATATCTATCGATCCCTTTTTTTATACATATTAAGTACAATGTTAATAAAAAAAAACAGGGACCAAGATGCCGTAATCCGGGCTTCAGAGAGTGCAATGCAGCAATAGGACAAAATCTCCAGGGTCTGGTTCAGCCTACCGGGTCACATGTGGGGGGGGGGGGGGGGCAAAGAATTTTTCAGGGCCGCTGATCCGCATAGACAACCTAAATGGCTGCCTGAGGTGCAAAATTGATTATATTTTATTTTTATAATGTTGAAAATAAATAAAATACATCAGTTTTGCAATTTTTTCTATGTGTTTGTAGTACATGGACGAGCTCTCGATGCCAGCTTGAGAAATTATCAGGGCTGGCTCGTCCATATAGAAAACCTAGGCGGCTGCCTGGCATGCAAACTTTTGAGATCTACAAAATTGAAGTTTTTGTTTTTAGTTTTGAGTAGTGCCGGCGGGGAGGCAATTGCCTCAGGGCGGCAGCTATTAAAAGCTAATTAATATATTACGTATTATTGCCCTTCTTTGATGAAAAAGAAAAATTAATTTGTCTTATAGACATTTTATATTATTCAAATATCAAATACATATCTACATATTTACTGACAATATTTTTAATCAATACAATCTACGAAATACGGCCCTGAGAATTTCTCAATCCAGGTGATGCAAATTCTCAGGGCTGGTGTGAGATATTCGCAAGGCCGGACCTAAGAAATCCTCAAGCGGGCCCAGAGAATTACTCGCGGACGAATGACTCAGTCGATTGCCGAGTTTTTCTATTTTAAAGCATATTAAGAACAGATTAAGAAGCAATTTAATTCATGACAAATTGGAATCATTCATGTAAATGTCGTGTGAAAACGACATTAGTAAAGCTTGACATGGAAAGTCTAATAGATGATGTGGCAAATAAGAGTCCCTTTTAAAATACTAAATGGCGTTCAAAAGGAAAATAATTTTTAAGCAAACATTGCAATGTATATTTGATTGTAGGTGAGTTTTTTTTTTTTTTTTTTTTAAACCTGCCACTATTTGTATGTTATAGTTTTAGTACTGGAAACCAGAACAATAAAGATTGCTTTTAGGGATGTAACGAATATTCGGCCACTATTCGGTAATCGGCCCTTTGGCCGAATAGTCAATTCATGACCTAGCCGCATACTCGGTAATTTGAAAGTCGGCCTGGCCTAATATTGATTTACTATACGGCCGAAAGATTCTGCTACAGTAGAAATGTGAAAAAATAAAGAAATTGGTCGATTTTAAACATTTAAGATTGTATTATACTTATTGCAACAGAAAACATTAGTATACACGTTTAATAAATAAAAATAATTTAGAAAAAAGAACTATTTTTTTAAACATTGTTTTTAGGCTTGACTGAAGAAAAACAGACTTTAAAGTTATAATATTGTATTTTATGCTTAGCATTTGCACCCAAAAGCTACCAAAAATTATTTATTATGGAGAATATGAGACTTTTTTTTGTTGTTATTATTAAAAAAGTGGAAGTCTGACTTTGTTTGCGTTGACTGAATTATTGTGAATATTGGGTAACAGAAAAATGTGCAAAGCCTAGAACATATCATGCGTATTAAAATAGCATAACTTATTGGGGTTTTTGGAAATAAAAATATATTCCTGTTAAATGCATTAAATTTTAATAGGTCTTGCAAAAATAGGTATGTAAAAAACACCATAAAAAAAATTAACTTTTATATAATGACTTTTAAAATATCTTCATAAAACTATTTTGAGCAAGGTAAAAGTTTACGAAACAATAGTACTTCTTTCATTTGAATTAAATAATTAGTAAAATCATGCTAATTCTTACATTAAAACCTGTCATTTCTATTCCACTCGTGGGTGAAATTCTCAATTTTATTGCATTAAAAACAGTAGAGAAAATGCTTTAATTTTAGATAGTTTTAGATTCTTAACAAACAAAGAGTAAACCATACATCATATATTATTGTGTGGAATTGGTGTTTGACATTGTGAATTCTTTTAAATTTGACAAATACTATTAAAAATTTATTTCCAATCATTTTAGAATTCGAAAATGATTGTAATTTTTATTGGAAGAAATGGCCGATTATTCGGTATTTGGCAAAATCACTATTCGTTACTTTTGTAACGAATAGTGATTGGGGCTAATTTCTTTTAACTTTTTCATAACTAGAACTAATTTTTACTTGATGTTAACATACTAATTGTAGCACACTCAATACACACAGAATGCGATGGGTACATAATTTTTCACGTTTATTCTTCAACTCTATCTTTTTTCATGTAATTTACAGCAATTTTGAAAGCCAAAATTCTTTTTAAATATGCTTTTAAAACTCGTTGTTGTCATTGAGCAAATTTCGGGGGGGGGGGGGGGGTGCATAATATCTGATTAGTGTTCATTTTCCGTTCCTTGGTAGTGCTCCCCCCCCAAGGGGCCGGTCTGTTTGAAATATGCCCGGGCCGAATTTTCTTCCCAGTCCGCCCCTGCACACTGTTGTTATTTGAAAGAGGAAAATAAAAAGACAATGTTTTTCTTATGAGATTTGTATTTATTAGCATAAGCATATTACTTTTATAAAAGCATTTTGCATTTCTTATTAATATTTAGTGTCAAAGGCACAATTTTTTTATGCATTGGCAAAAGTGTATCGTCTATGTTATACTCTTTGTAGTTAGTGTACAGGTTTCAAAATGCAAGGGACAATATTCTTGTTTTAGAAATGCTTTTTACAGTTAGCAGGGTCACAATTTAGTAAACTGCCTTTTTTAGGATTTCTAAAAGTTGTCTCATGCTTTGCATATTTATTAGGAAAAAAATAGGAAAGCTAACAGGGAATTTAAGTGTTATAACAATGTCACACTTTATTATATAAAGTGATTTACAGCTCATTATGAAGAAATATTTAATTCTAGCACAAATAAAAGCAATTCAATTTTATCTTGAAATTTCTAGATCTGATCTTTTTAAAAAAAATTGTTAGATATATATATTTTTTTCCTAAACAGAGAATTTACATTTCATCTAAGCATTGATTTTAAATAAAGAACGAAAAGGATTTGCGTATCATTTTCGCCTGACAAAATCAGTAGCATTTCTGTGCATCTATTTACAATTAATTGCGCCAACGCTCGCATATGAATCGAACGTTTTTTACTATTTGCTTAATCCTAATCCTGGAATTCATATTATGTGTGTTACCTTTAGTAAAACGCTTAATATTCCTGCGAACATGTAAACTTATTGCTGTGTGCAAAACTTAAAATAACTGCATTTTCTGTCATTTACGAAGCTCATTGATAAGACCGATGAAGTAATGATATTATTTATGTTTGTTGAAAATAAACAGAATTTTCTTTTTATGCAATACGAATATCAATATTAAACAAACATTTATCTCTGCCCGACACTTTTATGAAATGAAATCGCTGCTGAAACCGAATGAAAATTCCACTTTATTAAATGCATCGTCTGCTTCTGAAATCGATGTCTAAATACAGAGTAGTCAAATGACGAAGGCATCCCATTATTGGTTCATGTATAGAGCTTACGCCTTGCAACCATTGGCTGAAACCCACTGCCCGTCGCAGAACCTTTGTAGTGTGAATTGAACTCACGTTTCTCCGTCACGGACGAATTTTGTCCGTCCGTCCTTCGGTTGTATGTGTGAATCCAGCTTTACACGCGCGAAAGATGATATTGAAATTACGGAGCTTTAGATAAAATTTATAATCTTTTGTTCGAAATTTGAATAATTTGATGATGGAAGTAAAATCTAGGATTACATTTATTTGGGACAATGTTTTTTCAAATTTAACGGTTTTGTAAAATATAAGAATTTTTTCTTCTTGATGATTTTGGGGGAAAAGACAGATTTCAGGATAAGGAAACCATATGTTTTTTAATCAAAAATGAGAATATTTAGAGAACGCTAAATAAGGATTCCACTTTCTAATGGAAAAGAAGAGACAGAAGTTGTTATGAAACTTAACAAATTTACGTAATGACAGACGTATCTATCTATCTATATATATATAATCATAGGGTAACCAAGTAACTCAAGCTGCAAAAAGGCACACGAGGCAGCACACTTAAACAGTTGTGAAATATATTAATGAAACGTAAAAAATAATTTAAAAAGAATTAAATTAGTGGGTATGCGAAAATACAATTAAATTTTAAACATTAAAAGTAGCAAACCACAATTGCACGAATATTGAAATTCGAACAGTAAACAATGAAATAAGCCTGCCTCGTCATCAGTGGGAGGGAGCAGGAACTACTACTACTTATAAACTCATTGCATGACTTCTATTTTAAAGGCCAATTTTTTTTTATAAAGTAGTAAAAAATTCTTTTTTTAGTTTTTGCCTTTTGCAATATACTATATTAATAAGTGTTAAAAATTACATTTTTCTTTAAAATTGCTTAAGAATAAAAGGTGAACCTTATTTTTATAGTATTTTGTAAAACACGGTATTTATGTATGTATAGGTAGACAACATCATGGACAGGACAGGTTATACTACAAGTTGACTAAGGCACAATGAGAAAGTAATTTTACAAGGATGCCAGGCAGTGCCTGATCTGGAGGGAGGGGGGCATATTCAACTGTGATGCACAAAAAAAAAAAAAAAAGAATAAGAAAGACAATACAATAAAAAAAAGAAAAATATATTTATTTTGGAAAATTTAACTTTTGCAAAGAGAGAATTAAAATCCTCGTTCAGCGCTCCGATTAGATCATTGATCGGCTATTTTGCTAATGATTAAAACCGATTTATATAGAGTTATTTATTTGAATAAACTGTTGGAAGCTCCACAATTGGGTTATACTGAATATGTTGCGTCGTTGATGAGTCGGCCGGCTCATGTGGCAGGCAAGAGCACTTGAGAAGGCAATTTTAGGGGGCGGCAAATTTCGCAATGCCAAAATTTTAAAATTTATATTTTCAAAAGTCAAGGTTTTTTCCCCTTGTAATAGTGAAACATAAATCATGCTATGCTTAAACAATGTAATAATTTTTCTTTTACAAATTTTCAAAGCATCCGTTTGGGAAACGGCGGGAAGGGGGGTGCTTGCAAGTGTCGTTTGAGAAGGCAGACACGTGTCTCTTCGATATGAGCGTTAGCAAGAAGGCGGTGAGGGTCGCGGATTATTTAAAAAATGCTCATTTTATTCTGCATTTTTATGAGTAAGGTGTTTAGAAAGTTTTAATTTGCTTTTTTTCTCCCTAATATTTTTGCAGTCCCAAATGCGTTTCCTAAGGCCTCAAAATGCACCATTTTGCATATAGTTCTCAAAATTTTCCCGGGGGAGAATCCCCTAGACCCCCTTCAACTGTCTGCATTTCATATCTCCAGTTAAGGGGAGACCCTTCATATGGCGCTATCCCCCAAATGTTCATGTAAAAGAACCTGGTAGTTTCTGGGCCTGAAAAATTTTATGGGTTTATCAGTGCCCCCACAAAGTGAAAGCTCCCTAAAAAAATGGCCAGAGCATAAAAATGTACGAAATATGAGCAATATTTAGCTGGAGGGGGAGGGTTGGCATTTTTAAGTTTTGCCAAATCATGCAAACTCCAAGATCCGGGACTGGTGCTTGAACTTGAATAAGTTTAGGACCCTTTGGATTAATAAGAAGAGTCTGCGTTTTTCTGAGTGCGTCTTATAAAAGAATGGCAGTATGAGAGAAACAAATCAAGAGATAATATACTGCGCCGCGACAAACTATACAGGTTACAAGAAAAACATGTGCGACGACGGTGGAGCAAACTTTGCAAACAACGTGAAAACTCTTTCAGCAGTTGTTGATGAATTTTTGAGCAGTTAAGGAGATGAAATTGCAGCAAAATTAGTTAATTTCATAACTGTTTTTAAAGACATATTTGTTAGAAGTTTTGACTGCAAGTCAAAATTGGCAGCAAAGAATTTGATCAGTCAACGGTTTAAATTTAAAAACTATTGCTATTTTGCTTGATTTGTTTCTAGTCACTAACCAGTTAAGTGCTTATAAAGTAATTACTCGTTCATTTGGAACTTGGTAGAAAAACTGCTCCAGTCAGAAAAAATCGAAGGAGTGAAAAACAAGCTTGTGATTTAAATGAAATAAATGTTCATTTTATTATTATTTTCTTAGTACAAGCTAATAATATTTTTAAAATGGTTAACTTGGAGCAAATCTGTTTAATTCTTAAGATAATGTATATATTTTCAAAAAAGTAATTTTTAACAAACACAATTTTGACTTTTCATTCAGCTAGAAAATCATTCAGAAAGGCAGATTTTTAGTTTTATAATATAATGAAAATTATATTCAAATTATTTCATACAGTACTGAAGCATACAGCAACATTGTTATTTAATAAATAGAGGTTTATTATTTAGTAAGTGCTCTTGGCTTACTTAATGACTTTTTCCCTTCTCATTGTATTTTATAATTTAATACTATAATTTTTCCAGTTTCTACGTAATTGAGACGTAATAAAAATAGTATGAAATTTCGTTGTACTAAACAGTTAGTCAAGCATAACTTTAAAACAGTTTTGATTTTGTTTCTCATTTAATATAAAAATGTCGCTTTAGTTTAACTACTGTATAAGACCCTAAAAAGGGTAAAAAACGGTTTCCTGATACATAATTTTCAAAAAATTTCCCGGGAAGAATACCCCCCCCCCCCGCTGTAGGTGGCCCCTTTTCAGTACTTGCCCGAGGGCCCCAGGGGGAGCCAGTCCGGGTCTGCTTGTCCCTAAATGCTGTGTTGGGTTGGTTCGACACCTTTCTTCAGAGAAAGCTGACATTGTTTTGGCACTACACTCTACTTCACTAATAATAAAAATTAAAAATACAATGATGGACTAATGATCGAAATTTTACAAGTAAATATTTCAAATGTAATTTTCTTTAAAAGGGGCATTAATAATAGCCCATTGCCCAGACAAAAGTTTATGTAGTACCTACTCAAATAACTATTATTTAGCGCTCAATATCTCGAAGAAATTTTTATAGTTCTCGAAGAACTATTGTAAGCTTGCAAGTGTCTAATTTCTGGGGACAAGTGTAGCTTTTGTGACATTTGAAACTCGTGAGAATGTATGTTACAAATAAATAAATAAATAAAAATCATGCACTTGCCTAATTGTGTTTGTATATAAAACCAATTCAAGCTTTAGTGCAAACTCATTTTGGACTTTTTTCTTTTTATATGAATTGAAATTTCATTTTTTGCAAAAACTTCGAAACAAAAACACCTTGTATCAATGATGATATTATTAAGATGAGATTACATATTGTCTATTTATCGTAGAGTTTCTTAAAAGTGCATAGTGCTCGCATCACTCTTTTGTACTTTGGTTGTTTTGCTACAAGCCTAGCCATTTATGGTCTTGTACGTTATGTTCGGCACACAGGCCGAGCACGAAGTGTTTCTATGTATCACTGTGGGACCTACAGCTTTAAGTATGTTCCAAACTACTAGAACATGATCGTACACTCTCAGAAACAGAATCGTCACTTTTGAGGACTTTGGTATCGTCAAGAAAATTTCGTCATTTATAACGAAACTTTCCTCGCGAGATCACATGACTTTAAAAAATTACTATAGAAATTTCGGCAATTTGACGAAAGGTTTACTCGGAACATTTTTCACGAAGCCATTTCGTCAAATACGACGAAAGTTTCGTTAGATTTGAGCATGTGTTTCTGAGAGTGTATAGACGTCCTATAACATTCATGCCTTTAAACTCGATCGTAGAGATAAAATGTCAATTACTTCGGATTATGAATGATATTCCGAACGCAATTTAGTTTGTTAAAGAAAAGCTTAATGTAATACTAATACATTTGTTAGTAATAAATATCGAAATAAGAGTTTGCGGCATTTTTTTTAACAAGTACTACAAAAGCACTCGTTCAGCAAAGTTTAAAGCCGTATTATGTAAAAGTTGAATAAATTACCCTAGATCTGTGAATTAAATGTGCTTCTACGATATCAAAGGCTTCTTCTAGAGCTAGGTCCATACCTGGCCACTTTAGGCGCAGGCAGTAAATAACCTACAAAATCATGTATATTTGTGTTTTTTCTCAATTTCAGAGTCAAATATTTCTCTGTGCCAAAAGTTGACCACACATATTTTACTCTTTTTAGATACTTTTCTTTGGTATGTATTTACTGAAATGTATGCTTTTGTGGTCCACTGTTGGCGCAAGGAGATTTCGACACAACGTCTTTTAGCCTGTGAACTATCAGACAGACGACCTTTAACTTTTTTTCCCCTTGGTTACAGATCAGACAAAGAATTCGATACCACTTTTTTTCCTTTTAATGTGCCCTAGTGTATAAAAGTTGTTTATCGAAAAGAAAACCATGTGCAGAAAAAATTGATGGAAATCAAATGACATTTTCCCAGTTTTTCATGGTCCCCAAAATTGCACATTTTCGAGACTAAGCGCAGTCTTTACTTTTCTTTTCCAGTATGTTCTAGTTTGGAAAAAATGCGTACTGAACACACGAACTATAAAGCAGCCTGAATTAAAGTTTAATAGGTAAGGCACTTAATCATTTTTATTAGTTACCATTAGTTTAGCCCTAAAACGACAAACGATTTCACTTAAAAAGGCTTTTTACTAAGACAAAGAACCAAGTTAGTGTAAGTAGTTTATCAATGCTAATCTTCATAGCGTCCAAAAGTGCTGTAAAAGCACAAAATGTTGACAATTTGAAACATCGCAAAAATTAGAAATTTTCAAATTATGTATATTTATGTATATAAAACAAGAAGTTCCGTCTAGAACTATACGAGCCTACTTTCCCGTATACACCAAATTCAAATTTATAATCTAGCTATCTCTCTCTCTCTTTCTCCTTTAGCTTTAGTTCTTAATTTTTTTAAATATACCTTTTTCAACGGATAATACATATTCATTCACTCATTCATTCTTTTCTTTATTCAGCCATTCATTTATTCATTCATTCGTTTACTCATTCATGTGTTTATTCATTCATGTATTTATTCACTCATTTATTCATTCATTCATTCTTTTCCTCATTCATTTATTCATTCTTTCATTTATTCATTCATTCATTCTTTCACTCATTCATTTATTCATTGAGAAATGTCCTTAAAAATCCCGATAAAAAAATTTCATAGAAAAATAGGCTCGTTAGTTCTGGATGAACTTTCTATTTGTACATGTTCTACGTTATAAGAGCTTTCCGATAAAGTTTATTCCTACCAAATCGGTCCGTTAGATCAGGATTTATATAGGATTGAAATTTTCCCTTAAGCACTATGTTAATTTTTTGAACGGTTCAAAAATGAACAAAAACTGTTCAAATTGATATTTCCCGCCAAGAGCTTCCTCCAGTAAGCTTGTTCATTGGAACATGGATCTTGTACACAGAGTTTACATCATTTGCTTTATTTTCGCCCCTCGGCGCTAATGTTAAATTTTTTTGAACTGTTCAAAATTGAAACTCAAAAAATGTTCAAATCAAAGAATAAAATATGGAAATGAGATGTCCTCGCCGAGATCTTTCGAATGCAAAAAGAAAACAATAATGTATATATATATATATGGATGTAAATTAAATAAACTATATAACAACATTATAAGAGCAGCCAAAATTGGACTATTCGTTCAAAAGGTATTAGGGGGGGGGGGGGCAGACCGACAGACACACATTTTCCCCATCTCAAAACCCTACTTTTAATTTTTTTATTTTTCAATCTTTATTTAATTACTTCACTTTTTTTTTGACTTTTCTTTATTTTTAACGATATTTTTACGATACACTAAGCCTTCTTTCGTGCTTTATTATTATTTTTTTTACTTTTTCGGGAAAGTAGGCTAAAAAGTAGCATTTTCATTTAAAGCTCCCTTTGAAGTTTTCTGGTACATAAATCGGGAACTTTAAGCGGACTACTGAATTTCTATAGAACAGAATCCTGAAAAAAAAAAAAAAAAAAAAATCGGTACTTATCGTTCAAAGTTTCTATCGTGAGCTCGATAAGACAGATTTACTCTCAGATTCAATTTAATCGAATTAATTTTATAACAGCAAATTTTATTGAATTTAAATCGGTAGCGTTTATTTCGTTATAATATTTAAAAAATTCTGATAGCGACAACCGTCTCTAATGCCGGCCGTTGAATAAAGATCAACAACCGACAGTTGAACAAGTGCCAAAAGATTTCATATTTGCTTTATAGTACAATTGCTAATTAACTTTGCAAACACGAGCAGTTTCCGAAAAGAATATTAAAAGAGAGGATAAAAGGTGATGTTTTGTGTTTTCCCATTTCATGCTGTTGTTATCCATTTTTCTGCTTCTTTCTCAGCCGAAATTCCGAATAGTATAATTTTACATAAATTGCATTTTGTTTTCTAGTATGCACTTTATAAAGACGTGAAGAAAATGTGCAGAGATTTGGTTGTTAAATATTAATTAATATGGTTGCTACTGAAAATGTTGAAAGTTCGGAAAGGGAGTTTACGATTAAACAGTCATATGCAAGTTTAAGCATTAATGATTGCATCGGGATTTCGTCAGAGGTTTTGAAGAAACTACACAAGAACATTAATTGAAAGAATCAATGCTTTATTTACTTAAATTACATACACATATACTATGGCAAAATATTTACAAAGATAACGAGGATTCTACCATAATTGGTGGCCCCCCTTTTCGCCCATAGTACCGATAATCGAAGAACGGCAAAGTTCGAGGGATCCCGATGGACAAAGAATCTCTTTCGTTCAGTATCAAAATAATCAAAACAAAAAACATTCAAAAAATTGTAATATAGAACTAAACTCAGGTACAATGCTAAAATGTTTTAAATGCAAATGCAGCATCAAAGTCTCGCATTTACAAACAATTATGACAACCTATTATCACATCAACGCTTGGAAATAGTTTTGAAAGCTTCGTAGTATAAATAAAATGAGAAAATTTGTTGCAAAATAAGTTACAACACATTTTGTTTAACCCAATAAAAAACTGAAGAATTTCCATCCATATAAATCATTACATATGAGAAGAATAATTTGGGATTTATATTTAATATATTTTACACTTCTTTTAATATTTTGTTGTTTAGATGACTATACGGACCTTATTTTTAAATACAGATGGAGTTGAAGTTAATAAAAAAATGTCAAACGAATTTAATGAGAAATTGCGTAAAAATGGAAGTGCGTACTTAGTGCACAAAAGTGTATTCTTTTATAATTTTAAAGCTTTATCAATGTCAGCATATTTACCTTCAAACTGGCTGTTGAATGTTTCGTTCAAAAATACGTAATAAATTCCTCAAAAATGTTATTGCATATGTTTGACTCGAATTTTGCAAAAGAAGAATTAGATTGCAAGACCACTTGAAAACTTCCCTTTTTGAAAAAAAAAAAAAACACTTTAAGATAGATTTGATTGTAGCTTAATTATCGATCAGTTTTAAATTAAAAGAAAAAATCCCCCTATTTTTTAAAATTTATGTTGTTCTTTAGAATTTAGTTTCTCAATAATAGTAAATGAATTTCACAAAATAAAATTTTCGTTTATTTCGCCTTTTTATGGCACAAGAAAATGTACAATACTATGCATTACATGTTACAAAATAAATAGGACAAAATGAACATGTCACTGACTTCAGAATGATTTTAAAATGATCGAAACTTAGAAGACAGATGAAATTCCGGAGATGCACAGCACATGACTATTATTACACATGACATTTAAGAAATGAATCTAATATTTTCATTTCACTGCGCATTCGTCTGTAGATAATGTTTTTTCAACACTAAAAGAATTTTATGATTATTTTATAACAACGAGTACACAAATAAACAAGAAGTTTTCATCCGTGTTTTAGAATTACAATGAAAAAAAAAGTTGGATTTTTATTGAATCCAAATAATAAATACAAATTCAAAGTTGACCGCCAGCAACTGGCTCTCGGCCCAGCTAGACTGGGCCGAGACTAATGGAAATTACAGTGCCATTAGTCACATAATAATGACATATTAGGACACATAAATAATGACTAATGGTATTGTAATTTCCATTAGTCATTATCTATTTCCCTTATTTGGAAGTGTTGAAATATATGACGTATACAAAGCTAGTTAACATTATGGCACAAAATTTGCATACAGTCAAAAAATTTAGATTGAACTAGTTTGTGGATTCAGTTAATATATTTCCTAACACTCATATTAAAACGAGAGCAAAATGTACATTACAAGACAGTTTTATTGCTTCTTAGTATGAATTATACGGCTATGCACAAATATTATGCTCACTACTGATACCAATGTGGTAGACATTTATCGTTTAGCGATTAGTTACCTGACTTGCACGATATACTCGTATTTTAGACTTACTACTGCACTGCTGTTCCTTTGAATAACGGTGCTTTCACACCGAAGACGAAAATGACAATAAACTTGTCTTTTCTCATCTGCGCAACAACAGATCATATATTTGAAGGCAAAAATACGCTCTGCGCATGCGTAGATAAAAAAAAACAAGTATATTGTCGGTGTCGCTTTAATTAGTGAATGCTCATGATAATGTGTGCCCGAAGTGCTGTTTCAGCAAAAACAATTATTTCTCTGTAGAACAAAGTCTCTTTTTCATTAAACGGTGTTGGAAAGTAGTGAATAATTTCTCTTCGTTTTGGTAAACTTTAACATTGTCAAGAGTTTATGAAAAGAACTGACAAAAAAATACACTCTCATAGAATGCTCGTTTCCGCGATTTGTGTGAATTTTTTTTTTTTTTTTGCATTTTTGGGCGTTAAAGGTCGTTTGTGAATAAAAAGTAACTGTAAAAACGTGTTGGCTAACTTTTCTAAAAAAACAATTTTCTTTTACAATTCAAGTTTTATAAACTTGAATTGCAAAAGAAAACAATTTGTTATATATTTTTTTCCCTTGATTTCTTTTAATGAGTATTTTTAAGATTTCATTCTGCTAGAACTTTTTACTTAATAAGAATGTAAAGCAATAATTTCGCCGTTTTTCTGCGCCCCAGTTTTGTGCAGAAAAATTCGTCACAAAACTGGGGAAGTAACTGGAATCGACTTGTTTTTAACAATCTAGAATAAACTATTGCGGGTGACATACTCTTTTGCTTGTTGCAATAACATTTGAACGCGGAAAACAACTGTAACAGAAATCATTTTAGCAATCAGTTTGCATTACTCAAGATGTTAGTTCAACTGAGGAATAGTTTTGGAATTAACGTTTCCTGCAGTCAGCGCCTTGAGGATCCACCTTCTTACGGCCCAGGCCGTTTCGTTTTTCATTAAATAACATTTCGTCTAGCACATTTCTATGCTAAGATTATTGTCTATATGGCATTATAAATCAATTGATCCAAATATTTTCACATTTGAATCATTTTTGTTCTAAGTTCAACAGGAGACATTAATTTCATTGTCACTTTCTGGATCATCCTGAACACCTTCTTTTGGTTCATATAATTTTGTACACTGAAATGAAGCAATAAAGCAATAATCAGTTCAACAATTTGAAAGTCTCCAAAAAATACATTTATATGAAAATATGTCAACGAACCAGAATTATGAATAACAATTTTATTTACATACATAACTAAACTGATTATAACAAAAGAAGCTTGCTTGAAAAAAAAAGTTTAAGAATAGTAAGAATAAACAGATCAAATTAAAAAAAACCACAGTTTTTGAGCATTAAGATTCATACATATCGCACATAAATTTCATTGTGTTACATTACTTGTTGATAGGAAGGAGCGATTTTTTTCCGAAATCGTATTAGAAGTGAGTGTGCAAAAGTCCTGTGTTGGAGCAAGATGCTTAAATTAAAAACAAACAAAAAGGAAGGAAAAATAAAAGGAATTTTGAATTTTATTTCGATCGGCCTCAAGAATGTTGAAAAATCATAAAAATGATTAAAATTAAAAATCAAAATTTATTTCACTCACAAATAACTTGCATATGTCTCTCTTACGCCAAATTTAATTGCAAGGATTTTTAAAACTAATTTTTTATGAGAATTTTTCAAAAGTACTTTTTTTTGTTAAACAATTTTTCCCTCTCACCCCCCCCCCCCCAAAAAAAAAAAAAAAAAAAAAAATTCCGTTACACCGGATAACTAAATGTCTTGTACACTTTGGTTTAACTGGTGAGTACGGTACAGGAGCATTTAATGTAATTCTCATTATTCTTCAAATGTAAAAATTCATCACAGTCAACAAATCATTAAGATACTTTCAGACCAATCGCAACAAGGACGAAACATTTAAGGACGCTTCATTAGCTCTAAATAATTTACGAACCACGCCTTCGTATTCACTGATTGGTGTTTTTTATTGTGTCACTAAAAGGGACTTTCCCTCAAACGATCGTGATTTGTTGATTGCAGTATCCAAGAGAAACGTCATCGCTGTTAGTTTGATAACCATAGCAGCAGTCCATTACGACGGAGACAAATTGTCTTCATCAAAGAATTATAATATAAGTTACTGAGATCTCAAAGCGTTATTTTCTCATAAATCAATGGAAAGATTAAGAAGTTCTTAAAAGTTGGTTCACTAATTGAAGTCTGAAATTTGTTCTAACTTTTAACTTTACTTACGGTGCCACCAAGAGCTATGGGCAACTGATCTTCTTCTACGTATTGTCTAATTGATTTCTTGTCTACGAAGCAAATTTTCTCCACATATTTTTCTGGAATCCATTGTTTGATTATCTTCCAAAAGGCTATAAAGTGGAAAGTAGTTAAAAGCGTTAAGATACATGAAAACAAAGCAATGCATTAATTTTACTTTTTGGAAGCATATTGAAATAATCTTTTAACCAGTATGCAAAACAAATGAAACATTTCAACAACATATTCAACAGTGGCATTTTTTCACACCTGGCAGTTGTTGTCAAGCGATTATAACAGATTTAGCTCTTATAATAGATTTAGCTGAAACTTAATTGAAGGATTGAAAGATTAAGATTCTAAATCCATCCATTCGGAAGCTATGTGCATTAACTCATCATAATGCATAAACATGCATTAACTCGGCATAAATAAGTCATCTTCTGTCAGTTCGTAACCTTCTTGACAATCTTATAAAATTCGTTTCTTCTCAAAATTCCTCGTGGAACTTTTTTAAAGACTTTAGAATCTAATTCCGACTCCATTCTCGAATATTTTCATCTAAATCTGTTTAGTTTAGCTTTACAGAAGAAATCGAAGTTTTAAAAAGATAAATAATGCAACACAATAATTAAATTATATCTTGAAAATCTGTAATGTGTTTAATAGAATAATATTGCATTTATATATGTATACTTCCAGACGAGCAAAAAAATCTAGTTAAGAATTAATATATACTAGCTGATCCCTCGCAGAACATCTGTTGACTATAAGTTCAACAATCAAACTTGAGAATTATCGCTAGATATAAACAAAATAAGATGATGCCACTGCAAAGAATCGGAAATTAAAAATTGAATTATAAATAGAAATACTGTTTAAAAAAAGGAGTAAATTTTTAAAGTAAAGGTACGATAATAAATATAAACATTATGATACTTTTCTGTGATAACCATTAAACAAATTTTTAAATATCGTTTTACCGTAATTTGTTTTTTGCATGATGTCAATATCGTATCGTACTGCAAAATTTAATCGTAACTGGTCCACATAAATGAAATATAATGGAATAATATATATGTTATAATTTTAAACTAATCTGTTAATGTGTTTTACGCATACTTAATGAAGCATTTTTTAGTTTATTCTGTTACCAGCCAACGAATATGATTATCACGAGACAAATCAACGATCTGTGGGCATTGAATACCGATATGCTTAATAACTAATAAAAATGTATCTGTTGAAAGCAGAAATAAAATTTAATAAGAAAGAAAAATAAGGGAAAGAATTCATTTCGAGTTAGTTTTAGTCAGAAAATGAACACAATTTGCTAGTAAAATAACTTTATGATGAAGCATATTTCAATAAAACAAAATATAGTAAATTGCAATAAGATACATTTTTTTGATGATGGACTACCAAGCGGCGATGAGATCGATATGCATTGAATTTGAAGTCATAAAAAGTCATATATAGTCATAAACTTCTATTAATAGATTCTTCAAAAATGAAAAGAATTCTTGAAAAATTTAAATAAAAACCTTTGAAAAAATTTCATTCTGTAATATAAGGATATAATTGACTCCGATGAGTCGCATGGACGGGATTTATTGGGACATGGGTTGCCCACAAGTATTTTGGGATATCTTTAAATAAAAATCAATAAATAATAGTAAATGAAAATTTTATTTAACACTTACAATAGTTAAATAACAGTAAAAATAGTACTCCTTTTAACGTACACCCCTCTTAAGCGGACAGTTTTTAATTCCCTAGCAGCAAGTCCTTGAGTCTTAAAAAAAAACTCTTTTCCGGACACCTCTGTATTACGGAAAAATATTTTTATCCCGCTTTACTGAATAATAATATTGCTCTGAATTTAAAAGAAGAATGTCCTCAGGCTCTCAGTCTCAAATTCGCACACGTACGTACGGCTAAATTAAGTTATTTTGATTCAGCTACACATGAATTACTCATTACCCAGATATTTCTTTTAATTAAAATTTATCAAAATTAAAATTCAACCACATTATGATGATAAAAGAAAATTTTGGCGTTCTGAATTTTATTATTGCTGTCAAAATTTTATTGTGAATTAGCAGATGCAACATTTCAATAGGAGCTACTTTTGAGAGGAAAGTAATACGAATCCCTTAAGATCTGCTCTTTTTCAATGTACCGACTATCAAATGATCTAAACATAACTGGATGATGAATTTCAGCACATTCCCGGCCTTTTATTCCTTTTGTTTACCAACACTAAATTAACCTTGATATTAAGTGGCAATGCGTAAGTCGTTTCGAGAAGTTGACCTCGAAATTTGCCGTCTGCCCAAACACTGGAAAAACGCTTATGAGATTAATATATGTGCATCATTCCAGTAACATAACGTTACGAAGGTAAAATACGTTCTTGGTTATTATGACCATCTCTTAGGCTGGACGCTTGTAACTTCAAGGACATTGCTTCTGGAAACCGGATTGGAATTCAACCGAGTAATAACCCTGATAAATTTCCAGAAGCACCTATCTGCCGAGGTCACTTCTAGTGACTACTAACGAACTTTCGCGTCGTTGTTGTCTCATTTTTTTAAACTAATGCTGGAGGGCTTGTAGACGTCTGATGATAGTGCTGAATAATAATTTTATACTTCAGAAATTTCGAGTTAGCTTGATGACATTGGGAAACAGCCTGTTCACGAATTTGAAATAAACGATGCAAAAATGTTATCATATAGAAAGTTCTATGTTGCACTTGGAAAAAATTGCCTTAATCAACTCCCTTTTTTGTTTCTCGATAAAAATTACAATCTAGTTTGAAACACATTTTGGAATTACTTGAATAAAACTTGATGAATTTGGGGGGGGGGGGGAGAATAAACAAATAAATAAAAAATACAAAAGGAAGGTAACTAACAATATTATTTGCTGAAGAATGATTCTTCAGAATATCGTTCTTTGGAAGACATGAAATACATCCGCTACTAAACTTAACTAAAAAAAAATCAACCACTGTATTTAAAAGATTAAAATTTGGCAGCTTGTCAGAAAATGCAATGCTTCCCTCTATGGATTAATTCATTCGGACTTCTCTGAAAGTGCGAGTGAAACATTGTGAAAGATATTTTGAGAGAAAAATTTTTAGATTTTTCTGCAACATTTCCTTGGCATATTTCGTTTAGTTAGAAGAGATATGAAAAAATAACTTCAAAAAGAAACATTGGTTGAATTCTTTCTTTTCGTTGTTATTGGTTTCATGTTTCTAACAGAGAAGAAACAACCAAAGTTAGCTCTTCAACATTGCTCTAGAAGGATGCAATATTCGTTTTTACAAAAATAAAGCGCAAATAAAAATTTTGAGAGAAAAAGACCCATAAAAATCAAACACATTTTCGACTAACACTAAGAAGTTAAAGTCATAGGGCCGACAAAAGACAGCTTGTCTCTAAGCTTAATACACCTTCTTAGTGAGAACTCTTTTATCCAACTAAATACTTTCATTTAGCACGAACAGTGCTATTCAGATGGTAATGACGCATAACATTTATGCATTTTATGAACACATAAAAGACATTTGTCAGTTTCAAAAGAGAAATAAACAAATAAAATCTTACTTGACATGTACCAAGGCATATTGTAGACCAGAAAATAACCTGGAAAGGAGGAAAAAAAGTTGTTGAAAAGAAGTTGCTTTGAAACATGAAGGACAGATCACATGCAGCTGTTGAAGGACGAATTATCTAATTAAAACCTTAACATGATGGGATGGATAGTACTTATGGCAGTTTGTGTCATAATTGCAGTAAGCATAAAGGGAAAACAGAACCATTAATGGTATTCTTCTGGCACATCAGGAGCAGCTGAGAGAACGGGGTATGAGGGGCTATTGCTTCACTTGGCCTTAATACATGTAACGTTTTATTTATGAATGTATACGATTTTTAAAAATATATAGTATTGAATATATAAGGCACTTAGAAGCAAAGGGATGTAAGTGACAAAATTGAAAATTTGGAAATCAATACTGCAAATGTTAGGGAATGCACTGTTCTATATTGTGGCAAGAGAGGTTAGGGGTAGCAGGTTGCTGCCCCCAACAGGATTTAGGAAAAAAAAATAGCACTAAAGATCCCATAAGATCCCGAGAAAAACGCGTTCAAAGGAATGCGTTTTTCTCGGAATCGTTTTTCGGTCACTTACATCCATTTGCTTCTCACTACCTTATATGCCTTCTGAACTCCCGCCTCCCTAAAATAAACGGAATCGCCGAAATTGTGTGCAATAAATTTAGTTCTGAGCAATGTTTTTATTGTGAACTGTCCTAAAAACAGGACATTTGAGCTCACAGAATGTGCAATTTTATAACTGACTATTTAAAATAAAGTACCATTTCAAAAAAAAAACAAGAAGTTCCGTCTAGAACTATACGAGCCTACTTTCCCGTATACACCAAATTCAAATTTATAATCTAGCTATCTCTTTCTCTCTCTTTCTTATTTATCTTTAGTTCTAATTATTGAAAATATACCTTTTTCAACGGATAATACATATTCATTCACTCACTCATTCATTCTTTCATTTATTCAGCCATGCATTTATTCATTCATTCGTTACCTCATTCAAGTGTTTATTCATTCATTTACGCATTCATGTATTTATTCACTAATTTATTTATATTTTCATTTATTCAATAATTTATTCATTCATTCTTTTCCTCATTCATTTATTCATTGATTTATTCTTTCACTCTTTAATTTATTCATTCATTCATTATTTCACTCATTGAGTCACTGAGAAATATCCTTGAAAATCCCGATAAAAAAATTTCATAGCAAAATAGGCTCGTAAGTTCTGGATAAAATTTCTATTTCTACAGGTTCTACGTTATAAGAGCTTTCCGATAAAGTTTGTTCCAAGCAAATCGGTTCGTTAGATCAGGATTTATATAGGGTTGAAATTTCCCCGTAAGCTCTGTGTTAATTTTTTGAACTGTTCAAAAATGAACAAAAACTGTTCAAATCAATATTTCACGCCGAGAACTCCTTTCAATAAGCTTGCAATAGGAACTTGGCTCTTGTGCCCAGAGTTTACAGAATTTGCTTCAATTTTGTCCATAGGCGCTAATGTTAAAATTTTTTGAACTGTTCAAAATTGAACAAAAAATTGTTCAAATCAAAAAGTAAAATATAGAAATGAGATGTCCTCGGCGAGATCTTTCGAATGCAAAAAGAATTTTTCCAATCGGACAATTCGTTCAAAAGTTATTAGGGGGGGGACAGACCGACAGACCGACAGACAGACAGACAGACAGACAGACCGACAGACCGACAGACCGACAGACCGACAGACAGACAGACCGACAGACAGACAGACACACTTTTTCCCCATCTCAATACCCTACTTTCAAATTTTTTATTTTTCAATCTTTATTTAATTACTTCACTTATTTTTGACTTTTCTTGATTTTTAACGATATTTTCACGATACATTAAGCCTTCTTTCATGCTTTATTATTATTTTTTTAAACTTTTACGGGAAAGTAGGCTAAAAAAAAAGAAAAAGAAAGATTGCATGTAACAAATATCTGTCTATGGTACTACCGATTAAAGATTTTAGCTATGACCGCATCCATACTAAAAAAAAATGTTGAGTATAAACAATAGTTCCATCCCACAGATCTTTCTAAAATACAGGGTGGGGCAAAAGTAATAACCCGGTTTTGAAGGGTTATAAAAAAAAAAAACTATTAAAATTTGAGACTTAAAACTTGTTTTTATTTTGATCTGTATTTAATACCATTTTTTTACATTAAGTTTTGAATACCACTTCAGCAAGATGGCGACCTTCTGCAACAATACACTGATGCAGTCTGTTTTTACCACGCAGAGAGAATAGACTGCATCTTTGTGTGCATTTCAATATCCCGCGTAATGAAACGGTCCCTAAGTTTTTTTGTTTTGTGGGGTTATTTGAAGGAGAAAGTTCCCCATACTTTAGAAGAGCTGAAGGCCCGAATTATCGAGGAAATATCCGCCATACCCCTTGAAATGTACAGAAAAGTTTCCCATAACTTCAGAAATGGCCCTGCATCAGTGTATTGGTGCTGAAGTCCGCTATCTTGCTGAAGTGGTATTAAAAACTTAATGTGAAAAAAATGGGACTTATAAACAGATCAAAATAAAAAAAATGTTTTAAGTCTCAAACTGTATTAGATTTTTTATAACCCTTCAAAACAGGGTCATTACTTTTGCCCGTAGTACTAGAATTTTCAATTGCATTCAATTTTTTTGGTGGTGGTTGTTTGCAATTTTTAGTATTGATATTTTAATTCATTTCAATATTTCAATGGAAATTACCAAATACATATCTACTAACCAACTGTATTTCAACACTTATATATCTGAAAATTAATAAATAAAAATAATCAATAAAATAAGTAAATTAATTAAATGAATAAAATAAATAAACAAGTAAATCTGCTGAATAATTTCGTGCTTCAGAAAATGCCAACTTTTCATTGGGCTTTAAACAAAATTTTCAAAGTTGCTTGATATACATCCTCCATACAATGAAAATAATTTCATTGTATGTATTTTCACATGTATATTTTTTATGTACAATGCATATTTTTTAAAAATTAAACATAACACATATAAATTTACTGACCTAAGCCCCAAGGGTAATATTTCTTAAACACGTCGAAGATAAAACGGATCAAATCTAAATCCTAGAAGAAAAGAGAAGTTGAAAGACTAAAAAAAGAAGACATAAATAGTCAATTAATATCGTTTCATATAAATACCAAAATTTAGTGAAAATTCAACTATCGTGCGATCATTTGTGGTTGCGAAAAAGCACTTTTTAAGGAGCAGATTAAAATCATAACCATCTTACATGTATTTTACTAGAAAGTCATGTGTACAACATTAATTGCTGTACGTATGACCTTTTTTACTGGAAAAATATAAATCATGTAAATATTAATACCATGTTAGTTACTAAAAATAGAGCAAATTATTGAATAAAAGGAATGCAGGTTTTGTTATTTTCATTAGAATAACAATTATTTGATGTCTTAGAGGTTCTTAAAAAATAAATGGCGCAGGTCAATTCAAAATATCTTTAAGAATGTAATATTGTTTGATTTATAAATATTAGAAGAAAAATCTTTTCTGGAGAAAGAAATGTGAGAATAGATGTTTAATATTTGCATTTCTTTCTCCAGAAAATATTTTTTCTGGATTTTTTTACTAATACTTATGCTATTTTGCACACATAAACAATGAACAGAAACCCAATCAGATAAAATTAGCTCAAATAATTTTAATGAGGAGTACAATATGTGACTAATTATTTGATTTTGTGTAAATCCCCAAAACTCACCATGTTTGAGATGCCAGCATCAGTGCAATCGAACAGAATACTGACAACTCCCCAGTCAGATGCCCTGACACCCTTTTCCACCCAGTACAGCCAATACTGTTTTTGTAATCTCTTCGTGTCTTCTCTCCTAATGTGAGTCTTTCCTCGAACAACAACTGAAAGAAAATAAGATAAAAACACTAAGTTTGAACTAGGCAGCCATCGGCTGGTTTAAAACCAACATTACATTTTCTTTAAAATTTTTTTTTTTGCAAAAGATATCTTTAACTCAAGAAAAAAAAATATTATCTTCATTTACAAATATTCCTTATGTTAGAGGTTTAATAATTCAGATTCGTTTTTTTTATCTAAGACGGTTTACATTATTCGATTAATTTATTTTGTTCATTACAAAATGGCTGAAATAAATATTATTTATTAGTTTATAGTATTAGTAGTATTATTTTTAATTAGACAATAGACATTTCTTGTTTTGACAAAAAGCATTTAATAAAAAACAACCGTTTTTAAAATTTATTTATTATTTTTATTTTAAATTTGAATTTAATTAATCTAAAAACGTTTGCAGTAAAAAGGAAAAAAAGATACCTATAGGATGATCACGATGATCTTTGTTATATAAAATAACAGCCCGAACATTGAAGTATTCTATGGGCAAATCTTTCTTCCGAATTGCTGGAATAAAACAAAATAAATTTTGAGACACTTCAAAAAATTCTCATTGGATGCAACATTTTACCGTAGAAATCGAAAAATAATAATTTTAGTACTTCTAATTATTTATGAAATGAATGAAATTTATGATCAAAACTATTTAACTTACTGTTAATTTCGTATTCTTTTCTAAACTTCAGGGAATCCACAAGCATTTTGTAAGCTTGTTCGATGTCCAGTTCTGTGTGAAGAATATACCTTGCAATATACCAATCATTCTCTCTGACTCGTTTTACGTCTTCCGGATGAAAAACTTCTGATTCTGAAAAATCAAGAAATGTTTTCGTTATGAATAGTTAAATGAATGATTAAAGGAATAAAGTCGTTAAATTATGGAATCATCTTGTTAAGAAGATTGCGTTCAAGTTTTCTCATTATTTTTTAATTATCAATTCTCTTGAACCTGCTATTGCAAAGCAATTTCTATCAGTAAGAAATTTATTTCATTATACAAATTGTCATTGAAGATAGTCACATAACATTGTATTCCCTCCTCCCCACCACCAAAAAAAAAAAAAAAACTAATTTTTCTAACTAATTATTATTAAACTAATTTCAAAACGATTTCTGAACTCCTCTACTAATTTAATTCTTCAACTCTTAACATAGAAAGCCAGTAAGCAAGTGAACTTTCAAATTAAAGAAGAAATATCATAAGTATTAAAACCAGGATTTTATACAAAGTTTTTTATGTTTCAATAGTAAGTTTGTTAATCATTTTTATTGTTTGCATGTTATGAAAAAAAGAAAATCTCAGTATTTTTTGTCAACAGATAAGGTTCAACACATTTCGCACTTTTAGCATTTTTAGCTACCCTAGCCGAAGAGGAGGAAGTTACAAAACATACAAAGTTATTTTCATCAATCTTTTTTTACTTGTGCATTAATCATATTGGTGTTGCTTTGTATATATTACTAAATATTACATATTATACAACAGCAATTCTTACATCCTTTACGGCGTTGCATTGCCCCATTCTTATTCTGTCGCAGCACAAAAGTACAGAAAAATATGTATACATATGTATGTATATATTGTTTATTTCCTACTTGAGGACATTCAAACTAATTTGGTGCATTTATTTCAGAAATATTTCTTCACTATATCCAACACATGTATTTTTTTTTTTTTTTCCTTACATTGAAAAACCTTCTTGCTCATCTTCTAGATGCTGCAATCAGGTTCATTTCGCCATCGATATTGTACCTGTTATCGTTACTACTGAACTTTTGCTTTTGAAAGAATAGTATAACTCAGCGGTTCCCAAACTGTGGCACACGAAGCCTCTCCCAGTGGTACGCATGCAAGCAAAAAAAAAAAAAAAAAAAAAAGATAAGAGGTTAAAACACAAAAACTCAGGATTGAAAATGGAATTAGCCCGATTAGAGTTGGGAGAATGTTGGCTCAAAGTTCAAAATGAATTCCCGTTATTGTCAAGAAAAGCATTGCTGTTCTGAAACTACTTTTCCAATATGATATTTATCAAAAATTAAATGTAGAAGTAAATTAAATGTCGACCCAAATTTGAGGTTGAAACTATCTTCTATGGAACGAGATATCACCATGCAGCAGCAACCTTCTCGTTAATTTTTTTTTTTTTTTTTCATTTTTTTTACATGATAGGTATTTCGTGCTTAAAGACGCATGTCTAATGCTGTATTGGAAGTACGTATTAAAAATATATTTTATATATTTCATATATTTTATTTTATACATACAGCTTTATTTCAATAAACGATTTTCTCTGCATTAACTATAACAAGAAGTTCCGTCTAGAGCTATACGAGCCTACTTTCCCGTATACACCGAATTCAAATTTATAATCTAGCTATCTCTCTCTCTGTCTTTCTCAATTAGCTTTAGTTCTTAATTGCTTCAAATATACCTTTTTCAACGGTTAATACATATTCATTCAATCATTTATTTATTAAGTCATTCATGTATTTATTCACTCATTTATTCATTCATTCTTTTGCTTATTCATTTAATCATTCATTAATTCAAAAATATTTTTGAAAATCCCGATAAAAAAATTTTATAGGAAAATAGGCTCGTTAGTTCTGGATGAATTTTCTGTTTATTTGTACATGTTCTACGTCATAAGAGCTTTCCGATAAAGTTTGTTCCAAGCTAATCGGTCCGTTAGATCAGGAATTATATAGAATTGAATTTCCCCGTAGGCGGTATGTTATTTTTTTTGAACTGTTCAAAAATGAACAAAAATTGTTCAAATCAATATTTCACGCTAAGAACTTCTTCCAGGGAGCTTGTTCATGCGAACTTCGATCTTGTACCCAGAGTTTACATAATTTGCTTCATTTTCACATATAGGTGCTAATGCTAAAATTTTTTGAACTGTTCAAAATTGAACAAAAAATTGTTTAAATCAAAAAGTAAAATATGGAAATGAGATGTCCTCGCCGAGGTCTTTCGAATGCAAAAAGAATTTTTCGAATCGGACAATTCGTTCAAAAGTTATTAGGGGGGGACAGACCGACAGACAGACACACCGACAGACCGACAGACAGACAGACCGACAGACCGACAGACACACTTTTTCCCCATCTCAAAACCCTACTTTCAAATTCTTTATTTTTCAATCTTTATTTAATTACTTAATTTATTTTTGACTTTTCTTGATTTTTAACGATATTTTCACGATACATTAAGCCTTCTTTCCTGCTTTATTATTATTTTTTTAACTTTTACGGGAAAGTAGGCTAAAAAGGGTGTGATTGAAATAACCTAGTCGTCGTAGTATTTTCTATAAACTGTTAGTGTTCTATTCTATACAATAAAGTTACATTATCAGTGGTACGCAAACGGTTTGCAAGAAAAATGGTGGTGCGCGAAAAAAAAAAAAAAGATTGGGAATCGCTGGCATAACTTATTATTTATCTAATGACTCAACGCTACATTTCCTAATCCTTCACATCAGAACGCATTTACCAATATCCATGTTCCTGGGACCCCCTAACGTTCTAATACTATTGTTTCTATGAAATAATAAGTATTTTAGAGTCAATATTTATATTGAATAGTAACACACACACAAATACATATATATATATGAAGCAGTTTTCAGGCAGTATTGTGATGACCAAAACGCGGAAAACAACCGAATTGTATACTATTCTGAAAAACTGAATCACGGAATAGAAGGTAGATAGGATAGAATTTGAAAATAACAATAGAAAACTATCTGAATGTACATAAATGATTACTGAAATGTCTTAACCGCTATTGTAAATAGCATATGATATGAGAAAAAAAGACCACATCATACCCCCCCCCCCCCTCCAATTTAAGTTAAGAATAATTTTATTTTTCACTTTACAGAGAACTCAAACAATTAGTGTTCTTCATTCTTTGCAGAAATTAATGTTTATCGGGGCCCTAAGGTTATGGGAAACCCTGGAACCCTGGTTGGCTGACTTAAAGTGCTGAACGCGGAATTGAAAGATCCTCAGAACTCAAAGTTCCAACACGTAGAGCTTGTTCCTTTGAGAAGCAAAGACACGAACTAGTTGTATACCCATGCTTAATTTAAATCCGATTAAATTGTCTGATATGTTTCCTTTATACAAGATACAAATGTGAGGTAGCTATTTTTAAGAATATAGCGCTGTTCCCCAACTTACACTGCGCATGCGCTAATTAAGCTCTTGTATGACTTTAGTAAACCAAATAAATTTTACACACGTAAAATTTATACATTTCCAGCCATATTTCTTAACGAAATGAAATTCCTAACCTTTATTCAACGTTTTAAATGCTGCGAACACAACCATAAAAAATATCTACCATTCTTTTTTAATTATTTATTTTTCTTTTTCTGCGCCAAATGCATTTCTAACTCGATCCTCTATACGGAATTATTATTTTCAATGTACTCTTATATTCACTGTAGTTACAAAAGCATTCATCTGCATGAAACGAAATCAACTCAGGACGAAAAGAAGGAAAACATTTTCGATTTCAATATTTATTTTTTTTCTCTTGAACTACAACACCAATAATATAGATTTTTTGAAGAAATCACATTTTTGGTGGAGAAGGAAAGCAATCATTGAATAAGAAGAAAAATTAAAGGGAGGAAATTAATAAAAGTCACGCGGTTCTTTCCGCAGCAGATGCGGAACCCATCAGGGGCCTCATCACTTTCTTTGAAGGCCACATACTGCCTGAAGGCTCCTTTTTAGTGAAATAAAAAGAACATTGTCTTGGAATAAGAGGCAGCCATTTGAAGTGATTTGTTGGAGCAATCATTTTTGGGGTTCCACTATTTTTCTTATTTCTCTCCCATTGAGCAATATCAAGTTCATTGGACTTTTTCCCAAATTGCTGTCGAAATTGTGTAGTCATAAAGGAACTGGACGCTGCATCTGATAAAGCAGATTTGGAAACTCTTTGCAAGGCCCGTTTATTTATTTATTTTTTTGACATGTCTTATTATTTCAATTGTTTGAACCTAATAACTAAGAATACTTTTGCCAAAAAGTTAAGAAAATACAACGGGAACTCTGCGTTACAAAAAGTGCAAATTATGAAGGGAAAACAGCGTAATACATATAGCGAGACTTATAAAATATATTCAATTTTTCTTTTTAATTTAAAATATATATATATATATTTTTTAGCAAATTGAACAATAATCTAGCGAATAATTGCCTTTTAACCCACTTTCCCGTAAAAATATGAGTGAAGAATTAATAAATAAACAGAAAGCACACAAAAAGCATCGTTAAAAATAAAAAATAATCCATAAAAAATAATAATAAATAAATAAAAATTAAACTGTTTAATTCATTAAATATGTAAATGTATGTTAAATGTAATTTATGCAACACATCTAAGTTTAGTCCCATGTGATCCAGTGCTTAGAACAGCTGTTTTTCACACAGATGACCTGGGCTAAATCCTTGGCATGTGAAGCATGGGATAGAATCTCCAGTTCTCCTGCTCAATGCATGCGGCAACGCATTAGGCTTCACCATAAGAGGTAATAATTTATTTTAGAAACCTAATGCGAAAGTACCCCCCCCCCCCAAAAAAAAAAAAGTTCCTCAGATAACTAACTCATTAAAAATAACGTAATATAATGAGCATCGAATTAAATATGTTCTCAGTCGGCTACCGAAATTACAAAAATCTCTCATAACGAATATCATTGAACTTTACGGTATTCTAAGCTGTTGTATCAAAACAAGTGTAAGAATGTAACTGGTAATAGCAACGTAAGCGTGAAAGCATGTAAATAAACAAGATTAGGCAATTCATCGGAAGTCAAATAATATAGAGTCGCAACAGTGAACGTGAACTCATTTTTTACCTTGCAGTTAAGTTTCAATGAACTAGGGAACATTTCATGTGGCGAGTGGTTAAACGCAAGCGTTTCTTTCATACCTAATTCCTTCCTCATAAGAAGATAGCGTGAGGTTTTGATTTGGGTCAAGGTGGTTCTTTCATTTAAGCTTGTTTGAATAGAAAAAGTGAAAGAATTTTCTTCAGTCTTGAAGACAAGAGATAAAACTACGTGTTTAGTCTGGGCGTGTCGATTGTCAGTTTAATTAATGGGAAACAAATTTGTGATTAACAGGAGCAAAGAAGTACGATATTTTGATTTCAAAATCAAAGAGTGTTGCGTTATTTTCACTACATTTTTTCAGTTATATTTTCTAAAATAATGTGATTTAATATTTTATAGGAAAAGGTGCAGCTAAGAAAGCAAAAGAGTAAAATGAATAGAGCTAAATAAGATATTTTATTACCATTATGAGAGGTATGATCAGAACACAAGAAGAGAAAAAAGCAGATTGTAGATAGCGACTTTAACACTCTTTCCAGATTAAACGAAAAGTGTTTTCTCATCGACGTTATTGACTATGTATTTTTCAAATATTTTAACCAATGCTAATTTTCAATTTCTGTTTCAAACATCTTGAGCTGTAATAAGAAGCCACAAGGAAAATTTTAGAAACGTACTTACTTGTACGTAAGTTTCGATTCTGTTTTTATAAGAGAGATGCTTTCAGTTGAATATTGATCGCACTTTCGTTTTCGCCACTACAATTGCAAACCGCAAATATTTCGATTTATTTCCTCATTCGATTTGGTTAAATGAAACAAAAACCAACGAGAGGACCCATAATGAAACTTCAAATGTAAAAAGACATTAAATAAAATTCAACATAAAACGATAATTTACACGGTGTTATAGACTTTCTTTTAGTAAAACCTGAGATCTGTAGCTTAAGAACAAATAAAAGCAATCAAACGAAATTTTTCTCACACATGGAATTCCTCTGCATCTTTCATTTATATGAAAAGATGCAGAAAAGAATTCACGAATATCACAGCATTTTATTTCATGATATTAAATGAAAACCAACAAACAAGCGTATCGACTTTAAAACTTGCCACTCTATGCTTTAATTTTAGATGTTATGTTTTACTAAGATGAATTTACTCTTTCAAAACTTTTTTTATCAAAAAAAAATTCAATTTTTAAAAGTATTGTGAAGTATTTATAAGTATTTTATAGAAATCTCGAAAGTACAGAAATGTCCTATACTTTAGTCAAAGCTTTAAATGTTTCTATGTTATCAATATTTCATTAACAATTTAGCATTATACAAACACGGCAAGCTTTTTTTTTATATTCTGTAGATTTTTTCCCATTTTATTTCAAGAAAAAGGATTGTCCTTTGTCCAATATTAGGGGAAGAGGACTTTGCATTTATAAGGACTGAACTTTTCTTGCATTGTTAAAATAATTTGCGCATAAAATTATATAAAATCAGTTTGCTTTTACCAAGATTCATAGGTTCGCTATTTTTCAGTACAAACGATGCCCTAAAATAGCAGCTGTCTTTTTATGATTATAGATTTCATTGTCACTTATGCTTGACGGAAGATAAGTCGCATTGCTAACATTTTGACAAACGTAACAATAAACATTTCAAATACTCGTAAAACATCATACGTAATGAAAAAACTAGAGATTTCCCCAACACTGTTTCATCTCTTTAGAGGTATTATTTATTTTTCCATGTAAACAAAGCACCTGAGCAACAGTATACATTAGTATAACACGGTTTCTACCGTCCCGGAACAGTTGCTTCTAATGAGTGGCCAGATGTGTTGTGTATGTCACAGTTTTGCCTTTGGTCGAACCTACTTTCACTAAAGAACTCTCTTGGGTTCCTTTCTCCCCACCTGGCTACCTGTTATGATAGCTGTAACCGCTCCTTACTTCCGGTCTTGGGAAGAGAATATGCTTTCGCATGTTCTACTTGTGTGAGAATTCAATGCAAAAAGATTGACAAATTTTCACTTTTAAACCATAACCTCGAACAGTGGCGGATTTTAGGGGGAGGGGGTCGCAGGGAGGCATGCCCCTCTGAAAAGGAGGGAAAGAAATTTGTATTTGTAATTATCTTAATAAATAATTTGTACTTATTTTTCTGTACATTAAAGTAGGTAAATTGGGTTTAAGGGTAAAAAACTAGTCTGTTGTGGCCATCACGGAGCTTTCTTCTATATTCTTCACATGAATATTACTACTCTTCAAATACCCCTGTCACGATACGAATCCTTATTGCACAAAAAAAATAATTAAATTGTATAAAAAGAATGATAATACATTAAGATAAACTAATTAAAAGGTTTTTTATACCAGCAAATCCTCAAAATGCTGAAAATATTGATAGGAATTTTATTTGGTAATGTGCGTGTATACCGATTTTCGCTTAATTATATGCATTACGTCATGAGACAACGCCTGCAAAAGAACTAATAAAGCGTTTGATTGCTCCATCCACCTTTGGAATGACTGGCGCTAAAATGTAATTGACACCGGAGGTCCACTTATATATCAAATTTTGCTCGAATTCTGCGTTCCTTCTTGAGATATAGCACTCACTCTAATCGAGAAAAACGTTTGATTGCTCCTCCCCCTTCAAATGGATTCGCACCAAAAACTAATGAGAACCATTTCCTATCAGGGTCTGTCTATTCCACATTTTCCCCATACTTTTGAGATTCAGCGGAAGTAAAAGAAAAAGAACTAAGGCCACATACAGACACACAGACAAACATTTTCCAAAAATAGTCAAAATGGGTTCAGCACACTTCAAAACGCGCAAATCCGTCGAAATTCCAAATTTTTCAATAATTTCTTCTATATATTGGATATAGAAGAAAGTAAAAACATAAATGTTTAACTAAACCATGAAAAGTTTTACGATGATGAATAAATTGATACCCCAGGTAATCCTTTCAGAAATTGTTCCTTTTTCCGCCAAACAAAACCAGATATTGTCTTTTTCCTTGGCAAATGTTTGGAGAAGTGTTTTACTTGCAATACTGGCTAGTGAATATTTCTGAAGATAAGGCAATAGGTGAACCATAAAAAAAACTCTCTCAAAACTAATATAATCGGATAGATAGATAGAAAAATAAGGGATAGTATGACAACAGGGATAGTATGATACAGTCTGGAAAATAGATTAGACTTAAAAACGAAATTTATGTAATTGAAGCAGCTACAAACCGTTATATTTTTTGTAAGAACATGACAGTTACGCTTGTGTCAATTTATCAACGATATTTCCAAATTCTGTTCAGCAAGCTATTCCTGTTTTTGTGTCGGTGGTTTAGGGGTCACACCCCAACCAGGACCAGTAAGTTCTTAATGCAATACAAATAATTTTTTTCTACTTGAATTTTCTCTATTTGTTATCATAGAAAATTCGAAACTAAGACAATATATAAAATTAATAGAGCTCATGTTGTTTGAACTTATTGAAAATATCCGGACAAATCGACATTTGTTGCATCTATAGTTTTAACGAAGCTACGCAAATAAGTAATGCAAAATAGTTAAACTAATTAATACCCATGAAATGTTTGCCTAAAAGTAAAGTCTTACGTTACAACTCCTAAAATCATAAAAATATCTTTTAACGTTTGTAAAAATAAACGAAATTTGTTTACGTTAGAAAATAAAAATTAGTTTTTAGTATTTTCTAATATTTTGGGCTGTAGAAAATGTTGATGATAAATAAATAATTAAATACTTTTTTAAAAGGCATTATTTATGTAAATAGTATTTGTCATTGTAAAATAAATTTTTTTGACAGAAAATTTACGATACATGTCGAAAAACATCCTCGAAAATCATTAGTCACTAATGAGATTATTCAAAACGGTAAGTGCTAAACTATCTATGAAGCATATATTCACTTTTAACTGACAATTTTCTTTTAAATTTATTTTTTTGTTTTTTCTTGTAGAAATGACTTTAAACATTATACTTAAACTCTAAATTAAAAGGCGAAAATTAATATATGTTGAAAGTAATTTTAATACTGCTATATGTATTGCCTTGCTGGAATTTTCATACTTAATTCCGTTTACTGGGAATTTCAATTGCCTACTGCTCTTTTTAAAACTTTAATTTTATGTTTATGAGTTTTCGTAATTTGTATGATATAAGAGCGAACTAAGTTTTCTTTTTTTAAACTTATTTAAACTTAAAGATAAGGTATTAGAATACAAAATATTATAATGTTTAAAAAGATAATGGGAGAAAAAAGTTAAAAGGAGATAACTGAAAAGAATAAGTTAATTTATTTAATAAATGCTATTAACAATATAAATTATTTGTCTTTCCTTGTACTTGGATTCCATTATTTAGTTAATGCAAAAAATATTGCCAAGATTTAGAGTGGAACGGTTTTTGCAATTGCTCTTAACATTTTTGATGACGTAAAAACTGTTGACGATTTGTGATATAATGTCGATATTTTTTCAAGGGGTCTATAAAGACGATGAAGAGCAAAACTTATTAGAAAATGTTACGCATGGGTTCTTTTCCAGAAATATTTATTTTAAGTAAATAATTATTTTTTGAGTCTATGATCACAAGTTAATAATTTTTTGAGAATAGTATGATGATCTTAATAGATTTTGAACGTATTTTCCAAATTCAAAGGTTTTATAAATTTCTACGATAAACCCACATACAGGAATCAAATGAAAATTTTACAGACTCAGAATTATACCCTGAGTGTTTCGCTAGAAATGATGAATGAGTTCAACTCGACGAGATGCGTCGAAACAGGTTGCAGGGATGTGATCAGTTTTGAAATTATGTGTAATATTATAATGCGAGTTAAAATATTAGACAATTTAGTGAATTTATCAATTAATATTTGATTTTTATATAGCACAATGAAGTCAATCTTATCTAATTTCAAGTTTGTCATAATTAAATTAACGCTTTAAAAAAGAAACAAAAAAATATATTTTTAAATTTTTATGACTCTTTTACGTGAAAAATTACTTTTTTGAAAATCGTAGGCTCGTTGACATTCGTACTTTTATTTCGAATATTATTTATGTCATACAAATTCATGCTCTGTAAGGAACTTTTTTTTTATTTAGAAATAAATAAATGTCACGTTTTGACTTTGACATTATTGAACTTGTAATAAAAAATTATCAGAAGGCACAAATTAACATTAAAATGCATTTTAATGCTAATTTGTGCTTTCTTAATGCGGAATAATTTTTTATTACAGTTTACTTAGCAAAGTTAATTTATTATGTTATCTATCTTGCAATAATACTATACGGATAATTTTAAAACAACTTCCAAATTTTTTAATCAATGACGTCTTACTTCATTTAACAAAAAACTATTCCGAATTTTTTAGAATTGTTATTTTTGAAATTTCTTCGATAATTTTGAAAATATTTTAATATTATGCTACTCTTCAACTTATGATTTCAACAACCATCTCCTCTTTTATTAGAATGCATCACTAACCTTTTCTCTGCTCTCTATTTTTTTTCCACTTATTGTCAAATACATTTACTACACTACGCTCTTAAAAAGTTGAATTTGATGGAATTTTAAAAGAACTTACCTTCTGGGCTGGAATTCACAGTGTTCAAAAATTTCGTCCTGAGTTCGTCGATCTGTTCTTCCGACACGTGCCACTTGTCTTTGAAAAGAGGCATTTTTGACAGAAAAAGGACAAAGAAAGGGGGAACAGAATTCTTTGTACTGGTCCCAGTGGTTTTAAAACTCTCACTGGCTATTGAATCCCTACTCTGAAGTATTTCAGAGCTGTAAACTCGTTTCACCACTTATGTTTCGTCAGCATCGGGACCATCTTCGTCACCTTCGAAACTGAAATATACGGCTGTGACGTCATTGGCGTTCCCGCCAAGGTCGCAACGCCGAAAAACTGAATGATATATCGATGAAAGATTTTGCTCGACGGTTCCATTCCACACACACGTGCGAATTTCGGAAGTCAGTTGCACGTGTGTGAAGGGAAAATATCTGCTCAAGAACTATCTGGTTCGAAAACTCCCTGAAGCTGTATTTGGGTCACACAGATAATAAACTTTCGTTTGTTAAGTTGATGTTTGTTTGAGTGGAATATGTTTCCACTTCTGCTCATTTTGAGATATTAAAGTTGCGTGCGAGATAATTTGATTCTCGTAAGCAGTGAGTTGAAAACAAAACAATGGAATTCTGTTCACGCAAGAATATAGTTTAGTTAATTTGATGAATTGCATCTATGCAAAGAGTTTATTAAATGTAGTATTATCAGTGAAAAAACTTGTTTTTTATCCACAAGGAATTAATTTTCTGCATAATACAAGGAAGTATCGATATATGTTGCTAAATTCATATGGAAATTTGTGTCACAAATTTTTGGAAACATATTTAGCAATTCTGATATGTGCGTTTTCTTATAACATTGAGTTAACAAGGAGGAAAAAAATTATTCTTTATATCAGCCTGCCTTTTGTTTATTTGGAACAGTACGCAAGCCGTATAACATTAAGCTTTTGTGCAGATTATCAGTGACTTAAAATATGCATATAAAGCAAGTACAATTATTTGTTATGGACTAATCATAGCAAATGATTCCTAGTTGTAATACTTAATGCATAAAATGTATCTTTATTAATGGGGGAAATAGGTGTAGAAGTCTCAAAAAATTTAAAAAAAAAATTTCTTCATAAATCGATTCTACAACTATTCAATAATATACCCTGAAAATTTCAAAGCAAAATTCCAAGTCGTTTAAAAGTTATAAGCATTTGAGCGAGCGCGCCTCTTTTGGAGCGGTTGAGCAGGTAGTCCCTCATTCATGAATGACCTGAAGGGTATCAGAGAGACAGAAGAACGTTAGCAGATGTAATTTTATTTCTTTTAACAATTGAGACCTCGGATAGAAATTTCTATGAGTATTAGTATCTATAAGTTTTTTTGAAAAAATTGATTCATTACTGCCTTAATTACCTTCACGACCACTCTTTTTTTCAAACGCGTTTTTCTCGAAACTACTTTTTTCGAATTTGCGTACATTCTAGCTCGCAGAGTTTTTGATCAATCCTTATCAAATTTAGCATACATTTTCTTTATATATATACGCTCTAGTTGAACTAGAATCATAAGCATATCTTTATTTTTACTTTTTTTATTGTAAAAAAGAGAGCAAAAAAAAAAAAAAGTTTAAAAATCAGTTTTTAAATTTGGAAACCCTGCTCCTTGTACTTTTTTAGTTGAACTTTGATGACATGAAATCATCAATAAAATGGTTGACATTTTTTTGCTAAACGTTAAGATGTTAAGAAGGAATATCCATAAACATCCCATCCATTATCAAATATTATATACATATTTTCTACCTTTCTTCTTCAAGAAAGTGAATATTTTTATGATTAAGTGCACTTAAACTATTTATTCTATCTATTAATCCTCAAGACTTATTGGCACATTACAAAATGAAAATAACCTAAAAAAACAAACAAATGACTTTTTATTTTCAAATTCTTCTTATAATCCTTCAACAGTTGTACCGTAACCTCTGCTGTTTAAATCACTTAAACATTAAGATAGTATATTCTCTAGAAAAATGTACATGTTTTATAGATGAAAATATGAAAAGTTCTTTAAATCTGAAAGGTTATCTGAAGAGTTTTTATGAAGGCTGATTCTCATCAAACAATCTGTTATTCCCTTCACGCGAGACTGTTTAGCTGTTTACGGTATGTTGGTAGTAAACAAACGATATGAACGAGAAAGTTACAGTAACGACGTGAACGGGTTCTTTGCAAGTTAAAAACATTTATTTTTTCAGAATAAAACCTCAAAACTTTATTTAATCAAAATTGGAAGCAAAATAAATATCGAGATGACCTTTAAACTTGTTCACCAAAACATATGAAAACGCTTATGGTTAAAGAGTTATGATTTATTATGTTTCGCTAAATGATATTTTTAATAAAGAGGATTTCTCGAACGTTTCGTCGAGTAATTGATTAATAAATTCTTATGAATGCATTGTAAAATTCTTTTTTTAAATAAAGTAATTATATTTCGGAGTAAGTTAATTTTTTCCTATTTACACATGATCCTCACAGATTTTTATGAATTCTAGTGTTTGAAGTACAGAATGTCCAGTTCCATCAGACATCTAAAGCAAAATATTTAAAAGTTTCATTTATTTATTTATTTTCTTTTTTCATAAGTTTCAGGTACTTGAGCTTTAATAACTAAGAGTCTAGAAAATACTAAAGAATGTATCAGTACTTAAACTATAATAATAAGTTGCAAATTAATATTACGTATAATAGTTAAATATTATGTTTTTGGCAGTTATTTAAAAAGCAAACATCCTTTACAGCATTTATGTACTCGCATTTTCGTAGCTTTGAAAAATGGAGGAAATTAAATGCTTCTTGGTAAAAATTAAGTTTCTTCATTAATCCTAAATGCTTAAAAGTTGCTAGCATTTAAATGATGAAAGTCTTCACAACTTGAAGATTCGAGCTTTGACTATTTTTAGAAGTTTAAATACTTTTTGAGTAAAATTTATACTAAAATAATAACAGTGAGAGTAAGTGCCCGAAATTACGATAGAAGCCTTTATTAACAGCGTTATAGTTGTAACATTTTAGAAATTTATTTCGAGTCAGTTAAAGTATGTAATGACAGGGATGAAGAAGCAATGCTACTCACACGCATCAAAGAAGAAATGTGCATAATTTTCAAAATTTTGACGGCTTGTACCAGCTCTAACCAAAGCAGGAGTGTTTTGAAAGTCAGTTTTCACACCTGCATTTTTCCTTTCTTTTTTATTTCCATCTATCTGTCTTGCTTTCTTTTTGCTTTTCTATTTATCTTTCTTTCTTTCTTTCTTTTTTTTTTCCAAATACTGGTCGGAACTTTTGTTGGATTTTAGTTATGCGTTTTAATACACATTGAATATTTTCTTGATTTACAAAATTTCGACGGCATGTACCAGCTCTAACCAAAGCAGGAGTGTTTTCAAAGTCAGTTTTCACACCTGCATTTTTCCTTTCTTTTAATTTCCATCTATCTGTCTTGCTTTCTTTTTGTTTTTCTATTTATCTATCTATCTTTCTTTCTTTTTTTTTTCCAATACGGGTCGGAACTTTTGTTGGAATTTAGTTATGCGTTTTAATACACATTGAATATGTTCTTGATTTACAAAGTTTTTTATTAAAACATTGATACTCAGAAGTTACTGAAATATAAAGCATATAGCAGTTTGGAATTTAATATCGTTTGCATGGCAGGACATAGTTTCCCTTTTTATTAAAGAATGGTTACTTTGTGTTGATTTTAAGTATACTAACCGTTAAAGAGGAGTAATTGATTAATTAACTCAAATAATTTAGAACGTAAGCAAAACGAGAGAATGACCAAGCGATAACTTGTTTTATAAATTCGTTGTTGGTGCATAGGAGTGTAGGCTCGTTTAGATCCCAAAGATTCCCTTGTATAAAGTGAAAAACTTCAGGGTTCTGTTGTTGTTGTTTCATATGCCACAAGAAACTTCCGAGCTTGGGTAGTGAGACCAAACCGATTTAAGACAGCAAGGGAGCGCCTATTGTTTAATAAGCACCACAAGTGTGGAAGTGGGATTTAGTTCAGACAACACACGGTAGATGGAAGCATCATCGATTACACTTCGGAATTTGGATCTGGACCAGAGGCCAAACAACCACTTGATCCAGCACGCGCGGTGGTATTGATGTTTTATGGGAACTTGGAGAACTTTGTGACCACTACGGATTTAACGTGCACCAGTCCGTTTTAGCGTACGGGGCGAATCTCCGACTGCCCAGGGTCCTAACCTTCGAGATTCGAGCCAACGCCTTCAGGAACCTTCGACTAGGAGCCCCGTGCCTAACCGATCGCAATGCCTCGGTCCCTACAGGCTTTCCTTTCAGTTTCGAAGATACACTCAAACTATGTATTTAGAAAAAATGATTTTTTTTTGTGAGTAGAAAATAAATACCCTTATTTCTTTTACTATTATGTTTTTTTTATATATATATATATATATATATATTATTATGTGTGCTCGTGTGTGCTTGTTATTTAAAAATAATATGTGTTTACAGAATGGAAGAAAGTCTTTTAGTTATAACGGAATGAAATCGAAAGGAAGACGTGATAAAAAAATAAATAAATACAACAAAATAACAAATTTAAATGAAATATAACGAACAAAATTCTTCTGGGAAAATTTTTAAGATTACACACTCGTTGGAAATTACACGTATTGATAAATGAGTAAACTTTGATTGACTTAGACACAATGGTTGAAATGCAGCTCATTAAATTAGCATTCGTTTGAAAGCTTGCAGGAGATCCTCATTTAAGAAGTGTCAGAATGCTACAAAGGTAAGAGAAGAACGATCCATCCTCAAGGTTAAAACCCTTATCACTTTGAAACTAGTTTTGCCGATCAAGAAGTTAATGGCAGAAATTTGACAATGCGTCTTTGACGTTCTCAAAAATAAACGAAACCCGTAATTATATTTTTGAATGAAAATGAAACTATGCAAAGTTTGTGATAACTGCCATTAGGATGCAATCGAATTAATATTTCAACTTTTAGAAACTTTTATGCAGAGGGAAACTTAACTGCCACAGAGTGGTAATAAAGCATAGCGAAGGCACTATAGAGTATTTCGCAGCGATCAACGACTTTTCTGTAAAAGTAAAATTTTAGTGAGCACGTTTCCCTTTAAGCTTTAAATAATTCCCTGAAGCTTTAAATCCCCCAAGAATCCTATAAGGCAGGGGTTCTCAAACTTTTCCAAGTCGTGGCACCCTTGGAAGGATTAGAACTTTTTTGCGTCACCCTAGTCATATATTATCTGTACAATGCCTTTTCTAAACGGCGGATGTTTTTCACAAAAAAATTAGTGTTAAACAAAATTGGTATGCAAAGAATTCTCTTTACAATGAGCTTGAATGCGAAACATTGCGCAAATAGTTGTAAAGAATGTTCTACACAGCACGTTTTAAATACAAGGACTTTTCTGTACTGTGAATTTCCTTTATAGAATAGTACATAACAAATTTTCTATTTAACAAAGTTTGTAACAATGAATTTTCTTCGAAATGACTTTGCACACAACAGAATATGTGTAAAACCAATTTTAATTAACTAAAGCGTACGATTTTAATAAAGTATAACAGACCAACTCCTTAAGAAACCTAAAATCTTATGCACACAGATTTAAATAACGATTATAACGAACCATATCTGTACTCAGAAATTTTATTGTCAAAATCGTGTTGTAAAGACTACATTTTTTACGAAGTGAAATGATTAAAAGATAATACTTTGCAACAATATTTTATTCTTTAAATTTACTTCTATTCAAACATTATCTGAATGGCCTCAAAAATAGCAGTTCCGTAACTGTTTTGTTGAATAATTAATAAATGCAATCACGAAATAATTTTTCTTAAATCATCAGTAACTTATCAATTTATTGTTAACCATAAGTGATTTCTGAATACCTTCTACACGTAATTGCGTATTAAGTACTTCTAATTAATATGCAATGTACGTAAAGCGACATTTTTCGGTTAGGCTACATGCATTTGTACTTATTCAAACCTCATTGAGGACAACGTTATTAGGGCAACTATTTCGAAGTTTCTTCATTTTAATTAAAAGACAGTTGTTTTGTTCTATTTCCCAAGCCCGAATTTAACAAAACATTATATTTAGTTCCAATACGTTTGAAAATTTAGAACAAAAGGTCACAATTTTGCTTTGTAAGATGAAAATACATCTTGCTTACTGTTCGTAGCTGTTAAATTGGAGTGATTTAGCACTTCTGCAGAAGTAGAAGTACATTGAAATATGCTTATTCTCTCCACCTTCTGTTTTAAAATATTAAGCAAAATTCTTTTTTTTTTTTAAGCGCAGCCACTGATGCCTTCTAAAAAAAATTCTCGTTTCAGGTTTTTTTCCGTGATTTTTTTTTGTAAATTTGTCCATTGAATTTCTCAATAAAATTATGCCTTTTGAGATTTTTTAAAATTTACAATGGGCTGCTGTTTATTTCTGCCAATATCAGACCAAATGCTTTTCCCAGAGATTGATACCATCTCTTTCAGCTGCACCACAATGGGTGTGGAACCATCGCTGCATGAGAATTTTGACGTCCAGTTTCTCCACTTGAAAGGGGTGACCACCCGCACTCTGTTGATGCGAAATTGCACTAGGAGTTTAATTTAGCTGAGGGCATCCTAGCCACATGTCTATTTAAGGGATGTTTTATATGCCGCTGAATCATACGGCAGAGACGCAGACGGTTTTCTGCATCTTGAAAATCCTCCGACACTGCCAGGCGTGATCCTCTGACCTGCTGGGGCGTATGACGCCATCTTGCCGGCTGCCTTTTGAGATTGACATATAACTTGCTTTTTTAAAACTAATCACTTCTAATTTAGTACCACGAATTATTTTTTTGTCTGAAAAACAACAACATATTTCAGCTTTGTTTCGATTTGATAAACGCATTTTGCTTGATTTTTCAATGTGTAATACGCATTGGGAACGACATGATTTCAGTTTTCCGCACAATTTATCATTTCAGCACTACTGACGTTAAGTTTACTTTGTATTTGGTTTCAGAACAAAGGTATTTCTAAAAATGTTTAACCTCTTCATTCCAAGTGTACCCAATTGGGTACATTTTAAAATACTGTTTATTAACTACTGTTTGTGCAATTTGAAAGCTAAAACTCCCAATTGTTTTTGAAATTAATCAACAAATAGTTTACTTCGTTTTAAGCATGGAAAACAAGTAAATTGGGCATTCATTATTATTTAAACTAATTATTAATTAAAATTAAAAAAAAATTAGTTGTGTTGTTTTAATTATTTTTTAAATCAGAGAACCAAAAAATTGTTTGTGCTTAGTTCTGGGGTCTGAGGAGGTTAAGTTAAAAGCTTTTAATTTTTAAGTTAAAAGCTTTACAGCTAAAATAGGTTTTAATTAAGCTGTTCAAATTATACTTCAAAATTTGTCCAGGAAAAAAACTGCGCATCCCTGTAAAATCGAGTTACTGTAAATTAGAAACGCTTTTCTGTCACTGAACTTTCCCTAACGACATATTTCAAAACCCTGATAAATACCTGCAATCTACTGGCTCCAACTTTCTATCAGTTAGCGATCATCGTACATTCAAACACTTTCATAAGAATGACAGATTTGCGCAATTTTTAGATGCCTCTCCAGTTATTCCACGTTCCGAAAGCCCACCGAAAGCATGTGCGAAGCAGCCCCCGTAAGTGGCCTCTGTCTTGCTCAATATTCCTGATTCGATATGTGTTATGTGTATATACAATAGTAGAGTTTTGCTAACCTTAGCACTATCTCGGCGAGCCAGTTTAATTGCAGCCCTTTTATGGCAATTTTCTCAAGTTGAGTAGTTCAGACAGAACATTAAGTGAAAGTGCAATGTCCTTGGAGAGTCGATGGCTTTTTTAATGAATGGTTTTATGCTGTAGAACTTGTCTATCTTAAAACACGTGAAAAAAAAAAAAAAAAAACGAAAAAAAACAAGAGGTAGGCTGATTTTAGAGTTATTGGGAAAAGTTTTTCCAATATTTTTTCCCCCGTTTTACGCATACCTCAGCAGAATTTGTGCTTTAAATATTTCTGAAACTTCAATAAATCATGCTATCAATATCCAGCAAGTTATTTTGTAAAACTCTGGTTTTCCGAAGGAGTTAGCAAAGTCGTCTTTGAGTTATGTTTCCATTAGAAAAATTGGCATGATTTCAAAAGGTTAAGAGTTAAAGTAATATTCAGTGGTTCTGTGTCACTCTTTTTTTTACTTTAACACATGCATTCCACCATTTTCTGAAATTTTGACACAAGTATCATCTTACTTTTTTGTTTCAATAACTTATTTTCGTTTCTATAAGCACCTCATCCCCAGCCTCTGGACTACAGAGCTGCTAATATCCTAATGGGAAATACAACATGATGTATCTGAAGTATTTGTGCTCTATTGTGATTGTTCACACTAACACCACAATGGCGTCTATATCACCAATTCAAACGTAAAAAAAAAATCTTGTTCAACTATATTTGTAAAAAGTTTTCTTTACACAGATGTAATAAATTTGTAATGCTTTTCTAATTTTCATATTTAAATTTAGGGGGGAAGTTCCGGATTTTTAAAAAAATTTCACAGCTTTTATTTATGTTTGAGATTTTTCTTTTTTGCTTACAGTTGAAATGCGCACTAGTTATTTTACAGCATTTTTTCGATGTAAATGTCATTTTTTGTGGCAGTTTGATTTGGTCTATTCATAAAATAATTTTTGGGAGAAGAAATGTCAAACAATTTTCTAAAATCACATGAAAAAACCCCATCAGGCCCGCGAAGATGATGACTTCCCGGACCTGATGCTTAACAAATGGTCATAAGCATATGGTGTGGTATATTCTGCACAATTTTAGGTATAGCAAGTTAGAAAGCAATTGTAAATGGCTACTATTCCTTTATTATATTAAGAAGAAAAATTTATTCGTGTACCTCTTAGTGTACTGTGTACTGCAAACGCATTCCATTAAGTCTCAATTAACCATTCATTTATGCTATTCAAAGCAGACACATAAAAAAAAACAGGGAACACTCTGTAAATTGTCTGCAAAAGATACTGTGCTGCAGTAGTAGCTCCACTGTGAGTGCGCTGAATTACTATTTCTGGTTCTCAAAGTCGATGGTGAGTTCAGAACTTGAGCCCAAGCTGTTGTGATTACTGTGTCTCACACGGCTAGGTCACAGATGAAATGGACTTGGGAGGACTGGCTACTCACTAGTGTTAAAACTAAACCGTACGCCAACAATATATAATGCATTATTTTTCAATTTTTTAAATGGTAGTCACAGTTCTCAAATATTCCGATTTCTGCGAAGTTGTTACTATTGAGAAATTTGATTCGTGGCTTTGGAACGAGTTATTACCTAACTTACGTCAGATCTTCTTCTGTAATTGCACAAAGTGTGGGAAGACAAGAATTTTATTGAGAAACTGTTATCAGAAAACACGATTGTTTGACTTTAAACAAAGGTCTTCATAAATTAACAAAAACACTCCGTTTCTTTTCTGTATTTTTACAGAAAAGTTTTACAATATAAAACATTTTAAAATTAACAATCGAATTCTGTGCCATTAAAAATGGCATAGAGTTTGCTCTTGCAAAGAGTTTGCGATTGTCCTAAAACTTGCATCATATAAACCTCGAGTTTTAGGACATTGTTACTTTTCTTAAGCGTCCGTGAAGAAAATGTTACGTTGAACATTTTCCCTTTTGTTCAAATCTGGAATTTTATTTAAAAGAAAATTTTGATTACTATTTAATAGGTGAGAATTTTGTTGTTATTAGGGAAAGAAACCTTTTGTTTTCCAGAAATTGTGCACATTTATTTAAATATCGCTAGTTCCTAATTGGGTAGAAAAATATACTGATATTTTCTTCTTCTTCAGTGGCACGCAAGCCCAGGGTGGGCCATGCCCTTTTTCGGAATAGAGTTCCAGGTTGCCCTCTTCTTGGATCGACTATTCCAATTTTTAATTTTAAGAACTTTTAAACCTGCTTCAAGGCAGTCGATCCACCAAATCCTTGGTCTTCCCCTTTTTCGTGCTCCTGATGGTTTGGCCTCGAAGATCCTCTTGTTTAAATGTACTGATATTTTACTAACAAAATCAGATAATGAGTTTAACATCATTTTTATAAAACTTAACACGTAATTTAAGTGTGTAAAAGTTGTGTTTTGCTTTGAAATAGTTGTTTCAACCAATGCGACAAAGACCTATTGAAATGATACTTTGCTGAATACTTAACTAATGACATAGAGTTCATGTTAGCATGTGGAGCTGGTGGGGTTTCATTCTGGACAAAAACCTCTATTTTTTTCCCTTCGTTTTATTTTAAGCTTCTGATAATTCATGTAAAAGAATCAGTAGTTCTGCACTCCTGCAAGAAACGTAGTGCTAGCGCCTATCTTCTAGACTTTAAACCTTGTTATAAAAACTTGGATAATCGGACTTTAACTATATTTAGCAGGGAGTTTCTGGTCCATCATAACAACATAAATGAGTCAATTGATCCACTAAGTAAAGCAATTCATCCACTAAACAATTAATCCACTGCAATTACAGCAATACATAGAGTTATACACCCGTACACAGAGTTCGCCGAATAAAATAACAAGAAGGCTTATATTAATTAGGAAAATGTACAACACAATCGGACACGAAGAACTTTTTAAAACTCTTTGTGCCACCAAGTGGGATCTGTTTGCTAACCTGCATTAGTCAAAGTTGTTCATAATTAGCAGACTCATTGCAACATACATTTTCCTGAACCTGCTGTTTATCTAGAATGCCCAAATGAATAGCAGTTTCCTTCAACCATTTCACCCGTTTACAATGACAATCGGAATATGTTATGTGCGTAATAGCTTTTGACAGCTTGTTTCCTATCACTTGTGAAAAGAAAGTCAAGGTCATCTGATATTAGTGACATAATATATATATACATGTATGTACATATATATATATAAGGCTCCAACGTTCAAAGTCGCAGGCTACTCCATTGTAACATTCAGTACCGGATCTTGGAGTTTTCCGAGGCGGGGCAAAACTTAAAAATGCCTCCGCCTCCATCCAATTATTGTTGATATTTCATATAACTTTTATGCGCTGGCATTTTTTTTTTTTTTTGAGGTTTTTTCCCTTTTGGGTCATTGATAAACCCATAAAACTTTCGTTTATGTCCACAGCATGGCCCTTTTAGCTCAACATTGGGGGGGGGGGGGGTAAAGAGCCATATGAAGGGTCCCTTTTAACTGCAGATATGAAATTCTGACAGTTGAAGGGGGTCCGATGGATTTCCCCCGGGAAATTTTTCAAAACTATAGTCAAACTGGTGCATTTTAAGGCCTTAGGAGACGCTTTGGGACGCTGTGGTCACACAGTGTGAGCTACCTTTTTTGACATAGAACTGATGAATTAAAAATTGCAGAACTGGAAAAGAGTGGGGAAACAGAAATATTTTGAAAAACGTCCGGGCCTAGCACATTTCAGATATTGTTCTAGAAGCCGCAATGCTTATTATGAAGTTTTCTAAGCGAGTAAACACTAATGTTAACACCTGTTTAAGTTTTTTTTTTTTCTTTTCTAAAAAAAAATGTATTCTTACAAGCAGGCTTAAGATTTAAAATCGATTGTAAGGTTAAACTATTCATCAATTGACCGGGAAAAAAAATAGTAAATGAATTTTAACATTTTTATTCGTACATTTTAATTTACCGATTGTTTTCCTATCTTTTTTATTTCTTTTGTAATTTTGTAATGCACGTAATGCTTATCTTAGAAACAGATTCCTGAAGTGTTCAACTGCAGTTTTTCAGTTTTTCAACGCCGCCATATTAGTTACACCACTATATAAAATATAATTTATTAAGATTAACTGAGCTAAGAAACAGGCTGTTGAGGTTGAGATTTATTTTGTTAAGATTTTACATGCACTTTTAAAAGCTATATTATTTTGTCTGAATTGGTATTCTAGATTTTCCACAGTAGTACTACCACACGAGGCTAGCACGAGCAAAAGCAACTTTTTCAAAAAAATATATTTTTAAAAACTGTTTAGCCGAATAATATCATATATCATCCAAATTCTTGTAAAAAATACTTGATGCGTAAAATATTGTATTTAATACTTTTTTTTCTAGCAAAATTTATGAAAATTAACTCCACCAGCTCTATTCACTATATTGCCCAGATATATATATTAACCAGAGTGATATATTGACCAGATGTATATATTGACCAGAGTGAAAACTTGAATCTTACAAAATAGGTACTGAAAAGTGGACATTAGTTTCTTTTAAAACCTTCTAAGATCAATGATCTATTATCTTCTTGTATATATTACTTTCTAAAACATCACGTATAAAATTTCCCTTATAGAGGAAAAAAAGAGCATTTTTTGTCTAGTATTTGCTTTAAATACATTTTGATTCACTTGAAGAAGCCTAACTCAATGTCAATTACTAATTGACATTAAAAAAAAAATACTGCGTTGGAAGATTTCTCATTTTGTCCCTGAAGTGCAGATGTTTTGTTATGTTGCATTTAAGCATCATTTCTAAATAAGATTTTAGGTAAAAGATTGTCTTATTTAAAGGTCGTCACATTTGGGCACAATGATCTTACGTATGAAATTCTACCCTAAAGTCCATGGGGCTCTCGCACTTATTATTATTATTTTTTTAAATTCAACCTTGGGCAGCATAATGAGTAAAATAATTTTGTCCCTGAAACTAACTCACCCAGCTTACTCAACACAGAACAAATTTTTTAAAAAAAATATTAAGCCTTGGGAAGCATAATGAGTAAAATAACTTTATTCCTAAAACTATAACTGACTCATCTTACTCAATACAGAACATCATGAGTAAAAAAGTTGATCCCTGAAAGTAATACTCATTCATTTTACCCAATACAGAACATTAAAAAAAAAAAAAAAAGAAATTCAACCTTAGGCAGCATAATGAGTAAAATAACTTTGTCCCTGAAACTAATATTAACTCATTTTACTTTGTTACTTACAGAACAAAATTTCACTCATGTCGATTCCTCATCGATATTTACAAAGATATAGATTTTTCAGTTTAAAATATCTCTGTTTAATGTGAAAGATCCATCTAGTTTGTACACATTACTAAAATAATTGCCTTCTACAGAAGTCAGCGGAAAGCTGTGGATTTTAATGTGAAAGATCCATTTAGTTAGTACACAATAATAAAATTATTGCCTTCTCCAGAAGTCAGCGGAATGCTGTGGATTTTTACTTAATGAAATATGTTAACGATTTTTAATTTTGGATTATCTTTAATTTTTATAAATTTATTTTTCATTGAACAGCAGATTACAAAACATTGTGAATGTAAAGGAAAAACAGGAAGTAATTCAGGAAAGAATTAATGTGAAAACAAATTCCGAGTATTTAAATAAGCAGTTTTTTGAATGAGTTTATTTTATGAGAATAATAGTTTTTTTTAACTCAATCCTTTATTTATAGTGGAAATTTTTCTTAAATAGTTTTATGTATTTCTTTTTTTATTTCGTATTAGACTAAAACTTTTGCTAGCAGCATGATGCTTGTAATGATAACTACTTCTACTTTCCTAAAGAAATACAGTTAACGTACTAAATTTTAGAAAATTACGACAAGACAAGCTTATTAGGTTTGCTTTATCAAATTAAAAGACATAAATATAGTTATGCGGTTTTAGTGCTTCAAATTAACATGCATCATACTTCATAGTAGGAAAACATGTAAATCAACAGTTTCTACGGCAAGTTTAACGTATTTTGTCTAGATAAATCATTCGTAACCTTTTCCTTTACAAAATTGCTTCTTGGAATTCCCCGAAACGATAAGGAAAAAACTGTAGAAGAGTATTTGATAAAGTGAATTTTTAACAACATTCCAATTGAAACGAAATAATTTTAATACGTAAATTAAAAACTCTCATACATATTTTTTAATCAATCAAGGCGATTGCTTATCGCATTTGGTACAACCAAAACTAGCGTCTTCTGACTTCACATGAAGTCTTTATGAAAATCAATCATATGAAAGAAAGATGTATTTCATAATGACGTCGGAAGCCCGGAAAACTTTGAAATGCTGAGCCTGAAGGAACATACTATCATGTAAAAGCAAAATTTTTTAACCAGAAAAGCAGTATTTGAACACGTTGCACAAATAAACATTCGAGTAAACTTGAAACACACAAAACGAATCAATATATACGTAGTAATAAAAACTCAATATAAAAAATATCAACCATCTATTTTTTGCTAGGTGTTTTATTTTCATGAGTTTGAGGTACGCTCAAGAAGCACACCGAAAGAATGGTGGACGTTAGTTCACATTATGAGCGAGCGCGTCCAAGTGTGACGTCACGCCAATAGGCGTGGAGCTCTGACGTCACTCTGTTTAAGCCGCATGCGCCGTTTTCGTTTTCTGCGTTGAGTGTGTGAGAGTATAGTTTTTGATTCTAACAGATCTAAGGAAATTAATGTTCCAGATAAGAGGAGTTTGCTCTCATTTATTATTGTTATTAAAGCAATATCATTTTTTTCCAATAAATACTTTGTGTAATTTTTTTTTACTTTTTTTAACTACAGTTATTATTATTTTTTAAACTTTGTGTATTTTTTTTTCAATAAAAATGTGTGTTTTTCAATAAAACACACATTTTTGTTTTGAATAAAAATAAGGAACATTGGGTTAATAAATTGTTAAAATTAAACATTGCTTTTTGCAATCTAACAAGAGCTTTCCTTCAGAGCTCCCTAAGCAGTAAGAGCCTTTTAGATTCATTAACATCTTTGGAAAAGTAGCTAAAGCTTTGTGTGGTTTTTCAGAATGATGTTAAAAGATGAAATTTTTTTATGTACTATGTAATTGTCTATTCATTTATTTTGAAAGGAGTGAGTTTGTGAGGTTTTACTGTGATCTAATTGCATATTTTCCATTCATTTTGTGAGATATTAGATGTCAGTTTGTTACCATTGTAGGACAATTGTAGGACAATTTGAGGTTTATGTTGTGTTTCCTTATAATATAATAATGTATCGGGGCATTATTATAATAAACATGTTTATAAACTTTACCTGTGCGAGACCTTAATTGAAAAGTTTGATGCACTAAGTGCAAAGTATAAAATTATGATGCCTTCATATATAATTTCCTATTTTATATTTTATAAGTTACCTTCCCAAAATTACAGCTATATTCTTGACATTGTTACTGTTTAAGCAGTGAATTTTTTAAAAATTCTTTTTATCTTAAAGTGCTTTCTATTTTATTTGCTCTGAATATATTTTATATTTCTTCTTACAGATAATTGGATATCTCAGATTATTATCTGAAGTGCTAGTTGAATTCTAGCCCTGATGCAGTTATTATAGAAAACTGCATCAAGGTTTTAATTTTACTGGAGATGTTTTGAAGATGAAAAAAATAGTTCAGGAGTTGTTCTTGATATTGTGTTGTTTTTGTGTGAAAAAAAAATTGCATTCAAAGTTTAAGTTTTATGTGGTGTTCAATCTTTTTTTTTTTTTCTGTAATTTTGCTTTCATTTGAATACACATGTAAATATATCAAGATCCCCATAGGACATACCTATTTTCTTATTCATTAGAAGCGTAATACTACCTAATAAATTGATTAGATTGTAATTGCCGCCCCCTTAAGGAAGCTGCGCTGTGAGGCAAGCGTCTTGCTGCCTCTGGTTCTCGCTGGCCCTGTGTTCTTGAAATTATTGATTTACGTTTACTTACCCTTCTATACTTCAGATGAGGCGGCTTCATTCATATTTCCCTCAAAAATGTAATAATAATAATAATAATAATAAATGTTCTTCAAGTGGTAAAGAATATGCTATCAGTGTAGCTGTTGACTTTTTCAATTTTATAACGTTTTGTGCAATCTTTTTTACAACAATATACTCTGAATGCATTGTAGATTAATGTATAAGGACATACACATAACAAATGTTTACACGAAAAGATGCACTGATATTTTAGAAGTGGCATTACTTTACAACTTTTTTTTTTAAATTCAAGCTTTGATTGTACTTTCTGGATTAAATGAATTTCGTATTTTTAAATAGTGTCTAAATTTAATGAAAACATTTGGAAAGAAGTTGGATTTTTTACCTTTAAAAAAAAAAAAAAAAAACAGCATTGATAGTTGATTTCGTAAATATTAAAGTAAATCAATTAATAAAGGGGCACCATTTGTACCAAGCTTTTTGGTTTGTTGCTAAGATGTTCTGCTTGATTTTTAATTGAAATAAAGTTGCGCCCCCTTTTTTATTCCCTACCCCCTCCCCCGTCTCTCTAAGTTTATTCATATATAGAGACTTATTTTCATTAATGCTCGCTGTTAGACTCTAAAATCATTGCATGACGTAATTCTTTTAGATGATTTTATTAGAGGTAAAATAAACAGCTTATAGTACAGTACACTAACAAACAGTTTTGTTTCCTGCATTTCAAACTTTATCCAAATTCTTAACAGTAGATAACTTTTAATCAAATAAAACTACAGAAAAATTCTAGCTTGAAATTTACGTTCAAAATTGCAGCTTCATTACAATTATATTTTAATTTTAGTTTTCTCTGTCTCATTTTTTATTTTTCTGTAAAAACATAAAGGATTATTTTTTGCATAAGTGGTTTCCAAAGGGAACCGTCGTCCCGCACGTCACAGCCCCTACAACGCAATGTAATGTTCCTGATGAACTCCCCACAGTTCGGAACTTCTTGTCATTATTTAGTGAGGGAGGGTTGGTTCTGCGGTTGTTACATAGCCTTTGGGGTGTGAAGTAGGTTCTCTTGTGGTCTGGAATCCCCTTACTGCGAGAGTGATAATGTGTAATATAAATCTATAATAGACACCTGTTAATGTGCTCACCTTCGGACGAAAATCACTTGATAACAATTACCAAGTGCTAATATTAAAAAATAAAAGTTTAATACTTTAAAAATGCGAATAAATACTATGCAGTAGATTTTCGGAGACTACGTTAATTTACGTGTAATTGAAATTTAATGAATATATTTAGCGTGAAATAATAGTTACTAGAAAAGTACAATAAGACTTAGTAAATTATTGATATAAAAATAAAATTTAAAAAAAAGAAAGGGAGGAGGGGAAGGGGAGGAATCACCGATTGCTGATTGTCTGCTATTTTTTTTTTTTTAAGTTTGACCCCGTCTGACTGAATTTTCAACAAAGTGTGTTAGTTTTCTTTTTCTCTTTAAGCTAAATGCTGAAGCTACTTAATATGTCCAATATCAATCACACACAATTTCAAGCTTTATTAATCATAAATAAAAATTGTCCGAGAAAGCGGACACTACGCAAAACATCAAAATTTTATGACAAAGAATTGTTCCAAATTAAAATATTTTCGTTTGTGTTAAATCCTTATACAGTAGTATCTCCATTAAGGGACACCTCTAATTAAGGAACACTTTTTCTGGTCCCAGTCCCTTTAAATAGGGACCACAATGTATTTACCTCTGGACAAGAGACACTCTATTTAAGCGATATTCAAAGAGAAAAGTTTCAAAAATTAAAGTTATATATAGGCTTGCCATACGTCCCGGTATTTTGCTCTTGTGCTTTGTTTTGTTTTAAAATTTGTCGAATGTGATTGCAAATTTTAATTTGTTTCTCTTTTATGAGAATTTCGCACCTAGTTTTTTTTTTTTTTTTCAAATTTGTCAAATGTGATTTCAAACTTTAATTTGTTTGGGATTTATGCAATAAAAAAGAAATAAAGAATTATGAACAAATGTAGTATATGATTTTTTTTAAAAATCAAATTCATACTTCAACTTATTGTTTGGTTGCATTTTGACAAAGTTTTAATGAACAACCTCATATTCTAAATCAAAAGTATTTTCAAATTATTTCTGTCATCAATTCCTTTAAAATATACTGCACACAATAATTTTTTTAAACTAGTTGAAGGTGATTTAAATTTTCTGAGAAAAATGAACTGGAAAAAAAATCGTACATTTCCCACTATTCCTTATTTTTATTCAAAACAAAAATGTGTGTTTTATTGAAAAAAAAATACACAAAGTTTTTATTGGAAAAAAAATGATATTGCTTTAATAACAATAATAAATGAGAGCAAACTCCTCTTATCTGGAACGTTAATTTCCTTAGATCTGTTAGAATCAAAAACTATACTCTCACACACTCAACGCAGAAAACGAAAACGGCGCATGCGGCTTAAACAGAGTGACGTCAGAGCTCCACGCCTATTGGCGTGACGTCTCACTTGGAGAGCGCTCGCACATAATGTGAACTAACGTCCACCCGAAAGAATACATACCATCCAAAGGTTTCGTGCTGCCACCTACATTAGAGTTAAGTAAATACTTATAAGTGACACTCTGAACAGCGTCGGTATTAGCAAATAAAATTTTTGCGTGAGTTGTTGTAAGTAAACAAATTTTTTTAACTACTCGAAAGTCCTTGGTGGAATACTCACAGCGACAGTGATATCAAACTGAAAGAGAGTAAAAATAAAAAGAAAACTAAAAGAGAGTATAGCAACATACTAATGAAAAGTCGTCATACTAATTAATTCTTCTTCACCATTTTCCGAGTTTTAAACATTTTGCGTATGCTGCCATCTATCGAATGTATGTGTAACTAGAACAAAAAATAATGTTTTATGCCAATTTGCACGATTCCCGAAGATAATTATCTAAGCATAACGCTTCAATTCTAACGCGAGTTTTCACAATATATACATATTTCCTTTTCTTTTTTTTTCCATCTAGACTCTCATCAATTTAAAAATAACTTCAACAAATTGTCTCTCTTTGTAGAAACATTTTCAAAAAATTCAACGTTAAGTGTTTGTTCACTGGCAATGATGTATGTGTGTGTATATATTTTTTAAAAAGAATTATCTTTTGTAATTAAGATTTTCTATCCCCCCCCCAAAAAAAAGACTAATTTTATTTTCTTTGTGAGGCTGTGCTTTCCTCTTTTTTTTTTTTTTTTGCGCAACTGCTACTACCTTGATTTGTTGGCCGTATTTTTCCTCGTGCATTTTTAGAACTTCGTGAATTTTTAGTTCGGTATGATAGCATATTCTGACTGGGGTTAAGGCCAGATACTTTTGCGAAAAATATAAGCATACTGAACGCTGAAAAGTCACTACCTGCTACACCGCAATGATGTAGTATTTAGCGATTGCAACGATCTCGAACCTAAAAATGGGTTCGAGATCGATGGGCCTCGAAATAAAAATGGAATGGCTTGCAGTTACGAGCATTGGCGAATGATAGCTAGAAAGGGGCGGCAGCCACCGTTCACTAACACAAGTTTCTTTAAGTTTACAGCCTTTGTTTTAATAAACTTTTATTTTACAATAGTTTAAGAAAGAGGAATGAAAATTAATAACAGTAATACAAAAACACATTATGTATGATAAAGTTATCAATTGTATATTACTTTGAATCGCGTCCGTCAACTATTTAGAAAGGTAAAATGAAGAAGGCTTGTGTTTTGAATTATAAAACTTGTTCTCTTTATAAGTGTCAGTTGTGCGTGATAGTTGCTGCGTGACAGACAAGCGCAGAGTAGCTTTCTTTTTGACTTTGAGTTTTGTCAATTCTACCATCAACCAAAGCGATCTGCCTGCCAGAGTGCCAAGAAGAATCCATTCATGTTCAAGGAAGGAACTGCTGGTATAATGTGCCGTTTTTGTTCTCGTTCTAGTTGGTTCAGCATCCTTGATTTCTTTCGAACTGATTCTATATGACAGTTCATAAATTTGGTTGCTTTCAACAAACAAAGAAGCAAACATTCTGATTCGCGTAGTAAATGAAGGCACCTGCAAAACAAACTTTCCTAGAACTTGAATGGATTCGTTCTTTTCTGCCATGCGCAGAAGCGTCCAAATGTCAAAATTCCTTGGTCCATCTGTATGCTGGTCGGTTTTAACGTAAACGATAGTTGGTTTTTTCCCCGAGTTTCAGTTCCTTTTAGACCAAGGTTTCTCAACCTTTTTCGACTTGTGGCCCCTTTAGAAACCACAAATTCTTTCATGGCTCCCCTTCAGTAGCGCATTTGGCTTTTTTCTTTGGGGATGGGGGGGGGGGGAGGTCAAGATTTGGGATGCATTCAATGTCCCATGTATCGACTTGTCCGACCCTGATTTCCGCGAACCATAAACTTCATTCACATTTTTCAAAATCCAAACACTCCAAATGCGTTCTCAGTTTCGTCTTCATATATATATATATTTCAAGACACGGTAATTAATTAATTTTTAAAAATCAAACTTGACATCGCAGGTAACAGAATCTTTCGTACAATCGGGGGTAGGATCGGATCCCAGATACATGAAAAGCGGTTGGACACTGGACATTGGATACCCTTCCTTTCAGTGCTCCCCTGTACATTGTTATAATTTTATTTATGTGTGATCAAACATAAAATATTATACAAAAAACACTAAAAGTGAAAAAAAAAAAAAAAAAAGAGGAAAAGAAGCAAAAAAAGAGACATTTGTTACTTTGGGAACAAGTAACATCAATAGGAGATACACAACTACAAATAAAAATTTAAAATTAGGCAGATATTTTTGATATGTAAACATACAGCCGTTGGGAAAAAATGTAGAGCTGAATTAGAAAATTTATCCACAGTATAGATTTCCAAAACCGAATAGGCAAGATATGGAGTGTAAAGTAAATTGAAAATCAAAATTAAAGACTTATGTTTCTATAATCACTTGCTGTATCAATTATAAAATAAGTAGAAACTTTTTCTTTTCCATAAAACAAAAAAAAAGTGCTTCTTTCGTCAATTGAATCAGACAATGCAGTCATCAATGTTAAAGAACCTATGAAATAAAAGTTTCTTTTTTTAATTTTTCACTGCTGCTGGACTTATTTTAGCATTGGCTGTACATATTTTGGCTAAATTTTAAATATGAAACCAGCAAAAATATTTTTGACTAAAATAACCCTTAAAAAAAAAAAAAAAAAATACAAAAATTGAGTCTTGCGTCTGAAATTTCATCCAAATTACCTAAAATTTGCACGTAGATTTGTAAGAATAATGTAAACACTTGCTGGCAAACAATTGTTTAATCGCATAAGTTTTTGAAAAAAAAAATTTTTTTTTTAACTTCCAGCATATTTTTTCAATTTTTTTTTTCTTTTCTCTACAATTAAACCAGTACAAAAAGTTTTAAATAATTGCTTCATAAAAAGTAATGTCAAAAAGTATTTGTAGCACCCATACGAAATTGTATAAAAAGTTGTAAGTAAATTACTCAAAAATTCAGACGCAAGGGTCGGTTTTTGTGTTTTCTTACTTTTTATAATTTTTCTATAGTTTTAAAAAAAATCAGTCAAAAATATTGTCAATTGTTTTAATATTTAAAATTTACCAAAAATATGCATAATTAATGCTAAAATAAGTTCAACTACAGAGAAAAATTAGAAAAAAAAAAAAGAAAATTATTATTTCAAAGCTCCTGTGTCCCCTAAAGTCTAAAAAAATTTTTTTTCGTTTTTACCTATTAATTTTTCTTAAAAAAAATAAATAAATAAATAAAGAATTGCATTTAGAATGTTTGAAAATTTTAACATTTTTTGGCTTGAATATTTTCTTTTTTACCGTTATCGGTAAACGTGTAATATCTCACGCAGGTTTTAAACATTTTTTATCTGTTCAAAAGTAGCCTTAAAATAATTACTTAATCAAAAAATAATTCTATATACGTGCTCTACATCAGAAGTTCAACTTAATGAGATAAGTCCAAAGCCAATCCTGCTATTAAATAAGAATTAATGAAGAATTAAATAGTTTTAAGTAATGCCCAATGCTGCTCAATCCTTTAAAGCAAAACGTGAAGCATGAGAATGATATGTTGATCTTTCTTAGAGTCTTTGTTTCGGGACTATTCCTTCCAAAATCATTTGGATGGTAGGGGTTGGCCTACACGCACCTCCTCCAACTAATAAGCTTGCTCTCATGATTTGAAAATACTTATTGACTTAATTAATTTTATTTGCTGAATATTTTACAGGATATTAGACTTTCTTTCAGGTTCTTATTTATTTATATTCTTTTCCTGTAAAAACAATTTTTATAGTAAAGAACGATAATGAAGAAACACATCAAAAAGTTTTGAAATTCAAAAAGTGTATTCCAGCGAAATTAAAGGTACATTATAAGGAAAATATGAAACTAATTGAAACTTAGTTTGCGCTTTTCCTCCATGAAAAGAAAGTCACTTACGACATTTCATGCTTTGCGCTGTTTCATGCGATGAGGTTTTTTTTAATTTTTTTGGTTAAGATATGCAATTTTGTACACCTTTGAAAGATTTGGTAAAATATTTCACTTGTATGCGAATGGTTCAATTTAGTACCAAATGTTGGTTGCAGCTAAATTAACCATTTTTTCCAATTTTTTGGTGAAATGTTGAACAAGAATTTTTTAGTGTACCACACTGTACTTTTGTTCTAACGAGTTTCGAAGCCTGTAGGGGATAAGAGCTCGCTGGGGGAAAAAAAAAACGTCAGAGTACGACTATTTACCCCAAAACGTAGCCAGATTCCGACTCTACATACTTATTAGAATGGGTATTCAGAGAGTTTATTGGTGACTATTACTTTGATGCGGATACTTATTACTCGTAAAACTTGAGTTTACGACGAAGCATTCCACTACTTACAAAAAAAGAAGAAAAAGAAGGGCTTTGGATACTTGAATTGAAATCTCGCCAAATTGAAGAACCGGTGAAATATTGGAATTGTGTTGTGAAATTTTCAGTTGACGGATCGGAGGATGTCAATATTGTAGTGCTAATTTCTGTCGTACCAGACTGCAAAACTTAAGGGCTGGGGATGATTAAACAGTCGCTATTGTTTCGTTTCATAAATTTCTTTTAGGTGATTTTTTCCAGTTACTTTCTATTTGAAAATATATTGTTTAAAACAACAGTGTTTAATAGGGAGTTTAAAGCGAAAATTTGATATTTGAAGTCTGATACAAATGTCTGACAGTGAAGAATTAATAGAAAACATTTGAATCTACCATGACAGTGCATCAAGTCATTGAAATCTTATTTTGATTTTTTTCAGAATGAAATCGTAGGAAAAGATTTATGTATATCCAATCTATGTACAACAGATGAACAATGTGACACAATTAATAACTGAAACAAAGACTTTAAAAATCAAAAATTATTTTATAATGATTCAAATACAATGCAATTATACAATCGCCTATAACAGATGATCAAGATCCAAACACATATATCAATCTCCAACATTGAATCAATCTCCAAAAATCCTTAAAACAAGGGAAAATAGCAAATCCATTTAAGTCCATCTTCACTTTCCGTACCTCATGTGACCATAATCGTCGAATTTTTTTTCACGAGCTTCTTGCTTTGTGCTTCTTCCAAACCTCATGTGGCCATAGTCATCAAATTGCCGTTTGCCGATGACGTTTTCAGATTCTTCATCGTCGAAGTCAGTCAGTCCAACATCCGGGACTTCTGCATCAACCCCGTGTCGTCGAGCTAGTGATGATGTGTCGAGGGATCTGGCAAGAGCTAGAGAATGCCGTCCTCCAGGTCCTCCAACGTAGGGCATGACGAGGCGGGCCAAGCGCTGCAGAGGTCCTGCTGGTCCTGCTGTTGTTAGTTGGAGCGTCATCAGGACAAATATTGCTGTCCACAGGCAGTTCATGGTAAAGCTAAGGATTAAAGAAAACCAATTATCCATAAAATAGTGACTAATAAAATATAATTATGTCCTAGGAAATGCAACTAACAAAATACAAGTTAAAGTACAACGTAAATTGCGCACACGGTTTGCGGATATTTCAGACACGTGTTTCGAGGTTGCAAGGAACTTCTTTTTAGTGCAGCGGAAATAAACTCCTAGGCGAAAAACTGATGTTTCTCTAATATTTCTGATACAGAACCCAATTTCCTCTGCATTCGAAAAAGGGTTCCTTTCAACTTCAAAAAGCGTGTCTGCAATTTTTGCAGCTTGGTGCGTCATATACGGTGGATTTTACTGTTTATTCGTTTGCACAACGGCTTACAATTTATTTCTTACAATTTTCAGACTGCTTGGAATACAAGACAGCAGAACACTTAAATAGCTGTGAATAATTAAAAAGGTGCATGGTAAAATAAAGCATCTTTCCCAGCTAAAGAAAGAAAAAATAAGTACTTATTTAAATGAAAAAAACAAAAAACACTCACACGCCTACATTATTTAGACGGTTGTTTTTGGGGAATAATGATAATGCATTTGAAAAAGACATTTACAGAAAATTAGAAATTAGTTAAACGGCAGTTGACTTTTAAAAAGGAAAGAAATGTTGTTTGAAAATAGAAAATAATATGGTTGACATCAACGTGATTTATATGATCCAAAACCCAGTGGTTATGTGAAAATTTTAATTTCATTTTTACAGTTTTAAAAATGTATTATTATTATTATTATTATTATTATTATTATTATTATTATTATTATTATTATTATTATTGAATCCTTTGTAGAGTTTCTGTTCGGTCTTAATTGCAGTTAAGTTTTAACCGTGAGAAAAATAGAAACGACAGGAACAAACTCTCATTTTTACTTATAGAAAACTATTAATAAATTGCCTGTTTTGTAAAAAAAAGTAGATAGATCAGTTCTGAAGATCATACATCTCCCACGCGTTTTTTCTTTCTTTTTTCCTTTCTTAATTAATATGTACTCAAACCGATATACAAGCACTATGTAATTTTTAAAAATAGTTCAACGTCTTTTTTAATAACTGATAAGAGATTCAGCTTATTCGGAGTAAAAACTCTCTACTCTTATTATGTGCAATATACTTAAATGTTATTTCAGTTTTTATCGTCATTATTTTATTAAATGGGCTAAACAATTTAAAAAAAAAATGTTTTATTATTCACTGATTTATTCTAATATTATAGGTTATATTGTTTTACTTTTTAACTGGCGGAGGTACAGTATAAATTCAATGGATAAGAACTTTACTCACATTAGTACAATTTTAATATTCTTTATAAGTATTACATGACGAACAGATATATTATTGTTGTTCACAACTCTCGTAAATTCAATGCTTATATTTTTGCGGTTATCACATTGCAATAAGTTTTTGCGTCGTCAGATATTTTATCCAAAATTGATTGGATGAAAAGAAAACGTATTTTATATTTCTATATTCATTAATTTTCGTCAAAAAATATTGCCAAGGTAAGTACTAGGAGAAAAATCTTTGTGAATGAATGCCTTCTAAAATCAATACCTTGGAAGAAACAGTCAACTTTGGTAAATAGAAACTTGGAAAGTGCAGAAAAGTAAATAAACACAAGTATGATATTCAAGCTTTAACTCAAAAAAAGCTTTCTTTTTTCTAAAAAAAGGAAAAAAAAAGCTGCTTTAATGGTTTAATTTCTGAATTCTTTGGTAAATATCAAAGTCTTTGAGCATAAAAGTTTTGGAAGCACGACATATTACTTTTCGAATCGTGCATATTGATTTTGACATTGACAGCTATATAATTAAGTACGGAAATAAAAGGGCTCAAAATGTACTTGTTTAATTTGAATAGAGAGTTAGAGATCCATTAGAATCCAAAACACTTCTGCTGTTATTTCTCTTCACTAAAATATTTTCTTTATTTTCGTTTTTTGATTGATATTTCTCCTGTTCATATAATATTAAATACCACTGTGTGTAAATATAAATAATCTTAACATGTTTTGTTTTACTTGAATTTGAAGTCTTAACATTTTGCAGACCATTGCCTTTAACCTTGAAGAGGTGTAATGTGTGACAATGCTACTAAATATGTATAAATTCGCATTTTTCATGTGGAAAAATGTCTTTGGTAGTTTTTAAAACAAGAGCATTTGTTAAAAGTATCTCTTACATTTTAAGAATATGCACAATTTGGAAATCAATAACTAGATGAATAAATTTAATTACTAGTTTTAAGGATTTACATGAAACTTAGTTATATTTATATAGAACAAGAGAACCTTTTTGATGTATTTCTTTTTTTAAATGCATCGTCATATTTTCGTTTCCAGAAATTTATTTAGTTAAACCGATATTTTGAAAATTCCATCGTACTTGAAATTAAGCTTCTATTATTGTCCTTATTTAAAAGCATTCAAAAACGTTTCGTTTGCGTGATTGAAATAAATAATATTTCGAAGAATTTCGATGCTTATTTCCATACTAAACTACAGTTCTACCATCAACCAAAGCGATCTGCTTAGCAGAGGGACAAGAAGAATCCATTCATGTTCTAGGCAGGAACTGATGGTATAAGGAATGTGCCGTTTTTGTTCTCATTCTAGTTCGTTTAGAATCCTTGATTTCTTCCGAACAGATGCTATGTGCCAATTTATAAGTTTAGTTGCTTTCAACAAAGAAGCAGACATTATGATTCGCTTAGACTTATTTCTGATCTGCGCTCTTATTTTTTTTTTTTGAAAAGTCATGTGGATTAGGGCGTATTAATAAATAATCTCATGGTAAATAACGCAAATAAAATAATTAAATAGAAATAAAAATTATTGAAAAAAGAGTACGAAATGAAATGTAATTAAAAATATAAAACCAATAATTAAATAATAGCGAATAGGTTGTATTGATCGAAAAAGAAAAAGAAGACGGAATAGTATTTCAGTAATAGTTAGATTCATTAAACCAGAAGGAAATCTATCTGTTTGGAGGATGTCTATTTAAAAAAATCTATATCATTATTCCAATGTCATTTGACGATTCTTGAGTTTATGTTGATAACAGGACGCCAATTATACTGCCCTTTCTTCACTTGAGATTATTTGAACTGCTCAGCTGATTGTCCGATAAAAAGAACTGCGTTGTGAATTTGCAAAATGGCTGTCTCTTTTCAGTCCTTCACTCATTACTGTACTAATAGCTGGATTCGAAAGTATAAACATCTTTGCCGAACATACTTCTTTTTCTTTTTTTTTTTTTTTTTCAGAAATAAATCGGCACAGAAATTGCGTATTTAGGAAGTCAGTATCTTTGAAGAAATATATTCCGTCATGAATGGACGATGAAAGGAATGCTGGAATAATATAAAATAGCCCTCCTAGTACTTCCCAAAATAAATTTGAAAGGAAGTAAAATTTTAATGATCGTGTTTTAGTTTCAACTGTTGAAAAGCGAAACAGGACATTGATGTGTAGATTAATGCATGCTTATTTTCACAGCACATTCAAAAGTTTCAACTTGCTGTTGAATATTTTCGTGTAAATTGGTACGAGTCTCAAAGTGGCTTTCTCTAATACATATGTACAAAACTTCTTTCACAAATGTAAAGAAAAGCAACAGAAATAATAGGCTATAAAGAAAGATTGAATGTGTATGAGAGCGAATTCTAAAAAATATGCAGTTTTCATATCCTGAATGCTATTCGAAGTACCTTAGCCAATCATAGGCGTAACTAGGGTTGGGGAAAGGGGGGGGGGTCACCCTAAAAATGTACAGACTAAACACCAATAAGCAGTGCACAAGAGTTCAAAATTTACTAGTCATCAATACTTGTCATTACAGATATACTCCGTGTTTATTTCAGGCATATCTCTCGGGGGGGGGGGGGGCTACCCCCTCGGAGCAAGTCAACTCCCCCCCCCCCCATCGGCGAAAAAAATCAGATCACAATTTTTAAAAAAAGAAAGAAAAGAGAAATTACGCTTTTAAGACATCTTAAGGCCTAATATTGAATTATGAGTTGTGCTAGTATTGCTGCTGAAAAGAATGTGTATTTTCATATTTACAATCTGTTCTTAGTCCGAAACGCGTGTTTTTTTGAGTTGTGCCACTATTGCAGCCCATGAGAACAAATCAATTCAGATCTTTTTTGTTCAATGTACATTTATGATTAGGCTAAGTAAAAGTAATTTTGTCACGGTATTTTTCACCTTCGCAATGTTATTATAAACGCTCTATGGGACCATTCATAAACAGTGTCACACTTTCTTTCAATATATTTGAGCCCCCTCCCCCCCCTTTGTCACAAAATCACTTTCCAACACACCCCTATCCCCTTTGCCACGTGTCACGGTATATTACATGAACACTTGCAGTGTGTGCAACGTACTTGCAGTGTTGCAGTTCAGAAATAAAGTACTTACGTTAAAGAATCATTTTTAGTTTTATTTTTTAACTTTTAACGACATTTGTGGGCATAACAATAAATGATAATGATTATACGTGGACTTAAAAAGCATAAAATTAGATTAAGGTTAAAATAGAAAAAAGATAATTAGTGCATAATAGTGAAAAATAATTAATTGACTTCTGAAAAATGACCCGCACTTATTTATTTAAAACGTAAAATACCGAAGAAGAGTTTCTTTTAAAATTTTAACTAGAAGTGACTTCAAACCTTAATAAGCATCCGTATTTTCAATATAAAATGAAATCAATGAAACTTTAAAATCAAATTATGAAAATAAAAAATTATCAAAAATAAGTTTAATCTGCTGGTTTTTTACACGTTTTTATAGAAATCAAAATGTGTAATGTCACACTTCTTGTTATCCCCCCTTGTCACAATCTCTCGACCCCCCCCCCCCGCCGCTCCACCCGAAGTAGTGTGACATCATCCCCTATGAAGTTAAAAAACGAAAAAAGGAGGATTAATAAGCAGTTTCTCAGCATGGGAGGAAGAAATAAAAAGTTGAAACTAAAATTGCAAAAAAAAAAAAAAAAAAGAGGAGGGGGCAGCTAAAATATTATTTCGAAAAAATTACATAAAAACAACCATACCTCTCCTGCTTCAGGGTTTCTTCCCAAAATAGGACAAAATACTTTCACCTTTTCTTTTACTCATAATCAAAATTTGTGCGCAGGCGAGCAAAGGAGACTTTTGCAAGACCACAAGAACCCACTAAATTCCCAACTGCCAAGGTCAATCAAGGTCTCTGTTTTATTGTGCAAAATGGTTGGGAAAAAAAGAGAATATGATTCGAGGAGAGGCATCCGCAAAGGGGCAAGAGCCCTCCCCCCGCCCCCCTTGTCGGAAGCGTTTCTATGTTGATTTGATTTTACGAATTGCTAGTTTAAAAAAGAAAATAAAAGAACTAAGATTTGTTCCAGCAATAACAGCACAAACATCCATATCTCGCAATCGTAGAAGCAGGGGTCCATTAGGCATTAGCTTACTTCCACAATATGGGTAGTTAGAGTGTCGCCATTTCCACGAATGTAACCTTCGGGCAAGGATGGACAAAGCACCAAACTGTTGTACGTATATTTATGGCAGATGTGGTTCCATGAGGCTCGCATTTTGCGAAAAAAGGATCACTATATTTCCTGTTTTTGTGTGGTCGGGTGATTAGAACCATATGCAGGCCTTAGGCAAGGAATCAATCCGTTATCTGTTGATGACACGCGGGACCTATCCTCTGGAGAATTGAGAGAAAAAAGGGTCTTTTTTTTGAGTTCTGGTTTCTAGGCCCTAGATGTTTGAAGCGCCGTCTTGTCGTTTCCCCATTTGTAAAACAGAGGACCCCCCCCCCCCTCCCGCTCCCAAACAGGTTGGTTCAGAGAACAAAATCTAATCATTATTTTTTTTTTGTTTAAATTTTTTTTTCAGACAGGTTAAAAATTTCGAAAGTATTTCGGGGGAGGGGGGCTCGGGTCCATTGCCCCCCCCCTTGCTTACGGCTTTGCCTACAACACCAGTTTATCAGAAAACAAACCTCCATCAAAGAGGAGAATATTTTCCAGGAAACTGGTGCGATTGTGTTCCCAAATTGCTGCCTTTGGGTAAAAAAGACATCAAGAAGGTAAGAAAACCATCTGGAGTGATTGAAAGGATCTCTGCTGTCTGTCTGTGTGTGGTACGGTGATTGAAGCCACCTTTCGCTGTAAAATTCCTAAAGGTGATAAGGGGGTTGATTATAACCAGATGAAAAGTCCTCTGTAAAGTAATATGAGCTACGTACTTTGGTCATGATCACCCTTCAGAAAGAGGAAATAAAATCATATGCATATGTGTTTATTTTTCTTAGGGAAAAAATAGATATGTGCTTTGCAAGGCGTAGCCAGAATTTTTTTGTGTGCCTAATAAATGTGCCTAAATAACTAAATACAAAATAGGGGGGGGGGGGGTTGGATCCCCAAAACCCTCCCCTGGTTACGCCTATGGCAGAAGTCACTTAAAATTATGTTTATAATCCTTTAATATTACTGTTATTAAACTGAAAAGGTAAGTTATTGAAGGAAAATGCTACGCATTTTGATACTAAATGAGTGATGCATGAATCTGAATTTTTCAACTGCAGAAACTGAAGCACATGGCTCTCACAGCACAATGGTAAAAAAGAAAAGAAAGACATTGCACATCTGTAACTATTTTGCGATTTTCTTTCAAGCTATAGACGATACAAAAGGCTATAACGTTGCGTCTTAACCCCCCCCCCCCTTCCCAACAAGTTTACATCCCTCGGTTCTCTCGGAATTTTAGAACCAAAAGAAATAGCAATCCCTCCCATTCCGAGAAACTCCAGTTCAACTTTGGCTACAAGTGCAGACTCGCCCCTAAATGACGATTGACAGATGCATCCCCCCTTATCACGTGACTCTCCGGTTCAGTTTCAGTTTCTCACGAATGTGAACTAGTGGTGGACCGTGCTCCAGGCCCCGAGAGTCTTGCCCGTTCTTCTCCTTCAACGTCCATCTCCACGATTTTGTCCGAGGAAAGAGATGAGGGGAATTCTACAGCTTGTCTCCTATGTTGTTCACACGAAGTAAAAAAAAAAAAAAAATTCCAAGCCCACAACCCGATTAACTTGACATAATTTCCACCAAGTCGAGGAACAAAAATGAATAAATAACTAAATACCCAATGGGGGGGGGGGGGTTTGAACCCCCGAAACCCCCCCCCCTGGTTACGCCCTTGTAGCCAATCGCAATCCAAAGATTAATGCATGTTTTTTAGGCAAAAGTTTTAAATATTCAAATTAAGCTGAAGGTACATTTTCATGTTATCTACTGTTTAGTCCACCGCTTTTTCCATCGAATGTAAAGACCTCTTGTTTTTGATTTCCAATTAACTGAATCGAAATGACATAATTTGTTATATAATATTTACTGCGGGTGCTTTGTAGGATGATAAGAGAAAAACAGAATTCTTTTCAACAGTTATTCTAAGAGAATACTCTAACATAAGTTCACATTCTCCTAAAATGATTTTCAACAGAGAGCGAGTTTTGAATACGATGTTATAGGTATGTTTTTTTATCTAATTCAAAAATGGTCGTGGTTATTTTATCACTTCTGTAATATAACAATTATAAACAGCATTATAAAACAATTCAGACGTATATTTCTTAATTTTAGATTTTAATTATGTAAAGATAAGCGTAAAACTATTTAACTTTATTTTTCCGGAATTTTCTACAAAATTAACACACATGAACAAAAAGTAAACGATTGTTTAACAACCTTCTTCAGTAACAAAATTTCTAGCTCATTTTATTTAATGACAGCAGTCAAAAATAAAATCACGCATTAAATTTTCTGCGCTTCTGCCAAAGTTGTGCTATAAAAGAAGCACGCACTGGTCGTATAGATATAATTTTATTACGAATAATTACAATTAAAACTTCGTCAAAAAGATCATTACAGCAAATCATAAGAATGTTGATGGGAAGAATGTGAAGTACGTGTTGCCACATTAATGAACTTTAATTCGTTAAATATTTGTCCCTTCATTGAAAATAATGGGTACTTTCTTCGGTTTGATGACTCCCGAGGTAATCTTTACTCATTGTTGCTTCAATAAACGCTCACTATTAATATTGTATACTTAAGCAAATTTTTACTGTCAAACGTTTTATTATTAAACTGAATTTGTCGTTGTTGTTGAAAATCTGAATTTAATACGCGTTTTTGATATAGAGTGAATGGAGAGGCCGGTGGGGTAAGAGGACTAAGGTCAACTTTTCGGATATTTCTTTTTCTCCAGTCAGTCCCTTTCTTTTGGTGGTAAAAACGAAATGGAAATCTTGTTTATTTGAGAGATCCCTATTATGTTGATAGTACGAAGATTTGTAAAATATTTGGATGTTGCATTCATAAATTTGATGCCTTGTGAAAATTATTATGACAACCGCACCCTTTAAAAAAGGGCAATCTTGATGTTCTGGCTATAGTTTGAGTATCAGGAAAGAATAATGGTATTTTATAAGGGTTTTCGAGCAGCTGAATTTGACGTGATTTTAATACGCGTTTTTGATATAGAGTGAATGGAGAGGCCGGTGGGGTAAGAGGACTAAGGTCAACTTTTCGGATATTTCTTTTTCTCCAGTCAGTCCCTTTCTTTTGGTGGTAAAAACGAAATGGAAATCTTGTTTATTTGAGAGATCCCTATTATGTTGATAGTACGAAGATTTGTAAAATATTTGGATGTTGCATTCATAAATTTGATGCCTTGTGAAAATTATTATGACAACCGCACCCTTTAAAAAATGGCAATCTTGATGTTCTGGCTATAGTTTGAGTATCAGGAAAGAATAATGGTATTTTATAAGGGTTTTCGAGCAGCTGAATTTGACGTGATGATATCAGAAATTAATTTTGCATTTGTCTACAGCTTTCATATGACAAAAAAATAATTGAGAAATAATTTTTCAAAACTACGGATGATTCGGTGACTAGAAAGGTGACAATAGTACGTAGAAACGCAATTAAAATGCCTTTTGAACTCTATGTAGGTAAGCAACCGAAAGGACAATTTTTATAAATACTAAAAATGCAGTTAAAAGAACAAACAGTTTAAAGAGAAATAACGAAGTTTCAGACATGCCGATAAAAAATCGGCACAAATATTAAGAGGCATTAGAAAACAGCTATTTTAATGACAATAGACTTGGAAGTAAGAGAAAAAAGTGCTTAAAGAGAAAAAAGGAAATCTTAAGATGGAGCTGAAAGTTACATTTATAAAAAGATGAAAGAGGAAATAAATATGCTGGGACACGTTACTAGCTCATTAGTGACTATATAAAGAAACTAAAAAAGAATTTTAAACGAAAATTTATTGAAAATAAATTTTCTCCTAATTGATAAAATAAAACAAGGTCTGAAAAGTATGAGAAAAAATAAACGAACAATAATCAAACGGACAGAACACATCAATAGTATTTGCTATTATTTAACAACTCTACAAATTAGTTTCCTATTGAATTTGTTAAAGCGTATGTTTCACGTTAATGCATTATATTCAATAAATGCAAACTTGAAATAAGTGACTCACGTTCAGATGCATCAGCAGGACTCTTATGACAATTCGAACGATGAAACTTATTTCTAGAGCCTAACGGGAGGATTCATTTGCATCCTTAATGGAAATAAGTATTGTCGATGATGAGAGCTTTTAATTATATGTCTTTCCATGGAATTATTCTGTTGAACACTGCACAAGCAGGTTTGGAAGAGTAGTTCTTAAGGGGACACAGAACCTTTCAAATAAGAATTCTCTTTTTTTGATTTTTCACTGTAGTTGGACTTATTTTAGCATTACTTGCGTATATTTTGGCAAAGTTTTAAATACTAAGCGAATTAAAAGTATTTTTGACTAAAATTTTTTCATAATGATAGAAAAATATGAAATGCAAAAAAATTGATTCTTGCGTCTGAATTTTTGAGTAATTTGCTTACAACATTTTATACAGCTTCCTAAGGGTATTACAAATATTTCATGGCATTACTTTTTATGAAGCAATTATTAAAAAAACTTTTGTACTACTTCAACTGTAGCGAGAAGCGAAATTTTTGAAAAAGTATGTTGTAGATCAATTTTTTTTTTTTTTCAAAAAGTTGTAGGATTAAACTGCAACTGTTTGCCAGAAAGTGTTTACATTATTGCTATATATCTATGTGCAAATTTTGATGCTATTTGAAGAAATATCAGACGCAAGACTCATTTTTTATGTTTTTCATATTTTTTAATAATTTTGAAAAATTTTTAGTCAAAAATATTTTTTATTGGTTTAATATTTAAAACTTAGCCAAAATATAGGCAACCAATGATAAAATAACTCCAACTACAGTGAAAAATAAAAAAAATAAAACTTTTATTTCAAAGGTCCTGTGTCCCCTTAAAGAAATTAAAATGCTCCTTTGTTTTTATTAGAAGCTTGTTACAAGAAACAGCATGCCGATCAAACTCATGAAAAAGGGATTTAGATGTGATAGAATAGTATAATTTTGAAATTTAATAAATAATAACAATAATAATAATAATAATGATTAGAAATATAATAATAAATAATATGAATCATAATCAAAACAAAAAAAAATTACTGTAATAAATTTTTAATGTTGTTTACGTACTCAAGTGTATCGTTTGCGGCTGTTAGCTTGAAATCATTATATATTTCTGAATTTGCTGTCTATAAATAAATTATTATTTGAACGAATTATCAAAAATTTTATCAATATCTTTGCTTATGAAAAGACATAACGATCCAATGTAGTCTATGACGTCATCAGAGGTATATTTGCGTGACAGTTTCCAATTCTGGGAACATAAGCACGGAATAAAATTGACCTTCTGTTGCGAGTGAAGATATTTCAATTGTTCCGGAACTTTTCGCTCTGCAACAATCATTTTAGAATGCCATTTCAAATGAGATTCCTGTACATATTATAATTGCCTTAGAAGATAAGTTTGACTTAGGAAGCTAAAGTACGATATGAAAATTTGTATTGAAAAATGTTATCAATGGGAACCGTATTTCTGCAACAAGTTCTAAACGAAGTTGCGCTGAAAAGGTATTTGTTGCACTCCTATTTATCATTTCATTGTAGTACGTTGTTGAACTTAACATGGTAAAGTTTAAAACTTTCTTTTTTAATTTTTAAAAATAAACATAACCACTGATGTAACGTTAACGCATCTAAATATAAATTTGGTAACTCATTGTAACGTTTAAATATTTCTTAATTGTCTCTGCATTAAAGGCTCGGAAAGAGTACCTGGTTAAATGTACTAAATACGTTATAATTTGAGGTTGAAAATAGTATTTACTGTGTTGTACTAGAGTATAGAGAAGAGATTATACCACAATGATTTCATGGAGTTTTATTGGATTAGAGCTAGCTGACATTTGCAATTCCTATTATATTGCATTAGCTACGTTTTTTGTGGGTAATAATTCTTTTAAGATTGTGTTTCTTTTTATACATTGTTTTGTAGCCACGTTTTTATTTGATTAAATCATCTGCACGAATTTCTACTTATAGAATGTTTTGACCTAAACGGCTGATTTTTATTCCTAAAGATCTAAATAGTAGAGGAGGGTTGGATAACTGTGTGTAATAACCATGACAAAGATTCAAAATGTAGCATAGGCCTGCAGTCTATACTAATGGAATGCACCTAAACTTCATCACAAATTGCGGTTTCTCTCATTAAATTACTTTGTAAGCAATCGAAAACTTTTAATTCCACAACCTTTTTGCCAGAATCCATAAAGCAGAATACAGTCTAAGAGGCTGCAATTCAAATACAATACGGGTTTTTCTTTTGAGTCTAGTTTCGAGCAAGGAGTGCTTTACCCCGACATTATATAAAAGTAAAATCTTAAAGAATTGCGGTTTAAGTAATATTTGCAATATGTAACAAAATCAAAAAGCAGATTAAATTAATATTTGCAATGTATAACAAACGCAAGCAGTAGCTCAAAGTAATAATTGTAATATATGACAAACACAAGTAGCAGATCAAAGTAATATTTGCAATATATAGCAAACACAAGCAGCAGATCAAAGTAATATTTGCAATATAAAACAAACATAAGTAGCAGATCAAAGTAATATTTGCAATTTATAACAAACGCAAGTAGCAGATCAAAGAAATATTTACAATAAAGTAATATGTGCAATTTAAGTATTATTTGTAATAAAGTAGATCAAATTCTTTCGTTAAAACAAAAGCCCAGACTGATCGAAAGCTTAACAAAAGATTACTTGGTCCGACTCACTTGGTTTTGTAGCTCTTGAAGTTAAAAAATGAATAATGATTATAACTACAGCATGTTGTAGCTTTTGATACTTATGGATTACTATGCAACACGATTTCCAACAACATGACATCTCATTTACTGAATTGATACCAGTATTAGTGCATAGTGTTGAGTTTGGAGACTCGTGAGATGTGCGAGGCTATTTGTGACATTCCCAAATTAAGCTGCCTCCCCAATTATTCTACCTAGAACAAATCGACCAGACTCATTTCAAGCAAACAACCCACTGAATTTAATGTAGTTATGGATCATGCTGTTTAACTTTATGTAGCTGATCAGGATCATGTGTTATGTTGATATGTATATTTGAGTATTTTGTTCTTATTTAAAGGCCGAAGAAACAAATTCAAAAGATGAAAAAAATAAAGTTTTAAGCAAACCTAAAGGAAAAAGATTTCATGTCCATTTTAGTTTTTTGTGATAGATATATTTTTTGTGTAGTTTCCTAGGCTTGACTTGGATCTGGAAAAGCCTAACAACTTCATCAGTAGGCCGATTTTCCTCTTCCTTTTAATGGTTGATACAATTGGACTCACAACGACATCAACTTTTTAAACGCCTTTTTATTTAACAAAAATTCTGGACCCAAAATTGACAGCTTTAAATTATAATATATTTTGCAATTTTGTTTCAATAATATAACGTCAATAATATATTTTTTAACAATGTCTAGTTTAGATTTTTAAACTTTCTTTGAAATCTTTCATAGTAACTTCTTGTATTTATTCATTCCATTATTTTTGTAATTTATTTTGGGAGTAAAATATACTCATATTTTAGAGTGCACTATCGCGTTTTACATTAGAAATGTTTTCTGAATGAAATAAATTCAATCAATCTCTTAACTGGGAAAAAGTCTAACGTGTCTTTGCATTCCAATACTTAAAAATAATTGTATTTTTAACTTTCAACTTTTTTTTTATTTTTACAAATTTCAATCTGCAGTTTGAGGTTTGAAATTTTAGAACATACTGGAACCATCACGTGGTAAGCCGGCAACATGTGCATGCACTATTTTCCAAGTTTGTGTTTTAATAACGTTATTTATTAATTTCTTTTGGAAAATTGAACGTTTCACTTTTTGTGTACGCTCTAATTTCTTACAGACTTTGCAAATTAAACTTTTCAAGACATATTATCACGTGTTTCTCAAACACTCTTTTTAGCCTACTTTCCCGTAAAAGTAAAAAAAAAATAATAATAAAGCATGAAAGAAGGCTTAATGTATCGTGAAAATATCGTTAAAAATCAAGAAAAGTCAAAAATAAGTGAAGTAATTAAATAAAGATTGAAAAATAAAAAATTTGAAAGTAGGGTATTGAGATGGGGAAAAATTGTGTCTGTCGGTCTGTCGGTCTGTCTGTCTGTCGGTCTGTCTGTCGGTCTGTCTGTCTGTCGGTCTGTCCCCCCCTAATAACTTTTGAACGAATTGTCCGATTGGAAAAATTCTTTTTGCATTCGAAAGATCTCGGCGAGGACATCTCATTTCCATATTTTACTTTTTGATTTGAACAATTTTTTGTTCAATTTTGAACAGTTCAAAAAATTTTAACATTAGCGCCTATGGACAAAATTGAAGCAAATTCTGTAAACTCTGGGCACAAGAGCCAAGTTCCTATTGCAAGCTTATTGAAAGGAGTTCTCGGCATGAAATATTGATTTGAACAGTTTTTGTTCATTTTTGAACAGTTCAAAAAATTAACACAGAGCTTACGGGGAAATTTCAACCCTATATAAATCCTGATCTAACGGACCGATTTGCTTGGAACAAACTTTATCGGAAAGCTCTTATAACGTAGAACATCTAGAAATAGAAAGTTTATCCAGAACTTACGAGCCTATTTTGCTATGAAATTTTTTGATCGGGATTTTCAAGGATATTTCTCAGTGACTCAATGAGTGAAATAATGAATGAATGAATAAATGAAAGAGTGAAAGAATAAATCAATGAATAAATGAATGAGGAAAAGAATGAATGAATAAATTATTGAATAAATGAAAATATAAATAAATGAGTGAATAAATACATGAATGCGTAAATGAATGAATAAACACTTGAATGAGGTAAAGAATGAATGAATAAATGCATGGCTGAATAAATGAAAGAATGAATGACTGAGTGAATGAATATGTATTATCCATTGAAAAAGGTATATTTTCAATAATTAGAACTAAAGATAAATAAGAAAGAGAGAGAAAGAGATAGCTAGATTATAAATTTGAATTTGGTGTATACGGGAAAGTAGGCTCGTATAGTTCTAGACGGAACTTCTTGTTTTTGACTAAACCGCTTCACTTTTATCAAACTGAATTTGTGAAAAATTTATTTTTTTTAATCTTTACGAGCAGCATACATGGCAATGACGTAATAAGAAAATGTATTCTTATTCTTTCGTTAAAAGCTACCACATTGTATATTTTATAAATGTTATTATTTTTTAACACTATTCCCACTAAAAATTTGAGTGTTTTTCTGATAAATGAAATTGTTGAAATCAATGATTTTAAATGAAGCGTATCTTATTTCATTACACTTTTAAAACACTCATAATGCCCGTTGAACACAAATTTAAAAATCAATATTCCACCCACTTTCCAGATGAGACAGAAACCTGCCAGTGCATTTCTGGTAACTGATGAGCGTCAGAACCTATTAATAATAATAATTTAAATAATTTCATTCTTTTTTCTCTGTTTTCTTTGATTTTATGCAACGATTTCACTCAAATTCGCTCTTATGGAATAGAAGAATTTGTTGCAGGTCTTCAGTTTCAAAAATAAATATACAGATAATAAATAATGTAAAAAATCTACACAAAAACGTTTAGAATTTATTAATTCTAACAGCGGGCGACATTTTCAATTTCGTCTACTTAATACAGTTTTAGCCTACTTTCCCGTAAAAGTAAAAAAAATAATAATGAAGCATGAAAGAAGGCTTAATGTATCGTGAAAATATCGTTAGAAATCAAGAAAAGTCAAAAATAAGTGAAGTAATTAAATAAAGATTGAAAAATAAAAAATTTGAAAGTAGGGTATTGAGATGGGGAAAAAGTGTGTCTGTCGGTCAGTCTGTCTGTCGGTCTGTCCCCCCCCCCCCTAATAACTTTTGAACGAATTGTCCGATTCGAAAAATTCTTTTTGCATTCGAACAATTGATTTGAACAATTTTTTGTTCAATTTTTAACAGTTCAAAAATTTTTAACATTAGCGCCTATGGGCGAAAATGAAGCAAATTATGTAAACTCTGGGTGCAAGATCCACGTTCCAATGAACAAGCTTACTGGAGGAAGCTCTTGGCGTGAAATATTAATTTGAACAGTTTTTGTTCATTTTTGAACAGTTCAAAAAATTAACATAGCGCTTACTGGGAAATTTCAATACTATATAAATCCTGATCTAACGGATCGATTTTCTTGGAACAAACCTTATCAGAAAGATCTTATAACATAGAATATGAACAAATAGATAGTTCATCCAGAACTAACGAGCCTATTTTCCTATGAAATGTTTTTATCGGGATTTTTAAGGATATTTCTCGATAAATAAATGACGGAGTGAAAGAATGAATAAAAAAAAAAAAAAAAAAAAAAAAAAAAAAAAAAAAAAAAAAAAAAAAAAAAAAAAAAAAAAAAAAAAAAAAAAAAAAAAAAAAAAAAAAAAAAAAAAAAAAAAAAAAAAAAAAAAAAAAAAAAAAAAAAAAAAAAAAAAAAAAAAAAAAAAAAAAAAAAAAAAAAAAAAAAAAAAAAAAAAAAAAAAAAAAAAAAAAAAAAAAAAAAAAAAAAAAAAAAAAAAAAAAAAAAAAAAAAAAAAAAAAAAAAAAAAAAAAAAAAAAAAAAAAAAAAAAAAAAAAAAAAAAAAAAAAAAAAAAAAAAAAAAAAAAAAAAAAAAAAAAAAAAAAAAAAAAAAAAAAAAAAAAAAAAAAAAAAAAAAAAAAAAAAAAAAAAAAAAAAAAAAAAAAAAAAAAAAAAAAAAAAAAGGATGGCTACTTAAATAGCGTCCTTGGAGAACCGTTAGCTGGCGTGATTCATACTTTTAACGGTTTTTCGGGAAGCACTGACTTCTTCTGTAGCTGCTCTTACCGCTATCTTTCAATTTTGTAAAACGCAGATCGAAGTCATAGTAGCTCGACGGCTCCAGAAGATAACTTGAATAAATAAGTATAACACCAATATTACATTGATGTTTTTGAACACTTTTTAGACTGCATACACATTGCCTATGCAATACTTAATGTTCCCATGAAATGATTAAAATGAAAACTGTCGACAGGAGATCAAAAACATATTGAAGAAATAGAAACGTACAGGTCAATTAAAATTATTATGATGGTAGCGTAAATTGCACTTTGAAAAAAAAAAATTGATGGCAGAACGGTTGCTTACCCGGAGAAGAGGCGAAAAGCCCCTCACCCCGGGTTCGCGTCATACACCTTCACCAGCTTCCAGTCGTAATGCCAGGGAAAAGCAAAATTCGTCAGAGATAGCACACTTGCAAGGCGCGAAAGGGGAAGATTAATCCGCGAAAGTAAATAGTTCCCGTCGCGTATTTAAAGTTATTTGAATTTGTAAAGTCGAAAAGTGACGGACCCAAGTTGAAAATAAACGGTGGTTAAAGGGTAACAATGGGGTAAAAAAGCTAATTAAAAAATAATTTGAAATGGCGTTTCGAAAGAATAAAATGGTATAAAAATATTGGTCGCGTAGGCAATTAAAAAAGAGGTGACAAGTCGTGGTTACGCCTAGCGGTTAATCCGAAGGAACCGTGAGTAAAAATGCAAAGGCTTGTCACCAAGGTCTAAGCGAATAACCAAAGTATTCGGTTAAAATAACTAAATTTTGCGAGATGTAACAAGCATCTTGTTACAAAGGTATATTTGAAAAAATTAGGAACTAAAGGCAAAGGAGAAAGAGAGAGAAAAATATAGCTAGGTTATAAATTTGAATTTGGTGTATACGGGAAAGTAGGCTCGTATAGTTCTAGTCGGAACTTCTTGTTATACTTGGTATACTACCAGTTTTTCTATTCAAAATTAAATATTTCAATTTACGACCCGATTTCACGGACATAAACATTTAGAAAAACATTTTCTTCTCTAATTTATTCATTACTTAGATAAATTGATGATGAAAACGTTTACTACATAACGCGTGTTTTTTGCTTAAAATTGCCTTTTACTTGATTACTTTCCGTAATAAGGTTCTTAATATAGCACCACTTAATCATTTTTTCATCTTTCTCGTTTCAGTTTTAGAAAATGAAGTTAATGAAATTTAGAATTTTTTAAGTGATAAAAAGCGTTCTAGCGATACTTTTTATTTTTTAAATGAGCGTGGCATTAAACCACAGATTTTATGATGTATATTTTTTTAAAGCACAAAATTGCTTTTTATTTCATTATTCAGTCTGGTGAGTTTGAATTTTTATTATTTATTTTAAGAATATGATGGAAATTAAGTTAATTTTTTTTCATTTAATATTATGGAAAATATTAACTAAACTTTAGAGTCGTACACTGTTTTAATCTATAGTTGAGCAATAATATTGCTAAGGTTTAACGTTCTACAGATTGAGTAATAACACTACATGTATTTAACGTTCTCCAAATTGAGTATTAACACTGTCTATGTTTAACGTTCTGCTCAACGATAGCGAAGCTATTTCGCTATAGACGAGAACCAGGTTCAATGTTTACTATTCACGCTCTACAGCACTCTGCTGGGGTATTAACACGCACAAGAGCAAAAACTGTTTGGGAAATTGATACTCCCTAGCTGGAATAATTTCACTAATGTATATTAACTCCTCAACCTGAGTTATGACATTTCCTGGACGTTAATATTCTTGAGCTTAATTAACAACATTACCTATAATAATAATTTAACTTTGTGCAAGTAAACAGTAATAGAAATAAAATTTCACGTTAATTTAAAGCACAAAAGAGCATTAAAACGCAGACATATGTTTCGGGATTGCTTGGAATCCCTTTTTCAATGCGACAGGGAGCTTCTAGATGCAAAACATCCAAATGAAGCAGACAAAACAACAAAAACAAAGCTTATATAGCCTAAGAATTAACTGTAAACCAATGAGAATGAAGGCGGTGTGAAGTGGAAGTAGAAGTAGCAGGGAAAGCACCAATAAAAGAGCAACTAACGAATCCAGTTGAAAGTTCAGGAAATAAAAAGGAATATCAATAAAAACAAAGCAAAAAAGAGAACAACATGCATAAAAATGTGAAAATACATGAAAATTGCAAAAATAATAAAATAAAATACAAAGAATAAAATGGAAATAAAATAAGTACAGAAAATACCAAAACAAAAAGCAAAACAAAGTACACATGTAAAGGAAGGGGAGGGGGGAGGAGAAAAAATTAAAAATAGACTAAATAGACTCTTTTTTTGCTTTGTTTTTATTGATATTCCTTTTTATTCATTTTTCCACTTCACACTGCCTTCATTCTCATTGGTTTACAGTTAATTCTTAGGCTATATAAGCTTTGTTTTTGTTGTTTTGTCTGCTTCATTTGGATGTTTTGCATCTAGAAGCTCCCTGTTGCATTGAAAAAGGGATTCCAAGCAATCCCGAAACATATGTCAGCGTTTTAATGCTCTTTTGTGCTTAAAATTAACGTGAAATTTTAATTTCTATTTTAACATTACCTATGTTTAACATTACCTATGTTTAACATTACCTATGTTTAACATTCCTATTAAAGCAAAAGCTTTAATAGGAACGCTGCTTGTTATTAATACTGTCTAGTTTGAGTAATAACACTTTTTGGGGATCAATACTCTCCAGTTTGAGTAATTACACTTTTTTGGCGTCAATCATCTCCGATGTAAGTAACAGGACTTCTTATGTTTTAACTAAACATTTACATTCATAATATTAATAAATTGAAACTCATAGAACATTGCTATACATTTAAAATAGTCAAAAAACCTAACGTTGTTAAACCTACAACAATATGTTTTAATATTTATATTATTGTTCGAAACAGCAAGTGAATCGCAAACTGCTGGCAAGGTTAATAGTAACTTTACATGCAAAACTGATTTTAATTTGTTTATTGTATCAATGCTTTTAAACATATCACGAGGGTGCTTCCACACCAAAGGCGACAGAAACATTTTGTCTTCGTCGTAGCAGACTGTTGCTATGTTTATCAAACTAACAGCTGTGACGTATGCCTTTGATAATGCAATCAATCAATCACTGTCGGCTGGAGGAAAGTCCCTTTTTATGACACAATAAAAAATGCCAATCAATCAACGCAAGTGCGTGGTTATGAAATTGTATAGAACCTATGACATGCTTTGAAATTTAGTCTTTGCCGTATGTCGCTGTTGAGTTTGGTATGAAAGCATTTTAAGAGTCCGTGCTACATATCATAGTGTGAAACTAAGAAAAGACTAAAGAAATCTAAGAACCATTGCAATTTAAGAAGGGCAAATTACACTGCTGTCTTGAGTTGTTTGTGATTTTCTTGAGGACGGTATTAATGTCATTTGAACAAGACTGATATGTTTCCGAGTGGTCAGATTCGTCGTAAGTCATGAGCTATCCATTTATCGTCGCTCATACGTACACAATTTAAGCTATAATATAACTTCTATTACAACCTTTCTCTTCAATAGCTGTAAATTTATTATTTGAGATAAATGGAAAGGTAGGACATATTGAATTCGATATCAGTTCAGGAAGTGTCATTGTATTATTACTGAATTCACGCAGAAGAGTTGAGATGTTTCAGGTTCAATTTTGTATATGAATATGATTAAATTGACATTGACAGTTTCGGAAGAAACAATTATCGTATTAGTAATAAGGAATTAATGAAAATCGTGGAGTTTATTATGGAGAAACGAAGGAAACGGAATTTCTAAATTTTCTGTATATGTATGCATTAAAAATACCCTGCGAATTGTTGAATGCGTAATGTGTTTTGGACCTACTATTAAAATGAAATAAGTTCCAACAAATGTAAAATATTCAATAACAAATGCATAATAGCAACACACAAACAGAGTAACGTACATGCGCATTCATTATTTGGCAAGATGAGTTTTCAGTATTACTTTATATTCGTGTTCCTTTTCTTTTTCCATACTTTATTTATTTATCCTCTTCAGACCCCAGAACTAAGCACAAACGATTTTGATGCAACATTTTGGTTCTCTAAGTTAAAAAATGATTACAAAACAAAATAACTAAATTTTTTTTTCTAATTAATAATTAGTTTAAATAGTAATTAATGCCCAATTTCCATGTTTTCCATGTCTAAAACGAAGTAAACTATCTGTTGATTAATTTCAAAAACAATTGGGTGTTTGAGCTTTCAAATTGCACAAACAGTAGTTAATAAATAGTATTTTGAAATGTACCCACTGGGTACACATGGAAATGAAGAGGTTAAATATTTTATTTTTGAGTTACGTGGATATAGTTTTTTTAGGGCTCAGAAATAAACTTTCGAAACTCTAACAGAGCTCTGGACCCCCATTTTAAATGACTTCAAGTATTCATCCGAACAACTGATGGGTAAAAACGTATACAAAACACAAGAGAATATTATGTAACTGCGGTACTTCTTTGAATTTTGCATAAATTTAAACTTTAACTAGTATTTTAATTAAAAAAAATACATAGTTACGATCTAAAGCTTTTACATTCAGATTTCCGCCGGCAGGGTGACTTAGTGGTAAGGCACTGACATCGTACGCCCAAGTTCGCAGAATCAAACCTGGTCCAAGTCGGTGCATTTTCAAAATGCATAAAATCGTCAGCGCCTATGTCGTATGAATATCGGTAAGTTAAAGATCCCTTGAGTATGCGTTTGTCTTGGATACTCTTCGGCTAAATTAAATTCCTAGTGTAGTTTTGCATTATTTAGCGCTCAGATGTCGCCATCTTTGGGGAAACTGAGCGTCAAAATTCTCGTAGTGATAATGGCATCCACCGATAGTTGTGCTGCTTAAAAGAATGCGGATGCCGATTTCCGGGGAATGCACTAGGTCTGCAAAGATTAAGTAACCTTAGCATGCATACCCATTTGAAAGGAAAAAAAAAACTATTCAGATTTCGAGTAATTATTTTAGGTTCAAAAATATTTACTTCAAAATTTGGGTTTACGAATAACTTTGCTTATAACTATATAGCCTAAAGTTTACGGACATTTTCAATTTCAGACGGTTTTTTTTTTTTAGAGCAAATTGGCATACTTTACTTTCTATCCTTCTACATATTTTTGATTCTAGATATTTTCGTAAAACTAACTTGCATATTGACGAAGTTGCGAGCTTATCGGTCACAAAGAGCAATTTTCCCGTCTTTTTTGGCTTGTAATATGCAAAGTTTTCACGAAATTTCACCAAGCTTACAGAAAAGCTCAAAACATACAAGAGAACTATTATGCTGAAATACTGAATATCAGATAAATTATGAGCATTTAGAAGTTTTTTTTTTTTTTTTGCTGCGCATGCACAAAATATAGCTGTTTTTAACTTTCATAGCAACATACATGGCAACTCATAAAAACATTTCAGTTGAATATCATAAAATTCAGTAAAATGTTGACGATTTAGTGAGTAGTATTTCAATGATTTTCAAAAAGGAGGTCGATCCTAAGGAGTTGTCCAAAAACCACTCTTGCGTGTTTTCAATCATTCAGGGCATCTATGCCATGATTTGTGATAAAAATTGACTATTTTCGAACAATTTGTCATAGATATCCTTGGTAAAGATGTTGTTGGCCTCCTAAAGGCACATGAAATGAACTTTTGGCTAGAAAGTGTAAGCTGAAGCTTTTTTTTTATATGGCCGAAATAACAGTCATGTATTGCTCTAGGAATTGCTTTTAAAAATGTCTAACATTAAAAGTATATGATGACTTTTGACTATATAGCGTCTGCGACTGCAGAAAAATGCGCCACAGAGATTCAATGTAGAAGTTAGTTCTTTACCAAAGTTAGTTTGGATGATGATCCTGCGGCCTCTCAAAATTTCATCAAGATCAGAGCTAGTTTTTGCGGAGTGCTTTTTCACAATCTGATCAGTTGATATGGAATGAATGACCTTACAGTTTCATTCAAAAAGTAAATTCATTCTTGTTAGTGACGTGTCTTTAGATGGATAATTTTAACCCCTTAACAGTCGGATAATTTTCAAGAGTGCAACAACAAATGGCATATTTTGTTTTTCCAAGAAAATTATTTAAAAAATGTGTAACATCCAATTACACTGTAAATCGTGTAGTACTGTCATATAGTATGTAAGACAAGCAATAAATAATTTTAAGTTAATGAGGAATGGATATTTTAAATCTCTTCTTTCAGTGAGTTACTTTTGAGCACTTCAGCCCGTGGTTTTGACGGGCGCTAGAGGGAAGGGGTCAGTCAAGTGTAAAGTTTTCTAATAAAGGACTCGAAATTAAAACTTTGTTTTACTGATATGATTTGTATTTTCAGCCATTTTCGCATTATTTAGTCATGAAAACTTTGTAAGAAGAGGTTACCGCTGTTCTTCTTATCAATTTCCAATATTATGCTGAAAAGACAGAATTTCTCCAACGTGATTGCGTCCCTAGTATATCGAGAATCAAATCCCTGGAAAATAGTCGCACCATTTAATTGACTTCTGACTCCGAACAAAGGTATTTATAGCTCTCATTCAATGTAAGTTCAGCGTACTGCATCAAATGATTGAGGTTTCGGAAATTGACTATTGTATAGGAGGAGACTTCTCCAGAACTTTTAATAATAATATAAGTTCTTGGGTAATAACTAGCTTTGAAGACGGAAAATTCATTACTCTGGGATTTATTTTCTAAAATGGGGCAAACTAGAATGAGAAATGAATGTAGCTGCTATGTATCAGTAAGTGGACATGTGGACATGTTTTTACTTTTCGTGTATTTGTATTTAATTGCATATTGAACAATTCTAAATTTTCTAAAATGGTGTAATCTAAAATGAGAAATGAATGCAGCTACTATGTACTAGTAAGTGGACGTGTTTTCCCTGTTAGTGTATTTGTATTTAATTGGATATTGAACAATTCTAAATTTAATGAAATGTGTGTCCTTTTCCCCTTAAGGTTATGCTAAAAAATTCGTTCACTATATTTGGTAACATAATTGGAAAGAGAAAAGTTTCTAAACAAACAAAATGAAAATCTTTCCTTGAAAACGTGCTTTTTAAAATAGTTAATTAAAATAATTTGCAGACACGTAGAAGGCTGTTTTTCTAGAGAAATTATTAGTCATGTTTAACTGAAATGTCTGCCTGTTTCTTAAAGGTTTCTTTTAAAAAAATAAACATAATTTTTTCCAATGATTTTTTTCTGCAGATTGGAGTGTGTTTGCGAGAGCTTTTTAAACTTTCTTCAGATTAATATGAAATATTTGAATTTTAACAATGATGTAGAAAATTTTAGATTTTCCTAGAAATTCAAAATTTTCAGAGAAATTTCAAGAATATCTGATGGTTCAACACGTCACTACTTGATATTTTCAAGAATTAAAAAGGGGTTGACGAGAGTAAGGTAGTTTAAGCTGTTACCAAAGAAGTGACTACATGAGGCAGGTTCTATAGATGAAACTCTGGCCGGAAAGAATCATCATTTTCAGTTCGTAAACAACTCCAGAAAAATCATGGAGAATGGAATCTAACAATAAAATAGTTACTGGGTAACTGGTTAACCATTGCTAGTCAGTATAAAATATTTTCTGGGTTTTCACAGACAAATTTTACTCCTAGTTGTTATGAACAACTTCAGAACAACGGTAGATTATCTTTAACATCAACAATTCCTTAATTGTTACTTAAATCAACAATTTCTTAGTTGTTACTTAAGTCAGCAATTTCAGCTCATTATTTACAATCGTATAATATTCAAATTTCACATTCGAAGTCAAAAGTCAAGTGGCACAAATAAATCAGCTGTTGTGAACAAATTTTGTATTGAGTTATTTTTAAAAAGCGTGTATAAATAACGTATTAATAAATTTTCAAAAGACAACCGATCATTTGTTAACGAATGTGTAGTTTCTTTCTCTTGTATATTTTGGAAGATGATGATAAAAGGATTGGGATCTTCTGTAGACTACTTTTTATTCGGCAATAAACCTATTACACTTATTACGAGTGTTTGCGAAGTTATACAATAAATTGTAACTTAATAAATATCGCTTAAATCGTTTTATTTAATTGCAGAAGTTTGAGTTTCCCTTTAGATGAAAAACACTTTCCCCCGTCCCCCAGAAGTGTCAGTTTCAGAACGTTATTTAAAGATATAATAAAACATCAACTTATAAAGTGCATAAGTTGCAGATTAGCAGGCGCTGGAAAGGCCAGTTCTAAATGTTTGTCTTTTATGTTCTATAGCATAATCATTGCCACAAAATAATTGTTAGCTTTTTGTGAAATAGCTTTTCTCGAATATCAACTAGAGCATTGTTCAAAATTTTTAACTCGTTATTTGCTATTGTAAAATATTAAAATTTTTCTTAAGAATTCTAGATCCAAATTTGTATTTTAAAATCAGCAGCTGCCGAGTCTCGTAAAAAAATGCAATGTGTTTTTCTTAAAAAGTGTGTTTAAATAACGTATTAAACATATTTGAATAAGATCAATTGTTGAAAAAAAGTAGTTTTGTCTTCCAAGTCTTATAAAGTAACCGCAAAACAACTGCATGTTTTTGAAGTGGTTTCTAATTGAATGGCAACTTTAAGTATGCATTTTTTAGAATTTTTTGTAATTTTACCGAAAACGGTATCTTTATAAATGAAAAATTAACATTTTTGTTTTATAAAAGAGTCGCTTAAATTTGTAGGTGAATTACTAAAAGAAATATTTTTTGAAAAGTCTAATAATAAACAGAGTAATAATGGTGGATAAAAAGGATCAATTTTTGGGAAATCGTATTATGTTTCCATTTTTTTTTTAAAAAAAGCAGTTAACTTAGCCTTAAATTTGGTATAATTTAAACTCATCCCCATTGTTTTTTAAAACATTTTTTAGCAAGAGTCATTAATTTTTAAAGGAGTTCTTAGTGTTGACATTTTAATTTCATGAAGGAGTTCATTTAGAAACATTAGAGTAAATTAAGTAAACGGAAGTAAAATATAAACTGTATACGCTGAAATTAATTTTTTTTCTGGAGTATTCCGAAAGAACGCATACATCTCAGAAAATGTCATGTAACATAATAACGATAAACGAGAGGCGTTGGAGAGACGTACATTCTTTAAATCTAACGTTGAATTTAAAATTCTTTTCACAACTAAAGAAAATGCTGAGAGTTTTTTAAAACATATCTTGAAGACTTACTTAGGTATAGAAAAACTGATAATTTTTCTTGGTAAATTTAATGCACTTTAATGTTTACTTAAGGTTTTGTCCAAATTATATTAGGTAGATTAAAAAGAAAAAAAACCATTTGAATCAATTAACAACAAGTAACTTAAGCAAAATAATAAGCTAAAAGTATCATTCTTCTCTTCAAATTTCCTTTACATTAAACTCAAAATACTGTTCCGTTTTCAGCGAGAATGACAGAATGTTTTAAAATGTTCAATGAACAAAAATACTTGTTCCTGATTTTCTTTTACATGCCGGTAAAATTCTAGAACAAAACATATTTCATGGACGTATCTTACATATTTTACTGGTGCTTTGTAGTAAGTTACGAATCTTAAACGTGCAAGAAACTAGTTATATTTAAAGTAAAAAGTGCGCTATTTAAAGAAAAATAAATTACGCATTTTTTAAGGATATATCAGTTATAAAACAATTTTTCATCACAAAAACAACACAAAACTTTATGCTGTGAAGCGGTTGTCTTCTTACAAGAATATTAAGTAGGCTCTGCCCCTATTGTTGATGTTTCAAATAGTGTAACCAAAAAAAAAAAAAAAGTTAAAGAGAGAGACAGAGAAAAATTTGGAAAAAAATTGTACTTTTTTAATGGCTTTAAAATTATTTTCATCTTATTTATATTCTTTTGAAGTTCTCATAACCAGGATTTTTAGTGTTCTTTCGCTTACGTCTTTTCCATTATCTCTCCCGCGTTTGAATCTTAATTATCGCAGCTATATTTATACTCACGAAAACAAAAGGGAATGCCCTGTTTAAACAAAGTAACTTTCTCTTAATTATTTCTAAAAAGGGACAAGTTCCACTGTTTTTCTACAGAATGGTAATTGAATAAAATCTTGAAAATTTCATAATCTTAATTTAGGCTTTCTTTGTCAGTTAGCATTACCGCATAAATTAATTTGAGGAAAATCAGGTTTAACGACGCAAAGAGAATGCTGCCATGCTATTTTGGGAAAGGTATCGCTTTGTTGACAGTACCTGTAATTAAGGGTTTTTTTTTTCTTTTCATACCTAGGTTTGAGAAAAAATAGTTAGGTATTTGCTGTTTTTAAAATATTTCTTGCATAATGAAAGCTCAGCCCTGTTGCTTTAGTATTGATTAATTGTGATGCGTGTTTTATGTGGTTAGAATGTATAACTTTTATCTATCTATAAAAATAAATTTTGATTCTCCGAATGGTGGCGTAATTGTTTGACCCTGGCTTCTTATGCTCAAGATTACGTGTTCAAAACCAGCCGAAGTCTTAGAAATAAAATTTCACGTTAAATTAAAGCACAAAGTGCTTTAATTTAACGTGAAATTTTATTTCTATTACTTTGCACAAAGTTTAATCATTACTATCAGCCGAAGTCTGTTTTTTTCTTTTTTTTTGACAAACAGAGAAGAAAAGAGTCCACGTCGTATGATTGTAAGGCATTTTAATGATCCCTTGAGAATTTATTTGGCTTGGATACTCTGGAATGAATAAAAGCGAAAAAAGGTCGCATCGACATAGTTCAATGGAAAAACGTTGTGAAAAACCTGGGAGTGAAAATTTTCAAGGCGTGACGGTACCACACCCATAGTAGTGCTGCTGAAAGAGTTGATCAGTAACCCCTGGTGAACGTACTAGGTCTGCAATGATGATAAGCCAGCGCGAAACCCCATTAAAAACAAAAAGAAAAAAGAGAAAATCTCCGGTACCGCCTATGAGAAAAGTAGTGTAGTATTTGTATTACAATTTTTCGATACTTGCTTTAAAGTTATATGAACTTAAAAACAGCGTGGAAAAGATATACCGATTTTCAAAATTAAAAACCTATATTCTAAAGAAGGAATTGCTTTAAACTTCGAAGCATGTGTGTTTGAACTTATCCGGAAATGTATGCCAAATTTTATTAGACACATGGTAAATTTTCATTACTCTTAACGTTTAAATAAATTAGCAGCAAATATTACAAAACATGTTTTACAAAAACTCCAGTGCTATTATTAAACTATTTTTTTCTTGGCATGTTATTTATTAGTTTTTATCAGAGTTCTTTCCACTTTTCTACAGTAATGTAGGAAAACTTTCTATGCTGTAAACGATTTGTACAAAGGGACAATTCATAAATGATGTCACACTTCAACACACCCCTTGCCCTCCTGTTACATGTCACACTATATTACATAAGAATATATACTAGCAGTTCAGAAGCAAGGCACCACGTTATAGATAACATTACAAATTTTATTTTTGATCTTTTATCGACATTTGTGAGCATAACAATAATAATGATTACGTGTGTAATTAAGGTTTACAACAAAAAAATAGTTAGTACTAGGGATGTAACGAGTATTCGGCCACTATTCGGTATTCGTCCTATTCGGCCCTTTGGCCGAATATTCGGCCTGGCCGAATAGTTATTTCACGACCTAGCCGAATATTCGGTCTGGCCGAATACTCTGTAAGATCAAATTCGGCCTGGTCGAATATTTAGGGATTATTCGGCCGAATAGTGTTGCTACGGTATAAATGAAAAAAAAAAATGAAAAAATTAGTAGATTTTAAACTTCTAAAATTGAATTATAGTTATTTCGAAAGAACATAATAGTTATAAAGTTTTAATAAATAAAAGTAATTTAGGAAAAAACTACTTTTTTTAAACATTGTTTATAGGTTTGACTGAGCAAAAACATAAAAAAATACTTAACATTCCATAATTCTTTTTACAGAGCAAAAATATATTTTAAGGTTATAATAGTGTATTTTATACATAACATGTGTTCCCAAAAGCTGACAATAGTTAATTAGGTTGGAAAAAAAGGTTAATTAGGATGAAGAGTAGATTTTAAACTTCTAAAATTGAATTATAGTTATTTCGAAAGAACATAATAGTTATAAAGTTTTAATAAATAAAAATAATTTAGGGAAAAACTACTTTTTTTAAACATTGTTTATAGGTTTGACTGAGCAAAAACATAAGAAAATACTTAACATTCCATAATTTTTTTACAGAGGAAAAACATATTTTAAGGTTATAATATTGTATTTTACACATAACATGTGTTCCAAAAAGCTGACAATAGTTAATTAGGATGGAGAATATAAGACTTTTATTTTGTTATTACTATTAACAAAGTGGAAGTCAGACTTCGTTCGGTAGACTGATTTATTGGGAATATTGGGTAAAAGAGAAATGTGAAAAGCCTAGAATATTTCATGAATATCAAGATAGCATAAGTTATGGATGTTTTTGAAAATAAAAATTTGTTCCATTTAAAATCAATAAATTTTAATAGATTTTTTAAAAATAGGTACGGTAAAAAAAACATAAAATAAAAATATTAAGTTTTATAACGTTTAAAGTATCTTCATAAACCTATTTTGAGCAAGGTATAAAAGTTCTAGTTCAACAGTATTTCTTTAATTTGAATTAAATAATTAGTAAAATAATGCTAATGCTTACATTAAAACCTGTCATTTCTATTCCACTTGTGGGCTATATTCTCAGTTTTATTACATTCAAAACAATACAAAAAATGCATTATCTTTAGATAGTTGAGATAACAAACATAATTAAATCATACATCATAGATTAATGTGTGGAATTGGTGTTTGACTTGGTGAATACTTTTAAATTTGACAAATACTTTCTATGACGACGATTTTATAGGAATTTTAATATTCGGCAGCCGAATATTCGGTATTCGGCCTAAGACATTGGCCGAATATTCGGCATTCGGCCTAAGATATTGGCCGAATATTGGGTATTCGACCTAAAAGAACTGGCCGAATATTCGGCTTCGGCCTGGGAGGTGAGGCCGAATATTCGGTATTCGGCTGTTCGGCCAAATCACTATTCGTTACATCCCTAGTTAGTACATAATAGCAAAGTACATTAATTTTTCAAATTCTGTAAATACCCAGAAAATCGGGAAACCCACCAAAAACCGTAAAACTTCAACAAAAAGAATTCTAATGACAGCCACTACAACTTGTCATTTAAGATACAGTAAACTAACTTGTCAACGATTAATTTTTTTTTTAAAAAAAATAATGAGAGCTTGGAAGGTGCGCAGTGGAAATTTTGCCCTTTTTCTAACTCAGGGTGCCCGGTAAGGTTAAGTCGAAACATGACGAATACGTGAATTAATAAGACTGAATGTGCCGTAAAAAAACCCAACAAAACGACCGAAAAGTACTCGCACTCCGCACAATATTGATGAATGGGAACCACAAGACTGACTCAACTGCAAATTGCAATGATGCAATATGCAGCACGATGCCATCTGCAGAACGTAATTTTGACATTGATAGTTAAATGGCAATTTTTAGTCGCGGAATTACTGCTAATAAAAATAAAAATTTTTGACTACTTCTACGTTTGTTGGAGTTTTCCAAACTTCCCGTTTTTCTGTGTCATCCTGTATTACCCGCGCTATTTTGTCTTAAAAGTGTAAATGAAAAAGATTTAAAAAACTTAAACTTTTAAATCGAAGTTAATTTAAACATCAATCAATTACCATATTATTTTGGAATTAGCGTACATTTTTATTGACATTCATTAAAAATACTTGAATCTTTAAAAAACATTTAAATCATAGTTCTAGTTATTGGGAAAAATGGCTTATTTTCAAGAGCATCACGTTCTCGGAATAGCTCCGAGTCAAAATGACTTAGATTTGAAAAACTGAGTTCTTATTTTTTAAATAAACCCTATCTCAAAATCCCTTATCCTCTGGGTAAGGTCTCATTTTTGAGACGCCACTAAAAAAAAATGAGGTGTTCCTTAAAATTTGAGGTAACACACTATCAGAAATAACACAAAACGTGAGGGAAAAAAATTGGTGCTTAAAAAAAGAGCAGCGAAGTCAATATTTTTTCATGAGCGGAAAACTATTTTTATGCTTGACAATAGTAACTTTAACTTTTCTTTTAATATACATGTATATCGTGATATCATATATTGGTTTAAAAACATTGAGAACATTTATTCTCGATAGGCTGTGTGCTCTTACACATGTAAAGTATTTTTTTATGTTTATTGATTGCTAAATATTTTTTTTTAATAACTTGACCATTTTTCTGATTCACGAATAACAGGCGATTGTTCATTTTTAAGTCAAAATTACTTTAAGAAATAGGAAGCCATATTTTCTCATTTTTAAATACATCATTTTTAGCAATGAATGTTTTTTAATAATTATTTTCTGTAAATATTTCATTTTTAGAGTTTTTTTCATTCTAAACTGTTGTTATTTTATACATTATAAAGAACAGTATTATTTCTTTAAACGCATTTTTAAAAACTAATTTACTTGAAATTATTTTTTGACACACTAACTTGAAATTCCACAGAGAAGAATATTTAAAACTTACCTCGAGTTTATCACGTATAAATTTTATCCCTGACACAATTTATAATTCATTTACAGAATAGTTAATAATTTAGAACACAATTTTTTGTTGTGAAAATATAAAGTCCGGAAATAGACAAATGAAAAATCAGTTCTCCCATAATACTGTTTTTAAATACTTTCTTTTTCCAATTTTATTTATTGATTTATTTTATTCCTTTGAGGATATTTAATTTTATTGCTATGATTGACCTCCTTACGATATTTTCTGACTTTCTTGTAATGCTCAAGTGGGATATTTCAACAGTACTGATTATTTAGGTTTAGAAATAACTTTTTAAAATCTTTTCCAACAAATTGTTTTCAAATATCACGTAAATGAAAGTAAATATTTGTTTTGAGAATATTGCAGTGATTAATAAATATATCGAGTGGATATCTTTGTTTAGATCTCCAAAATTTCAAAGAAGGAATCACTTAAAGCATCATTCTGAATCAAAAGTTCATTTTAATTAGTATATTTCTTTTCGCTTAATTTTCAGTTACATCTACTTTAGAAATATTTTAAAACAATGAATTATTATTTGCTGTAAGAATGTTGTTAATATTATTTTACTGCCTAATTTTTACTAATTCAACAATAACATCTATGCATTTCTGGCGAAAAAGCGTTTCGCGTAATTTTTTTAAACGCTATTTGCATCGCGTTAGAATCAAAACGTGATGTTTCGGAAAATTAATTAAATAAAATAAATAAATCTTAAAATTGCTGCAGGGTATGCATCATCTTTTAAATAATTTCTAAATTTTTGAATAGTGTTACTGAAGCATTTCTATGTACATATCAAATTAATCAAAAGAAGAAATAAAATGCAGTTCGTTTTTGTCAACAAAATTGAATATTTTTGTTTGTGCTTATTTTATTTATTTATTTATTTTTTATTATCATTATTTTAGTTAATCACATTTTTAAACAGTAAAGACGCTTTCTGTTTCATAATTTAAAAAAAGAGAGCGAGCGAATTTTCCACTAGTATTATAAATAAATTAAAACCTTTAAATCTTATATTCTTGGTACTATTAAATCATTAAAATTTCTAGTTGATATATTTTTGCACAAATATGCCAAAATTTCTTCCTTTATTTAAAAACAAAAAGCGCATTTTTGTTTGAAACAGTAAAGTAAGTTTATGATTTATTACGGAAGAAAGGAAGAAAAAATGCTGAAAGCAACTTTAATTATTAAAGGTTTTTACAAAAATAGAAACGCTTAAATAAGTTTGAGATCTTATGTATATGTCATTTTAGACATAAGTCCTTTCAGTCGTCTACTAATCATTATGCTTAAAGCATTCGAGTTTTTCATTATTTTTTGTCGTTTAATGATATTTCTTAAATCGTTTTCTGCCTAATTTAAAGTAGGTTTTATAAGGATGTTGCGAAATAATGATAAATGAAGAAGAAAGCATAATATATGAAGCTATGAAGCACGCTTATATGATCTTTAATCAGTATGCATTAAATTTTAAACTTAATTTATAGTATTAAACTTGAAAAAAATATTTCCCCTTTCGTTATACACTGCTCAAAACAGTTGAAGTATATTGTAAATCTTTGATAAAATGGCAGTATGAGAGATTTTTTTCTTTCAGGAAATGGAAGACCGCAAGTTTAAATTTTTCTCATTTTTAAAATTTGGAGTATGCAAATTTTGAGTTTTTGGAGTAAAATTTCTATGAAAAATAAGCTTAAAGCATCTAGAGGGAAAACCTCAAAATAAGTTATTTAGATAGTTAAATTTCTTTTTCTCTTTACATCTTTGATTAACAAGTTCGTTTCTTTTGCAAACTAAGTCATGTACAACTTCAACAAGTAGACTCTTCCATTCGCATTACAAACTTCCTTTCACCGAACACTAATTAAGATTCGAACCAGAGCTGTAAAATACTGATTTCATCAGATTTGAAACCTCTTAGAGAAATTACTCTACTTCTGAAACTGCAGAATTAACCGTAAGTGGATAAAAGTATTTTGAGCTTCAAATTATAACTGCGCAACTCGTAAGTGAAGCAATACTTTAAGGAAAATTTATATTACCAACTAATTTTAAAACAAAACTTGATGGACCAGTTGCAACAAAAGTGGATGACGTAAATTCAAAATAAATAGTAGGTCACGAAGAAATTTCTACTCTAGTAGAAAAATTCGTCAGTTTTGACAAGTGTTGTTTCTTTTAATAATGAAATGTATAAAGTACGCTGGACTTATTTTCTTTTTTTGCGAAAATGATAATTTTTCTATCATTTTCTTAAAAAAAAAAAAAAAATTGGCGTACTTGACAAATTTATATTATTAGAAAAAGAAAAACGAAATCTTGTCAACAAATTAACGAACTGGCTACTATAGTAGACATTTTTAAACATTCTTACTGGATTTTTTACCTCGTTTTTAAATACCTCAACCTTTTTGTTAATTTTTTTAAACCCCAATTTAGCTTACGCTACATCAAAAGTAATTCAGTTTTAAGAACCAAGCTAAGCATAACAACATTTTCAATATTATTATTCTTTATTTCGTACCTATTTTATTACAAACTAAATAATATCATTGTGTTGCTTTTTACAAGTTAAAGATTTTTTTTTTCTTCTTCTGTAATTAAATTGCATCTTTACATCAAATCGTTTGTTACATTATTTTTGAAGAAACGATTTGTTTCCTTATAGAAATTTATTCTGATTTATGATTCTCACTTAAAAAATACAACCGCTAATGAGCTTGTTTTTGATTGGTTGCATTTTATCATTTCAATAGGATAAATTTATGAAAGAAACCTTTTACATTACTATATTTTTAATGTGAAAAAAAAAGGAAAATAACAAACTTTTACGTAAAATAAAAGCATATACATATATTTTAGAAGTTGGGTATTAAACAAATCCTTAAAATATGAATATTTATGCATTAATATTTATTTCACTGGTGGTTTATGCTATAAAAGTAGCGTTATAAAACAAACAATTGTTGATAAAGGGATAATTTATTCAAAATATTGCTTTAATAAAATAAGTTAAGGAAAATTTCCAACATTTGTCTTGTCATTTTGTTTAAAAACTTTCATTAATTTTGAGTTAAAATGTATAACGGCATTACGGTAAGCAAAGTTTAGAGTAAACAAAAAAAAAAAAAAAAAGATAACAACAGTTTTTCATCTTTGTTTTGACATTAAACACGTGTGCTCTGGAGGGACTAGAAAATTAGACTAGCTATTATGTTGAAAGATAGCAAACATTTCCAATAGTTCATTAAAAGGTTTAATGTCACGTGGTCAATCAAAGGGGGTATAATGTTTAAACTGAATTTAACAGAGGCAGCTTAGTTGGAGAATTTTAATTAAATTACCTAAATTTAGAAATCCGTGGTTCAAGCGATATTAATTGCATGATCGATCATTTCGTAATAAACCCATGAAAAGTTGCTGGAAACTGCAGTATTTTTACATCAAGAAATTATGAATGATTTCATGGTTAATACTTTGATAAGCTTATTTTTCTTAAGAAGAACATAATAAATATATCTTTTATAGCGTACAAATAAACTAATATTAATAGGGTAGCATTTCTTTCAAAATTCAAATATTGAACAGAATATTTATAATAATAACAACAATAATGATATCAATTGCTTATCATATTTTGAGCTAAACACAGAATATTTTAATATCAAATTACTACTAGCGTGAATGCCTAACTTAACGTTTACAAAAAATGTTCAGAAGTATTTTTTAGTATTAATAATAATACATTAATGTGACGATACGTAATACTCGACACGTTTAATGTTGTTTAGACTTAAATTGCATTGCAAATTATTTTGACTTGTTTCAGAATTAAGCGAAACTTCTTTTGGGATTTGCAGTTAAGAGGGATACGATACTCCATAACTTCCTTAATACTACATCAAACTTTATGAATGAGGCACCACTTTAAAGCTTTCCTTAACCGCTACACCGGAAAAAAAGACACGCTGTCCAAAAATGTACCGATTTTCTTAAATTTGAAGTTTAAAATCATTTAAGAAGAGGACCTTTAATGGATGCCCAGTGTTGTGCTTTCTGGTTAGAGGCCGAGTGATAGAGTGGTTAGGAGCGCAAGGCCTGGTATACCCAACACCCATGGTTCGAGTCCCGCATTTCGTTTACGTTTTATCCAATCAATTGTTTTGCTGGATCGTTGATTTTTGATAAACTAAATTTAAAAAGGGCTCTTTTATATTTTATTTGGTGTTTTTATTTTCAAGCATCACATTAAAAAATAGTAAAAAATATACTATTAAAATTACTTATCAAACTAAATATTTATTGCATAAAATGCGGAATTCCGCACGGGTCGACTAGTCCTATATAAATCCTAGTATAACGGACCGATTTCCTTGGAGCAAATTGCATCGGAAAGCTCTTATGACGCAGAACATATACAGGTAGAAAGTTCATCCAGAACTAACAAGCTTATTTTCCTACGAAAGTTTTTGATTGGGATTTTAAGAATATTTTTGAATGAATGAATGATTAAATGAATAAGTGAAAGAATGCATGAATGAGCACATGAGTGAATAAATGATAAAAAACATAAATGAGCGAATGAAGGAAAAAATAAGTAAATTAGTGAATAAATACATGAATGAGTGAATGAATGAATAAATGAATGACTGAATAAATGAATTAATGAATGAGTGAATAAATATCTATTAACCGTTGAAAAGGGTATATTTGAAGTAATTAAGAATTAAAGCTAAACGAGAAAGAGAGAGAAAGATAGCTAGATTATAAATTTGAAGTTGGTGTATACGGGAAAGTAGGCTCGTATAGTTCCAGACGGAACTTTCTGCTACTCCATCATCTGCTTTTTTCCGTACCCCTCGATTTGTTTGCCTTGTACTGCTTGAGGTTCAGGTCTTATAAACTGAGCGGATAAGGTAATAAAAAATGCTGAAAATTAAATGAGACCAGTTCCTATTATTTAAAGGCATCAATGCAGCAGAAATATTTTACCATCAATGCAACACAGATAATTTTTTGTCATTTGAAAAAGACTTATCTGAATAATACCATCAATGCAACAAAAATAATTTGTCCATTTATGCATCATTTAAAATAAACTTTCGTTTGTTACTTAGGAGTCAAATTGAAATCTGTGAAACATTCCTTCTTTTAGAGTATTGGTTATAACTTCTGGAAACACGGCCTCGTTAAAACATAATTCTGATGAAAGAAATGTTCTTTTATGAGATTACTTAAGATCCTGCGTCGTCATATTGAGATACCTGAAACAGCTTCAAAACAGGCTCCGCTGAAAACTCCGGTCCTTTTAATAACATTAATTCGATTTCGCACTTAGAAAAACTTTTCGAGTGCTGTAGCCTATTTAGTACTGAAACAAAATAGATAAAAACGCAGTGTAGTTTAAGCTTCTTTATGCAGAAAAATATAAAAATGAGGAAATAATGCATTATATGTTCTCTCGAACATTTAATGAAATTCATTCAATTTGTAAAGATGTATTTTGATGATAGATTCCATTTTTTGTAATAAATCTTAGATATGCTTTCAAAAAAGATTCTTAAATAAAAGGTGGCTTTACGTTTTTTATGCAAAAAGAGGAATTATAATATTTATTATTCATTTAATAATAAAATTAGATAGTTTGTTAAGTCCTTTAGGGGTTATGTTAAAAAAAAAATCGTGTTACCAAATTTCGTTCAATTTATTGCATTTCCTTCGAGTTAGAGCGGCAACGAAAAATGGTCACTTACATACAGACAGATTTTCCAAAAAATGGTCCGAATGGATTTAACACGCCTTATAACGTGTAACTTCGTCAAAATTCGAAAATCGAAAATTTTACGAATCCAATACTGCAGAAAAGAGAAAAAAAAAAGCTTAGCATGAAATTAATAGTGTAATATTGGTCACATTTCCTTCCTATAGCGCTTTTAAAAAACTAATTCGACTGAGCATAGTATTTATGCGTGCTTTTGCGCATTATTTTCTTGAGAATGGTGCTGTTATACATTTATTAGGTTCTCTATTGATTGTCAGTTAGTTGCTGTAGTTTAGCAATTTTTCGCTTTGTGATTTTTCATCGTTTTTCAATGAATTCCTATCTGGAACACTGGCGGGGCAGGACAAAAAATTCGGTATTATTCTCTAACTAGAAAGATTGCACCCGTTCTTGCTATATGAAAAAGAGTTGAGTTATATACAACAAGAAGTTCCGTCTAGAACTATACAAGCCTACTTTCCCGTATGCGGCAGCATCAACTGTATAATCTAGCTTTCTCTCTTTCCCATGTAGCTTTAGTTCTTAATTACTTCAAATATACTTTTTGTAACGGTTAATACATTTTTATTCATTCATTCTTTCATTCATTCATTCAATCATTCATTCAATTATTCATTCATTCATTCATTCATTCCCTCTTTCACTCATTCATTCATTCATTCACTCACTTATGCAATCATTCATTCACTCATTTATTCATTCATTCATTCATTCACTCATTCAAGCATTTATTCATTCATTCAATCACTCATTCACGCATACATTCATTCATTCATCCACTTATTCAGTCATTCATTCACTCTTTCAAGCATACGTTCATTTATTCATCCACTTATTCAGTCATTCATTTACTCATTTATTCATGCAGTCATTCATTCACTCATTTATTCATGCATTCATTCATTCACTCATTTATTCATCATTCATTGACTCATTCATTTGTGCAATTATTTTGATATATCTTTAAAATTCAGATCAAAAACTTTCATGTGAAAATAGGCTCGTTTAGTTCTGAAGGAACTTCGTATCTGTACATGTTCTACGTCATATGCTCTTTCCGATAAAGTTTGTTTTAAGCGAATTTTTCTTCTAGATCAGGATTTATATAGAACAGAAATTTTTCCGTAGGCGCTAATGTTCAATATTTTAGAACTGCTCAAAACTGAACCAAAATTGTTCAAATCAAAAAATATTACCCACCGAGAGCTCCTTCCAATAAGCTTGTCAGAAGGAACTTGGACCTTAAGTGCGCGTTTTATATACTTTGCTTTATATTTCCCCATAGACACTTATGTTAAGATTTTTTGAACTGTTCAAATTAAACGAGAAATTGTTCAAATCAAAAAATAAAATATGAAAATGCGATTTCCTCACTAAGACCTTTCGAATGCAATAATGAAAAAAAAAAAAAAATACTTTCGAATCGACAATTCCCTCAAAAGTTATTGCGCGGGGGGGGGGGGGGGAGCAGATAGACGCATATTTTCCCCCATCTCAAAACACTGCTTTCAAATTTTTATGGTTAATTCTCTTAATTACATATGAAAACAAGGCAGTAATGCGGTTTTGAGCTTTGGCTAACATTTTTTAAATGTACAAACTCAATTTTAATACATGTTTGTGCCATACATATACGTCTACACTTTATTTTTACCGAAAAACAATCGCCTAAAATAATTGAGTCAGAATAATGTTTTATCTCAATTTAAATGAAATAAAAACCTGATGTCATGACATATTTCATAATCATCTCAAAGACTACGTACTTCAATCTCCGTAAAATGAGCATAGAAAAGGTAGATTTTCTTCGCGTATTGTTCGTGTACTCGCATACAGTCATGGGTGTGCAAAATGAAATGGGAAACACTTACTTCATACCTTTTTGCGCAATTTAAAAATCAATCAAAATTTCAGATCAGAACTAAATGGGTGACCTATTTGTATGGAAATACAAAGGCATCAGCGTTGTGATAGCATTAATTGCAAAATAATCTTGCAAACAATTGTTTCGTGATCGTTAGGATCCCCTCTTGCAATTCGAAAAACTGTTATTACATACGGTAGGCTAAAAGTTCTTTTGTTGAAGGAAAATTGCACATAAAAGTTTTCTAGCAAACGCTGAAAAACTTTTAAAATAACACATCAGTGTTTTAGTGCATGCATACACTAAGTGAAAGTTTGTTAATTTTTCGGTGAAGCATTTTCGACTTCAACTTCAGTGTTGCATAAAAATACAAAAAGAAATATTCAATAATTATGGACTCTTAATACTGTATATATTAGCATTCAAAAAATGTTTAACATTAGCGATTATCTGTAATTGGTCAACTTTACTTATTTACTTTTTGAATTCAATAACTTCCAACTCATGAACTTAGCCCATTTTGGCAAAACATTTCACTTCTTTCATTTGTTTATTAAACTATGTCAAAAACGGAAAAGTTTTTTTTTTTTTTGCTATGAGAATTTTCAGATAGTTTACTCATTCTATTGAAAAATTATATGCTGAGAAATACATCAGGGAACCAAGCTGCAGAAGGTTAGAATGTGCTACAAAAATTTAACCAATTACCTCATAGTTTTGTAGTAATAAAAAAGCAAGGAGGAATGTGTAACGGAATACCATTAAAATGTAAAAGTTACTAACCACATTTACATCACCAAAAATTCAAGTACGCATTCAATGCTTTATGTGTCTTAAATGATTCAAATTTCCTCCGTTCTTTAAAGTATTATTGAAAGAGCTAAAAATTATGAATACCCTAATTTTTTTCTTGTCTGAGTCGTCCCTTTCACTTCATTGTCCATTCAGTAATTTTTCTTGCGTACCGCTTTACAAACTTATAAATTCAGTTATTTTTGTGATATTTTGTCAAGCTTACCACAGATTTGTGTTTGGCACTCTTTAATTAAAACACGGTTTCTGCATTTTAAATCATGGTTATGATAATAACTTTATTAAGTAGCGAAACCAAAAATCATTACAAAAAAAAAAAAACTTTTAATTTTGACTAAGAAAAGCAATACTTTATCAATCAGTTTTTTTTTTTTTTTTGTAGTTTTATTAAACCTATTAATGTTTCAAACGTACTATGCAAACAGTTATTGCGGGCAATAAGGTAACAAATTCCACCGACTTTTAGCCATTTGTTAGGCTAAACTAAAAGCTTTTCCCTTCTTTCTGTTGCATTTTGATTCAGGCTGAAAACCAATTGAATTTGTACGATTCGTTTAAATGCTCCTCTGAGGATATTTTGGTTCGGGAATTCATTACAGGGAAGTCAATCGACAGTATATTTCCTATTTCTTGCCTGCATGCAATTTTTCTTTGTAAGATTAAAGCAGTTCACAGTTTGCTGTGGATAAATTTAAAGGGCTTTACATAGAGATTTTTTTATAACGTGCGAGAATTTATCCGTCTACTCAATTCTGAATTACACCAACAAATACTACACGATCTATCCAACAGTTCAGAAGTCAGTCAACAATTTTAGTTGCATTTTTCGGAAGGAAATTTTCCGAAAATTGAAAGTTGTTCGAATATTGTAGGTTTTTAATATAGTAAAGTATACTTTATCAGTATACTTGAATGTATTCTATTTTGCATTATGCAATATCTCTCAAATATCATGCATATTCGAATATATCAAAACGTATTTTATATGATTATTTGCACACATTGTGTGTGTGTGTTTATGGGAAATGTTGGTTGTGTGAAATGTATGTACAGTGTGTCAAAAAAATTTTAGGACTAATGCTGTAAAATAAAACTAAAACTAGTAATTATATGTTTTAAATATTTTTATTAAAAATAAGTTCCTTAGGCTTCAATACATTTGTCACAGCGGTTTAACAATGATTCGAATGTCTGTTCCATCTCACATTGTGGGACGGTATCCAAAGCTCACTTCGAAGATGTTTGAACACAGTGTGTCAAAGAATTTTTAAGGCAACAGCTGTAACTAACCTTACAGTGGCGCTATCTGCTTTAACGAGTATTCGTTAAACTACTTAACTATCAGCTGATCCACTGCCAAAACCTCAGTTCATTTGTTTAGTTTTTTTTACACATTGATGACATTAACACTATATAAACCGCTTCGACGCGAGCTTTGGAGACAGTCCCACAATGTGAGCTGAAACAGGCATTCGAATCGTTGTTAAACCGCTGTAACAAATGTATTAAAACCGAAGGAGCTTGTTTTAAATAAAAATACTTTTAAAAATATAATTACTAATTTTTATTTTATTTTATAAACCTAGTCTGAAAATTTTTTTGACACACTGTGTACATAAAAGTGTACTCAGTAGTTAAAGAATTATATTTAAAATACTGGTTACTAAATCTTAAAAAAGTATAACTATAGCTGTTAAAACATTTTCTCGACACCTTTAATAGTGAAATTTATCTCGTTAGTATTTAAAATTTCTTAACAATTGGACTAACCGTAGAACAAAAAGCTCTTATCGTAAAATATAAAATGCTACCTAATGACTCTTAGCGTCCGAAAAATCAAAAATGCAAATCATAATTCGCCTGAACAAGGGCCAATTTTTTTAGCGCTATAGCCCGTTCAACTGTAATCTTAATTCCATATTTGCATTTTTTTCTCAGTATATTAACACATTTACATTTGTACGTACAATTTACATTTATAAGTATATCAAAGGTGATATTCAGGAAAATAATGAATTCTTTAAAACCGTCTCAAACGAAGATAAATTTAGCTAAATAAAGAAATAAATCAAGCTTAAAAAATTGAGACTGAGTTGTAGAGTTTTAATTCAAATATAAAGATGAAAACGCAACTATAAAAATAATAATATTTAATAGTGTTTGAAATAATAGTAGTGTAATAATACTAATCCCAAGTGTTTAAATTTCGTGAACATATTTAAAGTTCGTTTGTATAACTTTATTATTTATATCTCTGTGCAAAAAACGAGATTCGAATAATATTAAGCCCATTCTTTTCATGTTTTTTTAAAACAACATTTGCTAATTCCTTTATATTACTTTAAGGAGAGTGTATAATTTAAAAATTACGTTTGAATGTATATTTAAAATCCAACTAGCTATTTTATGCATGCAATAATATTTTAAGCAAAACTTCCACTTCAGCGCAATTTATTTACAACGTTTATTTCTTTCTCTAAGCAATCAATACAAAAAGGAAATAAAATGCACAAAGACGCCAGAAACGTTTTAAGAATATAAAAATACAAAGAGAATTTTGTTTCTTTGACAGGGTGCCAAATAAATATGTTCAAGATTTGAATGTATTATTATTTCTTTTTTCAACCCATTTGTTTGCTTCAGTCCCTTGTAAATGCCACATGACAAAATGGCAAATGCTTGCTTGTCGACTTTTAAGCGTGATAAATATTCGAAAATAAAATGTGTTTTGTTTTAAAACAATTTATGCAGGTGATATTTATATGAACGACCGAAGACCGAAAATTCCACTTGCATTATCGTAAACGCTGAAAGCCATTAAATAAAAACAGCGACAACAAAAGATGTAAAGTTTTGAAGGAATAAATAGCCTTTGTCCAGTGTGAACGTGTCTTTTATAGAGAGCAATTCAACTAATTTTCAAGGTAGGGTAGTATAACATAATAAAGCAAAAAGATGTTAGGTTTTGATTTTGACACTATTCCGATTTTGATAAATTTGTCATTTCATCTAACTGTACATTGTAAAGTTTTGAGTTAAGTAGCTACCATTTTTGACGTCACTAAACCCCATTTTTGGTGATGAATTGGAGTAAAGTTGAAAATTATTCATTTTCTGGTGTATGTAAAGTTGTTTTAATTGTCTGTATAAAAAAATACAGACTGCAAAATGTTTTTTTAGAGTATAATGTTCGTTAACTCATCTACGCATCAAACGTTAACGACGATTGCTCATTTATCCTTTTTTCATAGAAATGAGAATCGTAATGAAATTTCGATAAGCAATGTAGTTAACAAATTTCATTAGCTAAGAAACATTATACTGTCTATATTTTTACAGACACACAAAAAAAATTGAAATATATCAAAAATAAGTAATTTTCAACTTTATACCAACACCAAAAATCGTATTCAGTAACAGCAAAAATGGTAACAACTAAACGCAACATTTATTGTGTAGAAGACTAATAGAATTAACTTCTGATGAAACCCACTATGTGGAATTACGAAACAAGTTGCAACGCATCCAATTTTCTAACGAAATGTAAACTCGATAGCTGACATTTTTTCACGTGAAAAATGTCAGTAATAATAGTGTCCCTAATTGAAATATTACTCGACTATATTTTAGGATTTTCAACAAAAATCAGTACAGATTTGGAGAGTGAGTTGTATACATGCACTTCGGAGTTACTAGGAAACCGATTGTTCAGTGCTATAAAATAGAGCTGTTGGGAAAAAAATCGTCAGCTTGAAATTCATGTAATGAAAAGAAAAGCTGAATTTAGAGAAATCTTTTTAATATTTACTCTTTCTCTCTCTCTCCCCATCTTTACTCTGACCAGAAATATAATTCTACGACACTTCAATGAGACAGATCGAATGGTCTTGGCTTTGAGTTTGTGAACATGTATAGTTTTCGTTTAAGAAATAATAAAAAGGTTTTTTCAATAAACACTTTTGAACGTGCCTTGAGTTAGTTGAAGCATTTTGAGAAACTGGTTCATTATCCTAAAGCGTGAAGTCAATTATAAACTTATTATTAATAGCTACTTTTTTTCGTGTACTAAAGTTCTTGTTTTAGTATAGCAAATTATTATTCTGTTTTACCACAGGAGAAAATAAACTTAAAAAAAAAAAAAAATACTGACCTTTAAATGCGACTCCATTATGGTTTGAGTCACTTAGAAGCAAAGGGGTGTAACTGACGAAATTGAACATTTGTAGGTAACTAATGCAAATGGTAGGGAAAGCATTATTATATATTGTGGAAAGAGATGCTAGGGGTAGAAACAACAGGTGCTGGTCCCTAACATGATTTAAAATAAAAAATATCATTAAAGGTCCCATAAGATCCAAACTTTGAACGCGTTTTTCCCGGAATCGTTTTTTGGTCCCTTACCCTTTGCTTCTCACTGCCTCATTTTACTAATTCGTTTCATCTGTATCTTCGTCTGGTTATGTTTATCAAAAAATTAACTGCACGTGATACATTTTTATGATATTGATTCATTTATTTTTCTGCTATTTTTTTCTCCATGTCCTCCCCCCCCCCCACTTGGAATTAAAAACAATCTGTGTGGAAATCAACGTGATGGCATAGACAAAGACAGGTGAACCCTGATCTGGAACTCAAATTCATTATGAGAAATTATCCTCTTAGTTGTTTCTTTGCCTTTTAATTACGTACCATGTGTGGACGCGTCAAGTATGGTCGCTAACAGTGACTTCATATATGGAAAAAAAATAGAAGAACTTTTCTAACGGACACTTGGACTCCTTGTGGTACCAATGGACTCCTTGTGGTACCATTTAAATTTTCTACGCAGCAAATGAACTAGACTAATTCTCATAAAATTTTGAGCTGTAACACAAAAATTGCTTCCTCAAAAATCAAACTTTTAAAATTTCAAACTTTAAGAAAAACTGCTTCAATAAAATGTGCAGATCACGTAGAATAATCATAAATACCGCTGATGATAGTGAGTTTTTTTCTCTTACTTCTTTTGCGCACGTGCAACTGCTTTGTATTGCACGGTCATGCGGTGTGATGGTTGAGGTAAAACAACAAATGAAGTAGGCGAGTGTTAACTTCGTTAAAAGGTAACATGATTTAGTAAAAAGAAAAAATATTTACAGTTTTCCATTGTTATCGCCGTCTTCAGAATCACGGAATAAGAAAAAAATACACCAAAAATTTTGAAGGTTGGTCGCCACAAAACCTACAAGTCTGTGTTGTGTAAAAGATTTAAATTACCATCTGTCTTCACCCATAAACGACTACACCTTTGCAATGCGACGATGAAAGGATCTCACTAATTTTGAGTGTTTTCAAATTTAATAAAATCAGATATTATTAAAAATATTAGTCATTTTTGAAGAGAGTAAATATGGATAATGTAACTACTTTTGAACTGGTTAGTTTAAGATGAGAGAAATAATTTTTGATATTCTTATCTTAACACACAACCACATTTTTTTACAACGAAATTACGTTATTAAACAGAGACACCGTCTGCTTGCAAGTTCAAGACGTTCTAGCAATGGTCCACGGGTCGCATGTGGCCCGCTAAATTATTTTTGAGTCCACTATGATCGTTTAATGAGAAATATCTCACAAAGAATAAAAAATGCAATAAACATGCGTAAAATACGCACACAAATTATAATTTACATCAAAATATAGTATTTACTGTCTTCCCAAAAGATTGGAAATGCCATAAACTTTATAATTACCTCAGAGTACAAAACGTATGAGGTAATTGTAAACACCTAATTTGCAGATGAAAAATAACAATGAGGAAGATATTCATGAATAAATGTTTTTACCAACATTCTATATGACAAATAAAACGGTTGAAACCGCTTTCTTCGCGCTTGTAGATGTGCTGGAGAAAAAAAAGTAGCATCACTAAGTTTTTTTAAACAATTTCTTTCATTGTGTCAGTTTCAAAGGAAGGTGACGCCTCCACAGTTGTTTGGAACTCTTTCAATGTCTTCCCTATGCTTCCAAGTCATCACACATCAACAGTTGAGTTTTCAAAGTCATTACAAGTGTAGCTAGGAAGTTTTTTTACATTTACCTCATGTTTACAATTACCCCAACTGACCCTATTTTACCTTCATATTAACTTAGATGCTTGTACGTTTGGAAACAGAAAATTGTTGTTGTTTCCAATGTGGAGGCACTTGCCTACTCGGCATTCGCCCTTTTCCACGGGAATTGCTGGCCATATGTGAAGCGTCACCTGATAGGTGACCAGCATTGACCCTAACATAGTAGTGACCCCGAAAATAGTAAACCAGTTTTGAATATTTCTACTACTTATTGTATAGTATGCGTAATTCGTATTTCCCCTTTTTTCAAAAAATTTTTTCCTGTAGTTTAATGTATTACTTTGAGCTGAAATTGTTATTATTTTTGAAATATCAATTTTGTAAAAATTTTGACGATGCATCTTTTGCTGCTATGCACAAGGATATCTTAACCATTCAAACGTCTCATTAGTTAATAATTCAAAATTATTGTGCATGTCTCTCAAACAGACACAAAATTTAAAAAAAAAATGTTTCCTTCACAAGTTGTAAAATGTGGGACGTTTATTTATTACAAATAATTTTAAACTTCTTTGCACCCCATAAAAAATTACAAAAAACTATTAATTCATAAATGTAAAACATTTTTAACTTATGAGATTATTCCTGTCATAAAAAATGATTTTGCCTTCACTAATTGTAAAAATTGGGACGTTTATTAGTTTATTTATTTTAAATAATTTTCCACCTTTTTACACTCCAGAACGAAAAAAAATATATTAATACATAAATATAAACCTTTTTTCTCTTATGAGATTACTCATGTCGGAATTTAAAGGTTCAAGAGTAAGGGAAGATGATAAATGTTTTCATTTCCGTCTTAGTTTTATTTTGAAAAAAAAAATCATTAATCGAGAAACAATGTGTAAAAAATGCATTTATTTTATTGAAAATGGAGCCTACTTATTACTGTTGTAAATAAATTACAACGCACAGTAAAACTCAACTCTTTGAAGAATCTTTTCTCCTTTTGAAACTAACTATTTAGACGAATTTTGATTTTTGAATTCGAGAGTTTATACAAAACTTGAAGTAACTCTGAATGTGTAATATTATTTTCTCAATGTGTACTTTCTCGCATAAAATATGATAAAAAATTAAATGGAACATGACTTTTTGCTTGGTATAGCATTAGGCATATATTTAAAAATAAAAATAAAAAATAATTATGACACAATTTTCTTAGATTTTCCACTAATATTTAATTGAATATATGCAGAACTATTTATCACATTTTTAGATTTTTCAGTCTACTTCGTTTTTCCTCCTTTTTGATAGTCGACTGCGAAAATTTTTAGTTCACAAAACATAACTATTTTTTTACATATAGGAAAGATATGCAAAATTTTATTTACAACAAGAAGTTCCGTCTAGAACTATACGAGCCTACTTTCCCGTATACACCAAATTCAAATTTATAATCTAGCTATCTCTTTCTCTCTCTTTCTTATTTATCTTTAGTTCTAATTATTGAAAATATACCTTTTTCAACGGATAATACATATTCATTCACTCACTCATTCATTCTTTCATTTATTCAGCCATGCATTTATTCATTCATTCGTTACCTCATTCAAGTGTTTATTCATTCATTTACGCATTCATGTATTTATTCATTCATTTATTTTTATTTTCATTTATTCAATAATTTATTCATTTATTCTTTTCCTCATTCATTTATTCATTGATTTATTCTTTCACTCTTTCATTTATTCATTCATTCATTATTTCACTCATTGAGTCACTGAGAAATATCCTTGAAAATCCCGATCGAAAAATTTCATAGCAAAATAGGCTCGTAAGTTCTGGATAAACTTTCTATTTCTACATGTTCTACGTTATAAGAGCTTTCCGATAAAGTTTGTTCCAAGCAAATCGGTCCGTTAGATCAGGATTTATATAGGGTTGAAATTTCCCCGTAAGCCCTGTGTTAATTTTTTGAACTGTTCAAAAATGAACAAAAACTGTTCAAATCAATATTTCACGCCGAGAACTCCTTTCAATAAGCTTGCAATAGGAACTTGGCTCTTGTGCCCAGAGTTTACAGAATTTGCTTCAATTTTGTCCATAGGCGCTAATGTTAAAATTTTTTGAACTGTTCAAAATTGAAAAAAAAATTATTCAAATCAAAAAGTAAAATATAGAAATGAGATGTCCTCGCCGAGACCTTTCGAATGCAAAAAGAATTTTTCCAATCGGACAATTCGTTCAAAAATTATTAGGGGGGGACAGACCGACAGACCGACAGACAGACAGACCGACAGACAGACCGACAGACAGACCGACAGACAGACAGACCGACAGACCGACAGACACACTTTTTCCCCATCTCAATACCCTACTTTCAAATTTTTTATTTTTCAATCTTTATTTAATTACTTCACTTATTTTTGACTTTTCTTGATTTTTAACGATATTTTCACGATACATTAAGCCTTCTTTCATGCTTTATTATTATTTTTTTTTACTTTTACTAGAAAGTAGGCTAAAAAAAAGAAGAGAAAAAAGGAAACTGTGACGGTAACTCTTCCTTTTGTTGATTCGTTAGTTGAGTGCACTTCAATGTCCTGTTGGCAGCTTTATAACATTTCTTAGTTGAAAAGGAATTTAATGACAACCTTTAAAGTCAAACTTTGCTAAAACGAGAGTAGAAGGACTGAGACTATTTGATTTATTTTAATCCGAGTGCTCCTAATAACTGGGTTTTCTATAAATTCAAATATTAGTACTGCATAAAAATAAATTTAATGAAAATTATGGTTAAAAACAGACTTGTACTTCTGATTTTTTCATCCTTTAATGAAAAAAAAAAAAAGTTTAAGGTCTTCGGAATATTTTTTTCTTGTGTTTTTCGGCAATCGTCGACTGTAGACTACGGCGGTACAGCATATGTACCGCAGAAATGTTTGACCTTCCTTACGGCTGCGGCACAGCATATGCCTTCTTTCATGCTTTATATAAGCCTTCTTTCATGCTTTATTATTATTTTTTTTTACTTTTACGGGAAAGTAGGCTAAAAAGCATTAGTTCTTCGTTAGTTTATTTTTTATACAGCAACTGGGAAAAACTAATTTTTGAGTAACTAATGGAACGATTTTTTTATATGGATGTATATCAAAGAATTTAATATAAGAATCCCTATACTGATAATGCTACCTGCGATATAGACGGATAGAGAGAAAGAAATATTTTACTTTTCATCTCTTCAGTTAAATTTTATCTATTTAGTTAAACTTTTTCAACCTGCAGAAAAGTTGATGTAATTAATGTAAAATCAAGTAATGACATTTCCTCTAAATCACGAAAATAAATTTTAATCCAATGTTTTTTTTTTTTTTTTTTTGAAGTTTTGTAATTCAAACATTAATGTAACAGTACTGTGATTGAGACTTACGACGCACAAAAGAAAAATGTAATTCATATCTTTATTGCAGCTTTAAAATTGAATTTTTGGCTTGAAAAAAATTATTATTATTATTATTATACATGCAAATTTTATTTCCAACTTTACTAATTTTCTACTTATCTTTAAAGTGCATATAGAGGTAACTTCTATTTCAAAATAATGTATTGTTTCTTAATTTCCTCTAAAAACTAAAATACTTTGTTTAAAAATGCATCACATAATTAGTATTACTAACTGCTCTATTAGTTTAGTTGTTAAACATTTTTATTTAAATTGCTTATATGTACTAGTCATGTGATATATTGCCAATAAAATTCTGAGTTCAGTGAAAAGCATATAAATATTTTCTCTTTCATGTTAAAAAAATATTTAAATGTTTTTTTGTAGAAAAAGTTTGTGATACGTATCATTGTCATTCACATAAACGTAAGAAGGAAAGTCATTTTTATGAGAAAAGATTAGTTAAGACTAAAGTACACAATATAGTTTAATTTTACAGCTTTTCATGCAAAGAAAACATTTACATTAGGAAATATATAAACATGATTCTAATTTATATTTTTAGGTTTAGTCCTAGATATTTATTATTTACTTATGGCGTTAAACTAGAGCATAATTCAAGTTTTACTCTCTATCTTAGCCGCTAAAAGAAGCTGTTAACTTACCAAATTTCGGATATATGTTGCAAGCAGTTTTTGTGGTGTGGAATGTCTTGTCTGTAGTCTAATTGAAAGGAAAACTTGCAAGTGAATACGAGGTGCATTTTCCATTTTATATCTTCGCTTCGAACGCGCGAAGGCGGAGCTTACTAGATTACGTCACAAACTAAGAGCGATTTTATTGGGTGCCTTAATTCCAGCAAGGACCTCGTATTTATCAATGGATTCTTTTAATTTTGCAAAGTAAAGCCATTGGCGGAAACAAGCTGATAAAGTTCTTGTTTCCTTTTAAATTAGCAAAAGATTAAAGTTGATAGTTAGAAGTCCAAGATGTTTTTCACTTTATTTATCAATGATCCATAAACACTTCTTTTTAAAAATATTTAATGCACAATTCTCTGTTTTCTCATTCCTATGAGCACAACCATTTTGTAAGAAATGCACTTAATTGTCATTAAAATTATTTTCCTTAATTAACAAATGTTAGGGTACATTAGATAAAAGAAGGTGTCGAACTTAAAGAAAAATGATAAATAACTGCTCAACTTTTGCGTATTGAATCATTTATTTTACCAGAAAACATTCATTCGTGCATTAGTATAACTAGCAAACATTTGATTTGTCTTAAATACACCATAAGTCATATAAGTTAAATAAAATACATAAAAGTCAAATTCTTACTTCTCCCTTAACTTTGGAAGATCACGACAGGTAGCGTGGCAGCGGGTGCAGTTCAGAATAATGGATGTTTTGAGAAATGTGAACAGTCATGTCCCTGTATGTCTGATATTAATACACTGAAAAATGTCGCCCCGAAAATACATAAGAATCTCCTGGAAATCTTTTATCCGAAGTCTGACATAAAATTACATAGATTTAAAAACAAGAAACCTCCCCCAAAAAAACTCCTAATAAAAAAATAACAGAGAACATTCTGTAATTTGATTGCAACAGATAATGTGGCTTAGTCATGGCGCTCTCTGTGAGTACGCTAAATTTCTGTAGAACAAAGTCGAAGGTGAGTTCAGTTGAGCCCAAGCCGCTCCACCAATAATGCCTCTGGAATCGGGAAGGGTAACCAACGAGCTCTTAGAGCTAAAGATAAATGAAATGCGAACAATTCATAATGCATTTATGACAGTTTTAAACTAGTAGTTACAGATCTGAAGTGTTGATTTCTGTATTTGTGTAGAACTTTTAAACTGGTAGTCACAGATTTCAAGTGTTCAGTTTTACGTAACTTAATAAAACTTTCTCTATACCTTTACAGAGTGAGGAAAAACAAGCATTTTATTGAGATACTGTTATCAAGAAACTTGATTATTTGATTTAAAACAAGTTCATCGTAAATTTATTAAAAAAAAAAACACTTAGTTTCCCTTTCATACTTTTACTTGGGATTCGGCAAAAAACCAAAGCCATCTGCTTTTATTGTAGTTTCAACGTCAATATCACACTTTGAAGTTTATAATTGATAAAGGCAACCTGCTAGTCTTTTAACTTAATTTCTTGCTCAATCTCTGAATTTGTGAAGAGCTTTGATTCACAACGATGAAAACTACCCTCTCACGTTATTCCAATACAGTGGTTTTCATACGCGACACTGGAGTGCAGACCACGCTTCTAAGGATTTTTCTTAAGCATATCAGAGATTTTCCAAGTATCGAGAGCCCCTGAATAATCACAGGGATCACTCCAAAGGAAGTTCTGGTCCGTTTTCGGACCCTTCATAAAATTCCAATCAATCAAAACGGACCCTTCACAAATTCCAAGATACCAAATTGTACTTTTCACAGAATTATTTATCAAGTAAGCGGCAAATAATAGCTTTATCTTTTCAATTTAGGTTTAAATTTTGCGTTTTCACAAAATTACTTGATTTTTCACAAAAACAGGACCCTGTTAAAATGCTGGATCGACCTCTGAATCGGGAAAAACGAAACATCAAAGACATAATGACTCGTATTTTAAAACTTCTTGAATATATTTATAATTGATAGCTGTAAACTTTTAGTAAACATAAAAAAGGTAACTTACTCAAGATACTCATATATATTTCATTTTTGTTCCATTATAGTTCAAACTTTTCCTTAAATGTTGAATTTCAAATTGCCATTATTTTAAACATCTTGCAATGCCCTTTCTAAACACCAACATAGGATACTGTTATTTAGTGTTCGTACAGAACTTCTAACAAACCCCCAGGCTAAAAAATTATTTAAGAACTTTATTGAATTAAACGATTAAAATAGAAATTTCTATTAAGTTCTGAAACTAAAATGTGCTCAATTCTTTATGTAGATTAAAAAACACATTAGAATATTTATTTATGGTAGCACTAGAAAATGAGAGGTTGATATGGAATATTGCACATAATAAAGAACTCAACAATTTCACTATAGTCTTATGCATTGGAAAACTGTGCAATTGCTTCTCTGTTACATACTGCCATAATGTATACCAAGCATTTGACATCGGTCTGCCCCCTATATAATTTCAGTAAAAAACCGTACCTCTCATTAAAAAAAATGAAATTATCACTTGCTGTTTTTAAGTTTCTCTTACCGTTTATTTCATTGTTTTTTGCTTTGGCCGTGCATGTTTAACCGATTTAGTCGAGTTTGTCTATTTTCTTTGTGTTGAAGCCTTCCAACAGCAAATCTTGTTTAAAATAGAGGGCTTTCGAAATCCCTAAATACAAATCTCTCCTAAAGTAAAAGAGAATTTGAAGAACGTGGTCCGAATGCTTGTACCCCCACGAAATTCTTTACATTTCCCAGGAGGTACGTGTACCACACTCGTGAAACACTGTAACTGTACTACGCCATTAGCAGCACCTGATCTAGCAATGGAATAGCAGATGTACCATGAGATTCTGCTTTTATTTGTTTGCTTTTTTTTTCAAAAAATCCACAGCAACAAATGCAAACAAATTCTTTATTTTCATTTCTATTTAACGTACATCATGCAACAACTGATTTTTTTTCAAAATGGTGATACTTAAAAAAAGGACTGTTTGCTATTAGAAATTTTCGTCATCATATCAAAATGTGACGAGTTTCAGTGTTTTTTCTTTGCTTTTTCTTTTTTTTCCAAAGTTACAAAACGATTTTATAATCTTAGTTGCAACTACAATACACTATTTTTATTCAACAAAAAATAGGAAAAACTTGCCAAAATCATCGTTTCAGTGTATTAGATTCTACGTCACGTGCTACCTTGGAAACTTGACGCGTAAAAATAGAAAAACAGATTCCGAAAGCTTTTTCTATAAAACACGTTTTAAATATTGATTCTGCTTACTGAAAATAACTACCAAATCAAACTGGATAAACTGTCCCGAACAAAAGGAGTCATTGTTAATTACACTTTAAAGCGACATTTGTGATGCGTTTGCACAAAGATTAAAAATCCTTGATACATTGATTGACTATAAACTCCACAACATGCTGAAACTATAGTCATCTCTCGTGTTAATCTGAAGGCAAATTTGTTGAGCTTAAATTCTCCTCATACTATCGGATGCAGCAAGTGGTAAACAAGCCATGTGACTTTGGTACTTAAAACCCTGAACTCGTTATATTTTTAATCACCTCACATCAATGAATTTCAACAATATTACAAGGTATTTTCATCCATTAAAATTTTAACAGAAATATCTCAGAGAGTAAATGGAAAAAACACAGCTCATTGTAACAAATTTTAGCACATTAACTATAAGTAGCACATACCATAATGTCTCAATTCCGAAACGGTTGTCAGATGCAGATCATTTGAATGACTTTAAATGATATTTAATAAAACTTAAAAGAGAAGCTGCTGCAAGTTTGGATTAAACCAAATTTCAGGCAATTATTTAAATGCACACGAAAAAAACATTCGGATACACAAACACACAATATAAATAAATAATAGTTTAAAACGTAGCTTAAATTAGTTTTTCTGCACTGTAAAGAAAAAAATTCTGCACCGAAAATACATGAGAATTTTCTGGAGATCATTTATCCGGAGTCTAACGTAAAATTACAGAGACTTAAAAACACGAAACTGTAAAGTCTTTAAAAAAGGAAAATACAGAGGGGGCCTCAGTGGCTGAGCGGTCAAATCGACTGGCTCCGGTGCCTCCCTGCGCGCAGAGAAAGAGGCGTGGGTTCGATTCCCACCTTTGCCCTGGGTGTATTTCTTTCTTTGTATATTAAAATCTGTTGTGCTGTCTTGTTCTATCTGTCATATTGGACGAGAGTTTGAGGCATATCCTTGAGAATAGCAAATAAACTCGAATATTTATGTGACCTGAAATGGTCGTAAACAAACAAACAAAATACAGAGAATAAAAAACAGAGAACATTATGTAAATTGATTGCAACAGATAATGTGCAGCAGTAGTGCCGGCATCTATGAGTGCGCTGAATTACTGCCTTTGGTCTACGAAATCGAAGGTTACCTCAGTTGAGTTCACGCTGATTAGCTTAGGGTGCCTCTGCAGTTAGGAAGGACTCGTTAGAGTTATACGCCAGCAATATATAATCCATTTTTGCTAAATTTTAAACTGATAGCAACAGAGCTCAAGCGAACATTTATGCATTTGCTTATAATTTTTAAACTAGTACTCTCAGATCTTACGTTTTCAGTTTTACGTAACAATAAATCTTTCTCTATAGTTTTGCAGAGTGTGGGAAAACAAGAATTTTATTGAGAACCTTTTATCAAGAAACTTGATTATTTGATTAAAAACAGGTTCTTCGTAAATTAATGAAACACTCAGTTTCCCTTCTGTGATTTAACAGAATTTTTTGCAGAGTGTAACTGACCTAATAGGCCATGCTCTTCCCCACAAAAGCTTCGCTTTTAGATCATAGGGTGGTTGCAAGATTTGTTATCGCATCAATTGGCTATTTACTTAGCCGAAAAACATACAATAACAATGGTATAAATAAATGAATAAAAACGACACACTTGGAAATATCGTCGGTGTTCAAGAAAAAGTCACCAAGGCCTCAAAAGCGCGTTCGACGAAATGCTAGTTAATGGTAATTTTTAGTCCGTTTTTGCTTGATATAAATCAGTTATACTATTTTAATCAGTAAGCCTACTATAGCAATTCTCTAAATTAGTTTTTACTGTCTTTCATAAAACTTCATATGTTTAATGTAATGTTTCGAGTTCTGGACTTAATAACGTTTGCTGGATTGGCTATGATACATTTACAGGTAATACATTTTTTAAGCATTTTATTTTATACATATTTTATGCTCAGTCACATTTATAGAATTATAAATGCATTGAAACCCTGATTGGCGAAAAATGTTACGATAACAAGTGACGTCAAATGACATCCTCCTTCTGAAACTATACTATTTCCTCTAGATGGCTTGTATATTAGATTTTTTTAGATTTCAACTAAACGTGGAGAGACATTGGTCTAAATCTTTATATCAAAAAATCCCGCACTCACACTTGACGTTTAGTCAAAACCAAAAGTAGTGAAAGAAAGAAAAAAATGAACTATCATTATTTATTAACGTACTTGATAATCTTTTTTTTTTTTTTTTTTTTCATTTTTTTAAATGGTTTTATGCCCTTCTTAATAGGACTATTTTCACCAGCATTTGACCAGTTTTGGTAGAAAAATGCCTCTCTTCCTACAGCTACTTTATGTCGCTCATTTCTTTCATTTAATTATTTCTTATTCATTTAGATTGCTTAAGCTGTTCTTAGTGGACTTGACTTGGCTTTTTTATTCTCTCAGTAATAACAAAGATCAATCGATATTTTTTAACTTTAGTACAGAAACAAAATTATCCTGAAGTAAAATATCACATCAGTCTTTAGTTTTTATGCTGTAGAAGTAATTTAAAATTAATTTACAAACGTTTTATTTTATTGAGATTTATTAAAAGTATTTAATTTAAATTTACATCTCTTAAATATACATTCTCCAAACACAAAACATTTGATTTTCGTGATAGAACTTCCACTTCTGTTTCAACGGTTAAAGAGAATAAGAAACAGTTATTTTGAAAAATGCAGAAAGAAAAAATACCGAATAGATGGCTCATTAGCTTCATCTGCTATCAGGTCACACAACTTCAGGCTTGATAAAAACATGAAATTCCCTTAAATCCGAAAAGTATCAATGATAAAATATTAAGTGCCGAAAACATTTTCCAAAATGTCACCACAATTTTTTTCTCTTTTTCTTTTTTTCTTTTTTGAAGACTAAAAACGCTTTTTTTTTTCTGAAAACGTTTCTAACGTGTTCATTTTGGTAAGTAGGCTGTTAAAGCTCATTAATTGGGTGAAATTCAGTAGCTTATTTTGTAGCTCGTTGTTTAGTTTTTAGTTTTATCAATTATTTATTTGAGAAAACTATGTGTAGTGCAGTGTAGTACTAATATTTTGATTCATTATGTAGAAATGAAATTTGAAAATTCATGGGTTAATTTTTTTTTGAAACAAATAATAACTTAAAACATTTAAAAGTCATTGGGAAGTTATGTTAGGCTTAATTTGGAAACTTATCGTTGCTTCTTATGTATTTTAGTCTTCTTTTTTTATCTAAAGCAAAGTCAACAAATTTCATTAATTGGATAAGATGTTTACCAGAACAAATTGCTACTTCACAAATATATTCTAATAAAGCTCTTTTATATTTGCGGAGAAAAAAACCTACTAAGCAAAATATTCTTTCTCAACTTTTTTTCTCTAAGAATAACACTTTAATAGGAACATCATTAAAATTTTTAAAGATTATTTTAAAGACAATTACTGATTAATTTTTGGTGAAACAGTGAAATAGCTTTTAATGAAATTTAAAAGCTTTTTTTATTAATTCAACCAAAACTTTTTATCGGAAAAAAATATTTGATAATAAGCAAACATTTGTGCTTAATGAGTACATATACCTTTTCTAATAACCTCTTGACTTGTTTGACTTCTTAATTACTTACGTCATGTTTATATATTCAGCTGAAGACAACGCCTCAATGTGTATATATATATATATATATATATATATCTTCTCTATAAGTTTTTTTCTTAAGTTCCTTAATGCTGATGTTTCAATCATATGTCAAAATACACTTTCGGAAAACTTGATTTGAAACCAATTTTAGTTTAATAAGCTATCATAGCATTCCAAAAACAACTTGCGTTCTTGAACCACAATAATAGCCTCGAATGATACAGTATGGTTTTGTGCAACAGTACTTGTTCACAAGCATTTATTTCAATCGACTTTGAATGTGGTTTTACGGTCATTAAATCAAATGATATATTTGCCAAGTGCATCTTCGTAACAACTTGAATACGATATCACGAGCATGAAAGAAATTTCAGAATTTCTAAAACTCTTCTTGGATTTCTTGGACTACGACATCACATAGCGTATCAAAGTACATGTTAGTAAAGATCTAATTTTATCACGACCTATTCTGTGAACGCATCTCATTTGTATACAAAGCTGCAATAAATACAGCAATGAATGTATTTTTTCGCTCATGTATCACTGCACATGTTTTTTTTTTGTAAAAGTGCAGAAGGGAAACTGGGTGTTTCTTTAAATTTACGAAGAACTTGTTTTAAATCAAATAATCAAGTTTCTTGATAACAATTTATCAATAAAATTCATGTTTCCCCGCATTCTGTAAAACTACAGAGAAAGATTAATTAAGTTACGTTAAACGGAACACCTTAGATCTGCCACTACCAGTTTCAAAATTGTAAAAAAAATGCTTAAATATACACTTGAGATCTGTTACGAATGTACTTGATATCTGAGAAAGTTGTCAAAAATTCATTATATATTGTTGGCGTATAGCAGCGATACTGTGGCGAGTAATCACGGTATCACTAGGATTACTCATCACAGTATTCAAAACAAATTCAGCGTTAGGGTAGGGTTAGGTTAGAGATTGACAGGGTTAGTAAAATATTATAATATGGCTTTAGCCACGGGAAACCGATGCGTAATCGACCGCACTATATAAAAGCTTTAGATTAACCCTATGTAAATCAACTAAATATAAGAAAATCAGGGACTTCATATAAAACTACGACAATGATAAAGCGATGTGTAAACTTTCGATGTTCAGTGAAGCATGAGAACAAGTAACCTTATACAAAAAATATGTAATAAGGGTATCAAAAGCTCAGCACTTGATAACCCAACAATCCCACCAAGTAGTGCCGCCCACCAAGTAGTGCCGCCAGCAGTAACTATGCAAATTTCTCGTCTCTTTCCTGCTGGCAGGATAAGCCAACTGCAAGCCTGAACACTCAGTAAAAATCTCAGTCACAAGAGACTCATGCAGTCTCAGTCAGAACGCAGCGGCTGGCTGCGAGTGTTAGATTATCATGAATGGTCTAAAGTTATTTTTATTTCAAAGATTTGCTTAAGTTTAAAAATAAAAATTTAGTTTGAGCTTGGAGCCTGGCAGTGTTTTTTATGTCCTTCTGAAATTTGGAGTCAAGAAAGGTAGTGCCAGATATATCTCTAAAACCCCTTCAAGAGGACCCTTTGTATTTTGCACGCTGAAACTCGTTCCAGTTAAAAAAGTGAATCTCACTCAATTATATTTGTGACTTTTATATGCTGCTTTTTACTGTCTACAAGTGTTCTGCTTGACTTTAAAAAATACTAGAGTTTATTTTCATAATGATTAAAGAAGATAGCGCAGAAATATCTAAGGCAGCCTTTAGAGCTCCTATATTCTGGGAAAAGGATCCTGACCTCTGGTTCGCTCAAGTTGAATCTCAATTTCATTTTTCCAGAATTTTTGCGGACTCAACTAAATTCCATGCTATCGTCTCTGCATTACATCCTAGTATTTTAACATACGTGAAAGATCTTCTCCTATCACCATCCCCGAAAAGTGCGCTTATAAATCCTTGATAAATCGCATTCTAGCTCATTTTTATCAATCGGAAAATGTTCGTTTAAGGAAACTACTTCAAGAATTTAATTGTGAGATTTACATCCTTCACAATTACTTTTAAAGATGCGAAATTTAGCAATTAGTAAGGAAGATGACTAACTATTGAGAACCTTATGGACGCAGCGTTCACCTCTTCCCATGCAGCAGATTGTTACAACTTTTAAAAATTCCTTAGGTGATTTGGGCTCTAATAGCCGATAAAATACATGAAGTAACGGAACCCCCTCATCAATATCGTCTTCGGAAACAACTGCAATCGCGGAAATACGGGACGAGATTCAGAAAGTTAAAACTGCACTAAGGAAAATGTCAAATTCTCGTAAAAATAGGCAAGAACGAGGAAGGTCCAATTTTCGCAAAAGATCTTTGTCACCGCGTTCTTTAACTTGGTGTTGGTACCATTCACGTTTTGGTGAAAAAGCGTTTAAATGCACTAAACCATGCAAATATCCGGAAAACGAATTGAGTCACCCGTAATGACGGCTACAGGTGAGCTCAGACAAGTTGACCGTCTCTTCATAACAGATAGAAAATATTTTTTAAGATTTAGTATTGACAGCGGGGCGCGGTTAAGTTGCATCCCCGTCAAATTTGCACATAACGCAAATCGAACAAACGATATCACTTTATTAGCTGCAAACGGCTCACGAATTGCGATGTACGGTGGTAAAACCATGGCGATTGATTCAGGTTTGCGCAGGATTTTTCCTTTTGTATTCGTCGTAGCTGATGTTTCACATCTTATAATAGGTATAGAGTTTTTAACTAGGTACGGCTTGCTTATAAACATTAGAAAAAAACTGCTAGATAATTTAACAAGTCTTACTTTTCGAGTTATTTTTATTTGAAAGAGTTGCTTAAGTTTAAAAATAACAATTCAATTTGAGCTTGGAACCTGGTAGTGTTTTTTGGAGTCAAGAAAGGGTAATGCCGGATATATCACTAAAACCCCTCCACATGAAAACTCTGAAATAAAAGAACAAAAAGTCTAGCATATATAAAAGTTTTTATGTTTCATTTTACACCTGTAATTATACTGTAACTTTCTCGTTTCAGAAGATTAAAACGAGTGTAAGTTTATTAAAGTTTCAGATTACAACTATTCAAAATATGCAAAAAGAAAGACTGCAATGTTTTTTCTGAAAACAGATAAAGGAAGTAATTCAATTATACGGTAACGAAATATACATAAAGCAGAATAAAAGCACCGAACGAGTGAAAAAAAATAATAAGAAGAAAATAAAATAAAATGACTTTTTCCCCATGAAGAATTGAATTAAGTTCTGTAAACACGGGCTCATTTAACGTCTGAAACAAAGATATAATTAATTTCAAATATTTAAACTAAAATTATTATAAAAAGTACAGATGTGTGTAAAAGCAGTTATGCATTAAAAAAAGTTATTCCTTAAATGTAATTAATAATCAGCAATAACTCTCCTTTTGTATTACAAAGGTAATTATTATAAGATTGCAAACACACTTACGTAAACTTAATTTTTATGACGTAGAATGCAAGGAAACCAAACAGCAGAAAACATGGGAAATTGGGCTGAAGGCTCTTTTCTTGTCCTTGTAATATGTGAAATTTAAAAAAAAAAAAAAAAAAAAAAAGGGGTTTACAGCTTAATATAAACCGCCGGAAACTAACGGTTAAGTGGCATAATATTCTTTTGTCTCGAAGCCTTCATTCTTATGTTCAAACCCAGCAACAATAAAGCGTTTGGTGGTACGTTGCTACTTCAAAATGGTGTCAATTTGCTAAATGCAAAATATAGCACTTGATGTGTTTACAATTACGATGCCTTCTGTCGTATTTTGCACTAAAATATAGCAACTTTAAGAACCATTCTTTGTGTCACGCAGATTAAAACGTTTTTGTGTACAACATACTGCCAAATTATCTAGCGTACTGCTTTACATGACAATTTTTTAAGTATTCATAAAATGAACAATTTCTTTCCTGAGCAATGGCTCGAATATTTTCTTTTAACCAGTTTTTTACGTGAAATACAGTAACTTTTACGTTCGTCATAAGAAAAAAAACAGCACCAAGATGTCAGAAATGTTCTGTGAACACCGCTAAGAAGGGATTAAATTTTATGCCTGCAAAAGTAGCACCGATAAAAGTAGTTTCATTGACTGACGTATGAATCGGGTCTTAGTAAGATTAAAGTAACCATCAGATTGAGGAGTGAAAAAATTTTTTCGAGCAAATATTTAGATTAAAATTCTTTTGTAAAGATACATTTTTAATATATACCATTTAAAATGAGTGAAACATAAAAAAATGCTTATAAAATTCCCATTTTATTCTAAATGTTTACCTGAAAATCATAAACAGAGGTCGTTCAAAAAATAAAATCAGAATTTTTTTTTACGTCTTTAAGAAGAAAATACATTATGAGTACGAAAAAAAACGTAGTCATCCTTAATCTAACTAATTATGCAAATAGAAGCAAACTATATTTAATTCTAAAAACGTGTTTAGAGTCCGACTTCTTTGTTAATCCAAATAACTTGTATAAAAAGGTTCAGGACCCGAAACCGATGGCAACGTAAATTTTTTTAGTAGTTTCATTGAAATTGATATCTTGTAGCACAAAAAAGTGATATCTAATAAGACCATTTGTTGGTAAGATTCATGTTTAAAACTGCACATCGTCTGGACTTTTTATTTTTTCAGTTGTTGATAAGCAGCATAATCTGACAAAGCTGTAAAACTGTTTTCTCCGCAGAAGTACACTTCTTGTGGAGAAGTGAATTTTAAGTTAAAAGATACGTTTGGTTATGTTTAAGTTTAGACCAGTTGCATTTTTCAAATAATGAATTTAAAAGAAAAAAATTATGTTTTGTGAATTCAACTATGTTTTTGACAGTTGTATATATATGTTTATAAGTTAAGCATAAGGAAACACGCACCGGGCAAGAACAGTGGCGTAAATAAAGTGCACGGTTTGAGTTAATACTATTCAAAATAATTATTTTTGTACCTATGCAGCAGAAGTAACCGTCTGCTAGTACATTAATTTCAATAAGTTAGAGAAATATATTTTGGATCTACTATGAATTGAAGTTTTTAAAAATTTGTGTCGACTTTTTTGCGAAGGTGCGGTACCTAGGAGCGTAAAACTCGCTTCTTCCCAATAACTATGTTCTTGTGAAGAAACCTGTTTCACCGCGTTATATGAAATGCTTCTGTTGATCACAACAAAATTAAGAACTCAGACGCATTTCAGAATAACGGTTCTTGAACTCTTTATTGCTGAAATGAGAAGGCAAATTTGTACTAGGTAGGTACTTATGAATGAAAATGTGGAAAATACACCGCTATATTACTATTAATGCAATATTTTCTTAACACATTTGAATGTTTGAGGCGCTATAGCGCGTACCGTACTGAACGAAATTTTATGAAATTTGGTGTACCTTTCGAAACAAAGTATTCCGTTTCGATTCATAAAGAGAAAATAGAAATATAAAATTTGTCGCTTGGGGATGTTTGATGCTGCACTCGGTGATATGTGTGATGAGAATATCTATCCACAATTAAAACAGTAAATCAAAAATGATTTTGTAGTAATTTTACAAAAGTGAACAAATTGGTGGAATTGAGACATACGTTTTGTTTTGACTTGTAATACTGCTATCGCAAAGCTCTGAAGGATATCGGATACACACCTTTACATTCAAATTGTCCAATTGCTTTCCAGAAGTTAGTTATGCTCAACATACATACATTTATTACACACACACACACATACAAGAGTTCTTTTCTTAACTTCTTCGATCGCGGTTATTCGCTAAAGGCAGCACTTGCATCTTTGTTTCTCTGATAAGACAATATGACTAAATAAAGCAGGATACGTGTAAATTCTGTGTATACGAGTGAAAAATAATTTCCTCTGAAAGGTGATAATTCTCTCAACCTTTCTTTTCATTTTCATGTTTCCACACAAACATTTTTATTATTTTCAATTTCTATTTACTTATTTTTTACATTTTATTTCTTGACCATAACGCCATAATTTGTCCTAGCTGTGACTTAGCTGTTATTTTTTTCGTTTCTTTCTTTTTTATTTTATGGAAATCGCATACTCATCTGTTCATGTGGGACAAATGTTGTTAAATTCCGCTCAATACAGTTTGTGATACAGGGCTTTGAACACCTGAAGTTGTTTTATATGCACCCTGTACCCACACACACACACATATACATACATACATTTATTATATATATATATATTGTAACGCCTCAGAAAGAGATGGAGCTTCTTTTCCTAAAACAGTGACTGCGCTGAATAAGTCAACAAATTATATTTTGTCCCGGTAGCGTCGTCCATATAAATTTGAAATTAAATTTTTTTTTGGATTTGGGTATTGAAAACGTTGTTTTTAATATACGTCACAAAACAGAGCCTTGAATTTATAAAAATGCGTCTAGGAAATACAAGCCTATATTTCCGCATATAACCAGCATCAAATTTATAATCTAGCTATCTCTTTCTGTTTGTCATTTAGCATTAGTTCTTTATTACTTCACATATACCTTTTTCAACGGTTAGCACATATTCACTCACTCATTCATTTATTCATTCAATGATTCACTCATGTTGTTAAATTCCCTTATTCAACGATTCACTCATTCATTTATTCATTCAATGATTCACTCATATTGTTAAATTCCCTTATTCAATGATTCACTCATTCATTTATTCATTCATTGTTTTACTCATTTATTCATTCATTCATTCATTCAGAAACAAGATTAAAAATCCACATCAAACGTTTAATGGGAAAATAGGTACTTCTAGTTCTGGATGAACTTCGTATCTCCACATGTTCTACGTCATATGCTCCTTCCGATAAAGTTTGTTCCAAGCAAATCTGTCTGGTAAACCAGGATTTATATGGATTCAAATTTCACCGTAGGCGCTAATGTTAAAATTTTTGGAACTGTTTAAATTTGAACAAAAATTGTTCAAATCAATGAATAATATCATTTTCAAGTCTAGATCTTCTTCCAATAAGCTTGCGTAAAGGAATTTGGATCTTATGTTAAGAGTTTACATAATTTGCTTCCTTTTCCCCCGTAGGCGCTAATATTACGATTTTTCATACTGTTCGAAATTGAACGGAAAATTGTTCAAACCAAAAATTAAAATATGGGAATGAGAGCGAAATCTTTCGAAGGCGAAAAAAAAAAAAAAAAGAAAATGTTTTGAATCCGACAATTTCCTTAAAAGTTATTTTGGCAGACTGACCGACACACATTTTCTCCATTTCATAACCGTACTTTCATTTAATTACTTAACTTTAATTTGACTTTGTTTTATTTTAGACGATTTTTAAAGGTTAATTCAAGACTTTTTTCATTCTTTTGTTTTAATTTTACGAGAAAGTAAACTAAAAAAAAAAGTTCTTCGTTAAAAGTTACTGAAAGTATACGAAACATTCTAAAATAAGTTTTTGAGACTGCTAAGTAACTCACGAACTTTAATGAAGTTTAACGATGCAGTTTGACAGGGACATATTTGTTGCAATAGAAACTGTCTGATTAAACGATTTTACCCAAAAATCGCATTTAAAGCTAAGATTTGGAAATTCCGAAATGATGTTTCGTACTGTTAGATATCTATGACAGAACTGGTATGCACGTTAGTTGTATAGGACGAAACTGTGTTTACTTTTACTTTTCTCCACCAGACACCTGTACACCTCTTAGCCGAGGCCTCAGGTGTGTTTACTTTTACTGATTAAAATTCTGTCTTTATATGGCATTATATTTTTCAGTAAGCAAGAGATTTGAAAAAATTATATATACGTATGTATTTACGAGTACATACAGTGAAATTCCATTGCGAAGAACTTCAAGGGCGCAGAAAAATATTGTTTAAACGGATATTTCGTTGATATGGTATCCGCTGTAATGAAATTTCACTTTATCTGTCTATATATATGTATATATACGTATGAGTGCATATGTGTGTATAAAATAAGACTCCAAATGTATATCATAATAATAACAATATATTCTTTTTGTATTGCAAGAATATTTTCCAAGAAAAGATGCAAAACAAAGTAAGAATAAAGAAAGAAAATTTCAAAGCTTTTAATAAAAAAGTTTAGAATCAGCTGAACGAAATACAAAAAATTAAATATGGCTCAGAATAATGATTACATTTTAGGAAAAGGATAAAAGTTTTGAAGAAATGATTAAATGCTGAATTATATGATTTGATATTGATTAAGGAAATGCTTCTTAAATTTCGTTTTTCATTTTATATTTGATTGAAATGTTCACGTTGCAATTTCGGATCGGGAAAAATTATATGATTTATGAAATGTTATTTATTTAAAAAATATTTCTCTTAGAGATAAGAATGAAAATTTTGGAAAGATCACTTTTGAAAATATTTTGAGGTATTATTGCTGGTTGCAAGTAAGTACAATTGCAATTATTCTATATTTTTACACAACGAAAAAATGTATGATTCAGCGTACAAATAGAACGTTTTTACAGTACGTTTTATAAATTAGTAAGTAAACGTTTCCTAACTTTAAGCATCAACTGTTGAATGCAACAAATATGAGTTTTTTAAAGTTACTTGGAGAGTTTTATAACGAGACGGTGCTTTGAAATGAGTAGCAGAGACAAAATTTAAGGATAAATGTTTAAAAATCATCCTAAGCGTCTAACCAATTATAATAACGAGGCAAATTATTTTTGTACGTTAAAAACGATGATTTTATCAAGAAGTAATAATAACTTAGTGTCGAGTTAACTAATACACTTATTAATACCGCTCTTACGGTTTCGTAACCTTTATTAAAGCGTTGGAAGAACCTAGAACGAAATACGTTTATGATTAATGTACTTTCGGTTATGGTTATCAAATTTATACTGATAAAATTATAATGTTTCGATTATAATTTTTCCTTGGATATTTATTTACACTTAACCTTTTAACTTCTTAAACGTTTGATGATTATCATTATTTATTTTAACACCACTATAATACACCACAGGTTTTGGTTTTCTCGGCAATCAACTTCCAGTGTCTTCTTTCATCGGATTCGTAATTCACCATTTCTTAATCATCTTGATTTTCAAGTCCAATTCAACTTGGCTAGGCTAGTACTTTCAAGTGAAAAAAAACATAAATAATAGAAAAAAAATATTGAAGGCACGAACCTAACTGTTCGTAATGTTAGTTAAAATGGTATAATTTAACGATCTCATTGCAAGAAATTAACTACAAAAGCCAGAATAAAGGAAAGTAGTCATCCCTGCCCTCAAATAAAGCAACCAATTCGTCCTAATTTAAACATCGCGTGAGTTTGTTTTTTTTTTTCAAAAGAAAAACTTTTTATATATTTCACTTGATGTGCAACATTCTTATTGTTATTACTATTATTGCTGACAAGTGTAATCATTCTTTGACGCAGCATCTCATTTCGTTGGCATTCATCAAATATTATTAAGTCCACAAACCAAGTTTGAGATACTGTTGCAGTTAATCAGAGTTCTAAATTAATTTTTGGTAACATAAATCAATTGCGCAATTGAAAAGTCACACAAGTAAACCTATAGTAGGAGTTTACAATATTTTGTCATAATTATTCAAAAGTTTGAAAGTTTGAATTGACAATATTTAAAAACTAGTTTTGGACCAGATGGTTTTTGCTTGAATGACGACGATTTTTCTTTTAATAAGACCTAGCCATTCATTGTGTAGTTATGTTTTTTTTTGTGTGTGTTTTGGTAAATTTCTTATTGTTATTCCCTTTAATTATATTTTGGTTTGCAAAGATTTCAGTTTTGATACTATAACTGATGTACAAAAAGAAAAAGTGATCAAAGGACATAAAATTGTTATTTTAATCTGAATTATTTTGATAAATGACAAATGGGGCATAGGACAGCAAATTTTGCAAAATTTTCTGTTCTTTAAAATTAAACAAAAATTCAAAAATTGATAAATAAAAAATGTCACCAACAAAAAAACATAAACTTACATCGAAAAGAAATATTTTCTTTTAAACAGAGGAAATGGCGTATTTCTGAAAACAGAAAAGACATTTCCTGCAAAGAAAAAATTGCAAAATTATTGAACAAATAGTTGCTAAGCACACTGACCAAACTAGAATTCTTCCAAACCCATTTGAATGCATTAGAACATAACATATCCGTAAGTTTCATCACTTTGTGGACGGGCATCAATGAATAAACAATGAGGTTAGCTGTCAAAACTGTCGAGTCCGAAAGGAAAAGCGTATTAATCAAGGGAGGTGTCGCGTAAGACAAGCCTCTGACTGTCAGTGCGCATTGCTTCTGTTCAATCCAAATTATTATTCTATTCAGAATTAGTTGACGTGTAGGAGGATATTCGTAGTTTCCGGAACATGGAGGGAAATCTTCGTAGGAATGAAACATTCCGCAAATGATCTGAATTATCTAGATCGTGATGTAAAGGTACAATATTTTACGGACTACACGAGAAACCTTAAGTTTTAAGCACGAACTGATTTTCAAAATCCCAGAAAATCGTCATCTGAATTTACTACTTTTTCACCCTGACATTTTAAAACCCTGCGGAATTTGAAATCGAGCGCTGGACACTTTGATATCCGTTTCGACAATAAGACACACTTATTAGTTCACTGTTAAACATTTTCGCAAAAAAAAGTAATATAACAATTTATTTGATTATTATTTTATCCATATTTAATTACAAAAGTCGAATAACCATTAAAAAGATGGTACTCAAACCGCTGATTGTGAAAAAAAATCGTTTATTTCCTGTTTCTCCTAAAGAACGTTTAATTAACCGTAATTTACGAGCGCCACCTAGGTCAATAAGAATCCGGCGTCCATCTTGGTTGTGGATAGAAGAAGTGTGAAGATTCGAATTCCATCTCATAATATTGCACAGTTCCTTTATTATCTGAAGGAGAAAAATGAAGAGAAGATGAAGTTAGTAATAGTCATAAAAACTGGTTGTGTAAACATATCCCATTTAGTTATTTTTTGATATTGCATTTTATTTTTTTCGGAATAAAAAAAAAACTTCTCAAAATCTTGGGCATCCAGTTGGTACCTCTTGGAAAAGCATGGAAGTGCTGGCTTTCCACCGTGGAGGTCCGGGATTCTATCCCCGTCTCCGGCAGACCTTCTGCTCCACTGTGTCCTCGCATTTCGTCATTCACCACAATATAATAGCTATGAATGGTTTCTAAGCCTCGAAAATTCAACGCATATATACAACGCATAACCTACAGTATGTTATTATAAGTGCTACTAAATGGTTATGAAACCGTGGACTTTTTTATTTACGGCTTTTTGACCAAGCTGATTGGAAATGGTTTAGAACCCGTAAAGACACAAAAATGCTCCAAACCGTAAATTTAACGGTTAATTAGATGGATAGACTGCTGCCGGCTATTTAACCGTAATTTCATGACAAATTTCTTGCAGTGTTGCTTATTTTTTTACTATAGAGTGTGGTCAAAAGCTGATCAGTATATAAGGTTAATCATTATAAAAGAAATGTATATCAATATGTATGATCAATATGCAGCAGAATCACTGAAAAGGTTCTTTTGTCTTATAAGATTAATCTTTTAATCAGAATAAAAAGGAAGAGAAGTAAAAATTCTTACATTTGCACCGAATGCACGATTCAACAAATTTAACACGGTAAGCGAGAAATAAGTAAATTAAATAGCGTATACTTCATTTAAACTTGAAGGTCGAAAGAAATGGCGGATAAGAACAAACAATATTTTCTCGAATAGTTATATCTTCATACAGTAAAGAATGGCTTAATTGCGATTCTGTTACAAATGCGAACAGTTGTAATGGAAAATGTGTGCTTTATAACACCGGATTTGATCAGCAGGAAAGCCTTTTCTTATGAAACATTAAAGATAAGACTTAAATTCGTCAAGATTTTAATTAAATACCGAGCCGCACACCATCGTTTTCAGTCTGGTGGGTATTTGGAAAGAAATAATTTGAATAATAAAATAAGCAATGTACTTTTTTCGTAAAGTTTGAAAAAAACCTTAAAGTGCAACGGAAGAAATGTATTAACATACAATTTTTATCAGTTTTCAATTTCGTACTCTATAATGCTTACATTATTTTACCAAGCAAATAAATATAGCGAATAACAGAATTTCTTTGGAGGGAAAAAAATGTTGCTTTTTATGAGGAAGTTCTTTGAAAAAACAAAATTGGTTGTTAAAATCCATCCGTAACTTATTTTCTCCTAACCTTTTCTCTCATTTTAAAATCACAGAAAAACAATCTTCTAAAAAAGAAAAAAAAATGTTTTTGTTGTAGATTTCTTTGTTGAAAGGAAATTGCAAGGAAGTAAAAGTATTCGGTAGGATTTTCAAATCGTGGTTAAACTCGATTGGGAATAAAAAAAATCAAGATTAACTTTCTCAAACTGATTAAATCCTTAAGGATGTTTTCCTATCTCTTTGATTAAGAATGACAAACCGCTGCTGTGATTGAAAGTGGCTTTGAGACATTTATCAAAGAGAGAATTTATATGTTTCTTATTTTTGTTAACTTCAGATTTAATTTCATTACATCAATGCTTCCTCAACTAGATAAACGTGATAGAAGTTTAAAGCATAATCTGCTGCATAATATTATTGAACAATATCTTAACATTAAGTGATTGACTAAGAGCAAAAACACAGGGAGGAAAATTAACTTATTAGTTATTTTTATTTTGCAGTTTACTATTTTGATTTGAATTCTTTAACTTCTTCTTCATTGCTGGTTTAACAAGCGTAAAATTGGTCAAATCAAACACAATGTCCTGCAAATCATTCTTATATGACACATTTACTTAAATTAACTGAAAAATAAATCGATTAGAACTATTTTACATCTAATTAACTATACTTTATTAATTTTTATTAACTGAAAAACTTTCCTTTGTTCAATCAAAATCTATATTCAATAACAATCCTTTTTTAATCAATAATAACTTGGATACTTCAATACTAAAAATAGCATTTCTAACTAGCAGCTTTTCCAACAATTGCATTCTCCTTTAATTCTAATACCATTACCTCCTGCTCCAACTACTAATGACATTGTTATAAAAAGACGTCACTTTAAAAAATTATTGTACACAGTATATGCATATTACATGCAAAGGTTAATAAAACCGAAACTGAAAATAACGTTTGTAAAGGTAAGTACAATTATCTAAACAACTAAAAAATTATGCTGTGATTATAATGCATAAAGAGGAGTGGGCTTTTATTGTTGTAAATTCTTTGTGAAATACAAATGTTTAGAATTGTTTTCCCATTAAGAAATGTAATACCAATTTTGAAATCATTGGTATATTTTTGCATAAAGAATAAAATGTGCATTTTTCCATAACGTTTTAGTGTATAATGTAAGAAAAAAAATAAATAGATAAAAATTATATCTGACATTGATTATTTGTATTGGTTTAAGTAATAAATTTTGGATGAATAGAAGTTACTAAGACGTAAATCAACTCAGAATAACATTTCAAAAAAATGCTACATTAAATTAATATGTTAAATTGAATAATCATGCATTTTATGATTTATGTAGTTTCATATGTGTATCTAAAATTTTAACTAAAGGAAATGTTAGTTACGTGATCGAAAGTTGGAAGCTGTTCATCAAAAATCATAATTGTACGATATTAGCAAGTGTTTCCTTCAGTTAAGATTAGAAATATTGGCATGATTTTGTTACATATTAACACATTATCAAAGTTAAAATCTGTATTTGTTTCAGAAGCTCCAAAATAATGATGATTAAGCTGGTATTTTATTTGTTCATAAAAGAACACTTATAATTTGATATATATAATTTTCATTTAAAGTAGCAAGCAAGATAAGTTAATTTAAAAACTAAAAAAAAAGTTTGGAAGGGTAAAGGTTCAGTAGTTCAAGCGTTAAATAACATTCTTTTTGGAACATACTACAAGAGTTCACTTTTATCACTTTAAAACACTAATTATCCTTTTTTTTCCTTCTTAAAACTCAAATGGCTTATTATATTTTCAGTTGAAGTAGCAGAAAATCAATTAATTTTTACATTCGAACTCCCATTTTGATCTTTAGAAACTAAAAGGTAGATGGTAGGGATCAGAAATATTGCCGCAACGCTGCATCAGCTTTATTCGGCTTAAAGTATTTTTGGGAAATAATAACAATCTAATTCATAACTGATTGCTGAACGTATCTCCAATTAAGGAACTCGTGCTCGCTCTGACTCATCAAAAGAAAATGAGACTCTTTGCAGTGGAAAATTTCGGTATTATTTATTACCTAGCGCTCTTGATTTTCTAGAACGTACCTTTAAAAAGGGCTTTACTTTTTATGTTTTAACTATGTGTGCTATTGAGCGTTATTTACACGGATTTATATTATCTCACATAATTAATGGTTTTTCAAGATGTATCTTTTTATCTGTTTCCATGGTAAAAAAAAAAGTCTTATTTACAAGATATTTTTCAAGGGTTTGTAAAATTAAAATTAGTTTGGTATGAAGAGTTTTAACCAATTGCTAGGATTATATTTTAATGCAAGTAAATAAAATTCCCTTTCTAAAAATAAAGTTCATGTTTTTAGAAACTTAGGGAAAAATTGAATCAATGAACATTATGTTCTGACATCTGGAACTTGGTAAATGTTTAGTTCTTTTTGTTTCGTTTCCTATTATTTTGGTTTCCGTTTCCTTTTCTATTCCTTTTTTATTGTTTTGTTTTCTATTCTTTTTGTTTTGTTTCGTTTAATTCTACCCGTATTTTTTTATTTGTTTATGTGTAGGGTCAGTGGGGGTAATTGTAAACATGGGGTAATTGTAAACAAGCTTCATAACTACGCTTGTGGTCGTTTTGAAAACGTAACTGCTTGTGAGTGATAAACTGGCAGCATAGGGAATACATTGAAACAATTTCGTAAATTTCGTAATCTTACACTTTTCTCTCCAGCTCAACTACTAAACCGAAATAAGTGGTTTCAACCATTTTTATTTGTCATATGGAATGCTGCTAAAAACATTTAGTTATGAATTTAATACTCCATGTCATTTTTCATGTGCAAGTTAGGTGTTTACAATTACCCCATATTTTTCGTACTCTGGGGTAATTGTAAACACGTAAATTTATCCTATTTCCAATATTTTGGGGGGGACAATAAGTATTATATTTTGATGTAAATTACACTTTTGGGTCTATTTTACATGAATGTTGTTGTTGTTGCTAATGCCACTTGGAAATCCAAGCCCCCTTGCACGGCGACCATGAATTAAGGAAGCTGCTACTGATTATTAATGAGCTCCGCTAGAATGAAGTACACTTGGCTCAGAGGGGCTTAATGATTTTGAACCAGCTCCCAGATGAGAGATCGTCACCTAGGTCGGTCCCTCAGCGGAAATTATTTCTAACTTGGTGGACATTTGAAGCGACGATGTATTTTACGTGCACAGCTCCCTTTAGCGCACTCGGTCTCAGAGTAATCAGTTGCGAAAGGTGGTCACCCTCCCAAGCGTTGACCACGGCCAGTTGTGCTTCACTTTCGGTGTTCTGTGGAATCCAAGCTTAACCGACTGATCCACTGCGGGACAAATTTTACATAAATTTGTCGCATTACTTGATTTTTTTGCAAGTTATTTCTCGTTAAATGATCTCAGCCGACTCTTTGCATAACTCAGCGGACCACATGCGGCCTGTTGGCCGCAGATTGTGAACCATTGCTCCGGAACATCTTAAGCCTTCAAGCAGACTGTGTATGAAACAATTTTCCATTTGCATCAACCTTATTCGAAAATAAATCAGTGTTTACAATTACCCCATATCTCAGGGGTAATTGTAAACACACTGGGGTAATTGTAAACACGAGCTCATTCGCTAACAAAGAGTCATAAAGTCAAAATTTTTGTACACATTTACTCACAAGAAGTACAGTAGTGGCTACAATGCTCACAATTGTATCTCTGAATTCATTCAAGAGGTAGGGAAGGATCAAAAGTTAAAACATTGAAAAAGCGTTTACAATTACCCCAACTGAACCTATATTTTTTCATTTTTGAATTTTAGGAATATGTTAGACTTTTTTTTCGGTAACTTTATTTTGATTTTATCTCTCTTTCCAGTTTTTTTTCTTAATGCTTTTGTTTTGTACGATATTTCTGTACAATTTTAATTATTTATTTATTTACGTAATTATTAATGTAATGATTTTTCAGTTTAGGTTGTTCGAGTTTTTTAATAACATTAATGGTACACATAAGTCCTAACGTCTGTCTCTAGTTTGTGAGCAGCCATAATGATTACAAACATCGATAGAATGAAAAAGTTCTGGATAAAAAAATGTTCCGCCCCAAATCGTTAAAAAAGACTGGCTCCTTTGTCGCAATAAGTTCCATCTCTAAACAGTGCGAGAGAGCCACGGATGAAGCGTACAATTGTTAGTTTTAATTTTCATAAAGGTCGTCTTTGCAAAATTGAAGAAAAAATAACCCTCATTTTTTTATCCTTTGGTTTAATTTCTTGCTATTTAGCAAACATTTGATTGCCGCAAACAAACGATTCTGTCAGAATGACATACATCAATTTTTTAACCCGAACTTTAGAAAAAAAATAAAACAGCGAAGAAAAAAAAAAAAAAAATTCAAATATTGCAAATGTACACATATTCTTTCCTTTATGAACCGAATTGATTTTCAAAAAACTGAATAAGATCGCTGATTTTGCAAAACTTTCGAAAAACATTTGTGAAATACTTCGGTGAATGTTTAAATATAGAAAGTATTGATTGATTGTCGATCGAAAAATATTTTTTGGAATGAAGTATTTATGAATATCTGTTTTAGATTGACGTTTGCGGATTTTGTGTTTTCATTCATAACTTTCATTACTAACCGTTTGATAAGAAAAAAGAAAAGAAAAGAAAAATAATTAAATGGCAATTATGACACAAACTTGATTAATAGCAATAATATAGTTTGATGTTAAATATAGAATAATACAAATATCAAGTGCATGTTTTTTCTTCTATTATTATAAGAATAATTAAAAGGTTTTAAGTAAAAATTTAAACATACACTTTGTCAGCCATTTTATGTACCTCTTTTTTGTATATTTAGATCATTTTTTAATATTAAGTAAAATTCATTTGCTTGGACTTTATGGAATAAAATGATTAAACATTGACATAACTATATTTCCATGATACTATTCAATTTTGCATTGTGAAAATATGCTGTAACTTTCACATACATAAAAGAGAAATTCTTAATTAGAGAAAATGCTTTTTTTTCTCCTATTGGGATATCAATAATTAAAGTATTTTAAATGAAAATTTGAATATACACTTCGTTTATATACCTCTTTTTTGTACATTTAGATCATTTTTTAATATTAAGTGAAGTAAAAATAGTACGCCCGAAAATACAAGAGAATATCCCGGAAATCATTCATCCAATGTCTGAAGTAAAATTACAGTGAATTAAAAACATGAAACTGCAGAGAATAAAAAATAAGCTGAGTTACTAGTTCTGATATACAAAAGTCGACGACTGGTTCAGAGCTTGAGCCCATGCTCTCGTGATCACTGTGACTTTGACCGCTTTTTTTCAGAGCACTGGCAAACAAGAATTTTATTGAGAAACTGTAATCTGGAAGTTTGATTACAGTAAAACCCCGTTAAAACGCGGGTGTCGGGGGACATGTTTGTCACCCGCGTTATAGCATAACCGTGGTATAGAGAAACTACTATACTGCGGAACCATATTCACGAAATAATACTCCCTTTTGTTGCATCATTTTTAACTTTATCAATTACTCGTAACTTTTCTTCTATAGTATATTTTTTCTTTTCTTCATTGCTGCCATTTTATTCACTGTAATTGATGTGCAAGAAGCACATATCTCAACTGTGCAATCAGTCTATCGAGCGATAGGCTATGAACTGTGTTCAGAGAAAAGCGGAACTTAAAAATCTCTTCATGTTATCAACATGGGATTGTGAAGGGGGAGCGATCTTAAGAAAAAATTAGCCTTGGAAACAATGCTTTAAGCCTGCATACACTTTAGAATATGATTTCATTTTTCAGTAATGCTAAAGAATCTGGAATACTTAGGTCGATAGCGCTATAAAAGAAGTTACACACACAAAACTATACTTCTAAAAATGAAAAAGTTAAAAATTAAACTGAACAGTTCCTGTCAGATTGAGCTCGGCCCATGTTAAGAGAAACAAATCAGAGCCAGGCAGAGCGATTGCACCCGATTTTGACATCAAGCTACATAGTGTCTTAGGTTGAAAGACAGACAAAGCGTAAAAAAGGCGTACATCAGGCCTGTCACAATAGGGCTTCATCTGTTAGTGTTTGTGGTGGAGGGATGGGAGCTCTTAGGCTCGAATAATTCTTTGTTTACTAATGTTCCTGTTGATGGCGCTTTGACTTGCCTCAGGAAAAGGCTTTCTGAATTCCATTTTACTTCTGTGGAAATTGAGGAATTAGTTTTCCTTACTCGTGTGTGCTTGCAACAGAGCACTTTTGTATTTAATGGTAAATTCTATGCTATGGTAGATGGCCTGGCTATGGGAAGTCCTTTTAGTCCTATTTTAAGTGATTTCTATATGCATTATTTTGAGGAAAAACTGTTCCAGAAATTGCAATTTCAATTTTATGCTCGTTATGTGGATGATTGTTTTGTCCTAACGGACAGTAACTTGTTAGGTATTGATGATGCTCTTTCTATTATGAACTCCATTGATCCTAATATCCAGTTTTCTTGTGAGAAAGAACTTAATAGTAGCCTCGCGTTTCTTGATGTCTTTATTTCTAAGAGCGAGTCTGGTTTCACTACTTCTGTCTATCGTAAACCTTTCGCTGTTTCTTTACCTCCTCACAGACTGTCGTCTCATCCTCCCAACCAAAAATATTCGGCTTTTAATGCTCTGGTCCATCGTGCTATTAATATTTGCTCTTCTCCTGAGCTTCTCAAGATTGAACTCAACTATCTGAAAGCTGTAGCTGTTGATAGAGGATTTTCTCACTCTTTAATTGATTCTATTCATAACAAACTTTCTAAGAAAACTTCTGGTCCCAATAATGTGATTTCTAGAAAGAATTTGGTTGTGTTACCATTCTTTCATTCTGTCAGTTTCCGTATTGCTAAAATCCTAAGAAGGTTTCAATTTCAAGTCGTTTTTGCTCCTAGTAACAAACTTTCCTTCTCTTCTCTTAAGGATCCTGTCGATCAACTTAACACTTGGGGTATTTACCAAATTAGTTGCCGTTGCGGCCTTTCTTACATTGGGCAGACAAAACGTGCTCTGAAAATTCGCTTAAATGAGCATAAAGGTTATGTACGAAAGCAAGAGTTAAATAAGTCTAGCATTGCTCAACATTGTTGGAATTCCACCCACTCTTTTGACTTCAATTCTGGTAAAATTATTCAAAAATGTTCTTCCCCTTTAGAGCTTGACTTTTGGGAAGCTTATCATATTAACAGGAATAGTTCTAATTTGGTTAATGATTCTTCCTCAACTCCTTATTTCTCACAGGTCTGGCATAAATTTCTTTAATTTGTTGTTTTTTCTAGGTTTTCTTGTTGTTTTCCTTTTTTGTGTCTATTTTTCTCCTTCCCCCTCCCTCCCCTCCCCCTCCTTTACATGTGTACTTTGTTTTGCATTTTGTTTTGGTAGTTTCTGTACTTATTTTTATTTCAATTTTATTCTTTGTATTTTATTTTATTATTTTTGCAATTTTTATGCATGCTGTCGTCTTTTTTTGCTTTATTTTTATTGTTATTCCTTTTTACTTCCTGTACTTTCAACTGGATTCGTTTGTTGCTCTCTTATTGGTGTCTTCCTGCTACTTCTACTTCCACTTCACGCTGCCTTTATTCTCATTGGTTTACAGATAATTCTTAGGCTATATAAGCTTTGTTTTTCTTGTTCTGTCTGCTTCATTTGGATGTTTTGCATCTAGAAGCTCCCTGTCGCATTGAAAAAGGGATTACAAGCAATCCCGAAACATATGCCTGCATTTTTTTGCTCATTTGTGCTTTAAATTAACGTGTAATTTTATTATTATTGTTTTCTTGCACAAAGTTAAATTATTTTTAATGAAATCATTACTTAAAAAAATTAAAACAATTTAAATGAGCTGAAAAACTCAATTAAAAGCGCTGACGTACAGCAAACATATAAGAATGAAATCAGTAAATAAGCGTGAGGCCGGTAAATGAGTTTACTACACAATAAAACAAACCTCAAAAATATTCCGTTTGTTCTAACCAAAAAAAAAAGAGGAAGAACAAAAAAGTAAGAATTCAAAAAATGCGAATACACGGGAAAAACGTTTTAGTTTTGTTTTAGTTTCTCTCTCTCTCTCTCTCTCTCTCTTCCTCTCTATTTTTTTAACCAAATTTCTGAAGAGTACAGTTTAAATGAAAAAGAAAAGGTTTGCTAATAAAGAATAAAAGGGAAATCATCACTAAAAAATGTTTAATTTTTGTAGTTAAACTGAATAAATAACAGGATTTTATTTCATAGTCTTTCATAAGATTTTTTTAAAGATTTAAGAAAGGGGTAAAAAGCACTGTATGCTATTTTGAAACATCTTTCTTGAACATGTTGCCAACACAAACACAATTAAGTTTGGTTTAGTTGAAAAACTTTTTTTCTAGGTAGATATAATGGTGTTAACTTAAAGAAAGTACACGCCAAGTAACGCTCCCTTAATTTGTCTTCGATAATGTATAAATACCTAAAACTGATCTGTGCTTAATATTATTATTACCGCTAATTATTTTATTAACGAAATATCTTTCATTCTGTCCTTGTCAAATGTTTTTATATTTTCTCTTACGATGTATCCTTTCTTAAAAGGTTTGATCTTTCGAAACAGTTAAAATTCATTTATCTTCCTTAAAATTTAAGACTTTTTTTTGTACTTATGGTAAAAATATTTAAGGATGGCTATCCTAAAAAGGACAAAATGCCTAAACAAATTTATTTACTATAATGCACTCACATAAGTGAACGTTGTTTTAAGATAAACAGAGACGCTCACCTGCTTAAAATATCTTAATTCACAATCTCAAGCCACAGTAATCTGAAAAAAATTTCCTTCAAATGATCAGTATTTATTTTTTAAATGCACTCTTTTTGTAAGCGTAGCCTTCATTTCTTCTACTTCTTCAGTTTGTCATCTGCATCCTAACTTGATAAGGATACCGTTACCCAGATACTTTTCTAAAATTATAGCTGTTATTTTGAGATTTAGCTTAATAAATATCCTCCTTCACAAATTGAATTGGATTTTGCTGAAATAGCTTCGAAAAATATGATTAAAAATATCCGAATCTCTTTTTCTTTTTTTGCTGCTCACAAAAATAAATTAACCTCATTAAATACTTTTTTTTAAAATTTCATGTAGATATTTTTTACACTAAGGGAAATTAAATGAACTATTTTAATTTTATAAGAAATAAATAAATAAGCAAATAAAATTAGTAGTCTTTGTTTCTTATTTCTGATTAAAAATAATGTTTATCCTACACATTAATAGAAAGCGCAAAATGAGTATATCTACATCTTTCTTATTTGATATTGTCTTTTTTATGCTAATGGACTGTATCGTTTTTATTGATATTGATTTTTTTCTTCATTAACAACTCTGTTACTATTTACAGGTTTTATTTACATAATTTACATTATACATAGAGCACCATAGCTCATATTTTGTGCCCACCATACTGCACTCATTAGTAAATAGTACTTTTAACAATATCGTTTCGCTCAAAGCGGTATACGTTTTTTATTGCATCTTCCGTATGCCTTCAAAAGCAATTGAACTTTGTTCGCCAAGAGAGCGAGGAGGAGTTCGAGTTGACGAGTTTATCGCACAAGAGGTCGCAACAGATATATTTGCTTAAAATATTTTATATTTTTGGTAAATCCATTCATTATGCACATTTTAATAGAAAATTCATAGATATATCAGGTACGCACTTGAAAAACATGATAAGGAGGAATGGAAACTTTAATTTTTTTCCTAACTTTTGGTAAACATTGTAGACCACATTCCTTTTGTATGCATTTCCTTCATTATTTTGCCGTTACGCTATAAATTAAAGCTGGGATAAAACTCAGACAGCTATTTTTCGTTTTCCCCTTATAGGGCGGGTGAGATTGCACACATGGGTGGTTTACAAGCATGGGAAATCGCTTTTGATGACAAGTAGAATACTAATAATAACTGCAAGTAAATTCTCAAAATAGTCATAGAAACGTTTGCTTAAAAAGTCTCTCGCAGTACTCCTCACATCACAATGAAAATCAGAGGAACTAATGAAAATTCAAGCCCTTACATTTGGAAAGCAAGCAAAAAAAAAAAAAAAACGGCATTGTGCCATGCATTTTTAGAGAGAAAACTTATGAATTGAAGCAAACCTTGTGACTGCAAAACTACCTGAAATCGCGATCAGCTCATACCCTCCTTCTCCAAAAAAACTGAAGTGCTTCATCTCTCTGACAGTGCAATCTCACCAGGTTTTATCTTAAGTCAATTCGATTAGTTTTATTTTCCACGTGATTCAGTAAGCAAGAACTATTTTACGATTACTGCTTTAGAAAGGGGATTAACTTTAAAACTTTAGTTATTAGTGCTGATTTTTTAGAGGAAAACCATTTTTTGTATGCATTACATTGTGCAGAATAATTCTAATGCGTATAAATTAAAATATTTTCGATGAAATCTAAATAATACTTAATATCCTTAAAATTATTATTTACGCGTTAAAATTGTATAAAGGATTGTGGAAATTATTCTGATTAATTTCAGACATGATACATTGACTAATTAATGTAATTATACTGTTTGATATTAAACCGTTGAAGCTAAAATTATGGTTGAGAGAAATGTTTGCTTTTTTTTGCTATGTTATTGAAATAAAATAAAATTCCAAATTTCGAGAAAATGGCTACGAAACTGACGGTATATTTTTTTAACGAAGGGATATTTTATAGACCTTATTGAAAAAGTTTCAAAGCAAAATAACAAAACTTTTCTTATTATGCTAAAATGCTAAGGATTTTAAAGGAGAGATTTCCGAAAAATGCTTTTGGGGAAAGATATATTGAAAACAAGACTGGAATTTGAGAGGTCCACTTTTCGTTTGAAAATTTCTCTCTTCGCTTCTACAAGGACGATGTTAAAATTTCAGCAATTATGCAAAGTGTTTTTCAAAGCACTAACTTTTCGGAAAAGTAAGTTTTTAATAATTAAATCTCGTCTCTTAAAATAAAAAATAATGAACATTATGTCGGAAGGTATGCAGCTTTGTCAATGATACAACAAACTAATGCATGAATTTGCATTTAGCAATCAATTAGGATTTAAAACCAAAAAATTAATACAATAGATTTCAACAAAAGTTAAGTATTTTATTGTTCGTCTGGAACTAAATGAATTAATTTTCATGCATAGTAACATTAGTTTTCTAACATCACTTAAATAAAACTCTTGTTAGAGTGGTTTAAGCTTTCTAAAACGCCATCGATTTTTCAAGCTCTATTTCAATTGAGTTTTAGATTGCAAATTATTTAAAATATACCCTTTTTGACCATTTACACACTTTGATGATTACAAATTATGAATGGGTTGGGCGAACGAAACAAGAAGAGGAGTTGCTGAGTTAATGATAATAAATAAAAGTTACGAGACTGAAAAATCGGTGGTTGTTAAAGTGTGCTTCAATTCTTCTGGCACTATTATAAAATATGTGACATCCCACTAACTCAATCTGAACATACAAGTCCAAATTCTTACAATACGGATATTCATAAGGAGTTGTAACAATCATAACATCCCGTAAGAATGTTATGTTACTCCTGAACACGAATCAACTGGTTTCAGTAGAGCAGACACAACTCTGAATTATGTGCCCCTAATTTAGCACGATCATTTGAATCTAAAATCTTTTGAACACTAAAACACATATTAATTAATTTAGCACTGAGCCGATAATTAACGGTGCTCTGATTTCTCTCAGTCCAGATATCTAGTTTACAAGTTTTGTTGTTGTTGCTAATTCCCATATGGTCTGACGGAGTCGGACCAGATCAATAAATCCGTTGACAAAAAGGAAGTTTAGACCAAGGCAACTTAACTGCTACTTACCTAAATAATTGGACCTGCAATCAAAAGCTGAAGAAAAACAGTCCTTTTAGCCATGTTAAATCACAACAGTTAATCGCAGAAAATATAGAACCTCATTATCTTCATTACAATCTCAATTCTTGCTTGGATCTCTCCAATGTTAGTTTCCATGAAAGCCTCCCTACCACGCTTGATAAGAAAGATTGCTTACCTGACTTCCTTAAACAATTGTCCCTGGAAATCATCAATAAAATCCCTCCAAATGACATCAAAATATACACTGATGGCAGCAAAATGGAAGAACGGACAGGCAGTGGAGTGTATATTGAAACACCTCGAGAGAACTACACTTTTCATCAACGCAACCCCGATTTTTGTTCCGTTTTTCGAAGCGAGCTAATTGCAATCGACAGGGGACTAGAGAAAATCATGAGTGAAAGGAACTTTGGAAATATTTGGATACTATCTGACAGCCGTAGTTCAATCCAACAACTCAAAAATTGGGCCCTCATTGGAGATAAAACCAGTTTATCGATCTTACAAAAAGTAAAGCTCATTTCCCAGCAGCATGAAGTCTACTTTCAATGGATCCCGTCCCATGTCGATATCCACGGAAATGAGTTGGCTGACACTCTTGCAAAGAAGGGACTAGACCATCCAGTCCCCTCTACCTCAGAGCTTACATACCTTGAACTTTTCGCACGACAAAAGGCCCAGAACAAACAAAAGTGGCTGCTGCCTCCTCCTCACTACTGGTATAGAGCGCAAAGTCCAGGACTCTCTCTTTCTCTTCCTGGTGACAGGCAGACAAACACTTGCTTGTCTCGACTTGCCAGTGGACACCTGAACAGTCTCACTTTTTCTGATAACCATAAGATCTTCCCCCTTTACCCTAAATGCCAGTAAACACAGGCATCACCTGAGCATATCTTGACCTGTTTTGGGCTGGACTGGGACGACCTCCATTCCTCTCCCCTTTTGGTTTCGGTTTACAAGTTTTAAATCCCCTCAGCGCTAATGAAAGCTCCGTAATACCCTAATCAATGACCACTAGTCATTGTTTTAAGCTTGCAAATATCAGTCTAATCTTGAGATCTGGAAAACTTACTAATTCAGTAGGATTGTAGGCATTTGGAATAGTTTACTGAAAGCCACTGTTACTTCAACGGAATAAATAATTTTAAGAGAGCCTTTGATCTTTATTGGGGATTCATAAATTGACCAGAACTAGTCTAATTGGGCCATCAGCTTGTTGCTGGCTGTTATTTTCGTACGGGATCTTTCTGTTTCTGGTCGTCCGTTTTATAAGTTCCAGTTATTGCGAAGCTATTCAGACCACTACATATTCAGACCAATATTTATCATATTGCAAGTGCTCTCATAAAGTCTTTCGCCAAAGGCGGAAGTAACTACGCAGTAAGGATCCAAGCGTTTGAAGACTTTTAAACTCAGCGCATAAGATCTAATAGAATTATTAGGGCAAAGGACAAAATGCAAAAAAAAAAAAAAAGGTGAACGAAGAAATCTTAACTAAAAAGGGGCCCTAACTTCCAAGCATAAAAGTTACCTCAAAAAGGACGCTGAACCAACCAAAAAATCAGTTACTCACGATTTAATTTGATTTAAAACGAATGCAAAAGATGCAATGAGAGTTTTAATGAAGCTAAACATGCACAAGAGATAGGATTAAATGCACAAAAAGTTCTTGTTGAGTGTATGAGAGCTGCACTATGTGACAGTTGAGGAAAAAGAGAACTTGGGGCTAACAAGATTGAAAAGTGTGAAAACCATAAGTTTATCTTTAAAATAAGTTCAGATCACATTTTTTGCATTAAAAACTTACAGTCAAGTTTACAACAATGGTTTTAGCAAAGATGAAATCAAAACAAAGCATAACTGGGACATTAACATTGTACGGTATAAGGTTTTGTCACACCCTCGGGATGAAACCAAAAAAAAATAGAGGTTTTGTTTTTGCTGTACATTTCATTCTGTATTACAATTTTTTGCTTTGTTTGTATATTTTCTGTTAATAAACAAGGTGTTTAATACCTTGAACCCACTTATTTTTTTGAATTACTGATATGTAATGATATCATCAGGAACACGATTATGGACAAGTTTCACCTGCACAATAAAAATATTTTTAAAAAAATTTTTAAAATTAAAAAATAATTATCACTGAAATGTATGGCATAACTATGAATAATTAATTGTTTAAATGTTGTTTTTTTCTCTGTTTTAAACCAAAAAACACGCATTTTGAGTTTGGCAATAATATGCAATTCGTATTTCAGTCACGTCAAGGTGATTATGTTTCCCTTTCACCAACAATTTTGTGGTTGATTTGTGAGAAGTCATACTATTTATCAATTTCTCCGTTCCTTAAAAATAACATAGAGACTAAAACGTTTACCAAAATGGAACTGAACAGTTCCTTTTATTATTTTGCTTGTTAATTTCATAACTAAGCTAGTTATGAAATTAGCTAGTTATGAAGCTAGCTAGTAAATAAAATAAAATGAACAGAGTATCATAGTAAACCTCGAAAAGACATTATTTTGTTTAAATTTAGTGAATTTCTCTTACACGAACATGATACATAAGAATAAATTCTTTGTATGTATATTGAAAATAATCGCCTTTCTCATATTAATTACCAAGTAGTTTAAACATGGATTATTGATTTAAGTTTAATTACTTCATTATTCAAGTTTTCAGAATAAAAGTTCAGTAACAAAACATTATAATCTGCCTATGCGTAAGCTGTTCAGAGCATGCCTATGTTTTTTGAAAAGAAAAATAAAGATAATAAATAATTAAAACTTCCCTTGTTCTTTCTTTCATTGACTTTTCAAAAGAGATTACAACAAACATTCATCACGTCGACAAAACAAATGAATGCGTCCTATTTCATGGTTTTATAGGTTTAACATTTCCCTATTTGCTAATCCTAGGGTTTGCGGTTGAAATTACTTGATAAAATTCTTAATATAATTTGTTATTTTTAGATCATAAATAAATGTGACAAATTGGATTTTCTTTTATAGGGCTTATTAAAAATTAATTAGTTCAGGATATGTATGATGTTACATTACTTTTTTTCTCATTTCACTTCCTCCTTAATGAAAAAATATAATTACTTAAAAATAGCATTGGTAAACTAATTTTTAGATGCATCATAGTAATTTTAAATGCTTGTTTCACATTAATAGCATTGAATTATAATTGTGTCATTCAATCATTTCATCTTTGTCAGAAATTTGCAAGATTTTTAAATTTTCAATTAATTAATTAAAACATTTTTGAAATAAAACGTATGTATAAAAACATAAAAGTGATAGTATTTTTTTATTTATTTATTTTTTTTTATCTGGCTGCTGAAGTCGCTTCATCTATTTGCAGATCTAGTACGTTCCCCAGAGTTTGGTACCAACTCTTTCAGCGGCACCACAATGAATATGGTATCCTCACCGCATGTGAATTTTGACGTTCATTTTCTTCACCTATAGAGATGCGAAATTGCACTAGTAATTTAATTTAGCCGAGAGTATACAAGCCAAATGCCTACTCAAGGGGTCTCTTAGATGCCACATAATCGTACGGCATGGGCGCAGACGATTTTCTGCATCTTGAAAATTCACCGACAATGCCAGGCTCGACCTATGACCTTGGGGGTACCAGTCTCGCTCCCTACCCCGACGCGACCGTGCGGGCTTTTTTTTATTTATTTCTATATTTTTAAAATACAAAAACATTAAAATAAGGTTATAAAACAGTTTTAATGCTTATGCAACTGTCTCTCATTCTGACATCCGCAAAGAGCAGTAACGACATAATCTTAGGTTAAATCATTGCTGGTTTACTCTTTAGCAAAACAAACGTGTAGCGATACCATATTCAAGAGCGGAATACAATGTTCAAAGCATTACAATCATTTTTAACGAATGTGATATCATATTAAGGAGCCATCATAGACTTAGTAACTTTCTCAAATAAACAAACAAAAAATATAAGCATTCCAAAAAAATTTAATAAAAATACAAGGGTCGGATAAGTGAACAACGTATTGATTTATCCGAAAAACGTGTATCATTCTTCGAAACGTGATGAAATGCTTGAAATAATGTATGACCACGCAATTTTTCTTATTTCTCCCCATATCAAACTTAGAAGTGACAAATGTATTCCATTTCTCAGTTCGAGTAAGCTCCTTATGAATACGAGGATTTCAAACTTCATGTCGAAAATATGATATATATAGCAAGTTCTAACGCCTTTTAAAATTTAGTAATTGAGTTTTAAATCATTTTTGTTTTATTTATTTTATCCCTCAAAATTTCTATTATATAAAAATTAGAAATGAAATTACGTTAATTTTTTAGCAAAATTAATAAGTCTCAGAAGGTTATCTTTTAAAAAATGAATTCAATACAAAATTTAACGAAAATGGAGTGAAATCGAAATTAACTAGAACTAGTCGAAATTATTTTCTTTAACTAAATTCCTATTTGAATTCAGCTTCAACCCTGTTGTTTCAAAAGCAACAAAACTTTTTTTATAAATTGAAGATTAAACTTTCAATTCGTTTCTTAGAAAAGTTACAGATCTTATAATCGCCACTATATTATTCGAATCATTTTTTAAAGAGAACTTATACAATCATCAAAATTGTACTTTTTTAGGTTTTATAACTTTGCAATTGAAAGGCTACAACACGAAATTTTATGACATATACATAGCTAATTCTAAAAGTAGTTTAATGTTTGATTTTGTTTTCTTTTTTCAACAAATTTTTTAGTAATTCGTCAACTTATAAGGATCGCTGCTCATTTGTGCTATAAATAACGTACATTTTTTAAAGTTTTTTTTTTAAACCTATGCCCGTCCTTGACCTCTTGGTCATAAGTTGACGAGCAGCCCAGTACAAAGAGGAACGTTGAAAAACATCACTGAAATTGTCACGTGAGCATTAAAAGAAGTAAAACAAATTTTTAAAGTTTACAATGCATTTATTAAGCTTACAAACAGTTCTTTTTTATTCAAAACAATGCTTTCCTTTTAATACGTTAGGTGTTACCCATATTGTAATCAGATAAACAAAGTATGCAAAGTATTTAATCTTAATTCTGTTAAGTATTCTAGCGGTGGCTCTATTTCTTTAGTTTAAAACAAGCGCTAACACATTTTTATATTTTGAAAAATGGATTAATACTTTTAAAACTAAGCTGAAATCGCACTGAACATATGCCATCAAAATGGGCAAATAAATTCACCATCATTTCACAACATATATATATATATTGTTTGTTTTAATCCAGCTGCTTGTCTTTCACTCTCTCTTTTAAATAGAAACGGGGGGGGGGGCGGGTGAAAAAGAAGAATTTATGTTGTATGAGTCGGACATCCGAGCCTTTCTTACTTTCTTCCTTGACATCACATATATACAACGGCTCCACTTCCTTAAACTATACTCAAATGTTACAAAATGCCGTATTGTACAAATAAAATATTGTAGCAAGGAGTCGCATGTCTTTTAAGTACCGTACCATTTTTTATTTATTTACTGAAAACTTTTTATGCTATCCAAGTTTTTATTTTATTATTACTGAAAAAGAACTGATTTTTCAACACTCATATCCTAACGAATGACATTTGAGGAAAGCCAGATCACCACTTTACAGTGAATGTGTAAAGCGTTGTTGTTAAGAGAGGATTTTGAAGAATATTTTCGGGAAGGCAAATATTTAAAATATTGTCGATCATAACTTTTACCGTAGTATATATACATATATATATATATATATATATATAAAATATATAGTGCGTGTGTGTGTGTGTATGTATCAGGCCGAAAAATCGAATTTCTTTCAATCTTTTAGTAGTAGAGAAGAAAAATTGTAAATTTCCTTTCCATCTTTATTAAACGAGTAAAATATTAAATCTCTGAAGAGCTATCTTCTGTCCCTCAATCGACTTAAAATTTCATACAGTGGACTAAAAATTCGAAAGTTATTAAGCAAGTATAGTTACTTAATAACTTTCTAGGAACTACTTGCCATACTTATTTTTAGAATTACTTGTTATGTATTACTGTTTGGGCCAAAAACATGGTGATGTTGCCACTTTCTTCAGTAAACATTCCGTCTAGAAGTTCACATTTTGCATTTGAAAAATACAAGAATTTTACTTCTTAGCTCGAAATCGGTGTGTAGTGGTCTCGAACCAGTGGCTTGAAAATAAAACATGAATTCGTAACTTAATAGGTTTAAATTTTTTTAGCTATAACACTTCAAAACTCTTGGTCCAGCAAAACTATTGGTTTCTGTTCTTAACTTTACTTCAAATTGAAAAAAGAAAAAATAGTTAAAAAAGAAAAGAGGAGGGGATAATAAATTAAACCACACAGGAATCAAAATTTAATTCAAATTAAGAAAACTGTTGTTCGTATGTTTGAAAAATGTCTTTTTGAAGCAAGATTAATTAAAAAAGAGCTTGCATAGATAAAATTATCTTGGGAAACTGCTAAAAAGGTCTCCAAACACGCAATAAAGAGCTTTTTCGCTCTTTAATTACCTCTTTAGTCATTTCTGTTCGTCAGCAGGCTGATCGCTTGTCGCATTCATAATTTAATGTGCTGCATGAAAAAAGTTAGTTAATCAGAATGATTAGTGTATTTTAGCGGTCTATAAAAGATGCATTTTATACAGGTGTTATCATAAACATATTTTGGAAAATGCTGATTTTTTAACATTCTGATTGAGACATTATGTTTTATATACGGATCATAAGAGTTTCATTAATTAATTTATTTATTTATTCATCCATGTTCGAGAGTGGAAAAAAATATATATATACACATATATATTTGGCATTATAAATGGTTTTGATTAAGATTTTAATGACAATACATTGCATATAAAACCTAACATATAGAGGGAAATTTCAAAAACGAAAAAAGTTTAAACAAAACTGTATTAAAAGGATAGACGGTAGGGATAAAGGATAGGATAAAGAATAGAAGTAGGATTCGGTATCATTTGGTTTTCAAGCAAAAAAAAAAAAAATGTAATAAAAAGAGACAAATTGGAGGATGATTCAACAAGAAGTACACAGTTTCAATGCACAACATCATTGAAACTGTATAATTCTTTTTGAATCACCCTGGATTTTTAATTCATGACGAGCAATTCTTTCTTTGTTAATAAATGAGCCTGTTGTAAAACAAAAAAGTACAAATCTGGGCTCTGATTTAAAACATCAGTTGATTCTATGCTTTATTATCTCGTGGTATTCATTTTTGTTTAAGGTGGGTTTTTTTCTGGAAAAGGACTTCGGTTTTAGAAATACAATAACAAAAAAAAATGCAAAATAAAAATTGAAAAGACGAAAATAGAATTTAAACAAAAAAAATGCATGAACAGTTAAAAATTTAAATTGCTGCAGATATTTAAATATGAGCTGTATTTAAAGAACAAAACACGCTTTTTGAAAAACTTAACAAAAAGAAAATTCTTTCATTTCTCAAGAGATAATTTCTTTTCTTCTTGCTTATGCATTTTTTACGATGTAAATCAGAGTTTTAGAGTTTTGAATTTTAAAATAAGAGTGTTTTTTGCACTTATGCCATAACAAACTACAAATTAACATGAATAATTGTTAATCAATTATCTCAATTAGCTTACAATTACTTAATTAATCTATTTGCCCAAGTAAGTTACCATTTCAAAACTTGCTTTCAGTTTTGTGAATGTTGAAATATTTTTAAGTTGCATTTTTTTTTCTCGATAGGCAAAGAGTTGCAAGTCGAAAATATTCTGCTTATTGTTCATTCCTTTTCTTTCTTTTTTTAAAAATATAATTATAATTATCATTATTGTATCACTCGAGAATATTATTTTTAAAATTGACATCATTTTTACTATAAAATAATGTTGAAATTTCATTGTCCAAACATGTAAATAACATTATTTTAGGGTTATTTACCCCTTACGATAATAAGTTCATTTTGGAGAATTTTCTCTTGGCAATATAAAATATTTTTCTCAGTTGAATAAATACTTATCAATTGAAGGCATATTAAATTGATTGTTTTAAATGTATATTACAGAGAAAACAACTAATTAGATTGAAAGCTGTTCTTGAAAAACGCCTTTATTTAATAATAATATCTAAACTGTTGTTGAACATAAATTATTTTATTAAAAGTAATTTTAAAAGTAGCCATAATTAGTTTTTTAAGAAAATTATTTTTAAAAACTTCATTTGTATTTTCATTGTACATAAAAAAACCCAGAATTATTTCTAAAATCAATACATTATTTTTAACAACAGTTTTGGACGTTCAAACTTGTTTAAGAATCATTCCGAATGTTACCGAAAGAACGTAACTGTTTTATTTAATTGTTTGAATAATTGTTGTCTCCGTGTTTTAAACCAATATAACAATAATGATTTTAAAAAAAGTATTATTTATTTAATCAGTGATTTAAATGATCTGAAGTCACTGTAATATTATTTTTATCACATTTCAAATGAATGAAATAGATAATGATCTTAACATTGTGCAAATTCGCGTTCGTGACCCTCCTTTGAGCAGAAAGATTATGAAATAATCTCAACTGTGTTTACCTTGTGAGCAAAAACATCCCAAGTTGTCACGGAAACTACTTTTTTACCCATTACATAAATCTCATGAATTGATAGTATGCAACAATAATCTAAAGAGGCAATTGTCTTAAAGTAGAACAAACGATTGTTTTCCAGGGTTTTCGACATTTCTTTTTCTTTTTCTTAATCATGGCTGTACTTTCATGAGTCTACAGTAATTTAGAATGAGTTTGAAGAACGTGTCTGATTTTTCGGTTTTGTAAAATAAATTTCTTAAACAAACCATAACGTACATTTTGAGGAGGTACTTATTTGTTAGTCGAAAGGGGAACATATGAGAGATTTGCACCTCCTTTAGAAGAAAATTAACTTTAGCATATTGAGAGCTACGTCAGCCATCGGTAGCTGACACTGAACTTTCCTTTTAGGCCTCGTCAAACACCGGTGGCTGACAGTGTATAATGTGATGTAAAACTAAAGCTGAATATTTATTTAAAATTTACTCATTTTTAATTTATTACATAGTTACGTCATCAACACGTTGACTGCCACGTATTTCACCTGTGGCTGACTCTGAACGTTTCGTTGAAACTTCATCGTTTATCGGTGACTGACGCTGAAAGTGTGGCCTGATTGTAATTTCGACACTCACGTTTAAAAAAAAAGCTTAAAACTTAAAAACTAATTAGTTTTTTTAGCTTTTATTTCTTATCCTTATTTGCCTATGCCTTATCCTTTATTTCATTTCATGATTTATTACTATTGTTATTGATTGCTATTTGTTAAATATTTTGAAATTACTACTTTTTATACCGCAAATTATTCTGCTACTATATGTAATGGAAGAATAATAAGAATGCAATGTTGTCCGACAATGAAAATTGTTAAGTTCATAAAATATGTAATTTCATTTTTATAAACAGCATGGGGATATCTCATCATTTTCCTTATCCTCTTTCCGTTTTTATATCCACCGTATAACGCGTATCCATAAAATGTTATCTTATTTTTTGAACCAAAAGTGCGCGTCTTAGACTAGAATATACAATACAAATTCTGCTTAATGCACAGTTTCTTGCCTAGTTCCATATTCTCGTTCCTGTTACTCTGAATCTGATCTGATATCGATCTCCAGTTAGCTGTTATCATTTTCATTGTTACTGGAATCTGTTATTACTTAGACTTATAGTTATTCTTAAAGAATAAAATATTCATTATCTATATAAATAAAACAGAGAGTTTGTGTATCAGTTTGTTTGTTTGTGTATCGTTCGCCTCCTGGCAAGATGGAAGGGTCTAGAAGTACGAAATTTTGGTTACAGGTACCTCGGGTCAGGTCCTCATGCACCTCGAAGCGTTTTGCCGAAAATTCGAATTCGTTCTTTTTTTATTTCAATTTTAAGCAAAACTACTAAGTTTAGGAATATCTCATCGAAGAAACGCCATCCCTTTTCGATTTTTGCAGCATATGAATGCCCGTAAAAAACTGCACAAGATGATCTCTTTTTGAAGTTCATAGCACAAATAGAACACTCGAAATATTCAATTAAAGTAGTTTTCGAATTTTAAAACGAGGCTTACCTCTGAATTTATCTGCTCAATTTGCGTGTTTTCGCCAAAATAAATAGTACTTTTGTCACCAAAAAGAAAATTTCTGCTAAAGCAAAACTAATGAAAATTCTTTTCGGATTAAATCGCAAACATATACTTCTCTCGCCAAAAAGATATATTTTTTTTTCGTGTAGTTAATTGTTTTTAACTCACTCTTTTACGTTTCGTAATTTTTCTGCATAACATGCTTAACTGTAATTTTTCTGTATAACTGCATAAGATGATGGTCTTTTTGAAATTTCTAGAACAAATAAAACACACACAATATTCATTTGAAGTAGTTTTCGAGTTTTAAAACAATTCTTAAATTACCTCTGAATTTATTCAGTCAATTTGAGTATTTTCGCCGAAATAAAGAGTACTTTTGTCACCAAATAGATGATTCCTGTTACAGTAAAGCTAATGAAAATTAATTTTTTTAAAAAGTTGCACACATTTACTAAGTTGAAGGGCTTTCGATATCGCTGATTTTTGATGAAATTTAAAATTTCGCCAAGAGGTGATAACTTTTTTCCCCCGTGCAGTAATTGTTCTCAGTATACTATGATATTTTATTCTTCGTAACTTTTCCAAACCAAGCCAATAATCCTTATTAGTAATATTTATATTGTAGGATCTTGGCGTATTTCGTTACGCTTCTATTACAATAGTGCAATTTGGCGAACTTCTACTTTATTCTACCTTTTTTACGCAGCGGTTTTGGTTGATTCCATATTTTATATCATTCATTTATTTTTCGTACTGCCTATTTGCCGCCGTTTGGACAGAATTTAGTTATCTATTTCTGTCAACTTATATTTCCCTCAGAATTGGCTCAGTACTAAACACTTTCTAACTGAAATGTGTATGTTTATTTGCCTTTTTAGCCTACTTTCCCGTAAAAGTAAAAAAAAATAATAATAAAGCATGAAAGAAGGCTTAATGTATCGTGAAAATATCGTTAAAAATCAAGAAAAGTCAAAAATAAGTGAAGTAATTAAATAAAGATTGAAAAATAAAAAAATTGAAAGTAGGGTATTGAGATGGGGAAAAAGTGTGTCTGTCGGTCTGTCGGTCTGTCTGTCGGTCTGTCTGTCGGTCTGTCTGTCTGTCGGTCTGTCGGTCTGTCCCCCCCTAATAACTTTTGAACGAATTGTCCGATTGGAAAAATTCTTTTTGCATTCTAAAGATCTCGGCGAGGACATCTCATTTCTATATTTCACTTTTTGATTTGAACAATTTTTTGTTCAATTTTGAACAGTTCAAAAAATTTTAACATTAGCGCCTATGGACAAAATTGAAGCAAATTCTGTAAACTCTGGGCACAAGAGCCAAGTTCCTATTGAAAGCTTATTGAAAGGAGTTCTCGGCGTGAAATATTGATTTGAACAGTTTTTGTTCATTTTTGAACAGTTCAAAAAATTAACACAGAGCTTACGGGGAAATTTCAACCCTATATAAATCCTGATCTAACGGACCGATTTGCTTGGAACAAACTTTATCGGAAAGCTCTTATAACGTAGAACATGTAGAAATAGAAAGTTTATCCAGAACTTATGAGCCTATTTTGCTATGAAATTTTTTGATCGGGATTTTCAAGGATATTTCTCAGTGACTCAATGAGTGAAATAATGAATGAATGAATAAATGAAAGAGTGAAAGAATAAATCAATGAATAAATGAATGAGGAAAAGAATGAATGAATAAATTATTGAATAAATGAAAATATAAATAAATGAGTGAATAAATACATGAATGCGTAAATGAATGAATAAACACTTGAATGAGGTAACGAATGAATGAATAAATGCATGGCTGAATAAATGAAAGAATGAATGAGTGAGTGAATGAATATGTATTATCCGTTGAAAAAGGTATATTTTCAATAATTAGAACTAAAGATAAATAATAAAGAGAGAGAAAGAGATAGCTAGATTATAAATTTGAATTTGGTGTATACGGGAAAGTAGGCTCGTATAGTTCTAGACGGAACTTCTTGTTAAATAATGCTTTTCTTTCTTCCGTTGTTAGCCGAATTTTATAAAAGGGCTATTTTATTGAACTTTCATTAAATGTTTTGACGACTTTGCAAGCGGGATTTTTAGGAACTGGTGTCTTTATTCTGATGAGGATTTACAGATGGACTGTTGGTAATTTTAGGAACAGCAGCTCTTAATGGTCTGTAAGTCTATTGGCCATTTTTAGTCACTGCCGTCTTTATTCTAATGGATATTTTTTGTGTCTCATGGTCCTTATTATATTAGGGATGCTTATTAACAGCTGTCTTTACTCAAATGGGGGGCTTTAGGAGGTGTTTTGTTTATTGTAGCAGAAAGATTGAGGGACCATTGTTTTTCATCTGATGGTCATTTTTAAATAGAATACTGCTCTAATTCGGATGGGAATTTTTAGATGTGGTGTTGTCTTTATTGTAATAGGGATTTTTACGGATTATTGATATCATTTTGGAACAATTATCCTGATGCATATGTGCATTTTTAGTTACTGTTGCTCTTACCCTAATGGCCATTTTTTTATGAACTGTTGTTGGTATTTTAATGTGGATTTTTATGGTCAAAAGGAATTTTTGAGGCTTTTTTTAAAGGAGGTTTACTGTGAAATGGGATTTTTAAGGACTGTTACCCATCTTCTACTTGGAGTTTTTAAGAAAATTTTTCCTTATATATTTACACCAGAATCTTGGACATGCGTCACTTAGCCTGCGAATTATGCAATATTATCCGCGCAAAGTCGGCATGTCAGCTAGTAAAAAATAATTCTGATCGCTGATGAAAATAAATTTCAATAAAATGATAAGTTTCATTAATGCAAATATTACGTATTAGGTCTTTATTTTCCCTGATCAAGTCTCTAACTCAAGTTGAGAAAAAGCTCAGTTGAAAGTAACGACTTATTTACAATCTTAATTTCTGAATGTAAAGAGCATTAAGAGGTCACTCTTTTAAGCCATATAAAAAACAATCAGTAAAAAAACTTAAAAAGAATTTGATCTTAATCAAACTAATTACAACTATGAACTCCAGAGAGAGAAATTTAATCAATGTGAGAAAACAACCGACTTTTTTGCTGTTTTTTCTTATGTTCCACTTCTTTGTCAGACTACATTCCTTTAAACATAAAGTCAAAACTGTTGCTTTTTATTTCTCAACATTTTCAATGCTAATGCTTTTCTTTTTTTTCTTTGTTAACAACTTTTTAAATTTTAAACGGCAGCAAGTTTTTGAATCAAACTTTTGAACATGAAATAGTGTTATGAGAATAAATTAAATTGAGTACCCATGGTCAGACGTTGTAGTAGTAACAATTTCAGATACTATCGCTGTTTTGAATTAGAGCTATGATTTTATGGAACATTTGAAAGCATTTATTATCAGACAATATATACTTGGACGATTGCATTTAACTTGTCACAGGAAATGATGCTGTAACTCGTAGTTTTGAAATTCTTCTATTGGTGAAATATTGAGATCTTTTACAAGTGAAAGACTTCACAACTTTGGCCTATTGAAAGAATCCATTTTTAGCCTACTTTCCCGTAAAAGTAAAAAAAAAATAATAATAAAGCATGAAGGAAGGCTTAATGTATCGTGAAAATGTCGTTAGAAATCAAGAAAAGTCAAAAATAATTAAATAAAGATTGAAAAATTCAAGCAAACAACCCACTGAATTGAATGTAGTTATGGATCATGCTGTTTAACTTTATGTAGCTGATCAGGATCATGTGTTATGTTGATATGTATATTTGAGTATTTTGTTCTTATTTAAAGGCCGAAGAAACAAATTCAAAAGATGAAAAAAATAAAGTTTTAAGCAAACCTAAAGGAAAAAGATTTCATGTCCATTTTAGTTTTTTGTGATAGATATATTTTTTGTGTAGTTTCCTAGGCTTGACTTGGATCTGGAAAAGCCTAACAACTTCATCAGTAGGCCGATTTTCCTCTTCCTTTTAATGGTTGATACAATTGGACTCACAACGACATCAACTTTTTAAACGCCTTTTTATTTAACAAAAATTCTGGACCCAAAATTGACAGCTTTAAATTATAATATATTTTGCAATTTTGTTTCAATAATATAACGTCAATAATATATTTTTTAACAATGTCTAGTTTAGATTTTTAAACTTTCTTTGAAATCTTTCATAGTAACTTCTTGTATTTATTCATTCCATTATTTTTGTAATTTATTTTGGGAGTAAAATATACTCATATTTTAGAGTGCACTGTCGCGTTTTACATTAGAAATGTTTTCTGAATGAAATAAATTCAATCAATCTCTTAACTGGGAAAAAGTCTAACGTGTCTTTGCATTCCAATTTTTAACTTTCAACTTTTTTTTTATTTTTACAAATTTCAATCTGCAGTTTGAGGTTTGAAATTTTAGAACGTACTGGAACCATCACGTGGTAAGCCGGCAACATGTGCATGCACTATTTTCCAAGTTTGTGTTTTAATAACGTTATTTATTAATTTCTTTTGGAAAATTGAACGTTTCACTTTTTGTGTACGCTCTAATTTCTTACAGACTTTGCAAATTAAACTTTTCAAGACATATTATCACGTGTTTCTCAAACACTCTTTTTAGCCTACTTTCCCGTAAAAGTAAAAAAAAAAATAATAAAGCATGAAAGAAGGCTTAATGTATCGTGAAAATATCGTTAAAAATCAAGAAAAGTCAAAAATAAGTGAAGTAATTAAATAAAGATTGAAAAATAAAAAATTTGAAAGTAGGGTATTGAGATGGGGAAAAAGTCTGTCTGTCGGTCTGTCTGTCGGTCTGTCTGTCTGTCGGTCTGTCCCCCCCTAATAACTTTTGAACGAATTGTCCGATTGGAAAAATTCTTTTTGCATTCGAAAGATCTCGGCGAGGACATCTCATTTCCATATTTTACTTTTTGATTTGAACAATTTTTTGTTCAATTTTGAACAGTTCAAAAATTTTTAACATTAGTGCCTATGGGCGAAAATAAAGCAAATTATGTAAACTCTGGGTGCAAGATCCACGTTCCAATGAACAAGCTTACTGGAGGAAGCTCTTGGCGTGAAATATTAATTTGAACAGTTTTTGTTCATTTTTGAACAGTTCAAAAAATTAACATAGCGCTTACGGGGAAATTTCAATACTATATAAATCCTGATCTAACGGACCGATTTGCTTGGAACAAACTTTATCGGAAAGCTCTTATAACATGGAACATGAACAAATAGATATTTCATCCAGAACTAACGAGCATATTTTCCTATGAAATGTTTTTATCGGGATTTTTAAGGATATTTCTCAATGAATAAATAAAGGAGTGAAAGAATGAATAAATGAGAGAGTGAAAGAATGAATCAATGAATGAATGAATGAATGATGAAAAGAATGAATAAATGAGTGAATAAATGGAAAAATAAATAAATGGGTGAATAAATACATGAATGAGTAAATGAATGAATAAACACATGAATGAGTAAACGAATGAATGAATAAATGAATGGCTGAATAAATGAAAGGATGAATGACTGAGTGAATGAATATGTATTATTCGTTGAAGAAAGTATATTTGAAGCAATTAAGAACTAAAGCTAAATGTGAAAGAGAGATAAAGTGATAGCTATATTATAAATTTGGATCTGTGTATACGGGAAAGTAGGCTCGTATAGTTCTAGACGGAACTTCTTGTTACAATTTAGTTACTGCTAATGCCCAACCACAGAATGTGACTGAAAGATTAAACAGATTTGCGATGCCATTCCATATGAGCGCTTCAGAGCAGTACTGCTGTATCCCACAAGATATTTTACTTTTCAATCGTTTCCAAACAAAACTAAAACAATATTGGCAATAAAAATAAAGGATGAAAACCGAATATACACATCATATAAGCATTTTGTGCAAAAAATAAAATTTGCTGATGCTCTATCTTTTGCTTGAAAAATAATTTTACACTTAAACTTATATGTATCATAGAGCAAAAAAATTTCAATATGTTCAGAAGCTCAGAAATTTTCTCAACTTTTTGGGGAAAAAACTTAAAACATTTAAATTTTCTCCATAGACGGTACGTTAAATATCTATGAGCCTTTCAAAAGTGAACATTAAATTAATAAAATAAAAATATATTTTCCTGCGCAAGTTCTGCGTCTGAAATTCTCTCTGATAAAATTTATCTGCAGTGAATCTGGCTTCAAAGCTGCAGTGAATATAGTTTCAAAGCTATTGAGTGGCTATTGACAAAGCTATTGACTGTTTCAAAGCTTAAACCCACAAGAAGGAAAATGGTTATCTCAATGAACTCAAAAATGTTCCCGTTTGCCAAAGTGCCACAGATTCAAAGTACCAAACGTCACAAAATAACAATAAAACTAATCTTTTAAAATTTAATTCCAAAATTTCCGATAAAAGTAACTAATTTGAGCCAAGCCGGACGCTTTACGGGTAAATGTTGGGCTGATACATTGTTAGGACGTAAAAACTGACAGATGGTCGTCAATTGTTAAAAATAATACTTAGTTAACTTATTTATATCATTAATAAAATGATTCTCATCTACGGGTTGCACAAAGTTCTAGAAACATATAATTACTTGTATTGTGTAACAATATGGTTTTTTTTCTTTTGCAACGTGCAACTGCAAAGAACAATAAATGTAGCGTTCTGAACGATTCTCCAACTGTTTTCCACCCATAATTTTTACTAGATATCTACGAGCAATAATATCATTTTTAATTCAAATACAGAGCATCTTTCTCAAATAATGACTGTCAATTCTGATTAAAACCAATATTTTGCCTTCATCTAACGATTACTTAAGCTTGAATAAAATTTAGTTGTATGTTGAAACTGCAGGTAAATTTCAACCATAAAAACTAACAAAGTCATAAAATCTTTTCTCCCGTATGTTTATCATAAAGAAAATAATATGTTCCATTATTGACTTTCAATTACCACAACTCCTGACATCTGATATGTACAGTAACAGAAAATCAATTAAGAGATCGTCCACCCTATGTCTCATAAAAGAAAAAACGGAATTAGCTTGATGTAGTCAAATTATTTGGTACTAAGTATGCATCAGTATAGTTGCAACAGTTACTGGCCATCAAGTTAAATCACGACCGTTGTTCCTTCACGTTATTAACCCTACCTGGAAAAGAAACGATAAAAATCATTCACGGCGCATTACCCAGGGTAACTTCGCCCCTCCTCCCCCTAAAGTCTTCTAATATTCTAGACGCGTGATCTGGTCACACATGACTGTCACTCTTATAGTTTGTTTGTCGAGTTACCATAGAGACTAGGGAGCTCTGCTGCTGTGGTAAAACACAGCAAACATATGGGCACAACGTGTTTCCGCTTTTGACAGTAAAAAAGGGATCACCACTTTAATGTGTCGTCTCGTGCTTTTAAGGAGACTCTAAAAAAGGGTGACGGAAAATTCTTCAGGGCCATTGGGAGATTGCGTATGGCTCATAAGGATGGTTGGAGGTCTACTGAAGATGACTTGCTGATGAAGGTATGCCGATAATTTGCTCAAATTCTATTGCTATACTGAAGATCTCATGTTTATGTATGCAAAATAGCCAATGATAGGGGAATTAATAAGTTTACAATAATTTTCATTCGTTATAGTTGCAAGAGACATAAATATTCTTAATTAATCTTTAAAAAATATATAAAAAAACTATGAAATTTAAAAAAAACTGTTTAATAGAAATTCAGTTTTTAAATATGCTATAAAATTTAACAGCCTTTCTAAGTAAAATGTTTCTATATTATTTATTTATTCCAACGAGGTTGCATATGGTTGCTAACCATTTTGCAGACCTAGTGCATTTTCCGGAAAACGGCATACATTCTTTCAAGTAGCACCACTATCGGCGGATGCCATTAACACTCTGAGAATTTTGTCGCTCAGTTTCCCCTAGATGGCGGCATCTGAGCTCTAATTGATGCAGATTGCACTAGGAATTTAATTTAGCCTAGAGCGTCCCAGCCAAATGTCTACTCAAGGGATCTTTTACATGTCGCAAAACCATACGACATGGGCGCAGACGATTTTCTGCATCTTGAAAATCCACCGACTTGGAACAGGTTTGAACCTGCGAACTAAAGCGTACGAAGCCTGCGCCTACCACTATGCCATCCTGTCGACAAATGTTTCTTTATTGATTTGTTTTAACCATTTGAATCATAATGTAGACTGTATGCAACATACCATTTTACCGTTGTTTTTTATTTTCTTCATAAATAACATTTTAAAACCCAGAAATACATTTATTATCTTGAACTATTTTATTTTATGTCGAATTCAAAAAAATTCAAGTTCACGAATGATAAAGGATTTAAATAATACTAACAATATTATCTTAAAATATTCTTTTTTTTTTTTTTTTTGCATGTGTGTGTGTCTGTGCTTGTGTGTATGCGTCCTTACTTTGAATCCAAAAAACTGAAAACTCTTCGTCTCTGAGTGATCGTGGGTTAAACTGTTGTTTCTTCATTGAGCATGTTTCACTTTAAAACGTTTTGGTAAATATATTTCGATCCAACTTTAAGAAAGATATCGATGTTTTCTCACTTGATCTTCTCTGATTAATCCCTAAAAAATGCCTGGGTTTCCAACTGCTTTCAAAATCCAGTCGGTAATTTAGCTCAGTACCAAACAACAAACGTGCGTTATCCAAGCGCCACAAGTGGAAAATAGAAACCGCAGAATTAAGGTTTGAAATAAAACAGAGACTATAAATTTATTCTTCGCCGCAGTATAGTCGCTGATTTAGTCTCACCTACGCTGTAAGAATCTGTTAAAACTTCGAGATCTGCTAAAACTTCTTGGTTAAAATGACGAAAATCTTTCGATATTAATTGTTCCTTTTCCCAAACTTTCATTTCTAAATATTAAAAGCTATTTTCGAGAGAATATTTATAAATTTTGGGAGAATGAGCGAAACCAAATAATTTTGAGACTTTATGACTGTTTGATTAATGCTTAACATCCAATCCACAAGCCATATTCTTAGAGTAATGTACAAAGAGCTTTAGTGAACAAACATTACGATGAAAATATTGATATCACAGTGACGGTTATTTTACATATACCTGGTAACATTCGAATATAAATTTAAAAAAAAAAAAAAAACATCTTTTTAAAGCACCTATTGCATTCAAATTTTAAAAAAAATGAAATAAGTAATATTATTTGGTAAAAATTGTAATTAACGCATAAGGCTATAATACTTTTGTTAATAAAACTTTAATTTAACATTTAGAATAGAAATCTAAAGATTTTTTTTTTTCTATTAAAAGTAGTAGTGTCTGAATTATGGCATATACAAACGCCATAGTTTTATATGCCATATTCAAATTTTAAGTTGAAAAAATTACATTTAGTTTTATAACTTAAGTTACTGAAAACTTTAATGTGAATTTCAGAAATGCCCCTTGAAAACTTAGCGTTGAACAGGACATTAAACATCCAAAAGAGAGAGAAAAGAAAAGGGGTAGGAGTTTCAGATTAATAGCAATTTATAACACATGGGCATTCCATTCTTTCATCCTATTATTTATGATCAACAAGATAAAGGGTTTGATAAAACATGTGCGCAAACTTTTGCAATGCTGTTATATGAGTTCATAAAAGAATATTAAATATTGAAAATTTTATGCTGGATTAAACGGTACGAATGCTATGCACCTTTAAATGTCATGAAAATATTTATGCAAATTCATTAATAAAAGAATCACTAAAACTTAGCTAATCATTCTTTTGAACTGGTTAAATCTTGAACTTTATTTTAATCTTGATTATGATAATAGGTATCGGAGTTTTAGGCAGTTACTACTTACATTTTAATTAGCATTTATGTTCTAAATTCGTAATTGACTTAGAGGCATTCATAGTTCGTTTTTGAAAGGATTTCCTACGTGTCTTTTGATTTTATAACTTGCCCCTTGACAAGCTCAAAATCCTTTCAAATTTATTACAAAGGAATTTGAAGTTACACCACACTCTTCTTAATTATTTAATAACGTTTTAAAAGCTTTTACCGATATGTAAACAATGTAGAAGAAATATTGAGAAAATAAAAATGGATTTAATTATGATTTTTTTTAAAACTCCTGTTTAAATATTTCTCTAGAATGACACTAACAAAAATTGTTACAAGGACAATCATACATCAGCACAATTCCTGAAAAGAAAACCATATTATGGGCTGTCGCCCTTCAAAAGGCTCCATTGGGAGTCAAAAATCAAAAGGCAAGCAGCAACATCTGCTGCAAGAAATAAAGGATCACAAAGGTGGAATCAACTGCATGGTTCTCAGTGATGATGGATCTTTGTTGGTAACAGGCAGTGATGACAAGACAGCTCGCATGTTTAGCACACTTTCAGATCCAACAGAATGCTTGGGAGTACTGGAAGGACATACTGGTAAGTGATCTTAATTGCTTCCATTTGAGAAATTACTGCATCCTCACAGAGGTGTTTTTGCTTAAGTGGGACAGTAAAATCTGCTTAAAAATTTAAGATCATCAAGAGGTAGATTAACGTTGTTGGACAATAAGAGAAGCTATTGTAAACAGGAAAATAGAATTTAATTCATATACGAAAAACCATTAAATCCAACAGATCGTTTTGTAAGTAAAAGAAAGAAGTACGTGAGCAGTTCGAAACTAACTGAGCAAAATTTTACTCAAATATAACACTGAGTATGTAAATACTTAGTTACTGTTTAAAAAATGTTCTCAGTTAGTGCCTTATGGCTGACTACAGTATATCTTATTAACATGAACGGAAAAAAAGACAGTTGCATAAATACATTGAATATATGCCATGGCTTGTGTAACTTTTGATTTCAGTACCAGTTTTAGGTGTCGTAACACGTGTCTCATTTTTTCCTCGAAACATTACTTGGGGATCATTCATAAATGATGTCACGCTTCGAGGGGGGAGGGGGGGTTTGCGAAATTGTGACAAAGTGTGACAGGGGGAGGGGAGGGGGTAACAAGAAGTGTGACATCATGCATTATACAACATAGCGTGACATGTGACAAAGGGGGGGAAGGGGTCAAATATATGGGGAAAAAGTGTGACATCATTTATGAACGGCCCCTTGTTTATCTAAGGATTATATTTACTTGGCTGTTAACATAGCTACTTATAAACATATTACATTCAACTAAAGCCAAATAAATAATGGAGTTACCAGCTGTTAGGATCAAAACTTAGTAACTATTAAAGGGTTGTGAAACAAACATTTAGAAAGTTGCTGATATTCAAATCTTACCTTTCCCAGATACTACGAATAATTTGGTTGGGAGGCAGTATTGTGCGAAAGAAAAATTAAATGCTGAGTACTTAGAGATTATAACAGGTGGTTGCAGTCGAAAATTAGTAAATCGCTTTATTCATATTTATTATTTAATGCTATAAAATGGAGCAGGAGAAATAGAATAATTATCCTTCTTTGTTAGTACATGCGGAATGAACAAATGAAAATGTCCCTTTTACAATTACTTTATATGAAAGCTGAAAATGAAAACTTTAACAAGTAGCATCATAATAATACGAGTACAAACAAGTATTTTCCTGGTATTCAAGTAGTCCTGATTATACAGGTATTAGAGGAGGAAATCCGGTCTAGATATGAAAAATATTTGAAAACGGTTTACAATCGATACGTGTACTGCTTTGTTGGTTACAAGAAAATAAAAGCTTAGGAGTTTATCTCTATAACAATTATTCCTCCCTTTTCTTGTTTCAAAAATGAATCTGTTTTAAGTATGAAATATATTGGGGGCCGTGGTAGCCTAGTGGTTAGCACGTCGGACTTCCACCTGGAAGGTCGCGCGTTCGATACCCACTGAAGACCACCATGTATACTTGGGGATATGTGCATGTAAAATCCGTAGACCCCACTACCTCTCCCCGTGCGTAAGCAATCCTAAGGCCTCGGCTAACAGGTAGGGGTCTGGTGGAGAAAAGTATGAAATATATTTCTTCAATAGCGCCATAACTTTCCATTGATCAAAGCAAGTGCCTTTCTGGATGAACATTTATTTCCCCTGTAGCTGTTTCATTTGGCACGTTGTTGAAAAATCGTAATGAAGCGGGTTTCGTCACACTGTCGTGGGAGCAGCAAACATTAATGAGAATAGTGATAGAAATGAAGCTTTTTATGCATTGTAGAGCCCGCAGCTTCGTGCTCATTCTTCATGCCTCATGTTTTCCATAATACAATTACAACGAGTCTATCAAACAAATCTTTTGTAGTTAACACGATTAAAATTTTCTTTTACTCGAATGTCATAAAAGTCAAATTATTTTATATTTCAACTTTAAATGTGGAATGATTCAATTAATTTTCCTTTTACCTATTATTACAACCAGCTTTGGCTTAGACTGCTAGTTTATTAATATTAATGCAGTTGTGTTGTTATTATTGATGCCAAAGCTGAAGTTTTAGTGCTCAACGTTTAGTGGTCATTACAGACTCATTAATTTCGAAAAATATCATCTACGTTATGATTTAGTTGTCCAAAGATACAAAATGGTAGTAAAAAAATAAAAAGTAACTCGGGTACAATTTTTTTTAAATACATATTTGATTTGAAGTATATATAAAACAGCACAAACATTTAAACTTAAAGAGGGGCAAAGCACAAACTGATTAATAAAATATAGAATGAACAAAATATTTCAGACAAAGTTCATTGCCCACAATGCGTGGTTTTGGCGACGATTGCTGGTGACTTGGTGACAATTGTCGCTATGCTGGCGATTACTACAATCATTGTTATTGCTACAGCTATTGCATAATGCAAATCCATCCATATATATATTTCACTTAACGTGGAGCAGTTACAGTTAAATTTTACGGTACGATACGATACTGCATAAGGTACATTTTGTGACAACCGAATGGCAACAGGAGAGAAGATGTTTTTTTTTTTTGAGTGAGATGTCGTGTAAATCGAAGTTGTCGCTTATCGCATTTGTGTTGTCCATTAAATGGTTATTTTATAAGCCTTTATTACAGCAAGTAAAATAGTTGCATTCTTAATAATCTCTTATAACTGACATCACGCAAAATACAAACTGCGGTAAAAGGATAGTTAAAAATTTGTTTAATGATTAGCGTGGAAAAGTAACATAATATTCATATTTATTATCGCAACTCAATTTTTAATTTCCCATTCTTTGAAGTGGCAACACTTCAGTTTGTTTATATCGATCATTCCTATGTTTGATTGTTGAACTTATTATAGCTCGCAGATGTTCTGCGGGGAATCAGCTAGTCTGAAATAAATGAGTGAATTTAGCAAAATATGGTAATGTTATCAATGACAAGATGGATAGGCTGCCAAATATAAAGTTTCTAAACATGCGAGCGTGGATCCAAACTTCACGAGTGAGATAATTTCTGACCTTATTGCGATGATGTTTTATTTGCATCCCCAACACACGCCTCTTCTTCATAAGTATTACTCAATATAATCATTTTCTTGTTCAACGAGCAAAAATTATTTGCAAAGTAAAGTAAATTAACCGTTTCTACGCAGGTTATATCACCTGTTGTGCTGTTCGAGAACAATTTGTCTTAACAGGATCATCAGATTCAACTATTCGTAAGTGGTTCATAGCAACAGCAGAATGCACAGCCATTTATACAGGACACAATGCAAGAATATCTCGTCTGCTTTGCGCCGGACAACTCATCTTTTCCAGTTCCAGTGATCATACTGTACGGGCTTGGCTGTTTGATTTAAGAGAAATAAATGATGAGCAAGGGGAAGCTTGCATTAAAATATTTGAAGTAAGTAAAAGGATGAAGAAGGTTAAACAACATAAATTAAGCGCATTATTTTTCAAAAAAAAACAAACAAACAAAAAAAAAAAAAAAAAAAAAAAACAAGACAAGTGTTTTGAACATAACTCTTTTCCAAAGTAGAAGAGTGAGATTCTTAACCTTTTATCCCATGGGCCCCTTGCCATTTTTTCCTGTTTTATATAAATCCCTTCCTACGACTCATAATAAACGAAATCAATTAGAGCAATGTTTATGTTGGAAACTGGTGTTAAAGTTTCTCCCAAACCGTTCTAAAACACTTGGGGTAATGTGAAAGTCACCAAATGTTAAGAAATGTAAGGAGAACTATAGCATTTATATTGTTTCCATAAAAAACGCACGATGCACGTATCCTTTACCTCATTTTCCATTTTTTTGTATTTATTTTTCCTTTTAATTGTATATAATTTGAAAAATATGGGAAAATTAAGTGTGTAACATTGAGGGGGGGGTGAATCAGGGCAGCAAAAAGAACGCAGAGAAATGTTAAAAAGCGCGTCACTGTTTTTTAAATATGGCGTAGCCAAGCTAAATCTCATTTTAGCTATCGTTCGTATTTCAAGACCTCGAAAGTTAAGGCATTATTACGAATTTGTAGACTATCGCAGCTAACGCAACTTAACAGATTTATAAACAACTACATGCAATGATTATTGACGCTCTTTTGACAAAAGAGATTGAATAACGTTCAGGCAAAAAATATAATGAATTATGGTCCACTTTCGCTCCCTAAGTGATCCCTAGGAAACATAAAAAGCATATAAAAACCATTAACAACATAAATGGTAAAATAATATTGTTCTCCAATCACGCGAGAAACAATCATACAAAACACAAAACTGCAAAATATCCTATTGCAGTGGCGTTCCTGGCATGCGCGCCATCCGGTGAGATATTTTGTGATCCGGTGAGATATTTTGTGCGCGAAAAACTTTGTTGTTTTGTATAAAACTTGTAGGTTTTTGCTTATATAAGTTTCAGTAATGCAAAAATAAATTTAAAAAATCTCAAATAATTCCATTTTATTTATTTGGTGAAACTTTCACTAAACTACATTTACTTCAGTTATGAAGTTATGGTACGTTGAAACAGCACACTTAAATTGTATAATTCAAGTATATGTAATTTCAAAAGCTCTTTAACTCATTTAGGTGTCACCCTCAACACTCCTCTAAAAGGCCATCCCCCGTAGTGACGCTACAGCCTGCAGTAAACATTGTGACTAATTAAAATACAGTACTAACACTGACTATTTTTTAAATAAAACACAATTGATGAAAACAGAAATTTAAAAGACAATGGTAAAGGGGGAAGATAGAGCCGGTGATTACAGCTAAAGCTGCCAATAACTAAATGACAATATTGTGCAAAAGAAATGTTTATTTAATCGGCCAAAAAAAAAAACATGTGAATAGACATTTAAAAGTAATACAAATGAAAAAAAAAAAGAAAGTAGAGCTTGCGATAAGTAACATTTTACAAATCTGGTCACAGTTATGATCTCTCATTTTCTAAACGCCAATAAAATTAATGGACTATTCTCTCTGTATTTAAAAAACTGAATTTAATAATTAGTCAAGCGCAGGGTAGTAATTAATTAAATAAATGTCACTAATTTTTGGAATTGGTTACATCTTACTTAATATACAGAAATTCGAACCCAAATGGGAATGTAAAATCAAAGCACGTAAAACCATTAACATCACGATTCAATTAGTGTAATGAATAAAAAGCAAAAGTATTTTTATTAATGTTTATGCGTAATAAGCGAATGTTTTAAGTACTGCTTACCTAAAGTGGCATAATCATTTTTTTTATCTTTGAAGTTTGAAGTATAGATATTTTAGAGATAATTATTTCTTAAATACGTGCTCCGCTTTTTCTCATTATTTTAATGAAATAAAAATCAGTGGATAAATTAGTCACTTACGACGTTTAACACTTACGACGTTAAAACGTTTTTAATGGTTATTTCACAAATTAGACGATACGCTTTTGACATATTTGCGCAGAATTTCGTGTATTTTTGGCATTTCTAATATTCTAAATTTCACTTAAATTATTCAACAAAATTTAACAACTCGAAATGTAAACCATGATTTTCTATTTTGAAATTATCAATATAAATATTTTAAAAAATATATTTTAGATATCTTAAGTTACACGTCGAATTTTTATGGATTTAAAATTTACCTCCTATATGAAATGTTGGAATATTCGTGGTTCAGTGACATTGAACTTAGGATCTTGTGGTAAATTACACGAAATTTTTACTTGATAAATCCTTAACTCATGGGAAAAAACGGTATAAAACCCAAATATAGAGAGCAGTATTAGTGTAAAGCATTACACTACTATAAAAAAATCGCAAATTCGAGAAATCCAGTTTTTCAAGAATAAACAAAAATAATAATAGTAATGTCTTTCAATTTAATTGATTTTTTATTGTAGATATGTTAAACCTGTTTAAAGACAATATATAATTAAGTTATTGAAAAAAATATATTATATAATTTTATTAAAAAAAATAGCCTACAGAAATGTACACGTTACTAGAAATCGACCCCATTATTAAAACGAAATAAAGAAACAATTTCACATTTTTATGGACAGAAAAGATGATAAATTACTGAAATTGAACCGCAAGCATTTAATCTATTGTTGAGCCGCCTCTAGTAGCTACTCTTTAAGGCAGGGATCCCCAACCCTATGCCCGCGGGCACCATAGGGCCCATTGATCGGTCTAGGTGCGCCCGCTGCTTGTGCCCAACGATAAAATATTTCAGTTTTCCAGAGAGCTAAGCTAGTTTTGTGGATATCGCATCTGAAAATGAAGACTCTTGCGCATTTTCCAAACCTGGAAAAATGATAACCGGCAGTGAAATTGACTTATCAACCTCCAATTGCTTCAAGATCAATTTGAAAAGCGCTTTCAACAACAAAATCGAGCCGATGGTCACCTTTTTTGTACGTCATTTTACCAACCAAATAAACGTAACTGAAATAGCAACATGCCTTTCAGAATTTCTTCAAGAAAGGCGAGAAGAAGTGGAGATAGAAATTTGGACCTTCAGAATGACATTATCCTCAAAACTATTAGGATATCACATGATACATTCTGGAATATAGTTGACAGAAATAAATTTCCATTCTTAAAAAGAGGAGCATATAAAATAAAGTCGTTTCTTGGTTCCACATACTTGTGTGAACCACTGTTTTCGACAATGAATATCATAAAATCAAAATATAGATCACGACTTACAGATGAACACCTCGACGATTGCTTGCGAGAAGGAATTTCCTATTCTCCCAATTATGAAGAGCTGGCCAGTGAAATGCAATGCCAAAGATCACATAGAATGTATTTTATATATTCTATAAATAATTTTTATACTTCGTGCTTTTTTCAGGCAATTTAGTAATCATTTATTTTACACAAGAATATTGATACTAATTATATTCATATGTTAAATTAGTTTTTAAACTAAATTTTTTGTTCACTATATGTAGTGCGAATTAACTATGGGGTCCACACCAATTATAACTTTTTCTCGAAAAAATAAATGGTGCCCGCCATTCGACTGATATTCTGGTATATGCTCTTAGGGGCAAAAAGGTTGGAGACCCCTGCTTTAAGGCATGGAATGCTCAAGGTTTTTCGACACGTCTTTCTGTGTTACATGCTGCCAAACTTCAATTATTATTTTCTGAAGCTTCTCTTGTTCTGGGAGAATCTCGGGACATTTTCCTACCAATGATACTCCATAAATTCTGAATAAAATTTGAATCCGGTGAGTTTCCTAGCCATGGAAAAACAATAGTAAATTTTAGATTTCTGGCCACTAGCGATACTTTTCCCCAGTAGTGTATCGAAGTTGTGAAACTTTATATATTGAACAACAAGACCAGTTCGAGCATGGCTTTTAAAACCATTTCACTACGTCTTGCTCATCAATCTTTTACTCTCTCCCACAACGCTTTGCGCCATCTCCCCACTACACAGCGTCCACTTTTTCCAATAGCGATAGCCCATAAGGCTTTTCGTAGTGTTGAGACTTAGTGTGAAAAATAAAGAGCATATCCACTTTACTATATGATTGCATTAAATTTCTACCAAACAGTTTTAAATTCAGTCATTATGAGCCAAGAGCATGTTAATTTTTTCAGCGACATGTTACTTGATAACTGCATGATGAGTAACAATCGTTAGTCTTGCTTGTCAAATAATATTTCTTAATCTATTGAGATAAATTTTGATGTGCCTAGATTTACTTTTTAAATTAACCTTAGTAATTTTGTTATTATTTTCACAAGGGACATTCAAAGGGAACATATCCTCTTCTGCATATTCCCATGGATGAAAATGCAGGATTGGACTTAGGAGCTGGAATTCTGGTCACTGGATCAGCTGACTGTACTGCTCGAACGTGGTCTGTGGATTCTGGTCTTTGTCTGAAGGTATTTAAAAATACTCAAAACACTGAATCTGTATACCTTATATTGGTAGCATAATTTCCCGTAAAAGTTGAGACATGATGAACAGAACTGCATTACAACATAAAATAAGGCTTACTAATACGTTAAAATATCACTAAAAACGAACCAAATCATAAAGAAATAATTAAATAAAATTATTCAGTAACTGTTTAAAAATAAAACAAGAAGTTTCGTCTAGAACTACACGAGCTTACTTTCCGATACACACAAACATCAAATTTATCATTCTAGCTATCCTTCTCTATCCCTTTCTTCTTTAACGCTAGTCACTTCAAAATTTTTCAATGTTTAATACACATTCACTAGCTCATTGATTTATTAATTGATTCACTCCTTTATTGATTCATTTTTTCACTCATTCCTTTATTTGCATTGATTCAGAAATACCTTTAGAAACCAGATCAAAACATTTCAAAAGGGAAAAACGTTTCAAAAGGGAAAAACGTTGTAGGAAAGTAGGCTCGTTTAGTTCTGGATGAATTTCGTATCTGTACAGGTTCTACATCAGAAGCTACTTCTGTGATAAAGTTTGTTTCTAGAAAATCCATCTGTTAGATCAGAATTTATATAAGTTTCAAATTTCCCTATAGGCGCTTATGATACATTTCGTTGAACTGTTCCAAATTAAACAAAAATTGTTCAAGTTAAAAAATATTTCCTGTTAAGAGCTTAATCTTGTTGAAAAGAACTTGGATCTTATATCTAGTTTACATAATTAGCTTCATTTTTCCTTATACGCCCCCCAATCATGTTAAGACTTTTCCCAAATAATGTTAAGATTTTTTGAAATTGTTCAAATCAAAAAATAAAATATGGAAATGAGATATCCTCACCAAAATCTTTTGAATGCAAAAAAAAAAAAAAATATCTTTCAAATAGGACAATTTCCTTAAAAGTTGTTTTTTTTTGGGGGGGGGGGAGGGAGACGTTGGCAGGCAGACCAATCAGCGCCCATTTTTCACTTCTCAAAACCAGGGATGGCGAACTCGCTCGTGGGTCACACTAATGCCCATTTGCACCAAAGTTAGGTTTAAAAATTTTTAACCAAGTATTTTTAAAACTAAATATCTTCAAAATTCAATTAGTTAACTAGTAAAAAAGGGGTGCTTTGACGATTTAAAAACTTTTAATAGGGTTAAAAATTCTTAAGCGTTTGCTGTAAATGGCAATAAGTGTTTGACGAAAATTACATACCTTTTATTTGAGAAAAAATATACACTTTGTTTGATATTTTGTAAACACTTTTGCTTTTTTTTTTTCAAATACTACAAACGTATTTGTCGCCATTTGCGTAACTCTAGAACTGTAACGATCAAACTGAAGGCTATAGACAGCATTTAAATTGCTTTTGTGTCAATGCAGTGCGTAACAAAATATAAACAGAATATAAATTTTCCACCCAAACTAGAAAATCTAAATATACCCGCGTAAACAAACAAATGTTTGCCTGCCATCGTGGGTCAGTTTAAAATCTTGGGTGGGTCAGTGTTTGACGCACGGGTCATAGGTTCGTCATCACTGGTCTAAAATAAGTGAAGTAATTAAATAAAGATTGAAAAATATTTTTTTTTTCTTCTTTCTAATGGGGCTGCGTATGGTCACTAACCTTTGCAGACCTAGTGCGTACCCCGGTAATCAGCATCTATTTAAAAAATTGTTCAAATTGAAAAGTGATATACGGAAATGAGATGTCCTCGCCGAGATCTTTCGAATGCAAAAAAAAAAAAAAGAAAGAAAAAAACGAAAGCAGAGTTTTGAAATGGCAAAAATGTGTGTCTGTCGGTCTGACGCTCTGTCTGTCTGTCGGTTTGTCTGCCTCCCCCTCCCTCCTAATTACCTATAAGCGAGTTCCGAATCGAAAGTTTTTTTTTTTTTTTTTTTTGCGTTCGAAAGATTTTGGCGAGTACATATCATTTCCATATTTCACTTTTCGATTTGAACAATTTTTCGCTCAATTCTGAACAGTTCAAAAAATGTCAATATAAGCGCCTATGGGCAAAAATGAGGCAAATTATGGAAACTCTGGGTATAAGATCTAAGTTCCTATGAAGGAGGTTATTAGAAGAAGCTCTCGGCGTGAAATATTTTTTTTGATTTAAACAATTTTTGTTCATTTTTGAACAGTTAAAAAAAATTCACATTAGCGATTGCGGTAAAATTTCAATCCTGATCTAGCAGACGGATTCGCTTGGAGCAAACTTTATCGGAAAAATGATAGGCCGTAGAACAGGTACAGATACGAAGTTCAACCAAAACTAAACCATCCTATTTTACTGTGAAATTATTTGATCGGGATTTTTAAGGATATTTCTGAATGAATGAATTAATTAATGAATGAAAGAATGAATAACTGAATGAATGTGTGAATAAATGAATGCGTGAAAGAATGAATGAATAATGAAGTGAAAAAATGAATGAATGAAAATTAATTCAAGTGAGTTTATAAATACATGAATGAGTGAATAAATTAACGAATGAATGAGTGAATGAATTTGTACTAACTGTTGAAAACGGCATATTTGAAATAATTAAGAACTAAAGGCTAAATGAGAAAACTGAGAGAGATAGCTAGATTATAAATTTGAAGTTGGACTATACGGGAAAGTAGGCTCGTCTAATTCTAGACGGAACTTCTTGTGTTTTTTTTTTTTTTTTACTTTTGCAGGAAAGTAGGGTAAAAATTAAGAAGGCTTATGAAGGGCGACCATGTGTTTGCACGTCTGTTGTCTTGTCTGACGTTTGCTGAAATCTTCTGCTAAGAGAAATTTCCGCTTCCAACAAAACTATTTTTCTTCGAAATGTGTTCTCCAGGACACATCCGTCCCATGCTTAAATTCATTATTTTGACAATTTGAATCATGTATGAATCCTCATCTAACAAGCAAATGTGATTCGAACAAACTTTATTGGAAAGAAAATTTGACTTACAGCGCGTAAAAATATTTTTTTGAGATGATTATTTTAAGGATTTTTTTCTTTTTAGTCAATAATATTTAAGAGTAACATGTACTGCGGAAAAAAACAACTTCGTACAAAGAAATGAATTAATAACTAAATAAAATTTTTGCACTAAATATCGAGGAGGGTGGAGAAAATCTTATTTTTTCAATTTAGCTATTTTTTGTTCTAAAAAATATAAAATAAGGTATGATAGGAGTAAAAAACAATATACTCCAGTTTTTTGACATTGATGTAAAGTCGGATGATTAAACAAACGGTTTGGTTCAATTTACGAATCTTGCAAATTTTATTCGCTTTATCTTTCACTTAAGAGAAAGAGAAAAAAACTACAAATAATTATTTACTACAACTACTTATTTGGAATATAAATATTTTATTTTAATTTTTAATATCAATAATTTTTGTTTTGTTCGACAATGATAAAATGCAAAACAATGTTTCTAATGGCATAAAGCTACTGAAATTTTAGTATACTCTGCCCTAAAATAAGCACATTATTCCTTTAAGCATGAAATTCATAATACGAGCAGCAGTTGCACACGTCAGTTCTCCTTTCGTGCACAACCAGACCAGTCTTAATTGAAGAAGGTGATCAATGTTTTAATGTTTGATTCTTGGACTCAATGTTTACAAAAACTGTAATACGTTTTTGCAAACAATTAATGTAATATTTTTGCTACTAATGTGACACACACAACTAGTGCATATTCGTTTTCTTTCATAAAATTACTCACAATATACAAACTGCTATGCTTGACAGATAACACTGGAGAGATAAAATATTCGGTACGAGAAGAATTTAGCTTTTATACAAAGATTTGCAGAATCCTTTTGGCAACTTTAGTGACTAACTTCAGCTTCGTGAACCCTTATACCTACAAGGTTATTTCGGGGAACCGCGTTTCACTTTCAGTAAAATATACATTCTGATAATATTTAACTTGAATCAATATGCTTCTTAATATAAAAGCATTCAAACACTGTGTGTGTGTGGGTGTGTGCTTGAATTTTAACATAAAACTATTGAGAAATGGCATCATTAACTCATGCTCCAATTTTACATACCTTTGCTTGTTATACTCAGGGATTAGGGTGATCGCTTTTTTTTTTTTTTTTTTTGTGGCATAAACTACTAAAAACAACGTTATTCATGCTATGTGCAGTTAATATTCATTCTTCTTGATATTTTCTTGACAATACACATTAATGAGCCAAAGTGAATTCTTTGCATTTTTTTAATTTGACGCAAGAGATTCCCAGACTTGTATTATGAAACGTGAGAGTTTCTAGAACACAGTTTGAAGACAATTTATCTAAGTACATTTTAATATAGTAACTCCAAATCGTGAAATGATATTCTGAAGTTTATTTCAATTACAGTTTCTCATTTTAGATATTTCGTGGTCATACAGCTCCATTGAACTGTCTGGTATACGACGATCAAAAGCAGTTGTTATATACTGCTGGAGGAGATGGTGTTATACGAAGTTGGAACCTCATGACAGGGGAGTCGATGAAGACTTTGAGTGGGCATGAAGGACCTATATTTTGCGCACTCGTAAGTAAAAGATCATGTATATTTATTTACCTGAATATTTCATGGTAAATTTAGTCTAAATATAAATATGCTCTTTTTTTATTAAAGTCACGCCGGTCACTTACGGACGATCCTTTTCTGTAACGGGTAATACAACTTGATGGATATTTTAAGACGTCACATTTTAGCCCCACTTTTCTACTGTTCCCCCCATGTTAATATATTCTGTTTCCGATCTGAATCGTAAAAGAGCGTAAAGAAAAGAGAAAAAAGCGTTGCTAGTACATTATTTTTTATTTAAAAAAAGCATTCTCTTTTCTCTATCTCTGCAATCACTAATATTTTAATGAAATCCGAGCTGACCGCATGTATCCGCGAAAACACGGATGGCTTCCATAAATGAAACCAGACAGTAACACATATAGTACAGATAACCGATCTGCATCAATGGAGGCAATTCAAGCAGCGTCATTGGTCACGTGGCAGCGATTAAAGCAATGTAAACAAAGGAAGCCGTAGCATCGCTTTAATTCGAGTTCGACAAATCTAATAAAAACTAGGCCTAAATAAAGTTCTTCATTACATAAAATTAACACTAAATAAAACACTATAACTACTGTAATACTTAATAAATTTCTTGAATAATGATTAAATTAAATGTAAATACTGGGTCAATATCAGAAAAGGCTGTGAAAATAGTCTAATTAATTTCAAGTTAACTAATTTTGCCTACTCCACGTAGAACTCCATTGAAAATCTTAGTAAACAAAGAGCGGACATCACGTGACAAAGGTGATCGTTCATGAGTCCCTCTAGCAGTGAATTGCCTCCATTGACGTAGCACTTATATTATGTAAATCCATGCAACCACCATTGGGTGGGATAGCTATGAGCCTTGTACAATATGTTTCCGATAGCCTTGTACTATACTTCTATTGTAGGAGGTGTTATGATGCAGTACAAAAGATAGAAGCTCCTTCCAATTCTTTTGGCAAATTTTCTGCAGGAAACAAAGAGGGTGACATGGATCACGAAAGGCAAAGAATGATGCCATTTTCAATCGATAAAAATATTAGAATCCGCAAAAACTCATAGATTTCATTCGATGGTTTCACTGGTGTACCAACTGTTGCAGAAATACACTGGTAGGACGAGAGGATTGAAGCAAAGCTTAGCCATATGCACAAGCAATTTATTCAAGTAATTTTCACAAGAAGGAGAGAGATCTTTGGAAAAAACCAGGCATCAGAATATGTTGCTCATCTCTTAGGAATGTCAACCTGCCATCGAAAAATCTCCGACAACCACGAATCTCTTCGAAAAGTTGCTTTGCATGGACGAATGAATTTTAGACTACATTTTTCGAGACATGAACTGCCAATTATGACTCACATTTTACCACAATGAGCAAATCCATGCATGCTTCATCCAATAGGACTATGAACTTTTACTTTTCCGCGAGGATAAATTGCGTGCACCTTTACCCTATAGATTTTGATCTTTATTTATGCTACACTAATGGAACTCCGTTCGGGTGCCTACACACGCTCCAACAGGTTTGACAAGCATGCTTCCACAAACACGTTTGTTCAAACAAACTTGCATAGTCATCGCAATTAACCAAAATTGTTTGCACAAATATGTTTGTTCAAACATGCTTGTCAAACATGTTGGGGAGTTTTGTAGTCAGCCTTTGGTAATGTTCTCTTTTAACCCCTTTCATACCTTTGAATTTTCACGCAAAGTATAGTTCACAGTAGACTGTGCAACATGGCATTACTTAGCCAAATACACTTTGCGTAGAGCGTCCGAATCGTTTTTGTACCTGCTATGAATAAAAGCCTCTAAGACTTAAATTTTAAATGTGATTTTTTTTTCTGTTGTTGCAGATTCACAAAAGAATGCTCTTTTCCGGTAGCTCCGACAAGTCAGCAAGATCTTGGGTACTGGAATTTGGTGAATGTACCCGAATATACCGTGGTCACCGGCATACAGTTTCTTCCATGCGCCATTTCGATGGAATGTGTAAGATTTCAGTCTCAAAACATTTAAATTAGGGCAGAACGACACATCCGCGCATTAAATATTGTTTTAATGTTGTGAAAATAAACGTTTGAAAACATTTAGCAAGGCATAACATTGAGCGCACTTTTTTTTTGATACAGGATCCAATAATCGGAATTAAATTGTTATTGCCCATCTAGCCTATTTTCGACTGTTCACAAACAGCATTATTATTTTACTAATCACAATACCTAATAACGCGTCTTTTTTTTTAGTTTGCAGCGGTCAAAGGTATTGTGTTTCAAATGCTCAACACACACTTTCCTTTTCTTTCACGCACTGATGAAGAGGCTCATTGCAGCCTCGAAATAGCTATTTGCTTTATTGACTTGACAATTTGTGCTTTATATACGTTGTTTTTTACTTGTACTCATGAGCACTATATTAGTTCAGCCTGATGTAATAATAGGATCATAAAGAACCTCTAATTTTGGTAATTAGTAAACTAACGACATATTTAAGATGGTCCCAGTCACAGGGCCTTACTTTGGTTGCACATTTTATCTCCTTAGTAGATATACATAAATATTTCTCCCAATCTTAACAGATTTTTGTACTAGCATTATATTTTGCTTTTCAGTGTATACTGGATGTGGGGATGCTATAGCGAGGATGTTTGAAGCAAAATCTGGAACCTTAAAGAGATCATTCAAAGGTCATGAAAATGCCATCGTCTCCGTTGAGGTGAGAAGGAAATATTTCTTTGTATTTTTTCTTGAACTGTTATTTTTGTAGTAGAATTATTTGTAATACATAGGCATTGTTTGTGGTTTCCTAGAACCAGATCACCTGTAATAGGGTATCAGCAAATGAGGTTACGCATTAAGGCTCGACCGATGCATCGGCCTCGCCGATGCATCGGCGCCGATTGTTCAACAAAGTTGCCATCGGCATCGGCAGCCGATGTTAACTTTAGAAAAACATCGGCCCATCGGCCTTGAAAAACATCTAAAAGCCGATGCAAGGCCGATGTTTTTCGCAGGGACAACTTTCCAGAAAACATTCTCTGTCTTTAACGTACTTTTTTCCTCCATAGCTAAATTTCTATTTCCAGACAATATTAGGCAGCACAGCAGTTAAAAAAAAGCACAAAAATAATGTCCTTCTACAAAGTGCATTTGATCAAATATTCGGAAAAATAGTTTAAACGATCGCTGCCCGAAAACCTTCATTATTGAAATTATTTCTCTTTGAACAGAATGCTAGCGAAATAAAATATCTTAAGGGGAGAAATACTCGTACGGTGTAAAACTGCGTATTAAGAGCAATTTTCATGATTTTTTTATGTATAAAAAATAAATATATTTTATTGAGATTTTGAGTTTATTTTATAGATATATTAAAGAGCATTTACTGAAATTTTCCAACATTTTCCTTGAAAAATCCGGGAGATATCGGCTGCTGCATATTGTAAGTCGCCACCCGGGTCGGCAATTTGCGTACATCCTGGAGGTCGCAATTTTTATCTGAAATCATTTTTTTTAAATCTACTTTTTTTTTATATGGATCTCTTCTAGTTGATCTAAAATCATCACAAAAAAAAAACCCGAAATTTTCTATTTTTTTTAGAATGGGAAAATTAAATACGATTTTTAACCGCTCTTTTTTTCTTTTCTAAAATAAAAAAAAGGAAAAATAAAGATATGTTTATGATTCTAGTTCAACTAAAGCGCGTATATATAAAGAAAATGTGTGCTAAATTTAATAAGGATTGATCAAAAACTTTGCGAGTTAGAGTGTACCCAAATTCGAAAAAAGTAGTTTCGAGAAAAACGCGTTTGAAGAGAAGAGTGGTATTGAAGGTAAATTTAAGGCAGTAATGAATCAATTTTTTATATACTTATAGATACTAATACTTATAGAAGTTTCTATCCAAGCTCTCAATTGTTAAAAAAAATAAAAGGACATCTGCTAACGTTCTCTAATACCCTTCAGATCATTCATGAGGGACTACCTGCTCAACTGCTCCAAAAGGGGCGCCCGATCAAATGCTTATAACTTTTAAACGACTTAGAATTTTGCTTTGAAATTTACAGGGTATATTACTGAATAGCTGTAGAATTGATTTATATGAAGAAAAAAAATTAATTTTTTGAGACTTTTACACGTATTTCCCCCCTTAAAGTAAAAGTAATAGAGGCGTCTTATTGAGTGTTATTTGTTTTTCGTTTTAAGCATCATTTTGTTCCTGTTTCACTTAATAATGACTTAGTGCATTAGATGTCATTGTGCAATAATCTTATGCCATCTGCTTTTATTTTGTCATGTTTCTTATTATTCCGAAATTGTAAACAATACAAAGTAAACTCAATCAAAGTACGCTAATAATTGTATCTGCTTAAACTTTTTTTTCTTAGCGGGTTTTCTTATTTTTTTTTTTTTCTCCTTCTTCCATGCCACGTGTTACAGTTTTTTTGCAATTATGCAGCAATCTCGTTGCATCTGCTTTTAGTGTGCGGTTATTCTCATTATTTTAATTTTAGTTTACAACATGATGAAAAATAAGAAAAAAAAATTCCAGCATAAATGTTTAATGATCAAAATTTTATGTGTCAAAGTTCGACTTGCAATTTTCAAAAATAGAATTCTCAAAATGCGAGTTCGCGCCAAGATTTAATATCATATTAATAAAAATGCTAACATTTCTTTATTTTCAAAGATTGATCAATGCATATTTTTTCAAAATACATCTTAATTTTTTATACGATACTTATTTTAATTTTTCTCTGTGTAAACTTCGTTTTTAAAGCATATATATATATATATATATATTGCTTCGATGCAGCGTGTTACGACAGTTGACAGTTTTTCTGCTATTGTACAACAATCTCGTTGCATATTCTTTCAGTTTCGAATATTTCTTGTTCTTTTATTATTAGTTTACAACATAGAACATATTGATAAAAAATATGAATCAATTTTTCAGTATAAATGTTTATTGATCAAAATTTTATGTGGTTCAAGTTCGACTTGCAATTTTCGAAAACGTAATTCTTAAAACGAGTTCGCGAGACAGGGTGGAATAATATCTTAATAAAAATGCTACAATTTCTTTATTTTCAAATATTGACAATGTATATATATATATATATGATTTTTTTTTCCCTTCAAAATACATCTTAATTTTTATAATTGATCACGTGTTTTTCAGAAGATTATTTGTCAACAGAAAACTGCTGGTGCTCAAAATATTTTTCACGTTACAAAATATTGGTTTATTTCGGTGACCTTACATTGTGCTCATAAAAATATAAAGAATATGTCGGGTATTTTAGTGTAATTTTCAACTCACAAGAAAAAAAGTTAATAAGATTGGTTCTTAAGATGGCCCGGCCCCTTCATTCATTGGTAATGACAAAAAAATCTTACGTCTGTTCTTGAAGCAATATTCAGTATTTCTTGGTTATGAACATTGGGGGGGGGATGCGTTACTGCGAGCAAAACTTATTAATATTTTACTTTTATTTCGTAAAAAGAGTTAGTTAAAATAATTTTTATAATAAAAAATAAATAGAAGCGTTTCCTCTTTTCTTTCAAAAACGGGGGAAAAATTAAGAAAAAAATCCGAGGGGGGTTGACAATTTTGTTAGATACAAACCCACATTATTTGTTAGTCTGTATTATAACATCTAAATTCCTCCCCATGAAAACAAAAATAAGAAAATAAAATCAACTGCACTTGCAATTTGCAGTGCAGGTGCTACAAAGAGAAAATGTTGGAAGGAAGGGAAGGAGACCCGATCCGATTCAATAGTTGTTGAGTTCTTTTGAAAGGAAAAGAAAAAATAATTAAAAATCCTCTGATATAGCTATTTTTATTTTTTTACCACCAAAAAGTTTAATTACTTCACTAGAATCGCGAGTGATTCTTTTAGTTCTAATTATTATGTAAACTTCCTCCAAACAGTAAGAGTTTTATGGTGCTTAAATAATGCGTTTATGTTTTTTATAAACATTAAAATAAATAAATGATTTAAATGACATTTTTGATAAGCATAATGGTTAAAAGTGAATTTTTTCCATCGGCCATCGGCCGAGGGAAGAGGAAAATAATCGGCAATCGGCCATCGGCCGACCTCGGAACAATCGGCATCGGCCCATCGGCCAAAAAATGCCATCGGTCGAGCCCTATTACGCATTGAAATTTGAATAAGTGCGAGTGTCCAAAATTACAACAAATGACGCTAGTCCAATCAACATGCCCACTGACGTTTAGAGCCTGCTTTTTAGTCTAGATCGCCCTGGTTAATTGGCATTGCCTTTTTATTTTTTGGAAAAAGAGGTTATTCTAAATTGTAAAGGATGTTACTCACGCACGATTATTTAGAATATTTATGGTGATGTATAGGGGAATTTAAAGAAGGTATTTTAAAACAAATTGGTTTTCTAATAATTATTTCAGCTGTTTCAAATGAATTTAACTGCTTAAATTGCTTACATAAATAAAGATAAGTCTAAGTTTAGATTTCATACATTATTCAAAAACAAACCTAATTGAACTTGGAGTGTGCATTGAAGAATGTAGTTTGGAAGTTTGTTATTTTGAGTAATTGCAATATAAATAGCTTGGATGCATCGCAATTGGGCACTGCATAATATTTCTTTCCTCCTCAGGTTGTTCCTGGTAAATTATTCACTGGTTCTTACGATGGCACCTTAAGAGTGTGGAGCACTACAGGTGTTAAAGATGAAACCGTATTCGGGACAGATTATACTGACAATTCAAAGGACGACGAAATAGAAGAAGACAGTGAAGATGTTCAGAAAGCAGTTAAATCTTTAGATCCATATTTAACATACTGAATGTTAACATTTGAAATAAATTTTTATAAATGTTATAAAAAGTTAAGTTTCTTTCTTTAGAAATAAAACATACTTTTGGAAAATATACTTGAAAATTACGTTACATTACACACTTTTGGAATTTCGTGATAAAAATTACGTTACGTTATAGTTTACTGCTATCTTTCCTTAAATAAAAGACTACTTGGTGTTACATAAATAATTTGAAACTTGTAACAAGCTGACAGAATGAAGTTTGAAATAATTCTCGCTAGCAAAGACAATCTGCAATACTTTTGAATCAAGAATTGTTGTTTATTATCCAATCAAAAATCAACATCGTACAAAACAAAATTAAGTTTACATTTCAGGAATTTTTTTATACGTAAACAGTTATCTCAATATTTTATACTGAGATTCATACGGAATAGTTTGACCAATAAATGGTATTTTAAAACATACAAAAGGAAAAGAAAATGATACGCAAAATAGCGATATAAATAAGATGGAAATTATAAAACCTACACGATCACCATTTTGATCGCCATATGGTTACAAAATATCTGAAATCAAACATTATCTTCTAACAGCTACGTAAAACAGAAATAAACAAATTATTCAAAGTAAAAAAAAATAAGTACACAATGTTTTATAACACAATAAAAAATCAAAAATTACATTAGAATGTGCATCGTATGAATTTGAAAACTTAAACGATAATTTGTTATAAACTTATTTTTGAACGTTAAAGTTAGCACTTTTAATCAACGAACAGAAAATCCTTTTGAGTATAAGCTGATGCTTTAATGATATGGATAAACAAATTATAGAATATAACACATTACGTTCACAATATTTTGGAAAAATAAACTTTACGTTAGAGTGCATTGCACGAATTTAAAAATTTTGAACGAAAATCTTTTAAAAAATTATTTTTTAAACCTTAAAATTAGTTTTCAGTATAAAAAAGGGAATAAAAAGGGACAAAAAACATTTTGAATATCAGTTGATGCTTTAATGATATGGAGGCAAAATGAAAAATGATGCTAACGCACATTAAGATTCACTTTTAAATATTTCCAGATAGAAATGGCATGTACTTCATGGCACTTTTAGTAAATTCTTTCAAGGATGACGGCATTGAGCTCTTTATATCATTTGTGGATGTATCACAGCTTAGTGATGCATCAACTGAACATTTTTCGTTCTCTTCAGATTCCTTGTCATCAACTATATTTTTCCACAGTACATCGATTTCTTCTTCTTCAGGGGGTTTTCCATCAACGACATTGCTCGAGCTTTCTTTTTCGCGGTCATTTTGATAAACTTTCAAGTCTGCTCCCGCATCCACTTTATTATTTTCAACGCAGGGTTTTCCATCACTTTGCATAGAGCCGTATTCATCTGCCATTTCGTTTTCTCTTTCGATTTTGTCTACGTTCTTTTTCTCGGAATTCACCGAATTCAACGCTTTCAAAGAAATACCAGGAACAATATTGTCAACCTCTACAATTGTTTCGGCAATTTTAGTAGCAACACTTTTGATTACTGAGTCAACTCGTGGATTCGAACTGGAAATACCTTCGATGCTTGTATCCATTTTTAGTAACTTGAAAGGTCTCTCTTTTATTGCCAAATCTTGATCATGAAAAGCTTGACTCATTTCTGTAGTCAGTTCTATTTTACGTTTCACTGAATCAGGTATGAGTATATTTTTGCTCATCAAGGTATTTACTGGCACAGCGACTTGTTCTACCGCAGAAGCCTTGATAGCGGAATCATAGCATACATTTTTATTAGAATTTTGAAGACATTTATCAATAACAGGGACATTAAATCCTTGATAATCCATATTATCAAATTTACCTTTTAGGATTAGCGTTTTGTTTTGAAGTTCAAGTGTAGTTACCGAATCATGTCTGTTAGTGACTTGTTTCTTCATAATTTCAAACATAATATCCGAGTCAAAACCAGTGGTGAAAATTTTACTGCTTGTTCCCAAAAACTTGAGAGATTTATTTTCATAATCTAAACTGCAGTCAGATGATGGAAGCATCGCGTTTTTAGAATTTGTGCTTTCGAAAAGGTGGCTATATTCACTTGTCTGAGTTTGCACTGAGTAAGCCTCTTTTCTGTTCTTTTTCTGAAAAGAAAGCAAAATTTTAAATAACGACCTAAAAAAATGTTACATACGATCTAATTACAGGGTGAGGCAAAAAAACTTGAACAAACTTTGACATGTCCTGACACGAACGCGTTATATCGTATCCAGTTAATTGTTTTTTAATAAGATTCTCGGTGTTTTTTTGTGTTGATGTGTGCAGTTTCGAGTTTATACTCCATATTTTTGTTTTGCTCACAAACGTGTTGCAGTTCTGGAGCCTTTTCGAGCTGGAAAACGTCAATGTGAAATTTTCATTTGCTCAGATTTCCTCGACAGACTGTCTCCGATGCAATTAACTGAATCAATTAGCGATGCTAACGATGGTCGCCGTCCAGGAAGCAGAAGAATGTGCACCACCAACACATCCTCCAACCGCAGGCTCATCAAGAAGTGAGTGCAACGAATTTCGAGGATCTCCATGTAAAAAATCGCTCGTGTGATCGGAATCGGCGACCGATCAGTTCGGCCCATAGCCAAAACGGAACTCAAGCCGTACAATCTCCAAAAAGTTCGACCCCTTATGGAAGAGAACAAGCCCGTACGACTTCAAAGATGTCGCAAACTCAAGCGTCGGGCAGCAGGTCAGCTATTGGAGTGCATCCTCTTCTCAGATGAGAAGCTGTTCACCGTCGAGCAAGAGCACTACCATCAAAACGACAGAGTCTGGTCCGCCGAGGCTCTTGGCACGTCGGCCATCGTCGAACACCACCAAAATCCACAATCGGTAATGGTCCGGGACGGAGTTTTTGCTAGCGGCAAGAACTCTCTCGTTTTCGTGGATCAAGGGGGTCAAGATCAATCAAAAAGTGCATCGCCGTGACGTTCTTCAGGCCGTCGTATGTCGTATTCTGTGGGCCCAGCAGAACTTTGTCGATGCGAATTGGACGTTCCAGCAGCACTCAGCACTGGCTCACAAGGAGAAAACGACTCAGGACTGGTGCCGAGCCCATTTTTGGACTTCATCTCGTTTACGGAATGGCCGCCCTACACGCCGGATCTCAATCCGATGGACCACAGCGTGTGGTTCATTTTAGAGGCCAGGGCCTGTGCTAAGCCCCACAAAAGTTAGGAGTCGCTGACGCAGTCGCTGCACCGAGAATGGAACCAATTGTCACCGGAAGAGCAGCGGCCCATCGCTGAAAAGTTCAAGCTACGTTTGGCCCTGTATATCGCCGCCGGAGGAGGCCACTTCGAAACCGGCTGAGTATATTATTGCTGACGTTTCATGTTATCGTTATTAATTGTTGTTTTGCTAAATTTCTTTCATTTAATAAAATTATCATGAAAAATGTTTGTCCGTGTTTTTTGCCGCACTCTGTAAATTAATGAATATTAAAAAGAAAAAATGCTTCATTTATTTATTTTAGTAAACTTGGTTGAGTATTGGTTAAAAAAATAAGGAACCATAAAGATTTCTGCTCTACAAATTGCTTCAGTCTAAGAAATCTAAACATACACGTTTTGTCGTTATTATGTGTATTAACCCATTAAGCGCCAATGTTCCCATTTTGGGAACATTAACTTCTAATTTTTTTTCAAAATACTCATTCCGAATATCATTATACTGCTATTTTTTCTTCAAACCTCTATGTTTGAGACAGCTTCTGTAATTTTTTTAAAAAGCTCGCTTGGTAATTAATATTTTTTATAAAAATGTGAAAAACCCGAAATTTGGCCTTTTGAACTCCTTCAATACACATGAATATTCTTCCTAATAATATAATAATGAAAATTAATTTTGCACCTTAATTTAGATTATAACTGTCTATTTTATAAAATATCACTGATCCAAAGTGAAAATTTAAGAAAAAAGATTCTCAATTGACGAAAGAATAGCTTTGTCCCATTTTAGGAACATTGGCCCCTTCGTTAGTTTTCAAAGCGAGTCAGATTTCAGCATACATTCGGCGCTACACCTGCAAAATAGATCACGTGCAACTTCCGGTGACTAACTGTCTCAAGGTTAGTTATATGTATCATTGCAGAAGCAATGCGTGAAAATAGACTACAAAATTGCCTTATAAGAAATTATAAGGACATCAAGAAAAAAGACCGACCTTTGATTCGATTACTACAAAGTCGATCAGCATTGTGAAATGGAAAGACAGCCATGTTGTTTGTTTAGCTTCCAATATTGAACCAGTTGAACAGATAGGTGCAACAAAAAAAAGGAGTACAACAGAAACGAAACAAAATTGATATAGTGCAGCCTCATGTTGTTGCTGCCTACAATAAATATATGGGAAGGGTCGATCTGCTTGATCGATTTTTCGAAAATCAGGGGCAAGAAATGGTGGGGGTCATTTTTTTTACCAATACATGAAACATGACTATTGTAGCTGCCTGCTGACTGCATAGAGGATGTGAGGGAAAGGTCTCTAAGTTGGAATTTCTGCGAGAAGTTACGACTACATTGATGAAAAAAGATAATGAGCCAAAATATTAGGATCATTTTCGTCCTGGTCCTTCTGGATCTGTATCCCAAGATGTATGCTTTGACAGGGTTAACATTTCCTGTAAAATGCAGGAAGACGAGCAAAGTGCAAAGTTTGTCTAAAAAACACCCACCTTCTTTTGATAAAATATAGCGTAATGCTTCGTAAGAACTGTACAGCTCTCTTTCATTCAAATAATAGTTTATAAAAAAAGGATGTACCAATTAAAAAAAAAAGGTGCACAAAACGTATACATTACAAACTGGTAAGTTAGATTTTATTAATTAAAATCGTAAAAGCGGCTACTATTACGCAATAGACTACCGAAATTCAAATGTCTAATACAAAATGCATTTGGAATCTTATACCCCCATTAGGCGCCAATGTTCCCATTTTGGGAACATGCTATAACTTTCAGAAATTTATTTTTTTTTTTTACAAATTCAAGTGAAATAGGTATAGATACCCTCTGTGCATTACAAAAAAACAATTACTTATAAAAAAAAATTGTTGGATCATGTAGCGGCGTTTAATGGGTTAATATCTCTAAGGTATTTGACCTAAAGTACTAAATCTAAAGTACTTGACCAACCAATATTTTACAAGTAAATGCGTTCGGGCTATATTTTTATTGATAAGCACTAGGGTTGCACCGATTAATCTGCAGTAATCGGTAATTGGCCACTTGGCCGATAATTTATAATCGCAAAATATCGCCCATTAATCGGCTAAGACTGCGATAAGAGTTATTTCTTTATTAAAATTACCTTTAGTATGCCAAAAACAAGAAACAATGATAAATGAATAAGATGTCATGTAAATACACACATATGTATTTTTTTTTCAAGCTGGGGGAAGGCATGAGCTCCCTCTTGATCTCCCAAAATAACGGACGTATTGACCACCCCAAATAACGTGTGGATGTCACAAACCATTTATGAAGTCCTACGCTATAAATAAAAAATTGTGGGGGCAAATTACGACTCACTGCCAATAGTTTTGAATTGCAGCTGTCATTGCCTCCAATCCGTTCAATGTATAACCCAATGTTAATATTCAAAATTTACAAAGCATCATCATAAAAATGGGAAGACATATTTTTTCAAAAAGAAAATTCTTAAAATCAGTAGGAGTCCATTTATATTTGACTACTTTTTTAAAAAAGAAGAGAAAATAAAAAACAAAATCCTAAAAATGTATCGACTTGTATAAACAACAGCAAATCAAAATAAATGAAGTAATAATAATAATACATAATAACAATAATAGAACAAAACTATTTTTTAAAGTCCAATCGCTTATTTTTTTAAAACATTTTTGCATTGCAATTTTTAAAAAAGTTTGGGGTTATGAGATAAGGGATATGTATGTCTGTTGATCCCCCGTCCCCCGAACTTTTGAGAGAATACTCCAATTCAAACAATTTTTCTGTTTTCACTGTTTATACAAATATTACACATACACTTTGCAAATTACTTTTAAAATTGTTAATTTTGCATTCAACAAAAAATTTTTGTACCATGAGGTTGGGATAGACATACGGAAGGACGAACAGAGAGAGTCCGACTAACAAAACAATTCCCTTATTAAGACTTCAATCAAATATTTATAACTGGTTCCATATTTATCAGTTTTTTCTAATTTTACTAAAATGCGTACATTTTTAGAGCCAAATCAGTTTACGTATTTAATTTATTCTGAAAAGTTATTTCTTAAAAAAGTGAAATTTAATTAATTAATTACTAAAGTACAAAAGAAAGAGTGTTTCTCCTCTTTCATGGACTTGGTAAGGAAAACTTTTATTAAGCATTTTTGTTTTGTTCAAATAATTAAGTCCTTTATTTTCATAATTTTTAACGTGCGATAGTAGGGGAATAATGGGCGTTCACCAACAAGAGGCGGATCGCGGATCAGGGGGCGTGGCTAATCCGCCTCCCAATGCCCCCAGGCGTGCCCTCAGGCGTTAGTCGAGTGGAGTTGAGTTGTATGCCCTCAGGCGTTTTTCAAGTAGAGTTGAGTTGTATGCCCTCAGGCGTTTTTCAAGTAGAGTTGAGTTGTTTTTCAAAAGTTTATAGTTTTGGAATGGCAACACTGTTTAATTTAGGTTTTAACCCTATTATTCCGCCTCCTAGCGGCAAATAGTGGAACTACTATAGCACTGTTTCAATACTACGAAAACCGTTAAAAAGTTTATAGTTTTGGAATGGCAACACTTTTTAGTTTCAGTTTCAGACTTAATGTAAAACCGATTGTGACGCCATCTACGAGAAGAATTACTATTGAACTTAGAATTTTTTTTTCTAATGTTTTCTCTCAGAATTCAAGCAGGAACTATTTTATATTACAAAAAATAATTATAATGTATAATGAATTAAATTCATTGTCGCTATTTACATCCTATTATGTATTTATTTCTTTTTTCGACTTAGAAAGATTTTCTTCTTCGATCTTTTTAATGTTTTGACTTAGCATTCACGCAGGAACTATTTCATATTAACAAAAAAAATTAATTATAAAATGATAGCGCTAAAAAGTGAATGCTTAAAAAGAGGTTATTTTAAATGCAAAGGGAATTATTAAAGTATTACATTTAAATGATATTAAAAAATAATAATAATATTCTTAATACAAATTAGTGATGATAAAAGGTATATTCAACTTACCCTAGCAGGAGATTCAGTAGATTGATAATTGATTCTTGAAAAATCCATGGTCGAGCGTGTAAGGAACTTAGAAACGCTTTTAAAAAAGAGCAGAGCAAAAATTCATCTTTACTAAGCAAGTGTAGAAAGCGAAGTGACTTTTCACTTTCCAGTCTTGTAGCATTTTCTTTCAAGAAATATAGAAGCTAAAAGTTAACCAAATAGAATGCAGTATACATCACAGTTGAAGAGAATGTATCCATTCAGGGTACATTTGCCGAAAGTTATAATTCCTGCAGCATTGCAAGACATGACCAAACTTGTATTGCGCTAAAAGATTGAAATCATAGTGCAGGTGTTTTTTTATGGCTTTAGGTCCTTTGTGACGATCGGACAGAAGAGAAAAGGTCCCCTCTCCACCCCAATAGGCATACTTTCTCTTTCTACATTGAATGAAGTGATTGACAAAGATCGCTTTCCTTTTCACATACAAGGCATCTCCATTGTACTTAATTTTTAACTGTAGATAATGGATACATTACTTGATGGTGGTGAATATCGGCTTAATGAAAACAAAAATACGTTAATGAGAGATGATTTTTACTCGCAAAAAAACGTGTTTGATAGTGTTTTCTTCTATTAGCCCCAACCTTTTTTTCATTGCTGCAGAAGCTACTAGTAGGATTCATTCTGTAAAACAATAGAGAATGTAAGATTTTACTAAATAAAAATGTTTGAACTTGCAAAACAAAATTATTTTCTACTTGCAAAATTTTAGAACTTCGCATGAAAATTTAAAAAAAAAAGTACTTATTCAAACGGTTGAAACTTGGAACTAAAATTTCAACACTGAATCATCAAAAATCCGAAACAATTTAAGCTGTGGAATAAAGATTTGAGACTTAAAAAGTAAATCTAAACTCACTAAAAGAGATTTGAAAATCTGAAAAGAGAAATAGAATAATAACTTCACTAGAAACACTGAAATAGAATCGTAAAACTTGAAAAATTTAAATCACAAAACTTAAATCTATTGCAAAGAGCTTTATGTGAAACGTAAAAGTGCTAAGAGCAAATGCTAAAACTGAGGAAACAGAAATACGTGGAACAAATCATTTAAAACTATAAACTTTAAAAACTTAAACTCATTCAGAAAAGAACGGAAATACAAAATTACAAAACAAAAGTGTTACGCTTTTGCAAAATATTAAAACTTAACGCAAAAAAAAATATAAGAAAGTACAAAACACCAAAAGTTAAGAGTAGTATAAAAAACTGTTACTTAGATTCATCTAAAACATCACTAGGAAAAAGTAAAAGTAATATATACAAATTGAAAAAACTTATATTCACCTAATTAACATATCAAAATAGCAAGTACAAGACGTTAAAACAGAACGAAAATGTAAAAGTATGAAACGTAAAATTACAAAACCTAAATTCATCTACTAAAAGTTCCGTAAAAAATGTAAAAGCACTAAGAGTGAAAACTGCAAAACAGCATGAAAGCTAGAAATAAAAAATATACAACATCAGAACTTAAATTCATCCAGAAAAACTTAGAAGAAAAAATGTAAAAGTTCGGAAATTTTCAAAACAAAAGTATGATGCACTTGCAAAATGTTAAAACTTAGTGCAAAAACGTAAAAAGTACTATGTACAAAATGTTAAAATTTAGATTTATCTACTAAAACAGTGAATGAAGATGTAAAACTACTAAGAGTAATATATTAAAACAACACGAAAGCGTAAAAGTACTAAGTACAAAACGTAAAAAAATTTTTATTTATCTGCTATAACTTAGACTGAAGTCGTAAAATTACTAAGTACAAAGTGTTAAAACATCGTAAAAATGTAAAAATATCAAGTATAAAGCAGCAAAACATAGATTTCTCTATAGAAATCTTGATCAAAAAATGTAAAAGTTCAAACAACAAAATCCTAAAACTCTGAAAAATTGAAAACACGCAGTACAAAAACAGCAAAACCTGTAAAATTGCTAAGTATAAGGATGCAAAACTTAAATTTTTCCAGAAAAACTTAGAACAAAGTTGTAAAAGTACGAAACTTTTCAAAGTAAAAGTGTTATGCACTTACAAAATGTTAAAACTTAATGTAAAAATGTAAAAAACACTTCGTCAAAAATGTTAAAACTCTGATTTATCTACTAAAACTTAGAATGAAAATGTAATTGAATCAAATGTACTAAGTGTGAAATAGTAAAGTAACATGAAAATGTAAAAGTACTAAGTATATAGCGTAGTCATCAAGTGAAACTTTGTACAAAAATGTCAAACTTAAGTACGAAACTTAAAAGACTTAGATCTGTCTGCAGAAATCTTGATCAAAAACCGTAAAAATGCAAACAACAAAATCTTAAAACTCTGAAAAATTAAAAACATGCAGTACAAAACAACAAAACATGTATAAATGCTAAGTATAAAGCTGCAATACAAATGCTAAGCATAAAACTGAAATTCATCCAGAAAAACTTAGAACGAAAAATGTAAAAGTCCGAAACTTTTCAAAACAAAAGTGTGATGCACTTGAAAAACATTAAAACTTAATGCGCAAATGTAAAAAGTACTACGCACAAAATGCTAAAATTTAGACTTATCTACTAAAACAGTGGATGAAGATGTAAAATTACTAAGTAAAATATATTAAAGCAGCATGAAAATGTTAAAGTACTAAGTACAAAAGCGTAAATAAATTGATTTATCTACTAAAACATAGACCGAAGTTGTAAAATTACTAACTGTTAAAACATCCTAAAATTTGAAAATAGCAAGTATAAACCAACAAAACATAGATCTGTCCACTGAAATCTTGATCAAAAATGTAAAAGTTCTAACAACAAAATCCTAAAACTGATAAATTAAAAACACTCAGTACAAAACGACAAAACATGTAAAAATGGTAAGTATAAAGCTGCAAAACTTAAACTCAATCAGAAAAACTTAGAACGATGATGTAAAAGCGCGAAACTTTTCAAAATAAAAGTGTTATACACTTGCAGAATGTTAAAACTTATTGCAAAAATCTTAAGAATTACTACGTACAAAATGTTAAAACTCTGATTTATCTACTAAAGCAACGCGAAAATGTAAAAGTACTAAGTATATAACGTATTCATCAAGTGAAATTTTGTACGAAAATGTAATCGTTTATGTACGAAACTTAAAAAACTTAGATTAATCTAAAAAAATCCCAACTAAAGTCGTAAAAAATATAAAATGTTAAACATCATGAAAATGTAAACTTTCCAAAAATGCAAACATCAAAACTTAGATGTATCTAATAAAATTTAGAACGAGTAAAAGTGTCAAACTTAATAAAAGTACTAAGTAAAAAACAAAAACAGAAAAACTTAGAACGAAAAGGTAACAGAAAATTTTCAAAATAAACGTGTTATGCATTTGCAAAATGTTAAAACTTAAATTTATCTACTAAAAATCAGAACAAAGATGTAGAAATACTAAGTATAATACATTGTAGCAACACAAAAATTTAAGAGTACTAAATACAAAACGTAAGAAAAGTTAGAGTTATCTAACTAAAACTTAGACTGAAGTCGTAAAATTACCAAGTACGAAATGTTCAAGCATCATAAAAATGACTAAATAACAAGTATAATGTATCAAAAACATAGATTTCTCCATTGAAGTCTTAAACAAAAATGTAAAAGTTTTATGGACAAAAATGCTAAAGAAGTGAAAAAATGAAGAATACGCAATGCCACACAACAAAGCAAGTACTAACTATAAAACTTCTAATCTTGAATTCATCCAAGGAAAAAAAAAAACTTAGAAACGAAAAAAAAAAATGTAAATCTAAACGAAAATTTTCAGAAATAAAACTGTTATCCACTTGCAAAGTTAAAACTTAATGCAAAAATATAAAAAGTACTGTGTATGAATGTTAAAACTTAGATTTATCAACGAAAACACGGAATGAAGATGTAAAAATATTAAGTATAATATATTAAAGCAACACTAAAATGTAAAAGCACTATGTACAAAGCATCAAAACTTAGATTCATCTAGTAAAACTTAGTACAAAAATGTAAAAGTACTAAGCATAGAACCTCAAATATACATTTATTTAGTAAAAAACAGAACGAAACTGTTAAAGTACTAAAGCCAACGCATCAAACAAGGATTAATCTATTAAAACAGTATAAAAGAAAGAAAAGCACTACATACAAACTGCAAAAACTCTTAGAACTAAAATTTAAAGACTACCCCAACTATAAATTTTCCTCGACAGAAAAGTGTTCACAGTCGGGAAAATATATAGTTGGGGAACCAGTGTTCGGTTAGGATTCCCTTCATTGCCGGTTAACAGCCACTTCTCTGCTCGCGAGAAGAATAAGTCCAATTGTGACTTTAAGATTAAAGCAGTTTTCTTTAAGCTTTTTTTTTTACCTGTTTTGTAGTGTTGTACTACGTATTTTTCATTTTTCCCAGTTTTAATAATTTTTTTCTCAGAACTTTAACATTTTTGATTAAGATTTCAGTAGATAAATTTATGTTTTGAAACTTTATACATGTTATTTATAAATTTACGTGGTGTTTTAACATTTCGTACTCAGTAGTTTTGTGGGATCAGTCTAAGTTTTAGTAGATAAATCTTCATTTTTTACATTTTTGTGTGGCTTTAATATATTATACTTAGTATTTTTACATCTTCATTCTACACATTTTTGCCTTACGTTTCAGCGCTTTGCTAATGCATAATACTCTTATTTTTAAAATAACTGTACTGTTACGTTTTTATTCTAAGTTTTTCTGGATCAATTTAGGTTTTGATGTTTTGTACTTAGTACTTTTAGATTTTCATGCTGCTTTTAGTTTTTTGTTCTTAGTAGTACTTTTACTTTTTTAACCGAATTTTTAGTAGATGAATTTAAGTTTTGCAAGTGCATAAAACTTTTATTTTGAAAATTTCCGTAGCTTTACATTTTTGTTCTAAATTTTTCTGGATGAAATTAGGTTTTGAAGCTTTATAGTTGGTACTCTTTTATTCTTTATTGTTTTGTACTGCGTTTCTTTACTTTTTTAAGTTTTAGCACTTTGTTCTTCGAACTCTTACATTTCTGATTAAGATTTTTGTAAACAGATTATATGTTTTGATGCTGAATCTATGTTTTGAAGTTTTAATAGATAGTTCTAGTATTTTGCACTTTTATAATTTTGTGTTTCTTTAGTATATTATACTTAGTATTTTTATATCTTCATTCTAGGTTTTAGTAGATAAATCTAAGTGTTAACATTTTGTATATGGTACTTTTTACGTTTTTGCATTAAGTTTTAACATTTTGCAAATGCATATCACCTTTATTTTGAAAATGTCCGTACTTTTACATCTTTTGTTCCAAGCTTTTCTGGATCAACGTAAGTTTTGATGCTTTGTACTTAGTACTTTTAGGTTTTCGTGCTGTTTTAACGTGTTGTACTTGCTATTTTTAAATTTTCATGCTGTTTTTAGTTGATGTACATAGTACTTTTATTTTTCAAACCATTTTATTAGTAGAGGAATTTAACTTTTTGGAGTTTTACATTTCGTACCTTTACAGTTTTGTTCTGTTTTAACATCGTGTACTTAATATTTTTACATTTTAAAAGGTGAATATCAGTTTTCACATTTCTTTCACAATTTTAGAGTTAAGTCCTACTTAATGAATCGAAGTTGCAGTTTTGTTATTATACTACTCCAAGTTTTGATGTCTCGTACTTTTTGTATCTAGTACTTTTTACGTTTTTGCTTTTAACAATTTGCAAATGCCTATGATTTTTGTTTTGTAAGCTTCAGTAATTTTACATTTCCGTTCTAAGTTTTTCTGGATGAAGTTAAGTTTTAAAATTTTATGATTTGTTTTTGTTTTTTACTTAGTACTTTTATTAAGTTTGACACTTTTACTCGTTCTAAATTTTATTAGATACATCTAAGTTTTGATGTTTGCATTTTTGGAAAGTTTACATTTTCATGATGTTTAACATTTTATATTTTTTACGACTTTAGTTGGGATTTTTTTAGATTAATCTAAGTTTTTAAGTTTCGTACATAAACGATTACATTTTCGTACAAAATTTCACTTGATGAATACGTTATACACTTAGTACTTTTACATTTTCGCGTTGCTTTAGTAGATAAATCAGAGTTTTAACATTTTGTACTTAGTAATTCTTAAGATTTTTGCAATAAGTTTTAACATTCTGCAAGTGTATAACACTTTTATTTTGAAAAGTTTCGCGCTTTTACATCATCGTTCTAAGTTTTTCTGATTGAGTTTAAGTTTTGCAGCTTTATACTTACCATTTTTACATGTTTTGTCGTTTTGTACTGAGTGTTTTTAATTTATCAGTTTTAGGATTTTGTTGTTAGAACTTTTACATTTTTGATCAAGATTTCAGTGGACAGATCTATGTTTTGTTGGTTTATACTTGCTATTTTCAAATTTTAGGATGTTTTAACAGTTAGTAATTTTACAACTTCGGTCTATGTTTTAGTAGATAAATCAATTTATTTACGCTTTTGTACTTAGTACTTTAACATTTTCATGCTGCTTTAATATATTTTACTTAGTAATTTTACATCTTCATCCACTGTTTTAGTAGATAAGTCTAAATTTTAGCATTTTGTGCGTAGTACTTTTTACATTTGCGCATTAAGTTTTAATGTTTTTCAAGTGCATCACACTTTTGTTTTGAAAAGTTTCGGACTTTTACATTTTTCGTTCTAAGTTTTTCTGGATGAATTTAAGTTTTATGCTTAGCATTTGTATTGCAGCTTTATACTTAGCATTTGTACATGTTTTGTTGTTTTGTACTGCATGTTTTTAATTTTTCAGAGTTTTAAGATTTTGTTGTTTGCATTTTTACGGTTTTTGATCAAGATTTCTGCAGACAGATCTAAGTCTTTTAAGTTTCGTACTTAAGTTTGACATTTTTGTACAAAGTTTCACTTGATGACTACGCTATATACTTAGTACTTTTACATTTTCATGTTACTTTACTATTTCACACTTAGTACATTTGATTCAATTACATTTTCATTCTAAGTTTTAGTAGATAAATCAGAGTTTTAACATTTTTGACGAAGTGTTTTTTACATTTTTACATTAAGTTTTAACATTTTGTAAGTGCATAACACTTTTACTTTGAAAAGTTTCGTACTTTTACAACTTTGTTCTAAGTTTTTCTGGAAAAATTTAAGTTTTGCATCCTTATACTTAGCAATTTTACAGGTTTTGCTGTTTTTGTACTGCGTGTTTTCAATTTTTCAGAGTTTTAGGATTTTGTTGTTTGAACTTTTACATTTTTTGATCAAGATTTCTATAGAGAAATCTATGTTTTGCTGCTTTATACTTGATATTTTTACATTTTTACGATGTTTTAACACTTTGTACTTAGTAATTTTACGACTTCAGTCTAAGTTATAGCAGATAAATAAAAATTTTTTTTACGTTTTGTACTTAGTACTTTTACGCTTTCGTGTTGTTTTAATATATTACTCTTAGTAGTTTTACATCTTCATTCACTGTTTTAGTAGATAAATCTAAATTTTAACATTTTGTACATAGTACTTTTTACGTTTTTGCACTAAGTTTTAACATTTTGCAAGTGCATCATACTTTTGTTTTGAAAATTTCCGAACTTTTACATTTTTTCTTCTAAGTTTTTCTGGATGAATTTAAGTTCTGATGTTGTATATTTTTTATTTCTAGCTTTCATGCTGTTTTGTAGTTTTCACTCTTAGTGCTTTTACATTTTTTACGGAACTTTTAGTAGATGAATTTAGGTTTTGTAATTTTACGTTTCATACTTTTGCATTTTCGTTCTGTTTTAACGTCTTGTACTTGCTATTTTGATATGTTAATTAGGTGAATATAAGTTTTTTCAATTTGTATATATTACTTTTACTTTTTCCTAGTGATGTTTTAGATGAATCTAAGTAACAGTTTTTTATACTACTCTTAACTTTTGGTGTTTTGTACTTTCTTATATTTTTTTTTGCGTTAAGTTTTAATATTTTGCAAAAGCGTAACACTTTTGTTTTGTAATTTTGTATTTCCGTTCTTTTCTGAATGAGTTTAAGTTTTTAAAGTTTATAGTTTTAAATGATTTGTTCCACGTATTTCTAAGTTTCCTCAGTTTTAGCATTTGCTCTTAGCACTTTTACGTTTCACATAAAGCTCTTTGCAATAGATTTAAGTTTTGTGATTTAAATTTTTCAAGTTTTACGATTCTATTTCAGTGTTTCTAGTGAAGTTATTATTCTATTTCTCTTTTCAGATTTTCAAATCTCTTTTAGTGAGTTTAGATTTACTTTTTAAGTCTCAAATCTTTATTCCACAGCTTAAATTGTTTCGGATTTTTGATGATTCAGTGTTGAAATTTTAGTTCCAAGTTTCAACCGTTTGAATAAGTACTTTTTTTTTTAAATTTTCATGCGAAGTTCTAAAATTTTGCAAGTAGAAAATAATTTTGTTTTGCAAGTTCAAACATTTTTATTTAGTAAAATCTTACATTCTCTATTGTTTTACAGAATGAATCCTACTAGTAGCTTCTGCAGCAATGAAAAAAAGGTTGGGGCTAATAGAAGAAAACACTATCAAACATGTTTTTTTGCGAGTAAAAATCATCTCTCATTAACGTATTTTTGTTTTCATTAAGCCGATATTCACCACCATCAAGTAATGTATCCATTATCTACAGTTAAAAATTAAGTACAATGGAGATGCTTTGTATGTGAAAAGGAAAGCGATCTTTGTCAATCACTTCATTCAATGTAGAAAGAGAAAGTATGCCTATAGGGGTGGAGAGGGGACCTTTTCTTTTCTGTCCGATCGTCACAAAGGACCTAAAGCCATAAAAAAACACCTGCACTATGATTTCAATCTTTTAGCGCAATACAAGTTTGGTCATGTCTTGCAATGCTGCAGGAATTATAACTTTCGGCAAATGTACCCTGAATGGATACATTCTCTTCAACTGTGATGTATACTGCATTCTATTTGGTTAACTTTTAGCTTCTATATTTCTTGAAAGAAAATGCTACAAGACTGGAAAGTGAAAAGTCACTGCTTCTACACTTGCTTAGTAAAGATGAATTTTTGCTCTGCTCTTTTTTAAAAGCGTTTCTAAGTTCCTTACACGCTCGACCATGGATTTTTCAAGAATCAATTATCAATCTACTGAATCTCCTGCTAGGGTAAGTTGAATATACCTTTTATCATCACTAATTTGTATTAAGAATATTATTATTATTTTTTAATATCATTTAAATGTAATACTTTAATAATTCCCTTTGCATTTAAAATAACCTCTTTTTAAGCATTCACTTTTTAGCGCTATCATTTTATAATTAATTTTTTTTGTTAATATGAAATAGTTCCTGCGTGAATGCTAAGTCAAAACATTAAAAAGATCGAAGAAGAAAATCTTTCTAAGTCGAAAAAAAAAAATAAATACATAATAGGATGTAAATAGCGACAATGAATTTAATTCATTATACATTATAATTATTTTTTGTAATATAAAATAGTTCCTGCTTGAATTCTGAGAGAAAACATTAGAAAAAAAATTCTAAGTTCAATAGTAATTCTTCTCGTAGATGGCGTCACAATCGGTTTTACATTAAGTCTGAAACTGAAACTAAAAAGTGTTGCCATTCCAAAACTATAAACTTTTTAACGGTTTTCGTAGTATTGAAACAGTGCTATAGTAGTTCCACTATTTGCCGCTAGGAGGCGGAATAATAGGGTTAAAACCTAAATTAAAGTGTTGCCATTCCAAAACTATAAACTTTTGAAAAACAACTCAACTCTACTTGAAAAACGCCTGAGGGCATACAACTCAACTCTACTCGAAAAACGCCTGGGGCAAAAACAACTCAACTCCACTCGAAAAATGCCTGAGGGCATACAACTCAACTCCGCTCGACTAACGCCTGAGGGCACGCCTGGGGGCATTGGGAGGCGGATTAGCCACGCCCCCTGATCCGCACTCCGCCTCTTGTTGGTGAACGCCCATTATTCCCCTACTTGCGATTGTTCTAACTAATCTATCATATACATTTCAATGATGACAAGTACATTTATTTTTATTTACAAAAAAATTTAGCTTGCTTAATTTTTTTAAAAAATACCTGCATAAATGTAAAGGTTAACAAGAAGTTCCGTCTAGAACTATACGAGCCTACTTTCCCGTATACACCAAATTCAAATTTATAATCTAGCTATCTCTTTCTCCTTTAGCTTTAGTTTTTAATTATTTCAAATATACCTTTTTCAACGGATAATACATATTCATTCACTCATTCATTCTTTCCTTTATTCAGCCATTCATTCATTCATTCGTTTACTCATTCATGTCTTTAACCATTTATTTACTCATTCATATATTTATTCCCTCATTTATTCATTCTTTTCCTCATTCATTTATTCATTGATTCATTCTTTCACTCCTTCATTTATTTATTAATTCATGCTTTCACTCATTCATTTATTCATTGAGAAATATCCTTAAAAATCCCGATAAAAATTTTTTATAGGAAAATAGGCTCGTTAGTTCTGGGTGAACTTTCTATTTGCACATGTTCTACGTTATAAGAGCTTTCCGATAAAGTTTGTTCCAAGCAAATCGGTCCGTTAGGTCAGGATTTATATAGGATAGAAATTTCCCCGTAAGCGCTATGTTAATTTTTTGAACCGTTCAAAAATGAACAAAAACTGTTCAAATTGATATTTCACGCCAAGATATTCTTCCAGTAAGCTTGTTCATTGGAACATGGATCTTGTACCCATAGTTTACATCAATTGCGTCATTTTCGCCCATAGGTGCTAATGTTAAATGTTTTTGAACTGTTCAAAATTGAACGAAAAAGTGTTCAAATCAAAAAGTAAAATATGGAAATGAGATGTCCTCGCCGAGATCTTTCGAATGCAAAAAGAATTTTTCGAATCGGACTATTCGTTCAAAAGTTATTAGGGGGGGACAGACCGACAGACACACATTTTCCCCATCTCAAAACCCTACTTTCAAATTTTTTATTTTTCAATATTTATTTAATTACTTCACTTTTTTTTTACTTTTCTTTATTTTTAACGATATTTTTCCGATACATTAAGCCTTCTTTCATACTTTATGATTATTATTTTTACTTTTACGGGAAAGTAGGCTAAAAACCAAGTTACACTAAACCTTTTATTACACTAGAACGCACTAATAATATATGTGAGTATGTATATGTATTTACGTTTGTCTTACAGTAGGAGATAAAAACTAAGGTGTGTTTAAATTTGATTTGCAAAGGTTTTGCTATTCAAATGTTATTTTAGCTTTGAATTTTTTTCTTTCTTTGAGCTTAGCATGAGAAGTGACCAAATCTTGGAAAAGGTGAAAAAAGTGACAAAATATTCAAAAAATGAGCAATACAAGTCTTGAATATTAGTTAAAACTGTTTTTAATTTTCTTTCACGAAAAAATAAATCTGATAAGCAGTAAGAAACCCATGATGCTGCTCACAACGCCCGATATGTCTAAATAAAATACTTATTACCAGCCGTGAAGATTATGACACTTAAAAGACATACAATAAGTTAAATATTTCACATTAATTTGAATAATGTACTTATTTTTGCAAAACTAATTATAAACGCATAAAATGGAACTAAATGAGTGCATATTCAACATGATAATTTATAAAAGAATGTTAGTTTACTTTTTCGTCTTCAAGACTCTTCTCTAAGTCATGCAGATTTTGCTCCAGTAGTTTAACTTGTTTCTTTGATTCATCAAGTTGCTTCTCAGCTTCCTCCACAACTTTGTGACTTTTTTCTTCAGCATCCGCGTATTTTTTCATGAATTTACACAATTCTTTTTGGCAGTTAATGAAATTTTGCAGACATTTCTAAGGAACAAAAAATACATGTGATTCACAGGCAAATAGAGCTTTTACTTTTGCTTTTCTTCTTTTTGACGAAAATAAAATTTTTGAAACATACTGAGACAAAAATATAATTAAAAATGCAGCACACTGTGAATGAAAAAATGTTATTTCAATAATTTTCACATGTTAACAAACATGTATAATTCGCTTTATTGTCACTAATTTAGTACTAATCTCCTATTGGGTAATGATTAATAAAACTTACAGCGTTTTAAAATAAATTCCCAAAAATTAATCACACGAATTAATAAAACTGCTATCAGACGTGCCAACCTGCCAGAATTGAAATGCAGGAGGTTTCTGATCGAGAATTCAGGAGGATAATAAAAAATTAAGATTTTACACTTTTCATTGCAATTGTTGTTAATGTACTTAACTAATCTAAATTTCAAATGCAGGTAGGGCAGCATAATACATATATTTAAGGGAGATTTTAAGTAAGTTCATGAAAAGATGCCTGAACTTTTTTGTTAAGAGTAAAATGGCCTTGAAATTTTCTTTACTTATACAGGTGTTATATATTTCTTAGCCCTTACTACAGTCCTAAAAACCCTCTATCTTTTACAATAGCAGGGACCAAATTCTCAAATCTGATTTAGGTAATTTTGAAGAATAAAAAAAGATTTATTTCGTTAAAAACTCAGTATTTTTAAATTAATGAAAATGTGTATGCTATTAAATATGGAAAAGAATTCAATGGGCTTGAAAAGCAAACAAATTTCCTAATCTATACAATGAGAACTGATTCTAAGATTTAATATTCTTATTAATAAAAATGTACAGGTGTCGATCCAGCTTTTTTTTTTTTTTTTTTAAAAAGGTTCATTTTTTGTGATTTGAAAACATTTTTGTGAAAATTCAAAATTTAAACATAAAGTGATAAGAATTTTTGTTATTTTTTACTGCTTATTTAATAAATAATTTTGCAAAAAGTATGATTTGGTAGTATATATATGCATTACAAAAGCCTAAATAAATGACAAAAATAAACCTGAATTCAGCATTTAACTTTTTGATAAGTGAGAGCTCCTAACAAGCACAGAATTTCGTTTCAAAAATTTCAAATCAAAATTTTACAGAAAATAAAAAGGAATTTATTCCATTTGCCCTTTAATAAAGCTTAATAAACATCAATGGTGAAAAAAATTCAATTCTAACAGCAGATGCAAAAATATTGCCTTTTTTTTAAAACGTAAGCATCAAATACAAAGACGGAAAATAAAAGATTTGATAGAAGTAGAATAACTTCTAGATTTCCTTTTAATAAGGCTATAATAATCAACAGTAATAACTACTGGCATTATCGTCGGAAATTTGGAGTAAATTAAAAACAATAGCGGAAAAAAATTCGCTGAATTTCAGTAATTTTAGCTAATTCTCGAAATTATGAAAATACCGATTTTCAAAATTTCTGGTATTAAAATGTAATGTATTTCCGGCATTAAAGTGCGATAAAATACTGGAATTCCAGTGTACAACAAGAACACAATCATCCTTGAATATTAATCAGGTCTCAGAGTTGTCATGGAATTATTGATTCTTCTTTTAATGTACTGAAATATTCTTATATTTCACCCTAAATAGTATTCTTTAATTTCAAGGTATTTTCACGGCGATATTTAGCGCATACGCCGACTTTTCCTCTCCTAATGTAACGTGTTCAGCCATCGGCCGCCGCCGCGACTGATGCGTTCACTGCCGTGCCGCGTCGCGCATGGTGGGGAGTTGGTTTTCCAAGAAAAGGAAATTTCAGGGGGAAAATGCAGTAATTTTAAATTCGGTGACGGATCAGTTTCAATTCGGGAGATTTTGGATCGATTCAGGAGAGCGGGAGATGAAACCCAAATTCGGGAGTCCCCCGCAAAATGCGGGAGAGTTGGCACGTCTGTGCTATTCATTAATCAATGCTGTGATATACATACATATATATATACAGTGAAACCCCGATTTAACGTCCCCCGAATCTACGTTTTTCCCGCATTTTACGTTTTTTTCATCCGGTCCCAGTTTTTCCGTATACTAATAATGTTAATTTAACCCGGATTGTAAGTTTGTTATAAATGAAATTTCCCGCATTTTACGTTTTCCCTGGAAAGTGAAACAAAGAAAAAATGTTCTAAAATAAGCAATATTTTTCCGTTTGTGCTTTTTTAAAGCTAATCCACGTTGTTGAAAGTTAAAACCTTTTTGGCGGAGGTGCAAAGAAGTCTAAAACTGTTTTGGCGGAGGAGCACATAAGTCTAATCAGTTTTCTCGGAGGTGCAAAGAAGTCTAAATCTGTTTTGGCGGAGGTGCAAAGAAGTCTAAAGCAGAGTTAGCGGAGGGGCAAGATGTCTAAAACTGTTTTGGCGGAGGTGCAAAGTAGTCTAATCTGTTTTGGCGGAGGTGCAAAGAAGTTTTAGCGGAGGTGCAAAGAAGCCCAAAACTGTTTTCGATTAGGTGCAAAGAATTCTAAAACTGTTTTGGCGGAGGTGAACAGAAGTTTAAAACATTTTTCGCGGAGGTGCAAAGTAGTCTAAAACTGTATTGGCGGAGGTGCAAAGAAGTCTAAAACTGTTTTTGCGGAGCTGCAAAGAAGTCTAAAACTCTTTTGGCGGAGGTGCAAAGAAGTCTAATACTGTTTTGGCGGAGTTGCAAACAAGTCTAAAACTGTTTTGGCGGAGGTGCAAAGCAGTCTAAATCAGTTTTGGCGGAGGTGCAAAGAAGTCTGAAAATGTTTTGGTGGAGGTGCAAAGAAGCCCAAAACTGTATTGGCGGAGGTGCAAAGAAGTCTAAAACTGTTTTGTCTTAGGTGAAAAAGTATGATACTGTTTTTGATTAGTTGCAAAGAAGTCTAAAATTGCTTTGGCGGAGGTGCAATAAAGTCTCAATCTGTTTTGGTGGAGGTGCAAAGAAGTCTAAAACTCTTTTGGCTTAGGTAAAAAAAGTATAAAACCGGTTTGGCGGAGGTGCAAAGAAGTCTAAAACTGTTTTGGCAGAGGTGCACAGAAGTTAAAAACATTTTTGGCGGAGGTGCAAAGAAGTCTAAAACTGTTTTGGCGGAGGAGCACAAACGTCTAATCAGTTTTGGCGGAGGTGCAAATAAGTCTAAAGCAGAGTTAGCGGAAGTGCAAAGATGTCTAAAACTGTTTTGGCGGAGGTGAACAGAAGTTTAAAACATTTTTCGCGGAGGTGCAAAGAAGTCTGAAAATGTTTTGGTGGAGGTGCAAAGAAGCCCAAAACTGTATTGGCGGAGGTGCAAAGAAGTCTAAAGCAGTTTTGGCTTAGCTGAAAAAGTATGATACTGTTTTTAATTAGTTGCAAAGAAGTCTAAAATTGCTTTGGCGGAAGTGCAATAAAGTCTCAATCTGTTTTGGTGGAGGTGCAAACAAGTCTAAAACAGTTTTGGCGGTGCTGCAAAGAAGTCTAAAACAGTTTTGGCGGTGCTGCAAAGAAGTCTAAAACTCTTTTGGCTTAGGTAAAAAAAGTATAAAACCGGTTTGGCGGAGGTGCAAAGAAGTCTAAAACTGTTTTGGCAGAGGTGCACAGAATTTTAATCTATGAAAACAGAAACGCATTCCACAGATTCCTGTCTTCTGAAACCGGTTTCTTCTTACTGATCTTGGTTTCCACCCCCCCCCCCACCTTTGTTGAACTTACAGCATAAACTAGATAGACAAGGTCTGGAGGCGTGGTCGGTAAGCAGGAGTCTTTCCCCGTTAAACAGGTGAAGGAGTCCTTCGGTGAGAGAGGGCTTCGTCGTGCCATGTTAATTCTCGTAGAGATTTGAAGAGTGATTTATTTTAGTTTCTTATTGCATGACAGAAACATTTTAGCACAATTATTTTCTATCACACGCAAGGACACAGTTCATAGATTAATGGACAAGTGTTTTTTATTGGTATTACCAATAATTAATTAGTAATAGTGATTTGAAAATGGTCTATTGAGCTCATTGAGAGTAGGAGTTAGTTTCTTGCCCTCTTTTGTGAAACTTAATGTCATACAGTAAAGCTCTTTGCAATGAATACAATTCGTATTGATTTTACAAGGTTTTTAACTGACTTCAACCTCATTATGTCTTGCCCTTGAGATATCAATGCGAAAAATAAAAACATTTGTAATATTACGTTAATAAGCCAAACATCAAATATACCTATTCTTTTCTTTTTCAGTTCATTGAAAAATAAGGAAGGAAAAACAAAAGCGTTTAAGCTGTTTTTCTTTTCAAAATCTGAAATAAATTTAAAGAAAACAACAGCATGAAGAAAAAATTTTAGTTTTGAAAATAGTTTTTTAAATTTTTTAAGTTCAGAAAATTGTTTACTTTAGAAAATTGTCAGTTAAAACTTTAATGTTTCTCCGATACAGTTCGTAAATCTAAAATTAATAGTCATGTGACATTAGCCTGTAGGACTGAAAACATCGGATTGGGATCATTCATAAATGATGTCACGCTTCGAGGGGGAGAGGGGTTTGTGAAATTGTGACAAGGGGTGGGGAGGGGTATGTTGAAGTGTGACACTTTGTGACAAAAGGGGGAGGGAGTCAAATAAATGTGAAAAAAGCGTGACATCATTTATGGACGGTCCCATTGTACCCTTAATTAAAATGCGATTGTTTTTTAATGAATTACACAAGGTGAAGTTTGTTCGAAGATTGCAAACAAACGGAATAAATTAATTTATTATCTAAGTGTTGTGAAATACAGTCAGAAATAGAATATATATGTAATATATTGGTAAGGGGGAAGCATGAAATGCATTTTAAACATATTTCTGAAAATTTAACAATTTTACTTACATTATTAAAAGTAGAGAATAAAAAATAAACTGGAGCGAACACACACATATGTATACTTGGTGATGCAACGAACGTTCGGCCTTTCTGCGAGTATATTTCAAGCATCGTTCATGTCTTTTAAGATTTAATATTATTGAAATGTTAATTTCAACGTTGCATTTATTATTTAGGGGGCGGGCATTATCAATAAAGCAGAATGGAATTTAACTACTGGAAAAAATAGTTTAATTTCTATTGAAAATTGCTCTTGATTTTTAAATAAAATTAATTTTGTGTATTTGTTACGCATTTTTGGTATTCTTTGATATTATTTTAGAAATGGTGTAGTCATATTTTAAAGTATTTCTCAACAATTGCTTTAGTTAATTTATTTATATGACTTTCTTGTTCTTCATAATCAAGAATACGATACCCCAGAGATTTAAAAATAGAATTAAAATTTACGCTTTTCATTGTTAATATTGCTATTATGTTTAATAAATCAGGTTTGTGCTTTTGTGCACAGAATGGGTCTTGATCGTTTGCCTGAAAGCAATCTCAGCTCTTTTACAGATCAGAAGCAAGTTCAGAAATTGAGAAGACTTACCCACGTGGTATGGGACGGCGAAAAGCTTTGATCTCCGCCCCCTGTCAGTCAAACTGGTCCCCACCATTCCTGCTTAGGAACTAACAATGGCGCGTGAATAGAAGGGCTCGTCTAGTTACTATATGGTCTAAGTTGTTGAACACCTACTGTCACGACTGTCTACTTCCCTGAATTCACCACAGTTGGCGGGGGAACAAAGTTCAGAAACAACACACTTTATTGGTGTAGGAATGAGACAGGCAGGGAAAGAGAAAGACCAGTTACGTCGGGGGGGGGGGGGGCGTCCTTACCCTTCTACACGTTTTCAGATAAGCCTGAAAACCACTGTATAACACTGAACATTCAGTTGCTGTTACGCGGTGGTCGCATTTCTAAACTTTTTGTGCCAAAATGACGAGTAAGAAACGCAAAAACTTTTCTGTTGCTGAGAAAGCCGAAATTGTTAAACAATTTGATGAATTTCAAGGAACCAAAGTAGCGTTCGCTCAATCGCAAGGAATTCCCGTGGCAACCCTGCAATCCATACTTTTCTCCACCAGACCCCTACCTGTTAGCCGAGGCCTTAGGATTGCTTACGCACGGGGAGAGGTAGTGGGGTCTACGGATTTTACATGCACCTATCCCCAAGTATACATGGTGGTCTTCAGTGGGTATAGAACGCGCGACCTTCCAGGTGGAAGTCCGACGTGCTAACCACTAGGCTACGACGGCCCCCTGCAATCCATACTACAGAAATAAGAATGCATTGAAAAAAACATTGAGAAAGTGGATGAAAAAAATTCCAAGAAACGGAAAACATTGAAAAAATCGCCGTACGACGAGCTGGAAGGTATTTTAGTAAAGTGGTTTAAAGAAGCTCGTGCCGCAAATGTACCTATAAATGGCACGATACTAAGAGAAAAAGCTCTAGAAATCTCCGATAGGCTTGGTGGTTTGAAAGACTTCACAGCTTCAAATGGATGGATTGACAGAATGAAAAAAAGACATAATCTTGTGTATAGATCGCTTTCGGGAGAATCATCAAGTGTAGATGAAGCTACAATAGAAGAATCGAAGAAAAATCGACCAAATTTGACCAAAGGATACAAGCCAAAGGACATATTTAATGCGGGCGAGACCGGACTTTTCTTTAACCTCCTACCGGATAAAAGTTACGTTGCTAAAGGAGACTCCTGCCATGGAGAGAAGATATCTAAATTGCGTCTTACGGTTTTACTGTGCTGTAATTTTGATGGAAGTGAGAAGCTGACGCCTCCTGTTGTTGGAAAGTCGCGCAACCCACGATGCTTCAAAAACGTGAGAAGTTTTCCGACAAATTATGAAGCTAACAAAAAAGCGTGGATAACCCAAGCCCTTTTCGAAGACTTTTTGCGCAAACTAAATAAACAAATGAAGTTGAAGAATCGTAAAATAATTTTGTTCATTGATCAATGCACTGCACATCCAGATTTGCAGCTATCTAATGTGCGTGTCGTATTTTTGCCTGCAAATTGTACAAGCAAATTGCAGCCTTGTGATCTCGGCATTATTCGCTCTTTCAAGGTTTATTAGTATAGAAAACAACTTGTCCAGAAAGCTGTAGCTGAACTAGAAAATGGAAACCTAAATGATGGATGCAAACTAAAGTTAAGTGTTCTGGAGGCTATGCATTTTATTTCTGCGTCGTGGAGAAACGTTACACAACAGTGCATTTCTCATTGTTTTGAAGAAAGCGGAATCGTAGCGTCTAATGAACCGGGATCATATGAAGAATCAGCTGCGGTGGACTCAGAGGAAGACAACGAAACAGTTATCTATGACTTCGACGATTACATCCCGGAAAACTTAGCAACATGCGAAGCTGAAAGAGTTACTGCTCCATCCGTAGACGACCTTATGGACTTTTCGTCCGCCGATGAAGATCAACAAGAAGAATCGGAAGCACAGCCCATCCCTTCTTTCAATATTGCAATGAAGAACTTGCAAATAGCGAAAGGCTATTTTCTTTCTTATAAAGACCAGGATAAAAACTTGCAACGTATTTCAATCCTAGAAGATGCTGCATTCACTTTGAACTCAATGTCTAAAAGACAATCCACTATTATGGATTATTTTCTACCTAAACACCAGGAATCGCATCTAAATGTGTTAAAATTATCTTAAAATGGTATGTATAATAATGTCCTTTTCGTAAAATATAGATATTATACCTTCTGAAAGAGTTATCTTTACGACCTTTAGTTTTTTTCTATTTGATTTTTGCATTCTATGCATTTCCCGTATTTTACGTTTTTTTCACCCGGTCTCTTGAGAAACGTAAAATCGGGGTTTCACTGTATATATAATATTCATATAGACTACCGGAAAAGTGTTATTAACAATCTGTTCAAAAATATTTCATATGTTTTTCGCTTGCGTGATTTTTAAAATTATTTTTGTAAGTATTATCTCATATCATTTTTTCTCTAAAAATTTAACTATACAGGCACAAAATCCAAACTATCAAGAAAACATCACAGGAGTATGAAACTGATTACCCAAAAAGACTATAATAAAGAAATTGAAACTCTTAAGAAGTTGCATTTCCCATGCAAAAACCATTTTAACAGTTTTTTTTTTTTAAGATTCTTATACAGAGCTTCTACAGGTCGTCTATAAACGGTCTGAAAATGAACTTTCATACCCGCACCTCGACGAACCATGGTTTGACGAACAAATATGCAGATGGTGTCGATTTTACTATTTCATCAGGTACGGTCAAGCATGTCCGCTTGACTGTACACAGCGCTATTGCGGTTGTAATCCCGACCTTTAAAGCGTCAATATTCGACACTTTCCTCCTGTAAACGATGTCTTCTACAAATCCCCAAACGAAAACATCCAGGGGCGCTAAATCAGGTGATCGTGAAATACATTTTATTCAAAGCCTATCCTAAATTGCCGATAAAAAGACTGCAGTTATCTAAAACAGTTAACTCGGGATAATTGTGTAAGTGATTAAACAACATTTAGGTCATTTTCCAAATTTTTCATGATCAGCAGAAATTTGGACATTGTGCAGTTTCTAGCTAAAAAACGACATTGGTTCTCAAGGCTTGTCTAGTAATAAGATTAATTTGTGCTGTGCATCCATTTAAATCCAAGATAATAATTCAGAAATCAGTTAGGAGCCTATTAGCGATTTCAATTCAAAGATGATTAATCTGTGAAAACTTTTAAAGTAAAAAATGATGCAAAATGAAAGTAGTTTTACTTACTTCGTTTTCCTTTCTTGACATCAGGAACAAATTTTCAAGCTCTAAATTCCTCTGCTGAATCTAAACATGTATCAAGATAGATATTCATAAAATAATAAATAACGCATATAATTCATATTTTTTACTTTTAAATGTTTACATTATTTCTAAAACGCAACATTCCCAAACGATTTCTTTAAACCGTCCTGCTCGTTTAGTATTTCCACCAAAAACCGATCACATTCGTCTCCCTTCCTTGCTTTTGTCCTCACCAGACAGTTGTATAATAATCGTGTATACTAGGAACCGTTTATACGCAATCAAATTTAAAGTAATTACTGGATTTAAAACTTGTCACGACTTAAGTCTTTAGTGTAAGCATAAGCTTGAATTTATTCTATTATTTTCTTCTTTCTTTAAAATAAAAAATAAATACAATTAACATCAAAGTTATATGAGCAGAAAAGCCAAGAGAAGGTTTTAAATTGAGCAATCTTGAGAGAGGAAGGAAGTATGGCGAAAATTAAAATTACTTTTAATGACAACGGCATCCAGGAGTGGATTTCTCCCGCAAGACAACGTTGACGTATGGCGTCAAAAATATTTTTGCAAAAAATATCCTTGGGTGGCGCAAATTTTTATTATTATTAATTTTTTTTAAAGTCAAAGTAGAACTATATATTTCAGTGGAACAGAGCCTAATCAGGACTGAATTTCTCAATGAGAGGTTTTTATTTAAGTGTGCAAAGCAATTGTCTAAATCTCGGAAACAATACAAAATATGTTACAGTTCCTCAAAGGAAAAAAAAAATGGGGTTCCCCCCCCCCCCCCGCCTCCCTTTTTTTCAGCTATACCTTATTTAATTATTAAAATTGAGAAAATTTTTGAACTGGAAAATTTGATTCTCTCATTAAAACGTCTTTAACAGTTTAAATTTAAATCTTTTTTATTTTTGTGAGCGCAAACTCAACTTTTATTTTTTTTTAAATTTCAGTTTATGAGTAAATTAAAATGCGTTGACCTACCTTTTTCGCTAATTGAATTACATAAAAAGCAATTTTTATTAGTATGTAGTTGAATATTTAAATAATTAATTTGAGTATTTAGCTGTGTATTTTTTATTTATTTTTTATAATAGAATTTAACAAGCTAAATTACATTGTTCCTAACATGTAATGTCTGATGATATAAGCAACATTTTCTTTTTCGAACATAGATCACAAATTTAAAATATTATTTTTAACACATAAAAGGTACTCATGGTGGAAACACAATCCAAGAAAAAAAATCCCTGATAATTCAATGATATTCCCTGGTTGAGCTCCAAAAATGTCCCTGATTTTATAACTGTAGTTGTGAGATACACAGCATCATTGTCATATATAATGACAGTATCACAGGTGGTGAAACCAGAAAAATTATTTAGTGGGGGGGGGGGGGGGCATTGTACTTTTCCATCTGAACTTACTGCAATTCCTTTTTTTTTTCTTTTTTTTCGAAGGGGTGAAAAAAAAAGAGAAAATACCTATGTGGTTTTTTCATCTCAATTTAAAAGCAGCACGAAATAAATATATGTTTTCATTCATTATTGGCAAGTAGTGAGATAAGGCACCTAAGTCCGGTAACCCGTGCTTCCACGAGCACCAAGAGCAAAAGAGCGTGCTTGCTTTAACTCGAAATCTGATTTTCCAAAGTGATAAGCAATCTACTGCATTCTTAATAAGACATGCCTGAAAGTATGATTGAATGATAAGCGCAAAGTAATTCATTAGAAATTTGTTGAAAAATAATAATAATAACAATGAATAAATAACTAAATAACGGAGTCCACGTAGTTTTCTTTAAATTTTGCTGTAACAGTAATCTCTTGGGAAAAGATTACTATGTTCATTATTCTGTTGTAAAGCTACATGTTATTGAATTTTTGCTATTGAATGTAACTTATTATGATGAAATATATATTTTTTAAAATTTAGAAGCATCAAATCATTTCAAAATTAAGATTGATAAACAATGGTCATCAATCCATCATCCCAATTAGGTCATCTAAAATTGTGAAGTAAAGAGGAAATTAATTTTACCGGAATATTTTTTTATGGTTCATATAATCACGTACCTTTTCAATATTGGTATAGTTATTTGTGGTCTTCACTGATGGTGTCTTGGAATTCTTCAGCATTGTTAATTCAGTTCTACAGTTAAAAAAATTAATAAATATTTTTTTAAAAAAACGAAAATATCTCTATAACATAAGTTTTTATCATTACAGCAAGATTCCAATGATTCGAAAATTTGCGATCTGTATTTATTAGAGCTAAAGAAAACATTATTTCGGTTTTAGCCATTTTATTTACGAATCACTGGACCAATGCCATTTCTGTTGCGCTATAACAATGTAAAAACTATGAGAGATGGCGAGCGGTAGAAACAGGTTCACGAGTTTTGGTTTTCGATATTCATAAAGAAAATTAAATACAATTTTCTTACCCACTATTTTCTTGCCTACATATTTCTTTTTTCTATGGGAGTGTAAAATATGTTTTTTGGGTGGTATGTGCTGCTAAAGATGCAGAAATTTATACATTTCAAGCACTTTTCTGACTGGCTGCCATTCGTTTGCAGCCATTGGTCAACAGGGAAGTCTAATGTTTTCAAGAGCAATAATATTTTGTTTCCACAAATCCAACACACTTTTTAATAGCGCAAATGCTTCCAATGAAATAACTTGTTGTACAACCAGTAACTTACGTTTGAATGCTAGTTGGGAAATATCACAGTAATATTGCTAAATGATTTACGTCAATTAGTCAGCACTTCTGATAAGTATTTTTAGAACAAAAAACAATTACGTGCGTTAATAATAGTTTCATACTAAAATTGTCGCATTTTATATCGTGCAGTATGTCAAGTAAACATCAACATATTTTCAGCTCGAAAGAAACACATTCACGAATCAAGTCTTTCCGAGTTCAAACTCGAAATCAAAAAGCAGTCACATGAATATTGTCCTCAATTTTTTGCATCATTATTTTGTGACAAGTACATCTTTGTCGTAAACAAGAATTAAAAAAAAATTATGCGTGCTAAAAAATTTAAAACAGAAAACACATTATAATATTATGCAAGTTTTTGTATTTGTTATATCTGACGCTGGCAACGAAGAAAATGTTTTTAAAAAATTAAAGAGATAAAAAGTGAAACGTAAACAATCATGAATAATTTGGGAAACTTTACATAATATATTTTTACCTGCACTCCAGCAGCTCCTTTGTCATGCGAATATTTTTCTTTTCTGACATAACTAGGGATTGTTGGATGTTTTGGTTGCAAAGATCGTATTTTTTAAAGGCCATTTTGGCATCAGCAACTACATAAAGAATGAGGTATAAATATCAAGGAAATTGTATATATATAGTCATATGCATGTACATATTAAGGTAGTTCTTATGTGACGGAAAAAAATGCATTGTAAATTTTCAATATCGTAGTGGAATTGGCTGCCTCTGATTAGTTTCTCCTCCACCCCAAACTTATTTTGTTTCGATTATTTTTATTAATAAATTATATATATTGAGAAATAATAGTCTTTGATGTCTATCGAATTCTTCAACGCGTTCCACTTTTCAAAACTCCACCAACCCATATTATAATGGTAAAATATATGTCCTGTCGTTTCGTGGCTGGCGAACTAAAGTTAATTTATGATAACCACACGTATTATGAAATACAAATGATCACTTTTCATGAATTGAAGGATTAAATAGTAGAGACGATAATTTCTGAAATGTAACGTTTATTTATTTTTATGGGAATCCTTTTTCCTCCAAGCTATAAAATTACTAGATTGACCTGTCAAAAGTGCAAAAATTCATTTTAAGGACAACCATAATAGTTGTATATGTATGTAATATATATATTATATGATAAACCGGGTTTTTGTACTTACCAATGGTTAAAAGCTTTTGCTGTTCATTTGCAAGATCTCTACATTGCTCAGTTAATGTTTTAATGTTCTTTCGAATTTCAATTAACTGGCTGGAAATAGATTCTTGAAAATTGTTATGCAGCTTTAGTTTTCCTTCTAGTTCCTGGACTTTCTTCACTAAAGTTAGATTTTCTGACTGCAAGTAAACAAATTCCGTACAATGTAACTTATGGATGTTTCTTTTACGTCACTACTTTCAATTTTGGGGACGAAAAAAGTGATTATTAACAATATTGTAACATGTTAAGCAAAACTTTAAAATAATTTAAACTTATTGAACACTAATAAATGCATTAAAAATGGTATATAAAAAACACTTCATCGTCATAATAGAATTAAACATGGTTTTAAAATTTAAAACTACGATAAAAACTTAAAGGTAGGAACTTCAAACGTTGAAGTTACAACTTTTAACCGGAGAAATTAGAATTTGAAATATTTTAATATCTATAGTATGATAGTATATTTGTGTTATTAGTAATGAATCCTTCAAAAATTTGCAATTCATAAAGCTTTTTTTCGATACAACCCTTCACGAAATAGCGATTTCAGAAACCTTAACAAAAATATTAGTTAGTACCTACTTTTTAGTACAAAAACATCTTTCTTGAATGCCGACATTCATTTAGTTTATCGAGAAATCTTTAAAAACTGCTATACTTTTTTTTTGGAGAGGGGGTGTTATTTAGTGTATTAATTTTCAAAGAACCGCAAGAAAAATTTTTATTAGCATAGTTCGTTATTAGCTTAGCGTGTTTAGTCATTCGAAACAAGGGATTGATCATCATTATAGTTGTTAACATTTAAAATGCTAACATCAGGTATAGAATACAATATAGATAAACTGTTTGATTTCATAGAGGATTAAGAGATACCGTCAAATTATTTTGTTTCTCTATGCTCCTATACACATTTTTTGTTCTACGTTGTTTAATTAGACGTTAGAGAAGAGCAAAAGAAAAGTAAAGTTGGATACTTCAAATATTTTTTCCATTTCTATTTGATGTCTAGAAACATACCTTGGCTGCTCTAAGTTCTTCCTTTAGAGTTCTTATTTCCTGAGAATACGTTTTTGATATCATATGTTGCTTAACCTAAAACAGGTGTGTGAGGGAGAAAAAAACTCATATTCAAGCATTATTTCTTTATTAAAATGTTATCTCAACATCAATATATATAAGCGTTTATGAAAAGCATTACTTTTTCATCATCTGAAACGCAAACCTTATCTTCCAATCTTCTTTTCAGAAATGATATCTGTTGCTCTAATTCATCCTTTTCTCTTATGTGTTTTCTATGCAATTCATCCTATTTCGAGAAACAAAAAATAAAATATTACGTATATATATATATATCGATTCAACTAAGCTACTTGCAAAGTTCGATGAATGCTGGCAATTAGTACAGGATTGGCATCACGGTAGAGGGTTAATTGTGTAGAACGAACGGCTCGATCAGAATATCTTTGCATGTCTACTCTAATTTTTACTGAACTTCTACAGATAAATAACATAATAATAATAATAATAATAATAACAATAATAATAAGAATAATAGTAATAACAATAATAAAAACATGCATTTTTCAAATCATTGCGTCTGGAAAAAATTAAACGTTATGTGTTTTCTTCTCACTATTATAATGCCATTATGACTAAAAGGACTTAAATTTTTTTTGCAATAATAGTTCAGTAGTAATAAAATGCCCTACATATTAAATTGTTTAAAACTTGAAAAAAAAAATAAGTAAATAAACTGAAATAAACGAAATTAAAGAACAACAGAAGCGCTTTAGAAAATTTGCTTAAATCTAATATTTGTACAAAAGCAAAATTACCCGGCGACACCTGCTACGATAATATTGAGAAAATAAATCAGTCCCTTATATGTTTCATTATGAAACGAGACAGAAATTAGGTCTATTCTTGTTCCGCTACCAAATGAGAATTGCAATGCAAGAACCTTATTTCCATGTTAAAACAAGAAGTTCCGTCTAGAACTATACGAGCCTACTTTCCCGTATACACCAAATTCAAATTTATAATCTAGCTATCTCTTTCTCTCTCTTTCTTATTTATCTTTAGTTCTAATTATTGAAAATATACCTTTTTCAACGGATAATACATATTCATTCACTCACTCATTCATTCTTTCATTTATTCAGCCATGCATTTATTCATTCATTCGTTACCTCATTCAAGTGTTTATTCATTCATTTACGCATTCATGTATTTATTCACTCATTTATTTATATTTTCATTTATTCAATAATTTATTCATTCATTCATTTCCTCATTCATTTATTCATTGATTTATTCTTTCACTCTTTCATTTATTCATTCATTCATTATTTCACTCATTGAGTCACTGAGAAATATCCTTGAAAATCCCGATCAAAAAATTTCATAGCAAAATAGGCTCATAAGTTCTGGATAAACTTTCTATTTCTACATGTTCTACGTTATAAGAGCTTTCCGATAAAGTTTGTTCCAAGCAAATCGGTCCGTTAGATCAGGATTTATATAGGGTTGAAATTTCCCCATAAGCTCTGTGTTAATTTTTTGAACTGTTCAAAAATGAACAAAAACTGTTCAAATCAATATTTCTCGCCGAGAACTCCTTTCAATAAGCTTTCAATAGGAACTTGGCTCTTGTGCCCAGAGTTTACAGAATTTGCTTCAATTTTGTCCATAGGCGCTAATGTTAAAATTTTTTGAACTGTTCAAAATTGAACAAAAAATTATTCAAATCAAAAAGTAAAATATAGAAATGAGATGTCCTCGCCGAGATCATTCGAATGCAAAAAGAATTTTTCCAATCGGACAATTCGTTCAAAAGTTATTAGGGGGGGACAGACCGACAGACCGACAGACAGACCGACAGACAGACAGACCGACAGACAGACCGACAGACACACTTTTTCCCCATCTCAATACCCTACTTTCAAATTTTTTATTTTTCAATCTTTATTTAATTACTTCACTTATTTTTGACTTTTCTTGATTTTTAACGATATTTTCACGATACATTAAGCCTTCTTTCATGCTTTATTATTATTTTTTTTTACTTTTACTAGAAAGTAGGCTAAAAAAAAGAAGAGAAAAAAGGAAACTGTGACGGTAACTCTTCCTTTTGTTGATTCGTTAGTTGAGTGCACTTCAATGTCCTGTTGGCAGCTTTATAACATTTCTTAGTTGAAAAGGAATTTAATGACAACCTTTAAAGTCAAACTTTGCTAAAACGAGAGTAGAAGGACTGAGACTATTTGATTTATTTTAATCCGAGTGCTCCTAATAACTGGGTTTTCTATAAATTCAAATATTAGTACTGCATAAAAATAAATTTAATGAAAATTATGGTTAAAAACAGACTTGTACTTCTGATTTTTTCATCCTTTAATGAAAAAAAAAAAAAGTTTAAGGTCTTCGGAATATTTTTTTCTTGTGTTTTTCGGCAATCGTCGACTGTAGACTACGGCGGTACAGCATATGTACCGCAGAAATGTTTGACCTTCCTTACGGCTGCGGCACAGCATATGTACCAGACCTTTCGTCCCCTTCCTGAGCGGAAGGAAATCACCTCAGGAGGTGAGAAAATTAGAGTTATTAGCATTTCCTGTCCTCACGACTAGTCGTCTTGGCGAAATACGCGGCGTTGATTTACTGTCTGGCGGGTAATTGGAATGTTTCTGGTTTAGACACACATATATTCCACGGATAACATTTATTATAGTTATATAAATACTCACTGAAACACAGCCAATCACTTGAACGATCTCGGGGGGGGGGGGGGGGACATGTCGAGCTGACTTTTAGATATATAATGTATTTATACGTGTGTTTACGTATTATTACGCGTTGATGCTTTTTATCTATAAGTTTAATATATTCCCTTTGCTCCCCCCCTCCCCCCGTAGAGAATATTGAAATGACGGGTTTGGCTAAAGCTTTCAATATTTGTCATATTTTGGTATTAATTTTAAAAAGAGTTATTCTGTTGCGCTCAGAGGGCAGCCCTGGGTTAAAATCCAATTAGCAGCTCGATGGGCTGAAGGTAACATACTATGTTTATAATTCTTTCTTTCTTGATTTTCCAATAAAAACCACATGTACACTATGCGTGTCGAAGTCGAAATAATAAGAGTACAACCCATGTCCACCCCCCATGTCATACATTCCGGTAAGTGCATTCAACTAAAAATACAGCAATGAAGCAAAAGATAAGATAAACCAACGAAGTAAAAGTTGAAGTGATTGTGGGGGGAATGTAAGTACAATAGCTGGACATTCGGTCTTGCTTTGGTTAACAAAGGACATTCCCCAGGAGCCATCAGCAGACAGGGGTTTGTTCGAAGTACAACAGACAGTTTGAAGCGAATTCTGATTATCTTTGGTGAATGACCACTTTCCAGTTACTATACGAGTAAATCAGCAAGTCATTGTGGTGAAAATAGCACAGAAAAATTGTCTATTCATACCTGCAATTTTTAAGTGAATTAGGATAAAGCAGGGTTGGGTTTTAGCCGTCAAAAACTAGTTTTTGACGTGACATAGGTTTAAACCAGGTTTTAACCGGTTTAAACCGTCAAAAACCCAAATACAATTTAAATATGCTAAAAATATAAAAGAAGGTTGTTAATAATAGCAAGATACAGCATTGTTTTTGTTTACTTATAATATTCCTTTGTTTTAGTATATATTGAATTATAATTAAATATTAATTTATATACTTTTCTTTGTTTACGACTTAATTTTCAATTTTTCACACGTATTTCTTTCTGGTGTGGATTTTTTGCATATTTGACAAGAATACAGGGGGAAATTAAGAGAAGCTGTTTTAGTGGGAAATTTTTTTGTACTGGTAGGAAAGCATCTTTAAATATGCCCTATCCTGGGAAAAGTACATACCTCCATTAGATTTCAATTGTGATGAATTACTTTCTGCTTCTATCCATAAAAAAGTTTAAAAATCTAAATTTATTTCTTCAAAATATTAGTTTAAACTAGGGATGTAACGAATATTATTACATTCAAAACAATAGTGAAAATAGATTAATTTTAAATAGTTCTAAATTCTTAACAAACAGAATTAAATCATACATCATAGATTGTGTGTAATTGGTGTTTGACTTTGTGAATAATTTTAAATTTGACAAATACTTTCTATTACAACGATTTTGTAGAAATTTTAATATTCGGCTGCCGAATATTCGGTATTCGGTCTAGCCGAATATTCGGCTTCGGCCTGTTCGGCCTAGAAGAAAGGACCGAATATTCGGCTTCGGCCTGGAAGAAAGGACCGAATATTCGGTATTCGGCTATTCAGCCAAATCACTATTCGTTACATCCCTAGTTTAAACCTACACAATTTTAATTACTACAAATATAATTAAGGATTTATTAACTGTACATCTTTGCTGAAAGTAATTAAAAGTATGCATTTACAATAAAAAGATTCATTAAATAAGTGTTTGACAATTTCTATTAAAACAATTGGCACATTATAGTCTATTATCAGTTCACGTTCATGAAATATTCTACAAAGAGAATGTATCTCAAGAATGCACTGGCAGGGCACAGTAAAAGATGTGTTTTAGGACTTAAAACCCCTCCTACAGGGCATCCAGAAAAAAGAAACCAGTGTTTGTACACTTAAAAAACAATTCTTATGAATAAAAGCACTCTCAGGCATAGATTCTGGCTGTGCTACAGCAAGAATATAATTTTGTTATTTATACTCAGCAGTTTTAATGCATTTATGCTGATTTATTTAAAATTTATTGATTAAAGTCTATCCAATTATGCAAAATCATTTCTTTGATAACTTTTATTTTACAAATTAGGTTTTAGACACTTTTAGACGTTTTTGACAGGGAGGTTTTTGACAAGCCGGTTTTAACCATGGTTAAAACCGGTTACAACCGTCGCATGTCAAAAACCTGCCAACCCTGGTATAAAGTAAATCCGTTACGAGGAGATCAGTTTCAGCAATGAGGAGATACTTTACTTCCTTGTTCAGTTCGTGATCGTTTCATATTCGAATTATGAGATACCACATAAAGCAAGAAGTTAACTTAGGAGAAAAATAATAATCTATTACGGAGGGTGCGGGGAGGAACAAAGCACTTCAAATTATAGAATTCGTGTACTAATAACATACTTAAATTGTTTTACTTGTTTATTGAAGTTGTTGATAATGTATTTTGCAGATATTTAATATAAAATGTTGTCATCATGACTTGCACCTGAGATGTTTGTCGAACACTAGGCAAATTGCGTACAAGTCTCGAAAGAAAGCAAACCAAATGTCACAGAGCAGAAAATCGCAAAAAAAAAAAAAAAAAGGGAATATATATATATATTGATGCTCTAAAACAATGAAAAGTCACTACGATTCAACTATATGGAACAGCACTTATTATTGTTAATTTTAACTCTAATTTGGGCAGAAATTTTGATTGCATTTTTTGCTTAGCAAAATTTTTTAGACAAACATAATGAAACTCACATTAGACTTCAATGAAAAGCTATAATTTAAATGAGGAAGAAAAAAACTGCAAGTTTCCAAATTATTATTATTATTTTTATTTCTTCCTTCCTTTTTTATTATCTTTCGGAAATTAACTTTAGAAATCACATAATTAGTTCGAATTCGCGATTGGGAGCAAAAAAATAGCAACTGGCTAACGAAAGCTTATGTTTTGGTAACCTTTCTAATGAAGTCAATCACACTCAAATGAGGCATAATGAGAGTTAAGGACCCCCGTGGTTACACTGAGGGGAAAAAATTTCCGCAGTTTTGCCGTTGTACGGATGAATTTCGGGAGCTCGAGCGCCGTAAACTAAAGGTTAAAACTGTAGGTGAAGATAAGCCAAACTGAATGAAATTTTAAAAACTTTTTTTTTTTTTTTTTTTTTTTTTTTGAGCCATTGACTAATTTTTGTAAAATCATTTTTTTTTTTCATATTATTGCAAGGAAATACCGCGACATTTGTTTCCGATATTCCAATGATCAAATTTTGTCATTATTATGAAAGAAATACTTGCTAATTCTAAATCATGCTTGTAATAATCGATTTTTATAAATGGCTTTTAACATTGAAACAACCACTTGTTTTAATTTCCGTAGTTAAACCCAGTTTCTCGTTAAATCAGGGCTCGCATTAACCGAGTTCGACTGTAATGGTTTCAATTGAAGGAATTTATATAAAGATGCCAAATTAAGGGAAAATGAGCGAGTTTCACGAAACATGACCTGCCTTGCTTCGTGCGACAGTTTACGTTCGGAGAATTTCTTCGGCTAAGAAAAGTATTTTTGACAGAAGATAAAATCTCATCAAACGGCATTAACCTAATGGCAAAAAAATATTCCTATTCGTGCTAAGAGGAAAAGGGGGTACAGCAGAAAAGTGGCAAAAAATTAGCAACTTAGCTTAAATTGAAATTCAAGATCTGTCTAAAGCATTGACTTCAATAGAGAACTGGACTGACGACTTCTCGCCACCGCTCGTAGAGGAGATGAAGGCCTGCAACCCTACAGGAAACGCCCCAACTACTCCCGAGCGAAGAATCGTTTGCATTGTTTTCTATGGGATTTTGCATGATTTTAAATGCGGAGTACTCGTTTATTTTAAACGTTTGGAAAGTTATGAAGACATGAAATGATTAAGAATTCTTTACTTTCTGAGCTGTTAGCATCAGATTTTGTTTATGGGCACCGGATTGTTTTTAATACTTCAAAAAACATAACTCATCCTCAAGGATTTTTCTCGCCAAGTTACTTTCGGTTTTCCGCGCGTTTGTTAAGAAGAGCGAAATTCAGCTTTTTTTTTCTTTCTGTTAAACACAAAAAAGCTTGAAGAAAACGATCTTCTTTAACGATCCATGACAAGACTTATAAACTTCATAATATTTTTTGAATAAAATTTTCTTGTGTGGTTTTTCTAATAGCAAGTTGTAAATAAAATGACAAACAAAGAAAAGTGAAATTTTCGGGCAAAATTAGTATTCCTCCACATAAATGATTTTTAAGGGCACTCATGATTTTAATTAATACTAAATGATTTGTTATTGGTATTTTAACTAATATGCAAATTAAATTGATTATTAGTTAACATTAAAACAATAAAATTATATTTTTTTAGTATCATCATTTAAAAAAATTAAATAATACATATATGTAGTTTATTAATATGTAAAAAAATTTTTTCTTCATTTCCTTAAAGAAATATATCTATGTACATCTACATAAGCTGGGTTTTTTTTTATTTTATTTGCACATGAACTTCTTTCTAGGTAAGCATAATTATAAGCTGGGGAGCAACATTGTTATTATTATTATACATAGCGATACAATATGAATGATTTCTTAAAAAGTACATTTGATTTTTAAAAAAAGTAAAAATAAAATAATTTGTTTTATATTGATAGTTTTACTTATATTTTAATAAAAGTATGACTTTAAGCAATAAAATAACAATCATTTTTGATAATATCAATTTTGAAAAAAATAAATTTTATAAGCTATTTTGATTGATAAAATTTAAAAAACAAAATTTAGTTTCCTTAAAGCAACACATCACTCAATATATATTTGTAAACTGAATAAATGTACCTTCGCATATGAACTTCTTTTACAAGCTAGCTCGTCATATCGAGAATTCCCGGGGGGGGGGGGTGGCAAAGGGTGCAAAATCATACTTTATAGCAGAAAAACATTAAAATGTATGCATGTGTATAAAATCATAGTGTTTCTAAATCAGGGGGGGGGGGACTTTTGATTTTAAAAAAATAATGAAAGTACTTTTGATTAAAAAAATATAACAAACTATTTGTTTCATGTTGATATTTTAACTAATACTTAAAATTGTGGCTTTAATTCATTATCAAGCAATAAAATAATAATCATTTTTACAAGCTGGCTCGTCATATGTGAATTTCCCGGGGGGGGGGAGGATACATATTTACCCATTATAGAAGAAAAACATCAAAATACGCATGTGTGTAAAGTCATAGTGTTTCTAAAAGTCAGGAGACTTATGACTTTAAAAAAATAATAATAAAGTACACCTTGATTAAAATAATAATAGACTATTTGTTCTATATTGATATTTTAACCAATATTTAAATAAAATTGTGATTTTTAATCATTGCAAAGCAATAAAATAATAATAATTTCTGATAACATCAATTTTGAAAAAAGTCATGTATTTTATAAGCTATTTTGATTGATAATGTTTAAAAAACAAAATTTCACTTCCTTAAAGCAACATATAGTTTAATATATCTATGTAAACTGAATATATATACCTTGGCATATGAACTTCTTTTACAAGCTGGCTCGTCATATCGAAATTTCCCGGGGGGGGGGGGGGGGAAGGGTACATATTTACATATTATAGAAAAAAAAAGCATCAAAACATATGCATTTGTGTCATAGTGTTTCTAAGTCAGGGAGGGGGTACTTATGATTTTAAAAAGTAATGCTGAAAGTATTTATGCTTTAAAAAATAGTAATAATAAACTATTATTCGCGCTACAAGTCGGCATTGTATTTATTGTTACAAAATATCAGATCGGACTTTAATAAAGCGCACGCTCAACGGGGTTTTTTAGCGCCAACTTCGTACCTACGCCAAATTTCTGCCAAGTTAACGATAAAGTAGCCAAACTAGGAGCTGGAACTACACCCGAAGCGAGGCTTCACTCGGCCGGGGTGTAGTAGGAGATCGTCTAAAGCAGTGGTTTCCAACATTTTCTCCCTTTGGAACCCCTTCTAAAATCCGAAAGAATGGCGAACACCCTTCCGTAGTCGTTTGTAACGCGTAACAAAAATATGTATTTTGCACATTTATTTTTCATATTGCACAGTCGTTAATAACAAGAAATAGGAAACATCTAAGTTTAAATAAAAGCTAAAGTAAAAACTCCAAGAAAATTAATATATTTCTTTAATTACTACTTTTTTATTATGTCTTTTTGAATTCTTAATAGGGCAGCAAACAAGTATTCGCAATTTTTTTTTTTTTTTTAATTACCAATATTGCAAAAAAGTCATGGAATGGCATGAAAATTATACGCTCAAAACTTTGAATCGATCAATAAATATCTTCTGGTTTCTCTTTCGGGACACATTGCGATAATGCATAAAAGTTTGAATAAAATGATAAAGACCAGTACAAAATTTGAAATTAGTTAATAAATATCTTTCGCTTATACTTATTGTTCGAAAATAATGCATTAGCCGTACATTTTGTATTTTAGTAAATTTCATATTTTCAGCTCTTCGAGCTAACGCGGAAAAAATGGTAAATGATAGGAGAAAGAAGTTCAGAATTTAAAATGAATAATACCACATTTTCAAAATCAGGCAAAAGTAGCAATAAGTGCTTTCAAATTTTTGTACGCATGCTTCTTATGCCAGTCCCCAACGTTTCGGCAATATCGGAAAAACAAATTATAAAAAAGCATTATTATGCTTCGTCCTGATATGTATGCTAATTTATTATTTCATAAACGTCAGCAATTAACAATTCTGCCATTGCAATATTATTTTCACGAACCCTCTTCATACACCACGCGAACCCCTGGGGGTTCGCGAACCACCGGTTGGGAAACGCTAGTCTATGGGTCTAAGACTAGATCAGGGGTCTCCAAACTTTCCAGCCTTAGGGCCATATTGATTACTCCAGTAAATTCCAAGGGCCAAAACCATATTATCATTAATTGTTGCCGGTGGTAAAAAGTTGAATCAGTCCACTAGTGGTGTAAAATATGATTACTTTTTTGCCAGATGCCATTAGCGACGGGGAAGCTGATGTATTTTCTGTATCGTATGGGTATCCGTTATAATGGGGTACCCGCATCGTATCGCCATAGTAATCATTGATTACAAAAGTAATGAAATACACAAGTAATCATTGATTACTTTTTTCTTCAGTAATCGTTACTTCGGTTCCTAACGAGTACTCAAGTAACAAATGAGTATTTTTTTACATGAAAAAAAAAGTCCGAAAAAGTACGCCACGTTTAAAAAAGGCTGCAAATCGAACTAAAGTCCGCAAAACGGCAACACTGCATATTATTAATTTTCCTGTCATTATCTGTAATTTCTAGATTAGTCGTAGAGTACGAGCGAGCCATGAGGAGTAACGTGACAGGACATCTGGTGGACACAAGCAGAAATAGGTAGTACCTTCTATCCCTAACAGATGGCGCTAATAGCACTTACAGAATAATCTCGTTGGTTCGATAAAGTTCTGGTGTCTTCCACTCACTTCTAGATGGCAGTAAGTGAAATATATAAGAAGGCTAGTGGCGCAACCACAAGTCAGTTCCTATGACACTGCTGTGAAATAAAATAGTGCGTACCTCCTTAAAACGTGTTTGTGCGTGTTTAAGTTTAAGACATCTTTGTAACAATATTTTTATTTGAATTGTTGCTTTTGTGTGTGATTTAGTAGAATGGAAAAGAAGCGAAAAATTGATAGTGAATGCAGAAAATTCAAAGATCAGTGGAACATTCAGTATTTCGTAATTGAGTCCAGTAACAAGGCGCTATGTTTGATTTGCAATGAAAGCATAGCCGTTCTCAAAGAATATAACATTAAACGTCATTATGAAGCAAAACATTTTCAAAATTACTCAAAATATACAGGAAGTTTGCGGACAGAAAAATTCGAAGCTATGAAGCGCGGATTGAAATCGCAGAAATCTTTATTTACAAAACTCAAAACTGAACAAGAGGCTGCAACTCGTGCCAGCTTTCGTGTGGCTCTTGAAATTGCAAAACGTGGAAAACCATTCACCGATGGAGAAATGGTCAAAGAATGCATAATCGCAGTAGCCGAAGAAATGTGCCCTGAAAAGGTAAATTTATTAAAAATTGTCAGTATGTCAGCAAACACTGTGGCTCGAAGGGTAGAAGACATCGCTGAAAATATATCCTCTCAACTGTTCAACAAAAATGGACATGTTGAGTGGTTTTCTTTGGCCTTGGATGAGTCAACGGATGTGTCAGATACTGCTCAGGTGTTGATTTATATTCGAGGAGTAGATAAAAGCTATGAAGTGCATGAAGAACTTCTTGATATGTATAGTATTCATGGCACAACTACTGGTTCAGATATTTTTAAAGGAGTTGAAATGGCCATTAAGCAAAAGAACCTTCGATGGAAAAACTTGAAATGTATTACAACTGATGGAGGCAAAAACATGAGTGGGAAAGATAAAGGAGTGGTCGCTCTTGTGTCAAAGGCTGTAGAAAATGACGGTGGTTCAAAACCAATAGTCTTACATTGTATCATTCATCAACAGTCTTTGTGCGGAAAATGTTTGGATATGTCTGAAGTTCTGAAACCAGTCATATCAACTGTTAATTTTATCAGATCTTTTGGGCTGAATCACCGACAATTCGTACAATTTATTAAAGAGATTGGAGAAAATGACTTACCTTATCATACTGCCGTACGTTGGCTTAGTTGTGGGAAAGTCCTTCAGCGCTTTTTTGAACTTCGAGCAGTGATCGAATTTTTTTTGAATGAAAAGCATCGCCCTCTTACTGAATTGCAAAACAACGCATGGCTGTGGAAGTTAGCATTCTATGTTGATTTGACAAAACATGTGAACGAACTGAATTTGAGATTGCAAGGAGAAAACCAGCATCTTCCTGATTTATACAATAATATCAAATCATTCCGGAAGAAATTGATACTGTTTCAATCACAACTACGAAGTAAATGTTTTTCACATTTTAAAACATGTGAAATATTTAGCCACACCACTGAGACCGAGTTTCCTATCGATTTTGCAATCGAAACTTTGAGTGCTTTGAAAATAAATTTTGATACTCGTTTCTCGGACTTTGATGCCATTGCGAATCAAATTAAGATTTTTCAGAATCCTTTTGATACTGACATTGAAACCCTAGCCCCGGAACTTCAAATGGAAATGATTGATCTACAGTGCAGTGATATAATTAAGAACAAATATCAAAACTTATCTTTGTTGGAATTTTATAAGTGTCTTCCACTGACACAATTTGATAATTTGCATAAATTTGCTCGTGGGCTGTTTTCTGTTTTTGGTACTACTTATTTGTGTGAGAAGACCTTTTCCAAAATGAAGTACACAAAAAATGTTTACAGATCTAAATTAACTGATGAGCATCTTAAATCTCTTTTAATAATTGGTACAAGTAAAATTAGTCCACAACTACAAACTATTGTCAGTGGAAAATCTCAATTACATAAATCTCATTAGTATTTCATATGTCGTTATGCTTGTTATAAGTTATCTTTTCATTTAAAATGTATAAAATGTTAGTTGGATTCATTTCAATAATTTGTTAGTTAGTAAATAATAACCTACAACAATGTTATGAGTAGTTAGCCCATGACCATATCAATGTAGATGTCATATTAATAATTATTCAACATAAAAATAGATTACTTCAGTAAACTTAATTTAATTTGCTATAAAAAATAAATATGTTCTCTAGAAGGAGTTTTCTTTCAAGTATGCTAGCTCTCCGCGGGCCGGACAAAATCTGTCCGCGGGCCGGATGTGGCCCTCGGGCCGTAGTTTGGAGACCCCTGGACTAGAGCATTGGTTGGCAACCCGTCGCTCGCGATCGACTAGTAGATCGCAAGCTCATTTTCGGTCTATCACGACAGCATTTTGGATAGTTTATATGGTTTTGGGGGACAAAAATCAAAAATGTGTTTTGAATTAGAAGGCGAGCACATATTTTTTTTTTTTTTTTTTTTAGAAAATGTTTATTAATTTATGAGACTATTCCCCAGACCTAAAAAAAACTTGCCAATAATAGGAAATATATCAGTCCTCACATTAACTATGCTCGGGGTGAGAGTTAATTGAAGTATGTAACGGTATTTCTCATGTCAGATTTATTTTGAAAGCAAAACAAACACTTAACAGAATATTTTATCAAAGTTAAACGAAACCTGAAATATTGTTTTGATGCGAGTTAACTCTATTGAGATAACAATATTTTAGAACCTTTAAGATAGGTATTTTATAAGCATCAAAACTTGTTCGGTTGTTGCCTTAAAATTAACCTACAGTTTTAAGACAAACAGTCTCAGCATGTCCTATTAATTGTGTATGCAGTCGATCTTGGTGTTCGCCGAACTTGTAGATCTTCAGTCAATTTATAGATTGCCGACCGCTGGTCTAGAGCTTTCGAACTCTGACAAACTTCAGAATGAGAGAAAATTTTAATAATGAGATAATTTTTCAATTTTTGACTGTTAAAATAAATCTTAAAATTGGAATCGGGTTTTAAATATATATATTATATATAAAGGAATTTGAGAATTGATAACTGGATTTTGTGCCAAATTTCATTCCCATTCGTCAAAATAACATGACTTTGTACAGTGAAGATATAAATGAACAAACAGTGAAATGATGAAAAGTTGCATTTTTAAAATGAGATAATATTTACTTACCCATTCAATATCTGATTTATACTTTTCATCCAGAACAGATTTCATTGTTTTTTCATTCTCAACTTCTAGATCCTGCTAAAAGATAATAAAATCAACACCATTTTAAATAAATATGAAATTCGAGTTATTCCAATTGATTTCAATTTAACAAAGAATTTCTCCATACTCTTCTAAATCTTAACTCTTCAACAAGTTCCACAAGTTTTCTTTCAAAGGAAAATATATCTATGTCTTTATCATTTTCTTTAATTATTTTATCAGCCATCGAGACAAAATTAATCCGCAAATTGTAAAAATATAAAGAATAAAAATCCTATTATGTACTCTAAATAGAAACTGAAAGAACGATATAGAAATAAGGTACATAAACAAGAGCTGAAATATCGTCTGCTGTTTTATGATTAGAACTCGTGAGATAAAAACAAGAAAAATATATACATGTAATTGTTTTATAATTTGACAAAAAAATGTACTTTTCAATAAAACTATTTTTCTTAAAAATATAATTTTAATATTTCAACCAATTTGCAAAAGTGTCTTCAAAGCCTTTTTTTTTTTTGTATTATATTTTAAAAGCAAATTGAGTAATAGTTTCTGTAACTGTAACTGTCCGATCCGTTTGTTTTGGAATTTTGTGTTCATGTTGATTGGTAATTTTTATGTGTGTCAAAATTTGAAATAATATAAACTTCATCGTTTTCTTTCAGTGATACTATTTATCATGTTATTAAAAATCAATAAGAATTTCCTTATATCGAAAGCTGAATGACACACTTTACATTTCTTTGGAATTCTTATCCGAAACAAATGTATGTTTTTAAACGCATCATATCACTACGTAGATTGATATACTTTACCAGATCACATCCTATTGAATTCGTTTTTGTCTTTTCTGTTTTTGTCGCCACACTTTTACCTTTAAGAAACCCTTCTATAAAAGGATATTCTTATTTGCGTTTGACTGAAATCAAGGATGATCTACAGATGTGTTTAGTTACAAGGCGTCCTCCCGACTTCAAATTATGCCCTTTAGTTGCTCGTGAGCTAAGTAAGAACAAGAACTACAATATTTTTTAAACTTGAGATATTAATTTCATTTTCCTCGGCTTTGTTTCAATACTCTTTCTATATAATTACTATAGCAGATATGGATTTTCAGCGTTCAGTGAAAAATGCTCTTTCAAATCCTCCGACCCATAATTCGCATTTGTCTAAAAAAAAGAGTTGAGTTGCAACCAGTTTGATGTTTACAGTTAAATGTTTATTTTGAGTTTAAAATGGAAATAACATTGGGTATATTACATGTTTAAAAGGATAAATCAATTTTTATTTTAGTTTCTATATTAAGGTTTAATTTCAATATTTTGAATCAAAAATTTATCATGATTATTTAGGTCAACTCTTTGCTGTAACTCTATGATATGCATGTTTTTTGGGTTAATCTTTTATTAATCTATTACTTTAAAGATTTTTTTCACCATTTAGACTTTTTTTTTTGAACATATGTGAATATTATGTTTGAATAGGACTAAATAGTCCTGTAAGGAATCAAAAAAACTAAAAAACATGACTCAATGTTAAAAAATTGTCCTAAACTTTGCTAAAAAAAAAAAAGCATGAATTTACAAAATGAAAACAAATGTGACCAAAAACTGCTTGGTCCCTATCTGTGTAGATTTGAAAGAGTTGACTGCATATTCTAGGGAAGCTGTATGTAAAAATAGTAGAATTTTGGCTGGCTAAAAATGATAATATTCAAAAAAAAGAAAAGAAAAAAAAAATGGAATGGATTACTAGTTAGATTTCATTCAAGTATAAATCAATGTTTTCTAATCTAATCAGAGTTTCCTGGAATTCTAAGGCTCTAGGACATATTTCATAGGTTTTCACAAAACTCGGTAAAATGTCAAATTATAAGTAAGTTTAATTGAGATAAACATTAAACAATGATGTTTTATTTTTAATATATTTGCTATTTATATGCACTGGTTTTACATTTCACTGTTAATTATGCACATATAAGCATTTTGGCTTGCTGGAAAGAATACAACCCCAAATTTTTTTTCTGAAATTTGTTATCACATTACTGCTTTCTTACTTCATAAAATGGATTTTTATTTGGCATTCATTGGCAATATTTAATGCTATAAACATTGACTCTATGGAGGAAAACAAAAGAGAAAATACTATAGTACACAAACATTAGGGTTTACGGGAACTTGAATATAGTCATTTATTGGCAGCAGTTTTTTTTTTGTCATTTTAAAAAGAAAAAAGACAAGTCATTATCTTATACAGGGGGCATTCCTAGCGTATGTGTCACCCAGGGCTGTTGCTTATGGTGTCACACCCCTCCCCCCAAAAAAGAAATTCTATTTTATTTATTTGGTCTAACTTTCAATTAACTACATTTTTTTTCAATGTACATGGGGAAGGATAGCCCCTGTAAAAATTGTATAATGCAAGTATATGTATATTTAAAAAATCTCATTTTCGGTGTCACCCGTTAATATTCTCCAAAAGAGAGTCACCCGAGCTGGCCGCTCTCCTGTAGTGATTCTACTGTATAATCCAGCATTAATCTTCATTGAAATGTTTTAAACTTTAAATTTTCCATTATAGGTTCATTCAAGCACGCCAATGTCAAGGTTAATGAATCCTTATTGCAAGAAATACCTGTGAAGTTTAAAATCCAACCTGGTGGAAGATGGTTTCCAAAAAATTGTTCATCCTGGCAGCGTGTTGCTGTTATTGTGCCATATAGGAATCGAGAAAATCAACTAAAAATATTTTTACAGCATATGCACCCATTTTTACACGCACAGCAGCTAGATTATGGAATATTTATTATAGAACAGGTAATTTTTCTCATCTCCATTTGCAAGCATTTTTTTTCTAAATTAAAATTACTTTTAGTACGCCAAGAACACTATACAATGCTGAATGAATTTACAAGGCAAGGTGAGAGGTGCATCTACCTTTCACCTTGCTTTTACATTCGATTAAGACTACTTTCTAGATAAGATCAAAACAAAAAATGCAATTTTTGTTGCTTATCATGCACAATTAATGTCCAACAATTTATTTTTTCTTTTAGCAAATAAAGGTCAAATTGAGTTACAAAAGTTTTACCATTGCCGAATTTTACTTTCCAGTCATTTTGCGCATTTTTGTTGGTTTCAAAGACTATTTGTTTTTAAAGCACATCAGACTATGAAAATATATTCTTTTATTGTAACATTTAAATTAAATGACTTCTGCTTAAAATTTATAAAATTTCAATTTTATGACTAATTTTGTTTTTTAGCATATATTTAGTGCATTTACAAGTACCCTTTCCATTTTGTAGCAAAAGTTAGATTGCTTGAATCTGATCACAAGTGGTTTTAACTTAAAAATATATATATATATTAATCAAATTATTAAAAATGTTCAGTTTGTGATTTTATTTTATTTTGTGTTTCATTAATAATGTTTATTTGATTAATCATTTTTAGAGTGAAAGGCATAATTTCAACAGAGGAAAATTGTTTAATATTGGATATTTAGAAGCATCTAAAGAACCAGATTTTTGCTGCTTTATATTTCATGATGTCGATTTGTTGCCGGAGAGCCCACAACACATATATGGATGTTCTGAAGAACCTCGTCACATGTGCTCCGCCCTTGATAGTTTCCGATACGTGTAAATACATTTCCTTTGAATTTATCTTATACTTCTAATTGCATGTATATCTATATGTATATCTATGTATATAAACTACAAAGAACAAAAATTAATTGAAACACGATTCATTAGTATTGAAAGTCTCAAAAAATACATTGGCCTTAGTTGAAAGAGGAAAGGGAGTAGAAACAATAATTTAAAGAAAAGAAAGAAAGAAAGCAAACTGCAATAAAGGACATAATAAATAGATAAGAAGTGAACTATAAGGAAATTGTGCCTTTGCACAGTTAATCCATGCAGGCCATGACACAGAGAAAGATGAAGCCCTTCACCAGATCCATCATAACTGCACTGAGCAAAGTAATTACATACCCAGCCCTAATTCTAAAATAAACAAATCTAAAATAAATCAGCAATCAGATAAATCAATTTTAATCGGATCGGATCACTAAAAGGGATAGTTGAGATAATTTGTTTTTATGAACGTAAACATCTACTTTTGGAAACATGCATATCAGGGTTCACGCAAGGCCGCGGGAATGCGCGATTCCCGCAATATTTTTTGAAATCCCACTCAAAAAAAAAAAAAAAATTTGTTTTCGCTTACATTTTTAAAATCCCACTTAAAATTTTATTCAAGATGGGAACTCCCACCTTGTATTTTTTCCCAGTGTGAACCCTTCATGTAATATAGCAACCTGTTTGACTATGTGATGGAGCTTATAATACATTTTAATTGGGTTTTTGTGTTGATGACTTGAATTGGCATTGCCAGTGGAATTGTTTTGGGTTTGTTTATTTTGGGATTTGGAGTGAGTTGAAAGTACTTGTCTTCTTGCATTTCGGCCTCTAGAGGATTGCCTGATCTTTGTCTATGAGACAGGCATTATGAAATGCTGTTTCCATATTGTTTGAATGGTTTCCCTTTACTAACAGTTGTGTATGGCTGTTTGTTCTTTCAATTTTAGAGAAAGTATTTTTGTACCCTTATCCTCTTTTCAATTAAGTGTGTTATATTTGAGACATCCACCCCTCATGAGTCCTGTTTCATTTAATATATTGATGTTTAACATTTTTATATTTTAGTTGCTTTGTCTTTTCCTTGTAACACATGCAACCATGCTAAGTGTAACTGCCTTTATAAGCAACAAAGGTAGATCTCCATTTTTCTCTTTTATACACTTCTCTTTTATTTAAGGATCATTTAAATGACTAACATTTTAGTTAGAAACATATTATGTCTAGCATAATAAGGATCAATAATGGAACAATAAAGGCTAGAACGAAAGAAGTAATTATTAATGGGAAGTGAAATAAATATCTCCAATGTTGCTCATTGACAAAATTTTAAGTTTTTAAGATACGAGTTTCTTCCTTAGTAGGGGAGTATGAATATTGTATCCAAAGAATGTTTTCTCCTTACTACATGAGAACTGCTTGTATTCTACAAAACAATTGTCTGAAATATGTATGTTAGTTCCTATATAAAAACATAAATATGTACTATCACAATGCGTTTCATTTCCTGAGAGTAAAGGTTAATTCAGGGGTCCCCAACCCAATGCCGGGGTTCACCATGGCGCCCGTCGATCAGTTTTCCATTTTAAACTAGAGAATATTTAGAATCTAGAGTATTTGAATAAAGGGCCATATAACTATAAATAACCCTATAATGATAAACACAACCGAATTGAAATCGCCAGGAAAACGACCTCCATCCCCACAGATATAAAATAAGCATAAAGCAAAATATAGCAGACCCATTTTCAACTTGCCCCAAGTCTTTGCCACACTAATTTCTTACACCTGAAATAAAATTTTTTGTGCATTATATGTAGAGTGTATTATTAACTATGTCAACCAACTATAAATCTATTTTTTCTTAGGTACATACCAGAATATTGGTCAAAGGAGGGGGTTGGGGATCCCTGTGGATTAATGTATTGATCAAAATTATATAATTATATATATATACATGGATGTAATCAGGATTATAAATTTGCATATCCATTAATTTTACACTCAATCGTATCGAAATTGATGATGTATATTCCCAGTTTAATTTGTGAATCGTAATCCTTTTCCAGGAAATTTTAACGTTAAGAATGCCTGCCTAAAAATTACCTTATGTAATTTTTGTCTAAATGAGGTTACATGAAATAAGGAAAAATTTCGATTTTTTACCAATAATTAAGGCTGTGAAAGGCGGTAAGAGCTTCATATTTTTAAAAAAGCTTTTCCAACTGTTCAAGGTCTTCAAAAACTTAAGGTCATCCAGGGGAAGGTGGAACGTTTTCCCATAGAAAGTAATCTTTGCTGGAATGGGCATCATGCCTGCTATCGGATTGGCGTCTAATCTTTTGCGTTCATTTGTGTAAAAAGCGGTAATCGGAAGTTCACGATTGGGGAAAAATAAAGGGGGTTCCTAAAAAATTTAAGCTCGGATCATTTTGCCTTTAACCCAAAAAATAATTTTGGTGGGATAGCAAATCACGGGACCGCCGCGAGTAATGAACGTGAGTTCTTTTCTTTTAGACTTGTCGTTTGGATCTTGCATTGAATGGAATTTTCAACAATGAATGTCTGTGAAAATCTAAAGTGTTGGAACTATGCTAACACTTGAAATGATTTAGTTGTAGTATTTAAAGAATTTTTTGTTAAATGCATGTTCCATATGCTTATGTTATAGATACATATACTAAACGTATGTGTGACATTTTATGGTTACAAAATATGTTCTGAATTTAAAAAAGAAAAACATTAATCTTATTTATTTTATATTTTAATGTTCAATATTGCTTTTTAATTAAAAGGCATGTATGTAAATTATATTTGATTTTCCAATTGTTTTTTACATGCATGAATTAATATTTAGGAATTATTTAAAAAAATTAATTATCTTTTTCTTCTTAGAATTACCTCAACAGAAATTTGTATTTCAGTTGAATCTTGTACGTTAAATTTGTGTTGTAAAATTACTTGCACTTCATTTTTTTATTAAAACAGTTAGTACATGGAAAAAAATATATGCTCGTGCATGTTAAAAAAAAACCACAAAAATCATATTAAAATATTATAGTCATTCGTATTATAATTATTCTTCATATTACTTTTTAACGATTACTAATTTTGCTAAGAGTTATTTGAATGTTCATGTTCAAATTTTTTGAAATTATTCTAAAATGCAGCATTTATTTTCAAAAGATTATTTATCTCTTACACTATCTGAACATTTTGTTATCACGTGCAATTCATGCACATCTTATAAGTGATTTCATAAAGAATCATAGAAAATTATTATTTTCAGTAAACTAATTGGTGTTATGTGAAATATTTGCACAATTCAAACTAGAAAATAAATACAATGGAGAAATATACATTTTCAGAAATTGCGGCCAACTAAATTTTGATTGTATGCACACAAAATAACAATGAACCAGGTAAATCACTTATGCATTATATATACATTTAGCGCATAGTCTTTGCTTATATACAAAATACGATCAATGTAGTTATTCCTCACATGAGTTTTAAATATTCGAAAAATACTGAATGTGCCTTTCCTGATTATACAATATATATATATATAATGCAAATTTTTCATTTCTGCAACGACGTCATAATTGCAGAACTGTGATGTTGAAATTGTTTCATTATAATTGCATTCATCATCATTTCAGTTTTCTCTTATAAAATTAAAAATTTAATTAAAAATCATAACTTTTTGATTTATGACAGTTTTGTGAAAATGAGAGTTGTATGCATAAAATCGGATAATTTTATGCTAATCTAATCGTAATCAAAATCGTAATCGGATGTCATAATCGTAATCGATTACATTTTTCAACGACTGTAATCGCTGCCGTAATCGTAATTACTTTTTGACAAAGGATTACAATCGTAATCGTAATCATAATCTCTCAATTTCTCCCTTTGTAATCGTAATCGTAATCGATTACGTTTCTTTGTAATCGACTCCAAGCCTGATATATACATATATATATACAGTATACAACTTCAATTTAACAATAATCCATATAATAATTTCCTCAAATTATCAAAATTATAGAAGATTATAAAATTCCCAGTTTGAATTTGATGAATGTTATATCCTTATTAAGGAATAGCTTTTAACAGTTCATAGACACTCCTAAAATATAATATATGTACATTACATTGCAGTAAATGACAGGTTACTATTGAACATCAAGGAAAATATTTGCTGATTTATTAAAAAATTTCAGGTGTGCAAAAAGCATGTAAGAGCTCACATTTTTAAACCAAAGTTTCATCCAACACGCAAATAGGGAACTAGCAAAGAATTGAAGGCAGATGGGGAAGGGGAACGTTTGTTTTCACTCTATAAAAAGTAATGCTTAAAATGCATTTTAACTGTGTCATATGATTATGGTATTCACTTTAATCTTTTGCATTCATTTGTGTGAGAAAAGCATGTATATACAGGGTTCACACTGGGGAAAAATACAAGGTGGGATTTTCCTCCTAGACCAAAATTTTAAGTGGGATTTTTAAAGTTTAAGCCCAAAAAAAATTTTTTTTGAGTGGGATTTCAAAAAATATTGCGGGAATCGCGCGATCGCGCAGCCTAGCACGAACCCTGATATACATGTTTCTTTTAAAAACTTGTCTTAAAAAGCTGAAATTCTTTGTATTGTAACATACAGGATTTTCAACCCAATGCAATGTCATATACAAATTGCTCAAGAAGCTGTAATAGGAACAGTATCTTGCAGTAACATTGTAAAAAAAGGTTTAATATTATATGATGTAATATGAACCTTTTTTTACTAAATGATGTCCAACCGTGCTTATTTATATATACATAGTTACTAAAGATAGTGGCATTTGTTGCATGGGTGAGCGAAAATTTGGTGTCACCGCCCCTCCCCGAAAAAAGAAGAAAAACATATGAAGTGCTTTTTAGTTTGAAATGTCCATTCAGTTTCAACTTAGCTTGACACTTTTTACTCTAAAAACATTATTTAAATTCAGCCATGGATCTTTGATTTTTCGAGGCGAGGAAATGGCATCCATCTTTCTTCAAATTTAATGACAACAATAATAATTTAAAAAAAAAAAAAAAACAGAAATAGGGTGAATTTATAAAACTTAAGCTAAGCTAAATACTGAGTAATTCTTAATGTGCACATTTTTTTGGCTTTAGCTTCTATTCCTAAAAACTGCAAATATTTTCGTGATGTACGGGGACGAAAGTGGTGGGGAGAATGTGGTTGCTCTCTCCCGGAAATGTTCAAAACTTTTGTCCTAAATGTGCAGTTTCTATCAAAATTCGGACTGTTTGGAGAAGAGTGCTCTATCCCAAAATATTTTCAAAACTGAAGTCCTAAGAACATAGTTTTAGGCTACCTCTGGTCGGTTGTAGGGCAAGATGGCAGTTCTGCATAAAGAAATTTTCAAAAATTAATCTCGTAAAAGGGCTTGCTATTTTATGATCCCTTTTTGCCTCTTCAAAGGAAATATAAAAGGTTCGCCTCGCCACACATGCACACACATGGCGTTTCACAAATATATGCAGCTGAAATGGTGACACAAAAAAAGAGTTATTATAACATGCCTTCAGACATTCCGACTCTAAAAGAATATGTTTCATTTTGAACCGATAATTATAAAGAAAGTATCATTAAAAAAAACCTGCTGCTTTTTTGGCAGAAAAGTATGATGTGGGCATACTAATGAATTAAGTATATTCAAAATATATTGCAAAAAAATGTACACTTACACATATATTTTTCAGAAACTTTCAAATCCATTTTGGGTGTCACCCCCAAAGGCTGTCCCCTGGGGCGGAGCGCCCCCCTCGGTAGTTACACTACTGACTAAAGATCTATATATATATTTGAAATCCTTTATGTAGGGGGCAAATTTGCATCATAGGTAGTTCTTTGTTTTCATTCTCTATTATTTATGGAATTAAAATGCATTTTTGTATTATTTTTTTTTCATGTATTATTTGATTTTTAGATTGCCATATCCAGAGTTATTTGGTGGTGTAGTTGCTTTCACTAAAGAGCAGTTTTCCAATGTAAATGGTTTTTCAAATATGTATTTTGGATGGGGAGGTGAAGATGATGATCTTTATGAAAGGTACTAATTTTATGTTATTTTAACCGTTAGATTTCTGTATGTAAAATTAGGGGTACACTGATAAACAAATTGGACAATTACTGATAGCTGATTAATTGGAAGAAATAGTCGCAGCAGACTATTCTTTTAATGCTACAGTTTCTCCATTACCATTCTTTTTTTTTTCCTGTAATGTTTCCAACCTCATTTCAAATTGCTTACAATAAAAAATTGAAAATGCATTTCCGCCACTGGAAAAGTTGCAAAAAGCACTGATGAGTACAGTCAACTTATGAAAAATGATCTAACAATTTGAATGCTCTATAGTCTGTACCAGTGTCTTTTTCTGTCATTTTTTCCTGACTTGCCGATATTCTTCAAAACTTTGTGATATTACAATTGCAGCAAAATATATATGTCCCTATTCCACCATTTCAGTTGCTTTTGTAAATAATAATAAACACCATTTTTCATTACTAACAGAGCTGTATTTACTGTTTTAATTGATAGTTAGGTATTTATTTATTATATCTTACAACAATTCCAGGTGTCAAAGGTTTCCCTAGTGAAGGAGTTCTTAAGCTTCTGTCGCACTTGACTCCACCTTAGGAATTTTGAGTCACTCTTGAGACTTAACTTCTGACCATTGGGGTAACTACAGGGTGGTAGAACTGGCAAAATGCCACTGGCCGCCTGCCCGCTGGGGTTCCCAGCCCGAGAGGCTGCTATCTCAGAAGTAACCTTACATCTTTAACAAAATTTAACAGAAATTATAAATTTTATATAGGTATTTAAATTAATTAAAGTTCGACACAACTAAAGTCCATATACAAGTTCAAATAAATTATTGAGATTCATGCGCGCATGATCAATTTTTGAATGCATCCATTGGATGCTCCATTTTTTTGCCGCGGTTTGGTACCGTTGGCGTGCTACTGACACTTAGGGAATTCCTGCAGTTTGTTAACCGAGAAAGTTCTGATGGTGCTGATCTACTAAAGAAAGCTCTAAAGATACAAAAAAGACATATCTGAATCATTTCCCAGAGAAATTCTCAGTTTTCAGTCCACCTTCAGAGATAAAATAAAAAAGTCTTTGTATACTAGGGAACTTGCTCATTTATTTATAATAAAGAATCATTTTATGTCATCCCTCTTTCCTGAGGTATGTACTGCACAATTCCTGTGCCTACAGATGGTGCTGGAAGATCATTTTCAATACTAAAATTAATAAAATCCTATTTAATTAACTCTATGGGACAAGACATGCTAAGTAACTTGACTATTCTGTCCATTGAAAATTCTATGGCCCAATCTTTAAACTTTGATGATATTATTGATACTTTTGCAGAACAGAAAGTTTATTAATGAATATTTGTTAAGGTTAAATTGTTATTTTATTATAAATATGTCATACTTGAATACTTTTAAAAATTAAATTTGTTGGATATTTAGCTAAAATGTACCCAACATTAGTAATACTATTGGGTAACTACTTCATTGATTTATTAAAATTAAATTACAATGTGACGATTTTTTTTGGGGCCATCCAATGAATTTGCCACGGTCCTCAGATGTCACAGTTACGCTACTGCTTCTGACTCAATAATGTGATGGGGGATACGTTATAATAAAGATTGCTATAAATGTATTTGCTGGTTGTGTTCATAAAAGTCTTTCCATTTATAGAGATGAAAAAATGTAGGCAAAGCACATCAAGGACTGGCATAAATTTTGAATGAGATTGTGAATGGCATTGTCTTAAAAACCTAGACTTTTAGATTACCATACTCTAAAACGTTCTTGTATATTATTTCACGAATGTGCTAGTTTATTTGATCTGCACCCTGTCTTAAAAAATGTTTCAAAGAGAAAGATAAATGCAGTAATGTCCCATGTGTGACACTTTTATGTCCGCTTTGTAATTTTAAAATTGCATCCTCCATGACTTAAAAAAGGATATTTGCTTCCAGTCTTTCATAGGTAAAAATTACTTAATATACATAATTAATTCTTCTTTCAGGATTAATGTTTTAAAATTGAAATGAAACAGTTTGCATTTTGTTTAAATGCTATGGATAATTTTCTGAACTTTTCTTTTTATAAGCTCATTCTTTGAAAATCAACAATTTTTAAACATAATACATTGTTAAACAATATGAAAAAACGGTAATTTTTTACATTTTTCAGGCTTGTTACCAAACAGATCAAAGTTAGGAGATGGGCTCCAGAAATTTCAAGGTACACTATGTTGTATCACGCAAAAGAGATTCCTAATCCCACCAGGTAATCTTGAATTTTCCTAAGTTATTTTCTCTTCTAAATCATATCCATGTAGTCATTTAACATATTTGGCATTATACCTTATATTAAACTATACCTACTTATCAGCATAAATGGAACTAAGGTATATCATGGAAAAAATTTAGCATTTTAGTAACCCTTAGCAAAGCATATTTTGAGGCTTTTTAAAATGTCTTAATATACCTGGTGGTCTAGGGAATTACCTGTTGTAAGATAAGTTTGTCAGGAATAAAATGAACATATTTCTCCTAACCAAAATTGATCTTTTTAAATTACATTCATATTGTAATAAAAAATAAATTCACGTTAAGAAAGCACAAATAAGCATTAAAATACAGACATATGTTTCGGGATTGCTTGGAATCCCTTTTTCAATACGACAGGGAGCTTCTAGACGCATAACATCCAAATTAGCTTCATTTGGATGTCATGCATCTAGAAGCTCTCCTGTTGCATTGAAAAAGGGTTTCAAAGCATTTTCGAATCATATGTCTGCATTTTAATGCTGATTTTTACTTTCTTAACGTGAATTTATTTTTTATTACATTTTACTTAGCACAAAGTTAAATTATTATTTTACATTCATATTATTGCTCTCTGAATTGGCCTAGGCTTCAAAATATTTAAAATACACCGTTTTGCTAAGAAAAGTACCTCTTTTGTGTTAATAGAAAACTATTGGTAAACGTAAAAGGTGTAAATTTTCTCAATCAATTAACAGTTCAGGAACTCTTAATTGTCACAGAGAATGTCCTAAGTCATTTTCTCATACAGAGAACATTTGTGGAAAAAAAAAAGAAAAGAAAAATGTCTGAACCAAAGTAAAAGTGATTTTGTCAGTAACAAAAAGTAGTAATTTACTCATATACATACTCTTCTGTATTGGTAGTGTAGGATTGTATTATAAAAATACTATAGGCATGCTGAAATTAACTTCAATATATTCTGGATGAGCACATAACGAAATTTATAACTACTGCTGAGTAAAATGTAAAAAGAAACTTATATAACAATGATAAGTAGAAGTTGTAGTTGTATAGAAAACATTGGAAGTTGAAGTAGGGTTTTAACTGCAAACAATAATTAATACAGTGGTGTAGTCCTGAAAAAAAAGTTGGGGGGACGCTTATACATCCGAAGGTAAGTAATTGAAATCACAAGTGGGGGGACGCTTATGTTAAAATTTAATAAATGTGAGGGGACGCTTGTATTAAAATAAAAAGGTAGGGGGATGCCGTCCCCCTGCGTCCCCCCTCGGCTACACCACTGAATTAATAATATGAAAATGTGAAATAAAATAAGTAATAAATATAAATGAAATATATAACACATACATATATGCAAAGTCACACAAGCTCAATTGTAAAATTTCTGCATGCTTGTGGAGAAAATTCCCTCTCCATCTGACAACCAAACAAATTGCCGTTATTGGCAAAGCTGCCGGATTTTAGCCGGGCCAAAAAAAGCTGGCCGACTTTTTTTGGTTTAAACCACTTTAAAAAGACCGGCTTTTTAAGTAAAAACTGACTTTTATTTAAAAAAATGTTTAACATTTTCCCCCCAAAAAAGTATTAAATAGAAAATTATATTTATATCATTTATACAATTAAGTTATTATGGCAATAGCAAAATTCTTGAAATAAGAATGAAAATAATTCAACAGAATGATTGCATTATAGAAATAGCAAAACAAAAATGCTCCTTATTAGGAATTTATTTAGATTCAATACAATTTAAACGATTTATTTTCGAAGATTTTTACTAAGAATTCAAAACTTCACTTGACGCTACTATATGAACTAAATATTATCAGTCATTTGCCTTAGTCTTTAACTAAAACCTTTTGTATATTTTGTAAAGTGCCTTTTTTTCTTTTTATGCTTTTAAGAACCTTAACGAGTTTTCTGGTACAAATTAACACTTTACCGACCGGTAGCGGTTCGAACATACTATGCCCTTTCACCGCCCGCTCAGCCGCAGATCGTCCGAGACACCAACCAAATCTAACAGAAAGATCAAAAGTCGATTAATCGACGACCGGTCGGTAAGCGCTGGGGAGCAAATGTCGAATAATCGACGGCCGGTCGGTATGCGCTGAGAACAAAACGTCGATTAATCGACGGCCGGTCGGTAAAGTGTTAAAATAAATCTATTTGTCAAATAAATTGCATAAAATAGAATATGCCCATCTTGAAGCAGACCAGCTAGTCGAGGTTAAATTGTACTAGAATGATATTGATCTTAAAAATTTTTAATGCTATGTAGAAAAGAAAAAAAAAATCCTTATATAAAAGCGAACCAACTACTCGCCACAAGCGACTTTTAAATTTTTGCCATTAGTAGTGCTGTAGGTATACACTAGTTTAGTTAATTAGGATTATGTAAGTATTATTTTTTTAAAGGAAAGGATATACTTTAAATCACTGTTTTTCCTACTCTTCTTGCCTTGAGCAAAAGACTTTTTTGTTTGTAGTGTAAAATATATGATAGAAGTGGTTAAATTCTTAACATTAAAATATCATTTTAAAGTGAGAAGTATGTACTTGAACCTGTAATAGGGCTTCTCATATGTATTAAGAAAAGGTATTGTGCTCGACTATAGAAGAAGCCAAATTTGTTTCCTCTCCCAACCTGGGTTTAATTTCCTTCTCTTTTTGTGTTGGAAAAAAATCAATTGTGTATAGCTATAATATTAGACAAGGGTTTAATGAGAGAGTCTCATGAAATTAAGCACACAAACACAAAAATGGTAATCAGTATTGTAAAATACATTCAGGTTGTGTAACAAAATAATTCTGAATCTAATTTTAAATAAACTCCATTAAAAGAAAGATTTGAGCTTCATTTTACACAAATTTAACAATAGCAACATAAGTTGACATAGTATAGGCACAAATTTTAAATAGTATTGAGTCTAATTGAAAAAGAACAATAGAGATCGGCCTTTTTTAAAAAAAAATACCTGTCTTTTTTTTAATAAAAGCTGACTGGTCTGGTCTTTTTTTTTTTTTTTTTAAACTGGCTTTTTTGCAGCCCTGGTTATTGGTAATACCATAAAGTGCAATAGAAATTTCTCATGCTTTATTGCTTTTTATGGTATAGTTCTGCTATTTCCTGAAAAATCATCTCATTATTACATATTTCAGATTTTGTTATTATGACTTTGCTATCAGACTTTGCATATTTTGTTAAAGTTTGTATTGCACAACATTTAGACCAATAATCCTCTCTGTTTCACAACTATGTTTTATTTTGAAAAATGCCTGAGGCAGCATTTGGAATATCATGATATTTCTATAAATATCAAAATGTTGGATGTTTATGGTATATATTGGATATATATTGAAAATGCATATCACAGATGCTTTCACACAAACTACTTAAAACTTTACTTGCATGTGTGATATTATATCAACCAAAATATTAAATGAATTAATTCATAATTGAATCTTGATTAGTAAGTACAAATTTGCTTGTACTTATCAAAAATATTGATATAATTAAGATTTTTAATAATTTGTACTTCACTTAAAATAAAAAGTAAGTTTATATTGATTGTGGAACATTTTAATATCTAATCGATGTAAATTTGCTCATCATAACGAGCAAATATGAATTATGTTACATATGTTATACTTTTAATTTTAGTATAATACCATAATTATAGAACTATAACAAAGAAAAGGTTTTATTGATGTTGATTCAGTCACAGAGCCAGAGACTCGCTTTGGGTGATTCTAGGCTCAACTTCTAGAAGGGTCAGGTGGGGCAGATTCCCCTTTTATGTAAATATATTTATGCTTATGTGCATATATTCTGTTGTTTTTTACTGCAGTATCATTCTCATTCCATATAAATGTTCAAGCATGTACGAAGGTAGAAGCTATTTAGTTGCAAATTCCATTTTTGATCAGTTTAACTGTGATTTAAAAATAAAGTGAATAGATTTCATCATTCTCCCTATTGTTTTAATATTTTGTTCCGTTATTTGATTTTTTCCCATTCCGCTAAGGAACGGAAAATTAATGTTATTCCGAGATGACATTCTGTTTGCATGTTATATCTCAGAAAATTATTGATAAAGAAGGCAATTCAAATTTAATTTATAAAATAAAAAGTTAATGAAAATACTCATGCTAACAAAAACGCACTAAAATAAAGATAGTTGAAAACAAAACACTTAATATCATAAATGAGGTCCCCAGAGTCAAGTGTCAAAAAGCAAAAATGTTAAAAGTTTAATAATATTATTTTATGTTATATTATGATAATCTGCTGATTTCTTGGTTCCCATCAAGATAGAATCTTGCAAACAGTTCCTGATTTAGCAAAATAAAAAGTAGAATCAATCACCTCTGCACTCCTGCTTACCAGTATTTTAATCACACTAGTAAAAAAATTTCTATCCTCCTTTGGTGAAACGATAAAATTTGTAATAAAAAATAATTTCAAGTTTGCATTTTATTGCTAATTTATGCTTTCTTAACATGAAATTATTTTTATTACAGTTTACTTAGCACAAAGTTAATTTATTATGATAAAATTTGTGTTTGTGAGTGGATTTTTTATTTTTCATTAGGATTTCACTCTTTTTTGTTTAGGGAGGTCTATTGCTCCTTTGTCCCAACCCGTGGGTTTCATTTGTTGGCCCTTTCTTGTGGCTGATTGGTGTCGTGTTGTGTTTAATATGAGAAAATTAACATTGATGTAATTAAGTACAAAGAATAAAACAACGTAAAAAAACACAAATTCAGAATAAAAAGTAACGCAAATAGCTATTTCGAAGTTACAATGGAGCTTCTTCATCAGTGCAAAAAAGGAACGCTCAACAAGCAGCTAGAAAGCTGAGAGTGAACAGTTCACACTCAGCTGTTCATTACTGTTCACTCTCAGCTTTCTAGCTGCATCTTGAGCGTTCTTTTTTTGCACTGATGAAGAGGCTCCATTGTAGCTTCAAAATAGCTATTTGCGTTACTTTTTATTCTGAATTTGTGCTTTTTTACGTTGTTTTATCTTTGTACTTACATTTTAGCACAAAGCATTTTGATCATTTGTCTTATAATTTATATAATTAATTTACACTTGGAGTTTGGTGTATTAGTTGTCTGATGTGATGAGTGAGGGAAAGTTAACTTAAAAGAGAATCAGTATCATCGTGGATTTTCTGAATCTCAGTCTTATCATTATCCTGCTCATGACTATGAATCTAGTTCCATTATGCTTCGTCTTACATAATTATATTTTTTCATTATTTCATTAACTTAGAAGGGTAACTTAGAAGGGCTTAACTTAGAATGGTGTAATGTAAGATGAATTTAAAATGTTTAACATGACATTGAAATTGTTGGTTGAAAAAAAAAACAGCTTATAAATATTATGATACGTATCACAATATTTATCATGACATCTATCAAATGTTATATATCCGCTAACGCTGGCTTCAGGATAAATTTTCTCATGTATGCACTAATATAATTGCCTATTTTATTTAGAAGCAATCTAAAGACTTATCATAAATGTATTTTTTTCTGAGAATTAGGTTTTATTCTTGAAATGTTTTCTTTTAACTTCTAGGCATATGTTACTAAGATCTTCAGCTCAACGAATAGAAGTTGATGGGTTAAGTACCTTAGATTACAAAATTTTGAAAACTGAACTTAAACCGTTATATACTCATATTTTAGTTGATGTCAAACCACATTAAAATTGTTGTTAAATATAGGTTTGTTAAAATTTGAAATGAGCCAAAAATGGTTAATAAATCATTATGTGTTTTTGTTTCATAAATGTGTTTCATCTTATCGTTGTTTACTAAAAATGTGTTGTTTAATGTTTATTCATATAATGTTTACTTGCATGATCAGGTTATTTGCTCACCTCAGAATGTTTGTCTCTCTCTCTCTCTTTCATTTTTTTTTTTTTTGTTTTTGTTTTTTTGTTTTTAGTTCGCCTTTAGTTTCAGTTAGTGCAAAAATTGGCAATAGAATATCCAATTTGTTTTAAGAGTGTGTGTATATGTTACCGTTAAAGTATGAAATCCGTTATTTTATAGAATGCCTAGTTATTCCATGAAATAAATGATCGTGTCTGTTAAAGTGTAAAACTCTCTTGTATTTCATGGTTTAACTAGTTATTTCATGGAATAACGATCTGCAGCCCGTTAAAGTGTAAAATAATCTACTGCAATGAATGTTTCTTCTCAACCTGATAATGAAAAAGTAGTTGAACAAACAGTATTAAATAATCCCATTACGAAAGTATGTGTTGTCTGTTTAAAAGAATGCAGTGAAGATATAGATTGCTTCAAATGTATGGAGCCTGTCCATATATCATGTTCGGAAGATTATGTTTCAGAAGATGAAGTTGAGCAGAAAATCTGCAAATTGTTTTAATGAACTTAATGTTCAAAGAGAAAGAGAAAAGTCTGAAAAGCGTTTAGAAATTCAAGCGAAAAAGATGAAATTAATGTCGGATAAATCTCATTCTGAAGCCTCTGTGGGGTTTACCGTCCGTATTCCAGTGCCTGAAGTTGACAGAGGAAAAGGTGATGCCAAATCTATTTTAGCTATCATCATAAAAATAACCGACGAAGGATTTTTCCAATTAAGCACAAGAAACGGCCGCATAAAACAATTATATTCCCGATCCCAGTTCAGTGTCTGCGAACAAAAATTAATTAAAATTGAAGAAGTACTGGATGTAGAAATATCGCTCCGGTCGGTTACTACAGCTCAAAGTTTAGGTACTGGTCAGGGATTTAAAAAATATTCGTGTAAAACCCAGTGTGTCAACAAAAAATGTTTTTGTTTTAGAATTGATGTTCTTTGTAATTCCAAGTGTCATTTTAGTAATCCTTGTTGTAATAAATGATTTTATGGTACGTTTCCATAAATACCATTTATACGCTGCATAAATTAGATAAATTGCTTCTTTTTCATTTTAATTGTCTATCATTAGTTTATTTATAGAATACCTAGTTAGTTCATTTTAGATAAATTGTTTATTTTACACCTTAACTGTCTCTCATTAATTAATTTATAGAATACCTAGTTATTTCATAGAATAACTAGTTAAAGTGTCAAATTAATAACATATTACATACTTTAACGGACACGATCAGTTATTTAATGGAATAACTAGGTATTCTATGAAATAACTGCATTATATACTTTAACGGTAACATATACATGTATTTTCTGATGTAAATTGAACTTGATGATTAGAGAGGTGTAAATTGTTTTGAGATTAAACTTGTATATATGTGTATAGATCTGTTGTAAACATAATACATTTGTTCCGTCCTAGTAATTTTTATAATTTTAATTTCTTTTTTTTTTTTTTTCAAATTCATCAGATTAAGTTGAATTAAAAACAAATTTTTTTAGGCTCTGACATTTTACTGTATGGAAGAAGTAAACCCTAATTCTCTATTGCATATGATATGGTATTTAAATATTTATTAAGATATTATATAAGATATTAGTTAATGAAAGTAATATAGTTGGAATTATTTATGCAACACTTAGCTTTGAAATATGCATGTACACTAGCTAGTTATAAAACCTGTGAAAGACTTGTTTTAAATCTCCAGCAACTTTAAAAGTTATTATTAGGCACATTGTAATAGTTATATAAAATTTGAACAAATTTCACTTTGTGTCAATTTTTACAGGTACAAAAAAGGCATAATTTTCAAATGTCAATAAATTTAGATTCTGCTTCAATGTAATACTAAAATCCTTTTACTCCAGATTGCTGAAACAACATTTTTTGCTTAATTGAGCTTAATGTTCTGTAAGATATTTAGGAGTATGGTACATATATGCACATTATATAGGTAAAATAAAAGAACCTCATTTTTATTATTACGGGTATAGATAAGTAGTATGGCTGGCACTTTAAATTGCTCTGTTACAAATAACTTAGTTGAAATATTTTTACAGTTCTATTATTCTTATAATAATCAGACTGTAAATCTCTCATTGCAACAACTGGATATTTAGCCTGAAACCCTTCAGTGCACAATGTCATTATTGCTTATCTATTAACAGCCATACATCTTTTAGTATGTAGATAGAAATTTATAAACCTCAAAAATAATGAAAGATCAAAGAATAAAAGGTAATCAACTCAAAGTAAAATCTATGCTTAGCATTTTGTAAAAAAATATGAAAACTAGTAATCTAAGTCATTAAGTATAAAATAAATATTGCGACTTGAGTAGATATGAATTTCACAACCTGAAGTTTCCTCTCTAGAATCTAGTATTTTAGGAAACACTGCATCAAATGTTGCTTATAATCTTGAAATATTTCAATCGGAAAAATTATAGGAAAAGTGATTTATTTATTGATAGTTGTTAATAAAAAATCTGGCTTAGAATTTCTATTAATATTTTCAATTTTCCAACTAATTCTCATGTTGAGTCTGATATTTTTTAAAATGTAGATGGAGGGAGACTCCAGTTGACATTTTGTTTTTTGTTCCATGTTTCTCCTCCTGTCAATCCTTAATTACATTTTTTTACTCGTTGACTGTGTTTTTTAGCTCAAAATTGTGGGTTTCTACAGCATTTCAGCATTTTTTTTCAAAGTTCTGACAATATGGTTAGACAATAAAGAGACCAATGTCTACATTAATACATCCGTTAGAGATTTTGATCTCATGTTTCCTATTAAAAACAAATATAAACAAGACTTTAACATGATGTAACAACTGCATTAACAATTTAATAAAATACTTTATTCAAAATCTCTATAAATATATTTATTTATATATGTTATGTTTCTTGGCACTTTTACATGATGATGAATTTGCTCTGATGAAAATTTTGTTAAATATTCTGTTTTAAGTTTTTGTTTTCAACATGATCAGCATTGTAGAGAGGCTTGTAACCACTGCAAAAGAAAAAGTATTGTTATTTTAGAGCTATAGAAAGTAAATAAATATAGTAACTAATTTATGTATTAATTTGTAATGCATTAATTAAACTTTTCCTTCCTTTTTCAGTACCATTTTTTAGTTCTTCACCATTTGTTAGTTTATAGCATGAGTTTTAAATGAATTAATAATCTGTTGTATAATAATTTATGTAACCCATAGCAGGTGCAAAAATAACACCTTCCAAACAAAAAAGTGCAAAAGGTTAATTTTAGGAAAAATGCTGAATTAAGGCTGAGCTGCCTGAAAAAACAAGCATATATTCTATTCATGTAAAGTATATAGCATACTTCACCTCATAGATTTATCTTCCCTCTTTTTACATTTATGTTTTTTGCAGTTAAATTTATGTTTTTGGTGCTGATCATGGATTGAATCTAAAATGACATTTGGGGTGAAACTAACCAATTTAGTCATCACCTACGACCCTGGAAAATTTGTAAATTAAAATACAAAATTGGCAGCAATAACAGAAACAACACATCTGACTAAAAAGAAAAGACCAGAAAAATAATTTGGTTAATATTTTTACAGCTTGCCAGGGATGTATTTGGGTTTGAAACCTCCCTGGGCTGATGAAAAGGGCTACATGCTAATTTTCAACCTAGTTCAACCCACATTCGAAGCTTTAATCTCTCGCACACATCTGTACGCAAAGTTACATATAGACAGGGTTCAGGCTAGGCCGCGCGATCGCGCGATTCCCGCAATATTTTTTTAAATCCCACTCAAAAAAAAATTTTTTTAGGCTTAAACTTTAAAAATCCCACTCAAAATTTTGGTCAAGGAGGAAAATCCCACCTTGTATTTTTCCCCAGTGTGAACCCTGATATAGATATATCATTAAAAACATTATACAACGATGGAATGCCATCAGTAAAATTTATATTTAATTTGAAGAGATTATTTTACTATTACTACCAAAGTTACATATTTATTGTAAATATATAACAACTTACATATATCTATGCATATAATTTATATATAAAATAAATGATTTTTCTTTTTATGCTTTTTGATTTGCTGTTTTTCACATAAAAGCAGTCATTCACTTTGTAATAAATTACCAGTATGCAATTTAATCAACTGTTTTCTGAGCAATTATAAATATTTAATTTAAACATGAAATAATCAGCATATTCATTAAACATGTATTTTTTTTTATTGATTTTGTATTATGTTTAATGAAATATGAAAATCAATCTTTTTAAAAGTATCTTAGTATAAATCTTGAAAATGTTTGAAATTGATAACCTTTTTTGTACTTCATGGGTATTTTGTGTTTTTCTTTTTTTAAATGCAACCTCAAATACTTTACCTCTGAGAGCGTTGTTTTAACAAAGCCATTTTGCAACAAATCTTTCTTTTCAAAGGTACCTAAGAAAAATGTATGTATTTTTAACTTTTATATTTTCAAAACTATTTTATATTTGATTTATAATTCATACAAAATTTCTTACCAAATGCAACCATTAAATGCAGTATGCAGAGTACAAAATCACCGAACCGTAAGGTTCCATCTTTTCGCATGTAACGAAGAACTAAGAGGGACAAGGCATCTACATTGACTTGAAAACCTAGTTATAAATTATGAATTCATTAAGATATAACTTGTAAAAGTGCACTTTGCAAAACAATAGTATTTCTCAGGAATGGGCAACCTTTTTGCACTGCAAGGCAGTGACATTTTTGCATTAACTTGGCAGTTCCCCAGAAAACGTTATAGGTATATTTTTCAGGGCCGTAGTTTTACACAATTCTTTAAATAAACATGCTAAATAATTGCTGTAAAATAGTACTTTACTTCACATAAGTCTAATAATAATACTACTGTATTGTAAACATAGTTATTATACTAATTAAATATATTTATTGAATATTTTGAATTGAGGCAGTGTGTGAACATACAAGATTTTAGAACAAGAGCATGCAAGACTACTAGATGCGATTTTAATATTGTTTTCCTAAACTAGAAAACTTTATTTATTTATTCTTCTTATTGCTATTTATTTTATTTATTACTTATCATCTCTGCAATTCTATGCTCTATTACAACACACACATTCCATGCACCCCCCACATATGCATATGTTCTCTCAGCTAAATGTTTTTTTTTTCTTCATGTGTTTTATATTTTTAATGCCACATTCTCAATAATTGAGTTAAATAGGATTATTCCTCATGCACTGTAATATGGGAAGTCTGGAGACATAACATGTAATGTCAATATCATAATAAGAAATGTGTTTTCATCATATAGGACAGTGTTCTTAATCTTATAGAATTTAGATAGTGATCAACATAGAATGAAAACTGGAAGATTTTTTTTTTAAATCTTTTTTTCCGGTTTGTTATTTTTGTATTTTTTACACAAAATTAATCTTTCTATTTTTATTTGAATAGGTTGTTTCTTAATTTATTACATTTTTGGTTCATTTGATTTTTTTTCTTTTGACTAAAATAATTTTATGTATATTGTTGTGATAGTTTTATATTATGTACTTTTTTGTTCCTATTTACAAAATATAGTCATGCTTAGCTTGATTTTGAATCACTCGTGATCACCTAAAACCACCTTTAAAATGGGGTTTAATAACACTTGCATAAATTTATGTGTTAATTAACTACCAGTCCTATTTTACAATTTTATTTTGATATTTGTATTATTTTCAGTGTATTTAACTGTATTATGAAAGAAAATACCAGATCACAATTATTTATATACAGTACCGAACCCCAAATTCGGAATCCCAAAGTTCGGAAAATCCTAAAATTCGGCACTTTTCCCGAAAATTTCCGGTTTTTTTTTTGTAAATTCAGAAAAATATTAATGTAAGAAGCTGTTAAATTAATAAATGCCAGTAAATTTGGATTCAAATAGAAGCAGTCTCGTAGATATATTTATGCTTTATATAAACTAAACTCAGGAAACCAAGATAAAACCAGAAAACCCTACTATGTTGAAAAGTGAAAATTGATTTCTTGCCCTATAAAAAAAAATATTTTTTTCCTTCAGTTCTTTTAAGTTTGTTTATCAAGTTTTATTCCCTGGAAAAAGAAAAAAAGAAATAAAGATAAAGAAACTTGCTCTATTTCTTTTCTTTGTGGTCATAAATGGCGCCCAGTAACCCTTGGAATTTGTACAAATGGCCTGGCATTTTAGTTTGACTTCTCTGCTAATATTTTTTTAGATGTAGCTCTATTTTCTTTTTCCAAAAAAAGTTACTTATTTATGTACCAGTTAAGAAAACAGTGCTATCTGAAGTAAAAATGCGCATATTAGAGCTGATGTTTTCATAAATCCGCCATTTTTGGTCCTGTAAATCCGCCATTTTTGGTCGGGTTCTGAAATTCGGCAAATTCCGAAATCCGGCTTTTCGCCAGTCCCGAGCATGCCGAATTTGAGATTCGGTACTGTATATATATTTCTAATGGGCTGCATAGTTTTGGTTCTTAACCATTGCAGAGCCAGAGATTGGTACCAACTCTTTCAGCGGCACCACAATAATCGTGATACCGTTGCTGAAATTTTTGACGCTCAGTTTTTCCCTAGATGGCGGCACCTGAGCTATAACTGATGCAAACTGCACTTGGAATTTAATTTAGCCTAAAGTATCCATGCCAAATGGATTCAAGGCATCTTTGACATGGCATATAAAATAATCATCCAACATGGGCGCTGTCAATTTTCTACATCTTGAAGATCCACCTACTTGAGCTAGGTTTGATCCTGCGAACTTGGGCGTACGAGGCCTGCTTCTTGCCACTATGTCATCCTGCTGCCATATATATATATATATATATATACATATATATATTTAAATTTTGGATTAGTATCAAATGAAGCATAATATTCTAAGTTTTCTAATTTATTTCAGTAAAAATAATAACGCTGCAGTAAGAATAGTCTGTCAAACCAAAAATCAAATAAATAAAGTAAAATAGCTTTTTATTGAGTTTTGTTGTGTAAGAGCCAAATAGGCTGTAATGCACTAAATATTTAGAATTTGTACATATGTATAAATGTAAGATATGTACATCAAATACTATGTCTATTTTTACTATGTACTTTAAAGGAAAAAAATCTTAATTGCCTATTCTCTTCCCCCCTTTTTTCTTTTTTTTCTACCTTTCTTTTTTCTTTTTAGTATTCAAAATTTACATCCTGTTTTGAATCAATGATTATATCTTCCAAAAACAGGTTCTCTTTGTTATTTAATTCGGATAATGTATATTTTGTGTACGGTGTTTTGTTATGAATTGTATTTTGCCAATGAAGAATTATTAAAAACTAGCATGTTGGCCTAATCTTTCTATTGTTTTAGATTACAAATTACCAAATCACATACTTTTGAATTTTGTGAAGTCAAAAAAATTTCGAATTCTGATTGAAGTTCACAAAACACATACATTGGTAAACTTGATTGGAAATGCTCTTGGAAAAGAGGAGAAAATTAAGTACTTGCTTTCAAATTAATAGATTTAAAAAATAAATAAACGGCAATTACTCTTTTTTTTTCAACATCACTTGTGGTATAATAATATAGATTTTCTTATACTAATGAAATATTGTAAGGTCTACTTAATTTAATATTCCAAACTTTTAAATGTACTAATAAAAACATACATTCCGATAGCTGCTTCTAAATTACGTTTTAGGCAACACAATTCAGAACTAAAAGCTGTATTTTAATTAATCATTTCATTTAGTATTCATCGGTTTTTGTTAGTTTCTCTCATTTTTTTTTCTTTGGCACGTATGTACATTACTGTAATAATATATTAAATAAATGGAAGAAATTTAAAAGACGTATTTCTCTTATTGTACTTTTAAAAGCTGAATTTGAAATAAAATTTTACCGACATCCATCAACGCTCCTCTTAGTTTTTCAGCTCTCAGAATTCCAGATGAGCCCCTGCTATGGCTCCTGAAAATAGTCTAAATTATGGGAAAAGCAATTAGATTATAACATTAATTTTTAATGATCAATACATTGTTACCAAAGTAGCTTGATGTTTTTTGTTTTTTGGCTATTTAATGCTTTAACATTGCGACGTGAGTGATTCTACAGAAAACCTGCATTTTAAGTCACAAAACAATAAAATCAAAATTATTATTAACATTGCTTATTTTTTTATTTAACTTGTAAAAATACAATGTTTTCTGAGTTATAATTGAAAAATTTTAGAAATTAGAAAAAATAAATAGTAAAAAAATCTGTCCACAGAAGGTGATATGTCACTTCTGTGGACTGTCACAAGCCAGAGTTCTACTATTTCAATAGTTGTAGCTGATATATTATACCAAATACGTTGATTAAGTATGTGCATTTTCTTTAGAAAATGTATGAATTTAACATTACATACGAATTGTTTGCCCTATTTATTGTCACATTGAATATTTTTCAAAAAGAAAGCTTGTCACAAGGTTTTGCATCACTTCTGTGGACATTCTAAAACATTTAAAAAAACAACTCTCTAGATGGCAGTACTTATTCTTTCGTAGTAGCAAATAAAAGAAGAAGCAGCCATGTTGGAAATGCAAGCAAGTTGCTTTGAATAAGTTTGAAATCTTTTGGGTAAGAATTTCGTACTTTATGTTCATTCGTAATCTGTTCTGCTTATGTCATCACCTCTGTAACCTTTTTTAAAGTACCAATTTAAAATTATATTTTTTATTCAAGGTGCCATATTAAACAAAATACAATGTTCTAAATGTTATAAATGGCACAAACTAATACAATTAACCCTGATATAATTATTCAATAAATCAGAAGTTTTCATCACTTCTGTGGACATCCCTTCTATCTCAGAAAATTTACGCCATGATTCGGCAGCTATATGTATTTATCTGAAACCAATTTTTCAAGAACTTGAACTAGAAACACTACAGATACTAAGCGATGGGCCAAGCACTCAATGTTGAAATAAAAAATGTTATATCTCTTGATAGCATTCATTGCAAAAGAAACAGGAGCAAGTACATGTGTTTGGCACATAGTATGTATATCTATGGTTTGGCATTTCTCAGAAACTAGTCATGGCAAGATGGTGCCTGATGGTGTGGGAGGAACCCTAAAAAGAACTGCGGATAATATCATTGCACATGGTTATGATATTACTGGACAAGATAAGTTTGTTTCTCTGCTAAAAACAATATGCCCTGGTATCAAAGTGATTGATATCACTAAAGATGCTGATGTAGAAATGAAGAAAATTGATGAGATTTTAGAAAAATAAATATCGTAACATTTAAAGGTACAATGAATCAGATTACTTGGTCAAAGAAAAACAAGCACTTTCTAGATGCAAGACGTCTGATCTGTATAACGTGAAAACCTGAAGAAAAGTGTGTTCATTTCTCAAATTCCTGTTCATTTTGATGATGATCATAACAGCTCCAGTTTAGATGAACTTGAAGCAATGGAAAATAAATTATTGTCTGCTTTGAAGGAAAGAAAAATTTTTAGAAGCATTATTTAGGAGTTGTTACAGAAGAGCATCAGACTGAGTGCAAAGTGAACTTTTTAAGGAGATCTGGAAATAAAGTTTTTGTTTTTTCCTGAACAGGTTGATGAAGAAATAGTTGATAGGAAAAACGTAATTAATATTTTAAAGTTTCCAACCAGGAACAGAAGAGGTTGTTATATATTTGAAGATGATTTAACACCATTCCCAAACTTAGAATAAATTTCCGTAGTTAGTAGTGTAACTTAATCTGTTACAAAATTTGTTTTGTCTATATTTTTTACTTTATTTACACTTTCTTTTTTTGTCATAGAACAACTGGCTTGCTGGTATATGTCAATTAATTTTGTCTGATTATTAAATACCAAAATTTTTTTGTATAAACTTGCTGTCTTTTTCTTTTTTTCCCATCAGAAATTATCTGTTTTCAGCGATATCACTTCTGTGGACATAGTCATCACTTCTGTGGACATAGTCATCACTTCTGTGGACTGCTAAATTCTTCTTAATTTTTTTTCACAAAATCAAAACGGAGTTGATCTGTGCGACAGATGTTATAGATATATACATATCATAAGCCAACCTTCAGATTTTTTTGAAGAATTTATCTTGATTTTTTTAATTTGAAAATTTATGTAGTCAAATTGCAGGTTTCCTGTAGAATGACCCACGTACTGTAAAAAACGAAAAATACGTAGGTACGAAAATTAACTAATACAGGCTTATATACAAGGTGGTTATGATTAAACTTCCTCTATTCAGGGCATCCTACAGCTAAAACCGTTCAACGGATTGGCACCAAAATTGGCATATGGATTATACACGAGATGCGCTCAAAGAATAGTGAAGAAAAAGTTCTAAAAATGGCCGCTTAGGGCGCTGTTTAGTCTTATAACAGCAGCGATTCTCAACCTGTGGGGCGCGAGAATATCCAAGAGAAAACATTACTTTAAAAAATTGCTTAACTGACTGAAAGAAAAGCACACATACACATAGAAAACAAAATACATTTCGAAATATGTAATAACTTATTAAAGTGAAACAAACTACATTAAGACAGCGCTTCGCAACCTGTGGGGCGCGCCCCCTTGGGGGGTGCGAGAATATTCAAGAGAAAATATTACTTTAAAAAATTGATTAACTGACTGAAAGGAAAGCACACGTACACATAGAAAACAAAATACTTTTCGATATATTTGATAACTTATTAAAGAAAAACAAATTACTAAATTAACTCTCTTAATTAAAACATACTAAATTAAAAACAAATTTAATAATTATTAGTGACTTCCTTGGGCCTGTCTTTCAAAGCAAAGTTTTTCGAAGGAAGGCTTAATATTAGAAATAGCTACTCTCTCTCTCTTGTTTCTATATTTAGCCGAGATCTACAGTTTGTCTTCAAAGAAGCCACAGCAGAATATCCAGTTTCCCAAAAGTTGTTGAGGATGTTGAAATTGGTAATAGACTGCGAAATGCCCTTGTTTTTAGTGCAGAAAAGACATCCTCTACGCCTGCCCAAAATTCAAATAGTGATTTATTACTAAATTAATTTTATTACTAAACTACTTGTTTTGGCAGTTAAAAATAATTCAAAAACAGAATGAGTACTCAATATACATTACTGTTGTATGCATTTTATGGTAAGGGGGGCGGGGGGAGGGGCGATAAAAATTGTGATAGAAAATTTGGCCGCGAATACTGAAAGGTTGAGAAACGCTGTATAACAGGTTTTTCACGCAGAAAATGACCAAATAAGGAATAAAAATAATAATATATCAACATTTACTGTACACTTTTCCGTCCATCTTGTCATTTAAAATGAAAGAAAAGAAAACTAAAACAGTTTATCTGTGTAGCAAAAAAAAAAAAAAAAAAATCAGGTTATCATGAAATGAATTTTTCTCCTCTCATAAATATTGATATCATTATTTTTATGTCGTACTGGTCATTTCCTACGTTAAAACCCTGTTAGAAGGCTAATTAGCGGTCGTTTTTAGAACTTTTTTTTATTCCTTTTTTTTTTCATGATTCCTTGAGCGCATCTCGTATCTATTCCACATACCAATTTTGGTGTCAATCCGTTGAACGGTTTTAGAACGGCCCTGAATACGGGAAGTTTAATTATAAAATATTAATACTTATACATATAGTGAATTCTATAAAATGAATATATAAAGGCAATACAATTTTGTAGGCGTTTCGCTATGATGGTATATGGCTGTGTATATATATAATGTGGAATAACATTATTTTAAACGGAAGTCGGTCTTTTCTCTTTCAAAGATCGTTATGTCGCATTGACTCGTTGTAACCATAGAGATGAGATAGTAGGAATCTCATCTCTGTGGTTGTAACGCAAGATTGTTTTATGCCAGTCAACTGTATGAGCATTCGTTATAGATTATATGAATACTATGAAGTAAGTAGATGTCACTTTGGAAGAGAAATTCTGGGAATGTTTCTTGGCTAGACAGAAGCGACTATTAAGTAATGGACCTTTGAACATTAATCACCCGATGCAATTGGATCTTATGTATCGGAAGTCGATCTTCGGTATTCTAGAAATTAGTCGGTGGGAACTGCAACGGGTAAAACACTTTGCATATAGTTGAAACCTTTTTAAAATTATATTAAAATGTTTTTTTTTAAGTAAGTGGAAAAACAATTTATTTACTCCTTTCGCTGTGAGAAAATTTTCCTTCATTCCAATTTCCCATCTCTTTCAAAAATTAAGGTGTTTGTAGTTTTTAATTAGACTTCCGCTATCAACACTAAGAAAATTATGGACGGAAAATATATGCTTTGAAATTTAAGACAAGTTTCTCTCGAGTTTATGCTGTATTTTCAACCTATTTTTAAAAAATGACTTTTAGAACATATGTAGGAAATCCCTGATTTAATGGTGAGAGAAAATGTATTTGGAACCATAATTCAGCACGTAACTATTATAAGAAGTACTTACTTGCCACAGCTTCAAGCTACACATTAAATTTTTATAGTCCTGATACTTGAGTCGACCACTGCCATTTTTCTGGAAAATCGTTAAAGCTTTTATGATTTTACAAGACAATAAGATTAAAATATACACAGAGATAAATCCCGACACATAGAAGAGAAGTTCAGCAGTAAAAGTTCGCTACTACACCATTTGACAATGTCAAGAAAAATTGTTTTTATAGCGATGATTTTCTCCTTGCGACTTAATTTCATAGTAACCATCCTTCAACCTTGATTGACTGCTTTCACTGATATTGCATCAAGAGAGATAAAAACGATATGTTGTACAGATACTTGAAAAAAAACTTGCTTCTTTTCTCTCTTTTTTTTACCCTGCTTAAACTCTTTTTAAACACATTCATTTTCTTTGTCAATAATTAATAAATCTTAGATTCATTTTCTCGTTATAGCGTCCGTTTAGTACTGCAGTAGAACATCTGTTAACCGGCTTAATTGGGACCGATGGTAAACCGGTTAAGTTAAAGCGGGGGATAGCACAAAATGGGAGATACATTATGCAATTTAAAAGAGGGTGGAGTTGTGATGGTTTATTGCGTTTTAGTGCAGTTACTTTGAGAGTTACATACCAGTTATCAAGCGCTAGTAAAGCAGACTGTCACCCGTTTTTGTTGCGGACGAGAGCCCCGGTTTTGTGTCCTCGCATAGTCCCACATAGTCCGGGGAGATAAGAATTCCACAAAAAAATTCACTCGAGTACAGCATCAGCACCTGTTTCTTCCACATAACTAGCGCTCTAAACGCTATTTTTGTTTTTTGCATTTTGAAAATATGGGCCGTATAAAGCGTAGTCCGGTTAAGAGAGGTTTTACTGTGCTGCATAAATATCTTCCAGGAAATTATAACTTTCTTTTACTTACTGTTTTATGTAAATTCTGTTTGAAGTTAAAGAAAATTTAACGATATCTTTATCTATTTTGCCAATTATGAAATTAAGATTATGTATGTATGTTTGTTTGTAATTCGTGTAAGACCAAACTCATTCGATCCAATTTCATATATTTCACGAACTCGATTTCGTACTTTTTTTATATTTTGCTATTAAACATAATTTCAACGTAAATTCACCACTGTGATACCGATATTTATTCGAAGTTCATACGACTAATTCAACGTCAGAAATAATTAGCCTAAACAAACTGAAACTTAAAACTCACCTAGATTTGCTAGCACTGCGGATGAATGGAGTATTTTGAAAGGGGGGGGGGGAGAAAGTTGCGTTAAAGATACCTCTTCCGCCTCTCAGTTAATAAAATATTTTTGGTTTTTGCTGCCAATGAACATAACATAAGAAGCATAATATGTAATATTAAAAGGGTTCTTTTAGAAAAAAATTTTTTTTGATAAAAACACCTATAGTAGATAAAAGTAAAACAAGTAAGGAGAATTCCACTTTCAAACTTGAAATTTAATGTTTTTGTTGGTGCCTAAAATCAGAAATAGCTATAGTTATATTTAAATGCAATGTGTAAAAAAAGAAAGGGAAAAGTAAGACAGAAAATACAATATTAAAGGACTTCAAAGTTGCGCGAGGAACATTTTCAATGTTTAAATCTTCTAGTTTATTGTAGACCGATGCAAGAAGGATAGGTTAACGGAGATTATCAATAGAAATCTCGACGATGTTTAACATAGGGCTTTATGGGGTTCTTGCCAATTAATGCTTGTACATCAGGGTAAAACTTTTAGCAACCTAAATAAAAGTGTTTCTATAGTATAGCAACGTTTTATTGTGAACAATTCGTTCAAAAGGATACGTCCAGGGCAAGTATTATTTGTCTGCAAACTTCCAGCGTCGCACAACTCTTTACATAATCTGGAATTTTAAAGAAAAGAAGAAATTTACGTTAAGAGTGTTAAAATGTCAGAAAGCAAATTCATATTTTGTATTTTATATTAAGACGAAAAAGCCTTTGCAATTTTTATATACTTTTGTCATCTTGTTGTCTCTAGAAGTCTGTAGTAATTATTGCTGGCAACTTATGCATTATTCATCTTCACCCCACAATAGTGACTACTTCAGGTTCTAGTAGTACGTCCTCATATACCTCTCACTTTTTTAAACTAATCTAACCCTTAGCTAATGTACTCACGGAACCCATTCTAAGTTCCTTCAGTTTCCTTATTTCTCAAACGCTTTTCAAGGCAACGTTAGGTTTCAGTGGCTTCTTCAAAACAAGCTCGCGCATCGAGCTGAAATAAAACTTGTTGCTTTCTGATTTTGAACGCTCTTAATACAAATACGAATACAAAAGTGACGACCAGCAACAGGCACAGGGCCCAGTTAGGCTGGTCCTAGTCAATTTAACAATCCCCAATGAACATCAAGAGCCTTTTTAAAAGTTTTTACCCCACTGCAATTAACAGTTGCCTCCGGTAAACTGTTCCAACTGCCTACAATCCTATTGAAGTAGTAATTTTTCCTAATTTTAAGATTAGCCTCAGATTTAAAAAGCTTAAAACAATGACCTCTGGTTTTACCTTCAGCGCATAACTGCAGCCCATCAACATTTCCTGTTTTAATGAATTTAAACAACTGATTCATGTCCCCTCTAATTCTCCTTTGCTCTAGACTATACATATTGAGCCTTAAATGTTCAACTCTTTCAATAATGTCTTTTGGTGTTTAGTAACGATAAATGAGCTTCCTTGAAAAGATTAAATGGAATAGAAATTGCTTATATGTGACAAATACCTTATCCTTCAATTTAGACTAGATTTTTACCTAAAAATCCTCATAACTCCTTTCCCTTTTGACGTGTGCCGCTAGAATTCTATATTTCTACTATTCAGGTGGTGTAATTTCAGACTATATATACCACGTTCAAATCCCCGATTGTAGGGAAAGAACATTTACTTGATACAATTGCACAGTTTTTCGTGATTAGAAAGTCAATGAAACTGCAAAAAACACAAAAGCGTGAACTTGTAAAATATATTTATCTCTTAACGGTTGGATAATTTTCAAGAGAACAACAACAGAAACGCCTATTCTTTTCAAGAAAACATTTTAAAAATGTTAAATCTCTACTTATACTATAAATAGTTTGATACTATCATCTAGTATGTCAGAGAAGAAAAAAATAAATTTTCGAGGTTGAGGAGTGGTTTTTTTTTTTTTTTTTTAATGTTTTGGGGTGCTACTTTTGAGCACTCCAGCCCGTGATTTTGACGGGACGAGAGGGGTGGGCTTAAGCTACAAAGACCAAATTTCTTTACCGTTTGGAAGACACGTTTCCAGTAACTCGAGCAACTCGAAAGCCGATATTGTCTTGTGTTCATCTGCAAAGCGCAGAAAGACTGCTTCGTAGGAGCTGACTCTGTCATTTGTGGTTGGAGCTTGAATGATGGCTGGCTTCATGGAGCTGGGAATGAAATCCAAAAGCTTCATTCGTATTGGTTTTGTTGAAAGCACTCGAAGGGTGTAGTTTGCCTCTTGGCATGGTTCAAAGGTAGTGGGAAGAAGCACATAGCAACCTTGCTCTAAATGACATTTCACTGATACCTCAAAAAATAAGAAAGAAACGTTCATTCACTTCATACAATAAACTAAATGAAATTGATATATGAATTAAAAATCAAAATAATAAAAGTATAGGGAAATGAATTCAATTGAATGTAGGATTTTGAAACATGATCTTGTTTTTCTGATGGTATAAGTTCTCAGAAAGAAAAAAAAAAATGCTGCGATGTTCAGTCTAATTAGCAATTGCTCCACTCATTATATATTTTCATTTAGTTGTCAAAATAAAATCAAAGAATAGGAAAAAAATGCATTCAGGTAGGAATAGAATAACATAAACACGAACTGTCTGTGATTGTTATTATTATTATTATTATTATTATTTTTTCATCATGATCATTAATTTTATAGGCCGAATTAGGAACTGCAAGAATATCGAAAAATTTAACAAATAAAAACATCAGAAAGTATGTAATTGTGTATATAAGTTTAAAAATTATAAATAAGCGCTCAAAAGCTGCAGTACTACTCACAAAGCAATTCTTATAGTAGTAGTGAAAAACACACACACACACATTATGAAACGAAAATCCACATCAATGTTTCATTCTTATTTCCTTCCTTGCTTTCATTATAATTAACAAAAGTTACTGAAAAATATTCTCACCTGCCGACTATTGCTGTACGGTGAATTAAGAATGGATTTGTTAATTTTGAAGAACGATTTTCCAAGAACATCAGATGTTGGTTTTGACATCTAAAAAAATATGTATTATTTCATATTTCTATTTTAAATATTAAAATAAAGGCATTATATAAAAAGGCATATATTAATGTTTTTACCTGATAGACACTGAAGCCTATGACACGAGGTTCCAGAACAATATGTTGCGCGAGACAAATGACCATTTCTTGAGCCTCACCTACTACTAGTTGCATTTGAGGATTTACATGAAAAGTATCTATGAAGCAAAACAAGTTTTATTTATGCAAAAGAATTACTTTTCTTAGTATAGTAAAGGAAATTAATAATACTGATGTAACACTTATTTAATTACACAGTTATTTCTTTGCTTTTTTTCTTTATCAATTTACAAGTAAACGTTGGACAAACATAAGCGTAATATCAAAAAAAAAAAACCCTCACGCACACGCTACTTGAGATTGTTGTGAACATGATGTATATACTTGAACCTTAAGCGGTCGATTGAATTGATAAAATGTTGTGTGTAACTGCGTAATTTTACATTTAAAGTCATTAAATGACTATACATGTGTGGCAACAGAGTTAAACAAATTAATTAGTGTTAACCGGACACATTGATTTTGGCTTCATACTAAAAGCGACAATTGAAAATTCCTTCAGTTAGGTTCTGCGCAGTTTTTTTAATTAAAAATTTGTATTGAAAATATACAAAATACATCTGTATGTTCATTTGTATTGAAAACAAAATTTTTGTAGATTAAACTTAACGTTAGCTCATACGGGATACAAACCTTTTTACTTAAAAAATCAGTAACACTAAAAATCATTTTTATTTTAATAAATTGATCTATTGAAAAAGAAGAGAAAACAGGAAAACGAGATAAGTATAATGTAAAATAATAACTTAACTTTGTGCTAAGTAAACTGTAATAATTTTTTTCTCACGTTAAGAAAGCAGAAATAAGCATTAAAATGCAGACATATGTTTCGGGATTGTTTGCCCTTTTCAAGTTTTGCATCTAATAGCTCCCTATCGCATTGAAAAAGGGATTCCAAGCAATCCCGAAGGATATGTCTGCCTTTTAACGCTCATTTTTGCTTTCTTAACATGAAATTTTTTTAAAAGTATAATGTCTTAGAAAAGGGGTATCTTTCCGAGCAGATACAAAGTTCTAAAACGTACCAGAATGGTTTCTGCATCCGCCTGCGTTTACACCTTTCTGCCAGTGACCATGCCAGAGTTTCACATGCCAAGGGTCTCGATTTTTGAGGCTGCTCTCAGCTCTACTCGTATCTCCGTCCAAATGAACTATCTCGAAAGTTGTAAAGGTGGTCACGAACTCCTCTACTGGCATGCTAAAAAGAATGGAAGTTTGATCAGTTCGGTAACTGCATAATTAAGAGCTAAAATAATTGAATCTTAGTTAAGATAATCTCATAAGGACGGTTTATGCAGAAGTCCTTCGCAACCACTACATTTTTTTAGCCTAGTTTTCCGCAAAAGTAAAAGGAAAAAATGTAAGGCTAATGTATCGAATAAATACCGTTGAAAAGAAAAGAAAAGTGAAAAATAAATTAAGTAATAAAAGGAAGATTGAAGAAAGAAAAAAAGCACTGTTTTAAGATCGGAAAAATGTGTGTAACTTTCGGTCAGCCTGCCCTCCCCACTCATCCCCAATAACTGTAGGGGGAAATGTTCTGTTAAAAGTATTGATTGTTAGATAAGGAAATGACTGAAATATATTGCTCAAGAATGTGATAGAATCAATTTGAAAACTTTTACATAATAAGTGATATTTTTCATTTAATTAAAATATATTTATTATGTTTTTATTTTAAGGTTATTAGCCGCTGAAAAGGTAGGTTTGAAATAATTAAGAACTTGAACTAAATGACAGTAGTAATCGAGTTAAATATACATGGAGTTATCGGAAACAAATGACTTCCACCACATTAATAACAGGAAAGAGGAAATTGGTTACTTTATGTTTTTAATAACATCCCCAAAATCCATAAAAATAGTTGAAACTACTTTGTGTTTGTAGACGAGCTGAAGATAAAAACAGAGACAGACAGAGATAGATTGGTTTACAAGGATTCAAGTGGACAAGTCACCGTGTTTAGGTCAATGACTAGCATTGAAGTGAAGTTTAAATTCAATTAGTTTTTTTGCTGAAAGCAATTATCGTAACATCATGTGCTGTGTACATAATGTCTCAAATTGTTAAATTCAAGTCGTGTTACTCCTCGCCAGGTAAGATATTTTAAAGTAATAAATAAGGATATTTATAAACCTTACAGAAAGTAACTAAACTTACCAAAATTTATCATTATTCACCGCTTTGGATGTTTCATTTGACTCTTGTAACAATTCATCATTGCTAAAAACAAATCAAAACTTAATACATAATTTGATGATTGGTAAAAACTAATTTTATAGCAAATCATGACACTTGTTTACTTACTTCCCATTATAATGGCCATCAACATAAAGAGGGCTCCTTAACCAAATAAGAACTACTTCCAAATTATCTTTTGTATGTACCTGCATAATATAAAAGCGGAAGCATTAATAGAAAGCAGAGATATAGGTTTGTAGGCAATTCCAAGCCCATGTTACACATTCGAAAAAACTCGACAGGCTCAGGTTATAGTAAATAGACTAACGTTTTTCACTATGGTGACTTGAAATTAATTATATATATATACTCGTATATAACGCTAATACGTAGCGGGAAAAGGGCCTTTATTTCTTTTTCCCGCTTGGCAACACTCAGTTTGCTTACAAAACTCCCTACCCTATTGCGTCTACCGTTTCGTGATTCTGCCCGGTTGATTTATGAGCGAAAACAACATTCATTGCTGTTTTTCAAAGGCATTATTTTAAAAGGAATTTGTTGCGAACTCTAGAATATAATTCGGTACTTATCGGTTAAACGCCTTAACGACGCTTTATTTACGGTGGTAAATAAGGAATCATATTTAAATGGCAATGATAAATGGTGGCTTAAACGTTGGGGGACAGGATAGTCACCGCGGTATATCCGATTCCGCGTATACTGAGGGGCGGTAACGGGGTTTTACTGTATATATATATATTGGTAATGTATCAACCGTACTTTTGGATGATTCAGTTTTATCACTGTTAAAATTATAAGCATTTATGTTTCAATGGATATAAAAAATATAATTTTTTTTTTTTTAAACAAAGGCTGCTGTTTTGAATGTCACGAGATTTCTTTCTTACTTTCTTTTTTTTTCATTTTCTTCCTTTTACATTCTTATTTAGCGACGCAAGATTCGCAAAAGGTATAGCATTGACGACAAACGCTTTTATCGTCGGATTTTAGGTTTGTCTTATGACGACAGTTATAAGATATCAATAACTTATTCTTAGAAAGTCTGTGCAATATTTTATTTACATTAGTTATGAACAATTACAACTTGTTTATACTAAACTAAGTATTTTTCCTCATTTATGAATAATAAATTTTCTTTTTTTATGAAATCTCTCACAAATATTTCGCTCAATACATTTGAAGCTAATAATTTTATTATGGCTACTTTAATTTAGCGCACTGTTTTTCAAATAGCTACACTCCATGAAATGTAAAATATTATCATTACACCTGAATAAACTAATAGTAAAAAGCACCTTCTAAAGGGCATAAATGAAATTTTTGTACTGGAATTGCTTCTTTTTTTAAATATCGTAGAAATATGCAAGTTTTCTATTTGCAAAATTTCGTGCACTTTCACGAAATGTCGAATCGTGTTAAAGGTGACTGAAATTTGTAAATAGTTTTTTATTGAGGTATTTTCATATTCTTGTTTAATACTCATTTCTAATGCGTTGTTAAATATCTATCAACAGGAGAAAAATATTTTTTACCTTAGTGCTAATGGTTATTGAAAAACAAAAAACTTGCCTTTTGAGTGCTAACAACTCTGTAATTAATTCCAGTAAGAATACCATTTGGCAACTTCTCTAGTGCACTTCTAGGCTACAAAAAGCAAGATATTTTTTATATATACACATAGTTAAAAATTACAATAAAACTGAAATAAAACTTATATATATTCAAATGTATTGAAATAGTGCATTCACCATCTTCGCACTCACTTTTCAAAAGCGAATGCTAATATATTTCTTTTTAGTCTACTTTCCCAAAAAAGTATTTAAAAAAAGTATGAGTGGACGCTTAATGTATTGTAAAAATATCGTTAAAAAAAAAAAAGTCAAAAAAGAACACCGTAATTAAATACAGATTCGAAAATGAAAAAGTTGAAAGTAGGGTTTTGAGATAAGGAAAATGCCTGTCCGTTAGTCTGCCCCACCCTCTTATAACTTTTGAGGGAATTGTCCAATTCGATTTTTTTTTTTTTTTTTTGCATTCGAAAGAGTTTGGTGAAGACATTTTATTTCCATATTTTATTTTTTGATTTGAACAAGTTTTCGTTCAATTTGAACAGTTCAAAAATTTTAACATTAGCGCCTATGGGCGAAAATGAAGCAAATTATGTAAACTCTGGGCACAAGATCCAAGTTCCTCTAAGTAAGCTTGCGGGAAGAAGCTCTTGGCATGAAATATTGATTTGAACAATTTTTGTTCACTTTTGAACAGTTTGAAAAAATTAACATAGAGCTGACGGGGAAATTTCAATCCCATATAAGGTAAAGCGAGGATAGATTGCGCGGTCGGAGAGATTGCGCACTTGCGAGTTCGGAGGGAAGAAGTAGGGTGGGCGAGCCCTAAAGCCAAGCCTTTGTACAACGGCAATAGTGGAATGTGTACTTGAAAGTGCAAGTTGATTGATTTGAATGTCTGTGACTAAGTATCGATATTCTATATTGTTTTCACAAGGTAAGTACTTGAATTTTCATAATGCGTTCTTTGAATTTCTATAGAGTAGCAGTAGTACAAAATATTTTAAACTTAAGCGATTTTTCGGAAGCTACTAAGCTAGACTAATAGTGGGAAGGCCAGTATTTCTTTCTAGAAGCCGCCAGATTTAAGTAAAAGTCCGCACAATCTGTCCTACCGAAATAGGATAGTTTGCGCGTTTTGTACTTAGGAGAGATTGCGCGTTTTTTCCGTTAGTTTTCATGCTAGGAGAGTTTGCGCATTATATTATTACCCATAGTTTGTTGGTAATGTAGCATAAATTGCAAATTACATGTGAAACATATGAATCGATTAAATTCGCTGCATTCACGGACGAAAAGGGGCGTTCTGAATTTTTACTAAAACATAAAAATACTGTTGCCTTCTGAACACATTTTTAAGACTTGAATATTTTAAAACTTTAAATTGATTTTTGAAGATATTTCTTTACATAAATAAATGCATTGGTGCCTTTTTAACAGGCATTAATCAAATATTTTGACTATAGTTCTACATCGAGAGGATAAAGTTGTCGTGACTTTATAATTTGTGTTTTCAAGGGACTATTTTTTATACAATAGAAATCGTTGAAAACAAGTTCGTGCGATTTTATTTCTTTTGAAGATTTAACCTTATGAAATATACGTTTCGGAACTAAATGTGCTAATAAAGTAATTTGTGAATAAATAAATTTTCATAGTCAAGTTTTGCTAATAAATTAATAATGTGCTAGTTTTATACAAATATTTCTATTAATAAACTATTTTTCCAAAAAGTTTAATGCCGTCAAAATTAAAAAGAAACCAAAGTGCAACGAATGTTACTAACTCACACATATATTTGAGAGAAAAATTAAGAAAGAAGCAGCTACAAAAAAAAAAAAAAAAAAAAAGCGAACGTCTGAAGATAAGATGCTTCCAGGAAAAGTGGGAACCAAAAAACTTGCAGGAAAGAAAACAAAAAAATGTTTGAATTTTGAAACATCTTGGTCATCAGCCATCTCAGAAAAAAATAATCTCAAAATACTGAATCTTTCTGACCATGTCAGACGGGACAACGAGGATGAGTGCAGTGAATGTCTGGAATAGTACCAGGAGACAACTTCGACCAGTGACATTAATGCCTACCGTCCCGTTTTAAGGACAGTCTGAAAAGTACGTCTAAAGCACCCAAAAATAAGCATTTTAACAAAAAAAAAATGTTTTAATGTATTCTTAACCTTATAATAACCCATTCGAAATACATTAAAACAATTTTTTGTTGAAATGTTTATTATTTGGTGCTTCAGACGTACTTTTGAGACTGTCCCTAAAAAGGGACGGTAGGCATTAATGGGTTAAGTGTGCTATTTATGGCAGATGGTTGCACTACTTACAACAATAAGTATACCGATTGTGGACGACGACAACTTCTTTAACAAACAAAAGACATTGAAACTGTAAATGAATAAGTTCAATTATAATTTAAACCTTCTTTTCTTCGTTATTTTTTTTTCTTTAATTAAAACACTATTTTTTCCGATTCTGTAATCATTGAGTTAAAATATTTATTCCTATTACAATTGTATGTGTTTATAAAAACCCTTACAACAACATAGTTTTAGTGTAAATATTATTGCTAACAATTTAATTGCAGTTATTATGAATAACCATCTCTAATACCCATGTGCGCGATCACACCTACTCTGTAAGGACAGATTGCGCAAATTAGTCTTCTTGGTTTTCTTACAGCTGTTGCATTAAATTAAGGCAAAACAATGAAATTTATCAATGGAAATGCATAAGAAACAAATGAAGTCACAGTTATTCATCAATAGTTTAACAAAAAAGTCACACTTCGATTTTTAAAAATTTTTTTTCCAACTGTGCGCAGACTCTCCTAGCTTTAACTTAAATCCTAAATTGACCTAACCTGATGTAACTGACGGATTTTCTTGAAACAACACTGCTTTAAAAAAACCTGAATTTTCAGAGTGTTTTTTGACTGATTTTAACGGAAGATCTCCGTAGTGCTTCAATACATGGTTAAAACGGAAATATCACGTCCTGAAAATATGAGAGCGGAACTTTTTCGTTTTACGGTTGCTGTATTTTCACACCCTGACTTGGATTAACGGAGAAAAAAGAAATGGAACTTCTGTCAAATCTCGGGAAAATATTATCAGAAACGGAATATTTCCGGCAACTCTGCTGCCGTAATTTTTCCGTTATTTGTAGATTTTTTTTACAGTGAAACCTTATTGAGAAGAGCATATGACTTAGAACATGTACAGAGACGAAGTTCACCAGAACTAAATGAGCCCATTTTCCCATGAAAGATTTTTATCTGTATTTTTAAGGATGCATCTGATTTAATGAATGAGTGAAAGAATGAATGAACGAGGGAATGAATATGGTATTAACCGTTGAAAAATGTGTATCTGAAGCAATTAAGAACTAAAACTAAATGAGAAATAGAAAGAGAGAGAACTATATTATACATTTGATCTTGGTGTTATGGAAAGTAGGCTCGTCTAGTTCTAGACGGAACTTCTTGTGTCTTTAAAGTAAATATTAAAGTTTATAAACGTCATGTAAATGAAAATACTCTTGAGTTTTTTTAGCCCTTATAAAGGCAGTTTTATTTAGGATAATTTTCTTTGATGTCAAAATGTCAAAGGTTTTCCTCAGTTGATAAAAGTTTTGTCACAAAAACATAGTTTAAATCCTTTAAAAATTACAGCTGTGCAAAAGAGGTGCTTAAGTGGCTAAAAACGTTTTTTACATAAACCAAAAAAATACATGTTTAGGAATAGCAAAATTGTTAGATTTTTTGTCAAGTGGTTTTGCATATTGTTGCAACTTGCACACATTTAATTTCGCAAAAATTTGCTGAAGTATAGTATTTTAAAAATCTTTTAATTGTAATCAGAAGTACCAAACTAAATCTACAGTCGCGATTTTCTTCGTTATAAATTTTTTCTAGCACTAAATTCCTTTTTCAAAATTTACTTTTAGTTTTCAACGCATTATTTTATTTATATATACACACCTGAAGTTGCCTTGGCGTTAAAGCTGTGATTATTGTAGTCATCTTTAGCATTTTATTGATGATTCTGGTGCAAGCATTCGAGTCGTATCCAACTAACACGCTCTCAGTTATGCCTCCAGTGAGATCAGCCAAACAATCGAGAGATGATCCGTATTTTAATGCCTCATACGATCCATGTAATCTGAAATAAGCAAAGTAATGAAATTTATATTTATTTTATTGCATCCAAAGTTCCATGATTTTAAAAATTACTAGTCGCAATATAAAATAAGATGGTATAAGAAAAAATATAATTACTCAAAAATGTGCAAATGGAAAAGTGAAAAAGAAATTAAAAAAACAAACAAACATTTTTTTTGACTTAGTGATACGCGTGTCTTTCTTCTTCTTCTTCTTTTTTTTTAAAATAAAAATTAGCAACACTATAAGTCAATGACATACCACAATGGGAATATCTCATCTTTTTTCCTTCAGCAATATTGAAATCATAGGCGTAACTAGGGTTGGTGAAAGGGGGGGTCACCCTAAAAATGTACACACTAAACACCAAGAAGAAGTGTAAAAGAGTTGAAAATTTACTAGTCATAAATACTTGTCTCTAAAGATATACTCCATGTTTGTTTCAGGCATCTCCCGGGGGGGGGGGGGCTACCCCCTCGGAGCAAGTCAACTCCTCCCCCCCCTCCCCGGCAAAAAATTCAGATCACAAGTTTTTAAAAAAGAAAGAAAAAAGAAATTACGCTTTTAAGACACTTTACTTTCAGAAACACTTTCAGGGAAAGGACATTGAACACTATCAGCAAGCGACACCAAAAGTAACTTAAAAGATATAAGACTTTATTTTGAAAAAAATTGCGGAGGGAGAGTAACCAAACTCCTTTCTGTTTCCTCTAACATCACCAACGTATCCCGAAATCGCATTGCTAGGAAGATTTCAAAAAGTTTCCTGGGGAGAGCCCTCGAACCCTTGCCTCCAGAGTTAGCCTAAGCATTATAGATGTAAGACCAGTTACAAAAATTTAAGTTGCAGAAGCCCCAAATACCCACTCCTCTAACTTCACCAAAGATCTAAACATACATCTACTATATATACATCAAAACGCTATCATATATGTAAAAAAATTCATATTAACATCCTTTCTAGACATATATATCTATATTAATGTATATATAAAGGGTATGATTTTGAAGCATACACTGCCCTTCCTAAGTCTTAACATGCTCCCTCTGCTCCGGAGCCAGGCAGTATCCAGAATATTTTTTCGGGGGGGGGGGGGGGAGACTTCGACACACTTATGTTAAGCAAAGTTTCAGGGAGGAATATATGATACATTGGAAAATATTTCTGGGGTGGGGGCGGCCCGTGGGTCTCTCTTCCCCTGTGGATACGGCCTTGATTCGCAAAAACATTAAACATTCATTACTAGATCTATTAGTTTATTTTTTAAATCAAACGCAATAGAAAAATCAATATTTAGCGCTAAGCAATCTTCTATGTCCAAGCATTCATAGTATTAAAACTGGGAAATAGTGCAATTTTAGAGAAAAACTCCAAATTCCCCCTACAAAAATGCTCATCCCCACAATAAATTTCTAAAAATTTTGTTAAATTTGTAGCAAAACATACCTCAGTAGTGGAAGCGTCTGAATCAAATTTTCTTTTCTTTTTGGATGACGAACGTGTCCATCGATGGAGTGCAAACATTATTTTGTATCGAAAATAATTAACAATTTAGCTAAAATATAAATAATACTTGATTGTAAATTAAAATGCAGCATTAAACCGAAGCAGTGAGATTGGAAACGTTGAGCGGATGATTTCCAGAGTCGTAATGCAATCAGTGATGGACCATAATAAGAAAAAAACATTTAAAATATAAGAGATGAGAGAACATCTGTAAATGAGAATGCAATGCAAATACAGTTCATCAGTTTTCCAATCGGCTCATCTACAAAAAAGATTTTACCAAAATGGGTGTTTGGACAGGAAGTCATAAATAAATACAAACTGCTCTTTAAGTTTTTTGATGAGCATCCCTTCCTGGCTTGAGGGTTTAACCCATTAGGACAATTGTTGGCTAGGGGTCCTTCTATTTCAGACCCCAGCGCCTACAAACACCGGTTTATCAGAAAACAAAACTCCATCATAGTAGAGAATATTTTCCACGAAACTTATTACTTGTGCGATTGTATTCCCAAATTGCTGCTTTTGGGTAAAAAAGACATCAAGAAGGAAAGAAAACCCTCTGTAGTGATTGAAAGGATCTCTTTTTGTGACGGTTGTCACAACTGTCTCTGTTACGGTGACTCTGTCTCTGTTACGGTGATTGAAGCCACCTTTCGCTGTAAACCCCCCCTCCACAAGGTGATAAGGGAGTCGATTATTACCAGATGAAAAGTCCTCTTTATTATGAGCTGTATACTTTGGTCATGATCACAACCCTTCAGAGAAAGAGGAAATAAAATCATATACATATGTGTTTAATTTTCTTAGGAAAAAAAAAAAATATATGTGCTTTGCAAGGCCGTAGCCAGACATTTTTTTATGTGCCTAAATAAGTGTATACCCAATGGGGGGGGGGTTGAACCCCCCCCCCCCTGGTTACGCCTATGATTGAAATCGAATTTTCAAACGGAAAGTTTTAACGGAAAATGTCCAAGCAGATTCTTAACCATTTTATAGTTCACATCAAGGTTGTTGGTCCAAAAGTTAATCGTCAAATACAACATAGCAGATATTTAAAAGCCTCTATTTAGGCACAGCAAAAAAAGAAAAAAACTGAAGCTGGGTGGTTTCAAGCTATATCCCACCAAACGTTTTAATCTGCTATCTGTTTCAGCTCTAATTTTCCTAATTTTCTGTCCTTGACGAAAATAAGTGTGAAACTAGAAGTCAGGCAATATTGGTTTAAAAATTGAACATAGGGAAAATGAATGAATCTCATTACACACTTAAAGATAAATTTACTAACAGTCATAGCCAGAGAATATTATAAAACAAAACAATGATATACTTATTACTTACTTTGCGTATGCCTTTTCCAAGAGCGCTGGCCAAAACGTGTTGCCATTTGGGCAGTGAACAAATAGGAGTTTGTTTCCCACTGTCGGGAGTCGGTCGTCCACTAACACTTCTTTCCACTCTCCACACCACCAAACTCGAAATCGAAATATTCCAGCGTAATCGGTAGAGGAGAAACTTTGATCAGCTGGAACTGCACGATAGAATAATCCCCGAGTGCTTGCCAAACACCCCACACAAGACACAAACCAAGGATCCCCTATGGAAATTTCATACATTTTTTGACTTTTTTTCATAAATAAGCACGCCGACGTGTATACAAGGTTCTTATTTTAGAGAATGGGATGGTCAGGTCAATTAACATTTTTGAGATCATCCAAAATTATTAGAAAGGAAAAAAAAGGAAACAAACAAAGAAAACTTCGATCCTATTTTTATCAGATTAAATGTATTGCAATTAAGAACTGTTTGTCCAAAAAAAAAAAAAACTTTTTTTAATAACAGCATTAACATACATCGCAACCCTTCCATCCTGGAATTGAAATTTGTTAAAAATTTTGATTTCTTTCTCAGTTTAATCCCCCTCAGTCTTTTCCGGCATGTCACAAACAATGTTTGCAAAAACTACTATATTCAATACCTAGTACACATTTTTATTTGCTTAACTTTTTGCATCTTAACACATTGACGGACAGTAGGAACAAGTGAAGTTCGAAAATTGACACCATATGTTTTTGTAATTTTTAGAATATTAAAAGTATAGTTTTACCCCTTCTGCTTAAATAAACTTAATTTTGATTAATTCAGCACCTTTCAAGAGAAAACACGATCGCACTACTCCCTTCACAACCACTTGCATACTGAAGCTGCAAGTCGTGTAACAGGTGGAAAACGAAATTCAACCTAAAAAATTGTTTCCAAAGCATGACACTAGGTTTCTACTTGTATGCCGGTAGATGCACATTTGTGCCGCTATAGCTGTAGTGTTTAGAAACGACCGTTTCGTTTTGAACGGCTATTGCCGTCATGCCGCATAGTGATCTCCGCTTTGACGGCTATAGACGCAAGTGTCCGTCAACGTGTTAAACGCTGAAAGGAAATCGAGAGTATAATCAGAAGACATGCTTTCTAAAATATTTTTTTTTAAAACGTTTTTGTATCAATTATTTGCATGTCACATGAAATTGTGTCATTTTTCTTCCTACTTCTTTTTACTTATCAATCACATACATGGAAGTCTCTAGTGTTTAATATCTTAGTTTATAATAATTATTGTAATATCACCTTACAATTATGTGTCTTCCGGCAAGAACATAATAGAGAGTCTCTAAGAAAAATCTATTAAAAAAAATATAATACGCTATCATCTTCGTTTCTGTAAATCAATAAGAAAGAAAACCATCTGACTCAGATTGACATATTATAAAAAACCAAGTTGTTTCCAATGTAAAGTAAAAATTGATCTCAAAGTAGAAGAAAAGTGAAATAAACTGAAAAATTGTCATTATCCTGGATGCAATTTCCGTTGTGTATGAATGCGCGATAAATGATGAAATGCAAGGAAACTGATGAAATGGGAGCAATAACTGTTTTTGGTTATTAATTTTTTTTACAAAGATTAAAAGTTGTATATTTGTTTCGATTTCAATGCATATTTCGTTAGTGCTGATGATTACTGAAAAGTATATGGAAATAAAACGTACCTAATTTCCCAGAAACAAGCTTTAGTTTTTCTGGAGCATCATCCACAAAAATCGGCTCCGGACATATATCCTAAAAACGAAAATTAAAGTCGCTGTGAAAACATTATTGCTCATTTCATTTTTTATAATAACATAATAACACAGGTGACATATATTGAAATGTTAGTTTATTGTCTGTTCATTTTCCTGTTATCTTGAATTTTCTCGTTTTAGAAAAGTACTGCAGTTAGTAACGAAATTTCCAAGGCTAATAGTTAGACTGCCCCAACGGAATTACATTTTTATAACTTATTTCTATTTCTATATTATTTTAGCTTCAATAATTGTTTTCATTTTTAGCAACATTCCTTTTTCTTTAATGTGCACGTACCCTTGCAGACACATCCTAAATGTTTAATATTCATGCTCAAAATAAGTTCTACTTTAACTAATTAGTTTTTAGCCCAAGTTTTTTTTCTTCTTTTTTCCATCAACAGTCGAAACAAATTCCGACTTCGTACCAAATATGAATATTCGCACGCATGTAGTCATGTAGCTATACAAGCATCTATACAATAAGGGTTTGTGTTCACGCTTAATGCCCTTTCTACGGATTTGATTCATTATAACTTGGTTATTTGTATACAATTTAATATGGGCACAGTCTTAACTATCATTTAACTACTAAAGTGTCGTCTGTGTCAGGATGTTATTCAAATAGTTTTTTTGCAAGACATTTCACTAGTTGTAATTTTAAACCACGTCACATTATTTTCCAAAACCGACTCAGATCACTACTCTGCTGCAGATTCTGTAAATCATTATTAATTCGGAAAATTTTCAAAATACATCTATGGCATGCTTGAGTTTTTCTTTATAGCTTTTAGTTCCGGTGTATTTATTATCCACGCTTAGTTACTAAAAGATCTTCATAACTGAAGGTATTGTTAGGCTTAACATGACCCAGACAGTCAAATGATTGGCAGAAAATAGCAAACAAGTAATCATTATCGTTTGAGAAGAAGAAATATTTCCCGCAAGAAAGAATATGTGGAAAATATTAAATACAAACATACATTTTTGGAAGGTAGAAGTAAATTGAGAATTTCAGAAAATTACAAAAAGCTTAACCATTGTTGAAACTTTGAAAGAAAAAGTTTGAACTAAACACATAGGAAACTACTAATCGGTATAAAAATTATTTAAATGGGAATTGCGTTTCCTATTTTAGGGGGAACCGATCTTAATGTGACAAGGAAACTAAAAAACGCAAAATTATAAAGAAAAGTGTTGTGACTGTGACATTTAATAAACGATGCAAAATCAAAATAGCGTGTATTAGAGTAAAACATGTTCATGCAAACTCAGGAATTATGGACATAAATAAATGCATGAAGCTTTTCACAAGTTATATTTAAGCAGCTTTTTAAATGTTATATGTCAGCTTAAAATATATAATTTGGAGCTGAGAGATAACTTTTCTTTAACAAAAGAACCCTTTTTTTCACATTAAAATGAATTAAACTAACCAAAAACCCTTTTTTACATTAAAATGAATTAAATTAACCAAGAATGTTTTATTATGTAAAATGAGGTAGTATTTTAAAAACGAAAAGTAGTCATTAAGTTGGAAATAAAAATTTATTTATCACATTGAACTACAGAAAAGTAAAACTAATAAATATTGCATTGACTAATTCTAGATTTAAAATATTCATTAGGATATCACGAGGTCTCGGAAGTTGATAGCCGAAAAACTACCCTATAATGCGTTAAAAATTTAACAAAAATGACACAAAAGATGCCATTAAAGCTAAAAAAGTGCACTTAATATCAGAGGTTGAAATTCAATTAAAGCAGTAAAAATATTTATGATTTTTAAAATTATAACAACACCATCATTAAATGACTGCCTGAAAAAACAAACGAATAAAAAATTTAAACAATGCAACTAATAATTGGGAAACTTGTTTTGACAATTTTAATATCTTAAATGAGAGAATATAATTTGCTCTGAATAAATAAGGATGTTTTTATTCACATTATCAAAGACCGCATCCGAAAGCAAGTTTTTCTGTCTTACAATGATGAGACAAATTTAAAATAAATAGATAGAAGCATTTATGGAAAAATATTTTCTTCAAATTCACACTGAATCTCTTCCTTTTAAAACACCGGCAATTCTTTTCAGTGTCAAAAATTCTTTGTTCTCTTCAATATGTTTTCATTCAGTTTTGTAGCAAAAAATTAGAAATTCTACCTCTCAACTTTTTTTTTTTTTTTTTGAAAGATCAATTGAATAAATCAAACTAAATTTTAATCAGAAAATTGAAAGAAAGAAAAAAGAGTTGAAACGTAGAAAAATGTTCTGAAAAATATTTTAAAATGCTGTAAAAATCTTTTAAAAATGCCCCAAAACAAGAAAAATGCAAAAATTGTAGAAAAAAATGCAGTATCATCAACTTCCGGGGAAAATATATCACTACAAAATTTACAATACTCACTTATAATAACGGTCATGTCGAGTCTTCAGCATTTGTAATATGTTACACATTGCGAACAACATCAGAATATAATGTCTGATGTCAATATATAATCTTATGGTTCATAGGCTTTGATAATGTACATAGCATACTGCTTTGCGTTACGTTAGGTATTAAATTTATATGAGCTCTGAAAATTTTCCGGTATCCATAAAGTTAAAGTAATTAAAATACAAAAAGACCTATATTGTTCGAAATATAAATCATGATGGTATACTGTTAAAGGTATTTTAAATATTCTATGTAACGAAAGTAGATCGATCTTAAACAAAAGATCTTAAAATCAATTCTTATGGAAGCAGTTTTAATTTCCTTATATGCGTTTGTTTAATAGTGTTTTAGTACTGTTTTGTTTATTGTTTTAGGTAGTTGAAAAAAACTTCTTTGTGTCGGTCTACTCCTTTTTAAGATACTGTTGTATTGTAAATGGTTTTAGCATAAGCAAAGGTTTAGCAATTAGTATAATGGTTTTAGCACAATCATCTAATTTTAATTTCATTCTAAATGACTTCAGTTCATAATTATCAATTGTTATTTCATCTTTTATTGTTGGTGGTTTAAATCTTTTTTCTATAAGGTTAAATCTTATTGTTATCAAACATTGGTAACATCATTTAGTAACTATTTATTAATTCAAAAACATACCTTTTATTTTTTGCATCACAAAGGAAAAGAATGCTCCTCTTAAAATTTTAACTCAATAATAGTTTTAAATATTAGGAAAAGATAAGTAAATGACATCAAATCTTTAGGGAACGATATCCTGTTTAGGTAGTTATTACATATTTTTCAACGCCGAAATTTTTATACATAAACTTCAAAATGTAGTTTCAAACAGAAAAGTATTTACGATCGTAAAAATTTAACTTTACCTTGGGTCTCTTCCAAACAAATTGAAAAGGAGGTGTTTGATGATAAAATATGGATGATTGGGTCGCTGGAAAATCAGCATCTTCGTATAGTTCTTTTTTCTTCAGACATCCAGCTTTGAGCCTGTTGTATAAGCTCATGTCTGAAAAGGAAAAAAATATATATAATTAGTTAGAAACTACGTAATTATCATTTGTACGCATTTCTAGTTTACATATTTGCAAAAAGTTTTGACACGCGTTAGCATGAAATGATTTTGAGAAGAAATAATGAATTTACCATACAAACCACAAATGATTGATTGAGGAAAAACGTAAAATAGATGATCAGATGTTAACGGAATGGTTGACATGGTATAAACCAAAAACAGACATTGAAAATTTATTTTGCGGGTGGGGCCATTACATACCGTCAAAAAAAATTAAACTTCAAAAAAAGAAAAAAAAAAAAAAAAAGAGCAGTAGTAGTTAACTTTCCGTTTTAGTATAATTTTTTAGGATAACCTTTGGTCAAGGATGAAAATTAATTGTGACGATTTGATAAGACAAATTACTGCCAATTACACTGTGCAACAAATTTGAACTTTTCTTTTGTGCTTTAGATGAAACTGTGTGGTTCTATATAAACAAAACGTCCTTGATTCAAATATCCAAACCAAAATGGTCTATCACGTACAGATTTTGCTGTAGGCCCACTTCTCATATTTATACAATTTGGTTATAAAGAAATATAACTGAGGCTTACTTATTGAACACACAAAAACTAAAATGTTTTTTTTTTTTTTTGGCCGTTTCACCTTGTGGGCATCTGCTGGTGTGCCCTGATAAGAGATTAGCTATTTTCAATTCGTATACTTACATTCTATCCACTGCTGAAACGCTTTTAAAACACAGAGATGTCCTGATGAAACCGTTCCCCATGCTCATCATTAATTGCGCCAGTTTTTTGAGAAAAGAAATCCATATGGGAGTCCAAAAAGTAGATTTAACGAAATATAGCAAACTAATAATACAAAACATTTTATCATGTCACCAACAAGATTTTCGTAGATTTCACCTTTCTCATTTCCAAGGAAACGTGATAACACACTGATTTAAAGACCAGCCAGGCGGATTTTTCGACTTCTGACTGTTTGTTTTCATACTTTTCATCGTAAAAGGACTTCCTTAAGTTGTGGGCCAATAAAAATCCTTTCTTTTTCTTTTGCCTCACTTAAATTTTTGAATTTGTTCCTGAGATGCAAGAAAGCCACTATTTCTCTGTCCAGATCTTTTACAAATATTTCGATAAACCAAGTTTAATGTGCAATTGTGGAAAAAAGGCACATTGTAGGTTTACAAGTGGCTCATTTGATATATTTTTACCATTCATAATTTTGAAATTTCCTTTGTGTTTACAGAATATGCTACAGGAATGAAGAGGAAAAAAATACTTAGATGGAGGAGTCCTTATAAACAAGCGCCACTCTGCTAAATTGTGCTCATGTCCTAATGCTTAAAATAGTACATCCACATCACAGCAGCATACTATTTTTTCTTTCTCCGCAAAATAGTCTACGGAATGTTTTTGTCATCTTGTGAAAGACTTGAAACTTCGAGAAGTAGATAAAGCTTTTGTTGGCAAAAATGTCGCTAAATTAACTCAAGTTCATTAAAAAGGTCTCTAGAATGGCAACGATCTCACTGTCAATTAGAAAGATATAACTAATAATAAATTAAGTCGATAAATTACGAAAATATGCACATTTATCCAGAAAATACGTAAAAAGCTAAAATGTGGAATTTTGGGAAAATGGTACGTGATAGGCAAAAAATAATGGCAGATTCGTAATTTTCAGCCAAAAATACATAAGAAACAGACATTTTCATCCAAAGGGCATTTTTCGTTTTGCACAGTGTTATTCACTCATAACAGTCAATTTCGCTACATACATTTACTGTTGTATTATTTGGCTTTACTTTTAAGTTAACAATTTAATTGAATTGATCCTGGCTGTTACATTTTTAAATGCAAGTTCGACCTTTTTTTAAACTGTAAGCTAGTGAAATGAGGTAAAACCTTGCTGCACATTGTAACTGCAAAATCGGAAAATGATTTGTTTTTTGTTTTAAAAGAATGATGCCATTTTCAAAATCGATTCCATGCACAGTTCATATGATTTCTAATTGTTACACACTAACATTCCACTATTAGCACAAAATTAAAAGTCAAATGTCCTATGCCGCACATAATACTAAAATACTGAGAAAAAAAGAAGTTTTTAAATAAACTAGAAGTCATAGGCTATCATGTAGAAAATATGGATAAATTTAAAGAAATTCTATGATTTGTGCCGGTTTGGCACAAAATATATAATTCTGTTTTTTGTGCCGACGTATATTCAGGTGGCCGTCTAAAATATTGTCGGTGGCTGCCTTTACAAATGTGGTAAGGGATTTTTGCTACTTTTCAGTAGAACTTTTTCATAGTTTAGTGTTGCATAACAATACAAATTTGTGATTTAATAATTCTGAATTTTTAGTATTGTGTACATTAAAGCCAGAAAAAAAACTAACAGAGCTATTATTTGTGTTAGCTTCCAATTCATACTTATGCCATTTCGCTCAATAATTGTCACTTAACACATTGTGTCTTAAGCCATAGTTGCTATCGAAAGTTTTATGAAACTTAGGGTAAATATTGACGTTTTCAAAGGCTTTTTCAATATAATTTGCATACAAGTTTTTACTGTTTTTGCAACAAATCAAAATGGTTCATTTTTACCCATCACAATGAACACAAAGTTATTTTGTAAATTTTTTTTTACTGCTGGTGCTGCGAAATACTCCATATTATCATTATTGTTTTAGTTTTATTGTTTTTCGTTCTAAAAAATTTAGATCAAAGGAAAATACTTTTTATCTTTAAAACAATTTATAGGATAAGCCAAACTAGAGATGGGCGTCTAGTGGAATGGTTGATTTACCGCAATTGATGACCAGAAATGAAATAAAATAAACACAACACTGAATCCTAAAATTCATATCCAGTTTAAAGATACATAGTTTTCCAATAAAATGCCAATCATAGTTTCTGTGATCTTATTATCAACTGAATAAAAGATTTTAGATAAATTATTGACCTGATGAAAGGTTCCTCAATAAAATCTGCATAAAAACGCCTTTCTTCACTTTCGAAATTTTAAATAAATTATTTACTAACTGGAGTGCTTCAGATCGATTAAGTTAAAGATTATAACTAAAAGAAAAATAAACCTCACTATTTACCTATTTTTTAAAAAAGTTCACTGCTGAAACAAATTCTCTTTTAAAAATATTTTCAAACACCCAAGCATTAAAATATCTTTTAGTTAAATGATCAAATTATTTGAATTAAGTACTGTAACTAAGATGAAAAACCACGTTGAATATAGAACATTCCAAAGATATCTAAACATAACTGAAGAATACATAAACTTTGAATATAATAATCTTTAATTTTTATATATTAGAGAGCATGAACACTTAGAAAGAAAAAAAACCCTAAATTAAAAATTATCGAATTAAACAAACGTAAATAGTGATTTTATGACTTCTGAAATTTTGAGAAAATTATAACTTACTGTGATGCTTCCAACTGCTGTTCCTATATTATATTAGACCCAGAACTACTCAGTATTTTTATTCTTTGCAAAACAATACACAACTCAAATAACTGCAACTGTAACGCACTGCATCAAAGAATTTTTGTTTCCGAAAAGAACACTAGAGGTGGCTAAATGCGGAAGCGCGGGAATACGTGAAGATTAAGCAAAATAACAAGATTAAAAATGAGAGTCTAAATGTCAAAGAAAAAGAAAATAGTAAATTAAGATCTTTGATAGGGTCAAAGCCTTTTCTTTGGCTGCTTGCCGTGGTGCGATGTGAAGCCGGCCTTCAAAGTGAAAAACCGGTCCAGTTTGGCCTAACCTGGAGAAGAGCAAAATCATCCTTTAGGCAAAAAAGTGAACTTTGATGGAAATGAAAGAAAAAAAGAAGAAAAAAAAACTACGGCGAAATGAATGGTTTTAGTTAATGTAATAAACTTCATTTATCGGTGCTGTGCGGAATTTTACATCAAAACTCAAAATTGCTGAAGAAAATATAATCTCGATTTCAGCAATAGGACAAAAATCCAATTAATTCCTTTAAAATTTGTTACTACACAAGGATCCCATAGTCTCCAACAACATGGGACCACATTATGTAATTTTAATTTACTACTTGACTCGAATGAATTTTTTCAGTTATTTGCTAGCTTTCAACGCATCATTTCTGAGCAGTGTGTTAAAATTATTTTTATTTTCGCTATTACATTCCTTTTCGTTTAGTATCACTTGAATTATTTGTAGAGGAGAGTCAGGAGGCATCCGACGTTGGGAGGGATGGGACACCTGCGATTACTCCTAACACAAACAATATTTTTATATTATGAGTCTTCCACCAAATGAAGTAACCGTAGCCTCGTTCTTATTTCTGTGGACCATTTTAGTTGCAGATTTATCCAGGTTGTATGTAACAAAAAACTTTTTTTTTTTTTTGCCAAAAATAAGTTTCAATTTTTATTTTTAGCGCAAATTTCCAATTTCTATAAATGTTGATAACATAATTGTTTTAAATGTTTTAAACCCAATAATAAACCGTTAAAGAATTAGTAGTTAAATTAATAATAAAAGCTATATAGTCTAACGTCATTTTATTAAAATGTTGCACAAAGAAGGGAAGGGTTTGTGACGGGCAACTAAAGGGAGGGATGGAATATGTCCCACTCTTCCTTTCATATCTCTAGACAAATATTTACAGCCATTAAAAAGTTTTATTTTTTTACCATTTTACATTATAAGATATTCATTAAAGTAAAATTATATTGTTAGCTAGTATTGCTATTAAATTTTGCACCTTGAAATAGAAATCCCATTTTCAACAAAAAATATTTTCCTCTATTTTACTATTTTACATTTAAAGTCTAGAGGATCATGACTAGTTTCCTTTCCTTTTTTCCCAACGTTAACTATTACTGCTAAGTTTTTGCACTTTATAATATTGGATTTATCAGGAGCAGAAATCTCATGGTTATCAAATACTAAAAGGACATAAGAAATTCTTGTGTTTATGATTTTTACAAACCACTTTTATCAAAAAGATTATGTTTAAAGTTATAATTTTTTAAAGACTTAAAAATGGAGTGTAGCAATACGTTTGTTTTCCTTTTGCAGAAAATGGCACGAATATTTAAGTAAGTTGAGCATGGTGAAAAAGATGAACGCATGTTACAGGTGGAGCAGATGGTTGTGAAAGATAAGAAAGGCATCAGAGAAGTGGCATTACTCATGAACATATCCAAATAAGTTCTTTGAAAAAATTAAAATTTCGTTAAGATCAAGACAACTGTCTTTCCAAGAGATTGAATCTGTGGAATGATTTTTCTTCTGTCGAAGAAAGAGAGTAGAATAATATTTAATAACTGCTAGAAAAGTGTAATTTAGTTTGCAATGATTAGGCAATTAATAACCCAGGAAAATCGATTGACATTTACTACATAGCAGAGTTGGTTGGGAAAATATACCCGCCATTTGTTACACTACAAAACAATTACATCAGGTTTTATGAAATCTGGGATATTTAATTACAACATCGGGCCCTTCACAGCAGAAAATTACCTAACTTCAATTGTAACTGATCAGCGTATGTCTCTTGAAGATGCAGACCAATCTCTTACTTTGCCTTCAAAACAAGTTAATGAAGATGAATGTCATTTAATATCATCTGCAACATCCTCGAACTCACCCGCTTAAAGTCCTACAGGTAATCCAAAAGCAGACCTTTCCTAAAATAATCAGCTCTTAGGAAGAAGGAAAATGTAAAAAAGAAAAACTCTAATGCTCTTCAAAAAAAAAAAAAAAAACCTGAAAAAGGGGGAAATACAAAATTAAAGTTACAGACAAAAGCAAAACGTGAAGATTGACGAATCAACAGCATAATATTGATTAAATATTATGTACACAAGGGGCACACGCTTTGTATTCTTTTATATCTTCCAAAAGTATTTCAATTTTAACTTTTATATCATCTCCCATCCCTCCCTCACATAAGGGAGGAATGAAACATTTTTCTTGCTGTTTTAATTGGTTTATAAAATTAATATTTTAATTGTTAGCATTTACTTTAGTTTCTTAAATATGATGTAATGTTTAAAGACGTTACTCTGAAACTTTCAGTGTCACTGAAAATAAAATTGTAAGAAATATTCTTGTAAAAATGTCCCATCCCTCCCGATTGTCCATATTCCGTAGTCATCTCTGCTGTAAATCAAAAATTTACTCATTTAAAAAAATTTCTAATCTTCTCCTTTTTTTTAGATTTTTTTTGATGTTTTTTAACACATTTTCGAAATGGGACACATGCCCTTTTACTCTCTTGCGCTAATAAGGGGCATTTGTCCCCTAGAAAATGAGTTTTTAACATTTTTTTTGTGCATTACTTTTAGTTTCTTTTCCTTCTTTCTTTCATTTTTTTTCGTTAAAACTTAATTGTATGCATGAGTTTTTAACAAAATTGAAACATATTTTATTTGCAAATAATATGTTTTCTCTGAATTCTACTTTATCCGCGGTTATCAGTGTACATTAGGGATTTTATTTCAGGATTGAGTTTTTTGTAACATTGAAAGTAATGTATATTGTTTAGAAAGAAATAATATTTCGTTTTCATTCATTCTTACGCTTTTAAATGAATTATTTGCTGGTACATATTTGGGTTCTCCTTCAATGCATTAGGGCCGAGTTAAATACGTTGTATTTAAAATTCAAAAAAATGTTTCACTACAGTCATGAGCAACTTATGAATTTGACATCGTCTAGTTACTTCAAAACAGCAGTTAGTTAATCATTCTCAAACTTCGCCGTTTAAGAATTACGTTGTCTTTAAGCGAGCCGTTAACCTAAAGTCAAGAAATATAACTGTTATTTGTTCTCTAAAATTTTGAAAACATGCACATACTAATAAATATACGTCATTTCACAACAAAAAAAGTGCTAATTTTGTTTGAATTGATTGCCGATTATTTCTAAACAATGCATTGTAATGAAAAGCGATTATAATTAATTGATGGACCTATTATTCTGCGGCAGCATAATTACCTGCAGTGTTCTAGTGGTAGCCAAAAGTCCCTCATTACAAACATGTTCCAATTCACACACACAATATCCTGTTCGTGTTTGTTTTAAGGAGTCGAATTGCATTTCAATGTTTCCGTATGTAGGAAGGTAATTACATGTTATTTCACTTCCCAATGAGCTCAAAGGATTCAGAGGACAAAGATGGTAAGTATTTGCTAAAATTAAACGAAATTATAAGAAAAGGGAAAAGTAGTGCTATCATTAGTGTTGTTCAGTGTATTCCAGTTATTTAACTATTGAATATAAAACACACGTAATACTGCAATAAAATATGAAAAATATTTTTAAACTTGCCCGCCGCTTCCGGCCTTCAAGTGCAAGTCAACTCAAAGAGCGTAAACCAATATTAAAGAAAAATAACATCTAAACGTTCTGAGACGACTCAAGGATCCAAACATGAAACTAAGTAAATATATTTCAAACTAAATCTACTGTAATCTATCGCAAAATTCCAGCAGTTTTGAACTTTTGTAGTTTTTTTAACTTTTGAAGCCATCTTTATGGCAAAGACCGGCTAATGAAAAGGCGCAATAATATTAAGTATTGTTACACTTTGCTATGTCTTGTTCGTAAAATAAATTTCAAACGTTTCGAGGCTATTTCAAAATTTGAAAAAAAAAAAAAAAAACAGACCTAGGACGCAATGAGCAGTAGTAAAAACACTTGCGCGTAAAAAATTTTCTGGGAAAAAAATGACAAGCTTAATAATAAAATTAATAATTAAACGTTTCGCTGTAGGTTTTATATTTTTGTTCGAAATTAAATTCCAGCCGATCTGATTTTAAATTTGAAATGAAACACTTTAGCAACAATGACCGGTTATCAAAACATTTACAACTCACGCACGTTCAAAAAAGAAAAAAAAAAACGTGGAAAGAACATGAGTTTTGATCGCCTGAAGATACTCTTCTAAATTGTTGTTACTTACTTGAAGAGGTTAGAAAATCATTACTCATTTATGACTACCTAAAATGTACTTATATGGGAGTTAGCTACTACCTAAAATGTCCTTTCATTTTAGATTATTTCATATATAAAAAAAACATACCAAAAAAAGAAATATATATATATTTTTTGAAATAAAAAGGTATAGTGATTAAAACTATTCAAATGAAACTTCTCATTCTCAGTCAAATGTTTTCAGTGTAATGTTTTTGAAACTGTTTTATAGCCTACTTTCCGTAAAAGTTAAAAAAGATAAGAAAGTATTAAAAAAAAGTTTAATGTATCCTAAAAATATCGTTAAAAATAAAGAAAAATCAAAAATAAGTGAAGTAGGGCCATTCCAAGTGAAATCATCCAGCGGAGACAAGGTTTGACACCCGAGGTCGGCCGATTTTGATAACACTTGGTGAGATTGTTCTACCTATAGATATAAGAACAACTGTAAAGTTGTATCTCAATATATTGATTAGTTTTTGAAATAGAACACTTTAAAGTTTTGCCAGAAATTTGCAATTCGACGCTGATCGCAAATCAAGCAATTACGCATACTTCTACATTTCTTATCGTAAAACAGTTAATTTTGAAGATAGAAGATTAATTTCTTTTGCATTGTGTTCAGTATTCTTTTGTGAATAGAAATATAACATTATATTTGTTATTTAGAGGTATTAAAGCAACTTAAAAAATCTTTGAAGAACAAAATTGAGTTGAATTTAATACAATGACTGGCGCTCAGAAACTGCTAAATTGCATTAAGAACGTATCCTTCGATTTTAAAATTAATTATACCATTAGAAACTAGATTAAAAATGCTTCAAAGTGGTACATTGAAATTGATGGGGTTTGGACTTTTTATTGACTTGGAGCTGATAAAAGTTATGCATTTGAAAAGCACCAAAACCTATTGTTCCAAATAACTTCAATTTCCAAAAAATATAACATTGGCTGCTCTTATAATGTTGTTATATAGTGTATTTAATTTACATCCATACATATATATATATGTATATATATATATATATATATATATATATATATAATATATATATATATATATATATATATATATACATACATTGTTGTTTTGGCTTTCCACCAAAGCCGAGTGAAATCATAAAATATTCAGAGATATATTTACAGCAAAAAATACGTCGTTCTTTTAGAAAATGCTTATGCTCTAGAAAGTTCTTCAAACAAGCATGAAACTAGGAAAATAAAACTGCATGTTCGGTTGTAACTGATCGAAGTTACAAAATCAGCTAGACCTTCTATAGTTCAAAATAATATACAATAATGCATGAGAAAGGTTTTTTTTAAATTACTCTTTTTTCGTAAAATGTCATGTTTGTTAGATAAACTAAGATAAGAAAGTTATATATATAGGTTTTATTAGAATAATATTTAAGATGCCTATTATTGAAGTGATCGCTACTCTTAACATCGTAGATTGAAAATGTTATAAATTTCAATCAATCTATTTAAATGGCTATGTCTCTTATTCAACAGGCTAAAACTGGGTTTCCTTTCAAGTTTGAACAGTTTTAACACTTCACCTTGAACATATTCCAGCTTTCATTAATATTTTTCATGGATATTGATCCAATTTTGAAAAAAAAAGACTGATATGTGCTGTTACTTCTGGACTTTCAACAGTACATTAGGTACGTTGTGGGAGAGTAGGCATTGATCTTGCCTTTCAGGCCAGTAAAATGTTTCTCAAGGTTCATGCGGGTGCATGAAAGCAATTGTGTCACGCCTTCATCTTTGTTCATTTTAACGACACTAGACCACTCCACCAGTTTCCTTCTTAAACGCATGCAACATAATTTATTTAAATTCCTATCAAAATCCGGAAACATATTTGACTTTGATATTCCTTTAGTAATATTCAATCTAATGCATGGTTCAAAGTCTAGACTTGTAGTTTCATGCTTGTTTGAAGAACTTTCTGGCATAAGCATTTTGTAAAAAAAACGATGTATTTTTAACCAACTTCACAAAGGAAGGAGGTTATACTTTGATATAAACATAATCGAATTTGATATAAATATATATTAATTAAATAATAATTATCAAACTGATAGAAACATATATTAATAATATAATATAATATTCATACTGTGTATGCCGATTGTTTTTGGCTTCTCCACTCATGACTTCTTACCGGATGAACCGATTTTCATAATTTTTTAAATTCGATCGAGGGTAGTTTACCATAGTTCCTGTACCTTTGTTGAAAAATAAATTAATTCTTAACAACATCGATACCACTTTAAAACCTAATTTTTGAAATCGGTGCAAAATTATGACAGTCCCATTCTCTTTACACCATGCGTTATTTTACATTGAAACTGTTGCAAAATCTAGACCATTGATAATTGTAATTGATTCATGGTTACAAAAGTTATCATGAATCAAAATCCATAACAATTTTACACCGACTTCATAAGTTCTGTTTAAATGCCTTATCGGTGTTGGTTAAAGCATTTATATTTATTTTTCACTTTTTCGTGCATTTTATGATTTGAGGTCGGTTCTATTTTTTTTCCCAAAAATTGCTGTAAATATATTTCTGAATATTTTATGATTTCACTCGGCTTTGGTGGAAAGCTCTTTGTACAATGTATATATATGAATGTAATTTAAATACACTACATAACAACGTTATAAGAGCAGCCAATATTATTTTTTTGAAAATTGAAGTTATTAGGAACAATGGATTTTGTTACTTTTCAAAGGCATAACTTTGATCAGCTCTAACTCAATGAAAAGTCCAAATCCCATCAATTTCAATGTACCACTTTGAAGTATTTTTAATCTAGTTTCTAATGGTATAATTAATTTTAAAATCGAAGGATACGTTCTTAACGCAATTGAGCAGTTTCTAAGCGCCAGTCATTGTATTTAATACAACTCAATTTTTTTCTTCAAAATTTTTTAAAGTTGCCTTAATACCTTTAAATCCCAAATCTAATGCTATATTTCTATTCACAAAAGAATACTGAACACAATGCAAAAAAAAAAATTTACCTTCTATCTTTAAAAATAACTGTTTTACGATAGGAATTGTAGAAGTATGCGCAATTGCTTGATTTGCGATCAGCGTCGAATTGCAAGTTTCTGGCAAAACTTTAAAGTGTTCTATTTCAAAAACTAATCAATATATTGAGATACAACTTTACAGTTGTTCTTATATGTATGGGTAGAACAATCTCACCAAGTTTCATCAAAATCGGCCGACCTCGGGTGTCGACCCCTGGATGATTTGGCTTGGAACGTCCCAGTAATTAAATAAAGATTTTTTAAAAAAATTTGGAAATTAGGGTTTTGAGATGGGGGGAAAATGTGTGTCTGTCGGTCGGTCGGTCTGTCTGTATGTACGTATGTTCCGACGCAATAACGTTTTAGGGAATTCTCGAATTCAAAAGATTTTCTTCGCATTCGAAAATCCAGGCGAGAACATCTAGTTTCTATTTTTTTTTCATTTGAACAATTTTTTGTTCAATTTTGTACAGTTCAAGAAATCTTAACATTGGCGCTATCGGGGATATGTAAAGTAACCCTGTAGAACCAATTTCCTTCAGAAAAGCTTGTTAAAGGAGCTTTCGGCTTAAAATATAGATTTTCTTTTTTTTATTTGAACAATTTCCGTTCAATTTCGAACAGTTCAAAAAAACTTAACATGAGCACCTACGGGAAAATTTCAATCTTATATAAATCCTTATTTAACGGATTTGCTTTGAACAAACCTTATCGGAGAGCTTTTATGATGCAAAACATGCACAGATACGAATATAATCCAGAACTAAACGAGCATATTTTCCCACGAAACTTTTTAATCTGGATTTTTAAAGATATTTGCAGAATGAATGAAGGAATAAATGAGTGAGTGAATGAATGAATGAATATGCATAAACCGTTGAAAAGGGCATATTTGAAGTAGTAATTAAGAACAAAATTTAAATGATATATATATATATATATAGATAGATAGGTATGGATAGAATATCAATTTGATATTGGTGTATACGGGAAAGTAAGCTCCTATAGTTCTAAATGGAACTTCTTGTCCCCTCATGGGCATTCAGACGAGTTTCAAAAAATGTATTGGATTTCTTAAAAGCACTTTTCTCAAGCTGACACTCTTTTAATTTTAAATATTTCAAACTGAAAATTGAAATACAAATATTGGTATATTGGTTAATGTATATTGTAATTACAATATCCCTTTAAATCGAGTGACGTGAAAAAATAATCAGCACCAGTTCCTATCGGAGATCATGCGTATACTAAATTTCGCTCGTTGCATTACTTTATTAGTACGAGTGCCCACAACAAAATATTACTTCCCTCACACACACTCGCATTCTCCAAAAATTCTCAGATCGTATTCAGTAATCTTTAAAGTGTGAAAATCCGCTAAAATGTGGATTTTTAAAACTTTTCTTAAATTGACTCTTAAATATCCATGGGGAAGTGAAGAAAGTACAAATAATTTTGATATAATGTTAATATTGTATCTCTATTTCTCTAACATTTCTGTTTCATTTCCTTTCGCGTGGAAAATTGGCAATCTGCCAGAAAGCACGAATCCAAATGAACCAGCTTTTTTTTAAAAAAAAGATGTTTGATTTGATAATATCCTTCGAAATCAATTTCAGAATTTTTTGGATTGTTTTAGAGTATTTCAAAGCTTTTAATTTTACTTTATTTTATTACTAGCTGGCATGCCCGGCTTTGCACGGGATAATATTGCATCATTCGCAGGCTAAGTGATGCGTGCCCAAAATTCTGTTGCAAATATGAAAGGAAAAATTTTCTTAAAAAAAAATCCAAGAGTAGGAGATGGGAAACAGGCCTTAAAAACCTTATTTAAACAGTAAAAATCATTAAAAAACACGATTGTATTAAAACGAACAGCCTAGAAAAATTAATTTTAGACCAAGAATAATAGTCCATAAAAATCCACATTGAAATGCCAGCAACAGTTCATAAAATTGCCATTAGAGTAATTGCAACAGTAACTAAAATGCGCACATGCAGCGAGATAATTGTGCCAAAATGATATCAAGAGTCCAAAAAAATCGTAATTACAATATCTACCACAATACATCCAAAAATTCCCATCAGAGCTGTATTCTGTTTTAAAATGTCCATCAGATGAAGAACAACTGTCACTGAATATTTCTGCTACAATAAAGAAAAAAATCCTTAAATCCCCCTATTTCAATAAACACAACTATTCCTAAACATCCCTAATAGAATAAGGACATTAGTCTCAAAAAATCTCCCTTAGAATAAAGACGGCAGTGACTAAAAATACCCATTAGAATACTGACCATCGAGAGCTACTGTTCCTAAAATTACTAACAGTCCATCTTAAATTTTCCATCAAAATAAGGACAGTTCCTATAAATCCCGGATGCAAAATCGTCAAAGGATTTCCTGAAAATTCAATTAAATAGCACTTTCATAAAATTCGGATAAAAACGAAAGAAAGGAAAGCATTATTTCCAAAGGCAAATGCACATTTAAGTTAAAAAATGTTTAGTACTGAACCAATCCTGACGTGTGAAATTTAAGTTGATTGCCCGAATAATACCAAATAGAGAGTAAAAAAAATAAGTAAAAGTTTTATAAAATAAATCACTTGAGTAAAATATGGAAAGGAAAATCAACCTCAAGATAAAGTAATTGAAAATCGTTATGCATATCCACAAAATATGCATAAAAATGAAATGAATTTTTAGAATTTGTTACGTTGATAAAACGGACACTCTACCATAAGAAATAATATGTTTCATGAAATTGTTAAACTGGTACCATAATACTAAATCGCCAAAAAACAAAGAAGAATCAACCTCTAGAAGAAATTAAAAATTATCTGCAGTATGCTAAAAATGAAATGAATTTTTATTAGAATTTGTTTCACTCATAAAACTGCATGAATAACGATAAAACATCATTTTTTCAATCTTACGGTAACAGAAATCATCTAGTTGGCGACAAAAGTAGTATTTATTTTGGCGAAATCAGTCAAACTGGGCAGATAAATTCAGAGGTAAGCCTCGCTATAAAGTTCGAAAACTACTTCAAATGAATATTGCGCATGTTCTATTCGTTCTACGTATTTCGGAAAGAGATCATCTTGTGCCGTTTTTTACGGGCATTCATATGCTGCAAAAATCGAAAACGTGGGATGTTTCTTCGATGAGATAAACTCCAAATCAACAGTTTTGCTTAAAATTGGAATAAAAAAAGAACAAATTCGAATTTTAGGAAAAACGCTTCGAGGTGCACGAGGACCTGACCCAAGTACAGGACCTGACCTGTAACGAAAGTTTCGTACTTCTGGACCATTCCATCTCGCCAGGAGGCGATCGACAGACAGACACACACACGCACACACACACACAAACTTTCGGTTTTATTTATATAGATTATTGTTATTATTGCCACTTGGGTATCCAAGCTCCCCATCGCAGTGACCAGGAACTAAGGCCTTCCGTTTTTATAGATGAGCACTACAACGGTGGAAGTACGACTTGACTCATTATGTATTGGAATGACACCAGATGGCGCTACCACAAATATGCTACTTCCCTTTTTTTCACCTAAGAGTGAAGGAAAGGGAAATTCTTCGCTCTCTGGGGTACTTATTGAATGAGGGGAAGGTAAGATTAGCTTTCATCAGGTTGAGGCATCTCGTTAAGGGACGGTCAGCGTAACACAACAGCCACTTCATCTAACTGATAAGGTCTTTTGAACCAATCAAATCTGTCGAAAGGAAGCAACCAATAAATAAACTACTAGTCTCCCAAAGCAGCTTTTGCAACACTACTGCTTGAATTGTGTGGTTTCTGGTACCTACCATTAACATTGGGTCAAAAGATGGAGAAAAATGACTCATTATCAACAGGAAGAGTTATCATAAACATTAATTCATAAAAAAGTATCGTGACAATGGTACCACATCCACAGCGGAACTGCTGGAAGAGTTGGTTATCCATCCCTGGGGAATCCACTGGATTTGAAAATTGTGGTAAAATCAATATGCAACCTTATTAGAAAGACAAAAAAGAAAAAAAACTAAAGGCACTATTTATCGATCAATATGAAATGAATAAATTTTATCTTAAGAGTGGGCAAAAGTATTTATAATAGAAAACTAGCCCAACAGTTGCCATCTCGCCGTAAAATCTTAAACGATTTTTGTTGTCTAACTCAATAGGGTGACAAATGAGATTTGTTTTCATTATACACATTATATTTTAAAATGTTAACATGGCAACAGACGAATTTTGATAAAGTAATCGATTTCAATTCAAGAACATCGATTACTTTTAGCACACGTGACCGTTCTGATGTCGCCCCAATTTGAGCAGAACAGTTAATCCTGTTTGACGGTTGACTTATACTCTGAAAAAATAATGTTATACTATTAAACATTTACTTCGCCTTTTTACATTTGTGCTAATTAATTTGAATATTTTGATTAGGTAAGTCCTGTTACCTTTCTTTAATAGTTTTTTTCATGTATTTATAAAATAGCTAGTTCTCTGTTTGAGTTTATGTTGGTGTAAGTGAATTGTAATTGTTAAATGAACGTTGCTATTGAAATTTTATTTGTTTTTAATGAAAACTTGTAAGTGTTAAAACTATAACACTTATAGTTTTCGCTATAAGTGTTAAAATCTATAAGTGTAATATAATTGTTACAGTTGTAAAAACTATATGAAATGTTTCAAATATGTAATAAGTGCACTAAATTTGTGTCGTTAAAATAAACGGAATCTTGTGAAAACGACTATTGTGCAAAGCTAGATGAGCTTTTCAAAGAATTTAGAAATGCTTTTTGGCTTTGTAAGAATCGAAGGTGTTTAACAATATTTCAAAAATTTGTGACTCTGGTAGAAAATTTTAGGAAGATTCTAGCTACCTATTCCGACTGTAAATATTTGCATGCACTTTTATGGTTTCCTGATTTTATTCTGTCGTGTCTAAGCTACATTGCCTTTTAATTAATTGATTCATCGGAGATTTATGCATTTGAATGACGTGATTTGCAGTTATCTATTGAAAATTGGTTTCCAGAGCAGTATGTCGTAAAAGGGAAACCATTTCGTAGGCAGTGAAAGCATAACTAATGTTCAAAGGATTGTTGGTAGTTCAATGGAAGCTTAACAAAAATCAGAAATATATCGTATAGTGATCATATTTGCTACTTGAACAAGAATAACGTTCAGAAACACAAAACATCAGAAAAGGGGAAAGTTATATAATAGGGGATTGAAACTGGTGATGCGCGATGCCACTGTTTACGGTTTAAAAAAAACTTCTTGAAAATAATAACAACTACTGATGTTAAATGAGCAACGATTCAGTATTTTTTAAAAGAAATATTTCGTTGGTGCATTAAAATTAGAATCTTGTTTCAAGCAAACTCTGAAAATTGCTTCATATTGTTACATAAATTACATTCGTATTTTAAAAATAATTATTATTAAAGAGTAATCTTCAATCATGCCCATGGTTTGCATTATCCTCTAGACCTCTTACAAAAAAAAAACCTGTAATAATATTTTTGAGAGACGAGCTGTAAGCGAGCGACGAATCAGCAGACTCCCCATTAACAATAAAGTTAAATGTTGATTAATGAGCAATGATTTGTTTTCTTGTAATACAAGTAGTTTAATTTATCAGCCATGGATAATCAGAAATGGCAGTGTTATTTTTTAAAAAATGATTTTAGCTTAATAAGCAGCTTAAGAATTAAACGAATTTTTTTGATAAATTCATCTCATTAAATGCTGCAAACATTTGATTCTAAGACGTGTGCTATCCAAAAAAAAAAAGCTTATGTACGGAACTTGCTTTATAAAGTACGGAGTACCAAACGAGCGCGGTAAAAAGTAGCGGCTAATTTCTGAAAAGCAAAAACCTACATTTTTAGGGGAATGAGAAAGTGTGGGATGTAATGCTATGTTATTTCCAAGCAGCGTCTATGAAAATACACTGTTTCTGAAAAAGTGGGTTGAAGATATGTAAAATTATAGCATAAAGCTTGAAAAACGTTAACTTTTAATTATAAGCGCTTTTCTAAGAAAAAGAACAGAGAGGGAATAGTTTTCGCTTAAGGGGGAGCCAGCACCCAAAAATGTTGAAAAACACCAAAAATATTTTTTATTGGCTTAAGTAGTAAAATAAATCTTTAAAAATGTTCCCTGAAAGTTTCAGCAAAATTGAAGCAATATTTATTGATTTATCATTGATTATATTACGGTGTTAGGTGCCACCTTTTCATTCCGAAACTAACTGTGCTGAATATAAGCCACAAATTTATTTTTAAAAATAAGCAAGAAGAAGCAGTTTCATCGTGACTGTAACTGAAAAAAAAGTTCCTTACTTAAAATTTTGATGAAGAAAGGGTTTAAGGTTTTGCGAGCCGAAAACTTAAAATTCTGTTTTCTCTCACTTTGTTTTTTGCGCATTTCATCTCGGTTGAAATGAAACTGCTTTTTAAAATTTGGATCTATAATGTGGATTTTTTCCCCACATGTTCCTGAAACTATACATAACAAATTTATGCTCTACTTTTATGATAACTTAAGTACTTTTTTTTTAAATTCTTTTTGTAGGATTTTTGATTTTTTTTTTGTTGTTTTTTCTACATTACTTCAGCTTTTCTTATTTTTTAAAAAAGTAATTGATAAAAAATTTAATTAAAGCATAAAATTTTTCTTTATAAGTAATTATTCAATAAAAACAAATTTGAGATTTTACGCCAATTTTTGAAAAAGAAGATGCATTTTTTTAAAATTGCTAAATTTCGTTTTAAAAATTTAAATTTTCAAGTTATATTCAAGAAATTCAGCTTTTTAATATTAAATTTCTTATGAAGTGATATAACATGACATGAGACAAAAATTATAAATAAAAACACCATAGAGGAAAAAAAAAGGGTCTCATGGTACCCGCTCCCCTTAAGAGAAGTTCATTTTCTTGAACAAATCCAACGTTAGTGAGGTAATGTAATTAAAAAATTTCATGTGAAAAGTTTATAAGACATATGTTTGAAATTATAATTACAATAACAATTCAATATGGCTCATATTTATAACAAAAGTAGTAATTCCTAATTCAGCGAAAATAAGGCACATTCGTATTTGCATTGAAATTTGTGCGAACTGAGCCAATACCAATGCGGTTCAAATTTTCAAGGGATTTGCTGCAGTAACTAAAACTTCAATAAAATGTACATTTTGAAGGAAATTTATGTTAAAAAATCTAATAAACCAGAAGTTTACGATAGGTAGTTTGTTACATTTTGTTTTCAAAGCTGTACTCATTTTTAATTAAATAAGATTTTGGCTGAGAATATCTAATGTTGAGAGTATTTCTTTTTATATCTTTATATTAATCGACTATGTAGCAAAATATAACTTTGGTGTAAAAAAGATACTAAATGTTCTGAATAATTTGCAATAGATTATTTGGAAAGGTATCGCTTAGTTGGTTAATTGCTATTGCATCCCAACCTTGGATTTAAAGTTTTCTGTTGGAAAACGACGACTCGCACTATTTCTAAAAGTATTTTTGTAAGAGTAGAAGTTTCCAAATCTTTGCATGATGATTAGAATGCGGGTGGTAATAATTGCAAAACAAAATCGGTGTACAATAACTCCAGATTCCCTTCAAATGATTAGCTTCAAATTCATTAATGATGTGGTCTGTGGTGAAATGTTTTATTAAAATTAACATTTGTAAGATTTTACTAAAGCAGAAAACAGTAAACGATTTTATTTATCTATGGATTTTAAAGAGCTTTATAAGTTCATTTTAACACATCACTGACGAGTTATTGTTCCTCTAACTTTCCGTTTTTCTAAACAATTTCCTGTTCATGAGAATCAGAGGGAAGCCGGATAATGGCGTACATTTAACTTCCCGCAAATCTCCCTCATTTCGCCCACGGGTTCCACCTTTTCTTTTTTCCTTTTCTTTTCCCACAGGTTCTGGATGCGGTAGTGTTTTAAAAGAAATGCAGGTGCACAATTTACAGTTTATGAAAATATTTATTGTTAAACGAAAAATTAAAACACTGATTATTTTCAAAAAATAAAATTTAGTGCCTATGTTTTTTAAAGTACAGCCTAATATAGCACGTTTTTTTTATTAAAAGGGAGGTGTTCTACGGCATTTAAATACGCCCACGACCGGCAGTTAACGCATCAAATGCTAAGAGCATACATGTACGCCGGCGGCAACTACGGGAGTAAGCCAAGTTGCTAATTTCTCTCTTAATGAGGTGTTGAAAGTTTAACTTAGTTCTTTTTCTCGAGTTCCCTTTTACTAATTTTGTACTTTACGCTACTTTACAAATACTTAAATTCGTCCAGAGGTGAAAAATTGACTGTAATTCCTTAAATTTTTCAAGTTCAGCCTCGAACGTTTGAAAATTTTTTAGCCCCTTTATTTTTTCTGTTTGACTACAGCTTTTTTTAAAAATGTTTCAAACAGCAATAATCTCTTCCCAGAGCGGTAGACTGACTCCTGAATTAGTTATTTAATTTATTGCATCTGTAGTACATATTATACATTGTATCTTTCTGCACTCCTTCCTCTGAAAATAAAATAAAAATAAGTATTACATATTTTGGAGATGGGTTAACTGATACCTTAAGATTAGTATTTTTGCTTCGAGATTTATTTATTGGATTGCATTTTCTCTTGTCTTGTTCATTGACATTCCTTTGAATTGTAAATAGCAAAATGTATTGTGTACTATAATAATGTAGATTTGTAAGGAGAAATATGAAAGCATGACGGGAATAAAGACTTCTAAAAAAAGGCTTCGAATCTACGTCGATAGTAAAAGGGGGGAAAAAAAAAATACTTCGAACATTTTTGTATTAATTTTTTTTATAATTCATCAATAGCTACTGATTAGATAAAAAAAAGTAAAATCGGTTAGAGGAGAAAATGGCACTTAACTATTTTTTGGAAAGAAAATAATAACCTACATTGTACAAGAATACTTTGAGGGAATTAATATTTGTATCCCCTCAGTTAAAATAATGGGGTAAAATCGAATCAAATCTGTTAGTTTTTTTACTCTCTGTCGCTAATTATGTTTAAATTTAGTTACTCGAATTAAATTTTTTAATTCAAATTTTAATAAACAGTTACTAATTTTGCACTATTGATGTGTGTACAGGGTCCATGAACACTTAAGTCCCAATTACCTACATTCAATCCTTCATAAACTCCATCATTTCTTTTAGGGGGGGGGGACAACACCAACTCCCAAAAGGGTGTCACCCGTTTAGAAGAGCACTTCCTAAATGACGTTACTGTGTTTTCATACAAAAGTTACAAATATATTTCTTCTTCAGATCCATAGGGCGTACAAAATCCGAACCAAAGCTCTTTTATTTTTTTTTATAACTCATTATTCATCGCACAGATATGTTCTTGAACCTACTTCTTTCTTTACAACCTTTGCTCCAAAAATCGCACGCCGTTGCCCCAATACGGCTTCCTTTACAGCCTCAAATTTTTGTTGACAATCGGTTTCAGGTATAAATGAAAATACCGATACAAAAATGTAAATTTTTATGGTTTAACAGCCACTAATGTATGCATAAGTTTTCCATTTACCCCTAAATTAATGAAGGATAAAAATAGTAAAGTAAACGAGCAAAATACTTATAACTCAACCCGTACATACTCGATAAATGAGCTCATTTTAACAAGTTTACGGGAACTGTCGCATGGCTTCAACACAAAGTATCTTCAAAACGTAATGGGAAAATCAGACGTACGGCATTATCCCTCTTTCTCAGCTGGACGTTGTTTTTGACAAGGACAAGTAGCGTGGCATATTATAATATGTTACCGTACTTGTCAAATACGCTTAATGGAATATCGGTTAAAAGATTATCCCGCTTAATGAAATAAATTTTCAATATAACAAACCATAGTATAATGTTTCTGTGATCTTGGATAATGGAATATCCCGCTTGTTAGAATAATTTTTCGTGGTAAATTGGCTATTCCATTATGGGAGCTCGACTGTATCTGAATCAAATATTCAACGGTGGCAAAAACACACTACCCTACAATATTGAATTTGACCAGCAGAATTGTATCCGTTCGGTTGTGGTTTGTGTACTTGTTTCTGTGGTATTCCACGGCATGCAATTCCTATAAAACTGAAAACTGACGTCTGCACAGACATTTTGATTCATAGGTTCTACCTACGCTACGGAATACTTGTTACTTACCGGAAGACAATGTTCTATGTGATGGTTACTATCTCTGTCAAGCAGTGCTATCGAAACACGGATGTAAAGCATCTACTTATCCTGCTGAGTCCTAACCAAAACCCCAAAGAACAGTTTGTTAGACGAGTTAGGGCAAAGCTTAGGGACCAGGGAACCACCTCTAAATATATACTGCATTCTTGTAGCATGGATAACTCATGGACGCTTATCAAAACCTTTTTAAAGCCATGGGAAAGGGTTTGTATAACTGCCTTCCATGGAGGCTCATCCCACTAATAAAAAAAGTTTCCTTTCCTTTATGACATTGCATATTGTTGTCCGATATATTCTTTAGGTTAGAGTACTTTTCTTCTGAAATATTTTTATAACTTGACATTCACTCAAAGCGTAGTAACCGGCATAGTACTGTCTAAAACTGTAATTTGGGTGCTAAAATGACTACCCGCAAAACAATACATAACGAATACACCTCTTCTAAAATTTTATCAATGCAAACTCTTGTTTCAAACAGCATAGCAAAAAGAGGAACATATGAAATACAAAGCCGATCGTTTCCTTCCTTATCGGGTGTTTTACAACTTCATTTCGCGCTTTCGTTTTGAAATGGAAAACACAGCACACCGACAGCGAATGACATAGCGGGACATCAAGTGGTGAGCGGATGCAAATATCGCACCGCAAACCACGCGCAACACTTACCATTTTACCGGTACTCGCATTTTCCTGCCGCTAACCTATTTGTTCAGACGGCCGAATAGTATTTTAAAAACTCATTCCTTATTTTTTCTGCACCCACCGCTCTTGTAATTCAAAACGTTCATCTTTGAGGTTTGTTAATAAATCCGGGTTGGTTGTCCGTTCCGCTTGGAAACTATCTCCTCGGAGGTGTGTGTGATGGCTGGACGTCGGAGGAACAAAAAACAAGCAAATCTTCATTCTTAAAAGGAAGGTTTCTTTTGTCAGTGTTCAGTACTAAATGGAATGAAGAAAGAAAACGAAATAGAAGGACGAGATGGATTCGGTATTTAGGTCACACTATCCAAACTTAATCTACTATGGCATTCGAAATTGACATCGTAATGAAATTTGAATGTGAGCGTGTCTTTTGTTAGCGTAGTTTAAGTATATATCTTTGAGTGCTAAATATGGTAATCTGGCGTCTCGAAATATTTGTTGAAGTAGGACGCATTCTCATTTTGATAACTTAGCAGTGTATATATATTTCATATTTTTTCATTCGCACTGGATTTATGCATGAAAGCAAGATTGAGGGCATCTGATGCTCCAATCTGATCAATTGTTTAATTTAGATTAAAATTACTGTTTTGTAGAGTTTCAAATAATAAAAGTTTTGTACCTCATCTTTTCTGAAAACTTTTGTAGTTTTAGCCAACTTTTCAAGAAAGAAATATATCAAAAAATAATAAACATAGCTTACTCTTCTAGCTATTTTTAAAGCATATATAATATCAACGATCAAGTTTTAGTCGTAGGATCACTTAATCCTACTTTTCAGTGACCTAACATCACTTTTTTAGCACTAGTTATGTTTAAAAAACAAGTTATAAATTTTCTTCAATATGATATTTAATTTACCTGCGTTTCCGCGGATCAACAGCACGAAAAGTTTCTTTCTATTAGTAGTTCCTCTATTTATTTGTATTTAGTTAAGTTACTTATAACGAGGTCGCTCAATACACACATTAACTCCACTTTTTGAAAACGTCCTTATTTCAGCTTTAAAATTTTTCGATTGACACGAAGAGCAAGAAATATCTGAATTTGAAATGTACTTAACCAAAATTGTATTATAAATTCATTCTTTCTCTCTACATGTCAACTGAACAGTTTTAGAGCAGAAATAAATTTTTTTTTTAAAAAATGGATTTGGTGCAGTTAACGGCGAATGTCAAGTATGGCTTAAAAGTCGAACATATTCAAAGTTATCTAAATTTCCCAAGTCTTTGACTACAATGACCTCTATGCTTTTTTTTTTTTTTTTGGGTGGGGGGGGGGGGGGTGCGTGCCCGTGTGTGTGTAGGTTAACGTTTTAAAGGACAAAGGCAAAAGTTTTTTCAGTCATAAAAAGTATTAACAGTGAAGGTTTTTCATAATTTCGGTGGTTATATTTCAATTTTAAACCACATTATGTATCAGATTGTGAAATATTCTTATGTCCTTTTATAATAGTTTAAGAATGTATTTTTGAATTAAAAATAGATTTACCCTTTAATCGTTAAATTTTTATTTTCCTAACAACGATTCTATATCAGGTATAATGCAGGACGCAATGCAATTTTCGGAAGCTGATTGACAAAGTCAATCAAAGCTTCACCTTTCCTGCCAATTATTTGAGAAGTGTAGAAATCTCCACGGTCAAATGCTTTTCATTTTCTTGAACACGTTTGGTGTGTTACAAAATGTGTCTAGTAGGTAGTTAAGGCGAGGAAGTTCGCCATTATTGTTAATTTAGTTGTCGTTGGAAATCTCTCAGGTCACAAGAAAGATGAATGGCTCGATCTGATAACGAAAAGTCCAAACCTCTGTATTTAATGATTCTCTACTGTACTAAAAGTTTGAGGACTTTAATTATTAGTAAAAACTATTTTTATCTTCGCAAAATGATGCTTATTTTCAAAATCACTTTCTGTCATCTGAAATTGTATATATAACTTCAGATGACGGAAAGTGATATTAAAAATAAGCACAAGCATGTTTGGTACAAAATTATCCTACACACTTTCAAGTTTGTTTGAATAAGCATGCTTGAGTGTGTGTATCCACCTTAACATATCCACCAACTTTGTTTCTTAAGCTTTTACACGTCAAACTACCTGTATGTCAAAGGTATCTACTTTAAATATGTAAGTTTGTCCTTCAGTTCTCGGTAATTTCATCGAGAAAGAACAATTTTTCAACAACCACAAATACAATTTCTCAAAACTTAATAACATCAGTAGTAACTTTTTGGGAAGTACAATACAAAAATAGTGATGGTAATCATGTGTAGAAGTTCAATGGAAAGAAGCGGGGATTACTGTAAGTCTTTCTGAACAGCATTTGCAGATACGAGCTGATAAACTCCTACTTGGTGTGTTTGTTACATAGTAATTGATATTTGAGCTTGAATACAAGGAACAATAAGCGAGATTACTTTAGAACAGGGGTCTCCAAACTTTCCAGCCTTAGGGCCATATTGATTACTCCAGTAAATTCCAAGGGCCAAAACCATATTATCATTAATTGTTGCCGGTGGTAAAAAGTTGAATCAGTCCACTAGTGGTGTAAAATATGATTACTTTTTTGCCAGATGCCATTAGCTAGCTCTCCGCGGGCCGGGCAAAATCTGTCCGCGGGCCGGATGTGGCCCGCGGGCCGTAGTTTGGAGACCCCTGCTTTAGAACATTAACTGAAGAATTCATTCCACATAGACATACTGAAGAATTCATTCCACATAGACATAAGTTACTGAAGATGCAGATGAAAGGTGAAGAATGTAGTCTTCAGTAATTTTTTCACTGAACTATTTGTAATAATTTTTATGTTAATTTTAAGTCACGTTCTTTTGTTTCTCTCGTTGTTTCTTGAAATACTTTAAACATATTTTTCCACTCGTCTTAAGAAAATGAGAAATAAGAATTGTGAAAAAAGGGATATTAATAATATTTCGTGTGTCAAAATATCTATTGATTTCAACTATTTGCGTAACCACAATAACGTAAAATGAAGGTGAAAACTGTGTGCTGCGTTGTATAATATATTCTAATGTAAAATAAATAAAATAAAAAAACATCGCACGGTCGGTTCTCACGAGACTATTTTTTTCAAACGATACATAAAGCAAAAGTACGAATGTGGCAAAGCAAGACGATAAGTACGGGAAAACGGAAGATTCGGGAACGATGGATCGAGGTTTGACAGGATTTATTATTTTATAGTTTAATGTACAACAGGGGGTTTCGATGATTCTCTTGCATTAACTTTAAAATATCTAGGTCATTGCATATCATTGCATCTGCCTGATATGATTTTCCAAACTTGAAACCTTTTTAGCGGATAAAGTATCTTTAAAACAGTTGTATTAAAGGTCCCTTCGTACTGTAGTGTTTTAGAAATAACATTTGATCCATACAGTTTGGGTTGTATGCATGGTATAATCGCCAAAGGATGCGGGCCTCGCTGATTAATCCTTAACAATGCCACTTTGCAAGAATAATGCCATTTCCCCCTCAACCCCTCCCTGATGACAAGGCTCTTCCGCCCAGGTGAAAAGTGCAACAAGTGAGAGACACACACACCTGGACTAGAAGAAATGTAGGTCACTGCCGCCCAGAGAGTGGATGATGTTTCGTTTGCCGAAGGAGGTGGCTATTTAAAAACGCTGATAGTACACGTTTGAGGGAAATGAGTCTCTGAAGATTCCGGGTCACAGACCGATTGGGTATTTGCGCTAATGGATTGAACATACATGAGAAATCCTGCTGCGAGAGAAATTAATTTCACTGAATTGTTGCTGCAGACATACGAAACGGGGTTAAATACATCAAAAGACCGTGCCGAGCTGATTTCTATTTGGTAGTAAATCAACAGTGCTATTTTTCTCACTTTTTATTGGGATCAAGTTGATTACTCTGAAAATGCAAAGTCAAAAATGATTCCGTCGTTCAGGATTGTGTTCTATTACATGTTTATATGCGAAGGTAATAGAAGAAAGCATGAAGTCACTCCTGATGCGTTGCTGCCACACCCAATGTGTAGTTTTTGTGAGACTTTAAACTATCAGCTTCACTCTGGACTCGAAGATTTGTTCTAGAGTCATTCCGTAAATAATCCTTTCAGCTCCAAGATTTTATCTATTTTAAATTTCTAAAATGCATGAAATATACTCATTTTAGACCTGAACTGAAAGTTCCAAAAATACACTGAAGAGCCAAATAAACTGGTATAGGCATGAGTATGCAAATAAAGGGGTATGGAGCCAATCAGACTACAGCGCTGCGATCGGCAACGCGTAAGACAACGAGTGTCTAGCACAGTTCTTAGACCGGTTACTGCTGCTACAATGCCAGGTTATACAGATTTAAGTGAGTTTGAACTCGGTGCTATAATCGGCGCACGAGAGATGGGACATAGCATCTCCGAGATAGCAATGAAATTTGGATTTTCACGTACGACCATTTCACGAGTATACCGTGAGTATCGGAAATACGGTAAAACATCAAATCTACGACATCGCTGGTGTCGGAAAAAGATCATGCAAGAACGGGATCAACGACGATTGACGAGAATCATTAAACGGGACAGACGTGCAACCCTTCCACAAATTGCAGCAGACTTCAATGCTGGGCCATCAACGAGTGTCAGCGTGCGAACCATTCAACGAAACATCATCGATATGGGCTTTCGGAGCCGAAGGCCCACACGCGTACTCTTGTTGACTTCACGACACAAAACTTTACGCCTTGCTTGGGCCCGTCAACACCGACACTGGACTGTTGACGATTGGAAAAACGTTGCTCGGTCTGACGAGTCTCGTTTCCAGTTATATCGAGCTGATGGACGTGTGCGGGTATGGAGACAACCTCCTGAATCCATAGGCTCTACATATCAACAAGTTCAAGCTGGTGGAGGCTCTGTGATGGTATGGGGTGTGTGCAGTTGGCGTGATATGGGACCTCTGATACGTCTAGATAAGAATCTGACAGGTGACGGGTACGTAAGAATCTTGTCTGAACACCTGCACCCATTCATGTCCATTGTGCATTCCGAAGGACTTGGGTAGTTTCAGCAGGACAATGCGACACCCCACACGTCCAGAATTGCTACAGAGTGGATCCAAGAGCATTCTTCTGAATTTCGACACTTCCGCTGGCCACCAAAATCTCCAGACATGAACATTATTGAACATATTTGGGATGCCTTGCAACGTGATGTTCAGAAGACATCCCCACCCCTTCTTACTCCCACTGGTTTATGGACAGCCTTGCAGGATTCATGGTGTTAATTATCTCCAGCAGTATTTCACACATTGATCGAATCCAGGCCACGTCGTGTTGCGGCACTTCTGCGTGCTCGCGGAGGCCCTACACGACATGAGGCAGGTGTACCAGCTTTTTTGGCTCCTCAGTGTATAACGAAATTTTTAAAATCGTAATTCAAAGTGATTCCAAGTTAAAAACTATTTCGGGAGTTGAGAAACATAAATTAAGTATGCCATAATCCCATTTAGAATCCTCCGGATCGGTTACAGTACTATAAAACTAAAATATACCACCAAGATTTTTATAAAATATAGTAGCCAGCTATGTATTTATTAATAGTAATAAACCATTCCCTCCTTCATAAGTTAAAATCTTGAGTGTATTCATCAAAATCCTCATGTGCTATTTCAATGTCAATCTGTTTCCGACACATTAATATTCTTTAATTGATTTATCAATACTGTATTGATTTTCATTATTTTTCGATATTTTCTGAAATATTTTCATGGATGCCTTCGTTTGATTCTTTTAACTCAATATCTAATCATTTTACATTCATCAACAATTAAACTTATTTATCGATTGATAAGAAATTTAGGTTTTCTTTTAAAGTTTATTAAAGAAAATCACTCATTTTAAATACGAAAAAAAAAAATAAATACGAACTTTAAACCGAATGTAAACATAGTCACTGATTGAGTGCAGTTAAGCTGGGTTGATACAATTGGAGTTGAAATATTTTAGAAGCCACACACACAAATAAAAAATAAAATGAATAATAAGCAATATGCATCAGAAATATTTTCCTCAATGACACAACAGCCTAGTTGTATAGGTGGAAACTGGGAAATTCGGTTAGTCGCCAGTGGCCGGTAGACTCAGTTTGTTAATCGCCACTTTTTAAAATTTCTAATAAGAATTGAAAACTAACTCTAAACTCGTTTAGAAAATAAATAAATTATTTAAATAAAACAAGAAATATGCAGATTTTAATTAGCACATGCTGGAATTATTTCAAACCTTTAACAGTATTTAAATATATACAGAATGCTGAAAAATTGAAAGTTGAAATGCGACATGAAATTTTCGGCGCGAAGCACGTGTTCAATACTGCCAAGTTTTCAATAAAAAAATGATGATTCGCTCATAATAAGAATTAAAAAATGGAAATTCAATTTATTTTTAAGATGTTCATTAAATTATTAAAATCTTCAAATAAATAGATAAAAATACATAAAACGTTTACAGAATGAAAATGAAGCAGGGAGTAAAGAAAAGGAGGAGTGGCGATCAATGATGCATTTTTAAATCTCCATTTTAATCGCCACATGGCGAGTGGCAACCGTTAATTTTCACCTATGCGTAGGTACGCATTGGCCTTCTCAAGAGGCGTTTTCCAAGCCAGCCTTCTTCCCGCTAGTCGCTTCTAATTCGGCAGGAGTATACTGTCATAGATTTAAAAATAAATTCAAAATTCGGGATTAGTCGAGATCTGCCACTTGCATTCTGAGCTCCTCAATTGTGTCGAGCAAGATGCGTAGTTTGAAGCAACGGATGGAATTTTAGCATGAATGCTTTCGAATTTTTTTCCCCCCTTACGAAGACGTTTTGTTCACGTCGAAGTCTCCCTAATACCAAAAGCTATGAGCAACACAAATATGGAAAATGGACACCTGTCGACTGTGAGTTTACGAATCTGGAAAAGGAATGCTATATCTAATAGTGTAAATTAACGCTAAAGCTGTCTAGAAAGCGTTCAATAAATGCATTCTCCATCGGCATTTTGATATTAGCATAAAAAAATATAATTATCTTTCTTTATGTAACATATAATTATTGTAATGACATTTATTTCAGACTATCTAATTATATTCATATATAAATGGGAAAGGAATTTCTTTTGCAACAATTAACACACGCTGGAGCCTGCTACAAAGAATATTGGCATATTTCCACATCAACTATGCGTACACATTATCTTCAGGTGAATGTAGTTGAATCGAAACCAAACAAAAACACTGATCCCTAAATAAAGTGGTTAATAGTAATAGAACTCATTTCCCGTCCGTAGTAATCTCTTTTTCTTCATAAAAAGATAGAAAACGATTGGCAACACAGTTTCGTAAAAATGTGGCTTATGCCATTTCTGAAATGTATTAAATTATATTTTTGAGAAAAAGAGCTATAACTTCGAAAAGGAAGATTTTTTCTTCAGAAATAGTAACTGTTATCCCTTGATATCTACTTCCAATAAGACGTGTTAGCATTTCTCAAATGCATCTTGTCCTCAAAATTTCTGAAAAACGAATTTATAGAATTATTAGTTATTTGGTTTAGGTTTTAAACCGGCAGCGATAAAAACAATACACGAATGCTAAAGCCCAAACTACAAAACCAAACGGCTGTATCATAAAATTTCTTTGTAGAAAATATTATGTAATTTGTAGATTTTATTATTGTTCGCAAAGTTCATTTGCAGCTGATTTTTCAAAAACATTAGGTGGTATGTTGAATTTTAGTCCATTAAATGAAAAGTTTTCTGCGTAAAAATTTTAAATCGTTAAAAAGCTCAAAGAAAACAATTTTAATTAGGGAAAAAAATATTTTAAAACACAAGTTTTACGGTAAAAGAAACATAATGTAGCTTTAAACTGCGTGATTAAAATAATAATGTTTTATTTAACTTGATACACTTGCGGTTGAGTGAGGAAGTGCTTTTATAGATATTAGTAACAATTTCTCACCCTTTTTCTTGTCAAAGGGAGGAAAAATTCTTTACAGATAACATATAAAACCAATATATACTAGCTGGTACCCCACAGAACATCTGCGGGCTATAAGTTCAACAATCAAACTTGATTGATCGCTCGATATAAACAAAATAAGGTGTTGCCATTTTAAAAAATCGAAAATCAAAAACTGAGTTATGAATGGAAATACTTTTTAATAAATATAAATAAATTTGTTAAAGATCGTAAGTTACGGTAATAAATACAAATATTAATTTACTTTTCCATGATAATCATTAAACAAATTTTTAAATATCATTGTACTATAGCTTGTCTTCTGCATGATGTTAGTATCGTATCGTACCGCAAAATTTAATCGTAACTGGTACACTTTAAGTAACAGTTGAAAATCGTAAAAAAACACTTTAAAACTCATGCGGCTGAAGAAAATATCGCTAGGTATAAACAAAACTAAGGTGATGCCACTCCAAATAATCGGAAATTAAAACTTGAGTTATGAATAGAAATACTTTTTAAGAAATAGAAATAAATGTGTTAAAGTCCGTAAGTTATGAAAATAAATACAAAAAAAAATGTTACTTTCCCATGCTAATCTTTAAATAAATTTTTAAATGTCGTTTTACCTTAGTTTGTTTTTGCATGATGTCAGTATCGTATCGTATCGCAAAATTTAATCGTAACTGGTCCACGTTAAGTGAAATATATATATAGATATATTTAGTACTGTGTTAATGTTATTCATGTAACAGTAAATAGTTGAGCAGTAAGAGTAACACTTTTAACAAGTAATGCTTTGCAATTGTCGTATTCAAGCAAAATAAAAACATGCATTTATTCAAGGGCAGCTTTTTGATTCTTTTTTTAAGTAAGACACATCATTATTAAAATTCGAATGTTGATAAACTTAACTTTTTTAAGTGGTCAGTCAAAACGTTTCATCAGCATCTAAAAACGCAATAAATAAAGATAATTCAAAGTCTACAAACATGTACAAACCATGAGAACAAAGTAACTTAGATATTATGCATTTATTCCTCATGATGTAACTTTTTTTTCCTCTAAGAAGTTTGTGCTTATGCAACTGTTCCCTAATGATAGAAAATGAGAGAGTAGATAGCGAATAAAAGGAAAAGAAGACTAGCGAATAAAAGAAGACTGCTGAACATTCCAACCCTTTGATATTACTTGCCATTCATTCGAAACTGTCTAATACATAATATATAGTGATGGACATTTAATGCTTTATGAGGGATAATTATTTGGCAATTTTCTTCTCATTCGCAGAATAAATTTTAGAATATACTCTTCTTTTAGTGAGGAACAAATTAATATCATGGCATAAAACTTATACTCCTCATTAAAAGAATAACTTCATATAACGATTTTTTGTACATAATTTTACTTCTAGTATAGGCAATTAAAACCCTAAAACCTGATGACTATTGACTCTCTTTAACACGTTTAAGACGGATTCACTGAAAAGTATATAAAGGAATTTAAAAAATAGATTTTTTTCCTGATTTGTTTTATCTGGATTAATGAATAGCCCCCTTAAGTAGAATTTGCATATTATATCCTTGCTAAAGCTTCCTCTGTACGGTAGCAAAAATGTAATTTTTAAAATTAAATGTGCAAGGGGAGGGAATATATTTTAAATGATTATAAAACAATTTATATATAAAAAAACGCTTTCTTGCGCACTATAGTTAAATTTTTTTTTTTTTTTTTTTTTTTGTTCCAGAATTTTCTTCCACGATTTTTTGACGATCGCAGCGCCGCTACTGAATTTTGGTCTCAATTTTCGGAACTAATCGCCATATTTAATTTTATTTTGTTGGAAATTCAGAAACTCATCAAATCATTATAAAAGTGGTAGAATATTGCATTGTCATCTGGTTCTGAGCTATATGTAAAATTTCAGAACATTAGCTTATCGAGAAATGGTCCAAAATTCGATTGCAAAATTCCGCGGACGGACAAGAAAGCGAGTTAAAAAAAAAGGTTGCAAAAAGATGTATTGGGGTTTAGAATTCTCAAAAGTTAATTTTTTATTGAAATTATGTATGAAATGACAGTTCAGCTTAATAACATAGTTATTTTTTCAGATTCTCTATCAGCCATTCAGGCCATTATAGCACATAATGTCCCAGAGTCAAAAATTATTAACTCCTGTAGAAGTAATATTAATCTTCTGGCCCCTAGGGGGAAGACTGTAGTTCTGCAGTGGATCCCCTTCCGTGTAGGAATAGATGGTAACGAACTCGCTAATACTTAAGCTAAAAAGGGAACTGAAATTTTGCAGCCAGTTAAAGGTAAAGTGCCGTTCTCATCAATTAAAAGAATCATAAAAAATGCGGTGAAACGGAACTATGTTATCAACTTATCTAAAGCAATCAAGAATAAGAAATGGAGAGACTCAATTAGTAAAATCCCTAACTCCCCAAGATCCATTGCGGTAGCGGCCTTTCGTCTGGAGACTGGACATGACTGCTTAGCTAAACATTTATAATACAGCAGTCCTATGTGCACTTTGTGCAGTCAGAACTTTGAGATGGACAAAGATCATTTGCTGAGCTGTCCATCATTGAACGAAGAAAACTTATATAGTCGATATTGGTGGGCTAGGGAACTGATGCAATTGACTTCCAGCGACTGATTTTTCTTCATGTTTATACAGTTCATTTTTATAATTTTTGTTGCATTTATTGTATTGTTCAGCTGTCCTATTTATGTCTTGTTTTAGCTCCAATCTCATGCATCTTTGATGCATGGGAGCCAATGATGTCCAACATAGGCGTAACTAGAGTTGGTAAAAGGGGGGGGGGGGGTCACCCTAAAAATGTACAGACTAAACACCAATAAGAAGTGTAAAAGAGTTGGAAATTTACTAGTCATAAATACTTGTCTCTAAAGATATACTCCGTGTTTATTTCAGGCATCTCCCGGGGGGGGGGGAACTACCCCCTCGGAGCAAGTCAACTCCTCCCTCCCCCCCCCCGTAGCAAATAAAACAACTTACGAATAATTTATCATGTGACAAACTACATTCAATTTCATAAAACGCTGTGATGGGCAACAAATGATACATTGAAAAGCTGTCACGAGTAATAAATTTTTCTGTAGATTCCCACGCCTTGTATTTTCAATCAACTTGCTCTTTCAGTAAACACGTAAGAAATGGAAACTTTGGTCTTCCTTATTGTTATTTTATTTGTTTTTTAAAACTATTTTTTACTTATTTATTAGCTGTATTTATTTTGAGTCTTTTCTCTAAAAACTTTATTTCTGATCCCGGAGCAGAACAATCAGTGAGACATTTAAAAAAATCCCTACCAATTTTTATAAAACGCTACACATAAGTGTAGATGTTGTCAATAGGGAATTGAGGTCAGAGACAATGTGTCAATAATTGACTTTAATTTTGAAGGTCACTGTTTTACCCCTGGCACCACATTGGTATATTAACATACCAGACTTCACCCATCGGTGGAAATTTGACCGTAATTCACTAATTTTTTCAAGTTCAGCCAAGAAAGTTTAAACAACTTTTAATTTTTCTGTTTGACAGTAGTTTGTTTTGATTAAATATTTAAAACAGCGATAATCTTTCCTCAGTGCGGTGGATTGACCTCTGTGTTAGTTACTTAATTTAATACATCTGTAGCACATACATTTCTCTTGTAGAGAAAATAGAAATGTAAAGTTTCATGCCACCATATCCCTATTATTAAATTAGAAATACAAACACTCTTTCAATTTAATCAAGAGTTCAAAACGCTAATTCAAATCGACAAACATGAAACGTTGATTCGAAGCAAAATAACTCTTCATCGGACTTATTATCTCACTTTATATTATATTAGGCATTGTTCGGATTTAAATTGTATTTTATTTTGTTTGACATTGTACTCGAAAAGCAAACTGATTGACTTATGATCTATTTGTAAACGAATTACCTGACACCTTATGATTAGTATTATTTTGCTTTGACATTCATTTAATAGACTACATTTTCTCTTTTGTTTTGTTCTTGAAATTTCTCCTTCTCTGAATTATAAATAATAAAAAATGTAGTGAGTATTGCATAAATATTTTAGATTGGTAAATGTAAGGCTTAGGGTACTTACGTATTAACGCCACCGGAGCTATAGATTTGGCAGTTTTGGTGTGCGAACAACAGGATTGTTCTTTATTAGCGCTAATGCGCCAATTCTGCTGCAGGGGGCGTTAATACTTAAGTACCAGGCTTAGTATGTAAGTATGAAGAATAAAGACTTCTGAAAAAAAAGCTTCGAATCTATCTCGAAAGTAGTAGAAAGAAAAATTGGCCGAGTAGTTTCATTGATAACACTAAAACTAGTCGTTACCTATTGAATTAAAAGAAAAGTCAGAAATGGGTTGACAAACACAGGAGAAAATGGTACTTAAGTGCTTTGTCTTTCCCTAGTTATATAGAGATAAGCAAATACGGCATTCGAAGTATTGAAAATACCTGCAACAGTTTCGGTAACATAAAACATGATCAAGTTTTAATGCCAGAAACATTTTTGTTCCAGACATTATTTGAGAAATTTTCTTCTTTGAGTCAATTTCCGATATCCTTGTCAAGTATTTGACATGAGTACCGGAAATGAACTGTCAGCCTACCTGACACACCCATTAACTAAAAGAATCAACACAGAGAAATAAAAACTGGACATTGTAGATGGTATCTACTACTGCACAAATTTTATCGTTTCGCGGTTAGAAACGTATTTGAATTTAAAATTACTGCTTTGTTCCTTAATACATCATTTCTATAGTTAAATTCATGTTATTTTAGAAAGTTAATGTAAACTGATACATGCATTGTTGCTGAACTTAGTGTATGGTTAGACCATAGACTTAATATGTCTATGGGTTAGACCGCCGGCATGTTTTGTTTCCTTAGTTTTCGATACTTAGCAGCAGACTCGCATCTCTAGTAGCGAGAACTGGTTTTCACATTTTAAACGTACAAAGAATAAAAATTCTAATACCGATCTAAAAGGATTTGAATTGTTGATGCTTTAAAACTACATAATTTTTTGTTCAGATGTTCAATTTAAGTGAAATATTCAAACTTATCCTTCCCCCCCCCCTCTTGTTCGTCCGAATTGTTTTCAAACTCTCAACATTGACCTGCTGACCTGGGAATTCCTTCCTCTTTAAAAACGCAATAGAGCATGAAATCTCTCTTGTTTAAAATTAAGCTGCAACTAATTAGAACTGTTTTACGCACGAATATCAAATCTATTGAAGCGCGTGCGTGATTTTTTTTTTACGGGTGGGGGGGGGGGGGGGGTAGTTTACAAAGTCAAAATACTAAAATAAAAAGTTCATCCTTTTTGCTTTGGTTTTCTAATATATCATTATAAGATTAAATAGGAAATCTTCAATTCTATTTGAAGTTTAAAAGTAATAAAACAGATGGAAATGGAAAAGTTTATAAAACAGTGCATGATTTTTCCTTTTAAGGAAATTACTCTAGATTAAACAAGACGAGAAGGAATATAAACAAGGAACGATAAGTAAAAAAAAATATTTGGAAAAAATTGAACGAACATATAAGCAACTATAAAAGAAAAATAGGAATCCTTTTAAATATTGTATTTTGTCTTTTGTTGAAGGCCAATTTATTTTTAAAAACAAGCAATAATTATACATTGCAAATTTGAGATATGAAACCATGTTTAAAGATGCTAACTTGAGTTTATTACTATATTTTCGTTACTAAACTTTTTCCTTTTCAAAAAAAACTTCATCCTTTTAAAACATTCACAGATATAGGCTGCATAAAATAGCGATAAAGGAGGGGTTAATATTTTTCAATAAGAAATGCCACTTTCAAAGGAATGGGGAATCTTCACTAATGAAAAACATTTCAGCGCTTAGAAATGTGCTTCATTCGTCAAAACGGCTATTTCTCAGTTCAGTTGAAAAGAGTTTATTCACTACGTAATTGTTTCTGAAGTATTTAGATTATTATTGTGCTAATTACTTATTTTCACTGAATTTACTAGCGGCAATTTATATTACACAATTTCAACGTGTAGCACAGAGGTAACGTTTTCAGCTCGAAACCAAAAGGTCCATGGCTCTAATTCAGCTTGGCAGTTGCGGATTCGAGAAATGAAGGGGTTAAGTAGTTCTTGTGACACACTGCCTATTCCTCATAGAGGTGTTTGGTTCTTTTATAGTTTAGTTTTTATGGATACGCAAATGCCGTCTATCCCGTTTTGGAAATTTCTCCGAAAGGCAACTTTCTTCCAAGTTGCTCTGCACTGAAATAAACTACGACAGGCGCAGTTTGTGCTGTCAGACCTCTTTAAACACACACCAAAAAAAAAAAAAAAAAAACAGGCATATTATGCACCTGAATTACCCGTTTTTACAAGGGGTCTAGACCAATTTGCTTGAGCTGTTCCGCTACTGCTGCGCTCCGTGCTCCGAACTATTTTAATAGGAACAAGGTCATTTTGAATAAACCCAAAACCCCATAAAAGTGAGTAAAAAAACTTTTTTGCAAGATTAGTAACTAAATGTAATCTAATGAAACGATATGTATATAAGGAAGATCACCACACTGTGTTAAAGCAATTTTTTTTTGTAAGGGGACTTTCCTATTGTAGTTACAAATTATCCATTTAACAAACCTCCTGAACGCTTCTAAATCAGTAATAAAATTGATTTTTTCAAGACAAAGTTTTAGCATTAAAGGAATAGGTACTTTTAATCTTTTTTCCTCTTTTTATGCGAAGATATGCCCTAAATATAACTGAATGCACATGAGATTGCAGCTCATTCAGGCGTCTCATTAGCACTTTGTGCTGACTTGATTTAAAAAAATTTGCAAATTTTTCGTAAATTTAGTGTGAAAGAACAGAGGTTACACAATACGAAAAAGTCGCCAAGAGATGTAATAAAAGTATTACGTATCAATGCTATGAAAATCCTCAAAAAAAAAAAAAAAAACTTTACCGCTTAAGATATTTAACTATAAAATTAATTTAAACAAAGTGAAGGCAGAAGGAAAATAAATGCGTTGCCAACGTGTTGCCACTCAAGATGAAAAATAATGAACTGCAAAATTATTTTAAACAAAACAGGCCGGAGAAAAGCCTAGCCAAAGGGTTGCCGAATCTTGTATTTAAATTAGGGGTCAGTTTGGGCGTTACACAAGTGAAATTAATAAAAATATTATGTTACATATATTTTTTCAGTTAATTTGTTAATAGGTATATCAATAGACAGTGATTCAAGAGGACGAATCATAGACCCGTTAGAAAAAAATCCGACAATCTTTTTTTATTCCAATTTTACGCAAATTTCCCCATAAATTCCCCAATATGGGGGTGAAAAAAACCTTAAACATATTAATGTAATATATCGATCGAAAGCGCTGATTTTTCTGCACAAGATGATTTTTTGTTCTAAGTTTCTAAGTCAATAAGAACGCCAGTTATAAGCTTTTTAGTGCGATTTCTTAAGGCTTTCCTAGATCCAAAAATAATAATTAGCAATTTCCTCAACTCCGGGAGAATAATGTTAGCTTAATTTCAATATAAAACTTATTTTTCAAAATAGTTCAGTTTAATCAATATAAAACAATAATAAAGCATATTTTCGATTTAAAGTTTTTCTCAAATTAGCAATAATTTTTAAATTCGAGATTGAACTTCCGTCGAGATAAAAGTTCCGTCTCCCCGATTTTACGATTTCCTTGATTTAGCAATAGCATTTAAATAAATATCACCTCGAAAAGTTTACGAAATTATAGTTTATTTTAGACTTCAAATAACGTGGAGAATGACGACATGCTACAATTTGACTTTTTAAATTAAGCGTTGGTGATAGACCGGCGATAAAGAATACTAACAAAGTTGTGCATACGATTTTTAGGTATGGTTCATAGTATCATTTAATTATAAATATTGTCACCTACGATTTCACCTCTATGGTACGAAGCTTCATTTCATTATGAAACTTATCTTTCGGTTAGCGAGACAACAGTTCACCATGGCTGGAAAATAAAATTAATATGATATTGCAATTTCATTCTTACAATCAAAGATCATCGCCAAGACTCATTCCATATGAAAAGTAACGCAACAAATGACGCCGTGCTACAATTTGGCAGTTTTAATTACCCTCTGGTGACAAATCTGACCCTACTGATGGAATTGTTCTTAAGTTTTCTTAATTGATCCTTCTACATGTTATGTTACTTTTTCAAGCGTTGACAATGTCTAATGTTTTTTTGACAAATAGACAAACGATGATTTTCAAACACTGTAGGTTTTATGCCGCAGGATTTTTTTTTTATACTCTTAGTAAGGACAGCGCCGTAGGCGACGCTTTTAAAATTCAGTCCGGGCAACGCCGTGCGGGCCCCGCTAGTTTATCAATAAATACATAATGTTTTACATCTGTGTTGCGAAAATAATTAGACACCCCTCCCTCGACCGCTCAATATGTATAGTCTTCACCAAAGAAGAGGTAGAGGTGACATGATTCAGTTGTTTAAATTCGTTAAAATGGGAAGTCTTGATGGGCTACAGTTATTTGCTGAAAGTAGAATCAGAGGTCATTGTTTAAACTTTTCAAACCTCATGCTAATCTTGAAATTAGGAAACTTCAACAGGGTTGTAGGCAGTTGGAATAGTTTACCGGAGGCAACTGTTAATTGCAGTGGGGTAAATACTTTTAAGAAAGCTCATGATGTTCATTGGGGACTGCTAAATTGACTAGGGTCAGCTTAGCTGGGCCCTGAGCCTGTTGCTGGTCGTCACTTTTGCATTTGTATTTATAAAACCCACATTCGTTTTCGTGCTAAATTTCGTTTGCTCCCCTAAACTGTGCTCCTGCTTCATGCTCCACTCTAGATAGCTGTTTTTTATATTTTAAAGAGTTTTCATTGTTATACATTAAATGCTCAGGATAAACTAACTTGGAATAAAGGAATGGTTTTGGTGCTTGCTTAACTAATGTTCATAAGCTATTGTCGCAAAAACTTAATCATACATAATAATAAAAATGAAATAAAGTAAAAACCTTTTTTTTTTAAATCTACCCCCCCTCTTACTTTGCACAAACCTGTTGCATTCAAACGAGGTGCTTAAGAAAATCTAGAATAAGAGAACAAAAAAAATCATGATATCCGCTCTAACCTTGGTATATAAAGTATGAATATCAGAGTAGTTGCCACAAAACGGATGTCCATCAACACCTCAAAGAACCTTGCAAAATCATGCTCACAGAATCAATATTTACACAAGAAAGGATCATTCATGCCGTAACAAAACTTCCTTCCGAGCGTCTGATCCGCAATCATTCATCCTTTCACACTTTTTTTTAAATACTCGTTTCTTTCTCTTCAATAGTTATGGGTGCGAAAAAAAAAAACTAATAGCTCTTTTTAGTCTAACTTTGCCCGAAGTAGGTTAGTTGGTGCAAGCCATCCGTACGGCCATCCCAAGATGGCGTCGCTGCTCAAGGTTTAGAATTGGAGCGGGTCAGCCAAGAATAAAAACGTTCTAAGACCCCGCCTACCCTCTCTGTGCCTTCTCTACTTTGCGTGGGTTTTCTGTCTTGTGGAGTCCTCCGCAGAGAGATCTCTGTTACCACGAGATGAGGGAGATGTAGGATTATAGATCTCGTGTGCGGTGTTTCGGTTTTTATTTCTGTGTTTTGGCGGACAAGAGCGAGGAGGATGAGCGGTTTAGTGACGTAGATTTGAAGTTTTAGTCTTGCTTGTGGATTTATTCAACGGGTCAGGTACGTGATGTTGATGTTTTGTATGTTTGGTGATAAACACAAATAATAATGTTCTGCTTATTGTTATGAATTTTTTATTTGCCTATTTTTTGTAAGTACATCTTTTTATGCCAAATAATACACCTTATATTTGAGTTTATAAAGTTTCTTATATTTTGTAAACAATATATAATATTTTGAAAAAAATTAGATTTCAAGATTTTGATTCTCTCAAGATCAATGGTTTTTTTTTTCAATGGCAAATTTCAGTTTAACAATTCGAAATAATGACCTTTTAGTGTGCACCTTTTAGTGCCCATGATCTTTTCGAGGACGCAACCAAGCTGCCTTTCATGTCACTACCACAAAAAAAAAAAAAATCTTTGAAATTGCTGATTGATGAACTAATATTTTATAATTTAAGATAATATAATATTATGAATATTTTATAGATCGCGCGAAATGTTCATGATTTTTTTTCTCCTTGCTGTGACAAACGAAAAGTGGTTTACATCCGTCTAATTAAAAAAAAAATAATAAAATGTTTACACATCTTTTGTACATTAAACTTTTTAATATCCATTGTATTTGAACTCCCTTTTTCCTATGACACTATAAACGAAAGAACAAAGGAAAAAAAAACTTAGTAATTTAAATCATTGCTGGCATACCTTTATGTAACTATTAATTTTGATAACTTTTTTTTAAGTGTTTAAATTCTTCTTTTTTGCTGTATATTTCTTATGCTATTAACTGAGCTCAAAAGATAATTTAAATAAACTATTTTCTGCATGACTGTCCCTTTTTGCACAGAATTTCATGAATGACTGCCACATTAATAAACAAATATTTCTTATTAATTTCATTTGAATAGGACGCAGAATGTCCTTTGTAAAATGTGTTTTGGGTGTGGGGTAGAGGGTGCTATCGTAAACGAATTAATGTTCTTACCTGTAATAAGTTTTTTATTTAACGATTGAAATGAACAAAAAAATTTCTTTCCCGTACTGCATTATGCAAAGAGCAATGTATAACTAAAAAATATTTATCTATTACTTTTCCGTACTGTATTAAGTAAATAGCAATGTATAATTTAAAAAAATATATTTACTTACTTTTATTATCAAGTATTTTGTTTGCTAACATTAATGTTATTTTCGAAAATAACGTTATGTATTAACAAATTCTCTTCCATTTGATTTAACTGGCTCTCATGAGTTCTTTGTTTTCTGCTGAAGAAGTGTTAAGCGTTTTAATTTTAAGCTTGGGACGATGAGTTAGTGTTTTTTTTATCAACCATTACCTTAATATTTTAATCAACCATTAAACCACTGAAAAGAGGATTGTAAAATGGAAACAAGTATTTAAAAAAATCATATTACCTTGAAACTATATACACATTAGGGTGAAGAAATTTTCCCATCGTAAATCGTATTAGGGGTTAATGCAAAAGCTGTGGCATTAGGTTAATATACTTTCATAGAAAAAATGCTTTTTGAGCAATTTTTGATCGGTCGCAAAAATGATGAGAAATCATAAAAAATGAGAATTTCATGGTTTTTTCTTTATTTGTTCGTGAGATATTCTTATATATTTCTTTATTTGTTCGTTTTTTCTTTTCAGGGTGATCAAAATACATTATTCACAAGCGATTTGTACAATATATGTCAAATCTCTTATACCAAATTATTCTACCAAAATTGTTGAAACTGTTAAAAGCTGCTTTTGTAGTTTCACGAAACTTCGGTACCCTTGCGGATGACCAAAATTTGTAAAATGTTTTCAGATATGTTACATGTGTATACAACTTTTAAACCCCTCCCCCCCCCCAAAAAAAAACAATAAAAAAATTAAATAAAAATAAGAAGAGAAAAAAATATATATAAAAGTCGTATAATTTTTGATTCAACGTATGTTTCTGTTTCTTAGAAAATTACTTGTTCAGTGGGCAGGAAAAAACGATATTGTAGCCTTTTTTCGTCAAATAAGACTATACTGAAACTTATAACTCGTAACTCGTGTTTCTTGTATCAAAAATACTTTGCTCTAAAATATGAGTGCAAAGAAAAATACAACGTAAAAAAGCACAAATTGTCAGAACAAACAAGGAAAATAGCTATTTCGAGGCTGCAATGGAGCCTCTTCATCAGTGCAGAAAAGAAGTGCTCAACACACAACTGAAAACATGCGAGTAAACTTTCTTGTGTGTTGAGCACTTCTTTTCTGCACTGCTGAATTCCATTGTAGCCTCAAAATAGCCATTTGCGTTATTTGTTCTGACAACTGGTAATTTTTTTAATGAGCACTAAGTCTTCTTCAGAGTAGAGTTTGAGAAACAGTGTTCTGTTCTTGTTTCGAAATGATACTATCTTTTTAAACTTAAATTTTATAACTTTCTCAATGACGTTGGAACAAGCAAAAAATATATTTCATGAAAAATTGTTTTATATCTTTTTTTCTTATTTTCTTTTTTTGCTTAAAATACTTTTATACAAACTGTTTATTATAAAATTGTGGATGTGATTTTTGTTAAAATACATTTTTGAATACTCGAAAGTTTGTATTATATTAGTTAATTGTACTAATGCGTTGATAATTTATTAGTGGTGGAACTATTTACTACATTATTAACCAACTTTGCAACGAGGGTTTTAAATAGTAGTCCTACTGCTTTCGCCTTCACTTCAATAAATGTCCCCACCCTTTCTTTTCAGTACCGCAAAAATAGTTTGAGTTATTTCACTGAATTCCTATTTCATCGCAAAGAGCATGAGGAGGAAGATATCGTTTTGAAAAATGAAATTAAAGAAATTATTAATTTTAAAACTATTTAGAATGCAAAAGGGTTCGTTGTAGCTTTTAATATCCCTTATAAATCGAAGAAAAAACTAAATTAAGTGTTCTAAAATACCCCTCCCCGCCTCTTACTTTGTTCGTGTAAGTAAAACGCGATTTTGAGTTACTTGAAATTTTAAATTTTTTCGCCAATTTTTGAAAAGAAAAATTAACTTAAATAAAAATGAACTCTTAAACAATTAATGCCACCCTTGGTCGCGTCCCACTTTTAAGAGCTAAATTCGACTTTTTATTTCTTGGAAGGTCACTGATAAAGCCTACGGTAAATCTCTACAGTAGAGTTCCTCAACCTTTACCGACTTGTGGCCCCCTCAGAAGCGCCGAATTCTTCCGTGGCTCCCCATAGATTTATCGATTGTCAGTAGTGCACCTGGGATTTTTGTTTGGGAGGGGGTCAGAATGAGGGATGCATCGGATATCCAATGTCCCATGTCTGACGAATCTGCACCAGATATCCAGCTCTAATTTCTGAGACCCAAAAATTCCATACATACTTTTAAATATCCAAAAATTCCAAATACGTTGCAAGTATTCTATTTTTTCAAGATATGCTAGTTAATTATTTTTTAAAAATCAATTTTGGCGTACCGGTTAACTGAATCTTTCGTACAGTGGTGGGATCGTTTTCCAGATACTTAAAAAGCGGTCGAACACTGATATCCGATACCTTCTGGATTGGTTGGGGGGGGGGGGGGGTCTCGTTCGGACCCTCCCCTTCGGAGCGCCCCTGTACATTGACGTTATTTTATTTATAATTTTTAATGTATATATATATATATTTGTTATAAGAGAAAAAATATATTTGTATAAAATATATATATATTTGTTATAAGAGAAAAAAACGTCAATAGAATATACTTGACTACAAAGAAAATCTGAAAATTAAGCAGATATTTTCGATATGTGAGCACATAAGCGTAGTGAAAAAATGTACAACTGAATCAGAAAATTTCTTATGAAATCACAATTTGGAGGGTAAAGTAAATTTAAAATCAAAATTAAAGATTTATGTTTATATAATCATATGTATCAATAATAAATTTTATTTGTTGTATATTTTACAGAGTATTAGGCCTTCTTTAATGTTCTTATTAATTTTTATTTTTTCTGTGTAAAAAAAACCATTTTTTGCAGAAAGAACTCTAAGTACGAAACACACCAAACAATTTTGAAGTTCAAAAAGTGTATTGCAGCAAAACTAAATTTACATTATAAAAGGAAAAACATCGAGTAAAACGTGAAACTAATTTAAACTTATTTTTCCCTTTTTCCACATGAAAACCAAGTCAAGTAAAAAGGTTTTTTTAATAATCCAATTTTGAGTCGTTTATATATCTCTGAAAGATTTGGTAAAAATCTGTATGAAATATTTCACCCTTATGGGTGAAAGATTTTAGAGGCTTGAAATTTTTCAGTTATAACCCCTTTCACATGGTTCGTGGCTCCCCAATTTTTGTTTCCTCCGGTGGCCCCCCTAGATTGTTTCTATGGCCCCAAAGGGGACCATATGGCTCCCGTTGAGAAATCCTGATTAGAAGTAGCTTTATATGTGAGATTATAAATTAAAGTATATAAAAAACTGCTATGAATCTAAAAACATTTTTTCTGCATAAGTACATTCTTTCAAGCTCTACTGTTGCCTCAAAGGCTATATTTTCTATTTTCCTCTATCACAAGTTTTAAGACAAAATATCTTTCTTTTACACAAAATGTCAACCTTCGCAGCCGTAAATATTCTTTCAGGATTTTTTATTTTTTTTAGAATTTATATAATGTACTTTCTAATGCAGTAAAAGTTCCAGGACATTTAAATATTTCTGACTTATTTAAATTCGTTTAGGGTAATCGTACACTCGTTTTAATTTAATCCTAGCGGTTGCAATTCAGCGAACTTCTGAAGAAAAATGCATTAAATCAACGAAAATGAATTAAACTTTCAGTAGTGTTTTGAATGCCTTTCTCCGCTATTTGCATTTTATTTAGTTGTAATAGACAGGATGTTGAACTCTGGCTGAGGTGAAATAAATAGCATTTTTTAAAGAGTTTCCTTAGGCAATCCTAACAATAGATTTTTAAATGAAACGTTTCTGTCTAATGGAGCTTGTCTAGTTCTTTTCAGTTTTGTAAGTTGAAAACAAATTTTACTACAAAAGAAATGAAATACTGTTGGATGTGTTGGATGTTATTCCAAAAATAAAATTGTGCTTCCTTTTTAAATTGAAGGTCAACCGGCAGCCTGGTGGCAGTTGAAAGTCATCACGTGCTTTCATTGCGTGTATGGTTCTTATTAGCCGAGCACGGGAAAGAATTTTTCGATAGTATTGATTGAAGTGTCAGAATTTTTCTAAAATCTTTTTAACCTGCTAATTCGGATGATTTTAGACTTCATTTTTTAAAGTAAGATGCAGCTATACTAACTGATTAGCAGTGTTGGTCTCCCATTTTCTGTTACTCGTGTCAAAAACAAACAACTAACTCAAAAACAAACTATTTCTTTAACTCTTATCAAAAACTGTCAAAAACAAACCCGTCAAAGACAATTATATAGAAAGAATGCACCAGTGATTGACCCCTTTAGAGTGAGTTACCATATCTTTAATAGTTTAATGATCGGAAATTACTTTTACATAGTTTTAAAATTAATATATATTTTAATAGACTTTCAGGACCATATATTGGCTAAAGTTTATCCGTTCAATATTAATTAAAGCAATTTTTATTTTATAGTCATGTCTCAGTAATTGACTCTGCAATATTTTCATTTTACCACTTATTGACACCCTATTCTCCATTGTTTGACGCACTGCATTAATGTTCCTATATGTAAATATTTGCTTAACGTAAACTTAAAAATACATACAAAGTAATTGTTTTATAACTTATAAACCTAAAACAAATTAATTTTAAACATTGTTTTATCATGCATTCTCTAAAGACATTTTAAAGTGTAAAACTGCATCGATTTGTTTTTTACTTTATGTACCAGTAGAGGGCATAGCCGTTCCAGTAATTGGCACCGTTCTCTTGAAGGGTTGTCAGTTGCTAGATAATCTGAATTAAAAAATTCAAAACTGATATAAATTTAATTTGCATGCAAAATCCATCCAATTTTATCCATTTCAATTTAATAACAAAGAATATCAATCAGACTACCTATCCTATGCCAATCACTAGTGTATAGTCTAATAAATGATCCAGTAATTGACAGAGCTTATTAACTCATTAACATATGAACAAGCAGTTAAATTTACCTTTTAGTAGTGAAATATGTATAACCAATAGGGATCTAAAAGTGTAACTATTCCGAAATATTGGTGAAACAAATTAAGCTGTAACAAGATTAAAGCATTGATTCTCCTTAAGTCTCCAAGCACGCTGAGCACAAGAAAAGACTGCGTTTTTCACTCCACACGTTTCACTTACATTTTTGTGGTAGAAATACCATATGGTGAGCAATGTAGTACTCAAAAATAAATCGGTAATTTCATGAAGTAAATACCGATAGGCAGCATTTATGTAATGATTTATTATTTTTCTTATTCGTGAATTATTTTGGTGAAAGGTGTCAATCACTGGTGTACTCGCCCTAAATGAAGACAGAAAAAAATATTGTTCGACTGCATTTTAGGTGAGGTTACAGAAATGAATAAATAATGCGAGAAAACAAATTTTGTATGAATCAAACAACTGTTTCGACGTTTCGGAAACTCCTTTCGGGCTGAGCTTGAAGTAGCTAAAGAGATATAGCAGTGCTTTTAGTTAGAACCATATTTTGTTAAGTTTTTGCGAATAACATTTCCAGTCTAACTAAACTTTTGACAAAACTAAACTATGGAAATTTCGGTGCGTCAATCAATTAAATGCTTTGAACTAAGATCAAACAATTAGATCTCTCTTTTTTAGTTTTCTATCTGTTTAAGCACCACACTGCAAAAGTAGCACTCAGTCTTGAAACAATCGTTAATTTTTAATCTAAAATTTTATTTATGCGATGCCCACTTTGTTTCTTGCTATCGGAGACTGGTTAAAAGGAATTAGTCAGGGGCATGCACGTGCATTTTTTAGGGTTGATATCATTCGTACTACGTGCATTTGTTCTATGCATTAAAAACAGGTCGCATGTCTTTTGCATATTTATCTGAAAATATGTAATATTTTTTACCTTATAACAGATAAAATACTACTAAAACTGCAAAGTGAACAAAAAATATTCAAAACATTTGTCTGAAACCAGATACGAGTAAAGGAAAATTAAGCATTTTGTTTTATTAGCAGCGTAATTTAAATAACATTTTGAATTTAGGATTTCAAAAAAATTTGAAATTATAAATATTTGCATAGATTATAAAAGTCCTTCCGGAAATTGTTCTGGTTAGAATACGTAAAAGATGCAACTCACTAACTAGGCAAAAATTGATATTTTCTGATGAAATTTTTAAATTTTACAAGTTTATATTATGTGCTACAGTTCAAAATCAAATTATGCTGCATAAGCATAATAATACTATCTATATAGAAGACTGCGGTTGACTGACATTTACGCAAATAAGCGTTTTGAAAATAGGGTGTGGGGAAGTGAAACAATTCAGGTTGGTGACTTTCATCTTTGCGTGGTTTCACTTTCAATTTTATTCTTTCCTTAGAAACCAAATGCTGGCTTGTATTGCTTTTCTTTTCGTATTATGGTTCTAAAGCGCGTTATATATTTTTATTCAAATTAATAAAAATCAAACGGCAAGTAATAGAGTTCATTAAAATGCCACAAAAACGATCTATTCAGAAAATACGTGAAATTTCAAAAGTAAGTTTAATACCTTTAAAGATAGTTCTTTTTTTTTTTTTTTGGGCAGTATGATTCTCAATCTGGATTGCATGTTGACTTTTGGAATGTAATGATGTTTTATACGTAGAGATGCGAGTTTGAATGTAGAACTATTTTTTCGTTTTTTTTAACAAATGAAATTTATTTTGTAATAAAGTTTCATATTTCTACAAATGTGTTAATTTTGACGCTTCAAGATTGTGTTACTTAAAATTGTTATTTTCCGCCTTATTTCAACTTTTAATTGTCTTTGAGGTTTTAAATTTGTTCTTAACGTCTTTCATCTGCTTGAGGCTTTGTAGTTAGCTTCTGGACGTCTTGTATTTGCTTTTGCAATTTTCATTTTCTGCGTAGTACTTCACTGTAATACCAAAAACTGAGGGTACACTTTGCTTTTAATGAAAATTGATAGTTAATTTGAAAAAGAAAAACATAAATAAAAAGAAATAAATAGTTTTAATTGTGAATACTTTATAATATTTGGTCTTTTTCTAATCTTATAAATAAGCAGAAAAAAATAAACATAGTCATTTTGAAATGATCACACTGGTGCTCCAAAAATTGAGAGTCCATAAGTGATTCCTTATACATAAAACAAAATATAAAAACATTTTGTTGCTTATTCTTTTGCTTTAATATCCACTTTGAACCGTCAAAGGATTTAATCTCTAATATTTTTATTTATTTTGAAAGATAACACTAGCATTAATATAATACCCAGAAAAAACTCTGTTAACCCTTTATAAGGCCATTTTTTTGTAGTATCGGTATATTAAAATATTTTTCGGGTTCTGGTTCGTTGCAAAGAAATTCATATAGGATATTAAATAAGATTAACATGATTTTTTGTGCCCACCGCTGCCCAGGGGGAGGGATGTTCTAATATGGGAATATTGATGCATGTGGTAGTAAATATGCTTCCCAGCGTCTTTGCAAGATTCTCCCAATCAGAAAGGGTAAAATAGCTTACTATAAACATCTATAACTTGATGAATTAGATGGGAACTACTTCCCTCTGCCTTATAAAGGGTTAAAACTCTATTTGTAAAGTTACCTATCCTTATATTACAAGTGTATCTACATTTCATAAATTTTCCGTTGTCTTTAAAACACACAACTCTTGCTTTTTGGGGGAAAAAGTGCTAATTTACTGAAAAATGTATTTGCTATATTTTAAAACTAATTAAGAATACTTGGACAATCGTCAGTAACACCAAAGTTCTGGACAATGTAAACATGATTAATAGCTCTATCATTAATGTTTCAACTAAAGATTTAAGAGTTCTTTTTTACTAATGTTTCATTAGATAGTCTAAAACAGGTATTTAATAGTATATTTCAAAAACAAAATAATACTCCTAACATTTCTGTGAAATATTGGAACTAAGGTCAGGTGGGGTAAAGTGGTCATACGGCACATAAAAAGCTATAGCTTTGAAATAAATAAAGCAATTGGTGCAAATTTTTAATCTTGGCTTTTAATAATTAGGAATTAGATTTACATTCAAAATTATTTTAATGGTTACTCTTTACTTGAAGAAAACAGTCAGTTTTGTTTCTTTATACAACACTTTGAAATTGAAACAGCTCTTTTAAGTTCTCTATGACATTTTGTTTTAAAAAATTTGCAGCGAATGGACGATGCAGGAAGCTTTACACAGATCTTGAAAATACTTCCTCACTAACCGTGAAGCTAGATTTAGTTTGTATATTATTTTATAGTTCTTTAAGTAAGATGGGGTAAAGTGGTCTTAGTATTAGGCTTAACATGGATCGATGCTCTAAAATTACTTCAGGTCAATTTATAAGGTATACCAGGACTTAACTTGCATAGGCACTCACGGGAGCTCAGCTTCCATATTTATTTTCAATTTTAAAATTTTTTAAACTTATTTTAGGAAATTCAGGCTATTTACGCATGAAAATAAATTTTGAAGACTACAAGGCTCAGCACTTCTTTTGTCAAATGTTAAGATACAAGGCAGATGTCAGTTAAACATTTACTTCACTGATACTGCATTCTTTTTCAAAAATAACTTTCAAATTTACTCTTTAGTGAACAGGATTAAACGCAACCGAGCTCAAAGGCGAGAGAGATTGAAAATATTATAAGATGGCCTTCTTACAATGGTGTGTTTATCTCTGAAAATTTTTTAAAAGCACTTTTAATAAAATAATTTTCAAGTTTTCAATAATTCTAAACAGACTTGTTATAAATATTATTAAGCTGTAAATGTTTAGAGCTGGCAGCACTTCGAACAAGAACAATACATGAAAGAGAGAATTAAAAACAGCTAGGTTAAAATATGTATTTTCCTCTCAGTGTGATTTTTAATAAGCTCTATAATTAACTCAAAGCTATCTTAGTACCAATGTTTTCTTAATGTGTAATTGAAGCAATTTAGCCATTCATTAAAAGCAATATTTAATTTTTTCACGGAAATGATTGAATTTCATATTTAGGTTTATTAAATGAAAGGACAGATTTACCGTCTAATATTTAGGGATTTAAACCTAAGAATACCTGCCATTATATATCCTACAATATTTTGCTACATAACTTTGTTTTAAAACTTTCTATGCAGCAGCTTAAGAGACTGATGTACCTTACGAGGCGATATGAAGATAAGTCCAACTTTTGACCGTAATAGAGGGCATTGATAAATTCAGCTGGGTGAAATAAAATTGTTTCTTTCCTAAAATGCACCTTTGTTGAGTATTTTGAAATATTAGGGTTATTAGCACTTTTTTATGGTCTTTTTTTTTCAATCATGACCACTTTACCCCATGCACTACTCACTTTACCCCACCCCATGGGGTAAAGTGGTCATAAATACATCCCAGAAAGAAGTCGTTATAAAATTATTTTACTTAATTTTTTCTGCTCAAAATTTGATGCAATCTGTTTTTTAATAACGTAATGTAAAATATCAAGCAAAAAATCTGAAGGTTTTGAACAAATTCTTATATTTATTGGCGGCGAAAGTTGAAAAACGTGGTTTTTATGACCACTTTACCCCACCTGACCCTATATTTGGGGTTTTTGTGTTTATCTTTGTTTCATCTATAGTAGCCTTTTAATCAGCCAGGGAAAAAATTGCCGTCCGCCGGGGCCTCCTTTTTCAGCATTTTCTGCTAATTTCTACATTTATTGTTATGATAAAGAGTACTTTAAAATATGTTAATAACTTCATTTTTTTAATACAGCCAATCAAGATCTATTAAATTTATATCCCAGTGAACTCAAGCTTGCTCCCACCGCCAATAATAACCTTTTAGAATTTCTTGGCGTTGATAATAAAAGGGTTTTCCCGTTTGTATAGAAAAGAGCCGTTTTATGCAATTTTGTGGCTCTATAAATTAAATTTGAGCGGTATGTAATGGGTTTAAATTTTTGAAAATCTTCATAAGACAATCTATGGTATGCCCGAGCCAAATTTGGATAAGATTCGACATGAACTGTAGGTTTCATCCACTCCTTCTTATATTCATTGCATTTCAATTTGGCAGATTGTCATGCTTTATCTAAGGTATCTCTAGAGATTCAAAAAACTAGTTGTACAACTAATGCTGTGAACGTAAAAAGATTCCTGAAGGGAAAAATTATCTTAATTTCCTATAATACAACGTATGTCTAGAACATAATCGTATAACATTACATGTAAGGGCTGTGAAAGAAACTTTCTATGCAAAGGAATCGGAGTATGTAAATGTAAGTTCACTTTTGCAGATTTATTTTTATCACCAAATTATGAAACTGTGACGATGTGTGATATTGCAAAAACTAATTTTTAGTACAGAATATATAGCAGAAAATAACACTAATTAAACCTGTAACGCAGCCGGTAAAAAAGTAACTCTCCAAAGTTCAACATTTTAAAATTACGGTCTCATTATTAGTCATATTAATAGAGCCCATGTGAAGTTTCATGTATTTAATTGAAAAAAAAACAAGCGTCACATTTCTACAATATTGCTATCATTCTTTTAAATTCCTGTTCATTTTTGATCTTATATAAACTCCATCACTTTCTTAAATGAAGTTTAAAACATGCCACATTTCACTAATGCATTTTCTGTTTTCCCTGACGGTAGTATTTCATATCGAAAGCTATTGTTGATTTGGCTAAATTTTGACTATATTGCTTTTTAATACTATAAAATATCTTCCAATTTAGCATATATAAACACATCACCTAATATTGCATAACATTTCATACATTTTGACAGCTTTTTAAAAACAGAAACGATGTTTAATAAGTCTAGGAAATATAACTAGAGTTGAAATCGATCCATGTATTCTATGAGGCTGTGTTTCAGTTACCTTTCATGTGTGCCTTTCATTATAAAAGCATTATTTACTATCGGAAATGTAAAAAAAAATAATAAAATTAAAAACTGTGATAATGTACCTTACTACAATTCTTCCGCTCTTAAAATGTACATAAATACTTTCGAAATAAGAAAACATAACGCAGATTGAGAAATAAAAAAATGAACACGTTCAATTGTTTGATAATATTGGTTAAACGGCGTTGATAATTTTTCATGAATAATTGTTTGCACGGAAAATCTACTGCTTTAGGAATTTTTATATTCAAATTTCAAATACAACAGTAAATAGGCGTGCAATAAAAACGTTGCCACTCGTTAACATCTAAACTTTATGCAAATTGCATTTAGTTTTCAAGTTGGAAAGCAAATTTTCACAACTTTTCCAACATGTCTATTCTACAGCTTTTCTTTACTTCCATAGACAGTTCCGTCGACGACCGTTACACCCTATGTTAGAATAGAACGAACTACTATTCGGAAATTGCGCACTAATCCATTAACCTCCTGCACAATACCAAGCAGAGTACCATCCCTAAAACGCAACGAATGAACTTGAAAATGTCATGTGCCCACACCTAGAGTGTCTTGATGCACACCTATCCCCAATGAACAATATTTGGCAATATACAATGATCTTCACATAAAAGATTGGATTCCTCAGCGAAGAAGACTTCATTCCTCACAATGTCGTTCGTCGCTCTTTCTGTCAAAAGAACCGTTTTTTGTGCGATACAAGGAGTGCCTTCCGTGAGACAGCAATAAATATCAAGCTGTGAAAAGAAAAATTTCTTTGCTTTACGAGCTGTCTTGTATGCTTCGCTTCCTTCTTAAAGAATATCGGTCGTTCGCAGGACCACATATCATTTCGTTGTATGGAATGTGGCGTTATGATATTTACCTACAAGAAGACGCTTGTAGCGATGTTTTATGGCCTCCGGTTCTCGATGTGACACGTTTAATCAGACGCGGGATTTAGTTCCTGCATTATATTGTTACTTAATGCAACTTTGAATTAGTTATTCACTAGCAATAAGGAAAATTATTATTTAATTTTTTTTTCTTTGCATTTAGTTTGGATAACCGTGGATAAATCAACTGCAGTAAAATTCGCGCTGCAGAAAGTGATATGTTGTTTTATTTAAAATGCTCTTTCGCAGTAAGACAATGAGAAGTAAAGAGTAAGAGCACCTCCTTCTTTTGTCAATACGAGGAGCTTGATGATTTAATTCGTAAGCTTGAGCGATTTAATTCGTAAAACTTCTCGCTTAAGAAATCAGTGAAGAAATTGCACTCATTCCTTTCTGCATTGTCAGAAAAATGATTATAAGAAATAAATTTCAAAAATTTTTAGTATGCTGAACTAATTGCATCATTTTTTAAAACACCGTTGTCTTAACTTTAGGACAAAATACTAACTTAAAGAACTCGATACTGTAAGTAGGCGGAGTCGATGGCACTCAGAGAAGGATCAGTCTGGGCTCACGTACTCGTACAACTGATGAGGGAGCATTTAACGCCGTTGGAAAGAAACTTAGCAAACAAGACAAAAGACGTTGGACGCAGCCAATTGGACAACTATAGGAAGAAGTGAAAAAATAAAAGTTGGAGATTAATATTGCAAATGATTTGAAAAACTCCCATGTGGTTTGTGGCAGGAGGTGTTAGTGGCAGGTATTCCTAGCAGGTTCTACTATCCAGCGTCATTTAGAACGAACCCAGATTATATACATTACATATGTACACTGGTGAAATAAATTAAGAGAATTTGCATATGTTATCGAATTGCATGAAAAGAACTGAACTTTAAGAAAAAATCACTGCTTCTAGATAAAAATGCAAATCTTGCACGCAAATACGTAAGCGCACACGTGTGTGTAGGCGGAGGCATTAGAAAAACAGGCTTTATAAGCGCGTGGAGGGTAAGACGAATTTCGTTCGCTAGCACACCTTGGCGAATTTCTTGGTGTTATCATGCAGCAAACAGTTCAATTCACATCGGAACAGTAAAAATAAGTAGCCACCAACGTTTAGATGATGGAATGAGGTGGCGAATTGTGGTAAGGCTAGAGGCAGGCCAATCGCAAGTCCAGACATGCAGACAGTTGAATTTAACGCTCAGCGTCGTGTTTATTCTATGGAAGCAATTAAATGATACTGGATCCATCGAGAGAAAGCCTGGGCAAGGTCGTCCAAAAGCCACGACGGCCAGAGAAGATCGCCATTTATCCCTTTTACCGAGGCTTAGCAGAGGGACTTCAGCTCTCTCGGGACCTGTATGGAGCCACAGGAACCCGTGTAACAAGGGTGACTGATTCCAAAAGACTGAATAAGAGACGGTTGTTTGTCAGAAGACCGGCTGTTTGCGTCCTGCTCACTCCTACGAACAGGGGAGTCTGATTAGCATGGTGCAGGCAGCATAGTGACTGGAGTATGGAGCAATGGGCGACCGTTCTGTTCACCGACGAGTCCTGTTTTAGCCATAAGCAACGATTCTCACCGTACTTTCATATGAAGAGAGCCAGGCACCCGCTATTTTCCCTCCAATGTCCGCGAAATCAACAATTATGGCGATGGCGGTGTAATAGTCTGGGCAGACATCATGTTGGATGGCCGCACACTTGTCCACATCTTTGACAGAGACTCTGTGACTGGTGTGAGGTATAGGAATGAGGTCTTGGAGCCCTATATTCGCCTTTTCCGGGGTGCAGTGGGCCCCGAGTTCATCTTATGGACGATAATGCGAGGCCACATAGAGCTCTTCTGGTCGACAAAATTTCTCGAGAGTGAGGATATTCGCCAGATGGATTGGCCAGCCAGGTCTCCAGACCTCAACCCTATAGAGCATGTCTGGGAGGCTTAAAGGAGGGCAATTGCAACTCGCAACCCCCCCTCCAAGAACCATCCAGGAACTGAAAACAGCGTTGGTGAAGGAGGTGGACCAATTGCCACAGGCACTGATAAACTGCCTTATTTCCAGTATGACATCACACTGCAAGGCGTGTATAGCTGTAAGAGGGGACCACACTCCCTATTAGCCCATTTCTTCTGTGTATTCTGCAACCGCTGTTTCAGACCTTCAGACTCTCATGAGTATTACGCACAAACATGTGTGTCTAACTATTGAACGTTTATTTTGTTTGTATTATATCAACCTATGTTCACACCAAATTTTATTAAAATCTGTCCAGTAGTTCTGGAGATCGTAGATGAAATATGAAAATTCTCTTAATTTCTTTTACCAGTGTATATAATCTGGATTATTCGAGTCAATTTGTTCCCGGAAGTATTACTTTCTGTGGTAATTCCTCTAGGAGTTCGGTTTTTTTTTCATATTTCTGGTTTTGTATTTTATAAACTAGGTATTTATTGTTTGAGCAATTGCTTTGATAAGATGAGTCGATTATTGTTAATTATTTAAAAAAAAATAAAGCTTTGAGAAGCACTTCTTTCGCGGTTATCAAAGCATCGTGTTTCTTATCCACATTATTTAATCTAACCACTACAACCCATACATTTCGTTTTAAAAGGAAGTTATTATTTAACGATATTTTGTTATGGAAAATTTGACTCTTAAAAATAACACATTTTATGCGTACAGTTCATCCTTTCTAATTTCATTTTAGCATTTAAAACACTCCTCCTACTTAGGAAAACAAAAAGCTATTAAATGTGAAATTCAAGAAATGGTTCTTAAATAGATTTTCTTTAATCAGTCACTCTTGACTAACGTTCGCAGAGCATTATTTTCTTGGTAGGAAAGTTTTTGCCAAAAGTAAGTTGACATTTCTCTGAGAATGATCAAACTTATAGGTCAAGCACAATAATCTCTGAAAAGGTCACCTCATTGCCTTTGCTACAGATGTCTTTCTACTTTCTATCAGATTTTTGCGTTTCCTCAGTTTTTTTTTTTTCTATTTTGGCTTGACATAAACATTATTATAAATGACAGAAAAGTTATATAGTGACATTTTTTCCCCCTGCAAAAAGAGCACATCTCAGTTTTATCTTTAAACACCTTTTTTTTTCAAAATGTTTTTTTCTACACTTACTATGCAGTTACAAACATGTATTTAATTAAATGAAGATAAATAGTGGAATTATCAATTTGCGAAGGTTAAAAATGTGCCGTCATTAAAAGTTGAAACTTTTTTTTTTTTTGATTAAGTTACTTATAGTCAAAAGTTAACTTTGAAACACGCATTTCTTGGTTAATACTGCAAAACAGCATATGCTGCAATTATATAGGTTGAAACCAAATGCTTTTATCTTTAAACAAAAATATTCCCTAATTTATGTAAAGAAAAAGTCAAGAGCAGTAATTTCTTTTTTAAAAAGGTAAAATCCAGTGAAATCCAATGTGACTTTGCTTTTGATGACAGTACTTCGTTATGCACCGATGGAGGGGAAGGGGGGCTCTTTAGCTTATCTTTAACACAAATTGTAGATAATTCTCAGCACTCCAATCTATTTTATTGTTTGGATGCTAAAACATGTTTCTATTAGTACTCGTATTTTATGCTTCTTTTATAGATTATTCTGCATTGTATTTTTCATTGGAGGAGGCTTTCGGTAAAATATACATTAATTAACCCCTGCACTTGTCAAACTTTCAACACTAAAATTCAGTAATTTTTTTAGTACTCCAACGCATACGAATCCAAGCACATAATTTGGAGATTTAACAGTGCTTTTGCCAAATATTTTTGGTTTCACTGTCATGTAGCTTTTATAACGTTATCTGATATTGACAAAAATATTGTAGCAGAAAAATAACGTCGTGTGAGGGAAAAATATGTATTTGATGTTTATCCCGTGCTGTCCTGACTTTGGTTAAATGGTGGAAATGTGTTGAGCTTAACCAGGCAGTTGTTTGAAAATGTAGTATGTCATTTCTCATCCTGATTCGAAAAAGCTATTCATGTTTAGTGATTTTGATAACCGTTTTTGTTTTAGCTTTATCAATGATGGTGTTTATTGGTTATCTCCAGACTCAACTCTGCTTCAATTAGAGAGTTTTAGTAACTCGTTCAAAACCTTGGTTATTTCAGTTAACCCTTTCTAAAGCAGTGAGAAGTATGCTTCCCACCTAATTCACCAAATTATAGATGTTTATAGTAAGCTATTTTACCCTTTCTGATTGGCAGAATCTTGCCCAAAGACTGAGAAATATATTTACCACCACATGCATCAATATTCAAATATTACAACTATCCCCTCAAAGGGGGGTGGGAAAATCATGCTAATCTTATTTACTGTCCTATATGAATTTCTTTTTTGAAACAAAACAAAATCTGAAAAATATTTTAACATACCGATACTACAAAAAGATGGCCCTTTAAAGGGTTAATGGGAAAATCAACGTATTTATAGCACAAATTGCATGCAGGGTTACGTCGTATGTTCATTTCTTTTGTTCCTTTTGTCATGAAAAAAAGTGATAGATACCCGTATAATTTTAACGAGCTTTCTTTTTTAAAATCAAAAGTTCAAATTCTTTGTTTTCCTTTCAGTAAACTTAACTTCCCGTGACTTCATAACGAGGCCAACTCACATTGAGGCTATTCTAAATATTCGCAAAGAGAGCAAGAATCGCTTGAAAAGCTTCACTTTTCTATACAGAGATATTCACGGAATCTTCTTTGTCCTCTTCCCACCTCAAAGGAATCCTACCGTGAACAAAGGAAAAATTCGGTTTCACGTATAAAATTATATCGCGTGAGTAATAAAGATTATATAATTCTTTTTCGTGAAAGCCAAGTTTAATAGGTGCTTTTCTTTTCACTCACAATGTTTATTATTTTCACGGATAATTTACAACACAAATTCAATGGTTTAATTTGAAAAGTCTTGCGTGTTTCCTTTTTAACACTTTTTTTTTTATGTTTGTGAATGGTAAAATGTCAATAAATTGTATTTTCAATGCGTTTCTTTTAAACATGCACTCCCGATTTATTACAGGAATAGTTGTATTTCTTTCATGTTTCGAGGAAATTATCATAGGTCTTTTAACTTTTTATGATTTTATATTTGTTTGTAGGGAAAAATGTCTTTTTTTTTTTTTTTTGGTGAGTACGATTTTGTTTTTTACAAGACGTAGCTCTTGTATTTTTTGAAAACTTGAATTGCTTTTATACATCCCATTGTACTATTTGAATTGGATTCTATGCGGGCGGTAGAAGACATTCCGTGTACGCTGTTGATTAAGCGTGCAAGTTAAATCTGACGCGGTCTCGAGATTAGAATATAAACTAATGTTTGTAATTGAATAACTATAACCATATGTATATTTAAAAATATATATTTCAGTTTTCAAAACCAGGTGATTATCAAATTTTTGCTGAAAAAATATTGAGATAATTCAGAAACAAAAGTTTAGATGCAACATAGATAACGCGACGTATTAACGAAATATTCGAATGGCTCATATCACGCGTTGGTCCACTTCTCCTGGATTTACCCTACACTCCATTATATCCTGCCATGAAAAAAACAACTGTTGAATTTCTATTTCGCCTGAGTCCCAAGGTTAAAAGCTCAGATAAAATCAAAATAATTATATTAATTAATATAAAATCACTGCGAAACGAGGTAAGGAACAATTCAAAATTCAGCCAGCAAAGCAAAATCTCCAGCCAGATGAAGCAAGGATAGCCGTAATCATGTGCGGGTGCAGGATTTTGCTGAGGAGGACAGGCACTTTTTTTGTAATTTCGCTTATATCCTCTAATAATTGATCCTCTGTAAACTATAAATGTTATAAGAAGTTATAAATTTATGGATAATATTTTGAAATGACCCTGACCTACTTAGATGTCATTAATGTAAAAAACCCATTAATTTAAAAATTCATCAATTAATTTCTGAGTATGTACTTCTACGGTGTTTATAAGCCTACTTTCCCGTAAAAGTTTTTAAAAAAAAGTTTCGTCTAGAACCATAAGAGTTTTCTTTCCTATTTAACATTTAAAAAATTGTATGCATCAACAATTTTTTTAAATATTTACTCTTTGGCTTTGAAGTTGCACGACATAATTTTATTAAAATAATTCCTTTTAAAAAATCACTTTTATGAACGTGGTTTAAAGTTACCCTAAATCAAAGAATCACTTTGAAACAGATTATTCAATGATTTAAATGTTTTTATACTTTCTTAATTTGCTAATATGTTTTATGTAATAACACTTAAAATATGAGTGAGGCAATTAAAAACAGCAGTTTTTCCCTTTTAACTTTTCGCGTATTGATCAAAATGAACTTCTTTCATTCTCAGACTTAGAAATCTTTTTTGAATGCATCAATTCTTTTTTGCTGTAGATAGGCATAGTGTTTATTAAAAGTAATGTGGTAAATTTGATTGCTAAAACCTATGCCAATCTTCTTGTACAAATACATTTTGAGATACACAAAAATGCGTATAGTATCAACATATTTATTTTCTTTCTTTATTTACTTTAAGGAAAACATCTAACTCTTGTTTCTTCCCTTTCTTTTTTTTTTATTTACTTATGTATTTCAAAAGTTACTAGTAGAAATTCTTTTGTCTCGATACAAAAATCATATTTCCAATCTTTTCTATAAAATGCTAAGACTTTTTCTGAATCAGCCAAGCAGCACTGAAACAAATTTGTAACTTAAAAATATGAACGCATTTTTACTTTTATTCATTTATCTTTTCACTCGAGTAATAAAATTAATTTCCTACATATATAATTTAGAGGGTTTTCTACTTAACTATAGGATTATTTATGCCAACCAACAGCTCCAGTAACTTAAATACCATCTTTGTTAGAAAAACGGGCTTTTTCTTTTATTTTCATTTTCGCATTAAAGATTCAAACCGAGAATATCCGAACCCAATATTCTCGGAACCGAGAAATGTATTATCAGCATTGCAGAAGCGGGGAACCCTTTCCGTTAATATGCACTTTTCCAAAGGGTCCATCTTAACGTATCACTCTTTGCGGAATAGAATCATCCGCGAGTGATTAGCACGGCTATCGTACATGAACAATAATGCTAAAAGGAACAAAAAAATACAAATGAAATAAGAAATTCTTTCAACTAGTCCACGCTGGCTCTGGTAACTGTTTTGCTCGCCATGGGCGCGTGAACTATTGAATATATGACCTTTTCTTTTAACCTCTTCAGACCCCAGAACTAAGCACAAACAATTTTGACGCAAATTTTTGGTTCTCTGATTTAAAAAATGATTACAAAACAAAATAAATAAAAAAAATTTTAAAAATAATAATTAATGCCCAATTTCCATGTTTTCCATGTTTAAAACGAAGTAAACTATCTGTTGATTAATTTCAAAAACAAGTGAGTGTTTTAGCTTTTAAATTGCACAAACAGTAGTTAATAAAAGTATTTTAAGATGCACCCAATTGGGTACACTTGGAATGAAGAGATTAAAAATGGTGCAAGTCCTTTTAAAATATTTCTCTTGACTCTTTAGCTGTCACGTCGGGTCATATTGACCCAGGTACGATTTTAATTTCTTTTCTATGCTTTTTATATTATATATACTTACATTGTATTGAAATTGCAACACAATGTTTTACATTTTTATACCCAATTTACTAAATTTTTTATTCGGGTCTATGTGACCCGACGTGACGACTTGTGTGATGCCTTGATAGGTGACAGCTCCAAGGGTTAAACTTTCAACTATATGGGGAACATTTTAGAGTGAGCCATCGGCGATACGCGCCACAGTAAACGTGTTAAAACGCATTTTAGTGTATTCCCCTTCCTCAAACTGCAGATTCAATTGCGTGCGAATTCCATTGAAGATTTCATTGTTGTATACTAATAAATGTTATAATAGTTTAAATAATGTTAGTTGTCACGAATAAGTTTGAAGTTTCATGAAAAGTAATTGTTTAATAGCAATTGACATATATTCATAATAATTGACGTGCAAAGGTGTTTTCGGACAAGTGAAACTATTTTTTTTTCCTCAACAGATTTGCCCGTATTCTTACGATGAATTATCAGAAAAAACTGGCATCATGCATTTTGATATCTTACATTGTGATTGGTATTCTCGTTTTAGGAAAAAATGGTAAGTCACGATTAATTTTTATCTTATGTTTTCAAATGTAAGAAACTTGGAGAGAAAATGTCTTGATTAAAACTTTTTATAAGTGTTAATGTATTTAGTTTGTAAGGTTGTTTTTTATTTCGTTCGTAAGGTTTGTTTTGTGAGGTTGAATGTTTTAATTCATTTAGTTCTTTAAATATCGGTTAGTAAAAAGGAAACAATCAGGTAGTTTTGCTAGTAGAACAGTTTAATGTGGTTTCGAATTGTGTGACAGGTTATCTTTGAAAAAGTCGCAAGAATAAGCAAAATTTCGCACGTGTTCGCTTTGGTCTATAATGATACAATTTTAATATTTAACTTCGTGCGTAAAAGCTACGAGAAAAATAAAAATTAGTTCACAAGTTTTACTTATGCAAATTAAACCTAATTTATATAATAAAATGGTAAAAAATCGACTGAGAAAAGTTTTTCAAATAAGTATTTTAATGAATTTTTGATTATTAAAAGCCATTTAAAAGTATGGGAGGACAAATATTGTGCTACCAAGCCTTACAACAGTATTCAAAATTTGTGATTCTGGTCTCAAATTGAATCTCACAACCAAGCTCATTGTATTCGTTGGCATTAAATACAATCATTTTTTAAGCTTAAAAGTATTATAAGAACCTTTTATTTGCCTTCTCTATTGAATGATATCAATTTTGTCACAAGGAGGAAAATTATCTTGATATTTTTTGCAGAAATTTGAAGATATTGTTTGAGTGACGTCAACAAATTGCATATGATATTTTAACAAGAAGTCCCTTCTAGAACTAAGAACTTGCAATATTTTAGATTCGTGAAATTGTACTTGTGACAATTAAGCTACTCAATATTACAACAAGCTAAGTAATGCAAGGTATTTAGTTAGAAATTATGTTACTTAGTTTACCTTTTACATAGCTGTATTTGTAAACGGTAAGAATTAAATAAAATTTAAGAAAAAGTAATTTACATGTAATTAGGTACATGTATTCCTTAACATAATGACTCCCTCCCTATAACATCAATTTTCATTCCAATTTATTGCACTTAACTTTCGCGTAAGCAAAATACCGATCTGCAAAACACTACATAAAAAAAGAAAACTAAAGGCGTATAATTTAAATGTCTAAGTCATTTAGTATGTTTAAAATCTGTTTCGTATAATTTATAAATAGATAATCCTGAGGAGTAAAACAGGTTGTTTTAATCAAAGAAGTTAAGGTTTGGAGAACCTGTGTTAACGATGTTATAAGGATTAACTAAAAAGTATTCACAATAAATGTTCAAATTGCTATCACAAACAGTAATAATTACTAAAATTATTATTGTACCTCATCTCGTTGAACGACTACCCATTGGGGCTGCAAGCGTGCACGAAATGTACGTCATCTTTCAAAGTGTTCGCTAATCCGCTTTACGACGCTACCAAGTACTGCATTACTGTTGGTGGTCGAAACTTTGAACATTTATTGTCGATAATTTATTGCTGCAAAGTATTTTCCGTTGATTTTGTAAATGAACACATTTTTCCTCCAGAGTCATTTTTTGACTTTGTGCCTTAACACGTATCTTTACACTACTTCCTGTACAAAAAAAAAATAGTACTCAAACACCCCTCCAAGTTTGCTCCATAATTACCCTGTATATACGATGCAGCTCTAATGAATTTATCAAATTAGATGTTGAACTTAGTGTGCGGGAAAATTGGCTGCTTAGTTCTAGACGAACTTTCTGTTTAAAAGACTGGGGATAAAAAGATATTTAGAAAGTAACTGTATCCTTTAGAGCAAGAAATGTATTTAAGGTACATGTTTCTAATATAAGATGTACGTAGTGGTTTTAAAGATCCGTAATAATTATTAATGACAAATAAAACGTGCAGCTGAACACAATCGTTCAGCTGTATAGCTATTGTACAATGACCTCTATGACTATCTTAGTTAAGGCAGCGAAGTGGTGATTCATCAATATCACATGAGGGGGAAAGAACAAATCAGCAGAATGGAGTGGCAATGTCGTACTTTTTTTGCTTCATATAAAGTTAGTTTTTTGTTGGAGTTTTCGGTAGTTTATTGCAATTTTGAGTTGATTGCGGAACGCATATGATGCTGCTTTTTTTTACACAACATTTTACTGTAAAGAGCAATGACTGGTAATTTTGATTTTTTTGTCAATGATTCTTCGTATGTCTCATGTAGGATATACATAATTTTTAAAAAATGTTCAACAGATTACAGAATTTATGTCGGCTTTTGTTAATTTCAGCATCTTCCATCCAAATACGTCCAGAATCTTGTACGAACGCAATGGGGGACAAAGGAACTTGCATGTTCGTCTGGCAATGCATAAAGCAAGACGGTACTCAACTAGGACCTTGTGTAGACCGCTTCCTTGTGGGAACTTGTTGTCTGCTTCCAAAAGAGGAAGACAATATGGTTCCAGGATCCTCAGATAATTCGACAGCGAAGCCCTACTTTCCAACCAAGGGAGATGCCTTCAACAAATCGAAACCGACAACTGTGACCAGTAGGCCTCCGGAAGCAACGACAGCACAGTTGACGATCGGCACTAGTTCACTTGTGATAGCACCCGTGACATTGCCACCAGTGGCAAAACCAATGTCATCATCCCTCATCAGTCAAGCAGCCACGGCTCAAGTTGTGGTAGCAACGACGAAAAAACCAAATCGGGACGATTATTCAGGTGATACATATTATATGTGGATAGATTTATTGCAGAAATGCAAAAAAAAAAAACTCTCCAATCTATGCATAGCAAATACATACTAATAGAAATTTCATTTTTAAGCACATTTCCATGACATTTCATATGCTTTTTTCTTTGAATACATTTTAAGCTACCATTTTTTAAATTATGAAACGAGATTAAATACCATGAAAATGCCTTCCGAATTAGGTAGCGAGTTATAAATGCCACGAATTTGTTACCAAATACGTGGTGACTTACCAAGGAAATTCTTGCGCTTTCCAAGTACAATAATTTTCATTACACATTTATGTTAACTATTGTTGTTCAAAATCTTTTGGACCACCTGAAGTTAATATATTTCAATAAATATTCCTTTAAACTTTTCTCTCTGAATTTCCATTCTGATAATAAATTGAATGGATCTCGATCTTTTCGTTAAATTACAAAATTTTTGGCACTAAGAAAATACAACATTAAAAGCTTTAATTCTTAAAGCACGAATTTTTTTCTGAAAAACTAGTATAGTGTAAGTTATTCTTTCCAATTTCAGGCTGTGGGAGGTGACTAGGGGCGGGGGGTGTGGTGAAAGTTACATAGACAAAATATAGTATACAAAGTGTAAACGGATCTCAGACGGGCATTAGAAATAAAATAACGCACGGCCATGGGCAAATTTTCCGGTATCTCTCGCCCGTGTCAGACACGGGCGAATGCGTTAAGTGGTTAAAGCAATAAGTAATTAAAAACAAACTTATTGAATTAGGATTAAATTCGTTGAATTAAAAGCCATGTTTAAACAGTATGCTTTATGAGACCAAAGTTCATGAACTTTTCTATTCAGAATTGACGTATATTACATATTAATAAACATTACAATTCAATATAAAAATAATAAAAATTAATTAGATGCTCAAATAGTGTAGTTTTCAAAACTACCCTCTGCCCACAAAAGAAATTAAACGTACTGTCATCATTCATGTCCGTCATTATAAATTAGTGAATGTATATCTTTTTTACAAAACAAATTGATGGATATGTCTCTAGAAAACTAAGAAAAAAGTCGTAAAATAGAAGACAAATTGAGAAAACGGTTTTTTAAACGAAAGAGGAATAACAATTTAGACATTTTAAAGAAAGTTTAGTTGAAGTTGACGCAAAAGAAAAAAAAATGTTTGTTTATTGCATACATTTTTTAAAATTGTGTATTACCTACCCTGTTTCGCATAGCTCTTTTTAAAAGTCGACATTAAGCAGAAAAAATGTCATACAACATTGATACTTTTTTACTCATCTCCAATTAAAGATCGCGTACGTAAAACTCAATCTTTCCATGCATTAAAGATTCTACAAAGACATGTTTCGAATAAAATATTGAACAGAAATACGTAAAACTCAATGTTTCCATTCATTAAAAATTCTACAAAGACATGTTTTTAATAAAATATTGAACAGAAAAAAATTTGTTAGCTAGAACTTAAACAAAAGAATAAAAAACCCAAAAGAAGTAAAGAAATAATGACACACAAATATTGCTATTCCTATTGTGTTTCTAGAGGCAAAGTATCGTTTGATCTAGCCTCACATGAGGGAAAGAAACTGATTTTAGTTGAAACTAGTTCAATCGCATAATTTATTAAGTTCCATGTTACGTGAAATATCCCTGGCTGTTTTTGCCAACTGACGTATAACTTTGAAACTTTAAAAAGTACATTGAGAGGTTGAGTACTCGGCAATTTTTTCTGCAGATAAACAGGTTAATTGAATCAAATGATTAATCTACGGTCCAGATTAACTTTTCATTTTGTCTATTTTTATTTTTTGTTGTAGAATGTGGAATTCAGTCTCCTTATCCGAAGAGCAAAGTTGTAGGAGGTACGCATTCGTCGTTCGGAGAGTGGCCATGGCAAGTATGTGTCTACTTAAAACAATTTCATGCTTTCATATGTGCCTGTAACCACACATAATTAATAAAAAAAACTCGTCAACAATATCAAATCATGCAGTTTAAAAGAATTTTTATTTATTGGATAACTTGACTGTTCATTGAAAATCATACAATTTTTGTTTTCATCATATGGTTTGGGAAACTGGCAGTCTTAACTTAGATATTTAAAGTACTACTGTAAGTAAACTAGTCAGTTGCGGCCATCACAAAACTTTCTGCTATATATTTCCTATTTACTCTTGTTAAAATAATCAACGGCTTTTCTCCCTTGGCACGGTTGGCGCCAAAATATTGTCAACACCCTGTGTTCTTAAGATATGCTTGGAATTTTGAAATATTCGCTCAGTAAGATAAACATTCGATTGCGTATAACTATGACACACCGCTTCCCCTTATTTAGCGGGATTAATGCAAATCAGAATCCGTTACGATTGAGATATACCTGTGTAAAAATTTTTTCTTAAATCCTTGCATTATTTCTTGAAATATGCGCATAGCGAGAAAAACGTTCGCTTGCATGATTGCTCCATCCCTACTTAATCGAAAGGCGCAAAAAATTAAGCAGCATTTGTTCATATTTAGGCTCACTTTTATACCAATTTTTGTTAGAAATTCTCCATTACTTGATATATATCGTCAAGCTTAGCTAGAATAAACATTCGATTGACCACCCCTTTAAAAGCGAATGCCGTCAAAGGTTAATCAGCCCTACTTCAAATTAGGATCTATATATGTACCGAATTTCGTTTAATTCTATGCATTACTTGAGTTAAAGCGGCCACATTTAAAAGAAAAAGTTTGATTGCTTCAACTCTTATAAAGCGGATGACGCCAAACTTTTATCAGCACCCGTCTCCCATTAAGGTCTACTTGTTTGAATTCTTCCATTACTTCATGATATGCAGCAGTCACTCCAATCGAGAAAACGTTAAATTGTTCCACACCCGTCGAATGGATTTACGCCAAAAACTTATCAACACTACTTCCCTCAGGGTCCATGTGTGCATCAAATTTCGTTGGATTTAACGCATTACATTTTGAGCTACAGAGGCCACAAAAAGAAAACACATACAGTTACACAGACAGAAATTTTCCGAAAATGGTCAAAATGGATTCAGCACACCTCAAAACGTGTAAAACCGTCAAAACTCAAAACTTTTTATGAACCCAATAGTTTCTTCTAATATTGGAGAAAAAATAAAAAGCTCCGGATACTAAAAGATAGCTAACGACATCTATTTTGTGTTTAATGCGGATGCTCATAATGGGGATTGCTCATAAATCAAATTGTATGCCCGTCATTGGCAGTTTTCCAATCTCGTTTTGTTACGAACCTGAACGATTTTAGCAATTCTGTTTTTATATTCCGACTTTCTCAGACTGTATTGTATTTCGATGGGTTATGGGCTCATACATTCATCTTAACGGGCATAAAATCCTCCAACGTTTAAATGTTGCACGTTGTAACTATTGTTTTTATTAAAAAGCTTTTTTCCTCTAACTTATTTTCAATTATTAATAAAATAGGGAGATATGTTAAACGAAGTTTTTTTATTACTGTACCTTATAGGTGCAATACATTCATTTTAAAATTCCATGTAATTGGAATAAAAAAACATTAATATCGTATTGTATTAACGACAAATAAGTTTTCTTCACAATTTTAAAGGTTTCCGTAAGGCGTTCATCTTTTTTTGGATTTGCCAGTACTCACAGGTGTGGTGGTGCAATACTAAATGCTAACTGGATAGCCACAGCAGGACATTGTGTTGACGAGTAAGTAAAAAGTCTTATTTATTCGACAATGTAAATTATTATATTTATAAATGAATATTGTACTAATATATATATATTATGGTATTTAATATTGAGAAACGTTAAACATAACTTTTTTTAAAAATCCAATTTATTTACCGTGATAAAAGGAGAAAAAACGTGTCTAATTATTTGTGTACCATATCGCCATTTAGGACAGCTGAACCGCCGCTCCAGTAAAAAGGAAAACTCTGGTTTCAGAAACCACGTCTTGTAGTCTGTTATTGGTCAAAAAAAAAAGTTGCGGATTCTTTTCGTCGTGCACACTCTCAGAAATAGAACTCTCGCTTTTGACGAATCTGCAATCGTCAAGAAAATGTCGTCATTTACAACGATTCTTTCCTCGCACGATCACGTGACTTGAAAAAGTTACTACACAAATTTCACCAATTGGACGAAAGGTTTACTCGGAGCATTTTTCACGAAGCCATTTCGTCAAATACGACGAAAGTTTCGTGGGATTTGAGCATGCGTTTCTGAGAGTGCAATTATTCACGTTATCATTCCAATTTGGTTATTACCTCATCAATGTTTTCGAGATATCCTATAAGGTTTTCGTTTATAAATTATTTTACCTTTGTTTTTCTCAGTTCAGTCCTATTGAATAAAAAAAGTGCAACATAAAACGTTATTTTCGGAAATGTCTTGTTATAAGTACAGGAATTTGAAGTAAGGGAATGGTACTACGGGGATAAAAGTTTGTTTAAAGTAAAGAAATAAATTCATGGAGAGAAAAAGTTTGAGAGCCTTTGAATTTTAGGAACACAAAAGGCCAATAACATTCGAAACTTTAGAAAACTCTACAAGAGTAGTATAAGTTATACAACCATAACATAAGTTTACACTGTTCAAAATAATTAATTGCCTTGTTTCATTCTCTTTCGATGTTCATGTTTTCAATCATTTGCAGAATCCTGACTTTGCTTATTTAGTCGGTTACTTATAGCTGTATGACAATATGAAGTTTTCCGAAACGGTTAGGCAAAAGTTTCCCTTATTGTAGTATTTTATGATCTTCGACTTCTACCTGCCCCTTTTGCCAGAATGTCATTAGGTTTTGTTTTCTGAATCTTTCTGTTACTCTGTACTAGCCTGACTTATTCCCGAGATGTGAATTTTCAATCTCAACTTTTGAAAACTTCAGCATACTGTTACCTTTTAAATTTAGAATGTGTTGATACAATTTCTTTTTTTTTTTTTTTTTGCGTTGCAGTTTATTGAAATCGCATATTCGAATTCGAGTGGGAGAATACGATTTCAATACCATTGAAGAGCCAGCTCCCTTCCAAGAGCGAGGAGTAGATAGGAAGGTTGTTCATCCCCGGTACAACTTCTTCACTTACGAGTATGATCTGGCCCTCGTCAAATTAGATGCCCCGCTGGTGCTGAAGCCCCACGTGCGCCCTATTTGCCTACCTACCAAAGATGAAACCTACATTGGATATAATGCTACAGTTACTGGCTGGGGAAGGTTAAGTGAAGGTAATATGTTGTTGTGTTTTTCTTCAATTTTATTGGTCTGTTTTTCTTCGAAAGTGTGGTACTGTACAATATTATTGAGATGAGTTACTTTTATTCGCTTTAAAACATTAAAGAAGTATTACCTGATTTTGTACGAACCTGATCAGGATTTAAGATACTCCGATCCTTTTATAAAGTTTTTCAAAAAAATTCACACAGCTGGGTAACTTCCGCCAAACTTTCATTTTGGTGTTTGTCGAGCTAATTATTTTAAAGAAGTGACACTCGAACTTTTATTTTAAAATTACTGTGTTTATCAGTTATTATTTTATGTATCTAAATGTCATTTAACAATCCAAAAAAAAATATATTATTTTAAAGTCTAGTTTTTATAAAATAATTTTAGATGCTAACAACTTTTTGCTTCTAATACTAATCTAATTCTAATGATTTAAATAACCTACAGCTTTAATTAAATCCGGTTCTATAAATAAAATTTCGAAATCGAATTCCGAAACATATGTCGGCAAATTACCGACATATGTTTCGGAATTGCTAGCGATGTTTTTCATTGTAAAAAATTGTCGCGTAACTCCGAAACATGCGTAATTTTTGTTGTGACTCTGTTTACGGGTTAGATTGTGCCAACTGTTTTAGTGAATTGAATAGTTCAAGCCACTTCCTTTTTGCTCCCCCCCCCCTAAATTCTAACGTCTGTGTAGTTATATTTCATCTAAGTATTGTGTCTTACAAAAATGTCAAACGATAATGGATACAAAAAGTGAACCGTTTTTATGAAGCAGTTTAAAGGCGGCATTTTGTTAAAATTCAGAGAAACATCAGAATATTCTTTCAGGCAAGATCGAATCTCTCAGTAGAAAACTTCTTTAATATGCATAAATAACTGATGAAATGCCTTAACATTTAATACAAATAGCATATGGTATTAAAAATAAGATACCACGTTATTCGAGCATATTAAAATTACCCGTAATTTTACTTTAGACCAAACAGTACAATATTTTTGCGGAACCTTGGTTGGGAAACGCTGATATAAAATAGAGCTTTAATTTAAAATCGTCATAATACAAATTTATTTTTAATTTTTCTATTTACAGGTGGCTCCTTGCCCACCAAATTGCAGCAAGTACAAGTGCCAATCATCAGCAACGATAAATGTCAGAAAATGTTCCAGAAAGCGGGTCGTCATGAGCTCATTCCTTCTATATTCTTTTTGCGCCGGGTATGAAGCAGGAGGCAGGGACTCCTGTCAAGTAAGAATTTTCAAAATAATTTTACATAAAGTAAAAATAAAATACACGAATTATTTTAATCAACAAATGTGGCACATTGCAAGGAATAATAAGTCAACACTGTAAGATATATATTGATGAAATAAAGAGCATGAGAAATAAAGAGAAACTTCGGATATAATGCTCAGGCTTCTATCTCGGAAAGATAACTGCAAGATAAAACTGAAATGGTATGCGAAAAGTGTTCCTAATTTATATCAATGCATATTTTAAAAATGTCACAACTAATTTGAAAGAATAATACAACATAACTCTGCCAGCTGTCATACGGTAACATCTTTTATTTTTGAATTTCCCCTTTGAGTGTGGATATATATTTGAAGATTAAAATGCGTGTGGAACGGATTTAACTTGTTGATTTATGGATTAATATGTAATAGATTATGTGTAAGAATACATTAATTTTAATATTTGCACACGACTTTAAAATTTATTACTTGAATTCGATGACAAGTCAGACTAACTTTGCCCACACATGCACATGACGTGGCTTAAACCTCAAATGTACTCGAAGGCTTGAGCTTTTCTTACGAACTGAGCTGAAGTGTGCAGTCTTGTAGGCATTGGTATCACAGTTCTACCATCAACCAAAGCGATCCGCCTGGCAAAGTGCCAAGAATTCATTCATATTCAAGAGAGGAACTGCTGGTATAATTAATGTGTCTTATTACCAGCAACCTATATTAGATTTTTCTCTCGTTATAATTCGTTTAGCATACTTCACTTCTTCCGAACTGATGCTATATACCAATTTATACATTTAGTTGCTTTCGACAAACAGCGCAGCAAACACTCTAATTCGCTTACTAAATAAACGCACCTGAAAAACGAACTTCCATGAAACTCGAATGGATTCGTTCTTATCTGCCATGCGCAGAAGAATCCAAGTGTCAAAAATCCGTCGTCGTACTGTACTTTAGAATTGGAGGTAGCACATACAGTAGTACCGGAAAAGACTGGCTTAGATTGACCGCATTCAAACTGGAATTTCGGGGCCTCCCCACGTTAAAGTTTTGAGGTATTAAGTGGACTTGGCAAAAAACATGACCAAGTATCTGAGGAATGAAACTAGTAAATATGAAACGCTAATGTTTTTCACGTCATGTATTAATTAATCATTCAATATAGAAGTGTCAAGTTTCATCGTAAATGCTTTCTAGCACTTACGATGTCTAGGTAGGAGGTCCGATGATGCGGTGTGTTGGTAAGGGGTACCTGGGTACGACACCTCGGTAGGGGGCTCTTACACGTAATAATAATTTAACTTTGTGCAAATTAAACTGCAATAAAAGTAATTTCACTGTTAACAAAGCACAAATAAGCATTAAACTGCAGACATTTGTTTCGGGATTGCTTGGAATCCCTTTTTCAATGCATTTAATTTGGATGTTTTGCATCTAGAAGCTCCCTGTCGCATTGAAAAGGGGATTCCTAGCAATCCCGAAACATATGCATTTTAATGCTTATTTGTGCTTTCTTAACGTGAAATTACTTTTATTACAGGATCTTACACGTATTTACTATTTTATTTTCCATATCTTAGAAAAAAAAATCTGTCTGCACCACATGACTTCCTTGTACTACGCTCATTAAATGATACAACTTTTTAACTACTAGAACAAGATAGTTAATATAATTCTCGCAAACGCTAAAAATGGGGGTTCTATGGGAAAATCGTTAACTAGTACTTGCCCAGCGGTCGAAATTCGGCCGTAAATCTTTTTTTTTTTTTTAGCCTCGAAATTGAAACAACTTTCAAACAGTTTAATTTTTTATTTGACAACAGTTTGTTCTGTTTAAACATTTCAATTAGCAGTAATTTCTCCCCTGCACGACTAATTGACCACTGAGTTAGTTTTTTTTAGTTTAATGCATTTATAACACATATTATACATACATTTTATCTGAAGTCCTTCTCCTATAAAGAAAATAGAAATAACAACTTTCATTACACGCTATTATTATTGAATAAATTAGAAATACAATAGATTAATTTCAATTGAATCGAGAGCTTAAAACGTAATGCAAATCAACAAACTTGCGAAACGTTGATTCGAAGCAAAATAACGCGTCACTGCACTCATTATCTCGCTTTATATTATATTAGACGTTGTTATCATCAAATCTTATTGTAGTTTGTTTCATATTCTATTGGAAGTTTTATTTTCATACATTGGAAGGATATTTTGGAATTGGATTAAGTGACACCTTAAGATTAGTAGTATTTTGCTTTGACATTGACGTAATAGATTACTTTTACTTTCGTTTGTTCTTGAATTATGAGCAGTAAAAATTCGTTGAATATTGTAAAAATATGTAGATGTGGAGATGTAGGTATGTAGAGTGTATAAAAGTATGATTAATAATGACTTCAGAAAAAGTTTTTGATTCTACGTCAAAAGAAGGAAGAAATAAATTAACCATTTCCAAAATTTATTTATTGATAACATTAAAACTCATCAATAGCTACTAAACAAGAAAAAAATTAAGAAAATCGGTTGACAAACAGAGGAAAAGAGGCTCTTAACTGTTTTGTCTTTGTCTATTTATTTATAGATACTGCACGTAATGCCTAACTGACACTGAATAGGCTTCTGTATTTTGGCCCCAAATTCGGTGAGATAGCTCCAGGTTCTCGCCAAATATGCGCTTATATACTTAGTTATGGGTTATATTAAGAGATGCCTTTACTAAAACGGAATCAGGGATGGCCAAAATGGATACTTTGTTGCCCCATGCGTAGGCACGTATGTAGATACATACGGACATCGCAAGAAAACTATACAAAATTCATTAACTTGGGATTAAAATCAAAATTTAGAATGAAATTGGAGTCAAAATTTTCGCGAATACAATACTTCCTGTACTTCGTAAAAGAAAGTAAAAATCTGTTTCATAAAGAAAAAAATGACTAGCCGCGAGTGTTTTATTTATTTAGAGAAATTAACTCCGACATACGTGTCTGCTGTTCTGATTAAAATGTTGCTTTATATTTTTAATAGTTTATGCAATCGTAAAGCTATAAAATATTACATACATAAACTAAAAATTGTAAGCCATTTTTGGCAGTTTGTTTTGATTCATTGATCAGTAATGAGACCATTCTTCAGGCAGTAATGTCTCCTAACTCTTTAAAAATATATTTTTATGCTGCGTAACAATGAGGCTTAATATTAGTTTTTTTTTTCTTTTAGAAAAATACTTAAGATCCCCTTCAGAAACATCATTAATTCCTAATTCTGTCATAAAAGTTATTTCATTATTAAAAGTCCCTTTAAAAGTTATGTGTCAGTAGTTTTTTAATGCTTATTGCACATAAGTATGTTAAAAAACTAGAACGCATAAAAATATAGTGTCAGGATTTGAACTGTTTCTATAACATTTTTATGTAAGATTTTATAAGGTTTCCACTTCATCAAGCATGAATAGTAGAAACTATTCCTTTAAAAACAATTTCCTAGCATGCTTCATTTGGTTTGGATACAAGGAAGTTCTCAAAGCTTTTTTTCACTGATTTTATAATACATAAATTTTTAACGTTTAATGTAATTTTTAGAAGTAAACTTATTAACTAAGCATTAAGCTTTCAAATGCTATGTTCACTGCAAATTACTCGAATTTCTAAAAGCGAGATGATTGGATAATTGATCATTTAATTTTATAACACGGACAATGCATAAAAGTTTTTTAAATATCCCTCGGATAGTTTGCATTTGCTTGGGTTTATTTTAACTCAAATCGGTGATCAGGGATGTGATTCATTTCGTAAGAAATCAGGTTATTTGTCCGCAATAAAATGAATTTGTACATGAACTTCAAGAAGGGAAGTAAGACGTTTATTATTAAGAACTTTAAAAGTGAATTTTTCTTGTTATTCTTTACCGAAACAACATCCATTAATAGAGATTTATTTTATAGGGTGATTCTGGTGGTCCTCTTCAGGCAAAGAGGGAAGATGGACGCTGGTTTTTAGCTGGCATAATATCCTGGGGCATCGGCTGTGCAGAACCAAACATGCCTGGAGTTTGTACTAGGATATCTAAATTTACAGACTGGATTACTCAGACCATTAGCTGAAAATGAAAGTTCATCTCGACATTCATGATTCATCACTCATTGTTATAAAGTCGAGACTTGACGTTGACATTTTATCGTCAAATATACTCAACTAATGATCTACAGCCATTGGTCTTGACAAAATTTTGAGCGTGGTTGAAGGTACAGAAAATGACAAATGCTCCTAACAAAATCGCAAGTTGAGAAAGAGGAAAATGGTTAGTTACATTCCTGAATTTTGCATGCACAAACGATGGGCTGGTTCAGAGTTCATTAACAAAGTTACCAAAGAGAAAGTTTGTCGGCATAAAACGACAACGTTTCAGTTGAGATCAGTTCAATAATCAACACGACCTTTGGTGTCTAGCTTTGTTTTAGAAGAAGAATTTCCTTGAACTAAGCATAAATTAAGAGAAAAATCGTGAGGTATTGTCGCAAAAGGTGTCCTTTTCGCAATTGGTATTTGCCTTTGCAACATCATGTATAAAGACTTTAAATCTGCAGATTTTGAAGAATGAACAGTGATTTTGAAGCTGATTTTTGATGCAGATTATTATGGATATTTTGCTATGAAAGACATATTTATTGAAAATATCCCAGACGATGGAAACAAGAGATATTTGCAAACTTCAGGCAAGTCTAGCTTTGTTTTAGAAGAAGAATTTCCTTGAACTAAGCATAAATTAAGAGAAAAATCGTGAGGTATTGTCGCAAAAGGTGTCCTTTTCGCAATTGGTATTTGCCTTTGCAACATCATGTATAAAGACTTTAAATCTGCAGATTTTGAAGAATGAACAGTGATTTTGAAGCTGATTTTTGATGCATATTATTATGGATATTTTGCTATGAAAGACATATTTATTGAAAATACCCCAGACGATGGAAACGAGATATTTGCAAACTTCAGGCAAGTCTTACTGTGATCTTAGAAACTATTTTCTCAAACTCATCAAAGTTATCAGAATTTGCACCATGTCGATATTGTAAAGGAAACATTTCTGTACATCATCACTTCCTTAAAAACTAGTTGTATATTTCTGCTAAATGTTTGACTGCGCATGCGCGAAAAACGAACCAAAAGAGCTGAGCTTTTGATTGGGGATGATATGAAGCTTGTGGAACAAGCCCTTTTTCTATGTAATACAAAAATGGCACGAACGTTTTAATTTTGGGGGACATCTTGTAACAATTTTAAATGTTAAAAATTTTATTCTTAAAATGCATTTAAAGTTATATTTTATTAGTGTTTTGAATCCCCTTAAAATAGCTAATAGTTTCCTATTTTTTTGTCTAAGTGATTGTACGTTGTCAATATTTTTGTAATTGTGTTGAAACGAATTTGTATTTTATACATGATCTTTAATTAGTCAATAAATGATTATTTAATTTTTTTTGTAATTTTTGAAATTTCATCTACGACAGTATTGAAATTCAATTTGAAATTCAATTTGTTGGTTCTTTCAAGTAGACATCAAGATTTGCTTTATTAAACTAAGACACATTCAGAACTTGGTTTCAAGGATAGTGGAAAATTACAAATCAGATACCAACGGTTTTGTTCTTTGTTCCCCCCCCCCCCCCCCACAGTTCCACGTTTTGGTAAGCAAAAACATTAGCACCACAACTATGTTTTAAAGTTACAAAATTTTACTCAATATCTAGTACCCATAAGAAACTGAAAAACCGCTGTAGTATCTTTACCACTTTGAGGATCGTGTGATATCGTGTTCTGAAAACTTGTGAAACAGAAACCAATCGCACAAAAAAATGCACGTGGCTTTACATTTTAGGACAGAAACACGAGCTGCCATTTATAGTATGAATCAGTGGCGAAGGGAGTCCATATAACATTAACGTATTAGTATAGGTAATGTGGCTTACAATCAAAGGTATCAGGGTTTACACCCTCACAGCGTCGTTCCTGAGAATGAAAGCGCCCTCATTCTCAAGTAAGAGGCTGTGATCCACTCTTGTCTACAGCCTTCCCGCGCAATAAGCTCGGGCCTGGTTTGAACTTATGGAAGAGGGGGGGGGGGGAGTCATGGCACAAACTGCAACTTTAAAATTTTTAGTGGGGTTTTCATTCTTGGCGGGGGGGGGGAACCATGCTTCACGATATGTGACTAAGTAAGCACATAAATTACAACTTTTCCCTCGGTTAGTTACTTTGCAGATGGCTCCATTAAAAAATAGTTCTTTGTTTATTTTTTAGCGCTATCTGTGAAATAAACTATATAGTTTGACTGCCTGCAATGTTAATCCAACTAATGATATGCTTCTCAAGATGAAAGATTTTTTAGACTTTTGAAATAACGATCTACTTACGAAACTTTCGAAATAGTAGTAATTTTGCAACAAATTGATTTTAGTTCATCAACAACCCGGTTTTTTTAAACTACCAGTGACATTTATAATTAACAGCTAATAAAGTAAATTTATATTGATAGTTCTGTATGAGTCTATAATTCACGCAGGTCCCTCGTCATATGCTCTTGAGGGACGTAGTTCCTCTAGCGCAGTGTTTCTGAAACTTTCGACACATTTGTACACCTTCAATCATTTTGAAATACTAAGTACCCCTCGCCCAAAAAAAAAAAAAAGAAAGAAAAGCATACATACATATAATATGAACCGTCGAAAACTATTTTCTTCTTCTTTAGTGTGTAAAAAAAAAAAACTAAACAAAACGAAGTTCATAAGTAGTTTAATACTTTTGTTTAAATCAGGAAATCTGTTTTTTAGGTTCAATTCTAAATTCTCTAAATTATGGGTTTCTACTATAAATCAGTTTTTTCTTATCGAACTTGTCATAAACTCTTGAAAAGAAGGGTTTATAACAAGTTCGCTGCATCTTTAATGTAAACTTGTCTTTCGCTTAATCTGGTAACTTTATTGAGAGAGAACATTTTATCAGTTCTAAAATTTTAGAGTTACTGACGGAAAGAAAAACGACCACAATACAAAGCAATGAAAATAAACCATTCCATGATTACCATGCGAGTTACAGCAAATTTTTATTTTTCTTACATCACTGGTCTCTCTCTTATTTGATCTGGCATACCAGTCAAAAGGAATAGTCTGGTTTCAAACAAACAAATTATTTTTAAAAAAATCTTCAATTTTTTTTTCAAAATATTGTATCTTACTCGTTTATAAATATCTTAGCTTGTTAATTATTGCATTTTAATAAAATATTTTCAAATATAATGCATAAAGAAGAATTTAACATTGAAGTTGATTATTTAAAATTACTGGTAAGTCGGTAGTCTGACTCTTGCTCAGAAAGCTTTGAAATGATTTTGGCATCTTTTTAGGTGTTTGTCTCTGTGGCAAAAGTGGTTTATTAACAGGGCATGTTTTTTATTTCTGTTTTTAATTTTTAAACAAAGTGAAACGCAGCATTTTTAGAAGCTTGTCCTGCTGGTTTAAGAGTGATTTTAGATTTTCGTTTAACACGTTTAGTTCACATCTTTCAGATGCAGAGTTAATGAGTTCTGTATACTGGTGAATATAAAGTTAGAAGCACTTAAAGTGCTTTCAGATCCTTCATCTGGGAGAGGCTGTGGGTTCGGTAAAATCCAATTTGTTCACCCTGAAAAGGGACATTTTTCATTTAAAATCAAGGAGAAAACATGGTACGTGAAATGCTAATTATGGAAAATTACCATCTGTCGAACTAGCTTCGAGGAAAGTTTTGCAGATGCTCAAGGCAGAAGTAACTAGGATGTTTACATTTCGGTTTGTTATACCGGTTTGTTATTCGGTTTGTTATTGTCTTCCTAATAACTTGATCACTGCAAGTTATAAAGTATGAAGCGACATCTATGTGTAGCTTTTTAAGATGAAAACTATTTTGACGATGATGAGCCCATGTAACTTTCAAAAAAGTAATAGTAAAGTTATTTATTTCAACAGGAACCGTTAGAATGAGAATAGGTTATGAGTGACGTGTCAAACTTAAGGGAAAAAAAGACCGTAATTTAATTTCTTAATAGCACACTGGAACCATACAACACTGGAATGCTGTCAATTGACATTTATTATTATTTTTTAAATGTGCGTTTTATTTATCGATGGATTTTTTTCTCTACTTACTGAACTGAAAGATTTAAATGCAAATTTCTAGCTAAATTGTTTTGCGCAATTAAGAATACATTGTTTAAAAAACTACCTAATACAAAAAATAAATAGTGTGCTCTCTGTGAAAATGTTTTATTTTCAAACATTGCCACGAGATGGCAGTGTAAAAACCAAAGTTTAGTCTGCAAGGGAATGCAAGTAGTTTTGGTATTTGCCTTCGTTCTTCGTTTTGTTTCTCAAAGGAAAAACTGATAACAATTGGTAAAACGATGAAGAATTATGTAAAAAAATTAATAAATTAACAGCTGTTATTTTTGACTTAATATCTTTTTAATTTATTTCAAGGGAAGAAATTTTAAAAGATGTTTAATTAATAAAAAAAAAATTCTAGATATATTTCTGCCTACATTTCGGCTAATTAAAATGTTTAGAACAAAATATGAAGTATATCACTTGCAATGTATGCAAATATGAAAAGGCAAATAAATGCAGATATATATTTTTCTTTCTTGACAAATGATACATTTTGTGCGTATGTATTACCATCTAAACAAGGTATTTTAATGTATTTGATTGCATTTATTTGGACTTAAAACATATTACTGGAGTTACTTTAACAGCCATCGAATATAAAGTAGTTTTTCTCTAAGACGGACTGTTTTTCTTATTGTTAAAGAAAAAAACGATACTCGAACTATAATCATTATTTTGCGCGTGCAAATGGACAGTTGCGTATAGGATATAGTTGAGAAAGTCGAAATTTTCTTTTTTTTTTTCAGAATGACAGTATTGATTGAATTATATTATTATCACAAGTTTTCATTTCTTTTTTTTTTCTTTTCATTTCATTCTCTTTTTATTGATTAAAATATTTAGTTTGAAACAAAATTATGTTGTACAAATAAAAAAACAATTAGTTATTGGAAAATTCATACAACGTCCATTTTCTTTAATAAATCTTCAGGTTTCAGTCTTCTTTCCACTAAGATTTTAATGAAAATATGTGGAATATTCTAAACATTGTTTGCATAAAGTATTTGATGCACAGACTAAGAAAAAATTTCATAGGAAAATAGGTTCGTTTGTTCTGGATGAACTTGTTCTGTACACGTTGTTCTGTACAGAGCTCAAAATAACATAGAAAGTGGGCGACATGAATGTCGCCCAGTGACGAGCCTCTGTCGCCCAGTCGCTAAAGGTAGTGCCGGCAAAATAAAAAAATAAAAAATTTCGATTTTTTAACCCCGAAATGCTTTTGAAAATTTTAACTTGTCTGCATTTTTTTAACAAGAAAAAAAAAAAGAATTTGTTCCTCGAACCAGCCAGTTTGGGAAGGGGGGGGGGGGTTACAAGAGGAGAAACGACAAGACGTCACTTCAAAAACACCATGGGACAGAGGATTTATAAATCTGAACTCAAGAAAAGACCTTTTCCTTTCATTCTCAAGGCGGTAGGTTCTCTCGTGTCATCAGCAGACAACGGATTGATTCCTTGCCCTAGGGGCTGCATATGGTTCTAATCTCCCGACCACACAAGAACAGCAAATGTACTGATCCGTTTTTGACAAAATGCGAGCCGCATGGTATCACCATATCTACCATAAATATACGTACAACAGTTTAGGAGCTTTGTCCGTCCGTTCATTCTTCTTGTGATGCCAGGGCCATAGGCAAGGCCCTGTTGTGATGCCTTCACAGTGGAAATGGCGAAACTCTAATTATACCCATTTGTGGAAGTAAGGGCTAATAATGCCTAATGCTGGACACTCGCGTCAACGATCGCGGGATGTGGATGTTCGTGTTTGTTTTGTGCTGTTACTGCTGCGACAGATTTTTTTCTTTTTTAAACTATCAATTCGTAAAATAGCATCCACATAGAAACGCTTCCCACAAAGGGGGGGGGGGGGGTGCTATTGCCCTTTTGCTTATGCTTCTGCTCTAATCATATTCTTTCCCAAACATTATTGGAAATAGGGAATTTAGTGCACAACTCAACATTTGATTATGACTAGTAAAAGAAAATGGGAAAGCAGTTTTCGTATTTTGAAGTGAATCCCTGTACGAGATGAAGCATAAAAGGTATGGTTATTTTTTAAAAAAATATTTTAGCTGTTCCTCCCCCCCCCTTAGCTGCTCATTTTCTTTCTTTTTTTTTTTTTTGCAATTTTAGTTTTAACTTCTTTTGTCTTCCTCACACCTGAGAACCTGCTTATTAATCTTTCTTTTTTAACTTCATAGGGGATGACGTCGCACTACTTCGAGGAAGGGGGAGAGAGGCTCGAGAGATTGTGACAGGGGGGGGGGGACGAGGGTGACAATAATTGTGACGTTACACATTTTGATTTCTATAAAAACCTTTAAAAAATCAGCAGATTAAATTTATCTTTAAAGTTTTTTGATGTTCATAAGTGGATTTTAAAGTTTCATTAATTTCATTTTGTATTGAAAACACCGATGCTTATTAAGGTTTAAATTTACTTCTAGTTAAAATTTTAAAGGGAAATCTTCTTAGGTATTTACTTTTAAACTAAAATAGCGCGGGTTATTTTTTAGAATTCGATAAGTTATTTTTTAACTGTTGTGCACTAATTTTTTTTTTTTTTTTTTTTTGGCCCTGATTTCATTTTATACAAATGAAGTCCACGTATAATCATTATTATTGTTATGCTCACAAACGTCAATAAAAGTTAAAAGATAAAATTAAAAATTTGATTCTATAACGTGAGTGCTTTCTTTTTGATCTGCAACACTGCAAGTATATGTGCTTATGTAATATAGCGTGACGTACGACAAAGGAGGTGGGGGTATGTTGTTGCTTGAAATTTTGGAGCAAAGGGGGGATCAAATACATTGAAAAAATGTGTGACATTGTTTATGAACGGTCCCATAGAGCGTTTACAAAAGCATTGCGTAGGTGAAAAATACCGCGAAAATATTATATTTTTACTTAGCCTAGTCATAACTTTACATTGAACAAAAAATATCTTGATGGGTTCTTATAATTATATATCTAATTTTGGAAGTGCTTTATAAATGTCCACGTCCGCAAATCAAAGTTATATAGCTTTTTTGACTTTAAACTAAAAAAAAAGTTTGAAGATCTTTTCCTCAGCATTTGGGTTAAGAAAAAAGAAAAACCCCAGTTTTCAATTAATTAAATTTAGTTACCCTTTCTTTGACATCACCCCGGCCCTGATATTCGGATCCCCCCCCCCCCCCTCCGCGAAAAAAATCCTGTTCATGGCCTTGCCCTGACCGGGCGTCTTTAATCGCTCTGAGAATGGGAGGAAAGCTTGGACAAAGGCAAGAACAAGAAAGGGAAGTGGAGGATTTAGGATTTATATGACTTTAAAAGATCAAGGACTTGAAACTACAAATTAAGGACCCCATTTTGCATCCATTTAAAGAACATAAAATTTATTTCTTTGGAACGTTGGATCAAAGTTCTACTGTACATAGTATGTATATACACGCCCACGCTCTTTTGTGGAATCCGTAAATAAAGATTCTTCTTATTTTATTTTTTAAAAAATAAATAAAAAGAAGCGTGATAAATTTGTCTATTCTTAAATATATTTTCTACTAAAGGCGAAAATGATGGACGTTATAGGTGGATGCTTCTTATTTATCTCTGCTAAAACAAATTCATATTTTTTCTTTTAGAAATACAATGAAATTGTACATGTTTTATTGTATTACTTTTCACCTATAATAATCATTTTTACATGATAGGTATTTTGCACTTAAATACGGATTTCTAATGCTGTTTTGGAAGTACGTATTAAAAATATATATTTTATATATTTCATATATTTTATTAAACGCTTTTCTTCCTTAACTAAAAAATGGTGTGATTAAAATAACCTAGTCATCGTAGCATTTTTCTATAATCTATCAGTATTATATTCTATACAATGAAGTTACATTAGCAGTGGTCCGCAAATGGTTTGCAAGAAAAATGGTGGTACGCGAAAAAAAAGATTAGGAACTGCTGCTCCACTGCTTCGATTTTTTTTTAAATTTCATCGCGGCTCGTGGTCTCTTTGGAATGATTGGCGGTCGTGCCACCATGTCTGGTTTTTTGACAGTATAGGTTCTTTGTGGGTGCCTGAAGTTACCGTAGGGACTTACTTGTTGGTGCTCCGTTTCATCCGCCGCTCGTTGACATTTAAAGGGGGTGTGAACCAGACAAACGGGCACCATGCTCCGCGCAAATGAAAGGGTACAATTCACGAATTTTAACTTGTGACGCTTTGGTATCCAACCAATTGACGACGAGTGCAAATTTGCAGCGCCCCGGCCCCCTGATCCTGATGTTCTCGTGATATGAATTTTAAAATTTTCTGAACTTTAAATTTCAGTTGATAATTAGAAGACGAGACAACAAATCGTTTCATTAGAAACCAATAGTTTTGAAGAGCCAGCCTTTGGTGTAAAGACAGCGATCTTGGTCATTGCGGAGCTATTTGCTAATCTTGATATTATTGAACAATTTCGTGACAAGAAATGCTGTAACTTTTTGGTAAGTATTACTCCTTTCATGCTTTTTTTAAAACATCTATAAAAGTTATATGGGTTGAAATTTAATTACTTGGTTCTCTTTCTTTCGCTAAAACAGCGGGCCTTCCTTCATAGGCGTAACTAGGGTTGGGGAAAGGGGGGGGGGGTCACCCTAAAAATGTAGACTAAACACCAATAAGAAGTGTAAAAGAGTTGGAAATTTACTAGTCATAAATACTTGTCTCTAAAGATATACTTGTAACAAGATGCTTGTTACATCTCGCGATCATAATAACTTTAACCAAATACTTTGGTTATTTACTTAGTCCTTGGTGACAAGCCTTGGCATTTTTACTCACGGTTCCTTCTGATTAACCGATAGGCGTAACCACCACTTGTCACTTCTTTTTTAATTGCCTACGCCGCCAAAAATTTTATACCATTTTATTTTTTAGAAACAACATTTTAAATTATTTTTTCAATTAGCTTTTTTACTGGGTATTTACCTTTCAACCATTTTTTAATTTTAATTTAATTCCGTCGCATTTCAACATCACAAATTTGAATTATTTTAAATATGCGACGGGAACTATGTACTCTCTCGGAGTAATACTCCCCTTTTTCGCGCCTTTGCCAATTGTTCCGGGACTGAATCTGTGTGTTTTCCCCTCATCCCTGCTGAAAGTCGAATACGGTAAAGACGCGCCCGGCGTCTGGGCAATTTTGCCTATTCGTCGGGCAAGCAATGTTTTGTAAAATGCTAACTACTACCTCTTTTATTCCTGCTGCATTGGTTATCATAAAAATGTTCTCCTAAGAACAAATCATTGACTAAATAGTTTTTGTTCGTCGAAATTGATTTTTGTACATATTAAATTGCTGGGAGCGATCGGAGTTGATCAAAGCCTCCGGGTGATGCCGTTTTCACTTTTTCAGAAAATATTCAGCCAAGAATTCGTCGAACTGTATAATTTTAATATTTTATTGACATCACGACTGCAATGCATATTTTGGAGATGCTGACTGATCTACGTATCGGAAGATTGCCTGTTAACACAAAGTTGTAAAGAATTTTTTGACCGTTAAGTAACAACAATGACCAAGTTAACCAGCATTGAGGAATCCGTCCTCGGAACAACTGACGCTCCAAAATGAACATTATTATGAACTGATAATCAGCCACCAAATGAAGGAGCATTAATACGCTTCATTAATCTCGTATTGGTCAATCAACTTCTGCACTCTTCAATAATCAGGTAGTCATCTTCAAGTATCAGGTGATATAATCTATTACATCAATTTCTAACGCCTGCTTTGTCACAACCGCATTAGAGATCGGTAAAATTCTCCTGTGTAAACTACTTAAAATAACGAGTTGTACTATTGTGTTACATGCTAGTTTATTTTTTAATTTTTCTTAAGGAGCTCTTTTATTTTTTTATATGCAGTCTGTTATATAATGCAATAAATCTTTACAGTCAACGATTAATAATTTCGTAGTTATTTTTAGTATGTATTTTTTAATATATTAATTTACATAATTTTTTGCTTAATCTTTTTCATTTCTAAATGCTCTAACATATTCTGATCTTACACAACGCAATGTATATAAGTGCTAAATCCAATTATACCACTACAACACTACAATACTCCGTGTTTATTTCAGGCATTTCCCGGGGGGGGGGGAGCTACCCCCTTGGAGCAAGTCAACTCCTCCCCCCCCCCCCCGGCAAAAAAAATCAGATCACTAGTTTTAAGAAAAGAGAAATTATGCTTTCAAGACACTTTACTTTCAGAAACACTTTCAGGGAAAGGAGATTGAATACCATCACGAGCGACACCAAAAGTAATTTAAAAGATATAAGACATTATTATGAAAAAAATTGCGGGGGGAGAGTAACCAATCTCCTTTCTGTTTCCTCTGACATCACCTAAGTATCCCGAAATTGCATTGCTATTAAGATTTCAAAAAGTTTCCTGGGGAAAGCCCTCGAACCCTTGCCTCCAGAGTTAGCCTACGCATGATAGATTTAAGACCAGTTACAAAAATTTAAGTTGCAGAAGCCCCAAATACCATCTAACTTCACCAAAGACCTGAACGTACATCTACTATATATACATCAAAATGCTGTCATATATGTAAAAAAATTCATATTAACATCATTTCTAGTCATATATATCTATATATATGTGTATATATAAAGGGTATGATTTTGAAGCATACACTGCCCTTCCGAATTCTTAACATACTCCCCCTGCTCCGGAGCCAAGGCAGTATCCAGATTTTTTTTCGAGGGGGGGGGGCAGACTTCGACACACTTATGTTAAGCAAAGTTTCAGGGAGGAATATATGATACATTGCAAAAGATTTCTGGGGGGGGGGGGGCTGCCCGTGGGTCCCCCTTCCCCTCTGTATACGGCTTTGATTCACAAAAACATTAAACAACTAGATCTATTAGTTTACTTTTTTAATTCAAACGCAATAGAAAATTCAATATTTAGCGCTAAGCAATCTTCTATGTCCAGGCATTCATAATATTAAAGCTGGGAAATAGTGAATTTTAGAGAAAAAAAAATGCATATTCCCCTACAAAAATGCTCATCCCCACAATAAATTTCTAAACATTTTGTTAAATTTGTGGCAAAACATACCTCAGAAGTGGAAGCGTCTGAATCAAAGTTTCTTCTCTTTTTGGATGACGAACGTGTCCATCGCTGGAGTGCAAATATTATTACGTATCGAAAATAATTAAAAATTTAGCTAATATATAAATAATACTTGATTGTAAATTAAAATGCAGCATTAAACCGAAGCAGTGAGATTGGAAACGATGAACGGATGATTTCCAGAGTCGTAATGCAATCATTGATGGACCGTAATAAGAGAAAAAACATTTAAAATATAAGAGATGAGCAAACATCTGTAAATGAGAATGCAATGTAAACACAGTTCATCAGTTTTCCAATCGGCTCATTTACAAAATAAATTTTACCAAAATGGGTGTTTGGAAAGGAAGTCATAAATAAATACAAACTGCTCTCTAAGTTTCTTGATGAGCATCCCTCCTGGCTTGAGGATTTGACCTATTAGGACAATTGTTGGCTAGGGGTCCTTCATTTTCAGACCACAGCCCCTACAGCACTGGTTTATCAGAAAATAAAACTCCAACACAGTAGTGAATATTTTTCCACGAAACTTATTAATTGTGCGATTGTATTCCCAAATTGTTGCCTTTGAGTAAAAAAGACATCAAGAAGGAAAGAAAACCCTCTGGAGTGATTGAAAGGATCTCTGTTTGTTTGTGTCTGGTACGGTGATTGAAGCTACCTTTCGCTGCAACCCCCCCCCCCCCCCAAGGTGATAAGGGGGTTGATTATAAACAGATGAAAAGTCCTCTTTATTATTAGCTGCATGATTTGGTCATGATCACAACCCTTCAGAGAAAGAGGAAATAAAATAATATGTATATGGGTTTAATTTTCTTAGGGGGGAAAAATGTGGTTTGCAAGGCCGTAGCGAAAATTTTTTTGTGTGCCTAAATGTGCCTAAAAAGGTAAATAACCGATGGGGGGGGGGGGTTGAACCCCCCCCCCCCCCCCGTGGTTACGCCTATGCCTTCCTTTAAACGAAAGTTCTTTCTGAACCTCAATTTATGTGAAACTAGTCATATTCATCCGAAGTACTTCCGTTTCGGTAAGTTTAATTTATTATATTTTTCAGGTTATTTAAAGTATGTGACTACCTTCGGAGCACTTTTTTTCAAATATAGGAGTTTTTAATTAATAGCACAAGTTTTTAATTGAAATTGGACATAAAACTCATCATTTAAATGTATTTTCTATAAGTTTATCATTGACTTTGGAAATACTGGCAATTTTTTGTAAAATTTAAGCGAAAAATTGTAGTTACGGAAAACCTTCTACTCAAAATTCTATTTAGTATATTTCAATAATATTTACACAAGACATAAATAACATCTTTATCTGTGTTATGAACTAAACGATTTACAATTGTTTGAAAAGTTTTTGAAAGATTGGATATTTTGTGCCAAACCTCACAAAAAAAAAAAAAAATATTAAGTGTATTTTTTCACAAAACAGGGAATAAAAAAATAAATACATATATATATATATATATAGCTTAGATTTTAGTTCATAACACAGATAGAGCTGCATAAAACATTTCCTCAAAATTTGAATTCATTATCTTTAAAAGATTTTTTTTCGTGATGTTTATCACGAGTAGTAAGTAGGGCTTAAGAGAATGATTTTGCTAAAGTTGGAGACATTTAGAATTGTCATTGAATGTTCTCATATACAATCCGCACTTTGCCATAATATGCGATTCGATAAGTAATTTTTTTTTTTTTTTTGCATGCCTGGTTTCTCGAGTTGTGACGAACGACACAGACACCGAGAAAAAGTAACTTTTTAGAATACAGTAAAACCCCGTTAAAACGCGGGTGTGGGGGACATGTTTGGCACCCGCGTTATAGTGAAACTATACCGGGGAACCATATTCACAAAATAATACTCGCTTTTGTTGCATCATTTTAACTTTATCAATTACTAGTAACTTTTGTTCCCCCTATGGTATATTCTTTTCTTGTCTTCTTTGTTGCCATTTTATTCACTGTAATTGCTGTGCAAGAAGCACACATTTCAGTGTTTTTCAATCAGTCTATCGAGTGATAGGTAATATGCCAACTATGTGTTCCGAGAAAAAAGGTGATTAAAAATCTCTTTATGCTATCAATATGGGATTGTGAAGGGGAGAGGTCTTAAGAAAAATATTTGGAAGGGGAGGAACGCACTTCTCACTGGGGAAAATGTTTACATTTCAGGAATGCTAAAGAATCTGGAATACAAAGGTTGATAGCGCTATAAAAGAAGTTACACACGCAAACCTAGACATCTGAAAATGGAATAGTTAAACATTGATCTGAACAGTCCCTGACAGATTGAGCTCCGCCCATGTGAATAGAAACAAGTCAGGGCGATTGCACCCGATTTTGAAATCAAGCTATATATGCTAGGTTGAAAGACAGAAGATGCATGAAAAAGGTGTACATGAGGCCTATCACAATAGGGCTTTATCTGTTAGTGTGTCTGGTGGGGGGATGGGGCTCTTTGGCTAGAATATTTGTGTGCTCCGGCTGGCTTAAAAACAATGATAAATAAGGAATCACCTTTAAATGGCAATGATAAAGGGTGGTTAAACGTCGAGGGACATGATAGGCACCGCGGTATACTGAGGCGCGGTATAACGGGGTTTTACTGTATAAGCATTCAGTTCTTGTTTCAATAAAAGTTTGATATTTTTATTGGTGGTAGAAAATGCAGAACCAAATGGGCCACCTTTGTATTTTAATGTTAATAAAATAATTTGTACAAAGTAATTTAAGCTATTTTGTAAGTTGTTTTTTTTTTTTTGGAAAGGGGGGGGGGGTGAGTGTGCACATTAAGGAGGACATATCAGTGGTGCAACCAAAAAATTTTTTCGGGTGAAGTAAGGATCATAAAAGTAGTTACATGTCTACATATGCACATACCAGGACTGGCGCTGTGACTTAACCAAGCGTTCTGGGTTCCCCCCCGCTCTTGTTGTGTCGCCCAGTGAAATCTCCTTAAAATATGCTCTGGTTCTGTACATGCTAGAACATGTCATAAGAGCTTTCCGATAAAGTTTGTTCCAATCAAATCAGTCCGTTAGATCAGGATTTATATAGGAATGAAATTTCCCCGCAGGCGCTATGTTAATTTTTCTTGAACTGTTCAAAAATGAACAAAAATTATTCAAATCAATATTTCACGCAAGAACTTCTTCCAGTGAGCTTGTTCAGTGGAACTTGGATCTTGTACTCAGAGTTTACATAATTTGCTTCATTTTCGCCCATAGGCGCTAATGTTAAAATTTTTTGAACTGTTCAAAAAATGGTTCGAATCAAAATGTAAAATATGGAAATGAGATGTCCTCGCCGAGATCTTTCGAATGCAAAAAGAATTTTTCGAATCGGATAATTCGTTCAAAAGTTATTAGGGGGGGGGGGGCAGACTGACAGACGTACTTTTTCCCCATCTGAAAACCCTACTTTCAAATTTTTTGTTTTTCAATCTTTATTTAATTACTTAACTTATTTTTTAACTTTTCTTGATTTCTAACCATATTTTCACAATATATTAAGCCTTCTTTCATGCTTTTTATTATTATTTTTTACTTTTACGGGAATGTAGGCTCAAAATTGGGATTATATACAGATCAAAATAATAAAAAAAAGTTTTAAGTCCCAAACTATTAGTTTTTTTCATAACCCTTCGAAACCGCGTCATTACTTCTGACCCACCCTGTACTGAGCTTGTTTTGGTGTTACGCATAACAAGCTTGTGTAAAAGCAAAACACACAAAGAATTAGTAAAAGCAAAGCAAAAAAAAAGGTATTGTATAAAAACAAACTATAAATAAAACCCTATCATAGCTGACGTGCAGTTAAAATGTTTTCCACAAACCCAAAACATACCCCAGTAACCGGTTGTGTTATTATACACTTTGTGCGTAAAACCCAAATGTTTTAAAGCTGTTGCATATGAATTAAATGTAAATTGAATGTTGGGTTCATAAAACAGGAAGTACAGTTTTTCGTATCAGCAAAACATGCACTTCATTTTTCCTCCTTATATTCAGAAGCTAGTTTATTCCCAGAGAAACTAAATTTCTTAAGAAATTTAGTTCACTTCTGTGTTTCGTAGTTCTAAGAATCTTGAATTTTATTACGTTAAAAAATTTAACCTACACAGTATCTTAGTAAGTTATTGCGTATCACATAAGGCCTTCACATTTCGTTTACCATTTGCAAAACTAATGATCTGTATCAAATGGTTTTTGCTCTTATGAACAGATGCAAAGCTCATGCCTGAGCAATAATAAAAATAATAGCAGTAAATAAATAAATAAAAAATACTATCATGGGATAAAATAAGAAGGATTCAAGATTTTTTTTTTTTTATTTTAAAGAAATAGATTTGGGATTTGAGCATTACTTTCATGTTATCTAATCGTTTTGCTGCACGTATCCTGGACTTTCTTCGTCAAGTATAATCCTACAAATATTTTTCGCTCAGTAAAAGTTGTAAAAAAATACACAAGTTCTGAGAAAAGGATTACTATAACATGAATTGCATTTTTTATTGAATTTCAAGTTAATGACGATTTTTAAAAAGAGAATATGCTTTTGTCAAATTTATAAAAATCTAAAAACAACCGTGACACTTTGTCTTTGATCACTAGGGTTTTCTTTTGGGTTGAATTGAAATTTTCTGAGGGACTATTAAACCGATTTCAATACAACTTATTGCTATAATACCAACTTAAAACAAAAACAACGATTTAAGGGCTAAATTAAGCCCTTAACTTTGTAAATAATAAAAAATTAATGGCTCATGTGTGAAAACTTGAACAAGCTAGCTTTAATTTTAAATATAAAAATTAATGAAGTTATGCATCGTTTATATAAAAGGTATTTAAATTGGTTTTAATTAAATACTAAAATATTTGCAGTCGGTTAAGTAGTTTAATATAGCTTTAAAAGCAAAGGAAATAAATTGATTTTTAAGATAAAGTTCTTCTTTTTTTTAAATATACTATCAGATTTAATTTGGTATTCAGGGGTCACACTGGAAATTACAAGGGGCGATTTCCCACCTAGACCTTACTTTTTAAAAGTATTACTAAATAGTCCGAACATAATCCAATACTAACTACGTAATAAAAGTTGATTACCTAATCTATATTCAGCGAGGAAAGAATAAACACTAACAAGGCTCACACAAAACAGATTCTTCACGAAATGCGTGATCGCAAAAATTGGTGATTTATAAAATTATAAGCATGGAAAACATCCTCTTAAATGACCAAAATTCTTTGAGATGTGATTTTTACAAAAAATCCTTAATATTGATTTAATATTTCCTCTTTTTTTCTGTTTATATTTTTATTAATATATTAACGTTTTTCAAAGAAAACAGTATATTTTATACATCAGCATTCTCTTGAAACATGTAAAAGTGAATGTTCTTCAACATCTAGCGCTCATAACAACCTAAATGATTCCAGTCATTTCGAAAATCCATTGCTTCAAATATCGTGTAAAAATTCAAAATGAATATTGGGAAATGAATGATATTTCGCACTCCTATACGAGAACGGTTCGTTTTTACATTCGCAAAAAAAGTCACTTTTATTCTATGTGAAAAAGATTAAAACGTTACTGCTTGATTTCATAAACCTGATTACACTCCACATTTTTAAATGAGCTCGAATTTTCACGGGCTCAACTAGCCATAAAACTCGCGTATGTAGAATTCGGCGTATTAACTTTCCTGATGTCGAGGTATTTTAATTTATACTTGATGATTGGTTAAACACAGGCTGAAACATTGCTCCATCGTATAGTGAAATAAATGGCACAATAAAAGAATGTAGAAATAAGAGATATGCTAATGAGCGGTAACAATAAGTACCTGTTTTTTTTTTTTTTTTGATCCCGACTCCCGACTTTCTTAAAGGATTAATTTTTGCGATCGTAAATTTTAAAGCAACCCATGCTGAGACATAAAAAAATGCCCATTTGAAAAAGAAGTTATTTTCAAAAAGGGTTTTCCACCTTTTTTTTCAAAGTGAACAGGTTAACAGGTTCTTTTGTGGTTTTCGATTTGTTGTCTTTCCACCATGGCTTTTCTGTAACCAAGAAATATTCCCTTTTTATTTTGTCAACTGGGAACAGAATGAATGTAGATAAGTCTGTATTCCCAAAGTGCCTTTGAGTGTTCAATGATCTCAAATAATAAAGATGTTGTCAATCTTTCCTCCCTCATCTTACTATACGATAGATAGGGTTGCTAGATTCTTCTTTTCATTAATAGAGATAAGATGGCAGGCAGTGGAAAACTAACATACTCCTTTCAGTTTGTAGTGAACATCCATTTACAACAGTAGCTTCGCGATCCTTTGATAGCGTGTCAGCTAGTTGCGTTAACAGCACGCAATCTTCTAATTTAAATTGGGAAACCTTTTTGATTAACCTTGTAGTCAAAAAGTTTTGTTAAAAGTGCATTTTCTTACTTTTTACTCTACGAAAGTGCTTCATTTTGTAACTAAACTATAACGACATAGCTTTAAACAAGTGTGAAACTTGAATAAAGCTCAAACATCAGAAAGTTGACTACATTTTCCTTGGTGCATTTTACAGCCCAGAAAATAAATATTTCAACTCATTTATCTTCAAACAGCCGTTTTAACATGTATTAATATTGAACTTAACCAGGCGATATATTGATTAGGCATTAATTTCGGTGAATTTACCTCAAAAGCATTTCAGCTTGTCTTTTGAAATGCATGTTATGATGTTAAGTTCTGTGAAATAATTTTTTATAACTGAAATGCCATTTCCTATGTAGTAACGATTTTGTTACGGTGTTTGAACAATTCTTCAACAAAAATTATAATAAAGTCATAAATTAGAATAAAACTAATCTTAGGTTTTTTCATTGTAAAATGCACGCAAAAAATCTTCTTTTTGTCTCCTTTTCTGACTATCATATCTATGTCCTCCTAGCAATGAGCTAATAGGTATGCAGATTGCAAAAGCGATACCAAACAAAAAGTACAGCATTTTATAGGCAGTGGCAGCTTTTTTTCGCTTCGTGTCGTCGAGCTCACCGAGGGTAGAAGAATAACTTTGGAGCAAAACCTCTGGAAGCAACCTATTTCTCCAGGGCATTCCTTTCCGGTGAACTGTTCCTCGACTTCTCAGCTAAATTTTTCGATTATCAATTATCTCAAAACTTTCTTTTCGTCCGAAACAGCAGAATTTTAGCCGGGAAAATCAATTACGTCTCATTTCTTGCTTCCGGTGAAGTCATACGCGTAACCTTTTACTTTGCCGTAGTTCATGTGTGGGAATTCGCTGTAATAGAGGTTCTCCTTTAGGGTGACGTTTCTGAAGGTGCTTCTTTCCTTGTCGCTGGAACTCTATCAGCAGTTGACAAACCATATCGGATAACGTTCGGTGCTATCAGTCGCAAAAGGGCTTAAGGTTTCGGAGGTAATCTTCATATCTTTGTCAATCTCATCTTTTTCAAAGACAGTGAGATCTTTGTTGGCAGTGGGGTGTTTAAAAAGTTGTATTTATAGGCGAACCAGTATAGCATTGTTCTCTTAAGATTAAAGACAGATATCCTCGAAGTTTCAATTTAGTCTTTGAAACAGTCCAAACTTATCTGGGGACATACGGAATTGTGAAGAGAATTTGCTTGGTAATTGTCTTCGCCTTTATAAAATTGCTCTGCATTTAAAAAAAAAAATCACGGAAGGATCCTTTGCTCTCAAAAATATAAAGTGTCCTGAGGAAAAAAAAAACATGGAATGATTTCTTCAAAATTTATTAAATTTTTGTCTGATATTGTACTACATTATGTCTTAAGCAAGTGAGGGATTTCCGAAAAAAAAAGTGCAAGGTTCACTGAACCCCTTAATTTTTAATGAAAATTATCTAAAAAACTAACCGAAATTTCTGTTTCAGAGAATTTTAGATTAATTTATTTAAGTAATTTTCATGAGGCATGTTATGCCTTCAAAAACCAGTCGTCCCTTTTCAACAACTCTGAAAGATCAAGCATGTAAAATACTTTCAATTTATTCTATGTGTCGGCTTTTCTGAGGACCACTTATGCTCTTTTTTACTTTCCCTTTGCGTTCGATATAGGAAACCCTTTTTTAATTTTTTCAAATATTATAAACCTTTATGAACCAAAAGAAGCATCGAAACTTCAATTTTTTTGTTTAGAACATGCTAAGGAAATAGAGAAATGGCAGAATTCTATGAGTTTGAGGTTTCATGTTTTGAATTCGTATTTAGGATTTTTCTAGAATGTTTAGGCGTCATGGACAAAGAGATGAGTAAGATCTATCAGGAAATTAAAAAGAAATGGAAATAAGGCTCTATATTTCTGTATGTAACATAGAGATTTGCTTCTGAAAGGGAACATAAATAAATCAGTTATTTGAGAAACTTCATAAGTCACATTTTTGGAGAAAATGAGTTTTTGTAAGAAATAGATTGCTATGATGAAGACTCATCGTTTGATAGAGAAACCACATCAGTCCTGGCTGTATAAAGCAGTCTGGAGGAAAAATAATATTACGTGTATTTGAGAAACCCTATAAGTCAGGGGGAGGCCCAGTAGCTGAGTGGAAAAGCCTTCCGTGCTACCATGCCACAGGTCCAGGGTTCGATTCTCCGGAAGGGCAGGGTCGACTCAGCCTTTCATCCACTTCAGAGGGCTCGATAGAATGAGGAACAAGCATGCTTGGGAACTAACAATGGGGACTCAGCGTCAGGCTGACCTCTTGACTGGAATATCTGCTTCTGCACCGCAGGGCCCTCGGTCACGAAAGCTAGGATGGGCACAGTAGGCCATGGCCCCCAATGAGCTGTCGTGCCACTGAGTTAGTTATAAGTCAGTGAGTTACACTGTTTGTACGCTAAGAACGCCAGTGCACATGGATCGCGATGTAAACAAACACAGCCCAATGCATTCTGGGATATCTCAGAAGCTAACCATTCTTTTCAACAGACTCACACCTCTCTTTCCTAATGAACTCAACTTCCCGCATGCGCAGTTAAGATTTCCGTAGACAGTCCGTTGTATTACGTCATAGATAATAATGTCTTACTTTTTGCCCCAATTACTTTTATATCATTTATTTTACGATGATTCATGCACTTAGCATCCAAGTATACCATATTTTACAAAAAAAAAAAAAAGGTTTTTATCGCACCTTTTTATATTAATTTCAGAAATCCCATAGGTCAACGAAATTTAAAATTCAACATAAATTCATGTATATGAAATCCAGTTTAACGAAGAATATGGATAGCATATTTGACCTAGTACTAACGATTAAGACAGGAAAAATATCCATCACATGTCATTATAAACTTTTATTCAGTTATTCTCAATTTTCCAAAAGTTGCTGAAGTGTGACTTAAGGGGTTTCTCAAATAACTGTTTCAAATGGAAATGTCAGAGTGTGTTCCAAAGAAGCTCCCATACATGGAGTAAAATTACAATATAATTCGTCACCAAGTGTGTGTAAAGAAGGGTCGTAGTTTCTGAAACCATGACATGTCTCATTGCAATTACTTAAATAAATGAAAAGTAAACTTGAAACACACAATCATACAAGCACAATAAAAGAGAGAGATAGAGAGAGAGAGAATGAAAAAATTTAGGCTTTGTGGCCATTTTTATTAGAAATCAACAGAGCCAATGAGCTGTCGTTCTTCACCTTCGGGCTACCACTTGTTTAGACACAACAATATATAGTATATGACAAAAAATGAATTAATTCTAAGGCAGAATTGTTTAAGTTTATTTAAAGAGGCATTTCTTTGATTTTTTGCCAGCTACGGAATTAGCCCTATATTATTTAATGTAGGAAAACCTTTGTAATTTGACCACCTGTCTATATTGACCACTTAAGTACCAAATTTGGGTGGGGTATTATAAAAAACCCTTTGTAAGTTGGCTGCCTAATTATTACTATATTTATTTATTTGTCTATTTTGCAAAGATATAAAAAACTTATATAAGTTCGCCAGGATAATATTTTTTATGCTATAATGTTAGACCAGTATTTGTCTGGATGGATGAAACATCAATAAAAAGTTTGCCTAAACCTCTGCGTAAGTTAACTATTCTAGAAAACTACTAAGAGCCTCACTCTTTTGTTCCTTAAATAAGTTTCTTCATTTTCTTCTAATTGATCTAGTCATTTAGAAAAATTATGTATTTTTAGGGAATCTTTACAGTCAAATAAGTAAACTAACACATTTATCTTTAACTAAGTGCTTTAATTTTAAGGTTGTATAGGATACATTGTAAGTCATTCAGATTAAATTTATCTAATGGTATTTTAGATAATTGTTCAAAATAGCTAATTACTAATTTTAAAGTAACATTAATACATGATGTTATATTTTAATTAGTCACAAATGAATAAACGCATAGTGTAAGAAATGACAAAAAAAAATCTCCACCCTCTATAAGTTGACGACTAAAGTGCTGCACCTGTATAAGGTAATTAAAATTTAAGGTTTTAATTTATAGTTACTTAATTAATTATCAATAACTTAACTATAAATAACATTTATTTACAATTAAGGATCTAAAATCTCCATGATGTTCTAAAAGTCAAATTGTTTTTCCTACACATGCTGTTTAAACCAGTTTAAACCAAAAAAACTGGTTTTATTGGTTTTTTGCAAAAAACCCAGGTTTTTTTCCAACCCTGGCACAAAGTATTTGCCTTTCAATGTAATTTTATCTTAAATTGCTTAATTTTGAAAATTTGGTATAATTGTTTTGCAATCTCTGTTCAAGTGTGAAGCGTCTTTTGTAGCATTTCACTTTTATGTTAATATTTACAAACTGTTTTGTACTTTTTTTACCTACTCTGAATTTTTAAATTTCATTCAAGCTTAGATTTATTTTTTACTATTTAAACTTTATTTTCAATGTATTATTTCGCTAGTTTTTCCCTAATAACCTGATTTAACTTCGGTTCGCTTATAAACTATTGAAATTGATGAACCTTTCACTTGCAAGTTTCACCTTACAGGTATTTTAACCACAAATATTATCTTTTTGTTTTCTGATTGTTTGCTTTTGTTTTTTTTATACTGAATGTTTGTTTTCTGTTATTTTTTATACTTAATGTTTGCTTTTTGTTATTTTTTGTACTGAATGTTTTCTTTTTGTTATTTTTTATACTGAATGTTTGCTCTTTGTTATTTTTTATATTGAATGTTTGCTTTTTGTTATTCAGAATTTTTTTCTCTTGTTGTATGTTTAGGATAACTTTCCACTTTGTGCACCGAAATAAATTAATGAAGTGAAGCAAATGGCCTTTTCCCCCTGAAGATGAAAAGACTGCTTCGCGCGTATCTCTGATTAATTTTCTTGTGTTTAATCGTCTTTCTATCAATTGTTGGTACACTTATAAAGATACAGAAGTTGTCCATAATTAACTTATAATATTAGTGTACTATTTCACTTCATTAACTGCAAACCATCACAGCAAAAGATTCAACTTCTAATTTAACATGTGAACCCTTTTTCATTAACTTTGTAGGTAAAAAGGTTTGTTACTTAACTTAAAATTAGTTTCTTCTGCTTTTTGTTTACTTAGAAATATGAAAATACCTAATTTATAAAATGCTTACAAAAAAAAAAAAAAAATGGTGGATCAATGACAAACCATTCATGCTGAAATTGATAAAAATGCATGTATTTTTAATATATAATACATTTTGTGTATAATACTAAGGTCAAATATCATTGAACAATCAATAAAACTAAAAAGAGAAGAAAACTAGCAACGTTATATTTTTTAGAACATATGCTGAAGTAATAGTCTGGGATGGCCTTAATTCCGTATGTTATGTAAAGTTATTGAATAAAAAAAGTACAGGAACTAAGCTCTAGTGAGTTCTCGAGCATGTTAACCCTGAATGAAATTGAAATGGCAACACAAAAATATTGAAATGCTTCCGAATTCAAGATATACAAAAATATTTTTTATGCAACTCAGTAAATCTGTTTTTCTATTTTTTAGCATGCATAAAAAATTTCAACACACCAGAGTTGTAAAATAATCTGTCTTTTGCATACACCAATGTTAAAATCGACACATTTCGGAAAACGTTTTAGCATATTTCAATTTTTACCACTGTTGTGTATGTTTTCAATGAATAATGGACATCCTTCGTGCATTAAAGAATCATAACATCGACATGAATGAATACATTTCAGTTTACATCAAGAAGCAATTTTCCACATGTAGCTTTCAAAAGGGATTTAATTTTAAGTCAAACACCTATCAGATATTGATTAACAATCAGAGAAATTTCCTCCAGTAATCAAATCCATTCTTTTAATATTTAAGTATTTATCAAAAATGGACGAATGCAACTTTTTGCCAGAGTGACGTTATAATTGACCTATGAAAGAAATATAGTTCTGTACCTTTTTTTTTTACAAATGTTTCAGAAAAATATTTTTAACAAAGGGAAATATTATAGACACAGCAAGAAGTTCTAAAACTTAAAATCAAAACGTAAATTTAAATTCGTCAGCAATAGCATTTAAACTAAGCGTAATAATAAGGGGACGAGCAAAAAATAAAGATATATATATATATATATATATATATATATATTTTGTAGAACAATGTAATCTGTAAAAAATTTTTAAAAACTTTCTGAATTTTTTCTTCAGCAAAAAATCTTTTGAATCGTTAAAATAGTTTTTCCCCATCACGCCCATATTTTTCATTAAAAAAAGGCATTTTTTCCCAGGAACAATTCTTACTTTCTCCCGAAAAAAAATTCAAGATGCTTTTCTGAGATGCATTTTTTTCAAATTTCCAATTTAAAACCAAAAAATAAATAAATAAATAAATGTTCTTTGCACTTCGTTTATTTATTGAAAAATAGGTCATTCTTGGTTTTATTTTTGCCTTTCTTTGATATTGTACGTCATTAGAATACTAAAAGGAAAAAAATAGAAGAGAAAAAATATCCTTATCTTGTTCATATATACATATAACACTTTACTTACCCTACCAACATAATTTCTATTCGTGGAGAAACTTTTTTTTTTTTCTTTTTGATTAATCCTAATTTATTTTACCTTCAAAAAACCAATGTCATATTAATGTTTTATTTATTTACTTTTAATATTCTTTCTTCATCTTCTAAAACAAAAACTTTCCTATTTACCTAACTAAGAACAGAATACATTTTTTATAAATTTGAATTGTTTCTGTCTTTTTAATGCAGGACGTTTCTTTTTTTCTAACATATGTATTTCTCTTTTCTTAAGTTTTTTCAGAAAAAAATAAAGAAAAAGTAGTTTTTGTTTCAAAATGTTGCAATTTTATTTCTTTTTTACATCTGTAAACCACGTTTGTGAGCTATTTTTTTATAAAGTTCAATAAGTTAGTGACCGTTTGAAAATATAAATAAAGAGTATTAGATTTCATTGGCTTTCATTTCTAATTTTAATATGTAATTGTTCCCAGCAGAAATGGTACGAAACGAAAAATCTTCATTACCAACGGTAAACATATTTTTACGTAGCATGCTATTTTTATCCCAAAGAAATTTTTCAGTTTGTTATGCAATGTATAATAAGATTTACAAACTAGAAATATTTATCCATGGAACTGAGTAAAAAATTGCAATATTTCAAAATGCGTTGAAACATTTTCAATAAGATTCTTCAAAATTACAAGAATTTTGAAGGGTATTTGCAATTTTTTACTGTTGTTACATTGAATTAAAAAAAATTTCCTTACAACCTCTTACGTTCCACCATCGTGGGCAAAGCTATATTGCTAAAAGCAGGACGAATTCTGTAAGCTTTATGTCACAATCACATCAAAGGTAATCGAAACATTGCTTTATAGTGAATTCAAATTTTAAGCTCCAAACTTCGTGCCATACATAGTTAGTAAATATCAGTTGATTGGACTTTAAGTTGATATTTGGGTAATTTGGTAATAACACAAACGAGTACTCATCTTGTGCACTTGTGTTTGGCAAATCCAGCAGAGCAGGAGGTGCTGCTATGGATTTCTGGAAGCTTCAAGTTGAATCCAAGCCGCAAAGAATTGACCGAATGAAGCGTTATCCGATCAATCACATCCATCAACTCTGGACTTCTTTGTTCCGGAATTCTTTGAAATTACCAACTATGCCACTGGACGGCTGGAGCTCAGTAGAAGTTTTTAAACTGCATTGCATTAACCATTTTTTTGTTTTATTTCTATTAGGCTGCTGTTGACTTCTGCCAAGTGCAGACCTTGTGCGTTCCCCAGAGGTTGGTACCATCTCTTTCAGCGGAACCACAATGAGTGTGGTACCATCGCCGCAGGAGAATGTTTACGTTCGGTTTCTCCACCTGAAAGGGTGAGCACTCGGACTCTGTTGATGCGATATTGCACTATGAATGCAATTTAGCCGAGAGCATCCAAGCCAAATGCCTACTCAAGAGATCTTTTACATGCCGCACAATCATACGACAGGGCGCAGACGATTTTCTGCATCTTGAAAATCCACCGACACTGCCAGGCTTGATCCTCAGACCTGGGGCGTACGAGCTCCGCGCCTTACCATGACGCCATCATGCCGACGCATTGCATTAACCATTTAGTTTATTTTATCGAACGAAAAAGGAAAAACTTTTTGTTTTCTGAAATTCTTCTTTGAACTAGTATGTTTTGTACCAAGGCCGTGGTAGCCTACGGGTTAGAATGTCGGACTTCCAATCGGAAGGTCGCGTGGATGCGTGCATGTAAAATCCGTGGACCCCCACTACCTCGCCTCCGGAGCAGGTTATGCCTAAGGCTTAGTGTTAACAGGGAAGAAGGTTGGAGGAGAAAAGTATGTTCTGTACCTGCATCCAGTAAAATTAGACCGATAAAAATCCTAGTTCAAACTTTCAAGAAAAAAAATGGGGAAATATAGCTGGAACTAACACTTGGCACTAAGTTGAATCATTATAATGGTATTGTTGAACCTAGTTTCACCATGAATGTGGTTCAATTTTGTACCAAATGTTGGTTGCAGCTAAATTTCATAATTTTCTGGGGGAAAGGTAACTTGAAGAAAAATTTACGTTTCTTTACAAATAATAAAAGATAAATTATGTAATTCTTTATCTCTTATTTCTAGGTCAGATCAAAAGGGGGTCGGCCAAATTTCATAAAATTAGTACAAAACAAGCACGTTGAAATATTTTTTTCTGAAATTCTATTTTCTCCTTTTATCCCAACTTTACGAATACTTTTCACGCAAATTCCGTAAATTAAAATAGAAGAAAAGTCTGTTTTTCGGCATTTGATGAAATTTGTTTGAAGGGAGTAAAGTAACTTCAACAGGAATGAAAAGTGTTTTCCGCACAAACTTAAGGTTCACCGGTATAGCGAACGCGGTTTTTAGTAACTTCTCAAAAGGCGTTTGAAAGATAATATACCCCTATCTGTTAAATCATGTGATTTATTTTGACTTTTCTTTTGGTGATGTCATATTAATTCCTGGCAGACGATTGACATGCATCTGAAAATTAAAAATAAAAAAGCTTCTTTCTTATGAAACAATTCTTTTTGGTTTTTGCTGTCATAGTTAATTTTTTAAACAAGGAAAGCAGTTTCCACATACTGAACGACTGCGGCCTCTATGGCTTCGCAAGTGACTTCTTTGATGGTTTTGTCACAGGAAACGCCATGGGGAGCACCGATACTACATGTATATACATACATACATTTAAAACTTTCAGTTTTTAAAGGTTTATAGTTGATGATGTTAATTCGACAATGTACTTCCTGAAAACGAAGTGTAAAACATGTTTGAATTCGATAAACGGTCGGTTCGAATGGCTTTCCTTTACTTCCTCGTTCAGTGCTATTGTACAACAAGCACATCATACTCACATTGTATCTACGGCACGTGTATGTCTTTTCACATAGCGGTCACAACTTTAGCTGCTGAATTATTAATTGAGCTTAACTCTACCCGACAAAAGATACAATACATGCTTTAACAATTCCCATACTTAACAGCCACTTATGTCAACTTGTAACCATTTGTTTTATATCGTCCTACTCTTTCACCGTGTCATTCAGGGATTGATTTGGCGACAATTAAACTTATATACAATAAGAATAGAACGCACGACAGTAGAGTTCGAGTTCTTTATGACAGATAATAATACCATTTTTTATCGTTCCAAAGCGTCTCCTGGCAGAATCTGTTCAAGGTCATCAGCGGATCACAGTTGACAATAATCGCGGCAACTTAATATTCCTTCCTTATCAGACGATACTTCTATTGTTGTAATAGAATTGCTTATTCACGCAGTTATGTTTGGAAGAAGTGACCGTTCCAGCAGTTCCTTATTGAGGAATTTATCTATTTTCTTTTTTAACCTTGGATTGATGTTTTAAGCACCTTACGTGTACCTTATGCCAAAAATCATGTCCATAAAGGATTACAGAAGAAATTTTACTTCACTCATTTCAAAGAAATCTCCTTCAAATCATTCTTTGAATATCCTACAGTGCAGAAACGTTATCGTCAAGCTTACTTCTAAATGGGCTCATTCAATTTTGGAGGTAGACTATTGTTAAAAATGTGTGTTTTAATTATTAATATTAAATACCATGTATTATGTATCAAACATATTACAACACATTGATTAATAAATATTTTAAATTTAAATACTTAATTCAAAGTATATTGCGTTGTGTTATAAAAAAGAATTAAATAATTCATTATTCATATGCTGAAATAGAAGATCAGTTGTCATTGTGAATAAATCATATTCATAATTAAAAAAATCAATTATTTATTCATAATAATTATTTCATTAATTTCATAAAAATTTCTTGGTTAAATTTAAACACCTTTAAAAATCCAAAAAAACTTACATCTTAGGCATTAATAAAAAAAAAACTGAATTGGCCAACAAAAAAAATATAAAATAATGATTGATCAATCAAAAGAAAATGTTAATGACCTGCGGATCCACGGCTTGAATTAGCACTCTATTTGATACTATCGCTGATTGATGCAGGCGAAAAACTTGATCACCAGAAAGCGCGCCTTTGCTGCATAATGCTCTTCTATATTCGTTTCAAAACACATAATGTCCGTGATGCAGTTGTTTATTGGTATAGCATTTTTCATCATGAAAAGCCGTCATCAATTAATGAGTGTCCATCAATATAGATGAATTCATTTTGACATTTTGAGTTCAGCACATGGATCCTGATTCATATCATACCCTTATTAAATATACAAAAGGACTTGTTTCTTTTGATCGGTCGATGAATGCATACACTATGCTATCCAAAAAATTTACAGCATCTTGATTACTTCGATCAACGCATTTTTGTAAGGATAATCTTCACTTCAAAATGCAATTTCAAAAAGGGCAGTTATATGAGGCATCCCCAGTCAGAAGGAAACACAAAGGAATTCCTCTGCTGGGGAGCTAGCGAAAAAGCGTCACTCAAGAAAGCTATCAAGTTTCCAACTGACGGAAAAAAAATGCACATGGCGAGGCACCGGAACAGGAAGCCTACGCCACAGGATATAGTACATAAGTAAAAATGGTTATGATTTGAATTTATCTGGCCAAAAGATTTAGAAAAAAGTGTAAATAAAAATTGTAGGTGTTTTAAAGTATAGTTCATGCAAAAATTAATCGCGGAATTTAATGTAAATTATAATTCTAAATATCTGTGAAAGAAAATGGCATGCTGCGCAAACCTACATTACAAGTGCGTGACAAGTTTCCGTCACGGAGTAACAGTCAAGCAACAGTTAAGCGTTTAAAAAAATAAATATTATTCAAGGCTTGAATAAAGTAAACCTTGAATAAATGAGAAATTATTATTTTGATAACTAAATGTATCAAAAGAGAATTAATTGATCTTTTGTTACAACTATAAATTGACTATTGTTTATTAGTACATGGTTTAAGAAAATATTAAGTTTAGTATTATAGGTGATATTTCTGAAGAGGTAGAAATTGATGTGTGACTGAACAAGTTATGACCTGTTTCGTGCCCTGACTGTTTATCTTTTACTGTTTCAATAAGCCCGACAAGACCAAAGCAAGCTGAAGAAGTTGAGTTGGAAACAGACATCAGTACGGAATTAACAGTAGGGAATTTAGAACTTATTACAATTTTCTTACATGAATGTTAGAAAGTTGTACATTGGGAAAGGAAATTACCGATGGTGTGAGGGGAAAAAAAGGCAAGGAACTAAATTAGAAGTAACTTCCAAATTCACTCCTTTGATGCTTAGCTTCTTCATCCACAAATATATAATCATTAATTGCTTTGTTATTAAATGCTTTGAATGTGTCACAATTTTTCAAAAAAAAAAAAATATTATAAGTTGTGATTTAAAAAATACATCATATCATTATGAAATAGTAAAACCGATGTAATACATTATGCTATATTTAGCTATATCTATAATACATTATTGCGAAGTTACGTGTAAGGGACACTCCATAAATGATGTCACGCTTTTTTTGCATATATTTGACCCTCCTCTCCCTTTTGTCACAAAATGTCCCACTTCAACATGCCTTTGTCCCAAGTCACGCTATGTTGCATAATCATGATGCAACACTTCTTGTTACGGGGGGTAACAAGAAGTGTATCAAGTGACCTTAAATTGTGACAGGGGGAGGCCCTGTTACAATTTCACGAACTCCCCCTCCCTCCTCAAAGCGTGACACCATTTATGAATGATCCCTAATTTTCACATCTGTTTGTGGTCGATTGAGATATTATATTGCATAGAATACCTAAAAAACCATTCATATTTTATTTACATTTTATAGTTTCTTAATTTTAAAATTTGGGCTTAAATTTAGTTTCGAAGAAAAAAATTAAAATTTGCATTTTTTTAAAATGCATTATATTTGCTCAACATAGGAGTAAAAGGAACCTGATTAGAGTTTTTGAAGTAATTGTTTTTGGTAAAAAATGTATATATGTGATAATTTTGATTAGGTATTAAGTATATAAATGTGTTTAATGTTCTTGGAATCATTTTAAATTAATGAATACACAATATGACCATATATGTTAAAACTTTCAATGACATACAAGTTTTAGTACTCTAGGGCGGATCTGGTTCTGGTTTTGAAGGAGGACATTTATCATCCCTTTCTCCCTGTTTCTCTTCAGAGACTTGAGGTTTGGAAGAGTAAAATAATAGCCCTGGTTATAAGTATAATATGCAAGCAACCTTTCAGGGTCCTGGAGGTCTCCTTCAGAGACTTTAAATCCTAAAAGCATTTTTTTTTTGTCAATATTACAAGGGGAGGGGGGGGGGGATTGACTCCTATGTCTATTTCCTCATTGTATCCTCGTTTTCTATTGAATTCCCATTTCCTTATTTCTCTCTCCCTTGAGATATCGCTTATGTTTACCTTGAAAACAGCACTTGCTTTAAAAACTAGTAACCCTCCAAAAACAGCAGTGGTTCAGTTCAGAACTTTGCAGGTATTGTGAGAACTTCTAGTGTGCCAGTACATCTACAGCCATTGCTTTTCCGAGGCAATCTAATATAGTAAATTAAATTGCCTTCTGATTTTTCAGGTTGGAAAAAGTTATTTTTATCTTGATGAAATTTACAATTTTAAAATATATTCATTTAATGCCGAGAAAACCTTCGTGTTTTGCAGAAGAATTTTTCCTTTTTTTCAATTTTACATTTCTTAAAAAAATATACTTATTTATTAAAAAATCAATGAAAATAGGCGTTTTTATACATTAGTTAATGTTTTAACCCCATTCCACTATAAAATATGAATTACTAACACTACAAAAAAGAAAAAAGAAAAATCCGGCGAAGGTGTTTAGGCATTGTCAGAAAAATTAGCTTAGCTGTTGATGTTGATGATATTCATTGTTTTAAGTAGAAAAGCATGTTTATGCGTACGACAAAGAACATTATAAAATAAATTTTAATTACTGCAATTTACTTAATCTTAGAATTTTAAATAATATTTAATAAATAAATTTGTGTTTTTAATGGAAAATAAAAAAAAACAAAAAACAAATAAGTATTTTAGTGCATAAATAAACAAATCGATAAATAAATAAAAGATAATCGTTGCCGCTCGGAGCTTAATTAATTGTAGATGTATATGCACAGAATATAAAAGTAGTTTATTTGGTCGAACTCTAGTACGATTTAAATAGAATATAATGATGATAAACAACATTTCTAGGCTAGTTTGAAATTCTAACCTACCTGCTCTGAGAAATTCCATTACGAACACGTGATGAGAAAATATTCAGTTATATCACGAACTCTTCCAATAACACATTCGCATTTACAACGCACGAAAGAGGTAAGGAATACAAAACCAAAAAGTTCACTCAGACGGAAATTGCAGCAAATAATGTAAAGCTGTCATTTTCCTAACAAGCGCAGAAAAAAGTAAAACATTTTCTTCAAATGAACACGCTAAAAGAGCTGTAAGTTGCTAAGCTGTCATCTTTGCCAAGGGGTAACCCGGTCTGGAGAACGCGATGTTTATCAGCCACATGCTTTACTTTAACCTAGAGCAGACGATGTTTTACTGATCGTGAAAAAAAATGGAAGGGGAAAGATTACTCCCCCAATTTTTCTTAGGTAAAAAGACAAACATAATAATTCTGGGTCAAAGTCGGGATGGTTACCCACGAACGTTAAAGAACTAAACAACGAAATAAGTATCTAAACGGTAGGTGGGATGATGAAAGATCCAGTTCTCTGTGAGGGGAAAAATGGCTTAGGTCTGTTAAAAAAATAAATCCCTGCTTTTCCAATTCATCTTCTCCGAAGAAGTTTCGTCGTACGTCAGTGTAAAAAGTAGTAAGTAATCTATTTAAATTTATATTTACGCTGTACACTACTTACAAGTACTCCTTACCTTTCTATGGTTAGTAGAAAGTCATTGATAAATTCTCGTATATTCTTTGGCGGCAGTGTGATGCCCATTTTGGCGATGTGATGACCATGCTTTCAGAAATATTACCAGTTTTACCTTGCGCAATGCGCATATTTTGCGAATAAAGCTAAAAGTTGTCGAGGATTTTTTTTATTATTATTTTACAGTGACAAAAATTGTTTATTTCATTGATGAAAATGATATATCTATCAAGGTAGATATCAGTGGTAGAGGTGTAATTGCAAAAGTTAATTACTTAACTAGGCGTGCCGCCCGGCGTTGCAAGGGCTCAAATAATAGATTGAGGGCGCCGGGCTACGCCCGGCGCTGCGCGAGCTTAAATACAACACGGCATTGAAATTCTTTATTATCTATCCATACACAGACATACAGACCTGGACCGATATTAATAAGCAATGGCCTTCGCGCGAGCCTAAATAAGAGCAACAGTACCTAAAAATCATAGATTAATTAAGTACAATGCTCCCAAAAAGAAGTTTTTTTTTTTTTTTTTGGCATTCGATTTTTGTTAAGAAACCGTTGTACGCCCGGCGCTGCGCGAGTTTATATACAACACTGCATTGAAATTCTTTATTATCTATCCATACACAGACATACAGACCCGGACCGATATTAATAATAGAGAAATTCGCATTAGAATAAGGACAATTAATTATCCCTTTCAATCATTTTTCGTTTTTATGCCATTTGCGTTTTATGCATTCAGAATAATTAAAACAATCTTTAAAAGTCCCCGTTAAAATACGAAAAATAGTTTTTACTAGATAGCAGACGATAAATAAATTAAAAAGAAAGAAGGATTAAATAGATTGCAAATACAGCGAAGCCTCACTTAAAATGCTAGAAATGTTCATTATTAGTATTATTGATTTGTTTTAACAATGGCAACTGCATATTCAATTTAATTCACACGGCAACTGTATTATATATTGTTGGAACGATGCCAACAATGCAAAAATAAAATAAAACTTTCAAAAAATTGCGTTTTTAAATTGATATCTCCGCTAATTAAAGCCAGACACGGATGAGACCGGACGATACGGCTTCCCCGGAAAATTCCGCATCCGACGATACCCGTCCCGACGTGGGGCAACCTGCCGTTCTCGAGGAGAGGAGGTGACAGACAGACAGACGCGGGCAGGTTTTAATAGTATAGACTAGGCGTGCCGCCCGGCGTTGCACGGCTAAAATAATAGATTGAGGGCGGTGGGCTACGCCCAGCGCTGCGCGTGCTTAAATACAACACGGCGTTGAAATTCTTTATTATGTATCCATACACAGACATACAGACCCGGACCGATATTAATAAGCAATGGCCTTCGCGCGATCCTAAATAGGAGCAACAGTCCATAAAAATCATAGATTAATGCTCGTATTTTTTTTTTTTTTTTTTTGGCGTTCGATTTTTGTTAAGAAACCGTTGTACGCCCGGCGCTGCGCGAGCTTAAATACAATACGGCAATGACAAACTTTATTATCTATCCATACACAGCCATACAGACTCGGACCGATATTAATAATAGAGAAATTCAAAAGAGTTGCATTAGAATAAGGACAATAAGGACAATTAATTTATAAGTCCCCGTTAAAATACGAAAAATAGTTTTTGTTAGATAGCAGTTGATAAATAAATTAAAAAGAAAGAAGGATTAAATTTATTATTGCAAATACTTTTCTCCACCAGACCCCTACCTGTTAGCCGAGGCCTTAGGACGCACGGGGAGAGGTAGTGGGGTCTACGGATTTTACATGCACATATCCCCAAGAATACATGGTCTTCAGTGGGTATCGAACGCGCGACCTTCCAGGTGGAAGTCCGACGTGCTAACATAGGCTACCACGGCCCTTATTATTGCAAATACTATATTGAATCAGTATACTATATATATCAAATACTAAATTGATATTTATCAGATTCAGGATGTAAATAAATGTCGAAAAACTAAATGCACATAAAATCGAAAAGATATTTAACAGGTAGTAAAATAAAGTTTACTGTAAATAATCTGTAAAATAATCTTATAATAATCTGCAACACAAAAAGATTATTTACTATATCATCAAAATGTAAAGTTCAAACTAACTAACTGCACATAAAAAGAAAAATATATTTATCCGATTCAGAATGTAAATAAATGTCGAAAAACTAAATGCACATAAAGTCAAAAAGATATTTAGAAGGTAGTAAAATAATGTTTACGGTAAATAATCTGTAAAATAATCTTATTATAATCTGTAAAATAAAATATTATTTACTATATCATCAATATATATATTAATGTCCAAGTACTATATCATCAAAATATGTATCAATATCCAAGATAAGAAATTTCAAAATTTTGTGCTTAGCAAACCAAAAGTTTTAACGAAATTTCAAAACTAACACATATATAATTTCGGGATGTAGTCTTACCAATCTGTAAAACAAAGGTATAATAATCTGTAAAATAGAAATATTAATTACTATATCATCAAAATATATATTAATATCCAAGATAAGAACTTTCAAAATTTAATGCTTTTCAAAGCAAAAGTTCTAACGAAATTTCAAAACAATAATTTTATCGAAACTGGAAAGAAGACCGCTGCCACTCTAAGAAATATCCAAAAGCGAGTACGATAAATAAATAAGTTAAAAAGAAAGAAATATTAACATCGCGTACATTAATTGTTCAGATTGCAAATACAGAGAGCCTCACGAAAAATAGTTTTTATTAAATAGCAGACGATAAAAAAATGAAAAAGAAAGAAGGATTAAATTTATTATTGCAAATGCAGCGAAGCCTCACTCAAAACGCTAGAGAAACATTGATTATTAGTATTGTTGATTTGTTACAAAAATGGCAACAACTGCATTGGTTTTAATTTACACGGCAACTGTATTATATATTGTTGGAACGATGCCAACAATGCAAAAATAAAATGAAACTTGCAAAAAATTGCGTTTTTAATTAATATCTCCACTAATTAAAGCCGGACACGGATGAGACCGGGCGATATGGCTTCCCCGGAAAATTCCAAATCCGACGATACCCGTCCCGACGTCGGGCAACCTGCCGTTTTCGAGGAGATGAGGTGACAGACACACACACACACACACACACAGACAGACGCGGGTAGATTTTAATAGTATTGATACTACTGAACTTTATTTTAGCCATAGTCAAATAAACTGGGCATTTTTTATGGATTGATTATTTTGAGCTAAAGCTTTAAGCCTTTTCCTTTCCTTTCTTTATTTTTTTTTCTGTTTAGTCCACTAAAAAAACAGAAGTTCATTTTTTTATGGTCATGTATAAAAAATAAAAAAATCCTCTCCCGCTTCTTTTTATTTCTTCTTCTTTTATTTATTTTTCCTTTCAATTTAATGTTCTTCATCTCCTCATATGTGTATAACGAAAATGCTTTATAGAAACAGCCAAAATGTTATATAGAAACTGTACAAACTACTGCGACATGTTAGAACAATATTTTAATTCTATAGCACGCTCATTTTTTAAAACTAAATCTCTCGTATTTTAAAAAATAACGCTTTTTTTCTACGAGTTTCCATGATTTAAAAAAATATATTTTTATTGTTCAAAAAGAAACTATTTTCGTTGAAATAAATTAGTTTATAATCCATAAGTTGAATGAAATAATGCACTTAAACGAAATTAGTTATATACATTAAACGGATATGAGTATTTCAGAATATTACAATACATTTATGGGGGAAAAAGCTGATTTCTTGCATCGTTTCCAGGGAATTATTACAGAATGTGTGTAATCATTTTAAACATACCTATATAATACACATTAAAAACTGCATGTCATTAGACACAAAATGGTAATGAAAGGAAATAATTTATAGCGCTGAACTTGTTAATAGCATGGCCAGACTTTGTTTTTGATTATTATTATTATTTTTTTTGCAATATAAAGTACGCAGGCAAAGTGACTTAAAACGTTTGTATACCCAAATTGCGCAGCATAAAATTTACAAAACATGCTTTGTGATAGTAGTGTTTTTTTTTTTTTTTTTCCTCTTTTTTTAAAATAATTTCCTTTCTTTGTGAAAATGTTTTATTTCCTAATAATTGACCTCAGAATCCGTTGTTCCCTTACTAATTTGTCGAATGTGGTCAACAATTACTCGTGCTCCTATACGTTGAGGGAACATTTAATTTCCAAGTTTAATTAGTTGATATCTAGGGAACAGACAATGGGTAGTCCCGATAAAAGGCTAAATACAATCATTTCATTTACATCTGTTTGTGGTGGTACGAGGTCAACAGATCTAGACCAGGTGTCACTTTTTTAGCATACTTTCCTGTAAAAGTAAAAAAAAAAAATAATAATAAAGCATGGCAAAAGGCAAATGTATCGTAAAAATATCGTTAAAAATAAAGAAAAGTAAAAAAAAAAAGTGAAGTAATTAAATAAAGATTGAAAAATAAAAAAAAATAAAGTAGGGTTTTGAGAGGGGGAATATGTGTGTCGGTCTGTCTGTCCCCCCGAATAACTTTTAAACGAATTGTCCGATTCGAAAAATTCTTTTTGCATTCGAAAGCTCTTGGCGAGGACGTTTCACTTCCATATTTTACTTTTTGGTTTGAACAATTTTTTGTTAAATTTTAGACAGTTCAAAATTTTTTGCGCCTATGGGCAAAAGTGAAACAAATTATGTAAACTCTGGGCACAAGATCCAAGTTCGTATGAACAAGCTTATTGAAACAAGCTCTGGGAGTAAAATATTGATTTGAAGAATTTTTGTTCATTTTTGAACAGTTAAAAAAAATTAACATTAGCGCCTGCGGGGAAATTTCAATTCCATATAAATTCTGATCTAACCAACGGATTTGCTTGCAACAAACTTTATCGGAAAGATATTACGCTGTAGAACATGTACAGATATGAAGTTCAACAAGAACGAGCCTATATTTTCTTATGAAATTTTTTGATCGGGATTTTAAAGGATATTTCTCAATGAATAAATGAATGAATGAGTGAAAGAAATAATGAATGAATGAATAAATGAAAGAGTGAAAGAAAAAAGAAAGAATGAATGGATAAATGAGTGAAAGAAAGAAAGAACGAATGAATGAGTGAATAAACGATAAATGAATAAATGAGTGACTGAATAAATGAAAGAATGAATGAGTGAGTGAATGAATATGTATTATCCGTTAAAAAAATTGTATTTGAAGTAATTAAGAACTAAAGCTAAATGAGAAAGGGAGAAAAAGATATAGCTAGATTATAAATTTGAAGTTGGTGTATACGGGAAAGTAGGATCGTATAGTTCTAGACGGAACTTCTTGTTTCAAATTAAGTTGCTAGAATTGTACTTGAAAATCTGCACAATCAAAAAATGAAATTAATGAAAAATGACGTTAAAATCAAGGCCACGATTTCAAGTACAACGTTAGAAGCGAGGTGGTTTAACGTTATTTTCAAAAATAATCTAATAAGAAACACTATTTATGGACGTTTTAAGGGAGCACAGTACTTCAAAATTGCTCTAAATATCGAACATTTAAAAAATTTCTTATTTCGATAGATAAAACTGTTTCAAGCCAAATGCAAAATTTTAAACCTATATGAGCAAAACTTTGAAAGATATTCCGGTTTTTGCAAATGACTTTAGCTGTTTTCATTCCGCATTTTAAATCTTTAAATGCATTTTCCTTTGCTTTGTATTTTTGACCAATTACATGTAGTAAAGTCCCTAAAGCTTTTTTCCAGCTGAAGATATAGCTTTGAAACTTTGTGTCGGCATTCCACGGAGTATGTTTAACAAAAACAAGCATGGGCTTGACTCGGAAGCGTGCAGTTTGTCTTTATTTAATTGTTAAATTTGAATTTCTTGTCATTTTTTCCAAGTTTTTAACCGAAAAAAACATAAAAATTCAATTTAGTTTTGTTAATTAAACGCTAAGGCTTAGGAAGTATTTTTCAGAAAAACTCTTTTGAAAAAAGATACAAATGAAAAAGATTAAAGAAATATTAAAAATTGAAAAAAGTTTTTTTTTTAATTTTAAATTAAGGGTTGCTCACAATCAGGTTCTATCTTCAAATTTCATTTCTAATCATATTTGGAATTAAGTGCATACATTGTATTTTATCTGATTGTTAAAAAGGAAAAAAAAATGAAAGGAGTTACTGTTCACCTTTAATACAAATCTATTTAAAAATGGTATCGTTACATCTAAATTCGACTGCATTTTATCCTCAACATGTTAAGCCCTTAACAATCCTATGATTTAAAAAAAAAACAGCAATAATAGAGTGTTTTTTAAAAAACATTACATCGTAAGTGTTCTAGGCCTGTCAGCTATAATGCATGATAAGAAATAAATATTTTTGCATAGTTTTTAACATTTTGGAGCGCTGCTTTTGAACACTCTGAGATGACTACAGCTTTGGCCCTCGCGGGCCAACTTATTTTAGTTTTGTCGCGCCACTTAATTTAGTTTTGAGCACTTCAATCCGCAAATCACAAGAAATCGGAACCGTAATTTCACTCCGTGATTTTGACGGGAGTGAGAGTGAAAGGGATAATTAAACCTTTGGCTTACTGTTGCGGTTAGTTACTTTTACAGCAACTTCAATTCATTATTTATTACTTCTTGAAAAAAATAAAAAGTGACGTCTAATTCACAAAATGAGGCTGCTTGTACAAGTTGTGGTTCAGGAAACGGAAAAAGAAAAGCCTTTTTGTATTAATAAAATGACAGCGCCAGGTTAAAATAAAAACAGGTACTTTTCAACCAGGGAATTTTGACATTTGGACGCTTCTGCGTATGGCAGAGAAGAACGAATGCATTCGAGTTTTAGGGAAGCTTGTTTTGCAGGTGCGTTCATTTAGTACACAACTTATAATGTTCGAAAGAAATCAAGTATGCTAAACGACTAGAACGAAAACAAAAACGGCACATTCCTAATACCAGCAGTTCCTCCCTTGAACATGAATTGATTCTTCTTGGCCATTGAGATTGCTCTGGTTGATGGTAGAACTGTATGTAAGATGATATTCTTCTACATATAAGATATAAGATGTGATTCGAAACTGGCAACCGAGTTTAATTAAGGGCCAAAACTTAGGATATTACTTGTCAGGCCCAAATGATGACCTCAAAAATACATGAATATTATAAAAATCCAAACTGCACGTTCTAATTAAGAAGTTACGTGATCTAGTAGTCGCCTATTGGTCGAAACTAGACCAGAATTCCTTAATGTTTTCAAATTCAGCCTTGGACGTTTTAGACATTTTAGTTTTTATATTTGACAACAGTTTGTTTAAACATTTCCATTAGTGTTAATCTCTTAGTGCAACTAACTCATCACTGAGTTATTTAATCTGTTATTTAATTTATTTGTAACACATATTGTACACACATTTCACCGTTCCACACCTCTCTTCCTATAAAAAAATTAGAAATAAAAAAGTTTCATGCCTCCCTATTATTATTGAATAAATTAGAAGAACAAATACTCACTTTCAATTTAATTGAGAGCTCAAAACGCTTGTTCAAATTAAAAATAATTACGAAACAATGATTTGAAGCAAAAGAACACGTTAGCACACATTATCTCATTTTGTATTATTATAGACACTGTTAGCTTCAAACTGCGTTTTTATTTTATTTGACAGTGTACTAAACTTTGTGTCATCACACACACACACACACACACACACACACACATATATATATATATTGGAAATGGATTAAAATCAATAATTAGTATTATTTTGCTTTAAAATTCATGGATTGAATTTTCTCTTTTGTTTTGTTTTGTTTTGACACTTCTTTGTATTTTAAATAGTAAAAAATGTTTTGTGTATTCTACAAACATTGCAGATGTATAGAGTAATGGGAAAGTATGTCGAATATAGACTTCTAAAAAAAGGCTTCGAATCTACGTCGAAAGTTGGGGGAAAATAAATAACTAATAAGTAACTATCTATTGTTTTTTACTTGATAACACTAAAACTCGTCACAAGCTTCTAAACACACATAAAAAAGTAAGAAAAGTAGAAAAAAAAGAAGAAAATATGAAAAAAAAAGGTAAAAAAGAAATAAAACAAAAAAAGAAGGTAAAAAGGAAAAAAGGAAAAAAAGGAATAGAAAAAAAGATCTTTACATCTTTACGTAACATGGGAAGAACGCTTATAGTACAAAAAAGAGAATATACATTTTAAAAAATAAGAAACCAAATACATACACACATACAAAAACAAAAAGGAAATCGTGCTGAAAATTACAGAAATCAAGAGTATTTTGATATTCAACAATCATTGAATTCAAAACATTCTAACTAAAAGTTGATCAGGATAATTCTCATGGAGCTACATCGTTCATTATTTCACATTCATAATTGTATTTTATTTCAGTAACAAAGCATTAAATTTTTATCAAAAGTTAAAAAATATATAATTAGAAAACTATTCCTTTCCAACGGTGCTTCTACGTACTGGAAAATAATTTCTTTTGAATTTAGAAGCATGTGTGATCGTTTTTCATGCATTGATATATACACCGCATGAAAAACGGTCGAAAATGCTTAGTGCCAAAATATGAACCAAATGAAAAATCAACGTAAATAAAGCACAATTTATATAGCAAATACTGTAAACAGCTATTTTATGGCTATTATTATATAGTGGAGTCCCTTCATCACCACCAAAAAGTACTCAACACACAACAAGAAAGTCGTGAGTGAAGAAACATCAACCAAAAATACGCCGTTTGAGGTTGATGTTTGTTCATTTACTATGATTTGTACTTCGTTTACCTTTGATTTTTCCATTTTATTTAATATGTATCACGTGCCTTTTACGCACACGTTATTTCTCTTCTACCAATTGCTGCGGTCTACCCAGGTGCTTCTTAGAAAAATTCAGTCTAATTATATAACACCCATTTCCAATTAACTCATATACATTATTTGCTTGGAAACCCAAATCATCCTTCCAACTAGAGGCAGTCAGCTGACATAACCCATTTTCCCCCGAATCGTCCGCCGTGACCTTCACATCCCTAAGGCAACAAAAGAAAACAACGAGCATCTTACTCGGCAGCAAAAACAAAATAAAAACCCGAAAGCAACTCCAAAACTGAAACAAAATCAGAGTCTTTCGAACAGGTCAGGAAAGATTTTCGACACAGGTAGGTCTCTATCCAAGCGGAAATTCTCCCGATATTCGAAGTATGGCTCGGATGCTGGAGTAGTCAGTCGTCTGCCAAAGCTAGAAAAAGCTTCACTAACGGGGAATTCGAACTCTGCACTGGAACCGGCTCTTGGGGCTCGTTAGAACAACGGTGAGTGTCTTTCCTCATACTTCATCAGTCCTTGTTGCATCAACGTGGGTGGGATATGCAAAGGATGGATGCAAATTGAAATTCAGTGCTCTAGTTTAGTTTCGACTTCGCAAATTTCAGAGTTAATTAGTCACTTATGTTGCATTTTTAGTTACTAGTTTTTTATTATTTGCTGTGAACAGGTTCATCAACATGCTCTTTAACCATTCAACTAATCTTTCATCATAAACAAACCAAATATGTTAAGATTAACTTTTAACCACTTTACCTATTTGTTAATTAAACGAATTTGATAATTTAAATCATTTATTATTTTTATATCATAATCAAATCAATGAATTTTTTATTGAAGAGTTCAGTTCGAAAGAGATGTTCTGTGGATTAAGATGCTGTATGGACAAAAATATGTGTTATATGACATTTTATTGAATTTGAGCAAACCATCTTAAAGGTTCAACTTATTCTTCTCTTTTTACATAATCAACGCTTTTGCTGCATGATATGATACTCTTAATCTCAAAAGCATGTTGCTGAAAATGGGGGATATTTTTGCAGTTGATTTGGATCTGGCATCAGTGGTTTTAAAATTTAAAGTTTGGAATAGACATAGTTCCTTTCTTTCTGATAAAATCAAAGTCGTGCACCTTGACACATTTTTTGGCAACTTAGTAGATAAATTCGCAGCTACAGAATTTTCGTGCTAAATAAAAGTTGGAATAGAACTAAACAAGTATACTTTCCAAATAACTCCGATTTTAGAACAAGTTATCCCAAAGTTTTAGGGAAAAATCTTTATTTGAAGGTCTAGCGAAAAAAGAGGAACCAACTTTCAATGCTTTAAAAAAAATAATAATGTGTTCATTCACCATTTTCTCGAAAATATCCATTAAGGTGATCAGTTATTGAGTTGTGCAAATTGCTTCTTTTTTTATTCGTTGCAATCAGTGCGATTAATGCATTTGTCAGTTTGTCCTTCGTTTCCTTCTTGAACCAATAATTTTTATAATATTCTTTCCCCAACTGTTTCGGTATAACGTATCTAATTTACTCTCAAATATCATTTGTAAATTTCTCTAATTGAATATTTCTTCTTAATCGCGCTATAGAGACACTTTCATTTAACGTGGGCCTTGTGTCTGCTTTATTTTTCGGTTGTGCACAACTGAGATATTAAGAATTGACATTTTAAAAAGGTAAGCAATAAAAAGAACATAGAAAGAAAGAAGGGAAGAAATAGTATACTCTACTTATATCGTGAAACTTTTTCCTTAGCATTATTTTTGTATTTTTAAATCTGTATTTTTTTCCTATGAGAAAATGTACTAAAATATCTTTTGATAATCCTTGTAATATAATTGAACAAATTAATTTGAAAATGGATTAGCAATACATCTGCTTGTTTGATTCGATGGCAGTCGTTTTCATCCATTCTGTGAAACTCATTACTGTCTCTGTTAATTCATGCTCTTCATTAAGATATTTAATTGCGAAAAATACCTTGAACGCAAAATTAAGACACCATTGTGCATTAATATTGTTTTTTAACTAAAAGGATATTCAAAAGGATTAAGGAATACTATTTGCTTCATGGTTTGTGAATGATTCTTGATTTGGGCTTCGGATTGCTGTGCTCCACGTTAAACATAATTAATAAATTATTTTTATTTTTTGAGAAGAGCATAGTATTATGTAAGTCTTTTGAGTATTTATAATGTGAGTAACATGATTATTTTTTTAAATGTTTCCAAGTTTTCAAATATTATTTAGTCTTTTTTTGAATTAATCTGAGTACTAATACTAATACTACTAATAATAACAATAACTTCATTTTTAATAATTTAAAAATTGTTAATTTTATTTTTCTCTTAGGTCTACAAAGTCGACTTTCAAAACTTGTTTCCTAATTATAATATAAATATATTTTTAAAAATTTTCACAGAAAGATTTTGAATGGTCTTGAATGCCAAGTGACATTACATTTTTCAATGGACGATTTTAAATTTTTTTAGTTATTTTTTAATGTTTAATTAATTAACTTTAATGACCGTTTCATAATTACTATTATTAACATTCTTTAATAATAGTAATTATAAAATGGTGAAAATAATTACTACTTTTAATCCACTAATGGTTTATGAATGGCAGTAAATATTCCACCGAAATTACCACCACCGTCCTTGTGCGCGATTTGACGATTCCAGCCACATTTTTCATTATTCGATTGGAACGATGTTCAACCTGCTGGATCACTTATTAATTAACTTTCATCAATTGATCTCCGGTTTCATCTGAAGAACTATAAAACTGATATTACATTCTCTCATGAATGATTTGGCGAGCAATGAATGTGAGTTAACATCCTCTCATCAGTCACCTGACGAAGTATGAAGGGGTCAGAATAATAAATTACCTTTGTGCAAGTAAACTGCAATAAAAAAAATTTCACGTTGAGAAAGCAAATAAGTATTTGTGCTTTCTTAACGTGAAAACTTTTATTACAGTATGAAGGGGCCATTCACAAATGACGTCACACGTGGCACGGAAGGTAGTTTAAGAATTATAACAGTTTGCTTCAAAGGGGTAGGGAGGAGGGTGTAACGAGAATTCGGACAACACACATTTTCGTTAAAATAATAAAGTTAGAATCAACAGACTAAATATTTTTACCTTAGGTTTTTTGTTTGTTTTTTGTAAGTTTTGTGGCATTTATGAATCGCCTCGAATGTAGGGTTTTTCTTTGAAAATATCTTTTAACGGTTTTAGATGTGATTTTAAGCAGCAATATGTGAAGTTAAATTTTCCAATATTTGATTCAAACAATGCTCAATTTATTGCATTCAAAAAAGATATATTTAACGTTAAAGCAACTGTTTTCTATTATTATTAACTGGTATTCTTTGTATATAATCTTGCGTTTTATAAGCGAGAGCGTACTTTTTACAAAACGACTTTCAATGACCTTGAACTTGATAATACTGTAAGACAGATACGTTGAATTTTTCAAAATTTGAAGTGAGTTGCTTTGAAATTATTTGAATACTACTTCTAGTTTATTAATATTTATATCTCATTCTTTGTTCGTGATATTTTGTATTAATCATATGAGACCAAAGTTTAAAATTAAAACACACTGAAAAGTTTTCACCATGACTGATAGATATGTTGAGGTTATTTTTACTATTATTACAAATTTAATCACCGTGATTATTCCAATAAGCTCCATGAATAAAAATATCCTCAATGTCTTGAAATAACTAAAAATTACTTTGTTATACGAATATCTTTTTCTAATTATGTTAGTTTTTATGAGAAACCTCAACTATAATTTAAAACTGCAAAATAATTGTACAAATTTTATCTTACGCCGGTAATTTTAGCTACACAGATCAGTAATTTTTCTTTTTTGTGAACAACATATAAAAGCAAATGGTACGTTTTTTTTTCAAAACGAATTTTAATTCTTTTAAATTAAACTTCTAAACATATTATAGCAACTCATTTTTTGTTTCAAATCTCCGTCGAGTTTGGTGACTATATGGTTGCCCATTTATCTGTTCCACTATCTTTGCCAATTTTTGACATTTTATGCACTTTCCATATGATACAAATATCAAAAAAAAAAAAAAAAATTTTTTTTTCAAAAATAAATTATCAAAAATCTATAAATTGATATTGAACAATGCATCACATAACCTAGAGTCTCGTTATCGCTTACGTTTAATTACAGCAGAGATAGCGAACATATGTCACGCGTGCCAGTAAGTGGGATGCAACAGGCATTTCAATGGCACGCTAACAGGTGCATATTAAATTATTTTCATTAACTTACATTCTCTGAAAATAACAATTTAAAAAAAATAAAAGCAAAGGAAAAGCCAGTAGGTGGCATACAACAGGCATTACAGTGACACGCTAACAGGTGCATATTCAATTTCTTCTATTCACTTACATTCACTGAAAATAACGATTAGAAAAAGTAAATAACACAAAATAAAGTAACTAAAACGGAAAAAAGTAAAGAATGGAAAAGAAAGGGGTGGGACATCCAAGACTAGCGACCACTTTGCGAGAATGGATGATCTTCAAAAATGCTTTCAAAAATGAAGACAACATTTGGCATTCTGGACACTTTAAAATAGTAACCGGTAATTTTACTGTCACACTATCACTATCGCCATCCCAGACTTGTTTAGGAAGAAAATGAATAGAGAGAGCAGAAAAGTCGTCATCTGGGATAGAAGAACTTCGGTTGTCAAAAAAAAATGAACTTAAAAAAAATAAAAACAATACCACTCGGTCTTGTGCTGCAAGAAAAAAAATCCCGTGCAGTTAATACAATGATATAACATATTTGACGAAGAGAAGAAACTTTTTTTTTTAAATGGAATTCAATATGAATATTTAATTTAGTGCACACCATTGTTTTTTCTGCCCCATATCTTTCTTCAATATAACATTTTTATGTTATATTGCTTAAATTATTTTTTTAATTGTGTATTTCCTTTACTGGAATATGATGCAGAGTTAATCTTACAATATATGCTGCTGTTGGAATATGGCAAAGCTCAATTTGTAGGAAAAGAAAAGCTAGCCCTTCAAAACTTATTTGTGCAGTTAGTAAGAACTACTTTAACATATTAAAATTCACATAAAATCGAAGCGAAATGCAGGAACTTAGCTCCCATGAGCTTCGATACAAATTAAATCCTTGTATATGGGAAATCGTTTAGCTCAGGACGAGCGTCTACTTTTTATTGAAAATGAATTCATTGTAAGCGATATTAATTGTTATTTCAAATTCTATTATAGATAGATAAACTTGTTACAAGGTAAACGAAAGTGCGCTTGCCTTTTCAAAAAAGTTAATTTTGAAAAAAACCTTTCATGAGTAATTACTTATTATTATTATTATTAGTAGTAGTAATATTTAATACGTTTCAAACATGAACGGAATACAATCTCTGTTTCGAATGAAATTTTGGTTGAAGTTTTTAAATTATTACTCCAGTCATTACATGCCTAAGCTGAAGATCAGCTTCAAAGGTTTTCCGCTTCCTATTGTAAGAAAATTACGTAGTGCTAACCTTAACTTTATCTCCAAAGCGATCAAATACTTATACCTATCTCTCTAGCCATCATGCAGATGATTTCTTTTCAATAAAGTATGTTTCAACAGTTAAACTTCCTATTTGGTGAGTATGATTATGGTAAATTGTGAATGATTACCTTTGGACCGATTGTGCCTTACCAAGATTTACTCCGTTTTATGAATGCGGCAGATTATTTGAAAGTCATAAATTGCATCCTAATACATTGAATATGAATGAATAACAATTCGTAAAGTGGAAAATATATTTATAACGACTTCTTGAACAATACATGTGCTGTCAGGTCAGGACGGGTCTGGAAAAATGCCTCTCAAGAAATAGAACTTGACTGCCAAATCGCTTTTTAAATACTGTTTCGAAAAGAAAAAGCCCATTTTTAAACATTCTCATAAACTAAATTACTTTTTATTGATATCATTCATCCTTTACGTCTTGTTTAACATCATTTTTATCAATGCTTTCCTTAATTTATTAGGTGTACTTTTTTTCACCTCATTTAAATTCAAATTTCTGCTGAAAATTCTATTCCGACAAATGCTGATTTTGCAATTGTGATATGCCTTGAATTCCGTAACTCTGAGTGTAGTATTGCGTAATCTTTGAATTAATAAAATTGGGTTTTAAATGCTTCAATGTTCCCATTTTCCTCTGTTATTACACAGACAAAAAAGGAGCAGTTAGATATGTATTCATATCTGAACAAAAAAAAAGTTACAACATTAGAAAATTAAAATGAGGTAGGAAAAGAAAAGGTTAATCCAAATGCATCATTAGATAAACAAATAAAGCTTCCGGTTAAAGATACAAAAGACATTTTGATGATACTCTGGTGTAACCTCTATCTTAAATAATGCAAAACTGAATAAAACTAGAGCTCTAAAGATCATTATTTCAGAGAGAAATCATCAAGATGGTTATTAATAATAATTTAACTTTGTGCAAGTAAACTGTAATCGAATTTTCTATTACAATCAAGATGGTTATTTTTTAGAAAATCTCTTCATTTGAATTAGAAAAAAGTATGTATATATTATACATACATACATATATATATATATGTATGTATGTATATATTATACATACATACATATATAATATATGTATGTATGTATATATTATACATACATACATAATACATATATATATATATATATATATATATATATATCATGACTTAATCTGTTTAGAAGATTAACTTATTGAACACACCCACTAGGAAAAAAATATAAATAAAAGATAAAGAAGAAATAGAGCAAGAGAGAACGGTGGGGGAAAAAGTGGTTATTTAATTTGGTGTTACATTTCAAGCAAAACAGTTCTATTATTCCCAAACATTTCTTATGAGTTATTGAAGTACTCGCAAATTCTCAAGATAAAATTCAACTTATAATTTTAAAAATTATATGTTATCTGTTTGTTTGGAGTATGAGCCACACGTGAATTTGAAAGCGAAAGAAGCACATCATTTTATTATGGGGTGTACAGTAGGAATACGTTTGAGTTTTTAATAAAATTAAACTTCAATCTCAACACTCAAACAAGAAAATGTACCAGAATGAGAATAACAATACTAAACAAGTATGGTTCAAATAGTTAGTGCATAGATACTGTGTCCATTCTGTATAGCGAACATAAAACACACACAACGAGCTCTTTTAGAACATTTGTATGTTCCTAACTGATTTTTAGTTTCCTAACTCAAAGATGTTTAAAAATAATAATTAGTTAATTTGAGAGGGCAGTAACAATTATAAATGAGATTTTAAAAATGCAATTGAAAAGAAAATAAGATGAATTTAATGATGTCATCTTTCTGCAAAAGCAGGTTTAGTTGTGGAACAAAAATATAATCAGTACGGTAATTCCAAATGATATCATCGGGACCGAATGGGTTAAGACAATAATAAAAGTTTTGGGCATGTATGCTGCTGATAAACGTTGTCTTCTTTTAGCAAGTATTCTATCTAATTAATTTTTCTGCTGCTTAAAATACGAGACCGAAGAATATAGGAAATCCTCTTAATTTGCAAACTACGTATAAGGAGAAAATATTTATATACTTCCTTTCATAAAGATGCTGTAAATGAAATCAGAAGGACGTTACCCATATTTTTATGCATTTTATGTAAATAAAAAAGTTTGACATTTATGCGTAAAACCTATAACATGTCTTTTTTTTTCAAACTTACGTGCAAAATTAAACTGAGAATTCAATACTAATTTAATAAAAAAATATAGTAATTTAAAATTATTATTTTTTTTTCCTTAAAGAAAAAAATATGAATATATTTTTAGGATTATGCACAAAAGCGTAAGCGGTTACCCTCAATCTACAATTCTGATTAGCATGTGTCAAAAAAAAATTGAAATCTTTTTGTATTATTTTTTTTTATTCAAAATGGTAACAGCTCATTTTTTTCAGGTAATCAACATGCACTATTTGAAGGAATGCCTTTGAAAAGTACTGCAATAGCAAAGAGAAAAATAGGGAACTCAATATTTACCGAATGCTGCATAATCCTCCAAGAGCATTGTTGTAACAGGCAACAAAGTCCTTCGGCTTCCAAAAGAGATTAACAATGGTTAAAAGGACAATTTCTAAGCGGACATATTCGTGTTTGCTATTTACAACTGTTCTAAGTTGTATTTCCTGTCGTCCTGACATATATTACGTTCGTCCTAGTAAGTACAGTTTTTACTTGCTCTTATAGTTCTTTTGTATTTTAGAATAGTATTCCGAACAGTAGCATGCACTTTTTTTTTTATAAAAAAACTCATACTATAATAGCTACAATAAAAAGAAATAGAGGTTACTTTACGAAACATAATGCTTTTATTTTTCAACGTTCGGAAAAACACAGAATCCGTTTTCTTCAATGTTGCTAATAAAAGAGGTTATAATTTTAAATTGCAGTAACTCAGTGAGTTTCATTGACCTATGTCAAACGCATTGTATTCTTACAACACACATTAACAATCTAGTTCAGAAAGCAGTACCTCTTTAATGACTTTAGAATTTCTCGTGAAAACCCTATAGTTCCGTATAGAAAGTACATTCATTTTTTTGTGTGTGAAATTGAATTTCGCATTTTTTCTTCTTAATTTGCTTTCTTCAAAAGAAAGAAGTGCTAAGGATTCTGTTTTTGTTATATACTCGTATATGACTACCTAAATTTCCAACAAAACTTTTTTTTTTTTGCTCTTGTCACTGAAAATAAATAACTAAATTTGTTTAAATTATGTAATTTTGATATTCATTAAGTTTGTATTTTTTCTTTTCCTTTACACAAAATAAAGAAGTGCTTAAATATTTTTATACAAATGATAATTGAGCAATAAATTAAACGATATTTATATATCTAAAATGTATCTGCTAAAAACGCCAAAAAAGTTTTAAAAAATAAGTTTATTATTATTTTGTGCCTTGACTTTGAAAACCCCTGTATTTTTATAACGATATGTAAACAGCTTTTCCCTCTCCCCAATTTGTAAAAGAAAGTACGTTATTTGCCAAGTAGTTATTTCAATTTCTATAACTTATTATCTTTTTAATTAAACGGTTAACTGTTTTGCAACTTGAGTTTCCGTCGTCGCCGGTTGTTAATGTGGTCAGAAGCATCTAAACTACTCAGCCCTACTTCGTTGCTTAACCTTATCTCACTTCCGATATTAACCTCTTTTATGATCAATGTTTCAAGCATGCTAATTATGGCCCGTGGTACGTGCATACTTTGAGAAAATGAACATACAATTACGGACCTCGCTCCATTAGATAAAGGCTTACATCTACAAGGAAGTTAAAAGAACAAATCGTAAATTGCAATGACAAAAAACCCAACGGGAAGACGACCAGAAAATCTGCTGGATAGTCGGTCAAAAAAAGATGGCAAGGAAGATAAATAAAACGCTTTACGTTTTAAGTCCACAATGTTATGACCATCGTTGACCTGATCCTTGATGGTCGCGGTCACCAAGTTCTATGTTGAGGATATTAGCTCTTTATTTTTATCGTTCTAGTAGTAACTTATCTGCTAATTACTTAGAATATCATAAAGTTGCCCTATTGATACTTCCTCCGATGCAAATATAAATTCTGATGGGTTCTGAAATCATTTATTAAGATATCCCGCTCCATAAAAAACGCAAAATATGTTGGTTGACATTGTAACGAGCATTTTGACGTTTTCGGATCTTATGATTTATGTGACGCATCATTTCAACTAATGATGCGTCACAACAGATGAGCTTAATATGGGAGAGATATTGTAATTTTAAGGAACACTGACCTGATACACACGGACTTATGCACATGAATGGAAACGATTTATGTAGCAATAATGGGAATGTTTGTGCTGAGAGCTAAGTGCCATAAAAAGTGCAGGAAATAAGTAAATGATGTCAGGATTTAGTTTGTGAATCATTTTTTAAAATTAAATAGAAGTAAAAAGAAAAAATCAAATGCTAAAAATTCTCGCATTAAGGGTTAAATTTTTACGTGAGAAGGAATTCTTTTCCATCCCTCGTTCATTGAATAATAATAATAATAATAATGATAATTTTTTTCTTGCTGCTAGTTATACAGTACTAATCGATCCGTTCTGTTCTTTATATAGCCATTGTGGTTTGTAACTCAAAAAGTATTTTATTACAATGCGTATTACTTAGGTTTTCAATTTCAAATAATTAAGTTAAATTGTATAATACGTACATTAATTGGACCATTGTAGATCTAAAATTTTTGAATAGCTTATGGTACTTTTATTTCATCACATCGGAAGAAGTATTTTATTCAAAAAAAAAAAAAAAAAAGCTTTCCGTTTCTATGAGAAGAAATTTAGTTAAATGCCCTTAAGTCAGTAGAAATGAACTTTACAGAGATTGTGCTGTCTGATATAAAATTTCCTGACAGAGCAACAAGAAAAAAAAGCATTGAAGAAGGGCTAATATAATGTGAAGAAGATACTGAAAGAAATAAAAATAAATCAATTTAAAAAAATCAAAAATAAAGAATTGAAAGCTTGTTTATAAAGTGCTCAAACATATGTGCGCATCTGACTTGGTCAGCCTGTATGTCAGTCGACCTGTTTGTCCTCCCAAATAACTTTTGAAGGAATAACAGAAAAACGTTTTGTTTGAACGAGCTTGGCAAGAAAACTTCATTCCTATGGTTCATTTTTTCAATTTGAACTATTTTTCATACAATTTGAAACAGTTTAAAAAAACATAAGATTCGAGAGAGAGAAAGAATATAAGAATATTATATAGTCTACGGAGAATTTTAAATTCTTTATCAATTCCAATAAAAGAATTCGCGTTTGAAACAAACTTTATCAGTAAGGATTTTGATGTAGAACCTGTGCAAAAGATTTTTTTTTTAATTCGATCACTTTAAGAGTATTTCTTAACTAATGAAAAAGCTTTTAACGTAATACCTGCGGGAAAATGTCAAACTTAGGAAGTCAAAATATTTGTAGAGCTTGATTTTTTTTTTTTTAGACTATGAGGGAGAGAACGAAAAATTTAAGAAAATCTCTGAATCTCTGTCAACTCAACATTGTTCGTCAACGCAACCCTATTCGTTAATATTTCGTCAACTTAATATTGAGAAATATAAAGGATTGATTGATTTATTGATACTTCAGAAATTTTAAAGCTTTGTTTCCCCCTTAATTTCCTTCCTTCAAAAGAAAGAAGAGCTAAGGATTTTTTTGTGATATACTCGTATATGATTACTGAAATTTAATTTTTTTCACACTAAATTTCTAACAAAATTTTTTTCTTTTGCTCTTGTTACTGAAAATAAATAAACTCCTTTAAATTATGTGAATTTGATATTCATTGAGTTCATAAGTTTTTCTTACCCTTTACACAAAATAATAAAGATATGCTTAAATATTTTTTACACAAATGATCATTGAACTTCAAATGCTTTATTTTCGTTCTTAACTTTAAAAATTCTTTTCGCTTTGCTTAATAGCAATTACAAAATAAAACAGCGAAACAAATTTTGCTTCTATGTAATCAAGCAGAGTTTTGATGAATTGCGTTATATTAAAAACGGAATACATCTTAGTAAGGTAAACAGACCGAATGACAGATAATTCCCCATCTCATGAATATATTTTAAAACTTTTTCTGTGAAAATACGTGTTGAATTAAATTGATTTACATTTGATTTACTTTTGCTTTCAGTGAAATTTCAATGAGTATTTATCTTTCATTCGTAAATTTGTTATTTTTTATTTACTTATTTATGTATTTATTTATTTGCTATTTATCTTTAAAATATTTGGGGTGGGGGATACACTTTCTTGTATTTTTATCAAATTCGATCTTTAAACAATTCAGAAAAGCTATAAATTAGTAAAACGAAAAGAAATACACAAAAATGTATAGTGTATTTTGATAATCTATTGGGGTGATTTTATTTTTTTAATAGCGGGAAATTATGATTGCGGTTTTTACCTTTGTTTGTATGTTTACTTCCAAAATGAACAAATAAATAAATGAATGAAAAAAATAAAATAAGCAAATAAAAAATAAGAATGAAAAAACGGGGGGAGAATTTAAAAATTTGTTTATCGGTCTTTTTAAGCGGGTTAAAAAAAAGTAAAATACAAATTTATGGAAAAATTGCACCTAATAAATCATGGAAATTATCTTCACTTGACTTAATTTCTACTTAACAAATGTTACTTTTTATTTTCACTTATAGAATCGATTGCTTTTTCCATAAATGTTACGGACTTATTTTTCTTACGTTCTTCGTTATTTTCTAAAATAGGATGTGATTTTGGAAAAAAAAAACTCGTAACTTAATTTGTCTTATATGAATAAACCGATTTTTGATTCATTTATATTCTTAACTATGTGATTCAATTGTTTTAAATAAATTTCAATCCATTTGAAATTGCCAACGTAAGGAACAACGTACGTCCTAGTAAACTCACTGAAATACCATTATTAACAGTTATTATTAAGATTCATTATTAAAATTATTCTTGGGGGGCTATAGCAGTAAAAAAAGAAAAGGAGTTATAGAGTGATCTTACAACAGGATAAAAAAACGTACATCTACACTAGGGACTAATGATTCTTTTATCATTTTTTTAAATAAAGCCCTGTTTATTTACCTGATATGAGAAGTATTGTTGCTTTTTTCTTAATCTAGAGCTCTCCTCTTGCTACGTTAATGTTACAACAATGAAACTGGATACAAAAGTTTATTCTTTCTGGAAAAAAATTCGTAAAATATTGTTAAAATACCGTTGCAAACGTTACAGATCTAGTTCTTGAGTTGGACTTAACTTTCAGAAGTTTATTATTCCTGTCACGCTTTCTTCAGTATATTAATAAATGATATGAGCTACATAACATTTTGAATCAACAATTTCATATGTTTTAACGCTTTATTTATCCTTCTGATAATAAAGCAACATATATATCCAAATTTATAAAGAAGTGATACTCTAACAACGCCTTATGATCGAAACTAATATAACTAGAATTAAAATAATATTCTTGAAATTGAAATGTGAATTGACTCTCCTAATTAATTAAATTATCTTTTTTAACGAAACAATATATTAAATAAAAAATCGTGTAAGTTTTTAGACTTTTGAAGAAGTGAACAACAACGTTCATAACTCTAAATGTTGAGCGAAAGATAATTTTAAAGTTTATCTCAAACCATGTCATCCTCTTAGTTCGATCGAAAATCTAGCAAACTAAGAGTACTTTAATATACCCAAATAATGTTCTCTATGATTTAATTTTAAAATCTCGAGCCCACATATCACAAAAATGATGTGGGGTTTCAGGGAAAGAATTAACCTATCAAGGATATGGAGATTTCTTACATATTTCTGTAAAACTTGTTCCTTAAAATATTTGTCGGGATATTTTCTGACCCTCCTTTACTTAAAGGGTCATGGGGCTTCCCTTGTTGAAGCTATTAATAAATGTATAATTTTATGAATTTAGACATTTATCAAACTTGCATGTAATATCCATTTCTATGCTTCAAGTTCTTGAGAGTGCGACAGCAAGGGAGACACTTACCATAATTTTAGTCACGCTGCTTCCACTGATTTTTGCCAATTTTGCATCCACAGCAAAATTTTGAAACAAAAAAAAAAAAAAAAAAAAAAATAATATTTTGTTAAAAGCTTTTTATTATAAAAATAATTATAACATTTTAAATAATTTATAGTTTTTTAAAGAACTAAAAAAAAAGAAAACGAAAAAAAATATATCTCGATTTGCTTATTTCTTGATCTTTTTGTTGCTCAGCGTTTCCCAACCGGTGGTTCACGAAAATAAATTAATAAAAAAAATATTGCAATGGCGGAATATTTCATTGCTGACATAAAAGAAAAAGCGAAATAATAAATAATCATAAAATAAAAAAGCATTAAAAAGGAGTGAAAAAATGATTTTTGAAAAAATAAATTGTGGCTTCCAGATAAGGCATAAAAGTAGTAGATTAGCATGGGAAACATACATATAAATTTTGAAATGCACTTTTTTCTACTTTTGCCTGATATCTAAAATGTGGATCACAAATTGGTACCGAAAGATATTTATTGATTTATTTTAAATATTAGACCTATTTTTCTCCTACCATTTCTCACTTTTTCCTCGCAAGCGTGAAGAACGATTCGTAAATTTGCTGCATAAAATGTAAAATTTTGCATTATTTTACGCTAATTTCTCATTATACAGACCCTAAAATAGAACCATAAAATATTCATTCATTAATCTTAAATTTCAACTCACATTTATCACACTTTTTTCCAACATTTCTTTATTATCTCAATTAAAAATTTGAAAATAATGTAAATTTTAAATTTTCTCTAAACTTCCAAAACTTTACTGAATTTTATATATTTTAACCGGAAAGATTGAAATAGAAAAACTTATTTCCCCTATCGGGAAAATATTGAAAAAATATTTTCCCGATAGGGGAAACCCTATCGGGAAAATATTTTTTCAATATTTTTTTTGAATACATATGTTTAGTGCCTTAATAATTATTCAAAAAGAAAAAATAATGAAAAAAAAAGTAATAAAAATATATTTGTGACGGCATTTTAGTTTTATTTAAACTTACAATAGTTATGTTTTCATTTCTTGTTATGAAGTATTGTACAACATGTAAAATAAATGTGTAGCAAGTTTTACAGTTGTGGTACCCGTTTCTATCGACTACAAAAGGGGGTTCGCAATTTTCTTCCGGATCTCATAAGGGAAAAAAAGGTTCGGAAACACTACTGTATTCCCTTATTCAACACGAAAACACATTCATAAAGTTGCCTAAATTTGAGATGAAATAAAGATATGAAAGTTTTCCCTTTTGCTTTTATTCTATGAGTTCAATTTATATTCAGAAACTACTAAAGGTTATATAGTACAGGCGAAATTTTTAATCATTGCAATATTTTTGCACACCTATGTAACTGTAATGCACCCCTGTAAATGGGTCTGGTTTTTTTTTCCAAATACTTAACCCGATTATGAGGTTTCCAGAATTCTCTTTAAAATGACATCAAATAAAAAAGAAGAAAATGAAAGAGGAAATAAGTGCCGCAACCTTGGCCTTCAAAATAAACCTAGCAAGTGGGGAAGTGATATGGAGAAGTGTGCTAAGAATTGCAAAGCGACAGCCAACGTGAACATGCGCTCTTCGTAGGGTTGCCAAATGGCCGCCAAGCTAATTCCTCATTAACCGCCAAATGAAACCGTTATTTACAGTTAAGTGACGGCATTTGTCTGATTGCTCGTGTGGAGCGGATGATACCATTATTTACGCTAGCTACAAAGGCTTTAATGCCCTTGAAAAACAAACGCAGCTATGATAGTTTTCAATTTTATTACATGTTATTTTCAAAAGTTATGTTTGTTTTTGTAAGCAATATAATTGACTTTGACAAGGAAATAAACTGGTGGATAAACAACTTCGTTTATTTACATTCCGAAGTGAACTTAAATGAATTTTCTGCAGCATGTCAAGCGAAAAGCTATTGCAGAGAAGTTAACATAATAAGACAAATGTAAAAAAAATCGCCTTAAACCAACAAATAAGTGAGGGCCAGTTCAAAGCGTGTATCATATTAATTGGTTAAGAGTGCCGTTTTATATCGCAATATATTTTGTGGTAAATGGAAGTGTGTCTGAATTTTCTGTAAAAAAAACGAGAGAAATGGGATGTATATGTATATATTTTTTGAAGGATATCATTACATTTTCCAACTCCGACGGTACAATGTATGAAAAATAAAAATTATTCTTTGTTAATCAAGTAAAAATCACGGACCAACATTTCTACAAGATTTTTAAGTAGCCTCGCTCCAGCTCTAATCCGAATTCTAAATATTATTAAGAATACAGTGTTTCTTTCGGGATCATATTATTTTTCCTCTTTATTTATTTAATTTAATAATTTTATTCATGTTAGGGTAATAAAAGATCAAACGCTACTTATATACAACTTATTTTCTAGGCAAAAAACAGAGTTATCCAAAAATCCTGAAAAAATAGTTTGCTCTTCGTTATTATTCACTCGCACAAAACTAATTTTAATACCAAAAAACGCCGTGTTAGAAATTTTAAGAAAATTGTACTTTAAAAAAAATCATTGACGAGGAGCAAGACAATTTTTTGTGCTAAGGCATTGTTCCTCCTAAGCAAATAATATAATTAATCTGTTTAACCTTAGAGCAATAACTAATTTTATTTTCTGCCTGAGATCCATGTATAAAGTAAGCATGCAGTCTATCATGCCATTTTTTAAATAAATAAACATTCCTTCATGAAAAGTATGATAAAGAATTTTTTTAGACGATGTATTTCTCAATCCTTTGGAGTTCTTTACGGTGTCGATTATGATTCTAAAAACTCTTTTACTTATTTGTTATTTTTTCTTTGAGTAATATACGCCACACTTTCTTTATCGTATGGATTCAGTCAAAGATCAAATATTTGTAAAGTCTGGATAATACAGCAATGATATACTTAAAAAAGTCGATAAATCCGTACCTGAGAACCATTATATCTTACATTCATATTCGAGGTTTTCGATGAAATTAAAAAGTAAACGTTTTTAGAGAAAAAAAAAGGCTAGACTTTTCCTTGCGAACCTTTGAATAAAGACGTCGGATGGGTGCTTTAAAAATTCTGCACTCTCATGCAGCTAGTGGCTTTGTCGTCGGTACTCAGTACGTCCATAAAGTGTAAACGCGCAGAAACTCAAAAAATGGCTCTCATGTACAGAAATAATTTAAGAAATGAAGTTTACTCTGAAATAGCAAAATAAAAGTCAATTTGGCATGATGGGATCATTGACGTGTTTACACTTCCCTAAATATATTTTTTAAATTCATTATAAATCCAGGAATTAAATTAAATTGATCAGATTGTTTACATTAAGTTCTCAACTACTGGCTTTCTGCACATGAAATTTAAAAATGGCATTACTAAAAGTGTTAAAATATATTAGTAAAGGCTGGTACTAAGGTTTGGCGTTAGTTGTAAGATTTTGTTTTCTTCAGATGTTCTTGTTTTACTCTCTGGTTTTCATGTCCTTTTTGTTTTTTGATATGTTTGCTATTTCATTTGTACTTCGAATTCGTTTTTGGATTTCTTTGCTTCTTTTGCACTTGTTTTTTACTTGGCTCTGTTTTGATGTTAGTTTAACCGCTTCTCCTTGTACTACTAATTACTATTTTATCTATTTTCTTTTTGGTTTGCGAATTTTCTCGCCTCATTTTTCTTCATTCTCTAATTGGGGTTTCCTTGTTAAATTGTTTGCGTTTTTGCTTTTTAGTTCTTGTACTTGGTTATGTTTAATTATCTTTTAATTGTCTTTGTTCCGATTCGATACGATTTGCTTGTTTGATTTATTTGCTCAGTTTGAGTGTTCAATTGATTGCTTCAATTTTGACTTCCAATAATCCTATTGATTGATTTTGCTATTTAAGCTGATTTTCGATTTGTCTTATTGTTTTCGACGAACGTTTTTCATCCAAACGCTTATTTCTTTTGCATTGGAAAAAGGGGTTCCTTGTAACCTCAAACTACGTGTATGCAATTTTGTTTTCCCTTTTTGAAGCAATCAACGTTGTTTTTTCCTTTCGATTTTTAGCACCAAGTAACTCTATTTATTTCTTCCACTCTTAGTTGTTAGTCATTAGAACATTGTGCGCAATAACTCTATTACCAGAAAGGAGAAAAAAAACTCATCTGCCTATTATTAGCAATATTATACATCAACATAATTTCAAAATAATAATCTAATTACTTTGCGAAGAATTTTGATGGGGAATGAAGAGCAGAAAATAGTGCTTGAACGGGCAGCAGTTATGGTATATTAGAGTCGAACATTGATCACATTTTTCAGTTAATTCACTTCACTGTTATATACTTGAAGAAGGTAAATATTTTATTTATTGTCTTCCTCCACATTTTTATGCTTCCTCCTCATTCAGATGCGAACTCGGTGAAACAAATGCGTAGGTCTTTATTTAATGCCATTTTCTTGTTGCTAGTAGAGAGGAAAGGGGGGGGGGGAGGCATTAGTTACTACAGCACAAGAGAAAGTTTAGAAAACTAAAAATTAAAAATGCGTTCATGTCTAAACTGGGTTATGTTTCTGAATATCGACGTTGACCTGGTGACTTTGCTTATTACAATACTTTGTCTGTTTTTCTTTCTCTCTCTCCTCTCTCTTTTCATCGTATTATTTGGAAGAAAAAAAAATAATTAATAATAATAATAAATAACAATAATAATAATAATAATACGGTGTTGAGATAATTGTTAGGTATTGTGAGAACGATTTCCCTTTCAACAATTTGTTAGGTGGGGATCCAGTTCAATAAATTGTAACTATCACGACTCTTTAGGGATCAATAGGGATACTTTGCAAGATATTTAGGATTATATACACACAAAAATATTTACTAAAATAAAGGCAAAACTTAGAAAGGACACCAGCCAATACGGCGTGAAAACAAGTAAAATTTTTAATTAGAAGCAAGGTGCAAAAATGCACTCAATGTAAAAAGAAGAAAAATACTGATGCTTAACAATATTTATATAAGTTAAAAGCATTAAAGAGCAACAGATAAATCATTTAATTCATACTGTGGAAAAACAGCATCATGATACCTTCCCTTTTCTCACTCTATTGATTGCTTCAATTAATGTTTTGAATCGTAGCCGAAACCCTAATTTTAAAAAAGTAATTAATATTTTTAAAAAAAGATTTGCGTGTCATTAATTTGCAAAACAGTTTACGATCGATTTCTTTTAGTAAAATTGAAAATACTTTTAAAAATATAAACTTTGTGTTACATTTACATTTTGCTGATCAATGTGAAGACTACAGACTTTTTATTTATTTGCTTTGGGTTTTTACTTATAATTCTTTTTTTGATATCATAATCAAAAGAGAAAATAATAGTCAGAATCTTTTAACTTATGTTGAAACATTCGCAAAAACATGAATATATTTTTTTTTGAATTTCTATCTTAAAATTATTTTATCATAGTAAATTTTCAGCAAAAAAATTTGAGTGTAGACGCTGATGTTCAATATTCATGTCTAAAAACTGAAACTTTTGTTTCCAATTAAAAAAAGAAAATCATCTGCATTTACGATTCATTTTCGCAAGTTCAAGCAATTCTTATCTTAGTTTTGTGACCACAAGGGAGAATCTTTTCTGTTAAACAGTCGCAGTGGAGACATTAATTTTATTTTGATTTAATTGTAATCGTGCTTTGAAATAAAATGAATAAAAATACATAAGTATAAAGAGTTTTCCCTTCATGTATTTATTGCATTTTTATTTATTTTCATATCATCCGCTATCAAAATGCCATAAATATACAATGAAGCAGGCATATAATGACAATGTTTTAGATGTTCTAATACATGGATAGAAAAAGAAACACATTTATTGATTCTGGTTGAAATTCAGTACTTTTTCTTTTTGTTTTGAATAAATGTATTTCAAAAGTAAATTAATCAAAATCTTGCAAATATTTTAGTTAGGATACATGTTAATTTTGAAATACTATGTTGTATATTTTTTTGAAACTCTGAATGGGGGAGAAGAAATTGCATAGGGTCCAAAAAGGTTGAGGGTGGTGCCACTTCCTAATCGTCATAATGAGTACGGAGTTTTGCAAATATGCAATGCGACAGAAAAGTATTTTGTAAAAGAAATGTAAATATTTTTAAAAACTTTTCTATGACCTCACAGAGTAATCCTACACATAAGGACTAAGGACCACTCATAAAAGTAAAATGTGAAAGTTAAAATGGTTTACAATTGAGCCTTCCCTTCGCAGGTTTTTAGTACTTTAAAATTTGTAGAATTAATTTTCAAAATATGTTAAGAGAATCTCTGTATATATAAAATCATTTCTTTCCTAAGCATTCTTTTAAGATGAAACCTAAACACTTTTGATAAAGAAAAACTTTTCATTTTCACGTTATTACAATACCGGCATAATAAAGCAAAACAAACTCAAGCTTATCATGAATAGTTTCTTGAGTTTATCTAATTAATTCAGTTAAATTGCTCGATTCGTGTTCCTAATGACTGTTTGATGAGTTTTAATTAGATCTGTTTCCGAGGAATTTTAATGAAAAGGAGACATAATTAACCTTTACCGAAAGCTAGTTTCTGCGCGCAATGAAGCGTTAGTACTCATTGGGTTTCTAGTTCATCTTGATTTAGTTATGCTCCCAACTCTCTTTTGCTTTGAACTTCTACATACTTGGTAAAATAATTTTATGCTAATAGCGTGTTATTTTAATAATAGTTTTTTTTTACAGAGTAAATAAATTTAAATTTAAATTTACTTTATTTATTTTAATTTTTTTTTAAATGTACTAGTTTTCTGCAGGAAAAACCCCTGTTAATCTAATAATATTTGAAAAGAAACGTAAGCAATATCTATGTGTGAGTGTTGTAAACTCTCTGTGATAACAAATATATTATAAATAAAATGCATGCCTCAATAACATGTTATATTATTTTGTACAATTATAATTTCTGAAAATTGAAAATAGTACTAAATTTTCATTTTTACGCAAAGATAATAATTGTTGTTTTAGAACATGCATATAAAATGTAAATGTTTTTTTTTTTTTTTTTTTTTTATAATTTTCCTTCTTTTGTGTAATTTGAGACTTAAATAGGAAATAATAAATTTACTCAACATGTTAAAATAATAATTAAAATCCTAAGAACATGGCTAAGTTTTTATCGCAAAAAAAGTTGCTGTTCAATGTAAAAATAATAATACTATAAGACCTAGGTTAAAATGTCGATAGCATTTTAAAGCATATATCTTTCTTTCTTCCTACATGTTAAAATAATAATTAAAATCCTAAGAATATGACTAAGTTTTTATCGCAAAAAAAGTTGCTGTTCAATGTAAAAATAATAATACTATAAGACCTAGGTTAAAATGTCGATAGCGTTTTAAAGCACCATTAAAAATAATGCGTATCAATGCATTTACCTCTTATAAGAGTACGGGCGAGATCTTCAAATTCTTCATTAGAATAAGAACAACAAACAGTCCCTAAAAAGGCCCATTAGATTATGATCATTACTCCAAAAAATCCCCGAGCATGGAATGAGGTCAACAGTTCCTAAATAAAATCAACCCATATTAAGGATCCCGATTAGTATAAAGAAAACAATTCCTAATAAGGTTTAACTTAAACTAAAAATTTCGAAAGCAATAAGGTTCCTAAATAACGTCTACAATCCCTAAAAATTCTCATTAAAATATTTATAAGAGAACCTGAAAAAATCTCAGATGCATAAGAACAACTGTTTAAAATAAATCCAAGAGTCCTTTGAAATTCCCGTTAGAATAAGCACAACAGTCCCTAAAAATCCGCATTAGAGTAAAGGAAAAAGGGGCTAGAAATTTCTATTAGAATGAAGAAAACAGTTAGTTAACAATGCTCATGACAGTCAGAACATTAGTTGCTAAAAGCTCCATTAGAATAAGGGTAACAGTTTTTAAATACTGTCTACAGTGCCTTTAAAACTCCCAATACAAATTAACGACAATAGCAGCTCTTAAAAATCCCAATTATAATAAGGAAGACAATCCCTAACAAATTCCCACTACAATCAGAGAAATTAGTAGCTAAAAAATATACTAGAATAAGGTTCAGAGTCCTTAAAAATCTAGACAAAAGTTCCTTTGCAAATAACTCATCAGCACAACAGATCCTTAAAAAAAGCCTACTTTATCATAATCAAGTATTCCGAAAAGTTTAATATAAAATGACGCTTTGATCAAAGGAAAAAAAAAATCCCAAACAAGACGGAAAAACCAAAAGTAAAAAAAGCAAATAGAAGTCTTGAGAATGGAAGTCTCTTGGGAAAGCTCAAAATATTCTAAGCCCAAGTATTTGAAAATAAAATATGAGTATAATATTAGCATAAAGGACAATTCCTAAACAAGGCTAACTGTACCTAAAAATTTCCAAAACCCATATCGGTAGCCTGCAGTAAACTGTGGTAACAGCAAAGACTTAAAATAGGTGCAAAAGAGTTTTAAAGAGTGTTCTAATTAACTTAGAAATTTGGACCACACATTTTCCTACACAAAAAAAATTGGTTTTCGATTGGCATAAATGACTTGACAGTGAAAGCATTTTTATCTCCACATCAGCATTTTATTATTATAATTATTATTTGCTTACTATTTCGATTGAAAACATGAACAATTTCGAATACTGGAAAAATTGTTTCAAGGTGCGTCAGAACATGTACCAAAAAAAAAAAAAAAACTCACCAAAATTTCCTACTTCTGGACATATTTATCTGGCCTGAAAGCGACAAACGTACCCCCTCACAGATACAATCACTTTTGTCTCCTTTTTTTCTGTAGATACGTAATGTAATAAATATATTAAATTAAAAGTAAATGCAATGTGCATTTTTTTTCCTTTAAAAATGCACATTGCGCACTTTCCTCCTTTTTTTTAAAAACAAAGAACGAGAATTAGATAATCCATGGAAAATTATTTCGTGGGGAAAATTCCCTTTCTGTAGCCATTAAGGAAACTTAAAGGATTTCCAAGGGGGTCAGTAAGTAAACCTGAATTAGAGTATATATATGTAGGACTGGCTTAGGTCGGTCTGAGTGATTGAGATTTTTGAGTTATCAAACGATAACTTCATTTTTTAAAATAGTTTTTCGTATTTTCACGTAATTTTTTTTAAAGCAGTTTTCTCATAAAAAGTTCGGTTTCCGACCCCAGAAAAATGAAACTGCAGATAGAAATGCAATTTATTTTATTATTTGTAAAAAATAATAGAGAAAGTCAAAAAGAAAATTCAACTATATTTTAAGAAGAAGAAAGGAAAAAAAAATATTTTAAAGGCAAAGCGTTTGATTACTTTCTAAACGATGAGGACATAAATCTCTCTCTCTCTTTCTCTCTCTCTCTCTCTCTCTCTATATATATATATATATATATATAGATATACACACATATTTATATATGCGTATTTTAGGTAATTTTAGTACGTATTTGAATGCACATTCTAATGATTTTTTGTTAATAAGGGCACCAGTACTAAATGTTACTTGCATTTGTTTAGCCTATTTCAAAGAAAATTGTCATGAATTAAAACTCTGGATATTGAATTTAATTTTATATATTTAAAAATAATTCGGAAACGTATTGATACCCTTTAGTTTCAGAAATATAAGGAATGAATAAAAGTGCTCCTTGATTTTTAAAATAGAAGAACATTGATTTTCTTCATATTAGAATTCGTTCGTTTAGCGAAAGTTGCCAATATGTGCGATAAACCCACAAACATAGCACCCACAACGCAGACATCCAAAGGGTCAGGTGAACGACCTTTCGTATCACGGCCACCGTTTTTGGAGGTCAGGCGTTCCTCCAAAATCGCGGCGTGGAAGTATGTTTCCGCATAGTTTCTCCCCTGTCCTTCTGAGGGGCGGGTGAATTTTTACTGTCTACGCTGATAGAGCGAGTTTTTTGTGTCATTCTGTCGTTGCGCAATACGGGAACATAGCCCTGCTTTGTTGAGAGAAATATCGCGTCTGCTTGTAAGTCAGCACGCCAACTTCTTCCGCGAATCTTCTTGTTTTACGAGTAGAATACAAAATGCAGATGAAACCATTTTTTTTTACATTTTCATATTTTATGAATAAAAAAGGGTTGGTCCTTGTTCCAGTAACTCATCTTGTTTTTTAAACGGAATTTCATGAAATATTAAATTGGAATTTCAAATAACATTTCATTCTTTCATTTTTTAATACCATTTTATTTATTCAAAATAAAAATCCAGACTGGGTCAGCTTCTTCCAATTTACACCTTTTTCAATGTGAACCCATAGCGGACGTACCTTTTTTTCTACTTCACCCCCCCCTACCCTGTTAGCACGTGGCCTTAGGGCTGCCCCCCCCCCCGGCATGGGTAAGTGAAGTTTATCAACGCTCGCTCCCACCAGGAGATTACCATAGCTGGGCGCCAGCCCAGTCTTATTTCTTTGCTGTGTGGACCTGGTCCTCCTTAATACCCCTATGCTTGAAGAGCATCATTGGAGGGTTTTGGTTCCCATAGCGGGCGTACCACACAATATTATACTTATTATAAGTTTTACAAAGATATTTATGACTTTGAAAAATATGAATGAGATTCAAACAAAAGACAAAATGAACACAGCAAATGTAACATGGAAGTATAAACAGTCATTTTGTTTTCTTTTTCTTTCATTGCATTTTTAACGATAATAACAGCAACAATAATAACAATAATAAATGAATTCAAAAGAATAACAAATACTTTTTTTGATAACAAATTGAGTATGAGAAAGTTGAACGAGACGATGGAATAAGATTTGCGTGACTCGCGGTTTAGTTTTTATAATGATTTGAAATGGGAACTGCTGTACAGGGTCAGGTGGGGTAAAGTGGTCATACGGCACATAAAAAGCTATGGCTTTGAAATAAATGAAGCAACTGGCGCAAATTTTTAATTTTAGCTTTTAATAATTAGAAATTAAATTTTGCATTCAAAATTATTTTAATGGTTACTCTTTACTTGAAGAAAACAGTCAGTTTGTTTCATTATACAACACTTTGAAATTGAATCAGCTCTTTTACGTTATCTATGACATTTTGTTTTAAAAAACTTGCAGCAAATGGACGATGCAGGAAGCTTTACACAGATCTTGAAAATACTTCCTCACTAACCGTGAAGCTAGATTTAGCTTATATATTATTTTATAGTTCTTTAAGTAAGATGGGGTAAAGTGGTCATAGTATTAGGCTTAACATGGATCGATGCTCTAAAATTACTTCAGGTTAATTTATAAGGTATACCAGGACTTAACTTGCATAGGCACTCACGGGAGCTCAGCTTTCATATTTATTTTCAATTTGAAAAAAATTTTAAACTATTTTAGGGAATTCAGGCTTACGCATTAAAATAAATTTTGAAGACTACAAGGCTCAGCACTTCTTTTGTCCAAAAATTACGCCACAAGGCAGATGTTAGTTTAAACATTTACTTTACTAATACTGTATTCTTTTTCAATTTTTTAAAATTTACTCTTTAGTGAACAGGATTAAACGCAACTGCGCTCAAATGCGAGAGAGATTGAAATTATTATAAGATGGCCTTCTTACAATGGTGTGTTTATCTCTGAAAATTTTTTAAAAGCACTTTTAATAAAATAATTTTCAAGTTTTCAATAATTCAAAACAGACTTATTATAAATATTATTAAGATGTAAATGTTTAGAACTAGCAGCTCTTCGAACAAGAACAAGTTCTGTTCGAAGTACTGCATGAAAGAGAGAGAGAATTAAAAATAGCTGAGTTAAAATATGTATTTACCTCTCAGTTTGATTTTTAATAAGCTCTATAATTATCTCAGAGCTATCTTATTAGCAATGTTTTCTTAATGTGTAATTTAAGCAATTTAGTCATTCATTAAAAGCTACTTTTAATTTTTCCACGGAAAATTTTGAATTTCATATTTATGTTTTATTACATGTATTAAATGAAAGGACAGACTTTCCGTCTAATATTTAGGGATTTAAACCTAAGAATACCTGCCATTATATATCCTACAATATTTTGCTACATAACTTTGTTTTAAAACTTTCTATGCAGCATCTTAAGAGACTGATGTACCTTACGAGGCGATATGAAGATAAGTCCAACTTTTGACCGTAATAGAGGGCATTGATAAATTCAGCTGGGTGAAATAAAATTGTTTCCTTCCTAAAATGCACCTTTGTTGAGTATTTTGAAATATTAGGGTTATTAGCACTTTTATATGGTATTTTTTTTTTCAATCATGACCACTTTACCCCAACCCATGGGGTAAAGTGGTCATAAATACATCCCAGAAGGAAGGCGTTATGAAATTATTTTACTTAATTATTTTCTGCCCAAAATATGATGCAATCTGTTCTTTAATAACGTAATGTAAAATATCAAGCAAAAAATCTGAAGGTTTTGAACAAATTCTTATATTTATTGGCGACGAAAGTTGAAAAACGTGGTTTTTATGACCACTTTACCCCACCTGACCCTAGTGATTTTAAAACTCATATTTATAGATGTGCTCCTAAAATCTTACTTGATTTTTTCTTATTAATTTCAGGTGGGAGCAGAGTTATACAGCCATATTCGTGTCATGATCCAGTATCTAATGAAGAAGGTGTTTGCATGTTTTCATGGAACTGCCAAAATTCAAACGGAACACATTTGACATACTGCATGGACAGATTTTATTTTGGAAGCTGTTGTAAGCTTCCTCCAGGTGTATACGTAGCAACGCCCCCTTCTGTAATATCTAATGAAGTTACTATTTCAGAAAAATTTAAGCCAAAACCTAGCACACAACAAAGTACGACCAGTAGGCCGTTAACAGAAAAGTACAACGCATTAGATCAAAAGAAAACTACAAACAAATTTAAACAGGAAATTACAAAACCAACAAAGGGTACAGCTTTTCCACCTGGCCTTGTTACGTGGAGGCCTTTGGAAGAAACTGTTACCACAGAAGTGCCTATTAAGAAGAAGCCCACGAAAACATTTTCCACAAAACCTTTGTTTGCTAGCTCTACAAAGGAAGAAACAGAAAGTTCTACTAGAAGATCAAGTGAAAAGCCAGTCTCAACTACAACGTCAACAGTAACAAGAAGGAGGACAAGACCTACAAGGCCACATGGATATTCCACTGTAAAACGAAGGAGGCCAACTAGACCACATTCTGTCAGGAATAGCACTTCTACCAGAGTAACAATAAGAAGAACCAAACCTACACGTCCTTATTCTCGACCAACAACTAGTTTTGATAGAGTCAGCACACAAATCTCAACGAGCACAATTGGCACTTGGTCAAACATTCTGGACAAAACAACACGTCCTCACTTAATTTTTACGACCAAAAGATCAAGTCCATCTACAACGACAAGAAGAGAAACTCCCTTTACTACACCTCGAACAACGGTAACAAGAACCACTCCATCTACAACGACAAGAAGAGAAACTCCGTTTACTACACCTCGAACAACTGTAACAAGAACCACTCCATCTACAACGACAAGAAGGGAAACTCCGTCCACCACCGCTCGAACAACTATAACAAGAACCACTCCATCTACAACGACAAGAAGGGAAACTCCGTCCACCACTGCTCGAACAACTGTAACAAGAACAACTCCATCTACAACGACAAGAAGAGTTGGGACGACCCCTGGGCTAATAATTCGAACAACAACGAAAGCACCACAAATTCATGCACATTTTAGTACACGAAGGTCTACTGAAGTTCCTATTAGTAGAAGACCCACAATACCAGTGCGACTTCCACCGACAACTAAAAGACCAATATCTTCAATACAGACTAGACCAACATTGCCTCCGACGTTTTCTTACACAATAAAAAATATTTTAGAAGATGAAGAAACCACAACTGAAATCATTACATTCCCTCCATTTCCCGGTGTCACAAAAAAATCCACATCTGGTGTACCAATTCCCATAACAACACCGAAGCGGCCAATGGTAACATCGAAGCCACGACCTAGTAGTCCTTCCACAATCACAAGCACAACTGAGAAGACGACCTTTGCATCAACTACAGATGTTCCTTCAACTACAGAGAAGAAAACTCCTAGCCAAGACTACACCACAGGTAAGGGTCTTTAAGGTAACTTAGTGTATAAAACTTCTTCACTTGATTAAAAAAAACGAAAGAAAAAGAAATGAAAAAAAGCACTCTGGGGAACTGTCCAAAGATAGACTTAAATAGTAAATATGTAGACTAAAAATTGAAGTAAAACAAATTCAAAATCAGTAAAATTACGTTAAAATGACTGCAAACTCGTGAAACAAGATTAAGCGTAATTTAAAAGAAATATGCTGATACATAGTCCACATTTTTACATGAAATATTTACAAAAAAATGTAGTTGTAGTGTTAGCTAGAAACGTGGTTTAGGTTTTCGTGTAATGAAAAATTTCGAATAAAATGAAAAGGACAAAGCGAGAGAGAGAGAGAGAGAGAGAGAGAGAATGATAAAGCTTTCATAAGCTAAATAAGTTAACAAGTTGTATAAAACAGAGAGAAAGACAGCGAGAGAGAGAGAGAAGTTGAATATATTATAGAGAGAACTATATTCTAGTAAATAGTAGAAGCAATAATAGTTAAAACTTAAAGTAAAAATAGATTGAATTCAATTTTTTAATTAGAATATAATAGTAATTTTGGAAAAAAAAGCTCAATACATTTTTTTTCTTTTCGGTATTGGAAATCCTTAACTGCGATAGTTTAGTAATATCAAAACATATTTATATTTCCGAGTTTTAGTTATCGCATTGATAACTATTATTTTAAATTTTGCAACGTAACTTTTGTTTTTAAGTAATGAAAAAACATTTTTTTAAAAATCATTAACTTATTTATCTATACGTTCAAGATGTCGTACGAATAATTTTCATACACTGAGTATTAAGAACAGTTTGAACAATTCACTGCATTCAAATTGTGTTCAATTTTTTGCTTATTGAGCCCTTTCTTTACTAAAATGTTATGCAAACTTTTTTATTACTTTTTTAAACTCTAAACCTGAGTATGAGTCTGAAAGGTAAGGTGATGGTTTGTTATACAATGATCAATCTGTGTTATTCTTATAAATAATTTTTCTTGTATAAGTTGTAGTAAACCTATGTAAATCAGTCATGTTTTGCTCCTTCAACATAACTTGCTTAATTTTATGTAGTTTACCCTTTGCAAATGCTATTTTGATTTTAACCTTGTTTCTTTTACATGCTTACCTTTGCTTGTTGCTTGCTAAGATATTTTATTAATGCTTCATTCGAGCCCTTTTGTATAAAGCTGCCATTTCCAAATTGCAAAATTTCAGCAAAAATGTTTATGTTTGAAAGAAAAGGAAGTATAAGTAGTGGCGAATTTAGTTACCGTAGAAGTCACACTTCTGTGCTTTAAAAGAGATTTATTAAAGCTCTTAAGATCTTAAGCGAGTTTCTTCCTTGCGAAACATAGATTTTATTTTTTTATTTTATTGACTTTGGGTTTCTCATATTACAGATTTCTTCCCGCTCAAATATTTCGTTTATTTTTAGACGACTTCTGAGATTATTATCGAGTTTCATAGCTCAAAAATAACCTGTTTGTATTGTTAATCTTCACTGTGAATTCTATGCAGGTGGTTGATTATATTATTTTTTTAAAATGTGAAATGACCATTTGAAAATACATTCTCCTTAACATGAATTTTAAAAGAAAATAGCAGAAAATGTTTGTTAAATTTTAAAATAAAATAATAAAGCCCCCAATAAAACCTATAAAAATAAATAAACCCTTTTTACAAAATACTGATCACATTAGGTTTTTAAAAATATTTTCTATCTCTCAGCAGAAGTAACATATAACAATAAGGGAAGCTTCAGAATATTTGGATGAAATCACTCCAAAATAGGGAAAAAGCATGTTTGCAACATTTTTGTTATAGTAATTAATAAATTTTTCGCTTTTCAAATTGTATATTTAGCAAATATTTCACAAAACCCCACGAATAATAATTTCGCCAATAAGTGTTCTTGACTAATGGCTTTATTCATTGTGAAGTATTATTATTTTAGTAATTCGTTGTTTCGTTTTCGGATATGTGTTGGCCATAGCATTCATTATTTATTATAAACGAGGATAATAAAATAGTAATAATTCCACAACTTTTAACATAAATTTAACCTAAAATGAAAGTTAACGTTATTTTCAATTATCAATTAACTTATTATCAAGCGATGCATAAAACAACTTTATTATGAGTGAATATCCCTTAATTACAGCATAGATAACTTTTAATAGGGACCTGATTGCAAGAATAAATTAATGCACTGAATAACCTGTTCGTACTTCTTTTGGGTTTTACACACATAATGCGCATCGCAATAAAAGGCAGTTTTTCAATATTTATTTCTTTTAAATATATTGAAACTAGCAGCCATCAATACGTTAGGGCTCGAATGATAGACACAGGAAACATTTGCATTAATTCATTTTCATTTTTAATTGCATTAACAGAACTTGCTGAAACTCACACTGCAACTACAGAAGATAGTCTATCCACCATTAGCTCAAGCAGTGGATTAGCCTCTTCGACGCTTAACCCAAACATTGCTCAAACAACAAATGTCGGAGAAGACACGACTGAACAAAGGTTTACTATGACTAACACTAAAATAACATTACTTGATCATACTTCCTCAGCATATCGTCCACAAGTTTTGTATGATGCAAACGGGAATGAAATACCTGTAGACCAGTCCACTGAAGTCACTGTTGCAGAAACGGATTATTATGGAAGCAAAACACACGGCATACAAACTGAAACTGAAAAAGAAATGAGTCAGGAAGACTCTGAAACGACACAGATGCTTTTTACAACTAAAGTGCCAACAGTTTCAACAGACAAAACTGTTTCAATTCAAGAGACAGCTGCAACAGAGCAATCTGTAGGAGAAAGTCATTTGAAGATACAGACAACTACAGGAAATGAAGGCTTCAGCGTTGTACCTAATGAGTTTTCCTTTGAGATATCTGATGCTACAACTACAGTCAAAAAAGAGGATGACGATTTATCAACACGCAATACAATATATACTACTTTTTCTGAAGAATTGCACAAAACAGACGAAACTACCTATAACAACGCGTTACTGAAGACAACAACTCAGGGAATTTTTGATTTTGATGAGCTTTCTGAGATGGAAAGTAAACAAAACAAGACGTCAGTTCCCATAACTATGATTGATAACCATAGCTCATCTCCAAAAACAGGAAAGCCTACAAGTGAAATATACAGCAAATCTACGACATCAAGTTTATACAATAAAAAGAGACCCATACAATCGACACAACACGAATCATTTGCGGATGAAGACCTTTATGACATTTATGATTATTATGATGAAATTTTTGAACCTCATGATTTCCATCAAGCTTCTCAGTCCACGATCAGAGATTCCAATACGGAACAAAAAACGACTCAAGAAATATTGATATCTGAGACACTCCCAAATAGTTATGAAGCGTTAGTCCAGAAACCTAATTCATCTTACGTCTACCAAGAAGTTCAGCAAACAAAGTATTCAACATTAATGTATCAAAACAATACAAAAACTGACTTTCTTCCTGAGACTACAGTTGCTTCCTTCAAACCTTCATTCGATATTCAGCAAGAAAATATTCTATCTTCTAAGATACCTCACATAACTGAAACTCCTGATCAACAGAAAATACCTTTAACACATGATCATGTTCAGCCTAATGAAGATAGAACAAGTGAAATACACCAGTCTTTCGTGACTCTTGCTCTAAGCGTTGGTTCAGAAAGCTCAACCCAACATCAAAAACAAGACGATATTATGGACGAAATTAAGTCAGAAGAGATAAACTCAAAAACAAAATATCCTTCTTCTTCTGGAAGTCTAAGTGAGAACATTGATTTATTTACTGTACCTTATGATGTAAATTTTGTTGATAGGTTAACTACAATAAGTGTTGATAATGATTTCGGAGAAACGGCGTTTGAAGTTGTGAATAACAGTTCTACAAGTGATATTAAAACAACCATTGTTACAATTGATAATCATAAACCACCATCAACTGATAATAAATTATTTGATTCAAACATTTCTACAATATTGCCAAAAGTTACGCCGCCTTCTGAGGAGCAGGAGAAAGACAGTCAAGCTGACATGATAGATAATTTTGTAAAAACTTCAACTACAACCAGATTTTTTCCTACCCAGGAGAGTCTAATTCAAACAAAAAAACCATTATATGAAATCACAGGTGACAATTTCGGTGATGAACAAATCACAGAAGATTTTGCAACAAAACGTCAAACGGTTCGATACCCTTTTCCTACTATACACATGCAATACACGACAAAATACCCATGGAGTACTCAGTCAGATATTCTACAAAAGCAAACTACTAAATATAATCTTATCAATCAAAATAATGATGAAACAGTTTTCCCTACATACATTGAACCAGAAACTTTGGAAGCGTTAACAGAACTTTTAACTACAAATGATATACACTCTTCACTTGCGTCGGAATCGAAGATTTCAACAAAACCGACGCATGATATTCAACAGAACATTTTAACTGCGCTAACAAACGAAGAAAATGCCATGGATTATACGAAAAATACCGTGAATATGGAAGAGAATCCTGTTTCAGAAGATACTCGATGGCCAGTATTTTCAGAAATTACAAAAAACTATCCATCCACCATTGCTGACTCATTGAACCTGTTGACCGACATGGTAGATGAATCACGTAAAAAAACACCTTGGAGTGACGTAAGCACAAGCAAATTTTCAGAAGATGGAAAAACTACAACAAGTCAACAAACTGTGAAAACAACGTATGCTGCTGGAATGACGAACACAATGGCAGAAACTGAAATCATGAGCACCACAGATGAGTCAATTCCGGAGATGACAATTTCTACTCATGACACTACTCAGCAAGTGAACGAATCATTAAATCAGGAAATTACAAATCAATTCGAAAGCACCTACGAATCCACTACATTTTCACCAACAAACATTAAACAAGGCACTACATCTACTGCTACTGAAACTACTATTGGAGCTATGACAACAACCGTTTCCAGTACAACAGAAATAGATCTTGCGTCAGCAGATTATAAAGAAGGTAAGGCAAAACGGAAGATAATCAAAGTGAATGTTCTTAGATGATCCAGTATTTACGTTAAGTGTTTGTTGTACACATTGCGTACAATAAAGTTTATACTGTAAGGTAAAGGTGTTTATACTGTAAGGTATAAACGTCATTTGTTTAACAAATTATTATTTCGGTATAATTCAATTTTTATACTTTCTCTTTATTGGCTTAGTTAACTTTTATTGGGTTTTAAAAACATTAATTGCTTAAACTAGTAATGCTACTAAATAACAAATTAACGAATTTGATTGGACTGCTAAATATTACTAACTTTTGTTTTGCTGATGATTGTTTTAAATCCATGATGAGTTGTGAATGTGTCTTTTTTAGTATAATCATTATTAGTTTGAATTCGTCCTGTTCCGCGCAATGACAAATAAATTCAAAAATAATTTTCTATTTCTGTTTCTTTTTTTAGAAAAAGTATTAATTATTATTATTGTTTATTACAAATATTTTATATTACAAATACATAACTATTAAAAGTGAATGCTATATTTTGTTCAAGAAACACCTACTCAGATAAACGAATTATAACATATCATTTTAAATATTTCGATCACCAGAAAACATTATTTTGAAAAAGAAAAAAAAAACGCACAAGAACAAGGAATAAAAGGACAATGATAATAATGTAGCAAAAAATTTACTAAAGAAACTTGAACATAAGTAAAAATCTTCGTGTATTTCTTTTCAAATTTTAATTGTAAATGTCATACCTCACACAAGATTAGCAGGTGCTTGAAATTCAAAATTTGGAAATTTGTCTTCCAAATCACCTTTATGTGACGTTTTACATTAATAAGCATTTGAGTATGTTGTCTTGATATGTATTAACTACATGACTGACATATTTCTGACAACATGTATATATTAATTAAAACTACGTTCGTAGATCCCTTATCTTACTTAGTAAAAAGATGCAAAAATAATGTTATGGTAAATTAAAAACTAATAATTATTTGTCTCAGCGTATTTTGATTTTCATTAGAGCTTACAGTATTTCATTTCTAATCACTTTAATGAGAGAAAAAAAAGTGTTGTATTTGTAATAGGTACTGATTTTCTTTCTTTTTTTTCTTTTTTGCACATTATTTTGACTTCTGAAGGTAAATAATGAAGTGCAATTAAAATAAAAAAAAGGAGAAAGAATTTCAGGTGCTGAAAAATGATTTTTTTCTTAAATGTATGTTAATGTGTAAAAGTTTAGCATTAAACGTACAATAAATCACGTCCATTAATGCATTCGGAATAATTTAAGCAATCTTTAAAAGTCCCCCTTAAAATACGAAAATAGTTTTTGTTAGATAGAAAAAAAACCGTCAACCGGCTGTATGCTGCAAGAAATAAAATTTAAACCGTTTAAAAAGAAAGAATAAATCAATAAAAGACATTTTAAAGCCAAAGAAAGAAATGGATAAAAAAAGGAGCGTAACGTATTTACCAAAAAAAAAAAAAAGAAAATTAATATTACTTTGGTTTTACTGTAATAACACTATATAATATCCAGAACTTTGATAATTTGATGCTTTTCAAAAAAAAAGTGTTAACGAAACTGGAAAAAAAGCGCTGCCACTCTAAGAAATGTGTAAAAGATTTTAGTAGTATAGACCATAAATAAATTAAAAATAAAGAAGGATTAAAGTACATTAATTTTTAACGGAGATTTCAAATACAGCGAAGCCTCACTCAAAATGCTAGAGAAACGTTTTGATTATTAGTATATTTGACATTTTTTACAACAATGGCAGCTACATATTGATTTATTTGTTCACACGGCAACTGCAACAATTGTTGAAACGACGGCAACAATGCAAAAATAAAATAAAAACTTCAAAAAAACTGCGTTTTAATTAATATCTCCGTTAATTCAAGCTCCACGCGGATGAGACCGGACGATATGGACTTCCCCGGAAAATTCCGAATCCGACGACCGGCTCGACGTCGCACAGTCTGCCGTTCTCGAGGAGATGACGTGAGAGACGGACAGACACACGTACAGACGCGGGCAGGTTTTAATAGAGTAGATTGTTATGCTCTCAAATGTTATTAAAAGTTCAAAAAAAAAAATGGAAATGTGCTTTAAAGTAGTGTTTTTTTCTGAGGTGCAAGTACACATGCTCATATAATATATCGTGGCATTTGACAGGGGGTAACGAGCGGGGTTGGGGTACATTGAAGTGTGACATTTTGCGACAAAAGGGGAGGGTCGTAAAACATGTTGAAAAAAGTGTAACGTCATTTATGAATGGCCCCTAGAAAAAAAATTACGTGTGCACCTGGGGTCAAACCTTTAGTCTTTAGGATCTAAATCTGTTTAATTTTTTTGTTTACAAGCAAATAAGTTTCTTTTAAATAGTACATACTTATACATATATATTATAATATGCTATATTCTGATTGAGTTTTAAACATGTTTCTCTGTTCTGTAACTCATAGGAACAATCCTAAATTTGAGCAAACATTCCTTAACATATTCTTTTTTTTAATTAAAGTTCTTTTTTCTGTTTTTTGATTACGAAAGACCAATGTTTACTGAAATTCCAGTTCATTATAGTTTTATATAAAATTTGAACATTCTATACAAAATTTAAAATTTTGCAGTAGAAATTTTAGACTAAAGACCTATATGTTCTATATTGATTTCAAGCATATTAGTATATGCTTATTAAATTCTTTATTATAATTTTCAAAACCTTTATCTAAAAGTTTGTTTTCATTTTTCTTCTTTTTTCCAAACAATTGAAAAAAAAAAAAAAAAACATAGTAATAACACTATTGTGAACTTACACAGAAAATTTTTAAAGATTTCCTAAAAGATAATCAAGTTATTTATTCTTTTCTTTGTAACATCAATAATAATAATAATTAAACTCGTTTAAAATAATTACTAAAACTTCAACAAACGCAACATTCATAAAAATCTTGCGTTTGTATTAAAATGTACATAAGGAGAGCTTTTTCGTTGCCGTGTGCTTCTTCTAAGAATAAGAATGCCATTATACTCCTGAACTTTCACGTTATTGTAATCTTGAGAAAGATTTAAAACATATTTTACTATTTTGATATTTTTTCGTTTTTGTTTAGTGTGCGGTCGACCAATGCCAGGGCCAGTAGGGAGAATTGTTGGCGGTGGAAATTCATATTTTGGTGAATGGCCTTGGGTGGTAAGTTTTGAAATCCTGTTTATTTTTTGTAGGATAGTATTTATTTGTTGGAACTAGTTTAACGAATGCACATAATTTTCATGGTGTATTTTCTTGAAGTATTTTTTGAACTCACAAAACCTTTTCCCCATCTGTTACATAAAATATTTGCCGTGAGAGGGAAAAAAGCAACTAATAACAGTTACTAAAATTTTTCAAAACTACATTCATTTCATTAAAATTACCTAACTGCGTCAATGCGTCAATTTAAATAAATAGTCTCGTTTTTATGTAGGCTATCTATAATAACATTTGAGCCACTTCGTGAGTGCTATGTCTAACATTTTTTTTTTTTTGCTAAAAACGTTTTATAAATGTATTGCATAAATAATTTTTGAAGCAAACGGATCGTTAGGCAGTACATAAGTTTGCCTGTTTAATGTTGCCACGCACTTTAGTGTTTTATTACACAGATAGCACGATAAAGGTCTCCAAATTTTAAAAATCTTACATGCCCAGAAGTTGTTTTATTGCACATTAATAAAAAAAAATTGAGTTTGTCATATAGCATTAATTAAACAAAATTTAAATCAACTGCTTTATATCTGAATCAATAATTATTTTAACGTTAATCTAAATCATTAAAAGATACAAACAAAACAAACAAAATATTACATACAAATACAAACAAAACAAAGAAAATATTACATAATATGTCGTATCAAGTCAAAATCTTCAACATTTTAATTGCATTACCAATTTTATTGTTGACGTACATGTCCGTCAACATGTCAATTTTGAGTTCTGGTAAGGATGCGGTAATTTTTAAATAAAATACGAATTAATAAAGTTTTGGAAAGAAATATTTGATCGAAAAATGTCATGCCTTTCCGGGCATATACGACCAGAAGATTCATGCCCGATCGCAATTTTTACATGCCTTGGGCATGTCGGGCAATATAATTTTCGAGCCCCGGTACGATGCAACATGCGGCGTGCCTGTTGTTAATATTAAACACATTATCAACAGGAGATAAGAAATTCAGCCTTTTTTGCGTAATTACATAAACAGAACTACATTTCCAGCTCTCAAAGAAGTATTTCATTACCAGGAAAGGGAAACTCACGACCTTCTTCGAACTTTTAAAAGGCTACTAACCATTTCATTTCATACGAAACTACGTATTTTCAATAGGTATAGTTCTAGTTGTGGTATATTTGCTTTACCATTAGGTTTGTTTGAAGTAAACTAATATCTACATTAGTTTTTTAGTATTTCTAAAATATAAGTTTAAAAAATATGGTACAAAAATAAACCTCAAGAACTTGTTCACGCAAAAAATTTAAACAACGTAAAATTGGATGAAATGCCTTAGTAATGATCAGACTTTTCTAGTGGTAAAGTAAAGGAAATGATGTTGCTGTGGGAATTCTTCAGAGTACTGAGTATATGGTACTCCAAAAATATTCATCACGTATGTGCAACATTTTTGTGCTGACTTAAATCGAATCTATTTTTTCAATAATTAATATTTCCAGTTATTAAACAACTTCTAAACATTTATAATGAAAATTATACAAACCTTTACATAGTAATGAAATCTTTAGCTGTGATAAATCTTCATATGTAACATATGTAACTACAACCATATTGTAGATGTATATATTTCTACGTAACTTTACCATCACTTACACGTAATATTTTGCTAAGTTAAATATAATTAAATTATTTTTTTCGTTTATTCCCTCTCAGGTTTCCTTGAGACAGTGGAAAAAGAACACTTTCCTTCACAAATGCGGTGCCACGCTTTTAAATGAGTTCTGGGCAATTACGGCTGCTCACTGCGTTGAAAAGTAAGTACAATATTTCAGCTATCAAATAAAAATACAAAACATATTCTTTTTTTTTCAAGACACACCATGTAAAATAAATTATTCATTTCAAATTTGATTAATACCAACATAATCCTTTGACGGTTTTTTTTTAAAATGAAGTATCATAACCTAGTAAAGTAACGGTTGTAAACGTGATTACTTCTAAGAATAGGATAAGGATTTATTACAGGTTTGCCCTCTGAAAAAGTCTGAGTATTACACAACAGATATTGTAACGAGAAGAATAATTTTATTTCTTAAAAAATCACGAGAACGAATCGTACTCTAGTTATTCTTGATATTATCATAAACATATTGAACAGAATGCTTAACATTACTTATAATGTAAACATATGAAACTGAATATTACACCAGAAATATTGGACTATATACATATTACATTAACTCCGTTTTAGCCAATGCATGGCATATATTTGATATCTTTACTGTAGAATAAGTATGAAATACAAACTCTAAGATAAAATTCATCAACAATGAAAGAAGTAATAGCAAGAATAAACTGCTTCGATTTACATAAATCAAAGCTTAAGAATGTAACACATCTAAAATATCTTTCAAAAACTTTGTTTGTGTGCATATAATATGAATTCGTATTAACGTTTGCAAAAAATAAAGCCATACCTCTTGACGGATTGAAACAAATTTGGCCCAAAATTGAATAATCTTCATCCCGTAAAAGATAAAACGCAAGAAATCTTTTGGAAAATTCCTTTTCTTTTAAAATTCCCGTTAGGGATCATTCATAAATGATGTCACGCTTCGAGCGGGGAGAGGGGGGTTCGTGAAATTGTGACCAGGGGAGGGGAGGGGGTAACAAGAAGTGTGACATCATGCACTATGCAGCATAGCGTGACATGTGACAAAGGGGGAGGGGGTCCGCTGAAGTGTGACATATTGTGACAAAGGGGGGAGGGGGGGTCAAATATATGGGAAAAAAGCGTGAAATCATTTATGAATGGCCCCTTAAAAAATTGAAAATAAAAAATAGAAAAAAAATGCATTTCCTTTTCTTAAACTCATAAGCTGATAACCGAAACAAGTTGTGTCTGATAATGTGTTGTTAAGTTTTACAATGAAGAATAGTACACTCTTTATCGTTAATTCGTTTTTTGTGAAATGAAGCTAAAATATATACTTACAGTACTAATTTTTAGAATTAATGAGCATTAACTTAAACATTACGTTTCATCTGGAATTAAAAAATCTTGAATTCAAATGGTTCTAATTAATTTTTCATTTATTTATAAACCCGTGCGCATGAGTTCTAAATTCAACTTCATTGTCAATTTTTACGGAACACTGTTACCAATATGTGTTAGTGCTGTTACCAATGTGTATTTAATAATTTCATATCCCTCGCGAGAGAAAAAAAATCCGTTGGTACCGGAATAAATGTCGTTGCAATCTTAATGCTTTAAATAAATTCTTCTTTAACAAAATTTATGTGTTTTTAATGTGCTTTTCCATTAAACCATGCACGCGATTCTTGTCAAAAATTAAATCCTCGTACCAGCGGTTAGTAGTGGACTACTGTACTAGTGATTTTAAACTAACTAATGACTTAATAAAATAATTTTTGGAAAAAAATAGAACCGACTTCAACTAATAAATTGTGCTAAAAAGTAAAAGATAAGTTCATTTTTTAAACCACATCAGTACGACTTTTAAACACAATTTTGGAGGTCGGTGTAAAATTATGACAGTCTGATTACCATTATACCACGTGTTATTTCATATTGGAAGCGTTACACACTCTGGGCCATTTATATTTGTAATTGATTCATGATTATAAAATATTTTATCTATCATAATTTTGCACCAAAAATTATGTTTAAAAGTCGTATCGATGCTGTTTAAGGAAGGGATTTACTTTTTAGCACAATTTATAATTTGAAATCCGTTGTTTTTTTTTTTTTTCTTTCCAAGATTATTTTAATTCATTATTTTTAGTGTAAATACTTTTTTCATACGAATCCTTTATTTAAAAAAAATCATATCAAAGGGCATACCTTCTTTGACTGACTAACATCAAAAACTAATCATTTGTATGATAAATTCAGTTTTGAAGTTCATTTTAAAAAGTCACAAGAGCAAACAACTTGGAAGAATTAAATTTTTGCTTCAGAAAAACCTTAAGTAAAATTCTTATTTATAATTGCTTTTACTATTACTGCTTAATGACAATAAACTCTTTTTAACAATGAGTTTTTTAATTTTTCCAACAATGAAATATCACGCCAAGCCTTTTCAATTAAAAGAAAAATACTTCTTTTTCACTCATAACGTTTTTTCTAAAGAACAATTGTAGTGAAATTGATGTGCGATATTTCAGTTAGACGACTCTCTATCGATTTATAAAAAAAATCACCAAAATCGGTTCATTTAGTTAAAAGTTATGGATGAAAAAACAAAAAAAAAAAAAAAAAATCACTACAAAACTGCTTATAACTTTTTTTCTAATTATCGAACATGGTCAAGCGAGGATAAGTGACCTATGGGATTTAAAAAAAATAATCATCAAAATCGGTTCATCGAAAGAGAAGTTATCCCCCAATGAGCAAAACAAAAACCAAAAAAAAAAAGACATGCAGTATGAACTCATAACCGTCCTCCTTGTGGAAGACGGTTAAAAAGGATCAGTTTTGCAGAACTTAAAGTGCACTAATGATAGCATGAATCATCGTATGTATATAAAACTAAAGTAAAATTTTTTGTTTAAACTACTTTTTTTTTCATTTCTTTATTGATTGTAAAACTGCGTCATGAAAAAGAAATATTTAAAAAAAATATCCCAATTCAGTTTTTGTCCTTGGTGCGACTTTCCTCGGTATAGTATGGCTGTCACCAGTACGTGCGAAAGCAATCCTAAGGCCTCGGCTAACAGGCAGGGGTCTGGTGGAGAAAAGTATAGTATGACTTATGTCAATCAGCTAATCTTAGAGAAGATAATATCTTTAATTGGGATATTATTGGTTAAAATGACTACATGTCGCATTATAGGGTTAAAATCCGAACTTAGAGCGAAGTGAGGTTTGAAAAATAAAACGGTGCACTGGCAAAGACATAACATGAAAAAGGCTTGTCACCCTTAAAAAAAGAAGCAGAAATTTGTTTGTTGCGGGCACATTCTTCATGGCTTTAATTTCTTTACAGAATAAATAGGCTTATATAATATGCTTTACATATTAAATATATGCTTTCGTTGTTGAACTCTAGCCTGAAGATTGCGACACGAATTACTCGATAAACATATTAAAGAAATATATTTCCTTTTTTTGACCCTTGAACTTTGGAAGTTTCCAGAAGTTTATAATCACCATAAAATTATGACTTTCGTTTTTAAACTTTACCCTTTTAACTGCAATTATTTATCGCCATTGCGTTTCGTAAATCTTCCTAAAGTGTAATTATTATTTGACGTTTGGCGTCTAACAATTATGCATGAGATTTTCCGTGTTTTAAAATTACTTTTATAATAAATATGTATTGGTGTATTTCAGATATATAGGGGTTGTAGAGGGCATTTTGTTTTATTGGGAATTTATAGTTCAAGGCTGTCATGTAACCTGTATTTGAGCTTTGGAAAAGTTGCACTAGCACTTAAGCATTGAAAAACGTAGCGGGCGCTGGAGCATGCGCATTATATCGAATTTGATTTTTACTGTAAATTTATATATTATTATTCTTTGAATTTTTTACCAATAAAAAGCTTTGTCTAATTTTCTTGTTTATGTGTACTTTCAATTGATTAATTGTGCATTTCACTCTGCTTTTAAACGTTTTGTGTGTACTTATTTTGTTTTCTTTTTCCCCTTTTCTTTTCTTCTTTTTTTTTCAAAAACTCTTTAATTCTCATTCATATCATACGATATTTACAAGGAAAGATGTGTCTCATATGAATTAGAAATGAATTAAAAATATGTACTGCTAAACTTAACTACAATAACATTTTTCTATGGCACTTTGAAGATGTTCCAACTGTTATAATTTTCCAAAATTCTTAGCTTATTTCTGAATCTCATTTGATTATTATTTATTAATTTATATCAACATTTTTCCAAATTTTGCTTTTACGTGCAAAATAATCCCTAAAATATACAGCGGTAATATATAAAGTAATTATAGACTGGCTTTGCTATGACTCGCAACACCTCGTTTAGCATAATCTCTTCTTCGTTTATGCATTCTGCCTCTATCAAATTGGTTCATCTGTGCTTTGCAGCGCTTCAAAATCGTTGTTCGGTTTCAGTTGAATGGCCATGCCTGTTCTACTGCTCCAGAGGACCTCAGGTGTGGGCGTTTCGGAGTTCAATATCGTTCCTGATGCAAATCAGCAGTTTTGGGTAATGGAAATTATGCAAGCGTACAGGACGAGTTTGATGAATCAGACTTTGAGTCGGAACTGTTAATAGGTTGTTTCACGGATGGCAGAAAATGTCCTGATGACATAACTGTGTCAACGCATTTTAATTAACGGAAATACGTGTTTTCTACATCGGAAATATAACAGCCCCCTAAAGTTAGGGGTTTTTTTCTTCAACGAACCAATAACATTGAAGATAATACTTTTAATGGAGTAATTATTTTTTTATATCCTCACTTTTCATTTCTTATATCCTTCAAGTTTTGCGTCTAGTTTCCACCATTTTTGATGTTGAATGGAGTAATTATTTTTTTATATCCTTCATTAAAAATTTTGCGTCTGGTTGTTACCATTTTTGACGTTGCTGAACACGATTTTTGGCATTCAGTTACTGTAAAGTTGAAAATTATTCATTTTTAATGTACTTTAAATTTTTTGTATGTCTTTGTCTAAAAAATATAGACAGTATAATGTTTATTAACACATGAAATTTGTTAACTTCGTTACATATTGAAATTTCATTGTGATTGCTCATTTCTATGAAAATAGGATAAATGAGCAATCGTAATGAAGTTTTGATGCGTAGATGAGTTAACGAAGATCATGTGCTAAAAACACTCTGATGTCTGAATTTTGTAGACAGACACTTAAAAGAATTTAAAATAAATAAAAAAAATGAATAGTTTTCAGCTTTACACCGACTGAATACCAAAAATGGTGTTCAGTAACACCAAAATTTTTTAAAGTGTACAAGATTTTTTTTTTCCAAGAAAAAGAATTAACACGTTGACTGCCAACCTACGAGATAACTCGTATTAGGTGAACTTGTTGAGAGACCAAATTACAAGTTGTCTTGTTGTTGCTGACTGTTTTTCATTTTTCAATACATTTATAGAAAGTTAGTGATTTTTTACTTAATAAAATGCATTGTACAATATGTTTTAGTTAAATTGAACTATCGTCTGGAGATCCACAAACAACAACTAGCGCTGGCAGTCAGCGTGTCGGCAATCAACGTGTTAATACGCTTGCGGCCTACTTCGATAAACATTTGGAGAAAAATATGACTATAATATGTGCACACATACAATGTACAGATTATTTGGAGCGAATACAAATATATAACCTATAAACGGAAAAATAGTTATTTTTATGACTAGAATGCTTATTGTTTTACTTATACCTCAAAAATCATTTGTAGAATCTTTATAAAAACAAATGGTGCTGAGGCACAATGGGACTTGTGATGAATGTTGTATAAAATATAGATTATAGATTTAGAAAAAGATTGATGAAAATGCAAGTCAAAAAAGCCGCGTTTGAAAAGGCAAGCCAGAATTATAGACAAAGGAATTGTCTTTAAAAGCATGTTGTTTTTTATTATATTTCCTTTCAAATAGCGAAAAACTAAAGGTTACGAAATCTAGGCTGATGGTATAAAGAAAAATAAAATCTATGCTACTGGAATGGATTCCCGAATTGATTCCCGATGATGGTTTAGAAAAATCGCACTAGGTCACGAATTTTATTTTTTACATGCATGTCAAATGCTTCTTTTTTTTTTTTTTTTTTGCTTTGAAAGCCGTGTTTTTACTTGCTGATTTTTCATTGGTATTACATTAGAAATAAGGGTTACTACGATGTTTTTTTTAGCTATTTTTGGTTTTATGGAGATGTTGTAGCAAGGCTGCACCATCTGGGATTAAAAACAACAACAACAATACGATGTTTTTGTACAAAATATTTGTTCGAAATCGTAATTGGTAAAGTTTCGCTGATGCTCGTTGTCTAAAATCATACTCATCCTTAAAGAAAAAAATAAAAAAAGAAGCTGATGGATTTTTGTTATTATTTCTTGCGAAAACTAATTATTTTGAGATTTTTTCCTCACACTGGTATGTTAGAGAACAAAACTTTCTGAATTTCAGTTATGAAAGAAAACAATATTTGATAAAAATTCGACACACATGTATTCAACATTAAAGTTTAAATGCGTACATGATTATACATACTGTTTAAAAAAAAATAGTTTCTTTATAATATTATTTATATATGTGTGTATGGCGGGTTTAGATAACATTTTTATTGTTTTGAAGTAGTATTTGATATTACTAAACATAGCATTAAAGAATACCTCTTTAAATGTTACCCTTTATAAAACTTTACGTTTTTTGCGAGTTTATTTTTCTTTTTTTCTTCTATGTTTCAGCTAAAAGCAAAATTTGGGAATATCTTAGTAATATTTTGAAAATTTGAATGTAGTAATTGCACATAAGATTGCTTACTATAATCACTCTACCATAGTTAATAAGTTCTTTTTAAACGTTTGCTTCAACTTAACTGTTATATGAACAGCAAACAAAGATGTTATATATGTTATATGTCCCTACGGTTGGTATGTTGAGCCTCAGTTTAACAGGATGTGACTGTAAATGCAGTTAAATCCAAAAAAAAATCACTTTTTTACTTTTTTTTTCAACATAAACTTTTTTCATTTAGTTTCAGGAGTTTCTTTTAAACGATTGTTTATTCCCATTTCTTTTTTTTCCTTCAAATTCAGTGTGCCTCTGACAGATATACTCCTTCGATTGGGTGAATATGATATCAGCCATGAATATGAACCTTTGCCTTTTGTTGAACGACGAGTACAGATCGTTGCATCCCATCCCCAATTTGACAGGAGGACTTTCGAATACGATTTGGCCCTCCTAAGGTTCTATGAGCCCGTTACCTTCCAAAAGAATATTTTACCTGCTTGTGTGCCCAGTGGTAATAATTCATATGTTGGAAAGTACGCAACTGTTACTGGCTGGGGCAGGTTATATGAAGGTAAGTACGATCAGTTTCTTATACCTTATAAAACTCTCAATTAAAAATTGTAAATGTTGAATATCCCTTACGTTAAAAGAGCAAACAATTCTATAAAGCCCATGTTCATAGAATTCTTTTTTTTTTCTAATGGGAATGCGTATGGTCACTAGCTTTTGCAGACCTAATGCATTCCGAAGAAATCTGGATCCATTCTTTCAAGTAGCACCACTATTGGCGGATGCCATTTCCACTTTGAGAATTTTGACGCTCAGTTTCCCCCAAAATGGCGGAGTTTGTGCACTAGGGATTGTGCATCAAAATTGATGCGAAACTGCACTAGGAATTTAATTTAGCCGAGATTATACAAGCCAAACGAATACTCAAGGGATCTTTAACATGCCGCATAATCACACGACATGGGATTTTCTGCATTTTGAAAATGCACCGAGTTGGGCCAGGTTTGCTTCTGCGAACTTGGGCGTACGAGGCCAGTGATTTACCACTACGCCACCACCCTGCTGGCAGAATTGTATTGTGATAGGCTTTTAAAACATTCTTGCTTAAAAGTAAGGGGAAAAAAGAAAAATTGTATATGAGCCAAAATGTCACGATTATAGTGTAACCCAAATCTTTGCTCAGAAATAAAGATGTGTAAAAATTAATTTTGCTGATTTTTTTTCTTCTTCTGAATACGCGAGAAGGAATTCTTACATGACTCTCTGAAGGAAATTTTCCAGCATATGAAGAGTTCTCACGTATTCTTTGTGCACATTAATTAAACCAGCATACTAATTGTGACTTGACTTACTATCGTGTTTCAAAGCGGCTAGAAACACACAATTTAAATGTTTAGAAATATAACTATAAATATATGCTTTTCTACCAGTTTAAAAATTTTAATTGATAAAAAATCCACGTTTTTTCTTCTCGAAATTGGTAGTAAAGAAACACATGATTCAGTTTCAGCAAATCCATGGCTGGTTACTCCTTCACCCCAACAATTCCATCGCTGTTAGAATATTTATAGCACATGTGTGCAGTTATATAATAAAATAAATAAATAAAATCTTAATCAACAAACCAGACAAGGAAAATAAAGAGTTAATTCATGGTTCTTACTGCATTCAAATAATGCGAAAATAATCTCACAATTTACGTACAGTATATAATTGTATATAGTACATGAAAAAGAGTATGAATTTCCAATATTAAAGTTAATGAAAAATTATTAAATTTAGATGTATTAATACATTACTAATTATCAGTTTTATTACAATAATAATTATTATTATGATTAATATTGTTATCTTAGAATCAACGATAATTACTAAATTATCCCCAACTTTACTAGAATATATCTTCTCTAACTAGGTTTCTTTTACAGGAAGGGTTCAGACTCGGCATAAATATAATTTTTAAACAAAAATTTCCGTGTAGAGCTATAAGAGCCTACTTACACGTATACACCGACATCATATTTATTATCTCTTTGTCTCTCTCTCATTTTCATTTAGGTTTAGCTCTAAATTACTTCAAACATACCTTTCGAACTATTAATACTTATTCGTTTACTCAGTCATTTATCCATTCATTCGTTTATTTATTTATTTATTCAATCACTCACTCATTTATAATCATTAATTCATTCGGAAATATCCTTAAAAATCCAAATAAAAAAGTTTCGTGAGAAAATTGGTTCGTTTAGTTTTGCATGAACATAGTATCTGTACATGTTCTACGTCGTAAGAACTTTCTGATATAGTTTGTTCCAAGTGAATCCGTCTATTAGATCAGGATTCATATAGAATTGAAATTTCCCCGTAGACGCTATAGTAAAACTTTCTTTATTTTTTGGACCATTAAAAATGTAACAAAAAATGTTCAAAATAAAACATAACATATGGAAATCAGATTTGCTCGCCGAGATCTTTTGAATGCAAACAAAAACGTCTTTCGAATCGGACAATTCCTTTAAAATTATTAGGGGTGGCGGAGGGGGTGGAGAGACCGACACCGACAGAAACACGTTTTCCCTATCTAAAAACCCTACTTTCAGTATATATTTTTAAATTCTTCATTTAATTTACTTCACTTTTTTTTTGACTTTTCTATATTTTTAACAATAGTTTTACGATACATTAAGACGATATTTTTCACATATTTTCATGGTTTTCTTTTTACTTTCATGGGAAAGCAGGCAAAAAATTAAAGATAACAAAAATGCATTTTTTTAGGATTAAAGGTCGTTCAAGTATAATGTTGTATGTGTATTTTTTCTAACAATAGATGCTAGAACGTTGTAAATAAACATGATATTTATAAGTTTTGCAATGTGAGAAAATATTTACGCAAATGCGAGTATTTAATTAAAAAGTAAACTCAATGTTTTATAGATGGACCCTTACCTGATGTCATTCAAGAAGTAGCCCTACCCGTCATCACCAACAAAGTTTGCGAAAACATGTACAGGCAAGCCGGATTTGTTGAGGATATACCAGATATTTTCATCTGTGCCGGATATGGAGATGGAGGAAAAGACTCTTGTGAAGTATGGGAATTTTCAAATATTTCTTTAATTTCATGTTTCATCTACAGTTAATAAGTTTTCATTAGTAAAAAAATTAAGCAGAAAGTAATATTGAGACATAAAGCCGTTAAGCGCTTTAATGAGGTACCTATAGACTCGTATATATGTAGTACTCCCATTCTCTTACAAGGATTGGTCCGAGAAACAGCAAGTGAATTTTAACCATTTAATCAAGAAACTAACATATTTTACAGCTATGTACAGAAAATAATTACAACATCGAGAAAGCACTGCTTATCCATTCTCTCCGAAAAACAACTAACTCAATTCAGCTCAAGTCAACTGACTGCACTGGAACACAACTTGTAACGCCTTTTATGCAAGCTCCGTTGCCAATCGGCAAAAATCTATTTCAGTTCAGTAACGATTGTAGTTCAGTTCCATATGTAAATCAGTTTAACTGTTCACCAACGGCTGTGTAGATCTCACATATATATATATATATATATATATATATTGTATATATATATTGTATATATATACGTAGGTATATATCGTCGCTTGAAAAGAATAGTGACACAACTCAAAAAATACCAAAAATGAGATTTTTGATTGATAATACTTTAAAAAAATTCATCTTTTATATGGAATAAAGAACCAAGTCGTAGATAGCAAAATTTTGCATAGATAGCATAAGTGTATTTTCAGAATGAAAATAAAACGCCTTTTTTTTTTGTTTTTTTTGTTGAACAGAGGCATAACTCGTGTTGTGTTTCGACTGCTGCGTGGGTAAGTACTGCCAATTTTATTGAAAAAAGGCACAACTCCAATTAGGTCCTAAGTGATATAGTCCCTTATAGAGCAATAGAGACCCATTTTGTGTTGTGTCTGTATTGCTGTTAATGTTGGATTTTTTCATAAAATTTTATTATGGACAATAGAGACATACTTGGAGTTGTGTCTCTATTGATTTTAGTGTTACAATTTTTTAAGACCTTTTCAGGATTATTACACTATTCCTCAAATTGTTGTTTCAGAAAAAATATTGTTTTATTCGAAAGAGACACAACTCAAAGTCTCCTAAATTTGATTAAAATTTTTAGGAACCCTAAAAGGCTAGCACAAAAACTGTATGAAATAAACAAAAATAATAGTATTAACCATTTTTAAGGGACATTACAATAATTAGGAATTGTTAAGAATGAAACAACAATAAATTACATATAGCAACAATTTAAAAACTGGTCTCCTGAAAAAGTTGCTTTATTGAGTTGTGTCACTATTCTTTTCAAGCAACGATAGATAAGTGCTAGTTTTGTGTATATGTTTGTTTGTATCTTTGTATGTTCGCTATTCAAAGTTTGCTTTCTTATTTCATTTTATACTCGAGTTTGAATAAACTTAGATGATGTTTTATCAAACTAAGCAATTAAGGTTTTTTTGAACATTTTCGCTCTTAAAACATGTGATACGCTACAATTTTATGTAACTCAGAAACTAATCTAGACTCGTAAAGACAAGTAGTTGACAATTTTTAAAGGACAATTTGGGCTTACATATGTCTCTTAGTGATATGGAACCATCCACTTATTCCACCGAGATAGAATTTCGTAACATAAATAAATATTATTTCATCTCAACTCCATTTCTTTTTACGGTACAGTACAGGCTTGCGTGATTTCACTACTGATGCATTCCACGTTAACTGAGGCAACATTTGGAAGCAAAAAGTTAATTTTAAATAATTAGAGTAAGTAAAGTATTGAATCTAAAATAGTTTCTTTTACTGTATGATACTGCTACATTAATACATTAGCATACGGCCTTATTTGAAACCCTGTTATTCTACTCGTGATGAGAAATTTTTTAAAAATATTACGGTAACTGACGCAACACGAAATAGACATATGTACCGGAAAATACAAAAATAATTAAAAAAAAAAAAAAGAATTATGCACTTGTGACAAGGAAATTTTTATTTAAATGAAAAAGTAATGCATACTTTAAAAGATGTATGCTTGTGTTATTCTTTGGTGTTATGCTAATTATTTATGCATACAAAAAAAAGTGGTAACTGACGCAACACGAAAGAAAAACGGGCTTGTAATATTCATCTAGTGACAGCCAAATTGTTTATTGTGAGGAAGTTTTTTTTTTCACAAGGGGGTAGGGAGAGTGCTTGGAAATAACTTCTGTATCCCAAAAAACATAAGAAAGTCAGTTGTTAAAATTTTTCATTTTAATGTTTCCCAAACCTGTCCACTTTTACGAAGAATTCTCCTAATGCTTAAATGTTGTCATAACGTAAAGTGATACACGTAATAAACAAGTTTATACAAATCAGTAATTAAGTCACATAAATATGCGTAGCATTTGCTTTTAAAAACAAGAAGTTCCGTCTAGAACTATACGAGCCTACTTTCCCGTATACACCAAATTCAAATTTATAATCTAGCTATCTCTTTCTCTCTCTTTCTTATTTATCTTTAGTTCTAATTATTGAAAATATACCTTTTTCAACGGATAATACATATTCATTCTTTCATTTATTCAGCCATGCATTTATTCATTCATTCGTTACCTCATTCAAGTGTTTATTCATTCATTTACGCATTCATGTATTTATTCACTCATTTATTTATATTTTCATTTATTCAATAATTTATTCATTCATTCTTTTCCTCATTCATTTATTCATTGATTTATTCTTTCACTCTTTCGTTTATTCATTCATTCATTATTTCACTCATTGAGTCACTGAGAAATATCCTTGAAAATCCCGATCAAAAAATTTCATAGCAAAATAGGCTCGTAAGTTCTGGATACACTTTCTATTTCTACATGTTCTACGTTATAAGAGCTTTCCGATAAAGTTAGTTCCAAGCAAATCGGTCCGTTAGATCAGGATTTATATAGGGTTGAAATTTCCCCGTAAGCTCTGTGTTAATTTTTTGAACTGTTCAAAAATGAACAAAAACTGTTCAAATCAATATATCACGCCGAGAACTCCTTTCAATATTTGCAATAGGAACTTGGCTCTTGTGCCCAGAGTTTACAGAATTTGCTTCAATTTTGTCCATAGGCGCTAATGTTAAAATTTTTTGAACTGTTCAAAATTGAACAAAAATGTGTTCAAATCAAAAAGTAAAATATAGAAATGAGATGTCCTCGCCGAGATCTTTCGAATGCAAAAAGAATTTTTCCAATCGGACAATTCGTTCAAAAGTTATTAGGGGGGGGGGGGGACAGACCGACAGACCGACAGACACACTTTTTCCCCATCTCAATACCCTACTTTCAAATTTTTTATTTTTCAATCTTTATTTAATTACTTCACTTATTTTTGACTTTTCTTGATTTTTAACGATATTTTCACGATACATTAAGCCTTCTTTCATGCTTTATTATTATTTTTTTTTACTTTTACGGGAAAGTAGGCTAATAAGAAACATTTTAAGCTTACATTTAAGCTTACATACATTTTACATTTCAAAGTAGTAAAAAGAATTGACACAAGCATTTTAAACACTTCCAGATTAGCCGTTTTTATTTTTATATATCTTTTTACTATTTTTTCCGCTAACATCTCATTTATCAGTTGATCAACTTTTAGCTTTTTGTAAACGCATGAAAAGGGGCTGAATCTGCGTCTTAAAACCTGCAATAAATTCCCACACTTCTTTTTAAATTCGAATTTAAGTGTTTCAAGACTTTCTTCTCTTTCAAAGTAGAATTCCTTAGAATCATGGTTTTTTTACTCGAAAATTGCTTTATAAATTACGGGTTACGTTAGCCTTGCAGCCTACAGAAATGCGCTCATCAACATCATCATGTTTAGCACGACAACTTTTGTGAGCTCTGGTTGTCTTCAGAAGCTTTTCGAAGACCACATTCTTCCCATCCACTAATCGCCAGTTTATGACACTAACAGCTTAATTTTTACTGCGAACGTCTGTCGAACACTCGAACCGTCGATTTGAACGTTCCTGATTGGTTGAGGAAGCCTTTGATTTGCAGTTTAAAAGCTCAAATCGGGTCGTTAGGGACCTGAGGCCTGACGCCATACAGTCCAGTCCATTTTTATGTGTCATTTCTTTGTGTTTAAAATATAATAGGCATAAAAAACTTTCCATGGAATTCCTGTACAGTTCAAAATTACATCTTACTCCAAATTCTATTATCAAAGACATCACTAGAAATGGTTTTCAATAATTACAAAATTTACTAAAGCTTTCTCATTGTCAATGACTATGTTTCAGAGATATGAGTTGACAATGGTTTTATTAGAGTTTTTGTACAGCACTATTTTTGTTCCTGTTTAAAGAAGGTTGAATTTCAAATGATCACTGAGTAGATAAAAGCAGTATTTATCTGCTTTTCCCAATTTTATTATTCCGTTCTAGAAGTACTTACTTGGCTATTTTTTTTTTTGGATCGTAGAGTATTTCCCCAGATGTTTACTTCTAGGGATGTCAAACTTCAGAAAAATCCTGAAAGTTTTGTTTGTTTATGAAGTATCCTAAAATCCTTTAAATTCTGAAGTTCATTTAAGTGTCCACACTAATCCATTCATGCTTTTTAACCTCTTGCTATTTTGTTGCATTATTTCTTTAACAAAACTTTGCTTTCTATTTATTCCAGGGCGATTCCGGTGGACCAATGGTAATTCAAGAAGATGACGGACGTTGGGTATTGGCTGGTGTAATATCGTGGGGTATTGGATGTGCACTGCCCAATCAGCCAGGAGTTTATACTAGAATCACTAAATTTGCTGAATGGATCAATCAAATCATAATATTCTAGACTACTTTAGTGAAAGTTAGTAAACAGACAAGTCCATAAAGTAAGATGTTTGATTGGATGTCAACGATTATTAAAGATGTCACATTTTAAGGAATTTGGGACCCTATTTTTTGGATTCGGATAGAATTTTCACTAAATGGACTACACAGCAGTGAAAGAAATATTTAATTTGTTCCTCTTGTAAATGAGATTAAATTAAAAAAAAAAATTTTGCAAGACGGCTTCGTAAACATTTGTATTGATTGATTGAATGATTAATGTGGTTCTAAATACGAGAATGTTTGATTGAAGACAGGATCAAAGAACTTTGTAAAAATGCATCGAGTTGAAGAACAAACGCATTTCCTAAAAGAAAATATTTCATTCCATAAATTAGATATATGTTCTCAAATAGTAGTAGAAAGATAAGCATGACGATTTTTTGATGCAATGCGTACTACAAACATGAACGTTGTGCGTAATTTTGGAAAACAGATATAGATTATTGCTGTCCTGATCGATAGAGGTATTTCTTATGAAGTATCTTAGTAGCATACAAATAGGAGGATCGTACTTTGTTGTAATGTATCTTTATTGAAATAAAAAAGGACAAACAATAATTGCAGTTATCTTTTAAGAATGACGTTCGAGTCAATATTGTGAAGATTTGCACTTGAAAATGTTCAAGAAAATTAAATTCAAAAATAAAGAAAGTCATGATGATTTTTTTGTTAATTATACGAACGTTACTTAAAATGTTCTTTGAATTCATCAAAATTTCATGTTATTTATTGCAAGTTCATTAACTCATCTTATTTATAAGCATTAAGTTATTGTACGGAAATTTATGTAAAATAAAAGTGCTTTTACCACTGTACCCTGCGCTTGGAAAATGCAATTTGAATTTGATAATAAAAATTCTTTTGTAGGAACTAATTTTGTTTGTTTTACTTACCAGGTACCACGCGGAAAAAACGATTATGAAGCTACAAGTTATTTCCAGAATATACTTAATATTTAAATTGATTACACTGAAAATGAAAGCGTAAGAAATTAATCAACAGATTTGTATAACTAAATTATGCAATAGTATATTCTAATAAACTCAAACAAAATTCCATTTTTAAACAATATTGCTATTTATCGAACGAAAAAAACTTAAGTACGGAATTTTTATTTCATTAACTGTAATATAGTTAAAGCAGCTAGAATACTAATTTTAAACTCTTGTATCCAATTTTACAAATTCTTTACTTCTTTTTTCTTGAAAAGAACTACACTGAAAGATTCTGAAGGTTGACTTATTGAATAAGTCTAGACTTATTCACTATTAAAATACAGAACAAAAATTGCATCAGCTTTACAACAATGAATCAGTATTTGTATAAACTATCAAAGTAGTTTTGTAAAATTTATCTAAAGGTTTTTCACCCTCTATAGTGTTCTTAATATAAGGCTGTTAACTTCTTTCTAAAAATACGTTAACTAATAATGCTTCTTCATGTGTAGAATGAATGAACATGAATTGATTAAACAAAGGCATAAAAAAAAATATTCTGAGCTAAATTAATAAGGTAAATTATGTTTTTTTATACATAAAATAAAGATTTAGCTTTCTTTTCAAACAAGTAATGTTAATACGTTTTTCTGTTCGTTCAGAAACTTTCTTCCTTTTCTCACGCTTCACAATTTTTCACAAAGAATTCATGTATTTTAATATTTTTTAGGCGTTAATTCAAGCGTAACAACTAAAGATTTTTCTGAAAGAACTGACCCTTAATGCAGATAATACAGAATGCAACGAGGCGTACTTAATGCAAATGGTGACAAAAAAAAATTGGCGACAATTCGTTCTAGCGCCAAATAATGCAATATAAGTTCAGAGCTTTCGAGCTTAATTTCTTTTTAAACCTCGCCAGAACTTTGATATTTAATTACGTTGCAATTTCGAAATAACCAGAATGTACTTAGTTGCTGTGGAAATGAATAAGAAATAAATTTAATGACATAAAAATTGTTTGTATGAAAACAATGAATCAAGTTTCATTTAATTTTCTTTCGTAATATTAACGCGTATGAATTTCGGAAAATTGATCGTATTAACTAGAATACCATCGATGTGTGAACACACTTGTGACAAAATCATGACGCATCTGTGATGTGTCACACAGATGACAATCTAACTTTCGAAGCTTATTAACCTAGAACACTACCCTTCCAAAAACTTGCGGAAATAATAACCATTTGCCTCGGAAACGAAGTGTGTAAGAGCATTTAAAACCTGTGTTAAAGCCAATTAAAAAAATATATATACTTCCTGTAAATGATTTCACATTTTTTAAGCTTTAAGTAATAAGTACAAAAATTATTTATGGTATCGTATTCGCACATGCCATTGCTTATTTTAGGGAAGACAAGTAAAAGTTATGTGTTGCGTCGTCCAATAGACGAATGGGTATAGTTACAGGGTTAAAAATTTTTTAGTACCCGATGCGTTGCATATTCAACTTTAAAATGTTGACTTAATAAAAAACAATTTGAGCATAAAAAAAGTGACATTTTACAACTTTTTCTACCCAAATTGCTGTATTGATTCCTTTTGTGAACGTTCACAGTGACTAATTTTACTAACTTTGACGTGCTGATAACGTAAAATAACGAGTTATTATTAATGCCTTAGTGTTTTCAGTGCTGTAAAGGTGACAATCAATGTTCTAATGAAATTAGTTCAAACACGTGGCAATTCACTACCAATGCGACAATTTTTCAGCATGTATAGAGGGTACAAAGACAATTCAGAACCACGTTGAAGTTGAAAGTTTTTCGATAAAACTACGAATGTATTAAAACCACTTAACTTTTTGTTTTAATATATTTAGTTCTCTAATGTAAAACCTCAGACCAAGACGTATTTCGGAATTGGAATTCGAAAGCTGGCGGCATGATGTTTATGCACGATGGTTTTCATCTACATCACTACTGAGAAGTTTCTCTGCTTGTAGTGCTTTTTCAGAATCCTGTCCTTATTCTGTCATATTCCGAATCACAAAGGAATGGACATTATTAATCCTCTTATTCTCCTCACTTAAAAACCCGAGTGACTTTTTTCCAGGACTGTAGATTCGGAGTCAGGCTGATTTTGTTTTTTTAGAGGAGTAATGAGTAAAATTTCTTTAAATATTGTATTAAAAAACGTGGAACACCACGCAGTAGAAACTTCGTCTAATTTTCGAAGTTATGGAAAAAAGAAATACACATGTGTATATAAATATATACTTATGTAAAGATGAAAAACAATTATACATGTTAAGAACACAAATAAGAATTAAAATGCAGACATATGTTTCGGGATTGCTTGGAATCCCCTTTTTAATGCAAAAGTGGAGATTCTGGATGCAAAAACAGCCAAATGATCCATTTAGCTTCATTTGGATGTTTTTGCATCTAGAAGGCTCCACTTCTGCATTGAAAAAGGGATTCCAAGCCTCACACCTCATCCCACACCTCACCAGCAATTTTAAATTTCATCCAGTTACTTAAAAATGAAATAGTTAACTTAAACGTAAAGAACTGCTTCATAGCAGTATTTTACACAGAATTATTCACCCCTATAAATTTACCGCCAGAATTATTCATAGTAGTATTTTATACAGAACATTATTCATATACAATAATATATGTGAGTCGTCTAGATTCAAAACCAGATACATCCCCTTTTTTTCGATTTCAACTTTTTGACACTTTCCAATAGTTTAAAGTAATCTTCATATGGTGTTAATTTCTTAAGTTTCTAAAGCAGCTTCATCATGCTAAAAAGTGTGTTTGAAATTTGCCGGTTTGTTACAAAACAAGATCCCCCCCATCGAACATGCTTGTCAGCTCTTCTTTTTTTTCCCTCCAAATATCTTCCAAGGAAAAATTATTTTTGTGTTAAAATTTCAGCAAATTAAAAGTCTATCCCACTGCTCTTAGCTAGAAATTCGTATTTCTTAGATATTAGTTTTTTGCCCACCGTGAACAATTTCATTTTTTGGATGTAGCTGGTTTTGAAACTAGACGACTTTATATAAATTGTAAGATATTTTAAAACTTTTAGAAAGCAGTAACAACTACAAATTTTGTGTTTCTCTTACACTACATAAATTGCCTTTCTATCAATAGTTACTGCTTGAGATGTGTTCTCCGCAAATTGGTCGTTTATGCTTTTTTGTTTTTCAAACCGAATGAGCTTTACTCAATATATAAAAAATTGACTTAAAGGGCTTTTGTTATCCAAGCACATTAAAAGCAGCAGAGGCAATTTTAAGGCATGGAAATTAATTCCAAATGCTTCTCTCTTCCTTTCAGAAATGGCTCCTTAAACATATAAAAGAATAATTTAGCAACCATATGAAGTACTTATCTCTTAAATCTGAAGAAATTAAGCAGTTTCGAAATAAAAGCCACCAACAAAGTGGCTGGGCCATTTTATAGTCCCATGGCGAGCAGAAACAGTTCTACCATACCAAGAAATCTGACAAAACCTTCCACGCTAAGAAGCTTCCTTTTAGAATCACAAAAGGAAAGCAAAACGATGTCACGAAATATATTCTGCTACATAGATCTGTATGCATTCCCGACCTATTGTCCAGCAACTTGCGTCCACATCCGTGACACGCCCAACAAACTCTCCAAGCAACCTCCGTGACGCTACTGCTGCAAGTGTTCCACACCAAAGATTACTTGGGTCAAATTGAAATATTCCGATTCTCAAAAGCTACCTTTAAATGTTTAGCTTTTAGCTGTCGAGGGCTATAACATGGTTGGAATCTATGCCCTAAATGCAATAACGGATTCCGTCTGATTCTCGATGGCATTCGATATCTTTGTCTTCGATTCCAGAATTCCTTTCTTTAGCTCAAAACTTGGTGACGCTTGGATTGAAAAAATTCGTTTAGATATTTGATGGGAGATCTGTACACATATGGATAAAAACTCGAACCACGAAGGTAAGAATTCGAAGCATGTTGATCTAGAATGAAATGTAATATGTTTAATCTAAATATTTAAAAGAACTTTAAGTTTTTCCTTTAACTCTTAATACACTAATGCTCTGACTATTTTTTTTTTATACTGAAGTAGTTATTGTGAATGCAAAGTAGTGTCATGTTGAAAACTATTAAACTACTTTTGGACTTTAAAGTTAAAATTTCAAATGAAATTACTGCACAATCTGAGAAAATCCTTAATTCTTATGTATTTATACATGATGTATTAAGCATTTTAATATAAAGGAATAAAGTTGCAGTCAATTAATATAATACAACTTCGTAATTAGAATTTTAATGTAGGTTTCGAAAAAGACAAGTCATTTTGTGTTGTCTTTTATTCAAATTTACCGCGGAGTCTCTCTAGATGTATAAAATGTGTTTAAGGTTGTTGTAATTTTTTAATCTTTTTCCAATACATTTATCAAACAAAAATGCAGCCAGCGAGAAAATCGTCATGATCAAGTTTTATTGCAGTTTGAGTCCTTATTTTAAGCCATTAGTTCGTAAAGCCGACGGAAGTACAGATGTTTTTCAGAAATATCTTTCCGTTAGATCAACTCTGTGAATTATTTTATTCACAGTTTTTTAAGCAGTGCATTCAAATTCTTTTCATAGTACAATTATTTTTTTTACTTATAAAATAATTATTAAAAAATATATTTTTTAAAATTTCCAATTGCAATGTAAAAATGGAAGACTTTTTTTCTACTTCTAAGAAGTTTTTAGAAACAGATCAAGTATAAAGGCTACCTCATTTGAAATTTTCGCTGTGAAAAAATGTTTGCATAAAACTATCGTAAGATAATAGTATGATAAAATAAAAAATACAGTAAAAATGAAATAAAGAGTAACTATGAATGTTGGAGAAGTAATATTAAGTAATTATGCAATGTTGGGCAACAAGTTCATTTCCAAATGATTTAAAGAAAAAAAAGGAAAAAGAAAGAGCTTGATGATTAATTTTGGGTTGCACACAAGATTCTTCAATATCCTTGCCGCTTATATTAATTTAAAGAAAAGGATAGAAGAGAAAAAAGAAGAAAAATCAATTCAGAAGCGTTTTTCTAGCGTAGTTATACTATTTCCCTCGAAACTGCAGACTACGGCATGTTATGTAAAGTTTTCCAGTACTATATCTGTTAGCATTTAGAATTTTTTTAAAAATTTAGATTATGTTTCACTAAACAAAAATGGCATTAGTCCACTTCAGTGGTTATCAGGGTTTAAATGCCTGATCCCACAGCCTGAGTTTTTAAGTAACTTTTGATTTGAGAAAAAGAATTGCATTAAAGTCTGCAGTAGCATATTGCAGCAAGGCATAATTGCATTAAAATGTACTTGATTTCAGCATTATTGGCTAATTTTTTCTGCTCAAACTATATCTGTCAAAAAGATTTATTACTACAGCGCACTATAAAATGGGAATACTGCGGAACTTCGACATGAAATTTTGATTGAAGATTACGCCTATTGTTTCCCTTTTACTTCTTACAACCAAATTATCTTGGGAGAATACTCTTTATTTAGGCCTGTGTTTTCTCCACCTTTTTACTTCTGATAGGGATTACTAGATGTACAAAAACAGAAATTCAATATACAAAAAAAAAAAAATAAAAAAATAGTCAATACTTTTCAAGATTAGGGTTTGTAAGAAATCCTGAAAAAATATTCATGTTACATCATGACGCAGAATATTTTATCGATCTTCAATGCTCATTTGCTTCCCTCTTGTCCAGAAAAGTATAAAATTTGGATTGTGAATATAAGCCAAATCATCAAGGCTTTACGCATGCCATTCAATCTTTTGAAATATTTATCTAGAAAATTTGACGCAAAACTTCAGAAGAAATTCAGAAAAAAAAAATAGAGATATATTCACTATTTGTCTACTGAGATTTTTTGGACAAGAAAAAAATCATCATTTAATTAATACAATTCGGGAAGACGTAATTACTACCAAATAATCCAGCCATGCTTATTGAAGTTTAAATAATTCATTCAAGATAATTAATGACTCAGTTAAGTTTTATCATTAAAGTTACTAAAGTTTAAATAATCCAACCGTTAAAAGTTGGAGAAAATCTGCTGAATTTTAGAAAAAGAAAATCGTTACTATTTAAAAGAAAATCGTTTCTAATCGTTAAAAAATCTAAAATTTCACCAAACCTGGTAAAAATCAAAAACTGATTTTAAAAAGTTTAATTTTGTAAAAAAAAATAGATTACGTGTTTAAAAACGTAAAAATTGCCTCTTTTCGTAAAAATTACAAAAAAATTGTAAAAGTTGGCAGTCATACTTTAGATATAAGCAACTTTGCTTCAAACACACTCATTTGTTCAAATGTCTGAATTTTCCTTACTGCATCGAATACATTTTCTGTTTCTTTATTGACTGATTCAGCAGTATTAATTAAAATGTTGATAGAAATTGACATGAACGAAGCAATATAAACAATCCAAAAAAATAACTGCAGCAGTTAGCTTCTACAAAACCTCAAAGATACCCTTTCTCGTAAGAATTTTCTTTACAGTAAAGCCCCGTTATACCGCCCCTCAGTATACTGCGGAATCAGATATACCGTGGTGACTACCATGTCCCCCGACGTTTAAACCACCCTTTATCATTGGCATTTAAAGGTGAATCCTTATTTACCATTGTAAATTAAGTCAGCCAAAACCAGCCCGAGCACACAAATATTCTAGCCAAAGAGCACCCATCCCCCCACCAGACACACTAACAGATAGAGCCCTATTGTCATAGGCGTGATGTACAACTTTTTCATGCGTTTTCTGTCTTTAAACCTAGAACATATAGCTTGATTTCAAAATCGGGTGCAATCGCCCTGACTTGTTTCTCTTAATAGTCATATTACAGTGAATAAAATGACAGCAAAGAAGAAAAGAAACAATTATACTATAGGGGGAAGAAAAGTTAATAGTTATTGATAAAGTTAAAAATGATGCAACAAAAGCGAGTATTATTTCTTGAATATGGTTCCGCGGTATAGTTTCACTGTACCGTGGTTATGTTATAACGTGGTTGCCAAACATGTCCCCCGGCACCCGCGTTTTAACGGGGTTTTACTGTAGTACTTGTATAATGGGCTTAAGTACATTATACAAGTACTTTATAGTGCTACAAGTACTTTAGTACTTGTGTAAATGTACGTTTCTTGAAATGCAGTATAGCTACTCAGGTATTTCAAGGTTTTCAAACAGCTTGTTGTGATCGAGCTTTTTGACCTGGAAACATATTTGAAGGATCACAAGTAACAATACCAAGTTATGCTGCAAAAATACAAGGAGCAATTGAAAAATCACAGTGTGAGAGCATTCTGAAGTCACAAAATGCGTGACTCCTTGTTTGGTCAGTAGTCTACTAAAAAGCTTCATACAAAAAACAGAACTCTTTTTCTGATGGGCAAAAATACTACAAAACATTTCTGAGAACTTTTTTAAAATATTGTTAAAAAAACGGAAATGCATATGGATGGCACAATTCAATGTTCGTGACCATTTTCACGTTGTTTCAGGAATTGTTTCAAACGCTATGATTTATGTGATTCATATCAATGTAATTCACAACACGATAGCACTTTGGCCTAAAAACATTACTCGGATGTCCTTTACTCGATAATTGTAGCGAATGCAGCTGATATTAAACTCATGCCTAAAATATTTCAGGATCAGATGGGTCTATGGTACGTTTCTTTATACCTAGTCATACTGCTCATGGTTTCTGCAGAAGAAAGGAACATCACAATTAGGCACTCAGACAGACGAGGTAATGTGTAACTTGTTTTTTTTTTTTTTTAATGTTTCTTACGCAGTTGACAATTTAATTTGTAACATCACAAATGTGTTTCATGCTAATTGCAAAAATGTCTGCTGCACATATGTGTGTTTGCTTGTAACAATGCATAACTTATTATATGTGTCTTATTCACACATGTAATATACACACATATTTGCACGCATATGCACACATATATGTTTTATCTACGGGTTTCAAGTACAAACTTGTATTCATGAATACTCAAATGTAATTACTTCAATATTTGTATGTCTACATGCATATTCATGCACGCTACATCAGAAATCATTAAAAATAGTTGCTTGTCCTTCGGACCAGTATGACTGCATGCAATTTGAATAGCACGTTAAAGTTTGGTTCTACATAAGCTTGAAATATTTTTGCTCACATTTTCTGTATTTTCAATAGAAGTTGCAAAATGTTAACTAATTTAATTCTTTACATAATTTTAAATTTATTATTTGAATCCAAGTGTTTGCATCGAAAATTTTTTTTTCCAAATGAAATACGCAAACTTTCTGTAAATATACAAATAAAGTTTGATACATTTATAAGTAGCGTGAATAATCTAATTCACTTTTTTATTCCTTGGAGATTTAATTCTTTAACCTCCATGTTTTGGGTACGATAGCGATGAACTTTTGCCACTTAACGCCCGAGGCCTAAAGTACGCGGTCGTTTAGTATTTACCCGAACGACTGACCATTTTATACACATCTAAACAGGCCGACCACAATGTGACATCCAAGTGTAGTTTGTGAGTCACCAGAATTCGAGCTTAATACACTCTATCAAGTTTTGTCTGTCTATCCATGGTCTATCGATCAACTTGGGCTGGTACACAGTCGTTCCTTCCGAGTACGATCAATGAATGAAAAAAATACTGGTAGCTTTAATGAATTATAATTCCTCTTCACAGTTTCTAGATTACTTACTTAAACATATGGTGATACAACTAAAATTCGAATAAAAAAATTGCCTTCATTTTTAAAATAGTCATTTTCGCATTGTTTTATCCCTGTCCAAAATTTAAAATAGTTTAAAATGCTGTTTAAAAGCCACAATTCTATTCTTTACTAACTCCTAATAATTTCTTTAGTTTAATTTCGAGAATATTAATGCTCCTAACTTTTCAACATTTCTGTTTTTGAAATGATTTTGATACACGTTTATGAAACTCAAGGTATGAAAATATAACTAAAATGATGGTAATTCTCTGAGCTGAAATTGCTTCTATCTGAGTTTGATTAATGATTAAAGTATTTTCTACCGTACGGAATGTTAGGAACTTAAGGTACTGTAACAGTTTACTTATCTAGATAATAAAAGGTTAAATAGATACTTAAAAGAACACTTTGTCCTATAACCTTTTAAATCATATTGCAATAAAAAGATTTAAAATTTTTAGTTTTCAATTAAACACAGACGATCACACGCGCGCACACGGATATTATATATATATATATAAAATATATATATAATAATATATATATATATATATATATATATATGGTTATGTTAACAAATGCATTTTCAATATATTTCTTTTTTTAATCGACGTAATGTGTATTACAGGTAAAGCATTGAAAATATCTAAAAAGTCTTGCACAGACCCTAATGGAAGAAAAGGCGTCTGTACTTTCAAATGGGACTGTATTAATCACAATGGAACCCTTATGGGTACTTGCGTCGACGGCTTCATATTTGGAACATGCTGCCAGTATGATTATGACCCATTGCTTCATATTGAAGAAACTTACGGAATGGATTTCTACGGTGATACAAACAAAATCATCGATAGGCAGGACCTGACCACAAAAACACCATCAACAACCAAAAGCACTACAGTTTCCACAACAACAACAAAATTAACAACTACAACTACAAGACCGCCTATGGCAACTTCAACAAGAAGGCCATCTGTTGCAACAAACAGTCCATCTATGCAGTTGGTCACCTGGACCTCTATAGGCCCTACAAGACCACCCCAACGCCCTATAATCTTATCTCCTTTTCCTTTTCGGCCTGGAATAAACTTACCTGCATCTAACGGTGGGTGGCCCGTTGGAATTGCAATACCTGTTAGTCCGCTTCAGGTGAATAGACCTTTACAAGCATTTAGACCACAGGTATTTTTGCAAAATCCAGGAAGAAGTACACCTTCACCTATTTCTAGCTCAACATCGTTCTCAATACTAAATGGTCCTGATGCGAGTACTCAAAAATCATCAACAGCAAAAGACCAAATGGATATGACTACTATATCAGTACCCATACCACAATGGTCTACTTCTTCATCTTCTGTTGATTCTGCGGCAAGGCCGTCTTCTGTGCTTCCATCTGTAACAAGGAGTACTGCCAAACCTTTTTTGTTTTTGTTAAACAATGCAAGCGTTGGAGAAACTACCTCCACAACAAAAACACCTAATAAGAAGCCAAATTTGGATTACCGAAAAGGTAAGCAGTCGAAATTTCCTTAGAAATGTATCTTATCTAGATAAAACGTGTAGCCGTGAAAGGGAACATTGTTCTTTGAAGAATTTCTGTAAAAGGGATATACACAATCTAATCTTCATCTAATTAAAAAATTTTCATGGTAACATTTTGATTTTAGTCAACCACTTTAAAGGAAGAAATCATGACGTTGTGCTTAGTAACAAGAAGGCAAGTTTTCTCTTGTTGCGATATTTCTGTTTAAAGTTGTAATACTTAGTTGCGACAATTAAAAAAAAATAGTTTAAAATAAGGAAATAAAGGCGTATTTCTTTTTTTTTTCTGAGTTTTATTCGAATTTCTGGAAAAGGTTTTAAAAATAAATGATTATAAGAGACACCGATTTTAAAGTAAATGTATAGCTTATTTTAATTCATAAAACGGACAATATGACAAAATAGAGTTCCTAAAATTGAGCAATTGATATATAAAATGCCATCACGCATACTACAAAAATAGGTCATTCAAATTTGCCTCACAACCAAACATAGGTTCCGGTTTTTAGTATCCTGTTTATGGAGGGTTGAGAGGTTGCTCAATAATTGCGGTTTTTAGAAATTTCAAGAAATAACTCCAACAGAAAGCATAGTTTTTATGAGGCCCAAACTCCGTTGTACGATGAACGCACAAAATTTATTGGTATCTATTAAACGACAAACATACAACATTGTGTTGTCTAATGTTGTCCTTGTGTTTTCACCGATGTAAATTTGTTGACTGCGAATAATTTTTATTCGCAGTCAAACTGGCTTAATGGATCATCGGTTAAAAGAATATCCTGCTTAATGTAATAAATTTCCAAGTAATTATATTTTTTCACTATTTGACGAGTAGTAATTTGTTTCTGTGATAAATTTCTCGCTAATTTAGCCATGACAATATCGATAATTTTCCATTCCACACTTCTTTTCAACGATTTCTCTTGCAGTACATGCTATTGAATGTGCAGTACTGCAATATTGAATATGCAGTGACTTGCCTGTCAAAGCAATTTTATCACTTCGCAGAAAATGGCGATTTCTTTGATTCTAAAGGTTTCCATTCAGTGTTAGTGATTAACTTTGCTACCCCTTCTTGTATGTTCGGCCGCTCGACCTAAGTTTCCCTTTTCGGAAATGAAGAATAAGGTTCACTTCTAAAAATTGAGGAAATATGTATATTCTAGAATAAATTAATTTTTCATCTAATTAAAAACATTTCATGTGTTTCAAAAGTGATTATTTTTCTTATTAATATACTATTTGTTAATTAAATATGCCTACGGCTAAAGTTTTCTTTCTGGGTTTAAATGTAACTTGAGACAATGAGATTACGTCAATATGATTCCGGATAATGAAATATCCCGCTCATTAAAATAATTTTTCGCGGAAAATTTGCTATTTTTTTAAGCAGGTTTGACTAATTTCTTTTGCTGATAATTGTTTTCAATTAAACCATTAACATTCACACGCACAAATATATTCAAATATAGTCAAGTACATTTTGAAGGAAATATAAGTCGAAAGTGACTGATGAATTCATGTGCAGTTCTCATATCATTTGTTCGGTTTTTTCTTCTTTTATGTATATTCAATCTGTACCACCTACAACTAGGTATAATATACCTAGCAAAATTTCTTATAGCTGTTACAACAATAATATTGAGAAAAGAAAGAACCCCATAAATGTTCCACTACCAAAAATGGCAAATGAAATAAACTACCGAAAACTCGCTTAAGCAAAAAATTAATTCTTTTAAAACAAATGAATATAACTACGACATTACCCTTCCCCTTTATTGATCCCATGTGGAGCACCAATGTGAGTATATCGAATATGAATTAGTTATGTAACTACTGGTAATGGATTTACTAACATTGGTGACACAACAGAGTCGGTTATAAATATCAGTTTCTATTATACGGTGTATATTTATATAACATACTTAGACAAAGAAGAACGTGAAATCTTGTACCTGAAATGGCCAAATTAAAGTGTTTCAAACTCTTACGCAGATATGTTAGAATGCCAGAGCTGATAGAAATCCTCTGTCAATCCTGTTTCCTTGACAGGCGGATTTACTGTGAACAAATTTTATTGGAACGAACATTTCATATAAAATATGTACAAAAAGGAGGGGTGGTGTGATTTGTTTATATTTAGGTTATTAAAAGAGATAATTCCTCTTGCGCAAAGCATATTTCAAAATGAGTAAAACACACAACGGATAAAAGGCGCAAGTAAAAGTAAAAAAGGTTAAAACCGGCATTATTTAATTTAATTTTCCACTTTTACTTGAGCCTTTTAACGTTATTTTTACTCGCGCCATTTTAATCTTAACCTTTTTTACTTTTACCCTTGCGCCTTTTCACATTATTTTTACTCATTTTGAAGTATTTTAAGGGCATTTTTGAATGTTTCCAAAAAAAAAAAAAAAGCAGGCGAAAATCAAACATTTTATATAAAATCGAAATAACACTAGAAATCCTTCCTTGGAACAAAAATATCGAGAAAATTACGAATATTTCAAATAATAATATCAAAATATTTTTAATTCTTTGTTTCAAAAAATTGATGGACAACTAATAAAAATTCGAATTTATTTCTCCTCAGACTTAATGGTGAAGAAAAAATAGGATTAATGTACTTATTCAGTAAGGTCAAAACTTTATATTTTTCACACATAGGAAATAGCTGAAGATCATTTTATTTTGTAAATGAATGATTGTGATATTTTATTTCTCCATTCCTAACTTATTTTAATATTGATTAAGTTGTTATTATTGTAAATATTTGCCAACAATCACACGGTATAATACAATAATTGAGAACGGATAAAATGATTCTTAATCAGCCAACTTTCCCGTTTAAAAAAATAAAAACTAAATAAAGTTATGAAAAAACACAAGTGAAGTAATTAAATAAAGAATGAAAAATAAAAGAAAAAATTGAAGTAGCGCTTTGAGATAGGGAAAATGTGTCCGTCTGTCGGTTTGTGTCTCCCCTAATAAATTTTGAGGGGATTGTCCGATTCAATTTTTTTTTATTTGAAAGATCTCGACGAGGACCTCTCATTCCGATATTTTATTTTTTGCTTCGAACAATCTTTCGTTCAATTTTGAACAGCTCAAAAAATGTTAACCTTAGCGACTGTAGGGGAAAATGAAGCAAATTATGTAAAATCTTGGCATAAGATCCCAATAAGAACAAACTTATTGTAAGAAGCTATCGACGAGAAATAATGAGTGATTTGAACAATTTTTGTTCATTTTAAACAGTTCAAACAATTTTAGCATTAGCGCCTGCGGGAAAATTTTAATCTTATATAAATCTTGGAAAAACTTTTTCGGAAAGAGCATATGACGTAGAACATGTACCGATACGAACAGTGGCGTACATAACGCCCCAGCAACCCCCGTGGCGCGGGGGGGTGGGGGGGCGCACGAGGTTTTAGGGCGCCCGCTCCAGGAAAAAAAAAAAAAAAAACTCCACGAGGTACAATATATATGACTAAATGTTTTTATACATATTTTTTTAGCATTTCTTTTCCACTAATGCAATGTCACTCCTAAGCTTTCTAAGTAAATTTCTTTGCTATTACGGCCACATAATGCATAATTAATCCCCTCTCACTTCCTCTTTCCTGTGTACCTGCATATTATAGCTATAGTATAGGGATCTCTCATACTTATGCGCGGGCGCAAGAGAGCGCCCAAAAACGCGCATAAATGAAAAGCGCGAAAAGGGAAAAACCTCAAAAGGGAGCTAAAAGTAAAACATCAGTTCAGTGTACACAGTAACTGTTAATTAATATTACATTATGCATACAGTCAAGGTGAAAAATAGGAAAAGAGATTACATAGTGTCAAAATGCAAGTACGTATAATGCAAGTTACTAAGTACTGTACATTTGTTTGAACTATAAGAATATGAAATTGTACCCAGATATCATTTTGTACTCAATATTATTCCCTCACAAAATAAATTACAGTCGAGGATTGTTTTTGTTTTCGTGAATTTCTAAGAAGAGTTATTCGAGTTTATCAAGACGGGAAAAGTTCGATCGTTTTCAGAATTGACCTGCTGGAAGTTCGTTCAGAGGCGTAGCTAGGGTTTTCAGCGGCCAGGAACAACTGAAGATTTTGCGCCCCCCCCCCCGCCCCCCCACCTTTGCGAGAGCTTCTGTTAGCCGAAATGCAATAGAAAAGGGAAAATAGAGACACAAAATGAAAATTTCAATTTTTTTCCAGAGGAATTTAAATTAAAAGTCCATAGCTTTGAAAATACTCATTTTTTCTGTCACTGATGTTTTAATATGTTTTTAAGATTCGCCAGTTTAACTTTAAACTCTTTACATGCCGTATACCTTGTTTCTTGTGATGAATGTATTCACTTTGATACAAAATACTTGTAAGTTTTTTTTAAATTTATGGTTCACAAATGCTTGGTACTTACAACTTTGTACTGAAGAGGAATGGAAATAAATGCGATTGTGATATGTACTACCTTTTAATGAATGATGTTTTGAATCCTTTTTCATTGCATCTCATTATCTTTAGAACAATCTGAAATCCATCAAAAAAGGAAAAAAAAAATCACAGGGAGGGGGGAGTGTAGGAGTTGAGTTTCCCCCCATGCAAATAACTCTCGAAAAAAACATTGTATTGTTGAAATTTTGCTTTACAGCGTTAGTTGTTTTTAAAGGGAATAATTCTGCATGAAATAAGCTCCGATTTAAAATTATAATGCAACGATAGCATTATTTGCTACGAAAAAGCATTAATTGATCTTTTAGAGAAAAAGTTTGTTTTTAATGTTTTCTCAGTTTAGAGCCCCAAGAAACTGCTTCAAAGTAAAAGTTTTCTATGCTGCTATTGGGCATAATGGTAAACCAAATTCATCAAAGGTTTGAGAGTATGTCCTCAATTAACAATATGTTCAATTTTTTAACTCCCAAAGCATTAACAGATCTATTAACGCTTTCCAGTGCACAGATAAAGAACTTGTGGAATCAGTGACTAAATTTTGCGAGAAGAACCAAAACGATGTAGCAATCTCAATTGCATCACAAATTATCATTTTGCGAAACATTTTGGCAAGTGAAATAGGAGAGAGAAACTTGACAAATGAATATAGCTGAAGTTGCTCATTTAATAATGATCGAGAACAATGTTTTATCATCTAAGTCTCCCAGACAAATCTCGCATTACCTTTTATATCTTTCTTACTTTACCAGTAACCATCAGCATCATCGGATAGATCATTATCCAAACAGAAGCTAATCGAATTTTACCTCAGAAGTACGATGACAGGAGAAATATTGAACGGTCTTGCTGCTTTATGCATAAAAAGCACTAGGATTCATAAATTAAACATCGACGAACTTGTTCAAAAATTTCTTAATTGTAAAAAACAAAGAGGGAAATCTATTAGCACAGGTTAATATAACATAGATTTTCTTGTCCAATTAGTGTCTAATTTGTGAACAAATAGTTTGTTTCCCTTGTATCCTTACTGTTACTTAATTCACTTTATAAATAAATGACAGAACATTTAACGAAATTTTAAATATTACTTTAAGATAGTGTGTTATTTTCTCGTATTATTAAGATAAATTTCATTCCGAACTGGTAAGTGCATGCAAAGTTTCAATTCGTTACGTTTCATGAAAATCCGCCTTTTAATGATAAATATGAATTTAATTATCTTAAATAAAATTAATGGTTATAAATACTCGAATATACCTTCACCGTAGTGTTTGTGTTTCAATCTTTTGCAATAAGCCAAAGATAGGGCGCACTTCTAAATCTTGCGGGGAGGCGCACCTAAGTCTATGTACGCCACTGGATACGAAGTTCATCCAGAACAAAAAGAGCCTATTTCACCATGAAATGTTTTGAACTGGAATTTTAAGCCTACTTCTGAATGAGTGCGTGAATAAATGAATCCGTGAAAGAATGAATGACTAAGTGAATGAATGAGTGAAATAATAAATGATAGACTAAGTGAATGAATGAGTGAAAGAATGAATGAGTGAAAAAAAGAATGAATGGATGAATGCTAACCGTTGAAAATATTATTTTTGAAGTAACAAAGGACTAATGTTAAATGAGAAAGAGAGATAGATAGTTTCTTTGACCAAGCTTATTGAAAGGAGCTCGCGACATGAAATATTTTTTGATGTGAAGAATTTTTGATCAATTTTGAACAGTTAAAAAAAAATTTAACATTGCAGCCATACGGGGGAATTGCAATCCTGCATTATACGCTTTCCGTTCTTAGCATTCGTATGCTTAGCATTCATATTCCGTTCTTAGCATTCGTATTAAAGCTTTGCGGCTTAACATTATCACAGTTGACTGTATCACATAATTTTGGAGATCAACATTCTAATTTTTTCGTATCATGGACACAATCAAAAAAACTTCTGTCACAGCTTTACAAACTATAAAGCATTATTAAATGAAAGATGTTATAAAAGTATATCTCGACTTAATATTTTATTAAAAAATACACATCAAAAAATTTATCTTCTTAGAGTCTTCAAAGTGCTGCCCGTTGCTCAGAAGAAAACAAAGTAGTTTTCCTAGATCATCCGTAGGTGTAAGCATATAAAGACACTGTCTTTTTCAGTTATTTTTGCCATTCCCGTAAGTGGTCCATTAATTGCTTGCAGTTAGTATGCTTTACAGATTTGATAGATATAGAATATAATTGTTTATATCATGGGTTATTTTACCAAAATTTTGATAAAGACTTCCATGAAAATATTTATTTTGATTGTTTTATGATATTACTGAAATATCTTGAGCATCTAAAAGGAATAACTGATATATATAGAATCGCGTAATACAGAGATAATTTATACTTAAAAAAATAAAATATAGATGATGTGCCTTTTCTGTCTACTGTCCCCGACAGACAAATCGCAACGTCACAACATATTAATTTACAACACCATGAAAGTGGAACAAAGGTAACTGACTGATCTATATTATAATATTATGTACTATTAGAGTCTTCTTTAAAAATTATAATCACTGTTCTTCAAATATCTGGAATATTTTTTTTTTTTTTTTTGATACCATCTTTTTGTATGTGCGCCGATTTTAAGTTTTGTTAATTAATAGCCTAAATACCAGCATTGGGAATAAAAAGAGTGGCTTGTAGGAGTATAAAAAATAACTTCCAGGGAATAAAGTATATATATCTCGGGAGTAGAGTAAGATTTAATTGCAGAATCTTTTTTTCTAGTGTTTGTGAAAATAATTTCGTTTTTAAAATTCAGTGCGTGACTTCATAAAAAGTAATTGTTTCCCAAGAGATTGCGGGCTAGTAAAAACGTTTTCCATTCTAAGAATTCTTAAACTATTATTTAAATACATTCGAATTACTAAATTAAAAAAATGAAATAATTTTTCAAACGCTTGGCATAAACTATTGTTTGCTATTCTTTTCTCGAAAATCCTTAATATAATCTATTATTCTAAATACTGTTATTCACATTTTTTGCTCAATATTTTTCTTAATATTGCATTATGTTCATTCTTCCATAGGAAAAGAAGCTTAGAAGGAAAAAAAAAAAAACATATTTCATAAGTTGCAGATGAATTTAAAATGAGGGAACAATACTTATATCTTCCCGTGCCTTTTGAATGTAATATGGTGTTAATATAATAATTATTATTATATTTGTTGAGTTATAATTTTAAGATAAATGCTCCTTTTATTAATAAAGTGCAACTTTAACAAGTGAAATATGATGTTGAAAGCACCTTCTCAAAATTTCGTTTCAGTAAATTTAAAAGAGACTTTAATCGATGCCAGTTGGTACTTGACTTGTTTTAGTAACACTGACGATTATGAATTAATAACAAGTGTTTAGTGTTTTTATTTACTGTTTTTTTGTCGCGTCTGTAGAAAGGGTCCTGCTGAAAGGGTACAACACCAATGTACACTTTGACCGTATTTGCCCATTGCAGATCTGAAGAGAAGAAAAACATATTAAATTGACAACACTTTTTTACTAAAAGAGCTCTATTGATTTTTTAGATTGTGGAGTTCGGTCCCTTGGCCCCAAAGCACGAATTGTTGGAGGACAGAGCTCTTTGTTTGGGAGATGGCCTTGGCAGGTAATTGCAAGAAATAATCATTTAAAATATTACTTTAATAATTTACTCTCTTGGGTTTCTGCATGTATTTAATATTATTTATTGCAACTTTCTTAGTATATTTAAATCATTTTTGTTATCTATAGCTCAAATTTACGAATTAAAAACATTTCTAGCTTCAAACAGCTTGTCTAGTTGCAAATAAATAAATAAATAAAACTAGATCTGATATTATACTCTATTTTAAGATATGAAAATGTATGATAATTATGTTATCTTAGAAAAATTCATGTTTTCAAAATGAATATATTTATATACATATTTTATATGCCTCAATAATGAGTGTGTTTTTTCAAGGTTTTAGTTAAGGAAGCAGCCTGGCTTGGTTTGTACCAGAAGAATAAATGTGGAGGGGTTTTAATTTCTTCAAAGTATGCAATTACTGCTGGCCATTGTCAACCTGGGTAAGATATATTTTTCATCTAAGGCAATATATTTGAGTTATTATTTTTGCGCCTCATATGAACGATGATTATTATTTAATTCATGTTTTAAAGCATTTTAGAACTTCTTTATTTCCTTGCGTGTGATAAAACGTGTTTGAGTTTCGGAATAGTAGAAATAGCAGGGCACAAGGAATCCGTCCTGTAAAACTGGAATATTTTTCAGACAATTTATTAGCACATCGTTTGTACAGTAAGTACTCAGAAAACTTTCTATTTACCAATTTCTGCTCTTACTTATTTCGTGAGTTTTTTTTTTTTTTTTTTTCTCTTCATAATCTAAGAATTTTTTTATGTACTGAGTTAAACAAATGCACCGATATTTCCACAGAAAGACAATACCTGCGTAACAAAATAATGGTAAAATGTGTTTAAAAATTCAAGGAATATTAGCACCAGGGCTCGAAAAATCTTAAAAATTGTACATGCCCTGCCGGGCCTGTTTTGTCTAAAAAATACATGCCCGAAAAAAAATTTTACGGGCCAGGAAGTTGTTTTATTGCATATTAATAAGGACAGTTGAATTTGTCATATAGCATTAATTATACAAAAAATTAAATTAACAGCTTTATATCTGAATCAAGAATTAATTTAACGTTTAAATAAATCATGACAAAATTACATTACAAATAAATATTACGACGTTAGATGTCGAAAGTTACAAAATTTAAATTGTATCAATAATTTTGTTGTTGACATGCATATCCGTCAACCCTTGGTATTGAACAGCTAGTGTTTGATTGCCACTGAAGACTCAAAATTATCTGGTTCTACACCATCAATGGCATCTGGTTCTACACTATCAATTAGACTGCTGGTTGGCTCTGTAGACAAACTGCAACGAAGAGGGCTTTTTATTTGATATTCATGACCTTTCGATTGCAAATGTGCTGAGAGAAATGCAAAGTATCATCTTCACAATAGAATATCTTTATAAATTCTTACTGTTTATTTCTTGAAAGGTAAGAGTAAACAGTCCGAAGGTTTGATGGTGTTGCCAGCAAAGTTTTAGAATAAAACATTTTATTAAAAAATTCCATGCGTGTAAGGGTAGAAGCCTTGCATGTAAGGGTAGAAGATTCAAGCTCGGTCGGAATTTTTACATGCCCCGGTCATGTCGGTCAGTATACTTTTCGAGCATTGGTTAACAAACACCTAGAAGAGTTAAAAGTAAGTTAACATTTTAAAATACGTTATCCTAGATTGTGAATTTGTTTATTCAGTGAAATATGGTTTTTTTTCCTATTTTTTTTTTTTTTTATTCGTTAACTTTCTTGGCACGTTTATTTTCCTCATGATTATTCTTTCCTTTAAACCCACTTTTTATATGCATCCAAAACCTTTCTAATGTGTACTTACCTTCACATAATTACGCTTTTTTATGAACACGCGTTGGAGTTTTATTAATTTTTTAAAATTATATTTATGATAGTTTTGCTTTACTTCTTCTTTGTTTACCTTGACTCGAGTCGTCTTCTTATGCTGCTAATACTCTTCAAATTTTGTTTGTTAATAACAAGAGGTGCACTGTTACATTTACTTGATGTGAATTTAAACTCACATTTATTTGATGATTTAATTTTAAAAATAATGATTTTGCTGTTTAAATATCATGTAACTGTACTAAAATGTTTTCTTTTTTTTTTCCTTTTTCCCCCACGCAAGTTTTCTTGAACTGCTATAATATAAATTTATAAATTGACCTCCTTATATGAAATTGAGATATTCTTCACACTGAAAAGAATTTCAAGAAAATTATATGTTATTATTAAAAATATATATGCATCTACATTGTTTTGAAGATACGGAATTTTAGTAAACTAGGGTTCTTTTTACATTTTTGAATCTAAAAATATGCTGAGTTGAAAAGCTTTTTTTTATGCCATACAACATAAGAAGTGTGTACGTACTTATTTTATATTGTTATTATTATTATGTGTGCGTATTTTGCGGCGATTTTAAGCAGAAAATACCAATATCTTTGGTTCAGCAGTATTTAATATTATTGTAAACTTTTATGCCCCGTCAGTTTCGGTGCTTATTTGTTTTTCTGTTTAATAGGCGTTTTCTTTCATCACTGGTGGTGATTCTTGGAGAACACGATTTGCTCACTGATGGGGAACGCCTTCGACCAGAAATGAGACGGGTAAAACGGATGATAGTCCACCGCCATTACAACCCTCAGAATTTCGACAATGATATCGCATTACTGGAATTAGAGCCCCCTGTTGTCTTTCGCCCTCACATCTCACCGATTTGCTTACCCGAAGCAGATGAAGACTTCATAGGGAGGAACGCATTCGTTACTGGCTGGGGGAAAACATCACATGGTATTTGTGCTGCCATCTATTTTCTTACTCCATAAATAAAATGGTATTGCACCTTTTCTTTTTTAGAGGCACAATCTTTGCAGCAAAGACTGTTAAGAAAGAGCAAACTATCTTTTAAAGTATTTTAGAGTGCGGAAAAATAATTAAGCTTCAAAAAAAAAAAAAAAAAAAATGAATTAAAAGCTTGAAAATTGGCATTTTATTATTTGATAACTTAAAATTTCGGATTGTTCTTAAATTTACCGAAATTAGCTTTTCTCTTGAATTAAAAGCAGCATTTTACTCTTTCATCCATGAGTAAGCGAAAACAAATGGAAGATATTTGTCAAAAGTGCGTTTGTAACAGTCTCGTCATTTCGAGGGGCAAAAACATATTCTCTTTATATTCCTCTTTATATATATGTAAAATACATACGCATTTGTAAAAATAAATTTTATTTTCAAAGACAGAGGGGAGAATACCTCCTCCTGACCTCCAAAATAAAGAGCCTGCTTTGTTGTGTAAAAAATCAAAAGGAAACACGCTTGTTTTATATGTTTATATTTTAATTATTAGTTGTGCATATTATATAACGCTGGTCATATATTTTTACATATTACTCGTTTTCGGGATTAAAAATATGAAATTGATTTGTTTTTAATATTGACGATTTAACTTCTGAAATATTTGTTTATTTGAAAAATTACTTAAATATGAGTTTTTTATTTCACCCATGAACTTGTGAGTTCTTTGAAAAAATACGTTTGATATAAATTTAACTAATACGTTTAGGTGGAGCCATTCCAAATCTTTTGCAAGAAGTTCAAGTGCCCATCATGACAAATGCAAAGTGCGTGGAAATGTTCAAAGAGGCCGGTCATGCGAAATTGATCAAGGATACTTTTGTTTGTGCTGGTTACCAAGCTGGCGGAAAAGATTCTTGCGAGGTAATAGGAAAGACACATTGCTCACGTTTCGCTTTCAATTTCCATAAATGTCATAATATATTTTTCCAAGCGACAAAAGTATTATTAGGGCCATCCTATGGAAAAGAGACATTGATGTCACACACATGAGTTACATTTCCTTTAAAAGTAATTATTGAAAAAAAATTCCGTGAAATTGTGTGCTTAAATAATTATTCTCATTTTAATTTACATAAACCTATTTACCTGTTAAGTTCATTTCGTCTAGTTTCTTCCGTTTTTCATAATGCATTTCAGAATAAACATCTGCAGTAAGAAAATGAATACATTTCAATGGAAGATAATCTTTTAAGTTCTATTCTATATCATAACCAAAAAATGCAAAGATATAGTGTCAAAACACTCATTTAAACGATTACTTTCTAAAAATTACACATGAGAAAACCCGAACCTCTTTGTCTTTTTTGTTTAAGGATCAAACATTCGAGTCCTTAGATTAGTTTTATTTCTATTTTATAAGCAAAACTAAGTTCCAAACAGAGCTTTGTCACAAAGTTACACAAAGGACGATGATAACGTAAAACGTAAATGCAAGAATACATCTTCATCTCCTTCATGAATGCATAGAATTACAGATCATATGTGACATTAAAGCTGGTTCTTTATCGTTTATCAGTGTCAAGGGAAGTTCTTAGTCATTTTTGTTTGCAGAAATCTCCTTAAAGTTTTTTTTCTATATACATATATATATCTGACATTCAGTTTCTTCACATGAAAGGATGAGCATCCGAACTCTGTTGATGCGAAATTTCACTAGGAATTCATTCTAGCTCAGAGTATCAGAGCCAAATGTCTACTCAGGGGTACTTTTACATGCCGCATAATCATGCGACATGAGCGCAGACGATTTTCTGCATCTTGAGAACCCACCGACACTGCCAGGCTCGATCCTGTAAACTGGGGCGTATGAGTCGAGCGCCTTACCATGAAGCCAAAGAGTTAGAACTCCTACATTACAGAACTCATAAAATGTATTTTTATGTAATAAGGTTTTGCTTATTTGTGTCTTATTTGCCTCACGGAGTAACCGCTCTAATCAAGTTAAACGTATGCAAATGCTCACTGAATGAAACTTTAAATCAACTTCCTTATTGTATTAACATGTTGTGACGTGATATTGACAATTATATTGTTATAAACATGAATCAAAGAATTACCTTTCCTCATTTTTATGCGTACTTGTTCCGAGAAACTTAGGCACAAGATAATTATTTATTTTTGCACTATTTCCCATAAGCTAGTTGATTTTCAATTTTTCTAACTAAAAGCATTTTATACGTCACTTGGATACAATTTTTTATTAAAATCATATTTTACAAGCACTTGTTTTAGCAACAAGATAGCTTTTCTTTACTTGTTTCTTTCATTTATAGTCTTTTATTGGTATATATATATATATATATATATATATAAAATATAACATATAACATATAATAATATTTTTTTTCTAGGGTGATTCTGGAGGACCATTGATGGTAGAAAGAGAAAGTGGTCAATGGGTTTTGGTTGGAACAGTCTCTCATGGAATACGATGTGCTGATCCTAATTTACCAGGAGTCTACATGAAAATTTCTGCTTTCAGGCATTGGATTGATAAAATAATTAAATAAGTCCGTACTATTGAATGCTTTTAAAAAAGTTTGAAGTTAGGATGGTATTAGATAAATACGAAAGATAATCAAATATAAAACTAAATCACGACTGGGGCATGCATTTAAAACAAAATTAATTTAAAGTATGTTTAAGCTGCATAATTTAAATACTATTAGTAAACTTATGGATGATTTTCGGTGTATCTTGAGAAATAATAAAAATCATTATTTTCATAGGAATTTTTGGTCTTTGTTTAGTTCTCAATCTACTGATTTGTCAATCTAATGCACTTAAATTTATTCCGTGCATCTTGAAAACGAGAGACAAAACTTGGAGCTTATAAAATAGGGTCAGTTTTTCATAAGGAACTTTCATGTTTTTTGTCTCCAATATCTATATTTTTAGCTTCATTCTTTACCATTTACCCAGAAATGCAATATACAACAATAACAGGTCATAATAAGTACAATTTAAAAAGAAACACATTCAATTGTTGCTAAAAAAACTACATCAAATTTGTTTACATATAATGGATTGTATCATCACTTTACCTGTTAAAAAAGAATAGTATTTTTTAAAAAACTTTTCTGTGCAATCGCAAAATCGGTGGCAAGAAATAAAAATTGTTTTCATTGGTAAAAGTTGTTAAAAATATTTTTTCATATTGTTCTTGATATTGTTTTTACAAAAGATTCCTTAATATCTGTTTCTGGTTAGTATTTTCAACGATAATTATCCAAAAAATGTCTTTCCTGTGTTTAGTATAATTACAATTATATAGTCAAAATGTATGTATATAAAATAACAAAAAAGCTGGGTATTTCTCTTGTACATAGTTGATTGATCTTCGAAAGATAAAATGTATACAAAGTAAATGTTTCAACAACAACCATTTTTTGACTTCTTTGTGGCTTGAACAATCTTTGTCAAAGTATTCTCATTATCATTTATTTTCATTATACATTCACTATAAGGCCTTTTGTTGAGCATTTATATTCAAAGAGTGATTAATCCTGAAGCTGAAAAGACCTAACCCATTTGTAAAATAAATTTATTAGCTGTATTGCTTTCCCATAAAGCCACATTCGTATATTTTTATAACGTGGAATGTTGTTAAACATAGTTTTCTTTTTAACTTAAAAAGATAACTAAAGATTAACTTAAAAATATACTAACAATTTTCACGTGATTAAATTTGTAAACTACTTTTATTAGCATTTATTTTTACAAATTTCGAATTTGATGTCTCTTTAGATATTTAGTTGCATTTTTTGTATGTTTTTAAAGAGGTTTAGGGTGTTTCCACACCTAAAGCGACCTCGTATCTGTCTTTTACGACAGATACAAAGTTGCTTTAGGTGTGACTTGTTGCTATAGTTATCAAACTAACGACGTTGGCCTGTCATTTCGATAGCGCAATCAACAAATCACGGTTATCTGAGGAGAAGCCACTTTTTATCACGCAATAAAAAAATCTCCAATCAGTCGGTACGAGGGTGTGGTTAGTAAGCTATGTAGAACCAATGAAACACCCTGAAAGGTTTCGTTGCTGTTCCTTCTCGTTGTTGCGGTACGTCTGAAACCACCTTTAGAGAAAGTGCAACTTAAGAGGTTTTTTTTTTTAGATATTTCGTTATTCCATTTAAACATAGGCAGTCTCTTCTTTTGGTTACGAATAAAGATACATTCTAATCCAAACAGACCTCTTCTTTTTAAGTACTATTTATTATTGTGAGAAGAAATAACAAAACTATTTATTTAAAAGCACATTTGCTTCTAAAGATGAATGATTTGTAAAAGTTTCTTGTCTATTTAACACGTTATTTCCTTTTAACATACAAAAGACACAATCTTCAGAAAATTAACTAGGCTTCAGGAAATTCAGAATCTATTCCCCATTAAAGCGAAGATAAGTTTTACTAATCATAAGTGTTCCCAATTTTAGCCAAGAGCGACACAGCGTGAGTTCAATAATGGAGCTTCCGTATTAAAGTCACTAATTTTGGTACAGATGCTTTCGAGGTTCATTTCGTTGTTTCAAGTCTTAAATTCAATATACTCGATTAAATCACTGTAGTTATATGTATTGAATTAGAAGAACTTAGTAGAAAATATTATAGTACTTGATATTGGAAATTGTTAAGGATTCAAAATCTCATTAAGAGTTGAACCGCAACGAATAATCAACATTTGTAGGTACTCATGTTATTGTTAATTTTAAATTTCACAATCTGTAAGAACAAAAATCATATTATGTTTAACCTTTTAAAAGATCAATTTTATCGATTGCTGATATACTAAAGCAATTTGTAGTTTAGTATTGGTTTTAGGAGAATAAATTCATTTAGAATAACTTTTACCGCCCTTTCACAGCAAAGTCTGATTTACGAAAAAAAAACGACGTTTTCGTGATGTGTACTTCCCTTAGCCTTAAAAAATGGTATAAACTAATCAGAGATGGAAAATTTGTTCAATATAGACACTCAAATTTGAGGAATTTAGTGGGAAATCATTTCCTGGTACCTTTCAAAAGGTTAATAGGCTTCCGTGGTACAGGATGCGGCAATATAACTTCCTTTTCTCAAAGCGCAATGAAAACTGTTTTAATAATTATAAATTTTTAATTTTTTTAACTAATGTAGATATACATCTAAAGTTTTGTTTTACGCAGTTGTGAAAATCAAATAAGGTAGGTAACGCCCCCCATTCCCCATACACTGAAGATCGATTTCTGGCAATTGTCACGATTCTTACGAGCATAGCAGCGGGTATGTTTGAAATTTCAGCTCGGATGTTGGATTTTAGGTGCTGTGGGGTTCTTGAACGGTTGGCATAAGGGTGAGATCTCAAAAAACCCTACAAGGCAAATCATAAGGGGTTCAAATAGGGAGAGCGTGCTAGTCACCCAAATTACGGAACATTCTTTCGAAAAGTAGGTTTCGGCAAAAGCTCCTCACTGTTTCTAGGCATGATGGTGACTTTTCTCCACCAGACCCCTACCTGTTAGCCGAGGCCTTAGGATTGCTTACGCACGGGGAGAGGTAGTGGGGTCTACGGATTTTACATGCACATATCCCCAAGTATACATGGTGGTCTTCAGTGGGTATCGAACGCGCGACCTTTCAGGTGGAAGTCCGACGTGCTAACCACTAGGCTACCACGGCCCACATGATGGTGACTGACCAAAGTGGGGAACAAAACTTTAGAACCATCCCTCTAGAATGAGATCACTCCCGTCCCGCATTAACATTTATGGCCTGACACGCGCATTTAAAAAAATTAAATTATGCTGCCGTACCCTGTAGTTGTAATTGAATATGGCGTGGTACACCGCTATATGTTAGTAGTCCTTGTGGTACTAACGAACTTGTGGTGGCGAATAAGGATGAGCTTTTTCCACCTCGTAGAAAAGTAGTAGATGCTTCTGTGTGAAGTGTAAATGCACATTGCAGTGGTGCGCCCAGAAACCCCCGCACCTGCCATTTTCTGGCCTATCGTATTTTTAGATGCCCCCGAGTGCAAGCCCTCGGGAGCAAATGGGGTTCCGGGAGAGCTCGACCTACCGCAAATTTATAAAAACCATTAAAAAAAAAAAATTAAAAAAAACATAAAAAATACAGGTTATTGTAAAACACTAAATCACAGTAGAATGCAAAACTTTAAGAGTACGCATTAAGCGCTATATGACATGAGACAACAATGAGAAACCGTGCAACACTATAAAAAAGTACCAAAATCAATCATACAATATCAAAACAATGTGAAATGGTACACTCAAAAATATACACAAAAACAAAGGAAGATAAAACAAAACTTAGACAAACACTAAGTTCCCTGAAATAGATACCCCTCGCTTGATAAATGCAAAAACAAAGAAGCAAGGAGGGAGCGTGCATGGGGATGCTGGAACGCGTTACGAATAGCTTGAATGGGTGAAATTTGGCTGCTAGCCCGAATATGATACTTACTGGTTAAAGGGCAATGAAGAACATAGTGGTCAGGCGTACCCATCGCTTCACAGGAGCAATAAATGTAAATACATATTACCTGGTATACATCTATCTGTCATTCAGTATTGCAGTTATTAGTTATTTGTGTACTAACGAGCGAACATGGAGGGGTTTTTTACACCTCTTAGCAAAATAGTAGAGGTTTATGTATTAGATGTAAATGCATACTTGCATGGTATACATCGATTAGTCATTTAGTACTGCAGTTAGAAATCCTTTCTGGTACTAACGAGAGAACATGGATAGGCTTTCTACACCGCGTAGAAAAGTAGTAGTGCAAAACTGGAATAGTTTAATGAATCAACAGATTGGTTTTGGCCGTATTGCTAGAAGAAACGACCTACACTACGCTAGAATGACATCTCCTTGGCGTCAATCATTTTAGAACTTATCTTCAATGAAGACAGAGTCTACTGAATGAGAGAGAGAGAGAGAGATAGAAAAAAGTCGCATTAGTTAACTAGAACGCAAAAGCAGAAGTTGTAAGCAACTGAAAAGGTAGAAAATATGATATTAACAGTAATAATAATTAAAAATAAATAATTAATTGTGTGTGTATGTTAGGCTGGGACCTAATAATAAAGACAAAGGCAGGATGATGCAAAAAAATAGTAGTAATAATAAAAATCATCACTATATAAAAGATACCAAGAAAAACAATTGCAAGATAGAAAATAAATGTAAATTTGAAGCTACGTAAACTATATAATATATTTTTTTAATTATGAAATAAAGGTAAATTGCATTAAATTATTAAGCTACAAATCAAATTTCAAAAAGGCTGATCTATTGTATCACTAAAAAACTGTATAAATAAAGACAATGTAGTGTTTACACAATAACATATACACTTACATATAACATTAAAAAAATCGTACTTTCCTATTATGTAAAAGATGGAGGTTTTCACGTTTCAAATAATCGTAATATTGAATTCGTATTATTTCATAGTGCTGATGTAGCTGATTAACGGGGAAAATTCAGGGACAAGGAGTTCACCCACGCATATTCCATCACAAGACTTCCTTGTACGCCTAAAATAATTTCAACGACTAAAACAATGGGTCGACAGGGTGGCGTAGTGGTAAGACGCAGGCATCGTACGCCCAAGATCGCTAGGTTCCAACCTGGCTCAAATCGGTGGATTTCAAGATGCCGAAAATCGTCTGAGCCCATGTCGTATGCGGCATGTTAAAGAGCCTTTGAGTATCCGTTTGGCATGGACACTCTCGGCTAAATTAAATTCCTAGTGCCGTTTGCATCAACGAGAGCTGAGGTGCCACCATATAGGGGAAACTGAGCGTCAAAAAATTGCGGCAATGGTACCACACTCATTGTGGTGCCACTGAAAAAATTGGTACTAATATCCTCCAACGCACTAGGTCTGCAATGGTTGAGGACCAATACTGCAGCCCCATTAGAAAGAAAAAAAAAACTAAAACAATGGACGTATGTACTCATATACGCACGCTAAAAGTTATAGTTCTTAAATTCGTAATTTTTTAAAAATAAATTAATTTTCTTATAGTAAATATCAAGAATGACATTTTCAGGAATAAAGAAGCATAATGTTTTTATTGCCGTCTGAAATTTGAAATTCAAACAAGAACAGTAGAACAATTAAATGGTTTGTGTAAAAGAAACGAAACGCATTTACAAAGGCAACATAAAATTGCTTCTTCTCAGACACAAGAGTTTTCGAAACACTGTTGTATTTTATGAAGAACAATCTAATCTTCAGATTAACTATGCCTCTGAATATTCAGAATGGGAATCTCGTTACACTCAAAGAGCTATTACTAATCTCAAGTTTTCCAAACTTTGGCTTCTGGCTATATTGCCTGAGTTCAATAATAAACATTTCCTGTCGAAGTCACTAATTTTAGTACAGCATCTTTCGGAGTTCATTTCGTGGTTTCAAGTCTAATCTTCAATAAAACCGACTAATTTTCCGTAGCTGAGTTTATTGGATTCCTATGAGTAGACTAGGGGGGAAATATTTCATTGTCTGAGATTGCAACTGCTTAAGAAAACAATATCTGATGAAGTTCAGATTCGCGATGAAGAATTAGCACGAAATGTGAATTACTGAGAACAATTTGAAGAGAGCAAAATATTCTGGAAGGAACACTAACTTAAAAGTTGCAAGTGCATTTAGATAAACGGTATGTTTACTTTTGGCCTGATTGCGTCCTTTATATAATTTATGATAAACCCATGGAGTGGTATGATTAAATGCATGCATTGTGTAGTACAATTATAGTACACAATACGGAGTAGTTAGATGCTGTACTCTTTGAAAATAGATTCGTTGCATATCCAGCATATGAATCTTGTTTCAATTTAAAAAAAAATTGGTTTGCAATCCACTTCTCTTAAAAAGTCTCTAGTTCTTGTATCATTTTTTTCTTTTGTGGTTCAGTTTCGACTAGTTGACGCAGCGTTGAATCTTCGTTTGTTGTAAAAAAATGAGTAAGGAAAAAAGTCTTTTGAAATCAGAAACATATAAGAAATTAACAACAATAGCTACTGAAATACTGTTTCTAGTTTCTATTGCCACTTGGGTAACTAAGCTTCTCTTCGTAAAGCGACCAGGAATTAAGGCAGTGACTTCCGTTTATACATGAGCACCAGAACGGTGGAAGTGTGACTTGGTTCACTTATGTATTTGGTTGACACCAGATGGCGCCACCACAAATACGCCACCTTCCTTTTTTGACCAAAGAGTGAAAAGAAGGGAAATTCTCCGGTACCCTCGGAACTTCAGGTTTCCACGGATTTTACATGCACGTATCCCTAAGTGTACATGGTGGGTCTACATTGGGTCGGGTACTGAACACCCAATCTTCCGGTTGGAAGTCCAACATCCTAACCAGCAGGCTACCACGGCCTCACTGAAATACTTCTATAGTAATGGTACGTGATATGAACGGATCTGCTGTAACGTTCTCCTGGTAGTATGACAATAAAAGTAGCATTTATGTTTATTTGACCCAGCGCTGTGAACCACAATATGGCTTTCTCAGCTACCAATGCTTTAAACGAAAAGCATAATGAAAAATGTAAAATGAACTTCTTTAAAATAAAACCATAAAATGGCAACTAATCAATCCCTGCACCGATAGGTATTAAATTTTATTTTGAATTTGATGATAATAGCGAAAACAAAATGTTTGTCATTCTTATTTTGTCTTTATTTAAATACTGAATATTTTTATCTTTTGTGAATATTTAGAAAGTTTTAGTAATTGTTTTATACTCCACTGATATCTTCAAAAATAGCTCTGAATAGTTACTTATTAACTAAGAAAAGTATTTATACTTTAAAATGCCTGTAATGTGCTACATCTAGCCCACTACTAAAATATTATCTAAAAATATTATCTCACCACAATGCAAGAGGGGCCCCAAAACTGGCAGTAAATGCAGAATTATGTGTGTTTTATACTGAGTTCTTCATATACTAATGGCAAGTCTTTATTTGAATTGCTTTTTACGTTTTTCGAACCAATTTAAATGTACAATGTGCGTCACAAAATAAACTGGACGTTTTCAAAATATAGTAAAACCTCGTTATACCGCGCCTCAGTATACTGCGGAATCGGATATACCGCGGTGACTATCATGTCCCCTGACGTTTAAACCCCCTTTTATCATTGCCATTTAAAGGTGATTCCTTATTTACCTTTGTAAATAAAGCCAGCCCGATCACACAAATATTCTAGCCAAAGAGCTCCAATTCCCCTATCACACACTAACAGGTATATACAGCCCTATTGTAATAGGCCTGATGTACACCTTTGGTTTATAACCTATCGCTTGATAGACTGATTGCGCAGTTGAGATGTGTGCTTCTTGCACAGCCATTACAGTTAATAAAATGGCACCAAAGACGAAAAAAAAAATATGCTGTAGAAGAAAAGGCACGAGTAATTGATAAAGTTAAAAATGATGCAACAAAAGTGAGTATTGTTTGAATAATGTGGTTCTGCGGGTATAGTTTCACTATGCCGCGGTTATGTCTTATGTCATAACGCGTGTGCCAAACATGTCCCTCGACACCCGCGTTTTAACGGGGTTTTGCTGTATCACATTCGGACTGTGCCTCTTATGGCTTCTTGGTGTGGGAGGTACATCCTTCACTGATATTCTGACAAAATTATCAGTAAGATAGAAGACGATAAATAGCCGAGTAATTGCGTTGTATCGATACAAAAATGAATGTTGGTTTTGCTTTCAGTTTGGTAAAACTTTTAACGAAGAGCTTTAATGCATAAAGCATGTGTATGGTGATGAGTTTAAGTATGGTTTGATGTATCGATGGAAAAAAGAATGCATTTTTTGCTTTCAATTTCGTAAAACTTTAAGCGAAACGCTTCAATACATAAAGTAAGTGTATGGTGATGTGCGTATCACGCAGTTGAGTTCGAGAGGGGCACATGCGCTTTAAATATGATCTTAAAGATTTTATGATAACCAACAGGTTGACCAATCAGAGCTTGTGATAGCAGTAGAAGCCATCAAAATTGTGCTTGAATTCAGCAAAGATCAGTCAAAATCGTCAATAAAATTAGTGAAAATGGAATTAAATATCTCCAAAAGAGAAGTTCAGCGCATTTTGAAATAAAATTTAAAACCTACCGGAAAGTCTGTTCACACTTCGCTCAGCAGAAGTAATACTTGTGGGTGTTTTTTGACTAGAAATCACATTTTCATCACCAAACAATCACGTATTTTCTTGATGTAGCATCATGTGACTTCTACTTATTCGAAAAATACGTTTACAGATGAAAGAAGGCGTTATGCTGATGTAGAAGTCATCCGAAAGTCTTACACAAACATTTTAAAAAATAGTCGTTCAACGTACTTCTTGAACGTGAAAATTACGGTATAGAGTCTCAGGAAGACTATTTTGAGTAAAATAATAAAAACAAAAATTGCTAAAATAATCAGTCTAAGATCTGATTTTTGTAAAGTCCTGTTTTCTTTGGGACGTATCTTAACACGCATATATAAAAACAAAAATGCCCCCCCCCCCCAAAGGACAAAACAATCCAAAACGTAATTTAGCTTCAAATAAATATTAATAAAAAAGAAAACGGGATTTTGAGATCACAACTAAAGTTTGAAACGCCACTCAAGAGAAAGAAGTTGGTTTTGAGTTGTAGCCCTCTTATACTGGGATTACGATGTGTAAAAAGAATATTATAAAATTGCTGATTTAATTTTACTAAATTAGTGTTCAGAATACGATATTTAGTTAGCTTTTAAATAACTTTTTTATTGTAGGACTTAAAAGGTTACCTTTCTTAAACGTTTCTTTGTGTAAAAAAAATATTCTAACACCCACAGCCATTGTTATAATGCCTATGATCAAATCTGCATCATTGATTTTTAAGAATTTATATTTTAACTTCCGTGAAGAAGAAATAGGCAATGAAATTGGAAATTCCGTCACGTTAATTTTACTAAAATGATATTCAGAATATGATATTTAGTTTGCTTGCAAGAAAATTTTTAGTGTAAAGTATACCAAGTTACTTTTCTTAAGCGTTTCTTTACGTAAAAAAAAAAAAAAAAAAATCTGCGCACACCCACACCCATTCTTAAAAATTCTAAGATCGAATCTGTATCATTCATTTCTAAGAATTTATATATTTAAGTTCCTTGAAAAAGAAGTAAGCAATGAAATTGGAAATTCCGTCAAGTCAGCATTCATTAAAATTGGTTTCAGTTGAATGAACAAGTATTTTTCTCAATACTTTGAAACTCTCCTCTAGTTTTATTCGTTGAAAAGAAATCTTGTATTATTTCTTATATTTTTTTATTTGGGAGAGAGAGAGGGGAGAGAGAAAAAGCAGCAAAGAACTGCTTTAATTATGAATAATAACATAAAACGTCAAAAGTTTTCCCCCGAATTTAAAATTTTATACCGTACGCAGCTGTTTAAGTTTGACAGTGAAGAGAAAATTGGATAGTCCTTAAATTTAATTCGTATTATTTGAACTGGAAGATTCAATCATGTAAAACATGTGAAATACTTTTTAGAAAATTCCGCAGTGCTAAGATGGAGAAAAAACAATCTTAAAATAAGTTAGAGCTCAGTAATACCTACGTAAAGAAATTGAAAAATCGCACGATTATCAAAAGAATTGCAATTTCTTCACAATTCTTAATTATGCGTAGATTTTAATTTTTTTTTTTTTTTGAATTTAAGAAATTTTTATTGAACATATTAGGAATAATTTACAAAAATTTAAAAATAGTATTCTTAGGATGATTTAAATTTTTTCTAATGGTACATAAATTGCGAATGAGATAGGTAGTTTTAATTATGACTTTAGGGCAACTTAGAACACTTCACAAGCCTTTTAATTGGACGAGCAATGCATTTATTATAAAGGTATCAATGCGGAAACATAATTTTTTTCAGCAAAATATTCCGATGATGCACTATTTTAATGCTTTAGAAAAAACAATGTGCAAAATCTGAACACAGTTGTACATGTTGCAACACAAACAACAGACTATGTTTTTGTTTGTTTGTTGTTTATACACGATGACAAAAGGACCCTGTAGCACCTAGAGTCTTAAAATTAGGTATAAAATTACTTGTACTATAACGATATGTAGCCAGAAGCTATAGCTTTTTATTCCTTCTTTTCTTTCTTTTTTAAAAATATTTATCTCAGCTAAATTTCCACACAAATGATCTGTTATGAGACAAAGAAAAATAATTCGTTCACTTTAACATTATGTATCAGTTGAAAGAACTTTTTTTTTCTGCACAAGATGGTATTTTCAAAGTTTCAAAGTTAATTATGACAGTAACTATATGTGTTTCCAAGTATGCGAAATGCCGAAGTTCATTTCAATTCATTCTCACTAGAGCAATCCGAGGTCTGTTCTTTTGATTTTCATGTAAGATTGTTCTCGTCACATTGTTGAGACGGTATTTCACGAAGAATATTAATGTTAATAATACATTTTGGTATCTTTTGTACGGGAATTCGTCTACTATAATGATACTTTCATTGTCTACTCTAATGATATTTTGAAGTGTAGTTTTCATTAAATCAATAAAAAAATTATATTTAGTTTTAGTAAAATTATATTTAGTTAGTATCTTTCCTAGCCAAATCTTCAGAATAATGTTTTCCAGGAACATTAATGTTAATTAGAAACTTGTATTTATTGTCATGAAAATCTTTAGGAACTGTTGGCATTACTCTAATGATAGTTTTCACACGTATTTTAATCAAATAAATAAAAGGAACTTTTTTCTTGACTAAACTTAAATTACGGTAGCCGCTAACTATTTTCTTAAATTTTCAGCACGAGGAGCGCGGTTTGCTGAGACCCATGACTAGAACACTTTATTTTAGAAATTAATAAAATACGGTTTTTTTTTTGCTCCGGAGAAGAGGGGAAAGTTGTTTTAAGCTCATAGCAAGGAGAACGTCATTCCCGAAATGCATTTTCTGTGCACATGGGCATTTTTTTTTACGAGCGGTGGATGAGGCAGTTATTTAAACATCTTAGCATGGGCACCGTTGCGGAAATACGTTTTCTGCGCATATAGACGTTTATCAAATGAACTAAACTTTATTGGAAGGCCCTTATGACATGGAACATGACAAAATCACATCCGAAATTTAATGCTCCCTCTTTTATATGAAAGTTTTTGATCTGGATTCTTTGAGGATCATTTTGAAAGAATGAATAAAAGAACGCATGACTAACTGAGTGAATGGATGAGTTAGTAAAATATAAACAAACAATAAATGTGAATAAAAACCGAAAATGCTTTTCCGTATAAAGAAAACGGATACTCTATACGAAAAATGGATTTCTCTATACGGAATTAATTTTCCGTGTAGCGACATTGAGGCACTTCACTTTTACACAAAATAAAGAGCAGCAAATGGTTTTTTTCTACAAATCATTATTAAGATGATTTTTTTCATGCTTAATTTTTAATGTTAACATCTTTTTTTTCCTCTTTCGCAACGATAAAAAGCTTTTGTGTTTGTGTGTATGTGGTAGAAAACGATTGCAGACTCTTCTGTTATTTACTTCTAATTTTTTACTTCTGCTTACAAAGTTTTTTTCTATTTTCATTCATTTATTTTACTTATTCAGTTGCTTGCTTTTCATACTGGAAAGAACTTTTGTCAAAATTTAAAAACATTAAAAGTATTAACCAATGAATGTATATTTAAAATAACTAAGAACTTAAATTAACTGAAAACAGGGAGAGAAAGATTGATACATTTACAAATCTGATGTCGGTACACGGAAAAGTAGGCTCGTATCTTTCTAGACGGAACTTCTTTTAATTAAAGGAAAGTGGTGGATTTAGCCCTCTACATATGATATATATGCTATATGTATATACATATACATATATATATATATATATATATATGTGTGTGTATATATAGCAAGAGAGAGAGAGAGAGATGTTTTTTGGCTTTTGCAGTATTTCTGCTCCTCACTGATGAGGAGCGCCGCAAGCTGCTCGTTTGTATTTTTTAATTCTTTTTTTTAAATTAACTTTTATATTTTTCATTTATCTAGTTTTCAGATTTATTCACTTCGTTTTTATTGTTATGGCCTATTGTTGTTTGCGTGCCCTAGATTAATCTACTTAATCATTTTGCATACTTAAATAATAAATAAATAAATATATATATATATATATATATATATATATATATATACTCAATGCATCTACAAAGCTTAGCTCTATATTTTTCTTTTCTTTTTCTTGTATATTATATTATGTTTGTTAAATGGATAACATATTTAAAGAATTAGAAAAGCAGATAACAAGATTAAGCGTTTTTTTTTACCATGCAAATTCCAAGAACACAGAATAATGAATTTTGTGTTGAGAAAATGAAAAAAAGACACATGTTTACCCAAATTACTCGACTGCATGAATATTTACGATTGCTAAAACATGTATGGAATACTGGATTGATTGTGTTATTTCCAAAATAGATTAAATATTTCCCAAGATAAATAGCTTTTTTGAACAACTATATTGGTAGAAACATTAATTAAATATTTTAGCTGGGCTCAGTTGAAATCAATTCAGCTTATTAAAAATTCATTGCGGAATTGATTTGAATAGAAAACACATAATGAAAGATATTTGTTAATTAATTTATGGTGTTACTTTGATTAGATTTTGCAGAATGTTTTTTGCTCAATCATAAGTAATACCAATATTCATAAAAAAGATAACTCAAAGCATGAATTAATAAAGCTCATTAGTTTGAAACCAACGGTATGATTAAAGAAAGATTTTTACCTATTTAAAAAAAAAACTTTAAAAAAGGAATTAAAATATATAGTACCTTGCATCTTTTTTTCATAACTATTTATGTAAGTCGTAAGCAAAAATAAGCATTAAATAAGGACTTCCAAAATGGTCTATATAATACAATGTGTGAGTTCTTGACTATACTACTACTTTTCTGCAGAATACATGCGAATAAACTTTAGCATTTTTGTGTCAAAATATTCAGCATTAACATGAATTTGAAATTATGCATAAATAGCGCTACCACTTTTAAGTAATTGTTTTACTGGCTTACAAAAGCTTTTCAAATATTTTCTAATGAATTACAATAATTTTAATCTTTTAATTAAGTTTTTCATTTAGTAACCATAATTTTTAATTAAGAATGTTTAAGAAAAATTAACTCCTGCCTATAAGTACCCCGTTAGACTCAGGAGCAGCGCATCCATTCTTCCTCGCTTCGCGCGAGGATACAACAACAAGAGAAATTAAACTTAGTTCACTAAATTTTTTTAAACAATTTTAAAAAGCTGATAAAAGTACTATGACACATTAAGAAATGCAAAAATACGCTTACATTTTAAGCAGGTTTTCAAGAAAAGTTAAGAATGACAAAATTCATTGTGAAAAATAAATAAATGAAAATGTAAAATGCAGCTAAGAATAATACTGACAACCGCGATTACGGAAATTTAAGTTGGTCAAACTAATATTTTGAATTTTTATTCATGTTCTGTAGTTCGGATCATCTACCTTGTTTTTACATATCTAGTTAAAACTTTCTTTTGTTTCGAAACAACTAACTTCATAGAGTTTATTTTGAATAGTTTTTCCGTGCTTTGTGTAAAAATTTAAAAATGGAATTTTCTGCAAGTTATGTCAAACATGTTTTTAAATTAAAATAGAAAAGAACAAATCTGAATTTTAGAAAGAAAAAAACGCTTGGAAGGGCACTCTGATGTTTCGACCTAATTTTGTAGGAAAATTTTTTCTTAACGAAAGTCCGCTCAAAGTGCGCAAAATACCAGCATTTACTTTCTATTAATGGGTCCACATGGTGGCGTAGTGGTATGATGCAGGTCTCGTATGCCCAAGATCGCAGGTTCAAATCTGGCACAAGTCGGTGGTTTTTCAAGATGCGGAATATCGTCTGCGTCCATGCCGTATGATTATGTGGTACCAATCTCTGAGAACGCATTGGGTCTGCAATGGATGAGTAACAATATGCAGCCCCATTAGAAAGAAAAAAACTGAAACAATCGACGTATGTACTCATATACGCACGCTAAAAGTTATATTTCTTAAATTCGTAATTTATTTTTAAAATTAAATTTATATACTTATAGTAAATATGAAGAATGACATTTTCAGAAATAAAGAAGCGTAATGTTTTTATTCCCGTATCAAATCTGAAACTCAAACAAGAACAATAGAACAATTAAATGGTTTGAATAAAAGAAAAGAAACAAATTTGCTAAGGCAAAATAAAATTGCCTCTTGAAATTTCTCAGATACAAGAGTTTTCGAAACACTTGTATTTGTGTCAAAAAAAAATTGTGGCAATGGTACCACACTCATTATGGTGCCGCTGAAAGAGTTGGTACCAATCTCTAGGGACGCACTAGGTCTGCAATGGTTGATGACCAATACTGCAGCCCCATTAGAAAGAAAGAAAAAAAACTTTCTATTAATGGTAGTACTGTTTTTCTGATATTTTTACTATATCAGTACACGTTTTTTAAGGAGTGACCTTGAATAATTTAATAAAGTGAGTTTCGAAAACTAGAAAGAATTAAAATTATCTGCTGCAACTTTTGGAGACCTTTGGTAAAGACAAGCGCCCTGTTATTTTCTATTTCAAGAGAGAGCACTGTATATATGTATAAAAGAAGTACTACGCAATCGTTTCTTTATTTAATTAAGGGCTCAGTGTCTTGCAGTATTGTATTAAACAGGAAAAAATACGAAGACTTAAAAAATAATAATAAATAATAATAATTTCAAAGATAAATTCAACTTAGTTTTAAATGAAAAATATTACATGAATATATTTTGCATATTCTGGTAACATAAAAATCTGTTTTAGAGAACTCTTCGTTTAGTTATTGTACGAAAACTTTGAATTCATAATTACGAAATGTGTTTAAGTTTACACACTAAGTTAGAAGTGGTGAAAGAAACACAAAAAATCTATCAAAATAAGGAAGTAGAAAAAAAAAATCATTCTGAATATTTTGTTTGTAGTTTCCCTTTAAAAACTCGTTGTATAGTCATTTCTTGGGAAAATATAAAAGCTATGTCTAATGTAATTGCTTCATTTTGGCTGGATGCAATGGCTCTTTTAAGGAACTTTTCCTAGAAAATTGTCAAAAATTTTACTTTTGAGAAGACTTGAAAGGAATTAGCCTTTAAGAGGCAAATACTTTTTTGGATGAAATTTCGCACAAGTAGTTGGTGTTGTAGAAAACGTTTAGAAATTGCATAGACAAAAATTTTCTTTCACGTCGAATATTCAAGCTATTTTTTATTTTTAACACATTATGTAAGAGAACACTCAGGTACTCTAGAAAATGGAAATTTAAATGGGGATTTTGTGAAGTGCAAGGAGGCTAAAATTATTTTCTTTAAACACAAGGAAAAGTTTAAAATTTTAAGCTAGATATTGAATATATGTTGTTCCAGTTATATGCTAAGATTTTCTATGAAACCATTATTGTGTATGAGTGTTAACTCAAAACTTCAGTAATAATTGAACTTATATTGTTTGTTAATAAAATATATATGCTAGAGAAAGTAACCTAAATAAAAAAAACGGAATGAGATTGAACGAAGTCCTGCATTTGACAACATTGAAAGTATGGACGACCAACTAAATGTTACAAGGCGGAAAACTTTGATCACGTGACTTTATCCGTCTCATTGAGCACAAAAGATACCTGTTCTGGCTGCTTTCTTTACTTATAGGGCGGAACGTGTCACGCGACCAGACTGTTTGCCAGCCTGTTGTTCGATTTGACTTTGTCATCGTCTGTTTGAACGATCAGTGCTGCACATGTGGTATTGATACGCTTTTTTGCGGAATCTTGGAATAAAGTCATTGTAATGTATTGTTTAATAACTTGAGAACCATTATAGTGCCTATTATTTAATAACTCATTGTTTTGAGTTCTATATCATTTTAAAGGGTAATAAATGAGTAAAATAGTTCTCAATGCCTGAGGCGTATATGCGGTAAATTTACATTCGGAATATTCATCTAAATCAGAAGAATATTTATCCAAATTACGTTGAATATTATTTTCGCTCCTGATATCCTTCCTCCCTTTACTAGAAAATGTGAACATTTTAGATTAAAACAGTACTAAATAAGTGAAAAATGGATTTTCGCATTAGGGACCGTTCATAAATGATGTCACGCTTTTTCCCCCACATATTTGACCTCGGCCCCCCCTTAGTCACGAAATGTCACACTTCAATGGACCCCCTCCCCCCCTTTGTCAAATGTCACTATGTTGCATAAGCAGGATGTCACACTTCTTGTTACCCCCTCCCTCCCCTTGTCACAATTTCACGAACCCTCCTCCCCCTCGAAGCGTGACATCATTTATGAATGATCCTTTAGACTGAGTGCTAAACATGAAGATATGAAAAATGTGTAGTGCGTGGATTAAATTGCCCAAGGACTGTGGGCATCTGCAGCATGGCTTAAACTTTTTGCACTTAATTTCTCATCTGTGTATTAATTACCCTATCAATGTATATCCAGTTATATTTAGTTATATTGTTGTTATAGTGTGGTGCGGCTTTGGTTGTGCGCAATTGCTCAATGATACTAATGCTTGCAGTGTAGCAATTTTTGTTACCTGGTGTTGATTTACAGACACTATGCAATCTTTCGTATTCCGCACCACGCGCATTATGACTTTTAGCGTTTTGCAATGACCTGTAATGTTTCTAATGGTTTTCATAAATCTGCGGTTGGTCGAGCTCCCCCGGAACCCCATTTGCTCCCGAGGGCTTGCCGTCAGGGGCATCTAAAAATACGATAGGTCAGAAAATGGCAGTTGCGCAGGGTTTCTGGGCGCACTTGTATACTATTCAAGTATCATGCCTATTAATTAAATCACATTGTATCCTTTTATAGCTCGTTTTCAATAAATATACTCGTTCTAAATGAAAAAGTTGATTTTTGCTGTTCCGTGTTTTTTCTATCTACTATACATCTCTATCATCTCATGTCCCACCTCGCGTCTATCTTCAAGGCCATCGGGCAATTTCCCAACACTCTGCGTTGTCTTATGTGCGAGGGAATGAATCCCTTATGCATTACCTTGAACTATGTGACCTTAAACGGTACTCAGCCTACGCATACTACACAGTTTAAATATTTTTGATATGAATGTACAGCCGTTATTCGATTTTACGAACTTTTCACGGTAATTACGGAAGCACAATATACTTAATAGGGTGGAATGTGTCACGTGACCAATCTGTTCACCAGCCTGTTTTTTAATTTGGCCTAGTAGTCATCGTTGGTGCAATTGGAGATAAATCTCCAAATAAGGCAACTTCGGATTTTTTTTTTGTTCTTAAATTGTATTGCTCATCATAGATTTCGCTGAAACGAAGGTTTTGGGTTCTTTTTTATTTTTAAGTAAAAAGAAATGAGGCTTTTGCCCAAACGTACAAGGCCATAACTGCGACTTTAAAAAAAATCTTATTGCAAGAGCGATACATAAGTACAATGAAATAAAACATTTTCATTTTAAGAAGAACACACAAACCCTTCCATCGCATTAAAGCGTTTTTTGTAGCATTCTGTAGTTTTTTTGTAATGCGTTTTGGGTCTTCTCATGGCAGTAAAAAATCGCTCATTTATCAACCTCCCCAAACATTTGCTAAATGCATTGAAGACCAAAATCCGCACTAATGTCAATTCCTTCAAAAAATATCGCCTTTAACGAATAAGTATATTTAATCCTTTTTCTTCCTTTTATGCCAAGATATATCTTAAATTAAAATCAAATGCCCCGCAAATAGGACATACTTTATGCGAAATTGTATGTTGTTCAGGCGTAAAGTTTTTCGCTCTTTTAACATTTTTTAAATTCGATATGTCAAAGATACAACAACTTGGTGCAAAAAAATTTTCAAACTTTTTGTAAATTTAACGTGAAAAAATTTCGAGAGAATATAAAAAATTGCCTAGAGTTTCTTATGGAAATCTTCAGGAGAAAAATGTTGCCACTCAAGACATTTAACTACAAAATTAAGTTAAACAGAGCAGGGAAAAAACACCAACGTATTGCCACTTAAGACAAAAGATGATTAACAGAAATATTAATTTTAAGAGAACAGGCTGAAGAAAAGCCTAACCAAGGTGTTGCCAAATCTTATATCTAAACTAGGGCTTATTTTTGGGCACAAGGGAAATTAATGTATGAGATTTAGACATTTTTACATATCAAGTAACTTTAAAATGAAAGAAGTTCGCATGTTTTCGAGAAATGTGACCAGAGCAAGAGGTTTAGGAGCCAGAAAACATGCTAGGATTCGATCTTTTAAATAAAATTAATTTATTGGTTTCTATGAGTATATTATTGGGTAGGTTTCTAGGTTAGTCTATATAAGGTTCTTTGGATAAAATTGTGCTCCGTAGATCTCTTAAAAACATTATTAAGCACATTTAAAGAATTTTAAAGTAGAACACAACTTTAAAACTTACGTACTTCAAAAAGTTATCTTTTTTTAAAATGCATCACTATGTAGAAAAATACTTGTCTGCACATCCTACCCATAAGCATGCTTAGAAGTTTTGAACGTCACGTTTTCTTATCATCAATCTTCTAAAAATGACATAAAAGGGTATTTCAAAGAAAGATGCATTAACCTTGTTTCTATTATGTAAAAATATTAACTTATTTTTGATTACTTCCTAAATAGATTACACAGGCGGAATTACTTTTCTGGACACTATGTTATACAATGCACCTTTATGTTTGTCAAATTTGTTCCTGAAAAACATCGAGTAACAATAATAAAAAAAAGACATCTTTAAAATATAGTGACTCGTCAATTAAAAAAAACCTGAAGTAATCATTTAGTCCTGCATAAAAGTAGTTAACTTTTAAAATCTTGGAAAAGATTTTTTAATTTTTTTTATAAAATGTATCCTCTGAGAGGAAAAAAAACATCAGACTTTTCACTTAAAGGAACAAGATTGTAACCACCATAAACTTTCGCCCAAAAAGAATGTTGACATGATTCTCGAGCATTGGCTTACAGGAAAGGAAATCGTCAAGAACATGACTTATAGCAGGGGTCTCCAAACTTTCCAGCCTTAGGGCCATATTGATTACTCCAGTAAATTCCAAGGGCCAAAACCATATTATCATTAAGTGTTGCCGGTGGAAAAAAGTTGAATCAGTCCACTAGTGGTGTAAAATATGATTACTTTTTTGCCAGATGCCATTAGCGACGGGGAAGCTGATGTATTTTCTGTATCGTATGGGTATCCGTTATAATGGGGTACCCGCATCGTATCGCCATAGTAATCATTGATTACAAAAGTAATGAAATACACAAGTAATCATTGATTACTTTTTTCTTCAGTAATCGTTACTTCGGTTCCTAACGAGTACTCAAGTAACGAATGAGTATTTTTTTACATGAAAAAAAAAGTCCGAAAAAGTACGCCACGTTTAAAAAAGGCTGCAAATCGAACTAAAGTCCGCAAAACGGCAACACTGCATATTATTAATTTTCCTGTCATTATCTGTAATTTCTAGATTAGTCGTAGAGTACGAGCGAGCAATGAGGAGTAACGTGACAGGACATCTGGTGGACACAAGCAGAAATAGGTAGTACCTTCTATCCCTAACAGATGGCGCTAATAGCACTTACAGAATAATCTCGTTGGTTCGATAAAGTTCTGGTGTCTTCCACTCACTTCTAGATGGCAGTAAGTGAAATATATAAGAAGGCTAGTGGCGCAACCACAAGTCAGTTCCTATGACACTGCTGTGAAATAAAATAGTGCGTACCTCCTTAAAACGTGTTTGTGCGTGTTTAAGTTTAAGACATCTTTGTAACAATATTTTTATTTGAATTGTTGCTTTTGTGTGTGATTTAGTAGAATGGAAAAGAAGCGAAAAATTGATAGTGAATGCAGAAAATTCAAAGATCAGTGGAACATTCAGTATTTCGTAATTGAGTCCAGTAACAAGGCGCTATGTTTGATTTGCAATGAAAGCATAGCCGTTCTCAAAGAATATAACATTACACGTCATTATGAAGCAAAACATTTTCAAAATTACTCAAAATATACAGGAAGTTTGCGGACAGAAAAATTCGAAGCTATGAAGCGCGGATTGAAATCGCAGAAATCTTTATTTACAAAACTCAAAACTGAACAAGAGGCTGCAACTCGTGCCAGCTTTCGTGTGGCTCTTGAAATTGCAAAACGTGGAAAACCATTCACCGATGGAGAAATGGTCAAAGAATGCATAATCGCAGTAGCCGAAGAAATGTGCCCTGAAAAGGTAAATTTATTAAAAACTGTCAGTATGTCAGCAAACACTGTGGCTCGAAGGGTAGAAGACATCGCTGAAAATATATCCTCTCAACTGTTCAACAAAAATGGACATGTTGAGTGGTTTTCTTTGGCCTTGGATGAGTCAACGGATGTGTCAGATACTGCTCAGGTGTTGATTTATATTCGAGGAGTAGATAAAAGCTATGAAGTGCATGAAGAACTTCTTGATATGTATAGTATTCATGGCACAACTACTGGTTCAGATATTTTTAAAGGAGTTGAAATGGCCATTAAGCAAAAGAACCTTCGATGGAAAAACTTGAAATGTATTACAACTGATGGAGGCAAAAACATGAGTGGGAAAGATAAAGGAGTGGTCGCTCTTGTGTCAAAGGCTGTAGAAAATGACGGTTCAAAACCAATAGTCTTACATTGTATCATTCATCAACAGTCTTTGTGCGGAAAATGTTTGGATATGTCTGAAGTTCTGAAACCAGTCATATCAACTGTTAATTTTATCAGATCTTTTGGGCTGAATCACCGACAATTCGTACAATTTATTAAAGAGATTGGAGAAAATGACTTACCTTATCATACTGCCGTACGTTGGCTTAGTTGTGGGAAAGTCCTTCAGCGCTTTTTTGAACTTCGAGCAGTGATCGAATTTTTTTTGAATGAAAAGCATCGCCCTCTTACTGAATTGCAAAACAACGCATGGCTGTGGAAGTTAGCCTTCTATGTTGATTTGACAAAACATGTGAACGAACTGAATTTGAGATTGCAAGGAGAAAACCAGCATCTTCCTGATTTATACAATAATATCAAATCATTCCGGAAGAAATTGATACTGTTTCAATCACAACTACGAAGTAAATGTTTTTCACATTTTAAAACATGTGAAATATTTAGCCACACCACTGAGACCGAGTTTCCTATCGATTTTGCAATCGAAACTTTGAGTGCTTTGAAAATAAAGTTTGATACTCGTTTCTCGGACTTTGATGCCATTGCGAATCAAATTAAGATTTTTCAGAATCCTTTTGATACTGACATTGAAACCCTAGCCCCGGAACTTCGAATGGAAATGATTGATCTACAGTGCAGTGATATAATTAAGAACAAATATCAAAACTTATCTTTGTTGGAATTTTATAAGTGTCTTCCACTGACACAATTTGATAATTTGCCTAAATTTGCTCGTGGGCTGTTTTCTGTTTTTGGTACTACTTATTTGTGTGAGAAGACCTTTTCCAAAATGAAGTACACAAAAAATGTTTACAGATCTAAATTAACTGATGAGCATCTTAAATCTCTTTTAATAATTGGTACAAGTAAAATTAGTCCACAACTACAAACTATTGTCAGTGGAAAATCTCAATTACATAAATCTCATTAGTATTTCATATGTCGTTATGCTTGTTATAAGTTATCTTTTCATTTAAAATGTATAAAATGTTAGTTGGATTCATTTCAATAATTTGTTAGTTAGTAAATAATAACCTACAACAATGTTATGAGTAGTTAGCCCATGACCATATCAATGTAGATGTCATATTAATAATTATTCAACATAAAAATAGATTACTTCAGTAAACTTAATTTAATTTGCTATAAAAAATAAATATGTTCTCTAGAAGGAGTTTTCTTTCAAGTATGCTAGCTCTCCGCGGGCCGGACAAAATCTGTCCTCGGGCCGGATGTGGCCCTCGGGCCGTAGTTTGGAGACCCCTGACTTATAGTATCAATATTTAATGCTAGGTAATCAATAAATAATGGTAATTGCGATGAAGTCTTGTTTTTCTTATATTAAAACGTCGCTAAAATGTAGCGTACTTATTTATATTTTATGTTATCGTGGAGTTTTTTGAAATTGCATGTTTGTTTTCTGTAATAACTGTTGGTCCATTTTTTTTTCTTCTGATGAGTGTTTCATTAAAATAAATTCTTAAGAAAATATAATAGAACAATATTGTGCAAAACCTTTAGAGAGAAAAAAAAACTGATGCTAAAAATGACCTAGCGTCCTATTGGATAAAATCCTTTTTGTGGTAATAATAGAAGATAAAGACTCTTGTGCTTCCCTGAACAAATGTTCTTTGTCATGCAGCAGTCAGTTTGCACTTAACTTACGTTTTCACGTTAGCTGTCACAACGTTGAAAAATTTTTCCCCTTGGGCCAAGTCGTTTTTTCTGCTAATAATACTTGTAATGGCGAAATTAAATCGGGTATGATTCGGAAATGGTCTTTTTCTTTTTCATTTTGCCAGGAAACAAACTCTTTTACATAAAAAAAAGTTACAGCACAAAAAAAAAAAAAAAAAAAAAAAATCGAGATCCAAGTTCTATTTAATGCCATGCAACAGGTTCCATTGTCTTGATTGCTTCTCTAAAGTCTATATACTAGTTACCAAGAATTTCATTAGTGAATGAATTTTCATCAGTTATACGTTTTGTAATACATCTGTGGAAATAAAGAAATATTTCTGTAGTTTTGGCATCTTTTCTGCTTGTTGATTGATAAACAAAAAATACACTAATTCACCTATTCATATAGCATCTCATTTTGACATGAAACTTAGTAAACAAAATTATATTTATCGGGGGTTAAATATACATTCTGGTCCCCAAGGCCATCTAATTTAGAAATATTAGCGCTCCAAAAGCCAGCAAGACCCGAATGGCGGTACACGCGGCTAGATATTCTGGGGTTACGATGGGGGGAGTATATTCTGGGGGACAAAGCACCCGTGTCTAGCAGCCCAAACGCACAGAAAACTAAAACACGACATACGTGTTTCATGGCAGCTAACGTGTTAAGTAACACATTTTATTGAGGTTTCCTTTAAAATGTTCAAACTTGTTTGCAACTACTTTTTGCTAAGATACTTTCATATAATAATAGCTGATATGGATGTTTTTGGAAATAACTGTTTTATAGATATGTATCGCAAAGGGGCGTAAAAATGTCAATAATGTGCACATACTTTCTGGCGATCAAAATTGTATTGACTCAGTACTCGAAAAAAATTTGTTTGTATTTCTTACCTTATGTTAATACTTTCTTCCAAATTTAGAAGTGATAATTATATTAGGTAATAACAAAAAACTTATTTTATGAAAAATAATACAATAAACAACGATAACAAACATTACTCCTAACAAATGTTTCAAAAGCCAAAAGTATGTTGTTAGTATTTTTTTTTCATTCTGATTTCATCCTAATTTTACTGTTTAGAAAAATCATTGACTCAAAAAAGTTATTGAAATATTCAGCTGGTAGAAAAAGATATACGTACATTAGTTTCCAATCATTTTTATTACTCTTGACATTGCTTCGACAGTTAGTCTACATTTTTATCTTAGGAATTCTCTCCATTATTCATGTCGAAAGTGACAAAATAACGACTCCTTCCTCTTTACTTCACTTCAGTTACGCTCAGTTTAATAAATTTTAAAAGACAAGATAAAAGAAATTATTTTTGCTATAAAAGTGGGGAAGTATATATATATATGAAGGAAGTAAAAGTTAATTTTTCGTTTAGAAAAACTAACAGACCAATAGTCTTCAGCTTGTAACGATTTTTGACATTTCTTTTCGTCTGCATTCTTTCAAGTTAGAAGAATTTGAATTTTTATGCATGCGCATTTTAATTGATGATCTTTTTTGAGTATTTTGTAAAAGTAGGATAAGAACACAACAATAGATGGAATATTATGACGTAGAAAGTTTTTATTATTAAAAACTAAAGATCTAGAACTGGCCCTACGCAAGCAATCCATGCAGCACATATTTTCAGACAATATTGACAAAAAAAAATCTCAGACATATTTTCTGTACATAAACATGGTCTAAAATGAGGTACATTTTGTGCGACATTTAAAAACTATTCAAGCATAGGGGAGAACGGGGAGAGTATGAACAATTTTTCTTCCCGATTTTTTTTTCTAAGTTGCCAATACAGCTAGAGATCTTCAGAAAGCGTTTTCTTGTGTCCTAAAGATTCAGATTTACGTGAGATTTTTAAAAAAATACCTAGGACGCCCTGTATAGGGACAGTATGAATTTTAGTGCAAAGAGGGAAAGTATCCGCGGTCTCCCCAACATGGGTAGACCGCTGACATCATGCGGTGAGACTCAGCACACATGGAAAAGTAAAGATCAATGTTTCAAGAAGTTGACGCTCAAGTTACTTCTAGATAAAAAATGAAAGCTGGGTATATAATAAAAGAATATGACCAATGACCCAAGAATTAAATGTTTAATATGAAAGTTTTAAGTAACAATGAGCAATAATTCAAGAAATATATTTACATAAATTGGGTACGGTGAAAATTTGACGAGTTTTGCTGAATTGTTGAGGAGATTCAAGGTGCCCTAAAACTGAGGACCATTCATAAAAAATGATGTCATCACAAACGGGCCGCTTCCAAAATAAACCGTTTTTTATCATAGCTTTAGCCTCCAGTTCGTCATCTAACACATTTACAGTCACGCCCGGGAAGACGTTGCCGTCATATTTAACTGTGACATATTCTCCTACGATTTTTTTAATTGGCAATTCCTGTTGATGTTCTGCGTCTCCTGAATATTCCGAAATGTCAAGATCAGATGACGCATTTGCGGGTATGTCGATGTCGCTATCCGAGCTTGTCGTGCCCCAGTTGGGTCTCCTTTTTTTAACTATTGCTCTTTTAGTTTGTTTGAAAGTCAGTGTGCGTTTCCGGCTGTTCCCTTTCTTCCTTTTCAGGAGTGTCCGTGGCTATCCTGCATATGTGGAACGTACAAACAGAATACAAGGGGAGACTCGGGACATACGTCCTGAGTCTCCCCAAGCAACATTCTTGAAGAAGCGCTAATATGTTTTTTTTTTTTTTTTCAAATCTGTCAAACATATTATTCACAGTCACTTAAGCAAATCAAATAAAATGTTCACCTTTGTGCTACAAAATAAAAATTAAAAATCAGCATAAAATTAAGAAAAAAAATTTGCAAAAAATGCAGACACGTGTTCGAGGTTACATGGAACCCCTTTTGCAATGCAAAAAAAAAAAAAGTTTCTAGATGAAAAACACCCAATTGAAGACAGTTGGGTGTTTGGTTTGCAAAATTGGTGCCTAATTTTACGTTGATTTTTACTTTTTACTTAATAAGCAAATGTCACTCGTGGGGCATAGCTGATAGTTAGTTTTTCTGAAGTTCAGCTAATTGAAATAAATTATTGAATTAATGCATTTTTTTCATAAAACATATAGTTCTGTTCATGATTTGCGGTAGTTATGATTATGTTAAAAATGCTATTATTATTATGATTATTTTTAAAAATTTGCATTAGACTCACGGGTGAGACTCCTGTGAGAATCGTTTGCTGTCCCACACGTGACAATGCATAATTAAACGCTTTTAGCTTAGACTTAGGCATTTTATAAACTTTCCTCAGTTTAGCTATAAAAATGTAATTATTTTTAACAAAACAAACAATTTTTGATTCAATGGGATTAACTGAAGTTTTCGAACTGCATTTTCATTGCTTTTACTGATGTATCAAATAACCAAGTAACGCGGCATACAATTGTCAAACAAAAATAAATAAATAAATAAAACTTTTTATCAAATCTAAATTGTATAGTTTTTTACTATTATTTGTTTAGAAAAAACATCCTATGGGTGTGCTTTAGATCTAAACTTAACCATCATTTAATCCCCTTAGCTGAAAGTTTCGCCTTTATCACGTTAATCGCAAATGATTCTTTGTGTATACTTAGTATAAAACAGTGGTTCCCAACCCACATATGTGTGCGGACCACACAATCTGAAAGTAAATTACTGCGGACTCATCGCATTATTACATATCTTATTAGTTGTAACTAAATTCAAAGGTGATTAAAGACTTCAAGTCTTCTGAAAGGAAACTAATTATAATTAACCATAATACGAGCATATAAAGCTCCCCTAACAAAATTTTACAGTTGGTATTTTATACACGTTATTATTAAGTCGATATATTTCATGTGTCAATTTCTTTTTTGGTTAATATAATTTCATAAAGAAGAAAGTCAATTTTTTTAGCAAAACATTTTACATCTTCACAGATTTAAATGAACATGGCGTTGTTTCCAATCATCTTAACTTGGTGCAAATAGCGGAATCTCCAAGTGTGACATTAGTGTGCTTAGTTTCTTAGATCTGGCTAAACTAGCTCTAGATGAATTATTTTAAAAAGTAGATGAAACAAAAGTTTCATCTAATTTTCAAAGCTTAGATTTCAAAGCTTCATCAAAGCTAATTTTGAACATAATAAAAAAAAATGCCTCAAAACCAGTTTATATTTAAGCAGCAAGGAGGAACAACAGCAAAGGAGACGAACGTTGACCAAAAAATTTACTATATATGTTTTTTAATGCTGTAATATGAAACCATTTTACTTTTCTACACATAAAACACTCTACGTGGTTCCTCGATAGATCAAAAAAGATCATTTACAAGAATTCAGCAGTTACCTAGTTTGCCAGTGGAAAATTGATTATATGTATGCAAGCAGTTTTCCATAGTCCAATAAGAACACGCTAAAGAAAGAATTCAATTTATCAAAATTCTCATAAAAGATATGAGATTACTAAGATTGATTGCCCATTGTGTTCATCGATCAAAAACGAGTACTTTTTGGTAAGATTACTTTCAGATAGCATGTTCTAATACATTGCTTTCTATTACTTTTAACGTCGTTAATTTAATGTTTATAAACTTGAGGGAAAGGCTATTAAGTGCTAAGAATTAAATAAAGTAAATGCACTCTAAGTATATACTTAAAAAATCCTTTAATGAAAAAAAAAGAAAATAAAGAATAAAAAAATATAGAACGACACATTATACAATTATAATTAAAGTTAAGTTTTTATCATATATATTATCAAAATGATGATTCATTGGCATTGCAATGTTTTGTTGAAACATAGACAAGTTTTTACGGCTCTGAGCAAATATCAGGTTGTACGTAAGCAGGAAAAGTTTTAATAAAATTGCGTAAATACTACACCAAATGTCTTTTGAAAAATAAAAAATCACAATGCAATTATCACATTTAGACATCAAAATATGATGAGCAAGGGCAGCTGTGATGCTTTAATGTCTTCGCAGGTGAAAATAACTCACGAATGGTGTGAGTATGGTGTAAGAATTCACCATTGGTGTTTAAAGAAGGGTAATAATAATTTAACTTTGTGCAAGTAAACAGTAATAGAAATATAATTTCACTTTAAATTAAAGCACAAATGAGCATTAAAACGCAGACATATGTTTCGGGATTGCTTGGAATCCCTTTTTCAACTTTACCTCCTCACAGACTGTCGTCTCATCCTCCCAACCAAAAATATTCGGCTTTTAATGCTCTTGTCCATCGTGCAATTAATATTTGCTCTTCTCCCGAGCTTCTCAAGATTGAACTCAACTATCTGAAAGCTGTAGCTGTTGATAGAGGATTGTCTCACTCTTTAATTGATTCTATTCATAACAAACTTTCTAAAAAAAAAACTTCTGGTCCCAATCATGTGGTTTCTAGAAAGAATTTGGTTGTGTTACCATTCTTTCATTCTGTCAGTTTTCGTATTGCTAAAATCCTAAAAAGGTTTCAATTCCAAGTTGTTTTTACTCCTAGCAACAAACTTTCCTTCTCTTCTCTTAAAGATCCTGTCGATCCACTTAACACTTGGGGTATTTACCAAATTAGTTGCCGGTGCGGCCTTTCTCACATTGGACAGACAAAACGTGCTCTGAAAAGTCTGTTAAATGAGCATAAAGGTTATGTACGAAAGCAAGAGTTAAATAAGTCTAGCATTGCTCAACATTGTTGGAATTCCAACCACTCTTTTGATATCAATTCTGGGAAAATTATTCAAAAATGTTCTTCCCCATTAGAGCTTGTCTTTTGGGAAGCTTATCATATTAACAGGAATAGTTCTAATTTGGTTAATGATTTTTCCTCAACTCCTTATTTTTCACAGGTCTGGCATAAGTTCCTTTAATTTGTTGTTCTTTCTTGGTTTTCTTGTTAGTTTCCCTTTTTTGTGTCAATTTTTTTTCTCCCCCCTCCCCCTCCTTTACATGTGTACTTTGTTTTGCTTTTCGTTTTGGTATTTTCTGTACTTATTTTATTTCCATTTTATTCTTTGTATTTTATTTTATTATTTTGCAATTTTCATGTATTTTCACATTTTTATGCATGCTGTTGTCTTTTTTGCTTTGTTTTTATTGATATCCCTTTTTACTTCCTGTACTTTTAACTGCATTCGTTTGTTGCTCTCTTATTGGTACCTTCCCTGCTACTTCTACTTCCACTTCACACTGCCTCTATTCTCATTGGTTTACAGTTAATTCTTAGGCTATATAAGCTTTGTTTTTGTTGTTTGTCTGCTTCATTTGGATGTTTTGCATCTAGAAGCTCCCTGTCGCATTGAAAAAGGGATTCCAAGCAATCCCGAAACATATGTCTGCGTTTTAATGCTCATTTGTGCTTTAATTTAACGTGAAATTATATTTCTATTACTGTTTAAAGAAGGGGTTCTCAACCTTTTTCGGCTTGTAGCTTCCTTATGGGTACCAAATCTTGTCGTTACCCCCCTCGTGTATATGTATAACTTAATGTTTTATGTGTTTGTGTGTGAGGTTCCAGGTCCCACAGGTGTGCGAACATAAAATAGGATCAAAAATATTTGGCAGTTTCAGAGCAAACGACTTCATTGAAGGATGAGATTGACTTATGTTATAAGTTCAAATACGCAGAGAAAATTTGCATAAAAATATTTTAAAGTACAAGGGGCCTTTTGTTAAATTCATGAAAATGAAACAGAGGACACTAGCAAAAGCTCTCTGAGACGACAGTCAGTCAACTAATAATAATTGTATCGTCACTAAGGGGGGAAGGAAGAGGGGGTGGAAGAATTTTGGGTATCCCCCGTCCACCCCGGGGGACACCCAAAATGAGTTTAAAATATGCTTGATTTATAACATACTAATATGCTTGAATTATACAATTTACTAGTGCTATTCCAACGTATCATAATAAAAATAAATTCAGTTTACTAAAAGTTACAATCAATAAATAAAATATAATTTCTTAAGATTTTTCTTTTTTTTCCACAACTGAAAACAACGTAAACTACAAAACTGCAGGTTTGTATAACGCAAGAAAGTTTTTTTTGGAGGGGGGTAGACACCCATGATAGGAGCGGCCCTGTATATATATATATGATTTTTTCCCTCTTATTTTATCTGGATGTTTCAAAGAAGCTATGTCATTAAATATGTAACACCCAACATAAAACTGCGAGGGCATTTTATTCCTCTCTTAATTTTTTTTCTCACAGTCTTATTAATCCCCCCCCCCTCTCTCACAATTTTTTGTTGATATTCAAACATTGATATCCCAAATGGAATTATAATAAATAAGAAAAAAAATCCTTCATAATTGCTGTTTCTGAGAATGAAGCGAAAGTTTAAATTTTGCTTTCCAAAAAGATCAATCATGTCTCTTTGTAAGCGTAAAAGTAATAAAAAGGTTCTTAAATTAGTCACGCTCACCTGTCATCAATCTCTAAACCTAAGAAAAAAACTTTCTGAAATTATATCATAAATTACATATCTTTTTGTATACGTAACATTTCAAAATGTATGCAATAATTCATTTTCAAAAATTGATGATTTTAAAAAGTATGTTTTGTTTCAGAGACCTTTTCTAGATGTATTCAATCTCAATTTTTTACAGCATAATACGATATTAATGATTTCAAAGTAGCTCTTACTTAGATAAAATATTGAAGACGTCTTTAAATTGATTAGTGCAAAAGAGCATATTGCATTGCAAGATGTCTTCATTCATTCTTAGTTATTACAACCCATTTGAAGAAAAAAAGTAAAAAACAAAAAAACAATTATTTTTTTGATAGCTAAGGAATATGAATCACTACTTTAAAATGACACAATATGACAATGTGCTTTTGTTATTTAAATTCATGCTATCAATATTTTTTTTTTTAACGGAATGATATATTTTTATTTATTTTTGTGCTTTTTTCGCTGTATCAAATGAGTCAATAATAATATTCGTAACATTCCCTGTTATTTAAAATTATTTTAAATATTACTTTAATATATGGCAGTAAACATAGTCTGAAATGTATGAACTTCAGTATGGAACCTCTAATCCGGAATCCATTTTTTCCATATTTTTGATAGATCAACTGAAGAATTTTCTCATTAAAAAGTGCTAATTATCACAGTGATTTTAAAACTTGTGTTAGAAGAAATATTTCTTAATGTAATATTTTATTATAAGGTGGAAAAATATATATTTATTCTTACATGCTGTATATATATAAATATACTTTTGAATTTTTAATCGAAAGATTGTTTTGAATTTAAACGCAGTAAAGCTAGGAGTTAATGAGAACTCTGTACTATTCTATAAATTCGGTTAAAGTTGTGAGTTTATGAGATAATATGAAATAGTTGGACCATTAATTACATTTAGAACATAAATTACAGAGTGAGAGTTTATAAATAAAATTGCATTTCAAACAAACTGGTTTGAAAAATGATTTCAACAGCTTACGTTAAGTATTGTAATAAAATTTAGAATGCATTTTATGCCTATAGAAAAATTGGAGAAAATGCTATACAAATAACTCCCACGCCCGTGATGAACTAAACGATTAAAAAAACTTTTTAAATGACAATTGAAGTTTTGAAGTGTATTATATGAGTTCAATATCTACAACAAATTTTAGTTTTATTTTACATCCTCACGTTTTTTACGTGAATAAAACTTTTTATCAAGAAGAATTGAAGTAGGAAGAAGCTAGTGACTTAGAAAAATGCAAACTAGCAGTGGGGGTATTAGAGTTCGAAGCATTTAATGAAATCAGGATGCCATCCATCACTAATGGTGATATCTTAGGTCCCTTAAGAATGAATTTGATACAGAGCCATAAAATATTAAAACTTTTCATTCCAACATAATAAAAAGACATCACTTTCTGTCATAAATCCAACGCCAAAATTTTCAAAAAAATGTTTATTTGTTCTGCAGTTATAAAGAATTCAATTTTCTTATGTCAAACACTGATTGATTTGTGCACAAGTCACATATGGACTATATGGAAGACGGAAACAAACCTGCAGTTTTTTTACAAAATGAAATCGGCGACTTTAAACAAGATATGCAAGTTAATTTAAATGTGGATAAAATTATTGGTAAGTTAGCAGAGTTATTTTTACCACAAAATGATTTGTTGTATGTTATTAATTTTTGCTAAAGGGGAAAATCAGAAAATTACTACATCTATTTACAGAAAATATTTATTAGACAAAAAGGATTTATTGTATGTTGTTAATTTTTGCTAAAGGAAAATCACCAAATATCTACATCAACTTACAGATCAATATTTATTAGACCCGAAAGTTCTGTGGTTTATTCGGAAATTTTGAGCATTATTACACCAGATGCCTCCATGAAGTGCTTCCTTTCATTTTTCAGACAAACTTTTCAAAACTTGAGAGGATTTTAAAACAAAATTTAGTATATTTTGGAACGAAATGTCAAAAGCATTTGACACAAGAAAAAATCTACTTCCTCAGAAAAGAATTATAGCTGATTTTAACTTATTTTTTGTGGGAAGCTTTTTTGGACAAGATCCTAGGAAGGATCACTTGAAAAAATGATTGATTTTCATTTAATGAAAAATTGAGTGAAGGAAAATTCGTTTTTAATTTTATGAGCAGTTCTATATGCTATTATTATTGTAAATGAAAATAGCAGTGAAAAAGGTAGTTTGTTTTAATACGTCGATAAAAACATATTAAACTATGTTTTAAAATCTTTTGCTGATATTTAGAAAGAAGTTTCGAAAAGTATTAATTAGGTAGCCTTATGGTTATAATAAAACTAGCTGACCCGGCAAACGTTGTTTTGCCTTATAAATTATTTCTAGTTTCTAGATAAATTCTAGTGTAGACAAAAAGTAACTTACTTATTATAAGTGTGTAAGTATGTGGTATATGCGTGAAATAGGCATGGAGCACTATGACCGATAAGGGAATATAAAAATAACAAACGCCAAACAATATTATTTTTAAGTTATTATAGTTTATTTCTTAAAATTACATATCACTTATTAATTACGACAGTAACACTAACAAACAGCATCAATCTTTTAATGCTATAGCGTGAACAATATTTTTTGTTAGCCCATCTTTAGCGAGCACAAACAAACTGGATGGTTTACCCACTCGAGAGCATGCTACGTACAATTGCCCGTGTGAAAAACATGTTGTACTCAAATCTAAGCCACAAATAGACATGGTTTGGCCTTGGGATTTGTTGATTGTCATTGCAAATGCCAATCTAATCGGAAGCTGAATTCGTTTGAATTGAATTGGCACTTCTGTAGGAATGATAGGAATCCGTGGTATTAATATATTTTCACCTTTGAACTTGCCATTTAAAATGCTGGCTTCGATAACGTTTTTCATCAATTTTCGAATGACTAATCGCGTACCGTTGCACAGCCGTGGCGGGTTTAAATAACGAAGCAAGATAATTGGAGATCCAACCTTCAATTGTAAATTATGCGGTGGCATGCCTGGCAAATTCAGTGAGTTCAAAAATTCTGTGGGAAAATTGACAGCTTCGCTGGCATCCCAAACTGTATCAATAGATTTGTATGATACCAAGTTCCCTGACAACAACTGTTGTATCTTCAAATTTAAATTGTCAACGTCTGCATTTTTTGCTGCTAAAATAGCTCTTTCTGCAAGCCACTCATGATTTATGAACTGTGTGTGTACATCGGGAAATATTTGTTCAATGAGAGTATCTTGTGAATCAGCGATTGTGCAGAAATCGGTCGGTAATTTTACGTATCCAGTTTCATCTGTAGCAACTTTTCCATCACCGATATCTAAGAGTTGTTTTGAGAATGTTTCAGCGGATGGAACTTGAAGCACTTGAACGCGCATATTTACTCTCAGCTGTACTTTTTCAACATTACGCCACAATGGAGATGATTTTAAGCAAGTATTGATCTCATCAGCGTATGTTGAACGTGGAATGACGGGAAGTGTTTGTCTGAAATTACCTGAAAGCACGAACAGAGTGCCGCCAAATAGTTTGTCGTTGTTTTTAATATCTTTCAATGTCCTGTTCAACGCCTCAATTGAATGTTTGCGTGCCATAGTACATTCATCCCAGATGATAATTCTACACTGTTTCAGCACGGTGGCCATGGACGATTGTTTTTTAATGTTACACACTGCGTCAGGGTTATTTTGAATATTTAGTGGCAGCTTAAATACTGAATGAGCTGTTCTGCCTCCATCCAATAAAGTTGCCGCAATGCCGGATGATGCAACGGCCAATGCGATGCCATTATTTAATCGTATTTGAGCAAGAATTAGTGAAATAAGGAATGTTTTGCCAGTTCCACCAGGTGCATCCAAAAAGAAGAACCCACCTTGTCCTGCTGAAACTGCGAGCAAAATGCTGTGATATTTCGCTTTACCCCGACGATTAACGACATCTCTCTACGACTCGAAATAATAAATACATCTTCGATTCACGAACACAACACATTTATTATGTACAAAACTATTTACACAGGAACATATAACTAAAGACACAACGCATCGTTGCTTCCGCTCTTCTCAAGAGCATCTCACCCACTTCCCTCTCTTTTCCATCCGTTCCCCGAGTCGCCCCCAGTGACGATGCTCTGACGTCATACGCCCACTACTCAGACGTCACACCCCCCACCTAAAATTGAAGCTAGAGTTTCAAAATAGCTTCAAACTCTTGAACACTATAAATCATAAAACAGACAAATTATAATGCTTGCACATATTAAAAAAAATACACAAATCATAAATATCAAAATAGAAAAATGTTCAAAAAGTCACTAAAAATTGATGAGTCATCACATTGAATAACAAATGGCTGACCAAGCACTGGATTGTTGCGATTTGGTGCGTCTACGAGACAGTTTTTCGTGCTGACAAACACCGACACGAACTCTTCTTTCTAAGTTAATTCTTCTGAAGATTTCTTTTTCGTAAGTTCTGTAAACAGATACGCTCTCGCAAAGTCTTGATATTCTGAAAGAGCTTTGTTCACCACTCTTTGGTACGTAGCTGCGGCGTTTCTTAGCCCAAACAGCATAACTTTAAAGGAGTACTGTCCTCTGCTTGTCTTAAAACTTGCTTTTCGACTTTCCTTTTCTGAAGGTATGGACCAATGTCCTTTCAGCAAGTCGATTGAAGTTATGATATTCACTTTTCCTATTTGGAACAAGTCTGTTGCCTTTTCAATAGGGAAGTCGTCGGGTTGTGTTACGACATTCAAAGTTCTGAGAGCTACACAGAGTCTGAAAGCTCCATTCTTTTTCATCACACATTCTCAAAACTTTAAATGATTTGTTTTGACATGTTTACATAGCTTACATACTTTTAATGTATCCACATTATTATAATTACCAAAATTATTTCTTACATGGGGTGGTATATATTTTTCTCTCGACTGATCTCTAAATCCACTTTCGGTTTGGTTATGAAATCTTGTTGTTTTATCATACAATTCGGAAAATGCTCTACCCTTAGAGGTAAACCAATTATAACAAAGTTCTGCCATTTCCCTTGGTCGTAACCACGTATCCAATTGTTTGATTTTAATATAACTACTCATTTCTGGATCTAAAGCATTTAACAACCTGTCGCTAACTATTAATTCATTTAGCGTTTCAAAATCTGTTACTTTTCTAAGCTGACAATAGAAATCCCAATTTGCTCTAATTCTACTCGCGAACTGCATATGATTTTCGATTTTCGATCTTTTCGCTGAGAGGAAATTATCCAAACAAGCTTCTGGGGTCGGTTGAAATTCTTTCAAAATTATATTTTTAACCTTTTGATAATCCTTCATCTCCTCTGCTTCTACATAAACTAGTAAATTTACCGCTCTTTCACCTAACAAATTAAAAAAAATTTCTACTTTAAACTCTTCAGTATATTTTTTATTTCAAACGCCTTTTCCAAAGAAGTAAAAAATAAATTCCACGTATCGCATTTAGTCGGTACTGCAACAGTTAACGTTCTAACACTTCTTTTAAACTTTCTAAAGAGTTACCACTCGCTATTTGTTCACCCACACCAGTATTAGCACTCCTGCTTTCTGCCTGAAACTTGGAAATTTCCAACTGTGTTTTAGCTAGTTCTAATCTCGTTTTCTCTAATTCTAAAGCATTTCCTTGGTCTTCTTTTGAACGCGCTTTACTTTCGTTTTCTCTCTCAATACGCTCATTAACCGTTGAATTCAAAAATTCTTTCACAAAATCAAAATCATCCGTATACTGAGGACTATTTTCAATCATTGCTTTTATGTCTACTACTCTATGTTCTGCTTCGACTTTCTGGCCTAACTCTTTCGCCACAAGGACTAAATCTTCCTTTTTTAATCCTTTTATACTAAACATTTTCTTCAATACAACTCTTCTATATAATAAGCAATAATAAAAAATAAAGCAATAGTAATAAAGTAATAAAGCAATTCTTCTTACCTTTGTACAGTCTCTGGTTCTCGAAAAGGAGCGTGTGATATTTCGCTTTACCCCGACGACTCCCGACATCTCTCTACGACCCGAAATAATACATCTTCGATTCACGAACACAACACATTTATTATGTACAAAACTATTTACACAGGAACATATAACTAAAGACACAACACATCGTTGCTTCCGCTCTTCTCAAGAGCATCTCACCCACTTCCTTCTCTTTTCCATCCGTTCCCCGAGTCGCCCCCTGTGACGATGCTCTGACATCATACGCCCACTACTCAGACGTCACAGCGGTCATAAATGGTTCTTTGCTCGTCATTCATTAGTGGGACATTGCGAGTAACAATCGCTGCCATTTCTACAGTGTTGTACTGCAGTTCACGATTCATTTCAGTGTTAATTAAATCAGATGCAGTTCGATTTGGCGAATTCATACCGAAATGAGTGAGTGATAAGTTGGTAATGACAATGCAAAGATCCTCAATAGCAATCAATGCTTCATTGTACATAGCGTCGCTGAATGTTATCGTTAGATCGTTGCACCGTGTACGATGTTGATGCAATATATCATCAGTCATGGAATCTTTGTGATTATCCCACAATATCTGTGCTCGAGCTGGGAAACATGTAGTCAACACTATAGCGAATAGTAGACGAATTTGTATTGCTGTACAGTTCAATGCAGCTTCAGCAAGCATACACTCTTACTGGTTGTCGTCTTCGGGCAAGCCGAGTGCAAGGCATGCGTCTTTACATGTTGGATACTGGTGCCCATTCACTTTACGTATATCTTGAAATGATAATGGGCCAGTAACATTAACCAACAACAGTCGAAGATAAAAGCACTCAGTGTGTCTTGGATTGACTGTAAATAATCGCCCCAAAGCGTTCGATTTAAATAAATTGAGACATGCATCAACTGGTGAGCCTCGCTTGCGGGGCATCCATTTTTTTGTTTGAGCCCATGTGAAATAGCGTGGTACTTGTGAATAGAGTAATGTTCTTGCAAAGGCACCAAAAGCATCCGTACTATTACACAATTCAAAAAATGCAGTGAGTGTAGTTTTAGGTGGATTTGTAGCACGATCAATCACTGTCTCGTTCGTGAAAAATACACGCTGACCGTTTTCAAGATGGACGGCTAACTGAACAACTGCTGGATCCCGTTCATGAATTGGAAAACCGAAGATACGCCAAGCAGCTTCATTGGAGCTGATGTATCGACCAATTTGGTAGAGCGTAATTTCATCGTTTTTATTCATTGGAGGAGCATTTACATTAGTATTTTCTACTCTAAACACAGCCATATCACTGCCTTTATGGACATACTTGCAAATATATTTGATGCTCTTCACAGAACTGCAAAAGTCAACATTAATATGCGCATTGTATGTCTTGCTTAGCAGAGGTGAATACGGCACCACCCAACGATTGTCAATGTCAATGTCTGTGTTGCTGATATTTTTAATAAATGATTGTCCGCCATTATCGGGATTTCTTCGACGATATATTGGATATCCGTCGGTATTTGTTATCGTATCATTAGGGAAATCTTTAGGGAAATTTTTAGTACATTTTCCATCTGCCATGCAAGGTGATGAACGATGAAGAGTACCGCATGGACCATGGATCATGTTTGCTGTAACAATATCAAACAGCACTTGGTCAGTAGACGGATCTGGAATTTCCGCAGAAATGATACTATCGATTTCTTCAGGACGGATTTTGTCGATTAACCAAACCAAAATGTGCGCATGAGGTAATCCTTGCTTTTGCCACTCAACTGAATACAGCCAGCAACGTGTGGGACCGAATACATGTAATTTAGTAATGAAACTTATTAGAGACTTCAACTTTTGTCTGAATACACGTGCTGTAATGTCATGACGATGTATTGCATTTTGACCAGGCAATAGCAAAGATCTTATCTCTGGCCATTTTGGATTACATGTGAACGTGATAAATAAACACGGTCGTCCATACTCGCGCACGTAAGCCATAGCATCCTGTATATATTCTTGCATATGACGTGGACTGCCTACGTACGATGAGGGTAAAATGACAGAGTTACCAATTTCGGCGACGTCGGCGTTGTTGTTAATAGCGTCTCGTAAGTGAATGTACTCTTCCGCACGCAGCTTGAGTTGATTATATCGTAAGTATCGTAGTCGTTCGCCCTCTATCTTCGCGTACATGTCGACCATGAATTGTTGACAAAGCTCACGACATCGTAGAATGACGTTGTCCAGGCCGCGCCGAATCATTAATCGGTACGCATAATAATCTTTCGAGCTAACGTTCTTGTTTGTTTCAGCTCCTGTAATAATATATTTATGAATATTAATTTAAATTAATTACGTTCAAGAATTTAATTGTTTTGTTAAATGGTTAATGATCAAGTTCATAATAAATGAAGTACCTGATACGGGATCTCGTTGTTTTATGTTTATGCAATATCCGTCTTGCCCCTTCCAGAATTTTAGCGGATATTGGAGAGCGTCATATGAACGATGTGTATCAGCAATGAACTGAAGATTATTATTTCTTCTACGAATCACAATTTCTCGTGTACCTGTACGATCGCCAACCATGATTCCAGCAACGTCTTCAACAACAGGCGCATTGAATCTACGAATATGTTCTCCAGCTGGTGTTTTATCAGGATTAATGACAAGCGTGATTATCGCTTTGTAATTTGTGCATGTGTGATTTGAATATTTTCAACAATTCATTGTGCTTGTTCAATAGAGCGTCCAAGTCGCTGACGATGCGCCTGGCAAAAAATGAACCAAGGTTATTATAGTCATAACGTGCATTCACGCGATTGGCAAGTGCACTTCCGGAATCCTCGCCGCCCATGAAGTAGATTTGTAAAAATTTATGTGGTTCGTTTGGCATTGGTAGCAATGAGCCCATTTTATGATAAACTTGGCCTCTGATTTTGAATGTAGAATTGTATTGTTGACCATTAGCATTAGTATTTCGAATTATTTCTGTTGCTCCAAACGATGTCATTTGAAAGCATGAATTGAATGTTCGAATTGACTTTGGGAATACGTTAGAATCTGGATCCGTGCCGATAAGTAAACCGTTCAATGGTTCAGGTGGTGTTTCAGTTTCAGGTAGTTCCACTTTTCCTGACGCGCAACACATCCCAGGTGGCTCATTTTTGAATTTGAGAGCATGACAATGCGGACATTCCTTATCCATAGCACCAATTTCCACTTTTGAATGAGCATAATATTCAATATCGGGCTCATACTGGAATGCTAGACGCAAAAATGAATCAGATGTACCTGTTGGCGTTGTTGGTCATTTGTTCTGCGTCTATTAACCGTGAAACGGCGTGATTGTCGTTGTTCTAAACGTATAACTTCATTGCGCTCAGCTCGTGTATCTTCTGATTGTTCTTGACGCAATTGCTGCCTGCTCATACGTGCATCAGCATTTTGTTGCTGGATTTGTTCTTCGGTTCTTTGGGATCTTTTAGCTCTCATACTTCTGGACCTACTTGTATTACGGCTCAAATCAGCCCCTTTGCGTTTTCTTGGCATTGCTCACTGTACAAAACACATATAAATAGAATTAATATGATAATTGTAAACGTTACTACTACACTTGATACATAAACAATAATGATGGCCGAAAACTGTGTAGGGAGTGAGAGAAGTCTTATTGTGTGAGTGAAACAGGAGATCGGCTTCAGTCTATGGTATAGTGTGGCATTTCACTCACCAGTAAAGGCGCGGCAAATTTTAAGAATCTAAGATTGGTAACACTAAGCATATATCAGGAGTAAACTTTAATAATAAAAATAAATGTTCATTTTCTTTAAAAAACATTTAGATTTTTAATCGAAGTACAGTTAAAAACACTATAATTGATCAGTTATCGTGCGGGATGAAAAATGATTAAATTACTAAAATGGCTATAAAAAATAGGGGTTGGTGATAAAAAAGTAAAAATTTAGGGCTGTATGTATTTTTTAATGCCACATTATAAAAAAATAAAAACAAAAAATTTCGTCCAAAAGTTAAAAAAAAATGTAAGGGTGAACAACCCTTATCACTTAGGGGTATGGAAAATAGATAGTAGCCGATTCTCAGACCTACTGAATACGCATATAAAATTTGGTAAAATTCGGTAAATCCGTTTCGGAGGAGTACGGTAACTAACATTGTGACATGGAAATTTTATATATTAGAATAAGCATTTTAAAACCAAAACAATTGAACTCCACTCTACTTATGAAAATAATAAAATATTTACAGCATACTGAAGTTGTTATCGAAAATATTGTTTAAAATACACATAAATTTCACATCTAAAAATTATTACACGAAAACTCCTCCTAACGGACACCCCTCTTGGGCGGATAATTTTTTCATCTGCGGAAGCAAATCATTGAACATAAAAAAATCTCTTTTTCGTACACCTATTTATTACGGACAAATATTTTTGTCCCCTGGTGTCTGCTATAGAGGAGTTTTACTGTTTGGGAGACTATACTTATATTTATTGCTGCATAAATTGGCAATAAGCACGTGAACGTTACTTTGGTATTTGTACTTATTTTGATGGCTGTACTACTTTTATGGTGATCATATTTTTAAACAGTTGAAAAAAAGCATACATGTGGCAGAAATATCTAAGCAATCTCAACGATTGTTCGATTGCTTAATTCGTGGGGGATTTATTTTGTTTTCAAATAATGATATAACACAAAACAAATGTTTTAGATAAACATTTTACTGCAATTGCGTCAATGTAGCATAAAGTTCGATTATGTTTTAAGTTATCCCAGCATTCATTATTCTCAGATTTCAGATGAAAAAAAATATCTTTCTGTCCCATGGTTGTCGTGTCCTCGTGCGATCGGAGAAGTGCATTGCTCTTTAAAGAAATGCGACCCGTTCAGTCAGGAACTCACTTTCACCCCAGTGGACAGAAGGCACAGGATCTTCTGTTCACCTCCACAATTGTGACACAGTAAATGTTAGCGACCGACCAGAGGACTTTCGTAACAACGGATTTAACGCGCATGTATTCCGCATGTACTTGATAGGTAGTTGGTCGCAGCGAGAATCGAACCCGAAGCTAAAACTACTAGGCTTTCCATGAACCAACCCTATTGTTTCTTTGTATAAAACGAAGAGTTCTTTAACGAATTTATATACATTATTCAGACAGGAAAAAAAAGTACGTACATAACAAACCGGAAAACTGCAAAAAAACTAACTTTTCTAGCAGTGCACCAAATAAAGCGTTAATTAATATTGAGACAAAATGTTCTTTCATACATCATAATATTAAACAGTAACAAAAGGCTAGGTTTAATTTATATTAAATATGATTTTTTAATTTGATAGGATTGCTCATTTTTAGCAAACACTGCTTTAACAAAAATCTTGGATGTAGTTAATTTTTGCGTTTAGAAGTAAAAAATAAGTCAGAAAACTATTAATGTTTTAAAAGATAAGACCTTAGTACAGCTTCTTAATTAATATCTTCCGCAAAAAGTTTTCTTTTATATTTAAACAAGAACAGATATTTCACCAAGAAAAACATTATTTCTTTTCAACGCTAGAAGTTTAACAATCAATCATCAAAGCAAGATATTTTTCATATAAAGAATCATTTGCCTTAAACGTGTCGTATTCGAAGATTTTTTATTAATTTTTTAATACCATAAAGAGCTATCTGGAGCTCACCTGACTCTTTTACTTGCATGTACAATTATTCAAATTTAGTTTTAAACTAAACATTTTTGCTTCTTCACGAGACACAATTGTCAAAAGGAGAAAAAAAACGTTATTGTTTAAAACATTTTCTATGACGTCAAATGTCTTCCTTTTCAAAACTTAAAAAGTAAATGTAAGTGAAAGAATAACATTTTACTTCGCACGTATTTCTTGTAAGGTGCTGTAATTTTGCTTTAAACTGGAATTGTATTCGTATGAATTTATATTTTACAAATACCATTCTTTCACTCTTTACAAATTAGAATTTTGGGATGAAAACACTTTGAATGAGACAAGTTACGAAAGATTGTTAAAACTTACGTTGCTAATAAACTGGGCATTCGAGAGAGGGTATCAGGCATGGCTGATTAAAGAGGAGGTATGGCTGATTCAAGGGGCCCAGTTCGGGCATTGAAGCAGTGTAGAGGGTGAAAAGCTTTCTATGGCAGAAATACAAGTGTAATAGGAGGTACGGGAGAAGCATGACAAAACTGAGATGGAGCCCGACTTAGCTCTCGACGACCCTGCTGATGATGAAGTTTCCTGATGTATGCAGGGTGAGCGTAAAATAACGTCATGTGTTCAGGGATGCATGTCTCACTGTGATGGGTGAAATGCAACGGAAGCACAGTACGCACAATAGAGAATTTGGTTTCGAGTTCTAAAGAAAAAAACAAAATCATAAGTCGTAGGGGATATTTGAAGCTACAATCGTAATATATGTGATAAATGAATTCCTTACTGTCAATTAAAACAGGGAATTAAACTTATTAGTGATGAAGCACAACTTTTGTTGTTCCTTATACAAATGTGACTTAATTGGTAGATTTGAGACATTACACTGCTAGAAATTTCATCATGAAAATACGGTTAAATAGCCGTCAGCAGCCTGTCCATCTAATTCACCGTTAAATTTACGGTTTGGAACATTTTTCTATCTTTACGGGACTTAAACCATTTCCAATCAGCTTGGTTAAAAAGCCGTAAATGCAAAAGTTTACGGTTTTATAACCATTTAAAAATGGTTTCAAAAGTAAATTTTTATGGTTTTTGAACCATATCGAGGCGTAGAATCTTCGAGGCTTCGAAACTGTAAACGAAGCTTGCGGGAATCCAACCACGGGTGTATGGTATACCAGCTTTGCGCTCTAATCATTCGGCCATCTACACCGCCCAAGCGGCCGTTTATTTATCAATAAATCTGCTTTTCAAACAGGCAAACTGCATTAAAATTGAGATTTCAGTTTTTTATTGGACTCAAAGTCATTTTTGGTCTAAATTTACTGTATATTGACGAAAATAATTTTATTTGCTGCAAAAATTAAAATACAAACAAGTTTCAACAGCTCAAATTATGGGTTCGCTCATTCGCAAACAGTTCGGGAATCCGATGTCTCCAATTTTTGATTTACGTGTGTATGTGTTTCTATTTAGTATCCTCTGCTTAAGCCACTTTTTTTTCTTCTTTTTAATATACACATGCAGATTTGAACTGATAAATCCTTTTTCATATTTTAACAACAACGTACAACCGGTAAGGCTCCACAACCAAGATGGACGCCCGATTTTTATTGACTACGAAACCTAGTGGCGCTTGTAAATTATGGTTAGTTAAACGTTCTTTAGGAGAAACAGAGAATGAAAATTTTTTTTTTCTCAATCAGCGGTTTGAGTACCATCTTTTTAATGGTTATTCAACTGTTGTGATTAAATATGGTAAAATAACAATCAAATAAATGGTTATATTACTATTTTCTTACGGAATTTTTTAACAGTGTAGTCTTCCTGCAATTGCTATGTGACCAGTCACAAGCCAAATAAACTGCACTTCAAAAAACGTCCCTCACTCCAGCCGTAAAAGCAGAGCCGTGCGCTATCAGTATGATGCAAATTTTATCAGTATGATTAAAGTCTTCAAAATGCTGCACCTTTAACTGTTCCCTTCAGGGTCTGTAGAATGCGCATGCTATGGAAGATGCATGGGTTTCTCTTATTGAAAAAACACTTCTAAAGGGAGGCGGGAAGTACATACATTCCTTACAGGGAAAATCAGATACTTACTAAGTGTGATATACTTTTTTGAATGTCCCGTGTTTGTTAAAAATGTAATTAAAATACTAAAAGTTTAACGAAATTTATTAATTTTTTTTCTCTTAGTTTACCTAACTTATGTTTAAAGTATTAAATATCTTCTTCATTTAAGACATAAAGAGAACACTTTATTTTTCTTGCTTTTATGAGTAGTGATTTTCACTAGCAATAGATAATTCAAATAATAACTTCTTTTAGTATGTTTTATGTATTGAATGCCTAATTAGTTACACTTTGTACATTTTCAACAATGTTTTCGTTCAAAACAGCTCACACCTTTAGTATTTTTTACGGCTTATTAGAGTTCTTTTTTTTTTAAATCGTCCGTTTCTGGGAAATTTTTTTTGACGCTATATTGTGACTGTAGTTAGAAATCAAAACACATAAAAAGACAGAAGTTTTTTTATGGTAACAGTTGCAAAAACCGAATGTTACTTATCTTGAAACGACTTCAAAATATTTAAATTTTGTGGCGAAACATTTTGAGCCTTTCGAAGGGAATAAAATGTATTCATGCACTGTTCCATTATGCACGAGTTTCACCTTTAACTGCGTTATGAAATCCCTCGCAACTATTTCACATCTGTATTTAGTTTGCTTTAATACGCATTTGGTTACATAGCTCCTAGAAAGGTTGCTGAAACGACATAAATATTTTTCTCAAAGTATTTTTTTTACATAAACAGGCTGTCTGGCACATTTGAAAAGTTTAGGAGAACGAAGTATTACAACATAGGAAAAATGTTAAATAAAAGTTTTTTTTGCTCACAGAACGTTCAAAATTTAATGCAATAAAAAAATTGTTTACAACAATTAATAGTATCTGTTAAACCTTCTTACATCACTTTTCATGCCACTAAGAGCTTCAATAAAGATATGAAAAACATTCGACATTTCAATTATATCTCTTTTTTTTCATATCATGAAATCATTAACGCCCCAAAGAGTTTGCTTCCCATTTTAATGATAACAATTTAATCAAAATTAATTATTTTCCTCATTAAAATTAATTGCGTGTATACAAATAAAAATAATCCGTAGGCGTTACCAGAGGCGTAGCTAGGTGGGGGCAAGGAGGAACAGCTGTCCCCGGGTGCAGCGTCAAGGGGAACCAATTTAATGTTAATTTATTTTATTTTTAAATGCGAAAAGAAAATTATTTGAACTGAAGAGGTGTGAATATGTTCGACAAAAAAGTGGGAGCACCGCTAATCATATTGGGAATGACGATTGTAGCACAGGAGTGCGTGGGAAATCAGACAAATAATTGTGCGAAGCCAAAGTGTCCCATTTTTCCCTTATAAGTGAATGGTCGCTAATAAAAATGAAAGTTAAAACGGCTGCTTTTTAGAGCTATTTATCATTTAGGAAGCATACAGGATTTTCAATTCCCGTTAGGGGCGCCCCTAGGCCCCCACGGGCACAGGGGGGGGGCGCAAAATCTTCAGTTGTCCCCGGGCGCTGAAAACCCTAGCTACGCCTCTGGGCGCTACGACTCAAGGAAGTGTATGTTTTCAATATGACGTTAAATTAAAAATATATAAATATTTTTTTCCGAAAATTAACTTAAAACAATATACAAATGATCCACTGTCCATGTTTTCTTTTCACAATATATCTTACTCAAAAAGGTTTAACTATCGTTTTAGCACTTTTTGTATCTTTCTTCATTGGCATTACAACAAAGGCTGTTCCCCCTTAGCCAACAGCACAATGTTTCTCCAGAGATCTCTGTTCTTGACTTTAAGTTCAACCTTTCACCAAAAAATGACAAAAATTGAAATTGAGCTACAACTTACATTTGGTAAAAAATTAGAACCGTTATTTTGGTTCCTAGTTTCCCATCCATGGTGAAACTGGATAAAACTAAATCATTATAATTGTTCAACTTAGCACCGAATTTGGTCACAGCTAAATTTCCCTTTTTTAAATTCCATTTATTTTATTATTTTGGTGAAACGTTGAACTAAATTTTTTTTACAGTGTGATTAAATCGAGACAATATCCAGCCACCTTTTCTTCGGTTTGCTGGTTGGCCTGTTGCATATGGGCTTTCAATTTAAGATCTATGCCACTAGGTAGTTGGTTGATCTCTTAATATATACAAGCCATGGAAGAATCTGTGCCTTGATGAATTTTTCTTTGCTTTTTATGTTGGATAGAGGCATCTAGTTCTTCATTAGTTATTCTTATCCAACAATTATCATTTAACTGTAATGCGCCATAAAGTTTTTTGTGTGTCTTTCGCTCAAAAATTAGTAAATTATTTATATATTTTAAGAACGAAGTCCAAGTCTCGCAGCTGTGTGTCACTATGGGATGGATAATAGTTAAGTAATAGTTCATGTTCAAAGCACAATCTAAAAAACTTAAAAATACATACAAAAACAATCGACTGAAAGAAACTAAAAATGAAAATGAAATTAAAACCGTTTGTTAATAAGTTAGTAAATGAGTGTGTTAGTACTGTTTTTATTACCTGTAAAATGCAGTGTTGTCTCTAACTTAGGGCACATTCTAGAATAAATAAACCATACTATTCATACCTACATTACAAGTTTGTTTCAAATATTTAAATCATAAAAACTAGCATCTGAATTTTAATCGGGCCAATATTTTTATTCCTTAAAAATGAATGTGTAACTAACCAAGCCCATTATTATTTTTTGTAAATATTTTCTAATTCAATACTTCTTCGTGTTTATTTAAAATATTGATCTCACCAACAAAGCAAGAAAACGACAAAAACCTTTCGTTGTGCGAACTTAAAATATGAAAAAAAAAATAAATATTTTTCTTGATATCTTCTTCGTTGATTTTTACAAAAAGACCTCAGCAACATGAACAGACAAATCATATTCGTGGGATACTTTAAAAAGCCTTGAGCTAAATTTGTCTGCTCGCATGGAAAGAAAAATCCTTTTCTGCTCTTAAGTTTGGACTACGTGTTGCTCAGGAAAGAAAAATGTAAGGTCTTTTAAGAAGGTTTTATATTATTTTTTACATCAATTAATTATTATTGAACGAAACTCTTTAAAAAATTTCAAGTACTTGTAAGAATTTCAAGTAATTAATCCGTAATGTTTCTTATTAAAAAGTATCTATTTACCCAAGTGTTGTGAAAGTTTTAAACAATTTGTAAAATGTACATAATAATAATAATAATTCATTCTTTACAAGAATAGTTTTATAAATATCTTCTTTTTTCTACGAAGTACCACCATTTCAAAGGGCATGTTTATTAGTGTGATACAAATATTCCATTTCATAAAGATATTTATTTAAATTTTTTATTGTACCAGAAAGGGATTTTATTAAAACATTTAAAGAATATAAAAAATATTTAACAAATTTACTATCATAAATACATGTATGTACTTGAGAAATAAAAACATTTCTAAGAATGTTTTTGAAATTAGAATGTTGTAATTCAATGTTTCTAGATTTTGAGTGGTAGTTTTTGATTTAAAAAAGTTATGCAATGTTTGCTTCTAATAACCTTGAAAATTATACTAACTAAGTTGATTTGAAACTATTTTCGTATTTTGCGTCAAATAGGGGAACACGCTGCAAAATTTCCTAAATTTAGTGTTGTTAAACGTGAAAGAAGCTGGAACTTGAATGTGTGCTTTCATTATTCACTTTTATGCTAAATTTCCCTGCAGATTATTTGCTGTACTTCACTAGCCCATAAGCATTGACTGGGATGTCAGTCATTCATTGTTAGCATAAACTGTGCAACTTTTTTTTTGACTCTTTTGTTCGTATTGTGCAATTTATATTTAATAATGTCAATTTATATTAATTGCTGTAAAACCATGTTTTTATATTGCATTCAAACTGCGACGGGTCATTTTTATTTGTATAATATTTTAATGTGCAATTTATATTAATTAATTTTACTAATATCTTTTTTTAACGCTAACAGGTAAACAGCAATTTGATATATACAATAAAGAACCGCTTTATGTTTATTTTAAAGAACTGCTGTAAAACGACGCATAAATAAAAAAATCAATAATCGAAATTTTAATAAACAATTTTTACTTTTACAAAGGCAATCACAGTTTTGAAATGTTGAAAATGATTTTAAAGGATACGCCTACCATTACAATAATCACAATGGAACTGGGCCTGTAATACATTAAGCTCGAGTTACAACGACTTCATGTAGACACTTCCCCTATTTGGGTCTGTATCAAGTGAAGCGATAATTAACTGTAAAAAATAATTGCAAGTAATTAAAGCACAAATGAGCATTAAAATGCAGGCTTATGTTTCGGTTTTTCTTGGAATTTCTATTTCAATGCAATAGTGAAGCTTCTAGATGCAAAAACATCCAAACGAAACATGTAGCAGTTTTTATGGTAGTTTTATCTAATGGTATTCAAATAGTTATCCTTTCTTTAAATTTGATTGAAATATTGCTTTCAAATTACTTGTAAAATGCACACAAGTTTTAATATATAGATATATATATGTGTGTGTGTGTCTAAATAAGGAGCTTGTTTTGGTGTTTGTATGTTCGCTATACAAAGCAACCTTAATTGACGGATTAAAATAAGCACAAAGTTTTAGTAACATCCCCTCAGAAAGCTAAAGCACGCAGAAAGCACGAAAATTAGAATTAGTTTTGATTTTGATTTTTTTTTACGTAAAATAAGCGTTTTGTAAAGAGCCGTTTCTTTATTTCTAAATAAAGATGAACTGGTGAGTACTGGCCGGTCCAGTTCAGGTTCGTAAATAATACGTCTTTGGTGCAAGTCCTTCTCTACGATTGGGTACTTCCGCTTTGAATCCCGGTTTCGTTGGATGACTTTGATTTTTAGCAAAATTAATTTGAAATAAAGTTATATTACTGTTATTATTATTATTATTATATTTGCTATTATTTTTTATTCAGTAAAAATAAATATTTTATTTAATATTTTTGATAAATTATGATTTTTTAAATTCCTTAAATTAAATTAAAATGTAATAGTGGTAGAATATGATTATTCAGGAAACACCGGGGTTGCTGGTATGAAAAAAATTTCAAGTAGAAAAGAAATAATGATAATAATGCAATAAGAATCTCGTTATTTTTCTTTTCTTTTTTTTATGTATATAAAGATTTTTTTAGGCAAGAATTTGAAAAACTCTAATATCATGTGTTATATTATTTTTCAAAGCTGTGTTTTTAATGGTACATCGGCGAAAAACAAACTTTAAGATTTAAAGTTTCCTGTTTTACATACCATTTCTGCGACATATTCCGAAACCTGTAGGACTATTTTTCTTGGTTTCTTTTGTATACGTTATGCTCCCCGCCCACTGATGAGGAGAGTTTTTTGTTTCTGTTTCTATCTTGTACCAGTATTATTTAACGTTTTGTTAATGTTTGTTTACATGTCCCGGAATTATCATTTCTTTTCATTTATATCTATATTTTACTATATATATACTATATATATATGTATATATATATATATAGATAGATAGATAGATAGATAGATATACACACATATATATATATACATATATATATACATATACATATATATATATATACATATGTATATATATATATATATAGATAGACAGATAGATAGATAGATATACACACATATATATATATACATATATATATACATATACATATATATATATATACATATGTATATATATATGTATATATATACGCACAGAAAGAGAGAGATATTTCAAAGCAAGTCTTTTACCAGTAATCTGCTTCAAAAAAAAAAATAAAAACAATTTTAATTTTCATCAATTAAAGTTCCGTGTTGGACTGCGGTAATTAATCTTAGTAACACAGAAGTCACGAGTCCGTGAAAATTTAATGGAAACAGTTGCAAACAACGCTATCGGCGTAATTAAAAGGAATTGCCTGACGACAATGTGCTAATTGTTTCGTGTCGTTTGATCTTGTGAAGTGATGATAAAACTTTTTATTTTAATTTCAATTTGCAATTTGTAAACTTGGATTTAATTATATACCTTTAAACTGGTTATTTATGCTCCGATGTTTTTACTGAAACACTCAACAGTGATTGCTTTGGAACGACCAGACTGCAAAAGTTATATATGAACAAAGTTGTTGAAACATGAAAATTACCTAACATCGCTTTAAAGAAATCATTTTTTGAGAGAAAATACAAGTGAAATCTGATAAATAATCGTTTGAAGTAGAAGTTGTTGTTAATTATATGTAAATAGTTTTAAAAAAAAAAACATATGCACTTAGCCAAAAATCCAAACAAAACTTATACATTTTATTATAATATGTTGATATAATTATACTTTTTCGACTGTAAAAAGGCAATACAATAGTAAAATCACCGTAATTAAAAGGAATGTGATTCAAAAGTACATCGATGCAAAAAAAAGAGTGAGGGCAAAGTATTAAGGTTTCGGTTAAGGGAAAAAAAAGTGTACATTGTTTATTAAAACCAAATTAAATACTTTGCAACAGTTAGGAAACTTTTTTTTTCTTTCTAATGGGCTGCAGTATTGGTCCTCAACCATTGCAGACCTAGTGCTTTCCCACATATTGGTACCAACTCTTTCAGAGGCACAATGATTGTGGTACCATTGCCGCATTTTTTGACACTCAGTTTCCCCCTAGATGGCGACACCTGAGCTCTCGTTGATGCAAACGGCACTAGGAATTTAATTTAGCCGAGAGTATCCAGACCAAACGGATACTCAAGGAATCTTAAACATGCCGCATAATCATACGACATGGGCGCAGACGATTTTCTGCATCTTCAAAATCCCCCGACTTGGGCCAGGTTTGAACCTGTGAACTTGGGCGCACAAGGCCTGCGCCTTACCACTACGCCCCCATGTCGACCGGTTAGGAAATTAATAAGATATAAATTAACATATGGAAACTTGTCTAACTGTTTATCATGAGAAATTCAGTCCTGTTCTTTTTAGTACGATCGTTATAGAGGCCGTAATAGCCTAGTGGTCAGAGCGTCGGACTTCCACCTTTAAGGTCTCGCGTTCGATACTCGCTGAGGACCCACCATGTGCATGGAAAATCCGTGGGTGCCACTATCTCGCCCTGTGCGCAAGCAGTCCTAAGGCCTCGGCTAACTGGTAGGGGTCTTGTGGAGAAAAGAAAAGTACTATCATTATAGATTATTAAATGCATTTTAAATAGTTACTTGAAATTGTGTATTATGATTACGTAATATTTCTTCTATTTTCTAGAATTTTTCACTCACATACACGTAAAGGTCAGAGCGAAAATAAATCTCATAAATTTAACTCTATGGCATAGCGAAATTGGGAGTAATACCGTTTTTCTTAGTTCCACACTTTGTCCGTTGCCTAATTTTTAGTCATAGGTTCAGTTATTTTTAGTGGCATTCCTGGAGGCTCTTTTGAAAACAAGAGCATCGCGAATGTTTTTGACAGCATGTCAAAATGGCAAGGGAAAACAAAATAGAATTCAAGAGAATGGACAACTATTTGAGAAATATTTATAACATATTTAGATTTCACCTGAATATTTTCGTTTCTGAATTCAGTCAAAGACATCTTTGCTTTTCATAAAAAGTGTGTAAAAGTTAAAAGGCATCGTTTGTATAATGCGATGCTTTAGCAATATTTTATTTGTAATTGCTTTTGCAAATTTGACCGAAAACGCTATTACAAGAAAAATGTGCAAACTCTCGCGTTTGAATGTCGCTTAAGTTTTTTGGGGAATAATTTAATTCGTTTTCGGCACATTAGTATATTATGTATATATATATTGATGGAATTGAAAAATCTCTAATTGAAAAATCACAAGAGAAGGAAAGAAAAGAAGCTATTTTAGAAAAAATACTTACTGAAGAGAAAAATACATCTCTATTCAATTTATTCAAGAATAATAACGCATGTGTAACTTTTTTTTTTTTTGCAACCAATATTTTATCACTTGAGGCAACAACAGACTTTAAAGCAAAAGCCGAGTTTAAATACTAATCGCTGAGATGCAACTTTATTATTGACGTATGAAGTTGAAAATGCAGTTACAGTTAATAATATTTTGTAGTTACTTAGAAATATTTAAGTTTTCAATTTTTATAAGAACATTGTACTACTTACAAGGCGTTGAAAACGCTTGTCCATTGTTCTATTATGACTCAGGTTTCTTTAAAATAACATCAAACATAGTGGAAAGTAACATTCTTCAAACAGTGTATTGCGACATAATTGTTTAAAAAGTAAAGTAATAGCATAGTTTAAAAAATTTAATAAATGTGCGGTATTAATACCCCCCCCCCCCCGCTATTTTATTTAATACACTTGGTAAAAAGGATTTCCAATTAAAATAGCGTCTATTAAAAAAAATCAAATGCAAACGCACAACTTGTTTTTGCCACTGAGGGGAAAATAAATGAAATAAATAATTAATGAAGGAAAAAACTACTTCTTTTAATGAGTTTTACTTTTGTAGTTTTGATTACTAGTTTTTCATTTATTGTAGATTTATTTTGAAAGTCGTTTTTTTTTTCTCTTCATTTTTAAGAGCTGAATATCTTTCTTGACCAAGATTTAACCATAACTGATATTTGGAAAGAATGTATGTCAAATTGAAGTAGCAGCAAAAGTATATTTTCAGTTTAAAACTGAGTTCAAATGTATTCCAGAGCTTAACCACAGACTTTTATTAATATTGTTGTTCTTCAGAATATAGCGATTTAGATGGTCTCTTGCATCATCTAAAAATGATCATCTTTTGCAGTAAACTTTTCTGCTCTCTAAAAGACAGTTAGATTATCGAAGGTGATTACTCCATAAAATGATGAAACATCTGCAGTGATTACACTGCTTTAAAAAAGACTTTGCATGAAGATTTGTGATGACTTGTTGAAAGAAATAACATTTAGCACCAAAGTTTCAGAATAGAATATATTTGTGTGTTCGTTTTTCAAGTTTTATGCCTCTCTCTCTTTAAAACGACTAGGAATTCATTTCTGGTGTTCATTTTGTTATTGCATGCAACTTTGATTCAAACATAAACTTACACAAAGTTGCCATAAGTGTCACTGTCAACTTTGTATAAAAAGACTCGTCTTCCAATATTCATCTGATAGCAGATGAATAAACATTACACAATTCAGAAGGCTGCGAAAAAAGAAGAATTTTTTAAGTAGTTTTTGCACATAAAACTTTCAGCAGGAAAAAAATGTGTTGGAAGTTCATTACATTAAGAAGAGGCTAAACTTAGAGTTTTCCATGATTAGCTTGTTTGGTTTGTAGTATTAGTTCGAATCATGTAACAGTGTACAGTTTTTAATTAATTCAAAGCACTCCAGATGTATAAGACATTCTGCACTAATAGTTGAACTTATTCCATTATTTCCCCTTAATAAACTACAATATTTTTAAAAAAATGCAGTTTTACAATCCTCTAGCAATTTTTTTGAAAACTTCTATCTTAAATAATTTAGTCCCACAGGATATTTTCCTACGATCATCTTCCCCAGAACATAAGTATGAGAAAGTCTTGACTTTTTATAAAACCATTACACTTTAATGGATAAACTATTTAAACAAGTAAAGTGGATGGTTCTTTTTCAATACCAATGTGCATCGTAGATAATAGCGGCTTTGAAAACGATTTCAGGAACAAAAGACTTTTAATACCAAATAACGTTTCACCTTTTTGAGTTTTATGAGTGCCCATTCACGCAGAAAATGCAAAGCGATAATTTGCTTCCCGAGCTATGCTAAGGCTTTTATAAAGACCCTAAACGACATTCCAATAACCAATTCTGAAAGTGTTGCAATCGTTCAAATCGTTTTGATGTAGTTTCTCCCTTTAACGCTTTTGGGACATCAAAGAAACTCGATTCCCAAGTGGAAAATAAAATGCTTTACTTCGTGCGTAGGAGAGTTTTATTTTGAAGTGCTAATAAGGTGGTGAAACAAGGTAGTACAAGAGGAAGAATTGATGTGAAACGGTATCGTTTGTTTACAACAGAGGCGTGATTTGAATTTGGTTGGTTTATTTTCAAGCATGGACAAGATATATAAATTTGATTATCATTATGGATATTTTACTATTATTGTTCTGGTAAACGAAGCTCGAATTTCAATTAAATAGTTCCTAAACCGCTATAAAAGTATAATGTTATCAGATTTATGTAGACTGATTTTTTTTCATGCATTACAAAATTAAAATATATATAATCTGTGTACCATCAATTTTAAGTCACCGGAAAAAAATTTTAACTCAAAGAAATTCTTTGTATCATTTAAAAATTTATAAGCTGATCAACTGGTTCGTCTGTTTATGGGATTATTTCAGTCAATTCATTTTCCAGCTGGTTAGTTCTACATTAAATTTCTTCAAAATAACAAATGCTTTTTCGATCATCTTTTCATCAATGTTTGATAAAATTGTAACTAAGTGGACACGCTCATAACTTTGTTATGGAACATAAATGGTTAAAAAGCTTTATTCAGGACTGATTTACTTCCTTCCCATCGCCATGCGGATTTGTTTCCATTTTTAATTTTTCGGTTACATATGCAATTTTAGCATGGAAATCTTTTGCTGTCGACATAGCAAGTTAGAATTGGGATCCCCCTCCCCCTCCATATCGCATTCTTGTTGTGAGTAGACGCTGCAAGTTTATTGCGCTTCAGCAGGTTATAAAATTTCTTTTTATCTGTGAAATGTGAAAGGAATTTTGTGTCATATAAACCTATTGAAAAGGGAACATTACATTAAAAAAAATAAAACGAATGTATTAGAATCTAAGAGTGCAGGAGTTATTGAAGTTGAGAGACTTAGATTGGTTCATTACATCAGAAAATCGCAACACGAATCAGTCATGAGGTCACTCAATCAAACGTAATCATCACGGCTGTGACAAGGTGGGCCATTTAACTTTTGGAATTTGAATCGGCTATAAAATAACAACTAATTAATAGTTTTTCAAAATTATAACCGTATTGGAAAGATTGAACATTTTCATTTATGAATGAAACACAGCATCATTCAAATGACTGCCACGGCTGGCTTGATAGTACCCCATCCGATCAACTAAATTTTTTAGCACGTTTTCGGGTGTTTGGGTTTCAATAGACGAATGGCAATATCGATTTCGGGTTTTAAGGCATTAATCGTCTCTGGGTGATTAGCGTAACATTTATCCTTAAGGGTTCCCCGCAAAAAAAAAATCCAACGGGGTCAAATCACAGCTTCGAGGCTGCCAATTCACATCAGCATTTCGGCTGATTATTCGATTCCCAAAAACAGTGCACAAAAGATCGATGGTTACGTTGGCTGTGTGGCAAGTGAACCAGTGGTCCTGTTGAAACCAAAAGTCACTCATGTCATCCTCTTTGATTTTTCGCTATTGACGGTAACGGCAGCTCCTTACTCATTTTTAAAGAAAAATGGTATAATGATTCCACCGGACCAAAAACTACACCAAACAGTTACTCGCTGTGAATGCATAGGCTGCTCAATAGTCAAGTGTGGATTCTCTGATCCCCAAATGGACAGTTTAGCTTATTGACATTGCCTCCGAGATGGAAGTGAGCTTCATCGTAAATTTCTTACCGTTTGGGTAGAAGACTCACCACTTTGGAAGTAAGTTTTCAATATTTCCCAACTTTGTTCAAGCGTAAACCGTCCCATTTCGTAAATGTCAAAAACTAAACTAAATTTCTGTCAAATTATAACCTTCATTATAACCTTTCAAAGTCAAATTAACTTAAATTCAAATTCCAAACGTTAGATGACCCACCCTGTATATTTAAATCTGGGTGGGAAATCCATATTGAAACACAAATAGTACACATAGTTGTTTTGCGGAGCATCAAGTACTCTGGCGAGCCCAGTTTGAGGAGCTATAATTTAGTACAGGGCCATTCAATGGACATTCGTATCTCACACTTCATACCTATATTTCATTTAAAAATTCTAGTCAAAAAATGGTAACTAAAAAAATTAGTTTAAGAAACATCATATGTACGCGTGATTTCTTCAGAAAAAATGTGTTTTACAGGTAAGGAAAATTAATATCATTTTTTAGCCTACATTTCCGTAAAAGTAAAAGAAAAAGAGAAGAAAATTACGAAAGAAATCTTAATGTATCGTAAAAAATCGTTAAAAGTAAAGAAAATTCAAAAATAAGTAAAGTACTTAAATAAAGATTATACTACTATAAAAAAATATATATAAATATATATTGAAAGTAGAGTTTTGGGATATGGAAAATGTGGGTCTGCGGGTCTTTCTGGCTCCCCCTCCCTCTCACTAAATTTTCAGAGAATAGTCTGATGTGAAAACTCGTTTCCATATTTTATTTCTTTATTTGGGCAATTTTTCGTTGAATTTTGATCATTTCGAAAAATTTAAACATTCGCACCTAATATAGTTAAATATTAGGAAAATTATATAAACCAAGGATATAAGATCCATGTTCCTTTGAACAAGCTTATTGAAAACTATCGATGCGAAATACTTTTTTATTTTAACAATTTTTGTTCAGTTTTAAACAGTTCAAAAGTTTTTAACATTAGCGCCTACGAGGAAATTTAAATGCCATATAAATCCTGATCTAACAAACGGATTTGCTTGGAACAAACATTATCCGAAGGATCTTAAGACGTAGAACATGTATATATACAAAGTTCATCCAGAACTAAGAAAATCTATTTACCATGAAATTTTTTTATCTGGATTTTTAAGGATATTTCTGTATGAATGAATGAATAACTGAACCTGTGAAATGAATGAATGAATGAATGATTGAATCTTAAATGAATGAATAAATGAATGAATGAATATGAGGTATCAATGAGTACCTGGGTGAATGAATGCATGGATGAATAAATAAATGAATGAATGAATGAATGAATGAATGAATAAATGAATGAATGAATGAACGCATATTGACGGTTGATAAAGTTATGTTTGACGCAATGAAGAAATAATGCTAAATGAAATATTGAGAAAAAGCTAGATAATAAAATTGATGTTATTACATACGAGAAAGTATGCTCATATAGTTTTAGTCGGAATTTCTTTTTTTTTTTTCATTATTAATTTTTTTAAGGAAATATATTTGTCAGGTGCGACGTGTTTTCCGATGCATGCTTCTGCATCTCAAAATCGTTGTTTGATGCATCAGGAAAAGCTTTCAAATTTTATTACAATATACTATTATATAAGTACATCCCATCTAAAAACTCTTGAATACTGTTTTCTTTTTTTCATGCAAAAAAAGACATATCTTTAGAAAACTTTCACATATATCTTTAAACTAAGTATAATAAGGAGGGGTTTTTTTGGCTTAAAAGGATGTTTCACACTTTTTTCGGTAAAAATATTCTGTTTTGAATTGATGCCTTCCTTTCCCGAAAATACTTGAGAATCTCTCACTGGAAAACATCCGATTTCCAGAACTCGAAACGCTCCAATTTCTGTGTAAAGAGTATGTGCAGTAACACACTTTCTCTCTGAACAAACACGGATATCTCTAAGCTTATACATTCCTTTCAATAGAGATGTGCTTCAATTGCTTCAAAGATGTTTGTTAGAATCTTATTATTCGTCACACGCATTTTTACTATGAAACATTTTGGAACTAAGCGTTTTAAGTATACAGACTTTGGATTTTATGAAGGATTTTATTTTTGAAGATACAATTCGGGATTTCAAGCTAATATGCGATTAATTTTGTCAGAAAACGCCTTTTCAGTTACAATTTTAGGGTTAATTTTAAAAAATGATGGGCAAAATGTTTCATGAAATAAGTAATTGAAACATAGTTTCATCAAAAACATGGTTTATTTTATAATCTAAAAAGAGAGAATCCCCAAAAGGTAGAAAAAATAATTAAAAATTGATTCTAAAGTTGTTTCTGAGAAGTGTTGATACATGGTTCTTAAATCGATCATAATTGTATTTACGTTAAGTATACTTGGACGTAGACATAACAAAATTTATTTAAAAAAAAAACTGTCAACGAAAAACCCATTTTCAAGCTATAAACCCTTTCAAAAATGACGCCATATTTTGTTTATTGTAATTATGAATTTTTAATATGCTATAGTGTGTGAACATATAAACTATACTGCGATTTTACCAAAGCATTTTGTTTTGTCGCTGTAAAGCAAATTTCACACCAACTGTGTGAAGGACGGTATTTTTGCTATTTTCCTTCTGCGCACGCGCACAGCTTCTGCGTTCTGCGCCATTGTGTCGTCAGAAATTTCAGGGTTTAAAAACTACAATTTTCGTCGCTGTCAATGCTTGTATCAGGAATTACATTTTTCGAAATGCACCACAGAATTTACAAGAATTAACATGAACTGATACTGCCGTAATAAAAGTAATTGCTCTTCATAGGACATCAAGATGCATTTTTAACAGCGTCAGCAAAGAACCTTATGGTACTAGATGTTGTAACATCACGAAAGAAAATGAAGGACACACTAAAAAATGAGATAAACAACCGATCCACTAGCATAAATGTAATCAAAAAGAACAAAAATATTAAATCAAGAAAAAAAAATGTTGAACTTTTACGACCATGCATATATTCAAATCCAGTAAAAATACTTCATTGAGCTGGAAATAATGATGAAAGAAGACATATTTTGCAAAGAGTAAAATAACGAAAATAGTTCCGTCTTCCCACGGTGTTTTCGCCTCCACAGCCATCCCGTGTCATAAAATTAATATCGTCTTTTATTTCGTCAATAGGCTTTTGCGTCCATAGAATAACTCATGGTATTTGCTAAGACTCGTGGGTATTGCTAAGATCCACGCATACATCAATATTTACAAGATATTTACAAATCCTTCCACATGGATTTTCTTCCACCCAGACATGGGAACCATGCTGCTATAATCTACAATAAAAGCAGGTTGACAAAGCTGGGAAAAAATATAAATACATAACCCCTATAATCGGTAACGATGGGGAGTCCTGAAACTTGGTTACTCAGGACTTGGAGACAAGTAAACAGACAAATAGAGAACTCCCACAAGTTAAAAAAATTACACTACTATCAAACTGTATCAACTTAATGAACTCTTTGAAAAAGTCGCGGCCAGGTTCGCGACGTAAAGGTGCGTGAATCGTAAAGAGGTAAAAAGAGAGGCGTAAATGTTGTGACCAGAAAAAGGTGTTTTCGGAGCCAGGAAAAAAACAAACAATTTTAAAGGAAAACTGGGTAAATTTATTCAACTTAAATTACTATTTAAAATCATATGCAAACACTTTATTAACTTAAGACCATGAAACTATTAACTAAGAGATAAACATAAAAATGTACAGGGAACGAACCAGCAGTGTCTGGATCCAGCTGGGCAGCACTTTTATCCAAGTTTTAATCCATACGATCGAACAGGTTAGTGGATTTCGCCATTCCGGATGGGTACCGCACGCACGGGACTCCTTGGCAGGAAACCGCATCAGAATTGTTCATCGTCGAAAAGTCTGCCGCGCCTACTTTACAGACGGCAGCTGCAGTTTTAGTTCAATTTTTTGAGGTCAAAGATTCATTGCAGAAACTTAGGAGAAGTCTAGTATTCCAAAACTCAGGAAGTATTTCATCTTCTGCACTTAGGAAACATCTCATGGAAAGATTCGGACTTCGGGAAAATCTTCTATGTTTAAGACTTCTATGGAATTATCCTCATAAGAGTCTCATCTTCCGACTTTGGAACAATCTGATCTCTCTTGGAAATCCCCTGGGAAATCTCTCACACTGTTAAAAATTTCCGTAAGAAAATAGTAAAATAACCATTTATTTGATTGTTATTTTACCATATTTAATTACAACAGTTGAATAACCATTAAAAAGATGGCACTCAAACCGTTGATTGCGAGAAAAACCGTGTATTCTCTGTTTATCCTAAAGAACGTTTAACTAACCGTAATTTTCAAGCGCTCAATAAGAATCGGGCTCCATATTGGTTGCGAAACCTTACCGGTCGCACGTTGTTTTAAAATAGGAATACGGATTTATCAGTTAAAATCTGCATGTGTATATAAAGAAAAGAAGAAAAAAAAAAGTGGCTTAAGCAGTGGATACTAAATAGAAACACATACACATGTAAATCAAAAATTTGAGACATCGGATTTCCAAACTGTTTGCGAATGAGCGAACCCATAATTTGAGCTGCTGGAGCTGGTTTGAAGCTTGTTTGTATTTTAATTTTTGCAGCAAATAAAATTATTTTCGTCAATATACAGTAAATTTAGACTAAAAATAGATGTGGATGCAATTTGTATTGGCCAATTCAGGCTCAATTTACCTCTATCCTTTTATTCGGTCTTTTCCAACCATGGTGCTTTCCATCGGTCGTTGACTGGAGATTTTATAAGTGGAGCGTTGCGAAGATTCACGCAATCAAAGCCTCTTGCCTGGGGTGGTCCCGTCTTTCCACGATGTTTTCGCCTCCGAAGCCATTCCGTGTCATAAAATTAATTTCGTCTTTCATTTCGTCGATAGGCTTTTGTCGATTTACTTGGAGCATTTTTCACGAAGCCATTTCGTCAAATATGACGATAGTTTCGTGAGATTTGACCATGCATTTCTGAGAGTGTAAAATGTATACATTAATACTGTATATTGAGTACTGTTTTTGAATTATTTTAACTAACTGCCAAAACAAGAGTTGAAACGAGTAATTTAGTAATAAAATTAATTTAGTAATCAATCACACTATTTGAATCTTGGGCATTAGTAGATTATGGTTTTTCTGCACTAAAAACAAGGGCATTTCGCATTCTATTACCATTTTCAACATCCTACTTTTGTAAAACTGGATTTTCTGCTGTGGGTTCTTTGAAGACAAACTACAGTTCTCGGCTAAATATAGAAACAACTGAGAGTGGCTATTTCGAATATTAGGCCTTCCTTCGGAAAACTTTGCTTTGAAAGGCAGACCCAAGGAATTCAATAATAGTTATTAAATTTGATTTTAAGTTAACATAATTTGATTGAGAATGTTTTAATTTAGTAATTTGTCTTACTTTAATAAGTTATTAAATATGTCGAAATGTATTTTGTTTTCTATGTGTATGTGTGCTTTCCTTTATTTAATCAATTTTTTAAAGTAATATTTTCTCTTGGATATTCTCGCGCCCCCCTAGGGGGGCGTGCCCCACAGGTTGAGAATCTCTAAAGTACTCCCTTAAATGACATACATAATCATATACTTAATTCCAAGTTTTAATCAATAAAAAAATATGTATCTGGGTAAACCTTGAAATTTCTGTGAAACATGCGGAATTTTCACCTGTAGCTTCATTTCCAAAAAAATTAAACAACTTTTCTTAGTTCTTTCCCCCCCCCCCTATTTTAAGTATATTCCAACAATATGATGCAACTAGAGTGAGTTAGAATTATATAAACAGCAATAATGAAACCATGTAGTTAATGAGTCATGAACATTTTAAAATGTGGAATTGATCATAGTTAAATAGAAGAATTGGAAGAAGGTAATGTTCAAACAGAATTATAGCTGTAACTACTCTGAAATCTTTTTTTTTATATTTAGAAAAACATTAGGCTTAACAGAAATAGAATTTGACAATTTTGTCATGAAAAATCTGGATATCAGGGTCCTTTTATCATACTTTGTAAAATGACAATTTTTTTTTTGTCCTTTATCTAAATATTAACTTCCCCAGTTAATTACGCAATTTGTGAGAACAAATAGTAAAAATATTTCAATGACAGTCATAATATCTTCTATTACGGTAATTATAAAATCATGAAATAAATTAAGTGAAAGTATTTATTATTAACTCTTGTGTTTAAAATTACTTCATTCTCCCCTGGCTTTTCTTAAGACAATTTCAAAATTTCAGGTTTAAAAGTTTTACATTTCGTCAAGCATTCAATTACTTGGCTTTGGATGTAAGCCTTTTTATTTTCCTCATCTCGTAACACTGTTTAATACTTCATTTCTAAATCCCTAATCTGCAGCAACGTGTATTATGAGTACTAACTACGAGCAGGTACCATACAAAATTGTTCATGGCCTGAAAAGACTGTTTCAGTAAATCTATCAAACTTAAGTTGACTGAATCGGGCTCTTTGAACCACACAAAAGGATTAAGATGCATTATACAATCTTCAAAGTGGTAGTTTTCTAATCCCATTCATGTCAAAATGCTGAACAGTTTCTAAGAGCATTTTCAGCTTTCAAGCATTAGGAGAATCACTTTATTCATAAACATTTAATTTTATAAAATGATTTTAGGTAGTAAGAAAACGTGAAATGTAGTAATAAATTTAATTATGGTTTTATTGGTATTAAGAATTATTTAGATTTGATTTTTATGAAAGAAATTTAGATACAATGAAAATTATTTTCAGAATATTTTTTTAAAACATTCAACAATGCAATCTTGTATTTTTTTTTTAGTTTTGAAGTGACAAGGCACAAAATTGCCAAAGTGTTCTTCAGATTTCATACGCTACAAAAAGTTTCCCCCGAAGAAATATGAGAGTCTATACGTTCTCCACACAAAAATTTTAATTGTATGGTTCAGAAGTAATGTGAGGGCAACTGACTTAAGATACTTATTTATACAACTGGTACTTATATACTGGTACTTATTTATACAACTGGCATTTGTATAAATAAATTAAAAAAAAAAGACATGAAAACCTACCGGGAATCTTTTACCTAGAATCTAAAGTAAAACTAAAGAGAATTAAGACAATTAAAACTACAAAGACTTTAAAAAAGGAAATTACAGAGAATAAAAAACAGATAATACTCTGTAAATTGACAGCCATAAAGTACAGAAGACTCAGTAAATTATCAGAAATAAAATACCTAAAATTTTCGAAGTTTAAATAATAATAATATTACTGCACTTCAGTAGTGGCGACATCTGCCAGTTAGCTGGATAACAATAATTGCTGGCATACAAAGTCGAAGATGGCGGTATGCGATCTCAAATCGATGGGTTTAGAACTCGAGCCCACTCTATTGTGCTTCCTGTTCTTTAGTCCTCGCGGCGAAAGAAGAAACTTATAATATCTATACTAATATTATAAAACTGTAGAGTTTGTTTGTTTGAACGCGCTAATCTCAGGAACTACTGGTACGATTTGAAAAATTCTTTCAGTGTTAGAGAGATCATTTATCGAGGAAGGCTATAGGCTATATATCATCCCGCTAAGACTAATTGGAGCGAAATTCCGAAAATTGCATAAAATAGTCCTTTTCTACCGGAAGAAATTACCGCATCTTTTCGAGCTTGATACCATTGAAAAGCATGTAAAAAACTATCTTAGAAAAAGTTTTGTCCTGCGTGACAAAATTGGAAGCCTCTAAATTAACTAGAAAAGAAGTTATAAGCGTTTTTCTATGTAGTTTGAAATTATTTTTTCACGATAATTAACTTTAATTTTATTTGACCCAGATGATGACCGTTTTATTAGCCTACTTTCCCGTAAAAGTAAAAAAAATAATAATAAAGCATGAAAGAAGGCTTAATGTATCAAAAAAATATCGTTAAAAATAAAGAAAAGTAAAAAAAAAAGTGAAGTAATTAAATAAAGATTGAAAAATAAAAAATTTGAAAGTAGGGTTTTGAGATGGGGAAAATGTGTGTCTGTCGGTCTGTCGGTCTGTCGCTCTGTCCCCCCACCCTAATAACTTTTGAACGAATAGTCCGATTCGAAAAATTCTTTTTGCATTCGAAAGATCTCGGCAAGGACATCTCATTTCTATATTTTACTTTTTGATTTGAACACTTTTTCGTTCAATTTTGAACAGTTCAAAAACATTTAACATTAGCGCCTATGGGCGAAAATGAAGCAAATGATGTAAACTCTGGGTACAAGATCCATGTTCCAATGAACAAGCTTACTGGAAGAATCTCTTGGCGTGAAATATCAATTCGAACAGTTTTTGTTCATTTTTGAACAGTTCAAAAAATTAACATACCGCCTACGGGGAAATTTCAATCCTATATAATTTCTGATCTAACGGACCGATTTGTTGGAACAAACTTTATCGGAAAGCTCTTATGACGTAGAACATGTACAAATAGAAAGTTCATCCAGAACTAACGAGCCTATTTTCCTATGAAATTTTTTGATCGGGATTTTCACGAATGTTTTTTAATTAATGAATGATTAAATGAATAAGCAAAAGAATGAATGAATAAATGAGTGAATAAATACATGAATGACTTAATAAATAATGATTGAATGAATATGTATTAACCGTTGAAAATGGTATACTTGAAGTAATTAAGAACTAAAGCTAAACGAGAAAGACAGAGAGAGAGAGATAGCTAGATTATAAATTTGAATTCGGTGTATACGGGAAAGTAGGCTCGTATAGTTACAGACGGAACTTCTTGTTTGATATTGCATTTTCATCTTTATCAGAATAAAATAAATTTCTCAAAATCTTGGACATCAACTATAACCCTGGTTCAATGTTTAAATCTAATAAATTCAAAAGTAATTTTTTTGCATATTGTGGCGATACGATTCGACACCTTTATAAGCTGACTTCTATTCTACCCATTAGGTACTTCTTGGCGAAGCATGGAAGCAGTTGCTTTCCACCGTGGAGGTCCGAGGTTCTACCCCCGTCTCCAGCAGACCTCCTGCTCCACCGGCACCACCCTGCCCTGCACCTCGTCGTCCGCCAAAATATATAAGCTATGAATGGTTTCTACGCCTCGAAGATTCTACGCATATAGTTAATTACCATAGCCTGCAGCAGAGGTCGCGCGAGGAATTTTTGTCCAAGAGTGGAAAATACTCCTTGGAGGTTTTTGGAGGAGTATTTTATTTTCTGGAGGAGTGAAAATAAAAATAATAATAATAATAAACACTCTTTACATGTATTCGAGTTCACAGTGAAAACCACTTCTGCTGCGACCTTGACCCAGAGCGTAGCGTACGTACAGCTAAATTTACAATTTTCTGGAAATTTCTTATTTATCCAAAATTTAGTATTTTCTAAAAAGTAAATAGCTGTCAATACTAAAATCAAATTTGAAGTAAATAAATAAATGCAACAATAATAGTGATTTAATAATAGTGATAAACGCAATTTTCGACAAACACGTGTTCAATATCGGCACAGTTAAAAAAAAGACAGAAACTATTAAAACCAAGTGCGAAAAAAGCAGATTTAAGGTAGCATGTGTGAAAAATATCTTATTTAGAAAATAATTGAAGTTTGTACCTGATGCAAAAGGATTAAATCTCTAACATAGAATCCAATTTTCGGCCAAGCACGTGCACGATTTTGGCTGTTTCTATCTTTATACTTTTTTTTTTCTTTTTTAGCCTACTTTCCCGTAAAAGTAAAAAAAATAATAATAAAGCATGAAAGAAGGCTTAATGTATCGTGAAAATATCGTTAGAAATCAAGAAAAGTCAAAAATAAATTAAGTAATTAAATAAAGATTGAAAAATAAAAAATTTGAAAGTAGGGTTTTGAGATGGGGAAAAAGTGTGTCTGTCGGTCTGTCTGTCGGTCTGTCGGTCTGTCCCCCCCTAATAACTTTTGAACGAATTGTCCGATTCGAAAAATTCTTTTTGCATTGGAAAGATCTCGGCGAGGACATCTAATTTCCATATTTTATTTTTTGATTTGAACAATTTTTTGTTCAATTTTGAACAGTTCAAAAAATTTTAACATTAGCGCCTATGGGCGAAAATGAAGCAAATTATGTAAACTCTGGGTACAAGATCCAAGTTCCAATGAACAAGCTCACTGGAAGAAGTTCTTGGCGTGAAATATTGATTTGAACAATTTTGTTCATTTTTGAACAGTTCAAAAAAAAAAATTAACATACCGCCTGCGGGGAAATTTCAATCCTATATAATTTCTGATCTAACGGACCGATTTGCTTGGAACGAACTTTATCGGAAAGCTCTTATGACGTAGAACATGTACAAATAGAAAGTTCATCCAGAACTAACGAGCCTATTTTCTTATGAAATTTTTTGTTCGGGATTTTCAAGAATATTTTTGAATTAATGAAAGATTAAATGAATAAACAAAATAATGAATGAATAAATGAGTGAATAAATACATGAATGACTGAATAAATGAATGATTGAACGAATCTGTATTAACCGTTGAAAAAGGCATATTTGAAGCAATTAAGAACTAAAGCTAAACGAGAAAGAGAGAGAGATAGCTAGATTATAAATTTAAAGCTGGTGTATACGGGAAAGTAGGCTCGTATAGTTCTAGACGGAACTTCTTGTTAATTGTTAAAATGAAACGACAAATAAGCATATTTAAGGATGTGCATGCAAAAAATATCCATACCTTTCAAGATAGTTGAAATAATTCCAGGATGGAAAAGGATTGAAATTTCAAACATGGTAAGCAATTTCGGGTAAAAATCGGAGGAAAAACCAGTTTCCGCGTGGCGCAAAAATTAACTCCTATTTCTTTCTTCTTTATTTAATTTTTAGTGGACAGGAGAATTTGGTAAATGTTCACGTGTCAAGATTAAAGGTCGGGAAAGGACTTTAGCATTAGCAAATGGTAGCTACATTTGCAACTTCAATGAAAACTATGGTCGCCAAAACGTAAAAATTGGTTGCATTTTGCGACTGGTGACCGCGAGTTTTGAGCTCTACTATATAATGAAAAATAAAATTAACTTATTGGAAGAATATTGCATTTATCTTGCAATACTTAACAAGCTAAAAGTTGTTCTAAAATGTAGAGTGAAAATACGCAAAATTTCAATGCGTATCACCGATTTTTAAGGTGTTAAACCCGATTGTAGAGGCGTTAACACGATCTCTGGCCTGCAGTATGTTATCATAAGTGCTATTAATCGAATTGTAAGTGGTTCAAAAGCCGTGAAAACTTACATTTCCAGATTGAAACCATGCTAGTTATAAATGGTTATGAAACCGTAAGCTTTTGTAGTCACGGTTTTTTAACCAAGTTGATTGGAAATGGTTTACAACCCATAAAGGTACAAAAATGTTCCAAACCGTGAATTTAACGGGTAATTAGGTGGACAGACTACTGCCGGCTATTTAACTGTAATTTCATGATGAGATTTCTAACAGTGTGCGGGACTGCCTCCAAAGCTCGCGTTGAAGCTGTTTGTACACAGTGTATCAAATAATTGTTAAGACTACAGCTGTAACTAAACTTACATTGGCGCTATCTGTGTTATCCAGCATTCGTGAAACTCCTTCACTATCAGCTGATCCACTGCTAAAACCTCTGTTAAATTCTTTACTATTATTATTTTTTACTTTGATGACAATGACACTATACAAACAGCTTCAACGCGAGCTTTGAAGGCAGTCCCACAATGTGAGAGGGACCAGGCATTCGAATCGTTGTTAAACCGCTGTATCGAATGTATTGAATCCTAAGGAGCTTATTTTGAATAAAAATGCGTTTAAAAATATAATTACTAGTTTTTATTTTATTTTATAAACCTACTCTTAAAAATTCTTTGACACACTGTGTATGTAGACACTTTAATAATAAATCAATTTATTATTAAAAAAATTCCGAAAAGATTTGTATACAAAATTATCTTGATTTTGTTTACAGTCGAATATGTGCGTTATATTTAAATCTCATCTCTATTCTTTAAGAGCTACTTACCATTTGAACTCGATAATCCGGGAAAAACTCCCGAATACAATGAGTTGCATAATATATGATAGCAATTTGTAAGACAAATTATGGTATGTTTGCCCTTCGGTTAGATTTTAGAAACTCTTAAAGCTCCTCATAAAAAACAATACGCACACAATAGTACAGCCAATTAGAGAGTTAGAGAAAACATCAGTTAGACTATTCAAACGCGATAATCAAAGTCCGCTCATTTATAAAAACATTTGACCAAGTAACAAGAAACCGTAATTCGAGGCAAATATTAAAAAAAAATAGTCAGGTTTATTATTTGAATAAATATAGTTCCAATCATTTTTTAAAATGTTTAAATTTGACCCTTTTGCAAACCATAAGTTTTATTTGCTTTTCCATCCCACGTATGAAGGATATATAAAAACTAATGCTGATTTTGTGTTATTTTACAGCAGTTAGCAGAGATATAACAAGTTACATTTTCAATGCATGGTAAATGTAAATGGACTTGGAGCAAATATTATATTAAATAAGAATATCTAATACAGATAGAATTAAAAAGAAAATTATATTAATGGAAAATATGTTTCCCACTCGATATCCCCACTCGTCTCCCCCTCTTTAGATATATTTATTTTGCATTTGATTTCGATAATGTTTGCTAAATTAAAACATTTTGGGAATAAAAAATTTGTCTAAATGTGTTAAGATAAATTTATTCCAGTTTAATTCTGAATTAAAAGTATGTCCATTTTAGTGAACGAGATTACATATAATATGTAACGCAGATAAGCAGTTAGAATTCTGCCTTTTACGTTAATCCATTTTATTGTTATTTTTAGTTGTATATTTCATGCATAAAAAGAGAAGATAGAACAAATGAACAGTGTCAAAATTATGCTTCACATCTACAGTACAATAAAATTAGTGTCTGTATCTATGAACAGAACCCCTTAGCTCTATAACCAATGGCAATTATTTAAAAAATAATAATTTTTTAGTGTTTATATTATACACGTGTAACAGCGTCTTGTGTGAGATAAATTTTGCTGGTTTACTTTATAATCCTTGTAGAAAATGAAGTAACAATCAACGTACTATACGCAAAGAAAAGAGCAATAGATAACGTAAGCTTACTCGTGTATAGGAGTCCAATTGTAATCAATGATAAGATGTGAAAAATAATCAGACAATATTTGCTGATATATAGATATATACTAGTAAGCCCGGTGGTCATACGATAAGACCGCTGTTCTAGATATTATAAATATGCAATTCTCCCAGTAACCAGAAATACGCATCAAATCAAAGAGATATTTATCAGGTAGAACAGTAAAGCTTAATGAATAAATAATAAACATATAAGAATTTTGGTAAAAAAATATTCTTACCGAAAAAAAAACATCTAAGTTATAATAATCTGTAAAATAAAAATATCATTTACTATATAATCAAATTGTTTGTGAAAAATATTTATTTATATCCAACATAATCATCGTCAAAACAATAGTTTTAACAAAACTGGAAAAAAGAGCGTTGCCACTTTAATATATATGAAAAGCGCTGACAATAAATAAATTAAAACAAAGAAGGATTAAATTAAATTCGCGTTTACATTAATTTTTAACGGAGATTGCAAATCTAGCGATACAACGCGGTCTAACAAAGTTAAGAACTGTGAAAGAGTCACACATTCACCTTTTCCCACTCAGAAACTACATCTGCGTTTTTTCTTTCTTCCTTGTATAATTATATTTGAATCGTTAAGTTATACTTAATATAAAGTAAGTTTTACGCGCGAAAGGCTTTGATATAGATGATTTTTTTCCCCATGCCAACTTTTAAAGCAAGCCATAATTACGTAAACATAGTGTCATGCACGGAACATAGTGTCAGAAAAACCTTTTTCAGTTCAAAAATGCTCCCTTTTTCCTTTTTTTTTTTACGTACACCTTGAATGCATGTCGTAAATAGTCCATACATCAAATTTGGGGGTAACATGTTCTTCTGTCATAGCTGCAGTATGACCTTCACAGGGGAAATTTAACTATTGGGTTGATGCATAAACGCCACGTTTTTTTTTATTACTTTATTTTTTGACATAAAATAGCAATTTAATCAATTATGTACTCTCTGTTGCTGTTCACGAATTCCTCTCAACTTTCACCTAGTTTTTCAATAGAAATCACTCGGTAGCGACTCGAAAAAGTTGTCCAACCAAGCCCGTAATTCGACGTCACTATTGAACGAAACGCAGAGTAAAGCATTTGAAAGCGACTATAGCACCATCTCCATACACGGCACAAATCTCTCTAACAGCTTTTGTGGCTTTAGCATCTCGATTAAACACAAAAAGAAGGTGGTGTCGAAATGCTCGTTTTTGTCGACTTGACACTCCATTTAAATACTGTAACAAAAATTAAAGTCAACAAAAAAGTGAAATACACTATTTTATAGAGCGAAAAATAGTCTTTCGAACAACACAAAAGATTATGCCGAAACATTTCATTTTTAACTCAATTTTTTTTATTCAAAAAGAGAAAAAAAAAAAAAAGAACCCGGAAACTTATGCATCAACCCAATATATCCACCCTGTACAATGCTCAATTTCGTGCAATTCTTGACGTAGATGTTCTCCTTTACTGCTCTAAGACAACATGTAAATAAATGTAGGCAGACACTATTTTAACTAAATAAGATTTTTGGCTTTTATCTTATTAAAAGTCGTCACAAGTGCTCAACCACAACTGATGTAGAGGTCCTCAAACCCTAAATGTGTTATGCTCAACACGTAGCATAAACTATTTTTAACAAAATACTTTCATGAGACAGATTTTAGTTGCACCCTTTTATCTGGTATAGATTTTTTTTAACCATTTTCTAAAGAGGTTTTTTTTTTAATGTTTCGAATTTCCTTAAGATTAGGTCTTTAAAAGTTTCTACGTCCTAAAGTAATTAACTATACAGCCTCAATACACCACATTAGTTTCCCAGTAATAAGCCTTTTCTTATGACTTCAATAGAATACTTTCCTTAAAATTTGCTTTCAAATAAGTCCTTTAACTTTGCAGCACAATTAAAGTTCTATGCTAGACTGGGGTAATTAATCTGAGCATTATTAAAGTAATGAATCCAGGAAAACTTAATGGAAACAATTGCAAACATCGCTATCTGCATAATTAAAAGGAATTGCCTGACGACAATGAAATAATTGTTCCGCATCAGTTGATTTTGCGAGGTAATGATAAGAATTTTTATTTAATTTTTACCACCCGAGAGTTAAACAGAGATTTCAACTAATTGGTTTTCAACTGACTGGTTGCCTCTTACCCTCTTACGACGAAATATAGTAATAAACGTTAGTTTAGGAGTTGAGCAATAAGGTGATTTTAATGTTAATTTATTTAAAAAGAATTTCAATAACGAAAAATTTAGATGTATTCACAGATTAATAATTATAATTTCTATTACTAGTAGTACAATTATTATTATTATTGATGTCTTAGAAGCAGTGATAATTAATAAATCACCCCAAATTTACTAGAATAAAGATTTTCTAACTAGGCTTTTTTTAAGAAAGTGCTCACTCTGCGTAAACGTAATTTTTAAACAGGAAGTTTCGTCTAGAACTATACGAGCCTACTTTACCATATACACCAATTCTTAAAAATCCATATCAAAAATTTTCATGAGAAAAGAGAAAAGCTATATGACTTCGTGAGAAAAGCATTTAGCTATCGATCGTAATTGCTTCAAATACACGTTTTTCAACGGTTAATGCATTGTCATTCACTCAGTCGTTCATAATTCATTCATATATCATTCATTCATACATCATGCATTCATACATCATTCATTCATACATTATTCATTCATACATCATGCATTCATACATCATTCATTCATACATTATTCATTCACTTATTTATTCATATATCATTCATTCACTCATTCATTTATTCATTCATTAAGACAGAAATATCCTTAAAAATCCAGATAAACACGGTTCATGAGAAAATGGACTCGTTTAGTTTTGGATGATCATCGTATCTGCGCATGTTTTACATCATAAGATCTTTCAGATAAAGTTGATTTCAAGCAAATCCGTCTGTTAGAATGGGATTTATATAGGATTGAAATTTTCCAGTAGGCGCTAATGTTAAAAATTTTTTATTTGTTCAAATGAAAAAATATTTCACTTCAAGAGCTCCTTCGATAAAGCTTGTTTAAAGAAACTTGCATCTTATGCCCAGAGTTATATTATTTGTTTCCTATTTCCCCGTAGGTAAAGTAAGATATGTCTGGATGTAATGTAAAATATTTTTGTAAATGTGTAAAATATTTTATTAATGTAAAACATTTTTGAACTGTTCAAAATTGACCGAAAAAATGTTCAAATAACAAAAAGAAATGATATATTCTCTCCAAAATCTTTCGAAGCCAAAAAATCTTTCGAATCGGACAATTCCTTCAAAAGTTATTAGGGGTACAGACAGACCGACCTATAGACCAACAGACAGATCGAAATGTATATTTTCCATATCTCAAAACTCTGTTTTCAAATTTTCTTAATTTTTTCTTAGCTTATTTATGACATTTTCTTATTTTTAACGATATTTTTACGATACATTAAGCCTTCTTCCATTCTTTTTTTTAACTTTTGCGAGAAAAATTGCTAGAAAGCCGATCGGTAACAAATAGATGGCGCTGTGTAATTTTTTAAGATGAAATTCCTCAAAAGCGATGCAGAACAGTCGCCATATTGTGTGTTGGTTTAGTCTCTGTGTTTATTTTTATGTGATGCCATTGCCTGTGTTTTGTAACTACTAAAGAAAAGTTAATTGGGACAAATTAGGGAGATCAAGAAGGACCAGGTTCACACAACAAGAGGTAGTCAGGCTGGGCTGGCGCACAGCAAACCTATCTCGGAGCGGTTATGAGCGTTCGACGGACTTCACTTCCCCGTGCCCGGAGAAGTGTACCCCTAAGGCCACGAGGTATAGGCAACCGTGTCACAAACTTTTTTTTTTCCTTTCATGTGAATGAATTTTCGTGCAGCAGTGCAAAAAGACATTTGTGCATTAGAAAAGCCATTCATCTTTTTTTTATACATCGCTATCGCAAAAAAGTTTACGTGGTTCATGTTGGTATTGTTTCTTGTGCTCCAGTGCAGAAAGGTTTTTGTACATTAGCCAAGCCATGGATCTCTCTTTTTGTACATCACAATCGCAAAAAGTTCACGTGGTTCCTATGGTTATTGTTAAATGATTCACATGCATTATTCAAAGGCATATATATTTCTAAAACAAAATACTCGACAAACTTTTATAATTGCGTGAAAATTCTACGAATATAAAAGAAATTATGACTTTATTTTTCCACGAAGGAATTCGTACGTTTGTCATATTTTTTTTTCTTACTAGTAATAATATGTAGTTATGTTTTTTTTTCTATTGCGCAACTTGATTTGCTAAAAAAAAATTTCAACAGAAACTAGTTTTACCAGGCGGTATTCTCATTTTTTCGAATTTTGTACAATAAGAGAAACTGAAAGTTCCATTGCTGTATAAAACAATAGGTTTTGTTCTAACGAGGGAAAATTAAATTAGAAAGTGAAAAAAAATCTTCAAACAGATTTGAAAGCTGCGAAACTTAATTTGGAAAAGAAACACGTACATTTCTAAGCGATGGTAAAGTAATTTAGTGGCTTCCGTGACTGAAACGAGCAAACAAGTATAAAAAGAATTAAAAGACAAAAGAAGCCATTGCTTTTCTTGCGACTTGTTGCAATACAAATCTTGCAACGAAATAATGTTTCAAAAGAAATACAACGCTTCTTATGTACTTATTTTTGATTTAAAAAACACACAGTAAAATGGTATGAATTTTTCTTTCGAAGTACAATCTCTGCTAGATGTAATGCAACATGAGTTCTGAGTTATAGCTTTGTGCAGAATAAGCATTGGTTTACTTTTGCCAAAAATAGCTGAAACATAACTGAAAAAAATATATACAATTGCTTTTGCAGAGTGCCGCAGTTTAGAGTCAAATGGTACGCGCATTTTTTATTGCAAAGTAATTTCTTAAAATATTTCTATAATTTTAATTATTATTCGTTTTAAATTGTTTGCTAGGACTAGAGGTTCATCAAGAGATTCAATTACTTTATTTAGTTATTTCGAAAATGGTAGAAAACTCCCCCCCCCCCCATTTCACCACAAAGAAAAAAACCTCTACCACCACAAAAAAAAGCACGAAAGAACGCTCAATGTACCGTAATAATATCGTTAAAAATAAAGAACAGTCAAAAATAAGTGAAGGAATTAAATGATGATTGAAAGCTAAAAAATTTGAAAATAGGGTTTTGACATGGGTAAACTATTTCGGTAGGACTGTCTGACCCCCCCCCCCCCATACTAATTTTTGATGAAAGTGTCCGATTTGGAAAAAAAATCTGAACGCTTGAAAAATCTCGGTCAGGACACCAAATTTTTATATTTTATGTTTTGATTTGAATATTTTTTATTCAAATTTTAACGGTTGAAAAATCTTAGCTTTAGCGCTATTGGGGAAATGTAAAGCAAATTATATAAGCACTGTACGTCAGATCCGAGTTCCCTTGAAAAAACTCATTCTGAGTAGCTCTCGACGTGAAATATTTTTTTTATTTAAATAATTTTTGTTTAATTTTGAACAGTTGGGAAAAAAATAATACTAGTGCCTACGTAGAAATTTCAGTCCTATATAAATCCTGATCTAACTGACGGATTTGCCTGAAACACAATTTATCGGAAAGATTATTACGTAGAACATGCGCAGATACGAATTTCATGCAGAAATAAATGAGCCCGTTTCTCATCAAATTTTTGCGTTAGGGTTTTTTAGGATATTTCTGATTTAACGAATGAGTGAAAGAATGAATAAATAAATGAATGAATGAATGACTGACTGAACGAAGGAATGAATGAGTAAGTGAATGAATGATATATGTATGAATGACATATGTATGAATATGTACTAACCAGGCTTGGAGTAATCGCGATTACGTAATCGTAATCGGCTGTAATCGATTACATTTTGACAAAATCGTAATCGTAATCGTAATCTGACGATGGCATATTCTCATAATCATAATCGAAATTGTGTAATCCCGTAATCCTTTTTCTCTCGTAATTTTAATCGTAATCTTAAGGAAAAAATCCGTAATCTGCTGGTCCTGCAATCGTGTAATCTTGACCTGCTGAAAGCTGAAATTTTTAGCTCTACCATTGGATAGAAGAGATAAGATTACAAGAAAAAGGATTCAAACTGTGTACTGAAGTCCTATCCTAACTGTAAATAACCTATGGGCGATCATAATATAAAAGGTTCTGTGTGGCGGTAGCAGAGCCTTGATGGCAGGACCATATAATAGTCTGCTAGAGACGCTTGTTGTCCTACTTGTTGCGGTCTCTCAGAATTCTTAATTGCGGCTCCACTCTCCATGGGGAATGGCTGGAGAGCCCGAGAAGAAAGAGGTCTGGATATGTCACTCGCATCGCCTTGGGGCTCTCAGGGGGGGTCTCCGGTCTCCTCGCGTCGTCCAGTTTCGGTAAAAGAGCGGTAATCTGTCCGCAAGTCAAAGATTTCGGGGTAGATAAGGGGAAGGTGTCTGACCAAATGCCTCGGTCATTTTGCTTTCTTAATTACCCCTTCAAAATATATTCAAACGGTTGGGCTATAGGCGAGAGTCTGGCGATGGCATAATAAGAATGGACCACTTTCCCTTTCAATAATCGAAGCAGACTGCCCCCCGAAAATCTAGTGGAAAGAGTACTATCACCTACACACATAAAGAGACGCACACACACACACACACAAAAAAAAAAAGAAGAAATGCCTTTTGGCGTTTTTTTTCTCTCCTTTCTTTAACGGCAGAAGTGAAGAATTTTTCTAAAAAATAGCACATTTACACTTCAATTTAGGAGCAGGCGTTACATGATGCTCTATGCTTAAGATATATGAAATCTTAACCCTGGTATGTGTGATTATTATTACTTCTTTTCAATATTTTCTTCGAATATTTAAAAAAATACATACATTTAAATCTTAAATATATTTATATTTTAATGCTAATATTCTTTTTAATTAATAGGTATGTAAAAGAAAAAGTGATTTATGTTCAGACATTCTCCCAATTGTTTTTTACATGCATGAATTAATATTTAGGAATTATTTTTAAAAATTAATTATCTTTTTCTTCTTAGAATTACCTCAACAAAATTTTGTATTTCAGTTGCATCGTGTACGTTAAATTTGTGTTGTAAAATTAATTGCACTTTATCTTTTTATTAAAACAGTTAATACATGGGAAAAAATTATATGCTCGTGCATGTTAAAAAAAAAACACAAAAATCCTATTAAAATATTATAGTCATTCGTATTATAATTATTCTTCATATTACTTTTTAATGATTACTAATTTTGCTAAGAGTTATTTGAATGTTCATGTTCAAATTTTTTGAAATTATTCTAAAATGCAGCATTTATTTTCAAAAGATTATTTATCTCTTACACTATCTGAATATTTTGTTATCCCGTACAATTCATGCACATCTGGTAATTGGTGTTATGTAAATATTTCCACAATTTAAACTAGAAAATAAATACAATGGAGAAATATACTACATTTTCAGAAATTGCAGCCAACTAAATTTTGATTGTATGCACAGAAAATAACAATGAACCAGGTAAATCACTTATGCATTATTAGAGTGCATCGTCTTTGCTTATATACAAAATACGATCACTGTAGTTATCCCTCACATGAGTTTTAAATATTCGAAAAATACTGAATGTGCCTTTCCTGATTATATATGTACATATATATATACATATATTACAAATTTTTTATTTCTGCAACGACGTCATAATTCCAGAACTGTGATATTGAAATTATTTCATTATAATTGCATTCATCATCATTTCAGTTATCTCTTATTAAATCAAAAATTTAATTAAAAATCATAACTTTTTGATTTAGGACACTATTGTGAAAATGAGAGTTGTATGCATAATATCGGATAATTTTATGCTAATCTAATCGTAATCAAAATCGTAATCGGATGTCATAATCGTAATCGATTACATTTTTCAACGACTGTAATCGCTGCCGTAATCGTAATTACTTTTTGGCAAAGGATTACAATCGTAATCGTAATCATAATCTCTCAATTTCTCACTTTGTAATCGTAATCGTAATCGATTACGTTTCTTTGTAATCGACTCCAAGCCTGGCGTTGAAAACGTGTATTTAAAGCAATTAGAGATATTAGAGAGATAAAGAGATAACTATGTTATAAATTTCATGCTGGTAGATACGAGAAAATAGACACGTATAGTTAGTTCTATGCGAAACTTCTTGTTTCTATAATAAGGGAACAAAAATTCGTTTTTTGCTAGGTTTTGCTTTGCTTGCTTGTTTAGGAGAGAATGTGGCTGTTTTACCGTAATTTTTCCCCTTTCACTTGAAAAAATGGGAAAAAAACAAAGTTTTGAATCAAGACTACTTTTGTTGAAAACTTGCGAGTTTTAAATTCGACAAGCAAGTTTGCTGGTCTGTCACCTTAATTAACTTTATATACTGATAATCACTTTTAAATTTATTAGACTGAACTAAGCTCAATTAAATCATAATTACACAAACATATGATTAAATATCAAACTAAGTGACCTAATTATGTAAAATGATTTCAGCATTAGGTGCTAAGAAGTCTTTTTAAAATTCTTCGCACTAAAATATTGAATTTTCATGGAATTTTTTTAAACACTCTTGGAAAGCTAAAATTAATTAATGTTTTCGTTTGTATTTTTAAAAAAAGTTTAATTTTTTGAAATTAAGACATGCCTCATAAAATGTAGGTTTTTAATCAGTAAGAAGTGTGCATGCAAAAAAGGCTTCATACACTATGCTAAAAAAATACATTTACTAATTTTACATTTACTAAGATTTTTTTAAATAAACTAATAATCGATGTGTTATAATGTGCAGGCTAACCACCTGAACGCAGCCGCGAGCTACCAAAAATTAACCCCCAAGCTACTAGTAGCTCGCCAACGAATGCTTGGCGACCACTGCAGTAGAAGATACACATCTGATAGCTTTAATCTGTATTGCTATCCCCCTCAACCTGCTGATTTTAATAGGTAGTGTTTCCCAAAGTGTGGCACTCATAACCCTAACGCGTTCATACTGGCCATGTAAAGGAATTTCATTGTTTCACATTCAAGAAAAAGTGTACGCACCTTAACAAAATAAAATTTGTAACAAAAGACAGATTGTAATGCAGACATTCCCTTCCTTCATGAGTTTGCATCAGGATCAGATCGTAAAATTGAGCCTGTAAAACTAAAATGTAAAAAGCATTTAGACTTACAAGTGGGCCTAAAATACCATTTTTCTTATTTAAACGAAGATATTAAAGCGGGAAGAGTTTGGTAGGGGTACACCGTGTACCTGAGAATATCGAATCTGTTTTAATTCTTTTCAGCTCATCCTGGCCATGTAAAGGAATTTCATTGTTTCACATTCAAGAAAAAGTGTACGCACCTTAACAAAATAAAATTTGTAACAAAAGACATATTGTAATGCAGACATTCCCTTCCTTCATGAGTTTGCAACAGGATCAGATCGTAAAATTGAGCCTGTAAAACTAAAATGTAAAAAGCATTTAGACTTACAAGTGGGCCTAAAATACCATTTTTCTTATTTAAACGAAGATATTAAAGCGGGAAGAGTTTGGTAGGGGTACACCGTGTACCTGAGAATATCGAATCTGTTTTAATTATTTTCAGCTCATCCTGGCCATGTAAAGGAATTTCATTGTTTCACATTCAAGAAAAAGTGTACGCACCTTGACAAAATAAAATTTGTAACAAAAGACAGATTGTAATGCAGACATTCCCTTCCTTCATGAGTTTGCAACAGGATCAGATCGTAAAATTGAGCCTGTAAAACTAAAATGTAAAAAGCATTTAGACTTACAAGTGGGCCTAAAATACCATTTTTCTTATTTAAACGAAGATATTAAAGCGGGAAGAGTTTGGTAGGGGTACACCGTGTACCTGAGAATATCGAATCTGTTTTAATTATTTTCAGCTCATCCTGGCCATGTAAAGGAATTTCATTGTTTCACATTCAAGAAAAAGTGTACGCACCTTGACAAAATAAAATTTGTAACAAAAGACAGATTGTAATGCAGACATTCCCTTCCTTCATGAGTTTGCAACAGGATCAAATCGTAAAATTGAGCCTGTAAAACTAAAATGTAAAAAGCATTTAGACTTACAAGTGGGCCTAAAATACCATTTTTCTTATTTAAACGAAGATATTAAAGCGGGAAGAGTTTGGTAGGGGTACACCGTGTACCTGAGAATATCGAATCTGTTTTAATTATTTTCAGCTCATCCTGGCCATGTAAAGGAATTTCATTGTTTCACATTCAAGAAAAAGTACGCTACCATGACAAAATAAAATTTGTAATAAAAGATAGATCGTAATGCAGACATTCCTTTCCTTCATGAGTTCACATTAATGCAACATCCGTGTCAGAAAGTTCATCACATGGTAGCGGATTCTTGAAAAATGAGATGTGTAACTTTAACATAATTATGGTTGCAAAATGAACATGTGTATCCAGTTTTATCAGAGAAATTCATGATAAAGCGGACATATCTTTTCAACATGCACACTTTCATCCTTCTCATACATTACATAGAGAATGTCATACTTGAGATAACGTTTATTTATTTTTACTTGCATTTTATTATGAATGAATTTTAATTTTTATTGTTATTAAAATGTGTATAAAGGGGTACTAAGTCTTACAATTATGGCAGAAGGAGTACGCAGGTGACGAAAGTTTGAGAAACACTGTCCTATGTCAGGTATTAAAAAAAAAAGCATTTTTTTCACTAAAAGACTACAAAACTTTCATTCTATGTTAAGTTTTTATAATGAACAAAAGTGTAATTGATAAAAAATTTTGTCCATAATCAAATATGTTTTGTATTTAATACAATTGAGAAAAATGCTTAATAAGAAAAAATAATTACTTTGCTAAAAAAAATTGTATGGTCCTTTGTCTCCTAAACTTTTTTTTCTTAAATTTGTTTCCAATGCACCATTAAAAGCATAGCAAAAGCGTTCTTCAAATAAGTGTAAGAGCGTTAAAAGTGTAAGGAAACAACATTAACACCTCTTAAAACATTCTTCCTCACCAATTTTATATTTTTAACAGTAATAAACACTTGGGGAAATTAATTGCTTCCAATTAACATAGCAACGTTTCCAAACGACCACTAATGAAGTCGATTTTTTGCACAGTAAAATTAATGTTACTGAAATAACTGTATTAACGAGAGAGAGAAAAAATTAACGTTTTAACTGGTACCATTCTTTTTTTTTAATTAACATTTTTTCTTCAGGTATTGTGACTTTGTTTTATTTTTGCTTTTTTAAATTTATTTATTGTCATTATTTTTAACTTACAACTTTTCAAAAAAGAAAATATTGACAGAGCTAGATTTGAGTTGTTTTGTAAGTTATGTATTCATTCAAAAATAATGACGATTTGGCGCTTTTGGCGTAACTTTTCAGTACGGTACTGGGTTCGAAAGTATTTCACAACTCAGGAACGGACAAATATTAGTCTTACCAATATAGCAATTTAGAAGTTTTCGCAGGAGTAAGCGGAACTCTTATCCCTTTTGTCAGAAAAATATATTAAAAAAAAATAAAGCATAATTTCTTTCTAAATAAATATTGAGTAAACTTCCCTATTCAATGTAATGCCTAATAGCCACATCAACAAGACCAACAGAATTTTTTTGTTCCTCTTAGTTATAAAAAATAAAAGTTATACCAGTGAAGTAGTGAAGGGGTAATACAGATTTATTTTAAAAGGCGATATTGCACTTTCTTTTTCTTTGCGAAACATGCTACCATTTCAATTTTTAGGGTGTTCGCTGTTGGACTACACGCGATGAATTAATCATGCTTATTTAATGTTCATTTTGTTCAAATCGTTTCGAAAATACTTGTTGTCAGTGAAAAAACACCAACAAAAACGTAAATTCCTAAAATGCGCAAATTTGATTTTGATGCATGCCTTTCTGAGTGCACATGCTTGTAGAACAATCCGTGCTTCATTTTCACCTGCATGTTGGCAACACATTTCCTCAGACTGTTATCAATTAAAATATTGTATTCGTCTTTTCTGCCATTTTGTGCAACTTACCTGCAAAAAAAAAAAAAAATATCATCAGCCAGCGCATTATCTGAATTAACATACTCGTAACTGCCTACTTAAAGCAAATGTGATCATTTTCCAAATTCATGAGGCAGTCGTTACATAAATATGGTAAAGAAATTTCCATTGCCTTGACTATGGTTGGCTTGATTTGAAAGTTTTCGTGAATGAAACTTTCAACGAGCGAAGTAAAACTAACATGATCAATTTATGTCTAACGAAAACGAATAAAAATTACACGTTTGAAAATTGAGTTTGCGGCATAGAAATTATTCTTCCACTGAAACATATCATTCACATTTAATGTAATACAACTAAAGATATAAACGAAAGCACATAAAATACTCCGATAACCGACATTTAATTTCCATGTCGCATCGGAGCAAATTATCAATAGAGTAAATTTTCAAGATTCAATTCACCAATGTCGTATTGATATACATTAATGCTATTTTAAGTTACATTATTTTAATTTATGAATACACATCTGTGGACCTAAAAGTGAAGATACTTATTAAAAAGTATTACACACAGCTCAGAAAGAATTTTTACCGAAATACACACATATAAAACAAAATAGTGCGAGTCAAGAGGCGTTACTAGAAAAATGACTCGGTTCTTTCTCTAAGAAGAAAATACGAGCATTCAAAAAAACCTGAAGAAGCCATATATATATACTAGCGGTACCCGCACGGCTATGTCCGTATTAAAAAATGAAAAGACCAGTCGGTTTGCCATTGTGCATATAGTGTTAACTTTTTTAGGTGTAAATTATGTTATTTTATTAAAATGAATACAATTCCACATAATTAAAAATTAGCTGCCCACGGCAATCAGCCAGAGATCCTACACATTTAAGCATTTTTTTTACATAACACGCACGATAAAAAAGGAAAAAGGAAAGAAAGAAACGAAAAAAAACAAAAAAGAAAATATTTGAAAGAAAACGCATTTTGTTTGTTTAGTTCAAGTACCCACACAAAAAAGGACGATTATAATACATTATAATAGTTTTAATTAATATATTTTTAGTATAAATAATTTTTATCTATTATTTATTGACATTAAAGCCGGGTCCAGAAGCTACGTTTTGTACAACCTTTTGTCTATGCAGTCTTAATACTGAATGAAAACGCTGCAGTTTTTTATGCGTCTACATGGTGCAGAGATATCTGTATATTTCACTCCGTTTAGTGCGATATCGTCATGAAGGAGGTACTACTCTGGTCAATTTTGGCATGGTGTCATGTTAAAAAAAAAAAAAGACTGGAACGTCTCAGAAGTACCCGGCGTTCAAAGTGGTCAAATGATTACATAAAATAAATATTTTTTTGTTGCCTGTTCTGGTGGTTCGACAACTGCAATCTCTTTATTTTCATCCATGGTAATCCTGGACTGCCTTGGTGTCTCCTGATCATTTAGGAAGTGTAACAAATCAAAATACCAGAGAGATGGCTTGTAGATTTCGTCTCCAGCCCCAGATCGAATCGATTTATTAACTTTTGCCAATTCTTTACGGTAAACACTTCTCAAAGAATTAATTATTTACAACTGTTTCTCTGTTTGCGGTTGCATCAATTTCTTTTACTTTTTCCACTAAACTTTCATAAGCGTCCCCCTTTTTATCCCTGTCACTATACTCCTTGGATTTGACACGCCAACTGCATGGGAAACTTTCGCATAATGCAATAAATTTTGTGAGAAACTCCTGAGAACATTGCCGAAAATCGGCCATCGTCACCTGACGAATTGAAACTGAGAAACAAAATGAATCGGAAAAGGTTGCTACCGTCTACATGTGCCGATTTGTCTGCACAGTTCAAAGACATCTATGCTTTCTAGCTCAGCTATCGCTGCAACTGTACAGTCTTCGCACCGGACTCAAAACTGCGCACTTTTCTAATCTATACGCAACGTTTTATCTGCAGCGTGTTGAGCTGCGGAGACAAAAAGTTGTGAAAAACGCAGCGTCGGGACCCGGCTTAAAACAGAAAGACGAAATTTTGTAGCTTGCAGAAACAAACAGCAGCAAGCAAAGCTTTGAAAGCGGAATGAACCTTTCATCCGAGCTCAAATAGAAAAATACCATATGTGCTAATTCACATGCGAAAAAAAAAATAAAATAAATGAAAGTATAAATAGTAATAAGCTGGAATAACAAAAATCGCTATAAAAAATAACATTTCTTTTAAAAACCCCTGTGCAGTATGAAAAATGGTCTCGTAAAATACATGTCAAAATAAGGAAATCAAAATAAAACTATCAACCGCCTGTGCGCCGCAGGAAATAAATTTCAATTCGCTTTAAAAAATAATAATCAAAATCTAAAAAAAGAAATAAATAAATTAAAAATCGGCTGCTCCTCAAAATGCTAAAAACCGCTAGCAATAAATTTTAATTCGTTGAAAGAAAAAAGGATTAATAGTCAGTCGGGGGAGGGGCATAGTAACAATTAAAATTAAAGTTAATTAGAGTGAAAAAATAATTTCGAACTGCAGAGAAAAATGCTTATAACTTCTTTTCTAGGTAATTTAGAGGCTTCGAATTTTCGCACGCAGTTCGAAACTCCTTCCGGAGTAGTTTTTTATGCGCTTTTCAACGGTATCAAGCTCGAAGCGATGCGAGAATTTCTTCCCATAGAAATTGACTATTGTATGAAACTTTCGGCTATAAATTGGAATAAAAGAAGAACAAATTCGAATTTCAGAAAAAACTCTCCGAAGTGCACACCCCCATGTTCCAAACTAATTTCGTGCCAAATTTCATGAAAATCCGCTGGACGGTCTACGCCCTACGCCGTACACAGACACACACACACACACACACATACTTACTGCTTTATTATTAGTAGAGAAGAGATATATATCTTCATACAGAGCAGCAGGAATTTCTTAAAAGAAAGGAAAGGAAAAAAAACACGGTAGAAAGGGATGGTTATCCATCTCAGCGGTTTAACATACCAGACGGGTGTCGCCAGACGTGTTCTCCAATCAGGGTCGCAGTTTATTAAATGACAAGGATGCTGTTTATCTGAATATTGCTGTTAAATGACTCATTTCTCCTCTCCCTAACTTAAAGGAAAATGTTAAATATGACGACAGAATAGGAAAAGGTAATTGTGGCGTCCGCCACGGAAACCTTACTCTAAGTTATATCTATATGTCTACACCCCCCCCCCCCCCCAGAATGTATCAATAGTCAGTTAATGAAACGCACATAAATCAGCTAATTTCTTTTTACGTCAATGTCAAATGCAAAAAATTTTTGATAAGCGGAGATGAATCAATAACCAGCCTTCCAGGTTACCAGTATGTCAACTAAACTTTCCTTTCCCCTTCCGTGGAACGATAAATGTGTGTTTTTTTTGTTTTTTTTGGTAGATTTAAAGCAAGGATTTAGTTGTTTTCGACCAGTTGCATTTTTCATCAGTTTTTCATTCCTGTTAGTTTAGAACAGCTCTATTATGCTCCTATTGTTCCTCTTTTGGATTCCATTTGTTGGGGGGGGGGGAACATCACCCCAATCACCCCTCCGCCTGTGGATCCGCCTCTGTTTCTACTTCCGTTTTTAAAGGAGTTAATGCAATTCTATATAATTACTTTCCTCAGTTCCGGCAAAATTTTGAATTTTCCTCATTTACAATTGAAACAATTTAACATTATTTTAAATGTTACAAAATACAGTAACCCCTCGTTATATCGCGCCTCGTAATATCGCTCATTCGGATATATCGCGCTTTTTCTATGTCTCCCAAAATTTTAAGTTTGAGCTCTTGAAAGTAAAAATATTGCCTTTCTCAGTAAAGCCCTTTTTACCCCATTAAACAAAGCCATCGAACAGGAATGTCTTCCTTTCTTCTGAATTTTATGCAGTTAAAAGCAGAAGCAATTCTCCTCCCACTCCCCAACTTACATGCCTACAGCATAATTCTACTCAAGCCAGTTGACGTTTTACTTGACATTTCTTTTTGTATTGATCCAAACACCCATAGAATGAAAGAGACAGATGTCTATTGCCAAAGGATTTTCATTAAGATTTTTTTTTGTTAAGAAAGTTGTCATTATGCAAGATTAAATTAATTTTTTTACTGTGACACTCAATTTACTTGAACGTTTTGAGTTATTTCTAACGGCATCGGATATATCGCGCAGTCGGATATATCGCGCTTTTTTGCTGTCCCCCGACAAGCGCGATATAACGAGGGGATACTGTAGTAATTTTTCTTTAAGAAATTCAAAACTAAAACATGATACTACTAGTGTAATTTCAAGAAAAAATACAATAAAACATATTTTAGTTAAATAAAAACGTAAAAAGTTTATCAATTACCGTTGCATATTTGTGACTAAAAGTCAGAAGATCTCAGTACTAGTTCGGATGTCGTAAAATAAGAGATTCCTCTAAAACTACAGATAATAAAAGTTCACGACTACATAAAAAGAGAGTATACACATCGTTTTACCCGGAAAGCTGTATTAAATGTGACTGTCGACCGTACTTTTTATAACAAGAGAAAGTAATTGAACATAAGATTTTATGTGTCTTGTTTTCTTTAGAAGAAAAATCTTATGCATCAATTGCTCATCATAAGAAAAAAAAAAGAAAATTTAAGACATGGCAAATTAATAAATTATTTCTAAGCAGTTTTGTGACTTCTTTCTATGTAATAAAGTACTAAGTACAGGACAGATATAACATTATTTTTTTCGATTCATCTGTAATTGATTTCCTTTTCATATAGTTCCCCGGATGCGCTGAATTTTTCTTCCTGTAAATTATTTTTCAGCTTCATTTAAAAATATGTTTACATATACGTCTAAAGGACTTTATCAAAATCTCAAATGTTTATACAACATAGGAAAACACCTTGTTTTAAGAGCGAAAAGAGTGGGTTATATATATCCACAGTTCAAAGATTCTTTTTCTGTACTGTTACGTCGTCATGCTTCAGACTTATGATTGCATGCCCATAAAATAATAAATTAACGTAAAACCACATCTAAATCCATTTTAAAATAGTTAAAATGCGTTTTTTTTTCTTTTTCCCGCCGGGAGGGAAAAGTTAATCATTAAAACAGAAATCTGACTTTAAAATGTTATTCTTTTTCTGATGCAATTCAATTCTCAATATTTGTATTTATGAAAACATTATGACAAATAATTGTGCGCTACAACAAGTTAGTACCCCCCTCCCCCCTCAAAGGGCATAGGTTAACATATGCAATGTAGAAAAAAAGAACTTAATTAGATTATATTTTAATATATTTTCAGCTCACAATTTAATTATGTTCTAATATTTCATAAACAGGTTTCCGTCTCTTATATCAGGGTTTAAATATGATTTTAATTTCCCCGTATGACGCTAAAATTAAAGTTTCTTGAACTTTTCAAAATTGAGCGAAAGTTGTTTAAATCAAACAATAGTTTACGCCGAGAGCTCCTTCCAATAATGCTGTCTGAAGGAACGTAGATCTTACATCCAAAGTTTATATAATTTGATATAATGTTGGGATTTCTTGAACTGTTTAAAATTGAACGAAAAAAGGTTCAAATAAAAAAAATAATGTACAATATAAGATGTTTTCGCCGGGATATTTCGAATGCAAAAAAAGAAAAACTTCAGAATCGGACAATTCCCTCAGGAGTTTTTACTGAGGGACAGACAGACCATCAGACCAACAGTGACAGACGTAAATACACATTTTTCCCGTCTGAAAACCCTACTTTTATCTTCTTTTTTTTCCAATCTTTGTTTAATTACTAACTTATTTTTGACGACTTTTTTTTATTTTCAACGATATTTTTACGATACATTCATTTCTTTCAGACTTTGTTTTCTTTTAATTGTATGGGAAATTAGGCTAAAAAGAAAGAAATATACGCTATGGTTAAAGATTAAGTATAACATATGGGCAATAGTAAAAGCGCCGCTAAAAACAAATTATATGTTGTTTCTTTTTGAATTAATGCTTATCGTTTTATTTCTGAAAAATACATGCTGAAAGCCTAATAACCGAGCAGTTAAATTTTGAATAAAAAATAGTTCTGTTTACATGTAACTCTTATAAAAATGGTCATGTTAAAAGCTTTTTCTTCGATGATGTTTTAAAAACTTTTTTTTTTTCAGATTTTTACACATTGAAATTTCACACTCACAAACATTATGCAAATAGTGTTTACATTTTTAACTAGTGCAACACGATGAAAAGGTAACTGTACTTCATCTGAATAATGCTGGTTCTCTGCCTCAACAGAAAGGTGTAAGTCTGTCGAACATAGTTGGAACTAATACCTATCAGCTAGTATACAAATTAGATATCCGAAAGCTGTTGGATATTCAATCAAGAAACATATAGATTTTTGCTTGTTTTTTTTTTTTTTGCAAGTAAAGCAAATTGAACAAGTCAAACAGAAAGCTTCCAACTTGTAGGTCAAAGGGAAATTATTTCCTATGAGTTGTTAAATAGTAGAGCAATTAACTAAGGAAAGCCTACCCATAAACGAAACTACTTCGGAATTGATTTTAACAAATTATTAAATGGTAAGCATAGTTTTTTTCCCCCATATTTCGTTTATATCAAAATCTCAGTGTTCTAAATGCCTTTTTTTTACAGAAAAATGTGAACGCTTACAAAAAGATTGGTTTAATAAACATGATTTTTTGATTGCGTTTTCCGTTTATGCTATTAGTGAGAATTGAAATGAGAGTTGTAAAGATATCTTCTTTAAAAAATCGCAAGTTTCAACATCAGGTTTGAATTTTTAAAAAATATGTACTTTTTATTACAAGGAAAATAATATTTGGCCTAATATGTCTTCTAAAATTTAATTTCATGTCTATTAGCTATAAATAAATATATTTGCATTTCAAAATATACATTGATTTGTTTATGGCGGAAGTAATACTAGAAGATGGTTCAGATGATGTGGTGCATATAAAGTATTTATACAGGAATTTGAAAGGTTCTACCAATAGATCCATTACTAAGACGCACATGCGACGCATCTCTCAGAGGAAGACCTGCAGGAAGATATCGCATTACAAGACAGCTTACATTCAAATTCCTGTAAAACATCTAATTTCATTTTTAATTCCACTGCAACATGTTTAGAAAAACTACTGATAACTTAACTTTTAATATTAAGCAGTTTTTCTAAACGTGTACGAAACATTACTTTTTCTGTAGGAAATATATTATCAGTTAAGAAAATATCAAACAATAATCATGCATCTGTAATAATTTAAGAGAAAAAATATTTTGGATTTTATACGAAAATGGTTTATGTGTACAGATGTACTTTAATGAGTCACAAATAAGATGAACTAAATGAATAAAAAAAGACCTCAATCAACAATTGTGGTAAAGACGAATGGATCGAATTTGCAATTTTTATTGACGTGTTACCCAGAGCTAAATTTTTGGTTGAAATACTATTGACACTTCTTTCATTACAATTGAAAAGGTTCACAACAAACCATTTCGCCACAAGAAATCGGAAAACAAAGGTTATTCAAGAACAAATTGTAAAAGAAAAGAAATTTTAAAAATGCTAACAATTGTTTCAGGTATACAAGAAATCCATTTTAAGTTCGAAAGAAGTTTTAGCTTCTTAACTCTAAACAGTTATAAAAGGACTTCACTGTCGTCTTCAAGCCGTTCACTTTACGAATTTGATATTTGATTGGAGAGCACAATGCGATTATTTCGCCTGATTCGTCGTAAACGGAAGCGAAGCTAATCTAATACATACGGGAATGGTATTCCTTGTAACCACAAAACTCCTGTGTGTGGTATTTTTGTATTTTTTGATTGGATTACCTTGATTTTTCATTCAATCACAAGGCTACGCTGGAAGATAAAATCTTTCCGCTCTGAATGACATCTCTAAATGTTCGAATTTATCTTTACAGGAAGAAACTGAGTTAATGGCTTCTATTTTTATATAGATGTGTACATTTCACAGTAACAAAAGCAGACATGAAATGTTTTCATTGTTAATTGTAAATTCAAAAATGGAAAATTGCTTTGTTAATTAAATATGTTTTTCAAGCACACTCCAAGGTTCTTCATAAATTAAACTACTTCTTAAAATCAAATATTTATATAATTTCCTGATAAAAAAGAACTTCAAAGTCGTTTCATCAACATTCAGTAGGTATTGCATATCCTCCTGATATATAATTTCCTGATAAAAAATAAATCCTCATATAATTTCCTGATAAAAAATAAATCCTCATATAATTTCCTGATAAAAAATAACTTCAAAGTCGTTTCATCAACATTCAGTAGGTATTGCATATCCTCATTTCGGAAAGTAGACACCTGGTTTAAAACAACAAAAGAAAAACCGAGCTGCTGCAGGAATATTTCTAGGATCAATGTATGAAAGAAGATACAGCTTTTCTTTCATATTAGCAAAACTGTTGTACTCTGTAACGCATTCCATTTCTCTTTTATTTAAGAAAAGCTTTAAGGTGTTATCTGAGACCTTTTCTTTACAGAAAGTAGTGAGATTTAAGAATAAAACGAGATACAATATGTTTTCTTTAAAACATAGTTTTCATTTATTGTCAAAATTGATTTTTTTCTTTTGAAGTATTCTTCATTTAGATTGAGAAATTTTTTGGTTTTTATTTCGATGCCGTAACAGATAAGAAAATTAAACTGACATATCGTAAGTAAATATTCTTCAAATATCTCTATTTAACAAATCTGTTGATGTTCAATACTTGATCTTTTTTAAAAATGTTTATTCAGGTACCTTGTTTAATCTCTTAATTAGAAACACATTCTATGCATTTAATATTTTTTAATATCATTTTTTTTAATAATTTTCATTTTTATAATATATATTTTCTGGGATTTTTTTTGCTCTAGAAATTAAATGTTAAAATTTAGAATGCAATACTAAATTGTAATTTTTCCAGCAGTCCATTGAAGTGTTAAATATGAAGATCAAGCAGAGTCACATACCACCTTTTTAATTGTAATGAAAGAAGTGTCAATAGTATTTCAACCAAAAATTTAGCTCTGGGTAACACGTCAATAAAAATTGCAAATTCGATCCATTCGTCTTTACTCATAAACAAAGTAAAATAAATACATCTAGAGGTAGTTTTATATTCATTATGCTTCAGTGAAGAAAGGTTTACATTTTTTTAGAGGAAAAATAATTATTTGAAAGTCGAAAATCTTTCAAGGAATGAAACTTTGACTTTTTCCATCTGTGTGTGCCATGCAATGGACTTCGTGTTACCAAATTTTGTTCAATTCATCGCATTATCTTTGAGTTATAGCTGCAACAAAAACTGGTCGCTTACATACAGGCAGGGACCAAACCATGAAAATATGTGATTGTCCATATTGATATGGACAATCCATATGTAATTGTCCATATAGCATGTGCCACATAGTTAAGGTTTTGAACGGGTTTTTTTCTCTATTGAAACTTTGGAAACATTTCCAATAGATTACTACTGCTCATATGCTGTAGGGCATAGGTTCCCACCCTTTTTTTGCCCACTGCCAACTTTGAGAATATTTTTTTTTCTAAAGCCCCCCCCCCCCCTCCTTTTTTCACTTGCAAATCTGAAATAGCTATCCCCATGAATATATTTTTGAATGTGTAATATTATACATTTTAGTCGTAGATAGGATATGATCATATAATATGTCTGTTTTTAAAGAATACTATTTTAATGAGAGCAATCAAAACACATACTTAATTATATTGCAAAGTATTTTTATTGAAATTTTAAGACATCGCATACCTAGCGTAACTAATGAGAAGGTTTAATTTGATGCATTTTAAGGAGCTTGTTAATATCAGGCTCGATTTTACTTTAAAACAATCGTAAGTCGCCGCATTCAGTAATGTGGAGCCAATTTCTTTTCTTGCTTACCAATGTTGCTACAACGCTAAATCTACGTTCAGCTAAATATGAAGATGGGATTGCTTTCAGAAATCATTGAGCAATACACCATAATCCGGAGTACAGTTGCGAAATCGGCTTCTGCAGCCAAAATTCTAGGTAGCTATGCCTGAATTTAATTTTTAATTCCTCATTTTTTGTCAGTTCTATTTGTTCTTCTTCTAACTGGGATGATCCCGCTGTGTTGACATTTGAAAAAGTATCCAAAATCCAGTCTGCTATATCCGTGTTCAAAATGTCCTGGAATTGCTCCTTGAAGTCAATGGGGATGTTTTCCAAGTGTTGACAGTAAACAAGCAAGTCGCCGTGCTTGAATGATACTGCGGATAAATATGAAGAAATTACTGAATTCACGCCTACTGATATTTCTTTTTGTATAATAGCAGTTTAGACACGAAAACAGCAACGCTATTTTTAGTCTTAATCAAGTTTAGTCATCGCCTTGAAGTTGGATATTAACATCATTAAACAATTTATACAGGTCTGCTAAATACGCGATATCGATCTTTGATGAGGAGGTTGTCGCACAATCCCGTGTCTTTGTTTCCTAAACTCTATCACAGGCCCAAACAGATTGTAAAATCGAGTCAAACAAGTACCTTTTAATAACCAGCGCACCTCTGCGAGGAGCAGCAATCGGTTGAAATCTTCATTATTGGCAATGCAAAGCTATCTAAATAATCTGTCATTCAACGAGTTACTTCTGATTTTATTAGCTGCTGTGATAACTTGATAACATATTGCAGTAATGTATGGAGACGTTCGCGCAAATTTTTTGCAACCAAATGCTGGAGATGAATTACGCAATGCACAGTAAGCACGTCAGAAACTTTAGTTTTTAAGCACGCTATGAAGCCTTTCTGACGCCCTGTCATAACCGGTGCGCCATCTGTAGCAACTGACAAAATATTTTTTAAAGGAATTTCCTTGTCGTCGAAAAACTTTTCCAATGTATCAAATATGGTTTCTCCTTTTGTATCTGTATCCAAATTGAAAGCAAACAATAGTTCTTGACATATTCTTTCATCTTTGATAAACCTCAGGTATGACAATAGCAATGCTTCATTGGTTTGTAAAGTGGACTCGTCCAACTGAATTGAGTATTGGCAAGACTGCAGATATAGACTGCAGATGATTGCACAATGATTCTTCAGTGTTTTCAGCCATCTCATCAATTCGTCTTTGCACAGAACTATTGCTCAAAGGAATTTTTTGGATAATATCTGCTGCTGGTTTATAGAGCACAGTGGTTATTACTTCTTTAACTGCTGGTAAAATTAAATCTTCCCGAATAGTATGCGGCTTGCCTGTTTTAGCAATCAACAATGAGATATTGTACGGAGCACGAATTCCGTCATCGTCTTGCTTTGAAGCTGATGAAACTTTTTTTGATATCGTTGGCTTATTTTCAAACTTCTTTTTCAGGTGTCATATTTTTGTCTTTCTTATCGGGATATATTTTATTAAGATGATCTTGGAAGGGCCTAGAAGGCTTCATCGTTTCATTTGAAAATGTTTTTCGACAAATTAGACACATTGGTGATGATGCGTTTGTGGGATTTTCCCGGGCAAATCCAAATTTTATATATTCTACACTATACTTAGGCTTGCCATACGTCCCGGTTTTTCGCTCTTCTCACGGTGTCTCGCCCAATTTTATTAATGTCCCAGAAACGGGTGTAAGATGTAAAAAGTAATGAATTTATGTTTTTACGAATCTTTTATGAAGACATTGAGAATCTTTAAAATGACAGAGCATTAATGAGGGAGTCCACTGAAAGAGCATTGATTGCATGTAAAATAAACTATGTCGTTTTCTTTGCTCTGACTTTTATGAAAAAGTCAAGCTTAACAAAGACATCTTGAAAAAAGTACATTCAAGTCAGAAATATGAGTGGTTTGAAAACAAAGAATAACATTGTTAACTTATTAATTGCTTTTTTAGTTTGACGAAATTGTTTTTTTTTTTTTAAATGGTTTTTGTAGTTAGACAAAAAGTTGAAGTTTAAAAAAATAACACTTAGTAATTAATTGTTCAATTAAACAATTCTATGAAGTATTTTAAACTTTATTTTATTAACACTTCTTTCTAGATGGTAGAGCAGTAAAAATTCCCATTAAAAAGGAAAAAAAATCTTTTTAAGTAAATTAAGTAGCAAAAGTTCCTTTTTAATCTTTTTAATTTTTTAAAGGTTGGTAGACTAACAATTTAGGATTCCAGATTCCCACTCCAGTTAGTTGCGAGGTTTAAAAAAACGCTTAAACTCACCATTTTGCTTTAACTTTTTTTTAAATTTCCCCAGACCCCCTGGGGATTCTCCCCAATTCCCCGGTATGCCCATCCCAAATTAATGTGTCCCGGTTTCACTAACCAAAAGTTTGGCAAGCCTAACTACACTGCCATCTCTTCTTTTTTGCTTCCGACATGGATGTTCCTTTACTATCCCAGTTAAGGGTTAGTTTTTATAATATATATATATATATATATATATATATACATAGTTCAATTTTCCCCCACTTACCGAACTACCGAAATATGAATTTTTGCGCACGTGATAAGAATGATTTGAATACATACAATCAACATACGGCAAACGGTATTAAAGTTTAATTTTGTTAGTACATAATCAGCGTGTTTAGAAATAAAAATTTCACGTTAAATTAATGAAATTTTATTTCTATTACTTTGCACAAAGTTAAATTATTACTATCAGCGTGTTTAGTCTATTTTAGACTATATTTAATTAATCTGCAAACGCCCCTTCGCGTCATCTCAACGCCCTCTAGTTTTCTCTGGGTCTTTTACTGCCCCCCTGAAAGTCTCAAACGCCCACAAGGGGGCGTTATCGCCCACGTTGAGAACCTATGCTGTAGGGAAATTAACACAACAAAGTATTCCCCAAAACATTATTAGTAAAAGCAATATCACTATATTTAATAATGTGGCAATAAACACGTTAGGAATGAAAAAAGAATGAGATTTGAATATTTTGGTTTAATTTTTCATGATTTTTCATGTAATTTTGCATCACAACTGCTTTTTTCTTGAATATCTATCAAGTAAAAATCGTAATTTTCTTTTCCTTTTTTTGTTCAATTTTATACTTTTATTTCTCATTAACTAATTTTAAATTGTGAAAACAAACCATTTAGAAATGTAAACAACTGATTATCCACGTATATATGTACATTTATTCTTTTTGTTAAACTTGTGCAAACTGAGCAGGGATTTACAAAAAAACTCACATTCAGCGTGAACGAGCTCTAATAAGTTACTTTCCCTATTATTTTTTTCTAATTTCGTAAAAGTGTTTATAAATTTAAACATACGATAATTTTTGCCTATACTCACCCGGTTCCATTTGTTTAATAAATAAGTAAATAAATAAATAAATATAAAAAGAGGAGACATACGATTTGAAGAGCACAGGGAAGAAAGGCGAAATGCCAATCTTTCCAGTGTTCGAGAATCTCACGTTTGAAACCATGATCTTCGCTTTTCTCCATTGAACATTAAACTCTTGGGTGATTTTTAAAGTTGATCTTACTTACCTGTTTAAATAGAGCAAACAAATTCCACTCTACAAACAGTGCTGCCATACTGAACGCACCTTGAACAAAAAGTTAACATTTCTCCTTTCCTCCGTGCACTATTCATTTCTGATAATGAAATTCTAATAACGTTAAAGGTGCTCAAACAGGTTACTGTCTCATATACATGTAAAATTGGACACTGTTAAGTATTATTCTGAATAAACATGAAAATTAAATATTTTTATTTAATCCTTCATTCCGGAAGAAATTACCATGCCCTACACTGAAAAAAATTCTAGTTCAACCTTTCACCAAAAAAATGGACACAAATGGTTAAATTTAGCTGAAACCAACATTTGGTACTAAGTTGAACCATTATAATGGTTCAGCTTTTGTACAAAATGTTGGCTGCAGCTAAATTTCACCATTTTTTTCATTATTTGGGTTAAGACTGAACTAGTATTTTTCAGCATACGTTTTCCCCCCTCTCTTATAAAAAAAGCAAGAAAAAGATCTCCTTTCAGCCAAAGTTTCACTTTTGAAATCTAACGCTACATTTTTCAGCACTTCTTTTTCGTTTTTCTAGGGGATGTACCCTTTTAAAAAGAGAAACCATGTTTTTTTCTTTTTTAATACTCAAAAATCTCTGACTGTAAATTATCCGATTTCGTAAATTCAAGCTGCTCCAATATATGAGGAAATATTATGTGCAGTGGCCGCACGCTTTCCTTCTGAACAAACAGGGATATTTTTGAGCCTTAAGATTTCTCCAGATGCTTTGCCTCAGAAGTGTTACTTAAAATATTACTTTATTGTTGGGTTTTATGCAGATTAGTCACACGTATTTTTCACGAGGAAGAAGTTTAGAACTCCAACTTAAAATGTGAGACATATTTCGGATTTACTTCAAACTTTTTCTTTAGAAAAGGCTTAACGTTCCAGGTTTATTTCTTTACAATGAAATAAAATATAAGAACTGTTGATAAAGGTGTAGGATTACTTTTAAAAAATGATGCCGAATCTGTTTCCTAAAAGAAGTATTTTGATATTATGTTTATCTTACTGCACGATTTCTTGTTCGAAGCTTGAAAATATCAAAACTATGTTTCAATAAAGTTAAAGTACTTTAAAGAATCTTAGATACGAGATTTTCAAATTTTTTTTTTTTCTTTTTGTAAAAGCCTTCATTAGATTACCTTTTAGAAAGAAAAATACACGATGCATCCATGCTGAACTAAAGTTTTTCTTGCTTAATTTCTGATTTATTTTCGATTTAGTTTATTCCTAAACTAGTTTCATTTTCTAGATTAAGTGGCAACAGATCAAAGAAAGTTGTCAAATGTTAATGCGTTAGGTACGACATGTATTTTCAAAGTTCGGTTTGGACAAGGAAACAAAATGAGTAAACGCAAACCCGCTCAACGTATACATAACAAAATCAAGATGATTACAAAAGAAATCAACTAACCCATTTTCACTCAACCGTTAAAACACCACGTGATAAACAATGTTATTTGTGCAGAGAAGTTGTCATAATGTCATGGACTGTGAGTGGTAAGATATTTTTAATTATTACACGACTTTATTTAACTTGATTTGTCACGGAAGTTTGTTACGCAGTTTTCAACCGCTATTACTGCAGAAATTATCTTCAAACTTTGCAGACAAGCTTAACTTCCCCCCGATGACAATACAATATTCAATCCATTTTATAATTTGTTGTAACGTTAATAAGTTAAAATTAATAATTTTGACACAGAGGAAATTATCAGAATTATTATTTGTCGAATGGCAACGATAGCTTTGTTTGGATTCGGTCATATTATTTAACTTGATTTGTCACGGAAGTTCGTTACGCGGTTTTCAAACACTATTACTTAAATCTAGACACACGGCAGTGTGTCCGCCAAGTTCAGAAAGTCAGCCAAATTAAGATACGGCGACACCGGCCAATGTGTATATTTACCCGAACCATTTCGAGCTACTTTTGACTACACCATTACCCCAAAACTATTAGACCTACATGCTTGAAATTTTGAACGTCTAATAGCGATCCCTTTAACCCTTAGGATATCAAATTTCATTGATGTACTTCTTATGGTTATGGAATTATTAAGGTTTGAAAAGTGTCATTTATATCACTCATTCACTCACTCATCAAAAACCTAACCTACTTCTAGGAGACTTAGAAACTTGAAACTTTGTATCAAGGTAGACGACTTGGCATATATAAAGGAAAAAATCCGAAGCTTCAAAAAATTACATTATCTTCGAAGTTACTAGCATACTCATAAGTAACATCATACCTAACGACTTCAAACGGCAGCCATATTTTTCTGCCGTTTAAAGTAAACAATACTCTCTCGCGTTTGAAGGTAAATAATTGATAATTGATGCATTGAAATTCACTTTCCGCTTTAATTTTTCGTCTTAAGGCTTAACTCAAGCTGACTACAAAGAATGCAGTGTCGTAGTTATACAGAACTTTTCAACGTTTTAAATAAAAAAATAATTAAGTAAATATAGGTTTACGGATTTATTACGGAGAAATGTAAACAGACGAAAAAAATCTTAAATAATTAATAGCGACTATTCAGCTTGGTTAATTTAGTATAACTTATCGTCAATATAAAAACACACATTTTAGCTTTTCAAAAATTAATGATATCCCAACAAAACATAAATGTGAAAAAGGGCCAAGTTAGATATAACAAAAACGGCCTTCGGAGTAGTCGGTGCCAGCGATAAAAGAATTGATATCTAATGGGTGCCAAGTTCCATAGCAGATCCTTTGATCATGGCTGTGAGAGCGTACAATGTTCCTTAATTTATTTAAAAACATTTTTTTATCGGATTCCTAACTTGGCAAGTTTTAATTAAGATAAGTTACGTTAAAGAAGACGATAAGAAGACAATTAGAAATTAACTGTAATAGCTTGCCACATGATTTTACTATTAAAAATTGCTAATTGAATGAGTTAAATTTTTTGAATGTAATTTACCTTAATTAACACTTTCCAAGTTAGTAATCCGATAAAAAAATGTTTTTAAATAAATTAAGGAACATTGTACGCTCTTACAGCCATGATCAAAGGATCTGCTATGGAACTTGGCACCCATTAGATATCAATTCTTTTATCGCTGGCACCGACTACTCCGAAGGCCGTTTTTGTTATATCTAACTTGGCCCTTTTTCACATTTATGTTTTGTTGGGATAATTATTACTTTTGCTTACATTTGCTCTTAGTGCATCTTTTTGAGGCAGCGTTTGACGGACATTTTAAACACTACGCACTATTGACATCATTTTTTACCTTAATTTTTATTAAAGTGTTTTAGGCCTAGCTTTAAAATTGTTGTTTAGTACAAAGAAAAAAAAAACACATTGCTTTAAATTTAAACTAATAAAATTATCTTATTTAGCCTGTAATGGTGCAGAATTAATATACTTGGGTGCCTTAGAAGGCTCAGAATCAGGATTATCTTTATAAACTGTATAGTTCATCGCATAAATTTATTTCTTATGTAGGAGCATGTTTTAAAATTTTTATGCCTAATATACCCTTATACGTAAATATGGGCTGCTCAAATATTTTTTTTTCTTTTAGGTTAAGTCAATGAAAAATTTGAAGTAAAATATTAAACATAGAACATAAAAAAAGGCAAAGATAATTTTATAATTAATTAAGTCACATTCATTTGGCAGTTATGAATACAACAAGAAGAAATGTCATCGTTAGATACCGATTTGCTCATTCCTTAGCTCTAAAAACAATCTAACAGATGCGGAAAATTGTAAAACCCTTTCCGAACTTCTGATGTGTCCAATTAGTAACCCAAGACGACAGCTTTCGTTTCCTACTATTTTCGAAAAGAAAAAAATGCCTGTCAGTAAATTTTCTGCTTTATAACCACCTATTTTCCTTATCAGAGGCGGTATGGATTGGAATTTCCGCCGTGCGTAAAACCAGTACAGAATAGATAGGGTACACTATAAAAAGGGGAAGAAAATAAAGCAGTCGGTGTGAAGACATGAATCCAGTCAAAGAAAATAAAGATACCTTAATAAGAAAAAAAACTCGAAGTCTCGCTACAAATATATTTTTTTCTTTCTATTGGGGCTGTGTATGGTCACTAAACTTTGGAGATGTAGTCCATTCCTCGGAAACCCGTACCCATTCCTTCAAGTTGCACCACTATCGGCGGATACTATTACCACTTTGAGAATTTTGACGCCCTAGACGGTGACACATGAGCTCTAAATTGTGTGCAACTACACTAGGAGTTTAATTTAGCCGAGAGTATCCAAGCCAATCAGATACTCAAGGCATTTTTAACATGCCACATAAGCATACGACATGGGTACTGACGATTTTCTGCTTCTTGAAAATCCACTGACTTGGGCCAGGGCTTCAAATAAAGGCAAAGTTTTAATTTAAAAAAAACGCGTGTCTTGAAACAACCCTTAAAGTGCATGCGTTTATCGAAAAATTAATAATTATATGAGAATTAAAGATAAACTTATAATGCTTTTCCAAGCAAGTATTTAAGCTAAAAAAAACAAAAAAAGAAAAAAATATTTTAAATTCCAACGCAATAAGCATTAAAATTAAATTATCTAACATAAGATCTTAGGATTTTATTCAGTCAAACAATTTGTTCTTCAAAACAAAACTTACAAGCACAATCTGAGAATACACAAATTGTCGATTCAACTGCGACGGAATTGCTTTCATTAAGTCATCTACTTAACTTTGTGAGGTGTTTAATACTTCACGAAAATAATAAAGTTTTCAAAATTATATCCAACTTATAACTTTTATCGAACTACAGTGACAATTAATTCCCCCAAAATGATGAATAAAACACAACATATATACATGCATAATTCATGTAACAATATTAAAATGCCGAATCAATCATTATTATTTTAATAGTTATTGTTTGACACTTCTTTTTGAAGTGTTTTAAAAGCTTAATATTCAACAATTAACATAAGAACCTCAAACTAATAACCTTAACTATTAGCACAAGATTTTTATTCGCTATCAATACGATTTGCCTTTTTCGCAAACATTTGTTTATATGAACATCACATTTCACGGTGAGTCAGCCCAACTTTTTTCTCGCAATAGTTGCAAATTTCCGCCTCCTCCTTATCTGATGTGACAGGCTGCGTGAAAACATCATTTCTCCTCTGCATTTTAAAGTCATCTATCTGAAATAACTTTTCCAAAGATTTCGCTGAAATGCAAAATTCATCGAAAAAGACGTCAACATAAAAATAAGTGCATTTTGTTCGATCTAAAATCAAAAACTATTCATTTTGCGCTGTGTTTCGACTATTCCCTCTTTCAGGCAAAAATATATTTGGGAATTAATGTTTGTTCCTTTCAATACAATTTATTTGACAGTTCATGTTTACTAACTACACCTTTATATTTCACTACACAGAAAGGGAAAAAAGGAACATTTATTTTAGTAATTAAAAAGAAATCAAGAGTGGCACATCAAAATACATTTCACCAGATCAATTTCAAACACACAGTGGCGATCCATTTTTTTTAAATTCTGCACCAAATTAATAGTTCAGGTAAACTACATAAACGGGAAAAAATTATCCTGCGAAAAATCATTAGAAAAACTCATTTACCTTAAAAGCGTAAACAAAACATACGCACCAAATTTTGTATTTCAACTTGAAAATTTCTACGTTATGGAAAAAGAATTAGTTTTTTTTTTCAATCAAACCGAAATCATTCATAAACAAAAAATATATAAGGTAATTCGGGAGAAGACGCAACTTTGTTAATAGTATTTTTATTTTTCAATAGATTGCAAAACTGAGCCACTTGTGTGAAGAGTCTGGTCCGACATGAGGTGTGGCTTGTGAATTTATCTAAATTAACTGTCTTAAATCAGCGCTTTTTTTTAATCTCGTGAGCATTTAACCCTGGTGATAACTCTTTTATAATATCCCTTTCATTATATTTAAAGTTTATAAACGTACTCGTTATTTTAAATAAGATATTAGCAATGTAAGTGAGTTCGCATTATGTTACACATACGATGCATGAGAAGCGGCCATTACACTTTAGCAATAAGGAAATAAGCGTGAGTGACATCTTCCCCCTAGACTTGGGGGAAGACGCCATATAGTTCAGAAATAAATGAAATGAACTTTAAAATATGTTTTTTTATTTTTTTAATTGATAATACAGCAAATGACGTAATTCTTTTCTGTCTTCCAGCCACACCACACAGTATTTACAGCCACTTGATCACTCGTTTTTCAAACCATTGAAAAACATACTGGCAGCAAGCTCTGAACTCTTCGATACACAAGAAGCCCGATCGTAATTTGGTAAGACTTCAGTTTAGATCTCTTCTGAATGCCGCTTGGAGCAAGGAAGCCAGGGTAGGAAATGGTATTTATGGATTTTCAGGTACTGGGATTTACCCCTATAACCCCTGCAAGCAATCCCACAGCATGCGCTTGTTGTTTAGTTTCTGATGGTTCGAGAAAGGATACGATCGAGATGTAGCTTTCACAAGTGGAGCATGTGACATGCCTGCACCAGCAATTGCTTCCACCAGCAGAGCTAGTGGCCGTGGATCATCACCTTTGGTTGCCTCGACCAGCACAGAACACAGGATTTCCTGTCTAGAAGCAATTAACCCTACTCCTCAGATCAGAAAACGTAACTCATCCGGGTGTAGAAAAACAAAAATCAGAAGTCTTAACTGAATCACAGAGGAGAGCAACTATGCGGGAAAAGGCCGGAGGAAAGCTAGAAAAGGCGGGTAAAGGCAAAACAAATAACAAGAAACCTTCGAAAAACAAAGAGACATGTCAGCTATCATCCTCAAGAAATTCCTCTATATACCAGTGGTGAGAGTTTTGATGAGGATAATAATGACGATTTTTGTGCTGTGTAAAGGGTACTGTTATGGCAATATATTCAGCAATTTTAAAATCAAGATAAATGATTTTCAGAAACTCTTTGAAGAAGCTCATTCCCAAGGTTAAACGCTACATTGTATCTTAAGCCAAGATTGATATCTGCTGCAGATAATATCTCATTCCCCCACCCCCTCATTACGGGTCTGTTTGTTCTTATTCCCCTGGCGTAGGAAAGCCTACATCAGGTCCAGAAGATCATAGTTGATCCATGGCTAAGGAGGATATTCAGTTTCACTTAAGCGAGGAACTACGAGGGGTGAATACTGACTAAACCTCATTTATGTGGTCTCCAAATTTTTTAACCAGCTCCCAGATGAGAGACCGTCGAGGTATTGTTTAGCTTAGAGGACATTGGAGCCACGACGGATTAAACGTGCACCAGATCCCTTTAGCATGCACGGTCCCAAGGAACTAACCGCTGGAGGTTGCCACCCTCCCAAGCACTGAACTCAGTCAATGTTGCTTCACTTTCGGTGCTCTGCGGGAGCCGAGCTTCTACCGACTGTTCCACTGCGGGACATATTACAGGTCTACAACCAGGTCTGGTCACGGATTCCCTTCCTTTTTTTTTTCTTTTTTTTTTCAAGCTTGGCGATAGGCACATAAAAAGTTTTAAACTCTCTCTCCCTCTATTTTTTTCACTAGAATAAATTTTGAATTTTCAAAAATAGTAAATAAGTAGCCAAAAGAAGAAAGAAAAAAAAAGATAGAAAGAAAAACACATTTGTAGAAAATTTGAAATAAAAACATCATTGCTGTAGTAATAATTGAAATGTTGAAATTTTATACCAAAAATAAAAAATTGCTTATCTCGTAGAAAATGTTAGTTTCAGTCTATTCCATTGAAACTAAATGCTGAAGTTCATTAAGATTGTTTACATTTATCTCTTTAAGTATGCATAAAGGGAATGGAAGAAGTTAAAGCTTAATATTAAACACAAGTCAATATCTGCAGAATCTTAAGTAAACCCAAGAATACTCCTTCAATTACTGGCTTTTCGCAAAATATTATTAGCATTTTAAACTACAGTATGTAACTTTCAATACTAGAAAGTCTATGCAAGATTAAAATATTTAAAGTTAAAAGTATACAAAATTATATCGTTGATAACAAGAAATTTTTAATTGTTACAATTTACCCGATTCAATAGCATTATCCATCATAGTAAAAAAGGAAAGAAAAAAGAAAATGAAGGAAAAGATTAAAATCAAATAAATATTACGTCATTTCTGTTCCATTCTTAAGTGCGCTTCGAACATTATTTCAGTGCATGTGAACTGTAAGATAATTATGCTTAATCGTAAATTTATTTTTCAATTTAACAATAAGATAATTATGACAATTAGCAGTCTAAAATTCCTCCCTTATTTTAAGACATAGAAACTTTTTTTTTTATTTGTTTTTTTTTTTTTTAAATATTAATATTATTATTTATGGTACTCCCCTTATCTCATTCTCTGGCCCTTCTGAAAGGCAGTACATCGCAGATAACAAACAGGTTTTCTTTTCGCTACACTACAGTGACTCATTTCTCCTCTTTTTGCTACTGGGATTTCAATGTTGTTTTTGCTGTAGAGCATGCATTCAAAAATTATTTCGGCAAAATTAGTTTTTCATCTTTGAAAACAAGTAATACATTGCGCAAGAAAAAAATAGAAGAAGAAGATGGGAGGAGGAGAAAAGGAAAAATATATGGATGTCAATGTATATTGAAATAGTAAGTAATTTAAAAATACAAAACGGAGAACGAAAAAAGCATAGAAGGTGGATGCACAAATAATAGTTATGTATAACGTCTTTTATTTTGTTTTGCGTATCAACTCTCATTTTGGCTTGGAAAACGATTACATTTATAGTTATCCTCCTGAGACCTGACATCCAACAAAATGGATGTTTTGCTTTTTCTCCCTGTTGTGACAGATTTTATTTTAGCAAGCAAGACCTGGACTGGAATTATAAAGGTGGAATAGGAAATCACTTTTTAGCTTTGTGAATTCGGAAATGGTAGTTTATTTGTTTACAATATGGCAAAGAACACGAGTCAAGTTAGAATTCGGCGCTCTCACGGTTGTTTTGATTTTTACATTTTTTTTTTCTTTTTAAATATTGTTCTAGGATTTTTGTACAGGTTTGAACTCTTTTCCTATGTTATAAGTAATGAATAAAAATTTTTATTTATCTATTTTTGTGTAAGTTTCGGAGTTCTACTGTAGTTTCGACCTCAACATACATTCAAATGAATGTGCCCCCCAGAAAAATGTAAAAAGTCAAGTTTATTAATTTTTTGAAAAACATCACTTTTAATCTATATAAATAAAACCGGAAGTTTGTGTGTGTGTCTGTCTGTCCATCTATCGCGTCCTGGCGAGATGGAATGGTGCAGAAGTACGAAATTTTGTTTACAGGTACCTTGGGTCAGGTCCTCGTGCACCTCGAAGCGTTTTTCCTAAAATTCGAATTTGTTCTTTTTTTATTCCAATTTTAAGCAAAACTGTTGAGTTTGGGTTTATCTCATCGAAGAAACGTCCCACGTTTTAGATTTTTGCAGCATATGAATGCCCGTAAAAAACTGCACAAGATGATTTATTTTGCAGTTTGTAGGACAAAAAGAACATGCGCAATATTCATTTAAAGTAGTTTTCGAATTTTAAAACGAGGCTTACCTCTGAATTTATCTTCTCAATTTCCGTATTTTCCCAAAATAAATAGTACTTTTGTCGCCAACTAGATGATTTCTGTTAACGTAAGATTGAAAAAATGCTATTTTATCTTCATTCAGGCCGTTTTATTTTGTGGAACTGCAGATGATTTTTAATTTCTTTATTTTGACGTTGATTCTTCTTTCAATTTTGGCGATTTAATATTATGGTGCCAGTTCAACAATTTCATGAAACATCGTATTTCTTATGGTAGAATGTCCGTTTTATCAACGAAACAAATTCTAAAAATTTATTTCATCTTTATGCATATTATGTATACTATAGGATAATGCCTCATTTGCGTTATACTTCCATTACTATAGTGCAATTTCGCGTTCTTCGGCTTCATTTTAACTTTACGTACCGGTTTTAACTGATTCCATATTTTACTCAAGTGATTGATTTTCTAACGTTTATTTAATTTTTTAGATGTCTGTTTGGCGCCATTTGGACAGAATTTAGTTATTTCTTTCTATCGACTTAAATTTCATACGTCAGAATTGCTTCAGTACTGAACATTTTTTCACTTAAATGTGCATTGGCTTTTGGAAATAATACTCTTATTTTTTCCGTTTTGATCCGAATTTGATAAAAATGCTATTTAATTGAGTTTTCAGGAAATGTTTTGACGATTTTACAAGTGGGATTTTTAGGAACTGGTGTCTTCTTTTTCAGGGGGAATTTAAGATATATTGTTGGGGCCATTCTAGGAACAGCAGCTCTTAAAGTCTGTAGTCTAATACGTGTTTTTAGTCACTGACGTCTTTATTCTGATCTAGATTTTTTAGGTCTAATTTCTTTACTATATTAGGTATGTTTCGGAATAGATGTAATTATTAAAATGTGGATCTTTAAGTAATATTTCTTTATTGTAGCAGAAATATTCAGGAACCGTTGTCCTTCATCTGATAGGCATTTTTAAAGAGAATACTGCTCTTATTCTGATGGGAATTTTTAGATGTGGTGTGGTCTATATTGTTATTGCGACTTTTACGGACTCTTGATATCGTTTTGGAACAGTTATCCTAATGCATATGTGCATTTTAGTTACAGTTGCTCTTAGTCTAATGGCCATTTTTATGAACTGTTGTTGGCATTTTAATGTGGATTTTTATGGACTTATTTTTGGTCTAAAAGAAATTTGTCTAGGCTGCTATTTTTAATGCAATCGTGATTTTTAATGAGTTTCACTGTTTAAATGGGATTTTTAACTACTGTTACCCCTCTTCAATTTGGATTTTTTAAAAAATTTCTTTATATATTTACAACCGAATTTTGGAAATGTGTTACTTGGCCGGCGAATGATGCAATGTCATCCCGCGCAAAGCCGGGCATTTCAGCTAGTGCCCAATAGTTCAGAAAAATTAATAGTTGAGAGGATATGTGTATTTTATTTTTCTCGGGTCTCAGGAGGTTATAACTACTTCTTTCTAATTTTGTAAATCTTAGAAATCTATGCATTTTCTAGGCCGAAAGAAGCTATTTTACGGTGACTTTAGGGGTGTCTGTTACTGTGGTTTCATTGTAGGAAGTGCACTATAGTTTCCTGCTTTCTGGTTAAAATATTAATATAATTATTTAAAAGTCGAAGCCGTGTTTACATTTTCTGTATTTACAAGTGTTTCTCAGTACAAATTATGTGCGACTAGTTTCTTTCTCTACCCCTTGAAGGTAGAAAAAAGAGAATCCAAAAGCGATATTGAAAAGCATTCTAAAGTGTATTAAGATCGTTCGCAAATGGGTATGGCTGTAATTTCGAGCTATAATGCCTGTGAAAGATATTAAAAAGTAAAAGAAAAAACCTCTGAAGCCCTAATTACAATTTTAAATGCTTTTATCCATCCTTACTAACTCGGCAAACAAATAATTAAACTGAATTTAGAAACTTCAGCATGAATCTCTTTTGCAAAATACATTCTTTCTTAGTTTTTTTTCCTCCGCAAATACTTTAGAAATTTCAACGAAATATTAGCAGATGTAGTTATAAGCTGCTTCAGCAATTGATTTTGAAAAGACGATATAAATGAGTATAATATAATATAGAGATGAACACTTTTCATACGAATACCTAGAAAATATTATATTTAAAGTAAAATTTAAAATCTTAATGTTTTATATAATTTATAATAGCTTATATTCAGGCACCTAAATAAGTTTAAATGTTTTCAATATGATAATTTAAATATACAGTACCCGACACAAGCATATATTAATATTTTATTTCCAATGGTCAAGGTTAAAAAGACCTCTACACCACAAGGCAGAAGGAACAAGAACAACAAACAAGTAAACTATAACAATGTAGCGAGAAAAGTCTAAGGGTTAGCCAAATTTGTAGATCATTTAGCCGTAAAAAGCGTTACCAGGGTGCACAACTAGGGGGTAGATCTACACTGCAGATATTAAAAGAGAAAACTGAATATTTTGATAAGTTATCACTTCTTTGAAAAAGTCGATTTATTCGACTTTTGAAATTGCAGCTTCCTACTCGTTATTCAGTCACTTTATAACCTGTTGCTTTTTTTCTGCTAGCATATAGGGCGAAGGGAAAGAAGGGGGTTTCCTTTCGCCCGTGCGCGCGAAGGGAAAGAGCACCCCAAAAATGTTTTTAAAAAACCTATCAGCTTTAACTGATAACGCTTTTCCAAAAAGAAACGAACCCACACCCGATTTATGGTGTCGCGCAATTCGCGCATAGCTGATACTCCATGTTGACATTATACTCTCATCGGCCAAAAGGTTAAAAATAATAATAAAAACAATGAATACTCACCATTTTCATCGAATATATAGTACTTTAAAGAAGCATCTCGCATATGTTTCTATTCAAAGCTTCGCATATCCATACATTTTTATATATTGCCTAGCACAAGGAGCCCTCCTTAATTTCATCCGGATATTTTTCAAAATAAGATTTTTAGAAAGGATAAAAAATACCACAACAAATTTAATTAAAAATATTAATGATACTCAAATTTTATAGCTATTTGGGATTTCTTAAGAAGCAAAATTTATTAGTTTTGTTCTGGGCTATTACAATTTCTATATGAGAACCTTTGATACTAGAAATAATTAGGTACCGCTCGCAAGAAATGACAATTTTGATTTAGAGAGCATCAACAGTAAAGTCATACTATCATAGAGTCATCACTGGATTTGTTTTGTTTTTTTTAAATCTATAATTCAATTTCTCTCCGTACATTTATAATTCTTAAGTTATATTTAGTAATTTATAGTTTTACATAAATGCTCAGGAAAGCTTCCTTTTGTTTTAATAAAAAGAGATAATTAATGCCCCAAGCGTTTTAATAGCAGAATTTTGTTGCCCTCAAAATTACCGCCTTTCTTTTCTTCTGATCGCAAAGTATAATCATAAAATGAACATGCTGTTCATTAGTAATATTAACCCAATTTATGTTTTAATACTTTTTATTCACTATTAAGAGGTGTTTTACATCGTTTAAAGCGGTATCCCAGCTATCCACACTAGCACTACCACATGGGGCTAGTGCGAACAGAAAAAAAAAAACTTTTTTGAAAAATTGTTATTTAACAGCTGCATTACTAAATAATTTACTGTATCGATCAAATTTAACGAAAAATAGTAAAATTTGTGAAAATAAATAAATGAAAACTGCGTTAAAAATGGTATGTAGTAACTTTTCCGACTAAGATAATTTTCACTTTTTAGGGCAGTGAAAATAGACTTGAGATCGTTACTTTAAAAATTGATGTGTTACTTTCTTGAAAAAAAAGTTGCAAAACACTTTTTAAGTACTGACATTAATTGCAAATATTTCTATAATAATTATGCCAACGAATAAATTTGAGTGGAAACATTACTTGAATTGCCTCCTTCTTAGCGGATGCATTTAACTATTCTCTCTGTTGCAAAGTTGGATAGAGTTGGGAATAATCACGATACGACAAAACGTCTGTTGAAATGTTTCGTGAAATGAAATTCAGCGTAATCGTGAATCGAATTACATTGTACATTCAAATTTCGGAGGAGACTACTTGCAGTTGTCTAGTTCATCTGCTGTTACAACAAATGAAAGAACAGAATTTACGGTTGTCACGAGAGTGTTTGAATTGCAATGAAATGTTGGAGGACATGTAATGCAAGAAATGAAGCTGCGAAACGTGCTTAAATTTTCTCAATAATACAAAAATGTTTGACTGGGTGTGTTTTACCTCAAATGAAAACGGGTTTTTCTCAAACATTTTTGAAGAATTTCTTTACTTGTAATTGTGACTTTTAAATATTTAATTAAAAGAGATTTACTGCAAAAAAAAAAAAAATTATTTGTAGTTATAGTATGAAAATATAGTAATGTATTGTTTTTATCGTTATGTTTATGTGTATTCTATGTAATATCTAATTCTTTTTAGACAAAAACGAAGAAAGAAAAAAAAAACTCACGAAGTCGTAATAACATCTCTATAAGATGAAAATATTTAAATTGTTGGGTCATTTTCACAAAACATGCAAAACACATTTCACTACATAACATTTAAAAATGAAAGCAATAACTGCCAAAAACATTTGTCTTACTTTGATGTACTTGAGACCAACCTATAAATACAGTACAAAATGAATGAATTCTTAAGGATTACATGTTTAAAAAATGTTAATTGTTCTAAAAACAATGTCCTGGCTTGTCACCAGCAGATCTAACTGATTTTTCAAGATCTGGGGGATGAGATTTTTTTCTAAATAAACCTTATCAGATGGACATTATAAAATGGTACTTTAGACAATAAAGAATTATTTAAAAGACTATCATACTTAAAATAGTTGTAAAACCTGTGTTACCAGGGAAATCGTCATCGTCCTGGAAGATATTATTCACTTAATGTGTCTTATATAGGTTTTCTGACGATATCTTCAGAAAGTACTTTTAATTATCTAAGTAGATATGTGGATGTTAACTGCCACTTCGTGTCCTTTCTTTTTTTAACAAAAGATAGAAGATATTGATTGTGAGTTTATGTCTATTGAGCGTCATTTTCCTGAAACCTCTAGAAAACCTCATACAAGCAAAATATCTTATTGCAATATAGGATACTTATTAATGGAGTCATTTTAATAATGCATAAATTTTACCCTTAAGAAATTTGACGAATAGGTCCTTAAAAACATTTTTTCGTTATTGTCTCGGAATATAAAGGGCAAGGTAGTAACAACGAGGCAGGACAATGATGCTTATGTTTATTTAAAATGTAATTATATTAAACATGAATTTTAAAGTTTGGAAATCTAATAGCTATTGCAATCATTACTTGATTTTGTTTTACTCTATAAACAACTAAATTGATTTGACAAAATCAGTAGCAACAGTTTACACGCATTAAAAACGTTGAAATATATCTGCTGTAAAATGAGTAGGCTATGAGAAGAGTTGGCACCTTTAACGCAACACCGCATAAGAAGTTTTGAAACTAAGCAAAAGCTACAAAACAAAAAACAAAAAAATCGTGTATTTGGTTTATATTTTTACCTATGCTTAAATGAATAAAAATTTGATGACATTCTGGATACAGATTTTAATTTGTAAAACAAAGCAAATAAAATAGAACTAGTATAATATAGTACATTTTTAGTCATTCCTTGGGAATTTTGGAAAGTAGCGTGATACTCCGAATAAAAAAACTGCAATTTAACTGCTTATAGAGTTTAATTAATTTGGTTGTCAAAAGTAAAAACATTTTTTTTTGTCTCCAACACACAACTACCGAACACAAACATTTACGGTTTTGCACAACCAACTCAGCTGCCAGTTTAAAACCATTCATTTTGCGGTATTTTTTTACAGTGTATTAGTTAAAGTTTGGCATTATCTCCCAGACAAAGTGAAAACTTTAGGTTTAAAACTCTTTAGTTTCTTCATGCATTCAATTACATTGTTTTGAAAGTAAATCTTTTGTTTTGTCTATCTCTTAATACTTTCAGATTCTTTAACTCCCAATATCCATGTATTATGAGTTGAACCACGAACAGCAACCACAGTACATTATCTCATGCTCTTAACAGACTCTTCCAAGGCATCTATCAAACTTAAATAGCCTGAATCGGGCTCTGCGAACCGCACAAAAAGGATTAAAGTGCATTATACATTCTTCAAAGTGGAGGTTTTCTAATCCCTTTCCTGTCAATGCAATAAACGCATTTCAAGAAGAATTTCTGCTTTTAAGCAAATAGAGAATTTGTTCATTACACAGCATTTAATTTAATACTAATAAATTAACTAAATTTATTTTAGTTAAATATTTTATAACAATTAAATGCAGTTTTAGCCATAGTAAAAGCCAAATCATTTCTACATAACCGTTTAATTTTGGAGAAGAATTTTACGCGAAGAATCTTGCTCTTTTCCCTGATAATTTATAGACAACCACGTTAAGTTTCTTCTTAAAACGTCCATTGACAATTTGATTTACCATGATTGATATGTAATTCGTTTTTACTGCGCACAATGTGACAATCTGTATCGGATATCTATCTCCCTTCAATTACTTTAATGACATTGGGATTACAATTTAATAAGATTCATGATTTAAGTTTGAAGGTAACACAGGTTTTACTAGATCCGATTTCAGTGCGCAATTTTCTTTGAAAACCTGCATTATATTTTGCTAAATTTGTTCATGTAATTTCAATATGGTCACAATTTTAAATTTTTTACTATACAGTGTTTCTGAAGTTTTTATATAACCACTATATCAGTGTTCGCCAAACTGTCCATCGTGAGCTACTAGTAGCTTGAGGGGTGATTTTTGGTAGCCCTTGGCCACCTACATGTGGTTAGTCTACACATTATTACACAACGATTGTGAGTTGATTTTCAAAAGTTCGGCAATATTCGCATTGAATGGCGCCGTGGTTCAGAAACTCAAACAGTAATTAAATTTTTAAAAAGTCTTTATTTCAGTATAAAGATTTTTAATAAATTGCATCTAAATAAAAATTATGTTCATATGTTTTCTTTATTAAATAATAATCTTATCAGAGAACAACTTGTTTGCTTCAGAAAGATGCGGCAATGAAACATTTTAAATTATTGGCGGTAATGCGTGATTTTCCCACTTTTTAAAACTATCAATAGATATAAAATCAGTAAAAAAGTCTTTTATAGCATAGTTTTGTTTAACTTTTTATTTTTTTTTACACGTACACCTATTACTAATTTAAAAGTTGCATTTTATGAAGCGTCTCTTAATTTCAGAAATGTTTATTTATCCGAACAAAAGAATTAATTTTAGCTTTCCAGAATGTTCTAAAAAAATTCGTTGAAATTAATTATTTTAATACAAAGAATCTTAAAGAGACTACTTGCACTTTTACGAATACAACCAATTAACTAAAGTCTGTACATCTGTTTTCTTTACAATGCGAGTATCTTAGCAGTGAAAAAAGGGCTGGTGCCTCGTATCATATACCAACTGAGAGTTGATTAATCACTGATAATTGAGTTTTCTAATTCTGTCTTGCGATTTTTTTCCTTTTTTTAGGGGGGAGGGAGTAACTTGTAGGGCAATTTGAAAACGGTACGGTTTCTCAGTGTCCTCATAAGTTTGGAGAACACGCACTATAGAGACTTTATTTACCCTCTCTTAATGTTTGTGTTATCACATATAATTTCTTGAAATTTTAACTGGAAATTGACAGTTAGTACACTGTAAGACATTTTTGAACGAAAATACATAAGAGTCTCCTGGAAATCATTTATCCGGAGTCTAACGTAAAATTACAGAGACTTCAAAACAAGAAACTGCAAAGTTTTTAAAGCTGCAAATGACAGAGAATAAAAATAGAGAACATTATGTAAATTGATCGCATCAGGTGATGTTCCACAGTAGTGGCGCCATCCGTGAGTTTCCTAAATCACTCTTTCTGGTACACAAATATAAAGGTGAATTCGATTGAGCCCCCCGGAGTGGGGAAGTCTGGCCGCCGAGGACTTGCTAACAGCTCACTAGATCTGAAGTTGAGGTGTACGTATATACGATTCATTTCTGACAATTTTTTAACTGGTAATCACAGATATCAAGCGTTTATTTATACGTTTGTTTACATTTTTAAACTGGTAGTTAAAATAAATGAAGGTAAATTACAGTCCAAGGGTGGTACAACTTACCATAGGTTACTAACCATATAGGTAAAACTTACCTGTTTTTTTAAACAGAAGTCTGAAGTTTAAAACCAAACTATTTTGCAACATATAAAATATTTCCAATCTTTTTTACTGAAATGCTGTTTATGAAGAACATATGTTACGTAAAACAATACAATAAAAATGAAATTCACTTAGTATATAGATCGGATAACCATCTACTAAAATTTAGGAACCTGGGGGGGGGGGGGGGGTACGATGAATAGAATTTGATAATTTATAAAAACAAAAATGCCCGTTTGCAGAAACAAAATCAATACATTTCCCTGATTTAAACTTTAAATAGACATACTAATAGCGCAATGCAATTATGCATGAATACAATTAGAGATATACGATAAGAGAAAACAGCTGTAAGGCTGCTTAAATAAAGAAACCACAATCCATTAATTTGAATAAATCTTTGAAGAGATAGAAAAAAAATTCAGTGCAGGGTAAATAGTAATACAAGAAAGAGAACTGTGCTTCATTATTTGAATAAACTTGTTCAAATAGCTTCTATTATAGATTTTTTTTTTAGTTAATTTATTTGAGTTTCTTCTCTTTTTTATTTTTCAAAACAAGAAAAAAGATGAGAGGAAGGAATCAGAAAGTCAAAAAGACTTAATATAGTGCTATTTTAAATTTATTTACGATAAACTATTAGGTAAATACATAGATGGGGGTGAATACGGGGAGTGAAGAACGAGCACATTTTCTCGACATTGAAGCAAGATTACATGATGTAATATCTGTCACGCCTGAAACTGCTTATTAAATGAAAATAACCATTAAAATCAAAAAATGATCCCGAAAGATGCTGAAGTAAGTGTCAACTTCTCTATTAAACAGTGTATTGTTTGATAAGTTTTACTGAATAACCCTTAACTAGAATTCCAGTCTCAAACAGTTTTGAGAATAATATATTAAAATCTTATAAAGTTTACATTTTAATATTTATTTTATTTTTTACCTGTGTTAAATTAGCAAATTTTGATAGCCCGCTTTTATATCCTATAACATAGCGGTTCCTAACCTTTCTTGCCTTGCGAACCACTTCTAAGATTCGAAAGAAAGTAGCGAACCCCTTCTGTAATTGTAAGTAACGAGTAGCAAAACTGAAAATTGCTTGTGCGTTTGTTTTCCAAATAGCACAGTAGTTTATAATACGAAATAAAAATGTAATTGCAAAACATCCAAGTAAGGCTCGACCGATGCATCGGCCTCGCCGATGCATCGGCGCCGATTGTTCAACGAAGTTGCCATCGGCCATCGGCATCGGCGGCAGATGTTAACTTTAGAAAAACATCGGTCCATCGGCCTTAAAAAACATCTAAAAGCCGATGCAAGGCCGATGTTTTTCGCTGGGACAACTTTCCAGAAAACATTCTGTCTTTCACTTTCTTTTTTTCTCCATAGCTCAATTTCAATTTCCATACAATAACAGGCAGTACATAAGTTTAAAAAAAAACACAAAAATAGTGTCTTTCTACAAAAGTATTTGACAAAAAATTCGGAAAACAAGTTTAAGCGATCGCTGACCGAAAACCTTCATTATTAAAATAGTTCTCTTTGAGCAGAATGCTCGCGAAATAGAATATGTTAAAGTAAAAGTCATAGAGGCTTCTTATGAGTGCTACGTATTTGTTTTTCGCACTAGGTTAGTTGCCTCATTTTTGTCCATTTTTCTTTTAATAATGACTTAGTGCAGCTCTTCCCAACCGGTGGTTCGCGAACCCCCAGTGGTTCGTGTGATGTAGAAAGAAGGTTCGCGAAAATAATATTGCAATGGCGGAATTTTTAATTGCTAACGTAAGGAAAAAACGAAATAATAAATAAATAAAAGTGTAAAAATAACTTTTCCTTTTAAGGGGACTCGGCACCTAAAAATCCACCGTCTCAAATTGAACATAATTCAAGGTGTATTGACTGGTAATGTATGTTTATGAATCTAACTTGATGTGCTATAGAAGAAAAACATAAAAAAAATAGTCCAAAGAATTCAAAATTAAAAAAATTTCACAAAATTTAAATTTTTTTTAAAACGCTACTCTTTTTTTTAAAATGGGAGATTTTTGCCTGGATGTTTTTTACAAGAAAGAAGAAACTATACTCCTCCCTTTGTAGTATGGAATTTTTGATTTTCTGAAAAAAAAATTTTTAACTGAAAAAATCTAAGAAAAATCTCGGTATTGCAAGATATTTTAAAGTTAAATTGCATTAAAATAATTTCTAATAAATTTATCAAAAATTCCAAGGTTACGTTTAGTTGAACATTTGGAACAAGCAATAAAAATTTCAAGTGAATAGATACATATTTGAAAAAACTTTAGCTTTTTAACTATCACATAATATGCATAGAAGCGAAGCTGAGAAGGCATTTAAAGTTGTTGGTTAAGTAAAAAAAGTGTTAAAATGCTCATATAAAATCCAAAATAAGATATCTTAGAGTGTACGTAGGACTTTGAAATTTTGCACAAGCGTTCTCTAAGATATGAAGTATAATTTGAAGCAAAAATCCCAAAATCGAGATTTTGACCGATTTTTAGTGCCGAGTCCCCTTGAACAAAATTATTTTTCAGATAATAAGTAAAAGTTGTGGACTGGTATACGAAGCACACCTACAAAATTTAAAATGCACTTATTTCTGCTGTTACCTGATTTCCAAAATTTAGGTCCTAAAGTAGTATCGAGAGATAATCATTGTTTTACCTTAAATTTAAACGTTTTTTCCTACTATCATTTACCACTTTTTCCAAGCTATCGCGAAAATGGGTCGAAAATATGAAAATTTAGTAAAACGTGAAAGTTTTGCATTATTTTCGGGTAATTAACCGACTTCACAAAGGAAGGAGGTTATACATTCATATTGTATGTATGTCGTTTTTTTTTTTTTTTTTTTTTTTTTGTTTGTCCACTCATAACTTCGCACAGGATGAACCGATTTTCAAGATTTTTTTTTTCAATCGATCAAGGGTGGTTTCCCATAGGTCCCATATTTTCGTTTGACCATATTCGATAAATAGAACAAAACTAATGGGAAGAAATGTAGTATGTTTTTAACCGACTTCACAAAGGAAGGAGGTTATACATTCATACTGTATGTATGTCGTTTTTTTTGTTTGTTTGTTTGTCGACTGATAACTTCGCACCGGATGAAGCGATTTTCATGATTTTTTTTTTCAATCGATCGAGGGTGGTTTCCCGTAGGTCCCGTACCTTCGTTTGACCATATTCGATAAATAGAACAAAAGTGATGGGCAGAAATGTAGTACGTTTTTTGTTTTTTCATCCATAACTTTTGAATAAATGAACCGATTTTGATGATTTGTCCTTTAATCGATAGAGGGTCGTCTAACTCAAATATTTCAAATCAATTTGATTACATTTGTTTTTTAGAAAAAAACGTTACGAGTGAAAAAAAAGTATTTTTTATTTTAATTGAAAAGGCTGTGCTTGTTTGTTTTTTCATCCATAACTTTTGACTAAATAAACCGATTTTGACGATTTTTTCTTTAATCGATCTAACTCAAGTCGTCTTAGTCGTCTAACTCAAATATCGTGCATCAATCTGACTACTTTTGCTTTTTAGAAAAAACGTTGCGGGTAAAAAATAAGTATTTTTTATTTTAAGTGGAAAGACTTTGCTTGATTTTTCTTTGTTGGGAAAATTATTAATAAATATAAAAGACAGTTTAAAAAGTGTTTGTTGCCATTGTGCTATAGTATTGAAAGCAATTACAGCATGAGTTTGACTGAAGGCTTCTCTAAGGCAAAAATTAAATCCAATCAGTTTGTTTGTTAAAATCGACTTCAAAACGGAGTTTTTCATACAAATGATTAGTTTTTAGTGTCATTCATTCAAAGGGGGGTTACCCTTTGATATGGATTTTTAAAAAAATTGAGTATTTATATAGAAAATGTATTTACACTAAAAAGAATAAAATAAAATAATTTTTATAAAAAAATAGAACCGACTTCAAATTATAAATTACGCTAAAAAGTGAAAAATAAATTAATTTTTTAAACAACATCGATGTGATATTTAAACATAGTTTTAAAAGTCGGTGCAAAATTATGAGTCTAATTACCATTACACCATTTGCTACTTCATATTGGAACAGTTGCTAATTCTGGGAAAATATATATATTTGTAATTTATTCATGATTACAAAACATTTTATCTATCCTCATTTTGCACCGACTTCTAAAACTATGTTTAAAAGTCACATCGATGTTGTTTAAAAAATTAATTTATTTTTCACTTTTTAGCGCAATTTATAATTTGAAGTCGGTTCTATTTTTTTTATAAAAATTATTTTATTTCTTTTATACAGACCCCAAAGTGGAACTGGAAGATATTTATGCATTAAATTTAAATTTTGTACTCCCATTTAACCTACTTTATTCAAATTTTTCTGCTTTATCACAATGAGAAATTGATACAAGTTTCAATACTGTAGTAAATTTCCCAACTTGCGAGTTTTGTATATTATAACCCGAAAGTAGAACCGAAAGATACTCGTATTTGTTTATCGATTCAAAATTTTACGTTTTTTTTTCTCATGCCATTCTACACCTTTTTTACATTATCTTGAAAATAATTTTTATAGATATTTTTTACGAATACCTGTTTACTGCCTAGTTGATAATTTAAAAAATAAACAAAGTTATTGTAGTTTGTAGTTAAACTTTGATGTTTTCCAATTATATTCTCATTAAGTAATGTGCAACATGAATAATAAATCTATTAAATTTTATAGTTTTGTTACCAGATATTTACGATTGCAGAAGGGGTTTCGAAAGGCGAAAAAGGTTGGGAACCACTGACTTAGTGCATTCGACGTCATTGTGCAATAATATTATGCCATCTGCTTTTAGTTTGTCATGTTTCTTATTATTCCGAAATTGTAAACAATAAAAAGTCAACTCAATCAATGTAAGATAATAATTTTAATTTTTAACAGCGTAAATTTTTTTCTCTTTGTTTTTTTTTTTTTTTTTTTTTGCTTCTTCGAACCCACGTGTTACAGTTTTTCTGCAATTACGCAGCAATCTTGTTGCATCTGCTTTTTGTGTGCGGTTGTTCTCTTTATTTCATTTTTAGTTTACAACATAGAAAATATTAGTCAAAAATAAGAAAAAAATTTCCAGTATAAATATTTATTGATCGAAATTTTATGTGTCGTAATTTTTAAAAATTGAATTCTCAAAATGCGAGTTCGCGCGACAGGATTTAATAAGATCTTAATAAAAATGCTAAAATTTCTTTATTTTCAAAGATTGATCAATGCATATTTTTTTTTCAAAATACATCTTAGCATTTTTTGTACGATAATTATTTTAATTTTTCCCCGTTTATACATTTTGTTTTTTGGCTTCTTTGATGCCACGTGTTAGACAGTTGATAGTTTTTCTGCTATTGTACAACAATCTCGTTGCATCTGCTTTCAGTTTAGAATATTTCTTGTACAACATAGAACATATTGATAAAAAATATGAATCAATTTTTCAGTATAAATGCTTATTGATCGAAATTTTATGTGTCCAAGTTCGACTTGCAATTTTCAAAAATTTAATTTTTAAAAACGAGTTTGGGATACAGGGTGGAACAATACCTTAATAAAAATGCTACAATTTCATTAATTTAAAAAATTGTCAACGTATATAAAAATATGTATATATTTTTTAAAAATACATCTTAATTTTTATAAACGATCACGTGTTTTCAGAAGATTATTTGTCAACAGAAAACTGCTGGTGCTCAAAATATTCGTTTATTTCGGTGTCCTTACATTGTGCTCATGAAAATATAAAGAACATGTCAAGCATTTTAGTGTAATTTTCAACTCATAAGAAAAAACATCTAATAAGTTTAATTCCTAAGACTCAGCATTCATTTGTAATGACAAAAAATCTCACGTCTATGTTTTTAAAGCAATATTCAGTATTTTTTGGCTATGAACAAGGGATATACTATACAAAGGGTAATACTGCGAGCGAATTTTTTAAAAATTTTATTTTTATTTCAGAAAAAGAGCTTAAAATAACTTTTTTAATGAAAAATAAACATGTAATCGTTCCCGCTTTTCTTTTAAAAACGGGGGGGGGGAGGGGAATCATGAAAAAAAGCTGAGAGGAGGGGGTTGACAGTTTCGTTAAAAATACAAACCCACATTATTTGTTAGTCTGTTTCATAACATCTGCATTCCTCTCCATGAAAAAAATAAGAAAATAAAGGCAGCTGCACTTGGCATTTGCAGTGCAGATGTTATAAAGTGAAAATGTTGAAGGAAAGGGAATTAGACCCGAGCCGATCCAATAGTTGTTGAGTATTTTTTTTTTTTTTTTTTGCAAAGATAAGAAAAAAAGAATTGAAAATCCTCTGATATAGCATTTTTTAATTTTTTAACCTCCAAATAGTATAATTACTTTACTAGAATCGCGAGTGATTCTTTCAGTTGTAATTATTATGTAAACTTCCCCCAAACAATTTTACGGTGCTTGAATAATGCATTTATGCTTTTATAAACATAAAAATAAATAGTAAATGATTTAAATGACATTTTTGACAAGCATTCTACACGTTTTAATGGTTTAAAGCGACTTTTTTTTCCATCGGCCATCGGCATCGGCCATCGGCCGATGGAAGAGGAGAATAATCGGCAATCGGCCATCGGCCGATCTCGGAACAATCGGCCAACAATCGGCATCGGCCCATCGGCCAAAAAATGCCATCGGTCGAGCCCTACATCCAAGGCTAAATAAAACCTAAAATGACTTTTTTTATTATTTGCTTTTTTTGAATTATTAATAGGGGAGTAAACATATGCATTCGCAAAAAAAAATGTTTAAAAAATATTTTCCTGATAGTGCGAAAACGTTGTGAAATAGCATGGGAGAAATATACGTGCTACAAAATGTTCAATCAATTACTAAATATCGTTTGATTACACTTGCAGATTGAAATACACAAAATTCACAAAAGTTGGAATAAACTGCGATAAATGCGAGTACAAAATTTAAAATTAATGAATAAATATCTTCTGGTTCAACTTTGGGGTATGTGTATGAGAAATTAGCCGAAAATTATGTAAAATTTCAGACTTCAGTAAATTTTCCTATTTCCCACTCTTTCTTCGTGTGAGCGAAGAAAAAATGGGAAAACGTTAGAGAAACATACGTTCAAAATTCAAAATAAATAATTGAATATCGTTCAACACAATTTTGAGATTCAAAGCTTCGAAATCAAGTAACTGTAGAAATAAGTGCATTGACTTTGTTCGTATGCTTCTTATACCAGTCCACAAGTTTTACGCATTATCAGGGAAACAATTTATTTAAAAAAAATAATTTTTACACTTCGTCCTAATTCGTATGTAAACTTATTATTTAGTTTTTATTTTGCGTTAGAAATTACAAATTCCGGTATTGAAATATTATTTTCGCGAACCCACTTTGGCCACCACGCGAACCCCTGGGGGTACGCGAACCACCGGTTGGAAATCGCTGCAATAACAAACATAACGTTAGGAAAATAATTATTATGAATTAACGGTAAATATTTATGTCGTATTTTGCCAGAATATAATATCTTCTTTTTTTCAGCATTGATTAGCAAGCAAAACTTGTTCAAACGTAGTAGTTTCATTAACTATTCTGCTTAACTTTTGTCCTCTATCAGCTTATGCATGCGTCTGATTTCTACGTTTCATTTATTCAAATAATCCTGCTCTCTGTCAGACTGATGAATTATTTAATGCCAGCATTGGTTTCATGTGACTTTGGGAAAGCATTGCGAGACGGAAGATTTTCTCAACGTCAAAATGTGTTATTTTCTTTTGTAATTTGTTCAAATTTAGGGCAACAGACAAAGAACGCCGCTGATAACCTTTCGCACAAGAAAAAAAATAGTTAATTTTTGAAAATCGTACTGAACCTTTCTGATTTATTGTTTATAGATGAATTGTTTTTCGATATGAGTTGTAAAAAGACATGCTCTAACTGAACTAATTGAGTCTTTTCTCGAACAGATTAACAACGAACTTATAATTTTTATATTTTTTTCTCATCAGCATATATTTTTTTAAGTTTTGTAATTATCGTTGTAATTTCTTAATGTTAACTTTTTTTTCTTTTACACGTGTTTGAAGAATACCGCTTGAAACCTGAATAACGTCAAACTAAGAGACATCGAGCGATCATAGAGATATCGCACTCGAAGAGTAGAAGGAAAAGGAAGGGAAAGTTCCACGAGCGCAAAAATATCGACTCTAAAAACAGTCGACATCCATAACAGCAAACTGCCTAATCGAATTTATTGGATTATTCTTCTAAGCGTCCTTGTACTCATATTTTAGCACAAAGCACTTTTGATCATGGGAAAGTACCATGAGCGCAAAAGAATCGATTCAAAAAACAGTCGACATCCACAATAGCATATTGCCTACTTGGATTTATTAGATTGTTCTTCTAAGCGTCCTTGTACGCATATTTTAGCACAAAGAACTTTTGATCATGGGAAAGTACCATGAGCGCAAAAGTATCGACTCTAAAAACAGTCGACATCCACAATAGCATATTGCATACATGAATTTATTGGATTGTTCTTCTAAGCGTCCTTGTACTCATATTGTTGTACAAAGCACTTTTGATCATTTGTCTTGTAACTTTGAGCCAGTTTAAAATTGCGACGCTAAAATCTTTAAAACCGATTGTTTCTGAACCGCTGATTTGTCACATGTTATCCACCAGACTCTGCAGTTTATAAATATACATTTTAAATAATCCATTGCTTACAGCGAGATATTGCTTCTACAAGTAAAATACCACTGACTAATCGATTCCAAATTTACTTTCACACTTTACAGTTACTCTTAAACATCAATCGCTAAAATTTCCATTTAAATAGAAAATTTCAATTCTGCAGATAAGGAGTACGATTCGAAAAATATGTAAAACATCTTGCGTTATCCATGTAAAATGGAAAGGAATACGAAAGTACCAATGCTCTTTTGCAGCTGTAAATAAATACTAAAAGGAGCAATGGAACTGCATAAAAAGAATATGAATTGAAAATAAAAAACATTCCAAGAAATAAAATAGATTTTTTTATCTAAAAAATATGTAATGAGTAATTTCAACAAAAAGCATTTCATAAATGACTTATTAGAAATGTTTTGTAAATATTATTTTTAAATTCAACAAAACGATCTTGTGTTTGCAGTGTTGGTTTTTCATAGGTTAATAATGGGACCTCTGTGTCGACCTTTACTGTTGTAAACATTTTTTTAATCTGAAAAAAAAGTTATAAATTGTGCATATTTTATTCTTCTGTAAATATTTTATAGGATTTTTTAAAAAAATATCAATCTAACACATATTTGAAACAATGTCGTATTACCAATGCCACTTTCCTGAAAACACGTTGCAAAAACATTTATATGTAGAGCACTGAATTTTAGAGAAGCAAATAGCAAAAAAAAACCATACATGCATTTTGGAGTTACAAGGAATATTTTCTGAGTAAAACAACGCAGCTTTCTAAGAAAATTTGTCTCCTACAGGGCCATTGTCTTGAATCGTAGCCCTTGAACACGTGTTTACAGTGATTGAAATTTGAAGTAAACATCGTGATATTTTAACTAATTATTTAAAAATATTTTTAATACAATACTTGGTCTTGAGTCCCGGTTTGCAGTTTACAGTCTTTTTAAATGATTATTAACAAATGTTTAAATAACCAGATATATCACTTTTTCGTTTTCTAGTGCCTAGTTTTACAGGCAGGCAGTAGTACCTAAAAGAAGTTTCTCGGAAACTAAATTACTCAGCATATTTTATAAAGAAGCGGTTTTTCATTTAACGCGTATGTATTTCACTGTAAGCTGGTTTTCTCTTCTTTGAATATTAAACCGTTATTCACAATTATTCTCCTGCAACACCTTGGCTGACTACTCAACAAGTTTAGTATGTAAACGGGAAAATTGTTCCGGTCAACGTTTTTTTTTTTTTTTTTTTTTTTGGAGCACATACTTTACTTTGCAAAAAGCGTATTTGTCTATCATTTACAATTGGTTATTTTTTTTAGCCATTTTCTTATTTGATGCATGTTCTTACAACATGGCTCTGACCACAACTGAAATACACAAATTGTGTAGTTTAAGACAACTTTATCATCTCATTGAAATTTATGTAATTAAAAATCTCAACATATATTGTATTGTTATTGAATAAAGCTATAAAACCAGACAAGGTAAGAATTTTTACCACATTTATTAAATAGGGGTCTCTAGTATTGAATATCTTATTGGAAAAATATACTTGTTCTTAAATTCGTATGATCGAAAAGGCTATTGAAAGAAATGTAGGACAAATGACATTTATTAGGCAAACATTTTAGTGTTATTACAAAACTTCGTTATCATATCCAATACTTACTCCATATTAATGTCTTTATTCCTTTAATAAGAACGTAATACCTCTCAGTAATGTGTATCTAATAAAAAAGCAAATAGTTCCTAGTAAGAAGACTGTTATTAAATATTTTCTCATAACTAGCTCCGAGGTACGAGATCAAAGCATCTATTGATCAAGGTATAACTGAAATCATACTAATGAAAAAAAGTAACATATGTTTGCATTGCAGAATTATTTTGTCGATGAAAATAAAATACTTTCTAATCTTAAAAAAAATATTGAGTTATTTTGATTTGCAATATACTATTTGATTTACGAGACCCAAATTTGATTTTATGTACAAAAGCATAAATATAAATGTCCAGTGTATAAAATATACACTATAAGGTACGATGTTAAATTTTTGCCTTGTTTCATACTACAGTATATGAGTTAAGAAATATCAATTTATACAGTAAATTGGCTCTTAAAAATTGCAACATTTCGTCATTAAATGTTAGGTGCTTTTTTTTTTTCATTTCCAGGTTTTGGGGGGAAAACATACTAAACTGTTGAAATTGAGCCACCAGTGGGACAAAAATATTTCTTCGTAATAGAGGTGTATTCACAATAGAGGGGTTTTTCAGGCTCAATGTTTCGCTGGTAGGGAAATAAAAACTGTCCGCCTAAGAGGAGTGTCCGTTAACAAATGTTTCGCTGTTTACTTCATTTATTATTATAAACTAAAAAAAATTACATCTTGAATTATCCCTAAAAAAGACCTTTTACTGTGGATGGATGGTTAAATAGTAAAAGAATCACAAAAATATCACGATAATTGACATACTATATTTTTTTCCAAACTGATTTAATCTTTTACTTTTTAAATAGGTTTTTTTTATGTTTAAAGAAATTACTTAAAATATCTTAAACAGATTTTTAAGCTCTCTAACTAACATTATCAAACATCCTCATTTTCCGTTAATACCAATCAAACTTTTTCAAATGTGTTTTTGCCACTGACACACATTACAAAAAACCACTGTCTGATATATCATCCTTGCGATTGATCACAAAATAGAAAAGTTAATGCCTTTGATAAGGCAAGTCTTTTTTTAAACAAAATTATACATTTAAAACGCGTTTTCATGCTATTTTATTTAAAACAAAAAGGAGATAAAACCACACGATGACAATAAAAAATCTTCAGGCCCTGGAAATGTCGATTTGATTGAGTATTGATTTCCAACGTACAAAGTGCTAGATGGGAATACATAGTGTTATCCAAGGATGGTCAAACACTAAGCAGAATGGAAGATTGATATTCAGCAATATCATTAGCATTGCAATGAACTTAAAACGGAGAAATGCATTCAATATTTTTTTACCTACATTCAGCAAATTCAAGTGTAAAAGTTAAATTTAAAGGCATGAATTTCGTCAATGCATTAATTAATGATAAAATCATTTTTGCAAAAAGAAATCCTTTGTGCGATGAAATTAATCCTTTTATGTTTTTTCTTCTATTGATAGTTTATCTTTTGTTCTATGACTAAGCAAATCACAAAACTCATAGAATTTTTTATAGAATTTCTATTAAGTGCTATTAGAAGATTATATTTGTACTTGGTAGTTGTAAATTTACTTTATATGGAAATATATTCGTACATACAGTGATGTCTCACTAATACATAGGTGCAAGAAACCAACAAAAGAAGAAGAACGCACAAATGAAAGAGACGTATAAATTGGCGCGATTTCACTACAAATACATTTGGAGAACTTGTATTTCTTCGATATTTTATTAGATTTAGGTATTAAACAATCCATTACTAGGATAATTTATTCATTTGTTATTTTTAATTTCGTTCCAGATGACGAAAAATAGGGCATTGGAAAAAAAGATTTTTATTAGTAAAGCAAACGTAACACATTGATTTTGGCATCGCAAGAAAGATCTATTAGCAACAGAGGAATGTATTTTGTGCAGAATATAATGATTCTTTATAAGCATAGAAAGTAAGGTTACAAAATTTACACATAGGTCATACACTACTTTGTTCCTTAAAAACGTACAATCGAATTCATTTATTATTTTTAATAAGCTAAGATTCGTAAAAAGAACTTCATGATTCCTTAAAAACATTTAAGTGCTTTAAAAAAATAAATCCTGTATTGTCCCATTATCTTTCAATTCTTCAGTGGCAATTCTTACCGAAAAGGAGTTTTACATACTCTTAATTAACTATTCCTTTATATGAAATGCAGTAAATGGAAAACATCTAATAAAGCAGCACTCATTGTCATTCAATACAGAATCAATCCCAGCATTCAATATTATATTACAAAGGGTAAAAAAAACCTTTAATACTTTCCAGTTGAAGATGAAAACTATGTTGAAACTAAAAATTGCGTGGTTCGTTTTTTCCCATTACAAACAGAATATTTTGTTATCGTTCAGATAAAATCCGTGGTTGACGAAACTTGGAATAATTATTTAGTCACAATTATTTCATTTCAACGTATTATGTCGGGAGAAGAAAATGTTTTCATAAATACAATATCCATAGATTTAGAGCGGAGCGTGGAGTAGAAGCCCAAGCAATGGTGCAACGATATTTTACTCGAAACGAAAGTGGAACAAACAATTTTTTTGTGCCTTCACTGCTCCGAATTTATTTTACTTTAATTTTTTATCATATAAAAGAAAATAATTAAAGAAGAAGAAGCGAGATTAATAATATTATTTCTCAAAATTTTCTGAAGCTATGAGCGGAGCTGGAGGAGAATTCAGAAAGCCAAAGCAACTACTTAGAAGTCGGAGTAGAGGAACTCAAGAAACAACGGCTCCAAATCCCTTGCCAATACAGTTCTACCATCAACCGAAGCGATATGCCTGGCAGAGTGCCAAGAAAATTCCATTCATGTTCAAGGGAGGAACTGCTTGTATAAGGAATGTGCCAATTTTGTTCTCATGCTGGTTCGTTTAGCGTACTTCGTTTCTTCCGAACTGATTCTGTGTGCCAGTTTATAAATTAGTTGCTCTCAACAAACAGAGAAGCAAACATTCTGATTCACGTACTAAATAAACGCACTTGCAAACCGTACTTCTCTAAAACTCCAATGGATTCGTTTTTTCAGCCATGCGCAGAAGGGTCCAAATGTCAAAATTCCGTGGTCGAACTCTACCAGATACTTTTGTCTAAGTAAACAACTTTATCAACTAATTTATTAAATATGCATGGGCCTATATTGTGCTTCGACATAACAACTTTAATTATTATTGATAAATAATAGAATATTAGAATGCATGTGTAGTCGCCTCTCCTGACTACATATGCATTCTAATATTTAATTATTCTCGCGCATTTCCCACTACTATATTTCTCTGCAGAAGCCACATTTCATTTCTAAGAACTTGGAAAGTTTCTAAATATCTATCAAGAACTATAATATGGCTATTGCAACATTGATGGAATTAAAATTAATGCTAAACCTTGGATTTTCACAGGATGCTTAGTAATTTTCAAATAGTTCGCACAGCTATACCTTCGAAATAGTCGCATAGTAAGAATTCCTTTAGCTCCGGAGATATGTCTTGAATAGAGCTAGTCTCCTATGAAATGCGACAGGTGAAATTTCTATTGCTCTTATACCTTTCAGTTTGGAGCCTTGTTGCTACCCCTTCCTACGTCAATTTTCTACTTGCAAGGCCTTCTTGTGAGCTGCGAATCGCAAATCTTACACAAGACACAAACAGACAATGTTCTGCTAAAATTCTGAGTGCGATGCCCATTGAATGTCAATTGTCGACAACATGGACTTAACCGCAGACTACTTTGTAGATTCAATGTGTTTCGTTAACACGTCAGGCCGGCAATTTAATTGACAAGCCATTGGTTTAGGAGGATTTATTTTACCTACAGGCCAATTAATAGAAAAGCGTGGTTTGTGTCATATACTTCACACGAAACAATTTTTATTCCCATACATTATTTCGTTTAATATTTAAAGCGAATAACTTCTAATGTTTTTGCAGAATTTTTATTTTGCCCAAAAATAAATTTTACGAGATTTTCGTTCCACCACAATACTTTGAATCACAAAATGAAAAAAAAAAACGAATTTTTCAAAGAACAGTAAGTAAATTGAAAAGGTTGCAAAGATAAGAAATTTGATTATAAATATGCCTTACAAATAAACACTCATTTTGCAATATATGTTTACTTTGTAAATGGCAGACATAAACCAGCATATTTTGTTATTCTTTTGCTGGTATTACAGTACTTATTCTTGCATTTTTACTAATCATCATAAAGATTTTTGGTCAATATCCTTTTTATTTTTATTTCTTACATTTTTAAAATTATTTCTTTTATTTATTATTTCCCCCGCATGATTAAGTTCAGTAACTTTTTTTCATGATATTTGTAAGTATTTTACATTCATTTCACAATAAACTATTTGTTACTTTTAAATTCAAGATTTTCGTTACCTGTTGCGTACAGTGTGTTATGTGATTTAACGATCAAATGCAATAACAGGTAAAAGTTTTTGTCGTCCCCCCCCCCCCCAAAACCAGCATTGTTAAATAAAAATCATTTCTATCATTCCTGTCTTTCTTAGAATGGCATGCATAAGTTAACATAGCTGTAGTTTAAATGAGAAGCCAGCAAAAAGACTGGACAAAGTGAGCCGTGGAAGAAATTATTGCCGCCAAAGTGATTAGTCGCCAAGTGCTTGTCTATGAAGTTGGAGATATGATTCTCAATGAAATCGAGGATTCCTTAGTATTTATTTCGTCTCATAGATACAACTGGCTAGAAACTTTATAATGTGTTAAAGTAATCTAATGAAAAAAATTCGGATTAAAAAATCACGCATAAAATCACACAGATATTATTATTTTATCACCAAAACATTTATGTTCTTTACCTTTAAAATTATATTTTTATTGAACTATATTTGTGATATTCGGGACATTTTCTGTGGAATGGCAGATATGATATTAAACACATTATATGCTTACCTTCGGTTCTTACAAAAACACGTTATTTCGTCAGAACACCAAACAACTGCGACTTTATGTACAGTCTAGAGAAAAAATTAAAAAAGAAAGAAAGAAAATGCACTCCCTCACCTTCAAATAAAATTTATACTAGAAACACATAAAATACGAAAATTTATGAGGAATTCATGCAATATAATTAGGCGGCCAGCTTATGATTAAAATGAACGTCATTTCTAACATATGAAACAGAACCCCGGTTGTTTTAATACTTACGTACAACGACGTCTTGTAATTTTCAGATTTTTTTTTAATGAACATAACTTCTTACTAAAGTATTAATATAAATATCCAAAAAAGCTCTATATTACTTTAAAAACAATCTAAACTAATCTCAGTATTTAAATATTGCATAAGCTTGTATTGTCCATTTGGAATAAAATTCGTTTCCAATTGTTTTTTAAAAACTTAAGTTAAATATACTACAGAAGTTCAGCAATTACTTTTCTATTTCCTAACTTACTTATTTTCCGGGTAAAATACTCGTGTTATCTTATAGAGATATTGCATACGTAATTTTTTTCCCTACGGATCACACAATCGCTTCGAAATTATAATAAACCTAAAAATTTAAAAACAATAAATTATCTAAAAAAATTACATTTCCATATACTGTTTAAGTGTATTTTACCGTTATAAGGAAAACTTATTACATATATTTCATGCAACTTTTAAGAACCAACAATCACAGAATCTTAACAACATTTTTCTCGAATGCAAAATTCATAGGAATCGTATTCTTAAGTGGAAAATATTGGGATCATTTATGTATGAAATTGAAGACGCGTCTGATCCATTCCCATGTTGTTTTATTATTAATGGATTTATTAAGGTTTAACGACTAAATGAAACGACTGTATTAATCTTTCGTTTATGTTATTTGCAAATCCAGACTATACAAATTAACTCCATAGTGTCGAGCTTAGTGTGCACAGCTTCCGTTGCATGCTGAGATTACGCGTTAGTTTAACTAAAAATACATCCGCAATAAAAATTAGGAAAAGGAACGAAAGAAAAATCAAAATTTGAATTTTAAATGTCTTTATTGCGAGTATTTTATACAACTTTCACAAGCGTATTATTTCTCAAAAGAGACTATATGGCATAACTTTTTATTCAAATATAGTAATATTACCTTTAATTTAAATGTATGTTCCGTAACAAAATTATCTCTTCTGTATTTTTGAGCTGTGCATTCTAATTAGACTTTTAAAGGGAGGAAAAACTCTGTTTAAACCCGGAAATAAACCGTTTTTTTTTTTTTTCTTGGAGAGAGAAATTTTAAAACTTCCAAAACACGGGAATTTTGAAAGGTTGGTTTACTATTTTCCTAATTTCACAAAGTAATTTTGTTTTTAAAGACATGATTGATAATTAATTATGTTGACGATAGATATATGACTCATCTAGATTCAAAACCAGATACATCAACTTTTTTACACTTTCTAACAGTTTAAAGTAATCTTCATGTGGTGTTAATTTTTTAAGTTTCTAAAGCAGCTACATCATGCAAAAAAGTGTGTTTGAAATGTGCCGGTTTGTTACAAAACCAAATCCCCCCCCCCCCCATTCCATCGACCATACTTGTCAGCTCTTCTTTTTTCCCCTCCAAATATTTTCCAAGGAAAACTTATTTTTGTGTTAAAATTTCAGCAAGTTGAAAGTCTATCTCAATGCTCGTTGCTAGAAATTCGAGTTTCTTAGATATTAGTTTTTTGCCCGCCGAGAAAATTTTAATTTTTAGGATGTAACTGGTTTTGAAACTAGCCTACTCATATATACTTTAAAATACAGAAATTTACCTCTCATGTCGAGCTTAGAACAGTATGCGCTTTAACCAATAAGCATCACCAAATCACAATTTCATTTTTCTTGTTAAATTTATCCTAACCGTTTAAACACCAAGTTGAACCTGACGGATCGGCGCTAAACTTTCCCTTTTTGGTTTTTGCATGGTGAATCCACAAAGAAAGATGCAAGATTTCAACTTTTCTTGCGTTCGGTAAGTGACATCACGCATTTGCTGACTGTCTTACGTTTTGTGCACAAAAAGCTACTGCACACTCGACGTATGCTTCCTTGCGTATCCTACGTTTAAATGTGTAGGCCCTTTATTCCCGTGTGTGTGTCGGTTCTTGCGTACTTACGATACTAAATGTTCATTTCATGAGTCATCATGTAGGGATTTTTTTGGTCGATTATTTAAAAAAAAAAATAGAATTATTAAAAATGTATTATGGCTTGCCTATCGACCAGCGAATTGGAGTGGCCGATAGAGAGCGTGTACGAAACGGCAAGTAAAACCGACTTTTTAGTTAATAAAGAATGAATTAACGCGAAAACGTTAAAACGTTTTCTACATTAACTAACAATGTTGATGCGACTTACGAATAAATTACCTATTTTTTAACTTTAATCCAATGTGTTTTAATACGACATCTGCAATACGGAGAAAGGTGATTCGTCTTGATTTACTAAAGGATTCCTTAGTCATACGAAAAAATACACCGGGAAAAAAACGCGATAAAGATGAAGAAAGGAAAAGGCAAAGAGCGGAAGGTAGAACAAAAAGAAAGAATAATTGTGTGCATGAAGGGATAGAATACAGTTAACGGTCCGAATCCATTAGCGCGTAAAAGTGTCAGGATATTTCTGTCAGCCTCTGAAAAGAATCCTCCTTTGTTCCTCATATTGAGGATATGGGCAAAGTTGCTTTCTTTCATCTTTATATAAGATCTTGGATTGCTCGTACATAGCCCTAAATAAGAAGTAATAAATAGTAAAGGACGTAAGGATTTAACGGAATGCTTTTTATGGTGTCATTTGGGGCTGCTAAAATCGTTAAAATTGTAACATTATGTTTTTAAGTTGAAATGGTCTTGAGAGTAATTTCCTCTCCCAATATCTCAAACTGAACCAAACTACAGTTTTACCATGAACCAAAGTGATCTGCCTGGCGGTGTGCCAAGAAGAATCCATTCTTGCTCAAGGACGGAACTACAGGTATAAGGAATGTGCTGTTTTTGTTCTCGATCTGGTTCGTTTAGCATACTCGAGTTCTTTCGAACTGAGGCTATGCTCCAGTTTATAAATGTAGTTGCTTTCAACAATTAAGGAAGCAAATATTCTGATTTGCGTAACGAACCAGATCGAGCTGCAAAACGAACTTCTCCAAAACGCGACTGGATTCGTCCTTTTCTGTCATGCGCAGAAGCGTGCAACGGTCAAAATTCCGCGGTTGAACTGTACGGATATGTTAGTATGATTGAGAACGAAAACAGAAATATACCATTCACTTAATAAGAGATTTAATTTCTAAATGGTTCTAGAAACCAAATTCAAAGGTAGAATCATATATCAAAGAAGAATCTTTTACGGGGGGGGGGGGGGCTTATTTTGCTACGCATTGCGCTTGTATTGTTCCTTTAAAAAGCATAAAAACGAAATTCAAGAACTTTCAGAGCAATGACAAATCGTTTCATTAATATTAGCAATTTATTTTTAAAATGGTTTTTTGAAGTTGCGGATTTTCCAAAACACGCACGTTAATTAGATGTTCCCAAAAATACAATGGTTTGTTTTAAATGAAAACATAATGGATTTAATAAATAGACAAAAATGCTTCATTTGAGGAAAATTAACAAATTAATTTTAAAAAGTTGTTTCCTCAAACACCGAATTCATTCAAACATACTATGTGTAAAAAATTCTGCTCAGAATAATACGTGGGCTAACTCAGTGACTTTCCATGAAGTACAGTCAAGTACCTCTTGGGACTTTCACTTCTGATAGCATGCTAATAATGTGTTTAAAAATTGATTTAAATGTACTATTTTAAATGATACTTACACAACAGTTTATAGTTATGTCGGTATGTCCTTATAAAATAAATATAATTAAATACTAGCTGCTCCAGATTTGAGATCTTCCACTCAACTTGAACATTTGAAATTTTGATTCATGCATGGAACATTTTCCAATATCTTAGGAAGCTCAATATTCAAACAATAAATGGAAGACCAGTTTCCCTGTAACCTCGAAGCACGTGCACGTGTATGCGATATCTTGCAAAATTTGTGCCTAATTTACGTCTATTAGTGTGCCTAAGTTACGTTTTTTTTATTATTCTTTTTTTTTTAATTTTTAACTTATTAGCAGTGTTTGCAAATTTAAAACTAAATACCAGACAGCGGAGGGAAACAAATCGGATATCCGGTATCCGGCCGATTCGTTTTAAAACGTTCGCTTTAAACATTATCGTCTATACAGAAATACAGATATGCAAATACTGTTGTTGATATGTCCAATACAGTGTTTTTTCTTGCACCGGCAGTGACGTTATACTTTGTTTTTCGTATTTTTCTCGTACACTATGGCTTGTACAGGAACGCTTCTTTGGGCAGTTTTTATATACTCCCAACGAGGAATCTAGCTGTACAAAATTTATGCGGTCATTTTGGGACACCCTGTATAACAATCTAGAACAATATTATTTTAACATTTCACTGTAATTATAATTCAAAATGTTGCACTGTTAAAAATTTCCGTGAGAAAATAGTAAAATAACCATTTATTTGATTGTTATTTTACCATATTTATATACAACAGTTGAATAACCATTAAAAAGATGGTACTCAAACCGCTGATTGCGAAAAAAATCGTTTATTCTCTGTTTATCCTAAAGAACGTTTAACTAACCATAATTTTCAAGCGCTCAATAAGAATCGGGCGTCCATCTTTTTGCGAAACCATACCGGTCGTTCGTTGTTTTAAAATAGGAATATGGATTTATCAGTTGAAAGAAATCTGCACGTGTATATAAAAAAAAGAAGAAAAAAAAAGTGGCTTAAGCAGTGGTTACTAAATAGAAACATATATACACGTAAATCAAAAATTGGAGACATCGGATTCCCGAACTGTTTGCGAATGAGAGAACCCATAATTTGAGCTGCTGAGGCTTGTTAGTATTTTAATTTTTGCAGCAAATAAAATGATTTTCGTCAATATACAGTAAATTTAGACTAAAAATGACTTTGGATCCAATCAAAAACTGAAATCTCAATTTTAAGGCAGTTTGCCTGTTGGGAAAGAATATTTATTGATAAATAAACGGCCGCTTCCCGTGGTTTAGATGGCCGAATGGCTAGCGAGCAAGGTTGGTGTTCTTGTAGTCCCGGGATCGATTCCTGCAAGCTTCGTTTGCGGTTTCCACGTATCGAAATTGTTCAAAAGCGGTAGAAATTTTGTTTTGAAACCATTTTTAAATGATAATAATAATTTAACTTTGTGCAAGTAAACAGTAAATGGGAAATGTTTCTGGTTTCGTTGCTATGAAATTTTAAATATGAAAATAGCTAAAAAGTGATCCATTTTCCCCCACCTGACCCTATGTAATTTGAATCCTTTTTCCTATTTGTAGCCACGCAAAATACTTGTTTAAAATACAGTAATAAGCTGCATGACTGAAATGTTTCAAAGATCTATTATTTCTAGAATTAAAAATAATGACCAAAAGCATGTTTGTACTACAGATACAATTTATAATTTTTCACATTTTACTCATATACACACACAATGGTATACACGCACACAAAGTATCCGAATGTTGTTTTGAATTTTTAATTTCATGAAAACATAAATAATTCTTGAACTGAACCGAGTCTCGAAACGATCCCTTGTAGAGTCATGGAATTATTTTGGAGTACCGAAAATACAGTTCATTATTTATTATCATTTTTAATTTACATTGGCGGAACTTACTCATAATCATATCAACTTCTGCCGTTAAATTTAAATCTACCGAACATGAAAGATGCATCTTCGCAGATAAATTTTAAACCTTGCAAAGCCTCATTATAGTAATGTTTAGTTAAGAAATGATCGTTTGATGCAGTAAAATATAACTAGGAATGAAAATGAGAAGTGCATATGGTAGTAAAGTTAGTATAATAAGTAAAAACCCACTTTGAAAGCATTATTATGTAATTAATAATATTTGCAAAATAAGAATAAATGTGCTCCTGTCTCACTGAATGTTTACTTTTTAATTTTCGATATAAAATAAATGGTTAAATTAGAGCAAAGTAAATTGTATTTTTTTAGTGCACTAAACGTTTCTGTGAAAATGAAGGAATAAAACTTTTTCAGTAAGCATACATAAGTACTTGTGTTAATATCAAATGATCAAGTTTTTTTTATATCAGAATTGTACAGTATTATACAAAATTCTTATAATCAAAGTAACATCATAAAAGTGAAATAATATACTATATATTTTATTAAAATATTAAAATTCATATTTACATAAGGAATAACCTATGCATAACGTATGCATAATCATAACATAATTTAAAAAAAAATACTCCAAAGCTCAAAATTCTTATAAATATTATATAACGCATGTTATGCTTTAAGATAAGACTAAAAAAATCATGATATTGGCCGGAAAACATATTTTTCCAGTATTAAGACAAACACAAAACATCAAAGTCTGTACTATATATTTACATGCCATGAATCCCCGCGAAAAGCCTGCAAAATCGCCTTAAATAATCTTTGAGCTATCTGGTCACTTGATAATGCTTTTTTTTTTTTGATTCGACGATTCTGCAAAAACCATCTGGGTCTGTTACGCCCGCCGTGAGAAAAAGGGACCGGTTTAAGTATATTAAGTGCCTACAATTGTCTGTCGTTCACTTTAGTTTTTGTGTTTTAAAATCGAAACTGAATTTAAAAAGGGATTTAAAAGAGTTTTTTTTTTAATGTTATTGAATATTTATATATATATATATATATTTTCTAAAAATATTTTTTTATTTTAGAAAACGTATTATTATTTTCAACACGAAAGTAGTATTAAAAATTTAGTACCGATATCTTGTAATATTATCGATACCAAATTATATCATCTCCGCATATACACAGTAGCCTCTCAACATAAAAATTGCTTCAAACTGAAGATAACAATATTTAAAAAAATGACAATAGTTTTTTAAAAAGGCAAAATAAACAAGACTGAATACGATTCTGTTGCAAAAGAAAAATAAAGTATCAAAGAAAACTCCATACCATTATAGGCCCACATTTTAGGACCATAACTAGATAATTAACTAGCTAGCATTTTCTGCTTGATAAGTTATATCCAGCTTTCCTTTTCCTTTTAACACGAACAACATTTTGTATCTCTTACCATGTCTTCGATCTTTTTAACTGGATTTACCGGCGTGAAGTATTACATGCTACAAAAAGGAAACGTGTTCAAGTGTTTCTCTGAAACACCTATGTTTCAAAAAGAAGAACTGCTATATAGGAGTGGAAAATAATGCATCGCATAGGTTATGTACTTCCAGTGTTGTTTCGACTGTCATATTTAAAAATATATTCATGTTTTTGAACTAAATTTAGTTAGAAGTAAGACGTGCGTACTAGCAGAAATTGGTGTTATAACAGTTATAGTGAGATAATGTATGAGACAATATTTGTAGCTGATTAACTGCAAGTACGTCTTCTATGTTTACTTTCTAAGGAACAGTGAAACGTGTACTAAAAATATATGCATGGTGTTTGTAAATAAATGTACTTAAATAAAAAATAGAAACCATATTTTACCTTATCTAAATTTCTGCGATGGAAATTTTGCTTTATTGGGCATTATTTATGTTATGCAAATACTTCTAATACTTTCGTTCTTTTTTTTTTCTTTCTAATGGGGCTGCGTATCTCGCTAACCTTTGTAGACCCCCGGAAACCAGCATCCATTCTTTCAAGTAGAACTATCGGAGGATGCCATTACCACTTGAGAATTTTGACGCTCAGCTTCCCCCAGGTGGCGGCACCTGAGCTCTAAATGATGCGAAACTGCACTAGGAATTTAATTTAGCCAAGAGTATCCAAGCCAAACAGATATTCAATGGATCTTTAACATGCCGCAATCATACAAAATGTTCTCTGACGATTTTCTGCATCTTAAAAATCCACCGACTTGGACCAGGTTTGATCCTGTGAACTTGGGCGTACGAAGCCAGTGTCTTACCACTACGCCCCCCCCCCCCCCCTGCCGGCAGAAAGAGAGAAATGGCCGAAATTACTTAATGTCCCCAAAGCTTTTTTAAGGCCAGCACCCAAAAATGTCGAAAAAAACGAAAGTTTTTTTAATGGCTTATATAGTAAAATAAATCCGTAAACATGTTCCCTGAAAGTTTCAGAAAAATTGACATTTTCCCCAAAAGTGAAGATGACGTATTGTGAAACAACTCAAATTAATGAGTGGTTTCGATGCTTCCATAATGAATTGTTACGAGCAGTTTAAGTGCAATTTGTTAAGTTCAATTTTAAAGAAATCTGAAATTGTATTGAAACGAGTAGATACATTCAATTCAGAAACAGCTCATAGTTTCCAACCAGTTTCTGAATGTTGTTAATAAAGTTTATTTTAACTATTTTTATGGAACTGGTATTCATTCGCGTATTAGTCGCATTTGCATATTAAACTAAAACAGTTCGAAGAAAAATTGAGGTTTACATGCGAGTAAACACTATATGTTTCCATTTTTTTTTAAATTTAGAGACACTTTCAACGTTACAGGATCGTGTTTATAGATATTCAATAAATTCAATTCAAGAGTTTGTTCATCAAATATCTTCAAGCAATTGATTTTGTCTCTCCGCATCCAAAAACGTAACGATATATTATCTTAATGTGCTAAAGAAAACGTTTTCTGCGAAACACTATACTTTAATGTATTTTTTTCGCTTGTTAAAAAGCAAAATATAAAGTATCGGAATGTGAAACTTTTGAGAAACTTTTTTTGGATGAGTGATAGTGTAGAAATTAATTATTCTGCGGAATTTTCTTTTTTAATATTTTACCTCAGCATACTTGAAATCTCATAAAAATTTAGGCCTGGGGAAAAGTATAGCGCAAATATTAAGTAGTTCAATCAAGAATACCTCTAGATGTAGCATTTGTTGCTATGCGACCTGAGCTCACTTCTATGCATGGAAAAATATATTCCTCTGTGGCACAGACATTTTATTTTTTCTCCAACAAACGGGGGGGGGGGGGGAGGTCGGATGTAGAAGGCTGTCTAGTCAAACGAAAAACTATTTTCGCAACTATTTAAACTCCCGGGTTTCTGATGAATTAGAATTCAATCTGCAGCAATTTTACTTTATATTCTTTGGTTCTAGTAACATTAAACCCATATGTTTTTCTTATATTCGTTCATGGCAGCTCGGCGTTACTCATAATGTACAAAAGCCATTTTGGGTAATTTTTTAATTTTTTATAGCGTTGTTTTTTTGGGGGGTGGGGGGTAGGGGGGCTTTTAATCTGTAGTTTTATTAAAATTATTATTATAGCTAGGGACCGTCCATAAATGATGTTATGCTTATTTCCAATATATTTGAGACACCTCCCCCCTTTGTCACATACCAGGCTATGTTGCATAAGCATACTGTCACATTTCTTGTTACCCCCAACCTTCCCCTTGTCACAATTTCCCCCTCGAAGCGTGACATCATTTATGAATGATCCCTTATTATTTATATATATGTTTTTTTTTTGTGGAGGGGGGGGGACTACTTTTTCAATCAAAGTGTGATTCAAATGTTGCCCTGCCAAAACTAAAAATCCTATAAAAGCCCATATACTTATGTACATAGATCCACTATTACATAAAAAATTGATTGTTGTGTCTGAAAATAATTAAATATTCCACACATAGATGTAAGTACAAGTTTAAAACATTAACTTTGAAGAAGAAAAGAACTACAACGTTAATTAAACAGACATTTTACATAAAGTTGCAACGCGTTGTAAAAGTTTCAAGATTAAGAAGAAACATTTTTTAACGCAAAAGACGCAAGCTTCTAGATTAAAGCCATCCGTCTGAAGCCAAAATCCTCTTCATCCAAAACCTATTTCTTTTACTTTGTAAAAAGGATTCCGTGTAATCTCGTAATAAAAGTCTTCCAACTTTAGCAAATATAAATATTAATAATCACGTGATTTTGTAATTAGAAAAGTGTTTTCTCTTTCCTGAACATTTAACCTTATGGGAGTTACGAATTGTGCTAAATAGTATCATTATACGTAAAAGACGTGTACATGAAATATATATGCATCCACCCTAGAAAATATGCTTGTCTAAGTGCTAATACTGAACCACAATATATTGTGAAACAAATTTCAAATGATATGATTATCACACAGATTGAAACATACTGTACACTGAAATCATACATGCAATTTGGAAAGTTACTGAATTAATTAAAATAGTGTTCTGCATCAAATTAAAATTCAGAGAGCATTAGGAAATAACGTCCCTTTTAAAAAGTAATCTATACAGAAGTTGTACATGGAATTTTTGAAAAAATAACATTGTTCATGTTAAAACAGCCTAATATAAAAATATATAATTCGAATAAAGTCTATATATAAAGAGATATAGTAGAACTTACAACTGAGGCACTTGGGAGGGAGGGACATAGTATATAAAAAACAGGCAAGAAAGCCTTTTCTTTCGAACAGCTCAATTTTCTCAGTCTATTCAACGAAAAAGCACAAACAGGTAGATTCTACACATCCAGCATTAAAATCGATCATTTGAAAGTCAGTTTTTGTTTTTCAAACTCCTTTTTCTTTTTAATGAGGCTGCTTATGCTTACTAACCATTGTAGACCTAGTGCATTCCCCGGAAAATCGGCTTCCATTCACCACTGTCGGCGGATGCGATTATCACTTTGTAAATGTTTGACCCTCAATTTCGCCCTAGATGGCGGAACCTGAGCTCGAGCTCAGGTGCCGCCATCTAGGGAAAACTGAGGGTCAAACATTCACAAAGTGAATGATGCGAAATTGCACTAGGAATTGAATTTAGCAGAGAAGCATCCAAACCGAATGTCTACTCAATTGAATTTCTGCATCTGGAAAATCCATCAACTTGGTCCAGGTTTGATCCAGCGAACTTGTGCGTACAAGCCCTGTCCCTTACCCCTTCGCCGCCCAGCCGGCCGGGTTTTTTTTTTCTAACTGTTCGTCATCATTTGGTAAGGCCTGCTCATGTCAATTTTCTAATGCAGCCTACAACACATTACACAATGAATTTTGTTTTCGTTTTTAAACCGTTCCTCCTTTCTTTTCCTCCATATATTTTTTAGGTACACAGAATCATTTATATATCGTTGCTTGAAAAGAATAGGGACGCAGCTCAAAAAAGCATCTTTTTCAGGAGACCAGTTTTTAAATTGTTGCGATATGTAATTTATTGTTGTTTCATTCATCACAATTCCTAATTATTGTAATGCCCCTTAAAACTAGTTAATACTATTCTTTTTGTTTATTTCATGAAGTTTTTGTCCTAGCCTTTCAGGGTTCCTAGAAATTTTAATCAAATTTATGAGACTTTGAGTTGTGTCTCTTTCGAATAAAAACAACAATTTGAGGAATAGTGTAATAACCCTGAAAAGGTCTTTAAAAAATTTTAACATTAAAATCAATACAGACACAACTCCAAATATGTCTCTATTGTCCATAATAAAATTTTATGAAAATATCCAACATAACAGCAGTACAGACACAACACAAAATGGGTTTCTATTGCTTTATAAGGGACTATATCACTTAGGACTTAATCGGAGTTGTGCCTTTCTTCAGTAAAATTGGCAGTACTTACCCACGCAGCAGTCGAAACACAACACGAGTTATGAATCTGTTCAACAAAAAAAAGGCGTTTTATTTTCATTCTGAAAATACACTTATGGTACCTAGGGGCAACTTTGTTATCTACAACTTGGTTCTTTATTCCATATAAAGGATCAATTTTTTTTAAAGTATTATCAATTAAAAATCTCATTTTCAGTATTTTTTGAGTTGTGTCACTATTCTTTTCAAGCGACGATATGCTTATGACACTGCTTTAGGGATATGAATAAAATAAAGAAATAGATGGAAATTCTCATTTATGAAAGTACTGCACTTTATTGAGTATGTTTTCCATGGTGCTACTTTATTTAACCTCAACCCTTGCTGTAATAGACCCAATATTTTATTTCTAATTAACCAATACTAAAATCTAGCAAATCGCAAAGATTATATTTTGCTGTAATTTTTTATAGATTTTGCTGGGTTTGCTGTCGATACCTCCTAGATAATCCGAAAGAATTGCTCATTCTGCAATAAATAAACAGCATAGTTTTATAGCCCCCCACCCCCTTGTTCCCTTTTTTTTCTTCACCTCTTTACCCTACCTCTAAGCATTCGTACCAAAAGAAGCTTATATATTTACTTAGAGGACAAATAGTACAATCTTCGGCTTAGAACACTTATGGCAGCACAATCCGTGGCTCAATGGGAAAGTAACTGAATGACATGAATTTGCGATAAGCTGATTAATGTCAATTGCATAATGATTTATTTTCATTTAGAAGCTAATGATATAATCGAAATAATCATTAGAAAAATGAAACGTATGTGACACATAAACGGTGGTAAATGACTGCTAGTATAACGTAACTTTTAATAAAATTTAATGAAATAGTTTTTACTCATTACTTAATCCGTGGGCAAAATGATGTCTTGGAATTTAATTCATTTATTTATTTTATATATTTATTTTAAAAACTACGTGAAAAGGGGGAGGAGGGATGTAGTTTCTCACTAACGCATAAAAACGCACTTCTAACCAACACTGTTCCGAAAAGAAGTTATTGCAACATTTCAGCAAGCATTTCATACAACAGACTTGTTTTATATATTCAATTGCTTATTTCCATTGGCTTATTCAAATGCTATAAATAAGATTTACCGTATTTTTATTCCTCGCGATGTATCTTTTGATTCATTTCAGATAATTAAAATCATGTCACTTAAAAAATTAAGAATACTTTAAAATGTTTAACTTTCAGTAAGAAGAAAGCTAAAATAATAAATGTTTCGAAATGCAGTGAGTGATTCTTTAATTATTATTTTTAGTTAATGTTTTGGTAACACGTTGAAAAAATCGCGAAGGAATAAAAAGTTTCTGCAACCACTTTTTCTGTTAATCGAACTCTTTTTCAGTCCCATCTTCGAACCGGAATAATTTTTGTCCTTAAAAAGTAGTTATCAGCAAAAATGCTGCAGTGCAGTTTTTGAAACAATATTCAATTTAAAAAAGAAGCTAAGCATTAGCTTCAGAAATGTAGTTTTTTGGCATGTTATTTTTGACATGTAACACATCATCTGCTTCAATTCAAAGCTGCTTAGACTATTACTATAATTAAAGCATTTTAAATACTTTTTTTCATACATGGGGATTTACTAATGAAAATGTATCCACCGAGTATTTCTGTATGAGTATATGTGTTTATTGGGGGCCCTAAGAAAAAAATCTTATCAGTGCCGGCAAATAAAATTAATTGTTTTGATTTAATACCAATTGATCTTAAGTAGAACAGACAGGGAAAAACAAATTGCTCCTTTTACTTTATGAGGCAGTTATGCATGTGTCTATAAAACCTTTGAATTTTTATGTAGGCAAAATGTAGTAATCTTTCAAGCGCATGGTCACTGTTTCATTTGAAAGTGTTTCTTATCACTTGAAAAATGATTCTGAAGGTGTCCCACGAGAGAATAAACCATCTCGCTTTAAAGGTACAAAATGTAATGAATGCATTGATAGCATTGTGTTTACTCTTAAAGTTAGATATTCATTCGCATATCTGCAGGGTAGTTGTATCTGTCACCCTGGCTGCACCGAAGTCTAGCTCGTTCTAGAAGATATACATTCGTTCTAAAAGGTAAATCTATACACACACACACACACATATATATATATATATATATATATATATATATATTTATATACACGTTGTATAGACCACGCGGGAAAGAAATATGCAGTATAAAAACAATGTTTTAAATTCTTAATACCAAGTGAGGTCTCTTTCTTCTCATCGATTGTGATCCTTTATTTTCATCGCCAAGTCGCTACAGAAACTCTTCACACGCTTTAACATGCGTTGAATAAGTGATTAAACAAATGGAATTCCCCTTGAGCAAATTTTGTGGAAAATTATGTTTTTTCTAATCCAGGTACCCGATGGTTGAGAGAGAACGTGTACTTGCAAGACAAAATGAGTAAACCAGGTGATAAAAGGAAGAAGAAAATTTCTTGATTAACGTAGGATATTTTACGTGAAGCAATTGCTGTTGTTTCTTATTCCCCTGGCGTAGGAAAGCCTACACCAGGTCCAGAAGATCATGTCGATGAATACGGCTAATCCCTGGCTAAGGGTTATATGCAGCTTCACTCGAGCGAGGAACCACGAGGGCTGAAGACTGACTAAACCTCAATTTATGTGGTCTCTTTGTATTATTTTTGAAACAGTTGCCAGATGAGAGACCGTCACCTGTAGTTGGCATCAACAGAGGTATCGTTTCACTTGGAGACTTTAGCCACGACTGATTTAACGTGCATACGCTCCCTTCAGCGTAGACGATCCACAGCAATCACTGCAAGAGGTTGTTCCCCTCCCAAACCCTGACCTCGGTCGATGCTTCACTTTCGGTGTTCTGCGGGAACCGAGCTTCTACCGAAAGGTCCACTGCAGGACCGTGAAGCTGTTTCCTAAGGTAAGAATTCTAAGGAAAGACAATTATTTACGCTATATGGTTTCAAACTCAAGTAGCCCTACAAATAGCGGGTATAGTAGAAATAGTGCTTGTAATAGTTACTAAAAAAAATCTACATCAAATGTTTTAATTAAATTTTCCTATTTTCTTATTTTTTAAAGTTTAACGTATTATTGAATAAGCAGAAGAGATTATCATTTAAATATATAAAAAAAACTAGATAGCTAAAGAAAACCGTTTAAAAGTATGAAAAGAAAGTATTTCAATAGGCATTCAAAGACAGTATTTCAATAATCAATAAAATATTGATATTTTAACTATTTTATTTATTTTTGTACTTCTATTTTAATAATGAGACTTGTCAGACGTACACGTCACGTTATGTATTACATTGCTGTTTCTTGAAGCACACTAGATTATATTAAATTATTTTGCTTCGCTGGATGTGTTATAAACGCTTGGGTGGCTTAATAATTAACGCGTTGTGAAACTCTTAAGAAAATATTTAATCAGGCTTTGGCTGGAAAGGGAATTCATTCGACAATTCAGTTTATAATTCGGTTCATTTAAAAACTTAATATTTTTTCCTTCACTTAAAAAATCGATATTTGAAATTTGGAGAACAAAAATGTACTTTTCCGTTTTCTAATTTTATGAATAAAATTCAAAGTATTATAAGAACATTTGGATATTTTAGAAAAACATCTTGTTGAAACATGAAGATGTGACTTTTTTTCCCCACCATCTAGCACATAATACGAGTGCGATTAGGATTTGGGAATATGAAAAACGAGACAATAAAAGAAAGCCAGTGGTAGCAACATTATATATAAACAAGAAGTTCTGTCTAGAACTATACTATACGAGCCTACTTTCCCGTACACACCCAACTTCTTCTTCTTTCTAATGGGGCCGTGTATGGTCATTAACCTTTGCACACCTAGTGAGCACCCCGTTAACCGACATCCATTTTTTCAAGTAGCACCACTGTCGGTGGATGCCATTGCCACTGACAATTGTGACGCTCAGTTTCCCCTAAATGGCGGCACCTGAGCTCCTATTTGATGCGAATTGCACTAGGTATTTAATTTATCCAAAATTATCCGAGCCAAACGGATACTCAAAGGATCATTAACATGCCGCACAATCATGCGGCATGGGCGCAGACGATTTCCTGCATCTTGAAAATCCACCGACTTGGGCCAGGTTCGAACTTGCGATTTTGGGCGTACGAGACCTTTGCCTTACCACTACGCATGCTGTCGACGCACACACTTCCAATTTATAATCTAGCCAACTTCCAATTTATAATCTAGCTATTTCTCTCTCTCTCTCTCTCTTTCTCATTTAGCTTTAATTCTTGATTACTTCAAATGGGCTTTTCGCCCAATGAAGGTCTGTTTACCGAAAGGATTATTTATGCATTCGAAAAAGCAGCTTGATAAAATGTTGACTTGTTATTTTTATGAAATATTATTTTATATTTAAATAAAGAAATAACAATAAATGGATCGTAAAAGTCCATATATTTTTTTTGCTTTAACATTCATTTAATACCTTTTTTATCTTTCTCTCTTTTGTTTCATTCTTGACATTTCTTCTTCTTTGAATTATAAATACTACAAAAAATGTTGAGTATAGTACAAATACTGTAGTTTGTAGATGTAAGGAGTAGTATGAAAGTAGGACCAATAAAGACTTCTAAAGAAAGGCTTCGAATCTGAAAAATAAGAGGAAAAAACCAACTATTTCCAAAATTGTTTTATTGATAACACCAAATCTCATCAATAGCAGCTAAATAAAATAAAAGTAAGCAAATCAGTCGACAGACAGAGGATAAAATAGTATCTAACTTTTTTGTCCTTTCTTATTTACATATAAATCATTATTATATTTTTTTTAATTAATTTTATTGTGCTTATTATAAATGCATTTTTAGTAAAGTGGGAGGAAGGTGGGGTGAAGGTAATAGGCACAACTAGGATGTATATAGTGAATAATCGCTAAAATGGGAACAAAATAATACGAAATTACCAAAACTAGATTTGCGAATTTTCATAAAAATTATTTACTTTCTATCCATTAACTTTTTTTGTACATAAATATAAAAAACAAATGTAGTTAACAAATAAATAAATAAATAAAAGAACAAGTAACGTCGAAGGAAAGTATAAAGGGCTGAGTTTCACGGCTTTCATTTGGTTAAAAAAGGCATCTTCCAAATGGTTTCATCCAACAAGAAATATTGTATGTAAATAAAAAAAAAAATAGTAATAAAATAAACGGCAAAATAATAAAATATTACAATGGTTTGTAAAAAAACTAAAACCCCAAGAAATGAAACATAAAATCTCTCTATTTGTTTGCTTGGGTGTCTGTTTGCAATTGACTCAGAATATAATTCGTAAAGTTTTAAATTTGATTATTTTTGTCTTTGCTACGCATCTAAAACTATATCTTTTGAAAAGATAGGCCAAATGCGTAAGCACAATAACAACGGTAAAACATTTCTTGCTTCCTCTACGATGATATAATTTTTTATCCACTGCTGACATCATACGAGATGCAGAAAATTCTAGGTTTACTGTATTTCTATTGATCGTAAAATGTCATAGTTAATGTATGTGATAGTGTTTTTTTTTTCTAAAATAGTGCCGCTACATTCGAATTCACTCTGCTATCTCTTTATTTGAAATTTAAAAAAGAGATAAAACTACGAAATAGGAGGAAATTTTCTTCTGGCTGTGGAAATGTCAATTTAATTGACTATTGATTTTCAATCTGCTAAAAGCTGAATAGCGCTGAATACTGGCTAACACAAGGACGGTTGAACACGGGGGAGAACGCGTGATTGGCATCAGACAATATCATTAACATAGTAATGGCCTTCAAAGGGGGAGATTCAGTCAACGCTTCCTGTCTTAACACATTTAAAATATGTTTTAAAGTTCTAAAAGGGTGCTTTTTCGACAATGGCTACAAATAAACAGTGCTATTTTCAAATAAAAGTTTAATAAAAAACGCATATTTTGCTAGATGTTATGCGTGTAACATGCATTTATTTACTCTGATGTTCGAAAACAAATTGTCACAGATTTCCCCACGGTCTCCCTCTCCCTCTCTCTCTCTCTTTCTCTTTCATTTTCAAAATTGATTTTTGTAAAACTTAATTGGCTTTGTATCATAAAAATATATTTTCAGATGTGTATTTTTTATCCTTTGGCCGATAAATTGTATTTCGTGAAGATGATAGAAATATATATATATAAAATTTTTTAAAAAATCAAACAAATAGACAAATGTAATAAGTCAGACAGTTATTTTTTATTCAAGTATTTCTACGCGTGTGGGTGTGATTAAATAGTTTTAAAGGGACATAAAATAAAGGAAAATCTGAATTAAAGAGTCAAAGTAAAATCAAACACTTACACACACACACACAAACATACATATATATATATATATATATATATATTACATACAGTGGTGGTAAAAAAAAATTGTATCACCCTCGCCTTTTCACAACAATGGGATGCATGTGAGAAGTTTTGGTCGACTGATTAACGATGATTGTATGTAAAATTATGCAAAACTTATGAAATAAACATTTAACAGCGGGAATCCGATAGTTGTTTACTTTATTTATGGAAATATATGGCCGAAACTGTAACAAGCACAATGCGAAGTGCATCCACGTTGCCAAGTAAGTTTTAATTGTAACTCTTTCTGTTTAAAAATAAACAAAAGTAACATGGAAATGTTTGAACATCATTAGATATGTACTTTTTCGTCGTCCCCTTGGCAAAGTGGATACACTTCACATTGTTTTTGTTACAGTTTTGGCCATGTATTTCCATGAATAAAGTAAACAGTTATCGGATTCCCGCTGTTAAATGTTTATTTCATAAGTTTTGCATAATTTTACATACATTCATCGTTAATCTGTCGACCAAAACTTCTCACATACCATTGTTGTGAAAATGCGAGGGTGATGCAATTTTTTTTACCACCACTGTATATATATATACGTATATACAGTAAAACCTGTGAAAGTTTACCACTTGCGGTGCAGCACTTTAGTGGTCAACTTATAGAGGATGGAGGGTTTTTTTTTTTTTTTTTTTTTGTCCTTTCTTACACTGTGCGTTTATTCATTTGTAACTAATTTTTAAAGAAAAACTTCAAACATTTATGTTACTTTAAAATTAGTAATTAGCTGTTTTTTTTTTTTTTTTTCAAAATTATCTAAAATTTCAATAAATAAATTTAATCTGAAAGACCATACGTTCTTCCAACTCGTACAAGAACAGTTTTTGTTCAATTACAGAACAAAGTCTGCTAAACAGACCGCATCATGGACAGAAAATGTTCCAGTATCGCGCAAGAGAGTGCAATGCCGAATCCCGAAATGCGAAAATAAAACTATTGCCATTTTTTGTTACGATGTAAATAAGAATATGTGAAAAGTGCACAAAGTGTATCAAAAATGCTGCGCTGATTGTGCATAAAGGATGAATTATGTAACATTATTTATGGTAAGGATTTCACATTTTGACTCAACACCGGAAAAAAACAGATTTATAAGCAATATTCTACAATTAAAATTAAACCAGTATATTTCTATGCTTCGAAATTGTGCAGTATTTTCATCAAGTTCAATTACGTTTAAGTTTTCAAGTAAATAACTTACAATATTTTAATTTATGATCTTATTTTTAGTGTAATTTATTATTAACATGTTTTCCCTTACGTTTTTACTTTGCACTGAAGCTATTCTATACCGTGAGTCAGATAGACCCGATCCCGCGGCTTTAGGTATAGCGAAATTCCCGCGGTCCTAGTATTTTTTTTATATATACATATATATGTATAATAAATATATATATATATCTCCAGATGACGCTTTTGAATGAAAAAAAAAACATCAAAGGAAGAAAACAATGTATATAAATATGTGCTTCTTTACGTTAAACGAATTGTTTCATTGTTTCACTGACAAAACATAATACTGAAAAATTATTTTGCTATTACAGGAGCTTAACATTAAAGTTATTTACTTTAAGCTTTTAAAAGATGATAAAATGAAAATAAAAGAGGGTGGAAAAAGCAAAGCAATGGAGGCAAATGAGAAGCAAAAGGGAAAGAAACTCTAAAGAACGAAATATTTTTAAGCCTTTAAGGAATTTAGAATTCTCCTAACGTAGAATTTTTCAAAATGAATTTATAAACACTCATTTCTAAAAGTAGAATGTCTTAGTAAGTTTTATCAACAATGATTACTACTTATTCATTATTTATTCAGTTCACTTATTTTTTCTAATACATTTAAGTTTTTTTTTTTAATAAATTTAAATTGGAGCTAGTGCAATCTATTTATAATACTCAATACAGCTACAATTATTAATGAGTTCAGTCAACTACAAATAAATCCTGTAACCTGCAACTGAGGTATCTATTACTCATTCTGAAATACGTAAAAAAACTGTGGAAGATCCTGTTTAAAAAATAGATTTTAGGAGCCTACTGTCTGGAAAACCATTACAAATACTAGGATTCCAAAATCACGTCATAGAATTTTCGTCTGAAGAAGGATGCATTTTACGTGAATCAAGAGTGGTTATTCCCGTATCTTTACAAGAATATATTTTGAACGAATTACATGCAGGACATTTAGAATTACAAAGATGAAGGCTTTAGCTAGAAATTACGTGAGGTGGCCCAAAATTGAGAAGGATTTGGAATCAATTATTCGCAACTGTCAAGCCTGCTGTTTGTACAGAAACGATCCTCCTAAGGAAAGTGTTCACCCTTGGCAATATCCAAGTGCTCCATAGCAAAAATTGCACATTGATTTCCCTGAACCTTTCCAAAACAAAATGTTTCTGAATTGTGTTGATGCTTACTCTAAATTGCCGGAAGCCTCTATAATGAATTATACAACTGCAGAAAAGACACTTGAAGCTTTGCACGAAATAGTTTTTTCGTCATGGCATTCCCGTTACATTCGTGAGTGATGCATAACCGCAATTTATGTCAGGATAATTTAAAAATTTTATGAAGAGGAACAAATGGTCTCAAGAAATCATTGCAAGCTACAGGTTTACTCCGTCTTAAATTAGCAAAAATTTTCCTCTTCATTATCGAAAGTCTCCACATTCATCTGCGGAAGTAAGTCCATGGGAATCATTAATGAAGCATAATTTACCTACAGCTATTGATTTAGTTAGAACAAATCAGGTTTCAAAAATGGAAAAAGGGTTTTGTGAATTAAAATCTAAGATGGATGCGGCAGTTCAATGCTGGCGAGAGTGTGCAATTCATAAATTGCAATCATAAAAGTATTCGGTGGAAATTCCGAAAGATAATACGCCGAGAAGGATTAAAGACATACTGGATATCTATTGATGGCCAATTGTGGAAACGATGTGTAGACCAAATAAGTGGGTGCGAAGAGCATCTACTTTTATAGTATGAAAGAAATTTAAATCCTTTGTCACCTACTCTAGAAACTTTGGAACCAAGAACACATCTGATGTCACAGAGATTAATTTAATAATTCAATGCATTACGAAGAAAGTGGATATCCACCATCTGAAAATCCTAGTCTTCACTTTACTCCCGAAACTTTGACACACTATCGTCTGGGGAATATCAAAAGTTAAAATTATCAGAGCCTACATCTTCCAGTTACGAACCTACGGCACTCCGTCGTAGCATAAGACAGAGAAAATCAGTGATACGATTCTGTCCATATCTTTTTTACAGTTAGTTTAAAATGAGTGGGGATTATTGGTATAGATTTCATTGATATTTATTACATTTCATATTTATTTCCTATTTTCTGTTCATTAATTATCGTGCGTTTGACTTTTTTTAACATTTTAAATATATACTCTAACTTCCAATATTATTTATTACAACTACTTTTACTTAATCGTTTGTTATTAATTCATTTCCTTTATCCTTAAAAGCGCGAAAGCAGCAGTTACGTTGTATGTTTATAAAGTGTTTATTTACGCATTATAAATAAAAGAAGTGGAAAAGTCGGTAGAAGCTCGGCTCTCGCAAAACACCGAAAGTGAAGCAACATTGACTTAGGTCAGTGTTTAGGAGAGGGGCAACCTATCGCGGATGGTTGCTAAGGTCCATGTCCGCTAAAGGGAGCTGGGGCACTTTAAACAGGTCGTAGCTCCAATGTCTTCCAAGTGAAACGATAACTCTGGGAGCGCCAATCTCAGGTGACGGTCTCTCATCTGGGAGCTGGTTCGAAAATTAAGAGACCTTTCACCGGGCTCCTGCCTACAAGGGCCCCGTTAGACTCAGGAGCAGCGTACCCATTCTTCCTCGCCACGCGCCAGGACACAACAACAACAAATAAAAGAAGTTATGTGTTTGTCTGGATTTCCTCAAATTATTATTCCAAGAGTTTCTGCAGTATTTTAACGCTACATTCACGCACTTACACGAAATTAAATGCCTTTTATTCAGTATAAAAACTAAGTATTGTATGAAAACGTATAAAATTGAACATACCTTTGCTTCCAGTTTTGGTCATAGTAGTGTAATGTACTAAATTATTTGCTTTTGGATGTATTATTAAAGCAAATCGTACCAGCATTTCCTGTTATAATCGCGGCTCTTGGTAAGGACAACTGTAGAGCATTGCATCTTGAACTAATGAGCATTGATACTGAAACTTAACGCCCTACTACTCTAGTTATAAGAGAAACAATACGTGCTTTCAGTCAAAAGAAATACTTTTCTTTCCACACAGTTTCGTTTTTACACACTAAAAAATAGTTCTTAATGTGCCTAAATCGTTCGTATTTCTTTCTATTTGGGCTGCGTATGGTCACTAACCTTTGCTGACCTAGTGCATTCCCCGGTAACCGGCATCCATTCTTTCAAGTAGCACCGCTATCAGCGTATGCCATTACCAGTTTGAGCATTTTGAAGCTCAAATCCCCCCTAGATGGCAGCATCTGAGCTCTATGTAATGCGAAACTGCACAAGAAATTTAATTCAGCCGAGAGTATCCAAGCCAATCAGATACACAATGGATCTTTAACATTCCGCATAATCATACGACATGAGAGCTGACAATTTTCTGCGTCTTGAAATTCCACCAACTTGGGCCAGGTTTAATCTTGCAAACTTTGGCGTACGAGGCCAGTGCCTTCTCACTACGCCACTCCGCCCGTAAATCGCGTATATGTGATTTATATTAAAATTTGGGCTTCATTATTAATATTTCTCTTTGTGATGGAACCGAACAAAGGGCTAGAAGTTAAATATTTATTGCAATAGTGTTGAGAAACAATGAAGTTTTTAATTTTAATAAATGATTATGGGTTCCTTTTCTTTCTCTTTCAATGCTCTATTTAGCCTACTTTGCTGCAAAAGTTAAAAAGTAATTAGCAAAGCATCAGAGAAGGCTTAATGCATCGGCAAAATATCGTTAGAAATCAAGAAAAATCAAAAATAAGCAGAGTAATTAAATAAAGATTGAAAAATAAAAAAATTGAAAGTAGGGTTTTGAGATAGGAGAAAAGTGTGTCGGTCGGTCTGTCGGTCTGCTTGTCAGTCTATCTGCCCCCCCCCCCCCCTAGTAACTTTTAAACGAATTATCAGATTCGAAAAAGTCTTTTTGCGTTCGAAAGATCTCTGCGAGGACATCTCATTTCCATGATTAAGTTTTTTGTTCAATTTTGAACAGTTCAAAAATTTTTAACATTAGTGCCATGGGCAAAAGTGAAGCAAATTATGTAAACTCAGGGAACATGATCCAAGTTCCTTTGAACAAACTTATTGGAAGAAGTTCTCGGCGTGAAATACTGATTTTAACCATTTTTGTTCACTTTTGAACAGTTCTAAAAAAAAAAAAAGCATCATTTTTCCATTATCTTGGCGCAGGCGATAAATTTGCCAATAATGATGCAGCCAAAGCCAAACGGAATATTGACGCTGGTAACCTTTTTCGTGTGCTCTCGCCAAAAAGTCTCGCCCAAAGTTGGCGAGATTTGCGTCGTGATAATGGAAAGGTACCAAATTAACATTTGCGCCTGCTGGAAATTTCAATCCCATATAAATCCTGATCTAACCGACGGATTTGCTTGCAAGAAACTTTATCGGAAAGATATTACGCTGTAGAACACGTACAGATACGAAGTTCAACAAGATCTGAACGAGCCTATTTTCCTATGATTTTTTTTTATCGGGATTTTAAGGGTATTTCTCAATGAATAGATGAATGAATGAATGAATAAATGAATGAGCAAAAGAATGAATGAATGAATAAATGAGTGAAAAAATAATAAAATAAATAAATGAGTGAGTGAATGAATATGTATTATCCGTTGAAAAAGGTATTTTCGAAGTAGTTAAGAACTAAATCTAAATGAGAAAGAGAGAGAAAGAGATAACTAGATTATAAATTTGAATTTGGTGTATACGGGAAAGTAGGCTCTTATAGTTCTAGACGGAACTTCTTGTTTCGTTTTACTTTTTGTAAAGTTTGGTAAAAAAAATGAAATAGAACGCGGTAAAAATACAGCCATGAACTTGTTTTATTTGCAGTTCAATACATAAATAATTTCGCTGAATCATACATGTTTACACTAAACACATTCACAAAGAAATAAATTCGAATATCGTTTTTATTTCCGGAAGAAATTTTCTAAATACCTTCAGCTAAGAGTCTAGCACGCCGAAAAAAGAAAAGCAAGACGACTTCTTTAATTAAACGTACCCATTTCCTTTTCTTCTGCCCAAATAAAACAATCTTCGTCTGGTCATTAAGAGGCATATATGGTGAGAAGCAATTCTACTCAGGAATTTTTATTGTCTAACTAGGAAAATAAGAACAAAGAGCCCCTTCAGAATTCCAGATTAAAATATTTTTACCAATTTTATACTAACAGTATAAGGATTTCGATAATTGTCAAGTAACTAAATTTGGTATGAATTCTAACTTGACTTTAAATGACTATATAATTTAATATTGTATATATATAAGGTATACACACGACGAAAAAAAAAACAAAAACTCCATGTATTTTCGTTAGCATGTGTCTGCGACGTAGCATACTTGTGCTTAATTTATCTAAAATTTTAGTTTGAAAAGTATAATTTTTTAAAGCAAATCATTTATGTCGTCGCTGTTGTAAATGCCACTTGGAAATCCAAGATCCCCTCGCAGAGCGACCAGGAATTAAGGCAGACAAGGAAGGCATTCCATTTCTAAAGAGCACCGCAATGGTGGAAGTGCGGCTTGGCCCAAGCAGAGATTATGTATTCGCGTGACGCCAGATGACGCCACTACAAATGCAAGACATTCCTTTTCGGACCGAAGACTGAAGAGAAAGGAAATTCAGCAGCTTCCGGTATCCTCGGAACATAAAAGTCCACGGATTTGGCACGCACTTATCTCCCAGTGCGTATGGTGAGTCCTCAATCGTTTGAATTCCGAACACCGAACAGTAAAAAATGCTCTCCGAGTTTTAAAACAATATGTTGACGCTGTGATAGAACTATTGTGTACAAAATACAGTTTTTAGAAAAATCAATAAATTTCCAGTTAATCATAATTATATTGGTTTTTAGCGTATGAAACTGTTTTTTCCTTCTGAAATATTTCACTGCAAGATTTAATGATTTTAACAAGAAATAAAATATGGTAATATTATTCATACTTTTACAAAAGTTATAGAAGAAATAAAATATATAAATTAGCGAAAACTCATGACTTCCTCTAAAAATCTTAATATTTATTATAAAGACAAATTAAACAAGAAGTTCCGTCTAGAACTATACGAGCCTACTTTCCCGTGTACACCAGCTTCAAATTTATAATCTAGCTATCTCTCTCTCTTTCTCGTTTAGCTTTAGTTCTTAATTGCTTCAAATATACCTTTTTCAACGGTTAATACAGATTCGTTCAATCATTCATTTCTTCAGTCATTCATGTATTTATTCAATCATTTATTCATTCATTATTTTGCTTATTCATTTAATCTTTCATTAATTCAAGAATATTCTTGAAAATCCCGATCAAAAAATTTCATAGCAAAATAGGCTCGTTCGTTCTGGATGATTTATCTGGACATGTTCGACGTCATAAGAGCTTTCCGATAAAGTTTGTTCCAAGCAAATCGGCCAGTTATATCAGGATTTATATAGGATTGAAATTTCCCCGTAGGCACTATGTTTATTTATTTATTTATTTTTTTTTTTTGAACTGTTCAAAAATGAACAAAAATTGTTCAAATCAATATTTCACGCCAAGAACTTCTTCCAGTGAGCTTGTTCATTGGAACTTGGATCTTGTACCCAGAGTTTACATAATTTGCTTCATTTTCGCCCATAGGCGCTAATGTTAAAATTTTTTGAACTGTTCAAAATTAAACAAAAAATTGTTCAAATGAAAAAATAAAATATAGAAATTAGATGTCCTCACCGAGATCTTTCGAATGCAAAAAGAATTTTTTGAATCGGACAATTCGTTCAAAAGTTATTAGGGGGGAACAGACCGACAGACCGACAGACACACTTTTTCCCCATCTCAAAACACTACTTTCAAATTTTTTATTTTTCAATCTTTATTTAATTACTTAATTTATTTTTGACTTTTCTTGATTTCTAACGATATTTTCACGATACATTAAGTCTTCTTTCATGCTTTATTATTATTTTGTTTTACTTTTACGGGGAAGTAGGCTAAAAAGTAGCATTAGAACTAAGTATTATCTGGTGTAACTAACATGAAACATTATAACCCCTTATAGCTATTTTCTTGAAACCAGTGCCAGTACAGGTTGTCCAAGATAATTTAAGATTTTGACTGACATTTTTCTTGCAAATTGCATCATATATTGTCGTGAAACAATGAATAATAGGTACTGAATGTCACTCACTCGAGCATGCAATACACTTCATCTAAGCATCGTTAGGAGAAGCTGGAAAGCTTTCATGGAAGATGTAACATGTAATTTTTTTCCGCAATTTAAAGACTTTTTTTAACTACAAGCTCAAAATATGCATAGATCAAACTTACAACATCTGAGAAACACTGCTTTGGTTTTAATATAAAACGTTGATTCAATAAAAATTCATAAATTAACTCCCTCAGCAGAGGGTATTGCACTGTTAAAAATGGATACTTAAAAATAAGTAAAATGTACTCATTTTTGAGTACTTCGCGTTCTTATAATAGCTCCGAGTACTTAACTCTTAAATTTGAGAAATGCACGTTCTCATTTTTTTGAGTACGCTCAGGGGCTCGAATATGAGTATGTATCAAAACACACATACTCATTTTTGAGTACATACAGGACTCGAATAGGAGTATGTATCAAAACACACATACTCATTTTTGAGTACATACAGGACTCGAATAGGAGTATGTATCAACACACACATACTCATTTTTGAGTACATACAGGACTCGAATAGGAGTATGTGTCAAAACACACACACTCATTTTTGAGTACATACAGGACTCGAATAGGAGTATGTATCAAAACACACATACTCATTTTTGAGTACATACAGGACTCGAGTAGGAGTATGTATCAAAACACACATACTCATTTTTGAGTACATACAGGACTCGAATAGGAGTATGTATCAAAACACACATACTCATTTTTGAGTACATACAGGATTCGAATAGGAGTATGTATCAAAACATACATACTCACATTTTTGAGAACATACCAGACTCAAATATTGGTATATAAACTTTTCAAATTTAAGTAAACTGAGTTTCAATTTTTTAATGCATGAACTTTAGACTAAAAAAAAATCCTGTAAAATTTACGGTTTTAAACCGGAAGCTGAGTTGGTTTTGGAAAACCGTAAAAATTACGGAGTAAATCCGTAATTATAACGGTTTTTTACCGTATGAGAAGTTTTTTCCCGTTAAAGTTGCGGAGTAAATCCGTAATCATAACGGTTTTTTCCCGTAAAAGTAACTCCGTAGTTATAACGGATTTTGACCACACAAGAATTTTTTTGCCGTAACATTTACGGAGTGAATCCGTAGTAACAACGTTTTTATACTGTACTAAAATATTTTCCACGTTAAAGCTACAGTGTAAATCCGTAATTGCAACGCTTTTTTTCCACAGGAGAATTTCCCCCGTAAAAGTTACGGGGTAAAGACGTAGTCACAGTTTTTTGCCATCGAAGAAGTTTTTCCCGTAAAAATTACAAAGTATTACAAAGTAAATTCGTAGTCAGAAAGAAATTTTACCATACATGTTAAAATTTTTCCCATAAAAGGTAAAGTAAATTGAAAATCACGACTTTTCTTTCCATAAAAGAAAAAGTGCTCCCCGTAAAAGTTATGAAATAAATCTTCATGCTTTTTTTCTCCGTATGAGATTAGGTTTTCCCCATAAAAGTTGCATACTAAATCCGTAGTCAATGTTATTTTATTTACCATATATAAACGAATTTTCTCCAATAAAGTTTTTTTTAAAAAAAAATCAATTTTTTAACCACATGTCAAACAAAGGTACAATACCTAAGTTAGACGACCCTCTATAGATTTTTAAAAAATCGTTAACCAGCTCATTTAGTCAAAAGTTAATGATGAACAAATGAAAAACAAAATTCCTAATTTCCATCCTCTTTTTCAAATCAGCATTATCAAAGTTAAAGTGCTGGCACTTCTGCACTAACCTTTTATTAATAACAAATTTTTAAGTTTCAGTGAAATGTATAGCATACAATAATTGTGATTATCTTCCATGAGTGAGAAATACAATACTTTCAACATTCATTGCAAGTATGTTATCCATCATTTAAATTAAGTATAAAAGTTGAATACTGCCCATATAAACAATACTTGTATTTGATCCTTTATTTTGAATTTTTTTCCATAGACAGTGAAAACAAATTTTTTCAACTCTTAATGATAAAATATCCATATGATTTTAACAAAGTAGTTATAAAATATATATTGGCTATTGTTGTATCATAGAATATGTTAAATCCCACTTAGTTTCAGCAAGTGTTGATATAATACACAGCATGATGTCATTTATTTCATATTTTCAAAAGTAAAAAAGTTCACTAATTAAAATTGCTTTTCACATTAGTATTAAATTTTGTATATAATATTTTCAAATTAAATTTCCTAAATTAAAAATCTTAATGTTTTAGGAAGAGTTATTCTACTTTAATATATGCAGTTTTAAAACTTTGTGAACTTACAAAATTAGAATCATCGAAATTACTGCAAAAAAAAAAAAAATCAAACCATGATTACAAAGCAATAACAAATGAAAAACTAGGACACTATTAAAAAAATAAAGTTGTTTATTTTCATAATATAATTTTCAAAAACAAAACATGTTTAACACCATTTAAAGTCCATAATTTATTTAACAAAGTCAAAACTTTGGGTTCATGACAGTCTTTTTTTTTCTCAGTCTTTGATGCTTTGAATTCTTTATCGTGGTTCATCTTTAGAAAACACCTGTAAAATAAGATTGGACAGAGATTTCTACATTGATTTTTATATTTTGAAAGTTTAACAATATTTATAGCTCATTTTTAATAAAATGTATGTACAATCAAACACTATGCCAGAGTTGTATTTTTGCCAAAACTGAGGGAAAAAAAAAGGGCAAAAATGATTCAGAACAATAAGTAAAATTATTCATTGTTCTGAAATAATGTATAATAAGGTAATATGGGTCTAAATATTTAAATTAATTTTTGGTGCATTAAGCAAAAAAAAAAATTGCTTTTAATTTTTGATAAACAGCAGTTTACAAAATTTAAATTTTTCTAGGCTTTATTAAAAAGTAAAAATCCAGAAAAAACCAATTTGAGTATTTAGGATATAATAGAGGATAATAGGCTATTATTATTTATTTTCCCTTTGTTTTTTTTCAAGTTTGTTTTAACCCTTTAGCTGTCCCATTGAGTAATATTGACATAGGTACAATTTTAATTTCTTTACTTTTCTATGCTTTTTATGTGTTGCATATTCTTACATTATATTAAAATTAAGACACAATGTTTTACTTTTATTATACCCAATTTACTAAATTTTTAATTCGGGTCTATATGACACAACGTGATCACTTATGTGATGGCTTGATAGATGACAACTCAAGGGTTAATTCTTATCCTAACGGTGTTATAAGTTGAGTACTATCACTCAATAATAAAAATTGCTTTATAACTTTATACAAAAATTTGAGGGGAAAATAAAAGGTTACAACTTTATCATCTCATCAGAAAATTAAGTTTAAAACAGGATAAAATTTATATATATATTTTTTTATTTTGGCTAAGCTGTAGTATAATCCCCCCCCCCCTTGTAACAAAAACCATGAACAGCCCAGCATCAAAGCTTTTAACCTCTTTCATTGATAACTTTTTATCAACGGCCACCATGTATGATGTCACAGCAGAGTCGGGATCATTCATAAATGATATCACACTTTATGAGGAAAGTGGGGTTCAGGAAATTGTGATAAAGTGTGACAAGGGAGAGGGTAACAAGAAGTGTGACATCCAGCTTATGCAACATAGCATGACATATAACAAAGGGGAGAGGGGAGTCAAATATGTGGGGAAAAAAGCGTGACATTTTTTATGAACGGTCCCTCACCTGAAAGTTGGCCAAAATCTAACAAAAATACATAATAATACATAACCAATGATGATAGGCAAAGATTAAAATTAAGCTGTGCTCAGTGAGAAATTTGTAATGTCCTGCCCCCAGTAGCAGAAATCTTGCAGCATGGCAGGCAGTGAGCACTGCAGATTTATCTTGAAGCTTGCATTCCGTTTTTCAAATGATTATATTTTTCCCCCAGGATAGACTTTTCCTTCCTTTCAAACATTAAACTGTGTTGTATTGTCTTTACTTCATTTTCTCTCAGCTTGCATTAATTGCATGTTCAATTTAAAATTTTATTAATTTATTTATAAATTGAATAATTATAACATTTATTTATTGTCTGCATGTATTATTGTTATATGTCGACTATTTTAAAATGCATAGCTTGCTATTTTTTATGATTGTAAATTTGGTTCCACTTCATTTGGTGCCGCAGATAAATTTCGACTTCTGAAACTCATGCTACAGAAAATTCTGCACCGGGGTCCTGCTTTGTGACCATAAAACTATAACTAGCCTTTTTCTGTAATGCTACTAAAATTGAATGCAGCTGGAGAAAGAGTTTTAGTTCTTTAGATTTAATTTTTCTCAGATGTTAGTAAATATTGCATTTTTAAAATTTGTGCTACAAAAGATTAATTTTAAATTAAAATAATAATAAATGTAGATTTAAAAAAAAATCTGTGAAAGCACATTGTATGCTTTAAGATGTAGCCAGATATGAAAATTAACAATATATTTTGGATATGCTGCCAAAAGGAACTAAACCCAAATTAAAAATAAAAATTCGAAATTTTGTCATTTATGAGAGGAAATTCTATTTGCCATACAAAAAAACACTTAGTTTTATTTAAAACAAGAACACTTACACTTTAATCTTAATTAACTAAAGTATAACTAAGTCAGATAAAAACATGCCATAAAACTTTCACTTACCAGAAAAAATCAAACATGGTGTAATTGGTATTATGGCCATGTTTTCCACCTCCTTAGCAGTTACCGCACTCTGAAAATGAGGAAAAAAAAATTACAAAGCTATATATATAAATATAGCTTTATATATTATAATAGGGTATTACTGTTATTTATTTTGATTGATGAAAGCAACAAAGGAAAAGATATTCTGCACTTTGTAGATGAAAGTAAACCGATTTTAAAAGACAAGTTTTAAAAAAAAAAAAGCATTTTCAAAAAATGTTACTATTGCACGTGTTGATTTATATTTTCCTCCCAATAGTAATTAGATTAATATTAGCAATAACAATATTTAATAATTAAGGTGGGAACTCAAATCAAACATTTAAAATCATTCAAATAAGTATTTTAACAAAAACTACTGAATTTATTTATAACTAGCAACACCCTCATATTCTGGTTTTAAATGATGCAGTATCGAAAATCATGCTTATGTTATAAATATTTTAGTTCCCACTACTGTCCTTTCTCGCCTAACGATTAATAAAAAAAGGACCGTTAAAATTTCACTTAAAATTAACAATAAAAAGTGCAGTTCTACACCGTTGAAGAGTAGTCGTGACTATTGATTTGTTTTAAAGCATCAACATATTTTTTTTTCTTGATCATTGATATATAATTTGCTTTAACATTCGGGACTTGTACGTAATTTGTTTACTCTTCTAAACAATTCCTAGTCTTTCTAAGTGCGAAAAAATCATGTTGACAGCATTTTAATATTAAATATCCACAAAAATACATTTTATCAACAGTCCTAATAAACAAGTACAAGTTAAGTATGTATTAGTACACAAATTCTGTAATTAGCAGGTCATTTGTCCTCGCCCAAATAGATTATTTTTCTACTAAGTTAACTTTTTGCTTTGAGGGATACTTCACAATCCAGTGATCAAGAACTGAATAATTTTAAAGTAAAGTATTAGGGATCATTCATAAATGATGTCACGCTTTGAGGGGGAGGGGGTGTTAGTGCAATTGTGACAAGGGGAGGGGGTAACAAGTGTGACATCATGCTTATGCAACATAACGTGACATGTGACAAAGGAAAGGGGGGAGGGGGTCAAATATATGAAAAAAGCGTGACATCATTTATGAACAGTCCCTTAAATCTAATCATAACAAATTTACTTTTTCCAAATTCACTTAAAAATTTTGCAGATATGAACAGACAATTTTCCTTTGCTATTTCCACCACAATGACCTGTTGATCTACTCCTATAATAATAATGGAAAAATGGTCATGCACAGAAGATAATCAGACTGCACTTTGAAATGTCCCAGGGCGGAAGAGCTCTGAGCATGACAAAATATTTTTTATTAATACAAAAAGATTTTAAAGTATTGAAGTGTTTTTTCGGTTTTAAATAGCACATTTTCCCCTTTCCAACTCTACCAAATTTTCAAAATTTCAGTTTACAACCTTGAGCCACATGTTTGTGTATTTTAGATAATTTTATTGCAAAACTTTTGCTTATATCAATGAAACCTTTTAGAATTGCTACCAAGAGTTGGACGCACGCTGGAAAGAAAAATGATGAAATTTGGTTTGTTTATATTTGCAAAACAGATTTTTTTTGCTCATAAATAACATTGTTTTAAAATAGCACTATTATGAGCTTTAATTTTGCATGGATTTAAATTAATCATGTGTAAACCATCTAAACATTTAACTAGAAAAAGCAACATAACACACCTGACCACATGAAAATATTGAGCTGCTTATGTCTACTACAGAAGTATCTAAAATTAAACCTTAGCTCTTATGAATTGTTTAAGTATACCTGCCTGTTTAAACCAAAATATCTGTTTTTTCACTTGAAATATCTTTTTTTCTCTCATTCATTGGAAAGGGGAAAATGTGCTATTTACAACCGAAAAAAGTCTGGTTTGCAATTGTAAACAAACCCACACAAACACATTTAATACATTAAAACGGTAATGATTGTGATCAATTAATATACACGTAAATAACTAAGCAGTAATAATAGTAATGCAATAAAAATAGTAAAAGGAGAATTTTGTTGACGCTGAATTTAGTAAACATTATTTCATGCTTTGAAAATTTTCCCGTCTCAAAGCGTGGATATTTCAGGAAATAAAATTTTTAAAATTTGAGTGTAAAAAATGAAAACCTAGGACTACCACAATGTAGTGGTGAAAGAGAGCTTTCATTTAATACTAAAATTTGTAATTGAGAGTTGCAATGTTGAAGAAGAGCTGGAAAATTACTTAGTTTGTGGTATTCGCATCCTAAATCAATCTTAAAAAACAACTCCAAAAAGTTAAATAGTTAAAAAATTTCAAATGCTGGAAAGTTTACGTGTGTTGGCACCAATGGGATTCCACTGTAGCAAAAAATTTCATGATGAACTTAGAATTCTTAAGAGAAGTGCAAAAGGGGTACCAAAAGTGCCGTCGATAATGTAAATGAATTGCAATCTATCAAAACAGCTTATATTTGTAAATTAATGGGAGAACTATATAATTATTGATTTAGAGAGGAACTGTATCCCAGATGGAGTTCCAGAATTGCAAAACTTTATTTGACATTATAGAAATTAGTGAGAAAACTGAAAAAAGGGCTCAAAAAAGCCTTCGAGAATGGAAAAACCGACTATCTGAAAATCTGACATCAAAAGCTTAACTAGTGAAATTAATACTTAAACCGTGGTATAAATAGGAACCCTGACACTTACTAAACATGACTGAAGGATAAGAACATGAAAAATTTTAGCAGAAATTAAGAAATTTTGAAAAAGCAAAATTGCATCAACGCTAGAACAGCTGCGGCAAAGTTAGATAATATGACTAAGATACTAATAATCTTTCAGAGAATGATTAAAATGATATTAATTAGAAGGAGGAGAGATGAGCACTGCTTAATGAAGGCTTAAAATCCATTTTTGAGTGCCTGTGGCCTAGTTAAGGGGCTTCTGAGTGCTAAAGAACCTCTATAAAAGACACATTTTACAAAGGTTGAAAAAGGCTGAAACTGAATTAAAATATGGGAATTCTGGAGCTAAGTAACTACTCATTGTTGTGCAGGGCTTGAATAGCTAATAGAATAACTGAAGAATATTTAATAATTAGTAAAACTGTACACTAAAAGACGAGAATTTAGATAGACTCTAGGGGAGGAAGGGGGCCAAAAATTAAGAGAAAAACTGGAAATTGCAGAATTTGCAGTAATTTTAAGTGAACTTGGCAGATTGAGTGAAATAAAATAACATTTTATCGTTCGAAAAGTAGTCATGATAAAAATTTCATAAAATAAACAGTGCTTTTGAATGCAGCGTTGCAAAAGGGCACTTTTTGAAGTTAATTCTTAAGCATTAAATTACTAGTTGGGTAAATAAATTCTATTTCTTTTGATTGTACAGGGTAAAATAAGTAATTAAATACCTTTAATTATTATAAATGGATGGGAGTTAACACGAAACAATTTATACCTATGGAGATATCAGTGAGTTAGAAAACTTAAAGGCAGTTCTTAGGGTTAAGATAAATTTAATACTTAATAATAGTCAATACTTCTCATTTTTAATACAATACTTAATAAAAACGTTTGTTAGTTTATTATTGTTAATGGATTCAAGTTTTTCAAATCACTCCTACTTACATTATACACAAAAAGAAAATTATAAAGTATAGAAGAAATGATGAAAAACTGTTTCTGAAGTTCAGGAGCAAAACACGAGCAAAAGACATTAGCTAAGAATTAGGCAATGGAATTTGATTAAATAACGATTATTTGCTATATAAGAAGTAAAATAATATGTCTTACTTTCAAAGTTAGCGTAGAATTCCATCATTTTCAATTCTTCCAGCTTTTCCTTAAAGAACTCCATTGTTGTTTTCCACCAGCCGGCAGTTGAGAACGCACATGGAGCTGAGTGAGTACGCATGTGTTCAAAATCCCCGGCGTATTCTTGCGCGCTACGTAACACATTTGCTCAAGATATAGTTCGTAATTTCGAAGAGTGAAAACTTGTATGTTCTGCACGTTAAAAGGTTCATAATAGTACACGCATTCACTAAATGATTTCTTTTGCCATTTTTAATATGCGATCAGAATGACAAGTGATTATATTTATATCTACCCAGAAGCTCATTTTTAAATCAGAATCATCACTTGTATTTGAGCGCTTAATGTTCTCGTTTTTGAGTTAATTTTACTTAAAGAAAAACAAGTACATGGAAGTACTCATTTTTAAGTAGATTTTTTTTAACAGTGTGTAAGCTTACTTATTTTTCAAGTCTAGACGAATTAAAGTAATTTATTCTTTCGGTGCAGTAATATTGATTTTTTACGTGTGTTATAATAAGAATTAAGAATTCTATCTCTTTAGTGTTACATATTTTAATCTATGACGGCAAACATTTCAAGAAAAAAATAAAAGATGTATCGAGTGCATTCCTTTTATTATTATTATTAATTATCATACTTCGTTTAATGTTGGACATTTTTTTTTATTTGTCAATTCTAATTACGATGTGCAAATGCATATTGACTATAATAATGACAGCAATAATATCTGATAAATAAAATGAAACCAGCGTTAGAATGTTTTGAAATTCTAAAGCTGATTTTGATATTTTGCATGGGCTTAAACTTTTACTGACAAAGGTTTACATTTTTTTGTAGCACAAGATTGAAAGAAATCAAGAAAAATTTGGGTTTCTTATTTTTTTTTCTGTTCTGAGAACAGATCGAAGTTTTGACCCTGTTCTTTTTCAACCGTTTTGAGCTTTCTACAATATTTTTTTTTCAACCAGTCAGTAGTATAAAAATTCCTTCCTTACGATTAATTAATTATTAGTATCCTTGAATTCAACTAAAAAAACAAATAATCGATATACGTTTTGTTACAGAAAGAAAATTTAATCTTGAGTATTTATAAATTGTATATTACATTTTGGAAAATGCAGTTTAAATTTTGGCTGCACAGTAAAAATTCGATTCCCACATGATACTCCTGAAAAAAAAAACTGCAAGCAACAATGAATTATTGTTGCTAGTTGTTCATTTGCGTTTTTGGCTCCTTAGTTTTTTTTTTTTTTTTTTAACTCAAACAGTTATGTAGAAAACATCTGTTCTAATGCGTGTTCAACTTGTATGTGTGCTAACTTGTATTTCATAAATATTTTGATGAAAAAACATAAAATTTTAAAACAGCAATAAAACTAAAAGGCACTGCAGTAATCAAAATATATTTTTTTAAATCGTCCTCTAAGTATAAACTAAAAGGTTCTAAAGAAAATTGGTGTTTTTTTTACTGCCATTATATTTAATTGCACAGTAAACAATTTAAAAATTGTACGAAATAGCTTTCACAACATTACAAGTTTTGGCTTCTTATTATAAAATACAATTTGTACAATTGCCTTAATTTCACAAAATACAGAGTATGTAATTCAAAATAAGTTTATTTTTACAAGAAAGAAGTTCATAATTTAATGTTTATATAGTAAAAAAAAACATAAAATTGTGAAAGAAAAAGAAGTCACTGAATCATGATGTTTTACAAAGTAACCGAAGTATAATGAAGGCTCATTTCCCATTTACACCTGTGGGATACCCAAATGGCCATAAGTAACTTTTACTTTTAAAATAAAACTATTTTAAATAAAAATACCCTTTTTTATTGTCCTTGAGTCTGTTTTAAAATGTTTTTGCACTGGAGATCAATTGAAGTAATATCCTTCTGCAGAAAGTAATGCACTCTACCCGATGCTTTTGTAATTGGAGGATTGACACAAGAAATCGCTTTGCTTATGGGAATACAGCAAAGTGATACAGCTTTTCAAATCATATAACCATTAAAAAAGATTGTAAGTAAAAACTTCTTAACTGTAATAAATAATCCTTAAGGAAGAAAAACATAAAAAGCAATAATGATTTAACAACAATTAAGTTGGAAGAGAAGAAACTTAAAGCTAATGGCTATATATATCGGGATTCCGGATTAGGACAGTTCCCGGAATTCTTAGGCATGGGAGGAAATCCAACACTAAGTCTCGCTCGTTGTTATTGGATTGAGAATCAATATCCGGAATTAAATGGAAATTTGCGACGAGTGACAAGAATAGATCGGGATTTCATCGATATGTCGTGGCTTTCGAATTCAAACAGAGAAAGTCCTGTCTATAATACTCTGCCGTTACGAGAAGAGATATTTCTAATCATTGGTATAAAATTTAACTTTTCTTCGAATTCAAATAATTACTTCAGTATTGTAATATGCTTTGTTTTTTATATGGTAAAACAAGAGTAAAATGTTATTAATGCAATTTCACATGTTGATGTTATTGGAAGTTTTTGCTTCATTTATTTATTTATTTTACAAAAAAAGAAAGATTTTATAAAACAGCATTGTTGATAGTTGCTAATATTTATATTTTTACTATACGAAATAATAAATATATAAATAATGGTTTATTTACTTAAATAATGGTTCCTCAACGGCCGTGCATGTTAGCTTAACAACGGGAATGTATACACTCTCAGAAATGAATGCTCAAATCTCCCGAAACTTTCGTCATATTTGACGAAATGGCTTCGTGAAAAATGCTCCGAGTAAACCTTTCGTCACATTGCCGAAATTTCTATAGTAATTTTTTAAAGTCACGTGATCTCGCGAGGAAAGTTTCGTTATAAATGACGAAATTTGCTTGACGATAGAAAAGTCCTCAAAAGTGACGATTCTATTTCTGAGAGTGTGTTAGCTTAACAGCGAGAGCGCTTTCATCATAATACATGCTGTTGAATTTCTAGCTTTATGAGTCACTCAATGAAACTAATACCTTTTAATTAAATACTAATTCGTGAAATGACTCTATTTAATCTACAAACGAAGAGGATATATATTATTTAAATCTGCAAAATACATTTAAAAAGTAGGTTTTATTTAGAAGATGAAATTTGAATCTTTCAGTTTATTTTACAAACTGCCCTACCATCTCTCCTCCCGTGTCCTTATTTTCTTAAGAGATAATTAACTGTTTGAAACTTTTAAGAAACCCATAAACAACGTAAATTTTCAAAAATAAAATTCATTAAAATGGCAGACGATTTTGAGAGTAAGCGTAATCTATGTTAGGAACGTTGAAGATAAGTTTTTATCGAAGTATTTTCGACATTTGAACGAGTTTTATTTCCGACTAATTACGTCGATTTTTCAGGTTATGTTTAAATATTACGCGAAAAGTAACTTCTTAATATGTTTCGTTTATTTTCAGATGCTATAACGAAAAATTGAACGTTCTGTGGGTCTAAGCAAATTGAAAAGTTTTCCCAAATCAGAAATAACTTTTATCTAAAATTATGTGCATGAAAAGATGTTAATTTCTTTAACATTTTATTTCTAATACATAAAAAGTTCAAAATAAACATCTACGGGAAAGGCTTTTATGTAACTTATATTTTAATTTCGTTTAAAAACTTAACGTGTATCTTTCAAAATTTCTAATGTGAACTCTGTCGTCAGAATGACTCTTAAACTCAAAATAGAAGCTAAAAAGGTTAGGTTTTCCGCGATCTTCATATTTTAATTTACATTCATACAAATACAAAATACTTCTTTTCGTTGAATCCCGAACATGGACCAAATTTTAAATACTCAATAAACCTTAAATGTTGAAATCAGTACGAAAAACAAAATTAACAATTATTCGCTCGTAAGTACCTTGCCAAAACAAGATGATTGAAGTTCTACAATTATTTTTGTGGATCTTCAATAATCTTGTTCGAAAACCAATTTGTGAGACTCATTTTCATGCGACTTCATTAAATCACAATGCAACATTAGTAAGAATTCCCCCACAATTTCCTGCATCCGTATTGAAAAGACTTGCAAATCGAAATATATTCTAGGAAATTATGGAAATATATTATCCTTCAAATAATGATGGGAAGTACAAGCTTTTCAATATAATTGAAATATTTAAATTGCCAATTAATTGAAATACAAAAATTAACTTTTGAGGCTCTCAATATAAATATTTCGTTTCCTTTATTTTCGTTACATTCATGTTCTTCTCCTAATTAGAAAACTGGTTGGATAAATAAATTTTTAGAATATAAGAGCTTAAATCATGTTTTTCAAATATATATAAATATATATGTATATATATATATATATATATATATATATATATGAGAGAGAGAGAGAGAGAGAGAGAGAGAGAATCGATGAAGAACATTCATTCACTCTTATCTATAAATAGGATTTGAAGTTTTATTTTTCTAATTAATTGATCTAATTTGAAGAATGTTTGCTCCTACCATGCTAAATCATTGTAATATATACGTGTCAATCGTTAATTTAACCACACAAAAAAAAGAGAAAAGAAAAAGGGGAAGAAACTGTTTTACTAAATTACCCTAAAAATGAACAGCTGAAAATTTATACTTGTTCTTTAAATTCAGAATGACATACGTTTAATTTTTTATTTCTTTATTCGTTAAAAATACATCCTTAAAAAAAATTTTTAAATGCTTATTTTTTTTTTTTTTTTTTTTTCAGAATGGTACTTCTTTATTTTTCTATTTCTTTATCATTTTAAATCTTTTTCATGGAAGCTGCCAAAAATATGAAAATATTTTCAATTTAAAATTTGTCCGTTTTAGCACATTGTAATTAAAACTAACTTTTTCATTATTAATCTAGAAGAAGATTTTAAAGTTTCCCTTTATCTACAATTATTTCATTATTGGTAAGAGATAACAAAAATTACTTTAAGAATTGAAACACTTCAAAAGTCGTTAATAAAATTTTATGAAAACTGTTTTCAAAAAAAAAAAAAAAAAAAAAACAGAAAATGCTCCAAATCCTTAAAACTATTTCATTTGCTATCTTCCTCCAATTCACTTACATACTATAAAACGTTCCTTTCTTACGCCTGTAACTAAAAATTTCATTTTACAGCGAGAAGAAATGGGAAAAATCAAAATGTGGAAATATGTGAGACGTATTGAGAAACGGAATTTTTATGTATTCACTGGGGAAATATAAGGTATTTACTTGTGTGTGTGTGTGGCTGCGGAAAACGCATCTTGGGTTTTGTCACTTTGTTGAAGATTGCCAGCATTGAAAAAAGTGGGTATTTTCTTAATCTTTACAATTTAATCAGTATTTGTTCTATTTCTAGTTGCAGATATTTTATGAGGCGTGAAATCTTTATTCTGTCGTACCTTTCAAATGAAAAGAAAATGTTTTTTTCAACTGTGTTGAGTCACAAAAAAATGTTTTTTGTAGCTAACAAAACCCAATCTTCACGTTCAAGAAAGCTAAAAGTCACTAACAGCATTTCACCAATTGCTTAGCCTTTCCCTTAAAATGATAACAATAATAATAATAAGGTATGAAAAAAGGCTTAATGTATCGTAAAAATATCGTTAAAAATAAAGAAAATTTAAAAATAAGAGAAGTAATTTGCCTGGAACAAACTTTATCGAATGGATCTTATGAAGCAGAACATTTACAGGTGCGAAGCTCATCGAGAACTAACTAACCGAGCCTACTTTCCATGAAGTTTTATGATCTAGATTTTTAAGCATATTTTTGAATGAATGAATAAATGAATGAGTGAGAAAAATAAAGAATTAATGAATGGATACACGAATGAGTGAGAGGAATAAAGAATGAATGAATGGATACATCAATGAGTGAGAGAAATAAAGAATGAATGAATGGATACATGAATGAGAGAGTGAAAAAAATAATGAATGTGTATTAACGTTTGAAAATGGTATATTTGAAGTAATTAAACTAAAGAAGAAAGAAAAAGAGATAGCTACATGATTTATTTGATGTTGGTATATACGGGAATATAGGCTCGTATTAAAATAATAAAAAGTTCCGGACGGAACTTCGACAGAAATAGAGAGATTCCTGATGTAATTAAGTACTATTTTGATACGTATCATATAGCATAAGATATTTTTTCTGAATAAATATAAATTATATTAAATATCCCTTTAATATAATTTATAATTATTATTCAGAAATATTTTATTAATTTTAGTGAATCTCTTTATGTTCTGGTTTTCACTCTTTTTAGCTTATAACTACTTTTTTGAACATTGCTCAAAGATCATTGAAAAAGCTTGAGCTTATGATTATTTCTTAGCTGATACCATTGACAAAAAACAATTGACGAATACCTGATAATTTCTATCGAAAAGGGTGACGCCATTAAAATTTAAGATAACTACTTCTAGAATCTACATTTTTTTTCTAGCTCGGATTTTCTGCGTTCTTATCGTTTTTAACGATATGTTCGATTTTTAAAAATACTTGAATCATAAATTTTTACACATCGAAACAGATAAAACCAATTGTTTCACATTTGCTGTGTCTAGTGAATGAGAAGAGTCTATATCACAAAGCTTTAGAACCTTGGAGTGGGTTACAAAGAAAGTCTGGGTCTTTCTTTAGTAAAGTGCGCATTTGTTAGGGGGAAATTACTTTCTGAAAAAAATGAAAGAATTGTTTGGAAGGAATAATAGCAAAAGATTTTTAAAAAAGCTCCTTAAACTTTTACTAAATGGCTTTTAAAAAAGTTAAAAACTATTCCAGCAGTTCTAGTTTATAACATCATTGCAATGGACACGTCCGTTGTTTTACTTCCTACAGTGTGAAACTACACTGTAGGGAGTTCTAACTTCAGCAAAACTTATAAAAATTCAATAAGTTTAGAAACATTAGTAAATAATGTATGTACACATTCAAATGATTGGGATTGCATATTAAGAGAAACTTAATTTTTAAATAATCATTGTGAACCAAAATCATAGCAACATTCAGAAGAAAAGAAAAGGTAAATGATGTGGACTCTTCATCGTATTCACCAGAATCACGGAATGAGAAACATCTGTCTATACTTTGATTTGATGTGTTGGAATCAATTAAACCAGGATTTCCACTCGCCTTGTGGTTTCTCTAACCACTAAACCACTATACCAGGAATCATCGGTTAGATAGATTTTTGAAACGGACTGCAAATAAAAGTTTATGGCGGCTTAATGGTAGATTATCACTACATTTCTACCCTCAATTAGAGCGATAGGGCGGGCAGAATGCCAAGAAAATACCATTCATGTTCAAGGGAGGAACTACTGGTATAAAGAATGTGTCGTTTCTGTTATCGTTATAGTTTGTGTAGCATACTTGATTTTTTCCGAACTGATGCTATCTGCCAGTTTATAAATTATTTGCTTTTAGCAAACAAGGAAACAAACCTTCTGATACGCGTACTAAATAAATGCTCCTGCAAAACTAATTTCCCTAAAACTCGAATGGATTTGTTCTTTTCTGCCGTGTGCAGAAGCATCCAAATGTCAAAATTCCGTGGTCAAACTGTGCGTACACATTAACGTCCGGTTTAAACCGTTTATAATAAACATGAAAAAAACCTAACTTTTTCGCTTGTTTTTTTCTAAATACGTACTAAGCTTAATAAAGCTACACGTACTTTAGCTAATGAACGTAATAAAAGTTGTAAAACAATTCATAATTTTTCGTAAGCCCTACAATTCAAATGTTTTCTACTCGTCCAATACATAGTCCCTTTAATAAAAATCCTCTTTAGTGTCACTGATTGTGTGATATTTAAGAAAAAAAAACAATTATAAACGAAGTAATGCTTTAATTTTTTCGTCTATTTTTTTCTTCACTTATTTTACTTTTCTTATGATCAATAAAACAAATCATTCTTCTTTATTCAGGGAATTAGTTAATTCTTAAGAATAAGGAAACATATAATTATATTACGGGAACATGTCGCTACATGTATGATCGAAACCAAAGATTTTTTTTTTTACTAAATTCATTCTAAAAGAATTTTAAAGTTTGAATGAAGTTTCAATCAAATGCAAAGTTTTTTTAAAGAAACTATGAGATAATTTAGCTAATAAACGAGAAAAGACACAGCAACTTCTGATTAATTTACATATTATGAAACTCGTTTCCGAAAGAAGAGCGCAAGATACAATAGAAACGAAAGAACAATCAAAAGTTAACTTTTATCTGGTTCATAAGTTTTACTGAGGAAGTATGATTGAAAAGCCTTGGAAAAAATTTCAAAGGAAAAGGAATTTTCAAGTTAATTATGTACGATTTATTCAATGGAATTTGAATCAAACAAAAAAATATTTTTATAGAAAAATTTAATTAATCCTTTACGTGCAACTATTAAACATATAAATTGAGATTTATTCGTTAGTTCATTTATTTGTACAGAACAAAAATTCAAAACGGTCCCCCCTCCCCCCCCCCCCCAACACTTCAAATGATGTAGCTTTTAGATATATAGGGTACTAATTGTGTATCAGCCGTTGTTTGTTAGTTGATTTCGGGGTGGAAGAAGCCTACCATGGTTCTAAACTGATGGAACCGCAAGCCTCAATGCATAAAAAATGTGCTATAAGAGTCAATTTTCTACAACTCTATATTACTTACTGATTCTTTAAAACCTTCGAATTATTTTATTCTAAGTTCTAAAATGACTGATTTTTAAACACATGCTAATAAAAGAGGTGACCAACACATAAATAAATATCATGATTTTTGGTTACCTGTTTTCCCCAACCAATCACAACCCACATAAATTTCCTCAGCCTGTTTTAATACGTTGATTGACTGAGCTAGGTTATGATTTAAACAAGAAGTTCGGCCTGGAACTATACGAGGTTACTTTCCTTTATACACCCAACATCAAATTTATAATCTAGCTATCTCTCTCTCATTCTCATTTAGCTTTAGTTCTTAATTACTTCAAATATACCTTTTTCAACGGTTAATACATATGCATTCACTCATTCATTCATTTATTTAGTCATTCATTTATTCACTCATTCATGTATTCATTCACTCAGTTACTTATTTTTTCATTTATGCGCTCATTTATTCACTCATTTATTTTTTTTATCATTTATTCACTCATTTGTTCATTCATTCTTTCACTTATTCATTTAATCATTTATTCATTCAAAAATATTTTTTAAATTCCCAATAAAAAAATTTCATAGGAAAATACGCTCGTTAGTTTTGTATGAACTTTCTATCTGTGCATGTTCTACATCATAAGAGCTTTTCGATAAAGTTTGTTCCAATCAAATCGGTCCGATAGACCAGGATTCATATAGAATTGAAATTTCCCCGTAGGCGCTATGTTAATTTTTTTGAACTGTTCAAAAATGAACAGAAATTGTCAAAAATACGTTTTTCAACGGTTAAGACACATTCATCCATTTATTTATTTACTCATTCATGTATTTATGCACTCATTTAATTATTTTTTCATTTATTTATTCATTTATTTACTCATTACTTCATTCATTCTCTCACTTATTCATTCATGCACTCAATCATCCCGATTCAAAATTCTCAATTCAAAAATCCCAATCAAAAAAGGCTCGTTTAGTTCTGGTTGAACTTCGTTTATGTACATTTTCTACGTCATAACATCTTTCCTATAAAGTTTGTTCCAAGCAAAAACGCATCTTACATCATGATTCATATAGGATTAAAATTTCCCTGTAGGCACTATTGTCAAAAATTCTTAACTGTTCAAAATTGAGCGAAAAATTGCTCAAATCAAAACATAAAATATGGAAATGAGATGTCCTCACCGAGATTTTCCAATGCAAAAACAAATCCTTCGAATCGGACAATTCCTTTAAAAGCTAAAAGGGAGGCAGACTGACTGACAGATACATTTACCCCATCTCAAAACTGTACTTATGCTTTTATTTTTCAGTCTTTGCTTAATTATCTCACTTAGTTTTGAATTTTCCTTATTTTTAACGATATTTTTACGATACATTAAGCCTTTCATACATTTTTTTTTTTTTTACTTTTACGGGAAAGTAGGTAAAAATAATAAATTTTGAGGGTTGGTCATAGCAGACGTAGTGACCATAACTAGAAACAATTAGCTTTTAAAATATAATGCTTTTTGCGGCAATCAAATGCTGAACAACACGTTCTAATTAATTTCCTAAAGTCAATTTTGCTCTTTTAGGAATCACTTAACAAAAGTTTGCCCAATAGTAAAAAAAACAACAAATTTTTGGCCCTATTAAAATTCCGCAAAAGTATTTTTCAGGACTTATTTTGAACTCACCCTGAAAATAAAGGAAAGAAAATGATTATTTTAATGAAAAAGTGAGTAAAGTACACGAGTGTTTACAAGTTTTCAATTTATTCTCTACTTTAAACGGATTAATTTTAATACCCTCGCTGAGAAAACATAGAGTAAAAGAGTTACTCTTGCTTTGAAAAAATATAAATTCTCTCATCGTTCTTTTTCGTATGAATCAGAAGCTACCGAATACAGTAGCAAAAATGTATCGATTATTTCTAATTACACTTTTAAAAACGCAGACAGTACGCGGCTAAAAAAGACAGCAATGGCAGAAATAATTTAAAGGAGCTTCCATTTTAAAAAGGAAGAACAAAAAGCTATGTTACTGCAACTTCTTTTAAATTTAAGCTAGAAAACGTATATATCAAACAAGCAAAGAAAATATTTGTTTTATTTTGCCCGAAACAGTTTTTAAGAATATTTTAAATCCTTAACCCCCAAAAGATTGAACAATTAATCTCTTCTGTTTTTTTTTTCGTTTTATAACGAGAGAAAAAAGTAGAAGAAGGGGAAAAAAGGAAAATAAAGGGAAAAAAGAGAAAGAAATAAGATGTATTATAGATTTTTCACATACTTAAGAAATTCATCAGAAGAAAGCATAAGAAAATAACTCCCAATGATCTCAAATGTGTGTAGATTGTTTAAATTAAATGATCGAAAACAGCCATTAAATAATCATTACAATCACAAATATATGTATGAAAGTATAAATTTTTTTCGCGGAAAATTGAATTTTTAAGGAATAGGTGACTGAAAAGTTGCATTTTTGCACTTTCCAAAGAAATTTATTCGAATTCAATGATTAAAAAACGAATATAGAGTTTCTCTTTACAGAATGTTACAATGCCAGGTGTCAACAACACATAGAAAACAGAATGATTGTCTTTTAATCAGTCGAACTGCTCAAAAAATGTACCTTATAACAAAGAGGAATTCTTCGAGTATTGTAAAGGCTTTTTACAGTCAAAAAAATGCGTACGTAACAGCAAATTAAATATAAAGATCAACTAAACATGTCAAGAAAACTTCACATACTATCAGAAATAAATTTTACTCACAATATTTAAGCATGAAACACCATAGTGCCATTAATCTGATGAGCTGCATCACTATAAGTAGATACATCTCACGATTCACTGTTGATTCCATGGAAAAAATAGAACCACAAACGGGTACCAGGGATAACCTTCACCGATATACCTGCTAAATCTTCTGACGCCGACCATGGATTTCCAAGCTTTTGGAATTTAAAACCGCATATTATCCAGCTGTCAACGTACAACAGGGAGTTATAAAGTTTTGAAAGTGAGTCTGCCAAAATTTATCTTTCGATACTAGGAAAGGCATCATTTTAATGGAAATTACGCTGTAGAAAGGTAGTTTAAATTAAGTTGCCAAACAGAACATTTAAAACCAACATTTTATTGAAAACGCTGCATTAATTCATGCCAAAATGCTTAAAAATTCATTTGCTAAAATATTTAAACAAAACTCTATCAAAAAAGCTCTTGATTAAAAGATTTAATATATTCAAATGTAAGATTTTTTAAACGAACCTGAATACGGAAACTTTAAGAGCGCAATTTAATGTAGGGTTTTCGGGACAAAGGTATGTTTGTTCCCCCAAGTCACAATACTAAATGTCACAATAATGTACAAATACAATATAGGTTTGTATGATAAAAATTAACAGATTATTTAGCAAATATATTTCATCATTCATGTCTTCACAAGTATTATTTAAAATTAGGCGGAGAAAATAAAAAAGTAAGTTTAAAAAAAAATTGTAAAAAAGGGTTAAATGGGGCATTGTCAGAATTGCTTTGTTTTTGTGTTAAATTCTTGGTTATATACAATTTGATATATTTTGTCCCAATGAACGTTGTACACATTGTATTCATTCTTACTTTCGCTAGCCACATTTTTTAACAAAGAATACGTTAGAAAAGCATTATATATTTCCTTTAAAACAAATTTACTAAAACAATAAGGAAACATTAGTTTTTGCTTTGAGAAAAAAAATGATTCAGTCAAATAAGCAAACATTAAAATTAAATCCAAAGAACTTGTAACATAAAAAATTACCTTTCAACAAGCTAAAATCATTTCATTAACTTATATTTCCGTGAGTTACTGCTCAAAATGTGCTAGAATGAGCTGCTAAAAATAATTTCCTTTAAGAAGCGTCGAAACTTCAACGAAACTCAAAGGTAAAATGAAATATTTCCGCTACGTGTAGTCCAACAATGGGAGCGGAAGGAAAAGGCTGTATTATTAACAAAAGAATAAAATTTTGGTGTTCCTTGTTGACAATCTTTGATGTCAAAAAGTTCACAGAAATATTTCATCGAATAACATTTTTATTTACCAAAATATTCTGGAGCAATATAGATATATATGTTATTCGCTACGAGCGAGGAGGTTTCTATATTAATGCAAACACCAGAAATACACAAAGACATTCACATTTATTTAAGTACAACACAACATTCAGTTGCCAAATTGCTATTTAAATTAATATCTTTAGAACAACAATTATTTTGGTTACAGTTAGATAAGTCACAAGTGTAATAAAGAAGCTTGTGGGTTTGATTATAACACATCTCCCTTCGTAGAAAATTGTAGGCCTAGTCTCTAGGAAGGGGCGAACAGTCCTACCACTTCGGGTTATGTACCGCTGAGGCTGGACCTGTGTAGGTAAATGAAAGGTGTGAGCCACTGGTAGTCATTATGGAGTACTTTTTGTAGTATTTGGCATATCATGATCTGAAGAAATGTTAAGATTTGGCGATCTAGCTGGACATTTGGCCACGGCACCAGATGCTTTCTGTTTCTTCTGTAAGTTCTCTTTCCGGACTGGAGTACGTACGATCTATTAAACGGAGTTTTACTCAAAACTATCCACTCTTATGTAGCTCCCTTTTCATTTGCAACAGAACCAAAAAATAAGAAATAGTTGAATTCTTCTGTGGTTTTTTAGTTAAACATACAACTGCATAATGTCCAATCTTGAAGCATTGCGTGTACTTTGCCTTCTTCGCAAGACACATTCGTTTGGTATGTTTCTTTTTTCTACACCATTTACATCGTTTAGAATGTTTTACAATTTTAGGAACTTCGTTGTATGTATTTTTTCGGAACAACGTTCTCCTTTCTGTTGCTGTTCGGATAAATCCCCTTCCTATGAGATGATACTGCATTCAAGGATGTATCAGTTTATCTATATGCAAGCTTTTCCTGCTGTTTTTTAATTGATTCGCTTCAACGGACTTTTTCATTTACCTTTGATAAGGTTAGGTTGGAGTCCAACTGTAACATCATTCGGTGTCACAATTTGAACTAACAGCTATAACGTTTCGGTTACTTTCAAATTGTATCATTTTTTTCAGAAAATCGCTTACAGATTTTTCTTTGCTGAACTTTTATTTACCACTGCCACCATACGTTATTCCCGTCGAGCGAGGATGCTTCTTTACTAATGCAAACACCGGAAGTACACAAGAACATTCCCGTTTACTTACATTTAAGAGCAGCTATTACAACAGAACAATCAGTCGCCAACTTACACTTTAAACTAACATCTTCAGAACATCAATTACTTTGAGTATACGGAAAAAAACAACGTAAAGACAGCCAAAATTGTCAGAATAAATAATATAAACAGCTATTTCGAAGCTACAATGGAGCCTCTTTATCAGTGCACGAAAGAAGTGCTCAACACACAACTAGAAAGTTGTGAGAGAACTATCAATTTCTATTTAAATAGTGAATACAAGGTATAATTGAATTGAGAGTGGCAAGTAAGTGATTAATATCCACATGGTTTTGGTCCAGCAATACAAAACGACGTCAAGAATCAACATAACGACGAACATAAGTAGTTTATTCTTCTAAAACTCGTATCACCGGATAACCCCTATCGGTCTGCATTAAAATTTTGTTAATTACAAAAAAAAAGCCCATTATCAAACAAATATTTTTTTTTTTTTTTTTTTTTCCATACTAGTTTTAAAAATCATTACTTGCGGAAATCTTCCAAAAGCTGCAAAGGCTCATAAAAAGAAAGTGGAGAAGGGAAGTGATCAACAATCCACATGTCACCTGTGACAAATGGCACACAGTGTTACAATGTCTCTTACAAGACATCACAGAAGAAAGTGCAGTTCTATTGTCGTTTCTCATTTTTCATTTTCTGATTAATCCATGCTTTTTATATCCCCAGATTTCTTTTGATCGTAATTCATCCCACATAACAAGATTTAACTGTACCTCTCATTTCGTATTTTCCCCCATTAGTTCTTATAACTTTAAATCCCATATTCATTAGCAAGGAAAATTTCTTCAGTCGTTGTGGCGTCTTTACAACTATGCTTAAGTTGCTTCTGCTATCGGTGTAAACATGCAACTTACTCTTACACTTCAATCCAACAATTAATCCCTTTTGCATCTAAGCCAATGAATAAGAAACTGTGGTCATTGATGTCTTGAGACATGGGGAAGTTTTTCGTCCCTGAAAAATAAATACAGGGATTTCAGTTTATTTACGTAATTAATTTAATCACAGAAGAGCAATTTCGAAGAAAAGATTAAGACTAATTTATTAACACATTTAATTCCCTTTCGAAATAAAATTTTTTCCCTGATCTTACAAAATCTGTTTTATTTAGTTACGATCGATGCACTCTTCTACCTGCGGGGGAAAACACACACGCACCAAAACAAATTTAGTCCTAATCAAACGATCCTACTCCCGTTTTCGTATATTTCAACAACTTTTAAAATAGTTTTAGACAATTTAAAACATTTTACAGGATTTTCGCTTCTTTAATTGCGTTCATTCGTCAGCATGTAGTTATATTTTGTTCATAAATGCCGTAAATAAACTGGATTTACATATTTTCCTGTGCTTTTTATACTTTTCAACTTAAAAAAATAAAATTTAATCCCGCTGCAGCAAAACCTACCAGCTAGTTTATTAGTTTTGAATTTTAAGAATATCATTGCTTATGTAAAAGTAAAAATTACTGGTGAAACTAATAACCTATTACTTGGAATGAGAATTGTTCAAGCTTTAAATCGCCGTAAAATGAATTTTAAAAAACTTTTTTTAACTGCAATACAGAGAAGTGCTTAGATTTTAAGGCCCGCAATATTTTTGAAGACCGCTTATATGTGAAGTGGATCAGAAATTTGCATTTATGAGAAAATGGAAGGTATTTTAGTTATTAAATAATGTCAATGATATGCAATTCACAAAATGCATAACACTTACTTGATAGAAACAGTTTCTTTTCTATGCAAGTGTTTTTCTTCTCGAATAAATCTTATTATATGTAACCTGATTCATATCGTAGCGATCTCATGTTATTGCTTCATTAGTGCACCCAATGCTTATCTCTCACCCATTTATTTATTTTCACGAATAACTTCTGAACTATTGAATAACTAATAACGAAATACATCTTATTACGAAGAAAAACGTTATTAGATACTTTCTGATAAGAACTTTTTCCGTAGCATTAAGTAGAAATCGGTGAGCTTTTCTGTAATAAACAAACATTGCATGAAGTATAAAAAAAAATATGGTAAATGTTAATAACTTATCTCGAAATCATATATATATATGCATGTACGTATGTATGCAAAGCCGTATTTAGGAATGTGCCATTTTGTGCTTGAGCACCGGGCGGCAAGTTGGCAGGTTTGGGGAGTGGCAACTTTTTACTTTTAAAACATATTTTAAAGATTTTTACAAAAATTAGATTTTTTCAAATGTACAATTAAACAGATACTGGAGATACTTGACCTCCCTAAACAAACTTTCATCAGCTGTAAAAGTCAATGATAAAGCAGTATAAACTAATAAAATTGGTAAGGTACCAAGTTAGGGGGGAAGGGACGCAGAAGAGATGGTTTCAATTCCAATCATGCATTTATACTATAAATAGAGTGCTTGTTTGGTTTAGAAATAGAGCAACATTAAAGTCTATTTCTTGAGGCCAACTTCTTGCGCGTTTATCTAGGAGCAGTCTGCTTAAGATATAAATGGAGCTACCGCGACTTCATTTTCGTTTTGCAAGTGCCCAGATTACGTAACAAAGACCTTTTAGCTTCAACCAGTTGGCAATGGAAAAATAGAGTTACCAGAACGATTTGCTTTCTCTCACTCTGGCAGCTTCATGCAAAGATTCATTCTTGAGGTTTTCCTTACGAGAAAGAGGATAGTTACTTGAGATTTTTAAGCTTTGGTCAAACATTGTGGTCACACAGGCGATATCCTAGCAGACAAAGTATCGTCAGATTTCAATGGAATTAGATCAATCTGATCAGACAGGTCAATTGTGCATGTTAGGTCGCTTTACAGTCTAATATTAAGAAAACGTTCGAATCAGCTTTTCACGGATGAAAAAATATACCTGTTTTAATGTAACACCGGGAGGGATGATGGATACCGGTGTCAATCATAAGGCAATAAAAATCGGGTATCTTTTCTTTACGATGAAAGATATCTGAAGAATTTATGCATTGTAAGCTAACTACAGGGTATAGATTTGTACAGGTTTACGACTAAAATTTAAAGTTTTCTGATCAGGGTACTATGAGAAAACATCGGAAAAATATGTCCTTTGGTTACTCCGATTTCCATTAAGTCGTTAGAATCGCCCGAATAATGTAACTTCAATATAAGTAACATGAATCAGTCAACATGACGCAAAGATCGAGAGCAAACAAAAAAAAATGGTGACCAAAAATAAATTGCATAACAAGAAGTGCATGCTACAGTTGATACACTTCCACTCAGACCTGTAAGACAGAAGTAATTGCATAAAATTCAAAAATACTCACTACACCCACAGGCAAATTTAGAAGAACAAACACTTTCTTGTATTAAAAGGGACTGGTTATCCACATGCATCTTTCTGCATAAAAAATGGTCATGTCGCTGCGTCCAAACGATCCTAGTCATACAACAATGAACCCGAAGAACACAGGTCAATGATCCAATAAGTAGCGTTCTATAGAATGGACTTAAATCCTGATCTTCATTGCGAATACGTGTTATGGAGTTTCCATTACGGCCATAGAGCACAGACAGGGGCCGCCAAAGATTTTTAAATCTTCTTTGCTTATAATGTATAAAGTTAAAAGGGTTATTATTATTGAAAAATAAATTTGTAGAAAAAATACATACCTGTCTATTAAAACTGCAAATATCATTGTAAATTTTGAAAAATATATTTAGCAATCTTTTTCCATCTATCTCTGCATGTATATATATATATGAGCATATATATTGAAAATAGAATGAAATAAGAAGGATTTCATGTTTTAATTTAACCATGTAGGCTAAATTCATACGCCAAGGACCCCTAAAAATGAATTTTTATTTATTTAAGTCTTCAACAGAATTTATACGATTCGAATTCATTCCAAATCGAGAAAAAATTGCATTTGCATTTTTATGTTCAGTGAAGAAAAAAATTCAATCTTTATAAGGAAATGGAAACACTCGACAATCTCTCTACTCTGGCTACGTTAATATACATGTGTTTTTTTCCTTTGTTCTTTATGTATAAATAATCTCGTATCAAAGGTTTTCACGTAATGAATCCGCAAGATTGATGCAAAATACGAGTAAATAAATTTACGATGATGTTTACCAAATTTATGGCACCAAAAATGTTTGCAGAAAGAGACATCGATTTCATTGTCACTAGCAGACGGTATTACTGAATAGAATTCGTTTTTATGTTTCTTTTGTAAGTGATTATTGCAGAGAAAATGCGTTGCTACTGCCTGGTTGGGAAAAGACATCAAATAATTAAGAATGTGGTTTGGATGATATCTAATTTATGCGTTATGAAACTTGTTTGGTAATGAAATGTTTTTTCAATAAAACTGAAAGCAACGTAAATAATTATGACGAACATTTCTTTGCTCTCCTTCTCATGGGTATCCTATAAAGACATCACTCTAAAGTTTTCCTAATATTTTGAGTTTCAGTGCTCATAGCATCTTTAAAGTTTCTTTAAAGTCGACAATCTTTAAATGTTCAATTTCTCAAAATGGAAGTAAATACTTTAACGTATTTTTAATTAACACAGATTAAAAAATCAGTATGCAAAAAATAACCATAGGATATGGTTTACATTTAAGTATTCAAAATAAAGAAATGCAGATACACCTTTTTTGCTTCGTAAGACAGACATACTCAGAATTAATTGAACTTTCTTACATTTCTCAAAAACTTACATCTGCTAAATTTTAAAAAGTTATTCAAAGATTTTTGAAAAATTCATCGCAATAGAGGCATTATGGTGAAAGAATTAGTTGAAATGATAAGGCCCAGTTGATTGGAAAAAAAAAAGCGGGACTCATTAATGCACGGTTTTTTAATGTTCATTTCTAAAAACGACATGCTTTTAATTGTATGTTTTACGCTAACATTTTTTTTTATCTTTGAAAAGTAGGTGAAAAAATGGGTAAAGCTTTTAAAACATAAAACGTTACATACTTACAAGAAAGGAACTCCTCATCAGTGAATACCTGAATAGATTGAACGAAATTGCAAGGAAACGAACGATGATTCATTTGCTGTTTGCATTTTTTTATTTAAAGGCCGGCGATTATTTCCTTTTAATATTTATTTTATCTTTTTAAAATACATGTAAAATAACAGAAATCATAATTTATGTTATTTCATCAGCAATAGCTCTTTCCTTTTTTTACAAACACTTTTTTAGTCTAAAAAACACATACAGATACACACAAACATAATTTTCGAGTAAAAAATTATTACATCCTCAACGCCTCCAGTACGTCCCTCATTTTTCAAACCTTTTATGTCTAGCTTTTGATTTAGGTACCAAAGAATGCAATGAACCTGCAAAACTAAAAATAAACTAAAAACATTTTTCACAGCATTTTTTCTTAAAATTCATCCCTGAAAAATGCAGTATATTTTTCACTTGAGTTTCATTTATTATTGCTTAAAACATTTATGAATGTACGTATTAGATTTTACAGGTTTATTGCACAGTAATACAATAGATAAGCATTTTTTTCAAGTTTCAAATGAGTCGAATTAAAAAGCTGTTTGCTAGAACTTTATCGTTTAAAAACTCTGAAAACTCGGTTATGAGAAAAATCAAAAAATAAGAGAGGAATTCCGTATCTCAACAATGCATTTACCTTTCATAAAATGTCATGTAATTTTTTGAAAATAATTTATTGATTAAAGAATTTTTTCCTGATTTAGAAAGGAAAATTCTTAAAGTTATCCGGAGTTATCAAAATTATCTTTTTTTCAAAAATTAAGACGTTTACCTACACTATAACGAGCAAGTTTCAATGTTACTCAACTAAAAGAAACATCGTAAAAAAGCAAATAATCTTTACTTTCAGTTTCCCACGAGCAAAAGTTCGGGAATGCAAAAGAGTATCCAAATAAAAAACGAGTATCAAGAACCCCTGGGCATTGAACTTAAAATAAAACTTTAATCGAATTTTTAAAGAAAAACAGCTGCCCTGAAAGCAATCTTTGAAGTCCAAAGATATCCATATTTGTTCACAGCGAAAGTTTATAGTCAATGCACATTCTATTTCTGTAAAAACTAAATGTTTTGAATCGGAGAAGACGAATGTATTCCAGTCAAATACTTTTAAGTATTTTAAGAAAAGTAAGAAACGTATAGAGAAATAATACTGCGTTAGTTTTATCTTTGCGCAAAGATTACTTTGTTCTTTTTCCCGAAGCGGAATGGAAGACAAATTATTCTTAATGAAATTAACCTTTAGCTTTTAAAGAGCTACATGCATTTTAAAAGAAATATTTTATTATGAAATGTTTTGACGTATTTTTAGTGGATTTTTTTTTTTCGAAAACAATTACATTAAGCTTGATTTTTGAAATTCTCTATAACAAAAGATACTTAATTCATTTCTTGTCTTTTATGAAGCTTTATAAAAATTCTTTTACGTAAAAAACATTTATACTCTTATAAAGGTGCTTTCATACTGAACGCAACAGCAACGTAACACAAAGAAAAATCATTTCAGAGCATTTCATTGAATTTACCTAATTTCATAACCACGCCCTCACATTGATTGTTCGGCATATTTTATTGCGTCATTAAGGAGTCGACAGTCATTGGTTTATTGTGTTATGGACGGCATACGTCATCGTCCTTAGTTTCGTAACCATAACAACAGTCTGTTACGATGGAGACAAAATGTCTTTGTCACTTTTAGTGTGAAAGCACCCAAAGTGTTAGTGTAAGATACTGACTTATAGTTGCATGAGAAAGTTTTAGCAAATGAGATTAAATTATATTTTAATTTTTATTCTCAAATTAATAACTTTCACCAATACCAATTTACATTTTAAAAAATGCTATTTAGGTTTAAAAACGTGAAAAACGTGCTCATATTCGCCAGTTTTTACCATCATACTTAAATATACTACCATTTGAACGACATTATTTTGAATAAAACACTTGATATCACAATATTAGTAATGTTCAGGCAATAAAGGAAACGCGTACAACATTAAACTGTTTTGCATCTGCAAGGAAAAAAATAAAGATATTTTTGCTTTGGTTTATTTATTTATTTTTACTTTTTTTGCTGGTTTTATTTGCGGCTTAAGGTTTTTGCGAAAATTTTCTCCATGCACGTATAAGCTATATGTATCGGCAATACAGGTGCTTTCAGACTTGAAACGTATTTTTTGTTTTATGTATTGACACATAAAAACTCGTTCTATATATTAACATCATCATTTTTCTTTCTCTTTTATTTTGAAACTATTATTGCATCCACTCATTTTCCATTATAGCTGCAAAAAGTAATTAATACACTCATATATTTTCTTTCATGCAGCTGCAATACTCTAAAGCAACAATTGGAGCCTACAGTTGAAGATAATCTTGGTGGCTTGTGATAACGAAAAAAATATTATAATATTTTCCTTTCTATAGAAAGTTCACACTTTTTAACGAAATGCAGTAAATGTTCCACAGCTAACAAAACAGTAATGAAATCAAAGTTCCGCTAGTTCATTAAATTGAAAAGCACTGAAATAAATCACTCCTCTAAAATGTGCATGGAACTCTTATAGTGGTAGCTGTATTACGTTTTAAAACTAAATTCCAAACAAATTTTCAAATTTCAGTAAAGTATTGGGATTAACTATACGGAGGTTTTCCTAAACTGGAAAATAATAGCTATACTGTAAAAAAGAAATGAATATTCTTATACTTCGCTGCATGTATGACTCTGCAAGTTCTTTCGCCTGTCTTAATAAGCTCTTTTTCCACATTTAAACTTTATTTTTGGCAATCGTACATTTTAATCAAAAAAATCTTCTTCTATCTGCAACAATGGATCAAATTCCGTTAGATTATAATGGAATTTGATCCACTGTTTCAAAATACCACTGCTGGATAAAACAATTCCATTAGATTTCTTTTTTATTATTTGAGTGTATCGGAATGAGTTCTTTACTTATATAACAACACGTTTTCCAGACATTTAACATACTAGTTTCACATTACCATAAGTGGAGATGTTAAAAATATATGCAAATATGTAATTATTTATTGAGAAGCCTTTTGACGTATTCTTAAGGTTTTCAACTTGCATATTTCTCACCGTTTAGGAACGCATTTATTAAAAAATGTATGAATTAAACATAATAAATATACATGAAAATCGAGTTTGGGGATTTTTTGATTTTCATAAATTATATATATATATATATCATTTATATAATTGTTTATAAAAGATGAGATGATTTTTTTTTTTGCATAATAGTGGCTTCGAATAATTATTTTTAACGAAACACTCATGCATTAACTTGTTTTTTTAATTAAAATATATTTAGACATGAAATTATGAGCCGTGTTTAGTAAATTCAAAATTATAATCACAAAAAAAACAGTTTTGTAAATTCAAAAATGCAATAAATTTGTGTGATTTAGACGATATATATATTTACTTCCAATCTAAACATAAATTGAAGAAAATTGCTCAATATTACCGTTATTAAAATACTTGTAGAATGAAACTATGAGCTGCGGTTACTAAATTCAAAATTACAATCACAAAGAAGCAGTTTTGTAAATACACAATTGTGGTAAATTTGTATATTTTGTACGATATGTTTTCATCTTATCAAAGCATAAATAGAAGAAAATTGCTCAAGATTACACTGTTAAAATACATTTAGAATAAAATTATGAGCTGTGCTTGGTAAATTCAAAATTACAATCACAAAGAAAGTTTTGTAAATGCACAAATGAAAAGGGTTTGTATTATTTAGAAGATATGTTTTATTCTTATAAAATAAGACGATATGTTTTATTCTTAAAACATTAATTGCAGAAAATTGCGTAATGTTACCATTATTATGTAACATGGTATCATACTAAACAAGAAGTAAATGGAATTCAACTAATTTTAATTAACGTTATCTTAATCATAAAATTAGTTTAAGAATATATTTTTGATATCGATCAGGGTACCTGCTAGTTTTCTAAACTTATGACAGATTTCACTCTACGTATATCGAAGCTGTCTTAAGTTCTTGGAGAAAAAAACAACAACTAATTTTTTAAAATAGCTACCTATACCCACAGTATGGGAACTTAGACTTTCACGGCCGGTATCCATAAATCCAAACATAATATTTTCCGGGCTAATAGGCTGTGATCCAACCGAGATATTTCTAACTGAAGTTTCGTCCGGCATGTTTCAGGCTTTTTCAGAGAGCGAATGAAGTCAAGGCAGAGGTGTCAGGTCCCACAATGAGGCGTATCAATGCACGAATAAAAGGGCATGAGAGACATTAAACATTCTCAGAGGTCAGCCATTGCTGAGAATACTATTGCTACGGGATACCAGCCCCTATTTGAAGAAACTAAAGCTCTCAACAAATATTCATTATTTTGCTCGCCTTCATAGAGAAGCTATTGAAATATATAAACATCCTTACAACAAGAATAGAAAACACGAAATTTTGAAAGTGAACAAATTATGAGTTCCATTGCTTCAAAAAGCACCAATCAATGAACAAATAGGAGGAACCAATCAAAAGCAGTTCCATCAAGCCTGAGATTGGTGGCTTATCCAATGAGGTTTAAGCAAGTGTGATACTTGATATATAAGGACCATACCTTTGCATTGACTTCATTCTCAATTTGAAAAAGCCTGAAATATGTCAGGCAAAACGTCAACCAGAAATATCTTGGTTGGACCACGGAGTATTAGCCAGGAAAATATTGTGGGTTTGGATTTATATCCACAGTATTGCAAGTAAAAATTTTGTTTCGCAACAACAATTATTGTACTATGTTACATACATATAAATATGTGATAACTGATTTACTAGCAGTATAGTAGTATACTCACTACTATAAGAGCTTTGAACACCATCAAGGCCTTCCTTCGGTTGTATTGCTGATTTCATTACAACTCCTCGTGTTTACTCTTCCAGGATTAAAATTTATTCAGATATACGGGGTCCACCCATGACTTTTAAGGATTTTGGAAGCGAACTAGATTTAGTGAAAACCAGTAAATTACTTTAAATTTAAATTTAGAGACCGAATAAAGGAAACTGCAACTTTCTAAATGAACATTGTTCCCCAAACATTTCAAACGCTTTTATAAAACAATTTGTGCGATAGCTTTTGATAAATTGATATGATTTCCCTCGTTGTTGTCATGTTAGTCAACTTCACACCAAATAAATAGTAGCAACCAGTAGTACGTAAACAATTAGCATCAAGTAAGTTTTCTCTTTATTCACATTTCACTTTAAACAAAGTTTCCTGTTTATATGTTAAACACATTAAACTGCAATGATAAAAGTGAATTAAGACAATACCGGAAACTTCATTTAAATTTCTAAATTATGCGAAAAATAGATATTATCACTATCTCCAAAGGAAGAGATAAAAGTTTTTGCTAAATACTTCATGTTCAACAAAATATGTAGTTTATTTTAAATGGATGATTAACTTTATTCCTCGTTGTGCTTAAAAGTTTTACTGGGAAACAATCAATTACGAATGTGGGATACATTTTATCGTGCATTTGTTGCTGAATGAATTTGTTTCAAACTATCTATTTCTAGAATTTTTAATAGAAAATGCAAATTCCGGAGAGGAAAGAATAATGTGAGCTCATATACATTTGAGTTTTACAAACAAAGGAAAGATAAATTTCAATAATAACTTACGAGCTGCTTTTGTTTAAGAGAAAAAATGAAAATTTGAATTTTTATTTCATTTCCGGGAAAACCTTTAAATAAATAAATAGAAAAATCTGCTTCTACCAAAGTCATAAATGTTCTGCCGGTAGTCAGTCATTATTCCTAGGCTAAAGAATTTTATTCACTAATGTTACATATTTTAAATATAAAGTCTCTATAAACACTAAAGCTTTATTAATAAATGAAGAAACTATCCCGACATATAGTTATATATATATATATATATAACATTACCTTGAAATTTCTTGATTGACTTCATATAATACTTTTAACTGTCTTCAAAAGAAATGCGTATATTCTGAAAAATATGTTTCAAAATTAACGGTCTTACGCTGAGTTCTATACGTTTTCTGAAGTTAACAGTAAATCTACCAGATCGCGGTTGAATAACCGTTCTTGAGACTTTAACGAATATTGTTACATTCCAGGCTCGGAAAAAGTCGTGCAGTAAATTTAAGTAAAATGGAAGTCTGAAATTTAACAATATTGATTTAACAATATTGATTATTAGCGTTAAAGCAGTTTTGAACCCAGTCTCTTGCTTTTTTTTTCCTCACAAACTCGTTTTTAACAGACGTTTTCTGTCGTTTTGCACAACCGGTTATCCTTCCAGATTAAAGCTATCATTTCTATAATTCTCTTAATCGAACAATTTTGATCGGCCCTTTTTAATTACAAAGGCAACGTTTCAAAATTTTAATTTAAACTTCATACAGTTTCAAAATTCTTCCAAAGACATTTTCTAAGATTCCATTTCTTCAACTGCTATTCAATTAGACCATCCCCTATAATTTTAATATTGACTAGGGTTAGTCGGTTAGTCTTTGTCTTATTACACTGTTAAAAAATAACCTGACTTTTCAGAGTGCTTTTTGACTGATTTTAACGGAAGATTTCCGTAGTGCTTCAATACATGGTTTTTCCTTCCAAAAACGGAAATATCACGTCCTGAAAATACGAGCACAAAACTTTTCCGTTTTACTGTTTCTGTATTTCCACAACGTTTCTTATATATATATAACCGTCACGAGCAGCCGTTCATTTAATAAAATGTCTGTTCGTAAATCAGTCTTGTAGGAGACAGTCGTGACCAATTACCATCAATAATTAATTTATTTGTAACTTCCACATAGTAAATACACACTTTTCCAATAACAAGAAAACGAACACGAAACATCAACATTTTATCAACACTATTTGCATGTCATGAAACTGCAGAAAATCCTGCGAAATTGCTTTAAATATTTTTTTCAGCTATATGTCACGTGACGAATGCAACTGCTTTGATTGGTTCCTTTTTGCATAAATTGCTCATGTTACGCAAGTTCATTCCCGCCATGAACAAAAGAGGAAAGGGAAAGTATATAAAGTGCCTAAAATTGTATGTAGGTCACTTTAGTTTTTGTGTTTTAAAATCGAAACTGAATTTAAAAAGGGATTAAAAGAGTTATTTGTTTTTTAATATTATATATATAAATACAAAGTTTTTCTAAAACAGATAATTTTGAAATCATATTTAAATTTCAAGAAATATATATACTACGGTTAGTATTGACTAGGGTTAGTCTTAGTCTTATTAGACAGACAGCAGCTTTAGTCTTCTTTCTGGCACCTGACAGCGTTTATTTGTCTATTTATATAAAGGTACTGAAACGTTTTTTATATGTATATATATATATATATACACACACAAAGCTTTTCTAAACAGATAATTTTGAAATCATATTGACATTTCAACAAATCTAACCCTTTATTACAGTCAAACCGAAAATTATACATTATTGAAATGCCATTATGAACACCTTTACCTTTTAAATAGTACTACTCCACATTTAGTTCATCAATTATCATCTTCAGATTCAAACAAAGACATTATTCACACATTTAATGTTTATTTTGAGAGAGATTAGCAAACTTTTTATGCAAGTTACGAAACTTGTTAACTTTCCTTGAGTGTAGTTTAAAATAAATGAAAATACTGTCATCCCAAAATCTTAGAAATATTTTTAAGTTGTCAATTATTAACATTCATATTTTAAATAATTTCTGTATTGTTATTCTTCAATATATTATTATTGAAATATTCTTCCAGTATGCCTAAAACTTTTAACAAACAGTTTCCTGTGATACATTTGACAAGATTTTGCAAATGTATAGCAAAATATTTGAAGCAAAAAGCGAAATTGTTACTTGAATATTAAACAACATTAATTTAAACTCAATTTTCTTACAAAAAAATTTTAAAAAATTAAAATAAAATCATCTTAAAATTTTAGTAAAATAAATATATTATTACAGTTACTACAGCGGAACATTTCTAAACACCAACAAATATGTATAATAGCACGAAGCATTTGACATAATATATATTAATAAAAACAAACATTTCAGTACATTTCTCATTTCCCTACGCAATTTTAACAAGATCTCAAAAGGATTTCATATCATTTAAAATATTCCTCAATTACGTTCATATTTCATGTTTGATTAAAAATTACTCATTCGCCAAAAGTAAATAAAATGCGCTTACGCAATTATAAAAGAATTCCTCAGTGTAATTAAACTAATCCTGCATCAAAGTTTCAAAGAGTGGAAGAATTTGATTCGGAAGTGATACTGTCACAAATCATTTCATCTTTTTTTCTGTGCTTCATTTTAATTACCGATTCCTTTCTCTTATGATTAAGATCAAATTCCTGAAGCAGAAGTTAAGTCGTAAATCTTTTCTTCCCAAAGAGCTGTAAATTATCGCAACTTTAATTGAATTGTTATTAAAGTTTTCGCAACTTTAATAACAATTCAAATTAGTTATAAATGACCTTACACCGACGCAAATGTTGTAATTAGAGTTTTATTTTTTAGTTCCTTTCAGTCCCAAAATACGTGCCGGCAATTTATGAAAATATTTGTGCGTAGTTTTTTAATTTTATTTTTAGCACAAATGCTTAGATTTTTTTTTTTTTTCAATTATTTATATGTCAGCATTATATAAAGTGAGAAATAATTTTCTGGAAAAATGATTATGAATGCAATTGGCACATCATTTAGTAATAAAGAAATATCCATTACGAAATAATTAGCGCCTTACATTTTACAAAACATAATCAGTGCCATGTATTCATTTAATAAAATTATAAAAATATAAATTTTATTCATTGAGCACATTACTTCAGGTAACAAAAGAAAACTCAGCTAAATAAGTTAAGTAATAACATTTAATTATTAGGAGAAACAGAGATTTTCCTCAAGCACAAAAGAAAGTAAAAAACATTTTTTATGAAAGAAAGAAAAAATAACAATGACGTAAAGCAAATTCTAAAATGATCATTTATGAGAACTAATTATGTGCTGGAAATACATTCTTTCACAGATAGTAAAATCAAAGTAAAAGCACAATCATTTTTCAATTATTATTTATATTTCATGGCAGCCGTTTGACATTAAATTTCAACATTGCATCTCTTGCAATAAATTTCTTCGGAAATGCAAAATAGTAGAGATAAGAATGATTTATCATGTGCTAAGAGGAAAATACAGTGTTAAATCTTGAAATATGAGCCTCCTGATAATTTCTTTTTTAAATACGTTTCCATGATATATTCATTTATACTTTAGTATTTAGTCTTTGGGGGGTATATCCATTTTATTTACTAATGCGTGGCATAATTATCTAAAGCAGAAACTATTTATTAATAACTGCGCTAGCGCAAAATAGTAGCAATAAGTGAGAAAATCTGAAACCCTTATTTAAGGTAGTACATCTTCAGAGTGGATATAATTAAGAATGAAGAACTGTCTTCGATAAGTTTACAAATGAAAGTGTCAAAATTATGTAAAGGAATAACTCAGCAATCTATTAAATAGTTATTTTCTATTCTAATAAAAATCTGCTATGAGAAAGAATAAGTGTACATGTACTTGTTTCTCTATTTCTGGAAGCCACATTCAAAATTTTGTTTTTTTTTTAATTTGATTTTTTAAAATATGTTTTGTTTTTGCTGCAACTTGATTTCTTTCATGATTTTTTTTCAACTTGGGCAACTTCAGTTTTTTTTTTCTTTTGCTTTTTCACTTACAAAAGAAACTTTACATTCACACCCTAAAATCTGTTAATTCTCTAATTCCCAACTCCGCCTCAAGGCGGACGACGATAACAGTTAACAAAACTTGGGCGTTAGACGGTCAAGTCAAATTTAAATAATTTAAAGGAAATGATTGAACAAAAAGAACACTAAAAATTTCTACCAAACTATTAACCAGAATGTAAGACAATGAAAGAAATGTATAATTAACCATCTAATTTACAACTCCGTCTCAAGGCGGACGACGGCAACAAAACTTGGGCATTAGAGGGTTAATCTGGCAAATGTTTTTCTTTGATAAAAAACACATACATGAAATAAAGTGTAAGCTAAATATATATTATTATGGAAATAGAATACTATTAAATACCATATTATTTGCATTCATTCAATTTCAGTTAATAATTAAACGGGCATTAAATGGGATTAAGATGTTGGAGCAGCTGATTGCATCTAATCCCCTCAAGTCTGATTGCATGCTTACGTATATTGCATCTGAACAAAAAATTTCTAAGTTCTAGTTTCAAATTATCGCCGTCATGATGACGTCGTGGTAAGGCGCTGGGCTCATACGCCCCAGGTCTGATGATCGAGTCTGGTAGTGTCGGTGGATTTTCAAGATGCAGAAAATCGTCTGCGCCCATGTCGTATGATTATATCTTTATTTCAAATAATATGTTTTCTAATTGTAATTTTATCAAGCAAAAATGTTTATATGTTACAAAATAGTTGGCTTCAACATACAAAAATAATGTATACAATCACCAACATGTGATATAGGGTCGTTCTTAAATAACAACAATATGAGTATATGTTTTTTTTTTTAATTCATCACACACATTATGTGAATATATATTTTAAATCGAATGGATCAAATATGCCATTTTATGCAAAATTTGGGACTTTCTTCTTTTGGATCTCTACTCTAAAAGGAACAGATATTTCAGGAAATCTCTCGTTAGCACCATACCGCTTCCATTCCAACGAACTTTAGATGAAACTAAGTGGAACAAACGTGGATGTTTGGTTCTTGTTATGGATAAATTAATACCTTATATAATATTCCAAACTTAGATCACAGTTCATCTGATTTCTGTTGATCACTTAACTTATGACAGAAATTTGTAGCCATGTGTGAGCTAGGGGTCTTAACAGGTAAGCATCAAGATATCAAAACTTCAAGCAAAGAAAAACGAATAAATTAAAATTATTTTGGAATTTTTACTCCTCTTAGAAATTTCCAATTAATGTATCGAAATATCTATTTAAAAAAAAAGTTAATCATCTTTATTTTTAATACATCAACATAATCGTAAAAAACGGAAAATATTCGATAGAAAATTAATCATTAAGTTCTTTTCGAATACTTAACTCTTACTTTCTTTTGAAACAGGTGAGTAAATGCATAAATGATAAATTGAGATATTCCACTTTCAGAAAATAAAAAATTATATTAAAAGAAATACGAATTAATGCTAAGTTTAAATTTTTATTTGTAATATTTGTTCGTTTTAACAAATTGCCTTCAGATTTACTAGAGATACCAAGTATTTGTCGCTTTAATTAATCACATTTTTCAGTGCAACTTTTAAAAAGTTTACTATAAAATAATTTCTTGACAATTACCGTTGAAAACCTGCACCAAATGTGTTTAGCAGAAACGGTTAGAATTCTTCCACAAAATCGTCTTTCTAGCAAAATAATTTTAAAAATCGGTTTTTGAGTAGTCTATAAAACATTTTCTAATAGTCGTAAAATCAGTAAATAATATTAGGATTCAGAAACGAAGTATAACTTAAGAACCATATAAATTTTAAATCATGTTAAACTGAAATAAAACTTTTATCATTCCCTTTCCTGATGATGTTTCCTGTATAATCTTACGATATTTTCATCATTTGTTAATTTTTCTCTTTATGGATAAAGAAAGAGAATGAATAAAATTAAATACAGTTTAAAAAAAAACACAATTTGGTTCAAATCTTTTAGGACAAAACCTATTCTAATCCATCTTACTGACTTATAAATTCAAGTAATGATTCATAAAAAGGACACAAACAAATCAGACAGAAATTACGCAAGAATCTGATCCGAAAATGAATGCCTTTCTAATGGGGCTGCGTATGGCCACTAACCTTTGCATACCTAGTGCATTCCCCGAAAACCATTCTTTCAAGAAGCACCATTATAGGCGCATACCATTATCTGTTGCGAATGTTGACGCTCAGTTTCCCCCTAAATGGAAGCACCTGAGTTCTAAATGATGCAAAACTGTATTAGGAATTTAATTTAGCTCCGAGTATTCAAGCCAAAGAGATACTTAAGGGATCTTTATCATACGACTAGGGCGCCGACGATTTTCGTCATCTTGTAAATCCACCGATGTGGGTCAGGATTGATCCTGCAAATTTGGGCGTACAAGGCCAGTGCCTTACCACTATGCCACCCTGCCGACCCGAAAATGAATATTGATAGACAAATTAGACATTGAATAAAATGAAGTCACTTAAAAGGATCCATTAGTGATAAATAAACAAGTCTAAAACACTGAATAAGAAAAGTCACTCTAGAAATGAGTTTTAACAAATAATGCTTGATGTAAAAGAGCAAAATAGAAAAAGAATATAAATAAACCTAGCTATAAACAAATGTAGACACACAAGATCAACAATAAATATGAAATGAAGTATACATGACAATAAATGCGAATAGAAAAATGTAGTAATGAAATTATATAAGCAAATCTAAAAATAAAAAAAAAGAAATATATCAAGCAACGAATTTTTGAAACATACTTTAGAGTAAATGATGCCCAAAAACGAATCAGAATCCGTTCACATTAAGGCCCACCTTTATACCAATTTTAGTTTGCTAATAAGCACCGCTTCCCATGAGAGTGTATACCGAATTTCGTCCGATTTCATTATTTACATTTTGAGTTAGAGTGGCCCCAAAAAAGCCGACCACATACAGACAGAATTTTTCCAAACATAGTCAAAATAGTTAACCTATCACAAACTAAGTATACAATTTTTCTATACCTGAGCATGTTTACACTTTTTTACAGAATAACAAGAATTTCGATTTAGAACTATATGAGCCTACTTTCCCGTATTCCTAGTTAGTACAAATTTATAATCTAACTATCTCCCTCTCTTTTTCATTTAGCTTTAGATCTTAATCTCTTCAAATATACCTTTTCAACGGCTAATATTTATTCATTAACTTACTCATGCATTCACTCATTCATTCTCTCATTTGTTCATTCATTCATTCATTTATTCATCCACTCATTCATTCATTCATTCTTTCGAAGATGAATTTATTCATGCATCCATTTACTCCTTCAGAAAAATCCTGATCAAAAAAGTTAATTGGAAAATAGGCTTGTTTAGTTAGATGAACATCTTATCTGAACATGTTCTACGTCTTAAGACCCTTCCGAAAAAGTTTATTCCAAGAAAATCCGTTTGTTAGATCAGGATGTATACAGGATTGAAATTTTCCCGCAGATAATAATGTTGGTTTTTTGTTTTGGAACTGTTCAAAATTGAACAGAAATTGTTTAAATAAAAAATTGTTCACGTGGAGAGATCCTTCGAATAAGTTTGTTCAAAGAGACTTGGATCTTATGTCCATAAGCGCTAATGTTAAATTTTTTTGAAGTGTTAAGAGTTGAAAGGAAAATTGTCCAAATCAACAAAAAAAAATATGGAAATGAGATGTTCTCACCGAGATCTTTCGTAGGCAAGAAAAATCTTTCGAATCGGACAATTTCCTCAAAAGTTATTAGGGGGCGACAAACAGACAGACCAACAGATCGACTGACACACATTCCCCCCCCCCCCACCTCAAAACTCCAGTCATTTCTTCTTCTTTTTTTTTTTTTTTTCTTAATTTTTCAATCTTTATTTATGACTTAAATGTTTTATTTTTCTTTCTTTTTAATGATATTTTTAAGCCTTCTTTTATACTATTTTTTATTACTGTTGAGGAAAGGGCGGCTAAAAACAGAAGCTATTTCTAAACAGAATGAAAGAAAAATCAAACTACCGTTCAATCACAAAACTGAATGTCTTTCTAATGGGGCTGGTCATTAACCTTTGCATACCTAGTGCATTCCCCGGAAACTATTCTTTCAAGTAGCACCGTTCAAAAAACTGCGCGAAAAAAATAAAACAATAAATTTATAGTCTAGACAACGTTAATACTACTTTAAACATGTTTTTAACCATTTTACATTCATCAAAATATTTTAGGAGGAAAACGGAGATCTACTCCATAAAGTAACTATGTCTTAATTCATTGGATAAGCTGTAGGCAAAATTTGCTTCAAATAACTAGATAGATGAAAAGAAAAATATGATAAATGTTCACAATCTTGGACAGCGGTTCTAATACACGCAGAGAAAAATATAATACAAACCCCCTGTTTATAACTTACAAACTTATGCCCGTAAATAATAAAGTTCTTACATGTATTCGTTTGCATAAATGTCAAAATTATAGTATATTATGAGTCTTGCATATTGAAGGCGAAAACTTCACGATTTAGTTGGGTAATTACGTCGACTTTGCTCACATAATGAAGACAAATTAATGTAACTGTAGTTAATGACGCTGTAAATGCAAGTACCATAATTTTAATTTCATATTATATTTTAATTAAGGTAATTCTGATGTAAATTAACTTTCAAAATAAGCTTCTTAATTCAATTAATTATTTTTAAAGAACTAAGAATCCGTTGAATTAATACTCAGGATTGATAAATATGCATGTTATGACAGAATAACATCATAAACATGCTGCAGGAAAAAATGTCAATTAGTTTTAAAATGATACATTATTCTGGGGCTTATGATTAATTTGTTAAGTTATTCTAATTTCATGATCTTTTAAAAATATATTTGCGTAATTACAAAGACTGTTATTACATGCAAATTAGTCAATCTAAATTATTAGGTAAATTTTCTTTAAATATTAGCAATTACATATCATCCATTACAATTAGGATCTTTTGCAACATATACAATAGGCGTTCAATTACATGGAACACTGTTTAACATGTAAAATCAAAATAATAGGTATCTCTGTTATTGCTGATTGTTGTTTGTTTTGGGCTGAAGATCTATGTACCACTTCGTATACTTAGCTAATAATAGGTAAAATAAGTATAATAATTGTAATAAAAGGTACTTTATGCGTAGAAAAGAAATTATTCAAATTACTTTTATGTGGCGTATATATTACTAAAATAGAAACGTTAAAATCCCAAAAAACAACATGTGGTACACGTTCTTTTATCTATAAGCTCACCTCTAGTACACTAAAAAAGGAGTAACATTGAAGCATTTGAATTGCATTGCTATTTTTCACTTTTAACGTTACTTCTTTTTTATTTTATTTTATTTTATTTTATTTTATTTTATTTTATTTTATTTTATTTTATTTTTTATTTATTTATTTATTTATTTTTCACAAAGCGGGCAATGTGGCGTAATGGTAATGCACCGACATCGTACGCCCAAGTTCGCAGGATCAAACCTGGCTTCAGTCGGTGGATTTTCAAGAAGCAGAAAATCGTCGGCGCTCATGTTATATTGCGGCATGTTAAAGATCCCTTGAGTATCTGTTTGGCTTGGATAATCTCGGCTAAATTAGATTCCTAGTACAGTTTCGCATCATTCAGACCACAGGTTCCGTCACCTAGAGGGGAACTGAGCGTCACAATTCTTGAAAGTGGTGCTACTTGAAAGAATGAATGCCGGTCTCCGGGGAATGCAATATGTCTGCAAAGGTTAGTTACCATACGCAGCCCCATTAGAAAAGTTTTTTTTTTTTTTTTTTGCACAAAAGTTGCACTTTTTGTAAATTTCAACGTTTAACTCTGACAAATGGTATCTGAATAATGCTGGTACTGGTTTATCGACCCCATTCTGGTATCGTACAAACATTATTTCCTTTAACTTTCCGCACGAGTCACAGATAAAACTTATTTGTGTGTTATTCGCTGTTAGGATCTTCTTTAAAAGTAATTCAGACGCTTAATTCCCTCATTGTCAAAGAGTACCCAACTTCAATTGTTTTGTACAGGAAAGATATTTTGTATAATCCTTTGATGATAATTAAATGAAGGACGGTGTCTTAACCTTCTATTTTCTAATAAAATTGTGTCATTTTGGATAATAGAATGGAGTGCTTTAAGTATACATCATGGTATAGTAATTCACTCAAAATTATAAGTTTTTGTGCGTGTTTTTTTTTTTTTTTTTGAAAGAAAATTAGATTTTGTGATGGGACAGTTTATTACACTACATAAAATGTCTGTTACCTACAGAGCAGTTTTTTATTTTATTTGTTTTTATTATTATTTTTTTAATTTTTTTTCTTTAATTAATTCATTTTATAGTGACGTAGATATAGATTATGGCAAAAAGACATAGAGGAAACCCAATTCATGACCATCTTGCCCTTTTAATATTGCAGCAAAGTGGTTCTACATTCATGAATACCTTATTTTATACAGTAAGGTAATATATGATTATTGAAGTGAAATAAGGGATACAAGAACTTTTTTCTTGGTAGCATTGGATATTTTGCAACTTATTTCGACTCAACTCCCCTGATTTGTCATTGAAGCTAAATCATCGTCTTGAAATTGTACTTCCTCGCAAGGTTTATGTGTTCAAATGGTGCCATATGTTATATGCTTCTGAAATACAAATCATGGAATATGTGTTGTTTTTTTTTTCTTTTGACAACGTGCATGAATAGTTTAGAAAGTGAATGCATTGTGGAGGCAATCAGTTCTGGATTTGATTTTGCTACATACCTAAATTACTCTCGCGTATAAGTAAAGAACGATTAGATGCTACTTAATGAGACTAATCCAATCTCTCTTAGAGACGAAAGGCGAAACTTTACTATTATGTCTCAAGAACTGCTGCTTAAACAATTAGAAATTTGATTAACATCGTCAATTTATTAGGTAATGGGACCTCATTATCATGAATAGCCGACACCAAAAGCGAAAAGTGCGAGTTTCAGTCGGTGGGATTCGTGTCATTGCACCTGCACTTGCAACATGTAAAGTGCACTTAAGTAATTATTCTTCGCCTGGCTTCATTAAGCCTGAAATTGAGTCCTTTTTCATGAGCTTGATTCTCAGATTTTTTTCTCTGACGAAATCAACACTGTAGTATAGACAGGAATCACAAAATTTCAAATACGTAATTTTCGTTTTCGCTTAATATTGTTCGTGGACATTAAGAGTGATTTTCTAAACCTACACTGAAAAAATTTTGCTTTCAGTTGCCACCATTTTTGGTGTTGCTGAACAAAATTTTTTGTGTTCATTTAGTGTAAAGCTGAAAATTATTTATTTTTTATGTACTTTAAATTTTTTATGTGGCTGTCTAAAAAATATAGACAATATAACGTTTCGTAGCACATGAAATTTGTTAACTCCGTTATGCATCGAAATTTCTATGCGATTGCTCATTTCTATGAAAATAGGATAAATGAGCAATCGTAATGAATTTTTGATGCCTAGATGAGTTAACGAACATCATTTGCTAAAAGAAGCATTCTGCTGTCTGTATTTTTTAGAAAGACACTTAAAAGAATTTAAAATGCATCAAAAAATAAATAATTTTCAACTTTACACCGAATGAACACCAAAAATGGTGTTCAGTAACACCAAACATTTTTACGGTGTAGGACACTGCACATGTTTCATCTTCATACAAATCTATACTAATATTATAAAGCTGTAGAGTTTGTTTGCTTGAACGCGCTAATCTCAGGAACTACTGGTCCGATTTGAAAAATTCTTTCGGTGTTAGATAGCCCATTTATCGAGGAAGGCTATATGCTTTATATCATCACGCTAAGATCAATTGGACGGAGTTCCGAAAATTGCACAAAATAGTCCTTTTCTATCGGAAGAAATTATCGCATCCTTTCGAGCTTGATACCATAGAAAAGCCCGTCAAAAACTATCCTATAAAGAGTTTTGCCCTTCGTGTTAAAATTAAAAGCCTCTAAATTACCTAGAAAAGAAGTTAAAGGAGTTTTTCTCTGAAGTTTGAAATTATTTTTTCACGGTAATCAACTTTAATTTTATTTGACCCAGATGATGGCCGTTTTAATTTATTTGCACTGTTGCATCGTTTCAGCAATTTGAAAGTTGCTATGTGGACAAACAAATCAATGCAGTTGCCATTGTTAAACAAATAAAAAAAAAATCAACGTTTCTAGCATTTTGATGAGGCATCGCTGTATTTGTAAAATATAGTTTAAGATAGACCGTGCAACGCCAAACGTCGCAGCTAGTATTATAATAGTTTAAGAATTGTGCTCGCTACGTTTTTCATTTACCTTCAATGGTGCTAGTAGTGATTTATCAATTTTATGTGTAGTTTCTGTAAAAATATTTCATATGCAGGCCTCACTGTAATAACTATAGCTATAACAGTTCGTAAAATGGTGACATAAAAGTCATGGCATCTACGATTCACATTGCTTAAAATAAATTTCTATCAAATGTGAGCTCAAAATACATTGATATTCTAACACAGTTGTAGTCTTAGTAAGAAACTGAATGGCTGTCATTTATATGTATCAAAATTTGAGGGCTCTCTTGGCATCTCCTTTAAAGTATTTTCTCAGGTAAAAATCGTAAAATAAATATTTTATGCCATAAAACTGAGTCCTAACAGAACAAATCAATTTTAAAGTTTTTATGTCATTTTAATTTTTAGCCTACTTTCCCGTAAAAGTAAAAAAATAATAATACAGCACGAAAGAAGGCTTAATGCATCGTAAAAATATCGTTAAAAAGGAAGAAAAGTCAAACATAAGTGAAGTAATTAAATAAAGATTGAACAATAAAAATGTTGAAAATAGGGTTTGGAGATAAGGAAAAATTATTTTTGCAACCAAAAGATCTCGGCGAGGACCTCTCATTTCCATATCTTACTTTTTGATTTGAAGAATTTTTCCCTCACTTTTGCACAAAAAAAATTTATAACATTAGCACCTATGGGTAAAAATGAAGCAAATTATGTAAATTCTGTGCACAAGATCCAAGTTCCTATGAGAAAGCTTATTGGAAGAAGCTCTCGTCGTAAAATATGGATTGGAACAATTTTTGTTCATTTTTGAATAGTCAAAAAAAAAATTAACAGTAGCGCCTACGGGGTAATTTGTATCCCATATAAATCTTGATCCAAACGACGGATTTGCTTGCAACAAACTTTATCGGAAAGATGTTACGACGTAAATCATGTACAGATACGAATTTCAACAAGAACTGAGAGAGCCTATTTTCCTATGAAAATATTTGATCGGGATTTTTAAGAATATTTCTCAATAAATACATGAATAAATGAATGAAAAAAATTATGAATGAATAAATAAATGAGTGAAAGAATGAAAGAATAGATTAATGAGTGAATAAATGATAAAATAAATAAATGAGTGAATGAATGAATGAATGAGAGAATGAATGAGTGAGTGAATGAATATGTATTATCCGTTGAAAAAGGTAAATTTTTAAAAAATTAAGAGCTAAAGCTAAAGGAGAAGGGGAGAGAAAGAGACAGCTAGGTTATAAATTTGAATTTGGTGTATACGGGAAAGTAGGCTCGTATAGTTCTAGACGGAACTTCTTGTTATTTACATATCATTTTATTATGTTTTACAGCTGCACTACATGTTTTGTTTTCGTTAAGAATTACCCTGAGTTATATGAATGTCATTTTGCTTTTTGACCACAGCTTAATGTATGAAAGACGCATTTTAAGAAATGAAATTAAAGCGCAAAGACTCAGGAGAAAAGTAAAAAAAAAAAATTGGTATAGGGAGGGGGAAAATAAGGATTCGAAATAGTAAAGAGCGAAAAAAATAGAGCTGTAAAGAAACAAAATTCAGTTGACTGCTATATTTATACATAAAGTTATCTGGTTTTAACAAAACATGAAATTTCTTTTAATGTTATGTAACCCTTTCATGTATTTTGCTACAGCGCGAAAGCCAGTGTGCGCAGGTACGAACTTCGCGCACAATCTAAATATAATTAAACCGTTTTTCTTGATTTCATTCAATTCATTATTTGCGTTGGTTAAGTTGATGGTAGATTGTTTTCCATTGTTTTGCTATATTGCTATAAGGAAGAACTATTTATGTGACTCACACTGCAGGACAAATATAACTCAAACCACACACCAACTGTGACTTACACTACAGGTCACATTTTCGATTGAGATAGCAGTTATTCCATCGTACTATTTCATTAACCTCTTTATTCCAAGTGTACCCAAATGGGTACATTTTAAAATACTGTTTATTAGCTACTGTTTGTGCAATTTGAAAACTAAAACACCCATTTTTTTAAAAATTAAATTAACAAATAGTTTACTTCGTTTTAAACATGGAAAACATGGAAATTGGGCATTAATTATTATTTAAACTAATTATTAATTAAAATTTTTAAAAAAAATGTTTTTTTTTTTTTTTTTTGTAATAATTTTTTTAATCAGATAACCAAAAAATTGCTTCGAAATTGTTTGTGCTTAGTTCTGGGGTCTGAAGAGGTTGAATCTTAATTTTCTTTTTTTAGAAGAAAAAGTGATTGAGATATTGAAATGATATTTTTAGTATAAAAACTAAGAAACATTACATTTATTTTTATTTCTAACCTCATAGCAATACACGAAGTGAAAAAACGCACTTAAAGTCCAAAATAACAAAACAAAATATTACATAAACATGTTTCAAATTACAGCAGCCCCTTTTGCTATGCAAGAAAGGTATGAGCTTAGGAAAGAAAGGACATCCGACAAATGTTTTTACTTTTCGAAGTTTTCCTGTGCTATACTGTTGCATAGGATTACCCTGCACAAAACAAATTTGATGCCAAGAAAAAGTTAAGTGAATAGGAGAACAGCAGCCTTAAAGTCATTACTCAATTTAGCTATGTAGCTCTTTTACATTCTGAATTATGTATTTTCCTCGTACGATGATGTAGTGTTAATCTACAGAACTAGTTATTAACTTCGATCTTTTCCATCCATTTCGTTCATGCAATTCCTCCTAAATAGGCATCTAAATCTTGGTTGAGTATTGTCACAAAGCTGAAAGCAACTTTATTTGGGAGATTAGCAAAAATGATGGTAGCCCATGCCCGAGGGAGACCTTCAACAAGACGGCTGGACAATAGCGAAGATGACCTCAAAATTTTGAAAAAAAAAAATAAATGCAATTAATTGCTTTGGACCGACTAAATTGGAAGAAGCGTGCTGTCGAGGCAGCTAAGACCTGCAACAGGTTGTAACGCTCTTAAAGAAGAAGAAGCAAAAATGATATATATTTGGTACTCACAAAAAATAATATTATCTATCTTAGAGCTCAATCGTGGCTTCGACCTCGCCAGCCGGCTCACATTCTGAAGCCTCGTGGCCCAGACGGCAACTTCTGAAGGCTGAAAATTCAGGTGTGGTCCCCAAACACGAATCCAAAATATTCTCGGGACCAAGTATATTATATTTAGCTCGTAATGCACAAAATTTTTATGAACGATAAATTGAAAAAAAAAGCAATATAAGGTCTTCCTTTTCCAAAGTTGCTTTTAAAAGCCTATAAACTGCATTGTTTTAAAATTATTTCTCTAGAAGTAAAAAAATACTTCGAGCGTTCAAAGCATGTGTAGTTTATCTTGCAGATTTCAAAAACAAAAAAAATCGCTGAACTTTTTATTCGAATTCACATACAGAAGGACCTTTCTACTATTACTTCGAGAAATAAATTAATTAACTCAAACTATTTCTTTTGCATTTTAGTCTTATAGAATGCAAAAAAAAAAAAATGGGTTAATGATTAATTCATTTTAATGCGATCTTTCCTTTTTTAATTTTATTTTATTAATTTTTATTTATATATTTATTTATTTTAATGTTTTTACTTCATTGTTTCATAAAGCTCCAAAACAGTTGGATTACAGTTATTACAATTTCGTTAAAAGACAAGTTACATAAAATGCATAACTACTTTTAAAACCTATTGTCTAAAACATGTACTGACAAATGGAACATTAAAAAATACCAAAAAAAAAAAAAAAAAAATAATAAGATTCATTACCATTAATAGAATTCAAATCAGCTTTCCTTAGTTTTTAATAAAGTATTTTCATATTTAGGAATTTAAGGACTGTAATTAATTAAAATAGTTCTCTTTCTTTTAACACTTGTTTCAAAAATTAGCACCGTTTTGTTTATAGCATTTTTCTGGGGTCATTATTAATATGCTTATTTTTTTAACATGATTACTTATCGTAAGTGTTGAGAGCTAAGGCTCTTTATATGCATTATAATGGTTCGTAAGATAAATCTTTAAATTTTTCAAATAAATCTTCGTTTTTATTTTTGAGAAATTAATAACATTGTTTGGGTGCAAAATATTTTACGTTTTTACAGTAACATTTTTCAAAGTGTGAAGTAGAGGAGTAATTATAATTTTGTGACATTGATCGTCTTAAAGTTTAATTACACATAACGTTGACATCATCCATTTATTTCAGCCTGAGGAATTAATATTTGGATTTCATACTTCCCTAGAGCATTTTTTCTTGCCTTTTATCCATTATCTTTCCTTATTTGTCGGCTAAATATTTGCTTACGTCTGCTTTGATCCCATTTTCCATTTCTAGCCACTAAGCCAGAGATTAGGACAAAATACAATAATATTCCATCTTGTTTAATCAAAGATATTTGCCATTTTATATTCATGGTAAGTCATCTTCGTGTCTTTTCATAAATTGTTATCTGGATGCATAAAATAGAGTTTGTGTGTTTATATCCCTCACAAACATGTATATTTTTGGTCGGATCATCTAGAAATTTGGTATAGAAGTGCTATGGTACATTTGATGATATTGTGGGAATTTTGTAAATGAAAAAAAAATTCCAAATTGTTCTAACTATAATTTTAGAACAATAAAATTTCAATTCTCATACGAAAGATAGTTTGTTTAATTTCTATTACTGCGTCATTGGATCTACGAAAAAGAAATTTAAATCGAAAAAAATGAATTAGATTCACATATTTCACAGGTAAACAAAATTTAAATACCGACATTTTTTAAAACAACAGTTTAAATAAAATTATACACACATTTAATTATAAAACATAATATAATCATTAAATGTTATTGAAAGATTTATTCAAAAAAGTCAATTCTTCATTTTATTCTTTGAGAACGGGTTCATTCTTCTTCGAACGATTTAATGATGTTGTTTTGAATTTCAAAAAAATGAGTTTAACATATTTTGATATTTTCGCCTTACAGCCCTCGACATATGATGAATATGTAAAAAACTGTTTATGGGTAAGATATCTATTTTTAAGCTATTACGACGTTGCAGTAAAAGTGTGAGCGGGTTCTACAACTCAATGCCACTCCAATATCACTCTTCCTTTCCATGAACTCCCTCGCTCAAGCTCAGACTTCAACTTATCGAAGCCGAATATACCTGTTTAACTTCGTCGTTATTTTTCTCTTAATATTTATTATTTTAGAGGGAACACAATACCCTCTTCGAGATATATCTAGATTGCTGAAGTTCTGAAGGATTAGTGTAATTTTTTAAACATTTATTTGGAAATGCTTAGCAAGTCAAGTTTTGTTTGTTTGTTTATTTATTTATGTATTAATTTTTATTGCCATACGGTTGTGTTTAGATTTGTTGTTTCACTTGCTTGCTAAAAATTCGTTAAGTTTAAAAGAATCAACTGCACCCTTCAAGGTAATTAAAAATCCAATTTTTTAGACTTTTATCTTGTTTAGTTTTTTAGTTATCAGGCTTTGATTTTGTGAAAAACTCACATTTTTACATGCACGCTTCAACACAAAACAGGCCATAACTCATCAACAAATAGAGATAAAACGTTCTAGTAAAATTCGTTTTGAAGTATATACTAGAACTTTTTATCTCTATTTGTTGATGAGTTATGGCCTGTTTTGTGTTGAAGCATGCATGTAAAAATGCGAGTTTTTTACAAAATCAAAACCTGATAACTGAAAAACTAAACAAGATAAAAATCTAAAAATTTGAATTTTTAATTACCTTGAGGGTTGATGAGCCGAATTTTAAAGAAATTAAAAAAAAGGGTGAGGTAAAATTCCTTTGATCACTTGATATGGAATGACCCTTCTATATAAATGTAACGCATTTTGTTCTCCGAAATCTGTTTTAACTGTTGAAAAGTACATTTGAATTCATTTAGACCCTAAGCAAATTAAAAGAGACACGCATTTATGTCTGAAAATTGTGATCGTTTAGTTTTGGACTTTTTGTTCACCGAGTACCACATATTATTGAAAAAAATTCCTTAAAGATTTTTATAAAATTCTTACTGGTTAAAAATGTTTTAAGAAAATTACACATTAAGAGAAGATGTAATTGGGAAAATATCATCATGAAAACATTCCAAATCTTCTCCACTTGCAAGGAATGAGTTGTGATTACTCATCTCCTTAACGTTTCGAAAAAAACCAGAAATGTTTGCGAAGTTTTAATTACAAACGAAGCAGTTTAATCATAATTACGATGTTTACATCCTAATTTGTTTTATCGGAAACTATTACGCCATTAAGTTCATCTGCTGCTCACTTCGGGGAATTTTCGATACATGGCGCTTGCTACCATAGGAAAAGTCTTCTATGTATTTAAATTTGATCGTATGGAAATAAAGTTTGATGCGTGTTTTATGTATATTGCTCCAGTCCCTAAAGCATTGCATACTTTCATGTAAAAGTTGGTTTTATGTAAAAACAATCAATAATAAAGTAAAACAATCTTTACATTAGACAAGTCTGTTCTTCATGTAACTCATCAGCAAAATGTGTCTTACACTCGTAAAATTGTGGAATGTCTCAAAAGCAATCGTAGGAATATAAGTTCTGAAACTCAATAACGGATTTATGTAACGAAAAGAAGGTAGCACTCTGAGCAAAGCTTCAGAAACATAAAGAATTATACTTTAAGATGGAAAGATTGAATAATTAATTTTGATGTATATTTCTAGTAGATCCAGACTTAGTGTATTCTCTGCCAATTGAATTACTTGGTTTTGGTATAGGTAGCGTAAACAAACATATTAAATATTGTGTTGGATGACTGGTTCCAAACAATGTAAAGCATTAAAAAATAAATTAATCAAAGAATACTTTGTAAAACTTTTTTGACTTGTAAGAAACTATATTTATTCTTTATGTACTCATTTATAATATATTTTTGTATTCTTTTCTTCTAAACTACTGAACTTCTAAACTTCTGAACTACTGCATATAAAAATCATAAAAAATTAGAAAATTATGTTTTATCCCACTGTTTTATAAATAATATTAGTACAAATTAATTATTTTGTTTTTCTATAAAATCAAAAAGTTAGTTGTTGAAGACGAATCCGTGTAATAAAACAAAAGTCAATTTTACGCTCAAATAACGTTTTGGCCTTCGAGAGTCGCTACTGCAGTTGAAACAGGCGGAAGAAAATGACATTAGTCTCGTGCAGGTGACGGAGGAAACAACCTGAGGTATACAATTCTTGAAACTTGCTTCTTGGGAACCCTACTGACAGGAGATCCTTCCCAGTCCATGTACGTCTTTTCCAAAATAATTAATTTTGAAATAAATTTTATCATAACTGACGATAAAATTCGACGACATAACTGACGAAAAATCATTTCGGACTCATTCTGTGAATAAAAAGCTGTAAAGTGATAATATTGCTTCAATGCCTTTAGTAGCGAGTTTCCTTTCATTTGAATCCACTGAACATATGAAGAGTACTTTTAAATGCCTTCCAGCACATTTGTCTTCTGTAATAACGCCAAACGAAATATGTATCAAGAAATGTTACTAATACGATCTGCAAGACTTGCTGAATACGTTTTTACACGAATTCGATGGCGGAAAGTTACTGCAGTTGTTAAATGCCTCTTTAAATTACAAAGTGACAACCAATCATAAAGCAGAGAAAACGAAGGAGCGTTCAGATAGTTTTGTTTTTTCCCTGTAAGTATCACCCCACACGAAGTTGAAATTCTCGTTGCCACAACAATGCGTCAGTTACTGTCATGAAGGGCCTTTGATAAAAGAAATAAATAGTTAACGACATATTTTAATTGCTGTTCATGCTGACTAGACTTGCGTAAGTTTCATGTAATCACCCCTCTCCCCCCCCCCCCCTTATTCCCATTTTGTTGTTGGCTGAAGCAAAAGCACTACCAAAAATGAACAAACCAAGAAATTCAATTCCCAAGCAGAGCAGAAAGCGACACGCAATTTCCAAAACGTTCCGCAACAGTAACAGCAACCACAATGTGAGCGCACTTGAAACAAGAGGGTAAACACTTTAGGAGAAATCGCTTTCTAGAAGTAAAAAGATTTAGTTGCGGTTCTTTGGCAGATGATTTTTTATGTGTCTTTCTTTCATTACAGCAATTCTGTTAATACACTCATTGCAATAGCTGCACTGGTTTATTTTATAACAACTTGCTTTTATGCAATACGTTTTGTCAATAACAATTTTCTGAAATGTGTGATTGTATTCATAGGCAGCAGAGAGTTTGAGCAGAGACTAATTTGGACAACATCGTTTTGGTAAATTAAATAAATAGCTCATATTTGATGCGCATTTCTGTTTTAATAATCTTAAATAACTCACTCTAATATACTTAAGAACATAATTGTTAATTTTTAATAGTTTTTTTCTTTTTTGCATTCTATATTATAGCTTAAAATATTTTATATAAGAATAATATATCTATTTAAGAATAATCAATGCTTCTAAACGTTAATAAATTGTTTTAAAAAGGAAATTTTATTATTCCCAAAATACTTACGCAATGAAATCGATTGTAAAAAAGTTTCTTATTTTTACTTCATGGAATAAGTATATGATATTTAATTAAGCTAAAAATAACATTACATTTATTAAACTTTAGAATATAATAACATCCTGGTAAAACCATAGTTTTTTTTACTAATCAAACTTACGAAAACTTACTCTTTCAGATTCTTCCATAACAGTTTCCATTTACTTTTCTTCCCTCGGCAATTATCAGAAAATTGCTTTTCCTTGCTTTAATTAGCACTTAGCAAGGCTTTTTTTTTCCTGTGTACACACTTTGCTTGAAACACAACCTTCTTTAAAGAAGTAAAGTCGGCAAAAAAAGCTCCCTTTTTTGAACGTTTTTAAACGACTTTCTCCTATGTTATCTTTCCAAAGTGGTCTTCTCCAATTATTTATACTCTAATTGAATTTGATTCTTGAGAGGTAGTTTGAAACATGTTTGAAGTAAATTATTAATTTTTTTTTCAGTTTAAAAGTTATAAGATTATGTAAAAGCTCAAGGTCTTGAACAAAGTCGCCAGTACAGAAAAAAAAAATTGGTTCTTTTCTTTGGTTTTAATGAATATATTCGAATCAAATAATATTGGATGGTTCAAAGTAGTGAACGTACTTATGTTTCAAAAAGAAAAGAACAAAATGAAGGACATACATGTTTCTTGTGTTCTTGGAATGGAATGGTTTCTCACAACAAAATTTTAAACATTAAATAATTTGTGCATGAGCTGCATTTTTCACATGCAAAATATCTACCCAAATTCATTTCCAAGACAAGTTTTCGCTTCTTTTCCTTTTCTTTCTTTTTTTCCTTTTCTTTATCCTTTCTCTTTTCTTTTTCCTTTCTCTTTCACTTTTCTCCAAAGACGTCATATCATCCATACCCGAAACTGGAGTTGCGTACACTCTGTCTTTAATATTTCCAAAAGAAAAAGGTAAGTGGTGTAATGTTGGGAGATCTTGTCGAGTACGTTATCAGCCGACCACAACTGATAAAAAAATCAGGGTACAGCTCCGTTCAAACGTCATTGAATGATTAAAATTTCGTTGCATTAAGCCGTTTTAAATTATATTTCTACGAAAACAATCAACGTGTAAAAATCTCTGTTTTTAACATGAAATACGTTTAATATATATAGATATATATATATTTTATCTTTCAACAAGCATGCATTTATAGAATTTACTAGTGTAAGATACAATTTTGATAGCTATACATTTTATCGAGGGTCTTGTATCCAGAGTATTTTCAGTAAAGAAGTTAACTATAGTTTGCTATAAAATAATTAGAATTCGGGTTAAAATGAACCTCAACGAAAATGCTTAAAATATAATAAGCCAATAGTTGAACTACACGAAGTTTATATTTTTATGCTTTTGTTGTAAATACTTTCATTCTAGTTCTTAATTCAGCTACAACTTTATATTACATTTCGGTATATTTCTGCTACAATATAGATTTGTAAATGAGATAATTTATCATCTTCTTGTTCTGTAAATGCTACCCTTTTGCAGTACTATTTACTTTCAACTAAACTTCATTCAATAATATTTTTTAATCTTATGTGTTGATTCCAGCACAAAAATCTACTCAGTTTCGTAGATTATGTTTGTTTATCATTGTTACATAAAGTCTCGTCTTTACATTTACCAGCTGAATCTTTCAATAGCTTAGAAATTGCATAACATTTTACCTAAATTAAATAATCACACACATTTTCTATAGTATTAATTCTAAACTAGTTTATTAAATTTTTCTTTATAAATCGCACTTACTGAAACCATTATTTCGTTAATTAACGCTAAATAATCACCGAATTTGTAATTTTATCCTAATTTAGTGTAAGTGTTTACTTTAGCGTATAATTTTCAAGTTATTAATTGATGACATTTGAGTCTCCTGAAGATTTAACATTAAAGTAATCATTGGGAAGTAAATAATGACAAAATTACGCCAGTCTTAATACAAATATTTGGACATTTATTAGAAAGTAAACATTTATTCGGATAAATACACAGTCAAAATATTGTTGATAGATTTTAATAATAAAACATGCTTTCCTTATGTGTAGGACTTTTCAACAAAAATATCTCCGTTTATATTTCACAAGTATCAATACATGTTCACAAATTATCTTCATCAAAAAAAGCAGCTTTATGTACTCTGTACAGAAACCATTAGAAAAGTCAACTCATATTCAGAGCATAGAATACAGGAAAGATACATTTAAAAATAAGTAGTAAGAAGTATAAGTAAAAAACCGCAAAAAACTATCAACGACAGGACATCCGATGCAAACAAAACAAAAAAAATCTGAAAAAAATCCCCCAAAAATTTATGATGGCTCAACGGGGTTCATGATCCCCTCCCCCTGTGGGCACCCCTGATCATCTGTTATATTTTTAATAAATTGAAACGTATTACATTCATTGTGCAGTGTATTTCGTACAACACATGCAAGTAAGCACCAAATTTTTACAATTTTTACTAAACTAAACCTATGGAAACAAATTTGCTTCGTAAAATCAAAATTTGCGCAATATATGCCTTAGAGAAACAAAAAGTAATAACATAAAAACCCTTTTCTTTGTTGTCACAACTTTTGTAATTTACTACAGTCGTTTATTTGTATTATAATTTGAAGGCAGTACGAGTATATCTTTTAAGCAGTTAAAAATGAGTCAACGATTTGTTTAACTGATGCAGGGGGACTTTTTCTGCATCTTTAAAGAAAATTTAAACACAATGACGTAGCTTAAAGATGCCTAATTACGATATATTTCAAAAAGAAACATTCTACTTCTGCAGGATTTTACTGTTATTGATTATGAAGCTCTTTCGTCTGCCATATTTCTGCACGAATATCATGTTTTACAACTTAAAAATATTTTTTTTCTTTTTCTGAATTTCTCCGTTCTTTATTTGATTATTTATTTAGAGATAGACATGTATGGAAAGGACAGCAGTAAACATACAAAAAAGAAGTTATCTTACTTTCAAATATTTGTTACAAATAATGTTGCATATCACAATTTAAGGAATCAACATCTACCACAGTGTTAAAGAAAACAACACATGGCATACGCCAACACTTCTTTACCGTGAACAAGATCATGGCATAAAGTATTAAAACACATAGAAAATATATTCAACACAGTTTACATTTCATCGAAGAGAAAATGGGGAGAATGTTTACAATTATGCTGTACAAAAGATTATGCTGTACAAAGAAAGTTGTGTAACATGTGATAGTGACACAATGTTTATATTTTCTTAAGTTAATGTAAAAAGCTTACTAAAATGTTTTTAAAAAGAATTTTAACAACATGTAAGTTTCAATAAAGTATTTGGCACATGTCAGAGCATACTTAAGGAAACACACTAAGATGTCAACTGTTTTACCAATTTCATTTGCTTACATACATTTCCGTAAATAAAAACATCTTCCAAAATTTAAAATTTGAACACGTAATCTCACTCTAAGCGTATTTTTATGCCCTCAGGATATAATCCTACTTTTCTCGTGATAGTTTTTATGATTGAAACACTGTAAGCAAATTGTATACTAACCTAAAAAGTAATAAGTAAAAATGTACTTATTACTTTTTAGGTGAGTATACAATTGTAAAATATGAACAGAGGGAATTCTGAATTTGTCTGATACGGGCAAACTCAAGTACATCGTTTAGTTACCGTTCTGAAAAATGCCAATAGATCCATTTACTGAACAAATTAGTTGTCAGTAACAGGTTGTTGATTTAGACATGTAATTTTGTGTATTAGAAAGCGTGTAGTAAAAACATGCAATAATGCTTTGGGGGAAACTTGACAAATCTGATTCTAGCAAAATGTCCGATATGGCGTACTTTGTACACCATGTAATTCCATATTTGTAAGTAAGAAGTCTAATGTTCTATAAAGTATATTGTAAGTGAAATTCAATAGCTAAGATTAACAGCAATTAAGGGAAATAATTTAACAAAATAAACCCTTCATTAAAGTACAAAAAATGCAAATGCTTATACAGTGTCGCTTTTTTTCAATGTTTTCAGAAGTATACCTTCGACTTGTCAACTTTCGTGAATTGTTCATTGCTAATAAATATATTTTCATGTACAGCATTTCATTACAGTCACTCTACTTTTGTATTTCCGTGTGGTGCATTCTGTTTACCAGCGAGACAAAATATTTACTGAAGTTCGTACGTTCAAATGAAATATAAAGTCTTCATTCAAGCTCTTAGATTCATATGAACAAAACGAAAACTTTCTCACATCACTCTCAACATGAGTCACAGAACTGCGAGGACATGTATAAGAATAAAGTAGAAATAAAACTTGTCGTCTGAAGCTACAATTGCGTGAAAAATACTCCATGCCGACTAATTGAGACGTTGGCAATAAAAATGAGGTAAGTGCCAAAATTTTCGAAATCGCGTTTTTTCGTTGAAAATACGTTCCAACGCCAATGGCTTCAAAAAAAAAAAAAGGTAAGTTCCTAACCCGTCGTTTAGTTTCAGTCTTTGCCGGAAGATTCGGAAGATTGTTGAGGATAACTAATGAAATGTTGGCATTGAAAAAGAGGTAGCAAAAAATCCCGCGTGGGATAATCTTGAAACCCGAAACAACTGTCTTCCAACCAGAAAAAACTTTTTTCCAACCCGAAACAACTTTCTTCCAACCCGAAACAACTGTCTTCCAAAACGAAACAACTGTCTTCCAACCCGAAACAACTTTCTTCCAACCCAAAAGAACTTTCTTCTAACCCGAAACAACGTTCGAACAACCCGAAAAACCAACCTTTCTGTTATCCTTAAAGATATTTTGTTTTGTTTGAATAAACCATTTTTATCCAATAACGTGAATATTCATTTCGATATTGGGTCATCAAAACTTCTAGTGCTTCTCCTGTAAAAATTTGTTTTTGGCGCTTACCTCATTTTCATTTTCAACACCTCAATTAAGGATTAATGAAACTTTTAGTAGGCTGACTTCTAATGCGAAGTTCAAACCATAGTAATAGGGGCTATACGGAACATAATCACACGCTTTTCGATTGACGAGAATAAAATAATTGTCTCAAGTGTAGAAGTGATTAAAAGTATCGAACAATTAACAATTAGAGCAGAGAAAACATGAAAAATTGAAAACGCTATAGAGTGAAAAACATTCCAATAGCATATTAACTATTCACAATGTTAAAATGTTCCGATAAAATCTACTTATTTCCTGATGCAAACGAAAAAATATAAAATACCTTCTTTTCATACAAAAAAAAAACCTCATTATACGATTACACAACATTGTTTTAGTTTTCATGTGATGAATCCCATACAAAATATTTGAAACATTACATTCCATTTTTAATAACACTAAGTTTCAAAAATTAAAAGAAAAGGGTTTATCATTATATTGTTGAAGTTAGAGCTCTTTAGACGTGATGAGACTGCAATTTCAACAGCAACGGAAGGTCGCCCAATTAACGTCATAGCTATTTTTAATCAATCATAACATGGCTAACATTCGAGAACAGAGAGAACTCATGCTGTCTGCGGCCTTTGTAAAATATCTAAGCACTATAACATGGTCACTTTTTTAACAGTAAGAAGTTGTGTTTTTTTTTTTTTTCGTTTTTTTACATATTTGGTGCAGCATAATCTCAATTAATTTGTCTCCAAAAATCACCTTCATTCGAGTTACTTAGCGTACGCCTGATTATTTATTTACCATTATTTATAAACGTTAAAGCTAATTTCGAGGTGTCGTAAATTGCGCGCACAGCTTTCGTTGTATATTGAAATTACACTGTCATTTTTTACTAAATAAAATATAATTACCAGAAATTAAAGTTTCAAGTTTCATTCATATTGAAATGACATGTTTATAAAACTTACAACGAAACTTTCTAAAGCGTACTGTATGTTTGGATAATCTGTTACGTTTAAGTTACTCAGTTAGGGGAAACTTGGGAGGAATGGGACAGTTGCATTCATGTCTAAAGAAAACATTAGAGCTTATTTCTAGTTCTTCTACTAGATGGAACTATTAGAGCTTCGCTCATGATTCTAACTGTTAACCAGCTACATTACTGTCTATGTTTAAAATCAGGACACCTTGTTTTTTTTTGCCTGAAAAGTAGATATAAGTTCTGAATTTTTCAATGCCTTTTTCAGTCTTATTGCCACTAAAATAAAAATATTATAAATGGATAAACTCAAAGATATAGAGTTTGCAAACTAACAGTCAAATTAAGCCTAAATCGAGCCTGGTTTATGTGATGGGCCTTTTAAAAGAACGTTCGACAGATGAAGAAATGAGACAGTTGCATGTCTTATTCCTCCATAATTGATCTTGTTTCTTTTTATTCTCCAATTTTTGGCTTTGTAAACAGCTAAATATCCTAAAAACTCAAGTTTTTAACTGCTAACAGTTCATAAAATAAAAACAGCACTGAAGTTTAGAATTTTAAAAAAGGGGGGAAATGTCAATGATATATCTGCTTCTGAATTGACTGATAGAAAACATCAAATTGATGTTTTCTTTTTACGACTCTTTGATGAAGAGTATTTTGATTTACATTCTAATCGTGATATTAGTACATTTGCACAAGAAATTAATTGGTTGATGAAGGATACAAAAAGAGAAGTGAAGTTTGCTTGTTAAGTTTTAGACGAAGAAAACGATAATTTATTATATTGGCAGAGTTGGGGATATAGACAGCGATATGGAGTTTTATCATTTTCAGTTCATGAGGAAGGATGAAAAGAAAAAACTTCATTACCCACACGAAAATGACTTCATTGAAGTAGAGAAAAATGATCATAATGAAACTGCACCAACCACAAGTTGGAGCAATCTGGTAATTTCAGCTGAGCCAAATCTTATTTTATTTCAGCTTTGACTTGTTAAAATACAATATTCGTTTTTTAATTTTTCTGAAATCCTGATCTATACCTCCTTCACGTAAGGGAGGTGTGTGATAAAAATGTTACAATGTTTAAAAATGCACACATAAAAGTAAGTTATCATTATTTTGCTGTTTTTCTACTTCTTTTTAAATAACTTAAATAACACACAATTAGCTTTTTATAAGCTGCACACTTAATAAGTCTGAACTTGTGGAATAAAAAAATGTGAAATCTGTCCCACTCCTCCCGACTCTCCCCTGCTGGTGACGGTGATAGAATCACAAATGTTATGGTCTCACTAGAAAACAAGTGACTTTCCGGTAATTTTGCTTATAACGTTCCTTTACCAATGATCTCTGTACGATTTGACTCATTGTTCGCTCAGTAATTTTCTTTATAAATATTCACATGAAAGAGTGGAGGAAAAACATTTAATGCTTTCAAAAGCGGTAAAAGAAAAAAAAATCTTCACCATGTTGTATTTTTGTAATACATCGATCATTGAACAACTTATACTGGAGAGTCACTAATCATGTCATCTTCTGTAAAACAGCCGTCATACCTACAAAAATGCTGAACAGTCAGTTTGGTCGAAGGAGTAGGGCTTGGCATCATTTTGTTTTTGCCATTCCCTTGCAATGACCTTGGCGAACACCCATGAACACTTAGATTCCTTACACTTGTGTAAGTTGAATAAGTGTTGCACCGATGAAGGGCAGTGTCTTCCAAGTACCTTCTTCGCATTCTTGCGCATGACAGCTGCCTACAAACTTGAAAGAAACCGTCTCTAAACTTAGAATTCATCCAACAATAGATGATAGGATTATACGAAGCGTGGCTCATAGCAAGCCAGTGACACACAAACCAAACATAAACTATGTGCTTGTACTGCCAGATTCTCTCATCCTGGTCACCGATGACGATTAATATGTTCAGAGGTAGCCAGCACAGAGTAAAGACGGTTACAACTGTGATCATCATTTTCACCATCTAGAAAGAGAAAGAAAAAAAGAAGTGGTTACATCCTTTAGTGCTAAATATAGTTTTTGCACATAACTTCATACATAGTGTAATGTCGTATATAGAGCAGTATGTGGCCGATGCCATCCTTTATTTGTTGATTTAATTAGGCTGTTAGTTCTTTTTTAATAATTACTTTAATTTAATTAATTCCCAAACGTTAATTGCTTATTCCTTCTGCATCAATAAACTCATTTAATTATTCAGTTATTTATTTATTTTTGTTAAGTCACGTATTAAAAATATATTACTGTCTTAAAAGTTACTTAACTACGAATTTAATTGCAGGTGAATTTCAATACATTTGTATGACGCAGATTTCAATATTTTTTGCCGAATAACGTAGCAGGTTTTTCAAAAAGGAATTATTCAATTTGAAATTGTCTTTTTTGGTAATTATGGAATGTTTATCCTTTTGAAATAAATTTTGATAATTATTTTTACATCCTTTTCGTTATTACAAAATATAATAATATTTTTGTATTCAATGTTGATACATTTCCGATGCAGATGCAGAGTAAGCTATGGAAGTAAAAAATAAAAAAATACCTTTAGATTGATTGTTACACTTTGTTGTTGTTATCTACTTATTATTTTATAAATAAAACAACGAATTAAAGCTCAGATAAAGTTTTTCAATTACTTTTCCTTTAACTGTGATTTCACTCCTTCTATTGGCAACCATAAAGCTCTTCAACAACATGTCGCTGCGGTGAAGATTGTCCGTTAATATCACTAATGACTTATTCCCCCAATTCTAGTTTCTGCGTTAAAAGAATGTAACTCAGATAAATGAATCAAGATGCAGTATTTCAAGAACTAAAAATTCATGAATTACAGTAGCATTGAAACCAGGTCTGACGTATTTATCGCAATCAGGGGCGGTTCCATGACTGTGTTAGTAAATGAACTCTCAGATTTATATAATAGTTCCAAACTTAAAAGGCTTAGTATGTGCAACATCGACAAAAGGAAAGTCTAGGGAGGCATGATTCAGTTGTTTAATATTATTGAAATGTTGATAGGCCACATTTTTGCTCATACGGCAAGTCCAAAGGCCATTGTTTGTTCAGTGGGTATGATTTTGAACATAGATGATTTCATTTAATAAAATATGTTATATATAAATATAGACAATAGTTTTCAAACTTTATTTGTATAAGCGGAAAATAATTACATATTGTTTAGAGCGTTGGCGGATGTATATCACTCATATATAGGAATGTATATCATGATAAATATCATTATATATTACGATATATCATGATAAATATCGTTATATGTTACGATATATCATGATAAATATCGTTATATGTATACAATATGTCATGACGAATATCGTTATATGTATGCGTTATATCATAATAGATATCGTTGTATGTATACGATAAATCATGATAAACATCGTTATATGTTACGATATATCATGATAAATATCGTTATATGTATACAATATGTCATGACAAATATCGTTATATGTATGCGCCATATCATGATAGATAAAGCTCGACCGTCGTACCCGTTGAGATAGGACGTGCTCTATCATCGCTCCGCTTGTTAGGCCTGCAGATCCGGTTATCCGGTTCAATCTGCATCAAGTGTAATATTTTCGGAAAGCTCTTGCCGAGACCTATCCGGGAAGTCCTGGTTGGTTAAGTTATGACCTGGTTGGTTAAGTTCGTAATTTGTGTTATTGTTAATATCTGAATGTTTCGATTCCAACTTTAACATTGCGTTTACAATTATTATACCATCGCCTCGCTTGTCAAGTCTGCAGATCCGGTAATCCGGTTCAATCCGCATCAAGTGTAATATTTTTGGAAAGCCCTTGCCGAGATCTACCAGGGGAATCCTGGTTGGTTAAGTTATGAACAGGGGTTCGTAATATATGTTATTGTTAGTTTTTGAATGTTTCGATTCCAACTTTAACATTGTGTTTACATTTATTATAACATTGTGAAATTTTGTCAAGCTGTAATTATTTTTGAGTTTTAGATAGAAATTGGTATCATATATTGAATGGTAGAGTTATTTTTTGTGTTTCGAAATATGTATTGCATATTAACGGATGGTTGTTAGTTGTTAAGAGGTGGGTTTTTTTTTTTTTTTTAAATTGTAATTGTTTTATTATTGTAGTTTTGGGACGCCTCGGGTAGGCGGTGCTTTCGAGTCATCTATAGTTTGCCCGCGAAAAGTATTACTATGGTGTACTTTGGTGCCCTCTGAGAGGACTCAATAATTTCAAAATCATTTAAGCATTTAAGTGTGACCCAGCATTGTAATCAGCAGGAGATTTCACGTGGGCCAGGTGATGTCAGTTTTTTTTTGATGAATTAATTACAGTTGAAGATATTTGCTTAATTAGTAAAGTTAATTAATTTTTTTTTTTTTTTTAATTTGGTTTTAGAGGGGGTTGTGAGTACTCTTTGTACTCGCATTAAAGTAAGGATTAAGAATTTTAAATTTTGTGGGTTCTAAATTAATTAGGTTAAGAATGAAAAGCCTAACTGGTGTTAAAATTATGAGTTGTGACGTCACGGAAAATTAAATTTAGGATTTACCCCATGTTGTAGGTACTTATTTTAATCAGGGTAAAATCTCCTACCAGTACAGTGCCGTCAGATTTTGGATAACTTGACTAGTTCTCCTGATGTTTGGGTTTTTGTGGAATTTTGTTGGATTTTTTTATTTTTTTTATTTTTTTGAAATAATGTAAAAAGGCAAAAAGTAGGACATTTGGTGAATTTTGAGTAGCGGGCCATTAGGGCCCATAAATTATTTATTCATTTTGTTTTAAATATTTATTTACTGTGTTCCCGAGCAAACATGAGTGCGAAAAAGTCGAAGAACGGTAGGAACACTCATAAAATTGTTTTAAACAGGATAACTTCTACTCCACAGACTCTCGCGGGAAAACTTCTCGTACGTAGAGACTCTCCCTCTCCCACTGCGCTAAATACTTTTACTTCTCAGTCCCATCCGTCAAATGTGGACTGATTTCAAGTAGTGGGGAGTCCAACGTCAAAACTGTTGGCCCGTTAAAACGCTTCTTTCATAGCTCCAGTCAGCCTGCCCTGGACTACGTGTCCGTAGTCAACACAACAGAGGAGATCTTTGGGTTCCTAAGAACACTCGTTGAATCTAAAGATCCTAATCAGCGCGTTTTTTTTTTAAGTCGGGAATGAGGAGCGAGTTAATCAAGGTGTTGGATATCCTGCAGGATAAATTTTCTCGCACGTCGTCTTCACCCCACTCTGCTAAGACTCAGGCTCCAGTTTTAAGGGCCTCCAGCCAAGATCAGAGTACTCAGATGGAGGCGGGAGCCTCCCCTCATCTTCCTCCGAGAGTCACCTGCGATGTTGGTGTCCAGGCCAACTCCCTGGAACGGGATTTCCCACCTCTCGACGGCACAGGCCAGGAAACGGAGTTGGAGCATGGTAACCGTCTCCCCGCTGTTCCTACATTTGCTCAAGCTTTGCGCAGTGAAAGCACAGTACTAATTTACCCTCGCAAGGATACACCAAACGTAACCTCCGGGGATCTCAAAAAGGTACTCAAACATAATTACGACCCAACGCGGGACGGTATTAAGGTTTCTAGAGTTCGCTATGTGGGAAAGGGAGGTTTGGCCGTGGACGTCCCCTCGGTTGAGGATTCAGAGTCTCTCAGAGCCCACCTGGAAGATCATCCCAAGTTGGGGGCCATGATCCGCACCAGGGTGGCAAGGAAAAAATTGCCTCGTATCATTGTCCATAATGTCGATCCGAATGTACAATGGTCGACTGTAGTCACTGCCTTTAAGACCCAATTTGGCATGGTAGAGGAGAAGGACTTCAGTTTCAAATTTAAACTGAGTGGCAAGGCCTCAAATGTCAGCCTGGTGATTGAATGTTCCCCTCCCGCCTTTCATAAAATTATGTCCTCTCCGCGTGTGAACTTCCTTTGGGATGTTCACACGGTCAAGGAGTTCATGGGAGTCCGTCGCTGCAACAAGTGCCAAATGTTCGGGCACACAGCGGCGAACTGCACAGAAAAAACTCACTATTGCGCATTATGTACCGAATCTCACCACGGCCAAAAATGCAAGGCCGAGTCTCCGATCTGTACTAATTGTTTGACTCATAATTCCAAATATGGTTCTAACTTCCCTGTGGATCACCCCTCCTTTGCCTCTAAGTGTATTTGCTATCAGCAACTTGTTAATACTTTGAAACGTAATATCAATTATGGCTAATAATATGGATATAATCGATTTAAATTCTGTTGATTCTTTTGTTTTGCGTTCATCCTCTGACAATATATGTAATGTAAATTTGTGTATTTCCGATTTTAATACTGCTGCTCCACCCACTTACTGTAAGTCGACGGCCCCGGCACTTAGTCTTCTCCAAATTAATTTGCAGCGCGGTAGAGCACCAACTTCACATGTTTCTGTAGTTGCTAACAGGGACAAAGTACATGTAATCTTGGCTCAGGAGCCATACCTGATGCACGGTCAGGTCTCTTGTATTCCTTCTGGGTGGGGCCGTTTTCTGTCGGGCAGTGGTCGTGCAGCTCGGTTTTTTCCCTCTGGTGTGATCTGTCCTTATTCAACGTACCAGGCACATGACTTCGTCGCAGCAAAAATCATGGTCAAGGACGGCCCTCTCGTATTAATTTCGGCATACGCTTCCCCCCTTGAGCCCCTGGAACCTCTTTTGTCGGAACTGAACACTTTCCTTCTGGCTCTTTCCTCTGCGCCTGTGATCCTCGCGGGCGACTTTAATGCTCATTCCCGCAGTTGGGGATACAGGAAAAATGAGGAAAGGGGAGAGAGTCTTCTTGATTTTATTGCTTTACATAACCTAATGGTTTTAAATTCACAAAATTTTCCCCCGACTTTCGAGACGCCCCATGCTAAGGGCTGGCCCGACTTGACCCTGGCGAGATTTTTGCCTGTGCCGGTGTCTTGGTCGGTCTCTGAAGAGATCTCACTCAGTGATCACAAGTTCATTAAAATTGTTTTAGACGCTCCGTTTTCACATTCGCGTACATTCGCGTTTCTTAAGATATAAGACAAATTATAATGCAGATAAATTTAAAAAGTTAATATCAAATAAGATTTATCCTTTTGTTGCATTGTTAAATTCTGTTAAAACTAGGGAAGGCCTGGACAGGCTGTACACCGGCCTCACTGAAAATTTACAGGGCTGCGCGGATCAAACTTTTAAGAAAAAATTTTTCGCACCACATTCCCCGTCTACCTGGTGGAATGACTCTCTAACTATTCATAAGAAGAGGGTCTACGCTGCTCGTAAAAGATTTCAACGATGTGCGGACCCTCTACTTAAGCCAGCCTACAAAACGGCGTACAGCAATGCCCTGGCCATCTTCAAGAAACTAGTGAGATCAACAAAGAGAGCGGCCTGGCAACGTTTCTGCACAAACTGCTCGGAGTCCTTTGGCAAACCGTATCGCGTATCTTTTGGCAAAATCTTTACTCCCGCAGCAATCAGGGAGCGTTTTCCTTCCTCAACCCCAGAGGAGACTTTTTGTAAATCTGTTCTAAATCATTTTTATCCTGCCCCTACTGTTACCCCTAAGTCACTTCAACCAGAAATCAGCACAGCGAGGGTATCCGCACCTTTTACGCAGCCCGAGGTTGACAGGGCGGTCCGCCTCCTCCCACGCAAGAAGGCCCCGGGTCGTGACGGCTTGGATGGAGTTATTTGGTCAACTTTCCATTCGACTTTCCCTGATTTCCTTTGTACCTTATTCAATTTATGTTTACAGCTTGCCTATTTCCCTCCAGCATTTAAGGAAGGTGTTCTCATTTTATTTTTAAAGAATGGTAAGGACCTTTCGAGCTTTGCCTCCTACAGGCCTATAGTCCTTCTCCCCACAAAGATTCTTGAAAAACTAATGCTTTTTCGTCTTCAGAGCCACTTACCCCTTAATAACCTACATCATCCACTGCAGTTTGGCTTCGTACCTCGGCGCTCGATCGAGCACGCCCTTCTTCACTTCTACAATAACCTATTGCAAGGTATCAGCTCTGAATCCCTAATATCGGCAGTGTCGGTTGACATTGTGTCGGCTTTCAACAATCTCCCTTGGGTAAAAATTCTACAGTATATGTCTTCGTGTAATTTCGACCCGGCTGTCTTGAACCTTTTTGCCAGTTTCTTATCCGAACGCACAGTTTATGCTCAAACCTCCTCCGGCTGCGTTTGGACATCACAGTGGAAGGGTTGCCCGCAGGGTTCCTGTAGTGGTCCGGAGCTATGGAACTTGGTGGCAGCATCGCTCCTTTCCATTGACTGGCCCGGTCACACTAAAATACAGGCCTTCGCGGACGACTTTCTTCTGCTAATTCATGACCGCAAGAACCAACTGCTGGAGGCTAATGGTCGCTTTTCTCTTTCTTTACTGGATGCTTGGTTGAGGGAGCACGACCTCGAGGCCTCGGGCAGCAAGTCAAGGGTATTGGTTTTCAAGGTACCGCGGGACCTGGTGCGACCACCATACTTACGCATCGGTGACTTATCAATTAAACGAAGCCCTACTTTAAAATATTTGGGCGTGGTATTTAACCAATTTTTGACTTGGGATGCACACATTGATTACATAAGGAATAAAGCAATTTTCATTCAAAGTGGTCTCCAGCGTCTCGCGAGGGGTAACTGGGGCTGGAAAATTCGCCAACGGGTTCTTTGAGACGTCTCTCCTTTATGCGTCGGGACTGTGGGGACGCACTCTAACAGTCCGCCAGACTAAAAAGGTTCTCACTCTCCAACGCAGAGCACTGTTCTCAGTAACCGGGGCGTACGCAACATGCCCCCACTCAGCACTATACATTCTGGAGGGAGTGCCCCCTATAGACCTGACGATAAGGGAGAAGATCTGGCTCACCCAGTTCTATGTAGAGAGGAGGACCATCGTTTTAGATGGGGTAACATTCGATCCCTCTTTGTATGAACACGCGGCACCAAAATGGTTTCAGCGTTCGTGGGTGCAGATTTCTGACTATCCTTGCAGTGTTGACCGTGACCCCCCATCTTTATCACTTAGTCGTTTTTATACCGACGGATCCAAAACGCCCGTCAGCGTGGCTTCGGCGGTGGTTCAGTACAAGGGACACCGTGCAGTGGGGGAGTGTGCAATGAGGCATGCTGTTGGTAATTCATTCAGGCGGAACTTTTTGCTATTAAGTCAGCGGCGAACCTGTCGCTCACAATTCCATCCTCTAACGTTCAAATTTTTTCAGACAGTCAGGCTGCTATCCTTTCTATCAAAGACCCACTTCAGCGCAGTCCTCTAGTAAATTCAGTGCAAAGCATGCTAATTTCGAATCCTAGAATTTCAATTCACTGGGTCAAGGGTCATTCAGGGAATGTGGGAAATGACAAAGCTGACCAATTAGCTCGTACGGCAGCTGAGGATCCCGCATTTTTACAGTACACGGCCCTTCCCCTTCCTAAATCCAATTTCATACAACAAATTAGAGCCAAAACTAGAGAGGATTGGCAGTACCGCTGGAACGAGGCGGATACTGGTCGCCGGGTTTTTGAATTCTTTCCAATCATTCGTTTTTCTCCAAGGGTCAGCCAACGTTTTGAAACAATCCTGGTTTCTGGCCATGGCCCTTTCCCGAGCTATCTTCATCGCTTTGCTCTTTCTGATTCTCCTTATTGCTCCTGTGAAGCGATGGGTACGCCTGACCACTATGTTTTTCATTGCCCTTTACCCAGTAAGTATCATATTCGGGCTAGCAGCCAAATTCCACCCATTCAAGCTATTCGTAACGCGTTCCAGCATCCCCATGCACGCTCCCTCCTTGCTTCTTTGTTTTTGCATTTATCAAGCGAGGGGTATCTATTTCAGGGAACTTAGTGTTTGTCTAAGTTTTGGCTATTATCTTCCTTTGTTTTTGTGTATATTTTTGAGTGTACCATTTCACATTGTTTTGATATTGTATGATTGATTTTGGTACTTTTTTATAGTGTTGCATGGTTTCTCATTGTTGTCTCATGTCATATAGCGCTTAATGCATACTCTTAAAGTTTTGCATTCTACTGTGACTTAGTGTTTTACAATAACCTGTATTTTTTATGTTTTTTTTATTTTATTTTTTTTAATGGTTTTCATAAATTTGCGGTTGGTCGAGCTCTCCCGGAACCCCATTTGCTCCCGAGGGCTTGCACTCGGGGCATCTAAAAATACGATAGGCCAGAAAATGGCAGGTGCGGGGGGTTTCTGGGCGCACTGTCATGATAGATATCGTTGTATGTATACGATATATCATGATAAACATCGTTATATGTATCATGATATTTATAAACTGAAGCCTATCATGATATATATCTAAATACAAATGAACATTGTTTAAAGTGAAACTATTTAAATTAGTCTTAGATTACATTGTTGACTCACTTCTAAGTTAATGAAATAATGAGAAAATATAGTTACGTAAGAAGAATCTTAACAGAACTAGATTAATTGTTTACTAAACAGAATAATAATGAGACAGAGAATCAGAATATCCACAACGATTAAGATTCTCTCTTTTAAATTGACTTTGACTCACTAATCAGACAAGCAACGCACTAAACTCATAGTTTAAATTCAATTTCTCCTACACTAATTTTCTGGTATTAAACCTGACACCAATCAAAATATCTCTGTAGGGAAAAATATTTGAGACATATTAATGTTTACTTAGGGAGAATAAATACCTCAGGAATAGAAGCAGATGAAATACCTAGAGCATTAAGCTGGTTAAGCTCAAGAGTCATACATTTATCTGTTCCATTGAGATTTACTTCTATTGTTACAACTGAGCATTGATACGAAAACTGGGTGTTTACATTATTGGAAAAATTATTTTCTTTTGCGATATTGAATATTTTTCTCTGTGATTTAGGTATTTATGGGAAATGTGTTGCTCATATTTATATAAATTGTATCTCTCATTTAAAAAAAAAAAAAAAAAATAATAATAATAATAATAATAATAATAATAATAAAATAATAATAATGACAATTTTGATATTTTGAATATTTCTGTAAAGACATAACATAATAAATTAAAATGTGTTTACGCATTAGATCCTATGCAAAAGAAATAAACTATTTTTTAAACATCAAATATGCTGTATCAACTATTTGCTTTTACATTACATTACAGTGACAACTTTCTGTTTATTTCACCAAAAGGCTATTGTTTCTATTACTTTTTGTTTTTTAGCCTCCAAACAGACCTAAAATGAGATTACACAATTGCTTGGATAAGAACTTTGTTGCTACTGGTGTCAAGGAACTTATGAAAGTCACTCAAGTGATTGTTAATGTCATGGGATTGAAATAAACGTAATGGTTTGCGTAAAAAGACTGGCTTAAATATTAGGGAAAGGTCACGGGACAAGGCGAATATAGCAAACAAATTGTAATCAAATATACAAAGTAGTAGCTCAGTGTAAAAGGCATATTCCGCAAGTAAATAATGATTAAAACTAACAAGAAATTTAACATTTCAAAGATTGAGAGGGAAACGAACAGTGAAGGTCTCAAGTTATGTTAATGTTTTAATGACATAAATCATACTGATAGTCTGAAAAATAAAAAAATTAAAAAATACTGAACTTAAGATAATCGATTCAAATGATAAGCAAAACTAAACGATCAAATGAAAAAATAAATTTGATCCAGCTCTTCTGATTTGTTTTATGAACTACGTATCAGCAATTACAATGAAAATAAAGAGACATAAATTAAAAAGTGAAGACCTCAAATGAACGCATTTTTTAGTTAAGCATCGTATAGGATAAAACGTTTGCCACAAAATGGAAGAAAAAGCGCCAAGAGAAAGGTATTTTAGATCAAATAATGCCACTCAAATAAAATATATGCATGTACATATTGTATAAATTAACTTCAATTATAAAATTTAAAAAGTTGACAGAAAAAATTATTTATCAAATAATTACAAATTGAGAATTGAAATAATAATAATCTCCCCTCAATTCCTTAAGCATCTGAAACGGATATTTAAAAAAATGTACATCTAAAAATTGAACAAAATACTAACCATAAATACATATTCATGCATTTTTAAACCGAAAGTGTACATAACTATGTAGTTTCTTCCAGCACACGAATAAATAAAATTTAGTTAATGACATTAAAGCATAAAGAAAAGTGAAAATGGTTTTATCAGATATACGAAGTAAGTTAACAAGTAAACGGTCACACATTATGTTTCACCTGAAGTAGAAACATTTCTAAGTAAATGAATACATCAAATACAATCGCCTTAGTTGAACAATTAATACATTAGCCCCTCGTTATATCGCGCTTGTCGGGGGACAGAAAAAAACCACGATACATCCGAATGCCCCATATTACCGATGCCGTTAGAAATAAGTAAAAACGTACAAGTAAATTGAATGAACTTGTGCATGCCATCAGAGTATGGTGGGGAAAACGATGTCAAAGATGAAGGTAACCATTTTCTTCCCAGAAAATTCCTAGACCTATCACTCTCCCTTTCTTGGTTAAGGGGATTGTATAATTTGGATTTGTTCAGCCAAGTGCGAATCCTTTCTGTACTAAAAGGTATCCAGAGATGAGTGTATTTTTTCAACTTGAGAGTAAACATCTGCCTGTTTCATTTATTAATGGGCGTTAGTGTCAATACAAAAAGAACAAGTAAAATGTCAACTAGTTTGCGTAGAATCAGGCGTGTAAGTTAGAGAGTGGGAGGCGAGTTGCTGCAGATTTTAACACCAGTAAACTCCTTAAATTAAGAAGAAAGGAAAATATTCCTGTTCGATGGCTTTGTTTAGGGGGGGGGGAGGGCTTTACTCAGAATTGCAATACTTTTATTTTCGGGAACTCAAACTTAAAATTTTGGGGGACATAGAAAAAGCGCGATTTATCCGAATGAGCGATATAACGAGGCGCGAAATAACGAGGGGTGACTCTACTTATAAATAACACTCATTTTCTGACTTAATTAACTGTCTGCTCAAAAACTAGTTTGTATTTTTTTAATTTTCCTTAAAATTATTAAGATTGCAAAAAAAAAAATGCTTTAATAAATATGAGACAGACATACATATTATAATTCTGACAATATCGGATAATGACAGAACGATTTTCACATAAAGCTCAATAAATTATTTTTTCAATGAATTCTAAACGCTATAAAAATATTATTTCATTAATTTTACTTTGTTTACGCTTATGACTGACAGATGCTCTAAATAAGAAAATTCCATGATGGCATATGTCATTGCACAAAACCATTTGGAGATCATCAAGGAAGAACATTGGAAAAAACGCTATGGAAATAGAAAATAAAATTTCCATACTTGTTCTACATAAGGACAAATTTCATCGGCCATTTTTTGAAAAAGAAAAAAAGAAGAAGAAGACGAGGAGGAAACTTACTGAAATTAATGTCCCCCTATGCATGAATTTCAATCTTAAGTTTTAAACTCTACGGAACAAGAAAAGTTTCTGTGAATTATCTAATATGCATAAGAAGGTAAAAAGAAAACAAAAGGCAGAGAATGAAATAGTATTTAATGATTAATTGTTTGTAGTGTCTAATGATCCATTGATTGTTTTCATCCTTGTAAAAAATTCCCGTAAAATTTACCGTTTTAAATCGGCAGATGAGTTGCTTGTGGAAAACCGTGAAAGTTACGAAGTAATTCCGTGGTCGCAACGGTTTTTACCGTAAAGTTATTCCCGTACAATAAAAAACCATTGCCACTACGGACTCACTTCGTAACGGTTTTCCACAACCAACCCAGCTGTCAACCGTTTAAAACCGTAAACTTTACGGAAATTCTTTTTTTGCGTGTATATTTATAAGAACTTATAGCAAAACGTAAATGCAAAAATCATCTTAAAAGGATAAAACTATTAAACTAAAGATTTCCCAGATTTAATCTAGTTGTAGGGCATTATGTCACCTTCCAGATCGTGTACGACATATTTTGGAATTGTAAATGCAATAATTTAGTCCTGAGAACGTGCACAGAAATGATCCTTAATTTATGACGTCATTTTGAAAAATCAGAAGATACGTTGTGCCAAAAGTAATAAGTAATCTCCTAGATTAATTTTAAAGAAGAGGAAGAAAAGATAAAAGGCTTAATAAAAAGCATTAATATGGATTTACAATAACTACAAACACAAATAAATCGCAAAAATAAAATAAGTTAATTCGATCATTTCAAAATCAATTCTGAAGGTAGAAATACAAGATAGGGGAAATGCTTGAATATATAATAATTAATGTTACATGTCTGGATGTCTCAAAAAATAACTTCTGAGGGGTATTTCTAATCGAACAAAACTTTTTTTATTCCAAACATCTCGGAGACGCCACTGTCTGAACCTAGGAAATTTCCAAAATCGTATCTCCTTCCATTACATGCCCTGAATCCCAGGATAATTGAAGATATTGTCCTAATTAGACAAAGTAGCATATTCTTGTCTGACGCTACTCAGAGATAATGAACGAAAGCATGTGTTCACTTTATGTACACAACTGATTACGTACTACACAACTACACCATGGGTAATTCTGAGCGAAAATAAATTTTCGGAACTTCACACAAAATTTTCGAAAAAGGTATGCACCATTAATTTAAAATAAAGATTACATACGTACTTAGCTGAACTTGCAACCCCCCCCCCCCTATTACACAATACATATGTGTATATATTTATATATAAGCTCAAAAAAACGCTTTATGTGATAATTAAATAATAGTTCTTATATTTATACCAATTATTATATAGGTCTTCGACGAATAATATGTCTACTTTTCTTTCTTCCTTCAGAAAAGCAAAAAATTCTGTATTACTTTAAAAAAAACTTTCAAGACAGTATAATAAAACGTTTCCGGGGAAAAGAAAAAATGTTGGTATAAATATATATATATATATATAAATTTAAAATATTTATACCAAGATTCTTTCTTTTCCCCGGAAACGTTTTATTATACTGTCTTGAAAGGTTTTTTAAAGTAATACAGAATATTTTGCTTGTCTGAAGGAAGAAAGAAAAGTAGAGATATTATTCGTCTAATAAATCTTAAGATTAATAAATTGAAACACTTTGGGAAAACCGATTATTTTTTTTAGCTTTCGGATCCGGCCCCTGAAAATTTTCGCAAATGTCGGAGAATTTTGGATTAGAATCACCCCTGAACTACACTGTAAAAATTTTGCGTTTTGTTGCCCCAATTTTTGGTGTTACTGAACACCATTTTGGAGTTCAGTAGGAGTAAGGTTGAAAAGTGCTCAGTTTTTGATGTATTTTGAACTCTTTTAAGTGTCTGTCTAAAAACGTACAAATAGAAAAATGTTTTTTTTTAGCACAGGATGTTCGTTAACTCATCTATGCATCAAAAATTCATTACGATTGCTCATTTATTCTATTTTCATAGAAAAGGGAGATAGTATGGAATTTTGATACGTCAAGGAGTTAACAAATTTCATGTGCGACGATTTTCATTTTTTAGACCAGTGCTTTCCAAACTGGGTGTCGCGACACCCCGGGGTGTCGCGTATTAGCATCAAGGGTGTCGCGAGATTGTAAAACGAATGAAGAGCTTATGTATCAAACATTCTTTTCTTGGTTCAGTGTAATCATAGATCACAAAACAACACAATTTTGTCATGTTTCCATTAAATTCTAAATGTGCAGTCAGTAATGAAAAACAACCACTGATTCATGACCATATACTGCAATTGAAAGATACGTTGGATGGATATTTTCCAACATTATAAAGCCCTTGTGAACTTCAACCAGGGAGGTCCCTGCTCCCTGACTTCAACTTGCTGAAGGGGAGCCAGGAATCAGATTTGTGCAACTTCTGTATTTCTATTCGGCAAGATTATCCTCACCTACGTAGGAGGGCACTCTTCATTTTGATGCAGTTTTCTACTACATATTCGTGTGAAAGTGCATTTTCTGTTATGACTAATACAAAAATAGTTTAACGTAGTAGTTTGAGAAAGTTAGATGAAGAAATGCGTGTGAATTTGTCTTACATCCGACCTAATATAAGACAGATTTGTAATGGTCGTCATGCCCAGTGGCGTAGCCAAACCCGAATTTCAGGGGGGGTTTCTTCGGGAAAAGTCAGCCAATTTCATTGTTTTCCAAGAAAAATTGGTCAAATTCTAGACAATCTTTACCATTTCAGGGGGGGGGGTTATCCCCAAAACACCCCCTTATCTACGCCAGTGGTCAAGCCAATGTGAGCCATTGAATTCTTGATAGTATTGGAAAACTTTGTATCTGTGAAAAAAGTGTTTAATGTATTAATTATACCGTACTTCCAATTCACATATGAAATAATTATTGCTTTAAAATACCAGTTGTTATGATAAAATCAAATCTGTTTTATTAGTATCGGTGAAAGGGTGTCTCGTTAAAATGCAGGTACTGGAAGGGTGTCGCCATCAGGGAAAGTTCGGAAAGCTCTGTTTTAGACAGTCGACAGGGTGGCACAGTGGTAAGGCGCAGACCTCGTACGACCAAGATCGCAGATTCAAACCTGGCCCAAGTCGGTGGATTTTCAAGATTCAGAAAATCGTCTGCGCAGATGTCGTATGATTATGCGGCATGTTAAAGCTCCTTGAGTATCTATTTGGTATGGATCCTCTCGGCTAAATTAAATTCCTAGTGCATCAACGAGAGCTCAGGAGCCGACATCTAGAGGGGAACTGAGCGTTAAAAAATTGCGGCAATGAAACCACACTCATTGTGGTGCCGCTGAAAGCGTTGGTACCAATCTCTGGTGACGCACTAGCTCTGCAATGGTTGAAGACAATTTCTGCAGCCCCATTAGAAAGAAAAAAAATATATTTTCTAGACAGACTCATAAAATTTTTTGAAATATATCAAAAATGAATAATTTTGAACTTTACACGAACTGAACACCGAAAATCGAGTATATCGCACCAAAAATGGTGGCAACTAAACTCAAAATTCTCACAGTGTAGGAAATCCCCTAAATGGCAACTCCTTCCATTACAAAAAAAACACTCTGAATCCCAAGATAATTGAAGGGATTGTCCTAATTAGACAAAGTAACATATCCTTGCCAGAAGCTACTCACTGATAATGAATGAGAGCACGTGTTCCCTTTATGTGTACTACTTGATTACGTACTACACAACCAGTAAGTGAGGCAATAAAAAACGTTGAAACGGTGTAAACATGAGCTAAAAAGAAAATATGTATGTACAAAATAAAATAATCTAGGGTATGTAATCAAAAACGGAAAGTTTAGAAGCATTGAGAATTCGCTCGCGCATAGAATAAAACTGAAGCGAGGAAATCGTGTATGGATAGAGGTTTTACAAATGTATCCTATTGAACTCTAGAGGGACGAATTGCTTTGGCATAGAAATTCCATAATGGCGTCTCTCTTCCTGACATGTTCTGCATCTCCCAAGCTAGATGAATGAATTCTTCTAATTAGACAAAGTAGCACACATTTTCATCTCAAAACGAGCTTCGGAAGAGTATGATGCTTTATATGAAGCTTTGTTAGACATCATTTGAGTGCAATAAGGACAACATACGTCAAAACGTGAATTGGAAATTTAAGACATACATATTAGACTTAATACGATTTCAGCAAAACTAGGATGATGAAGTTTTAGTATAGAATCCTATCCTACTGCTAATATATATATATATATATATATTGCTTCGAAATTACTAAAATCATCAATAAACCAAAAATGCGAAGATTAAATAAAAATAGATTACGTTTTTTTTAAATTTATTCATTTATTATTATTATTATTCATTTATTTATTTACATAAATAAAAAAAAGCATAATAAACCTTTTAGGCTTACACCATTTTAAACTGAGATCTGCTATAAACAGTTACTTTCTTTGGAATAGAAGATTTAGTTTATAAGAGTAAAAACTATGATAGTTCTTACGAAAGAGGAATAATCCTGAAATAATTTTTTTTCTGTTGAGGAAGATATATATATATATATAAAGATATTTTACCTTACATAAAAAAAGTTAAAGTCGGATCAATTCATTAAAAAGGTAGTTCTAATGTTTCTCATAAATGTAAAATTGTCAAATTTTATTTAAAGTCTTCGGAACAAACAGTCACCGAAAAAGAGTAAGGACATCCCATGTTCTTCTCTAAACTAAAATAATAATAGTAATAGAAATAATAAATGATAATAATAATAAAAGAATGTTTAGCTACGAAGAGCAATAATTTATATTTTATGCTGTTACAGATGTTCAATTAATTAAATTTGTGAGCAAAACATTTTCAAGTCTAACTATTGTTATCAATTTGCTGGTAACGTAGTAGTATTAAAAATAAATAAATAAACAACGTTTGTCATTATACTTCCAAGCACCATTTGAAACCTACTAACCAACATTTGTCATTATTTGTTCATATTATTGTTGTGTTATTATTACTTTTGTTTATTTAGTTTTTTTTTTCTATTAAGAAAGTCACACCGGTAGTTAAATGATGAATTTAATGGAAATCATAAGTTATATATGAGGAAACCTGATTTTGAGTAGTGTAATAGATATTTTTTTGTTTTTCATTTTAATGTTTTAATACATGGGGTTTCTTTCCCACAAGTGGTATGCAAAATTTCCAGTTGTAGTTTTAATGCGCTTTCAACCATTTTTGTAGTATTTTAAAGCACTCAATTATTTTCTATAAAATGTACTATGTGGTTTCATTGATATTTAATTTGGTCTTTGAATTTTAAACTTGCCATAAAGCCACATCGAATATTTTACGTATAGGACACCCTACATTATCTAGAATAATAAATTTATAAAAACGTTTATGATTAGAAATTAGTGTTTGCGATATTCTTTATGTTGCATTATGTGCGTAAAAGATATTACATGAAAAAAGTTTCGAACTACAAATAATATGCTTAATCAATAACAGTTTTGTAACATCAAACATTTTGCATACGAAGGATTAAATTATTTTGATGGGTGTCAATATCTAAAGCTGAATTTTATTAACGAACAAACGCAGTGTCCTGATATTTCCGATAAATCCACATCGAGCGGGAAGTACTTTTGATTCAATTATCTTTCTTGCGAAAGAATTCATTCATGAAATCATGTGACATCCATGATTGCCTCTGAAGAAGAATTTTGCCTTTTAATTGTTTGGATGCATATTAATATTTTTCATTCATAAGTTTCGCTCATTATTGCGATGGGAAAAATCTTGGATTGTAGTTAACTCATTGATGCTTAAGAACTCACTGAATGGCAATAATTTTCTCGTTCAACTACTATGATTTGAGTAAAGTACTGTCAACAAAACGGTTGAGAAAGTCTTTTATTTATTTATTTAATTTTTTTTAAATTTGTAATTGTTTTAATTTAATTTTTACTTTTTAAAATTATTTTTTATAAATTAATTTATTTATTTATGATTTTTTTAATCTGCTCCTATCATTATGTACATCCCTTTTTTCATCAGATAAATAATTATTTAAAAACAAAACAGAACTTTTATACGTGGAACCATCAGTTATTATGAAAACCATATTTTCTTTCCTTGCATAGTCTTTACTGCTACCGTTTCTCAACGATCATGTGAAGCATTTTTGAATTCTTTAAAACTAGCCTGAAAATAATCAAATCAAAGAGTTTTCTCCATGCACATTTTTAATGCAAAAAGTGTTTTCTTTTCATCGGTGTAAAACAATATAGATTTCAGGAAATTCTAATGTTAATCTATTCCTGTGTGTTGAAAATTAAAAGAAAACTGCTGTTTAAATTTTTAAAAATGATTTGAAATAAATTGGATTTAGGAAAAACAAACGTTTGGTACGAAAATCGGAGAATTCCTTAGAGATAAAGAGGTGTCAGATAAACAGATAGTCGGTTGTGCGAAGCACAATTTGCTTACACATACACACACAATTTGTTTATTTATGCATTCCAGAATTAAATGAATCTAATATATATTTATATTCCTTCCTTTTGAAGATATTTTTATCACCAATGAAACTGACTTTTATGTTTCCATTTGTGTTTAATATTTAATTAATAATGTTTAATTAGTTTTTTAAAACTAATTTTTGTACTGTTAGTAATTATTTATTCTTTCATTTATTTATTTATTCATTTGAAGAGGAAAATAGGCTTGAAGATGTAAAGATTTATTATCTGACAATTTTATATATTATCACAAGCTAAAAGCAGTAGCTCTGGAGGGATAAAATATAATTCTGAATTGAAAGTAATGTCATAGCAATTCCTAAAAGGCTAAAGAAAAAATGGAACTGTTAATGCGGCCATTACAGAAACTTATTTTCTGAAAGGAAAGTGATAACTGAGTTTAGTGCCTTAAAGAGAGTTAAGATTGCAATTTGCTCTGAAAAGGAGAACAAGAAATCATCCTTCCTGAAAAAAATATTGATGATGCTTAGCACTTTAAAATTTACTTATTGAAATCTGACTCATATGAGAAAGGTTTTCGATTTTTAAAAGGAGTCAAAATATTGCATAACGTATTAATATATTATACGAATACATTCAAGCTTAATTCAGTTTTAATGAAATAAGCACATTTATTGCACGAAACTGTATATGAATTGTTACATTAGGTTAATTATATAGTCAAATTCGCAGTTAATCTATAACATCTGTATCTTTGAAGATAATTATGCATATTATTATCAATAAAAGCTTTGATAAATGTTGGAAAATCATTTCTTGTTTTTATGCGCAAATGTCACTCGAAATGCATTTTAGCGATCATAAAGACAACTAATCAACAAGCATAAAGACAACAATTTCAAAAAAACCAGATAACACTTGTCACATTGAAAATTTTAATGAAGCATGCTAAGAATTATTTACTTTTTCTACTGTTTGTCTATTTTTCCTCTGTAGTGATATTTTTTGCGATAGGTTTTTTGTGTAGACAGTTATACATATTTTTCTAAAATGGAAATAAAAAATGTCACAGATATATTTCTAAAATGTTTCCAAATGCTAAAAAACAATCATGTCACCGTTTTGGCAACTTATCTAGGGACAAATTTATACTAACTTATGTTCGGGGAATGAAAGAAGAAATAACTACACATTTAGCGAATTAACCAATGAAATGGTTGTAAATAAGTGTTACTATTCTGACAAAACTAGTTGGGTGCAAAACTTTACTTACGCTATAACGAATGTATCCTATCTAAAAAAATTAATGATGTTTCAAATTAACTTACACTATCCAGACAATTCATAAATAAATTTATTTTTAACATGCTACCAAATTTTGAGAAGACTCCAAAGCTTAAAAAAATAAATACATTAATAAAATTAAGTAGTTATCTATTCCGATAAGGAATATATCAATGTGTTTCAGCTTACTATAATAATAGAAAGTGAATTAGAAAATGCTTGTTAATACGCTGGAATAAATAAAGTTACGTGAAAACTTTCAATTTAATCATTTCACTTCCTATCACTAATCTGATAACATCTAAAACAAGCAAATTTGCAAATCTTTAAACCATAAATAAAGTTCTACATCCATTTATAAACGGTTTAAGTATAATTGTTGACATGAAAATCCTAAAATATAGAATATATATTTCGTAACTCGTAAATGCGCAAAATTTTGCATATTTTGAGAAAATAAATAATTTGATAAATATGTACTACAAACGTAAAGCTAAAATACTGTGACTATTTTATTTCAGGTACTAAAAATTTAACCTCTTCATATTTTGCATTAAATTTACTCTGTCTGAATAACATGAAGATAAAGTAGGTTAAATATAGAAGGAAATTAAATTGGCTTCATTGAATTCCATCCTTCAGATAAAAGGGGGAAAAAATTTCCTCGTGCATAATTCATAAACCATTGCCACCAAGTTAAGTAAGTAAAATAATATTACAGGAAGAAGAATAAAATAAATGTCTCGAACGGATGAAAATGTTCGTGGAGTGGAGTGGCATTTTAAGAAAATAACAGCTGGCGGCGAGTGAAATGAAGTGAAGAAACAAAGACTTATCCTTCAGAAATGGAAATAAAACTAATCTTAACCCATTTTCTGCACTTATAAAAAGAATTCAGCTTGGAAGAAGCTTTTCTTTGTAGAAACTTTTAAAATTTATCAGCCCAATCTCAACAAAATTAATCTTTAGTGTCACCTATTTAAGAGATTACCTGGTAGGCTGTTGCAAGTTAAAATGGCTCTGCGCTTTACTTGGCGATAGAACTTTGCAACAAGTAAGAAAACCGTCACTTTCAGCGAAGTATTAAATTTAAAGTATGATGAATAAAGTGATGGATTCAAAGATTTTAAAGAAAAATTTAATATAGTTTTGAAAGTTTTACGCGGACAGTTTATGTAAATAAACCGCTAATAAAGGATGTAATTTTAATTTATCCGAGTAAAATAAATTTGTATTTCATTTTATCGAAAGATAATGATATTGCATTATATTTTACCTAAAAATGACGAAAACACTTAGCTATTTATTCATTAGGAAGCAAAAAATTAAAAATGGAGGGCAAACAACGAAATTTTGCGAATTAACTTAGCTAAAGATTGAAGTTTGTAATTAGTTGAACTAACGCTGAAACTTAGGAAAATTCATTCTTATCAAATCCAAGTATATCATTTCATATATTATTTCTCAAAGCCTTTTTTTTTGGGTCGGTAAGCCCTAACTTCCTTAATACTTCATCAAATTTCATGATTGAGGTATCATTTTAAATCTTTCCTTCACCGCTACACTGGAAAAATATACAATATACAATTATACGGAAATATACAAAAAATATGTACCGAATGTCGAAAATGACATAAAGTAATCTTTTTCTATGGGAAGAAATTGTCGCATCCTTTCGAGCTTGATACCATTGAAACGCGCGTAAAAAACTATTTCAGAAAGAGTTTCCTGCTACGTGCTAAAATTCGGAGTCTCTAAATTAACTAGAAAAGAAGTTATGAGCGTTTTTCTCGGTAGTTCGAAATTATTTTTTCACGGTAATTAACTTTAATTTTATTTGAATTGTTACCATGCCGATTGGCTTATTATCCTCTGCTTTTTTAACAAATTAAAATTTATTTCTTGGCGGTTTTTATCATTTTGAGAAGCAGCCGATTTTTAATTAATTAATTTATTTATTTATTTTGGATTTTGATTCTATTTAACGAATTAAAATTTATTTCTTGCGGTTTTTATCATTTTGAGGAGCAGCCAATTTTTAATTAATTAATTTCTTTTTTTATTATTTTGATCATTCTCTTTTTTAAACGAATTAAAATACTGCACAGGGTTTTTTTAAGAAATGTTAGCCTTTATATCAAATTTCATGAATGAGACACCACTTTAAAGCTTTCCTTAACCGCTACACCGGAAAAAACAACATGCGGGCTAAAAATGTACCGATTTTCTTAAATTTGAAGTTTAAAACCATTTAATAAGAGGTCTTTCAATGGATGCCAATTTGGTGTTGTGTTTGCTGGTTAGAGGCCGAGTGCCCGAGTGGTTAGGAGCGCAAGGCTGGTATACCAAACACCCATGGTTCGAGTCCCCCATTTCGTTTACGTTTTCTCCAATTAATTGTTTTGCTGGACCGCTGATTTTTGATAAACTAAATGAAAAAGGGTTCTTTTGTATTTTATTTGGTGTTTTTATTTTCATGCATTAAATTAAAAAATAGTAGAAAATATACTATTAAAATTATTTATTAAATTAAATAGTCATTGCATAAAATGCGGAGTTCCGCACGGGTCGACTAGTAAAGTTTTAAAAGTATAAAGGCAAAATAATGTTTAATTTATGTTTAACTAACTTGTGTGATAATGCAGATAACAACGTTTTGTAAAACAATAGGACTATACTTTTTTGAAGGTATCAAAGTAGTTGCCAACTAACTTAAACAAGGCTAAAAAAAGTAAAGGTGAGCTTGAAAATCTAGCATAAATAGAGGGAGCAAAAAAAAAAGCTAGAAAAGGCACACAAAAAATTATTTTAAAGTACAACAAAACCATGAAATACTTCATTTTCAAAATATATAAATATCACTAGCGCGGTGAATTCTAGTTAAATTTAAAGAATACTGACAAAGGGGAAGTTAATATTACTTACTAAATACAGTAACGAAAATGTAAAAGATTTTTCAAAAAGTACATTTATGCATTAACTTACAAATATATTTCTTACATATGTTATTAAAAATATGCCTGTACACAATTTAGACAACTGAAGTTAATTTCTTATTCTGCTACCTTTCTGATAGAGCTATAATTGAGGGTCTCCTTGCGTGTCTGATTTTAATACACTGACCTAAATAATAAACAGGACATTACTAACTTTTTGTAAGCAAAATGACAGTTTACTTTACTTTCACAACAAAATATTCTCCATATACCTGCGCTAGAGTCAGTCACCCTTCTGAACGTACCTAACATTACATATTTTTTGCACTCCCTTCAGGTTTCGAATATTTTTCGCTGTCCCTCCATGATTTAACTAATGTCGTTGAAGCTGATTCGCCCCATGTATGTATACCACTGCTTGACAGAGACTGAAACTTGGCATTGAATATTCTCGGCTTTAAAAGAACATATGTCAGACTTTGCCGCAAGGCATAAAGCCTACCATTCTAAAAAAAAGTCTTTGTAGCTCTGGGAGTTCGAGTTTCTTTCAAAACATGTAATTTTCTCAGTATAAAGAACGAAAAACACCTTCGCACTTTAACTCAATCACTAGCGAGTTTGACACTTTGAACTGTGCGCTGAGGTAAAGAAATTTTTGCTTTTCATTTGGCAGTAAAACGAATAAAATATTACGTGACTCCAACTCTATACAGATTATTTGAGTCAATCGGGGATCTTTATTTTGCTTTTTTTTTTTTGTAGTAGTAGTGTTAAACTTTCGGCAGCACTATCGACAATTTTCAGGTATGGAGGAGTTTTTTTTATTAATTATTATTTTTTTTCATTGCTATTTTTCGATTGAATTTGAATTCAAAATATAGCTAAATTTACAATTGTACTTAACTTTTAGAAGCAAATTTTAAATCTTCTTCATTTTATGCGTATTAGATACCATTTTTCGTAGCGTACTTTGACGTACAAGTTGAAAACAAAGGAAAAAAAAAACACTAAAAGTAGATATAATCTGTCATAAAAATACTGTTGAAAACATAAGTAAAAGATAAATTAAATAAAAGATTGCAAAATAAAAAAATATTGAGACGTCGGCTCCTAGATAGTGACTTTAGTTGCAGCATAGGTAGAAGGTCTGAACTTTTCGATTTTCGACGATTTTCGTCTTCTGATGGTATTGTGTAGTATTTGCAGAAGGCGTGTGGAAAATATTAGCTAGGAAATAATTTATGGTGCTACACAGGGTTTTTTTTTTTTTTTTTTGACTTTATACATTGCTTGTTATTTTGGATCTCGCTTATGTTGGGGGGAGGGGGGGTGTCACGTTGCTCGTTTATGTTGAAGTAGAGTTAGGTCATGTTGGGTCTGTTCGTTTTGATAGCGGTTGGGGTGCTATGTTTGGGTATGAGTCTCGCTTATGTTGAGATGTTGAGCGTGCGTGTATGGAACCATAGGGTTGTAGTTTAAGTTTGTATTTGGAGGTGCATGATGAGGCGTGAGAAACACATCAATTGGCGTCACAATGTTTTAGAGAACGTATACTTCACAAAAAAGACATATCATTTTTTCCCTTGCACTAAACTCAAACTACAATGTAAAGCATTTTGGTAATAATCTACTGGTTTTTAAAGTCTAACTTCGATAATAGCGTTACTAACAAAAAAATTAGACTGCACGAAACTCTGACTGCTATTTTTGAAATGAATAGACATTGGATTAAACATTGTTTCATTAAGGTTTAAAAGTAATATCTCTTGCTGTTTTAAACGTTGTTATGAATGTTGTTTATGAAATATTTGAAAATAGAACGCTTGATTTTGAAATTCTGAATTTTTATAGAAATAAAATTCTTTAGCATTTCTAATTGGCATTGGTAAAGTGTTGCGTATCTGTTATGTGCATTGTTTGTATGTGCTTGATAATAAAAAGCCGTGTGCATGTAATTGTTTTTTTTTTTTAGTGGTGAGGGGTTGCCAAAATATTCTTGAGAGGAGTATTGCCATGAAGATTTTGAGTAATAATAATGCTGTAATATTTATTGTAATATATCACTAATGTGAAAAAATAAACGTTATTTAACACTTACCTTCCTCTTTGATGCAGCAAGCCTCTGGTCTCTCACATCTTCTGCCTCCCCTGGTGGTCTGTTACCCCAGACGACGATTGCTATTCTAGCATAAGTGTACAAGAGAACCATTAGCGGAAAGAAGTACTGAAGAATCATCAAAGCCATGCTGTAATAGTACCTTTGCTCTGAACTTTGCCAGGACTCCATGCATATGTATCGGGTCGAGGTACCATTCTGGCCAGACCACGCTGGATGTACTTCTAACTTTGACAAGATAGCGGTGGGTAATGGGGTTATGAGAGCAACAATCCATATCATGATGATGATGAGTTTGGCATGTAACTTGGTCATTCTTGGCCGTAGAGGATACAAAATCGCGATGTATCGGTCTATGCTAATGGCAATGAGAGTGTACGCACTGATGAAGACAGACACCACTTGAGCATAAGAGACCAGGACACACATTACGGCGCCAAATGGCCAGTACTGTAATAAAAGGTTCGAAACGAATCCGAACGGTATGCACAAGCAAGCCATCAATATGTCACCAACTGCTAAATTTATGATAAAGAAATTAGTAACTGTCCTCATTCTTTGGTATGCAAGAACGATGTAACAAACCATTCCATTTCCGCCTATAGCGGCTACTGATACTGTTATATACATAATATGCATGAGTGCTTCCACTGCTTTAGGTACTGAAATTTCAGGCTCAAGATTGTCAAATTCATAATTTTTGCTGAAGTTCATGTCGAACTCAAAGCTTCTGTTATTCGATATCATTTTAAAGGTATGAATCTTTCAGAGGAAAATTAATCAGTACTTAGGAAGACATCTACCTGTTAACTGAAAAATCAAAAGAGCTCATTTACCTGCATGTGAGCATATTCTTGAGTTTTTCTGACAGATAGGCAAATTAGAGTCCTATGCATAAGATAACTTCATCAATTCCGGATTCATAAAATTTCAACACAGTTTATATAAATTTGAAATCTATGAAATAATTCAAACCTACATAGCTGCAAATGTCTTTAAAATTAGTTACTATTCAGCATAAGAGATACGAACTTTACTTTTGTTTTGTAAACAATTCATTCACAAATTTATGAAGCGTAATGTCAAAACAGAACTAAAACGTTTCTGCCCTAAATTATGAAATTTCTTGGAATATATTCTTCAATTCATTGTTTTTTAAATCGGAGTTCTTTATGAATGAAATTCCTATGACATGTTTTAAATTTGTAAAACAATTACTTTCAATGTAAGATGTTGGCTCAATGTAGCAATAATTATATACGAATATTTTTTCAGGTGGATTTTATATAGAACAATATTTTTCAGTATTTCTTCATTTTTTCAGTTCTCAATAGATCTGCTTTTTTTGTTTATCGGTACCATTTTTCGGCTATAATATATTAAATCTAGTACCTAAGCATACATAAAAAATATAGCGCTTTACTTTATATGCTTACATAACTATTTTTTACAGTTTAAACTGTTATATCAGTTAAAGTTTAAATAGACTTCTTCTCTGCTGTTACTGTCGTAATTGCTCGTGTTGTTTTGAACATTTCTTTGACAGCAGCTTGTTTATTTTACAACATAAACACAGAAGCTTTTGATTTCTTTGCTTTTATTTGCTGATGATTGTAGCAAAAACTTTGACATCTTTCGAATCTAATGAAAGAAAGAAAAAAAGAAAATTCCTAATAAATATAGCACCATTTGTGAGAAATTTTAAAATCATCATGACAAAATTACGATAAAAAAGAGAAAAAATATATACATATATAGCAAGTCTCTGAAATATTTTTAAGTTTAATCTCACCTTAAAATAAAATTAAATTTTAAAAAACCGTTTTGGCAACAAATGCTCAATCAAAACATATCCACAAGACCAGAATTACAAATGTAAGTAGGATTTGAATTTCTAATATTGAGACTCTCTATTTAATGAAGCATATGTCTTGCTTAAAACCTAAAAGCACGCTGCTATTTTTAAGAACAAACAATGGGCTATATCATTGTGCACGCTTATGCACTTTTTTGCGTACATATATTTTATTTGGAATTCTTTAGGAAAACAATAAGTACTTGCAACACATTTTTGAGCACATCTTTTTGAGAAGTTTTCACTATGCTTTCTTTGCAGGTTTAATTGCAATTGCAAGGACATTGAATCTTTAAAGGTTAAAAAAATGTATTTTACCATATTTTTTATACCTTAAAGTTGTTATTTTTTCCATAATTATGTTTCCAATTTCTAAATATGAAAAATGTTTATTGCATTTTCTTTTATTGCTTTCCTTAATTCATGTCTCTAGGGAGTAAAACCGGTATCTAAGTATTGAAAAGCATTATACCTGTCCTGTATAAACACACACACTCAAAACTGAAAACGATTCATTTCTTCTGTTACGCTCTAAAAACAAAAATGAGTTAAAGATCTGTTCAAGTCAAGCACAAACGACCACTTTTTTCCGATTCAGCCAAAATTCTTTCTTGTTTCTTTTCTTTATTTTAAGAAAAATATTGATTATATTGCATTTTTGTTAAAAAAGAAATTTTCCAGTAAGCATTGCTCACGGTACTTCTAGGTTCTGGTCCCTTATAAATTTAATGGTTTATTTTGTCATTTGTGATTGCAAAAAAGCCTTAAAATAGACATTCATATGCATCCATGCTGCCCAAAACAAGCTCCAATCTCTATCAATCATTTATTTTTAAAGAATCAGAACCTATTTTATAGATTTTGGTTCCTACAAAAAAATTCAAAACCTTTCAAAGAAGAAGAAAAAACGCCAAGCATCATTTCTTATACTTAAAATAAATATGTAAAACAGGATTTATAGAAACAATCGTAATAATTGAGGTTAAAAAAATGCCCTAAAATATATGAGAATCTCCTGGAAATCATTTTTCCTGAGAAGTAAATACTCCAAAAAAAAAAGGAAATACAAAGCAGTGGCGCCACTTGCGAATACGTTGAATTACTCTGTCTAGTGCAAAATATCGAAGATGAGTCCAGCTGTGCTTCCTGTGCCCCAGGCCGCTCGGCCAAAGTTGCCTCCGAAGTTTGGAGCACTGGCCGCCGAGGGCAAGGTCACTGAAAGTAAACCTGACGCCAATAATATTTAATGCATATTGTCACTATTTTTAAACTGGTAGCCACAGAACTCAAGAGTTCTTCTTTACATAACTTAAGAGATCTTTGTCTGCAGTTATAAAGAAGGCGGGAAAACGAGAATTTTATTGAGAAAATGTTATAGAGAAACTTGATTATTTAATTTGAAACAAATTCTTTGTAACATTACAAAAACACTCAGTTTCCTTTCTGAAATTTTACAGAATTTTTTTTTTTTTGCAGTATCGCACTGAAATTTCTTCAATAAAAAAGGGCTGATTTTAAAAATTAAATACCTGTTATATTTTTGGGAATATTACTACATCACAGTCTCACTATGTAAAATCAATGAAGGATTTACAATTGAATAACTGTACTATTGTCAAAACTACTATTACGTTTTCAAATAAATATATTGAATGATTTTTGTTAAGAATCATAAGAAAATGTTCAGACGCACCTTTAACCCAATCTAGACGTATAATATTACAAATGTAATTAACACTTTAATTTCAGAATTATAATTTAACAGGCTCTTTCAGAATTCTCTTTTAATTACTTAATAGAGTAGCCAATATTATTTTGTCAAAACCTCCTTTAAATATGCGCGGGGAAAATGCATTTGAGTAATAATTGGTCTTGAAATTTTTTTCATGAATGTAGGGATTTTTTCAGAAGCTGTCTAATGGGATCTAAAATATTTCCAGCAAAGAGAAATGAAAAAAGTTTTGCGACATCTCGATGTGCAGAGAAGTAGTTAGTTCATCGGGTGTCGTGCAAATTTTATCATTACTCTTTGCCGGATATCTTTTGCATCGTTTTAAGAGAGAGACCAATTTTTAAAAAATCCCTAATTTCATATTGAAAATTTCAAGATTAATTATTGGAAGACAGTTTCTCTAATTTAATGCATTCTTCTTATGCACAGATTGTTCAAAAAAGGTTTTGACAAATTCACAGTGCATCCATCAAGATAAACAATATTTTCTATATAACCAAGGATTTCGGTTCTCTCTGCGCCAAATTTTTCATTCGCTAATGGGACTCAGCGTCGTAAATGGCCCTTCTTTGAGCAGCTACAGTGACTGCTGTTATAATGTTGAAAAATGCATTTGTGCAATTTATGATTTTGTTACATCGCTAAAGTGGCGCTGTTAACAGTTCATCTATGACATCTTAATATACGCTCTTGCGCTATGCGGAGTGGAAAAAAAAACTTTAGATTCATGATCACTCACTTGGATGGGTACAATTACTTCTATCAGTTTATCTTGGCATCTATTATCATTGGCTATAGGTTTCTTTTAAGGGGAGCCAGCACCCAAAAATGTTGAAAAACACCCAAAAAAATTTTTATTGGCTTAAGTAGAAAAATTAATTTTTAAAAATGTTCCCTGAAAGTTTCGGAAAAATTGAAGCAATATTTATTGATTTACCATTGATTTTATTACGGTGTGAGATGCCTCCGTTTCATTCCGAGACTAACTGTGTTGAATATAAGCCACATATTTATTTTTTTAAATAAAATGAGCAAGAAGAAGCACTATCATCATGACTGTAACTGAAAAAAAGGAAGTTCCTTACTTGAAATTTTGATATAGAAAGGATTTAAGTTTTGCAAGCCGAAAACTTAAAATGCTGTTTGCTCTCACTTTGTTTCTTGCGCATTTCATCTCAATGAAAATGCAAAGGCTTTTTTAAATTTGGATCTATAATGTGGATGTTTTACCACATGTTCCTGAAACTAAACATAACAAATTTATGCTCTACTTATGATAACTTAAGTACTTAAAAAAAAAAAAAAATCTTTTCGTAGGTTTTTTTTTATTTTTCGTTGTCTTTTCTGCATTACTTCAGTTTTTATTTTTTGTTTCAAAAAGTATTTGACTTATAAAAAATTCAAAGCATAAAAGTTCTGCTTTATGACTAATGAATCAATAAAAAAATGAGACTTTACGCCAATTTTTGAAAAAGAAGATGAGTCATTCCATTTCAAATCCGGCAGACAGGTCTGAAACTTGTCCCATGACCCCCACAGATTTTTTTATAAAAATTACAGTAGTTACAACTGAGGGACATATAAAATATCCCAAAAGGATTTTGCAAAAAAAAAATTATTTCTCTAGTTACAGACGTTTAAAATTTGGGACAAAGTTGGCCGTTTTCAGAAAATCAGCAAAACACTCACTTTTAAAATGGCCACTGTTTCAAAAGTTTTTAACCGATTCGAATGATTTTTTTTCTCTAAATAATGAAGGGATGGTATTTTATTTAGACACTAATTTTAAAAATTTAGTTGGCTTCATTGATAAAGAACAAAAAGTGTTTCTGAAGTGAAAAAATAAGTGTTTGTTCCAACTTCATGATTTTGTTTTCTTATGAAAGAAATTTATTTTTGGCAAAACAGAGGTGGCGATCTAAAGTGCTGTTATGGAAGTTTTGTATCAAACTTTATTGTAAGCATGAGATGCATATCCTCTCAGAATTTAAATTTTGAAATTTGAAAATGTTCAAAAATTACGATTTTTGATGTGTGATTACTCAAAAACGCCATTTTTTAAAAATCTGAAAATCTGTTCATTTGTTGCCCTTAAAGTGCTTAATGAGCTGCTATCAATTATATTGTGTATTTTTGCCCCAGATATTTTATATGATTTTTCAAAAATGGCCTTTTGTGCGTTTCTCAAAAAAGCCAGAAATTCAAACTTGTTCTTATTTAATCACTTTAATATAATATTTAATCAATATTTATTAAGAAATATACTGTATTGTTACACAATTCCACAGATAAATTGTACTTAACCTTTTTAGAACTTAAATAGCTCCTAGCACAAAGCGTAGCTACTGTGATTTAATGCATGTTATTGTGTTCAATCCAATTACTAGTTTCAAACTCACACGCATTATATCAAATACTAAGCAACAGCAAATGTAAAATTTATTGTAGGAATACAATCAAAACATTATTGGCTATCCCACAATACTGCTAAACAGTAAAAATCCCTAAAATAGTACTGCTTACATGGGACGCACGAGCAAACAAGAAGTGGAAAACAGTTAGAAAACTAACAGCCTCTTAAACAAATATAACTCAATGCATGATTTCTAAATAGGAAAATTTATTGAATGTGTGAATGAGAATTATATTGAATGGGGCAAATTAAGAATGTATCACCGATGATTTAGGGAAACTATCGAATGATTTTTACACAGATAATCTAGAACAAATATTTCAATGGCCAGAATATAATACCACAAGAAATATAACACCGTCTGAACCCTACTAGTCTTTGCATTTTTTTGGTAATCACGAGTAGAAGATGATTCAAGAACTTGATTCTACTTATTTTGCTTTAAGTACATAATTTCATATGCGTTTAAAACTATGTATATCAGTGCTGTAACATATTTGATGTAAAGTGTGCGAGTTTAAAACTAGTAATTGGATTGAACACAATAACATGCATTAAATCACAGTAGCTACGCTTTGTGCTAGGAGCTATTTAAGTTCTAAGAAGGTTAAGTACAATTTACCTGTAGTAATTGTGTAACAATACAGTATATTTCTTAATAAATATTGATTAAATATTATATTAAACTGATTAAATAAGAACGAGTTTGAATTTCTGGCTTTTTTGGGAAACGCACAAAAGGCCATTTTTGAAAATCATATAAAATATCTGGGGCAAAAATACACAACATAATTGATAGCAGCTCATTAAGCACTTTAAGGGCAACAAATGAGCAGATTTTCAGATTTTTAAAAAATGGCTTTTTTGAGTAATCATGCTTCAAAAATCGTAATTTTTGAACATTTTCAAATTTCAAAATTTAAATTCTGAGAGGATATGCATCTCAGGCTTACAATAAAATTTGATACAAAACTTCCATAATAACACTTTAGATCGCCACCTCTGTTTTGTCAAAAATAAATTTCTTTCATAAGAAAAAAAATCATAAATTCGGAACAAACACTATTTTTTCACTTCAGAAACACATTTTTTCTTTATCAATGAAGCCAACTAAATTTTAAAAATTAGTGTCTAAATAAAATACCATCCCTTCATTATTTATAGAAAAAGAATCATTCGAATCGGTTAAAAACTTTTGAAACAGTGGTCATTTTTAAAGTGAGTGTTTTGCTGATTTTCTGAAAACGGCCAACTTTGTCCCAAATTTTAAACGCCTGTAACTAGAGAAATAATTTTTTTTTGCAAAATCCTTTTGGGATATTTTATGTGTCCCTTAGTTGTAACTACTGTAATTTTTTCAAAAAAATCGGTGAGGGTCATGTGACACCCTCTGCCTGATCTGAAATGGAATGACTCAGATGCATTTTTAAAAATTGCTAAATTTCGTTTTAAAAATTAAAATTTTCAAATTATATTTAAGAAATCCAGTTTTTTTTAATATTAAATTTCTTATGAAGTGTTCTTAAGAGGTTCTTATGAACACCTCATTTCCATAGTTTACTTTTTGATTTAAACAATTTTTCGTTCAACTTTGAAAAGTTCAAAAAATTTTAACATTAGCGCCTATGGGCGAAAATGAAGCAAATTATGTAAACTCTGGGTACAAGATCCAAGTTCCAATGAACAAGCTCACTGGAAGAAGCTCTTGGCGTGGAATATTGAATTGAACAATTTTTGTTCATTTTTGAACAGGGCAAAAAAATTAACATAGCGCCTACGGGGAAATTTCAATCCTATATAAATCCTCATCTTACAGACCGATTTGGTCGGAACGAACTTTATCGGAAAGCTCTTATGACGTGGAAAATGTACAGATAGAAAGTTCATCCAGAACTAACGAGCCTATTTTCCTATGAAATATTTTGATCAGGATTTTCAAGAATATTTTTGAATTAAGGAATGATTAAATGAATAAGTGAACGAATGGATGAACGAATGAGTGAATAAATAATAAAAAACAGTAAATGAGCGAATAAATGAAAAAATAAGTAAATTAGTGAATAAATACATGAATGAGTGAATGAATGAATACATGAATGACTGAATAAATGAATTAATGAATGAATGAGTGAATGAATATGTATTAATCATTGAAAAAGATATATTTGATCCTGATCTTACAGACCGATTTGGTCGGAACAAACTTTATCGGAAAGCTCTTATAACGTAGAAAATGTACAGATAGAAAGTTCATCCAGAACTAATGAGCCTATTTTCTTATGAAATTTTTTGATCGGGATTTTCAAGAATATTTTTGAATTAATGAAAGATTAAATGAATAAGCAAAATAATGAATGAATAAATGAGTGAATAAATACATGAATGACTGAATAAATGAATGATTGAACGAATCTGTATTAACCGTTGAAAAAGACATATTTGAAGCAATTAAGAACTAAAGCGAAACGAGAAAGAGAGAGATAGCCAGATTATAAATTTGAAGGTGGTGTATACGGGAAAGTAGGCTCGTATAATTCTAGACGGAACTTCTTGTTTGGTGTAGTGTTTGACTTATTGCTGTTTCCGCATCTTAGCACCACAAAGGGTGTTGTAGCGTTGTATACTTAAACTCGTATTTACATGTGTGCTGTGTCTCTTATTTTTTAATTATTCAATCTCTCTTTCTCACTAATTAAAGAACTAACCTTTAGAGGCATTTATTGAGATTGTACAACAGGTTTTAATTTCATATCAGACTTCAAAAAAGAACGTCTGTTAATTCAAAAAAAGGTTAATTAAATGAAAAAATATTTGTTATAAGCTTCACTTAATTTTTCTTTCGTTGTGAAGAAACATAAATAAAGTGAATTCAATTAAAAGAGCGTAAGCTCATTATTAATGCTTCGTAATGAAACCACTTTTATTGTTGCAAAAAAGCTTTCTGGAACATTTTTCTGCTAAAGTACACTGAATAAACCTAATCAATGTTGTCTTTCATTGGTTTAGTTAATTTTGTTTACATACACATCTTAAAGGGAAAACTTTTTCGCTGAAGCGTACTTTTAACCTGTGTATCTTCATGCAAAAAAAAACCTTATTCGAAGTTTAAGTGGAAATTTATTGCAAGCTTTCTAATTGAGTTTCACGCACTTTATTTACCATCTTTCCGGCTTTTCGTTAAATTAATTGAGGTATCGGATGTGATAAAAATAAAACTTTTTGAAATTAGTTTAGAACAGAAACTTCCGTAGATGTGAAGCGTATTTTTGAAGAGGTGTATGGTTTTTAAAACTAAAAAGGATCGTTAAGTTCTTTTTTTAAACAATTTCGACATAAATATTGATGTATTAATAAGTTTTGCTATGTTGAGGAAATTAAAAATTAAACTTACTTTTTGCAGACGAATGTTATCGACAAATTTTTGTTGACAGCGGCGTTAACCTACTTCTCACACGCGGGTTTCTTACTGATAAGTTACACGCTCTTCCATTTCCAACTTTAGCTCCTGTATAAAATGCACATAATTTAAAAATCCAACAATTGACGAAAAATATAGAGTACATCGCATTGGAAACACAGAACAAAAAGCCTGTCCATAACAAAGCAAAAAAAAAACTTTTTTTCCCATAAATAGATTAAGAAAACTATAAGTTATCAGCTGAACATCAAAAACCGTCATTCATCAAAAACTGACTACATTTTCTAAGATTCCCACTCAAGAAGGATTGTTTTACTAAATTTAAAATGCAAATTTCCTTTCTCGAAATTCATGATACGAAAAAAGGTTGTAGTGTTTCCTTTACTATATAGAACTTCAAAAAAGAAAAAATATCGTTAAAAGCATTTACTGAACATTTTCAATTTTTTTAAAAAGAATAATCTTCAACAAAGCTTCAAAAATTTTCTCTTATGAAAAGTGAATCTATAATGCGTGTTCTAAGTAAAGCACTTTTGGAAATTTAGATGAACTTATTTTACGACGCATGTTCTAGTGGAGAGAAATAAATGTTGGTTTATTGCTTAAACATAAGTTTTTTGTTTCATTATGATTTGATTTACAAAAGCAGAAAAGTTCAAGAATTCGTTGAAATGTTTTATTTATTGCGTAAAGACTATATGAATTATTTTGTGTGTTCCGAGAATACACAGAACTACAAAAAAATATATTCATAAGTTCTACACGGAAAACAATGTCTAAATTTATTTGTAATGTTGAAAATTTTAAGAAAAAGTTAATGAAATAAAATAATAAAGGAACTGTGGGGCGCCGAAGGAAATATTTCGAGCAAGAAAGTTAGTTCGATTAAAACTGACCCTTCAAATATAATGTAATAATTAATAGAAGTATAGGGAAACAGACCCAGCAACACACATTTCTCCCATTTCATGCGTCTAATTTCAGTATTTTATATTTTAATATTTAGTAAATTGATTTGTTTATCTGAATTCGGGGATAGGGTCTATTCAAGCAAAATGTTCTTGCTTTAAAGACCTTTGCAAAAAAAATTAATCCCATGTCGTTTTATGCGTTTTTTAAATCAGTTTTATTGGTTAACATTAATATGTGCAGAGAAATTAAATTCTTTTTTTCCACATATATAAGACGGATTTGTTTCGGATAATAATTTTTAAAAATAAGAAAATAAATAAAGAAAGAAAATAAGAAACCTATTTTTTTGGTGTAGAGCATTTTATTTGATTATTCGATTATTCTGATTTGACTCTGACGAATTTGTATCATTCTGATTTGATAATTTAATGATTTAAGTGTTCTAAAATTTTTAAACAGTTAAAATACATAACAAATGCGTATACGGAAAATGTAAAAAAAAAAAAAAATATTTCAACTCTAGGTAGAAATTACTAGTAAAAATATACGTATTAACGTCTCCTGTCAAAGAAAAACTTTTCAGTAATTTTATAATAAATATTAGATTTTTTTATTTTTTGGAAAAATAGTTTAAACTGATTAAAGTATTTGAAATAACGTGTAGCTGCAGCTTAGAGCAAACTAAAAACAAAAAACTCTCTAGTGGTGCACAGAAAGGTAAACTCCTTTTGTTCTGAACATGCGTGATTTCACGAACCGAGCAGGATCGTCAGGGTCAAAAAGGGGGAAAATGTGAAACCAAGCAATAGCTCATTTAATATTGAACTTAGAAGAAAATCTTTAAGAATAATAATACATTTCATGGCTAGGAACTGCTTCAAACGCGTAGAGTTACTGAATTGTCTACAACTTTCCTTAATTTTTCTTATCCAAAAAACCTCCAATTTTTTCATATTCTTAAAAAAACAATCTCGAAAAATATGTAAAAATTTGAATGAAAGAACATTAGCAAGACTCCAATCTTAAGCTGATGTAATTTTATTAAAACTGAAACTTTCGTCAGGATTACAATTATTATTTTTTAAATTGATTTTTGACCCAGTAATATAACTTAAATATTAAATCTTTTTCAAAAAAAAATATGAACAAAGAGATTATATTTCAAAAACTAACATAGTATGAGCAAAGTACAATTTCAAAAGACGAAAGCATTTAGTTGACAAAAACCAATCAAAGTTTCTACAAAATCTTCAAGGGAGTATTGGAAAAAGTCAAAACAATAATCCTACAAAATTGCACTCACATTTTTAGATTAGCCTAAAAGGTTAAACACTGGTTTTAACCCCTTAACACTTTGTTCCGTGTCTGACACGGGTGACAGTTACCGGCAAAGTTTGCACATGCCCGCGTCTCACACGGGCAATCTTGCATCTCGCGTTATTTCATTTCTAACGCCCGTCTAAACCCGCTAAGGTTTAACTTGTGTGGTAAATGACCTAAATTCTACTATAAATATGCTAAGAAAAAACCATACATTGTTTCTTTTAGTAATATTTTAACAAATTTTTAATAAACAAATAAATCAAATGAGTGTTTCTTAGAAACAAGTTTGTCGTTAACATGTTTTTTTTTTTTTTTTTTAAATCGTTGAACTCGGAGTCACATGACAATGCATTGCTCCTTGTCCAAATTTGCAGTATGGAAACTAGATTTTTAATTCAGACTTATGCGGATTGTTAAAGATAAATAATTGACTAACACATGTTCAAAAGATTGTGAAGTCAAATTTAAGAAACTCAACTTTCAGAGAATGATTTTCTGAATATTTCCGTGAAAAAAACACAGAATGAGCTTTCAAAGGCATCAAGTTAGCAGACCTTTTTGAAATAATGGGAGACACTTTAATTAACTCAAGTAAGAATACAAAAATTGTTCACATCCGTACACAGTAATTAAACGTTAAGGAATTTGAAATACTTAATTAACTATTTCGTACCGTGATGTGCAGAATGAACGGAACAACACGCTGTGAGTAAAATTTGAGAGCAATTAAATACTCTTTTGAGATTTTAAATTAAAACAATTTCTATCTTCACGTAATTTTGGACGACAAAGAGATTTCAGGACTTCATTCACAGACAATCAAAATGTCGTTCAAATATGAATCTCTAGGTAATTTATGCAATTTCAATATGTTTTACTTAATGAACAAAAAATTAAGCCATAATTATCTCTTGTGTTTCTCTCTAATAAAGTCCTTACAAAACAGTAATTTAGAGCAACAATTTCTGAATAGCCGTCAGATTAAAATACTTTTTATTATTGAAACAGACAATGGAATTCTAAATAATTAGAATAACTAAATATTATATGTTTCTGAGTTTTATTATTTTAGTGCTATGAATACTTTTTATTATTGAAACAGACAATGGAATTCTAAATAATTAGAATAACTAAATATTATATGTTTCTGAGTTTTATTATTTTAGTGCTATGACACCATACAATATAGTTCGAAGTTATTTTATCATATTTTAATATTGTACTACAATATATTTTAGAATAAAATGCACATAAAAAGCGTTAACGGTAATAACTGACACATAACGTAGAATACCATTATAAACATTTGTGTGATGATAGTTTTAAGAAAAGTAGACACGGAATAACTTTAACAATCAAATAGATAATTACATCTCATATGCCTCCTGAAACGCAGTAATACGTAAAATTAATAAATTTAGTGCATAATTTAAACTTAAAATCTCAAATAAGTTTCAGTAAAAAAATATTAATCGAGTTTTTCTATGAAGTCAGACGCTTGCTAAATGCATTTGTCGCTATAACAGAAAGGGCAATTGAAAATGATATTTTTGATTTAATAAAATATATTTAATGTTACAAATGTAACGTTAAAAAACAATTAAATGAGTACATTTTTGTTTTTAACAAAATAATGATCGAATTACTGCATGTGAGCATTTTAATGAAATAGGGCATTTCTTATACGTACATAAAATTTCTCTCTTAAGCTGACCAATTTTTAAAAATCACAAAACTCATATTTTTATAAGAAAATGTATTTCAAAAAAATATTAACCGGTGGTTAAATATAAAATAATTTAAATACGAATACATAACATTTGTAATCTGTTGTTTGAATTTAAACATATAATAATAATAAAATACCTTTCAGTCGAAAAAAACGTAAATATAAAATATCACTAGGTGGATTTCTATTAAAAGTGATACAATTTCATTTTTCTTTTTTAAAAATTATAGGCAATTAAGAATGGAAATATCGCGATTCTCAATCATTCTTAAAAAGAAAATGGGATTTATATTGCTAAAAATAACACAAAATCAATAACAAAACACGACACTTACTTATTTCCTTAAGCGTACATCCTTCACTGTTAGCAAGAAGTTCACACTACTCGCTTCGAATCACTTTCGGAGGAATTGTTGCTTCAGTGGACAGCGCTCTTCTAAGTTCTGGCTCACTTCAATGATGCCAGATCCCCATACTCCAACAGACGATCGGTGATTGGCGCATACTCCGCGCCACTATTCCTGTGCGCACGTGTAAGGAATAACATTTCCCCCAAGATGAATAAGGGCTGGGTTTTCATTTGCTGTTTGCTCCATCGCTGAGTTTATTTCTTGTTTTACATTCCACTCAAACTTCTCTGCCGCAAGTCGATTGGAAAAGAACTCAACACAAATATTTTAAAGTTCTATATATTCCCCTTAATTTTTCTATTCTCAGAAATGACAATTAAATAAAGAAGAGAATAAAACTTTATTTTTAATTTTCTTCGACTCCTACATTTTAATTGCTTTACGTAATCACACTGTCAGCTATGATTAAGGAAGAGAACTTAAATGTTTCATGTTTTTAGCTTGGGCTCTGACTTCTGTAAGAAAGGTTTTAGAAATATATATAATTTCTTTAAAAATTACAATTAAAGGAATCTTTGCGATTACGCATTATTTTCATATAGATTCTAACACATTGGTAAGAGATCCATGCAGCAATAGCAAGTTGTAAAACTACGGCACTGAAAAGTTATTTGAGACTAAACTTCACAGGAAAAGAAAAGTCATCCGCAAATGTACCTGTTTGTCTACATTACTGCCTGCACACTCTATTCGCAGTATAGCTCGTTCTACAGTGAGACCTTTCTACAGACATATTACGCAAAAATAGAGATAAAGCTCAAATATGTTTCTGAAAAATGCTTTTCTACAAGAACTGAAACAAAATTCAAATTGTTTAAAAATATTTTTAGAGGAGAGCTTGCTAAATTTAAAGTAACATTAGAAAAATGGGAGTAACTAATAATTGTTAGTTTTCTAAAAACTTCAATACAAATAAAACAACAACGAAACATTAATTTAAGAAGGATGTACTCTGGAATGGATATTATCATCTGAAGAGCAAGTATTGCTTTTAAAGGTGTGGATTAAGATATTATATTATGGAAGATGCTGGTTTCGCTACTTAAATAAATAAATTTTTATAAAATTAACAAATGAAAATTGAGTTATTTATTTATATAAATTGATCGTTTCCTTACAGGTAGCGTTTTATTATTATTATTATTATTATTGCTTTTTTGTTGTTGTTGTTATTTTTGAAAATTGTGCAGCGGTTTTTCAATTCTGGAAAAACATATCTTGTAACAAACGTTTTTTGTTTTCATATGACGAAAATGTTGAAGCAAACAAAATATTTTTTCGGTGCGGTATGCGGCGCAAAAGTCTAAAATCGAATAATTGCAAAATTAAAGCAAAATACTTTCCATACATTTTAGAGGAAATAAATGTGTTTTATATAAGGGGGGAATTATTACAATATTATAATAAAGAAAAATATATTTATACAGCGAAAACTCATTTCATTATTTAAAAAAAAAAATTCAGCAGACGATTAAAACTTTTATAAATCTAATCATCATAATATGTTTTGTGACGTAGACTAACTGCAATAAAGAAGCAGCCCTGCTTAGCTAAGCCCTGTTTTTTTTAAAGTGTTTTTCGTTTTAAAGTAATAAGAGAAAGTAAGTAATTTTTAAAGTAATAATGAATGTTACAGTGAAAAATTTCTACATAGAAGTATTAAAATAAACTTTTTTAAATGGTATTTCCGCAAAAAAGGTTTAGGAATGGAATTTTTATTATTTATCGAATAACACTGTTCATTAGAGATACAAAACATTACGACTTAAAGTTAAACAATTCTATATTTCCTTGATAAAAATATGCATTTTTACCAGGCAAAGTTGTGCTCTACTTGTTTGCTATTTTCATAAGTTACTTTTCTCTTACCAATTACGTACATAATTTAGAAAAAAACAAATGAAAATTAATGCATGCAAATTCGTGGGTTGTTTCATTATTTTGTTTCGAGAGATAATAATGGTACCTATGGAAACAAAAGATTCTTTGAAATATTCTCTTCAAATTTGGCTACAATAATATCCCCACGTTATAAATTTTAGTTGCAAATAAGTAACGAAAAATAGAACATTCTCAATAATTTGATAAATAACTTAAATGTATTATTTAGAAAAGGTGTTTTTAAGATTTTTCTGAAAACAAAAGTAGCTATTCACAGCAATTAAAAATAACTTCTTTGTTCAAGAATATTGTTTTTAACAAGCGTTCAAACTTGGTATCAAAACATACATAAGTTGTTTTTATCAACAATTTTGGGAGTTTTTATATGCAAATGAAATGCAATTGAAGTTTTTAAGAATGATATTCCCAAAAACTAATCATGCTCTAATATAATTGATTTTTCACTATGGCCTGAACAATAACATTTAAAAAAAAAGGCCCTTCTAGGCAACATCTTTGAATTTTCAGATAATTTAAACGTAACATTTACTTAAAACCATTTTAATATACTTTTAATTAATCAACATTTATTAACTTGTTAGTACACACAAATTTTCCCAAGTGACCAAAATCTTACATTTCTCAGAAAACTCTCTCGAATAAAATTATCATTATTGTCCAAAAATAATAGTGTTTACGTACTTTGACAATGATAATTGAAGATTTTTTCATCATAGTAATAACAATGGTATATGTATATATACTTCGTATTTTATTTTAATTTTTAAAAACCACTTTCGTTCTTTCTCCAAATTTCTACTTATTTCAAGTGAAATAAAGTATGATATAAAAAATTAGTCATTTTATTAAGAAAACATGTTGCCACCCAAAACATTAATTTTAAATAATGTTAGTTGTAGAACTTTTTTTCTTGTTATTTTGTTTTGGGTCATGAGAGACGTTTTTCTCCTGTAAACAACAATGTGTGAAATAAATCAATGAAAGGAAATCTGAGGCGATAAATTCTTTACACAGGGATACGGTCTTTAATTCCAGTGTTACTGTAATTCGTTTCTCTTGGTAACAGTAAACAATTGGAATTGATTTCAATTATTATCGACTAATCTTTTATTTATTGAAACTTTGGGAAGAAGAAAATGGCTTATATTCTACCCGGGATAAAAGTTTCAATTTGTATTTTCTCGCCAGAATTAACTAAGAAGTATGCAGCGTAGCTAATATGTAAAGAACATGAATCTTAAGAAAAGAATTATGATAGTTGTGATGGCTTTTTTTCTCCCAGGTGTTCAGTAACAAAGCAAGAATTATCACTAAGACATCAACAGTTTCGCCAAAAGCACATATGTGGAAGACAAATTTGTCGCCCAAAAGCTTTTATTATCCAAGATACATTTTATTAATCAGTTTGTATTTAAATTATCTTAATAGTGAATTATTTGAGTAGTTTTTGCGTAAAATCATTGATATACAGTATGACTGAGAGTTGGTAACTTGATTGGTATTTCGACTTGAATAGAATTGATACAAGAGACATTACATTAACATATCTTTACACAAAGCGCTTATAGCAGCTTTAATTACACATTGAAACTTACAAGGTTAAAACATTAAAATGCTTATAGTATTTATTGTAAAATAAGGCAAATGAATGCCAATACGAAAGAGTTTTCCCAGTTGAAATCATTTTCCTTTCTTAAACAAATTACGTCATTCACGAGACTTTATCGATCAGATTTACATTTTTCCCAGGAGTTTGTCTGATGAATACAGGTTAAATATGTGTAAAAAGAGTGCGCATATGCCTGCAATTTAACTTTGTCTGACATTCTCTAGTTCTGAAATACTTAGTAATAAATTAAGTAATCATTGTTGTCTTCACTGCTGGTATCTACCCCCCCCCCCCCAATTATTATTTATTATTTAATTCCAATAAGTTTGTTTGTTTCTAATGGGACTGAGTATTGGTCCTTAACCTTAGCAGACCTAGTACACTCCCCAAGAACTGCATCGATTCTTTCATATAGCCCCACTATTGGCGGATGCCATTTGAACTTGAAAATGTTGGCGCTCAGTTTCATACTAGATGACGGCACTTAGACTCTGATAAATCTAAATAACACTAGGAATTTAATTTAACCTATAGTAGTTTAGCCAACTGGATACTTAAGGGATCTTTAACCTGCCGCATAATCTTACGACATGCACTCCGACGATTATTTTTTGTATCTTGAAAAGATGCAATGACTTGGGCCAGGTTTGAACCTGCGACAAGTTGTTAAATATTGTATCTTATTAAACTGACTTACCAGGAAGTCATCTGGTGCTCACGTCACATGTTTTTAATAAATTATATTTTTAAATAGTTACTAAATGGGTTGGAAGTTTTCTTATTAACTTCTGAAGTCTTCATCTCTTTTGTCTCGTTTTTCATACACTCAAATTCAAGGATTTTGTTAGACAGTTGTTTTACCGAGTAGTTATACATATACGTCAGGATGCAACTGTATTTGCTTCTTCAAAATACTTCGAAAAAAACTGCAGATTTCACAAATGTATTGTACTTTAGTTCGTTATTTTACTGCTATTTATTAAATAATCAATTTACAAACTAATTATTGAAAGCTCTACCAATTCATTAACTTACTGCTATTTATTAAATGATAGTTTTTCCACACTAATTATTGAAAGCTATTCTCATTTCATTACATCGGATGAGTTCGAAATTAAATTAAACGTTTTGCCGTGTGCGTGAAATATAACTATGCTTGATTAAATATTTTTTCTACTATAGGCAGAAATGCTGAAATGTATACGATAAATGAAACAATTTTTCGACTGAATTACATTTGAACTGAATAAATATGTGGAAGCCAAAACTCTCATGATATCAGTGATTGAATAGTCTATTATTACTAATTTTTAAGCTTACATTGCCAAAAACGTATACGAAGTATTACTTTTTCTCCTTGCCATACATTAAAAAATAAAGAGAGAGATATTTACTTTTGTTTTCACAAATAAATTCTATGAGCTATTTTTTTTTATTTGAAACTGTTTTAGGAGTTACTTTATCTTCTCTGTTATACACTTTTGTATTTTCTTGTAAAAAAGTTCTAAAACCCCGAAATATCGTTTACCTCAATGCCTTAAAGCAAATGATAGATTTTCTGGCTGCAATACTGCAATTAATTATATTCTTTCTGTGATCCGTAACTGATGAACGTTTTGTCTGACATGACATGTTCTTTTTTTACGCGTGTTTGTGGTGTGGGAAATTCCGGCTGTGGCCAAATATTATATGCTTAAAAAGGAGAAAAAACACCGTTCATTTTTTAAAGTTATTTTGACTTAAAAATGCACGCTTAAGCGCTGTTCTCAGATTTACTGAAAACAGCGCTTACTGCTAGGTACTTAAAAAGTACCGATAAAAACTTGGAAATTATAGTAACAAACAGGGCAGAAATATTAATTTATTTCTACCGCGATAAAGTAAAACGTTATTGAGCCACTTTGCGTTTATAATTAATACAGGGTTTTTTAGCGATTCAGAACAATAGCATTTGCGTCAAAATTAAGGAACTATTTACTGTGCGAGACGTCAGAACGATTCAAGAGCGTGAGTAGTCCGCTCTGCTCTTCTGAGCAGGAATACAAGATGATTAACTCATCAGATTCGGATCGGACGCAACAAAACAAGAAACAGACTGGACGAGTGGATAAATAACACCCTTCTGGATGGAGAAATGAAGAAATTTGGCACGGAAATACTTTCGCGCAGATAGTACCGTTTGGCAGCTATATAATCCTTTACCCTGTCCATTCAATGCCCTCCTGAAACAGTGGACGAGATTTAGCTCACAATCAGGACAGCTCGCGTTCTAATCCCAGCTCGGACAGTAGTTTTCTGTTCCTAACGACATACTCTTGTTTTACACGTTTTACTTCTGATAGAGTGTTAACTCAAATACGAGGAAAGAGCTGGGGTTTTTTTATATTTTTTTAGTGGAGCCTCAAAAATGAGATCGTACCGATTTGTTTTTGAGAGAAGATTTACTTTGAAAATAAGAACTTTTATTTAAAATGTAGGTCATTTTTAATCGTAGCTGGTACAAAAACACGACGTGTTTGAATATAAGCAATTTTAAGATAATAGTAAAAATGTTGATTTAACAGTGCAATAGAAGAAAAAATTCTATCAGCCCAATTTTCTTCTTGGAGCACTTTAATGTTTACATATATATATATATCAGCGGTGTTCATAGCACAAGTACGGTAGTTTATGGTGTCACCCCCACCCGCTCAATACAAAAAAAAAAAAAAACTTTTAATGCCGCATTACATAAACATGTAGTTTATTAGTGTACTATTTCAACAGTGGGAGAGAATCTATTTTTATTTATCTAGAGTAATGAAAGTTTAAACTGATATTTAGTTAACTAATACTTAATTATTACTAATATATTAAAATACGTATGAATGGGACCAATATAAGTAGGAAACGCATTTAATGTAAAAGTGCTCTAGATTCATATGTAACTTCCCTTCCCAATATTGCGCATTGTTTTAGTGCAAAAACTTTCTTCATAGGTATTTGAATTATTTATTTTTTTTTGATAAATTCAGGAGATTTTATTCGGTCTCTAATTTATTGGTGCGGGTAATGTAGTCAAACTGTTCCTCTTTTTTCTTCTACTAAATTCCAATTTTATTAAAAACTTAAGAAAAACTTTTTTCTTTTTTTTTTTTTGAGGTTGTTTCTTCAAGTAGCAACGTTACAATTTATTAATTTAGTTTATTCTAGTTTAATTACTATTTTTTTAAATTTAGGCTTGATGCATACATTTTTCTTCTTTTTTTTTTTTTTTTTTGACTTTAATTTCAGACAGTAGCTAACTCAAATTGCCTGCAAGGTATTTTATCTCGGTATAAACTTCTTTTCTTAATAAATGCGAGGTAGTTACTTCCAGTCAGTGAATATATATAAAATTAACCGCAATATTTTTGGTGAATAGATGCATGTACTGCAGCGGAGCCTTAGATAAAACATTGAAGTTACTTCAAGTTGAGATTCAAGCGCTGGCAAAGCATAAATGTTGATGTTTTTTCAAGGTGTTCGACACGAAGTTTGCCATAATTCAAGCAGCAATTATTCTTCTCTGTATGAGTGAAATATTCTTTAGTTCTAATTATTCATTTACTCTGACATTATATTCATTCATTCGGTAAATATTTTAGAGCAGTACAATAAATGCAGTGCTGTTTATGATTTAGAACTGACGTAAATCTGAGTCAGCGGTTCTACAAATTATGAATAAAACTAAAGAAGCCCACCAAGCTCAAAGAATTTTAAAATTTTCAGAAGTTATATAGAAGAAATCCCATATAATTGAGGTAATTCAACAAAAAGTGGTTTTGATATAAACTGTCAAAAAAATCAGTCATTTTGTGCTTTATCTGCATTCCTTGAGCAAGATATAATATTGTAGCCACTAAGGAAGCAACAGGACTGAGTAAATTATGACCTTGAGCGGGGTTATATAAGAAAATAAGAGAATTGAGCATTTTTTAAATGAAATATTTAATTATTTAATTTTTATTAATTTAATTTTATTTTATTCATGCTTATTTTAGAAAAGGACTTTTTTAGTTTATGTAACCCCATGCATAATGTGATGTAACCGCTGCTAGAATGCAATGGCCCAGTTTAACCATAATGTTTTTATGAGTATACTTAAGACATGACGTTACATTGAAACTTTAATTATAGAATGCAATTGCTTTCTTACTAGAAAATTTGCTTACAAATTCATCTAGTCTTCTACCTAGCTAAGTCTAGAAAATTCAGTTTACAAAGGACTAGATACCACTGTTATCCTAGCGAGAGCAGCATTACAAGAATAAATTGAAAAATGCATCTGTATTTAAGAACTCACATAACACATCGAAAACAAAATATTCGACTACAAATATATTAGGGTCAGTTGGGGTAATTGTACACAAGCTTCATAACTACACTTGTGGTAGTTTCTAAAACCTAACTCCTTGTGAGTGATAAACTCTCAACATAGGGAAGACATTGAAACAGTTTCGTAAGTTTCGAAACAGCTGTGGAGGCGTCACTATTGTTTGAAAATGGCACAGTGAAAAAAGTTGTTTAACAAAATTTAGTGATCTAACATTTTCCTCACCAGCTCGTCTACAAAAGCAATGTAAGTGGTTTCAACCATTTTTATTTGTCATATGGAATGCTGCTTAAAACATTTAGTTATGAGTTTAATCCTCTCTAATGTTTTTCATGTGCAAGTTAGGTGTTTACAATTACCCCATACATTTCTTCGTACTCTAGGGTAATTGTAAACACTTAAATTTATCCTATTTACAATATTTTGGATGGACAATAAGTATTATATTTTGATGTAAATTACACTTTTGTGTCTATTTTACATAACTGTTGTTGTTGTTGCTAATGCCACTTGGAAATCCAAGCCCCTTGCAGGGCAACCATGAATTAAGGAAGCTCCTGCTGATTATTAATGAGCTCCGCTAGAATGAAGTGCACTTGGCTCAGAGGGGCTTAATGATTTTAAACCAACTCCAAGATGACGGATCGTCACCTAGGTTGGTCCCTCAGCGGAAATTATTTCTAACTTGGTGGACATTTGAAGCGACGATCTATTTTACGTGCACAGCTCTCTTTAGCGCATTTGGTCTCAGAGTAATCAGTCGCGGGAGGTGGTCACCCTCCCAAGCGTTGACCACGGCCAGTAGTTCTTCACTTTTGGTGTTCTGTGGGATCGAAGCTTAAACGACTGATCCACTGCGGGACAAATTTTACATAAATTTGTCGCATTACTTGATTTTTTGGTAAGATATTTATCGTTAAATGATCTCAGCCGACTCTTAATATAACTCAGCAGACCACATGCGGCTTGTTGGCAGCAGATTGAGAACCATTGCTCCAGAACTTCTTAAGCCTTCAAGCAGACTGGTGATGAAACAGTTTTCCATTTGCATCAACCTTATTCGAAAATAAATCACTGTTTACAATTACCCCAGATCTCTGGGGTAATTGTAAACGCGAGCTCATTCGCTAACCATGAAAATTTTGGCTTTATGACTATTTGGCTAACAAATAGTCATAAAGCCAAAATTTTTGTACACATTTACTCACAAGAAGTACAGAGGTGGACACAATGCTCACAATTTTGTCTCTGAATTCATTCAAGAGGTAGGGTAGGATCAAAAGTTAAAACATTGAAAAAGCGTTTACAATTACCCCAACTGACCCTATTACAATCCAATCTCACGTCTTAAATAGATGGTGAGGATTAGTTATTTTACTGAGATTAAAAAAAAAAAAAAAAACAAATTGTGCATCTTAACACAATTTTTTTGTTCTTCTCAAAACCTGATCAGTCACGGCCAAAATTGCTGTCAAGTCTTATTTGTACTACACCAATATTTGCAATTATAGTAGCTTTTTAAAATGCCTAGGAAAGTTTCCTAAAAATGCATTCAAAGAAAATTGGTGATTATTCGGTGTTGCTTGAAAGCAAAAAGTAAGAACATTAAGCCACCCTCAATTGCACTACATTGAAAAGATGAACAACTGTGTCTCTTCCTTTATGGCACATTCGACAAAAATAAATGTTTCTTACAAATTCGTCAGACTAAAAAACGCACTCTCTAACTTCTGTTAAGCATGTTCGAGGAATACTCATTTCGTGATACATTTTGTTTTATTCACTGGCATTACTGATTGCACCATCTCTATCCAACTTCTTTCACTCATGAGTTCACATATCTGGATCTCTAATAGATGGATTTCCTTTTCTGCTCAAATGATTCACCAGAAGTAATACATAAGTAACCCCTGTATGTTGTATGAGATATTAGAAATATGGTCTAGACTTGCCTCCGCACATTGTAATATCATGCAGGTATAATTAATGGTAAATAACTAATCTTATTTATCTTTGTTATTCATTCCTCGTATTAATCTGGTTTTAAAGTTGATTTACTTCATTTAAAACTAATAATCGGAAATACTTCTGTTGTTGTTGGGAAATTCTAAGAGAAATTTTAAGGTTCTACAAAGTTTTCATTTTTAAACATTTTACTCACAAATATATTTCGGGGTCCTACATCCTGTTAGGGATCCAAATTTCACGTGGGGAGGGGGGGGGGAATGTTGCATTTCCAACGTAACAATCATTATATTTAAGAGGAACATATTTTCATAATTTTTTATTCGTTTAATTTCAAAAATATTTTATTTTAGAAATTCACTTTTTTAGTTTGTGTAACCTCATGTTTAATGTGCTGTGACCACAGCTAGACTGGAATGGCCCAGTTTAATCATAATGTTTTCATGAGTGTACTTTAAACATGACGTTACATTGAAACTTTAAGTATGGAACGCAATTGCCATCTTACCAGAAAATTTGCCTACAAATTTCTAAACTTTCCCTCTTGGATTCGCCAAAACCACGGGGTGAAGTTGCGTTTTCAATTTCTCTACCCATGACATTTTCGGTCTGAAAAGTTCAAAAGTAACGCACCGAAACGTTAGGAATAATCCATTCCGGAAAAAGTATTTATTTATTATTTTACGTACTAGATAATAATATCAGATTATTTATAATGTATCTAGAGGTGTTTTTTTTTTTTTTTCATTTTTGCACCATTTTGAAGTTTTTCATGCAAAAGGGAATCCCCAATCTGAAAGTGTACATGCCACGAGCATGTCAGGCAACATAATGTCGAAGACTTTTAGCAGGCCCACGTATATTAAGCTCTTTGTTTAAATAAAAACAGGTCAAATACCCTTACACAAGGCTCCATAGAAAATGCTCATAAAAAAGTAATTGAAGGTCTCTTGTTCGTCTGTCCAAGATTCTCTAACTAACAAAAGCATATTTATTTTTTCTCTAAAATTGATTCATTTTGATTTATATGTACATCACTACTTTCAAATAATATTTTCTTTAAAAAAAAAAAAACACAGTTCCTTTTAAACAGAATAGAAGAGAAGATTTTATCTGTACTTTCATTTTATGCATAATATGTATTTAAAGGAAGAACGAACATACAATATCATCTTTTTGACCAATTTCCGATTTCATCACACATTCTTTACGAACGATTTTATAGATTCAAAGCAAAAAAACAGGAACGATATATAAATAAATCCTTTTAATATTCTCAAACCAATCAATTTATCATTTTGTCGTACAAATCAATATGTACAGTAAAACTACAGCTCTCTATGATTACAAATACCCGACTTACTCTTTTTACAAAAAGAAACTTGTATTTCGATGAATCAAATCACCAGAATAGGATTATGTACCAATGACCAGTCTTTTTCTAAAGCATCCTTCGGACACGAATGAAAATAATGCCAAAGAAACTGAAAGTAAAAGAAAATGGGATAAAAATGATGCTTCAAAAGAGGAGTTACGGTACAAATAGCTCTTAAAATATAAAATATGAGCACAATTCTTTTTATTGAACTTAAATGTAATTTATCTTTTAGGGAGTTTTATTTCTCAAATGAAAAAGACTTTCGAGGTAATCAAGTATTCCTTCTGAAAAAATATTCTCACTTAATAATAACATTGTATTTTGTAATAGTACAAATTGCAATAGGGGGGAAGCTACTAAGATACTTACCTAAACAAAAAAAACTCAGTTTGAATATTATTATTTATTTTCTTTTGTTGTGTTTTGTAAATTGAAGCATGAGCAATTCTAAAAGACCATAGATAAGCATTCCAGTTTTATTGTGTGCTTGCTTATGTTATACAAAATACAATTTTAATACTTTTTTATATATTTTATTTTAAATGATCTGAACATTTCACGAAACGAAAATAACGATAGAAAAGAACTGTAAAAAATATTTATTTCTTTATTTCTAATGGGGTAATTTGAAAAAAATATATACGGGCACATAGAAACTTTGAGTCTAATTCTGCAAACCTCTGCATTAACTACCTAATAATTATAAACAGATAATCGGTAATTTTAAACTTGTAACGAAATTCGACTTTGGAGAATAAAAAAAAAATCACTAATAAATATAATTTTCTTTATTTTTCTGAGGATATTGATCATTTATTAATATGGTTATTAAAAAAATAGTCATTACTAATATTTTTTACGTTTTAAACAGATAACAAGTTTATAAAGGAATTTTAACCATTTTTATTTTGATTTTTGAGAATTAGTATTTCCAAATCGGGGAGTGATATCTTTGAAGTGCCACACAAAACGTTAGTTAATTATCTATAGGTACTTATATTTTTTATTTACTGGGAGTTTATAAAAGTCAAATAGCACAGTTGATAATGATCGTTTTTATTGATTATTATTAGACCGCTTTTCTTTTACTTAACTTTCTAAAAAAATACTCCCAAACAGAAATTTACGTAATATGATTTCAATCTGTCTTTTTTTTCCTTTCCTACAGGATTTCTTATGTCACATAATCTCATTATTTGTTTTTAATTAAATATCTTATCAGGTCAATCGCTTTTCTTTAAAGCTGAATCTTATTACTATAAAGGAATCAGTTTTATTATTCTTATATTAACTAGATCAGACACATTTTAAATTAATCTTTAATTAATTTTTATTCAAAAAAAGTTTTTTTTTTACTTCTTACATGAAAACTTAAAGCTCTTCAGTCCTAAGAAAGGCAAAAGTCGATTTTTGGTAAACTTTTTTAAATGTTTCCTCTAATTACCAGGAAGGATTTTAAAGTAATGCGTTGGTGTTTTATGAGATCTTTCCTTTTAAATTAATTTTCGATTTCCAATGGTTATAATTATATTTTTCGGAAGAAAACATTTTACTTCTATTATTCAGGGTGCATTTTTTTTCTCAGTGTGCGAGTGATTTGTTGTATGTCAGCAATGTGACTTTCTTTAGGGTTACTGTTATTTTCATTGCCAATATTATTCGTATTAAAAATAAAAAAAACAAACTTACTGTTGCAAGTATTCGTTTTCCCACTCTTTAATTGCAAAGTTTTATCCTATACATTCCATATAAACTATTTTATAAACTTCGCGAGTCAGAAGGACACAAGCAATTTAATTTTTGCCCTCTTGATTATAATGAAAAAACATTCTAAAACATATTTTTTGAATGGTCACCTTTTCGTCGCTATTACTGAACAATTTCCCTGAAGTCAATTTCTCTCTACATTCTAGTCACACATGATGATATTACTTATATTGAGAAATTCAGGTTGCTTCATATTTTATTTATCAATTTTATGCGCCAGATCTGTTTTATTTACAAATTTCTCTCATTTATTTTAATCAAAATTTTAAGACAAATACTTGTAACACTAAACAAATCCATATTGCATTATGCGGGGAGATTATTCTAGTAAGCGGACATTGATAACATTATATCTATGGGGACATGGGTTTGGCTCCAGATGATTATTCATGTAATACTTAATCCTCTAATCGAGGTATTCCTTTATACGTTACCCGGTTAACTTGAACCAACTATATATTTTGTATAAAACCCTTCTTGGCATAAGATAAAGCCCGTAGAATTGGCATACAATTGGAAAACATGGTTAAAAAATTAAAACGTTATCTTTTTATCAAACTTTTAGTGATTATTATTCACTACATTATTTCTGTATGCATTTCCCTCACTACTTCGCTGTAATTTAGAACCGCAGCAGGCATAAAACCAACTGAACTAATTTTTGCTTATATTCTTATAGAGCGGGTGAGATTGCACACATGGGTGGTTTACGCACATGGGATATGACTTTCAATAATAAGTAGATTGTATTAATAGTAACTTCATGTAAATTGTCGGATAGCCAAGAGCAGTTTGCTTAAAAAGTATATTGCAGTACTTTCATCACAACAAAAATGAGAGGAATAGTAATGAAAATTCAAAACCTTACATTTGGAAAGAAAGTAATAACAAGAAGTTCCGTCTAGAACTATACGAGCTTACTTTGCCGCATATACCCAACATCAAATTTATAATCTAGCTAGTTATCCTTATTTCTCATTTAGCATTATTTCTTCATTATTTGAAACACACATTTTTCAACGGCTAATAAATAATCATTCATTCATTCAATTATTAATTCATTCATTCACACATAATAATAATTCGGAAATAGTCTTTAAAATGCAGATCAAAAAGTTTCGTGGAAAGAAAAGGCTCACTTAGTTCTGGATGAACTTCGTATCTGTACATGTTCTACGTCATAACGTCTTTTCGATAAAGTTTGCTCTGTTGGAATAGGATTTACATAGGATTGAAATTCCCCAGTAATCACTAATGTTAGTTTTTTTTTTTTTGAACTGTTCAAAATTAAATAAAGTTTTTCAAATCAAAAAATAAAATATAGTAGTGTTATGTCCTCGCCGAGATCTAATGCAAAAAGTAGTATTTCGGATTGGATAATATCCTCAAAACTTATTGGGGGAGAGACAGACCGACCAACAAACACACATTCTCCCCATCTCAAAACTCTAGTTTCAAATTTTTAATTTTTAATCCTTATTTAACTCTTTGGCTTTTTTTTATTTTCACGATACATTATGCCTTCTTTATTACTTTTTTTTTTCTTTTTAGCCTTAAATTTTAAAAAAAGTATAAAAGAAGGCTTAATGCATAGTAAAAATACCCTTAAAAACTGAGGAACTTAAAAATATATGAAGTAATTAAATAAAGATTGAAAAATATAAAATTTGAAAGTATGGTTTTGAGATAGGGAAAGTAGGCTCGTATCTTTATAGAAGTAACTTCTTTTTTTTTCGTCACTTTTACAGGAAAAAAGACTAAAACCGACGTTTTATCGTACACTTTCACAGAGAAAACTGATGAATTCAAGTAGAACTGCTGTTGTGGCAATTAAACCTGGAATCGTGGTGAATTCACACTTTCCCTTCCCCCAAAAGCGTATTTGCGCCATCTCTCCAACTGCGCCATCTCATCAGGTTTTACGTTAAAAAATTTAAATTACTTGTTTAAAGGCATTTACAAATTTTAATTCAGTGAAATTGGGCACTTTTTACATAACATAACCGAAGCACACAACAACCTTGGGTTTTTTATTTTTTAACTTACACTCCTGAAAAACATTTAATGAAAAATAAAAACAGGGCGGGAAAAAAGTTTATAATTTCGTTTTTAACGACATTTTAGGAACTCTGACTTGGTAAAATGTTAAGTGCAAATTTAACTTCATTATTGCTCTCAATAAACTTAAACTCTATAGATAAAGAAGCTATCCACCCCATTAATTTACATTAGAATCTGCTTGATTAAATTAATGATGCTAATGCCAGCAAAACGCGAGATTTAAGATCTGCATCCTAATATCTAGCATTAGTTTTCTTAATCCGTAATGGGCTCTAAAGCTTACTTCCTCTAATTATTATACACTTAAAGCATATTTAGTAAAGATATTTATGATTGAATTATTTCCTTCAGTATTTAATGGGTTTTGAAGTCATTGTATTTGTGTGGTGGTTCAATGCTAAGGGAGCTTTTAGGATGCAATCAGTGTAAACATTATTAGACTTGACTTAGTTTCAATTTATTCTAAAAACAAACGTATGCTTTAGTAATTGCATGGAATTGCTTTTTGTGCGAAGAAATTTACAAAAAATAAGAAAATGGATGTATTTTGTAAATCGCTTTTATGAAGAAACAAGGGCCGTGGTAGCCTAGAGCTTCGGATCGGAGCATCTCGGGTTTGATACAAGAGCCGCTGAAGACCCGTGTGCACTTGGGGATACGTGCATGTAAAGTCCGTGGACCCTGAAGTCCCGAGGCAGTTCCGAGGGTACCGGAGGGTAGAGATTTGCCCTTCCCGTCACCCTTAGATCAAAAAAGGAAGGTGGCGTATTTGTGGTGGCGCCATCCGGTGTCATCTAAGTACATTATGAGCAAAGACGTACTTCCAACGTTTGTGGCTCGTCTTGAAACGGAAGGCGCTTCTTACTGCTTCAATTCCTAGGCACTTCTGCAAAGGGGAGCTTGGCTATCCAAGTGGCATAAGCCACAAAAACAGCATGAAGAAGCAAAAGGAATGCTAATGTAAATTTTATGTTTGAATAACGAAAAAAGCATTTTTATGCTGTACATTTCCACGGCAGAATAGGGCAGAACTCTGCTGTGTAAGATACTTAGAAAACTAGGTGTTCCTACTGTTTTATCTCCAGTAATAATACCATCGTATTTTAAAAACCACTTTATTTGCACAGAGATAATTTAGTTACAAGTCCAAAATCTAATTATTAGAACACCGTCATTGTTGCCAATTTTGATAACAGGAAGTCCTGTTGCCAAAACTTACTTTAATATATTACATTGAAATGGAGCTGGATAGACTGGTACAGTTGAGGGTTTAATCACCTGTTGAATTTAGCGAGTGGGGTACGCCTATTGTTCCAGTTATTAAACCAGATAACAAAGTAAGAATTTGGGGGGGATTATAAAGTAACTTTAAATCCAGTTTTAAAAGCAGATAGGTATCCTTTGCCTCGTATTGAATAATTATTTAATAAATTACAAGGGAGGAAATGTAATATATTAAAGTAAATTTTGATAACAGGAAGTCCTGTTGCCAAAACTTACTTTAATATATTCCACCTACAAATTATATAGTTTTATTTTTTTTAATTAAGCACAGCTCATTACTTGTTTCAATTTTCAGATTCACTTTTTATTGTACTTTGCAGTTGTAAGTAATTCCTCCTGGGTTGTTATTATTATCAGTTGGATTCAAAATTGTGTGGGGAAACGGTCAGTGAAAGTAGAAAACGCAAAGCAAGGCAAGATAACATAGGAGGCATCGGAAAACCCAACCTAAAAAGCTACCTTGCTGAGGAAGACGTAGTAATGATAAATCAGTACAGTTTGACCACTGAATTTTGACATTTAGAATATCCCCTTGAGAGATAGCTCTTTTCTAATAAATGTTAAAATACATTTCACTAAATTGCAGGTGTCTTTCTGAATTTTCAATATATTCAACAGATTTTCTTTTGAGTTTCCCAATACACTTTTGTTTGAAATGATAACAGATAAAAATTGGCATCTTTCACGCATGCGCAGTAGAGAATAAATTCCTGTAAATGTCCATAATTTATCAAATATTCAGCATTTTATTTCAAATTTTAGTACGTGTAAGTCTCCACTTGTATGCTGTCAAGTTTTCTGAAAATTTAGTAATGTTTCGTGAAAAACTGCGTCTTATGAGCCAAAAACGCGTGAGTGAAATTGGATAAATGCCTATATCTTCCTGAGCATAAGTACAATTTTTACGAAAATTCACAGAATAATTGTACACGGCAGTTAAACTATTTTCTGAAGTATATAGCTTATTCTCTGCTTTTTACTATGCAGGATCATCCAAAAAACAATTTTCTCCTTTTAGAATTTGTTTACGGTCCCCTAAATTCAAGAGTGGGTAAATTTTTACAGGAAAGTGTGAACATTGTAAATTAAAACATGAACAAACAAGTAAAAAACGAGTTTTTGCATGTTTTGCTGAGTGTTAGGTATGAAATTACGGAGAGACTCTATTGCGTCAATTAATTTTGCCAGAAACTGTATACATACAATAACCATCGATAGATGCATGGGCATACGCACGCACTTATTCTTGGAAGATGCAATCTCACTTTTTCTACACAAATAGTTCTCTTAAGAGTTTTTTCCCCAATATATAAGTTTAGATCAAAGAGATCCACGATAACACTTGAAAAAATTTTTACAACGATGATTAAATATAACAAGAAATAAAAATTCCCGTCATATGCACATATTTTTTTCAACCGCTGATTACTTTTTATAGAAACTAGTAAAAATAATAAAATTCTTTATCTCCTTTAAAAAAATTTAATCAGTCTAATAAAATGTTTTTAAACTAACATCTTGTACTAGAGATAAAACGAAGTATGAGATCGAACAAAAACTAAGCTTAACTAAAATTTAATTAACATTCACTTTTTGCTATTAATAAAAAAAACAGTATCTGTATCTAAGTAGCGTTATAATCTCGCACTTTTCCACAAGAACGGAACGTTGTCTGAAGAATATTATGCTACCTATTTCTGCCCGTAAGCTCATTATAATACTTTGTATTTCCTGTATGAAGTATTATTTAATTTTTCGTGAGAAGTGAGTTTGTATGTGTAAAGGAAAAAATCCTTTTGCATGCGTGGGAGTATAAGTTGATTTTTAGTTAAGAAATCCCCTCCTGATACTCAAACACAATACAATTTTAAAGAGATTTTAAAATAAAGTTGTTGAAGTATTTTATTCTAAATGTTTCTTAAGTATATAGGCTGGAATAGTTATTCATTCATCGTAAACTAAAATTATCCTTTTGATCATTAAAAACATTTATTTATTTTTTAATGAAATAATAAATAACATTAATTGTTTGATTTAAAATAATGATTTCTTTATGCATTTTATTTTCCTTTTTTTTCAATGTATTTATGCATTTATTTATTTTAAAAATTTTCTCGATGTGTTTCTGAAGTTCAACTAAGACTTTTTTAAACACAATGAATTCAGTGTTATTTTCTCAAATCATTTTATTTTTAATATAACTTATACTAAATCATGTACTGCGTTGTACTTATTTATTTATTGTTTTAAAGTAAATTGCATATTAAATAAATTTAACAAGTGTTTCAAAAGGATTTGAAATTCAATAGATGTAATTTTTAAGTTTCAATGCATAATTGTATTATGTCTTCATGTATAAATTTGAAAATCAAACCCGAAAAAAACAGTCATTTATCAAAATAAACAGAATGAAATATTGATGAAGTTAAGAAACAATATACAGGTGATCGAGGCAATTAAGTTTTCCAATGTTTTAGTTTTATTTTCGTGATTTTTAATTTTACCTATTTTTAATTTTACGGGATGTGATTGTGATCCCTATACCGTCAACTACAAACTGACACAGTTATTTTTCAAAAATACTATATACTTTTTGTCAAAAAACGGTTGACTCTGATTACGTGTTTTTGAGAAAAGGGGCCCGTTGTCGTTGAGAAAAGTGGTCCCATATGCGGGGCAAATTTTCAAGCCTACTAAAAATTTGCAGGGATAAGTTTTCGTATAAAATCCCTATTTGGGTGAAAAACCGAACAAATTACTAAATTTCCGCCCATAACTACAGGGCCTATGGGAGACCACCCTCGATCGATGGAGAAAAGAACCACCAAAATCCCTTCATCCAGTGAGAAATAACCAGTGAACAAACAAACAAAAAAAAATGCATACAGTATGAATTGATCAGTATCCTCCACATGGAGGACGGTTAACTATTCATACTGTATGTATTTTTCATACAGTCCAATATGAATTGATAACCGTACTTCTTGGGTGGAAGTCTTCAAAATATTTCCAAATTGTCTTAAAATCGCAAACATTAGAAAAGAAAAAATAAAAGAAAATATAGCTCATGTATGAAAATCCGAAAGTAAAAGAACTGATGTGTCTATCTATGTCGCGCTATCTTCTCACGAAAGGCAGGAGGCTAAGAGTCTAATGAGATACACAGTGCTAACTGCAGCCATACCGTATATAGCAGGGGTTCTCAACCGGTGGTACGCGTACCACCGGTGGTACGCGGGGACATTTCAGGTGGTACGCAGTCATATATTAATAATAACAATAACAATAAAAACTGTTGAATGTGAATAACATTAATTTACAGTTACGATGTAACATTTCCGCGTTAAGAATACAATTCCTCCATCTGTGTTTTACATAGCATAGTGGCAGTTTGACGCTGACCATGACGCTACACAAACAACCCGAGTGACTCAATTAATTCTCCCACTCCCTCACCCCCCGCCACTCATCACGACCATCCCACACCGTCAGTTTTGTTTTGACAGTGGCATGAGCTGGTGTCACGTTCTCTTGTGATACTTTCTCACCCAGTAGTTTCATTCTGATGCCAATGTTAGCTGCTTCTCGATTGTGTTCCATGAAGTGAAGTTTAGTTTTCGTTTTTAGTAGTAATTCAGCATTAGTTTTTAGTGGACATAATGAAGCGATATTTGACTAACCCCTCCCCCTCTAAGGACAGTCAAAAGAAGATTAAACCTCAGCCAAATCGTAAGTACGATGCATCGTATTTACAGTTAGGATTTATAGTAAAACCTGGCACAGAAAATAACGATAATCCTATTCCACAATGTGTTGTATGTTCAGAAACACTTTCAAATCAGAGCATGAAGCCTTCCTTACTAAAGAGGCACCAGACTACTAAGCATCCCGATTTGGTTGACAAACCTATTGAATGTTTTCAAAGAAAATCTGAATTGTGTAAGAGAGAAAATCAGTGCCTGGCAAAATTTGTAAATATAGACAAAAAACTGGTCAAAGCATCGTACCTTGCCAGTTATAGAATAGCTAAAGAAGGGAAGCCTCATACAATTGGCGAGACACTTTTACTTCCGGTCGCTAAGGATATAGTCGAGGCAGTATTAGGCGAAAAGGCAGCAAAGGAAATCGAGAAAATTCCGTTGTCGAATGACACTGTAAAGAGGCGAATTGTTGAGATGTCTTCGAGTATTGAAGAACAGCTTTTACTTCAACTGCGCGAATGTAATTATTTTGCACTGCAAGTAGACGAGAGCACAGACATAACAAATATGGCGCAGCTTCTTGTATTCATACGTTTTGATTATCAAAATGAAGTAAAGGAAGAATTTTTATTTTGCAAACCTCTTGAATCAAACACTAAAGCTGAGGACATATTTAATGTCATAAATGAGTACATTATGAAAGCGGGAATATCATAGTCTAAATGTGTTGGTTTGTGCACGGACGGAGCAAAAGCTATGTCGGGTCATTTAAGTGGATTAGGAGCAAGAATAAAAAAAGTTGCTCCAGAGTGCCAAAGTACTCACTGCGTTATTCACCGAGAAGCTTTGGCTTCCAAGGGTATGCCTGCCAACCTTAAGTCTGTTTTAACGGATAGCGTGAAGGTCATTAATTTTATTAAGGCCAGGGCTCTTAATTCACGGCTTTTCTCTTTGATGTGTGAAGATATGGGTGGAAAATATTAAACTCTCCTCCTACATACCGAGGTTAGATGGTTGTCACGAGGCAAGATCCTAACTCGTCTATTTGAACTGAGGTCTGAAGCCTTTAGGTTTTTAATTGAACAAAATCATGACATGAAACACTTGTTCAATGATGAAGAATGGCTATCACGATTGGCGTATTTGGCTGATATTTTTGATAGGCTTAATATCTTGAACATGGGACTTCAAGGGCCGAGTACAACAGTGTTCACTACCAATGATAAAATATCATCCTTCAAGAAAAAGTAGGTTCTGTTTCGCTCTCAAGCACAGGACAAGGATTTCTCTGCATTCCCTACTCTTGCATCATTTTTGGAAGAAAATGATATTTCTCTGAAGCCAGAAGTGACTGATGATATCACTAGTCATATGGAAGCCCTTCAAACGAGTTTTGATAAATATTTTAATCAAGATTTTTCTAAATATGAGTGGATTAGAAATCCATTTTCAGGGAAATTTCCTAGTCACTCAAAAGAGTGTTTCATCGACCTTATAAGTGACAGCTCAATGAAAGATGCGTTTAAAGAAAAATCTTTAATAGACTTTTGGATGGGGACAAAAACTGAATATCCATCTGTGTTCAAGCAAGCAATAATCTTTTTACTTCCATTTGTAACCTCGTACTTATGTGAATCGGGCTTTTCAGAACTGCTGTACATTAAAAATCAATACAGAAACCGCATTAGTGTTGAAGAGGACTTAAGAATCAAGTTGAGTTCAATCGACCCAGATATAGAAAATTTGGTCAAGAACAAACAACAACAGGGAGCTCATTAGGATCTGTTTAAACTTAAATGACTGTGTTCAATGAACTAATGACTAATGTAAGATTGTTTTTAATGTATGATACATTTAATTTTGTATCTAAGTAAATTCTATTTACATACATACAGTTGTAGAATACATTTTTATTTTCCTAAACATGACCAAATGTAAATTATATATTATATATAAATAAATAAATAAAAATATATATAAATATAACGTGGTACGTCAAAATCTCTGAAAATTTCAAGTGGTACGTGGTTACTAAAAGGTTGAGAACCCCTGGTATATAGCATCAATGGCCTTCCCGGACTACCCCCCTGTAGAAGGGGGTGCGACTGCAGCGCTGTCTTCCTCGAACTTCGAGTTTAATGAGGTATCAAAAAATTAGAAATTTTCAAAGGAACCATTTTGCCTACTCTCATCGCTGTGGAGTTTAATTAGCGGAGATATTAGTTATAAAATTAATATTTTTTAAAGTGCCTTTTAATTTTATCTGTATTGTTGCTATTTCAACAATACAGATTACCGTTATAACAAATCAACACGGTTGCCAATTTAACAAATTAAACTCGAATCAACATTTCCAGCATTTTGAGGCATCGCTGTATTTGCTCTTCATTAAATTAATGTGCGTGAATCTCAGACGATACTTTTGAATCAATTTGTCTTTTAAACGATTGTGCCTGCATTTTTAACCGACTTCATAAAGGAGGAGGTTATACCAGAGCCCCCTATACTAAATGCCTACTGATATGAGAGAAAAAACGGCCGTGAAAAATTCTCCGCTAGGTGGTGCAGATGACCTGCTGTAGCAACTTTAAATTTCTTTTAAGAACTTAGTTACATTTTAGTCAAAATTATGGTGCATTGCGTTGTGCCGTACTGCTCTTCAGATTCAAAATCTGAAAAAATCAGTTTTCATGAATTCCCTTCCGACGAAGGATTACGAACAAAGTGGATAACAGCTTTGTCTAGACAAGGTAATTATTATTTTCTTACTCCAATGTGTTTTATAAAACTTTAAGTGTTTATTATTTTCAAATCGCTGCCGTTTTATTTTTTTAACATGTTTTATTTTCGATATCACAGATCATGTTGCGTTTCCGTATATTAGAAACGTTCATGTTTCTTAATTCTTTTAGCCAAAATTCAAAAATATGATAGTTGTACAGATTCAAATAAACATTTTAACTTTATACCACTCTTTAACTTCTACACCGATACGGTAATTAGTTCAATTAAATTTAAATTTAGAATACTATTTAATACACATTCTCGCCAAGTTCTGGTCGCGGTTGATCGCCAAGCTTAGCGGTAGTTGCAAAAGTGCAAACAGGAATAGCGCTAAACAAAAATCGCCAATTTTGCAAAGGGGGACCCGAAAGTAAATTTTTACTCAAAAGATTAAAAAGTACGAATTAAAGAATTAATTCCAAGAGAAATATTACTAATTTTTTTGATATAATAACCTGCGAAGTGAAAAATTAAGGATTCCAATATTTTATAATTTGAATCACTAGAAAAATATTTTATATGAGAACTTAAGAATAACGTATTGTGCTGTCTTCAGTAACTTCATTAAATAAGAAGTAAAAATTTGCTTTTTGGAAGATTTTGTTTGCTGATATGTTTAAAATTAAATAGTTTATATAATTTAATCACTCAGTTCATTAATCTTTGCCAAATGCATCTACTTATAGAAGCAGTATTATGAGCAGGGATTTAGCGCCCTCTATATAAAAAGTTGCTGCCAAAATGTGTATGGATTTAAAGGAGGCATCCTATCGGAGGGCATTTAGTATAGGGGGCTCTGGTTATACATTGATATTGTATGTATGTCTTTTTTTTTTTTTTTTTTTTTTTTTGTCCACCTATAACTTCTCACCGGATGAACAGATTTTCATGATCATTTTTTAATCGATCGAGGATGGTTTGCCATAGGTCCTCTCCTTTGTTTGACCTTATTTAGTAATTAGCAAAAAAGTTATAGGCAGAATTGTGGTCATTTTTTTGTTTTATCGTCCATAACTTTTGAATAAATGAACCGATTTTGATGATTTTTTCGTTAATCAAAAAAAGGTAGTCTAACCTAAATATCGTGCATTGATTTGACTTCAATTGCTCTTTAGAAAGAACGTTATGAATGAAAAAAAAGTATTTTTCTTTTAATATTGGAAAGGCTTGCCTTGATATTGTTTTTGTTGACTAAATTATTAAGTAATAAATATAAAACTCATTGTTAAAAATAGTTTGTTGTCATTAAGCAGAAATATTAAAAACAATCTATATTATAATAAGCGTTTGAGGGAAAACCAAATTTAAAGTCATTCAGTCTGTTCTGGACTTTATCACATGAATGATTATTTTTCAGTGACAGTCACTCAAAGTAGATGTCCGTTTAATATGTTTATTATTATTTCTTAAATAGAGTATTCAGATGAGAAATTTATTCATATTAAAAAGAATAAAATAAAAATATTTTTGAAGAAGGGTCATTCTATGTCAACTGGACCAATTTTGAAAATCGTCCCCACTCGACCATCTCCAATTTTGATAAAATTTTGCACAAAGTTTCTGGCGGGTATAAAACTAAGCTACCCAAATTTTTAGACCTTGAAAGTAAAAACTCAAGTTGCAAGGGGCGCCTAAGTTTAGGAGCCAAGATGGCTGCCATTGACGAACGAACTAAGTAGCCATGTTTGGATGTACCTGGAGAGCCACATAATGAAAATACAACTCCGAATTTTTTTTTACCCAGACAACTTTTTGTGCTTCAGCTAATAGCAAAGTTTGAAAGACCACCAAGAAAGTTCTTTTTATTGAATAATCATAAATCAATATTATTTGAAAAAATTGACTCATTTTTGGAAGACGAGAGTCAAATTTTGACTGGGTAAAATTTCGACCTAAAGACATTCTAATACTGAAAAATTGATTTGTATTTTTGTTCAATATGCTTTATATTGTGAATTATTAATAAAAGAACTAGAAATATTGTAAAATGAAAGCAGATGCAAAAAGATTGCCGCACGATTGCAGCAAAACACGCTTACTGTTCGTAACTGGCGGCATCAAAGAACCGTAAAAAATAAGCTAAAAGTTAAAAAAAATCAGCAAATAAAGACCCAATGTGAATAATTTTATACATTAAGATAAGTAGATAAATGAATTTTAAAAAAAGAAAAACTAATTATGAAGAGTTTAAGAAATTCAATTTTTGGCAAAATGCCTGCCGGTATTCTTCTTCTCCTCATGGCAATAATCGATTGATTCTAAACCAATCATTACTTTCATATTAACATTTTTGAAGGAATAATATGGCAGAGAATTCAGATTTGACTTTTTAAATTGATGTAATTAAGCATTTACTTATTTGCACAAAACGTTACTCAACAAGAAAATATTTCTCTTGCATTCAGAAGTGTGATTGAAAATAAAATTCATCTCCTTTTTAATAAAAAGAAGAATTTAATTTAAAACATTCGAGATCAGACAATGTCTCATAATAGCTTTTTTTTTAAAAAAATCTGTAATAAAAAAAAAAGGTTTTGTTATGTAATTTGTAATAACGTACAATACACACCCCAAAAGTTTTTAATAGATTATCTCAATTTTTAATTGATTATCTACAGATTCCTTATACCAACCTTCCAAATTTTCGTGCAGAACTCTTCATATTTCAGGGTAAAATCATCATGACTACGACAGAGTTTTTAAAAAAACATTTTTTTTTCGTTGTTGTTGTTGTCGTATCCTCGCGCGAAGCGAGGAAGAATGCGTGCGCTGCTCCTGAGTCTAGCAGGTCCCTTATAGGCAGGAGTCCGACTTCGGCCCCTTTATATGTGATCTCTTAATTTTTTGAACCAGCTCCCAGATAAGAGACCGTCACCTGGGGTTAGCACCCCCAGAGGTATCGTTTCACTTGGAGGACATTGGAGCCACGACCTATTTAGCGTGCACCAGCTCCCTTTAGCGAACACGGCCTCACAGGAACCAGCCACGAGAGGTTGTCACCCTCCCAAACACTGACCTAAGTCAATGTTGCTTCACTTTCGGTGTTCTACGGGAACCGAGCTTTTGCCGACTGGTCCACTGCGTTACTTATCTTTCGTTAAACTATCTAAATTGACTCATATTTTCCAAAAATTGACTTCCTTTTTTAAATTGTGAGTCAGCCTGATAGTCGCGTATTTTCAAGCCTAGAGTAACCTGATTGGTGGTTAAACCACTACTAGTTTATGTTTACACAGATAACCCCCTTGCCACGGGGTCATGTCCAATAGATACGCTAGTCAGCCACAGGCGTAGTTCTCTTTTCTGTAGGACCCAGGAAGGAAGACCTCAAGCCTGATGTAAAGAAATAAACAGCAGCCATTTTACCAAAAATTGAATTTCTTAAACTCTTTATAATAAGTTTTTCTTTTTTTTTTAAATTCGCTTATTTACTTATCTTAATGTTTAAAATCATTCACATTGGGTCTTTATTTGCTGAATTTTTTTTACTTTTAGCTTATTTTTAACGTTTCTTTGATGCCGCCAGTTACGAACAGTAAGAGTGTTTTGCTGCAATCGTGCGGCAATCTTTTTGCATCTGCTTTCATTTTACAATATTTCTAGTTCTTTTATTAATAATTCACAATATAAAGCATATTGAACAAAAATACAAATCAATTTTTCAGTATTAGAATGTCTTTAGGTCGAAATTTTACCCAGGCAAAATTTGACTCTCATCTTCCAAAAATGAGTCAATTTTTTCAAATATTATTGATTTATGCGTCAAATGCGAGTATGCGCAAGCCCTGCAGGCCATAACTCAAGTTTCTTTCTTTTTAAATGTTAAATAAAACTCCAAAAAAGCTAAATTGAGGCTAAAAATGCGCACATATCACCATGGTTTTTAACTCACATTTGAACCCTTTTTTCTCCGGCTTACGAAAAAACACCCTCTTAAAAATTTCAAGTTTGGTAGTGAAAGCTTTCCTCTATCTAATGAAAGTTAAACGAAGAAAATTCGTTCCCCTCAGATATGATGGTTCAAAAGTGATCAAAATTGGCCATTTTTGAAAACCGCTGCATGTTTAGGTAAATATAAATCAAAACCTAACTTAATGAAATTTTTGAAATTTTCAGAATATGTTGAAAAGTAGTTGACTTAGATATATACCAAGTTACAAGTCTATAAGTTTAGTTACTGACGAGTTAGAGCAGTATAAAATTTTGAAAATTTTTGTCAAATTGAATTTTCAGCCAACTTTGACTGAAAACAATAGAAAAGAACTTTCTTGATGGTCTTTCAGACTTTGCTATTAGATTAAGCACAAAAAGTTGTCTGGGTAAAAAAAATTTCGGAGTTGTGTTTTCATTATGTGGCACTCCAGGCACATCCAAACATGGCTACTTAGTTCGTTCGTCAATGGCAGCCATCTTGGTTCCTAAACTTAGGCGCCCTTGCAACTTGAGTTTTTACTTTCAAGGTCTAAAAATTTGGCTGGCTTAGTTTTATACCTACCAGAAACTTTATGCAAAATTTTATCAAAATTGGTGATGGTCGAATGGGGCCACTGGTCCAGTTGACGTGGAATGACCCAGAAACAAAAATATACAACCGACTTCAAATTAAAAAGTGCGTTAAGAAGGGAAGAAATAAATGAATTCTGTAATTAACATCGATACGAATTTTAAACATAATTTTTGAAGTCGGTGCAAAATTATGATGAATTAAATCTTTTGTAGTCGTAATCATGAATCAATTACACGTATAAATCGCCTAGAGTTTATAACTGTTTTAATGTAAAGTAACACATGGCATAGTGATAATTAGATAATTTTGCACCGACTTCAAAAATTATGTTTAAAAGTCGTATCGATATTGTTTAAAGAATTAATTTCTGTCTGCATTATTGTGTATACATTTATGTATGTGCACATTGTCTGATTTGTTTTCAAGTTTGATGTTAGATTTTTAGTTGTCCTAAGAGTTATTTTTCTCACTCAAAGGAGACTTTTTGGGACAGTTGTGATTGTAATGAGAATTTTTAATGAAATGTAACATTCCTGATAAATTTAAAGGGCAGAATTTTTCAAATGAAGTCCTACGCCAGGGTGCCCGGCTATTCCATGCAACGCCGGGTGACGCAGCTAATAGTATAAATATTTTTCGAAACTTGCCAAAGACATTTCTTTCTTTATTAAAAAAACAAACAGAACCAGCTAAACGTGTGATAAATTTTTAAATAAATCATCACATTCCAAGATAACCACTTATAGCGGAGAAAAAGCAATGCTACCTCTTGATTTAGATTTTAAATCATATTTAAATAGCAATAAAAATGAGACAATTACTTCTGGAATTTAGGTCTTTCTAAGAGCGCATCAAAAGCACTCAGCTGTCAAACGGTATGACACCACATAAGTTCTGCGATGCCTTAGCTTGATATTTAGTGACATTTCTAAAGCGTCTGGGGCCATTAGTCATTAAGACGCTCTTTACATTATGGTAGGAACGGTGTAGGCAATCTGAATTGCGCTTTAAACTTTTATGAGCAAATGAGATTGCATATGGATGGATAATAACCAACTTCCTCGCATCAGAAACTAAATTTTATGATAGATTACATAGAAACTAGTATTTGAAGTTTTTTTATGCACCCTTTATTATTATATCTCTATAGTATTATGCTATTTTCATAATTAAGTGAAAAAATCGAGATATAAATAAAACAATTTTTTTTATACTTTCCCAAAAATTATTTAAGAAAATTTTAAGTTTTTAATTTTCCTGTACTAGTTACCTTTACTGTCCCTTTCCAGCAGTGCATTTATTGCCATGCTATCAGTTATTTCTTACCATATTATCGACTATTATATTGCTCACTGGGAACCAGGGATTAACGAGGGAAGTTGAAATAGTTTGGTGGTTTAGTGTTAAAAGCTGCTATTATAAACCTGATTATTACAAGCATAATTCGGATTTAGTGAGCATATTTCCTTATGAGAAGATCTTCAAAATTTTCTCCTATATAAGCAAATTTTCCGGAATTCCATTGAAAGTTTGCAAGAATTGGATAACTACAAAAAAAAATGGTTAAAATGAACAAGAAGTACTGCTATCTTCATCTACAGCTACGATGCCAATAATTCTGAAAAACAGAAAACTATATTTTTTTCAACAATACTGATCAGTTTTTTTCTTGTTCAATAAATGATAAAAATAAGTAGTAATTTTTTTTAATTAACATTTTAATTAAATACATTGCTATGCAATAAGATTTAACTAATTCGGTTATTACGATTATTAATAATGTAAATTCGGTTATTACGAGCAGTTAAATTAAACGCGCAAATAGTCTCAGTCTCTTACCAGTCTTTATTACTGAGCCTAATATATGTATGTTACCTGCAAAGTATGAAACGCCGGCATTCTATAGACTGCGTAGGTATTGTATATAGTGCCGGCCGTTTTTAGGCAAGGTATGAAATAAGAGAAGTATTACATACATTCCTTAGGCATTCTATATAAGACCGGGTTATTCCAATGACCAATGTTATTTAGGCAAAGTATGAAAAAAGCGTCCTTATGAGGTTATTATGTAAATGATATTCATTTCTCAAAAGAAAAAAAATGTTATTCTGAAAAAATGAAAGTGCAGTTGAAAAAAATATATTTCTGTTTTCCACAATCATCACAACGTAGCGATTCGGAAACCAATAGTTCCTGGGTTTCTTCTTGATCCTTTTGGCTTTTTGTACATAATTTATTTAACTTCTGGTAAGTAGTTTCAGTTTAGTAAAAACCATTGTTTGCATCGTTGCCTCTTATTTTGCACTTACGGACGGAGTACTTAACGAATCGGAGATGTATTTTATACTCTGCCGGTTTCTCATTTGGCATGCCTAGGAAATGTGCGAAATATAAATCGTTTATACATTGCCGTCTAATTTTAAGCATTATAAACAATGCCTAGGCATTCTATAGAATGCTGGATTTCAAACTTTGCCCGGAACATGTGTACAGTAAAATCCATCTATTGTGGGCACCAGCGAGACAAAAATGTGTGTACGTCACATTGAGGAATCTGCAAAACAGGTGGTTTTTAATTCTCAAGGAATTTGCTGCCGGGGAATTAACGTTTTTACCTTAGAGGAGTTTTACTGGACACATATATATAAATAGATAGATAGATTTTCAAAGAGTAACGATTAATTAACAGAAAAAGACCGATTAATTACCAGAAAAAGAACGATTAATTAACAGAAAATCCTTGGGATTACTGAAACTTTATTCTATTAGAAGGAGTCTATCTATACGCCATCAGACCTCCTTCAGTTTCATTCTGATTCGTCTGTGGGCTCTCAATTACCTGCCTATAACTGATGGCCCACGTACGTATGACAAAACTTAACATATTTAACAGGATTCAGGTTAAAACAAGGTCTATATCCCCCTTATGTACGTTCTCTATTAAGCCTGCCTGACAATTTCGGAATTCCTCAATGTACAATTAGTTAATTAGTTTCCGAAATCAAGCCATATCTTAGATACCTAGATGTAAATCAATAACATTAAATCTGAATTTAATAAGTCAGCAACAATATAGTCTGGGATCACATATTAACTTAATTAAAAAATAAATAATCAATAATATTAAACATTCGAATTATGATAGTAGCTTGATTAATATTATATTATGATTTATTAATATGATAACGTTTGTTACTGTTTGAAAAATCAATAACTTTCTGTACACCGTGTCAAGTAAAGCTGCATGTTGTGAAAATTTGTTAGAGGGCGCTGCTTCGCAGCTATATAAGTTGGTTACAACTAAGATAGCTTGAACTTGAATTGTATTCGTGCTAGAAGCACACGTATTTATGATTTAATAAAGTTTTATTCAGCTTTTAATTTGTGTGTGAATGTACGAGTGTCTGCCAGCATTGAAGAAAGGAACAAGAAAATTATCGACACTGCATAACAGGTCGTTGCAAAACACTTTTACTTGTTAAAAATCGCAGAACATACTTGTGAAAGGTTGGTTAACGATCAAAAAAAGAAAAAAGAGATTCGAAATCGTTTTAAAAATATGTGCCATGATTGTCTCTTATATCAAGTATTAATTTATCGTAAAATCTTCTGGCATATTAATAATAAATTACTTCATTGTACGAGAAAACTTTAAAGAACAGTTGCATTCAAAATTACTGGTTTAAAGAACTTTAATTACTTACTTTTTTTCAGCCGATTAAAAACTCCTTGCAATAGAATATGTTAAACTGCTACAAATGCAATTCCGTGTAAAGCACTGCATTTTATATTTTAGTTAAATAATACTTGAAACTCTTTTCCCCTCCACTTGCTTTAAAAATGTTCTTCTCAATTTCTATAGAAATGCACTTACTTCTGTTTTTTCTCAATCTAGTATCTATATTGCTTTTGAGAATGAACAATGCTGCATCCTTTTTGCGTCAAATAAACGCAAACCAATAACCACAGTCAACAACAGAAGTGATAATTCCTTTCTTTTGTTGTCACTGTGATTACATCTGTTTTTGCAGTTCCTCTATTTTCAACATCGTCTTGAGAGAATTTCCCATTGTGGTCTTTTCGTTTTCCTTGCGGAAATCTCATATGTTGACACTGAAAGCTCATAAAAATAAACAAAGATACGTTCCCTAGAATATTTTTCTTCAACATTCTGTATTCTTTCAAAAGAATATTCCATTGTTGCTTCCCGAAGTCAATCGATCTTCTGCAAGTATTTCTAGATTTATAAACCATATGCAAAGAATCATAAGTATACAATTTACGGTTATGACATTCATTGCTAAACTTGTTTGCTTTGCAGATTCTTCCTATCATCTTATGAAAGTTTTCTCTACTTTGTTTTAATAATAATTTTCCTTCCGTGTTAAAGGTTTCATTTGCATTTTGTGTTTTGTAGTTCGGTTATATCTTTTTGAACTTTTAACAACGCTTTAAAATGATTTTATAGTGTTAGACCAATTTGATAATGGTTCAATTCTTTGGTATTACGGAAAAATATACTTTTAATATACTACCTCTAAAAAAATTATCTGTTAACAATGAATATTAAGTAATATAATAGTAAAAACACCAGAATTTCAGACTCGTTCGTTACGCCTAACTGTTTTTCAAACTCGCAAACAGTTCACTTTTTTTGAAAAATTCTTCAGACATTTAAAAACCATTAACGTTTTTATTTCATTTTTCTATATCATGCCTAAAACTTTTTAACATCCTTAACAAATGTACGCATGAACACAATTTTTCAAAGATTTCAAATCCTAATGTACCATCATCATCAAGCTCAACTGTTAAATAATGCCCAATGAAAGTTATCTTAGCTTTACAACAAGTACTACAATTAGTTCAGGAAATGAATTAGGTTTTGTATAGAACAGTTCGCGTGGGGAGAATGTTTGTACAAGAATGCTAAGTAATCAAAGATGGCGACAGCTTGATCAAAAATGGCGCATATCTATGTTATTGCTCGACCGATATGCACGGAACTTGCACTTTTTTACTAATATGTCCCCTACAAACCCTACTTTCGAATTTTTTATTTTTCAATCTTTATTTAATCAGCTCACTTACTTTTGACTTTTCGCGTGATTTTTAACGATAGTTTCACTATACATTGAGCCTTTTTTCATGCTTTAGTATTATTATTTTTTTACTTTTACGGGAAGTAGGCTAGTAAAGAGGAACTTGGGTTCACTAGTACATTTTCCAACTACATAAAGTTGGCAGTCCCTCGATCACAAATTCTCATATCTATGTTAATACTTAACGCATTTGCATAAAAACCTCCTCAAAATGCTATAATTAGTATTAGCAAGGTGATTAACAATGTATTTCAGCAGTTACTACGAATTAATAAATAATGTTGTTGTTTTTCTATCATTTTCTATTACCAGGGGTCGCGCCAGTGGAGATTTAGGTCCGTTTTCGGACCCTTCACAAAACTCCAATTAATCAAAACGGTCTCTTCACAAAAATGCAGTCAACTGAAACGGAACCTTCACAAAATTCCGACCTACCAAATCGTACTTTTAATAGAATAATTTATAAAATAAGCAGCATAAAATAGTAGAAAATTTTATGACTGTATGATTAAATTTTTAATGTGCACAACATAATTTTATTTCTCACAAAACTCTGTTTAAAATTCGCAAAAACTGGACCCTGTTATAAATGTTGATTACTTCATAAATACATAATATCAAAAATACAAGTGAATCTTTTATTTCGAAAAGGTAACAACTCTTTTTTTAAAAAGTTTTTCACGAGGTAGAAAAAAATGGCTTATGAAAGGGATGAAAACTTTACGGTCTGATCTTTTACTATTTTATTTTAGTCGTTAATAGCAATGCAATGTCGGTAAATTAAAACGATTTTTGAATAATTTTACCATAAAAATTAATAAATTAATACTGAGAGTTCTTTCTTTTTCAAAACTGAGATATTACCTCTTCTTAATAAACGATCCAAGCAGTGATTGCATTGAAACGTGCTCCGATTCTCCAGAATGGATTGCTAGAAATCGAATTTAAAGTCTACTACCACATTTTTTGAAGGAGCAACAGTATACTTCATAAAAAATCCGCCAAATACGTAAAATATCTTATATTAATGTCTGAGGATAAACTAATGCATGATTCTTAATGACCATTGTAAATATAAGGGGTTTTTTCGTTCTTTAATATTTCAGCTGTAGTTATGCAAAATTTCTAATGCGATTTCAAAAATAATTGTTGATTTTTATATTTTCGTAGTGCTTCTCAAAAAATGGAAGCATGTCACTCTTGTGATTTTTTTAAAATAATTATTCATCATACCAAAACAAATACTGGAAGTTATTGAGAAATGTCCGAAAATATTCACTTGAAACTTCACTTTTCGGCTTATACATTTTTTAAAATTTTATTTTCGTGTTATTGAAGCACTAATGAAAAAATTGAAAAATACATTTCTTTGTAATGAAGCAATCTTTCGCTGAAGTGAAGGAACACACATAGTGACGGACAGATTCAATACTTGCTGTTTTGTTGGTTGCTTCCTGCTCGGTTTTTTCCCATTTTGCAATTATAAAAAAAGAGTAGCAAAAGATTTTTTCCCACATCTTTCGCGAACGTTTTCTCAATATGAAATGAAAAAGATTAACTATAGACAGGGTCAAAAAAAAATTTTTTTTAGTTAAAATCTAAAGAGAATGAATAAGTTCATAATTCAATCTGAAAATTGAAAAATTCCTCTTTTACGATTTTTTTTGAGATTATTTTGAATTTAAAAAAAAAGCAGATAGAGGTCTACCACGGACTTTTGACATTTGGACGCTTCTGCGCATGTCAGAAAAGAACGGATCCATTCGAGGGTAAGTGAAGTTCGTTTTGCGCGTTTATTTAGTACGCAAATCAGAATGTTTGCTTCACTGTTTGTTGAAAGCAACTAAACTTCTAAACTGGCATATAGCATCAGTTAGGAAGAAATCAATTATGCTAAACGAACGAGAACAAAAACGGGACATCCCATGCACCAGCAGTTCCTTCCTTGAACATGAATGGATTCTTCTTGGCACTCTGCCAGGCAGATTGCTTTGGTTGATGGTAGAATTGTATCAGCAGATAACAGAGAAGAATGGCAATTGAAGAAGTTCTGAGTTTACAGTAGCAGCAGATTTTGTTTGATAAATGAAATCTACTTATAAAAGAGTCGAATCCACCTATTTTTTAAAGAGTTTTATTCATTCCTGATCACTTACAAATTAAAACTTTTTGAATTTACTAATTTATTGATAATGCACGACGAATTTGGAACTACAACATTTATTTCTCCGAACTTACTGGATTTATGGTAGCAAAAGTTTTACAGATGTATACTAACGCATACATATATTTTCTCTAGTAAGTAGCTAATATTTAATTTGCATAATGCATCTTAACTGTCTTATAAGATTGAAAAAAAATTTTGTCATGTGCTGCCTGATTGCAGAATGTACTTTTGGTCGAATTCTACTCGAGAAAATTTCTAGTAAAATTTAACTACGTTAAATATAACAATCGCTTTCTCATTAAAGACTTACACACATGTTTACTGTCATAATGTATGAACATCGAATGTGACTTATAAGCTCATATTTGAGCTGCACGTTGCAATTTTTTATACCATTTACCTTCGCTAACCAAAATGTTTGAAATTTAGTCTATTCTACAATACAAAGGAATTGACTCGAGAGCGAATTAACTGGGTGAACATTCGTAAGAACATCATCAACAGTTAATGTTTAAAGCACTATTTTAAAAAAATGCATAAGCCGGCCAAATGACGCCGTGGTAAGGAGCGGGACTCGTACACCCCATGTCATAGGATCGATCCTGGCTGTGTCGGTGGATTTTTACGATGCAGAGAATCCTCTGTGCCCATGTCGTATGATTATGCGGCATGTAAAAGATCCCTTGAGTAGACATCTGGCATGGATGCTCCCGGCAAAATTAAATTCCTAGTGCAGTCTCGCAACAATTAGAGCTCAGGTGCGTCATCTAGGGGAAACTGAGCGTCAAAACTCTCAAGTGGTAATGGCATCCGCCGATAGTGGTGCTACTTGGATGTGAATGCCGGTTTCCGAGGAAGGCATTAGGTCTGCAAAAGGTTAGTGATCATATGCAGCCCCATTAGAAAAAAAATCAATAACTTTTAGATAAATTTATCCATTTGAAACAAAATTTTATTTACACATGCTTACATTTCGAAAGAATCTGTTCAGGATTGCTGGATGCCATTTACAATTTGCCTTCTTGTGCCCACTTGAAAATCTGCACAATGTTCACCTGTTGCACATGCTTTCTTTTGGAAGAATCTGATACTTTTGTTTGCTATTTACAACGTCATTCTTTATTAACTCAACGCAATGATCAATGCTACACGCGCTTACCTGTGCATTTTACAAAACTTGACCATTTTCGATGAAATTTACATCCTTGTTTTTGTTTGAAAACCCTAATGTAATGGGTCGACTTTGTTATCATTTGAATGAGGGTTAATTTTGATTTAATTGCACTTTAAATTTCTTTTATATACCGATTGAATTAGGATCTCTATAATTCATGTACTAGCTTTTTTTTTCTCTTTTCATTTTGGATAATTGAGAGTTTGTTGCGTTGAAAACTACATCAAATTTTAAGTTATTCGAAATATTGCACAAAATTTGTCAAGCTATGAGTACTTAAGCGAAAATGCTGCATAAAATTCATTAAAAAATTAACGATTTATCCAAAATATTGTAAGAAATGAATTGAAAAAAAAACTAATACCGGAAGAGATTGCAAAAAAAAAAAAAAAATTCAACAAACTATCAAAACTTTACACTATAATTTTATAAAATTGTATCAGAAACTTGATTGTTTTATTCACAAGGTAGCACTTAATTCAAATCAAAAATTCTTGTCATTTAACTTCACACACAATCAGCACATGAGGCATTTCTGTTGTAGTAACTAATCCGCATTAAATTGTCAAAAATAAAAAATACCCTAAAGGAAATTATTATAAATGTCTAATTATTTGACACCAATGAAAGATGTGAGGAAACTTATTTATCCTATGCAAAACCTATGAAACATACCAGGACTGTGAAGCAATGCAAAAATTACCTTCACTATTTTTTTACTTCTAAGTTTTTGAAGAAATTTTCCAGTGAAGAGTTCAAATGAATTCATTTATCACCCAACTGTAGACTCCAAAAATCAATCTCTTCTTGTCAGTTCCACTAAAACTTTCCCATACTTTTCTTCATCCATTGACTAATAAAAGAAGTCGTTCGGAAAAAAGCAATCTTGATCGCAAGTAAAATAACACTGATGACATGGTGAATACGAGTTCATTGATGACTTTTCTCTCTACGCCTGTGTGACGTGGTTTTTTGATTACAGAAATTTCTCAGAAAAAGAGCTTTATAGAATCATATTTTCGTTTATGAAATTGCAAAATCTTTGTAGCCGCAAGTCTATTATAATGTAAAAATTGAAAAACTGTTAAATTAAGTTGCTACTAGTACGCAGAAGACTTGTATGTGTATATTCATAAGGAACAAATGTATAGGTATGTGATAAGTAATTTATGAGGTGTAATAAATTTATTTCGGTGAAAATTGCTAGCCAGAGCTCCCTCCAATGTGACAAAAAATTTACTTGTTATTTCTTCAAAAATAAATTAAAATCTTGAGAAACTGTTGCAGCTATGAGGAAAAGATGCATGTGCATTGTGTAGAGTTTGGTCGTTTAATTCACGATGTATAATTGTATGTTTTCTCTACTAATAATAAAGCAGACAGTATGTCTGTGGCTTTTTTTTTTTTTTTTTTTTTTTTTTGAGCATTTTTGTATTTTGCGAGTTCAGGGCAGTTACAAGACCGTTCGGCGGATTTTCATGAACTTTAACATGAAATTAGTTTCGAGCGCTAGGGTGTGCACCTTGAAGAGTTTTTTCTGAAATTCACATTTTTTCCAATTTATACCCGAAAATTGCATAAAATATCCCTTTCCTACGGAAGAAATTATCGCATCGTTTAAAGCTTGATACCATTGAAAAGCCCGTAAAACACTGACCCAGAAAGAGTTTTGCTCTTCATACTCTACTTCGGATTTCTAAAGAAATGTTACCTTTATAGCGATTCGTTATTCCAAATTATTATGACTATATATTTTTTTTTTCTTCTTGTAAATTAGCACGTATGACATTTCACTATTTAAGCTCGGATGAAAGTTTTTCTCTATGATGCTGTTAGTTTCCCCAAGCAACAAAATTTCGTCTTTTTGTCTTACTGTCAATGAGTAGTAGATAAAAATGCAAAAAAAAATTAGTTATACATTTAATATTATGAATGATCCCTAAAAGTCGTATCTCCGTTCAAACTTTTCAAATACCTCAGTATATTAGAAAAAATATCAAAATTAGTCTTCTGTCGACAAGGATTTTTTTCCTTCTTATGATTATTTTTAAAAGAATTGGTAAACATTCAATACAATAAATCAGTTTTTAAAGAAAAAAAAAATTGTTCTGTTTTAACAAAGTTCTATGTATTTTCAGAAAACTAATAATATTCATTCAAATGAAAAATAAAATCAGTAGAAAGACTTTAACATGCATTACCTCATTAATATTTCATCAAAGCAGTATTAATAAATGAATCATTTCGAGAAAAATCCGACATTTCTCGGAAATCTCATTCATATGCATTGATGCCGAAAACCTTTCAAAGAATCAATATGTGCTCGTAAACTTCCTTAATGAAAATATCATTGACGTTTCTTTCTTTTAGGATGCTTAATTCTGGAAGATGTGAATGGTAAATTAAAATGTCAAAATACATTTTCCCAAACGAAATATTAATATCAGAAATGAATAGTAAAATTATTATGGTCGAATATAGTCCAAAGTAAGTATTCCTTCTGAAGAAAAACTATTATAAAGTTTGTAAAAGCTACATTTTCAAAATATGAGCGTTTTTCCAGTACTTCGAGAAATTTGGAGAAAATGAAGCTGTGATTTTTTTTTCTCCTCTTCACATGATTTCTGGGTTAAATGAAAATAAGACTTTTTCCTGTACTTCATAAATTGTGCTTTAAAGGCAAATAAGATTTGAATCAAAATTAATATCTGCTAAGGTTTAATTTTTAGTGAAATCCATCGGGGATTTTTTCATTACCCACATTCCAATAACATTCCTTACATTTTATATTTAATCAGATTGAATTGAAAAGCATTTGATCCGAAGTACTTATGTACGCTTTCCTTGAGTCGGTACGCTTTCCTCGAACATTTATTTTCTCATTCAATGATCCTTTTTTGCTGCGTTAACTCTTTTTAATAGAATAAAAAAGCAAATTTTCCCCCCACATTTCTTATTCATTACATTAATTTTTAATTTTTAAACACAGGAAAATTAACAGTTGCTTTGTAAAATATATTCCAAATGTTTCGTTAGATTGCCATCGGGGTTTTTTTTCGCCACTCACATTCCAATGGCAATTCTTAAGCCGGGTTTTGACGATACAATAAAACATTACGATTTGCCTGCAACGACAAGTTGCACCGTTTTGTCGAAAATCGAGAGTGCACCTTGCGTCTTTTTACTCCAACCCGGCGTCTCCAACATCAGTTGTTGTTGTTGTTGTCGTGTCCTTGCGCGTGGCGAGGAAGAATGGGTACGCTGCTCCCGAGTCTAACGGGGTCCTTATAGGCAGGAGTCTGATTTCCGCCCCTTTGAAAGGTCTCTTAATTTCTGAACCAGTTCCCAGATGAGAGACCGTCACCTGGGATTGGCACCCCCAGAGGTATCGTTTCACTTGGAGGACATTGGAGCCACGACCTATTTAACGTGCACCAGCTCCCTTTAGTGTACACGGACACCACAGCAACCAGCCGCGAGAGGTTGTCACCCTCCCAAACACTGATCTTAGTCGATGTTGCTTCACTTTCGGTGTTCTACGGGAACCGAGCTTCTTCGGACTGGTCCACTGCGGGACTCCAACATGAGTAGTCTAGCTTTTTGTTTCGTAGCGTTGTGTTTTGTATGTTATATCACTTTTGTGGTCTTTTTATGATTTTTGCCTTGCAACAAGAGTGAAAAAGGAAAAACCTAGAACAAAGTGGTGTTGAAGTTGGCAACTCAAAAACAAGTTTCCTTACGTGAAATTGTTAAGAGTTAAGAAGTGACTTTAGTCATTTCCTTCTTGAACACTGTCCTAAATGAGTTTATTTTCTTCACAACTATCCCTGTCTGCAGACGGATAAATTTCTTTGTATTTAGCAACCAAATTCCCTCTCAGAAACGCATGCTCAAATCGTCGTATTTGACAAAATGGCTTCGTGAAAAAGGCTCCGAGTAAACCTTTCGTCAAATTGCCGAACTTTCTGTAGTAACTTCTTAATGTCACGTGATCGCGCGAGGAAAGTTTCGTTGTAAATGACGAAATTTTCTTGACGATTAAAAAGTCCTCAAAAGTGACGATTCCATTTCTGAGAGTGTTGACATAAGCTAGATCTTTCTTGTTTCTATCTGAATAGTCTTTACTCTTCGCCTGCCATAAGCATTGCAAGTTTCTGCACATTTCAATAAATTCTGACAAAAACTCACGACGCAATCCGTTGACGCATGTCCGAAATTTTAGTTGATGTCACTACAAAAACACTTTTCAAAAAACACCACTATACCCTTGTAAACCACTGTCAAATTAATGAAATAAAATACAAAAGTGAACCGCACTGCTCTTAGTAAACCGTACAACAACAAAAGTGAGGTTAAATTGCAACGATAAGATGGAGTCACCGTTTACATGCACGGACTTGTTGCTACGATCTAGAGAAATTGATTGAAATTCGCACCAGCCTTCAACCTGGCTCCAATTCCGACAAAACGCAACGACCTCTGATATGAACGTTCCATCTTGCATGCAACGTTTTGTCGATGCAGACAAATAGTTACGATTTATTGTATCATCTAATCCCGGCTTTACATTTTTATATTTAATCAGATTGAATTGAAAAGTATTTGGTTCAAAGTATATATATATACGCTTTCCAAAGTCTAACTTTTATTTTCGCATTCAAGGATCCTTGGTGTTGTGTCACTTTTTAATTGAATTCAAAACCATTATAAGTACAGGAAAATAAACAATTGCTTTGTAATATATACCAAATGTTTCAAGTTAGGTTGCAGAAGAAAATAGCAAGCTTTATTACAGAGGTTCTCCTACTTACATTGCAACTGTAAATTTTAATACTATTTTTTCATTCTGAGACGGGTAACTGGAAATTTTGGAATTTTGGGGTGTAATTCTTGGGTACTAAACCACTATATACCTCAACCAGAAATTTTATTTCACGCGCAGCCCTGAGTAAACGTAATTCACTTTATAAAACCATAAACACCACTCAGTTGTTCTTCGATATTTTATACAATATAATTACTAGTTTTTATTTTATTTTATAAACTTAGTCTTAAAAATTCTTTGACGCACTGCGTAGGTCTCCTTTTTGGATTTCAAAAACAATTTTTGTTCTCAAAAACACAAAAGTTCAGTAGCATACACATTGCTTTACAATTGTTTTTCTCATACACATTGCTTTACAATTGTCTTTCTCATACACATTGTTTTACAATTGTCTTTCTCATTCTTGAAGCCACATTTTCAAAATGGAAATCTTTTTATTCAACTTGTCGTAAACAACTGCGAGAGAAATTGGTTCAAATGCGAAAAACCTCTAAACCGAACAGCATACCCTTTGAAATGATACAAAAATCCCGCTACATTTCATTCACGTTTCGAAAATTTACTCGCCAAAAGTAATGCGAATATTTTATTCTATAGCAGTTTCTTTGTATCTTGAATATCTGCGATATTTCAAAATGCATTAAGATTGCAAAATGTTTTATTTTGCAGAGGAAAAATTGGATACCATGGAGTGCAATCTGAAATCTTTGATACAGAAAAAAGTAAATTTTTGTGTCAGTTATCTTGGGGAAAGAGACGCGTACACGGAAACATCTAAAAACAATGCTATATTTGCACTTAAACAAAATTCGAGCATTTTTTACCCACAAGTATATCATTTTGGCCTACATTTACTCAAAAATAAAAGTTAAGAAACCAAATAGAGAAAAAGAAACTAAAAATGAAGTAAATAAATAAGGCATAGCCTTATGTATTGCAAAAGCGAGAACAATCAACAAAACTTAAGTTGAAAAGTTAATAATACTCACTTTAAAAGCAGACTTATAAGATGAGAAAATATATTTCTGACGGTATGTTATTCTGTAGTTTCCAACAGTTGTCCGATTCGAACAAAATATATTTTTTCTCTTTTTCTTGAAACATCTTCAATCATATAAACTCAGCCCTGCTCTTTACTTTTAAACTGAAAAACCACCTTTTGATGAATGCTTATCATTTCAAAAACTTTGTATCGGATCAGTGTTAATGTCTAAGTCTAAAAGTGTTTGCTTTTTTGCGATCATTAGTTTAACAATGAATAAATTCATATTCTCATTTCCATTCAAAAATTCGAATTTTTAATTTTATTGTTTTTTAAGGGGATATCCTTAGGGGGTTCTACAATAAAAAATACAAAAAAAATCTTAAGTGTTACGTTATTTTAAGGATCCGTCGTCAAAGTTCAGACAACGAATGTATCTCCTGTAATTTAATAACAATTAAAATACACATGTTAAGCCACGAGAACTGTGCCTAAACTGGTTAAATTAGTACTCTTTAGGCTCAGTTGGAGCATTTGTGTTCGATTATGCAGGAAATTGAAATTTCCAGTTTTGCTGAGTAATAACAAAATTTCGCTATTTATGTAAGTTTCTACTTTGGTCGTCATTAGTCAAAGCATGAATTTTGACAACTGTTTTACTTAAATAACTATCAGAATAAACGTGTTTCGTACGTATTTAATATTTTGAAGACTAGTTCAAGTAGCTTATGTAGGGTCTACAAAAGCCGTTTTTATTCTACGTGGCATGAATTATTTAAGAATTTTGTGAATTTTGTTATTGATATAAAATACAACGCATTGCTGGAATTCCATGTACAGATGAAAAAATTCAATCTCGTGCTTTTTAGTACTTTCTGAAGAAAAAGATGCTCTTCTTTTAGTGGTGAATAACTTTCATTTACGCTTATCTGTAGAAAAAATACAATAATTTCTTCTTAGATTGTTCATGAACTGTATCCGGTGCAACTGTAAGTTAACGGATCAACAACTTTTCAATTTTGCATTGAAATGCATTGTCCCATAAACAGTACACTTTATAAAACCTATTTTAAGTCAAATGTGATATTATACATTATATTGCAATACGCATCACAAATATCAATTTTATTTGCCTTTCGTGCGAATCAAAGTCATCTACACTGTTAAAAATGTCGGTAAGAAAATAGTAATATAATCATTTATCTTATTGTTATTTTACCATATTTAATTACAACAGTTGAATAACCACTAAAAAGATGGTACTCAAACCGCTGATTGGGAAAAAATCGTTTATTCTCTGTCTCTCCTAAAGAACGTTTAACTAACCGTAATTTACAAGCGCCACTAGGTCTCGTAGTCAATAAGAATCGGGCGTCCATCTTGGTTGTGGAACCTTACCGGTCGTACGATGTTGTTAAAATATGAATTAAGATTTATCAGTTCAAATCTGCATGTGTATATAAAAAAGAAGGAAAAAAAGGTGGCTTAAGCAGTGGTTACTAAATAGAAACTCATACACTCGCAAATCAAAAATTGGAGACATCGGATTCCCGAACTGTTTGCGAATGAGCGAAGCCATAATTTGAGCTTCTGAAGCTTGTTTGTATTTTAATTTTTGCAGGAAATAAAATGATTTTCGTCAATATACAGTAAATTTAGACTAAAAATGACTTTAGATCCAATAAAAAACTGAAATCTTAATTTTAATGCAGTTTGCCTGTTGGAAAAGAAGATTTATTGATAAATAAACGGCCGCTTTGAGTGGTGTAGATGGCCGAATGATTAGAGCGCAAGCTTGATATACTATACACCCGAGGTTCGATTCCCGCACGCTTCGTTCATGGTTTCTACGCCTCGAAGATTCTACACCTCGAAATGGTTCAAAAACCTTAAAAATATAGTTTTTAAATCATTTTTAAATGGTTATAAAACTGTAAACTTTTGTATTTACGACTTTTTAACCAAGCTGATTGGAAATGGTTTAGGTTCCATAAATATAGAAAAATGTTCCAAACCGTAAATTTAACGGTGAATTAGATGGATTGACTGCTGCCGGCTATTTAACCGTAATTTCATTGTCGTAACAGAAAGATGGGGGGTTACAATGTAATAGGCATTTTTACGACCAGCGGCGACAGTCCGTCTGGACCAACAATAGCTGAAGAGATTTTCTCAACAAAGGCCCATTGGAGGGATAAGATAAATACAAATTTTATAACTCAAGATGGCGGAGGAGGCAACAACACCGTGAGAACACCAGAAGCAAAACGCTCTGATTGCGTGGATCTTCGTACCGCCCCACTGATAAACTCGCCAGCCAACGGCCGACGGGAAGCGCCCTGGTTGGGAGAAATCTAAGAAAAGATGGGAGGCCAATTGAGCCTGAATTGGTCAAGACCTCCCATCAAATCAGCAAGGGGCTTTTGGTGAATAAAAACCAAAAACATCATCAGAAAACATCATCAGAGAACACCAGAGTTACATAAGAACTGCATCAGAGCATCATCAGATCTGGACAGAGGTGATCAGTTTTTCCCTGAAACCACTTCATCTTCCAAGGCAGAGATGGGCCCCTTCTGTACAATTTTTGATTGACAACATCTGCCGTCTATAAAATAGGCGCGGCAGGCCTCTTCTGCAAGCAGGACTATGATGATCACCATTCGCTTCCGGGCGAGGAAGGATCGCCCACCGACACATATGGACTAAAATTCACAACAAGTGCTGCCCGTTGGATCCGGACATGGTTCGTTCCCTGCACATTTCCTTTTCCTTTTTAATAGTAGTAGTCTCATGGGCCTAAGTTAATATCTGTATAAGTGAATAAATTAATCTAGTTAACCAAAAAATTTGTGTTTTATTTTCTATGCCACTTTACGTATCACGCGCCCTGATGTCGTGAACCTGGCCGCGACATATATTGGTGCCGTGACCAATGGTCTAGATAATGGTTCCGTGTTCAGTAGTGTCACTTTTGGTCCTATATTGGTGCCGTGACTAGTTGTCTAGATAATGGTTCCGTGTTCAGTAGTGTCACTTTTGGTCCTATATTGGTGCCGTGACTAGTGGTCTAGATAATGGTTCCGTGTTCAGTAGTGTCACTTTTGGTCCTATATTGGTGCAGTGACCAGTGGTATGATAGGATAGTTCATGTTTAAGGTTTTGTTGCCATGAACTCAAATAATTTGGGAGTAGTGAACTTATGAGGAAATTGAAAATTAATGCCTTTCTAATTGAAATGTATTCAAAGTTTTATTTTTATTGCTAACTTCGAGGAAGTATAACATTTAATCACTTAGTCAAAATTAAATTTTCTTTTCAGTCAAAAAAAAAATTGTTATTTCTTGGGTAAAATGATTTTTTGATATCCAGAGAGTGAGAGTATCAAAAGAATTAGAAAAAAAATTATTTGTTTGTTTGTTTTTGGGTTGTTAGTGCGAAATATCAAACAAAATTTATGCATTTTAATTCGAACTCAAAAGTCAAATTTCGCAATTTGCTTTATGTTTGGTATAGTTCTCCATCTAACAAGCTCTTACGAACTGGATATTGTAGAGTCAATTCGTTGTGAAAATTATTTTGGGGGAATATGTTTAAAAATTTAGGCGTTTATGATTGTTGTGCCGCGGTTAGGGGAAATCGCACATAATGCTGAGGCAGTTTGTTCTTGTGGGCAAATTTGGATTTTTCCAAGTTACAGAATTAGGTGGGATAATGTCCCATTTCAGTGTGATTGGTGTTAAAGTAAAAATTAATTTTGGAAAACGCGGCGGACAGAGAAAATGTTAGTAGTTAACGGTAGTGAAATGGATGTGAGCAAGGATAAATATTTCGGTATAGAACTTATTTGTTTTGGTGAGGCGGAAATAGTCATGCAGATAGTTTAATGTGCAACGTAAAAGGATTATTTGTTTGTGTGGGAAATTTATAAGTTGTCAACTTTGGTTAGCGGATAAATGGTGGAAAATAGGAAACTGAACGCAGAAGGGAGCGATAAAGCTTAGAGGCAATCGTTTGTTAGAATATCCAAGAATGGATCCGAATCTAATATCCCTTGTTAAACCTTTTTCCGGAGAAGCGGAGAGTTGTAGGTATTATTTTGAGGAATTTGAGAGTATCGCAAATTTAGCGAACTGGAATGAATTGCAAAAATTAATCATATTTAAGGCAAAGTTAGAGGGTGATGCGCAACAGTTGTTGATTGATGATCCACTATTAAGTAAATCCAAAAGTTATGAGGAGGTTAAGGCAAAATTCATAAAATTTTTCTCACGTCAAAAATCATTCCTTGAGTGGCAAATTGAATTTTCAAACATATATATGTCCGCCGAAGAGCCGATTAGAAATTATGCCCATAGGTTAAGAAAAGCAGGAGTAAATTTTCTGGGAATAATGAGCGCACCACAGGAGTGCGAAATTGCAAATAAGTTACTATTAGGCCGTTTTATTGAAGGATTAACGCCGGACTTGCAAAGAGAAATTTTATTGAAAAATCCTAGTTCGTTTGACAAGGCGGTTAGTTACGCGGAAACTTTGCAAAAAGTATCGTCGGTATGCTCGCAATTACGTGTTAACGCAATCAACGCGTATTCGTTAAGGCAAGTAAATAATATTGAGAAGATAGAGCAGATAAGTAACATTAAACAATGTACCGCAGTATGTGCATTTTGCGGAGAGGTAGGTCATAATACAACTGAATGCCCCGGCTACCAAAAATTAAACAGTATGCCGTTCAATATTAAACATATGGAAGGGAATCACGCTAATGATTGGCAGCATTCGGGAGCAAGGAGTCCGCTTGTTAAAAGGCGTTGGGAGCATACGAAGAGAGAATTTAAAAATGAGGGGCAGTTAAATAAAAGGACGAAAATTTCAAACGAAGTACAAAACAATCGTCAAATTCAGAAAGAATTGGTAGCTCACGACAGAAATAAAAATAAAAAGGACGAGTTGTGTAGATTAAGCTTTCGTGATAATAGCGGAAAGGAATCGAAAGATAAAATAAGTAGTTCCCAGCAAAGAGTGAATGTAAACACACGAGCAAGACAGGCGTCAAAACATAGGAACGTAGACGAAAATAAATTAGCGATGCAATACATGAAAAGGAGCATTATTCCAGTTTCGACACAAGAACCAATCGCTTGTGAGACTACGTCATCAAAGGGGGGAATCGGACAAAAACCAGAAGGGCTAGTGCGAAAATCCCCCATTTTGGAGAGCGGAGCAGGGAAAGAGTCAGAAACACACCTACTTGTCAATCAAAGCGCAAAGAGGGGGAACCCTCAAAAAGAGAGACAAGAATTTCGCGACACAGGAAGTGAAAACTCGAAGGGAAATACTATGAGCGATCAGCAGATAGCGGAATTTAAAAATATATGCGATTTGGTTCACGATCAAAACCAGATAAAATGTAATGAAGTGGTCAAAACAGTAACTACGTTATCGAAAAATAAGTTGAATAATGACTTACCAATACTTCACGGGTTCATCGGATTGTTTCAGGAAGATAGATGTCAACCAGTCACTTTTCTTGCCGACACGGGGGCGTGTTGTACTGTGGCTTCAACAGCTCTATTAAATTCCTTGTCTAAAAAGGGTAAAGTAAATTGTACAACAAAATTAGTTACATTAAAAACTTTGACAGGTGAAAGCATTAATTACAAAACTTGCATTAAAGCCTGGATCACTATAGGGGATTGTACAATTTTAGAGGATATTTTTATCACTGACATAGTATTTGATTCGTATGATTTGGTATTGAGTTACCCCGCTATTAGAAAATTAAAATTGAAAATTGATTTTGATTCAGGATTGGTTAGCGCGGGAAAAGCTAAATTTGAGTTGGGGCACAGTAATGAAGGACAGGATATGGGGATAATGTGCATTTCTCAGAAGAAAGTAAGGTTGGAACCAGGGAGTACCCACATTGTGTCGTTGATTTGTCAGCCAGAAATTAAGGAGGGAAGCATAGGTTTGTTTAACCCCTTTGAGAAATATACCTCTAACGTACAAATTGATCAGTCTGTTGTGAACACAAATAAGAGAAAAATTGATGTTATTGCTACCAATAATACAGATCAAATAATAACGATCAATAAGCAGGAAAAGATTGGGTTACTACATACTGATATTAAAATACAGGAATCAGAGCTAGAATCCAAGCCAATAAATTTAATTAAAGCAACCCCTGAAGTCTTACGATTACGGCGGGCAGAATTCGACTTAAATAATTTTGAGTTGGAGCATATTGATACTGAAAATAAAGCTAGATTAGAAGAGTTACTAGTGGATTATGCCGACGTTTTTACGTCCAGCTTAAAAACATTGGGGGAAACCGACGCAGTTAAAGTAAAAATTGACGTAAGTGATGAAAAACCAATCGCAACGAAACCATATAAGGTTCCTTTAGCGTTACAGCCGGAACTGAAGCGGCAAATAGACGATCTGAGGGCTTGTGGCATCATAGAATACACAAATAGTTTTTTCGCAGCTCCAGTCCTCCTGGTGAAAAAAGGCGGACCTGAAAAGAAATATAGGATGGCGATTGATCTTCGCCGGCTTAATGAAAAGATTAATTTGTTTCCGGTGCCCATACCGCGGATAGCAGATTTGATAAACAAATTGGCGGGCGCAAAGTATTATACTACACTAGATTTCTCCAATGCGTTTTGGCAGATACATGTTCCTGAATCGGAACGCAAATATTTGGCATGTACCTCAATGTACGGGAATTTCCAATATTCGCGTCTCGTATTTGGCTTAAAAAATAGTGGGGCCTTTTGGATGAAATTGATGGGAGAACACGTGCTGGCTGACATGCAAGAAGAGGGTATTCATGCTTACCTGGATGACATAATTATAGCTGCAAATATCAATGAAGACATGTTTCGCAAAATAAAAGTAGTATTTGAGCGACTACGAAAATTTAACCTGACATTAAGCCCAGCAAAAGCACGGTTCCTAAAAACCGAAATTAAATTTTTGGGATTTAACCTCTCACCAACAGGGGTGGAACCGACCCCCGATAATATGGAAAAGATCCAGAATTTTCCCCAACCTCAAACACCACGCCAAGTGAAGAAATTTTTAGGGGTGGTCAATTTTTATCGCCATCTGGTCCCGAATTGCGCCGCACTAGCTGACCCATTGAAACAGCTGACGAAAAAAGGGAAGAAGTTTGCTTGGAATGAGGAATGTCAGAATGCGTTTACGCAATTTAAACGAATATTTACTTCCCGACCTTTTGTGGTGCAACCCGATATGAATAAGACGTTTTACCTCAATACAGATGGAAGTTTGTTAGGAATTAGTGGGATTTTGGGTCATATGGTAGATGGACAAATTAGGCCAGTAAAGTACTTTTCGAGAAAATTGAGAAATTCTGAAAAAAACTACGCAGCAAATAAAATAGAACTACTTGCGATAGTAGAATCTATCAAATACTTCTACGAATTTCTAATAGACAAGGATTTTGTGATTCTCTCCGATCACCAACCGCTAAAGTACCTAATTCAGTCGACCCAAGTTTCCGGAATATTAGCGCGTTGGCAAATGTTTTTGTCACAATTTTCCTATAGAATCATTTATATCAAGGGACGCAGAAATATTTTTGCAGATTATATTTCGCGGAATCCTGCTAACCAAATATATAACTATCAGACAAACACAGAAAGTACTGCTATTCCACAGTGTAAACAAACAGCGGGTCGACAAAACGACGCAAAGGAAAGTAGTGTAGATAGTGGACAAGCGGTTGCCATGGAAACAGATGGAATTGAAAGGACACAGGAGCAAAAACCAGTCCTGACAACTTTGGTGGAACCAGCGGGATTCACAGGGGGTCTAGAAACGAAAAGGGGAGAAAACGAAATCCACGGAGAAGTGGACACATGTGATTTATCACACGAAAGTGTTAGCGCCCTTACAGAGTTCGATTCTGTGCTGGGCCCGATTAAAGACGAACTATGTCGGAAGCACATTTTTGAACCCAGAGTAGGAGAAAAATTTTGGTTCGATAAATATTCACGTTTAGTGAAGTATAACGATGAAAAAGACGAGAATAAAAATCGAATTGTCCTGCCCAAACCACTACAAAAAATAGCAATTAAAATTGCCCACATAACGCACCTGGGGGAAAACAAATGCTTAGAAATAAGGATAAGGAAAAGGAACTATTATTTTGCTGGAATGACCGCTGCCGTCAAGAATTTTGCTAAGACTTGTTTTATATGTGCAAAATTGAAGCCGAGTCATCAAACCCAACGTGAATTTGGGAATAATAAAATTGCAGAATATCCAGGAAACCGGATTTCTATTGACATTTGTGGGCCAACCGGACCCAGGGGAATTATTTTTTGTCAGTTCTAGATAATTTCTCGCGCTATTTAGAGTTGTATCCTCTGCGCAACATTAAGGCGGAAACAATTGTTGATGCACTTTTGAAATACTTTTCGACGTATGGGGTGGCAACTGAAATTTTATCTGACAATGGCACGCAGTTCACCAGCCAAATTTTTCAAACGTTGAATAAAAAACTTGGAGTGAAGCTTTGGAAAACTTGCACGTATACTCCGTGGTCGAATGGGAAGGTTGAGCGATCCCACTTTTCAATTAAAAATTCAGTGGCAGCACTAGCCCAGGAGGGAATCCAGGACTTTGAATTAGGATTAAATCTCCATAAGTTATATTATAATGCGTCAATACACCCTGCTACTGGATTCACCCCTCACCAATTAATGTTTGGTAGAAAATTAAGAACCCTCAGTTATAGTGTCTAGAATGGATAGTGTGGCAACCGCTCATGAAACTAGCATATTTCAGTGGCTGCCAATCTCACCCATTTTGTGGTGGCGCTGATGCACGTTTCCCTCCTACCATGTGCAGTGTGCAGCGTTGTTTTCGTTATGCGATATTAATGTTTGCGGATATCTAGAGCATAAAAATGCCTAAAAAAAGGAACAATCATTGTTTCGTTCCTGGATGCAACACGAAGTACGATAAATGTTGCTTATCATTATTTAGTGTTCCGAAAAATGAACAAATTTTTCAACAGTGGGAAAGGTTGATTCCCAGAGCCGACAAAAAATTGGATAAGTTTAGCGCTGTGTGTGAAAAGCATTTCATAGAAGATTACATCGTGAAAGAGTTTTCCCACTCTGTGAATGGGGAAATTGTGAAAATTGCACGTGCTCGTCCTGTGCTTACGGAGGATGCAATACCCACGATATTTCCCAATTTACCTAAGTATTTGAGCAAGCAAGTTCCTAAAAAGCGAAAGCCTAGGAAACATGCAGAAACAATTGTGGAACCCATATCTGAGCCTGACTGCAGCAATAAGCTTTCTTTGAATGAACTGTGCTGTGTGGACTTGCCTTCACCAAATTGGGCCAAACAAATTCCATTGAATAATGTTAGTGCAATGGTGTTTCACTGTAGCAATGTTGACAAAGATGGCAAACTATCTGCTGAAAAACTCATTTTTGTCTCAGAAAAAGACTCTTGTTTTAAGGCTGAAATATTCCTTAGGGGATTGAAAATTGAAAATAATAAATCCATTCAAGACAGAGAAGAATTATTGCAAATATTAAATGAAACAGATCAAATGCAAGTTTGCAATGGAGCAGGCACAGCAGAAGAATTTAAGAGTATGAACCTAAGCAAGCATGCAGCATATGAAAATGTAATATTCAGCCGACAATGCAATAGACTGAGTACTTCCCACATATGTATGCATTGCAAGTATCTTCGCCGCAGGTTGCTTCACAATTTGGCTCGCCGAAAACGTTTAGGTTTTAAAATAAAATCTTCAAAAAATAAGATTGTGAGTAGCCGAAAAATATCCAGGCTGGAAAAACGATTGTCTTCTGCCAAAAATGTGGTCAAGAGGATGCAACTTGAAAATGAAAAATTGTGTGACATTAATGAAGAGCTAAAGAAACTACCAGTAAAGCAACAAATAATGGTTAAACATTGTTTTCAAGCTGCAAAACGAAAATCAACACGTGGTTTCAACTACAGTAATGAAGGGATCTTAGAGTGTTTGTTTATGCATATGAAGAATCCAAAACTGTACGAACATATACGGCGGAATAACATTATGGTTCTACCATCTCGGCGAACAATCAGAAAATATTTAGCTAATTATAACAGTGGTTTTGGCTTCAATCCTAAAACATTTCATTTGATTAGGGAGAAGACAAAAACTATGGACAATTTTTTGCTACATGGAGGACTAATTGTTGATGAAATTAAATTATCTGAAAACTTGCAAGTGAAGTCAAACGGCCAGATCGAAGGATTTGTTGATTTAGGACATTATACTTCGGATGAAATGAAAAAACAACAATGTAATCATGGTTTGCTATTCCTTTTCTCTCCTGTCAGTGGAAATTGGAAGCAAATTATTGGAGTATTTGCCACTAACAAAAATATTAATGGACTTCTTCTTTCAAAGCTCCTGGTTGAAGCTATTGTTCTCACAGAAAATGCAGGTTTGTTTGTAAATTTTGTCACTTGTGATGGAGCTTCATGGAACCATAACATGTGGAAAACGTTTGGCGTTTCAGGAGAAATGTCCAACGTTATATACAAAATTGTACATCCTGTTGATGTTTCAAGGTATTTGCACTTTATTTCTGACTTTCCACATCTGGTTAAATGTATGAGAAACTCTTTTGTTGATAAAGGCTTTTGCTTACCAGAAGGTGAGGCAAGAATTGAACAGATTGAGGCAGCATGGAAAGAAGATCGGGACAATGCTACTTTGAAAGCTATGCCGAGAATCACAAAAGTTCATCTTCATCCAAATAATTTTGAAAAAATGCGTGTCAATTATGCATTTCATTTGTTCAGTGATGAAGTTTTGAAAGGACTTTATGTTTACAAAGAGAAATGTGAAGTGCAATATGGTTCCTGTGAGGCAACAATTTTTTTCATAAGCCTTATGAAAGATTTAATCAATGTTATGAGAGCAAGAACTCCAAAAGAAAGTCTGCAATTAGAATCCACGAAACACCAAATTATAACAGATTTTTTGGAGTATTTGGATCAGTGGGAATCTTTTTGTGGTCCCAAAAAGATAGGATTTTTGAGCTCTAGTACAGCTACTGGTCTTAGAGTCACATTAAACTCGACTGTTTCCTTGCTGAAATACCTTGGAGAAAGCATCAATCAAACCTATTTGATGACATCACGATTAAGTCAAGATGCTATAGAAAATATTTTTGGAATCATTCGTCAGTCATCTGGCTGTAATGACCATCCTACTCCAACACAGTTCCTTATTACAGTCAATTGCCTCAGCTTCTATAATTTGGTCAAGCCTCCTAAAACAGGAAACAGTGAAGTCGAAGTTATAAATTCATATATTAGTGAAAGCTCCTGTGATACAGAAAAAATTGACAACTTGCTGAATGCTGGAACGTTGCAGGATGCCTTTGACTGCTTTTCTTCTTCCAGTGCATCAAATATTCATCCTTTTTGCTCAAGTACTGACCCAAACCATCAACTTCTTGTATATCTTTCCGGATATGTTGCAAGAAAATTTTTTGTCGAAACAAATTGCAAGGACTGCAAAGAATATTGTGTGATGTCTCTGGAAGAAAAAGAGAACTTCAAAGGAACAATGATATCCCATTTTGATAGAGGTGGGTTATTTTATCCATCATCTAACCTTTTAACATTTGTTTCTCAGTTAGAGAAAATAATAGTGGAATATTTTAAGTCCCGTTCATTGCATCGTGATAGCATTTCAGATGTCATAAACAGCCTTATTGAAAAAAAATTAAATTTAGTTGGTTGTATCATTCATAAAAACGATCTGAGTTTTCGAATAGTAAAATTCTTTTTGCTTACTAGATTACATCTTTTTGTTAAGGGCCTAAATAAATCAATGCAAGCATGCAGGGAAAAGGTTAGGCAAACTAAATTAAGGCGTCTCAATTAGCTTGAAAGTTTCTTTTTTGTTTTTACATGTGTGTATTAATTATCTTGTGGTGAATGCATATTTCAATGTGTTACTTTTATGTTTATTTTAAAAAATAATTAACCTTATACACATATTTGAATTTAGATATTATGTATTCTAAAAATGTAATTAACCATGGTTAACTAATTGCTTGAATATTTTAATTGTTCAGAAAAACAGTTTATAATGTGTACTAGGTACTTTGTGTATGTTCTTCTATTATTTTGTTTTTCTTTCATAAATACATTATTTATTTAAAGTGACTAGTATTGAGAAAGAGATTTGCTTGAAAACAATATTTACTTTATTACTGCAAGTGTCGCTTATTGTTAAACTCTTTTCTTACATATTGCTGGCATAAATTTAAAGAAATCTTTTTGGTACATATAGTCTCACCATTTTATAGTAAATATACTTTTTTGTTTTATTAATTTTTTATCTCATTAAATATGATTTTTCAAATGTATTATAAGCTTTGCCTGAAAACAATATTTACTTTTGTACAGGAAGTGTTTATTGTTTTGCCTCTTATCTTACATATTGCTGGCATAAATTTTATTTCGAAAAATAAAAAATATATCTTTTTGTACATATGTTCCTCACCACATTATAGTAAAAATACTTTTTTTTTTTTTAAATTTGGTTTTTATCTTGGTAAATATGATTTTTCAAATGTATTGTGAATATTTAGTTTGCCTGAAAACTATTTATTTTGTACAGGAAGTGTTGTTTATTGTTTTAACTCATTTCTTACATATTGCTGGCATACATTTTATAAAAATATCTTTTTGTACATATATTCTCACTATATTATAGTAAAAATACTTTTTTTAGTTTTATTTGTTTTTTATCTCTGTAAATATAATGATTTTTCAAACGTATTGTGACTATTTAGTTTGCCTGAAAACAGTATTTATTTTTGTACAGTACTCTTTTCTTGCATATTGCTGGCATAAATTTTATTTAAAAAAATAAAAAAATAACTTTTGTTTTACGTATATTCTCATCATATTGTTCTAAACTGAAAATATTGTTGCTAATTTTTGAAGGGCAAAAGACGTTTGTACGGTAATTGAACGTTTAATTTTGTAGCATTAAAGATTTTTTTTTATTGAAAATATATTCTAAAATTATTTTAAATTTTATTTCGAATATAATTTTGAAAAGTACGAAAGTTAACTCCTCACATTTAGAAGAGGTGAATACTTTGCAAGGAATATATATTCATTTTCATTAATCCTTTAAATGGAGGGAAAGTGTTCGCAGCGCCACCTAGTGAAATGGGTGAGTTCGAAAGCCACATCCGTCAAGCTGCTTTCCACACTATCCATTCTAGACACTATACCTCAGTGATCAATGGGAAAAAAGTGGAACAGAGGGGGAAATAAGATACGACCCTTATTATGAAAAAATAACCAAAACATTTAAAATTATGACCGAACAGTCAGTTCAAAATCAGAAAGCAGCTCAAAAGAAACAAAACGAAATCCAATTAAAGAAAGCGGTGAAAACGCGACTGCGAGTCGGAGAGTTAGTTTTTATAGAGTCAAAAACTAGGAATGAAATCACCACTTGAGCATAATCAGTGCAGTTATTCCATGTGATCAGCCACTTTGTGCGCAGAAAGGACTGGAAGAGGGAAGGGGTTTTGTTAAACCGTCAGGGGACGTTTGGTCAACAGGATGTGACGTCATCAATGCCTCAGGTAGGAGCACAAGTAAAAAAAGACCCGTTAGGGAAGCATTGCGAACGAAAGGGGGTTCGAAATCACGTGTTCTACTCAGGCGAGGTCAGGAGAAATCCGTTTTGCCCAACGGTGGGGCCTTTCTCAGAAGGAGTGCAAAAGAAAGCAAAGCCTAAGAAAGAAAAAAAAAGGAAATTGCTATGACAGGAAAAGCGGGTTGAAATTGGAAAGGATTGGTTGTAAGGAAATATGGTGGCTTGCCAAAAAGATTGACAATGTGCTTTCAATGTATAAGTTATCTGAAGTATTTAATGCATTTAATGAAAGGCATAAGTTTAATATTGAAACGCACACAAAGAAGTAATGACCTGGTTTTGATGGGGTTTAAAAAAAATTAATGCAATTTGAGACTTAAAACTTTTTTTAAAATCTGCATATAATCCCATTTTTCACATTAAGTTTTGCTTTCCACGTCAGCAAGATGGCGGCCTTCAGCACCAATACACTTATGCAGTCCATTTCATAAGTTTTTGGAAACTTTTCTGCACATTTCAAGGGGTATGGCGGATATTTCCTCGATAATTCGGCCCTTTAGCTCTTCTAAAGTATGGGGAACTTTCTCCTTCAAATAACCCCACAAAAAAAAAAAAAAAGCTTAGGGACCGTAACATTACGCGGGACATTGAAATGCACACAAATAGGCAGTCTATTCTCTTTGCGTGGAAAAATAGACTGCATCAGTGTATTGCTGCAGAAGGCCACCATCTTGCTGAAGTGGTATTCAAAACCTAATGTAATAAGAAGTTCCGTCTAGAACTATACGAGCCTACTTTCCCGTATACACCCAACCTCAAACTTATAATATAGCTATCACTTTCTCTCTCTTTCACATTTAGCTTTAGTTCTTAATTACTTCAAATATACTTTTTTCAACGGATAATACATATTCATTCACTCAGTCATTCATTCTTTCATTTATTCAGTCATTCATTTACTCATTCATGTAGTTATCACTCGTTCATTTATTTTTTCATTCATTCACTCATTTAATTACTTTATCATCTATTCACTCACTTATTCATTCATTTGTTCTTTCACTCATTCATTTATTCATTCATTAATTATTTCACTCTTTCATCGATTCAATCATTCATTCTTTCACTCATTCATTCATTCATTTATTTATTTATTGAGAAATGCCCTTAAAAATCCCGATCAAAAATTTCATAAAAAAACAGGCTTGTTCAGTTCTTGTTGAACTTCGTATCAGTACATGTTCTACAGCGTAATATCTTTCCGATAAAGTTTGTTGCGAGCCAATCCGTCGTTTAGATCAGGATTTATATGGGATTGAAATTTCCCGTAGGCGCAAATGTTAATTTGGTACCTTTTCATTATCAAGACGCAAATCTCGCCGAGAAAAATTTTTGGCGACGGACCACGCAAAAGGATAACAGCGACGATATTCCGCCGTTTGGCGTTATTAGTTGCATCAGTTTTGGCGACTTTATCGCCTGCGCCGGAATAATGGAAAAAAGCCGCAATTTTTTTTTTTTTTTTGAACTGTTCAAAAATGAACAAAAACTGTTCAGATCAATATTTCACGCCGATAACTTCTTCCAATAAGCTTGCAATAGGAGCTTGGGTCTTGTGCCCAGAGTTTACATAATTCGCTTCAATTTTGTCCATAGGCGCTAATGTAAAATTTTTTGAACTGTTCAAAATTGAACAAAAAATTGTTCAAATCAAAAAGTAAAATATGGAAATGAGATATCCTCGCCGAGATCTTTCGAATGCAAAAAGAATTTTTCAAATAGGACAATTCGTTCAAAAGTTATTAGGGGGGGTTAGACCGACAGACCGACAGACACACTTTTTCCCCATATCAAAACCCTACTCTTAATTTTTTTATTTTTCAATCTTTATTTAATTACTTAACTTATTTTTGACTTTTCTTGATTTCTAACGATATTTTCACGATACCATTAAGCCTTCTTTCATGCTTTATTATTATTTTTTTTTACTTTTACGGGAAAGTAGGCTAAAAAATGGGATTATATGCAGATCAATATTAAAAAAAGTTTTAAGTCTCAAACTGTATTAGTTTTTTTCATAACCCTTCAAAACCGGGCCATTACTTTAGCCCCACCCTGTATATATATATATATATATACTAATAATAATAAAACAGCAAGTATGTCTATCCGTCTGTCTGTCTGTGACCGGCGTAGGGCCAAGACCGTTCGGCGGGTTTTCATGAAATTTTGCACGAAATTAGTTTGGAACAGGGGGGTGTGCACATCGGGAGAGTTTTCTCTGAAATTCGAATTTGTTCTCTTTTTATTTCACTTTATAGCCGAAAATTGCATAAAATGGTCTTTTTCTATGGGAAGAAATTATCGCATCGTTTCGAACTTCATACAATTGAGAAGCGGGTGAAAAAACTACTCCAGAAAGAGCTTTTCTCTAAGTGCTAAATTTTTTTCTGTTTTATTGGTTTTTATCTCGGTAAATATGATTTTTCAAATGTATTTCAACCTATATCCCTTGCATTGTGAATATTTTGTTTGTTGTTTATTGTTTTAACTAATTTCTTACATATTGCTGGCATAAATTTTATTTAGAAAAATAAAAATATCTTTTTGTACATATATTCTCACCATATTATAGTAAAAATACTTTTTTTTTTTTTAAATTTGTTTTTTATCTTGGTAAATATGATTTTTCAAATGTATTGTGAATATTTAGTTTGCCTGAAAACTATTTATTTTGTACAGGAAGTGTTGTTTATTGTTTTAACTCATTTCTTACATATTGCTGGCATACATTTTATAAAAATATCTTTTTGTACATATATTCTCACTATATTATAGTAAAAATACTTTTTTTAGTTTTATTTGTTTTTTATCTCTGTAAATATAATGATTTTTCAAACGTATTGTGACTATTTAGTTTGCCTGAAAACAGTATTTATTTTTGTACAGTACTCTTTTCTTGCATATTGCTGGCATAAATTTTATTTAAAAAAATAAAAAAATAACTTTTGTTTTACGTATATTCTCATCATATTGTTCTAAACTGAAAATATTGTTGCTAATTTTTGAAGGGCAAAAGACGTTTGTACGGTAATTGAACGTTTAATTTTGTAGCATTAAAGATTTTTTTTTATTGAAAATATATTCTAAAATTATTTTAAATTTTATTTCGAATATAATTTTGAAAAGTACGAAAGTTAACTCCTCACATTTAGAAGAGGTGAATACTTTGCAAGGAATATATATTCATTTTCATTAATCCTTTAAATGGAGGGAAAGTGTTCGCAGCGCCACCTAGTGAAATGGGTGAGTTCGAAAGCCACATCCGTCAAGCTGCTTTCCACACTATCCATTCTAGACACTATACCTCAGTGATCAATGGGAAAAAAGTGGAACAGAGGGGGAAATAAGATACGACCCTTATTATGAAAAAATAACCAAAACATTTAAAATTATGACCGAACAGTCAGTTCAAAATCAGAAAGCAGCTCAAAAGAAACAAAACGAAATCCAATTAAAGAAAGCGGTGAAAACGCGACTGCGAGTCGGAGAGTTAGTTTTTATAGAGTCAAAAACTAGATTCAGGACAAAATATGATGGCCCATTTCAAATAATTCAAATAAATTCCAAGAATGTCGTGACCGTTGAGAGCATACATGTTAGCCACCCATTCGTGACGAAAGTCAATACGCGCAGAATTAAAATTTTGCCTGAACGGCTAGAGCATTTAAAGTAAAAAAAAAAAAAAATGATAATCACAGTAATGTTAGCAACAGTGGGTAAAAATTGTCATTGCAACAACCATAAATAAACTGGAATATATTGTTTATGAAGGTACAACATTGAAACTTACCGCATGATTTTCGGATGCTTTGAAGAAAAATTCCAGTCATCAATGCAGCTACATTCTGCTTTAATTTAGACTCAGCCGAAGAGCGCTGTAAACCATAAAATAGACATAATATTGGGGGCATAAAAGAAATGCAGGTGAATAATATTAGGTTCTGTAAGGGGAGATGAGTATTAATGATGAGATTAATAAGAAGAGATTAATAATTAGAGGAACGAAATCACCACTTGAGCATAATCAGTGCAGTTATTCCATGTGATCAGCCACTTTGTGCGCAGAAAGGACTGGAAGAGGGAAGGGGTTTTGTTAAACCGTCAGAGGACGTTTGGTCAACAGGATGTGACGTCATCAATGCCTCAGGTAGGAGCACAAGTAAAAAAAGACCCGTTAGGGAAGCATTGCGAACGAAAGGGGGTTCGAAATCACGTGTTCTACTCAGGCGAGGTCAGGAGAAATCCGTTTTGCCCAAAGGTGGGGCCTTTCTCAGAAGGAGTGCAAAAGAAAGCAAAGCCTAAGAAAGAAAAAAAAAGGAAATTGCTATGACAGGAAAAGCGGGTTGAAATTGGAAAGGATTGGTTGTAAGGAAATATGGTGGCTTGCCAAAAAGATTGACAATGTGCTTTCAATGTATAAGTTATCTGAAGTATTTAATGCATTTAATGAAAGGCATAAGTTTAATATGAGAATAAAAGTTTCCTACTATACAATTGAATATTCCTAGTGATTGCTGGTAGAAATAAAAAGTAATAATGTTTTTACTTTCTTTCCTCATGAGTTCACGGGGGGAATGATTTATTAATAATATAGATATGAATTGTACTAAAACTTATTGCACCATGAGACTAATTGACTTCAGTTGAATAAAGATATGTCAGCTGCGTGCAGGGAATGATGTTCCATTTCAACATTCTAAAAAAAAAACACGAGAATATTTGAACTGTGTAGCTCAAAGTGCAGTCAATTTCGGACTCATGTGCCTCTTCCGTGTTCAAGCAAAATGCACCAGTTGAACTGTGTATAAAGGAGATCAATTTAGTAACAATTCCACTGCTAATTGTTGTAGAAAATCGAATTTATATGGCATAATACAGACTATATATTATGGTCAATGGTATGGTCAATTTTCACAACAAGTGGGCATGGAGAACCCTCTTTTAGAAAAGGAGGCGGATTAAATATTTTTCTTTTTATTCATTAATATTTGTAATATTTGTAGGTTACATCGTATTAAATTAATTCATTCTCTGTCAATTTGGGTAGCAATTTTTTCTCTCAATAAAAAAAAAAAAGAAAAAAACTAGAAGTGCCAAGGGGGGCAATTTCTTGCACTTCCGATTGGGTTGAAAGCGGTGCACAGCTTACAATGCAAGCGGGAGGCGTATTAATGTAATTTTTTTTGGTTATCGGAGTACAGTGTTCAATTGATGGGGTAATTATATGACTGCGGGCAGTCTCTTATATTATTTTATGGGATTATCACTAATGCAATGATCACCATTCGCTGTAAGGTTGAAAATTTAAAACAGTGGCTAATTATTAGCTACCTCTACTAAAGTTGGTTCAGTTTGATTTAAGTTCGGTATAGATTGATTTAAATGTATGTGACCTACGTAATGTTTTTTTTTCAATGCTGTCAATTTTTTTAAAGAGTTCATGAAGTTGACATAATTTTATAAGAGCATATTTTTTTAACTCATGTGGGTTCTCCATTTGTCTGTTTACTTGTCTCCACGTCCTGAGCAACCGATTTCTAGGCATCCTCACCATTACCAATTTATTAAGTGTGATGTATGTATATAATTTTTTCTCCAGGTTTGTCATATTGCTGTTATTGTCAATTGTAGCACCATGTTTCCCATGACTAGGTGGGAAACAACCCATGTGGAAGGAATTGTAAATATCTTATAAATATTAATGTATTGTAAATATTGACCCATGAGCCTTAGCAAATAAGATGAGTTATTAATTATTTTTTTTTTTGCTTTTTTTTGATGTGCAAGGGAAGGAATCTGTCGTAACAGAAAGATGGGGGGTTACAATGTAATAGGCATTTTTACGACCAGCGGCGACAGTCCGTCTGGACCAACAATAGCTGAAGAGATTTTCTTAACAAAGGCCCATTGGAGGGATAAGATAAATACAAATTTTATAACTCAAGATGGCGGAGGAGGCAACAACACCGTGAGAACACCAGAAGCAAAACGCTCTGATTGCGTGGATCTTCGTACCGCCCCACTGATAAACTCGCCAGCCAACGGCCGACGGGAAGCGCCCTGGTTGGGAGAAATCTAAGAAAAGATGGGAGGCCAATTGAGCCTGAATTGGTCAAGACCTCCCATCAAATCAGCAAGAGGGGTTTTGGTGAATAAAAACCAAAAACATCATCAGAAAACATCATCAGAGAACACCAGAGATACATAAGAACTGCATCAGAGCATCATCAGATCTGGACAGAGGTGATCAGTTTTTCCCTGAAACCACTTCATCTTCCAAGGCAGAGATGGGCCCCTTCTGTACAATTTTTGATTGACAACATCTGCCGTCTATAAAATAGGCGCGGCAGGCCTCTTCTGCAAGCAGGACTATGATGATCACCATTCGCTTCCGGGCGAGGAAGGATCGCCCACCGACACATATGGACTAAAATTCACAACAAGTGCTGCCCGTTGGATCCGGACATGGTTCGTTCCCTGCACATTTCCTTTTCCTTTTTAATAGTAGTAGTCTCATGGGCCTAAGTTAATATCTGTATAAGTGAATAAATTAATCTAGTTAACCAAAAAAATTTGTGTTTTATTGTCTATGCCACTTTACGTATCACGCGCCCTGATGTCGTGAACCTGGCCGCGACATTCATGATGAAATAGTGTGTACGTTAAACTCTCTCTAACAGTGTACGTTATGTAGAAATGACGTAGTTGTAGTGTGAATAATGTTTCCATTTTGTCAACTGGGCTAAAATTATAATATTGTCTCATTGAAAATACGCCATATGCTTTCATTCCATCAACATAGAGCATTAAAAACTTCGAATAGCAGATGACTAATATATTATCGCAAGATGTGCGTGGGAGACATAACTGAATTTTAAAGGACGAAACGTAGTAAGGACTGTCTTGATTACTTTCTTGAAAATTACCTGGGGGTTTTCCGACATGAAACTTCACGCTAGAAGAATTTCATATGAATGTCAAATAAATAAATGGAGCAAGATTATATACGTCTAATTATTGACATTTTGTTAGCAACATGTTTATGTGTTATAGTACAATTGTTCTCAACTAGAAAAAAGGGATGTGAGATCGAACTATTTTTTTCATCAAATAAGTACGGTGATACGATTTCTTCCATAAAATTTTGAAGATACATGATGAAAAACAATTATACCCACCCCATAAGTGTAATATAAAACGATAAAGTAAAAGACAGGTGGTCAGTATAACAGGATATTTTGTAGTAGAAAAAAATATGGGAGTTCTGCATTTGGCACCTTTATCACCGCGGAATGAAAATAAATTAGTATCTCTGTTTAACTAAATTTGCGAGAAATATCTTTGTTGTACCACTTCTTGGTTGTAAGGTTGTCCGTTTAGCTCGCCTGATGCTTACATGATGGTAGCAGTATTATATTGTTTATGTTGCAAATCTAAATGAAACCCTGATGCTCAGTCTTATGTTTAGTCCATACGTATCTAGAAATTAAATACTGGATCTTTAAAAAAAAATCTTGCTTGTACTCCAAAGAAAAAGCTCTAATAGTCCTGAACGACTTTTATCTATATGCATATATGTCTCTTACGGCGGATTATGAATTAAAGTACTAATATAGAGGTAAAATTGCAAAAAAAAATTCCGACAGTTTGTTTAAAAGTTAATCGATGTGTGCTTGTTAGTTTAAAAGCTGTAAAATCCTACGCATTTTCAGGCCAATAGAAAAAACTTAGCACAAAAGTTATTGTTTTTTGAAACATTAATCTGGTCTGCGGGTACCAATAAAACATTAGAATAGCTTTATTTTAAAATATCATTTAGTAAAATTTTACAGCACATACCTTTTCATTATTTCGAAAATGCATAAATTAGTTTTTTCTTTTCTTTTTTATTTTAACCGTGCAGCATTTGAAAGCATAGAAAAGTACGCAAGTAAAATGTTTTCTGCAGTTTATCAATTAAGAGAAGAAGAATAGTGGAATTTAAATATTTCGTTCCAAATTAAGACAAAATAATATATTATGTTTCTCTCTAAGAAAACATTTCAAGATTAATTGCACATTTTGTGTATCCTCTATTATTTAAGCACGATTTTTAAAAATAAACTAACATACGACACAATTTTCCAAAACTTATTCTAATAGCTGAGAATTTTAATTTAATCGCTGCCTAAAAACCCTGATTAATGCTTTCTATTTTTAAACTGTCGGCATTAGTCTAAAACTTGAAAGATTCTTTCATTTTACGTAATTTATTTCAAATTTACATGTATTTTTTAATGAAATATAGTGAATCAAGTTACTGTGGGTTCAAAAAATAAAATTCATTAAATAGTTATAATTCTCACATGATATATTTTTTTATATAATTAACAGATTAGTTTGAAAAATAAGAAAGAATTCATTACGTTTCTTTCTGACAAAGTTTTTTTGTGATATCGTGCGAACATTTTTTTTTCTTTTCATGAGAGTATACAGGGTTTTTTTTTCCTGTTGACCACAGTTAAAAACATTACTGACCTACACAAAGTCATCAAAATGTGTTTCAGTCAAAAACTGACACATGAGGTGCCCAAAGAATATTTCAGATAAATACTTATATATATATGCAGGGTGGGGCAAAAGTAATGACCCGGTTTTGAAGGGTTATAAAAAAAACTAATACAGTTTGACACTTAAAACTTTTTTATTTTGATCTGCATTCAATCCCATTTTTTTACATTAAGGTTTAAACACCACTTCAGCAAGATTGCGGCCTTCAGCACCAATACACTGATGTAGTTAATTTCTGAAGTTTTGGTAATTTTTTCTGCACATTTCAAGGGGTATGGGGGATATTTCCTCGATAATTCGGTCCTTCAGCTCTTCTAAAGTATGCGGGTGATGTTTCTAAACTTTCTCTTTCAAATAACCCCACAAAAAAAAGCTTAGGGATCGTAACATTACGCGAGATATTGAAACGCACACAAAGAAGTAATGACCTGGTTTTGATGGGGTTTAAAAAAAATTAATGCAATTTGAGACTTAAAACTTTTTTTTAAAATCTGCATATAATCCCATTTTTCACATTAAGTTTTGCTTTCCACGTCAGCAAGATGGCGGCCTTCAGCACCAATACACTTATGCAGTCCATTTCCTAAGTTTTTGGAAACTTTTCTGCACATTTCAAGGGGTATGGCGGATATTTCCTCGATAATTCGGCCCTTTAGCTCTTCTAAAGTATGGGGAACTTTCTCCTTCAAATAACCCCACAAAAAAAAAAAAAAAAAAGCTTAGGGACCGTAACATTACGCGGGATATTGAAATGCACACAAATAGGCAGTCTATTCTCTTTGCGTGGAAAAATAGACTGCATCAGTGTATTGCTGCAGAAGGCCACCATCTTGCTGAAGTGGTATTCAAAACCTAATGTAATAAGAAGTTCCGTCTAGAACTATACGAGCCTACTTTCCCGTATACACCCAACCTCAAATTTATAATATAGCTATCACTTTCTCTCTCTTTCACATTTAGCTTTAGTTCTTAATTACTTCAAATATACTTTTTTCAACGGATAATACATATTCATTCACTCAGTCATTCATTCTTTCATTTATTCAGTCATTCATTTACTCATTCATGTAGTTATCACTCGTTCATTTATTTTGTCATTCATTCACTCATTTAATTACTTTATCATGTATTCACTCACTTATTCATTCATTTGTTCTTTCACTCATTCATTCATTCATTTATTTATTTATTGAGAAATGCCCTTAAAAATCCCGATCAAAAATTTCATAAGAAAACAGGCTTGTTCAGTTCTTGTTGAACTTCGTATCAGTACATGTTCTACAGCGTAATATCTTTCCGATAAAGTTTGTTGCGAGCCAATCCGTCGTTTAGATCAGGATTTATATGGGATTGAAATTTCCCGTAGGCGCAAATGTTAATTTGGTACCTTTTCATTATCAAGACGCAAATCTCGCCGAGAAAAATTTTTGGCGACGGACCACGCAAAAGGATAACAGCGACGATATTCCGCCGTTTGGCGTTATTAGTTGCATCAGTTTTGGCGACTTTATCGCCTGCGCCGGAATAATGGAAAAAAGCCGCAATTTTTTTTTTTTTTTTTGAACTGTTCAAAAATGAACAAAAACTGTTCAGATCAATATTTCACGCCGATAACTTCTTCCAATAAGCTTGCAATAGGAGCTTGGGTCTTGTGCCCAGAGTTTACATAATTCGCTTCAATTTTGTCCATAGGCGCTAATGTAAAATTTTTTGAACTGTTCAAAATTGAACAAAAAATTGTTCAAATCAAAAAGTAAAATATGGAAATGAGATGTCCTCGCCGAGATCTTTCGAATGCAAAAAGAATTTTTCAAATAGGACAATTCGTTCAAAAGTTATTAGGGGGGGGGGGCACAGACCGACAGACCGACAGACACACTTTTTCCCCATATCAAAACCCTACTCTTAATTTTTTTATTTTTCAATCTTTATTTAATTACTTAACTTATTTTTGACTTTTCTTGATTTCTAACGATATTTTCACGATACCATTAAGCCTTCTTTCATGCTTTATTATTATTTTTTTTTACTTTTACGGGAAAGTAGGCTAAAAAATGGGATTATATGCAGATCAATATAAAAAAAAGTTTTAAGTCTCAAACTGTATTAGTTTTTTTCATAACCCTTCAAAACCGGGCCATTACTTTAGCCCCACCCTGTATATATATATATATATATATATATATATATATATATATATACTAATAATAATAAAACAGCAAGTATGTCTATCCGTCTGTCTGTCTGTGACCGGCGTAGGGCCAAGACCGTTCGGCGGGTTTTCATGAAATTTTGCACGAAATTAGTTTGGAACAGGGGGGTGTGCACATCGGGAGAGTTTTCTCTGAAATTCGAATTTGTTCTCTTTTTATTTCACTTTATAGCCGAAAATTGCATAAAATGGTCTTTTTCTATGGGAAGAAATTATCGCATCGTTTCGAACTTCATACAATTGAGAAGCGGGTGAAAAAACTACTCCAGAAAGAGCTTTTCTCTGGGTGCTAAAATTTGAAGCCTCTAACTTAACTAGAAAAGAAGTTATGCGAGGTTTTTCTCTGTAGTTCGAAATTTTTTCACGGTAATTAACTTTAATTTTATTTGAATTGTTACCATGCCGACTGGCTTATGCTCCTTTTCTTTTTTAACGAATTAAAATTTTTTTCTTGCGATTTTTCTCATTTTGAGGAGCAGCAGATTTTTAATTAATTTCTTTCTTCTTCTTTTTAGCCTACTTTCCCGTAAAAGTAAAAAAAAATAATAATAAAGCATGAAAGAAGGCTTAATGTATCGTGAAAATATCGTTAAAAATCAAGAAAAGTCAAAAATAAGTGAAGTAATTAAATAAAGATTGAAAAATAAAAAATTTGAAAGTAGGGTATTGAGATGGGGAAAAAGTGTGTCTGTCGGTCTGTCGGTCTGTCTGTCTGTCTGTCGGTCTGTCCCCCCCTAATAACTTTTGAACGAATTGTCCGATTGGAAAAATTCTTTTTGCATTCGAAAGATCTCGTCGAGGACATCTCATTTCTATATTTTACTTGATTTGAACATTTTTTTGTTCAATTTTGAACAGTTCAAAAAAATTTAACATTAGCGCCTATGGGCGAAAATGAGGCAAATTATGTAAACTCTGGGTACAAGATCCATGTTCCAATGAACAAGCTTACTGGAAGAATCTCTTGGCGTGAAATATCAATTTGAACAATTTTTGTTCATTTTTGAACAGTTCAAAAAATTAACATAGTGCTTACGGGGAAATTTCAACCCTATATAAATCCTGATCTAACGGACCGATTTGCTTGGAACAAACTTTATCGGAAAGCTCTTATAACGTAGAACATGTAGAAATAGAAAATTTATCCAAAACTTACGAGCCTATTTTGCTATGAAATTTTTTGATCGGGATTTTCAAGGATATTTCTCAGTGACTCAATGAGTGAAATAATGAATGAATGAATAAATGAAAGAGTGAAAGAATAAGTCAATGAATAAATGAATGAGGAAAAGAATGAATGAATAAATTATTGAATAAATGAAAATATAAATAAATGAGTGAATAAATACATGAATGCGTAAATGAATGAATAAACACTTGAATGAGGTAACGAATGAATGAATAAATGCATGGCTGAATAAATGAAAGAATGAATGAGTGAGTGAATGAATATGTATTATCCGTTGAAAAAGGTATATTTTCAATAATTAGAACTAAAGATAAATAAGAAAGAGAGAGAAAGAGATAGCTAGATTATAAATTTGAATTTGGTGTATACGGGAAAGTAGGCTCGTATAGTTCTAGACGGAACTTCTTGTTTTTGTTTGAATTTTGATTATTCTTTTTTTAAACGAATTAAAATACTGCACAGGGGTTTCTTATTATTACACGGCTCTATTTAACTTGATTTATCACGGAAGTTTGTTACGTGGTTTTCGACCCAATATTTCTGCATAAAATATCTTCCAACTTTGCACACAAGCTTATCTTCCCGATGACAGTACAATATTCCATCCCTTTTATAATTTATTGGAACGTTACTTGGGCAAAAAAAATTAATAATTTTTGCTCTGGGGAAAATATCAGAATTATTATTTGTCGAATGGCAACGATAGCTTTGTTTAGAATTGTTTGGATAATGCAACGATGTTTTGAATTTTAAAATACTCAAATCATGGCGAAAAAAGAAACTTTGACGCAGCGGAAGAGGCGCCTGGATAAATAAAACCGTACAACTTAAAGCATTTTTTATCTTGTATTATTAAAGAAATGTTACCCTTTATTGCGATTTCTGTTATTCCAACTTATTATTACTATTTATATTTTTATTTTTTATATTTTTTTTTCTTCAGTGAATTAGCAAACATGTTCTTTGCCTATTTGGGCTCAGATGAAAGGTTTTACCGCTTTCAAAGCTTTTCTTGCTGCTGTTAGTTTCTGCAAGCTACAAAATTTCGTCTTTCTGTTTTACTGTCAATGAATAATAGATAAAATTTAATTATACTAAAAATGTATTAATTAAAACTATTCTAATGTCTTATAATCATCCTTTTTTGTGGGTCCTTGAACTAAACAAACAAAATGCGTTTTCTCTTAAATATTTTCTTTTTCGTTTTGTTTCGTTTCTTTCTTTCTTTTGTCCTCTTTTATTGTGCGTGTTTTGTACAAGAAAAAATGCTTAACTGTGTAGGATCGCTGGTTGATTGCCGTGGGCGGATAATTTTTAATTATGTTGAATATTATACATTTTAATAAAATAACATAACTTACGGGGCTGTACTTTCCCGGGCTGGACAGGGTCAACTCAGCTTTTCATCCATTTAGTGGGGTCGATAAAATGAGGGTCAAGCATGCTTGGGAACTGAACATTGGGGGTTCCGCGTCAAGCCGACCACGTGACCGGAACTATGCTTCTACACCCCAGGACCCTCGGTCTCGAAAACTGGGATGGGCACAGTAGGTCATGGCTCTCAAAAGCGTTGTTACGCCACTGAGTTTAGTTTTACACAATGGCGAACCGATTGGTCTTTTCATTTTTTGACACGGGCATAGCCGTGCAGGTACCGCTAGTATATATATGTCGGTTCTTTGCTTGTGTCTAGGGGTTACTTCAGTAACGACTCACCATAAAGATATAAAAAATGACTATATTAACGATTAACAAAAACTATTTACAAAACTAACTTCGAATAAGAACATCAACACCATTCAAGCACCGCATCGCTTACACCTCCACACAGGACGGAGTCTTACTCAGAACTACTCGCTTACGCTCCTTTCCGCCTGATGGCGCTGCTGTAGAGGTCTCCTCGTACTCTACATATATATATATATGTATATATTTACATATTAGTTTGGAAGCTCTATGTAATTACTCGTAGTTTGCCCAAATGGCTTAAATTTTTCTTAACAGTTTACGTTCTGGCAACATAAACCATTTTTTTCTCTTCATGGTTCGGACTCACACCTGTGCTTGTAACTTTTTCAAGGTAGTTAAGCTTTATTCAATGCTTTATCTATAACTTTTTTCTTAAGCTATTTTTAGGGTCGTAAGGAACTCCATGACTGCTTTTTCTAAATTACGTTTGATTTATTATACTTTTTTCAATTTTTGCGCTTTAAGTTATGCATTGCAGGAGAAACGACCGTCGGATGGTTTGGGTTTACAAGACTAGGGGGGTTTGGGAAGACTAGAATATAGCATTCCATTTATTTCTTCTTATTAATTAAGGCAGTGAGAAGCGAAGAGATGTAAATGGACCAAAAAACGATTCCGAGAAAAACACGTTCTAAGTTTGGATCTTATGGGACTTTTAATGGTAATTTTCTTCTAAATCAGGTTGTTGCGGAAGACTAACAAATCTCGCCACAATGTAGAATAGTGCTTTCCCTATCATTTCCACTGGTTATCTCCAAATTTTCTGTATTGTCACTTACACCCCTTCGCTTCTAAGTGCCTCAATTTATATATTATATATATATATATATATTGCTGTGATCTAAATGTGTTTGTTTTTTGTTCCATTTGTTATATCGGTGTTTTATTTATGTATTCCGTTGTAACATTTTAAAGTTTTACCTTTTAAATTTGCATATATATATATATATGTGTGTGTGTGTGTGTGTAATGTATGTATACACACATATACATATATAGGTGAACATTTGGAAAGAGGGCGCTAAAAAATAAGAAATACAAACCAATTCAAAATCAGTTTCTTTCCCAGTAGCTCTAACAATGTTATTTTTTCTCGTTATTTTTGTATTTAGTGATATTCTCGCTAAAAATTAAGCTCACATTTAGGCTTTATGTCCATTAGCTTCTGTTCTAAATGCTTTTTTTTTGTTCAATGGACAAGTACATTGAAATCAACTAAAGAAAACGTACTTCAGATGTATTTCGAAATACAGATTAAACGTAGTACGTTGTACCCCAACGTTTTTAGGGGTACAACGTAGACCTACCTCCTCGTGGTGTACCCCGGACAACTTATTTATACGGCTAACCGGTCTACAATGTTTTGGCATGCGTTCTAAATTTCGTTAAGATAGGATTAAATTTAAGTCCTGGAGTAGAGAAGACCTTACCTTGCTAACATTCCCGATTGCCCACGACGTGAGGCAGTGCCATTGTTTCGGTTGGTAGTAGGACATGGCTGCCAGAGTGAGCATCTCCATGGAATTGGTATTTTTGACTCAACTCTTTGTTCATTATGCAACCTGGGAGAACCCTTAAATAGAGCTCATCTGCGTCGATGCGGTGCACTTGGTGGCTCTGCCGACTCAGAGACCGCCCTGTGCTGGAGAGTTAGAGAACCCCTGAGGCTACAATGACTTCGGTCATTTTTTCTACATTGTACTTGTACATGTTCTACTTATTATGCATTTTCTACTTCTCAATGTAACCCGCCTTGCCTGCTGGAAATTTTAAAAAAAAGATTAAACTTAAAAGTATTGACAAAAATAAATGTTTCCCTTGTTAAAAGTTATTTTCACAGTCATGCACAAAGACACATTAAAAACCTGCAACGTGGGAATACTACTTCCTTTTTCAATTTTAAAAGAAAGTACTTCACAAGCATTTTAAAGGAACTTTCTATGTTCTCATCTTTTTAACACTATCTTCCCTTTTCTTTTCCACATAAAAATCAAGGTAAAACTTACTATTCAAACTACGTTAAGTCAAGTCTTTGGAAAAATTACCGCGTTTATGTTCGGTTATATCTCTAAAATTAGCATTACAAATACTCATATTGCTTAAAATTCCAAACTTTAAAGAGTTTCAAAATGAGTTGCTTTTAAATTGTGCATATATAAAAGTTTATCCGAACTTTCATTCTCCTCTTTTCTCACATTCTCAACGTGCTGCACTTTCTACCTTGAGGAATAAATTCGTTCTTGAAAAGAGTCTAAGATAGTTCGCGACTAAACAACTTAATTGACTTTAAAGAAATTAGAGTTTCAAATGTTAAGGGCATTCAGAAAGCATTTCCTTCGAAAATTATGTTTCTTGAATGTCGTTCTAATTAGTGCATTTAATAAGGTTAAACAGCATGTCCCTGAAAATTGAATATGAAAATTGGTTGTGCATTTCTGTTTGAAGAATAGCTAGACGCTAACTCCAACCCTCCCAAAGAAGTGAATCTCCCTTTTACAAAATAAAGTAACTGTTCTATAAGTAAAAAATAAGTATTCACCTTCTGTGAAGAGCAGTGCACTAATTTATGCATTTAATTGTTAATTATTAAACTGGTCATCCAAGATATTTTTAACTTTTTTATTTAATTGATTATCATCACCGTAGCTACCTGTGAATATATCATCTAATTTGAACATAAAAATTTAATTAATAATTATTTTTTTTTAAAAATAGTTAATTGATACAAATGAAATTCAACTCTTCTTCACATTGCGAGACACCTGTAAGAAATTTAATGCACTTTTAACGGTTATGTTTGCTATATATTTTCAATAGACATATTTGTGCTATATTTTTATTGAAAAACAAAATGTATACAGATATAATTATCGTACAATTTTAAAAAAGTCTTCTTTAAATACCACACTAATACTAATAGTATTACAGCAAAAAGGAAATATGTTTCATGGACAACTGTTGTACCACCCCCGTATTGAAAAGGTTAATACAATGCTGAGGACTATAAAATGAACTTCAAAAAAGAAAAAAAAATACATTCGCCCTTTCCGCGCAAAGTAAAAGATAAAAATAAATCTTCTAAACTGATGAAGAAAGGCTTATGTTCTCGATGAGTTAAGAAGAATGAAACTGAAAGAAATGAAAATTAACAGGGAGGAAATTATTACTTTTTGCTCTTAAAAATAATCAATTCCCACTGCGCATATATGTAAATAACATGACAAGTCATTTATAGCAAACAAATAGTAAAATTTCGGATAATTTTACTATTTGTTATAGTGAAATTTAAAAAAAATAATTTATTACTTCTTTATTTTTTACTGTCTCAGACACAAATCTCTAAAATTAAAAGCGAAACGTTCAAAACAAGTACGAAAAAAAAAACTTTACTAATGATAAAATTACTTAATTAAATTTCTATTTATTTACAAACGTTGCTGCAAATATTTGCTAGTTTAATTTTGTTACCGACTACTAAATGATTCATCTATTTTTAAGGTATAGCTGTTCGGACCTAAACGAAAACCCAAATTTGAAACAAGCATTTTTAGAACATCAAGATATCTACTCAAATAACACAATGAATTCTGTTTGGAATGTATTTTTACTAACATTCGGTAAACATCAATCTTATTTTCGTCCAACGTATAGATAGGTATTCGTTTTAATTATTTATGCGTTTTTGCATCAAAAATTTACAACTTTTGTGTTACCTGCGCGAGGAAAACTACTGATTTAATTAATTTCCCAACCTTTTCATAGTAACGCTGTATGGTCTGTAAACTTTGTAACGTGTTACTTCGGGGTAAATGACACGAGATCTAAAAAAAGGTTTTTTTTTTTTTTTTAATGTAAGTATTATAAATAAATATAGAGGTTGGGAATTGTGTAACTTGTATATAGGTTTTTGCACACAATTTATTGACGCTCAAAGCTTTATATTCTTAAGAGTTTTCTTTCATAAATAGAGTAATATATTTTAATGCAGTATTAGGTTAAGTATTCATCGTATTAAAGTAAAAGTCAAATATTTCAGTCGCATGATTAAATACATTTTCTGATTAAATATTTTAGGAGTTTTTCACTATTCACATTTATGGAAATACCTGATAGAAAAAAAATAACAAGGACAACGTCAGATTTTAAGTTTAGTTGCTCCATCACGGATGCTATATATGGGTGAAAATTAGCGGTCGCCACTCGCCAAGCGGCGATCAAAGGTAGTAAAAGTGGACATTAAAAAATGCGTCATCGATCGCCACTCCTGCACGTTCACTTTTTAGCATATTCTGTAATCGTTTTCTTTTTTTTTTTTTTTTTCTTCTCACGCCGTTCGGAATGAATTTTTCTAGCTTTTTTGCCATGATTTTTTTTTTTTCATGGAAACATGCCAATATTGAACACGTGCTTTGCCGAAAATTTCATGTCAAATTTCAACTTTCACTACCTTTCAGCATCCAGTATATATAAATCAGTTTAACAGTTCGAAATAATTTTAGCATGTGCTAATTCAAATCTGAATATTTCTTGTTTTATTTTAATAATTAATTTATTTCCTAAACAGTTTTAGAGTTAGTTCTCAATTCTTATTGGCAATTTTAAAAAATGACCCTAACGAAACTGAGTCTACCGGCCCTGGCGACTAAATAAATTTCCTAGTTTTAACCTATTATGCTATACTGTATTCAGGGCCCGATTTACATTTTGAATCACTAGAGGCACCTCTCATGTTTGGGGGCCCCTCACGCAACAAATTTTTTTTTAAACATAACATTGAGTATTTGTTTGTAAAACTTGCCAGTCATACCAAAATTTGGGGGGCCCCAAAGCGCAAAAACTAACTTGTTTTTCAAATTTCAAAGAGTCCGACTAATATTTGGGAGCCCCCAAATTGCAAAATGATTTTGTTTTTAAACTACAAAATGTTTGAATAAAATCTAGGAGCACCCAAAGTGCAAAATCGATTTTGTTTTTCAAATTTCAAATTGTCAGACCAAAATTTGGGGGCCCCCAAAGTGAACATTTCTTGTGGTTTTAAAATAATATACACATTTTCTGTGAAGCAACAGAACACAAACAGTTTGTTTTTGAAAGATGCTATTTTTAAATATTTTTCTAAAAAAGTTTAAATTACAAAAAAATAATAATAATAACCAAAATTAGGGGGCCCCCTGAAAGTGGGGGCCCTAGGCCCGGGTCTCACGGGCCTATTGGTAAATAAGGTCCTGACTGGTATTAACTAATAGTAGGGGGCTCTCGCTCTGCTCACTATCACTCGTCAACCCCCGTCCGGAACTGCAAGCAATTCCATTCGGATCCCTTCGCGATGCAATTCCGTTGCGCATGCTCTCCAATTACTACTTTCTTGCAATATCTAGCAGGTCATCAATGTACAATCGGTCTACAATCATGTGCTCATTTATGTTCTTGTCAAATTAGTTACAAAGGGAAATAACTAAATAAATGAATAAATTCAAAAAAATAAACAAATAAATAAATCCAAAACATAAATAAATAAATAAATCGAGTTTAATAATTCTTTGCTTAAAACAGTATGTATGGCATAATTAATTGATGTCTCGTATAAATGTCACTACAAATCAATGTTAAGTCATAAACTTAAGTATAATTTAACTCTATGAATATTCAAAAGTAAAAATTTTTAAAGCATGAAATTTTAAATGCAGTCACGCCAACCTGTTACCAAAGCTTTAAAGAATTAAAATGTTTTCAAAATTCATTGATCAATTATCTAACATTGTCACTTAAAATTAAGGCCGAAGTAGCTCTAGACATATTTGTTTGCCATGCGCGTTAATCTTACGTGCATTCTTATGACATTTTTACTTGCAATGTCGTAAACGAAAATTTCAAGCTACTTTTTTTAACCCTTATTTTAATAGAATAATAAATGCTTTGAAACTTTCTCTTTTTAAAGCAATTTAAAAACATAAATGCTGTCTAAGCGATGTGAATTTCGGAGCATGAAAAATATTTTCATACGGAGGTTTTTGCATTAAATATTCATAAAGTAATGAGTTCTTAAATAACAAAGGGTTGCTGCTTAAGTTTTTAAACATATTTTCTTCTTTTGAAGGAGCATATACACGAAAAATGAATTTTTCCAGCCATTGTGTCAAATTAATTCTTCGTATATTTCAATACCGAAAAAAAATTCAATATGTTTTTATTGAAAAGTTATGTTATTTCATAGACACTAAAAAATATAACTTTTACATTTTCTTACAAGGATAAAATTATTATGGTAATCAATGCAAATTCTGTGTCAAAATAAAAATGTTCGAAATCACGATATTAATAGAATAATAAGTATCTTCATTATTTTGGGGAAGGGGGAAATATTTTAGACGCTTTGTTCTGAACAGACTGTTCGGCACTTTGGGTTGCCGAAGCAGCTAAGAAAAATATGAAATAAGCAGCTAGGAAGAGAGCTAATTGAAGACCGTATTGTAAACAAACATCTCCTCAACTTTTCAAAAATTCGGGATATTTACCACATTTATGTCTAACTAGCGGTACCCGCACGGCTATGCCCGTGTAAAAAAGTGAAAAGACCAGTCGGTTTTTCCCTTTGTGTATATAGTGATAACTTTTTTAGGTGTAAATTATGTTACTTTATCAAAATGTATAGCATTCCACATAATTAAAATTTAGCTGCCCACGGCAATCATCCAGAGATCCTACACATTTAAGCATTTTTTTTTACAGAACACACACAATAAAAAAGGAAAAAGGAAAGAAAGAAACGAAACAAAACAAAAAGAAAATAATTAAAAGAAAATGCATTTTGTTTGATTAGTTCAAGAACCCACATAAAAAGGGCGATTATAATAAATTAGAATAGTTTTAATTACTAAATTTTTAGTATAATTAATTTTTATCTATTATTTATTGACATTTAAGGCGGGCAAAGACGCTACGTTTTGTACAACCTTTTGTCTGCGCAGTCTTAAGACTGAACGAAAACGTTGCAGTTTTTTATGCGTCTACATGGTGCAGAGATATATGTATTTTTCTCTCACAGTTTTGTGCGATATCGTCATGAAGGAGGTACTACTCTGGTCAATTTTGGCATGATGTCATGTTAAAAAAAAAGACTGGAACGTCTCAGCACCCGGCGTTCAAAGTGGTCAAATGATTGCATAAAATAAATAGTTTTTTGTTGCCTGTTCTGGTAGTTCGACAACTGCAGTCTCTTTATTTTCATCGATGGTATTCCTAGACTGCCTTGGTGTCTCCTGATCATTTAGGAAATGTAACAAATCAAAATACCAGAGAGATGGCTTGTAGATTTCGTCTCCAGCCCCAGATCGAATCGATTTATTAACTTTTGCCAATTCTTTACGGTAAACACTTCTCAAAAATTAATTATTTACAACTGTTTCTCTGTTTGCGGTTGCATCAACTTCTTTGAATTTTTCCACTAAACTTTCATAATCCTCCCCCTTTTTATTCCTGTCACTATACTCCTTGGATTTGACACGCCAAATGCATGGGAAACTTTCGCATAATGCAATAAATTCTGTGAGAAACTCCCGAGAACATTGCTGAAAGTCGGCCATTGTCGCCTGACGAATTGAAACTGAGAAACAAAATGAATCGGAAAAAGGTGCTACCGTCTACATGTGCCGATTTGTCTGCACAGTTCAAAGACATCTATGCTTTCTAGCTCAATTATCGCTGCAACTGTACAGTCTTCGCACCGGACTCAAAACTGCGCACCTTTCCAATCTACACGCAGCGTTTTATCTGCAACGTGTTAACTGCGCAGACAAAAGGTTGTGCAAAACGTAGCGTCTGGACCCGGCTTAAAACAGAAAGACGAAATTTTGTAGCTTGCAGAAACAAACAGCAGCAAGCAAAGCTTTGAAAGCGGAATAAACCTTTCATCCGTTCTCAAATAGTAAAATAACATATGTGCTAATTCACTGGCGAAAAAAAAAAATAAATAAATGAAAGTAATAATAAGCTGGAATAACAAAAGTTATAAAGGATAACATTTCTTTTAAAAACCCCTGTGCAGTATGGAAAATGGTCCCGTAAAATACATGTCAAAATAAGGAAATCAAAATAAAGCTATCGATCGCCTGTGAGACGCAGGAAATAGATTTTAATTCGTTTTAAAAAAATAATAATCAAAATCCAAAAAAAGAAATTAATTAATTAAAAATCGGCTGCTCCTCAAAATGCTAAAAACCGCAAGCGATTCGTTAAAAGAAAAAAAGGATCAATAGTCCGTCGGCATGGTAACAATTAAAATTAAAGTTAATTACCGTGAAAAAATAATTTCGAACTGCAGAAAAAAATGCTTATAACTTCTTTTCTAATTAATTTAGAGGCTTCGAATTTTCGCACGCAGAGCGAAACTCTTCCCGGGGTAGTTTTTCACGCGCTCTTAAACGGTATCAAGCGCGAAACCATGCGATAATTCCTTCGCATAGAAAATGACTATTTTATGAAACTTTCGGCTATAAATTGGAATAAAAGAAGAACAAATTCGAATTTCAGAAAAAACTCTCCGAGGTGCACACCCCCATGTTCCAAACTAATTTCGTGCCAAATTTCATGAAAATCCGCTGGACGGTCTGGGCCCTACGCCGGACACAGACAGACAGACACACACACACACACATACTTGCTGCTTTATTATTAGTAGAGATACCACCTATATTACAATGAAGATGTTATTAGAAATTTCGAAGTAAATCTGCCTTTTACTTCTGTGTACTCGCGTGGAGATTCTCTACGCTTTTTTTTTTTCTTTCGTCGTACAGATCTGAGCTCAGTAGGTACTAGACACTAAAACTTATTTCAGCAACCCTAACAAAGTCAGCAGATTGGTGCAGAGATTAAGTGCAGAGAGGAATATGGCTCACGCATAAATCATCCTTGTAGATGGATTTAACGCAGCCTTAACACTATTCTATTACGGTTCGGGTTCTGATCTCGCCCCTGGAACTCTCAAGTTGAGGCTAAACGCTTCGAGCTGAAAACTGTAACTCCCCAACCACAGACATTACAGAACTAGCCATCGCATCTGGGTCGAGTCCATGGCACACACATAAGTATCAAGTCGGGCTCATATGCCAGATTTGGAAAACCAATCTTTGTTGAGATAGAGGTGTCTGCCCACAAAGTACAACGAATCAGCGAACCGAAAGAATAAGCAAAGCAGATAGGACAAAACTGGAAGGTCGTCTTCACGTAATCTCTTATTTCTTCGACGCACAGAAAACTCTGGACGACGTACTCTGAAAGTACTGAAGCTCCGTCTAGCTTTTAAATGTCTATGGTTCCCACCTTGGCTTTCTTACTGAGAGTAAATAAATAATTGAAATACGACGCACGCTTTCCTTAGGTGTGCAGTATTCTTAAAACTTTTTAAGCACTGTTTCATACACGGAGGCTTCTTTTGATATAATTCTATCGTATTGTAAACTTTTGGCGTCTTCGTCGCCATATTAATAGCATACAGTTTTTCGTTTTTCTCAAACGCAACTGCATATTTTTCAAACTTTTGATTCCACTTTCCTGATACATTTCCAAAACAGGAGTCAATTTTGCTGTGGTCGGAAAAAATCGATGTGGAGTCAATTTCTACTAACGATCTGAGAAAATAATCGATACCATCGATTCTGTTTCACAATATCGACAGTTACTAAGCATAGGTTTTTCAAAATCCGTTTGCCTCTGGTATTTGGTCTTGTTTTCGTTTCATTTTGCTTCTGTCATCACTTAAAAAACACAAGGCAATACCGTAAAATCCTTCGTGTATCTTACCGCAATTCTGTCGCCAATTATTAGAGTCTGTTTACATTCTTTGGCCATTCAACTCAATTTACTTCACATCCTATTTTGTTTAGTGCATTTCTTATTTTCACCTTGGAGTTTACTTTCTGTTAAAAAACATGAATACCTTTTCAACTACCTGCAATACAAGTGCTTCTTTCAGACTTTTATGTGTGAGTAAAAGATAATAATTTTGGTCTCCATATTATTACCAGAAACACAATTTAAAGCAGTAACTGCGTGAGTCGACTTTTACTGGGGCCGAACACTTGAACTCTTTCTGGAAACTTAGCTATGAAGACACAGATGACAAAAGTATATGATGCTGGTTTTAGTTCACAGTTAGATTAATCCTAAGCTGCATCAAATCCCTCACCCTTTCCTACTCGTCCATGTTAATGTACAGCATATGTTGATTTTAATGCATAAAAAGTATTTCTGAAAAACTTTGCTTTCTGAAGCCTTTTTAGACTGCTTTCTCGAAAAAGTAAAAAACTTATTAAAGTATGAAAAAGGTCTTAATGTATAAAAAAAATATCGTTGAACGTAAAGAAAAGTCAAAAATAAGGGAAGAAATTGAATAAATATTGTAAAATGAAAAAATTGAAAGTACGGTTTTGAGATGGGAAAAACGTGTCTGTCGGTCTGTGTGTCCCCCTTAGTAACTTTTGAAGAAATTGTTCGATTCGAAAGTTTTTTTTTTTTTTTTTTTTTTTTTTTTGCATTTGAAAAATATCGGCGAGAACATCTGATTTCCCTTTTGATTTGTACAAATGTTCGTTCATTTTAGAACAGTTCAAAAAAATTAACATAGTTCAATGCCTGTGAATAAGCCCTGATATAACAGAAGGATTTGCTTGGAACAAATTTTATCGGAATGATATTATGACGTAGAACATGTACAGATATGAAGTTCAACCAGAAGTAAAGTAGCCTATTTTCCTATGAAATGTTTTGATCGGGATTTTTAAGAATATTTCTGAATGAATGAATGCATAAATTTATGAGTGAGAAAATGGAGGAATAAATGAGTGAATAAATGGAAAAATAAATAAATGTGTGGATGAATGAAAAAATAAATTAATGAATGAATGAATTTAACATCAAACAAATAAATGAATGAATGAATGAATGTATATGTATTAACCCCTGAAAAAGGTATATTTGAAGTAATTAAGAACTAAAGCTAAATGAGAAAGAGAAAGAGAGAGAAAGTGATCTAGATTATAAATTTGAAGTTGTTGTGTACTGAAAAGTAGTCTCATATAGCTTTAGACGGAACTTCTCTGTTTTTTAAATAATTTTTTTTTATAAAAAACTTGGTTTTCTTATTTTTTGGATGAAGATTATACCAACAAATAACATATGAATATGTCTTTAAAAACAGCTATTTTTTCCCCATCAGATACTTCTAAAAACAAAAACTACATAGTTTCAAAACACTTTTACCCAGAGTATATATAATTAACATTTTACGGCAAAAAGACTTTAAAAGATAAAATGCTTTTTTTTTTTGCTTGGTTTTGTTATAAAGCCTTTTTTATCGGAAAGATTAAGAAGTCATTTTCCAGCGGTATTTCTAGATTATCTTTTTTTTAATTTCCAAGCAGTTTTTTCATTAGCCGAAAACAAAGGCATTTTTAATTAAAAGCTATTGAGAAAATTTTATATTAAAACAAAGACTAGGCCGTAATTCAAACTGAAATGAAGACGGGTTTTGTAAAATATTTAGACATGGTCTTTTTGTACATTTTGGGAATCTAGTAAAGAGTATTTGCTTTCTTTGTAATGGTCTCCCATACTTTTTCTCCGAGATTGCTTAGATAGAATTCCTCAAAAAAGTTATTTTTTTTCCTTTGTAGCATATTTTTTTTCGGAGAATGCGTTATTTATCTTAAATTTACACAGATGCACTATTAGCTTTGATTATATCGCAAGTTGCAGTAATAATATCGAAAAAATTGCACACTAGTTTGACGATAAATTAGACTGAGAAAATTTTCGTTTTTAGCCTACTTTCCCGTTAAAGTTTAAGCCTGTTTTCATACATTTTTTTAAGTATATCGTAAAAGTATCGTTAAAAATAAATAAAAGCAAAGATAAATGAAGAAATTAAATAAACATTGACGTATGGTTTTCAGATGGGAAAAATGTGTCCGTCTGTCTACCCCCCCCCCCCCCCTAATAGCTTTTCAGTGAATTGTCCGATTCAAAAGATTTTTTTTTTTTTTTTTTGCATTCAAAAGATCTTCTTTTGCGAGGACATCTAATTTCCATATTTTTTATTTGAACTATTTTTCGTTTAATTTTGAGCAGTTAAAAAAATTAACATTATCGCCTATGGGCAAAAATGAAACAAATTATGTAAACTCCGGCCATAAGATCCAAGTTCCTATGAACAGCTTATAAAAAAACGCTCTCGGCGTGAAATATTTTTTGATTTGAACATTTTCTGTTCATTTTTGAACAGTTCAAAAAAAATTATCATTAGCTCCTACCAGGACATTTCAATCATATTTAAATCCTAATATAACAGACATAATTGCTTGGAACAAACTTTATTGGAAATATGTTAGGCAGTAGAAAAAGTACAGATACGAATTTCAACCAGAACTAAACATGCCTGTTTTCGTATGAAATGTTTTGATCGGGATTTTTAAGAATATTTCTGCAAGACTGAATGGAATAAATTGATGAGTGAAAAAATGAATGAATAAATGAACAAATAACTTACTGAGGGGATAAATGAAAAAATAAATAAATGAATGAATGAATGAATAAATTAATGGGTGGATGAATGTATATGTACTAATAGTTGAAAAAGGTATATCTGAAGTCATTTAGAGCGAAAGCTAAATGAGAAAGAGAGAGATAGCTAGATTTTAAATTTAAAGTTGTGTATACGGGAAAGTAGGCTCGTATAGTTTTAGACGGAACTTCTTGTTTAATAGGCTTTTTTTTTCCAAACATCTGTCTTGCTACTGACATACATTTTATAGATTAAATTCACAAGGTAATCGAAGAATCTATGTTTTGGAGAAACATTGAGCTTATCCCAGAACAGGGTTAAAATTCTTGAATAATCTTGAGAGTGAACCTATTTGTTTTATCAGTAGCTCAGTTATATACACACTCGATATAATTAAAACAAAAAATAAAAATACATGAAGCATTTCTTGAAAAAATATTTTAAAAGAAAAGTAAGACATAAAAAGAAAAATTTACAGATAATCCCCCCCCCCCCTTAACACTAAAATGGTTCAAAATTGAGCGGCGAATAATCTAACGAACATTGTAGCTGGTTAACAATAATAATGATTGATCAAATTATTAAATGCTTTCAATTTAAAAATTCAACGAAACGGTGCAGCTTCTTTGTTTTTATTCGGGAAATGTTGAGTGAAGTTTTGCATAAATGATCCAAAGCAAATGTAAGCTCAGAAAATGTAAATATTACTTACATATTTATTTTTACCAGAAAAAAAGTGAAGATCATGAGCAAATAGATAATTTCGTTAAGCATAAATTTGATTATTGCTAAAATAAACGAAGACTGCAACTGGCACTAAATAAATTATAAATGCCTACTCCTCTTCTGATAAGTTAGCGGTATATGTGTAAATTTTAAAAGCAAATTAAAATAGTTGAAGAAATAAATTTAAACTGAGAAACATCCTATCGATCGCATTATGTGAAGATTTTATGTTATTAATAGGACGTATCAATCATTGCTCTGATGAAAAGTTCAGCTTCTTGTCAAAGTTCCTTGTGACTACGCATTTGCTTTTTCAAAATTTCTTTACTCTACGAATGAGTCGCATGTTTAGGATATTAAAAGTTTAATCTAAAATTAAACTTTGAAGTGGAGCTAAATTCTTAGAAAATTTTACGCCTTATTAAAAAGCGCCTATAATTAAACTAATAAACCATTTTCTAAGTTTAAAAATCTAAGTTGAATTTGTTAATAGGAATTGTTAAGTAACAGTGAATATTATTTTAATTGTATAATTTTGCTTTAAGTAAGCCTGCACTTAGTAACGACATTTTAAAAGACAAAGAACTTATTGTAATGATTAAACTTTGTGCAAAGTAACAGAAATAAAATTTCACGTTAAATTAAAGCACAAATGAGCATTAAAACGCAGACATATGTTTTGCATCTAGAAGCTCCCTGTCGCATTGAAAAAGGGATTCCAAGCGATCCCGAAACATATGTCTGCGTTTTAATGCTCATTTGTGCTTTAATTTAACGTGAAATTTTATTTCTAAAGAACTTATTACTTGTACAAATGTAAATATTTTTCATTCAATTTGAAATTTTTAAGGTAGTGCAAGAAGAGTGTTTGCTTCATTCTAAATAATGTGCAAGTGAAATACTTTTTTAAATTCATTCATTTATTTAAAAAGGAAACGTTTTTATGAAATTTCTAAAGTTTAGTTAGTGAAAGATCATTTGTACCAACTTCTTCAAATTCTTCAAAACGATACAAATTTCATACTTTTCTATCTGGAATTTTTTATACAAATCCTCCCATATCCGAACACAATGAAATTAGTTGGTCAGAATTCCGTAAACATTTGTAAATTACTTTTACAAGCAAACATATTTTTTTAAATCGAAAGCTATAATGTCTTCGCAGCATATTCTACCAAGAATGAGCAAACTTCAAAATATTGAAGAACATTCAACGCATGAAACAAAAACAAGTTGATAGAAAAAACTAAAATGACACGAATAGACGAAACTTTGAATGAGATAATTTACAGTTGAAAGATTCCAAAAGATAATTCCGTAACGAACTAAACATAACAAACATTAAAAGCATTTTTCTTTCGTTTCATGGCAGATATTTTCCCCTAAAAATGTTATAAGCTGCGTACTTCCGTTTTAAATCACATCTATTCCTGCGTACTGTTTTAGAGTACCCAGAAAATATTAACCTGATTGATGATCAGTTTCAAGTGTTTCAAACAACTTAGAAAATTACGTACACACACGAAAATGTGTCTAATGGTGCCATGATAAATTCTTTTGATAGGCTTACGTGTATTGTAATCAAAACTGAGGAAAGAACATCATAGTTTATTTACAGAAAGTGGAGGCTCATTTTTTTTGTCTACAATCAATGAGCTTTATGCCTTAGTTTTTCACTTAAATCCTACAGTTCTCAACCAGTCAAAGGTGATGCTGTCTGTCTTGATTGAATGAAAAGTGTTTTGGTTTGCTATCCAGTTTTAGGTTTTAAGAAAATCTAAGGCAACAAAACATTCGAAAAAAAAATCCAAAACCTTTTGAAGATTTTTTTATTTATTTATTTATTTATTTTTTGACGTTCCTTGAAGAAACCTGTAATTGTTGTAGAGGTAAGAAAATCTCTTTAATGGGGGATCTATTTTTCTTCATCCATATGAATGGGAGGAAAGTACCATTTTGACTTTACAGTTTAGTGAAATCAAGTATTTTCAGTATCTCGTATTTATTGAATTTGCATTAGTTGTTTGATTTTTTACCTTGCGTTCTTACGATGAACCGTATTCCTAATTACCATTTTTTATTTTTTTTATTTTTGCAAATAAAGGTCAAATTTCAAGTAACTCTTTTTCCATGTGTCGTACGGTGTCCATGTGTTTTCCTCGTACATCGATTTTGCAACGATGCTGTTAAAAGTTGCGATTTGCAATTGACATTGCGACTGATATTTCTTTCAATATATATATATATATATATATATTCAGACTCGTGAAACAACACAAGACAAAAAAAATACTTCTACTTGTAACAACTGAACATTATTTGCAGCTCTGTAATACATTATTGGATTATTGATTTAAAATTCGATTTATTCTGGAATTCACTTCACTCCTACTTATTTCGTAATTCATTTATCTATTTCCTGTCAGAATGATGAAAAATCAGCAACCAAAAGTGAAAATTCCTCGTGGAAGGAAATGTTAAATAAATGAGGAAGAAATTGAAAAGTAGTGTTTCGTTATTTGTTTTTGAACTAGTTTTAAATTGTAAATGAGACAAGCAAGTGAAAAATATTGCAAACCGGTAAAAGCAAACTTTTCAGACAAAAGTTTTAATATCTTTAAGACAACATGGACAATGCATTGAAATCGTAATTATAAAACATCTTTGGTCCGCTCTACCCAAAATCCGTGCAAACATGATAGATGTGTTTTTAATAGCTTATAGGGAATTAGACTTCTGATATGCGTAGAGCTGTCGTAATGATCCTCTCAGAGCTGAAGCTGCAGAAAACTAATGATAGATATTCAAAGCCCAACTAATGCTAAATAATTTCAAGGGACACTATACCTAATTTCAAAGGTTACCAATCCAAATAACCACTTCATTCTGTCCGCCATTCAGTGGGCCTGCACTCTTTAGGGCCTTGAGTTCAACAAGTCCTGAACAACATTACGAAGATATTTGGAAAAAAAAATACTAAGTTTGGAAATATTTTATGAATACGCTGTCAGAATGCTGACCGTGCTAGTGAGATCATTGTCAGTGTCTGTATTCTTGAAGATGTAAGCTATATGCTTTAGTTTTTTTATGAATCTCTCTTTCTTCTCTTTCTCTTTGTTTTTCCAAAATAGAGATAGAAATCAAATAAATATTCACTTTTCACAAAAACATCTGTCAAAATTGTTATGTTTCCAAGCTTTGATTTTAGTTTTCATGAGAAAACCCAATATGCTTCCCTTTTCATAAAAAAGCAATAATCTTTGCCTCTTCGCCGTTTGATGGAGAGTTTTGTACAGAAAGATAAATAGAAATTCTCCTTTATACGAGATTAAGAAATAACGGAAAATCTAAGAACTGACAAGAGCAACTGTTTCCAAGCAAAAACAAACATAAGCACCTTTACTAAATAAAACTCCTAATTTATTTCATAACAGACATGCATTTTTATATTTAAGTTAAAGACGTTAAAAGCCTTTGCACCTTATTAAGTCCAATATGAAACGATCTAAGCTACCTCTACTTTATTTTCACTGAATAAAATCATCTAAACTGTTACTGCAAAAAATGGCTTCGGAAACAATGGGTGAGGTAAAAAATTTTATAAAATAAGCGACGATGTTCTTTATCAATGTTCTTATGCAATATCAATGGATAACACCCAATTCAAATATCACCCAAGCTCTATCCACCACTCTACAGTAAAGAAGTTGCAAATCGAATGTTTTTAGGAAAATATTTACGCCGAATTTACTCTATGTCATAAGTTTTAGTGTTTTAATAGTGAAGATAAAGTGAATAAAAGAAGATAAGTAATTGAGATTCGATGCTATTAGCGGAGTTTTTTTTTTTTTTTTCCTCATTCCCAAAGTATTATCCAGTTCTAACAAACAACGCTTGAAAACTGACTTCTAAGAATCTTCTAGATGTCGCTCCAGTTTTATTGCAGAACTCAATGTCTTAACTACAACATGTATGCAGCCGATTGTTTCTTTGCTGCCTTGACAACGAAACATATGTGGGGCTGGTTTCTTTTTTCAGTATTGTTATTATAACATGTAACACCGGATAAGTTTTGCTATTTTTATTTAAATTTTTCTTCATTTAATTTTATTTCATTTTTATTTTAGTTTATTTCTTATTATTATCACTATAAAATGAATAAATCATCATTTTTTTCACGTTCTTACTATTTGGATGAATATCGTATTCTGTATTTGATTTTAAAAATTGTTACAAAAAAAAAAAAACACATAATTATGAAGTCCGATAAGTGCAGTGGCCAAAACCAAAGCATAACGCATCTCTTTTACATCAGTATATTATTTACTGGTATTGATATACGTTTAAAAGAAATAAAATATAAATTGTTAATCGGTGGACATGTGCGAGTCACTCTTAATGTGTGTGTTCATTTTAAAAAAGGAAAAACAGTATCACACGCACCGAATAAATATTCATCTTAAATAAAGTGGTAAAAAATAAATTTACGAAGATTTTGTTCTGAATCACCATTTAAAATATTTCACAAAATTCAAACAATGAAAGCCTTTTTCAATTAAATTAATGATTAAAGAGCAAAATATTCCATTGATTGGAAATATAGATTTACGGTTTTTTTAACGAAAACTATTAAAAAAAACGTATAATTTATTTTAAATTTATAAGAAACCACATTATTTATTCAAACACGAAAGATACACAGAAATATACTTGCATTTTAGTATGTATTCATTATATGCGTTAAAAAATGAAAATAAAAAGAATCGCTTTGATTTTCGCTTTTTGCTAACTCGTATAACATATTCCGGAACAATAAAGTTCTATTACACACGGTACTACTTTGTCATATTTTGCAATAGCTTTGATTGAAACAGTGCATGTTAATATACTGGACAATGTTATGATCCCGTGCAACTATTGTCGCAATTATTGATCTCTTTGTTAAATTAGACCGAATAGAGGACTGCTGAGCATATTTAGTGGGAATGATGGCTCCAACCACTATATCGATCCCCAAGAATCTATAAAAGGGTACTCATGCCTTTGACGTAGGGGAACAATTTAGAGGTCCATTTCCCTATTAAAATGAAGTGCTCGGAAATTTAAAACAATAACATTTTCGCCGTAAATTTAATCACGAATATTTCACAAAGATTCGAACAATATAAGCATTTTTCAATTAGTTTAATAATTTAATGCAAAAAAAAAGGTATCCCATTGCTTCATAAAAGCAGAAAGTTACCTCATAGTTTGATGTGTTCAAAACTCAAAATACATAAAAATATACATATACACACACAAGGTGGCAGTTTTTTTTAGATTAACCCATCGTGGCGGCGGTCTAACTCTAAACTATCATATCATAACATAAGTGGCCATGTCCCTCTCTCTCTCTTATTGTCATAAATTTCGTGGCGCTATCTTTTGTGAGATTATTTTCCATGCGACCTATGTACTTTTGTTCAAATACTAACAGGGAAATAATATAAATCGATTTCTTATACATCAACTGTTCCAAAATGGTTAAAGTAAAGCATCATAAATTTTGCTTAAGGTACCAAATGCGTATTCAATGTGTATGTGCTTAAAATTTGACCCTGAAGTTTAACAAAATGTATATTGCTATTCGAAATTTTACTATAGGACTCTATTAAGAATGCATTGTTCATCTTCCATGGACAGTGTGCAATGTACACATCTACTCAGATTTAAGGTTTATTATTGACGATTTATTAGAATAAGGGGACGAAGAAATGTGATTCGGCTGATACACTATGGCCTAATTTTTACTAAAATTTCATTTAAGAATTCAGAAAAGCGACTGTAGAAAAATCGATTCTTGCAAGGGCAAACATTGCTAACTACGTTCTACTGTACATAGCTTCTAAGGCCTTCAAAGATCAGTCCGAAGTTCGCGGAATGCAGCTCTCCTCCTTCGAACACTCTCAGACGCTTAACAACCAGAACAGGCCATAGAGACCGGACTGGCGCGCGTTGCCTACCTGCTTTACAGCCCCAATGCCGCAGTCTCTCTATGAAAAGAGCCTAGCATCCGCTGGAAGCAGATTAGTGGATATTTAGAGTTACCCAGTCCGCACCACTAGGAGGCCTCCACCACTACGGACCATTCTTGCAAGGGTATATACGATAATGTTTTCTTATTGGTCATTTTTGATTGAGAAAGTAGAAAAAGTCATTTACTAAAAATATTCTATGGGTCCTAAATAACCAAATAAAGAAAAAATCTTTAGAAAAAAATTTTTTTAAGTCAAACTTGGTTTCAGAAAAAATTACGCATTATTTAAAAATTTGAAAACATTTTTACTCATTTTAATGCTGTATGATTCTGTAGCAAACTAACCCAGAAAAGCATGTATATGTACAGCGTATAAGCATATCAGTATCATAAACTCGTCGTAAATAAACCATTTCTGTTAAATACTCAGAATCAATGATGATTCATTTAAATTACTAAATTAAAACACACTACAAAATGTGGAAAAGTGCCTAATTAATAAATTTCCTCTTTAGCAAAAAAAACTTAAAAAAAAGAGTAAAATTAGTTTCCATTTTTTCAGCTTGAAGTAATAAATTCTTCAGATTTCTTTCTTTGCATTGAAATTGGTCTTAGCTATTTTTGAAATTATTCGAATTGATTAACACTCGAAATGGTCAAAACATGTTATTAATATAACGACATTAATATTTTTTATTTAAGAAATGCCGCAAATAAATATGTACCTGAAGTGTCTTCATATCTACAGTTTATTCACTCGGTTGATTTACTGCTGGAACTTGCCTCGCATATAAAAACTGAGCCATGACAAATCACAGTTGCCGTTACTTACGTAAGCTTTTTATGAAAAATGTGCATTCTGTGGTCATGAGTCTGTGTGATCCTTCCAACAAACGTTTAACACATCCTCATATGGCACTTTGCTTATAAGTTGAGCTCCGTAATAAAAAACCTGCATGTTTTGCTCTGTTAGTGCTGTTACATACAAATAAGACTTTGGTGCTTTCGACTTAAAGTTGAACATTACTTCTGAATTATTTCGTAATTCCTTTATACGTAACTCCACAAGTAAAATAATTTTTATGTTTCTTCTTTCGCACTTATGAGTTTATAAGGTTTTCTTTAATTCAACATAGATCTTGAATTAATTCCTTTTCAGATGCAAGTAAAATTATTTGAATTTTATATACTTTAAATGATCATTTAAAGAAAACTTCGGAATGCAAGAATATCTGATAAATACAATGTTACATTTTTGACCAATTAAAATTAATAAAATAACTTGTTTTACAAGCTCCGATATTATTTTCGCTCTCAGAAACGCATGCTCAAATCTCACAAACCTTTCGTCGTATTTGACGAAATGGCTTCGTGAAAAATGCTCCGAGTAAACCTTTCGTCAAGTTGTCGAAATTTGTGTAGTAACTTTTAAAAGTCACGTGACTGCGCAAGGAAAGAATTGTTATAAATGACGAAATTTTCTTGACGATTGAAGAATCGTCAAACGTGAGAGCTCCATTTCTGAGAGTGTTCATAGACTGTTTGTGAGGAGTTAGTGTTTCCTTTCCTGTTAGATATTGCTGCTTATTTATAACCTCCTGTGCTCTTGATTTTGGATACAGCCATTCAGGGTAACTTTGAACCAGGGGCGTTAACTTTGAACCACATCATAGTTTTTAGTTTATTTGACTTCAAAGAAAAATTAGAAGGTTCAGGGCTGCACTCAGCTAGCTAGGTTATAAAATCAGTTTACTACTCTTAATTTTAAGAATTAATTTTGCAACACTATGCAGATAATTCTATAATGAAGTAATCCTGAAGTCACTGCTTGGAAATTATTTTTCAATGCTGGTTTTAATTTGCTGAAACCCTTGTTTTTGTTGAAATTCTTGATATTGTTCTATGCACTATCATAAATCATAAAAATCCTGTGATCTTTTGAAATGAAAACATTTAGAACTTTCATTTTTCTGGTTCAAAATTGGACAGCTATAAATCTTGTTTATAAAATAATCCTTTTTAAAAGATCTTTCTGACGTGCTTCTAAGTTACCCTAAATGCAAGGATCACATTGAAACAGGCTAATAATTCATCTTAAATGGTTTTTATGATTATTATTTCTGTTTTGGGGATTATGCAATATTTTAAGAATTCAGCGTTACGCCAGTAAAAACAATAATGCCATTAAAAATATAAGTGGAGCAATTAAAAAGAGAGAAATTGTTGATCACAGTTTTCCTGATTGACTGTAATTTCATTTCACTTTATACCATTTATGGAATCCATCATGAAATGTATCTTGCTTCGACAGGCTACGTATAGTGCTGAATGCAATAAATATAGGTTTTTAAATCATCCCCAAACTCGAACACATGAGAGTCCGACAGGTAAATTAATTGAACACAAAAGGCAAGTCCCTTGTGGCGGGAAGAACTTCGAAAGAAAGAATGAAGAATTCATCATTGAAAAGAAAAGAACAGCTGTAATCACTGTACGAAGGGACGAACGAAATTATCACTTCTGATGTTGACTCAAGCTTTTGATTTGGGAGAATTCTTAAGGTTGAGAATGGCTCTCGGGGAAAAACATAAAATGAAGTCTTAGGGAAAATTCTGCTAGTGTCGTTCGCTGATAAGTAATCAATGAATAATCTAGAAGATTGATTGTTTTTCTAGAATTCTATGACTGTATCATTTCTTGAATTTTTCGCTTTTCTCGGAATTTTCAGTTTGTAAAAATCTATCCCTGTTTGTATTTTTATGAAGACTGTTAAATAATACTGATTGCATTTTTATGAAGATTGTTAAAACAGTATTGATTGTATTTTTATGAAGATTGTTAGAACAATACTGTTTGTATTTTTATGAAGATTGTTAAAACAGTACTGTTTGTATTATTATGAAGATTGTTACACAATACCTAATGTATTTGTAAAGTATTAGGGATAATTATTTTACTGTTTGAAAAGTCTTTTGGGAAGAATTCTTAGAGCAATTTTTTTTAATAACGCTACTATCCTATAAGTTCATTTTCTTGCTCAAAGTCATTTTCTTCTTTAAAAAAAGAACACAAATTGTTTACATGACTCCGACAGAAGGGCACAATCCCAAAAGGAACTGGAAATAAAAACAACCTAAAGGAGGAAGGGGGAGATAACGTTTGTCTCTAGAGCGGAATTTTCGTCATATCCAAAAATCGTTAAATCATGCAATCACTGGGTAGCCAAAACTAAGTTAATATTTCATAAGTTTTACAAGGCACATATTTTACAAAGTTTGCGTTAAAATATTTTGCGTACTGTAACTCTCGGTCCAAATTACTAATTATGCAAGGCAGAATTTAATACCGCATTAAAAAGTGGAGGATTTTAGGGGGGTACAGGGGGCACGTGCCCCTTCCAAAAGAATAAACGAAATATGCAGCTAAGTCATAAAATAACTTTTAGTTATTCGTTTGTACTATAAAGTAGATAAATTGTTTTTAAGGGATAATAAGAAATATAAAAACTCTTATGAGAACTCGATTACGGAAAGTTTTACGAAGGAGAACCACTTATTCCTGTGTTCTTCCCTGGCATTATCGTCGAATAGCTGCAATACTGGTGGAATTTAAAACAAATTTGTTAAATATTTTTCATCAATTTAATGCACAGGTTTTATTCAACGCGCTTAGGGATAGTACAATAGTGCTGCTACAGTGTTTTAGTACGCAAAGTACGTCCAACTAACGGAGAATTATGTGATCACATAATTTTATTTATTCAATTGGGTGCGAAATCAATCGGTTTTGAAGGCTTTTTTCTCCGCCTTTATGTGACATCATAAGATGGAATGAGTCTCAGGACCAACCAGTTCTTCGACCTGTTATTCTAGATGGCCGGGAACGAAGCGTAAACGGAGAAAAAATGTTGAAATTTGAGGCTGTTAGTGGAAATAATGCTCCGTTATCGACATACAAAAAGAAAATGATTTAAATTATTATGGCTAAACTAAAATGGTTTATATTATTATAAATAAAATTCTAGTTTAGTGTTAATACCTTCATTTATAATTTGTTCTCAAATTTAAAATTTTAAAACATTAACTCAATTTCTTTTGTTCACTGGTATGGGCCGAAAGAGTGCTAATGTTTTTCAAATACTTAAGATATTTCAAATATGGAAATCCATAAAAATATGTTCAATCTAAATGTCAATGGGAAAAATATGTGTTGTATAGAAAAATATAAAATTGTATCTTTCGATACAATTTTATCGTTGTTTTCATAATTTCGATTGAGCTTCAAAAATATTTGACACCTTCGAAAGAAAAATTACTCACACAAGCAAATGAAGGGAAAAAAAATGAAATCGGCTGGCACAAAATACTGCTTTCTGTTTATTCCAAACTTTATTTCATTACATACATTCAAAATTGCTTCTTACAAGCACAATTTTCAACACTGACTATTTCCTTAAATTGAAAATCATTAAAAAAATTAACGCAGGAAGTTTTTACACGCATTACAAAACAAGAGAATTCAAAATCAAGAAACAAAGTTTAATTTACATTCATTTCATCTTTTATTTGTTTATTTTTTTAAGTAAAAGACGAAACATTTAATTATAACAACGAAAAGCTTTTTCTATAATATAGATTCAATGTATTTGAGTGATTTAAAAATATATAATACTATTATTGAACGTGTGTCAAGTCTATGGCTTTTATAGGCATTCAATTATGGAAGTAAAAGCTGTCTCAAAACACCGCAAACAACTAGGGCTTTTTAGTCTCTGCCCAGTACTTTAAAAATAACTCACTTATAAAAATCTTCTCTAAGTAGGTTTTTCCATACAGTGCTTTTTAGGCACTTTGCAGAGACCCTATTCGTAAGTAGAAGAAGATATAAACTGCTTAGGCATTAATAATGATAATAATATTTAACTAAAAATCAACAAAAACTTGCATACACTTCAAGCGCATAAAATTTGAAATAAACTGCTAAAATTCAATGCAACTAATGCTTTTACTAGAACGAAGTAATTGTCCGATTCGAAAGATTTTTTTTTTTTTTTTTGCATTCAAAAGATCTCGGCGAGGACATCTAATTTTCATATTTGACTTTTTGATTTGAACAAATTTTTGTTCAATTTTGAGCAGTTAAAAAAATGTTAACATTAGCACCTATGGGCAAACTACACTGTAAAAAATTCTAGTTCAACCTTTCACCAAAACCATGGTGAAAATGGTGAAATTTAGCTGCTATCAACATTTTGAATAAAAGTTGAACCATTATAATGGTTTCTTGTTTCCCATTTATGGTGAAACTAGGTGAAACTTCACCATTATAATGGTTCAACTTTTATCCAAAATGTTGGTTGCAGCTAAATTTCACCGTTTTCACCATGGTTTTGGTGAAAGGTAGAACTAGAATTTTTCAGTGTATGTAAACTCTGGGCGTAAGATCCAAGTTCCTATGAACAGGCTTATTAAAAGAAGCTCTCGGTTTGGAATGCTTTTTGACTTGAACAATTTTTGTTCATTTTTGATCATTTCAAAAAAATTTAACATTAGCGCCTAAGGGTGAATTTCAATCCCATATAAATCCTGATCTAACAGACGGATTTGCTTTGAGCAAACTTTATCGAAACGATGTTATAACGTAGAACGCGTACAGATGCGAAGTTCAACCAGAACTAAACGAGCCTATTTTACTATGAAATTTTTTGATCGGGATTTTCAAAGATATTTTTGAATGAGTGAATGATTTAATGAATGAGTGAAATAATGAATGAATAAATGATAAAAAAATGAATGAGTGAATGAATGAAAAAATAAATAAATGAGTGAATAAATACCTGAATGAGTAAGTGAATGAATGAGGGAGTAAATGAATCTGTATTAACCGTTAAAAAAGGTATATTTGAGGTAACTTAAAACTTAAACTAAATGACAAAGAGAGATAGAGAGATAGCTAGATTAATAAATTTGCAGTTGGTGTGTACGGGAAAAAAGGCTCGTATAGTTCTAGACGGAACGTCTTGTTATTTGTCATTTATTTCACTAACAAACGCCCTAACGCAGAATAGAAATATCCGAATTCTCTCGAGTTAATCATAAATTAGAATATTATCCTTTTCACTTTATTGAAATCATCAAGAAAAGTAATGCTGGGGAATAAAATAAAGAAGTATTCCTCCCCTGATCAAAATGTGTCTATCAAACGCAATCTTTTACGGGTCATTTACTGTCCTTCATGCACTACAGCTTTTCATTGCGTAAAACATTTTACGCTGCATAAGACATTCATTAAGTTTTATTATTCTGTTTTAATAGCTTGCAAAAACATTCACGCTTGAATAGAACATAAATAAAAATTAACATTCACTGTTTAAAAAAATCTAATACTGTTTTAATCCTTTTTTTTTTCTTTTTATTCTTTTTTTATCCTAGTTAATCTCTACTAAACTCTCTGGTAACTGCCTAACGTCTATTTTAATGCCATTTACACCAATGTAAAAAAAAATATTTTTTTACGCTCTCAACAAGATAAAAATCAAAATAACAAAAACGCTCGTCCAAAGTATGAAAATATTATGTCGCATGGCTTGACGCACATGGTTTGCGGATTATTTTTAATGATAAAAAAAATTTAAAAAGGAAAGAACTGGAAAAAGAAACGATTTTTTTTTTGAACTGTAGTGAAATATTGTAATAAGAAGACAATTTTTAAGATCCCTGATTAACTAATATAAAAATGGACATCCCACATCGTCAAAGGGAAAATATTACACCCATTGAGAAGTCTAATGGCTAAAAATTTATAAGTCGCTGAAGTATATAAATAGCCTTATAGTTTTTAGATGCATATCTACTTTAGCAAATCGGCGTTTTTCCCTTGGGTAACCACCTAGGGTCAGGTGGGGTGAAGTGGTAAATGGGGTAAAGTTATCATACAGCAAATAAAACACTATAACTTTAAAATAAACGAAGGAATTGGTGGTATTTTTTTTATTTTAGCTTTTACTAATTAAGAATTAAATTTTACCTACATAATAACTTTATGGCAATTATTTAGGTGGAAAAAAGAGGTAGTTTGTTTGTTTAAAAAACACTTTGAAACTGAAATAGCTCTTTTTTAAATTCTCTCTGAAATTTGGTTTTAAGGAATTGCATCTAATTGAAGTTTTACACAGATCTCAAAAATATTTCCTCACTAACCTTGAAGTAGGATTTAGTCTACGTATTTTTTTACAGTAATTTAAGTAAGATGGGGTAAAGTGGGTGCAGTATTAGGCTTAGCATGCACCTATGTTCTAAAATTACTTAAGGTTAATTTATGAGGTGGACCAGGACTTAATTTGCATAGGAACTTAGAGGGCTTCAGTTCCCATATTTATTTTCAATTTTATGCGATTTTTAGCTATTAAGAGAGAATTCAGGATATTTACGAAATGTTCTTACATTTTGACCTTAATGAATACTGCTAAGTGTAGTGGAAAACTCTACATTTGCAAAGAAACCTTACATTTTTAATTCATCTAGTGCCAGATGAAATAGGGTGTTAACGGTGGATACTAGCAAAATACTATGTCCACCTTGATTTAATCATAGAGATCAGGAGAATAAAATCCTCGAAGTTTACATGAATTATTACTTGGGAATTCTCTTCTCTTTTTGTTTGCTCTGAACCCATTTTAGTACACATTTATGGCTAGTGCAAAATAAGGTAGTTAATACGTATAACGCAATAGCGAGGACACTCCCAATGAATGTTGTTTATTTAATTTTGTTATTATGCTCGCTTAATAGAAAAAATAATTTTGTCTAGTCACGTTTTTCTTGCTACAGAGGTAGGTAGATTAAAATTTTCACAAACATTATTATCCTTACAATGTAACTTAAATTCTTAATTTAACTTTATAATGCAACAATACTTGAATTATCTTTTTTAAAAGGTATCATTAGTTTCACTAACGTTATTTTTATGCTCAAGAGATTGCATAATATTTAATTACACAATTACGTAGACTAGACTTAATTGGAGCAAGAAATTATTTTATGCTCACATATGTGAAGGAATTATAACAATCCTTTGAAAGGCATGTTTCTTTAATGAAATTAATTGTATTTCCCTTTTTTTAAAAAATCTCTTAACCAAAGAAAAATTTTTAAAAATATAAGTTTTGGAGGGAAATATGTTATTGTCATTTTCTGGGGAGAAAATAGATATAAAAATTTGATTTATTCACTACATCACTTATTGATTGGCTGCACTTATTAATCGACTGCATCACTTATTAATTGACTGCATCACTTTAATAAGTGATGATATTTGGCATGGAAAATCCATTTTTCTTCCTCAACTAAAAATTTCCACTACTAATTCAAAGACAAAAAAGTTATCTTGTCTTCAACTGAGACCATTGTTTAAACAAAATATTTAACTTCAGTGCCAGTACCATAATTTTTCTCGAATTTGAATGATGAAAAGGTTTTCTCCACTATAACATATGATAGTAAGGTTCTCATTCAGCTATCATGAGGTAACTCGATATTCCAGTACAGTACCACTTGTCCTTGTGTCGAGTTATCAGCATCGAAATGTGTTCTCTATCATAATAAGATCCATTTGCTTGGTAAATGTCATTATAATATCTGTTGTCTGCAATAAGATCACAACTCTGCATTTAGGAGATGCATAAATCTGGCATTACCACGATTCCCAAAGACAGGTCCGTTTAAATCTGGGTAATAGTATTGACCTCAGGGGAATATTATCTAGTTAATATCCTTACCCTCCGTAATTGTTTTTTTTTCTTTTAACTTTAACCTTAGCCGCTATAAAAGATATTAGTAAAGAATTGTTATACTTGTATAGCTATAGTTTTGTTGCAAAATCCTTGTTCTTTTTACGATTTCCCTCAAATATGCTCCCCATGCTGTGGTAAAAGATATCAACTGCTTGATGTAATCCCCCCCCTTTTTAAGTTTATTTTTTATTACCAAAGGTTATTTTTCCGCACTATTACGTTTCAATTATACAAACTTCGATTTTTTCGCTCCACCCTACTGAAGACATGTGTTTTTATTAGTTCCGCCTATTTTCAACTAATATTAAATAAGCTCATTTATAAGTATCATTCAAGCTAACTCACCGTATACAAGGTGTGGCTATTAAATAACGAGACTGAGGCTGCTACAGAAAAAGTGCGCATGCGCCACACGTCAGGTACCGACAGGTGTTATCCTGAAGCCTTCTCTTTCGAATATAAAAACACCTCGCTCCTGTAAACGAATTAGTATAGCTGTAGCCTTTGTTTGTATTAGGAGTTGTTTTTCTGCTTCGCCGGAAAAATGTTAAGTGTAGCAGTAAAGCAACGAATTGTTGTGAAATTTCACATGAAACTTGGAAAAACTGCAACTGAAACTGTTAATTTATAAAAATAAGTGTATGGGGATGAATGTTCGTCGCGTACACGCTTTTTTGAGTGGTTCAAGCGTTTCCAAGATGGCAGGGAAGACGTTGAAGATGATTCGCGCCCTACCATGTCAAAAACTGATAAAAACATCGAAAAAATCGGTAATCTCATTCGAGCTGACCGTCGGCTAAGTATCCGTGCAATTGCTAAAACTGTACGAATTGATAAAGAATCCATACGACAGATTTTACACAACAATTTTAACATGCAAAAGGTGTGTGCCAAAATGGTGCCTAAAGTTCTCTCATTTGAACAGCATGAAGCTCGCAAAAACGTTCGAACTGACACTTTGAAAGCCATTGAAAATGACTCAAACGTATTGGAAAAGATAATAAGATGTGACGAATCGTGGTTTTTTACTTATGATCCTGAAACGAAGCGCCAATTCATGCACTGGAAGAGCCCATCTTCACCGAGAGCCAAAAAAGCTCGAATGAGCAAATCAAAATTCAATGCAATGGTGATTGCGTTTTCGATATTCATGGGATTGTGTACCTTCTTGGGTTCCTGGAGGTCAAACGATTAATTAGGATTACTATCTTCAAATTCTTGCTGACCTCCGTGAGAAAATAAGGAAACAAACGACCCTAATTGTGGAAGGACAAGTCATGGGTTCTCCACCAAGACAATGCGCCACCTCATTCCGGATCGTTAGTCAAGAGTTTTCTAGCCAAGTTCAGCATCCCAGTGTTGGACCATCCGCCTTATTTGCCAGATCTTGGGCCTTGCGACTATTACCTGTTTCCTAAAGTGAAAGCTGCATTAAAAAGAACAAGATTCGAGTCCGTTGAAGCTGTGAAGGAGAAAGCGGCACGTGTCCTGAAGGACCTGACACAAAAAGACTTCCAGCACTGTTTCGAACAATGGAAGATTCGCATGGAGCGATGTAGTGATAGAGGAGGGGTGTGTATTGAAGGTGATAACTAATAAAAATATATGAAATTAAAAGAAAATATTTTACAGCATCAGTCTCGTTATTTAATAGCCACACCTTGTACGTTGTTTCTGATAAGATTTTACCCTAGAAATGTAGGTTTACTATAAATGTTTTGCCAACTCTCGAGCTCTTAGCAAAACACGCATTATTTTTAATTAACTAGATGAAATAATTATTGAATCAATAAAAACTGCGTCAATAGTTAAGTTGAATGAGATTGTAAACTTGAAAATATACTATAAGAGCTGGAAAGCACGTGTCTTCTGTTGTCATAAAACAAGTCATATTATCTTAGCTTGGCATTATTACAATGTTTTACTTACCGCAAATTCTCGAAGTATCAACATTAAGGTCAACAAAAACAAATCATTTCCCACATTACTTAACATACGACTAAAGCAGGTACCCAATGCAACTACGGCCACACTGACTATACCTTTCGGTTTCGCAGACTACCTAAATACGAGGGGTGCGGCACGCAGCGCTCTCCTCCTTGAACTTTCCACAAACTCTCTACACACTTAACAAGCAGCACCGGCTATAAAGGGCTGGACTGGCAGAGCGTTGCCTACCTGCTTTACCGTCCCGGGGCCACAGTCCTACTACAAAGTAGGCCTTACATCACCCGGATCGGATAACGACTAAAGGAGGTAATCAATGCTAACTACGGTCATACTGTATGTAGCATCTATGGCCTTCACAGACTACCCCCCAGTATGAGGGGGTGCGACCGCAGCGCTGTCCTCCTTCGAACCTCCCACAAACTCTCTAGACACTTGACAACCAGCACCGGCTATAAAGGGCTGGACTGGCAGAGCGTTGCCGACCTGCTTTACCGACCCGGGGCCATAGTCATGCTACAAAGCAAGCCTTACGTCACCCGGTTCGGATAATGCTATTTTAGTGTCTCTTACGACGCGCATAACTACGTCGGCGCTATTCTACGCCGGCCACCGCATGGCGCTACTAAAGGAGGTATCGTGTTCAACGTCAAAAACCAAAACCCAAATATATGTATTCTCTCATGGCATGAGGTGGCACGAGGTGGATCTACCAAAGACGACGGATACATTTTGTTTCCGTCGTAATAGACTGTTGCTATGGTTATCAAACTGACAGCAATGACGTATAGCTTGGATAGCAACAACAATAGAATCAACAAATCACTGTCGTCTGAGTGAAAGTCACTTTCAATGACACAATAAAAGGTGGCAATCCGTCAATACAAGGGCGTGGTTATTAAGTTTCGAAGGACCAATGAAGCGTCCTGAAGAGCTTCGTCGCTCTAGATTGGCCCCGTTGCGCTTAGTGTGAATGCACCTTAAATAATCTAATGAATAAATGTCGCAAGCGAATTTACCTGAATGAGTAATTTTGTCGTTATTTCGATATACAGGCATGCTTTACACATGCTTTAAATCACTACTATCACAGAAACTCATGTATAAGTAGAAGCAGTTTGATAATATTTACAATTCATATCCGAGTTAGTGGAGGAAAATGTATTTTCCTATCGTCTTCGGGGAAATGTAATTTGGCTAATGCACAAAAATTTATGTTTTTCTAATTTGCTGCTCAAAAAGTCAGAGAATCTTCCTATGACATATTTACGGAATAAAAATACACAGATATTTCATTTCAAAATAATTCAGGAAATTAACAAATAGTTTTTTTAATGCAACTTCCTCTTCAGTAAATTAATAAAAGTTTAATTTTAAATAACGTCATGTCTAATAAGCGGGTTTTTGTCATAATTAGTAACAGAAAAAATTTATAAAAATCATTTTGTTTGAATTTTTTGCTGAGGTTATTTCGAAAAGTAACTGTCCTTGTAATGAGCATTTTAGGCTTTTTTTTTTTTCTTTTTGCGAAGTTAGTTCTAAGTCTTCGTATAAATATTTTTCTGAAAAAGACAAAGTTTTTTTTTTTTTTAATCGCAAGGAAAACTTTGATTTTTAAAATTAAATATTGTACTGAGTGTTCGTTTAATAATGAAATGATCTCATTAAATTTTTTTATCATTATTCAAAATAATAACAATTCAACATGTGTCTTTCAATTCTGTTTTTCCTTTTCCTTTGTTAATGAAAATTGAAATAAAGTCTTAATTCAAGACTTTTTTATCGAGGTCTACTTTTCGAATGAACGTTCAGTGATTTGAAGTGTCCAGCAGCTTCCCGGATTTGGGCCCCTTGAGATTTTTCTTCGTTTTTTTTTTTTTTTTTTTTTTTTTTTGAATTACCAACTTTGTCAATCGTCCAATAATCCTACAACACCTGAAGGCCAGCATCCAGGCAGAAATTGCTAACATACCCTGCTATGCTGGTAAGGATCGTGACAAGCGCTAGAAATCGGCTTTCAGTGCATGGGGAATAGGGGGCGTCACCTAACTGGTTTGATTGTCAAAACTGTGTAAAACATAACTTTAGACATATACCTACACTATAATTTTTTTTTAAGTTTCCGATTCTTGAAACTGGTTTCATTGAGTTTTGAAAAAAGGAAGTTATGTTGAAGCACCCAGTATTTACAAAAATTATAATTTGCAACTCTTTGTTTACTGACAGTAACTGTTACCGCTGTTATTGCTTGTAACAATCACTACTCACCACTTCACTTTTCGCCACAATTGAAAATGAAAAATGAGACACTTAGAAGCACGGGAGGAGAGGCAATCTATTACAAATGTTATAAAAACACTACACTGTTAAAAATTTCCGTAAGAAAATAGTAAAATAACCATTTATTTGATTGTTATTTTACCATATTTAATTACCATTTTTTTAGTAAATATTTAAGAGTATTTTGAATACTCTTAAATATTTACTAAAAAAATGAAAAAAAGGTTTCTTCAATCTTCTCCTGTTATTACATGATTCTCCCAAACGTAATGTATTCTACGGTTCCCAGAGTAATTTAATTATACTTGTCTTATAATAAACACTACAGGGTGCAGCAACATAATTTCCTTTTTTGAAATGTGCGACTTTCAGGCTATAAATGTTGTTGCGGGGCGGGAGCTGTCTCAATCCAGAGGGATGGTTGCAAAGTTCTGCTCCCAACTTTGGTCAGTTCAATTCTGCACTGGAATCTCGGAGGAGCTTGCATTTTTTATCGAGGTCTACTTTTCAAATGAACGTTCAGTGATTTGAAGTGTCCAGCAGCTTCCCGGATTTGGGCCCCTTGAGATTTTTCTTCGTTTTTTTTTTTTTTTTTTTGAATTACCGACTTTGTCAATCGTCCAATAATCCTACAACACCTGAAGGCCAGCATCCAGGCAGAAATTGCTAACATACCCTGCTATGCTGGTAAGGATCGTGACAAGCGCTAGAAATCGGCTTTCAGTGCATGGGGAATAGGGGGCGTCACCTAACTGGTTTGATTGTCAAAACTGTGTAAAACATAACTTTAGACATATACCTACACTATAATTTTTTTTTAAGTTTCCGATTCTTGAAACTGGTTTCATTGAGTTTTGAAAAAAGGAAGTTATGTTGAAGCACCCTGTATTTACAAAAATTATAATTTGCAACTCTTTGTTTACTGACAGTAACTGTTACCGCTGTTATTGCTTGTAACAATCACTACTCACCACTTCACTTTTCGCCACAATTGAAAATGAAAAATGAGACACTTAGAAGCACGGGAGGAGAGGCAATCTATTACAAATGTTATGAAAAACACTACACTGTTAAAAATTTCCGTAAGAAAATAGTAAAATAACCATTTATTTGATTGTTATTTTACCATATTTAATTACAGCAGTTGAATAACCATTAAAAAGATGGTACTCAAACTGCTGATTGCGAAAAAAATCGTTTATTCTCTGTTTATCCTAAAGAAGGTTTAACGAACCGTAATTTTCAAGCGCTCAATAAGAATCGGCGTCCATCTTGGATGCGAAACCTTACCGGTCATACGTTGTTTTAAAATAGGAATACGGATTTATCAGTTAAAATCTGCATGCGTATATAAAAAAAGAAGGAAAAAAAACGTGGCTTAAGCAGTGGATACTAAATAGAAACACATACACACGTAAATCAAAAATTGGAGACATCGGATTCCCAAACTGTTTTCGAATGAGCGAACCCATAATTTGAGCTGCTGAAGCTAGTTTGTATTTGAATTTTTGCAACAAATAAAATAATTTTCGTCAATATACAGTAAATTTAGACGAAAAATAAATTTGGATCCAATCAAAAACTGAAATCTCAATTTTAAGGCTGTTTGCATGTTGTAAAAGAAGATTTATTGATAAATAAAAGTCCGCTTTACGTGACGACGGTGGTCGAGTGGATAGAGAGCAAGACTTGTACACCTTGCATTTGGGGATCGAGTCCTGCAAGCTTCGTTTATGGTTTCTACGCCTCGAAGATTCTACTCCTCGAAATGGTTCAAAAACGGTGAAAATTTTGTTTTGAAACCATTTTTAAATGGTTATAAAACCGTAAACTTTTGTATTTACGGCTTTTTAACTAAGTTAATTGGAAATGGTTAGGTCCCGTAAAGATAGAAAAATGTTCCAAACCGTAAATTTAACGGTGAATTTGGTGGCTAACTCTTGGGAGAAAAAGGTTTTGGCTTTATTGCGTAATTTGGGCTCAAAACACAAACGTTTTTGTGATGATATACATGACATAAATTACATTTGCAGACAAACCGCTCACAATAATCTAATCGGAGACGTTTCAATTTATTGAACACACAAATAAACTCAAGAAAATAAATATTTATTAAATATAATATGTGATTGGTACCATAGGTATTGAGCAAAACGTTATTTCGGTAGCCGTATAAAAATCAAAGACGTAGAAATTGAGATATAGCCATTTTCTTTTTAAAAAAAATATCCTCTCAAATGTGTATCTACTTTATTTAAGGGCACCCAGTTGAAAATATGTTTCCATTTTTAGCATCTAAAAATCGATTTCTACGATATCATATCAAATTCCACGAATTTTTAAATCGATTAAGTTTGCTTTTAGGATGATACATTAAATGTTTCACCACTTTGTCTTTTCTCTTATTTTTTTTTGATTTGGATGATAAAGTGCAATATTTACGATATGATTTTTCGTGGCCAAGTTTCTTTCGCTTTTGCTAAATTAATCTGTTATTCAGCTTTAACTTTTGCATTTACAAAGACGAGCAAACTCAAAAATGATATTAAAACTTGAATATGATAAAGGAGCCTTTATTGACTATCACTGAATTACATGCAATGAGGGCATTAATTATCTCTTTTGTAATATCTCAAATCCAAACAAGAAGTTCCGTCTGAAACTATACGAGCCTACTTTCCAGTATGCACCAAATTCAAATTTATAATCTAGCTATCTCTTTCTTTCACTTTCTCATTTAGCTTTTGTTCTTAATCACTTCAAACTTATACCTTTTTTGAACGGATAATACATATTCATTCACTCACTCATTCATTCTTTCATTTATTCAGTCATTCATTTACTCATTCACTCATTTATTTATTTTTTCATTCATTCATTCATTTATTTATTTTATCATATATTCACTCATTTATTCATTCATTAATTCATTCTTTCTTTCACTCATTCATTTATTCAGTGAGAAATATCCTTAACAATGCCGATCAAAAAATTTCATAGGAAAATAGGCTCTTTCAGTTCTTGTTGAACTTCGATCTGCACATATTGTACATCTTAACATCCTTCCAATTTTTTTTCCTTGAACTGTTCAAAAATGAACAAAATTTGTTCAAAGCAATATTTCACGCCGAGAGTTTCTTGCAATAAGCTTGTTCATAGGAACTTGGATCTTACTCCCCGAGTTTACATAATTTGCTGATAGGCGGTAATGTTAAGATTTTCTGAACCGTTCAGAATTAAACGGAAAATGGTTCAAATAAAAAAGTAAAATATGAAAATGAGGTGCCTTCGCCGAGATCTTTCGAATGCAAAAAAAATTTTTCCATTCGAAAAATTCGTTCAAAAGTTATTAGGGGTAACAGACAGACTGGCAGACAGATCGAAAGCGCAACAGACCGAGAGACACACATTTTCTCGATCTCAATACCCTACTTTCAAATTTTTAATTTTTCAATCTGTATTTAATTACTTCACTTTTTTTTTTTTTTTTTTTGACTTTTCTTTGTTTATAACGATATAAAAATATCGATACATTAAGCCTTCTTTCATGCTTTATTATTATATTTTCTTTTTTACTTTTACGGGAAAGTAGGCTAAAAATGAAATAAATCCAACTTAATGAGTAATAAAAAGGTTTAAAAAAATAAATAAACTTAAAATCTAAAAATACGTCTATTCCTTTTTTCTTGTTGTTGTTGTTATTTCAAACCCAAAAAAATTTTTAAAAATTCGAGTTGTTGAGTTATAGAGGGTTTAAATTGTACAAACGTGGATAGTTTTTGTTCATGGACATATTCTTTAATATCGTCCTTGACGTAAAGTCACCTTTAATTTAACGGCTTCGAGTGAACAATTGTTGAAATATTTACAGCTTTAATGTGATTCTTTTGTTTTAACTCTTTATTTAATGTATTGTTTTAGAAATATTGATTTGTTTAGTATTATAAAGGAGTTTAGAGTATATACCAATTGCTTTTTATCTTTCCCTTTTATTTTCCAAATGCATTAGTCTCTTTGCAATTCTTCTTGAGTAAACACCTGCAACAGAGTTAGCTTAATTTTCTAAAATAACAATTTTCCGATAAATAAATTTAAAAAATCGTACAGAAACATATTTCTATATTGTTTACACAACCGGCAAGTGAGTTGTTTTAATGCAATCGTGCTTGTAATTTTATATTTTAATTTGATAACATTCTGTGGAGAGCAATAAATTTACAAACACATTTCCCATTGACATTTCGATTTCTATAACGAAATTAATCCTAAAGTTAATAAATATTTAAAAAACAAACATGAGTTGGTTTGAATTAATGTTGATATAATTTGAATTTTTAAGTAAGTCCTTTCTCGTGCAATCACAAAATCAAAGATGGTAAAATTAAAACATCATTTACTTTTATAAAATATCTTAGCCCGGATGTTTATCTTCTTTATTTCAGAACTTCCAGCACAAAAGTATGTTTCCATTTTTAGCAGAGAAAAATCGATCGTGGAAAATTGCGACAAATTCTAAGAATATTTAAGTGCAAGAGATCGGTTCTAGAATATACGTTAATTGTCTAATCTCAGAGTTTTCTTATTTACTTTTGCATGTACGATTTCATCATACAGCAATAACGCGCTTCCAAATTGAATATTTACATTTTTATAAATTCATAATGAATTCATTTGAAGGCTTTTGTGGTAACTGAAACAGAAGAAATGTATCTAATATCTCTTGTTAATAATGTTTATTAAATATTGTAATTTTATAATTTTTAACGCAATAACAGTTTTGAATGTGAATAAGCATCAAGTAGCCTAGACCGAGGCTAGTTGACGATCCTTTTCTGCTAAGATATTTTTTTGTAATTTAAATAGTAGAAAAAATCGCGATTACTCTCCACTAAATTAGAATTCCTAGTGCAGTTTGCAACAATTAGAGCTCAGGTGCCGCCATCTAGGGGGAAACTGAACGTCAAAAATTGTGGCAATGGTACCACTCCCATTGTAATGCCGCTGAAAGAGTTGGTACCAATCTCTGGTAGCGCACTAATAAGTCTGTAATTGTTACGAACTAATACTACGCAATCCATTAGAAATAAAAAAAGAGCAGAACAAAGTAAAAACAAAAAAGGTAAATAAATTACAACACTAACCAGCACTTTCTTAATGTTCTTAAAAGGTAGCTACTGACCAAACTGCATACTTTTTTAATTATTAATTCTTACTAAAAAAAAGGTATAACATAAAAAAAAATCTCTTTCATGAAGTCATATTATGAAAATGTAACATTATGTGAACAGAAAAAAACAAGACTAAAATTACAAAGTTCGATTATTTTAAGTTAGATTTAATTGAATTTACCTCTTTTTTTTTCTTTTTCATGATTCTATTTTTATCATTACAATAAATGCAAGTATTTAATAAAGTTTCCTAAAAGATTCATGATTCATATACCCACGGTTCGCATATGAATGAAAATTTAAAATAAAAATAAGTAAAGGATCATTTTTAAATGCTTTGATTAGACAAGAATGTAAGCATTTTTTTTTATTATTGCTTGAAATATCTTTGAAGTACCTATTCATCTATTTATTAACAAGAAAAATGGCACTGGTACTGAAACAGCATACTTTTCTCTTAACCTACTGTTAAGCGGTTATCACACGACAGAAATTTCAAGCAAACGCAACTGCAATAGAATCTTAACTTAAGTAAGCTTAGCAACTTAATCGGAAACTGGTTTTTCTACCAATTTCCACCAACAGTTTCTTCAAAATGCTGGTGTGCTACAGAAATTCACGGTTGCTTGAATTAGAAGCAATTCGTTATCTGCGCTACAAAAAAATTGCTTCTTGAACGTTTGCTTTCAAGGCAAATTGAGCAAAGGACCATTCATCTAGCTGGAATTTCGTGACGTCAATTCAACTTTCCACTAAACATGGCGGCGGGTTGAAGAGTGGCGATCGAAAGATACATGTTGAAAGGAGAGTGCGATTTTGATTTTTTTTTTTTTTTAATTTGGGAAATTATGCTGAAAGAACATTTGTGGTATGTAAAGTCGCTACTTTACTAGTGCAGGACATTGCAAAGAGTGTCTTATGATGAAATCGCTACCAAAATGCAAGGGCGTTTCAAGGGATAAAATTAGAGACAGTATAACAACCGTTTTTTTTTTCTTCATTTATGTATCATGGACAACCATTCTATAGAATTATCAGCAATAATAGTCTAGGCATCATACATTATTTTCGATTTTTGATGATTTTTTAACTAATCTCTCTCATTTTATTTTAATTAAATTTAAGCTGCAGTCCCATTTTATGATTCGTTAGAATTCGAAGTTTCATATTCAGTAAATTGTGCACCCTCCCAAAATTCTCCGTCCGTGGCGCTCCTGCTTTTGTACACAACAGTTTTGTACAACTTTAAATGATCAGTAAGAGTCACAATAAAAAAAAAATGTTGATTAGATTGATATTAGATGAGACACAGAATACCAAATAATAATATTTTACAAAATTGTATTCCTTATTCAGTAGGGTCACTACGTGGATCGGCGGAGGGGCAGGCAACCCCGGGTGTCACTCAAAATGAGAAAAAGAGTTTTAGAAAATTACATGTACTTGAATTATACAATTTTGCAGGTGCCAGCTCATCGTATCATAGCTGAAAATAAATCTAGTTTAGTGAAAGTTACCGCAAATAATTAAAAGGAACTCTCTATAGTGTTTTTGTTTCTTTTATGCACCTCTGAAAATAATATAAACTGCAAAACTACAAGTTTGTACAACACAACATTTCTTTGTTCTTCTTCTTCTTCCTTTTTGGAGAGGAGGACATCAAAAATTATCGCCCCCCCCCCCCCAGGTGACATTTATGCTAGGAACGCCATTGCTTTAATACATTTCCATTAAAATTAAAGATCTTGTTATGAATAAACTCATGGCATATAATTTGTTACAAAAATTCATAAAATATGTATAACCTTGTACCAAAACTTCGTAAGATTTCATGTGAACGTGTTGCATTATAATATAATAGCAATTTGCATTCAAAATTTTCTGAAATCTTTAAGCAGGCAGGGCTGCCTCGAACTAATATTTTTAGGAGGGAAGGTCATTCATAATTTCCAGATTGAAACTTCGTATTTTACCGATTACTTCGTGAAGCTGAAGCTGAATTAAACATGATCCTATTGAAAATAAGGATTCATTATATATGATACATAAAGTAAAAATGTATGCCTCGCAACTGCTATTGACAATTATATAGTTGTCAATCAACAATATACCTGTAAAAAATAAGTACAAGCATGTAAGAGGGGGGAAGGAAAAAACTATTGTTATACCATATGGTCAAATTTAAAATGGTCAGTCAGAATATACGGAATAAGGACAATTTTTGGGAGTCACAGTGACCTCCCGTGACCTTGCATGGGAGTAATGGGAGTAACATGGGAGCAGAATGCAGAAACCTACTTGTTTGAACAAAATATCAAACACAAAAAATGTAAACAAATGTCCAACACGAGGATGCAGATTAGAAAATGGTAGCTCGTTATGAGCAACCGTCCAATTAACCGGGGGCAAACCTGCAGGAAACTTCGGATTGAAAATTTTCTCTCGAGGTTGCCGATAGAACGAGGTGTACGTAACGTTTGCTTTAAAATTCCTGCCGTGTGATAACCGCTTCAATTACAGCAGTGACTGTTAGTGTCGTATTTTCTGAATTTCAACGTGTTTGAATAACACTCGTCTTGCCCCTAGATCCCAACAGCATATTTTCCACTATCATTACATAATAAAAATGATTTTAAAAAATTAATCTTTATGTGCGTGTATTTTCCTTTTCTTTTTACATCTCAACTGTTCAGTATGTGAATTTTTGATAACAGAATTTCATTGTTGAGTATGATGTCCGATGACGCTATTGCAGATCAATATTTTAGATAAAGGCATTTTTGTGTGAACTTTGATCTCATCATTTCTACGCAACAACAGAAGCCGTTACTTTGAATCTAGAAAGATCTATATCACAATAGATTTCAATCATGTTTGGGAAAATCTTCAAAAATATAATGCTCCATGTTTGAAAAGCCTTTTGTGATGCACACTTAGCAGAAAGATTCCATTTAGAATTTGTTGAAAAAAGTGCTTGAAAAAAAACTTTTTCTTCGCATGTCGTGAAAAACAACCATTTTTATTCATAAAAGCCGCATTTTTTTTTCTTTTAATAAACCTTACATTATTTAGCATATCATGATTTTTTTTTTTCCTTTAAGCAATAATTACTTCATATCTTTTACTCTTTTTTCGGTTTCGCCTCAATGATGTTTCTAACATGGCGTACAAAAATGAATTAATACTGCTTTTATCTAGCATAAATTTGTGTTCTTCGAATTTTTGTAATAAATGTGAAATAATTTAAAACATTAACTATTTCATCATTATCCATTTAAAATAGGTTGCACTTTTATAAAAAATTAAAATGTGGTTTTTTTACCTATTTTTTAAATATTTTTCTTTTAATGTAGATGTATCGTATGGCAAAACGTATACCAAGCGTAAGTTGAAAACAATATAAGATTCCTTTTTCTCATCATTCTGATGGCGTAAGTTTTCCTCCTTCGTCTCAAACTAAATTATTTGAGAAGCATGGATGAGAAATTCCTTAAAAAGTGCTATTTTTATCGTAACAAGAATTCTTCCATTTTCTGAACTAACTAAACTAAATTATTTGAAAAACATGGATGAGTAAATCCGTAAATGGACCTATTTTTATCGTAGTAGAACTCTATCATTTTCTATTATACTGGAAAATAGTTTAGACCTTTGCTCAAATTTGAATTTGTATTTTGTTTTGTTTTTTTTTTTTTTATTATTTTTACACAATCAAGCCTAAAACATCTACAAACAACAAATCACCACTTCTAGTTTGTTTGTTTTTTTTTTTTTGACCTCTACACAATAAAGCTTAAAACAACATCTACGAACCACAAATCACCACTTCCAGTTTTTTTTTACCTCTGCGCAGTCGATCCTAAAACAAAACATCTACAAACAACAAATCACCACTTCCAGTTTTCTGCAAAGAAGTAAAACATGATGGTGCTTTAAAAAATGATAATATCTATTTTTTCATTTTAAATTCTACAGTACCAAAGTTATGACCAAAGAAAAATCTTCTCCAGAATATTCTTGACGGATGTTTTTGCTTCTTGATAAGCGTTTTTGAATTAAGATTTTTTTTATTGCAAAAGCACTTGATTGCACATCATAGGCTCCCATGCATCAAAGATGCATGAGATTGGAGCATAAAAGGAGGCATAAATAGAATAGCTGAACAATACAAAAAATGCATCAAAAATTATAAACGATTGTTTTACAAATACGGTGGTGAAAAATTAGTTCTCTTTTGAAATACAACAGCAAACTAGATGCCCACAGCTATTTTTCTTATTTTCGTTTATGATCGTATAAATTATAATTTCACATACTAAAATATATTTTACGTTCTGAAATTATTTTTTGTGCAGAAATTTTTATCTTAAGAACTGTAGTACATTTGTAAAATTTTAGAATTTTAATATGTTTTTTTCATTACATTACAATGAATAATTAATGTCATTAATGAATATAATCTTAATTGTTATTATATTTTGCAAAAATATTTCAAGAAATATTAAACATTAGAAACATTACCAGAAGCTACAAACTCACGCATCCGTCGTGACCTACTTCCCCGTTCTACAATTTAAAACAACATATTTTAGTTCAATATATTGTGGTTCAATGATTCTTAAAAAATGTTTATTTATTTCCTCTTGCTATAGGAATTGTTTATATGATCTTTAAGGCAATAAAGCAACATTTAACTATATAATCCTTTTTTATTTTTTCATTTAAGGTACTTTCACTTAAAAGATCGTGTTTTGTTTATTGCTCTATGGAATCATTTGGAACAGCCGTATGCTCACTATTTGTTTAACAGCCTTAGACAAGACAGGCGTACAGGGTGATTGTAAATTATAATAAAATAATTCTGTCTAAACCTACAAAGAATTCGCTTTAATAGACGAACTGAAACTTGGTTATACGCTATTTAGACCATAGAGAAAAGAATTACGAAATTTAAAAATATTATTCAAAAATTTTACCATTAGCATTTGTCTTCTTTGTCAGTTGCAGTTATCACCAAGTTGCTGCAAGTTGGTAGAAAAATACTACGCGATACTGTTGAACACGCTATAAAATGCTTTGAGCATGTGTTTGGCGTGAATCAAGTGCACACTGAACTTTTGCTGTAATGAAATCAAGTTTATTGCTTGTAATTTTTTTTCTTCTTCTTTTCTTCTTTGTATGTCCTTTACTCACGTAGTGCTGAAAATTCGAACTATTTTTTTTTATTGGATGTTTCTTTTCTCCATGGAGTATGTAACCTGCATACCAAGTTCCAGTAACGTCCATCTATTATCTGTGTAATCCAGTGTCCGTCCAGTGACCGTCTATATCCAGTAATCGTTTGGGTTTGGCGTAAATAGAGTGCGCATTGAACTTATGCTGTGATAAATTCAAGTTTCTTGTTCGTAATTTTTATTTTGTTTTTTCTCCTTTTTTTTTCTTTGTGTGCCCCTTATTCACCTTTTGATGAAAATTCGAACTGCTATTTTCTTATTGGAGGTTTCTTTCCTCCATGGACTATCTAACCTACATACCAAATTTCAGTAACGTACGTCTATTAGAACCATATCTACAGCGGTCTAAAGAAAGTAACTTTAATTAAAACCATTCCGCATTTTTTGGCTTCTAATGTTACAATTGCTGCGCAATCACTATAAGAGCAACTTTCAGAATAAGGAACAATAGAATCGACTTACTAAAACGAAGGGCCATAAAAAGAAATATATCTTTATAGCCTATTGGTTAACACTTACATTGCAAAACATTTACTATAAACTAACATTTTCTTTAAAATGCATAACTCTAAATTTTGAGCAGCATGTGTGAGTATAATTTTCTATATCATTTTAATACCTACGTTACAAGAAATCTTTAATGTAAACTATTATAATCCATTTCTAGAACATTTTAAGCATTCTGAACTTCATTTTCTAATTTTAATAAACAATTTGGAACGAACATTCCTCACATAGAAGTTAATTAAAAATATCAGTTATCTTTTCGAAAACAAGTAATAACCTTAGGTGGGAATTAAATCCAAATATTTCGAATCATTAGCATAGAAATTAAGTCTTTAGGATGTTTATAAACTATATCAGCCGAGAGATCTTCCAGTACGTGCTTTCTGTTTCCTCCAGTTTTATATTTTCCGCCTCGTTATCTTTCCAACCCAGCGGGGGAAGGCTGATAAATTCAATCTATAAATTCTCCCGAAATATCTTACATAATTGATTAAAATTTATTGAACAAGTTTAAAAGAAGATTTCATCTCTAGAGAAATCTTAGAATCTTTAAGATGAGGTAAAATTAGCAATTCAAAATTGTAATATATTTACTTAACAGTTTCGAATTGCTTGTTTCTCTCATCCTAAAAAATCTGTAGATTGTAGTTGAAAGTTTAATCTACAGAGGTAATCCAACAAAAGAAGACGCCTGTGACTGAAGTTGAAGTAATTAAACTGCGTGAGCACGGGTGGTACTAATGCAAAGGTTCCGAGTTCAAGTCCAAGATTCAACAAATTGCATTATTTAGTCTCAACTTTACGGGTTAATTCAACACTACATTAACCGCCGTATTCACCGTCAACTCTAACCTCATGGTTTGACGCGAAACCGGTCTCCAACCTGAAGTTACCGCGGATTTCCTATTCACCATCAACTTTGACTACACGCAAACAGGTTCCCGAAACCATGCCAGGTCGAGTAACTCAACCAAGCTCCAGAGCAAAGTTAAGGTTTGAGCGCATGCGCAGTACATATAAACATTAGCAATGGCGGACTGGATGTTGCGAAAATTGGAATATGTTGAGATTTTAGAGCTTTCTTCGCTTTACACGATCTTGAATTTCTGAAGGGGCCTTACAAAAAATACAACTTTAGAGTTGTTTTAATTTTATTAACTAGTACTGTTCAATGATTTCTTTGTCACTTTTGTGTGTTTCCGATAATGTTTTTCTCTCGGGAGCTATTACTTCATTAAAGATTTTGAAACTTTATCATGATTCCTAATTGAACAGAAATACCAAACAATGGGGGGTAATATATCTTTAGTATTTTTATTTAATTATTTATTTTTCTCTCTCTTTGTTGCTTTTTGATATAATTTTATTCTACTTTAAAGTGTACATGTATATACTGAACATTTAACATGCGTCCTGATTTTTTTTGCCAAGGTTACTTCTGGGCCTGCGAAGTTCATGTGGAATATTTTGATTTATGTATGTCGAATAAAATAAACTTGTTGACCTTTACCATGTGTTTTATGTCATTGACCAATTTACATTTGCTTGTATATTCTTTTCTTTTTCTTTTTTTTTTAATTTAACAAAGGTTTTGAATATGTGAAAAGCTTATTTAAAAAAAAAAAAAAAGACATATGAAATGAATCCATAATGCTAATGGCAGTTTTGTGTTTAAAGGTAAACTGCAAGGTTTTTGAAAAAGTCAAAATATTCGCCATATGTATTTGTATTAATGAATTCATATTTGCATTAGAAAAAGGGTTCTTGTTAACCCCAAATCACATAATTTTGAATTGTTTCATGCAGTTGTAAGACTTAAACCAAATTTTTATTGTACTTTGCCAATGCGAAGTGATTGTAAGAATAAAGTATTTACAATAGTTTTAATTGAAATCAAATGCATTTTTTAAATACTCTCATGAATTTAATGCAAGGCCATAGCCAGTTTTTTTTTTTTTTTTTTTTGGGGGGGGGGGAGATACTTTGAAACAGTTATGTTGAAGAAAGTTTCAGGGAGGAATATATGCTACATTGCGAAAATTTTCGGGGGGGGGGGGTTCGTGGGCATCCCTGGTTACGGCCTTGATTTAATGAAAGAATATTCAAATAAAAATTTAAAAGATACAATAATACACTACTGCTTGGTTCATAATGATACATTTCTATATTATATATGTATCGTTTGTGAATGGTACATTTCTAATGTCAGAAAGAGATATATTACAATGCTAAAATTAGTTATAATTTCCTATTCGTTAAATATAGCTATATTTTCATTTTCCGAGAAAAATTTTATTGGATTCTTTACTTTTCAATATTTTTAAATTTTTTCCACGAGTGCTAGAAGTAATACCTTCTCAAACGGGCTAAAAACCACTCGTGTTTTATTCATCGCTATATCGCAGAGAACGGGAATTTTAAAAAACGGGAAACGAAGTGTACACTGCGCGGCGAAAAAGCATGTAGAAAATCATGTGATAGTTTTGACCAATAACAGGCCTCCGTACGTTCCCACATGGCGTCGAGTTGACTAACTTCGTGGTTGGAAAACCCCAGGTTGATTTTCCTCCGTGAATACCGATTTTTAACTTCGCAGCGCTGAGCCCCAACTCCGAGATAACGGATCTCGTGGTTTCACGCGTGGGGTTAGGTTGACGGTGAATATGGCGGTAAGTATTGTAACGGGTTCGTCGCCATTTGAATCAATGACTGAGTCCTTGTACGAAACATAGAGCAATTCATTTACAGGCTATTGCAGATAGCACACGAAAATATCTCACGGAGTTGACCCATTACCGTAAAACCAACGGAAATCACGAAATTACTTCACAAGTACGAACCTTACAGCACAACGGCTCGGACTGACAGGTACTCGCAAAGTTTAAAACTTAACTGAACTCTGAACTCTTCTAACTTTTCGCCAAAGCTATTTGTACAGCATCGCGGATCGCGTGACAAGAATATTAAAGAAATTTCCATCAAATACTAGAATCATCTAACGTGATAGAAATGTCGCTAAGCTTGGCGAGAAACACCATCGGTACCCCGAAATTCGTAACAGTATGTTTCGTTTCTTGCACTTAACACTGTCAGCCAGAAGTCTTCATTTTGTTAAAACCTCATTTCGTGTTATTTCCATGGAGGTTATAATTAACGCTACCCTAATGGAGGCAGTTCACCGCTAGAGGGGTTCATGAGCGATCATCGTTATCACGTGAAATCCGCTCTTTGTTTACTAAGATTTTGAATTGAGTTCTACGTGGAGTTCACTAGGCAAAATTAGTTATTTTAAAATTAAATAGACTATTTTCACAGCTTTTTCTGATTATAACACAGTATTTACATTTAATTTAATCATTATAAAAGAAATTTATTAATTATTACAATAGTTATAGTGTTGTATTTAGTGTTAATTTTATGTAATGTAGAAAAACTTTATTCAGGCCTAGTTTTTAATTAGAGTTGTCGAACTCGATGTAAAGCGATGCTACGGATTCACTTTGTTTACATATTGCTTTCATCGGTGCCACGTGATCAATCACTTGAATTGCCTCCATTTACACCCATGCACGCTCAGAAATAGAGCACTCACGTTCGAGGATTCTTAAATCGTCAAGCAAATTTCGTCATTTACAACGATTCTTACCTTGCGCGATCACGTGACTTAAGAAAGTTACTTCACAAATTTCGTCAATTTGACGAAAGGTTTACTCGGAGCGTTTTTCACGAAGTCATTTTGCCAAATGCGACGAAAGTTTCGTGAGATTTGAGCATGGCTTTCTGAGAGTGTGTAGAGCTCTTTCTAAAAGGAGTATGTCATTGAAACTTGGTGTATAAAACCCACTGATACAAATCTGTAAAAAGAAATTAACTATTCAAATTTTTACTACAAGGTTTAATCTATAACCGGATTGCTTTTAAAAATCTTTCAATTGTTCATGTGACTGGTCAAAACCGATAGCGGAGCAATTTCGATACAGACGAGATTCCGGCTGAAATTATCAAGAAAGGTTTCCCTGTATTACCTTTGATGCAATTCCAATACGTTTTAACTTAAGATTATCAAATTCAAATTATATATCTTTTAATTTTTAAAAGCGCACTTATTTTTGATGAAAAATACGATTTCATGTTTTTTTTTCTCTCTACCATGCATACAATAAAAGACTTTTTAACACTTCTACCTCCCATTTCTTCAAGATAAAATCCAAAAAAGCAGCTATTTAGGTGCACGGACTTTTGAGGATTTAGACGGATGATTCCTTTCCCCCGTGGAGCAGGCCAAAACTCAATCTTTCGAGCTTTACCTGTGCTTGATAATAAATTTTCCTCCTTCAGGATAAAAATTGCTTTTGAACGAATTCGAAGAGTAAAAGTAAACTTTAGTGAAACAAAAAAAAAGCTTATGTAATTATAAAGAAATATTTAAGTAGGAATATTTTCGCATCTTATTGAATCGTTTCATATTTGAGAATAATGTCTTATTTTTCCCTATACCTGAACTTATTTCATTTACAATTACTCAGACAATTAAAAAATTGATCTCCTTTTCCTGACGCCTTTTTTTTATCATATATATATATATATATATATATATAAACGTTGTATGAAATGTAAAAATAGGATATAACATTAACCAGTGTTGGTTACTTGTGCTTCGGGAGTAAAAAACTAAATTGATATATTTTAATAATCACCCGGTAAACGTCCGTAATGTAATTAATTCGTAATTATGCTAAAGATGATCTATTTAGCTTCATAATTTAGATGTTTGTAGTTCAATGCCCTTCACTAATCTTGAGCGCTTTCAAATGCTTCCAATAATTGTAGAAAATATCTGCAACCATTTTTTTCCCTTTCTATTGATTATAAAATTTTTCTTTGAAAACTTGAGAGAAAATGTAAGAATTAAATCAGTCTGATTCTCATCCGCCTCCTCGAATTTAATTCACTATGGTTTTCAACCCGGTCATGTGACGAAACAAATATCAAATTGGAGGATCGAATGCGATTTGGTCACGTGACTGGTCGAAACCGATAGCGTAGCAAATTCGATACAGACAAGATTCAGGCTGAAATTATCAAGAAAGATATTTTGATAAAAACTAGCAATAGTCCATTAATTTTTTTTAAAAAGATCAATATTGGCTCCAGGAATTGCTGAAATCGAGAGCGTGACAACAACCAGGGCCGTACCTACCGGGAGAGCAGGGCACTCTTAAATTTAAGTGCTCTTTTAAATACATTTTCTAATTCTATACCGTTATTTAAAAATGACTTCCACCTCAAAGTTGTTTGGTGCGGCTTATAAGCGCAAGCGTGAAATGGAAGAAAACAAAAAGATGGGGGGGGTGTTGCAACTTAAAAGAACTACGTCCTCTAATTTCGTCTGGTCGTTCGTTAATTATGACTAGCCGCTCCAAATATTCAGATTTAGCTTTAAAAAAGGTAGGGATTTATCTAATCTGGCAACACTGCTCCAGCACCTCTCAAAGGCGCCATCATTTCTCATTTGGCTTTTTGGCGCCCCTTCCCATCTGGCGCCCAGAGCGGCCGCTCCACTCGCTCTACCCCAGATCCGGCACTGACCACAGAAATGCCAGATGCAGCATGTTACATAAGCATTTCAAGACCGTTTTCAACAACCGTAAGAGAACACACATAGTGAAATTTGGACCATGCTAACCGAATTCTTCCTTATTTTTGTTTAATAAAACTAATGGAAGGCATTTTCCGACCAAATATTATACTAAAACTTTAGAAACAAGAGAGAAGATTGGACAAAAATGGTTAAATTACTCATCTAAGCTAGATAAAGTTTTTTGTTTTGCTTGCACGCTTTTTGCGAAAAGAAATGATCCAAATTTCGAAAACAATTTTAGTGATGTGGGAGTGAATGATTGGAAACACTTTGGGGCAAAAATAAAAAAAACATGAATTGTTTGTAATGCATTTAGATGATCTGGCAGCCTGGAAGATGTGGCAGTCAGGAAATAAAATTGATGACCGATTTTTTGCTGAAATTGCCAGAGAAAAAAATATTTTGCAGCAAATTTTTCATAGGCTTATTGATGTAGTTCTTTACTTAGCTGAACAAAATTTTGCTTTTCGGGGTTCATATGACAAGACCCTAAAAGGCGAAAACGTTAATCTTTTAGCAACTAAAAAATTGATTTACTAGCAAAATATGACCCAGTTCTTAATGCCCATGCTTAATAAAAAAAGTTACTTGAGTCCATTTGTACAAAATGAACTCATACATTTTTGTTCAGAAAAGGTTTTGAATTCCATTAAGAACGATATAAATAAAGCCAATTTTTTTTCAATATTAGCCGACACAACTACTGATATTACGCGTACAGATGAGTTATAAATTGTTATTAGATACTTACACTATGATGTAGAAAAGAAAGCGTATTCTATAAGGGTTGTCTAGATTATGGATATTCTCATTTTTTATTTTAGATTTCAATTAATTATTTTAATAGAGTATATTATATGGTCAATTTACACATATAAGTAGTTATTTAAAAAAGGAAACCACGTTTACGTTTATAAGACAACGTGAATTACGAATTTTAAAATTTTTATTAAAGTATTTTCCGACAAGTACGTTTTTAGTGAAAATCATTTTTTTTTTTGTAGTTAATGACAATAAAATGCACAAAGTTATGAAAAGCATAAAGAGCGCGGAAAGTAATTAATATTATAAAACCAGATCCTTTTGATACATAATGTAATTTCCTCGTTAAAAACCACTATATTTTCTTGCGTTTTATAGGTTAAAAGCGGACATAAAAAATATCAGGGGGGGGGGGCGCAAATATCAGACTCGCCCTCCCTGAAAATATTTCTTGGTACGGCCCTGACAACAACCAAGGGATATGAACCTATTAACAAAATTAACTCCTTCATTAACCATCGTAATGTGCTATGTATTTATTTTTCTTTCTCCTTGAAATTTTCATACCAGTATGTTTAACATACTAAACCCAAAGCTGACCGTCTTTGGTGTCCAAAGCTCAAACTACACGCGTAAGCATAAGCACAGAGCGCCGGTGGTATGTCCGTTATAACCATTTTTCTTTAAAACTTAAAGGTAAAGTGTATTCGGAAAATTATCTTAACTTCATTTTAATTAGAGTTGCTATGATGCATGAATGTAAAATCTAAGGAAATACTAATACAAATAATAAAAAAAATTTGAGGTAGTATAATAAAGGTAATGAATTATATTTTTTTTTTTAGTCTAAAATTAAGAATAAATAGACAGTTGCATTTCAAGATTTCGCGCAATTCTTTGTAATTTGACTTGTCACTTCTACTCTTTTCAAGATGTTGGAGTAACTTTTTTCATTGAATATCAATTTTCCTATTGTGTAAAAAAAATTCTGGCGTTTAAACTTTCTTTTAATGTTTTTTCTGTATTTGTTTAATTAGCATTTTTTTCGTTATGTTGAGAAAAATTAATTTAGCATGAATGTAGAAACATTTTCATACTTTACGAACCAAGATCATTTGATATTGTAATCCATAATGCATTATAATTGTGATTCATTCCTATAATATCTGTTAATGCTATTTTAGACCAATTGTGCATGTTGAATCACATCTGTTTTACTTTTTATCTCATTCTTCTTACCCTACACAAAAAACCATTACTTTGAATATTGAAACATCTATACCACAATAGATTTCAATCGTGCTTGTAGAAATCTTTTTCAAAAAGTGTAATGCTCATATGTTTGAAAAGCCTTCTGTGTTGAATGCTTCGCAAAAAGATTGAATTTTGAATTTTTTAGAAAAAGGCTCTTATGCAAAACTTTTCTCCCTGAAAGTGAGAGAAAGAACAATTTTTTTCTTAAGAACAGGTTTCCTTATGCAATTAAATTCGAACTAGTTTGATCACCACCCCCCATCGTTAATCAGATTTTCTTACTATTATTTATATTTTTCTTTTAATTTCATACAATTTGTAATTAAATGGCTCAACTCACTCAATATTATATGCATTTAAAAGCATAAAATATTAATATCGCAATTACTCATGTAAAATAAGTTTTTTAACCTTTTCTATGATAATTATATTTAAGAAAAATCAGACTTGAATAGTTTGTTTTTTTTTAAGTTGTGTTTATATTTTTGAAAAAAAAAACGAACAATGGTATGGTTTTTTTTTAATCGTGATTTTCAGAAATCCTTTTTGAAGACTGCTAATCTACATTCCAAACTAGTTGAATTTCGTAAACATTTAGCAACGTCAAATAAGGACCGGTACTTAAAGCGTAAGGCCTGAGCAAAAAATGAATGCGCGTGTCTAGTTTAAATATGCAATGCTTCAAACTTTGTTTCAATTAAAAGTTGAACTTAACTAATATTTTCATCGTTATTAGGTCTGCAACATTTCTACGAAAGCAATTCTGTATTGATGACCGATTCTTGGGGCGGGGGGGACCGCTTTTCCTACTTGCAGAATAAATTCTTTCCCTTTTCTTGCCACTATTAATGTTTTACACTTTTAACTAAATTTAGCCAAGGTTTTCCTTTATTTCTTGGGGAAAGATATGACATGATAAACTATTAACGATTGATCACAATTGCAAAAGACTTCATTCAATATTCAAACATGTTTTTCCTCTGTTGTGATTCGGGATTTAACAATGCTTTAAAAAATAGTAATATAATAAACATATCATTCTGTAAATGTAGTTATTTTACTTGTAAATTTCCAGATTATAATTCTAACAAAAATATGAATTACGGGTGCAATGCTCAAAAAACGCTCCTACTTATAAACAATACATACTATACAGTTCGATCGTGGAATTTTGATATTTGGACGCTTTGCGCTTGGCAGAAAAGAACAAATCCATTCGAGTCTTAGGAAAGTTCGTTTTTCAGGTGCGTTTATTTAGTACTCGAATCAGAATGTTTGCTTCACTGTTTGTTGAAGGCAATTAAATTTATAAGCTGGCACAGAGCATCAGTTCGTATGCTGAAGGAACTAGAACAATAACAAAAATGGCACACTCCTTATACCAGCAGTTCCTTCCTTGAACATGAATGTATTCTTCTTGTCCTGGCACTCTGCCAGGCAGATCGCTTTGATTGATGGTAGAATTGTAACTACACATAACCAAATAGAGCAGTCAAACTCCAAATTTCACTTCAATTTCGCAAAGAGCTGTATCTTAACAAACTCTACATACATAGCTTCCTCTCAACCTATTAATTCCAAGTAATTTCCAAATAGATGGTTTAGATCTTAGCCAATGCTTTCAAATCAATATTTTTGAATGGCTACACTGTCACTTACAAAATGTCGAAGATTACACATTCCATAAAATCTCTCTTTATATATTCAATCTAACTATTTCATTTATTTATCACACTCACTCTATTCTCTATGCTGAATAATCAACTGTTGTGTGAAAGTCAACCGTTGAATTTTGGAAATTAGCACTGCAGATTCAAACATTAATCATTTCTGTTTAAAGTAATGTTCACTAAGCCTCTCTAACTATACGTTTAAACATCATTTCTGCCTCTGCAGTCTATTAAACATCATATGTCAATAAAATTCAATCATCAGTTCTGTGTATATTCAAAATTCAATGATGCGTACAGGTCTAAATTCCAATTGCGAAACTAGAATGGTAGGGAATTCTACATGCATGCATCAATGCACTCCAACGTTTGAAGATACATGAATATGTAAAACACATCCGAAAATGTATCCCAGTGTCTCAAAATGCAACGTTAAGATAAGCATTTCAGGGAAAATATTTATCGATTTGAAATGGGTTTTATTTATTGTAAATAATGTTATGATTTTTCCTGTCACCAATTTATTCCCAAAATGATATTTTTTTGAATCGCAAAACTATATGCGACTCTACAAGTCATTCGTGTATTTATTCACATTTATTTACTCACTTATTTGTTTTATCATTTATTCCCTCATTTATTTATTCATTCTTTCGCTCATTCATTTGATCATTCATTCATTCATTCAAAAATATCTTTTAAAATCCCGATCAAAAAATTTTATAGGGAAATAGGCTCGTTAAGTTCTGGTTCAACTTCGTATCTGTACATGTTCTACGGCATGACATATTTCCAATAACGTTTGCTCCAAGCAAATCCGTCTGCTATATCATGATTTATATAGGATTGAAATTTCTCTGTAGGCACTATATTATTTTTTTAAACTGTTCAAAAATTAGCAAAAATTGTTCAAATCAGAAAATATTTCGTACCGTTATATAATTGCACTAATGCTAAGATGTTTTGAGCTGTTCAAAACTGAACGAAAAATTGTTTGAATCAAAAGCTAAAGCATGGAAATGCGATTCCTTCAAAAATTATCATGGGAGTACAGACAGACATTTTCACCATCTCAAAACCCTACTTTCAATTTTTTTTTATTTTTCAAATCTTTATTTAATTATTTCACTTATTTTTTTTTTTTACTTTTCTTTACTTTTAACGATATTTTTACGATACTTTAAGCCTTCTTTTAGGCTTTATTATTATTATTTCTTTACTTTTAAGGCACAAACAGTGGTTTCATATTTACAATCAACTATGAAAAGCAATGTTAATGTTTAGGATTTTTTAAGTCTTTTAAATTTATCTTCTAGACAAAAAAAAAACATTTTTATCTTTAAAAGCTGTACTTACTTTTAATAAAACATACAACTTTATATCTATATTTTTCATTCCGTATAAATTGAAAGACTTTTAATACTTCTAACGTTTCTTCGAGAGAAAATCTAAAAGCGGTTATTTAGATGCATAGGCTTTTGAGGATTTAGAAAGATGATTCCTTTTCCTCGTGGGGCATGTTTAAAAGTCGATCTTTCGAGCTTTACCTGAGTTCGATAATAAATTTTACTCCTTCAGGATAAAAATTGCTCTGATGAAATTTCAAAACTTAGAGTATACTTAAAAGAGACAAAATTGGAGCTTATGTATTAATCTTGAAAAAAATTTAAGTAAGAAGTTTCTCAATAAAGCATTTCGTTGGATTCGCGTTTTGTGTTAATCTATGATACAGTTACATTATCAAACGTTCAAGTTTATTTATAAATTTTTACGTTTCAAGTTTTTCTTTTATTAAAATGTAAAGTTTTAAAACAAGTTTAAGCAGGTTTAGACGCGGGATAAAGAATAGTAGTGGTTATCTAAATGTTAAAAAGCTACAACACAATTAAAAACAAACTTGTAATAACCCTTTACCTTTAATAGTTTAATAAGTATTACTTAATACACAATTAAAAGTAAACTTGTAATAACCCTTTGCCTTTAATAGTTTATTAAGTACTACTTCATATACAATTAAGGGTAAACTTTTTTTAGGTACTACTTAAATACCCTGGGTAGTACCTTACTGATACACAATTAAAGGTAAACTTAATTAAGGCACTACCTAAATACCTTACGTAGTACCTTACTGATACACAATTACAGGTACACTTAATATATACTTTACCTTTAATTGTTTTGTAATGCTTTTGTGCATTATAAAAACATTGCAACGCAATTAAAGGTAAACATTGCATCTTCACTCCAGAAGATGCAATTTCTTTGATCGAAATTAAGGTGTTTATTAGAACTATATCGAATAAACGTTTTACTATCGATTTATTTTTTTATTTTCACTTTATCTATTTTATATGACACTGTAGAAAAACTATTGCAAAATATTGCCTCAAATGGTTTTTTTAAATATAAAACTAAATTAAAATATAATTTAAAACCCCTAAATCTTGCACTACAATTATAATTTCAGCCGTCAACTAAATACATTTTGCATTTAATTATCTCCAGAATCTTTTATTTCATCTTGACGTGCAAGGTTGTTTCATCGTTCATAATGTTTATTCTCTATCATTCATAGGACCTTGTATTTGATTTTGTTAGGTTCATTCTATATATTCTCTTATGCCAGAGACTAGATATTAGTTAATGTTTGTACTGGGAAAATATTTTATTTGCAGTGATTCTGACTACCATTACCATGTTACGCAGAAATGAAGTTATAGATGAAAATGACAATTAAACATCATTAAAGTGCAGCAAATTTGTTATTTAGGGTTTTCAAGTTTAAAAAAAGAGGAAGCCACATTTTTCTTGCTTTTTGCAATCGGTTTTTATGACAATGGCAAAAGACCGTTCAAAAATTGAGAAATAGTTTAAAGCTAGGTATTTATACACTCGTACATTAGCTTAAAAGTAACTAAAATTATTTATCGTTTGTATCATTATTAAAACTTACGCTGTTATATTGTTAAAATGTGCTGTTGTCACAATTTGTGTCCCCACAAGAGTAAAAGTTTCTTTCATAAGTAATAACAACTAAGAATTTTTAGCAATTTTTCCCATTTAAATGTTTTTAAATGTGCACTTCATTTTCACTTTTCATTTTAATGCGTTGTAAGTTTATGTCAAGTATAATATAGATATACTTTCTATAAACTATATAAAGTTCAATGAGCTGTAGAAATAGCCTAACAACGATTTGGCTATTCTCTATTATTATTTTTATTTATTTATTTTTTGGCTGATTGTGTTAAAAAAATAGACATACTGATTTATGTTAGCCAAACCTGGCAACCGCGATCGTAAGGGTGCTTTCACACCAAAGGCTACAAAGACAAAAAAAATTATCTTGTCTCATCAGCGCAACCGCAGAGACTGTTTTTGAAGGCTAAAGTATGCTCTGCGCTTGCGCAGATGTGGAAAAGACATGTTTTTTGTATTTTTAACGCCTTTGGTGTAAAAGCACCCTAATACTTCCGAGCTAATTCCGGGACCTAACCCCACGTAAAGCATGGTAAACGTATCAACGCATTATATGTACACAATGCACGTTGATTTCATCGCGCTTTGAAACTATCGCTCATGTCTAGAGGCCCTTTAAAGAAAAAATCTAAAAGGAAAATTTCAGCTTAGAAAGAGACCACACATAAGATTTATTGAATACTTTGAAAGTAAAGAATTTTCTCTTGCATGAAAAACGAATTCTGATGCTTATCGTTGAAATTTTAAAACATTCGTTTCGGCTTTAGCGTAAAAGGAAATATAGATGCCAATGTAGGATATACTTTTCGGCAGGTATGTTTATTCTGTTTAATAGCATCGTTTGATTTTTTTTTACTGTAAAGAAAAACAGAGTACGACAGTTTACCAAAATGTTTAAAGAATGCCATAATTGAATATACTACTTCATTTATGGATTCCAACATGCGGAACTGGTTTGAGAACAGGTTCAACAAACTTTTTCCTTACATTCACTTGAGGTGAAAAAAAATGTTACTAAAATAATTTTAATGTCTATCTTTCAAATATTAAAAAAACTAATAATATAAAATGTTACGCCAGTTTTTTTTTTTTTTTTTTAATTTGCTTGAAACAAAATTGGAAAATACATTTGAAGGTTTTCATTTGCTTTATATTAAGTAATATTAAAGGAAACGTTAGTAATATTTATTTTAATGCAGAAAACGAATGGAACGAAAAGTGTAGTCAATATGCGCGCAAACCAGTTGCGCGTGGGACATTTTAAATTCTGGCCACCTATTTGGCATTCTAAAATATTTAAATTTAATTATCTCAATAACCATTGAAAATATTTTTTCAAAAATTTTCAAATTAATAAATGTTTACATTATAAATAAATATTAAAATGTTCAGAATAGTTCACTATTAATTAAAAAATTGATTTCGAAGCTCAACTATTCCATAAGCAAAACTTATATAAGATAACTTATTATTCTTGCCTCTATGAAGTCTAAATCAGCCAAGCATGTATAAAAATAATCAGATCATTCGATATTTTCTATTCACTGACAAATTCGCTAATTTTAAAACTTATATTTATAATGAAAATCTGAGTCATTGGTATTAATTTTTTCCAGTATTTATCCAATATAAATACTGTAAAAAAGTGGCATACTTAGCAATATGAATAAAATCTCAATCGCAAGAAATAAATTTTATATAAATTATATCCTAGAATTTTTAACAAACATCATACTTTTTAAATTATTGCATACCTTTTCTTTCAATGAATTTTTTGCGATATTAAAATATTCCCTTAAAAATAAGTTTCCATATTTTAAATCATGTTCACGCAATCAATTTCTAATTTTCAAAGCAATTTTAAACAGAAAACTTTTTCCATCTATCCTCTACTTTAAGAAATTTAAATCCTCTGCTACTTTTAATTAATGTTCCAAAAAATTGCCAATTTTATATATGTTTTGAAATTGGTTTCCTTTTTTCCCCTCCAAATTTAGTCAAACTTATAAAACCTGTTTTAAAAGATTAGAACCTGTTGTAAGAGAAATACATTTTTAGCGTCGTTAGTTATTTCACATAAATATAAACCTTATATGTACGTAATCTTTATAACGCATAAATTGAGAGATTTTTAACACTTCTTTACATTTCTCTAGGGAAAATTTGAAAGATGCATTAAGATCGATAAGCTTTTAAGGATTCACTGAAAAATATTTATCTTTCTCCTGAGGCATGCCTTAGCCCAAATCTTTCTGCTTTACATGATTTTAACTGAGTTATTTATGTGTATATATTAAAAGAATTTCGTATAAATAAAAGAGATTGATACGAATATTTTCTATACATATTGGTATATATATAGAGAGAAAGAGATGGATATAAAGATAGATAGATAGATAAATAGATATAGTAAGTCACTGTTTGTGGATCAACATATGTTGGTTGATGGCGGAAAATTTTCTGGAAAAGAAAAAAGTAACTTTTGAACCACAATTGCTAAACGTAAGATGCTTGTAAGAATGCTAGTTACGGATCAAGCCAGCGATTCTTAACCTGTGGGGCGTGAGCACACGAGAAGGGGGGCACGAGAATATTCAAGAGAAAACATTACTTTAAAAAATTAACTGACTGAAAGGAGAGCACACATACACATAGAAAACAAAATACATTTTAACACATTTAATAACTTATTAAAGTAAAACAAATTACTAAATTAAAACTTTCTTAACCAAAACATACTAAATTAAAAAACAAATTTAATAATTATTTGTAACTTCCTTGGGCCTGCCTTTCAAAGCAAAGTTTTTCGAAGGATGGCTTAATATCAGAAATTGCCACCCGCAGTTGTTTCTATATTTAGTCTTAGTCTAAATTAGATCCATAGTTTGTCTTCAAAGAAGTCACAGCAGAAAATCCCGCTTCACAAAAGTTGTTGAGGATGTTGAAAATGGTTATAGAATGCGAAGTGCCTTTGTTTTTTGTGCAGAAAAATCATCATCTACTCCTGCCCAAAATTCAAATAGTGACTTATTACGAAATTAATTTTATGACTAAAATTACTTGTTTCTACTCTTGTTTTGGCAGTTAGTTAAAAATAATTCAAAAACAGAATCAGTACTCCTATAAATTATTGTTGTATACATTTTATGCTAGGGGGGGGGGCGCGATGAAAATTATGATAGAAAATTGGGCCGCAAATACTGAAAGGTTGAGAAACGCTGGATCAGGCAAAGAAAAAATAATTCCTTGTATTTACTGGTGGATAAAACCCAAGGATCCTATCATGGTGCATACGGTTATAGTAATACACCAAAGAAATAAAATCTGAGATCTAAAACTAGTAACTGGTACTAGTTGGGGATCAAAACTCCGAATATTACTTGCATGTCCTGAAATAGTTACCTTATAATTCAAAAACACATGTTTGAATCAAGAAGCTACTTGAGTCTGAGCACCGTTAAACGTTGCATATTGTCCGCAACTGAATAATGCATTTTTTGGTTTGGAACACCATTATTGCCCAATTTCTGACACGTCTTATGGTACCACAACTCTCATTTGTTGCATTATATCCCCCTTTTTTACCTAAAAGCATCTTTAACTGTACCACCGGATGAATTGCGATTTTTATTGCTATGAGTTTGCTCCTTTAACTGGGTATTATCCTCTTTTCATCGTTTTAATCTCATGAACGTCAACACATTAAATTGTTTGTTTTAATTTTTTCTTGAAAGATGAAATTTGGGTACAAAATGCATTACAAAATGAACACTTGCCGCACATGTCTCAGTTTTCTAAATATTGCTTCATGAGAAGCGAATTTATGAATATATTTTTGATATTTCGTAGTGAGTTATTTGTATCTCATTGTATTTTCATTTTTCTACACATTTTTCTCGTCTCAGAACTTGATCGATCGTAATATTCGGACTTAAAGTTAAACTTCATTGATTCATACTTTTTGACATAATCTATTCATAAATTGTTTTTTAATTGAAATTTCTGACAACATTGCATTTCAAGCTCCCACTCGTTTTTGATGAGTTATCTTTATTAATTAAGCAACAAAAATCTATAAAACCTTTATTATAGTCTGTGTGCCAAATTTATTCGCTCTTTTATTATGTTAAGAAATAATTTTTGGAAAGTAACAATATTTCATGACGTAATCAAATTTCCTAATGTAGTCTCCATTTTTGACTACCACACTAATAAAACCCAACCTAACAAACAATTGTTTTTATTATTATTATTATTGTTATTATTATTATTGAAAATAAGCAAGTATCAAAGTTGTCTATGCTTACATTTTATTTTGTTTTTACTTAATGATTTCATTTTTATTTATTTTATTTTTTTTTTTAATTATTTTTATTTTTATTTTCTCTTGACATTTTTTTTTCAATGAAACAATCTCTTTACACACATTGCACGCAAGCCTCTGTCACAGCAAACTTTTAAAATGATATTAAACAAAACTATTTCTGCTCCTATGCTTACGTAATTTATTGTCAAAATTTTTGATTAACACACCTAATGGAAAAACTCACTTCAACAATTTTCCTTTCCTTTAAAATTTTCTTCTACATCAAAGTCTGGTGAAGGAATTAAGTGTATTTGCACCAGTACATTTATTTTACTTTTCCCTTTACAGAATAATGAAATAATTTTAGCAACATAAGCGAATTTCTTTCGTTATAGGACGGCTGCTGACATATTATTTTGAAACGTTTCATTTCTTATTTTCTTCCATCTTTAACAAAAAATGAAGAAAAAACGTTTTTTTCTCGTTTCAGTATAATAGTTTTGCTTACTTTCATACATTGAGAAAAGTTTCAAGCAAAGTTGCAATTTTGATAAATGTGTGTTACTAACAACCTGTTATTGTATGTTTTTTTTTTAAATTGTTATTCTTAATCGAAAGAAATGTTTGTAACATATATGTATGAAAACTGTGAACATAAAAAAAAATCCTACATCCACCATTAATATAATGTAAGTTAGCTGCGCGAATTTTTAAAGAATACATATATACTTTAACTCAAACTAAAGTGTTTTTAAACTATTTTAATAAATGAAAATTAAGAAAAATGTTCTCTTGCTCATTTGAGAAAAGCAAATTTGTGCGCATAATTATGACATCATTTGACTATTTTCGTTCTCTTCAATTTTTTACATTTTTGGAAATCATTTCGAAGTGGCCATAACATACATTTCTTTCCTGCATTCCACAGAAAAATACGTAAATAAATTAATAAAATTTAATCTTTTAATACATTCTTTGATTGGACTAAAATTCATTTTTTATAATAAAGTGAAATAACAATTTCTTTGTTAATGCTATTAGCAAGAGATTTGAAATGCAAACTCAAATGTATCATACGAGGCTCTATAGCCGTCCTTAAAAATTAAAATGTTACATAAATTTTTTTTAATTGAGTATGTTTGAATTTTCAATCAAACAATAACAAATACGAAATAATAAAATTTTAAGCAAAACATACACACCAGATATCCCAATGACAATATATATTTTTAAGGGACTTTTTTTTCTTAAATCATTTACAATAATTACTTTCATTAATGTTTTTGTAGTTTGATAAAAAGTAAAGCTAAAATCATAAATTCATGTGTCTCTTGAAAGCACTTTAGAATGCACTTGCATGTAAGCATCGTACCTAAAACATATGTTCCAAAAAGGAAATTTGTTCTTTTCGCAGTACAGAAAAATACTTCATTGACAAACACTCATATGACAGAGAAAGAGCTTAGTGATTGCATCATATTTATCGATAATAATTGAGATCTTTCGGGGAAAATACGTGTTGCTTTTGAGGGTGGTGATATCTTGGAAGGGATTCGCGCCAAAAACTAATCAGCAGCGGTTTACATCGGGGAACATTGCTCGATTCCAGACCAAATTTCGTTCGATTCTATGCATTACGTTTTAAATTATCGTAGCCACAAAAAAGACCACACACAGACACGCATTTTCTAAAAATGGTCAAAATGGGTCCAGGACACTGTAAAACGTGTAAATCCTTCAAAGATCAAAAATTTTCACGAACCCAATACTTTCTTCTCTATATTGGACATAGGAGAAATTAAAAAGCAAGGACTATCACTAAGAAATACCTTCCAACTCACAAAATTCAAATCATAAGCATAAAGATCATTTCACCATATACTCTAAATGTAACGTGAACTAATGCTAAATCGTAAAACCTATGAAGCTTAGCCATAAATTCTCGATTATTTACTTCCATATTCCTTCACATGAAAGTCACTTGCAACAGAATATTTTACAGCACGACACAGAGTCACTATCATTACAAAATATTTGTGCATCGCAATACATAAATTCCATGGTTTATATCAAATTTTGTGAAAGGTGAAAGCTATAAAAAGTTTTACAAGTTATTCAATTTATTTCATAAGTATAAAGATAAATGTTTTCATCCGTATTGAAAGCTAGCTTCAGCAAAAATATGCGATCTTGATCTACTGCACAAAAGGATAATCATATATTCTATAACATTAGTGACATTTTTTACGAAATTGAGAGCAGTAATTTTGCCTCATTTTCTCACGAAAAATCGATCGGTGCCGAAATGAAAGGATTTTCATTACAATTAACCGCTTTATCTAGGTGGCAAAAACTAGCTAGTTTATTTTTAATTAGGTTAAGATCATAAGAATTAGTTATAAAACAGTAAACTTTAAAATAATATTCATCAATATATAAAAGCCAAGTACATTTGTAAGACATTAATCATATTCATGAAATACTTTCTCTTTTTCTCTTTTCCGATTTCTGTTTGATTAAGTAATAAAGACTAATATAAACAAATCAATAATGAATAGAAAAAAAAAGACTTTTTTTAAAAAGAAAGAAATCACCTACCGTATAAAATCAATCACGTTCAACAAATACTTTTGACATAGAAATTAGAATGAGACTGAAAGTCGGTTTTCTTTGAAAACGTCAAGACCAGATTTTTAATTCTGTGTACCGTGAGGAATGTTTGATGTATCATGCGAAATTAAGCCAGAAAAATGTTTGCATGATCTATGCTGCCTTTCTAAGCACGAAACGCGTCTCTCAGAAAGTTAATTTTTGGCAATGAGAAGATTTCTAAATATGTATTTCATATCCTTCAATAAACAGTTTTTAATCCAAAAATTGATATTTCCATTACTTGTATTTATTTAACTATTTTTTACATATTTCTAGCTGTTTGCAACTCTATTAAGTAATTCTTTATGAAAAAAGTATATTTTAAGAAAAAGTGATGTACGTGATTCTTGCTTAGAAGACAGCATAACCGTAATTCAAAAATATACTTTTTTTGATCATAGGAAAAACCAGGAAGCACTGATCGTTGATAGTTGTTGCTCTTTATTTTGCATGCTAATGTTTGTCCCTTTTTATTTGAAAAACTAAATATTTTCTGCAGAAAACAATTCATTGTTATAGTAATAATAATTAAATAACTAAATTCCATGTTTAAAAATAGGAATTTACTTACTCATTTACACAACTGGTTTAAGGGGATACCTTCAAAACTGACTTTTTTGATTATGAGTGAATTGATTTGAAAATTTTCTCATTTCTTCATAATGTAAACACTTGTTATTTTGTAAATTTTTGAATAAATATTATAAATGGTTCTTGAGATAATTAAATTTTAAAACTTTAAAGTACCGAAAAATTGACAAATGTTCCATGAGCAATTGGTTTACCCAAATTCACCAACCTTTATCCTTACGCTCATTTGGCGCATACAACCAAATGTTACTAAAATTTTCTTTAATAATATTCTTTTAAAGGCAAATAAAAAATTTAAAATGCATTTTCAATTTTTTTGATAAAAAGATTAAAATTTTATATTACATGTATAAATTTTTTTAAGATTTAGGAGCTACCATTAAGATGATTTTAGTAACATTTGTTTTTATGTGTCAAATGAGTGTAATGAAACCGTTTGGTCTATCTTTGCGCAAACCAATTGCGCATGGAACCTTTTAAAATTTGGAAATTCTTCGGCATTTTAAAGCTTTTAAATGTAACCATCTCAAGAACCATTCAAAATATCTCTTCAAAAATGTACAAAATCAGTCGCGTTTTGAAAAACCCCTGTACCCTTAAAAAAATTTTAAACCATTTTAAGATTTAAAAGAACTCAAAATCTCTGAAAGTTGTAAGGTTAAAATCCCTTGGCTTTAAAACTGAAACAAAATATTATGTAAACGTGGAATAGATATTAACTTATAACGAGTTGTGTATAACTTTAAGACATCTAAAGTAATGTGTCATGGAACGTAGTAAGATGTGGGTGGCGTTTTAAAGCTGAAGCAACTGACGTGTAGAATACCGAATTTAATTACACAAGCCAGAAATTCAAATACTGCTCAGTCGTTCATTTTACATATCGCTTAACTCTCATTCTAATAGATCTAATTAACGAACTAATTCTTGCTAGCTAATTGAAAAGGAATTCTTAATAAACTAAGTAGATGGATGTAAAATAATAAATAGATAGATGCATACGAGTAATACAGAAAGAAAATGCATTTTCAAACAACACGAAATATACTCAATATTTTTTTCAAAAGCTATTACAACTGATTGAATATTAAAATTGAGGATATGCATGTCTGTCGGTCCCCTCTTCCCCCAAACTTTGGACAGAATGCTACAACTCAAACAATTTTCTTTTTTTCAATGTTTATACCCAAACTAGCTTTTTTCCTTCAACAAAAAATTTATTATTATTAAATATCTTTTTTGATTGCTTACAATTTATATGTACACACTTTTAATTTCTTTCACAAGAGTTGATGTTTGATGCATTTCTTTATTCAATTTTATCTATCAGAAGACATACCATATTACAACATTTCCCATGTATCAATACTTTCTTACAATAGTCTAGCCATACCATATGGTTTAAAATTACTTTAGAGACATTAAAAAGAACAGAAACTCTGAATAAAGTGGCTTTTAATAAGAAAAATATTGCTATTTTAATCTAAATTGAAAGCGTCTGCTGGCCACTGGCTACTATCTAAATGTTCGAAACTTCAGATCTAATGTGTGTAATGTGATTTTATAAGCAACCAAAAAGAAAATTGCTTCACAGAAATCTAAAAATTACTTTTCAAGATATAAAATTAGGAGCAACTCAACCATTGCTCACAGAAATTAACCGTTAACTAATTCTGTGCAGTTGAAAATTATAAAAAAAAAAGAATAGTGATAGAGAAATAGCAGCATTAAAAATGAGTTATTCTTATAAATAATCGATTGCTGATTAATCGGTAATGTCCGATAAACTTCGGCTGATTAATCAGTAATCGACAATTGGAAAATTTGCGAATCGGTGCATCCCTGGTGTCCATGACATTACGAATGATTTGAGAAGCTTTAAGAAACAGAAAATTTTAAGAGAAAACAAGAAGTTCCGTCTAGAACTATACGAGCCTACTTTCCCGTATACACCGAATTCAAATTTATAATCTAGCTATCTCTTTCTCTCTGTCTTTCTCGTTTAGCTTTAGTTCTTAATTGCTTCAAATATAACTTTTTCAACGGTTAATACATATTCATTCAATCATTATTTATTAAGTCATTCATGTATTTATTCACTCATTTATTCATTCATTCTTTTGCTTATTCATTTAATCATTCATTAATTAAAGAATATTCTTGAAAATCCCGATCAAAAAATTTCATAGGAAAATAGGCTCGTTAGTTCTGGACGAACTTTCTATTTATACATGTTTTACGTCATAAGAGCTTTCCGATAAAGTTTGTTCCAAGCAAATCGGTCCGTTAGATCAGAAATTATATAGGATTGAAATTTCCCCGTAGGCGCTATGTTAATTTTTTTTTGAACTGTTCAAAAATGAACAAAAATTGTTCAAATCAATATTTCACGCCAAGAACTTCTTCCAGTGAGCTTGTTCATGGGAACTTATATCTTGTACCCAGAGTTTACATAAAATTTTTTGAACTGTTCAAAATTGAACAAAAAATTGTTCAAATCAAAGAGTAAAATATGGAATTGAGACTTCCTTGCCGAGATCTTTCGAATGCAAAAAGAGTTTTTTGAATCTGACAATTCGTTCAAAAGTTATTAGGGGGACAGACCGACAGACCGACTGACACATAAGTTCCCCATCTCAAAACCCTACTTTCAAATTTTTTATTTTTCAATCTTTATTTAATTACTCAACTTATTTTTGACTTTTCTTGATTTCTAACGATATTTTCACGATACATTAAGCCTTCTTTCATGCTTTGTTATTATTTTTTTTTATTTTTACGGGAAAGTAGGCTAAAAAAGAGATGTGAAGGGGAAATACACATTGCGTTCTGCAAAAATGCTCACTGGAAAAAAATCATTTAAACCACAATTACACTCAATATCACAATTGCTTTAAAAATTTGCAGTGAAGGATACTAACACGAATATCGCTTACTCAATCGTTTTTTTTTTAAACACATTTCTTGACATATTACTTCATTAGTGTTCTAAGAAATGCAAATTTAACCGGTTCATGAATAAGTTAAATAGTTTCCTTTATCACCGTAATATAACCAAGGCAATCGAAATAAAATGTGAAACAGCAAATGGAAGTAATCATTTATTTTAATTAAAATAGTTTAAATTAAATGTACACTAAATTTAATGCAATATTGTCTTTACTACAACACTTTGAGTTTAAAATAACACAAAAGAAGTTAATTAGTACGCAAAAAAACATTTTAAGGTACGTCACGTTTTAGAGAATTTTCATCTTTTACGTTATGGCATGCAATTATTTATTTATTTATTTTTAAAAAGCTATTTTATGTATTGTCGGCGTTCTGATAAAAGTCTCTAGCTCAACAAAAAAAAAACATTTGGGGGACTATTACAGTGAATAAAAGTTTGCAATGAGCTATTTTACGATAGAAAACAATTGTAAGTGGTACCTCCTTTAAGGGACACCTCCGAAAAAGGGACACCTCTAATTAAGGGACACTTTTTCTGGTCCCAGTCCCTTTAAATAGGGACTGCAATGTATATACCTCTGAATAAGGGACACTCTATTTAAGGGACATTCACAGAGAAAAATTTCAAAAATTCCAGTTATATAGATAAGAAATATTTACTGGAGGCTGAAGTTCTACTTTTTCTAAAAATTAACTTCTGAAAGTTGTTATAACTCCTAGAAGCATGAACAAAGAAACAAGTGTCCACTTGTTCCCTCTTTTGTACTATGGAATACATGTATGCTCAGCATTGACAGTCAGTACCCGGCTACCAACAAGTTTTTATGCAAGTATTGGAAAAAGTACACTAAAAGTATACTGTGTTGCCCAAATGCGAACTTTAAAACAAAACCCATTTAATTACTTCAAATAAGTTTCTGTAAGTTACAAAATTTTGCTAATACGACGTTTATGCTAAAATTTTAGCTTTTCAATGAAAAAATTTTAAATTTCAATAATTTTGACATATTTTGCATGCATAAAACATTTTTAGTATTTAATCTTAAACAGTAACATATGTTTATTAGTATAAAGTTAAACTAAGTTAATACAGTATATGTGTATGCATCAATTTATGAACCTCCGAGGAAGGGACACCTCTATTTAAGGGACAAAATATCCAGTCCCCTTAGTGTCCCTTATTGAGAGGTTTTACTGTATAATTTAACTAGTCCTTTGTAGCCATCACGGAACTTTCTTCTATATTCTTCATATGAATATTACTACTCGACAAATGTCCCTAAAATGATACGAATGATTGAATGATTGGATGCGTATTGGAAAAAAAATTAAGTTGTATAACAAGGAAGATTTTACACCAAGGTGAATAAAATAAGAGGTTTGTGTTACCAGCAAAGCCTCAAAATGCAAAAAATACTGATCAGAGTTTTATTTGTCAACAATACAATACAAAACTAGTCTGTTGTGGCCATCACTGATCACTTTCTGTTATATCCTTCGCATGAACATTATTACTTGCCAAATATCCATATTATAATACAAACCCTTATAAAAAATAATAATACTAATAAATTGCATAAAAAGAATGATTTTAAACCAATATAAGCTACTTATAAAAGGTTTGTGCTGCCAGCGAAACCTCAAAGTGCTAAAAATATAGATAAGCACTCTATTTGTTAACGTGTAGGTCAAATGGAAACAATACAATACAAAACAAAGTCTCTGGTCTCTAGGCGCGATTGGTGCCGGAAAATATTTGTTTGAATTGTTAGATTCTGGAGATATACGCTTAGCGAGAAAAGCGTTCGATTGTGCTCCACTCCCTTGGAGCGAATAGCGTCAAAATTTAATCAACACTACTTCCTATTAGGATGTATATGTGTAACGAATTTCGTTTAATTCTATGCCTTACGTCTTGAGTTACAGCTCCCACAAAAAACAATAAAACGTTCGATTGCTCCATCCTTCCTCGGAGCGAATAGCACCAAAATGTAATCAGCACCTGCTCCGCTCCTATTGAGATCCAATGTGTATTGAATTTTGTTCGAATTCCTCATACATTCTTGAGATATAGCTCTCACGCTAATAGAGAAAAACGTTTGATTGCTCCCCCTTGGAATAGATTCGCGCCAAAAACAAATCAACACCCGTTCCGATCTGTGCACCAATTTTCGGTCGATTCCATGCATTTATTTTTGAGTTACAGTGGCCACAAAATAAAAGAAACAGGACCACATAGAGACACACAGACTCAAACACAGACATGTTCCAAAAATGGTCAAAATGGGATCAGGACATCTCAAAACCTGTCCGAAAATTTTCACGAATCCAATACTTTCTTCTATATATTGGATATAGGAGAAAGTAAAAGACCACATGCAGACACACAGACAGTCATTTTAAAAAATGGTCAAAATGGGCTCAGTACCAAAATTCGAAAATTTCCCAAATTCAATACCTTCTTATATGTATTGGATATAGAAGAAAGTAAAAATTGCCTAAGTAATCCTACCGCAGTAGTTAAGGGATGTAAATTGATATTTACTGTTCTCCATAACAACTGGAAAGTATAAGGGGCCGTTCATAAATGATGTCACGCTTTTTTCCCACATATTTGACCCCCCTCCCCCCTTTGTCACAACATCTTACACTTCAGCGGACCCCCCCTCCACCCTTTGTCACATGTCACGCTATGTTGCATAATGCACGATGTCACACCTCTTTATTACTCCCTCCCCTCCCCTTGTCACACTTTGCCACAATTTCACGAACCCCCCTCCCCCTCGAAGCGTGATATCATTTATGAATGATCCCTAAGTGTCCCAAATCAGACTTTTACCATAACGCCGACAATATGTAATGCAACTTACTAATAAATAAATAAGTAAATAAATAAAATAGATAAACAACAGGATAATATGTTAATATCGCTTCTATTACAGGCGAGTGGGCATAATTTGATTTAAAATATTTCCCTTCTCCTCCCCCCCCCCCCCCGAAAGATTGCGAATCACGCAATAAGAAAGAGGCCCCTTGACGCTTTAAGTTCGGATATCATTATCCATGATACAGAATGAACTGAAACCTGAATTAAATTTCAGTTAAATTGGTAAAAAGAAAAAGAGATAATATCCTACCAATTCCTAAATGTTGCCCTGTTAATATATTAAATAAATGAATTAAGAGAAAGAAGGGGAAAACCATGCCATGATTAAGACACAAGGAAACTTAAAGTTCATTTCATGAAAAAAATTTTACACGTTTTTTACTAATTGAATTACTGTGTAATGTAACAGTCATTTAGTTTGAATTAGCTAAATTTAAAAAAAAAGATTATCTTGTTATATATATATATATCTTTTAATCTTGATTTCATCAAACAGAAAAACATTTCATCGTTTAGAGCCTTTTATTCTCAAGTCGAAAGTTAAAAAGAAATTGCTTTTCTACTTTAATAAATCTTAATTTGAATAAACTGAAAATAAATTGCATTTTTGTTTCTCCAGGCTATTTTTTCACCTTAATTGGACAATAATTAAAAGACATATCACTCGAGCTCAATGTTTTTAAATTTTGTTATGTGTGTATACTTTATTATATAAAAAATCTTTATTACATGTCAGTGCGTATAATGCTTTATAGAAGTTAGATTTTTATTTATTAGTTTAAAAAATTATAATTATTAGGCGGAGTTTGAGTACCAGATGAGATGGCAATATCATGGATTCTCATTCGTAATGGCGAAAACATAGGCGCCAAATTTAATCAACACTACTCTCTATTAAAATGCATGTGTGAACCAAAATTCGTTTAATTCTATGGTTACGTCTTGAGTTACAGAACTAATAAAATTTCTAATAAAAAAAACTAATAAAAATTTCAATTTCTCTTCCCCACTTGGAGTGAATTTCGCCAAAATGTAATCAACACCTGTTCTTACTGAGGTCTACTCGTATACCAACTTTTATTTAACTTATTCCATTGCTTCTTGAGATATAGCACTCCCGCTAATCGAGAAAAACGTTCGATTGCTCCGCCCCTTAGGAATAGATTCACGCCAAAAACTAGTCAGCACTAGTTTCTATCAGGATCCATTTGTGCACCAAATTTCGTTCAATTTCATGCATTATTTTTCGAGTTACAGCGGCCAAAAAGCAGGAATTTTAACAGAAATACGCTTTTTTTTTTTTTTTTATAGAGAGAGATATATGATTTTCGTGTAAAAAGGATGAATTATAGTATTTCAACAAAACAATTGAAAAAAAGTGACGAGTTACTCAAAATTTACTGTCGAGTAATTGTTACCTTTAATGCAAAACCCAGGATTTTTTTTTCTAATAAGGGAGACCGGGAAGAGTCCGGACAGGGGGAGACTACGGACAGCCCGTTTTACACCGAACCTATTGGTTTTCCCGCGTAAAAATAATTTTGTTATGTTGGTAGTATTCTGCTATTATTCCCATATGCAAATGGCTGCCCGTCAAGTCAAACTACGGCAGTGAAGTGAAAAAAAGTGATTTGGCATAGTCTGATCTAAAATTTTGCGGTAAGTAACTAAGCTTTCATTAAGTACATTGGCAACTCATGTTTCTTCTTCATATTTATCATGAAACTAATGTATTTAAGCTATCATTTATACGTGTTTAAACTGGCGTCACGTATGCACTGCTTGTGTCAGATCACATTTTCTTCAAGAATGTTGCTTGGGGAGACTCAGGACAAATGTCCCGAGTCTCCGCTTGTATTCTTTTTGTACGTTTCACTTATGCAGGATAGCCACGGACACTCTGAAAAGGAAGAAAGGGAACAGGAACTAGCATAAAAAGCTTGGATAGCGACATCGACTGGCCCTCTGCAGCATCTGATCTTGAAATTTCGGAATATTCGGGAGACGAAGAACATCAAAAGGGAGTACCAATTCAAAAAATCGTAGGAGAGTATGTCGCATTTAAATATGAGGGCAACGTCTTCCCGGGCGTGACTGTAAATGTGCCAGTTGACGGACTAGAGGTTAAAGCCATGATAAAAACGGTTTATTGTGGAAGTGGCCCGTTCGTGATGACATCATTTTTTTATAGATGGTCCTCAGTTTTAGGGCACCTTGAACCACCTCAACAATTTAGCAAAACTCGTCCAATTTTCAACGTACCCGATTTATGTAAATATATTTCATGAATTATATTGCTCATTGTTACTTAAAACTTTCATATTAAACATTTAACTCTTGAGTCATTGGTCCTATTCTTTTATTGTATACCCAGCTTTCATTGTTTATATAGAAGTAACTTGATTGTCAACTTCTTGAAACACTTATCTTCGTACTTTCCCATGTGTCCTGAGTCTCCCCATGTTGGGGAGACTGCGGACACTTTCCCTCTTTGCACTAAAATTCATACTGTCCCTATACAGGGCGTCTTAGGTAATTTTTAAAAATCTCTCGTAAATCTGAATCTTTAGGACACAAGAAAACGCTTTCTGAAGATTTCTAGCTGTATAAGCAACTTAGAAAAAAATCGTGAAGAAAAATTGTCCGGACTCTCCCCGTTCTCCCCTATATCCCTCTTGACGAACATACTTCTCTTTCTTGCACTATATTAATATTTATCCAAAAGTAAAAATGAAGATTTTTTAAAGGAAAGCAAATTTAACATTTTGTTTCGCGGATAGCCATATTTTATAACATGCAATAAAAGAATAAAGAGAGAAAATCTTAAAATCTTCATATCTGCTTGCATGAACGTTAAAAAGATACTTTTGGGGCAAGTTAATTACATCGTACGTTACCAAATTTCTTCTTTTATTTGGCCAAACAACACATTTTAAAGCGAAAGTAGTTATGGGATCAGCATTTTACTTTCAGTCAAAGCAATTCGGGAAAAAAATCATTCACTTTGATTAAATCAAGTTTTATGTTCAACCAAAAAGTAATTTTCTTAACTATTTTCAATTTTTAAAAAGAGAATACTTTTTCTTTCATCATTTTAATAATACTTTCCTTCTAAAATTCAGTGCTGTGAAGTAAAATATCCACAGAATTTTGTAACAATTTAGATCATAAAAGGGCCTTTTTGAACGCTTTCAAGTAATTGAATTGCTTTCATTTTTTCCGTTACGACTTTTTTTTTACACGAACGGAGATCTGATCTCTGCAAAGAATTATATTAAAAAATAGATATACGAATCGCATTTCAGTGAACGTTATTAGAATGGTTCTAGATAAAAGAGTTTAAGAAACTTAAATTTATCCACGGAGGGGAAACATTAGATGCACTGAACTGATGTTAAAGAAAATGAGAGGACTCGGTCGATAATCTTGATAAAAAGGTAAATATGTAATTTGAGATTTGAAATAATACCAGCAGTTCAGAGGTTAAATTGATTAGTTAACTGTGCACTATGTGTATCCATGTGCATAACACAGTGTGTCAAAGAATTTTTAAGACTAGGCTTATAAAACAAAATAAAAACTAGTAATTATATTTTATTAAGTATATTTATTCAAAATAAGCTCCTTTGGCTTCAGTACAATTGTTACACCAGTTTAAAAACGATTCGAATGCATGTTCCAGCTCACATTGTGGGACTGCTTCCAAAGCTCGCGTTGGAAGTCGGGCTGGTGTCAAAGAATTTTTAAGACGACAGCTGTAACTAATCTTACAGTGGCGCTATCTGTCGAACATTCGCTAAACTCCTTAACTATCAGCTGATCCACTGCCAAAATCTCAGTTTATTTGTTTACTTTTTTTTTTCTTTGATGACATTGACACTATACAAAGAGCTTCGACGCGAGCTTTGGAAGTAGTCACACAATGTGAGCTGGCACAGGCATTCGAGTCGCTGTTAAAACACTGTAACAAATGTATTGAAGCCGAGCTTAATTTTAATAAAAATACTTAAAAAATATAGTTACTAGTTTTCATGTTATTTTATAAACCTAGTCTTAAAAATTCTTTGACACACTGTGTATTTATACAGTAGCGCACCCAGGATTTTGTTGGGATTTGGGAGAGGAGCCAAAGTTAGGATTAGAATCGCACATTGATTTTGCCGGAAATCAGATATCTGATGTCACTTGTCTGTCGGATCCATGATATCCGTCTGTGATGGTGTTTGAATCCCATAAATGCTATACATATTTTTAAAATCCCGAAGTTTCCAAATGCGCTGTAAGTTTTAAAGTTACATATATTTTCAACATATGTTATTTAATCAAATTTAAAAAATCTAATTTGACATGCCAAATAACCAGACCTTTAGTGCAGTTCTCGGATCGAATGTCTGAAAACCGGTCCCATTGGAACTGGTACGCTCCTGTACATATATATATGTATCTACAGTCCCTTGCCAAATCATTAGCCACATGTGAAATTCCATTTTTTACCTATTTGGTAAGGTTTTTCTTTACAATGTTCAGACTTTCCAGTAAAAGTTCAGACACGTGTACGTTTAGGGGACTAACAACAAACGAAAAACATTTTGTTTAGTTGTTGTAGATTTCAAAGTGGCCTCCAAATTTTAATTTTGTTGGAAAACATTTCAAACAAAATATTTTAGGTCTTTTCTACTCTTAACACTTTTTCATGCAGCGTCAAAAACAGATTATATTTCTGAAAATAATAAAAAAGGGTTTAAGAATCCTCTTTTTTTCCGCAGACCTAACACTACGAATAGTCAGTGCGTAAATACGGATAATACTTGATATTTTAATTAGCGCCACTAATTCATCGATAAAGTAAAAAACTCTTCTAAAAAAAGGCAGACTCTAATTATCGGTAAATACATTCTCCAGTATATTTACCATCTTTTATAATAAAAACTTGATTAAATTTAACGTAGATTGAGAATAGCGATAAATTTTAGTCGGTAAAAAAGAAATTCAAGTGGCTGAAAGTGTATTCGTTTGTTTGAACATATTGCACCTTCATACCCCTTTCAAATTCACGCACGGTTTTCTGAAATATTCACTCATTTTCTTAACATAATTTTGAGAATTGTTGAAGTCAAAAACCATTGTAAAATGTTTATCTAATATCAGTTGTACACATGTTTTTCGAATAATTTCGAAAATTTCGAATGTAAGATTTCTTTTTCCCTCTTTTAAATTTTACTTTTTTAAAACTGAGATGAACCAGCACAAGGGAAAATTTTCTGAATAGTTCTATATGAACTACATTTTCTGCGGTCAATTACTTTCTTCTTAAACAAAGATAATCTAGATTTCTATTGCTGTAAAATGACAAAATAATTTACTTTAAATGAAATAAAATTAGGAGAAACTTTCTGCAGTCTATTTTCTTGTAAAAATAATCAATGGTTTAAATATCTTAACATTTTAAGGCGATGATTATAAAAGTCATTCTGCTGAGCCACAAAACAAACAGGTGAAGAAATGGAAAAACGTTAAACAAAAGAAATCTGTTGAAACCAAAACAAATTCTTGATGATTACTCCTGCAACGTGTATGAGTTACCTATTAGTCATAAATTTGGAATTAAAATTCCATGCACTTTGGAGTCACAAGAAATGTAGAAAAGAAAATGGAGCTGTCGCTGGGGGGTCAGAGAGTTTAAATCAGTTTAATTTTAGCAAGTCTAGTTTAATTTTACTCAAGTTTAATGTTAGCAAGTCTAAACTAGAAATTCAGTACTACTTACATTACAACTCTTCACTCAACAAGGCAGAGAAGCTTGGTGAAACGTTTAACCGTGATTTTGTTGTACATTTATTCAGGCCCAATAACAACATGAGACCTGGGACAGACATTTCATTGGGGCCCCTCATGTATTATTTCGCGCATCAGAAAAAAATGAAAGTATCAAACAAGTAAATTATAATAACAGGGCTCTGGGACCCCCTCCCAGAGCCCTGGAATTCAGTAAATTAGCCAAACTTTAACAGTTTTATCCAAAGGCTAACTTCAAAAATTTTTAATGATTTTTTTTTTCTATAAAAAACTGCAACCAGAAAAAAAAGTATAATTTTTTAAACAAAATGCCAATCGCTTACTTATATATATATTTTTACTGATGTAAATTTTGCATTATTTTCCACCAATACTTATTTTGCGCCAATACTTTCGCCAAGTCAGAATTTATTTCGCAGAATTTACAATTTTGTCGCATTTGGCACGGTGGCGAATTTTTAGCGCGGACCCTGTAAAAATATTTTGTTGACAGGTTTGTAACAATTTGCGGGAAGTTTTCAATTGATGGTTTTGTCCGGTTTTAGTTGTAGTATTAAAAATTTAAAAAAAAAACTCTTTTGGACTTTGCTTTTTACTGCAATTGTTTAAAATCTAGAATTTCGATAATATTTTTCGAAAATACTGACTTAGAGAAAATGATCTTTCTGTAGTTAATGGATTTTTTTTTCTTTTTTATTCATTAATAGAGACAGCAAAATTTTTAAATAAAGTTTACAAATTTTAAATTTTTTCTTGATTGGGGTCTCTAGGCATGTGTTCCCCATTCGCCTGCGATAATCAAAAGCCAAATCATATAGTCTTTGCATGTGCTAACAACATGTTTTTTTTTTTTTTTGACGAATTTTTTAAAGTTTCCTAATTTTTATACATGAAATTTATTTTCCTCCATTCTGCCAAATAAGCAGCCCGGTTAATTTAGCTAATGTTGATAAATATATATATATATGTCCGAGTGTTTTTAATATTGAGTGTCACTTCTACGACTCCGAATAATTTTTATACTCAATAAAAACTGTCTTTTTTCTTCTTTCAAATATTACAGTACAATTTTCTTCATTTTTTTCTTGAAACAAAGCTATACAAATGTAATTAATTTAAATATCAAATATTGTGTGTCTATGTCAAAGAAATGATAAAACGACAAATTTTTCTTTCAAATTACCTGCTAATTTCGCTTAACTAAGAACTAAAGAAAATAGTATTTTGTAACGGAATACAACCTGTTTCAGTATCATTAAGTAATATTTATTTAAAATATTTAATTTTGATATTTTCATTGCCTTATGATGATTAACCAGAAAACATACTTTCATATTAATTTTATTGCACTTTCAAACGGAAAATTTTTCGAAGGCACAAAACTAATAAATAAGTGCTCTTTTATAGATTCGAATTATTCTTCAGATTCCCAGTTTGATAAATATTTCCTGCACAAGAGTTCTGACATTTATAGTAGTCATACCAAGGATCTAAGCATTCGATATCTTAGGAATTATTATGGCAGAAAGTACTATCCAATTCGAATTAAAAGGAACATATCAAAGTCAATTTCAGTAACTCGTGAAACTTTAGCCGAGAAAAGTTCTTTTCAATTAAATTAGCACTGCTAAGCAATTTACAGAGCTTTGATTGGAAATTTCAGGAAATAATTTACTGTATACTTCTGAGCCGCTAATTCTTATCAGCACTGAATATTCAGTAGTACATCTATCATTATTTTTCGTGTGTAAAGATATGTCAATTTTAGGTTATTTCTTAATATAATGCGTTCTCTTAGTAGTTTAAAACTTTAGGTTTACAAAAGAGAAATTAAAAGTAAAAGCTGAATTCATGTGTACAGTTTCATTCAACAAAAATTATTGAAAATCATGTATCAAAAATGTTTATCCTGTTTTAGTAACTTTATTTTAAAATGTACATCAATACAGTACGTTTAATCAATAAAAGAAAAATAGATCGCAATATATTGGCTTAACATAAAATGATTGCAATATATTGGCTTAACATAAAGTTGCGAGTAAGTTTAATTGTCTAAAAGTCTAATTGTTGCGAGTAAGTTGTATTCTTGTCTAATTGTATAAAAGTCGAATTGTTGCGAGTAAGTTTATTACTTTCTATTTTGTTAATTACTTTTATTATCTACCTTTTCAAAATGATTTTCTTTTTAGTAATGACGATTTCAGTTCAAATCTTCTCCTTCATGTTCCAAGCATAAAAAATCTTTGCACATTTTTTATTTATGTTTTTTTATTGTTGATACTGAGTGTGCAATAGTCTTGCTTTTTGCAATTGCAAAATCATCATCCATGTAGCTTCGTAATGTATTAAATTTTTCTACTTAGCTTTTCAGAGATACAATAAATTATTCAAATATAAATTCAAAGTTTTTTTTGCTTACTCAAAGGATTCAGTTACTACTAAAGAGTCTAGTCTTATAATTATACTGCGTTGAAATTAAAAAAAAAAAAACATTCGGTATTCTCTTCAAAATTGCCTGTTTAATAATGTATATTTACCGTTTAAAAAGAATATGTATTGTATTTCTGACACATAGGTACTATTTTTTTAGGTACATATACTATAGTTTCAGCAGAAAAAATAAATATAAGTAAACACCTTACATATATAAACGTTATTTCTTCAGAAATGATTAAAGGTAAATCGGTGGCAAAAATTCTTATTAATACATTTGCATGCATCAAAATACAAAATATAAAACTAAAAACATGTATTAAATTTTTTACATACTTAACGTACATGTCGTCGCCTCAGAGCAACAGTAGGATATGAGTAAAACCAGAATTTAGTATAAAATTGATTTTTAAAATTTGCTGTTTTTTCAATTCTAAATATCTAAGGCTGTAGTTCAGGGATTTTACTGAAATTTTGGAAACTCCCCTAACTTTTGATTACATCTTCAGTGGTGTTTTGAAAAACTTAATTGCTTTTATAGGAATATGATTTAGATGTCTTACTGTTGCTCTGAGGCGACGATATATAGAACATATTTTAAAGACTTTTTTTTTCACATATTTGAAGCAATCTATATACTTTAAGCATTAAAATACGTAAAATATTTGACTTTTCCTTCATATTGAGAAGCATCTTCTCGCTTTAAACGCCTGGAGTAATCATCTTGCGAAACTGCATCCCCACGTCTTGCTAATAACTGAACTAGCTGAATAACTGAAAGGATGTTCTTAATTTACATCCTTACTGAAAAAAAAAACGGAAAGTTTTGGAATATCCTCGAATTTCCAATAAATTTTCAAAAGATTCTTAGGGACATAGACCAGCCTTGTCGTGCAGCGTGTTCGTACAGTTCTACCATCAACCAAAGCGATCTGTCTGGCAGAGTGCCAAGAAGAATTCATTCATATTCAAGAGAGGAACAGCTGGAAAAAGGAATGTGCCGCTTTTGTTCTTGTGCTAGTTCGTTTAGCATACTTGATTTCTTCCGAACTGTGCCAGTTCAGAAATGTAGTAGCTTTCTACAAACAGAGAAGCAAACATTCTGCTTCGCGTACTAAGTAAACGCACCTACAAAACGGACTTCCCTAAAACTCGAATGGATTCGTTCTTTTCTACCATGCGCAGAAGCTTCCAAATGTCAAAATTACGTGATCGAACAGTAGTTTCTCTTCTTTAATGAAACTAGATTTTTGTTTCTCATTAACTGTTTGACCTCGTGCCGTTAAGTAAATCTATTACAATTTTTTCTGATATTTTTATGTTTTAAAAGTGATGTTGCAGCGCAATCTTTCCTTGGGAGTTCTGACTTAGTTATAATTTAAAATTTCGATTTATGCATAAATTTCAAATTTTATGCATTTTTTTATTCCGTTTAGACTTTTAGCAACAGTTGCTACAGTCTACTAAGGTTCTTGTGCTTGTGTCATAAAATCCAGTATTGTCCAATGGGTCAACAAACAACACTTAAAAGCACAATAATAAAATATTTTTGCATATCAGAGCTTGCGACGCACAAAATTACATCAATGTAAATATCCTTTCATATTTTTCTTCTGTAATTAAATAAACTGATCCCATAAAACCAGATTAGTAACTTTTATCACATTATTCATGTCCTGTTGCTTCATAAAATGCTTGAACTTAATTTAGATAAAAGTAATGCTTCTTCAATGATATTTAATTAAAAAGTTGATCAATAGTATTCATTGTGTGTACTTGTAAAGCTAAAAAGGAGCAGTAATAATTTCGTTAATACATTACCGAAAACAGATTTAATAATTTCTTGTTTTGCAAATGAGGTTCTTCTTGTTAGTGTCTGAAACTACTTATAAATTAATAAGAAAGAAAACTAAAGCGGGATAATGTCATTAAATAAAAGTTAAGATTACACGGGTAATCCTTACGCAATTAACTTTCTCAAGGGAATGGCAAAGCCAGTGATGAGTAAAAAAACGCTTCCTAAAAACCAGTTAATTAGTATTGATTTATTTCCTCCAAAAAGAAAATGAGATGAAATGTAATTAAGGAACTTTAGAATGATTACTTCAGAATTAAGTATTTTCAGTGTATACATTTTGCTTCAACTCAGAATAACCAATTCTCTTCTAATAATCATATTATTATTTTAACTATAAGAATGTTTACTGGCATTTACAACGACTTATTGCTACGTACAAAGAGTAAGGTTAAACATTTAAGACTACAGGGTGTTGTCAACATAACTTGCTTTTTTTTCAAAACGCAGTGAAACCTATTTTATAAATCAGAAATTATTTATTTATTTATTTATAATGTAGATAAACATCTAAAGTTCTCTTTTACACAACTTTGAAGATCAAATCAGACAGGGTATGACCCCCCATTGTCCATACACTGAGATAGCCGGATTCCGGTGTTTATTATGACCCTTATCAGCATAACAGTGGATATGCCTGCAATTTCAGCCCGGATCTTGGCTTTCAGGTGTTATGGAGTCGTTGGGCGGTTGGTTGATAAAAGAGCAGACTTTCAAAAAAAAAACCACAAGAAATATCATAAGGAGTCAAAACAGGGAGGAAAGCGCCTCACGTACGTTCCTCCCCAAGAATTAAAGTCATGCAGAAATCTGGCACAATCGCCAACTTGTAAAGGATGGTAATTAAGGTCATCGTGAAGAATTTGCCTCATGGAGGCTGATGCTACATTGAAGCGATTTCAGAAGGCGCGTTTTGTCGCGCTCACTGAACATCTGTTCGGAAATCATTCCTCATCGGCAAATGCATGCTCCCCGTCGTTCCAACGCATGATGGTGTCTGATCATCGCAGGGAATAAAACTATTAGAACCACGATTCCCGAATGAGACTTGCCCCACCGCATTATAGACTATTCTAAATTGTAACAGCATTAGAAAAGGCCTGTGCTGGATCGTCCTTACAACTAATGCTACTAAAGTAAGATATTAAAGTAAAGATATTAAAGGAAATAAAATAGCGTCAGCAATTCATTCTAAATACAATCTATAATTAAATTAATTTTTTGTGATGCCCACCATAACCATGTGTAGATACTATAAAATGCACAATTAAGTAACATTATAGTGCTCTGCCTGAATTTCGCAGTACCTCTGCTTTTTTTTTAAAAAATAAAATCATATTTCTTCCGGTGGAAAGAGAGGATATTGGCCATGGCTCCCCTATTTGGGGATATACTTACCAATGCTGTTTAATGTTTCAGTAGCTTCTCAGAAAAAATTATTTCTCAAAGTGTCAATCCTTGGTATCCTTATCGAATATTGATATTCTCCGCCTGCTTTACTTTTTGGAAAAAGAGAATTTCTTCATGAAACGCATTTTTTTTTTAAATTGTTAAAAGCAAAAATAAATCTTTGAACTTGTGGCGATAAAAAAAATCTATAAGGAAAAACTTCTGATGCTACTTTAGACACAATTTGCTAAAACCATAATTCAATATCTTAGTTATATAAATGGTAACATTTTTTTACCAAAGGTAAATTCCTGAGACCGTTCATCAACGCCAATTATTAAATGTTGATCTCAGCGTATATAATTTTTTATTTGAATTTCTGATAATGTGGTAATATTATTATAATGTCAAAAAATCCTATCAGTATCTTCATTTCTGCTTAAATCCGAAAATTATTTTGTACTATTCTAATTATCAAAATCCTTAATTTCATTGTATGTTTATTTTGAGACTACCGTGACACAAATAATCCAAGACGAGTTTTTCTCTTGCTTTGAATTTGTTTAATTCCGAGAATATTTTTGATTAGGCGATTCCGAGAGCATTATTTTCTTCCTTTCAACGAAATTTTACTTCAGTGTCAACTTCAGTTTAATGATATTAATTAAGCCTGTAAGAAACGAGAATATTTTTTTACATTCAAGTTAATGCGAATCATCATGTTATTTAGCAATTCTAATTGTTCATTTATTAAATATTCATTGTCTTACAGTTGAGTTCAATCCCTGAAATGTTTGTGACTTTTTAATGCATCATTTGATGATTTTCTTCGAGCAAAATTATTTGAAAAGAATTATAACTTTTTATGCATTCTAAATCATAAATATAAAAATTTTAATTATAATTTAAACTTGCAGTAAATGTTAAATTCATACAAAGAACAATATTTCAACGTTTCAAACGAAGACGATTTGAAACGAATGATCAGTTTTTTTCCCTGTCTTTAATTTATATATATCGAGAGAGAGAGAGATTATTGTTAGGCTTAAAGAACAACCTCCTTTGACAAGACCATGTTTTCTTTAAAACAGTGTTCTGCACAAAGTTACAAAAATTAACAGAGCAAAATTCAGTTTTTTTTTTTGTTTTGTTTTAGGTGATTGATATAGATTGGGCTTCTAAAAAAGTGGGTGGTAATGTTTTAAAGTTTGGGAGTTCCTGATCTAAGTACGTATTTTATTTATTTTACTTTTTTCTTTCAAGTAGCACCACTATCGGTGAATGACATTGCCACATGAGAATTTTGACGCTCAGTTCCCCCTAGGGGGCGGTTCTGAGCTCTAAATGATGCGAAACTTCACTAGGAATTCAATTTAGCAGAGAGTATCCGAACAAAGCATATCTTTTGGGATCTTTAACATGCCGCATAATTATAAGACATGGGAGCGGGCGATTTCCTGCATCTAGAAAATCCACCGACTTGAGCCAGGTTTGATCCTGCGAAATTGGGCGTACGAGGCTAGTGCCTTACCACTACGCCACCCTGCCTGCGTATGTATTTTATTCTTGGTTTCAAACACTTTTAATTTTTAATAAATTTCTAAGAATCTATTTGAGAGAAATGCTGAAGTTGAAGAAAGATATATTTGTAAAGTGTAACAGCAAACGTTCGAAAAGTAGCTTCTTACAGTTTTGCTAGGTAGAGTAATAGAAAAAAGGGCAAAAAGTCACTCCGACAACTATGAGAGTTACTCTCTCATTGTTCCAAAAAGGAAAGAGAAACATAGGGACCGATCATAAATGTTGTCACACTTTTTTTCAATATATTTGATCCCCCCTTTGTCACAAAGTGCCATACTTCAACATACCCCATCCCCTTTGTCACATGTCACACTATATTACATTAGCATAAAATAGGTTTAATTTGCTGATTTTAAATGTTTTTATAGAAATCAAATGTATGATCGCACTTCTTGTTACCCCCTCCCCTCCATTTGTCACAAACTGTCACTTTCTTGAACCCCCCATCCCCCCTTGAAGCGTGACACCCTTTTAATTTCTGAATGAGCCCATATGTGAGCTATGATGCCATTCTAAAGATACTATCGTGCATTTGATTTCCCCCTTGTGTCATGCAGTGAGGACGTAACTTCCTTTCATGTTGAAATTGCTCTCTTATTGTACCAAAAGAAGAAAATTTGTGAAAACCTGAACAATTTTTATAATAAGTAAAATATTGCGCCGAGTTAGGATTGTTAATTTCCAACTTTAATGCTTTTTTACAGTGCAGTATGCTTGTCTTTTTAGACAAGTATACTACACTCTAGAAAATTCTAATTCAACGTTCCACCAAAAAAATGGGTGAAATTTAGCTGCAACCACCATTTAGTGCTGCAGTCGAGCCATTATAATAGTTCCTAGTTTTACATTCGTGGTAAAACTGGGTGAAACTACGCCATTATAATGGTTCAACTTATTACCAAATGTTGGTTGCCATTTGGTACTAAGTTCGAATTTCGCCATTTTTTTTTTTTTTTTTTTTTTTAGTGAAAGGTTAAACTAGAATTTTTTGAAGTATTTTCCTTACTCAGTCTACATAGTTCTTTCTTATACAGATAACTTAAAGATTTTTAAACATTTTGCCGTTTTTTTCTTCTTAAAAATTTCATTGGAGAGTTTTTCAATTTTACAAATGTACAGACATAAATATTTTACGAGGAAGAAGATAGTAATTTATCTTCGTTCAAACATCATTTTTCCGCAATTCCATTTTCCAACGCAAAAACAATACTTTGATTGATGTCTTTGGGTTTTCATAAATTATTCAGACGATAAATCAGAAACAAAAGACATTAAATTGATTTACATATACTATGTTCGAACCTAAGTAGAGATAAGAACGCTAAATACCTCCGTAATTAATTTGAACCTACGCAGTCACAGAAACTTGATTTGGAATTTAGTCCACTTGTGAAACTGCGGAGATTTAATTGAGAATAAACTGGGGCAATTTTCTGATCCATTACGTGAAATATAATTGTTTTGATCAAATAGTATAATGAATTTAAAATCCTTTTGTGAAAATCTTAAACCAGCTCTTTTGTGAAAATCTATATTTGTTTATTTGGTTAGTGACCAGCTAAAAGTAATATTTTATGCAAAGTTTCATTTAAATTAAGTGGCTATTGCTTCACATTCAAACTAAAATAAAAATAATTCTTCACACTACATTTCTTCACAGAAAAAAAGGAAGAAAATTTATCAAGTTTTGATTAGACCTGTTTTATGAGAAACTGGTTTGATATCTTTAAGCACCATGTGTTAAAATCAATAAAAAAGTCTTTACAGCATTTTCCTTTTCACGGCTTTTTTCAAATCCAAAATTTTATCTACATTTTGTATTTAATTATGTATAGAGATTCACGGTATTTTTTTTAGAAAATCAACCTCATATCAATGTCACATAAATTGTTTTATAGCATATGAATGCTTTCCATTCTTATTTTATTTCAAATAAATATTTTCCATACGTAACACAATTCTCATTTGCTAATTTTACGTACCAAGCTTCACAATGCACTAAATTGTCGAAAGAACTGGAAGTATTTCATAAGATCATACAATTGTAGAAGTTAGTGGTGCACCGAATTTTATACCATCGATTCATGGAATAAACTTCGTAAAATAATATTAAACCAGGAGGAGAATGGTGGAAAGTTTCAGACCGTTTCAATCATGGCTCATGAGGTTCTTTTTTATATTACGAAAACTGCACAAGGCGTGCAGTCTTAACAGCTTTCTTTCAAAAATATGCTGGAGGAATAAAGTATGAAAATTTTAAGAGAAAAAATGAAAGTCTTATTGAAAATATTATGCAGGAAGTTGAAAGTCATTTAGTACAAACGTACTAAATGTACGTTTGCAATGCAAATGACGTGATGCAAATTCTTAAGAGTTACTGGGTGACATAGAACACTGATTATGTTTTGCGAGAAAGTTCTACTGTAATCATAAATAGAAAATATTTATAGAAATCAGTTTCGCAGTTTCTTTCAGTTTAATTCACTGTAATTAAAGAGTTTATGAAAAGTAATGCTTCACTAATCATACGGAACTTTATAAAAAGTGGTTTGGGAAGAAAAGTGAAATTGTGATTTTTTATAGCAAACTTTGTCAATAGGACAAAAGATAAAATACTAAATTGAGCAGAAATGAATATTATGCAAAGGAATAAAAAGCATAAGTTTTACTACGCATATGACAGTTAAATTAAGCGGGGAAACTTTCTTTCAAATCTGGCACAGTGTTCCTAACAGGCGTAATCAATTATACGAAAGCATATATATATATTTTAATTTCTAATGGGCTGCTGTTGGCTTCTGCCCATTGCAGACCTAGTGCTTTTCCCAGAAATTGGTACCATCTTTTTCAGCGCCACCACAATGAGTGTGGTACCATCGCCGCACGAGAATTTTGACGTCCAGTTTCTCCGCTTGAAAGAGCGAGCACCCGGACTCTATTGATGCGAAATTGCACTAGGTGTTTTATTTAGTCAAGAGCATCCAAGCAAAATGTCTACTCTAGGACTTATATGCCGCCGGCGTAGACGTTTTTCTGCATCTTGAAAATCCACCGACACTGCCAGGCGGTACGACGCCCGCGCGTTACCACGACGCCAGCGTGCTGGCGCCTCAAGCAAATATTTAAAACTGAAATTTTTAAACAGTTCATGAAGGGGAAAACGCAAACACAACTGATTTTTCTTCTAAAGCATGAGAAGAAATATACTGAAGTAGAAACATTATATAAAAGCACAAAAACAAAATAAGTACAAAAATCTCACTAATCAACTTTGAAATTTCAAAATTCCAATCTTAAAACATAAAATCTTACAAATTAAAAAGCTATACAACTTTTTTGACTAAAATTAATTCAAAATTTTTTAAAGTAAATATTTTCCGTACTTGTCTAAACGAATAAAAAAGAGTTTATGTTTCAGCCTACGGCTTAACTACTCGTTTAGCACATGCCGTTATTATAAATGTACTAATTAGCACTCGAGAATGTTTGAAATAAAACTGATAAGAGTTTTCCTTTTTGTTGTTTTCAGCATATAAAACTTGAATTAAAATCCCTTTGCGGCAACGTCTTTTGATAACGATAAAGATGTAGGTTGGCAATTGTAAAACTCCATAAATAATTTTATAAAGAAACAAAAATTTAAACTCAAAAACATTCAGAGCTGCGTAAATAGGTACTTAAGAGCTCCACGTGTTTTGATTAAATTTAATTTCCATGATTTTTTAAATAAATATATTCAGAATTAGTTTCTCGCTGCAAGAACATAAGTTAGTTAATAATTTATTATTTTCCTCTTTGTTTAATACTTCATAAAAAGAAGCTAAGATAATTTTTATATTTTTCCATTGCCATTGAGCTTTAAATGCACAAAAATAAGCAAAGAAACTAGCTGCTTTTGTTTTTGGTTACCAGCAAATTTCTACTTGCTTTTGTTGTTTTGCCACTAAGAAGAATCAATTTTAAGTTAAAGAAAACTTACATGTTTAGGCCAAAATTTCAGCGAAAAATAACCTAAGAGTTATTCATAAATGATGTCACGCTTCGAGGGCAGGAGGTTTCGAGAAATTGTAATAGTTTGGGACAAGGGGACAGGAGGCGGTAACAAGAAGTGTGACATTACACATTTTGGTTCCTATAAAAACATTTAAAATCCGCAAAATAAATTCATTTTTAAAGTTTTTTTGATTTTTATAATTTGATTTTAAAGTTTTCACTGATCATTTTGTATCGTGAACACTGATTCTGATTAAGATTTAAATATACTTCTTGTTTAACGTTTAAAAGGAAATTTTCTTCTCGGCATTTACACTGTTAAGATAAAATTGCGTGGTTCAATTTTTCAGAATGCGAACAATTAATATATTTTACTGTTCAATACTAATTATCTTTTGTGTTGTAATCCTTAAACTAATTTAACGCAAATTAAGAACACATGTAATCATTATTATTATTATGCACAAAAATGTCGCAAAAAGTTCAAAAATAAAATTAGAAACATGATCTATAAAGCAGTGATTTTTTTCTGAGCTGCAAGTATATAATCTTATATAATATAGAGTGACATTTTGTGACGAAGTAGTGGAGGGGGTCAAATATATTGAAAAAAGTGTGACATCATTTATGAATGGTCCCCTACCCGTGTATTACAAAAAAAAGAAGGCATTGGGCTTGAAAATATTCTTTATGTGAAATTTGTATTATAAATGAATATATGTATGCAAATATGAATAGTATATGTGTGAATACATAAAACAGTTCATGCCTTACCACGACATTTGTCGCGTAGTCAGCAACAAATATTTTCCCAAATCACATACCTGGACGAAACTTTGTAGCAAAATATTTTATTGTTCAATATTTCCTACTTTCCATTCCTACGTTAAAAACACTGAAAGCAACTACATTTCGATTTACAAAATATCTATATAAATAATTCTTTAAGTCATTTATTTTCTGCAAGCTTCTAATTCCAATTTGCATTGTTATTTTAATTAGCATCGTTGCGTGTATTTTTGACGCAGTGAAATGCGAGAAGTGACGCAGTGAAGTGCAAAATATAAGTTCGAATCACATGTGAGCCTTACAGTAATTTTATTTTTCTGAATCACGTTGAATACCAGAACCAGTGAGGGGTAGCCAGTAACATCTACTGCTACAAAATAGAGAGCAGTTTCTTATTTCATCTGAAGGAGTTATCACCAAATTTTATATTTTGTCAATTACACGTATTTTCTTCTAAATGCCTCTTATGTATGCATAAACGTTTTACATTTCTGAATTATTAAATCATAGCCTAACTGGCTATGTACCGCTAAGTTTTCATGGTTGGTGTCTACCCTATATATATAAATAAAATATAATAAAAGTTAACACCACCCTTTGTAGCCAGCTAATCTGCACCATTTTTTGGCACAACGAAAAACTAAATTTTTTAGTGTAACTATTCGATCTAAAAATTTAAAATTATACAAGCTTCTCTCAGTTTTCATCTGCGTTCATCATTTTATCTATAGTAATGTAATTTAGAACGTATATAATAAAATTGCCCATTGGTTTACACAATTTAATGCTTTACTTTTAAAAATAAATGTAAAGCAGCAGAATTAGTTCATTCCTTACAAAAAAAATGTAGTAATAATAGCAATTATTTCTTAGATGTTCAGTAATTTAAATAGAATGAAAAAGGTCATGTTGGTTCTAAACCGCAGTTACTCAAAGATCAATCGTCATTTTTCAAGCTAGATTTTCATATTTCCATAATGTTATTCCATTTATTCCGTAATAGCTTTTTAAAGAACTTAAATTGTGTTTACGTTCTTGTAATGATCTAAGAGGGAACTAAATGACCTTGTTCTCTAATGCTATTATTTTAAACAAGAACAGACTTTGGTTATTTAAACTTGATTTTAAGCTTGTCATCATTATTAAGTAAGCTCATTCCTTTACCTCAACTTTTTTTTATTTATTTATTGCATAACAAGAAGATTTTGAATGTGGTAAAAAATCAAATTTCTGCTCCACTTAGTGTGGAGTAAATTTTAAAACATACTTGAGGATGTTCTGAAAAAATTCGTCTCATTATCATCCAAAGTTATTTTTTATAATAATGCAACACTGTATTTGGTCAAGCTTTAACCATATTTACGATATTTTTCATGCTCTAATAGAAATATATTCCCATAAGATATTATATTCTTAAGGACCGCTCAAAATTGTTATTTGGTAAATTTTTACTTTCTTCTCTATCTAAAGGATACGGGAAAAGTATTGGATTCGTGAAACCATTTTTAGCAGAAAACTTACACAATATCCTTTCAATTTTTTACAATATCCGTCTGAAAAGGATATAGGCAAAAGTATTAAATTCATTGAAGTGTTTGATTTTCGAGCTTTTGCGTATTTACATGCTTTCAGCATATAGCTCTGCGCGTTTTTAAAACTTGATATTGGTGTTAAACATTCCAACAACAAATTACTTGTTCGGCTTAGTTTATTATTAGAACTTCACAAAAAGGTGGACAAAATAGAACGCAACAGATAATGAGATTTGCAAATGAAACTGTTGTATGGAAAAGTTGCCTTTATATCTCCCATTACACCCCTATTTTTTGTGCATGTTGGTAGATGACACGCATAAAAAATTTTTGAATTAGGATGCTCATTGCGTTCAATTTAGAGAGCAAACTAGTACAATAACAGCAGTACGGATGTTTCAAAGTCTGTAATTACATGAGAAGTACGTAGACCTTATAAATTAGATTACTTAACCCATTACCTACTGCATTATGATCTGCAGTAATTTTTTTTTTACAGAAATAGTTTGTCAAGGAATTTACACTGACAATTAAGGGATTTACATAAATAAAATGCTCAGTCTATAAGTATTTATTTCTTTACAGCTAATAAGTGCCACAGAGTATTTACCCTGTGAAATTAATTACATACACTTTTTAATCAAAATATTTCATCAAATAGTTTTCTGAGTTCTTAACTAACACATTAAAAAAATCAGTGACTTGATTCTTGAATTTTACTATTTTTCTGGAGTGAAACTCCAAGGGAGCAATCTGAACAAAGTGGAAGTTCAAAACACAGCATCAGTTTCAAAACTATCTATGTTCCTTTCCTCCCTAAAATACTCTTTATAGAACCCTGGATATGTATCCTGAAAAAGGGGGATTTAAAGATTGTCCCGGCAAAGTACCATCAGAATATTGGTAAAAATGGTTGCTGGGACGGAATTTATAGAGAATGGTACTTAAAAGTACCGTCGGTAGATAAAGGCTTAAATTTATGGGCCATGGCAGCCTTGCGGTTGGGATATCGGACTTCCAACAGGAAGACTGGGTGCTCGATATCTCGACCCGGTAAGACCCACCATGTACATTTGGGGATACGTGCATGTAAAATCCGTGGGCCCGAGGCAGTTCCGAGGGTATAGGAGGGTGGAAAATTCCCCTTCTCTTCACTCTTAAATCAAAAAACGAAGGTGACGTATTTGAGGTGTAGCCATCTGGAAGCATCCAAATACATAATGAACCATGTCGTACGTCCACAGTTGTGATGCTCGTCTAAAACGGAAGGCGCTCCTTAATTCCTAGTTGCTCTGCGAAGGGAAGCTTGGATATCCAAGCGGCTTTAGAAACAACAACAACAGATTACGTAAATCTTATTAAATGTAAAAATTGCAAAGTTATACAACCCAACCAATGCTTTTATAGCTAAAGGATGCATTGGCAATACTGATACTGAACAAAATAAAGAAAAGAAAAAACTTAGTTCCCACGCTACAACCGGCCATATATAGAACGATGCCTAAATTTTGGAAGATAAATTTATTCTTCAGTTATAGGTATCAACAATAAGGAGGGATTAATTAGGATAAAATTACAATATAGAGGTCAAAGCCCTTAAGTTTGGACTAGAAAGGATTATAAATAATGATTATGTAACTCAAGTCAATAGATTTATATCAAAGAAAATTGCATCTCTTTTCTTCGAGAAATTGCTTTGTGCCAAGTCTTTCTGCTCTAATAGGTAGCAGAATACAGTACAGTAGAGCCTCGGTTATCCGAGCCCCGACTAACCGAGTTCCGGGTTAACCTAGGTACATTTGCCCTTGGGGAAAAAATTTTCTTTTGGTCACTGACTGACGTCAGTCACCCAATTATTTTCTGGTGATATAAAGACCTAGAACAACCGTTAAACAGAAAACAATATAGGTATACTATATATACAGAATTCTTCAAGAGAAAACTTTAACTGGAACATGTGGGTAACGTCATTTTTTCATTTCATAATATGTACAGTAAATGCCTTTTTTTTTTTTTTTTTTTTTACATCTTTGACGACATTTTCATCCGTTTCAACCCATGTTTCCCTCTCGATTTGGACAGAGTCCGTGTTATCCGAGGTGTCCTCGGTCCACATTACCTCGGATAATCGAGGCTCTACTGTACTAAAAAATTATGTATATACGAAAATGCGAAGGTTTAAAGTCATGTTTCATTCAGCATTGTTAATTCTATTTCAAACAAAAAATGCGATTCACCATCAAAAAAATTCTTTTTTTTTTTTGCCTTCTCCGGATCAAGGAAAAAGGAAGAAATATCGAAGTAATGAAAAAATATGTTTAATCCGTGTATTTGCGAAACCAAACTTATAACCACATTATTTTAATTTCGAAAAAATACAAAAAAAAAATTGAATCTTATTTTACCATCCAAAAAAATGACTTTAGCCGCAAGTTTGGTTCCCGGTAGAAAGCAAGAAAGGTAAATCATTAATACAAAAATAGGGATGGAATTACGGAGATATTAAGGCAAATATTCCGCCTTATTTCGAATTTAATTTTTAAAAAAATCTATCTACCTTCAGTAATTAAAGTTAAGATTTAATGAGAGCATTCATTCCAAATTTTATGCTTGGAAGCAAACGCAATTCAATACACAAGTGAATTCTGATAGCAACAGCTGCTAATCAATCTCAGACTTTAACCTCTCTACCTACGAGGGTTATGGCGCAATTTAACGCCATTCTCGTTAAGTGTGGTTGCTGTAACTCAAGAAGTTATGCAGAGACTGAGACGAAAATTGCTATGCAGATTGACCCGACATTAACTGATGCTTATTGGCTTCTGGCGCCAACGCTTGAGCCGTGGCTCAGTTGAAAGTTTTTTATTAAAATTAATTTTTTAATTTTTAATTAAATCACTGTACCACAAGAAGTAATGCAAAGGAATGGAACACGTTTACATACAGATAGACTTCAATAGAAAGTAGCGCTTTTTGACTCGTATTGCTAGCTCCAAGGAATTTCGCAATCGAATAAATTTTTCGCTAACCATGAATGCTTCATTTCAAAAAGTTATTCTTAGATTCAGACAAAAAAAAATGGTACACAAGTTAACCCTGATAAAAACTGCAGTTGATTATTTTTTTGTTATTCCTCAAGAAGTAGTGCAACCAACAAAAGTTCCTAGACAACTGGATTTGGATAGGAAATGTTAGTGGTTAGTTTTTTGGTGCCAATAACGCAAAGGAGGTAGTGCCACTTGATAATTTTTCCAATTCATTGCTTTCATAAGAATATAGTAGGTAGCATTGTGATTTGTGATAGTTACAACTTATTGGAAAATAAAATTTCTCTTGTTTCTAACTATTTTAATCTCCTGCTTTAATACAGTTTCCTCGAGTTCGTTTTATCCCTTTATCTACTGACGGTACTTTAAAGTACTACTCACTTTAAAATTCCCCCCAAGAACCATTTTTACGAATATTTCGACGTTACTTTGCAGGAACACTCTTTTGATACTACCTTTTCAGGAAACAATCCAGCTTAGGTTGTATAAAGAGTATTTTAGCGAGGAACGAGGCCAGATTCGAAACCGTTGCTGCATTTTCAGCTGCTATATAGCTCAGATTGCCAAATGTTTAAATTTTTTATCCACAAAAGAATAAAATTAAAAAATTAGGTCTTTACTGATTTTTATGTGTTACGGGCTAAAAGCCAGAAAACACTTTGACCAGATATTTTGAGTGAACAGAGTGCGAATTGATTTCACAGTTAAATTACTATGTGCTAGTTATTTGCTGTAAGGAATTAAATTTCCATAAGCTGAGTATTATATTTATGTAAATCCCTTTCTTAATGTAGTTATTTAAAAGAAAAAGTAAAATAAATAAATAAAAACATGAAAAACGAGCTGGACATAAATAATTCAGTAGATAAAGGGTTAACGTTTAACATTTATTTTGGTACCTTTCATTTAAAATTTAGTGGTTTATGAAACTAAAGCAGCAAGTTATTTGGTAATTTACAGGGAAATTTTAAAAAATAAAAAAAGTCATCCTCAGGATGCTTCCACACGAAAGGTGACATATTTCTGTTTTAAAAATAAGCTCTGCCCTTGCGCAAATGAGAAAAGACAAGTTTTTTTTTGTATTTATCGCCTTTGGTGTGAAAGCACTCTTATTCTTCAATACATTTATGGGTTACACCATTTCTGCAACACATCCCCAACTGCCATAGTTCCAAATTTTGGCAAACTTCAAACCCCGAGGGGCAGGAAGTTAATTTTGAAAACATTCAAGCTGCATCATCTCTGACACTATTGAGAGTCCTTATCCGCAGTATAAATAAAGGTGCACAAAAGACTTCAGTAATCAAACAGCTTTTAATGACTCTATATTATAAAAAAGAATGAATAATGGATTGAAATTAAGAATCTCGTCATCAATTTAAAGAAAATACGCTATGAAGGCTATTTTTAGGAAGAAAAGTAATTACACGTAACCATAAAAATCTCTCCTTATCAATAGAAGTTTCATTTTCAAGATTCTTCATATGATCTAATTAGTTTTAAACTGTTAAAGCTTTCTAAACGTATTTTTCAGTTACCCGTAAAAAACTTTTGTACCATGTTCCCAACTAAGCGATGATTTTGAGATTTTACAACTTTTAAGAAATAAGTAAATCAAGATATAAAAACGACAACATCAACTCTCGGCATATCATTCGTTTATTAAGCCAACATAAAGGGCACATTTTTCTATGTTCGCGTAACTTTTTATTCTGAAATGTGACAAAATTTCGAAACCAACTTTGGTGCTATTTTTGTTCATTTGTAGAGGATATGTTAAAGATGAAAACGCCACAAATTTTGTTTTAATTCCTCGTCGAAAGTGGTTTAAAAACTAAAAACAAAAAAAAGAATGAAATCATCTATTTAGTTGTGCTATAAATATTTTAAGCTTTTTGATTTTTATTTTCTTCTGAACTCAATATACTCCGCTATTGCGAATTGATTGGGATGGAACACTGTTCAGTTTAGCGGACACTCGGAATAGGCGGATTTCGTGAATACTATCAAAGTATGGATTTGTTAAGGCATAAATTAAGTGCAAAGACATTTGCTAGTGACCATCGACGAACTAAAGACTGACTTTACTTCTTTAGTGTGCGTAAAAAAGTTATTTTTTGTATTTAGCAGTGATTAAAACTGATTCTACAGAACTGAATAAATAGAGCCAACATGTACTGTAAGTAAACCAGCATTCATTCCAACTTTTCTTCAGACATTTTCATCAAGTTTAGGCTCTTGCATGTCTCCATTTAACTTGATGCAATTTTTTTCACGAACGTCCTTTTAATTTCTCCTGTTTTATAAGTTTAAAAAAAACGATATTTTTTTCGGAGCTCTGTTCGGAATGAACGGAGTTCCCGAATAACGGAGCTCGGAATAGCGGGACTTTCAACTGATATCGTTACAAAAGTGTACTTCACAGGCGCTGTTTAGGGTTTTCGAGCCAATAGTTCCGGGAGCCGCTTCCGTTGCTAACTTCAGAACGAGCATTCATATGAAAGCTAGAAAAGAAATTCTCGCGATACCTATCGTCTATTGACTTGGAAAAAATATGTTCGGTTAAAACTTTGTCGAGGAATCGAACTCTTTATTTTAAGCCATATGCCAATCCTAAAACGTTTACATATACATACATACATCTAAAGAATGTTATGAATCAAATCATCCCCCCTCCTCTAAAGGAGAAAATTCTGGTTGATCTGTTTAGGATTTCTAGTGGTCCCAAAACAAATCCTTAATTTAGACCTACAACTTTAGAAATTGCAAAACGAACAGTTTGGTGATCTTAAAAACCAACCCTTTTTAAAACTCGTGATAGCAGAAACGGGCCCTTTACACCAAACGAGATCGGTAAAGAAACGTATCATAAATTATTTGCACTTTTTTAATCCCAAAATTTCATGTTATTTCCGTTTTCTCTTTCTCTCTCTCCATAAATTTTCACTATTTCTTTCACTTTTCAACTTTATGTAAATTTATTTATCATTTATTCACAAATAAAATGACAGTAGCTGAACTTTTAAAGCTTTTCCTTTCTATTTGTAAGATATTTCTGAGAATGGCTAAAGGACAACAAAAATAGGTCATCGCATCATGAAAATTAAGGTCATAGGTCATACATGTTTTATCTATATCTATCTTATCGATCGGTCTATGTGTATGTACACTTTTAGCGTTTGAGTGAATTTTAGAATTATGTTAAAAATTACTGTATTTACAATTTCACATCATATTAACTCATGAAAACTTTTGGCCATTTCAAACCAAAAGAGAACTACTGGTTAACATGACACAACTTCCGCGCTAGTATTAAAATATATCCCTTGAAATAAAATAAATGTATCACTAAAAACACTTTTAATCTGATTAAACCTATTTTGGTGTTTAAACTTTGTAGCAGTTTGGAATTCTAACAACTTCGAAGTACGTTTCTCCTGAACCATTTTGCTAATCGTTTAATCTGAGTAAGTAAAAGCGTCTCGAAACTTTTACTACATCGTAAGCCCGGAAAGAAATTTAAATGAGTTTTAAAGGGTACTTTCCGAAGTCAGTCTTTATTTTAACTTTATTTTCTTCAATTTCTTACACACGCTAAAACATAAACTGCAAATTTTAAAACAATATGCTTTCTGTCTTTTATTTATTTTTATTTCCGTTCATTATTTTTTTTCAATTTGCCAGCAATTTTAATTGGTATTCGATAATCTTACAACTAATTACATTTTTAGTACACAAAATGATGAAGTCGCTCACTTTTCAAATATAGTAATTTTCAAAGCTTGAACAAGTAGTAGAGATGAACATCATTGGTTATACTATGAAATTAAAATATTTAAAATTGTTATGTATATAGTTTTTAATCACTTCCAACCTCTGCGTGGACGGCAACTACCAATGCATCAGTGGTAGGTTCAGTGTTGCAGTTGAGTAGTCGTTAGATCTACAGTTGTTTATCTGGTGATCCTGTAATAAAAACATCAGACATTTGCAATCTACTCGCCTTTTACCTTCTTCCGCAATAATTACTTAACAATAGCACTCTGTCAATTTGTCAACTTGAGAACTAACTGTAGAGTTTTAATGTCATGTTGATAAGAAATTTTACGTCATCCTAAAAGTTTCTCTCTTTTCTTTATAGCCCCTCTTTTTAAACCCTGGCTAACTGACTGTTTCTAAGACGTGTATTTATCATACTATATTTTCAGTACACTTTCAGTGCTGCCACAAACTAAGCTAAACCTTATGAGGTAAAAATGAGCTCTGAATACAGAGATACACAGATGTGAATAAAAAAATAAAAAATGATTTTTTAAATCATTGCAACGCCACTTCATGCTACTTATAGAGCATTTTACACAGAGAGCAGAACCTGTTATGTACTTTACTTTTCGAGCTTATCTGACTAAGCCCGAGGTACCCTATGGGTCGCTGGAGGACTAACAGCCAGCTCTAAGTGCGCACCGAGCCACTAGGACAGTGATAGCGAATCTATGACCCGTGGGTCAAACATCGACCCACGCAATAATTGTAACTGACCTACGATTGCTAGGCAACCATTTGTTTGTTTACGCGAGTTAATGTATATTTTCTAATTTGTGTGGATAATTTATGTTATATTTTATTTTTTCAAGCATTGCATTGACACAAAAGCAAATAAATGGCAAACTCAAATAAATGTTTGCGCAAGGTGAAAAAACAGCGTTTTGAGAAAATTGATGTTAAAGTTTTGACATAGTTTTGAGTATTTGTGGATAGCGTTTCTTCATTTAAAAAAAAAAAAAATGCTTGTAGATAAGTAATCTTCAATAATAGGAATGGATTTTTGCGTATTCCTTCCCGTTTTTTGTTTTATTTTAAGGTAAAGTCAACTTTTTGGTTAAAAAGAGTTACTTAAAAATTTATATTTTTTTTCTATTTGAGTAAAAGAAATTCTGGTTCGTATTTTTGTTAACCATATCATAGAATGTAAGCACAAAAAATTTCAAAGCTGTGTGATGGATACTTTTTGGGAAAAGGGTTGCGCACTATGAAAAGGGCTATTTTATGAGGTTATGTTTACCTGTACTCAAAGAAGTACAGTTGTAATTAAAAAACAAATTAAAACAGATATTTTGAAGGAGAAAGGTGTGTTTTTTTCAATGGTGTAACCCATTATGGAATCACTGCATGCAATCAAAAGATACAAGCTTGCAAACATGAGAGCTTTCTTAAAGAGGTCAGCGTTCACTCCCCCCTTAAGCCTGAAACGCAATGAAATTTATGCCATCGAAATATCCTATCTGAGATCTCCGTTATAATTATAACAGGTTTCGGTCCTACCAATTAAGTAGAACTATTATTATTGTCCTATTATGGTAAGAGTGCACAAAAAAAAAAAAAAAAAAAACAGATACTTGGAGGAACAGATTTTATCGGTTGCTTTTCAGGTAATTTATTAAGGCTGTTCTTATAAATGTAATTTGCGCTGAATGCGAGAAACCCAATACGTTATTGATGGCGAAAAGTTTTTCTGCAATTAATGAAAGTTTTCTCGACTTCGATAAGCATAAAAAGTAACATTGACTAATCAATAATTGTTTCATAAGTTTTTTAGGTTTGTTAGGTTAGATGTTTTAATGATTACTTTTGTAATCATGAATCAATTACAAATATAAGTAAATGGCCCAGAGTTTGCAACAGTCAATGTAAAGTAACACATAGCGTAATGATAATTAGATAGTTTTGCGATAATTTTTGTGCTTCAAACGATGTTGTTTAAAGAATTAATTTATTTTTCACGTTTTGGCACAATTTATAATTTGAAGTCGGTTCTATTTTTTTTTTTTTTCAAAAAGTATTTCATTAATAAATAAAATCTTTTGCAAAATACTAGTATTAAAAGAAACTTGAGACAAACACAAAAATATTTCTGCTAACATTTTTCTCTGGGGAATTAAACGAAGTATGAATTAATAAAAAGTTCCAAAAAGCAGCGACTAATTTCTAAAGAGTTAGCAATGGAAGGAAACTAAATAAAATGCAATCAGGAAACATAAGATAAGGCCTAGAAAATCATACTTCCTATAATAATAATTTGTGTTTGATGTGAAGACAAATGTCTTAGTGTAATTTAATTGTCAGTGTTTATTTTGGAAGGCATCGTATAATTATACATATTTTCCGTATATGATGATTCCCTAAACGCCCAGAAAACATTGCTTAATAATGCCTTAGCGTAATTTAATTGTCAGAGTTCATTTTGGAAGGCATCGTATAGTTATGCAGGTTTTGTCTTATATGATGATTCCAATCTAAACGCCTGAACAATACAGGATTTAAGAATAAAAAAAGTGTTCTACATGAAAATTTAACTACTCGGGTTTCAGTGAAACCTTTAGCTATTCACAAATCTATATTTATATTTTATATTGTTCATTGTACACAATTTTTAGGATTATTTTTTCGCTATAATAACAGCAAGTAAACAAGAAGTTCCGTCTGTATAGAACGTCAGCTATGTTCCGTGCTCGTATAGTTCCGAAGAACTATACCAGCCTACTTTCCCGTATACACCAACTTCAAATTTCTAATCTAGCTATATCTCTCTCTTTTTATCATTTAGCTTTAGTTCTTAATTACTTCAAATAAACCTTTTTCAACGGTTAATACATATTCATTTACTCACTCAATCTTTCATTTATTTATTCAGTTATTCATTTATTTACTCATTCATTCACTCATTCATGTATATATTCACTCATTTATTTTTCCACTCCTTCACTCATTTATATATTTTCTCATTTATTCACTTATTTATTCACTCATTTATTCATTCATTCATTCATTCAAAAAGATCCTTAAAAATACAGATTTTAAAAAAATTCATAAAAAAACAGGCTCGTTTTGTTCTTGTTGAACTTCGTATCTGTACATGTTCTCCGTCTAACACCTTTCCGATAAAGTTTGTTCCAAGCAAATCCGTCAATTTGATCAGGATTTATTAGGGAAATTTACCCGTAGGCGCTATGTTAATTTTTTTTTTTTTTTTTTTGAACTGTTAAAATTAACAAAAATTGTTCAAATCAATATTTCACGCCGAGCGCTTCTTCTAATAAGCTTTCTCATAGGAACTTGGATATTGTGCCCAGAGTTTACATAATTTGCCCAGAGGTGCTAATGTTAAATATTTTTGAACTGTTCAAAACTGAACAAAAAATTTCTCAAATCAAAAAGTAAAATATGGAAATGATAAGTCCTCAGCAAGATCTTTCGAATGCAAAAAAAAATCTTTCGAATCGGACAATTCGCTCAAAAGTTATTAGGGGGGACGGACAGACCGACAGACACACATTTTCCTCCCATCTCAAAACCCTACTTTCAAATTTTTTATTTTTCAATCTTTATTTAATTACTTCACTTATTTTTGACTTTTCTTGATTTTTAACGATGTTTTCACGATACAATAAGCCTTCTTTCATGCTTTATTATGTATATATATTTAACTTTTACAGGAAAGTAAGCTAATTAGAGGGTTGCGATCTATATGCAACCGATTTTGGCGGCTATTTAGTATTTGGCGGTTATTTGCGATTATTTTAGGGATACCTCTCCAAATTTGGCGCCAATATGATACTAGCTTGATGACATCTCAAACAGACAGATGTATATAGATTTGAATATCATAGATATGCATTTTTAATGCAAGCTCAAATGAAAAAAATACAATAATTAGTTTATTAAAAGGAAAAATTAGTATCTGGAAGCTTTTTCGATATAGTTATCTGTCGCTCCTCTTGAAAACCTTTCATACTTCTGCCCGATTGTGACTTTACTTTTATTTTGTACAAAAGATATTGTATATCTTTTCATCCTTTCCAGTCCACCTGGATAGTTTTTGTTGGCGTTTTGAGTGATTCAAACATTTAACACAATAACAGTTACCTGCGTAAAGATAAAGAAGAAATACTTTGATCAAGAACCGACAAAATTTATGATTAATGGATTTTTTTCCAGGCTAAATGGGTTCTGAAAAATATCTGTAAACTAACAACAATTTTAACTGTGAAAAGAAATACATAATTGTTGCCTTCCAAGGAAAATCAAAGTAGTTTATCTGCAACACCAAAATCATTTGATGATATAATGCTGCATGAAATTCAAGAAAATAGCAGTGTATTTAATTTATTAAGCATATATCTCACTAAACCGATTATAGAAATCACTTAAAAGTTTGACCTAAAAGTATTTTTCTCGTAAAAGGCACTGGTTTTTGTATTGTTGGCATCGGAGTAAAAAGGAATTAGAAACTTTTTTTTTAAATCTTTTCAGCTCATGTAGATGGTTAAAATAATAAATAAACTTGAGAAGAGAAAAACATAACTAAGGTGTTGCCAAATCTGATATCTAAATTAAGGCTGATTTTGGGCGTTACATAAGCGAAATTGACGTATGAGGAAAGTAATGTAAAGAAACAGGAGGGAAAAAGAGAAAAACATAACCATCCTGTTGCCATTCAAGATAACGGAAAAATTACTTTAAACCAAGCAGCTGAAGAAAAGCCTAACCAAGGTGTTTCCAGACCTTAAAAGGGCAGTTTTTGAGGGTTACGCAAGAGAAATTAATACATGAGATACCAAAATAGTACTTATTTTTATGTATATGCAAGGATTTCTGAAGCTTGGAGCTATTATTTGAAGAATATTGGATACATAAATTGTTACACAAAATCTAATTATATACATTGATATCTAAATTATTACAAAAACAATACATAACTACAAAAACTCTCTCCAGAATTCGAGATTCAAACTATTTAACTTACGTTAGAAGAATGATTATTTTTTTTTAGGGAATCCGAACTGATTTAATAACTTTTTTGTCCTTAAAACTTCAGAGTGAATGAAACTATTCAATATCATATTAAATACCGCACAAAGTGCTATCTCAAAGTAATATGCTCGAATCCGAGGAAATATCCTCAGATAATTCCCTTTCTTCCCTTTTTTAGGAAAAGAGTAGTTTTCCTTCTATTCATTGAATTATGCGAAACAGTGTTGGTGCAAAAATAAAAAAAGTGAAGACATAAAATTGGCAATATGTCGCTCAGTATGCAAGAGGAACATAATTCAGTTTTATTAGAAAATATTAATTTATGTTTCATAAGAATTCATGGGTTAATTATGCTCCAAGGGGAAAATGCTTTTGGGTTTTTCCATGATAATAATTAAGAGAAAATGAAATACGTAACATTTAGCTATACATGTGAACAGTAGTAAATGAAAGACGTAATTCTAGCAATAAATAGGCGGGGGGGGGGGTGTTTGTGTTTACTCATGACTCCTTGTGAATGTTTACTCTCTTGTGCAGTTAGAGTAAGAAGATATTTTGTAAAAGGAAATACAAAAAGCATTAATTAATAAACAGATTAAGTCAATTATAACTAAACGAAAATTATGTAACGAATTAATTAGAGTTTCTTTATGTTGTGTAACTATAACGTATGATTTTGTTTACCTCCTCTTTGTATAAACTGTGAGAATACTATTTATGTACATGAGTTGATGCTTTGATATAATAAACTGAATTGAGTTAAATTGAATAAGTATTTCATGTTAGGCATTAATTGCAAGTTAATAATTTTTTATTGTGCTATGATTAACACTTTCATCGCTAAAACAAGATATTTCGTCTTCCAAGATCATGTTTCTACACGTTAGAAACGAGGCAATTCGAGCATCTGCTGAATATTTTTCTTTGCTGTGCCAGCATGTCAAATGATGCTTAATTAAATTCTCAGCACATCCCAACTCATATTATCACGAAATTTCTCCAGTATGGGCGTGTCCATTGCTGTGATGAACGTTTTAACCTAAACTGGCAACATTTTAAATTATATTCTTGAAGTATGCATTGTGTCAGCCTTCTGGTAAAATTAAAAAATAAGTAAAAAAGCATCATAAAAACTTTACACGCCTTTTTTCCTCGTATTAGTTTTAATCAATCGTTCCCAAATTTTTAAACATCTCTATCCAATTTCTATCAACCCGACTATAGCGACCCAATTCATCCTCTCCCCCCCCCCCCTCCATCCACATCTTAATATTTCATAAATTTGTTTTGATAATTACATATTATTTTACGCCTATGTCTTTGTAGATAGTATTTTTAAATACTTCTATATTTTAAATACTGAAATATCACTTTCTTCCAACTTTTTGTTTTATTTTCCTTCTATGCAATAATTTAAAGAAAAAAAAATTCAAACCAAATTTGGATGAGATTCAGCTTAATAATGGGTATAGTTAAAGAGTAATATTTACCGTTTAAAATAAAGTGTGTCTGGTATTATAGCAAAATGTGAGGAATACAAGGAAGACGTGGTAAAACTGTACAATCTCTGAAAAAAAGAAGTTCCGTCTAGAACTATACGAGCCTACTTTCCCCTATGCACCAACTTCAAATTTATAATCTAGCTGTCTCTCTCTTTCTGATTTAGCTTTAGTTCTTAATTATTTCAAACACACCTTTTTCAACGGTTAATACATACTCATTCACTCACTCATTCATTCTTTCATTTATTCATCCATTCATTTGCTCAGTCATGTATTTATTCACTCATTTATTTATTTTTTTCTTTTGTTCACAATTTTTTTATTTTATCATTTATCCACTCATTCATTTAACCATTGATTCATTCGAAAATATCCTGAAAAATCCCGATCAAAAAATTTTGTAGGAAAATAAGCTCGTTTAGTTCTGGTTGAACTTCGTATCTGTACTACGTCATATCCTCTTTCCGATAAAGTTTGTTCAAAGCAAATTGGTCCGTTAGATCATGATTGAGTAGGATTGAAATGTCCCCGTAGGCGCTATGTCATTTTTTTGAACTGTTTAAAAATGAACAAAAAGAGTTCAAGTCAAAAAATATTTCACTTCGAGAGCTTCTTCCAACAAGCTTGTTCATAGGAACTTGGATCTTACGCCTAGAGTTTACATAATTTATCCATAGGGGCTAATGTTAAGATTTCTTGAACTGTTTAAAATGGAACGAAATATTGTTCAAATAAAAAAGTAAATTATGGAAGTAAGATGTCCTAGCCGAGAACTTTCGAATGAAAAAAAAAAATTCGAATCGGACAATTCGTTCAAACGTTATTGAGGGGAGGGGACAGACACACATTTTCCCCCATCTCAAAACCCTACTTTCAAGTTTTTTATTTTTCAATCTTCATTTAATTCTTTTTTTTTACTTTCTTTATTTTTAACGATATTTTAAACCTTCTCTCGTGTTTTATTTATTTATTTATTTATTTTTTACTTTTACGGGAAAGTCCGCAATTTTTAGTCCGTTTCATTTTTTGTTGGAAATATCTTGGCCCATGATACCTTATTCTTGCATCCCTTTTTTTTTCTCTTGAGTAATTTTTGTTATACAGTAGAATCCCGTTACAACGAATTCCAAAGGACAGTTAAATACTTCATTGCAACGGAATGTTAGTTATAACGGAATACACATCATCCTACTGAAGTTTAAAACAGGGCTAAAAATTTGTTTCGTTGTATCGGGAATCGCTGAAAAGAGATTTTACTGTATTTAAGTATGATAACAGAAAACAAGAGAGCTTTTGATAGTTTTCATTCATAAGCTCAGATCCTTTGCAGGGACGCTTTTCTCCTTGACGGGGTTTTGGACCTTGCATGTGCATGTATTAATACTTAAAATTAATGTTTTCTGGAGGGTTAACCCCCAACTTTTTCTAATGGTGCTCCCGGTCCTTCGCATGGAAAAGGGGTGCCTTATAAACCTGCAACACGCATTGAAAACTTCTATCCTCTATTTTGCGTTTACAATTGATTTTAAATTTTAATTCTTCCTACTTTTGACTACAAATAATTTATAACCGACAAAAATACACCTTTTCTCTTCCTAACGTAAGCGAGTACAGTTTTCTTTTGCCCACTGTTAAAATAAGGATTGCTACAGTACCAGTTGAACCAATGTGTCGTTTAGTGTCCCACAGAAGACACGTGTCCCCCAGTACTTCAAGTTAGGTGGAGTTACTTACCTGAACTAGTGAAAAAAATTTTTCGCGAATCTAACGAGTAAATAATTTCGCTACAAAAAACGCAAATAAATAACAACATATAATTCGTCAGGGCGAGTATTTATAATAACCCATTCAACAACTTTTTGGGACCATAGTTTGACAAAAATCTGAATGGGCGGGGGGGGGGAGCGGGAAACATTAAGTTAACTCAGATTATGGAAACTTTTTTTAAATCATTTTTTTTTTTTTTTTTTTTTTTTTACATTTAAACCACTGTAACTAGCTAGATGAAATTCGCAACGAAAAATGCGGCTTCAACCCTGGAGTAAAGAGAAAAAGAAAATGGCTCCTTTTTTTAAAAAAAAGAGTGCAGTTTATCCTGAAACTAATACGCTGTTAGATGCCACTTAGTAAATTGGTATTAATCGGCTTCTTGAATAAGAGTTAATCAGCTATCCGTTTTGGAGTGACTCTTCTTTCTTTCGGCAATTATTCCTATTAATTGTTGTATATTACCTACAGCTAGACTGCACGACTGGAATGCAGGTAGAATTGTGACATTTCATATTTAAAAATGCATCAGTTTTATTTTTTGCGGCGTTTATAAGTGCATTCGTTAAAATCAAACTTTATTATTATTTATTTTATATGTTACTCTTAATGTTTACATATAACTCTAATTTTATATGTTACTAATAAAAATGAAAAAAATATTAATATTTCGTGAAAATGTGTAGCCGGCTCCCTATATCATGATTGTTTTTTAGCAAATAGATGGAAAACCCTCCACTAATCCGAAACTCATTTCAGTTATCCCATAGCTTTCAAAAAATTTTAAAATAGAGGACGCAGTGCAATATAAGATATTGAGTCATGTCTCCGAAACATTATTTCAGTTTATAATAATTGAAACAAGATAAAAATGACATGATATTTTCCCGTCGACTACTCAGAAATAAGGATCTTTTTCCTGGATTATACCTGGAAATTTCGGTTACAGAGAATATATTTCAAAGACGTAAGTGATCTTCAGATATTGAAACTCTCAGAAAGCGTTCTCAATGGTACGACGAAATAAATAACGTCTCAAAATATTTGAAAACAGAAAGCGATATTTGGAAAAAGCTAGCGACCATTCTCCAGCAGTAGATTGATACTGCTTGAAAAGCACGATCTTTCTATATCAGGAGTTCCCACCCTGTGGGTCACGACCCCCCCCCCCCCCCCCCCGATAAGATCGCGAGGCACTTCTCATGGTGTTTCCCTATAATTTCTAATTTTAAATCAAGAAACTGTACCACACAAACAAAATGACTCCTTCTTACACTAAATATCATTTTGAATTATTTTTGCAAAACTTAAGGGCATAAATTACTAAGAAATTGTTTAGTGACGTTTCAATTCTCGTCGTAACCAACCAGAATAAATCCAACAAAAATATTTAAAAGAAAGAAATATACGAAAATAATTTAAATAATATGAAGAAATACTCAAATAACATACGAAAAATGTTCAAAGGTTACACAAAATTTGAATAATTTACAAATACACTATCTACCAAAAAGTCTTTGGACACTTTGGATTTTAGACATTTTTTTAAAATTCTGGAGAAATATTAAACTTGTTGCTCTGTATTTTTCACCATGGAAAGAACATACTTAAACTCACATTTAAGAAACAAAATTCAGGCTTAGGGCAATTAGGGGGCGGTCAAAAAATTAAAGAAGGAAAAAAACACTTTTGAACTTCTTGTATCAAAAAAGGATCGAAATGTCCTGTAACTTTCGCAAAACATTTTTAATTATATACGCAATGCTTACACCCGCTTTCGTCAGAATAGCAGTAATATTCATGAAGATATGGGCATTTGTTTTAAATATTTGAAAAATTTCGCAAGTGTTTTGCTTATAACTCGCTAAGTTCTATCTCAAATTACATGAAACTTGCAGACAACTTGACAAAATAAAAAGCAAGTATGGTACCGAAACGTGGGGAAAATGTAATAAATAGTCGATGAGATTTGAGCAGTTTTATTAAAACAAATGTGATTGCGCATGCGCGAAAGATATTAATTATTTTTTTTAATATTTTGGTAGTGAGATCTATGGAGCAACTTATGTAAAAGTTTCAGTTGACAATTGATATTTTTCAAAGAGATATATACACCATACAGTGAGCCGTATTTAGCAAGCTCTCAAATTGGAGAAAAATGATAAGGGGTTTTCCACAAATTTTTATATTGCATGATAAATTGGAAAATTGGCAGATGTTAAACTGAATTAAATTGCATTATTTGTGTTTATGGAGTCTGAATTTGAACGCTATTGTTTACTTTGCCAAAATTACCATGCAATATAAAAATTTGTGGAAAAAATTGGTAAAAGGTTGTGGAAGTGTTGGCGGCAATCCCCTCTTGACGGGATTACTGGAAAAACTTTCCAAACGTAGTTCCATTCCAAGTATTATATTCTCATTTATAGTGGACACACAGAAAAGTCTTAAAGTAAAAATGCAATCTTTCAGTTCAACTCCACTGTAAACTTCTTAATTTTACAGTCCTTGGATATTATAATATGAACATATTTACAGTGGGATTGGATTTAGAAACGGTTTGGAACCCGAAGTATCATTCGTGTCAAAATCCTTGTGTAACAGTGAGTGTGTGTGTGTGTGTATAAGGGGTCGTGGGTTGCTTAGTAAATGGGGTCGCAGCATTAAAAAAGTTGGGATCCACTGTTCTATACGAAAGATTTTTTGTGTGTGTATGTGTATGCGTGACCGTGCGTGTTTCCGTTCACTGCACTGTTAAAAATTTCCTTAAGAAAATAGTAAAATAACCATTCATTTGATTGTTATTTTACCATATTTCATTACAACAGTTGAATAACCATTAAAAAGATCGTACTCAAACCGCTGATTGTGAAAAAGATCGTATTCTCTGGTTATCCTAAAGAATGCTTAACTAACCGTAATTTTCAAGCGCTCAATAAGAATCGGGCGTCCATCTTGGTAGCGAAACCTTGGTAGCGGTCGTACGTTGTTGTTAAAATATGAATAAAGATTTATCAGTTCAAATCTGCATGTGTATATAAAAAAGAAGAAATAAAAAAGTGGCTTAAGCAGTGGTTACTAAATAGAAACACACGTAAATCAAAAATTGAAGACATCGGATTCCCGAACTGTTTGCGAATGAGCGAACCCATAATTTAAGCTGCTGATGCTTGTTTGTATTTAAATTTTTACAGCAAATAAAATGATTTTCGTCAATATACAGTAAATTTAGACCAAAAATGACTTTGGATCCAATCAAAAACTGAAATATCAATTTTAAGGCAGTTTGCCTGTTGGAAAAGAAGATTTATTGATACATAAACGCCAGCTGTAGGTGGTGCAGATGGCCGAGTGGATAGAGAGCAAGGCTTGTACACCACACACCCGGGGTTCGTGTCCCAAGCACTTCGTCTACTGTTTCTACTCCTCGAAGATTCTACTCCTCGAAATGGTTCAAAAACGGTCAAGATTTAGTTTTGAAACCATTTTTAAATGGTTTTAAAACCGTAAACTTTTGTATTTACGGCTTTTTAACCAAGTTGATTGGAAATGGTTAGGTCCCGTAAAGATAGAAAAATGTTCGAAACCGTAAATTTAACTGTGAATTAGATGGACAGACTGCTGCCGGTCATTTAACCGTAATTTCATGATGAAATTTCTAACATTGTAGTTTAACCTTCCCCCCCCCCCCCCAAAAAATGGCGAAATTCAGCTGCAACCAACATTTGGTACTAAGTTGAACTAAGTTGGCACTCAAACCGCTGATTGCGAAAAAAATCGTTTATTCTCTGTTTATCCTAAAGAACGTTTAACTAACCGTACTTTTCAAGCGCTCAATAAGAATCGGGCGTCCATCTTGGATGCGAAACCTTACCGGTCGTCCGTAGTTTTAAAATAGGAATACGGATTTATTAGTTAAAGTCTGCATGTGTATATAAAAAAAGAAGAAAATAAAGTGGCTTAAGCAGTGGATACAAAATAGAAACACATACACACGTAAATCAAAAATTGAAGACACCGGATACCCAAACTGTTTGTGAATGAGCGAACCCATAATTTGAGCTGATGAAGCTTGTTTGTATTTTAATTTTTGCAGCAAATAAAATGATTTTCGTCAATATACAGTAAATTTAGACTAAAAATGACTTTAGATCCAATTAAAAACTGAAATCTCAATTTTAAGACAGTTTGCCTGTTGGAAAAGAAGATTTATTGATAAATAAACGTCCGCTTTATGTGATGACGGTGGCCGAGTGGATAGAGAGCAAGACTAGTACACCACGCATTGGGGATTCGAGTCCTGCAAGCTTTGTTTATGGTTTCAACGATTCTACGCCTCGAAATGGTTCAAAAACGGTGAAAATTTTGTTTTGAAACCATTTTTGAATGGTTATAAAACCGTAAACTTTTGTATTTACGGCTTTTTAACCAAGTTGATTGGAAATGGTTAGGTCCCGCAAAGATAGAAAAATGTTCGAAACCGTAAATTTAACGGTGAATTAAATGGACAGACTGCTGCCGGTCATTTAACCGTAATTTCATGATGAAATTTCTAACAGTGTATACAAACAAAAACCTCATCATGGATTCGAGAAAAATTTGAAATAAAATTTAACCTTAAGAGGAAAAGAAATCTTAATGAAAAGGTCCCATCTGAAAATTGGAAACATTATTTATTTGTTTCGGTCTTGAAGATTTTCCTGAGATTACAGAATCGAAGAAATCCTTTAGTGTGTCACATTTTATATTTGTTTAAAGCAGAATAGAAACACATGAATTTGATTGAAAACTCTGCTATTAATATATCACGAGTTTTTTCATCAAAGCAAAGTTAAAGGAAGTTGTTGTACTTGTGAGGATTAAATTAAGACTTATTGTTAATCAAGGTTTTAAAACTGTAAGTGTGATTTAATAACAAGCATGTAAATAACAATAAAATGTTATGGATGATTTGATGTTAGCTCTTTAACAATTTTTACAATCCCAGGACGGGGATGGGAAAACCTCAACAATTCAATCAACATTCTTACTGCTTTAGATCAAATGTCACGCTTGCACCTTCGTAAGGTTTAATCTAAAATTTCTTGACTTGGCTGGTAAAATATAAGGCGTTCACGTAATGTAATATGTGACCAAAAAGGAGAGACGCCGTAAAATTTTGTTTAAGGGTGCTTACACACCAAAGGCTACGGAGGCATTTTGTCTCCGTCGTACCAGACTGTTGCTATGGTTATTAACAACAATCTATTGGTATGGAAAAACAGCGATGACGCATGCCTTTGACAACGCAATGAACCAATCACTATCAGCTGGGGGAAAGTCCCTCTTGACGCAATAAAAATGCCAATAAGTCAGCGCAAGGGCGTGATAAGGAAATTAGGTTGAAACAATGACATGCTCTGAAAATTTTGTCTTATATTGCTGTTGCGTTCGGTATGAAAGCAACTTTAACACGTTCACGTCGGTGTGACCCACCGGTGGGTCACACTTGACTGTTCTTTGGGGCGGCGTGTCCCACCGGTGATGGGTTACGCTTGACTGTTCTGTGGGGCGGCGTGACCCACAAGTGGGTCACGCTTAATTATCCCGTGGGTCGGCGTGCATCACAGGTGAGTCACTTGTTTTCAGAAAAGAAGTCGCTAAAGAAAAAGTTTATTTTATTTTTTCTCAACACTATATATAAAAATTCGAAAGCCTTCACGAAGCGTAAGGATACAAGACACCCCCGCCTCACGCGGAAAAACGTAGATATTTGCCCTGGCGTGAACGTGTTAAGTACAAAATTCCTTGGATGTCATTCAAGCGATTTTTCCAGTTTTTCTCACACCATCCGTTTTTTTTCGGTACTTAGGTATATATATAATACAGCATTGCGTCGCCTGTAAGTGCAACCCCCCCCCCCCTTCTCATGGAAAATCTCACGCTACACTTCAGGCGAATTATAGATTGTTTCATCTATGAGTTTAAAAATCGTGGTTTCAGTACTGTTGTTGATAGTTAACGATGATGCAGTACATATAACATGGTTCTGAACTGCTAAAAAATATTTATTTCATAAATATTTTATCACTTAATCGTATGTTTATCAAATAATTTCTTTTTAAAAAACTTCTTGTAGAACTTTTAAAGATGCCGCATCAATTGCATTTCGAATAAAATGCGAAACAAAATTCAGCTAGATATTAGGTATTTTATTCGGACTCATAAAAGGTACACTGTTTACGTAACTCGCTCAAGAAACGCAAACACTGCACATGTTTGACGAAAAAAACTGACATGCGCAAACAGCAATGGAATGAATGGCATAGGACAGACCTCAAAAATTTCACAGAAATTTCCTGGAAAATAATTATTTGATTTTAAGGATAACGTGAAGAATAAAAATATACTGATAAAGTAAGCAAGAAATTGCTACCCTTTTTTACTTTAGTAAATAAATAAATGAAATGAATTTGATACACTTACGAAGACATATAACTGTTGAAATTTAGAATAATCGGCGAAAAAGTAAACAAAATTAAAACTTTATTCTAAAACCTCTGAAATCTTCCAAACATGTTTAAAGGACATTTCCTTATTTTTATAATGCAAATATGTTTGATGTTTATGAATTCAATTCCATTCCTTTAAAATGATTTTTTATGTTTATTTTTAAAAACAAAGATGAAAGAAAGTTTCATATCTAGAATTCCGGTGCAAATAACTTGTTTATGTAATATTACAATCTTTACAGGAGTACTTTAATTAGAACTCTAAAGATACTTTTGAAGACAATATTCAAAATGATGTTAACTTTCATCTTATCTCTTGTAACACCCTTTGACGTTTTGTCTTTGATTTTTCAAGAGAAAATATTGTGTAACTTTTATCCCATACGTACAATGTAGAAAAAAGTTCTTCAGAATATATTTGAAAAAATTTAATAATGTTTTATCATTAAGAGCGCTGATCTTTAGGTCTCAAATCTGTAGAAATGCGACATTGCAAATGGTCAATTCAAGTTTCTTCAAGAGTGCACACAAAAATGAAGAACAAATACAATCTTTAAAGAGGAGAACGTATCATGAGTAAGATTTTTTTTTCAACTTCCATTAGTATTTGATGTTTTTAAGTGCGATACTGGTTGTAGATTATTGTTATTATTATTTCCTTTTTTTATTTTTTATTTTTTACAAAGAAAGGTATATGGACACTAATGCACTAAAGGTATAACATTACTCAATTCATTTTATATCCTTTCTTGTTTTGTCCGTTTTAGCCAACTTTCCCGTAAAAGTTTAAAAATTAAAAAAAAAATTGGAAAAAAAATAGAACCGACTTCAAATTAAAAATTACGCTAAAAAATGAAAAATAAATTCCTTTTTAAACAACGCAACATAAAAGACTTTTAAACAAAATTTTTGTAGCCGGCGCAAAATTATGACAGTCTAATTAGCATATTATATCATGAGTTACTTTACATCGAAACTTACAAACTCTGGGCTATTTATATTTGTAATTGATCCATTATTACAAAAGATTTTATCTATTATAATTTTGCACCGACTTAAAAAATTATGTTTGAAGGTCGTATCGTTGTTGTTTAAAGAATGAATTTATTTTTCACTTTTTAATTCGAAGTCGGTTCTACCTTTTTTTTTTTTCAATTCGTTTTTTAATTATTTTATGCTTTTTAGTGTAAATACATTCTTCATATGAATAATTTAAGGTAAACAAGAAAAAACATACCAAATGGCACACGCACTTTTAGTCAACGTCACTGAAAAATAAACATTTGCATTCTAAATTGTGTATTGTAATTCATTTTAAAAAGTTCAGAAAGTCTTAAAACATACTGAATGAATTTAATTTTTGTTTCAGAAAAGCCTTCACTCAAACTTTTATTATAGTTACTTTTGATATTACAGATTAATGGACACAAACTCTTTCTTACGATGAGTTTAATATTTATTACCTAATAATTTACTCAACAAAGAAATATAAAAGCAAAACCTTCCCAATTAAAAGAAAACTACTTATTTTTCTACGTTCTTTCTAAAAACAATTGTAGTCAAATCGATGTACAATATTTAAACCAGAAAACCCTTCATCGATTAAAAAAAATTTTAATCAACTCATTTAATCAAAAGTTATATATGATAAAACAGAAAAATCAGCATATTTCCGCCCATAGCTTTTTTATAATTATCAAATATGGTTAAACAAACATACAGGACCTATGGGAAACCCGTCTCGATCGATTAAAAAAAAAAGAATCCTAAAAATCGACTCATCAGGTAAGAAGTTATGGGTGGAAAAACAAACAGAAAAAGAAGCGACATATATACGCTATGCACCTCCTCCTTCAGGAAGTCGGTTTGAAAAAAGTAAAAAGTATGAAAGAAGGCTTAATGTATTGTGAAACTATCGGTAAAAATAAAAAAAGTCAAAAATCAGTTAAGTAATTAAATAAAGATTGAAAAATAAAAAATCAGAAAGTAGGGTTATGGGGAGATGGGGAAAATGTACACCTGTCTATCTGTCGCCCCTTAACCCCTCACCACGCTAGTAACTTTTGAGGGAATTATCCGATTCGAAAGATCTCGGCGAAGACACCTCCTTTTAATATTTTACCTTTTGATTTGAACAATTTTAGTTCAATTTTTAACAGTTCAAAAATCTTAAAATTAGTGCCTATGAGAAAATGTGAAGCAAATTGGTTACACTGGAAGAACGAAGTTCCTTTGACCAAGCTTATTGGAAGGAGCTCCCGACATGGAATTTTTTTGCTTTGAACAATTTTTGTTCAATTTTGAACAGTTCAAAAACATTTAACAGTACCACCTACAAGGAAATTTCAATCCTATATAAATCCTGACCTAACTGATAGTTTTGCTTGGAACAAACTTTATCGAAATGATCTTATAACGCAGAAAATGTACAGATACCAAGTTAATCCAGAACTAAAGGAGCCTATTTTCTAATAAAATTTTTTAATCTGCATTTTTAAGTATGTTTCCAAATGAATAAATAAATGAGTGAATGAACGAAGGAATGAATAAGTGGATGAAGAAATGCATAAAATGAGTTAATGAATGAATGAATGAATAAACGAATAAGTGAATTAATAAAAGAATGAGTGAATAAACATATATTAACTATTAAAAAAGGCATATCTGAAGCAATTAAGAACTAAGCTAAATGAGAAAGAGAAAGATAGCAGATCATAAAGTTGGTGTTGATGTGAACGGAAAGTAGGCTGGTATAGTTCTAGATAGACTTTCCTGTTAATAATTATTATAATTATTTGTTATTCTCACTGAAAAGGAAAAAGAAATGCTAATTTTAGAAGATTCATTTAATTTCCAGTGCGATGCAAATGGGGTCTTTTCTGCAAAATACTTGCAAAACAAAGTATTTTGATGAAAAGTGATTTTTTATTATTTTTTTTTTATTATTATTCGTTTTAGGTTTTTATAGATAGCAACAAATTGCGGCACAAATTTTTAAAGATAACGACATACAGTTGCAGCACAATAACATGAATTCCTTCTTAATAGGGCTAATGGTTTCAAACTATGTATAGCACTATCGATAATTTACAGCTATCAAATTCTACCAGTAATTATTTTTTTAATTGTATTTTTAAAAATGTAATCAAAAATTATTGAATTTAAAGTTTGCAATTTTTTCTAACAAAATTCATTTTTATATCCTCTTATTTTACGCATATAGATCGCATATTTTGAAACTTTTTAAAAAAAATTATAGAGATAAAAACTTTTGATTTTATACGCATATGTATATGCCTGAAGAAGGGTTTTTTCTGAATGTTTAAAGCATTATATGCTACTGGAAAATGACTGCTAAACTGTTTTAACTCAGAAAAGGATGTCTACGGAAAAAAAGAAAGTGCTTACTAAGATGAACCACGTAATTGAAAGTTATTATTACTGGCAAAATAGTGAACAAACAAACGACTTGCAGTTTGTGAACTAAACTTTAATGAATGTTATACATCATAAAAGATGACGTTAATGAATTCTAGTTAGTTGCATCCGCCTTAAAGCTAGAATTCATATTAATTATACACGATGGCAATTATACGTTATCGGTAGAAAATTTTAGGAAGTTTTGCAAAAAGGAAGCTCAATCTTTTGAAAGAAGCTTTATGGGCCAGGAACTAGAATGTATTTATTAACTAATAGTTATCTGAAAGTGACAATTCAGTTCCGCAGCATTAAATTGCGTATCAAGAAGATGATGAATTATGTGGCAAAAAGCATTTAAAATTGTTTTATTGAGAAATAAGATTACAGCTTTTAAAATATATACTTTCCCATAAACTGTAAGCTTTGTATCTTGTATTACATTGTATTAATAATTTCACAATAACTAGCGCAATTTTGATATAGTGTTTATCAATATTTTTAGACCTGGTCATGCGTTTTATTACAATTAGGTATCAAGAAAATATTTATAGTGGACGCTGCTTAATGTGATCCCATCGAGACGAAAATAATTTGACAACAATAATAAACGATAAAAGTTTAATGCTGGAAAAATTGGATACTTTTCAACATTAACAAATGCATGCACTATTGATTTCCGCAGACAGAGTTAGTTTCTGGGTTGTTAAAATTACATCCCAACAAAACATTAATGTGAAAAAATTGCCAAGCTCGATAGAACAAAAACGGCCTTCGGAGTAGTCGTTGTCAGCGATAAAAGAATTGCTATCTAACGGGTGTCAAGTTCTATAGCAGAACCTTGGATCATGGCTGTAAGAGCGTACAATGTTCTTTAATTTATTTAAAAACATTTTTTTATCGGATTCCTAACTTGGCAAGTGTTAATTAAGATAAATTACATTCAAAAAATTTAACTCATTCAATTAGCAATTTTTAATAGTTAGTAAAATCATGTGGCAAGCTATTATAGTTAATTTCTAATTGTCTTCTTGTCGTCTTCTTGAACGTAACTTATCTTAATTAAAACTTGCAAGTTAGGAATCCGATAAAAAAATGTTTTTAAATAAATTAAAGAACATTGTACGCTCTTACAGCCATGATCAAAGGTTCTGCTATGGAACTTAGCACCCGTTAGATATCAATTCTTTTATCGCTGACAACGACTACTCCGAAGGCCGTTTTTGTTCTATTGAACTTGGCCCTTTTTTCACATTAATGTTTTGTTGGGATATCATTAATTTTTGAAAAGCTAAAATGTGTGTTTTTTATATTGGCGATAAGTTATACTAAATTAAACCAAGCTGAATAGTCGCTATTAATTATTTAAGATTTTTTTCGTCTGCTTACATTTCCTATCTTTAATTAAACTTTACTTAAACCTATCTTTACTTAATTAATCTTTTATTTAAAACGTTGAAAAGTTCTGTATAACTACGACACTGGATTCTTTGTAGTCAGCTTGAGTTAAGCCTTAAGGTGAAAAATTAAAGCGGAAAGTGAATTTCAATGCATCAAATATTTACCTTCAAGCGCGAGAGAGTATTGTTTACTTTAAACGGCAGAAAAATATGGCTGCTGTTTGAAGTCGTTAGGTATGATGCTACTTATGAGTATGCTAGTAACTTCGAAGATAATGTAATTTCTTGAAGTTTCGGATTTTTTCCTTCATATATGCCAAATTGTCTACCTTGATACCAAGTTTCAAGTTTCTAAGTCTCCTAGAAGTAGGTTAGGTTTTTGATGAGTGAGTGAATGAGTGAGTGAGTGATAAAAATGACACTTTTCAAACCATAATAATTCCATAACCATAAGAGGTACATCAATGAAATTTGATATTCTTGGGGTTAAGGGGATCGCTATTAAACGTACAAAATTTCAAGTATGTAGGTCTAATAGTTTTTGGGTAATGGTGGGGTCAAAAGTAGCTCGAAATGGTTCGGGTAAATATACACATTGGCAGGTGTCGCCGTATCTTAATTTGGCTGTCTTTCTGAACTTGGCGGACACACTGGCGTGTGTCTAGATGAATGTATTTAACAAAAAAAGTGATATTAACAAGAAAGAAAAAGTAAGAATAAAAAATCTTTGACTTGATTTCTTGTTTCTTGATTGATTGTCTATTTTCACGAAGCTTATATCTCGGCGTCATCTTTTTTTTCTGCACACGTCGACACAAGAGTAAAGTGAATTGATGAGACTGAAATGCATTTTGCAAACAGGAAAAAATAAGTGAAACAAAAGGGTTTTTTCCCCCTCCAGTTTTCGCAGATTCAACGAAATAATTTTTGTAAATTGATAACAATAAATAAAGTTTTAATTACAAAAAATGGCGATTGTTTTAGTGTATGTTTATGCAAGTGGATGGAATTTAGTGATTTTGGTAACGATAAACGAATGATAACATTATCCGTGTTTCTATACAACGGCGATCGGCGTCCACTATATAGGTGAAAATTAGCGGTCGCCACTCGCCACATGGAAGTCAAAGTAGTAAAATTGGAGATTAAAAAGTGTGTTAACGATCGCCACTCCTGCACGGTCACTTTTTAGCACATTCTACTGTAATCTTTTCTTTTTTTTTTTTGGCGAGCAAATCACCTTTTTCTGTTTTTCCTTGAAAACATGCCAATAATGAACATGTGCTTCGCCGAAAATGTCATGCCGTATTTCAAGTTTTAATCCTTCAGCATCCTCTATACATTTAAATCATTTTAAAAGTTCTAAAACATTTAAGCATATGCAAAAGCAAATCTGCATATTTCTTGTTTTAATTCAACAATTTATTTATTTTCTAAATAATGTAAGAGTTAATTTTCAGTTCCTATCAGCAATTTCAAAAAGTGGGTACTAACTGTAAAAAGTGGCTACTGACAAAACTGAGTCTATCAGCCATTGGCTACTAACCAAATTTCCCCGATTTCACCTGTAGTCCACTGTATATGCTTTTTGCTTATAATTGCTATGTTTAACCACCCTTCCCCCCGTTAAATTGTTTTTTCACCCATTATGTGCTGTTTTTAAATTATTTTCACTATTTACTTAAGTTTTATTTAACTTATTTTTTTCTTTGACTTACGAGTTTTGATTTTGTATTAATTGCCCAATTTTTACTACCGAAACTTCAGAATCTCTTTATTGGATAAGCTTTTAAAAAAAAAGAAGTTGAAGCTCTCGTTTGCATTCTTCCTTAATTTAATTTTACCCAGCACTTTTGACTGAAAGGAAAAGACAGAATAAGAACCGAAAACAATAATGAAGTACATTTAAGATATCCAACTCAATATTTCCTTCTCGTCATCTACCTTTTTCAAATTGCGAATGCCGAACCTAATATTGAGCCCTCCAGCACTGAAACTTCTGTCTGCGATGCAAATAAAGGGAAAACTCTGCGGTGACTCAATTTAGATGTGATTCTATTCCTTATTTACTTTCGGAAGATAGAATGCTACTTGGAAGAAATTAATCACAGAGAAAGAGAAATTGTGCAGTAAGGTTCTCTCAGAATGAGCTTTAATCTTTCAGAGTTTGTACCATTTTACTTTTTAAATCGAATGCCCTAAAGGTTTTTGTCATGTTTCTTCAACTTAAGGCGCTCGGTCTTACTGCTTTAGATTAGTCGTAAATATTTTTTTCGGAATAAATTGAAAGAATTATTTTCGAGCTACGTTTATTTTCCTTCAAGACAGTGAAAAGAAATACTTCTAATTAGCTAGTGAAACTGTTTTTTTCAGTGGTTATTGATAAATAACAAGAGATTTTTTCCCCCTTCATTTGAGGAAGAAGGAATTTTATGCAGTTTTTGGTCATGATTATATTATAAACTTCACATCTCTGAATTCTAAATTAAAATATTTTTGAAATTTAGTTTTTCTACCTTATTTTTCTCTTTTTAATTTTGTGTTTGTTGTGGCAAAAAAAAGCCTCTTAATTTAATTGCGACAAGTAGATATCAATCAAACTAGATAAAATGTGACGAAACCGACACCATCAACTACTCTAATTACTTTCCTCTTTAAATTATCGACGCATTTAATCTAAGATTGTATGCGTTGCACACACACACATTATATATACCGTTAGTCAAAAAAAATTTTAAGACTAGGTTTATAAAATGAAATAAGAACAAGTAATCATATTTTTGAAAGTATTTTTATTCAAAATAAGCTCTTTCGGCTTCAATATATTTGTTACAACGGTTTAACAACGATTCGAATGTCTGTTCCAGCCCACATGCCTCCAAAGCTCGCGTCGAAGCTGTTTGTACACAGTGTATCAAAGAGTTTTTAAGACTACAGCTGGAACTAAGCTTATAGTGACGCTATCTGTGTTATCGAGCTTTCCTGAAGCTTCTTAACTATCAGCTGATGAACTGCAAAAATCTCAGTTTATTCGTTCTTTTTTTTTTTTTTTTTTTTTGATGACATTGACACTATATAAACAGCTGCGATGCGAGCTTTGGAGGCAGTCCCACAATGTGAGGTGGAACAGGCATTCGAATCGTTGTTAAACCGGTGTAACAAATGTATTGTAGACGAAGGAGCTTATTTTGAATAAAAATATTTTTTGAAATATAATTGCTAGTTTTTATTTTATTTTATAAAATCAGTCTTAAAAATTCTTTGACACACTGTGTATGTCTGTGTGTTCATATATATATATGTGTGTGTGTGTGTGTATTGTATAAAATCTAAGACCTTAAATCTTTTTCGTTTGTGGAATATTTTTTGAAATCTGAATAAAAAAACTTTAACGTGAAATCTTCATTAATTTGATAAACGTTTCGTAAGAATTCAATCAAAACTCATGCAGCAAATAAATTTTTGTTACATCAGAGGGGAAATTGAACAGAAAACGTAGCTTAAAACCTTTGTTGATTGTGAAACATCTTACAATTCCTGAAGAAAAACGGTAGTTATTCAGACATTTGTCAATTGCGAAAACTTTTTGCACCTCACACAAAAGTCGATAAACAATTTTCGGTGCTTATAAAATTTTAGAGATTTCATTGAGCATACAAAAGAAATCTGTTAAATTTATTATATAAAAAAAATTCCCTTCCCTAAGCATGTCACATTATAAATCGACTCTTGGCCACAGATGCGATCTCGATTGAGGAGGTAATTCAAACTTTCTCCACAGGACAGTCCTATTAATCGCACAGTAATTGAAAGTGATCGTTCCACTTTAGTCTGCCTTACGCACTTATCACACAATTTATACTGCTCAAACTTAAACTGACAAGACAATTTCTTGCAATAAGTTAATGTGGCAATTGTGCAATACTAAAAATTCTTATGAAGTTAAAAAATAATACAGTAAAGTTGTTCGTAAATGTATTATTCAACATTCTGGCGAAATCACCTACAGATTTAATTTTTTTAAGATTAAATATTATGATGAACTGTTAAAATTAAGACGAAGGAAGACTTAAAGATTAAGACGAAATGTTATGCTAAACTAAACGAACCTATTTTCCAGTATATCATCGTCGAATTTATAACGTTATTACAAAGCCTTTAAAAACCAATTACTTCATATAATTCTTTTTAACGATTTCAAAACAGAGCATGACTCTTTTAAGTACTAAAAAAACTCAGTTATTATGTAACAAATACCAAACTAGTTCTATTAATCAGTTAGGCTTGAAGTTTTATAAAATTCCATAATTTTTTCCAAGTTTTCATTATTCAAGTGCAATAATTCAAAATGCAATATATAAAGGGCCTCCTCTAAAACTATATGCCGATTTTAGGACACCTGTATGTAAAAGCTTACCTTTGCAAAATTTATGGTTTTAATAAGAATTCACGATTTATTTTAGCCTTTACTGTTACTATTATTATTATTATTATTCCATAACTAAATTAATCTTTAGTTAAACATAAATAATACTGACGGCCAGCAATAATGGAACTGCGAATACATGAATTTGATCTCTATTTGACGTAAGAGACAGCCACTCGTCGTGACGTAAAAATTCAATAATAATTTCCATCTTCAGACTATCGATTCAATAAATAATGTCCTCGATTAAGCGACTATATACAATTGGCTACTTCTGAAACGCCCGTTTTTTCATGAGTATTGTTTTCCCTTTTTTCTTATTCATTTTTAATGTTACTCGTAAATAAACTGATATATGAACAAGTAAGTTCTTAATTGCAATTGTTTTCACATGACAGAAAATTCAACTTTTACTGTTGTTTTCCAAATCACTGTCATAGAGAATTTGGATAGGTAGATATTTATTCTATAAATATCTAGTATTTGAACGGTGCAATTGCACGCGTCCAAGGTGGTTAGACACAGATTCGCAATGAAAATTCCTGTTGCATTTCAATTTACTGCAAATTTGTTCAAAGCTACATCCGATCTGCCCATTTTTGATTCCATAAGTCTATTTTTACTCCATGTTTCCATTTTTACAGCTCTCTGCGATGTTGTCAGCTATAATGTTTGACGAATAACCTCTTTCATGTTATAAAACTGCTTTACATTCTTTTCTTCTTATTGTGTTTTTGTACTTGAAATATAAGAAGATTTTCCATAAAGTTTCTCACAATGTCCATACTACACCGTTAAAAATTTCCGTAAAAAAATAGTAAAATAACCATTTATTTGATTGTTATTTTACCATATTTAATTACAACAGTTGAATAACCATTATAAAGATGGTACTCAAACCGCTGACTGCGAAAAAAATCGTTTATTCTCTGTTTATCTTAAAGAACGTTTAACTAACCGTAATTTTCAAGCACTCAATAAGAATCGGGCGTCCATCTTGGTTGCGAAACCTTACCGGTCGTCCGTAGTTTTAAAATAGGAATACGGATTTATTAGTTAAAGTCTGCATGTGTATATAAAAAAAGAAGAAAATAAAGTGGCTTAAGCAGTGGATACTAAATAGAAACACATACATACGTAAATCAAAAATTGGAGACATCGGATTCCCACACTGTTTGCGAATGAGCGAACCCACAATTTGAGCTGCTGAAGCTTGTTTGTATTTTAATTTTTGCAGCGAATAAAATGATTTTCGTCAATATACAGTAAATTTAGACTAAAAATGACTTTAGATCCAATTAAAAACTGAAATCTCAATTTTAATGCAGTTTGCCTGTTGGAAAAGAACATTTATTGATAAATAAACCGCCGCTTCATGTGGTATAGATGGCCGAATGGCTAGAGAGCAAGAATGGTGTACCGTCCACCCGGGTTCGATTCCTGCAAGCTTCGTTCACGGTTTCTACGCCTCGAAGATTCTGCGCCTCAAAATGGTTCAAAAACGGTAAAAATTTTGTTTTGAAACCATTTTTAAATGGGTATAAAACCGTAAACTTTTGTATTTAGGGCTTTTTAGCCAAGTTGATTGGAAATGGTTAGGTCCCGTAAAGATAGAAAAATGTTCCAAACCGTAAATTTAACGGTGAATTAGATGGACAGACTGCTGCCGGTCATTTAACCGTAATTTCATGATGAAATTTCTAACAGTGTAGGCCAGAAGGTTTTACAAAAATGATGTATGTTTAACTCAAGAATTGTCAAAACTATTTTTCTAAGTGATGTTAATATGTACTTCAACTCTCACAATTTTCCGCCATGGTCAAACGGAAAAGAAGATACTTTTACCAGAGTTTTGAATTATTCAAAGTTTTGCTATAAGGCAAGACATATAACGAGCCGTTAAATTAGCGGATGAAAAGAGACATTTGAATTAAAATTGTCAGAACCTTTTTTCTATTTTATAATCCTTAAATAATATTGTGCAATTCCTTTGAAAAAAGTAACTGGAAAACTTCTACCTTCAAGCGAATTATCAGAAAATCGATTCTTCTTTTAACGCGAAACACAAAATTGACCGCTTCTCAAGAACAGCAAGATCCCTCAACCGTCGCCAGATTGACGACAGAAAGCTTCTAAAACGGGAACTTTTTCCGCTGAGTGTCGTAAATCTCTTCAAAGCTCCACTTGATCTTTGCTTCTTCTTTTTCCGGTCAAGAAGAACAATGTTTATATTTAAATGTAAAGTCTAGTTAGATGGTTGGGTCGGAGTTCCACGCTTTTGAGGGATTCACATGTATGAGGCACACAAATTTCGGATCCAAAAATTGAAAATAAAAAGGACAAATTTACCATCGGTTTATATGAAGGAAGGCGCGATTTTAGTTTCAAAGTTCCTGCTTTTACAAATTGCCGCTCTCTCTCTCTCTCTCCCCTCGCTGGTTTAGTATCAGCTGCAACTTCATTTTACACAGTGTACTATCGCTGACAGTTAAACTTGCAGTCATATAAAATGTTAATATACTTCCTATCATAGGCGTAACCAGGGGGGGGGGTTTTGGGGGTTCAAACCCCCCCCCCCCCCATTGGGTATGTACTTTTTTAGGCACATTTAGGCACACAGAAAAATTTCTGGCTACGGCCTTGCAAAGCACAATTTTTTTTCCCCTAAGAAAATTAAACACATATGCATATGATTTTTTTTTTCCTTTTTCTCTGAAGGGCTGCGATCATGGCCAAAGTATGCAGCTCATAATAAACAAGACTTTTCATCTGGTTATAAGGTTATAATCAACCCCCTTATCACCTTGGGGGGGGGGGTTAACAGCGAAAGGTGGCTTCAATCACCGTACCACACACAGACAGAGATCCTTTCAATCACTCCAGAGGGTTTTCTTTCCTTCTTGATGTCTTTTTTACCCAAAGGCAGCAATCTGGGAATACAATCGCACAAGTAATAAGTTTCCTGGAAAATATTCTCTACTGTGATGGAGTCCTAAAGTCTAATTGTCCTAATGGGTTAAACCCTCAAGCCAGAAAGGGATGCTCATTAAGAAACTTAAAGAGCAGTTTGTATTTATTTATGACTTCCTGTCCAAACACCCATTTTGGTAAAATCCTTTTTATAGATGAGCCGATTGGAAAACTGATGAACTGTATTTGCAGATGTTCTCTCATCTCTTATATTTTAAATGTTTTTTTTTCTTATTATGGTCCATCACTGATTGCATTACGACTCTGGAAATCATCCGTTCAACGTTTCCTATCTCACTGCTACGGTTTAATGCTGCATTTTAATTTACAATCAAGTATTATTTATATTTTAGCTAAATTTTTAATTATTTTCGATACATAATAATGTTTGCACTCCAGCGATGGACACGTTCGTCATCCAAAAAGAAAAGAAAATTTGATTTAGATGCTTCCACTTCTGAGGTATGTTTTGCTACAAATTTAACAAATTTTTTAGAAATTTATTGTGGGGATGAGCATTTTTGTAGGGGAATTTGGATTTTTTTCTCTAAAATTCGACTATTTCCTGGTTTTAATATTATGAATGCCTGGACATAGAAGATTGCTTAGCGCTAAATATTGAATTTTCTATTGCGTTTGAATTAAAAAATAAACTAATAGATCTAGTAAGGAATGTTTAATGTTTTTGTGAATCAAGGCCGTATTCAGAGGGGAAGGGGGACCCACGCGCATTATATATTCCTCCCTAAAACTTTTCTTTGCATAAGTGTGCCGAAGTCTGGCCCCCCCCCCCCCCCCGAAAAAAATTCTGTATACTGCCTTGGCTCCGGAGCAGGGGGAGCATGTTAAGAATTAGGAAGGGCAGTGTATGCTTCAAAATCATAGCCTTTATATATACATATATATAGATATATATGATTAGAAATGATGTTGATATGAATTTTTTTACATATATGACAGCTTTTTGATGTATATATAGTAGATGTATGTTTAGATCTTTGGTGAAGTTAGAGGAGTGGGTGTTTGGGGCTTCTGCAACTTAAATTTTTGTAACTGGTCTTACATGTATGATGCTTAGGATAACTCTGGAGGCAAGGCCTCGAGGTCTCTCCACTGGAAACTTTTTGAAATCTTCCTAGCAATGCAATTTCGGGATACTTTGGTGATCTTAGAGGAAACAGAAAGGAGTTAGGTTACTCTCCCCAGCGCAATTTTTTTCAAAATAAAGTCTTATATCTTTTAAGTTACTTTTGGTGTCGCTCGTGATAGTGTTGAATGTCCTTTCCCTGACAGTGTTTCCGAAAGTAAAGTGTCTTAAAAGCGTAATTTCTCTTTTCTTTCTTTTTTTAAAACTTGTGATCTGAATTTTTTTGCCGGGGGGGGGGAGGGAGGAGTTGACTTGCTCCGAGGGGGTAGTTCCCCCCCCCCCCCCCACCGGGAGATGCCTGAAATAAACACGGAGTATATCTTTAGAGACATGTATTTATGACTAGTAAATTTTCAACTCTTTTACACTTCGTATTGGTGTTTAGTCTGTACATTTTTAAGGTGACCCCCCCCTTTCACCAACTCTAGTTACGCCTATGCTTCCTATGAATATAAAATGTCACGTAAACTCTCTCTCTCTCTCTCTCTATATATATATATATATATTATATATATAAATATCAGAAGAGGCGAAGAAAAAGAAGCTTTTTAAAAGATTATTTAATTTTCACGATTAAGTAATAAAATGTTTATAGTGTTATTATTGTTTACTCTGGCCATAACTCTTAGTGTACTTAGCCTTATTGCAATGGGGGAGGGGCGGAGGCTCTTCAGCATAATGCTATAGGTACTGCATCATCATCTACTCTCAGCAAAAATACAAATATACTACATTTATATTAATTTTTTTATAATTGTTTATTCAGGCCATAATCGTGTGCACTTAGTGCACACAATTATGGCAGATGCTTAGTGCACTTGGGGCACTTAGTTTTATTGTAATGGGTGTATTTAAAAGCAAAAGCAAATAAGAACAATTTATCTTCTGAAGGTATTAGTCGTAAAATCGGAAATTTGATGACGGGTATGAAAAAATTTGATTGAAATATAACATTCTAAAGATAACATTCTGCTAAATTCTCACAGATACCCAAAATTACATCTTGCAAATTTATCACTCTGAATACAAACGATAAGTTAGAGATAAGATTTTTGAAAAATAATCTGTTGATAATTCCGTTCGTGGGAGTTATAACAGCTTTCAAATGCATGGTATTAAATATCTCTTCTGATTTGAAACATAGATTTAGCTATTGACCAGTCGCTGTGTCAGGATGATGTACTTTTTGCTTTTCTGTTTGGTGGCTTCGGCGGTTGCTTGTAAGTATAAAGCGGTGTTTTTTACTTTTTTATATTGTTTCCCCTTTTGTTACATTTTTGAAACTTGATAGCAGTAATCTGAAAAGGTTCTCGGACTTATACTATTTTTATCCGAGAATCATTTTTGAGTATTGGTATTTTTTCTTAGCAATTTAAAATTTTCATCTACTTAATATTTTTTTTCTTCCAAACTGTTTTCCGAAATCTTAACTGAACTTCATTTAAATGTGAAATTATTCTAGTGATTAAAAACGTAAGAGCATTACATTAATATGATGCTCCTAAAATTACAATGAAAAACAAGAGAGGAGGTTGTAATAGAAATATAATTTCAAGTTAATTTAAAGCACAAATGTTAAATTATTATTAAGAGAGGAGGTTCTCATACGCACTCTCACACAATGTATATGTTTCGTAAATCGAGTTTTATTTCGCCTGCATGGTGATAAAAGTTACTCATTTTTATCGCCATGCATGCTATCCAATATTCAGATTTTTTTAACCGTTTTCTTATTTAGGATCATTACTTTCTATAAAAAAAACTTTATAATATGTTTTCCGGACTATGTATGATTAAACCATTTCAGATGATCAGTCATGCTTCTTGGAGCCAGCTGAAGGCCCATGTCGGGGACGCTTCCCTATGTTCCACTACGACTATAAAAGCAAAACATGCAAGGAGTTCGACTATGGAGGCTGTCTTGGAAATGACAACAGATTCGAAACCGAAGAAGAATGCATGGAAAAATGTGGAGGTAAAATTAATATCAATGAAATAATTATACTGAAATGCACCATTTGTATGTTTGTTTTAAATTATATTCAAATTTTGCAAACAGTTCAGGGTCGTTTAACAAGAAATGTATAAATATTCAATGTAAATACATATCCATTTTTGAATCTGTACGTAATTTAGTGTTTCCTGAAACTTGTTGTGAGATCTTCAAATGGATTCATTCAATTAAACGAGAAATGTGTAAATAGTCAATGTAAATATGTGTCCATTTTTGAATCTGTACGTAATTTTGTGTTTCCTGAAACTTTTTATGAGATCTTCAAATGGATTCATTCAATTAAAAGACCGAGTTTTCGAATTATATGAGTACAAATTTATTTATTTCACAACTATATGAAGCATTTTGAGAAAATACAAAAAGTAGATTAAAATTTGCATCCTTGTCACTTTGACGAAAAAATCAAATATTCAAAGTGATAACTTATTATTCTATATTTGCTTTATAGTATCAGAAAGCTCTAGGTACTACATCAGAAATAATACTAAAGCTTAACATAAAAAGAAGAAAAGGACATCAAAGTGTGGATCGTAACTTATTTTTGGATTTAAAACTGCTTGCATAAATAAAACCCTGTAATTCAAATTAAGAAACGTAGCAGAAATCCAACAAAACACAACACACCAGTTATCTGCACGTAAATCAAATGTAATTCTCGGAGTGTAATCAGCAGACAACAATAGATTCATGCGCCAGTGTATCAGTTCGATTGTAGCCGGATTATCCGGAGGATAGCATGGGAAAAACGGAGGGCGGAGATCGTTCGTGTATTGACAAGTCGATTCTGTTCTGCATCAAGAACAGCATTTCTTCTATTTCTAAGTCGTTCCACCCAGATTTAAAGTGACATCCCTCGAAAGAACCCGTAAATATTTGCTGCACCCGTGAATAGATCTGGTGTTTCCAAATGTGCCTGATCGAATACTGCACGTCGACTCGCCCATTGCGCTTAGCCATTCCAAAAGTTAGAAGCAAACCTGCTAACTCAGAATTACTGAAACCTTTCATTCTACTACAGGTAGGAGTGATTTTAGAATGCTGAATTTAGTCAAATGAGGTTTTATTATTTCTCTGGCGACGACCTCTATTTATCAATGATTACATGTCCACCCTTACATTACTATGTAATTCTTAAATTAATGCTGTTAAGCCGTTATACCCGTGCCTATACCGAGTCGGCGTTTGAATAGTGGCAGATGAAAGGCGGATCAAAGTAGTCACATCTTGAGATGAAGTGGTGCATAGAGATCTACGTTTGAAGAGCTCACTGTGAAGTAGAGAACTGGTGTAGTGTTCATACAGTTGGTTAGTATCTACAATTTTCATTACTGTACGTACCACGATCGACGAGAAAAAACAACAGAAAAGTAGGCGGCGCTTACTCGCTGTTTTCGTATTGATTCTGAGGCTCTAAATCAGTTTCTCTGGCCTTACTCAAAGTACTACTTCAGGGACAGATAAAGGGAACAGAAGAGGTATGACAGGAAATTGATGCCGTTCTGCCTAAGTTTACCCGGAGAGTGTTGTATAACTTCAAGGCACGTATTCAGCTACGTGAAACAACTGCCGCTATCTGTCTGATAGAAGTTTTAAAATCTATAACTAAAACTCTTCCATAGAATTTCAGAAACGTAAGTTTTTTTTTTCTAGCTAGATTTTACCATTTTTTTATATCCCTTCCGTATGTGCACGATGTTGATGCCCCACCCTGAAAAATCTAATGCACGAAGACAGCAAGAGAAGAATACATATGTCTAGAACACGAAATGAAACAATACGACAGTTCAATTTCAGGCAAAGCATTCAAGAAAGTTTAAGCTTCTACTAATGATTTCTCCGGAGTGGAAGAATACTTTGCATCTGGAGCTAAAATCATTTCGTGACATACAATCCGTTCACGACAAAATCGTTTCCCTCACGCCTACCATACACAAACATACACAATAAACAAATTTTCTTTTTAAATGATTTTGCAAAAAATATTTTTATTCTAACTTTGTAAAACAAAGCATATTTCTCTACCCTTAAGATGCAGTTGTATGGGAATCTGAGTCTGACGACATTTGTGAGCTACCAAGCGAAAGCGGATACTGCCTTGCATATATTGTAAGATACTTCTTCAACAAAGATACTGGTAGTTGCGAAAAGTTTATCTACGGCGGCTGCCAAGGCAATAAAAACAACTTCAAAACTGTTGAAGAGTGTGAGCAAACATGCAAGAAATACGGTAAACCTATTAATAAGAGTTTTTATTTTCATTACCTTTATTATTATTATTACCTATCTCTCATAAGCTTAAGTTCGAAACTATTTCAATTCTACTTTTCAACGATTAATATTCCTAATGTCGAAGCATAGTAAATTTCTGAAAAAGAAAACTATTACCTGTTATATTAACGATACAAAATATTTTTCCCTATCATTAATATTTTAAATCAGTGAATTTTAAAATCAAAGAGCAATTTTAAATATGAAATAAAACCAGAATTGATGTTCAGCAAAAATCCTTTATAGTAGCATTTCACGAAAATAATATTGCAATAGCGGGGTTTTTAATTGCTGACGAAAAACAAAAAAATAAATAATAAATTTACATTCGTATTAGGATAAAATATAAAAGTACTTTTTTTTAAATAATTTTTTTTTCTCGAGAGTGTGTAAAAACTGTGGACTGATAAAGCATGCGTACAAAATTTGAAATATACCTATTTCTACTGCTACATAATATCGAAAATTTGAATCTCAAAGTGGTATCGAAAGTTATTCACTGATATATTTTAAATTTTTGAACGCCAAGTTTCTCTTTCCCTTTCTTCGCTAGCGCGAAGAAAGAGTCAGAAATATGAATTTACTGAAATGGAAAAATATTCATTGTTTCGGCTAATTTTTCATATACAGACCTAAAAGTGGAACCTGAAGATATTTATTCATTCATTTTAAATTTTGTACTCACATTTATCACACTTTTTTTTCCAACTTTTGAGAATTCTCTATATTTCAACCCGAAAATGGAACCGATTGATATTCAATGGTTGATTCAAAAATTTGTACGTATGTTTGTCCATACCCCGTTCATGTTCTATAACTTTTTCGCAATATCGGAAAAATAATTTATAACGATATATTTTTGTAAATAAGTATGTTTACCGCCCTATTAATAACTTAAAAAGAAAAAATAATAAAAAATAATTTTAGTATTTCTTTAAACTTAGATATTTTGCAATTATATTTTTATTTCTTGTTATGAAGTATTGTGCTGTGCATTATGGAAATTAAATGTGATAATAAAGTTTACATTTTTGTTACACGTTACTAACTACAGAAGGGGGTACGCCATTTTCTTTCCAATCTTGGAAGGGGTTCGCAAAGAAAAAGGGGTTGGGAACCACTGCTTTGGGACCATTCATAAATGATGTCACACTTTTTTCAATATATTTGACCCCCCCCCCCTCCTTTGTCACATGTCACGCTGTATTTCATTAGCATAAAATAGGTTTAATTTGCTGATTTTAAATGTTTTTATAGAAATCAAAATGTACGATTTCAAACTTCTTGTTAACCCCTCCCCTAGTCACAAACTGTCACACTTTATTGAACCCCCCTCCCCCCTCAAAGCGTGACATCATTTATGAATGACCCCTTTAGAGTTAAGTTAGAGTAATGAAAAAGAAAACTACTGAAGAGGTAAAATAAGTGAATAAAAAGAAAAAAAAAAAAAGATTTTAACAATATATGTAAAAAGACCCTTAATGTTAAGCCGAATACGTGAAGCCTGCAAGTGTTTTTTTCCACACAAAAAATTTCGAATTTTTAATCGTCACCAAAGAAATAAAAGAGAATTTGTTTCTTACAAGTTAAAATTTTTTCATACATTCTGAAGTGTGCCGAAAATCTAAGGTGTGAATAACATGTTGTGTGAACACGAAAACTACTACAAAGCCATACAATCAAGCATACGGAGGAAAAAAGATTCAGGAAACTCCGAAGAAATGTATTTTTCCTACTGAAATTTAAATCGCCAAGAAAATCATATGATGAAGAACGATGTATTTTAGATTTAAAATATCGATTTATTTTCTTTGTTTGCTCTTTCTAAACTGATGTCGCTTTGTTAAAATTAATTAAAGGATCTTAATTAAAAGGTTCATCATTTTAAAAAGAAAGAAAACATTCATTTTGATGTTTTAATTGAGGTCTTTTGAAGATCACTGATTCAAGAAATGCAATTTATTTGGAAATGAATAAGTTTAACTATTTTTTCATCCATTCAGTGCTTACTAATTCCATAATAAAGGTTTTTAAAGAAGATCTTCAGAAATCTTTGTCAAATGAACTGTAATGTGACAATTTAGATTCAAACCCAAAATGTCAAACAGTCGAAATTTATCAATTTTTTTCCATTTTAACTGTACATAGTTTCATGATGTAATAATAGTTTACAGAATTTCTCACAAGCGTAAAAATCGAACAAAAATTAAATTTCCGCAACTATTGAGCTTCAAACATTTATGTTTTCATACCTCCATGTACGACAGCAAAAACAAAAAGAGGCAATAAAATTTCAAAAAGGTGTTACGTCGCTTTGAAATTAAAAAAAAAAAAAAAAGGGACAATAACACTAGTCTACAAAAAAAAAATCTGCTCCAAAGACTTTGTTAACTGATCTTAGAAGTATTTTTCACGCTGAAATCGAAAATGAAAACCACTTTTCTCTATCACATAACGATTTTCTGTGCAAGGTGCTGCCAATAGTTTCCATTAATAACATTTACCCTAAATTATTGCAGTACCTTAAAAGTGGCCATTGGCTCTCTACCTAAGGCTTCGGCTAAAAGGTGCAAGGGTGTCCGATGGAGAAAAATACCTTACAAGCAAAACCCTTAAGTGATAAGGAAAATGGTTTTCATTTTCGAATTCAGCATGGAAAATACATCTGAGATTAGTCAATAAAGTCTTTAGGATCCCCCCCCCCTTTTAAGGGCATTGTAATTTTTACATTAGAAGCATTTCCACCAAAAAGCCAAGTAATTTTCCATTTACCTTAAAAGGGTTGATTTTGACATGTTCTGGCATACTTTGCCTCAGGAATGTCCCTTTTTAACGTCCAGCAGTTATCTGCTAACATAGTTGCACTCCACTTCCCTTGATATCTCTTTTCCATAACTGAAATGTCCTGATGGAACCGCTCTCCATGTTCATCGCTTATACAGCTCCCATGTTTTCAGGTCGCATTTTTACACACAACAGGAGACTTCTATGATAAAAAAATAGCAGCTCATGCTCATTAAACGTGTCGTACAGTATCAATCTTTTGCCTATTTGCCTTTGTAGCCCAATTCTCGAGAAATGCCTACAGAAACCCGCACCCAGAGCAGTAATTTGATACGTTCTGTTCGGGGGTCTGCGGGGGCTGTTTGCGACACTTCACTCAGTTTTTTCTAGCAAAATAAAATGACCACTGGTTTAACAGTTGACATTCAAGATCTTTTGTGTACTTTATCTCAATAAAAATGATGCTGCATGACTGGAAAAACACTGAAAAAACGTAAAAATAGAACATTTCCTTCCTCATAAATGGAAAACTATACATGATAGAAAAATTTTAATAGCAGATATGGATTTCTCGTACAAAGGTACTTCAGAAAAAGTGAAATTAATTCTTGGGGCAAGACACGTGTTGACCAGTGTAGTTAGCCTTACTTCTATTTAGTAACTTAAATATTAGTTGGTGAAAATAAATGCAACTGCTGAGCGCCGCAAGTTTATTGATTAATATAGGGATCCAAGATCGCAAATACAGGAGAGTTTGAGTAAAAGCAACTTAAATAAAGCACAAATTGTCAAATCAATAACGCAAATATCTATTTCGAAGCTACAATGGAGCTTCTTCATCAGTACAGGAAATAAAATTACGTTGCTTTTATTATTTACGGTTTATTTACCTTGTTTTTTACTTGTACTCATATTTTAGCACAAAGCATTTTTGATCATTTTTCTTATATCGGTAGAGTTTCCTATGCACAAGAATATAAAAGAGTGCTGCTATGAGTGTCTTAAAAACATTAATTGCTTTAGTTTTAAAACATAAAAAGTTAGATTAACAACTTGTTTGTTTTATACTCTACCCTTAACAACACTGGAGCAATTAGGGTTTTCCTCCCTAGGGAAGAGGGATTGGTTGATAACAGTCTATGCATGTGTATCTTTACATAGCAGTATTGGAAATGTAAAACGAAGGACATTGTGGTTACCCCCCCCCCCCTCCAACGAACGAACAGGGGGAAACGATAGCATAAACAGGATTTTCTACCGGTGGGGGGGGGGAGAGTTGGCTCATAACAATCCTGGCAGGATAAGTATTAACACATACTGAGTAATATATCTTAACCCTTTAAAGGGCCATTTTTTTGCAGTATCGGTATGTTAAAATATTTTTCAGATTTTGTTTTGCTTCAAAAAAGAAATTCATATAGGACAGTAAATAAGATTAGCATGATTTTTTTCTACCACTCCTCCCTTTGAGGGGGGAGTGGTAGTAGTCTTTGGCAAGATTCTGCCAATCAGAAAGGGTAAAATCGCTTACTATAAACATTTAGAATTTGATGAATTTGGTGGGAAGCATACTTCGCACCACTTTAGAAAGGGTTAAAACCATATGGGATTGCAAGTTAGTTAACTTGCAATCTTGAGCTAAAAGACGAGATGTGTGCTTCTTCTAAAGAGGCAATTTTGAAATATATTAGTTCAGTTTAGTTCTGCTGACGTCCATCCAAATTATTCCTTTTCAGAATTTTTCATTAATATCACCCTATTGGCGAAAAGAGGGATTCCACGGTAGAAGTCTGCCTTAAAAAGGGTTCTGCGAATCAAAAAAATTAAGAAACGCTGCTGTAGATACTTTCTGATGGTGTGGAAAATTCGTGCAACCTTTAAATAAGACTAGGACAAAAATAATTAATATAATATAATCATATCTTATTAATTAACATTTTTTAACATTATTAGACAACATTTTTTTTTAATCCCCCCCCCCCCCCCCTTCCCCGCCTTCGCAACTTTTCCAAATTAACTTGAGAGAAACATTTTTTGCTGTGTCGACCCACCCTACTGTGTAGCATTTGTATGTTGTGTTTTCCTTTGAAAGTATACTCAGGCAATAAAATCCGATTTACATCAATTCAGGGTGACTGATAGGCGTGTAGGAAGTAGAACAGGGTGGAAGAAAAAAATTCAAACTTTTGTTTTAAGTAATCCTAATGTCGCGGAAAAGTTTCCAATTGGGGAGACCAAACAGGGATTTTAAAAAATAAATAAAATCAGCATTTTTCTTCCGATCACTTATGGGCTCTAAAACTGCCGACATGTGGAAAAAAAATTTCATCACGATTTTTCCACCGAGTTACGACAAATTCAAAGGTAAGTTTAGTTGAGCCCATGCTGTTGTGCCCTTAGACCGCTCAGCTAAAGATGCCTCCGGAAGTGGAGAGTCTGACGCTTTGAAAAGTAGGCTGCTCACTAGAGCTGGTAATAAATCGTACGCAAGAATGTGAATCATCATGAAACTTGATTATTTGATTTGAAAACGTTCTTTTTAAATATAAAGAAACACTCTGTTTCCGTTCTGTATTTCTACAGAAATGTTTTACAGTTCAGAAGCATTGAAATACCGAGAATGAAAGTAACACTGAGTGTCTTATACATTCATATTAGTTGATTGTGAATCATATCAACAAAAAAAAATCCCTATGGGTTTATTTATTTGTACGCCGTAAAATCCGAAAGAAAAAAGAAATGGTCAAACAAAAAAAGCATCATTTTTAGTAAGATTTTATCCCCATCAAATTCGTTTGCATTTAAACAAGTCTTTAAATTGATAAAATACTTTCAGAATTTTTTACAGAACTCTTTTGCATTTATAAGACACCTTAAAGAATTGTCACTGAAATTAAAAAATTGCAAAGAATTATTTTATGGAATAAATTAAGAAGAATGGGGCTCTTTTTCGAGGAAACAACCATAAATTTTAAACTTTCGAACTTTAGTCATATTTTTAAAGATAAATAGAGGCTGTCAAGATTATTTGAAACGGTTTTCCTTTCCCTCCTAAAGTAAGAGTTTTCTAATAAAATAATAACCCGTAATTACCCTCCTCGCACACAAATAGCCGGAGACCAGATTCTGTTTAAATTGATGACAATGTATTAAGCACTCAACTTCAATTCATTAGTTCCTGCTTTGAGCAATGAAAGTCATTAAAAGCTGTTTCATAATTAAAATTTTTCTCTGCTGTGTTTTATTGTCTTAGCAACAAAGGGGATTGATATAGATTGAAACAGTGAAGGACAAAAAGAAAAGATATTCCGCTCATTCAACATTTTTTGCCAAGAATAAATTATACTTACAGAAATGTATTGATCGTTTTACGAAATTTTCAACGCTTATGTTAAATTTTATTCTTGTAAGATATCATAAGTAAATGTCGATAGTTGAATGACGACATTGACGATCGGGGGTTTTTTTTTAGCCTACTTAGTTTAATCTACTTAACGTTTTTAAAAATGTATAAGTTAAAATCTGGTGAAATGGCGCATTTGATTTTTTGGAAGGAAGGCGAAGTGTAAATGCACCGCGATCCCAGGAAGTTGTACAGCCACAAGAGCACAGTGTCTAGTTGTTTCTCTGAAAGTGTATGGTACAACGTCGTTTTTAGCCTACTTTCCCGTAAAAGTAGAAAATAATAATAAAGCTTGAAAGAAGGCTTAATGTATCGTGAAAATATCGTTAGAAATCAAGAAAAGTCAAAAATAAGTGAAGTTATTATATAAAGATTGAAAAATAAAAAATTTGAAAGTAGGGTTTTGAGATGGGGAACTTATGTGTCAGTCGGTCTGTCGGTCTGTCCCCCTAATAACTTTTGAACGAATTGTCAGATTCAAAAAATTCTTTTTGCATTCGAAAGATCTCGGCAAGGACATCTTAATTCCATATTTTACTTTTTGATTTGAACAATTTTCCGTTCAATTTTGAACGGTTCAAAAAATTTTAACATAAGCGCCTATGGGCAAAATTGAAGCAAATTATGTAAACTCTGGGCACAAGATCCAAGTACCTATGAGCAAGCTTATTGGAAGAAGTTCTCGGCGTGAAATATTGATTTGAACAATTTTTGTTCACTTTTGAACAGTTCAAAAAAAAAAAATTAACATTAGCGCCTACGGGGATATTTCAATCCCATATAAATCCTGATCTAACCGACAGATTTGCTTGCAACAAACTTTATCGGAAAGATATTGCACTGTAGAACATGTACAGATAAAGTTCAACAAGAACTTAACGAGCCTATTTTCCTACGAAATTTTTTGATCAGGATTTTAAAGAATATTTTTGAATAAATGAATGAGAAAATGAATAAGTGAAAGAATGAATGAACAAATGAGTGAAGAAATGATTTAAAAAATAAATGACTGAATAAATACATAAATGAGTGAATGACTAAATAAATGAATAAATGAGTGAACGAAAATGTATTAACCGCTGAAAAAGGTATATTTGAAGTAATGAAGAATTAAAGCTAAACGAGAAAGAGAGAGAGAGAGAGATAACTAGATTATAAATTTGAAGTTGGGTGTATAAGGGAAAGTAGGCTCGTATAGTTCTACGCGGAACTTCTTTTTCTCATTGATCTATCCATTTTGAAGAATTATGTATTTTTAGGAAATCTTTACCATCAAATAAGTAACTTACTTACTTAATTAGATATTTATAATTATTTTAACTGAGTGCTTTAATTTAACGTTGCATAGGATACATTGTAAGTCATTCATGTTAAATTTATCTAATGATATTTTACGTAATTGTGAAAAAAAAAAGCCAACTACTAATTTTAAAGTAAAGTTAAAAATGAAGTTATATTTTAAGTAGATACGGAGGAATTAACGCATAGTGTAAGAAATAGCAAAAAAAAAAAAATCTCCACCCTCTATAAGTTGACCACTAAAGTGCTGCACCGCAAGTGGTCAATTTACACAGGTGTCACTGTATGTGCGCATTATGGTGCATTTTGTGGTTCTCTTAAAACACTTAAATGCTTGCACAGGCGGACCATGAAATTCTGGCACTTGGGCGTTTCTGCGCATGGCAGAAAAGGACGAATCCATTAGAGTTTTGGGGAAGTTTGTTTGCAGGTGCGTTTGTTTAGTACGCGAATCAAGTTGTTTGCTTCTGTATTTGTTGAAAGCAACCAAATTTATAAACCGTTGTATGACATCAGCTGGGAAGAAATAAAGGATGCAAGACGAACTAAAACGAGAACAGAATACGGCACATTTCATGTATTAGGAGTCTTTCCCTTGAATATGAATGGTTTTTTCTTGTCACTCTGCCATGCAAAGGTCTTTTTTTGCCGGCAAAACTGTAATTACAATTCTTTTTTTCAATATATCCGGCTCTAATAGTCAGTATTTTCTCAGATTCAGCATTTATGCTGAATTTGAGAACGCTATTTAATTCTCCTGCTGAAAATTAAGCAACCATTTAGGTTTAAGTTAGTGTTTATTTTAATACCTATACTACCCCTAAGATATTTCGAAGTTTTTTTTCCCCCGGCACTATTCATTGAAGCAAAAAACATTAACCTATAGGAGTATTGCACACTCCCTCATTCAATACTAAATATTAGCATTCTTACAAACCTTAGAGCGAGAAATTGCAAAAGTTTTTCGATTCCCTCTGGAATATAACTGATGCATACTTGATCTTTAACTCTATTATATAATAAATGCAAATTAATCAGCTGCTACCAAAACTCCTGCAATCATTATCTGAATTTTATGTCCCTTCACTGCATATATAATACTTTATATCGGGCTTTTGACGGCACAATTCATGCCTAGCACCAGGGGTCTCATCTGTAACGTCCTCAGACAGGGGATTATTTGTTTACCCTGGTACTAGCCCTCTTCCCTGTCCTGCTATTACAGAATCATTGACAACAGTAAATGTGGATACAAAGACCATAGATAAATCAAGGAAGAAATTAGAAACGCCAAAAAGAGAAAAGATCGTCCCGTTCTCTCGTTTTAAACACGCCTGAGTAGAGCCACACTACTGGGGCTCCTGGGAAGGAGCCTTGCTGTCCGTTATCTGACACGACACCATCAGAGTTGGCGTCTAACAGCAAGTCCCGCCATCTCCTTTCCAATCGAGCTCCGTCGAATGAGATTGCCTCCCGCATGGAAATCTCATCGTCGGAAACGGGGAAGGGTTCCCGTACCTCGATACATTTCTCTGAAACCTAAGCACCCGAATCCTCGTTTTAATCCCCGGGGAAAGAGCTAGACCCGAAACCATCGAAGTTAGCGTGTGACAGCAAGTCCCGCCATCTCCTTTAGTTACCAGCTTCTTTGAATAAGATTGCGACCAGCAGCGCATAGCAATCTCACCGCAGAAAAGAGGGAAGTTTTCCTGTGCATACCTTTGAGGGAGGCACAGGAAACCTTAGTCAGGCCTTAGATTTAGGTTTCAGAGACTTAGAGTCTCTGAAATCTAAATCCCGTTGTCCTTGTTTTAAACAAACCTGAGAGGAGCCACACTACTGGGGCTCCTGGAAAGGAGCCTTTCTGTCCGTAATCTGACACGACACCAGAGGTGGCGTATAACAGCAAGTCCCGCCATCTCCTTTCCAATCGAGCTCCGTCGAATGAGATTTCCTCCCGCATGGAAATCTCACCGTCAGAAACGGGGAAGGGTTCCCGTACCTCGATACATTTCACTGAAACCTAAGCGCCCAAGTTCTCGGTTTAAACCCCCGGGAAAGAAGCCTCACGGTCAGGAACCAAACCTGATACTGCCGAATTTGGCACCTGACACCCGGTAATGCACTCCCTTTTTGTCACCAACTTCTTTGAATGCAACTTGTATTGAAAAGTCATAAATGTTACACTCGTTATATACTGTGTGTATATATATATATATATATATATATATATATATAAACTTTAAAGATTTGCAAAGTTTCGCCTCTGAATTAACTTTTTAAATAGGTCACACAAATTACATAAATAATCCAATTAAACTTCCCATTGCAAATTTACGACACATTTTTAGGTCAATTCATCTATGATACTGTATTTAGGAACAAGTGATAATTTATAGTTTAGTGTTGTGTATTAAGGGAGAAAATCTTTTTAATTTGCTTTACTTTTCATAATCAATATTAAATCTATTCTAAAAAGTAACAGATTAAAATCGGAAATTCGGAATAGTTAAACCGGATTGTAAAATAACCCTCTAACACTCTAAAAAAGAATTGAAATAGTTATGTACGTGTTTTCGAACATTTGGGTATTGCTTTTTTGGTTTTCTACAGTTCATTACTGCAACTACATTATGCACTGGACTTAAGAATAAAGCGTCATTAATAGAAAAAAGGAAATATGCTGAAACTTAAGAAATTATTTTTTCAAAAACTTATAAGATTAAACTGTTTGCCAGAAAGTGTTTACATTATTCTTTCATATCAATGTGCAAATTTTTATACAATGTGGATGAAATTTCAGACGCATGTTTTTTATGGTTTTCATATTTTTTTAATAATTTTGAAATATGTTTTATAATATCAACATTAAAAATTTGGCAAAAATATACATATCAATGCTAAAATAAGTCCAACTGCAGTAAAAAAGGAGAAAAGTCTCGTGTTCCCTTCTTGAATTTCAAAAATTTTAATTGTAATTAAATTTTTATTCTTTTTTTTTTTTTTTTTTTCTTTTTTCCCTTTTCTTTGCTTTGAAAAAAATATACATTTTTTAAGGGTAAGATTGAACAGCAATAAATATTTTTTTTAAAAATTCAGTCCCCCCCCCCCCATGAAACGTAAAATTAAATGGAGTTTAGCAAAAAAAATTATATTTCCTTTTGTACTTGCGTATTTTAATTTTTATTCATTTATTATTTTTTTAAAACGATCTGAAACGAAATGTCTACTTTCTTTTGTGACTTTTCAAATTTGCATTGCAACTGTTTCATTTTGTTATTCCTTTCTTTTTAATTACCCCATTGAAAAAGATAGCATATACTACTATTGAAAGATGCCATTGAACTTTACCGGTAAGTCTATCTTGAGTGCTACTCGATAGACATTGAAACGCAGAGTATTGCAGTTGACGATACGAAAGATCTTTTGTACTGTCTAGCAAAATATTTAATTTTGAAAATATTGCCTCTCAGTTACTTACCTTGAATAATTCAGCACCGTGTTCTTCATAGTCACTCAAATTCAGGGAAAGCCCTTTTTATCTCAATAAAAATGTTTTGCAGCCAAAAACTTCGAAACTTTTACAAAAGTGATCTTATACTACTCGCTTCTAACAATACTGAAAGGAAATGACGTCACACATTGTTAAAACTAAAATAATAGCCTTGTTGCAATGACTCGTTTTACAATTTAAGTTTGAATTGCTAAAGGAAATTTTGAACCTTCTGAAATGAAGTGCTTGTTTCTAAAAAAATGGTCCTCAGGAATGTTTTTGATAGAAGTACAGCAAAGTCGAAAAAATCCTCGTAGGATTAAATAGGATTACAGTTTTTAAAAAAATAGGAATACATAATTAAACTAGCATTATAAAATAATTGATAGGCAAACAATGCTTACGAATTGGATTACAAGGAAACCAAATCACGTTTATCCCCAATATATATTATTGTGCAATGCTTTTTGTAACGAAAATGTTTTATTTATTCCCCCCTCCCCAATGCATAGAGTCAGATGGGTAACGTGTTCATTCAGCAAAAAAAAAGGCAATAGCTTCGAAATAAATAGTGCAATTGGTGTATTTTTTTAATTTTAACTTCCAATAATTAAAAATTAAACTTTCAATTCAAAATTACAATAATGACAACTCCTTAGCTGATGAGTACAGTAAATTTGATTGCTTATACAACATTTTGCAATTGCAACACCTGTTTTAACTTCTCTGTGAGATTCGATTTAGAAGAATTTGCAACATATTGATGATTTAAAAAGTTTGTCTCAACAAGCATCACTGTTTTAAAATTACTTAAGATTAACTTCTGAGGTAGAAAATGGCTTAATTTTGCACAGGAGCGCACGAAAGCTCATCTCCTGTACTTATTCAAATACCGATCAATTTTATATGAATTTTTTTCTGTTAAAGGAAATTCAGATTATATTTATGAATAGAAATTAACTCTGAACGCTATAGGGCGGCGCACTTCTTTTGTTTGAAATTGATTACAGATGTCAGTTAAATATTAATTTCACTAACACCGTACTGATTTTTTATTTATTTATTTTTAAGGGAATTAAAAGTACGGAGCTTATATGCAATACACATTGAAATTACTATAAGACAGATTCTATACAATATTATGTTAATTATTGACGAATTCTCAGCAATTTTTTCTTCAACGCAACTTTTAAGATATCCAAGTAGAATAATTCATTCTTAAACCAACTTATAATAAATATTATTAAATTGCAAGTGTATTTAGAACTAAGTACTTTGAACAAGAGCAGTACGTATGTCCTGCAGTAGATCAATCGGTCAAGCTCAATTCCCACAGTGCACCGAAAGTGAAGCACGGCCTCCCAAACACCGACTACGGTCCGTGCGACCGTGCTTGGGAGGGTGACCTCTTCTCGCAACTGATTACTCTGGGACCGTGTACGCTGATGGGAGCTGGTTCACTTAAAATCCGTCGTCGCTCTAATGTCCTCCAAGTTTGAAATACTAGCTCTGGAGGTGTCAACCTAGATGAGGGTCTGTCATCTGGGAGCTGGTTCAGAAGAAGCAGATTCCTATGAGCCAACACCCTAGCCGAACTCATTAATAAACGGAAGGTGCTCACTAGTCTGCCTTAATTCCTGCTCGCCCTACGAAGGGAGCAACAACAGCAGAACAATACGTGGAAAAGAGCAAATTAAAAATAGCTACCTTAATATGTATATTTTCTTCTCCATTTGCGCCTTTCAATAAATTATAATTATCTTCTAAAATAATCTATATATATATATATATATCACTTAATGTGGACCAGTTACGATTGAATTTTGCTATACGATACGATACTGGCATCGTGCAAAAATCAAACTATGGTAAAACCAAATTTAAAAATTTGTTTAATGGTTATCATCAGGGCCGGCCCTATCAATGTACAAAGTGTGCAAAATGCAAGGGCGCCAGCATCTTGGGGGCGCCTCAGCGTCAGAGCAAAAAGGAAAAAGAAATCTAATCCCCGTTTCACACAATTAAAGTGAATCCTCCCAGATACTCCAACTTTCAAGTGAAAGAACTTAGCGTCAAAATCCACTTGTGGCGTTGGTTCTACACCCTCTGTGGTGCTTGATAGAGATGGTACCAATCCATGGTAGAGATATATGATGATAGAGATGGTTTGTGAAATGCACTGGGTCTGCAATTACCAGAAGCCAACAGCAGCCCATTAGAAAGAAAAAAATAAGTTATTTGTTCCATGTATGTAATTATTAAAGTTTTTAAAATAATTGAAAACGCGATAAAATTATACACAATTGAATTTATATAATTTTAGTTTGTATGATGAAAGAGGGCTAGGGGCGACTATTTTTAAAAAGTCCAAGGGCGCCAAATACCGTCGGACCGGCATTATTTATCATGGACAAGTAACATAATATTTGTGCTTATTATCGTAACTTACGGACTTCAACTAATTTATTTCTATTTCTTAAATGTTGTTTCCATTCATAACTCTATTTTTAATTTCCGATTCTTTGGAGGGACAACTCCTTAATTTGTTTATATCGAGCGATCATCCTGTTTAGTTTGATTGTTGAACTCATAGCCTGCAGATGTTCTGCGGGGAATCAGCTAGGTATAGTTTAATATTATTAATAATACTTTTCAATTATATCTGTCATTAATAATAGTTCCATAACATGTAATTTAAGCAACTTAGCCAATCACTAAAAGAAGTTTTTAATTTTTTATGCAAAAGTTGGTTTTGCCAAACGTTTTCGATCGCCTGGAGAATTTCCGGTCAATATAGCACAATAATTTTATTTACCAACATAAACCTTCATGACACATTTTGGATTGTGACACGGTGCCATGTCATATTGAAAGCGTACCCGGAAAGGTTTTCAAAAATAGCACAAGTATATTCTTTGAAATATCTCAACATTGTGCTTTGATGATGCCATCATTTCGTTAACAGAAATTAGACTTCCACGGTCATCTACTGTGAGAATAAGAAAAAAACAGAATATTTGTTTTTGAGAGTATTTTACGGTTGGTTAGTTGGAATTCTAAAAAACGCTCGACTATCCAGCACCCCTAAAGCCTCGTGCTAACAGGGGGGAAAAAGTACCAATCACGAAAATTTTTAATTATTTTTTAAATTTTCAAACTATAATTTCATAGTTACTTACCAATTAATCCCGCACTGTGTTCTTTAAAATGACTTTGATTTCAAAAATACCACTTTTTATCGTAATAAGAATGTTTCGCAGCTAAAAGCTTCGAAACTTTCACAAAAGGGATCTTAAACTACTATTTTCCAATAATATAAAAACGAAATGACGTCACACATTGTTAAGATTATAAAGCAAAAATAGCAGTATGTAGCATTGGCTCATTGTTAAAATTTACATTTGTATTATTAAGGCATTTTTGAACCATCCAATGTTCTAAAATATAGAGTTCGTTCTTTTAAACGTCCCAAAGGGGTGTTTCTGATCAATATTCATAAACATCGACAGAATTTCCTGGAAATCCTTTTCCTGGAAGACCTTTTGTGACCCCTTGTCACATACAATTGCTATTTTCAATAAATTAGTGGACCAATTACATTGTCCAGGGTCGGGTATGTCTTCATACTTTCTCCTAATAGGGAGCAGTCACTTTTGTTTTTGGATTTTTAACGCTGCTGATGTGTATGTACTGGAGTATAATAGGAATAATAACACTGTTCGATGCCAAGGGCTCGGGGAAAGAGGTTTGACCTTAAAAGCTCTCTTTGCGCCCATACTCTAGGTAGCACCCACCAAAACAAAGTCTTTTAAATAGAGTCATAAGTACATAATTATAACTAACTCAGAATATTCTTCCAAATACCCGCAGTTAAAAGAATAAAAGCTCTTTGTTCTGTGTTAAGTAAGATGCGTATAGCATTTTAACAATTGAGCTGAAACGTTACTTCGTTAGTTGAGTAATTTTTCAAACCTTGCAATATGAATAAATGATTTGATGAAAAGTTATTGGAAAAAAGCACCAAAAATAAGAATGAAAAAATCCTTCAAAGTTAACGGTAAACATCTGATTCAAATTACTGCATAACAAGGAAATTGATGGAAATCCATACAGAAGGAATGTAGTCTCTAATATTTAGGAAAAGTTTAGGAAAAAAAAAAGTAACGTTTTCATTATTTTTTATCGTGTTTTTCAATTGTGCGCCATCTCCTGCCAGCTTTACCTTCATCAAATGAAAACATGAAAAAATGCTTAATGCTTCGCAAAATATCGCTAGAAAGAAACAAGAAGTCAAAAATAGATAGCATTGAAAAATAAAAAATTTGAAAATAAGCTTTTGAGGATGTAGGAAATGTCCGTCAATAATGAAAAATAAAGGCAATTCAAAAACGCTGTTGATACAGGGGAAAGTAGACTTGTTCAATTCTAGGCGAACTTTTTGTTTAATACTGCTATATACATGCGTTATTCAAATGAGCACACGAGAGTATTTCCTTTATCAAAACATATGAAATGAATTTACTTCAGGAGTTCCGAGAAATGTAAATCCATAATACACTAATTACACCCACATAATTTAAAGAAAAATACTATATATATATATCCATAAATTTACTAGGTATTAAAGTACAGCACTACATTTTCTATTGTTCACAAAGCTTTCATCTCTGTCACAACACCAACATTAGAGTTATTTTAAGACTTTTGTGTATGTTAACAACTTTATTAATAGTTGATGATTTTAGGGGATAATTGGGGGAGTCTCAGATCAAAATATTTTGAAAATTTATTGATGTTGTGAATACTCTGAAACCTGCTGTTTATGACTACTTATCACAACAACAAAAAATTAACAATGGATTTCAAAGGATATACTGTCATAAACATGGAATAGCAGCATTACGCAAAAATTGGGAAGCGTTTAGCTTGTAAAAAAAAAAAATAATAAAACATCAAAACTAGAATTAAATGTGTAATTTAAACCCTCAATAACATTTTTCTCCTCCATCATCAAAGAACTGGGAGGAACAGGGGGTTGAGTCTGTGAATCCTCCCCGCTCCTACAGAAAAGTAAGGCGAAATTGCCAGAGTGCGGCTGGAATCGCTGAAATTATGTTTGCTATACTGCGACAGACTCGGGACCACACTGCTATTGGCACGGTTGACACTCCTTGAACTAAAATTAAAAACTCTTGTTCGAAATCTGGCAAAATATGGTCAGTTGAACAACTGGGGGTCACTATTCCATCCAAGAGCCTTCACCCCACCCCACCCCCACACATATACACTATCACCACCCCACCACGCAAAGATAAAAGAGCATGAAGAAAGTTTTTTTTTTTTTTTTTTTTTTGGGTCTAATTTACTTCTTTGAATTTAAAACTTTTTTTGCTGTGAATCTTTGTTTATTCTGCTTAAAACTGAGGATATTATCTCTACATTTGAAAGGCTTGATATATAAAAGAGGTTACATATTTTTTCGAAGAGGATTTTGGAGGAGAAAGATTTTGAGGTGGATTAATAATAAATATTTAAAAAATCAAAAAGAAATTATCAGCCAAATCCCATGAAATACGTCGCAACCCCCCCCCCCCCCATATCAATCGCTACGCATATCAGATCCTTGATAAAAATAAACCTCACTTCAACCACCCCATCCCATGACAATAAACAACAACTTCAAATTTTAGATTTTGTTTCGTTAATCCAGTACTTGAAATACTTATATTCGTTAATGTCTGATATAATCATTGATGTGCGAAGTAAGAATCCTCAGTACATTTTGCGTCAATCGAACTGATAGCAAAAGAAGAAAAACTATGTTAGAATGCTTGTTGTATTTTTCAGCTCCTGCCGATGACATCAATTGCAATGCGCTACCAGAAGTTGGACCCTGTGATGCCTATTTTGTGCGATATTACTTCGATAGACAAGAGAACAGATGCAAACCATTTGTCTATGGAGGGTGCGGTGGTAACACGAACAACTTCGAGTCCGAAGAAGAATGCAGCAGGACATGCAGTGGTAAACACCTTTGTTTCATTTTGAGTTTACGAAAGCCGCGACTACCACTCACAAACGATTCTATTCGGCAAGGGGTACGCTGAGATAGACTTTCCAAAATTGCATTTTTAGGAGTGCATCTACTCTTTTTCTCGATATTGGTATTTTCCATTTCCGATTTGAACACGCCCAGACTGGCCAGATCGCCGAGGGCCCCCGAGCTAGGAGGGGGTTAGAAAAATTTATAATTTTGTAGAGGAAAAATATTTTTCAGATTTTAAATTTTTTATAAGTATTTGCATCTACTTTTCTCGATATGGTTTATGTCGCATTCTTACAACAGTTTTGCCCAAGAAGCACTTGTGGTCAGCGCAGCACAATGTTAATATAAACATAAAGTCTATTGCGCGTATGCTCTTATGTAGTGGTGTTATATAATGTACTTAAGTTATATAATGTATTAAAGTTATATAATGTACTTAACCAAAACTTAATTATAAATTTTCCTACTCTATTGCTCTCTACACATCAATTGAATACTTTTAACGCTGAAATAAGGGTGTTTTTAAAAAGTGGAGTTAATCGATGTGTGTGATCTGCTCAAATCAAAAAACGAACGTCCTGGTAAAAACTGGTAACATAGGGTCAGGTGGGATAAAGAGGTCATAAAAACCATGTTTTTCAACTTTCGTCGCCAATAAATATAAGAATTTGTTCAAAACCTTCAGATTTTTTGCTTGATATTTTACATTACGTTATTAAAGAACAGATTGCATCAAATTTTGAGCAGAAAAAAATTAAGTAAAATAATTTTATAACGCCTTCATTCTGGGATGTATTTATGACCACTTTACCCCATGGGGTGGGGAAAGTGAGTAGTGCATGGGGTAAAGTGGTCTGATTGAAAAAAAGACCATATAAAAGTGCTAATAACCCTAATATTTCAAAATACTCAACAAAGGTGCATTTTAGGAAGGAAGCAATTTTATTTCACCCAGCTGAGTTTATTAATGCCCTCTATTACGGTCAAAAGTTGGACTTATCTTCGTAACGCCTCGCAAGGTACTTCAGTCTCTTAAGCTGCTGCATAGATAGTTTTAAAACAAAGTTATGTAGCAAAATATTGTACGATATATAATGGCAGGTATTCTTAGGTTTAAATCCCTAAATATTATATGGTAAGTCTGTCCTTTCATTTAATACATATAATAAAACCTAAATATGAAATTCAAAATTTTCCGTGAAAAAATTAAAAATAGCTTTTAATGAATGGCTAAATAGCTTAAATGACACATTAAGAAAACATTGCTAATAAGATAGCTCTGAGATAATTATAGAGCTTATTAGATATCACACTGAGAGGAAAATACATATTTTAACCTAGCTATTTTTAATTCTCTCTCTTTCATGTATTGTTCTTGTTAGAAGTGCTGCCAGTTCTAAACATTTACAGCTTAATAATATTTATAATAAGTCTGTTTAGAATTATTGACAACTTGAAAATTATTTTATTAAAAGTGCTTTTAAAAAATTTTCAGTGATAAACACACCATTGTAGGAAGGCCATCTTATAATTTTCAGTCTCTCTCGCATTTGAGCTCAGTTGCGTTTAATCCTGTTTACTAAAGAGTAAATTTAAAAGTTATTTTTGAAAAAGAATGCAGTATCAGTAAAGTAAATGTTGAACTAACATCTGCCTTGTGGCTTAATTTTTGACAAAAGAAGTGCTGAGCCTTGTAGTCTTCAAAATTTATTTTCATGCGTAAATAGCCTGAATTTCCTAAAATAGGTTGAAAATAATTTTAAATTGAAAATAAATACGGAAGCGGAGCTCCCGTGAGTGCCTATGCAACGTAAGTCCTGGCATACCTTATAAATTAACCTGAAGTAATTTTAGAACATGGATCCATGTTAAGCCTAATACTATAACCACTTTACCCCATCTTACTTAAAGAACTATAAAATAATATGTAAACTAAATCTAGCTCCACGGTTAGTGAGGAAGTATTTTCAAGATCTGTGTAAAGCTTCCTGCATCGTCCATTTGCTGCAAATGTTTTAAAACAAAATGTCAAAGAGAGCTTAAAAGAGCTGTTTCAATTTCAAAGTGTATAAAGAAACAAACTGACTGTTTTCTTCAAGTAAAGAGTAACCATTAAAAAAATTTTGAATGTAAAATCTAATTCCTAATTATTAAAAGCTAGGATTAAAAATTTGCACCAATTGCCTTATTTATTTCAAAGCTATAGCTTTTTATGTGCCGTATGACCACTTTACCCCACCTGACCATATGCATAAAGTAGTCTTTTTCGATGCTTTAGACTAGACTGAGCCAGGATAAGTATGAAGAAAAATTGAAAGCTGTTGAGTTGATTAAAATCAACTAATTTCAAAGATTTTCAGATCACAAGTACACGTAACTACAGCTATGTTAATGACATCTTTTGTTTAACTATTATATTACCATTTTTACTACTGACAGCAGTTTAGTTTGCTTCAACAAGCTCTTTAGCGTTTTTAACTGAAAAGCAGTGATTCCCAGCTGGGTTTCACGGAACCCTAGGGTTCAGCAGAAGGATCTCAAGGGTTCCTTTGGCAAGTTATTATTACATAAAATTATTCAGTAAGTCATGTTCAGAAAAAACGAAGAGACGCGATGTGGGCCATATTAGAAATTTATCTGAAAGTGGTAGTTATGCACTTTCTGAAAATAAAAAGACATTTGAAGGAAGCAAAATAAGAAATAAAAACTGTTATAGACAATCTTGTAAGTTGGTTGTAAAGTTAATGTAAAAATTGTGATTGGCTCATTACTCCACTTAAAACCACTCTGAAACTCTAATGGGGCGGGTCAAAGACTTTACGTTGTTTGATGATAAAGGGTTGACAATTATGCTGAATGATATTGACTGAGTAAAAAAGGCTATTTGGTTTGTTTTGTTGATTTTTGTAACACTTTTAACATGATCTCTGAAAGGAGTTGAAGAGTACGTTGGGTAAACAAAAAACAGGTGTTTTGGTGATGGCATTGTGAAAAAAATTGTTTTCATAGTCAAATGTTTACATTTAATAGTTCATAAAAGTTTGAAGTTTATGTGTACAGTCATGTCTCTGTTGTGTTCTGTTTATGATTTTTACTTAAAAAATTACATTTTTCCGCTAGGCAATATGATTACGATTTTTCGTATTTTTCCCCAAAATGCAAAAAGGTTTTAATAATTCAAGACTTCAAATTTTCACTTGACACACATTTATTGAAGAACACAACAAAACAACATAAAACATATATATAAAAAGAAGGCTCATGATAGTATTTATCTCAAGTATCAAGAATCAAAAAGCATTTAGAAGGAAGTTCCGAAGAGCTCTAGCTCTGACTCTGACTGCACATTCCTAATATAACAAAACACAACTCTGCTTCCAGCGCCCTCTAAGGGCAAAGCTGGGATCCCGTCCGGGTCTGAACATCCTCCCCCCGGATGAATATCATTCATAACATTTCAAGGAAATACAAATTTACAATTTACAAACATACAGTTATTTTCCTAGCCTCAAATAACTTATAATTTCACCAATAATCATCATATTTCTTTTCAAATAGAATAAACATTTTATGCTTCAAATTTTTAAATAATTGGATTACAAATATGAAATTAATGAAATTATATTACATTTATACAAAAAAAAACATTTTTAAGTAACATTATCTACAGGTAATTTACACAATTTCGTGATAGGACGTTTTAGTTCACCATTTACTGTTTTTAATTTTACTACTCGAACCTTACCATCTGCTCCTGGAAAAAGCTCGATAATACGTCCTAACTTCCAGTTCATTGGTGGCTGATTGTCCTCTTTAATTAACACCAAGTCATTAATTTGCAGATTTTCACTGGAGCACCTCCACTTACCTCTTTGTTGTAGTAGGCATAAATACTCCCGTGACCAGCGCTTCCAAAATCCTTGCAAAATTTGTTGTATTAATTGCCATCTTTGCTGAGGTGTCACCTTTTGGGAAGTCAAGTCTCTTTCAGGAACCGCTGTCAAAAATGTCCCAATTAAAAAATGTCCAGGTGTGAGGGCACACAAATCGTTCGGATCGTTAGAAATTGGAGTGAGTGGTCTTGAGTTCAGACATCCTTCTACTTGAATAATCAAGGTGAGAAATTCTTCATAGGTAAGGACTTGGCAACCGATGGTCCTTCGCAAGTGATGTTTCATCGACTTCACTGCAGCTTCCCAAAGTCCTCCATGATGCGGGGCCGAAGGGGGGTTGAAATTTCACTTAATGTTCTCTTCTAATATCCAATTTCGAAATTCAAAATTTGAATTTACAGCTGAAATTTCATTCTTCAAAATTCTATCAGCTCCAACAAAATTAGTACCGCAGTCACTGGTTATTTCTTCAGGTTTTCCTCTTCTGGCTGTGAATCTCTTTAAAGCAGCAATAAACGATTCACTTGATAAATCGCTTACTAACTCCAAGTGCACAGCTTTAGTTGCAAAACAAATGAAAAGGCAAACATAGCATTTAGTAGGTCTTATCCCTCTACCTTTTCTCATTTTCACAAAATATGGTCCGGCAAAGTCTATGCCAATTCTAGAAAAGATTCTGCTTGGTGTAACTCTGTTAGCAGGTAGATCTCCCATAAGTTGTGACTGGGTCCTTGCTCTAAATCTGCAACACTTCACGCATTTCCAAACGTATTTTTTAATTTCAACCTTCGCGTTTATGATCCAGTAACTTTGTCTTAAGGTATATAATAGCAATTGAACGCCTCCATGTAAATATTTTTCGTGATAATATTTGATTATCAAGTTTGTGACAAAATGTCTTTTCGGTAAAAGAATCGGATATTTTTGCGATTCAGATATTTCTGCATTTCGCAGCCTTCCACCTACTCTTAAAATTTTATCTTTATCTAAAAATGGATTAAGAGAATTAATTTTACTGTTTGAAGTAACTGGCTTCTTCTGTTCCAAGCATTTTATTTCCTCAGAAAATTCCTCTCCCTGAATAATTCTGAAAATTGCTCCTGAGGCTTTTGTTAATTCTTCAGTTGTCAAATAATCTTGCTTTACTAGAGGAAGTGATTTTAATTTCAAGTTCAGGTTAGTGATGAATCGCAAGCACCATGCAATTACTCGTTGAAGCTTGGTCCATGAGGAGAATTTTGTTAAGATGTCATGTCTTTCTACCCCAGAATTGACTACGTTTACAGCAATACAGTCCTTGACATTTTTCAGTTCTTCTTTCACTTTAATTTCATTTTCTTTAAGTCGAGTTTTAGGCCATAATTCTTCCTTCTCTAATAACCAATCTGGACCTAGTAACCATTTTCTGTTGATAATTAACTCCTTAGCTTTACAACCTCTGGATATCAAATCGGCAGGATTACTTTTACTATCGCAATGCTTCCAAGCCTGTGGACTTGTTAAATCTTGAATCTCAATAACTCGATTGGCAATAAATGGTTTCCATTTTGAAGCAGATCCCTTTATCCAGTATAGAGTAATAGTACTATCAGTCCAATAGAAAATGTTTTGAACAGAAAATAAATTCTCAAGATATTTACCCATACGCGCTGCAATTACTGCACCCATCAACTCTAGTCTGGGAAGAGTTAATTTTTTCAGGGGAGCTACTCTTGATTTTGACGTAACAAAACTGGTTTTAATCGATCTATCTTTTGAATTAAATCTAAAATAAGCAACTGCTCCGTACGCCTTTGGAGTAGCGTCAGAAAAAATATGAAGTTGCATTTTTTCTTGAGGCACATCGGAGCAATCAATCAGATAATATCTTGGAACTGAAAAATTTTGTAATACACTTAATTCAGAACACCAATCGTGCCACTTCTGCTCTACTTCAGCATTAAAAGTTTCGTCCCAATCAAGACCCATTTCCCAAAGCTCTTGCACAATACACTTAATTCGAATAATGAATGGCGAGACAAAACCAACAGGGTCAAAGCATTTTGCTGCTATTTGCAAAACTGCTCTTTTGTTACATTTTACAGGATTTTGTAACATGTCTAATAACGGTTTTAGTTCAAGACTTAAAGTATCATTGCAAGTGTCCCAGTTTATACCCAATACCTTTAAAGGCTTATTGGAATCTTCTTCCGCATTTACAAAAACATTAGAATGTTGCCATTCTTTTTTCAATTCTAATGAGTTAGACTGAAATTTTCTAAGAGTCATACTTGCTTCTTTCAAGATCGTAACAGCTTCAGTTGTTAATTTAAGAGCACTTTCTACTGTATCAGAACCAAAAAATAAATCATCCACATAAAGTGAAGTATTAAGCATTTTATATGTTTCAAAATTACTAGTTTCATATTTTCTTATGTGGAATTTAATAGTTGAGGCCAAAATGAATGGGCTACAGGTGACTCCAAATGGAACTCTAGTCATTCTATACGATTTATACCCATTGTTATTCCCGCAATTTTTAAAATACAGAAACCTTAAGTAATCCCTGTCCTCCTTTGCTATTTTAATTTGCAGAAATGCTTTCTCAATATCAGCTGAAAACGCTATTCTGTTTTCTCGGAATTTTAAAATGACATCTAAAATTTTTGGATATAAATTTGGTCCCGAATCAAGGCAGTCATTAAGAGAATTAGAATTAGCCGATCTCGAAGAAGCATCATAAACAATCCTAACTTTCGTTGTTGATTTTTCCTTTCTTACTACAGGTCTGTGCGGCATATAATAGCATTTGCTATCAGGGAATTGACTTCCACATATTTCAATTACACCATCCTTTAATTGATCTTCAATAATAGAATTGTAATTTTCAAATAACCATTCATTCTTGTGTAATTTATATTTTAAGTTTTCAAAACGATGTTTAGCAATCTCAAAATTATTGTTCAACGAAAATTCAGGGGATTTCCACAAAAGCTTCGTTTCATATCTTCCATCGGAAAACATAATATTCTTTTCGAATTCTTTTGCTACAGCTAATTCTGAACTGTTTACATCGTTATCTATAATACCTAGCGATTCCAAGCTCCAAAAGTTCTTTATTTCTTTACTTAATTGCACGTCAGCTGTACTCATAAAATTCACACGCGCTGTAGAATCCAAGTTTTCCGATTCCATTTGTCCTTGAACTGTGTGACCAAACACGGTCTCACTAATAAACAATCCGCCAGGAATCTGTTTAACTTCTCCCCTCATAGCTTTCCACGCGTAATCGGAACCCAGCAGAACCCCTATTTTTTCTTTATTTACCAGATCACTCAATTTATACCCTTGAGAGCAAAGAGATTTATGAACGTCTCGAGGAGCTGCTTTCAATTTTGAGCAAGTTATAATGTCTGTCACCAGAGCTTCAATTCTCAAAAAATTAGAATCAAATATGCTTCGTAATTCCACCGACACCACATCATAAATAATTTCTTGCGGTTTATGCTGCCCAAAAGAATAAATCATTAATTTTTCTTTCCTAATTGGTTTTAATTTTAAGGAATTTGCAATATTTCTTGTCAAAAATGTTCTTTCTGATCCTGTGTCTATAAAACAACGCACCAGTTTATTTCCATTATTTGCTGGTATAGCAACTATGCAAGTCTGCAAAAGTGTTGCTTTAATTTCTTTAGATGCTTCAGATTGCGATAGAGATACAACAGTCTCTGTATTAGGACTATCCTTCAGATTTTGATTTAATTTACAAAACAATTTGTTATGACTAAATTCTTTACAAAAACTACATCTATCAATTTTACTTCGACATTCAGATGAAAGGTGATTTTTACGAAAACATTTGTAACAACGGCCTTCATTTTTAAGCATTTGTCTTCTCACATTATCTGCTACAATTTCACAATTATTAGAAATATGATTATTATGCGATTTACAAAATATACAAAACGACTTATCTAATACGTTTTTAGAGGTGTTCAAAGTCATTGTTGCGGCATTACCCTTTCCATATCTAGGATTTTGTTTTCGAAAATTACTGATTTTAGGACTAAAATCGTATTGCACTTTACTAGCATGACAAGAATTAGCAACGGACAAAGTGGCTTCACGACATTCAATTTCATCTCTTAAGAAATTAATTAGCTCATCAACTTCTTGACCATCTTTAGATTTACGCTTCCGATGAAATTCCAACACTATATCTTGAGGTAACAATTTCAGTAAAATTGGATTTAACAAATGTCCGTAAGAACCAGGCGTAACTCCTAAATTTTTTAAACTTCTAACATTAATTTCGCAATTATCATGTAATTCTCGAAGGCCTTTAAAATTTGAAGAACTTTTAACAGGTTCAAGATTCAAGAGATTATTCATGTGAGCATTAATTATAAGTTCGGTTTTACCGAAACGTTTCTTCAGAATATCAAGACAGGAATCATAATTTTCATCGGATAATTGAAATCCTTTCACCACATTGTAAGCTTGACCAGTTAACAGGGACTTCAAATAAGAGAACTTTTCAATTTTGCTTAAAGATTTATTTTGATCTATTGCTGTTTGAAATGTGTTAAAAAATTCTAACCATGAACTTGGATCACCCGAAAATTTTTCGATATTTAACTTAGGAAGTTTTACATTTGAAGCGGTAGTTTCAGATACACTTGAATTGAATAGAACACTATTGTTGCTACTATTGTCCTTATTACACTTCTTAATGCGGCTTTTAATTTTAAATTTTGCAGAAAAAAGTTGTTCGGCATATTTTTCGCAAGTTTCAAATTCTTTTTCGAAATCCTTAGGTTCTTTCAATGATTTTTGTATTTCCAAGTCTAAACTTTTCAGTAAATTTTCCTTATCAAGAATATTTTCATGTAATTCCATTAGTTCTTCAATATCATTCTCTTCAATATCGCAAGTTAAAACTGGTTCTAATTTAGTCATCAATTTTGTGAAATTCGTTCGCACAACAGTGCGTCTAGCTTTTAGCAATTCTACTGACTCCATTTTAATCAAAAATTTAATTTCATTCAATGTAATGTAGTAACAGCTTACCTTGGCTGCACAGCTTGACTTTATCACGTCCGTAGGTCACCAAAACATGATTACGATTTTTCGTATCATTGTCGAATCTCAAAATGCAAAAAGGTTTTAATAATTCAAGACTTCAAATTTTCACTTGACACACATTTATTGAAGAACACACTGACAAAACAACATAAAACATATATATAAAAAGAAGGCTCATGATAGTATTTATCTCAAGTATCAAGAATCAAAAAGCATTTAGAAGGAAGTTCCGAAGAGCTCTAGCTCTGACTCTGACTGCACATTCCTAATATAACAAAACACAACTCTGCTTCCAGCGCCCTCTAAGGGCAAAGCTGGGATCCCGTCCGGGTCTGAACACAATATTTCAATTCATACTTTCAACCGACCGCTTCAATGACATGCTCGAACAGTATTATATAGCTTTGAATTTTTCCTTTTAAATCTGACATAAATAATGTAGAGAAAATTTGGTCATTTGTAAACAATAATTTTATTGATAAGGTAAGAAGTCAGTTGGGGAAATAAAAGTCTGACCGTGTGAAACACTCAATTTCGACCAGAAATAATATATAAAATCTATATATTAATAGGCAAAGAAAAAGTAGTTAAGTACCACTTTCTCCTCTATTTGTCAATTGATTTTCTTACTTAGTTCTTACTTACTTTTCTTAATTGGATAGCTATTGACGAGTTTTAGAGTACGAAAATTTTGAAATCAGTAAAATTTTTTCCCACCTACTTCGACGTAGATTCGAAGCATTTTTTAAGAAGTCTTTCTCTGTCATGCTCCTATACTACTCCTTAAATCTACGACTTTCAATACTTGTGCAATGAACAATACATTTTTTACTATTTATAATTCAAAAAAGAAAAATCAAGGACAAAATAAAAGAGAAAATGTAATCATTAAATAAATGTCAACGCAAAATAATACTAATTTTAAGGTGTCAATTAATCCATTTCCAAAGTACATATAAGATAAGTCGCTCGGATTGTTTGTCCAATACAATATAAAACAAAATAAAAGAACAATTTGAATTTAACAATGTCTAATATAATATAAACTGAGGTAATACATTAGGTTACGCGATATTTTGCTTCAAATCAATATTTCTCCATGTTTTTTTTGTTTTTTTTTTCATTAGCATTTTTAACTCTTGATTAAATATGAAATGAGTGTTTGTATTTCTAATTCATTCAATATTAATAGGGTGGTATGGAAATTTTTATTTCTATTTTCTTTACGTGAGAAGAAGTGCAGAGAGGTAAAATTTATGTATAATATGTATTTCACAAATGTTTCAAATAAAATAAACTCAGTGGTCAATCAGTCGCAAAGTGTCCAAAAGTTGTTCAAATGCTCGGGGCTGAACTTGAAAAGATTAATGAATTATGGTCAAATTTCAACCACTGGGGCGAACCCTACTATGATTTTATCGGTGGAACGCATTTCACTTTATTGAGTTAAATTAATTGTTTAGGAAATTGAATGATTGTTATTAAGTGCAATGAAAATACTAATTTTAAATAATTAATTAGGGCTCAACCGATGGCATTTTTTGGCCGATGGGCCGATGCCGATTGTTGGCCGATTGTTCCGAGATCGGCCGATGGCCGATTGCCGATTATTTTCCTCTTCCATCGGCCGATGGCCGATGGAAAAAAAATCGCTTTAAACCATTAAAACGTGTAGAAAGCTTGTCAAAAATGTCATTTAAATCATTTATTTATTTTTATGTTTATAAAAACATAAATGCATTATTCAAGCACCATAAAACTGTTTGGGGGAAGCTTACATAATAATTAGAACTAAAGGAATCACTCGCGATTCTAGTGAAGTAATTAAACTATTTGGGGGTGGAAAAAAAAGGTATATCAGAGGTTTTTTAATTCTTTTTTCTTATCTTTGCAAAAAAAACTCAACAACTATTGGATTGGATCGGGTCTCCCTTCCCTTTCCTTCAACATTTTCTCTTTATAACACCTGCACAGCCAATTCCAAGTGCAGCTGCCTTTATTTTCTTATTTTTTTCCTGGGGAGGAATGCAGATGTTATAACACAGACTAACAAATATTGTGGGTTTGAATCTTTAACAAAATTATCAACCCCTTGACAATTTTGTCAAATTTTCAATTAACAACTTTGAAGGAGGAATGCAGATGTTATAATACAGACTAACAAATATTGTGGGTTTGTATTTTTAACAAAATTATCAACCCCCTGACAATTTTGCCAATTTTTCAATTTACAACTTTGAGGGAGGAATGCAGATGTTATAAATACAGACTAACAAATATTGTGGGTTTGTATCTTTAACAAAACTATCAACCCCTTGACAATTTTGTCAATTTTCCAATTTACAACTTTGAGGGGGGAATGCAGTTGTTATAACGCATACTAACAAATATTGTGGGTTTGTATCTTTAACAAAATTATCAACCCCTTGACAATTTAGTCAATTGGGGTTGACAATTTAACAAAATTGTCAACCCCATCCCCTCGGATTTTTTTCATAATTTTCAACCCGTTTTAAAAGAATAGCGGGAAAGATTATATGTTTATTTTTTTTTTAAATTATTTTAATTAAAAATAGATCTTTTTATAAAATAAAAATATTAAAAAGTTTCGATCGTAATAACTCCCCCCCCCCCTCCTCCCTGTTCATAACCAAGAAATACTGAATATTGCTTTAAAAACAGAGGTGCAATGTTTTTGTTATTAGAAATGAATGATGGGGAGGGGGTTTTTAAGCACCAATCTTATTTCCTTCTTTCTTGTGAGTTGAAAATTACACGAAAATACTTGACATATTCTTTATATTTTTCTGAGCACAATGTAAGGTCATCGAAATAAACCAATATTTTGTAACGTGAAAAATATTTTCAGCAGCAGCAAATCTTCTGAAAAAGACGTGATCGATTATAAAAATTAAGATGTATTTTGAAAAAGAAGAAAAAATATATATATACGTTATCAATTTTTGAAAATAAAGCAATTGTAGCATTTTTATTAAGATATTATCCCACCCTGTCGCGCGAACTCGTTTTTTAAGAATTAAAGTTTTGAGAATTGCAAGTCGAACTTGGACACATAGAATTTCGAACAATAAACATTTATACTGAAAAATTAATTCATATCTTTTATCAATATGTTCTATATTGTAAATATAAAAAAATAACAACAAATATTTTAAACTGAAAGCAGATGCAACGAGATTGTTTTACAATAGCAGAAAAACCGTCAACTGTCCAACACGTGGCATCGAAGAATCCAAAAAAAAAAGTGCGCTTAAAAAATGAAGTTTACACGGGGAAAAATAAAAGAAATTATCGTATAAAAAAAATTTCGATGTATTTTGAAAAAAAAAATCATTGATCAATCTTTGAAAATGAAGAAATTTTAGCATTTTTGTTAAGATGTCGCGCGAACTCGCATTTTGAGAATTCAGTTTTTGAAAATTGCAAGTCGAACTTGGACCACATAACATTTCGATCAATAAACATTTATACAGGAAAACTGTTTCTTATTTTTTATCAGTCTTCTTCTATGTAGTAAACTAAAAATAAAATAATGAGAATAACCGCCGCAGATGCAGCGAGATTGCTGCACAATTGCAGAAAAACTGTAACACGTAGCATCGAAGAAACAAACAAAAAAAAAAGCGCTAAGAGAAAAAAGTGTGAAAATTCAAACGCGTGTGAAAATTAAAATTATTATCGTACTTTGATTGAGTTGACTTTGTATTGTTTACAATTTCGGAATAAGAAGAAAGATAACAAACCAAAAGCAGATGGTATAATATTATTGCACAATGACATCTAGTGCACTAAGTCATTATTAAACGAAAAACGGACAAAAATAAGGCAACAAACCTAGTGCAAAAAACAAATAGCACTCATAAGACGCCTCCATTACTTTTACTTTAAAATATTCTATTTCGCGAGCATTCTGTTCAAAGAGAAATAATTTTAATAATGAAGGTTGTCGGGCAGCGATCGCTTAAACTATTTTTCCGAATTTTTTATCAAATACTTTGTAGAATGGCATTGTTTTTGTGCTTTTTTTAACTGCTGTGCTGCCTATTATTGTATGGAAACAGGAATCTAGCTAAGGAAAAGAAAGATAAAGTTGAAGACAGAATGTTTTCTAGAAAGTTGTCCCTACGAAAAACATCGGCCTTGCATCGGCTTTTAGATGTTTTTCAAGGCAGATGGGCCGATGTTTTTCTAAAGTTGACATCGGCCGCCGATGCCGATGGCCGATGGCAACTTTGTTGAACAATCGATCGAGCCTTATAATTAATAGTTAGTATAAAAAACGACTAGTATTTTTCTCCCTTTGTAAAATTATTAATTTGAAATAAAGTGTTCAACATTATTTTGTTAAAACTGCAATTTTTAATATGGATGAAAGTTATTAAAGTAATAGAGTCACTAGGATAACTTTCATTTTAACAAGTTATTCGGGCTAAACTTTAGACACTCAGTGTAATAACTTGAAATGGCGGCAGTCATAAATACAAGAAAGGTCTCCATGCTGAATAGTAGGAATTATTAATAGCTTTTTAGAGTTCATCTTGATTAAAACAATCTTTTCATTATATTTCAATATTTCACTCAATGACTTTTTGTTTTGAATTAAAAAAAAAAAAAAACGAAAACCCGTATTTAAATAAGCAAGCTATATTAATCTATCTCCCCTTTAGAGTAACACATCGATTGAAAAAAATCAAGTTTTTTTTGTGGGGGGGGGGGGGTGCTACGCATACTAAAACACGAATTCAGATCTAAATTGGATGCTACTCCAAGCTTATATGCTGAGATAAAAACCTCCTACCTTCACAGCTATTATTACAGGGTCCGTACTCAGACTGAAGAAAAAAGTAGGAACAAAAGTAGGAATTTTTCTTTAAAACAGTAAGAATTCAAAATGCAGAAGAAAACACCTACAAATGTACTTACTAAGTTTATTTACAGACTAAATACACATAAAAAAGAGGCGATTGAAAAAAAACACGAAAAATATTAGTTTTCTTAAAATATTAAAAGTTATAAAATTGAAAACGAATTACAGCTCCCTAAAGTGAACATAATTCTTTCAGTTTCTTCTTCCTTCTTGGGAAATAGAATACCCAATAAAAGCTCATTTAAATTGGATTCATCTTACATCGGAAGCTCTTTCGATAGTATGTATTTTCCATTCCTTTGAAAAAAAGCAAACAATACGCAGCTCGGATTCTCGAATACATTATGCGATGTTTTCTTCAAAATAAATAAATCATAAAAAATAATAATAATCACATGAAACAACTTTTTGCAGCTAAAGAGATTTTGCAAGAAAAGGATAACAAAAATGTTCATTCGGTTCCTCCTTTTCCATCACGGACTTCGTTGTCTTAGTTGAATTGTTGAATGTCATGTGAATAATGTATTCCTTGATTTTGATGCAACGAAACCTTTACACCCAGCCTTTTTAATTTCTTTCTTTTTCTCTTTTTCTGGTAGTTCATTTATTTAAAATTGAATAGTTTCATTTGCACTTAAAAAATTGAAAAATATTTAGCTCCTAAATGTCTCGCACAGTTTTCAGGGATGTTAATGGCTAAAAAGGGAAAAGCTGAAATTCAAGGTGAATAAAGAACACATGAAAACGGTACTGAAAATACTCTTTTAACACAATTTAAGCATTTTCAGTTAGTACATTTATTTTAATATAAAATCAATTGTATTAATTTTTAGTTCCTTAATAAGAATATTAGATTGCAATCTTCAGAAATTTTTTTTCTTTCCAAAATGATTATTCCTGTGTTCAAACAATAGAATAAATCTTGCAAGGTTAACCTTACACTGCGCAGGGTTGTTTTTAAACAACACCTCTATTTTTCGTTCACTAAGCTCTAGTTTTGTAATTTTAACAAGTCGAGCATTCTTTCGTTTTATTTTGTATGTAAGATCAGTGGCATAGTTAGACCCCGGATTTGGGGGGGGGGGGGTCTTCGCATGAAGTGAGCTAATTTCATTGTTTTACAAGAAGATTCTAGACAATCTTTACGATTTCAGGTAATTTATCCCCAAAACTACCCCCTTATCTACGCCAGCGTGTAAGATCATATTAGTTAATATAGTTTCCTCTAGATCTTGTAAACGGGGTTCAAGGTTCATATTTTTTCACAAAAAAGTAAAACATGTTAATTATTTAAAAAAAAAGAGTTTCTTATTTTTGTAAACAAATTTTAAGCAATATTTTATTTTAAAAGATAATTTTTAATTCCTTAGATAGTTTTAAAATAAAATAAATATAAGTTGTCCGGAAAATTTCGTCAAAAATATATATTAGCCTTTTATACTTGTTTAAAAACAACCGTTTAAAAAAATCTGCGCAGTGTAGGGTTAAAAACTACCGTTTTTTTTTTTTTTTTTCTCCTCTTTCTCTCTCTCTCTCTTTTTTTTGGGGGGGGGGGACCTTTTTAAAATCAACCTTAATTTTTACAAAATTATATTCTTTATTTTTATGTTAAATGTTTTTTTTAAAGCTGATTGCAACAACTGTGTTACAATCCTATAAAATTGAATAAAGTCGATACATAAAGAAACTGTGATTCAATATTTAATTTTATAGGATTTTACAGACCATCTTAAAATGCCTCGGAATTGCGTTTATATTTTTTAATTAAAGCTCTAATGAAAAGAAATATAAATTTTGTTTAGTTACCTTATCAAAAACTGAATAAATAAATGAAGAGAAAAAAATCCGAGCGTACCTTAGCGTGCACGTGGAAAGTAGGCTTGAGTAATGTTAAAACATTGCAGTAATTAAGTAGCAATCTTTTAACATCTATTATTGGTTTTCAAAATTACTATTTTTTAAACAGTAGACAATACTACAATACAAATCAGAACAAAAATACAATTTTTTTTCCAAAAAGCACCATCGTAAAAAATCGTTGCATTTCCGGGACTTTCGGGATCGTTTTTCAATTTCTTGGCTTTTTCGCAAACAGCAGAAACATTATGTGCGGTGATTTTTTAAACAAAAGTATGATTCGGCGAAGAAAAAAATGCCGTTTATGAGCGATAACGCGCATATTATGTTTCGGAGCAAAATGGGTATACCACTTGAAACCCTGGTTAATTACTTCTTGCATAGAGCGTGTACTTATCAGCACTGTTAGTTTCGTTAATTAAGTCAAATATTGGAATAAGTTTGCAATTGTTTTTTAAAAAATCGTGTTATTTTCCCTTTAAAACAAGATATTTTTAACAAAAAAAAAACGAATTTTCGGAAAATTCAAACTTTTACTTTGCGAGAAAAGCGAAATTTTTCGTGAAAAGTCGAAAAAGCGGACTTTGTGTAAAAATTTCTAAAAAGCGCAAATCCGTCGAAGGACGGAAAATTGGCATCCTTGCATTTTGAACACGCGTTGTTTTTAAAATAGCGAGAAAGTTATAAATAAGCATTTTAAAAAGAATGAAAATAAAAGCTAATGAACGAATTTAAGATTGAAAATGTTCATTTTCGTACTAACTATTGTCCGTATTATCGATTGCGAATTTTCTAAAAAGAGTTTTTTTTTTTTTTTTGATGTTAGCGAATTTTGTTAGTTGTTGCTTTCATTCTTAATTTATAATTTAACTGAGAATACATTTTGAGGGGGACACTTATTCTATCTGGGTCACTTTGTCAGTATCTTACAGTATATACTTATTTAATAAAATTAATTTTGGGCCTATTAATATTATTTGTAGAAATTCGGTGTCTCCTTCATTTTCCGACTCTACACACGTTTTTTTTCTTACATGTGAAAATGTAAATTAAAATTACATACTCGAATTTTTGTAAAGAAAATTTAGTGAAGGAAAAAAAGCACAAAATTGGAGGAGAGGGACGATCTATACGCGCGGCAATACGCTAAAAAGTGATTTGTAGCAACTTGAAAATATGAACATTCTTCCGGATTTAAGTTCAAATATTTAACTAAACACCAATAAAATAAATGCTCAACATTTCTAATACAATTTTAAAGCGAATAATCGTTAATTACAGTAAAGCATCCACTTTCCAGAAAGTGTGCGAAGAACCAGTATTCTGGGCTTTCATGGAGTTGATGAAGTAAAAATTGAAAAAAAGCAAAATTGTAAGTGTTGTAATTAATAATAGAAGCATTGCAAAGCTTTTATCACAGGTTCATTTGCGATTAAGTTTTTCATTAATTGATAAAAAAAAATTGTTATCGCAGAAAGGAATCCTTCAAAAAAATAAAAATGAAATCTTTTCCGAACAAACGCGCCGAAAAATAAAATCGCTTCATATGCAATTGTCCGACAGTTCAAGTTTTGCCCCCCCCCCCCCTCTGAAAGTGGGGGGAAGTGGCAGTTGTATTAGGGGAGGGAATAATCACGTGACACATGGCGCCGGATCAGTCTCGAATTGTGAGGAAGGAAAGCCTAGACCAGCGGTCGGCAACTTAAATTGACTGAAGATCTACTGTCCAAGTTTGGCGAACACCAAGATCGACTCGAAGGACCGGGGTTGGGGTATACAATACACTATTAATAGGGCATGTTGGGATTGCACCTGTCTGCAAATTGTAGGTTAATTTTTGTCAGAACAAGTTTGTATGTTTATAAAATACCTACTTTAAATTTTCTAAAATCATGGTTTGTAACACCGTTAACTCGCATCAAAACAATACTAATATAATATTTCTTTTAAATTTGATTTTAAAAAACTTAGTTTTTGTTTTGTTTTGCTTTTAACTAAAACACACATGTGAAATGCAGTTTCATTCTTCAATTAACTCTGACCGAGAGCTTTTTTAATGTGACGACTGACACTCCATACTCCATATTATTGGAAGTTTTTTCAGGTCCGGTAAATGGTCTGGCAAACAAATGAACATTTTCTGAAAGGAAAAAAAATAAATTCGCCTTCCAATTCAAAAGTTATTTTATTTGTTTTTTTGAACTATAAACTGTCCAAAGTGCTGTCGCGATCGACCAAAAATGGGCTCGCGATCGACGGGTTGCCGACCACTGGCCGAGACGCTTGTACTTTGTAGGAAACGCAAAAATAAAAATACGCGCGAAAAAGTAGGAACATTTTTTTTAAAAATAAGGAAAAATTTTAAAAAGTAGGACATGGTAAAAATTATTAATAAAGTAGGAAGAAATGTGAAAAAGTAGGAAGCGTACGAACCCTGTACCATTAAGAATACAGTGAAACAATTACATTATGCAAGTTAATGTGACGCATTTTAAATTGTAACAGGTGTGATTCCAAATGAGAATAGACAGTCTATACTTTTAATGCAAAAGTCAAACTCACGCAAACGGCTAAGATATTGGCAGCCAAATATTACTAAATGCAAACACAATTACAAAGCAAGTTTAAAAAGGTCCTTATTTAAAACCTTATTTAAGAGTACAAGGTTGAATTTTTGCTCTTTATTGTACTGCTTTGAAAGAGTTCGCAATAGTTGATTTGAAAATATGTACTTTTTTTTGATAATGTATTATATTTTTTTAGTAAAATCGTTAACAACGCAACTTTCTTGAACGCTTTTATACTTCTAGAAATTGTATCATACTAAGTATAAAGCTACTTTATTGATACTGAAATTATTCATCAATTTTTTCCTCTTTTTTTTTTCAATGGGCACCCATGGGCTGTGTTAACTTCCGGGACCCGTTGCCATGGCAACAGTAGCCTCGGTTAAGCGGAGGCCTTTACTTTACAGTAATATTGAAAAAAAATATTTTAAGTGATTTACACAAAACAACTATTCGCTTTTATTATTATTCCAATAACCCATGGGTGATTCTAAACGAAACAAATTCTTTGGAACTTCACACAAAACTTTTGGAAGAAGTATCAGGGTGTCTACAGGAGTTGAGAAAAAAAATTCCCTGACTTTTCCCTGATTTCCCTGATCAAGCTCACTAAATTTTACCTGATTTACGTTACTAATGATAAGAATTTCCCCTTTGCCCCCACTTGAAAACTATAGTATGTTTATATTAAATATAGCATTATAAATGTTTTTAGCTGTTATTAAAAATGAAGAAAAAACAAATCTGCCCTTTTAATGATAATACATCATTGCAAGGTTTTGTTTGGCTTGATAGCATATCATGCCAAAATGCGTCACGTCTTTCTGCTTTGTTATACATTTTAAGTTTTGCCACATTAGAAGGCTTTGAACAGATTTCTTTCAGTTGGTTTTTTGCTCTATCTGCTACAATTGAATTCAGCCAATTTTTTTCGCATAAAATTGGTAACAATTTTGTGAGTCTCTTATCAAACAATGCTTCATTAATAGAAATAGTAGAATTAAAACATGAAACTGCTTTTTATAGGGCATATTTCAATGGGGATCTCTCTTGCAGCTTCTTAACACACACTATCAAAAACTTTCGACAATCTTTTTAAAAAATGCTCACCTGCCCTTCAGAAGCTTTAGCTTTCTTTGTGTGGCATAATGCCGAAATTCCAACATCGACTTTTTTAAAAGGAAGAAAAGTTTTCGCATCTTGAAAGTTCACATTTTAAATATTCCCTTCCATCAGTACTTCTTTGACAATGCATCGCCTTAAAATTCTTAATACAAGACTGGATAAATCTTCATGAAGAAATGGAATAAGGAGCGTGTCATCTTGATGTAAAAACTTTCAAACTCCTGAGCCACTGAATAAAAAAATGCTAATTTTGCCGGTAACAATGGGTCACTAGTGAGACGTTTAGCAATTATATAGCTCTGACTAGGGGGGGGGGGCACTTCCAGATGTGCCAACATGCTAAAATTGAAATGTAGGAGGTTTCTGATCAAGAATTCAGGGCAATAAAAAATTAAGATTTTACACTTTTCAATGCAATTGTTGTTAATATACTTAACTAATTTAAATTTCAAATACAAGTAAAGCAGCATAATACAGTTCAAAATGTATTTAAGAGTGATTTTAAGTAAGTTCATGAAAAGATGCCTGAGCTTTTTAAGAGTAAAATGGGGGGCGGGGGGCTTGTCATTTTCATTACTTTTATGAACAGGTGTTATATATTTCTTAGCCCTTAATACAGTAACAGTCTTAAAATCCCTCTAACTTTTATAATAGCAGGGAGCAAATTTCCAAATCTGATTTAGGTAATTATGAAAAAAAAAAAAAAAAGACTTATGCTGGTAAAAGCTCAGTATTGTGAAATTAATGAAAATTGTATATGCTATTAAATATGGAGAAGAATTTAATGGGCTGTAATAAGCAAATCTCTTAATCTATACAAAGAGAGCTGATTCTAAGATTTAACATTCTTATTAATAAAGATGTGCAGGTGTCGATCCAGCTTTTTTTTTTTTTTTAAACAAGGTCCGTTTCTTTCGTGGTTTTAAAAGATTTTTGTGAAAATTTCAAATTTTAAACAAAGTGATAAAAATTTTTGTTATTATTTAATAAATAATTTTACAAAAAGTATGATCTGGTGGCATATACATGCATTACAAAAGTCGAAATAAATGACACAAAAATAAAAATCAACCTGAATTCAGCATTTAACTTTTTGACATGTGAGAGCTCACACTCCTAGCAAGCACAGAATTTCGTTTCAAAAATTTCAAATCAAAATTTTAAAAAAAATAAAAATTAATTTATTCCATTTGCCTTTTAACAAAGCTTCATAAACATCAATAGTGGCAAAATTTTAATTCTAACAGCAGATGCAAAAAGATTGCATTTTTTTGTAATGAAAGCATCAAATGCAAAGACGGAAAATAATAGATTTTCTATAAGTAGAACTTTGGATTGCATTTTAATAGGGCTATAATAATCAACAGTAATAACTGCTGGCATTATCGTCAGAAATTTGGAGTAAATTAAAAACAATAGCAGAAAAAAAAAATCGCTGAATTTCAGTTAAAACAAGAAATTCCGTCTAGAACTATACGAGCCTACTTCCCCGTATAGACCGAATTCAAATTTATAATCTAGCTATATCTCTCTTTGTCTTTCTCGTTTAGCTTTAGTTCTTAATTGCTTCAAATATACCTTTTTCAACGGCTAATACATATTCATTCAATCATTTATTTATTACGTCATTCATGTATTTATTCATTCATTCATTCATTCTTTTGCTTATTCATTTAATCATTCATTAATTCAACAATTTTCATTAATTCAACATTCTCGATCAAAAAATTTCATAGGAAAATAGGCTCGTTAGTTCTGGATGAACTTTCTATTTTGTATATGTTCTACGTCATAAGAGCTTTCCGATAAAGTTTGTTCCAAGCAAATCGGTCGTTAGATCAGGATTTATAAGGGATTGAAATATCCCCGTAGGCGCTAATGTTATTTTTTTTTCTTCCACTTATTCATTTCATCATTCATTTATTTAGTCATTAATTCACTCATTTATGTATTTATTCAGTCATTTATTTTTTTATCATTTATTCACTCATTTGTTCATTCATTTTTTCACTTATTCGTTCATTCATTCTTTCACTTATTCGTTCATTTGTTCATTCATTCTTTCACTTATTCATTTAATCATTCATTTATTCAAAAATATTTTTTAAAATCCTGATCAAAAAAGTTCATATTAAAATAGGCTCGTTCAGTTGTTGTTGAACTTTGTATCTGTACATGTTCTACGCAAGGGCGGATCTAGAAAATCTTCAAGGGGGGGGCGATTTTGGAAATCTCGGGGTTCAATGTAAGGATGGATGGAGGAGATTCTTCATTCCTTTTCAACAGTCCCTCCGCCCCCCCCCCCACCCTTTTTTTCAAACAGCAGGAACAAAAAAAAAAAAAAAATGCTAGTGTAGTGATATTTAAAATTTTACTAGCACATTTTTTCAATGCATATACGTTTATTCAAAGCACAGACACTTTTTCCCCATCTCAAAACCCTACTTTCAAATTTTTTTATTTTTCAATCTTTATTAATTACTTAACTTATTTTTGACTTTTCTTGATTTCTAACGATATTTTCACGATACATTAAGCCTTCTTTCATGCTTTATTACTTTTTTTTTTACATTTACGGGAAGGTAGCCTAAAAATGACGGCGGCAAATGCCCGATTTTTTTCTTATTCCTTATTAACCGAAATATTGCCTTTTTGGCGAAAGTTACTCAGATTTGCAAGGCAAAAACCTTTTTTTTTTTTATTTGATAACTTTTCCCTGAATTTTTGCTATTTTTTTGAAAATCCCCGACTTTTCCCTGATTTTTTCCGATCGATAAAATTCCCTGACTTCCCGGTTCTGTAGACACCCTGAGTATGCACCATTAATTTAAATTAAAGAATTATATACTTAGTTTAAGCCTTTGAAGCAGATGGGACACCAGTGTCCCTTTTGCTTATGTATTTTTTTGACGGTCCTATTTCAAATATTACTTTTATACGATAATGTTATATTATGAAAGGGAGTCTAGTAGTTACTGTAAAAAATCTGTTAGATTATCGGAGTAAAATTTTTACTAAAATAAAAAAGTTAAAAATAGCAGTTTGAAAAAATCTTATCAACCAATTTTAAAAATTTATCTATAATTTAATTTGACAATTAATAAAAAATCAATAGTGAATTATTACTTCTGTTAGACCTCAATAAATGCAGATAAGTGGAATTTGTAAAAATATTTATTCCTAAGTGTACGGTAAGGTCATATATCCCAAGGGACACATATGTCCCTTTCTGCGATAAGCTTCCTCACCCCCAACCCCGCTCTCCTTGAACACCCATTATGCGAGCGTGAGAGAATGTTGGAAGGATGTCGTCTTATCTTTCGAAAATAATAGGCATCTATTGCACACGTGTGCTGCACATGTACTACACAAAAGATTAGTTGGAAATTTGAAGGATATTTGTAGTCCGAGATTTCTATTTCAGGTAGGGATGTGTGCTATTTCTTAGGTCGGTCTATATTCTGTACGCTACGATTTTTCTGTCGGTGAAAATGGCATGTAATAGAAATCGTCGATCAAGGCATTTTGAATTAACACAAGAGCAAATTAATGCAATATTATTTGCTGAAAGCAGTGACAGTAAGTGTGAGGATTTAGACAAAGAAGATGTACAGTTTTTAGAAGATGATATGCAGGATCTAGATAATGGGGGGACTGTAAAAACTCTTGTAATTATTGATGGGGCAAAAGTAAAAAGGACAAATGAAACTGAAAATGAAGAAATTGACAAGATACCAGAAAATGAGAAACATATAGAACTGCCAAAAAATAGGAAAAGGAAGGCAAACGTGGAAAAAGGAAAGAGTAAGAAAATAAAGAAAGAAAAAAGTAAGATTGTTTGGTCAAATGGAAATAGCTCCCATTTTTTTATCGCAACCTGATATCGAAGTAGAATGTGGTAAAGTAAAATTACAATCTCTTTCCGATAACTCATCAGAAGTGGATACTTTTGCTGAAGTTTCTAGCATAAAATATTTAGTTGAAGACATAATTGTTCCCCAGACAAATCTGTATGCTCAACAAAAAGGTGAATTGTTTGAAACATCACCTCAGGAGATATATGCATATCTAGGAATATGTTATATCATGGGATATCATATTCTTCCTACTTTTAGAGACTATTGGGCTACAGGCTACAGATGAAGATTTAAGTGTTTCTTTGATTGCAAGAACAATGACATATGAAAGATTTGCTGCTATAAGAAAATATTTGCATTTCAATGATAATGAAAAAAATACCTCAATAGATAATAATGCAAATCGTGACAGAGCATTCAAAATTCGCCCGATAATTGAGCATTTCAATAAAGCTTTTCAGGATGCAGTTGAGCCGGAAGAGTATATGTCTATTGATGAGCATATGATTAAATTCCGGGGACATAATATTATGCGGCAATATGTAAAAAATAAGCCAGTTCGTTGGGGATTCAAAATATGGGCTCGATGTGGATCAAAGACCGGATATCTGTATGAATTCGACATGTACACTGGAAAGAAAAAAGAAACTGAATATGGGCTTGATGCATCTGTTGTTCTTCAGTTATCTGAAAAATTAGAAGGCACTTGTGCAAAACTATATTTTGACAACTTTTTTACAAGGTCTTAATTGCTTGTATTACTCAAAGCGAAAAAAATATTTGCTTGCGGTACCATCCGATGTGATCGAAAAGACTTGCCAACGGATTTGAAAAAAGACAAATTAATGAAGAGAGGAGAAATTGACTGTAGACAAGCAGATGGAATGTACATCGTGAAATGGATGGATAATAGATCTGTTCTGCTTCTCACTACAATAACAGGGTTCGTACGCTTTTGGCAAAACCAAAAATAAGGACTTTCTAAGGACCTACGAAAAATTTAAGGACCTCACAACCTTTTTGAAATATACAAACTGTTGTGTTTATTTCAAAAGGAAGCATTATTGAAAGAGGAAATTGATTTAACATCGTATTTTTATTAGGAACACAACACAAACTCTTTTATGGAGCTCTCTTTGACTTGTTGCTTTTCTAATGTCCAATATAGTCAGGGAATTAAATAATTATTGGAGCTAGTAATAAGAAGCATACAACACAAGTATTAATCATATATAAGCAAATTATCATGATATGAAAAATTATCAAAAATGGTTAGTGCTATAAAATACAAGTTAAATGAAAAACAATTGAAATTTAAAAAATGTTAAAGAAAACGCTGCACTTTGTCTTGTTAATTTGTGTTTAACTTAGTTTTTTTTTTTTTTTTTTTTTTATTTTACTTGACTTATGTTGCCAGCATCTCAATTTAGGCTTACTTAAATTTTTATCTCTGCCATAAACAATTTTTTAAAAATTATTTAGAAGAGCTTGCAACAATTCAGAAAAAACTTTTTCAACTTGAGAAAATTATTTCATTTTGGAAACAACATACAAATAAAAGATGGAGCTTATTTGCTTTAAACTTTGTACATTACCCTCAAATAGTAACTGGCAAAATTTAACTTTAATAAGGTTTCAAAAAATTAAACAATTTTTTTTAAATAAAAAATAAAACAAGCAGACTACAAGGCTGCAAATACTAAAACAACTGTCAACTTTTTAATTAATTGATACATTTACAGGATGCAAAAAAGATAGAAATCTCAAGAGCTGCGTGCAATTTTCGGCGAAGCACATGCTAGATGTTAGCAAGTTTCCGAAAAATAGGTTTTTAAATTTTCGCGTTATAAGTTATGAAAGATCATGTAAATTAATACATGTCTTTTTAAAAAGTTTCTTTAAATTTTTTTTTTTTGTAGTACAATCCCTTTAGATAAAAATACTTGTGCATCAGCTTGAAAAATCGGATCTTTTTGCAAAAATTCAAATTTTTTCCTTCACAAATAAAAACAGAAAAACTCGGGGAAAACCGAGCATTTGGCTACTATGGTGTATAGGTTTAAGAAGAGGTTGATTTCTTCAATTCACTGCGAATTAAGAAATTTCACGAGATAAATTTTGATTAACGCAGCAAATCATCTCTCACACAACAAAACCCTACAGCGAACCATCGCGAAGCCAAATTGGTCGATAAAAATCAATATTTCAACATTGCTTTAAAACAAATTTTCGATACGGGAATTTATTTGATCTAAAAAATAAACAATGTTAGAACAAATTGTTTAGCGAAAGATCAGCTGAAAAGCGATCGGGAGAGTTAGCAACGCGGCGCTTATTATAGTGTAAGACGTAAGAAAAATTATTAACTGATTACTTGTTAAGAGCTGCTCTACTTGCTTTATTGATAATTGTTTAGAATGTAAATGATTTAGTAGCAATTGTCATGCAAAAAAAAAATATTTATTTACTTTGTATCTAAACTTAAAAAATAGTATTGAATCCCAAATTCGAAATCCCGAAATTCGGCCTTTTTTCGAAAATTCCCGATTTTTGTTTATTTATTAAATTTTTTCCCTTTGCGTCCTTAAAAGTCCATTTTTCAAATTTTATCCCTTTTTCTTTTCTGTTTTAAAAGCAAAATGAGGGAACTTGTGTGATTTGTTTTTCTGTGGTCTTAAATGGCGCCCATGCATTTTGTACAAATGCTTGGTGTTTTGATTCGACTTCTCTCCTAATATTTAAATTTTTCTTTTAGATGCAGCTCGATTTTCGTTTTCATACAATTGCAGGAAATAGCAAATTGGGAGCTGCCATGTGGGTTGGTACATGTTCATTTTAACTGAATTGGGTGTTGTAGTTTGAAGCATTTTATCAAAATCCATGAACTTTTTTTTTTTTTTTTTTTGTAAAAATATATAACACATCAATTTACTTATACCTTTTCCAAAAAAATTAAAAAAACAAGAGTTAATTATTTATCCACTAGTTGAGAAAGCACTGAAATTTGCAGTAAAAATGCGATGATGTTTATGTAAATCCGTCATTTTGGGTCCTGTCAATCCGCCGTTTTGGGTCTGTCCGAAAGCCGCTATAGTACCGGACCCCAGCAAACTAAATTTAAGGTTCGAATTAGTTGAAATGAAAGTTTGATTCTTGTGAAGAATACAAAAGATAGCAAAACAAATAGAGCGCATGAATACCTTCTTATTTTAACAAAAAAAAAAAAAAATTAAGCATCTGGAATAAAAAAATAAGGACTTTTTAAGGCCTTAAAAATGAAAATGAACATTAAGGACTTTCTAAGGACCTTTAAGGACCGTACGAACCCTGAATAAGTAGGCCTGATAACATAATCACAGTTGAGCAGAGAGAAAAGAGTACAGCAGAAAAGAAAAAGGTTACTTGTCCAACAGTGATTCAAGACCATAACAACTACATGGGTGGTGTTGATATCATGGACCAGAAGAAAGTTTCCTATGGAATTGATAGAGGGTCCAAAATTAAATATTATTTACGTCCATTTCACGACTTACTGGACATAACAGTGAATAATGCTTACATCGTCTTTCAAAAATTAAATCCATCTTCAAAAGTGAAGAGTATCACTTTTAGGCGAAGAATTGCAGTTTCTTTGATAGGTGATTATTGCAGCAGGAAGCACCCAGTACATTCATTTCTGATCAGGCATCGTGCAGCACAAATTTATGCCAACGATGATAATTCAAAGAGACACTTACCGGATACATCAGAGAGAAGGAAGAGATGCAAGAACTGTTCAGAAAAAAAAACTGGAAAATCGAAAAACATAATTTGCACGCAGTGTAACATGCATTTCTGTCTAACAAATAATCGTAATTGTTTCAAAGAATTTCATGAAAAATAAACGGTATGTATTAAAATTATTTATCACATTTATTTAATCTTAAAACTTAGCGAATATAATATTTTTCTTCATTTTTCTCCTTTTTCTTAACGCAGATAGGGATACCCATGTTCCATGATAAATTCAACTTTAACGCAGAAAGGGACACCCGTGTCCCATGCTATATTTAAGAACCATATTTAATTAAAATTTCAATATCGGAGCGGAGTTTCAAAATTAACATTTTCCACTTATTTAAACCTAAAATAGCATAAAATAATGACAAGAAGTTTCGTCTAGAACTATACGAGTCTACTTTCCCGTATACACCAAATTCAAATTTATAATCTAGCTATCTCTTTCTCTCTCTTTCTTATTTATCTTTAGTTCTAATTATTGAAAATATACCTTTTTCAACGGATAATACATATTCATTCACTCACTCATTCATTCTTTCATTTATTCAGCCATGCATTTATTCATTCATTCGTTACCTCATTCAAGTGTTTATTCATTCATTTACGCATTCATGTATTTATTCACTCATTTATTTATATTTTCATTTATTCAATAATTTATTCATTCATTCTTTTCCTCATTCATTTATTCATTGATTTATTCTTTCACTCTTTCATTTATTCATTCATTCATTATTTCACTCATTGAGTCACTGAGAAATATCCTTGAAAATCCCGATCAAAAAATTTCATAGCAAAATAGGCTCGTAAGTTCTGGATAAACTTTCTATTTCTACATGTTCTACGTTGTAAGAGCTTTCCGATAAAGTTTGTTCCAAGCAAATCGATCCGTTAGATCAGGATTTATATAGGGTTGAAATTTCCCCGTAAGCTCTGTGTTAATTTTTTGAACTGTTCAAAAATGAACAAAAACTGTTCAAATCAATATTTCACGCCGAGAACTCCTTTCAATAAGCTTGCAATAGGAACTTGGCTCTTGTGCCCAGAGTTTACAGAATTTGCTTCAATTTTGTCCATAGGCGCTAATGTTAAAATTTTTTGAACTGTTCAAAATTGAACAAAAAATTGTTCAAATCAAAAAGTAAAATATGGAAATGAGATGTCCTCGCCGAGATCTTTCGAATGCAAAAAGAATTTTTCCACTCGGACAATTCGTTCAAAAGTTATTAGGGGGGGGGACAGACCGACAGACCGACAGACACACTTTTTCCCCATCTCAATACCCTACTTTCAATTTTTTTATTTTTCAATCTTTATTTAATTACTTCACTTATTTTTGACTTTTCTTGATTTTTAACGATATTTTCACGATACCATTAAGCCTTCTTTCATGCTTTATTATTATTTTTTTTTACTTTTACGGGAAAGTAGGCTAAAAAAAGGTCAAAAATTATGTTTAATGAGAAATCTGCTTCAAAGGGTTAACAAGCCTCCCCCACCCTATCAGCACACAATACACAGGCAAATATACATATAAGCTCAAAAATAATCCTTCAAGTAATTAAATGAAAAGTCTAATATATTAATACCAGTCTTTGTATTAGTATTGAATTATTGTATTGAAAGTTGTTTAACCCCTGAGCGCATTTGCCCGTGTCTGACAGGCGAAAGTTACCGAAAAATTTGACCCATGCACGTGTGTTATTTTATTTCTAATGCCCGTCTGAGATCTATTTACACTTCGTATAATATTTCTTTTCTATGTAACTTTTACCCCACCCACGCTCCCTAGTCACCCCCCACAACCTGAAATTGCAAAGAATAACTTACACTTACTAGTTTTTCAGGGAAAAAACTCCTGCTTTAAGGGGTTAAAGTAGTACCCCCTTATATTAATATTTTCATCATCATCATCAGCATTGACACAACAGCCCTTTGTGAGCGCTGGGCTTCCTCAGAAGTTTTTCCCATTCTGCCGTTTCCAGAAATTGACCTCCAGACAAAATATTTCGCTTCTTGATTAATAAATTTTAAAAATTTCGAAAAACAAAGTTTTTTTTAATTTTCGGAACACGTGCTCGAAAATTTTCGGAAATGTCGAAGAATTTCGAATTAGAATCACTCATGCCCATAGAGTACAAGCTATTGATCTTTTTTCTTAAACGTAAAATTGGGGTATATCCATTTTTTATACTTTACAATATTTTCAAGATAATATTAAATTTTCTTAAATAATGCTTAGTAAGTTTAGTAAATACAAGTTTGGTTTTTCTTTTCATTTAGCTTGCAAATCATTCAGTAGGGTAGTTCTTCCATTTTATAATATAATGAAAATTGTATTCAAGCAATTACATGAAGTAATGAATATAAGGCAACATGGTTTCTTTAATGTTTAATTGTTTCTTTAGTAAAGTGTTCTTAATTTATGCAGCTTTCTTTCCTTTCTCATTGCAATTGATTAATTACTAATTTTTCTAGTTTCTATCTAATTTAGAAACACAATAGTATAAAATTTTCAAAAGTTAGCAAAATCCCAAAACATTGGTTGATATATATAGATACAGTGAAACCTGTGTAAGTTAGCATTTTAGTGGTCAATGACAGGTGGTCAACTTATAGAGGGTGAAGTAGAGGTTGAAGGGCTAATTCCGTTCCTGACAAAAGTGGTCCACTTAGACAGGTCAACTTTATAGGTTTAACTGTATATGGTAATCTATATTAAAATGTAGTTTCAGTTTAACTACTTTATAAGTCCTAAAAGGGAGCAAAAATACAGTTTCCAGGCACACATTTTTTTTAAAAAAGTCTGACAGAGGACCTATGAACACCCATTTTATTGGGGGGAGGTGTATTCCATATCCCCCAGTTAGGGGAGAGGGGCCTTTTCAATAGCTAGCCGAAGACCCCAGAAGGAGGCAGCGCGGGCCTGGATTTGAATGTTTAGCACGAAAAGGAAAAGATTATTTTTCATAAAAAGTTGGTGGTTTATTATTTTTCATAAAAAGTGAACTATTATCTGGGGTTCTCATTAGGGAAAAAAAATGAGTGAGAATTTCTCACCTATCCTGAAAAACAAAGTGAGATTTCTAAAATTTAAGTGAGATTTCTGAAAAATTAAGAGATAACACAAATATACACATCGCTTGATGACATTTTTATAAAATATTTATCCATAATGCTCCGGCAGAGAACGCTGTGTCGCGCTGAATGGTGAATGCGCAAAGTCTCGCATTAACACGATTTCTTCAACCACGTGTATTCTATGTTCTGCAATATTGCAGAACGTAGAATACACACTTATTTAGTGTTCTTATTAGAAAAAGATTTCAACTGGTCATTTCAATAAATGTTTATGCAGTGGGAGGTACATTTGTCTTTTCTCTATAGTGATTGATTGGGGCAGTAAAGGTCAAGACTCAGAAATTTTGGAAGAGCCAGTGGACACCAAACTTGATAAACTTAATGGCCACCTACGCGTCATAAAGTAAAAGTGCAAAGCGGGGGGGGGGGGGGGCAGTGAATGGTGCATCAATGCACTACAAACTACAATTCCTTATGTGTCTTATTTTCAGTGAAGAAAACATAATATTTTGTTAAAACTATCAAGTCTTCAAAAAAAAAAAAAAGTATATGACTTTCAAATTTGGAAAAAGAAAAAACTTGCTTCCTTGGCGATGGTAAATTAAGGGAATATGAAATTTTGCAATATAGCTTTTCATGTTTAATGTTATAGAGCACAAAAAATGTAAATGCAAAATTTTAATTGTTTCATCATAGAAGCAACAGATAACAAAAATCTCCCTTACAGAAACGAACCTTTTACAAAAACCGTGATCACAAATACGAACCATTTTCGAATACAAGTATAAAAAAATGTATATTTCCAGTTCTGGTTTTGTCCAGTACATTTTATTTTTATTCTTTTCAAAACTTTTTTTAAAAGCTTTCACACCATTTTCAAAATGGCGCGACACTTAAGTCCGATTTTATAAATTTAAGCGAAAATGGCCGATCTAAAATGTAAGTAAAATGAAAGCTATGAAAAAATATCAAGATTAAGATTGTTTCCTACTATAATTTAAAAGATTTATATGGCAGAGAGAAGGAATTAACCCTCTCATGCATGTAAACCTCATATGAGGTGACATAAATTTTTGCTTCAAATTTTTATGCAGATTCGTTTTTGTGCTGCAATTTTCATGTCATCCTCATCTGGAGACTCCAGGCAGTTCTTGGGAAACCACAAAAAGTTCCATAGGGTTACTGATTACTTGTTAAGAGCTGCTCCTACTTGCTTTATTGATAATTGTTTAGAATGTAAATGATTTAGTAGCAATTGTCATGCAAAAAAAAAATATTTATTTACTTTGTATCTAAACTTAAAAAATAGTATTGAATCCCAAATTCAAAATCCCGAAATTCGGCCTTTTTTCGAAAATTCCCGATTTTTGTTTATTTATTAAATTTTTTCCCTTTGCGTCCTTAAAAGTCCATTTTTCAAATTTTATCCCTTTTTCTTTTCTGTTTTAAAAGCAAAATGAGGGAACTTGTGTGATTTGTTTTTCTGTGGTCTTAAATGGCGCCCATGCATTTTGTACAAATGCTTGGTGTTTTGATTCGACTTCTCTCCCAATATTTAAATTTTTCTTTTAGATGCAGCTCGATTTTCGTTTTCATACAATTGCAGGAAATAGCAAATTGGGAGCTGCCATGTGGGTTGGTACATGTTCATTTTAACTGAATTGGGTGTTGTAGTTTGAAGCATTTTATCAAAATCCATGAACTTTTCTTTTTTTTTTTTTGTAAAAATATATAACACATCAATTTACTTATACCTTTTCCAAAAAAATTAAAAAAACAAGAGTTAATTATTTATCCACTAGTTGAGAAAGCACTGAAATTTGCAGTAAAAATGCGATGATGTTTATGTAAATCCGTCATTTTGGGTCCTGTCAATCCGCCGTTTTGGGTCTGTCCGAAAGCCGCTATAGTACCGGACCCCAGCAAACTAAATTTGAGGTTCGAATTAGTTGAAATGAAAGTTTGATTCTTGTGAAGAATACAAAAGATAGCAAAACAAATAGAGCGCATGAATACCTTCTTATTTTAACAAAAAAAAAAAAAAATTAAGCATCTGGAATAAAAAATAAGGACTTTTTAAGGCCTTAAAAATGAAAATGAACATTAAGGACTTTCTAAGGACCTTTAAGGACCGTACGAACCCTGAATAAGTAGGCCTGATAACATAATCACAGTTGAGCAGAGAGAAAAGAGTACAGCAGAAAAGAAAAAGGTTACTTGTCCAACAGTGATTCAAGACCATAACAACTACATGGGTGGTGTTGATATCATGGACCAGAAGAAAGTTTCCTATTGAATTGATAGAGGGTCCAAAATTAAATATTATTTACGTCCATTTCACGACTTACTGGACATAACAGTGAATAATGCTTACATCGTCTTTCAAAAATTAAATCCATCTTCAAAAGTGAAGAGTATCACTTTTAGGCGAAGAATTGCAGTTTCTTTGATAGGTGATTATTGCAGCAGGAAGCACCCAGTACATTCATTTCTGATCAGGCATCGTGCAGCACAAATTTATGCCAACGATGATAATTCAAAGAGACACTTACCGGATACATCAGAGAGAAGGAAGAGATGCAAGAACTGTTCAGAAAAAAAAACTGGAAAATCGAAAAACATAATTTGCACGCAGTGTAACATGCATTTCTGTCTAACAAATAATCGTAATTGTTTCAAAGAATTTCATGAAAAATAAACGGTATGTATTAAAATTATTTATCACATTTATTTAATCTTAAAACTTAGCGAATATAATATTTTTCTTCATTTTTCTCCTTTTTCTTAACGCAGACAGGGATACCCATGTTCCATGATAAATTCAACTTTAACGCAGAAAGGGACACCCGTGTCCCATGCTATATTTAAGAACCATATTTAATTAAAATTTCAATATCGGAGCGGAGTTTCAAAATTAACATTTTTCACTTATTTAAACCTAAAATAGCATAAAATAATGACAAGAAGTTTCGTCTAGAACTATACGAGCCTACTTTCCCGTATACACCAAATTCAAATTTATAATCTAGCTATCTCTTTCTCTCTCTTTCTTATTTATCTTTAGTTCTAATTATTGAAAATATACCTTTTTCAACGGATAATACATATTCATTCACTCACTCATTCATTCTTTCATTTATTCAGCCATGCATTTATTCATTCATTCGTTACCTCATTCAAGTGTTTATTCATTCATTTACGCATTCATGTATTTATTCACTCATTTATTTATATTTTCATTTATTCAATAATTTATTCATTCATTCTTTTCCTCATTCATTTATTCATTGATTTATTCTTTCACTCTTTCATTTATTCATTCATACATTATTTCACTCATTGAGTCACTGAGAAATATCCTTGAAAATCCCGATCAAAAAATTTCATAGCAAAATAGGCTCGTAAGTTCTGGATAAACTTTCTATTTCTACATGTTCTACGTTGTAAGAGCTTTCCGATAAAGTTTGTTCCAAGCAAATCGATCCGTTAGATCAGGATTTATATAGGGTTGAAATTTCCCCGTAAGCTCTGTGTTAATTTTTTGAACTGTTCAAAAATGAACAAAAACTGTTCAAATCAATATTTCACGCCGAGAACTCCTTTCAATAAGCTTGCAATAGGAACTTGGCTCTTGTGCCCAGAGTTTACAGAATTTGCTTCAATTTTGTCCATAGGCGCTAATGTTAAAATTTTTTGAACTGTTCAAAATTGAACAAAAAATAGTTCAAATCAAAAAGTAAAATATGGAAATGAGATGTCCTCGCCGAGATCTTTCGAATGCAAAAAGAATTTTTCCACTCGGACAATTCGTTCAAAAGTTATTAGGGGGGGGGGACAGACCGACAGACCGACAGACACACTTTTTCCCCATCTCAATACCCTACTTTCAATTTTTTTATTTTTCAATCTTTATTTAATTACTTCACTTATTTTTGACTTTTCTTGATTTTTAACGATATTTTCACGATACCATTAAGCCTTCTTTCATGCTTTATTATTATTTTTTTTTACTTTTACGGGAAAGTAGGCTAAAAAAAGGTCAAAAATTATGTTTAATGAGAAATCTGCTTCAAAGGGTTAACAAGCCTCCCCCACCCTATCAGCACACAATACACAGGCAAATATACATATAAGCTCAAAAATAATCCTTCAAGTAATTAAATGAAAAGTCTAATATATTAATACCAGTCTTTGTATTAGTATTGAATTATTGTATTGAAAGTTGTTTAACCCCTGAGCGCATTTGCCCGTGTCTGACAGGCGAAAGTTACCGAAAAATTTGACCCATGCACGTGTGTTATTTTATTTCTAATGCCCGTCTGAGATCTATTTACACTTCGTATAATATTTCTTTTCTATGTAACTTTTACCCCACCCACGCTCCCTAGTCACCCCCCACAACCTGAAATTGCAAAGAATAACTTACACTTACTAGTTTTTCAGGGAAAAAACTCCTGCTTTAAGGGGTTAAAGTAGTACCCCCTTATATTAATATTTTCATCATCATCATCAGCATTGACACAACAGCCCTTTGTGAGCGCTGGGCTTCCTCAGAAGTTTTTCCCATTCTGCCGTTTCCAGAAATTGACCTCCAGACAAAATATTTCGCTTCTTGATTAATAAATTTTAAAAATTTCGAAAAACAAAGTTTTTTTTAATTTTCGGAACACGTGCTCGAAAATTTTCGGAAATGTCGAAGAATTTCGAATTAGAATCACTCATGCCCATAGAGTACAAGCTATTGATCTTTTTTCTTAAACGTAAAATTGGGGTATATCCATTTTTTATACTTTACAATATTTTCAAGATAATATTAAATTTTCTTAAATAATGCTTAGTAAGTTTAGTAAATACAAGTTTGGTTTTTCTTTTCATTTAGCTTGCAAATCATTCAGTAGGGTAGTTCTTCCATTTTATAATATAATGAAAATTGTATTCAAGCAATTACATGAAGTAATGAATATAAGGCAACATGGTTTCTTTAATGTTTAATTGTTTCTTTAGTAAAGTGTTCTTAATTTATGCAGCTTTCTTTCCTTTCTCATTGCAATTGATTAATTACTAATTTTTCTAGTTTCTATCTAATTTAGAAACACAATAGTATAAAATTTTCAAAAGTTAGCAAAATCCCAAAACATTGGTTGATATATATAGATACAGTGAAACCTGTGTAAGTTAGCATTTTAGTGGTCAATGACAGGTGGTCAACTTATAGAGGGTGAAGTAGAGGTTGAAGGGCTAATTCCGTTCCTGACAAAAGTGGTCCACTTAGACAGGTCAACTTTATAGGTTTAACTGTATATGGTAATCTATATTAAAATGTAGTTTCAGTTTAACTACTTTATAAGTCCTAAAAGGGAGCAAAAAAACAGTTTCCAGGCACACATTTTTTTTAAAAAGTCTGACAGAGGACCTATGAACACCCATTTTATTGGGGGGAGGTGTATTCCATATCCCCCAGTTAGGGGAGAGGGGCCTTTTCAATAGCTAGCCGAAGACCCCAGAAGGAGGCAGCGCGGGCCTGGATTTGAATGTTTAGCACGAAAAGGAAAAGATTATTTTTCATAAAAAGTTGGTGGTTTATTATTTTTCATAAAAAGTGAACTATTATCTGGGGTTCTCATTAGGGAAAAAAAATGAGTGAGAATTTCTCACCTATCCTGAAAAACAAAGTGAGATTTCTAAAATTTAAGTGAGATTTCTGAAAAATTAAGAGATAACACAAATATACACATCGCTTGATGACATTTTTATAAAATATTTATCCATAATGCTCCGGCAGAGAACGCTGTGTCGCGCTGAATGGTGAATGCGCAAAGTCTCGCATTAACACGATTTCTTCAACCACGTGTATTCTATGTTCTGCAATATTGCAGAACGTAGAATACACACTTATTTAGTGTTCTTATTAGAAAAAGATTTCAACTGGTCATTTCAATAAATGTTTATGCAGTGGGAGGTACATTTGTCTTTTCTCTATAGTGATTGATTGGGGCAGTAAAGGTCAAGACTCAGAAATTTTGGAAGAGCCAGTGGACACCAAACTTGATAAACTTAATGGCCACCTACGCGTCATAAAGTAAAAGTGCAAAGCGGGGGGGGGGGGGGGCAGTGAATGGTGCATCAATGCACTACAAACTACAATTCCTTATGTGTCTTATTTTCAGTGAAGAAAACATAATATTTTGTTAAAACTATCAAGTCTTAAAAAAAAAAAAAAAAAAGTATATGACTTTCAAATTTGGAAAAAGAAAAAACTTGCTTCCTTGGCGATGGTAAATTAAGGGAATATGAAATTTTGCAATATAGCTTTTCATGTTTAATGTTATAGAGCACAAAAAATGTAAATGCAAAATTTTAATTGTTTCATCATAGAAGCAACAGATAACAAAAATCTCCCTTACAGAAACGAACCTTTTACAAAAACCGTGATCACAAATACGAACCATTTTCGAATACAAGTATAAAAAAATGTATATTTCCAGTTCTGGTTTTGTCCAGTACATTTTATTTTTATTCTTTTCAAAACTTTTTTTAAAAGCTTTCACACCATTTTCAAAATGGCGCGACACTTAAGTCCGATTTTATAAATTTAAGCGAAAATGGCCGATCTAAAATGTAAGTAAAATGAAAGCTATGAAAAAATATCAAGATTAAGATTGTTTCCTACTATAATTTAAAAGATTTATATGGCAGAGAGAAGGAATTAACCCTCTCATGCATGTAAACCTCATATGAGGTGACATAAATTTTTGCTTCAAATTTTTATGCAGATTCGTTTTTGTGCTGCAATTTTCATGTCATCCTCATCTGGAGACTCCAGGCAGTTCTTGGGAAACCACAAAAAGTTCCATAGGGTATTCAAGATATTCAAAAGATTAAGATCTCTTTAGACGTTCATGGAGGATTCAGGACAGATGAGAAAATCTCGGTTTTCAATCAAATTCTGTTTATTTATTTTGAAGCGTGTATTACATTTCTGGGAAGTTATTTTGTGGCTTCTTATTCTTTATAAATGAAGTTTAAATATTCAGTTTAGCCATGTTTATTATTATATTGAATAAATACGACAAAAAAACAAAAAACGTCTTTATACAAGAACTCAAATTTTTGACCATACAGGACAAAATTTTCCAAAATAAATTAGTACACTACAATCCTGAGATACTAAATTGGTTTGTAGCATATGAATTTTCTTTATATAGCACAAATAAATAAATGCATGCATGAGAGGGTTAAAAAAGAAAAAACAATAGCGTAATCGGAAATTTTTTTCGCCATTTCTTTCTTGTTAAAGGGAAATGAAGATTATTGTCCGAAACTCGATTACTTGAATGCCGAATTGATGTGTTTTATCGTGCTTGTATGCATGAAAGAAGCAAGAGTTGTAAATTCTATAGATGGTATTTGAAAAGGAGGGATTTACTTTAGAAAATAAAAAAAAGGAAAGGTGGCGATCGCTCCTAATTTTGTGAATCGCCAATTTTTCAAACAAGTGTATATTTCCAGTTCCAGTTTTGTTCAGTACATTTTTTTATTCTTTTCAAAACTTTTTTAAAAGCTTTCACACCATTTTCAAAATGGCGTGACACTTAAGTCCGATTTTATAAGTTTAAGCGAAAATGGCCGATCTAAAATGTAAGTGTGAAATGAAAGCTATGAAAAAAACAACAAGATTAAATTGTTTCCTACTATATTTAAAAGATTTATATGGCAGAGAGAAGGAATTCAAAGAGAAAAAACAATAGCGTAATCGGAAAAAAAAATTCGCCATTTTTTTTCTTGTTAAAGGGGAAATGAAGACTATCGGCTGAAATCCGGTTGCTTGTATGCATGAAAGAAGCAAGAGTTGTAAATTCTATAGATGGTATTTGAAAAGGAGGAATTTACTTCAGAAAATAAAAAAAAGGAAAGGTGGCGATCGCTCCTAATTTTTTGAATCGCCACTTTTTCAAACAAGGTCGCCACGTGGCGAGTGGCGACCGCGAATCTTGACCTTTATAGGGCAGCGCCGTAGGCGCTCTTTCCCGGTGTGAGGGGGCAACTGGCGATGAGGGAGCTCATTGGCGAAGGAAGGCTTAGACCAAGGAAGGTGTGAGGGGAAAAAAATAAAGGACGGGAAGGAGCGGGAGGGAGAGAAAGGGGGCAAGGAAGGAGCCGATGACAGCCGAACGACTATTCTGGTGGAGGCTGGAGCACAGAAGCCGCAGGCTCGTTATTTCTCTTTTCAATACAAAAGGCTTAACATTGTATTTCTGGATCACCCCCATGTTATTGTTTGCTCGTTTGCCATGTTATTGTTTGCTCGGGCCAAGTTTAAAATTATAGGTTTAGAATTTAGACTAGTTTTTATCCTCAAAGGCTAGGCCTTTATTTAATTATCTAGCAACTTAAGTACAGATAATGTTTATGTATTCTTTCCACTGCATCCAATTAATGCATCTAACCAGATTTTACCATAGCTAAAGCTGTAACATCAGAATAGTTTTGTAAAACAATGAGTATCGAACAATAAAAACATCTCCATCATCCTTGACTTATTTCAGCTGTATATTGAAAGTGTTGAATTTATTTTTCGGTGAGAAAATAAATTAACTTACGTTTGTTGTTTGGCATTATTGAGGAATTTTTCCAAATTAAAGGTTGAAATTATAGTCTTATTGAAAAGGATGTTCATTGAAGCTGTTATGTAGCATCATCAATGTTATGCTGCAGTTTTTACCACAAGTTTCCAGAGGAGAGCACAACCTGGACCATACACTGAAGACAAAGTTGTAGTTCAACCCCCCCCCCCCCCCATTAGGGAGATTTTTATTTTCAGAAGACTTTTCCTCCCCATGAAATAATATTATGATAAGCATTCATCTTCTAATTGTTTTCATGAAGAGCACCTCTTTAAAAATTGAACGGGCGGAATGTCCCGCTCGCGGAAGATATGAAACGTGAAAATTTGCATTTGCCATATTCACGTAATCGAACCAGCTGGTTGATAGGGCCAAACTGATTGTGTCTCGAGGGGGAAAATCTTCAGAGTAATTAAAAAGGTTTGAGGAGTATTGGATGGATATTTTGGCGACCTATTCTTAATTTTAACTTTTTTGCTTCTTTTATGACCAATTTTCGAATTTGTGACTTTTTGGGATTTTTGTGACTGGCCACACATTAAGAGCGCTGGGAGATTTTTGCAGCTAAGAGAAATGTTTTTTACAGCTCCCCCCCCCCCCTAAACTTGAAACCGATTTCAGGCTGCCCGAAGTTGGCTTTAGCATGCGGAAAGGTATGAAAAAGTTGTCTAATTGGCTTTAAAAACTTTGGAGCGTTCTCAGTGTGCTGCAGGCCATAGACAAGCGTATCTACATTGTTGTCAAGTGCTATTCACCCTAGGTCCAACAGGCATGCTTGTAAACTTGGGTTCTTCCAGGAAAAGTGCTTAAAATCAAAAAAGGGAAGTATTGAACATTATAATAATTGAATGTCATATATAGTTTATTTGCTTACATTAATTTGATTTGAAAAATGCTGTTAATTTAAATACAGTAAAATCCTTCCATAGCAGACATCAGTAAAAAAATTGATATTTGTTCGTAATAGAGGCGATTCCACAAAAGAGGGGGGAGTATACTCAATGCTTTGCTGGCGGGGAAACTAAAAACAATCGGCCTAAGAGGAGTGTTTATTAGATGAAGTTATGTAAATCATTTCGGAGATATAATTTATGCCTCCTGCGTAAGACGCAGACTTCTGATCTTTCGTTCAATTTTGAGATGGACATACTAGCTTACTTAATACAAAGCTAAAATAAAGTTTTTAAATATATAAAATAAAGTTCTTAAGTACATTTAAAGAAACAAAAAACATTTGCTTTATTTCCAAGAAATAAACCTCTTTTTACATTTTACAGCATAAAATTGGTGACAGAAAGAAAACTGAAGAATCAACAAAAAGCTGTTGTATAACTCTAATAAAGGTTAATGCAATAAAGGTGTAAAATGTTTCGAGTGTGGTATATTTCTCAACTACAAGTTATAACTACAATACAGTAACATTTTCTACTTCATATTTTACAGAACAAAATTGGCAACTGATATTGAAAATGTACAAGAAGTTTTAAAACATTATACAAACATTCATTACACATGTTTGTTATTAAAAATAAATACATACACTATATAAAAGTTATTAATCAAAATAAAAATGAAGAAATATAGTTTCAACAGGTCCTCAAGCTCTTTTAGACATTTGCAATTCGAATCTACGATTTGTTCTCACTCCATGCAATAAGCTTCGAGATTTCAATCTTAAATGAAAAATTTTAAACATTAAAAAAGTTTTGTCAAATAAATAAACAATTATTCCAAAACAACACATATCTCTTTTACAGAAAAACTAAGTTATAACATTTCAAAACAAAATGTCATGATCATTATCTCCGATTGTTAGGCAATCAGTTTTAATAAATTCTACATATCAAGGTTTTTTAAATCAGAAAACTTATAATATAAATGCACACTATTACTGTGGAAGTCTCCAGACATACAAAAAATAAATACAAAGTGGAGAGAGAATTCCGAGCAAAAATATCCTCTATATAAAATTTCAGAGTAAAGTTATAATTTAAAAAAACTGCCAATAAAAATTTTCTTTAATTTTTGTAAGGATTAAAGCAGAATATTTTGAAATTCCCAGGGTTCCCACCGCCTTCACACAATTTGTAGCACCTTTCGGAGCAGGTAAAATGTCCTTTTTGTATCAGTTTGGTGCAGAAGAATTTAACTTTTGTATCAGTTTGGAGCAGAAGAAATCTACTTTTGTATCAGTCTAGGAGCCGAAAATATCAACTTTGTACCATTTTTGGAGGATTTTTTTCTTTATTTTTTAAATATCAAATGGCTGTTTTAAAGCAATGTCATTTTCATACATCAAGGGTAAGAGCAGTTTCAAGTCTTCAAATGATAGGAAATGTAAACGTTAGTCATCCTTTAAAAACTGGATTAGATTATTTCAAAAACTGGATTATTTTTATATTTCAAGAAATTATTCATAATCTAATCAAAAAGTAAGACTAATTAAACCTAAAACCCTTATAAAAGTGCTTTTCAATACTTTTCTCAAGAAACGGATTATTTAAAAAAATGTTTTGCTGTTTTTTTCTTTAAATAGTTAAGAATAGCTGGAAGAAAGCTTAAAATTTTCTTCTTTTCAAAAATCATTGCATTCTCTCTTTTTTGTTTAATAGCTAAAAAACTATTATTTCAAGAAAATAAGCAAAAACTAACTAATATGAAAGGTTCAACTATTTTAAAGTATTTATCATTAATTAAAATTTGTTTTTTAAATGGTACTTATTTAGGCATAACCATTGTGATTATAGTAACAGTAAAATTTAGAATAAATTAAATATAATTTCATATTTTATCAAAAAATATATTTGAAGTCGATCCTATTTTCTACCTGCAGTGATATTTATTATTTTTCTGTTTAAGAAATATTCATTTAAATTTCAATCCTAAATACTCACTTAGATGCTTTGGAAGTAATTAATGGCACTAAAAGTAAATTGCTGAATTTCATAATTCTGCAGCAAGAAAATTCAAGAATCAAATTATATTTTTCAGTTCTATAATAGAAAGGCAAAATGTATTTTTTACTATATGTTGATAATTTAATGTCTAATGATTTTTTTTTTCCAACAATTTATCTTTACATCTTGCAAAAATTGTGTAATAGTTACAATTAACTTTTAAGAGTCCTAGGGTTACAGCAATTGAATGCTGAAAGAAAGTAAATTGAATTAAGAGAAAAAGGAAATGCATTAAATTGAATTAAAAAAGAAAGAATAATTTCATAACTTTCAAATCCAGTTAAAAAATTTAAACTTGAAGCAAGAGTACTTTTTTGTGAGGTCGTTTATTCACAACAAAATTTCTATTTCTTCTAATAATATTGCTTACCATATTTGCGAAAGATGATCAATTTATTAAGATGCACATGCTTTTTTTAATGATTTTCTAACTTAACTGTGATTTTTTTACTTATTTTGTTCTTTATATTTATGTTTTATCTTTTTTAATTGCTTGTGGTTATATGATATAGGTTACAGAGAGAAAAGAGCATTGAGATAAGAAAAAATGCTGCAATTCAATGTTTAATTTTACAGCGTTTGAAAGTCTACCTCTAAACACTTTCGGGAACAAATATATATTTTCAAACAATGTTTTTATTTAAAATAAACATACATTTTATTTATTTACTTTGAGAAGAAACATTATAAATAGTTGAAATGAAAAAAATCCGCTTTTTGTAGCGAATGCAAAAAGTTTGTAGAACATATGCGCTCCTTTGCTTGCACGTGGAAAGTAGGCTTCAGGAATTTTAAAGAATTGTTATAATGGAGCGGAAATCGTTTTAACATCTGTTCCGTTATTGATTTTTCATATTGATTAGTATTTCCTAAACATTAGAAAACACAATGTGCACTGAGGAAAAACGCTAAGTATTTTTTCCACATTCCATGAAATTGTAAACTTTTTATCTATTTCAAGAAAAACTTACTAAATAAACTGTTTAACATAAATAGTGATACAAGGAATGATTTTTCTCTCTATAATACTAAATAAAATTAGAAATCGTCTCACTGTTTCTTCTACAAGTGTGGGATACATCACTCAATTCTGCTCAATTTTCTCATCCATATTTGATGTTCGTAAGAGAGGGTAAAGTTAATATTCATTAATAAACTGCTTCAAAAGTAAAAAATTAGTTGACTAAAGGAAAAATGTAACAAATGATGTCGATTTAAAGGTGAAAAAAATATATCTAAAATTTTTTTGATTTTTTCCGGAAAATCGCGCTTTGGCGCACATTTTCCGAAAAAACGCATTTTGTAGCAGCATGTAGCAGAAAAATCGCTTTGGCGCAATTTTGCGCAATTGGCGCAGCCGTGGGAGCCCTGAATTTCATTTGGTTATTGTAAAAGAAACATTTGTTTGACTGTTTCAAGATTTCCAAATACATGAAGAAACAAAACTTACATCTCAATTATTTTACGCATTGAAAAAAAATTGCGGCTGTTTTCTTTTGTACAATAAAAATATTTCAAATGCTCACCAAATATACAGGCAATTCATCATTTTTCAATTTTATGACTCAATGCTGTCTATGAGGAAACGTTTTTGTTGTTTTACTCACAAATTTTTACATTTTCATGAGCAAAAACCTCTATTCAGAATCTATTTTTCCCAAGGTTTACACTTGTTGTACTTTTTGGGAGTTGTTGTGTAATTCTATTGGTACTTTATTTGATTAATTATGAACATAAAACAAAATAGTTCCCGAAGAAGTATTACTGTGAACTGATTGCAACTAGTACTAAATCAACTAATTGTTCCTTCCAATAAAAAAAAGCTTCCCTCCCTTGAAGCTTTAACTGTTAATAATTATTCCAACAAAACTAAATTTGCAGTTTTGAGCAGAAAGTAAACTTTTTTCAAATAATATAAAAATGCATGACTTTTGCATTAAAGTTTCTAATACCCCAGAAAGGGTGGATTGGTTTCCCAAGTTCTAAGATCGAGAAAGTTACAATGGTAAAATCTTTTTAAATTGTTGCAGACGTTCTTTTTGTGCCAAATAGAAAAGAGAGTCCCTAAATAGAAAAGAGATTGGCCTTTACCATCACACATATAAAGAATAATTTTTTCCAAAAAAAAAGAAAAAACATTTGCTTTTAGTTAAGGAACAAGTTCTCTTGATTTAGTTTAAAATTATTTTGTATTTACAGAGTTGAAGAAATTCAATTAATGATCAAGAAATACGACGATGTACATGTATTTAACCTTCTTAACAATAGTAAAACTTGCATTTTCTTAAAATCAAATCACATGTAATATCACATGTACTACAATTCAAGCCTAGAAGTGTTTTCATAGTTCCATTTTAGTTTGTTGTGTATGAGAATGTACTGGTTTAAATTGGTGAGCAAAGTTTTACAAATGGTTTTGGAAATACGAAAACTTTACAGTTAATATGGTAAAGTACAAATTAATATAAAAGTTTTTTTTTTTTTTTCCGAAAAATGCAGATTTACTGAAATCAATTCAACTGGTGTCTAAAATTGCAACAAGTGAGATTTTTAAGTTGCTTGTAAAGAAATTTAAAAATATATATTTTTTATGGAAGTTAAACATTACAAGTTGAAACTATTTTACAGTATATTTAAATAAAGAAAAAATAGGCATTGCACTTATCAACTTACCTCCTTTCCTGTACAGTGCTATTTTGCGACTCGGTATGTTTATGAAAGCATATGCTTGAATTCATGGTACTGTTCAAATTAATTTCAACTGGCTTTAAAGGTCCACTGTGTGGCTTATATGGAAGCTTCTTTGATAGACTTGCTTTAAGATCAAATCTCAAACTTCTCTTTAAAGGTTTGTTGTCCTTGGAAGAGATCTGTTGTCCTTGCTTTGAAACTAAACAATACAAATGAAAAAAATTTAAGTTGCAATACCTTAAAATGCAAGCTTGTAAGAGAAATAATTTTCAAGCAAACCCTTAACTACACAGTAAGAGCATGAGCACTAGTAATTACATTAGTTTTTGATATTACACCTTAGAAATTTCTGTTATTATCATTAAATTTAAAGTTTGTATTAGTCATACTTTCCAAGTTTTTTTATTTATCAGTGAGTGGTATGATGACATAGTGGCTTTTATAACACATCAGAAGGGTGCTACCTCTCCCTGCTCACTATCACTCGCCAACCCCCGGAACGGTTTCATTAGATGGCTTCTCGAAGCAAGCTCAAGCTCACTTTGCTTGATCATTCTAGGCTAAACTAGTTCAGTCTTCTACATAATACAAAGTGTAACAATTAGGGATGTAAGGAATAGTGATTTGGCCCAATACTGAATATTCGGCCTTGTCCAGGGCTCCCACCGCCTTAACACAATTTGTAGCAGCTTTCGGAGCAGGTAATATGTCCTTTCTGTATCAGTTTGGAGCAGAAGAATTTAACTTTTGTATCAGCTTGGAGCAGAAGAATTTAACTTTTGTATCAGTTTGGAGCAGAAGAAATCAACTTTTGTATCAGTCTAGGAGGCGAAAATATCAACTTTACCATTTTTGGAGGACTTTTCTTCATTTTTTATATATTAAATGGCTGTTTTTAAAGCAATGTTATTTTCATACATCAAGGGTAAGAGCAGTTTCAAGTCTTCAAAATGATAGGAAATGTAAATGTCAGACATCCTTCAAAAACTGGATTAGGTTATTTCAAAAGCTGGATTGTTTTTTTATTTCTTAAGAAATTTTTCAAAACCTATTCAAAAAGTAAGACTAATTAAAATTATAACCCTTATAAAGGTTTTTCAATGCTTTTCTCAAGAAACGGATTATTTTTTAAAATGTTTTGTTGTTTTTTTCTTCTTCTAATAGTTAAGAGCAGCTGGAAGAAAGCTTAAAATTTTCTTCTTTTCAAAAATCATTGCATTCTCTCTTTTTTGTTTAATAGCTAAAACACTATTCTTTCAAGAAAATAAGCAAAAACTAACTACTATGAAAGGTTCAACTATTCTAAACTATTTATCATTAATTAAAATTTGTTTTTTAAATGGTACTTATTTAGGTATAACCATTGTGATTACAGTAACAGTAAAATTTTGAATGAATTAAATATAATTTCATATTTTATCAAAAAAATATATTTGAAGTCGATCCTATTTTCTACCTGCAGTAATATCCATTATTTTTCCGATTAAGAAATATTTCTTTAAATTTCAATCCTACATACTCACTTAGATGCTCTGGAAGTAATTAATAAAACTAAAAGTAAATTGCTGAGTTTCATAATTTTGCAGCAAGAAAATTCAAGAATCAAATTATATTTCTCAGTTCTATAATAGAAAGGCAAAATGTATTTTTTATTATATGTTGATAATTTAATATCTAATGATTTTTTCCCCAACAATTTATCTTTACATCTTTGAAAAATTGTGTAATAATTACAATTAAATTTTAAAGAGTCCTAGGGTTACCGCAATTGGATGCCGAAAGAAACTAAATTGCATTAAAAGAAAAAGGGAATGCATGGTAATTTCATAACTTTCAAATCTAGTTTAAAAATTGAAACTTTAAAAAGAGTACTTTTATGAGGTCATTCATCCACAACAAAATTTCTATTTCTTCTAATAATATTGCTTAACATATTTGCCAAAGATCATCAATTCAAAGATATACGTACATGCTTTTTTTATAATTTTCTAACTTAGCTGTAATTTTTTTACTTATTTTATTCTTTATATTTATGTTTTTTAATTGTTTGTGGTTATATGATATAAATTACAGAACTTAAAGAGTAATGAGAAAAGAAAAAAAACTACAATTCAATGTTTAATTTTACAGCGTTTGAAAGTCTACCTCCAAACACTTTCGGGAACAAATATCTATTTTCAAACAATGTTTTTATTTAAAATAAAAATACCTTTTATTTATTTACTTTGACAGGAATCATTATAAACAGTTAAAATGAAAAAATCCGATTTTTGTAGCGGATGCAAAAAGATTGCAGAACGTATGCGCTCCTTTGCTTACACGTGGAAAGTAAGCTTAATTAATTTTAAAGAATTGTTATAATGAAGCAGCAATCTTTTTAACATCTGTTCTATTATTGATTTTTCACATTGATTAGTATTTCCTAAACATTAGAAAACACAAAGAGCACTGAGGAAAAACGCTAAGTTTTTTTTTTCCCCCACGTTTCATGCAATTGTAAACTTTTTTATTTATTTCTAGAAGAACTTACTAAATAAAGTGTTCAACAGATATAGTTATAAGAGGAATGATTTTTCTCTATAATACTACAAAATATTAGAAATCGTCTCACTGTTTCTTCTACAAGCGTGGGATACCATAACTCATTCTGCTCAATTTTCTCATCCATATTTGATGTTCTTAAGAGAGAGTAGAGCTAATATTCATTAATAAACTGCTTCAAAGGTAAAAAATTAGTTGACTAAATAAAAAATGTAACAAATTCTGTCGATTTTAATGTTAAAAAAATAATATCTAAAATTTTTTCGATTTTTTTTCCGAAAATCGCGATTTGGCGCAAATTTGCCGAAAAAACGCATTTTGTAGCAGAATGTAGCAGAAAAATCGTTTTGGCGCAGTTTGGCGCAATTGGCGCAGCCGTGGGAGCCCTGCCTTGTCTTCCAGGCCGAAGCCGAATATTTGGCCAATGTCTTAGGCCAAATACCGAATATTTGGCGGCCGAATATTAAAATTTCAAGAAAGTTCTTGTAATGGGAAGAGTTTGTCAAATTTAAAAATATTCACAAATTCAAACACCAATTCCACACATTAATCTATGATGTATGATCTACATCTTGTTTGTTAAGAATCTAAAACTATCTAAAATTAATGTATTTCACGCATGGTTTTGAATGCAATAAAACTGAGAATTTCATCCACAAGTGGAATAGAAATGAGTAGGTTTTAATGTAAACATTAGCATTATTTTACTAATTATTTAAATAAAATTAAAGAAATGCTATGTCTCAGTAAACTTTTACCTTGTTCAAAATAGTTTCATGAAGATATTTTAAAAGTAATAAATTTTTTTTTTTTTTTTTAATTTTATGGGTTGCTTTACATACCTGTTTTAAAAAATCTTTTTAAATTTAATGCCCTTAACTGGAACATATTTATGTTTTCAAAAACCCCAATGACTTATGCTATTTTAATATTCATGATATATTCTAGACTTTTCACATTTCTCTCATACCCAGTATTCACAACAAATTAATCTACCCAAACAAAGTCTGACTTCCACTTTATTAATAATAACAGAATAAGTCTCGTATTTCCATCATTATTAACTATTGCCAGCTTTTGGAAGCAAATGCTAAGTATAAAATATAATATTATAACTAAAATCTGTTTTTGTTCAGTCAAACCTAACAACAATGTTTAAAAAAAGTATTTTTTGCTAAATTACTTTTATTTATTAAAGCTATATACTAATGTATTCTTTTGCAATAACTATAATACAAGTTTAAATATTTAAAATCTACTAATTTCTTTACTTTTTTTCATTTCTACTGCAGCAGAACTATTTGACCGAATGGTCCATCAAAAGTAAAAAGGGTGCATTGAAAGGAACACATTTTTAGTTTGTGGAAGAGGTAAAAGCAAAACTGCAGAGTTGTTGAACAGGGTGACAGTTGATGATCTACAGCATTGCTATGGACAATGGAAGGCACGTATACAGCGGTGCATAGATAGGGTACAGAGTATATTGAAGGGGATCAAACTAATTTGTAACTTTGTTTGCAAAATCACATTTATGATGCCAGTCTCGTTACATAATTGTCACACCTCGTACACAACACTTTGGAATAGGGATGTAACGAATATTCGGCCACTATTCGGTATTCGGCCCTTTGGCCAAATATTCGGCCTGGCCGAATAGTCATTTCATCACCCAGTCGAATATTCGGCCTGGCCGAATACTGGGTAATGTCAAATTCGGCCTGGCCGAATATTGATGGACTATTCGGCCGAATAGTTCTGCTGCTGTAAAAAAGTAAAAAAATAAAGAAATTAATAGATTTTAAGCATTTAGCATTGTATTATAATTATTGCAAAACAATACATTAGTCCACTATAGTTTTAATAAATAAAAATAATTTAGAATAAACTACTTTTTTTAAATCTTGCTTCAGGCTTGACTGAGCAAAAACATTTTAAAGTTGTAATATTGTATTTTATATTTAGCATTTGCTCCCAAAAGCTGCCAATAGTTAATTATAATGGAGAATATAATAAATTAATTTTGTTATTATTAACAAAGTGGAAGCCAGACTTTGTTTGGGTAGACTGATTTATTGTGAATATTGGGTTAGAGAGAAATGTGAAAAGCCCAGAATATATCATGAATATTTAGATAGCATAAGTTATTAGGGTTTTTGAAAATAAAACATATTCCAGTTAAGTGCATTAAGTTTTAATAGATTTTTTAAAAATAGGTATTATGTAAAAAACCCATAAAATAAAAATATTAACTTTTATAACTTTCAAAATGTCTTCATAAAACAGTTTTGAGCAAGGTAAAAGTTCACTAAGCACTAGTATTTCTTTCATTGCAATTAAATAATTAGTAAAATAATGCTAATGCTTACTACTGTAAAACCTGTCCCTTCTATTTTGCTTGTGGGTGAAATTCTTAGTTTTATTACATTCAAGACAATAGTGAAAATAGATTGATTTTAAATAGTTCTAAATTCTTAACAAACAGAATTAAATCATACATCATAGATTGTGTGTAATTGGTGTTTGACTTTGTGAATAATTTTAAACTTGACAAATACTTTCTATTAGAACAATTTTTTAGAAATTTTAATATTCGGACGCGAATATTCGGCCTATTCGGCCTAGAAGAAAAGACTGAATATTCGGCTTCCGCCTGGAAGAAATGGCCGAGTATTCGGTATTCGGCCAAATCACTATTTGTTACATCCCTAGTTTGGAATATATATCTTTTGTGCTCATTTGGTTGCGCAGTGAGGACAGGGAGGAATGAACGGGACCCCCCCCCCCCCCAAAAAAAAGCATCAACTATCTAGCTCTGACCATTTTTTTAAGATCCGGAATCCGATCATAAGCATTAAAAACCATTTGATATGGTAGCAGGATGAACAGCCAGTAGGATCCCCAGAGAGGAGAAGCAGGCCTTTCCCTCAAACAAAAATTTGAATTTCAAAATAAAATTAGTTCTCATGTTTAGAAAATGTATCAAATAAAGAGATACAACGGATTTAGAAACTTTTGGATGTCTTAAAAAAGGGTGGATAGTTTACAGGTTTCAAAAATCAGACTTGTTGTTTGGTTTGGATCCGACAAAGAACAGACACTGGATATCCGACAAAATGAATATCCAATGCATACCTTCACCTAAAGGTCGATACTAGCGGTCTCCACTCGCCATTGGCGACTATAAATTTTTTATTTGCCGACCACAATATGTTATATGAGTCGCCAAAAAAAGGTTTGTAATTTATTATCATTTCTTTAAAATAGAGCTTTGTGTAATTTTGTGACCACATTTTTGTATGCAAAATGAAGCCCCGGTTGAGGAGGAGGGATCAGTTTAAAACATGCTTAAAAGTGGCGACTAACAGTTTCAAAGTGGCGACTAACTTTTTTGGGTTTACCAGCCACTGCCACCATCAAATTTTTTTAGTTTCAAGCATTACCTTCTCCAAACCTTGATAACAAAATTCTGAGCTACTACATCATACTTTTCACAGAATCATGTATTAAATAAGCAACAAAAAATAATGAATTTTTTTATCACTGTATGTTAAGTTTCGAATTTTCACAAAAATGTTTTTAAAATTCATAAAAACTGGAAAACCCTGTTAAAAATGCTGGATTGACCCCTGATATATATATATTTGTTAATTTTAGTGATTCTTTTCTAAGGGCAAATATAAATTCGAAATATGAATAGTAAGCAGAAATCACAAACTATTGCATCTCTGGCAAAATTCCGGATGCAAATTGCAAATAACCAAGAAATCAAGATTTTCTGTGGAACATCATCACAACGATACAAAGCATTAAAAAGGTAACATTAATTTTAAGACAATTTGCTACTAATAAGGATTACATCTTAAATGAAGAAGTATGAGAAAACTATCATATTACCAGAATTCTTGTTTGCATTCTCCCCTTTTGTGGTTTTTGCTCCAAAAACTGGTTTATTTTCTTTAGCAAAGCCCTCATTTTTTGAAGCTTGAGATGTAAAATTTAAATTCATCTTCTTAGTCTGTGTAACAGTAGGAATGAATGGTATACCACTATACTGATGTGGAGCTTTTGCAGTTGTCTGAAATGAAAAAAAAAAAAAAAACCTCAGCATTATTTTTAAGTAAATGATCCAAAATGCATTACCAAATTTCCAAACATGTAGAAACTATACCAGGCTTCGGCAACCTATGACACCAAGGAACCCATTTCATAAGTTTACTTACATATGTCTAGGATTTTGTCAACCTCCTAGTTTTTGAAGAATTGTTCAAAGAATATAAAGATATAATTAATCTATCAAACTTACTGTTATAAAACTATGAAATATTGATTGTTTGTAGAACTATCACTTAGTACACAAAACCCCCCTCCCCTCCATCATTATTTAATGATTTCTTGATAAAAATATAACTTTATTTTCTCAAGATGCGTATTGTCTTTTGTTGATTAAAAAGAAATATTTTTGAAAGAAATTTCAACTTATCACTGGGGGGAGGGAGAGCATGGACCACTGCCCCCCCCCCCCTGTTGCACCACTGCAGTATCATGAACCTTAAATTTGGTACACTCAGCACCAATGCTATGCAGATTTTTGGAACACAACAGAAATGGCGAGTTCACAGAACCAAAAATGGCAGATTCTCGGAAACATCAAAGCTGCCACGCGTATTTTTACAGGAATTTGCATCGATTTCTTAACTAATAGACACAAAATGTAACTTTTGGTTGCTCAGAGGGAGAAAGTGCGCTCTCAACCAATCGGCAATCTAGCCGACCACGCCCAACGAAAGGAAATTCCACAAAGGAAACTTGCCGCTTTGATGATCCAAACCAATAGCTTTCCCTGATATTTGGGGAAAACTTTTAAAATCCCCTGACTTATTCTCTGGTATTTTCCAGAGCATAAAGTTTCTATGAGAAATCCATGATTGAGCTAAAAAAATTTCTTTTATGATTGTTACAGTTAGTTAGGGAGGGAGGGGGGGGCGTAATGAAAGAAAACAGAAATTAAGGTACTTTTCTGAGTGATATAACCTGCAACTGTTAATTTTTTTTTCTTTTCTAATTTAAATTTTAGCTTATTTTTTCAGGATTCGCTCGTCTAGAGTAAAAAAAAAATTTAAAAACAATTAAAATTATCATTCTGGATGAGGGGAGGGGTCATGGGCCCTCTAGGCCTTCCCTTCGGGTTGCACAACTGCAATATCAAATCTTAACTTCGGCACACTCAGGACTGGCGCCATGCTGAATTTCAAAATACGACCAAAAATGGCGGACTTACAGAACCAAAAATAGCGGATACTCGGAAGCTTCAACCCTGACACACGTCTTTTTATGCAAAATTGCAATGTTTTCTTAACTCATAGACAGAAAAAGTAACTTTGTTTGGTTGTTCTGTCGAAGAAAGGACGTTTTTGATCATAGGAAGGATAATTTTCCCTAATTAAAAACAAAATATTTTAGAAAAAGTGAAAAAAAGAGACCAATTTTTTAAAAAGTGACCGATGCAAAAAGAAGTGGCTCTCAGGGAAAAAAACTTGCACCGACCCCTGCACTATAGCAAGGGTTAAAAACATTGATTAGGGGCCGTTCATAAATGACATCATGCTTTTTCCCCATATATTTGACCCCCCTCCCCCCCCTTTGTCACGTGTCGCGCTATGTTGCATAATGCATGATGTCACACTTCTTGTTACCCCCTCCCCTTGTCACACTTTGTCACAATTTCATGAACCCCCCTCCCCTCCTCGAAGCGTGACATCATTTATGAATGATCCCTTAGAAGGTTTACCGACTTTACTAACCAAAATAGACAAAATACTTATTAAATACTGACCCAGCTATTAAAACTACAGACCAATTTCAGCATAAACGCATAGAAAATATTAATTTAATATTTTCAACCATGAAAACAAAGTTTTATCGTTGGGTAAGTTCATATTTTAATATAAAAGAACAGTCTTTGCCATACCCATGGTAACTTAGCTATCTTACGCAAAAGTGTCAGAAAACTTTTTAACGTTAAGAGACATGTTTTCCTCAATTTAATTATGAAGCAATTTTGGATGCCTTATGAAGAAAATTCAATCAAGAAGTAGGAAAACAAGAGAATTTTGTTGGGTAGAAACCCATAATTTTATTAATTCTCAGCCCACTAGTAAAGTTTGAATGTATTTTAAGTACCTACTTTCTTTTCTGTGGACGGCTTGTAAGCTAACAGGTCTTAGGATACTCTTCAGGCATTCAAACGACACGCGCCAAGTTTAATGGCGGAAGTGATTAGTGTAAACATCGCCACGATGCTTGCCCGGTGTTGCCAAACCGGGGCAACTTTGTTGGAATGCGTGACTTGAGTGGAGAGAAGGTCAACCTCAATGTGTATGTAAATGAGGTTGAAGTAGAAGTTATTAAAAATGACGTCATCATCGTGTCATAGGATTTGGCAAGTATAAAGGGAGGATGTAAGTGTACGGACTTCACTGGATTCACCGTCTCCGACTGGTTTCCTCTCGTTCGACCTGTTGGTCGTCACTCCCTCTCTTGGAGTTTGTCTCCTTGCCATGAAGTTAATGGATTGGCAATAGATTTTTTGAATGTGGTCAAAAAATGTTAGACCTTAGTTAAATTTTAAATTGTTTGAAGTGTCTTCTCTCCCCGTTTGTCACGTTCCAGTGCTTGTGAAAATGTTCCAATGATTGGAGATGTTTTGCTCTTAGAAGAGTGAAGTTTATTTTTACATTAGTTTTAAAAGGGTTTCTAGTCAGGATGTCGACCATCAAAGTATTATAGTATTTTATCTTCATAATTGTGTTTTACCGGCTTGGAGTTACCGGTGATATCATCTGAAATTCGTACGACTGTGATTGAAGTTGTTGGACTGTCTACATGTTGACTGGTGGATTCAACAGAGCCAGCGCTCGTTCCAGTGCAAGCCAAATGGACTGATTTTCAACAGTCGTGAATTTGATGTGCTTATACTCGTGGTCAAGTAAAAGGACTGTGATATTTAAATACTGCAATTTGAGAAGTTTTCTGAGATGGTTAGTCTGACTAGATATTGTATTGTTATTCCCGTCGGATGTTCCTGTGGTAACGAATGTTTACTGTATTATTAAATGTTTAAAATAAATCCGAATTTTGTTAATAATGTTTCTTGTTTACCTCCAACTGACACCACCTCTGACAGCTCATGTTGGGATTTTGAACTCAGGATTTTTATTCTAAATTTAAATTAACCTTTTTTTTAAAAGCCCAACAAATTTTTCTCAAAAGCTGGCAATTATGAGTCTTGTATTTTATTCATTCATCTAAATTATTTAAACAATTTAAGTTACTTGTAGAACACTAAAAAAAAGTTTTTACCTAGATTTTAACAATTTTACTTAGCCAGCACGGTGCCGTCATGGTAAGGCGACAGACTCGTACGCCCCAGGTCATAGGATCGAGCCAGGCAATATCAGTGGATTTCCAAGATGCAGAAAATCGTCTGCGCCCATGTCTTATGATTATGCAGCATGTAAGAGATCCCTTGAGCAGAGATTTTGCTTGCATACTCTCGGCTAAACTAAATTTCTAGTGCAATTTTGCATCAACAGAGCAAGAGTGCTCACTCTTTCAGGTGAAAAAACTGGTCGTCGAAACTTTCATGCAGCGATTGAGGTGCCGATGAAAGAGATGGTGCCAGTCTTCGGAGAATGCACTAGGACGGCAACCTTCAGAAAAATCCAATCAATCAAAATGGACCATTCAGAAAAATCCAATCAATCAAAACGGACCATTCAGAAAAATATAATCAATCAAAATGGACCATTCAGAAAAATCCAATCAATCAAAACGGACCATTCAGAAAAACCCAATCAATCAAAACGGACCATTCAGAAAAATCCAATCAAAATGGGCCCTTCATAAAAATCCAATCAATCAAAATGGGCCCTTCATAAAAATCCCATCAATCAAAAGACCCTTCACAAAATTTCAAGCTCTGATATCATACTTTTTGCTGAATTATTTATTAAATAAGCGGCAATAAATTACACAATTTTTTATCACTGTATGTTTAAATTTTGAATTGTCATAAAAATATTCGAGTTTTCACAAAATTTTTTATAAAATTCACAAAAAACGAACCCTGTTTACAAAAACTGGATCGACCCTTGCTATTTATTATTATTCAAAACTTATATTTGTGTTAATTACAATGACTTATTATAACCATTTAAATTAGTTATTTATTTTTCAATATCCCATTAAGTAAAACATAAATAATTAAAGTAACATTTAAGACTGGCAATACCTTTTTTATCTTTGGAGTAACCACCCTTGAATGAAAAGCCACATTTTTTCCAATTTTTTTAGCAGAATTTATGGCTTTCCTCTTCTGATACTCATCAATGGATTCCATCTTATTAAAGGCTTTCTCATGAATCGCCTTAAAATCTGAAACAAATTTCTATGTCAAATTATACATACCTCGGTAGCATTTAAGAAAAACTAGTTAAAACATCAATTAGGTCAATTACCACATTTAAGCCTAACACAATTCCTTACTTCAAAATAAAGACCAGATATATTTTCAAAGGTTAAAAATATATAAAACCAGGGTTTGAAATAAGAACTTTAATGAAGGTGTTATGATGACATAAAGGGAAAGTTTTCTAGGCTAAATGTGAAAACTCTTAATCCTTAACAATTAATGCATTAAAATGCCATTAAATAGAAATAATAGAATGCATACATTATAAAAAAAAAATTACACCTTTAAAAGACCTTGCTATATATACATAAAGAAATTGATTTGGCCCAAAGAGAATTAGTAAACATCAACTTGTATCAGTTTTAGAAAAGCAAGATTTGAAATTTAGAGCAAATAACCTTTTTTAATAATAACCAAACGGAATGTAACCAACACCATATTGATCTGAAAATGTTGTTGAATTAGGGTGATAAAGTGTTGAATGCATGTACAAGCTTCTTTGACTTGTGTTTTCACCTGCTGACAATTGCATGAAATTTGTTTGAATAAATTTTGTAAACAGCATATTATTTCTTGTTTTTATGTTTTGGCCATAAATATGTGAATCACAATAATAATAAAACCACTTGACTATGACGCATAGTAAGGGTGCGGCAGCATAACTTCCTTTTTTAAAATGCACGTGTGTCAGGCAATAAATGTTGATGCGGGACGGGAGTGATCTCATTCTAGAAGGATGGTTCTAAGGTTTTGTTCCCAACTTTGGTCAGTCACCATCATACCTAAAAACAGTGAGGCAGGTGCGTTTTTCCTCGAAACCTACTTTTCGAACGAATGTTCCGTGATTTGGGCGACTAGCTTGCTCCCCAGATTTAAACCCCTTATGGTTTTTCTTGTAAGGTTTTTTGAAATCCCATCCTTATGCACACCGTCCAAGGGCCCTACAACACCTAAAATCCAACATCCAAGTTAAAATTGCAAACAAACCCGCAGCTATGCTGGTAAGGATCCTAAGAATCGCCAGAAATTGGCTCTCAGCATATGGGGAATGGAGGCGCTACCTACCTTATTTGATTTTCACAACTGCGCAAAACAAAACTTTAGGTGTATATTAGATAAAAAAATTAAAAATTTATGATTCATAAAAGTTTTCATTGTGCTTTGAGAAAAGAAGCATTGTTGCCGCACCCTGTACATCCGGACATTTTATGCAGGTCATATTCGCATATCGGACCAGGCCGTTAATAGGACAAAAATGATGGCGTCCCAATGGGGTGATTAACCAGAATCGACTGTACGAGCAAATTTATACTGACTAAGTGAGGTTTAATTAGTAATTATTAACTCATTTATTAAAATTCTGGTTTATAGAACATCTTATTTAAATAGGCATTGTTTTGAAATAGTTGTGTGAAAGCATCTCACTTCTGATATATATCATAAATATATCTGATATTTTCCAACAATGATTTTTGGTAACTGATGTCATTCTCAGATTATATTTAATTGTAAAAGTCCATGTCGGAAAAACAAGGCACACAATAAGAATTAATAAAAAGGGAAAAAAATAAGAAAATATTTTATTTAAAAAAGTGCACATACTAGGAGTCAAAATTTTCTTACGATTAGAAGAATGCAGATCACTATTACCATTCTTTTCAAATAGTTCTGTAAATAAAAAGAAAAAAAAATGAATAAGTTGCCAAAAAAAAATAATTTTAAACAGTTTTCAGTAAATATAAACAAGAAAAAGCTGTAAAATACATTTGGAGCTTGAGATCTACTTTGGAACAGATATGGAGGAACAGGAAAAGATTTGTTTGCAGGGCAGTAATTAATAATTTTGAGTAGGAGGGAATAAAAACATTTAGCAGCATTTTATTTGTTTTGGCGTATAATTTCAAAAATTGAAATTTTATTGTTCAACAAATCATTTAATACTTTGAGTATTTTTCTTTCAAGCCCAAATATTTTTTGACATTTCTTACATGCAACTCTTACTGGGTTCATACTCAAATTACCAAAAAAAATCACTGAATTAGTTTAGTGTACTTCAGAACATAACACAAACTTTCAGTACACAATAAAAAAGTTATACCATCCAACTAATATAATTACACTGAAGGGATCCAGTTTCCAATTTCAATGGAATAAAAGTCATTTACCAAAATTTCCGAAATTGAAGAAGATGAAGATGCTGATGAACACCATTCTACAACAATCTATACAGAAGTTTTTAGCAGTGGAAGGATGTTTAGATTGTGCTTGGAAGCACAAGGAGCTTACGTTGAAGGGGTTCGGAGTCCCAATAATACGAATTTTAGGAGCCAAAGGCTGAAGAGCTTTTAAGACATGTCTCATATAAATCAAATTTTAAACATTTAAGAATTTACATTTAAATGAAACAATTCCTCCCCCCAAGAAAAATGTAGTAATATAATTAATAATATTCCTTAAGTTAGATAAACAAAAGATATCAAATATATATATATATATACACACATGTATATGTTTTTCTTTTTTGCTAGTCTTAACTACAGAAACTATGTGGAAGCAATTTATACATTGCTTACACATAGATTTTAGAGTTTAGACTGTCAGTCTATGAAAGCATTGCTTGAATCAGTATACTACAATGATTATGAGGGACAATATGTACAGGGTTGCTATTGAAACAGCAGAATGAAATTCCCCTACTTTTCCAGGTTTTCCAGAGATATCTTCTTAAAAATCTAGTCTTAACTCCACAGTATTATACCAATCGAAAACATACATTTGCCCCAAAATATTCTTTTAAAAACAACAGCAGGAATTGCTAACTATGAAATAAGTTCCGACACTTTGAAACATTATTCAATCAGCCAAGCGATGAAAGGTTACTTTAAAAATGCATTTTTAAGGGTCTCATAACTCAGTTCCCCGATGAGAAAATTGATTGCTATCAAGATTTTTTAGAGGAAAAAAATACATTAATTGCCCAACACATTGTAAATGTATTTGGAAACGATTTGAATAACAATTATAAAATGTGAGTCATTTATAACTATTTAAAAGTTAAACTTAAGAATTGATAAATTTATTAATGATCAAATCAATGGTTGAATCAACAAGCATCAATCATGGCAGCTCCCTCCGCTCATTGCATTTCGAGTGGAGCCAAAACGCCGACTTCATGTTTACATATCATTTTACTCGCCCAAAAAACCTGGTAGCATCGAGTGTCAAGGCTTGAATGTTGCACAAAAGTCACGTTCTTGGCAAGCACAATGTAAAATTCCCCAACTTTCCAGGTTTTCAGGTAGCATAGCAACCCTGTATGTATTGTAAATGTTTCTACTAAACTACTCTGGAATACAGCAGGAATTACATATCGTCTACAGAATTTTAAAAGTGAAATCTCATGTCTGTTTTGTGACCTTACAAAAGTATCAGTAGCTATATGTAATAGTGTATTTTTCAAGCAATACAACCCATCTCAGGGTTCTCACTCTCATCTCCAAGCAAAATTTAATGGTTATTTAGGGCCTTTTAAGGATATGTGCAACTTTCTTAAGGCCACATTACATAAAACAGAATTATTTTTCTTTGAAGAAAGACGAGTTCATCAAGTACTCATTAAACACCAATGCACATTCAAAACCTTTATGATAACGTAATAGAAACCTGATCGAGGAAAAGGGAACATATATACAGGCAGAATTCTGTCGTGAATGTGGTCGAATGTTCCATAACAAAAGGACAGTGAAATTAACTTTTTTAAAAAAATGTAACTAGTACATTAAAACTTTGCTAGTACAACAATGGAACTATTTTTTTTCAATGGATTTCAGACATTTAATGTAACTCTACGTAGAATCAATTCATTCTGATGAAAACAATGCTTTCTTCAAAACAATGATGAAACAGCAACATGAGCAGAGTCACCGAATTTCGTCTTTAACTTTTTCAAATGTAACCTAAAACTTAAGATTTTTTCCTCAGTTATATGCTTTTCAAGTCATAAACATTGTGCTTTGGAAATTCTTTGATATATAATTCACATCCAGACTTTATTTGCCCCCAACAATGTTTCTCTGAACATAATCTGCAGCCGTGTATTATCCAAATAATACGCTTAGAGTTATGCATTTTATGCATGCCAATCCATGCAACTGAAAAGAACAACAAAAGAGAGAAAACAAACGCATATTGCACAGATTTTGAAAAAGATTGCAGACAGGTGTTTTCAGCCTACATGAGCCCGTTTTTCAATGCAGAAAAAGAGAGCTTCTAGGTAAAAACATCCAACTTAAGATGTTTCCATTCATTGTCTTAAATCACACTTCATCTATTCAAAAATGTGACTTAAAATAAATTTCCCTCGTTTTTCATAAAAATGAGCTTTAAAATCATTATAAAGCATCTGCGATGTTTCTAATTGATATTTTTCTTGAAGGAGGATATTTTTTTTTCGAAATAATTCTTGAATTGCATTTTAATTAGGCTATGATAATGAATATTAATAATTATAGTCATGATTGTTGGAACTTTGGGTTAAATTAAAAATAATGAAAAAAATGCTCACTGGGAGTATTTCATTTCTTTCAAATGTTCCCGATTGTTCTGACAATTTTATGATATTCTTGATTTTTCGCTCTGTGACCACTTAGGTCCTGTGATTATCAGGAAAATTCATAGAATAGCCGTAAGATCAAATATAAAAAATGTGTAGATTTCTATCACATTTACCAGTTTTACAAAATCTACATTGTGAATGAACCATCAACTGTGGTCCATGATATCTGATTTAGAAAAGAGAGAAAATAAATTTAAGGGCTCAAGAACAAAAATTAAGGCCTTTTGAGAGTTATTGGAAGAACATAAGGCCTTCTTAGGGGCATCTAAATGAAATTCCAAATTTAAGGCCTTTTTAGGGCCGTGGGAGCCCTTTATCATCAAAAACTTCTTTCCAGATGGAATTTACACCTGAATATAAATTAAAGTTTTGAAGAAGTTGAAGAAATTAAAAGAATAAAATTAAAATAAAAATTAAATAAAAATCCTCTTTCTGAAGTTAGAGCTTATGACGCAGTGAGAACTTTCATCTGCTAGTAAGAGAAGGAAAACAAATTATGCCTATGCTAATTAAGTCAGTTCAAGGTTAGAACTTTACAATAATCCAGATTGCAACAAGAAGTTCCGTCTAGAACTATACGAGTCTACTTTCCCGTATACACCGAATTCAAATTTATAATCTAGCTATCTCTCTCTCTCTCTCTGTCTTTCTCGTTTAGCTTTAGTTCTTAATTGCTTCAAATATACCTTTTTCAACGGTTAATACATATTCATTCAATCATTAATTTATTAAGTCATTCATGTATTTATTCACTCATTTATTCATTAATTCTTTTGCTTATTCATTTAATCATTCATTAATTCAAAAATATTTTTGAAAGTCCCGAACAAAAAATTTCATAGAAAAATAAGCTCGTCAGTTCTGGATGAACTTTCCATTTGTACATGTTCTACGTCATAAGAGCTTTCCGATAAAGTTTGTTCCAAGCAAATCGGTCCGTTAGATCAGGAGTTATATAGAATTTAAATTTCCCCGTAGGCGGTATGTTCATTTTTTTTTGAACTGTTCAATAATGAACAAAAATTGTTCAAATCAATATTTCACGCCAAGAACTTCTTCCATTGAGCTTGTTCATGGGAACTCATATCTTGTACCCAGAGTTTACATAATTTGCTTCATTTTCACCCATAGGCGCTAATGTTAAAATTTTTTGAACTGTTCAAAATTGAACAAAAATTGTTCAAATCAAAAAGTAAAATATGGAAATGAGATGTCCTCGCCGAGATCTTTCGAATGCAAAAAGAATTTTTCCAATCGGATAATTCGTTCAAAAGTTATTAGGGGGGGACAGACCGACAGACAGACCGACCGACCGACACACTTTTTCCCCATCTCAAAACCCTACTTTCAAATTTTTTATTTTTCAATCTTTATTTAATTACTTAATTTATTTTTGACTTTTCTTGATTTTTAACGATATTTTCACGATACATTAAGCCTTCTTTCATGCTTTATTATTTTTTTTTTTTACTTTTACGGGAAAGTAGGCTAAAAACTATTTCAAAACTAAATTTTTATTCTCAAAATCCAGCCTGCCAAAAAATTGTAATAATATAACATTCAACATTGATTAAACTTTACTAACTTGGACTGGGAGATCTTTTACGTTTCATGGATTGTGATGATGGCTTCAAATTCTCAAGAGAGTTTGCATCTAATAAAAGAAACAGAATAACAGAAATTTAATACTACAATATATCACTCCATATTTTTTCCCCTAAAATGAAAAATACTTGATTAAATCAGATATGAAAAAGAAATTATACATCCCAAAATTTTTTTGAAAGTATTTGAACATGATATGAATAGTTTTCAGAAATAATCAAATCAATTGAGAACTCCTTTAGTTTTCCTTAGAATTATTCAACGACTTCCATTTTAGGTGCAAATTTAAAAGAAACATTAACAAAAAGGGTTTTGCCTCTAGCTAATAGCAATATTTTAATTTAAAATACAATTCAAGTACTTTTCAAAGACCATAACGAATGATTAATTACTTTTTGGAGGCCTTAATTAGGAAAATAAAGCTTGACTTCCAATGGCTTTTCAACGAATTTTGTTTCAGGATGAAACTTATGTCATTATTACTTATATTATTATAATTCATTAGTGAAATAATTAGAAAAATAGCTTTTTTTTTCTAATTTTATGTTAAATGAAGAGAAATTCATGGGTGATTCTGAGCAAAAAAAAAAAATCTGAACTTAACATGAAATTTTCAGAAAAAGTATGCAAAACAAATTTAAAATAAAAATTATGTAATTTGATGACTACTATTTAAGGTAGCATTAATAAAAATGAATAAATGATTTTTATTTCTTTCTGCATTTAAAAAAAATGTTAAAATACCTTCTAACATTCAAAACAATTCAAATATTTAGGGGATATTATTAGAGAATGCAAAAGGATTGTAACGCATGGCACGCAAATTTCCAGCAAAGCACGTGATCGATGTTGCCATGCTTTCAAAATATAAGTTTTTCCTTATACCTTGTAGAAATAAAGAAAATTCAATTAAAATATTAGAGATCTTTGAAAGTTCATACAAATTTGTTACTGATTTCAAGGTGCAATTGCAAGAAAATCTCGCAATAATGAATTTTGATTAATGCATGATCAATGGTGAGTGGTGAGGGGAGGGAGGCAGCTACAAATCTCATTTTCTCACACAGTAAAATATGCAATGAACGGTTGCGAAGCTATATTATAATATTGGTTGTCAAGAATTTTGCTCATAAATGAAAATGTTAAGCTCAATTTTAAAACATTTGGAAATTATTAAGAACAATTTTAAAAAATTGGAAGAAATAAACTTTAAAACGGAAGATCGGGTGAAAAGCGGTAGTATCCTTTAAGAATTAGGTTAGGGGGATAGTTGGGAACTCTGTATAGTCAAACAAGTCTTAAGATTAATTAATTAAAACATTTTCTGAAAACCGAATTAACTTTCAATTTTCGGATCAGGTTCTCAAAAATTTTCGGAAATTTCAAATGAATCATTCCTGAAGCCACTATAAAAATATTATGCATGTTGCATAATGAATAAGACTTCAAAGGGGAAGTTGCAAACATATTTATCATGAAGAATAAATTGATTTAAATAACAAAAGCTCTTTCTCTCTCTCTCTTTTTTTAATAGGAAAAAATTTTAGAACAATAAATATTTTATTGCGTACACTACTTTTATAATAGTAGAACAGCATTCTGTAATTGTGAAACGTCAAGAATTACTTCGGTCATTAGCGAAGGGAACAGTTGACATTGACTGATTGCTGATAAGGAAAAGTCTCCCACGAAGTTTTTCTGCAAGTCCCTTTTCATGGAATACACCACCCATAGCTGTTGCACTTCAAGTTTTCAATCCATGACTTTTGTCTGTGACATTCCATGACTTACACAGCAGTTTCTCGACAAAAAACATACTTTTTCATGCAGTTACTTAAACCACTCATTTGCGAAAATTAAATAGTATTTATCTGAGCAAAACTAAGTGCAGTTGTTCTTGAATAGTTTTGAGTTACAACAAATCGCAAACATGTATACTGATTTTGGATTTTTTCTTGAAATTCCTTATCATAAAAATAATTGCAATTTAGTACACTACCAATATCACACAACCGTTTTCATATTTAAGAATATTACATTAAATGAATTGGTTTTCCCTCAAAAAATAAGTTGTATAAGAAAAAAATCATTTTGATCAATAAAATAATTGAATAATTAAAATTTTGTATACTTGTTATGCTTTAAGTAAAAGCATATGCTATTTTTTTGCAGTAATAATATAATCTTAAAATTGAAATATTACTGGTGTATAGCCAATTACTAATCTATACACTTATTCTAAATTAATTACTATAATAATTTAGAATGAGTTTGTTTTTAAATTTTACTCTATTTCAAAAGTTTAGTAATAATTAAATCAAGTTCACAAAAAAATCAAGAAAATAAATAAATTATTAAAATAAGAATAAAATAAGCCAATCTATGAGTTAGAATATGTGTAAACAGCTTTCAGATCTCAAAATAACTGAAATTTGCAGAATGCAAAAGGATTGAACTCAAGAAAAAAGTAAACAATTTTTTGCGATAAAAGTCAACTATCATTGAACAGGTTTAGCAATATCTCACTCAAATTTTAGTTTAAAGATTACTTCTTTAATAGCTGGGAAGAGAGAAAAAGTATGTATGTTGCTCTGCAAAGCAACTTTGGGGCTGGAAAACTGCCAAAATATGGTAGTCCACAAGATTTTCACTTTCTATGTTTGATCCTCTGTAACTAACATACAGCAATTATTCTAAAGAAGATCATTCGGTTTTGAAGCTTACAAAATTAAGAGAAAAATTTTAAACATTTCAAAGCATTAAACTCCCAACTTTCTCCCCCCTTTTTTTTTTTTTTTGGAAAAAAAAAAGCTTGAAGTAATAGTAATAATAAAAATATTTTTTTTAAAAATTAATCAGACATTTTGCAATTTAACTATTATCATTTTAAGTACTTTAAACTAATTACTTTTTGCATTACAATTAAAGTTTACACTGATAACCTTCATGAAAATCACAACAAAAAAAAAAAAAAAAGTAGCACACAAAGAGTTGTTACTTTTTTAATCAAAAAAGGACAAAAATCAAAAAGTTAATTGTTACAAGAGAAAAACAAGAGAATTTACAGGAAAATTTAGTTGCATTATACTATACTAACTTAATTTTGCAGCAGTGTCCTTGTGAGAATCTTCTGGTCTTGTTAATTCAATATCAACTTGCTTTGATAAGTCTTTCAGTCGATTATCTATAAAATTTTATAACATTAAAACATTTTGGAAAGATTAAAAAAATATTTACTTATGTATAATTGATTAAACTCTTAGAAGATTTATAATATGTTAAACATATAAATGTTAACCATAAAATGTCCCTTTGAAGCTTTATATATGGAGAGGATTGCAATTTTTTGGAAAAGAGAAAAAATAGCAATATTATTAATCAAATTAGCCAGAATTTTCTCCTAGAGGTGGAAGAGAGGGTCTTGACTGTTTTTACATGCATATATTGCTTATAGAAATGAACAGTGTCATATCTGCAAAATGGACATTTTTCAAGAGAGGAGTTTGAACTTTTTACAATTTGTTTATTTAATTACCTTATTTGTTTCAATGATTATTATAATATATTTTGTTCAGAAAATAGCTATTGTTTCAGTTTTCTCTCACACGATGGATGTTAATGATGTCAAAAAATTAGAAATAATTATAAAAAGTAGTTTTTACAGTATTGCACCAAAAAAATACAGTTGGCTTCTAGCTTTAATTTTTGAACATTTACTTATGGCATGTAAAGAGCGCAAAAATCTGGAAATTTTGATATAAAAACCAAAACAACGATTTTTTGCAGATATGACACTGTTCATTTATATAAGCGATATATCACCATACTAGGATTGGCAATACGGCTTAACAGTTGCATCACTGGGGGTTCGCTTCAAGAGACACCTGGGAGAACTTTAAAATTCTGTTAATACTAAAATAAGATTTTTTACTTTAAAGATACATTCAATTGATCACTTTTAACAATATTTACAAGTGCATCACACTTGATTTATCTTTTTTTTTTATTTTTAATAATAATATCAGTAACTTTATATCCCAGTGGGAAAATGAATTGTTACCGATGTTACCGAAATTTTCCATGAGCAGGAGCTTACTGGACAGTCCATATTTAAGGAAGGGATTTGACAAGTTTGGGCAGAAATCCTGCCCTGAATTTTAACTCCTGTACATGTACATTTACAGGAATCGCGCTAGGCCGCGCGATTGCGTTATTCCCACAATATTTTTTGAAATCCAAATATAAAAAAAAATTTGCTTGCGCTTAAATTTTAAAAATCCCACTTAAAATTTTGGTCAAGGAGGGAAATCCCACCTCGTATTTTTCCCCAGTGTGAACCTTGATATAGTAAAATTCCTCCTAACAGACACCCCACAAACTCTTCTGAACACACACAGGGGACACTCTTCTGAAGCAGACTGTAGTTAATTTCCCAACAGCAAAACATTGAGCCTAAATTGCAGACACCCCTCAATTATTGACAAATATTTTTGTCCCACTGGTATCCGCTATAGGAAATTTTACTGCATTTAATAAGGCTAGGATAATCAATATTAATAATTATCAACATTATTGTTGCCACATTGGATAAATTAAAAATGAAAAAGTTTCGATTACTTTGGATATTTTTTGCTAATTTCCCCGATTTTATTCCATGCATTTTTATTACAGCTGAAAACTGATTGAAAAAGAATAAAAATAAGAGGAATAACTAAAGTATGTATTTCAAACATCAGAATATTTTGTGTTCTGGTCAGACCAGAATTATTGGTGGAAAAAAAATCTGCCCTCGGCAGGAAATTCTGCCCAGACCAATTTCATGATCAGAGAATTTTTCAATTATCTTCTCATCTCACTTCAATTTTTTTGTTGGTAGAAACTTTTTTGAAAACTGCCTATGTTTCATTAAAAATGACCCCAAAGAGCTATTGTGTTGTTTCCCCCTTAAAAATTAACTGAAATTGGCAGTGGTTTTACTCCCCCCCCCCCCCCCCCCCGAGCACTTTTTCTTGCAGGTTTCTACGAAGACTTGTTACCATTTAGGCTGCAGGCTGCATTTACTTTTTGTGATGTCTAAAATTTAGTAAAAAAAATTTTCATTTCTCTCAAGAATATAAAGAAAATGACAGATTCCTTAAAAAAAAGAAATTCTATGCTAGTGCAGGTGGTTAACTAACCCTGCAAGAGGAAAACGTTGTGCTTTCACTCAGTGCTCAGTATTACTCATTGTTTTGCTTAATATGTAGCTTCGCAATCAAAACAAAATTCTACAATCATTTAAATTTAAAATATTTTTTTTCAGATTGAAATAGTGCAAAAAAGAACTTACTTTGTTCATTAGCTCTTCTCTTCACAGAATCAAAAGAAATAGATTTTTTACCTTTGGTCAAGGGAGTTGAAACCTCTGCATTGAAAAACATAATTATTTTATATTTCATAAGAGTGAAAGATAACATGCTTTGTTAACTATAATTATTTGACACAAGGGAAAAAATCTCCTTTTCCCTTAGCATACCAAACATATAGATAGGTAGAGAAAGAATATATAAAAAAGCCGTGCGCAAAAGAGGAGCGGAAATAGGTGGTGTGGAAAAAATTCTCACGAAAGAGTTCTCAGGTCACTGATTTTGATGCGAGTTCTGGAGGGTTAAGGAACGTTGCCTGTTATCATTAAATGTGAAAATATGAGTGAAATAAAAACATTCATATTATAGGCTATTAAATACTTACGTTGATTCAAAACTTTTTTCTCATCCTTGGGAGTAGAATCTGGATCTGGCTTTAATGCTGATTTTTGCAATGGTGCAGACTTTCCTAAATAATAAATCAAAAAATGCTTTAAAAAACAATAGAATAAATTACATCACTGAATTCCTTTGGTAAAGGATTTTTTATTGGACAAATTTCAACTGCAGATCAGTTGCCTACATGTATGTCCGCTGGATAACATTGCAAAAAATTACACCAGTCGTCACTACATGAAATAGAAACAAGATTCGTGTAGTATGATTAGTGAAGAGCATTTGAATGTGCACCACCCCATGGTGAGAAACACTATCATCACAATTATGAATGTTAAAACTATGTAAGTTTACTATTGATGAGCAGTTAAAATATAATCTATTAGCTCTGTTATGAAGAAAACAAAATTTTTTTGAATTTGCATCATAAAAATTATGTGGCAAAAACATATAAACTTTGTTTGATATAATCATACTGAAATAATCACTTTATTCTTATTAAAGGATGGTTTTTTTTTTTTCTTTATTGATCGAAGATTTAAGTGTAAACCACGAACGTACAGAGCAGCAACTTTTAAACTTCTGTAACTGGTTTTTCATATTACTCATCATTTTCCAAACAGTAGACAATATAAAGCATTAGTAAAATGTCCCCCCCCCCCCCGCCCTTTTTCTTTAAATTATGATTGATCACATTGATCTATCTATATAAATAAAAATGTAAGTGTTCGTTTGTTCATAACCGCAAATCTCCGAAAGTACTTCATCACTGATTGCTTTGAAATTTTGCCAGTAGACAGTGATTCAAGAGGATGGTTTATAGACCCGTTAGAAAAAATCCGACAGGTAGTTCCTTTTTTATTCGAATTTTAAGCAAATTTCTACATAAATTCCCCGTTATGGGGGTGAACGAAACCTTGCACATATTAATATAATATATTGATCGAAAGCGCTGATTTTTCTGCACAAGATGGAATTCATTCGAAGTTTCTAAGTCAAAAAGAAGGCCAGTTATAAGCTTTTTAGTTTGATTTCTCAAGGCTTACCTTGATCCAAAAATAATAATTAGCAATTTCCTCAACTCCAGGTAATATAAGCTATATAAATAAAAATATAAGTGTTCGTTTGTTCATACAAGGCTGAACGTGATCCAGTTTACGGTTACAATCAAGTTCAGCCTTGGTTCATAACCTCAAATCTCTTTAAGTACTTCACCAATTGCTTTGAAATTTTATCAGAACATGTGTTTTTATGTATCACTTTTAATTTATTTCAACTTTGATTTAATTATTTCATTTTTAAATTTTTATTAAGGAGAATGAGCCACTGCAACAATTGGCAAGGTACAGCTATTTTCATTTTGATTTAATAATTTTTTCTGTTTGTGTTGAAGTATTTTTGCACTCGAAGATGAAGGAGAACTTTAAAACAAAGATTACTTATTTTCAATAGCAACAGTTTAATTTAATCATTTTCATTCAAAAATTTTGTGTTTTTTATGTTTGTATTGAAGTATTTGTTAGTATTTTTGCACTCGAAGATTAAATGGAACTTTAAAACAAAGATTACTTATTTTGAATGTTAACAGTTTCATTTAGCTGTTTTCATCCTGATGTTAAAATTTTGTGATTTTCCTGTTTGTGTTGAAGTATTTTTTTAATATTTTTGAACTTAACGATTAAGGGAACTTTAAAACACAGATAATTAAATTTGAACGGCAAATTTTTAATTTAGAATTTTTGTATTTTTGTGTTTGTGTTTCTTCTGTTTGGATAAAGCTTATGTTGGAATTTTTCAATGTGCCGAGCCAGACAATATCAAAATCTTCACAGACAACGGAACAAAAAAAAAAATGACCGCAAGCATTGTGAAAAAACATAAAGCTCAAGACCAATCAATCAAATTGAGCAGTTTAGATCTTCTCATGTGTACAATTATATATTGCATGTTCTAGAATGGGTAAACCAGACAATCTATATTTTCGGACAATGAAACAACAAGAATTGTCAAATGAAACATATTAGAAATATGTGCTTTTTCTTGATTTTCCGTCGAACCAGACTGAGTCACAGCAAAGCGTGGCCGAGTACAGCTAGTTGCAAATAAAACTTACTAAAACATAAGCATGGACCAAAAACAATCATGTGAACATGGGTTTTTCTTCCATAATGTTCCAACCCCCCTCCCCTTCTTATTTTTACATGCATGGGTTATCTTTTTAACCTTAACATCAGGAAACACCATGAAAGGAAATCCTGATAATCTGATGTACAACATCCACAGAATTTTGCTAGCAGAACTATCATATGTGCCATAAGTTTCACATAACCATAGAATTGTTTGCAATTTACAGGGCTAAAAGAGCCAACATGCAAAAAAGAGCAACCTTCTTCGTTCATCATCCTAGAAAATTAAAACCAGTTTATCTCATTTCAGGCACTAGGGCTAGTCATAGGTGAATATCCCTTTAATAATAGTATGTGTATGTCTAAAAATAATTTTGCAAAAAGTAGAGTGATGAAAGGGAAGTCGAGGAAAACAGAGATAAACAAGGAGTCTTTTTTTAAAAATAGCAGAAACAGGGGAAAATGAAACCCTTCAACGAGATTTTTAGCAATACAGTAGAACCTCTTAACCGGCTCGGGATTAACCGGCCTTCACTTTATCCGGCCCATATTTTAAAAATACAAAAAACAAAAATAGTCAAAAAACAAAAAAAAATCTCCCATATTTTGCTAGCCCCTGCTTCAACCGTACTTTTGCCTAACCGGCTTACCATCGGTCCCAATTAAGCCGGTTAACAGAGGTTCTACTTTACTATGTTCTCAAAATAAAGGCAGATAAGGAGAAGATTACTTACTTTGCTTCATACTAGTGATGTTTTCAATAGGACTCTGCTCAACTATTTCGAAAGTTGCATTCTGTGGAGTTTCATTCAATTTCTCTGAAAAAAGTAAAAATAATTGCACCAAAGCAGGGGTTGCACCAGAGAAAATTCAGCTCCGCTTTTGGACCCTTCACAAAATTCCAATTAATCAAAACAGACCATTCACAAAATTCCAATCAATCAAAACGGACCCTTCACAAAATTCCAATTAATCAAAACAGACCATTCACAAAATTCCAATCAATCAAAACGGACCCTTCACAAAATTCCCATTAGTCAAAATGGATCCTTCACAAAATTCCAATCAAAACGGACTCTTCCCAGATTTTGAGCTACCAAACCGTACTTTTCGCAGAATTATTTATTAAATAAGTGGCAAATAATAATAATAAAATTTACCACTACATGTTTAAATTCTGAATTTCTGCAAAATATTTTGATTTTTTTTTTTACAAAATCTTTTTAAAATTCACAAAAAAAAAATTTAACCTGTTAAAAATGTTACATTAACCCCTGAAAAGCAAATACAGGTAAGAGAATTCATATCCTATATTTATCATTCAATCACAAATTAAATTTAATGCTAAAGCTAAAAAGATCATGAGAATATTCTGGACTCACATCTTTGCTATAGTACAGAAACAGATTTAAAAGAGAATTCTTTTCCACTGTTGAAAACATTTTTGGAATAGAAACAGGACTTGTGATTTTTACAGCAGACTATAGTAAAGTATTTGGTTGACAACTCATTTCTTATAATAGAAAATCGCTAATAAGAAATTAAACAAATGTAAACCCAGACATCAAATCTATTGGAGTTCATATGTTTATCCAAATCAGCGTTTCCCAACCGGGGGTTCGAGAAAACGATATTGCAATGGCGCAAATTTTTAATTGCTGATATAACAGAAAAAATATAATGATAAATTTGCATACATATTAGGATGAAGTGTAAAAATGATTTTTTTTAAATAATTTTTTTTTCCGATAGAGTAAAAGTTGTGGATTGACATAGGACACATACGTGCAAAATTTGAAATGTACTTATTTCCACTGCTACATAATATCGAAAACTTGAATCTCAAAGTTGTATCGGAAGATATCATTAAAATATTTTAAATTTTGAATGTATGTTTATCTTTCTATTTCTTCGCTAGCATGAAGAAAGATTACGGAAGTAAAAGTTTATTAAAATGAAATATTTTGCATTATTTTGGCTAATTTTTCATATACAGACCTCAAAGGGGAACCGGAAGATATTTATTCATTGCTTTTAAATTTTGTACTCACTTTTATGACTTTATTAACAACTTTTGATAATTTTGTACATTTGATTCCAAAAGTGGGACCACGCGATATTCATTGACTGATTCCAAAATATGTAATGTTGGAACGGTATGAGAAATATGTTCCTTATTTCTCATACCGTTCCATAACTTTTTCGCACTATCGGTAGAATAATTTTCAACGATATTTTTTGCGAATACATATGTTTACTGTCCCATTAATAATTCAAAAAGAACAAATAATAAAAAGTAATTTTAGTATTTATTTAAACTTAGATGTTGTGCAATTATATTTTTATTTCTTGTCATAAGCTATTGTGCAATATGGAAAATGAATGCGCTAGCAAATTTTAAACTTTTGTTACACGTTACTAACGACTACAGAAGGAAGGGGTTCGCCTTTTTTTCTGGATTGTGGAAGGGGTTTGCAAGGAAAAAAAGATTGGGAACCACTGATCTAAATCAATTGGATTTATGATATTTTAATGAACCATAAAAGCCTGTTTTTTAAAATTAATCTGCATCACAAAAAGCTCAAAAATAAAATAAGTTAACATATTTAAAAATAAGAATGAAATTAATATGCAAGTTCTAATGTAACACAAGTTTAACAGTAACATTCCTTTTCAGATTTATGCTATGTTGATCTTAGTTTATACCAAATCAATTATTACCTTTTTTTTCTTTTGCAACTCCTCTACCAAATTAAGAAGTTGTCTCTTTGAAAGTTTCAGAATGTTTTTAAGGTACAAAAATTATAAACTTCGCTATTTCTAATTTTTAAAATCACTAGAATTTAAACTAGAAAAATCATTATTCAGAAAATAATCTCACAATTAGCACGAAAAATTTCATTGTAAAAACTTACCAGGAATAACACCTTCTTTGGACATTCTTGTCTTTTTTCTTGAGCCCATTGGATGAGGAGTGGTAGGTAATGATTGTTTAGGCCCCATCTTGACTTTATTTGGGGTAACAAAAGACACCCTTCGGCCTTCGGATATTCGTGCAGCAATTGGAGTTTTGGGCCTATCCTTTAAACTAATATATTTTGGAGATGAAAAACTCACTCGAGGCGATTTAATTGGAGTAACAAAGCTAACTTTACGATTTCTCAATACTCTTTCAGAACCTCTTGACATAGTTATATTAGAACTGTCCAACTCTGGAGATGCTGATTTCATGATAGCCTCCTTGTTCTTAACCTGCCAAATAGTTCACATTAAGCAGATAAATATTTTTACATTAGTACCTTCTATCAAACACTACAACAGCGAAGTTTCTACAAGATAAACTAATCTTGAGAATAGTTATCAGAGCTCATGAGACTAAGAAGGTTACTGAGAGGTCAAAAAAAAAAAAGAGGGAAATAAGTTTTTTTCTTTCTTTTTTTTTTTTCAAATTAAATACTATTGGAAGAACTTCCCGTTACATGAATGGATATTAAATACGCTTTGCTTTTACGATGTCACTACCTTCTACTTATAAAGAAAATGCTTATTCAGTTGTTTTTCATTTTTAAGCACCCTCTCCCATATTTTGAAGAAAATTTATGGCACGCTTATTTGGTATTTTATGGTAACTTTGTTCTTTGCGCTAAACTTTCTACTTTATGTCATTCCACAGCATAAAAGTATACTATAGAGGAATATTTTAAAGGAGCAAATGTTGGCATTATAGTTTAGTGTGAGAGCTTGCATGTTGATTCTAATTACTATCAGGGTTTGTTGATTTAAATCATGATTTAAATCAAGTGATTTTAAAAAAAAAAACCATTGATTTGAATCATCAAAAAAAAAAAAAAAAAAATTCTAAAAATTGATTTTAGTCTTAGAAAAAGTTTGTTTTAAACATAAAATGTGCTGCATTTACAACCTCTATTTCAAGCAAAAAACCCCCTCTGTGTATTATATATTTCATAACTTTAGAACAAATTTTTTTAATGTTACAATATTATTCTTACTCTTCAGATGTCTTAAGATCAAAGCATAATTCATTTAACAATTCATACTGCAATTCAGAGTAATCATGATCCACTTAATGTGTTTTTAATTTTAATAATAGTATTTTAGTTCTACTTAATAGATACCACACAATAGATAATTCAGGATGATAGTGCTTGAAGCAAAGTTGTTTAGAATTTAGAATATGTATCCTTAAAGATGTTCCATCCATGTACCATAATAGTTTTTTTCTTGTGAAATATTTTTTATCTTGCAATTTTCAATAAAAATATCTGAACATCTGATTAAAACAAAAAGCTTCAGTTTTTAGTAATGAACGGAATGAACATATGATTTTACTAAATGGGTAGATTAAAAAATATTTCAAGTTGATATTTCCTTTATAAAATAGACAAACGAATAAATGGCACTCAATGTAAAATTAAGTGCACACAATTAGTTGTTTGATTTTTTCAGCTTTCAACAGCAAAAGAATTCAAATTAAATTTGTTCATTTTTTTCTCAACATTATTCCTGGAAGAGTTAAATTATTCGTATTAAAATTTGATCATTTTTATTATTTAAAAATATCTACTGTAGTGAAAATGGCCTAAAATGTCTTTTTGCATAATGTTTAACGTGTCATATTATTTGTATAAGTGTAACATAATAAATATCCAGTCTTTAGGGTCTGTTTGAAAAAATCAAAAAAAATCTGATTTAAATTTAAAAAATCCAATTTAAATTGAAAAAAAAAATCTGAATTTTTTTTAAAAAATTTTAAGTCACGAACCCTGGTTACTGTTGGATATTTATAATGATTTTGATTAATTTACATTGGAGCTAAATCTTACATGCCCCCTTCTTTTTTGTTATACTGCCTGCAGATAGTAAAAAAAAAAGGAGTTTTTTTTTTTGTAGATAAACCGCAGGCTGTACAGAGATAAAACAGCAGTGAAAAAATATAATAAAAGTGTGTTCTGCCCTGGGCATATAATATTGGGGACCTTTTACATAATAAAATTGTAAGCATACCCTCCCCTTTCCAGGTAAAGTCCTGATTTGATTATTTGCACCCCCCCCCCCTCGTACGTAATTTGTTAATTCTCGTATAAATGTGGACATATTGGAGTATGTTAGCATTTAATGCTTTTTTGTGTTCCTATCAGTTATGCAGCAATGTAACAAGAAAGAATCTTGTTAGTAAAAAATATCTATATATAATCTGGAGAATCTCTACCCATACAGCACTTTTTTCAATCCCTTATCCACAGGACTGCCCTATTAGGGCATTTGGTTTTTGTCTAATATGCATTTGGTTTCTGTAAACATTGCAGGTTTACTGATTCGCATCATGGCATTATGCATGCAGGCGGGAGCCTTGCTTTCTTGGAAAGGAAAATATGCTTGTTTAATTAAAGTGTTGAGTGAATAGCTTTTGAACCTATGCAAGAGGCACGCAAATAACGTCACGCTCTCAGTCTATTAGCATGGATGAATCAATAAATTGTTCTTTTGCGAACAAATGAGGGTCTCCCGCTAGAGATGTTTTGAAGGAAGAGCGTCTCCCGCCTGGACTATTTTGATGGAGGATATCGGAGAATTTTCAGAGGGAATCCCGTCATCCCGCTATGAATTTTAGCCCCTGCAATAGATAAGCAATTCAATAGTTTTCAGGGCTATAGAGGCAAAATGGGAAAGCTCCTTTCGAATTTCCCTTGAAATTATACAATAAAGCCGGCTTTTTTTTAAAAAAGGAAAGACCGGCCGGCTTTTATTAAAAAAGGCCGGTCTTTATTGGCCTTTTTCAATTAGATACAATACTATTTACTTTTTGTACCTATACTATGTCCATTTATGTTGCTACTGTTAATTTGTGTAAAATGAAGCTTAAATCTTTCTTTTAATGGAGTTAATTTAAAATTAGATTCAGAATTATTTTGCAACCTGAATGCATTTTACAATACTGATTGCCATTTTCGTGTTTGTGTGCTTAATTTTGTAGGACTCTCTCAAACTCTTGCCTAATATTATAGCTATACAGAATCTATTTTTTTCAATACAAAAGGAGAAGGAAATTAAATCCAGGTTGGGAGAGGAATCAAATTTGGTTTCTTCTACAGTTGAGCACAATACCTTATCTTAATACATATGAAAAGCTATCCCAGGGTTTGCACTAGGCCACGCGATTCCCGCAATATTTTTTGAAATCCCACTCAAAAAAAATTTGTTTGCGATTTAATTTTAAAAATCCCACTTAAAATTTTGGTCAAGGTGGGAAATTCCACCTTGTATTTTTCCCCAGTGGGAACTCTGTATCCAAGGTTCCCACTCTTTTTTTATAACTAAAAATAAGCACTTTCTAAGACTTTTCAAAGTCATTTTCTAAGACTTTGAATAAATTATTGTGGAGCACACACAATACCATTTAATAGATGAAAATCAATTTCGATCAAGTTGAATGTTCTTACAGATATGTTAAACTTAAAATTTTAATATATAAGTGTATCTTCCCAAAAATTATACATAAAAACATAAACCCAGTCTCACTTTTACAAATATGCGTATTGTGTATACATATAAGTAATATGTAAAGAAATATTAAAATAGAGATATCAAGAAAAAAAAAGGAAACTTATCACAATCTTCAAGGTTTAAACACTAAAAAATCTTAACTTAATACTTGAATGTAAGACTTATTTTGTTTGTACTCCTGTTCGTTTTTTAATTATTAAAAAAATATTTAAGAAGCAGAACAAATATTTGCATGAGAGTCATTCCTTGGTGACCATCTTATTGTTATTTTTTTTTTCCGATATGGATCTAAATTATTATAATAATAAAGTAAATTAACACTACCGTCACATGTTGTAGGGCATTAGAAGCTTGGGGGGGGGGGGGGATTAAAAAATGTGACTGATGTTACTTTTGCCAGTCACCAGTAAGCTTTTTAAATCCCCTTAATTTCGCACATAAAATCTTAAGCCAAAAAAGAAGTGGGGTACCATTATTATAACTATGATAATAATAATTTTGATCAATTTCAGAAAAAAAAAGGCAATTTTAAAAGTCAGCAACATAATTAAATTTTAATGTCAGTGGAATTACCCATGAACTTGAACTTTTTGATCCATGGTTTAAAAAAATAAATCTGCAATTATATGAAAGAAAAATAAAAGTGGTGAGGGTTAGTTAAAAATTTTATGAATTAATAAATGGTCAATTAAAAGTACATCAAAAGCCTTGCAGATAATACTTAAAAAACATTTACATTTCAATTAACTGCTTTTTCTTTTTCAGAAATCTTAGTGTTCAATTCTCTAATTTCGGATGCTTTTTCTTTAATATCCCTACAAAGTGAATTGGCTTTCATAAAAAGTGAAAAAGTGAAATGTTTTTGGATGACTCTGGCTTATTACACAGTTCTTCTGCTGAATTTTCCATAACTGTGACATCAGCTTGAAGAAAAGCTTTATTTTTATTTTATATAATTTAACTCTTTTTTTTTTTTTTTTTTGCTCTTCCAAATGGAGTATATATTTTTGCCTTGAAGAAGAGACAAACTTTCAGGTCATTCCATATCAAATCATCCAGCCACAAATGAAAATGAAACCTATGGTCTCGGATTCTTATGATTTTTTTTTTTTTTTTTTTTTAGTTCTTCATTTTACTATCACGATTACCCCTGTAAATTTTTTTGTTGCTATCTTTAATACTTTTTGAGACATCAATTTTCTAAAGCGTGTTTAAAGAGACGTTGTTTAAGCAAAAAATTCATAACTTTGCCAATTTTCATGATATCACAAAAAAAATTTCCCTAAAATGTTCAGAATAACTTATAGAATTAGACAAAAATGCATTTAAACAAATACATATTAAATGGTGCAGTTAGTACCAGCCCAAACTTGGATTCATAAATATTTTGAAGAAAAAACATGAAATTTTAAAACAGCAATAAAACTAAAAGGCACTGCAGTAATCAAAATATTTTTTTAAAAAAATAATCCTCTAAGTATAAACTAAAAGGTTCTGAAATAAAATTGGTGTTTTTTTTTACTGCCAATATATTTATTTCACAGTAAACAATTTAAAAGTATGTACAAAATAGCTTTCACAACATTACAAGTTTTTGCTTCTTATTGTAAAATACTAATTGCTTTAAAATCATAAAATACAGACAATATAATGCAAAAAAAGATTATTTTTACAAGAAATAAGTTTGTAATTTAATGTTTATAAAGTTAAAAAAAGCAACATAAAATTGAGGAAGAAAAAGAACTCACTGAATCATGATTTTTTAAAGTATCTAAACATAATGCAGGCTCATTTCCTATTTACAACCTGTGACATACCAAATGACCAAAAGTAACTTATTTTTTAAATAAAACTATTTTAAATAAAAATTTGTGTAAGGCAATACCTTTTTTTTTTTTTTTTGTCCTTGAGTCTGTTTTAAAATGTTTTTGCACTGGAGATCAATTGAAGCTATCTCCTTTTGCAGAAAATAATACATTCTACCTGATGCTAATACTAACTGCACCATTTAATAGGTATTTGTTTAAATGCATTTTTGTGTCTAACTCTGTAAGTTATTCTGAACATTTTAGTGAAAACATTTTTGTGATATCATGAAAATTGGCAAAGTTATGAATTTTTTGCTTGAACTACGTTGCTAGCACAAAATTTGTCCGTAAAGCGAAGACGTCTCTTTAAACACATTTTAGAAAAGTAATACCTCAAAAAGTATTAAAGATAGCAACAAAAATATTTACAGGGAAAATCACGATAGTAAAATCAGACCTGCCAACCTTACAAAATGAAAAAGCAGGAGAAACAGGACCAAAAAGCAGGAGAAATTTCTGTACCTGAGAACTAGTTAAATGCTAATATAAAACTGATATATTTTTTGTTCTTATGTATAAATTAACATAAAAATTAATTCACAAGATATAAGATGCATATCTTATAAGTTATTCAATTTTAAATTAAAAATAAAATACTGATTTATGCTGTTTTCTTTCTTAAGATCATTTACTACATTATTTCAAATGTGTTTTGTTAGTTAAGATAATTTAGAACAAGAAATAAAAATATTTAAGTGATTACAATATGAATTTTGATGTGGTTATGAAATGAAAACCCTAAACAAAAAAAATTATGTTATGAAACGGCGGCCAGTAAAAACCTTTTGAAAACAAAATTGCCAAAAGTATTAATAGTCTTTAAGTTTTCTTAATTTTTACTACAAAGAGATGAATGTAACTGAAGATAACTTCAGACTTTTTTTCCTTCTTAAAAAGCAGGGGAAATTTTTGCATTGGCAGGAGATAGGAAATTGACCATAAAAGCAGGAGTCTCCTGCCAAAAGCAGAAGAATTGGCATGTCTGTAAAATGAACAAATAAAAAAAAAAACATAAAAATATGAGACCATGGGTTTCATACCCTGGATGAAGTAGGATTGACCCTTTCTCATTTCTTTTGTAATGATATTCATAAATTTTATTACAATTATTGACATTCTCAAAATGAGATTCTGAGCAGTATCAGATTATTCTTTCAAATTTTCCACTTCTAATGACTTATTTGCACTAAAGCCATGTTCTACAGTCGCTTGACTGTGTGATAAAATCAAAAAATTCGTTTAACCCTTCATAATTTTTCACTTTCCAGATCTTTGTTTTAAAAAAATCACATAAAAAGCTGATCAGAAATTGTATTTAAAAAATACGGTAATTTAAAAATCAACTTTTGTATTAAAAAAAGCACTTCTAAGCACCTTTGATTAAAAATAAGTACTTCTAAGGGCTTTTAGAAACAAAAGGTCAAATTAAGCACTTATAAGCACCCGTGGGAACCCTGTGTATCCTACTACAGATTCAAGTACATTCTTCTCACTTAAAATTGATATTTTAATGTTAAGAATTTACTTACTTTAAAATATTTTATTATAAAATTTATAGTTATAATAAAATAAAATTAGTTACTTAAAAAAACTTGCAATAAAGAACTATATTCATTAATTTTTTTCTATCATATATTTTACACTACAAACAAAAAAGTCTTTTGCTCAAGGCGAGAAGAGTAGGAAAAACAGTGATTCAAAGAATCTCCCCTTTCCTTTAACAACATACTACTTACATAATCCCTATTAGCTAAACTAACTTACCTACAGCACTACTGATGTCAAAAATTTAAAAGAAGTTGTCTGTGGTGAGTAGTTGGCTCACTACAAGGATTTTTTTTATATACATAATATTAAAATTTTTTAAGATAAATATCATTCTAGTACAATTTAACATTGATCAGCTGATCTGCTTCAAGATGGGCATCTTTTATTTTATGCTATTTGACAAATAGCTTTTATTTTTATTTGGATCAGAGAACTAGTTAAGGTTCTGAAAAAAGTTTTAAAAAATAAAGATGTTTTAAAATATACAAAAGATTATGAGTAAAAGACTAAGGCAAATGATTGGTAATCTTTAGTTCATATAGTAGTGTCAAGTGAACTTCTGAATTTTTAATAAAAATCTTTGAAAATAAATCATTTATATTGCATTGAATCTAAATAAATTTGAAATAAGCAACACTTTCTCTTTGCTATTTCTGTGATATATCATTCTATGAAATAATTTTCATTCTTATTTCAATTATTTTGCTATTGCAGTAATAATTTAATTGTGTAAATGATATAAATGTAATTTTTTATTCAATATTTTTTTGGAAAAATTTTTTAAACATATTTTTTAATAAAAGCCGGCCTTTTTTAAGCGGTTTAAACCAAAAAAACCGGTCGACTTTTTTTGTCCCGGCTAAAATCCGGCAGCCCTGCAATAAAGTCATAATTTATGAATTAAGCAGTTGTGAATGAATGAATATTATAAATTTATGTTTCAATATTTTTTATTAACCCTTCAGAACTTGTGCTGTGACTGTGAGCAAAATACTCACACCAAGAGAAAAAATTATATCTGGTATTTATGTTATATTTCATAAAAGCAGTATATCTGTGTGATAAATTTTGAGTAAGATTTGGTGCTTAAAATAAATAAAATGGTTTTGTCCTTGAAAATATTTCATTTACTAGCATTATTTGAATAACAGGTGGTGTGAGAAAATTCTCATATGCACTTTCTCAGGTCACTCATTTTGATGCAAGTTCTGAAGGGGAAATAAAAATTCCTTTGACTTCAATGATACTAATAAATATTTCATTCTGATGACTATTCAGTATTGGCTGAGAACTAAGTACTCAACAAATTGGTTGAGTAGGCCAAGTACTGGGTAGAGTATATTATATTAAATAGCATAAATTGACAAATTCAAAAAAATATTATAATTAAGAAAAGATTAAAATCATGATTCACCAAAAATTATAATGGCTTAAAAATAAAAATTCTGAATACATTATACATACAGTTATTATTTCTGAATTCTCAACTGTGTATGTCTCACGTCTCGGTGTTTCAACAACAGAGTTCATTTTATCATTATTAAATTTTTCTTCTTTATTCTAAAAAATAAAGTAAGAAGAAACTTTAAGATTTTAGAAACAGATTTACAACAAGTATTTTATTGTTCATGTCTATAAAATCTTACCTTTTTAGAAGAATTTATAATCTGCTGTTCCATAGAAAGAAAGCTATCATCCATATCAGCTTTTCCAGAGAGAAGAGCAGCAATTATTTTCTCAGCCTGTAATAATTTGCAAATAAATAAAATTGTACTTGGATGTATTTGAAACAAGATTGCAAGAAAGGTGGGTTTTCTTGTTTGTTTTTTTTTTCTTTTAGAAAAGACCAGTTTGGAAAATTGTATTAAAAAAAGACTGGCCATCTTATTTCACATGAGCTATTTCCCAGAAATATGTTATTTTGCAATCATAAATTTTCAATTTTTCAACCTTGCACTAGGGGTAAGGATACAGTTTGACATTTTTTAGAAAGACAAGTTATGTATTTTTGTTTAAACTGCAAAAGTTCATAAAACATCTTCATTTATTTTAGAAACATTCAGATTTAAACTCGTCAATTCGACAAAAAAGGTCATTTACATCCTATTACATAAATCATACAGAAATTCCATAAATCTAGCTTTTATGAGTTGTTTTAAGGTTTATAATAGGGTACTAGTAGTAGTAATTTAATGGGGGGATTAAATTTAGTTTTAAGCTGTTTCTCTTTTTCAAATAAATTTTTTTTTAAGCTTATTTATTGCCGTTCTTTTAAATACGAAATGCACATCTATATTTTTCTTACTAAACTAAAGCCTTACACTCCAAATTATGTTTGCTTCTGAAAACATTAATAAAACTATATATTTAAAAATCATACATTAAAAAATTCAAGCATAAATAGTTTGAGGGCAAGCAATTGCACTGCATGGATGGCAATGACTGTGGAACGATGGTAACCACAGCACCATTTGTGAAATATCTTTAAGCAAATATATAACAAACTTAATGATTCTTTACAGATAACTGTATTATTATCATGTTTATGCAATTATCTCGATGTTGCTAGTTTATAAAATTATACATACTCCACATCTGATAAGGGAAATGTCTACAAGAAATTGGAATGGGGGACCTTTAATGATGCACAAAATCTCGTCTCCAATATATTTTATCTGACGCCTTCGTTTCATCTGCAATTTTTACATTTCAATTTTCCCTCCTTTTTGCACTTTTTGTAACATTCTCTCTTTAGTCTTTGCCTTTTCATATTCTTCGGAATTATCTTTAGTTTTTGCCTCTCCTTTCATTTTCTCTCATTATCCGTTTGTCGTTTTATGCAATCAACATGCTTTTAACTTTTTTACTTACTTAAACTATCCATAATTTAACATTCAACAATAAAAGCAAACTATTAGATAAACTACAAATCAAAATTCAAGTTAAAATAAAGAATTGCAGAATTTACATCAATCCTTACAATAGCTTAAAATTATCAAAAATAAAAAGTACACTAAAAATGTCTTAAAATCTTCACAGCTATTTATAATGAGATTCTGGCGGGTGCGCTATAGCTCTTAACGAGGGTAGGCACCATTGAAAGAGAGACTAGTACACTAAAATTAAGAATTAAATTTATTTTAGGGTCATCAACCATTAACAATCGGGAATACATGAAATACTGAAATAGTTAAATAATATTGCTAAATTTTCTCCCATCCAAGAAACTCCAAACGCCTCCATAAACATATAAAGTTTGGAGGGGATTTACTCTAAACTTTGAATTTTAACCTCTGGGCGAAACTTTACATTAATCTTTGTTCTGACAATTTGTGCTGAAGAGTAGTGGAATATAGGAAAATATTGGCTATCTATGATCAGAATGAATACATCATAAATAATAAAAACATCAACGTGTTTTTCTCTAATTACTCTGCGATTTTTAATTTATGGATACTATATGAAATAATAGGTGGCCAAAAAAAAAACTTTCTTCTAGCAAAAGACATTGAAATTTTACAACATAACAAAGGAAAAAAGAACCTACAGCAGTAAAAATATAATACTGCTGTACAGATACTAAATTATAATTCCCTAGGATCAATAGCGAATAGATTTCGGAAAAAGAAATACATCCATACCTTCATATTTGCTTTAACTCCATGAATCCTAGCATACTTTTTTAATTCCGAGTATGGTAAGAGCTTCAACTTTTCTTCGGTTGTCGGGGTTTCCATTTTCAATACTAAATAGCTAATAATAAAAATACAACACAACAGACAGTGCTAGCAGTTACTGCAATTTTCAAATCAAAACTGCAATGGCATTCAAAAACATCAGACAAATTGTGATTGGTTATTTCTAGTGTTGCCATAGCAAACTTCTAAAATGCATCTCATTAAAGTAGCACTGAAGTAACACCTATTAACGTAAAGGAGCAATCCGAAACTAAATTCAGAGACTAAAAGCAAAACTAATTTATTTGTTTGTTTGTTTGTTTACGACCATTTCAGGTCACATAAATATTCGAGTTTATTTGCTATTCTCAAGGATATGCCTCAAACTCTCGTCCAATATGACAGATAGAACAAGACAGCACAACAGATTTTAATATACAGAGAAGGAAATACACCCAGGGCAAGGTGGGAATCGAACCCACGCCTCTTTCTCTCCGCGCAGGGAGGCACCGGAGCCAGTCGATTTGACCGCTCAGCCACTGAGGCCCCAACTAATTTATTTTTTCGCTGTAATATTAGCATTATAGACGTAACACAGATTTATCTTTTTAAATCTATTTTATGTGTAGCTTTTATTTAATACACGACGAAAGTGTTTTAGTACTGCTATAAAGGGTGGTTTTATTACTGTTATTAACTGAGTTTCATTTTCTGTTCACTGCTGATGTTACCAGTCTAGAAGACACTTCAAAACTCGGGTGACCATATTCCTGAACGTCAATTTGGGGACGTGTCCCCAAATCCGCAGGCAATTTGGGGACGCCAAATAAATGTTTCGGGGACATCTTTGGGGACATAACAAACCAATACATATTCCCTTCTATTATGAAAAATTACTCTCATTAATGTAATGAGAGGGGTATCCAAAGGTAGCGTTGCAAGGCTTTCAAAATGCCCGGTTTATTCCCGGGAAAAAACCGGGTTTTTTCCCCGGGAATTTAAAGCAAAATCGCGAAATTTGAAAATTCCCAAAAACTGGGAACATTCGATTTTTTCTTTTTTGCAAATAATAATTTTAAAAATAATTGTTTTGAGCTTATTACACTGGAAATTTTTAAAAATACATTAAAAAACAAGGGCGCAATTAATAGAACTTTATTTAGTAATGCTATGTTGTGTTATGTGAGCTGTGCACAAGGTAGTCTCTTACCTATCATAATTATTCCTTGTTTGTGTGTGTGTGTGTGTGTGTGTGTGTGTGAAGTAACTTTTAACAAAAAAATATAAATAAATAGAGAATAAGAGAAAAAGGTAGTGACAACGATTAGACATTAGTATTTTCAGGGGATAAGTCATATTACAGGGGGAAAAAGGTATCTAGAGTTCATAATTGGAAAGTATTTATTAAGCAATTTCACCTGAGAATTTCACCTAATTTGCAGCAAACGAGTGAATCGGAATTTGAAATGGATTAATTCCTTTTCCACAATTTTTCTATAGTTAAAAATGATATATGTGCAAGAGTAGATAGTATTGTTATGTTATTGTTCTTAAATAAATTTTGCTTAAATATTAATTTTCTATTTTGCATCGTAATAACTATTAAAAATCCCGCTCTGCATTATTTTTCTGTTGTCGTCAATAAAAGGTACGTTAGCACAGCACAAAAAAGAATTTTATTTTGATGGTTTTCACTATATGATGATAGGAGTAACATTTCATAATATTAATTGTATTTAAAATATTTATCTATTTTAGATAAATAAGATAATTAATTTTCAAATCTGATGCCTAATGATTTTTTTTAAATCTCTTCAGAGCGTATTATAAAAATTATTTCACTTTTAGTAATAAAACCTTTAATGAAAATAACAAAGCAAATCAAAATGCAAATCACATGTTATATTGGGTAATTTAATAAACAACTATTCACCTCAGCTGGTAATTATTTGCTGACGAATAATAATTTAGGAATCAACATTTAAATAATAACTGAAATGGTTTTGGGGAGTTGAATTAGTAATATTTTTTGTACCAAAGGTGAAAGTTCTATTCCAGAGTCCTGAAGTTTTTAATGATGAAATCACTTAAGTCATCAATAAAAACAAAATATGTAACACATAAAAAATTTAAAACAAAAAAAAAATTGAAATGTATAATGGTGCTTTAAATAGTGTTTTTCATAAAAATATCCCTCCAAATGTGTTGGTAAAGTTGCAATAAAATGCTATGAATGAAACAGATAAGTTATTTATGTATGCATTATTTCTTACAGTAATTTGAAATCTATGAATAAAGAAGAAAAACTATTTTGAAGGTTAATCTTATTTTCTGCAAAAGTAACAAAATCAATTACATTTTTAGAATATACAATATATTGCAACAAAAAAGCTTTTTGAATTTACAAGTTAATTTTATGAATTAAAGGCTTGATATAAAAGTGTTTGACGCTATAGAGCATATTTCTAGAATAGAAATAATATAAGATTACAATTTTAGATGCTCTGTAACAATAGTTGAATACTGAAAGCATTTTTATATTGAGTAAATAATTTATGTTTATTTGAAGAAAGCTTAAGTTTGTTTTTTCCCCTCAAAATTCCCAATGTTCCCAAATTTCCCAGTTTCTTCCCAAAAATTCCCGGGTTTTTTCCCTCACTTCAAAATTTAAGGGTTTTTTGCATCTCTATCCAAAGGGTATCCAAACATATTTCCTACAAAATGTACGCATATTTTCTTAGAGCGTTAACTGTTAGAAATTGAATCATTAAGGCAACCAGGGACATAACTAGAGGGGGGCAGACCGGGCGTACGCCCCGGGCGGCAGATTATTTTAGGGGCTCCAAATTGACTAAATGTGTGTGTTTACCTAAATACATATACTTTCTTGTGTATATAAGGGAGGAGGGGCGCTAAATCCTGGTCTTGCCCCAGTTACCCGTTTGGTCACCCTACAAAACAGACGGCTCAGATGTCACTCCAGATGTTATATACAACTTTATGTCACACCCTTGATAAATTTCTTCCTTTCTTTCATCCTTCATGCTGCCACAATATTGCACAAAGGTTGATATGTCAGCATGCATAATCTTGCATACACGCTGCCTCAACATTGTTATGTTACTCCATTTATACTGCCTACGGGCTGCCACAGCATTGACTGTCAAATTGTATGCAGTGTATAATGTCAGTATAAAATCAAGGTGCCTTATTATTTTTGCAATATTTCATTCACGTTGACACCTGCAGTTAACACACTGATATGATAGTTCTTTGTCAGTATAAATCAAAGTGTCTTATTTTTACAATATTGCATTCACCTTGTCACTGACAGTATATACTAATATGACAGTATAAAATCAAGGTGCCTTATTTTCGCAATATTGCATTGTTCTCATTTTATTCGACACGTGATTTACACTAAACCATTATTCTCACAGTAGTTAATCACACATCTACTGTCTCGGGTTACATTCATAAATGCGATAATGCATACGTAGTTTCTGAAAGCAATATTCCACCACATTACATTTTATTGTTGAACAACCCAACAGACAAGAAACCACGCGTGGGAGTGTGAAGAGATCTGCAGGAAACACGCCCAGTGCTTCTTTCAGAATTTTTGCTTCGGGAGAGCAGGTGAAAAACTAGGAGGGGAATGATGATAAGAATGAATAGAAATGATGATAATATGCTTTTTTTTTTTTCAATATATATATGGTAGATTCTGGATCAAAAAAACAAGAAATTTTAGACTAAGGTTGGTGAAGAAAGGGGAGTGGGATTTTCGAGCTTCTGAAATTTTTCTAATTGAAATCTTATAAATGTCATTCTTAGGCTGGCTTTGGGGTCCCTCCCCCTGATTTTTTTTTTCATTTTATGTCCAGATAATGCAATTTTAAACTCTTAGAGGACATTAGAGGTTGAGGGGTTCTTCCCCAAGAAAATTCTCAATAGTAGTCTTAAAAATGCAGTTTTACTCTATTTTTCGGAACTAAAGTCCTGTATTTTAAGCTACTTTTGGTGACGCTACTGATAGTTTTCGGTGTCTTTCTCCGACACCAAAGTGTTTCTGAAACTGAACCCTTAAAAGGGCAAATTCATGGTATCTTAGATCATGTAGAAGGAAGAGAGAACCAGAGAGGATCTAACTCGAAAATTTTCCAAAACTGATGTTTTAAAAATGAAATTTTAGGCCATCTTTTGGTCACGTTAAGAAAAAAAAAGGGGTGAGTCGGGGCCGTGCTCTGAAATATTTTACAACCTGAAGTCTTAAAAATAGCAGTTTTAGGCGATTTTTTGGTAGCATTAGGGGGGAAAAGAAGATGTATCTAAAGTTCTTCCGGGAAAGTTTTAAATATGTCTTAAATCGCAATTTTTGGAATCTTTCATTACATTAAACAGATGTAATATTGCAAAAAATGTGGGGCACATGTACATATTTATGTTTTTACTGGCTTGAAAAACAAAGATCATTGATCACTGACCAGTCAAGCAGAAGATCACCAGAATCTAGATTTAAATGCTTTAAAATAGAAATGTGCATTGTTTTTAAAAGATATTTGTCATTGTTTCTAGAAAATTTCCAAAAGTCCTCTTTGTTGACCTTGTTCCATTCTAAACAGAGAGCTCTGTTGCAGCAGCGCCACCTTGTGTATAAAAAGCTGAGATTGGCACTTGAGCCCAGAGACTGAACGATGTAACACCCAAGAGAGGGCAGTCCGCCCCAAAAATATAAAGAGTTTAACATACAGTCCACTTCAGAGTTCTTATTATTTTACAGACCTAAAATAAACAATTCAGTTTCAAAGTAACAGTGAAACATTTTATTGCCAACCGTCTCTCTTTGCAACTATAGGGAAAGATTTGGATAACAGAAGTATGGATCAAAAGGTTCCTATACCATATGTAAAAAAAGAACCAATACTAATAAAAAGCAGCGTCTTTTAGAAAGGGATTATATTCATGAAATTTAATGGAGATTGTATTGATTAGCCTGTATTCTGAACCAGGGCCACCGAGAGCCAAGGCGGGCCCCATGTCAGTTTTGTCGCCCCCCCCCCCTTCTCCCCAACTCCCATTACACTTGCATCTTAACCATAGAAAAATTTTATCCACTGCACTACTCTGATGCCATCTGAAGGAGCGGAGCTTTGACGTTTCACATTTTGTTGGCAGTGAGAGATTAGTTCAATGACTACCCAAAACTGAGGCCACTTTATTTCCTCTATATTTTAAAAAATTTATTTTTCCTTCTTCCTCCTTCCTGTTCTTTTTTTTTTTTGAAATTAATCTGACTTTTTCTCCCCGGGGGGGGGGGCAGTGCCTCCCCCCCCCCCGGAGAGATACCTGAAAGAAACACTGAACACGCCGCCGATAGGAACCGAACGATGGGTAAAACTCTTACCAACCCAACGCATGCGCTGCTCAACAGCCTACTATTGGATGTTAGTTACCCTGACGACAACAGCATAGAATCAATGTCGTTTTCAACTATTTTTTGTAACATTGATGCAGATAACTCTTATACAGTATTGATAATGTAATGCAATATCAATGTTGTTATTTAAAGGTAATTAACATATATGTTGCATACATGCTGTTATTACAGTATTGTTATGTCAACATTTATGCAACCTTTTAAGAGTATTTAAGAAGTTCACATTGAAGCTGTCAGTATATTGTCAAGGTCTATCAAGGTTGTTGCAAGATGTTTTGCTAATAGGGTAGCTATCGAGAGAGGCAATCATATATTCCTCAAACCTATTTTTAAAAATTGTATTATTTAAATCTCCTTCCACGTTTTTGAAATTATTAAGAAATTTTTTTTTACTTACTGTAATAAAGGCAACACACGTACAAAAAAAAAAAAAAAAACATTAAAAAACAAAAACAGCAACAACAAATGCGATAAGCGACTTTCACAAAGAGTTCTACAATATCTATGATAAACAACACCTTACACACAGAAATTTTCTTCTCAGACCCAAACGTACTTAAAAACAAGCTTTAATTACTGCCGTTATAACGTTGAAAATACTGCTTCATTCAATAATAAATGGCATATGTTTCCATTCATGAGAAGATTTCATATCTATGATTTAACTAGAAATCGCTGAGAAAAGGGGGGTAAAGGAAGAAAATCCGAGTTTTTACCGATTTTCTAAAAAGGCACCTGGACCCACCTAAAAATCTTAAAAATAAGTTTAAAAGAGAAGAATTTCGAGCTAACGTGCTTGACTATGAAGGGAAGTTAAGACTTGACGTAATCGAGAGCTTTTCCGCTGAAATGAGTTTTGTCCAAAACACAATCCAAAATTGGGCAAAACGCCTGCTGAAGGGTAGCCGAGACAGTGGTGGCGCCAGAGATTTTCCGACAGGGGGGCAAGCCTCCCCGACGGGGGGACAACAGGTCCATCATTTAGGTGACCGGAAGATTCCCCCCTCCCATCAACTTTTAGACGTTTTTCGCTTTAATTCATACTTTTGTTTTTGCTATGAATCTTTTCCAATCCTTAACTAAATTAGAAAAATAATATATATATAATATATATATATATATATATATATGCAGTATAGGGCCCCAAATTCGGAATCCCGGAATCCGAAAGACCCAAAATCGGCAGCTGGAAAAAAACAGCTTTTGTTTTTTGAAGAAAAATCGGGAAATATTTTGCACCTTTTTTTTTTTTATTTGGGGGAAAAGAAGGAAAATAAAATGTAATGGACATGTTGAAGATCGGAAATGTGCAGGTTTCAAAAAAAGTTATTTCGCAATTTTCTGAAAAGGGTTCGTTTTTGCGATTAGAGTTTTTATCAGTTGTTGCTTTAATTCTGAGTTAATATAAGTTAATATATTGTTTTCCTCGTAGTTTCATTATATTTATTTTGTAAAATGAGCTCTAAGTTTCGGGCGATACAGAACGTTCGCGAAATTGAAATTCGGCGTTTCTCGCATTTTTCCGATAGGCTGACTTTTTACTGCAATTAAAAGTCTTTAGTAAGTGGATATAGAATATAAAATCCTATCAGAATTTGACGGAATTCTTTTCTTTTATCGCTTAATAAAAGAGGGGAAAAATATTATCGGGAAAAGTCTAGATTTTTCGATGTTTTGCCTCGAATGCAAGCAGACTCCAACTTCGTTTTTTGTGCTAAATTTCGCGACTTATAGACGAGTATATGCGATAATAAAAAGTGCTATACAGGAGCAAAATGCTAATAAAAACTTCCAAAGCAAATTATATGTGCTCTGATGCTGCTTACAAAATTTTTTGAATGCGGACCCAAAATATATATGTAGCATGTAAAAAAGCCCAATCAAAATGCCCAACATTTGAAAAGAAAGCAACAGATGGCTGCAGCAAGAAGCAGAAATTTATGTACCTTTTGCGCTGGGCCCGACTCACAAATTTGGGGGCCCAGGGCACAGAAAAAAATGGGCCCGCTAAGTTGCTTGAACTGAAAAATTAAATTTTTTTGCTACACTAATAACACTTGAAAGAGTACTATCACTAAAATGCTGCGTTTTGTGGTGCCGTGGGTATGATGTGAACTTATCACTTTAAATATTCCTGGGTTTGGATCAAATATGTTTGTAAATGTGTGTCAAAAAGTTGTAAGCGACAAGTGTTACGACACATTAAAGCCCTTGAATGGCATCAGTAAGTCTCACACCATTAACCAGCATGACACAAACTCTGCTTCTTGTCAATATATATATATATATATATATACATACAAACTACTATAGTATGTTAACCAAATAATAAAATTACCCTACTTATTGAATTTATGATCATCTTATACAACCAATAAAATTCTTTAAAGGTACGTTAAAGGAACAGTCCCCAAAATAAATTTCTCCTTTCTCCTTCACAAGAAAAAAAAAAAAACGTTTTATAGAATTTTTTAAAAATGTCTTTGTAAATTTAAACTATTTGGGTGCCCCCAAAAATCAGGGGGCTCTGGGCACGTGCCCCGAGTGCCCTGTGTGAAATCAGGCTCTGCTTCTGCTCAAAATTTAATATTAAAAAACGTTCATGTGTGTACACTAACTAATTCTTTAGCTCAGTTTTGATGGATACTGAATCACATGAAAGTTTTACCCAATTGCTTTTACTCTGGCATTTATACCAAGTAATATTTTTCATTTCACAAAATTTTCTTTTCAGATTTTAAGCCAATTTGAGTAGTCCATGATAGAATATCGATGTTGGCTCTAGCAGGAGGTCCCACTTTACTTCATGTCATTACTTCTCAAAATATAGTTTCAAGGCGCATAATACATAGAGCAATACCACTTATCTTCACCTTTTAGTAATAAAACATGAACTATGCATCCGCGGCAAAAACTGATGTAATATATTCCCTCAAGCGGAAAATATGTTACATACGTACACATTGGCATTTGCACCATTTTTGTACTTGCAAATAAACAGAGTACAATCTGCAATCATAAATAGAAAAAATAATATAGTTTGTTTTAAAAAAGGAAATTTAATAGGACCTCAAACAATATAATTCTCCCAATTGAAGGCTACCTGATTGAGCTTGAAAGAGAAATGTTGCTTTCAAGGCCGTAGCCAGAAATTTTTTCGAGGCGGGGGGGGGGGGCGCCCTGACCTTGAAACACTAGCGTTGAGGAAAGTTTCAGGGAAGAATATATGCTACATTGCGAAAATTTTCGGGATTTCGGGGGGGGGGGGGCGGTCCGCCCCCCTCTGGATACGGCCTTGGTAGCTTTATAGGTTCGGGTCCGCCCGACAAGAGCCGACTACTGCGGTCTGGATTAAGCCAGTCATTTTCAGGCTCCTATTCTTGTTGGAAAGATGAATCTCAATTCTACAATATTATTTGCAAAACTGCAAGTTAACGCTGTAAGTAACTTTATTTCAAAATCGTTTTTAACAGCCTCCCCCTCCCCCTTTCCCCGCATTTTTCGAGGGGAAAAAAAATAATTACACTAAGAACCTCAACCTTGTATGTTAGATCGACTCACACTGAAAATTTGTCGGCAAAATTATTCTGCATTCTGCACACACGAACAGCATGAGATATTGGAGAAATATTTGCGTAAAATATTAAACTCCAAACTGCTATTATCATAACTCCGATGATAATAGGTTGCTCGGCAATGATCCGCAATTGTCCCCCTCCTGGAAGACAAGTATTGCTACATATTACATGAGTAACGAGATAGTACAACTAAAATTTTCCTACTTTGGGTCAAATTTTCAGAGAGATGGTAAAATCGCAAAGAAATTGCCCATTCCTGAGCAAACGCAGTATCTACACCCAGCAGGTCAGACAGTCATTCCCGATATGTTTTGCAGTTCAGGAAACAATATTATTTAAACAGTTGTAAATAGTTATGACAGTAATAATGCAGTAATGGCTTACTTGTAAACTCCTTTCGCTTTGCCATGCTAAAGTAGTTTAGTGGAGAATAAAAAGTACTAGTCTGTATTGCAGGAGAAGAGCAGAAACACTTGACAGATGTTTAAGAAACAGTGACTGTCCCAATGACTTCCTTTCATGCCTTTCATCCCTCCCCGACCCCTGCGGATGTCGTTAGACCTAGAGTCCCTGTATCTTAGCGAGAGTAGCGTCAAAGCGGTATCATTTTCCTATTGGTGGAAGGTTTGAACCCTCCGCCCGAGGCAGTGCCTTCTTTCGTCCCATAGCTTTAACGTGGAGACGATTAAATGTCATGAAAAAACACGGGAATCCGTAAAATTAAAGGCAAATACATTTTTAAAATTATTTTATTATTGTTCTAAAATGTTTAAAATATAGGAATGTAGCTTTATTTTGGGCCATATGCTCCTATTTATTTAATTATTTCTTTGTTAAAATAAGTGCATGCTTTCTTAATGCTAATATTCCATGTTGACCCGCTATTTTTGGCCCTAATTGTCATTTTCCCTAATAAATAAATAGCTAGTATCCTAAAGTAATTAAAAAACATAGCTTCAAGATTAAGAAAGTGTTTAAATTTAGTAAAATTAAGTAATTTTAACGAATACTTTGTATCTTCGACTTGGCGTGATTTGCTTATGCTTGGCGACTAGTGGAAAGTAAACATATCGGCCGCTTCCACACATTCTTGTCAGTCAGTTACGAATGGATTTTCTTATATATAAGCGGGCTTATTCTGCCGGATTTTAAAATAGGCAGGGTAGTTAGCTGTGTAGGAGGCCAAGTTTTACTGCCCTTCAAAACCAATTATCAGTTTCAAAAATGTTCTATAATGTCATCTTCATTTTCCTACTAAATTACTTGAAGTTAGGGAGTTACGAGGGGGGAGGGCGCATATGAGGAGCTGAATTCGGCCTCGGAGAAAGTTTTCCGTATTTGCTCTTAATTTAATGAATACCTTCATGGGGAAATGTATTTTTTCACATAAGGGGATCATTCATAAATGATGTCACGCTTCGAGGGGGGTGGGTAACAAGTGTGACATCAGGCTTATACAACATAGCGGGACAAAGGGGGGAGGGGGTCAAATATATCAAAAAAAAAAAAAAAAACGCGTGCATTTATGAACGGTCTCTAAGTACATTCTTTCTCCTTAGAACATTTTTTAACATAACTTTTACATAACGAGTTTTATATAAAAATATCACTGATTAAATAATAATTCCAATTTTTTTTTTTTACCAATTCATTATTTTACCATTCATATATTTCTAGCATTACTGCTTTAAATTTTCCTTTAGTTTCCCTAAGAAATAAAAAAAAAAAAACAAGTAATCTTTTAATGATTTATTAATGCAATATTATCAACACAAAAAAAAAAAAAAAAAAAGCTTTCAGAATTAAAAATCCAAGAAATTATATTGAAAATAATAAATTTATAAATATCATTATTTATTTTTGAATCAATTAAAGAGTAACAATTTCCATGTTCTCATATTTAACATAACGTAATTTAAAGCTGCGAATGATTAAACTATCCTGGACTTGTTGAGACCGAAGATATTTTTAAAAAACGTTTGTGGCTTACGCAAAAAGTAGCTTTTAATTCAAACAGAAATTTTGCTTTCAAGTGGACAAAATTTCCCGTTAACGATTATCGTTTAGCGGAAATCCTTAAGCGAGTATGAAGCCAACCTTGCACTCGGCGGCAACCCTGTTTTTCGTCCGGAGGCAGTTTTCCCCCGATCTGTCGTTACTCTGAAGACTACGTCTTATAAAGGAACTCTAGTTAGACCTAGTAGTAGTAATAACCGTCTCGTAACCCGATGCTGACTCCTAGACCGTAGTCGACCGACGGCCATCGGCTCTCTACCTATAATAAGGCTTCGGCTTAAAAGGTGCAAGGGTGTCCGATGGAGAAAAGTCATTAACAAAATGACCAAGCTTTCTATCCACTGACATCCACTGACAGAAATTTGAAGGGTGAAATACACACCATTTTCCCCATGACTTTGATTCTTCCATTTCCTTTGTCAAGAGCAGACCTTAGACCATAAATAGACCGCTGGCTGGGAGCCGCATTGAATTCTATAGGCAGGATGGTATTTTCGAGATACTGAGGGACTCGGGTCAAATTGCAGGATGGGTGGTCTCTATAAAACGACGCAAAACAGTTTTACTTTTTATTGAAATTTTTTTCCGATTTCATCCTCGAAAGAAATGTTTATCATGTACGTCAAAGGCTAATACAAAGAGATTCCCCGACGAACTATTAAAATTTCCCCGACGGGGGGGGGGCAGGATCTCCCCGACAGGGGGCAGCTGCCCCCATGCCCCCTAGCTGGCGCCGCCCCTGAGCCGAGAAGAGGTTGTTTTGAACGGAATATAAGAAATATGGATGCTAAGCTTTGATTCGTGTTTTGCACGTTTAATATATATTTTTGAAAAAAAAGTAACTGTTCAGGGATGCCCAACCCTCATAAAGCGATGACGCACTCCCTAAAACGTAACGGAGCCCCCCCCCCCCCCCACCTCAAAAAATGAACCCCAAGAAATGCTCGAGACCATCGCTATCCCGGATAACTGAATTTTCGTTTTTTTGGATCGCTAAAAAATGCCGATATTCGGAGGTTTATCGAACCCAAATTACAATAACAAATGGTAGTAATAGTTCAAAATAAGTAGAAAATAGTAAAGAAATACTTTTAAATTAAGAAATGTTAAAAGAAAAGAACTATTTGTTTAAAAGATAAATAATTTAAAAGGTTTTATTCAATAATAAAAAACAACGTTTTTCTTGCGCACTAAAAAGTTAAAAAATACGAACGCAGCACCGCTACTGAATTTTGGTCGCAATTTTCGGAACTAATCGCCATATTTAATTTTATTTTATTGGAAATACTTCAGAAACTAATCAAATGATAAGAGCAGTAGAATATTGCAGTGATCTGGTTTTGATAGTTATATGTAAAGTTTTTGAACAATAGATTATCGGGAAATGGTCAAAAATTCGATTTCAAAATTCTGCGGACAGACAAGAAAACGAGTTAAGAAAAACGTTGTAAAATCAACAACATTCACAAGTCAAAACAAAAGAGGGGGAGGGGGGTTTGAAAATGGCATAAATGATTCAAATATATAAATAGTATTTATTTTTTAACATTTTGTGAAATTTCAGTTGGCGAAAATAAGGTTTTTGCTGTGAAACCAATTGCTGATTTTTTTCGAATAGCGATTATGTGCGTTATTTCGTCCATAAAAGAATTTTATCAAATTCCTGCTATAATTTCTTTAGTTAATTCAAAGCAACGATCGTTAGACATAGGCAAAATGTCATTATTTTCGTCTTCATCGCTATCTTGCTCTTTGTCATCGTTCGGGTGTAGCACCATTTGGATGATTTCCGAATCGGACATCTTGTTTATCAAATTAATTTCGTACAATTTGATCATCAATCATTTTTACAGCAATAAATGATTTCAAAAAGGATTAAAACGAAATGTAAGAAGCATGTTTACAATGCAGAAACGCGAAAATTTCATACTTGTGTAAAACGACTTCGCTTTTGCGAACTCCGTTTTAATAAAGAATTCATTTTCAGTTGCAATTTTTGTTGCCTTAATATCAATTTTAAATTCTTATTACCTAACTGTAGCTCTTAAATCAATCAAAAAATATATAAAACAAAAATAAACGAGGTTTAATTTTCACACGATTCAGCTATTGCGGAACATTCGCGAATGTGCCGCATTAGAAATTTTCCGAACTTTCGTTTTCGTACAGTCCGACCTTTGTTGCAATTCGTCTTCAAATACTGACGAGACAATTAAATAAATGTATAAGAATCTAAATACTTATTTCTTTCGCGTTTAATTATTGAAATAAAATAGAGAAAAGGTCGGGTTTTCTCAAGTATCGTTGGAGAAATTGTTTTTTCTAATTTTCATCTGCAAATAAGTTGACGCCCCCCTCCCCTAACAAAACATCGTTTTTAGACTAAATTGTCCGGCTTATAAACACTGAGTATGTTACTTGTAACAAAAAAATGCGTATTTTAAATGCATTTTTAAAAAAGTCGTGTTTTTAATAAATAGGCAAAAAGCGCGAACTTTTCAAAAATGGCGGGAAATTCACGAAAAAATTCCCGTTTTTCTGGTTCCCGGATAAGAGGTTCTGTACTGTACTATTAAATCGTCCAAACTCCTTGCCCCTTCATTTTTAATTATCCATCCCTTCAAAAAAGCTATATACCCCCCCCAAAATTGCTCAAACCCGCTGAAAAACACTCCTCAGAATTTTATTAATCATCCACCCTAAAGAAACTGTGGAGCCCCTATTCCCCAAAAAATTCAGCCAAAACTCTACCCCCTCATTTGTTATTGTCCAACCACTTAAAAAGCTATATGTACCCCCCAAAAACATATCCAAAATTTTTTACTAATTGACCACCTTTTAAAAAGCTAAGGATCCTTCCACCCCAAAAAAAAAACGATGACACACCCTAAAATTTTTAAATTCCCCCTCAAACTATGACTCCCCCAAATTTAAATTAGCCACTCCCTTAAAAAGCTACGGAACCCCAAAAATGACACACCCAAACCTCAACCGTGGTGGGAAGGGGTGTTTTCAGGGTTTTTTACTTATTTTTTGTTGCAAAGGTCTTAAATTTTTATAATACTGCCCTTTTTTTAATAGCTGATTATAGCATTTTGATCTTTTTAAAAAAAAATATTCATTCATAAGGAGATAGATTATTATTTTAGTATATATACACAGGGGTCACGGCGGAGGAAATTCGGGGCCGTTTTCGGACCCTTGACAAAATTCCAACTAATCAAAACGGACCCTCACAAAATTCTAAGCTTCCAAAGTATTTTTCACATCATTATTTATAATAAAAGCAGCAAATAACAATACAATATTTCAATTTTCACAAAATTATTTGATTTTTCACAAAAATCTCTAACATTCACAAAAAACGGACCTTGTTAAAAAAAATGCTGGATCGACCTTGATACATTTTTAGCCTATTTTCCCGTAAAAGTAAAAAGAAAAAGAATAAAGCATGAAAGAAGGCTTAATGTATCGTGAAAATATCGTTAAAAATAAAGAAAAGTGAAGTAATTAAATAAATATTTGAAAAATAAAAAATTTGAAAGTAGGGTTTTGAGATGGGGAAAATGTGTGTCGGTCGGTCTGTCTGTCTGTCCCCCCCCCCCCCCCCTAATAACTTTCGAACGAATTGTCCGATTCGAAAAATTCTTTTTGCATTCGAAAGATCTCGGCGAGGACATCTCATTTTCATATTTTACTTTTTGATTTGAACAATTTTTCGTTCAATTTTGAACAGTTCAAAAAAAAATAACATTAGCGCCTATGGGCGAAAATGAAGCAAATGATGCAAACTCTAGGTACAAGATTCAAGTTCCAATGAACAAGCTTGATGGAGGAAGCTCTTGGCGTGAAATATTAATTTGAACAGTTTTTGTTAATTTTTGAACCGTTCAAAAAATTAACACAGAGCTTACGGGGAAATTTCAACCGTATATAAATCCTGATCTAACGGACCGATTTGCTTGGAACAAACTTTATCGGAAAGCTCTTATAACGTAGAACATGTACAAATAGAAAGTTCATCCAGAACTTACGAGCCTATTTTGCTATGAAATTTTTTGATCGGGATTTTCATGGATATTTCTCAATGACTCAATGAGTGAAATAATGAATGAATGAATAAATGAAAGAGTGAAAGAATAAATCAATGAATAAATGAATGAATAAATTAGTGAATAAATGAAAATATAAATAAATGAGTGAATAAATACATGAATGAATAAACACTTGAATGAGGTAACGAATGAATGAATAAATGAATGGCTGAATAAATGAAAGAATGAATGACTGAGTGAATGAATATGTATTATCCGTTGAAAAAGGTATATTTGAAATAATTAAGAACTAAAGATAAATAAGAAAGAGAAAGAAAGAGATAGCTAGATTATAAATTTGAATTTGGTGTATACGGGAGAGTAGGCTCGTATAGTTCTAGACGGAACTTCTTGTTTGAATGTGAAGAAATAAATATGCTTCCATTCCTTTTTCGAAAAATTTCTAATGCCAGTATTAATACCGGCACTACCTTAAAAAACAAAAACAAATACCCAGTATTTTATTTATTGCAAACTCTAATCCCAATCTAAATAAGAATTCTAAATAAAATAAGTCAATATCATAAGAATTTTATTTCTTCACTTTACACTATAAAAGATTTTTCAATAGATTTAATACCACTTTATAAAATGAATACAAACAAAAGTAAATATACAAAATTGGCATTTGTAAATGTATTGTAATCAATTTATACAAAACGAACTGAAACAAAGTTTTAATTTGCTAACATAAGAATTTTAGTATTAAACATCTAAATATATTAATGTGCAACAATTTGCTGTTAAGAAAAAAAATACTGTCACTGGCCAGGTCCCGACAGACTTTTGTCCATAAATTTTCTTTTAGCAAAACATAGCCACCACTGAAAAAATGTATACATTGTACTGAATAAATTCCTTTTAAACAGAAAATAAACATAATATTACAACACATTCATTGTAAAAAAAAACCTTCATTTTTTCCATTTCTACAAATTAAAAATTTGAAAACTTTCTAACATTCAGGAAAAGTCAGCTACTGGAATAGTTGATAGAGCACAAGGCTATGTGCCCAGTTTGAATCCTGGACAGGGCATTGGCTTTAACTGATCAGTATAATCAGGGTTCGACGTTAGGATGTAAAAGTTAGGCGTCATTGGCACCTAGCTGTTTTGATGTAGTTGCCAAAAATGTTCTGCTAGGCGTAATTTTAAAGTAATCAAATTGTTTGGGTAGAGATAACTGACAACTTTGAAGACAGTTGTGCAATTGTTAAAAAATATCACAAAACATAACAACCTTACTGAAAAATATGGATAAGAGAAAACTGTTCAAAAATCAACTTCTATTACAGTCAAACCTCGATATAAAGTCACCCCTTGGGACTTTACAAAAATGACATACTGTTTCATACATATTTGATATTCAATAAGACAGGACTTTAGAAAAGTGGCCTTATATGCAGGGTGACCAGATGAAAAGAAGTGGCGACTAAAATATTACTTAACGATCGACACTTTTTTCTCCCCTTAAAAATTTCCAAGAAATACACTGCTAAGTTCAAAAACACATGCTTTACCTTTCCCAACTTATTACAGTACCCAGGGCCGGTGCTAGCACGAATGGCGCCCTGAGGCAAAAAACTTTTTCCCGCCCCTACTATATATTATGAAGAAATATAGATTAAAAATGATCGATACAAACTTTAATAATACATATTTAAACTTTCAAAAAGCAATCGCTGATCAGAATGGACTGAATAAGGGAAAATAAAAAACAGAAAAAGAGAAAAAGCAATAAATAGCGTTTTGCTCGTCATAAAATAGATAGGTTTGACTACCACTAACTTTGAAGCCCTGCTGGGGCGGCTATTGAGTTGAAGAGTTACCAATTCCACTGTTCACTTACAGTATTGTTTAATTACTTAGAAAAATCATTGTTAGAACATTCGGAAGTTGTGGCATCGTTAGTATAGAGAGCCCATCCACCACGGCAAGGTGGTACAAGGATGAGAAAAATCGGTTTTTAACTGTCCAGGAGCCAAAAACCGCATAAAAAACAAAAGTAATATCGGTTTTTAATTTTTTTGAGATAAAAACTGTTGTTTTTTACTTATAAAGATGCAGTCAATATTTATGGCCAATGCGCCCCTAAGAACGGCGCCCTGAGGCGGGCGCCTCACCGCCTCAGCCTAGCGCCGGCCCTGACAGTACCGAATCCCAAATTCACCATGCTCGGGACCGGCGCTACTCCGGATTTCGAAATTTGCCGAATTTCGGAACGCGACCCAAAATGGCGGACTTAAGGACCCAAAATGGCGGATTTACGTAAACATCACAGCTGATATGCGCATTTTTACTTCAAATTGCACTGTTTTCTTAACTGGAAGATAAATAAGATACCTTTTTTTTCTAGAAGGTAATATAAATCCATGTGTTGCTATATTTTTACCAAACAAAAAAATAACTTATTCATAGATTTTAATAAAACGCTCCAAATTACAACACACAATTCAGCAAAAATTAACCATACCCAAATAGTAGTTTACCATTTCAACTATAACCTACAATTGCATGAAAAAGGAAATAGAGCTTAGAGCTACATCTGTAAAATATTAGCAGAGAAGTTGAACCAAAACGCCAGACATTTGTACAAATTGCAAGGATACTGGGTGCCATTTATGACCGCAGAAAAACAAGTGCAACAATTTTTTTTTTTTTTTTTTAAGGGAATAAAACTTTGAAAACGGAAATTTTAAGAACTTAAGGAAAAAAATAATTAACTTTTTATAAGGAAAAACATATTTAACTACGCCCAAAAAAAACGATTTTCCCTTTTTAACATAATAGTCTTTTCTGGTTATATCTTGGTTTCCTGAGTTTTCATATTAATCAGAAAGAAATCTACAAGGATTGCTGTTTCTATTTGAATCAAAATTTACTGGCATTTGTTAATTTAACAGCTTCCTCTTAGATTAATATTTTCTGAATTTACAGAAAAAAAAATGGAAATGATCGGGAAAAAAATCCCGAATTGTAGGAATTTCCGAATTTGGGGTTGGGTACTGTATTTCTCAAAAAGTTTGCAACCAGTTTCGAAACCCATTAGCCATATTTATCGTTTATCATAGTTTTCTGTAATTAATCTTCGTTCATAAGTTATATATTAATATATAATTTCATTTGCTGTAAGTATTGACAAAAATCCCTTAATATTAAAAACAAAATGTGCTAAGTTTTTATCAACTGTTTCAGTGTGGTAAGCAATATTTCGTACAATGATCTTTCATTTTTACATAAGATAATGTATGTTCAATGGTTTTTAATAATTGGGAGAAAAGGAAAAATATTTTTCCTGAAAATCAAAGTAAGATTGAACTCTTGTGAGTTAATCTTTAAAAATTTTTTAAATTTTATTTTAATAACTTTAAAAAAAGTATTTAATTTTATAAATAATAGCACATTTAATTGGGATATTTAATTTTATATCACTAATCGATACAAAAAAGTTTAAAACACTATTGTGCATTTTTCACCGAGAAAGTGGCCACTGCTTCAAAAAAATTGGCCAGTACAAAATCTACCTCTACTGACCACTAGTGAAATTTCCCAGTTTTGCCCTCTAGCGGGTGACCTTATATCGAGGTCTAACTGTAGTAACTTTTGAGAAGTTGGTAATTTTACTTAAGTTTATGAATCAATATAAACGTTTATTTTAATCAGTGCCTAATAAAATATGGGTTAATTGGCTTAACTATTTTTTCAAATGTTATTTACAATCTAGTGTTACTTAGCAAAAAAAGTTCATTCGTAAGTACAAATTCACGATTAAAAAATTTGAAAGTCAAGAAGTTACCATTGTCTTCATAGGTATTGTAAAAACTCAAAATACAGAAATTAGATGAAATATGTATATAAAAATATAATTGTACAAAGTTATGGTAGATGTTTAAAAATATACAAATAAATATAAAATGATGACTTGGTGAAAAATTGTGTTTGTCAAACTAAAAGTTTTATGAAAGTTTAGGCGGCAAAAGTGACGACTTATCAATTTATTTATGCTCTGAGGATGTCTAAGAGATATCAGGAAAAATGTTTGTCAGAAACATCACGGACTATGGTTTATAAACCAGGAGAATATTATTATTATAAATATGGATTTTGAAGTGGCCTAGGCCCCTTGGGACATGGTTTTGTTGCATGTAAAATTAATTTCAAATAAATTTTGCTACAAAACCTGCTTTTCTGTTAACTTACTTTACTAGGCTTTCCAGATTCAGGGTCGAACACTTTCTCACATAACCTAAGACCACAAGCATGTCTCAATTGTTGAAGGTATTGACGCATTAGGTCTATAAAAGAATGTGAATATTAGTTTCAATATGAATTTACTCATAAAATAACAAGATAGTAGCTAGAAATATAGCTAATAAAAAAAAAAAGGTTGAATTATTTTCTATAAATTGATTTCAATTATACATGATCAGATAGCGTGATTTTGAAAATGTGCAAATATTTTTGGTTTCTTTTCAAATTTAAACAGAATTTTAAAAGTGCCTATATTTTACTCGATAAGAACTATATATAGCTAAAATAAAATAAGCAAGACTAAAATCTGTAATATGCTCGATCTTCCGGTTTTCAAGAAGGCATATTTCTCTTAATATTTTCAGCACTTTTTCTGATTTCAACTAAACACAGAAAAGATTATATTTTTTCACATTTTCTATGTTTAATTTAAAAAAACAACATTTGTTTATTTATTTATTATCCATGTTTATCAAATGCTTTAACTAAAACAAGGTTAATTTCTGCCATGGATGCGAAATGATTAAATTTTGAACAAAGGTGGTGTAAGATGTGGAGAGGAAACAGAAACATTTTTTAAGCTGGCGACATTAAAAATTAGTTTTTAAGGAAGAGAATATTCAATCAGTTTCTTCTGCGCAGTCAAAAAAAAAAAAAAGAAAGAAAGTGCTTGAAAATTCGGTTAAAAGAAAAAGAATGTTTTGGAATTTTTCGAGATTTTTTTGAAGCTTTAAGATTTGATAACAACTCCCCAGTTTTCTGGTTTCCACTTTGTTATAGGAATTATTCAAGAAAATGCCTTTTTTCATGAGTAAAATGGAAAAAAAAAAAAAAAGAGTTGAAAGCAAGAATCTGTAGTTTTAAGGGCGTTTAGAAGAACAAAGTAAATTTCAGGAATTTTTCATGATTTTCTGGAGGCGTATGAAACCTGTGACTGTGGTAGAATGTTTCAAACATAACTTTCTTTGTCCGTATGAATTCTTTTGTTCATATGATTTACTATAACTGACTTTTGAGTATAAAAAAATAGAATTTTTAAAATTAAAAAGATAAATGATGGTCAAATGTTCAAATATTGATTCCATACAAATATTCTGTTATATCTTGCACTCTTTCATAAATGCATAAGTTAACTAGTGCTCACTGTAATATTGAGTAAAACAAGGAGAGAAAAATGTCTGCAATACCTGCTTCAGCAGGAGAACTAGGTTTTGCATATACGGCACTTAAAGGAAACCCAGAGTCACCAGGAATGTCAAACTTTGCTATTGCTAAACTATATACATCTTGAAGGCCTTGATTCTTATTCGAGCACTATAGCAATACAGAAATGAAAAATCAAATGACAAAATCAATTTTAAATGGATTAATAAATATATTCCCTGAAAAATTAGTCAGAAAAGTAATCATGAATAAGAGATACATTTGAAAAACAAAAGCTAGTATAAGTTTTAAACAACATGGTAAAACGTTCCCATTTTTCAACAGCTATTTCCCTTAAATAGCTATAGTTATATACCAATTATTAAATATGAGAAAAATTGCTCCTCCTGCAATTTCCATGGTCATGAGCTTTTTACCTGTATTTAAAATCTTATCACACTGTTTTATCATTTATAGGCCAGTAATGCAATTTTTCAAGTGTTTAGACTTTAATTAAGGTTTTATTCTAGAGATGGCTTTAGTTGAAAAAATATTGATAATTTTATGCCTAAATTTGATGTCTTAGAACATCTGTTACTATGATCTAAAACAAAAATTTAAAGAAATCTTTGTTGCAAAGATATATTATTGATTTAAACTCTAAAACATAACTAGATTTCAAATATATAATTTTAAAAACATATATACTTCGAAAAAAATTCACTAAAAAACATAAGCAGTCAGAGGGTTAATGAAAATGTCAATAAAAGTATGGATCAGTATCAAAACCATGTTACCAACTGTGGAAGATTTTCATAATTTACATAAATAATTAATTACATAACACACATTACATTTTGGAATAAATATATATATATAACTTACTCTTTGTAATTTTTTCAAACATTCTGTTATGTATAGCGTCAAATAAATTAATACTCTATCTGCTTCACTCTAAAACAAAGCACCAGACAAATTGTAAGCACTCACAATAAATATTTATGCATTATTATTTCTGAAACAAAATTCAATGATGTGAAACTTACTTTAATTTCATATGTTCTGAAAAATACATTAGCTTTGAAGAAATAAATTGCTTCATCAACTATATCCTCCTGATCAGTTTCTAAAATGAAAAAATAAAACATTAATAAAAGATACTGCTTTAACAAAAAGAGCAAGAAAAATAGAAAAGTGAAATCTTAAGATAAACTGATAATATTTTGCCATAGGATGAACGATATTCTCTGACAAATTTAAATGAACAGAAAACATTGATAAGGTTTGACCATAAACAGCTACATTGCATTTGAAAAAAAAAAAAAAAAGCTAAATTTCAAATAAGATATAAAGTAGAAGAAAGGCTAAAACAAGATTAGCTTATATATATGCTATTTCTAATATGAAGGTACACAACCTTCATATTAGAAACTGAGATTTTGGACAAGAAAGTGAAAATTTATTTTTAGAAAAACAGTACGTCTTAACAATCTAGATATGAAATGCAACAACAAAAAATATGAAGGGCTAAAATACTCTCCTAAAAATGAATAATTGCGTAAAAACATTTTAAAAGATGATCTATATCATGCTAATATTGTAATATAAAACTAAGATATTTCAGGATAAAAACGTACAATGGATTAGATATGAAGTAAAAAAGCAAGTTTTTGTTGTTCCTGGTTTTAATAGAATACCTGGTGTTTATCGTATATAGAGAAATGAGATGCACATCTATAAATTATGACTCACCTGCTCGAGGTGCAGGCCCTCTAAATTGAGTTTTAATCGGAAGAAGAGCCATATTACCAATCAACTGATCTGATTTCAGTGCGGAATGATAAGCCTGAAAATATTTCAACACTGCTTAGCACAAAAATACAATTTGATCTTACATAATGTTTAATACAAAATTAAACACAATAATAAATAAGAGCTGACAATAAGGTGAAAAATAGGATAGAAAGCATTATGAAATGTGCATGTCATATCAGCATCTAAGGAATTTGAAATTGAAAAATACAAAAAAAACATTCTCATCAATTCAAAACATACAGGCATTTTAAATTTTTTAAATGACAATCCACAACAAACAACACAAAATCCGGTTGCCTCCTTTTCAGGGTGGACGCTAGTTCGCATCCCATTGGAATCGTGACGTCACGCCAGGGGCGTGGAGCTCTGACGTCACTCTGTTTAAGCCGCATGCGTTGAGTTGTGAGTATAGTTTTTGCTTCTAACAGATCTAAGGAAATTAACGTTCCAGATAAGAGGAGATTGCTCTCATTTATTATTGTTATTAAAGCAATATAATTTTTTTAAAAAAACTTTGTGTATTTTTTTTTTCAATAAAAATGTGTGTTTTTCAATAAAACACACATTTTGTTTTGAATGAAAATAAGGAATATTGGGAAATGTACGATTTTTTTTCAGTTAATTTTTCTGAGAAAATTTAAATCACCTCCAACTAGTTTTAAAAAAAATATTGTGTGTAGCATATTTTAAAGGAATTGATGACAGAAATAATTTGCAAATACTTTTGATTTAGAATATGAGATTGTTCACTAAAACTTCGTCAAAATGAAACCAAGCATTAAGTTGAAGTATGATTTAGATTTTAAAAAAAAATCATATACATTTGTTCATAATTCTTTATTTCTTTTTTATAGCATAAATCCCAAACAAATTAAAATTTAAAATCACATTTGACAAATTTGAAAAGAAAAAAAAAAGAAAAAAACCAAATTGGATTACTTGAACGCAAAAAAAAAAAAAAAAAAAGCTAGGTGCGAAATTCTCATAAATAAGAAACAAATTAAAATTAGCAATCACATTCGACAAATTTGAAAACAAAACAAAACAAAAACAAATTGCATTTGCATCAAACAAGTTTGAATCTACAGCAAAATCTTTGTAGGAAAATAATTTGTGCTACATAAAAGTACCACATCATGTAATCATGCAACTATACTTGCATACCAAGCTGACATTCAATCCTTGGAGACTTTCAAAAAAATTCAAGATTACTGAAAAAAATATGAAGGACACAATTTTTGAAGGATTACAAATTTTAAGGATCAAACTGGAGAATTAAAATTGCAACACACATACCATTTGAAAAATAAATCAATGGATCTGGATTTTTTTAAAATTGATAGTAAAAAAATCAAAAATAATATACAAAGTATATAAAGCAAATTGGTGTGAACACTTTTTTTTTTTTTTTTTGAGCACTAGGCAAAACCATATTTACAAAAGCAATAATCAAACAATATAAAAACATCTTGTAGAAAGAAAGAAATACATATCGATTGAATACAATCGACCAGAATACTGAGGATCTGACCTATTGTGCTAGATCACTTCGAGGACACCTAAGAGCATGCTTGATGTCGGGAGTTTTCACAGACTTTTAAGAAAACAAATGATACTGTAGATAGGATAAAAGTGTCGACATTTACCATAACTCTCTATTGCCTCTGCCGAAGACCATTCTTTGAGTCTGATGAAAACTTCAAAGGAAAACGCATGGCACAATGTAAAAAATGCAAAGAGTGGTTCCATGAAAAGTGCGATGCAATTAATGAACAAATTTTTACTTTAAAATCATCAATTTATTATTGTAAGAAATGTAAAGATTTTCTCACCTAGATTTTTTTGTTTATTTCAAGTATGCAAGAATTTCAAAAAATATTTGTCTTTTCCCTCCCTTAAATTATGACTACAGCATTTTTTTTTATCCAAAATATTATGAATTTTAATGTAAAATCAAGCTTTTAATGTGTGTTGTTAAAAACAACTGAAAAAATGGAGGTTTTCATTGGATTTAATGTCACGTTTAATTAATTATATTTTTAATCCTGCATATTTTGCATTTAATCCTGCATTGCTTTTGTAAATATGGTTTTGCCTAGTGCTCAAAAAAAAAAAAAAAGTGTTCACACCAATTTGCTTTATATACTTTGTATATTATTTTTGATTTTTTTACTATCAATTTTAAAAAAATCCAGATCCATTGATTTATTTTTCAAATGGTATGTGTGTTGCAATTTTAATTCTCCAGTTTGATCCTTAAAATTTGTAATCCTTCAAAAATTGTGTCCTTCATATTTTTTTCAGTAATCTTGAATTTTTTTGAAAGTCTCCAAGGATTGAATGTCAGCTTGGTATGCAAGTATAGTTGCATGATTACATGATGTGGTACTTTTATGTAGCACAAATTATTTTCCTACAAAGATTTTGCTGTAGATTCAAACTTGTTTGATGCAAATGCAATTTGTTTTTGTTTTGTTTTGTTTTCAAATTTGTCGAATGTGATTGCTAATTTTAATTTGTTTCTTATTTATGAGAATTTCGCACCTAGCTTTTTTTTTTTTTTTCTTTTTTTGCGTTCAAGTAATCCAATTTGGTTTTTTTCTTTTTTTTTTTCTTTTCAAATTTGTCAAATGTGATTTTAAATTTTAATTTGTTTGGGATTTATGCTATAAAAAAGAAATAAAGAATTATGAACAAATGTATATGATTTTTTTTTAAAATCTAAATCATACTTCAACTTAATGCTTGGTTTCATTTTGACGAAGTTTTAGTGAACAATCTCATATTCTAAATCAAAAGTATTTGCAAATTATTTCTGTCATCAATTCCTTTAAAATATGCTACACACAATATTTTTTTTAAAACTAGTTGGAGGTGATTTAAATTTTCTCAGAAAAATTAACTGAAAAAAAATCGTACATTTCCCAATATTCCTTATTTTCATTCAAAACAAAATGTGTGTTTTATTGAAAAACACACATTTTTATTGAAAAAAAAAATACACAAAGTTTTTTTTAAAAAATTATATTGCTTTAATAACAATAATAAATGAGAGCAATCTCCTCTTATCTGGAACGTTAATTTCCTTAGATCTGTTAGAAGCAAAAACTATACTCACAACTCAACGCATGCACGAGACGTTGGACTACAGCACTGAGCTAAATAAGAGAAACCTGGAGCGAGGACTGGGCGGTCGAACCGCTTCACACCCTTTTCAGCCATCAAGGCAAAACGCGCAAACTACCAATTCGCGCAATGATAAAACGGCTAAATTTAAAGAGCTCTCGAGCTCTTAATTCTTTTCCGATTTTTCTAAAAAAATTTATTCTAATGCCTGACATATAATAATTTAAAATTTCTCATAGCATTTTAGAACAATTATTCATACATTTTTTCACGATAAAAAACATTTTGCGACACTTTTTATTATCTTTGAATGCTATATGGGAGTGTGCGACTATGGCAGGTTTAAAAAATGTTTATTTAGACAGGAAGACACCCTGATTAATTGATTTACTCTCCTTGACTACTGATGAATAAATACTTTACACAGTTAAATTATAAATCTCATAAGAAGTTTCAGTGAGCAGCTTCGAACAGCATCAATATAGCGACTTTTATGCTCAAAATGACATGCTCCATGTCATTTTGAGATGAATCTGAAATGTATAAGCATTTACAAATTTTATATTTTACAAGTTTACTTGCCTATGACAAAGTTAAATATTTCTCACTAATGGAACATTTCATTTATGGATATTAAATGTAAATAAGAATAATAAAGAAATACTACTTATTTTTTTAACCATGCACTAATTAAAAATATAGCTGATCAGTGCATCTGCTGGGAAAAAGTGTGTGCTGTAATTCAAAGTTTTATAAGCACATTAAAACTCTTTGAGTGCAGATGTTAATTTAGTAACAAAAAAACATGATCATAATAATATTTATCATGATTTTTTAAATCATGCACAAATAAAAATTTCAGCTGATCAGTATATTTACAGGGGAAAAGTGCTGCAATTCAAAGCTTTATGAACTCATTAAAAATCTTTGAGTGTAGATGTTAATTTAGTAATAAAATAATAAATAATAATAAAATAAATGTTTTTTAAAAACAGCCACAATTTGACAAAATAAAAATTAACACACGCAAAAATCAAAATTTTGCTCAAATGAAAAGTAATTCAAAAACATCAAAATTATTATTGAAATTTGCATTAACTAGCAAATTAAGATAAAAGCAAAAAAGGTACATGATTTAACTATTTGTAACTGATATTTTCACTTATAATAAAATATTACGTAATAAGGTTTGATTATCGAGAAAACAGGAGAAATATTTAGGCTATAATGCTAAAAGAAAAAGTTTTTCAGCAATGTAATTAAGTTGTAATATTATGATTTAAGGTAAACTTTATTCATCCAAAAACAATTTTGTGTACATTATGGGCATAGTAATTAAATTTCTGTGAAAAAAAGCCATTCAAAGATAGAATACGAGAACAAGGCATTTAAAGTTTAAATAGGCAATTCGCCATCAAAATGAGCTTTAACACCGTTTTCTTTTAAGTTTCACGAATTTATTTTTACATCCCTTTGCACAACAGGATGCAAACGTATTGCTAAATGACGAAAATAAATTTTTTTGATAAACTATGATAAATTAAACCGAAATTTGTAACAATACACCATACGAGCCAATGCTTCCACAATGGGAAGTCGGCGATATTTTGCCTTGATGGCTCGAGCACTGTATTCATGCGCGTCGGCTCGCAAGCTGCCCTGTTGAAGCATGGGGAGTCCTCACTCCAGATTTCTCTCATTTAGCTCAGTGGACTACAGTGGCTAGAATAGATAGTGTGCCCTTCGCCATTGTCCTCCAGTGCTTTTTCTGAACCCGAAAGTAAGCCTCCACTAGATGGCGCTCTATCCGACAGCGAGGTAAGTTCGAGCCCGCCGAAAGACGGCTTCGGGGCCAGCTGCTGCGATTAAAGGCCCTGTGTACCAAAAGTCTTTCGATTAGCCGATTGTCATTTAGAAAGTTACAAGTGACACTGAAGCACTAACATGAATTGATTGCTGTTAACTACTTTCGGATTAGTTTTTCCCCCAAGGAAGCAGGAAATGAAATATATATCTCCCTCATTCGTACTTTGATATAGTATACGAACAACTTTCATTTTTTTATTCTATAAAATAAATAAATGAAGAGGAACATATGCCCATTTTTGGTCTTTGTAAATTTATGCGTGATAAATCGGTTTAATTCTGACCACCTCAAAGAAAACAATGAAAAAATATTTACATTAATGAAGAAGAAATGTAACATTAAAATGAAATTGTACTTGTCGTAACAACAAAATAAATTTAAAGCTAAGATTTTTGCTTTTGTTCAAGATTTTGTTAATGATTTGTTTCTATTTTGGTTTAGTATGTAATTGAAACTTGACCAAAATTTTGTGTATCATAATATGACAAAGGTACCCACCAGAGGAGGCGGGGGGATTCGGGGAGGGGGGGGGGGTTCAGTTTTTTATAAAATTCTACATTTGTCTGGAACTCAAGATGTGAATCAAAAATTAGATTTTGTATATGAAACAATGTTGACGTTAATGAAGAAATGTAATATTAAAATGAAATTGTGCTTGTCATAACAACGAAATAAATTTAAAGCTAAGCTTTTTGCTTTGGTTCAAGATTTTTTTTAATTATTTTTTTCTATTTTGGTTTTGTATGTAACTGAAACTTGACCAACATTTTGTGTATCATAATGTGACAAAGGTACCCACCAGAGGGGGCGGGGAAATTTGGGGGGGGGGGTTCAGTTTTTTTAACAAAATTCTACATTTGTCTGGAACTACAAAAAGTTTTAAAAGATGTGACTCAAAAATTAAATTTTATATATGAAACAATATTGACGTTAAAGAAGAAGAAATGTTATATCAAAATGAAATTGTTGTCATAACAACAAAATAAATTTAAAGCTAAGCTTTTTGCTTTGGTTCAAGATTTTTTTAATTATTTGTTTCTATTTTGGTTTTGTATGTAATTGAAACTTGACCAAAACTTTGTGCATTATAATGTGTTTTAAAATAAATGTAAATTAAAAAAAAAATTAAATCTATATTTAAAAAAAAAATCTAACACAAAATTTTAAGCATACAGTTCATTTAAAAAATGACATTGCAAGTGTTTATTTTTTAAAAAAATATACATCAGATTGCAATGTGTTTTGTAAAGAACTTATGTGATAGTAATTATTGTTAATTTTTATTTATTTATTTATGTTAAAATATAGTACATAGACATATAGCCTTTTTTTTTAGGTAATATGAGCATTATAATGCAATTATCTTCAACAGCTCATTCCCACTCTATTGGACTAAAAAATCGTTGTCTTTAAAAAGTATAACAATATTCTCTTAACAAAATACATGGTTTTCATCTAAGGCTGCATCCGAAAACTAAATAAAAATATTTTTCATCCTTGTGTTTACCTAAACGACAGCCGTCTATTTATTGCTCCAAATTTTTCTCTAGAACAGATGATTGAATATTTAAAAAAAAAATCACATATTTTTTGCACCTCCTTTTTTTAGTACTGAAAAAAGTGCGAAAACTAAGGCGAGTAAATGATTCTTTAACGTTCGCTCTGCTAATCAGTTACCTCGCTGTCGATGCTAGCGCCACCTACTGGTGGCTTAGTTTCGTTTTCAACATTTTCGCGCCGAACGGCACACTAGGTATTCTAGCCACTGTAGTTAAAGAATCATTTACTCGCCTTAGTTTTCGCACTTTTTTCAGTACTAAAAAAAGGAGGTGCAAAAAATATGTGATTTTTTTAAAAAATATTCAATCATCTGTTCTAGAGAAGAATTTGGAGCAATAAATAGACGGCTGTCGTTTAGGTAAACACAAGGATGAAAAATATTTTTATTTAGTTTTCGGATGCAGCCTTAGATGAAAACCATGTATTTTGTTAAGAGAATATTGTTATACTTTTTAAAGACAACGATTTTTTAGTCCAATAGAGTGGGAATGAGCTGTTGAAGATAATTGCATTATAATGCTCATATTACCTTAAAAAAAAGGCTATATGTCTATGTACTATATTTTAACATAAATAAATAAATAAAAATTAACAATAATTACTATCACATAAGTTCTTTACAAAACACATTGCAATCTGATGTATATTTTTTTTAAAAATAAACACTTGCAATGTCATTTTTTAAATGAACTGTATGCTTAAAATTTTGTGTTAGATTTTTTTTTAAAATATAGATTTAATTTTTTTTTTAATTTACATTTATTTTAAAACACATTATAATGCACAAAGTTTTGGTCAAGTTTCAATTACATACAAAACCAAAATAGAAACAAATAATTAAAAAAATCTTGAACCAAAGCAAAAAGCTTAGCTTTAAATTTATTTTGTTGTTATGACAACAATTTCATTTTGATATAACATTTCTTCTTCTTTAACGTCAATATTGTTTCATATATAAAATTTAATTTTTGAGTCACATCTTTTAAAACTTTTTGTAGTTCCAGACAAATGTAGAATTTTGTTAAAAAAACTGAACCCCCCCCCCCCCAAATTTCCCCGCCCCCTCTGGTGGGTACCTTTGTCACATTATGATTCACAAAATGTTGGTCAAGTTTCAGTTACATACAAAACCAAAATAGAAAAAAATAATTAAAAAAAATCTTGAACCAAAGCAAAAAGCTTAGCTTTAAATTTATTTTGTTCTTATGACAAGCACAATTTCATTTTAATATTACATTTCTTCATTAACGTCAATATTGTTTCATATACAAAATCTAATTTTTGATTCACATCTTTTAAATCTTTTTAGAGTTCCAGACAAATGTTAGACTTTTCTTAAAAAACTGAACCCCCTCCCCCCCGAATCCCCCAGCCCCCTCTGGTGGCTACCTTTGTCACATTATGATACACAAATTTTTGGTCAAGTTTCAATTGTATACTAAACCAAACTAGAAACAAATAATAAACAAAATCTTGAGCCAAAGCAAAAAGTTTAGCTTAAAATTTATTTTGTTGTTATGACAAGCACAATTTCATTTTAATATTACATTTCTTCTTCATTAACGTCAATATTGTTTCATATTTAAAATTTAATTTTTGAGTCACATCTTTTAAAACTTTTTATAGTTCCAGGCAAAGGCAGAATTTTATTCGAAAACTGAACCCCCCCCCCCCCCCCCGACCCCTCTCGTGGGTACCTTTGTCACATTATGATACACAAATTTTTGGTCAAGTTTCAATTACATACTAAACTAAAATAGAAACAAATAATAAACAAAATCTTGAGCCAAAGCAAAAAGCTTAGCTTAAAATTTATTTCGTTGTTATGACAAGCACAATTTCATTTTAATATTACATTTCTTCATTAACGTCAATATTGTTTCATATACAAAATCTAATTTTTGATTCACATCTTGAGTTCCAGACAAATGTAGAATTTTATAAAAAACTGAATCCCCCCCCCCTCCCCGAGTCCCCCCGCCTCCTCTGGTGGGTACCTTTGTCATATTATGATACACAAAATTTTGGTCAAGTTTCAATTACATACTAAACCAAAATAGAAACAAATCATTAACAAAATCTTGAACAAAAGCAAAAATCTTAGCTTTAAATTTATTTTGTTGTTACGACAAGTACAATTTCATTTTAATGTTACATTTCTTCTTCATTAATGTAAATATTTTTTCATTGTTTTCTTTGAGGTGGTCAGAATTAAACCGATTTATCACGCATAAATTTACAAAGACCAAAAATGGGCATATGTTCCTCTTCATTTATTTATTTTATAGAATAAAAAAATGAAAGTTGTTCGTATACTATATCAAAGTACGAATGAGGGAGATATTTATTTCATTTCCTGCTTCCTTGGGGGAAAAACTAATCCGAAAGTAGTTAACAGCAATCAATTCATGTTAGTGCTTCAGTGTCACTTGTAACTTTCTAAATGACAATCGGCTAATCGAAAGACTTTTGGTACACAGGGCCTTTAATCGCAGCAGCTGGCCCCAAAGCCGTCTTTCGGCGGGCTCGAACTTACCTCGCTGTCGGATAGAGCGCCATCTAGTGGAGGCTTACTTTCGGGTTCAGAAAAAGCACTGGAGGACAATGGCGAACGGCACACTATCTATTCTAGCCACTGTACTTTAACGTTCGCTCTGCTAATCAGTTACCTCGCTGTCGATGCTAGCGCCACCTACTGGTGGCTTAGTTTCGTTTTCAACATTTTCGCGCCGAACGGCACACTAGGTATTCTAGCCACTGTAGTTGGACTTCACTAGGCATTCTGAAATAAACATATCCGATTGGCTAGTTCGTATCACGTGGTACGGTTTAAGAAGTTATTTGTTATTGAAAAGGGGTTGCCTAGTTTGGACTGTTATCGCTTCAACTTAAATTTTTATGCGAAGAATAACACAGGGAATTCCCGAGTGCCTAGTGCTCGAAAGAAAAATGTGTTTTGAAACGGTTGACTTCACTAAGCATTGACGGATAATGGTGAAAATCATGAATGTTATGTATACGGTATTTTTTTGTTGCGCATAATTCGCTAATTGGTATTTAAATTATTGTGTAGTGAGATGTTTTTTTTTCGAATTTAACTTGGTATTCATTATAAATACGTTGTTAACGGTAAGTTTATAAAGTAGTGGATATGCTAAAAATTTTTTTAACTCCAAACTAGTTTTTGTCAAATTTTCACTTCTTAATGAATTAAATTTGTTACATCTCTGTGTTTCATTGTAAAGTTAAGTATGAATGTAAACCTATCTTTTAGAACCATTAATGATAATTTCAAAATATCAACTAGAGATGCAATGGCTATTTGTTATTCTACTGAAATTTTGAAGAATGTTTGATTTGTCTGGGAGTAGCAGATCGAATATACGAATGTAGTAAAGCTGACTACAAGAGACATCATTTGAAATAATTTTTCAAAGTCAATGCCCTCGAAATATTATACAAAGAAAAAGCGCATACATATATGTGTATTATATTGTATATCTCACAGCCCTCCTGCTTATTTGGGAAACTGAACTTCAAGGAAAATAGTTGAACTCATCATTGATAAATAATTATAATAATAATCTAAAATTCTTAATGCTCTATCATAATTTTTATACAGTATAGGACCTCAAATTCGGAACACTCGGGGCCGCGATCTTTCCGGATTTCGGAATTTTCCGGATTTTGGGTCCTCATTCAAAAAATTTTGTAAGTAGCATCAGAGCCCATATAATTTGCTCTGGAACATTTTATTACCATTTTGCTCATTTACAGCATTTTTATTATCGTATATACATGGCTATAAGTTGCAAAATTTAGCACAAAAAAACAAAGTTGGAGTAGGCTTACATTCGACAATCGACACAAAGCATCGAAACATCCAGACTTTTCCCGATTTTATTTTAACCTCTTTAATTAAACAATAAGAAAAAATAATTCTGTCAAATTTTGATATGATTTTAAAAAAAAAAAAAAAAAAAAAAAAAAAAAAAAAAAAAAAAAAAAAAAAAAAAAAAAAAAAAAAAAAAAAAAAAAAAAAAAAAAAAAAAAAAAAAAAAAAAAAAAAAAAAAAAAAAAAAAAAAAAAAAAAAAAAAAAAAAAAAAAAAAAAAAAAAAAAAAAAAAAAAAAAAAAAAAAAAAAAAAAAAAAAAAAAAAAAAAAAAAAAAAAAAAAAAAAAAAAAAAAAAAAAAAAAAAAAAAAAAAAAAAAAAAAAAAAAAAAAAAAAAAAAAAAAAAAAAAAAAAAAAAAAAAAAAAAAAAAAAAAAAAAAAAAAAAAAAAAAAAAAAAAAAAAAAAAAAAAAAAAAAAAAAAAAAAAAAAAAAAAAAAAAAAAAAAAAAAAAAAAAAAAAAAAAAAAAAAAAAAAAAAAAAAAAAAAAAAAAAAAAAAAAAAAAAAAAAAAAAAAAAAAAACAGGGGCGGACTGGGAAGAAACTTCGGCCCGGGCATATTTCAAACAGACCGGCCCTTGGGAGGGCAGGTATTTTGCAGATTGCAGGAACTAAAAATATTGTCAGTAAATATGTCGATATGTATTAAAATATTAAATGTTTACGCGACAGTTATTTTTCTTATTCAGCATGGAAGTGTAATGATACTAATGATACGTAATACAGTATAGGACCATAAATTCGGAATCCCAAAAGACCCAAAATCCGGAACTTCTTCAAAAAAATCAGGAAATATTTTGCGCAGTGTTTTTTTTTTTTTTTCTGGAAATATGTCATTTTAAAAAGAAGGAAATGTGCAGCTCGAATTTATTTCTCGATTTTCTGAAAAGGGTTTGTTTTGCGATTAGAATTAGAGTGTTATTAATTGTTGCTTTAATTGTGAGTTAATATCATTAAATTTTGCTTTTTTTATTTCTTGTTGTTTTATTACATTTATTTTTTTATAATGAGCTCTAATTTTCTCGCGATACAGAACATTCGCAAAATTGAAATTCGGCGTTCTCGCATTTTCCCGATCGTCTGATCTTTTACTGCAATTAAGTAACTAGACAATATAAAATCATATCAGAAATTACCGGAATTCTTTTCTTTTATTGTTAATAGATTAAAATAATATCGGGAAAAGTCTAGGTTTTTCGAGGTTTTACCTTCGAATGTAAGCCAACTCCGACTTCGTTTTTTGTGATAATTTCATGACTTATAGGCGAGTGGTATACGATAACCAAAAAGAGTGGCGTAGCTAGACCCCAATTTCGGGGGGGAGGGGAGGTCGATTTCTCGCAGTTAATTTTACGAAAACAATTGGTCGAATTGATGATTAAAAAAATTTTTATAAATGGAGTTTCTAACCAGACTCATTTTAATGTGAAAATTGAAGGGAAAAAACATATTTATCAAGTTAAAAACAATCTGATTTACGTTTTTATATAATTTGCTTCAGACAGAATTTAACTAGAACTGAAGCTGTTTTAGGGGAAAATACAAGAGAAAAATACAATATTATGTTAAAAATTTAACACTGATCAAGTTTACGTGCCTTGGAAAGGATGGTGATTAACGACTGAATAACTGAATCGCCAGTCTGAGGGAATACAATGGAAAGAATAAAACTATTAAGTCAATCCAAATGTTTTTAAAAATTGCTAATACAGAAAGTTAAATATGCAATAAAACAAGAATACCTTTAACAAAAAAACAAAAAAATAAATAAAAATAAAAATAAAACTTACCAAACTTGTATTTGAATTTACAGGAATAAAAATTTATGTCACATAGAACATAGATTCGAAATATTTTATTTTTGAATCGAAAGGATCTTGGCGTGGGCATCTCATTTCTACATTTGACTTTTTGATTTGCCCATTTTTTCGCTTAATTTTGAATAGTTCAAAAAATCTCAATTAGCGCCTATGGGCAAATTATGTGAACTCTGGGCGTAGGATCCAAGCTCCTATGAACAAGCATACTAGAAGCTTTCAGAGTAAAAGATTTTTTGATTTGAACAACCTTTATTCATTTTCGAAGAGCTTAAAAAAGAAAAAAAAATTAAGTTAACCCCTACGATGAATTTTCAATCTTATATAAATCATGATCTAACAGACGGATCTGCTTGGAACCAACTTCATCGGAAAGATTTTATGACGTAGAACATGTACAAATACGAAGTTCAATCGGAACTAAGGGAGCCTATTTTCATATGAAATTTTTTCATCGGGATTTCTAAGGATATTTTTGGATGAATAAATGAGTGAATAAATTCTAAAATAAATAAATGAGTGAACGAATGGAAAAATAAATAAATGAGTGAATAAATACATTAATGAGTAAATGAATAAATGAAAGAATGAATGATGAATGAATGAATATGTATTAACCGTCGAAAAAGGTATTTGAAGTAATAAGAACTAAAGCTAAATTAGAAAGAGAGATAGCTGGATATTAAGTTTGAAGTTGGTTTTTAACGGAAAGTAGGCTCGTATAGTTCTGGACGGAACTTCTAGTTAGATAATGCATTAGTACTAAAAGCGGCAAAAATAAAATTACCTTCAGGAAGTGTCTAGTGAAACGAAATCTAATTCAGCAGATTGTACTTCTTCAGAGGACATCAACTTTCTCTTTTTATAACAATCATCATCAATTTTCTCTTTCGAATTAAAAAAGCTTGTAATAGGTTTATGCTTGCTTCAATATTGCTTCTCATTCAATGCACTTCTCTAAATATATTGGGTTGGAATTCTAAAAAAAAAAAAAAAATGCGCAGGACAGACCGACCCACCGACGCATAAGGGGTGGAGGTGGTGGATACAGCTTTCACGAGAGGAAAGTGGGTGGGCTCGAGCTCATAGTAAAATATTCATACAACAACCTACAGGCAAAGTAAACGACCATTGGGGGAAAAAACCATTTAAATTAGAATAGTTTATGCTTAAAGAACGTGAGAAAATAGCCTTTTTATGGCTACAGTACCATTTGTTATTAGGGGAGAGGAGAGATTGAGAAAGAAACTATCATTTTATCTCCCACTATCTCCCCATCTTCCTGTTCTACGCATCTGTTTCTGTATATGCAGCTGAGGCATTATTGAATGGTCAGTAGGGTTTAGAAAGTGGAGAGCAATTAGCGCAATCCCCTGTGGTGCTTGTAAAAGGAAGAAGTCATAAGAGGGTCTTTCTTCCGCTCTGGGCATGAAACGTTGATAAAATTGTTAAACGAAGGAGCATTGTGAACACTCATGGGAAAGATTCTAGTTTAGATAAATTTATTGTAAAAAGTTCGGATTGCTTGCATTTGAAAGCTATTTCCAGCTTCCTTTTTTTTATTCTAATAATGTTTCTTTGCTAGTTTGTGTGTGTCCACTTTCATTTTCAATCTTCTCCAGACTAGAGACCCATATCTAATATTAGTAGGTCTCATAACTGCAAGAGTTGCACTGAATATATTCTAGTTTTAAATTCGACTGCGAATCAAAACCTTCCCGAAAATGCTGCCAAACCAAAGATTTTCCAAAATTTTTCATGCATTTTAGCTCACCAGAATTTAATCTCAACTGGAGCATTTCATGATAGTTTAAAAAAATATATATTCTTTGCTTAAAATTAAAAGAAAATTATTAAAACCAATTGCGATAGCAACGAAAAGTCTACATTTAATCGATGTACTATATAAAATCATTTCAGGTTTGGGCTTGCGAGGTATTTAGGGGACAAACCACTAGGAAAGTGGTACGATTAGAGGTGCAAATTTGTCACTCCGTGAATTCCCTCGATTTTTAAAGCTGTTTCCTAAAATCTGCGATTTTTTTAAAGAAAATACCACGATTTGTGCGCAAATTGTTTAAAATTTGAGACTTATTTTGTTTTTTACTTACACTTTAACGGCAATTTATACTGTTCTGAAGTTTTAAAATATATAACAGATGTACTAAACTTTTAGAAGAGTTCATCAATAGAAAAATAACTATAAAACTAGTTATAGATAATTCCCCTCATGTTTAGAGGAAGTTTTTGATCCAAATCAATACAAATATTTAAATGTTTTTGACGAAGTTGATAGTTGTTCCATTGTTAACAATAACCCTATGATACCCCCCTCCAAAAATCAGTTACACGTTGAAGGAGGGCAATTCAACTCTGGAAATTCAAAAGAGAAAGTATTCCCAACCTGTCCAAAGTGGCAATCCGATGTTTGTCAGTTCCGTCTAATAGCGCAGATGCTGAACGGTCCTTTTCTACATATAAAAACGTGTTAAGTTATAACGGCGAAGCATTAAAGAAAATAATTTAATCATGTATAATATTTTGTACCAAAATGCTCTACATTTAATTAACTGCCTAAATATTGCATAAAATTTAATTGGAGACATTCTAGTTTTATTACATCATATTTGTGTTCTCGCGAACATTTCGCGCAATTTGCCGCGAATTTCCGGCTCTTTTTTCTGTGACAAACTTGCAACCCTAGGTGCGACCTAGTACGACCCTATAACCCAAAGGCCCCAAAATTGATTTTTTCTTTTTGCATTTTATCGCGCTTTTTTTTTTTTTTTTTTTAGTGTTCACTCTATTCAATTATTATTTAAAAAGCATATTTTTAGAATAGTATAAAGCGTAAAGAGAGTTAAGGTCTCAAAAAAAGTTTTCGGACACCATCATTTCGGTGGGGTCCCTCTAAGTCTAAGTATCTAAGTCAAAATTTCGGGGGGGGGGGGGATTGTCCCCCCCTTATCTACGCCAGTGACCAAAAATACTATAAAGAAGCAAAATGCTAGTAAAAACTTCCAGAACAAATTATTTGAGCTCTGATGCTACTTACTTTTTTTTTTTGAATGAGAACCCAAAATCCGGAAAATTCCGAAAGCTGGAAAGATGGCGGCCCCGAGAGTTCCGGTTTTGAGGTCCCATACTGTATATAAATTAGCTGTTAACAGTCGCCGCACTTTAGGGCGTTGCGCAGTGAGACAATCGGCTGAGACAACTGGCCGGAGAGAAATTCTCTGGGGCCGCCCCTAAGAATTTGCATCACCTGGATTAAGAAATTCTCAGGGCCGTATTTTGTAGCTTGTAGGGATTAAAAATATTGTCAGTAAGTATGTAGATATGTATTTGAACAATATTAAGTGTTTAAAAGATAGATCAATTTTTCTTATTCACCATTGGGCCAATAATACGTAATATGTTAATTAGCTGCCGTCCTTTAGGGTGTTGCGCCGTGAGGCAATCGCCTCGCCGCCTTAGCCTCCCCTGCCTGCACTGCTCATAATCAAAAACATCAATTTTGCGGCTCTCAAAAGTTTGCATAACAGACGGCCGCCTAGGTTTTCTATATGGACGAGTCGGCTCTGAGAATTTCTCAAGCCAGTCTCGAGAGCTCGTCTATATAGACGACTTCGGCGGTAGCCTAAAGCGCAAAACTGATGTATTTTATTTATTTATTTTCAAATTTTAAAAATAAAACATAATCATTTTTTTCCTCGGGCAGCCGTTTAGGTTGTCTATAAGGGACCCGCTGGATCTGAGAAATTCTGCCCCCTCCCCCTTGTTACCCAACGGCCAGACCCTAGAGATTTTGCCCCATTGCACTCTCTGAAGCCCGGGTTACGGCAAAGTTTTGGTCCCCGTTTTTTTATGAACATTGTAAAAGCTGTATACTTTATTGAAAAAAGATAGATATTTTGCGACCGGCCCAGGTTGGACCGGCCCACCGGGCATTTGCCCGAATGCCCGCATAGCCAGTCCGCCGCTGTTAACCACCCATTTGCTTTTTACTTGAGTATTTGCTGGCGTTTTTGTTTGCTGAACGCGACAGTGACAGTACAAAACAAGTAATAATGAGGTACAATTGTCTACATCCCAACCATGCTGCTCACTTGCCCAGTTGGTGAAAGGCCAGGGAGACTGTTGTGACCAAGTGTAAGTGTACAACAACCGAGTCCCTTTTAAACTTTGAAAGTTCATCAACTGTACTTCGTTTAGTGTTGTGGCCGTGGTAGCCTAGTGGTCAGGATGTCGAGCTTCGGAACGGAGGATCTAGGGTTCGATACCCGGGCGGCTGAAGACCCACCATGTACACTTGGGGATACGTGCATATAAACTCCGTGGACCCTGAAGTCCCGAGGCAGTTCCGAAGGTACCAGTACGTGGAGATTTTCCCTTCCCTTCACCCACAGGTCTAAAAAGGAAGGTGGCGCCATCTGGTGTCATCCAAGTACATTATGAGCCAAGTCGTACTTCCACCATTGGTGATCATGTTGAAACGGAAGGCGCTCATTACTGCCTTAATGCCTAGTCGCTCTGCGAAGGGGAGCTTGGATTTCCAAGTGGCATAAGCAACAACAACAATGTTTAGTGCTGTGAGATTTTAGGCATGATTTTGCTATTGTATGTTTCGTGTATGTATGGGGACAACTGTTTTTCGGCTGGTGACGTGAACGGCAATATTTAACTCCTGAAGGGAAGGGTCGTGTCACCGAAATGCAGCATGGGGGCCGTTCATAAATGATGTCACGCTCTTTTTCCATATATTTGTCGATTTCACGAACCCCTCCACCCTCGAAGCGTGGGTGATCCACCATCATTTAGGAATGATCCCATATGGTTTGATGGGACTTCATTGACAGAATATATAAAAGGACCCTATAGCGATGGCATCGCCAGCAAAGGCGCCCCAAATCATATGACACAGAGCATTGTGTCCCGCGTGATATAGTGCTCTTATTTAGCAATTGCTGACAAGGCCGTAGCCAGAAATTTTTTTCGGGGGGGGGCCCTAACTTTGAAACACTTATGTTGAGGAAATTTTCAGGGAGGAATATACATGCTACATTTCGAAAAATTTCGGGGGGGGGGGGGGCCGTGGGCCTCCCCCTCTGGATACGGCCTTTTGTAAACCATATTTCGTTTGATTTAAAAAATTCATGACGTCACAGTATATGATAGATTTTTGATACCATGTACAGTAGGTGCATTTTAGACTATCTTTGGTGAAGTTAGGGCAGTGTTTTTTGGGGGCTTCGGCTTCTTATCTTAAATTTTTGAAACTGATCTTACAACCATAACGTTTTGACTATCTCTGAAAGGGGGGTCCGGGGGTTCTCCCCCGGAATTTTTCCGCAATTTAGCTCCTGAGAATGCAATTTTATGCCCTTTCGGGACGTTAGAGGAAGGAGTTTCAGAAGTTCTCCCCAAAGAAAATTTTCGAAACTGCAGTCTTAAAAATGAAGTTTCAGTCTATCTTTGTCAATGTTACTGGAGGCATAGACTGGATCGAGGGCTCTCCCCAGGAAACTTTTTGAAAACTGCCTAACAATGCAATTTCGAGATTCTTTAGTAATTTTAGAGGAAGCAGAAGGGAGTTTGGTTTGTCTTTCCCCGCAAATTCTTCAAAATAAATTCTTATCTTTTGGGCTACTTTTGGTGTCGCTAGTGACAGTGTTCGATGTATTTTCCCTAAAAGTGTTTCTGAAACTGAAGTCCTAAAAGTGTAATCTCTCTTTTCTTTCATTTTTTTAAAAATCTGTGATCTGAATTTTTTTCTCCGGGGGGGGGGGGGCAGTTGGTTATCGCTGAGGGGGCAGTGCCCTCCCCCCCTCCCCGGAGAGATGCCTGAAAGAAACACTGGTTGCATGTTGCATGATGAGATTATATTTTCAATTTCGCCCACAGAAGTATTACTTCAAAAAAAAAAAAAAAAAAATGAGGGAGAGTTAACACAAAACATACGTTGTTTTGAGAATTAATTACTTCCTATTCCGTTTTTGTTTTGACAATTTAAGCAATTCATACTTATTCTCAAGTTTCAAGCCTTCCATATTTTGTCATAACTAAATGTAAATAATTAAAAACTGGATGTTTTCTTTTTCCTTAACCTAAATGCTGCAAACTCCTTTTTTTTTTAAGTTTGAAGTCAAAAAAAGCTGTATAACTTTGATTTGCAGTCGTGGACAATTATAAAGCACTTCCAAAATTATACATATCGCTCATGGGCTGCAATTACGGCACAGCTCAAAAAATCATGTTTTGAGATAAGTGGGTTTAAACTTTTCATTGCTAAGGAAAAAACATAAAAGAAATGCTTTAGTTATTATTAAATCTTAAGGCCTAATATTGAATTATGAGTTATGCTAGTATTGCTGCTGAAAAAAATGTGTACTTTATATTTACAATCTGTTCTTAGTCCGAAACGCGAGTTTTTTTGAGTTGTGCCACTATTGCAGCCCATGAGCGATATAATAAGAAGAACCAATCAAGATCTTTTTTGTTCAATGTAAATTTATGACTAGGCTAAGTAAAAGTATACGAGTAATTTTGTCGCGGTATTTTTCACCTTCGCAATGTTATTGTAAACGCTCTATGGGACCATTCATAAACAGTGTCACACTTTCTTTCAATATATTTGATCCCCCTCCCCCCTTTGTCACAAAATATCACTCTCCAACACGCCCTACCCCCTCTGTCACATATCACGCTATATTACATGAGCACATGTACTTGCAGTGTTGCAGTTCAGAAATGAGGTACTTACGTTAAAGAATCAAATTTTTAATTTTATTTTTTAACTTTTAATGACATTTGTGAGCATAACAATAATAATGATTACACGTGGGCTTAATTGGTATAAAATGAGATTAAGGTTAAAATAGAAAAAAAAGATAATTAGTGCATAATAGCAAAAAAAAAAAAAAAATAATTAATTGAATTCTAAAAAAACACCCGCACTTATTTATCTTAAAAGTAAATACCTAAGACTTTCTTTTAAAATTTTAACTAGAAGTAAGTTCAAACCTTAATAAGCAGCGGTATTTTCAATATAAAATGAAATCAATGAAACTTTAAAATCAAATTATGATAATAAAAAAATTTCAAAAATAAGTTTAATCAGCTGATTTTTTACATGTTTTTATAGAAATCAAAATGTGTAATGTCACACTTCTTGTCAAAATTGCTCGAACCCCTCTCCCGCCCCCTCCCTCGAAGTAGTGTGACATCATCCCCTATGAAGTTAAAAAACGAAAAAAGAAAGATTAATATGCAGTTTCTCAGCATGTGAGGAAGAAAATACAAAGTTGAAACTAAAATTGCAAAAAAAAAAAAGAAGAGGGGCAGCTAAAATATTATTTTGAAAAATACATAAAAATAATCATACCTTTTCTGCTACATTTCTACAGGGTTTCTTCCCAAAATAAGACAAAATACTTTACCTTTTCTTTTACTCATAATCAAAATTTGTACGCAGGCAAGCAAAGAAGACTTTTGCAAGAGCACACGAGCCCACTAAATTCCCAACTGCCTATGTCTGCAAGGCAAGGTCAAGGCATCCGCAAAGGGGCAAGAGCCCTCCCCTCTCCCCCCCCCCCCTTGTCGGAAGCGTTTCGATGTTGATTCGATTTTATGAATTGCTGGTTTAAAAAAGAAAAGACAAAAAATAAAGAATTGCCCCAGCAATAACAGCACAAACATCCACATCCCGCAATCGTAGTAGTAAACGAGGGGGTCCATTTAGGCATTAGCTCTGAAAGTTCCTTTATCTTCTACTTCCACAATATGGGTAGTTTTAAAAGAGTCGCCATTTCCACGAATGTAACCTTCGGGCAAGGATGGACAAAGCACCTAACTGTTGTACGTATATTTATGGCAGATGTGGTGGCTTGCATTTTGCCAAAAAGGGATCAGTACATTTGCTGTTCTTGTTGTGTGGTCGGGTGATTAGAACCATATGTAGCCCTTAGGCAAGGAATCAATCCGTTATCTGTTGATGACACGACACGGGAGACCGACCGTCTTTAGAATTGAGGGAAAACATCTTATTTTGAGTTCTGGTTTATAGACCCTGCTGGATTTTTGAAGCGCCGTCTTGTCGTTTCCCCATTTGTAAAACAGAGAACCGATTGGTTTGAGGAACAAAATTTTTTTTTTTGTTACATTTTTTTTCCCCAGACAAGTTAAAAATTTCGAAAGTATTTCGGGGGGGGGGGGGGGGGGCCCTGCCTACGGCCTTGATTGCTGATGTGATGATAGAACACCTATAGAATCATTGCAGTCATCAACAGATTTCTTATGTGGGGACCACCGTTCGAGAAACCAACAAACATATATGACTCATCTGAGTCTGAAAACATGACACTGTATCACTTCGTTATCCACGTGGCTGTTTTTTGACACCATACATGTACGCGCTTTCTGAAGTAAGATTGAATTATGTCAGCACAGTCTTTCTAAACTGACTTGGTTGTTAGCCAAATTTCCCGTTCCATTTTACCGAATCGGCCTGAAATCACACATATATATAAATATATATTGAACCATTAGTGGTCAAATTGCACAGGTTTTTTTGTACATTGAAGTTATACATGTTTTTTTATGAATTTTGTTGCTTTTTACCTATAATAAACATCGAAAATATACCCTTTCCCCCCTTCCCGCTAAAATTTTTTGAAATGATGGGTCTGGGGAGTTGGCACCAAAAAGCAATAGTACTATTGTACTTTTTTAATAGATTGTATCGGGAGCAATCAGCGTACGTTTTCGCTTCATTCTTCGTATTTCTAAACATTTTAGCGTCCGATTTCTCGCCTACGCGTGATTGTCTTTGTTTCGAATCAGATGTTAGGTGTGCTATGTTAACGTGGGTAAAAGTTGAGGCTAAGGCCCTACTTTTATTAAGGCCCCTGTAGGCGAATTGAGGCAGTGGAAAGCAAAGGGATGTAAGTGACTAAAAATGATTCTGAGTAAAACGCGTTTAAAGTTTGGATCTTATGGGAAATTTAATGTCATTTTTTTCTAAATCACGTTGGGGTGGAGCACCATGCCCCAGTTACAGCAATCACTAACTCTCTTGCCACAATATAAAATAATGCTTTCTCTATTATTTGCATTAGTTATCTCCAAATTGTCAATTTTATCACTTACACCCCTTTGGTTTCAAGTGCCTAACTTATGCTCTGGGAATTAAGAATCTCGGTCAAACACTAAAGTAGCTTTCACAAAATTCAAAGTAGGCAGAATTCGGGTCTTCCTTTTTTGAAAAACGTCTAGTTCATCAGCGTAACAAGCCAAGTGCAGGAGGGGGAGGGGGGGCTATGAATGCAATAGAAAGTAATCTCAACACTAATTCTTGTCAAAAAGTATTATGAAATTTGAAGAAAAACATTTTTCATCATTTAAAGACTAAAAATGTACCATATTTTTTCTTTTTAAGATGTTGGTGTAATTCTGGCCTCGTGGCACTAAGCCCTTTTTTTTAACAAAAATTTCATTTGAGCTGTATTTTATCTCCAAAAGTATTAATCAGAATGTAGTTAAAGCACAGTCTTCATTTCAAATACTCATTTATACTGAAACTGAATACTTCTTGCAAAAAAAATATTGAATTTTTAACTGAAAATAATCTTAACATTGGAGTAAATACTGGTGGAATCATTCTTTAATAATTGTCATTAAAAGCAAATCCAGAAAAAACTTTATTACAAAAGTAAAAAAGAAAAAATGTACAAATCTTCCATCTTAGTCTTTCCACTTCACTTACTATTTAATCATGCATTTTTCTTCTTTTTAAAATACCTGATGTAACAACAACCATCATATACATTTTTAAAATTAATTACAGTAACTTTTAAATTTAATAAAAAAATTCACAAAAAAAATCAACTTCAAATAAAATTATTTAATTAAATTCTATTAAAATATACATAATTCATTCATCATATTGGCAAATAAAATGTAATTGAGCAGGAAGTATCAATTATTTTTTTTAAAAATTAGTAAAGCAAAGATAGAATTAAAGTAGATTTTAAAAAAATGTCTGCCAGAGAATGTTTAACTGCTACTCTATAATTACTTTACATACCAACTAAATCAATTTATCACAACTAGATACTGCTGCTAGTAAATAAGACAAATCATTACTCATCTTAATTATTAAGTTTTAATTAGGTGTGTGCAAATGTTTCTACTTTTTTAATTAAATACTTCAATGATTTAATTTAACCTGAAATAAAGCACAATGGGTATTGGAAATCCTTCCCCCTCATCTAGAAACAGAATATGCATGATACATAATCCATTTTGGTAGTAAGGTGTTTCTTCCTATTATTTCAGTGTCTATTGAATCTTACTGAATGTGCTCAAGTGAAATTTCTTAAGTTAAGTTAAAAATTCGGCTCTTATTTTCAAATAAGTTTTGGTGTTCTTTGTCAGAGAAGTCATAACAGATGTATCCTTTAGGGGAGGGTGGAAAAGGACAATTTAATCTATGTCAAAGAATGCCACTTTTTAAACTAAAGAAAAAAAAAAAGTTCATGTTCTTGGAATGGATTTCAGCGTCAACTTTTTGAAAAATTATGCTCTACAAATTTACTTCAGGAAATTTTATAAAATCCTGCATTAACAAAATATTTTTAATCGTTATATGATCATAAAATCAATTACATAATGCCTATAAATAAGTTCTTAACCCTTTATAATAATATAATGGCCAAATATAATGGAATTGTTAGTATTCAATGAAGCATACAGACTATCAGGCATGCAAATCGAGTTTAAATGCTATAGAAGAGAAAACAAAATCAACAGTAAAAAGCTTTTTAATATGTTTGAAGCAGGATAAACAGATATTTTTCCATACCCAAGATATTTTATAAAGCATTTTGCATCACTCAGTATGCTAACATATTCAATACATATGGTGAAAACAATTACATTTCAAAGATATATTGGTTTTTATGCCAATAATTATCAATGATTGAAAAAAAAGGGTTTTATAATTGCGAACATAAGGAACGGTCCATCTTCTGATCTGAAAGGTAAGCTTTAAGCATTTTTTTAAAGGTAAAGAAATATGCATCTAGGCGTATATAGACAGGTAACAAAATTGCGGAGTAGATTCTCATGCAAGTTAAAAAATTTGCAGGATCTCTCATCCAGGGAGAATAGACCACAACTTGGTTTTACCTGGAAAAACACTTCCAAAAGAGAGCCATACTTTTTCAAAAGACAATCTTTGAAGCTGCTTCACCGGGCAGTGTTACACATAACTCTCCAAAAATAGTCCTGTTGTTTAAAACAAAGCTTTTGTCAAGAGTTCCTACAAAGAAAGTAAAAACATTTGATATTACGAAACATTCACACTCTTATATAATTAGCCTGCTCATTTTAAAACCTTAATTGCTGCAATTGGTACTTTTAAACAGGGAATTTCTGTTCAGGTGCAGATAACAGGACATCAAGAATTATTATAAATTATATGAAAAACAAACTAAACCTGAATAACTTTTCTCGATGAAAGGTGAAATCATAGAAATCTCTCTCCTCAAAAAATCCTGGATCTGTGCCTGAATTCATCACTTATTTTAGAGACAAAAAAGCAAATTACAAGTAGTGAAGGGAAGGGGAGGTTTGAAATTATTTTAATAGAAATGCAAGTGGGCTGTTCTAGGTGAACATTAGAAATTTCAATGTAATGATGGTCATTTATATTATATTTTGTATTTTAACTAGGGGCTTTGTCATGATTATTTTCCCTGCACAAACAATAATTATTTCTAGATATTAAAAATATGGATAAGTAAGCACTGGTTAATAAATCATAGAGAAACATATGGGAAATTCACAAGGCACTGCTACAGGACAAACTACCAGGATTAATTTGTGGTCACTTTGCATTGGTAAATGGGGAAATGAATAGTAGTAAAACTTTAGCAGTGGCCCCCACTAAACGATGCCACTGGGTTTACTAGTTTTGCCTGTTAGTTAATGCACATAAAAACCTCATTTTGCAGTACTCCACATAAAAATGCATGCTAGAGCAGCTGCAAAATATTACTGATATAATATACTCCATAAAAGAGCTAGAATTTACATAAGGAGCCAAAAACAGATATGATATATGCTGACCTTTCCTGTTCAGTTTGTTTGGGAAATGTGCTTGCAGAACCCAATATCCCAAATAATGAATTGCTTACCTGTTTAATAGCTACCGCACATAAATGTTGTACAAAGCAATAGGGAGAAACAGTTCTCCCTCGAAACAAAGTCAGTTCAACTGGAAAAAAAATCGTGGAGCATCTTTAGGAATTATCCTATATAATACTTACCTGTTACTGTATCGTACACGATGTTAGACGCGAGAATGTGGCTCGTTCACCACACAATGTGATCAACGGTTTTCAGACAAATATGTATGCATACGACCAGAAAAATACCTGGGGGCATTTGAAATTCTTACCTGTTGGATAGCCAACTATATATCAGCATCGTGCGCGACAAATTCTACCACGAAGCCATTGAGGTTAGAAAAATACTGTATAACGGTTCTTACTGCGTAGACAAGGATTTCGGATAAAAATCTTCAAAAGTTTCTTGAAAAAATAAAGATAAAATGCGTACCTGTCGATAACAGCACTGTTGTCATAGACGATTTAAGATTTCAACATCACCAAGTTATAAGAACAATCAACCTTTTTACCTGAAAATAAGAACATCTTTAGCATTGATTGAGAACTAAATTTTAATAAAAATACTTACCTGATATTAACAAGTTAAATCTGTGGAAAACACATAAAGAGTTTAATTAATTTACTCTAGTCAAGTGTAAAGAATAAATCACTGATGTGATATCTGATCTGCAATTTTTCCCGCGCAAACAAGCGAATGTGACGCTTCCTTCTTGCCAGACGGACGCCGAGTGCTGAGAAAAGAGAAACATCGCCAATATACTTTGGCAGTATTAGTTATTGCCAATGCACTAGGCATTTTCTGGTAACCATCCGAAAATGCCTAGTGAACTCTAACGCCTCATAACGCACGAGGCTTAAACAGAGTGACGTCAGAGCTCCACGCCCCCTGGCGTGACGTCACGATTCCAATGGGATGCGAACTAGCGTCCACCCCTTTGGTGACGGCCGTTGATAACCATTGCCAAATTAAAACTGAAAAGTAAGAAAAAATTCGACTGGAAAAAAAGTTATGGTGAGGCGTCTTTCTTTTGAAAATTTATGAGAGAAAAACTCTGAAAAGGCGTCTTTTGTATACAAAAATGAGCAGAGCTCATGCTTATAATAATAGAAAGGGTAGAAATTTTTACATTTGAGAAGTTTTCGAGTCTCAGCAGTTAAAGTGTTTTTGGGGACAAAGAATTAAAAATATACAAATTTGGGAACTGTCCCCGAAATTCGAGGACGTAAGGTACCCCTTTGATACCCCTCGCCGGGATCTACAACAGAAAATTTAGAGAGGTGAATTTATAAAAACGACATACTTACAATACGAATGTATAACCTCCTTCCTTTGTGAAGTCGGTTAAAAAGCAATAATACTGAAAAATTCTTTACTTTCGTTAAAGTTTAGAAACAGTTTTACAGTTGATTTTTGTAAGAAAACGGTTCGTGCCCGAAGAAAATTTTCGTAACTAAATGTCCTAAGACGTAATTTTAACTTATTTTTTAGTGACGTCGTTAGGAAAATAGGAAAAATTTCGAAAGAGCTCTACTCTGGAAATCTTCAAAATTAAAATTTTAAAAACGAAACTGTCATATTTGATCACGTTAAAACAGGGTGCCCCTTTCCAAATTCACTAAGCACGTAAAAATTACAACGGCGCAATATTTCTAGCTACTCGGGTTTTTGACACGACGGTGCTGCCTGAGTAGAAAATTAAAAATATTCACCATCTTCGGCGGCTGCTAATAAGTTCAATTTAACAACGGTATAGGAGTTATTTTAACCTATCTCCGTTCATCTACTTCTACCTAAACGCCCTTAACGCAGAAAACGTATTCTCGCAACGGCGTCCCCGTGCTATATAAGAATTTAAAAAGTTAGCTTTCGGCGCCCTAAAGATCAGTGAGTAAATGGGGTGTGAAGACTTTATATTTAATTACAATACGCGTGAAAAGTATCATTAGAGTACTGACAACAGCTTCTAAAATACCGTTTTGACAATAAAAACAAAGTTTCTAATTAAAATTAATATTCTGAGCGCTCGCAGAGTCAAAATAGTTTTTCAGGACACGATAAGACGTGCAATTTACTACTCACCAAAAATGACTTTTGTTGTAATCTCAATCAGTCAACGTTACACTTTAGTTTGGCTTTAAAGTTATATATAACCCGAATTATAAATAAATATATAGTTTTTAGAGCATCTTAAACAAGAATGAAAAGCTGAAAACAACCATTTGGTATAAGTCCACCAGAAAGTAATCAAATGCAATTCAGTTTTGCCATTTTCAAGCAAATAATAAAGCATCGGCGAATAATACACGCAACGCCTGTGCGTGTGTGTGTGGGGGGGGGGGGGGGGGGGCATGAAAAAATATTTATTTATTTATTTTTTTAGTTGTAGGTAAATATAATGTTCATCGGTTTAAGACAAGTAAATTTTCTTTCGAGTACAATACAAACGTGAATACTTCTTGGGGTACGGGAATTTAGAACGAAAAACATCTTGCATTTTGGGTTCAATACAGAAGCGGAAAATCAAAATTTCAGTTTGTATCATCATAAATATACCAGATTTGTAACAGGTAATTCACAATTTTAGCAGTAATGCTGCTTGAAAAAAATAGTTTTAAAGGAGGAAACATTTTTTTTTTTGTAGTGTACAATAAATTCCAGGCTACTACTATTTTCAACTCAAAAAAAAAAAGAAAAAGAAGCGTAAGAAAATCTTGTTTTATAGACAACTAATATTAAGTAAACAAAGCTACTTTTACGATACTAATTACTGCAATTCAAATCTCACAAGGAAAATGCATTTATAAATATTTGTAAGTAGCAAACTTTTGTTTCTCATTAATTCAAAAAGAAAATTATGCCATTTAATGTGAAAAGATTTTCCCTTTTGTGAAAAACAACTTTCTTTCAAAGCAGTCAACTTTTGTAACAGTAAAGTTAAACGATGCAGAAAGTTGATAGTTTTAAATGTACCAAAATGCACAAATTATGAATTTTATAATAAGAAAAATTAACTTATTGGTAATTTTTTTCTATTTACATTTCGGGGGGAGGTGGGGTACCAAAATTTTGTAATGATAAGTTTTAAAAGGCAGACCAGTATTGGTGTCACTAGTTGTTCTATTTCACTTTATTTAGTGTCTTTTAGAAAATTGTTTTAATAACAAATTTGTGTAGAGTGGTCCAATAAATATTATTTAGGAATTTTGTTTAAGATCAATTGATGCTCAATCAAAGAAAGAACGAACATTATCGCATAGACCCCCTACACATGTATGACCCACTCAATTGTTCTTCCCCTTTCCTTAGGCAAACAATACAAATCTTGAACCCTTTTTTGTGTCCTTTACTTGACCTTCTATACCTGAGAGAATTTACCCCTCAATAGTAACCGAGAAAGATAGTAAAGCAGAAAATCTTCGTAGTTTAGGAAGAGGAAAACTGATATTTCGTGACGCATAATGATTTACTTTTGCTTTAAAATAAAATGAATAGGAATGAATAGGGACTTGGGGTTATATGAAAATGACGCATAAGTGTAAAAGACATATAATCGAGAGACATATAAACTAAGTTTTACTGTATATATAAGAACATGGGAAAAAAAAATATTTAACAAATTTTTGCACTTTATTGAATGGAACTGTTTTAAGATCTTGAACTAATTTCTGACTTTGAAACAATACTACATTCCCTCACTTAAGTCATAAAAGTAAATAAAAAAACAGGATTAATAAAAAACTTTATTAAAATCAGAGACATATTTGCAACAAATATTCATAAACCTAAAAATTGCATATTACTTACATAAACATCTGTATATATATATATATATGCACAAATCAGAGTCATCTGAAGGGAAACTCATTAGACAATTTGTGTACAATTTTGTTCTCAGCACCCTTTTGGAGCAGTTCATAATTTAAAAGGTACTCTATATATAGGATGTGTATTGATACATACTAGCTTAAAAATCTCTTGTATGTGTAAGTGTACAACAATAATGACAATTATTCATTTCAAAAAATTAAGAATAAAATTCTCTATTATTTACATGTGTAAAAAAATTAAAATTTCTTAACTATACATATGGCAACATGCATTAAGTATATTTATTATGCTCATTTTTTGGGAATGATTAAAATGAATATTTATGGGCTAAACATAAAAGCTAAAAACATCTTGTTCATAAATGTTCTGGTACAGTCTGAAGAGCTTCTTCTGTTGATCTCTCTAAATCACAATTCTGCAACAAATTTGAGACATTTAGTGAAATTTATATTTTAAAAATGTCAAAAAAAAAAAAAAAAAAATTTCTATTATTTATATTCATCAAATTATTAACATCTTAACTCATTTGTATTAAAAGGTTCATTTCCATACTTTTTTTTTTTTTTGCTGAGGACATATATGCTTTGTGATATGAAACAGTTCTTAAATAACCAAATTATTTATATTAAAAAAAAAGAAATAGTGATCAAATAATAAAGTACTATAATTTCTATAAATTTTACAATCCACTTCAACTTTAGATTTTTAAATTAAAATCAGTTATCAATGGTTTAAAATGATAAATACATTTAAAACAATTAAAATAGTAATAAAAACATTTTAATTACACTGTGAATTTTATTCCAGAGTAACATGGCTTCTTTCTGTAACTAGGATGTTTAATATAGAAAATACAGTAATCTAAGAAAAATATATTAAAATTTCCCTCCCAAAACAGCATTATAAATAACTTTTGCAACTGAAGATTTTCCAGTTTACATTTTAAATGTGGAAAAATACTTCAATTTCACATTCACATGCAAGCATTAAACAAATGAGTCTCACAGTAAACATTTTGTGCATTATTGAATATAGTAGCTATAATTTCTACATTAAATAATTTGTTTGCTAGAAAAAGTTAGCTTCCAAGATAAGCACTCATGCAGTTATGAAATTATTTAATATTGAGTTCAAAATCTCTACGAAAGCTAGAATAGAAAAAGAAAATAATTAATAAAATTAAAAAATAAATAAATACAAAATAATAATTAATAAATTAACTAATAACGGAAGCTTGTAGCAAATGAAACATGAGTATGCAACATTTTTACAACTTTATGGTTTAGTAATGCTGATAGTGTAAACCAAAGAATTACACACAATCTGTAATTTAAACAACTTTATTAATTATTTAAATATACATATACCATTATAACAGAAATATTAAAATGCATAAGAGATTTATAACAGAAACAATAGCATTTTTACTTTTAAACAAATGAAAAAACTTAACTATGAGATCAAATTGAACATATAAAAATGATTCTAGGCCGTAATTTCACATGACAGAATACAACAATGTGACCCCCAAATAAATTTGAATTTAACACATTAAAATTTTTAATTGAAGATTAAAGAGATAAAAGGATTAAAACAAATATGGATTATACAAAACAGTTATGGATTATCTAAATGAGCTTAATAATTACTAAATTTCGTGCTTTAATAGATTGTGAATTAAATTTATCCATGTGATATATGCATTGCATAAGGTAGTTTTAAAATATTGCAAAGCAACTGAATTGAAATATTACTAAAACCATTATTATACATATACATATATATTAAAGATATATTTTCAATACTTTTGCAACAGTTTCAACAAATAAACAAACAGAATTAAACAATTCCACATGTTTATTTCTAGATTTAATAATAATGTTAATGCCAACAAAGAGAAAAACCTGGTTCATTCTCCCTGATTTTTTTAAAAACCAAAACAGAAGCTTGCCCAGGATGGCTTAAGTTAGAGACCTTCTTCAAACTAGAAGCCAAAATTTAGCCCACACTTATAGTTCCGGCACTAGGTCTAGGTCAGGGCCTAATTTCTATAATGGAAGAAGTGTGGGAGCCTTATATATAAGTCTTCAGAACATTTCAATGCATAAAAATCTGAATTCCGTCTACTATGTAAACATTTACATGAAAGGGAAAAGAAGTACAGGAGCGGAGCTCTCATGCAAATTAAGCTCTGGTCTAGGTTTCTTTCTTTTTGGGTGTTGATATATGTATGAATATGGAAAAAGCGTAGTATAATTAAAAAAGGTTGTGTTCGCAACTTGAATTTTAAATGAACAGAAAAGCAATTATAATCAAACTGATTAGGCTTCAATCCCGCAAAACTGCTATAGTTCACTATGTTAAACTCCTATAATTATTTTCTCAAAATAGCATTCCTGAAATTTATGCATTTGCATGTGGCAAAAGCACAAATAAATAATATCCACTACTAACTACTAAAATCTTTTAAAAATTGGGGGTGCTAAGAAGAAATAAGTATGTGGAGTTCAGAAGATGTTTTAAAACAAATTCAGAAATAACTGATCTCAGGAAACCCAAAATCGAACATTGAGATTCTGATGTTTTTTAGAGTTATTGCAGATTGAACAATACAAAAAATATCTTTCTTTTACAACAGTGACAATAAATAAAAATTTAGATACGGAAATTCCAGATTAAATAAATAGTGCTGGATGGATGAGAAAAAAGTAAAATGAATTGAAAGAAAGTGGTAAAATATTAAATTGAAAGAAAGAACATACAAGACAAGAAAAGTTAGATATTTTTGAGGCCAGGTCAAATGTAGTTGTTACAGTTGTAGGGAACACCAAATCAAAGAACACGGTTCAAAGACACAGTTAGAACAGGTCAGCTCCTTGTTCTTTAACCCATGCAGATCTTTACACCAAACAAGAAAAATGTTTAACAAAAGAAAATTATGGTAAAAGAACACTGAACAATAACAAGTAATAAATCCAATGAGAAAAAAATCTACTACCTTAACAACTGATTATCGATTTAAACGTACATCAAGGTTTATTTTCCTACTGAATATTAAACACTTTGTATTCTTGGAAACATTTTGCAAATAAAGCAAAATTTTCAAGTAAACATTAATTTCTTAAAAAATATATATAAACTAACTAAAAGTAGAAAGTTTTCTCAAAACAGTACAGAAGTTTTCAAGTAAGAATAGTTAATATTCAAAACATAAATAGAAAATTTATGATAGATACCATTTCTTTCCTTTGTAAAAAAAAAAAAACCCTGCAAATAATTTGAAATGAAAAACTTATATTTTAATGCAAACCTTGTTACGTTACTAAAAAATAAAACAAAATAAAAAAATACTTAATTTTAGTTTTCAAGAACAAAATAAGTATAATTTTTTTCTATGATTAACTGCTTGGTCACACTTATTAGATTTGTTCAAATTTAATGTCACTGTATTGTACACTGATTTAGGTATTGTTATAGTACTTTTCATAGCCAAACATTTCTCGAACCCATCTATAAATATGAATTTTCTAGAAATGATTTTTCTATTTTTCAGATTTTCCATTTTCAAACACATATTACTAATTTCCCCCAATGGCTAAGACTTATAAATGAGCTCAGATCCTTTACAAGAAAATATTAACACAAGGTTAAAATGCAGAAGTAACTTTTTGTAGCAGTGGCATTATATGCTATTTATAAACTACAGTTGAAATGTGTTAATACAAATTGCCGAAAATTGACAAATTTGTTTGTACTAGCTGTTATTCGTAACAACTGTGAATAAGTAAAATTGTGGGAAAAAATAAAGACAAATGCATGTTTATATTTTTACAATATACACATTTAAACCTAATTACTACTAAATTGAGAAAAATGAAATTTTCATATTAGTTGTGATTTCCTATTAACCATGGTCGTATTAAGAGAGTTCAACTGTAGTTGAAGAAGCAGAATGTAAACCTAAATTATTTTTTAGTTTATTTTAATATAAAAACCCAGAAGACATTTCGACTAATTATCCCTCTCTCCATCCCCCCTTTTCCTGCATCATTTCAATAATTTATAGCAGCAAGGTCATTGCAGAAATTTTAAAGGAGAGCTCACAAGGAAATTTGAAAATTCCGACTAAAATATAAATCATTATTTCACAATACCATTTTAATAGTTTTTTAAAAATATTAATAATTCTATGATATAATGTCAATATTCCGGGCAAAAAAAGTTTATTAAATTACAAGAATAGAAAGATGCAATGGAACATTTATAAACATATTTTAATTTTTAACATCAAGATTACAAGAAGAGGAAATTACAATTTGCATATGTATAATTTTCAATTATTTTTTAAAGGCAAATGAATAAAAAGCAATGTAGTAAACAATCTACAAACCTACCTTACATAAATGAATTCTAGGTACCAAAAAATAAAAAAAAAAGAAAAGAAAAAAGTACAGTGTATTATAAATTGCAAATATTATTTATTTACATGATAAGTTTACCTTTTTTTTAAATTAAAAAAAAAGATTAATTTGATAAAATGTTTTTTGGAATTAGGTGTCTCAAACAGAAATTAAAAAAAAAAAAAGGACAATATTTGAAAATATAATTCAGTTACTGTTTCATCTTTTATAGCTGTTGACAGTTTATTTTTTAAATAACTCAATATTTATGCAATAGAACTGAAATATTCTTTTGGGAATCTTTCGATTTCAGAAGCAAAATCATTTTAAAAAAAAAAGAAACATAAATAAACAAAAACTGAAGAACCATATGCATCAAATTCAAAATGCTAAATACACCATTTTTCTACAGTTCACATAAAATAAATTTATACAAATTATAATTGAAATACAATTAAGTTTGTGGATGCATGACTGCATTCAAAATATTTTTGAATTCTTAAAGCAATCAGACAACTAATATCAAATCAAAAAGTTCTGTAAAATTGCTTCAAAAATTTGAAGTTTTGTCAAAAATGTTTTTGTTTCATACACAGTAGAAATTAGATTTCCCCAACCTCTTTAAAAAGAAATTAATTTTTAATTTTAAGCTTTTATGCTTATTTTAAAATTAAGTTTTCTATAAGCTTTATTTTGAGGCATACATTAAAAAACGATAAACTTACAAACTAAAATATAGATCTAAACATATCATGAATATAAAAAGTAAAAGTAGAACTAACAAAGTAGTAAAATAAAATTACAAAAATATAGTATAACAGGCAAATAAATTCTTAAAAATAGTAAATATGGATTATAAAAACAATATATTTAAAATGCATTGCAAATAAAATCATTACAAATCTGGGTTCCAGTTTATAAAATAAAAACTCAAACCACTTTATTTTCTTACAAATGAAAGTACTAGCATACTTCTTACTTTTAACAAGCTCTGATTAAGTAGTTTGGAATATTTATATAGTTGCTACAGAGAAAACATATTAAGTTCGACTGAACATATTTAAGTACATTTTCTTTTTAAAAAAGAATTTCTAATCACAAACACATATCACTATTATTTATTTTATTTTAGGAACCCATCTTAAGTTAGATTAAAATTATGTGTGTGAAAAATTTAAACAGCTGAACTCGCAATTAGTACAAGATCATGGTATTATGATTAACAAAAGCACTTTTAAAGTCAGATCAGCTTTATTGTTTCATTGCATTAGATATTTCAGGTTTTTAAACAATTAAATTAAAGTGGCTTAGTAATTCTTGAGCAAATTTTCTCTACGTTCTTTTTAAAGAAAATAGGTTAGTTCTACACATAACTGATTTGACCAATTCTGTGAGTTACACATTGAGATAGAAAGGACATTTAATGTAATGGAATTTTATGAGATGTACCCAAAAAACAAAAGGATAAAACTCGTTTAAGAATTTTATGCCAAGAATAAAAAAAATTATAATTTGAAAATATATAGAAGATTTCATAACTTTGTGTACAACAGATTCATCCAGATTAGCAGCGGCTAATCTGAACAAACACAAAAAATTTCAGTGCTTTTCTTGCATTAACGGAGTTCAACTGTGCTTGAATTTTTCATATACAAGGTGATCCTAATTAAAATTTACTGAGAAAGAACTATATACCACAGCTCTATAAAGAAAAATGAAGGAAAACATTTATTCAAAATCTGTGTAAGAATTATTTGTAAAAATATTTGGCAAAAAGAACATTATTCACTTTTCCCTTTGACATAAAAACTAGTTTTGAATAAAATACAAGTCAATTATTTAAATAAATAACCTGTTTTCCTTTTAGAAGAAAGGATACTAATAAAGTAAAGGAACATGAACTAAAAGAGAGAACATTTTTATAGTAGCATAATTTGTGCACAAAATAAAGGTTTTAAAATTTTTTCAACCAAAACTACAAATTCTATGCTTAAAATAACATTTTACAGATGTGATATGTAATTAATAAGCTCCTTAATGGTTTAAATATTTTAAAGAATATAGGGATAATTAGTTGTTCCATCTAAAGCATTTTTGTTACTGTAAAAATTGCAAAGCTATCTTTAACTCATTGAATTACTGTATATACTCAAGTATAAGTCAAAGAAGTTCATACAAAACTTGGAAGTAGAAAAGGGAATGTTTTTTAAAAATATCAAATTAATAGCTAAGGATTTTATTAATTAAAAAAATTCTATTACTTTCATTTGAGAACTAAAATTCATCAATAAAGGTTAGATATATTGTTCACAATGCGAATAATCATTAAGTTCTGTCAGTCTATAACCCAGCATCGCTTCTCCATTAGTACTGTAAGTATCTCTGGATTCCATACTTATTTGCAACATTTCATAACAAATTGGAGAAAAGAAAGAAAAAAAAAATCCTTCAGAAAAATGATTTGACTCATTGATTTATAACACTGAAATTTATTTTTCCTATATGCTTAAGAAGTTAAAGATTAATTTATACATGAGAATATGTGGTATAGTGTTGAACTTATTTTGCACACTATTCAGGACCTCTTTTAATAAAAATAAATAGTTATGCACACATTGTTTTGATAATAATACATTTTCCACACATAGATCTTTGAAAATAATATGATTGGCAGTTTTGCCACAACGTCAATTATTAGTGATCAAGAATTGTTTTGACTTATTTATGAACTAGTCTTCAATTGCTGTAAATTCAGTGAAAATGATGTTTCTGTGATTGAAGTATATAAATAAAAAGTTAAAAAGGAACTATTGACAAATAAAAAAAAGTAAAATATTTTTTTACTTTTAAACAATAGCACTGGCAAGGAAACTATACAAGAATGAATATGTGCCTTGGATTAATTTAGCTTTAACAGAAGTCACAAACTATGTCAAAAGTGAAATTTTCGTGCAGCAAAATATTAAAAAAAATATATATGTACTTGATTGGCTATTCTGAAATACATTTACAATACATATGACATAGTGAACTTGATACTTCAAGGCAGCTTTAACAAAGTTTTTTTTAAAAAAATCCTTCCGTACATTTTCAACTAGTGTTAACATTAGATATACCTACTTGCTAATTTATAGCAAAATTCACAGAAAGAATTTAAATTAGGATCACCCAGCATTTAATGAGCAGTTGCACAAAAGTACACATAAAGTAACTTGTCCCAGATGAATTTCAACAACATAGTTTAACAAAGTATAAAGCTCATATTTTCATTGGCACCTCACGTGGTTAATATACAGTTGTTGTTGAATCATAAAGAAATAACTTTTTGTCTTCAAATTCCTTGATCTTGATGCCTAAGTTTTGTTCATCATTCTGTTTAAATCTAAATTTTTCCTCTAAATAGCCAGGAACCTGCAACAAATTAAAGGGACCATTGCACAACTGGAAATGAAGTATACAAAGCATGGCAAAAGTTTATTAGTGATCCACTGCACACAAAAATGATACTTGAAAAACAAAACAAATAATATATGAAATGTTGTATTCATGCACTGTAGCCTCATGTTATACTCAATAAAAATGAACAAAATTTTAGATACTTGCTAATAACATGATACTGCTAATGTAAAGGGGGGGGGGGGGAATCACATTCAACATCTAAGAAAAAATTAACAACAAAGGATACTCAAGCAATACATTAACAGCAGTACTGATACAGAATAACATTTGGGGGGCATGTTCAAGACTTGGGTATGGAAATTTTCTCAAACTGTTTGGAGGTTAATATAAATCGCCAAATCGGACAGGAATAAGGGGTTTGGAACTAACAGTATCCTTATGTCACCAGTGCCTTATAACTTTAACTTAAATGCAAAATTATAATTAATACAGTGGAGCATTGTTTATACGATGCGGAAGGGACTACCGTAAAAAGGCATATAAACGATAACGTCATATAATCAATTTACCTTTCTGGCTAGCTCCGTGAATTGGGATGACACTAAAACATTATATAAATATGAATGTTGCATCATATAAAAGATTATCCACTGTATCTTCAAACTTTATTAAATAATTTAGTAGAATTTCTTCCACATTACAAAATTTTGTCGATGGTTTAGTAGGGATCATGACCCCCATGACCCTCTTCCTTGTAATCCGCCCCTGGTTATCACAAACTATAATAATGGTGAAACCACATTTTTTTGCACACAATTAATGAAAGTCAATAAGGATTAAATTTTACCAATTTGTTTACACTTCATTTTTTTGAAAAATTAGACTCATATCCAAGGCCGAGCATAGCTTCATGTCACCCATAGGCTGACCTGAAATCTGCTACCCCTCTTTTTCTCAAAAGAAGAAGAAAAGCTATCTGGACTCTTGTCTTCAAAAACCTACTAAAGCCTCTGAAAAGAATGTTCCCAAAATTAAAAAATCGAGCTTATGATGTTCGTATTTTAAATTCTTTTAAATATGTTCATTTATTGCGATGACTGGACGACTACTAGTTTAGGGTAGGTTGTAAGTGACTGATTTGGAACCATTAAAAATATATCTCATTTTTATAAGATGTAATGAAAAAAAAAATTAATGTTGCTGTGGAAAATAAAATTTACTGATATTTTGTCTTCAAGGGTAATTAAAAAGTATAAACTAAAATTTGCCACACTAGATAGCTGTCTACTCTGTATACTTTGAAATTAGGCTTCACTAATTTCATTGTTACGTCTACAGCTTTGAAAAAATTTGAAAAGTCATTGTAAAGAATAAAAGCATATTTTATGTCAATAACTAGAAGCAAATATGATTTGGAGTAATTTTTATTTTAGATTAAATTAAAAATTAATTTCTTAAAAGAAATAGTTACATTTTTATACTTTTTAAATTTAGAAAGTCAGAACACAAACAGATGAAAAATGAACCAGTTGTGAAATCAAATGCTGTATAAGTTTTAAAGCGATATTTTCTTTCGTTTTATTAAGCTTACACTCCTTTAACACCGTGGAGATATTTCACCACAAAAGAATATGAATAGACTTCAAATTTCTTCAGCTAGCTCAAGTACAATAATTGGATTTACCATATATATGAGAAATAACTTACTTCTAATTTACTTGTATAATATAATGCTAAATTTCATGCGTAAACTGAAATAAGATTGTAAGATTTTTTGTCTTGGAAGCGTAAAAGTCATGTTTCCTAACTTGGGAAGCTCGCCCCACTGGGAGAGATTCCGACTTTCTGAGGAAGCACTTTAAGAATGAGTTAAATGTTTTGAGGTTGAGTAATTTTCCTTCTGTATTAAAACCTAACTTTTAGTTGTAATCATTATGTTTAATACCGTGAACATGTGATAATATTAATTACATGGACCATATATTACCATGGGGGAAGCATCAGGGTCTTTGAGATGATTTTGCAAGGCACAGCAAGAAAGGTTGGAAATAATTGCTTAAAAAGATCATATACATAATATATATGAATGTGTATAAGAGATCTTTTCAGAAATGGGTGAAAAAAAGGGAGGGCATGTCATTCTTAAAGAAGACGGCAAGAAGGAAGGGGGGTTTCTTTGATTCAAAAGGGCATTCCCTCCTAACTAAGTTTTTCAGTATTTTATAAAAATAATTGTGTGTGTGTACATAATTAAAAAAATATATACACACCACAGCACATAATAGTTTTTTTTCGCTCTTGATAATTTGAACTACGGGAGAAATGTTCAGTTCAGAAGCATGAATTAAAATAGCCATATTTAATTTGTTATTCTGTTACATTTTCATGTGTATTTCTGTTGTTTTCCAAACGTAGAATTGTAAACACAAACTCTTTTACAATGTACTAAGTAAATATTTTTTACAAAATGTGTATATTAAGTCAAGACTGAGTTTAAAATAGTAAGTAACAAGTTAAGAATGATTGCCGATAATTATCTACTTTTTCTTACAAGAGGATTTTCTTTGAGTTTGTAACGTTACTTCAAGAAACAGATAACATAAGCTATAGATTTTCGTTCTTTAAATTTCATTTTTGATTGCTTACTATTCATTACTTTTACATTTAAAATCATAATTGGAATAATAGCATTATTGATTTTTCTGCATACAAAAGGCATTTCTCATAAAACTGTTTTAAGCAAGTCTTCATATTAGAGATGAGTTATTTAATAGAATTTTGGCACACATAACTTGAACATACGAAAGTTTTGTGTCATTTATTATTTCAGATTTACTGAAAATAGCCTTCACTTTTATTTAAGTTGACACAATTTTACCCAATTTGAGCTCAAGACCTATTAATGTCTTAATATTAAATAAACTAACAATTTTTTTAAAAATTTCAATGTAATAATTCCGTAACTCGATTAGCGTTGATTATTCACTTTTGTATATTATAAACAGATCCAGAAACAATAGAAAATCGCAGAAAAATTTGAAATTTGACTAAAAGAAAACCTTTGAATATTTGTACTGCATATTTACATATATAGTTTTCGGTCAGTGTTTGCGTCTTTGGAAAAGGGATTTTACCCAAGACCACTGGCGTAGATAAGGGGGTGGTTTTGGGGATAACCCCCCCCCCCCTGAAATGGTAAAGATCGTCTAGAATTTAACCAATTTTTCTTGGAAAACAATGAAATTAGCCAACTTTTCCCGAAGAAACCCCCCCTGAAATCCAGGTTTAGCTACGCCACTGCCTAAGACCCATTTACCCTTTCGTTAAGTGCACCCTCTATGCCCTTCTTCAAAATTTGTCCCCTTTCTGTTCGTATTACATAAAGAAAAATCTTTTAAATTTTCAGGTTTTGCCCATTTTCAAAATAAAAGAGTCATCAAGTGAGCAAAGGAAAAAAAATGGAAGAGCAATTTGAAACTTTTTGGAGCAAGCACTTATTACAGAAATGCTTTTTGAATATATTAAACTTAAAATGATTAAACCCTCAAATTTACTTACAAAAATTTTCATCCTTTGTATTTTGCTATTTAATATTTTATAAGTAACTCAGATGCGTTATTATTTAATACCAGTGTCAGCGCTGAGACAACATATTTCCTAGGCTGGAATTTTAATTTGAATGAATTTAAAGAGGAATATTTTCAGAAAAGCAATCTTTTTTATTGATCACTATGAACACCTTTAAAACAACCGAAATTTTTTTGAAGTGAAGCCACTCGAACTGAAGCAAAAAACAAATCTAAATAAAGCGATTCAATCATGCAATTTCATATGGTTTACGACTACTGGCAACACAGTTTAAAGTAAAGTTATAAAAAGGAAAATTTTATGAACAATGTATGTATGAGTGATTTTGAAAACTGATAATGACTTACATGTTACTTTCTTAGCGAACTTCTCCATGCAAAAGATTGGTATCCATTCTCCATGTTTGTTTTCATTGTCGATTTCTACAAAAAACACTGAAACTGTGAGGCAATTTATTTGTTGTTAATTGAGTTCTACTCCTTTTTACTATTTCATTTTAAAATTTTGAAGCTGAATACCTCAAGCGATAACATTTATTACAAAAAAATTCATGAGGCCAAGAGGAGTGAAACTCGAAGAGTTTTACACTAAAGGCACAAAAAATTTGAAGAATTTACCATATTGCAATTGCTATACAAGTGCTGCGAAAAAGTGTATTAAATTAAGTGATATATCAGTATATAAAATGACAATGATATCATCTAGAGAATTATAGATTGAAGTAATTATTTCAATGTCCAAAGAAGAAAGAAAAGGAGGGAGACATACTGTATGCTGTCCTCGTGTATTATTTATAAAGTAATGAAGACAAACGATCCAAATTAGGATTGAAAAATAATGAAAAGATAAATGAAATTTCACCAAAAGACAATAAAGATTAAACTGATTCAGACAAGGAATTTTTGTCAATTTATAGTTGCATAACTTTATTCGCTGTAAGAATGTAAGCACAATTCCTTTTGAAAATACTGACAGGCGATTTGCATTTTCAAGTTTTAATTTCAAGCAAACAAAATTCTTTTCTGTGATGCCAGATAGTCTTTCATGTTTAAATAAATCTCAACTGAATATCATTTATATTTTGGCCAAGGGAATAATAATTAACTATGTCCTTATCAAAATAATATTTCAAAATTTTAATATAAATATGAATTGATTATATAATTGTTTGAGTTTATGATAAATAGATATTAATAAATTTAGGTTGTAAATAAATTTTCAAAGCCATATAAAGATTTTCAGGGCTAAACAAACAAGGTTTACTACTAAACACATACTGCATTATGTAACAATAATCGGGTCTGAATTCAGCTCCATGTTGCCCATGGGCCTGGAACTTGCATTTCTCCCTCTTTTCCCCTTCAAACAATGAAATTAAATCTACCTTGACTTAGAAAACCCAACTAAAGTCTTTAAAAAAGGGTTTTCTGAAAGTTAAAAAAAGAAGCTTTTGCAGAAATGCTGAGGTTTTACGTAATTGTATTTATTTATATTCATTTAATGGTGATGACAGGGCAAAACCAGTCTAGAGTAGGTTATTAAGTGATTGACTAAGACCATTTAAAAGTATCTAATTTCTTAAGATAAGTGAAAATAAGCATTATTTAATGAATATTATTACAGAAAACGAAAAATATATATGTAAAAAGTTACATTTAGCCGCCCCAAAAATTATGAAATTATGCCAAATCTCTAAATAGGCATACTAGGCCTATTTAGAAATTCAGCTTTGATAATAACAACAATAATAAAAAATGGTTGAAGTTAATTAATGTGCACATACAATGAAAAGGAACAAAGTAAATGTAAAATTATTTTAAAATTTAGACTCATTTATCTGATTAACATTAGTATCAATTAACTCATGACAAATATTTCAAGAATCACTACTTTTTATTCACTATCAAGCTAGCTGTCAATTACCATACTAATAGTTTCTGAGGCACTTCTTTTCAAAATCTACTGCTTCTTTTATTCATCTAATAAAAAGGTTAAATATATTGTAAACATTTACATCTGTTATAATTTGATCCTTTTCTGACATTAACTAATCAAGTCTGACATTGGTCCTATTTTTAGAAATAATATATTCAAAATTTGGTTAAGAAAACCAACTGTTGTTGATAATTAACAAGTATTGTGATTTTTTTGCTGAATTTCCAACTAACTAATAATCACTAAACTACTACTATTCAATGAAAAACTACTTTTATACATATAATATCATCTACTGCCTGGAGGTGAAGCTATGCTCAAAAATTTTTGCGAGGAGGGTTTTTTCGCTTCCTTATCCCTCAAAATTATCACGACAGGTTTTTGATGGAGAATATCCATTTTTAGTCTACTTTCCCGTGAAAGTAAAAAAGAAAGCTTAATGTATCAATATAATATCGTTAAAAATAAGAAAATGTCAAAAATAAGTTGAGTAATTAAATAAATATTGAAAAATAAAAAATTCGGATGTAGCGTTTTGATATGGGGAATATGTGTGACCGTCGATCTGCCAGCTCCCTCCCCCACAATAGCTTTAGAGGGAATTGTCCGAATTGAAAGATTTTTCTTCCATTTGAAAGATCTCGGTAAAGACATCTTATTTTCATATTTATATTTTAATTTGAAAAATTTTTTGTTCAATTTTGAACAGTTCCAAAACCTTAACATTAGCGGCATTGGGGAAATGTGAATCACATTCTATAAACATTGGACATAAAATGTGAGTTAATTTGAACAAACTTGTTTGAAGGAGCTCTCTATGTGAAATTTTTTTTAAAACAATTTTTGCTGAACTTTTTTGAATGAATATGTATAAACTAGTAAAAAAGGTATATTTGAAGTAATTAAGAACTAAAGCTAAGTGAGAAAGAGACAGAAAGACATATTAGATTATCAATTTGAATTTGGTGTACAGTAAAACCTGTAAAGTTGACCACCTTTGTAAGTTGGCCACCTGTCTAAGTTGACCACTTTTGTCAGGAATGGAATTAGTCCTATATTATTTAATGTAGGGAAACCTTTGTAACTTGACCACCTAAGTTGACTACCTGTCTATATTAACCACTTATGTACGTCAAATTTGGGTGGGAGTATTATAAAAAACTCTTTGTAAGTTGAATTATTACTACAGTAAAACCTGTAAAGTTGACCACCTTTGTTAGTTGACAACCTATTTATTTAAGTCGACCACTTTTATCAGGAACGGAAATAGCCCTTCTCCCTCTACCTCATTCTCTATAAGTTGACCACAAAAGTGCTGCACCACAAGTGGTCAACTTACACAGGCTTCACTGTATATGGAAAAGTAGCCTCATACAGTTCTCCAAGGAACTTCTTGTTAATTAAATGTTAACTTCGCTATTATGAGGAAAAGAAAAAAATAAAACAAATTATATATCGATTGTAAATACAAATGGAAAATCTTGTGTTGAATTCTAGAGGTTGTTTGAGCCCCTTAAAAAACGTTTCACTACAACCTTGCCTGGAAGTTCGATTAAATAATGAAATGTATTATATTCCTTAATCATGAGTGTTAATTACAGAAGTCACTAAAAAGTGAAAAATATCAGTACTATGATTGTTTCCAGAAAATCTACTATGAACGTTTTCAGTGCAGTCAAACTGTTGTTCATCGCAAGAATAGATTTAACAAGAGCTCAGGCTTAACACGAGAAAATAAATGATTAGTTTAATATTAAAATTCCTTTATAAAACTCAGTTAGTTAACCTCAGATTTCACAAGCTTTTTTCTTGATGAAAGATTCTAAGATTTTCTTATTGAAAACATTTCCCGAAATTGCATTAAAACTTTGATGAAAAAATTGAAAATTTTACGAAAATTAGATAATGGCATAAAAAATATTGAAAATTGCAAAAAGTATAACTTAGTTCATCTACTGTTTTAACACTGGCAATTGCTGAAAAAAGAAAACAAAAATTTTCCAGATAAATAACACCGATCAATTTCTTTTTCTTGTACAGTAGCAAACTATCATTTTTATGCAATAGATTTGAATTTATAATAAAATCAGTTATCGAGTACTGGGATTTAACGATCAAATTGTCTCGGTCCATTCACCCTCATTCACCCTCACTATAACTGAGTCAGACTGTATTATGTTTGCTCAAAAGAAATAAGCTCACGATGAATTAGCGATTTAGCTATAGCTATAAAAACAGATTGAATCATGATACAAAACGTTATAAAACAGTCATTCAACACATGGAGTTTTAAAAATATACTGCGATCGTCCAGTATGGTATAGGACTTTCCACATAAAAATAGCAAGCAAAATTTAAATGCTATATATGGTAGAAATTGGTTATAGTGACCTCGTTTGTAGAGACAACTCTCTTATAGCATCAAGAAATTCTGGTCCTTTCATTCACCCATAAACTTTAATGTGTATTGCCTATAGCGACAAAAATATTATGGTCCCTCAAATGATATTATAACAGAGTTCCACTGTACACATATTATAAGATATTGCCAAAGTCAGGCCCATTTTCTTATGTCCTTGATTCATAGTTCGCATGCCAACCATTTCAATATGTCTTGAGTATGTGTGATATTTGCTGGTAAGTCCGTAATAAAGTTACTACCAATTTTCATTATTTTACTATGATCTTCCTTTCAAGCTCCAATGTACCTTTTGAATGGAAAACTAACCTAAGAGTGCAGAAAAGAAAGATGATTGGAAAGCAATTGCCTGTATCAAATAATAGTTATTTGAAAACAGTTGAGGTGTCTTATCCAGAGATAAATATTTAGCCAATATGTTACAAATATTTAAAAAAAAAAAACCTTGCAAAACCCAAATTCAATTTCTTGCTGCTCTTAAGTGATTTAAAACTTTTAAAATGGATAAAATACTCATATATTCTTTGAAATAGTGATTCATTTTTTATGATCACAAAACTGTACTAACCAAACTTTTGAGCATGCAGACAAGCCATGCATTTCAAATAATATCATGCAAAAATCATGCAGTATTAAACATAACAATATAAAGCAAGCTCATTCAAATGCAGAAAATTACATGGAATATAGTTCTAAAATTGTTATGAAACATATTTGACCTTATAGTTTTATAATGCCTGAAAACATACAGAAAATAAAATTTTCACTTACACTGGGTTTCTCTCTGTGTGTGTCAACTGCATCTACAGGAAGTTTAAAAAGTTCCATTTCGCATCCATAAGCAACAGGTGTCAACTTGATTACGGTGTGCAATGGGACCCGCAAGTATGGCAACTCTCCTAAATCATGAATATAAATCAAATGTTAGTTATTTATTTTGGAATTTCGTACATTTTGAATACAATTTTGCTTTGAATTTTTTAATTGAAACAACTTCATTAAATCTGAAACCATGATCAGACAGCCATTTGGAAATTAATGAAATAAGAATTTTTCAGTGAAATTGTTTCACTGAAAGAAAAATAGGGATTGTATCAACATTTCAAAATGAGAAATTTAAGGATCTTCAAAAAATTAACCAAATAATTCATGCTTGGCGCAAACATACACACATAAACCCAGACTGAATTGAAATGTTCTTGAAAAGAACATTTCTGAAGAAAGAATTTTCCTGAAGAAGTAAGAAAATTATTGAGACATTGAATGTAGACTACAAAAATAAAACTGGATAAAATGATGAAACTGTGCTCTTCAATGGTGGAAGTATCACGAAAATAGGCGATACCCAAAAAATGATTAAAAAGTAATAGCAGAGGAAGACAAAATTGTTCAATATCCTTCTTTAGACATGAAGACCAAAAATTTTAGGTGAAAGCCCATTTTTTCATAAAAAGAAGCAGATTCCCTAATCATTTCTCACAAATTTTCCCTTAAATTTCTGCCACTGAAGATCAGTTTCGTTATTTTTCAACTTAGCTGAAAAAACCTCTTTTAAACCTTGCCCAAGTGTAATCAAATCAACATTCCTGAAATTGGGTGCTAATCTGAAATTTTCGCCCCTGTAACCATAAAGAATAGCCCAAAAACTTTATAATACTGTGATCAGAAGGCAAGAAAAATACAGTTGGAGTGCCGAAAGGCTGTGCTTTGATATTCTAACTATAGTGAGACTTAGCAGTTTAAAAAGCAATAAGCACAATTTCCCCATTTTTTCAACACGGCCCAGATATGCGATTTCTTTATTCAAATCGATCAAGAAGGTGGGTAAAGATAATATATTTTTTTTTTTTTTAAATAACCTTAACCAATAGGACATAAAAACAGAGAACATTCTGTATGTTTTGTTCATATGCATCTCCAAATAAATAATTGCCACTGGGCTGAGAATTAAAATTTGTGACAAAAAATCAGTACAGCATACATTGTTCATACATACTGGGAAAGAAAAATCCAAGTATTCCATTAAAAAAAAAAGATTATTACAGAAGAATGAATGAGCACAGAGGACGCATGAATGAATGAGCAGAAGCATGTTGTGTGTCAACTGCACAGAAAGAACTCTTTACAAGTCCAGCTATGGATCCACTAAGCTGAAAAAGAATTTTCAAGTTACAGAAACCAATTAAATAAACTAAAGCAGTTTTGTATTTCCTAAAACAAAAAACAAAAAAATATTTTAAAAAATATCCTGCCCTTGCACTACATCCACCAGCAGTTCAACCTGGGGGAGGGGGGGGGGGGAGCAGAAAGATTGAGAACCCCTAACATACACAACCATTTTTTTTTTACATAATCTTATTTAGGATTTTTTTATATTTTTCTAAATGATAATAAATTGCTTTATTATCATTTAAAAAAATAAATCTAACAGGGAAGAACATTAAAGATTAGCAGTAATAAATCCTGCCTCTCTGTTCTATTCTTTAACCAGAATAGATATGATACTAGACAGTGATGCTGCTAGAATTCGGAAATAACAGGTCCCAGGGACCCAGGACTTTCAAATTTCCGGCTTCCTTTTTCCAAAAAGCGGGTCCTTATCCATAAAAAAGCATATCATGGTTTTAAAGATATCAGCAATAGATATTTTTGCGTATTGATTTTTTAGATATTTTACTCGATTATTATCCCCATCCCCCCCCCCCCCCGCCCCGCGATGAAAATCATGCGTCCCGGGGGACACACATTTTTTTTCACATCCCCACCTCCGATTTTTGCATATTTCACGCGCTATAGCATGTCCGCGGCATCGCTGCTAGAGAAGGTTTTTTAAAAAAGACAAAAATATGAAATTATGTTCTCATTTAAGAAAGAGATTTATTAAGTCTCATCATAAGAAATATTTTCTAAAGATTAATTCCCTAACTTTTCTTTAATGTAAAATTACGATCATATTTTTCTATTCAAGCATTCAAAGTTGGTTTAAAAAGTTCCTTTAATTTAAGGAGTATTAACTCCAACAGGAGACGTGCAGTCTCTCAAACTGCTAAGCATACTCTTCTTATCCCCCCAATTACATATTTGGTCCAACTGAATGGATGCCTCCTGTAGCCCCATGTTTAATAACACTGAACAACGTCTCATCTTAACAAAATGTTTTTGTGTCTGCTTTGTGGTGAAATTCGATATGTTTGCGTGACAGCGGGCTACGAGACCGCACCTCCCTCTTTGCGTTACAATTTTCGTCCACAGAAAAAGTTCCCTTCTGATATCTTTATGCAAAAGAGCTGAAACACAAGCTGGATTAACTTGGAAGCAATTTTACTGTTAAAAAAAGACTTTGAAAAGTTTTTATTTGTAACAGTTGGATTTGTACAATCTACTTATTTGGACTCCAAAAATTTTATATCTGAATGGGATTGAGATGAACCCAATATAGCAATTAGCCCATTGAAATATTAATCCCCCTTCCCCAAGCAAGAAACATAATACGCATATCTGTTTTTCTTGCTAAATCCCTGTTGGTTTGGAAAGCATAAGGAAATAATGCCGTGACATGCTTAAGAGCATGAAAAACTGATTTTTTTTTTTTAATCTCAGGAAATTAGTAAAATATTACTAGTTCAGGTGATGTCAAACTTTATTTCGCATGATGTTTGTTTTTTACCGATTAAAATTTGTATTATATCATACATTAATGAAATACAGTGATGAATATAAAGTAGAACAAATTTTCGCGTTAATTTTTGAAAATTTGCAAAGAAAATTGATACAAGATTTTATATGGAAATCTCAGCTTTTGACAAAGTATTTCAGATGCTCCTTTTTTAAAGATAATATGCAAAACAATATTTTTTTCTAAAAGATAAAATTTCAAAGAACATCTGAGTGAAATTTGAGGATGAAATTTCATCTCAAAAGGTTTTCTTTTAAGTTAGAACAAAGTGCGATCTTTAAGACCTCGCGTCCCAATTTTTCACCTCCCCTGTAAGGGATGGTTAAACATCTACGAAATTGCTTTTTGTAACTAAATAATTTCTAAAAAGTATGCATGTATCCTTTGCAAAGCAAAAAGAATTCTGCGTTCTTTCTTTGGCTATCTTTTACAAATGCGATTAAAAAAGAAAAAAGATTAATGATTCAAATTACCAGAATGCTTGTCCAAGAAATAAGCCAAAATGCATCTTAGGACAGCTTGATGACCTACAACCAACACATTTTCTTGCCGTTCCAGTTCCTATGATAATAAGAAATTAGAATGTGTAACATGAAAACAAGGAAAGTTCTTCAACTGATAAAATTAGTTAAAAACTCACCATTATGACTGGTTCTAAACGTGCAACCAAATCTTCATAAGACTAAAATGAAATTTAAAAGTAATACTTTTAGTTTAAAGCTTTGCACTTTTTTAATAATAGATAATTCGTAAGTCAGTTAAAATTCATTTTGTTTTATCAAATATCAAAGCTTTGTGTAAAGAAAGTACACAATACCAGGGCACAAATTTTTTAGGGAAAGGAAATTTTTCCATTATAAAATTTAAATTTTGTTAAAAAAGTTTACATAAATTAACTGGTTTTTATTATTAATTACTAACAATTTTTCATTATAACAGGTTATTCCTTAATATTAACAAATTTTACATTGACCCGGGCCCACAGACACACACCAGGGGCCAAGCCAGCACTTTTAACATGCTCTGTTTTTTTAATTTAAAAAGATTTTTGTGAAAAATCAAAATAATTTTGTGAAAATTCAAAATTTAAATTGATAAAAAAGTTTATTATTGTTTGCCGCTTATATAATAACTAATTCTGTGAAAAGTATGATTTGGTAGCTCGGAATTTTGTGCTGGGTCCGTTTTGATTGATTGGAATTTTGTGAAGGGTCCATTTTGAACAATTAGAATTTTGCTAAGGGTCTGAAAATGGAGCAGAATTTCCTCTGGCACGTCTCCTGCACACATATATATAGATAAAGTAAATATACGATTCAAAGGGGTTAGTAGGAAAAATTGAAACTGCAAACAGGCATGAAAGTCTGGCCTTGCACAATACAATCAGACCTCTGTTTAATGAACCTTAATCTTACAAAGATCTCCATTTTACAAATGTTTCTCTTATTATTGCTTACAAAATTATTCCCATAAAATGCTGTTTATCACATTCTGATGGAAGTAACAAAGTTAGTTGAAATTGGCTCAATTAAAGTGACGATACGGGGAACAAAGGAATAAACTTTTGTTTACTGAATATGAATCACTGATTAATAAATTACATTCATCTGTTTTAAATTTTATTTCAGATTACTACTCCAGTGTCAGAGCACCTAGTCAAGTGTCCCCTGCATAAATAATGTATCATTTAAATTTGCATGAAGTATTTTATAGATAATGATATTTTATAGATTTAATGCAAAAATTTCATATCATTTATTTTAAATTAGTCTTGAAAATGTAAATCTATTTGATGACAGTTTGGTTAAAAGGCATCAATAACTTTTTCATTAATGCAATCAAATCCATTAAGGTGCTAAAGTTTAGTACTGTACAAGAGAAGTTTGGAAATGGCTTAAATAATAACAAAAACCCTCATTACCTCTCCTCGTGGATATCTGTAATGAAATTTGTCCTGGTCACGGGCAGCAAAGTCTTCTGGATATCGTTCTTGAATTTCTTCATAAGTCATCTCTTCACATATGCCCTAAATAAATAATACAAAGTAGAATATTAATAGTACTTGATTTTGTTTATCAAAATACATTTTAATATGCAGCAATACATTTAACCTAAGTACAAAATACAACATATTAAGAAGTCTCTAGATTCAACTAAGTTGATTTCTTGCTGCTTATCAAACTTTGGAACAACAGCAGTGTCACAATGAAACTTTTCATCTCATTACAATTAATAAATCAAATCTAACAAAATACTATATGAAATCAATTGTAATGTTTTTTCCTCTTTTCAAAATGACAAGGCTAGTTTGAAATTTAACGATATTAAGCTAGGGACCAAATTTAAGATGAAAACAATTGCTTGCTTTAATAAATACAAGAACTTCAATCCAATTATTTCCAACTATTTTTTAGCTTAAATTGTTAGAAGTGTAATTATAGTATTTACAACAAACTTCTTCCACTAGATATTACATCTTTTTTAAAGGTAGGATAAATAGAATTGATCAGAATACAAATATAATACTTTGATAGAGAATTGCTAGCTATTATTTAGACACACTATATTCTTTCTGTCAATTATTTAAGTCAAAGATTATAACAAGAAGAAATAGGTATTGTATTGAGTTTCAATATCACAAATGATAAAATAAATGCAAGTAGCTTATAGGAGCTTCAAAGTAAAAAGAAAGATTTTTTTTGCAGAACAATCAAGAAAATACAATTAAGAGTGGACTTCATTAAATGTTAAACCAGCAGATATATATAAATGTATATACATATCTATTTCAAAAACATTTGATAATAATATGTAAAAACAAAGAATAATTACTGCATCAATTTCATTCAAAGCTTTCCACCTTTCTTGGGGTGCATCAATTCCAGCTGCAGTTTGGATGGTTCTTTGCAATTGACTAGTCCATACACGTAAGCGAGGAATGTTTTGTTCTTGAATGAAACGCGCCAAGGCATGAGTGTACTAAAAACAGACAAGATTATGTTAAAAAGCTTTAGAATAATAATAATAGTAAGCAAAGAAAATTGAGAAATAAAATACCAACAACACTTGCCAAACAAAACATGCCTGCTTACTTTCTACATATTTAATTTAAAAAAATTACAGCCATCAGAGGAAACTTAAGACACACATAGCTACTCTTTAAATTTGCATGCAATTTCTATTTTAAATTAGTGTTTTGGGAATAGAATAAACACACCTTCAAAACTTTGAAATTATTTAATTTTTCACAGGACTCTATTATTTTTGCTATGTATAAAGATTTGGGTATTTTTGAATCCAACTCTTGTTCAAGTGCTCCAGATCCAGGGTTAAAACTACTCAAAATTTTTAGACAAATTTAAAAGCTTTTGAGACTGTAAGCAAAATATAATTTTACAATCGCTTCCCCCATTTTTTACACATGCAATAGATTTTTTAAATTTAAACATGTAATGATGTATAAAGATAAATTAAGAAGCAAAAATAGATCATATGAATTATTAAACACAAATTTTGAAGATGAACTAAAACAGGAAAACAACTCATATATAAATTATCTGACAAATCGAGTATAGACATTGTAAGACTATGTGTAACTGACATTTCTATAGATTAACAAAATTAAATTTTTGCAAAAAATTTTCATACCTAAAAGCTTAAAAACCGTAAGAAGTAAATAATAACTTTTTAAAAAATAGCATTAATTGCAGTCAGTGGATAGGTACTGGCCATGGGTGATTCCCAGTGAAAAACATTTTTTGGAACTTCACAAAAAAAATTTCGGAAAAAGTATGGGACACGAATTAAGGATGAAAAATTATAAGATAAGGGGCTCCCACCCACAAATAACAATATATATATATATACATAAGTTCCAATAAAAAAATTCAAGAGATTAAATGAAAATTCTGTAATAAAAATGCGTGAAGTCAATTTTTAACAGAAACACTTGTTAAATTTTTTTAAGGTACCAAATATTTTGTGTTTGTTTCAAACAAAGCTGAACTTGACCCAGTTAACTGTTACTGTAATGTTTACGATCAAGTTCAGCCTTGTCTCAAGGTACAGAGAAAAGCATAGGTTTTATTTATCAAAGCAATTGTAAAACAATTATGAATTGAAAATCATTTTGGAAAATCAATTATTTTAAATTCTTGGAACAGACTCTCTAAAATTTTCGAGAGATATCAGAGAATTTTGGATCCGAATCACCAATCGTACTAGACTTTTGCACTGGCTCCTCAAAAAGTGACAGAGGAATGCAAACAAGTTTTGGTCTCAAATCACAGCTTTCTTGCACCAACCAAGCTGTACACAAGGCAAGATGCTGTCAGAAAGTCAATACCCAATATTCTGCAAAATGAAATCTTAAGCCATCTCTAGAGGCAAGAAAGGGAATGCCTAGGGCTCATAAAGAAACATGCTGCTTTTGGGCTTTTGTGGATAGATGGCAACATGCTTTTTTTCTGATTGAATTTGTATTTAAAAAAAAAAGATTCTTACAACCAATATTTAAAACATATTTTTAAAGGGGGAGGGATAATATAAGCATGAAATACCTCCCAGCCACGATCAGACAATTCAGCATCTCCACCAATTCTTCCTTTCAGGTTCAAAATACTTTCACCATGCTGAAGGGAAAAATATGTATGAATACACAATGGTAACACTGTAAGGGATTTAATTCTTTTCATTATTGTTCTAAAATTAATACAACATTTAACCATAGCTTTATCTTCAGGTTAATTGATTATCATCAAAATAGATTACTACTAAGATGGATTAACACAAATTTATAAATTAGCATTTATGACTTTTTCTTCCCACATTGTTCATTTTGTAGATATACATATAAGAAAAGTTTTTAATAAGTGAACTTTACCAACATTAGAAAGGGGAGCATAAAAGTGGACACTTATTAATTAAGTACTAAAAGGCTATGGAGAGATGTTTACTGGGAATTATAAAGAGGGATGAAAAGAGGATAATAAACCAAGCTTGAATATATGATGAAGGATAAAAAGTTAATCGTTTGAATTGACAATGTTTCAACTATCCAAGAAGTGTTTGCAATCAAAATGGTAACTGAGGAACTTTGCGACAGCTCATTGTTTGCAAGCCTCTACAGCAAGCAAGGATGATAAGCATGAATAAAAGAGGACAGATACATGAAATCAATCAACATTAAACATTGATTACTTGTAAAATTAAAATGAATTAAGTATGTTTGAAAAAGTAATTTTTCTTCCAGAAAAACATTCTGCCAATTTATATTTATCCGTTGAAAAATAAAAGTAGAATTGTTTCCCTAAAGTCTTTGAGTTATTACATCAATATTTACATATTTTTCATGATATTTTTTTCCTAATTGGCACACTATTTTTATGTTGACAAAAATATAACAATGTGTGCAAGAACGTATTTAGGAGGGGGATTATTTCATTGTTTAATTACACTGGTCTACAGTGGTTCGCTAACAACGAAATTAGTATTTTTATTATTTATTCATATTGTTATTTAAATATCTGCAAGTAAAAAAGATCCACCACGTCACATTTTTGTATAACAAAAATTGGAATTTTCTCCTATTTTTTCATGATTTTTGTGTCACATGTGGCAACCCTGTCCCGCTGGTACCCTACAATCCCACTGTATCTGGTATTGCATTATGTAAACATTCTTTGTTGAATATAGTTGTGTGTTTTTGTATTATAGTTCATGTTGAAAATGGCAAATTTTGAGCATAAACCTTGCAAAACTATGTCAGATAAGTTTTGCTACATTTGTGGACTGTTTATTTTAGAATCTCAAAGTAGAAGAAGTGAAAAAGGCTTGTTTCTTGTAGTTCGGATGCCAAGTTGGGGACCAAGATAAAAGTTGGGCTGCTCATGTGTGTTGCGTAAGTTGCAATGTGGTTCTTGGTCAGTGGATGAAAGGCAAAAGGAGATCTTTACCATTTGCTGTCCTAATGGTGTGGCGTGAACCTTCAAATCAATTTGGTGAATGTTACTTCTGTCTTACAAACACAGAAAGATATTCCAAAAAACAAATATATAAAATTGAGTATCCGAATATCCCAGCTGCACTCAGACCGGTTCTTCATGGCAAAAACTTACTGGTACCAACTGCACCATTGAATTGGAAAGATATTAACATTCAAGAGAGGTTAGTAACATTGAAGACGCAACTTTTCTCCACCAGACCCCATAACCACTTAGCCGGAGCCTTTGGGTATTGAAGACGCAACTGAAACAGATGTTGCTGAAGAAACTTGTGACCCAAACAGTGAACCCCATTTTATTCGTCAAAATGAACTGAATGATTTGGTGTGCGAACCAATTGCCCACTTAGCTTCGATGAAAGAAACAAATGCTAACATAGCGGCTATTGTAACTGCAATTAAGTATAAACAATTCAATTGGCGAATTTATGGAGACTTAAAGGTCGTAGCTATATTAATGGGTCTGCAGAGCAGATTTACTAAGTATTTTTGCATTTTATGTTTGTGGGATAGTCGAGCAACAGAATAGCATTTCGTAGAAAAGGAATGGCCACTCAGAACATCTCTTCAGCCTGAAACTAGTAATGTTAAATACACTCCTCTTATTGAATTGGAAAAAAATTTGCTTCTTCACATTAAATTAGAACTGATGAAACACATTTTGAAGGCCATGGGCAAAGAAGGAGAAGGATTTAAAATTTTAAAAGAACTTTTTCCACAATTGAGTGAAGCAAAACTTAAAGGTGTTTTTTATTGGACCTCAAATTAAACAAGTGATTTGCGACCCTGCTTTCGAAAGAAAGCTTATCCAAGAAGAGTTAGCAGATAGGAAATCGTTTGTGAAGGTCAAAGGATTTTTAGGAAACAAGCAAGATAAAAATTATAAAATTCTAATTGAAGAGCTTCTTAAGTCCTTCCAAACCATGGGGTGTGGGATGTCACTCAAAATTCCCTTTCTACATTCACATTTGGATTTTGTCCCCCCAAAAATCTTGGTGAACATAGCAATGAACAAGATGAAAGACTTTGCAAGGATGTTAAGGTTATGGAAACCGGATAGCAATGTCATTGGGAACCAGCAATAATGGGTGACTACTGCAGGTTTCTAAAGAGAGAAGATAAGAAAAAACGCATTTATAAAAGTTTGATAGTTTCATGTTATATTTAGTTTAAAATATGTACATTTTCTCAATTGAAATAGAATTCCATGATAAATTAAGGAGATTAAACATGATGAAAATTGTGATTTAAATGCATTTTTGAGTTTCTTTTAGTACTGTACGATAGTCAAAACAAAAAAACTATGTGTTACAGCTTTATTACAATTATATTCGAATTTTATGTTACGAAATTAGTTGAAAATAGCTAATTTCATTTGTGTTAGGGGAAAAAAGTTTTTTTTTTTTTTTGTCAACAAGTGTTATAGTTTATTTTATGCAAACACACTTACGTAATCCATACCTGTAAAAGTGTACTATCTTTTTCTTATTTAGTTAGAGCTAGAAGAAATGACATAAAATGTCCTCATGGATAACAAAAAAACCTCATATTTAAATCAGCAAACTTCAAAACTACTGTTGATAACGCATTTTCATTACATGCGTCAAAAGGTGATAAATGGTCATGCTCTTCTTAATATCACAATCAAGTGATTGTGCGGGGAAGCAGAATGGTGAAAGTCAAAACCAAAGGGATGCACTATTATTTAAACACACACACTCCCTATTTCAATTGATCAAAGGTTTTAAATTTTTGCATTATTTTAATGAAATAATTTCGAACGATGGCAAACTTTTTATTGCAGTTGCATTTACTGTTGCTCACATCGCACCTAAATTTATACTTTCTAATTTTTTAATATTCTTGACTGTTTTAAAGAGTACTTTAAAATTTCAAGCAGGGGGAAAAAATTGACTAATTTAAGCAACCAATGCACAGCATAGATGGGGGAAAAATAAATAAAATAAAAGGAAGAAATTAGGCCTAATCCCCAATAAAATATTAAATACAAAAATATGAAATATCAATTAATTAAATTGAAATATAAAGTAGCTGTTGAGATGGGAGAAATGAATGTTTGTGAACTACTTCTAATAAATTTGGGGGAATTATCAAACTGCAAGTTTTTTTTTTGAAAGATCCTTATGAGGGCACTTCATTCTCATGTTTAAACACAGCCTTTTTATTATGCAAACCAAAAATTGTACCTTTTGCAACTATATTTAGAACAGTTTCATTTTCCCCTTTAATTACATACATAAAAAAAGCGAATCATTGACAGGGATAAAATTAAATTTTCACACAAGCATATAAAGTACCATTACAGTTAGTAAAAATTTTAGTCTTTTATTTATAAAAACATTCTTACCCTTGTTACGTAAATGGAGCGAGGTAAAATATGAATGTTCATCAAATAATATACAACACGACTCTGGATGTGACCTATAATAAAATACTATGTTAGGATGTTTACAGAAAAGAACAAAGAAAACAAGAGATTAAAAACAAGTAACAATAGCACTGTTGCAATCAACAAGTCCAAATATCCTATCAGAATGATTTATTTTAAATTTAACACTACTTTAAATGGAACTATAAGAAGAATTTTTATCTGAAAATCTAAACTCATAAATATATATTGGTTTGATCTGGCATCATTATAGCACACAAAGGGATAAAACATTTTAGTTTTTTAATTAGATAGTCTATTTTCATAATAAAATTTGAAGTAGGAGTGCAATGAAAAGTTTTGTGCTTTAAAACACTTTAGAACATTTGTCCATTGTTCATTGAAAAGTCATTCCACATCAATTGATTACAAGCATTTTTTTTTTTTTGAAAATTTGTGATGCCAATTTTGAAGTAATTGATTTTATGTGTTATACCCATAGAGAAGACAGAAATCCAAAATTACAGTTGATGCTTAAGATACTTTTTATGTGTGTGAGTAAGGAGGGGGGGGGGGGGTAAAGTCAAAGTAGGTGTTAGATTTTTAAATTTCCAAATTTTTGTAAGAAATTCAGATGTTCATTACTATAATCATATTAGGGAACCACAACCTCCTAATGATACTCTTTTAGCATAGGGGTATCAAGGAGGGCCAGGTCCACACAGCAAGAGTTAGTTAGCCTGGCCTGGCCTGGCGCCCAGCAAACCTATCTCAGACCGATAATGAGCATTTGTCGGACTTTGCTTCCCCGTACCCTAAGGCCTCGTGCTAACAGGGGAGAGGGATGGAGTAGGGAACTACAATCATACTACAGATCAGGTTAACAAAAAAGGACACCATTTTTAGTAACCCATGCCAAAATGTTTTTGATCTACAGTTGTTCAAAGATGATGAATTTAAACATGATAAAATTGGGGTAGCCCAAAAAGTCTTTGTGTTTTTTCCTCTTTTCTAATGACACATGGATTTTTTACAACAATGATTAGTTTTCAAGATATAAAGACACAGTCCATTAGTTAATTCAATATAGAATTGTTCCTGAAATGAACGTAAATGAAGTAAGGATGAGCACATTGTCCTATTAACACGTTAAGTAAAACATCGCAGATCTTTCAGTCAGGGTTCGTTGATTTAAATCAAGTGATTTTTTAAAAAAAAATCATTGATTTAAATGAAGTGATTTTTTTTCAAAAAAATCATTGATTTTACAATGTTAGAAAGTGTTGTAAAAATGAAATGTGTTGCAATTATAACCACTGCTTCAAAGAAAACTTCCTAGGTCCATCTGTGTGTGTGCATAACATATTTCATAAATTTAGAACTAATTACTATTTTTTTAATTTTACTATATTATTCGTATTCTTCAAGCATCTTAACAGCAAAACATAATTCATTCAATCATTCAAACTAGAATTCATAATAATCATGAACCATTTTGTGTTTTTTTATCTTAAAATGGTATTTTAGATCAGTTTAATAAATGCCACACAATAAATAACTCAGAATGATTTTTGACAACAATTGTTAGAATTTAGAATATGTATCCTTAAAGTTTCATCCATGTCCCCTAATAGTTTAAGGTTTTTTCTTCTAAAACATTTTTTATCATAGATGTTTTCAATAAAGATATTTGATTAAAACAAAAAGTTTCAGTTTTTAGTAATGGTGTGGGCATATGATTTTACTAAATCGGTAAAAATATTTCAGGCTTTTTCATTTATAAAATAAAAAAATGATTGAAGTACACTCAATGTAAAAATTAAGCACACACAATTATTACTTTTTTTAGCTTTTAACAGCAAAATAATTCAGATTAAATTTGTTCATTTTCGCGGTACTTTTGAGTGTACTGTTATTCCTGGTAGGCTTAAGTTTCATTTGAGTCACGCATTTGTATTAAAATTTGTTTATCATTATTATTATTATTAAAAAAATATTTATTGCTGTGAAAATAGCTTAAAGCGTGTTTTTGCATATTGATTAACATGCCATATTGTTTCTATGAATGTAACATAATAGATATCCAAAATATTTAAGGTCTTATTTAAAAAAATCAAAAAAATCCGATTTAAATAAAAAAAATATGATTTAAATCAAAAAAATCATGAACCCTGCTTTCAGTACACATTCCAAACAATGTACATAATTTTAAAAATAAGCGATTTTATGGATAGGTAGGAAAGAACGTAAATTAGAAAGTAAAACTATAAAATAGATCGCTAGAATATACTCAAAAAACTTCTCCTAAGGCCTCTTGGTTAAAAAGGCTACTAAAACTAAAATACTAAACTAACATAATAGGCTAAATCATGTTAGTCTAATATGTTTAATACATTACCTGTATTTCAATTTCTATAACATAATAAGTATCTGCTGCTAAAAATTCAACGAAATTAAAATTACAAAAAAGATTTCCACAGGTAGCATTAATACCATGAACATTTTCTGAGACTATAGGCGAAACTCCTGAATTTCGTGTTCTAATATATTTCAATCTACTTCAGTGCACAAATGAGTTTCAAAGAGATCAGTGTTCTAATAATTCAGTATGGACCATTTTAATTGTTGTTGGACAAAGCATTGGTTTCAGCTTTGAGATTACTGCTAGAGGAATGGTGTATGCTCATTAATTTTGAATTAATATCCCATCCTTGCATAGAACCCTATAAATCATTAATATGAAACTTATTATTTTATAGTTTTTTAATTGTTTTTTTATTGAAGTTATCTAGATGTCTAAGATTTTCCATGACCTCCCTATTAGTCACTTTCTAGATGGCACAATGATGTGTAGCAGTAGAAAAGTGACTAAGTTTCTTAGAAAGTCTAGTGCACTGTAATTATAGACGATTCAATTTGCCTTGTGGGCATATTTCAGACTTTATGTATTCCAGATTATGTAGTGTATAACTCTTTTATTTTGGTAATTAATTCTCCTCTTTGTAGTGCTGCCAATGCAAACATGGCTAGTTTCAGAGAACTTCATGCACTTCAGTGGAAGAAAAGTCTTTGATCCAAGAGTCTTTGATAAAAATGATAGCTTGATGAATAATGCTGTCACTAGATTTTTTAAGTTTCTTTGTCCCCTCTATGGTCTCTGGCTTGCCCTTTGTAAGTGATAAATTCATTATCGGCTTCGTCTCTAGCTTTCGCTGCATTTGCACATTGTATTTTCCTTTAATACAAAAAAAAAAAAAAAAATAAGAGCTGCTTATAATTATTTTCATTTTTAAATTATTCTCATTAGATTAATGACAACAGTACCTAAAAATCTCCATTACAATATAAGGTTTAAAAAAAATATGTTTATTAATCATCTGCAAGAAATAAATATTGGATAATTTTAAGATCTTTGTGATTGAAGACTACCTTCATGCCTGTGAACCAGGACTTTTTCACCAGCATTGAAGATTTTCATAAAAGAATAAGCCGTTTCTAAATCTTCATCCAATGTCTGATAAGCCTTCTGATAATGTTCAATTCTTTGCATAAAATCTCTTAAAGCTTCTTCTTTATCACTATCTCTGTAATCCGGGCTGTGAACTTTTACTTCCTGCAAGACAAATGATTCTTATTTAATATATTCAAATGTTTTTTCCCATAGTTAACTTATTAATTATACTAATGATAGAGAACCAAATAATAATAACCCAATGGAAAAATATCGTCAATAATTTTAGGTTTTTTAATTTGTATCAGTTTTTGATTTTAATACATCATGTTATCTGAAAAATGGTTTATTAGGTTTAAGATCTTAAAAATAGAAATGTCTTTCAAGACTTAGACTTTCTTTTTTCAGCTGCAAAACTAAGATCAACTTTTCTGTTTAAAGTTTCAATGATTTTGATTTGTAATAATTTAAGGAGATCTAAAAATCTAGAAAAATGCCTACTGGGCCGAGAGTCTGTTGCTGGTTGTTACTTTTGTAAGGAAAATTAAGGAGTCTGGATAGATCCTAAGCATAGAATGAATATCAATAAACAGAGTAGGAGGGAGGCTTTACATAAATTTGAGAGTTGTGGAAAATTAGGTTTTATTTCTTAAAAACTATGATGGAAAAAAAAATATAGTTCAATCAAAATTAATTTTTTAATTTCATATTATGTATCACATGCAAGGAATAACAATATTAAAAAAAGTTTAAATGTCTATACACATAATAAACAGCATTAGAAATCCTAAAAAAGTTCTTGGTCCTTCAGGTCAGTAAGCACAAAGATGTACTGCCAGTAGACCATATGACTTGCCCAGTAAAGTTAAATATACAATAGGTTTCCCAAATTTGCTCACATTTTATGTATTTTTCATTCAAGTTTCATAATGTGTCTAGTTCTTTAATTTGTTACTATGTTAAATATTAAACTGATCCTGAAAAAAAAAAAAAAAAAAAAACTTAAATATAAATGGGCCATTCTATCAAAGACCAAGGTAACAATTACAGTGAAAGGTAATTACTTTTGGCTAGTAGAAAAATCAATTATAATAGCCTTTTCTTATATTTCATCTCATGCTCAAGAGAAATTGCTGACAAAAGATTAAAAGTTTAAAAAGTCAAGAATATCCAAACAACTTAGCATTAACCGCCGTATTCACCGTCAACTCTAACCTCATGGTTTGACGCGCAACCGGTCTCCAACCTGGAGTTACCGCGGATTTCCTATTCACCATCAACTTTGACTACGCGCAAACAGGTTCCCGAAACCATGCCAGATCGAGTAACTCAACCAAGCTCCAGAGCAAAGTTAAGGTTTGAGCGCATGCGCAGTACATGTAAACATTAGCAATGGCGGACTGGATGTTGCGAAAATTGAATATGTTGAGTTTTTAGAGCTTTCTTCGCCTTACACGATCTTGAATTTCTGAAGAGGCCTTACAAAAAATACAACTTTAGAGTTGTTTTAATTTTGTTAACTAGTATTGTTCAATGATTTCTTTGTCACTTTTGTGTGTTTCCGATAATGGTTTTTCTCTCGGGAGCTATTACTTCATTAAAGATTTTGAAACTTTATCATGATTCATAATTGAACAGAAATACCAAACAATGGGGGGTAATATATCTTTAGTATTTTTATTTAATTATTTATTTTTCTCTCTCCTTGTTGCTTTTTGATATAATTTTATTCTACTTTAAAGTGTACATGTATATATTGAACATTTAACATGCGTCCTGATTTTTTTTTTGCCAAGGTTACTTCTGGGCCTGCGAAGTTCATGAGGAATATTTTGATTTATGTATGTCGAACAAAATAAACTTGTTGACCTTTACCATGTGTTTTATGTCATTGACCAATTTACATTTGCTTGTATATTCTTTTCTTTTTTTTTTTTTTTTTTTAATTTAACAAAGGTTTGTAATATGTGAAAAGCTTCTTTAAAAAAAAAAAAGACATATGAAATGAATCCATAATGCTAATGGCAGTTTTATATTTAAAGGTAAACTGCAAGGTTTTTGAAAAAGTCAAAATATTCGCCATATGTATTTGTATTAATGATATCATATTTGCATTAGAAAAAGGGTTCTTGTTAACCCCAAATCACATAATTTTGAATTGCCGTTTCATGCAGTTGTAAGACTTAAACCAAATTTTTACTGTACTTTACCAATGCGAAGTGATTGTAAGAATAAAATATTTACAATAGTTATAATTGAAATCAAATGCATTTTTTAAATACTCTGATGAATTTAATGCAAGGCCATAGCCAGATTTTTTTTTTTTTTTTTGGGGGGGGGAGGGTTTGAAACAGTTATGTTGAGGAAAGTTTCAGGGAGGAATATATGCTACATTGCGAAAATTTTCGGGGGGGGGGGGGGGGGGTCCGTGGGCATTGAAAGAATATTCAAATAAAAATTTAAAAGATACAATAATACACTACTGCTTAGTTCATAATGATACATTTCTATATTATATATATATATCGTTTGTGAATGGTACATTTCTAATGTCAGAAAGAGATATATTACGATAAAATTAGTTATAATTTCCTCCTCGTTAAATATATATATATTTTCATTTTCCGAGAGAAATTTTATTGGATTCTTTACTTTTCAATATTTTTAAATTTTTTCCACGAGTGCTAGAAGTAATACCTTCTCAAACGGGCTAAAAACCACTCGTGTTTTATTCATCGCTATATCGCAGAGAACGGGAATTTTAAAAAACGGGAAACGAAATGTACACTGCGCGGCGAAAAAGCATGAAGAAAATCATGTGATAGTTTTGACCAATAACGGGCCTCCGTACGTTCCCACATAGCGTCGAGTTGACTAACTTCGTGGTTGGAAAACACCAGGTTGATTTTCCTCCGTGAATACCGATTTTTAACTTCGCAGCGCTGAGCCCCAACTCCGAGTTAACGGATCTCGTGGTTTCACGCGTGGAGTTAGGTTGACGGTGAATATGGCGGTAAGTCATTTACCGTATCATTATTTGAAGATTTCTCCAATCATTTTTTATTTTTTTTTCATTTCAATGGCTTTGAAATGTAGAAAAAGTTTCAAAAGATGTGCATGGTACTGTGCCAACAAAATCAATCAATGCCAATATGACATTATACACAGTAGAGCCACGTTATCCGAGCCCCGACTAACCGAGTTCCGGGTTAACCGAGGTACATTATTCCATGAATAAAAAGCGCCTTCGGCGGGGGCCATTCTTTTTTGGCGTCAAGGCCAATGGCGAAGTTACTGACCTTTTCTACTTCACTCCTTTACCCTGTTAGCACGTGGCCTTAGGGCTGCCCTCCCCCGGGCACGGGTAAGTGAAGTTCGACGACAGCTCGTGACCGACCGGAGGTAGATTAGCTGGGCGTCAGCCCTGCCTTACTACATTGCTGTGTGGACCTGGCCCTCCTTGATACCCCTATGCTTGAAGAGTATCATTGAAGGGTTGTGGTTCCCTACGTAGTTACTGACCGATGGTTTTTTGTTTTCGGTAAATGTAATTTGTTTATTTTCGTTTGTACTGTACTGTATTTGTTATGTGATGAGTGCTAAGCGCAAACGGACTGTTGTGTCTTTGGAAACTAAGTTACAAGTCATCAAGACTTAATAAAGGAGAGACAATTAAAAAGAGTGGCTTCAGATTTAGATGTGAGAGAATCACCATTTCATAATATGTACAGTAAATGCTTTTTTTTTTCAGATCTTTGATGATTTTTGCATTCATTTTACCCGTTTAACCACGTTTCTCTCTCGATTTGGACAGAGTCCATGTTATCTGAGTTTTCGATTACCCAAGGAACCTTCGGTCCACCTTATCTCGAATAACCGAGGCTCTACTGTAGTATCTTCTAGTCTAATATGGAACTGGGTATTAATATACTCTCATGAAAATATATGCTGCACTCAAATGTCTTTCACCTACTGAATTTCATTCAAATATCATCTTAGTTTAGAAATTGAGGACTTCTGATATTGTTGTGATGACAGCTTGCAGTTTTCCAAAAAAAAAAAAAAAAAAAGACAACTCTTGTGCTGAAAAGTAGGATGGCTCAAATGATAACAATTAGCCATTGGTCTTGAGGACCACTCAGTTCATGGTAGTCTAAATCTGTTTTTAGTGGCATTGGACCAGCAAACCATCAAGCATTTTGAATGTGCATACACACTCACACATGTACATGAGCAAGCATTAACCAAATACACAAATCATGAGTTTATCTAATATAGTGAACTTTGATTTAGAGCAACCTTATGCAGCATAATAACCACAAGAGATTATGCTATATTTATAAGAACATTCTGTACAGCAGTTTTGAATGTTATTTCTCAAGAAGTAAGGTATAAAACTTATCTTTTTTTCTTTCCCCGACCAAACCTTAGCATACAATCTTTTAGGTTACTTTTTAAAAAATAAATAATATACAAAACATTTGAAATTAAAATTTTATACTGAACTTACCCTAATATTGACTTCGATAATACCTGGATCATTGCACACGGATTCAATGAAGAACAGTTTAAAGCCATACTTTTCACAAACAAAATCATAGATTAGTTTTCTCCTGTCTTTTGTTGTATTTGTTGCATCATATACCTAAAACCAGAACTTATTATTATAGATGTAATATTTTATTTCTATTAATATTCACTAGACACATTCAATCAAATGTGAGAAACAAATTCAACAATCAGAAAAGTAACACACTTAAATGTGATAATTAAATAAATCAAGTTGGTTCTGTTATTCACTTCAGTTTTTTTTATTTTATTTTGATGGGTTTGTTTGGTACAAAGAGTTTCTTTTCGTACATCCATTCTCTCTCTCTCTCTCTGGTTCCCAAACTTTTTGATGACACATTTAGCTACATGTAACTCCCAGAAGCAAATTTGCACTGGTAGATTTGGCCCTTGCTCATAGCAAAAAATTTAGGGAAGAAGGAAAATGTGAATTGTTAAGAAATTATATTTTTAGATTGAAACATATTTATGAATTTAAAAAGAAGTTCAATTAAGCCCATGCAAACCAGGGTTCATCTATTTTTTTTTTATTAAAAAAAAACGTCAAAGACTTTAGACATTTATTATGTTATATTCATAAAAATAATATGACATGCCAAACAATATTATTTTAAGCTATTTTCATGGTAGTAGTTTTTTTTTTTTTTTGAATCTACGAATGAAACATATCTATTAAGGCTTTGCCTTACAAACTCTTTCTTTTAAATAACATTGTGGATTGTATTCTGAATTACATATTGTGTGTTATTCATTTAATAGATCTAAAGCACTATTATTAAAAGCACATAAAGTGAATTATGGTTATCATGAATTGCAACATGAATGGTTGAAACAATTATGCTTTACTGTTAAAATGTATGAAGGATAAAAGGAATATTGTTAAAATTTATAGCTCTAAAATAATGAAATGTGTTTCACTCACACACACCAGCAGACCCCCAAAAGGGCCTATGTTTTGTTTTTTATTAAAAACGTTTTCCATGTTTTGTTACATTTAGCTTTGCTAATTAAAGCAGGGGTTGTAAATGCAATATATTCTATGGTTAAAACCATTAATAAACTGAAAACTCAATTAAAAAAATTCAAAAATGATTTTAATTAATGGTTAAAAAAACTTGATTTAAATCAACAAACCCTGACAGAAACATTAGAAAAAAAAACCCTCCACTTCTTAAATATTTATATTAATGTTTATTTTTGTATGGAATGTGTCAAAAGAAGCAAGGCAGGTAATTAATTTGATGAGAGGGGAGCTAAGATTGAGAAATTAAAGAGGGAAAATTATTAGAGGGGGGCAACAATTATCTGCCATGTCTCAGAGTGGCATTACAGCAAATATGTCCTTTTAGCAAATTGGATGTGAGGGTAAGAGTATTGCAATGAAACGTTCTAAGAGCTTAAGGTTCTAGAGAAATCTCATACCTCAACTACTTCTAATAACTTCAGTTTTTTTTTGTTCCTGACAAATATAACATCTCACACTAAAACTAAAAACACAACTGATTACATTAATTAACAAACCAATTAGAAATTGTGCATAATTAATTTTTCTTCACTTTAGATAGCTTTTACTGCACATTTAAACATTGTGTAAAGATTTATAATTTTTGGGGGGAGGGTAAGATGGGTTTGAAAAAAAAATCAGTCAGCAGAAAAGAGAAAGAGTTCATCTCTTCATGAATTTCTTAAAAATATATTTAATACAGTAAAATATATATATATATATATTATTTATCCTCTCCAGACTAAAGAGTATTAAATAGTGGATGTCTCATTTAAAATTCTATTTAATTAATTGTGGAAAGAAGTTATACTCACTGACATTTGTCTTAGCCAAAATAGAGCAAAAATTTATATTTTAATTAATTTGTGAACCTTGTTTTAGTTAAACATGGTACCAACCTGTGCTCAAGTCAAAAAACAGAAAATAAATGAGAATCCATTTAGAACAATTACAGAATGAAGTCACATTTAAATTATCATTCATATAAAGCAATATAAAGCAGAACTAGCTTATTTAGTTTTTAACACAATTTACTTACAGCAACTTCTCCTTCATTCAAAAGCCATTGACAAACATCTTCTAATGCATCCTGGGCACATTTACTAAAAATAATATACGAACATAACTTCAGTCCTGAGAGTTATATCAAATTGACAGAAAAAACAATATGATGAAAAAACTATAAGCTCAATAAAAGTATGAATTATAAAACTAATATTTAAAGTTTATTAGGGGCTCTGAAAATCAATCAATCTACAAGTGCAGAAACAATATATACTAATTTACTCTGAATGAAAAGGGAAAACGTTTTAAGCCAATTAAATACTAAAAATTATACAAATAATTTTACCAAGTTTCATAATAATGGGTGCTAATAATTGGAAACACTGTCATAAGGAGATTATAACATTGGCTACATTGGTAAATGGCCTTTCAGATTTAGAATATATTTCCAAATTAAAAAGACTTATTATATACAGTCTAAGGGGAATAAAGGAGAATCTGCTTATCCTTATCAGCAAAAGAATGAATACTACTTTTATGCTTAAAAATAAACCAAGAATGAAACATGAAAGAAAAATGAGATACTTGCTTTCGGATAGCCATTGCTATCATGTTATCGGGACGAAAAAAATCATGGCTTTTATAGGCTTCAGTAGCTAACCTTCGATATTCACCTACATTGAATACTGTAGGAAAGAAAAAATATAATTAATTCAAAAATTAAAGAGAAGCATTAAAAAAATGATGTTTTACTTTCAATTTACTGCTTTACTATTTTGTAATTGCTTATTGTAATGAATTACTGCAGATGGAGAAAACATTTTGACAAGGAAAGTATGTCAGATAATTGGATATGGGAATTACAAAAAATAAAAAATAACTCAAATGTTTTAATAATAAAACAAAAAATAATGATAAGTTTCAATCAGAACATTACATCAGCAATGAGAAAATTTCTTTATAAAACAAAAAAATAATGTCCTTCTCATCAAAATATGACTAACTTTTCACAAAGTTAAATACCATACTGGGAGCTGTGGACACACATAAAGAAATTTTATGCTGATACATATTTTGTGTACACTTCTAACAAATATAAGACTTTATTGTAACAATGATGGTGACATTTTACTGTGAATCTTTTTAATTAATGGGTAAAGGTCTAGAGTCAGAAATTTTGGAAGTGATTTAGGCTTTTAATTATGTATTTTATCTCCTTAAAAGGGTAAATAATTCTTTCATTATATGACAAAAACATATGAACAAATGAAGGAGTTGTAAATCATTATTACAAATGAGAAGTTGAACTTAATTGCAGTTGGTAGGACCAGGACAACTGGTAACGATGCAAATGCATTAAATATTGCTGGGTACAATTTGTTTAGGCTGCTGGGTACAATTCGTTTAGGCAGGACAGATCGGATAAGAGAGGTTAAGGGGTTTTATTCTACGTTACATTAAAAACTTTGCCCTCCCTTAAACCCCTTGCAGTGAATTGCATATTAGTGATAAGCCTATTGATATTGATATGATTTGTGTAGAGTTGTAAACAATAAGGTTAAAAAGTTGCATTTAGAGAATTTAAGTTTATGCTTTTAAGTTTCTTTTTCACTTTTAAGAGAAAATAGACTAAAAAAAGAATTGAATAAGCAAGATTTTTTTTGTTTTTATGAATTATTTTAGAAGAATAGAAATAGTAAAGCAGAAGAGTATTACATATACAAAAATAAAAAAAAAAATTTTAAAAGATTTAATAAGTTTCTGGTGGTGAGACTTATTAAAAAAGATCAATTAAGCATCACCACTAGAAACATTTTTTTGAAGACTAATTCCCCTATTATTTTAAGCTACAATATTCAAATTAATATTTTCGGCTGAAAATCATGTTGATTTTATTTTTCAAGTTCTAAGTTCTCAAGAAATTTCTATAAGGTCTGGGCACACCCTGAGATTATTGTTTACATACACCAAAATACATATTAACACTCTAATTTTGTTCATTAATACATAATTTATATGCAGAAAAAATAGATCAAAGGTGAAGCCTTGCATGCCAAATTTACAAATCAACTCCAAGGTTAAATTGATTTTTAAATTGCAAATGACAGAGTTTTAAAGTCCTACCTCTAGTTTTTATGCCAATCCAGTTGAGGTAATGAGTCAACTTTTTGGAAATGTATGTCTTTCCTCTTGCAGGCAATCCCACCAACGCGATGACATGAGGTAAATTGACATAATTTGTTCGATCACCTAAAAACAAAGCGGAAGTCGTTTCACAAAGACACTACAAGTTGAAAAATAAGGATTTGCTCTTGATTTAAAAAGTCATTTTCCAGAACAGTATACTTTTACATTGGAATCTCCATATAACAAAATTGATTGGTTAGTCTCAATAAAAAATTTGGTGCAGAAAAATAGTTACACATAAAACAGAACTTGAACCGGATTGATTGAAACAATGCTCTTCTGTGAGAATTTACATTTACGTCCAGATTTAAAAACAAGAAGTTCCGTCTAGAACTATCTGAGCCTACTTTGCCGTATACAACAACTTCTAATTTACAATCTTTCTCTCTTTCTAAATTTAGCTTTAGTTCTTAATTACTTCAAATATACCTTTTTCAACGGTTAATACATATTCATTCATCCCTAAAAATCCCGATCAAAAAGTTTCATAGGAAAATAGGCTCGTTTCGTTCTGCTTGAACTTTTTATCTGTACATGTGACCATAAGGTCTCTCTGATGAAATTGGATATAGTTCCAAGCAAATCCATCAATTAGATCAGGATTTGTATAGGATTGAAATTTCCCTGCAGGCACTATTTTTTCGCAATTCAAGATTGAACGAAAAATTGCCCAAATCAAAAAACAAAATAGGGAAATGAGATGTAATCGCCAAAATATCTTTCGAATACAAAAAAAAAAAAAACTCTCAAATCGGACAATTTCCTCAAGAGTTATTAGGGGGGGGGGGGGTAGAGCCACTACAGAATATAGGAGCCTTAGGGCGGGGCAGACCCAAACCCACAGACACACACATTTTTCCCATCTCAAATTTATTTTTTAACCTTTATTTAATTACTTTACACTTTATTTTTTGGACTTTTCTTTATTTTTAACGATATTTTTACGATACATTACGATTTTTTGATACTTTTATTATTATTACATTATTTTACTTTTATGGAAAATAGGTTAAAAAAAGAAGAACATGGTGCAAACAAAATCCACGAAAAACAAACCCTGCTAATTCTCTGATTGAGCTCCAAAAATTTCCCTGATTTTATAATTTTAATTGTGAGTTACACAGCATCATTTTCATATGTAATGACAGTACCACAGTGGTGAAACCCGAAAAATTATTTAGGGGAGGGGGAGGTGCACTGTACTTTTCCATTTGAACTTTGTGCAATTCTTTTTTATTTATTTATTTTTTTTGTGAAGTGATGGAAAAAAAAAAGAGAAAACAACGTAATTTTCCAAGTAATACAATCTGCAACTGGTGAGAATTTTAAATCTAAAGTTTTTTTTTAAGAATGAAGACACCCCCTCCCAGCCATCATTATTTTACGCTTTGATAACTTTATTTTCTCAAGATGCATATCGTTCTTTTATTGAGTAATTGAGTAAAGAAAATAGTTTTGAAAAAATTCAAAATAATTTTTTTTGGGGGGGGGACGTAGGGCCATGGGCTCCCGTGCCCCCCTTGTTGCGCCACTGCAGTATCATGCACAGTACTGAACCCCAAATTCGGCCCGCTGGAGAGCGGTGTCAGGCCTAATTTTGGAGCACGACCAAAAATGGCGGATTCTCGGAAGCATCAACGCCGACACGCATCTTTTAAAGCAAAACTGCTATGTCTTCTTAACTCATAGACAAAAAAAAAAGAAGACTTTTTTTGGTGTTGAGGGTATTAGGGCGGTTTCAACCTATTGGAAATCGGCAATCGAGTTGACCACGCGCACCGAAAGGAAATTCCGCAAACGAAACTCTGGACGCTTGCTAGTTTGGATATTGAAAACGATAATTTTCCCTGACATTGGAGGAAAATTTAAATATCCCCTGATTATTTCCTGATATTTTCCAGAACAAAACTTCCCTGAGAATTCCCTGATTTCCCGGTTATGTTTCCACCCTGAAGAAAGATATTAGGCATTAGAACACAATCTTTTTCTGCTAATGAAAGCCGATAATGATTTTTTAAAAAAATGTGCTTTTTCCCCCCTGAGATCTCAACTTTTGGGAAGGATCAATTTTTCTGATCACGAATTCAGTCAGCTTCTCTGGTATTTTCTTAAAAGGTTCGGATTGTTTAATTTTGATTAAATTAATTGGCGGGAATGATACTTTTATTTGATTCTACTAACCAGGAGTTTTAATTCAGTTAAGCGCGATGCTGTTTCTGTTTGATTCTTTTAATCGACAATGACGACTCGATTACGCGCTTTAAATTTAAAAACAGACATTTTTCACGATCGTCAACTTGCGTGAAACTAAACAGATCGACCAAGCGATGCCTTGGAGAAATATCTTGAAAAGAAAAGAGCGACTTACTTGAAATACACATTAATTTATGTTTATAATAAAAATAAATACATAAATTAGAAGAAAGAAAAAAAAAAAAAACCCGAGTAACTGGAGGATTTTTGGAACATTCGATTGAAATCAACACAGATGTCAAGACAAAACTCGTCAAAATGGACATAGCTGAATTTAGCTTTATGTCGTTCAGGTCCTAAGGTAAGAAAGAAGCTTCAAATGCAATGAACTTTACAGCAGCATTTCCTCCACTTTACAAAATAATTACAAAACGTAGTCTGAGGTTTGGGGGGAAGGAAAGGGGGGAGAGAGAGGGTCAAGGGCTCTACATGAACCCTTCCCCGTATTTGCCCCGTTAAAAGAAGAAAACATATCTTTAAAAACTCAAAGCCTCTAAAAAGACGTGATTCCAATTTTAAAAACCAAGCTGACTTTTTACATTATTTTATCGATTTACAAGATTGCTAATTTGTGAGGACAAGGGCAGATACTGGTTGAGGAAAGGTTATGTTTATACTTGAAAATACATCTTATTTTCAAAAGAAGAAAAATCTGCTTCAAAGTAAAAGCTACTCGTTTGGTATCTTTAAATTTCATTTAGTCTAAAATATAGCCTAATTACAAAATGTGTCTGTCACTTATGCGTCTTTTTTTGTTGCTCCGACACGCATAACTGAGAAATATAGTATTCAGAAACGCCTAATGCACTGAATCATAAATAAAAATATTTTATATAAGTGCCATTCAGGCAAATAATTTATGTTGGAATTGAGTTTAAATTATTTATTTAAAATTTTTTTAAAGGCCGTACTGAAATTCACGTGACAGCAGTTACCAGGGGTCGCGCCAGAGGGAATTCAGGTCCGTTTTCGGACCCTTCACAAAAATCCAATGAATCAAAACGAACCCTTCACAAAATTCAAATCAATCGAAACGGATCCTTCACAAAATTCCAATCAATCGAAACTGACTCTTTACAAAATTCCAATCAATCAAAACGGCCCACGGCCCCATTTCAAAATTCCGAGCTGCGAAATCGTACTTTATTTATTATATAAGAGGCAAAAAATTACAAAAAAAATTCTAGTAGTGTATGTTTAAATTTTGAACTTTTAGAAAAATATTTGATTTTTCACAAAAATGTTTATAAAATTCACAAAAAACGGACCCTGTTTAAAAGTGCTGGATCGACCCTTGAATACGCACCATTAAACTTAATGCAGGGCATGGAAAATGAATAAAATATTATTAAAACATACCTGTCAAAAATTGAAGTTATTTCATTTCGTTATTTAATTACATTTATTGATTTATTTTTACAATTTGATTTACTATACTTTTGTAATCGTAAATCCAAATAAGACCTTCCGCTAATGAGGGGAAATCGTAAAACGTTTTTCGTAAAAGATTCAAATATACTAGCATAAAACTTTAAAGATATACATACCAACACAATATCGAACGTCGAAAGCTTGCATATAATGCTTGCGACCATTCATGTTTTATTCCTATTTGCACGGAAAAGATTTACAAACGCCAACAAAAATTCTCCGAAGGAAACGAATGTCTTTTCCGGACTGTCAACGCTTAGGAAGTGGGTGAAATATCAGCAGGTGATGAAAATTTATGCGCAAAGCATAACTTCTTTCTCTATCCCACACCAGTAGCGAAAGAATTTGAATTCTAAACCAGTTTAGAATAGAACAGAGAACACAATCCACGCTAAAAGTAATCGAGTATGTAACGACCTTTAAATTAATGAAAAGGTCATGTAACGAGAAAAAAAGAAAAGCTATTTTGGCAACAGTCACAGATCTTGGAATAACATGAGAAAAGACAGTTCACATAACTGCTTCAGATTATTTTGAAAGGATTTACTTATTCTCGACATTCGTAAAAACATGAAACTTGCTCGACTCAACTAAAAGGTCTCCGTTCTTCAATTGAAATAATAATAAGAAAACTTAAATAATCATGATTTGCGTCATTGACGAATTCAGAAGAGGAACCCCCTTCCCCCCAGACTACACCAGTGTACTAGATTTAAAAAAAAAGTACTGCACTTGTTAATTATTTCAATATGTGTGTGCGCGCGGGGCGGGGAGGGGGGGTTCTGCCATGGACACCCAAAATGGATTTAAGAACTTATGAAAAATATATGCACAGTAATTGAGAATTTTCCCAATTATATTTTTAATATAATTCATCTACTACGCACGTCCGTCGTACTTCTGCGAAAACCACTACCACGTTTTTTTGGGGGCGGGGGAAGACAACACAAATTACCGCATAGGGTGACACTTGTGCTAGGAACGCCACTGCATAATCTCTCTTCCTCCCGACCAAAATAATAGATTTGAGACCAGGGCTGTGGAAACGGTTGAAAAAATGACCAACTCCGATGCCCTCAAAAAAAAAAAAAAAAAGGTGGTAATTATGATATACGAAAAAGTATTGTCACTATTCTGCGAAATTAAAAAACAAATTGCTTGTATTAATAGCACAACTATTATTAACATTTCAAAATTCTTTTTCATTGATGTTGACACATATTTTGAAAATTCGAAATCATTTCCATTCCTGGCATGTCATCAACAATGTCCTGAATAATTTTGCTAGTTTCAAAATCCACTAAGCATTTATCTCTGGTTAGTTTCTTATAGGACGAAAGTACTTCTAATATATATGCACAAAACTGATTACTAATATTTAAAAATATACGTTTTTATGTCAATGAGTAGTGGTATACAAATACAAAAGTGACGACCAGCAACAGGCTCAGGGCCCAGCTAGGCTGGTCCTAGTCGATTTAGCAGTCCCCAATGAACATCAAGAGCTTTCTTAAAAGTTTTTACCCCACTGCAATTAACAGTCGCTTCCGGTAAACTATTCCAACTGCCTACAACCCTATTGAAGTAGTAATTTTTCCAAATTTCAAGATTAGCCTGAGATTTGAAAAGCTTAAAACAATGACCTCTGGTTCTACTTTCAGCACACAGCTGTAGTCCATCAACATTTCCCATTTTAATGAACTTAAACAACTGAATCATGTCCCCTCTGACCCTCCTTTGCTCAAGACTATAAAACATATTGAGCCTTTTAAGTCTAACCTCGTAATCTAAGTCTGAAAGACCACTTACCAATCTTGTAGCCTTCCTTTGAATCCTTTCTAATAAGGTAATATCCTTTTTTAGGTATGGAGACCAAAACTGAACAGCATACTCCAAATAAGGTCTTACCAAACTTCTGTATAATAGCAATATAACTTCCTTAGACCTGTTCGAAATAGCCTTATTGATAAACCAAGCATCCTGTTAGCTTTGTTACTTACTATGCTACACTGCTGACTGGACTTGAAGTCGTGACTAATCAATACTCCTAGATCAACAACTGTTTCTGCTTCCCTAATGACGGAACCTTGTAAATAATAGGTTGCATGTTTATTCCCATGACCAAAATGAAGCACTTGACATTTCCCAATATTAAAAGACATACCCCACTTAATTGCCCACCTAGAAATTTGATTTAAATCCTCTTGAAACTGATTGACTTGTTCCTCCGTGTCTACAATTCCCATGATTTTGACATCATCAGCAAAAATATTGATGTTCCCAGAAATACTCCGAGTAATATCATTAATAAAAAGAATAAATAATACAGGTCCTAAAACTGAACCTTGTGGAACACCACTCAAAACATCAATCCACTGAGAATAATTGCCCTTAACTACTACTCTCTGTTTCCTCCCAGTCAGCCAATTTTTAACCCAAATTAAAGTTTTTCCACCAATACCAATATAAGCAAGTTTGCTAAGAAGAGCTTCATGCGGTACTTTATCGAACGCTTTCTGAAAGTCAATGTAAACAACATCTACGCACTTTTTATTATCTAACGCTGTGGTAACCTTGTCATAGAAATGCAACAAATTAGTTGTACAGGACCTACCCTTCCTAAAACCATACTGAAAACTAGTTAACACTCCATTTGCCTCCAGGAAATTCACTATTTTGATTTTGATCAGCGTTTCAAAAGTTTTACAAAGAACTGAAGTAAGACTCACAGGCCTATAATTTCCTGCCTTAGCTTTAGACCCTTTCTTGAAGAGCGGCGTAATGTTTGCCAGCTTCCAATCCGCTGACACAGTCCCCGAGTTATATGAAGATATGAAAATAGTCAAGACAACATCCACTAATTCTGCACATTCTACTAAAATTTTTGGATAAACATTATTAGGTCCTGGAGCCTTATTTACTTTAATTAGGGTTGCAAGTTTGTCGCGGAAAAAAGAGCGCGAAATTCGCGCAAATCTCGCGAAATGTTCGCAAGAACACAAATATAACAAAATATAACAGATCAACAATGAAAGTTATTCTTCATCTTAAAATATAGAGACATTTTTAAAAATAGAAGGATTATTAACTTTGTATTGACTAGGATCAAAAACTCAGCATACATTAAAAAAAATTTAGGCTAGTTGGCGAACTGTTTATTCAAAAAAAAAAAAGGTTGGATTTTTTATTGGCACAAGTTTAGAGCCTTTTTAGACTATGGGTGCTCAGATTTTATCCTTGGTTTCTGAAATTTTTAAAAAATCGGACATTTCGCGAGTGAATAATTACAAAAAATAAAATAAGAAAAATTCGCGGAATTTAGGAAAAAGCTCTAAAAATCGCGAAAATCATCGCGGGAATTCGCGGCGCGACAAACTTGCAACCCTAGCTTTAATCTTTTTCAAATGAAACAACACATCACCCCTAGAAAATACAAAATCCTCAAGCTGTGTATTAGCTTGCGTCTCGCTTATGTCAACTGTTGAGATACAGTCTCTGTTAAATACACTGAAAAAAAAATTATTTAGAATATCAGCAATGTCCCCCTCATTTTGAATCATGTTCCCATTCTCATCCACTAAAGGGCCTACCTGAGTATTACGAGCTTTCCTTGAATTAGCATAAGCAAAAAATTTCTTAGGATTCCTTTCAATGTTATCTGCAAGCTTTTGTTCCAATTGTTATGTCACTCGGAAAATTTAATTTTTATGGGTACCTATTTTTTTCTCTTTTCATACAAGGAATGCAATCTTGTTATTGCACGTCTTTTAGCAGGAGTAGAGAACAGTTCCTAGGAAACATCTCCCTGAAGAAAATTTAAATAGAGTCTTTTTATACTGTCATTTTCCTGGCTTCCATCAACCACTAAGAAATTTAACCGTGTAGTGGCGTACCGACGGGGATGGGCGGTCTCTCTCCAGAAGTCATCGGATATCCTGCGCCCTATCCCGCCATTGCACGAAAGATCGAGTTTGTTTAAAACTAAGTTACAAATTTGATAAATTTTCATTTTTTATTTTCTAGAGCAAACATCAATATATTAAATTGCTCTCTGTAAAATATTAATGAGGGTCTGTAAATGAATACTAAAAAAAAAATGATGACTTAATTTTTTTATTTCTTTTTCTTAGTTGAAAATGCTTTTTCTGAAATGCATCCTACTCTAATTAAAAAGTTTTTTTTTTTTTTTTTTTTTACATAATATAAAAGACGTAATAGATGCAACAGAAAAAAACGGAAGCAGAAATATTTATACCAAATTTATATTTTCTATGTAAAAAATTGAGTAAGTGCAACAAGTTGAAAATTTCATTATTTAAATAATAATTCATTTTCGCCAAGAAAAGCACCGAATTATGAAGAAGTAAATAATAATACTAATACTAGTAATAATAACGGGGTCGACAAGTTTTTATGCGACTCCGACTCTTTTACCCCAACATCAGTCCAACTCCGCACTGCTGGTAGTAAAAAACAAGTCATTTGCTAAAAATAAAAAAGTAAATGAAACACAATACAGCGTAAATTACGCACTAATTTTTCATAAAATGTGGGCGTAATTTAAGTTGTTTTTCATTTACTTTCTATTGAGCGCACAAAGGTTTATATCTTTTATCAAGTTATTTGCTTTCATCTTTTGCTCCAAAGTATCATTACTTGATGTAAACTTTATTATTTACTTTATTGAGAAAATTTCTTAAAATAAAAAGCAATGAGGAGCTATAGATGCATTTATACATTCCAAAACGAAGAAAAGTATTGACATAAGTGTTCGGACACTTTCATATTATTTGCTAGAAGTACCGACCGTGACATATTTTTTTACAGTTAGTCTTTCTCTCTCCGTCTTTCTCAAAAGAGAGAGAGAGAGAAAGAGAAAACGGCTTGAAGCGGTCTTATAATAAATGCATTCTTATCTTTTAAAATTAACATTTACTACACCTAAGAAACTCGAATTTTAAATATAGTAAGTAAAAGATAGCTAACTAAAATGATAAGTAACTGCAATCCCAAAGTTTTTAATAAGGTAAATCAAAATATAACATTTGTAAAACATTACCCACGAAAAAGAAAACATTTCTGCAGAATGATAACTACAAAAAAAAAAAAATTGTCTAAATTTTTTAAACGAGTTTAATAAAGACGAATAAATTATTTAAAAAAAAAAATCAAAGAAAAAAAGCGAATTCTCTGCAACGTAATCAGACGATTTTGAAATATATATCAGAAAAAGAATTTTTCTTTCCACATCCCGAAACAGAAGCTAGATAATAAGAAGTCACAAGCATAAACAAGCCAAAAATAACATAAAAGATATAAATAAAATATATAAGATAAGAAAGACATACACATTGCAAGGCAGTTAATGATAATCAACGACAAGCAAAAAAAAGCCAAAATTTATAACGTTTAAGTACGCCGTATTTTGTGCGAAGTCAAATAAATCAAGGTTTTCCCCTCTTCTTCTAATTATACGTTTCATTAGGAATGGTGTGTGAATTAAGCTCTCAGCTAGGGCATTGATATTTATTGCTCGTTTATACAACAACAGAGTTATTCATACGTTATGGCTCAAAGGAAACATCTACTCGGTAAAATGCGCTGTAAGTTAACCAGACGTAGTTTCCACTGCAATACCGAAATTATTCTATACCTGATTTTTAAAAAGTACACATGTGGCGCGCACACACACACAAAATACACACTGTTAAAAAAAACCTGAATTTTCAGAGTGTTTTTTGACTGATTTTAACGGAAGATTTCTATAGTGCTTCAATACATGGTTTTTCCTTCCAAAAACGGAAATATCAAGTTCTGAAAATACGAGAACGGAACTTTTCCGTTTTACGGTTGCTGTATTTTCACAACCTGATTTGGATTAACGGAGGAATAAAAAGAAATGGAACTTCTGTCAAATCTCGGGAAAATATTATCAGAAACGGAATATTTCCGGCAACTTTGCTGCCGTACTTTTCCCGTTATTTTCAGGGACCGTTCATAAATGATGTCACGCTTTTTTCCCACATTTTTGACCCCCTCCTCTCCTTTGTCACAAAATGTCACACTTCAACGGCAACCCCTCCCCCCTTTGTCAAGCTATGTTGCATAAGCAGGGATGTCACACTTCTTGTTACCCCCTCCCCTCGTCACTTTGTCACAATTTCCCGAAGCCCCCTCCCCCTCGAAGCGTGACATCATTTATGAATGATCCCCAGGAGATTTTTTTTACAGTGCACGCTAAAAGATTAACATCAGCACAAAGCGCAATACCTGCACAGTGGATATAGTTACCTAAACGACATTGCAATCAATCGTTATGGAAATAATCATTAAATTTATAAAATAAATGAAGTAAAGTACTTATTGTGAGAAAATAATTTTAATTAAGAACTAAAGAACAAAAGTAAGATCTTAACTATAATAAGTTTAAAAACTTTACGAGCATTTAATTTAAGGGTTAATTTCTGAAAAACCAAGATGATTCAAGAACTGAATAAACCGCACACTGATATTTTGTTTCTATAATTTGCACTGATATTTTATACTGTGCTTACTTAGTTGTACGCTGTATTTCATTGACTTTTTAGTAAATGACTTGTTTTTTACTACCAGCAGTGGCAAACAGGTTTGCGGGGTCGGGCTGATTTTGAGATAAAGGAGTCCCATAAAAACTTTTCAACCCCGTCTCCGGGTGCATTTTTTTTTGAACTGACACTTCTTACAAAATGTCTGTTAGCGTTTTGCTACTTGTGTCGCTTTTGCATCCTGTTAAAGACTCATTCTTTAAATTATAAGGTCATTCATCTACACCAGCATTTCCTTTTCTTCAAATAATACTGCTTAATGTTTACTCAAGATTGTCAATTCATTAAGATTATACGCTTTGTTTCTCTTTCAAAATAATTATCGCTGTCATGAAGCAAAAAGAACAAATTTAGAGCATTCGTTTTTTTTTTAAATAAATATTTGACTCAACCGCGTTTTTAATTGCAGCTATAGGTTTTGGATTTTCGAACTTAAAGAGTAAAGAGAAAAGAAAGTTTCAATTCAATGTGTAAATTTTATAGCATTTAAAAGCCCCTCTAAACACTTTCGGGGGAAAAATATATTTTGAAACTAAGTATATAATTAAATAAACAATAAATTTCATTTATTTTCTTTGAAAAGAAACAAAATAAATGGTTGAAATTGAAAAAAAATCCCGATTTTTGAGGCGGATGCAAAAAGATTGCAGAACGAATACGTTCCTTCGCTTGCACGTGGAAAGTAGGCTTAAAGATTCTGAAAGAATTGGTGTTCTGGAGCAGCAATAGTTTTAACATCTGTTATTGGTTTCTCATATAGATTAGTATTTCCTAAATATTAGAAATATAAAGTACACTTAGGAAAAACGTTAAGTTTTTTTTTTTTTTTTTGTAAACTTTTTGATCTATTTCAGGAAAAATGTACCAAATAAAACATTTATAAATAAATAGTGGAAAATATGATTTCTGTCTCCATAATATTGCAAAATATTAAAAATCGTCTCATTTTTTCTGCTCAATTTTTTCATCCATATTTGATGTTCTTAACAGAGGATAGAGCTAATATTTAATGATAAACTGCTTCAAGGGCCAAAACCTAGTTGATTAGGGGGGGGGGGGAGAGAAATGTAAATAAATGATGTTGATTTTGAAATGAAAAAATGTTGTAAAATATAAAGTTTATTCAATTTTTCATCCCGAAAATCGCGATTTGGTGCAAGTTTTCCGAAAAAACGCATTTTGTAGTAGTATGTAGCAGAAAAATCGCTTAGGAGCAGCAGTGGAAGCCCTGCACTAAATATTTCGAGTGGGACTGAAAGTATGTCCGGAAATACAGATACAATTATTAAAATAAATAAACAAATAAAAGAGAACAGAGGCGTAGCTAGGTGGGGGCAAGGAGTGACAGCTGTCCCCGGGAGCAGCGTCCCAATGTTATTTCGTTATTTTAATTTTAAAAAAATTTTGTTATGTTAAGGGGTGTGAATAGGGAAAACTTTTTGGGGAACCCCTGAAATAAGGGTGAAATGTAGCAAAAGGGAGTGGGGGAAATCAGACAAATAATTTTGCAAAGCCAAAGTGCCCCATTTTTTCCTTACAAGTGAATGGTCGCTAATACAAAGGAAAGTTAAAAAGGTTACTCTTTAGAGCTATTTATCATTTAGGAAGCATAAAAGTTTTTAAATTCCCTTCAGGGGAGCCCCTAGGCCCCCAGGGCCACAGGGAGCGCAAAATCTTCAGTTGTCTCCGGGCGCTGAAAACCCTAGCTACGCCTCTGAAAGAGAACTAGCATTTTTGCATTCTTTGGCCAAGTATAGGATGTAAAATATAATTAGATCCACCTAGGAAATGAAATTCGCAGTAGAAAAGAATAAACAAACTATCGATCAGAACGGCATGCACGGGAGGTGAAATATTTTTAGACGAGAGTAAAAAATGATAAATGACAAAGTTTTCAATCCGCTAAATGTAATATACGAATTCAATCGAAGCCCAAAACCAAAACAACTTCCGTAGCCTCCGGGCTATGATTGATTTCCTCCGAAGTTTGCTCGCATTGACCTTGGGTAAAAGGCCCCCCGGGGCCTAACGGCCCAGCACAAATTTATGCTATGATGAAAACAACTTCCATTGTTTTAGTACTGAATTTTCTCCACATTTAAAAACAAGCGTTCAAAATATTGAAAAGAAACATGTTACATATTTTTATATTTGTGCCAACTGTCAAGATATTATTTTGCTTTAGATTCAATTAGGTTCCAATATTATTGCATTTCAAAAAATTTCAGTATGGTGTAAATTTAAACATATATTATAGCATTTCAAAATTTTTCCGGTGGTGTACACTTAAACTAAGCACTGAAAATTCATTTTTTCCCCTTTATTTACAACTCGCATTTCTAGTAGGATTTGAAATTATACCTATTTGAAAATAATCTATCTCTCCACTTGAATAAATACTTAGCAGAATATTAGCAATATAAATGAGATCTGTATAAAAGTCCAGCTTTTAATGAGAAGTATAATTTGATTACACTGTAAGTGAAAATGGCACTAAGAGAGTATGTACTGTTTTAAAGTCTACTCACAGTGTACTATGAAACGAAAATAGCAATACATGTAACTGAGCTTAAACATTTTACATTCAAAACTCTAGTGAATGTTACATTTTGAAATCACCAAAATATTTTCATCGAAAAAATTTCCTCTATTTTTTAAAAACTAATTCTTATTTAACGTTGCCATGCAGGGTTCGTAAAGATCATATTTTCGATATATATCCGATATTTTCAAAACTGTCAACTTATTGCTGATAATGAATATTTTCAGATTTATTTAATCCATATTACACATAATGAATTATACATATAATGAAGGATTATTCTAATACAAAATTGTACATAGACAATTATTGTAATGAAATTATTGTATTGTCTTTTTTAAGCACTTACAACAAGATTTCAAGTTAAAGATGCTTCTCTTTCAAAATACAAATTATAAAACCATTTCAGAAGGTTTAGTTCTTTAAAACTTCAAACACAAAATGAAATTTATTTATATTTGTTCAAAAATTTAAAGAAAACTAAGTTTGTCCGCTTTCTCAGTTCCTAGCCGTTTGCGCAATTTAGACTGCACCATGCCACCAGCGACGAAAATTCTTTCTAACGTGCTGTAGTTGGTGAAGCAGTAAACAGTTGATCAAGTAAAATAATTTTGCATTTAGTGGCTGTTCAATCTTAATATTCTCTCACAAAATCAATGGTTCCACAGCTAAGAACTCATCTTCAAACAGAAACATGGGAAAAGGGGCTTTTTTCGCTAAAAAAATCATTACTAAAGGCAAAAGTTCTTTGCTAGTAGAACGCAAAAAATTAAATGCGCTCTGTTTTTGTTTTTCAGTTAATTTTCTTCCTGAATTTTCAGTTGTGTTTTTGTTAACTCCCTTTTTCATTTTACTTAGAAACTATAGTTTAATTTTCAATAGCAATTGAAAATTTAAAGTTCTAATTTTTAGACAGAAAATATGATGCATAATGCTATTTTCAGAATGCTTCACATAAATGAAAATATCAACAATATCGAAAATCCCGATATTTTAAAACTAAATATGATATATATCATGATATATATCGATCGATAGATATTGGCGAATCCTGGTTGTATGAAGCAAGAGATGTGTTTCAGATACAAATACAAATGTGACGACCAGCAACAGGCTCAGGGCCCAGCTAGGCTGGTCCTGGTCAATTTAGCAGTCCCCAATGAACATCAAGAGCTTTCTTAAAAGTTTTTACCCCAGTGCAATTAACAGTCGCTTCAGGTAAACTATTCCAACTGCCTGTAACCCTATTAAAGTAGTAATTTTTCCTAATTTCAAGATTAGCCTGAGAGTTGCAAAGCTTAAAACAATGATCTCTCGTTCTGCTTTCAGCACATAGCTGAAAGTAGAACCAGAGATCATTGTTTCATCATTGTTGAACCATCAACATTTCCCATTTTAATGAATTTATAAACAACTGAATCATGTCCCCTCTCACTCTCCTTTGCTCAAGACTACACATAAGCCTAACCTCATAAGTCCTTTTAAGCCTAACCTCATAATCTAAGTCTGAAAGACCACTTACCAATCTAGTAGCCCTCCTTTGAACACTTTCCAATAAGGTAATATCCTTTTTTAGGTACGGAGACCAAAACTGAACAGTATACTCCAAATGAGGTCTTACAAAATTTCTGAATAATGGCAATACAACTTTCTTAGACCTGTTCGAAATAGCCTTATTGATAAACCCAAGCATCCTGCTAGCTTTGTTACTTGCTATGCTACACTGCCGACTGCTGGACTAGAAGTCGCGACTAATCAATGCTCCTAGATCAACAACTGCTTCTGCTTCCCTAATGACGGAACCTTGTAAATAATAGGTTGCATGTTTATTCTCATGACCAAAATGAAGCACTTGACATTTCCCAATATTAAAAGACATACCCCACTTAAATTGCCCACCTAGAAATTTGATTTAAATCCTCTTGAAACTGATTGACTTGTTCCTCCGTGTCCACAATCCCCATGATTTTGACATAATCAGCAAAAATATTGATGCTACCAGAAATACTCTGAGTAATATCATTAATAAAAAGAATAAATAATATTGGTCCTAAAACTGAACCTTGTGGAACACCACTCAAAACATCAATCAACTGATAATAATTATCCTTCACTACTACTCTGTTTCCTCCCCGTCAGCCAATTTTTAACCCAAATTATTTTTCCACCAATACCAATTTAAGCAAGTTTGCTAAGAAGAGATTCATGCGGTACTTTATCGAAAGCATTCTAAAAGTCAATGTAAACAACATCTACGCACTTTTTATTTGCCTTGGTAACCTTATCATAGAAATGCAACAAATTAGTTGTACAGGACCTACCCTTCCTAAAACTATACTGAAAACCAGTCAACACTCCATTTGCCTCCAGGAAACTCACTATTTTGATTTTGATCAGAGTTAAAATTTTTTACAAAGAACTGAAGTAAAACTCACAGGCCTATAATTTCCTGTCTTAGCTTTAGACCCTTTCTTGAAGAGTGGCGTTATGTTTGCCAGCTTCCAATCCACTGGCACAGTACCCGAGTTATATGAAGATATGAAAATAGTCAAGACAACATCCACTAATTCCTCTGCGCATTCTACTAAAATTTTTGGGTAATCATTATCAGGTCCTGGAGCTTTATTTGCTTTAATCTTTTTCAAATGAAAAACACATCATCCCTAGAAAATACAAAATTCTCAAGCTGTGTATTAGCTTGCGTCTCGCTTATGTCAACTGTTGAGATACAGTTTCTGTTAAATACACTGGAAAAAACAAATTCAGAATATCAGCAATATCACCCTCATTTTGAATCAAGTTCCCATTCTAATCACTAGTGGGCCTACCTGAGGCCAGTATTACGAGCTTTCCCTGAATTAGCATAAGCAAAAAATTTCTTAGGATTCCTTTCGATGTTATCTGCAAGCTTTTGTTCCAATTCCCTTTTCTTATTCTCTATCACTAACCTTAACATACCCCCTAGAACTAAGATGTAGACCATCCCTAGCAACCCAATCACGTTGACAACAACTCAAAACACCAATGAACCTAATAGAATGCTTTTTGCAAAGTTTCTTAAGGACCAGGTTCATGCTCTTAGCCCGCTGATTTAACCAGCCCCTGTGCACCCCATAACTGGGAAGCAAACCAACTATCTGGACATCTGTCGAAAAGTTGGTTGCTTTATCCAACAGGCTCTCCCAATCCTCAACGAACTCCTTGTTTGTACTGTTACCAATGTCGTTAGTGCTCACCCATACAGTAACTGAATCTACCTGTTTAAACATTTTTTTTCCTACAACCTTATTAACATCCTTCACCCTAGCCCCCGGTAAACAGCACCTAGCCACCTTGCGCCTCGTTCTCCCTACCACATTACCTCGTGTACCACTTGACAATGGCATACACAATTGGCAAAAAAAATTTTTTTTGAATGTGAAAACGAAAAGAAACTTATGTTACATTTTTACCTTCTCTTATTAAAAATATAATTATGAAAAAAAAAAAAGGAAATGTAAAACCAGGTAGTACATATAGAGGTAAACTCTTTGAGCAACCAAAAACTACCTGCACACCATACCATAACACACTAAAATATATCCACCCAGAATAATATGTAGTGAATTCAGTTATAATTTTTACTTGCTTCCTGTGATAGTACAATGCCAAGATCTAATTATTATGTTTGAAGAACTTAGTTAATTATTAAAGAAAAGGAAAACTTTAATTTTCATTTTAAACTTGGATGGAAGAAATAATGAACCAATAAAATGCCAACATACTTGTCGTTAATATTATGTATTTAAAAGAAATTCATTCTCTTACGGATTTTAATAGAAAACATTCCTTTGGAACAGAAAAACATATCATAAAAATTTGTTTTTATGCTTTATATTTCTGTTTATGTTGTCCATCTGTAATTGAACGTCAGAACGTAATAAATTGGACGTCAGAAAACTGAATGGCATGATAAGGAGAGCAAGGGTCATAGAAAGTATTGGCAAGACTGTCTAAAGAAGACAATTATTGATAGTGAAATCACCCAAACAAAGATTAATCAGACTAAATCACGTGACAAAAATACATACAGTGGAGCTCCAATTATCCGGAATGCTCAGGACCGCCACTATCCCGGATATCTCAATCTTTTTGGAATTGCTCAAAAGGTTGTTTATGGTTTGTTTTTAAAATTCGAATTACAATGTAATAATTTTAAAGAATTAAAAAATAAATAAATTAATTAAATAAAACAACTTTTTTATGGTTTGCACAAAAGAGTAATAAGAAACAAAATACTGGGTGTAACTTATCAGCACTGAGTTGATGAAGCATCAATTAAATTTCAAGTGCAAACTGAGTGCTGTTGCTGTTCTGTGTGCTGCAAGAATATTTTATGAAATTTTAGGTTAATACGTTTTGTACATTTCACAAAATGCAAGGAGAGGTGTGCGAGAAAGCTTGTATCAAGTAAAATTTAAGATATTTCAAAGTTTTGTGAAGGGTCCGTTTTGATTGATTGGAATTTTCTGAAGGGTTCAAAAATGGAGCTGCATTTGCTCTGGCGTGACCCCCCCCCCCCACTATGCCAAAATGTGGTTACACTTACCCCACTTCACCCTATGTTTTTACCAATAACACAGAGATAACATTAAGCAGTCTTCATTTTTATAGCGTTACTAATACTGATTAATAAAATATTGAAAATAAGCTGTTGATTTAGTTCTTAGTTCGAGACTTCCCTTTTTCCCTTTTAAGAACTAAGGTCTGATCCAATCACACTCAAGGTCAAGGCACCAGGAAAGAAGCAAAGAAGCAGAAGCAGAAAAAAGTTGCCAACTCATCGAATTTGATTGAGAACATAAGTTTGAACTTTGTTCATTAAATGAAATATACTCAAATACTAGAGCAAATTAAGGCTGTTATATATTATATATATTTAAGGGAAATATTTGGAGAAACAAATTTGCTTAAAAGAGAGAGGCCAACCTTGAAGATTTTTGATACACGAAGAAAGGTTTTTCAGAATGTTCGAAGAAAGGTTTTTCAGAATGTTCGTCTCGTTTAAACCGGTTATTGCTTTGTAATACCATGAAGTATGAACAAAAGGCTTTCCTTGATATTTATTTGTTGGGAAAATTATTGATAAATATAATACAAAACTCATTATTAAAATGAATTTGTTGCTATTAAACAGTAAAATTAAAAGCAATTATAATAAAAGTTTGAGTTAAAGCTTCTCTCTGTAAACAAAAATTAAATTATTTCAGATAATAAGTTAAGACGTTTTAAAATCAACTTCAAAATGGAATTTATCATGCAAATGATTAGTTTTTAGTACCAGTCATTCAAAGTGGGTGTGCCCACTACTTTTTTATTTAATATAGACTTTTTTATTTAATACACACACAACACACACACATATATATATATATAAAATGTGTCTTTATATGAGCTATGTACTTGCATTAAAAAGAATAAAACAAAATAATTTTTGGGGGAAAAAATACAACAGACTTCAAATTAAAAAGTATGCTGAAAGGCAAAAAATAAATTAATTCTTTAAACAACATTGACATAACTTTTAAACATAGTTTTAGAAGTCGGTGCCAAATTATGATAATGTAACGTCTTCTTGGCGACCGCATCCGGTCAGAAGGGGCATCCGGTCCTTTTGAATTTATCATTTCCCAAAGATTAGTGTCCAGCATTCAAGTGGGTGTTACTTTTGTATTTAAAATACTTTTTAATTAATACCCCACACACATATAATTAAACTGTGTCTTTTATGGCTGACTCTTAAAGAATAACAAAAATTTTTTGAAAAATCAACAGACTTTCCCAATTAAAAAGTATGCTGAAAGGCAAAAAATTAATTCTTTAACAACTTGACATACTTTTAACATAGTTTTAGAAGTCGGTGCCAAATTATGATAATGTAACGTCTTCTTGGCGACCGCATCCGGTCAGAAGGGGCATCCGGTCCTTTTTGCCTCGTTCCGAAGCACCCACTTCCCTTCGGCGCCTGTTATCTGCATCGAGAAAACGCGATACTTCAAAATCCAGATGCTAAAGCTGACTTTCCGTCCGAATTTGGCCCCTGACCTCTGGCATCCGTTTTTAGCCCAAAATCTATTTCCGTTCCCAGGGTTGTGTGCCCGCCGACAAAAGGGGTGGCCGCATCCCTCTCTATTTTATCTCAAAAGGGGGCTGGCCGGTTTCCGGTAGCCGAGGCCAACGGACATGTAGGGAGGAGTAAGAAGATGCTGAGTTTGAGGAGAACATCGTTGACCACGAGAGCTGACGGACACAACTTCCATCTCTCTCTCTCACTGTCTATGAAACCCAAAAATCTGATGAAGCTGTAAATTCTGTAAATAAAAACTTGTTAAGTTTTACCATCGAAGTAATGCTTTACCACTCGGCATACACAAAAGTCTCCACTACGTTACAATAAATAAAATCTTTTGTAATCATGAAACAATTACAAATACAAGTGGCCCAGAGTGTGCAACAGTTCCAGTATGAAGTAACACATGGTGTAATGGTAATTAGACAGTCATAATTTTGTGCCAACTTCGAAAACCATGTTTAAAAGTTGCATCAATATTGTTTAAAGAATGAATTTATTTTTTACGCAATTTTTAATTTGAAGACGGTTCTACCCCCCCCCCCCCCCAAAAAAAAAGAAATTATTTTTCCATTCCATTAATACTTCTATAGAAATACTGAATTTTAAAAATGTGATACTGTTCAGTGATGATAGCCAGCTTAGGTTTTACCTAATCTTTGATATTACTTTTGATGATAGTTAGATACCAAACCGTTATTGATTTATATCATCCTAATGAAAAGCAAGGATATAATGTTGAGTGGCGTTTCTTTGCTATTAGTCAGAGAGAAATGCTTGCAACTAAGTAGAAGGTACAGTAATAAAAGCAGCTAGTCTTGAAACAACTCCTGTGATAACTATTTCTCATATCACTACTCATCAGTTTCTTGACTTTGCATTCATAAACAGAATTGAGATGTTTTCCAGATGTTAGCACTGGCAGTAAAAGAAGATTTTCTGAAGGTAAAGTGATGTACAAATCTGTTTTGAAAAATGTCAAGAACAGATACTTAATGCAAATTTTGTGCTTCATAATTACAGGCTCTAAAATTCAGAGTGGACTGTTGAATTCACTTCCAAATTTATCAGATTCTCTCCTTAAAAATATCTTTAAAAAAGGAGAAGGCATTTTTTGACTTTTTTATAAAGTTATCAACATAATTATTTGAGAAAAAAAAAACACACACACACATTTTTAAGGTGTGCGGAATGTAAACATTATCATCAATGATCAATAATATTATATCTTTAAAATAGAAGAACTTATTTTCTTAGAAGGGGAGTTTTTCGATTTCAAATTTTGTGTATTTCTTGTACAGTACCTATGAAGTAAAATGTGTAATCTTTCAGTATCCTAACTGAATTGTTTGATTGATTACTTTATTGTGTACAAAGAAATGAATCGCCAAAAGCATTACATACTCATATCCTCCTTATAAGCCCATTCACAATGAACCAAAAGCCTGATTTTTTATACCCGGAAGTAATAGTTTCCCTTTTTTTCTTTCAGGTGAAACGGACATGAAAAGTCTTGTTTTTGGTCCTAGCAACAAGTAGGAACTTTAGGGACAAGAAGCAGATTTCAATTCAAACATGTTGCATGGAGAAAATGACCTCCATTTTAACCAATTCATCCACTGCCTAATAAACATGCCTGTATGTTATTTTCAAGGATGAGAAACATTAATCAGTAGAATGACAAGTTTTTAAAATCACCCTCTCTTCCTGAAAATCTAGACATTTCCAAAAACTTATCTCTGCTAAAAATGATTGGATACTTTAAAACCAGTGGCAGTACTTTTGGAGAAAGAGTTGAAACCCTATCTTCCACCTGTTCCAATAATGGACTCTACTTGTGTGATGTCACTGCAGGTATAATATGAGACATGTAGTGATTCAATTACGTAATTCTTTGTGATCAAGATATAGGTCACTCCTGTTATTTATAATAGTACCTTTTCAAGTTCAATTCAACTGAAATAAATAAAATAACAGCAGTATACTTGACTGCTCACACTCTGTTTAACTTAATAACATAACTCAAACTCCAAACATAAATGAAAAATCTGTCAACATAGAAATAATACCTATTTTATAACAATATTTTTCAAAGTATGACGCTTCAAAAGTATCTAAAAGTGAAATAAAATTAGATTTTTAGTCAATTCCATCATGCATTCAACATTATACGGATATAATAAAAATGAATAAAAAAATGTTATAGCCGAATAACTATTTGAATCTGGATAGAATTTTTTTATACAATTGATTAATTAAGTAATCTAAAAATTAAGAAATTACTAGAAGCATCACAAACTTTTTATGTGCAACAACGAAAAAGTTAATCCAAACATTACATAATTATTATTTTGTAACTATCCGTAAAGCAAATAATTTTTTTACGGCAGCTAAAGTACCGAAAAAGAACATAGATATATGAAAATAATCATGTGTATTCAGACAATAAAATGTTTTCCTTTCACAAATCAAAATAAAAGACGTCAAAATAAAAAATTAAATTCCAGATTAGTTTCAAGTTTAACAGTATGTTACATTTAACTTAGAGATTTTTAACAATCTGAATGCGACAGAAATCTATGGAACGCATTACAGAATAAATATAATTTGATTTTTAATATTTAAATAATATAGAAAGAATGTTAAATTTACCTCTAATTGGAAAAGGTTTCGTCCCAGACTTTTTGCGCGCGGCCATCACAAAACGAAAACAGTGTTACTTAGCCGGTGTTGCCTATCTTTAAAGCTCAATAGTACTATAAAAATCTGCTGTGGCTTTTGCTTTTTTTCAATGTAACGGGAATATCAAAAAAAAAAAAAATAAATAAATAAATAAATAAAATATTTAATGCTCTTAATTCTTCTACAGTTGTTATAAGGAATACCGGATGGCTTTTCAGCGGAAATTCTACCAATCTAATGATTCAAGGTTATGGACTGCTGCGTATTTGCCTTGAAATTCTTGGCAAGATCACTGGTCAGATGACGGACGCAGAATGACGACTTTATTTTGCGTAGCCTTTCGAAAGACTCTTGGTGACTGAGCTGTGATGAGAAACTGATGAATGAATAACCTTGAATGAGGGTTCAAAGTTCATCGGAGATGTTACTTCAACTATTTATCATCATAGATACGGTATGGTAAAATTAGAAAAAACACGAGACTCTGGCCAAGCATTTCATTTTACTACACATGTAAAGTGCTATAAAATAAAAGTCCTTGTTTGTATTTTATGAGACATATGTTCATTAGATACGTACACACTAGCAAGAAAAATATCCAATTAACTGAAAAAGTCAAGGATTAGAAACTGACGTGCTGTTATTACTTAGCCGAAAAAGACAAATATTAATTCGCAAAAAAGTATTAGTTATGAAGTATATTAATCCATTGATGCGTTTTATTCATTTTAATACAACAAACAAAAAGGATGATGGGCGTGAAAGGAGGGCCGGAGAGCAAAATCCGACTTCAAAGGCATTTTGTAGTTTTAAAACTGGGTGATATTTCCAAATCCCCAAAAAAATTTTAATAATGAAATGAAAAGAAAATTGCAGACCTTTTCGTTTTCTATGAATTACTTAAAGTGTAAACTGAGTGTTTGCTAGCATACAGGGGCGGACTGGGAAGAAGATTCGGCCCGGGCAACATTATTTCAAACAGATCGGCCCTTGGGAGGGGGGGGGGGGAGGCACTACCAAGGAACAAAAAATGAACGCGAATCAGATATTATGCACTTCTCCCCCCCCCCCATTTTTGAAATTAACACATTGACAAGAACGAGTTTTAATGGCATTTTAAAAAGAATTTTAGCTTTCAAAATTGCAGCAATTTATATGAATAGAGGAAGAGTTGAAGAATAAACATGGAAAATTATGTACCCATCGTATTCTTTGTGTATTGCGTGTGCAACAGTCAGTATGTTATCATCAAGTAAAAATTAGTTCTAGTTATGAAAAAGATACCAGAAATGTTTATTGTTCTGGTTTCCGGTACTATAACATACAAAATAGTAAGAGATGTTTTTTAAAAAACTCACCCACAATCAAATATAATGCAATATTTGCTTAAAAATTATTTTCCTTTTAAAGGTCATTTAGTATTTTAAAAGGGGACAGGGGGACTCTTATTTGCTACATGATCTATTAGACTTTCCATGTCAAGCTTTACTAATATGTCTTTTTCACACTACATTAACATAAATGATTCCAATTTGTCCTGAGTTAAATTGTTCTTAATGTGTCCTTAATATACTTTAAAATAGAAAAGCTTCGTTTACAACGTACTTGTGAGAAAGACAAACTTAACAAGTATTTAAAAGGCAGTCCAATAACCCCATAAGAACCTGTCAGTAAACTATAATGACTCGGATGTTTATAACAACAAATGCAACAATTATTGCCGGATTTGCAAGGTTTAGATCAGAGGTGGGGAACCTGCGGCCTCCGCGAGGTTCTTGTGCGGCCCTTTGCCACCTAGTACAAAATGGTAGAGTTCGTTTCAAAAAACAACTATTGTACATCAACGCCATGACAGTTGCGCGAAAAATCCCGCCAAAGACTGAAAATTCCACAAATTTCTTTACTGAAAATTCCATAATGTTTATGTAATTTACATATCTAAAAGAAACGAATAATGTTCTATGTAATATTTATTTGAAAATAAATTAAAATTACAAAATACTATTTACAAAATTTGTTGGTTTCAGATCTCCCATTTGAGTGTCACACCTTGCTTTGGCTTCTCTGACTCGCATCTCTCAACGCTTCCCTGTTGCGATCTTCAGCAAACTGTAGTTAACAGTGCGTGCTTATAACAGTTACACGGCTTATAACAGTTGTTGAAGATATTATTTGATATTCGTTTTTTTATCCATCATGTCAAATAGTAAGAGAAGAAAATTAGGTGATGAAAACAGAACATTTAATGTAGAATGGGAGTTAGATTTTTTCTTTACTGCTGAGAAAGATAAAATGATGTGTTTGTTGTGCAATACAGTTTTAAATACTTTAAAAAAAGCGAATGCAAATAAACACTATTTGACTCATAAAGAACATAAATATTTCGCTTTAGAAGGTGAATCACGAAAAGCTGCACTTCAAAAGTTGAAAAATGAGAAGCATCATCAGCAGGCATCTTTTAGTGCCTTTGTAAATCAAAATTCCGCTGCAGTTGCTGTTACGTATAAAATAGCACATATACTTGGAAAAAGGGGCAAACCATTTAGTGACATTGAAATAATTAAAGAATGTATTGTTGAAGCAGTGAGTATGTTAGATCCAAGAAATGTCGACAAATACAAACAATTACCTCTTTCAAGAAGAACTGTAACAGATCCACAGCACGAATTAGCGCAAAATGTAACAGAGCAACTTCATACAATTATACAAAATGAAGATGTTTATTTTTCAATTGCTTTAGATGAAAGCACTGATAAAACAGATTCGGCACAAGTTTTATATTTTATTCGTGCTATAACTAAAGATTTTCAATGTTACGAAGAACTACTTTCGTTGGGTACACTAACTGGAAGAACTCGCGGAGCCGATATTTTCGAAAACTTCAAAGAAGTATGTAATAAATTACAATTGAATGTCAGTAATTTAGTCAGTGTCTGCACCGATGGCGCACCTTCCATGAGAGGCAAAAAAGAAGGATTCGTTGCTTTGTTAAAAAAGGAAAACTTAAACTTGAAAAAATTGATATCATTTCACTGCATTTTGCATCAGCAAAATCTTTGCGCAAAATCTACCATTTTGCAAGACACTCTGGATAGAACCATTGCCATTGTCAACTATATTCGCGTAAATGCAATGCGTCATCGTGAATTTCGGCAGATGCTCTCTTTAGATGAGGAAACGTATAGTGTTGACCTACCATACTACTGCAAGGTTCGCTGGCTATCAACAGGTCAGGTGTTGATAAAAGTTTTGTCTTTACGACGACAAATTTTAAACTTTTATCAAGAACAAGGAAAAGAATGTGATCTATCAGATGAAGTATTTCTCAGAAACCTTGCATTTTTGTCTGATATGATGACAAAACAAAACAATTTAAATATTTGCCTGCAAGGTGAAACGAGGTATATTTATGAAATGTGGCAAAAGATCCAAGCGTTTAGAAAAAAATTATCATTTTTCAAAACATTGCTTTGTCGATCGGAAATATCTGCACAACACTTCCCGGAGCTAGCTAAAATGTTAAATGAGCAGAACTGTGAAAATAAAATATTCGATGAATATGTAGGTGTCTTGGATTGTTTAATAGAAGAGTATACTAAAAGATTTTCTGATTTTGACGAGCACACTCCTGTTATGAAACTGGCATTTGAACCACATTTAATAGATATATCCGAGGCTCCTGCAGAACTACAAATGGAGTTAATTGATTTAGGGGAAGATAGTATCATCAAATCCCTTTTTAACGCTAAAAAGGATCCCATAGAAATCTGGAAAAATGCTGTTGAATATCCATGCCTTCGAGAACATGCTCGCCGTTTACTTTCCTGCTTCGGAAGTACCTACTGTTGCGAGACAACATTTTCTCTCATGTCAAAAATAAAAACAAATTTAAGAACTCAAATTACAGATGCACATTTAGAGGATCAATTAAAGCTGTGTGTTACGAAGCTTGATCCAAATATACAATTACTGTCAAACAAAAAACAAAGCCAAATAAGTCACTAACTTAGTGAATAAAAAAATATTTTTTATTGTATTTTTTATAATATTTTTATATTATTTTATATGTATATTATATTTAAAATTTTGTAGTATTATATTTTATTTTTTCTATATAATGCAAAAAATTGTTAAATCTATAGAAAAACTATAATAATTTCACAAAAGTCACTTTCTTAGGTCAATCAGCTTATGCGGCCTCTCTTATTGCTGCCTAATTTAAATGTGGCCTCTAATGGTAAAAAGGTTCCCCACCTCTGGTTTAGATTTTACTTTGACTTTATCCCCTAATTTCTTTTGCTCTGCTTCCTCTTCTTCACCGTCACTCTCACTATGCTCTTCCATTTCCAAAACGTATTCTTCAAGCGTAGAAGCTTTTATTTTGTCCCAGGTATGCGCTAAGTAAAAAAGCTGTTTTTTTTTTATGCTGTAAATACTGCCTTTAGGGCCTCAGCACAGTTCAAAATTAAAAATAAATGAATTTTGCGGCCACCAAAAAATTTTCCATCCTAGAGGTTGTCTATATGGACAAGCTGGCCATGAGAAATTCTCAGGGCCGTATTTTGTAGATTGCAGGAACTAAAAATATTGTCGGTAAATATGTAGATATGTATTAAAATATTAAATGCTCACAGTACAGTTCTTTTTCTTATTCATCACAAAAGTGTAATGATACGTAATATATTAATTAGCTGCTAATAGCTGCCGCACTTTAGGGCGTTACGCAGTGAGGCAATTGACCGAGAGACAACTGGCATTGAGAAATTTTCTGGGCGGGCTTTATGAATTTTCAGGGCCGGCACTGCAAATATCTCACTCCGGCCCTAAAAATTTTCATCACCTGGATTGAGAAATTCTCAGGGCCGTATTTTGTAGATGGTAGGGATTAAAAATATTGCCAGTAAATATGAAGATATGTATTTGAATAATATTAAATGTCTACAAGACAAATGTATTTTTCTTACTCATCACAGAAGGGCAATAATACGTAATATGTTAATCAGCAATTAATAACTGCCGCTTGTTAGGGCGTTGCGCCGTGAGGCAATCGCCTTAGCCTCCCCGCCGGCACTGCTCAAAATTGAAAAAAAAAAAAAAAAAAGGAGAATAAAACATCAATTTTGTGGCTTTTAAAAGTTTGCACCACAGGCGGCCGCCTAGATTTTCTATACGGACGAGCAGGCCTTGAAAATTTCTCAAGCCGGCCCCAAGAGTTCATCGATATAGACAACTTAGGCAGCAGCCTAAAGCGCAAAACTGTTATATTTATTTATTTTCAAAATTAAAAAATATATATATAATCGATTTTGCAGTCCCTAAAATTTTGCACCTCAGTCTGACTGTCTATATGGAGCGGCCGGCCCTGAAAAATTCTGCCCCCCCCCCCACATGTGGCCGAACGGCCAGACCCTGGAGATTTTGCCCCATTGCTGCATATTGCACTCTCTAAAGAGCCCGGATTACACCAAAGTTTTGGTCCTCCGATTTTTTTAATTAACATTGTAAAAGCTGCATACTTTATATGGAAAAAGATGGAAATTTTGCGACCGGCCCACCGGGCATTTTCCCGAATGCCCGCATAGCCAGTCCGCCGCTGCTAGCATACCCCTCTACAACATCACACAGCCAATCAGTGCGAGTCTGATATAGCTCAGTATTTACGCAATTGAAAAAATCAAGATAAAAACTTCGGGATAAATGGATTGTGGTAAAATGTTCAGGGATCTGGAGTGGAACAGAAGGGCCGAGCAGTGGAGCAACAAAGCTTTCGCTCGAAACTGGAGCGAAGACGGAGCAAAAAAATCTGTTGTGCTCCACTGCTATGATATTTTTCTTTAATTTTTAAATTATTTATCATGTAAAAAATATAAATAACTGAAAAAAAAAGAAAGAGATAAATATGTCATATGCAAGAATGGCAACTTTAATATCGCAGAAATTATACCACCACACTGAATATGCGAAGGAGTTTCAAAAGCCATATGTTTTACACAGGGCCGTGAACCCTTATTATGCTGTATTAGTGGTACCCAATAAGGGATTCAATACGTAGACAGCACCATTGAAATTTTTAAGGAACGAGATGCTTTCATTGGATTTTACCCCTATTTGATGAGAGAGGTCGATCGTCGTTCTTGGAGTAGAGGGTCCATACAGCTTTGGGGAAGGCGGGGCGGGGGGGGGGGGGTTGCCATCGTTGCAAGGGGAGTAACTGTTGGACTGTGTAGTAATGTTGTTTGTCACGTCACAAATAGCTAGTTGCTATATTCGAACATGAAACGAACCGCATGGAGAGCAAGGCCGTAGCCAGAACTTTTTTTCGGGGGGGGGGGGGGGCTGACTTTGAAGCACTAGTGTTGAGGAAAGTTTCAGGGAGGAATATATGATTCATTGCGAAAATTTTCGGGATTTCGGGGGGACCCGGGACCGTCGCCCCCCCCCCCCCCACTGGATACGGCCTTGATGGAGAATCTTGCCTTATATCCTGCTTTTATTGCAATGCCTTCTTCACTAGCTGGTCCCAGAACAGCTTCAGTAGCAGAGACATTGCCATAAAGCGTGCGCAGAGCTTTAGGAATGGGGATACCTATGTGCCATAGTTCAGATAAACACCCATAAGATGAGGTTCCCATGTATGCAACTCGAAGGAATTAATAAAGCTCGAAAAGTTTGATAGTTCGTTTTATGCACTAAATATGGGTACCACTAGCGGTGCAAGGCTTCAAAACACTAGCATTATTTCCGTAAAAAAAAAAAAAAAAAAAAACGTTTTTTTTTCCCCCGGAATTTAAAGCATAACCGGGAAATTTCAAACTTCCCAAAAGCTGGGAACATTTGATTTTTTTTCCCTTGAAATAATAACTTAATACATCAATAATAAATAATTTTTTATGAAATTTTCGTTATAGAATAGTTACTAATTTTTTATAAAATTGAGTATTTTTTCATTAATTGTATATTTTTGGTACTATAATACATATGTTGCACTCATTTAACTCGGTGCTCAAATTAAGTATGAATCTGTTAAAGCATTTTAAAACAGACAACATATTTATTTCGTTGTGTTGATATTTGCTGCAATAACAAAATTTTACTGTTGAGAATGAGAAAAAGGAAGTTGTTAATATTTTTTATTTACATTGTAAAACTTGATATTTGTTTAAGTCATCAATAAAAAACAGAATAACACATAAAAAACCAACCTTTACAAAGAGTTATTGAAATGTATAATAGTGCTTTAGCTAATAGTGCTTTTGCTAATAATGTTTCGTATCAAAAACTACCCCTCCAAATGTGTTGGTAAAGTTGCAATAAAATGCTATGAATAAAACAGATAAGTTATGTATATATGTATTATTTCTTAGTAATTTGAATCTTGGAATAAAGAAGAAAAAATATTTTGAAGGTTAATCTTATTTTCTGCAAAGTAACCAAATGAAATACATTTTTAGAATTAATATACTGCAATAAAAAAGCCTATTGAATTTACAAGTTAATTTTCTCAATTATATAGGTTCGATAAAATGTTATGTTTGACGCTAGATCATATATCTAGAATAGCAATAATATAACGTTACAATGTTTTGTAACAATATTTGAACACTGAAAACATTTTTAAATTAAGTAAATAATTTATGATTATTTTAAAGCTTAAGTTCGATTTTTCCTCTCAAAATTTCCAATGTTCCCAAATTTCCCAGTTTCTTCCCGAAAATTTGCGGGTTTTTTCCCTCAATTCAAAATTCCAGGTTTTTTGCATCTCTAGGTACCACGGTACCTCTCTGGTCCCCGTGCACAAGCCTATAGATACTGTGCATGATAGCGTTAATTTTCTCTTCGTATGTAATTTTTCTGATAAATGATATTTTTCTACATGCGACTGAAGCTATGAACACATCTCAATCTCAATACCTTCTGTAACGAAGCAAAAGCATAGATTTGTGGCAAGAGAATACAAGCTAAAAGTTTTCTGCAACTTAATTAGATCATATATGGGACTAAAATTGAAAATGGCATCGTATGGGGCAAGTTGTTACAGTTGCGCTGTAGTAACTTGTTACAGTTTCACAACTTGCCCATTTTTCTTAAGAGCAATGAAAAAACTATAAAATTAAGACCGTTAGGAGGCATAATGCAGTAGGAAACATTTTTAGAGGTATCAGAAAATGCGACGAATCTTCGTTGTGAAAGGTGGCTAATACATACAGAGTAATAAATATCATGACACCTTAGAGATTAAATAAAATGAGTAGATTGCTGGCAGTATTTTTCGTAAATTTCTAGTGCTGGTAATTTGCATCGATAATGTCTTACATTTTCATTACTCATTGAGAATAATCAAACCAGGTAGAATGATAACACACCTTAATAAAGTAAGAAATAAGACATTAATTAGAAAGACAGTTAAGCAGAACGTCGATCTAAATGATCGACGTTCTGTTTGCATGTCGGGGATCAGGTGACAATCAATGAAAAGAAAAAAGCTATCACTATCACTCACTAAAAAAAATATATAAATAAATAAATAGAAAAAACTTATTTACTAAGGTGAAAAATAATAAAATAAAAACAACCCTTCAAGTTCTATGAAAAATACAGAACAATAGCAAAAAGCAATTTATACATACATGTAAAGACGCTAGACCTCTTATTACTAGTGAAGATATTTTAGGTAGCAACTTACCCCGGTCAGTGTAACAACATGCCATTGTGGGGGGAAGCTGTTATGAAGTATATGAAATGTATGTAATTTTTCACAGATTGAATTACCGATATCTAATCCTTCAGAAAAAAAAATTGCTTTGAGTCTACAATAAGAGTTAAGGTAAAATTTAAAACATTTTTCATTAAAAATACTCACAGTATTTTCTCCTGATTTCAATTGATTATGTGCAGATTATAGAAACAATGAAAGTCTAATCAGAGATAACTCAAACAGTGATAGAGGATGAGTTATTTTAGTCCGGATTTTTCTCTTTTTATAAAAATATTATATAAATACCCAAAATTAAAAATGCCACGGTATATTTGGAAATTTGATCGCAAAACATGGAAATCTTAAAGTATGGAGTGTATTTGTGTGTTTAAGTGCTAATACTATTTGTTTAGATTTAAAAAAAAAAGCAAAGCTGTTGCTGAATTTGAAAGTGCTCTTTTGAAGGATTTAATTGTTGGGTAGAAACGAATTGTAAACTTTAAACACATGTGCCAAAGATGACAGTCAAAAAATTGTATAAAAATATGTTTTAAATGTAAAAATTTTGGAAACATTTAAGGCAGCAATATTCAGTCTGAAGATCATTGAATATTTTCAGTTAAGCATTGCTTGAATTTTTGTTAAAAAATTCCTTTTGCAAAATATCCTGATTTTCTAGTTCTGTCGTCATCCTGATAGATGATCATATGGTATGTAAAAGCTTACATAGGGTAAGTAGCACTCTTTAGCCATGCCCCATTTTGTAAGCACTTTACAACAAGCAATCACATAAAATTATTTTACTCATAAGACAAACAAACAATATGAAGTGTTGTGGGAGAAGGGTCGAAGGTCCCTTTGCCCGGGATGAAAAAGAAAGTCTGGACGAAGGCATGAGGAGAGAGGGTGTGAAAGAATCATGAGTTCATTAATAAAGAAAATAACCTTATTGGAATACTGGTGGTAAAGTGCTTACAAAATGGGGTGTGGCTTAAGAGAGCTGCGCATTATTTCAATTTAAGGAAATAATTTACCATTGGGATACGACATAAGAGTTTTCGTCCGTTGAATCGTTTCGTTTCAATTCGTTGCCCGGGATGAAAAAGAAAGTCTGGACGAAGGCATGAGGAGAGAGGGTGTGAAAGCAGCAGCAGCAGCACAGCATTTTCGATGGGCGTACAGAGAGTCTATTCCCTTTTACCCGATAATCATGGCATTTGTACATAGAACTTAAATTATTCCTAAGTTTAAAAATACTTCTAGTCTCCGCCATAGGCGGAGCACAAGGGGTGAGCCATACTTACGACTCACTGATGTTGCTCATCGTACGCCCGAAGGGCTTTACGAAGGATCTGCAAAATGTCGTCTTACCTATTGGACGGCGTTTTCTTCCATTTGAGCGGAGCGGTTGGGCCGTGTCTCTTGCTTTTGGGCCTTTCGGGGCAATCTTTGTAGCTTGCGGGGTGGTTAGCACTGCAGTTTGCGCAGACAGGGGTTTTACCTCTGTTCGGGCAGTCTCTAACCGCCGTATTCACCGTCAACTCTAACCTCATGGTTTGACGCGCAACCGGTCTCCAACCTGGAGTTACCGCGGATTTCCTATTCACCATCAACTTTGACTACGCGCAAACAGGTTCCCGAAACCATGCCAGATCGAGTAACTCAACCAAGCTCCAGAGCAAAGTTAAGGTTTGAGCGCATGCGCAGTACATGTAAACATTAGCAATGGCGGACTGGATGTTGCGAAAATTGAATATGTTGAGTTTTTAGAGCTTTCTTCGCCTTACACGATCTTGAATTTCTGAAGAGGCCTTACAAAAAATACAACTTTAGAGTTGTTTTAATTTTGTTAACTAGTATTGTTCAATGATTTCTTTGTCACTTTTGTGTGTTTCCGATAATGGTTTTTCTCTCGGGAGCTATTACTTCATTAAAGATTTTGAAACTTTATCATGATTCATAATTGAACAGAAATACCAAACAATGGGGGGTAATATATCTTTAGTATTTTTATTTAATTATTTATTTTTCTCTCTCCTTGTTGCTTTTTGATATAATTTTATTCTACTTTAAAGTGTACATGTATATATTGAACATTTAACATGCGTCCTGATTTTTTTTTTGCCAAGGTTACTTCTGGGCCTGCGAAGTTCATGAGGAATATTTTGATTTATGTATGTCGAATAAAATAAACTTGTTGACCTTTACCATGTGTTTTATGTCATTGACCAATTTACATTTGCTTGTATATTCTTTTCTTTTTTTTTTTTTTTTTTTAATTTAACAAAGGTTTGTAATATGTGAAAAGCTTCTTTAAAAAAAAAAAAAGACATATGAAATGAATCCATAATGCTAATGGCAGTTTTATATTTAAAGGTAAACTGCAAGGTTTTTGAAAAAGTCAAAATATTCGCCATATGTATTTGTATTAATGATATCATATTTGCATTAGAAAAAGGGTTCTTGTTACCCCAAATCACATAATTTTGAATTGCCGTTTCATGCAGTTGTAAGACTTAAACCAAATTTTTACTGTACTTTACCAATGCGAAGTGATTGTAAGAATAAAATATTTACAATAGTTATAATTGAAATCAAATGCATTTTTTAAATACTCTGATGAATTTAATGCAAGGCCATAGCCAGATTTTTTTTTTTTTTTTTGGGGGGGGGGGGGGGTTTGAAACAGTTATGTTGAGGAAAGTTTCAGGGAGGAATATATGCTACATTGCGAAAATTTTCGGGGGGGGGGGGGGGTTCGTGGGCATTGAAAGAATATTCAAATAAAAATTTAAAAGATACAATAATACACTACTGCTTAGTTCATAATGATACATTTCTATATTATATATATATATCGTTTGTGAATGGTACATTTCTAATGTCAGAAAGAGATATATTACGATAAAATTAGTTATAATTTCCTCCTCGTTAAATATATATATATTTTCATTTTCCGAGAGAAATTTTATTGGATTCTTTACTTTTCAATATTTTTAAATTTTTTCCACGAGTGCTAGAAGTAATACCTTCTCAAACGGGCTAAAAACCACTCGTGTTTTATTCATCGCTATATCGCAGAGAACGGGAATTTTAAAAAACGGGAAACGAAATGTACACTGCGCGGCGAAAAAGCATGAAGAAAATCATGTGATAGTTTTGACCAATAACGGGCCTCCGTACGTTCCCACATGGCGTCGAGTTGACTAACTTCGTGGTTGGAAAACCCCAGGTTGATTTTCCTCCGTGAATACCGATTTTTAACTTCGCAGCGCTGAGCCCCAACTCCGAGTTAACGGATCTCGTGGTTTCACGCGTGGAGTTAGGTTGACGGTGAATATGGCGGTAAGTCTGTGAGCGCCGGAGCAGACCACACACCTCTCCTGCACGTGGCAGGAGTAGGATGTATGGTTCCACTTTTGGCACCTGAAACATTGTAGAGGGCTTCTTCTAGGTCTAAGGCTTTCAAACTTTATCGAGAAGTCGCCGATTTTGAGTCTTTGACCTCTAAGCTTCTTGTTTTCTGTGCTATTAAGTAGCTGAATGCAGAAAATCGGTAGGAGTCCGTCTCTTCCCTTGAACTGTCTGACAGAGTGAATCTCTATATTGTGGGACAACAGGCCACTCTTAACCTCTTCTTCTTTGTACGTTGCGGGTAGTCCCTTAAGAACTAGCCGCAGGGGCGGGACGTGACCAATTGTTGGGGCGTGATAATCGAGTTTACATTCTTGTGCGTAACTTTCAATATCCTTTTGGCCGTCGTCGGTCTCCGGGGTGATTCTAACTTGGTCGTTGACGAGAAGGCAGTCGAAGTTTTCTTTACTTCTCACCTTGATTTCTTCGACTGTCCTCTTGGGATCCGGAATGTTCAGTAGAACAACAGGTTTCCTTTTTCTTTTGCTGGGCCGGGGGGACGGCTTATCCTTTTCCGAGTGATCACGGAGGGCCGTGATTTCCTTTAGTAGCTCCTCTTCTTTGGCCTTGTAAACTTGAAGGACCGAGTTATGATCATGCTCTAAGATGCGCTTCTGAATGGTGGCGTAGGCTTTCGAGAGCTTATCAAAGGCAATGAGGTCCCTTCTGTGGATCCAGGGTAAATCCGCCATTAAGAAGCGGACGCGACCGAGAGCGTAGTCGATCTTGCAGTAGTATTTGGTTCTTACGGTAGTAAGATCCTCTTTTTCCGCGATGCTTTGTATCGTCTGGAGAGGGATGCCTTCGTCTGCAATTAAGCGTTCGTACTCTTTTGGTTCGTCATCGTCGGATTCAAACTCCGAGTCCGGATCATGGTCGGAAAAAGACGCGAGTGTTGGAAGCTCTCCCAATGCGAGATCCGCGTTGACGGGGTTTCCCCCGCCGGCCCTGAGAAGGGCCTCGGTGTCTCGGTCCATCAGGATCGGCGACCTATCCTTCACGTTGTCGCTCCTTGCAGCGGACTCCTTCGTCGTCTTTCTGCCACGCTTTCCCATGGCTCTCTGGACCAGAGAGAGAATCCTGGGTGTGAAAGAATCATGAGTTCATTAATAAAGAAAAGAACCTTATTGGAATACTGGTGGTAAAGTGCTTGCAAAATGGGGCGTGGCTTAAGAGAGCTACGCACTGTTTCAATTTAAGGAAATAATTTACCATTGGGATATGACAGAGTTTTCTTCCGTTGAATCGTTTCGTTTCAATTCGTTTTTTCTTGTATGACTTGGGAGAAACTATTATTTAAAATTCATTATTATACCAAACTTGGAGTATAATACGAAATACAGTCGAACCTCGTGAAAACGAACTTAAAGGGACTTTCGTTTTAACCGTAGTTCATCTTATACAAAAAATTTTTTTTTAGAAAGCAAAAGACGAATTTTGCTTTCATTTTCAGTACACAATTATGCTATTTTCCAGTACACAATGCTCGATTTAATTCCCTAATGCATAGATAAATCAATGCTATAGATTTCGAATTTTTCATAAGAAAAAAAAACAATTTCTGGTTCTGAAATAAATAGTTTTAAAAGTAAAAATTCAATGACTTTAAACCTTTATTAACTGAAATTACATATCAAGAGAAAATATTTCAAAATTATCGTATTTTATGTCTTTAAAATACTCAGTTATAACACATTGTTTCCTCTTTTCTGAACAATTGCATCAGAACTCTTCATTGGCATCTAAATTGTTTAGACATTTTTGAGGAATTATACTTTTTTTTTTCGCTGTATGATAAAGTGAAAAATATCTTTTACGTTAGTTTCGCATTGAATTGAAGTTCGAACGGAAGGGACCACAGATAACAATTCGACTTATACGATAGTTCGAATTAGGCGTGTTCGTCTTAAACGAAGATATTTGCGTTATTTGTTAATACATTAGGACGGGGATCCCAAATGTAGTTCGTCTTAGCAGTAATTCGTTTTAAGCGTGTTTCAAAAAACGAGGTTCGACTGTATTAAATTTTTAAAGGAAAGATTTCTTTAAAAGCAATTATTTGTTAATGCTTATTATTTTTTAAATAACTTTTGAAATTCTCAAAATTTATCGAAAATTTAGTCGAACGAACGTCTAGAGGAGTGTGACGAGCATTCAGTCCTTTTAGAAAGAAAGTGTTTCAAATAAAGCAGTCAAAACACTACTGTACGTTACTATAGGCGTTTTAAAGACTTTCTTTCGATGAAATTAATCCATTAGAGGCTATAGTACTTGTTGCTGCACCATCACAATGAGCTTCCATATTTTGCTCATTAATGAAGCCCCCTCACCTCCCTTAAAATTAGGATAATCTATAAGTAATGTTCATTCCTTCAAATTTTTCAGTAATTTAATGCATTTGATCTATAAAAAACAAAAGGTAAAAGAAAAAAGTTGGCTTCGCCTAAAAGAAAAAGGCTTTACGTTTCAAAATTTTTTTCTTTTACATTTTATGGAATGCGTTTAACAAATTATCATGTTCATTTAAATTTTAAATAAAAAATAAAAAATCTGATATTTAAAGCTTCAGGAAAGTGAATAATAAGGATTTTAGATAGTATTTGTCATAAATTAAATTATTTCCCAGATAGCAATTTTTATTTGCAACAAAATTGCAGCAACCTTGCTCTGCAAAATTGGAAACTTGCAGCAAGTTCATAATGCAAGCCTGAAAGTTCAAAGCAAGACTGTAGCAAGTTTACGCAAGTGCCGAAGTCACCACACTTCGCACTTGCAGTGAACTTGTCATGCAAGTCACGTCAAGTTCACTGCAAGTTGGAGACAAACTGGTACAAAAGCTAGCTTTGCTATATCAAATTTGCAGCAAGTTCCTCGTGAATTTACCATTGACGTGCAAATTTGCTGCAAACTCTTTGCTAGTTTACTAAGTTTGCTGCAAATTTGTAGCAAGCTAGTTGGAACGCAAACTTTGTAATATCAAATTGACCTTTCTTGTATCAAACTTGCTGCAAATCCCTTGCAAGTTCACTTTTGTCCTATCAAGTTTGATGCAAATTTGTGGCATTTAAGCTCATTTCACAGTATTTTGTCCAAACGTAGAGTCCGCAACATTACACTTTTTTTGTTATAACTACACGTAATTTACAGCTTAATTATCAATAAATTTTATTTTCAAATAATGTGTTGAGCACATTATTTGAAAATAAAATTTAGCGATAATTAAACTGGAAATTACATAGTCATAACAAAAAAAGTGTCATGTGGCGGACTCTACAATTTTAGAAAATACTGTGAAATGGCCCCTATCCCCAATATATCCACATTTACCACTTTTAAGGAAAAGAAGCAGTTTGCATATGAATGTCTAGATTGTCAAATGCTGTTGTCATTTTTAATCCTTAAGTAAGATTTTTTGCACTATATTAATTAGAAACATACAACTTTGATTCAGGTTTAGTTTATATAGATTAATACTTTAATTTCCATATAGAGTTGAATTTTCTAGTTATTTTGGGCATATTATATACATTTTTAATGTATGATCATGCATTCAACTAGGTACAAAACATAAATAAAACAAGACTAAAATTGTTTATTATCATACAAGCTTTATTTTTACTATTTTTAGAACATTTAATGTTACATGAATAAGAACACTTAATTTATATATACAATACAAAACCAAAATTAAGAAGCAGGAGCACCACTCTTCAAAAATCACAAGACTGAAAATATTTAATGAAGTTGACTACATACCGTAGCATCAATATTATTAGCAATAAATTACCACTATTGCTTTCAGAAGATATAAAACTTGTATGTACACACAGTGTATGTGTATATATACATATATTCAGAGTCCGACAAAAATCCGAAAATCTTAGGAGCCAATGAAAAATTTTTAGGAGCCAGCTATATTTTCATTTGGCGCCACCTGAAAAACTAGTCGCCAAGGCATATTTTTTAGTCGCCCGGGCGACCTGGCCCCGGGATTTTTCGGACGCTGCATATATTTAAATGATCAAACAAGATTTAGTTCATATATTCCAAATTAAAAAAAAAAAAAAATCCTGTTTATGAATGAATAAATAAGAACAATAAAGTAATACTAAGACATACAGCAGTGCAACTACTGCAATCTCGCATTAAAAAATGTAAGCAAATCCATTTTTATTTCCGAAACATCTTTGTTCTGACTGGTATTTATATACTTTACAGATTGATTTTTATTTATTTATGACTTTAAAAAAATGCACTAAACAGAAATTATAATTTAAAAATAAAAAGAGATGGCTTAATTTGCATCACTATTTTTAAAGCTAAATTCAAATTCCTTATTCATTACTAATAAATATCTCATCACTAAGCCAATTTTTTTATAAAAAATTTCCTTTTCTATAGTTTTTTTCAATTTTTATTTTAAAATTTTATTTCATATGTGTTTCACCTAAAAAATAAAATGAAAGATCAAGTAGGTAAGTAAATGCTTGTTACTTTAAGATTGGTAGTGACCCTTTACGAAGAAAAGAGAAATTATGAATTTTTAATTATTAAATTAAGTTCACAAGCAATAAATAAAGAAAGAAGAGGAAAAATGTAAACTATTAAAATAAAAATTTAAATAAGCCATTCTAAACCATCTTTTATTAAAATAACTTCCAAAATAATTGAATCATGTAAAAATTTTGAAATCTCCGTCACACAAGAAGCATCTTTCCATCCTACAACAGAAAAAACAAAAAGCTTTTATTAATATTATAAGTTGCCAAAAAATTAAAATATAGATCAAATGTATTTGAGATAATCAAGGGTGTAGGTGAGGTTGGTATGCAGCTGTCATTTTCACAACATTAATTAGTTCTTGACAAATTTTTGAACATTTGGTTGTAGCTGTGACAAAGCATATCTCAGGTTTTTACCACATCCACCTTTGCTAAATATTTGGTCATGTATGCCAGTGATTCCCAACCTTTTTTTTTTTTGTCGGGGCACACTATGGACGTTTTCAAAATTTGACAGCACACAAAGAAAACAATAAGTTAAAAAGTTGTTTACTTACCTATAAAACACTGTAAAATAATTAATTAATTTAAATTAAAAAACATGGTATTTAACTGTACAAACAAGTTTTCTTCTATAGTGTACTCTTCTTTTATTTAAACAAACTTTACTTGTAATAAGAAGCATTATAATTTTTATTACGTAGATTTCTAAAATTTGACGGCACACTAAAGTGCCATGACACAGTGGTTCAGAATCACTGATGTATGGTATTGCTGAAATTCTGTATTCATAGATATGTGTATGAAAACTGCACTAAGAACACCAAAACTTCTGAAGAAACTGCAAAAAAGGAATCATTTACAATAGTAGTAGATCGTCGAGTGTACAAATAGGTGCTGTATTGTTGAAAAAACATTATAGTTTATATTGTAACCACAAAATCGAGGAAACTGCAGTTACTTTTACACTCTTGAAATTCTTCTACACCTTCCCAAGGGGTATGCCCTCATGTTGAGAACTGTTGTTATACGGCAATTCATTCACATGAAAACACCAGCTGGATAATGCTAATTTTTTAAGAAATCAATAAAAGAAACAAATCAATTTTTTCCTGCAATAAGCCATAGACAGCAAAATCAGACTTGAGGATTTCATTAACTATCACTATAAAAATATAATAAACTATGAGAAATGTTACAGAAGCTTGTAAGTTTAACAAGGGCTTGAAATAGAAAAATTAATCAGCCAGAACCTCTTTTGAAAGTCGGTTGAAAAATTGTTTTTTCAAAAGAAAAAATTACAACTAATGTAAGTTACAGTTAAGTTCTATATTTTTGTACATAGAATATACATATTCATATGTGTTTGCTTACAGTGTCAAGGTAAATTATTCACAATATTTTAAAAACTTTCAAGGTTCAATTAAACAGAATATTAGAGTTTTTTGCTGCATTAGTACATTTTTAAGCCCTAAGTTTAACAGTTCTTATTATTTATTAAAGTTTTCTTCTAGAAAAAATTGTTCTCTGTACATGACCTTAAAAAAGGCAACTTAAATGCTAAACCATTCTTACATAGTTTCTCAAGACAATTAATAATAATATACAAGTCAATGAGGATGAATAAATTTCAACAAGAAAATGCAAATATAAATTATGCTGCAAGAGAAACATATTTTAAAAAATGCATCAAATTGGTTCAGAGGTACTCGAAAATAGAAGAGAGAAAAACAAAGTAACATGCAAGATGACGCTCTCTTCTATGAATCCCTTAATCTTTTTAGACAGTTAAATAATATGCCAGACAAAATTCTTCAGGTTCTTTCTTGAATGAAGCGAGAAATTACACATCATTTACACTGCATTCCAACAGTTAAACCTGTCCATATTCCTATATTTATTTCATTTTTTTAAAAAAAGTTTTTACAAGGAAAAGCATACTTACAAAAAATCAATTTTGAAAGCTTCTGTTGCAAGGCAGGAATTTTTCAGTCTTTTGTTGGGCTCTTGCCATTTCAGGTGTAAAGCTCAGATAATCAAGGTCATCCCTTCAGCATTTCATTTGCCTCCATCTTGACAAGAAAACTTTAAAAAAGCTTAAAAAAAAAAAAAAAAAAAAAAAAAAAAAAATTCAGTGTACCCCTTAACATCAATTATATTAAAAAATGGATTATTATAACATAATGTTTTAACTGTTTTTTATTTAAAATTGAGCTTTTATTTATATTTGAGACTTTTATAGCTATCAATTTTAAAATAAAATTCATTAAATTATTAAAATTAACGGTTCAGGTAGTGGATAGTTCTAAATCTGCAAGGTGTTGCTGGTGAACCATATGGTTGCTAAAGCTTTTGATTTAGTTCCTTGGCAAGAAATCTACCCTCTCTCGGAGACAACTTTATCAACTGATAATTAAAATGGTTGATTAATTTTTTTTTCCAAATTCATAGCTCAATCCACAGGTGATATTAAATGTTTCAGTCGCACAATTAAATACACATAGCAAAAATGATAACCTGATCAGATAAAAAAGAAAATTTTGTTTTTACATTCTTACAGCTCTTTCGCCATCACAAAACAACTCTATTTTGCTTATTTTTTTAACAATCAGGTCAGAATTTTCAAAAAAGATAATTAATTTTTCTTCTTCATCACAAATTGCACTTGTGTTTTCACGTAACTATAAAAACAATAACAATGTGAATCAAAGTGGGGAAAGTAAGGAATAGTCATCTTCAATAAAAAGAATTTAAAAACCGATTCACTTTTAGATATATCTATAATAACAATGAAAAAACAGATGAAGATATTTTATATTGATTAAGTATAGAATCCAGTTTGGTTTTGTGATCTACTGAACAACTTTTTCTTAAAGAAAGGTCTCTGTAATTTTATTTAACTAAAAACAAAATAGTTAATAGAGAAGTAAAATCTGCCTTAATATGTGACAAAGGGGGGAGGGGGGTCAAATATATGGGGAAAAGAGTGACATCATTAATGAACAGCCCTCAAAATCAATGGGAATATCAATAGATAAAATTCAAGTCCTAATAGCAACAAACAAAATTTAATGATAAAAAAGGAACCTTATTTCTTGAAAACATTAAACAGAAATCCCTAAATTAAGTACCCTAAAAACTAAACACATATCAATAGATAATATTCAAGAAAGTACCACAGCAACAAAATTAAATATGATACTATATATCAGATAAATGATAACGAATTTTTTTAAAAAACCCTAATTAAATTATAAAGCAAAATTAAAGATTTTTCTTGGAATCTTAAAAATTAAAATTGCATCTTAGTACGAGAAAAAAAAAATCTAAAAACATCAAATTAAAAAGAAGTAATTTTAACACTCAAATTAAATAAATACATATCAATATAAAAATAAAATTCAAGAATTGCAACAAAAAATGCATCTAAATTTCACAAAAGTGATACAATAGCAAAAATTAAAAAGCGAATTAAAAAAGAAAAAACAAATACAGAGTCAATCGATTCAGTTTCAAAATTAAATTAATAAACGAAATTAATATTCAAGAGAAGATTAAAAAAAAAAAAGAAACATTAACAAACAGAAAATAAAAAATGCAACCTCTATAATTAGCTAAATATTTTACAAAATAAAGAAATTCAATCTCGAAAAAATGGAAGTTTTTATTAAATAAATGCAACAGACAAAATTTGAAAACAAAAAAATAACGACACAAAGAGAAAATTAAAAATGCATCTATAAATACGAGGTAATGAAATCTAAAATCATCAGAATATTTTTTTAAATAAAAAATTCGTGTTTGGGGAAAAATCGAACATCTACTAGTGAAATAACACGATAGTAAATTACTTAAATGAATAAATAGCTATATCACTAATAATACAGTACATACTAGTCAACCCTTAAATCTTTCACTGCCAGCATTTTAGAAGTACAAAAATGAATCGTTCTTAAAATATTACCCCACGCTAAAATTAAATCTCAACAAATTAAGTACCCAACAAATAAGAAAACATACTCACATCTTAATCCGATCAGGAAATAAAACTCCGAAGAAGAATTGTTTAGATGCACGATCACGCCGTTTTCTTTCTTTTAAGCACATGGTTGTGGGTAGTGGGTGTTGCCAGATGCAACATTTGCATTCTTTACCGCCAAACTTCCACTCCATGGCCTGCGCATGCGTTGAATGACAGACTTGCCACACTTTTGCAGCAAAATTGTGTTGCAAGGAAGTGATTGCTCAAGTTGTCAACCTTGCAACAGCTTTGCTACACATTTGTTTCGTCTAATTTGTCGTAACAAAAGCATATCATGGAAAAATCAAACTTGTTGCAAGTAAGCATGCTATCTGGGTTAGGAATAAAATTTTAGGGAATTTTGCATATAACTCTATTTTGAAACGTTGAGATCTGCGGTCCATTTAATTGTTTATGCGGACGTTTGAAAAATCTACAAAAACTGTTTTGTATCAAAGTCGCAAGTAGATGGCAGCAGCAAACGTCTAAGAGTTAATGCATGGTTCCTCAGACTTTTTAATGTTGTGACCGTCAGAGCCGTCGGGGTATCAGGTATTATTGTTTCATGAGGTCCGACCTATGGAGGGCAAAACTTACATAGGCCACCTTGACTTTCGGTTGTGACCCTCTTTAAAAAAAAAGTAAATAAAAGAAATGTTCCGCAGTATATCATCAGTCAGTTAAGCTCGGTTCCTATATCAGAATACCGAAAGTGAAGCTGCACTGACTTGCAATGCCTTGCTACAATAATTTGTAAAAAAATTGAATTTTGTAACACTTGATTATGATACAATATACTTAGTAAAATCATTGACGGATTACAGCGCGGGGCCTCCCTTATTAGTATTGTTAATACCATCCGATCATTGGCCGAATCTGGCGTCGGTACGTGTCGGTCGTATTGCCGTAGATTTAAAAAAAAGAAGAAATGCTATGCAGTATTGGCAACCTTATACTATAAAATTAAGAAAGATTCTGTAAATCGTTTTTTAAGGGACTTTGTTTTGCATCTTAATACAAAGATAAAAGCTATCCAAAGCATTTTTCTGTAGTTTATGCATTTATAATTCACGACGAATAATGTATGGAATGAAGCTGCAACCAACATTGGGCTGATCCTGTCCAATATTGCACAGTATCGCCAATCTTATACTTCAAAATCAGAGAAGTTTCACAGATCGTTCCCTTAAAATTAGATTCTGGATTTAAATACAGTAAAACCCCTCCTTAAAGACAACCTTTTATCCACGGAGAGCATTTAAGCATAATGTCCTTTTGGTTTTCATACTGCCGGGCTATCGAGTGCCGAGTTTTTGGAATTTTACTGTATAATACAGTAAAATTCCGAAAACTTGGCACTCGTGCGTTCTTATTTTCAGACACAGTTTTTAACAGCGCTATGGTCGCACTGAGCTATATGTAGGGGAAAAAAGAGGAAAAAATCTCCTTCCTCCCCTGTAAACTACCACTGTATAATCTTGCGTGACAGTAAGGAAATGATTGTGACCAAGCTGGTAGGTATGCAAAAAATGCTAGTAATTGTAAATGTGTTGAGCTGGATTTTTAAGAAAAACTGTATTCGAAGAAGATTATAGAGTGGTATTCATTGGCTCAAATTATCTTGATATGTAAAGCCAGCAAGAAAACGTATTTAACTAGTAACATACATTTAATTTGGAGCGAATTTAAGAATCAATGAATATCTTGATATAAAGCAAATGAAAAGAGATGGAAAGCATAAAGTAATAAACATTTATTTACACTTTTTACAAATCAATTTTTCATTGCAAGATGTTTGTAATACTCTAAATGGAGTTGCATCATACTCGGAAGGGGAAAAGTATCAACCATTTTAGATGAGCAGCCATAAATTTTTCGCCATTTTTATAAATATTTGCAAACAAACACACAAATAACAATACAATTTACTACACGTGTCTTGGGTTTAAAAAAAACAAAAACTCATTTGTCTATGAATAAAGAGTTGAGCTTATGATTGAAAGTCATCAAAGTAAACAAAGTAAAGCTCTTGTGGCTTTGCTCGGATAATTATGCGAAAATGATTTCTCGTTTTTCCTTTTTTTAAAAAAAGAATTACGTAACTTGAGGGAGAAGTGGGTGCATTGGGACAATTTTTACAAAACTCTGTTTTTCATTCTTAAATAATTTTTTTTTTACGATTTAAAGTTTTTTTCATGTCTTATATTATACTATTGGTTATCCAACAAATATAATTAGCACTTTTCCATGACTTTGAATTGCAAGGGAGAAAAATTAAATAAAAGCTGTTTTAAAAGGTCTCAACAAATTGGGACAACATTGACTCCACAATGGGACACTTTGGGACAACTACTTCTTTTTCATAACCGCATATAATTATTTCAAAATGCATTTATATACCTAGAAATAAGATATTTGTATACACATAAGTCTTGAGATTACTTGTTAGAAGGTAACAGAATGTATATAAAAATTAATTGATTCACATGCATTGCATCAAAACACTGAAAAAAGTAGAAATTATTGTGTGCCACTCCCATTGCCACAAAGCAAAAGATAAAATAAACATAAAAGGTGTTACCACATAGGAAAATAGGTATCTAAACATATTTCATGCTTTAGGCTAGTCTCAATTAGTCCCCCATACATTAGTGTCATGATGTACCCTATGAGTTGATTTTTGAAGTAATTGATATTCTATAACACATAGAAACAGTGGCGGATTTTAGGGTGGACACAGGGGGCACGGCACGTGCTCCTTCTAAAGGAATGAAAGAAGTATGTAATTAGCTCATTAAATATTTTTTACTTATTTTTCTGCATTTTAAAGTAAGCCGTGTTTTTGTTGTTTTGTCTGCTTCATTTGGATGTTTTTGCATCTAGAAGCTTCACTAATGCATTGAAAAAGGGATTCCAAGCAATCCCGAAACATATATCTGCATTTTAATGCTTATTTGTGCTTTCTTAACGTGAAAATTTTTATTACTGAATAAATTGGTTTTAAGGGACAAAAAAAAAAAAAAAAAAAGACATGTATAAACTCTTATGAGAACTCGATTATGAAAAGTTTTACGATGGATACGCACTTGATACTTCCTGGTGCCACCTCCAAAAGTTATTTCTGTGTTCGCCCCGGCATATAAATATTATTTATGGTGGAGAGAAAAGCGTAGTTGTTTCAAACAATTGAACATTCTTCAAATTAAAGTGTTTTTTTTACTAAGGAAATTATTAATAGTTTTCCTTCAAAAATTTTTTATGTATCATGACATCAATCAAACTATTCAAAGACACAGCTTTAAAATAAGAAAACTCAAGATGTTCAAAGCACGACACAAAATACGGCTAAAAATGTTAAGGTTTGATTTGGAAGGTGAACAGAACATTTGAGGCACCCAGAAGCAAAGGGGTGTAAGTGACAAAATTGAAAAGTTGGAGATTAATAGTGTAAATGATAGAGAAAGCACCATTCTATATTGTGGCAAGAAATGTTAGCGATAGCTGTAATAGGTGCTCCGCCCTAATATGATTTAGAACAGCGGTTCCCAATCTTTTTTTACACGTGCCACCATTTTTCTTGCAAACCATTTTGCGTACAACTGCGAAGATAATTTTATTATATAGAACACTAATAGATTACAGATAGATTTTTTTACCTTCACGCGTACCATCTGGAGAGGCTTTGCGTACCACTAGTGGTACGCGTACTACTTTTTTTGAACCACTGATTTAGAACAAAATTAACAAGGTCCCATAAGATTCAAACTTTGAACGCGTTTATCTCAGAATCGTTTTTCGTTCACTTTAATCCCTTTGCTTCTCACTGCCTCATTTGTGAGGGGGTAGTGTAACAAAAAAAGGCTTACGAAACTCATAATAGATTTTAGTTCACATGACACTTTCAGCTCATAAAAAATAGGCTTCAATAGATCAGTTGTAATTATAGACACAACCAAATACTATGTATACCATCTTATATAAATTTTTATTTTGCAGTTATTTTAAAATTAGGTCCTTGTACCAGTGCCCCTTGTTCCAATATATTCCCTTCTCCTCTACACTTTATCTTTATATTTGATACTTTCATTCTCAAAAAAGGCCATCTATTATAAAAGCATAATATATTTTCATTTATAGTTTCAAATTTTACAGTGCTGACCAAGTTCCAAGCATAGAATGAAAAATCTTCAGATGAAAATTTTATTCATTAAAAATTTGTGTCTGGTTTTCTCTGTCGAAGTGCTTCGTTGACTAGTTTTTGAACCTTTCTTTCAAGCTCTTTATCGTTTGGGATCGTTTAGTAGTTCAATGTCAAAATTACTTGCTAGTTCACTTGAAGGTTTTCAAATGAAATACTCAACTGAATAATGATGAAGTTGATTATCATTCTAATTTGATCATTTTATACATAGATTCATGTGGTACATAAATTATTCATTTGGTTTCAAAACATTTTTCTATTTACTATTATCAGAACAAGGAAGAAGGATGACATACACTTGTGAAAAAATTTATATGCAGACTAATTTACAAGACCATACAATAATATCCCCTTGTACCTTGCCATACTACAAGAACTGAAGGAATGCGTTATTACTACTATGATGAACATAATAAAACATGATGAAGAAACGGCGTGACAAATAGATGTTATCTTTTGGACGTTTTTAGTCTGACTAACGAAACAATTGTTAGGCATCGGTAATGTATACCAATGTCTTTAGCTGTTAGTACAGCAGTTTTCATTCTAGGTCTCACATATCTACATAAATGAAAGTGCGTGACAAATAGGTGCTATATTTTGGACGTTTTCAGTCTAACCAACGGAACAATTGAAGGGTCCACTGGAAAAACGACCAAAGTCACATACTACTCTTTGAAATTTGCTTTATGTTTCATTCAATTATTTTATAGCATACATGTTAATTTTAACTATACAAGCCTACTTTTCCGTAACACCCAATGCAAATTTATAATACATATATTTATAATACATAATTTATAGTAAAACATAAAGCACAGTTCAAAAAGTAGTATGTGACTTAGGTCGTTTTTCCAGTGGAACCTTCAACTGTTAGGCATCGGTAATGTATACCAGTGTCTTTAGCTGTTCGTACAGCAGTTTTCATTCTAGGTCTTACATATCTACATAAATGAAAGTGCGTGACAAATAGGTGTTATCTTTTGGACGTTTTCAGTCTGACCAACGAAACAATTGTTAGGCATCAGTAATGTATACCAGTGTTTTTAGCTGTTAGGATGACAGTCTTCATTCTAGGTCTTACATATCTACATAAATTGTTCTGAAACACAACGAATTATTTATGTTAACTCTGCATCAGATATTAAATCCTGCGCCATGTATTATAGCTTTTGAATATTACATTTCATTTAAAAAATAATAATAAATATAAAAAATGAACAAATGTACATAGGTACACAGTTTACCACTTCTTTTTCATCTCAGTGCAACATTGCTATGCTTTGTTTAAAAACTTCTTTGCATTTAAATTCCTTAAATAGTATCACTGCTACAAAATCTTTAAGAGTCCATTCAACATTTAGTATCTTAGTTAGCTTTACATTTATTTCCGCTTCTTTTTATCTATTGTCCTAGTAATTTGACAGACGCAACAAGATGGAATGAAAAAGTTGTCCTCTGAGGTGCCACGACCATCGGCGTCCAGGGACAAAAGACGTTTTTTGAGATATTTTTGCCGGCAGCGACTTTCAAAGCCGAAAGGCAAGGAAAATCTGGAAGAACAAGACTCACCCTCATTCCTGGAAAAAGAAAAAAAAAAAAATAGAATCAATTTTATCAGAAATATAATGGATCGGAAATGCAGATTTCAATAAGACATTTCATATTGAATAATTTATAGAATGTTCATGCTTAGAAATGTTCTCGTCTTTAATCAGAACTCAGTAAAGCACTTCCTTATCAAATTCAATATGTGACTTTATTTCTGAAAGCACAATTTGTCTGTGGATGATGTATCCAGCAGATAAAACTCTTAATTTATCATGCAATATCTAGCACTTTTTTTTTTTGAAGGGTGTATACATTGAACAATAGCGTAATTGTCAAGCGTTTATGATAGCTGTCCTGAAACAACTGTTTTTCTTATTTCGGTAGAACTGTTTCAGCTCTAGAGCAGCAGCAGAAAAAAAGAGTAAATAACATTGGTGCATGCATAAGATATCTTTAAAGTTTTGAAAAGAAATCGTGTATAAAATGAAAAACGTGTGTCTAAATATACATGCAAACCTGAAAGAGTAATCCAAAACTATGTGTAAACTTACCGAAGGTAACGAAAACATTTTAAAAGTTCTTCCGAAGTAAAAATATTAGACACATAAACAATATAACTGACAGAATATTGTAACATCTGTAGATATTAATTGATAAAGAATAGCATACAGATAACTTACAAGCAAAGATCAACTCTGATAACTTGACTAAAAGCGGGATCTCTTTCAGGCAAGTTTACTACAAACTTCCATTGAGAACGGTCGTTGAGAGCAGCTCGAGGAGGAACGAATGTGGAACGGACTCGGCAAGCAGATTCAGCTGTGGCACCACCGATATTACTTCTACAACATATAAAAAATGTATGAATTCACATGCATACACACACACAGATATACATATGTACTGTATACTCCGGGCTGCATAGCGCACCGGCGTATAACGAGCACCTATAATTCGAAACTACATTTTCCAGTTTCTAGACATATTCGCTATAACTGTATCCGCTGTAAAGCTGTATCAACCTCGCTGTGTAACTGTATCCAGGGATGAAACAAATCCTGAAATGTATATATGGATGACATAGCAAGTATTATTCCCGGTGGATTAGCACCATTAGCAATTTTGCATTTAGCAATTTCGAATTTCAGACTTTTCCAAATCTTAGGTATCAGCATTTTGCTTGTCACAAAATTTATCTTCCCTTTTCCCCAAATATGTTCACGCGTTTTGCAAGACTGTTGCATTTTGCAATACTAAAAGGGCACATATTTTAATAAGCATTTTTAAAAGAAGTTACAAAAAAAAAAAAAAAGGAGAAACCTTATAAGTTTGTAGGGTATTTACTATTTTTTCAGGTATTAAAACTGAACGTGTCCGTTATTTTGCGCTGTTTCATCCATTTGGATTTGCGCTATTTCATCAACGGTGCCCGTTCATTTTCAATGATGTGACGTAAAATCAGTCAGCTGAATCATACGCTTAACCCATTACAATGCTTGGGACACTGCGGTAAAGACACCCACACACATGGCTTGTATAACTCAATTACGGGGGAAAAGAGATAGCGGAGAAACGTTTTCTCAATTACGGGGGAAAACGCCATCACAAAAATGTCGAAGTTGACTTGTTCTTTTTAATGCAAGTCAAAGCCATAAAACTGATTCAGCTCACACCCACATTTGCATGTTTAAAGATATACCCAGAATTAGCTCTTAAAGTTTTCACAGTAGCTTTCAACGACCCGAGTTTTGATTGTAATTATGTTAAAGTTCTCAAACTTTCAGATTTTGATAACAACTATTTGATTCAAAAACCTACCGAATATCAAACTCATAAATTAATTTGCCAATTAGTTACAGCACTTTAAAGCTCAAAGTTTGATTGCGGAACTGAATTTTGTGCCATCTTTGATAGCACTTGGTACACAAAGTTTAATTTTATGATCCTGCAAATTTGCAGCTCTACTAAACAAAATCTGATGTCCTGGTATCCTGGTAGAGTAAATATCAAGTTCGTGTCCTTATCTGACTCTCCAAGGACTTTCAAACATAGCTACTTGATTCGCGTGACACTCACGACTTTTTTGAGCCCAAAATTTGAATGGTACATACGGCTACGGTAATAGCATTTGGGGTCTGACACTTTGTCAAACTTAGTTTCATGCATTCTAGAAATGTAAATACGAAGAAATGTATAATATTTTGTAAAGGTTAAAGATGGTCAGTTGAGGAGGATTTTTAAAAAAATTGGTTCAGTTGACATGACTCATTTGAGAAAAAGCAGTGCAAGACATATCTAGCTTAAAAACCGTTCTTAATTTTTTTAATTTCTGAGAGATTCATTTTTTATAAAAATGTATTATTATCTTTTCATTAGTAAAATAGTTAAACAGCGAAAAACATTTTATATCCTCAGCAAACAGTTATCTAAGGTCTCAATTATTTTTCAAAATTTGGAAGTGGAAGAAGTAATTCCTTACACTGAAGATTTTATGTTTAATTACCTGACAACTGACCTTGTAAAAAAAAGGGACTTTTAGAAGAACTTTTACTGAAGAATTTTATTGTTTTTCTTGCACTTTTGGCAAATGTTTGTTGATTTCACTTATCTTTTCTTGTGGAAATATTCATTGAATGCAACATAACAATTAAAACACGATCCACGTATACATAAAGCAAAATTTCTCTCAATTTCAAACGTTCGTAATTTAAATTGTGAAAATCATTTAATTTTTGTGATTTATTTTTTTTTTTTTAAAAATTCTTTGATACCTTAAATTCCCTCTTAAATTTAAATCTTTTAATTCCCCCCTAAAAAAATCGTCTTTTTTAACCACAGAGAAATATGCAAGGTACATAAGAAATTCTCATCAGTGATGAAATTTCATGGGTATTACATAACATACAACAAACTAATTTTTTTAAAGCATTTAAATTTGTCATAATGAAGTCAGTAAATGAGAAGAGAAAAATTGTATACCTAAATTAGATCATTTGAGGAATTAATTGAGTAGATACCAAAAATTACCTTTCAAGACCAAAAATTACCTTTCTCTTCTCGCTGTGTGCAGTGAGGAAGTTAGAGTAGAAGGAGCTCCTTCAAATGGAGACCCTTTCCAATTACCACTCATTCGAGATCGTCTGGTGACATCAGACCTTCCTTTCACCCCCAAAAGAGGTGGTTGCACCTCGAAAGGCTCTATGGCGACTTGGCTAACGTTCATCATGGGATAACGAATATTATTAATATCCGTCGGTCTTAACCTTATATTTTGAGTCACTCCAAAGTCTCTGTTATCATACTTCCTGTTGTCTGTGATTTCATCTTGTCTGTAGGTATCATAAGGAGGGCTAGAATATCCATCTTTGGCAGAACTAGATCGTAGCTTGGATTGGTAATCTTTGTCATAAACTGGAGTACCCATTGGTTGAAAAATGTCTTTTCTCTGGTTCACATAATCACTAGGTTCATTATATCTTGTCTTAGAGGGTGAATTGGACTTAAACCTTGATGCATCAACAGGGTTTCTTTGGTTGTTAAAATTCCTATTTCCATGCTGCGAAAACCCAGATGGATTAACGTATGCAGGATTACCTTCTGGGAGATGGGAAGAAGTTCTCGAAATCGGTCTACGTTCCTGAATATTAGTTCTGTCTATTTTGACGGGATCGTTCCGTCCAGTCGGACTAATATTGGGATTGTTCCAGTCTCGTCGAATATTCCCGTCCAAATGTTGAGCACGAGACTCCCGTCTGTCGTTTTCTACTGAGGGACGCTGTTGACCACTGTCCGTCAAAGGGCGGTCGCTGTTACGGAAACTCTGACCATTAGTTCTGGAGGTCTGTGGGTTGTTTCGATTAGGTGCCCTGTTGTAAGTTGTTTGGATAATTTGCTTCCATCTTTCTGGTTGCGGTGTCTGAGAAGGTGCACGGTCATTGGTCCATCGTTCTGTGGTAGGAAAAATGTCTTCTTGAGATGGACTGATTTGAGCAAGGTTAGGTTCTACATCACCTGTTCTCTCATCCAAGAATAGCGAACTTAAGTTGAAGGATTGTGACCGTGCTGACATTAACAGCTGGTAAATCTGTTCCCTAGACAAAAAATAAATAAGATTTGTATTTTATTAACTTAAAATAATTTGCACATAAGTACTATTCATATATAACTAATTATAGCTAGAAATAATTCCGGTTTTGACTTTAATTTAGTCTTCTATTGATAAATCATCTTCTCATAGCTTGCAGCTGTTTTGACATTATTCGTAAAGCGGCAATTGATGCGGACAAATCCCCATTTGCCAATATTTTTTGATAAAAAGAGAAATGTTCCCAATAGGAAGGTAAAGAATGTGAAACAGAATCAAAGCGTTGTTAAAAAAACTAATTACAAATTTTCTATCTAACATGAGGTGATACTGCTATCAAACATCGAAATGGAGCTGCATAGCCAATGCTCTAATTTGGTTAAAAATGAGATTGGGACTTAAAAACAATGAAAATCTCTAATTTAAAAATGAAAAATATTACATAAAGTACAAAGTATTAGATTTAACCTAAATGGATATATCTTTTTGGTTGAAAAATGTTGCATCATTAACTGCATGAAAACAGTTTTAAGTAGTCACGTCCGTATTTAAGGGGATTTGCTTCCCTGTGCTCTAAGAAAATTGCCGCCCTCCACACACATAAAAAAAAAATGAAGAAGAAAACAAGCCCTGATTTTACTGACAAATCAGTTCAAGTAAAGTATATTTTTCAACATGGGATGTGGAAGAATTTTTTTTCGTTTCTGTTTTTTCTTTTACAGATATATTATCTTTATAGATTCAGATTTGTTTTTATGATAACACTTTTAAATTCGATAACCAATCCATGATTCATAAAATTCTATGGCGGCCGAGATTCTTAAGATAATTTTCACCAGAAAGGAAAGGTGCAGGATTTTTATTACTTCAGTTTTACCCCGGTATCCGGTGTTACATTAAAACGTATTTTTTCTCATTTGAAAATGATTAATTCAGGTGCTTTTCTTAATATTAGCCTGTAAAACGACCTAACATGCATAACAAACCACTGCAATCAGATTCATCTAACTTCATGCTTTTTGAAATCGTCGATACTATGTCTGCTGGGTTTTCCCCTGTGTGCCCAAGCTGTTTGAATAAAGTTAAAAATATCTCAAGTGAGTATCCGCTTTCTCGTGAACAAGACCGCAAGAACGAATCTTAATACTAAAGAGGTGGCAGAACGAGAGATAAGCGTTCCTCTTTTCCTTTATAGCCTACTGGTTGAAGAAAAATGATCTTACGTCCGTGATCTGGTCACTTGCGAAACAAAAATGAATTCGTGGTAGCTCCGTATAGCCAATTAGTTGAAGCAAAACGACAAAGAAATCCCAAGAAATCGACTTTAACGTTGTCCTCAGTGGAGAAGCACATTTTTGACTCAAAAGTGCGCTCTAGTTATAATAGTATTCCATGATTGCAATTGAAACCATCAGTCTTCGGCGTTATTTTCCTATTAAATAGACACCTTGATATTTCTCTCAGTTTACATTGCTTTATTATTGACTGTTACAGCTGATACAAGCTAGTTTTAGGCATTCCAAGGACCTCCAGTATTGGTTTAATTGTACGTTAATTGTTTTCTGAAAATCTCTTTTGCAGAAATTTAAAGAGTAAGAAATTGCCGCCCTGTGCTTAAGCACAGAATATGGCCCTGGTTTAATATTTCATAGAGAATGTTAGTAGAAAGAATAATGGTTGAATATTAACTATGCAAATCTTAGGGACTCTGAGTGGAGGACTTTAATGCACTAGGATATAATATAAGGGAGGAATTATTTGATTTCCTAGGTAAGAATTGTTTTTGGTTGACAAGAACATCACCACTAAAATATGAAAATTTCTTAGCTAAATACTTCGACTGAATGGAAACATCCAGTTCAAACATCATAGTACGAATTATTTTGGTTAACTGGGTCAATATTTATGGCTCAAAAGTTATCACGTCATTAACCATATAAAAAGATAAAAAGGAGATTCATTAGTCAGATTGTACTAAACTATGAAGATCAAACGATGGAGAAGTTGGATATTTTTTGCGTAGAATGTTCACAAAGAAAAAAAAAATGCCAAATTGCTATTGTTATTACATGAGTTCTGTCTAGCTCAAAACTTAGCCCTAATGGGGATTCCAAATTCAAGAACAAGACGATTTACTCTGCATCAAAATTGGTACGATATCTCTGGTTGGCCAAAATGCTTTATAGAAACAACACTGAAAAGCTAGAAAAACAATTCAAAGTGTTGCATTGTAAAATAATTATCCAATGTATGTTTTACGAAATTAATATCATTTTACAGTGACAACAAATCTCGTCAACCTAATCCCACAAACTAGTATACAGATCTAATTAGTTGAAATCTTGGGCCAACTTTGGATATCAGTTTTGCGAAATTAGCCATTTACAGTCATCTTCTGATAAGTTATCGTGTCATTAACCACAGGAAGGTTAGAAAGTAATGTATCAAAACGATCTCTCCACAATACAAAAAGGGAATTAATGCTCATCTTCAAAAAAGAAGGCCAGAAGAGACTCTCTCTACTGATTGTGCTACATTCTATTGTTCGAATACAGGTCAGCAGAACGCCCCGTTGCTCCAGACAGTCAGAAGAGGAAAGACAGACTCCCATTGTCGTGGTTCTCTTTCATGTTTATTTATTTCATCACCACTTTCCATTGCACTTTAGTACTTTCTCTTCCATTACTAAACTGCCTGAACATCTTGCAAGCACAGGAATATTGACACACAGTCCTCTTTTTTATTTAATTATTCTTTTTTTATATTTCTCGAAGTTTTTATTTGGCTAATCTCTTACCTCACTCTGTTTTGAGGTCAAGTGATCCAGCTCATTTGCCTGTAACCCCTAAAAGTTTGCCATTCTTTTTTCTTTTTTTTTGATTCCGCGTACTCTTACTGATTGTTCCTTTACAGAGTAAGGCAATTAGTGTCATTATAGCATTTAGGTACTTGCTCATGGCATTTTTGAGAAGCTAATAGCAGGAATAAAAGATAAATAAGTACAGAAGATATTTTTTTACAAGTCATGCAGTAGTGGCAACAGTAGGCCAAAGTTTTAAGTTTCTTCTTGCGAAAAGGAAACGTAATACGGAAGTGTAAACTTTGACAGTGCTGTCAGCTCGTCCTGGTAACTGATAAAAGATAAAAAATTACTTGAAGTCATGTGTGTTATACATGTCTTGAGTTTTGATAACAGGAAACTAAGTAAAATAATAACTGCATTTGTAGTTTAGTTCCTGATTTTTTCTCATGGTGATTGCGCAATGAATTATTGAAATTAATAAATAAATAAATAATTTGTTTTTTTTGCAAAGAAAAATTGCCAGTTGTTGTTATTTGTCACATCTGAAACATGATTTCTGACCTAAACAGATACAAGTCAATCGGGGCAATTTCGATCCCCAATTTCTCTATTTTTAAGTGACCCACTCATATTTGAATAGTATTATTGTATTTACTGGCATAAAACTAAAGAATAACTCCTAATGTATTGTCACCAAAAATTAGGAAATAATTATAAAAACCGTTTTAAATGAATTAATCTGGTACAACGATGTCATTATATTTAGGGTAACCTTGAGCCATGTCAGAAATGTTATTTTAAAAAGATTTATTTTAATAAACATATAGTTGTGCTACTTTGAACTAGAAAAATAAAATTTCTAGATATTTATCATTTTTTATTTTACAATATCACAGTATTTTTTATAATTCATGTTAGTGCACAGAACAATTTAAAGATTTTCAACAACTTCCAACCAGCATTCAAAACTTGCTTCCAAGCTGGGACTTAGAATTACTGAATGATAAAATTATCTGTGTACCGTGTAGCAAACTTATTTCGTAAATTTAAAAGTAGAAAACTGATTTTATAAGATAGTCAGTAGAGTGGATCTTCTATTTTTTTTTCTAAAGTGAAATATACTAAAAAAATGCAGTGGTTCAATGTTAATCTCCATAGATCAAAGTTACCCTGAATGATTGTATTAATCTTAATCCGGTAATTCTGATATATATATATATATATATATATATGTGTGTGTGTGTGTGTGTGTGGGGAATTTTCCAATTTGACTTATTACTGTGCTTATAGACTTACTGAACTATTTACCATACTCGCGGACAAATACTTGGATGCACGGTGTGACGCGGCAGTGCGGAAGTCGATTCATTCATTCATTCATTCAGACGGTATGAGACAACAAGGAGCGATGTCTGAGATGTTGTAGTTTGGATGTGTTTAATTCTATGTTTAATGTGATGTGTTCGTCATTAATAAATATCGTGTTTGTGCTAAATTATGTCATTGATTATTAATGAAATACACTCTAGATATACATCTGAGACCACACATATATATTTTCGAGTGGGTCAGACGATGTACTTGCGAAATCTGCAGCGCACTCACAACTTCATCTGAGTTATGACAATGCTCCGATTTCTTATATCAAAAAACAGAAAGACATTCGTACTATGAGCTTGTGGCAAAATGAACGGTCATCAACTCCCAAAGGCAGTGTTACAAGGAGGTTCTTCCCCTCTGTGACTGTCAAAAGAGTAAAAATCAACTTAAATCAGTTAAACTTACACAAGTGCTTTCAGGTCACGCGTGAAGAAAGGCTTTTCTTTTCAGGTTCCACCATGTTAACGCTCCTGTCTGTTCTTGTGACGAAACTCAAACACAAAATATTGATTATTTGCTTTTCAATTGCCCTCTGCTTGACTTCGAAGGGCCTGAACTTATTAAATTTTTTTCGTACGAGTGGACTGTCATGGCCTTCAAGTTTTGACTTTTTGCCTGGCTGTTTACCCATTTTTATAAGCTTTGTTGAGAAAATTCCTTTTTGAAACGTTTATTTAACCTTTAGATTTAAAAAAAAATATAATTATAATCTGATTATCTGCTAATTTTGTTGTTGTTGCTTATGCCACTTTTAAATCCAAGCTCCTATACGTCAAACCGACTAGGGATTAAAGCAGTAAGGAGCGCCTTCCGTTTTCTAGATGAGCACCAATGGTGGAAGTACGACTTTGTCTGTTAATTTTTGTATGCTTTAATAACTAATGTTCACTCTAATCTTGATTGATTTGTTTTGTATCTAATTTTGTGTGTTAATATGCTGTTCATTGCTTTTGTGTACTTTGAGTTAATCTGGTATTGTTGCATTTATTTTTCAGTTGTATATACATGTTGTATGGCTTTTGCCATGGTGCATGTTGTTTATTGTTTAGATTATGGTAAAGTAACTCACAAAATTCAAATGATAAAAAAATTCTGTAAAACAACAAGTTCCGTCTAGAACTATACGAGCCTACTTTCCCGTATGCACTAAATTCAAATTCAAAATCTTGCTATCTCTTTCTCATTTAGTTTTAGTTCTTATTTACAGTTAGAGCCTCGATTATCCGAGGTAATGGTGGACCGAGGGTACCTCGGATAATCGAAAACTCGGATAACACGGACTCTGTAAAAATCGAGAGGGAAACATGGATTGAAATGAATGAAAATGTCTTCAAACATGTAAAAAAAGGGCATTTACTGTGCATATTATGAAATGAAAAAATGACGTTACATATATAAATATCTAATTTTACATGTACACATCAGTAGAATTACATGTTCCAGTTGAAATTGTCTTTTGAAGAAGTCTGTATATAGTATATATACGTTTCCGAAATTGGAGAATGTCGACAATCACCGGTCTGATAGATGGTGAATGTCGCCATTCTCCGATTTCGGAGATTCACCGTAAAGTATGTTTATATTGTTTGCTGTTTAACAGAACTCGCTCGCTTCTTTGCTGCCGCTTTGCGAAATAGTTGTAGCCGCAAAAGGTCTGTTGAAGTTGTATCTGACTGTTATTCTAGGTCATCATATTATAACTGACATCAGTCATCCAATTATATCACCAGAAAATAATTGGATGACTGATGTCAGTCAGTGACGCCGCCATCGGCAGCCAAAAAAAAAATTTTTTTTTCAAGGGAAAATGTACCTCGGTTAACCCGGAACTCGGTTAGTCGGGGCTCGGATAACCAAGGCGCTACTGTACTTCAAATATACCTTTTTCAACGGATAATAGGAGGGCTATTCAGAAAGTAGGGAACGTTTCCGCCTGACACCGCTAGGCGGGTGCCGATCGCGTATGTGTTCCCAATTTGTTTGGTGACTATGTGGAAAAGCAGTATTTTAGTCGCTCTTTCAGATGTATATAATAAAATTTTTTTTCTTGTACTTAGTTTTTTTTAAATTCAAAAACGTTCCTTACTTTCTGAATAGCATTCGTACATATTCATTCATTCCCTCATTTATTCAGTAATTCGTTTATTCATTCATTCATTAACTCATTCATATTCATTCATTCACTCATTTATTCATTCATTCATTCGCTCATTCATTCATTTACTCTTTTATCTATTCATTCATTCATTCTTTTACTTATCCATTCATTCATTTATTCATTGAGAAATATCCTTAAAAATCCCGATTAAAAAAATTCATAGGAAAATAGGCTCGTTCAGTTCTTGTTGAACATCGTATCTGTACATGTTATACAGCGCAATATCTTTCCGATAAAGTTTGTTGCAAGCAAATCCGTCGGTTTGATCAGGATTTATATGAAATTGAAATTTCCCGTAGGCGCTAATGTGAATTTGGTACCTTTACATTATCACAGCGCAAATTTTGGCGACAGCAGACGACTTTGTCGCGACTTTTTGGCGACAGCACACGAAAAAAAAGTTACCAGCAACGATGTTCCTTTCGGCGTTGGCTGCATCATTATTGGCGAATTTATCGCCTGCGCCGAATGGAAAAATAACAATATTATTTTTTTGAACGGTTTAAAAATGTACAAAAATTGTTCAAATCAATATTTCACGCCGAGAGCTTCTTCCAATAAGCTTGCTCATAGGAACTTGGATCTTGTGCCCAGAGTTTACATAATTTGCTTCATTTTCGCCTATAGGCGGTAATGTTAACATTTTTGGAACTGTTCAACATCGAACGAAAACATGTTGTTCAAATCAAAAGCAAAATATGGAAATGAGATGTCCTCGCCGAGATCTTCCGAATGCAAAAAGAATTTTTCGAATCGGACAATTCGTTCCAAAGTTATTAGGGGGGACAGACAGACAGACAGGCAGACCGACCGACACATTTTACCCCATCCCAAAACCCTATTTTCAAATTTTTTATTTTTCAATCTTTATTTAATTACTTAACTTATTTTTGACTTTTTTTGATTTCTAACGATATTTTCCCGATACCATTAAGCCTTCTTTCATGCTTTATTATTATTTTTTAACTTTTACGGGAAAGTAGGCTAAATAACGTATATTATAGTTATTTATCTTCGTCTTCAATTCTTTTGAATTAAATTGCGGCTGAAAAACCATCTATTATTTTTTGTCGTTCTTGAATTTTAATGCAAAAAAAAGGTAATTTTCAAATTTTTAACGAAATTCTAATAAGAAAATATCGTAGCTGTGTATCATGACAAATTTCTGTTCCTTTCTCCTCCTCTGGTTCCGCTCCTTCTCCAAGCAAAAGCTCGCTGCTCCGCGCTCTTGCTCCACTCTCCTGACCACTCCCTGATTTTCTGGTTATTACGAGCATAACTCGGATTTAGTGAGCATTTTCTTCAGGATAAGGCTTTTTATTATCATGTAAAACATATTCTCGTCGGAAACAAGCTTCCCTAGTCCCGCAGTGGACCAGTCGGTAGAAGTTCGGTTCCCATAGAACACCGAAAGTGAAGCAACATCAACTTAGGTCAGTGTTTGGGAGGGTGACAACCTCTCGCGGCTGGTTCCTGTGAGTCCGTGTACGCTAAAGGGAGCTGGTGCACGTTAAATAGGTCGAGGCTCCAATGTCCTCCAAGTGAAACGATACCTCTGGGGGTGACGGTCTCTCATCTGGGAGCTGGTTCAAAAAAATTAAGAAACCACATATAAAGGGGCGGAAGTCGGACTCCTGTCTATAAGGGCCCCGTAAGACTCAGGAGCAGCGCACCCAATCTTCCTCGCTGCGCGCGAGGATACGACAACAACAACAAGCTTCCCGAAATTCAAATGAAATTTTGATCGAAAAACTTGACATTTTACGGAAATTGAATAATAGCACAAAAAAATGTTAAATTTTGCAGAAAGTATGGCTTATCTTTATTTATAGTTTAAATGCCGACAATAGCCAAAAAAGAACAAGAAGTTCCGTCTAGAACTATACGAGCCTACCTTCCCGTATACAGCAACTTCAAATTTATGATCTAGTTCTCTCTCTCTCTTTCTCGTTTAGCTTTAGTTCTTAATTGCTTCAAATATACTTTTTTCAACGATTAATACATATTCATTCACTCATTTAATTATATTTTCATTCATTTGCTCATTTATACACTCATTTGCTCATTCTCTCTTTCACTTATTCATTTAATCATTCATTAATTCAAAAATATTCTTGAAAATCACGATCAACAAATTTCACAGGAAAATAGGGTTGTTAGTTCTGGATGAACTTTCTATCTGTACAATGTTCTACGTTATAAGAGCTCTCCGATAAAGTTTGTTCCAAGCAAATCGGTCCGTTAGATCAGGATTTATATAGTATTGAAATTTCCCCGTAGGCGCTATGTTAATTTTTTAAACTATTCAAAAATGAACAAAAAGTGTTCAAATCAATATTCCACGCCAAGAACTTCTTCCAGTGAGCTTGTTCATGGGAACTTGGATCTTGTACCCAAAGTTTACATCATTTGCTTCATTTTCACCCATAGGCGATAATGTTAAAAATTTTTGAACTGTTCAAAATTGAACAAAAAATTATTCAAATCAAAAAGTAAAATATGAAAATGAAATGTCCTCACCGAGATCTTTCGAATGCAAAAAGAATTTTTCGAATCGGACAATTCGTTCAATAGTTATTAGGGTGTGTGGTGGGGGGGGGGGGGGGGGGGGCAGACAGACCGACAGACCAACCGACACACTTTTTCCCCATCTTAACACTCTACTTTCAAATTTTTTATTTTTCAATCTTTATTTAATGAATTTATTTTTGACTTTTCTTGATTTCTAACGATATTTTCATTATACCCATTAATCCTTCTTTCATGCTTTATTATTATTATTTTTACTTTTACGGGGAAGTAGCCTAAAAAGAAGAATATAAAGATTTTCTAAGTCACACTGGCTAGTTCCGCCCCCCCCCCCTCCTTGTTCAATAGATGATGAAAAATGAAAAGTAAGTCCTTTTTTAAGCTGTTAGTTTTACAAAATGCATTTTTATGCAGTTAGATTCCAATTTATACTGAATCCAGTAATTACGAATTCTTTTGTTTCTTCGAGACCAAACTTAACTCTTTCACTCTCTTTATAACAGAGCTCGACTGAATTTCAAATTATTTTATTGAATATGCATTAACTTATCTACAAGGAATTAAACGCTCTTCTTCGTCTGTGATAATGGGACACTCGTCTTTGTCGGGACAATTTTTTTTATTAGTGAAAAAAACCCTTTTATTTATACATTAAATGACAATTTCAAATTATAGCGGGTTATGCAAAATTACATGTTAATCTTATAATTAAACGTTGAATGTCGTTTAAAGGGAGCATTAAGCTATGTCAAGTATAAAAAAAATATATTGCTGACTTACTATGTGCTTTGAATAGACAGAAAGAGCGTAGGTCAAATTGTCAAATTCTGGCGCCAGTCGATTTGAAGCAGTAGCGAAACTCTTTTTTTTTTAAAAAATGTTTATTTCATTTAAGTCTTAACCCTTTTAGAGAAGAATGTTATACTTCAATGCTTCCTTCCTACTGTATATGCATACAAATTTTAGAGTTTAAGTCGCAAGAAATTAATGCGATTGGGAGACATAAGAAGGAAAAGGCGCGGGCGCATTTTTTATGCGCATATATATTAGTATGTCCAATTCAACACCTACTACTAATTTTTACGAGCGTTTTTTTCCCATTTTGCTCCTTGGTGATGCGCTTCCAATGAATAGGGTTTTTATTTTTGTTACAAAATTTAGCATGTTTTTCTTAACGTTAATTTTCTATCTTGCGTAAATGGTTTGAACTAGTTTAAATATGTGGTTGGCTGTAGGTGTACGTAAGTACGTAAGAAGTTTACGCCTTTGCAAATATTTATTCTTCTACAAAACTCATAAATAACAAGAAGTTCCGTCTAGAACTATGCCTACTTTCCCGTATACACCAGCTTCAAATTTATAATCTAGCTATCTCTCTCTCTTTCTCTTTTAGCTTTAGTTCTTAATTGCTTCAAATATGTCTTTTTCAACGGTTAATACAGATTCTTTCAATCATTCATTTATTCAGTCATTCATGTATTTATTCACTCATTTATTCATTCATTATTTTGCTTATTCATTTAATCTTTCATTAATTCAAAAATATTCTTGAAAATCCCGATCAAAAAATTTCATAAGAAAATAGGCTCGTTAGTTCTGGATGAACTTTTTATCTGTACATGTTCTACGTCATAAGAGCTTTCCGATAAAGTTTGTTCCAAGCAAATCGGCCCGTTAGATCAGGATTTATATAGGATTGAAATTTCCCCGTAGGCACTATGTTAATTTTCTTTTTTTTTTGAACTGTTCAAAAATGAACAAAAATTGTTCAAATCAATATTTCACGCCAAGAACTTCTTCCAGTGAGCTTGTTCATTGGAACTTGGATCTTGTACCCAGAGTTTACATAATTTGCTTCATTTTCGCCCATAGGCGCTAATGTTAAAATTTTTTGAACTGTTCAAAATTGAACAAAAAATTGTTCAAATCAAAAAATAAAATATGGAAATTAGATGTCCTCACCGAGATCTTTCGAATGCAAAAAGAATTTTTCGAATCGAACAATTCATTCAAAAGTTATTAGGGGGGGGGGGGGGGGAAGACCGACAGACACACTTTTTTCCCCATCTCAAAACCCTACTTTCAAATTTTTTATTTTTCAATCTTTATTTAATTACTTAATTTATTTTTGACTTTTCTTGATTTTTAACGATACTTTCACGACACATTAAGCCTTCTTTCATGCTTTATAATTATTTTTTTTACTTTTACGGGAAAGTAGGCTAAAAACGAAAATGAAATAAAATAAATTTGTAGTGAGTTCCCTATATCTTCAGAAGAAAAATATTAGCACAATATATATGATTGCAAAAAAAAAAAAAAAAAAAACATACGGAATTATCTGACACGCCCTGAACATTATGTAGAACTAAAGAAATACCGTCACTGGGGACTGTTCATAAATGATGTCACACTTCTTTTCAATATATTTGAGCCCCTCCGTCCCTTTGTCACAAAATGATACACTTCAATCTATCTCCTACCCCCGTTTGTCACTTGTCACGCTATATTATATATATACTTGCAGTTCAGAAACAAAGCGCTGCGTTATAGATCATGTTTCTAATTTTATTTTTGAACTTTTAGTGACATTTGTGAGCATAATAATAATAATGATTACATATGTACTTAATTTTTATAAAATGAGGTTAAGGTTTATAACACAAAAGATAATCAGTACAGAACAGTAAGATATATTATTTGTTCGAATTCTCAAAAAATGACCCACGCAATTTTATCTTAAAAGAAAATTTCCTTTTAAACTTTTAAGAAGTAAATTTAAACCTTAATCAACATCTGTGTTCACGACACAAAATGATCAATGAAACTTTAAAATGAAATTATAAAAATCGAAAAACGTTTAAAATAAATTTCATTTGCTGATTTTAAAGGTTTTTATATAAACTAAAATGTGTAACGTTACACTTCTTGTTACCCCTTCCCCCCCCTTGTCACAAACTGCCACAATTTCTTGAAAACCCTCCCCTTCGAAGCGTGACATTATTTATGTATGACTTCTTGAATAGGACAATACTAATTAGGGTTGCCAAGCATAGAAACTGCAAATATGGGACAGCAGTGGCTCACCGAGGGGGGCGGGGCGGGAATCCGGACACTGGATATTGGTTTCCGGTATCCGATGGATTTTTAAATATCCGGAATCCAATATCCGGCCACAGCACGAACGATGCGGTTTTCGGGAATGTCAATTTTGATTTTTAAAATTTAATTAATTAGTACATTTTGAAAACATATGTAAATTAAAAACTTATTAGATATTTGGGAGCTGTGGGTAAAAGATGCATAAAATTTGCCGGTTTGAAACATCCAGATATCCAGGTACGGATCCGTCACACAATGGTCACCGGATGCCTGAGATCCGGCAAAATCTATCTCCGGGCCGGAATACGGGACTTTTGGCGTCCCTTACTGAAGCTCTCCTGGACGCGGGACAATTTCTCAAAATATGGAATGTCCCGGAAAATCTGGGATGGTTGGCAACCCTGATTGAGAAGGAAAATAAATTAGACCATTGCATGCTTCGCTTCGCAATCAATCGACAAACGTAAGGAGACTGCAAATTCGCTCGAAAAAGGGGGTGGGTGAACCCTAATTAGTGTTTTCGATCAGGCCTGCTATTTCGAAATTTTTCCAGGGAGAAGGGTGGGGGGCAAAGGGGCACTCTTTATGCATTATATTAAAAAAAACAACAACAAAATAGTCGTGCACATTCATAAAAGTGCATTATATTCTCAAAACTAGAGGAAAATGTCTCTCCTGATCCCCTAAATGACAATCTTGTTTTTCATAACAAATCAGTAAAACATGTTTGTTACTGATTCACCCTATGGTGTGAATTCATAACAAAAAGAAACACACACACAACGTTTCCTTTTAAGGTGCATTCATACCTACTGCGACGGCAACAAGCGACAGCTACAAAAAATTTCAGCTCACGTCATTAGTTCTACAAAATGTAACAACCTTGTTCTCATGTTGACTGATTGGCATTTCTTGTTCTGTCATTGGAAATTACTTCACATGGTTGCTGATTGCTTGGGAACAGATACATCATAGTTGTTAGTTTGATTGTTTGATAACGAAAGCAGCAGTCTACTACGACAGGCGCAATTATCGTGAATGCACCTCACAGTCCATTAGCCAAATTTGGCAACTTAGTAGGAATGGGTTAACGTTTTTAAAGCAGTAGGAATGCAACTAGGTTTAACTGAATTCGCGCCAAACTTTTCTTCCATGTTAAATATGAAATAGTTGAAATTTTTTTAAAATACTGCATTTTCTTTTAAAATACTAAGTTAAGAAACTGCTTTTTAAAAAATATTTTTGCAAGCAAAACAGTTATTAAAAAATTAAAATCAAATATTTTGAATCTTTCTTCAAGAAAGTTTCGAATTGTTCTTAAATATGTGCCCAAAACTGTGCTCAAATATAACATGAATTAGCTTTTAAAAGCAATTTATAGAGTTTTTTGAAAAAAATATCATCATGAATGATTTTCTTAGAAAAATATTAAAAAATATAATTGTATTTAAATTGAAGCCAATCATGATTAGTTTAAATCTATTTTCTATAAGCGTTTTAATAGTCAGATTAAAGAAAGAAAGAAAAAAAAAAAATTCTCCGTAAGCTATTTATTTCCAGTAATAAATGGCAGCCCAATCCATAGGGCAATTTTTGTTAAAGCGGTATATTGAAATGTTCTTCAGACCATGATTGATTTAAGAAAAGAAATTCACTTAGTCTATCTAAAAAAAAAAATGCTAAAAAAGGCTTCCTTCTATGGGAAGGAGATGGGAAGTATGATTTTTGGATTTAAAATTGATGCATACGATGAATGTGCGCTTCGCTCAACCTTAGCCTTAAGCCATAAAATGGTACCATCTAATCCGAAGGTTAGGGAATTATTAGATATTGGCCTTTAAAATTGACACATTTTAGATACAGTACATTTTCCATAGCATTTGGAATTGCTTATATGTTACCGTTTGTGAAATTGTTAAAGTAGCAGGTGCAAGAACAGACACTGATTGAGCCACATTTGTGAATTTTGTATTAATTATTATCCGTTTGTGAATTCTGTATTAATTATTGTTATACTTAAAAATTTTCTGGAATTTCAAAATGAATGAATAACTAAATAAAGAACAAAATAATAAAATTGTCTATGAATTTATTGCCTTACTCTGGATAATCAGCGACGTATGCACAGATGGTTCTGCCAGTTTCATGACAAGATTGAGGTCCTGGTAAGAACAGAGGGCTGCACCACATGAGACACGGAAGAATAAATGTAGTAAGAAGTAACAAAACCACCTATGGAAGAATATTAAGAAAATAAATAGAATGTTTGACTACAAATAAATATTTACTCAGTTTCTCAGTTTCGTTTACTTTAAATTACCTTAGTCTAATCCTTAGCATCACTAATATGTACTAAATATACTTCTATTGTTTTCTGTAGGATATCAGTTTTTCTAAACATTTTTTTCACGCACTAACGGAAAATTACTATAACCACAATTAATTTCAACATAGATATCATAACAAATCAGTAATTTTTCATTATAGTTCTTATTTCTTTGAAGAAGCGAGGTTATCCTCAAAAATTCTTTCATATTCTTCCATCAATCCTTACTCAACAGTCAGATGGTTGAAGATTTCTTAAAATTACGAGCACAAACTTCGAGTTTAACAAGAAGTTCTGCCTAGGATTATACGAGCCTACTGTTCCATACACACCAACATCAAATTTATAATCTACCTATATATCTCTCCTTCCCATTTAGCTTTAGCTCTTAATTACTTCAAATATACCTTTTTCTACGATTAATACATATTCCTTCACTCATTCATTCATTCATTTATTTATTCATTCGTTCACTCATTCATGTGTTTAGTCACTAACTCATGTATTTTTTCATTCATTCATTTATTTATTCTTTCATTCACTCATTTATTCATTCAGTCATTAAGAAATGTCCTTTAAAATCCAGGTCTAAAAAAATCACGGGAAAATAGGCTCGCTCAGTTCTGGATGATTTTGGCTTCTGTACATGTTGCTCCGTTATTAAATCCTTCCGATAAAGTTTGTTCCAAGAAACGCGTCCCTTAGATCGGGATTTATATAGAATTGAAATTTCCACGTTCCTTATTTCACGTCGAGAACTCCTTCGAAGAAGCTTGTTCAAAGAGACTTGGATCTTATGTCTGGGGTCTTTGCTATTTCCCCCATAGGCGCTAATGTTAAGTTTTCTGAACTGTTCAAAATTGAACGAAAAAATGTTAAAATCAAAAAGTAAAATATAGAAATGAGATGTCCTCACCGAGATCTTTGGAATGAAAAAAAAAAAAAAAAAATCTTTCGAATCGGAGAATTCCCTTAAAAGTTATGAGGGGGCGGGGGTGGCAGACAGACGGACATATCGACAGACACAAATTTTCCCCCAACTCAAAACTCTACTTTCAATTTTTTTATTTCAATCTTTATTTAATTAATTCGCATATTTTTGAAATTTTTTTAACTTTTAAAAATACAATTTTCACGATGTATTAAGATTTTTTTTCATACTTTTTAAAAACTTTTACGGGAAAGTAGGGTAAAAAATGAAAAAATTCGGTAACTGTTACTCTATTTAACCGCTTTTCTGTCATGCAATACTTTTACTCTAATTGGCGCCATTTGGACTGTATATTTCTTTTCCTTCAAACTATGTTTCAAGTGTCAGTATTGGTTAATGGCTTAACATTTGTTAACTTAAATGTACATATTTATTTACTATTGTAAATGGTGCTTTTCTTTCTTCTGTTTTTTTTTGTTAGCTAAATATTTGTTTCTCTGATTAAAGTTCTATTTTATTTGAAGTTTTAGGAAATTATGTTCATATTCTAATGGAGATTTTTAGAGAGTGTTAACCGTGTTGTAAGAGGGTGTAAACCCTCCTAACACACGCTGACTTTATTCTGATGGGGAGCCGTTGTTCTTATTCTGATGGGAATCTTGAGATAAACTGTTGGAAATATTTAAGAGCTGTTGACTGTAGATTAATGAGTTTTGTCTAATAAGAATATTATATAATGATGATTTTTAAAGAACTTTTACTGTTCTAATGCACGCTTTTAACCAATCTTCTAATGCGAATTTTTAACTAAATTTCTCCTTATTTATTTACAGCTAAATGTTGGATATGTGATGCATGATTATTTTTTCACCGCCAGGGAATGATGAAATGTTCGAATTAGTCCGTGCAACGCCGGGCACGTCTTCCAGTAAGCAATAAAGACAATAATGTCTCTACCTAGTACAAGAAAAAAAAAAAAAAAAAAAAGCTTTGTTGCCAACATATATCAGTAAGGCGTGTGATCACCTCTGCCGGAGATGCAGGCTCGACAATGACGATTCATGCTTGCAAATAGCTATATTTCTTAATTGTTCCCGACATATCAGAAAGCATAATATAATAGCAACTGCTAAAATGAACATGTTTTTACACTGTTAAAAATTCCTGAAAGAAAATAGTAAAATAACCATTTATTTGATTGTTATTTTACCATATTTGATTACAACAGTTGAATAACCATTAAAAAGATGGTACTCAAACCGCTGATTGTGAAAAAAATCGTTTACTATTCTCAGTTTACCCTAAAGAACGTTTAACTAACCGTAATTTTCAAGTGCTCAATAAGAATCGGACGTCCATCTTGGTTGCGAAACCTTACCGGTCGTACGTTGTTAAAATATAAATAAAGATTTATCAGTTCAAATCTGCATGTGTATATAAAAAAAGAAAAAAATAACAAGAAGATCCGTCTAGAACTATACGAGCCTACTTTCCCGTATTCACCAACTTGAAATTTATAACCTAGCTAACTCTCTCTCACTCTTCCTCGTTTAACTTTAGGTCTTAATTACTTCAAATATACCTTTTTCAACGGTTAATACATATTCATTCACTCACTCATTCTTTCATTTATTCAGTCATTCGTTTATTTATTCATTCATTTTTCTCATTTATGTATTTATTCACTATTCACTCATTTATTTATTTTTCACTTCATACATTCATTTATCTATTTTATTATTTATTCACTGATTTATTCGTTTATTCCATCACTCATTCACTTAATCATTCACTCATTCGAAAATATCGTTAAAAATCCCGATCAAAAAATTTCATAAGAAAAAGAGCTCGTTCCGTTCTGGTCCAACTTTGTATCTGTACATGTTCTACGGCCAAACATCTTTCCGATAAATTTTGTTCCAAGAAAATCGGTCTGTTAGATCATGATTTATAAAGGATTGAAATTTCCCCGTAGGCGCTAATGTTAATCTTTTTTTTTTTTTGAACTGTTTCATAATGAATTCCTTCATCCCGGCGCAAATCTCGCCAAGGCAACAAAACACGCAAAAGGTTACCAGCGGAGGTATTCCGTTTGGCGTTCGTTGCATCATTATTGGCGACTTTATCGCCTGCGCCGGGATAAAGGAAAAAGTACCGTTAATTTTTTTGAACTGTTCAAAAATGAACAAAAATTGTTGAACTCAAAAAATATTTTCCTTCGAGAACTTTTTAGTAATCTCGTTCATAAGAACTCGACTCTTATGCCCATTTACATAATTTGCTTCACTTTTGCCCATAGGCGCTAATGTTAAAATTTCTTGAACTGTTCAAAATTGAACGAAATATTGTTCAAATCAAAAAGTAAAATATGGAAATGATATGTCCTTGCCGAGATCTTTCGAATTCAAAAAGAATTTTCCGAATCGGACTATTCTTTCAAAAGTTATTAGGGGGGGGGGGGGGGCAGACCGACAGACAGACAGACCGACCGACACACTTTTTCCCCATCTCAAAACCCTACTTTCAAATTTTTTATTTTTCAATCTTTATTTAATTACTTCACTTATTTTTAACTTCTCTTCATATTTAACGATATTTTTCGGTACATTAAGCCTTCTTTCATGCTTTAATATATATTTTTTTTTACTTTTACGGGAAAGTAGGCTAAAAAGTGGCTTAAGCAGTGGTTACTAAATAGAAACACATACACACGCAAATAAAAAATTGGAGACATCGGATTCCCGAACTGTTTTCGAATGAGTGAACCCATAATTCGAGCTGCTGAAGCTTGTTTGTATTTAATATTTGCAGCAAATAAAATGATTTTCGTCAATATACAGTAAATTTAAACCAAAAATGACTTTGGATCTAATTAAAAACGGAAATCTCAATTTTAAGGCAGTTTGCCTGTTGGAAAAGAAGATTTATTGATACATAAAAGGCCGCTTTACGCGGTGTAGATGGCCGAATGACTACGGCGCTAGGTTGGTATACCATACAACCGGGTTCGATTCCCGTACGCTTCGTTTACGGTTTCTACGCCTCGAAATGTTTCAAAAACGGTAAAAATTTTGTTTTGAAACTATTTTTAAATGGTTATAAAACAAAACTTTATATAACTTTTTTGTATTTACGGCTTTTTAACCAAGCTGATTAGAAATGGTAAAGATAGAAAAATGTTCCAAACCGTAAACTTAACGGTGAATTAGATGGACAGACTGCTGCCGGTTATTTAATCGTTATTTCATGATGAAATTTCTAACAGTGCAGTCACAAAAAAGGAAATTGTGCCGACCATGAATTCGCTAAATCGGAGATTGTTGTATCAGAAGTTTTGCACAAATGGCTATAAAGGTGTCGAACATTATGCAATGGCGCATTATTAATTCTTCTCTCGTGTCCGCACCAGACTTCTGCTCGCGAGAACAGAATAGACAATGAATCTGAAAGGTCATCGGACCGTGACGGGATTTCGGGGATTCCCTCAACTTATTCCGAGCGGGATAATTCTATGTTGACAACTGGGCGCCCTTTGTTCACCTCTTGTTCTTAATGAGAAGAATGTTCTTTATAGAAGTCATTCTTCCTTTCGAACACACCCGAAGATGCAATTTCTTTTTATTTATTATTATTTTTGGTTAAAGACAGACACGGGTTTGTGATTTCCGTTGGCTATTATTTCTCCCCCCTTTCCTTTTAAATAATGTTATTGTCTTTTTTTTTCTTTAACAGGAAATTCGGAAAGTCCCAACATACATCAAGGGGTCATCTAGAAAGGAGAATTAACGGTTTAGAAATTTTCATTCAGATTTTTGTAATGAATTTTCAGTCACGTTTGGTATTTTACCTTGACATGTCACAGATTAGAAAACGAGTATAGGAGAGTAACTGACCTCAAAGCGTTCTGGAAAATGAATCGATTGCTCTTTTCTATCTGTATCGATGCAAGTCAAAAATTATAGTGCGAATCAAAAGCCAAAATGAAATCCTTACTAAATTGTATTAAAGATAGAATGGCTATTGAATTTGTGCCAGCAAATTCAGTACTGTAAAGAAAATGTCTTTAGAAATTCGGAGACGGACTTAGTAGTTTTTGCAGTGGGAAAGGGTTGCTTTGCATTCTGACATAGTTTAATAGAATATATAAGAAATGCAATCTAAAAGTTGTGGTTTTTCTATGGGGATTAAATTTTTTTCATTTTCTGTTTTCTAACACTTCAGTATCGTCGTATGTTTTGCGAAACAAAATAATCCTTAAATGTTTGATGGAAAGAAAATATCACAACAAATTATTCTTATAAATTTTTATTCTTAAAATTTCTGACACGAATTTCATAATTTTAAAGTTCCTTTTAACACTGTAAAAAAACTACACCACAAAAATTGTTTCAGCTTCAGCAACAACTCTAATATAGTAATACATAGGCACACACACACGCACACAAATTTTCTTTACAAAACTAACTACAGCATGAACCGCCACAATAATTAAAGTCAGTGTTCCTTTTTGTTACTCAGAAACTCCGCAAACTGTAGGCAAGTTGATAAGAATTTTTTCTTCCACTAAATATACGTTTTCTTATATTTACTTTTTCCCATTATATATTTTGGAGAGATAAACATAAAAATGAAAACATGTTAACGAAAATAATGCAAAGCACAATACTTTTGTCTGATAGATGAGAAAAAGATCGGGGAAAGTTTAATCTTTCTTTCAATCGTATTTACTTGCTCAAGAGCCCCAACGTTCTATACGAAGCACATTTCTTCCGATTCTAGTCAGCAAAATTGCCTCCCTGGAGGACTTCTCAAGGGGGTAGTCCTCGTTTGCCAATTAAAGAGGACAAAATCAGCAGCAACAGCTACTTCACATCGGGCCAGTCATTTGGGCGATCAGGGGGGCTGGGACACATGTCCCCCCTGACTTTAGAAATACCTTGCATTTGAATATGTGTTTATGTATTTTGTTGTTTTTTTACTTATAATATGCATTGAATCGCCCACCTGGAAAATTTTGAAATGAAGGGTCTGCTTCACATTTTTGTTTCACAAAGTGGTGACTGCAATCCTAAACATTTTCATTATAAGACAAATACGTTACAGCTGAGTCACGAGTTGAACCTGATCTAAAATAAGTTATTTTCCTAAAAGAGCGCCACCTTGCATTGGTATCAATTTTTATCAAGTGATTTTTACATCAAATATCAACATAGTCAAGAATTATTTTTCTTCCGGCTCTTTACGTCAGCATATCAATGTTAGTGTTTATCAATAAGAAGGAGTGAATCCGTATGCCACTGTTTGTGAGTGCATGGCATTCAGTGCAACAGTCTCAAAAGACGCCCATCTTCGAAAAGCATCAGCGGACGTTGGCAACCAATATTTCTCAATGTTGACGTTTGAACTTACCGCAACTGCAGCCTTTTCTTACATAATTAATCCCTTTAAATGTTCAGTATCAGTCAAAAACACAAAACGAGAAATAAAACGGAATTTTAAACTGGTTCCTACTAAATTTATGCATGGGAGAAAGCCTTCGTACACCATACACGCGTAAGTATAACAGTGTCATTAGTGCGAAGCATCATGTGAAGAAGAAAAGCTCAAAGCATTGTGAGACAGTTTCAAAATCCATCAAAATGTAAGAGCTCCCCCTTTACGCTATTGCAATAATAATCCAGAGAAGTTTATTAAAGGTAAGCATTACTATTTAGGTTATACATACATTTAAAAATTTAATTACTGCACTAGGAGCACCACAATAATGGAGAAGCTGTACCAATAAGAATAATCTTAATTGCAACAAGTTCCATTAGGTAACCCACAAACAGCATACATATATTTGTATAATGTAAAGGAAAACATATATTACCACAACTAAAGACACATTCAATTCAACTGTATAAATAGTGAAACAAGAACAAACAATATTTTTATTAGAATTAGAATAAGCAAGGTTGTTATCAGAAAAATCTTACTTGATTCGTTTTACTAAGCATTGTTTTCAATTAACAAAGCAAAAGCCATTAAAAAACGAAGGACGTAGTTCATAACGGAAATAATTGTTATATTTAGGGATTCATTACTGCTTTAAAATGTGGCTTGTAATTTTAAAAGGTCGCCATTTAATTAAAAGCAAAGATAATGTTACATTTGTTTTAAGTCTTCTAATTCGTTCAGTTCCTTAAAAAAATACTATATCAAGATAGTTTTTAGAGAAATTCATAATACGATGAAGTATTTTTGTTTTACAACTTATGCAATCGTAACTTCGATAGTGCTGTTATAATTGAATGTTCTACAAATAAGCAAAAATGATACCAAATGATACGTTTCCTCCTAAGAAACAATCAATTTCTTGCATCATGTTTTTTGGTTAGTTAAAGTAGAAATGATGTCAGAAAGGTTGAGTTTTAAAAAAGGTTGATAATCTTAAAGTTAAGCTTTCAACTCCGAGTCTGCTTATAAAAGTAATTTTTGTTTTTAATTCATTAATAATAAGCTTAGTAAATAGCACATATGTGTGTTTATTTTGTGTTAAATTTCATGTGTGTTAAATTTCTTCCGTCTTGTAGGCAGAATGTACCTTATTCATGTAAAATACACAACAGTGAAGAAAATATTATTTGCATAATTCCCATGGAGTAGGACGTGCATTTGAGAAAAATGTTTGGTTTGCTTTAAAGTTTTTTATTAGCTAGAAATTAGAATTTTTCACAAAATGCATTCGCTTACAAAGCTTACAATATAAGAAATATTTGAAAAATAAAAAAAAATAAATAACATAAATAAATAGATACACATTACACTCCTTTTCAAAAAATTTTGGTGCTGGACGTACGCAGGCGGGAATGAAAATCTGTCAGAATAAATTCAAATTAAAAACTTTTTTATTTATAAAGTTGTAAACATGTGAATTTTATTTCTCATATAATCTGAGCGTGGAAATTCATAATGATATAAACGTTTTGTCTGCTATGCTTTTTCCTGAGAAGTTTTCAAAAATTGGCGTTGAACGTACAAAAACGGCGTTTGACATGCTGCAGTGTTCGGAAAAAGGAAAGGAATATTTTTCATGAAAACTAATTAATTTGTGGTAAAAATAATTTAAATGAAAAATACATTTTTAAGTATGCGTTAATGATTTTATTATATTACGTAAAATATAATTAATTATTTAATATAATATATTATGAACATTTGCTCAATGCCACATTCTTTTCGATATTTTTCTCGTGCGTCCTGTTCATCGGGTTGAATAATCTGTTTTAAAGACCAATCCCTTCTTTTTTCAAATTTTTTACAATATTTCATATTCATTAAGGGGTCATGTTTACTGCATGCTTCAAACCTCTAATGTCAAAAGCCCAAATCGCAAGTTCAATATAAAGTTGAAATATCGGAAAAGAAACTTTTCGATGTGAACTCATTCAAATGCAAAGCTTTTGCAAATGCGACTGAGCTTTTGATACAAAAATTGCAAAGAAAATGATTCACCGCTTTGACAGATGGGAGAAAGAATCACTAAAGAAGAAAATAGTATTTTAAAATGAAACGTGACATTTTGATTGATAAAACAGCTAAGTGAAGAACACCTAATGGAGATGTTGGTACATTCAGTTATGTTATTGACCCTTCATTGGACAAACAACCATATACCTTGAATAATAGAGAAATGTAAGTAAACAAATACAGTTATTGATTAATTCATAAAAAAAAACAGCTATAGAAAAAGGAAGATGGAACTGCAACTATTATTGGAAATATTAAGTTAGAAAACTTATTATCTTTAATGACAATAAAGAAGAATTAGTTGAAAGAAAGGAACGAAGAAATATAACACAGCAAGAAGGACGACATGAATAAATTTTATAAGATTGGTGTTTTGACGCCAAAACACACATTTTTTTTGCACAAGTTATTTTTAGTAGATACTGCCAAACTGCGTACCTGCATGTGTCTTCTCCACATATCTCCTTAGAAGTAAATGTTATCAGGACTCGCACTAGAGGAAATCCAGGTCCGTTTTTGGACCCTTCACAAAATTCCAATTAATCGAAAAGGACCTTTCACAAAATTCGAATCAATCAAAACCAGGGTTGGTTCGATTTTGCCCAACCCGAAAAAAACCGGGTGGGTTTTTTCAAAAAAACCCAGTTGAAAAAACCCGAGTGGGTTTTTTTCAAAATTGTCACTTAAAATTATATTTTACCTAAGTAAACTAATAAAAATACTGGTTGAGACCAAATGTAATACATACTTTCATAATACATACATCATATGTCATGGGTATAAGATTTTGAAGTATAGCTCAAAAAAAAAAAAAAAAAAAAAAAAAAAAAAAAAAAAAAAAAACCTTCTTGAAAAAACTTCAAAATTCTTGCTCAAAATTGAACTCTACTTATGTAAATAAATAAAAATACTGGTCTCGACCAACATAACACATACTTTTATAATACATACATTATATGTGATGGCTAAACTTTTTTGAGAATTGGCTAAAAAATAAAAGCCCACTTAAAAAAACCCAAGGGTGGGTTTTTTCAAAATTTTTGATTAAAATTGAACTTCACTTATGCAAACAAATAAAAATACCGATTTAGACTAAACATAATAACATATTTTCATAATATATACCTTATATGGCATGGGTATAAAATTTTGAGGGTTGGCTCAAAAATAAAAACCCACTTAAAAAACACCTGCAGGTAGGTTTTTTTCAAACTTCATGCTTAAAATTGAACTCCAGTTATGTAAACAGAAAAAAATATACTGACTTAAACCAAACATATTTTTATTATGGATAAAAACTCGATGTGTTTTAAATTGTTCTACATAATCAAAATAAAAAAAAATTCTCACAAAATATTTTTCTACTTAAAAAAGTATAGAAACAAATGCCTCCCAACACCCCTCTCCTCCAAAAAAAAAAAAAAAAAAAAAAAAAAAAAAAAAAAAAAAAAAATCAATAATTTCACTCAAAATGAGATATGTTTTAAAAGAAACTCAAAAGTGGCAGCAGACTTATGCCCCTTGGGCTGAATAAGAGAAGAAGAAAAACCCATACATCTCTATGCCTAAGTATTATTAACAACTAATTCAAAATATTAGCCAGTGAGCATATTTATATATTTTAAAGAAATAAAATTAAAGGGGTATGTGCACACGCAGAGAATATGTTTAGCAAAATATATAATGACTGAATCTATCATGAGACAAGAATACTTTGGCAACATTCATCAAAATATTAAAATCTGGAGCATAAAATTTCATTCAATACTATGCAAAATTCTAAATTAAATAACACATTATACTTCTATGGACTTGTTTTTGTATGTTTACTTTTTTCTTTTTATTAGATAGAAAAACTTGCCCCATATTTTAAAAAAGCTGAAAGAAAAATGCTGGTCAAGGACGTGCGAAAATATTTTTGCCTATTGATTTTTTATATATTAAACTTTATTTTTTTTCCGCAATGAAAATTGATAAAAATTATATGTCCCGGGGGATGCGTAATATTTTTTTTTTTTTCGAGTTTCCACCTCCGATTTTTGCGTATTTGACGCTCTATAGTGCGTCTTAAGCATCACTGTATGTTAGAGATTGCAGTAATTTTGAAAGTAATTAGCTTAAACTCTTTTAAACATAGAATAATTGCAATTAAGTAGGCTTAAAAATAACTTGTTTCTTAAACCCTTTGATGAGATTTTATTGAACACTAAAAATAGAATAAACAAGGGGCTAAGTAATTGATTTTTAAAAAGGAAATTTATATTTGTAAAGGACAAAATAGAAAAATTAATATTTAAAAGACAATTATTCTATTTTTTCAAAATTCATTTTTATTAAAACATAAAATGTTATTGAAAGACAAACATAATTTTTGTATTTCCTTTTAATTAATACCATTATGTGTAGGCAACCTCTTGAAAACAAAAGTTAAGAAAACCTGAAATTTTTGAAAGAACATAGCAAAAGCCTGAAAAAAACCCAATAAAACCCGAAAAAACCCAATAAAACCCGAAAAAACCCAATAAAACCGGGTTTTTTCCAACCCTGATCAAAACGAACCCTTCTCAACATTCCGAGCTACCAAATCGTACTTTTCACAGAAGTATTTATTTAATTTGAGAAAAAATAATATTTTTTATGGGAATTTTTTTTATCACTAAATAGTTAAATTTTAAATTTTCAAAAATATTTTATTTTTCACAAGAATATTTTTACGGACCCTATTAAAAATGCTGGATCGATGCCTGGTTATATGTGTGTACATACTATATATATATATATATATATATATATATATATAAGAGAGAGAGAGAGAGAGAGAGAGATACATAATGTGTTTTGACGTTATGAAAGAGTAAAAAAAAAAAGGCATTTCAAAAATAAAAGTATTTGATTTTAAAATAAACTGAAAATACAATTTTCTGGAAACATTTGTTTGAAGATTAAAGTACAAATAAGTCTACATTGTGTAATACAAACAGAAAAACTGAAAGAGTCATAAAAACATTCAGTACACGTATTTTGTCAAAATTAGAACATGGGTTACTTGGCTGGAGGAATCGACGTGAAACGATCTGTTTATCTTTGAGGATTGGCTTCACTGTTAAAACAGTACTTATGAAATAAAGAAATATTTACAGGAGAAATGCAATGGCATGGTGGTTTATTTTTTGGCGACAGATTTTGAGATATGGATTTTTTAAAGAAGGGGTCGTTCACGCTTCGAGGGGGGGGGGGGAGGGGGCTCTAGAAATTGTGACAGTTCGTGACAAGGGGGAGGGAGGGGGTATTAGGAAGTGTGACATCACCCATTTTGGTTAAAGTAAAAGTATTTAACATCAGCAAATTTTTTTTTTTTTTTTTCATTTTAAAATTTGCTTTGTATTTTTATTGATTTTATGTCGATAACATCGATGCTGATTAAGGTTTAAATTATCTTCTCGATAGAGCTTAAAAGGAAATCTTGGGTGTTTAAATTTTTAAGACGAAGTAGCGAGTTTCATTTTTACTGCCTTTGAACAATCTTAAGAGAAAAAAATATCAAAATAAAGTAGCTGAACCCAAAATAAGCATCATCTCAACTTTGGTTTCCTTTCATAACAATTTTTGATAAAATCCACACGTATGAGCAAAAGTATCGAGACAGTACGATACCACCTAATTCTGTTTTTGCACGAACATTTTTACACGAATTGACTCAATACCAATTTAAAGTAAATAGTATTATTTCATTTATTTTTTAAGCAAGTCGTTTTGATATAACACAAGCTGTCGAATTCAATTTCAAACTTTTCTTTTGCCTAAATTCTAAGATTAAAAAAAAATTATTTATGGCGTAGTAGACATCCTTGCTTTTTTTCCTTGTGCATTACAACTACCACACTCGACGAGGTTGCGTAACAGTTAAAAGCAGGGCTCGATAAATACTGAGCCCCGACTAGATATTCAGTGCTGGCGCCAAAAAACACAAGGATTATTCTGCAATTCTTTTAAATGAGCTGTCATCACTTGGAAGCTGTTTACTTTCTAAATGGATTTATTTAGGTATCAAAATGTGCGAAGGGGGAGGGGTATATTCCGCTATCACCCCCTCCCCCCCTCTCTTGGGAGCTGGCTCCTTACTCTTTTGCCTGTCGCCTAGATTTTTAGAGAATGTTTTCAATCCATTGTTTTCAATTCTTCTTTTGTATTAATAATTTTTTTACTATTATATTATATGCTAATTGTTTTTATTTTAAACCTTAATTTTATTTTACACAAATTAAATAGAAAAATACTGATTATTCTTAGGCTCATAAATGTCATAAAAGTTCAAAAATAAAATTGTAAAAGAGATCTATAACGTAGTGCTTTGTTTCTAAACAGCAAGGGTATATGCTTACGTAATATAGCGTGACATGTGACAAAGGGGGGGAGGGGGGTATGCTGAAGTGTGACACCTTGTAACAAAGGGGGGGGGGAGAGGTGGGGTCAAATATATTGAAAAAAAGTGTTGAACGACCCCGAATGTTATAAAAGTAATATTTATAATCTCGACGGCATCCGTATGTTCTAGAGATGCGACTTCGTAAAAAGGATAGGATATTCTAAGACAGAAGAGGCATTAGAAAATTTTAATCGTAATTTTAAAACAACAGTTTTTTCTTCCCATTTATTGGAGAGTAAATAACGTTTTAGAAAACTAACTTGATTCGACTTAGTAAAGACTGTTTTCAATTAAGAAAGCAGAAGCCATTAAAAAACGGAGGATGTAGGGGAAACTTGGACAAAATCGGGTCCCAAAGTGTTTTTTTCCTTAATCAGTTAAGTGAATAAAATTGCTAAAATTTCTATTTGAATGATAAATTAGTTCTTTAGTTACAGAAATAAATATTTTTCAATGTGGAAGAACAATATTTTAGACATTTTAGAGGATAAATAAATTTTTTTTGGAAGTATAAAAGTACCCGGTTTTATTCAACAAAGATTGGATAAAACCGGGTATGTTTAGGAACACTTAAAAAATGCTGTTGTCTTACTACTGAAATATTCATTTATAACAATAAATTGGTACAATGGCCGTCCTATACTGAGAAACATAGGTGGGTTAAAAATATCTCTTCGCGAAATAGTATTTTTGATTTATTTTTTCTGTGTAGACTTCTTAAAAGATGTCTTCTTTTTAATTAATTTCCCGAGGAGACATTTTAAAAAATACGAATGCATCACACGCCCATAGACTTAACATTAGTGAGCTGAATTCGGAAATTGACTGACGAGCAGACTTAATTTTCATGGGTGCAAATTTTATTCTAACAACATTATAAATTTGTAAAAGCATTAATTTTTTCATTCTACCCTACTTAAAAAAAAGAAGAAAAAACATTTTTTGGAACAAACTGACAGACACGATTTAATTTTAAAAAAATAATTTTTATTTTATATTTGCACAAAGTGGGATACTATAATATAGTGGCCTATATTCATACGAAGTCTCTCCTAAAACGTAATAAAGATTTAATTTTAGACTATTTATGAGATGATTCTTTAAGATTTATATTTTACAAATTAAGCTATTTATATTTCACACAGTAAAAAAAAAGGTCGTCCAAAACCGGGTACTACCCGGTCTTGTCCGACTGCCAAGGTTCCGGTTTTATCCGACAACGCCATTAATCAGAAAAGACGGCTTAGCACATTTCAAAATTGATGCAAAACCTGGTTTAATAATTTAAAATAACTGCTGAAAAAGGTGTTATCAAATGTTGTACTTACCTAAAATAAATCTCTAAGCAATTAGAAACTACGAAGTGAAATCGGTGGTGTAAAAATCAAAACTTTTCCACTCGAATTTTTCGAGACATCGGCGTTGACAAACAAATAAGCAACACTGCCTTTTATTTAACTTCAAATAACATGACGGTTGTTTGCAACAAGTTTCAAGCGTTTTCCGACAAATGGCAATACTAGTCAAGCTAAAACTGCTGGGTCCCGGTTTTATCCACCTACCCGGTTTTATCCAACTTTCTCCTAGTTATCATTCATAGCGGAAATAATTTTAATATTTAGGGATTTATTACTGTCTTAAAAGGTGGTCTGTAATTTTAAAGGGTCGCTATATAATTAAAAGCGAAGATAATGTTTGCTTCATTTCTTATGTGGTCATTATTATTGTTAAATATGTGTACATTTTTGTGGAATAATTATGAAATTATCTCATAATTCCGCTCAAACTATTGTTTGAATTAGCTCGAACAACTTAAAAAAGTGATGGAAACAAAGAAACGGCGTTAAAGTATGCGAAGAAATCAGTAAAACACACTTAATTATGAATTCACGACCATTATTTTACCAAGCATATTTTCCGGGCTAATAGGACATTTCACTTGACATGTTAGGCGAAACGTCAGCCAGGAATATCTTGATTGGACCACAGCCTATTAGCCCGGGAAATATTATGTTTGGACACCAGCCGCGAAAGTCTTCGTTCCTATATTACTACCATTTTCACTTTTATTTTATTTATTTGTGTATTTATATTTATGTTTTGCGTTAGGACACTGATGCACTGTGCATGGCATATATGTTGTTTGTTTTAAGAAGAAAGCCAATTAAAACAAGAAAGAATATTTTGGTTCAGCATAATTAAAAAAAAAGGAAGATTGATCGACTTCAATCTCCGAAAATCAAATGCAGAAAGGATTTAATTATCCATGATGTCATTTACATTCGCGGTAAGGTGCGTTAGCGCAGAGAGAGTGAAATTGCGTTCAACCGCATCTTTGACCTTGATTCGAGGCAGTATGATTGAGAAATATTTTCTTTGTGTTTTGTATATTAATGCATCATTATCGAAGAACGCAGAGGAAGCCATTGTAAGAAAAGATAAAAATGCAAATGCAAATAATAATTGCAAACTGCGTTATAATATATTTTATGTGGAAGTCTTACCTTTTTTAAAAGTCCGAATTGCGAATACATATTTATGCGTTATTTATATATTTTTAATAGAAGTAACAGAAAAAAATTCCTGAAAAATTGTCTGGAAAAATATTAGTATTGCATTTTTTTTACATAAATGTTACATACAAAATGGCCAATCATAATGTGCATGGGTAAAGGGGAAATAAATGGAAGATATACAAGGGCTCCCCGAAATGTGAAATACGCTGGGAGGTCAGCTCTTACACGTTTTGGAAACGTTTATAGACTAGACGAAATTTCAGGCTACCTATACGTAAGTTCTGAAAAGCATAGAGTTACGAGTGGTGCATTTTTTTTCAATTAGACATTCAGTTTTGGAAATTTTAGTCTTTTTTATGCCTTTGTTAACTGCAGCGCCCGGGCTCAGCAAGATCATGTAATAGTCTGGCCTTTAATAATGAAGCACTGTTAAAAATGATGCGCTTAAAATGGGAAAATATACCTTCTTATTTTTAAAAAGTAATTTTAATTTAAAGATGTGCAAGCGCCGTTCTCAGTTTTAAGCACCGATGCTTACTCAGAAATTATAGTTCAGACAGGGCTCCAGAAAGAACAAGTATATTTTTGTTTTTGCTGCAATAAATAAATAATTTATGGAGCTACTTTACGTTCATAATTAATATAGGGCTTTTTTTTAACGATTACTTCTTCAGAACAAACAGAATTTGCATCAAAATTGCGGAACTATTTACCACACAAGGAGTCAAAACGATTCAAGAATGTGAGGAGTCTGTTCGTATCTTCAGAGAAGGAATACAAGATGAAGAATTCGTCGCATTCGGATCGGACGCAGTGAAACAAGATAAAAAAGGAAGGAAGAGTGAATAATCAATGAACTCTTCCGGATTGTGCTAGGAAGAAATTTGGCACGGAAGAACTTTATCACTCGCAGTTGGTACGCTTGGAAGCTATATAATCCAACTGTTTCGTTGACCACTCGACGTCCTCTGACACAGCGGCAAAGTTTTCGCTTGCAGATAGAAAGATCCATGCTCGATTCCCCCAGCAGCTCACGGCTCTCATCGACAATGTACTCTTGCTTCGTATAGAGTCACTACTTCGTACGTGTTGTGGTAATTCTGATATTGCGTTACCTTAAATATGAGGGAACAGCTGCTTTGTTTAGTGGTGCCATCGTACATTGTTAATTCTAAGGATGTTAAATCGTTTAAGGAAGGTTTGGATCGTCACTGGGGGATTGTGAAGAGAGCAGCCAGTTGAAATCTGATAATGTTTCTCTCTTAGCTTTTGTTCAAATAGTTTTTTATGTAAATTGATACTGCTTTTTCTTTTTCTTTCATGCAAATGGGCGTTCAAGATAAAAGTAGGGACAAGAAGAAGAGGAAGAGGAGCATGAAGAAGTCAAGCAGGAATTTCTCATCTATTCACCAACCTTGTTGGGCCTAGCGCCTGTTGTTGGTGTACTTTTTGTATTGTATTGTATTGTATTGTATTTTGATAAAGGGCTTACTTAAGAAATAAAGAACTCGGTTTTTCTGATCTAAGTCATTTTGAGGCGGAGTCATTCCGAAAACGTGATATTCTTGAAAAAAAAAAGGCCTTTTTTTCCTAATGTGTAATAATTCCTAACAACAAGAATTCTGATTTAACAGTGAGAGAAGGAAAAAAAAAAAAAAAAAAAAAACGATCACGCATGCGCTTGTAATAGGTTGCATGAAATAAATAGTGATTATGTTTCTGTCTATGTTTCTGCCAATGATACACTTTACTTTAATAGAATTTCTTCATGCAATTTAAATATGTTTTGTTCTAAAGCCACTTTAACTTGCCACTTCATTCTTAGTTGTTAATTAATTTTTTTAAATGTTATTTTTTAGCAATATGTGAATGACATTGATTAATACAATTTTTAGCACTTTTTGTACTATTATGATCATTGACAGTTGTCACACATTATACAGACAATAGAAACGAAATTTAAAGTTTCGAATAATTCCTTTTTGGGAAAATATTACTAATTATATATTATGAAAATCGTAATAAACGTTACAGCAATCAAAACATAACACCAATCAAATAAAACAAAATATCAAATATGAATCATTCCAAAAATGTAAAACAAATAGCAATTAGTTTCAGCAAATCTCAAAGTAACTTGCATAAAATACAAGACAGTAGAAGGCTTGCTGACACTTTATATGCGCCAATTTTTGATGCATTGCAGTTAACATCAAACAAGAATAAAAGGTGCTAGGTTAACATGTGATTTTTTTTTTGACGTTTAATATAGTTATTACTTTGAATTAAGAAAGCATCTTTTGCATTTCAATAAAAATTTGCCATACAATATTTGTACATAAAATACTTAGACATTTTGTTTCTCGGAGAGGAATAGCGTTTCACAAGAAAAAAAAAATCAGAAAAATAAAACCTTGTACCCGTTCTTGACAAAACTATCAGTGAAAATTTGGTCAATTATTCTAAAATCTATTGTTTTTTTTCAAGAAATATTGGGAATTTCTTTTTTTTTTAAATTATGGTGGTGTTTCAAAAATGAGATCGTAGCAGATCATTTTTGAGAAAAGGGGAGAGAGGAAAATTAATAAGGGATTTTGAGAAAGGGTTTACTTAAAAAATAAAGAACTCAGTCTTTCAGATTAATATTTTTGTGTGATTATGAAAATAGTGGCACTGCAGTTAAAACACAAATTGGTGCATTCAGATTTATCATACACGCATGCATTATCCTTTTGAAAGGCAAACTTATTCCAGTAAAACACTTCTTAACGGACACCCTTCTTAAGCGGACGGTTTTTAGTTTTCCGGAAACAAAGCCTAATGCATTAAAAACCTCTATTTAAAGGTCACTCTCAATTTCGGACGCAGATACTATTTTGGGAGCAAGTTTCATGGATAGAATTCCGAACAAAAGTTCAAATTTGAAGCAAACTATATGAGTTGTTAAGAAAGTAAACTAGTTTAAACATTATTAAACAATTTTATTTTTTTGTATGTGTATTATAAAAATTTTTAGGCTACATCCATTAAAAAAAAATTCTTGCTATTCAAATTATGCAACGTTGGAGCACCGTAAAATAAAATCAATTGGATAACAGCTAGTGTAAAACAGTTTAACAGCAAAAGCTGTTAATATTTAGTGTTCTTAGAGTGCCTTTCAGTGCTACGCATCTGATTCATACTCTTCAGCGGAAAAAGAGAAATGGAGTAACATTTTTTCGAAAATAGTTATAATACAAAATAAACATGCTTCGAGTAACCCTACTCGTAGATTTACTTCTCATAGGAGTTAAACATTTTCATTCGGAACGTCGCGGGAATGCCCTGAATACATAACTTTAGTTTTGTACTGGCGAAATCACTACAATGGAAGATTTTAATCGATTAAATTCGTGCTAATAGCTACTACTGCATACATTCGTTAAATTTATTAGTTATCAATTACATAAGGTTGCAAGTGATAATGTTTAAGATTAACATCCTAGAGTACATTCGTATGCTAATGAACTGATCATAAAAGTTAGTTATTAACTCATGAATTTTAAACCTTTTGCAACATTAAAAAAATTCAATTTACATTTTTACTAGTTATTATATTAATTTTCCATGCATATGTCCTGCGGGATTGTCGCTTTTTACAAATCAATAGCATCGTTATACAAGAAACAAGTTTTGAATTTTTATTACGACGTACATATTTAGAATAAATTTATCTGTTTCAACGTCATATGCATCAAACATTTGCCTTCACATATAAAAATATCATTGGAAATCGTTAAGCATAACTTTTATTACAGTAAATTGATATGAAATATTAAATATCGTATTTTGTCATCAGATGTATAATTGGGTGCCTAATTTTCAGAACAAATGGAGAATAATAATGGCATTTTCACCTTGTTAATTAATAGATTCATATTATACAGATATGAAGCTTTCATCCAAATATAACGACTTTTGTTTATGCAGCTATATATTCCGTTAAGTTTCCGTTTAGTAAAGGTTTAATATGCTTAATGAGCGATCGGAACGGAATAAATTTAATGTGAAATTTGGAAGTTTTCACCATTTAATGTAAACTTTAAAATATATGAATGTAAGCTTTTTCTTTGTTAAATTACATTACGTTCATTACGGATTATTTGATTTTACCTAAGACCTGAAGCTCAAAAACTCATGTTTAAGCTACATGATAACAAAATCTTTTGATGACGATTCGTGTTTTATTTACTTGTTTATTTTTGTGATCAACTTATTTATTTTTAATACGTTTCTTTTTCTACAGCTAAAAGCTTTGTAAAGAAATAGAGCAAAGCTGAAATTATATGATTAAAAAACTCTTTAGTCACTCTTATCATTAGTTTTATTTATAGATATTCTTACTTGGCCTATCTTTCATTTCATAGTTAAATACCAATGATATATACAATTAATTTAATAATGATTTCACTAAATCTACTAAATTATAAAACAGTAAATAATGTAAAGCTCAAGTAGCACTATAATTAACTTTTTTTTCACCATTTGTCATTTATAACGATCTCTTCTTGTTCGACTAATTTTTAAATTACACATTTTTAATGCCAAATTCACTAGGGGAAAAATAACGGAAAAAGCTAATTGTTTCAATTACGTTCAGAACATTAGTTTAATGTAAACATCAAGGCCGTAGCCAGAAATTTTTTTCGGGGGGGGGGGGGGGGCTGACTTTGAAACACTAGTGTAGGGGAAAGTTTCAGGGAAGAATATATGCTAAATTGCGAAAATTTTTGGGATTTCGGGGGGGGGGGGGGGTGCCGGGCCTGTCGGCCCCCCTCTGGATACGGCCTTGGTAAACATGAATTGTTAAATAAACTTTTATGATATCTTGATGTTACAGAATAAATCCATATATATATATATATATATACATAATAGTGTGTAAGTATATGTTCCATACACTAAGTTCACATCTGCGTTGTGTTATAATTAGAAATGAAAAAAAATAGTCAAATTGAAAGATTGTTAGTTAAACAAAAGTCGTCTGTTTCTTTTTTCTCAGTTTTAAGAAAAATGTAAACCAGTAAAAAAATTAATAAAGAAATAGTAATACTTTTAAAAAAAATGTATAGTTGTAAAAAGCTATTGAAAGATTGGTTCAAAAAAGTTAAAAATTCTATCATGGAAATACATCTACCATCTTCACGATACACCTCGGTTTCTTTCCGAGATACAGCAGAAATACTCGATATTTTAAATCGCAGGGCAATGATATGCAACTTATGTAATTTCTAAAAGCGGTATGCACATCATACAAATTTCTTATTCTGGAAATATTTTATAATTAACTAAACATTTATTTGAACGTGTTCAGCAGGTCAAGTCTAATTTATTTTTAGTGTTACTTACTTGGGATTAGATTTTTATTGTCATTTAATATATATTATTTGTAATATAGTTATGAAATGTAAAAGAGTATTAATCACAGTATGTTTAATCTATAGAAAAATTTACTTCATGCTTAACTCTTTTTAGTATTTTTGCATCGTTAGATTGTTAAATTAGCTAATAAAGTTGCGGACGAAGCGTCGCATGCAACCAACCAATAATTTATAGGCCGTTCGGTTATAGTCGGTAAAGGCAGTCAAAACCTTTAACAAGAGATAAGCCTATTTGTGTGCAAGTACGCTTAAAATTTTTTTTTTCTTTTCCTTTTTGCCATTAATAGAAGATTATGTTGGCCCTGAAAAAGAACTTTCTAATACATCAATTCAGCGACATTTTCAAAGAGCGATTTGTTCATAACACACATTAATGTGTAATATTTTATGTTGCGGACTGTGTGAAATAATTATGTATTTGGGGCCCGAGGGGGGGGGGGATTTTTCTTTTTATTATTTGTTCCTCTCTTCGGAATGACATATAGCATTTAAATCCCACGCAGACCCGGCACAGCAGCTAGTGCGTAAAGCAAATCAAATAGTCATTCATTAACTATTTAAAGTTTCACTTTTACAGTGCGGTTAATGTTTACTTTAAAACATCAAACAATCTGTGGTCTATTAAAAAAAAGTTTTCTAAAGAGAACGTGCACTGTCTCTACGTGTTGTAAAAAATCCTTTCTTACGTAAGATAAATAAATTGAACACATGATTTTGTTTAGATGCATTTGTTCTTACACCAAATACCGCTGTAGATCCACACAGATGTCAGCTGCATGCTACCGTTGATTCAATTTTATTTTTAAGAATGGCTTTAAGCGGTTTTTGGGTTAATACTAATATTATATTTTTTATATTCTTACACAGCTAAAAATAGTAATTATCAATGAAATGAACAATTAACGTAAAAGAAGTACAAATAGTTAAACAATTCTTCACGTTTGTGACTTATTTAATTAATATGTAATTTACTTATATTTTGAGTAAGAAAAAAGAAAGAAATTTGGGATCATTGTTTCATGAAAAGCATTAAAAACTGTCGGTCAGGAAACGATTGTGGGATAGAAAAGCTTAATTGCAAGCAAAACTAAAAAAGGAAAGAAGTGTGAGAACGCTAGTCTTTCATACATAGAAACATATTTGCATAGTATGAATTCCGTCTAATGTGTACAAATTCACATTAAATTGAAGAGAAGTACAGGAGCTGAGCTCCCGGGAGCTCTCATACAATATGAACTTTCACTTTAAGTGTGTATTCCTTTGGATAATCGGCTTTGCTCGTGGAATGGTAACATGAATTATTTGAAGCATACATTAAATTTCTACGTTTCTTTTTACATTAATAATTACTTTTTAACAAGAAAGCTAAGATACAGGGCTATGTGTTTAATTAAAATTAGTTTATATAGTGTGGGACCTAAGCCTGCGAAAAACTTGCACAATGAGTGTCTATTGTTTTGTAACTTTGTCAATTAAGTCAAGATGGAGAAGAAGACTAGAGTTTAATACAGTTCAAAATCTGCATTTTTTGAATTGCTCTTAAAAGTTTTGGTATTAGTCTTTTTTTCTGCAATAAAAGGTTTAAAAGAAACGTTATTGATAAAAAGCACTGAAAGCCAGTTTTATCGCAATCTTATTTCTCCAAAATTAAAGAAAAAAAAGACAGAAAAACGTGCGATAAACAGAATTAAAAAAAAAAAAAAAAAAAAAGGTCTGTTTTATAAAATTATAAGATCACAAATAAAAATTATTTTCCATATTTGGATCTACGAATTATGCGCGTAAAAATGAAAATTCGCATTCAAAGTAAGATACAAATTTTTTTTTATAAATCATAAATTAATATCGTTAACTTACCTGAGTTTGAGCATCCATTGTTGAACTCTTTTACTACTGTGAGACTGAACGGTTCCGTGTTAGGTGCGTGTGGGGGGAAAAGCGGGAAAAGGCCCTACTGACCCGCTTCTTGTCGCGCACGCCCCCGCGCGGCAACCGCGAGAAACATTTGTGGTAATTTTGATCTCTCAGGGACTGTTACCAAATGGTTTCCTGTTTATTCTTGGGACTCTGCCAACACGTGGAACGTGTTTAAGGTTTGCCGGTAATACAAGTCTTAATGTTGTATTGCATTATTAACAGTGGGATTATTTTTCCCTATAATAGAGTCAGAAAGACTAGGATTTTGGGGAAAAGAAAGCAATTAACTTCTTGATTTTTACATATGTTTTCCAAAAACTGTAAAGTTGCGAAAGAATTCAAATAAGTACATAAATATATAGATTAAAAGACATAAATGATTTGTTTCAAAGAAATTATTACTAATTTCTGGATAGTTGGAGCACATTCTATGTTAACTTGTTTGAAAGAAGATTTTATCTAGAAAATTACTCTTCAAAATTTTTACACAAGTTCTCTTTTGAGAAAAGGTACTGCTGCCTTCTATGCCAACATCAATGTTCTACAAAGTTTATACACAACATAATTTTTTTAAAATTCAATTTCCAAAGGAAAAAAACATCACAATTTCTTCTCTTGCGAAAAAAAAAAAAAATCTTCAGAACTTTTTAAATCTCTTGATTTTGAGAGAAATATACCATACAAATATTAATGTTTTATTCAATTAATATCAATTTAATACTTCTTAAGGATATGAAAAAATTGAAATGAAATAAATGGAGCAAAATTTCCAACTTAGATACCTGGAAAATATTCATTGACATATTTCTGAAGTCTAAAAGAAAAATGTGAAAAAAAAACAAAACAAAAAAAAAAACAGTGTTTTCCACCCCCTTTTTTTGTCACAACTGAATCCTATTTACAATATCTGAGTTTTGGGGAACCTAACATCCATATAGTAATATTTTTTGGAGGTATAATTCGTAAATATATATTTAGTAAATAATAAGGGAAGCTAACGCCGGAATTCAAAGTAAACTATTTTAAAAACGCAATTTTTACGAGTCATACAAAAGGTCAGCAGGAAAATAGCTTTAATATATCCCACAAATATCGCTGAATACAAAAAGAAGGCCAATATTAATGAATTGAAAAAATACTAATTAGTATCAAATTTTGAAAACAGGCTTTATGAGATGGGAAAATATGTTTCCATTGTCTGCGACTCCCTGGTAACTTTTGAGGAAATATCCTCTTTACACAAATGGACACTTTACATGATGACGTCTTTACACACACATGAAAACGTCTTAACACAAATCTTAAGATATGCCTGTTTCCTACGTTTACGCGTATGTGTACTGAAACATTGTGTTTTAATTTCTCAGAATTTTCATTAAAACGTCATAATAGCTTGATTGTTGGAATTAAATATTACGGTTAATAAATTGAGAAGAGAAATGAAATTTCTCTCTCAATAATTGATAGTTTTCTGTTTGCATATAAATGCTGCATATTATTTCAAATGACTACTTTAACGGATAAAAAGAATACACGAAACAATATTAAACCGACGGGCTTATTACAATTAATGTCGGAAATCGATGTTGGAATGTTGGTAAGCAGATTCATTTAGTTCTTGATGAATTTATTCTAAGGCTGTAAATAAAATCGTTTGCTACTGCAGCAGAAGGACAGTATTTAATGCATGATGAGTAAAAATATTATCTCGAGAAAAAAAAATCACCAGAAGTAAAAGTTTGAATATTATCTTTTAATACTTTGCGAAGACATAAGTAGGCGTGTGAACAGAAAAGGGTATTAAACACCTGATTCTAAGATAAGCTTTGGTAACTTCATGCTACTGCCTTTTTGACTGAAGTATAAAAATTTTTTCCGGTGATTTTTCGTTTTGTACATTGGCAGCAAACATGGCTGGTTTACGAGGGATCTTTTTAATTATTTTGTGGCTGGGTGCAGCCATAGCTTCAAAAAGTAAGCGTATTTTCTATGTGTTGAAATCAAATTTTTTTCTACCGAATATTTAGTTACATAAAATTTATCACCAATTTTCTTAATTATGCTCATTTGGAATTGTCATATATTGTGTATATTTTATTTTAATATGTTGCATTAGAAAAAATATGTATTATGTTTATCCTGTAAGTGATTTTCATATCACTTACAAAATCAAATACAACATATTATGTTTATCCTGTAAGTAAAATTTCAGTTATTTTTCAGTTTTTTACGTGTAGTTACGAAATTAATTCTCGATTTTTGTCAAAAACCAAATGGATGTCATATCTTTTTTCCCCCTTTACATCATGTAATGTTTGATTTTATTATCTTTCATAAGCTTGTTTTAAAAGTTAGATACAAACTTACTTCCCCGAACCAAGAGTAAATTTGACTTCTCGTTTTGTTAAAATTTGGAAATTGGTACCTGTGCATAATTCAGTAAATTTTTATTCAGAAATCTGAAAGGTTTCCTCTTTTTTGATTCTTTCTCATCTCAATCCGGGGTCACTCCAAATACAAAGGGGATTGCAATCTGACCAAAAACAAGTAAGGCCCATATGCGAAAGATACTTTTATTAATTAAAATATTTTAAGTTCAAATCTAGTGCTGCGAAATTCAGTATAACCAAGTAATAACAACCTTATAAAATGAACGATAATGGCTAGTTCTTTGAAATAAGTACTGATTAATTACTAATGAGACAGTTCACTTTGTTTTTTACTTAAAAATATTTTTCCTCCACGCAAGGTCCTCACAGCAAACACACATAACGAAATTATTTTAAAGTGGTACAAGATTCTTCTGCACTTAGTTTATAAGGCCACTGTCGACAGAGATGTAGTCTTGATTTCTTTTTTACTTTAACGCAAGACCGGAAGAGGGTCAAGGGGGGGGGGGGAGGATTATTCAGAAAAAGGATTGAATCCTACATAATACACTTGTGTAAAATCACTGTTCGTAAACATTACTTGTAAAAAGAGTTATTAAAAAATAATGAAAGGGGTTTTTGCTATAGTAATAAGGTTTTAATCAGTGGTGTTACTACACCATTGATGGCTACAATAGGATGCTGTTTATCTTTTAGAATAGAAAATACTTGCACTTCTCTTTAAATACAGCATATTAAGCTCAAAACCCTAATAGGGATTACAAAGACTACTGAAACCTAGAAGGAGTTTTACTTTTGCTGGAGTCTTTTACTACGCTGGCGTTACAGTTTTGATCAACACTGACTTTCGTGATCTAAAATAACGTTATTTAAGTACATGGCGTGGAGAGATTTTTAAAAAGTTCCATTTTAATCAGCTTATATCTGTTTCGGAGAGCAATTAAAATTTTCAAATAAAATACGTGTCATTCGAAATAACTTTCCAAAATGGCGTTCCGCATAGAAAAAATATAGCCGTTCAGAACGCCGTTCTGCGCGTCCCGGCTTCACTACAACCCTGACCATAGAAAAGTTTATTCATTTATTTTTCGTGTAAGCAGGAGCAAAGAGGATCCGTGTTTTCAAAGCTTCTTGTGAAATTCTGCATTGCTAAGTGATAATGAAATGAAGTTTAAGGAAGCACAGTACCTTCTTCCAAATTTTTCTTTGTTTAACAATCAAATAAAGATAATGCATACATTTAATAGCAATTATGATTAGAAATGAAATTCGAAAGTAAAACTTTGTTGTGTGATTAACCATTAATTTAAAATAAAAAATATTAAGTTTTTTTAATTTTTAAAAATGTCTTATAACTTTCTCAATTGTATATCTTTCTCAAAAGATTTTTTCTGAATAATACTTGCCAAACCTTCTAGAATAATATTTTGCTTTAATTATCTGAAACTTAGTTGAATTTATATATTTTCTTTTCGTTAAAAACTCAGGAAAAATGACAAAAAAATTCAAAAATTCAAATTCAACAATTAAATAAAAACATAATACAATCTTCAGAATCAAACTCATGCAAATTTCTGTTAAAAATACTCCGAGGTGTGCACATACAAAGTTTCAAGGCGATATCTTAGCTAAAAAAAAACCTTATGAATTTTACTACACGTAACTGGTAAAAAAAAAAAAAAAAAAGAAGAAGAAGGAGAAAGATGAGTTTAAAAATTTTAAATGCAGAATGAAAGCAATTAAAGTCGTTTACAAAAACCGGAATATCTTTTAAAGTATTGCTCACGTAAGTTTGAAAGTTTGCATGAGGCTTTAAAACAGTTTTTTCTATCGAAATACGTAATAAAATAATTTTCGGTATTTTGAACAATTTTGAGGTACTGTGCCCCATTAAAAGCTCTAAATCTAAAATTTGTATTGAACTCTAAAACCTTGTATTGCTTTAATGTAACTGCCGAAATGCATTTTTTGAAGGTTTCTTAGGACCCCTCCCATTAGAAAATCCAGATTTACTTGGCGGAGACATCCTGGTTTCAGATGATTTCTCAGTAAGTGGATAATTTTCTTATTTAATAGATGTTTAACTTTACGTAGACGAAAGAATATCCAGCAATGCAATATATTTTCTGTTCGTATAAGGCTGAGTTTTGCTTATTTTTAATCGCATAGAAAACCATTTAAAGCATTTGCTTTACAATTTTCGAGAAATATCTTATATTAATTTTTTTACGTAACTACTAAAATTAAACTTGAGACATAAGATTTGGAAACACCTTGCTGGGCTTTTCTTTATCCTGTTTTCTGAGAATTAATGTTTCAGTTTTCCTTAGTGCTCAGGGTGACCGAGTGGTATAAGGGGCAGTTATGGTTTTCAACTCAACACGATGCTTGTTTTTCTTTCTTTCTGCTTTCTATAAATTCCTTTTCCAGTTAAATATCTCGAATCCTCATAACTTCGGAAATGCTTTAATAAGTGAGAAACTTGGCGATTTTTTATGTATCGTATTTTATTTCTTTCTCATGTATTAAAGTTATATAATTTTTTTTGTTCACCAAGGAAAACATTACATATCTTTGTTTGTATGTGCAAGGTTTCAGTAAAAGGAGCGTGAGCAAGTTAACGGTTAAGATCTTCCTGTCGTGTATGTGGTCCAAAATTTGCGAAAATCTGAGAAAAAAACATTCCTAAGTAAAACTAGTGATCTAAAATATCTCTTTTTTTAAACATTTAAACTTGTTATTTTGAATTTCTTGGAAGTAAAATGTTTTAATTATGCACTATAATTCAACACAAGACAATTTCATCTACGAAGGTAACTTTCTCAAATATGTTTTCTCCCACCACAGATTCAGTTAACTTTGTTTTCTTCAATTGAAATGCATTTTAATATCACAAATGAATATCGCAACATTATCATCATAACGATGGTTTCTTGATTTAGAATAAACGTTCACGTAAATATTTAGTTCATGGAATATAAATTTTCAGGATAGGAATGCTATTGTTGATGAAAGACAGATTTGGCCTGATGGCGTCGTTCCGTATGAACAAGATCCCGGTTTAAATTCTACAGCCTGTAAGTATAAGTATGATTCAAAATGTTCAAGACAAAAACTCGTAAATTTAGAAAACTGTTGTTCTTGAGTAACAACTAATTAAAGTAACTTTTCCTTTTTTTCTTTCTTTTTCTTTATAAAGACTCATATAAAACTATCCTTTTGTTGCAGTACTCGTAAATATGTCCCGCTAAATTAGCAATCAATTTAACTGAGAAACATCGAATAGAATATATATATTGAGTTTAAGAAGAAAAAAATCCAATCATTTTGTGATTTAAGACTGATTTTTTTAACATAATTTTTCCAACATTGCAGAACCCAACCCAGCTTCCAGTTTAAAACCCTTAACCCTCTGTCACACAAAACTCAGATTTATTTGATTTTTTTTAAATTTGAGATAAGAACAAAATAAATAAGCAAATAAATAAATAAAAATAAAATACCCGTATTTCAGGAATTTTAATTAAAAAAACAATTATCATCTTTTAATCCTGTATCACTCATAACTCGGATTTATTTGATATTTTGCATTCGAGATAATAAGAAAAATATGAATTACACTTTTTTCTGAAAGTCTTTCTATTAATTAATTAACGATATGATACAAAGGGTTAATTTTACGAGTTTTTTTTTTCCTTTTTTTTTCTTTTAGAGGGCATCAGTGTCTCTCCTTTACTTGAATAAATATAAAAATGTTTGCTATCATAGTAAAACTAAATAAGCGTATTAATTTCATTATATGCTCCCCATGCTTGGGGACTAGCTGGTATACCCCTTTGCGTTTTCAAACTTTAATGTTTTACTTCGTTGTTTTATTAGCCTTCTGCAGCATTACAATTTAAAGTAACTAATAGCTTCTTAACATAGACACAACGAAAAGCTTAAATGTAAAGTCATCTCATACAAATGAGATAGTAAGGTCTGAAATTCTTCTGAATTTATGCTTCCTTCGGACTAACTATGCTATGTACTGCAAATAGCAGAAAATTCGACAAAGGACATAAAGGGTTCAAAGAAGAGCAAAAATAAATTAGAAGTGAGAAAGAGATTCGATTTTGATCTTAACTTACTGAATTGTTTCTGCTTGTTCCTTTAAAAACAACTGCATATTATATCTTACTACAGTAGTATCTAAAATTTTTCAGAAGAACCTCGAACATATTTTAATATTTTTTTAAGCGTAAATTACTAACCTAAATGGAAATATTATTGTTTTTTAGTTATTTATTTGTATTTTTTTTTCAGTATAAATGTTTAAATTTTCTGATGAAGTTTATTGGTAGTCATAAATATATCTAACTGTTTACAAGTTATAATTGTTCAGATTAAATTTTACCAGTAAAATTACAATGTGATGAAATGCCAATTGAAATTTCTGAGAAATTCCTTCCTTTTTAGCGTGTGTGTATTGGAAGGATAGGAATTTTCTTGGGCCATCAATGAGTCATATGCCTCGAATAATACGAGCAGCTACAAGAATTCAAATGTATAGAATATCTAATATTTATCAAGCAATTAACTGTTCATATGTCATTTGAAACCGATAGTTATCAATGAGTCTTTTAAAAAGTATTTAAATAAAAACAGCTATATATTATTTAATTATTAAAAGAAAACAGTCCTTCAAAGTTTCGAAAACTTGTTCTTCAGTGCCGTACTCAAACGGCAAGAAAACTAAGAGGTCCACCCACCTCTTAGTCAAAATAATTCAGTTCTAGACACTGAATTCGAATTGATTTCTTAATTGAGTATTCTTTCGCTTTATGCTTCAATATTTTCCCGCATCTCTTTGATCGCATTTTTTTTCGAATAGATTTCCAGTAATTTTTACTGACATGATACTTCAAGCATTGACCAATTTGCTATAATTTCAGTTAGAGTGATATTGAGCGGAGCCTTTAACCAATACGAGCGACAAACATGCATCAAATTTGTGAAGAGAACCACAGAGAAAGACTACATTAGAATATTTCCCGGAGTTGGGTAAGTACGGTCCTACCACCAACCAAAGCAATCTGCTTGGCAAAGTGCCAAGAAGAATCCATTCATGCTCAATGTTCAAGGGAGGAACTGCTGATATAAGAAATGTCCCGTTCTTTTCTCGTTCTAGTTCGTTTAACATTCTTGATTTCTTCCGAACAAATGCTAAATACCAGTTAATAAATTTAGTTGCCTTCAACAAACAGAGAAGCAAATATTCTGTCTCTTGTACTAAATGAACGCTTAAAGTAAAACTTGAATGGATTCGTACTTTTCTGCCATGCGCAGAAGCGTCCAAACGTCAAAATTCTGTGATCGAACTTTATATCAATTGACGGTAAAAAATACGGCAACGTGGATGATTTACCATTTTTCCTACACATTCTTCCAAAATTTATGTTAGTTTTTGGGACTGGGAATAATACAATTTCTTCAAAGCTGCTGTCTTTGTTACAGTTGAAGGTTTGAAATTTAAAAGAAATTTTTGTCTGTGACGTTATGGAATATAGATTAAATTCTTTGATTTAGCTGACTTGTAAGAGGTAATTTCAGCAATGATGCCTTAACTCACAATGAGAAGATATAGGAAGGAATTTTATTTGAACTAAAACTGTTTATACTTTAAAATCAATGAGCATATCAATTATAATACATATTTTTGCTTTTTAGGACCAGCAACAATTCAACCAATGTAAAAACAAAATATTTTTATCAAAACTAAATTGCACCGTAAATTTTGATTGAATAATTAATTGTTGAGAAATATTAAACATAATTGTTTAATCTTCTACGCGGGGGCCAATTCGCATGACTCGTTCTAGATTTAAGTCACACAAAACTATATTCAATTTATAGCGAGAAATTTTTATGAGCTTTTTCAAATTCTAATTAAAGTTTTTATAGTCGCCCTCTTGATATGTGCATAATGTTGGGATTTAAATTATTCGGTTTACCTTCTTGCTTCAATACATGCAATACTATAATGTTGTGTAGCCAAAACTTAACTAAAACTAATTTCTTTGAAAATTATTGTCCTATGTTATTTTTTAGAAAATAATATGGGTACATCAATCAATTAACCAAGTTACATTCTTTTTAATTTATCTTATTATTAGTATGCCACCATATTTCTAAATTATTTAAAATGTACCTTGTCAAATTTAAAAAAGTTTAAAATCATTAAATTAGTGTTGAAAAGTGTCCCCTCACCCATACTTCGTTTCATCTCTAATTGCAGATGTTACTCCCACGTGGGAAGAACTGGAAATCAACAACCATTGTCTTTAGGCAGTGGTTGTGAATGGATGGGAACTATTGTTCACGAACTTGGACATGCTTTGGGATTCTACCACGAACAAAATCGTTCCGACAGAGATGACTATTTAATTATATACTGGGAAAACGTAAAAGAAGGTATGATACAATCTTCGCTTTTAATTCGTTTAATTCACATTTGGGAAACCATCAGATTATGAGTAATCAGGTCATTGGGGAGTTAATTCGAGGCATTAACGACTAACGACAAGCTAAATGAAAATTGTCGAAGTTATCAAAATGTAAAATATTCAAATCAAATACGTTGTCGGTAGAAATCTGTAGAATAATACTTTGATACACATAAAAATTTTGGGTTCTTTCGAGTATGACTAAGCGGTTTGAATTTAATTCGTTTAACCCTTTATCTACTGACGGTTCTTAAACGTCACTCACTTTAAAATTCCCCCCAGGAACCATTTTTACGAACGTTTCGACGTTACTTTGCAGGAACACTCTTTTGGTTCTACCTTTCAGGAAACAATCCAGCTTGGGTTGTATAAAGAGTATTTTAGCGAGGAACGAGGCCAGCTTCGAAACCGTTGCTGCATTTTCAGCTGCCATATTGCTCAGATTGCCAAACGTTTAAATTTTTCACCCATAAAAGAGTAAAATTTAAAAGTTAATTCTTGATTGCTTTTCATGTGTTAGTTTAAAACTCAAAAAACACTTTGACCAGATATTTTGAGTGAATTGATTTCGCAGTTAAATTACTCTGTGCTAGTTATTAGCTGTTAGGAAATAAATTTCCATTAGCTGAGAACTGTATTTATGTAAACCCCTTAACTTTTAATGTTGTTATTTAAAAGAAAAAAGAAAAAAATTCAAACATGAAAAAAATTGCTATGCATAAATAATTTAGTAGATAAAGGGTTAAAAGCAAATGTGGTAAATCTGTAACGGTAATACTTAGCATATTGTAAGGTGGACTTTTTCCCCAAAGAACTAGGTTTTACATAATAATTAAAGGTGAGTAAAATTCATTTTTCCATGATTAGTTCATTAAATTCGTGATGAATATAATCAAATCAAGGAATACTATCATGTTTAATATGTATAAAAAGGTTAATCTTTGTACTTTATACAGTCTATCGAAAATGGTGCCTTGATATTATGTTTTCCGAAATTGATAAACTGAACCCTTATTTTATCAGTAGGGTACAACGCAGCATTTCTTTGGAAAAAGTTTTGCTGATCTTATAAATAAATAGACCTTAGATAAACTAGTGACTTTACATTTAGAGAATTGAACGTACTTAGCATCTTGCATGTTTTCATTACTAAAGATTCTGAAACCAGTTAAAATTTTCTTCTGCTGGAAATTTACCTTTTTCGCAACCAAATATTCTTAATTAAAATACTTTAAAAAAATTTTTACTCGTACTTCACTTAACTTTACATAAAAATATTTATTTTCTTCAAATAAATATTTTTAGGCCTATAAATAAGTACTCATACCCATTTATAAATGAGTTGGGCTCAAGTACGTGCTAAAACCGGAATATATAATAAATCTGACGATTTCCCCCCTTCCCGTTCTTAAAAAAAAATTAAATTAACAAATACACAAAATAAAAAGCAAGAAAAAATCAAATAAAATAAAATGAAATGAAAACTAAAATATAAAGAATAAGATAAAATAAAATGATTTTACAAATAAACAGGATAATTAGAATATTGCATCTACTTAAAGACCATGTGATGCAGTGCAAACCAAAGGGGTGCTAGAGATAAGTAAAGATTTCGAGTTAAACGATTGCAAAGTCCGAATCAGATAGTCATAGTTACCACTGACATTGCTCATGACTAGATTAGGGCTCCTCAAATTATTTGCACTATCTTTAAATTTCCATTTATGTCAATTACACCCCAATGATTTTGAATGCTTCATGTGGTTATTTTCGAATAACATATAGAACACTCAGATAAAGTTAAATATTGTAAAATTTTGTTTACTTTGATAGTAAAGTTCTGTTTGAGTGACTACTGGGAAAATGTTCATATCCATTCCTTAAGTAAGAGGTCTTCAACCTGTGGCCCTCCGAAGATATTTAAATGGTCCGCTAAGCCTTTTGGTTGAAATAAAAATAAAATTGTCAGGAAAATAAAGGGAAAAAAAAGGAAAGAAAAAGAAAATGGCCGGAAACTGATGACTTAAATTTTTCCAGAAACTCCACTGAACATTTTTTTTTCCTTGAAGGAAAAGTAAAAATATTGTAACATTGAAAAATTTCTAACCCCGCCAATTCCCTTAAAATTAATTATAATGTAATACCTCCCTCTCCACTTTTAAAATTTCTGCCTATGCTACTTATTGAATAGATTGTGGCCCCCCGATTTTTATGAACTTACTGACGTGGCCCTCGGACGTAAAAGGTTGAAGAATCGTACCTTAAGTTAATTCCTTCATTTTTGTATAGTTTTCATATGATAATTAATATCAAGAACAATTAAAAAAATAACTCAATTTCTTTTTCAGGAATGGAAGATCAATTCTTTAAATTAAAACCAGACCAAAACCAGTTATTGACAACATTCGATTATGATTCCATCATGCTGTATGGTTCTTACACTTTCTCCAAGGATCGTCAGAATTTGAAAACGATGGTCGGAAAAGACAACCGTGTCTTGAAAGATCCCGTGTGGAAGTACTTCTTGAGCAAGAGTGATGTGAAAAGAGTGAATATGCTGTACAAATGTCAAAAACAATAAAACATATCAAGCCATTTATAACCTTTTTTAGCCAAAACATAGTATTTAATAAATTATTAACTTGAATACAAGTTTAAAGGGAGACAAGAGTGAGTTATAATTGAAACTGCTGAGCTACAAATGGATTTAAAAATATTTGACATTTTGGGCTCATAGCTACACTGTAAAAATTTTTTGTTAAAATAACCGAAAAGAAGCTCAGTATTTCTGAAAATTTACGAAGAACTTTATTCAAATCAAATAATAAAGTTTCTTTATAATAGTGCCTCTACAAAATTCTTGTTTTCTCCGCACTCTGTACAACTACAGAGAAAGATCTATTAAGTTACGCAAGTACTCGTTGAAAAGCCACAAATCAAGTTTCCTGGTAGTAACAGCTCCGCGGAAAATTGAGCACTGAAGATCTGCAGCTTCCAGTTCAAAACTTGTACACAAATGCAATATGTATTGTTGGCGTACAGTTTACTTTCAGATCTAGTGAGCATCTTAACCGTCGGTAGGCAGTCCTCCCAAGAAACCAGAGGCTTCTTTGGCCGAGCGGTATAAGGCACAGTAATCACAACAGCGTAGGCTTAACTTCTGAGCTCACCTTATACTTTGAATTACCATAAATAGTAATTCAAGGTTCCTAAAGATGGTGCTGCAATTGTGGATCAGTACCTGTTGTTGTCAATTTACAGAGCGCTCTATATGTTTTTCAAACTTTGTAATTTCCTTGCAATCAAAACACAAAACAAACGACGACTCTATACTTTTTAATACAAGAGGTTTGTTATAAAGTTAACTGATGTCATGACAAACAATTACGTTGTTAAAAGAACCTTAGAGATGGAATGTTATTTCTAATAAGTTAAGGAACAAATAATTGAAGGTAAGTCATTCCTGTAGTTCTTATGTACAAAAATTTGTAAGAAAGCAACTTGCATAGCTGAACTCATTTTACGTGATAAATTCAACTGTAGCTCAAAAATCAATGGGAACAGACTATACATTATTTGAAATATTTATTTAAGGTATACATATACCTTGGACAAGTTTTTTTTAAAATTTAATGCCAGTCTTTTTATAATTTGTGAGGATTATAAGAGTATAAAATGTAACATATTTGAATAATTAAAAAAAAAAACATTAATAATTATTTAATTAATACAAATTTAGGTCACTAATTAAGGTTTCATCGCAACGGTAATTAACACAAATATAATTAATTTTGAACCAAATTTCTTACTGGAAATCAAAGAGAAGGTATTCATACATGGGCCCTACCAAAATATAATGTCTAACAATTATTTTTTGAGTTATAACATTTAACCTGAAAAGTATCATAAAAACAGCATTTTTTACGAAAATAAAAATATTGTAAAATAACCAAAAAATCCATTTGTTATCAAAACTTATATTTTGGTAGAGCCCATTCTCTGAATTGTGACCTGAATTATATAGTCAAAATTTTAAAAATCGGTTAAAAACATCTTAAGATATCGCCGTTGGAGAACAAACATACCTTTAAAAAAAAAAAAAAAAAAACAATTCTGCTTAAAATGGATTTAAAGTTAACGAATTTATATACGAGTAGGTATAAAACAGAATATTTTTATGCCAGTTTTACAAAATTTTTTGAGGACTATAAATGCATAAAATATCACATAATTGCATTAATGCATTAAAATATTTTTAAAAATTAAATATTTATTTAATTATTTAAGATTTATTATTAATTACCTTTACGAAACTGTTTGTAAATAAAAAAGTATTTTGCCAATGAGAAAGTTATTGGTGTCATTTTAAAGATAATTAACGGATGAATATCTTAGAATGAAAAAACAAAAATGCATTTACTGCGATTTCCAACGTATATGTATACCTTAATAATCCAATTTTTTGTGCATACAACGAATATTTCTTGAAGTTATAAACACTTGCTAAAACTTATCCAACACTGATTTGATGTAATTAGTAGAATTGAATTTGAAAATCATTTTAAAACCAGTTTGGTTCCCCCATAAAAATATACTACTAAAATGATAAGTATTTTAAAACGCATATACGCATAAGTATGAATTGAAAACTAGCACGACTATCAAGACAGCGGAATCAAGACAGTAGAACTATCAAGACAGTAGAAGAAAATTTAACGGAATTAAAATTCAACATAATCTTGCATTTTACTTTTCAGTGAGTTCATACCAAAAAAAAAAAAAAAGACTCGCGCAAGCGTTAAATACCGGGATAAAATGTTTTACAGAGTGCAGCAATTATACCGAGTGATTAAAATTCCGTTCGATACTGTTTTCTTTTTGTTCATTCAGTGGAATACAAAAAAAAAAAAAAAAAAAAAAAAAAAAACAAGAAGTTCCGTCTAGAACTATACAAGCCTACTTTCTCGTAAACACAAAATTCAAATTTATAATCTAGCTATCTCTTTCTCTCTCTTTCTCATTTAGCTTTAGTTCTTAATTACTTCAAATATGCGTTTTTCAACGGATAATACATATTCCTTCACTCATTCATTCATTCTTTCGTTTATTCAGTCATTCACTTACTCATTCATCCACTTACTCATTCATTCATTTACTGTATTTATTCACTCATTTATTTACTTTTTCGTTCATTCACTCATTTATTTATTTTTTCCTTCATTCACTAATTTTTTTATTTTATGATTTATTTACTCATTCATTCATTCTTTCACGCTTTCGTTTATTCATTCATTCATTCTGTCACCCATTCATCCCGATCAAAATATTTCATGAGAAAAAAGGGCACGTTCAGTTCTTGTTGAACTTCATATCTGTACATGTTCTACATCGTAACATCTTTCCGATAAAGTTTGTTGCAAGCAAATCTGTCGGTTGCAAGTAATTTCTGAGCGGTTCCTTTTGAAGTATCTTCTGCTAGAACCGGATAGCATATCAAGAGTGAACAGATAGATACGTGCTTTAATACTAGTTGAGATAAAGTTAAAAAGTAGGTGAAGGTCGAGGTTTACCTGCAAAAAGAAAATTGTTGAAAAAAGTATTGCTTTTTAGCCTACTTTACCGTAAAAGTTTTTAAAAAAGAACTAAAGTATGAAAGAAAGCTCAATGTATCGGAAAAATATCGCTAAAAATAAAGAAAAGTCAAAAATAAGTGCAGTAATTAACCCTTTATAAGGCCATTTTTTTGTAGCATCCGTAGATGAAAATATTTTTCGGAATTTGGCTCGTTTCACAGAAAAAATTCATATAGGACATTAAATAAGATTGACATGATTTTTTGTACCGCCCCCCCCAGGGGGGAATGTTCTAATATGGGAATATTGATGCATGTGGTGGTAAATATGCTTCCCAGCGTCTTTGCAAGATTCTACCAATTAGAAAGGTTAAAATAGATTACTATAAACATCTATAACTTGATGAATTAGGTGAGAAGCATACTTCCCACCGACTTATAAAGGATTAAATAAAGATTGAAAAATTAAAAAATTGAAAATAGGGTTTTGAGATGGGGGAATTGTGTGTCTGTCGGTCTGTCTGTCCCCTCCGAATAATTTTTAAAGGAATTGTCCGATTCGAAATTTTTTTTTTTTCATTCGAAATATCTCGGCAAGAACATCTCGTTTCCATATTTTACTCTTTGATTTCAACAACTTTTCGCTCAATTTTGAGCAATTCAAAAAATCTTAACATTAGCATTCATGGGGAAATTATGTAAACTCTGGGCGCAAAATTCAAGCTCCTGTGAAGAAGCTTATTAGAAGAAGCTGCCGGCATGAAATATTTTCTGATTTGAAAATTGTTTGTTTATATTTGAATAGTGCAAAAATAATAATAATAATAATAATAATATTAGCGCCTACGAGGAAATTTCGAACCTTATATAAATCCTGATTAAACAAACCGATTTGCTTGGAACAAACTTTATCGGAAAGATGTTACACATTTTGTATTTCGCAGAACACGTACAGATACTAAGTTCTACCAGAACTAAACGAGCCCATTTTCCTATGAAATTTTTTGATCGGGAGTTTTAAGCATATTTTTGAATGAATGAATGACTAAATAAATGTGTGAAAGAATGAATGAACAAATGAAAAAATAAATGAATGAATAAATACCTGAATGAGTAAATAAATGAATGAATGAATGAAAAAAATGACTGAAATCATGAATGAATAACTGAATAAATGAATGACAAAATAAGTCATTAAATGAATATGTATTAACCGTTGAAAAACGTATATTTGTAGATTTTAAGAACTACAGTTAAATGAGAAAGAGAGAGAGAGAGAGAGATTATAAATTTGAAGTTGGATGTATACGGGAAAGTAGGCTCGAATAGTTCTAGACGAAGCTTCTTGTTGTTAGTTGAAAGAAGAGTTCTGAGTCGGAGCTCCTGGTAATGTTAATGACACTAACTACAACTCACTGGCTGTGATTGAGTTGAAGTGGTGACGACCAGCAGATTTGTTGTAATTTGTTACGAGATCCTTTTATATCTTGCTGAGAGATCGTCAAATATCTGTGACGATGCGAAATCTTCGCAGTTATGCTTTGAAACCTTTTAACATTAGCGCTATTGGGGAAATGTAAAGCAAATTACATAAACTGTGCATACGATCGAAGTTCCTTCAGAAAAGCTTATTAAAAGAGCTCTCGGCTTGAAATATTTTTTGATTTGAAAATTTTTTGTTCAATTTCTAACAGTTCAAAAAAATTTAACACTGGCGCCTATGGGGAAATCTCAATCCTACATAAATTCTGATCTAACAGACCGATTTGCTTGGAACAAACCTCATCGGAAAGCTCTTATGACGTAGAATATGTACAGAAGTTCATCCTGAATTATCCCTGCCTACTTTCCCACGAAACGTTTTTCTCTGGATTTTAAAGGATATTTCCGAATGAATAATGAATAAACGAATGAGTGAAAGCGTGAATAAATAAACGCGAGAATAAATGAAAACATAAATAAATGAGTGAATAAATGAATGAATAAATGAAAGAATGAATGAGTGGATGAATGGATATATATTAACCGTTGTAAAAGGTATATTTGAAGTAATTAAGAACTAAAGGCTAGATGAGAAATATATATATATATATATATAAATGTAATATATATATATATGTAAGAACGGCCGCTCCGTTCTATCTTATAAAGCAGTGGCCGCTAAGACCCACGTAAGACGAGGCACAGGGCTTCATTGCAATTCTTTATTGGTACACTTTAACACACAAATATCTGGAATAACAGTAATATTGCTGGGATGAAAGACATGAAGTCAGCAGCAAGTACTAAGAGGCAAGCACCCCGATTTTCGTTCGGGCAGTCGCATTTATATGGGGAAAAATCTCTTAGACTGCAGACAATCTTCCCTACACCACGTGATGGCACGTGGTTTAAATAGGAGGGCCATATGGAAAATAAAATATATTATTGGCTTTAATCCCGTAGACAGAGGCTGGCTTAAGTCTACGGGGAAAAAAATAGTCTGAAGGGAATTGCTGAGTGAAACCAAATTAAGCTTAGGCATGACCATATATGGTAACGCGTTAGAGAAATTTATGAGTGGGAAAACCCTGAGCTGTCAAGCTTAGTATAGAAAAAGCCAGACAAAGGATACAAAGGATTTTTCCATATTGCATATATATATATATATATATATATATATATATAGCTCAATTATAAATTTGAATTTGGGTGTGTACGGAAAAGTAGGCTTGAATAGTTCTAGACGGAACTTCTTGTTATTTTAGAATAGTTATTTCTTAGGTTCAATACCAGCTCATATAAACAGGAAAAAGAAAACTGTAGAAAACGTTTACCAATTTAAAATTCTACATTTGATGGCAGCGACAAATACAGTTCATAACAATATAAGAACCTCCAAGGAAAAAAGAATTATAAGTCGGCAATATACGTAAAAAGAATGAATATTTTAATTTATTTATTAATGTTTTTGAAAACGCTTTACCTATTGTGAAGCATGATAAACTCTACAGTTTTATCTTCACTCTTCAAAGATATATAGCAGATGGTTTTTTTCATAGGAAGGGTTCTTACTGTATCTATTCAGTAAAGGAATGAATTGAAAACTAGCATATACTGATTTTTTTTTAATCTGAGGAAGAGAATATTTCGAACAATGATTTCAAAACTGATTTTTTTCTACTTATTCATACAAATGAATGAGATACAATCAGAAGGTAAGTGAAGAAATATTTCATGTTTTATTTGTTTTTATTACGAAGTCATAATTTATTTTAAAAATACATAAGACACAAAATTGCGCCATAGTTCCTAATAATGTTGTCGAAGCATCATTCTATGACAAGGATTTTGTTGTAGATGGTACATTTTTAAAGATAGTTCAGTGCTTTTTAAAATATTTTCAATGAAGTAGCTAGCTAAAGAGTAATTGAGAAATCAATCAGAGAAATTTCTTTGCTTTAAGAATTTGATTGAAAAATAGAAAATAATCGCTGCAGAGAGGAAGTAACAAAATCCTTATCGTTGGATGACCACGGAGGAAAATTTCCAACGGAAATATCTTTGAAAGAGAGAGAGAGAGAGAGAGAGAGAGAGAGAGAGAGAAAGACAGAAGGTTAGTTTTGAAATACTAACAAATAAATAGATTATTTCACCACTAAACTTGAAAAAAAAAATCTAAATACTTGAATTTTAGCTGACTTTCCTGCAAAGGAAATGTTGAAAATTGAATTCAGAAAATGAAAAAAAGTTCATTTCTTTAGTAAAAGCAAGATTAAAGTCAAAGGTTTATCAAAAGGAATTGGTACTTTAAATTATTGAAAGAAATGCGGAAAATATATGAAAAAATGTCTATTAAGATAGAGAAATGCGTCTGCATACGCTGTTTGATAAAGTGTTGAGAGCATTAGTTTTATAAATGGTTAGGCGTTAATGTTGTTTGTAAACATAAGCATTGACTGTATTTTTAATTACTCCATGTTATTTTGTAGTTTATCTTGGTGACTTACCTCTAGAAAATCCTGACCTATATGGAGGAGACATGCTGGGTATAGATATTAATGTAAGTACATTTTCATACTTTTCAATTATACGAAACCATGTTGCTAGAAACTTATGTTAGAAGGTGGTAAAAAATCAAAATCCATCGCACATTTTCGTGTTTCAGAGTAATTGAGAATGTGAGAAATTTGCTTCACGTGAAATACAGTTAACTTTTTGTGCCTTTGAACCTATTCTGTTCGATCGATTACGAATATTTTTTACAATATTTTACGAAAACGTAAAATTTTAAAGCTAATCATTGTAAAATTAGTCATTTTGTTTAATTAACTTAATTTTCTTTTACAGGACCGCAGTGCAATCGTAGGAGAACATAGATTGTGGCCTGGAGGGATAGTACCATTCGAAATTGATCAGAGCATGAAATGTACGTCTTATTTTTTCTTTATTGGAAATGATAATTTATTATACATGTTTGAAAAAACAGTAGTGTGTGCAATAAATATACGAACGCCTACTACATACTAATGTAGTTACAATGGGTTCATGAAACAAGTAATTCATCCATGACGTACCTCCAGGGGTACATGAAGAAAGTATTTTTATTGGCGGAATCACAATAAATCCTATTACGTTAAAATAACAATATTAATAATAATAATAATAATAAACCAAACAACAAACACACGCACAAATTTTAGAAACTGTAACTTGCTGTCTATATTAATATGAATTCAGTCACATCATCATTTATCCCTACAGAATAGGGGTGGCCAGACCTTTACGGGTACAAGCTACTTTTTTTTTTTTTCATGGCATTGCGGTCCACCCAATAGTGCAGGTATGGTAAGTTAAAAATAAGGTCTACAATATTTATTACAACTTAAATACTTACCTACCAAACATTAAAACTTACTTACTTACTTACTAATAAAACTTACTTCTGAAACTGCGATTGAAGCTAAACGCAAAATACTAACAAAATAATAATAGCCATAAATTTAATAATTTCAAATGATGCATTTATTATAAAACAATTCAAAATGCATTAAAAAAAACAAATCAATTTTATCTAAAGTTAGTTTTCTTTGTTATTGCAGGCTATATTTTTAAAGAAAATTGGGCTAATTGGTCTTTTGGGGCAACTAACTTTTTTTTCAGGCTGTTTTGTTGTAATTTCAGACTCTTTGAGATTTTCTTTTAACATGCCCGTTGCACGTCTTAAGTCTCAGTAAGGATGGTCACCCCAAAATGTCTTTGTGGTCAACCGGTCGACCATGATCGACTTAATGCTCACCTCCTGCCATAGAAATAATTCACATTCTTATCCCGCTTTGGTTTTTACCTCCTTAGGCGCCACCAAAGTTTCGAAATGTAGAATATTGATATACATATCTTAATTAAAGATTCAATGACTAACACATTTTATAATTTTTTTATAGCCTTAATTTCTCGCAGTTCAACTCTGTTGATATGGAAAAATTAAAGAGAAATGTTAGCTTAGAAATGCTATGATAGAAGGGGGGGGGGGGTGGTAATCGAGAACCACTGCACTAGAATGATCTAAGAGTCTTCTGACCCTACTGCTTGTGTGTTATAATGCCGCTATCAGCCTAAATAAGTCAAAAGATCAAAATCAGATCTATAGGTGGTATTCTACTTTTTTTAGAAACCCTTTTTAATTCTTGTCAGTGATTAAAATCGACGAACAGTTGAACAATTATTACAAATCTTCTTTTTTGTTAAAACTTTTGAGAAGGAGGAGGAGGTTCTGCTTCTAGACTTGATAGCTGTTTGCGAAGATAATGCACTGGGCCGATCAATTCTTTTCAAGTAAATTTGGTGTTTCAGCAGAGACGGGGAAGACTGAAAACATAATACAAACCTAAGACGAATGTAGATTTTCCTTCTATGAATGAAAAGATCGAAAAAGTACGGTTTCTCGTGATCTTTGGTCGCAGAATCACTGTCTAAATGGTCGAGGATGAACTGTGCTTAGGAAAAGTACGTTAGAACACTTTTGCGTAATTATGATGGATAACTCCTGCATCGAGATGCACAACAGTATTCCTACACATTTCTGTTGCGATAGTTCATTAGTTTTTCGATCTTCATTTGCTTAATACCCTTGAGCATCTACAAACTCGCCAGATTTAAGACTCGGTGATTTCTTTTTTCCCTCCTTGAAAAGTAAAATTTTTATGCGTGGAAAGAAATGCGATGCTATGGAAACAATAAGCACAAATTGATAGAGTAGATGGAAAACTTGACTTCTAAAAGTTTACAAAGTTGTTTGGAAAATACAAACGGACATGAGACTGGCACATTGCTGTAGATGGAGAGTATTGCAGAAGAAATACCATTGTCTTGCACAATAAGATTTGTAAAATAAAGTGTTTATGCTCTGGTTCGTATATTTATTGGGCACACTTCGCATTGAATAAATTTACTGTTTGTAATAAAATGTGGGAAATGTAACTTAAAATTTTTTTTTCCAGTTCAGTCGACTTTCCATGGTGCTTTCTACTACTACAAAAGAGACACTTGCATTCGATTCATTCCTCGTACAAACCATACGGATTACATCCGAATTTTTCCAGGAGAAGGGTAAAACAAATGAGCATTATATTTATATGTATATATATATAAGTATGTATATTGAACTGTGATGTCACAACTTTGCTATTTTTGAAACGCCGAAATCTTGTTCCGTTTTAAAACCTTTACCTATTCACAAAATTTTATTTTATATCATACAGTATTTGTTTTTGAAAGTGTAACCAAGTTTTAAGCAAATAATTTTATAATTTCTTGTTCTTATAAAACTGTTTCTGTAGGAACAATGTTGTTTAAGGCTTAATGCACAACCAAATTTACGTTCCGTTTTCATTTTTATTGTATTTCAACACACACAAACTCCCAGACACACACACACACAAAAGACTTTTTTTCGTGTAAATAAGATATTATTTACTTTTCTCATACAAATATTAAGCTGCAGTGAAACCTGTGTAAGTTGACCACTTGTGGTGCAGCACTTTAGTGGTCCACTTATAGAGAGTGGAGGGGTTTTTTTGTCATTTCTTACACTATGCGTTTATCTATTGGTAACTAATTAAAATATAACGTCCTACATTGACGTTACTTTAAAATTAGTAATTACCTATTTTTTTCCCAATTAACTAAAATCTCATTAGATAAATTTAACCTCAATACCTTACAATGTATCCCATACAGCTTTAAAACTAAAGCACTTAGATAAATAACGATAAATATCTTATTAATTATGTAAGTTACTTATTTGATGGTAAAGATTTCCTAAAAATACATTATTTTTCAAAAAGGCTAGATCAATTCGAAGAAACTTATTTAAAGAATGAAAGAGTACTTATTGGTAGTTTTCCCACATGATTAACTTACAGAGAGGTTTAGACAAACTTTATATTGATGTTTCATCCATCCAGACAAATACTGGTCTAACATTATAGCATAAAAAATACCATGGAGAAGTTAATTTAGTTTTTTTTTATATCTTTGCCAAATTAGATAAACAAATCTAGATATACGGTAGTGTGTCTGCCAAATTCAGAAACGGCGACACTTTTCTCCACCAGACCCCTACCTGTTAGCCGAAGCCATAAGATTGCTTACGCACGGGGAGAGGTAGTAGGGTCTACGGATTTTACATGCACATATCCCCAGTATACATGGTGGTCTTCAGTGGGTATCGAACGCGCGACCTTCCAGGTGGAAGTCCGACGTGCTAACCACTAGGCTACCACGGCCCCAGAAACGGCGACACTGGCCAATGTGTATATTTACCCGAACCATTTCAAGCTACTTTTGACTCCATCAAAAACTATTCAACCTACATACTTGAAATTTTGTTCGTCTAATAGCGATTCCCATAGCCTCGAGGATATCGAATTTCACTGATGTATCTCTTATAGTTATGGAATTATTAAGATATGAAAAGTGTCATTTTTATCACTCACTCACTCATCAAAAACGTAACCTACTTCTAAGTGACTCAGAAACTTGAAACTTGGTATCAAGGTAGACAATTTGGCATATATAAAAGAAAAAATCCGAAACTTCAAAAAATTACGTTATCTTCGAAGATACTAGTACACTCATAAGAAGCATCATACCTAACGACTTCAAACAAGAGCCATATTTTTCTGCCGCTAATATAAACAACTCTCTCGTGCTTAAAGGAAAATAAATGATGCATTGAAATTCACTTACGGCTTTAATTTTTCGCCTTAAGGCTAAACTCAAGCTGAGTACAAAGAGTCCAGTTAGACAGAACCAACGTTTTAAATAAAAGATTAAATAAGTAAAGATGGACTTACGAACTTATTACGGAGAAATAAACAAACGAAAAGAAATTAAATAATTAATAGCGACAATTTAGCTTGGTTAAATTTAGTGTAACTTATCGTCAATATAAAAAGACAAATTTTAGCTTTTCAAAAATTAATGATATCCTAACAAAACATAAATGTGAAAAAAGGGCCAAGTTCGATAGAACGAACGGCCTTTGGAGTAGTCGGTGTCAGCGATAAAATAATTGATATCTAACGGGTGCCAAGTTCCACAGCAAATCCTTTAATCATAGCTGTAAGAGTGTACAATGCTCTTTAATTTCTTTTGAAACATTTTTTTATTGGATTCCTAACTTGTCAAGTTTTAATTAAAATAACAGAAGACAATAAGAAGACAATTAGAAATTAACTATAATAGCTTGCCACATGATTTTACTAACTACTAAAAATATCTAATTAGATGAGTTAAATTTTTTGAATGTAATTTACGTTAATTAACACCTGCCAACCTATAAATCCGATAAAAAATATTTATAAAGAAATTAAAGAACAGTGTACACTCTTACAGCTATGATTAAAGGATTTTCTATGGAACTTGGCCCTTTTTTCACATTTATGTTTTGTTAGAATAAATATAGTAATAATTAGGCGGTCAACTTTTTTTTATAATACTTCCACCCAAATTTAGGGTTCATAAGTGGTCAAGTTACAAAGGTTTCCCTACATTATATAATATAGGGCTAATTCCGCTCTTGACAAAAGTGGTCAAATTAGACAGGTGGCCAACTTACAAAGCTGGTCAACTTTACAGGTTTTAATGTATTTCTAGTGTTTTAAATGAAAAAAAAAAAAAAAAAACAATTTTTCCGCTGTGAATTGAAAAAATTCAGCAGTTAATTGAATTTTCCTTTGTAGATGCTATTCTCATGTGGGTAGAACTGGAGGACAGCAGCCCGTATCGATTGGGACTGGATGCAATTGGATGGGTACAGTTATTCATGAGCTTGCACATGCATTAGGATTTTACCACGAGCAGAATAGATCAGATCGAGACGATTTTCTCATAATTTACTGGGAAAATATCAAAGAAGGTATAGAACTGGTTTTTAAATTTAAACAAGAAGCAAAATTAAGAGATGAATAGTCTTGCTTTACAATAATATCTCTGTAGAAGTCACCTGTTGCCCGATAGTTTTCATACCGTTGCAATAATATAGTTACGCATGAGCAAAAAAAATGTTTAGATTTTTAGTTTTCCTTATTTATATAGTAGAATAATAAAAGCGTTCCATTTACGATAGAAACAAGTTCTAGAACGACGGAAGTGAAGAATAATTCACAAAACATTATTCAAAATGCGTGCTAACAAGCTTCCATAATGTCAAAAATATACATTATAATTATTAAATATACATACCTGGTAATTTAAAACAAAACTTACTTTAAAAAAAAAAATTGAACTTTAAAAAAGTAATTTTTACAATATTCATTTTTATAAGAATTTAAATGTGAATTTACTCTATTCTAGGATTAGACGATCAGTTTTTCAAGCTCAAACCAGAACAGAACCAACTTCTGACTCCGTTTGACTACGACTCCATTATGTTGTACGGAGAGTACACATTCTCCAAAGAAAAGGGCGTATTGAAGACAATGTCTTCCAAAATCTCTGACAAACCCCTCATAGATGTAGTTAAGAAGCACAGCCTCAGCAAAAGTGATGTCAAGCGGATCAATATGTTATACAAATGTCCTGGAAAATACTGAAAATATTCATATCATGTGTATGTGTGTAGTTTTTTTACACATGAACTTCTTTTAAACATTTAAATCATAAGTGACATTTATATAGCTATCTTTAAAATAAAATTTGTATCTACGCAGTGAGATGATCAGATGATTTATTACAATTGTTCGAATTATAATAATAAATATTCCTGATACGCAACTATAGCAGGTTTCTTATTTCATTTTTGTTTTAGTTTATTTATTTTTTTACGTTGAACGCCAAGAGAATGGCTATATTGCAGAATGGTGATCCCATCCCTCCCATCAAAACGACATCATATGACTTGGAACATTGGATCAGAAAAGAGACACTCTGTCAGAGGAGAGTCCGGGAACAGTGTCGCTCCCGTACCACAAATATAAAAAAATGTTTCAAGAAATCAGGAGTGCAATTACGTCTACACCAACAATGTCGCTATAAGCTACTCGATGCTTTTTACCAATCTGCATAGATTCAGTGGTTTCAAAGCACATCAACTGTTGACGAGTTGCCAATTCGGGGTACAGGGTTAGAGATTTGATTAAGACAATTGCTGCTAACCCCCAATGTAAACAGTGTCTTGTGAACTTATGTCAGTATTGAGCAATTTAGTTTTCCGTCATAGATGCCATTAGTGCCTAGGCCCATTGCATAAGTGCCATCGACATAGTGTGGAGCCCATAGACCTTAAAATCTAGACGGAGATAATACGTTTTCCTCTTCCTTTTGTAAGTAACCGAGGAATAAAGGATCACCTGAAGCCAACGTTTCAGTTAGTTTAGTCCAATCGGCTACTACTACTTTCGTCCAAATAGCTACTTTTTGTCTCGTTTTTTAAGTTCTTGCCGTAGAAAGAATTCTACGGCAAGAAATGCTCACTGATCAGCCATTATTCTAGTCACCGCATCTTTTTCTTAATTGCGTCTTCTTCCGGGTGCCTGAGTCTGACCTGATTTTTATCAGTGTGCCATCGACTCTGCCAAGTTGCGGTGTCTAGTTCTTTAATGTCTATGGTGGAGATAGAGAGGTTAGTGCTCTATTCTCGCATTTGCTACTAATAGGCATGGGTGAGAGCATAAGGGTCACCAGGGGTACCTCTAATAGATCATAAAACGAAAGCTGGAAATTTTTTGAGTCTTAGGTTCACTAATTTAATTCCTGAGTTGCATTAGGAATGTTTTTTTTAAGCACAATTCTTCAAAAGCTCCCGCAGGGGAGCCCCTGAGCCGCTCCCTTTTCTGGTCGTATTCTAAACCTCCATAGACAGTGGTACTTATGTTAGAAGTTGGACACACGCTTTTGCTGAGAGGCCACGGCTATAATACTTACGTGACTCTCTCTGAGGTGAGAGCTACTGGGGCAGCCGGTCACGTTTCAAGGAATTCTGATGGCTCCATGTTACGTTTGATAATAATTGAAGCCGATTGTACTGCCTATTCTGTAATCTTACATTTGCAAATAACTAGGAACGTGTTATAATTGACTGAAAGGTATTTATTTATCACACAAATTTCAATTGCAGCGTCAAAATTCCTTCCACCTGCCACTTTGGCACGGTCTTCAGGTCGAAAGGTCAGTTATTAGCATAAATTCTGGATTCAAATTTGAGAGTTTTAACTGACAATTATGTATCGTACTATGCTATCAGAATACTATGCAATAGTACAAAATCTCCTGAAATCAGAGATAAATAAAAAAAGTATTTTTAAGCAAAATGAGATCTTTTTTTTATTCTTTGATCTTTTTTTTTGGATTGCTGTAATGTTTAACAACATTTGGCACATGTGTAAACGCTACAATGTTTTGATATTATAATTTTTGTGATTTTTAATATATACAAGCATGAAATACCCGCCATAGTCGAATGGAAGAACAGTTCTGAATTTGGCTATGTAGTTACATTATACCAGTAAACTGGCTGTCAGAAAGGCATCAGAAAGTTTTGGAGTATCAATGTCTTTTTAACACACACACTTTCAAATATAAGAGACAGCGTTGGAGAGATACATAACATACAACTTGTTTTCAAGTGCTTTTATGTTTGCGTGATTTAATAATGATAGGGCAAGATAGAAAAATTTCATGTTCTGATAGACAATGGAATGTTTTTATAAAGTTCATAAAAATGAACTCAAACAGAAGAGCATTAGTTTAAGTTAATAACTCTCTCGAAAATCAAGTTGTTTGGCTCGACATTTTTGTAAGTCAACGACGCTTAAAAGAAAAAAAAAAAAAAAAAAAAGAAAAAAAAAACACGAAATATCGAGAAATTACAATTAGTGTCTACTAATACTTTGTCCCGACACACCGTAATCACTAACTTTATGCATGTTTTCTCAAGGAACTCTAGGTATCAACTTTCCATACTACTGATATCTGAAATTAATTCATCAGCAGATGGAAATATTCCCAAGTTACCCGTTTAGGAAAGAGAAAGATGTGAAGTTAAAAGTGAGAGAGGGAGATTTTTCTTTCTTCGGAAAAGAGTTGAACAAAGTAATTTTCTTTAATAAGCATGATGTATGGATTTGCGGTTCTTTTGCTTTTTGATGCAGTTTCTGCATTTACCAGATTAGACGGTGAGACGATATTTCGTTATAATTTGAATAAAAAAAAATATCATTTGTTTATTTCTTTATTTTGTTTATTTTTAACATAAAAGAGGAATGTAAGCCTAATATCACGAAGGAATAATTAAACTGTGAATAAAAACATTTTTTATTAATTGAAAACAAAATTTTACTTACTGATATCGGGCTACATGATTAAATGTTACAAAATTAGTAAGACCAATTAAAACTACTAACATTTCATTGAACATGAGTATCAGAGGTAGCTTGAACAACTCGCGATACAACCGTGTACCCTGACAAAAACTGTTAATTTAAATAATCCAGTAAGAAAATACACACAAAAAATACATCAATAATGTTATTTCACAATCTGCATTGATTGCACAGTTGTTAAAGCTCATTAATATTTGTAGGCGTAATTAGAAGGAAATCGAATGAAAAGATTAAGAACTAACCAATGCAACATTTTAAGATGATCGCAATCGAAAAAAATTTGGATTTTCAAACGCAATCGTCTATAAAACTTTTTTTTTTCTCTCTTCACATAATGGTATATTTATTAACGTATGCATTTATGTTATAGTAAATCTTGGAGATATTCCAATGCAGAATCCTGATTTGTTTGGAGGAGACATGCTGGGAGTTGAAGTTGTAGTAAGTAAGCTAATACTATTTTGTTTTATTTCCATAAAAAAGTCTATATTTTCATTATTCTTTTCTCCAAAAACTCTCAACGTTTCATCGAGCAACTAAATTACTATGTGTTGTCACACAACAAGCGAGAGAAAATGTAGGTTCTTCCCATACCATGGATTGAGCTGAGTCACCTGGGTGAAAGACAACGTTCCTAACCATAAGGCTATCGTCATAGTACTGGTTGCTTCAATAAAATACCAACAAAAAAAAAAAAAAAAAAGAGGATTTAAATTGGCATGAAAAAACAAACAAACAAAGTGATAATAATAATAATATTGCAACAGAAATACTTTTAGTTTACTAGTTTAAAATGCTTGTTACAGCACGAAAACAACGAAAATTTGGTGCTTTTTTAACCCTGACTATTCCATTGGTTACTATTTACTTTCAGTGACGTCACTAACGACGTATTCAATAGTGAAAAAATAAAGTAGAAATTTAGTAAATATGGAATTAAACTTTAACCCCTTAACTGGTTTGCTCGTACAGCGTCATTGATATTTCCGCCTTTCTTGTTTTGATTTGCCTGTATTATTAATAGATTGAAAGGAAGTCATTCAGGGGCATTTGTGTACAAAGTTATAAAATAGAAAAATGCATAAATTCAATAATTATGAAATTAAAAAAAAAAAAAAAAAACTTTCATTTTCTTTTTATACCAAGTTAGGACTTTAATTATATGCAATAAAAAATATGCTTTTTTAGGAACACTTGTGGTAAAAATATTGACCAGTTAAGGGGTTAAACACATCAACTCTCAGCAACGGTGATAATTTTTTCGGTTTACTTATACATTTATGATGATTTCGTGACGATCAAAAACTCTGCTTTTAGTTTGTCGCTTTACTCATAGATAGCAGCACCAGAGAATCGAAGCATAGTCGATTCAAGATAAATCTGTACGATTCTAAAAAATATATTTTGATACTAACTAATCTGTATTTTTTTAAAAACCTAGATGAGGATGTATATGGTCTTATAAATATTCCAAATAATTTCATTATTCTAATGCGGATTCTACAAATTAACTAATCAGAACTATTGCATATTGCATGTATGTGTTTCTGAGTAGCAAGGAAATTCCTGCAGCACACGGTTGTGCAACACTGATATGCAACCTTCATTGCAAGGCGATTCCAAATGATACTTTTTTTGTTAATGTGTGCATTAATCTGAAAAAAGTCGAGGTGTGGGTGCAAAAAGTGCATTTTAGAAGACGTTGTACACCACATTTCCTTATACACTAAGAGCAATTCTCCCAATGAGCAACATAATTATCACTTTGATTGTCACTCAAAAAATTCTCACACACGCCTGTGAGTGATACCCGAATTTTCTTTTCTATGCTGTTGTTCAGCAAGAAGTTGTCTAATCCAGAGGCCACGAATAGTCATTTAAGATGAGATTTTTACCCCCTAATCGAGCAGCTCATACGAGAAGTCCACGATTTTTTTCTTTTAAACGTGAGCGGAACTTTGAATGCCGGTTTATGCGAGTGAGCCTGTAATCTGGGTTCTACAGTAGAAAAAAAAATTTTTTGTAACAATTTCACGGAGGAGGACTCTTTTTGATGTTTAAGGCAATTCGAGGAGAGTTGTTCCACCATAAAAGATTTGACTGTCAAATTTTAAGTTATCAATAATATCAGTTGAAGTTCTGCCAGGAAGTGTATTGTATTTCATTGTTTAAATATATGCAGCTCAATTTATTATGTGAACTTTTACTTTTGAGCTAAGGAAGAAACTTTGCACCGTCGCATTTGGCCATCTCACCCGACAAGCATGATGGAGAGATGCCCCAATGATGAGGATGTGATGCCTCGCGAAAATAAGTCAATTGAAATACTAAACGAGAAACTTTTCCCGTTTATATCCGTAAAAGAAAATGTATAAATATTTACAATGTTTAAGCTTCGAAAAGAACATCAAAAATGAAGATTACATTTCTAAGTTTTGAACATCAAGAATAAAGTTCTATCATCTTTAAACTTTGAAAGTACCTTAAAAATGAAGTTATAGCCTATACTTAAACCTCTTGGGTAAAACATTAAAATAAAATTTCATCTTTAAATTTTTAATTTTGTCCTTTCTTCCATTAATGCGGTGTATTTCACGATTCGTAATAAAACCTTCATGCATTCAACTTTTAAAATAAATGCGCTCCAACCATCTAATAGTTGATGTGGTTTCAAAGTAATTTTCAAGGCATTCTAAGCAATTATTAGTTGACATATATATATCGTGTCCCAATCCGTTTAAGTGCTTCTCTCACGTTTTCCTCAGGCAGCACCCCTACTTTCTCAAGAACTTTTCCTTTTAGAGATCTTCTGTATCCGGCACTCAAAACAGTAAATTAAGTTTATTTACTACTCACACAAAAGAATCAGTAAATGAGAAAGTTTTTATGGTATATTGTGTAAGTATTATATGGTCAGTAATATGGTTATGAGTCTTAACCTATAGTAATATTGCAGAACATAAGAAAAGACGATTTAGGAAGACATGTTCAAATAAGCCTTTATGTTTTACAGACTCGTATAATTTTACTACATATATGCTACTTTATGCACAATAAATCAAGCAACACTCTAATTATAATTTAAATTTAGTAAATCTATGTTAAAAAAAGATATTTCTGCCCATAACTTTTTAGATACGGGACCTATGGGAAACCACCCTCGATTGATTAAAAGAAAGGATCATGAAAATCGGTTCAATGGTTGAGAAGTTATGGGTGGACAAGCAAAAAAAAAAAAGGAAAAAAAAAAAGAGAAAAAAGAAAAGACATACATAAGTTATGAATGTATAACTTTCTCCTTTGTCGTTTAATAAGTAATTTACATATGAAATAAGTTAACAATGTACTTAAAGTAAACTAACGCTATATGTATGTAAAAATTGAAAAGCCTTACAACAAATTAAGTAACATTGTAAAAATCGTTAAAAAAAATAAAGCGAGGCATTTCTCCCAGCATCCTACATGGTAGGGCTACTCTCCTTTTCTTGCCTGGGTCATGTCTCCTTTTTGTTAAGGAGAGCTGCCCCTTTAGGTATTTCCTATTACAAGCAACGATTAAGACTATCTGGTTTTACCACGCGATATTTTAATAAACTCAGTTTTGCTTTCACGTTGCGGTTCTTGCATATTAACAAAGTTACTAATGATCACGTTGCAAATTAAAATCCACGAATTTTCATTTCAGTTAAAATAATAGGCCATTTAACAAAATACTTCAGTATCTTGGATCTGTTTGCTACGAAAACAACGCATTTTACACAATGCAGCTAAGATATCAGGTTATAACTAAACAATACACAGAATTTGTTTTATCTTATTTGATATTCTGACCTAAATATACTAACTGGGGCATCTCACCTCAGTTTACCCTAATACTTCTCACTTCCCCATCTTCTCAGACGATATTTAATGAATTAAATTACCCCTCACTCTTTCCAAGTCAAATTTATGACCATAAAATTATTGAAAAGTGATAAAGATAGGCGGTGAGCATCCCCAGAAAACGGCGGACAAAATGAAGGTCATATTCATGATCTAGAAGTCGTTTATTATAAGAATGGGCAGGAATGATGACGGGATTGATTTTCACACAGAACAGCGTTATTTTCTCTTTTTTTCCCGTTTTCGTGGAATTATTTTTAACCCATGAAATATGAAGTGAATCGAAGATTTAAAATAAGTAAATAAATAAATAAATATACATCTTTTAAGATTTTTTTCTATTGCAATGTATCCCAACGAGGCTTCGCGTTGGGAGGAATTCAAGGGTCTTGTAGTTCTCTATAAATAATCAATATGATTAACTTCTTGAAAATCCTTCCATAACGGCAAAGAATTCAAATATGGCAAATGTAATTTTATTACTGATTTGGTCTTTCTTAAATATTTGCAGGATAGAAATGTAATTCCACAGCCACATTTAAGGTGGACCGGCAAGAAAGTACCATACGTGATAGACTCGGCACTTGGTAAGTATGATGTCCTAAATTTTAACAAGATACACATTTTGTACTGAATATTACCACTAAAAGATTGGCAATGTGTCTTAAAATTAATTGATTTTAATGCAATTTCTTTTCCTTCGAAAACGTTAAAATCAAACGACAGCGATGGAAGAAAATATTTCACTTTTTCTGAATTTTTTTAGCCAATTAATGAAAATTTTTTAAAACCTACGATTAAAATAATGATTGTGCAATCACATGCATAATCTTCAATTATGGCAATTGTTCCTTTTTTTCTAATTTTTTTCAGTATGCTACGATTTTCTTCATCAAGTAACGCTAACCATAACTAAAATATGAATTTCTGAATGATTTTTACATTATTTTAAGTGACCATATCTACATCTTTTTTAATTGCATCTTTTTGTATCGTTTCGCAGCTGGATATACGTCCCTTATAAAGGAAGCAATGGATGATTACCACAAGAATACTTGCATTCAATTTGTAGAAAGAAATTTAGAAGAAAACTACATTCGATTATTTTCCGGAAGAGGGTATTTATGCTTTGTTTTTTCTGAATTTTCATAAAAAGAATTTCAAAGATTTAATTGTACTTTTCAAATTCCATTATTAAGGCAAAATTCAGTTCTTTTTAATTTGACAATGCTCTAGAATTTACCAACGTGCAGTCGCTGCCAAAAGTTTAGGACCCACATAGAAAAATCAGATTTAATGGAACTTTCGAGTAAAAACACATTCTAAAAAGAATATGAGAAAGCCTAACAAGGCATCTATAAATGCGAACCAAAATCATTTGGAGTCTTTTCTTTGTTTTTACTCACTGTTGAAGTCCTTTTAGGCATGCTAGGAATAAAAGATACAATTACTTTTAGAAATATCCGTACACCTACAACTTTTTATCGATTCACCCAGTTCCATTGCATTAGATAGTTTCTCTTCAAAATAAAGTTCTGATTCTAATGAATCGCTGTTATAATGTACTCCTTAACAGTCCTTGCTGTGGGGCGTGGAGCATCGTCATGCATGAAAATGGAGCGGCTTTGATCTTGTTTGTTTGAAATAACTTCTCCAAATTCCTCTTTCTAACGCCTTGTTTCATCTTCTCAAGTATGAATCTATTTGTATTTGTTTTAAATGGCAGGAGAAAAAAGAGCAACATATTCTTGGTTTCTGATGTGTAAACGCGAATTTTTTCTCCAAGCATCTTGAATCAGAGCTGAGATCTTTTTTACGTCAATTTCTTTCTAAGTCAGAAAAGCGAAAAATCAAATTGTCTTTATAAATAATAATAATAGCAACAACAACTAAAAAATCTTAATTAGATGTTATGGAATTGACGCATGATTCTCACTTGAACTACTTTTTCCTTGGTGAGTAAATTTTTATTATTCTATTTCAAATTAACTGATCGTTTCCTGAGCAGCTGTCACACTTGCATTTACACTTGAATTTATTTTATGTACAGAAACGCGAAACTTATGTTGGATCTTTATTTCCTGTACTTATTAAAACAGTAACCAAATTTTTTGAAAATCATTGCAATAATTGTAGAACAGGAATGGTTATTTAATTATGATATCAACAATGTTTTCTTCGCAGATATGTCTGAGCGACAAGAGTTTGCACTGTTTGGTGTAATCAACACGTTAGAAAATGCAGTAATCTACAAAAAAAAAAAAAAAAAATTGAATTAAAATGCTGAAATGTGTTAAAATACTAACTAGCAGTTGTCTTAAATTTTTCATAACGACTGTAACTTCAATTTAATTTGTAAATATACGATAAGTTAAAAGCTTTTTTCTGGAAACCAGTGTATACATAATACTCTGGGGTTGAAATAATGATATAGAATGCAGAATTGCGATTTTTTTACCTTTAACGAAAGGGACCTTTAACGAAGAGTGCTGATATAGCAGCATTGACTTAATTAGCATACTGTGTAGCTTGTTTGATTTTGAGTTTTTAATATCAATAAACTTGATCATTAAATGCATTGAAAGTCATTTTTTTTCTAATTTCACACTTCATTCCCGGCTCAACTGAGATAAATTTAAACTTTTTTTTGTCTTACTTTTAGGTGCTTTTCAAATGTAGGTATGATAGGTGGAGCACAGTCGCTGTCACTGGGTCAAGGCTGCATGTTCAAAGGCACAATCATTCACGAGCTTGGCCATGCAATCGGATTTTTCCACGAGCACAACAGATCAGATCGAGACGATTACATAACAATATATTGGAAAAACATCCAACATGGTAAGTATCTCGACCCTGAAGTGAATTTTTGACTATATTTGAAGCACTTACAAATGCTATTCTAGCTGACCGGTGCTGGGTTCTCGAAGAGTGTAGTGTAAAGATTGTTTAGGGTGTCAACGTTTTAAGGTGGCTCGCTTTTGAGGAGGGAGGGGGTGGAAAAATCACTTTTGGAAATGTTTATTGAAATAACTTTCTTTATTTTTTATCCTATCTGGGAAAAACGAATAACTGAATTTGAAAGAAAAAAAAGGCCAAAAAAGGTCTTGTTTTTGTGTCAAATGATAATTCCTTCAAACTGTGAATATTATTCTTTCAACTCACATAAAAAATACGTTATTTATTTTGTAGGCATGGATACTCAATTTGTTCTATTGAAGCCAGAAGAAAATTTGCTTTTGGATGAATTCGATTACAGTTCGATTATGATGTATGGAAGCAAGGCCTTTTCCAAAGATGGTCGCTCCAAAACTATGGTCGCAAAAGAAGCAGGAGTAAAATTGTACGAAACATTTGACAAGCCTGGTCTTAGCCCTAGCGATATACGAAGAGTGAAAAATATGTACGAGTGCTGAAATATAAATTGAGCCAATGTAAAACTGAGCACAAAGTATTGCTGAACGTACTCAGTAAAATATTAGATGACGTAATATAATATGCTGTTTTGCGTATGTCAAATATTATTTCCTCAAATGTTCTTCAATTCTGATTTTCACCATGTAGATTTTCACCTGAGAGCAAAGTCAAATTACTATAATTATGATAAATAATTCGGAATGTAGCGAGAAAATAGTTGGATCAATGTATTGCGATACATTCATTGAATTCAAAAATCATTTTTTTGATGTCACTCCCAATTCCAAATATTTTAAGCCTCAATTTTTCATAAATTTCAGAGAAGTTAAATTATGAATATCGTTCAGGTTTTTAAGACTGTCTAGAAATAAATACTTCTGTATCCATACGTTACTAACCGTTGTTTAGAATTTACACTATTTAGAAAGTATGTGCGTTTCTTTAATAGTTACAAGTTTTTAACTTTGAATGTTGCTGTAAGCATTTTATTCCTTGAAAATATAATCGATTATTTTTGGATGTTTTTTGGCAAGTCTCTTACATGAATTCCTAGACATTTGGATCGACGAAATGAGATAGTTTATTGCAAAAGATAACACTATTATGAAGCAATGGATGAGTTTAATGAACAACCAAGTACATTACGGTACGGTATCCTAACTTGGGACATTTTGTGGAATTTTATTTCTAGGGGGTACACATGTCACTATTACATGAGGAAAACTAATGGTGTTACAGGTTAAATCAACAGTTGTTTCTTGAATAAGGTTCATTTTTTCAAACTTTTTAACATAATACGCCATTTTAAAATATAGAAATAAATTTGTCTGCCAGGTATTTGTTTTCTTAAATAATTGCCTCCCCAAAAGGGGACAAATCAAAAGCTAGAACAGCAGGTGCCTTGTCTAACACATTTGAAGGATACCCATGATCAAACAGAGAAAAAGAAACATAAAAAAAACAAAACAAATATAAATAATGAAAATGTACAGTATACTAGTAAAAGTTATGATGGTTGATAATAAAACTATTCGGAATAATAAGAAATAAATAACTCTTACGAAATATTGACAGAATAAAAGTATGAATTGAAAGTATCTCACTAAAAAATGTCAGGAAAAAAGCAACCTCTCACCTGGTAGTTTTTAATGAGCCTGTTCAGAGGACACATTATCATATAACAGCTTTTCCATTGGAGAAGAAAATGTTTCAATGAGTGATGGCGAGTGTATCATTGAACAATTGTGTGCAGAAACTGTCTATGAACAAAGTAAAATTTCACAAAATTTGCACGCCACAAGTGTATATGATCCTCAAAATGCAATTAATGCGAACGATTTAGTTTAATTCGCTACCAATAAAGGGATGAAAACTCAAAATACATTTTTTCACAACTAGCAAAATAATTACACTAACTCTATATACATTTGCACACAAGAACATTCCCAAAACGCTGAATATCTTCTCGAAAATGTTGTTTTCCTTACATTGACACAGAAAATGAAACTTTTACATATTTCATTTATTTTTATTGTGAATCTCCATACAATTTAATTGATCCTAGTTTCCTAGTTAGCGACATTTTGGGGACACATTTTGCAACAAAATCTTGATGTGTCTAGAAAAGATGGAAAGCTCCCGAACTTTTCAAAATAGAGTCAAATGGTGCTTTCGATAATCTTTCAGACAGCTTGGCATCAAGTATAAATTTTGGACGCAAGAGAGAGACAGATCAAAGGAAATGAGGTATTGGGACAGACTGTGACTTCGTTCAGAGCGATTTTGCTATATTTGTTTATAGCTCATATCCAAGCGTGACTACAGGGGGTGGATATATGATCCTGTGTATGGTATGAATAAATAGAAGTATGCAACACCATTATTCTGAATGAAAATTAGAAAAAAATATTTAAAAAAATGACAAAACGATCTTTAAAACGCATGTTCATTTATCTTGCTCCTACCTAACTTTTATCAGAAAATGAAATGAAATATATTATAGAGGGATCCTTTTGGGGCCCTGCTCTCCCTTATTTTAAAGTCACATATGGTGAGTTTATAAATGTTTTGCCTTGCATTTTATTTATATTTCTTTTTTATGTTTATGACTACTAGTTGTCTTTCTTTCCCAGTTGTCCCATAAATATATTTTGAATGATTTGATAGCGTATAAATAGACAAATTTATCTACGTTCATTTCAAATTACCTGATTACAAGATTTGAATAAAGGCGGTAAAATGACAAGACTTTTAATGAAAAAAAATCTATGAACATAGATACATACTTTCTTCCACTCATTGAAATTGGCTTTAATGCTTGCTTAGCAACGAATGCGTTTGTTTTTGCACTATATAGTTATTTTGTTTTTCTAGACTTACACAGTTTTACTTGTAATTTTTTTTTCACAATAAAATTTTCCTTCCTTTTATTGTGCTCAGGTGTTTAACTTTTTCTCAAAATTCTGTTTAAAAAAAAAAAATGTTTTTAATACAATTTAAGAGTAGATCAACGAATTTTAAGTATAGTTTTTTCAGAACAGCGAAAAAAAATTGTTCTCTTGTTTGTTAATCAACTTGCATTTTAAGATAATCCTTTAAGAACATTTTAAGCTTTCAAAGTACTTCAAAAGTCGGGAAATAGTTTTTGCCTCATTAATATAAAACGAATTAAGAAGATAAAGCTGCATATTTGATAGCGTATATTTTACACACGAATGAATAAAAGAAGAAAATATATTAGATTCAACATCAAAACTTATGGTTGTTAGCAGATGTTAGTTTCTCATACAATCACGGAATAAGAAAAGTGATTGAAATATGAAGCCGATAACGATATATTTGCTGAGATGGGGACTTGCTAAGTCACTTTATGTGTTAACGATGTCTAAAGTTGTCGTGATTTATTTGTTTCTCCTTTTAGGGGCTGCAAAAGGGGGAGTTGATGATGAATTTCCAGACGAAGATGTGATCGATGAATTTATAAGTAAATATTTTAACTTTTTGATGCAGTTAACACAATATCAATTTTTTTGTATTATTAAAAAGGAAGCTTTATATAATGACTTTGAAATTAAAGAAAGGGCAATCTGTGGGCGTATGTTGCATTATGCTGTTTGTCAGTATGTTGTGATATATTTATCATTAGTTTAAAATTAAGTTCAGTTGTACACTACACTGTAAAAAATTCTATTTCAACTTTTCACAAAAAAAAAAGGGGGGGGGGAAGGAAAAAAAAAAACAGGTCGAATTTCATTGCAACCATAATTTGGTATTAGGCTGAACCATTGCAATGGTGAAGTTTCATCATGAATGTGGAACTAGGAATCATTATAATGGTGCAACTTTAGTACCAAATGTTGGTTGCAGTCAAATTTCACCATTTTTCCCATTTTTTTAGTGAAAGGTTGAACTAAAATGTTTTACAGTGTACAATCGTTTAAATTGAAATGGTAATAGGTTTGAATGGTTTGCAAGCGTATTGGCAACATATCGTCGGCCTTCTATAAAAGTCCCTAAAATTGCGATTTTTGAGACAAAGACTATTTGCCATTCAATGGACTGTTGCCACTAATTTGTATTTTTGATCGATAATTTTGATATTTTTAAAAAATTCTTTCATTTTCCTTTTATACCGAGTTTGGACTTTAATTAATGCAATAAAAAAATGCTTTTTTTAGGAACATTTGTGGTAAAAAAATAACCAGTTAAGGGGTTAATTATGATTAAAATGTAAGAATTTAAAACATTCTAACGCTTTACAACCGTACATTTTGTGTGGGTACTTTAATGAAACAAACAAAACGCGTTTTTTCTTGAAGCTTTTTTTTAAATTTGTATGTTTTTGCAACAAAAAATTAAGTTGTTTAAATATCTAGGATCGCCGGTTGATTACTGAGGACGGCTATAAGTTTTAGTTCTGTGGAATTCAATGCATATAATTAAAATAACATTGTTGTACACATAAAAAAAAAATTTCCAGTGTAAAAATTAGGGAGAAAAAACGTGTTACTCTTAAATGTGGAGCTTTCCAAAAATATAAGTTCCACGTATTATTACAAGCAACAAAATAACAACTCAACAGATGTTATTTCATTTGTTGTAACAATGCCATAGCTCTCTAACAGAGCGAATGCGATCGAAATTTCTTACTTTTAAGCCGATGTGATTTCGTAAGGTTGAATTTTGCTTAAGCTCTTCTCAAATTGCAATATTGTGCGAATTTTTTCGAGATTCTGATTTACATTGCGAATTTGAGTAACTAAATTCATTCTCTCTGAGATTTCAATAATCTGTGGAGTTTTCTTAGAATTTTGACAATTTCTACTAAGAACTGCTATTTACCATACGAAGATCTTTCATTATGGTAAGTGAATCAAAGCTGATTTTTTGGTTTTCGTCTACGGTACCGAAAAGAAGGATTGGTTTCGTACTACATCTACGGTGCAAAAAATCGCCAATACTACCCTATACTAAAGCTGTATAGCGACCTATTGGCGATTTTTTTCTTTGGCGACAAAAAAGTTGGTTGGAATAATATCATTTGTTTTTGAAATTCGGAACTTTGGCCTGTTGTTTATTTGGCGAGTTCTAGACATCAATGTTCTGGTGACATTTTTCGTCGTCAACCTGAAATACCGCCAATGGGCTGTTATACTGAAGCTGTTACTTGTCTTTAATTAAACCTGTAAATCAACAGTTCTACCATTCCATGCTCATGCATATTACACTAATTACGTGCGTCATTAATAAGAATAAAGTGTTGGCGGAATTAGTCAGAGTAGTTTAATAACCAACAACGGACGCGTATACGAACATTATCTTTTGTAGATTTCTAAAAATTATTACAATTATTATTATTTTTTCTTTTTCAGATCCTCTTGAGAATCCAGACCTTTTTGGTGGGGATATGGTGGGAATAGATTTCAAAGTGAGTGTTAGAATTCAGTATTTTTTAGGCAACAATAACGAAATTTAGTACATAATTATTTTAACTTAAATATTAAAAAAAATGTTCGAAGTATATACGACGATTTAATAACGGGAGACCCGAAGAAAACTAGGTTAACAAACACAATGGAAGGATATAAGTCTGTGTGTTGAACCTTGATAAAGTAATAAAATGGATTTTAAGATTGCTAGATAACGAAGCCTGGCACTAAGTCTGGCATTAAGATTGCTAGATAACTAAGCCTACCTTTGCACTGATTACAGAGGACGAACTGCATATTTAAGTAACACATTCATCATAAATATTAAATACACACTGACGAAGGTGCTATTTTTAACCTCGAAACTATTGTGTGAAATTTCATTGTAACTTTCTGCTTCAGTACTTTGGAATTTGCGATGTCTCTTAGATTATAGTAGAACATGATAGGCAATAATTTTTTTTATAGGTAACATTACGAACAGGAACAGTATTTTACAATGAAGAATTCTTACTAAGTGCTCCTCACTATAAAACTTTTGGAATTTTCGTTTGGGAAAATTCTCGATATTTTATCAACGGATGAATGAAAATCCCGGTAATTCTAAATTAATTTATCAATGTTGGTGTTTCACTTCGATAAGTTTATTAATACTTAGCTTTTAACATCATACATAATTACATTTATGTTAAAACCAATAATTTGAATTAAATCGACCGAAGGGATGTTTGATATAACTTTTTCTCAATCTTTCTAATTAAAGAAATTTTTACGATATTCTGTAAAGACAATGTGATGCAGTAAGTACAAAAATAAATAATAAAAATAAAGAAATAAAGAAGTAGTAAATGAATAAAATAAAGCAAATAAAATAAATAAAAAAGAAATCGTGAGACCGACATAAATTTGAATCTGCAGTGCAGATTAAGCTGAATTCGAAAGTAAATATTATAAAAAATATATAATATTTTGTTGCTGCCTACGGCAATAAGAGTGGACGTGCTGTCCCGGGTTACTGAGAAATTTCTGCTGTGGCTTTTACAATAACCGCAGCGATTCATTTTGTATTTCACTTTTCTCATGCGATCATTGAACATGTCAGACTGAATTAAGTAGCAAATTCTCTTTTAACCTAATGAAGAGGATCTGTTTTGACCATGTGAAAGCAACAAATAAATTAGGGTTCAAAAAAATAAAGACGAACAGGTAGACAACGAAGTTAAATCATCTTTATTATTGAAAATAATATTATCTATCGTGAGATATTTTTACGAGGACAGCAAAAGATTCTTCGAACCTTCAAAACTCGGCGTTGTCAACAGCGATGAACAAGACGCTACGTATTGAGCATGCGCATTTCAACTAAGGATGTTTTCTAATGTCTCTTGTCATCTTTTATGTGAATAATTCCATAAAAATAAATACTTGAATACAAATAAAAAAAAATTTCATATAGGACCGCAATGCCATACCCGGATTTCAATTACGATGGCCAGGAGGGGAAATAGCATACGAGATAGACTCTTCTGTAGGTATGTAGTAAATGCTTCACGGCGAATCTCTCTATTTAATGTTTTTTTTACGTCTGTAAAATTTTTTCAAAACCCATGCTTACCGGGTTTTTTTCTGTTTTTCAATTCAGCACAACATACGGCCAAAATTTTGGATGCGATGAAACACTATGAAGAGAAAACCTGCGTTGTTTTCAAGAAAAGAACTTTAGAAAGGAATTACATCAGAATATTTTCAGGAAAAGGGTAAGAAAGGAGAAATAATTTCAGAATTAGTCCTAAATATTTTATGTATCTGTTCCGAGTCAACCATTTGGAACATAACAAAATTCAAACTTTTACAGCATTCCATTTTGTAATCTAATTTTAATATTAATGGAAAAACCACATTCTGATGTTGAAGTGCTGAGAAATTGTTCGCTTTAAAACATATTTTTGTCATACCATTTTCCCCCGTGATGTCGTGTGCTTAGAAAACATTTATACTGTTGCGTGGGATTATATCGACCCATCCAGATTTCGCTATTTGTACAGTTATACTCAACGGTCGTTGTATAAAATGAATCAATAATAACATTCAACTAATTCCCATTTGTTTAAATTTCGATTAATCATTACTTTCAACTGGCATAGAAAACATGTTATTTAAAATGCATGAAATTTTTACATAAAGTAAACGCTTTGTTTAACCTTAAGCACGATAACTAATGAAATACGTCACATCTTTGGTGAAAGTAATATGTTATGCTGCAATGTGAAATAGTTATGCTATTGAATACATTGTAAAATACAAATTACACAAAAATTGTCGACATTTTTCTGAATATTTATGACGTTCAACTGAAATACTTTTATATTTTTCTAAGTTAGTCTGCATACTTGGGTATGAAGCTATAAAAAAGTAAAAACTCGCGATCTTTCGTGCATGCGCAGTAAAAAATAACTTTATTTAAATGCTCATAATTTCTCTAATACTTCTTTGTCTTTTTATTTCAAAATAAAAATAATTAAAAGAAAATAATCATAAATTTTTTAAACGTTTCAGATGCTATTCGAATGTTGGAATGATTGGAGGACAGCAACCTGTTTCGCTAGGACCCGGATGCATCTTCAAGGGCACCATTGTACACGAACTTGGCCATGCATTAGGTTTCTACCATGAGCAAAACCGATCTGACAGAGACGATTTCCTCATTATTTACTGGGATAATATCAAAGAAGGTAACGGGAATATATTTTTATTTAATCGTTTATTGCCTCGATATTACCAGGTTTGGTTAAGACTTCACATTCCAAATACTAACTTATCAATGCATTTCTAAGAAGTACCAAAGAAACAGTTCTTGCACATTTCAATAGATGAGAGGAATTGGATTTAGCGCTTGAAGGCTGGCAACAACAGTTGAGCTTGATATATTACGAATAAAATTATTAATTATTCAAAGAGATTATTTTTCATGCTATACGATCCCTATTTTATTGAAGGGACTGTTTTTGCGTGCGTAATATTTCCTTCTTATGAAGATTCCCGTTTTGCTTTGTTCCATTCTGTGACGAAACATGAGCCGCTAGAGATAGGAGTTTTTTTTAACGATATTCCTTTTGGAGCAAAGCGTCATTTTCAGAAAAATCACCCCCCGTCCCCTGTGGCCTGTATGTTTTAAGCCAAATCTAAATCATTTTACTAAGTTACTGTTACAAAAATTTATAGCTCAGCACTCAATAACGATTTTTTTACATCATCTCATACATACACGCTTAGCTGCTTACTTGCATACTTCGAAAAATAGCTCATTTATTCTCCAAAATTTCTCTTTTTTTAAACATAAGAAACATACTATAGTTTGGAGGACTAATTTACTCTTAATATAAAAATTGAAGCAGTTCTACTTACGTAGCTGCTAAAGGAAATCCGTTTTACGGATTACTTACGGTCACTTACTTCCTAGTTAAAGAGGATATATTCATATTGACTTAACAATGTCGTTGATTTCATTTTCTTTTTCAGGACTTGAAGATCAATTTACCAAGTTACAAAGACATCAAAATCAACTTTTGGACACATTTGATTATAATTCTGTGATGTTGTATGGTAACACGGCATTTTCCAAAGATGGAAGATCCAACACCATGGTGGCCCGGACAGGTGTTAAGCTCTATGAGACTTATGACAAACCCGGACTTAGTGATAGTGACGTTAAGCGTGTTCGAAAAATGTACTGGTGCGACGAACCATGGAGGCAAAAATCTACAACTCCACATTAACAAGAAATTTACATTAAAGCATGATTGGTGTAATGCAAGAAAACGGGTTATTCCTGTATTTATGTTAATAAAACAATAACAGAAAGCATAAAATAAGATAACTTCCCTGTAACGCATTGGAAAAGTTGAACTAACTTAATTTACAGAAAAAAATGGAGTTTTAATAAATACACATTCAATATAAATGCTTTACAGCGTGATAATTTATGGTGACACATTAATTTACATGAACAGTGTTTTTAGAGTACAACGAGGAAATTAAACTTCACTTACACATTAACTTCTTCTGTAGTGCACATAAATCGAAATTAAACACTGCTTACAGTTAGTCTATGAGCTGGAGGTAGTATTCTATTTTACCTCAATAGAGAAATAAATAAATAAAATAACACTTAATGTAAAATAAAATTATTAAAAGAGATAAAAGCATAAACATAAAACGAGTTCAAGTGCAAAAGTTCATTAAAAATAAAAAAGAGATCAGAATAATAAATTACGTTTAAATTGAATTGGGCAGCAATAATTGAATTAGGCATACGAAATGAGAAAATACGTCGCTCTCGGTAAGTCTAAAATGTCTATCTCTTTATCAAAATGTCCGTCTAATTATGTCCGATTCGAAAAAAAAAAAAAAAAATCTGGACTTTTGTCATTGAGCAGAAGACAAAAAAATGACCGCTAGATAAAAAAAATCGAGCCTGATTAAAGAAAATATGGTTTTCAGAACTGTTTTGCACATAAATTAGGCCCATTCTTGAAGGATTTTTGGAAACAAAAGTGTCATCTACTCTGAGCTAGCAGTCAGTTATAGAAATTTGCTCATCACCAATGAATACTATTTAAAAGCTCACATTTTCGCTCTTCCTTCCTTTGCTGCTAACTTAAATTAAATTTTTGGCTTAAAAATAAACAAAACAGAAAAATAACAATGAAAAATTTTGAACTAACTCAATAATAAAAATTATCTGGGACATAATAAAGCAATACTGAGCTAAAGAAAATCTCCTAAACCAAAAATAAATTAAATTAAACGTTTTGCCGCTAAATTTTACTGCTTAAATTACACAACTACCAAGACTTTTTGCTTAAACTGTAAAATCTGCCTTCAGCTAAGTTCTTTAATTAAATTGCCTAATACGTTTACAATTTATTATTTCGCTGCTTGCTCAATTTAAATTTTGACTCCAAAATTAATAATAATAATAACAATAAAAAATGGCCATTTAAATAAATTGAAGTAATTCAATATTATTCTTAATGCTCTGGGAGTTAATAAAGAACGACCTGTCTTGGAGTTTTTAAAATAAATTGGATAACTAGCTTTCAGTTTGCTTCTCTTCAATTACCATTGAAACTCATGATTTCCAGTACAGTGGAATAATTTTTGTTTGGATTGTCAGAGACATATTAGAAATATCAACGCCCAAACTAAAGAGCGAAATATTAAAATCGACAGGGGAAACTGTACCAGTGTGGCTCCAAGTTCCGAAGAAATATGAAACTGAAATAAGTTATACATATGCATAACATGTCTGCGTTCATATGGTTCAATTTTTTACTTCATCATAGTTTGTATTTCACTTGAAGATATTGTAGCAATAGTATCTTAAAAATTTGTTGTTTTGTCATTTAATTCTTTTGATTCATTGCTTTGTTGTTTGATCTTTTGCTCCTGTTCAGCCTTCAGTTTTTTCTTGCAAAATCTTCTTCTGATAGGGCTTAGGTGAGTTGTAGGAACATCTTGGGACTCACCTAAAAGAAAAAGTCACACATTTTACCCCTTTGCGTGTTAGGAGTAATATGCAGTGAAAAATCATTTTTAAATTATCGTCAACAGAAAAAGTGTAATTACGTATTGGGGCTGGGGTGGGGGAAATCGGAGAGGCTGTTATGGTGAAAAAATAACAAACAAACAAAAAAACAAAAACAAATTCAGAATAAATGATGTTAGTACATGTAAGTTACAAACAAAAATCTTGTTTATTATCCAGAACACTCTACGCCTGAAATTTTCTTGTTGATGCACATTTCATGTTTCCTTAATTTAGCACATTTCCACCTAGCAGTTCGCAATGACTTTTTTTTTTCCTTACCTATTCAGAAATCAAAAGTATCAATCATTCAAACGAAAATATCACTTTTAATATTTATGAAGTGCAATTAGGAGCGACTTTTCGATACTTCTCGGTTTTGTTCTTTTTTACTTTAATTTTAAGAAAAATTTTCTCATAAAATCGCAAGTTTAAAAAAATAATACAGCTTTTTATGTTTCGCATCATTTCACATTCCTCAAAAAAAAAAAAAAAAAAAAAAATTTCAAGTTTATTTGAAATTTGTAAGACAATTAAAGTGCCTGTAACAAATGATTTTAGCAAATCAAAATGTAACAATCAGCTAGAGATCGAAAGAGATATGAGAATGGAACAACAAAATAAAATGCTTTTAGGATTCTTTTGAATTTAAAACCATCGTTTTCGGGTTTTTTTGCAATTGTTATAAATTGCATAAAATTAAAACTTTTTCTATGATTAAAACTGTTGATAGCAAAACATAAGAATCCTTTAAAAATTGTTTTCACATCTAATTAAACATCGCCTCTCTCTCTCTCTCTCTCGCAGTATGTATGCGTGTAATTTAGTTTACTTTTCCGTAAAAGTAATAAATAAATAAATAAAATGAGTAAATGCAGTAAAGGATTTTGAATATCTCTTAAATGTTTACATAAACGAAAATAATGCAATAAATAAATAAAATAAAGTAAAATGATTTTTGTTCATGATAGCTTAGTATCTAGTGGCTAAGGATATCGAATTTCTAATCGGAGGGTTTGGTGTTCGATACCTGACTCGCTGTGGCACCACCCTTATTTGGAAATACGTGTCTGTAGAATGCATAGAACCTGAAGTTCCGAGAGTACCGGAGGCTGGCGATATTTATTTCCCTTTCCTTCAGACTTAGGTCTAAAAAGGAAGGAGAAGTATTTGTGGTGGCGCTATCTGGTGACATCCGAACTTTTTCTCTGTGTTTCAGCCCAGTCGTATTTCTACCCTAGCGGTGCTCAATAAAAACGGAAGGAGCTCCTTTGATTTCTCGTCGCTTTGAGAGTGGAATTTGGATATCAAAGTGGCATTTACCAAAACAAAATAATTTTTAACGGATGTTTTGTTTGCTTTTAATCTAGAGTTTATTGTATCTTAGTTGCTTTTTTTACGAAGTAACTTCTACTCAAAGCATTTACTAATTTATTTAGTAATGCAGTTTCTAATGTGTGGATCATTATGAATGTTTTTAAGATTCTCACATTTATTAACAAACTTTTCAACTTATTGTCAATTTGTGTTCCCACTCGTAGTATTTAGAAATTTCTTAGAAGTTAAGTTAGAAAATTTGAAACGGAAAAACAAAGAAATGTCGAAGCTGTCTTCTGGAATTCCTCAAAGGAAGCTATCCGTTTCACTCTGAATATTACGCTCACGAGTGACATTTTTTAAATTTTATTATATGAAACATCTTATAAATAATGTGAAATGCTTTTCGATTTAGATAAAAATGGTTTTACCTGGAATAAAAGCGAAAATAAGACTGGAAACGTATCCAACAAAAAGGGTGACAACAAAAGAAATTGGCGTTATCCACATGTACGACAGGCTGCCCTTTGACCTATAAATGAGATATAGATTAATATTTTAAAATATGCACTAACCCTTACGCATTTTAGTTTGCTTAGCTTTCGGCATAATATCCTGAAATTATTTTGCATTCTGTACAAATACAAAGATGGTTATACTTATAGTTACCCTGTTCAGAAGTACGTAGAGGTTGTTCTAATACACGTATGACATCGAAACTTGGTATGGGCGATGGGGAAAATGAATTTGAAATCAGGAAACAAAAATTCAAATTCTTACCATCACGTGAGGGCTTCCTTCTATCACATTGATTTCAATTAATCGAAAAAAAAATTCGCGCTACTATCGAACATGCTTATAGCACGCTTTGAAGATGGAATTCACGAAAATGGAACTCACAGTGAACAAATTCTGGGATAAAATCAAGTTTTTTTGTTCAAATATGCTTATACATCCTTATGCTATCTCTTCCCACCTGGTGGTAAAAACATGAATTAATGCTTTCTTAATGCAGCTTTCTTTTCCCATAACCCATATAACGTATATAGGAAGTTATAATGTCATATGGCCGATTAAAACGAACTCTACGTAGGTCAAAACGAGACAATTATAACTATAACCAATTGATAACAACACCCATACATGGTGTAAAAGTACTTTCATACCGAAAGCAACAGCGACGTACGACAAAGACAAAATTTTTCGAGGCATGTCATTGGTTCTACATAATTTCGTAACCACGCCCTCGCGCTGACTGATTAGTATTATTTATTGCATCACTAAGAGGGACTCCCCCCCCCCCGGTGATTTGTTGATTCCTCTATCGCAGGCATACATCATCGTTATTAGTTTAATAACTATGGCAACAGTCTGTTACGACGGAGGCAAAATGTCTCCGTTGCCTTTGCTGAGAAAGCACCCTAAACTTGTAAATATATTACAAACTTTGTCATCAAGCGGTTTCTAAAAGCATGACATACCTCATAAAAATTCTTTAATAAATTAATTTAAAAATGCAATAAAAAGAATCTGCAAGGCCACTCATTACCAAGAATTAAAAGCTTAGAAAAATACTGAATAATTTGTTAATACGGCAATCTACAAAAAAAACATGCACCAATATATTTTGTTTATACTCATTTACAGTAATGTTTAGAAGATTATGGTAGTGGGGAGTGATATAATGCAATATGTACATAAAAATACTACTTACGTCCTAATCTCATTACTAGATGAATTAAATGACGGTAATGTAGAATCTAATGTGTATTCTGTTATTGAAGATGCAGTAGTGAATGAATCAATCTCAAAACTGTGCGTATGGTTTTGAAAAGGGCATTCGTTGGACAGGGGTAACTTTTCGTGCACTGCCTGACTTGTAATGACACTCAAGTATGCTCCTAATGAAATTCCAACCAAAACTCCTAAAATAGCACCCTAGAATAGAAGAAAAAAAGCAAACTTTAGAAGAATTATGTACGAGAGAGGCTATGGAGGTGCTTTTCAATCCGTAATATTCGAATCCTTGATGGATTATTACTTTTCCAAATTAGAAAGCGTCAATGCATTCAATTTCGAACACTTATGGTGATTTTTTTTATTGAGTAATATTTAAAATAAATAAGTACAAATGCTTTTGATTGGTTTACTGTTTGGGTCAGACAAGAAAACTTCTGATGCACGAAGAAATAAACGGCTCCATTTGTCAAAATAGCCTAGCCCATAACGTACTGGATAGGCTATTATTAACATTATTGGCTCTGTGCTAATATAAGAATTTCTCTTCTCGGTTCTAACCAAGAAGAAATGAACTCTCTCAAGATCAGGAGTCATGTTATCCTGTAAATCTATTGTCACATGCTCCACGCGTGGAAGCAACATCTACACCGTTAAAAATGAGAAATTGTATATTCTTATTTTTTAAAAAGTAATTTTGACTTGAAAATGAGCAACCGCCGTTTTGTTTTAAGTACCGATACTTACTTAGAGATTATAGTTACAGAAAGAGCAAGTATTATCTGCAATAAATGAAACATTTACAGAGCAACTTTACGTTCAAAATTAATGTAGGACGTTTTTTTTTTCACGATTACTTCTTCAGAACAGTAGTATTTGTATCAAAATTAAGAAACTATATACCGCAAGAGAAATTAGATCGCTTCAAGAATGGGAGCAGTCTGTTCGTCTCTTCAGATCAGGAATACAAGATGAATAGTTCGTTGGATTCGAATTGAACGCAGTAAAATAAGAAAGCAGAATGGACGGGTGGATAATCAGCACACTCTTTTAGACGGTGCTATGAAGAAATTTGGCACAGAAGTGTTTTAACATTCACAGTTAGTACGTTTGGAAGTTATATAATTCAACTTTTCCTTTTTCCGTTCGATGTAATACTGGCGCAGTGGTTTGAGCATTAGCGTAAAGTCCGCGTCTTGACTAAACTTTTATTTTTTTAGTGATCTCAAAAATGAGATCGTAACAAGATCATTTTAGAGAAAAGGGTTTCTTAATTTTTTTTTTTCAAATTTTCAATATGCTGCTATTAGTTTCTGCCAATGGCAGATCTAGTGCGTTCCCGAGAGAATGGTACCATCTCTTTCAGCGGCACCACAATGAGTGTGGTACCACTGCCACTTGAGATTTTGGATATCGGGTTTCTCCAGCTGAAAGAACGAGCACCCGGACTCTGTTGATGCGAAATTGCACTAGGAATTTAATTTAGCCGAGAGCATCCAAGCCAAATGTCTACTCAAGGGATCTTTTAGATACCGCATAATCATACGACATGGGCGCAGACGATTTTCTGCATCTTGAAAATCCACTGACACTGCCAAGCCTATGATCTGGGGCGCACGAGCTCCGCGCCTTACCACGACGCTACGGTGCCGTTACTCAAAAAAATAAAAATTCGGCTTTTCAAATCTAAAAGTCATTTTGACTCGGAGCTATTCTGAAAACTTGATGTTCTTGAAAATAAGGCAATTTATCCCAATAAAAGAGTTATGATTTTACAGTGTACACCATTACTCGAAGAAAGATCTGTATCATTGCTTCTCAGATATAGCATAGGCATGTTTATGTATTGCTTGGTGGGGGTAGGAACTAACCCCAGAAAGCCCAGAAGACATTCCTTCCTATTTTGGAGCCATCTGACGCATACTACAAAGTGTAAGGGGAAAGTTAAACGCACGCTTGCTTTGATATTACTTAAAAGTGTTGCCCACTTCTTGTCTCGAGTGTGTAACAGAATGTGAAACTCGATCATATTCGCGATATCTTTTATCTATAGAAATAAAGCAGAGAGTTTGTCTATGTGTGCGTGTGTGTGTATATTTTCCGGTACGATGAAATTTGCTCCAATCGTTTTATTGTTCAGGAGTTATAACTGTTTCAGAACATATTCTGAGGTTTTGTCGCTAGCGCTTCTTTCTCATAGACTGTTCAGAAAGGAGTTTTTTGATGTCAGTTGGCATTCTCTGAAGACAAAAGTGTTTAATTCACCTCGTGGTCGATGGCGCCTTCAGGTGGTGGTCGATAATACAGATTCTTTGCCTTTCATTATTGTTAATAATTTATTATTTTCTGATTTTCATTTTTTCACAGGTGTCCACTAATGGCCCCAAATTGCATCGCGGCAAATATCGTGAGATGAAAATTGTTTTTTTACGATAAGTTTTATCACACATTAAAGTTTTCCGATATTTTAAAAATCACTTTGCATGTATACGCATAAAGACAAAGATAAGAAGATAAATACGCATGTATTTACGGTGTATTCGCACTAGTGGCGTAAAACGGCAACGAAACTTGCAGCGCGTGTCATTGATACTTCTTAATTTAATAGCCGCTCCCTCGCATTGATTGGTTGGAACTTCTACTACGTCACTAAAAGTGACTTTGTCCCAGACGATCGGGATTTGTTGATTGCGCTATGATGTCGTTCATTGCGATTTTATTTTGATAGCCATAGTAACAATCCATTACGACAGACGAAAATACCTCCGTCGTCGTTGATGCAAATGCACCCATAGTCTCTTACCTTTTCGTTCGTCACTGTCGACAATGAAGCAAGTAGATACACAGCTAACGTTACGCCATAAAACAGTCCTACCACTAATACACTTGTTTTGATAAGATGTCCTAAAGCTCCTCCCATGAAAGAAAGTAATACACACAAAGCTCCAACGAAAAACGCTGAAAAATTTAATCGAATATGTTCGTTTCAACGAAAAACATTTCTAGCATTTTACATGAATGGAACGTTTAAAAAATAATATAAATGAATAGCTTTTTAAAAATATAGATATGTTTTATTAAAGCATGTAAGAATAATTTGTTATCTTAATGCTGAAAATAGCATATTGAAGTATTTAGTGCCTTTTGGATAGAAATGATAAAAATTAATGCAAAACACAATAGATGAACTGTGAACTGTATATCATTAAATAATTGATAAACACTGTTAAAAATTTCCGTAAGAAAATAGTAAAAAACCATTTATTTGATTGTTATTTTACCATATTTAATTACAACAGTTGAATAACCATTAAAAAGATGGTACTCAAACCGCTGATTGCGAAAAAAATCGTTTATTCTCTGTTTATCCTAAAGAACGTTTAACTAACCGTAATTTTCAAGCGCTGAATAAGAATCGGCCGTCCATCTTGGTTGCGAAACCTTACCGGTCGTACGTTGTTTTAAAATCGGAATACGGATTTATCAGTTAAAATCTGCAAGTGTATATTAAAAAACTGGCTTAAGCAGTGGATACTAAATAGAAACACATACACACGTAAATCAAAAATTGGAGACATCGGATTCCCAAACTGTTTGCGAATGAGCGAACCCATAATTTGAGCTGCTGAAGCTTGTTTGAAGTTTGTTTGTATTTTAAATTTTTGCAGCAAATAAAATGATTTTCGTCAATATACAGTAAATTTAGACCAAAAATAAATTTGGATCCAATCAAAAACTGAAATCTCAATTTTAAGGCTGTTTGCCTGTTGTAAAAGAAGATTTATTAATAAATAAACGTCCGCCTTACGTGATGACGGTGGCCGAGTGGATAGAGAGCAAGACTTGTACACCACGCATTCGGGGTTCGAGTCCTGCAAGCTTTGTTTACGGTTTCTACGCCTCGAAATGGTTCAAAAACGGTGAAAATTTTGTTTTAAATGGTTATAAAACCGTAAACTTTTGTATTTACGGCTTTTTAACGAAGTTAATAGGAAATGGTTAGGTCCCGTAAAGATAGAAAAATGTTCCAAACTGTAAATTTAATGGTGAATTAGATGGACAGACTGCTGCCGGTCATTTAACCGTAATTTCATGATGAAATTTCTAACAGTGAAGCATCAAATTGTCAAAATAGGGCAATGTTGGCTATATTTGATGAATTTCCAGTAAAACGTAATGTTAACTACAGATTTTAGACACCAACTTAAACGTGAACATGTAACGTGGTACAATAGTAAGTGAAAATACTCAATGAGGGACAAAAGCATTTACGAAATATAGCTAGAGAAAGAATGGTTGGTGGGGAATGCGGGCATATTTTGTGAACTTAACTTTCCCTCTGAGGTGCGTCGTCACGTAGACGAATGATTAATTATCATGGGTTAAAATTCATTAAGTTTTAAAAAGCGTCATTTTCTATATTCAAAGTACTTTATAAGTGAAAGAATGAGTCTAAAAATTCCTACTAAAATCTATTATTATCATCAAATCATATAATTTTTGAATTTAAGTAAAATAAATTTTAAGCCTATTCCTATCAACATTGTGTCTGAAACAGTTTTTCGTTCTTTTCTTTTCCAAAGCTTAAAATAATCTAACTTTATTTTCTATATTTTAGTAAATCTTAAATATCCTTATTATATTTCATTGAAATTTCGTAAAAAAATAACGAGAGCAAAAAGTGGATAAATTTTTACAATCGTTTTTAATTTTTAACGGATAATTAAATAAGTAACAATGACTTTAGACCAACCTATGTCCAAATAAGTGAGCACTGCAAAACCCACAACTTTTATGTGTGGAATTCCATGTATTTACAATAAAAATTTGGAGCATAGAGGGTTATAATAAGAATTCTAAATGATGGGCAGGCAATCTGAGAATTTATCACGAGGATGAATCCAAATAAATAAATAAATGCAGATTGAATGAAAATATATTTAATAAACCAAAATAAATAAATAAATAAAAATAATTTTAAAATATTAATTAACAGCAGAAAGAAAATACATAGAGAGACTAAGGGACTTATTTATAGACTACTTTTAAAGATAATCTCCAAATCTATAAGGCATTTATCTAAACTGGGTTGTTTGTAATGGGGCTGCATATTTTAGTTCCTCACTTTTGCAGGCCTAATGCATTCCTCAGGGACTGGCAACCAATCTTTCATGTGGCACCACCGTCGGCGAATGCTATTACCACTTGAGAATTTTGTCGCCCAGTTTATGCCTAGATGGGGGCATCTAGGCTCTAACGATGCGAAACTGCACTAGGAATTTAATTCAGCCTGGAGTATCCAATCCAAATGGATACTCAATTGATCTTTAACATGTCGCATAAACATAAGACATGAAGGATGACGAGTTTCTGCATCTTCAAAATCCACCAACTTGGGCCAGATTTGAACATCCGAACTTGGGCGTACAAGGCCAGCCATTTGTCTAACCTTAAACTCAGGTTCAACTTTTTTAATCCCAGACCACTGAGCACGCTTCCGGGAGTTATTTTCGCACTAATGACTAGATACAACCGTATTTCAGATATGTATTTCTTAAATTTTGGAAGAAAACAGCTCGTAGTCACTGGGTGCCAAACCTGGGCTGTATAGGGGTTGCAAACTCCCCACTTCTTTAAGCTGAAGAAATAATACAAAAGTGAGAGAGGGAAGTCCAAACAACGGGCTCAATTGGCTGAGACGTGTTTTTTCCCGAGACGTCGTTAAGCAAGTTGGTCCTGTGCTCGAAAATATCTCTAAATAGATTTGATGATCATGGGGAAAAGTTGTCGACAAGAATTTTTGTCCATTTTCTTTTTCGTTTTCTGTCTACTATTAATAAATATTTTTTTATATAAAATTTGTAACATTTTATTTTATTAGTGGAAAAATATCCTTTACTTACAAAGAGTTTTAGTCAACACGACATATCTGGCACAATTTGGTCGAAAAGGTCGAATAAAGTCTTCCACCATAACAGCAGCCATTGCATTTACTGATGAAGAGACGGTGCTTAGTGATGCACTAAAAATACCGGCAATGCATAATCCAGGAAGTCCGGGATGACTTTCTAATGCGTTAGTAATATAATATGGCATAAGCTGCAGAAAATAAATTCTAATATTATAAAGATACCTTGATAAGGTGAGTTAATTGCTTGAACAGTACATTTCTTTATTTTAGGAAATAAATAATTGTAAGGGATATATGCATTGGCTAGAAGTGTTACAAAATATGGTGATATGGACCTGAGATGAAATTATGCATAGAAAAATGGAGAAAATGAGAGATTTTGAGGACATTTTCTTTGAAAGAAATAGAAAGAAAAGATGTTACAAAATGCCGAAATATGTTTCACTGTAGTGGAGAAGTGTAAGTGATTGATTGATTGATTCTGTTAAGGTCGAAGCTCTTTATTTTTAACGCAGAAGAAAGCTGTAGAAAATTTATTTTTAATAATGATGATTGATGAACGTATTTTTTTTTTTTTCTGTCGATACAGCGGATAAAAGTGAGGTATTTTCTAGTCACCGCGGTATATCCGATTCCGCGGTATACTGAGGCGCGGTTTAACGGGGTTTTACTGTATTATCAAAATGTACAAAATAAATATGAGATTTTATTCCAGTACCAATTCTTACTCATTAGAATTTGAGTTCATTTTTGAAATTGACCAGTTGCTCATGTAATATTATAAAACTTAGTAAGTAGCTTCAAATCCTTGCTTTCGTTAATTAACATGTTTACTTGTTACACAAGTTGTATATGAATATACTTTTTACATAAATACATGCATGATAGTGTATTTATTATTCAATGAATATAATTAAAATATTGATTTAAGTGTAATTATGGCTCTTTCGAAAAATTTCTGACTCCTCAAGCGGTGAAATTGGCTCTACAACTTCTAACGTTTGCCGACCACTAGCATATGCCAATTGAAAGACTTAATTGATGTTAGAAAAAAATGCTGAGGGGGAAGCGGTATAGTCTTGATTAGTTCCAGAGAAACTTTTTCTCTGGCATTGCAATTTAAGATGAGTAAGAAGAAAACAATAAATATGGCATTTTAACTGTGACTTTGGCCACAAATATATATTTTATATTCAGACTCTTCAATTAAGTTAGCTCTTCTCCTTAGTCTTGTAGTCTTCTTTTTCTTCTTCTGTTTTTTTAAAAACTTTATTTTCTTTACTCATTCGAGACGTCTAAAGGGGGGGGGGGGGCTAGTTCAGAGCCTCCATTGCCTCCTTTTTGGTTTGCAGTGCACCAACATAATGATGGGGCTGGGAAGTCTCACCTCAATTTTTCAAAAATTTCCGTTACCTTCTACCAAATAAAATTGTTTTTTAAGGCGTGCAAGAAAGGCTATCAAGAACGAAATAAAATTATGTGCGCATTTTAACGTATCAAAAAATGTTCAGTATTAAATATGTTAATTTATTTTATTTATCGTCCACGAAAACAAGCGAGCACATCGCTAAGATGGCAAAGAAGGTTTTTCTTGAGCTATGTGAAAAACAGTGATTCTACTTCGTTTGGGTGTTTGTGAATTGAATAAAGGTGTTGTATTAGCAGTATTGAGCATGCCGTATCAATCTAAATGAAAACAAAATAGCTTAACAGAAACAAAATAGGTACAGTCTGAATTAATAAACAATATTTCAACCGACGGTTTCATACTTGATCTGCTGAATGAATTGGCTTGTCTGCTGATGACAATGGGTCACAGAAGCGAAAAACTGCATAGAAGATTAGACCACAAAGACAACATGCCAACTGGAAACTAGTAATCATAGGTATACTGACAACAGCAGACCTATAAAACAAAACAACAACCAAAACATTAATACATAAAATAAATTAATAAATATTTAAATAAACAAAAAAATAAATAAATAAAAAATCATAAGTAAAGTGATTTATTTACTTTTTTTTAGCTTATTACTAAGTGTTTCTAAAAAACAAAAGCATTTTTCCGCAAAAAGGGGGGGGGGGAGGGAAGAATATCGAATGGGAAAAGCTCTTTGAAAAAAGAAAAAAAATGCGCGAATGTGGAGAATGACAAGAATTTGGTATCTGATGCAAGGCATGATTGATCAGTGATTTTAACTTGTTAAATGCCTTAGATTCTTCTAAGGCTTAGAAGATGTATTAGCCGGCATTAAATTACAAATCGATTAGAATAGCTATTTGCTATATTTATTTCATCGCATTTGCACATTAATATTTTGTTTCCAAGAAGAACAAGAGTAGGAAAATTATGCACACACCATGGTAAATTATTTAAAGTAAATTCACTGCTTTTCAGAATCCCAACATCAGAATCCCTCTATAATTTGTAAGAAATTGTACTAATAAAATATATTTCGCGAGGCATTTTTGCTACTGTTATATATTCCTATTCTTGAAGAGGGAAATTTAAATGTTTGTGTATGATTAATCGGTTGAAAATAAAAATGATTTAGATTGAATATGTATTTCATTTTTGTATTATTATTATCATTATTTACGTTTGTTATGTATGCCTAGGTATATCAATAGAAAAACATTTTCCAACGTAACTTTTTGTATTAACATTTTTAAAAAATCCTTAAGAATTTTTTCATTTTCAAGCAACATAAATAAGTAAATAAATAAACTTACATTATAGAATGTCGAATATTTTTGACAGTTAGCAGTCTTTGTACTTGAACTTGACTACAACCATAAGATGCAAAGGTAATTATCAGCCCTTGGAGAAAGACACTGAGCATGGTGTATCTTTCACTGATGTCAATAGTTAAGCTAAAAATTTACCTATTGTTTTTTATTCAGTAAAATAATCTGTCTTTAATTTTAAAAATAAAAACGTACATCATTTTGAAAGCGTTTTACGAACCTGGGAACAACTAGTCTGCCGCCATCTTTGGCAATTTTGAAAACGTTACTGATCCCGCCCACATCTTTACATCCTTGAATAATTATCACTAGAATACACACAAACATAAGTATAGCTTGAAAAACGTCAGTCCACAATACTGCTTTTATTCCACCCTGAAAAGGAAGTAGAAAAGGTGATAGAAAACATCTGAGACAATTTGTCATTTTTGCATCTGGAAAAGAATAAACTTGCTAAGTAGTATTAGATGAAAGGCTGTTCTGATACAAAAACCTTTAAACATTTATAAATGATTTTTCCGACAAAAGTTACATATTTCATTTATCTTTATTGTATTTCATATTTATTTAATATTCTGTATGAATTGTCGTCGGCAGTTCTTAATATTTAAAATAATTACTTTAACTTCCAGTATTTTTAATGCTACTACTTTTACTTATCGTTTGTTTTTACATTTCCTCCCTTTCTCTTTTGAAGTACGAATGAAGGAGTTAAGCTGTATGTATATGTTGCATATAATGCGAATACGAAAGTATTGTAAATAAATGCAGTTATGTGTGTGACTACATCGAAATATTATTTCAAGAATGTCTACAGCATTTTAGCACTACAATTTAGCGCAAATACAAGAAAGTTGGCGACGATAACTTTGCTACTAATCTACGAAGATGGCAAATGAAAATGATAATTCCTTAGAACAAGCAGTTTCATTACTTACAGCAGCTCTATAAAAATCACAGCCTGTGCATTATATACTCCATTATGATGCAATACAAAATATGAAGAGAAAACAAAAAGGAAAACTTCGGTGAGTTTTTCTTACATTTGAGACAAAATGTGTTTCTACATTTTAGTTCAAATTTTTCCTTTCAAAGTATTAAACTTTACGAAATTTTTCATGTCGCCCGAACACAAAATTCACATGAATAATGTAGAAAAATTAGATTTAATACTTGTGATTTTACTTCCAATAGTATACATTATAAATACTTTTTTCTTGCCTTTTCTAAAATCAAATACTGTTATAGACTTTCTTATGAGAGTTTAGGGATTATCTTGAAGATTTTAAGAAAATGCTTGTAATCTGTCAAGCCATTTTATGTGGCATAAATCTATAATAGCATTGTCTTTATATACTTACAAAAGTGCAATAAAATGTGCAAACAACTCCAACAGACGTTATTGATATCCACAATGGAAGATTTGTAACAGCACTCAGTGCAAGAGCCGGAGCATAAAGGCTTACGGCGGAAAAAAGAGCCTAAAAAAATTATTGATACCTTAGAAGTAAGAGTGCTATGCATCTTATACTGTAGAAAAAATATAATTAAATTTCATGTTTAACCACTTTTTTATTTCTGGAAACCCTAAAGCAAGTAAAAAGTATTCTTACATACAAATGTAGCTAAATAATTTGTTAAAGACTTACCAAATCATATATTGCAATTACTAGGACATATTTTTTCAACATCACAGATCCCCAGCGTTTGGGGAAAAGCACATAAGTCAAAAATTGGCATTTTTAGTTTTTTTGCATAAGTATCTACTCAATGATATCCTTCTTTGAGAAAAACAATATAAGTCACAAAAAACTTTTGACAAAAGTGGTTTGTGACTTGTGTTTGCCATAAATTTCGTTGCCTTTGATTAAGATTTGTTGCACTTGTGCAATTACCAGGTAATGCCTAGTTATATATGTGTTTGAAAACTTGGCATCTTTATCGCCTTTATAGCAACAAAATTTCTTGTTATTAGAATAGCGAAATAACTAAAATGAATAAATAAAAATGCAGTGCTCTTTTAAGAGACCTTGAGAATTTTGAAATCTTTTCTGGAATTTTTCGAACAATCCATTGCTCCACCTTCCTATTTCTTTTCAAATCTAGCAGGATGCATTTAATTTATATCATCTAGTGACCGGACTGTTTAAAATTATTTGTAAAAAATAGATGCAAATTAGCACCATGATTAACGCGACAGCAGCAAGACTACCAGACTGTTATTAACAAACTATGCAGTTACAAAATAAATATTTGGCAGTCCAGATGCAGTGGCAAATTCACTCATCATAGTTAAGGTTTTGGATCTTGACTAAACCGTTTTCTAAACTTCGAAATGCCTTTCTAAATAAATTGTGAAGAGCATTATGAAAATAAGAATATTAGAGAAATAGAAATGGTAACTTACTGATTGAAAAAGAAAAGCTGCTGATAAGATTCGCCGAATAGATTTACCAAATCGATTTTCCAAGTACTAAAAAGTATTCATATTAAATTAGAAACATGCAATTATAACATATTCGATTACACATTTTCTTGCAGATTCAAGTATTATGATCTTTAAAAGCACTAAACATTAAAGAATATAACTATATGGTGATAAAACTACATTACTTAGTATACTGTAAGTATGAAGATATTTTATGGCAAACTGAAATAATCTCACTCATAGTTACTTGTGGTAAACCTATTTATCAAAATTCTTCGAACTAATTCAAGAAAAATATTAGTAGGAAAAATTATTGGTGTACTGGACTGAAAGCTTTCTTCTTTCGTTCTTAATTTTGGCACCTTATGTTTCGCTATTAGCATCAAAATAAAGAACTAAACAAGTGAATGAAGAAAAATACAGAAAGTGGTACACTTTAGCTGACCGTAGATGAGCCTTTAGAGAAGTGTGCCCTTTAGAAAATGTCTTCCACCCTACTGTCCTTTCTTTCTAGAGTCAAGACTACCTGTACTTTCCCTAATTTTACAGAAAAAAGTGGAATTAGCACTCGTTTCAGTCACTATTCTTCGTAATATTCCCTGGGAAACATTTGTTTTATACACGTAATGGATTTTCGCAGACTTGACAAACGGAAGACTTTTGGCCTCCGGTGATTGTCGAAAAGGACACCCTGCCACTGAATGAAAGTTGGAATTAGCTAGTTAAAGTTGAACACATAAACTCTCTCTAATTAGTGTTGTTAGGTGTTCTTCCGAAAAAAGTCGAGAAGAGGGGGAGAAGAAATTAAGAATTAAAAGGGGAAAAAACAATTAATATTGCTTTCACTACACAATCGTGGAGATTGTGTAGATTGTCTTCCTTAAAAAAAAGGCGACTTAATGCGAAAAGAGTGGAGTGTCCGCTCAACTAGTGGACATCTGGCAACCTTACCTATAAACTGCATTCCTACAATCTGAAATTCTCTCTAGCGTCAAGATTTTTTATTCTAAATGGTGATGTAGCAGTTACTGTTGACGTTAGTCTGTTATAACTTAATTGTAATTTTAAACATGCATAACTTAGTTGAAACCGGCCGAAAGTTCTCAAATTAAATTTTATTTACAATACAAATATTAAAAGTCGAAAAAATATAGTTATTTGATAGTGTAATTAAATAATTGACTGCGAACAACCAAATTTAATTCTGACAGTGAGTTTATTGCGCGCAACGTGGTATTCTAAAAAACTTAGAATTTTCCTTAAAAAACAAAACCATGTGTCTTTACTTTGGGGAAAATCTTTACATTCTGGAATTAAAACGCTATATTCTTTTAAAAATTGAAAAATTTTCAATGGAGCAATTGTTATTGTTACGAAAAACTTTTATTTAGAATAATTGCTGTGAAATTGTAACCAATCTAGTTTTTTCACACGAAATATTGTTCTCTTCATGCAAATTTTAAAACTGAAACAGAAAATTTTGTATGCAGTTTAAATCCTCCTATGATTTAGAACTTTTATTTACTACATTTTCTACAACTACTTTAAAAGTAAAATGTGTTAAAAGAATTAAATAACCATATTTTTAAAACTGCATATTTTTTTTACCACTTAATAAGAGAAGTTTTGTGCCATATGTTTAGTTTAACTACTTTCATGTTTAGAACCCGAAATTTTCTTTAAACGTTTTTTTTTTGCTTAGAAATAAGAGTTTTTTTTTCCAGAAAACTAAAATTTTACTATGAATGAAATTCCAGATCAGAGTTACTTTTCTGTTTGCACTAGCAATTCATGTTGTTGAAAAAGACATTTTTAAATCTGTCTCATTCAAACGCTATTTTCGTTCCGAAGACCCAGGATGAAACAGTATATATTTTCAATATCTTATTATAGAAAACGTTTTGCATTTAGCTCTAATATCTTTTGATTAAATATCACAATGCATTGACTCCATATAATTGAATGATATTTATTTTACATTATGCATGAATTTAACTTCTCGCGTAATAATGTTTCAGCTATGGGAGTTTTAAACACATACTTTGCCACTATATTAGAGGCTTTCTTTTGCTTTTTTTACGGCGAGTTTTGTTGCATGTTGAGACACATGAAAATGTATTTATTTAGTAAATATTTTAGCGCTTATGATTCTTGCTGCATCACAATTATTTATTACTTACATACTTCTTTCTAAATTTTATCCGAAGCTGTTATTCAAATTCACAATGTGTCCCAATAATTTAATTTAATATCAATTTTAGCCCAAACAAATTAGCAAGTAATCAATTTTTATCGTAAAAGAAAAAAATCAATAAATTACTACCTCATAAGAAGTAGAGACTCCAGTATCGAAATATATAGGCAGGAACAACCAGGCAGCGAGGAGGGGTCCTAGAACGAATCCGATGTTCATGAACGTCATGTGTGTGCCGAACAAATACATTTCTGCAGGTATCCCCATCAAGGTAGTTGCTGACATGAACGTAGCCATTAAACTGAAAGATACGGGAAAGATCGGCATGTCCCGTCCAGCGAACAAATACTCCTCATTTGTCCTTTGGCGTCCTCCAGTAAATCGGAAGTACACACCAATGGATGCAGAAATGATCAGTATGATGGCGAAGATGATATAGTCGGTAACTCTCAATACAAACTTCTGAGCCATTGGCTTGAATGGGAAAATTTAATTCGTGTGCAGGGAATGCCTTTTCAACTAGAAGAAAAGTTTTTGACTTGAAGAAAGAACTTACTTCCATTTATTACATTTTGCTAAAATCTTTAACTTTTGAAGAAAATTTTCTTAATTTTCTCGCAAAGAGTAACAAAAGTGGTTATTTTTTTTTATTCATATTTGTGTCTGTGCGTGTGTGTGCGTAAATTATAAGTAAACGAGCTGTTTGGGATTTCATTTCAATCCATTTATGCCGGCGTTTAAATTTTGGAATGTATGCATGATTCCTTCATATGTATGAGGTAGCAAAACATAAGAAATAATAAATTAGAGATCAAAAGTAAATATCTTCACATGTTTTATGGTTACCCTGTGGTTTTCCAAAAGTGAAACGGCAAGATTTTCAAGCTTATAACTAACATAAGAAAAATAGCTTCTGCATTTTATTGTTACAAAACAATAACAAGACATCCTGAGAAGTAGCAGAAAAAATGACTTGCACAATGTGTTTTGTTATAAAATTATATTTACCTCTCTTCATGTGGTACTTCAGAAACTTGCTTCGAATATTCAGATGACTTTTTCACTACAGCTCTGCACTCGACGTATCGCTAGGAATGAATTTTTCAGAAATCCTTACAAGGCAGAATAGAAGTTGACAAATCAAACATTGGCGACCTTCAGCAAGTAGAATATAAATAATTCCCGCACGACTACCGTTCCAGAAAGGGAATATTAAGCATGAATTGCTTAAATAATCTGGTATTGCCATCTGGCATGTTCAATAAGGAATAAAAAATTTGCAAGCATAGAAAATGGATTGATTTTAATTTTTGGAACGATATTTTTAAAAAATCCAGCCCGGAAATATCACGGGCACAGGAAATAAACGGCCGGCGAAATGTCACCCCGTCATTTTCACAGTCGAAAGAAGAAATAGGTTAATTTTGTTCAATTCAAACATGGAAATTCCACGATTCTAGACCCCAAGCAGAGTTACAGGTATTTATCTTTATTTTACACGCTGTTATGTATTTATTTTACACGATATTAGCCTCACTTATCTCACTGGTGCGTGGTATGTCTTGCACAACTCGCTTTAATGAACTTTAGTCATTAAAATCTAGTTGGTATGTAGATTAAAATTACTTTTAATAAGAGGCTGAAATTCTAAAAACAATTCTTTAAGGTGTCAAAATCCAAATTTCACTATTTATGTCTCGCTCATTCTGTATAAGTTAATTCACGAGACTTTGAGTTTATTGTTGTTTTAACAGTATGGACATCATGGTTTGCATCGTATGTACTTTTGCTATTGTTACAATATTTCAAGTAAAATGGGAAGGGACTTTTTCATATCGACTTAAAGGCTAGTGTTGTGAGTAGATAATGTTTAATAAAAAATTTTGGTACAGTATGCATAGTTATATTTTGGGTTAAAGCTTTAAATAGGAAATGTGGTAAAAAAGGTTACAGGTTCAATAATTTATTAATTTATCAACATACATTTTAAACCTGGTGAAAGACATCTACGGAAATTCGTTACGAGTTTTCTGTGACTTATTACTGTAATAAGCAATTTAATTGCAAAACACACAAACGCAAACATACTAGGGATGCAACGAATAGTGATTTGGCCGAATAGCCGAATACCGAATATTTCGCCATTTCTTCCAAACCGAAGCCGATTATTCGGTCCTTTCTTCAAGACCGAATAGGCCGAAGCCGAAATTCGGCTAGGCTGAATATCGAATATTCGGCGGCCGAATATTAAAATTTCTAGAAAATCGTTATAATCGAAAGTATTTGTCAAATTTAAAATTATTCACAAAGTCAAACACCAATTACACACAATCTATGATGTATGATTTAATTCTGTTTGTTAAGAATTTAGAACTATTTAAAATTAATCTGTTTTCACTATTGTTTTGAATGTAATAACACTAAGAATTTCACCCACAAGCAAAATAGAAATGACAGGTATTACGGTAGTAAGCATTAGCATTATTTTACTAATTATTTAATTGCAATGAAAGAAATACTAGTGCTTAGTGAACTTTTATTTTGCTCAAAACTGTTATATGAAGACATTTTAAAAGTTATAAAAGTTAATATTTTTATTTAATGAGGTTTTTTACATACCTATTTTTAAAAGATCTATTAAAACTTAATGCACTTAACTGGAATATGTTTTTATTTTCAAAAACCCCATTAACTTATGCTATCTAAATATTCATGATATATTCTGGGCTTTTCACATTTCTCTCTAACCCAATATTCACAATAAATCAGTCTACCCAAACAAAGTCTGGCTTCCACTTTGTTAATAATAACAAAATGAATTTATCATATTATCTATTATAATTAAGTATTGGCAGATTTGGGAACAAATGCTAAATATAAAATACAATATTACAACTTTAAAATGTGTTTTTGCTCAGTCAAGCCTAAAACAAGATTTAAAAAAAGTAGTTCATTCTAAATTATTTTTATTTCTTAAAACTATAGTGAGCTAATGTATTCTTTTGCAATAATTATAATACAATTTTAAATGTGTAAAATCTACTAATTTCTTTATTTTTTTACTTTTTTACTGCAGCAGAACTATTCGGCCAAATAGTCCATTAATATTCGGCCAGGCCGAATCTGACCTTACCCAGTATTCGGCCAGACCGAATATTCGGCTGGGTGATGAAATGACTATTCGGCCAGGCCGAATACTCGGCTAAAGGGCCGAATAGGCCGAATACCGAATAGTGGCCGAATATTCGTTACATCCCTAATACACACCACTTATGAAAAAACAGTTAATCTCACTTAGTAGCTACTTACTCCTTTAAACTTTATATTGCTTTATTACGCAATTTTTGTGGGGGGAAAAACAGTTAAGTAAAATCGGCATTCATTGTGGTCTGCTGGTCTGACCCAACTGAAAAAGGATTCGAACCCCCACGAAAAAATGTAGTCTAAAACAAGACGACGCACTCGAGACAACGAGATGCGGGAATAATGGATGGAAACTCTACATTGTATGTTAAATAATACATTGGCACAATGAAGCTTAAATCTATATGGCATTACCTGCGGAGAAAACATGGAAATATTTTAAACACTCACCTACAAGTTCTATCCTCAATCGAAAAAACTTCATTAAAAAAAGATTTTAAATTAAATGTTTCCGTACCAAATTTATGACATTGAAATTTAACCCTAAATAACAAGTACTGGCTCTGTAATTTTTCTTGCGTAGATGTGCAAACAAATGTATGATTTTTCTTGTTTGCTACTCTATAATCATGGCTAATCGGACAAATCGTGGAAAAAGATACTTGATTCTGTTTATAAGATATCTAACCGATACCAGATAACAATTTCGTAAAAGACCGTATCCATCTATATTATCACAATCATAAGTCCATCAACGCCCAACGCAGTCACCCTTTCCAGCTCAAACTTTTTTTTCGGACACGCTTCAAAAATAGATTTTTATGAATTGCATGTAAATAAATATTTTGATTGATGACAACTTTAAAGTTTTTCACTTCTTCTATGTTTTCCGACATTCAATAGATTTTCAAAACTTTAGATTGTTTATTATTATTATCATTAATATGGTCATATCAGATTTAAAAAAAAAGGGTTTGATTTTTTTAAATATGACAATTCTGTTTTCAAATTGCATATTCATGCGGTTAAAACATGGTGCAAGTTTTTATTTATTTTATTTCTTATTTATTCATTTAAAGTTTTCTTTCTTTTTTAGGTAATAAAAGACAGAATTTCAACAAATTACACTGGTCTACAAAAAAAAAAAAAAAAAAAAAAACTTTTTTTCTGCTCCAACGACTTTGTTAACTGATCTTAGAAGTATTTTTCACGCTGAACTCGAAAATGAAAACCATTTTTCTCTATCACGTAAGGATTTTCCGTGAAAGGTGCTGTAATAGTTGACATTAATAACATTTACCCTAAATTATTGCAGTACCTGGCAAGAAAAAACCCTTAAGTGACAAGGAAAATGGTTTTCATTTTCGAATTCAGCTTGGAAAATACTTCTAAGATCAGTCAATAAAGTACTTAGGACCCCCCCCCCCCTTTTTTTAAGGGAATTGTAATTTTTACATTAGAAGCATTTCCACCGAAAAACCAAGTAATTTTCTATTTACCTTAATAGGGTTGATTTTGATATGTACTGGTATACTTCGCCTCAGGAATGTCTCTTTTTAACGTCCAGCAGTAATCTGCTAACATAGTTGCACTCCACTTCCCTAGATATCTCTTTTCGATAACTGAAATGTCCTGATGGAACCGCTCTCCATGTTCATCGGTTATACAGCTCCCATTTTTTCAGGGCGTATTTTTACACACAACGGGAGACTTCTATGATAAAAAAAATAGTAGCTCATACTCATTAAACGTGTCGTACAGTATCAATCTTTTGCCTATTTGCCTTTGTATCCTAATTCTCGCGAAATGCCTACCGAGACCCGCACCCAGTGCAGTAATTTGATACGCTCTTCCACTCGGGGGTCTACGGGGGCTGTTTGCGACACTTCACTAAGTTTTTTCCAGCAAAAGAAAGTGACCACTGATTTAACGGTTTGCATTCAAGCTCTTTTGTGTACTTTATCTCAATAAAAACGATGCTGCATGACCGGAAAAACACTGAAAAAACGTAAAAATCGAACATTTCCTTCCTCATAACTAAAAAACTATACTTGATGTAAAAAATTTTGATGGGAGATATGGATTTCTCGTGCAAAACTACTTCAGGAAAAGGGAAATTCATTTGTTGAGCAAAACACTTGTTGACCAGTGTTATTGAAAGCAAGCACTTTTATTGCAGCATGGTAATTTGCAACTCTTTTTTTCAACTCCTTTTGTTTTGAAAATTAATCTTTTTTCCCACTTAGGGCAGATGTAGACTTATACCTTGGTTCATGAGAAATGACAGCGGAAATAAACATAAAAGGTTGCTGTTTTACCGCCAACTTTGCCGCATTTACGGATTCCTCGCTGAATGGGCCATTCTGTCTGCATTGTACAAAGGTTAGTTGGCCAAGTTTCTTTTTTTTTTTTAAATTTGCTGACGCTTTAGCCAAAGCAGACCCCCCCCCCCTCAGGAAATTTACTCTTTCATCTTTCAGAGTAATTTTATTTATTATTATTTTTTAATGTAAATTTTTAATATGATTTTAAATATAAATTGTAAAAGAGGAAAAGGTTTTAATTCTCCAAAACGTGTCTTCCAAAGGCGAGATTTTCCCAATCCTGCCAGAAACGAGCAGACAAAAGTATCGCCAAGTGTCACGTGCTTTGTTTATTCCTTGTTTTACTTTTCGTGAGACCAACTATAACTTAGGGTTTACTGAACAAAAAATGATGTTACTAATAAAAACTCTGTTGACTATTTAAAATATTTTAGGTATTTATTTTACAATTGTCAGGTTGCATATTCTACACATTGATAATGATATTATTATGGAGTTTTATCGGCATCAAATTCCTGTTTTTCTAAATGATTTTGATTATTAGATATTTAACCGTGATATATTTTGGCGCAGATATTCAAGACGACGATATTAACGTTTTTCAAACTAAATATTCAAGAATGGCTTTATATGCAGATAAATCGTTAAAATATACTAATAAATCGTTAAAACGAGAAGACTATGTATACAAAACGATAGAGGCTAGGAAAACTAGGACATTTTTACTATGTAGTATATACTCGTACTCAACTTGCATTCGGAGCGCTTACTGTCTTTTTTATATTGAATATTTCTAATTGCGCAGCAATTTATATAGTAGGAATGTATTTTTCTTATACCGGGAACAATGAATCGAAGTTCTTCTGTATTTTAAAATTACCATTTCGCATCTCTGATTTCACTTAGCATTTGAAAAATTCTCAAATACAAAAACAATTATTCTTGCAAAATTGTGTTAAAACTCCAGTAACCATCAATATGTGTAACATACTGATTTTATCTAAAGAAATCTTAATTTTCTCTTTAATATCCAATGCTTGTCTTACACGGCTGTTAAGCGATGAAATCTGTGTCGCAAATGTTCTACGTGTATCATTCGTTCTATATAATTTAGATAACATGTCCTGGTATTGACATGGGCATACAGATAGGCTTTATTCCACCATTAAAAACATGCTATGACATAAAATGCAGCGTCAAAGAAGGCTAACTGCGACTGGTACGGCTAACAGCCACAAAATTCTGAGAAAATGTTAACTGTTAGCCGTAGAAACAGTATATTGCAACAAGAACAACAACAATATAGTTTGTGCTTGTCGCGGTTCAGAATTTACATCTTAAAAAATGTTCTTTTTATTATTTATTGCATCATTATTTTCAGGGTCATTTTTCAAGAACTCTCTCTAATTTTATTAAAAATAATGTTAAAAAAATACTAATTTACAAAAAATATATAACAACATGCTCAAAAAACATTTTTTTGTTTTTGAATTTCTCATCAATTATAAAGATGTCTGTTGATTGCTTTCGTCTTCTTTTTTTGCAGTCCTCTGTTTACTTTTGCAACCTCCTTCTCCAGCACAAAACTTTCTGCGGAAGGGACTTAAGAGCATCGGGGACACTACCTGAGGTTTATCTGTGGAAATAAAAAAATAACAACAATGTATAATTTTGGAAATTAAACACGCAAAATCTGACAATAAATACACTTTTGTAATATTTCTTTTAGAAATAATCATCAGGGAATAAATATAACAAACGAAATAATAATAATAACAAAAAAAAAAAAAACACGAGGAAAAAAGGTGTTTATTTTCTCGATTTGGTTTTGCATTTTTTCTTCCCAATAATATTGTTTTAAATCGTTCATGCATTCCGTGGTGATCATTTTTTCGATTAAATTTTGCTTTTTTTCCAAGAAAAATACCGCCTAGTGGATATATATTTTTTTCTTTTAAAATTCCTTCACCTCATCACGTATATGCCAAATTGGGTGACAATACGTTCAACCATTTAAGGTGTTGGAGGTTGTTTATAGGGGCAGTTTAATTATAGCCACCTTCTGAATTTTTAATTCTCTATAGCTCTTTAGCAGTTGAATGATTGCCCGTGAAGACAAATTTAGTCTTAGAAATGACTGCAGACTTAAGTTTTTCTATTAGTTTCAAAATAACTTTTCAGTAATCTTTGAAAGAGAGCTGAATAGAATGATGCTTATAATAACTTTAGATGAAAATATAGTGAAGCCTCTTTCAGGAATGTAAAAACAGCGTCATTTTTCCAACTGGGGGAAAAATATCCTATTTAGGGATTTTAAATATCTTTGCTTAGTGACTGCATTAAGTGGAAGAAAAATGCAATGTACCTTGAAAAAAGCCTATTATATAGCTGGAGATATATCCCATAATTATGGTAGCAGCAAATGAAATTGGTGAAATCCACATAAAAGACAAGTCTAAACTGGAGCTGGAATAAAAGAATTTTCAATTCATGTGACATAATTCAAAAAGCAATTGCTCCGCTGAGCATAATTTAATATGAAAAATCATGAAAATACTTAATGACCTGTAATTAAATTCTGCAACTATCAGGATTTAAAAAAAAATACTTCTACAAGTTTGATAATTAACGTTACGGATGATTATGTAATTAATCTAAAAAGACCAAACGTAATGATAACACACCGGTAAAGATTCGCACCTTTCTTTTTTTTTTTGAAAAAAATTGGGATAAATAATGCAATACTCGTTTATGTTTACCGATGTTTTATAGTTACTTTCTGGCTTTACTACAGATAGTCACTCCCAAAAGACTGAAAATAGCGTTGTACTTTCAGTCTTTTGGGAGTGACTATCTGTAAATTTATCCTGTCATTTATCCTGATTTCCTTTAAAAGATGTAAGAATATTTTTATATCCTTTATTTTATGTTTAGAACTGTTTTATCTAAAAAATGTTTTGAAATACCTTTCGCAAAATGTGCTCTACCGACATGATACATTTCAAATGATTGACTGCTTGTATATTTCAATGCAATATAATACACGTGAGATAAACCTCACTTAAATATATCAGTCAACTCTTAAAGTAGTTCTCTAATTTTTTGCAGAGCCAGCTCGGTGGCGTCGTTGCAAGCCGCGGGACTCGCAAGCCTCAGTTCATAGGATCGAGTCTGGCAGTGTCAGTGGATATCCAAGATGCAGAAAATCGTCTGCGCTCTTATAACATGATTATGTGGCATGTAAAAGATCCCTTAAGTAGACATTCGGCTTGGATATTCTCGGCTAAATTAAATTCCCAGTGCAATTTCGCATCAACATTGTCCGGGTGCTCACTCTTTCAGGTGAAGAAACTGGGCGTCAAAATTCTCATGCGGCACCACACTCATTGTGGTACTGCTGACAGAGTTGGTACCAATCTCTGGAAACGCACTAGGTCTCAAATGGTTAAGAACTGTTGTATACGTAGACCGTTAGAAATTAAAAAAAAAAACACTTTCTGAAGATGTAAACGACAAACTTCGTTTTCCTTTAAGTTTTTGTGGAAATTTGTTTTTGGTGATATTTAATTGTTTTGATTAAAAATTTTTTGAAAATAATTTCTCTGAAATACACTCTACCGGTAAGATGCGTACGAAATGATTGCCAGCCTTCATTTAATTGTATTGTCATAGCAAATGATAGATTGCTTGCATTTAATTATAGCTGAAGGTGTGACAAAAACAAGAATAAATGTATCACTCACACAATAAGTTATTTGGCTAGCAATTTCTTTGTGTTTTTCAAAATTTGGGGAGTTATTTAGTTGTCCCCATGAATTATAACATTGGAGATATTTCTCAAAATAATAACACTTTAACAAGTAGGAGCAAGTGGGAACATTGGACATCAGGGCACATTTGACACCCCCTTTTGTAAACCAGTATTACTAAAAGTTACCCGAGTTTTTTTACGGGAAAAGTAAATGAGTTGACAACGAAGTATTGGGCCATAAGCAACTTTCAGCAGGTTAGGTACTTTAGATCAGTGTTTCTATAACTATAAATAGCCTGATGCGGTAAGTTTTTCTACTACCCTATTTTCATGTTTTATTATTTTTTAGGATTTCTTTGTTGAATCCCATTATTTATTAAGATTAGATTAATACCAAGATGTTTAACGTTATTCCCTAGTTCATGCCTATGGGGCAGTTTGGACAGCGTCCATAAGCTGTCCAAAGTGCGCCAATAACTAACACACCTGCTCATATTATAATTTAATTCATTTGACATTTTTAAGATTTATTCATTTTCATCAACGGTAAATTTATTTATCTACATATAAAACAGTTAAGTACCGTTTTCTCCTCTGTTTGTCAACCGAGTTTCTTAGTTAAAACAAATTACTAGCTATTGCTGAAGTTTCGTGTTATCAATAAAAATGTTTTGGGAAATACTTATTTTTTTCGTTCGTTTCTCATGTCCAAAGTACCTCGAGGCAGTTCGTACTAAACACACATATTTTCACAAAAAAATCATTAAAAAAACAAGTAAACAAATAAATGATTCGAAAAGAACCATGGCTAAATGTTAGGGGGAAAGGTAAAATATATCCTTATACTTTCCAGTTACAATTTTGACATTCTTATGGCAACACCAGCTGTCTTTAGGCAAACATGACCAATCTGCCCCACTTTCCCCTATGTTTTATAAGAATTTACGAAACACTGCAAAAACGCTGTTTACATAATATCGGCTTCAAAATCTTCCGAATAACAAGGAAGTAAATGCAATGCTTCTTTTTAAAAACAAGTAATAAGTATTAAAACTACATAAATAAACATGAAATAACTTTTCTCGATCAACTTACTTTTTGTTTGTTTGGTTTAACGATGGGACCATTAAATATGAAGAATTCGATGGAATAAGAAGTGAAGTTGATGTATTTTCCGCTACAAAAGTCGATGATGCATATGATTGGTTTCGTAAATCATATTCATTCGAAAAAGGTAGAATTTCATAAGCGTTTTGAGAAGTCTTGATAGTTAAATATATCGTTGGAATGACTCCACAGCAAATACCTAAAATTGAACCCTAAAACAAGGAAATGAAACGTGGTCATGTATATATTCATTATATGTATTAGGTGCATGAGAGATGAGTAAAACTATGGATTAAATATTACCATTGGTAAGACATACCATAAAAAGAAATGAGAGTCAATTAGTGAAATTTTCCCGAAGTGATGAAGGATATCTTATCAAAAATTTAATAAGAGGTCATTAAGCTCGTTGACAAGTTTGTTATAGTGTGAAATATGTTTTAAAAAGATTGTACAGAAATTTAGATGACCTTAAGGGGGGAAATACGTGTAAAGGTCTCAAAAAATTAAAAAATGTTTTTCTTCATAAATCGATTCTAAAACTATTCAATGATATACCCTGAAAAATTCCAAGTCGTTTAAAAGTTATAAGCATTTGAGCGAGCGCCCCTGTTGGAGCAGTTGAGCAGGTAGTCCCTCATGAATGACCTGAAGGGTATTAGAGAACATTAGCAGATGTCCTTTCATTTTTTTTTAACAATTGAGATCTCGGATAGAAATTTCTATAAGTATTAGTATCTATAAGTATAAAAAAATGATTCTTTACTGCCTTAAATTTACCTTCAATACCACTATTTTTTTCAAATGCGTTTTTCTCGAAACTACTTTTTTCGAATTTGCGTACACTCTAGCTCGCAGAGCTTTTGATCAAACCTTATCAAATTTAGCACACATTTTATTCATATATACATGCTTTAGTTGAACTATAATAATAAACATATCTTTATTTTTACTTTTTTATTGTAAAAAAAGAGCAAAAAAAAAAAAAAAAAACGGTTAAAAATCGTACTTAATTTTCCCATTCTAAAAAAAATAGAAATTTTCAATTTTTTGTGATGATTTTAGTTAAAAAAATAGATTAAAAAAAATTGATTTCAGATTAAAATTGTGACCTACAGGATATACGCAAACTGCCGACCCGGGTGGCGACTTACAGTGTGCAGCAGCCGATATCTCCGGGATTTTTCAAGAAAAATGTTTGAAAAATTCAGTAAATGTTCTTCAATATATCCATAAAATAACCTCAAAATCTCAATAAAATATATTTGTTCTTTATACGTTTGATTCATGAAAATTGCTCTTAATACGCCGCTTTACATGTATTTCCCCCCTTAAAATGTTAAATAGTCAAAAACATCTTAAAAGATTTAATAATCTCATCGCCATGTAGGCGGCCTTAAAAAGTGGATCGTATTGGTGTACTTAATGAAAGAGAGAGTCACAGATAATGTAACTTTGATAATTGTATTCAAAACATCAGATAAAGCTCAACTGTATAACAAGTCTAAAAATGTGTCGTGAAAAATATAATGTGAATTGTGGGATATAAAACATTGCGTAATTTTACCTTCTCGTTTGCAACAAGAGACAAAGATCCTAGTAAATATACCGCTAAAGTTGGGGCATAGAACACGGCGACCACCAAAATTGTAGTTTTCACGAGATGTCCTAAAGCTCCGGCCAAGAATGACAAAATGATGCATAGCCCACCGAAAAGGACGGCTGTGAACATTTTCAACATGTAAGACATTTATATGAAATACCGATAATATTCTAGATTAATTCAGTTGCAATTATTAGTGCACTTATTAATCGGACTTGGTACTCAAAGTATCTTTCCAGGCTGAGATACATATTAATTTATCATAAATAATTCAAAGTTAAGGTTCTTATTTATTATCGCTACCAGGCCGAAAAAGGCCCAGAAGAAAAGATATTCACATACCTCATCTCTCAAATAGAGAATTTCAAAAATAGGCTCTATCGTTCACGATGCTGATTTCAATGGCTTCTCCAGAACTAACGCAATCAGATTTAGCTCAAAGGGGGCGTTTATTCCAAAGTCGGTGTATTTTAGTAGGTGTATTTGAAAATTATTTTTTAAAATGTGCATTATATGGTTGGGATAATACAATATATAGCGAAAATCCATAACACAATTTCATTTTGGACATTTTTTGAAACTTACAGAGAAAAAGGGATCATTAATAAATGATGTCACGCTTCGAGGGGGAGAGGGGGGTTCGTGAAATTGTGACAAAGTGTGACAAGGGGAGGGGAGGGGGTAACAAGAAGTGTGACATCATGCATTATGCAACATAGCGTGACGCGTGACAAAAGGGGGGGGGGTGTCCGCTGAAGTGTGACGTATTGTGACAAGGGGGGGGAGGGGGCCAAATAATTGGGAAAAAAGCGTGATGTCATTTATGAACGGCCCCAAACATGAAAAAATGTTCTGGAACTTCGGTCCAATAAAAGGTATTTTTCAATTCACACTTTCCAGTAATGATTTCATCGCGCGTGCATTAAGGGGACCAGCAACAAATTCAAGAAAAGAAAAGATGTTTTCTATCACTCTGTCACGTAAAATGCTTAAAAAGAGCTTTAAATTTCACAGAAGACCTTTAATTGCTATGTGCAATAGTTCTACTGATTTTCATAAAACTGGCACGAATATTCACGAAGTTATAATAAGTTATTTCCGGAATTCTAATTTTCCTAGCATGTTTTTGGCTTATAACAAGTGGAATGTTTCATGTAATCTCACCGAACTTACTTAAAAATCATACTTAAATTAGAAATAAAAAAACTAAATATTAGATAAAATATGAGCATTTAAAAGAGACAATTTTTGACTGCCCACGGCAATTTTTAACGTAAATATATTCATACCTAAGTATATAGGGCAACTCTTAAAAAATCAGTCAAATATCTTGGAAATTCAAAGAGATATCAGGAATTTAGTGAGTTGTTTTTCATTAATTTTTGGAAAGAGATGACTTGAACGGGGATTGTTAACAAATCAGCCTCATGTGCTCTGATTTATGATAAGAATTCAGTATTTGTGAAGAATATCTTACCATCCCTACCGATAGCATGAATGGTAGGCATTCGTTCACATGCACTGAATGACTGCAAACTCAGATGGCTGATTTGTGTACAACATCTTAGTATATATGCCTGTTCTCACAATCGTTGAAAAAGAACTCTCTAACTGGCCGATATATCCGTGAATTTTCAAGATATTCGACTGAAATGTTTTAGGAGTTGCCCTATATACTTGGATATGAAGCTATGAAACTTAAAAATTGCCATCTTTCGCGCATGCGCAGTAAAAAGTTATCTCCTTTAAATGCTCATAATCTATCTAATATTTAGTTTTTTTTTTGTTTTTAACTTCAAAATGATATTTCTCTTGTGTGTTCTCAATTCTTAAGTTTGGTGAGATTCCGTGAAAAATTCCACTTATGCCAAAAGCATGCTGGGGAAAAATGGGTAGAAATATTGTGCATAGTAAGTAAATTCTTCTGTGAAATTTGCAACTTTTTTTCAAGCAATGTACGAGACAGGATGACCAAAAACATCTTCTCTTTTCTTTAATTTCTTGCTGGTCCCCTAAATGCACACGTGATGAAATTTTTACTGGAAGGTCTGAAGTGAGGCATGCCTTTTATATGACCAAAGTTCCAGAATATTTTGTCATATATTTCTCTGGAACTTTGAAAAAATGTCTAAAATTGTTGAAACGATGCAACAATGCAAATGAAAGAAAACGGTGATCATTTGGGTCAGATAAAATTAAAGTTAATTACCGTGAAAAAATAATTACAAACTACAGAGAAAGCTTATAACTTCTTTTCTAGTTAATTTAGAGGTTTCCAATTTTAGCACAAAGGACAAAACTCTTTCTAGAATAGTTTTTTACGGGCTTTTTAATGGTATCAAGCTCGAAAGGATGCGATAATTTCTTCCGACAGAAAAGGACTATTTTATGCAATTTTCGGAACTCCGCTCCAATCGGTCTTAGCGTGATGACATATAGCCTACAGTCTTCCTCAATAAATGGGCTATCTAACACTGAACGAATTTTTCAAATCGGACCAGTAGTTTCTGAGATTAGCGCGTTCAAGCAAACAAACTCTACAGCTTTATAATATTAGTATAGATGTCAGATATTACTAGAGTCTGAGAAACCTTAGTTTCCTGAAGCCAAAAATAAAATTATGCTGCTTGGGAAAGAATTTCTCCCGTATAGGGCTTAGCATTGTCTGCATGATATTTTCGCTGTTGATCTTAAATTACTTTATTTATTCATGCATTTATTTTTAAGATCCAAAACCAGTATGTATAATAAAACAGAAAATAACTTTAATTCTCTGCCTTTTCTTAATTAGGAAAAGAAATAAGAGAATTCGGAATGCTGCAAATGACAATTCAGACAGATTTAAAGTTACTGCATTCAAGGATAAATTTTATGACTTACTTAAAACTTTTATTACAATAATTGAGTTTGCATAGTCTGGCCTGACGGGGCGAATAAAGTCTTCAACAATCACTGCAGACATAGCGTTTACTGCAGAAGATACTGTACTTAACGATGCACTGAAAATTCCAGCGATGCATAGTCCTGGGAGTCCGGGATAGTTCTTCAGTGCAGTGGTTATATACAATGGTAATAACTAAAATAGTGTTCACTAATAAATTATCAAGTGTAAGGAGCTTGACGCATATAATTCTAAAATTTAAAATGGACTATTTATTTTCCACCATTATAATCAAACTGAAAAAGAATTTCCATATAAAACCAGTATAAAGCTTAATTACTATATGTATTACTAAATTATGACAATTGTGGTTACACTGCAATAACTAGGGCAAAAAATGCGAGACATACTATTCTAAGCTTATCTGGAGTTATTTTCTATCATCATTGTTAAACTAGAACAAAACATTAATGTGAAAATAATGAAAGTTTTAACTATAACTGTATACAGTCAAGTGCCCATGCTTGGGATAGTTTTGAGCTTCATCTTTTAACATGAGCTTTAAAATTGAACTAAACGTGCTGTTTCCTGGAAAAACTTTAGTATATTACCACACAAGTTGGCGTTCTGTAGCATTGTCCTTTAAAAATTAAAGAAATAATTTATTCGGTGCTTTAATAATGAATTGATTCGAATTAATAATAATTTTATGAAAAACATATCCGACATATTATAGCTGTGATTTTAATTGGATTGAAGAAAAAAGGAAGGAAAGAAAAGAAAATCCAAATCTCACATAACGAATGGTAACAGCCCGTGGGTACTAAGAACTATCTATTCCAAAATCGTTTGTCCTCACGAGGTATAAATATAGATAAATAGACAGTTGAAGCAAATACTTAGTTTTATCATTCCAGAAAAGTTTTTACTTGTATAGTTCAAAAAGGATTGTTTCCACTGGTGAAAAATCTACGTTTCTTTAATTTTTAAAGGACATGCCAACAAAACGCCGACCTGTGTAGTAATATACTAAAGTTTTCCAGGAAACAGATCGTTTACTTAATAGAGAATTCAAGAAACAAAGATGTTCAATACTGTTGAATCACCTGATCAGCTGATTGAATTGGCCTATCTTCTGACATCAACGGATCACAAGAATGAAAATATCCGTAAAAAACCAATCCACAAAAACAACAGGCCAGCTGGAAACCACAAAGCAGGGGTATACTTGCAACTGTTGCACTACATGTTTAAAGAGGAACATTTGTAATCGCTGAAATTTCTAAGTTACTAATATTATTATTAAAGAGACTAAATGAATAGTATCTGACACAGTAGCGTCATTACGAGGGGGAGAGGGGTCCGCTACAAATTACTGCCCGTCGTGACACGCATGCTAGGAACGCCGCTGATATTTATGTTCAAATTAAACGCAGACAAAGTATAAAAGTATGGAAATAATCTAGTACATAATTGCGGTTACTTCGAATGTTCCTTAATTACAGCTAATTAATTGCATAATGCTGATTTTTTACTTTAAAATAAAAGATTAATTCAAAACTATAGCTAGAATGTATCTATGTTAATGAGTGGGGAAAAAACGAAATGTTTTATTTGAAGAGTTAGAGTTAAACAATATATTTTCCCTACATCACATTATTCTGATGCAATTAGTTGTATTTGATACAAAACATTCAACTTTTTGCTCTATGTTGATAATTCCAGATTTACACTAAAAGCTCCAAAGTTTTAGTGTGTACGTTGATTTTGGCAATAATCTAGGTAAATGTGTTCCATTTACTTTGAATATGTTAACGAATCTATAATATGACAGATAATATAGAAAATTTTGCATAAATACCATATGCAGTACATATTACATATCTTTTTACTGTTACATGTACTCGTATAGAGCATCTAAAAATTATGTTTGTGTTTGGTCTTGAACTTGAAGTTATTTTGGAGATTTGCGCTGCTACGACAGATTGATATAATCGCGGAAAATTATGTTCGATGCTGCTGCACTAGGTGAGATTCTTCTTGAACTTTTAATTTTTGTTCGTAAGTTTCTTGAAAAACTGGGGAGATGGCAATTTATTAACCATCCACCTCTTCTTTTTCTCTCAGGAAAAAAGTTTTTGTTTAATGGTTTTGCTTGAAACAAAAAGATTTATATTAAAGGAATCAAACAATGATTATTGTCATTTTTGGAACCCTGTATAAGACTTTTCTTACGGGACTTTTCAATTATTTTACATTGCTAAATATAAATAGACAAAGTTTACAACACAATATTCAGTGTTTTGAAGTCATAAATTCATGAATTTTAACATTATAAATTCTTTAAAGTTTCCTAATCAAAAAGAAACTTACAGTTTTGAACGTCTGATGTCTTTAACAGAAAGGAGTCTTTGGACTTGGACTTGACTGCAACCATAACATCCCAAACTGATGATTAAACCTTGTAGAATTATGCTAAGCATGGTGTAACGCTTTTTTACATCTATCGTCCAACTGCGATATTTACATTAAAGAAAAAAAAATAAATAAATGCTTCCAAAAAACACGAAAATGATCGAGTTGATTATCTTTATGCATATGAAAAAAAATCTTACTTTAATGTGTTTTTCCAAAATTTAGATTCGACGCAGAAGAACATTTTGAATTTAAGTCTAAACTTCTTTTGTATTTCTGATTCTTGTTAGTGAAGTAAGGTAAGTCAGAGAAAAGTGTTAATCTTCGTTTAAACTTAGTAACGTCTTGAAAACAAAAACTTAGGCAGCAATTTGGCGACGTTAAAAGCGTGAAATTTTAGAAAGGATAATTGGGAGAAGATATTGGAAGCAAAACAGTAAACTGATGTCACAAAAAAAGTTGCATAGAAAACTACTAGTGGAATAGTAAAAGATATCAACGAATTAACCCTCTATCACGCGTAAACTGGTATTTATTTGAGTTTTTTAATTCAAAATAATAGGCAAAAAAAAAAATAAGTAAAATAAAGCAAAATAAAATTTATTTATTTGTAAATTTCCCCTTTACTCATAAATTAGGATTTTTTTTGCTTTTAATTTACTAGATAAGAAAGAACATTGCAAATTCAAATTTAAAAAAAATGTTTATAAAGAAAATTGCATAAACCGCGATCGAACAGTATAGTGCCAGCAGTCTGTTCTATGATATAGAGGTTTAAAAGTGGTTTTAAAGAAACGTTGAATAAAACAGTAAACATATTAGTTTAGAATAGCATATGTATCAATGCGTTGACAAGCCTGTAAGATGAAGTGAAGTTAAGTTGCCAAAATTATTATAACAGACAGAAAATATCATTTTATCACGGTCAGCAGTTAGGAGAATATCGGTAAAAATATATTTAATTTTCTTCACAGCAAAATTTCATCTAAGAAGCCATTTTATTATTTATAACCCGGCTTTTTCTGCATTGTAAACGTTTAAGAAAACGATTTCAGAAAATGACAGAAATTGCTTTAAACGAGCAATAGACTTTTCCTACATCGCTATAAATTAGAAAAATGTTAAAAATAATTTGAAAAATTATCTTTAACACTCTACTGTGTACACTCTAATGCATAATTTAATAAAATGCCTCCCTACATTAATTCCATTAGGAAAAACATTATTAAAAATAGATTAAAATGTCGGTAACCTATAATTAATAGATCTAGGAACTTACTCATCTCTCTTCTTTATTAACAATTCGGACATTTGCCAAGAAACTATATTGTTACAAGCAATATATTGCGGTATGACCAGACTTCTTACATCGCTACTGGTTAGGAAAACGCTAAAAAATTGAGATTAAAACTGTGCAACTATACTTTAAATGTGCATTATACTTTAGTACTATCTATCTTCACTGTTAACAAATAAAAAAATGTTGGTAACATATAAAAGAGCAATATCCTTTTTTTTTATGACCTGCTTTCCTATATCGTTAGTATCTCGGAAAAAGTTGCTAAAACTAATAAGAGATACACATTAGATTAGATATTATTGACAAATCAAAAATACCTTGGTATGACAAGCCTTCCTCCATTGCTAGCAATTTGAAAAACATTGCTGAATCCTCCTACATCTATAGTTCCGTGTATGATGACAATTAGAACGCATGTAAACATTAGAACAGCTTGGAAAACATCAGCCCACAGTACTGCTTTCATTCCGCCCTTCAAGTGAAAAAATGCATTTTACAAATACAATAAACAATCCATTTAACAATACAACGCAAAGGGGCAAGCAGCAACCTGATCCGTGCCCAGCTAGGCTGGTTCTAGTCAATTTACAAACCCTCAATGAACATCAACATTCGTCTTATATAAAAATTTTTACCCCACCGCAAGTCCATAGTTCCTTTCGGTAAACAGTTCCAACTGCCTATTGAGGTAATAATTTCTCCTAATTTCAAGATTAGTCCGAGATTTGAAAAGCTTAAAACTCTGACCTCCGGTTCTACCGATGTTACACAAAGCTTTGTATTTTCAGTACTTCAACTTGCACTATCTTAACGTAAGGGAAGGTACAACACGTCGGGGACGTTGCTTCTCAGGGAAGGGGAGGAGGGGTGCTGTTCCCATTGGAAGAAGAGGAAACAACGAGTTTACCAGGTCGGTGATTACATTCCTTTTAAAATAACTGGCACTTCCGATATGTTATTGGTTTTTTATCTTGTATCGATTTGAACGAACATATTTGTACTTGTAATATAGACTGCATTATTACAAAATACCTGTTGTAGCTCAGGTTACCCAAAGTCATATTGTCCATTTTGTCTACTCATACACACGGTGTTTTTTTAAGGAAATGTATTAGGTATAATTATTTATTCATTGAAGCTTACATGGAAGTATTGCTCAGAACCTTCATAAGGAACTATAAATATTCAAATTGTGATTGCTCTTTGATGAATACAACCGTTAAAGTTTTATTGTTTTAATTTGTACCCTACTTTTCACCTACCAAATACATACGTTGGCACACACCTTTTCCAAGGTACAACGATATATATTCCGAGGTGTCACATCACGAACTAGTATAGTTCGCATACCTATAATAATTTTTTTTTGAAGCATTTTATTTTAAAAGATGTCAACTTCCCCTCTTAAAGAAAGAAGGAATAACGAAAAGAAGAAGATGAAGTTTTTAAAATTAATAGATAGGAAAAACGTAATTCTGCGTTATTGTAGTCTGAGGAATATTACTTATTTAAGATTAGCAAAGTGCCTCAAGGCAGGGCACTACGGTGTCTCAACAAAAACATAAAATAATAATTTGAAATAATTTAAATTCAATTAAATATAAAAAGAACAAACAAGTAAAAAAATTAAGTAAAGTAAAATTAAGTAAAAAAAATATCCCACTGGAGTTTTTTCCATTTCTTTCTGTCTTACCAGAAAGTATATGAAGTTTCAGTTTTCTCAGTTTATTTTAAAGGTTTCTTACAAAGTTCTAATTTGAGGTTTAAAAAAAGGTAAAGTTTTTTGTATTTTTTCAAATGTTACTCTCAGTGTACAAACTATGAAATAACAAACATTTGCATTAATTTTGAGTTATTGCTTTTTAAAAAACAGCATGCGATATGTTCAGAATATTAGACTAAAAATTTATAAAATGTTAATATAGTTAAAATAGTGCTGTGAAAATTTTAAAAATTTACTATTTCATTTGAAAGTTAGATATAGGTTAAATACTCACAGTAGTTGATCATCAAAATAACTTAATTGCAGTAACTGACAAAAAAATTTATCACAATCACTTTAAATATTTTAGAATTTACTGAAACATAATTTCCTAAATAAAGGGGATTTTTGTTTATTTTCTTCAGCAGACTGAATTATATTTTAAGTCCTTCCTTTTTATTATTAATTGACTGTAAGCTTCTTTTAGTTTTACTCCTCGCTCGGAAGAGTCGTGTACCATTTTAAAGTTTTCTATAACCTTTTTCATTTTAGTATACCCGAAATCTTTCTACTAGGCCTTGACCTACTATTTTATCCTGGGATTACCTTGATTCAACAGGGGAAAAATCAACCATAACTTTGGTTCAACAAGCTGATGAAATTTAAAGTAGGGAAAAAAGATCCACAGATTTGTGAGAAGTGACTTCTGATTAGATTTGCATTTCAATTAAGATGCTGCAATCTTCGTTTATTTTTTCTGACACTAATATTTTTTTCTAAAATAAAGAAACTGTCACAGCTAATTCTTCAGGGTCGTATTTTTCATATATACTCATTGATTCTCAAAAGGTAAATTTATTTTCAAGGAGCTTTTCTAGACATTCAACTAAATCTCAACAAAAATTAAAGTTCTAAATAAACATATCTATTGCTGTTTTTCGATATTATGAGTCCACAGACTTGTGAGAAGTGACTTCTGATTAGATTTGCATTTCAATAAAGATGCTGAAATCTTAGTTTTTTTCCGAGTCTAATATTTTCTTCTAAAATAAAGAAACTGTCACAGCTCCTTCTTCAGGGTCGTATTTTTCATATATGCTCATTGATTCTTAATAGGTAAATTTATTTTCAAGAAGCTTTTGTAGACATTCAATTAAATGTCAACAAAAATTAAAGCTTTAAATAAACATATCTATTGCTGTTTTTTGATATTATGAGTCATATTCTTGTTGCTTACTAAAAACATGCATCTTCTCCGAATAAAGAATTGAAGACACCCTTGTAGGCTTTGAGAAAACTCCAAATATTTTACAATAGGGGAAGAGAGTTGCTCATAACAGTTTTGCAACAGTATCCGCATATTTCTTAAGGTCTGTTTGAAGAAGCATAATGTTATCTTTTTTTGAGGATCTTTTCGAAGAAGGAGACAGCCAGTAAATTCAAGCTTTATAAGCCTATGGTTCTTAATTTGCACTTTCGAAATTATTTCTTGTCGTGTTTGGGTGTAAACGGATTTGAAACACCTTTCGCTAGCAATATATCATCATAACGAGAGCACAGTCGGCCTGTTACATGTTCCTCGGTTTATTCGGAAAGGATTAAATTGGAAATACAATTCCAGTCACTTCACGGTGGATTATTAGAGCAAAATACATGATTATTAATACAACAATGGATAAACTGAACATTTTAGCAATAGAAATTTAAAAATGGAAGATCTTCGGTTATAATTTTTACTACTTACGAATGTGCAGTAAAATGTGCAGACAGTACCGACAGACAAAATCGCAATCCATATTGGCAAATTTGTCACTGCGCTTAAAGCTAAAGCTGGAGCATAAAGGCTAACAGCAGAGAAGAATGTCTGAAAAAAAGAAAAAAAGAATGTTATGGACTAGAGAAGATACTACTTTGTGTAAAGAGAGGTAACACATTATTTTAGAGAGAAGGTTTAAAATTTATGTAGCTAATTGCGAGTAATTATTAATTGGCCATGAAATGTATATTGATTTATGATTCTTGATCATTCTACTGGTTTGAAAACAAAATGTGGACCGCTGAAAGTTTTTCATTTTTGATGTCTATAACTACCGCGAAAGTTGTTGTGGGCAATGACGGCTTCACGGTCATTCTGTTTAGTTAAAGCACAAACCCATGCCTTTTTAGCAAAAGTTTGTTAAATTTGCATCATCTTTCGAGGGATGTAGATAACTTAAAGTAGTAGAGAACGCATTTGTAAGGTGAAAATTAGTGTTCATCTTCCTTAACATTGACCATTATTAATCCGAAAGAAAGAGCTTTGTGCTGGGATTTAGTATTCTCCGTGCTGTCCTTGTGTGTGTGTGTGTGTTTTTTTTTTTTTTCTAAAATTCAATTCAAAATTCAAAAGAACTTTATTCCTTTACGTTTTACATTTTCTTACTTATGTTTATTTGGCATAGTAAGTTTTAAAACCATCTTTTTAGATTTTTATTTTTATTTTTGAACTCATTAGTTAATGTTTTTTTTTTGTCATATTTAGATCTTCATTCAGTTTAGCGTACTATATCGAATATTACGGCATTCACGGCAACAAAATTATGAGATTAGCTATTTAGGTTTTTACCTGTGACGGACCCTTTTAGCAGGTTTTATAAATAGCAAAAAAAAAAAAAAAAAGAGGAAACATTCTCATTGAAAATCAATCCAGATTACGAAAGAAAAAAAAATCCATTTTCGAAAATGTAGAAAAAATTATCATTTCTTAGAACAAAAATTTATTTTTCACCGTAAAAAAATGCAATGAACACAGAAGAAGACTTACGTATTGAAAAAGAAAACACCCAGACAAGAACCGTCGTATTGACTTCCCAAATCTTTTCTCTAGATACTGAAAATAAAATACAAAATTAACAAAACAATAATCACGATTACAATTTTGAATTTACGAATTCATTTCCGATATAAACATCTGTCCCTAACTAGCGACAACAATGGAACGTATAAAAAAATTTAAAAACGTAATAACTATTGGTGCAAAATCTGAATTTAATTCTCTTTCTTACCATAGTACTGCCACAAAGTTAGTGTACATGAGAGGTGAGTAGTAAAATATTTAATTTGGTTAGTGGTATTTTGTATTTCAGGGCTCAACTTATTGACTGTCGTGTCATCATTAGCCAGTGACGTGTTTGTTTTTGTGGGATGAGGGGGGGGGGGACACCTCCAAAAGGGAAAGAAATAATTTACAATTATACACGTTAAATGACGTTTTCTTATTTTTCTACATTTTAATGTAGATTAATTGGTTTTAAGGGATTCTAAGAAACATAAAGCTCAGGCAAACTGCCTTAAAATTGAGATTTCAGTGTTTGATTGGATCCAAAGTCATTTTTAGTCTAAATTTAATATATATTGACGAAAATCATTTTATTTGCTGAAAAAATTAAAATACGAACAAGCTTTAGCAGCTCAAATTATGGGTTCGTTCATTCGCAAACCATTCGGGAATCCGATGGCTCAAATTTTTGATTTACGTGTGTATGTGTTTCTATTTAGTAACCAGTGCTTAAGCCACTTTTTTTCTCTTCTTTTTTTATATACACATGCAGATTTTAACTGATAAATCCGTATTCCTATTTTAAAACAACGTACGGTAAGGTTTCGCAACCAAGAGGAACGCCCACTTCTTATTGAGCCTCTTGAAAATTACAGTTAGTTAAACGTTCTTTAGGATAAACAGAGAATAAACGATTTTTTTCACAATTAGCGGTTTGAGTACCATCTTTTTAATGGTTATTCAACTGCTGTACTTAAATATGGTAAAATAACAATCAAATAAATGGTTATTTTACTATTTCCTTACGGAAATTTTTAACAGTGTATATTAAAATGTGAAAACCTTCCAAGGACACGTATTCCGTATTTCAACCCACCCCATTGACCATGGTGTCTCCCTCAATATTTTCACTCATAACAAATTTCACAGTCAACATACAGATATCAAAACAAGAAAAAACCAAACGATTCCAGTACTTAACAATTAGCACAGTATAAGTACGACAAATGGTCAAGAACTGATAAGTTTAAGCATGAGGGAATTCCAGACATCAACCATTCATGAGCAAAATAATCTTTTTATGTGCCCATGATTTGACCATGAACGTCTTCACTATGTATCACGAGTTGTACATGGGAAGCTACGGAGTTTTACAGAAAGTTAAGGTGTAGTCATTCCGCTGGAATGTTTTACATTTAACACGTCGCAGCAGTCGCACTATGTTCTACCACGGTCCAGATATGCTTTGTTTTGCATCATTCACAGTCGCGTGAGTTTACTTCTGCTAAGTTTAGGTCATAAGGTTTTCATGCGTAAGCGGCATACGCAGGTTATCCATGAAGGCGCAGCGAACGTTCCTCTACGAATACACTAACATTACTTGTGTGAGGTGGGTGGAAAAATTTTTTTTAAGCAACAGTGTAAAACGACAACTGTTATTTGATTTCACTACATTTCTAAAATTATAATCAGCATATAGCTGAAAGAATGTACAGTTACCACTATCAGCATGTGTCCCGGCAAGAACAATAAGACACATACATATTTTTAACAGCATGTTTTCGTTTGAAATAGAATACTTTTCCTTACCGATATCATTTCTGTTGTTAATTTTTAGATATGAAAATTCTTCTCCCCCTTTCCCTCTTACTCTTACTCTCTCTTTTTCTCTCTGTTGCCCTCTTGTTATTTCTTTAAATATACTCGTTATGATGTTTTTAACTTATTAAGGCACTTTTATATTAAAACTGACCTAAGGGTTTTCAGTTGTTCAATAATTTATTTTATTATTCATTTTCACCTAAAAATTATTGCAGTAGCAGTACTTTAAACTAACAACAAAGTACCTCATATGATGTGGTTGCTCCAATTTCAAAATAGATGGGCAGGAACAGCCAAGCAGCAAGTAAAGGTCCCAAAATAAATCCTATACTCATGAAGAACATGTGGGTACCGAACAAGTACATCTCTGCTGGTACTCCCATCAGATTTGATGCTGACATGAACGTCGCCATCAGACTGATTGACACAGGAAATACAGTCATGTCTCGCCCAGCAAAGAGGTATTCCTCATTGGTCTTCTGATGTCCGCCAACGAACCGGAAATAGAGGCCAATGGAAACAGATATGATCAAGATTACTGCCAAGATTACGTAGTCTGGAATACTCAGTATGAATTTATGGGGCATCTTGGCTAAAAAATTGGTATTCTATGCATATATTAACGATGGTAGTACACCTGAAAAAAAATGTATTCTGTTAAATTTTATACCTAATAATGTCTCTGTTAAATAAGAAAAAAAATATTTCTCGTAAAATGTTGAGACACTTAGCAATAACGAGGCAACAGATTTCGAGATTGAGAAAAGTCTTACATTTAGGAACTCCATCAGCGATAAAAAGTAGATCTTTCTAGACATTCCAACTAAACTAGACAGCGACATAAAGTTGCTATCATTTAAAATATATTACAAATATTTCATGTGTTTCTGCATTTTTTTATCCACCTACAAGATATTTAAACTACATCAGATAATGATAATAACCTAATTTGATAATGATAGCAGATTATATTTTTTTCAATAAAACAATTTTGTCCGAAGAAAAAAGAAACTTTTAAAAAATGTAATTATATATGTATTACCATTAATTACATAAGGAAATTGAACATAATGAATTCTTAACTGAAGATGTACCGTCAGTCACGTTAAAATATTATAGCAAGATTAGCCAGACAACAAGCACAGATTCCTATGAAAATAAAGTAGTTAGTTAAAGGAAAATTAACAAAATGAACAAGTGAAGTACAGAGCCCTTCGCTTGCTTTGAAACTAAACAATATGGCAAAATATAACCCGTTCTTATGATGTTTACAAAATTAAAAGTCACAAAACAAAAATTTCTAACCAGCGCGCGTTATTAGTTCTACATAACTTAATACCCACATCCTCGTATTGAATTATTGGCATTTTTTATTGTCTCATTAAAAGTGACTGTTTCCCAAATAACCGAAATTTATTGATTGCGCTGTGGAACACAAAAATCCTCACTGTTAGTTTAATAATCATAGTAACAGTCTATTACAACAGACGCAAAATGTCTCCGTCGCTCTCGATGTAAATCTGTGAATGCACCATTAGTGGTAGTACCTTTAATGCCTTACCTACTGAAGTACCAATTCCATTTATAATTCCTAGCAGTAACCATTTATACTAATACTTTAATGGTACTTTGCAGGAGCACACGTTTAATTCCACTTTTTCAGGATATACTTCAGAAAAAGTTCTATAAAATGTATTTTAGTGAGGAAAGGGGATAACTTTAAAAGCGATGCTGTGTTTTGTGCCATTTTGTTCAGTTTTGGCTTATTTTTGTTCCGGAGAAGTACTAAAATTGACGATTTAAGTCCCTTATGTTATTAATGTGTTAGTCAAAAATTTTGAAAACAATTTGATCAGATATTTCAGCTGAACAGTACATGTAATTGATTTCACAATTGAATTAGCTGTAGCGGATTAAACTTCCATAGGCTAAGCGTTTTGGCTTATTTTTCTTATTTTTGTTCCGGAGAAGTAGTAAAATTGAAGATTTAAGTCTCTGATGTTATTAATGTGTTAGTCAAAAATTTTGAAAACAATTTGATCAGATATTTCATTTGAACAGTACATGTAATTGATTTCACAATTGACTTAGCTGTAGCGAATTAAACTTCCATAGGCTAAGCGTTTCATTTAATTACTTTAACTTTAGTGTAGTTCCCCAAGAGTAAAAAAATGCTACAGATCATAATGCGTTGATAAAGGGTAATACAAAGTATCTAAGTCAAGAAATATTAGTTACAGGTACGCAATGGTAAGAGGTTGTTGCGCAATGATAAGGGGTTGCTAAGGTCAACAGACTAAAACCTTTCGTTTCGAGTCATGTTGTCAATACGAGGATGCTGATATTCATTTAAGTAAAATTATTGTTTGAACCTCCTCCTCTTCATAGGCAAGAAAGTATTCTGGTTGCGCACTGATTTCTCATTTACATTAGTTATACGCATTCCCTCTCTGATATTTTATCGACAGATTTTTGGGACTTTAAAAACAAAACAAGGTGCTGAATATTATACTTATGCAATGAATATGTACTTAACATTGTAAAAAATACTAAATTGTGAATTATCATGTTAGTTTTCTTCAGTAGTGCTTACAGAAGTAATCTTTAACCATTCATCTCTGAATAATTCACCATTTAATTAAGTGTATGCTTCTAAATTAGAATATTTCACATAGTTGAACTTTCTTAATACGACCACGGTTAATACGAAATCACTGCTAAAACGAGCATTTTGTTCATTAAGTTTGACTTACTATTTAATTACACAAAAAATCTCACGCATATTACGAAGGCTAAAAATACAAATTTCGGCTAAGACGAACAAAATTTCTGACCTATTCACGAAAACATTTCTCGATTGCTATATAATATATTTTTTAAGAAATTGGTTATTTTGAGGCATTGCAAGCCACCAAGTACACATATGATACCTAAAAAAACAACTAACCATTAAGGATTTTTCCAAAGCTGTTAAATTTTAAAAGGTAAGTTCACTTTCTCTCAATGTACTAAAAAGATTTAAAAGTGTTAGCAAAAATAAATCATTTTTTTTCAGTTTTTGTAATACTTTTTATTATAAATAGTAGTAATTATTTTCAAAATATAAACATGCATTTCCAATAGTTTTTTTTTTACACAATTTTACGTATTCACGGTTGTTACGAATAACGGCAAATTCGAACAAATTCGGGAATTTTCAGCATTTCTTATTATTCAACTGTATTCGTAATAACGAATATTGCTTACAATAAACGCATGTAATTTTACTAGGGGAGTGCAAAAATTAATTAATAAATTTTTAAGATGAAAGATGTATACCTTCATAGTTGATTGCTACCTTCACATGCGAGACTTCATAAACAGCATTCTTTCGAATCGCCTCTGAAGCCACTATTTCCTTCTTGGCGAAAAATTTCTTTTGGGATGTAAATCTGACCGAACGGCGCACTCACGCTGCAGTGGCAGATTCGTGACTCTCCGAGCATGAATCTGAAATGTGCTTTGATCACGCAATCGGGTCATAAACACAAATTACCATTTTGGATTTATCTAAGAAAAATAGTGAATGGTAAAAACAAATAATTTTCAACGCTTTCGTACGATTCCTCAGCGCATTCATGTCTCATCTTCGGTACGTTAAGGAGGAATTTTTACTGAGTTTTCTATAATTATGTAAAAGGGAAAAAAAGGAAGAAGGAAAGGGAGGGGGAGACCAATGTGGCAATTAAATTGGCCTTTCAAAAAGGAATCTTTAATACATGCAGCTCGAGCACAAGCAGATCAATCACGTTAAAAATATCATTATAGGGTAAAGTGACCTGTGAATGGACACACCTCAGTAAATGAACAGTTCGTAATATTTTTCAAAAAAAAATGTCTCAAAAGATTTTTTCTAGATGGATTGACAACAGGTAGTTTTCTCCTTTGCCATTCCAAGCTGACACCTGAATGATTATTAGAATCAAAATCTTACATGCTTATCGACTGGAAAAAATTTGTGCTTATTCACTGGTAATTCAGCACTTTTTTTTAACAACTTTTCATTTGCACCCCGAAAAACACTTGGAGCAGTGATATTTAAAACCCCACAATTTTTAAACAATATTTATACATATAAGTAACAATGTTTTTAATGTGATATATCAAATGCTACATGCTCAAAAAATATTACGATTTTTCAAAAAAGAAATTTTATTTAATTCTTAACCCTCTGACTGCTTATCCCGCGATTTCCACGTGCAACGTAAAAAATGTAGGGAAAATTTCTCATCCAGCGATTTCACCGGGCATGAGCTTTTTAAGTGCATTTGAAATATCATCCCGCTGTTTCGTCGTTAGAACATCAGTAATGCAATTTTTCGAGTACAGTAAAACCCTGTAATACCGCAGCTCAGTATACCGGATATAACGCGGTTACTATCCTGTCCCACGACGTTTAAACCACCATTTATCATTGCCATTTAAAGGTGATTCCTTTATTTACCATTGCAAAAAAATCCAGCCGACACAGTCTCTTTCCAGGGGTTATATCGTTATTTACTTTATAGTCCAGATTCTTTAAAATTTTTGAAATTAAACATGTTCTCTAGTCCAAGTGAATGTATAAATACTTAAAACATTGTGTCTTTGAAAACTGCGTTCCTCCCCTTTCACACATCTACTTTTTAATTAGACTCTTTCCCTTTTCCTAATCTCATGCTCATAACCTTAACGAGATTTTTAAGCCCCCATTTTTTCAGAACACAATTGGTTTCATTGCGGTTGATATATGGTTTCAGCTTAGGGTACATCAAAGAGCAGAAAACTTTGATCTGAATAACCTATCACTCGATAGACTAACTGCTCAGTTGAGAAGCCTGCTTTTGCACAGCAGTTACATTACAACGAATAAAATGGCAGCAAACAAGAAAAGAAACAATTATACAATAGAAGAAAAGTTACGAGTAATTGATAAAGTTAAAAGTGGTGTAACAAGAGCGAGTTTATTTCGTGAATATGTGTTCCGCGGTACAGTTCCACAATACCGCGGTTACGTTATAACGCGTGTGCGAATCATATCACCCGACCCCGACACCCGCGTTTTAACGGGGTTTCACTGTATTTGGACATTAATTAAGGTTTTATTCCAGAGATGGGGTCTTAGTTGCATAAATTAGACCAATTTTTAGTGAATCGAATTTAGTAAAAAAAGGAGTAGTCAGGGGGTTAAGCTTTCCTTGATTGGTAAGGTTACGCATTTTCGTTAAAACAAGCATTTTTGAAGTTATAGTTCTTTTGGGGTAATGAGAGGAAAATTCCTGCCTGAAAACGGACGCGCTGGTTGAAGTGATGTCATAAATTGGAGTTTTACTAGAACTAATTCTGGTTAAAAACACTGGAAAATTACTTTCTCAGAAATTCCATGCATATTTTAATACAAAAAAGAAATTTTTATGATTACTTACTACGAACAGCAGAAACATACATCACTACATGATATGTACCGCAATTAATTTCACTCTCTTCTGTAGAAAACGACTTTAAAAACAGCTATCTCTACCAACGCTACCGCAATTCAATATTTGCTTTCCGCAGGTGTTCACAGGAAAAATTCTTTCAAATTACGAACTTTGAAACTGTATCAACTGAAACCTCTTTTACAATATCAGATACAGTTACCACGACGGTTCATGAAAAGGGCAAGTTATTTCCTTCCAGACATAATTATTACATTGGACTGTGAGCTTATCCGGGACGCAATCAGGGAGTAATTTTAGGAGATAAAAACACTCAAAGGGCTCTTAGTTTTAGGCCATGTCGCCAATCATGGTATTAAGGACCAAAAACTCCTACTGGGAGAAAATGCTCGACGCGACACTATGATTTAAGCCAAAAGTATTATATTTTAGATAAAAAAAAAAGTGTTTGCTGAAATTATTAAAATTTTTATGATATTTCTGCAACAATTTTCATTACTTTACAACTGAAGTTCGTGCATTCCGCGATGTTCGGCATTTACCCAAGGTATTTCAATGCATAAAATTATTCTCGATGCTTCAGTTAATCCATAGGTGGCAAATATTTTTGCATGCATCTTTTTTTACCTACAAACTACTAAGTAACACTAGTTTTTATTATTCGCTAATAGGGTATAGTACTGTATGTTAGTAAAGAAAGAAACATGAATAAGGGTAAAATTCAAGTTCCCTTAAGAAATACCCGAGAGAGCACATAACCTTTAAGCCTTAAAAATTATTCGAGTTAAAAAAAGAACTGTAAACATATATTTGATCATATTTAAACAAATTATGGAAAAAGTCCCCTTATTTGTACATGTGAATGAAAGTTTTAAACGTACCTAGGAAAACATCCCTTTGACTTGAGGGACTTTTCTCGACATTTTTTTAAAGCTTAGGTTCGCAAACTATTTTATCTCTTTTACCCCTTATCATTCCTTTCTGTTTTCCGTGCCCTCTTTCCTAGGGGAGCAGACTAAAAGAAATAAATTAGTGCGCCATTTATGTCTGAAAGTTTTAAAAACTTAAAAAGAGTAAAACTGAGGGTAAAGTTTCCCCAAGAAGTTCTAAAACACTAGGGAGATAGGGGAAAATGTCCTGGAATATTACGGTGAAAGTTACAAATTGTAATTTAAAACAAAATATTAACCTATTTTTTCTATTATGTAAAATTTAACTTTTATGCATCTACATTTAATAGCGAGTTCTCCACGGGTACGGTTTTTACTAGTTACAAGCTCAAATAGAATGGGTACCTACTTGCACAATTTGTGAAATACTCTCAACGCGTCGAAGCTGTTTGCACACAGTGTGTCAAAGAATTTTTGAGACTACACATGGAACTGAGCTTACAGTGCCGCTATCTGTGTTATCGAGCAATCGTGAAACTCCACAACTATCAGCTGATCCCCTGCCAAAACCTAAGTTCATGTCTTTACTTTTCTTTTTAACTTTGATGACTTTGACCTATAAAAACAGCTTCGATGCGAGCTTTGGAGGCAGTATCACAATGTGAGCTGGAACAGGCATTCGAATCGTCGTTAAACTGCTGTAACAAACATATTGAAGCCGAAGGAGCTTATTTTGAATTAGAATACTTAAACAAATATAATTACTAGTTTTTATTTTATTTTATAAACCTAGTCTTAAAAATTCTTCGACACACACAAATTTCTGCATCAGGTCGAAAATTTGGCAATACTTTAAATGAGATCCAGTCTCTTAGTTATTTTCATCATTCTTTTTTTTTTCGTTGACGCATATCCCTTATGAAAAGTTATAGGGGTTACACGGGCCACTTTGGGAATTACTGTTTTAAAGCATATAGATTTCGTGCGGGATTTTTTTTTTTTTTTTTGAGCTCTTCAAAAGTATAAATGAAATTCGACACACGTTTATTATGTAGAGACTTTTAATAAAAAACCAGAAGTTGTCGAGGCTTTTATTTACTTATTTATTCACTTTCTAATAATTTTTATGCGAGAAAGTAGTACAAAGTAGTAGTAGTATGTGTAGAAAAATAGTGATTATGTAAACAAGCGTTCGAAAACTCGAAGACTTATCAGAAAAGCGCGAGTGCTTTTACTGTCTTTTAGCATTTACAAAAATCAGTCCTCTTAACTCAGGAAAATAAAATTATACGGAATCCTGTTTTTAAATACAGGCTTAGAGGAAAAAGAAAGCAAGCATTGTTGTTTCCAATGTGGAGGCACTTGCCTAGTCGGCATTCGCCTTTTTTCCACGAGAAATGCTGGCCATTTGTGCAGGGTCACCTGATAGGTGACCAGCATTGCCCCTAAAACAATGTAGTCGGATGACACCAGATGGCGCCCCCACAACCACGCCGCCTTCCTTTTTTGACCTAAGGGTGAAGGGAAGGAACATCTCCACCTTCCGGTACCTTCGGAACTGCCTCGGGACTTCAGGGTCCACGGATTTTACATGCACGTATCCCCAAGTGTACATGGTGGTTCTTCAGCGGCTCGGGTATCGAACCTGAGATCCTCCGATCCGAAGCTCGACATCCTAACCGCTAGGCTACCACGGCAGAAATCAAGCAATTCTAAGCATGATTGCAATAAAACTGCGAGTGCTTTTATTGTTTTTTTAGTATCTACAAAAATAAGTTCTCCAACTCAGAAAAAAGAAATGATACGACTTCTTGTTTTTATATATACATTCAGGTTCAGAGGAAAAAAGAACCAAACAATTCCAACCATGGTTGCAATAAAACTTTATTAACAATTAGTATAACTTTTTTCAACAACAGAAATATGAAAACATATTTACATTGATTGTTATCTGCTATTAGTTGTAATTGAAGTATAAAGATTATATGGCATACTTCAAATGCATTGTACTCTTAATATTGTATACTTCAAAATGCACCAATGCGATAAATTTTTCAACTTCAGTAGTTACGTATATAAAAGGAAACAATTAATTGTACTGAAATGCATTTCATTTTCAGAATAGAAATCGTAAAGAGGCATTTCATGATACTTACTTTTCTTTTTTCTTTAATGGGTTAGAATTAAAAAATAAAATAATCTTATGATTTAAAAACAAGAAACAAAGTTGCTTAATTTGTTAAAAAAATATTTAAAAACAAAGCTTTTTTGAAGCTATAATCTTATTGCATATATAAACGACTAAGAGTTTTAAAATGTGAATAAAGCGAAGAATTTTGCTTGGGGGGAAGGGAGAGGCACAGGGGCAGGATGTTCATAGAAGCCTACGACACTGTAGAACCGAAAACACTGTGGGGTAACCTCGTCCCCTTCTCCTCACCCACCTAAAAAATGTTAGAAAATAGGGTTTTGAATTCGTGTTTTGCTTTTATTTGAATAATTAAGAAATAAGAACTGGTTCTTTTTTAAAATCTTGACTAATCACTGACTGTGGTACGGACTGATATTTTAGATTATATATAATATTTAAGAATGAAACTTTGTTTAAACTTAAATGTTTTTTTGTAATAATATGTAGATTACTAAATGCCTTATGAGATGTGGTGCGGGGGGGAGGGGCGATCCCTTTCGTCCTCCACCATCGTTGACTCATGTATATACACTCAGCTCTGATTAAAAGAAACAATCAATAAATATAACTTACTAAGCCGACATATTTGAATAATGCAATTACAGTTCATTATAATGGAGTAGTCTGTACAAAAAGCAAGAGAACGTTATTTGGAGGAGGACTTGGTATACGAAGTTTAGTTTTCAGAAGCTGGCGTAGTGAAATTCAAATTCCCAAAGGAAGGGAAGGAGGAAAAAGGCCCAAGAGAAGTAGATTGATGACGAATCACTGTATATTTAAGTTACAATATTGTACATAAAATAGAACAGTGGTCTTTAATGCTTATCAAAGATATTAAAACGATGGTTGTAAGAATGAAATGGAACATTCCTAAATAGTTAAATATAGGGGATAATTTTTTTTTTATTTTCATAATACATGGGAACTTGCATTAGAGGAAAAATACGATTAATGTATAATGCGACAAAAAAAAAAAAAAAAAAAAGAAAAGAAAAGAAAAAAACGAAATTAAAGCAAAACACTTTTTTTTTGCATTTTGTTTGAAAAACTTAGTTTTGGTTTCGGTAGATTTTTTATCTTCAAAAGAAAAAACAATGTGTTCCAAAACAAACGGAAGAATACAACAGAAGGACTACAGGATACACTCGCTTTCTCACACGGCAAAAAATAGTTAACATTTCAAAGATTATTCGGCAAGATAAATTTTTCTACCATTCTTGCGAAAGTAAAAATATTGACTTGACAAATAACTAAGTTTTAAATACTATCTCCATTAAAAGAATGAAAACTTAACTGCATCACTTTCTTTAATAAGTTTCGCTTAGCACTGAACCTGATGCATTAGTTGGCCTCTATTATGAAAGAATGAAAAGATGAATAGTAAAAATACATTCGGGGTGTGGCGTAGTACCGACGTTATAATTAAGTAGTTCGAAAGAAGGGAATTGCTAATCTTTTTAGTAGAAAAATTTGGGTCGAAAAAGGGTGCTATAATAATGTCGCAAGGATACGGTCCCAAGCTAAACATTTAGACTTTAACAAAAAAAAAATTAGACATTTGTAGGTGACGTAAACTTATTTCCTGGGAGAAAAAAAGTTGTTGAATTGCAGAAAAGCTGTAAAAAACTAAACATGAACATAACTAAACATGAACTAACAACGTCTTTAAGTACAACATAAGACACGCTTAGATAGTAGCAAGCATTACGAAATTTTCCTTAAATTTTTCACAAAACTGCCAATTGTTCGTAAAGGTGCGGGTTTTAAAACAGGAAGTAAAAATTTTCAACATGATTCTATTTATTTGCTAATGCATATCAGTACCTAATTTTCAGAGTAGAACTCTCTTCAACATCGTCTAACGCCTGTAAAGTGTGTGTCTAGTTACGAAAATTTAGCTTGGGAACGTTTCTCTGTGGATTGGATAGCAAATGATTGAGTAGTTGAACTTTACCGCTGCCACGCTGAGCGGCAGCCGCCTTAAGCGAATATGCAGTGGCTACAAAACCTTAAAACTTTTATGCATGTAATTCAAAACATCAATTTTTAACTACTAAGTAAATTTTATTTTGTACTAAACATTTGATCTTTGCAATAAAAAAATTTTACAATTTATGTGCCCAAATCATCAAAATAACTTGACAGTTAAGAGGTTCAGAAGCGACTTTTGTGCTTAGCACGGCAGGACAGTTATATTCTCGGTGTTTTTTTTTTTTTACTCATGCTCAAAGCATACAGGTGCAAGTTGGAAAACAGTACAAAATGTTAAGACCCTATTGACGCATGCAAATAAACAAAAATCAGTTCAGAGGATGGTTTTATTCCTGAAGAATTCACGAATTTTACGCAAACATGTTTAAAGGTACAAAATTCTTTCACATTTTCACATGAAGCATATAATACCACTAAAAAATGTTTCAATTTGTAGAAGCCTAAAAACTCTAAAATGACTAACTAATTATTTGTTTCCTAATACTAATATTTGTACGAGAAGGCATTTTGTTTGTTAAAACTCGAATTTAAGTAGCCAAGTCTAAATAGACAAATATTGGGAACAGTGATATTTTTTCCATTACATCAATAGCATTTAAATTCACTCGTTAAATGTACAAATATTGAAATATTTGTACTAATGGTATTTTTGCTTAGATACATTAACCGTACAAGTGAAAGCAATTTTTTTTCAACTCCAAAATCACTAACATCTATAAACTTCTACTGTGTCTAAATATTAGCTTTTAAACATCGATGATTTTTAAATGTAGCATTTAGCAAATCCTATGAATGTAGAAAAATAGAGCAAATAGTGTTTCGATGTTATAAACTTTGCACGTGGTTTTAGATTAGACATTTTAAAAAAAAATATGAAATGATACTTATGAAAAGTTTTTCTTGTGCGATCGTACTTATAGCTAAAAAATTGAAGCATGCTATCACTAATATTTTTCTAATTGCAATGACTTCAACAACAAGTGTGATATATTTTAATAAAAACTAAGAGTTTGTTATATGAACACTATAAAAAATAAAACATATTTTTAAAAAGTCGCTTGGCAAAATATTGTTGCATAAAAGTAGACAGTATCCAGCCAACTTTTTAAATATTTAAATGAAATTTCATTCATCTTTTGCAGCAAAACAGTGTTTAAGCATCGAGTAGTAAATCCTTTAAGGAACGCTAAAATGCTAAGTGACATAGTCCGCTATTTTAATCAACATTTAAGAGATATAATATGAAAACGTAACAAATAGTTTGTAACGTTCTTAGCACTTTTTAAAAGGCGATCTTCGAACTATACGACGCAAATTGTGGTTATTCTATATATTCTTATTATGATAGAAGTATATTATTTACAAGAAGGTAAACGCTTCAATAAACTAAATCTCAAAAAGTCAAACATTTCATTTAAAACCAGTAAAAAATTAAATGCGTTGGATAAAAACTCTTATTACAAGAAGCAACCAAGTTGACAATGCTTCAGCAATTTTTTTTTTTTTTTTTTGTACTAACAAAGGAAAAAGTTGCTAAAACAGGGCAACCTTTTTAGGATCCCCGCAGAACCAGCCTGGAGTTGCTGCGTTTTGCGGAGGAAGAAGGGTAAGCCAATAAAATTCCTGGAAAATAATGACGTCAACTTTTGCACCACGGTCATCATGAGTAAACGAATGAATGGACGGGTAAATATTTCTTGCAGTTACTTGAGGATGAAGCAGACTGAATTTTTCCGTGTAATACAAACTTTAAAGACATTTGCAAATGCGTTTTAAGTACTGAGTCATACTATTAACGCTGTTTCCTTAACCACAGGCTAAGAGCTTAATTCTTCCTTTGTCACAGTTCCGTTTGACAAAGCATTGCACTTTAACTGAAAAAAAATGCACATTAAGTTGGCTGTAATATTTAAATTAACAAAAGTGATAACATTCCTATAACTAAAATTTAAAAGACATAAAATAATTTACGCTACAAAACTGAAAATTTCTAATATACAAAAATTAATAAAATTATAGCAAAATAATCATAATAAAAAAACAATTATTAAAATATTATTGCACAAACATAAAATATAAAACCACTGTAGCTGTTATTTTTTGTCTTTTCTTTTTTTAGTAAGTGCAGAAAACTAAGCAAAGGAAAACTCGTGCTAGTTTTAAATTGATAAGGAATATGTTCTGACATTTTGAAGAACGAAAATCTTATTCCAACATAAAAAATACGTCAAGCGCAGCGCTTCCCAATTCAATATTTTTCTCAGTATTTAAAAATATATGCGCTCTCGAATCTTTCAAATTATCTTTATTCTGTAGGATTAAAAAAACTTAACAAAGTAAGTCAAAAGACGATTTCCTCAAAAGACGTTATTCTAGCTGGGAGGGTGACTTTAAGCCAACCGAGCTGGCATAATGTCTGTTGACGAAATCCGTTCATATTGCCTATTTACACTCAATACGTTTCTTATTAACCTCAGAGGAATCTTCTGAAACTGTTTAGGTTTTAAGCCTTTCGCTGCTAAGATATTTAAAATTGCGACCTGCGAAAGCTGGCAGCTGTTAGACTGCTTTTGCCGTTCCAGAGCGGCCCCTAGAGCTAATACCAAACTGTAACCTCTCACCATCTATGAGCGCCTATAGCAGCGAAAGGGTCAAGTCCATCGTAAGACATATTGTTCTGCGTTGTTTCTGCAACATTTTTAAACGAAGAAATGGTTTGCGAACCTACAGTTTAGTCTAATAGCTTCAAAAGGATAACTTCATCTGTTTGAAATAGGGATCAATAATAGCAAATAGTTGGTGCGCTTAATGTTATAATATAAAGCTGATGACACATTAGACTTAAGATTCAAACCTTGATTGTGAATAATGAGAGATTTTGGACTTACCTCAACATCTGTATAATTTTGATGCGGCTTTATACCAAATATTTTTTGGGCGATAGGACTCAACAAATACTCGTCAGTACTAGCAGATTTACCTGAATAATAAAAAAAAACAAACAAAAAAAGATAAATTTAGGAATTGACCAATTTAATTACTAATGGGCATTATTTTATTTTAAAGTAATAATGAGTACAACCCACACATAATTTTGTAGACGAATATATGAATTAAAAATTAGCAATTATTCAATTTCCATCAATACAAGCTAACTTGACTGGCGCATGGCTTGGAAATTCAGTTGGAGTGCAGAGAACAAAACGGGGGAGGGGGGTGGAAAGCGGGTAAATTTTCAAAATTTAACGTTCATAAAAATGCACTTCAAAATTTTTTCATTCTGAAATACTTGATGGAGACTAACAAATATTAATACAACACAAAAAACACCGTATTTTGACATTGAATACTAAAAAAATAAGAATAATATGGGGGAGTTTGGCACCTTCACAATCATTTTGGAGCTGTTCCGAGTACTGCAGTAGTACCTGAATCGCCAAACTTGTAAATTGAGGTTTATTATGAGGAAAAATTACAGTACTTCCATAATACTATATTAATTATATGCTATCTATAGGTGCGATCACTTCTGAAATGCCTGCACAGGTGTTCAAACCTAAGAGAATTTTCTGATTTGGACGATTATCCACAGAACTACTGAATAGCTTTTAATGAAATTTCGTTTTTGGACATAGGTTAATATATTACAACACATATTTAAAAAATCAACAGTTATAGTATACATTACAATCATGTGTAACGCTCATGTATTTGGAAGGTATGAAAAACCGGTTACAGAATTTAAACAAAAAGTGGGTCAAAGGCAAGTCTTGGATTTCATGTTGGAAATAGGGCAGTTCCTAAGGGCAACTAATGCTGCTCGTTTAGTAAAGCTGTGCTCAGGTTTTAGATGGTTGACGGGAGGTGGAAAAAGAACTACAATGCCCTACCCAGAGCGTCCCTCACATCGGTCTGGATTGAGGACAGGAGATCTGGCTGACCAATCCATTCGGCAAATACCTCAAATTTTAGGAAAATCGTCAACCAAATAATTCCGATGTGGCCTTGCATTATCGTCTAATAAGATGAACGCAATGCCAACTTACTCCCTTGAAAAAGCAAACATAGGACTCCAAAATCTCAACCCTATAATGGTTCCACCAGTCAGGGGTAGTAGCAGTAAATATTTGCATTTCCTGAACCTTGAATTTCTTTGTAAAGGTACTGCATTTTCTGGCATATAAGAAGAAATGTGATTTATCTGGTTGAAATTTACTTGATTCACACAGAAATGGGAAAAATTATTTGTTTTAACAGAGGTTGCAATGGAAAATGTATAAAAATATAGGACAACAGGAAAATGGCACAAAAGGGGTGAATAATGCAAACTGCAGCCATACTGTATATAGCATCGAGGCCTTCACAGACTGCCCCAGTAGAAGGGGGCGCGACTGCAGCGCTCTCCTCCTCGAACTTCCCACAAACTCTCTGACAAACTGACAACCAGCACCAGCCATAAGGGGCTGGGCTGGCAGAGCTTTGCGACCTGCTTTACCGACCCGGGGCCATAGTCATGCTACAAAGCAAGCCTTACGTCACCCGGATCCGATGTTGCTATTTTAGTCGCCTCTTACGACACGCATAACTACGTCGGCGATATTCTACGCCGGCCACCGCACGGCGGGCACAAAAGGGGTACACTATTTTAATAAAATGTGTGGATTAGTGGATTATTAAACAAAATAATACAATTACATCTAAATATTCCGAATGATAAAGAAAACGCTATTAAAATTATTTACATGCGTTTGATTCCCCCCCCCCCCCTTTGCACACATCAGTTTATTATTATTTCCTGCTTCAATTATACATTCTGTTGCTTCAATATCTTGCATAATTTTTCGTTTTAATCCTGCTTGCAGTTTTTTGCTTCCTTCATCTGCACTTTTTTCATATTTAGGTGGTAATACCACCTAAATATGAAAAAAGTGCCGAATCGGATTCGCGAATTTTGCATAATTGATCGAGTTGAAATTAGAACTTGTTAAAATAAATAAATAAAATAAGAATGCCAAAAATTAAAACTCAAAAACTTATTTTTATTAATTTAGAATAAAAGCAACAATTAACAAAAACATATCCGCAAAAACGAACCTTTTACAAAAATCGCAATCACAAAAATTATACTACACATTTCCGATTGCAATTACATTTCCTTTCTTTTCGTTTAAAAACATTCATGTCTAAAAATCCAGGGCAAAAACGTTCCCGATTTTTTTCTGAAAGTAGGTAGGTCGACTGATACTATTCGCGTTTCCGTTTATTTTTCTGAAAGTTGGGGTGTTCGTCTTGCACGCGAATCGACTTATACAAAAGTATATACGGTAAGATTTTGATAGAAATAAAAAGAAATTTTAATTTTTTACATAATAATTGAACTTAAAAAAAAAAAAAAAAAGAGTTAAAATGAAAAACCATTCGATTCTTCTACAGGATGCAGAAAGATTGCGCAAAGAAAGGAACGCATCCGTTTCTTTGGTTGCACGTGAAAATTAGGCCTACTTAGTTTTAAAGTATTGCATTATTTAATTAATAAATATATATTTCTGCAATTGAAAGAAAAAAAAGCAAAAACGAGGCCGGAAAATTTAGGGTCATGTAGCAAATAAAAAAAAAAAAAAAATCCAGAATTTGGATTTGAGACTGGCCTGCTTCTAGCCTCACCACGATAGCCACCATCATCTAAATGTTGTGGCTATTAATTTTTGCTGTTTGAATTTGAATCGAACCGATTTCTTCAAAAAAAAAAAATCGGATTTTTCAAAGCGCGCCTATAAAGCCCGTGTCTCTACTAGTTCAACTCAGACATAAGTATATGCCTACGTATAGAAGACAAAAGATTTGAATCTTTATTTCGAAGCAGCAGTTTTATATTTCGTTTTCTTTTACGAAACTCAACAAAATATGCAAACTCTATAAATTTTCAACTGTAGTGTATACACACTAAAATTGCAACACCAGGAAAGAGTGATTTGACGATTGTCAAAATCAAAGAGAGAAAATCAAAGCAAGAAGAGATTGGGATTTGGAAAAGATTAGTATTTTAGCGCATTTAGACGACGCAGGATTGAGAAACGACGCCTGAAGCAAGGCGTAAAAGAAAAGTTGTATAGTTGATATTTTCGGAAAGATCAGAGTTCAGTCAGAATATAGTGTTATGTCTCAAGAAAGTAAAAGAAATGTTAACCAGCAAGTATGGGAATACGATTAGAGGCAGGAGAGTGTGGACTGTCGTGCCGTGATATCACTCAGGGTATTCGATTGTTGCTCTGGCCTGTGCGCCTTAATGCCATACTGTTTACTTATATTAGATATCTTTTTTGTATTTGCGCTCCTGCATGGTGTTGCAATTTTAATGGCCAGCACTATATAAACTATTTGTTAAAATAATAACCATAAAGAACTACTTACAAAAAATTAAACTGCTCAAGTATCCGAAAATTACCGTCGCCAAAACACCAATAGGGGTAAACCACATGTATGATATACTATACAAGGGAAATACGTAGCTGAAAATAAAAGTTTAATAGTTAAACACATGTGCAGCTAAAGACAACAACAGTTTTCATATTTTTTTCTGTAAAATAAAAGTAGTTTTTGAAATGATTTTTAGGAAAAGTATTACGTTTAGAAGCCAACACATGTAATTAGCGTATTTATGAAAATTTATATTTTGAAAAAATACTAACTCAAATTGAAAATTCAGAATTAAATTTTATTTTTTGCTTTTCTTCTTTCGTCTTAACATTTTATGCGCTGTGGGTATTGTTAATTGTAGGAAATATTATCCATATCCATGCTCTGATCAGTTTAAAACTAAATCTACCCTAAACTGTTAATTGCATACTATCTAGGCACATTTATTTATTGAACAATTTTAATCTCAAAACCAAATGAAAAAACAATTCTCAAATAACTGTTATTCTTGAATCAAAAACGTAGAAACCGTATACACACACACACAAAAAAGGTAAGGAACGGAAAATTTTTGAATGCAACAAATACAAATCGAAAAACATAGCAATTTATTCCTTACTCTTTTGATACTTCAGTTGTAACCTCCTCCGTCAAAACCTCCCATTCCGTTGTATAATGGGATTCGTTGTGGAATTGAGTTGTCAACGTAAAGTCCGGAAGAGATGTAGTCAAATTGCTGCCAGGACACCCGGAAACAGATACAGGAAGCCTAGGATGAGCAACATTAGTGGAGGCACCACCAAAACTTATCCACGCTGTCAAACATAATGACATCAACAGTCCAATGATGGCTCCCTGAAATATTCATAAACAATTACAATGAGTCACACAATTTATAATTTTTTTTTGTATCAGAATTTTGCTATTTTTCACACAATTTAACTTTTACATTCTGAAGAATAGATTTTATTAACCCTCAAACTTATATGAGTAATTTTATCCTATGTTAATTTTTCCTGCGTTCTTTAAAGCTTATTCAACTGAATCGATTTCCAACCGATATGAGCGTGGTGCATAAGTAATATCAGATTCACATTTACTTCAGTTTTTAAATAAATCTTATTTGAGAAAGAATCACAAAGAGTCCAAAACGTTTCTCTGAGGTAAGTTCTAAAATTTCTTCACAGATAACATATTCACGCTTCAAAAATGTATCATACTGGAAAGATTCCTTGCCGAGTTAAGTAGTAAAATCTTAGTAAACATTGTGCGCCAAATCAAATACCTGATACATTCTAGGCATATCTTACCAGTGAATTTTGCTCTGACTAAGAATTTGGATGCCGGAAAAAGTCTTGAAAAATTCTTCACGGATAGCAAAAGATTTTATTTTAAATTCTGATGCCAGGCAAGGTGACGTCGTGGCAAGACCCAAGGCCCGTACGCTCAAGTTCATGGGTTCAAATCCGATCATGTCGGTGGGCTTTCAATACGCAGAAAATCGTCTGGGGACATGTATATGCAGCATGTTAAAGAGCCCTTGAGTATCTATTTGGTATATTTAGTAAATTAAATTCTTAGTACTGTTTCGCATCGTCATAACCCAGGTGCTTTACTTTCCAATGAAAAAACTAGTCAAAATTCTCATGCGGTAACGGCATTCACCGATTTTGGTGCTAACACGCTGCCCCCATTAAAAACTTAATTCTGGCTGTTCACATTGAGTTGAGACAACGCAATAAATATTGATTTGGGGAAGCTTTAGTAAACGAACTGTAAAACTTATAACTCCTTTTCTAATTAGCCCTCGAAAAATCATGGCTTTTAATTGAGATATATGTATTTTAACATGTGCAAGGCCTTTTTTGCTCCCAAATTACGAATTTATATGAACTTTCGGCTAAAAGGTGGAATAAAAATGAATAAAATCGAATTTTGAAAATATCGCTTCGAGGTACATATTCTTATTATCCAAAGAATATCTGTGCTAAATATGATAATTCTAGGTTCAACCGTCCATCCTGTATTTTGTTATAAATACTGTCAAACAGTTTTCGGGGAAGTTTTTGTTGTTGTGTACTTTTGACTTTGTGTCTTCAATTGTGAGCTATCTAATTTAAATGTTTAACTGCTTTCGTTCCAAATAAATCTTGAGTTGAGATTTTTCACTAGGTTTTTAATTAGTTGTTAAAATAAACGACATCTCGGTATCAGTTTAGTTAGCTGACTATATATGTAAAGAAAATCTGCGAATTATGATGGAAGTTACATGATAATTACTAAACTATTTCTCATTATTTTACTAATTCGTCAGCTGTGTCTTAAATTAGAGAACAAATTTCAAGAATACTCCAGATTGATCTATAAGGTCTAGATGTATTGAAATAAAATGCGTATTTGTTTAATAATGTGTAGTTGCATCACAATATAAAAGTACACATCTGTACCTACTAATACAATTCTGTTTAAGTGAAGTACGAGTTATATAAGAAAAACTAAACAAGAATTGTGTTCAGCAGTGGCACCTCTTAACTTGGAACAACCCCAAGTAAACAACTTCCCACAATGGTCCATTCAACCCATCGCAATCTAAATTTAGATGTAACACATATCTAATGAATTTTACTGCTTGTAAACAGAACATCAAAAACTAGATATTATGATTTAATAAAATTTGCTCATTTATTAAAAGTAAATAACTTTATGTTCCCACAAAATCACGTAGCATTAAGATGTGCGTTTTACCAATATTTCATTTATACCTTTAAAAAATATAATCATTGCAAACATTTGTTTTGAAAAGTTTTGTAGAGATAGGTAGAGAAATCCATCCATTTTACAAAATCCCTTCTTTTAATTTTTAAAGTCGAGGGTAATAACACTCCATTCGCAGGTATTACAAGTAAATTCTCAATAACTGATGGTTCGTAATATGTAAAAAGTTAAAATGTTGAAGTAAAACGAAAATTACAAAAACTTCTTACCTTTTCATTACTTTTTGAAGTAAGAACACCCAAAAGAAAAACTCCCAGAGTCGGTCCTGCTACCAATCCGTACACTATCGTGGACGCTTGCAGAACGTTCCCAAAACTAGCTACAACGTAAGTTAGTAGCAATCCTATGCCGCCATAGACTAAGGCTGCAAAATACCGGATATTACTTGTCGGTTAAAGCATTTAAGATTAAACATTGGTAAGTATAGAATATTAGTCATTAGTCAAATGAATAGTTTAAGCTCAAACATTTAAGCTTAATTACTACACGTCTAATGTTAAAATACGCACTAATTAACCCTAAAATTGCATGTTAGGTTATTCCTCATTAATTTTATAACTTCTTAATCTCTTCGTAAGAAACAGTGTTATTGATGATTGCATAGAAGTTAACCAACGCAATTGACGTCGAATTAAAGGGAAAACCACGTTTTCAGAAACAAACTCATACCGTAGATTTTTTTTTCTTTCTTTTTTTTTTTCCTTTTTCATTTTTTTTTAATTTTTCGAAACTATTAATTTTTTACCACTTATATTTAAGAGCAGCTCTGAACAGATCCGCATAACAATCAACACAATGGCAGGTTTTTCATTGCCTAGCAGTCACCAATAAATATGAAATATCTTTTAACATATGATCATCATTGGATGATTATATGTAATCTATATTCAAGTACTTTTAATGACGTAGTCAGGTCAAATATTTTGATGTTTAAAAATCACATTTCATTGGAATTTCTGTAACATTAAGAACAAAATTTAATTGAGAGGTACTAAATGGCCTTTCTCTTTGCTACATTGAAGAACTCAAGAAACATTTATATGATAGATTTCGTTGGATGAAGAGCAGTAGGAACCTCGATATTGGTATTTGCAAGCAATCGAAGACTTTCCTTAAAAGGAGAAATATAATGCCTAGTTATACAGTACGATAAATTTTTGAACCTCTGGGTCCAGAATTTTGCAGAAAAAGAATTCCGGTGGTCTCAAGTGATCATAGTTCATTATTTATTGAATGTATATTGTACATAGTGTAACAACCCAAGATTTTAGAACGAATAGTATTTTTTGGAATCTGAAGCTAGAAGATGCTATTCAGTAAACATTTAAGTTAATCTCAGTTCAAGTAGTATTGAATTGCAAAATGTTGAGATAGGATTATAAATTTGGTATTTGTGATAAATGTATGGTGGAGTGTTAAAAGCATAAAGGAACATACTAATGATCTTGGCGATGAACGTTGCATACGCATCTGTCATCCCTCTCTTGGTACACATCGGCCTGAAGAAATCTTCAACTGTGACCGTGGTTAAGGAATTTACCATGGATGACATTGTACTCAATGCTGCACTTAACATGCCGCAAATGCAAAGACCAGGTAACCCAGGAATGTTTCCTAGAGCTGTTAGTGAGAAATAAGGCAACAGCTAAGGAAAGAAAGCAAACGGATTTGAATAATACGGTTATAAACACAAGCAAATAATCTTATTTATTGCGTCTTATCATTGCAATAAAAAAGATTTTATGTTGTTGATTGTTTTTTTTGCATTTTTGATTAAGCTCATTTTCTATGATTTTAATCTTTAGCTTTATTTAGTTTTTTTTTTTTCTACAAAAAAAAAAAAAAAAAAAAAAACAACCTTCGTGTAAGGAGTAATTTTGTTTTTCACCAAATGGCATTCAAATAAATCCCCGTCAATTTTGAAACTATTTTCGAATTACGGGATGCCTTGTCTAATCGAGTTCAAATTAAGGCAAAATAAATTGGTATTAAATAAAGCTTCATTAACACTTCGAGAAGGCGTAGATTTTCGCTACCTGTAAAATTAAGCTTTTCAGTTTTTCAGTAAAAAAGTTATTTTTAACCCCTCATGAAGTTTTTTCATCAAACAAAACTGTGTTATAAAACTATAGCTGATATAAACCACCAGGGGTACATACCACCAGATGAAGCATTAGGGCAATTCCATGAAAACAGGGACACCAACATAAAAAAAAAATTTTTCTTGCACATATACAGTTTTTTTTCCTCTAAGGTAAAAATATGAATTTTTATAAAACTATGCTTAAAAAGTTGGCAGTACCTTTTTGTAAGTTTTATAGGCAATGTTTGGGAATGTTACTTTTATCGCATGTGTTGTTGTCTTTAGAGAGGTTTGGAACGTTCATCTTGTTTTCGTAAAGAAATTAACAGGTATGTATAGAATTCTATTTTTTTAAATGAAATTTAGTCTATATGCGAGGTTAGGCCAGTAAAGAATCTTTAAACTGTGATTATTGTATTGAAAATTAATTTTTATAAATTAGGCCTCATAGTAAGGTAACATCAGTCACAAAACTTTATAAAAGTTATTATTACTTAAAGAAAATTCGTGTTAAGAATACAAAAAGCCATATTCTCCTCATTCATGATAATATCGCAAATATCAATTATTTAAATAGTTAATAATAGTTCAATTTATGAGTTAAAAACTTCTTTGAAATATGTAACATCAGTCACATTGTAACATCAGTCACTTTTTTCTTTTCCAGTTTGAAACTTAAACACTGCACAAATGGCATTGACTGCTGCAGAAAGGCAAAAAAAAAGAAGAGGCAAGATAAATTAAAGAAGGAAGGAAATTATGAAGGGAACAAAAGGAAAACAATGCAGAAGCTAAAAGGAGTAGAGATAAAAAGAGAAATGACCTAGCCAAGTTACCTAAATCAGTTCAAAATAGAGTTAAAAGAGAAATCAAAGAAAATGTTAGAAAAATAGTAGAAAAATGTAGAGCATTAATGTGCAAAATTTCAAGTAGCAGTGACATAACCCCTTTTCCAAAATAATAAAACTTTAAGGAAAAGCTGTAACTCGCGCAAAGCGTACCCTGCCTACATCTCCACGAAAGCAGAAGGCTGTCATTAAAAAAAATGGTTTGACGATGAAATTGTTGAAACAGGTTTTTCCTATTAAGCGTGAGTAAGCATTTTTACAGCAGCACTGTACCACTCAGGTAGAATGCACCCGTATGGGATAGCCTCAGATGAACTGAATCATTCTAAAGAGATTGTGATTCCTCTCATAACAAGACTGCTGGAAAAGATTCCTCACGGAATTGAAGTCTTACATATTTTGTCAGATTTCCCAATTCAAAAACAAATTCATTGCAGACACAATACCCATGTTACAGAAAAAATATAAATTGTTAATTACATCGAATTATTTTGCTACTTCACATGGGAAAGGCCCAGTGGACGGCATTGGTAGCTCTGTAAAGAATCAGGTAGAGGAAGCTGTAAAAAAAAAAAAGCATACAGTGCAAAAATTTCGTAAATGCCACAGCTTCAAGCAGTACGAAAATCTTTGAGATCTCATCATACGATTTACAGTTGCATTATAAAGAGTTAAATTTGAATAAAATATTTTCTGATTCAGAAGCTATAGCTGGTATCACGCAGAAACACTTTTTGGAATTGGTAGACAAAATCACCAAAAGCTCCAAATTATCTAAAACATCATTTGCGTGTTCAAAACCAAGAGAACAAGTTCCAGAATTGGTGGGCACAATTGGAGAGTGGGTTCTTGTGTAATACGATGAACTGCTCTATCCAGGTGAAGTCAGAGCCATTGAAAACTATGATTACTTGGTCAGTGTTATTATTCCAATAGGGAAGCATTCGAAATGGTCGGACAATGTGGATGAAATTTATTATTCACAAGAAAAAATAATAAGAAATCTTAGTACACCAGATGTAGTAAAGGCACGAGGACACTTTTCATTTCCTGAATTGCACTAAAAACATCACTTTTATAATTATATTTATTTACTATTTTTTTATTTTTTCTCATTTAGGTAGATAAGTGTAATTTTGTAACAAAAATTGCTAATTTGACTTTTAAGGAGAAATAAATTATAATTTGAACCAATTAATGTTGGTGTAACATCAGTCACAAAATGTTTGTAACATCAGTCACGGTAATTAAAAATTTCCTAAACTGTAAATTTTAAAGTTTTTAAAATGAAACAAAGTGTATTCATAAAGTTTGAAATCTTTACTTGACTGAAAAAACATAATTTTAATCTTCGTGTTCTTAGTTTGAGGAGAATTTCAATTAATATAAAAGTTGTTTTTTCTAATGTCTCTTCTGTGTAACATCAGTCACAATTTTTGATTTACCTTAATTCCACACAAAAAAGCTTTTTATGCCTAAAAACAAGTATGGACAGAATTATTGTACCTATCATACTATTTTAGATCAATTTCAGAAAAATAAAATTAAATTTCAAGACAGTGTGGATTTTAAAAGTTAAAAAACTTAGTCAAATTGTAACGTCAGTCACCGTGGAATGACCCATTAGTGTGTGAGTCACCAGTGGTACCACGCCGCCTGATAAACTACTCTCATGTGAGACACGCCGTCCTCAACCTGTTAAGTTCACAGACATAGCAATGCAGAAAAATCTATGTAAAAATAACAATATTTGTGTCGTTTTTTTTTCAGATTTAAGAACCTGCAGATTAGATTCAAGCTTGTCAATACTTTTAACACCAGAAAACAAGAGGTACGTCACTTTTTACTCGTGATTCCTTCCTAGCAATTAAAGTAGAATTTATTTGGAAATCAATTGTCCTTCAATTTTTCGCCAATGTAGGGAAAATAGAGAAAAGCTGTTTTTACAAAGGGACAATGCAGCTATTGGAATGCAATTAGTTTCCAAAACATAACTTCTTATAGTTTTAGTTGGATATTTTTACCATTAGCATAATATAGCATAATAGGTTTTTAATGAATTTTGGTTAAATTAATTAATGGAAAATAAAGCGATTACCTGATCTGGCTTGGATATGACTCCTTCCCCTGACGTCAAAGGATCACAATCATAGAAATTAGCATAAACAACTAATCCTGCTAAGCAGTTGACAACATGGAAGACAAAGGTTATTGGAAGACTTGAAAATAATGCACTACAAAAAGAAGATAACCATTAATAAAATATCCTGAAAGGACACATCATTTTCTTTTGTACAGAAAAGAAATTTTGATGCTAAGAATGCAATATTTACAGCACTTTATTTCATAAATGAAAATATGGTGGTTTGTAGAAAGATTATTAAATGATTACGCAACAGCTCAAAATAGTGAATGATGAGAAATAATGTACGAAGCACAAAATTGGACTGAATGATTCATTTTTTACTTATTTAAAATATGTTTCGAAACGAGAGCTTGAATATCAGAGTAAGAGATTAAACTTTCAAAAAATAACTCAATCTGAGCTCATTCAATCGGCAGGCAACTCTCGCAAACATGGTAGATAGGATCCTTGCAAATGCCGTGCTCTGTTAAACCATGTTATATGTGACTCAGATCCGGTACAAAAACGGGGTCCGTTAAGGGAATGATAGGATGTTTTGAGATTTATAGAAATCTACTCAAATTTCGTCTCCGAAAACTTATAATAACAAAAATATTTTTAAGAACTCTATATAAGCAGTTTAATCTTTATTTAAATACAATGCGAAGGAACTTATAGAAGTGAAAATATATCATTGATGTAACCTTAATCTAACAAATCTCTTCTGCTCATTATAACCAATCCAAAAAAATTCTAATGGTAGCACCTTTATTTTCAGACCATTTTCTATTTTTAGATATTTGTTCACTTTTTATCCTCTTAAAAAAGTCCAATTTTGGTTTGTTTCCTAATTCCTACAAGGTCATTGTTGATTTCATAGTATGGAGCTGTGAAATCAACAATGTAATCAACAGTTGTTTTCTTCTAGTTGTTGCGCTTGTAAACAATCAGCTTCACAATTTTTATCATTGTGATTACACTAAGAATATGTAAATCTGAGCTACAACTTCCCCACAATTTTCTTTTCGCTTTGAAGGTATCAAAATAAAAACGTTTGCCGCAGGCTTTACTTTTTATATCAACCCTGTTATCGATATCTTTCTTGGACAATGAAATGTGCAAAAATTCTGTTGAAAACCTTCGTTGCCAAACTTATATTAATATGGACTATCTTAAATTGTGCTTTTACTCAAGATTAGCTCTTATACTTACCATCTTGCTCTTTCTACAGATCGAACGGTAAGAAGTCTTTGCACTTGCATTTGACTGGCACCATAAGCAGATAGCGTAGTGAAAAAGCCGTAGAAAAAAATGTTGATGAATGTATAACGTGTGGTGAAATCCAGTTCGAAGCTGTTGAAAAAAAAGGCAATAATAATGAGCCATTTTTCTCCCAAAACTTATAATACAATAAAAATATTCTATGTTGAGCCATATTTCAGAGTTTATCAACTGTTTAAGGGAATGAAATCTACTCAAATTTCGTAATTTAGATTAAGATTAGTGTGGATTAATGAAACGAAAAATTGGTTCAACATTCTCTAAAACGTGTACCTGTTTAGATGTTCCTCCATTTTTCCTTCCCCCTACTTTTTTAAGGTTTATTGAGCGATATTATTACTATTATTTATTTTTTTTTTTAATGAGCATTATGGTAGTTAAGGTACCATTGTGAGATGATTACATCCAAGGTAAGGAAGAGTAAAAAAAAGATCTGAACAATGCTTAAACAAAAAAATGAATAAAGAAATAAAAAGAAAACAAGAAAAGGTGGTGGAGAACTGGTTGCACAGCGCAGATGTTTCTTGATTAAGGCTTGAAATTATTCGGTTCCCTAGTAACATTCATCGAGTCTTCGGTTTTCCTTTGCAGAACTTTTATTTCGCAATTGACCATTTAGTGCGTTAGAGAGTAATTAGTTGACTCACATGATTGCTCCAGTTTCGTTAAGTTTCTTGCACAAAGTATAAAAGGTTTGAAAACTCCATGCTACAAAAAACTTATCAGATCGCAAACCATCGAGAACACAATTTGGAGCTTGAGTTCTTTACGTTTTAGGTGGACTGGCATTGCACCAAAATAGCTTCTTTGTTTTGCTCTGTATTTTAAAAGTTCAGTAAGATTGATGGCGTATGGTGGAAATCGGCTTGCGACAAAGAGATGAATTTGATAATGCCAATCATTCTAAAAGTTCTAAGAGTCCAACTAGGAATTTTTTAATCCAACAAATTTGTGTACAAGTCGTAGTGTTAAGAGGCCGACGTAATGTTTTGTCAAGATGCAGATGAAGATGCCAATTTCGTTAATAGAGCCAATTAACTCTTTTGTCTTACTTGTATGTAGGGGATTTGTCTTGAGAGAAGTAATTTCTAAAGTGCATATGGGACAACGCTGTTGATAAGTTTTGTGTATTTAGCAGAAAATGCTTCAAATATAGACTGATAATCTAAAATGCCGTTGTTACGTTTATTTTTCAAAAGGTGTTAGTTACTTAGCATCAGTAACAATGACAAAAATGTGGATTTTCGGAAGAAATGTAGTTTGCATTCTCATTTTTATGACCTGAGAAAACAATTTTTGTTGCAACATTTTCTACTTAATTTTATTCAAACGGCATTACCTTAATCTGAAAATCAATCGCAGTATGGAATGGTTAACGGTAATAATGCAATTAAAGCGAAAGCACAGAATGTTAAGTTGAGAACAACCCGAACTACCCCACATTCCTGAGTTTAGATGGACAACATAGTACATTTAAAAAAATAATTTTTTCTTAATCATACAGTCGACCCTGGTTTCCGGTCATCGGACCACAGCGGGACGCCATTATTTTGATCCTATTAAGCGGCTGGTCCGATTTCGTGAATATGGCCTGTGTAACAAGACCGGACGTACTATAAGTTATATATTAAAGTGTTTTTATGGTTATTGTGAAGTATACATTTATGGCCAACATACAAACAAGGAATAAAATACTGTTTGCGAAATTTATTTAAACAACTTTAATACGGTTGTTAGCAAGTGAAAACACAAGTCAAAGAAGCGTTTTACATGCGTTCAACACTTTACCGTGCTGATTCAACAACGTGTTCAGATCGATGCACAGCAAGTATTAAAACTTTCATTAATATATAGATTACTTATTCTTCAACCGAAGAACTGTATTCAAATTATAACTTAATTTTATTGTACGTACCGACTCTGAGCAAAGTAAATTCGAAAATTCACTTCAACTTTGACCTTGCTTTAATACTACCACCATCTAGTGGGAATTTTGCTAAACATCTTCCCTGCAAATTTGTTGGATTGTATTGAAAGTTAGAGGAATTGTAAATAATGTTTAATAAATTTATTGTATTTCGTTGACCCGCTTTAAATTTATTCTACGCGGGCAAATTATGGCTCCTGTTTTATTCTTACATTTCTCTGGTTCAATTAAACGGATTTCTGGTCCCAGTAAAAGAATAATATCAGGCTTATGTCATACAAAATGTTTTGGTTATGTAAAGTTTTGTTTGAATAAGCGGCTGGTCCGATTATCCGGTGCTCCAATTAAGCGGATTCCACTGTATTTAAGTCACATTATATTTTGAACTTACTATACCAAAGCAGAAAAAAATCTCAGCATTGAGGAACAAAATATCTTGCAAGAATTTGTTGGCACACTGTTATTTGAACTATTGTTTCTGAAACATAAAATGTAGCGAAAATTGCTCATCCCGCGATTTCCACGGGGTTGAGCTTTTTAAGTGTATTTAAAATATAATCCCGCTGTTTCGTCGTTAAAACGTCAGTAATGCAATTTCTCAAGTATTTGGACATTAATTAAGGATTTATTCCAGAGACGGCTTTAGTTGCATAAAGTAGACTAATTTTTAACGAATCGAAGTCGCTAAAAAAAAAAATGAGCAGTCAGAGGGTTAAGAGTTGGCAGTCGTTTATTTTCCCTGCTCAGTGATTTCCAGCCCACTAAAAACGAGTAAATTTATGTGTCTACGTGAGTAACGGCCATCTTTACAATGCAGTACTTAAAGATATTTTTCTGATGTATATTTAAACACACCTAAGGAATCCAAAAAGCTTCTTGGACATACAAATTTTAACAATCGTTACATCCAAAAATGTTTGCGAATAACTCACTATAACTCATCAAAAATGTCAGTATATTTTCAGAAAATATTCGAACCAATTACCCTGGTATGATGAGACGTCCTCCGTCATTGGACCTAGAGATCACTGTGTCGATGCCTCCAACATCCATGCAACCTTTGATGACCATGGCCACCATGCCGCCATACATCAGCAGAGCTTGAAAAACGTCAGTCCAAAGAACTGCTTTCATGCCACCCTGAAATCATTTCAAAGTTCACAATTTTACATTATTCAAAACATCGGTGCCCCAGTAATTGAAAATTTTTTAGAGAAACAAATAAAAAAGTGCATTAGAAATATAATTTCACGTTAATTTCCCTGTCACATTGAAAAATGGATTCCAAGCAATCCCGAAACATATGTCTGCGTTTTAATGCTCATTTGTGCTTTAAATTAACGTGAAATTATATTTCTAATTACCAGCACAAAGTTAAATTATTATTAAAAAAGTGCATATTGTGACGAAAGGCTACTTCGACCTTGCGTCAGCTCGACTATAGAAGGTCGCTGGTCAAGGGGTCGGGGATCTTCTCCTCCCCCTTTGATCCAGAGTGTTCTCGATCTTTGGAGCGAGAGCCCGGGCGCGGAATAAAAGGAGATGTGTGGAAGCGTGCAAGGGAGTTCCTTGCAAACGGGTGTTTGCTTTTCGAGAGGCTCTTGGGCCTCGTATTCTTAATATCGGGTGAGTTTTCCCCGCATCCCTCTCCCACAACCAGGAGCTGTGTGAATTCTGTCAACTTTTGTGAATACAAAATATTTTATTTTTAATTATTCTAACCAAGAAAATAAAAGCCATATTAACGCTATCCGTTTGATTGTTTCTGTTCTGGACGCTACAATATACACTCTAAACCCTATATTGGACGTTAGGAGGAAATTTTTGACTCAAATCGTTGTCGCTATTATCAGATACCTCGTAAGTAACGTGCGGACATCAAGTTCAACAAAGTTGTATATTTTGCAGCATCCTTTCTCAACCTTTTTAGTGTTGTGACCTACTTAACCCCTTGAAGCACGAGTTTTTTTTTTTTTTCAGAAAAACTGATAAAAAATGATCGAGTTTTTTTTTTTTTTAACAAAAAATGGATATATAGGTATAGTATGAATTGTTTTCGGGAATTTCAATTGTAGGGGTGACTAGAGAGCGGGGGTTGGGGTAAAAGTTATATAAAAAATATTATACAAACAAAGTGCAAACGGATCTCAGACGGGCATGCGCAGATTTGCCTTTAACTTTCGCCCGTGTCAGACACGGGCAAATGCTTTAAGTGGTTAAAAGTCAGCCACATCTGTAAAAATTCTTGTGGCTCCCTTGATGTATTTTTTTTATTTTAACAGTGATGCATTTCGCAAAACAAATGTTTTACTTTAAATGGGTTTGGTTCGAATAAAGTTAAACTTAATAAAATTTATAAAAATAGTCGAAAATTCGAGGTGACATTGCGTAAATAAATCATAATTTTTAAAAAAGTTAAAACTTATAAAAAATGTATAGCTATCCAAAAAAAGAGTTTTCTTTTTGAAAAAAAAAAAAAAACTTGCTTGAAGCCGTTAAGCATGACATTTATTTGAATATCAGAGCTCCAGCAATGACAATGTGCAAACACAAAAATAGACACAAAAGTATGATTGTATTGAGTGAGCTTGGTCTTTGTCTGTAGGAGGGTTAAGAGCTATTCCAATAGTTTCGCAACTCGTGTAACCAGCAAGAGCTCAGGAAAGCCGCGAGGTGCTCATGATATCAAACAAGCCTTTTTGCTATAAGCAAACAGAAAAGTGTGATGATAGGTCACAAAGTGTTCTGTGCATTTTAAATATATTATAATCATTCTTTTCTTGCTCTTGCCGCTTATTTAATTAATTTTTTTCGTCAATACCATACAAATATTTAAATAAATATGTTTATGTCAGAGGTAGATGGGTATTTACTGAGTACGATGCAGTGAAAAAATTTCTTTGTTCCAAGGGTGTTTCGACTTCGAAAAGTTTGGGAACCACTGAGCAATTTAATAACTTGAATAAATACGGTAAAAAATTACTGCTTTCTTTTCATAATTTTGTAGAAAACCACAAACTTGAAAATGATTCCAACTGAAACTAGTTTATTTGAATTTTTAATTAGCACTGTCTTGCTTTCCACTTTGGCTTGTTTTTTCAAGAAATGAATGTGAATTTTTATTAGAAAATAAAACATGAAATAAATAAAAGGCATTCTCGAATCAGTATATTATCTTTACTCACGAGGGTGCAGTAAAAGGTGCAGACAACTCCAACTGATACTACAGACATCCAGATAGTGAGGTTGGTCACTGCACTCAGAGCCAAGGCAGGTGCGTAAAGAATAACTGCAATGTACAACATCTGGCAAGGGGAAAAAAAGCAATTTTGGCTAAGTTATAAATTTCATATAAGTTCCGTTTTGACACCAATAAGATAAAGATCTATAAAAATGTAAAACACGTCGATAAAGAAATAATACGCTATTAAATGTGAACGTGGTGCAATCGTGCTGCAGCACGTGTGAAGTTAGACTTTTTATGCCAACGTTAGCCACCTCTATATGTTAAACCCTTCCAATTGCTGGATATAATTTACTGTGACTGCAAGGTTTTTAATATCCAAGAATATAAGAAAAATGTTACTACCTCTATTTATATGAACCACATTAAGCATCTTTTTTCCTCTCAAATGTTTTGCATTTGATTACGATTGTCAATTCAAAAAAAAAAAAAAAAACATACATGGAGAAAACTAAGGTTAAATTTAATGTCATGACGCAAATCTAATGATTTAGATTAATATCATTAACAAATAAAATTTTAGTTATTTTCCTGCACTTAGAAGAAAAAAACCTTACGTAACACAAAATATTTATACATACTGTACAAAAACTTACCGACTGAATTGAAAAGCTCAAAGAACATATTACTCGAAGGGTCCTTCCAAAGCGCTTTTCTAGGTACTATAAAGGGAAAAAAGTAATTATAAAAATGGTACAAGTACTTCATTAAAAAAATTATAAAAGTACACATAAAATAAAACAAAATACGTATACTACTCGTATAATACCATGCATACAAATAACTTCAGAATAAAGTGTATAAAAATTTCAAAATGTTTAAATTTCAACTGTTTGCTGTTAATCTAATATTAATTAGCATTAAGTGGAAAAATAAAATATTTGTTATGTCCTGCTTATTTTTTGAATGAACCAAAGTAATTCATGTCTTTACTACACGCAGTATCTAAACCCTTTCAGGCTCTAAACAATGACGAAACTTATAAGTGTATTAAGTTTTTTGCCGCATCAATCGCGAATGAAGTGCAAGTGAATTTCTCTTCAATGTAAAAATGACGAAAGTTATAAGTGTATTATGATTTTCACCGCATCAATCACGAATGAAGTTAGCAAGTGAATTTCTCTTCCTTTTTATAGAAAGAAAAGGAAGTGTAAAAAAAAATCCTTCAACTGATTGTAGATGTCATCTCAAGCATTGGTTTTGTTTACAATATATGATAGCTATTAGTAGCATATTTATTTTTAATTAATCATTTTTTACGAACATGAGTTTTTGATAAGGAAGATTATAAAAATTTGATTCTAGCTAATCAAATGTTTATTCAAATAACTTAAAATACTTTTAAAGAAAACTTCATTCAGACATTCCCTAAAACAACAAGTTACTATTATAAAAGCTTGGCATTCTGCGAGGGACCAAAAGGCGATCATGAAATGTCAACTGTAATGTAGAGTAACAAAAATTTTTTCTACTAAATCTTTAAAAAATTTACAGACCTGGATTTTATGTCTCCCGACTCAATGACATGCCAGAGCCTATCGTACCAAATGTAAAAGTTTGTAAAATAGAAAAAGGTATAAAAAGCGTTTTTTTCATACCTTTGCAGATTTTTTTTTTTTTCTGCATTTATTGCTTTGAACCTTCGGTCAGTTTTATAGCAAAAGAAAATCGAGTGCAGTGCACAAAATGAAAGAAATGGCGCAATGAAGGAGTTGTTTCAATATTTCTTTGCGTTCATTGCGTACCGGATAATAATGACCACTTTTGAATTCAAAAAAAAAAATGTCTGTAAAAACTATTTTTGGAAAGTCATTAAACAGCTTTTACATTCTTTATTTATTTAATTTATTTTTGTATTATTTTTAGGCTTTTCAAGTTTAAAAATAAAAATATGCATGAAATAAAAAGATATATTTGCTGTTTATGTTTTACCACTTAAAATGTAGTTGGAAAATTTGCCCCAGTACACTTCTTGTAGATTGGAAAACTTGTCCCGTTTACTTTTTCCTAATGTCTTAAAATCCAACTTTACTATTTCCTGTTTTTCTTTTTTTTTTTATTTTAATTGCTGTGCTTGTTTAAAGGTAAAAGTATGGGGAAAACAATGATACCCCGTTTTCTGAAAATAAAAATAAAATTGTAAACAGCTAGAAAGCTTGCCCTGGCCTCTTATAAGGATTCTCTGTAAACCTTTTTTTAAAGAATACATTTTTGAATTTTACTAAGATTGTGATTGATATCACAGCTGTTTCACCATTAAAATCATTTGCATTTCGTATTGTGAACTTTAAATGTTTTTCAAGAACTAAAAATCTGAAAAATATGCACGCCTGCTTCCGAAATCTATGTATGCATGCATTGCCTGTCCTAGTTAAGGTTTAATAACATCTTCGGTTCCAAACTGAGAAACAAGAATCATATGAGAACACATCAGGAAGAGATAAGAAAAGGTCCGGAAGTTTACAAATCAAACAAAAATCCTCTCCCACTTTCTTTTCCGTAAATATAAGCCTACTTATAATTAAACAGTACACAAAGAATTGTTTCCGTCCTCTAGCCCAGTTCTAGTTTCAAAAATAGCTTTTTTTATCTATAATACGCCATCAAAAGAACTTTGATTTGTCAAATGCTTATTTAAAAAAGTTAACAGTTCGACTCGTGGCCCACAAAAGGTCCTGGGCTCTAATCCTGGCATTTTAGTGGCTGCTTTGAGAATCGAAAGGTTGAAGTATTTTTGGCAACGCGCTGATAAACTAGGAGTTTTCCTGGGTTTCTTTTATTTGCAAGAAGCAAGATATTGAAGCTGCCACAATTAGAAATCCTCCAGGAAGACAAGGTTCTTCCAAAACGCTCTGACCATAGAAAATCACGAAACAAAATTCTTCTGCATTAGTATAACGCACTAATGTTCTGGAACCAGCAAAACAGACATATGAACAGAAGTTTACGTCTTGCAATAATTTGAAAGTTGCATGGTACATGTTACGCAAAGATTATTTATTTGAAATACCTTCCTCGGGTATAGTATTTCACACAACGTACAGTCCAGGAAACATTCATTTCTGATTCGCAAAAGTGCAATCTAAATTTCTAAATTATGGTATAAATCTAATTATTGTGTTATTTTTAACCTACTTTCACCTAAAAGTTGAAAAAATAATAATAAAGCATGAAACAAGGCTTCATGTATCGTAAAAATACCGTTAAAAATAAAAAAAAAACGCCCAAAAAAAGTGAAGTATTTAAATAAAAATTGAAAAATAAAAAATTTGAAAATAGGGTTTTGAGATGGAAAAAATGTGTGTTGTCAGTCTTTCTCTGTCCCACTCCCCTAATAAGGTTTGAACGAATTGTCCGATTCGAAAAATTCTTTTTGTATTCGAAAGATCTCGGCGATGACATCTCATTTCCATATTTTACTTTTTGATTTGAGCAATTTTTTGTTCAAGTTTGAACAGTTCAAAAATTCTTAACATTAGCGCCTATGGGCAAAAATGAAGCAAACTATGTAAACTCTGGGCACAAGATCCAAGCTCCTATGAGCAAACGTATTGGAAGCTCTAGACGTGAAATATTGATTCGAACAATTTTTGTTCATTTTTGAACAGTTCAAAAAAAAAAAAAAATTCTTCGGAGAAATTTCAATCCCATATAAAGCTTGACCTAACCGACGGATTTGCTTGCAACAAACTTTATCGGAAAGATATACGATGTAGAACATGTACAGATACGAAGTTCAGTAAGAACTAAACGAGCCTATTTTCCTACGAAATTTTTTGATCGGGATTTTCAAGGATATTTCTCAATGAATAAATGAATGAGTGAAAAAATTAATGAATAAATAAATGAAAGAGTGAAAGAATGAATGAATAAATAAATGAAATAGTGAAAAGAATGAATGAATAAATAAATGAAATAGTGAAAAGAATGAATGAATAAATAAATGAATGAGGGAAAGAACGAATGAATAAATGTGCGAATAAATGATAATATAAATAAATGAGTGAATGAATATGTATTATCCGTTGAAAAAGGTATATTTGAAGCAATTAAGAACTAGAACTAAATGAGAAAGAGATAGCTGGATCATAGATTTGAATTTGGTGTATACGGGAAAGTAGCTCGTATATTTCTAGACGGAACTTCTTGTTTATTATTGATGTACAGCTCAAACTGTTACATTCATTCAAAAACGAAACATCTGACGTAGTTAAAAATAGGTCAAAAAATCAATTATTTATTCTTTAGTTCAACAATTTTCTAAGGTCATCAATAGTGTTGTCGATCGTGGCTGCTTTTCCCACCACATGCTACTTTGTGTCTAAATAAATAAATAAATAAAGCAGAGCCACTCATAGAAAATCATTTTGAAATAGTTGAAAAATATATTTCCTTAGAAACCTGAAATTTTCATCATTTACGCTCGTTTAAAATTCACAACTTTTAATTCTTTTGACAACATCTTACGTCTACCTCTCAAAAACTATTTCTTATAGAATGTTGTATTGAACACAAATTTGAGTTGTGCTGTGTTGCACCTAATTATCTCTCTATTAAATAAACTTGTGTTTTCCAACATCATATTTACTCGTCTTTTAATTGATGCATTATAACGTGTTTTTTTAATCAACCTACTATAACTATCAGTACGTACATTTCTACACGCATACACACAATGCACATACATACACGCATACATACGTACATGAAGAATGTGTGCGTGTGCGTGTTTATTTGTAAAATCTAGAGTAAACGTCTCTCCTAAATCTCTCCATTTACTTAAGCATCTATTTAACTTACATTTTTTTTAAATTAGACATTTTTTGATATCCTTTCAAAATTTATAAATTTGGAGCTTAGGAGAATATGCATGAGCAATGATCAAACAGGAAAATTAAATGCTGCTCCCTAAAATGATTGAATTATATTAGAAAATGTATTTGATACTCTATTATTTTTTTAGGATAAATCATTTTTCCCTATCAAGGAATAAGGAAAAAGTGCTAGGACATTCATTCGTCCAAATTGAGTTTAAAATTTGAATTCGATGTCTTACCTCATATGTTGTGCAGGCACGTGTCCGGAAGAACACTGGCAGGAAAAGATATCCGGCAACAAGCGCTCCACACGTGTTTCCCAGGTTGACAAATGCAAAGTACGTACCATAGACGTACATATCAGAAGGCACGCCGAGGTAGGTGATTGCCGATTTGCCACTGGCCATCACAGAAAATGCAACTGGCCACACGGCCATGTCCCGTCCGGCCATCAGGAATTCTTGTGTTGTTTTCTGTTTTCCTCCGGAAAATCGAAAATATACTCCGATGCCGGACGATATGACCAGCATGACAGCAATGACTATGTAGTCGATTTCGCCAAGTTGCAGAGGTTGGCGATGGAATGTTTGGCCGACAGTCGCCGCGATCAATGTTTCATTCATAATGGGTTTCGATTTGGTGCGTTCCCTTGTTGTCAAGACAGGTGACAAGTTGTTTATCGCTTCACACACTTGCTAAATGCTTGTTTGATACTTTTCCTATTTGATTGTTCACTCGAATTCTGATGAATATACGTGTACGTATATGTATTTCCAAACGTACGAGTTGATTTACAATGAACTATAAGGCAGCAATTAAATGAGAAGTGATTTGTTTTTAGCAAGCGATTTATATCTTAAATCGAATTATGATTTATATTTGCGAAAAAAATATTAACTATTAGAAAATATTTTACATAAAATGCATTAACTATTAAATAATGTATTCTCAAAGGTTTTCCAGTATTTTTCAACAAACGCCAAAACGTTCTTCAGTAATGACTAGCTATTTTCAAAAAACATTCACGGTATACATCCTTAAGAAGTAAGAAAATGCTGGTTGAATTGTAATTGACTGACCAATTGATTAATTTTCAGAAAGCACACATTAAATTAATACACGCAAACGTTTATGATAAACTGCTGCTAAAATTGGATAAAAATTTCCGATTCCGTCCACAAATTACTTGTGTATTTGCTTTTTAACTAAGTTATCAAAGGTTTGTAATGCAAATATTTAGTGATTTTTCAAAGTTTGCTGGGTATTTCTTACATTAATAGTTCTTCAGGAAATTGAAGAAGCATATATGCACTGAATATAATAATATATTTAATGCTTTATAAAATTCAGGTACTTTTCTAGTATTCTCTATTTGATTTACAAAATGGACTCTTCAAAGTTCTTAAAACCAATTTCTCTCACAATAAAAATTGCTTAGGATTTTTGCACTAAATCTTCAAATTCTAAAGGCACTGTAATATCCGACATTAAAAAACGTAAATGTGAGGTAAAGTTGCTACGACTGAAAACCCTATATCTTCTGCTTTAATTTTCAAAATCACTCTATTCTCTGTATATATCATGCAAAATATAAACTTTTATGCCATATACATTTTCAAGGTTGCAACAAGGCTTTAGCTCAACAAAATTGAAATATCTGTGCGCTTTAAAGTGTTTATAACACTCTAAAATACATATAAAATATTTTTTTCTCAAAAATCCACATAAATACTAAACCTACCTACCTGTAAATATTTACTGCAGTAAAAAAATAATAAAAATAAATATATTTCCAATAAAAATCTGATCTCAGCGGCAAATGACGTTACGTTATATAACCAAATTTTCTATGTTAAATAGTAAATATTTAAATATCACAGATAAATATCACTCATATTATGATAATGAAATCATTCATGACTTTAACACGGCAAATGTCCAGTCTTCTCATAGATGATAGCACACCTGATGTAACTATAACTATTTCTTTCGGAACTTTATAGCGGCAAAAGCGTTATGTAACCTGCAACAAAACAAACGCTTTCGGCTCACCTGCGTTACCACGGAGAACCCATAGGCCTCTCTGCTCGCGCCAACAGAAATGATTACCGGCGGCTCTGTTTGCGCATGCGCTCGGAGAAGCGCGGAGGATGCATTTTTACTACGGGGTGACGAGGCGAGTAAAAGAGGATGGAGATCTTATTAGAAATGAGAGTAAGAGAAGAAATTCCTCGGAGTTTTTTGCTTTTTGCCATCCTTTTTAAACGGACTATGAAGGGAAAATTGTTTATTTTAATCTATTTGCTTTTCAAGCTTTTTTGTATTTGAGTGATATGAATCATTTTAATGTTCCGTCTGAAGAAATTGCTGCTGTGAGAGCCATTTATGTATAATCATTTCGAAGGGAGAGTGTCAGAGCAATGGCAGTTTAAATTCATTTTTATTCAATTTTAAATTATGTATTTTCCGAATTTCGTAGTTATAAATGAATTCTATGAAAGTTTAGTTTGGCAATTCATGAACAATTAAAAATATAGATAATCTTCTATGGTCAAAATATAAAAATTAATAAAACTTCCCGTGTTTTGTAACTGCAGGTTCAAATTGTATATTTATAATTCATGTACTGCCTTATTAATTAGTTAAGGCAATACAAAAATGCCGTCTAATTCCTAATATAAACTATTTATACAGAATGGTGGGATGATAAAAATTGTAGCTTTCATATCAAAGCAGAAACGTTCCTTTATTTCATGGCACAAAATGATTTGCCGAAGTACATCCTTGAATTTTTCCGAATTTTAAGAAAACATTATTTCTAAAATTATTGTTTTTTTTTTAGGGAAAGCGATAGATTTTCTTATATACAGTCAATTGTCAAAGAGATTATTCTTACATAACTTTAAACCACTCGTGTTCTGAAATCTGGTTTGAAAGTACGTTTAAGTTGGGATATTAAAAATGGAACCTTTTGCTCAGAATTGATTGGTATTCCAACTACAGACGTGACTATCGTAATTAATCTAAGTTAATTAACGTAGTACGTAAAAATATTCATCTTTTATTAACCTTGCATATTTAAAAATTTTTGTACAATTTAGTTAACAACTGAGATATTTTACCTTTTTTTTTCTTAATTTTTTCCATTTGTTAAGGTGTGTTCTTCTTCAATTTTTGTTGGCACAGGTGTTTTTTTTTTTTTTTTTTTAAATACTTTCTAGTAGGTTTTATGCATACTTTTATCCACCATTTCTTTTATCGAAAGATGTGGACATTTAAGAGCTTTAATTTCATTAATCCAGTTTTTGCTATTTTTCTCACATAGCTTCTCTGTTATGTACAGATGAAAAGTTACCTTATAACCTGGAAACATGTGTACACAGTTTTCATTATAATATGTTAATTTTCACTTTATTTCGCATCACGTTACACGTCAATCATTTAAGAGGAAACAAATAATATCAGAATCAAATAATTTTAAGAAATAAAATAATATAGTCTAAATCAAAAATTGTACCAGTGGAAAGAAGGGGGAGATGAGGAGGTAAATATATTCTTATACATTCTCCCAGTCTCATTACATTAATTTCAATTATATATATATATTATTTATATGTATATATAGGTGGTGCACTCAAGATTTTGTTCTGGAGGGGCACCATGGTCAGAATTAGGGATAAGCCGGGTATTGATTTTCCCGGATACCGGATATCTGGTGTCTCTTGCGTAAATTTTCAAATTTTCCGTACCGGATAACCAGCTTCTGGTGTTTGAAACCTGTAAATTCTATACCAGATAATAGAACTTTTCGTACATCGGGTTTCAATATTTAAAAAAATTGGCTGGATACCGGAAATCTAATGCCTGAGCAACGGTATCGGTCCCGTTGGTTTCCCCTGTCGGTGTACCCTTGTGTATATATATATATATATATATATGTGTGTGTGTGTGTATACATTAGTCTAATTATTATTTGTTTTGCTTCATTTTTTAGTGGATTTTCTTTATAGTTGATATGTACTCTTTTTATTCGAGTTATTTTAAACTACAATGAAATTATTGTAGCTTTTAAAAAACTCTTTTATTCTTTTATCATAATCCACTTTCAGTTTTTAGCGAAGCACTTACAGCATTTCGCCCAGAAACTGTCCCCCCCCCCCCGTCCCCAAATAATTGTTTTTGTAATTCTACTCAACATAGCCAGCTAAAAAGATAAGAAAATCTGACACTTTAGCTGCTTATGTAACGTAAAGCCTTTTATAATAAGCATATTTCACTGAGCAGCGAAACCATTTGATGTTTTCTATTTTGGAGCCCTCAGCGAAGAAACGGTTTGGCTGAACTTTTTTTCTTCACCCCCATTCATTAGTTTTAATCCGGAGCCCTTCCAAAATGACACAAAGCGTTCTTTCATTTGAGAAATTAGGGCGCAAAGTACTTATTGCTTGCTGTAATAAACATCATAACATTGGAGAGAGAGAGATAATTTCTTACTAGAATTTTATTTTTGGCCTTGGTAGAAGTCTTGGAAAACAAAACAATTTCAGTGCAAGTAGTCCGTTTCAAATTGATGATAATGTCACTTCCTGAGCATTGAAGAGCCAAAAACAAAACTTTAATTATTTTATTACCATATGGGGGAGGGGTGTCCTTTATTTGCGTTCATTATGTATATTTCTTCATGTACAGGATTTGGGATGTAAGGACTGGAAGGGCCTACGATAAATGCTGCATGAAAAAATTGCGTCTTAATGTGCTTTGAAATTATAAAGAGAATAGAAGTAAAAAATAAAGTCTAAACCCAGGCTTAAATCAGGGAGTTCTCTAGATAAGTTTCAATGCTCTTCAACTAAGCTTTTCAAGATCGATCATCCGCAGCATATTTTAAGTGGATATTATTCGCGGGAACGCATCCTACATCGGAAAATAAGAAAATGACCCAGAAGTAAAACTATTGCATTGAGGTTTTTATGAAAATCAGGATTAAAAACTTAGAATTTTGCAATGAGATTAACATGGTTAAAAAAATTAATTTAAGTTTTTTATTGTATTTTTTTCCATGCAATTCATAAGGGCTTTTTTACGTCTAACTTAACACTTGGTTTTATTTTGAGCCAATTTGCTCACAAAAATTAAGAAGATGAATAATAATAATAACTAAATAATATAAATCAGCGAGAAAGAAAGGGGGCAATGGCACTAATTTTATATTGCGGAATCTTTTGATGCAATTTAAGTCAGGGGTAGGGGTACGTAGGGTCAGTTGGGGTAATTGTAAACAAGCTTCATAACTACACTTGTGGTGGTTTTGAAAACTTAACTGCTTGTGAGTGATAAACTGGCAGCATAGGGAAGACATTGAAACAGTTTCGTAAGTTTCGAAACAACTGTGGAGGCGTCACTATTGTTTGAAAATGGCACTGCGAAAAAAGTTGTTTAACAAAATTTAGTGATCTCACATTTTCCTCTCCAGCTCATCTACAAAAGCGATGTAAGCAGTTTCAACCATTTTTATTTGTCATATGGAATGCTGCTAAAAACATTTAGGTTTGAATTTAATCCTCCCTGTTATTTTTCATGTGCAAGTTAGGTGTTTACAATTACCCCATATATTTCGTGCTCTGGGGTAATTGTAAACACTTAAATTTATCCTATTTCCAATATTTTGGGGGGACAATAAGTATTATATTTTGATGTAAATTACACTTTTGTGTCTATTTTACATAACTGTTGTTGCTTTTTGCTAATGCTACTTGGAAATCCAAGCCCCCCTTGCAGGGCGACCATGAATTAAGGAAGTTCCTACTGATTATTAATGAGCTCCGCTAGAAAGAAGTTCACTTGGCTCAGAGGAGCTTAATGATTTTGAACCAGCTCCCAGTTGAGAGATCGTCACCTAGGTTGGTCCCTCAGCGGAAATTATTTCTAACTTGGTGGACATTTGAAGCGACGATGTATTTTACGTGCACAGCTCCCTTTAGCGCACTCGGTCTCAGAGTATTCAGTCACGGGAGGTGGTCACCCTCTCAAGCGTTAACCACTGCCAGTTGTGCTTCACTTTCGGTGTTCTGTGGGACCCAAGCTTAACCGACTGATTCCCTGTGGGACAAATTTTACATAAATTTGTAGCATTACTTAATTTTTGGCAATATATTTCTCGTTAAATGATCTCAGCCGACTCATAACATAACTCAGTGGACCACATGCGGCCTGTTGGCCGCAAATTGGGAACCATTGCTCCAGAACTTCTTAAGCGTTCAAGCAGACTGTGTATGAAACAATTTTCCATTTGCATCAACCTTATTCGAAAATAAATCACTGTTTACAATTACCCCAGATCTCTGGGGTAATTGTAAACCCCGAAGCCCTCATTCACTAACAAATAGTCATAAAGTCAAAATTTTTGCACACATTTACTCACAAGAAGTACAGTAGCGGCTACAATGCTCACAATTTTTCTCTGAATTCATTCAAGAGGTAGGGAAGGATCAAAAGTTAAAACATTGAAAAAGCGTTTACAATTACCCCAACTGACCCTATATCATTCATTTTTTGATCGTTAGTGCATTTGCAGATTGCCAACTAAAGAAGTGTTTGAACTCAAAATTTCCATGTTAAAAAACATCAATAGTTGGAAATTGCCCAAACATAATGCCGAACAATTTGAGAGAATAACTTTCATGGCGTTTTTATATTAACTGATTTTTTTCCCTCTCGTCAAGTTTGTGGATTTTCAAGATGCAGAAAATCGTCAGCGCCCATTGCGTATGATTAAGCGGCATGTTGCAGATCTTTTGAGTATCCGTTCGGCGTGGGCACCTCTCGGCCAAATTAAATTCTTAGTGCAGCTTGCATCAATTAGAGCTCAAGTGCCGCCCTCTAGGGGGGAACTTTTTTCTTTAATTTAAAATGGCACATTAAAAGACAACTCAACATCAAAAGATAACAATAAATCTATAAATGATTGCGAGCGGTCCAGTAGCGTTCCCAGATTCCAGGTCCGCGGAAGGGCAGGGCATCAAAACAGGTGAGACATGTCCATCTCTTCGTGAAGGTCACACAAGGTACAAAAAAGGTCAGTAACCACCTTGATGCGATATAGATGTTTATTCAGGCAATCATAGCCAGATTTCAGACGAAACATGGCAACAGATTTCATTCTAGGCACTAAGAACACACCAGGCCGTTTGGGATCTGATTTAGCCATGGCCTAACACATGCCCCCAGCATTCCTGAAGGACCGTTAGAGAATAGCATCATGATTTGCTCGTGCCAGAATTGTAGATCATTTTGCCGTTTAGAACGTTGCCTGTGTTGCACCACGAGGAGGTAGATCTACATTGCACCCCACTCTAGGGGAAAACTGAGCGACAAAACAATTGCGGCGATGGTAAAACACTCATTCTGGGGCCACTGAAAGAGCTGGTATTAATCTCTGGGAACGCACTAGGTCTGCAGTGGTTAAGAACCAATATAAGCAGCCCATTAAAAAAACATTTTGATATGTATTGTCTCCTTAAGGGGGTAGGAAAATAAAAACAAGAATAAGCTCTTTTATTCATCGGTAATGATTTGAGATTTACAAATACAAATATGACGACCAGCAACAGGCACAGGGCCCAGCTAGGTTGGTCCTTGTCAATTGAACAGTCCCCAATGAACTACAATACTGCTTCCTCAAAGAGACGTTCATCCCCTAATAAGAGCTTAAAACCCAAAAATCGTTTATTTTCGACTCAAAACAAGTCGTTTCGCCTAAAATAAAGCTAATTCAAAGCGGCCTCTTCCTTCGGAGAATTGCTCAAAAATAGATTCGTTCAGGTGTCGTTTCAGCTGCAAAAACACTAACGAATAAATGCGGAAACGACTGCTTATAATAGATCACTTGTGATCATTTAAAAGTGGTTATTTCTTATGATGATTAAGGAATACATTTAGCTGCTAAAAACATCATGAATCAATTGAAGTAAAAAAACACGTGAAAGATTTAGTTAGTGCAAAGACGTATTTCACTGAAAAAGGATAGTATACATTTATCTTAATAATCTCCTTGGAGCTGTGTGTATTTTGAAACACGTGAAAGATTTAGTTAGTGCAAAGACGTATTTCACTGAAAAAGGATAGTATACATTTATCTTAATAATCTCCTTGGAGCTGTGTGTATTTTGAAACACGTGAAAGATTTAGTTAGTGCAAAGACGTATTTCACTGAAAAAGGATAGTATACATTTATCTTAATATTCTCCTTGGAGCTGTGTGTATTTTGATAATGGTAAAAACAAGGCAGTAAAGAATTCATGTCATAGACAAAAAGATCGATGGATATGCGTATAAATAGTTTGATACTCATATAAACACCTTGCAAAAAAAAGAAGGGATGTAGACTATATTCCCATGCGAAAAACACTACATTCTCGTAGTATAAAACACAGATAGAGATATGAACATATCGCCGTTCCGGAAGAACAGTGACGTAAATGCAAAAACTTCAATTTTACAGGAGAGTAAAAAAACGATTTGCAGTTGCATAAAACGTATAATTGAAAAGGGTGTAAGTGACAGAAAATAATGGTATATTAAGAGTAACTATGAAGGATATATACTTTACTTTCATTTACCAAGGATCAGGATTTAATCACCCTAATTTCAACCCCTAACTGCAGTTACGTCATTGTTTCTCTAAAAATCTTTCGTTGTTCTAGAAGACACAAACTGTCATTCTACAGTTACGTCCATGTTTCCCTGTGTAAGGGATGTGTTTCTGATATTGTCTATGGAATTATTTGCATTTGACACATTTTTGCAGTTACGTCATTGTTCTTCCGGAACGGCGATATGTACGTGCATACAGGTCTATAAATATGATGGCTGCATTCGAATAGTGGGAGAACTCCACGTTTGTTCATTTTGAGATACAAAGTCTTAAAGTCTAATATTTGCTAGTTATTCTGTGTTTACAGATATTTGAGATACTGTTTTTGTTGGTAGCAGAAATACGCTGGAGGGCTACTACTTAAAAAAGATAACAGGGTGGGTACATGGGTTTGTATTTTTAATAAACGATAGACATATGATAGGTATAATAAAAATAATAACATAGGATAGGTATAATAAAAATAATAGCATAGGACAGGTATGATAAAAATAATAGCATAGCTTGTTTTTTTATATATATATTAGGACCTGTAAAAACATTAAAATGAAGCTAACTCGATTTTTTTTAAAGTTAATTTGGCCTATTATCAAATCGATCAAACATTTCATATCGCACTTCCAGTGGCCATACCAAAACGTCAACAACTCAAAATCGACTACTTTCTCAGGAAAGGCGTTTGAAAATTTTATCCATAGTATTAAATCCTCGAATTAACGTTCTGGATTGTTACATTCTTATGTATGCTATAATGGTTTCAAATTCTGTACACAATATTCCTGCAAACTTGGGCGTACAAGGCCTGCGCCTTAACGCTACGTCATCCTGCCGGCCCTATGAAAAAGTATTACTGCACAAGACACAATCCTTAATTAAGTTATTTATTTGTCTTATATACGGTTCAGTTAAAGAAATCTACACCAATTTATGAAACTTTTTGGCTAGAATGAACTATCGTTAAGGCTTTTTCTTTGTTTCATTACAAATTTCGTAAAATAATTCAAATGTATTGTTCTAGACTATAGCTCTTACAAATTTTGTTCTAGTTAATAGTTTTGTGTTTTATCTGATTTTATTTCTTTTCTGAAAAAAATATTAAAAACGAGTTCCTATTATGCGAGTCTCTCCTAACCATCACATACTTTTCAAATTGAGTGACATAGTTTTAGACTTCAATCTATACAAAATCAAAGCAAACGTTTGATGCAAAGATTTGTAAGCAATGAAAACTGCAAAAAATTAAGAAATGGAATATTTCGCACAACATAGAAGACAGAAGGAAGAAAATTTTGTATAAAGGAAAAACTTCATCAAATTTAAAAACAAGGTATTTCACAGGTAATCGAAGATTGAAAGAAAAAAATACATTGCTAAGGTTTATGGGAAAGAAACCACATCGAATTTAGAAACGAAGTTTTTCAGTAGAATATACACTCTCAGAAATAGAACTCTCATTTTTGACGATTCTTGAATCGTCAAGAAAATTTCGTCATTTACAACGATTCTTTCCTCACGCGATCACGTGACTTTAAAACGTTACTACACAGATTTCGCCACTTTGACGAAAGGTTTACTCGGAGTATTTTTCACGAAGCCATTTCGTCAAATACGACGAAAGTTTCGTCATATTTGAGCATGCGTTTCTGAGAGTGTAGAATATACGAAAATAGAAAGAAAAGTTTTAGTGATAAGATTTGTATAAGAAGAAAACTGCATTGAAGGAATTAAATTTTTACAGAGCAAAGAACTTATCAAGAAAGAATTACCCTGCTAACGGGTTTGTTTTGTATCGAAAAAAACTGTATCGAATTTAAAAACGAAATTTTTCCATAAAATATCGAAAGCAAATCTTCAGTGTTAAGATTGATGAAGGAAGAAAACTCCTCTGAATAGGGAGCAAAATCTTTCAAAGAGCGCAGAAAAATGAAGCCTCCACGTGCCGCGAGTTTAGAGGTCGCTTTTTTCCTCCCCTCGGAGGCACACCTATTGTATAACTAACTGCCGATCATTAAGTGCTGAACAGACGCCAGAGTTCTTCGTACGCAAGAGAGGCATTAGCTTACATAAGTGATTTTTTTCTCTTCATAGGCAATCATAATGCCTAATTTTGAAATTGCACCTGCTTCCAGTTATTAGGACAGGTTCAGCCTTCTGTGACATAAGAAATATATTACATAATCTTTCAAAACAATAAAAATAATAAAGTATTCTACAGAAGTAATTACATTCAAAATTTTCTGATTATTTCAAAATTACAAAGCCATAAAACTGAAAAACAATTATACACGTAAAGAAAGCACAAATGAGCATTAAGATCAGTGGTGTAGTCGAGGGGGGACATAGGGGGACGCCATCCCCCTACCTTTTTATTTCAATACAAGCGTCCCCCCAAACTTTTTGCATTTTAACGAAAGCGTCCCCCACTTTTGATTTCAATTGCTTATCTTCTTCTGTATAACCGTCCCCCCCAACCTTTTTTTCAGGACTACACCACGCAGACATATAGACTAAGATGCAGACATATGTTTCGGGATTGCTTGAAATCCCTTTTTCGATGCAATAGAGGAGCTTCTAGATGCAAAAGCATCCAAATGAAGCCATTTTTGCATCTAGAAGCTTCTCTACTGCATTGAAACAGGGATTCCAAGCAATCCCGAAACAAATGTCTGCATCTTAATGCTCATTTGTGCTTTCTTTACGTGTATAATTGTCTTTCAGTTTTACTAGTGCACAAAGTTCATTTATTTTATACAAAGCCATAGTTGTAATCTATATATATATACATATATAAAATTCCCCCAAAACTAAATCAGCCTGCTTCCCAGTTTACCAGAGCAATTTTGTAACTTTAAACATCACTATCCTTGATTGTTTTAATTTTTTTGAAATAGTCTATTTAATTAGTTAAGGCGATTGCTTCAAAACAAAACGATTTTTCATGGGGGAAAAATATGATAGTAGCTGATTTAAAACGATAAAAATCACTCTCCCAAGTTATAAGTCATTCTGTTTTAACAAGTTCTCACTAAATGTAAACTTTTTAGCAGGACAGTTGTAATTTTCAAGTAGATTGTTTCAATATATGCTCGCGTAAGAGTAGGACAAAAAATAATTTATAGATACACTATGGCAAAAGCTCTGCTCATATAAAATTTCAGAATTGAAATGTAAAACAAATAATAAATGAAGTAAGAACACATTTTGTGCAGCAATACGTAATTTATATAAGACTTTTCACAAGAATTAGACTCGAAAATTAAATAATGAAATTGCATCCGTTTTAGAATGGGACGTTCTCTCGCAAGTTTCGCCGATGTGTGCTGTACTTGCGGGTAATTAATTGTTCATGTTTTTGATTCGAGAAAAATGATTTTTTTTTTTTTGGAAATTAGAATATATATTGATTCATTTAAACAAATATCTTGAAATAGTGTTGTAATCAGATTTGAGTATCAAAGAATATACGCTCCCCCTCCTCCTCCTCCCTATATTTATTTATGTGGATTTTTTTCAGTTCTTTTTTCATTTTTACATCAACTGATAATGTTGCTGACAGTCTAAATGTCTTTTACGTTAAGTTTTGAAAGCTGGTAATTTTGTATTTATTTATGAGAACAACTTTAAAAAACATTTACGCTGAAGAATACCTGTCCGCCTAAAATAAAATAAACAACAATTGTTTAATTTACACAACTATACTTTTTTTTCGATATTTATAGCAGTTTTAGAATAAAAATTATAACATTCTTTTTTTGGTAAGTCGCACAAAAGATGATTTTCTTTAAGCTTTTACAATTAGCTTTTATCGTTCATTGCAGTAAAGTACTCAGCTTTATCTGCCTCTTTATCAAGTTTCTGACAAATGAAGTACTTTAGAATTAAACCTAAATCATCTTCCCGAAAAGTATCTGTTTAGTACCTTGCATTAAGATAAAATATTCTGTAGTAAAACTGTTAAATATAAAGCAATAAATAACAAGTTCATTGTCATTTGTAAGAAATTTCTCGTTCATGAAGCTCTTGCTAAAAAAATATTAAATTCTAAATGGCAGATAATATTTCTTTCGTTGCATATTCGTAAAGCAGTTGAAATTTCTCGAAAGTACTTAACTAAAAACAGAACATTCTTTGTAGCAAATTAAGATATTGTTTTGATTTTGTACATCTTTATTTTGCTATTATGTATATATCACTTAACTCGTTTTTATGTTTTGCCGCTGCTAAAGCTGAGGAAAACACAAATCATTTTTAATTTATATTAACAAATTTTGCCTACAGGACGTAATCCTCATATAAGTATTACATTAAATCCAAGTATAAATTAACTGATTTGATAATTAATCTGATAACTGATTTGCGTCTGTAATTGTAGGTTCTAGGAAATACAGGCAAACGGAAAGACATGTTTCAAAGCCACATGCACAAAACTACTCAAAATAAATAAATGTTTTAAAATTTATTACTTCACGCATTAGTTTTTTTACCTGTACGCTGAACAGTTATATGTGTGCAAATATTCTTGCACGCGCTCTCGTTGCATCTAGAATCGACACTGTAATAAATGAAGAAGTACATTTGCTACCACGCATTTACGCACTCGGGGCAACGAATACTTTTCTCCACCAGACCCCTCCCTACCTGTTAGTTGAAGCCTTAGGATTGCTTTCGCACGGAGCTAGTGGCCGGAGCGTACAGACTACATCCCCTCGAAGCAGAAGAATGTTTTTTTTTCCTCCGAATCCATGTTTTACGTTACTTTTGCATTTGCTACTATGCATTTACGCACTAGGAGCAACGAATACTGCAATGTACAGACTACATCCCCTCGAAGCAGAAGATTTTTTTCCTTTGAATCCATGTTTTACGATACTTTCCAATGAGAAAATGCCCTTACAGTCAACTGGGCATAGTTGGGGCAATTCTGAACTTTTTGCTTTTAAAGGATGTTAAATGTTAATCATAAGTTTTAAATTCGAACTAACTGTGCTATTTTTTGGACGATCCCTCGCATATTAAACCACAGCAAGGTAGAGTTTTGTCGGTAGGAAAGAAAGTAGCTAGTGTGGACACCATGAGTAATTCTTCCAACTTTCCAAAGAGAAATTGCACTTACAGTCAAGTGCCCATAGTTGGGACGGTTCTGAACTTTTTGCTTTTAAAAAGCATGTTAAATATTAATCATAAGTTTTAAATTCAAACTAACTGCTATTTTTTGGACTATCCCTCGCATATTACGTCACAGCAAGGTAAAGTTTTGTCGGTAGGACAGAAGGTGGCTAGTGTGGAAAGCATGAGTAATTCCTCCCTACTTTCCAAGGAGAAAATGCACTTACAGTCAAGTGCCCATAGTTGGGACGGTCCTGAACTTTTTGCTTTTAAAGCATGTTAAATATTTATCATAAAATCTAAATTCCAACTAACTGCTATTTTTTGGACGATCCATAGCATATTACGCCAAAGAAAGGTAGAGTTTTGCCGGTAATACAGAAGGTGGCTAGTGTGGACAACATGAGTAATCCTGTTATTATTTTAGTTTGTTTCTCAAATAAAAAAATATTGCGTTTTGCAGTACTGATGTGCATTTCCATGAAAAAACATTTCGTAGCTCATTCGAATTTGAATGAAAGAAAGGGCGGGGGGGAGGGGGGAGTAGGTTGATGAAAAAGTAAGTCCATGATTTGTTTTTAAACTAATATTATTAATTTGGTCCATTTTAATTTACAATTTCAAAAGAAAGGGGATGTTACAAGTGAATTTATAAGTGAATATAATCACTGCATATTTTGCTATTTTCTTTTGCTCTACCTGGCTCGAATTTAATAGTGTTACGCAAAAAAAGACTGGCTAGTATAAACGCACAGTGGGTCTATTGTGGACATTTACAAAACTATCCCCATATAGCCACAAAAACATAAATTTATGGGCTGAAAATACCGAAATGCAGCATTTTTGGCATGGAAATTGATGAATTTTAAATTGGAGTTGTAGATATGACTGAAAAAAACATGCATCAAGGCAGGAGACTTTTTTAAACATTCAATTTTCCTGAGAAGAAATTTAGCTGCACATCATTTTAGACATTATTCAAAAACGCATATTGCTCATCGTGTAATTTTTTGAGTGCGTAAGAACTAAGGATGTAACGAATATTCGGCCACTATTCGGTATTCGGCCCTTTGGCCGAATATTCGGCCTGCCCGAATAGTCATCTCATCACCTAGCCGAATATTCGGCCTGGCCGAATACTGGGTAAGGTCAAATTCAGCCTTACCGAATATTGATGGACTATTCGGCCGAAAAGTTCTGCTGCAGTAGAAATGTAAAAAAATAAAGAAATTAGTAGATTTTAAACATTTAAAATTGTGTTATAGTTATTGCAAAAGAATACATTAGTATATAGTTTTAATAAATAAAAATAACTTAGAAAAAAACTACTTTTTTAAAATTTAGTTTTAGGCTTGACTGAGCAAAAACAGATTTTAACGTTGTAATATTGTATTTTATATTTAGCATTTGCTCCCAAAAGCTGGCAATAGTTAATTATGATGGAGAATATGAGAAATTTATTTTGTTATTATTAACAAAGTGGAAGTCAGACTTTGTTTGGGTAGACTGATTTATTGTGAATATTGGGAGAGAGAGAATATACCATTAATATATTTAGATAGCATAAGTATTAAATTTTAATAGAGCTTTTAAGAATAGGTATGTAAAAAAAACCCATAAAGTAAAAATATTAACTTTTATAACTTTTAAAATATCCTCATAAAACGGTTTTGAGAAAGGTAAAAGTTCACTAAGCAATAGTAGTTTTTTCATTTGAATTAGATAATTAGTAAAATAATGCTAATGCTTACTACCATAAAACCTGTCATTTCTATTGCACTTGTGGTTGAAATTCTTAGTTTTATTACATTCAAAACAATAGAGAACATATATTAATTTTAAATCGTAGTTTTAATTTCTTAACAAATATAATTAACTCATACATCATAGATTGTGTGTAATTGGTGTTTGACTTTGTGAATAATTTTAAATTACTTTCTATTACGAAAATTTTCTAGAAATTTTAATATTCGGCAGCCGGATATTTGGTATTCGGCCTAAGACATTGGCCGAATATTCGGCTTCGGCCGGGAAGGAATGGTCGAATATTCGGTATTCGGTTATTCGGCCAAATCACTATTCGTTACATCCCTAGTAAGAACTAATAAAAAGCATTAAGTGATTTTGTTTGTTTTGAAAAATAATGTAAATCTTGAGATTTTTAACCTGTTTGCTAGATTACACAATTTATGAGTCACACAAATAAAAGTGCATGAAATTTGTAAATAAATATGAAGAAAATAGAATGTGCACCTACGTATACTTTTTCCTCTGTTCTAAAAAATCTATAAATTTTACTTATTAAAGTTTTTGTACTTGTGAAAAAAACTTTTTTAAAGAAATTCTAACACAGCTTCAAACAGATTCTGTATTTTAGAGACTTTAATTGAATCAATCATCAGTCTCTGTCGTCACCCATAAGGAAGTCTTTGTTAAGAAATTATTATTTACGGCGTTCTTGGCCCCATGTCACTTATAATTCAATGACTCTTGGAATGCAACAAGAGCAGGAAGGACAACACTTCATCTATCAATTACGAACCGAAAACTGTTCCAACATTACAAAGAACTCTATTACTTTTAACGAATGAAAAGAATCTTTTCTTATTTTTTTTCTTGAAGTACGCACCCTAAATATAGGAGGAAAGTTAATAATACTCGGTGTAAGTTTAACTTTGACACAAAATAACTATTAGCTTGTAGTTCAGCTTCGAATTTCACACCTTATCTTTCATGAGATTCTCATTTCAGTGGAATTAATATATTTGTTTTATAAATAGTTTCTATACAATACGGGTGGAGGATAATGTTCCGTCTTTTTATTCGTATGTTTTTTCTACTATAAGCTGACTTCTTTGCAATGAAAAGGAGGTTCCTTGTGAACTCGAAACACATGTCTGCTTTATTTTGCAACTTTGTGCTTTATTTTTAATGTTTTAATGGTACTTAAATGGTACTTAATGTAGTGCTATGTTTATTACTTATTTTCGAAATTACTATGTTATATACATTTTTCAACAACACAATTTCTGAGACAAATGGTTACTGTTGAGGAGGAAATTGAACATGGAAAAACAACGCTTTACCTCAAAAACTTGCTAATTATATTACATGCAAGTGATTTGAGACTATTAAGAAACCTAGGGCTCGACCGATGGCATTTTCTGGCCGATGGGCCGATGCCGATTGTTGGCCGATTGTTCCGAGATCGGCCGATGGCCGATGGCCGATTAATCTAATCTTCCATCGGCCGATGGCCGATGGAAAAAAAAGGTTGCTTTAACCCATAAAACGTGTAGAATGCTTGTCAAAAATGTCATTTAAATCATTTTTTTTTATGTTTATAAAAACATAAATGCATTATTCAAGCACTGCAAAACTGTTTGGGGGAAGTTTACATAACAATTCAAACTAAAAAGATCACTCGTGATTCTAGTAAGTTAATTAAACTACTTGGAGGTTAAAAAATTAAAAAATGCTATATCAGAGGATTTTAAATTCTTTTGTCTTATCTTTGAAAACAAACTCAGCAACTATTGGATCGGATCGGGTCTAATTCCCTTTCCTGCAACATTTTCTCTATATAATACCTACACTGCAAATGCCAAGCGCAGCTGCCTTTATTTTCTTATTTTTTTCATGGCGAGGAATGCAGATGTTATTATACAGACTAACAAATAACGTAGGTTTGTATCTTTAACGAAATTGTCAGCCCCTCCCCTCAGATTTTTTTCATAATCCCCCCCCCCCCCCCCGTTTTTAAAAGAATAGCGGGAGCGATTATATGTTTAGTTATTTCAAATAAAAATAGCTCTTTTTCTAAAATAAAAAAAAAATATTAAAAAAATTCGCTCGCACGCAGTAACGCCCCCTGTTTATAACCAAGAAATACTGAAAATTGCTATAAAAACATAGACGTGAGATTTTTTTTTCATTACAAATGAATGCTGGGTCTTAAGAACTAATCTTATTAGCTTTTTTTTTCGTGCGAGTTGAAAATTACACTGAAGTACTTGACATGTTCTTTATATTTTCATGAGCACAATGTAAGGTCACCGAAATAAACCAATATATTGCGCACCAGCAGTTTTCTGTTGACAAATAATCTTCTGAAACACAAGTGATCGTTTATAAAAATTAAGATGTATTTTGAAAAGAAAAATATATATATATATATTTATATATACGTTGTCAATTTTTGAAATTAATGAAATTGTAGCATTTTTATTAAGGTATTATTCCACCCTGTCGGGCGAACTCGTTTTTTAAGAATTAAATTTTTGAAAATAGCAGGTCGAACTTCGACACATAAAATTTCGATCAATAAACATTTATACAGAAAAATTGATTCATATTTTTTATCAATAAGTTCTATGTTGTAAACTAACAATAAAATAGCAAGAAATATTCTAAACTGAAAGCAGGTGCAACGATATTGTTGTACAATTGCAGAAATACTGTCAACTGTCTAACATGTGGTATCAAAGAAGCCAAAAAAAATGCGCTAAAAGTCGAAGTATAAACGGGGGAAAATTAAAATAATTATCGTATTAAAAAGTTAAGATGTATTTTGAAAAAAAATAGGCATTTATCAATCTTTGAAAAACCAGAAATTTTAGCATTTTTATTAAGATGTTAAGATGTCCTGTTGCGCAAACTTGCATTTTGAGAATTCAATTTTTAAAAATTGCAAGTCGAACTTGGACATATAAAATTTCGACCAATAAACATTTATACTGGAAACTTTTTTCTTGTTTTTGACCAATATTTTCTATGTTACAAACTAAAAATGAAATAATGAGAATAACCGCACACTAAAAGCAGATGCAACGAGATTGCTGCACAATTGCAGAAAAAGCAAAAAAAAAAAAAAAAAAGCTAAGAGAAAAAAAGTTTACGCTGGTAAAAATTAAAATACTATCATACTTTGATTGAGTTGACTTTGTATTGGTTACAATTTCGAAATAATAAGAAACATGACAAACTAAAATCGGATGGTATAATATTACTGCACAATGACATCTAATGCACTAAGTCATTAACGGGGTATTCTAGTCTAGAGGTCTTTTAGATGTTTTTTAAAACGCTGTAAATAAAAAAAGGGTGAAGATTTTTGCCATCGGGTTTTTTATCGTTTATGTTTAAAGAAAACCAAAAAAAATTAGTAAAAAAAAAAAGTCAAAATTCAAAAATGTACAGGCCCGCAAACTGGAGACTGAAAAGAAAAAGCTGCCCCCTGGTTGACACGATTCCACCCTCCTTGATGATCTGAAAACAAAAATCTTGGTTATTACTTAAAGAGTAGGGATGTAATTTTCGTTTGATCAGAGCGATTTGCAAAAAAAAAAAAAAAAAAATCGCAAAATGGCGGCCATGTAAAAAATAATAATTTTTTTCCCTTAATTTTTCAACTTTGGAAAATTTTTAAAAATAATAGCAAACTTTTTCTCAAAAAAGCTCTGATCAAACGATAGCCACATATATTAAAAAGTTCTGTACCAAATTTGAAGTAAATCGATCATCTGAAACTTGAGATATCATGTCAAACGTTCCAAAAAACATAGTTTCGAGAAAAACGCGTTTAAAGTTTTGAGTCAAGTTTTGGGTAGTCTAAGTAATTTTATATGATGTTTTACACTTACATTGAGTAATCATTGACAATTTTCTTAAAGATACAAACCCAAAATATTTGCTAGTCTATATTATCACATCTGTATTCTTCCCCATGAAAAAATAAGAAAGTAAAGGCAGCTGCACTTGGCACTTGCAGTGGATTTGTTATAAAGAGAGAATGTTGAAGGAAAGCGATCCGATCCTATACTTGTTGAGATTTTTTGCAAAGATAAGAACCAAGTATTAAAAATGCTCTGATATAGCTGGTTTTTTTTAACCACCAAATAGTTTAATTACTTTACTAGACTCTCATTCTTCTCTTTTTGACAAGCATTCTACACGTTTTAAAGGTTTATATTGAAAATAAAAGATTTTGTACGACACAGGGAGCGTTCCAGGTAGCTAGAAGTTGCCTACGGCTGGCTATTTATTGGCTACGGTCGAACCGGTTTAGTTGCCACGTCACTAATACGGTTGTAACTATGAAAAAAATTAATTTAAAAAAAAAATCTTTTACAGGCATTTTTTGAAGGTCTAAACTTTGAAAATATGCAAAAAAAAAAAAAAAAAAAATCGATTTTTTGAAAATTCTAGACTAGAATACCCTTTTAAACGAAACACGGACAAAACTGAGGCAACTAAAATAGTGCGAAAAACAAATAGCACTCATAAGATGCCTCTATTACTTTAACATATTCTATTTCGCGAGCATTCTGTTCAAAGAGAAATAATTTTAATAATGAAGGTTTTCGGGCAGCGATCGTTTAAACTATTTTTCCAAATTTTTAATCAAATTACTTTGTAGAATGACATTAGTTTTGTTCTTTTTTTTTAACTGATGTGTTGCATGTTATTGTATGGAAATAGAATTCTATTTCCATATGGGATAGATGGAGAAAAAAAAAGTTAAACATAGAATGTATTCTAGAAAGTTGTCCCTGCGAAAAACATCGGCCTTGCATCGGCTTGTAGATGTTTTTCAAGGCCGATGGGCCGATGTTTTTCTAAAGTTCACATCGGCCGCCGATGCCGATGGCCGACGGCAACTTTGTTGCACCATCGGCGCCGATGCATCGGTCGAGCCTTAAACAGAAACAATCGTCTGTAAAACTTTTCCTGTTTCCCACACAAACGTTGAGCCGCGTCTGCAAGGGAAGCGGAAGCAGACCAAATTAGATATCAGCAGAAGTCCGCGAAGGAAAATAGAAAAGCGTCTTGTGAGGAGATTGAAATACGGTTTGCTTGCAAATGACAAGGCCCCATAAACTATTCCACAGTAAAAATAAAAAGATCGCGACGAAAACAGAAAATTACATCACAAACGTTTCGAGAGGAAGAAGCAGATAATTAGACTACCTTCTTTCCTTTCCTTTTTCCGGGAAAAAAAGAATCAAGGTTGATTTTACTATTTTTAGTGAATATTTTTGCTTCCTGAATGGAATACTTGCTGCAAGCATTTATGAATGCAAAATTTAAATAAATCTTTAGAAATAAGTATGATGAAGAAATTCAGCTAAAATTTGAATCCTTGAAAATAGGTTGCAGAGGAAACAATTTTTTTTTTAAATCTGCCTCCAGTATCCTACTTTTATTATTGAAGGCTTTTAAATTAAATTATTTATTTGAGTTAAAAACGAAATTGGGATTTGTTGATAAAATGTTTGCTGCTATATTTTATGAAAGTTATAACAGAAAAGATTACTATTTTTTTACACACGTCAAAGTGCATAACATTCGTTTCTTATAATTCTAAAATATTTTAACAATGAATTCACATTTCAGTTAAAATGTACACGTTTCGTAACAAAAATCTTTAATCTCAATATAATTAACCTATTTTTTCATTGATTTCGAGTAAGAAAATCAGTATGCATTTCAGAAAATATCTCAATTTTGAAATAGCATGGATATAAGTAAATTATTGTTTTTTTTTTATATTAGAGAGAAAAGACATTTTTTTTTCCAGAAGAATCACGTAACTTTTTTAACCTTCTGACTGCTCATTTTTTTAGCGAATTTGATTCGCTAAAAAATTACCTACTTTAAGAAACTAAAGCCATTTCTGGAATCAGACCATTATTAATGTCTAAATACTTGAGAAACTGCATTACTGACGTTTTCACAATGAAACAGCGGGATAGTATTTTAAATACACTTAAAAAGCTCATCTCCGTGGAAATCGCGGGTGAGTCATTTTCGTTACATTTTTTTATGTTTCACGTGGAAATCGCGGGGTAATCAGTCAGAGGGTTAATCTTACGAGTCTAATGCAATATGAATTGCTTTTCAAAACATTCATGATTCTGCATTGAGCTTTCGATTTGACTTAACTTGATACAGAAAATAAAAACTTTAACTTATATTACTTGAGACCTACTCTGCACTAATTTTGGCTTCCGCTGCAACTGGTCAAGCTTGCCAAATTAACACTAGATTTATCAGGCCATTTTCAACCATTTCTAAACTTTCATTTTACACCAAGTTGCTACTAGTTATAATAAAACTTTCAGTCACATTAACTTGTCCTATTTACCTTATATTAGGAAAAGCCAATGCAATTAAAAGTTGCACTTCAATTAATGCAAAATGGAAAAGAACAATTTGAGCCTATTGTAAAGTTGCAATTTTTTGATATTCAAAAAATTTTTAATTTACGATTGGTAAAAAAGCCTTATGTGATGGAGGAAATGAAGGTCATTTACAAAATGGGGAGATAAAAAATACATAGGAATCAGTTATCAAAATCTAAAACGTATACCAAGTGCAAGCTTGTATATAACCGGCAATTTGGTTTTTAACCTGCTTTCTACTTAATTTTCGTGATTTATCAAATGCAGACGATTGCTATAAACCACAACTCGCATTATGATTCATGATATACAACGTTGCTTTAACAAATTATCTTAAAATTTCTACAATGAAAATTTTTATGGTTACGTAAAATAAAATGATGAAATAAAGTACACTATTAGGAACTTCTAATACAAATAACAAGAACTCAGTATTTCCGATTATGTACATCAACTTAAAAAAAAGTATTGATAAGACTTTAAACCCAGGGATTTACTAAATTTTATATTTTTCAAGATTTGAAATTTTAAAGACTACAAAATGTATGATGTAAAAATTAATTTTAAAGAAATTAAAAGTAAAAATTAAAAAAAACAAATAAATGAAAATTAAAAAAAATAATAATGATAAACAAGTAAGAAAGCGAAAACTCAACAGTTGAAAATAACTATACAAGTAATTGGCACAGTTACTGAAAGAATTTCAGCTTCAAAAGCCAGAATAAATCTCAATAATTAATCACTTCTAGTTTAGTTTTACTTGGCACGGACCGTAGTTTTCCGCCTTGAAAACTATAAATCGTCGCATTTGTGCTCAAGATTTACAGTTCTTGAAAAGCTTAAAGTTATTTTTTTTAAAAAAAAGTAATTTCGATGCATTGTGATCGTTATAATTAGCGGGTGCTAATAATTTTCGGATAATAAAACAGAGAATTTAATTTCTCGTTTAGATTTGTATATTTTGTCACGGATGATACCCTGAAACATAATACGATGTCGTAGTTGTCGTTTTTTTTTTTTTTTCGTGGTTTTCTTGTTTATTAAAATCTCTTTTTAGCCAGTACCGAGGATAAACGGATAAACATATTCTTTTGAATATTTAAAGATATCTCTAAATGCGCAGTTATGGGCAAACACATTGCATGAATAATTTATTTATTTATTTATTGGTGGGGAAAGGGTGCGGGTAAGTACTAAACATGCATAAATATTTTATTTAACTGCACTATTCAAATTAAGAACACGCGATGTAAAATTAGACACGGTTCAAACGTTCCCCTCCCCCCGATTATATGGAAATTAGAATTCAGATATCGGGCCTGCTCATGACCCGGTCTACATCGATTTGACAGTTTCGACTTTAATTACGTAACATCGCGTTTGAAATCGCGTATAGGGATTCTTACAAGAGTTTCCAAAAAATATAACGTATCGTGAAAACGAGAAATCGAGTCTCCATTGAAGAATATAGATTTAATTAACCATTTAAAGTCATCGTTATATCCAAAAAAATAGTGGTAATAATAATAATAGCAAAATTTGGGTTGGAATAGCAGTATTTGTTGAAAAAGTTACACATATGAATTTGGTGTTATTCATGAATATACACTCAAATCGGTTTTCATGCAATCTTTTTTTCTGTGTAAGTTTCTTCTGCTAACTATTTCTTCTGCTTCTAATAACAGAAATTTTTTTTTACTGCAGCGAGCAATGTATTTAACGTCTCCCACAAAAATATTTTTTGTAATATAACCTAAAAACTGCAAACAATTATTAGCATTATATTTATTTATCAAAGTTTTATAGTGTTTCAGCAGGTACTGAAACTGAGAAATATTAATAACACTGTGCAACAAATTTGAACTTTTTTTTTGTCCTTTAGATGAAACTATGATTCTATATAAACAAAAGGTGCTTGATTCAAATATCCAAACCAAAATGGTCCATCACGTACCGTTTTTACTGGAGACTCACTTCTCATATTTATATAATTTGGTTATAGAAGAATGTAACTCAGGCTTACTTATTGAAAACACGAATGGTAAAATGATTTTTTTTGGGGCGATTCTTCTTGTGGGCATCTATTGGTGTGCCCTGATAACAGATTAGCAATATTCAATTCGTATACTTCCATTATATCGACCGCTGAAATGCTTTTCAAACAGAGATGTCCTGATAAAACCTTTCCCCATGCTCAGAAAAAAATTGCACCAAGATTTTGAGAAAATAAGTCCATCTGGGAGTCCAAAAACTGTAGTTTTTATGCAATATAGCAACCTAATAATACAAAAGCATTTTATAATGTCACCAGCAAGATTTTCGTAGTTTTCAGCTTTCTCATTTCCAAGGAAACGTGAGCGCACTGATTTAAAGGACAACCACGCAGGTTTTTCGGCTTCTGACTGTTTATTTTCATACTCTTCATCATGAAAGGACTTCCTTAAGTTGTGGGCCAATAAAAATCCTTTCTTTTACTTTCGCCTCACTCAAATTTATGGATTTGTTCCTGAAATGCAAGAAAGCCACTCCGTCTCTGTCCAGAGCTTTTACAAATATTTCGATAAACCAAGTTTAATGTGCATTTGTGGAAAAAAGGCACATTGTAGATCATCATAGGTTCTTTTGATATGCTTTTACCACTTGTAATTTTATAACTTTGAAATTCAGTTTGTGTTTGCAGAATATGCTACAGGAATGAATAGGGAAAAAAAATACTTAAATGGAGGAGCACTGATAAACAAGCGCCACTCTGCTGAATTGTGCTCATGTCCTAATGCTTGAAATAGTACATCCACATCACAGCAGCATACCATTTTTTCTTGCTCCGTAAAATAGTCTACAAAATGCCTTTGTCGTCTTGTAAAAGACTCCAAACTTCGGGAAGCAGATAAAGCTTTTGCTGCCAAAAATGTCGCTAAAGTAACCCAACTTAATTAAAGTGGTCTCTACAATGGCAACGATCTCACTGTCAATGAGAAAGATATAATTTATAATAAATTAAGTTGATAAATTACAAAAAAAAAGAACATTTATCAAGAAAATACGTAAAAAGCTAAAATGTGGAATTTTGGGAAAATGGTACGTGATAAGCAAAAAATAATTGCAGATTCGTAATTTTCAGCCAAAAATACCTAAGAAACAGACATTTTTATCCAAAGGACATTTTTCGTGTTGCACAGTGTAATTTAAAGAAACTATTTAATTCTTGAGTTTAAGTAAAACTTGTAATTTTACTTTTATTACTTCCATTTTAAAGTAACGAAAAACGTAAAATGTGATTTGGGAACTCATTTTATTTTCGGACCCTGTTGGTAAATATGAAACAAATATTTTATTCACCAACCGTAACTGGGAAGATGTAATGAAGAAAATCTATTTCCTGAAAAAGATAACTGAAGGTTGAGTGATAAGGTTTAAGTTCAGGTAATTAGTCATTTCATGTATTGTGCTTTTTCTGTTTTCAGAAAGTTGTTAAAATTATGTCCCCTGAAAAATCAGAAAAGTTATTGAATATCTAACAGATTTTTTTTTCTATTTGAGTTGGCAGATCAATTCAATGCACAATTCGTATTAAAATGTAAACCAAAGCGTATACTGAATAATATGTCAGAGTTGAGAAAAATATCTCTTTATTCTTCATATCATAAGGTTTTCAATGTTAATATAAATGCCAGTCTGTACGACATACTTATGTCGTCTATCATCTATATTTTTAAAAATTAATCAAAATAATGCGTCCCTCCTAATCTAGTACTTGGCAAAAGAAAGAAAAAGAAAAGAAGTACTGTTTGAATTGCTATTCTCGAACTAGTTGTAATGGAAGCGGGTACAACAACGAATTTCGTTCATGACCAATGGAACACTTACAGCCTTGAGAATAGCTGCAAGGCTAAAGGCTTTTTTTTTTTTTTTTTTTTTTCGGGGCGTTGCCATCGACAGAAAGAAAAACGGTCAGTATTTAAGATTTGATCGATATATTTCGTAACCACGGTTTATGAATCACTACACAGAAAATTTCCATTCATTACTTTTTCTAGTCTTCACAAAAATAGGCTTTTTCAAGGGGATAGATTTGTTTTCGGAACGACCATCCCATCTAGCGTATAATTAGGCCTCAATCTCTTCCTAGAACTTCAAAGAATCGCGCCGCCCCATTCCGAGTTTGTAAAGACCTGCTTTCGACTTAGTTCGGCGTTGGTTTCTGGTTATGTAACGATGCAAAGATGATTGCCGCATTTAGAAGAGAAAAGAGTTATATAATCCTAATTCCAGACTTCGCGGTTGGCCTGAATCCGGTGCTTTGCATGCCAGATTTGAACACATTCAGTTTCGTCTAAGTCATTCTTAGTATTTAAAACAATTTTAGATCAAGAAAAAAAAACCTATTGAGCTTAGCTAGGGTCCGTCATTTCAGGAGGTAGGAGGGGCAATTCCCCCATACCCGAGTTTGAGAAATTTATTGCCTTTAAACATGTTGTGTATTTTTTAAATACACATTGAGGGCTCCCTTTACCCCACTCCTTTGCCCCTTTGAATACATATTAAGTGCCATCCAATGGAAAAATTTGAAATAACAGGTCTGACTTTACTATTAGACTAACTTCTGTATAATAAAATTACTGAAGTTCCTGTAAATGATTGCGTTTGTTTTAACTGCAAAAACAAAACAAAAAAAAAAATAACACAAACTGCAAATGAAAAATGCAAATTTGACCAAAATATCCTTATTTTATTTTATTTTTTGTTTTAATGTGTACTGGAATGTCCTTGGAAATGTTCTTGGGCTGAATTTATAAATTTTTAGACTGAGATCGCTGACTTAATTTCCTTTCGCGTTTTTTTTTTTTTTTTTTTTTTGTGCATTATAATAAGTAATGTGTCATGAGCAAATTCCTTTAATATAATCATAAATCAAAGTGATATCGAAAACACACAGATATTTACCAATGTGTTTTTAAAGTTATTTTATTTGATTGCATAAATATTTCGATGATTTGACGGAAGATTATGATATTATAGACGACTGATACTACTAACATAATATTTTTTTTAAAATCATCATTTCATTTATTCATTGTGCTATTTAAAATATTCATTTGCCGTGATAGAACATAATTCATTCATTTTCTAAAATATTACAATGATTTTACGTTAAGTGCAAAATCATCGTAATACTTAAGAAATAACTGAGTTTAAATACTCATCAGTTTTCGCGATATTTTTGAACGCACAATCCACTAAAATATTGATGATTTGATGAAATATTTTGTCATTTAACTTTTGCGAATCTTAATAGACAGTGCTATTAAAATCCCAAAGAAGTTGCCCTCTTCTCTGCAAAAGCCTGTGTCACTCAATGTTCGAAGTCGAATGAGTTGATGAAGTGATTTTGATGCGATCTTTAAGATAGTAAGATTATTAACGTGAGAAGTCGAATGGCAATTCTTCTAATTCCACGATTAAAATAATTATTATTCAGCGTTTATTTGTCACATATTAGCTAAGATTATCTTAATGTATTTCTGCACTCGTCTTTTAAAACCTTGCGGCCTATTTTTTCTCTTTAAATCTTAGTGTTTCACTTCGATTAACTTTCAGCACGTAACATACACTGTTAGAAATTTCATCATGAAATTACGGTTAAATAACCGGCAGCAGTCTGTCCATCTAATTCACCGTTAAATTTACGGTTTGAAACATTTTTCTATCTTTACAGGACCTAAACAATTTGAAACTATAAACGAAGCGTGCGGGAATCGAACCCGGGTGTATGGTATACCAGCCTTGCGCTCTAGTCATTCGGCCATCTACACCACGTAAAGCGGCCGTTTATTTATCAATAAATCTTCTTTTCAAACAGGCAAACTCCATTAAAATTGAGATTTCAGTTTCTGATTGGATCCAAAGTCATTTTTGGTGTAAATTTACTGTATATTGACGAAAATCATTTTATTTGCTGCAAAAATTAAAATACAAACAAGATTCAGCAGCTCAAATGATGAGTTCGCTCACTCGCAAACAGTTCGGGAATCCGCTGTCTCCAATTTTTGATTTACGTGTGTATGTGTTTCTATTTAGTAACCCCTGCTTAAGCCACTTTTTTTTTTCTTTCTTTTTTTATATACACATGCAGAGTTGAACTGATAAATCTTTATTCATATTTTAACAGCAACGTACGACCGGTAAGATTTCACAACCAAGATGGCCGCCCGATTCTTATTGAGCGCTTGAAAATTACGGTGATCAAACGTTCTTTAGAATAAACAGAGAATAAACGATTTCTTTCACAATCAGTGGTTTGAGTTCCATCTTTTTAATGGTTATTCAACTGTTGTAATTAAATATGATAAAACAACAATAAAATAAATGGTTATTTTACTATTTCCTTACGGAAATTTTTAACAGTGTAATATATTTTTCTTTTGCTCTCTTAGCGCATGCTTTGAAACTGAGAAATTCTCAAACTCTGCTCCGTGGAGCACGTAGTACCTCGCAAAACAACATGTTTGAGATTTAAAATATTTAAAGTAAACATATTTTTACATTTTAAAGATAAATAACATTGTGCCTGAATGGGAAATTAAAGAATAAAATGAAATATAAACAGGGAAATCTAATATCTTGCACGCTTACTGACGAAATTACAATGCATCTTCAATGCTATTTTGCCCTTTTATTTACTAATACACTATATAGCAGCGCGAGACAAAATTTAGTTCTTTACGTAGAATTTCAAAGGTACTCCATGACTGAAAACGTTTGAGAACTTCTGCTTCATAAAAGTACCTGTCTGGTGCAATAAAAAAAATTTCTTTCGGTGAGTTTTGATTCTTTATGTATTCTTTAAAACTTTGCGGATTTTCTAACAACTGCAAATTTTGGTTTTTTTCCCCTTTTCTTTTTTCTTTCTCGTTTTGTTCTTTCTTTCTTTTTCACTTCAAGGTTTGCATATATTATGTAACTCATCATTTGCACTCGTCTTTAAGATGCGTCAACATGTATTCTAAAATAAAAATTTCCCTTACAATACCCAGTTCTATTTTGTTCTATCATTTCCTTTCTGCCACTTTAATTTAATCATTTTTTTGTACTTTGGCCCATTCTTTCTAGAATTAAAAAAACACCTGCTTGACCAATTTGATGTCATAGAACTAAGTGACAAGTATTATATTTATAAAAAAAACTGCTTGACAAGTATCATATGGTTCAGGAGCGACAGTCACGCCAATTTTTAACAAAGTACCTTTCTTCTAATTAGTCTGTCTTGTAAGTTTTTGTCACTTGGGGAGTAGCCAAGGGTTCAATGTCTAATAATAAATGCCAAGTGTGTTTCGCTTTTGCTTGATGCAGTGAAGCCTAATTCCAGTTATGTAAACTGAATTGTTTTCTTCTTGTAAGTAACTAAAAACTATATTAGTTGCAGCAGTCCAAAAGTGGAATCAGTTGTAATTGAATGCGTGTGTTAAATTCATAAGTTAAAGAGAAAAAAATATAATATATCATTCTTTAGTTTAAAAAAATCTACTCCTCACTAGATCTTTTCATGTTTTATTTATTTATTAGGTTATTTACGTCTCATATGAGAAAAAAAAAATTTTCATGAGGTATTTCTACATAATGAAATGGTAATTTATATAGAGAAAATTGTTACTTTTATGTGAAAAAAAAATCTACTCTTTCGTCAGGGGCCCTCATGTGTTAATTTTTTTTTTTTTTTTTTTACATCTCACATAGAGGAAAAGACTTTTATGTAATACGGAAACTATATTTATGATAAAACGGTAGCTTTTAATGAGAAATTATCACTTTTTAAGTTTAAAAAAATGGCCGTAAGACATTTAATCTGTTGAAATCAAACAATATAAACTTGAAAGCGTTACTGCTGAGCACTTTCTCATTTTTAGAATCAAAATCTCTACGTTTGATCTGGTAATGAATCATAATTTGAGACATTTCTGATATTGACTGCTTTAAGTATCGAAATCGAATTACAAAGAGTTTAGGATAATGCATTACATATGTTTTGCACCAAAGGCTCTTGAACGCTTCACAGAGCTAGGAACAGTTTCGGGAAGCTTGTCATATACAAATACAAATACAAAAGTGACGACTAGCAACAGGCATAGGGCTGGTCCTAGTACAACTATGTAAATTGCATTTATCGATTAAACATGGCACTTGCGCAGCAAAAATGTTTTAAATTTACATATTAGGCGAGATCTTCATGTAATCCAAGGTTAAACATTGTTGATATTTTCAGGCCCGTCATTTAGGGACACATAAAGTTTTTTTTCTCGATGCAGTTTAACATTTTTAGCTGTCTTTAGAGAAATTATGACAAAACAATGTTTAAAACAAATTTATTTTACGTTTATAAATTATAGAAGAATTACTTTGTATATGTAGTATTAAATTTATGTTAACCAAATAATTTACATATTGTAATTTCAATACAGTGTGTCAAACACTGTATTGAAGGCATGCAGTGTTTGACGCACTGTACGCCTTCCTATGCAATAGTGTTTGACACTTATTGCATTAAATGTCAATTACTGGTAAAATGAAAAATTGGCAACGGCAATTCCTGGAGCATTGAGTGGGTTTAAAATGAAACATCCTTAAGAAAAAATTCAAATGGATGCAATTTAATATATATTATCCCGAATGTCTATTAACCCCTTCCCTCTCGCTCCCGTCAAAATCACGTGATGGAGTGTACAAAAGTAGCGCACCAAAATATTTTTTAAAAAAACCCCTCCTCAATCCCCAAAAATTTTTTTTTCTTCTCTTACATACTAGATGATGGAGTCAAACTATTGATAGTATAATTAGAGATTAAACATTTTTTAACTGTTTTTCTTGAAAGTAATAGGCGCTTCTGTTTTTGTTCTCATGAAAATTATCCGACCGTTAAGGGGTTAAAATATTCTTTAACCACTTAACGCATTTGCCCGTGTCTGACACGGGCGAAAGTTAACGGAAAGTTTCCCCATGCCCGTGCGTTATGTTATTTTCTAATGCCCGTCTGAGATCCGTTTACACTTTGTTTCTATAATATATTTTTTCAATGTAACTTTTACCCCACTCTCCGCTACCCCCACAACGTGAAATCGCAAAGAATAACTTACACTATACTATTTTATCAGAAAAAAATCGTGCTTTAAAGGGTTAATTAAAACACCATTTAAAAGTAATTGTTGATGTAATGTGATAAATCACTCTAAAGATGTCAATCACTGGTGCACTAATCCCATGCATAATAGGTGTATTAATAGGAATTTTTTTTTTCTCAGGACTACCATTTGAAAGAATGTACTTTGCGCCGAATGTAGAATTGAAACCTTCTTGACCCAAAGGCAAATTTGCAGTGCAAAATTCATATATCTGCGTCAGTGTTGACGAAAGTAACTTTTTTCACACCTGAAGAAGGAGTTCTTTGTAGATGAGAATCTGTGGATGCAGTTGGAGGAATTAACTGAGGAGTTATTGCTCGACTTCAAAAGAAAAGAAAAAAATCTACAGGAAAGGAAAGAAACTTCTATGTATCCTTTGAAAAATACACATTTATCAGGAAAAACTAAACAACAGATTTGTTTATGAATATTGTTAAATCTTTATTGTTTGTTTTAATGAAACGTTCATCACATGAAACTACTTAAAATCCGTTTCAACGTAAGACTCAGTAGTTAGGATACAAAGTATAATTTCTACTTGGAGCAAGCAGCTATAATTTTCTTTCTGCACTGCTTTGCTTTTTAAATTGAAGAGCCCTGAAAAAAAAGATTGTTTTTCATTTTATTTCATTAAAAAGAATTTATTAAATATAGAAGCTTTGTTTTGGTACTTCTATCAATTAACAGCACCAATTAAGAAAACCCAAAAAGGTAGTTTCTGTGTAATTAAGAAAAAACAAGAAGTTTCGTCCAGAGCTATACGAGCCTACTTTTCCGAATACACCAACAACTAGCTATCTCATTGGCTTTCTCATTTAGCATTACTTTTGCAATTGCTTCAAATAGACCTTTTTCAACGATTAATACATATGCATGCATTCATTCACTCACTCACTCATTTATTCATTCATTCATTCATTTATTTATTCATTTACTCATTGATTTATTAATTCATACATTTAGAAATATCCTTAAAAATCAAGATAAAAAAAATTCATAGGAAAATTGCAGATTAACTAGGGTGATCCGTTCAAGTACGGAATCAAGAGTTTTCCGTATTTTACCTAGGTAATGAGCACACTAACTAACGACTTTTGTAATGAGATTTAGGATCATTGCTCACTGATGCTAAATCCAATCCGTATTCTGTATGGTAGTCTTTTCTGGCATGAATCGCTCTTTGGTGATGTTTTATACTCTCTGGTATTTAAGCTTTCCCCAAATTGTCGAGATTTGGTAATGTGACATTACGCCAAAAACCTCGTTGTTGTAATGCGAGCTTTTCAGCAATGAAAAATCTGATCCAATATGCCTAATGTGTCGGCGTATATAAATAGCTAATTAATGGCAGATCTAAGTAGCAAAAAGCAGTGGCGTTTTGGGATTCCCTTGAGCCCTGGCATAGCCCCCTTAACTAGATGCCTTCCGAAATGGAGCGAAACCCGTTATCCTACCGGCAACGATTTTCTCCCGCTGATAACGAAAGCCCCGCTAGAGGGCACTACCTATTTGCTATTGGAAAACGGTGTTTTACTTGTTAACGCTCGGTAAATTGCGATAAAAAGCAGTAAAAATTGTTCTTTTAAAAAATCATTTGAATTTTTAAAAAATATTTAATAATATGACTCATTTATTACATAATTTTTTTCGCTCTTACTTTATGGTGCAGTAAAACAGTGGGAAATTAAGTGATATTATTTATTTTTGATTTCTGGTTAGTTTAGAAACATTTGAACGGAGCATCAACTTAAAACTTTTATTTTATTAAAATGGTTTTCCCCTAACTGTAGGTATTTTAAAAGAAATATTTTGTTACACAAATGAACAGAATTTTCGTTAATGTAATGAATTAATTATTTTAGTCTGTAAAATGAAACTGCGCTTAAGAAGCAATTATTTTTTAAACATTTTGCAATCGTGCTGTGCAGCAAAATAAAACATTGTTTCTATAATCTATAAATGTAGTTAAAACTATAATTGCATGTCATCACTTATTTTTAATTTTATTATTATTATTATTTTCGAGTTAAATAGAATATACGTAATATATAAAGAAGTGTTAATAGAAGAAATTAAGCATTTCCATTTAAAAATATTTTTTGGGGATTTTTTCCTATAAGACCAGTTGCAAAAGTCGAGAACAGCCGCGTACTTAGCCAACCTGTACCACAGACAATGCATCAAATTTCGATTACGAAATACTACTTTAAATACTTTTATATCTTAAATCGAAATCGAACTTATGAAATTTTAATTTTGTTACAATCGGAAGGTTCTATTGCAACTGAATTAGGCAGTTGATCATAAAATTTAAACTAATACATTATAAAATGTTTTTAAAAAAGTAAATAAATAGATAAAAATGCAGTGAAAAAAAGAGAATAATTATTTATGCAATTCATACATAAAGAATATAATACACTTAATTTCAATTGAGCATTTTTACCGATGTAAGAAAACAAATAAAAATCCAGTTCTTGATTAAAACTTTTAATTTTAATATTTGTTTGAGAACAATGCTAGAGATAAAATAATTAAAGACCTATTTGGGGCATTTTGAAACTGTTTGAGAAGATGTAATGTATAAATTCCATGATCGATTAACAGCAAAGCTATACATGTGATACATATTTGAGTAGATACTTATATGGACTCTTCTGTTTTAGAAAAAAAAGAATGTCTTTTATTATTATTATTTACTTATAGTGATCTTGAAAATTAAAACGTTTAAAATTAATTTTGAACTTCTCCCTGAATTTTAAAAGTCAAGAATTTTGCAAAGACTCTGAAAAGATGTTCAAAGTTTTGAAAAGCTTTTAAGTGTACTTGAAGTAGCAAATATATTTTAGTACTATCTTTAATATTTTGCTAGAAATCATTGCTTCAAAAAACGAGCAGAACGATGAGGACGTTAAATTGGTGAACTTGAAACCAAACTCTTCATTTAGCCGAGTTATAAAAAATTTGCATAAAAATCAAGTTTTTATTCTTATAATAGAATCAAATTTAATCTTATCATAGAATCTGATCTATTCCCCTCCCCCCCTCCCCCCGATAGAAAAACTAGTCCTTTTGGTTTCAATAAATAAAATTATAAATAAATAAATAAAAAAATATACATACATACAATAAAAATATTGAAATATGTGAATAATTACAATTTATAATGCATCTTACTGAAGTCATATTTTAAGCATGAAGAATAGGACAAATATTACTTCCAAATTATTCTCATTAAATCATCCATGGAACTAAGTATGTTCTTGAAATATGGTTAGAATTCAATTCTATGCATGAATAATAATTTGAATATCTTTCCTTACTAATTTTTATTATTTCTTATTGATCCATATATGCCTTCGTATAGCTAGTTAATTTTTTTTAATAAAAAAATAGATAAGTTCAATTTAATTAATATTTGCATAATATAAAATGCATCATAATATATAATCATTCATATTCCAAGGACAAGCTACAGTAAAGATTGGCCAATATAATAAACAATGTACATTTATATAGAAATAGTTTTGCACTATATTATTATTAATTAACTAATTATTATTATTATTATTATTATTATTTTTGCTAAATAGACATTATGAAAGACACACACATAGTACTAATAATAATACTTATAATAATAATAATTCCCTTGTCTTGATATAGCGGAGATCCATTTTTCACGCAAACTAATGTCCGATTGAAACTAATTTCTTCTTTTACTGAATTTGTTGTGAGAAATGAAACAACACAGTAAACCATCTTTCATTTAGTTATACAGGTCCTGAAAAGCACCGTTTTTATTCAAAAGAATCAAATTATTAAGGGAAAAAAGAAGAAATAACAATGAAAACCAATCTTCTACCCTTCAAACTAATGGAAAGAGCGTGGTTTGTTATAGCAGATAAGTAGCGTTCCTGGTGGGGGAAAAGGTAACTAAAATCCGCGGCCAACTTTCCCCGCAAATCGCTAGGCATCGCTAGTAAAGGGGGGCTATGGCCCTGGTTGTAGGTGCTCTGGGTACCCACTCCCTCCTGCCAGAGAGCATATACGGGTTTCATCTCTATCAAGACGATCTCCCTAGACTTTAAGGAGCTCTGTTGCTCGATGATCATCAGCCGGTTGGAGCAGATACTGGGAAGCAATCTTTATTATTATTACTATTATCATTATTTTCCAAATGACAGTCAACTAACCTGAAAATTTATTTCCGGTTGATTCCACGGAGATTCATATTGGTATTTGAGCCAGTTTGGGATTGGCCCAAACCTAGCAGTCTAAGGGACGCTTCATTTGAACGTTGAGACAGCTCATCTACGTCGTTCCAGTAATTGACTATACGGGTACCTATAACAGAAACAGTACAGTCATGAGAGCATAGAAGAAGGAAAAAAAATATGAAAATATACTGATTGTACCTTATGGTGGAATACACTGTAATATACCTCAGTGGCGTAGCAAGAATTTTTTTAAGGGGGATGTCCAAGCTAAGAACAGTGAACGTTAATGGTTTGAAATTTAAATAAAAGCCAATCAAAACTATTTTAAATTTACCTAGATAGTTATGCGTATGCATACATAAAATTGTTTTGAGGAAGAAAAACTACTTTTAGACGCAAAAGTATAACTTTAATTTTTATTCTTAGATTTTTTTTTTTTTTTTTTTTTGAGCCTGAAGGGAGGAGTCCGGAACCGGCGACCACCCCCTTTCCTACGCCACTGATGTAGCTTATAGTCAAAATCATACTGGACGTAACTTATAATCGGAAGAATTTTACTCAGCGCAAGTGATACAAGTTGAACACTTTACTGAACTCTTGTTAACAGGGCCGTGATTGGAGCTGGGCAGACTAGGAAAACCGCCAACGGCCGCCAAAAATAATTTTAATAATAAAACGTATCTAAAATTAAAATCGATGTAAAGTTTTTTCCCATCAGAAGTATCTACGTTAATAAAAAATCTTGTTAGAGTGTAGGCTCGTATGCATGTTTGCTATACAAAACCACATCAACAGACGTATTATAATGAAATTCGGAACAAATTTCAAGCATCCCTTGAGAAAGATAAAGCACGAAATCCCATTCGAAAATCCGAAGCAAAAAAAGAAACCAAAGAAGCACAAATGTTTGCTTCTCTACCAGAAATATACTGTGTTAATGATGTGGAATTGAAACGAGTGAAAAGTTGGAAAATCAGTGATTCGTAATTAAGCTATAAGAATATTCATTTTCGAAATTCAATTTTTAAAATCAAATTTAAAATTCACCTTAATGTTAGTAATTCTAAATTTTTATTTTCAATTTTCTTTTTGACAACAGCAAAACTATTTAGAAATTCATAAAATTATATGTTTTCTTTAGAAGACTACGAAACGTGTAAAATGATTATATTTATCTCTTTACCTAAGCCAGCTCTGTTCTGGTTCCCATTTCCTCTGCTTCCAGTTGATGCTCCACCCATGTTCATTCTGCCATTTGACGTAACATCTGACATTCCTCTAGAGGACATTTTCATTATCCCTCCACTTGATTGCATTTTCGTCATTCCGCCATTCGATTGCATACCACTGAGTCCTCCTCCAGCAGGCATATTCATCATTCCACCGTTTGATTGCATGTCCGTAAGTCCTCCTTCCGCAGGCATATTCATCATTCCCTCGCTGGGTGACATACTGCCCAGTCCTCCACTCGATGGCATGTTGCCTAGTCCACCAGTAGATGACATTCCCATCATTCCACCATTTATCATTCCTCGATTTGATGCCATATTCATTCCTCCACCCGATGGTACGTCCATCATTCCTCCAACTGATGACATGCTGTTTCTCCCTCCATTAGACATCATACCTCCACTTGAAGGGGTATTCATCATTCCTCCAAATCCTGATGTGCTTCCCATGCCGCCTGAGCCCAATCTTGAACTCGTAGAATAGGCTAGATTCGTATTTCCCCCAAATGATGCCATACTCATCCCCTTCACTTCGAATCCTTGAGCTCTTATTGCAACTGGCAGCAATAGCATTTCAAAAAATACGGCATTGAGGCAGAAATTGAAGAACCCGATTGCCATGACTCTCAGTAAATGATCTGAAAAAACAAAATAAATTAAATGCAATAAAAGCCCCAAATTATTATTGATTCTTACGTAGGTTCATTTCCATTCAGTAAAAAAGTGATACTTAAAGCTTCTTAACAACCGTGTATATTTTTCTAAATGCGCGCTTTAGGCAGCCTTCCTTTGCTCACCTTCTAAATAAACAGGTTATTTTCCTAAAGGAAAACCCTGGTGTTTCAAAACATGTCTAATATTTTAACCACATTCATGATCAAATGTTACTACACCAGTAATAGGCTGCGTATCCGTGGTGATCCGCGTGAGTTAAGTTAAAAAACAAGACATATATCCAATGAGATAAGAGATTTGCCTATTATTGGCTGAACCTCTTAGCCACTAAATGCCTACTTCAAAATAGCCACTAAATGCCTGCTGTCTAAATATGCACAGTTCCATATTTAGACAGGAGCTAGAAATGCACTAAAGGTTATCTTTGAAGGAAGTATTTGAAAGCAATTCTTAGCTATTTTCTTAAGAGGTAACTATTCATTCATTATCATTTGAGAATATATTCTACTTGTTTTTGAAACATTTTGTTATTAGTTATGTATAGTACCAATTTATATTGATGGTAAATAAAAGATTTAGTTGCAAGGACTTAAAGCGTCATTGAGCTTTTATTGCAAAATCGCGTTCTTCTCTTGAAATCTCTTCAGAACACAAAGGATAGACATGATTAGAATGAGAAAAAACTTCTTTAACTGATGTTATGTTAGGGGCAGAAATAACTTATATATATGTATATATATATATATATATATATATATAAGAATAAAAATAATATAAATGTATAAAAGTATAAAAATAATATATATAATATAAAAGTAATATAAATGGGTATAATTTTTTTAACCTTTTTATTGATTTTCGGTTTGATAGAAAACTAGATAATATACAAGCAAAATGAGCACTACAAGCAAATAGAATAGGGCAGTTTTTGCAGAACGTTCAACATTGTAAATTCAAATTAAGTTTAATAATCAAAAAGAGCTTAACATGGTTATTAAACATTTCCTAAAATATGCTGAAAGGGAAAAAAAGTAGTTTTGAGATCAAAGCAAAATAAAAGTTACATTGAGGCGATTATTGATTCATTCATTTATTTTTATTAATTAGCTTAATTTTACTTTCTCATTATTGTTTTATTTATTCGTTTATTCAATTTTTCAATATTTAAAAATGAAAAAAAAAATCTTTAACAGAACATTTAATACATTTTATATAACTTCTATCCAAACGGGTAAAAAAAAAAATCCACATATATTTTCTATCTTCCCATTTATCTCATTTTAATTTATAATTATTTCATTTAATTTTTTAACTTTTAAAATTGCTTATTTAGCTTGCCACGAAAGACATACGTTAAATGAGCATGTATGCTTAACAAATATTTAGAACTTGTACAGATCCAGAAGACATTCAACATGAAAGAATTCGAAACTTATGTTCCCAAAAATTATATTTTAATAAATTTGGGAGAGGAAGAACAAGTTGAATAGTATCTGAAGCAAAAGGGCTACTTATTATTTTGTTCAATCAATCAGATACTATCCGAATATTGAATATCAATGTCCCGATTTTCAGTTGGAAGATACCAGAAATCTCAATCAGTACCAAAAAATGTCTCTCAAAATAAATTTGAATTTTGTCACAAAACTATTTTACAATGTCTTTTCCTTTCGATTTTTATTTGTTTGTTTTTTTTATAATTAAAAAATTAAATATATGTATTATGTTTACACTTCTGATACTTGGTGACACTAGACATAGATTAATGAAAATAAAGCACACGAAACTGCATTGGCTGTCATTAGTTCTACTTGAATAAAACGTTCCATCCACATTTTTCTTATCGCCAGCTAATCAGGTTCATTTTTTCCGTCATAAAATGTAAGATTCATATAATTATATGAAGTGGTATTTTTGAGCCATATTTGGCTCGGTATCGCTCTTGAAATGATCTGTAAATCTTATGATTATATTTTTTTGCTTGATGTAATAAAAATATGGTTTTCCACGCTATGAAATTAAACTCGGCTGAAATATGAGTATGTAGCGATTTTTCAGCCGTTCCGAGAGGAGTCCTTTTAAATCGCAGAAAGTCAAATTAAACGATAACATTTTATGAAATCAAATAAAATATTATAAATCCATTAGGAATTTACTTTATTTAAAAATATTATAATAAGATCAATTTTGGAGGAAATTTTATATTTATTTTATAATATAAGTGTTAAAATAGATATGTTTACTTACTTATCTTGGCTGAAATGTTCAAAAGGTCGCTTCAGCGATTATAAGCCGTATTCTTTGAAATTTCTATATATATATCCCGTTGAATAAATTAATGGCAACTTTTCCATTTTACTTTACAAAATAATAAAGTTTAATTCATCACGACGTAAACGAAAAGACTGTTCTTTTTTACTAAAAGTTTTATGTAAGAAGTGGTGAATACATTATAAGTGTTACCCAAAGTAAAACGATACTTGCCCATGTTTCTTCAAATGAAACTACGTCACAAATTTCTATTGTTTAGAACAATAAAAAATTATATTGCGCTTGGAAAACATGATTCTAAGGGTCTAGATTTAATGTCATAATTTATGAAACAACATAAAGTTGTGTTCAAACATAAAGCTGTGTTCTTGTTATTAACTGCATAACACTATTATCAAATTTTCCATTTTCACAACTCTTAAAATTATTTTACTATTACAATGAAATATTCATAACTAAAAATGCAAGATCACGTTATGTTTTCAACTTCTTCATGAATCGATGCTTATTTGAAGTAGGGATGTAACGAATATTCGGCCACTATTCGGTATTCGGCCCTTTGACCGAATATTCGGCTGGACGGATAATCATTTCATCATCAAGCCGAATATTCGGCCTAGCCGAATACTGAGTAAGGTCAATATTCGGCCTGGCCGAATATTGATGGCCTATTCGGCCGAATAGTTCTGCTGCAGTAGAAATGTAAAAAAATAAAAAAATTAGTAGATTTTAAACATTTAAAAGTGTATTATAATTATTGCAAAATAATACATTAGTTTATTGTTTTAAAAAATAAAAATAATTTAGAAAAAAACTACTTTTTTTATACCTAGTTTCAGGCTTGACTGAGCAAAAACAGATTTTAAAGTGGTAATATTGTATTTTATGTTTAGCATTTGCTCCCAAAGCTGGCAAAAGTTAATTATGATATATGAAATATTAATTTTGTTATAATTAACAAAGTAGAAGTTAGATTTTGTTTGGATAGACTGATTTATTGTGAATATTGGGTAAGAGAGAAATGTGAAAAGCCTAGAACATATCATGAATATTTAGATAGCATAAGTTATTGGGGTTTTTGAAAATAAAAATATATTCCAGTTAAGTGTATTAAATTTTAATATATCGTTTAAAGATAGGTATGTAAAAAACCCCATAAAATAAAAATATTAACTTTTATAACTTCTAAAATATCTTCATAAAACAGTTTTGAGCAAGGTAAAAATTCACTAAGCAACAGTAGTTCTTTCATTTGAATTAAATAATTAGTTAAATAACGCCAATGCTTACTACCATAAAACCTGTCATTTCTATTCCACCTGTGGGTGAAATTCTTAGTTTTATTACATTCAAAACAATAGAGAAAATAGATTAATTTTAAATAGTTTTAAATTCTTAACAAACAGAATTAAATCATACATCATAGATTGTGTGTAATTGGTGTTTGACTTTGTCATTAAGTTTAAATTTGTCAACTACTTTCTATTACAACGATTTTCTAGAAATTTTAATATTCGGCTTCGGCCTAGAAGAAATGGCCGAATATTCGGCTTCGGCCTAGACGAAATGGCCGAATATTCGGCTTCGGCCTGAAAGAAGTGGCCGAATATTCGGCTTCGGCCTGAAAGAAGTGGCCGAATATTCGGTATTCGGCCAAATCACTATTCGTTACATCCCTAATTTGAAGTTTCAACTACTAGGGATTAAACCTTTTACCGGATATAACCACATTAAACTTCAATTTTCTTTCTGATATTAGTGAGTCACGTAATTCTCAACATTTGCTGCAGTTTGACTCTTATTTGAGAACTAGATTTATATAATTGAGTATTTTTCCTCAAATGCTCAGCGTACTGAAACAATTTCACAGCAATTCAGTCCAGAGTAATATGACTTAACCAGGGCTGCGGAGTCGGAGTCAGGCTGATATAGGGGTAAAGGAGTTGGAGTCACTAAAAATCATGTCGACTCCGACTCCGGGTGTTTTGCTTTTACTGACCGTTCTTACAAAATGTCTTTGCTTTATACTGTGTCGCTTTTGCATCATTTTAAAGGCTCATTATTTAATATTATTATTGTAATTATTAATATAATTATTAGTACTATTAATATTTTATTATAATTATTTACATTTCATTTCTTCATAATTCCGTGTTTTTCTTGGTTTGATTGAATTATTATTTCAATAATGAATTTTCAACTTGTTGCACTTACTTAATTTTTTACATAGAAAATATGAATGTGGTGTAAATGTTTATGTTTTCGTATTTTTCTGTCGCATCTTTTGGGTATTTTATATTATGTAAAAAAAGACATTTTGATGGGAGTAGGTCATTCTCAGAAAATACATTTTCAATTAAGGAAAAAAAAAAGAAAAGAAAAAACAAATCATGTCTTCAAAAAAAATATTTTAGAATCTACCCTTATTGATATTTTACAGAGTAATATACTAATGCTTGCTCTAGAGTTTTCTCCAGAGAAAATGAAAATTTATCTAATTTTTAACTTCATTTCAAACAAACAAGATCTTTCGTGGCCGAAACGGGTGCAGGGTATTAAAAAAAAATCGATCGGATACCGGATATCCGATGATCTCTGTAAGGAGACCGCCCCCCACCCCCACCCCCCGTCAGTGCGTCCCTACATGGTTTAATTTCTTATTGAATGATAGAAACCAGGAAAATTACAGCAAAAAAAAAATTACATAAATTTTCTTCAGCTAGATGTTTCTTAGAAACTCTTCTCTACTCCTGCTGAAAGGCATGCAATGACAAGATTGCATTACAGTCATACTTTTAAGGCTTAACTTGAAATATTAAACACTATTGCCTTCCACTTATATGATAGAGAAAAAAAAATAAGTACCTAGAAAAATTACATTTTCGAGTGACATAATCACACTACTTATTGACATAAAAACGTATCTTTTGGGAAAAAAAAATTTGTGCATATATTTTAGAAGTGCTTTCATCGTTTAAGATGCAAGATATTAATCAGAAACAAATGTATAGTTGATTTTGAAACTAGCAGAGTTGTTCGAAACACTGTTGGCGACATGCCAGGGATGAAAATGATTTTGAAATTTAGCCTCATTATAAAAATATAATGCGTCAATATATCAATGTAAAATCATTTAAAAACGTTAATAATAGTAATGCTATTATCAAAATCTTTTTTTGTTAGTTTTATAGAATAGTATTATAGTGACAATACGTTTTCATATTTTTGAGAATCATCCATAGATTGATATTATGTACACATATATATTTTTGAGGGCGTCGGAGTCGAGGTCTTTAAAATTCCAGAATCGGAATTAGTCATTTTCCGAACCAACTCTGCAGCCCTGGAATTAACACACTAGCACGTAACGTCCATATTTTTATCAAATACTCCAAAATTTAAAATTGGAAATAACGATGATGGATTGTTTTTCTAATTTTTAACTGTGATAGTAAAATTCTTGTTGATTATGTAAGTTTTCATCATTTTAATCTTCTATTAGGCAGGTTATTTTTTATTTAGTTGTAAAAGAATTGAAGAATGAAATTTCCAATTATAATTTGAATCATTAACGAATGTAAAAGGGGAGGATAGGAGGCTACAGCCCCCCCTAAAAAGTTCTTTTCTATGTACGTCTATATACATACGTATACATACATACATACATACATACATATATATATATATATGTATATAATACCGTCAACTACAAAAAACTCGCCGTCGAACTACAACAGGTCAAAAATTACTAACGTGTGTGAAAAATTGCTACAAAGCATAATGCAGTACATGAAGAGTTAAAAAGAAAACTAAATAATAATTGCATGCATTTAAAAGTATTTTCTCCATTACCTAGTTTATATTACAGAAAAATATTAAATAGTGTATGTAGTAAAACTTTGAATGATCGTTTTTCTCAAGGGACCATTTATTTCAAAGATACAAAACGAAAAACGGTTAAAAAAGCGGGAATGAAATGCCTCACTGAAATGGCGGTTGAGCATGAAACAAAACTATACGTTTAAGCAGTTAAGACAATACGATGCATATGGGAAAACGATGGATGCCGGAACGATGAATCGAGGTTCTACTATATTAGGATATTGAATAGTTTACCAACATTTGCATTTTGTAAAAATATTTATAATTTATCATTTCAGTACAAGCGCACGTATATAAATTTTCACGACAGAAAGGGTGAAGCAAAAATTAAGTAAATTTTATCTGATGATACGCAATTTGCATTTTAAATACTTTAAAAATTATGATTGTTTCAGAACAATCTTCTAGAAACATATAACCAAAAAAAAAAAAAAGTCAGTACTTATTTCAAGTAAACAACTTTTTATTACTGTTTTAAACAAAGGATTCTAAGATGATGGGAGCTCTTGCTTCGTCATAAGGACATTCGCTAACAGAGGTAACAAAATTATCTTAATTTTCATTGTACTCTTTTATTACACATTTAAGGGGTTTCTTTTTTCAATGATTTTTTTGTGACTGTCATCAAAACAAACCTGTTTATGATTATGAAAAGAAAACACACGAACTAAGAATTTATTTTATGGTTTTTTGAAGCATTAAAAACAAGTGAGCGTTTGTTAGCTATTAGATGAATGACCACGCCTATCATGAAATTCTCCCAGAACTAATTGAGCCTGCTTTCCAACGTTAGACACATCGATTTTTCGAACCCTCTCGTCAATGAATTATGAGAAGAAAGGAAAAATATAATTCCACAAATGTATGTAAAATGTCACCACAAATCATGTGCAGAAAAAAATATATTTCCAAAAGTTATCTGCTTTTTCTTTTCCTTAACGAACTTCGTATACAAATGCAAAAGTGACGACCAGAAACAGATACAGGGCCCAACTAGGCTGGGCCTAGTCACTTTAACAATCCCCAATGAACATCAAGAACCCCCTTAAAAGTTTTTACCCCACTACAAGGAACCGTCGCTTTCGGTAAACTATTGCAACTGCCTACAATGCTATTGAAGTAGTAATTTTCCCTAATTTCAAGATTAGCTTGAGATTTGAAAAGCTTAAAACAATGACCTCTGGTTCTACTTTTAGCACATAACTGTAGTCCATCAACATTTCCCATTTTAATGAATTTAAACAATTGAATCATACCCCCAACTCTCCTTTACTCTAGACTAGGGGTTTTCAACCCGTGGCCCACCGACGGTATTTTAGTGGCTCGCCAAGCCTTTGTAATAAGTTAAAAACGAAAATAAGAAATGAATTAATAAATAAATAAAATAAAAAGGAAAATAAAACGGGCGATTGCTGCAACACAATTTAAAAAAAAAGACTTCATACATGCGCTAGGGGGAAAACAGTATGGAGAGAAAAACTTACATATATTTCTTGTTTAGAAGTTTACTCGTCTCTTAGGAGGGTCTGTGGGGAGACACTGAGAATATCACATTATTTCATACCTGCGTATGTATTTTGTTGGTTCTTCGGGGATGGGATACCATCATATGTATACCCTCCTTCCCAATAGAAACCTTTGAGACACAAAAGGAAATTCATCAGCCGTTCGGAAAAGGTTAATGCAATGTGTAAGGAGAATATACCCCCTTTAACCCGCCCCCCTCCCCTCCACCGGCCGAAAATTCAAAACGACTGTCGTGTTCAAAAATGTAATTGTGTGTCATTTGAGGAGGCAGATGCATGTGACTCTTCGACATGCGCGTTAGTAAGAAGGGGAGGGAGGGCCTGCCCCCTGGATTTAAAAAAAAATGCTTATTTGGTTCTGCATTTCTATTAGTATTTGTATGAGTAAAAGTATTTAAATTTTAAAATGTTTCAGTTAGCTTTTTTTTTCTTAATATTTTTGCAATCCCAAATGCGTCTCTAAAGTCCTCAAAATGCACTAGTTTGCATATAGTTTACAAAAGCCCCCCCCCCCCCTCCTTCGACTGTCAGAATTTCATATCTAGTTTAGGAGGGACGCTTCATATGGCTCTACTCCTCTAACGTACAGCTGAAAAGGACCATGCCGTGGAAACATTAACGATAGTTTTATGGTGTTCACCAATGGCCCAACAAATGAAAAATACTCAAAATTGGCCAGCGCATAAAAGTTTATGAAATATGAGCAATATTGGAGAGATGGGCGAGAGGCATTTTTAAGTTTTGCCCCGCCACGAAAAAGGGCAAGATCCAGTACTGAGGGAGAGACGCCTAATAGTTGCTTTTTTTTTTCCAAATTCGTGGTGTATAATTTTTCGGAACATTTTGTGTAAAGTTCAGAATTATTTTTAACTGAGATTCGCCTATGGTGTGGCCCGCCGATCTTCACGAGCTAATAGATGTGGCCCTCGGACGTAAAAGGTTGAATACTCTAGACAATACATATTGAGCTTTTTAAGCCTAACCTCATAATCTAAGTCTGAGAGACCACTTACCAACCTGGTAGCCCTCCTTTAAACCCTTTAATATAACGGTTATGATACTTTAGTGTTATGTGAAGACGGATGCATGGTTATTTACATAAATGAAATAAAAGACAATGGCAGTATTTTATATTTGTAAATGTTAATTTAGTCTTGTATACTCATTATATTTTTTAAATAACTATTAAAAGTGTACATGGGTAAATTCTGTGAATTTCAAATTTCGAAATATATATACTATTGATTTAATAATGATATATAATTATAAATTAATGATTCTGGTAGTCATTTTCAGGTCTCGCATGTGTTATACATGAATAAAAGTTGTCACTGAGCTAAATAAATAAATAAATTTTGCAGTCTTTCAAACCGAAATATATTGCTATTTGAAGTCGGAGCCTCATATATGGGGTCAGGGTGGCGAGAGGGTTATTTTCAGTAATCTAATATTTCACCGTTCTTAATCAGTAGGAGTAAATATTTTAAAACAAAAACCTTTCCTGGAGTTCATTTGACATGAAATGTCCAGCTAATTATTATTAGCTTTAAGGAAAAAAATAATGACAAGGATAAAAACAGAATTGTCATAAGATTGTTCATATCAAAAATAAAATCGTAAGTGAAATTTTCCTCATTACCACAAAGTTTTTAAATTTTACAGTATAGTACACGAGTATTTTGCCGAAATATTTAGTGTATGCGCAAAAATTGCTAAACATTTAGCTCTTTTTTTTCTGCTTAACAGAAGGCCAAAGTGATGGCATTAACCTTAACTATTAAGATATTCAAAGTCATTATGACATTTCCCTATTTATGAAATTTTTTGACTCAGCCTTCTATTTAGTTATTAAAGCAGAAGTGATTGTGACCCCAGTTCAAAATGGAAAATTGAAACAGTAAAATCCTAACATTGTTAAATACATGTACCTTCAAACTAATTAAATAGAAACCATTCAAATTTTAACTGCACACAATCCTTACTTAAGAGTTTTTTTTTTTTTTTTGCAGAAAAAAAGTACTGCCTATTTACAGCACCAGCACTCTCCTGCTTCAGAAAGGATCAAAATTACATCCCAAAAGGTAAATAAAACGCAAATTAAACAAGTTTTAAAACACAACTTTCACTAGAAGCTTATTTTTTTGTATTTAGAAAGGGGTTTCTTGTAACCTTGAAACACATGTATGCAATACTTAGCAAAATTTGTGCTCAATCTAGACAGTATTCAACCTTCTGATTTGTTTGTAGTATTAAGATTACAGACCTCTGCACTTACTACTTCACATGCTCAATCTTCAATACTGATGATATGGCCACGATGGTACCTTAAATTTTTAAGATTTCCATCAATTAGAATATTTTCCTCAGTTTTTAGGATTTTTCTCTGATCATTAAAAGATTTGTACTTATAATTAGTGTCATGACTGAACATAAAGCTAATTAAAGCAAAAATCTATCAATTATAAGTTTAACCATTTTTAATTTTATGATTAATTTTTTCATATTATATTTTCAAAAATTAGCCATTAATATAACTTGGCTAAAACCACAAAACTAATAAAAGTAAAAAGAACTTCTCTTAAAATGTTTCAGGATTTTAACAAAGTTTTCTTTGTGTTCATAATGTGCCCAAAATGTCCAACACTTGCATCAGACGTTAATGAAAGCATATCTGGCTAAAATATAATCAGTTTTTTTTTAACTCTAAAGTAGACATGAACATTAGACATATGTCTGAAGATAAGGAATAAACATAAAGTTCTGCCAGGAACTATGCCAGCATACTTTCCATTATACACCAACATCAAATTTGTAAGGTAGTTATCTGTCTTTCTTCCTCAGTTTAATTACTTTAAATATACCTCTTTCAACCGTTAATACACATTCATTCATTTATTCACTCACTCATTCATGTATTCATTCACTCATTCATTCAGAAATATCCTTAAAAATCCAGATCAAAAAATTTCATGGAAAAATAGGCTTGCTTAGTTCTGGATGAACTTTGTATCTGTACATGTTCTACGTCATAAGATCCCTTTAATAAAGTTTGTTTCAAGCAAAGCCGTCTGTTAGATCAGGATTTATATAAGATTCAAATTTCTCCATAAGCACGAATGTTAAATCTTTTTAAACTGTTCAAAATTTCATTCTTTTTCCTTTTTTGGTGTCCCAGAAACTTTAAACAGTACATTTAACAGGTGACTAAATTAAGCAGTTCAATTACCATACAAATAGGTTTCACTGCCAAACTGACGTGAACAACAGTGCACACAAGGGGGGGGGGGGGGCTTGGTCCATTATTAGAGGGCTTGGCCGATTTGGGGGGGTCTATAGTTTTTTAGAGTGTATGGCATCGCACTGATGGGAGATGGGCACGCCCCTGAATGTATATGAATCAAAGAGGGTTTGCAGGATAGAAGTCTGAACATGATTTCCATTGCACTTTATAGTTTGATAAAACATCTTTAGACAAACAAAAACTATGACAAATAGGGCAGCTGCTTTCTTTTCCTTTTTAGTACTTAAAACTCAAACAGGAAATAGAATATATCAACACCAGAAAACAACAAACATATGCAAACAGTAGCGAACCCAGGATTTTGTGTTTAAGGGAAAAGACTAATGTCGAGATTAGGGATCCATCAGATATTGATTTTACTAGATATCCAGTGTGCCATGTCTGACGATCCATACCGGATCTCTGGCAACAATGTTTTAAACCTGTACATTTTATACATATTTTTAAATATCCCCCAGCTTCTGAATTAGTAGTAAGTTGTTCATTTACACATATTTTTAAAATGTGCTAATTAATTAAATTTTAAAAATGAATCTAGACACCCTAGTTAAGAGACCATTTATAAATGTCACTCTTGGAGGGGGGAGGAGGGTTCATGAAATTGTGACAAGGGGAGGAGAGGAAGTAAGAAGTGTGACATCATGCTTATAGAATATAGCGTGGCATGTGACAAAGAGAGGAGGGGGTATGTTGCAGTGTGACATTTTGTGACAAAGGGGGGTCAGATATATGGGAAAAAGCGTGACATCATTTATGGTAGGTCCGTAACTGCATCCTTCGTGAAGTAGCAACATCAAAATCTGGATATTTAGAAAGTGTTCGCCTACTGTATATCCAAAGCCTTTTGGGTGTCTGGGAGGGCCGGAGGCCAGGTCCCTTTCATGCCACCCAAAACATATATTTCAAAAAAAAAAAAAAAAAAATATGTTAAATGACAAATAAAGAAGAAATGCAACTAATTACTTATCACAGATTTATTTAAATGCTTTATACAAAAAGCTATTTTTTCCACAATTTAAAATCATTTTGTTAACACATAAAATTTATCTATAAAAATTCATACATAATTCATTTGAGAGATAAATGTGAAATCAATATAAAATCAGACATAAAATCCTTCACAGCTTAATGCATAACCAAAAAAATATTGGATGAAACAAAAATTGGAATCTTATTTGCTATACTGTAGCTATTATACATAAAAGAAATGTTAAAAAAAATCAAAAAATAAAAATGGCATTGCAGTGAATATGATGTTTAAATATAAAAAATATTCTAAACGAAATACATTAAATAAAAGTTATAATTAAGTTTTTGTTTTAGACCTGAAAAATAGGCAATTTGTTACCATTTTTGTAACATTGTTAACTTTAAAATAGCTGAGAAGTTTAATTAATATTTTTCTACTGCTATTTTATTTATTATTTATTTATTTATATTTATTATTTCACTCACTTGGAGGCTCATGGAAAGAACCACAATACAATGTTTGGAACAAACAAGTAAGCATTTAGAAGGATTTTTCCTGTACTGGTTTTAGTAAAAAAGAAGGTGAGGTGAATCTTTTAAATAAAATACAAAAAAAAAAAAAAAAAGAACAGCTAATTTAATTTTAAGTATGCTTATACACGTATATAACAGCTTACATAGAAAAATCATAATGTACATAACATGGTATTTTCTGTTACATTTGTGTGAAAATTATTTCTTGTTAATAGTAATGGGTACGCCTTTTTTACGTATAAGTTGCAAATTTAAAATTTCACTAGAATTAAATGTATAATGTGTTTATATATTTTTGAAAATCAATAACATACCATTATTGACCTTGGAAAAATTTTAAAGACGGGCCTAAATTTGTAAGAAGAAATCATGCATTTAAACATGAAAACAGAGGATGAATAATTATTAAGAGCATAAAGTCTGAAATTGATAAATTGCCTCTAATGAAATACAATATGTGATGCATACAATTACAAAGCACCAGAAAAATGCTAAGTACTGATAATACGATAGCAGATTAAGTATAATATTTCTTAAAATAAAAAAAGTGCATTAAACTATTTACAATATTCAATACCATACTTGCTGAAATCTACTCTGCCACTGAACTTAGTGCAAATATGAGATTTTTACATGAAAATTTTAAGCTAAAGTTCATATCAATTCTCTGTATAGACAGTCACATGACATTTTAATTTTGCAGTATGATGCTGCCATTGCAATTATGTGCATATTATCTTTGAATAAGCAACATAGTAATTCATGAGTGGGGCATGGCAGTAATTGCATAACTGAGATCAAGCTGAGTTTCCAAACAGGGGAAAAAACAGGATGACAAGGGAAAGCCCCTACATACATTCTGCTTTGTCAACAAGTGTAAGACATACTTATGGTAAAGTTAATAAAAAGTACGTGTTGGATTTAACTAAATATGGTATTTAATCTTTTCATAAAAAGACATATTTTAAATATCCTAAACAATTGTACTGAATTTATAAATTATAATATCGAAAATATAGAATTTTTTTAAGACTTTTTTTTTTACAGAATAAGTATACTGAGTTGAGATAATTTAAATAATGAAATGATAGTATTATGCGAATTAATAATGTTTTTACTGTTGTATAAACTTTGAACAATTTTTTTTTTATTTTAATAGAAATAAGTAAAATTGAGATTCTTTAAATTATAGTTGTAAATCATCAAAAAACATCTTGTTTTTTTTGTTTGTAAAAAAATAAATCATAAGGAAAAAGAGATCATTTTGATTTTAGCTTTCACAAATACACATATCTCAAAATATTTAAGGAATAGTTCATCCTAATATATATATTAAATTAAAAACAAATGACACATCTTAAACACATTCTACAAACAATAATAACATACAACATTCATTTCATTAGTAATGTCATATTACACACATTCCATTCAGCAAAAAAAAAAAAGATAAGCATAAATATTGACACATAAAACATACATTAAAAAATATATCAAACCATAAGCAGTACTTATCTGACTATAAGTACTGTTTGTTACTATCAATATTATTATTGGTTTATATAAATCTAACTTTTTGCACATGTTAGGTATAAAGCAACAATTGTCTTGCATAATCTTCGACTATAATATACATACACTTTTTCCAAACTGCAAAATAATGTTTTCATCAAGGCCAAATAGAGTGCACATAACACAATTAGAATATTGAAGTTCTCTAAAAGTGCTTTCTTAAAAAGAAGCACATTAGAAATCTAATTAAGAAAATATTAACATTAATGTAGTCCTTTAGAAAATTATTTTTATTAATATTCATAGAAAATCAAACAATTTGGGGGTATATTATATATTATATATATATATATATAAAATTTGTAGCGCCACTAAAGAGGGGGGCGCAGTTCGCTCCAAGTGACTTTGTGTTGGGGGTGTTGGAGCCGGCAGCCACCAAAATGAGTTAAAGAGTTTTTGAAAACCACATTTATTTAAAATATATGATTTTACTGGTGCCATTGCAATGAATAATAACTGAAAATAAATGTAGTTTACTGAAAGTTACAAAAAAAAAAATACTTTCTTATTTTTTTTTTTTTGCACTACTTAAAATAATATTAACTACAAAACTACAAGTTTATACAGGAGAAAATAAAGTTTCTTTTTTGTGGGCAGGGGGGGGGGGGACGCCACAAATTACCACCCCAGGATATACCTACGCTGGGGATACCACTGTATATATATATACTTTGAGGAATATTATTATATGATTATCCCCTAAACCTTCATAAATAGTAGTTCTTAAAGTAAGTAGCTTTTTTTATTACTATTCTAAGGAAAAGTCGATAAATTTATCAAATTTCAATAACAAACAAATAAGAAACCTAATAACATTAATGTATAAATAAAATGTTTCGTGTGGTGAAAGGAAACAATTGTTTTAATGCTTCAAAATTATTCTATCAGCACGAGACTCAAATAAGACAAAAAGCTGAAGAAGGGCTACCTTTAAGTAACTGCTAGTTCAATCAACAAATATAAATTATTAGAACAATATTTATTGATCGAAGTTCCTTTTGAACCACTCCGTAAAAAATCAAAACAGATAACATAGGAATATATATAATTTTCAATTTTATTGAACACATTCTTCTAATTTTTAGATATTAAATCTATCATGTCTTAAGAAGCAAATCCCATAGTGCAATTGAAAACAGTTTTAGAATAAAGAATTCAAAGAATACGGAAATTTTACATTGCAAATGAATTTTGTAACTTCCACAAAAGAAACCAGCTTTCAAATGCTTAATTTTTTTATGCGTTTTTCATTTTATTCCAGCTAGCAATTCATATAACAAAACCACCATCATTTTCTTCTTTAGGATTTTTGTTTGTTTGTTTTGTTTTGTGTGTTCCTGAACTTCCCCTTTCAGTGAAAGAAATTCCACAGCATTACAAAAATAGTTCATACCAATAATTTAAAGTTAATTTCATAAGTACATCATTTAGCATAACACTAATATTGTTGCCTTAATTAAAAAAAACAAAAAGGAACAAACAAATTAAAAACATCGAGCCTTTCAAGTGCTAGTTTGTAAATCTTGAATACAAATTGCAATTTTAACGTAACGGGTGCATGTGTAACAATGTTAGTTAAAAGTTTAGTTTAAAACATACAGTAATGAATTCCAATTATATTAAAATCTTCAAATTTAGATTTAAGTCATTTATTTAAAATAGTTATAAATTAACAAATGGTTTAAGATCAATTCTTTTAGTTAGAAACTTAGAATAAAACAGTTAATATGAAATAATGCATATTTTGGCACTTTTAAGGTTGCAGTATCATGTGCCATAAATCACATTACTATATTAAAAGTGTAAAACCCTTTCTCATCTAAAATGTGTTAAAATTTTCTATCATAAAAACTAATAAATATTTTATACGCAAATAAAGCTCTTAAACACTACTGAACTGTAACATTTCTTCCATTCACATATTTCAAAATAACAACTACCATGTAGGTTTTTCCTTTTAAATACAATTACACTATAACTAGTATTTTTACAATACTCTTCAAGAATAATTGGCAAATAAAAAGTGCAACTATTCTTAGCTAAGCTATTTGGCATTAAAGCCTAAAAAAGATCAATAATATGTAGAGACTTAAAAGTAAGTCAGTAAATGTGATGTCACACTGCGTGGTCCCAAGAATATTTCATATACAAATGTCCGTTTTCACATAACATATGTCTTTCCAAAAATCTCAATTGTGAGAAACGACAAAGAAATTAAGCTGTAACATAAATAAATACTTGAGCGATTCAGTGCACGATTTCACCAGAGTCAAAAAAGTCTTCATTCCCAAATGATATACCTCTTTGAAAGCCGTCCTAAAATGAAAAAGTTAAATATTATAATTCTAATATCATACCTTATAAAAGCTTCATTCAATACAAATCAGATCTCTCAATAAAAATTGAACAAAACAACCTTACTTGCAATATTTCATTATGTATTGCTGAATACAAACAATGACTGACCATAGTTACTGCTGTTACCAGGGGCGTAAAGAAGGGGGGGGGGCAGAAAGGGCCTATGCCTTGCGCAACAGATTTTAGGGGCGCTAAATTGACTAAGTGTGTGAGCATATACAGGTATGTGTGCATTATTTTATGTGTATATCGGGACGCTAAAACATGGTTTTGTCACTCTTGAAAAATTACATAGTTACGACCCTGGCTGTTTACCCCAACAGCAGAATTTTCTGTATCGATCTGCGGCAGAAGTTTCAGAAGTCAAAATTTATCTGCGGCACCAAATGATATGGAACCAAATTTACAATCATAAAAAAAGCAAACTATACATTAAAAAAAAATTCACATATAACAATAACACATGCAGACAATAAATAAATGTTACAATTATTCAGGGTTGGCAGATTTTTGGCACTTGACAATTTTTGACAGTTTAAACTGTCATGACAAAAACCTCCTTGTCAAAAACTGTCAAAAACCCATATTTGTATGTGAAATTTATTAACAACTAAAATTTATCATTAACACAATAGTGCTCGAAATATATTGTAGAAAAAATTAATTTGTCACCTCTTAAGTGGTTTTAACCTTAAATTAAAAAAAATATGTTTTGTGCTTCATATTAGTGATGTGGATAAGGCAAATTCCTGCTGAATTTTCGCAAAGCATCTTTTATGAGCCCAAAATGTGGGCAATTATGAAAACATATTTTCTTTTACATTTTGACATTTTAAATAAGAATTACTGCGTATAAATAACCGTAGTTATTTTAGAATATATGTGTTTCATTAGTAAGAGTACAACAGTGACTAAAATTAGTGCTAATTGCACATTTGTAGATTTGTCAGTGTTAATCATAAAACATATAATAATTCATAAATATTTTCAGTATGGATGCTGTTGGTAGAGCTGTTAGCCTATTTATAATTAAATACAAAAACGCAAATCTATTTTTTTTCAAACAAATTATTTTACCCAAAACCAAAGTACTAAAAAACCATTTTATTGTTACTATTAACTTTAAAAAAATCTTAACCTTGAAATAATTTATAATTATTTTTCTAATTCGTGATTCATATTAGACAGCACAAAAGCCTTAATATTTTTTAGTCATCTAGTTTATTCACAATATTTAGTCTATCTAGTAACTTAGCTGAATACTGGGATAATCAGTTTATATTAATGTTATTCAATTCTGTCAAATATCCAAACATTTTTCTTTTTTTTGTGCTTCCTTGGTTTTGAAATTTCAGTAATTTGAAAGGACTGACTAAAAATAATAAATGTCATAATTAAAATTCAATGCCTAATGTTATAGATGTATTATTACCTTTTAACTCATGAAAATTTATTTTAAACATTCATCTTGCCATATTTTTTCTGAGAGTTAAAATAAATAATCTCCAACATTTTTTTATTAGTTATTGTCTAAAAATGTCCTTATTGTTGTTACATTAATCATAATTTGATCAAGTTCAACATTTGTTAGCAACAGTTGTTTAAATTTACGTAATTTCTTGTAACATTTAGGTCAGCTGAAGATTGAGATAGGTTGAAGTTTGATCAAATTGAAGTTTTTGACAGTTTAAACCGGTATTATACCTATGTCATGTCAAAAACCAAACCCTGTAATTATTCAATTCATAAATAAATTAATAAAATCTAAAATTGAACATGCAATTAATGCAAGCTAAGAGAAAATAAAGTAGACACATGCTTAAAATGTTAAAATTAGTTTTTTTTTATTTTAAATTTTTTTGTAAGGTGGCTAATTAATCTGCAAGCTTCAAGATAAATCTGCAGCTCTCGCTACCGTGCAGCACAATTTCTGCTACCGGGGCTGTTACTATAGACATTACTATTGGTTCCGTGAATCTAACTTTTTACAACTGTTAGGGATAAAGCAACAATTGTTTTGCATGATCCTAGACTGTGTTTGAATTTGAGCACAATATTAAAAGGCAACAGCATTGAATTTGTACACAATACTAAAAGATTGATATTGCCGTTTCCAATGCAGTACAAAGATCAGTCAAAAATGAGGATGGTAAAAATAAAACTATAATAACAATAGGCTAATTAAATTTCATATGTCTTTCACACATTGTTTTACTTCAGGGACTAAATACTAATACAACTTAATAAATGTTGCAGGGCTTACACATCTGCATGCTTACTTTAAAAATAGAATTTTAGTCTATAAAATAAATAATTTGAATCATTATCCAAAAACATGCTGTAACAGATATGAAAAAAAATTGGACTTGGTTTTCAAGATATTGTTACGTATTATTTCAATTTTTTTATAAGATTAAAAATCTTTCAATTATTTTTAAAGGAGGCAAGAAAATATGTAAGCAACAGCATCACTATGGGGGAGGGAGGCATTTTGGCTCAGGTGACACCTTTTTGAGGCTAATACCATAAATGAACTTAAGATTTTATGAAAAATATATGTATGTCAAATTAATATTTTTCCCTTATTGCATTTTAAATACACTTGATATATTAGTACATACACAGGGTTCGTACGCTTTTGGCAAAACCAAAAATAAGGACTTTTTAGGGACCTACAAAAAAATTTAAGGACCTCACAAATTTTTCGCAATATACAAACTGTTATGTTTATTTCAAAAGGAAGCGTTATTGAAAGAGGAAATTAATTTAACATCGCATTTTTATTAGGAACACAACACAAATACTTTTATTGAGCTCTCTTTGTCTTGTTGCTTTTCTAATGTCCAATACAGTCAGGGAGTTAAATAATTACTGGAGCTAGTAATAAGAAGCACACAGCACAAGTATTAATCATATATTAGCAAGTGAAAAATTATCAAAAATGGTTAATGCTATAAAATACAAGTTAAATGAAAAACAATTTAACTAAAAAAAATTGTTGAAGAAAACGCTGCACTTTGTCTTGAGAATTTGTGTTTAATTTAGATTTTTTTTTTTTTTTTCATTTTACTTAACTTATGTTGCCAGCATCTCAATTTAGGCTTACTTAAATTTTTATCTCTGACATAAATAATTTTTTTAAATTATTTAGAAGAGCTTAGAAAAATTCTGAAAAAACTTTTTCAACTTGAGAAAAATATTTCATTTTGGAAACAACACACAAATAAAAAAATGGAGCTTATTCGCTTAAAACTTTGTACATTACCCTCGAATAGTAACTACCAAAATTTAACTAAAATAAAATTTCAAAAAATTGAACAATAGTTTTAAATAAAAAATAAAACAAGCAGACTACAGGCTGCAAATACTAAAACAACTGTCAACTTTTTAAATAATTGATATATTTACAGGATGCAAAAAGATAGAAGTCTCAAAAGCTGCGTGCAATTGTCGGCGAAGCACGTGCTAGATGTTAGCAAGTTCCCAAAAAAAATGGCTTTTACATTTTCTCGTTATAAGTTACGAAAATTCATGTAAATTAATACATGTCTTTTTAAAAAGTTTCTTCAAAAAATTTCTTGTTTTGTAGTACAATCCCTTTAGATAAAAATACTTGTAAGTGAGCTTGAAAAATCGGATCATTTTGCAAAAAATCGAATTTTCGAAGTTCACAAAAAAAAAAAAAAAGAAAGAAAGAAAAACTAGGGGAAAACGGAGCATTTGGCAACTACGGTGTATAGCTTTAAGAAGAGGTCGATTCCTTCAATTTACTGCAAATTAAGAAATTTCACGAGATACAAATATTGATTAACAGAGCAAATATCCATCATCTCCCCCATAACAAAACCCCACAGCGAACGATGGCGAAGCCAAATTGCTTGATAAAAAGTTACTAAATATTAAAACATTACTTTAAAACAAATTAATTTTTTAGATATATATTTTTTATTTGATTGAAAAAAACAATGGGAGAACAAACTATTTAGCGAAAGATCAGCTAAAAAGCGATCGGGAGAGTTGGCAACTCGCCGCTTATTATAGTGTAAGGTGTAAGAAAAATGATAATAAAAATAAATCATTCTTTTACCTTTAACAGTATAAAGAAGCAATAATCATTCATGCGAGTGGCCAAACGAGAAAAAAGCTGAAAGTATTTTTTTGCCTACATATTAGTTAAGTGTATCTCTTTTATTGAGCTAGATGTCAACAATATGCATCTTTGAAGTATTAATTCCCCCCCCCTCCCCCGCCCCTTAAATTAAAAAAAAAGTTTCAAAAGCAATATTTATTTACTGATTACTTGTTAAGAGCTGCTCCCTCTTGCTTTATTGATAATTGTTTAGAATGTAGATGATTTATAACAATTTTCATGCAAAAAAATATTTATTTACTTCGAAACTAAATTTAATAAATAGTATCGAATCCCAAATTTGAAATCCCGAAATTCGGCTCTTTTTCGAAAATACCCGATTTTTGTTTATTCAGAAAATTTTTTCCCCTCGAGTCCTTAAAAGTCCGTTTTTCAAATTTTATTCCTTTTTCTTTTCTTTTTTAAAAGCAAAATGAGGGAACTTGTGTGATTTATTTTTCTGTGGTCTTAAATGGTACCCAGTTACTGGGCACCATTGCATTTTGTACAAATGCTTGGTGTTTTGATTCGACTTCTCTACTAATATTTAAATTTTTTTTTAGATGTAGCTCGATTTTCTTTTTTATACAATTGCAGGAAATAGCAAATTGGTAGCTGCCATGTGGGTGGGTGGGTACAAGTTAATTTTAACTGAATTGGGTGTTCTAGTTTGAAGCACTTTATCAAAATCCATGAACATTTTTTTTTCTTTTGTAAAATATATAATACATCAATTTACTTATACCTTTTCAAAAAAAAAAAACAAGAGTTACTTATTAATCTACCAGTCGAGTAAGCACTGCAATTTGTAGTAATAATGCGTTAATGTTTATGTAAATATGCCATTTTTGGTCCTGTCAATCCGCCGTTTTGGGTCTGTCCGAAAGCCGCGATAGTACTGGACCAGAGCAAACCAAATTTGAGGTTCGATTAAGTAGTTGAAATGAAAGAAGTTTGATTCTTGTGAAGAATACAAAACATAGCAAAACAAATAGAGCGCATGGGTACCTTCTTAGTTTAACAAAAAAGAAAGAAAAAAGCACCTGGAATAAAAAAATAATTACTATTTAAGGACTTTTTAAGGCCTTAAAAATGAAAATGAACATTAAGGACTTTCTAAGGACCTTTAAGGACCGTACGAACCCTGATATATGGTACTTCTGTTTTAAAAACACAAGAAAGTAATATTTTTTTAAAAAAATCTTATCTAATATCTTTTTCTTGTTATCAGAATAAAACCCTTTCCGATGGAATCAAAATGAATGTCTGAAGTCAGTTTCAAAATTGCTTGATTTCCCCCACTCTAGAGCCTTTTTTTTTTGGAAGGGTGATATCTGTGCTATTAACGCCACTGATGCAAGCACACAAATTTGTTAAAATTTTAATATTTAGTACTTGAAACAGAACTAAAAAGGTATGGTTCATCATGTCAGTCATACATAGAATCAACCATTATTAATCTCACAATTTCAATCATTATTTTCTACAATTGTAATCAAAAGTAAAAACTTAATACTCTAACGTGAGTACATTAAACTATTTCCAAATTAAGTACTAGAAGTGAGAATAATTTGTAATCCTTGTAAATCTGATGAAAAATATAAGGCAACTCCATACTCAAAAAATGGCAAGTAGTTTATGAGCAGAGGGAACTATTAAACTTTTTTTTTTCCCTCTTCATTCCCCAAGATAGATTGTTCACAATTATCAATCAAGTTCAAAAATTAAGCTTGAAACCAAGAAACCGACCCTTTGTAAAACTTAACCTATTTATTATAGATATTAAAAAAAGGACCTGATCTAATGTTTCTAGAATGTATGGTTTTGTTTTAACAGTAGCACCTTACTGTATATTGATATAAGTTTCTTGTTTTCCCATTCATATTGTTCTAAATGAATGGTCCCTTGAGAACTGATCAAGTGAGGTTCTACTGCATTTATGAAAGAACAACTGACTCAAAAGCCCAAATTTATTTCATTATTTTCAAACTTTATGCTGTAGAAGCATCCCCCCTCCCATATTTAGTTTTGAGATAATTTATTTACCTTTCAATTCACAAAAAATAAGGTTTCACAAAATTAATCCCATTTTCACAAAATACTGGAAATCACACAACAGCTATTAATATTAAACAGTTTGATGATCAAAAACAAGAATATTCTAATAAATAAAATACATTCAAAAACATGATTACTGGAAGGAAAGTACTTACCCTCATTTCTGTTATCTTTTTGTCAAGTTCCCCAATGGCATTTTCTAAATCTAAACCTTGCAGTTGCATATTACTGAAGTCTCCCATACCAAATGGGTCACCACTATTTCCAGCTGGATTAAATGGAGGAGCACCAAATATGTCTGTATTGTTGTAGTTTTCTGAAAAACAGAGACCCATAAGGAAAACTTCATCAGAGTTGTTTTTAAGAAAGGCACAGGTGAGCACAACGATGGTAGGGCAATGAGAGGCATTTTTACTATCTGGTAATATGTTCTGAAGCATCAATGTTACAAAAGGATGTGTAAAAAATTATAACAAAAGGAATGATGATTTAAAATTTGATACTTGCAATAACTTGTTCATTAATAATTTCTAATTGTTACAAATAAATTTGAACTAAGGGATTAGCTAAGTTGGTTTGCTGTCATTTACTGTAAATTTAAAATCTGGTACACTCTTGAAAACTGACTTGCTGGCACCTACGAATAACAGGGTGGTTTAAAACGCAGCAGGTGGAAAGGGGAGGGAAAAGTCTTATTTTTAAAAAAAATTTGTAAAAGACTACATTTTTTCCTTTCAAACAATTGTTTGTGATTTTATTTAATATTTATTACACATTACTTGTTAAGATTCAAATAGTAGTAGTAGAAAAAGAACTATTTGACCTAATTTACAAAGTTAAAACATTCATGAGAAAAAGCACTGCCAAACTCTCAAACAAAACACACACACATCAAAGCACATAATATTTATTTTACAATGCCATTGCATTCAGAAAACAGCATAATAAAATCAAAGTTATTGTGCAAGACAGTACATTTTAAGCATTTGCTTAAGAAAATGATCCAAAATATAATATAATATTGTTGTGTCATTCTGTCGCCTGTTTTGTTTAGAGAGAAATAAATTATAGTTGAACTCGCTTAATACGAAATACCAAAAATTCGCGAATTTGTTCGTATTATCCGTTATTCGTAACAACCGTGAATAAGTAAAATTTTTAAAAAAAGTTTTAGAAATGCATGTTTATATTTTAAAAATAATTAGTACTATTTATAATAAAAAGTAAAATAAATAGTGAAAAAAAATAATTTATTTTTGCTAATATACACTTTTAAATCTTACTAGTGCATTGATAAAGGGAACTTACCTTTTAAAATTTAACAATTTTGGAAAAATCCTTAATGGTTACTTGTTTTTTAGGTACATTAAATTTTATCATATGCATGGCTTGGTACCAAACGCCTAGTGCCATTTATACTTGATGGTTTACAAAAAATTAAAATAACCAACAATTTCTATATAAAAAATTAATTATATGCAATTGAGAAAATGTTTCGTGAATAGGTCTGAAATTTTGTTCCCCTTAGCCGAAATTTGTATTTTAGCCTTCGTAAAATATGCCTGAGATATTTAGTGTAACTAAATAGTAAACCAAACTTAATGAACAAAATGTTAGTTTTAGCTGTGATTTTGTATTAACTGCGTTCATATTAAGAAAGTTCAACTGTATTTGCAATATTATTCATATTTTAAGAACATTAGTTTTAAAGCAATAATTTAAAATAATAATGTTAAAGTAAAAATCTATTTTAAGACTACATATAAAGTAGTCAAAAATATAATGTATTTTGAAATGATGTTACCTTTGTTTCCATTTGTAATCTTATTTTCCCTGGGATTGAAGTCATCAAGATCATCTAAAACAAGATTTTCTAGCTTGGTGCCAACTGTCGGTGCTACTGGAAGTGTAACTAAATTAAATAGTTCCTGTAAGAAAATAAATGTGGAATATATGAGTTTCTATTCCAGAAGCAAATAGCTTAAATGTATGAATAATATTTTCAAACACAAATAAGATCCTTTAGAGTACTTAGGAACATAGATTAGCCTGCATCAAAAGATTTTGCACCACGAGTACTGTCAAAGAGAGAAGTCACAGGAGTCGGGAAACAAACATCGACCACTGAAGTAGAAGAAATGGTGTTTTTTGTGCAGAACAAAATCCATGTGTCAACACCAGTTGGTTTTTCCCAAGCCATCATCAGGCAAAGCTTAAGCTCATACCAATTGTTTTCATATTATGAGCAAAATGCAAAGCTTACTGCCTGCTGGTTATGAATCAAAATGTAGAAAGCTTTGGAATATATTTGCTGGAACATTTTGTGCACACAATATTGAATTTTGTAACACCACATAATAATTTAAAATACTTTATTTAAAGGATTTTTCACATATGGATCTACTTTCTTGCATTGATTGTAAACCTCTTTATACCTGAATGAGACCCTCCAGAGTTCATGACCTGCAGGTTGCGAAACAAGGATTTATAGCACATTTTATCTTTACACATACATGTGTTACTACCAACAGATAAAATACAAATAAAGTATGGATGTATAATGTAACTGAATTTTTAACTAAAATGTTGCGAGTTGATGTGCATAAAAAATAGATAGTAATATTATATAGCAAAAATATATATTTACCTGTGAAGGAGATGTTGGCATTGATTTAGCCATTTCATTCCTTACATTCTGATGTAACGTTGCATTAAAATTAGGTTCAATAGCAGACTGATGACGAGGCATAGTTGGAGTCTCCCCATTTAAATGCAACAGGTTTTGAGACTAAAAAGAAATAATTTTTAACTAAATTTAAGGAATTCAAAAAAAAAAACCTTGAATAAGTATTTAATCATTTTTATGACATAGAATATTTAAATCAGACAGAGCATCTGAAACAGTTTATAACTTTATACGTATTCAACTACATTAGAAATGTACTTCACATTTTTATTTTTCAAATACTTCCAAGATATTTTTAAAACATCAAAAAGCATATTAAACAGCAAAAGGACATCTGAATGTTTCAAGTAAGTTCATAAATTTCCTAAGAATATTTAACTTACAGTTTGTCCATTTTTGATGTTTCCATTTTCTGACCAACCACCATTGCTTATTTCATTCAATCTCTTTTTCAGCATCATATTTTCTTTTTCTAATTCTTGAACCTATTCAAAAGAAATTTCATAAAAATAAACCAATAATTTTTTGAAACAAAATTTATACAGTTTAGCTTTCCCAGTTAGATTTTTAAAGCTTTGTTACAATTTCACTCAATTTATTTTTGGTCAATTAGTATTAATAATTAAAGTTTTTTTTAGAAGACACAACCTTAAATAAAGCAAATCATTGCTAAATATATAAATATTTTTTTCACATTTTAACTGATATATTGCAAACAAAAGATACAAGCAGCAGGTTTCCAATATTCTTTTATGTTTCTTTAAGCTAGATCTAGAATGCTCAATTTCCTACTCCACAAAGTTGAAGATTATCCTCCTTCACCCTCTCATTAAGGGGGCTATCCTGAATTAGGCCGATCGCACACAGAGAATTCTTAGAGGTTTTTGACGCAACAAGGCACATTTCTCGTAGCTGTCCACAACCATAAACTAAGGCTGACTCAGCAGCCAGAAACCGGTACCAGCTACAGAAAATGTGCCTCTTTGCTTCAAAAATCTCCGAGCATTCTCAGTGTGCGGCAGTCTTAAAATATTCTAAAACAGCTTTCTTTTTTCATTTTATTTTTTTGAAGGGAAGGAAAGAAATGAAGTTTTTAATTTTTGAGATGTTTTATACATATTAAACAAAGAAAAAAACATTTTTTTTACGTAAAAAAAGTAATTATGAAAGATTTTGAGGGGCCCGTCTTGTACCTGATTGGCGGGCGTGATAGCTAAAAGACTACACAGCTTATTTAACTGAACCAAAGTTTTTTTTCTTCAGGTTAAAACTGAAGAAAAAAAACCTTGGTTCTCTTTTAAATGAACTAAAAAAAGGCAAAAGAAAAAAAGAAAATTTAAATTTTGAAGGGTTAAAAAAAAAATTTTTTTTAAGAACAATGAATAAATTTTTAGCTATGATAACACTTATTTAAATAAACTGTTTAATGAAATTTTTTAGTTCATTTAGAAGAGAATTTAATACCAAAGAAAAAAACTTTGGATTAGTAAAATAAGTTGTTTAGTCTTTTTAGCTATCACGCCCGTCAATCAGGGCCCATGAAATAGGTTTAGAAATCTTTTAGAATTACTTTTTTTTATTTAAAAAAAAAAGTTTTTTTGTATTTGTTACATATATATAAAAAAAAACCTAGCCCAAAATTCAATAATTTATTTTTCTTTCTCTTCTAAAAAAGCACACAAGAAAAGAACATTGTTTTAGAACATTCTAATTCAGGACACTCCTTTAAATTTTCTGGTTTTCAAATTAGTGGTGCATTTTCTCAGTATTTGAATGTGAAATTTTAGGCCCTTATTCCCATAAAGAGATTTGCACTCTTTGAGTGAACTTCCGACAGTATAACAATGTATACCTTCAATCAACAAAAATGACTAATAATTTTTTATGTGCAAATTTGGTACTTATTCAAGAATATACTATTTGGGCATCTAAAATGTAGTCTGTTATGAATCTCTAATGCTACTTTATATTCATTTAAAAATAATCTTTCTTTATCTCATGTTAGTGTGATATAAAATTAGGGATGTAACGAATAGTGATTTGGCTGAATAGCCGAATACCAAATATTCAGCCATTTCTTCCAGGCCGAAGCCGAATATTCGGCCAACGTCTTAGGCCGAATATTAAAATTTCTAGAAAATTGTTGTAATAGAAAGTATTTGTCAAATTTGAAATTATTCAAGTCAAATACCAATTATACACAATCTATGATATATAATTTAATTCTGTTTGTTAAGAATTTAAAACTATTTTAAATTAATCTATTTTCTCTATTGTTTTGAATGTAATAAAACTAAGAATTTCACCCACAAGCAGAATAGAAATGACAGGTTTTATGGTAGAAAGCATTAGCAATATTTTACTAATTATTTAATTCAAGTGAAAGAACTACGATTGCTTAGTGAACTTTTACCTTGCTCAAAACTGTTTTATGAACATATTTTTAAGGTTTTTATTTTATGGGGTTTTTTACATACTATTTTTAAAATATCTATTAAAATTTAATGCACTTAACTGGAATATATTTTTATTTTCAAAAACCCCAAAAACTTATGCCATCTAAATATTCATGATATATTCTAGGCTTTTCACATTTCTCTCATACCACTATTCACAATAAATCAGTCTACCGTAACAAAGTCTGACTTCCACTTTGTTAATAATAACAAAAATAATTTATCATATTCTCCATCATAATTAAATATTGCCAGTTTTTGGGAGCAAATGCTAAATATAAAATACAATATTACCACTTTAAAATCTGTTTTTGCTCAGTCAAGCCTAAAACAAGATTTTAAAAAAGTAGTTTTTTCTAAATAATTTTTCTTTATTAAAACTATATACTAATGTATTCTTTTGCAATAATTATAATACAATTTTAAATGTTTAAAATTTACAAATTTCTTTATTATTTTTTTTTTTTTTTTTACATTTCCACTGCAGCAGAACTATTCGGTCAAATAGTCCATCAATATTCGGCCAGGCCGAATATTCGGCTAGGTGATGAAATGACTATTCGGCCAAAGGGCCGAATACCGAATAGTGGCCGATTATTCCTTACATTCCTATATAAAACCTACCACAAATCTTTTATTTATTTGCTAAGATTGATTAGGCAAAATAATGTGTTTTCTACTATTGAAAACAAAAACCTAAAAGACAAGCAAGTTTATGAGATGAAATTATCAAAAAGGCATCTTAGTTACACATTATTCATTGGTTTAAAATCTAAAGTTATCTAAAAATACTTTCTGTTTTGATTGTAGCCGAGTCAAAAAATTAAATAAGTCTAGGTGATTTATTTCACATAGAAGACAAGCAAAATATAAAAACTTGTTTAAATTCATTTTATGAAGAATTATAGTTAGATACATAAGCTTACCTTGAATTTGATTTGCACTTTTGAAAATCGTGCTAGGTTAGCAATCCAAAAATTTATGGTAATAGAAAAAATACATTTAGTTTAATCTTGGGAATGTCTACTATCAAAATGTTGGACTGCATATAGATCATGCAAACAATTTTTTAAGCAGTCTTACAAATCCTATTTTATAAAGACAAAACAAAACTTACCCTTTTTTGTAGAATCATCAATTGTTTTTTTGCTTCCAAATCTTTTCCAGAAGTATCTAAAAACTTACGATATGCTAAATCAAAGGCTTCACCAATTGTTAAAGTAATATCTTCAGCCTGAAAAAGTAATGAGTATTACATTTACATTGAGAAAACTCAAAATAATAATGATAATAAATAATAAAAGCAGCAATGATAATAATTAAGAATAATAACAGCAATGATAATAATAATAACAAGGATAATAATTAATAATAATAACAATGATAATAATAATGATACAGCAATAATAACAATAATTCATACAATTTTTATAGCTACTTCCTAACATAAAAACTCAGCTAAAATAAAATATGTTCAGTAATTAACCATACTGACTAAATAGTTTGCATTTATTTCTTTATTTTTAAAAATTGACAAAAAAAAATTTTTTTTAAAAAAAAAAATGCACGAAACTGCATATTTTTCTGCATAAAATTTAATGGCACTTCCTTCATCAATAACTAGTCATTTATTAATGTTTAATGACCAAAATAATATGCACAGCTGTGAAAGTGTAAGCTCTTGCTGTCATATTTTATATTTTCATGAACTTTGAAAGTACAGTATAACTTTGGTTTAACGATACTCAATTCAACGATTTTCTCAAAGTAGAAATATATTTTAAAAGTACCAAAATGAATTTGTTGAATGCTATGTTTCCCTGATGTAAAAATTTGCTGGACTTAATTGATAGCATTTAGCAGATCTTAGATAATCATAAAATTGGCATATGCTACGTAAATATTATAAAATACAGGTTTGATCCAATCAGCTATTTTTCCATATTCACTGGGAAATATGCACCAACTCCACTGAAGCTGGTTGCATTAGCACTGGCAGCTACTAAGGCCATTAGCACATTAAAATTTTTTCGAACATGGCAAGTACAAAACAGCTCTGACTAATAATGTAGTTTTTGCTCTAGTTGCAATAATGCAAAAATATATTTAAAATACAATTATCTAGATATTTGATAGATAAGGGTTTCATTAATTTTTGAAAAATGCCACTAAACGGTTAGTCATGCTTCATGGCAACCATAAAAAACATGCATGTGACTATATGCCAAAATTTTACATTAAGTTAACATACAATTATTTAGGTTCTTAAAATACTGTCTACACATTAAAAACTTCTGTTTTGAATGTGTACCTTTTTTCATATTTGTCTCGTACACTGTATGGATGCTCTATTGGAGTCATTTCATATCATTTCATACATGTCTTTTCAAATTTTGAAATCAAATTATCAGTTTAGGTGGCAATAGTTGTCCACTAAATACTAGTTTAAGAAGTCTATTTTGAAGTACATTTTGGAATTTTAATTGGACCAAACGGTGAATTTTTCACTAATGTAAAATAAATTAAAACGTGTAATTAAAAAACGTGAACATTTTTGGACCAAATTCATAATTATTTTTTTATTCATCTTCAGAGCAATAAAAAGATTTTCAAAAAAAACTCAGAAAAGTTTTGTGACCTATTCACATTGACTGTAAAGGATTTCAAATTTGATATATTTGGGTCCTTCCTCGCCTGGAGACCTTCCATTCCAATATTTTTGATTAAAATATTTATATGCTGTCCCGTAACTATGCAAAATATTTTATAAATAGAATGTATGTTGCAATATACAACTGAAAATGATGCGTATAGCTACTTAACTTTAGTTTATGTACAACAAAGGAAATTATAAATCAGTTTTAATAGGGTCTACATAGACTGCTTCAAAGTAATTTACAAGAATTCCAATCTAGCATACATTTAAACATTCAAACATTCAAAGGAACTTGTAAAAATTAATAAAAGTTCCTTACGAACCATAATTTTTTTATTCAAGCATGTTGTCTATTGAAACAATGTACAGTAGAACTTGGATGATTCGAACGTCTTTAATTCGAATTTTTCTTTAATTCGAAGATTTTGTTTGGTCCCTTGAACTTTATATTCAAATCAATGTTAAAATTTTTGGATAATTCGAAGTTCAACTTCTTTAATTTGAAGGTTTTTCTCATAGGAAATCGATAAAAGTACGTTGAAATACTTTTTTTGTCTGCAAAAATCTTACCCTACTTGTTTGTTTGTAGTAAAAGCTTAGATTCGCGAGATTTTTGCCTTGCTTTCTGTTGTGACAGATACTATCCTTTTCATCCACCTGTTTGGAATGTAACAACCGACCTCCTGCATTGACACCCCAAGACCGAACACCCTTCAGGTACTCTTTTACACTTAACTGGTTAACAGTAGAGTTCCTTTATGAAGGGAACTCTAGTTAACAGTGAATCACCTCCTAATCCCTCTCTCTTCACAATGTTTGGACATGTGACTGATTATTGGTTGCGCGAATCGCGAATGGTTAAATCATGCGTATAAAATATTTTTTGTCTTTGTTAAAATCAAAAGACTCAATTCAGCTAGCCAGTCCGAAATTTCTCAATTTTTTAAACAGTAGAAGGTAATTTGTTATATAATTTTAGTCCTTAACCAAAGAATATTTCGTAAAAGTAATACTCTTTTTATATTTTCCTAATTTCGTATGTATATGCTATAATTTTATCTTTTATATTATGTACAAAATAAATTTTATTTTGTTGACAAATACAATGCTTAATTATTTTATATACATTAGTGACTTGACATTTTCCAGAAAATATTATTGAAGTTGTTTTTGACAGAATAAACACTATCGGGCATTCGTGGGCCTTAAATTAAGCTACAAAAATTAGACTTCTGTAATTTGAAGTTTTGGATAATTCGAAGTTTAGCTGTGGTCCCTTCAGCTTCGAATTATCCAAGTTCTACTGTATTAAAATCAGTATTAGATAAATTGAACATAACATAGTGCTGACTCTAAGCCATTTTGGCAGGGCGCTGCGCCCAGCGGCCCTTTTCAATCTTTTTTGCGCCCAGTGGCCTCTTTTTTCCCTTTTCTATGCGCCCTGCGGTCTATTCAGACCATGACACATCGACCGAACGGACTTCAAAGCAAGATGTGCAGTAGGAAAACTTCAATCTATGATCCCCCCACATTTATTTGTCCCCACTCGTTTTCTCAGAACGCAAGAGCATTATTGTCTTCTCCTCTTCAGCTTCTTGGAACAACTGGGGGTAATAAGGGGAGGCATCATGTACCTTTTTTTCACTTTACAGGTGTTTATCGCCCTAAATAAATATGAATATCTGCTAGTTAAATTATGCTATGTATCGCCAGGATGCACTGCTTGCGGCCCGCTCGCTACCTGCCGATAATGTGCGGCAATTCCGAAAATTCCCGATTTAAAAAAATATATATATGGGCAAAAAAAAAAAAAAAAAACAATTTGTTTTTTATGTTAAAACATAATTAGGGACTTCAAATCCGGAACACTCAGAGCGGCGATCTCTCCGGATTTTGGGTCCTGATTCAAGAAATTTTGTAAATAGCATCAGAACTCATATTTTGCCATTAGCATTTCATTCATTAATAGCATTTTTTAATACTATATATACTCGCTTATAAGTCGAGAAATTTGGCACAAAAAACGAAATAAAGGTCGTTTTAAGTACGTGGCATAACATCGAAAAATCCAGACTTTTTTTTAACCTCATTAGTTAAAAAATATAAGAAAAGAATTTGCTTAAATTCTGGCATGATTTTATATGCTCTAGCCACTTATTAAAGTCTTTTAATTACAAAAGATCAGATTATCGGAAAAAAGAAAGCCTGCACTTCAATTTTACGAATTTTCTGTATTGCGTGAAATTTAGAGCTCAGTCGAAAAAACAATGATAAATATAATAAAAGTACAAAAAATAGAAAAAAGCAAAATGTTATGATATTAACTTAGAATTAAAGCAATAATTAATAAGAGCTCTGAACAGCGAAAACAAACCCTTTTTCAGAAATCGCGATCTCAAATATGAAAACTTTTTCGGACTACAATTATGAAAATTGTACGTTTTTATCTCAAACATGTTCATTACAATTCATTTTTTCATATTTTTAAAATGTTTATTTCCAAAAAAAACTAAAAAATCCTTCCTGATTTTTCATTATTGAAATCAAGAGCAGTTTTTTTTTTTTTTTTAAGTTTCGGGATTACGAATTTGGGGTACCATGATGTGTAATTATTCTGGGTTTAGCATTTAGCCCCACTACTGAAAAAAATAATAAAATAAAACAGTAAACGGCGTCGGCGTCATTTCGCAAAATTTATACTTAAGACAAAACAGTTAAATACTATTTTCAAATCCAAATAAGCATTTCTTTTCTTTTCAATTTAAACATTTTAATTTCTACATACTAATCAGTTTATATGTGCTAAAAATAGTATTTGTGTCTCATGTATATACTTTTCTTCATGCGGGAAGTTTGCATGCGGGAAACGGTCATATGCGTATAATCCAGCAGCAATCTTTTAGCAGCTGCTTTAGCTTTACAATATTTCTTACTATTTTCTAAACAGGGAACAGCAAAATGCTTATTGAGGCTAAATACAGTTATCTCTTTCCAAGACTTTGGACTCCACCTCCTGAAATTTATGGCTTTATTAGAAAAAAAATTAACAAATTAAATAAGGTGTTGAATGCAAGCATAATTTGCACACTAATTTTCCTCTCATAAAATTTGCGCATAGAAGAATACAAGAAGTAAAGATTGTACTAGCATGTGGCTCCCATTTGCCTGTGAAAAATTATCTTATGTAATTGTAGTGTTTTTTGCATATAATTAATTGTGCAGCATTTTTTTTATCACCTGATATAATTTCTTTTTTAATGGTAAAAAGGACAAAATATATTGAGTAAAAATAAAAAGCTATTTTCTCTAAAGTTTCCACCCTTCCTCTAAAAAGAAAAAAAAATTGTTTCAATTAGAAACAAATTGATTAAGGAAAAATTTGAAAGCTCTATGATTGACGTTTAAAATGGCACCAAGTATGAAATCTTAGGTTACCGTCACCTGAAATACTTGCAAATAATAATCGAAGCCAGCCTTAAGACTTGTACGGCCACATTGGGAGTACTTTTGTGGGGGTCTTTTCCGGATTTGTTGCAACTTTGGTACTCCCCTCCCAAACTTGGCCATGGAGAAATGTCACCAAGACCTAAAATTTTTTTTTTGTTGAGTAGTTCATAATTTTGCAGCAGAATACATATGAAAATGTGCATGAGTGATACCTATATACGTATATATTTTTCAAAATGAAAACTTATATATTGAGGTACACATGCAAAGTTTGCAACCTTGCTAACCTTGCAAGCTTTTTTTTTAACACTTAAATTTTTTTACCTGCAAAAATTTAAGCAAAGGCGCTTTAATGCAAGGGGGGGGGGAGTAAAAAAATTTAAAGCACAACTCAAGGGTGAACTTTTTGAAGAAAACATGGTGCCCTTTTCGGAGTTCCCCCTGGCGGCCCTTTCATCCTGGAGTCAGCATTAATAACACTTAATACAAAAAATAAGAGGCATAATAAGAAATATAAATATGAAATTTCTAAACTGAAAAATTTCAAAATATTGACGAAATAAATATTTACCAGTTTATCGCTAGCAAATACAAAACACATATGCTTTTCACCACAATCTTCTTTTGCTATAAAACTGAAGAACTTTTTGTCAGATTTGTCATTGGCGCAGTACGAAATGCGATGAAGAGGATATTGATGTAAAATTTGCTGTAAAGTTAAGTAACATTAGTTAAATTTTTAATGTAAAAAGAATAAACATTATCTGTTAAAAAACTAAAACATGGCCCCTATGTATAAAAGTATTGCTTAAGTGAATAAATTTATAACTCTACTCAAAATGTTTACATGCAAATGTCACTTAGTTTAAAATCAATACTATATTAATAACATTTAAAAGAAAAGGTTTTAAGAAAATCATACATTTTGAGAAATACATTAAAAACGGAGTAACAAAAATGTTTTCTTACTTTGGTTTTTTGGTCCTGAATGGCTACTCCATCTATAGATATAGTAACTTCTACTTTAGGTGTTTTAGTCCCTTCAGCTTTCTTCAACTGTTGATTGAACTATGTTAAAAAAAATAAATAAATAAAAATAAAGCAAGACTTTTGATCTCAAATAATCTTTAAAATATTGATTTTTAATATTTCACATTTCTTTTAATATTTTTTGATGTGTTGTTCTGCAAAGGTATTTTAGAATGAATGCAAGACAAACACAGACATTCTCAAATGGAGGGGGGTCGACGGTTGAAAGTCCACCATTCTCATATCAAGTGCTACCAACCATATATTTTAATGTTATTAATTGTTAGGAACAAAAACCAATAAAAAAAATTATTGAATAAATGATTTCCAATTATTAACAAAATATATTATTTCATACTATATAGAGAGAATTACAATCAATCAAAGAAAAAAACAAGCTCGATGGTGGGGGTCTCAATTGTGCCATGAAAGATTAATGAATGTAAACTAAACCATTATACTTATTTTGGCTTGATTGCATGTTGGCATTCATCTAGGCATTGTAACTGGCGAAGAATATTATAATTTGAATATATATTAGTGTATAACTAAAATGCAATGCCTATTTATAGTATTCTGTTGGCACTCTACACAAAAACTTGTTCAGAGTATGAATTACTAGTTTCATAGCAAAAAGAAAAAATGGGTAATAATAATGCACTCTAAAAGCTCACTTCTACTTTTCTGTAAAGTATTGCACAAAACTTATTTTAAAGTGATATGTTTACCATTTTAGCAATGTTAGATGTGTATATGGTCATTAGACATATCTTGCAATGAAATATTTAATCTTGATGCCCAAAGTTCCAAAGCTGTATGGTCCCAAATATGACACAAAAAAATTTTATCACATTGAACTTTTTCTATTCAGATTCATTGCAGTCCTCCCAAACCATGACTGAAAACGAATAGAAAGAAATGTATCTACTGTTTTGAAGCATATTATTTAATATATTGATTTTTGTAAGGGATCATTCATAAATGATGTCACGCTTCAAGGGGGGAGGGGGGTTCGGGAAATTGTGACAAAGTGTGACAAGGGGAGGGGGTAACAAGAAGTGTGACATCATGCATTATGCAACATAGCGTGACATGTGACAAAGGGGGGGAGGGGGTCCACTGAAGTGTGATATATTGTGACAAGGGGGGGAGGGGGGTCAAATATATGGGAAAAAAGCGTGACATCATTTATGAACGGCCCCTAATAACCTCACAAATATTTAATTTACAAGAAATAGCCCCAACATTTTTCATCTTTTTTGCAAGAATATGACAGTAGTCAATGACTTTTGAGGTGGGAAAGAAGTTTAAAAAAAGATTTATTATCACGAAAAAAATATCTGTGCATTTAAAAAATTTTCTGCAATTTTGATATATCATTTCCTTTGTCCTGACATTTCTGGAAACTCTGAATACGCCCATTTCAAAATACAATGTATCACATTTGGTGCATGCACGAGTTAGTCCACCCCTGATATATAGACAATTTTCCCCTGAAATTTTCAGTTTTACCTACTTTACCTAGAATTTCTCTTATTTAGAAAAAGCTCAAGTCTTGATTGAGCTAATAAAGGCGTTCTCACTTTTTCTGAACCAAATGTAGACCAATAATATATGTTTTTCTAGACCAATAAATATGTTCAACTGTAACCAATAAGTTAAAATTAAACAAAATTTTAATTATTGCACTTTTAGGAGTATAAAACAGTTATGTAACAAAGGACTGAAAATTCAATTGTGAATGAAATTATACATGTTCACAAACAAACAATGTATTAGCTATTTGTGGCTTAGTAACAAAACTTTTAGTTAAAACTTCAAAAAACATTAAAAATATTAAACAACTATTAAACACATTAAAATGAATCATATATTAATAAAAACACAGATTATCAAACTTCATAAATACAAACCTTTAATTTCCGAATTCCATCTTTTACAACTTCAATTCCTTTAGCTTGATCTACTTCAATGGATCCCAAAAACTAAAAATATAAGATAATTATAAAATTATTTGTAGGGTTGGCAAGTTTCTTCTAAGTGATAGAAGTGGAAAAAAATTAATTAATTCATTAAGAATTCAATACATAAGTTGCAAGTTTATAACATAAAATAAATATATTTCTCAAGAAAAACAACATATAGTTAGACCTATTACTTATGCTAAATTAATCCCTAAATAAGTTTCCTGACAGTGGAAGAAAGTCATTCATTAAGATTTACCACATAAGTTGCAATTTGGTTTCACACACATTATATATATATATATACAGACCCGGACTGGCTCCCCCTGGGGCCCTCGGGCAGGTACTGAAACTCCCTTAGAGGAAAATTTTCCCCGGAAAATTTTTGAAGATTATGTGTCTGGAAACCGTCTTTTGCTCTTTTTAGGGTCTTATGCAATATTTAAACTGAAGCGATTTTGAGATTAAATAAGAAAAAAAATCAAAACGGTGTTTTAAAGTTTTGCTTGTCTAACTGTCACCGAAATTTCATACTATTTTTATTATATCTCACTCACTTATTATATCTAAGCCAAGAGCACTGACTAAAAAATAAACTACTATTTATTAAATTAACGAATTTTTTAGAGGATTTTTCCCTTGGGTGCCACTGATAAACCCTTAAAATTTTCAAAACTGTTTCCATGTCCAGGCCCTTTCAGCTGAACATTAGGGGGATAGAGCTATATGGAGGGTACCCCTTAACTGGAAATATGAAATTCTATCAGTTGAAGGGGGTCCGGGATTCTCTCCCGATAAAATTTTGAAAACTATATGCAAACTGGTGCATTTGAGGCCTTAGGAGACACATTTGGGAAAGCAAAAATATCAGGGGAAAAAAAAAAAAGAAACAAATAAAAACTTTTTAAAGTTTAAACGATTTTATTCAAAAAAAAACTCATAAAAATGCAGAATAAAATGAGCATTTTTTTTAAGAATCCGGTCCTCTCCCTTCTTACTAACACTCATACCGAAGAGACATGTCTCTGCCTTGTCAAACAACACTTGCAAGATAACCTCCTCCCCGCCTTTTCCCGAAAGGATGCTTAGAAAATTTGTAAAAGAAAGGTTATTACATTGTTTGAGCATGGCATCATTTATATCTCACTATTACAAGGCCTGCAAAAAACCTTGACTTTTTTAAAAATTTCAATTTTTAAATTTTGATATGCAAAATTTGTCGCCCTCTTAAAACTGCCTTCCCAGGACCCCTTGCCTGACACAGGAGCCAGCCGACTCATCAACGACGCAACATTATTCAGTATAACTCAGTTTTAAAGCTTCCTATAGTTTCTACAAATAAATACTTCTATTAATCAGTTTTAATTGTTAGCAAAATAGCCGATCAATGATCAAATTGGAGCGCCGAACCAGGATTTTAATTCCCTTTCCAAAAGTTGCATTTTCAAAAATAAATATATGTTTCTTTTTTTATTCTATTTTCTTTCCTCTTCGGGGGGTTTTTTTTTGTTTTTTTTTTTTTGTGCATCACAGTTGAATATGCCTCCCCTCAGAAGTGCTGCCCGCCGCATGGGCCGACACCCCAGTTCCGGGGGTATCGCATAGGCCCCGGATTGCTCCCCCCCCCCCCTACATCCGGCACTGCCTATCAAGCTTGGAAAATTACTTTCTCACGGTTCCTTAGTCAACTTGTGGTATAACCTGTCCTGTTCATGATATTGTCTATCTATTCATACATAAATACCGTGCTTTACAAAGTATAAGAAATAAGATTTACCTTTTATTTTTTAGCAAATTTTGGGAAAAATGTAATTTTTAACACTTAATATTATTTATTGCAAATGGCAAAAATCTAAAAATTTTTTACTACTTTATAAAACCAAACTGTCCTTTAAAATACCAGAAAATCGTCACCTGACAATTATTGAAAATTTGAGCTTAAAGTATTGATTTTAATGTACTTTATTTGAAATTGATTATGAGTAAAACGCGATTTCGGGACGGTTTGAGGCAATTTCCCACAGAAAGAAGTGAGTAATTTTCCGAAAAATACGGAATGTATATGTAAATGTTTATTGCATCTGTTTGATTTTGAAGAAAAACAATCACAGAAGTAAAGTATCAACGCAAGGCCGTAGCCAGGATTTTCTTTTCGGGAAGAGGGAGGGGGCACCGAACATCAGGGCCGTATTGCATGATTTTGAAGAAAAACAATCACAGAAGTAAAGTATCAACGCAAAGCCGTAGCCAGGATTTTCTTTTCGGGAAGAGGGAGGGTGCACCGAACATCAGGGCCGTTGCGATGTCAAACAAATGGGGGAGGGGAGGGTTAAAAATTTGAAAGTATATGTATATAGTATACATATATATAATATTATCTATAAATGTGTGTGGTGTCACTCATTTCCCTGCACTAACGTCATAAGTCGAAAATCTACGATGCTTGAATTCGCAACTGATGTAACGAACACTAGAGCTGCAAAGTACTGATAATTCTCGGTTTTCTCACAGGGAATTTAAATGAAAGTCAGGCATTGTGAAAATTACCATTTTCAGTACCTTCCAAAAAGATTTCCTGTCCAAAAAAAAAAAAAAGCTTTTTCGCTGATTTTTTAATTTGTTTTGAAGCGCTATTTTAGCTTTAAACCTTCAAGTATTTCCTTACATGCCGTGTACTTTGTGTGTTATTGGTATGAATATATTTTCAATGCTACAAAATATTTTAAATACTCTTTACAATTTAAAGTTAACAAATTTTACCTTTTTAAGCTTTGATAATAAAGAGAACGATGAAAATATTCTTATCATCCTAATCCTGGGATTGCGTGTGATATGGGTTATCTATTAATGAATTACTTTTGAAGCATCTTTGAAGTTCAAACGGAATAAAAGAAAGATAAAAGAGGTTCTCAGCATGTGTGAACGTATTATTGTTTTAAAAATATTGCATAGAAATATTCATACCTTTTCTGCTTTATCTCTGTAAGGTTTCTTCCCAGCTATAACTCGGTTTCGAATAAACATCTTGTGTCATATAAGAGGCCCCCTGAAATTCCCTCTGCCAAATCCGGCAACTAGTTTTATTGCACCTTTTGTGAAAAAGAATATGATTCGTGCAGAGGCAAGCCCCCCCCCCCCCCGTCCTCATCGGAAGCGTATGTTGATTCCATTTTGTCAGTTTCTAGGCGTCGTGTCCCCTACTTCTACAATATGGGTAATTAGTTGATGAATGTCACTTCCAAGAATCCAACCTTCGGCGAAAGAGATCACAAAGAATGAGCGGACCGACAAAGCCCCTATATTTTAAAAACTTGTATGTTTGTTGTTCTTGTGTGGTCGAGCGATTGGAACCATGTGTCACATGTGTAACCTAAGGTTAGAAATCAATCATTATCTGCTGATGACTCGGAGATCCTATTGCCTGGTTGCCTCGAGAATTGAGGGAACTGATCTTTTTCCAGTTTGTTTTCAAATGTCCCCTTTTCAGATATGTTTTTGAAGCATCGTCTTGTTGTTAGACCCCCCCCCCCCTCTCCTGTCCTTTCTCCACAAACGGGTTGGTTATCGAGAATAGGACGTTCTTTTTTTTCCTTTTTTTCTGGTGGCTTTCAATAGCTTTTATGTTGTCAACAAATATATTCATACATATAAAAAGTTCCTGTGCAATATAACAATTTAGAGCAGTGAAATATAATATCAAACCGTCAACAAAAAAAAAAAAAATAATAATTAATTAAATTTAAAAATAAAGGAAATAAATTGTAGACTATGCTAAAAATGACAAAATTATTTCACCCCCCTTCTTGTCTACGGTATAATATTATAACTCGTATTTGAAGTTTACGGAAGTGTTTAATTGTAATCAATACACATTTTTGCTTGCTCCGGGAACAGAAAAAAAAAATGTTATCCTGATGGGTCATGCAATGAGTTAATGAGTAGAAACAAAATCTTTGTTTAGAGCGCAATGAGAAGTTTGAGGACCACTAGCGGTAAAATAAATATGGGGCCCCCCTTAAAATATTCTTGAAAACATTAATGATGCACAGTATTTGAATATTGAATTGCTCGTTTTTTCATCCAATTCCTGTTATGTACAATTTGCATGAAACATCATTTATTGCGAGACCCTACCTGTATCCATGTGGTCTACAGTATGGGGAGAGGAAATTTGCAATAATGAAGGGGCCTTTTCAATTCGGGGCCCCTTTGGTTGGCACCGCCGTGTCCACTCACTGATCTTTGTTTCTCTTTTTGAAATTAAGTCGTTATTAAATCCGTTCACGTTAGCAGCTCCGACAAATGAGCAAGCAATAATATTTCATATTGAAGTGCCTCATTTAGGTAGTTTTGATTTTACAGGCAAAAGCAAAAGCACAATTTACCCAATTGGACAAAGCAAGTCCAATTAGGCCGTCGACCACTGTTGTTAAAGTTTTAAAAGTCTTAAAACATTTGTAAGATTGCGATTGTGAAGCATCCTGGGAAAAAGTGAAATGAAGCAGGTGCAAATAGTTACGAAAAAATGAAAAATCTGTAAAAAAAAAAATTCAGATAGAAAATTATTTTTCCCCTCCTCCTTTGGGGGCTCCCTAGTCCGAAGGCCCTCGGCGATCGCCGACCTGGAAAGTCCGGGCCTGTATATATATATTATATATATATCAGGGTTGACAAGATTCTTCCAAATGAGTAAAAAACATGGAAAGAAACAGCCAGAAGAATAAATTTCTTCCAAGAGAGGAAGAAATAGAAAAAAGTTAATTGTTAAGTATGTAAGAAAACATATTTTGACTAAACTTTATTTAATTAAGTAACTTATATTTTATCATAGTGATAATAATTAATACTAATGCAAAAAAATTTACTACTATACTGGCAGAAATAAAAAAATTTTGCCATCCGCTCTCAAAATAGTTGACTGCAACAAAATCTAATAATTGCAATAAATTGGTTATAATACTTAAAAATTGAATTGTTTTGAGGCAGTGGCTGTGAATGTATAAGATTTTTAAATGCAAATTGTAATGGTAAGATGGTAAGTGGGCTTAAAAGGTTGCAGATGGCATGAAAGCACCTCCGCCCCCCCCCCCCCCAAGCCCCATTGTAAAGTGAAATCCTGTTTGCAGAATAATATAGCATACTTTGAAATTTGAGCAAGTACCCCTTAACTTCAGTTTAAAGGGGGGGGGGAGAGTCTGGACCCTCCTTTCCTACGTTACTGTGTAGCAGAAATTGGTAATTCAAATAACTAGAATACTCTCTTAATGTATAACAGATTCAGTTGGAAAGACTTTTTTCCGTCTTATTTTAAACCTAAAATTTAACACAAATGCTAATTTTTACTAAATTAGCATGCTTACTCATGTGGCATTAATAAACAGATTCTTTGTTATTGTGTATTATCCTTCCCATACCTTGTTAAACTTATTTGTATCCCTTGAAAGCAAAAGGTATACAGCAAAAGTAGAGTGACACATCCTTAAGAAGTTCTTAGGATTTTATATCATAAATAATAAAACTCATCTAAACAACATAATTTCTAAAATCTGAAAACCTCCCAAATCATCATATAAAGTAAATTTGCTCCTAACGAGAACCTCTCACAGGCGGAAAGTTTTTAATTCCTCACCACAAAGTATTGAGCTTAAAGACACCCCAATTTTGCCCCTCTATTTACACTACGGCAAGCACTTCAGGAACAAAACGAACGTTTAGCATATATTTATGCAATTATACAGTGGTTACAGTAAAGATTTCAACCCTGTAGTTTTAGGAAACAAAATCTATGAAAATAAAGATCTCATACTAAGGGGAAAAATGATCGTTAGATACTCTACTTATGCAGTTACAATGGTAACAAAAAGAGAACTTTTACTGGTACAATAATTGAACCAGAGGCATAGTGAAAATGTTAAGGACATATATTTTGGTTTGGTTTGTGTCTGCTTCAGAAGGGTTTTACAGTATACACACACATGCACACATATATATATATATATATATTATATATATATAAATAAATATGTATAGTATACTAGCGGTACCCGCAACGGCGTTGCCCGTGCAATGTTAAAATAGCGCCGCCTACGGCGCAACTTGTTTTTTGTCCCAAGCAAGTCACTGAAGGCGACCTCTTAAGTCGCTTCTGAGCCGATAGAAACTTATTTCAGCCTGTATTTTTCTACAAATGAATATCTACCTTGACTTAGGTGTAATTATTTTCACTCTATCACTAATAACCTATATTTATTGATCTATATTTGTATCATGTGGCATATTTATCTTTATTACATCATCAAAACTTTTACATAGCTTTTTTTTTTACTCTGACCCTGATAGATAGCAGTACATTCTTTCCGAGTCTGAATTCAAAAATATAACTGCTATTTCACAAATGTTTATTTAAACCAATAAAAAGAGTAAATTGTGATACAAAAATTAAAAAATAAGTGTATTAATAGCTTTATACATAAACATACATTTTGAAATCAAATCAGAGAAATGAATTTATATAATTGTAAATAAGAAATTTTAATTGCCACAAATTAGTCTAAATGGGGAAATGATAAATTGATCAGACAAAGCCATTTAATAAAGATCATCTGAAAAATCTAACAGTTACTGATCATCCTTAGCCTATTCAAGAAAAGCAAAAGCCGCGGCGAAGAGATGCTGAACTATGTATATGTAAGCAATTTGATGAAATAAAAAAAAAAAAATCAGTGGTAGCTATATGGGAAGTATATTGATAGTGAAAATTGTATGGAATGCAGTGGCGTAGCTAGCATGGGTGTCACCCAGTGGAAAAGATTACGCCTTCCCCATCTAAAAAAAAAAAAAAACATGTAAACCGTGAAGTATGCGTTTTAATGAAATATAACAATTTTTTGTTAAAAAAATTGCAGTTTTGGAAAAGAAGAACACCATTTGCATCATGAGCCTCATAATATTTAAAGTATTTATTGAGGGCACTGGTTATGATTAGCGGTTAAAAACATTGTGAATATTTTTTAAAGGAAACACTTTGATCAAAAATAGAAAATTAAATTGGATATTTTTTTTCTCCCAATTTAAGTATTTGTTTTATTCTAGGGAGCTTTTAAAGGTTCATTTTTTTCTCCATCGGGGCTGGTTGTCACCCCTGAATGGGTGACACCTGAGGCGGTCCGCCCCCACTTAGCTACGCCAATATACAAAGACATTTCTTTAGTAGCGGATAATGGAATATTCTGCCTATAAATTTGCTTTTGGAGTATCAAGTCAATTTCTGATATGCATCGCTTAAGAGACATATCTTGACAAAAGTAAATTCGAAACTGAATGTGAATGCAGAAAAGGGAAATTTTATGGTTCAAAGCTGAAAAAGAATCTATTACTAAATTAGTACACTAAGAAGGCAAGGAAAATTTTATTCTTATCATGGAATCCTACCTACAGTTCCTAATGTTAGTGCAATGGACACTTGCTTAGTTATGAGCCGAACATGGAATATTGCTTTTTTTTTACAGCATTCAATGCCACAAAAATGGCAATCGGGGTGATGTTCTGACACGAACATACATATTTTTAATACGCTCAAGTAGTATTTTTTTTATCTAGTACTGTTTCTTGGCTAATTCAGTGGTGAAAGTTCTCTCTGGCTCTGATTTCAACTCTGTAAACAACACTTTTTTATAGGTAGGCGAGGCATTTTCAATGAAACTGATAGACTAACGATTTGAATTTTGTTACGAATGATGAATTCTTGAAATGGTTGGGAACGTTATCCTTTTATGCTACGAATGATGAATGGCAGATTTCAACTCTTTCAAAACGTATAATATCTATATTTTCGAATACATACCATTTTAACGCATTTAATTACGAATTCTGGAATTTAGGTTGAAAATAATCTGTAATAGTGGATTGTTTTTTAGTCATGGAGTTGAAAGTGAATGCTGAATCTTCCAGTATTGAAATGCTTTGCAAGTTTTTTCCCTAGTCCTTATGGGAAAGAAAATATTTTCCACTATTTGTTAAATGTCCACTATATGTAAGCTGTTCCGTCCAATAAGAGTACAGTACATAGCATGTAATAGTGACATGCTAACGAAATCGTCTTTAGACTCGAAGTGTTGGAGCTTTGTTGGTTTATAAAATGGCAAAAATAACGAACTTCTATAGTTCCATACTGGAAACGAACGAACTTTCTCACACCTTGATAAACTCGAATAGCCCCTTTTTGAAATTTCTTGAACACAAAAACAATCCTCGATTGTGATTTATTTTGTGAGAGAGTAATAATTAACTTTTAACAATGTGCTTAAAGCTTTAAAAAAGCACAAAAGGAAAAATATTTCTAATTTTAGAAAATTTTTCTTTTTTCACTTTCGAGGGAAAACATAAAATATGGAGAATTCGATAAGTAATAAACTTAGAATCTGGGATATTTTAACATCAATTAGGATACGGAAAAACTGGGACCTGATGAAAAAAACGTAAAATGCGGGAAACTTAGATTGGCGAGACGTCAAATCGGGGTTTCCCTGTAGATATGAAAACTTTTCACTTATAATATGATAGAATAATGATAAATATGATGAATTCTTGAAATTGTTGTAAATGTTGTCCTTTTTTAATACAAACGATGAATGGCGAATTCTTGAAAATTATGTGAACACTACACATTTATTCAAGTGTGTGAGTATATTTAGGAATAATAATGGATATTAACCCATTCTCTGGACCGGCCGAAAAGCAAAACAGCGTACGCCACAGATAACAAACAGGTTTGCTTTTCGCTGCAGTCCAGAGAGTCTTTTTCTCCTCATTTTGCTGCTGCAATTTTAATGTTGTTTTCGCTGAAGAGCATATATTGAAAAATTATTTCGTGAAAATAGTTTTCTTCTTAAAAACTAGTACAAAATTTTATATGGGAAAAAAAAGAAACAGTGGAAAAAGAAAATGATGTGCTTGCCAAGGTATATCAAAATAGTTAAATGATTTAAAGGTAGAAAACGGACAACAGAGAAAGCATAAAAGGTAGAAATAAAAACGATCATTATACATAGCACTTTTTATTTTATTTTTGTGTATCTTCTTTTTCTTGATTTTCGCCTGGATACGATTAAATTTATCGTTTCATTTACTTGATTCTAATTTTACAAAGCAAACATTTAAGAAATATTCGATCGCTCTTTCAACAATGCAGTTGAAATCTAACCAAAAAAGGTTCATCTCATTTCCTGGAAGTGAGCAAAGGAATTGAATATTCAAAAGCACTTCACAGCTGGTATGCATTTCTAAGCGGAAAGAAGGTATTTTATGGTGTCTATTGATGTATTCTAACTTTAAAACGACCAGCAAACAACGATAACTATTTTTGTTGGTTGGTCATTTATCTTAAAAGGGGGGGGGGGGGGTTCCTACTGGGAAAGTACGGAAGTTAGTTACTCAACCATGTGCAGTATTTTAAAAAGAGAGGTTCATAAAAGAGGAAATCTTAAGAACAACCAGCACATCCCTTAAAGCATTGGAATGAATGCAACTCTCAAGGGTATAGCTGAATAAGAAATAGGACCCCCCAGAAAGCTGTGAATGCAAATCCCAGTGGGACTCTTCCCAGAGGCGCTTGCGGTGAACATCTGAGCGGCTCAATTCTAATAAAAGCCATAATGTCACATTTTCGCACAATAAAACACTCAAGATTAAAAGCGGTTCGAAAAACAAGCTTTGCTACAGCTGTATGTCGGAAGATTTGATGTGCTTCAGAGAAAGAAAATAAGCCAAAAGCGTCTCTACCGGGGGGGGGGGGGGCTTAAGGATTGTCCGAAATAGGACAAAATGCATTCTTGCTTATTAAAATCGCACTGAGCTCAATTCTCCAAGGACCAAAGGAGAAGCACACTAAAAGGGTTTTGCCCCTGGAAGAAAGGCCGATACGTAGTCGGCCGAAGCAAGATTTGCTAGAACCCTCGTGACGAAAAGGAGTCGTCACAACCAGTTTGGGAACGATTTCTATGGCCGATCCCTTCTCGGCCGCCACAATTTTGGCACACAAAGAGCGGCCGACCCCTTATTGGCCAAACCAGAGAATGGGTTAAAGTAATCACAAAATATTAAGCAAACATTACAAATTTACATAAAATGCATAAATGCCTCAACTATTTTTAAAACTCTATTTAAAAACAACTTACTTATTTTATTTTGAATGTGTGTATCATGGGAGATTGCAACCCCCCCGCCCCTACAAATTCGTCACTTTTCTGGAAAGTAGTACAAAATATTTTGCTTGTCTGAAGGTAGAAAGAAAAGCAGATACTAATTGTAAAAGAAAGTTGAAATTAATACATTAAAATTTTCTCGGAAAACCGTTTTTTTTTCTTTCTAAACTTTCGGAATAGGTGCTCGAAAAGTTTCGGAAATGTCGAATCATAATCAGCCACCTATTTGCTACTGATGTAAACTTTTGGTAATTGCAACTTTTAATAGATTGCAGCAGAAACAATATAACCGTGCTTATAACAATAAAACTATCTTCAGCCGGTGAAACACACTCGCCTCATGCATGGCTGAATCATGTTTACGTTTACATTACATTCGACCGCGGAGCGCGGAAATCCTAGCTATCTTCACTTCAATTCTAAAATTATTCGAATGAAGTAAAGAAAATACTGGGGGATTAATATTTTAATTGTTAAATTTAAAAAATTTTAGGCCGAATTTAAAAAAAACGGCTTTGTCTTGCAAAGCATCAGGCTATAATAGAATTTTGTGCCAATTTTTGCAACCGTACGTTGTGTAGATTTTGCTGTAGAGCGCGCAGCCACAACCTCAAAAGTTCATTTTATATATATAGATAAATTAAGTTTTTACAAAATTTTCGAGCCATTTGAGAGCAATGCCAATTTTGTGCATAGGAGCATTGAAGAATCCACAAGAAGAATCCATCCTCAGAAGAGTCCATCATTAACATTATAGGACATACCAAGATAGCCCTAAAATGCCCTTGAGAATTCAGATATTATGTCACAGGAATCAAAATATCCACAAAATAAGAAAACATTCCCCAAACCATAATATTGCTACCACTAAATAGAAGTGTTGTGGCAATGAAGGTGAGATCTATGTTTTCATGCTGTTTTCTACATAGTAATACATGTCCATCTGCACGGTGTAATTGAAAATGTATTTTATAAGACCACATAACCCTTTTCCAGACATCTATTGTGTAATTCTCTTGCTCCTTCCTGAACTAGAGATCTTCTCTTGTTCAACGCAAACCATAAAGATTTTCAAGCATGCCCTCGGCTTCCATAGCCTATACAATGCAATGTGCAGCAAGGAGTTCATTGAGAGATGTTCATAGTTGCTCCTTGATTAAGATTTACCACTATTTGACGTACCGTTGCTCTTCTCTTGGACCGAACTGCTCTAGCAAGTCTCCTTTCAGATTGAGCATTCTTTAGCTTGTGACAACCACAAGCCAGACATTGTGACCCTGTTTTCTCTTGGTATAGTCCCCTCTTTTTCTGTAAACATTAATAAATGCTACTCTCGAACACTTTGCAAGTGCAGTAATTCTGCTGATACTGATTTTGACGCGATTATCCTGCTTTCAAACTCGGTTAAATCTTGTTTTTGCCCATAATTTCACAAGCAACATCATACAATTGATGGCTCACTTGCCCTGAAGTGCATAGCTATCTTGTCTATATAGCTAGTACAGTAGAGCGCCGATTATCCGAACACGTTGCGACAGGCCCTAGTTCGGATAAACAAAAGTTCGGATAATTGGACAGACAATTTAAGGGATATTGTGACAATAGAAAAACCTTCCCACTTTATCCAGGCTTAGGACTTGCAGCACCTATTTGTGCTGGCGTGTTTAAAAAGTTTTTTTTTTTTTTAAATTTTTTTATTTAACTCTAGATATTACAATTTAATTACAATTCCAGCAAAAAAGCTTTTCACTGTTGCTTGCTTCAAAGAAGACATTCTTTTCAATGATGCCATATCTCGAATTCTTCTTAGACTTCTTAGTTGAATAGAATCTGCGTCGTTCTGCCGTTCGAGCCATTTCATAGCTGTTTCCAAACATTCAAAGGCATCATTATGTGATGGACCTGGGTCATTTTCAAAGCATTCGTTTTTATTTTCTTCATTTTCACCTTCTTCCTTTTCTTCTTTTTCACCTTAGGAAATTAGAAGTTTGTTTGGGTTCGGATAATTGTAAGTTCGGTTAATTGGAGTTTGGATAATCGGCACTCTACTGTATAGCTATAGCAGCAATACAGTGAAGCAATAGCTCATTTATATAAAACTGTCAGGTGGTCATAAAATTGCCCCTCCTAGTGCATTCATTAGTGTTCGGCAACTACTCGTCAAAAAGTAGTTAACTACCAACTACTAACTAGTCTAAACAAAACTAGTTGCAACTAGCAGTTAACTACTTTTTCTGAGACTAGTAGTTAACTTATAATAGTAATTTAACTTTGTGCATCCAAAAGTAGTTAACTACTTTTAAGTATAATTCATTTGAATTTCCATTTTTAAGCTTGTTCTTAAATATTTAATCCTAATAATTCAAATCAATATTATTTTTAATTATTAAAACAATTTTAAAGAAATTCCTGTAAAACATTCCAAGATTGAATATTTAAAACACTGAACAATTAATATATAAATAGAATATGAATAAAGACAAAACCATTTTCTCTAAATTTAAACTTCTATTTTAATATACGTATTTGTTTAATAAAGTTAATAATTTATGTTAAAGTTTTATGGTGAACATGGCAATTGATTATGAAAGTTAAACAAAGAAACATTTTATTGAAACAGATTATTCACAGGTGCGTGGACAAATTGATTGGTGAAATATTACTTTTTGTTTATTTCTTTTTCTCTGAGGAATGAAGAAATAAATTTGTTACAGTAAAGCACCATTTATATGTTTTTCAAGGGACTGAGAGGAAAAAAACGCATAAATAAAAAACGTATAAACGAAAATCACCAAAAAAAAAACTATCATTTTCGTTATAAAAAAACAAAACAGTAATTCAAATGTAGTAACATCACTTAAATTTGACCAGTTTTCAGATGGAACAAAATGTTCAGGTTCGACATTTTCATTAGGAATGACATCTACTGAAGTGAAAAACCCACAAAGGGTGAAGAAGTTTCTTATTGTTTTCAGTAAAACATTTTCCCCAAGACATCATTATGAAATTTATAGCTTTCAAGATTTCAATGTTCATTTTTTTGAATTCTCCATTGTCTAAAGTAGCGATATCTGTTTTCACTAAAAGTTTCCTATAATTTTGTTTAAGGGACCTTAAGACTCCTAAATCCAGCGGCTGCAGTTTGCTGGTACGATTTGCAGGAAGAAACATGACAGTTATGTTTTTAGACATAAGTTATGCTTTATTTTATGTAAATTTGAGATATTTGCATTCCTCTGGGGTATTTCTTTTGTTCCTTTAGGCAAGTGTGTGATGACCGTAAGTGGTCACGGCAGGTGTGGGTCAAGGTCACGTGATTTTGAAACTGGACAATCATCAGAGTATAATCTGAGGTTAAAATGTGCATTTTCTCTTTATGACTTCGAAAAAGAAACATGTAACTGAAATTTGCAATTTCAGGAAAACGTATAAGCGAAATTATTTAACATTCATTTGTAAGGCTCGACCGATTGTTCAACAAAGTTGCCATCGGCCATCGGCATCGGCGGCAGATGTTAACTTTAGAAAAACATCGGCCCATCGGCCTTAAAAAACATCTAAAAGCCGATGCAAGGCCGATGTTTTTCGCAGTGACAACTTTCCAGAAAACGTTCTGTCTTTCACTTTCTTTTTTTCTCCATAGCTCAATTTCTATTTCCATACAATAACACGCAGCACATAAGTTAAAAAAAAAAAAAAAAACACACACAAAAATAATGTTATTCTACAAAGTATTTGATAAAAAATTCGGAAAACTAGTTTAAGCGATCGCTGCTAGTAGTATTTTTTTAGTTGTTGAGTATTGTTTTTACAAAGATAAGAAAATTCTCTGATATAGCATTTTTTAATTTTTTTAACCTCCAAATAGTTTAATTACTTTACTAGAATCGCGAGTGATTCTTTCAGTTATAATTATTATGTAAACTTAACCCAAACAATTTTACGGTGCTTGAATAATGCATTTATGCTTTTATAAACATGAAAATAAATAATAAATGATTTAAATGACATTTTTGACAAGCATTCTACACGTTTTAATGGTTTAAAGCGACTTTTTTTCCATCGGCCGATGGAAGAGGAGAATAATCGGCAATCGGCCAACAATCGGCATCGGCCAAAAAATGCCATCGGTCGAGCCCTATTCATTTGTATGGGATTTCGCTGGGGCTGTTAAAAAAAAATGATAAAAAAGTATAAATGGTGCTCCACTGTACGTTTCTATTCTTTTCTTTGCTTGTTTAGTTTGTTGTAAAATAAAGAGGATTATCCTTAATATCAATTTAAAATTATCCCTCTGCCCAACCCCCATTCATTAACAAAATATCTTTGTAACGAGCATGCTTTAGATTATCTTCTTTCAAATTGAGTTGAAGTTTGTGTTTTATGGTATCCCAAACACATGCATGGTATTAAAATGGAGATAAAGCTTCCTCATAGTGAAGATTTGGTCTTTAAATGAAACTTCATCGTGCATGTGCTGGTGCCATTTTTTGACTATATTAGAAAGCTTTTCCAAATTTGCGTAAATACTGCAATAAATATTATGATTTTTTTAATAAGTACTTTTTCATTATATAACATAATATATAAAAATACATTTGTGTCAGTAATATTCATAAGCTAAAAAATTTCAAAAGTAGTTGGAATTTTGAAAGTAGTTATAACTAGTAGTTGGGAAAAAAGTAATTTAACTAAGAGTTAACTAGTTCAAAACAAAAGTAGTTACAACTACTAGTTAACTACTGCCAAACACTTGTTTTTATTACATGCATACATATATAAATAATATTAATAATAAAAGCCATACCTTAACCAAGTACGCAACATGTCCATGTTGTAGGGCATCAGGTGGGTGGATCCAACTTTTGTTTGTTGCTTAAAGAAAAAGTAAACAAAAGCCATTTAATTTCTAGAAAAAATGTAATAATAAGAAACAATACAAAAAACAACTCTTTCTGAAATAAAGAACACAAATTATTTGTCGGTATACTCATACTTGAACAGAAATTAATATATGTTTGAGACTTAGGTATATAAAACGTATGTATATGTGAACATATGCATATTAAATTTTGCTGTGAATACCTATTTCTAGAAATTTTGACTTTAACATAAAAATTTCCTTATTTTTAGGTCATAAAGCCTTCATGATTCAAATATTTCTATCATTAAAATATTTTTTACAATTTCTTTTAGTTAAAGTACATATTTCCATTCGAATTTCAGTAAAGAATAACAGATTCTTGAGAAGGGGTAAAATATAATTATTTTAGGTAACATTTATAGTGAGAATTCCAAGAAAGACATTTCTCAATTTTCTTTTTTTTACACAATAGCATATACTCATGATTAGAACTATTTTTTGGCAGAACTTAAGCCATATTTAAACTTGTTACGTACTACAAAACATTATTATAACATAACAGAGAAATAAGCATTTTATGCCAAATTTATTATTTTACACTTGGTTACTTACTATGATTGGCTATTTTACACTTGAATTAGAAACAAAAGCTTTATTTTTTTAACATCATAATAGTAAAAACTTCTTTGCAACAAACATATGAATTCATATTGACAAAGCTAATATGAACAATTTCTAAAATTTAAAAATTATATTTTGCATTGGCATAAATGACATAACAAACAATTTCAAATAGAAATTATTAAACAAATGTTATAGAAGAATTCTATTTTTTAGAGGAAGGATTTCTTCTGAAAAAACACACACACTCAGGGCGCTCAAGGAAATTAACAAGGAATAGTACCAGTTACTTAAATTGCAATTTTTTGTTTCTGCAACTATAAATCAAGAGAGGGGAAGAAAAAAACTAATGCATATTTAAGAGCATTTTTTAACAATTTATTTATTTATTTATATTTATTCATTTATTACTCACTTCCATTTTTGGCATTATTTTTGTTGTTATGGGCCCATTTCAGTAAATTAGATTGCTTCATCATATTTATAGTTTTTGTTTTTCTCTGAAACAAATTTTATGACACTGACAGCATGGCAGATATTTGGCGAAAGTATTTTCCTGAAAAAATAAAATAAAATAGGAATAAATAATAGGTAAAAATGCAGAAATTATGCAAGTGAAAGAGCATACATAATGTTCACACAAAAAGAGCATAAAGTTCATGATATCGTTGAGGGCCTCAGTGTTTCCCTTTAAATCTTTCAGACAAATTCAAAGCCTTTTTAAGGCTGTTTAAATATTTTTTAAGTTTGGATGTAAGAGATAATTTTGAGTAAAGTCCATGATATTTTTATGTAGCTGAAATGAATTTATTACTAAGTAATTTTCTCCAACAGAAGATGTAATGAATTATGGAAATATACAAAAACTGAGCAAAAGTCTGAATTATTTTTTGTTTATTTATTTTTTTGTTATAAAAGTGATGATCACAGCAGACACTGACATGACACTATTATGATTAACCAAATCCCAATTTATACGTTTTAAACCAAAAATATAGCATTTTGTTAGTATCGGTAACAAAAGGAATAGTGATGCAGAAATGGTAGTATTAAAAATAAGCACAATAATAATTAATTGCTGATCATTCAGCATCGGCTGATTATCTTTTGCCCATTAATCAGTAATCGGCACATTTGCTTATTGGTGCATCCCTATTCTATATGAAGTAAACATTTGTAACCCTTTTTAAGCATATTGCATGCACAGAGGAGTATGAGATTTGGCATAGTTAGAGTTCAGTTCATATGGAGAAGGAGTTCAGAAAGATAAAATTTATGTATATATTATGTGTCAAATACCTTTTGTTTCAATAAAAAATATATTTAAAAAATATGAAGCATGTATTCATGCTTTAATTTTATGTATTATTTTTTAATTTAAATATTATATAATTTGAAAAAAAAATGGAAGACTTGGCAAAACATGGTTAGCATATTAATGTGGGCAAAAGAACAAGGAAATGTAAAAAAATGTATCATTGTTTTTTAAATGTATTTTAGCCAAGCTATTGCTTTTTGATTCTGTTATGTACACTATTTTTCCACCGATAACAAGCGCAATATTTGTGTTTACATGTAAATAAATGTGCATTTTGCATAAATATTGCCATATAGCTACTCAAATGAAGAAATGTGTCATGTTCTTGCTATCTGCTTTAATACAAAATCAGATATTCCAACACTGGACAATTAACAAGTGCACTCCTGGTCTCTTCGATCCATTTTGATGGAGTTCAACTGCATAAACCTATGCATACATTCAACAGTGTTAAATGGCAAAAACTTCAAAACATTTCGATCTTTTGCAAACAATTCTGGAAGATTTGATATTGCAATAAAATTGTGAATTTTAAAAGACAATTTCGGTAAGGTAGGTCAAGAGTCAAAGTCATCAAAATTATATATTTTGTGACAAAATGCAGCATATGAATGATGAATTTTAAACCCTGGTAAAAAAAACAAGGGAGAAATTTACTATACGGTAAAAACACTTTTATTTTGAATATTAAACAAAGTGATTTTTCAATTAAAATATACAGCTGTAAAGCATTTCTAGTAGTACAAGTAAAAAAAGTAATCATTTAATTGCAACAACAAATGTTTGCATGAATTTGACAATGTCTCAACATTTTAATTACCATTTCACAAAAGAAAGAAATATAGCAAGTGTTTCATACTTAAGTGCAACAGAAAATGGATTTTACATTCTTTAAGATATCTTGTGTTTATATGAAACAAGAAATCAACTTTACTAAAAATTGAAGTGATGCTAAGTAATAAATAAAAGCTGTCAAGTTTTGGCACATAGAAATTCAATTTAGTAAATTGCATAAAAAGTCAAAGTTAGTAAAAAATACAATTAGGAAATGTTCAAATGCACTTAGTTTTCGTAGTGATGTGGATAAAAGTTAGCTACATTTAGATTTAAAATATTTATGCACAAAGAAGTTAAAGAGGGGAAAATACTTTTCTTCGATCCAAAGTGCATTAAAGTGGTAAATATGAGTCGTGAACGAATGCTAATCGTTTTAAAGTAATCAATCAATTTAATAAAATCAAGCAATGAATACGATTTGTTTTAACATGTTCATACAAATTAAATTTTTAAACGATTAAAATATTTGAGCACAGAAGAATATAAGATCAAAACTCTTACTTCAAAACCTAAAATCACAGAGAAAAATTCAAAATCGAAGCAAACATTTTGATTTAAAATTTTCCAAAAAGGGGAGGTGTGTATTGTTGATAAACAAGTTCCAAGATATATCGCCCAGACAGTGAGTACCACTCGGTGAAAGCACCAGTGTAAAGATTAAAACTTCACAAGGGTTGGCATCAAAACATTTCCTTGTTATCTAAAGTCGCCAATTGAGTGCGAAACAAACTCAAAAATATTAAACTATTATCATTTGATATGCATACATTTAAATAAACATAAGCTTGTTTGCAATAAATAAAAGTAAGCGAAAGAAGAAAGAAAAAAAAACAGTTGATTCCTTACTAGTTAATTTTTACAAAAAAAAATCACAGAGCGATAAAAATAAAAAGTAGTAACCATACCTGATCGCCAAAGAAGGTATTGCTGAGTTGTTTTACTCTGCGAAAAATGAAAATAAGAAACAGGTGTTCGTCACGAACTGAGATTTGCAATGAAATAAATTTTCATTATTAAATAAATGTCGTTATAAAAAATTGCATATGTTTCAGAAAAAAATTTTTTAGACAAACCTTTTTGTTCTCATGTAAATAAATTAACAATAGGAATGAAATTTTTAAACGAATAAATTTTTGTCATCAAATTTTCATAAAATTTTGCACATGATTTCAGAATTTGTAGGGTAGATAGAAGCATATTTCTTTCGCATCTTTTTGCTTTAAATTTTCTATAAAGACTCCTTTTATCTCTTTCCCGCCTCGAGTTTAACCACTTTTCTTCCCCGTTTGCTATGCTGATCTCATGATCTCTTCATGCAAAAATAAGTAAATAATGAGTGTTAATTTAAAATTAGAGGTTTTTCTTACAACTATGCGTATTTAACTGAACTTTTTTTTTTTTTCGCTTATAAATTTATTTAGGTCCTAAAAATAGCGTGTAATCCGCCCCAGAGACCATTTAGATCCCGCTCCGCCCAATGGCGTAGATTAGAGGATAGTTTTGGGGTTACCCCCCCCCCCCCCTGAAATGGTGAAGATTGTCCAGAATTTGACTAATTTTTCCTGTAAAACAATGAAATTAGCTCACTTCTCCCGAGGAAACTCCCTCCACCCCAAAATCCGGGTCTAGCTGCGCCCACTGTCCCACTGTCTCCGCCCCCTCTTTTTTTCGTTAAAACTAATTACTATTTGCTTCTGATGAGTAAATTGAATTTGCTGCAGGGTAAAATCACGTGAGATAATCAAAATTTTAAAAGGTTGATGAAACTCTTTTTTTTTTTTTTTTTTTCTTTCTCTATTCCGATTTAAATTCGCGTTTCTACACGTATCTGAGGTTGTAAAAAACATACTGGCATAGGTAAAAATATTTTTGAAAATGTAGTTAATTCAATTTTATAATAATATGGATTGTATTCTACCTTATTTACAGTAAACTAAAGAATACTTCAAAAATTCATCAACATAGTATGACGCCCATTAGTTTTTCTTATTCAATACCGGAATATTAAAACCGTAATCCAAAATACCATTTTTCTCAAATGTTAACCGCTTGACTTACTTTTTTTTCTTTTTCTTTTCTTTTCTTTTCTTCCCTTTTTTAGCCTACTTTCCCGTAAAATAAAAAAAATAAGAATAAAGCATGAAAGAAGGCTTAATGTATCTTGAAAATACCCCTTTTTAAAAAAGAAAATTAAAAAAGTTGAAAATAAGTTAAGTAATTAAAAAAGATTGAAATAAAAAATTTGAAAGTCGTTGTCGTGGGGAAAAAGTTTGTCTGTCGGTCTGTCTGTCTGTCGGCCTGCCCCCCCCCCCCCCCTAATAACTTTTGAACGAATTGTCCGATTCGAAAAATTCTTTTTGCATTCGAAAGATCTCGGCAGTTCAGTTCAAAATTTTTTAACATTAGCGCCTACGGGTGAAAATGAAGCAAATTATGTAAACTCTGGGTACAAGATCTAAGTTCCAATGAACAAGCTCACTGGAAGAAGTTCTTGGCGTGAAATATTGATTTGAACAATTTTTGTTCATTTTTGAACAGTTCAAAAAAAAAAAAAAAATAACATATTGCCTATTGGGAAATTTCAATCCTATATAAATCCTGATCTAGCGGACCGATTTGCTTGGAACAAACTTTATCGGAAAGCTCTTATGACGTAGAACACGTACAGATAGAAAGTTCATCCAGAACTAACGAGCCTATTTTCCTATGAAATTTTTTGATCGAGATTTTCAAGAATATTTGTGAATTAATGAATGATTAAATGAATAAGCAAAAGAATGAATTAATAATTGAGTGAATAAATACATGAATGGCTGAATAAATGAGTGATTGAATGAATATACATTACCTGTTGAAAAGGTATATCTGAAGCAATTAAGAACTTAAGCTAAACGAGAAAGAGAGAGAGAGATAGCTAGAATATAAATTTGAAGCTGGTGTATACGGGAAAGTAGGCTCGTATAGAAATAAAATTTCACGTTAAATTAAAGCACAAATGAGCATTTAAACGCAGACATATGTTTCGGGATTGCTTGGAACCCTCTTTTTCAATGCGACAGGGAGCCTCTAGATGCAAAACATCCAAATGAAGCAGACAGAACAACAAAGACAAAGCTTATATAGCCTAAGAATTAACTGTAAACCAATGAGAATAAAGGCAGTGTGAAGTGGAAGTAGAAGTAGTAGGAAAGGCACCAATAAGAGAGCAACAAACGAATGCAGTTGGAAGTACAGGAAGTAAAAAGCAATATCAATAAAAACAAAGCAAAAAAGACAAAAAGCGTGCATAAAAATGTGAAAATACATGAAAATTGCAAAAAAATAAAATAAAATACAAAGAATAAAATGGAAATAAAATAAGTACAGAAAATACCAAAAACAAAAAGCAAAACAAAGTACACATGCAAAAGAGGGGGAGGGGGGGGAGAGAGGAAAAAAATTGACACAAAAAAGGAAAACTAACAAGAAAACCAAGAAAGAACAACAAATTAAAGGAACTTATGCCAGACCTGTGAAAAATAAGGAGTTGAGGAAGAATCATTAACCAAATTAGAACTATTCCTGTTAATATGATAAGCTTCCCAAAAGTCAAGTTCTAAAGGGGAAAAACATTTTTGAATAATTTTCCCAGAATTGAAATCAAAAGAGTGGTTGGAATTCCAACAATGTTGAGCAATGCTAGACTTATTTAGCTCTTGCTTTCGTACATAACCTTTATGCTCATTTAACCGAATTTTCAGAGCACGTTTTGTCTGTCCAATGTAAGAAAGGCCGCAACGGCAACTAATTTGGTAAATACCCCAAGTATTAAGTTGATCGACAGGATCTTTAAGAGAAGAAAAGGAAAGTTTGTTGCAAGGAGCAAAAACAACTTGAAATTGAAACCTTTTTAGGATTTTAGCAATACGAAAACTTACAGAATGAAAGAATGGTAACACAACCAAATCCTTTCTAGAAACCACATGATTGGGACCAGAAGTTTTTTTAGAAAGTTTGTTATGAATAGAATCAATTAAAGAGTGAGAAAATCCTCTATCTACAGCTACAGCTTTCAGATAGTTGAGTTCAATCTTGAGAAGCTCAGGAGAAGAGCAAATATTAATAGCACGATGGACAAGAGCATTAAAAGCCGAATATTTTTGGTTGGGAGGATGAGACGATAGTCTGTGAGGAGGTAAAGAAACAGCGAAAGGTTTACGATAGACAGAAGTAGTGAAACCAGACTCACTCCTAGAAATCAAAACATCAAGAAACGCGAGGCTACTATTAAGTTCTTTCTCACAAGAAAACTGGATATTAGAATCAATGGAGTTCATAATCGAAGGAGCATCATCAATACCTAACAAGTTACTGTCCGTTAGGACAAAACAATCATCCACATAACGAACATAAAATTGAAATTGCAATTTTTGGAATAGTTTTTCCTCAAAATAATGCATATAGAAATCACTTAAAATAGGACTAAGAGGACTTCCCTTGGCCAGGCCATCTACCATAGCATAGAATTTACCATTAAATACAAAAGTGCTCTGTTTCAAGCACACACGAGTAAGAAAAACTAATTCCTCAATTTCCACAGAAGTAAAATGGAATTCAGAAAGCCTTTTCCTGAGGCAAGTCAAAGCGCCATCAACAGGAACATTAGTAAACAAAGAATTAACATCAAAAGAGGCCATAACCGAATTATTCGGAACGAAGTTATGAAGTTTCTTAACAAAATCGGTGGAATTTTTAACAGTGAAAACATTCCGACTCCTAAGTGGAGAAAACACAGAAACTAAATACTTGGAAAGTTTATATGAAGCAGTGCCAATCCTGGCCATGGGAAGTCCTCTTAGTCCTATTTTAAGTGATTTCTATATGCATTATTTTGAGGAAAAACTATTCCAAAAATTGCAATTTCAATTTTATGTTCGTTATGTGGATGATTGTTTTGTCCTAACGGACAGTAACTTGTTAGGTACTGATGATGCTCTTTCGATTATGAACTCCATTGATTCTAATATCCAGTTTTCTTGTGAGAAAGAACTTAATAGTAGCCTCGCGTTTCTTGATGTTTTGATTTCTAGGAGTGTGTCTGGTTTCACTACTTCTGTCTATCGTAAACCTTTCGCTGTTTCTTTACCTCCTCACAGGACTATGCGTCTCATCCTCCCAACCAAAAATATTCGGCTTTTAATGCTCTTGTCCATCGTGCTATTAATATTTGCTCTTCTCCTGAGCTTCTCAAGTATGAACTCAACTATCTGAAAGCTGTAGCTGTTGATAGAGGATTTTCTCACTCTTTAATTGATTCTATTCATAACAACTTTCTAAAAAAACTTCTGGTCCCAATCATGTGGTTTCTAGAAAGAATTTGGTTGTGTTACCATTCTTTCATTCTGTAAGTTTTCGTATTGCTAAAATCCTACAAAGGTTTCAATTTCAAGTTGTTTTTGCTCCAAGCAACAAACTTTCCTTTTCTTCTCTTAAAGATCCTGTCGATCAACTTAATACTTGGGGTATTTACCAAATTAGTTTCCGTTGCGGCCTTTCTTACATTGGACAGACAAAACGTGCTCTGAAAATTCGGTTAAATGAGCATAAAGGTTATGTACGAAAGCAAGAGCTAAATAAGTCTAGCATTGCTCAACATTGTTGGAATTCCAACCACTCTTTTGATTTCAATTGTGGGAAAATTATTCAAAAATGTTTTTCCCCTTTAGAACTTGACTTTTGGGAAGCTTATCATATTAACAGGAATAGTTCTAATTTGGTTAATGATTCTTCCTCAACTCCTTATTTTTCACAGGTCTGGCATAAGTTCCTTTAATTTGTTGTTCTTTCTTGGTTTTCTTGTTAGTTTTCCTTTTTTGTGTCAATTTTTTTCCTTTCTCCCTCCCCCCTCCCCCTCTTTTGCATGTGTACTTTGTTTTGCTTTTTGTTTTTGGTATTTTCTGTACTTATTTTATTTCCTTTTTATTCTTTGTATTTTATTTTATTTTTTTGCAATTTTCATGTATTTTCACATTTTTATGCACGCGGTTGTCTTTTTTGCTTTGTTTTTTATTGATATTGCTTTTTACTTCCTGTACTTCCAACTGCATTTGTTTGTTGCTCTCTTATTGGTGCCTTTCCTACTACTTCTACTTCCACTTCACACTGCCTTTATTCTCATTGGTTTACAGTTAATTCTTAGGCTATATAAGCTTTGTCTTTGTTGTTCTGTCTGCTTCATTTGGATGTTTTGCATCTAGAGGCTCCCTGTCGCATTGAAAAAGGGATTCCAAGCAATCCCGAAACATATGTCTGCGTTTATTGCTCATTTGTGCTTTAATTTAACGTGAAATTTTATTTCTATTACTTTGCACAAAGTTAAATTATTACTATAGGCTCGTATAGTTCTAGACGGAACTTCTTGTTTTCAAACCGACTTCCAAAATGAGGATGGCTATCACTTTTACCGTATGTGTGTGTGTGTGCGTGTTTTTTCTTTTCTTTTCACTGGATGCAGATTTTGATTATTCTTTTTAAAATCAATCTAGAAGTGTTGTTGTTTTGAAGGCCACTTGTATATCCAAGTGATCATTAATAAATGATGTCACGCTTCGAGGGGGGGAGGGGGGTTCGTGAAATTGTGACAAAGTGTGACAAGGGGAGGGGAGGGGGTAACAAGAAGTGTGACATCGTGCATTATGCGACATAGCTTGACGCATGACAAAGGGGGGAGGGGGGTCCGCTGAAGTGTGACATATTGTGACAAAGAGGTGGAGGGGGGTCAAATATATGAGAAAAACGCGTGACGTCATTTATGAACTGCCCCCAAGCTCCCCTTCGCAGAGCGACTAGGAATTAAGGCAGTAAGGAGCGGCTTCCGTTTTATAGATGAGCACCACAACGGTGGAAGTACGACTTGGCTCATTATGTACTCGGATGACCCAGATGGCGCCACCACACATACGCCACCTTCCTTTTTTGACCTAAGAGTGAAGGGAAGGGAAAACATCCATATTCCGGTACCCTCGGAACTGCCTCGGGATTTCAGGGTCCACGGATTTTACATGCACGTATCCCCAAGTGTACATGGTGGAACTTCAGCGGCGCGGGTTTCGAACCCGAGATCCTCCGATCCGAAGTTCGACATAGTGTAGCTAGCATAGGTGACATCCGGGGCAGGTAATGACATTAGCAAGCCCCCCCCCCCCCCAAAAAAAAAATCATGTATCCGTGAAACATGCATTTTAAAGTAATATATTTTTTAAAATGAAGGAAAAATACCATTCGTACTATGGGCGTTTTCTATTTAAAGTATTTTTTTTATGGTAATGGTGTGTTTAGCGGTTAAAAACCACTTTGAATATATTTTTGTAAGGAAACACTTTGCTCAGTTAAAAATAGAAAAAAAAATTATAGAAAAAAATATATAGTTTAAGGTATTTGTTTCATTATATGGAACATTTTAATGTTTATTGCTTCCCCCGTCGTGGCGGGTGCCACCCCAGAACGAGTAACACCTGGGGCGGGCGGGCCGCCCCAACCTTGCTATGCCATTACATACATCCTGTACCTTCGTTTGAGCAAATTCAATAATTAGAAGAAAAGTTATGAGGTTTTTAGAACTGATAACTTTTTGAAACTTGGTTTTTTGATTTTGCTTTTTGTTTTTAGTCTACTTTCCCGTAAAAGTTAAAAAAAAAATAATAAAGTATGAAAGAAGGCTTAATGTATCGTAAAAATATCGTTAAAAATGAAGAAAAGTCAAAAAAAAGGGAAGTAATTAAATAAAGACTGAAAAATAAAAAAATTGAAAGTAGGGTTTTGAGATGGGGGAAAATGTGTGTCTGTCGGTCTGCCGGTCTGTCTGTCGGTCTGTCCCCCTCAATAACTTTTGAACGAATTGTCCGATTCGAAAAATTCTTTTTGCATTCGAAAGATCTCGGAGAGGATATCTTATTTCCATATTTTACTTTTTGATTTGAACATTTCTTGTTCAATTTTGAACAGTTCAAAAAAAATTAACATTAGCGCCTATGGACAAAATTAAAGCAAATTATGTAAACTCTGGGCACAAGACCCAAGTTCCTGTTGCAAGCTTATTGGAAAAAGTTATCGGCCTGAAATATTGATTTGGACAGCTTTTGTTCATTTTTGAACAGTTCAAAAAAAAAAAAATTGCGGCTTTTTTCCATTATTCGGGCGCAGGCGATAAAGTCGCCAAAACTGATGCAACTAACGCCAAACGGAATATCGTCGCTGTTCAAGGTATATAGAAGGCTATATACCTTGGCCGCTGTTATCCTTTTGCGTGTTCCGTCGCCAAAAATTTTTCTCGGCGAGATTTGCGCCTTGATAATGAAAAGGTACCAAATTAACATTTGTGCCTACGGGAAATTTCAATCCCATATAAATCCTGATCTAAACGACGGATTGGCGCGCAACAAACTTTATCGGAAAGATATTACGCTGTAGAACATGTACTGATACGAAGTTCAACAAGAACTGAACAAGCCTGTTTTCTTATGAAATTTTTGATCGGGATTTTTAAGGGCATTTCTCAATAAATAAATAAATGAATGAATGAATGAGTGAAAGAATAAATGATTGAATCGATGAAAGAGTGAAAGAATTAATGAATGAGTGAAAGAACGAATGAATGTATAAATGAGTGAATACATGATAAAGTAATTAAATGAGTGAATGAATGAAAAAATAAATGAACGAGTGATAACTACATGAATGAGTAAATGAATGACTGAATAAATGAAAGAATGAATGACTGAGTGAGTGAATATGTATTATCCGTTGAAAAAAATATATTTGAAGTAATTAAGAACTAAAGCTAAATGTGAAAGAGAGAGAAAGTGATAGCTATATTATAAATTTGAGGTTGGGTGTATACGGGAAAGTAGGCTCGTATAGTTCTAGACGGAACTTCTTGTTTCATCTATTACTTTTGATTAAATGAACCAATTTTAATGATTTTTTTTAAAAAATCGATAGATGGTCGTCTAACTTAAATACTGTACTTCGATTTGACTACAATTGTTCTTTAGAAAGAATGAATGTTGTGAGTGAAAAATGTATTTTTCTTTTAAGATTTGCTTTTAGTGCCAGACACTCAATACGGGTGTGCACTCTGATATGTGTTTTCTTTGCATTTTTTTAATAACAGAATATACGTGGGAAAAGCGTATTTCGACTAAAAATAATAAAATAAAATAATTTTTTGATAAAAAAAATTGGATACGACTTGAAATTAAAAATTGCGCTAAAAATTAAAAAATAAATTTATTCTTTAAAAAACATCGATGCGACTCTTAAACGTAATTTTTGAAGTCGGTACAAAATTATCACATACATTGTAAAATTTTTTGCAAGCATGAATTAATTACAAATATAGATGGCCCAGAGTTTGTACACATGGTACAATAGCAATCGGACTCATAATTTTACGCCGGCTTCTAAATAAAAAGAAAATAGTAATAATTTTTGGAAGAAAAGTAACATCGACTTCAATTATTAATTTGAAGTCGTGTTACTTTTCTTCCGTTTTATTTTCTTCAAAAAACTAATATTAATTCCCTCTTTTCTTTCTTTCTTTTTTCTTTGTTTACGTATACTACTTGGCCTTTTTTTCGGCAAGAAAACAAAAGTTTTACTCAATTGTACATAATTATCGAAACAAAGGAGACAAAAGCTTTTCCACCTCTCTTCCATAAATTTGGCCAGAACTTACTTATTGTAAGTGCATTTTTGTCTTATCTGCGAAGGAACCGAGATGATGCATCTGTTCTCAAAATATATAAAAGTGAAACCCTACTCACTGATTAGTCACGGAAGCTCAGAAAGTATAAATGTTCCAAACTTGAAATTTGGCAGGTAGCTAATTATTTTAGTGTGTATGTGTAGTAGAATGTTATGTAGAATAGGTATGTGCTAAGAAGGGATTTTTGAAAATTCTAATTAGTTTTTTGTAAGTAATTTTCTAAATGGAATTCACATAAATTGCGCTATTAGGGGGTGAAAAAAAATCTTGCATACCTTAACAATATATACCATTCGTTTTTGCTTTCTCTGCACAAGAAGATGTTTGTTTCAAGCTTCTAAATTAATTAGAGCATGAGTTACAAGCGTTTAAAAAAAATAATTAACTTCAATTTCTTTTCTTCAACGAAATCTTTATATATAAAAGCACATAGAGACGTTTCTCATGTTCATCGCGATGGGGGGGGGGGGGGGGGCGTTGCTGCTCTTGAATATCGCCGCAAGCGACGTTCTCTAAACTTTTAGCACGGGCATCACCGTGTAGGTACGCTAGTCCATAATATAGGTGACCATATTTCTAAAAACAGGCATCATCAAATGCACTGATAATTCGAGGACGCTATGAAAAATAAGAAATGGGGGAACATAAAAAACTTTCGATTGTTAATAAAAGTTGATCACTACCTTAATAATACTTAAAATTTCACAAAATATTTACATTAAAAAATAAAAAGATGTTCTACAAATTGTGATAAGGAATTTATTTTGGTATTAAACCTATTAACTCTCCTAAATTGGAGATCCCCAGTTTAGGAGGTAATGATTTAACTCGGATGTAGTACCTGTTAAAAAATGATGAATCGAAGATAGCGAAAGAAAAGACAACTTATATAAAATTTAAATTATTGAATATTGAATATATAAATTAGAGTATGTTTACAATTATCGCTGGAACTAATGTTTCAATTACATAAATAATACATATAGAATTATAGCTACAGAAAAAGACGGAATAATTTCTTGTTCAAAAATAAATAGAATGACTTTTACTAAAGAAGGATACTGATGCCAAATTTTTTCGGCCAAAAATAATTAAAGCACAAAAAATGAGTTCTTATTTTGTTATTGCTTAATATTGTAAATGTTAATGTATTATTTATTGCTTTGTTTTATTTTGATCGGCGAATTTTACATTATTTATTAATTTTTGCAACTTTTATTGACGATTTTTGTTCCTCTCCTTCATACTAGCAATTAATTCAATACTTGAAAATTTCAAGAGCATTTCAAGTGATCCTTTAAAGGTGAGATTTTAATGCACTCTGCAGGAGTACTTTTTCTCCTCCAACCTCCTTCCCTGTTAGCACTGCTCCTTAGGGATGCCCAGCCTCGAGCCTCCTTAGGGCTCGAGGTAGTGGGTGAAGTGGGGTCCACGGATTTTACATGCACGCATCCCCAAGTGTACATGGTGGGTTTTCAGCGGGTCGGGTATCGAATCCCCGACCTTCCGGTTAGAAGTCCGACATCGTAACCATTAGGCTACCACGGCCTTCTGCAGGGGTACCCACCAGGCTGCGGGGAGGAGGTGACTCCCGCGCTATGAATCATTGACTTGTGAATGGATGGTGGCAGTGATAACATCTTAGCATACTACGCTCTGTAATGTCTTTCTTTGAAGATTAATGAAGTAAACTTCGGATGAAGGTGATCAGGATGGCGAACTAGATTAACATACTGAGGAATTGACTGATCACGTGACACATTTCGTCTTTTGACTAGAAGAAAACGCAGAGAAAAAGCCCTCAAATCCGGATTATCTGCCGTCTAAGGGGGAAGATAAAGTCAAGTTTTAAGAGTTTTGCGGCTGTTCTTTAGTATCTATGGTTGATCGTGTCGGGAAGAGGGGGGGGGGGGTCATTATAAGTATGGACGGTTACTTGCGTTCTGAAACAACTGGTTTTTTTTTGAACGGAAAAGGCTAAAATATCAACAACTCCTTAGAAGTGCCAAGTTTATTTAGCCGTTTAAAAATGTTCTATAAAAACAGCTGGCTGGATCAAATACATACAATGAAAGTAAATGTTTGACTTTATCCGCCTTGACCCAAAAGAGCGAACAGCCATGTCATCACATTGCCCGTTGTATTTTCTAGTCCCGCTGACAAGAAAAAGAAATGGCTCTGTTCGTAAATCAATCTCCTTTGTCCTTTAGTTAAAAAAACAAAAGTCGAGCTTTGTTGTATTCTTTTCAGAAAGGCAGTTTATGACACGCGCTCAGACATTTTCTACTGGTAGAATGGCGGAGGAATGTTTTTGTTTCCGTATCATTCAACAGAGTTGCAAAGAGAAACGCAGTGCATCGGTAGGGGGCGCTCTCAGAACGGAAGTGCATAAAACCATACGGACCATTTATTCACCCCCCCCTCAAACTTCACATCTGATTTTTTGTTTCTTTTTTCATGGATGTATCGACAGGGGTGTATAGGTGAAAACTGGGAAATTTGGTTAGAACCAGTGGCCGATCGACTCAGTTTTGTTAGTCGCAACTTTTTAAAGTTAGTAGCCACTTTTTAAAATTGCTAATAAGAATTGAAAACTAGCTCTAAAATTGTTTATAAAATAAATAATAGTTGAAATAAAACAAGAAATATGCAGATTTGATTTAGCACATGCTAAAATGTTTTCGAACTTTAAAAATGATTTACATATATACAGGATGATGATTGATGAAGGATTTAAACTTGAAATACGGCATGACATTTTCGGCGAAGCACGTGTTCAGTATTGGCGTGTTTTCAAGTGAAAGACAAAAAAAGGTTATTTGCTCACAAAAACAGGAGAGGTGTATTTAGAATGCTAAAAAGTGACAGTGCAGGAATGGCGATCGTTAACACATTCTTTAATCTCCACTTTTACTACTTTAATCGCCATGTGGCGAGTGGCGACCACTAATTTTCACATATATAGGGCCGTATTAAGAAGTTAGGGGCCCTGGCGGTAAAATAAATCAGCCCCCTTTATTGTACTATTGCAATTTATCAATAAAAGACATCGGTTTGAAATGCGATCTTACACAGCAGATAAAAATTTTAATTAGTATTGTTTTCGAAAATACATATTCATAGCTAATGAAAGTTAAAAGAGAAATAATTCAGAAATGAATCACCGAAATGACCGAACTTCCAGGTCTCGTAACGAGTGTAAAACGTATCCACTATTTCAAGGCAATTTTTATGAAAAGTTGCATTTTAAGCATTTTTATATATCAATAGATTGCAACGCCAAACCAAAAATAATTTTTAAAAGTTTATTTTATATAATCAAGATGACTTCCGAAAGTTCCAGAAAATCATTGTCTGAACGTCTTTCCTTTTCTCTTAGATTGTTTTAAAAGAGAATTTTAAACCAAACACCACTTATAGGATAATGAGTTCAAATCCACTGATGGATAGAAAGATAAGAGGTAGGTCGCTGTTGCCAAATTAGAGCATAAATTAAACCATTAACAGTTTTAAATGAGTTAATCATTGCCATAGCTTTGATAGCAAACTCGGGGCAAAATCAGAAATACAAAAATTTTAAAGCAAAATATTAAAATGGCAATGATTCATTTATAATTTATTATTTGTTATAGCTTTAAAAATAGCTTGATATTATATTTAATGCTCAACAATTATTAAAAGTTTGGGAGTGTGAATGGCTAGAAGACGCTCGAGCCCCTATACGTTATGTATTACTGTGCTTTTTTTTTTTGCTTGCTCCTTTGTTTTTTTTTTTACGTATTACAAATTTAGAAAAAATAAATAAATAGGGCGCTACGTATAAAAACTTATGACATCAGCACAAGAGAAAAAAAAGAGAAGGAAAAGCATCTCAATTAATTTTAATTTTGACACTTTGATGAAATCCTATTGTATTTTACGAACGACAAGACGAACGTTTCCCCCTCCCCGAGAAGTATAATAAAAAATTCAGGTGCGTTTTATACTCGAAAATGATACTAAAATGTATAGTTTAATTTAAAATTCTCGCCTGTCTTAAAAATGTCTTGGTGAAGATTGTTCAAAGGATGATTTTTTGCTTTTTACAGGTTTTGAAAACTAATAATTTTGTTTTTGATTTTGCAATTTGGTGATAAATGTTAAGAATATTACTTTTGAAAAAAAAAAAAATCTTGCATTTCCCAAACAATACATTTATAATAGTAAAACTGATAGTCATATTTAATTTAATGTGTGTGCAATAAAAATTAACCGTTTAACATTGCGTTGAACAAAAGTCACTCGAATCATTTTATTAGTGGAACATGACCACCAAATTAAAATGCCGTGTCATATTCGCACTCAAATTCATTGAACTCAACGGAAGCAGAGAAAAAATCGACACTACGCCTCTTCATTAGAATATCTGTGGGCGCTGAAGAAATTTGACGCTACCTTTCAACGGAAACATCTACTTGCTTCTCTCCTTATTTCGTGTACGTATTTCATCGGCCCGCTGTGCAGTGAATGAAAGCTTGTATAATTCTTTCTTCCCTTTTCTAATTCAAAAGCGGTGAAGGTCACATATTGCTTTACGGATTATTCTAGCGTGCGCTGTCCAGATAGGATTCTTAGGAATTAAAACAATGGATTTTTTAGTCAATCGTAACTTAAATCTTACGTCTATTTCTATGATCTTGGAGGTGAGAAAGTTGATTCATCATTAGCAGTAGTTTTATACATATTCTTGAATTGTGAAAGTAATATAAAAAAAAAACATTATATAAGATGTCAAAATAAAATAAGATATGCCTTAAAAGCTATTTCTTTTAAGTATGGTTTTAAAATTTTCCTGCATGATTTAGAAGAACAAAAGCTGAAAAACTAATTAAAGATGGCAACATTTTTACTATATCTGTTTCGCTCACTTTCACGATGTCTCTGTAAGGCACAAGTTAAAAAAATATATATTATTAAAAATGGCAACGAATGGTATTTCTAGATATACGGGGTCAAAAAGAAAGAGAACTAAATCAAAGAAAATGCAGAATTGTTTGCACATGTATCAGTCACATAGAAGGTGTTAATATATCGGTTTTCATTCATTATCAAAAAAGATTTAGAAGGAAAGTTTTATCTTTCTAATATTTTATTCAAAACCGATATCGTTATCAGAGTTATATACAAGCGGTTCGGTATGTGTCAGATCTGTTTAAACGATATGAATTTTTAGCCCCTACATCAGGGTTGTGAAATGCTTTCCCAGCCCGAATGTCGTACGAGCTTAAGTACTCGTTTTTAGATAAAATTCCAATAATACTTGTAAGCCCTTCATTATTCATTTTGAAAATTATTCAGCCAAAATATGTTAACAATCGCGTAAAAAGTTAATATCATTATTATTATTTTTTGAAATTTAGTTTAATACCAGGGCTCGAAAATATCATTAAATTGTTTCATGTATTTTGTTACATCGAAAAATTAATGCGTTGTTTATTGAATTAAGATACTTGATTGGTAGATATAACGAATTATTTTATAGTTATTTCTAAATAAGAATCGAATCTAAACCATTAATCACATGCAAAATCTTACATAATAATTCGTTAGGAACCAAAATTTAAATTGCATTACCAATTTTATTGTTGACATGCATGTCCGTCAACCTGTCAATTTTAAGTTCCGGTGAGGATGCGGTGATTTTTCAATAAAATAAGAAATAATAAAGTTTTGGAAAGAAATGTTTGATTAAAAAATTACATGCCCTACCGGACATGTAAGGGTAGAAGATTGATGTCCGACATGCCCCGGGCATGTCGGGCAATATAATTTCTGAGCCCTGTTTAATACACTACTTTCTTTCAAAACATTTTCATGAAATGTTTTGAAAGAAAGGCTGTTATTTCCATTGCAACAAAGTAGGTTAACGGAAAATAATTCCTCACTTATGAGCGCAGAGCGCAGTAGTTACAGTTAGACCACGCAATTTTGACATTTGGACGTTTCTGCGCATGGCAGAAAAGAACCAATCCATTCGAGGTTTAGCGAAGTTTGTTTTGCAGGGGCATTTATTTAGTATGCGAATCAGAATGTTTGCTCCTTTGTTTGTTGAAAGCAACTAAATTTGTAAATTGGCATATAGCGTGAGTTCGGAAGAAATAAAGTATGCTAAACGACAAGAACGAAAACTAAAAAGGCACATTCCTTACACCAGCAGTTCCTCCTTTGAACATGAATGGATTATTTTTGGCACTCTGCCAGGCAGATCGCTTTGGTTGATGGTAGAAACCACAGAATAACGCGTTTCGTTGTCTAGCGATTGCAACGCGTGCCGGCGTACCCTTAGCTTTGAAAAAAAATTGTCGCTATTTCTTGCCTTTCATATTAATATTTTCGAAGAGGGGGTATAGATTCAATGCACATTATTCGCAAAAGACATTAAAACACATGCATACATGTATGAACATACTGTGTTTCTGAAAGTCGAGGGGTAAGAAGGCATTGCCAATTCCTCATCCCCCAAATGACAGGCTTGAACAACTTCTAAGTCATTAAAAAATGTAGAAATCTGAAAATCTAGATGGTTCAGAAAATGATTGTTTATTCAAGAATCAAAGTGACAGTGATGGTGAACATGAACGAGAATTCGATGGTATGCCTGAAGGTATAACGGAAGACGAAAATGACTTTTTGTGCTAACCCAATAATAAAACGGTTAAGTTCATAAAGTACTTTCATAAAGCATTTTGTGCTCACCTTTCCTAATTTTTAAACCTAACATTTTACTTCCTTGTACGAAGTATTTTATTCACGAGACATTTTTCACTCAAATTTCAACTTAAATTTTCATAATCAACACTCTTTAATCAATTTTGACTAATTTTTTTAAAAATAATATGCAACATTATCACATCTGAGAGTCAGTATTATTCGGCTTGTTTTTGGAATCGATAAGAATTCAGTGCCTTTTGCTGTGGAATGCAATTTTGCGAATGGAAAGAATTGTATATTAACGGGGGGGGGGGGGGTATTCATATACAAATCTTCAGATTCATTTTTCTTTTTTTCTTTTCACAACGTCGCCTATCGGCGATTTCGTGTACTTATTATTATTACTATTATTAATGTATAGCGCACGATCTGACGGAGATTCTGTCTAGATTTCGTGTCATTAGGACCCATACAACGACGCGCATGTACTCTGAGTTCGAGAAGTTTAAGCTTGACAACCGAAACTTAAAGAAAAAATAAATAAATAATAAATAAATAATGCAAGAAAACTTTCTCATACCTGTTAACGAGATTTCAAAGATGATAGAAAGATACATTTCTGAACAAATTCACAAGAAAAGACAATTTTACAAATCAAATCATTTAAAATTGAACTCTCGAAATCACGGAATAAAATTAAATGTTTCTCTCTTCGTTTTCCAGCTAGTGCTGCATTTGTTCTGATTCATCAACAACAAAAGAAAAAAAATCCTCTTCGTAATTATGAATGAAAATTTTGTTTTCTAAGCATTTTCTGTTCATACCATTTCGCAAACGTTTGAAGTACGGTTCTGGAACCGGATTTTTGGCTAGAAACATTTATGTGCCGTTATGCATCACTGCAGAAGCATTTCAATTGCCTTGTCTTTATGTAATTGAATCTTGTTCTTGTGGTTAGAACGTTTTTATGCAACAGTGCCCTTGTAAGTAGAAGCTATTGCAAACTATTGATTTCTAGAAACTGTGAATTACATTTATTTCTTAGACAAATGACTAGTAGTATTTTTAACTACGATAAAATATTTTGTGAAAGAAATATTGCTGGTTTTAGGAGAAAAAAAAAAATATAATTCAATTGAAATTAATTTTAACGTTAAATATTTTGTATGAGGTTTTTAGCAATTAGGAAGCCAAGCATGCAAATTAAATCAATTATTCCACTTGACGACGTGACTGACGCCCCCTGCACTACTCACTTTACCCCACCCCATAGGGTAGTGGTCATAAATACATCCCAGAAAGAAAGCGTCATAAAATTATTTTACTTAATTTTTTCTGCTCAAAATTTAGTGCTATTTGTTACTTAATAATGTAATGTAAAATATCAAGCAACAAAGCTGAAGGTTTTGAGCAATTTTTGATATTTCTTGGCGAACTAAACTCAGTGGCGTGACAGCCTATTTTAGGCCAAGGCCTACTGTGGCTGTAGCAGTTAGCGAGACCGAGGGCTCCAGGGTGCAGACGCAGATGTTATGGTCAAGTGGTCTGTCTGATGAGGAACCCCCAGTGTTTAGTTTCCAAGCATGCTTGATCTACATTACCCACTGAAGGGATGAAAAACTGAGTCAACCCTGTTCAGCCCAGGAATCGAACCCCGGACCTGTGGCATGGTAGCACGGAAGGCTATCACATATTTATTGGCTCCTGAAGTTCGGAAAGGTGGATTTTATGACCACTCTACCCCATCTGACCCCAGTGCACTAAAATACTACGAAATACATGTACATACATACAGGGCCTTATTTACCATTAGGCCCGTGAGGCCCAGGCCTAGAGCCCCCACTTGAAGGGAGCCCCTTAATTTTGGTTATTATTATTATTTTTTTTTTTGTAATTTAATATTTTTAGAAAATATTTAAAAATAGCATCTTTCAAAAACAAACTGTTAGTGTTCTGTTGCTTCACAGAAAATTTGTTTATTAAATTATTTTAAAGCCACAAGGAATTTTCATTTTGGGGGTACCCAAATTTTTGCTGACAATTTGAAATTTGAAAAACAAAACCGATTTTGCACTTTGGGGCCCCCAGATTTTATTCAAACATTTTGTAATTTAAAAACAAAATCATTTTGCACGTTGGGGACTCCCAAATGTTAGTCTGACTCTTTGACATTTGAAAAACAAATTAGTTTTGTGCTTTGGGGGCCCCAAATTTTGGTGTGATTTGCAAGTTTTACAAACATACTGAATGTTATAATTAAAAAATTTTGTTGCGTGAGGGGCCCGCAAACATGAGTTGTGAGTCAAAATGTAAATCGGGCCCTGCATACATATAAATGCATCACACTTCCCAAGCCAGTGGGGCGCAATTGACCTCCTCCTAACCCCTTAAAAGAGGGCCTAGTTATAACGCGACTGGATTGTTAGGGACTGTGGGTGTGTACTTCTCTAACTGAGATAGTGCAAGTGTTTGCTCTTGTAATTGCATGGAATTGTGTTATTAAAATAATGTAGACATTCTTTAAATAATACTTCGATGTATTCCTGACAAACACATAACTACATTTATTTACAATTCACTAACACATACATTTATATACATACAGCGGAACTGCTGCTCTTTGTACTTCGAAGTAGTAGTTGTACATAAATATCGGAAGTTAAAGTAATAGTTTTGAGCTGCAGACGATAATTAATAAATAGAAAATATGAAATAAAATACATAACATTTGCCAATTCGTAAGACTAAGTATCACATTATGACTGTTTTCAGAGTGACTAATTGCATTAATTAATTGCAGATAAATATGGCATAGGGTTGTGGTGAAAAATACAGTATGAAGCTGCAAAACTGACTGCTAATCTAAGATATACCGTGCTTCCAAATAGTTTCAGTACGAAAAGTAATTAATTTGTAAAGAAGATTCTTTATGAATGCGTTTTGAGGGAGTCTTAGTTCTTAAAAACAAAACATTGTTTTCACGGTATTTCGCATTGTTCAAACAGTATCGACAAAATTTAGGTTGAAGCTGTACCCGGAAGTATGAGGGTAATACACCAATTCTCAGCAATATGATTACTTTTCCCACAAAGTATTTCAAAACTTACTGTAAGTAGAAATCATTGATGATTTTTTTTAATGCGAAATCGAATGAAATAAAATATATATACTGATCGCGAAAATCTTCGCTCGATAAAATATGATTTAATAGACAAATAAATAAGTGTTGTGATTAGAATTGATAACTTCAATTGTGTTGGAATCGTGTGAAGCCTGATGTGATAAAGTACAGATAATCGTGGAAAAAAATTTGAATGAAAGAAAATGTTATCTTTATCAAACTAACAATCTTTAAACAAGATATTTGTAATGTTTTGAACAAAAGTGGATCAAGTACGTAAACAGTTGTATTATTTACTTCCATTACACTACGCATAAAAATAAGTAAATAAGTATTAAAGATGAATACAAATAAAAAATGTTAAGCGGAGGAGCATTTTTCGCTAATACTCGTCCGTTTAAATAACAAATTTCATTAAAATGCTATCAAACGTGAGACTATTTATTTGGTTGGTTTTGAAATGACGTTTTTCACTGCCCCCTTTTAAATTGGTCGTCTAATCTGGCATAAAGCATACCGTTAAAAAACAATGTATATTATTACACCAAACAATGGAATTAAAATTTTTACGAGCTAACAACGTTATGTAAAAGCGGATGCAAAATGTCCCCGTTGCCGTTATTTCCGTCGCTGATTGACCATTAGCTTTTTCACGCTGAACGCAACGGCAGCATAATACAAAGACAAAAGTTTTGAGAGAACACCACTGGCTCTACCTAATTTCATATCCAAGCCCTCGTGTTGACTGATTGGTATTTTTTATTGCGTCATTAAGAACGAGCCGACAGTGATTGGTTCATTGCGCTATCGAAGGTATACGTCATCATTGTGAGTTTGGTAACCACAGCAACAATCTGTTACAACGGAAACAAAATGTCTTCGTCGCCTTTAGTGTGAACGCACCCTTATACTATGCATGATTTTAAGTTATTAGTACATAACCAACCTTAGTGACATGTTTACAGGTGATGATAATTACTGTATAGCCTAACTTCTGAAGATTCAACATTCACGCGGATGTTAAAGTTGACTCCTGACCTCTTTAAGAAATCTCGTCGTCAAGTGCAGGAAAGAGAACGCAAGGTTATTGATTCATGGATAAACACGAAAATGCAAATTTAGCTCTGTGGGAAGGGAAATGAAAAGCTTCAGTTAGAAAGTTCTGCAGAATTTATTACATGTTTTGACGATTACTAAGAGCAATTAAGAAACGAAAGTTTACGAAAGAAAGTTGGGTGTTATAGGTGTTTACGCATATATTGAACCGAAAAGTTCGAAGGATAGAATATTTGCATGGAAGAATTTTGAATTGTAGGTTGTTTTTATACAATAAATATTAATTTACTGCTGAATGGGGTTGTTGTATTTGCTTAATGAAGTGATATTGTAGGTTCAAAGGCAAAAGAACGTGTAATATTCAGATTCAATATGACACACTTCAAAGGGTTTTTGCAAAGAAAACCCAATTTGAAAAGAAAAAAAAAACCGCTATATTTCGGAGCATTTCAAATCCCAGTACCCTTCAAAAGGATATGTTTAAAGTAAAAAACATTATTATTAAATTTAATGTAAGGATTAAAACTTTTTTTTTCTGTCTGCACTGGAAAATTTGCTGGAAATAAATAAATAAATAGATGGTGAAATCCATCAAACGTAAATGAACAAATTAAACTGCATCGTAAACGCTGTTTTCTCCTCATATTTACTAAATGTAGCTGTGAGAAATTTAGTTCTCTGAGTTGCGTTAAATTTTAAGCTTCAGAGGTTGGCTCGCTCTACTATGTACTAATTTTAAAGACCCATTCGTATTCTTCAAAAAACGGTAGTGAAAACTAATTCTTCAGTTATGTGAAGAGTTTAGGTGGTGGTGTATCTTATTAAAAAATTATTCAATAAAAATAAAGAATAACAAGATATTCCGTCTAGAGCTAAACGAACCTACTTTCCTGTACACACCAATTCAAATTTATAATCTAACTATATATCTCTCTCTCTGTCTCATTTAGCTTTAGTTATTAATTACTTCAAATATACCTCTTTCGTCATATACATTTATACATATTCATTCATTCATTCAGTCACTCACTCATTCATTTATTCCTTTATTCATTCATTCATTTACTCATTTATGTACTTATTCATTCTTTCTTTCACCCATTCATTCATCCACTCAGAAATATCAGTTAAAATCCAGCTCAAAAAATTTCATAGGAAAGTAAGCTCGTTTAGTTCTGGTTGAACACTTTCTACGCCATAAGGTAAAGTTTGTTGCAAGCTAATGTTAAGATTTTTTGAACTGTTCAAAATTGACCGAAAAAGTGTTTAATTCAAAAAATAAAATATTGGAATGAGGCGTCCTCGCCAAAATCTTTCGAATGTAAAAAAAAAAAAAAAAAAAATTAATAAAAAAATCTGTCAAATCGGACAATTCCCTCAAAAGTTATTAGAGGGGGGGGGGGGGACAGACTGACAGTCCCACATTTTCCCCATCTTAAAACAGTACTTTCATATTTTTTATTTTTCAATCTTTATTTAATTACTTCTCTTGTGTTTGACTTTTCCTTATTTCTAACGATATTTTTACCATACATTAAACCTTCTTTCATACCCAATTTTATTAATTTTTTTTTACTGGAAAGTTAAACTCTAGAAGCTAAAAATGGGAAAAAAATATCTATCTAATTCTGGGTAGCCCAGAATCTTTTCTGAAGTAACATAATGACAACCAACATTTCAAAATTTACCCCTAACTTTCATCTGCGCACAGGGTTTAAAAACATTTTGATAATGTGATTCCTAACCATTACACATACCATCAGAGTCAAATAGTCGAAATGGCTTACTTTCAAGTAATCAAACTCGGAGGAGCAGCTCATAAAATGACAGAGCTATCATATTTTCTGCTGATATTACTTATCTCAGAGGAAAATAGCTTCGGTTCTTCAAATAGATGTTTGTATCTTAAGAAGACGAAGGTGTGTCAACACATTTACTACATTTACATTCGTCTTTTTACCTTGGACTCTGACGGTCGTTACGTCAAACACACCTGTCCAAGCATCCTTTTCCATGATTTCCTAAAAACATCGTATTTTTGCCCTACATTTTATAGCTGCCACATGTAGATTCTAACGACTTTTCAGGAGCATGCTCAGTGCATATTTCTTTAATAGCCTTCAAGAATTTATTTATTTCCGTATGAACAACGATGCCATCTAAAAAAAGAAGTTTTAATTGATTTTATTGCATTACCTATCGTTTACAGCCGGCAAATTGCTGTTCTTACTCCTACGAAATGTTGTCTATAGGGTTTGTTGTTTCTGTAGTTTTACGTACAATAATTTCTCACATATACGACATGGCAAGGGGACGACCAAAAAAAAAAAAAAATAATAATAATAATGCGTATATGAGAAGTACGAATAAACAAAATACAACTTTATTTCCACAGCTACATTTACTGCAGATCAAACTTACTCAAAATGTTAAAAAAAAAAGAAAAATGCAGAAAAATATAGAGGGAACAGCAGTGTAATTTTAATGAATTAATTTTAGAGTAAAAAACAATGTTAACAGGAAAGAATAATAATAATTTAAAAAAAAACTGCGTAACGTAGAGTATACTTTTATTTCTTAATGTATTTCAAAAAATTAAGTTTTTTTCTTCACACAATTTAAAATATCCGTTTTAATATCATTACAATGTTCATGCTTTAAAGCAGGCACATCAGCATTTTATACAATGCTGGAGAATCGTGTGTAAAGTTAAAATTGTCCTCGAAACTGCCAAAGGGGTTCCTGATATTAAATTTCTTTCATCACTGTCACTCTCTCTTCGTTATTGTCTTTTTGAAAACCATTGGCAATTTTTTATGCGCTTTTTAATTCGGATATCGGCACGCTTTTGTCCGCAGCAGTAATCATCAAAACTAAATAAATAACGTTCAAGAGTTTTTATTTTCAGTCAATCTCTTACACAAGAAGGCTCTGAAATATAAATTCGTTCACTTCAGTTTCATTAACACCACAGATTAATTTTGAAGAGCAGAATACTGTGAAGAATAGGGGATGCTCATTGCAGTCATTTTACCGACGCATAACTGATTGATTGATGTTTCTTACTAAGGCGAAAATGAACGTAGAATGGCAGTGTCGGTGGATTTTCAAGATGTAGAAAATCGTCTGCGCCCATGTCGTATGGTTATGCGTAGGGTTGCAAGTTTGTAGCGCCGCGAATTCCCGCGATGATTTTCGCGATTTTTAGAGCTTTTTCCTGAATTCCGCGAATTTTTCTTCTTTTATTTTTTGTAATCATTCACTCGCGAAATGTCCGATTTTTTAAAAATTTCAGAAACTAAGGATAAAATCTGAGCACCCAAAGTCTAAAAAGGCTCTAAACTTGTGCAAATAAAAAAATCAAGATTTTTTTTGAAAGCAGTAGCAGTAAACAGATTTTGCCAACTAGCCTAAAAATGTTTTAATGTATGCTTTAGTTTTTGATCCTAGTCAATACAAATATTTAAATGCTTTTAACGAAGTTGATAATCCTTCCATTTTTAAAAATATCCCTATGTTTTACGATGAAGAATAACTTTCATTGTTGATCTGCTATATTTTGTTATATTTGTGTTCTTGCGAACATTTCGCGAAATTTGCGCGAATGTCCCGCGAATTTCGCGCTCTTTTTTCCGCGACAAACTTGCAACCCTAGTTATGCGGCATGTAAAAAATCCCTTGAGTAGACATTTGACTTGGATGCTCTCGCTGAAATCAATTCCTAGTGCAATTTCGCATCAGCAGAGTCCGTGTGCTAACCCTTTCAGTTGGAGAAACCGTAAGTCGAAGTTTTCATGCGGCGATGGTACTACACTCATTGGGGCGCCGCTGAAGGAAATGGTACTAATATCTGGGGATAGCACTAGGTCTGCAATTGGCAGAAGTCAATAGCAGCCCATTAGAATAAAAATTAGAATTGTATTATGGGTTTGCCGCCCTCCATCCACTGGATAATCGTTAAATAGAAGTACGAATTGGTTATTGCCAATAAGAAAGAGTTTCACGCATTTATAAGTATTCATTTCTGTTACTAAAGGGGTAAAAAACCAATCTGAGTACTCTGAACTGTACTCTCAAAATCTGAGCACTCTAATATAAAATTCTTTTTTTTCATACCTAAGGCTTCACGAGACCTCTTTGGTAGTGTTAGTGAAACAGCGACGGTTTTGGGAACAGAAATGTGACGTAAATTATGCATTCAGTTTGCCACACTATATTATAAAACTTTTAACGTTTTATTATTTGTATTTTTCAATCGAAGTATTTATATACGCTTGAGCGCGCGCGAGCGTGTACAACACCTAGATGTATCTATCCCACTTTCATGTTTAACTTACAAAATATTTTAGTCCATTTTCTGTCGTTTTTTCTAATAGCATTTTATTACACAGTTGTAACATGCTTGCCTACGGTTTAAACTAATATCATTTCATTTCACTTTGAAATTATTATTATTATAGTCATTTTTTTAGATAAATATAACAGATGCCAACTTTAATATTTATTTAACTCAAAACGGGACCTTTTTTGGCCCTCCATACGAATGTGCTGCATTAGTATAGTTGTGTTGAAGGCAGCGTCCCCGTTGAATATCTGTTTCGTTTTACATTGATAAGACATGGTAAAGGTTTAATAGAACGCAAAGTGTCCTTTTTCCTGGATGAGAAAGAATTCACGTAGCAACTCATGAAAGGCATTGGCGCTTTGAATGAGATGAAAGGATATTACATTTTCTCGACATTTAAAAGTGACATTTTATTTCCTGATTCATTCTTTTTGAAGTGTAAGGTGCCAAAATTATCAGAGCGTTTCATTTTTCATAGAGGTGTTCTATAGATTATTCCTGTCTTGGTTTCTCATGCGTTGGATTTGAGAGAAAAAAAGAGATATTTGACACGTACGTTGACACCACCACCGAAACTGGTAATCAGTACTGAGCAAACAGTTGACAATCTAAAAGATAAATAAACAGTGGATTAAAGTCAAAACAGTTTCAGTTAACCTCCACATTTATTATTTGTTTTTCTTTTTTTTGTGAAAGAGATGAATCGAGTAGTCTTCTGTAACCATTGGTACCTGCAGAAATATTATGTAAACCTTCTGATCTGTCACGTCATAAAAGTTAAGTTCCACTTCGGAATTTTGAAATTGTGAATGATGTATTCACGTAAACACAATTCAGAAAAGCGTTCCCTCTCCAATCGATCAAATTTATTTTAAGCGCAGCTATTGCATAATACTTGCCGATCTAAAAGTTGATGGCGTGTGTCCTAAAACAGATGTTGTAATAAAACAGCAGATCCTACTTAACATATTATTCAATAAAACTGTTGTTACAGTGGTGAATGTTTGTTCTAAAGATCATTGAAAAATCGGGAATTTTCTAAAAAGTTTGTTCAAACAAGGGTAAAATTTTGTAAAAAAAAAATTTTAACAACCGTAAATTTTGTAAAACGTCCGTTTTAAAAATCGCCATATTGCGAAAAGTTCATTTTAGTGATCGCTAAGTTCGTTTTAAAAATCGAGAATTTTCTAAAAATTACTTTTTTTATCATCGCAAATTTTGTAAATCGTCCATCTTAGCAATCGTGAATTTAGTTAAAAGTCTATTTCAATGACCGCAAATTTTGTAAAAAGTTCGTATTAAAAATTGCTATTTTTATAAAAAAATTCCTTTCTACAAAAGCGAGTTTGTTATGCGTGCTTACTAATTCTTCACTTTTATTTTTTACTCCCTATATTTTAGATTCTTTAATTTTATATTATGAACATGAGATTTTTTTCAGAAAATAAGTTTTGGAATTAGGAAAGCGTTCCTCGTTGTAAACACCTCAAACCCAGTTATGATTTTGGACATCTTACAGTTTGAAAACTTGCTAATTAAATGCTTATTTCTATTCAATTTCATTGCATTTTATCACTAATATGAATTTTATTTCAGTTTAATTGGACTGCGGTCAGGACAATATTTCTTTGCCTCGAATTGTTAACCCGGTCCTGAATTAACACCTACTGCAGTTTGCAAAATTATCTTCAAAGTAAATATTCAATTCTATTTTTGCTTTATTTACATTTAGTATATTATAAATATTATGAAATTTGTTTCAGCTAAAATGTTTCGGGGAAATCACAACCTTTCCTTGCCTTAAATTCTTCATTCCAGTTTTGATTTTGCATCTCCTACTGTTCTACAGTTATCAAATCCGGCGCTTTATTTGGGAATGAATATGAATTCCAGGTTACAACCAAGAGCAACATCCCACAAAGACATTTTGTAGCAATTCCTTTCCAAGTCACGCGCATTTTTTTTTTACGCAGAACTAACGCACAATGTATATGACAGCTGGATTTTCCTATTGTTTAAGCCCTTGGCGTAAAAATTGAACAATACCTGCACAAGAACAGGGCGATGGGGATAGAGGATATAATGTTGTTTTATAGAATTATTGACCAAAATTTTACGCTTCGGTGATAGATTCGTTCATTTCTATGGAACATGTCTTATTTTTCTCTTTTTCTTTCTTTTGTGACATTCAGTGTCGTATTTTTGGAATTTAACTGTCTATTTCAATGCTAAAAACAAATCATTTTGAAGGAAAAAAGATTGTTTTGCAACTTTAAAATATACCTACCATATAATCCCGAATGCCACCCGTACGTACTTTTTTTCCACGAAGTTATTCAAATCTCAGGTTACTTTTGAAATTATAAGAAAATAATATTTCAATTTGGTTGTAGGCACTTGGAATAGTTTACCGGAAGCTACTGTCGCTTGTAATGGGGTAATAAGTTTGAAGATGGCTATTGATCTTCACAGAGAATTGATAAATTGACAGAGCCTGTTGCTGGTCGTCACTTTTGTATTGTACTATATTTGTAAAAAATGTTTCTAAAACGAGTAATGATGCAGCTCTTAATCAACCATTAAATATTGTGCAAGCGCATCGGGTATATTCCGACTGTATATCAGGTATGGTACAGTGCTCTTTATCTGATTTTCTTGTGTGAAAGAAGCATTTTATCTTGTTCATTCAGACTGAAATTGAATTTTTATGTATATGCCAAGTATGTTTTAATCTATAAAAATCGTAACTTCAAGTTCAAGGCTAGTGTTTTTAATTCTTGTCATTATCATGGCCTATAGAAAGCAACTAAAATGTACATTACTTTTGCGCATTAAATATATTCTGGTTTTGAAAGTATTGCCATTGAATAAAAATTATACCTATTGAAAATTTCTAGACTAATACGATATGCTATTTTTGATGTTCTATACCCTTAGCAACACAGTATAGAAGGGTTGTGCGCTGAGAGTTATTATTTTCAGGAAAAGATAGGAAATATTTTCAGACATATTATATTATTTGTAAATGAAATTTAAGGTCCATGGGAAATATGCATTTGATGGAATTAGCGTAAAAGTTAAACTTTAGTGCTCGCAATTTGTTGGTTGAGCATTAATGTAATAGGTCATTCCACGTCAAGTGATCCAAAATTACAGAAAAAATTTACCTCACCTTCTTTGATTTTTTTCAAATTTGGCTTATCAACTGCACCCCTAAAGGTAATTAAAAATCCAAATTTTTAGATTTTTATCTTGTTTAGTTTTTTAGTTATCAAGCTTTGATTTTGTAAAAAACACATTTTTACATGCATGCTTCAACACAAAACAGACCATAACTCACCAACAAATAGAGATAAAAAGTTCTAGTAAAAAGCATTTTGAAGTATATTGAATGCAGTTTCATAGGATATGCATCATGACAAATTTTATCAAAATTTTAAATTTTAAAAAATGACCTTAAAATTTAAATTTTAAATTTCTCAAAAAACGTAACATTAATTTTTTTTTAAAAATTCTCAAATATTTCTGTGCATTTATCTTTGTCTATGCAAAATTTCAGCTTGGGGACTCAATGGGATCATATTTTTCCGAATTTTCAAAAATATTTGATTTACCAAAAAATGAACATTTTTGTGATTCAAGCTATTTTAAGATGATGGTTTCTTAAAGGAGATGATTTAATTAGCCTTCTAAACACATCTATGCATGAATGAACAAGCATGGACACGTCTGTGCATAAATAAACAAGTTTTATTTGGGGGAGGGGGGCAACGAATACATTCACATTTTTGTCTTATCATAGCTATTTCAAAGTATTGTTTTCAAATAATTCAATAGTTTTTTTAAATGAACAAATTGATTTATTTTATGCATTAAAAATAATTTTTTCTGATTAATTCTCAGATTTCAGATATATTTTAATGAGATATTAATCATATGAGGGGAAGAAAAGTACGTCTATTTAAATTACTTCAGCCAGTCAACACCTTTCATCATATTCACATGTAATGTACCCTTTCAGGTTTGTCATAGATTTGAGCTTTCTTCAAAGAATTTCTGTTTCTGAAAGTTATTACTATGTGAACACAATTTTGTAGTAATTTCATGTTCACTGAATGGAACAAATCTGTGAAACTTCTGTGTTCCTTCGACTGATAGTGCTCTTAAAAATCTATCCTTTTATGAACTTCCTTTCTTCTGAGTATTCCTGAACAGTTACATAAAAAAACTGTATTAAAGGAATGTTCATAACACTTCAATTGAAAAGTTGAACTGCTGTCAGAATTTGATCTGAATGCAGTTTTTGAAAGCTAGCTTTGGCAGTAAGACGTTTCACTGTCCCGCCCAAGTCAACACATACTCCTTTCCCATGATCTGTAGCATAGAAATGAAATTCCACAGCAGCTGCAATATCTGTGTTGCAGCTCCTTTAAATTTCCTTCCTTCTTATATTATTTTTTATTTATGTTTTGGACGTGAGGTATGGAATTGCTAGGATATACAGGTAGATAAAATAAATAGCTTTGTTTTTCTTATAATGCTTCCCTTTTTTTCAACTTTATTTGTAACCCACAACCTATTCCGGAGGAGGGGTAAGCTACATAATTTTTTCTTTTCTTGCTTCGTCAAATATTAGCTCATAAGCGCAAATCAAGACTAACAACCAAAAGCTGCAAACTCTAGCAATTGGGCCCCTTCTATCACAATTTCAGATGAGTTTAGTTAAATACTTTTTTCCCCTCATATCATTAATATCTCATTAAAATATGTCTGAAATCAAACAATTAATGAGGAAAAAACTATTATTAAGGCATAAAATAAGTCAATTTGTTCATTTAAAAATAACTATTGAATAATTTGAAAACAATACTTTAAAATAACTATGATAAAACAAAAACGTGTATGTATTTGTTGCCCCCCTCCCCCAAATAAATTTTGAACTTGTTCATTTCATGCACAGACATGTCCTTGCTTGTTCACTCATGCATAGATGTGTTTAAAAGGCTAATTAAATCATCTCCTTTAAGAATCCATCATCTTAAAATAGCTTGAATTACAAAAATGCTCATTTTTTGGTAAATCAAATATTTTTGAAAATTCGGGAAAATATGATCCCATTGAGTCTCCAAGCTGAAATTTTGCATAGACAAAGATAAATGCACAGAAATATTTGAGAATTTTTTAAAAAAAATTAATGATACGTTTTTTGAGAAATTTCAAATTTAAATTTTAAGGTCATTTTTTAAAATTTAAAATTTTAATAAAATTTGTCATGATGCATATCATATGAAATTGCATTCAATATACTTCAAAACGATTTTTACTAGAACATTTTATCTCTATTTTTTGATGAGTTATGGCCTGTTTTGTGTTGAAGCATGCGTGTAAAAATGTGAGTTTTTTACAAAATCAAAGCCTAATAACTAAAAAACTAAACAAGATAAAAATCTAAAAATTTGGATTTTTAATTACCTTGAGGTGTACAGTTGATGAGCCGAATTTGAAAGAAATCAAAAAGGGTGAGGTAAAATTCCTTGGATCACTTGATATGGAATGACCCAATATATGATGAAGGGAGCTCCGATATCTCTCGCGTCCGGGGACCCCATGTGTATATGATCAAGCCATATATGTATATATATATATATATATATATATATATATAACTAAGTTTGATTGAGAGTGCTTGTTGAGAGACTATGGGTTCCAATTACTAGCTTAAGCATGTTTTCCCCCCATATTACATATATTAAATACTTATTTTCATTTTTATTTACATTCTTACCTATCTAATCTATATATGTGTAGATAATAATATTTTCTTAATATTTGGTATGTTAGTAATGTAAGATAGTTTTTCCGTTTTAAGTTCTCGGCCTAAAACATCCTTTGGTAGATAAAGTTTACTGTCCGTTCACAGGCCTAAAATTCATTGCTAGCGGCCATAATCTGTAAGGGGGGGCTCTGAGGGCATTATTTTCTCACGGATCCAAGGATGATCCCATTCAATAATTAAAATTAGAAAGTGATAGACAACACAGCTCAACGCCAAACCACTAAGAAGGGAGTTAAAACTAGGCCCACCCCCTAAAAAACCAGTTTGAAAGTTTCTCCACTTTAAACAGACACTTCTTACGAAAAAAAAAAAAGAAATATGTGTGTGCGTGTGCGTGTGTGTGTGTTCTCGTGTAGCTATAGGCTACCGCATCTGCACCTTCTAAGTTGTACTTGTTCAGTTCAGTTCAATTTGTTTATCCATTTTACAGAAATTAATGCTGAAATAAGTAAATTATTTAAAAATAAACAATTGCATTTTTAAAATATTCCCAAAAACTGACAAAAAAAAAAAAGAAAAAGAAAAATTCCACAACATGTTTCCGTTTGCTCTCGCTACTTAAAACTAACGGTCTCACATATACGTACATGTGAGCTTTATGACTCCAAAAACATTCCATAAAAATGCACTAAATACTTACGCAGAACTATAAAAAAAAAAGTCCGATCTTTCCTTTCCCCGAAAATTGTAGAGGGAAAATAGACGAAGTTTTATTATGAAACAGCCTTGTTGCCACATAACACGCAAATGTCTTTAGAATGGAGAAGATATAATAAAATGTGGTTTCCCCAATGTAGCGTGAGGAAAATCGAAAGCATTTTTTCACGATGTTTGCATTGGAAAAGCGACCGCAGCTCTGAAAAGTCATTACTTTTTACTGCAGGTTAAGTGTATATCTAATGATGTAAATTCTGACTTGCTCAATCATGCTTTTATGGCTATATTTGGCAAATCGGAAAATACCAGTTATTCCGTAAACAACATTGTAGGAAATGAAGTGAAGAAGTGAAAGTAGTTCAGTATCGAGTGAGGTGGATGTTGTTAAAAAGCAATGTGTTTAATGGCCGAAGTAACAATTTGTTTTGATAAGATTTCGTTCCAATAAATGGCGATGGAACAAATTTACAAAACAATGAGTTTTTTTCCTGACAGTTTCTGTTTTAATGTTAAATGCTAAGTTTCTTTATGGAACTTAAAATGATGAAGATTTAAGAAAACAAATGAAGTTTTTACTTTTTCAAATTTTGGGAGTAAAAGATATTTTTCTTTCTAAATATGGCTAGACACGCACAAGTTTAATGCACAGCAATGTTTGTGCAAGCATGCTTGAGCTTTTGAAGGTGTCTTATGCTCTTTTTCTTCTCTATATTAAAAAGAGAGAGAGATAGAACGTAATTTTTCTGCTGCGTTATATGACATTATTAATTATTTGACTGTATTCAGCGTCTTCTCCGTGGGTTAGCTGGCTCTTGATAATGTGCCGATAGCCCAAGAGAGATTGCTGATATTTGAGTTTTGATACTGAAAGAGGAAATTATATTTGAAAATAAATTAAAAATATAGATAATTAATAGTTTGTAGATTCATTTTAATGATATGTTTCATGAACGTATTGAAAGAAAATAGGGCATCGTAAGGGCATGTTACTTATGTAAATGCATTTCACGTGACTGTGATAGTAGCCTTTTAAAAAATAATTTACAAAGAGTCTGCAGCGGTTCAAATTGAGAAAATATATCCCTATATTGTATCACACACTTCCTTATTGGATCACCTTTAAAATTATACAAAAGTGTAGAATTAGACTAGAGTGCAGAGCTTTATGTACAAAAATTGCCTGCAGCGGTTTAAATTAAGAAAATATATTCCTGTATTAAACGACATTGTTCTTTATTGGACTACCATTAAAATAATGGTAAATTCGGTTGGGGGAGGGGAGGGTGTTATGGTTGATTTTGCAGGCTGACTCCTAACATTTTGTGGATTAATATATATATATATATATATATACACACGCACATAAAGAGAACAGAGAGCATGATTGAAAATTGTGTCTGCAAAATCAGCTAAATTTTCTACTCAGTTTTTGCATCCCAAATGAATGGAAAAATTCAAAACTGTCAATTCTAAGCTGAAGTTGCCGATAGGGTGATGTCAGCGCATCATGTTGGCAAAATGAACTGCCGTTGAAATGAGCTTCGGGTATCGGAGAAGTGATGGGGGGAATATGAACAGTCGTCAGAAGGAAAACAAATCTGTCACACACGGGGGGACATGCCAACCCAAATATTAATAATTTCTTTTATTCATTTCATTGTTTTACACACACACGCATAAATGTATATGTCTGTATACATGTACATATGCACTTAATTAGTTTTTTTTACTCAATGATTTTGGGAATTTGGAATCAGTTCCAAAAATTAAAAATGTCGGCTTTATCTGAAGTTGCCGAGTGAAAGAAATCACCAACTGGGACTTCTAAATGTCATGTTATTGAAACCTCTAAATGTCATTATAAAGTAAGAAAAAATGGAAATTTGTGTATGTTCAATTTTTTTAGTGGTAAACCTTAAAATTTCAAAGTACTAAACATGCCGACTCCAGTTGGTTCTGCCAACTTTACGAAGTTTCCGTTAGTCACGGCCCTGACTAGAGAAATTTATGTACAAAAATAGCCTGCAGCGATTCAAATTAGGAATATATGTTTCTATATAGAACCACTCTTCCTTACTGGAACACCATTAAAATTATACAGAGTTGTAGAATTTAAGTACAGAGCTTTATTTTTATTTATAACTTTTTGTTATCATAGTGGACGCTAGCTTTTGCGTTTTTCATGTTGACTGGAGAATCGATTAAAAAAGTGTGTTAAATTTTTAAATTTATTATTTCCTATTTTAATAAATCATTTTAAGTAATTGTTTTTTATTTTTATTCGCTATACATTATTTCAATATCTTATTTGATCATTTTTTTAATTCATAAGAGGGAAAATTGATACGTTTATTTCGAAAAGACAAGAAGTCTTAAACATACAATTTTTTTCAGGGGACAAAAAAAAAAAAAAAAAAAAAAAAAAGGCTATGAACAGTTGGAAAATTTTAAGGGTCTGATCCTTTACTATTTTATTTTAGCAGGTAATAGCAATGCAATATTGGTAAATTAAAACGATTTTTGATTAATTATGCCATGAAAATTAATACTGAAAATTGTTCTTTTTTCAAAACGGAGATGCTGTCTTTTCGAAATAAACGATTCAATTGTTTATCGCTTTTTAAAATGAATTATACTTTCTTTAAATAGCTTTAAAATGTGTAAGTTATTGTAAAACTATTTATTCACAATTTTTTAAAAATTATTATTATTATCATTATTATTATTCGTCGACGCTAACGTTTGAGGTTTTCATAATGACTGGCGAATTTCTTTTAGAAACGTTCACTTTATGTTGATTTTTCAATATACAGTCGACCTCGATATAACGATTAAAAACGACCATCGATATAACGACCATCTACGTACCACAGATAAAGGTCTTTATAACGAGTGGTCACTATAAGAGGTAGAATTTTCTAAAAAATATATACATGCATCATGCATGTTCAGCAGCAGTTCCATTAAAATTGGTAATTTTTCAAAGATTCCAACTAAACGCTTAAATTTTTTTTATCATTGGAATATAAAAAAAAATTATCAGGGCAAAATATTAAACCGATTTTAAAGTAGAAAATATAGGGGAAAAATTACATACACATTTCTAGAAGCAGAACTTCTGAGGTGTCATGACACCTGGCACAACAGCATGACTCCTCTTACTTCTGAGAATCGAACATTGGAAAACGACCAACTACAAATACATCTGTCAACCCTTTTTCCTAAGAAATACGGAAATCCCCCCCCCCCCTCTATTCTTTCCGAGTCTTTCCGTACTGTGATGAGAAATAATTCCCCCCTTGTCATAGTTGGACTGAACACAGAAGACTCCGTGCAGCCTGTCCGGAAACACCAAGGTCATTTAAAGTTAAAAATTTAAAAACATGCTCTATTTGGAAAAATACCAGAAATAGTGTCCACTAAATGCGGTCGCTGTATTGGATTAGACAATAGAAAACGGTCGTTATACCGAAAGCAAATTAACATAAAGTTTATAAGGATAGAGTTGGGACTTTTCCTACTGGTCGTTATAATAGAATGGTCTATCTAGTGTGTGGTCGTTATAACGAGCGTCGACTGTACTATTCAACAAAAAAATACAGTTCAACGTCTCCAGGCATTTGAGTCAAAAATCTTCTTCGACCGTGGCGTAGATCCCGTAGTGTCCATACAGACACCCGAAAAATCTCTTGTCGGTCAAACCCTTCGATTCGAATGACCCCGGAAAGAAACCAGGCCACGCTTTGGCGAGCAATTATCAACCATGCATTCGGACTTAGCGACATGTTGTTGAGCTCGAATGACAATAGTTCGATCCTTGCAGCAGATCAGAAGAAACAAAGAACAATCTTTGGCTATGACCGATGACGAGTTGTCCAGTCTGATGGAGACAAGAGATGCTTGGAATTTAGCTTAAAGGAAGAACAGAGCAAAAAAAAAAAAAAAAGAATAGCTCGGCATTTTCCTTTTTTATTTAAATAGAGTTTTCAGTTTGTCTTTCCTTGTTAACTACTTTTGTCATTTCTCTTTTCTCAAAATAATTTGTTCGTCAATTCATTTACATTTTACCAAGTCTCTTCCTTCCTTAGAACAAAATTCTGCTCTTCCTTTTATGCGGAGCCAGGAGCAGGAGCGCGCAACAACGAGATTTTGCTCCAATGCTCGAATTTTTTTATTTGTAAGGAGTAGTATGAGTCTGAAAGTATGACGAATCAAGACTTCTAAAAAAAGGGGTTCGAATCTACGACGAAAATAGGAGAAAAAACAAATAGCTATTTCTAAATTTTTTTTTTATTGAAAACACCAAAACTCATCAATAGCTACTGAATAAAAAAAAGAAGGAAATCGGTTGATAAACAGAGGAAAAAATGGTATACTTAACCTTTATTAAGTATACTTAACCATTTTGTCTTTGTCAAATTATACAGTTGAACTTTCTTAATACGAAAACGGTTAATACGAAAACGGTTAATACGAAATCACGGCTAAAACAAACATTTTGTTCATTAAGTTTGGTTTACTATTTATTTACACTAACTATCTCACGTATATTACGAAGGCTAAAATACAAATTTCGGCTAAGACGAACAAAATTTCTGACGTATTCACGAAAAATTTTCTCGATTGCATATAATTAATTATATTTTTACAATTTGTTGGTTATTTTGAGTCATTGCAAATCACCAAGTAATTATTTCGAATCATACGTTGAATCTTTCTGGGTAGAGAATAAAGCTGATGCACGTGTTGGCATTCGGACAGGTCGGTCTGCTCAGGGATCAAACCCTCTATCTTCAATTAATTCTTAAATAGTAGTTATTGTTTTTAAAATATAAACATGTATTTCTAATACTTTGATTTTTACACAATGTTACTTATTCACGGTGTTTACAAATAACGGCTAATAAGTAAAAATTCACGAGTTTTCGGCATTTCGAATCAAACGAGTTCTGTAGATGTAATATAAATTTTCATACCTCTTCTAGGCCCGTCATTTAAAATTTTCCGGAGTTAGGGGGGGATGGTAACTTTTTTTTTTTGCTTAGTGATTAATTACACAAGCCTGAATATGCATTCCATTTTTAAAGAGCCAAAAATTCATGATTTTGAAATGTCACTGTTGATTATAAAGAAGAGCTGTTTTCTTATTAACCAGGTGCATTTACATCTAGAAGTATTGCTTTGCATTCAGACGTTTTTGACAACCTCTAGAATTTTCCAATGTCACGATTTCTTTGGATTGCATTACGTTCTGCGTAGTTTCAAAAACTGCCTCATGTACGCAAACATTTAGGAGTCACGATTTGTTACTACGTATTTGCATTATTATTTTTTAATATTTTGTATTTTCAAATTTCATTTCGAAGATATATATTTTTTAAACTTCGTTATAGAGACAATTCTGCCAGAGTCCCTTTTTTAGTCCCTTCATTCAACTATGTATATACAACAGAGCCTCGATTATCCGAGGTAATGTGGACCGAGGGTACCCCGGATAATCGAAAACTCGGATAACACGGACTCTGTCCAAATCGAGAGGGAAACATGGGTTGAAATGAATGAAAATGTCATCAAAGTTTTAAAAAAAGGCATTGATGAATGAAAAAAAGTTTTATGTGTTTTATTTAAAGTGAAATGAAAAAAAGTTTTATTATTTTTTCAAAATTTTAAAAATTTTCTGTTGTTAGATAAAGCGGGAGCTGATATCTTTCTTAAAACAGCTTTAAAGAGATAGGGAATTCTATAAGGGTGCTCTGGCCACTTGTAGTATTAGAGCTTTTGTTTCTCTTTTTCGGCTTTAGTCATATAGTCTTTCCTCATTTATTCAGTCCATTTGTCCTTTTATTTTCTTCCTTCTGGAAATGTGGACCTTTTTTTCTCTCATATTTTTCACTCTTTCAGCACTTGATTTAGGTCCTTCCATTATCCATTTCTCTTCAATAAAAATCAAATTTTATTAATGTTAAAAAGTTAAAATATTATTTAAAGTTGTTGTGCAAAAAGTCATAAAAGGGAAATATAATTCAGCTCTAATTCTAAATAGACTTTCTAAAATAAATCTCATAATGTTCAAGCTATGTTGTTACGATGCTGTATCAAATATTGAAAAAAATCAAAAATAATGCTGTTCCAAAAAACTCATCGATAAAAAATGTAGTTGCTTTATAATTTATTATGAATATTTTAAACTAGCTTATTCTTATTTGTCTTTCTATATGACTTGAGTAATCTGTTCTGAAACATAAATGATCCTTGAAATGATAGGGCATTCTGTAATGAAAATGTAAAATTTTAGAAATGTATGTATGCTCTATTAAATACATAATTTAGCAAAAACTATCATAAATATGAGAAAATGTATAATTTATTTCTTTAGAGTAACACAATTTTAAAACAAAAAACCATTAAAGAATAGAATTCAAGTTATGTTAAAATAAAATTCTTATCAACATTTAGAAATTGGAGTTGTGTTTCCTACATGTAATGCGTCACGTGCGGGACAGTTTTGTTTCTGGATTTTTTTACAAGTAAAAGTAACTTTAAAAGCTAGAACTAGTATAGGATATGTTTACTACATTAATCTGCTTTAGAAATGCCATTTACACAAAATAAATGAGCTTCATTTTTAACCTAAATGAAAATATTCATCTTTTTCGTCACGTGCGGGACACGAAAAATAAGCTCTTTGTGGGTGCTAGTATAGCTATTGAGATATCTCCTAAATCTTAAAGCTTAATAAAATAAAATAATTAACTTTTAGACTTATCTATAAAGTTGACATCAGGAGTTTCAGTTGATTTCTTTTATCCAAAACAGTCATGCAAAATTCGTTCGAAAACTCAATGAACTTGCTTGCACAAATCAACCATCTTTAGAGCACTGTGTTGTCAATCCAGAAATGATAAACTTTGATTTCTTACTCAAAACATAAAATTTGACATTTTATCTTTTAATACATACCAAAATTATCCACATAAGCGATCATTTATCCCTATAGCGCCTTTTTTGTTTGTTACGTTCAAAAAGGAAAAGTTGAGTTCCGCTATAAACTTCCATCATATGCTGCTCATTTTAATGTTTTTGAAAAAGAATATTCTAATTTTCTAATTTACTAAACTTTGATTTAACTATGCATATACATGTTAAGAAATAAGATAAAGAAAGAAAAAATAATCTTCTTTTGAAATCTTAGCAAAATATTTTTGCTCTTAGGATCTACACACAACCGAAATCAACTTCATTAAATTGAATGATAAATAAGCGTCATCTAAAATGTAAAGTTTTTGTTTCGGGGGATCTTCTTAAAAATTTTCAGTTGAAAAACAAAATTTCAATCTAGCAAATATTATTTCACTAATTTTCGATATGACTCTTCACAGTATAACCTATATTTTATCTGAAATATTTATAATTTTATATTCGAAATTATTTTGAAAATACAATCATAACGCTATAAAAATAGTTATTAATATTTCATTAAAAAAAAAAGAATAAAAAGGAATAAAGTATAAAAGATTTTATTAGATTACTTATGTTCAGGGATATTTACGTTCTCCAGTTGTGTAAATAATAGTAAAAAGCGAGACATAATAGAATAAAGCATTGATTTTTAGTTCAAAATAGAATATGGCATCTATAAAGTTCCAGAAAATTGTGAGATAACGAACAATATTTTTTTCTTCCTATGAAAATCGTAAAAGTATTTAAAAGAACACTTTTAAATTTATTATTATACGTTTAAAAAGGGTTTGATCAACGAAACAACAGAAAACAAATTAATAAAACATAACATGTAGAATAGTATATTTGAAAAAGGATGAGGCTGAAAATGATCATTGTTCCTGACAACTAAGAACCTCTTACATATTTTAAAAATTTATTAGGTATTTTTTGTGTAACTATTTGAAAAAAGTTCTGAGCGTTATACAATACGTTTTTTTCTTTGTTTTAACAAATTTCACCTTTCTACTAGGACTTAATAGTACTGAATAGGAGAAAACCAGGAAAACCCAACCTGCATGCCTTTAAGGTTAGAAGAATTTTTATGATAAGAACAGCTTCGTTAAACATGAAGTCATGTTTTTCTATAAAAATTACTATAGTGAAAGGTTTCGAGTCTGAGCCTTTCTCATTGTAACTCAGAGTATCTAATTCTCCGTCGTTTTTATCTCACAACCATAGGAAAATTACTTAAAATGTAAGGATTGCGAACCCTGAACTTCACTTGATGCCCAACCGAATGCATTATTGTTAAAATAACTCTGGAAATTCTTTTTGTTGTCATCTGTTCATCAAAGGATCCAACTGACTTTAAAATGAATCTAAAAGTTAGTTGATAGTATATCATCTGCGTCCAGGCATGAAGTCACTAAACGCTTAACTTTTAAGCAATGTCAATAGCACAGGCCGCTTTCAGGTGACATGTGCATGCTATAAACATTGGAACTACGCCTGGACAGTGTGCGCTAGAGATTGTGAAGTCAGGGCCGCTTTAGATGGTGAGATATTGTGTGACATTTGCTGAAAAACACACCAACACTCCAACTTTAAGGTATTTCCAGTTTAAACTTATGAAACCTTGGGAAGAAGAATAAATTATTTTACAGATCCTTACTCTTACAGTAGGGTTACTGATGCAACTTTAAAATAATTAATTTAAACTTATCAGTAGTCCGTCATTTTTTTTTCTTTTTTTGTGGTTAAGGTCTTTTTGTGCTTTAAAGTAGTGGCTTTTACTAGAACGTGAACGTCGGCGGATATTTTTTGCTGTGAATTTTTCTACCGTCGTACCATTTTTCTCAACATTGTAAAGACAAAGTATTTCATAGTTATCAACGATACTACTTCTCTTACAACCGCTACAGAGCGCATGAACATGAATGCATTACAACAAAATTTCATTCATCATAGACTGAAAAAACTTGCACGAACACTATTGTGACTCGATAGAATAAATCTTTTAATTTCAATTCGCACCGCGCTTTCACGTAATTGGGACAGTCCGATTCGAAAGACAATAGTCTTATTATAGCGGTAGAGTGAGAATAGCCCAAGGGCAAATAGCTTGTACTATAAATGATAGGCAGATGGCAATCTATAAAATTCAAAGCAAGCTATTACCTTTCTTGAAACTTGTTCTGTATTTATATCTTCTCATTTTCCTTCTCTATGATGGCAGCATTTGCATGGCCTAAATAACAAAGTCTCAATAGAATAAAGCAACTATATCATTATGTTTCTTCATTATGCTGCGTATTCTATAAAAAAAATTCTTTGTGAAACGTAGTAATTACGATTTGTCTTCATAAGTGTCATAATGTTTGTTTTTTAAGAAAATAGCTATTTGTGCGTTGAGTATTCAGGCGATATCTTTACTGTTTCTTTGAAGGGGGGGGGGGGGCGAAATTAATTTCAGTATTAATGAAAAATATGTACTAAATTCTCCAGAATTCCTTTCACAGTTTTGTTAAATTTGAATTAAAATTATGATTAATTGGTTAGCATAATGTTTTTTTTTTTTTGAAGATACTGATTGAAAAAAGAAACCTATATATATTTTTATTATATTTATTATCTGTTTAGAGCAAATCACAAGGCTGATCGATGGCGTCAGGTAGTGTGAAGCAAAAGCTGTAAAAGTGTTTTACCCCCCCCCCCCCCAAACGTTTAGTTTTGTGAGGTGTGTTTGTGTGTGGAGGATCTTCTTCCTCTTTTTTGTTGTTGTTTTCTGAGATCGGGTTGGGGGTGAAGAAAGTTACAATAGCCAGCAAAACGGAGTTCCTTTTAAAGCAAAGAATTTTAAAGTTTCATCTAAATCCGGGTTCTCAACCTTTTTTCTCTTGTGGCCTCCTTATAAGTACGAAATTCCTTCGTGGCCTCCTTCGTATACATACATACATACATCCAGGGCTAGCACAAATTCTAGTAGTAAAACATACAATTACAGAATTTAAAAATTGCTTCTAATAGCTAAATTTAAATATTCTCATAGGCGCAAGAACAATCCCCCCCCCCCCTATCCGTCAAAAGCTTACCCCTACTCCTACTCTTCAAACACGATATCCCCCAAAAGAATGACTCTCCACTCCCTAAAAATTTTGGTCTTTTCACGTTTCCACCTAAATTGCAAAATTATCATTTTTTCTTTTTTAAATTTTAATTAGTATTATTACTCATTGTGCTGCCATCTATGCCACAAACTTTAAAACGAACACTTGCGTGACACATTTAGTCAGCCATTCACAAGAGATCAAACAAAATTCTTACGTCAGGAAATTTATAACATTAACGAACTCCGTATAACAAAGTTATGACTTTCTTAGGAGAAAGAAATTAAGGACCAAAACTGCTAAATTAATTTATAAGAATATTTCAGCAGGAAATTAAATGAATTAAAATGTTGCAAAGAGAAAATATATAACTTCAACCAAAATAGTTAAGAGTCTATCAGGTACATAATTTTTTCTCAGTATCAAATTTTCAGTACTAAACATGGTAGTTTCTGCCCCATTGAAAAAAAAAAGTTGTAATCATACTTTAGAATTTTTCAATAGATAGATTTTTTTTTTTGTTTTTTACGTTTATGTAGAAAAACTATGTACCAATTCACAATTCAAGCTAATGGAATTAATTTCAAAGCGCATTGTGCGTACAATTAATTGTGACTGTAACCATCAAGTGGGGAAAAGCTTGTGCTAAAATACAAAAAAGTGGGAAGACGCTGTGTCCCACAGTCACCCCCCTCGACTTATAATTTTTTTGTTCGGGTTCGGATCTTGAATTATGTGCATATATTTGCAAGAATTATTCTGTGAACTTTGTGTGTAAATACATTTCAGAGTAGTTTAGTGCTGCCATCTATTGCGTAACTTAATAACTTTAAAAATTATTTTGTATTTTTTGAATTCCGTGGAAATTGGGATCTTATTTTTACAACAAAATAGGACTTTGTGAGTTTGTCAATTGAAAAAAAAAAAAAAAAACCACTTTTTTCAAAAACTGAAAATCACATGTTTATACTTTCTGTTAAGTTATATGAAAATTAGTTAGAAATTAGAATTTTACAATTAAAAACTTTTTAATTGAAATTTTTAACTGATGTTTGATTTGAAGGAATATTAAGCTTATAAATAGCTACTCATGTTTAAACTGGCATATTGAGACAGGTAACTTTTTAAAAATCCAAACATGGAAACACATTGTGTGAACTTGTTTCATCAAAGTATCAATAAAACCAGAAACTCGCTCTTCCATGGTTCAGTTCATCATTAACCAGTACATATTCTTGTTTTTTTCCACACCAAATCAGGTAAAAACAGTGCAGGTGGTTATATTAATAATTTTAAAAATTAAGTGAGTTTAACTATGACTGTCCTACCGTTACCATGAAGAAACTCCTAAAATTACATTTTTGAAAATTTTTGACTCTGCTTGTTCAATGCTAGCCTTAAACCTGTAGTGTACAGGAAAACTTAAAATTCTTGACCCTTTGTGTTCTGAGTGGGGCAATATCCACTTTTTCGGTAACGGAAGGAGATGTTCAATTTTAGTAATTAATACAGTACTTTTCCGGGAAGTAAGAGTGCCTTTTTAAATTCATTAAATGAATAAAAAGCTTAATAGAACGCTTAAAGTATAGCAGTAAATCTATTTATTTAACTTTTATAAAATAATTAACCAAATTTGTAGGTTAAATTAAAATTAAGTTATTCAACTCTACGAAGGCATGACTTAAAAGAGTTCAGTTCTAAAGAGCAGAACTTCTAAAAGTTGAAATATAAGATTACATTTTACGCGTTAAAGTTTCAACGAAAAACATAAGATTTGAAAAACATAAGAAAGGGAACGTTTGAAACAGTTACTTAATACGATAGCACTCATAGTTCTAGTACTCTCAATTTATGTAAATTTTAATACTGAAAATAATATTTCTCTGATGCATGACTTCTTATTTATTTATTTTTTGGCAATTTTGAATTTCCTTTTAATAGTGCAAAGACTTCAATACATTTTTCATTTCGAATGATGGAAGTTAATCATTAAAACTGCAACTAGTGCCTTTACGGATAATTTGCACATAGGGACACAGAGCTTGCAGCGAGGCTGTAATTTAATCCTGACCTGATATGAATATCCTTACTCTCACCATACGTTTATGCCTAAATAAACTATACTTTTCGGAAGCTGCAGAAGGGAATTTTATATGCATAGATTGTGGATTGTATTTTTTAATTCGTTAAATGATGGAGACGAGAAAGTTTGATATATTGATTACTTTTTGAAAAAAAAAAATTTAAATTCAAGTGTTTCCTAAAAGGTAGTTATACTAAAAAATTCTGCTTAATGTAGGTGAGAGAGGGGCAGGTTGACGTTTGACTCACTTATTGGTTGGCGCAATGCCAATTATTTTCATTCTATGGGGTTGGTAGGACTACTTCCCCTATTAGTTGTCAGTCTTGTCAACCACGTTCAGCGAGTGTGATTTGGCTACATTCGACTGAATTATAGTACGACAAATTATTTGGTTTTGCCTAAAGTAAGTAAAATTTAACATAATCTCTAGATTTTTTTCCTAGTTTCTAATATTAATGGAACAATATAAACATATACATGTTCATAATGTGTGCATTTTACTCTACAAAATGGCATGTCGGGAAAATTAATTCTTTGTCACAGGACGCTTAAAACTGAAATATGTGATTTGGGGTATGATAGCGCATGCATTGCACGTTGGCGTGCTCGCTTATTTGTCACATCAGAGTTGTTGCATATTTTTGAAACCTTTGTACGCATTGTAATTGGGTTTTTGTCTCTGAACCGTCTGTCAAAAATCCTGTCATGCACTGGATGACGGGGCTTAGATGCACGTGGGACGAACAATATAACTTACGTATGTACTGTTCTGTAGGCGTCACATGCATGAGGCTTATGAAAAGATATCAGAATACCAGTTAGCCATTTGGTGAAAAATTCTCAATTTCTTTCCTTGTTGATCTGCAATCTGTATGATGCAGTATGATTTATGCTTAAGAAAAACCTCTTCTTCTAGTCCTTATTTTTTGAGTTCTATGCCACATTATTTTAGAACAAAATTTCAGCAATAGAAATCATATGTCCGCTTATTAAAATAAAGAATAGTTGTTGCACATCTCTTAAAGACAATACATCACTTAACTGAACTTTAAGCGGTTGTGATCTGAGGGTAATTTTGAAGAAGTAATCATCCAACCATTTATCATACAATCCAGCTTCATTCATAACCCGAAGGACTTTGTTCAACAGGTACATGCAAGGAAAATTTCTCGTTGCTGCTATACTTGTAGGATCAGGGAACATAACGTCATTTGCAAAAACCAAATCGCTTGAATGAAAGTGCCTTAAACCTAACTCATGTGCAATTATTACTGCATTTTCCTTGAAGAGAAGTGGCCGAATGCCTTCTGCTCCTGCCTTGAAAAACCACTTATTTCTCACTATTTCCCTCCCTACGTAATTAATGGCAGTATCTGCATTTTCTACTAAAAATTCAAGTACCGAGCTTGCTTCTTTCGGCATGTAACATCTCTGCAACCCGTTTTCGACCGCTTCGGATTACTGCAAGAAATTTCTAATGTGTGAATGCTTCGGCGGAACTGCGAAATATGTCAGTAAGACAGCTGTATAGCCGTAAGATATAAACATGGCAGCTAGAACTGAAAACAGAAAGTCTATACGTATTGGAGCCTTTTGTGAGTTTATTTCCGTTGAGTTACATACGATCACAGAAAAAATGTTAAAGATTATGTCACTGATAGAACGTTTAGATTTTATAATATTTTTGATTGTAATAAGCACAGTTAATATGGTAAAAAATAATGCCAGCCATACGAACAAAGAAAATGGTTGAAGAACAGATATAGCTTTTGGCATATTTACAAGTTTCCTTGAAACAAAGGTCATGCTTCTCATATCATATGGGTAGCTAAATTTCAGACCCGCGGACACATTGTTCAAAGAATACAAAGTTGAAATTCTTGTGACTCTAATATCAGCTTCGTTCCGTTGTAAAATGTTTATCCGTCCAGCTGCCATCGCTTGTCTTTTGGCCTTGTTCAACTCGGGCTTACGGGAATCAATATTTTGTATTCCCTTGCCAGAAATTGCATCAGAAAATCTAAAAACCCTTTTTCTACTCTGCCAACCACTCGCACATCGTCAGTCGAATTATTTACAACGAAAATTCTGCCAACGGTAGATATGACAATTCTTAAATATTTCTTGCACATCATTTTATCGGAATCCTCAAACTAAACTTGCAACTCAACAAAAATTTTAGCTCAGTCAATTAAAATCAATTTTCGGTGGTAAAGAAATTATTTCCTTTCTTGAGTTTTTGATCATTTAGCCGACATTATTTCTTCACTTAAATTCATATATATTTTTTAAAAATTGATAGGTATTAAGTAATTTATCGTTTTTCAAAAAATAGAGTTATGCTCTGTAATAATCGGGTTTCTGTAGTTTAAAATCAGAAAGAAAGGTTTTCCAAAACTCAAGTGAATAACAGACTACTTATTTTCAAAAGTTTGAATTACTCACTTAAAATTTATTGAGAGTCTTTGCTCCCTTGTTCGGTGCTGTTCACAAGATCATTTGCTTTAAAACAGGGTGAGTTTTTATGTTAACTTTGAAACCGATTGCTTTCATTTGTTTTTACTCTGGAAAAGTTTGATGTCCGATACTCCTTAATATTTTGTTGTTTTCAAATAAATTGTGGTAGTTTGTTCCCTTAATTGTCAGTTTTCAAAAAACTTTATAAGCTGGAATTTTTCTTTGTTACATTTTGCATTCTTTGTCACACAGGTTTGTTGCTTCGAAATGGATCGAATTGAGGCTTCTTGGAGTTACCCTTTTACTCCTCCAGTTCTTTGCTTTGAAATCTTTTGCTTCCTGAGTTCGTTGGTTTACAATTTAACACCCACATTGCTTGCTTTGAAATTTTGTGACGTCCTTTGCTTCAGAAGACCTGTAGTTTGAAATCCTTTGGGGCATCTTTCCCTCACACGACCTTTGCTTTCAAATCGCTTGAAGTATATTGAGTTGTTTTTCAAACTGTCTTTGCTGTGGAATAAATCGACACTCCCTTCTTTGAAATATAATAGAATTCTTTGCTGTCCAAGTCTTTTGTTTTGCAATATTTTGATATCCTTTGTTCCTCAGATTTTTAACTTTGGAGTTGATCGCCCTTTTCTCAGCAAATAATTTACTTTTAAACCGACTAAGGCTCGTTTGTGTTCTGTACCTTTTGTTCTGAAAAATTGATTTCTTTTATGAGCCGATTTTTTTATTGCTTTTAGGTAAATTGGATTTCTTTACTGTCCTGATTATTAACTTCAAAATCAATCATTGACTTTTGTTATCTAAGTCCTTTACTTTGGAATCGATTGCATTTCTTTATTTTCAGGTTTTACTTTTTGCTTGACTTCCGTTGCCTTAAAACCAGTCCGGCCCTTTGAAATCAATAGATATTATGTTTTCAAACCCTTACTTTGAAATTGAAAGTTACAGTTCGACCACAGAACTTTGACATTGCCCACTCAACCCATGGCAGAAAAAATGAATACATTCGAGTTTTAGAGAAGTTCATTATGCAGGTGCGTTTATTTGGTACGCGAATCAGAATGTTTGCTTCTCTGTTTGTTGAAAGCAACTAAATTTATAAACTGGCATACAGCATCAGTTTGGAAGAAATCTAGTATGCTAAACGAACTAGTATGAAAACAAAAACGGTACATCCCTTATAACAGCATTTCCTTCCTAGATCGTGAATGAAATTCTTCTTGGCGTTCTGCCAGGCAGATTGCTTTGATTGATGGTAGAACTGTAATTTATTTTAGTCATTTGTGCAATAAGTTGATAAGCTGTACAAAAATATTTTTGCAAATACAGTTAACTGCTCTACATGTTTTTTCGTCTGTTTAACTATTATTCAAACAATTTTCTACTACTATTCTTTTAAAAAAATATTTTTACACTGCGTTTGAATACATGAAACAAAGTAAATTCAATTGTAAACGATATATAGAACGTTACTGTTTGTGTCCCAGATAGTAGGAATTGGCAACAAGTGACACATTTGAAAATGTTAATAATTTCAGAAAAAACACGACAAAGGTTTTCCATTTTCTTCTTTCGTGTTACAGGTAAAGCATCACTCTTTCATTATTATTTTTTTCAATACTTTGAGAAGAATTTATATTAATCATTTATTCATATTTTGTTTTAAATTTTGAAAATAGTGTTTCGGCTGTCAGTAAATGGAAAATTATCGAGAGGGAAACAATACCAAAGAGGAAATTTGTATTCTCATCGCTAATGGCATTTTTAATGGAAATTGACATGGGAAAATATTTGCATTCCTTTTTCATGTCGATTAATATTTTGCATCTATTATTACGCGTAACACGTATCGAAAATCAATCGCTGAAACTATGTGTAATGAGAATGTTTAGTTTATTAAAGTATTTTTTTCTGTTGGAATTATCGCATCGCTGTCAATGCCGTTGTTTTAGAAATCTTTGGATTTTTTCAAACAATATTTTTCATTTAATTTTATTGCAATATGAGTACGAAATAAGTAGAACTAAACCTGTATTTAACCCGCATAAATTGGCACTGAAAAAAAAGAGACTGACTGAAGAAAGCAGCTAGAAAAGGAGCTCGGCTAAAATTTGAAGAAAAGTCAATACAGCAAAATACTGACGACAACTTTGTCCTTTTATTTTTGTTGGTTTTCCTTTAATAGTTAAGTGATGCCACCATAACAACACTTTAATTTACGTTTGTTTATTTATTTTTATTCTTTTAAGATGATACTATCACATAAAAATATATACACATAAATTTTGTTTAGTTATGCATTTGAAAGAAATTATTTAAACTCGCTTACATTTCATTGAAAAAGTAAGATGTTTTTAATGCCTGAGAAAGATTGGGGGGGGGGGGGGAATGTTTTTGGTAAAAATAATTTTACATTGCAAAAAAATAATTTTACATGAATCCTATGCAAAAAAATGCATTTATAAAAATATTATTACACGTTAATGAACTTTAAATTGCAAACCAATTTCTTAATACGAACAACAACATTTACATGTACTTTAAAAATGCCGTAATGATCAGGCCCGACATTTCAAAAATTTCCAGTATTTTATTTATATTTTCATTGCATACAAAAGTAAAAAACAACAAAATGTATAAAAACATGTATAAACTCAATGCTTTCTAAAAGTCAGGAGGGTCAACTAACCATCCCTGATCGCCCAAATAACGGTTGTAATATAATTTTTTAAAAAAAGAAAGAAAAATTCGTTTCTAAAAAAAAAAAAAAACCACCCCCGTGTTGCAGCTAGTTTGTGTTTCGAAGTCAAGTTGGTATAACACGTGACATATGATCGATATTTCTAAGAGTGTGACGCTGGAAAGGCATCAATGATTTATAAAGCAGGTTTTTGTAAGCCATGAAAAAATAAAGTATTGAGAAAAAAATCTCAATTAGTTACAAAGACTCATTAAAAATATCTACGCTGACTTACTGCAAATTTTCTAGAATTGCTCTTAAAATGAATACAAAACGGCAATATATTATCTAAGAAGCGAAACGCACCGTGTTTAATCGTTGGAAGCTTTGGGAGTGGAAGAATAAATATTACATTGGCCATTCCTTTTAGCAAAAAGGGCTTTATCTTTAGCTACTTCAGATTTCTTCGAGAAAAATGGCATCATTTGATCGTTATTAAGATACGGTGTGAACGATCAATGAAGGGGAAAGAGGGGGAGGGAGGGGGGATCGAAAGGCAAGGAAAGGTAAAAGTTCAGACAAGAATAATTTCTGGGAGTAAAGGGGGCTGATGTTAAAAAGCGTTTTTAAAATTTTTTTTAATTGTTTCGTTACATCAATATAGCTTAGTATTTTTAAATGAAGCTTTTTTATGTTCACACAGCGTGTTTACAGAGCATTTTAAAAACCATCTGCGGTTTAATTGCTATTCAAAAAAAGTCACAGAAATCAAACACGTCATCGAAGATTTTAACAGAACGACAACATCACGAACATAAGAAAGTGCATTCGCTCAAACACATTAAAATAGATAAAAAATCTTTTATGAACGTCACAGGGAAACCTTAAATAATATGTATGCATAAAATTATAAAGATAAAGGAGAAAAAGATCCTCAGAACAATCATCCATATATATATTAAAATGAACTCCTATTCAAGTCATACAAAGGACTGGTGGTTTATGAGTTCCAGTGTTCTTTTTGTTCTAACTTTTTCTTTAGCATTTTGCAGTTCAAAGACTAAGATATTATCCGAGATATTTTAGCTCGTATTTGTTAACTTAATTTTCCCTCTAATTCTTAATTTTCCAACTTGGTCCAAATTTTTCTGGGGAGTTTGCCTTTATTTCGTAAAATTTTGTTTGACAAATTTGGTACTATCCTTTTTCCCTAGTGAATCTTGGAAGCTTTTAGTTTCTTCGCGAAATTTTCCAGAGGAAAATTATTTACTCATTTATTACATTCGCTTAGGTTTTAAGATTGTTGTTTATTTATTTTTTATTAGTTTACAAGGCGATGTTCGAAATTAATTTGGGCATAAGATTTACAAAATTTAAAGGGGATATAATAAAATGTATTGCTCAGTTAAATATTTTAAAATTAATCTACCTACATCTTTGAATCGTGATTGCTACAAAAAATCAAACTGTTTAATATGTTTAAAATTAAATATTATTATGGAAACTTTCATAATGATTTTTTTTTTTGTTTTTATGTGTTTAAATATACATTACTAAAGCAAAATGTTGCTTCGAAGTCTCCTTTTACCGACAAATGAAATTTTTCAAAGGTGTTTAAAGGCATGTCTTTAACATACACAGTCCATTTTAATGAAATACAAATTGCCCAGTCCTAGTACGCTTTTAAACAGGAAATACGTGAAAGCTTAAACACTTTTTTTTAAAATAAAATTCCTTGCCACACTTATAGGTTTTTACTGCAGACAAAAGATAGGTTAATCTTGCCCTTTTGAGCAACTTAACCCATTTAATAACGGAAGTTCTCCATTGTACATGCACGCACCAATACAATATAAGTATAATTTCGCAAAAAAAAAAAAAAAATTCCTTTAAATACATTTCTTATGAGGTACTTTATGATATAAAATATCAGTATTTTATTCACGGGAAAAAGAAAGGACAGTGTTTAATCGCTGGAAGTTTTGGGAATAGGAAAATAAATATTATATAAGCTGTTTTGCTTGTAGAAAAAGGTTTTATCAGTAGATACTTCAGACTGCTTTCAGCAAAACAGCATCATTTGATCGTTATTAAGATAGGATGTTGACAGTCTATAGAAGGAAGAAAAAAGCAAGGCAAGGGGAAAAAAATTGGTCAAACATATCTTTAGGGAAGGCAATGGGGAAGCATGATGACACGAAGGGTTTTATTTTGGATGATTATTCACGGGGCAATGGGGCAAATGTTTTTATGGAAATTTTTTAAGAGTGAAAAAAGAATCCATTTTTTTTTCGGTTTTCGCTGCGTTTGAAAGCTTACGTAACAGGCACTAACTAAGATTTATTTGTCTGGGGACCATACATAAATTCTAGAACCTACTTTTCAAGCATTTCGTGACACATTTTTTTCTCCTGATATACAAGATGCGAAAATATCCCCCCGCCCCCGATACTTTTCTTCGTGCTTCACGGGAAAAAGTTTCATTATGGAGATACCCTTCTTTTTTAAAGAAACGTACTTTGACTTTACTTAAAACAAGTTGTTTTATTGTGCGCTTTTTAAGAAACCATTATGTATTTCCCGCAGTGGACCAGTCCGTAGATGTACGGTTCCCGCAGAACACCGAAAGTGAAGCAACATTGACCGAGGTCAGTGTTTGAAAGGGGGACAACCACTCGCGGCTGGTTGCTGTAGACAGTGGACGCTAAAGGGGGCTGGTGCGCGTTAAATCCGCCATGGTTCCAATGTCCTCCAAGTGAAATGCTAGCTCTGGGGGTTCCAACCCCCAGGTGACGGTTTCTCAACTGGGAGCTGGTTCAAATATTAAGAGACCACATAAATGAAATTTAGTCAGTCTTCAGCCCTCGTGGTTCCTTGCTCAAGTGAAGTTGCATATCACCCTTAGCCATGAATTAGTCGTATTTAGCGGCATGATCTTCTGGACCTGGTGTAGGCTTTTCTACGTCAGGGGGATAAAGGAGAAAGAACACTATTCTGTCTTACTTGCAAAACTAAACTTCATGAGAAACCTAGATAATATTATGTATTTGAAAAAAAAAAAAACCACTAATTAATGATTTGAGTTGACGGGAGCCTTACATAATACCTCACGAAAAACAAAAATAATATTGTACTCAATTCTCGCTATCCTCAGGGAGCTGAGAAAACGCACTAAATAAAGATTTGGGTTAAGGGAAGCAAGGAAAATTTGAACTAAAATTCTGATAACTCCTGTTCTAGTTAACAGAAGCTTGAAACAAATTCCATCTCTTGTGATTATGTAAGGCTTCCGTCGGTCAAATCATTAATTAATGCTTTTTTTCCATCTATCTAGATTTCACGTGAAGTTTAGCTTTTCAAATACGACAGAATAATTCCTTTATAATCTCTTTCTGTTCAGTTAAGTTGCCGACAAGGTGGCGTAGTGGAAAGGCATGGGCCTCGTGCGCCAAAGAGCGCGGGTTCAAACAATGGTCAAGTCGGAGGATTTTCAAGAAGCAGAAAATCGTCTAGGCCCGTGTCGTATGATTATACGTTATGTACAGAATCCGTTGAATATCTGTTTAACTTAATTCATCTTAGCTTAAATTCCTATCGCAATTTCGCCTCAACAGAGCCCATGTATTTCCCTTTAAGGTGAAGAAACTGGGCGTTGAAGTTTTCATGCAGCGATGGTATCACACCTATTGTGATGCTTCTGCAAGAGATGGTACAAATTTCTAGCGAATACACTTAGTCAGCATACGGTGAAGAATCAATATGCAACCCCATTAGAAAGTATAAAACATCACAAAACAAAAACAATGCGTACGATATGCGTAAAATTCAGAAGTAAATGTTCATTTGCCTTCTCGCGTTTATTGCCAAGTTACCTACTTGCCAAGTATATATATATATATATATATTACTCGTATACACACACACACACATACAGTAACGTTCCTAGCATGGGTGTCACCTGGTGCGGTAATTTGGTGTCGTCAACCTCTGCCTCAAAAAAAAAAAAAAAAAAAGAGAATAAATAAATAACACACACTTACACTTCGTTGTGTTGTATAAACGTACAGTTTTGTAGTTTGTAACTTTTTCAGTTGTGGGAAGAGAAATCTTAAGAAATTAGTATTTTTTAATAGTTCACGTTTTAGTAATTTAAACAGAATTTCCATTCGTGAACATGCTCAAGTAATGTTCGACTTAGCTTTGAAAAATCCAATGTGATCTTATTTGGAAATGTTTCTTAAATTACATTTCTTTTTTCGCAAAATGACGCTAGGACATGATGGCATTGATCTCAGTGTTCTTCTATCTGTGTGTAATATCAGAGGAACAAACTATGTCTAAGACAGCGGAAAAATCATTACGTCAAGAGGCACTACATGGATTACTTGTTCTATTAATTTGTCCTAAAACAGTGTTCCGTTTCGCGGAAATCGATTTTTTCTTCCCTCTTCTTCCTGGTATGGCAGTGAAAGTGACATTTAGCATCGTATATATGATGATGAATGGTTTATTCGAGATCAAAAGCGGAAAATCGGGGGAAAATAGTGAACAGTCGTGAGATTAACACAGAAGATGCAGTAAAGGTAATTATTTGAGTCAAATACTTGTTACAGCAAATATTTTTTTTTTTTACGTTTATGTTTTGTTGTCAAAATGTCATTATGTATCGAATAATGCAATTTGGAAAAAAATACTAACTAATAAGTACTTTCTATTCAAGACTAGATTTACCAGACCAGTAGTTTTGACTGTTTCGAAGCTTCCATTTTGCATAATTTGTTATTTATTATAGTGCCACTTTCAATTCCATTGGCTTTGCCTAATACACGGTAAGTGGGACAAGTTAATGTGACTAAATTTTTTTTTTAATAATTAGTAGCAACTTGGTGTAAAATGAAAATTTAGAAATGATTGAAAACGGCCTGGTGAATCTAGTGTTAACTGCAGATTAAGCCACGTCGATGGCAATCTTGGATAATGAAAGTACACGATCGACAGTGATAACAGAAACAACGCATCTGATTCAAAAAAAGAAAAAAAAAAGAAGTTATTAGTTTGTATCTCGTGAATAAAATGTTGCATAGCAACGGTAGCAACAGGAAATTTAAGTTTACACTTTAAGCAAGTCCCCATAAAAGCAATTTCTGCTTATATTCATTTACAATCAACTAAATTTGATTCTATAATTCATCCTAAATCCTAATGGTTCTAGTAAAGTACATTACATAAGGAATAATGTTTCTTATAAAAAATAGAATATTATGAGTTTTCAACGAGAGACTATTGAACAAATTTTGTTCGTACGGGTGGAGCAGTTTTCCATCTTCAGCCGTCCGGAGCCAGTTGAATGTTGAAGCACAACACAATGAAACGTTTTTCATTCGTTCTCACTTTTATTTTTACTCGTTGACCTCTAACTTCTGCTGTATAATTTATCCTTTATCGCTTTGACACTATTATTTGTGTTTTCTTTTTCTTTTTTTCCATCGGCCTCACCGATGATTTGAAGCTGTTACAAAAATAGCTTTTTACATCAAGAATTCAAATGCCATCAATTCACCTAGTCTAATAAAATACAAAGTATTTCCATTTACTTAAAACAAAATTCAAAATTAATACATTTCAAATTTTCGCGACTCATTTTAGAACAAAACAAATGTTTTAATTTTACCCTCTACTTCTAAAGCACCAAACTGATATATAACCAAATGCCATATTCAATAGCAGTAAAAATAAAGCCCGTTGATACCGTTATTTTCTCAATTTTTAAGCTCAAATCCTAAGAAAAACCTGAAAAAAATTAAAACACTAAATTCATCCTTTCCTTGCTGCTTGTGATCTTTTAACCTTCAAAAAACACTTGTGCTATTTTTTTAAAAAAAAAAAAAAAAGAAATTCTAGGTTACTTAATTATGTATTGAGAATTCGTCAAACATTTCCTGCTGTTAAAAGCTCGGAATTTGAAAAATGTGAATCGTTTGCTTAATTTGTAGTACTTTTTAACCTGAAAGTTTTTGACTAATATTTTTATTCGAAAGCGTGTGCTAATCACAAAAGAAATTTGTTTCAATCTCCCAAGGAATACAAGTTTAATTTAAATCAAAAATAGCTAGAAGTTACCGGAATAATATTTTTCATTTTAATCGGCGTGACAGGTAATAGAAGTGAAAGTTGTGCGTTAAGTAAAACGTTACTTCTAATTAAGCTCAGTTTATTATCGTCTGCATTAAATGAAATATTATTTCATGTCTTTCAAACGAAAGAAATAAAAAAAGAGAACATTGTCAAATTGTAGCATGGAAGTACGACTGCATAAGATTTGAAAACTTTGTAATTTTAAACATTGTGATATTATCACGAGAAAACAAAAATATGCTCCGTGACAAGGACGTTAACAAAGCATATTGAATTCAAGCACAGTGAAACCGAGTCTAAAATTTATTCCTCTGGTATGGTTTTTTTTACAGTAATTTTAATGAGTTAAAATGATTTTGACTTGCTGCATTTTGATTTGAAATGTATTTAGTTTCTTTTAGGGAAACCATAAAGTAACTTTTATCGTCTGGTAATGAAATAAATATCCTTCGTTGCATTGCATTTGCATAAATTGTGAGAATCCAAAATTCCAAAAATGTAATTGGATATAGCAACTATTTTATACTTTTTATTCTTGAAGATATCCTATGTTTGGTTACTATTATAGGATTTCTGTTTTACTTACAGTGTCTTGATGAGTTACATTTTCTGATATACAGATTACGAAACTGATTTTCAATGTACATTCGTGGTCGTATCTACACTTTTCGGCGAAATTGCGTTACGGCCACCAGGTGGTTCTTTGTCGCTTTTTAGCCTACTTTCCCGTAAAAGAAAAAAAAAATAATAATAAAGCATGAAAGAAGGCTTAATGTATCGTGAAATTATCGTTAGAAATCAAGAAAAGTCAAAAATAAGTTAAGTAATTAAATAAAGATTGAAAAATAAAAAATTTGAAAGTAGAGTTTTGAGATGGGGAAAAAGTGTGTCGGTCGGTCTGTCTGTCTGTCGGTCTGTCTGTCTGTCTGTCGGTCTGTCCCCCCCCCCTAATAACTTTTGAACGAATTGTCCGACTGGAAAAATTCGTTTTGCATTCGAAAGATCTCGACGAGGACATCTCATTTCCATATTTTACTTTTTGATTTGAACAATTTTTTGTTCAATTTTGAACAGTTCAAAAAATTTTAACATTAGCGTCTATGGGTGAAAATGAAGCAAATTATGTAAACTCTGAGTAGAAGATATAAGTTCCCATGAACAAGCTCACTGGAAGAAGTTCTTGGCGTGAAATATTGATTTGAACAATTTTTGTTCATTTTTGAACAGTTCAAAAAAAATTAACATACCGCCTACGGGGAAATTTCAATCCTATATAATTTCTGATCTAACGGACCGATTTGCTTGGAACAAACTTTATCGGAAAGCTCTTATGACGTAGAACATGTACAAATAGAAAGTTCATAAAGAACTAACGAGCCTATTTTCCTATGAAATTTTTTGATCGGGATTTTCAAGAATAGTTTTTAATTATTGAATGATTAAATGAATAAGCAAAAGAATGAATGAATAAATGAGTTAATAAATACATGAATGACTTAATAAATAATGATTGAATGAATATGTATTAACGTTGAAAAAGGTATATAAAAGGTATATTTGAAGCAATTAAGAACTAAAGCTAAACGAGAAAGACAGAGAGAGAGAGATAGCTAGATTATAAATTTGAATTCGGTGTATACGGGAAAGTAGGCTCGTATAGTTCTAGACGGAACTTCTTGTTATACCTAAATGCAATGTTTTGTGGTTATGCGAGCGCGCGCGCGAATGAGATATTTCTGAAAAATTTCTGACAAAGTGGTATCTGCGTGGAGGTGCGAAACTTTAATCGTAAACATCACATTATGAGCCCAGATAAATAATCATTGCAAACTTAAAAGGATTCAAAACATAATTGCATTTAAAATGCATACATTTGCAATGCTTAACTACAAATCCTCAAGTTTTTAATTTTTACTTCATTCCAAATCATAATGCTTGGAGTTTACCGAAAACATTTCTATTTTATCACACATAAACTTTAATAATAATCGGTTTAAGTGTTCTTTTTTTTATCATTATATTTTATCGGTTGTATTATGTTTCATAAAATATATCAGTAAGAATTGCTGCGTGATGCCCAATCCGAGTAAAAAATTAAATTTAAGTTTTAGAGCTAACAGTTTCTAAAAATTGCCAGTCTGCCAGACTTAAATATCTTTTTTGTGAACTTTTTTTTTGCTGCAAACTAAACAATGAATTGTTCTTTACTTCGAAGCAAAATATTATTGCTTTTCTTTTTGTTAGATATGGAAAGTCAGATGGAGAACGCTGACACGGATTCAGAGGATTCTTCAGTTGCATCATATAGTGCTTCAATGAAGGAAGATGAAACAGAAAAAGGAATCTTTTTCTATGTCCAGAAGATTAAATTGGCAGTGGCAATAGCTATCATAAAGTTGACGCCGGGTGATATGACACCTGAGCAGTACGCTAGGAGTCTCGTGCAAATGCACAGTAAAAATATACAGTCTTGGCAAATAAAATGCCAGAACTTAGAACAACATATTTTGACGTTGGAGCAAAGTTTACATACAGCTACTTTGAAAGTAAAAACAAGAGTTGATGAATTAGGGATTGACATAAGTAAGTAATATTTTAACTTTGAACGAATTATGTTTCTATTTTTTGAATTAATATTTTCCTGCATTAATTGAAATGTTTAAAACTTTTTTGTAGCGCATGTTTATTTACCACGATTTTGCGGTTTTAAATCTATATAGTGTATGTATTGTACATAGCGTAGAGAAAAAGCCGAATTTCTCATTGCCTGTGGGAAATGATTGGGATTTTTAATGTAATTTTAAAAATTGTAGATAGCCTTTGTTCTTTTTCATTGTCCTTGCCAACTCGGGGAATTTTTTTAGTTCATAATTAAATACGCGTACGTTTGCTAAACTACGGGTGATACAGCGAGATAGATTTTAATGGATGTCCTTGCAACTGTGGGGTTAACGAGCAGAGTTGCGAAATTCAAAATCTGCGAATACGGGACAGTAGGTACGCACCGACAGTGGGGTCATCCGGGTACTGGAAATCCGATATTGGAGGCGGATATCCGGTATCCGATCAATTGTCAAAAATCCGGAATCCAATATCCTGCCACTGCTCAAAAAGTCGCTGTTTTCCAGAATGTCAATTTTGATTTTTGAAATTTAATTAATTAGCAAATTTTGTAGACATATGTAAATTAAAAACTTATTACATATTTGGAAGCTGTGGGTAAAAAAAATGCATGGAATATACAGGTTTAAAACATCAGGTCCGGATATCCGGTACGGACCGGATACACAATAGTCACCGGATACATAGTATCTGCCAAAATCAATATACTGGCAAAAATACAGGACTTGTGCCGTCCCCTATTAAAGTTCCTCGGGACGCTTGAAAATCCGGGACATTTGCCAACCCTGTTAATGAGTGAAAGCGAACAGGGGCCAGTAGCTCGTAAGTTATTATTATTTATTCTGATCAAACGCCAATTGTAACATTTTTTAGATTTTTTCCTAGCTTTACAGTTATGACTTTTTATCAAGAATGTAGAAAATGACTTTTCTTTTCTGTAAGCTAAAAATGTCATCCAGCTTTGTAGTTCATAATTTTTTAATAATATCTAAAAGTTATAATTGTTTTACCCGATTTTATACGTTCTGTAAATTTAATGCGAACAAATAAATATGAGTGTGTAATACTAAAAATGTGAGATATACTACTGTTGCATTCAATTTCGCCTGGAATTTTTATAGAATTTGAAATAGAAGTCTGGGTGAAATCGCTAGCTTTAAAATTTGTACCTTTTAGAGGTTATTCTTTAGCATTTTACACACATTATCATAGTTTCATATTATAAAAAAAAAAGTAATCAGTAGATTTTTTTTGTATTTTATGTATAGAAAGTACGGAAAATATATGCGAAAGCAATAGAATATTACAATTTATTCATTAATACATTCATTTTTATTCAGCTAAAGAAGACTGCTCAAGCCCACAATCATTGATTCCTTATGTCACGCAACAAAATGTGAAGTGCAAAATTCTCCATACTATGGATTTCGTCAGAAGCTTCATCATCCTGGGATCCTTTTCATCGGATTTAAGAGAAGATGTTTCGTTTGAACAGATGAAAAGCACTTTGCTCAAATCCGTCTCAACGTTGCTGGAGTACTTAAGATCTGAAGAGGGTCTAGAAACGGAGTTTAAGATCACTAATCAAGCTATCCGAGAAGTACATAAATTGCTAGACGACAGGCTTTACAATTTGGATGAAGAGCTGATTAAAATTTGCGTCAGTTTTGTAGAAAAGTTATTGATAGACATACACAAGACATTAGAAATAAACAAGGTAAATGTTGTACTAGTATAATCGGGTTGTTGAAAACAAAGGTGAGCGTACTGAACTTAGTCACGAAATGTTTCAGTGCAAAAATTGCACGTCCCCCTCCTCCGAGGAGTCGAGTATTATTTAAGGTTATCAGAATATCGCACTAAAAGTTTATAATTTACCTTGTTCGGAACAACTTTTCTGGGAAGTATGTAAGCGTGCACAGAAACACACAGAATATACACGGAAATTGCTCCCTCTTCAACAAAATTTTGCATCCGAGCCTGATGCAGTAACCCGTTTACGATGAAATTACATCATTTAATTGCTTTGTAAAGTATTTCTACTATGGCTACTTCTCTCATTCTCGCTACAAATAAGCATTCCAATGAAAATGTTTCGATGAAGTCCTTACATGCCTCTTTTTTATCTTATCCATCGGAATGTGCATATAAGAATGGTGTCAAAATTTTAATTTTGTAAATCATAGAGATAAAAAAAATGATAGTTGTGTCATTGTTTTTTATGTATCTCGACTAGGTTGATAACAGTCCTAACATACCCCCATTAAGACGTTCCACCGTGCTTCTAAGAAGCATTTTTAAACCAAGTGTCAAAACTTGCATTCCCTTAAAATCTATTAAGAGAATAAATAACATTACATATCTGTAATAAAGATTGCTCGGGCTTTAATTAATGCAATTGAAATTTACTATTGATTCATAATTTTTAGTTCATATTCAAAAAGGGAGTTTAACTGCTTTTTCCGACACTGAAAGTAAAATTAAAAAGACTGCTGCTACCCTAAAAGGTGGAATGTGAGAGTGGCTAGTTTCCCCAATGCTGCGATACACGTTAAACAAATTAGAGCATTATTTTCTAATATTCCCGAGCATTTATATCTTAAGAAAAATACCAGTTGCTCCATTATGTTCAACTTTTCTCTAATTGAAATGCGTTGTATTTTTATTTTTATTTATTTATTTCAATTTCAGGCAGGTCAACAACATCGAAGAAGCACTCTCATACAACTCATCGCCAAACACCGGTCCTTAAAGGTGCCAATCTTTTGTCGCCTTCTGCGAGAAATTTCGATTGCTGCAGACTTTTTCGAAGGACTTTTCAGACCTAAACAACGAAAACTTAGAGCCATTACTGCACTTTGAGAACACTTACTATTTCCTCCAAGCTACTGAAGGAGTTACCACGAATTTGACACCATCTGATTCCTTCCGAATACCAAAAAGCGCTTTGGAAATGTGGGATAACGCTACAGAGAAATCATTAACAGCTCTTGGAATGTTATTACCTTTGTTTTGTGTTTACGTCTGGCATATTAAATCTTTGATAAAACGAGTGATTAACTTACCTTCTGAAAAATAAGCTTTTGTTTAATTAAATGTATTAAAAAATATGTGTGTTTTTTTTTTTTTTTTTTTACATCTGTGTCCTTTAATGTTTGGAATTCTTCCATGTTCAAACCGATCAAATCCCTGATGCCTATACTTTTAGAGTTCGTTGCATCTCTCTTTCAAAATTTGTCTACCCCTGGCAGAAAATAGCGCTTAAAATCCGATTCAGACTTCCTCAATACATTCTTGACGTTCTCTGCCTCGGTTCTGACGTATCAGTTCTGCCTCGGTATGATGTTCCGAAGTTGTCCTGTAATACAACAACATTCAGTCACTCGAGAAACTGACGTATCTGGCTCTAGAATAAACTGCTACTTCTCTAACCAATGTGTTAAATTCTATCGGCGAATAAACATTTGTGCAAAAATTTCAGGCAGTCGAGAAGACTGTTAGTTTCTGTAGATTTTTTAATTTCATATTTAAGCATCGAGTATTGATGCCAAAAGTTTTTGCACCATGGAGAACATTTAAGATTGCTTACTTTTCTTTCCCATCGCTTCGTTAGTTCGAGCTCGTTTCGCTCGCTCTCTACAAACTACACTATTTTAAAGTAGGAAAGAATCGGTCGTCTGTCATAAATAACATTCTATTTGCCCAAAACTCTTTGCATTAAAAATATATACCTTGTAACATAATGTACATAGATTTTACACACTGTCAGAGACATAAAAAAAAAACTAAATATAAGCGGCGTCTATTAAAATTCACTCATGAAAACAGCATTGTTAACATCTGATTTAGCGATGATTTTGCTGAATTTTCACGAAGTTATCATAAACCGATAACTTACTTAAAATTGATTACGCTTCTACGGCTTCGTAAAACTAAAATAGTTGCAAAAGTTTTGTTTATGAATATTTTAAAATTTTGTTGAGTTGTAATGAGCAAAAACACATAATAGAAAATCCGCCATCGTTTGAACTTTAATCGCGAGCACTGCTGATGTGATCTCGCTTCTGATTTTCTACTGTTGTTCGCCGTTACGATTTGATTGGTTCCTACGACGCCATCATTAGATTCTTATACAAGCACAAATGCCCCCAAATTTAAAAGTAAATCGAGTTAGACATTTGAAAAATTACTCGGCTTTTCCCACTACAATAATGATATTAAGAAAATGTATCAGTCTCATGCATGTTAGAGCATAAGGCCTGGTAGCAGAAAATTAATAATTAAGTTAAAATTAAAACACATGGTCTTAATTTTCACAGCAGCAATGGAATTCATTATTTACTCCTATCTGCTTCGTAATTATAAAAAATATTTTTACGCTCTTTTTTTTTCTCTTTTAATATTTGACGTTTCCAACATATTGTATTTTAAAATTCAATAAAAAGAAATTACTTTTTAATTTAATTGCTGGATTTTATTTAAAAAGACTCTATGAGTATGCAGTTAAAAATAACTGATTTGAGTACATTTTTTTAGCCAAACTATAAGTACTCATACAGGGTGCTCACCTCCCCTAAGAGCGGCACACTTTCGCCTCCCCCCCCCCCCAAAAAAAAAAGCCACGGAGTGCCCTCCAAGACCGATGACCCTCAAAAAACGACAAAAATCCCTGACAGCACCCAACCCTCAAATTTTAATGGAGCAGTCTGCACCACCACTCCCCCCCCCCCCCCCGATTTATAGATGGTTTTGATAAAAGTAACTTTTCTGTGCATTTATGTGATTATAAAAGTCAAAACAGTTTAGATTTTAAAATACAGATGGCAGCAGTAGCCTCTAAGGAATTTATGTAATAGAAGAAAGGCCTGCTTTATAACTTTTCCGAGACTTCCATATTAATATATTCGTAGAGTAACGTCTGAAATCGAAACGAGAATCAACATGTATATAAATACGAAGAAAGAAGTGCAATCAAAGAAGTTAAATCATGCCTGCGATAATACTGCATTGAGCTTGACTTGACTCCTGAAGAGTTTTCGTTCGTATACGATCTATGACCTAATATAGTTATCTTCTTATTACTTTTTCTTTTTTAGCCTACTTTCCCGTAAAAGTAAAACAAAATAATAATAAAGCATGAAAGAAGGCTTAATGTATCGTGAAAATATCGTTAGAAATCAAGAAAAGTCAAAAATAAGTTAAGTAATTAAATAAAGATTGAAAAATAAAAAATTTGAAAGTAGGGTTTTGAGATGGGGAAAAAGTGTGTCGGTCGGTCTGTCTGTCTGTCTGTCTGTCGGTCTGCCCCCCCCCCCCTAATAACTTTTGAACGAATTGTCCGACTGGAAAAATTCGTTTTGCATTCGAAAGATCTCGGCGAGGACATCTCATTTCCATATTTTACTTTTTGATTTGAACGATTTTTTGTTTAATTTTGAACAGTTCAAAAAAATTTAACATTAGCGCCTATGGGTGAAAATGAAGCAAATCATGTAAACTCTGGGTACAAGATATAAGTTCCCATGAACAAGCTCACTGGAAGAAGTTATTGGCGTGAAATATTGATTTGAACAATTTTTGTTCATTTTTGAGCAGCTCAAAAAAAATTAACATACCGCCTACGGGGAAATTTCAATCCTATATAATTCCTGATCTAACGGACCGATTTGCTTGAAACAAACTTTATCGGAAAGCTCTTATGACGTAGAACATGTACAAATAAAAAGTTCATCCAGAACTAACGCGCCTATTTTCCTATACAAATTTTAATCGGGATTTTCAAGAATATTTTTTAATTAATGAATGATTAAATGAATAAGCAAAAGAATGAATGAATAAATACATGAATGACTTAATAAATAATGATTCAATGGATATGTATTAACCGTTGAAAAAGGTATATTTGAAGTAATTAAGAACTAAAGCTAAACGAGAAAGACAGAGAGAGAGATAGCTAGATTATAAATTTGAATTCGGTGTATACGGGAAAGTAGGCTCGTATAGTTCTAGACGGAACTTCTTGTTTTCTATAGTCAAAGTATCAAGGCGCCAGTGCAGCCTAGTCAACCCTCATGACAAAAATGAAAAAAAAAAAAAAAAAACTAAATAAATAAATACCATATAATAAATAAAAGAGAAAAAGGAGGAGGAATTACCCCAATATTAAAGATGATTTGGGGGAATGAAACTAAACTGTTATATAAAATTATCGTTTTAGGAAGTAAAACTGCAATTTTCTTGTTTTTTTTTAAGTACACTTTTTTGAGTGACATTTTAACATGCAATCTAAATTTCTTTAAGTGTGATGTCATAACCATTTACAAAATAAAACTCAATAACCCGCCGGAGCAGAGTGATCGTTCCCATCAATGACAGCCTTTCACATATTATTTACATTTTTCTCGAGTGTAAGATCAGTTTTAAACGTCCAATTAAGCTACTGTATTGAAAATTTATCTAAATTTCTAATTTCGCTATTGTCATTAAAAAGAGGATGTGTCAAAAAAATTGAAAGTTTTAAGCAGGTAACCCTTTGCAATTCATTAAAATGGAGCGGCGGAATTCTCCTGTGCAAGATAGAGGGGAAAGGAGTTGCGGCGGAATTATCTTGTTCCGTAGTTTTGAACCAGCAGTTCCCAGATGAGCGATCGTCACCAAGGTTGGCACTCCTAATTATTTTAATCTTGAAGGACATTTGGAGTCGCGGCGCATTTTACGTGCATCAGCTCCCATTAACGTACACGGTCCTTGAGTAATCAGTCACGAGTAAGGCTCGGCCGATGCATCGGCGCCGATTGTTCAACAAAGTTGCCATTGGCCATCGGCATCGGCGCCCGATGTTAACTTTAGAAAAATAGCGGCCCATCGGCCTTGAAAACATCTAAAAGCAGATGCAAGGCCGATGTTTTTCGCAGGGACAACTTTCCAGAAAACATTCTGTCTTAACTTTCTTTTTTCCCCATAGCTAGATTTCTATTTCGATACATTAACAGGCAGCACATCCGTTAAAAAAAAGCACATAAATAATGTCATTCTACAAAGTATTTGATAAAAAATTCGGAAAAATAGTTTAAGCGATCGCTGCCCGAAAACCTACATTATTAAAATTATTTCTCTTTGAACAGAATGCTCGCGAAATAGAATATGTTGTGCTATGTGTTTTCCGCACTAGGATAGTTGCCTCATTTTCGTCCGTTTTTCGTTTAATAATGATTTAGTGCATTAGATGTCATTGTGAAATAATATTATACCATCTGTTTTGAGTTGTTTCTTATTATTCCGAAATTGTAAACAATACAAAGTCCACTTAATTCAAGTACGATAATAATTTTAATTTTTACCAGCGTAAACTATTTTCTCTTAGCGTGTTTTTTTTTTTTTTTTTGCTTCTTCGATCCGACGTGTTACAGTTTTTCTGCAATTGTGCAGCAATCTCGTTGCATCTGCTTTTAGTGTGCGGTTATTATCATTATTTCATTTTTAGTTTACAACATAGAAAATATTGGTCAAAAATAAGAAACAATTTTCCAGTACAAATGTTTATTGATCGAAATTTTATGTGTCCACGTTCGACTTGCAATTTTTAAAAATTGAATTCTCAAAATGCGAGTTCGTGCGACAGGATTTAATAACATCTTAATAAAAATGCTAAAATTTCTTTGTTTTCAAAGATTGATCAATGCATATTTTTTTTACAAAATATATCTGAACTTTTTTTATAAAATTATTTTAATTTTTCCCCGTGTGTACTTTTTTTAGCACATTTTTTTTTTGGCTTCTTTGATGTCACGTGTTAGACAGTTGACAGTTTTTCTGTTATCGTACAACAACTCGTTGCATCTGCTTTCAGTTTAGAATATTTCTTGATATTTTATTGTTAGTTTACAACATAGAACGTATTGATAAAAAATATGAATTAATTTTTCAGTATAAATCTTTATTGATCGAAATTTTATGTGTCCAAGTTCGACTTGCAATTTTCAAAAATTTAATTCTAAAAAAAACGAGTTCGCGCGGCAGGGTGCCTTAATAAAAATGCTACAATTTCAATTATTTCAAAAATTGTATATATAAATATATATATATTTTTTCAAAATATATCTTAATTTTTATAAACGATCACGTGTTTTTCAGAAGATTATTTGTCAACAGAAAACTGCTTATGCTCAAAATATTGGTTTATTTCGGTGACCTTACATTGTGCTCCTGAAAATATAAAAAACATGTCAAGTATTTCAGTGTAATTTTCAACTCACAAGGAAAAAAAAAAGCTAGTAAGATTAGTTCTTAAGACACAGCATTCATTTGTAATACCAAAACAATCTCACGTCTCTGGCGTGAGATTTTTTTGGTAGTTTTTGGTTTTTTGGTAGTTTTTTAAAGCAATATTCAGTATTTCTTGGTTATGAACAGGGGGGCGTTGCTGCGAGCGAAATTTTTTAATATATTTTTTTTATTTTAGAAAAAGAGCTATTTTTTTAAAAAATAACTTTTATTATGAAACATAAACATATAATCGGTCCCCCTTTTCTTTTAAAAACGGGGGGGGGGGATATGAAAGAAATCTGAGAGGAGGGGGTTGACAATTTCGTTAAGATACAAACCCACATTATTTGTTAGTCTGTAATATATAGTTGTTGAGTTTTTTTGCAAAGATAAGAAAAAAGAATTAAAAATCCTCTGATATAGCATTTTTTAATTTTTTTTAACCTCCAAATACAGTGTTCCCTCGCCACTTCGCGCTTCATGTTTCGCGGCTTCAGTGCTTCCCGGGTTATTCCAAAATATTCATCAAAAAATAAAAATGAAAAAATACAACCATGTCGGCAGCCACATTGCGGAAAGAACCGTTTTTTCATGTTGATGCGCGAGAGAGAAGGATCTCTGCATGTCAAACAAAGAGATGAGTTGACTCAGAGTACATACCACGGGCTCTCAAAAGCTCCCACCGACACAAGACTCTTCGCCTCTCTCAGAAAACAATGTTGATTAATGTTTATTACTGTACTATAACGCTTTGTAATTAACCTTATTAGTTAGAACCGACACGTTTAAGTAAATACGTATACTGTTGAAATTTTTGTCTTAAATGTGTGAAGTATAAAACTGTTTACATATTTAAACATTCGTGTACCCGTATACACGAAAATTCTTAGGGGCAAATCCTACTTCGCGGTTTTTCAGTTTTCGCGGAAGGTTCTGGTCCCCATTCATCGCGAAAAACGAGGGATCACTGTAGTTTAATTACTTTACTAGAATCGCGAGTGATTCTTTTAGTTTTAATTATTATGTAAACTACCCCCAAACAGTTTTACGGTGGTTGAGTAATGCATTTATGTTTTTATAAACATAAAAATAAATAAATGATTTAAATGACATTTTTGACAAGCATTCTATACGTTTTAATGATTTAAAGCAACACGTTTTAATGATTTTAAGCGACGAAGAGGAAAATAATTGGCATTCGGCATCGGCCAAAAAATGCCATTGGTCGTACCCTAGTCACGAGAGGTGGTCACCCTCCCATACATTGACCACGGCCAGTGCTGCTTCACTTTCAGTTTTTTTGTGGGAACCGAGCTTAGCCGACTGATCCACAGTGGGACACATTTTACATAAATTAACCACCTTACTAGATTTTTCGCAAGATGTTTCTCATTAAGTGATACGAGCGGACTCAAAAATAACGCAGCGACCCGCAAGCCGCTCATAGGCCGCAGATTGAAGACCATTGCTCCTGAACTTCTTAAGCTTCCAAGCAGAGTGCGTATGCCACGTTCCGAAAACTACCAGGAATTTTGAAGGATTAAATTTATTGGATTGAAAAATAGGCATTTCCGGCCTTATTTAATCTTTGTTATAAAATTTGTATGGAACATAATCTGTCGCGAGGCCCTTCGATAGAACTCTCTGCAATGAAACAATAGGAAAAAAAAGGACATTTGAGATAAAGAAGATTCTTGTGAGCTCGAGGCTCCGAGCACCTAGTTGCCAAGTCCACCAGCCGCTCATTCCGCCCCTGCGTCGCCGAGCCAGCAATAAATACCACAACAAAAAATGTTTTTTTTGCTTCTCAGTAACGGCGTCGCCAGTCTAGCAGCGCACTGTAGATTGATGCTCAAACAGAAAAAAAAAAAAAAAGACAAGCGTCTCAAAAGTTACTTTTCTATGTAAAAAACAAAAACAAAAAACGGGCATATGTTTGTGACGCCCTTTCAATAAGCATTTAATTTTGGTGTAACATACAATAGTACTGCCAACATAATCAAGATTTTGTGCTCATTTGTGCTTTAAATTAACGTGTAATTTTATTATTATTATTATTTTTATAATCAACATTGCCAAATTTTAAAAATGGAAATACGGAAGAGGACGTGGGGGTGAGAGTGGGTGGAGCCATCATCCGAGTATTGGGTATCCGATGTCCGATGCTGTATATCCGGTATCCGACCGATTTTTAAGTATCCGGAATCCAATATCCCCCACAAAAGATGCGGTTTTCCGGAATGTCAATTTTGATTTTTAAAATTTGATTCATCAGTATATTTTGATAAAATACGTAAATTAAAAACTTTTCTCGGATTTGGAAGCTGTGGGTACAAAATGCATAGAATTTACAGGTTTGAAACATGAGAGCCGGTTATCCGGTACATACTTATCGGAAGCGTAGCTAGGGATTAAGGTTATAAGAGCTTTCCGATAAAATTTGTTCCAAGCAAATCGGTCCGTTAGGTCAGGATTTACATAGGATTGAAATTTCCCCGTAAGCGCTATGTTAATTTTTTGAACTGTTCAAAAATGAACAAAAACTGTTCAAATTGATATTTCACGCCAAGAGGTTCTTCCAGTAAGCTTGTTCATTGGAACATGGATCTTGTACCCAGAGTTTACATCATTTGCTTCATTTTCGCCCATAGGCGCTAATGCTAAATGTTTTTGAACTGTTCAAAATTGAACGAAAAAGTGTTCAAATCAAAAAGTAAAATATGGAAATGAGATGTCCTCGCCGAGATCTTTCGAATGCAAAAAGAATTTTTTGAATCGGACTATTCGTTCAAAAGTTGCTAGGGGGGGACAGACCGACAGACCGACAGACAGACCGACAGCCCGACCGACACACATTTCCCCCATGTCAAAAACCTACTTTCAAATTTTTTATTTTTCAATCTTTATTTAATTACTTCACTTTTTTTTGACTTTTCTTTATTTTTAACGATATTTTTCCGATACATTAAGCCTTCTTTCATGCTTTATTATTATTTTTTTTACTTTTACGGGAAAGTAGGCTAAAAATGAGTAAAAAAGTGTTGATTTTTGTTTAACTCAGAACTGTATCTGTTGTTAACTCAGAAACTGTGGTAAGTCCAACACTATTTCTTGATCATTTGATGTAATGTTCACTAACTACTGTTGTCCGGCGCCGATTCCATATTTTAGAAATGTCATCTATAACAGCTTTTGATTAGATTTATGAACGAATGAAATGTTGTACAGGGGGTTTTCTAACTAGGTACAAATAAGCTAGGTATATTTTAAAGGTAGTTTTTTAAAAAAGCTCATATAAATATGTGTCATACGGATTAGTACAGAAATCGAAGTACAAATCACTAAACCTAAGTACAGAATGTTTATAAATTGAAACTTTATTTATAATTTTTTAGAGTTACGTTTGCCCAGTTCTACGCTTCCTACGTCTTGTTATTTCTTCCTACTTTCCTAATAATTTTTATAATGCCCCACCTTTTCACTCTCATGTTTAAAAAATATTTTCCTACTTTTTTTTGCGCGCATTTTTATTATTTTTGCACTTCAAGTACGATTATCTCCTAGACCAGGGGTCTCCAAACTACGGCCCGAGGGCCACATCCGGCCCGCGGACAGATTTTGTCCGGCCCGCGGAGAGCTAGCATACTTGAAAGAAAACTCCTTCTAGAGAACATATTTATTTTTTATAGCAAATTAAATTAAGTTTACTGAAGTAATCTATTTTTATGTTGAATAATTATTAATATGACATCTACATTGATATGGTCATGGGCTAACTACTCATAACATTGTTGTAGGTTATTATTTACTAACTAACAAATTATTGAAATGAATCCAACTAACATTTTATACATTTTAAATGAAAAGATAACTTATAACAAGCATAACGACATATGAAATACTAATGAGATTTATGTAATTGAGATTTTCCACTGACAATAGTTTGTAGTTGTGGACTAATTTTACTTGTACCAATTATTAAAAGAGATTTAAGATGCTCATCAGTTAATTTAGATCTGTAAACATTTTTTGTGTACTTCATTTTGGAAAAGGTCTTCTCACACAAATAAGTAGTACCAAAAACAGAAAACAGCCCACGAGCAAATTTATGCAAATTATCAAATTGTGTCAGTGGAAGACACTTATAAAATTCCAACAAAGATAAGTTTTGATATTTGTTCTTAATTATATCACTGCACTGTAGATCAATCATTTCCATTTGAAGTTCCGGGGCTAGGGTTTCAATGTCAGTATCAAAAGGATTCTGAAAAATCTTAATTTGATTCGCAATGGCATCAAAGTCCGAGAAACGAGTATCAAAATTTATTTTCAAAGCACTCAAAGTTTCGATTGCAAAATCGATAGGAAACTCGGTCTCAGTGGTGTGGCTAAATATTTCACATGTTTTAAAATGTGAAAAACATTTACTTCGTAGTTGTGATTGAAACAGTATCAATTTCTTCCGGAATGATTTGATATTATTGTATAAATCAGGAAGATGCTGGTTTTCTCCTTGCAATCTCAAGTTCAGTTCGTTCACATGTTTTGTCAAATCAACATAGAATGCTAACTTCCACAGCCATGCGTTGTTTTGCAATTCAGTAAGAGGGCGATGCTTTTCATTCAAAAAAAATTCGATCACTGCTCGAAGTTCAAAAAAGCGCTGAAGGACTTTCCCACAACTAAGCCAACGTACGGCAGTATGATAAGGTAAGTCATTTTCTCCAATCTCTTTAATAAATTGTACGAATTGTCGGTGATTCAGCCCAAAAGATCTGATAAAATTAACAGTTGATATGACTGGTTTCAGAACTTCAGACATATCCAAACATTTTCCGCACAAAGACTGTTGATGAATGATACAATGTAAGACTATTGGTTTTGAACCACCGTCATTTTCTACAGCCTTTGACACAAGAGCGACCACTCCTTTATCTTTCCCACTCATGTTTTTGCCTCCATCAGTTGTAATACATTTCAAGTTTTTCCATCGAAGGTTCTTTTGCTTAATGGCCATTTCAACTCCTTTAAAAATATCTGAACCAGTAGTTGTGCCATGAATACTATACATATCAAGAAGTTCTTCATGCACTTCATAGCTTTTATCTACTCCTCGAATATAAATCAACACCTGAGCAGTATCTGACACATCCATTGACTCATCCAAGGCCAAAGAAAACCACTCAACATGTCCATTTTTGTTGAACAGTTGAGAGGATATATTTTCAGCGATGTCTTCTACCCTTCGAGCCACAGTGTTTGCTGACATACTGACAGTTTTTAATAAATTTACCTTTTCAGGGCACATTTCTTCGGCTACTGCGATTATGCATTCTTTGACCATTTCTCCATCGGTGAATGGTTTTCCACGTTTTGCAATTTCAAGAGCCACACGAAAGCTGGCACGAGTTGCAGCCTCTTGTTCAGTTTTGAGTTTTGTAAATAAAGATTTCTGCGATTTCAATCCGCGCTTCATAGCTTCGAATTTTTCTGTCCGCAAACTTCCTGTATATTTTGAGTAATTTTGAAAATGTTTTGCTTCATAATGACGTTTAATGTTATATTCTTTGAGAACGGCTATGCTTTCATTGCAAATCAAACATAGCGCCTTGTTACTGGACTCAATTACGAAATACTGAATGTTCCACTGATCTTTGAATTTTCTCACTATCAATTTTTCGCTTCTTTTCCATTCTACTAAATCACACACAAAAGCAACAATTCAAATAAAAATATTGTTACAAAGATGTCTTAAACTTAAACACGCACAAACACGTTTTAAGGAGGTACGCACTATTTTATTTCACAGCAGTGTCATAGGAACTGACTTGTGGTTGCGCCACTAGCCTTCTTATATATTTCACTTACTGCCATCTAGAAGTGAGTGGAAGACACCAGAACTTTATCGAACCAACGAGATTATTCTGTAAGTGCTATTAGCGCCATCTGTTAGGGATAGAAGGTACTACCTATTTCTGCTTGTGTCCACCAGATGTCCTGTCACGTTACTCCTCATGGCTCGCTCGTACTCTACGACTAATCTAGAAATTACAGATAATGACAGGAAAATTAATAATATGCAGTGTTGCCGTCTTGCGGACTTTAGTTCGATTTGCAGCCTTTTTTAAACGTGGCGTACTTTTTCGGACTTTTTTTTTCATGTAAAAAAATACTCATTCGTTACTTGAGTACTCGTTAGGAACCGAAGTAACGATTACTGAAGAAAAAAGTAATCAATGATTACTTGTGTATTTCATTACTTTTGTAATCAATGATTACTATGGCGATACGATGCGGGTACCCCATTATAACGGATACCCATACGATACAGAAAATACATCAGCTTCCCCGTCGCTAATGGCATCTGGCAAAAAAGTAATCATATTTTACACCACTAGTGGACTGATTCAACTTTTTACCGCCGGCAACAATTAATGATAATATGGTTTTGGCCCTTGGAATTTACTGGAGTAATCAATATGGCCCTAAGGCTGGAAAGTTTGGAGACCCCTGTCCTAGACTCTAGGAGATACTCGTACTTGAAGAAAAGTCAAGGCTCTAGGTTAGGACCTAGAGCTTTGAACCTCCCAATTCAAAACTAGACGCCATGTGCCACGTGATCATGACTTTTTTTTCTGCTGACTCAATAAGAAAATGTAGACCCGAAGCGTTGTCATTTTCTGTACGCACTCGTGTGACCAAAACAGTGAGCTCTTGTGGGACCGTTCACAAATGATGTCACACTTTTTTTCAATATATTTGACCCTCTCCCCCCCCTTTGTCACTAAGTGTCACAATTCAACATACCTCTCCCTCCTTTGTCACATATGTCACGCTATATTACATTAGCACAAAATAGGTTTAATTTGCTGATTTTAAATGTTTTTGTAGAAATCAAAATGTGCGATGTCACACTTCTTGTCACCCGCTCCCCTCCCCTTGTCACAAACTGTCACTTTCTTGAACCCCCTCCCCCCTTAAAGCGTGACATCATTTATGAATGACTCCTGTGAACTCACAGGTAATTTTTTGTAATTTATTTCCTACATTCTTTATGAATTATCATTTTTACTAGCTATATTTTCCTTAGTTTTATTAATATTGCTTCAAAGTAAAATAATTCCATTACAACCGCAAATACAGGATTTTTCTGACGAGGGGCAACTTCCTTTGTGATTTTACCGATTATCTGATGAATTTCGTTCGAAAGTGAAAAAAAGTGAAGTTTTAGTTCGTTATTCATGTAATCTTGACTAATAAGGACTCTCGGTGGAGGCGTTTGCTCTCCATTTCCTCCCTTCCTGAAGCATTATTTATGAAATATTATTAGTATTGAATGGACAGTTATTTACATTTAATGAAAGGAGTTACAATTTATACATTTAATGAGAGGAGTGTGTTAGGTTTGCATGGCAGGGTAACAACCATGCTTGCAAAGTTGAACAAGAAGTTCCGTCTAGAACTATACGAGCCTACTTTCCCGTATACACCAGCTTCAAATTTATAATCTAACTATCTCTCTCTCTTTCTCGTTTAGCTTTAGTTCTTAATTGCTTCAAATATGCCTTTTTTAACGGTTAATACAGATTCGTTCAATCATTCATTTATTCAGTCATTCATGTATTTATTCACTCATTTATTCATTCATTGTTTTGTTTATTCATTTAATCTTAAATTATTTCAAAAATATTCTTGAAAATCCCGATAAAAAAATTTCATAAGAAAATAGGCTCGTTAGTTCTGGATAAACTTTTTATCTGTACATGTTCTAAGTCATAAGAGCTTTCCGATAAAGTTTGTTCCAAACAAATCGGCCCGTTAGATCAGGATTTATACAGGATTGAAATTTCCCCATAGGCGGTATGTTAATTTTTTTTGAACTGTTCAAAAATGAACAAAAATTGTTCAAATAAATATTTCACGCCAAGAACTTCTTCCAGTGAGCTTGTTCATTGGAACGTGGATCTTGTACCCAGAGTTTACATAATTTGCTTTATTTTCGCCCATAGGCGCTAATGCTAAAATTTTTTGAACTGTTCTAAATTGAACAAAAAATTGTTCAAATCAAAAAGTAAAATATGGAAATGAGATGTCCTCGCCGATATCTTTCGAATGCAAAAAGAATTTTTCGAATCGGAGAATTCATTCAAAAGTTATTAGGGGGGGGGGGGGGGACAGACCGACAGACCGACAGACCGACAGACACACTTTTTTCCCATCTCAAAACCCTACTTTCAAATTTTTTATTTTTCAATCTTTATTTAATTACTTAATTTATTTTTGACTTTTCTTGATTTCTAACGATATTTTCACGATACATTAAGCCTTCTTTCATGCTTTATTATTATTTTTTTTTATTACTTTTACAGGAAAGTAGGCTAAAAATTGTCCCGCGTCCAGGGTTGCCAGGTTTTCCAGACGTTGAGAGAAACAATTTAGCCAAAATAAGTCATATTCCTTAAATTAATTTGCTGCTCATGTTGTTGTTGTTATAATGCCAATTAGATACACAAGCACCACAACGGATTTTCATTTTGTCGGACATCCGGTGTCTCTTATCTGATGTATTTGTACGAGATATCCGGGTCTGATATTTGAAATTTATGAATTTTATAGTTATTTTTAAACATTCCGCAGCTTCCAAATATCTTCCTAAAACTGAATGAATGCTACGGCTAAACCATTATTATACGGTAACCCATGATTTTTCGCCAAATCTGGAAGTGGCGATTTGTTGTTTGTGGAAGTGTTGAAATCCGTTTTTGCGGCAGCCCTAATGTGTTTTTTTTTTTTTGGAAAAAGCGCCAAGGGTTACTGCAAAGTAAATTTCTCTCGAATGCTACAACTGTCGGTCAACTGAGCATAGTAGTAAATGTATGTAAATCTCAAAGCAAGCAAATCTTGGTTGAAATAGAAAATAATACACTTTAATACGGAAAACGAAATTTAAAATTAGACAATATTAGCCAAAATTGTTTTGCGGCTGGTAATTGGAAATAAACTTAGCCAGCAGCATCTTAAACTAGCCATAATGGCTAATTTTAGCCACATCTGGCAACCCTGCCCGCGTCTATTGGACTTCAATACGGGAAAAAGTCCCGCATTTCTTGACAGAATATTAATTTTGACGGATACCGAGTATCCGGTGACCATTGTGTTGATCTGTTGCAGATATTTGACTCGGATGTTTCAAGGTAAATTCTATGCATTTTTTACCCACAGCTTCCAAATACGTAATAAGTTTTTACTTTCCATATGTTTTAATAATTTCGTTGGCATATTATTAAAACATTCGAAATTTTCAAAATCAAAATTGACATACTTGAAAACCAGCCGGGTATTGCATTCCGGATGGATAAAAATCGGTTGGATACCGGATATCCAGTATCGGCTCGACTACTGAAATAAACATTTTCAATTTTAATTTTGTTTATTAGATTTTATCTTCATTCTTTTTAAAATGCTTATTTTCATTTCTCGCGCAATTGTAAAAACAAAGCGTTTTTAAACTGGCGCAAGGCATCCAGATGCCAAATATTTTTCAGTTTTTAAAGTTCAAATGAAACTATTCCATCTGTAATGAATGGGTTTTTAACAAAAAAAAAAAAAAAAAAAAAAAAAAGCAAGGTGTTAAGGTTTCTTTGCATTAAAAGAAAAGGTTCCGTTCCATTATTCACCTGACATACAACAAAGAAAACAAAAGGTTGGAGGAAGATGAAACAAATGAACGGATAATTTTTTTACACGTGTCTTACAAGATCTGTTTAGCTGTAAAACAGTTGATTCGTGATGTGATTTGTTTTTTCATTTATGATTTGTTTATTTGTAAAAATCACGTACTGAGAGAGAATCCGAGTTGTATATTTAACGAAATCGAAAACTTGATCCGCTTTTTGTTCTTTTTTTTTTCTTAAGGAAATGCGGAAATTAAATATATCGGAAGAACTTATAGTTACATGAATGAAATTTAGATGAGCTTTTACTATGTTAATGCCTTCTTACTTGTCAAGAAGGGGGAAGGGTCATTCCATATCAACTTTTTTATCAACTGTATCAAGATAATTAGAAATCTAAACTTTCAAATTTTTATCTTGTTTAGTTTTTTAGTTATCAAGCTTTGATTTTGTAAAAAACTCACTTTTTTACATGTAGGGGAGAAGTGTTGTACCTTGGGACACTTTTCACATTTTAATTTTTAACTTCAAAAATTTAAATTAGATTTAAAGTCTGAAGACACTATTTAAATGCACCAACATTCTCCTCTATAATATATTTTTTCAAATTCAAACACTTTAAAACTAAAAAAATGCCAGGCATTTTAAGTAGTAACTGAAAACTGTCCCAAGGTACAACACACTTCGTGATTCATGCAACAGTCATATACATAACCAATTTTATACGAAAAATCAAAAACTTTATTTTTTTAAAGCACTAAATTAAGAAGATACATTACTGTAATGTGTAATTTACACAAATAATAAATTTGAAAGTTCAAAACCTAATTTGACTGCATTTATAAAAAAAACTACATATATAAAAGACTGCATTTGATTAGAATGTCTCTCTTTATAATAAAATATATCCAAATTATTAAGAACCATGTGTATGTTGTACCTTGAGACATGTCCGAAGGTACAACACGGTTTACTGTCCCAAGGTACAATCATCACATGGTTTAAATAAAATCAAAATGGTGGTCAATCAAAATGCAGTATCATCACTTTCTCATAACCAAAACATTTAAAAATCTTCTGTTCAATATCCAATTAAAATTTAGTAGAATAGTTTTACAAATGCTATTTCAGTAAATGAAATTAGAATGAGAAATATATTTACTTTTGAGTGCTAAAATTTTCTTTCTCTCACCAAGTCATCAATTCAGTGCTTCTAATGCTGCCTTTTACTGTGATGATATCTGCTGGTTAAGGTAACAATTAGAAATAAAAAAAAATATGTATGTTTTGCCAATAGGTTTTCAGAAATTGCCAATGTCCCTAGGTACAACACTCTCCCCTATGCTTCTACACAAAACCGGCCATAACTCATCAACGAATAGAGATAAGAAGTTCTAGTAAAAAGCATTTTGAAGTGTATTAAATGCCGTTTCATATGATATGCATCATGACTGATTTTATAAAAATTTTAAAATTTAAAAAATTACCTTCAAATTTAAATTTTAAATTTCTCGAAAAACGTATTATGAATTAAAAAAAAAAATCTAAAATATTTCTGTGCATTTTATCTTTGTCTATGCAAAATTTCAACTTGGGGTCTCAATGGGATCATATTTTCCCGAATTTTCAAAAATATTTGATTTAGGAAAAAAATGCATATTTTTCAGATTCAAGCAATTTTAAGATAGTTTTAAGAACGTGTGATTTCAACAATCAAAAAATTTCTTAGTACGAATTAGGGATGTAACGAATAGTGATTTGGCCGAATACCGAATATTCGGCCACTTCTCCCAGGCCGAAGCCGAATATTCGGCCATTTCTTCTAGGCCGAAGCCGAATATTCGGCCAATGTCTTAGGCCGAATACCGAATATTCGGCGGCCGAATATTAAAATTTCTAGAATAGATTGTAATAGAACGTATTTGACAAATTTAAAATTATTGACCAAGTCAAATACCAATTACACACAATCTATGATGTATGATTTAATTCTGCTTGTTAAGAATTTAAAACTATTTAAAATTAATCTATTTTCTCTATTGTTTTGAATGTAATAAAACTAAGAATTTCACCCACAGGGGGAATAGAAATGACAGGTTTTATGGTAGTAAGCATTAGCATTATTTTACTAATTATTTAATTCAAATGAAAGAACTACTATTGCTTAGTGAACTTTTTACCTTGCTCAGAACTGTTTTATGAAGATATTTTAGAAGTTATAAAAGTTAATATTTTTATTTAAGGGGTTTTTTACATAACTATCTTTAAACGATCTATTAAAATTTAATACACTTAACTGGAATATATTTTTATTTTCAAAACCCCCAATAACCTATGCTTTCTGAATATTCATGAGATATTCTAGGCTTTTCACATTTCTCTCTTACCTAATATTCACAATAAATCAGTCTACCCAAACAAAGTCTGACTTCCACTTTGTTAATAATAACAAAATTAATTTTTCATATATCATAATTAACTCTTGTCAGCTTTGGGAGCAAATGCTAATTATAAAATACAATATTACCACTTTAAAATCCGTTTTTGCTCAGTCAAGCCCAAAACTAGGTTTAAAAAAAAGTAGTTTTTTTCTAAATTATTTTTATTTTTTAAAACTATAAACTAATGTATTATTTTGCAGTAATTATAATACAATTTAAAATGTTTAAAATTCACTAATTGCTTTATTTTTTACATTTCTACTGCAGCAGAATTATTCGGCCGAATAGTCCATCAATATTCGGCCAGGCCGAATATTGACCTTACTCAGTATTCGGCCAGGCCGAATATTCGGCCAAAGGGCCGAATACCGAATAGTTGCCGAATATTCGTTACATCCCTAGTACGAATGTACTCCAGAACTTTAGTAACTGTCCCATCTGAGAGTAGGGATTATAAACCTTTAGAGAAAAAAAGTGTAATTTTTACTTCACAATACAAAATAATCAAACTTGGCAGCCTCTTTATTATTTTACTTCTATTACTGTATCTTTTAGAAAATATTTTGTCAAATCAACTATAATATTGGAAACGACACTACATATATATATAATTATTTAATATAGCTGTAAAAAAAAAAAAAAAAAAAAAAAAAAATGGAGCAGAAAATGTAAACAGTCATTTTTCAAAGGTGACAAATTTTATTAACATTTAATTCAAACAAATGCTTCAATCATTTATGGACAAATGTCTTCTTTTCATTTTGGTTGCTGCTTCATTGGTGTCACAAATTTTTGAATTAGGTCGGTCTAATGCAGGGCTTTACTTAACACATCCAAGGCTGTACTAGTCTTATATATCTAAAATACTTGTGGCATGCTTTCTCAAAGGGATAACACCAATATCTATTTTTGAAAGGAATGTCTTCTTTCTGGATTTTAAGCATGACTGCAACGACTAAAATGAAGATGAAAATAATCAGTCGACCTTAGCCACCGGGCTGTAAACTTTGGCAATTAGCAAAAAAAAAAAAAAAGCCAACCCACCATGGATGATTTTTACTTTGTTTATAATTCCTTTTTCAGATTAACTCCTTTCTATTTCATTGATCGCAGCCCCCTCCCATTGTTTATCTTTTTGCAACACCTGTCTTGCAGCTGTCTTAAATTTCCTTCCTTCTTATATTTGTGTGTTTTAAAGGTTTTGGTGGTTAGTTATGGAAATGTTAGGATACAGATAAAACAAATATTAAAAAAAAAAAAAAAAAAACTCTGTTTTTGCTTATAATGAATGCTTCCATTTTGTCCAACTTTATTTATAACCCACAACATATTCAAAGGTTGAGGGATAAGCTACATAGTTTTTTTTTGTCTTGCTTTGTCAAATCGAAACTCATAAGTGCAAATCAAGACTAACAGCGAAAAATTGCAATGTCTAGCAGCCTGTGACCCTCCCTCACCATTTCAGATGAATTTAATCAAATGCTTTTTTCTCCTCATATCATTAACATCTCATTAAAATATCTGCAAACAAAAATAAGTCAGAAAAAAGTATTATTAATGCATAAAATAAGGCTATTTGTTCATTTTTAAATAATTATTTGAAAACAATGCTTTAAAGTAGGGGGCTATGATAAGATAAAAAAGTGTTGCCCCCTACCTCCTAAATAAGTTTTGAACTTATTAAGTTTTTTGCACAGACATATCCCTGCTTGTATAGATTAAGATAAAATGCACAGAAATATTAGATTAAAAAAAAATCATTAGGCATCATTCATAAATGATGTCACGCTTCGAAGGGGGAGAGGGGTTCGTGAAATTGTGACAAAGTGTGACATGTGAAGGGAGGGGGTAACAAGAAGTGTGACATCATGCATTATGCAACGTAGCGTGACATTTGACAAAGGGGGGAGGGGGAGGGGATCCGCTGAAGTGTGACAAAGGGGGGAGGGGATCAAATATATGGGGGGAAAAAGATTGACATCATTTATGAATGGCCCCTTATACGTTATTCGAGAAATTTAAATTTTAAGGTCATTTTTTAAATTTTAAAATTTTTGTAAAATTAGTCATGATGCATATCATATGAAACCTCATTCAATATAGTACTTCAAAATGCTTTTTACTAGAACTTTGTATCTCGATTTGTTGATGAGTTAAAGCGTTCATGTCAAAAAAAAAAAAAAATGAGTCTTTTACAATTGAAAAAAAATAAAAAAAAAGGTGCGGTAAATTTTTTCTCAGATTTGGATCACTTGATATGGAATGATCCGGAAGAAACTGGAAGTATTATGTACACTTTTAAGCTCTAATGTGTTTGCAATTAAATAACTTTAATATTTCAAGAAAACTAATATTTTTCCTGAGTTTAAGTTTGGCAAACAAGTCTAGTAGGTACCTTTATCGGTGTTTTCGTCTGATTTTTAAATTCTTACTTTTTCCTACTTTTTTAAAGAAAAATTCCTATTCTTTTTCATAAATCTTAGTACGGATACGTATCTTAGTACGTCTGCAAAAAATAAAAGTTTCTCCCAAAATTGGGTAATCAATCGTTTTTTTTTTTTTTTTTTTTTTGAGGTTTTCATTTTTATCTAGACCGTAGCCCTACAAATCATTATTCATTTTATTAACCGACTTCACAAAGGAAGGAGGATATACATTCATATTGTATGTATGTCGTTTTTTTTTTTGTTTGTTTGTCCACTCGTAACTTCGCACCGGATGAACCGATTTTCATGATTTTTTTTTCAATCGATCAAGGGTGGTTTCCCATAGGTCCCGTACCTTCGTTTGACCATATTCAATAAATAGAACAAAAGTAATGGGCAGATATGCAGTATGTTTCTTGCTTTTTCATCCATAACTTTTGACTAAATAAACCGATTTTGACAATTTTTTCTTTAATCAATAGAGGGTCGTCTAACTCATATATCGTACATCAATCTGGCTACTTTTGTTTTTAAAAATAAACGTTGCGGGGGAAAAATACGTATTTTTATTTTAATTGGAAAGGCTTTGCTTGATTTTTCTTTGTTGGGAAAACTATTAATAAATATAAAAGTCATTGTTTAAAAAATGTTTGTTGCCATTATGCTATAATATTATAGCAATTACAGCAAAAGTTTGACTGAAGGCTTCTCTGAGGCAAAAATTAAATCTAATCAGTTTGTTTGCTAAAATCGACTTCAAAACAGAGGTGTTCATACAAATGATTAGTTTTTAGTGCCATTCGTTCAAAGAGGGTTTGCCCTTTGATATGGATTTTTTTAAAATAGAGTATTTATATAGAAAATGTATTTACACTAAAAAGAATAAAATAAAATAATTTTTGGAAAAAAAAATAGAACCGACTTCAGATTATAAATTGCGCTGAAAAGTGAAAAATAAATTAATATTCTTTAAACAACATTGATGTGACTTTTAAACATAGTTTTAGAAGTCGGTGCAAAATTATGAACCTAATTACCATTAAATCCATGTGCTACTTCATATTGGAATTGTTGCTAATTCTGGGCTATTTATATTTGTAATTGATTCATGATTACAAAAGATTGTATCTATCCTAATTTTGCACCGACTTCTGAAACTATGTTTAAAAGTCACATCGATGTTGTTTGAAGAATATTAATTTATTTTTCACTTTTTAGCGCAATTTATAATCTGAAGTTGGTTCTATTTTTTTCCAAAAATTATTTTATTTTATACAATTTAGCTGGTGAAAGTTTTTCACTTCAAATTTTCAAATTTTATTCGCATTTTTATTAATCTTTTATTTTTTACTCTTATACAGGTATATGAGTTTATACTGTCAACGTTAAGTATTAGTCAAAATATGAAAAATTCTCTACAGGGTCGGCATATTAGGTCTTCGCACGCGGGTGGCCTACACCCTAGGATCGGCCGTGGTTTTTAATTAAAATACGCACATAAATTATTTATGCTGCGGCATTTCTTGTGATAAAAATTAAAAAGCATGTGCCGACCTTCCAGCAGAAGTTAATTTCAAAAATATTCAAAATGGCTTCATAACACCTTTTCTTTGCATACAAACGATTGACAAATTACGCCCGCCATCTATGAAGAATAACTTAAAACTCTTTTAGAATCATGATCATGAATTCTAAACAAAATATGAATTTTTATTTTCCTATAACAATTGCTACATACAAGTTTGGATTTTAATCTTAAATGTCAGGTATATAAAATAAATAAATAAATAAATGTTCCTACGATGCTATCCAATTGAAATTGCAGACGATAGTTTAAAATCTCAGCCATTGAAGTTTTTCTTAGCCTTTAAAAATAATAAAATCGTTTTATACATTTCAACTGTAAAGGTTACGTAAAAAAGATTATAAAAACTAATTTTTAACATTAATTATAGAAAAAGAAGACGAAATTATTCATTGAAGAAGTTTAACCAGTTAATCATAAGCATTTTGTTAGCTCAAACATATTTTCCCCAAAGTATCTTTAAGTTAAAAATAGCTAAAGTAATTCTTGAATGTTTCAAAAATCGTTTGCATCTTTGGAGATTGCTCGCGACCGTAGCTGTATTATAAGTGATAAGCGTTCTACTACAAAATGTTACACTTGACTTCATTATTTATTTATTATTTATTATTATTTTCCAATTTTCGATCGGCGATTCTTCGTTCGACGTTTTCTTTGGTATTTTTGTTATCCGAAAAAGAAAAGGTATTGCATTTTGCAATTGCTAATGATATAAAATGTATTGATTTGTGAAAAAAGAAAATTGCTTTCATGTTTCTCGAAATTTATAATACGTTTTTGTCCTATTAATGTAAAAAAAACCACATTTTGAATATAAATACATTATTTTAATTTATAGATGATCAATAAGCTTTGAAAACAACATTCGCAATTAATATTAGTTCATGCATTTTTATGTTCATGTATTAATGTCGAGTAATAACATACTCTTGAGAGTTAAAAATTATTCTGTGAAGCTGCGTCTTGGCGAGCTTTTACGATTTTTTAAAAATATTTTTCTTAAATTGTATGTATGCTTTGCAGTGCTTGGGGATCTTGATTATGAAGATAGTGAGTGCTCTTTATGATGCTGCAGCGTTTGGTAATCGTTTAGAAACAGATTTTTTCCAGTGTAGTAGTTTTTTGATAGTAGTGTAACAGTTGGCGACTTCATCTTGCTTAGTATTGGCGACTTTAACTAAAATCTCCAAGCAACTGCATAAATAGGACTTTCACCCCGGGTTTCTTTTTTCTTTTCAGGAGTTGAATTTTCTTCGCTGGCAAATAGATATTTAAATCTGATTTGTAGTTTCCTCAATACACGGTCTGGAAACTGTATCGATCTGGCAAACCTTATAACTAGTAACTAAAATTTTAACGATGGGGGGGGGGGGGGGGGCAAGATTTGGAAAGCTGCCAAAAACCTTTGGACCCGTTATCGGGCCTATACGCGCTACCGTTTTTTTGTCGCCAAGCATCTCCAAATGAAATATAAACAAAGCAATGTTATTAGATTTAAATAGCATGTTGGCAATATTTCAAAAACCGTCGCCACAGTAAGACATACAACGGTTAAATACCAACCCTTTTTAACCTAATGCACTTGTTAACCGGTTTGGCTAACGTTTGCCGATGTGGCTATTTTTAATCAATCTTGGTTAAAAAAAAAAAGGAAAATAAGAGTAACTCTTATTATTTAAAAAAAAGGAAATAATAATAATTTTAAAAAAAAATGTGATAATGATAATAATTAAAAGAAAGAAAAAATCGATAGCTTTATTCCCTACTTCTCCATTTAAAATACCTTTATTCAATTTTTAAGTCATGCTTCTGTCAGGGTTCGAAAAACGCGGGCTTAATTCTGTTCGATTGGTTTTTTTTTCAAAATTAACGGTCTTTTTTAAGGGACTTTAAATGATTTTTAAAATATATGCATGGTAATGAATACATGGATAACAGTATTATTTAATCAGTAACAAAAATTTAACTTCATGCTGAACATTAATTTAGTTTTGTATATTTTATTAAATCTTGTCATGTTCCATTTGACAGTTCTACAAGATACAATATTACCCTTTTAGGGGGGGGGGGGATTTTAGGAGCCTCTGGAGATGAAGAGTGATTGAAGTTTAAAATCCATTTGGGCTTAGTTTTATGCATAAGTTTTGTACAAAATAAAATATATTAAAATATTTAAAATAATTATTAAAACCAGAGTTCACCCAACCGTCGAAATTCGACCGTAATAATTAAATTTAGCATTGAAAACATGTTATTTATATAATTACATAAGTATTATTCATCAAATTTGGCGATTATAACGTCCAGTGTATTTTGATTATTCACACTTAAAACAAACGCATTGTAAATGTTTGTCGTCGCAGGTCCAATTGAGCCCATAAATATATCCGCTTGTTCTGCCGATTTCGCACTAAGATGAGTGGCAGTTGAATAAAACTTAAAAGTTTGCTTCCATACACTAATCTCATTTTTCATTTCATTGTTTCACAAAAGCCTTCACTCAAACTCTTCTTATAATTGCTTTTAATATTACTGCTTAGTAGCAACAAACTCTTTTTAATAATGAGTTTTATATTAATTTCCTGGGTCGTGGTAGCCTAGTGGTTAGGATGTCAAGCTTCGGATCGGAGGAACTCGGGATCGGTTCCCAAGCCGCTGAAGACCCACCATGTACACTTGGGGATACGTGTAGTGATGTAAAATACCTAGGTATTTATAAACTGGGGTATTTATCCAGGTAAATACCTGGGTATTTATAATTTTGTTTTGAGAAGTAAAGGGGGTTTAGTTTTTTCCATTAAATTTACTTAATATATGTATTCAATGCATTAAAAAGATTGTTTATATTAACAGTAGTTAATTTGTTATCTAATAACAATAAGAAAAATCATCCAATTGAACTTATAAATTATTTTTGAAGATATTATTTTTAGTTTACTGGGTTTGGTTTAAGACTTGTTTAATCCTTGATAACTTCACATTTAAGTTCATAATACCCAGTATTATTTTTTTAGTCTTACATTTTGCGATTTAAAGATTGCTAAAGAGAAATTTGATAAATTGATGTTGACAGAAAAAGTACGTTATCTATTTATTAGTATATGGAAATACAATTTCAAATATATATATATATATATATATATATATATGATGGTTCATCATGCTCATTTCCCCTTCTTCAATCTGAATCAGAACCATTTAATTCTCCATTTAAATCTTTATCACTAATAGATGTATCTGTTATGTCTTCATCTTCAGAGTCATCTTTACTCTCATTATCTTCAGCTTCATTTTGATTTGAAGTTTGCAGTTTGGTCTCCATCGATGTTTTATATTTTTCTCTTTCTTTCTGATTGTGTTTGTTTAATAATTTCCAGTTGTGAGACAGGTATGTTATCTTGGCTGCCCGTTGTGTTGACAGCCTGTTTCTTTTTTGTTTTGCATCCAGGCAAAAGTACTAACAGGCAAAAAACTAACTAAAATTATTTTCTGAAAAGAACAAACTCTTTGAAACAAATTGACAGAAAAGACACGCTTATCTCTTCGGAACAACAAGCTTAAATGATTTTGTAGCCAACAAGTCCCATAGTCAGCTATTTTGGAATGTTGCCAAGTATTAACAGGAAACCAAAACTATAACTTTCTTCTTGCTTATTGGTCTAAATGACTGATTGTTCTGATTAACTTTTTTTTTGTGAAAAAAAAAAAAATGTTTCATTTATCTGGGTATTTATAATTTTTTGAAATATTAAATATGGGGCTATTATATTTTAATATGTTAAGTTTATTACTATAAATTAAAGATATTTATATTATCAATATACTATATTCAAAACAAATTCTGGTTATATGCTCTAAAAATAACTGAAAACCACAAATACCCTAAATTTGGGTATTTATGAAGGGCACGGGTAAATACCTGGGTAAATACCCATTTATAAATACCCTACCCACTGGGTATTTACCCGACCCACATCTGTAGATACGTGCATGTAAAATTCGTGGACCTTGAAGTTCCGAAGGTACCGGTGGATAAAGTCGTTCCCTTTCCTTCACTCTTAGGTCAAAAAAGGAAGGTGGCGTATTTGTGGTGGCGCCTTCTGGTGTCATCCAAGTACTTAATCAGCAAAGTCGTACTTCCACCGTTGTGGTGCTCATCTCATCTATGAAACGGAAGGCGCTCCTTACTGCCTTAATTCCTAGTCGCTCTGCGAAGAGCTTGGATATCCAAGTGGCATTAGGATCAACACCATATTTATTATCTAATAATTTACTCAACCAAGACCTGTTGCATCTGTTATCTATGACAATATAACATTACAATTATGAATGAGGTTTGCCTGTAAAAAGAAAAGGGGAAGTAATTAACTAATAATAAACTGATTCTAATTTTGAACTGACTTCACAAAGGAAGGAGGTTATACATTCGTACTGCATGTATGTCGTTTTTTTTTTTGTTTGTTTCTCCACTCATAACTTCTCATCGGATGAACCGATTTTCATGATTTTTTTTTAAAATCGATCGAGAGTTGCTTCCCATAGGTCCGGTACCTTTGTTTGACCATATTCGATAATTAGAAAAAAAAAGTTATGGGAAGAAATGTAGTATTTTTTTGTTTTTTCATCCATAACTTTTGACTAAATGAACCGATTTTGATGATTTTTTTCTTTAATCGATAGAGGGTCGTCTAACTCAAATATCGCACATCAATTAGACTATATTTGGTTTTTAGAAAAAAACGTTACTGGTGAAAAATAAGTATGTTCTATTTTAATTGGAAAGGCTTTACTTGATTATTCTTTGTTGGGAAAGTCACATCGATGTTGTTTAAAGAATTAAATTATTTTTAACTTTTAAGCGCAATTTATAATTTGAAGTCGGTTCTGATTTTTATAAAAATTATTTTATTTAAAATTTATAACACTAAAACAGCTACTAAACAAAAAAAAGGGGTAAGACAATCGGTTGAAAATCAGAGGAGAAAATGGTTCTTGACTGTTTTGTCTTTGCCTATTTATATATGATTTGTAAACAAAGAGCTTATTTATTTATTTATTTATTTGTAAATTATTTTGTATTGGATAAGAAAATAATGCAATTAATTTTCATTTTTCCATTTCTAGGTTTAAAATTTTTGATTCAATTATTTTCATAAATTTTGCTTTCTTATATTATTATAAAAGCAAGAAATTTTACTTCTTTCTTTATGCTTTTCGTTACTTAGTACTCATTTTGATTTCATGCAAGCTCGTAATACGGAAGGAAGAAGAAATGTTATTATTTTCATTTATTTTTGTTTTTTTTAGTCATATTTGTAACCTAACTGACTATGGACCCTTATTGTTGACTAAATGCCCTTATTGTTGACTGAGCACAAAGTGCCTCTAAGAATCGATGTGAGAGTTAAGTTCATTCCAAACCATTAGGGCACATCACAAAAGAAGTGTTATATCTATCAATAACATCCTTGCATTGGCCGGCTTTTGAGCCATGGCCTGGCACATTAATTATTGATGAATAAACGTGAAGAAAATTTCTATGAATATAGCACAATAAATGTAAATCTTTGGACAGTTTTGGACGGTAACAACCACCTGTCCTGTCCAAAACCCGTACTCTGCTATTAACACTTCCAATTTTCATTTGACAAAATAAGCGTTTGAGGTAATCTAGAATTTCAGACTTGGGGCAATTCAAAGCTATAGTGTAATTTAAGCTTTTTCTAATGTAATACTTGAGTAAATTATTTTGAAAAATTGTAATTACGTTCTAGGTGTGAAAGAGGAAATAAAAACTGCACAATTTTTCTTCTGGTGACCCTTAAGATTCTGGAGAAAAAGAAAAATGAAATAATGAAATAGAAATGCCGGTTCTTAAGAAATTTGAGGTATGTGTCTTTTGCTGAGCAAGGCAATGTTGTGCATATGTTGAAAGCCTATTACTGTAAGCATAATATTAACCTTTGAGCAGAAACAATAAAAAATGAGAAATGAAACAACGTTCTTAAATGCACATATTTCCAAAGTAATACACACGTTTTTGTGGTTACAAATAATTTTTTTTTTCAATGCATAAATATGTGAGCTTTGGGATAAAATATCTTGGTGTAAAAACAGTTACTAAGTTCTTCATCTTTCTAGCCTATGGTTTTTAATACGCCGTTATTAGCTTTACCTGTACGCATAAAATATAATGTTTCCATTCAAATTTCACCCACTTTCAGACGTGTAAATAATTTAAAATAATGCAGACGCATATAGAAAAGTACAGAAACTACTTCTTTGAAGGCGGTACTTTTTAAAATTATATATATATATATATATATATATATAATATCTAATCTTGAGCAAAATTTTCTCATAACTTCCCTAATATGGGGCGAAAAGCCCTTTCACATGTTAATAATATACATCTATCAAAAACTCGAATGTTTCTCGACGAGATGGCTTTTTTTTTTTTGAAGTTTCTAAGTTCGTTAGACCACGAGTTACTGACTTTTAAAGTCGATTTTTTATGGTAATTTTCCATCTCAGTTTAAGGCCTTTCTCAATTCAGGCAGTTTTGAATGAAAATACCTCTTTCAAAGAGGTACCTTTGATCTTCGTGAAGTATCTTTTAAGGATTTCCTCAATTCAACTCATTGTTTTGTGTTTTATTTTACTTGGTTATTTATTATTCAATTCGCTCATAAAGAACGAACAAGTTATTTTGTATTTTTAATTTTCATAGTATTCTAAAGATATATATATATATATATACATATATATTTTGTTGCAGAGGAAGTTTGTTATTTTCCTCGAAGTTCGAAGCTTTTAAATTAATTAGAACCGCATTTTTAACACTTATTATTTTGATGATAAAAACAGGAAAGACGTGCAACTCTTGTTAAGTTATTCTATCATTCCATAGAATTATTTTTACCAAAAAAAAAAATAAGCAGGTGATACATAGTGAATACGGATGAAGAAAAAAGCAAAAGGTGCTTTACTCATGTAAGTACCATTATAAGTTATGCTTTTTCCATTTACAGTTTTTAACCCGTGAAAGGGGAGGTGAAAAATTGGGACGTAACAGGGAACGTGTCGTGCGGTCTCAGAGACCGTGCTTTGTTCTAAGTTACAAGATTACCATTTAATTGGAATTTCACCATGATGCTCTTTAAACATTGTCTTTCAGAAGAAAAGTATTGTTTGCATTTTATAGCCAGAAAAACAGCATCAGAGAAAACTTTCTGAAACTGAGATTTCCTGATAAAAATCTTTCCTCAAAACACATTTCCAAAAATAAACGGAAAACGCGCTCTATTTTATATTTATCATCGTAGTCTATTAATTTATCGTACAATGCAAATTTTCATAGGTAAGAAGCAAAAATTACGCGAATAAATAAAACAAATTGAAGTTACCTGAACTAGGAGTATTTTACTAATTTCCTGAGAACAAAAAAAAAGAAGTTTTTCATGCCCTTGAGCATGATTATGGAATAATTTTATTGTGATTTCAAAACCGCCAGGGATTTAACAAGATAGACAGATATTCTGTTGATGTTTTGTTGCTTGGGTGAGAGGAATTAGTATTTCAAAGGGCTAATTGGGTTCAGCTGAATTATATTCAGATGCAAGGCTCGGAAAATCTTTAAAATTTTACATGCCCGACCGTACATGTTTGTCTAGAAAATTAAGTGCCCGAACAAAATTTTTACATGCGCAGAGGTTGCTTTATTGCACATTATATCACACAAAAAATTAAATTAACAGCTACGTATCTGAATCAAGTATTATTTTAACGTTTATTTAAATCGTTAAAAATTACATTACAAATAAATATTTCATAATAAATCGTTACTAGTCAAGATTTTGAAAATTTAATTTGCATTACAAATTTTCCTGTTGACATGCACGTCCGTCAACATGTCAATTTTGAACTCCGGTAAAGATGTAGTAGTTTTTCAATAAATTTCAAAATAAAAGTTTTGGAAATAAATATTTGATTAAAAAATTATATGCCCTGTTGGGCATGTAAGGGTTAAAGATTGATGCCCGATCGGAATTTTTACATGCCTCGGGCATGTTGGGCAATATAATTCTCGAGTCTTGTTCAGATGTAAAATTTCGGAGTCCAAATAATTGAAACTTTTACAATCTTTTTTACAATAAAATCCAGGTTAATCCAGAATATTTTCCAGCTCTTTTTAAAAGAATCAGAAGGATACCTTGTTTTCACCTGCGGACGAAAATTCTAACGCCAATGGGTAAGTGCGGTCGCACAGACCGCTGTCGCACGAACGTATGGAATTTTACGAGCAGGACGCAACCACTAAAGCATTTCGATAAGATGGGACGTCGTTCAGGGTCATTAAACATGAAGCTACAGGAATCATTCATTCATTTGGACCAAATATGTAAATGGTGTGATAAGAATATGTTGAACGGTCTGAGAGACTGCACGTCCCCTGTTACGGGTTAAGCTTTATAAAATTTTTAGTTGAAAGTAATTTCAAAAGAAGCTGTGCGCGCAAAGTTAGACACCATAAAGCTAGTTTTTGACCAGTTGTTTTTAAATAATGGAAAAGAATTTCTAAATTTTTTTCAGCTTAATCTTATTTTTCCAAATACATTCTATTCCAATGGCTGATAGTATATTTTAACAAATGTAAAATAAATAGTGTTGAATAAGCATCCAAAGTATAAGTTGTTAGAGGTACTGCAAACAGCGCAGAAAACCCAGGTTTAAAATCCGGAAATTAATTCTTGCATCACTTTGAAAATTTATGGGGGAAAAAATGTTTCCCGAAGAAAGAGAAATGTTTGACGTACGTAACTATAATAATAGCATAAGGTGGACAGTAGGTTCATTTAGTTTTTTTTTTTTGCCATACTGATAACTATAGCATCATTACAACCATCACTTATGGCGCATTAGTTCCGTTTTATGTTTAAATTACACCCTCGTCAGTTCTCTATTCAACACCCTTTGGCATGACGTATTTAACTAGTCAGAGGGATCTAACTAAAAGTATTGGAGTAGGGCCATTTCACAGTATTTTGTTCAAACAGTGTCCGCAACAAAACTCATGGATGATAATTTTTTTCAATAAATATCTGAAGTCAAGTGTTTAAACCATGAAAATATGCTTGTTGTTTTGAATTTGCATGGGTATCTATAGAGATATTCAGTATTTAATCAGAAAATTGTAAAAATTATGTTGCGGACTCTAAAAGCCAAAATTTTATAAAATCTTATATAGATCACAAATATAACATTTCTGAATGAAAATTTTGCTTGAAATGGAAAAAGACAAAGAGCATTTATGCAATCACACACTATTTGAATTTCAAATACGCATTTGTATTTGTTTTTTCAATTCAGAAATATGTAGCTGTAGAGTCCAGCACAAAAAACATAAAAAAGTTTTGTTTTCATTGCTCTGAATTAACCCACATCATTAATTTTTTATATTTTCTAATTTTATACAATATTTGACATATTTATGGCAAAAAAATTTAAACTGGTTAAATAATTTCATATTAATAGCAATTTCAAAAGTGTGCTTGACTCTACACTTAACTTCAATTATTCAAATTTATTTTCCATTTTGTTTTCACTTACATTTTAATTCTGTTTGTGACAATAATTCGTTTTGGCAGTTTGTTTAGTTTTTATCTTTTGCACTTTACTTTTGGATTCATAATAGTATAGGTATGATATTTGTTTTGTTTTCCATTTGTTAGAATGGAATTAAGAATTTTTGAAAGTCAAATTTTTAAATTCTTGTAGTGACATTAGCGCTTTTTATTTTTAAAATTAGACTGTGAAATAACAGATATTCAGCAGTTAGGATATTTCTTTTCATGTTTTGCTATTAATTTTTGTTTAACCTTATTGTTACACTTGATTAGTGTGTATCTGTGTATGACAAACAATTCTATGTCAACTTGGAAAGTGTTATTAAATGCAATTCTGCTGCAAGATCTGCAGCTTGTAAAAGAACGGAAATTAAGAAAAATATTGAAAAAAGTAAAATTCAGAATAAGAAAAAAGCATCATAACAGAGAAAATGGCGCTTAAAAAATAAACAGCAAAAGCAGATAATGGAAGAATGTAATGCAGCTAAAGTAGAATATTCGCCACAGGTAATTGGCAAAGTATTTCCACAAATAAAAGAGGTTTTGCCAAATTCACCCAGGAAAACTCTTGCAGTTGTAGATAAATTAAAACTGCAAGAGTTTTCCTATTGAGGTAAAACGAGTTGTTTGGGGGTGAACGATGCAAGGAAAAGATGTTCCTAAAGATGCAGAAGGCTTTTTTAATATTGCTAGAAGAGAATCTAAGTTGATAACCATATTATATGTCAAAAATGAAAGCATTGATGAAACTGCAAACTCTGCTCCCTTAGAGCAGAGATACAGCCAGTGCGAAGGAATTCTACAAACTCGAAAAATGCACCACTTTCGAGTTCATGACAAAGAACTAATCTACAGTGTTAATTCTCCGTACATAGATTTAAAACAAGTAGATATATCGCTTTTAAATAAGGAACATAGTGCAGATAATAATATTTTATCACACCACAAGCAGCATCTTTGTAAAGGTGAATGGATTGCTGTTCTATTTAATGACTAGTGGTGGGCTGGTGAAACAGCCAATGAAGATTTAAATAATTCTATTCAATTAAAATTTGTATTTCAGCAAGTGGGAAACAATAAATTCAAGCCATTAAAAAAACAAAAATTGAAACAATTCCAGCAACAGGATACTTGATGAAACTTTCTGGCGATCCAGCACCAATTGACTCCGGAAGATTTTTTTTCTTATGATAAAGAAACAGCAAAATGTATTTCTTCTATAATAGAAAATATTTAATTATTTTTTCTTGTTGTAAAACAAAGTTATATGTAAATTTTTTTGACAGAAATCAATTGGATACAAATTGTAGAGTCCGCAATATTGAGCATTTCAATGTGTATGCACAGTTTTTTTGTTCTAAAATTTAAAATTTTCATTTAAAATGATAAAATTTTTGCATTCTTACTATCTTTAGTGTACTAGTGTTTTAAAAAACAAAGCATTGATTTGATAGCATGTGATAAATAGATTCAGAGGGAATGGAGCTCAATTTTGATAAAGGTTTTGCTGTATTTTTAAGCGTAGAGTCCGCAACATGACACTTTTTTTGTTATAACTACTTAATTTACCGTTCAATTATCACTTAATTTTATTTTCAAATAATGTATTGGTAGGACTTCCACACAGGAAAATAAAAGGCATTTCCCTATCTTAATGTAATAAATATTCAGGTTCAAACTTTGTGAAATGTAGAGTCCGCAACATTCAAATACTGTGAAATGGCCCAGTAGCTATCCCGTCGCTAATCACTTTTGTACTCCTATGCGCTTTGAAATGCATGTTTGATGGATCAACCTCTACGTTTGTTTCGATAAATGTATAGGGTCAGGTGGAGTAAAGTGATAATAAAATCCATGTTTTTCAACTTTCGTCGACAATAAATATAAGAATTTGTTCAAAACCTTCAGACTCTTTGGTTGATATTTTATATTGCATTAATAAAGAACACATTGCATTAAATTTTGAGCAGAAAAAATTGTGTAAAATAATTTTATAACGCCTAATTTCTGGGATGTATTTATAACCATTTTATCCCATGGGGTGGGGTGAAGTGAGTAGTACATGGGGTAAAGTGGTCATAATTGAAAGAGATCTAAAAGTATTATTCATAATCATGAAGCATCAAAATACTCAACCAAGATTGATTTTGGAGAGAAAGCAACTTTTTTTCACCAAAAACAAATTAATTAATGCCCTTATAATCAAAAGTTGGCCTCATCTTCGTAACGTCTTGAAAGGTACTTCAGTCTCTTTAGTTGCTGCATAAATGCTCTTAAAACAAAGATATGTAACACATTTTAGGATATATAATAGGCATTCTTAGGTTTCAATCCCTGAGCTTTTGGTTGTAAGTCTGTCTTTTTATTTAATATCAAGACATAGGAAAAATTTTTTTAATAACTTTTAATGAATGGCGAAATTACTTAAATTTTTGTTAAGAAAACATTGATAAGTGAGTTCTGAAATAAGTATAGCTGATTAAAAATTAAAATGAGAGGAAAATAAACTTCTTAACCCCAACTATTTTTAATTCTCTCTCTCTCTCTCTTTCATGTATTGTTCTTGTTCGAAGTACTGCTAGGCTCTAAACTCTAAACATTTAGACTTTAGTATTAGCTATAATAAAGCTGTTTAGAAATGAATTATTCCTTCAGGATAACTTGAAAATTGTTTCATCAAAGGTGCTTCCTAAAAATTCGTCAATACTAAACACCATTGTAAAGAGATTGTCTTATAGTAGTTTCAATCTCTTTTGTATTTGAGCTCATTTGTGTTTAATCCTGTGTTCTAAAGAATAAATTAAAAAGTTATTTCAAGAGGTTTCCTAATACAGTGTTAGTGAATTAATTCTCTCTCAAATTGCGTAAAATTGCAAAGAAATATGGAAGTGTGGCTCTCGAGAGTTCCTATGCAAGTTAAGTCTTGATCTACTTCTCAACATTTTTTTTGCCCACCGCCCAATTTGAGAATATTTTTTTTTTCTAAAGCCCCACTTTTTTTACTTGCGAATCTGAAATAGCTATTCCCACGAATATATTTTTAAATGTGTAATATTATACATTTTATTCGTAGATAGGATATGACCCTATCCTATTTCTGTTTCTAAGAAAGACTTTTAATGAGAGCAATCAAAATGCGTACTTATTATATTGAAAAGTATTTTTATTAAAATGTTCAGACATTGAACTCGTAACTTAATTAATGAGAAGGTTGAATTCGATGCATTTTAAGGGGTTTGCTAACATCAGGCTCGATTTTACTTAAAAACAATCATAAGTCGCCGCGTTCAGTAATACGGAGCCAATTTCTCTTTTTGGTTACCAATGTTGCTACAGCACTATAACCACACTCAGCTAAATATAAAGATGGGAATGCTATCAGAAATCGTTGAACAATCGACCATAAACCTAATACTTTTGTTAATACATAATCAGCGTGTTTAGTCAATTTTAAACTACTAATATATTTAATTAATCTGCCCATGCCCCTCCATGTCATCTCAATGCCCCCTAGTTTTCTCTGGGTCTTTTACTGCCCCCCTGAAAGTCTCAAACGCCCACAAGTGGGCGTTATCGCCTACATTGAGAACCTACGATCTACATCATAAATTAATCTTAACTAATTTTAGAACATTGATGCATGTTAAGCCAAATAGTACTATGAGCAATTTACCCCATTTTACTTAAACTACTGTAAAATAATATATAGACTAAATCTATCTTCACCGCTAGTGGGGAAGCAGTTTTGAGATTTGTGTAAAACTTTTTGAACCACCAATTTACCACAAATTCTTTAAAAGAAAATCTCAAAGAGAACTTAAAAGAGCGGTTTCAGATTCCAAATGCTGTATAAACAAACACAGTGACTGATTTGCTCAACATAAACATGCCATTAAAATAATTTTGACTTTAAAATTCAATTCTTAATGATTAAAAGCTAAAATAAAAAAATTACACCAATTAATTTATTTCAAAGCTATAGCTTTTCATTTGCTGTATACTACTTTAGCCCACTCGAGCCTAGTGTTTTAGCAATAAAACATGCAGGATGAAGAGCGTTTACTCCAAAATGTTTTTAAATAGTTCTCTTTTAATGTTTTTAAACTAACGGTAAACTAATTTTTGTCAGTCACTCGACATTAGGCATCTAAAGCGTTTCCTCACACTTTGGCCGTGGTAGCCTAGCGGTTAGGATATCGAGCTTCGGATCGAAGGATCTCGGTTTCGGTATCCGAACCGCTGAAGACCCACCATGTACACTTGGGGATACGTGCATGTAAAATCCGTGGACCCTGAAGTCCCGAGGCAGTTCCGAGGGTACCGGGAGGTGGAGGTTTTCCCTTCCCCTCACCCATAGGCAGAGTTCGACAAAAATGCGAAAATCTTAGGAGCCAGGGAAAATTTTTAGGAGCCAGCTATAATATTTCCATTTGTCAACACCTGAAAAACTAGTCGCCAAGGCATTTTTTTAGTCGGCCGGGATTTTTCGGACCCTGCCCATAGGTCTAAAAAGGAAGGTGGCGTGGTTGTGGTGGCGCCATCTGGTGTCATCCAACTACAGTGTGTTAGGGTCAATGCTGGTCACCTATCAGGTGACCCTTCATAAATGGCCAGCAATTCCCGTGGGAAAAGGGCGAATGCCGAGTAGGCAAGTGCCTCCACATTGAAAACAACGTTTCCTCACACTTTTATAAAGTGGCACTATATGTGTACTAGCACTATATAGCACTATACATGTTATAATTTCTGATTTTAAATTCAACTGCATGTACTGGATATGAGATATTTTAATGTTTTTTGTAATTGCTTTTTAGGTCATAAGTACATGTAATTTCGCTTAAAACAAGGCATAATTGTAAAAAAATAATTCTACTTTACATTTTTTTTTAAAATATAGACTCATTTATTATTTTTTACAGGGTCTGATTAGGATTGAATTACTTTCAAGACTCTTCGAAATAATGGCTAAACATATTGCTATGAGGGTTTCTAAGGAAAAAATTTCCTCTACCCGAAACGATTCCGGCCAAAGTGAAAAAATATCAATACCCTGTGAAAAAGAATTAGTCGAACTTTACCACGAAGAAACTTTATTTGACGTATTTTTAACCTGGTTTAAAACGAGAAGTACATGTTCTTTAAAAAAACCGATAAAAGACGTACAAATGAAACACCAAGACGTTAAAGAAGAAAATGCTGCTAAAAATATTGCAAATCTGGACAATTTAATTGCAAAGAATCTTCATAATCACGAATACTTAGAAATAGATAATTACCATGGAAAGCTGGAACACATTTCTGAACCAAACTATGATACTCTTAAAACACTTTACTCTGGTGAAGTCGGCGTTTCCATTTACAATACATCAAATCATTCAGATTTCGATGCACCAGTGTCAGATATCAGGGACAGCAAAATTGCTATTAATTTCGATCGCTTGGAAACACGATCAAAAAATGATTCAGGAAGTGTGGTGTCTAGTAGCTCCAGTACAGTTCTAACAAGCAGCGACTACAATACTATCAGTCCTCCTTTGGATTTTTTAAGATATCGATATACAGAGCATTCGGAAAGTGTGGCATCAGATAGTTTTAACTCCCACGGTACTACCATGAGCGAACCTCTTAACACCGTAATTTCAATTGATCAAAATGAATGTCTACCAAAGTTGATGTCTATCCAAGACGTTGATGGTTTGTCGTCTAGCAGCTTCAGCCTTTGTTCTGTAACGCATAATTTGATTAATGCTCATGTGTCTTTAAATCGACGATTTAAGGAATATCGATCAAACACCCATTCGGAAAAAATGAGCTCCAGGAAATCAAGTATAAGCATTGCCTCAATTAATCCGAACAACATTACCGAGTCATTGAAGGAAGGAACTGGGAAGTATAGCGGAGATTCTGGTTTCACAGAAAACGAAAAACCCAAAAACTCAAATGGCGGATTAAATGGGAGTTTAGATATTCGTAAACTATCCGTTTTTGGAAACTCAAGCGTTACGAAGGTAATTGAATGGCTAGAGCACTGCTTAGCTGATGAATTTTCTAATCTTACAAACTCCTTTGTGGAAGCAAGTATTGAAGATGATACATCGGGACATTCTGATGAAACACAATTTTTTGAGTTCTTGGAAAGTGATTTTGGGTTTTTCGAAAAACACCTCGATGAGCTTGAATCTGCATTTGAGTGTTTAAAAATTTCAAACGCAGAAAATACTTCTGAAGAAATTAGTACAGATTGCATTCAAGGAACATCCGCAAATGAAGCATATACACTGCACTTATTATTCACAGATTATGTTTCAAAACTTATCAATGAATACGTTACAAGATTTACCGAAAAACGAAAGCTGAATAATGTACTGTTCTGTGATACTAATGAAATGAATTATAAGTCTAACGTAAATGCAATAAAAAAACTGCCAGCAGAAATATGTGGTTATTCACGGATCCCATCGAACAATGTTTTCAATTCTGTGTATGATCATCTAAACCTTAATTTATTAAAGGATATTTTTTTCAAAATTAAAATAAATCACCTGAAGTTCACAAACTGCGCTGACACAAACCCTATTTTTAATGTGACTCAACCACGAGAACAAGTGATTTTGAATTCCGAACTGAAAAAAGATAATAAATTAGACCTATTACAAAAAGATTTTCAAAATTGTGAAGAAGTTGAAAGTGAAAATACAGGACCGAAAAACAAAAGCGAAGCCGTTGTAAATATTGCGATAAGAACTGGAACGAACACTGATAAGAAATTGGAGTTGTTGAAAAAAGATTTTCAAGATTGTGAAGAAGTTGCGAGCGAAGGTTCAAGTTCGAAAGACAAAAGCGATGTTGATATACGTTTTGCAATAGGTACTGAAATTGAAACACGAGCAAATGACAACAGAGACATTTACCAAGACAATTCACAACAGAGTGAAGGGTTTGACGTAAAAAACTGTGTAGCGAAAGCTTTTTTTGACAGGAATGTTGCTGAAAAAGTGCAATCAGAAAATGTTGAAAATATCAGTGATGTGAAGAGAGGTACGACCGATTCAGATATTCTTTTACAAAATCAAAATAATATGGAAAATAACTGCGACTTTGAGACATCACTTACCCGCCCAATTAGGACACGAAGGAGGCTATGCTGCAAAAATAATTTCTCTGTTCCAAGACTTCAAGCTTTTTGTAGCTCACCAATAAATGTGGGTTCTTTTTTGAGTTTTAAAGAATTTACAAAATCAGGTCCATCTCCAATACGCATGACAGATGATATTTACTTACCAGGATCTAAAAAAATCATACGAAAACAAAGTTATAAAAAGAACGAGACGTTGCAGAATTCTGGAAGGCATTCCTACTTAAATAACTATATTGATTCTTGTAGTGATGATTCTGTGCTTGTTGAAAGGAGTATCAGCAATTTATGTGTTCAATTTGATGATTTTATTAGGAAAACAGCTCAAGATTCGTATACTGAAAGAACTGATGCATTAGAGGATGCAAAATCTTCGAAAGAAATCTCCAGAAAAGATCGTTTAATAAATGCAAAAGCTCAATCATTGCTTCCACGAATAGATCTTCCATCTGGCCCGATGGACAAACCTACAAGTAGTTTAAGAAGATCACGTCGAATCCGTTTTTCGCCCTTACGCGCTTGGGAAAGCGAACGTGCGCTTCATAAATACGAAGCTTCGGGAGAAATTTTGTTCCTAGGAGTTTATGTAGGAGCGGAACAATATTATGGAGAAATCAATGATCATCGATTGTCTCATAAAATTGAAACCGAAATTATGAGCAGCAACAGAAAGAGGCTAGGACCAACCAAAAGCACGAACAGCATCCGGTGTTCTAGTTTCGCGAGGAGAAAACATCAAACAAACTGGGAGCTAGCTCAAGGACCTAAAAATCCTTACCTAGAATCAGATGGATTTAATTTTAAAAGTGATGCATGCAATAAATCGGAAAATGCATTCATTGTTAGAGACATACGAAATTGTAACGAGACGAGTAAAAAGTGTAACAGAAAAATGAGTAATAATTTAATTCAAGAAAGATCAAAAAGAAGTAAGAAGAAAAGCCTGGAAAATGTAAACATTAATGGGAGTCCTAGTTATAATACAAGGTACAAAAAAACTAGACGTGAAAAAATGGCTAATAATTACAGTCCAAAAAAGGTAAATAAAAGTGCAACAAAACGTCAGCAAATTCCTGATATGAAACTATTTTGTGAAAACAAGCATGAGATATTTGAAAAATGTGAGCAGAATATCGGCTTAGGTGCGAAACGGAAGATTGCTAGAAATGCAATAGTTTTCGAGAAAAATACTCACAAAAGGATTGATATTTTAACTCGATCAAAATCAAATAGAAATCAAAAGAATTGCCAGAAAGTACTTGACACATATCTGCCTAGTAAAATAAAAGATGAATGTTTTGAGGAACGGGCTGAAAACATCGATATAAGGGCTAACAGAAAGGCTGCTCGAGATTCAACAAGCATGGTAATTTCAGGGGGAAATTCCGAAAAAATGACTAATATTTTAACTCGATCAAAGTCAAATAGAAGCCAAAAGAAATGTCAGGAAGTTATTGACACAGTATTTAATAAAGGAGAAAATAAACGCTTTGAAAAACGAGGGAAAAACATCGATGTGAGTTTGAAAAGAAAGTCTGTTCCAAGTATCGAAAGCAGTATGTCAGGTTTAGAGAAAAATGTTTCTGTTAAAAGAAGAAGCAATAGGTTTTCATCTTTTCAAAAAAAAATTTCTTTGGAATCACAAGACATTTTTTTTAAAAGTAGTAAATGCAATCAAATGACTGACTTTGATGATAGAGAAACTTTATTTTACAGTTCTTTTGTTAACGAAAGTAATGGAAAAGCACCAATGTATGTCAAAATGACTGGTGGTTTAACTCGGGGAACGCCAAATGTAAGTCAAAAGAGATGTCTTGAAATTTCAGGTGCAGATTCACTTAGTAAAAGAGAAAAGGAATGTTCTGTAAAAGCTGAGAAGAACTGTAATATGAGTACAAAAGGAAAGTCTCGTTTAAAATGTAAACTGAAATATAACACCTTTGAGAAAAATGGAAATGCTAAACGTTTCAAAGAAACAAATCACTTCGTAGTTACCCGCGAAAATGGAAAGAGAATCGAAAAAGATTATGGAAAAAGTGATCTCACAAGTGGGAAGGAATATCGTTTCTTAGACAGTCCAAGCAGTTTAACAGTGGACGGCACAAGTGATTTTCCTGTAAAACACGGCATGAAGATGTGTTATGTAAGTTTACGGAAGAATCAGAACCAAAGACCAAAAGGAAAAATCGGCAATAGGTGGGAAAATTTAAATACTCTTGAGCGTTCAGAGACATTAAACCTTACAAAACGTGATATTCTTGATGATCTTTTCTTTTAGAGGAAAAAAACCCTTTCGTTAAGACCAGTTCGAAAAAATGATAAGATGAATATTGTGACTGCGAGAAAACTATTATTGTAGGTGTCTTAAGTTTATTGTAATAGCCATTGTGTTTTATGTTTGAATCAAATGACATCGGTTCGACGGAAAACGCGTCAGAAAAACTGGAAGGATTAATATTACATTAACTAATTTTTAGTTTTCTCCGATGTGTTTTTTGCATTATGTTATCATTTATTGCATTTAAATATTCCTTCTGTTTCTTTATGAATACATTTGACAAATTGCATAAATACATTTAATAAATTTGAAGAAGAAAAACTAATTATTTTCAGTGAATTTCATCTGAGTAGGAATGTTCAATGATACGATTTAAACATATAAATACAAAAATATTATTATATGCTTAGAAAAATTACAATGTTTAAAAAATATTTGTATTAAGAATGTTCATTTCCTTTTTATTGTCATTATCATTATTATTATTATTTTTATAGTTTAACGAACTAACTACAGATTTTAATTGTTATCAATAGTAATTGTAAGAAGTGGTTGAGTGAACACAAAATATGGTTTCGATGTTTAATGGAAAATTTGTTTATATGTCAGAGTAGTCTTTTTAATAACACAAAGATGACGAATATTGTGTATAATATGTATATATAAAAAAAACTCTTTCGTCAATTGTAAATCTTCTTTTAAATGTCCTTTTTAGGGTTTTTAAAAAAAGTTTTTTAAAAATAACAGTTAGTTTATAAAAATATATTTTGATAAAATTCTCCTATTTTATTCTCTAGGATTTTTTTAGTAATATAAAAAGCACTAAATCGAACTACTAATTACTTGACACAGTAAATTAAGACATTTTTGTTTTGCAAATTTTCAGGAACATTTAAAATGTTTTGAAGTATCTATAGTTATGTTGTGCGTTCACTTTGTTTATACCCTGAAAATTGTCATTCAGTTACAATATTCCTTTTATACTTGCAAGTGGTACTACTTCGACACTTTGTAATATTAAACTAGGTTTGTTCGAAGTACTTTTTAAATAAAGAATTAAAACAGTTACTGTTTGTATTAACTAAAACATGTACATTTTTATAGGAATTTTTATGAGAACAATAAATTGTAAATAAGTATTTATTTTTTTGTTCGAAATATGTCATAAAAGGGTAAATTAAAATGTTTATGAGAAATAATAATTAATGAAGCGATATTCGAAAAACCTTTTTTCTTAATAGAAGAAACAAACTGGTATAAAACGATATAAAGGCTGCAAATGTGAGTTATTGTAAATAGCCATTTTCTAAGGCAAGCAGTTAAGATGCTATCTAATCTCAAAAAATGTGCAAATCAGTTTTGTGTTAATGATAGGTAATATATGTAAAACATGTAATATATGTCTGGTAATATATGTAAATTCTTTTTCAAGTTGTTTATACAGTGGTACATCAAGTAAATGGGTATCAAGGCACTTTAATGACTTTATGAATAACGATGTTAACCTTCAGAATTTATACAGAAATCGTTCGTTTTATTTAAGATCCTTAAATCAATATTAGATTCACAAATAGCACTTGTTCTTAGAAGTTATAATTCTTTCCGTACGAATAATAGGCCTTACGTACGAATATTATCGAACGTAAGCCTTTTTCGCGAAATTGAGTTATTTTAACTAATGTCAATGTTTTGTATAGTCTGTGTAATTAGAATCAGCGTGTCAAGGTCACACAACTCTACCTTTCCTCCTTCTGATCGCCATGGTTTCCGTGCTAGAAACTTTTTTCCCACACGGTTTGAGGAAGATAAGTCAGTTTGTTGTTTTAGTTATAAGAAGATAAGTCAGTTTGTTGTTTTAGTTATAATAATAATAATAGACTAATTAAAATCAGATTTATTTCTCAATCGCAAAAATAGATTGCGTGAGATAAAGTATTCTAATATTTTTAACCAATCCAAATATTATTCTAATATTTTGATGTGTTTCAGAAAGCTATTGTATAGCTAATTTAATGTATTTTATTTTTGGTAAATGTTAAAATCTTATCTAAAAATTCCAGATTTAATTTATGAGAAATTTAATTGCATTTACCTAATATCAAAAATAAATAAATGGAAAATAAATTCTTTCGTATTACTTTTCTCAATTATTCTAATATTTTGAATTGGACGTGTAGTAATGCAATTGCCTTAACTGCAGTGCAAAAAAAAAAAAAAAAGTCTGGCTCTGTTATCTTTTTCGCAGCTGCCATGGAGACAAAGCAGGAAGCGCGAACTTGATGCGCCTATTCTAATTACACAGACTATAGTTATATGCGAATGAGAAACATTTTTTTTACAAAATTTCAAAAAAGTGGTAGTATCTGAATCAAATGTATGGAGGCGCAAATCTTTAATCCTCAATAGATCTCTTTTTGAGCTCTGTTCCATATACGATGTTTGTGCTTAGCACAGCAGTATAATGGTTATGAACGAATTGCACAAAATCATGTCAACGCTAGCATTTAGCAAATTAAAGAGTAGATAAAGTTTTATAAGCACGATTCTTGAAATTGCTTTTAGATAGGGTAGATAAAAACAAAGATTTGCAACCATAATTCTTCATTTATGTGGCGTTATGCGGAGAAATGTGGATTTTTGAGTGATTTTTTAAAAATTGTATCAGAAGTATACCCTAGTAACCCTTTCAGCCCTTAATTTTCATTTAAAATAAATTATCTTTGCATAATATACATTAGCTTCAAAGCTCTGCATAACATTACTGACAGGAAATTTTTAAAAACCAGTATGGTGGTTTGTATCGGAAGTTTTAGGGGAATCTTAAGTGGTGTACATACTATATTAGCTAAACAACAAAGTTGAACTATCAGAATTCTTTAAACCTCCAAAATGGAAAAAAAAAAGTTCTAAAATTGCTGCAGTATTTTAAATGCATTTTCCTCCTCTGCTATTAAATATTCCCAACTTTAAAAATTCGTTCTGAAGTTGTATTCTTAGAAAAAATATTTTTGTACCACTTTCTTGCCTAGAACATTACAGCAATTAAAAGTACTAACACATCAGTATCGAATAGAGAAAAAATGGATAATATTTAAATTGCCACTTTTGAAAATGATTTCTTAAGCTCTGTCATTATCTTATGCAGTAAATGTAGGTTCTATCTTGCTCACTTAGTCAAAATAAATAAATAAAATAAAAACCTTTCAAGATTATAGAAATTATTGTTGATTCCTCTACTGCATTAATATCTTAATAGTGCAGTAGATGATTAAAAGACATTTTAAAAAATTCTATTGAATTTTAAAATCAGATCTGTGCATAAAATAATGCCTTTTTTCGCAAACACTAAGCATAAGATTTCACGAACCTCCGAGCTAAAAATATCTTGATTAGAGCATTATTTATGGCACTCCGTATACTCAAAATCTGCCATACATAGTTTATCAGCAATTGCATTAAAGAAAGTCATAATTTCAAAAGCATCAGAATGAGAAAAATATGAAAAATGGTAGGAAAGAAGAAAAATATATGGCCATTTTTGTGTAGGAAAACGATTTTCTGATTCATGTCTTTTGATATATTGGCTGCGCAAATCATGCAACCTGTCCCATAAAAAGCGATAAATTTTAAGATATTGGTTTATATGAGTATTTATAGAAAACCTTTGCATGAAATGATTTCTCATTTTGAACGAAGGAAATGTTGAGCCTTTTCTCTTCTAGGAAAAAATATGCTCTTTCTAATATCCTAATGCCAGCTGGTTAATAAGGAATGTAAAAGAACTCAAGCTCATATGAGGCTGTGAAAAGAGAAGGGATGTAAGTGAACAAAAAACTATTCTAAGTAAAACGCCTTCAAAGTTTGGATCGTATGGGAACTTTAATTTTATTTTTTTCTAATTCGGATTGTTGCGGAGCACCTAGTAGAGCTATCACTAACACCTCTTGCTACAATATATAATTGTGCATTCCCTATCATTTGCACTGGTTATTTCCAACTTTTCGCTTCTGGGTGCCTCATATGGTCGTAAGTTTGCATCTGTAGTACATGTCAATAAATACTAGCTGATCCTCGCAGAACATCTGCGGACCAAAAATTAACCATTTTAAAATCGTAAAAAACGTTTTAAAATTCGAAAGGCTTAAGAAAAGATTGCTAGATATAAACAAATTAAGGTGTTGCCACTCCAAAGAATCGAAAATTTAAAATTGCCTTATGAATGGAAATACTTTTTAAGAAATAGAAATAAATTTGTTAAAGCCCCGTAAGTAGCGATAATAAATACAAATATTGTTACTTTTCTATGGAAACCATTAAACAAATTTTTATAAATCATTTTACCATTGCTTGGTTTTTGCATGATGTCAGTATCGTAATGTACCGAAAAATTTTATCGTAACTGGTCCACGTTAAATGAAATATATATATAGATGACATGCTCCTCCTGAAGAAATTATTACGTGTGGGTTTTATATATATATATATATATAATATATGTATGTATATATAATTGGCATTTACTCTTGGTATTGCCACACAGATTTCGTACAAATATTTCTGATCCATACTTAATTCAGAAGAGTTCCTGTTCATCTGGAATTCATGTTTGAGACACAGCGAAACTTAGTCACTATGTAATGTGAATTTACCATTAAACATTAAAAAACATATATGAGGTGGTGTAAGTCAAGCGATTAATAATTTGAGAAAAACGGTATTTTGCATTACGGTTTTAATGTTACGGTATTGAATGAGAAAAAAGTACTTTTGCCATATGTTGTTACATTTTTGACGTATTCTTCAGTTTACTGTAAGTAAAGGCAGATGACATCCCATATTTTGAAAAATTGAATTAACTATTAAAAAAAAAAAAAAAATGACTTGCATCAGTATATTTCTCACCACCCCACATTGTTATCCTATATGATGCTCTGGAACAACGATCAAGTATCTCACCAGCATGATGTACATATTTGTTACCAGTTTTTTGGATAACAACTACAGTTAAAAATAATTTAACTTTGTGCAAGTAAACAATAATAATAAAATTACACGTTAATTTAAAGTACAAATGAGCAATAAAATGCAGACATATGTTTCGGGATTGCTTGGAATCCCTTTTTCAATGCGACAGGGAGCTTCTAGATGCAAAGCATCCAAATGAAGCAGACAGAACAACAAAAACAAAGCTTATGTAGCCAAAGAATTATCTGTAAACCAATGAGAATAAAGGCAGCGTGAAGTAGAAGTAGCAGGAAGACACCAATAAGAGAGCAACAAACGAATCCAGTTGAAAGTACAGGAAGTAAAAAGGAATATCAATAAAAATAAAGCAAAAAAGACAACAGCATGCATAAAAATTGCAAAAATAATAAAATAAAATACAAAGAATAAAATTGAAATAAAAATAAGTACAGAAACTACCAAAACAAAATGCAAAACAAAGTACACATGTAAAGGAGGGGGAGGGGAGGGAGGGGCGAAGGAGAAAAATAGACACAAAAAAGGAAAACAACAAGAAAACCTAGAAAGAACAACAAATTAAAGAAATTTATGCCAGACCTGTGAAAAATAAGGAATTGAGGAAGAATCATTAACCAAATTAGAACTATTCCTGTTAATATGATAAGCTTCCCAAAAGTCAAGCTCTAAAGGGGAAGAACATTTTTGAATAATTTTACCAGAATTGAAATCAAAAGAGTGGTTGGAATTCCAACAATGTTGAGCAATGCTAGACTTATTTAACTCTTGCTTTTGTACATAACCTTTATGCTCATTTAAGCGAATTTTCAGAGCACGTTTTGTCTGCTCAATGTAAGAAAGGCCGCAACGGCAACTAATTTGGTAAATACCCCAAGTGTTAAGTTGATCGACAGGATCCTTAAGAGAAGAGAAGGAAAGTTTGTTACTAGGAGCAAAAACGACTTGAAATTGAAACCTTTTTAGGATTTTAGCAATACGGAAACTGACAGAATGAAAGAATGGTAACACAACCAAATTCTTTCTAGAAACCACATTATTGGGACCAGAAGTTTTCTTAGAAAGTTTGTTATGAATAGAATCAATTAAAGAGTGAGAAAATGGGAAGTCCTCTTAGTCCTATTTTAAGTGATTTCTATATGCATTACTTTGAGGAAAAACTGTTCCAGAAATTGCAATTTCAATTTTATGTTCGTTATGTGAATGATTGTTTTGTCCTAACGGACAGTAACTTGTTAGGTATTGATGATGCTCTTTCTATTATGAACTCCATTGATCCTAATATCCAGTTTTCTTGTGAGAAAGAACTTAATAGTAGCCTCGCGTTTCTTGATGTCTTTATTTCTAAGAGTGAGTCTGGTTTCACTACTTCTGTCTATCGTAAACCTTTCGCTGTTTCTTTACCTCCTCACAAACTGTCGTCTCATCCTCCCAACCAAAAATATTCGGCTTTTAATGCTCTGGTCCATCGTGCTATTAATATTTGCTCTTCTCCTGAGCTTCTCAAGATTGAACTCAACTATCTGAAAGCTGTAGCTGTTGATAGAGGATTTTCTCACTCTTTAATTGATTCTATTCATAACAAACTTTCTAAGAAAACTTCTGGTCCCAATAATGTGGTTTCTAGAAAGAATTTGGTTGTGTTACCATTCTTTCATTCTGTCAGTTTCCGTATTGCTAAAATCCTAAAAAGGTTTCAATTTCAAGTCGTTTTTGCTCCAAGTAACAAACTTTCCTTCTCTTCTCTTAAGGATCCTGTCGATCAACTTAACACTTGGGGTATTTACCAAATTAGTTGCCGTTGCGGCCTTTCTTACATTGGGCAGACAAAACGTGCTCTGAAAATTCGCTTAAATGAGCATAAAGTTTATGTACGAAAGCAAGAGTTAAATAAGTCTAGCATTGCTCAACATTGTTGGAATTCCAACCACTCTTTTGATTTCAATTCTGGTAAAATTATTCAAAAATGTTCTTCCCCTTTAGAGCTTGACTTTTGGGAAGCTTATCATATTAACAGGAATAGTTCTAATTTGGTTAATGATTCTTCCTCAATTCCTTATTTTTCACAGGTCTGGCATAAATTTCTTTAATTTGTTGTTCTTTCTAGGTTTTCTTGTTGTTTTCCTTTTTTGTGTCTATTTTTCTCCTTCGCCCCTCCCTCCCCTCCCCCTCCTTTACATGTGTACTTTGTTTTGCATTTTGTTTTGGTAGTTTCTGTACTTATTTTTATTTCAATTTTATTCTTTGTATTTTATTTTATTATTTTTGCAATTTTTATGCATGCTGTTGTCTTTTTTGCTTTATTTTTATTGATATTCCTTTTTACTTCCTGTACTTTCAACTGGATTCGTTTGTTGCTCTCTTATTGGTGTCTTCCTGCTACTTCTACTTCCACTTCACGCTGCCTTTATTCTCATTGGTTTACAGATAATTCTTAGGCTACATAAGCTTTGTTTTTGTTGTTCTGTTTGCTTCATTTGGATGTTTTGCATCTAGAAGCTCCCTGTCGCATTGAAAAAGGGATTCCAAGCAACCCCGAAACATATGTCTGCATTTTATTGCTCATTTGTGCTTTAAATTAACGTGTAATTTTATAACTACAGTTACTTTGTGTCGAAGGAAATTTCTCGCCAAGCTATAACTATATCGAAAATTTGGCATCGTCGCAGATATTTGTCGATCTGCCTGCAAAATAGAGAAGGCTCTCATAACAGATTACCACAAGGGTCATTCCAAGTTTACTTGCAGATTTCATTTTTTTTCTGACAATATTTTTTTCTTCTTCTTGTCATAATTATTGCCTTATATTAATTTATAAGGTTTCAACTTTAAGAAATAGATACCAGCAGAACTTAATGTTTTGTTGCTAAAATAGAAAACATGTTTGAAAAGACATAAGTGCGAGAACTTGTAACCTCTATTATTGGACAAAATGTTGAATTTTCATATTTATAAAAGCAAGTGACAAAAGAAAACTTTTACTGTCTGAATCAAAGTGATGTCCTTAACTAAATTTAAACTGAAAACTGGTTGAAATGTATTAATCAAGGAGGAAAAAACTTAAAACTAAGTAGCTTATGTTGCTAAAATGCAGTTGTAGACACCAAACTTTTCCACTAAATTAAAAATATGAATTTTTTTCTGAAAATGACATTTAATCATTGTTAAGACATGGATTGGGCACATAAATAACTTAATAGATTACATGATAATAGATATATAAAATTTTTAGTGTTTAATTACTGCAGGATAACATAGGTTACATGAGTTAACGTAGGTGACACGAGGTAAGAGAGGTTACACAATGTTACTAAATCTAAGTTTGTTTTTGTTTAAAGATTATCTAAGCACTACAGAAAAGAACAATTTTTATTTTAAATATAAACATATCCTTTTTATCAAATTATTTCTCAAAAACATCAATTGTTTGGGGAAACTTGTACAATATTCGACCACTTTTTTGCAAAAGAGAAGGTGTAGGCCAATTTTTTTAAAATTTGATTGAACTCGATGTCTGAAACATTATTTTCATCCATTTTGTACACAGTTCCAGAATCATCATGCACTTTTAAGTACATAACCTGTACAAAGCCATCATCATGTAAATCTTCTTGTGCAACACCAACATATCTGTAATGATACTTTTTCCGAGCTCCTCCCAAGAATTCAACTAGCAAAAATTCTCCCTTTTCTTGATGCTGTCACTTCAATGTGAATTGGAACATCTTCATGCAAAGAATTTTTTGCCATTGTCATCTCATCTTCAGATTCATCTTCGCAAATTTCTTCTACATCTAGATCTTCACTTTCTGAATCAGAGATTAATGCTTGTTTTCTTTTATCACCTTTACGTTTTTTAAATATGTTCTCATGCTTTAGAAAAAAATCAGAGTAGGGAAAACAGTTACATAGTCCTCGTTGTGGATGGCAAAAACAACTTAGATTACGGTGTTTCAGTTGCCCAGAAAGTTCTGAAAATACTTGATGCACTTGTAGAGCTTCTTTTTAAAGCTGGAATCTTTGGTGCTAAGTGCAGAGTTATGTTAGCTTATTCTTTCTGTGAGTTACTCTTCCTACGCTTACGATAGAGACGTTGTTTTCTGCATTAGAAAGCTTGATCTTCTTCTTAGGTCCCATATTGGATTCTAAAGAAAAAAAATATATTTATAACATGTGGTAAACTAAGCCTAAAATAGTACAAATCAAATTATAAATATAACTTCTGTTACCATTCTGTAACCTCTGTTACTATTATGTAACCTCTGCTACCATTGAATGGTAACAGAGGTTACACGTAACAGATGTTACAATTTTGAAGTAAAGAATTAAAATTTTCTGAATAAATATATTTTATTCATCTAACAAGATATTAATCAGATAGTAGTACAAAATCTTTATTAGACTAATCAACCCTAATCATAAAAACTATATAAAAGTGCTTAAAAGTTGGTAACAGAAGTTACAGAGAGAAAAAACACTCACCTCAAAAAATGCAAGAAAGTTCTCTACTGCTGATGTTTTGATCTAACTTTCGAAAATGGCTATTGAGACTTCTTCTTCACTTACTAACTGTACTTTGATAAGGTGATGCCATCTTTTGACAAGTAAAAAAAAATTATATTCGGTAACAGAGGTTGCAAAAACCCTGGACAAACTTTTTTTAACACATAATATTTGAAGAAAACATTTTTTTAACAAATTCAAGCCGTATCATACCTAGAACAGTATTTTTAACCATCCTAAAACAATTTTATATAGTAATAAAATTATTAGATCGCTACAAAAACAGCAAATATCAAAGAAACGTTATTCCGGACAGCCAAAAAAAAGAGTTATAACTTTTATAATATTTTTTTTCTCCCATTATTATTTTTAAAACCAAGGTTAAATATATTTTTTTATGAGCAAATAAGTTATATTAAAGATCAGTAAAGTCATTGAGTCCAAACACTAATTATTCAAAATTTTAAAAAATCATCATTTTCCGGACATCAAATCTGCGAGTAAATTTGGAATGACCCACAAATCTCCAGTTTTTCACCGCCGCAACTATTTAGCAGCAGTGATTTGCAGCTAGTGTCATTAACATTACCAGGGTCCCTTCCCTTAGGAGCTGTTCTTTCAAGTAAGAACAAGAAGTTCCGTATAGAACTATACGAGCCTACTTTCCCGTATGTACAAACTTCAAATTTATAATCTAGTTATATCTCTCTTTCTTCCTCGTTTAGCTTTAGTTCTTAGTTGCTTCAAATATACCTCTTTCAACCGATTAATACATATTCATTCATTTATTCAGACTTTTATTCACTCATTCATGTATTTATTCACAGATTTGCTGATTTTTTCATTTATTCGCTCATTTGTTCACTCATTTACTTTTTTTACATTTAATCATTCAAAAATATTCTTGAAAATCTCGATCAAAAAATTTCATACGGAAATAGGCGCATTAGTTATGGATGAACTTTCTGTCTGTACATGTTCTACGTTATAAGAGCTTTCCGATAAAGTTTGTTCCAAGCAAATCGGTTCGTTAGATCAGGATTTATATAGTATTGAAATTTCCCCGTAGGCGCTATGTTAATTTTTTTGAACTGTTCAAAAATGAACAAAAAGTGTTCAAATCAATATTTCACGCCGAGAGCTTTTTCAATAAGTTTGCTCGTTTGAACTTGGATCTTGTGTCCAGAGTTTACATAATTTTCTTAATTTTTTTCCCAAAGGCGCTAATGTTAAAATTTTTTGAACTGTTCAAAATTGAACGAAAAATTGTTCAAATCAAAAAGTAAAATATGAAAATGAGATGTCTTTGCCGAGATCTTTCGAATGCAAAAAGAATTTTCCGAATCTGACTATTCGTTCAATAGTTATTTTTTTTGGGGGGGGGGGGGTGTCAGACAGACCGACCGACACACATTTTCCCCCATCTCAAAACCCTATTTTCAATTTTCTAATTTTTCAATCTTTATTTAATTACATAACTTATTTTTGACTTTTCTTGATTTCTCACGATATTTTCAGTATGCATTAAGTCTTCTTTCATGCTTTATTATTATTTTTTACACTTACGGGAAAGTAGGCTAAAAAGTAGCTGTGCCGCTGCAGTACGAAATTCTGCAGTCGTGCAACGAATTTGGCGGTATTTCATCGCAATATTGAAACCTGTTTGACACAACTATTTATCTCGCCATTTTTGTTATACGTGAGAAACAAAAATTAAAATAATAATAATACTACTAATAATAATAATAAAAGTAATAATAATAATAACTAATATTGATAACAGTAATAACAATAATAATAATAGTACTACTAGTAATAATAATAATAATAATAACTAATAATAATAATAACAGAATAATAATAATAATAAAAAACAGTAATAATAATAATAACCGTAATAATAATAATAGTAATATGGCTTAATTAATTCAACCCAAAAAATAATCTCAGTTTTATTTTAAGATTGAACTGTTTTGAGTTGCATTATTTGCATAATCAAACTACTGATCCTCTTGGAATGCATTTACTTAAAAAATTACTATCGACAAAAATATAATGTAAACTTAAAATATGTTTTGTTTTCATGATGCGTTGCCCACATAAAATATTTGGCTCATTCCTTTGCTTGAGTATCGAAAATTTTATAACATTAAAGTGGTTCAAAACGTTACTTTCAAGCATGCAAAATATAGGTAAGATTAACATCGCATTTGGGTGGAATATACATACTTACGTGATAAAATTACGATAAAAGTGTTTTATGATAATGTGAGGCAGATAATTTGCTCAGTTTTGGGCTCAATATGATTATTCGCGATCCAAAAGTTTTATGTTGTACAAAACTTACGACACGAGCTAAATATTCTAAACAGGTTGTAGATGCAATTCATTGCTTTGCAAATAAAGTACAGAGTTTTCTGATGGAATGTGCACTTTAAATATTTTTAGAAAGTAAGTCACGAAGTTAGGTTTTATAGTATAAGTTAGTTTTTGTCTGAATATCATTATTAGGTTATCTAACGGTGACAGTGGTATATCTTATTTAATGCGCAGAAAATAAATAAATAAAATTGCCCCAGTCTTTTAGAATAACTTCAGGCTATTTATTGAGCACATCAATTGCTGGGATATAATTAGTTTTTTTTTCTTCCTCGCGTTTACAATATTAAACTGCTGAATCATCTTTGGTGACATGTTTCTGTTGTTGTATTATTCATCACATTATTGTGTATGTATATATCTTATAATTAAAGTAATTAGTAATTATTAATAGAAGCAGCCTTTTTTAAAATGAAAAAGATCATTAATATGCAGATTTATCACATTAGCCAAGATGAATATTGATAATCAATGCTGCTTCATCATTGTAATTAATTAATGACTTATTAACCAAATTCTGTTACAACGTTTATGGCATACGATAGGCATTGTACAGAGTTGCACTTGAACAATTAAATTATCAATGGAGTTTGATAATGCAATAATAATGACTGTTATTTTAAAGTTACGCTAATTGTTTTTTTAATAACACGCAAACACTTTAAGGCGACAAATAATCAAATTACATTCAAAGTAAAAATAAAACACATTTCCATTTTTTAACTTGTTTATTTTAACAGGAAAGGCTACTTTTCTACTTGAAAACAACAGCAGTCTTAATTTGTTATTACAGCTAATTAGTTCTTGACTTAATTCTTTCTGCAATCGCAGCAGTAAAAGGATATCTTGACGAGTTAGGAATGGCAACATCGATGTTTTCTTTGAAACAATAGTTTCATCAATAAATTGGAATCAGTTTTTGTTTAAAACTGATGCCGAAACATACGTTTACGTAGCCGAAGTTTTGTTTTCAAATTCAAAAAATATCAAAAAAAAAAAACAAAAAAAACGAGAGAATATATGCATTAGAATTTAGTCAGGTTCAAAGGTTCACTGAAGCCCTTTTCCAAAAGGAATAAAATCTGGTGTGTGCACCATTTTTAGCTTTCCCCTTCTTTCACTCTTCAACAACTATAAAGTATAGTAAACAAAAGAATGGCACTTTTAAAAGAAATTTCTTTTTTTATTGGCGTCTGTGAAATCTGAAATTTAAACAGGAATAATAAACGGAATGTGTAAAAGGAATAAAAATACAAAAACGTGCCTTAGGGTGAAGAGAAAATCATTTTACATGCTTAAAACGCTTGATTGTTGAAAATCGATAGAGTAAAAACAGTTTTGCAAGGTGCTTAATTTTCGCAACGGGAAAGTCGCCAAGCTAACACTGGATTTGGATTCTCTATTTTGGCGCTACGTTTGGCGACATATATGCAAGTTGTCGCCAATATGTGCGGGGGGGGGGGGGGGGTATGGTACTAAACGGACTTGCCAAAATGGATATTTCGGTGGTCCACAAGAACGTACGCATGGATGTCGTGAGAAAACTTGTGAAAAGTATTCATGAGTGATTAAAATTGTAATTTAGGCTAAAATTTGTGTTGGGACTTTTTGCGTGAATACAGTGCAGTTACTCCCTGTAAAGGGAGTAATAATGAGTGTACAACTTTAGTTTATAATTTTTCTTAATTGGTCCACACTTATAGACATCAACTCTAAACACGCTTTCGAATACTTGACAATGAACTCAACGTGACATCTTCACTTCATTGTCAAGCATTCTTTAATAAAGAAAATTTCATTATTTAATAAAGAAAAGTTTTCCCCGTAATACATTGTCTTCTTTAGGCAATATTCACAAAATTCAAACATTTTATTACTTTTTAGATTGTTATCCATTTATATTGCAATTGTTTCTTAAAAATACTTATCAGTATGTCCTTCGTAGCCAGTAAACTGACTTCGTGCATTATAACACCACGTTTTTCAGTGAACAATAGGTACAACATTAAATGAAATTGTTTTTTTTTCAATGCTTTAAAATTGTATTAATGTTACAGCACATTTAAGAATAAATTACATCTTGTTTAAGAAAAATGAGCATCCAATGTATAATAAATTCTTTATATCAGTGTGATGCTTTTGAAGCTCGCGAGTGTGTCATTACCAAAAAAGAAGCATTTGAAAAAATGCAATAAATACACAAACATATTTCTCAAGGCCCGTTATAGCAAGGTAATGCAATTTCTAAAAGAGATCCGAAAATCAGTCAAATTTATGTAATAAAATATCAATTTTATTTCCTATTGGAAAGCAAATTTCTGATTGCCGCATTTTGATTCATATTGCCACAAATCTTCCGATCTGTCACACAGCATTCCAAGGGATTTTAAAGATATATTGAACTATTTGAATATTTATGAGAAAATTCCCTCTCAAAGAATCGATTTCTCTCGTATTCAGATGTGCCTATATATTCAAAATAATGGTACTTATGGTAGAACTGTTAGAGTGCGTAAGAAACGTGCTACAAAAACGCTTAGGATAAAATAGAAGGATATTTTTTAGGGCTTTTTGTAGTTTTGAAAAAGATGTCCTTATCTATAAAATTTATGAATATTTTTTTCATTTTTATTTTTTCTTTCTTTCTTTTTCTTTTCTTTTTTTTTTTCTTTTTTTTTTTTGCAGTATCAGCACCCATGAGAAAAGCCGAATTTAGTTTTAAGTTTTAAGATTGTATTCGAGTATACTTTCTGAACAGATAATGCGATTTACTTGAGCTCTGCTTTTTTTCATGAGAAACATTAAATATTTAACTCAGAAAGCGTTCTTTTTTGACTTATATTCAGAGCTCAAAATGCTCAACAATTCAAACACGTATAAGTGTAAGGGATTTCTAATAGCGGAGAAACTAAGAGAAGAAAATTTTACTTAATTGATTTCTCCTCTTCTCAGTCTGCATATTCCTTGCGATTAGCTTTCCTTGTCTTGTATTTTCAACTCGAACCGATATTAATATAAATAAATTCATATTGTTTCTAAGTCAACGAAGAAAATTAAATCGAAATCTATTCTTCGGAGTTAATCCCCCCCCCCCTTCACTTTCTTCTGTTTCACTCATGCTTATTAAACTGAAAACAGCTAGAGTTGTATTTGGAGCGTTTTCGTCCGAACAAGTTTATGATATGTTTAAATCAGCAGAGAAAATTCGATCAAGAAATCTTGAAAAGAAAAAAAAATACTTTTCAGGTTATCCGTTTTCCTCTATTATTAATAATATTAAAAAAAATAATAACTATGATCAATAGATAAAGCATGAACGGTTGGATATTGAAAATTTTACCGTAATCGTTTCTACACGAATTTATATCTCCGAGTCTTTGAATATTCGGCCGGCAAATTCTGTAGTGTATTTGAAACTCAAAACCAACTGCTTATTCATTTCAATACAAGGTCTTTGAAAAAGATGTCCCTGATTTACCAAACGATTTTTTCGAGAAATACTCAATCAATCGGTACAAAACCAACGTAAAGTTGTAGATCATCTGACGGAGTTTTGGCATAGGTGATTGCGTTGAATTGAAAGTCACTGAGCGTTTTTTTTTTTTTTTTGTCACGTGAAAGCATTTTACACTCGTCAGTCCATTCACAGCAATCATGACAAGGTTTTAATTTGTAAGAAAAGAAAAAGCGGACACTAATAGAATTCAAAAACTATTTTCATGCACTAATAGCCTTAATTCCCTCTAATACGATAAAATTCACGTAAAATTGAAAAAAAATGTTAAGGAGCTGAGATCCCGTGAGCTCGTATGTAAATTAATAACGCTCAGGGTAATACCAAACAAGAAATTCTGTGTAGAACTAAACGGGCCCTACACCAACATCAAACATATGATGCAGCCCGATGTGTCTCTCTTTCGTTTTAGCTTAATTACTTTAGGCATACCGTATTCAATCATTCATTATTCATTTATTCATTCACTTATTCATTCACTCGTTTATTCATTCACTCGTTTTTTCATTCACTCGTTTATTCATTAATTCTTTCACTCATTAATTTCATTCATTCATTCAGAAACATCCTTAAAAATATAGATCAAAACATTTTCAAAACAGGCTCGTTTAGTTCTGAATGAACTTCGTATCTGTACATGTTCTGCGTCATAAGGTCCTTCCGATAAAGTTTGTTCCAAGAAAATCCGTCTGTTAAATCAGGATTTAGATAGGTTTGAAATTTCCGTGTAGGCGCTAATGTTAATTTTCTTTTTTGAACTAGTCAAAATTGAACAAAATGTGTTCACATAAAAAAATGTTTCACATTGAAAGCTCCCTCGATTAAGGAGCTTGGATATTACTTACAGGGATTATATAAGTTGCTTCGTATTTCCCCATATTGCTAGAGTTAAGATTTTTTTGAACTGTTCAAAATTAAACGAAAAAATGTTCAAATAAAAAAATGAAATATGGAAATAAGATATTCTCGCTGAGACCTTTCGAATGAAAAAAAAAAAAAAAACAAGCTTTCAAATAGGACAATTCCTTCAAACGTTATTAGGGAAGGGGGGGGGGGCAGACAGACGGACAAACACAAATTTTCCCCATCTTTAAACTCTACTTTCATTTTTTAAATTTTTTTTAACGATTGTTTCACGATACATTAAGCCTTCTTTCATACTTTTTTTTTTACTTTTACGGGAAAGTAGGCTAAAAAGGTGTTCTTGTTATTTACTAATCCCCTCCTGGTTTATAGGAAAGCCTACTAGTCCAGAAGATCAAAAATCCCCTGTCATAGGGTGATATGCAGTTTCATTTTAGAGCGAGGAGCCACGAGAGCTGAAGACCAACTTGACCTCAAATTTTGTGGTCTCTTTATTTTGAACCAGATCCCAGATGAGAGACCGAAACCTGGGATTGGCACCCCCAGAGGTATCGTTTCACTTGGAGGACCTTTGAGCCACGACCTATTTACCATGAACCAGCACCCTTTAGCTCACACGGACCGCAGCAACCAGCCGCGAGAGGATCAACGCAAACAGCAGTGACAAAACCCTTCCAGTAGGGTTACAACTTTAGATTGCTTCCGTATTGGTTGGTTGCATATTTTTCGTGTAATTAAAAAAACTTGGTCTCATCTTTGAAGTTGAAAACCATCAGCACAACTTCCAATAAGAAGTCTATTAGCTTTACGTGTACAAGAGAAACCTAAAGAAAGAAAATCCTAATATATTCTTTTCTTTTGTAAAACTTGCCTGTTCTAGTTCTATTACTATTTAACTCTGGAAAAATTTATCTAGTTTAGAATTGGAGCCGATTCCATCCAACTGAGATTTATATCAATATTAATTTAATTGAGAAATATGAGAAAGTAAATTTAGATTCATTTCTCATCTAAGTTTTATGTATTTCAGCTTCATTCTAATCATATGTTCCCTTAATCACATTTAACTAGCGTGGAATTTTTAAAGCTAAAAGCTGTAAATTGTAAATTAGTCATGTAACTGCTGAAAAATTCCATCTAATTGAAATTTATCTCAATGTTAAAGCACCGGAGAAAATTAGCGAATTTAAATTTCATGAAAATCAACTTTCTTCTCATCTACTAATTTGAATCTTATTTGCTACAATATATTTACATCATTTAGAATGTGGATCTGAAAAGCATCAATAAATTACAGATAATCAGAATTTTTTATGAATGTTCAATCACCTACGAAAATATGACACAAACAAGTTTATGAGAATTATCTCTCGTCTAATGTACCTATTTCGGCTCCATTTTATGCATGCATAACTTTCAAAAAGACTATCTATTTTTAGTTTTTTTTTTTTGGAAATTCTTTAACCAATACAATCTATGTATATGATAATTATAACAACGGTTAATATTGGCGAAAGAAAATTTTATGACAGTCGTCATACCTCTAATTAGGATCCTAGCTTCATTTTATGTATTTATTGTTTTGCAAAATACTGCAAGAATCTAGAGCAGAAAACACTTAAAAAAATACGATCTATATATGAGAGTAAAACAGAAGAAAAAAATTACAGAATAAATATTTATCTGAATGGTGTCTTTGTTTGTTTCAGCTCCATGCTGCGCATATGCAAACTGAAAAAGATTTATCAAATTTGGAATTTAGCCATTCCAAAATACTGCATTGTTTTGCAAAATACTGCAAGAATCTAGAGCAGAAAACACTTAAAAAAGTACGATCTATATATGAGAGTAAAACAGAAGAAAAAAATTACAGAATAAATATTTATCTGAATGGTGTCTTTGTTTGTTTCAGCTCCATGCTGCGCATATGCAAACTGAAAAAGATTTACCAAATTTGGAATTTAGCGCGAAAAATCAAGATCAAATAAAAACACATTGGATTTTATATTGGGCGTTAAATCATTAAAGGAAATTCTAGAGAGAGAGAGAGAGTTTAAGGAGAATCACTACCCCTAATTTGTATTAATTTGGTTTTTGTTCCATGTATATGTAGAATAAAACCTACGTATATATATATCCTACTTAACCCATGTATAATTGTATATTGGGTGTTTTTTTTAGAGGCAGAAAACTTGAAATAAAAAAAAACATAAAAAAATGTATTTAATATTCATTTAATTAGCTTCATTTGAAATATAATTTTATGGCATTAATGTTTGAAGATGATGTCGGGCATGTAGCCACCACGGCTGGCACGTAGGTCCAGTTTTCACACATTTTTCTCAGCAGGTCTGGCAGAATGTCGGCAATGATGCCTCGAATCTTGACTTCCATGTGCTTCATTGTTCCTGGTTTATCAGCGTAGGCAAGGGACTTCTCCTATCCCCAGAGGAAATAATCCAATTGTGTCAAATCGCAAGAACAAGGTGGACATTTAACAGATCCACTGCAGAAAGTGTTAAAACTGGTCCAATTTTTTCCACACAGTTTTCCAAATTACGTCATGTACGCCCCAACCCCGGTGACATCATATTCAATCATTATGCCATAAAATTATCCTTAAAATAAAACAAATTACATGACTATTGAAGATATTTTTTTGTGTTTTATTTCCATTTCAAGTTCTTTGCCTCTAAAAAAAAAAAAACGCCCTTTACATAAGCTATCTAACCCTAACAGGAACAACCTACAAAATATTTATCTATCTTGAGATTTGGAACTGAATACCATCCAGTGGAGAAAGAAAGTTTCGCTGGAATTATTTCTTCTCTTAATGTTCTTTTACTACAGTTGATGAGTAATATCCCCTGAGGCGGTGTGAAATTATAATATGTCCCTAAAAGTATCCCAGCAATTAAATACTGATGAAAAGACTTCGAAAATCAGAGAAAACATAAAACTACTCGTTCAAAAATAGAAAAAAAAAAGTTCGGTGTTTAATTTATATCTTCTTTCTCCAGGAAGGAAATGCTTGTAACTGAAAATATGTGTGTTTGAGAGAGATAATTTTTAACGATACAAATTTCCGGATGGGTTTAAAAATTTATTGCATTTTGTTTGAAACATGTTATGATCAATGTGTATAAGTATGCAGGTTAGCGGCAAAGTAAGGGTCACGTTTTAGAAAAATCAAACCGCTTCGAAGATCTGGGTAGAAATACGTTACGATGCTGATAAAAAAAAGAATGAGAACTGATAATGGGTTTCCCTTCCAAGCTAATGTTAAAGTGTTATTGGTATCTAGAGAGGACGAAACGTGAGGAAAATTTCGAAAAGTTTGTTTTATTTTCCATTCTCATATCAAATGAAAGCCGTAAATATGATTTTTGCGGCAATAAATAAAAATATTTTAAGAGAGAAGTTTTTCGGGATGTCTTATCTAAGGAAATGCTTTTATTTCTTCGTAAGCACAGTTTGATAACGTTTATTTTATGCTTTGCAGAAATTTCTCAGTAGCGGAAGATTCAATTATGATATGATACGTAATAAAAAGGATATGGTTTTATTTAAAGAATATTTTGATGGAATTGCTGACAAAAAGCTGATTTTTATTTGATTAGAAATGGGTTTTGGGAATAACAAGAGCGTAAGAGTTTGTTTGTATACATTTACACCAATTTGATAGATTTATTTATTTTTAAAAAGTTGAAAGTGCAAATTAATTTACTGCAGTTAGGCAGAAAACTGGAATGCACATAATGTACTTTAAAGCACTGTATAGCCTCCATAGTTTTTAAAATCAAAATAAAAGAAATAATTATCACACGTTTATTTGAAATAAATATTTCTCTTTTGCAAACGAAATTTTTGTAATCTTTGAATATACATGCATACATACGTATACTAGGGATGTACCGAATAGCGAGTACTCGGCCATTTACTACTCGGCCGAGTACCGAGTACTGACTACCGAGTAGTTGTGAATAAAAAAAGAATATTGATGTGCACATGAAGAATTTCGTATGTATTGAAATGAAAACATACATTTTAACTACATATATATAAACTAATAAGTAATCTAATGAAAGAAAATAAATGTAAGAATTGATGATTTCGTTACTTTAATGTCATGTTTTTCTCCTCCAGTTTTATAAATGGAGCCTTTAGATAACTAGATTTTGATTTTCATTAGAATTATATATATATATATATATATATATATAAGGGTGCGATTAGACATTGACAGCAGCGCCATCAGGCGAAAAGGACCGTAAGCGAGTAGTTTAGTGTGAGACTCCGTTCTGAGTGGACGTATAAGGGCTGTGTGTGCTTGAGTGTGGGGATGTTCGCAGTAGAAGTTTTTTTTTATTTCTGTAAATAGTGGTTTGTACATAGGAAAGTGTAAATAGAGTAATTTTTATATTTTTCATGGTGAGTCATTATTGAAGTAATCCGTAGACCACAACAAAGAGCCTACATATATTTATATATAAAAAAAATATTCAGTTACAGAAACGGAAAAGTTTTAGATGAAAAAACCCAAAAGGACAATATTTTCTTCATCAGGCATCCAAAAAGATTGCCAGGGCAACATACGAGTTTCTGACATGTTTCAGCAATTTGTTAAATCAAACACGTTGGACGCTACTCGCACAGCTAAAAAAGTACCAAACAAAATATACAAAATGGAAAAAATAGTCGAATTAGCATATTATTGTACTAATCAGTTATAAATTTATCTACTGTTGGTAATCTTAAAAAAAATTACGAAATTATTACAACTACTCAGTAATGGCCGAGTACCGAGTATATACAGAGTATTCGGTACATCCCTAATGTATACACTACAAAAATGTTTTGGCCGAAAATACAAAATTACAGAGACTTAATAACATGGAACTATAAAGTCTTTAATAAATTACAGAGAATTTAAAAGACAGCATTCTGTGAATTTTTTGCTACAGATAAAGTGGCGCCATCTGAGAGTACGCTAAATGATTACTTGTGGTACAAAGTACATGAAGTCGAAGGTGAGTTTAGTTGAGCCCACGCTGCTCTGATGCATCCAGACAGGGGATATATATGTATATTTTATATGTACATATATGTGAACTTTTGAACCAATAGAAAAAAAAATTGCTTCCAAATCTACTCTTTCAAATAGAATAAAATAAGATTTGAATTGCTTATCTACAAAATTACTCAAACAAGAGTTTTTGCAGCAGTTACATCAACCATGTACTTCATTTTGCACTTCTTGACTTTAGATTTTTAAGTAATTACTGTTTGCTTTTTTTTTAAATTAAAAGTCACGAATACGTAACCATTGTTGGTTCACGTCCGTTGGGGAAAGACTGTTGCAGATGACAAAATTTTTCCATGCCCGGAATTTTTAACAAGGAAATAAACATTTTCTCCAAATTAAATTCTTATTTTGGAGCAATTTCTGACCTTTTAATACTTGTTACATGCCCGTTGGTACAAGTTTTACTTAAAACCTTAATTTTAAATGCTTAATTTTTGCTTCGTTACGGCCAACCTTCAGCATTTTAAAAATCAGGACCACTTGAATTTTCTATGTTGTTGTTTCTTATCCCCCTGGAGTAGGAAAGCTTACACCATGTCCAGAAGATCACATTGATCCATGGCTAATGGTGATATGCAGCTTCACTTGAGCGAGAAACCACGAAGGCTGAAGACTGACTAAACCTCATTAATGTGGTCTTTTAGAGCATTAGATTGTTTTGTGAAGATAATTCCAGTTAATAATGCATTTCGAAAGTCTTAAGTAGTTTTCAACATACATCTTAATCGGCATTTTTTATGATAAAATTTAGGTTTTGCGGATAAGCTTATGAGTATGAGAAAGTAGGAATCTCTTTTTCTGTAAATTAAATGAAAACCTATGTTAAGTTTGGAACTACAGGGAATTAAAGAGATTTTATAAAAACAATGCTTTCTATTTTTTGGTCGCGGAACTGAGGTATGTATGTGTGTTTCCCCTGGTTTTTTTTTAAATTATTTTTTTTTGAGCCGTTAATTGAAAAATGAAAGACGAAACGGAACAAAATTTTTGAAAAAATAGATAAATGTTAATCACAAACATATGCAAGTATAACCTTTTTATTTATGCAAGTTTTTCACTCTCTCTTCATAGGTTTTTATGTACTCTCAACCCTCGCAAAAATAGAATCCTTATTTTCGACGATTCTTCGATCGTCAAGATAATTTCGTCATTTATAACGATTCTTTCCTCGCGCGATCACGTGACTTAAAAAAGTTACTACACATATTTCGGCAATTTGACGAAAGGTTTTCTTGGAGCATTTTTTCACGAAGCCATTTCGTCAAATACGACGAAAGTTTCGTGAGATTTGAGCATGCGTTTCTGAGAGTGAAGAGAGTCTTTTTTTTTGTTTGTTTCTGTTTAACAAATACATGGCATAAAACAATGCTTAATAATTTTGCACGTCTATTTTTACAAATGTATAAAAGCGTTGTAAAAATATTCATTAAGAAAATTGGTGCAGCAAACGTATTTTGTTTAAATTCGGATTATTCTATTTTTTGTTCTTCTTATGCAAATATAAGGAACGACATTTCGATGTATTTAATCGTAATGTTTTTTAACGCAAGTATCTAAGGCATTTTTGCAAGCGTCTGATGGGATTTACATAAATACAATTTTTATTTCAAGTTATTAAACATAAGGAATGGAAAGCTAAAATATTGCAATTATCACCATCAAAGTAATTATGTGCGAAAGCAATACCTTTTAACATCTGCAATTGATGTGTTTTGCAGATGCGTACACAAATCAGCATAAAGTTTGTGTTTTTTATCTCCACTTTTCCAAATGGAATAAAAGAGGAGTTGGATTGTTTATCCAGAAAATATCTCGAGCATTACGTTACCCCGGAAAAAAGGATTAGATTTTACTTCATATGTGCAAGTCGCTACTAATCGAATATTTTAGTTTTTTTTCTGTAAAATTGTTATAGACATTTGTACATGGCATCGAAAATTAAAGTAAATAATGGGATATACAAGTGATGACTTTAAATGCTTATTCACTAGAGACACCATAAAATATCAAACACTATAATGATTTAGTTGTGGAATGGATGTTTTTGTCTTTTATGTTTGTATGTGTTACGTTTTTATGAAGCTTTTTAATCTACTAAGCACTTTAGTATGCATATGAAATTGTACGTCACTTAAGCATGTATATGAAAAAAAACAAAAACTAAAAGCTGAAACATTCACAAGCCTTAGAAATAGTAAAATATCGATTGTCTCAGAATATTTCAGAATGTACAATGGCTTCGAAATTAACAATTAAAATATATATATATCTATATTTGTACTTGCTTTGCAAATGATGCATCAAAATTAATTAGTCAGCTTTAGTCAAAAATATTCAGTCCGTTTTTTAAGCTTCTCTCATTCTGACATTCATTAATGAAACACAAAATAATTACAACACATTAAATGCAATAAAAGAATTAAAAAAGCGTTTACATTACACTAATGGAAAAATTTTATATGAAAGTCGATATAAACAGAAATATATTTGTTTTTTTAAGTGTCATATAAAGACGCTTAGGGTCATAAAATTGTGGGAAATTCTGCGAAACCTTTCAAAAGATGTTGGTAGGATGTAGTTTGTCGTAAAACCCAGGTGTGTTTAACCCATAAAAGCTGAGGAAAAGATTTAATCTTGAAACATTCACTTACACAGAAGTTTGGATCAAGCTAAGCAGCAGAAGCGACGGTAATCATTTAAACTGCAGAATGCTGCTCGAAACAACCAATTAAGGTACTATAAAAGCGGTATAGTGATTCAGAGCAAGTTATAACACATTTGAATTCTACATTGCTATCTTTTGGTTTACAGAGTGATCTATAGAAATTAGCGATTTCATTCCACCTCTGATGTTTGGTAAATATTTAAAATAACTAAATGAATATATACAATTTTAGGAAAATAAAATGAAGTTACTTTATTTAATCTTAATCAGAGAGACGAAGGCAATGTTTGTATACTGGGTTACTTGCGATTCATTCGGAGAAAACCCCTGGCTTTTGAGCTTTGTTTCGTTCTAACTTAAACAAACCTACTTTTCTGTATAAACATTGAGTTTGTAAAACTAGCGACGGCCCCCATGTGTATATATATATATATACATACACATTTTTGTATAAACATAATCTGGCATGTAAACGGCAAAAGATTTATTTTCTAAAATTTATAATCATAACATTTCAATAGTTTCCAACAATCAATGTTAGAAGAAAATTTTAAAGTCAAGCAATTTTTCAATTTATAGCGTATAAATGGATCTCAAACAAATGCCCCCTCCCCCATAAAAAATTAACTAAATAGGTAAAATAAATGAAAAAATAAAGTAAAAAATTTTTTATGCGGTACTATAAAATAGTCTACATATTTAAAGCCGGCAACCGTTTTATTCAAGAAAAATACAAGTTCCTACTTTTAATTGTTGTTAAACAAATCATAAAAATATTAATATTAAAATTTAAGTTTGTAAATAAAATTTTTCTGAAAGATTAATTGTTTTACACACACACACACACACATATATATATGTGTGTGTGTGTGTGTGTGTAAACGACTGATTCCAGCCTTTTGTTCTGGAGGAAATATAAAGTGCTTTGATTTCACTTCACTTTAATTTAATCAATTAATATCATTAAAACAAAAAGATATATTTAGAACCTCTGCAAATTTCGCAATTTTTCGTTGGTAAAAGAAGAATTTTTAGGGTTGTGGGTTATTTATATAAAGAGATTTTCTAAGTTGTTCATAAAACAACCTTAAAAATCCAAAAAGAACCTCTTTATTTTTTTTGAACATGTTATGCGCCATAAACTCTCGCAGAACAAAACCGTAGGGGGCCGTTCATAAATGACGTCACGCTTTTTCCCCACATCTTGAATGCCGTTTCAAATGATATGCATCATGACTAATTTTACAAAAATTTAAAAATTAAAAAAATGACCTTAAAATTTTAATTGCTCAAAAAACGTATAAGGGGCCGTTCATAAATGATGTCCTTCTTTTTCCCCCATATATTTGATCAACTCCCCCTCTGTGTCACAATATGTCACACTTCAGCGGACCCCTCCCCCCTTTGTCACGCATCACGCTATGTTGCATAATGCATGATGTCACACTTCTTGTTACCCCCTCCCCTCCCCTCCCCTTATCACACTTTGTCACAATTTCCCGAACCCCCCTCCCCCCCTCGAAGCGTGACCTCATTTATGAATGATCCCTAGGCTATATTGAGGTTTATATCGGATTCAAGTTTCCACGTATGCGCTTATGTCAATTTTGCTTGAATTGTTTAAAATTGAAATGTTAAAAAAAAAAGATAATGTTTTCGCCGAGATTGAATGAAATTGTTTTATATTCGAATTGAATTATTCATTCCAACACTTTTTTCTACCTCACAAGTATACTTTGAATTTTTTTATTTTTAAATATTTATTTTACGATTAATATTATTTTTAATTAAAATATTTTTTTTTTGTTTTCAATGCAGTGATTGTACGATACATTAAGCCTTTCATGCTTTTTGTTTAATTTATTTATTTTTTACTTTTACCTAAAATAGGCTAAAAACTCTTATTTATTGTGCCCTTGAAGACATAAGTTGTATGTGTTGGACCAGCTAAGTTTCTTTTCTTCGAACAGATTATTTGGCATACAAACGCCTCTTTTGCGGTTGTCAGTTTGTCAGAGAGTTTGGGGGAAGTTCGAGGAGGATGGCGCTGCAGTCGCACCGCACCCCCTTCTACTGGGGGGTAGTCTGTGAAGGCCTCGATGCTATAGACAGTATGGCTGCAGTTTGCATTATTTACCCCCCCCCCCCTTTGCCATATGGCACTCTATATTGCATAAGCATGTTGTCACACTTCTTGTTACCGCCTCCCCTTGTCACAATTTCACAAATCCCCCTCCTCCTTCGAAGCGTGACATCAGGTATGAATGATCCTAATGCAAAACTCTTCGATGGAAAATGGTGTATTTGAAGTGATTTAAAGGGTTGGAAACAAGGTTAAATACTAATATCTGTAAGTGTGTTCCTCAACCAATATAATATAAAACAAATATTCTCTATAATTGTGGGACACTTCTCCTTTAGAAAACACCACGGATTTTCAGTTTTTTAAAATAAACCAGCATTTGTTATGGTTCTAATAAAAACTAATTCTAACTTATACTTCATGTAGTGTTTGTAATTAAAGAAAAAATCATCATATTCCTATTTTTGCGACGAATTGTCTTTTATGCTTTTGTCTATATTTTTGGTACACACTCCTTTAATTGTTATCTTTCATAGAAATGATGTCATCGAAAATATGCCACACTCCTGACACGCATAAATATGAAAATATGTCTATGCAAAAACGGATTTCAAGTTTAAGTGGTTCATCTTAAAGTTTATCTCCGATAACGCTTTGAGCATCTGGTCTCTTCTCCCAATTCTGCATTTTCTGTCGTTTTTATCAGTAACTGACGATTGTTGTTTATCAACGAAGGTTATGTAATTTTAGCTCTTTTAGTTCTTCTTTTTGTTTATCTGATATAATGTCTTAGGTATCCTATCTGCAATAAATAACCAAAATTATTATTCAACAATTGTTATATCATATCAAATCATCCAATGGTCTGAATCCGTTCATAAATTGTATATAATTTTTGGTTAAATCGTAGTTATACCAGTCAGGTTATTAGAAAGGAAAATCAAATATTTTTGGGCCATTAGATTTTGTTTTGAAAAGCAAAGGACTCATATTCGATAACACTTGAATCAACGTTTTTTTTTTTTTTTTGAGATAGAGGGGCGCTATAATTTTCTGCTTATGTATGACATTTAAATTGATATGCAACACAACTGTAATAGTAGAAATTTGAACTTTTTCTCAAAAACTAAACCTCAAACACTTCCCTTTTAGCCTACTTTCCTAAAAGTAAAAAAAAAATAAACATAATAAAGCATTTAAAGTAATTAAATAAAAAATTGAAAAAGGATTTGAGAAAATGTGTGCTGTCGGTCTGTCACTCTTTCTGTCTGTTTGTCGATCTGTCCCCCCTAATAACTTTTGAATGAATTGTCCGATTCGATTTTTTTTTTGCATTCGAAAGATCTCGGCGAGGACATCTCATTCTCGAGGACTCTTTACTTTTGATTTGAACCTTTTTTTGTCTAGTTTTGAACAGTTAAAAAATTTTTAACATTAGCACCTATGGACAAAAATGAAGCAAATTATGTAAACCCTGGGCACAAGATCCAAGTTCCTATGAGAAAACTTATTGGAAGAAGCTCTCGGCGTGAAATATTGATTTGAACAATTTTTGTTCATTTGGAACACTTCAAAAAAACAGATTTGCTTGCAACAAACTTAATCGGAAAGATGTTACGATGTAGAGCATGTACAAATACGAAGTTCAGCAAGAACTGAGCAAGCCTATATATCCTACGAAATTTTTTGATCGGGATTTTTAAGGATATTTCTCAATGAATAAATGCATAAATGAATGAGTGAAAGCATGAATGAATGACTTAATGAAAGAGTGAAAGAATGAATGAATGAATGAATAAATGAATGAGTGAAAGAAAGAAAGAATGAATAAATGATGAAATAAGTAAATGAGTGAATGAATAAAAAATAAATAAATGAGTGAATAAATAGATGAATGAGTAAATGGATGAATAATGCATGAATGAATAAATGAATGAATGAATAAATGAAGGACTGAATAAATGAAAAAATGAATGAGTGAGTCAATGAATATGTATTATCCGTTGAAAAAGGTATATTTGAAGTAATTAAGAACTAAAGCTAAATGAGAAAGACGAGGGAGAGATAGCTAGATTATAAATTTGAATTCGGTGTATACGGGAAAGCCGGCTCGTAGAGTTCTAGACTAGGGATGTAACGAATATTCGGCTGGCCGAATAATCATTTCATCACCAAGCCGAATATTTGGCCTGGCCGAATATTGATGGACTATTCGGCCGAATAGTTCTGCTGCAGTAGAAATGTAAAAAAATAAAGGAATTAGTAGATTTTAAACATTTAAAATTGTATTATAATTATTGCAAAATAATACATTAGCTTATAGTTTTAAAAAATAAAAATAATTCAGAAAAAAACTGCTTTTTTTAAACCTAGTTTTAGGCTTGACTGAGCAAAAACCGACTTTAAATCTGTAATATTGTATTTTATATTTAGCATTTGCTCCCAAAGCTGGCAAGAGTTAATCATAATATATGAAAAATTAATTTTGTTATTATTAACAAAGTGGAAGTCAGACTTTGTTTGGGTAGACTGGTTTATTGTGAATATTGGGTAAGAGAGAAATGTGAAAAGCCTAGAATATATCATGAATATTTAGATAGCATAGGTTATTGGGGTTTTTGAAAATAAAAATATATTCCAGTTAAGTGTATTAAATTTTATTAGATAGTTGAAAGATAGGTATGTAAAAAACCCCATAAAATAAAAATATTAACTTTTATAACTTCTAAAATATCTTCATAAAACAGTTTTGAGCAAGGTAAAAGTTTACTAAGCAATAGTAGTTCTTTCATTTGAATTAAATAATTAGTAAAATAATGATAATACTTACTACTATAAAACCTGCCGTTTCTATTCCACCTGTGGGTGAAATTCTTAGTTTTATTACATTCAAAACAATAGAGAAAATTGATTAATTTTAAGCAGTTTTAAATTCTTAACAAAAAGAATTAAATCATACATCATAGATTGTGTGTAATTGGTGTTTGACTTTGGGAATAACTTTAAATTTGTCAAATACTTTCTATTACAACGATTTTCTAGACATTTTAATATTCGGCTGCCGAATATTCGCTATTCGGCCTAAGACATTGGCCGAATATTCGGCTTCGGCCTATTCGGACTAGAAGAAATGGCCGAATATTTGGCTTCGGTCTGGGAGAAGTGGCCGAATATTCGGTATTCGGCTATTCGGCCAAATCACTATTCGTTACATCCCTATTCTAGGCGGAACTTTTTATTCCTCTTTGTAAATAATACATACCTCAATACAATTATTTAATGCTTGTTTACCATATTTCATGATTTACTTTGAATGAATTCCTCTTGATACATTTTTGCTGTATGTCTTATATTTGCTTTCCTTGTTAAAACTATAGTTGGGAACTCATAATTAAATATTCCAATAAAATTCTCTGAGCTAACATGCTTGAAAAACCTACAGGAGATCCTTGGAACTCTAAAAACGGACATCTAAAAAATCATGAAATAAAATATATAAGTGCGATGCGTAGAAAGTAGGGGTTCAAGTTCTGGGGGCTATATATATATAATATAGATTTTGTGTCTGTTAAGTTATATAGCCTTTTTCTTTAAAGTGGTTAATATCTATAGTGGTCTTTTTTTTGTGGCCGCTGTAACTCAAAAAGTAATGCATGGAATCGAATAAAATTTGGAGTACATATGGACCCTGATCAGAATTGTTGCTGATTAGTTTCTAGCGCGAATCCATTCGAACGGTGCGGGGAAATCGATCGTTTTTCTAGATTAACGTGAGGGCTATATCTCAAGTTGTAATAGAAGAATTCGAACAAAATTTAGTATACGAGTAGACCTCAATATGAGCAGGTGCAGATTAGCGTTAGAGTTATAGGCGCTAATGTTATAGAGCGTTATTCGCTCCAAGAGGAGCGGAGCAATCGAGCTTTTTATTAGTTTTTCGTGGGCGCTGTAACTCAAGACATAATGCACAGAATTAAATGAAATTCGGTACACCTATACATCCTGCTGATAGTGGTGTTGATAAATTTTAGCGCCATTCGTTCCAAGGGCTCAATTGGGTGGAGTAAAATCGAACGTTTTTCTCGCTAAGCGTATATTTCAAGAATCCAACAATTAAAACAAAATATTAAATGCATCTAAATGGGAAAACGATTAAATTATATTCTGGCATCAATCGCGCTAAGGGAGCAAAGACTTTGTTTAGTATTGTATTGTTACCGTTTCACTTACACGTTAACAAATAAAATTCGTATCAGCATTTTTAGCATTTTGAGGCTCGACTGGTAGCACAAACCGTTTAGGTAGTTTCTCTTGGTTCAAAACCATTCTTTTTACATAATTTATTTATTTATTTTTGTCAATAATAATTTGTATCATAACAGGGATGTTGGGCGAGCAATAATATTTATATGAAGGATATAGAAGAAATTTCCATGTTGACTAAAACAGACTGGCTTTATATGGTTATCAATGCTTTTTTTAAATAGCTTATAACTACGTCTGAAATATAGAACGCCACTAAATCATTGTTCTATCTATTTATTAATTTATTTCATGATCTTGTTGAAATTATAGAATTATGTGAATTAATGATTAGGAGAGCAGGGAACACATTGAAACGAGTTCTATAATACCATAACTACTAACAAACAAACTACTAAAAAACCAAAACACATTTTTTTTTTCGTAACAGTAATTTCAAATGGTTTGATGAAATCTTTTTCTTATGAGTGAGGCAAGATTGTTTTGTATTATATTAGGCATTATTAGTTAGCTATTTACTTTTGAATAGTTTAAATAGTAGAAAATACACTTGTATTAAATAATATTTCATACTGTTTTAGCAACAAGTTCCTTTTGATACTATAAATAATCTTTTTTAACTACACGTTCTAATATACTCTTCCACTATTTTTTTCTACTATTAATTCTACCATACTAGTTCCATTTCTAAATAGTTATGTCTAATCACATCTTTTTTTGAAGCTGAACTTATGTTTTTTTGGGGGGGACAGTAATGAATACTGATGAGTAAGAAAAAATCCAAAACAAAAAAGATCCTTAGATAGCTATTTCATTGTATGATATTACCTTAGTAGTATTACCTTATGTTTTGCTTTAAAGAAATACAAGTCAGAGAATATAGTTTTTACTTTCTGGTATTTTTCTGTTATTTTCTTTCTTTTTTTTCTTCAGAAATTTCTATTTAAAGTATGCACACTGTCAATGATGTGCTTAAAAATGAGGAAATGTATCTGCTTATTTTTTAAAAAGTAATTTTGACTTAAAACTGAGCAAGCTTTACTTCTCACTTTTAAGCACCGATGTTTACGTAGAAATTATAGTTACAGAAATGGCAAGTATTAACTACAGTAAATTAAATATTTATAGAGTCACTTTACGTTCATAGTTAATACAGGGCTTTTTTTAACGATTACTTCTTCAAAGCAATATTATTTGTACCAAAATTAAGGAACTATTTACTGAGCGAAACGTCAGAACGATTCAAGAATGTGAGCAGTCTGGTTGTTTCTTCGGAGCAGGAATAAAGAGATGAGGAGTTCACTGGATTCTAATCACACGCATCAGAACAAGGAAACAAAATGAACGTTTGGCTAAGTAAAATTCTTCTGAATTGGGATTTGAAGAAATTTGGCTTGGAAGTACTTTAGCACTCGCAACTGGTGCGTTTGGAAGCTATATAATTCAACTTTCTCTTTGATCGTTGGATGTCCTCTGGCACAGCGTAGAAGCTTTCGCTCAGTTCAGTTCCCCAGGGTCGTCAGCGGTCCTCCGTTCTCAACGACGACATACTATTCATGATATATTCTCTTACCCAATATTCACAATCTTTCCAAACAAAGTGTCACTTCCTCTTTGTTAATAATAACAAAATAAACGTCTCATATTCTCCATCATAATTAACTATTGCCAGCTTTTGAGAGCAAATGCTAAGTATAAAATACAATATTATAACTCCAAAATCTGTTTCTGTTGAGTCAAACCTAAAAACAATGTTTAAAAAAAAAATAGTTTTTCTAAGTTTTATTTTTTTATTAAAACTATACACAAATGGTGTTCCTTGCAATAACTATAATACAATTCTAAATGTTTAAAATCTACTAATTTCTTTAATTTTTTACATTTCTACTGTAGCAGAACTATTCGGCCGAATAGAACTATTAGTACGAACCATCAATATTCGGCCAGGTCCAAAATTCGGTCATGGGGCTGAATACGCCGAGTACCGAATAGTGGTCGAGTATTCGTTACATCCTTAGTACTAAGTACTTGGAATGGTTTACCAGAAACGACTGTTACTTGCAGTGTGATAAAAAGTTTTAGGAAGACTTGATGTTCATTGAGGATTGGCAAATTGACTAGAACCAGCCCAGCTGGGCCCAAAGCAAATTACTGGTTGTCACTTTTGTACTTGTATTTGCTTTTGTATTAAAATACCGCAGCATTTCGTTAAGAATACAATCAACAGAAAAAATGATTTGTTCGTATTATGCAAATTTTCAGAATCAAATCAAACAGTTTATTCTAATAAATAAATTATTATAGTGCGGTATATAATTAATAAGGTCTGATTGCATATTGTCAGTTTACGGTAAAATAACATTTAAAGAAAAATAGATAAAACCAAGAAAAATGGCCAGGAAAAAGGAACAACATGTGGCAACTTAATCAAAAATTAAACAAGCCTTTTTGTTTTTTACGAAGATAAGCAAAGAGATCAAGAGCAAATATCCTAACCCGAAAAGACAATACCAGCTCAAGTGTGTCATTGTTAACAGCATCTGGTAAATTTCCTTAAAGGATTAGATTTCTGAAGAAGATGTATGATAAGATGCAGACTTTTTAAGCTCGTCTGTTGAGCCCAGCAGCATTTCGTAGCACAGCCAGTTGTAGGATGTACGCTTTTGCTCTTCTTCTTTTGGTGGCGGGGGCTTTTGCAGCTCCACCTTTGCCAACAGGTCCGAATGGTGTCTTGATCGACCAGGATGCACCATTAAGTGATGCTGAAAGAGGTATGCTGCTATTAATTTTCGTATAAATATCTTCTGTTTGATGTCTTATATAATGTTCTTCTGCCAGAAATGTTTAGCAAATTTAAGAACAAACTTATACAAAACAAGTCAATAAAAACTGAAAAAATACTGAATTTTCTAAAAACGAAGTAATCTAGAAAAAGGATAGTCAAAGTGGTTTCAGAATCTAAAAGAATCTTTTTTAGCTTAGAAAATCGGTATATGCCACCAGCTAAATAGAAATTCGTGTTTTCCCCATAAAAAGAAAAGGAAAATAAATGAAAAATCTTTAAATGCTTCATTTGCTTTCTTTTAGATATAATTATAACTACTACCAAATGCAGTGTAAAATTTGTGAAAAATAGCATGACTTAGCTAAACCATCCATAGTGGCGGTTTTACATCGACTTCTGGGTAATTCCTCCATATTCTCAGACTGCCATGCCCCACTTATTGCATAACTTAACTTTTTGATGGATCAATAAATATTAATGCAAATGTTCAGTTTGTTTCATGCGCTTATTATACAATATTTGTTAAAGTTGAAAAAGCAAAAAAAAAAAAAAAAGTTCAACATAAAGTCAATGAAATGTTGAAGAGTAAGATAGGCGCTTACCTTTTAGAAAAACCGCAGACGCTGATTCTATGCACTATGGACTTTGATTCTAAGCACTAAAGATTAGGTTTTTGCATGGTTGATAGTATAGGTTAAACAACCCTGAAACTTAAGGTTTTTCTTTGTTCACGACTGACAAAAAAAAAACCTTTTTTTCCTTTTCGTGGTAAAGCCATTAATGCCTGTTTCAAATCCTTTCCCCATTTCAGAAATGATACACACGGTGGAAGAAACGAAACCTGAAATAAAAGATTATATATATTTATGAATATATCTCTAAAACTTAAATATCCACATAAAGGAATTAATCAAAAGCATTAAGGAAAAGCATAAAAAATAATATTATACACTGAGTTCTTAAATCATGAAATAAAATTTAACTCTAACCCAACAATTTCCATTTGAAGAAAGACAAATGCGGTCGTAAATATGAAGTGAGACATCGCAACACGTATGTGTAGACTTTAAGGATTACTTCCAAATCAATGAATTAGCCAAAAGCTTTTAGGAGAAAAAATATCAAAAATGATACTTCACTGCACTCATTCTTTATTAACTTAATTTCATTTGAAAAATTGCGAGGACAGTGGCAAATCGGAAATATGAAGGAAACTCTCGTGTTTGCGCTTTACTTTCTTACTGTACAGACGCATTGTGCTAGTCAATATTTGCTGAAAAGACAGAACGTACTCCTGAACAGATTATATTTGCTCAAACTTTCTGAGCAGAAAAAAATTTAATATCGCATTTTATAAACATGAGAAACTATTGCCTCTTTATTGAAGAAGGCAGATATTTTGAATTTCAGTAAATGATGGAAATTTATGGTCTTAAACAGAATGCACTTAAGAGTTTTTACGTAATAAGTGTATATCTGATACGTTTTTGAAGTATATTTCCAAACTATTTGTTTACGTATATTAAGTATTACAAAATTTTATATAAAAATTACTAGTTTTTTTATGTATACTGTTTTTTATGTATATTGTTTTTTATGCTTTTTTAAAAAGAAAGATTCAGATTAAAGTAGAGGGTTTTCGCGAAATAGTCTTCTAATAATGTGGTCTAGCGTAAAAGCCGTTTTAGTTAGGCACTAGTCCCCATCCTTAATGATATTAAAGATGGATATTGATGTTGAAACGAATAAGGGCCTCTCAATTATCTGTAATTTTTCCTTTATAGCTCAAGCCGACCGAGCTCTCCACAGTCCGGATCTTTTTGAAGGTGATATTTTGGGACTAGACCCCAATGAGGTAAGAAAAATATGCAACAAAATAAGATTGCTAAGTGCGATCATCAAATTCTTCTTTTTTTTTACTATTATCCTCTGATACCAATTCACACATTTATCTACTGAGTTCATTTGGTATTAGAGGTTGATTTTATGTTCAAAAGAAAGAGAGAGAGGGGGGGGGGGAGAAAAAAAAGTGAAGAATGTGACGATGCCAAATGGCATCGCTGGGACTGAAAAGTATTAATGTTCCATTCTAAAGCGTTAAAGAATGCAACTTCTCTATTCGTAAATTTAATTTTTTTTCTTCTTCTAGGACAGGAATGCAATCAGCAACGAACGTATGAGGTGGACAGGCAAGACTATCCCTTACGTGATTGACAACTCCCTTGGTGAGTACATCAAACAATCTCATTTCTCGGATGAGATCTTAAACTGTCGATTGTTTTGTCGAAAAAAGCGAAGAAGTTGGTTGAACAGGTCTACTTTTATTGTTGTCAAACCAACGGAAATCTCTTCAGCTGGAGGGAAAAATATTCGTTGAGAAGTTTTACACAATTTATACTACTAAAACTTATTGCTGCAGAAGAGAATTTGATTCTTTAGCAGGACTTTTTACAAAAAATGTGCTGGGTAAAAATAATTTATTCTGCCATTAAAAAGTATTTATAGTATAAGCTTACCTCGTAAAAGAGGAGTAATGACCACTTTATGCATTAAAATTGCATTCGCAAATCCCCCTTTTTAGCTACTTTCGCGTAAAAGTAAAAAAAAGTATGAAAGTAGGCTTAATGTATCGTGAAAATATCGTTAAAGATAAAGACAAGTCAAAAATGAGTGAAGTAATTAAATAAAGACAGAAAATTACAATATTGAATGTAGGGTTTTGAGATAGGGACAATGTTTCTGTCTGTCTCCCGCTAATAACTTTTGAGGGAGTTTTCCGATTCAAAAGAATTTTTTTTTTTTGCATTCAAAAGATCTCAGTGAGGACATTTTATTTTTATTTTGAACAATTTTTCGTTTAATTTTGTACAGTTCAAAAAATTTTAACATTAGCGCCAATGGAGCAAATTTAAGTGAATTATGAAGCTCTTTGCAGAAGATCCGATTTTTAAAGATAGTGCAGTGTCGTCGAAAAAAAGCGGAAAATTTTAGTTTTAAATCTTTTCTTTGTCTTTCTTCACTTTTAACGTTGTGAATTAAGAGTTCTCCTAAATTAGTAATACTGATGCCTTAATTTGGTCGTACAATTTTAATGAGCCATTAAAACGAATAAATATACTAAAAAAGGTTCCTAACGATTGAAATTAAGTTAAGGTGCCTACATCTTCATTTTTAAGCTTTGCACAAAGACTACAAATGTACAATTATAACTATAAATACCTTTATATCAAATTCTTACACAATTTTAATACATATGTTTCCTATATATGCTACAGCCCTTTTAAAATTGTGGTACTTAAAAAACAGTCAGAGGTTTGTCCAGAACTGAACGTGCAGATTTCAGTAAATTCGCTGAATCATAAAGACATGTTAATGAAAAAACTCCATTAATACTAACAATAATAATAATAATAGTAATAATAAAATGGTCATAAAAAATGAGCTATATGTAAAAGCTATCTGTTTGGAGTTTTCTTTACATTTTGAAAATTTTTGTATCTGATGGTGGGAAAAAATAAAGAACATATTTAGAGACATTACATTTTTTTAAAAACATTTTTTGCAAAAGTTTTGTAACAGCATTAGTTTCGGAAAAATCGTGTCGATTTTCTCCCGTGCATCCCAATGCTAAACTGATCAAAAATGACCTTAGTACGATCCTTATAAAGTTTAAATAAATACTGATGAAAAGTAAAGTCAGAATGCATAAAATTAATGCAACAATAACATTGAACCTCTTAGACTGCATTTACCAATAAACGGAAGAAAAAAAAGCATTAAACGTCATGCGTCTCTTTTCAGTAATACAGCAAAGAAATGGAGTCATATCTTATTAGTATTAGTTGTTATTAAAAATAATCAGCAGTTACGTTTATTAATTGTGCTCGTTTGAGTATTTTTATTGATATGTACCAACAAGATTATAACTCTTCAATAAATTATGTAATGAAATAAACAATATTAGATCCAACGCCGGCATGATGGCATCGTGGTAAGGCTCGGAACTCATACGCCAAAGGTCATAGGATCGAGCCAGGCAGTGTTGGTGAGATTTTCAAGATGCAGAAAATCGTCTGCGCCCATGTCGTATGATTATGTGGCTTGCCAAAGATCCCTTGAGTAGACATTTGGCTTTGATGCTCTCTTCTAAATTAAATTCGTAGTGCACATTTCGCATCAACAGAGTCCGGGTGCTCGCCCTTTCAGGTGGAGAAACCGGACGTCAACATTCTCATGCAGCGATGGTACCACACTCATTGGGGTGCCGCTGACAGAGATGGTACCAATCTCTGGGGAATGCACTAGGTCTGCAATTGGCAGAAGCCAACAGCAGCCCATTAGAAATTAAAAAAAATATTATATCCAATACTTCATACTGCACAGGGTTAGTGTAGCTGAAATACTTTTTAGAAATCATTAGAAATTTTTAGGAAGCACATCCCTTATAAATGTTTATATTCCCAATAGCTAGTCATTTTTAAACCTCAAATTTCAAGCGAAATTCCTGTTTAGTTATATTCCAAGTGCAAAGCGCCTCATTGCGATGTCTTCCCATATTCTTCTAGGAAACCAAGTCAATCTGATCAAACGAGGTATGCAACAGTACCACGATCACACCTGTGTACGTTTCGTTCCGAGAACCAATCAAAGAAATTATGTCCGAATGTTCTACGGACAAGGGTGAGTATTTACTTACCATTAACTTTTTCTATGTGAGTGAGTTGATATATACATCTATGGTAAATCATAGCAGTCATCTTTGTAGTTTTCCCCCCACCCAAATTCAGAGCCATATTATGTCACAAATAATGTGCTTTTCATTTGATATTAATAGTCGTTCTTTTGTAATGTAAGGTAAAAACCTGGGGAGATGGCGCGATTCGTTGGAATTTTTGGCGGGAAGAGGAGTGTGAGTGCACTGTGATTCCAGGTAGTTTTACAGCCACAACAGCACAATGCCTACTTGAATTGATAAGTTTTTTCTCTGAAAGTGTATGATACAACAACGTTTTACTTGCTTGCTTTCCAAATGTAAGGGCTTGAATTTCCATTACTGTTCCTCTGTTTTCATTGTGAGGAGAGTACCGAAAGACACTTTTTAAGCAAACGCTTTTTCTGCTATTTTGACAGTTTACATGCATTTATTATTGATATTGTCTACGCATTATCAAAAGCCATCTCCCATGTGTGTGAACGACTCATGTGCACAATCTTACCCGCCCCATAAGGAGAATAATAGCTGCCCTAGTTTTATTCCTGCTGTCGTTTCAAAAAGCAGCGTAACAAGGAAAAAGTGATGAAAATGCATACAGAAGGAATATAGATTTTAATATTCACCTAACGTTTCAAAAAAATAACGCTTTCATTCTTTCTAATCATGTTTTCCAATTGTGCGCTATCTCTACCAGTTTTACCCTATACAACAACAAAAGACAATCCTTTGTGGTTATACGGAGAATTAGATACTTAAGTTTCTATCACTTTTGTAGTATTGTATTAAATCTAGAAATCATAAAACATATCTTGAGAATTAAATTTTGAAGGAACATTTAATTAATTACTACGTCTAAAATAAGGCATTTGACCAGTGTATTATTTTTGCAACATTATGATCCCAATGCAGGCTTGATGATCCAAATTACTCTTCCGTAACTTAAAACACGACAACTTTACAGCTGGATATTTTTAAACTTTAGAATATGAAAGGTCATTTCTGAATATGTATTACATATCATTTTTTATCAACCCCTCGTAGATCGTAACAGGCCCCTGGGCGTCCATATGGACCACTTTGGGAACGAATGCTCTAAATGGAAAATTTCTTTTTTCCTGTTTTACAGATGCTATTCTATGGTGGGAATGCAAAACACTGGCGAACAGGCTCTGTCTCTTGGAAATGGATGCCTCTACATCGGTACCGTCATTCATGAACTTGGACACGCATTGGGCTTCTGGCATGAACAGAACAGATCAGACAGAGATAACTATCTTATTATCTACTGGAACAATATTCAAAACGGTATTTATTAAGTTTAAACATTTTGAACTTGGTTTGTTTGAAAAATTACGAATTTAAAAAGATTCAATGTCGTACCCTAGTTTTACATTAGCGATTAAAAATGTTTGGAACACCAATGTAACGACAATAGGTCCTAGAAACACCTGCAACAATTGATAGGAAAAATTAACTTTAATATTCCTTCTACAAACATCGTTCCCGAAGCGTAGCAAGAACTATTCCTTCATGGAAAAATCGAGCGTAGTCGAATGTAGTTCAAAAAGCAGCGTGGATGAATGTATTGTAAAATGAATCGAGTTGAGCCTAGGATTTTCGCCTAGTTAGGAAACACCCTATAAAATATCTTCTGATAATTCAGAAACGGAAAACAACCTTCAGGCTCTGCTGAAAAATAAACATTTCGAATGATATTTAATATTAAAGTGGGCGAGAATTTTTTCGCTCCCTGTTAGGCAATTTATGTGCAAATATAGCTAAAAAAGCATCGAAAAAACAAGCAAACTAATTTTGAATTTAAATTATGAATTTGCGGTGCAGACTCTCAGAGTCGGCAGTTGTTTTGTACCAAATTTCAAGGCTGTAATTTTGTATGCACTTCTGTTGCAAAGACAAAATAAACACACGTCGAATACTTTAATTTATAGATTATTGTTCACATCATTCATTTCTGTCTGAACACTACTTTTGTACAATTATGCATATTTTCAACATTGGAAAAAAACATGGGACCATAAACGTTTTGACTCTAAGGAAAGCAAAATCGAAAAAAAGGGAAAAAAACCCCATAAAAATAAATAAAAAAATGAACAAGAAACGAAATAAAATAATGAATAAATTAATAGAATAAAAGAAGAAGAGTTGCAAAATCAGAACCAGCCATTAATTACAAGCGGGTGTGGCATTCAATGCATTTAATATTAGGTTCGTATTCTATTTAAAGATTAATTGAACTTTCTAATTGTATTAAAAAGAGTTCCAACAGAGTACACTCTTCTTTTGAACTTTCGTGAGAGGGCCACTATGCCCAGTCTGGCATAAAAACACCTGTTCATAAGAGATTTTGTGTGACATGCGTAAATTTTTACGTGTAGAAATTTTTTGCGTACTAGAAAGAGACTAAGGCCCATAGTTATCATCAAGACGAATTGCCTTACAGTTATATTCAAAACTTATTATTATTCTTGTATTTTCAGGAATGGGGACTCAATTTTACCTAATGAAGCCATATGAAAACATTCTTTACAACAGCTTCGATCATCACTCTATCATGATTTACGGAAATTACGCATTCTCCTATGATGGACGATCAGCAACAATGGTTGCCAAGAACAACCAGAGGCTCTACGAACCATATGAAAAGAACGGCATGACATGGAGTGATGTCGACAGAGTCAACAAGATGTACAACTGCTAAATGAAGCATTTGTGCTTATTCAAATAGCCCACCTTTAAATAAAGAGCTTTCCGTGCACGCTGTTGGTGTGTCTTTCTTACTAATTTGACTAGGTCTTTTGTTAAGCCTGTTTTTTTGGGGGGGATTCTGAATGAAAGTTTTGTTTTTTTTTGAGCATGCAATGACCCCAGTTTCCCCTTTTCGTATGATATCAGCGTTAATTAGTTGTTAATTTTTTAACCCCTTGTTGCAGTAATGTCATTCCTTTTTGGGAAACAATCACGTTTAAGGGATAGGAAAGAAAGCAACGTGAGAAATTGTTATTGCAATGGAAGAGCTATCCTAAATTATTTTGAACAAAATATTGAATATAAAAATGAGCTCGTCTATTTCTTTACTAATGAATAATATAGATTCTACTAACTTTGTTATTTACCGTTTGTTATTCCAAGAAATCTTTGATTTGCTGTAATCCACAAGTGCCAAATCAGAAATTCTCAACTACATATAAGAGGTAATTAAATTAGTATATATTTGTATTTATATTCCATGGGAATATTATTTGTTTAACAACTCCTCTTTTGCCCAAAAATTGATTTTTAAAATTAAAAATGTAGAAGAAAGTAACTAGTATAACTTATAATAGTATACGACATCATAGATTATTTGTTTGGAAACATAAATATTCAAGCATTGCACTTTACTTGTTTCTCTTAGTTAAAAACTTTAGCAATTTAGCACATTTCAGCGCCATGTTAATTACAAACTGAAATAAATTAGGAAAAATGGCCAAAGTTGCAACATTCGCAGCAAAAGTTCTTTTCATTTCAATTAATGTCTCATTCCATTAAATAAATTTTGTTGAAACCGTCCAAGAAATTTTAATTCCATCTTCTAAAGAGAAACAACTCGATATGTTTTTTAAACCACATTTCAGCAAGAGGTTCTCTCGGTTAATTATTAACGAAATTATTAACGCAACGCATCTTCTTGTCTTACCGAATTGCTTTATTGCAATGAAAGAAATATTACCAATTAAATGTGACATATGTTTCGCATTAAGACGGCTCTTAACCGAATGCTTCTGAAAAGTTCTTAGCAGATGGACGATTTAAGTGTTTCAGTGGATGGATGCCATTTTAAGGAACATAAGTATCCCTAATTCAAATTTAATGGAAAGGATTCCGTCGCCATATTTGATGTCACGTATGCGGCTTAGTTTTCCCTTCACTTCCATTCGTTTATGCGATTCTAATGGAATTTCTATCCGTTTGTGGGGAATGGCTGCGAAAGGAGCACTTTGACGTTGCGTTCAAATGGAGGAACATTACAGACAGTTATTTTCATTTCCACCATACAATCTCATTTGTGGAGATTCAATTAATGTTATTTTCCGGGGAAAGATGAGGGAGAGAGAGAAAGGAAAAAAATGGCTACCGACATGTTAGTTCCATCCATTAAAAGGACATTACTTCTTTTGGAAAAGCTCGGGAGCATTAAAGTGTTTTGCCTCGTTTCAACGTTGTCACTAGGATAAATGTTTCAAAATAACAATTTGATAAGCAAATGACTCAACTGTAATGGGTAATTATTTTCGAAATTGGGGATCTATGAAATGGTTAATAACTTTTTTGTTTTATTGTCAATAATCCCTTAGATTACTGAGAATGAATGTTATGTTCATAAATATTTAAAATAGTCTTGTTGCTCTGAAATGTAGGATACTCATCTAGCAACCTAGCGATTAGTTTAATTCCGATACTGTTTTATTCCCCTTTCAAATAATACATTTGTTTTAGGAGCAAATTAAAATGTACGGAATTATTACCGCGTAAATACTTTCATTTCAGAAAATTATTTTCAAAATTTTGATTGACACAGAACTCGCTCTGTGTGCAAGATGCACCAAGAAGAAAAAAAGTACAGTAGAACCTCTCTTAACCGACTCCGGATTAACCGGCCCTCGCTTTTCCCGGCAGATATTGTCAAAATACAAAAACAGCTTTTAGAGCACTAGTTATATAGAAGAAACAGGTGCTGCGGTAATCGAATGAATTTTTTCATGGAATCCTCATCTCCCCGGACAAAAGCGACATTCCGATGTCGGAGAGAGGGGGCGTGGGGTGTTCTGGGAATTCGCGAACGGGGAGGGGGGTGTCCTATGAAATCAAGTGTGGTTATTGGCTAATCTCAGGTTCAGTGGGTCAGTCAATTCAGCCTTGCCAAGCGCTTGATAACTGGTATGTAACTCTCAAAGTAACTACTAAAATGCAAAAATCATCACACCTCCACTCCCTTTTAAATTTCAAAATATATCTCCCATTTTTTGCTATCCACCGCTTTAACCGTATTTTTACTTAACCGGCTTACCATCGGTCCCAATTAAGCCGGTGAACAGAGATTCTACTGTATATCTGGTATTCTACTTCATAGGCGAAAGTGCTGCTCTGCCCAGCTTCTCCTTGTAACCTTCTCTTTCTGTCTCAATGTGTTTCGCAATCATTAAGTCTTTGGCTGTCGACTGGGGCATTTGCTAGTCAGAGAAGACAAGTGTGAGTGTTTTTCTCAGTGTGCTGGTGAAACTTTTTTTGTTTTGAATTTGAGTGTTTTTCTCATCAAGCGAATGTTCGTGTGATTTACCGAAAACTACTTTTTTTTTTGTTTTGTTTTGTTTTATCAAATATTAAAGCAGGTATATACCTAAATAGACAAAACTAAACGAATAAATCAATTACATAGTATAGTTATTGAATTATTTAAAAGTTTTTGTACTGAAAAAATTTTTTTTATTTTCGAGGGTGACTTCACGAGGAAGTTGTTGGTTCTAATGGCTCTGGCTAAAAATGCATCTTATAAAATTTAAAAAATAGACATGCACAGTTTGCAAAAACGTTTTTTTTTTTTTTTTTTGTATAAAAAGTACCTAAGTTGCTTGACATTTTTCTTGAAAATATTACACCTGTACGATATATTTTGTACAATATTATTATTTTTGAAAACATTTCGTTATTAAAATTAAAAAAAAATGCTTTTTAATTGAAAATATTTCATTCACCATCATTTCTTTGACGAAAATAGGTGGTGTGAGAAAGGAAGGGTAAATAACTATATCGAACAAAAAGCCCAGAATTCATTTATTTTTATTTCATTTCACCGTCAAATGAAAAACCTTGATCCTTTTTTTTCTACAAAGAGAAAAATAAGCGACTTAAAAACGTATGTGCTTTGTTAACCTTTTTCTTTGAGCTTACTCATTTCAATAACTTGCAGAAGTTATGTTTAATTAAAAGGCGGTTCATTTTCCTTAAATTCATTTATTTACAAACACTATTTCGAATATCCACATAGGAAGAAAACTATTTCACTGTTTTACTTAAGATTTTCATTTCAAATTGTTGTTTGTACAGTTAAAGCTAGTGAACATAAGTGTGATTACAAAAATGACAAAATTTAGAAAATAAGACATTTTTACAGTTAAAAAGAATCTACATAACTAAAACCTGTGTGCATTTTCTTGCCCATCTGTATTTCTCGTAGGAATTGTATTCTGCGTGTGGTCATCTCCTCCGGATTGTCAGTGTCTGGGGTTGAGGAAGGTACCATAGTATGCACAATATCCAGGAAAAACCATTTCATCTAGTGGTTGTCCCTCGGATGTTTCATCTAGCGCAGTGGTTCCCAACCTTTTTTTCCTTGCGAACCCCTTCTAATATCTGAAAGAAATTCGTGAACCCTCTGTAGTCGTTAGTAACGGGTAACAAAACTAAAATTTGCTAGCATATTTATTTGCTATGTTGTGCAATAGTCCTGACAAAAAATGAAAATATAATTACAAAACATCGAAGTTTGAACAGAAAGTAAAATAATTTTTTCATTATTTGTTCATTTTGAACACAGGTGTTCGCAAAAAATATCTAACAATATTTTTCCCAATGGTGAGAAAAAGTTAGCGTGAGAAATATACGTGCAGATTTTTGAATCAATCAATAAATATGATTTGATTTCATTTTCAGGGTGAAATGTACCAAATTCGCAAAAGTGGAATAAAGTTTGATACATGTGAGTACAAAATTTAACTAATGAATAAATATCTTTAGGTTCCTCTTTGGGGTGTGTATATGAGAAATTGGCAGAACATATGCAACATATGTTTCAGTAAATTTTTCTAATTTCCAACTCTGCTTTCGCGTCAGCGAGGAAAAAATTGGAAATGGTTGAAGAAACAAACGTTCAAAATTTGTTGTGTTGTTGTTTGTTGTTGTTGCAGGCTTTCATTGGCCAGCGGCGCTAGACGAGGTCCATGACGTTAAACACCCTCAAAAAATCTAGCACCATCAAAGGATCGTCGTACAAATCTTGCTTGGAAAGTCCCAGGCACGAGATGATGTGGCACGAGATGATGATATTTGACATTTTTATGCTCTTGTCCATCGTGCTATTAATATTTGCTCTTCTCCTGAGCTTCTCAAGATTAAACTCAACTATCTGAAAGCTGTAGCTGTTGATAGAGGATTTTCTCACTCTTTAATTGATTCTATTCATAACAAACTTTCTAAGAAAACTTCTGGTCCCAATAATGTGGTTTCTAGAAAGAATTTCGTTGTGTTACCATTCTTTCATTCTGTCAGTTTTCGTATTGCTAAAATCCTAAAAAGGTTTCATTTTCAAGTCGTTTTTGCCCCTAGTAACAAACTTTCCTTCTCTTCTCTTAAAGATCCTGTCGATCAACTTAACACTTCGGGTATTTACCAAATTAGTTGCCGTTACGGCCTTTCTTACATTGGACAGACAAAACGTGCTCTGAAAATTCGGTTAAATGAGCATAAAGGTTAGGTACGAAAGCAAGAGTTAAATAAGTTTAGTATTGCTCAACATTGTTGGAATTCCAACCACTTTTTTGATTTCAATTCTGGGAAAATTAATCAAAAATGTTCTTCCACTTTAGAGCTTGACTTTTGGGAAGCTTATCATATTAACAGGAATAGAGTTCTAATTTGGTTAATGATTCTTTCTCAACTCCTTATTTTTCACAGGTCTGGCATAAGTTCCTTTAATTTGTTGTTCTTTCTTGACTTTCTTGTTAGTTTTTCTTTTTTGTGTATATTTTTCTTCCCTCCCCCTCCCCCTCCTCCTCCTTTACATTTATACTTTGTTTTGCATTTTGTTTTGGTATTTTCTGTACTTATTTTATTTCCATTTTATTCCTTGTATTTTATTTTATTTTTTTGCAATTTTCATGTATTTTCACATTTTTATGCACGCTGTTGTCTTTTTCGCTTTGTTTTTATTGATATTCCTTTTTACTTCCTGTACTTTCAACTGGATTCGTTGGTTGCTCTCTTATTGGTGCCTTCCCTGCTACTTCTACTTCCACTTGACGCTGCCTTTATTCTCATTGGTTCACAGATAATTCTTAGGCTATATAAGCTTTGTTTTTGTTGTTTTGTCTGCTTCATTTGGATGTTTTGCATCTAGAAGCTCCCTGTCGCATTGAGAAAGGGATTCTAAGCAATCCCGAAACATATGTCTGCATTTTAATGCTTATTTGTGCTTTCTTAACGTGAAATTATTTTTTACTACTGTTTAATTGCACAAAGTTAAACTATTAGTATATGCTAAAAGTGGCTCAAAATTCGACATACAAGTCAGAATTCGGGCCATTCTCGGCGAGGACATCTCATTTCTATATTTCACTTTTTGATTTGAGCAATTTTTCGTTCAATTTTCAACAGTTCAAAAAATTTAACATAGCGCGTATGGGCAAAATGAAGCAGATTAAGTAAACTCTGGGCATAAGATTCGAGTTCTTATAAACAAGCTTGTTGAAAGAAGATCTCGGCGGAAAATATTTTTTGAATTGAACAATTTTTGTTCATTTTTGAACAGTTCAAAAAAAAAAAAAAAAAAAAATAACGGTACTTTTTCTTTATCCCGGCGCAGGCGATAAAGTCGCCAATAATGATGCACCCAACGCCAAACGGGACATCGCCGCTGGTAACCTTTTGCGTGTGCTGTCGCCAAAAAGTCTGCTTGGCGAGATTTGCGCCGGATAATGGAAAGTATCAAATTAACATTAGCGAATTCGGAGAAGTTTCAATCCTTTTTAGCCTACTTTCCCGTAAAAGTAAAAAAATAATAATAATAAAGCATGAAAGAAGGCTTAATGTATCGTGAAAATATCGTTAAAAATCAAGAAAAGTCAAAAATAAGTGAAGTAATTAAATAAAGATTGAAAAATAAAAAATTTGAAAGTAGGGTATTGAGATGGGGAAAAAGTGTGTCTGTCGGTCTGTCTGTCTGTCGGTCTGTCTGTCGGTCTGTCTGTCTGTCTGTCGGTCTGTCTGTCTGTCTGTCGGTCTGTCTGTCTGTCGGTCTGTCCCCCCCAATAACTTTTGAACGAATTCTCCGATTCAAAAAATTCTTTTTGTATTCGAAAGATCTCGGCGAGGACATCTCATTTCTATATTTTACTTTTTGATTTGAACAATTTTTTGTTCAATTTTGAACAGTTCAAAAAATTTTAACATTAGCGCCTATGGACAAAATTGAAGCAAATTCTGTAAACTCTGGGCACAAGAGCCAAGTTCCTATTGAAAGCTTATTGAAAGGAGTTCTCGGCGTGAAATATTGATTTGAACAGTTTTTGTTCATTTTTGAACAGTTCAAAAAATTAACACAGAGCTTACGGGGAAATTTCAACCCTATATAAATCCTGATCTAACGGACCGATTTGCTTGGAACAAACTTTATCGGAAAGCTCTTATAACGTAGAACATGTAGAAATAGAAAGTTTATCCAGAACTGACGAGCCTATTTTGCTATGAAATTTTTTGATCGGGATTTTCAAGGATATTTCTCAGTGACTCAATGAGTGAAATAATGAATGAATGAATAAATGAAAGAGTGAAAGAATAAATCAATGAATAAATGAATGAGGAAAAGAATGAATGAATAAATTATTGAATAAATGAAAATATAAATAAATGAGTGAATAAATACATGAATGCGTAAATGAATGAATAAACACTTGAATGAGGTAACGAATGAATGAATAAATGCATGGCTGAATAAATGAAAGAATGAATGAGTGAGTGAATGAATATTTATTATCCGTTGGAAAAGGTATATTTTCAATAATTAGAACTAAAGATAAATAAGAAAGAGAGAGAAAGAGATAGCTAGATTATAAATTTGAATTTGGTGTATACGGGAGAGTAGGCTCGTATAGTTCTAGACGGAACTTCTTGTTAAATCACGACGTAACAGGTCGATTTCCTTGGAACAAACTTTATCGGAAAAATGTTATGACGTAGAACATATACAGACACGAAGTTCAACTGGAACTGAAAGAGCCTATTTTCCTATGAATTTTTTTTTGTTTGCGATTTTTCAGGATAGTTTCGAATGAATGAGTGAAGGAATGAATGAATAAATGAGTGAATAAATGAGTGATTAAATAATAAAATAAATAAATGATAAAATAAATAAATGAGTGAATGAATGAAAAAATAAATAAATGAGTGAATAATTACATGAATGAGAAAATGAATGAATGAATAAACGAATGACTAAATAAAGGAAAGAATGAATGAGTGGGTGAATGAATATGTATTAACTGTTGAAAACTGTACACTTGAAATCATAGCCCCCTTAACTAGATGCCTTCCGAAATGAAGCGAAACCCATTACCCTACCGGCAACGATTTTCTCCCGCTGACAACGAAATCATCGCTAGAGGGCACTACCTATTTGCTATTGGAAAACGGTGTTTTACTTGTAAACGCTTGGTAAATTGCGATAAAAAGCGGTAAAAATTGTTCTTTTAAAAAAATCATTTGATTTTTTTTTTCATATTTAATCATATGACTCAATAATTACATTTTTTTTTTGCTCTTATTTTATGGTGCAGTAAAACAGTGGGAAATTAAGTAATATTATTAATTTTTGATATCTCGTTAGTCTAGGAGCATTTTAACGGAGCATCAACTTAAACTTTTATTTTATGAAAGTAGTTTTCTCCTAATTGTTGGTATTTTAAAAGAAAAATGTTGTTACACAATTTAACAGAATTTTCTTGAAAGTAATGATTTAAATATTTTAGTCTGTAAAATGAAACTTCGCTTAAGACATTTTTTTTTTAAATTTGCAAACGTACTGTGCAGCAACATCCTTTAATAGCTATGTAATAAAAATCTGTATCACTTTCATTCAACTACCAAAAAAATAAAACATTGTTTCTGTAATCTATAAATGCACTTAAAATTATAATTGCATGTCATCACTTATTTTTAACTTTGTTATTATTATTATTTTCGAGTTTAATGGGAAAATATATAAAGAAGTGGTTAAAGAAAGAAATTTTAAGCATTTCCATTAAAAAAATATATTTTTAGCATTTTTTTCTATACGACCAGTTGCAAAAGTCGAGAACACTCGCGTACTCAACCAACCTGTACCACAGACAATACGTCAAATTTCGATTACGAAATACTACTTCAAATACTTTCAGATTTTAAATCAAAATCGAACTTACGAAGTATTAATTTTGTTACAATCGAAGGTTCTATTGCAAACATTAAAAAATGTTTTGAAAAAATAAATAAAAAAATAAAGCAGCGGAAAAAGAGAATAATTATTCATGCAATTCATACGTAAGGAATACAATACACATAATTTCAACTGGCATTTTTACCGATGTAAGGAAACAAATAAAAATCCAGCTCTTGACTAAAACTTTTAATTTTAATATTTGTTTCAGAACGATGCTATGGTTAAAATAATTAAAGATTCATATGGACCATTTTGAAAATTTTGGAGAAGATGTAATGTATCACTTCCATGATCGATTAACAACAAAGCTATACATGCGATATGCGATATATATTTGAGTAGTTAGTTATATGAACTCATTTGTTTTAGAAAAGAAGAATGTCTTATTATTATTATTATTTACTTATAGTGATCTTGAAAATTAAATTTTTTCCCCTGAATTTTAAAAGTCGAGACTTTTGCAAAGGCTCTGAAAAGATGTTCAAAGTTTTGAAATGCTTTTAAGTGTACTTAGAGTATCAGACATATTTTCTCGCAATCAAATATTTTCCAAGAAATCATTGCTTCAAAAAACGAGCAGAACGATGAGGACGTTAAATTGGGAAACTTGGAACCAAATTCTTCATTTAGGCAAGTTATAAAAATTTTGCATAAAAGTCAAGTTTTCATTCTTATAATAAAATCAAATTTAATCTTATCATAGAATCTGCTCTATCCCCCCCCCCCCCCCGGGAAGAAAAAACCAGTCCTTTTGGTTTCAATAAATAAAATTATAAATAAATAAATAAAAATTATACATAAATAAAATAAAAATGGTTAAATATGTGAATAATTGCAATTTATTATGCATTGTACTGAAGTGATATTTTAGGCATGAAGAATAGGAGAAATATTACTTCCAAATTATTCTCATTAATTCATTCATAGAATTAAATATGTTCTTGAAATATGATTAGAATTCGATTCTATGCATGAATAATAATTTGTATTTCTTTCCTTACTAACTTTCATTATTTCTTATTGATTCATACATGTCTTCGTATAACTAGTTAAATTTTTTTAATAAAAAAATCAATAAGTTCAATTTAATTAATATTTGCATAATATAAAATGCATCATAATATATAATCAACCGTACTCCAAGGACAAGCTACAGTAAAGATTGGACAACATAATAAATAATGTATATTTATATAAAAATAGTTTTGCACTATATTGTTATTAATTAATTAATTTTTTAAAAAAATGTTTGTCAAATAGACGTTATGAAAGAAACACACATATAAAAAAAAATAATAATTCCCTTGTTTTGATATAGCGGAGATCCATTTTTCACTCAAACTATGTCCGATTGAAACTATTTTTTTCTTTTACTGAATTTGATGTGCAAAATGGAACAACACAGTAAACCAACTTTCTTTAAGTTACATTGGTCCTGAAAAGGACCTTTTTTAACCCAAAGAATCAAATTATTAGGGGAAAAAAAAGAAGAAATAGCAATGGAAAACCAATTTTCTACCCTTCAAACTAATGGAAAGAGCGCGGTTTGTTATAGCAGATAAGTAGCGTTCCTGGTGGGAGAAAAGCTAACTAAAATCCGCGGCCAACTTTCCCCGCAAATCGCTAGGCATCTAGTTAAGGGGGCTGTGCTTGAAATAATTAAGAATTGAAGTTAAATGAGAAAGAGAGAGAGAGAATTAGCTAGATTATAGATTTGAAGTTGGGGTGTATACGGGAAAGTAGGCTCGTGTAGTTCTAGAGGGAAGTTCTTGTTAGTCATTAAATTAGAGTGTAGCTAGATGGTTACACAGTCGCAATATGTATCAAAATGCGAGAAATTTCTTTGAAATTGCGCCAAAATAAAATCTTGACAATAGATCATAGCCAGTTTGAACAAAAGCTGACTTTTCCTCCTTTTGAAACCAAGATGCTCTTTTTCTATCGATAGTTTCAGGCGTATGATTATTGAAATATATATAAATGACGCTTTTAAAATCAGGTGAATAATATTTCAATCGTACTTATAACAGTCACGATGAACAACAAAGCGGATTTGATGCCCTCTTGGTTGCTGTAGCGAATCCTGTAATATCTTCTACAAATATGTTTCTAAACACATTGAAATGCTCTCAAATCATGCACTATTCTAATCGAAAGCCGATCTGTGTAAAGCTAATTGTAATTTCACCGAAGAATTATAAGCAACCGAATTAATTACATCTTTGAGTAAACAACGCTCCGGGGATATGAGGATTAATTAATTTATCTGCAGGAGCTTGTGGGAACACATTTATATTGTGTGTTCACGTGAACTAAAATTGAATATTCCCTTGATTTGAATATAAATTAGCTGATTAAACCAATTTTTTCAGATAGGAGATTGTTAATTTTCAGTGCAAATCTTTTGAACGGGAGGTTTGTGAATTTTAGCTTTAACCATTGTGTTTTATGTTTGGAAGTGTATAGTATATCCTGGTGTGAGGCTGTTAATTCAGAATCTTAACTGAATGCATTAATAAATTTTATGAAGAAGTAATTAACAAGTGGTGACAATATTTTCAATAGTTTTCGAGTTATTTTTTATCGCTCGAATATTTAAAACTGTTTCCTCAAACTAACGAATGATACCATTTAAAAGTTTTTCCCAGCATTACAATCAACGGAATATATTGCTCGATTTAGGTACGATGAAAGGATTCGTGCGACACCTGATTGTACCGATTGTCACTCTTTCAAAAATGATAAACCTTTGTAAACTCATTGTTGTGAAAATTGCAACATCATGAAGGACTTACGCGAGTGAGCTGAAATTTTCAGGAAATGCAAACTAGCGCATGATATGCAAATGATTAGAATATTTAATTCCGTAGCGCATGCGTATGCTGAGCAGCGCCCTCTGAACGGCGGATTGATCCGAATAAATAGACGGCTGTAACGAGGCGTGTATGGTTATCATTGGTTATCTGCTAGTGGTAAACATTAGCTCAATCTTTACTTATGCCTCTTCGACGAAAGAGAGCGAGATTTGAACAACTTACAGAGTTTGAACGGGGGAGAATCATCGGCCTTCGTGAAGCTGGATTGTGGTATCGTGCAGTAGCCGCTGGTGTGCAGCGTAACAGCAGCACAGTGATGCGTGTTTGGAAGCAGTGGACGGACGAGGGTCCGTCCACTGCTTCCCTCGTCGGAAATCCGGGAGTGGACCCCGAAATGTGACGTCAACTCGCGATGATATACACCTGGTCCGCATGGCGCGGACGGACCGTACAGCTTCCTCTAGACAATTAGGGAGCACAGTGATCAATAGCTACAAGGGGTTTCATTGTGTGCTTCATCAATTCGTAGACGTCTGCTGCAGCATGGACTCCTTTATACAGGATTCCCCTCACTCTAAACCACCGCCGCCTGCGGCCAAAATGGGCCAATCAGCATAGAGACTGGCGTGCTGATTGGCAGCATGTCGTGTTTTCTGACGAATCCTGCTTTAATTTGTGGTACCATGATAGCCGCATTCGTGTCAGACTCTATGCCAGTGAACGCCACCTTCCGGAGTGCATTATCGAACGCCACAGTGGACGAACACCCGGAGTTATGGTCTGGGGCACCATAGCCTATCATGGACGATCTCAATTGGTGCGAATTGTGGGCAATCTGAACAGCAACCGGTACATCAGTGACGTTCTACAGCCCCAAGCTGTTCCCTTCCTTCAAAGCTTGCCAGGCGCGGTATTTCAACAGGACAATGCCCGCCCTCATATTGCTAGGACTGTTCAATCCTTCTTTGCAACGCAGCAGGTACAGCTTCTTCCTTGGCCTGCGTATTCCTCAGATATGTCGCCAATTGAACATGCGTGGGATTTCGTTGGTCGGCGTCTCGCTTGTGATCCTCTTCCTGTTGCTTCTGTAGACGAACTTTGGGTACGCATACAAACAATATGGAATGCTCTTCCTCAGGCAGACATTCAAAATTTGTTTGACTCCATGCCACGTCGTGTAGCAGCACTTATTAAGGCGCGTGGTGGCTACACAAAATACTGATTCCGATCTCTTGTTATTGTTTGTTTGCTTTGAAAATTTAATCATTTATTTGTACCACTACCACTCAACTGTGTATTAAATTTCATTATGACGATTACTGCATGGTGTTGCAATTTTCACAAACATGAGTTTATAAGCCCACCCCTACTTTTATACATAGGTTTGTCATTTTTGAAAAAGTAACAATCGGTAAAATCAGGTTTGCCTCCAATGATAATCTTTAAGCATAGGGGTATAAAGGAGTGCCAGGTCCACACAGCAAGAGTTAGTTAGGCTGGGCTGGCACCCAGCAAACCTATCTCGGACCAGTAACGAGCATTCGTCGGACTTCACTTAGGGTAAATGTGGGATAGTTGCCAAACTTTTTGAAATGTGCGATTAAGGTAGAGAAGATGACAATTTAAAAATCTTCAACTTCTGTAATGGTTGGTGTACTTACTAATGAACAAAATAATTTGCATAATTTAATACTGTTTGTATTATTTATAGTTTGTTACAAATAAAATAAATAACCTTATGAATGAGGATAGATGCCTACCATGTGGATTAGACGCCGCTTTTGTTTTTTTTATTTACAAGTTTTTCTTACGCAATTTATAATTTTTTATTCTTTTTTTTTGACGTAGTTTTAAACGCTTACATTGATTACAATAATCGCCGTACATTGCGCAGGTTTCGTGAAGCCAATTTCTACACATGATGCACTGAATCCAGTCCACCTTCGATTTTGTCGTTTCAAAATCTTCGAAACATTCCACACATTCAGTTGTCGCACTCTGAGAAGAGTCTGACTCATTTAAAAGTGTTTCGTAGCTTTCATTAAAAATTTTCCCAATTTTTGTTGTAGTCTGAACATTTCGAAAAGGACGTTAAATTGTAATTTGTGCATTCACATTTTTATTTTGATTTCTTCCTGTAAATCACTGTTTCTTGGATATTTGTTCTTTTGTCTTTTTCTTAACATTAAATTAATTTTCTATTAGTAGAGAATCATCAGAATCACAAGTCTCCTCTGAAGCTGATTGTCGCGGCCAGGTTCACGACATCAGGGCGGGTGATACGCAAAGTGGCATAGACAATAAAACACAAATTCTTTTGGTTAACTAGATTAATTTATTCACTTATATAGATATTAACTTAGGCCCATGAGACTACTATTAAAAAGGAAAATGAAATGTGCAGGGAACGAACCATGTCCGGATCCAACGGCAGCACTTGCTGTGAATTTTAGTCCATATGTGTCGGTGGGCGATCCTTCCTCGTCCGGAAGCGAATGGTGATCATCATAGTCCTGCTTGCAGAAGAGGCCTGCCGCGCCTATTTTATAGACGGCAGATGTTGTCAATCAAAAATTGTACAGAAGGGGCCCATCTCTGCCTTGGAAGATGAAGTGGTTTCAGGGAAAAACTGATCAACTCTGTCCAGATCTGATGATGCTCTGATGTAGTTCTTATGTCACTCTCGTGTTCTCTGACCATGTTTTCTGATGATGGTTTTGGTTTTAATTCACCAAAAGCCCCTTGCTGATTTGATGGGAGGTCTTGACCAATTCAGGATCTTCTGGCCTCCCATCTTTTCTTAGATTTCTCCCAACCAGGGCGCTTCCCGTCGGCCGTTGGCTGGCGAGTTTATCTGTGGGGCGGTACGAAGATCCACGCAATCAGAGCGTTTTGCTTCTGGTGTTCTCACGGTGTTGTTGCCTCCTCCGCCATCTTGAGTTATAAAATTTATATTTATCTTATCCCTCCAATGGGCCTTTGTTGAGAAAATCTCTTCAGCTATTGTTGGTCCAGACGGACTGTCGCCGCTGGTCGTAAAAATGCCTATTACATTGTAACCCCCCATCTTTCTGTTACGACAGATTCCTTCCCTTGCACATCAAAAAAAAGCAAAAAAAAAGTAAAAATTAATAACTCATCTTATTTGCTAAGGCTCATGGGTCAATATTTACAATACATTAATATTTACCAGATATTTACAACTCCTTCCACATGGGTTGCTTCCCACCTAGTCATGGGAAACATGGTGCTACAATTGATAATAACAGCAATAGGACAAACCTGGAGAAAAAATTATATATATACATCACACTTAATAAATTGGTAATGGTGAGGATGCCTAGAGATCGGTTGCTCTGGACGTGGAGACAAGTAAACAGACAAATGGAGAACCCACTTGTTGTGAAAATTGACCATACCATTGACCATAATGTATAGTCTGTGTTATGCCATATAAATTCGATTTTGTACAACCATTAGCAGTGGAATTGTTACTAAATTGATCTCCTTTATACACAGTTCAACTGGTGCATTTTGCTTGAACACGGAAGAGGCACATTAGTCCGAAATTGACTGCACTTTGAGCTACACAGTTCAAATATCCTCGTGGTTTTTTTTTTTTTTTTTTTTTTTTTTTTTTTTTTTTTTTTAAAAGTTGAAATGGAACATCATTCCCTGCACGCAGCTGACATATCTTTATTCAACTGAAGTCAATTAGTCTCATGGTGCAATAAATTTTAGTACAATTCATATCTATTTTTAATAAATCATTCCCCCCCCCGTGAACTCATGAGGAAAGAAAGTAAAAACATTATTACTTTTTATTTCTACGAGCAATCACTAGGAACATTCATTTGTATAGTAGGAAACTTTTATCTCATATTAAACTTATGAGTTTCATTAAATACATTAAATACTTCAGATAACTTATACATTGAAAGCACATTGTCAATCTTTTTGGCAAGCCACCATATTTCCTTACAACCAATCCTTTCCAATTTCAACCCTCTTTTTATTTCCCTTTTTCTTAGGCTTTGCTTTCTTTTGCACTCCTTCTGAGAAAAAGCCCCCCGTTGGGCAAAACGGATTTCTCCTGACCTCGCCTGAGTAGAACACGTGATTTCGAACCCCCTTTCGTTCGCAATGCTTCCCTAACGGGTCTTTTTTTACTTGTGCTCCTACCTGAGGCATTGATGACGTCACATCCTGTTGACCAAACATCCCCTGACGGTTTAACAAAACCCCTTCTCTCTTCCAGTCCTTTCTGCGAACAAAGTGGCTGGTCACATGGAATAACTGCACTTCTTATACTCAAGTGGTGATTTCGTTCCTCTAATTATTAATATTTTCTTATTAATCTCATCATTAATACTCATTTCCCCTTACAGAACCAAATATTATTCACCTGCATTTCTTTTATGCCCCCAATATTATGTCTATTTTATAGTTTACAGCGCTCGTCGGCTGAGTCTAACTTAAAGCAGAATGTAGCTGCATTGATGACTGGAATTTTTCTTCAAAGCATCCGAAAATCATGCGGTAAGTTTCAATGTTGTGCATTCATAAACAATTTATTCCTGTGTATTTATGGTTGTTGCAATGACAATTTTTACCCATTGTTGCTAACATTACTGTGATTACCAGTTTTTTTTTTTTTTTGTTTTACTTTAAATGCTCTAGCCGTTCAGGCAAAATTTTAATTCTGCGCGTATTGACTTTCGTCACGAATGGGTGGCTAACATGTGTGCTTTCAACGGTCACGACGTTCTTGGAATTTATTTGAATTATTTGAAATGGGCCATCATATTTTGTCCTGAATTTAGTTTTTGATTCTATAAAAACTAAGTCTCCGACTCGCAGTCGCGTTCTCACCGCTTTCTTTAATTGGATTTCGTTTTGCTTCTTTTGAGCTGCTTTCTGATTTTGAACTGACTGTTCGGCCATAATTTTAAATGTTTTGGTTATTTTTTCATAATAAGGGTCGTATCTTATTTCCCCCTCTGTTCCACTTTTTTCCCATTGATCACTGAGGGTTCTTAATTTTCTACCAAACATTAATTGGTGAGGGGTGAATCCAGTAGCAGGGTGTATTGACGCATTATAATATAACTTATGGAGATTTAATCCTAATTCAAAGTCCTGGATTCCCTCCTGGGCTAGTGCTGCCACTGAATTTTTAATTGAAAAGTGGGATCGCTCAACCTTCCCATTCGACCACGGAGTATACGTGCAAGTTTTCCAAAGCTTCACTCCAAGTTTTTTATTCAACGTTTGAAAAATTTGGCTGGTGAACTGCGTGCCATTGTCAGATAAAATTTCAGTTGCCACCCCATACGTCGAAAAGTATTTCAAAAGTGCATCAACAATTGTTTCCGCCTTAATGTTGCGCAGAGGATACAACTCTAAATAGCGCGAGAAATTATCTAGAACTGACAAAAAATAATTCCCCTGGGGTCCGGTTGGCCCACAAATGTCCACAGAAATCCCGTTTCCTGGATATCCGGCAATTTTATTATTCCCAAATTCACGTTGGGTTTGATGACTCGGCTTCAATTTTGCACATATAAAACAAGTCTTAACAAAATTCTTGACGGCAGCGGTCATTCCAGCAAAATAATAGTTCCTTTTCATTATTTCTAAGCATTTGTTTTCCCCCAGGTGCGTTATGTGGGCAGTTTTAATTGCTATTTTTTGTAGTGGTTTGGGCAGGACAATTCGATTTTTATTCTCGTCTTTTTCATCGTTATACTTCACTAAACGTGAATATTTATCGAACCAAAATTTTTCTCCTACTCTGGGTTCAAAAATCTGCTTCCGACATAGTTCGTCTTTAATCGGGCCCAGTACAGAATCGAACTCTGTAAGGGCACTAACATTTTCGTGTGATAAATCGCATGTGTCCACTTCTCCGTGGATTTCGTTTTCTCCCCTTTTCGCTCCCAGACCCCCTGTGGATCCCGCTGGTTCCACCAAAGTTGTCAGGACTGGTTTTTGCTCCTGTGTCCTTTCAATTCCATCTGTTTCCATGGCAACCGCTTGTCCACTATCTACACTACTTTCCTTCGCGTCGTTTTGTCGACCCGCTGTTTGTTTACAATATGGAATAGCAGTACTTTCTGTGTTTGTCTGATAGTTATGTATTTGGTTAGCAGGATTCCGCGAAATATAATCTGCAAAAATATTTCTGCGCCCCTTGATATAAATGATTCTATAGGAAAATTGTGACAAAAACATTTGCCAACGCGCTAACATTCCGGAAACTTGGGTCGACTGAATTAGGTACTTTAGCGGTTGATGATCGGAGAGAATCACAAAATCCTTGTCTATTAGAAATTCGTAGAAGTATTTGATAGATTCTACTATCGCAAGTAGTTCTATTTTATTTGCTGCGTAGTTTTTTTCAGAATTTCTCAATTTTCTCGAAAAGTACTTTACTGGCCTAATTTGTCCATCTACCATATGACCCAAAATCCCACTAATTCCTAACAAACTTCCGTCTGTATTGAGGTAAAACGTCTTATTCATATCGGGTTGCACCACAAAAGGTCGGGAAGTAAATATTCGTTTAAATTGCGTAAACGCATTCTGACATTCCTCATTCCAAGCAAACTTCTTCCCTTTTTTCGTCAGCTGTTCCAATGGGTCAGCTAGTGCGGCGCAATTCGGGATCAGATGGCGATAAAAATTGACCACCCCTAAAAATTTCTTCACTTGGCGTGGTGTTTGAGGTTGGGGAAAATTCTGGATCTTTTCCATATTATCGGGGGTCGGTTCCACCCCTGTTGGTGAGAGGTTAAATCCCAAAAATTTAATTTCGGTTTTTAGGAACCGTGCTTTTGCTGGGCTTAATGTCAGGTTAAATTTTCGTAGTCGCTCAAATACTACTTTTATTTTGCGAAACATTTCTTCAATGCTATTTGCAGCTATAATTATGTCATCCAGGTAAGCATGAATACCCTCTTCTTGCATGTCAGCCAGCACGTGTTCTAACATCAATTTCATCCAAAAGGCCCCACTATTTTTTAAGCCAAATACGAGACGCGAATATTGGAAATTCCCGTACATTGAGGTACATGCCAAATATTTGCGTTCCGATTCAGGAACATGTATCTGCCAAAACGCATTGGAGAAATCTAGTGTAGTATAATACTGTGCGCCCGCCAATTTGTTTATCAAATCTGCTATCCGCGGTATGGGCACCGGAAACAAATTAATCTTTTCATTAAGCCGGCGAAGATCAATCGCCATCCTATATTTCTTTTCAGGTCCGCCTTTTTTCACCAGGAGGACTGGAGCTGCGAAAAAACTATTTGTGTATTCTATGATGCCACAAGCCCTCAGATCGTCTATTTGCCGCTTCAGTTCCGGCTGTAACGCTAAAGGAACCTTATATGGTTTCGCTGCGATTGGTTTTTCATCACTTACGTCAATTTTTACTTTAACTGCGTCGGTTTCCCCCAATGTTTTTAAGCTGGACGTAAAAACGTCGGCATAATCCACTAGTAACTCTTCTAATCTAGCTTTATTTTCAGTATCAATATGCTCCAACTCAAAATTATTTAAGTCGAATTCTGCCCGCCGTAATCGTAAGACTTCAGGGGTTGCTTTAATTAAATTTATTGGCTTCGATTCTAGCTCTGACTCCTGTATTTTAATATCAGTATGTAGTAACCCAATCTTTTCCTGCTTATTGATCGTTATTATTTGATCTGTATTATTGGTAGCAATAACATCAATTTTTCTCTTATTTGTGTTCACGACAGACTGATCAATTTGTACGTTAGAGGTATATTTCTCAAAGGGGTTAAACAAACCTATGCTTCCCTCTTTAATTTCTGGCTGACAAATCAACGACACAATGTGGGTAGTCCCTGGTTCCAACCTTACTTTCTTCTGAGAAATGCACATTATCCCCATATCCTGTCCTTCATTACTGTGCCCCAACTCAAATTTAGCTTTTCCCGCGCTAACCAATCCTGAATCAAAATCAATTTTCAATTTTAATTTTTTAATAGCGGGGTAACTCAATACCAAATCATACGAATCAAATACTATATCAGGGATAAAAATATCCTCTAAAATTGTACAATCCCCTATTGTGATCCAGGCTTTAATGCAAGTTTTGTAATTAATGCTTTCACCCGTCAAAGTTTTTAATGTAACTAATTTTGTTGTACAATTTACTTTACCCTTTTTAGACAACGAATTTAATAGAGCTGTTGAAGCCACAGTACAACACGCCCCCGTGTCGGCAAGAAAAGTGACCGTTTGACATCTATCTTCCTGAAACAATCCGATGAACCCGTGAAGTATTGGTAAGTCATTATTCAACTTATTTTTCGATAACGTAGTTACTGTTTTGACCACTTCATTACATTTTATCTGGTTTTGCTCGTGAACCAACTCGCATATATTTTTAAATCCCGCTATCTGCTCATCGCTCATAGTATTTTTCTTTGAGTTTTCACTTCCTGTGTCGCGAAATTCTTGTCTCTCTTTTTGAGGGTTCCCTCTCTTCGCGTTTTGATTGACAGGTAGGTGTGTTTCTGACTCTTTCCCTGCTCCGCTCTCCGAAATGGGGGATTTTCGCACTAGCCCTTCTGGTTTTTGTCCGATCCCCCCCTTTGATGACGTAGTCTCACAAGCGATTGGTTCTTGTGTCGAAACTGGAATAATGCTCCTTTTCATGTATTGTATCGCTAATTTATTTTCGTCTACGTTCCTATGTTTTGACGCCTGTCTTGCTCGTGTGTTTACATTCACTCTTTGTTGGGGACTACTTATTTTATCTTTCGATTCCTTTCCGCTAATATCACGAAAGCTTACTCTACACAACTCGTCCTTTTTATTCTTATTTCTGTCGTGAGCTACCAATTCTTCCTGAATTTGACGATTGTTTTGTACTTCGTTTGAAGTTTTCGTCTTTTTATTTAACTGCCCCTCATTTTAAAACTCTCTCTTCGTACGCTCCCAACGTCTTTTAACAAGCGGACTCCTTGCTCCCGAATGCTGCCAATCATTAGCGTGATTCCCTTCCATATGTTTAATATTGAACGGCATACTGTTTAATTTTTGGTAGCCGGGGCATTCAGTTGTATTATGACCTACCTCTCCGCAAAATGCGCACGGTGTATATTGCGTAATTTCATTCCTCTGCTCTCCTTTTCTAAACTCTTTATTATTTACCTCCATTCTCGTCTCAGTACCCTTCCGAGGCTTTTTGAAGGGTGTATCTAGTTTCCCGTATGACCGTTTCGGAACTGTTCCCGACGCCAAGGCTGAAAGGAGCGTGTTTGATAATCGCGATTCCCGTTACCACGCCTGCCTTCATTGCGACTACCCTGCTGTTGAATTCTTATTAACTTTAAATAGTGGAAACAATCGGCCGCACAGTGCCCTACTTTTCCACAAAAGAGACATACATTTTGCATTGGTCTTTCATAAGTGGATTTTTCCCGGGTGTTACCTGACTCCTCTTTCTCTGCGCTTTTAGCTACCATCGGCTGTGCCCCAATTGCATTGATCCGAAGTTGAGAGAATAACGTCGTTGCTTGATACAACTCGGTTGTGTAAGTCACTGCCTCCTCAAAACTTTTAGGGTTTCTAATCAAAATCGGTTTTTGGAACTCTGGGGTTAGCCCCTCGAGGAATTTGGATAAAAGGAGTTTATCTGTCACCTCGTCGGAATGCGGATTGCTTGCCACATCTGCCCCCAAAAATTTTGTCCCTGCTCGGCGTACTCGTTCGGCGAATACGTGAATCGGCTCACCTTCAAACATATTTATCTTTGAGAATTCTACTTGGAGTTCTAAAGCGGATTTTTTATGTATGAAAAAATTAACGATTTTAGCCTTAATATCGGCATACGTGCTTGATCTGCCAAGATGGGGATCATCAATTATGAACTGTTGAGCCGCTCCAACAAGCTTAGCTTTCAAGATCGCAACTTTTTGAAATTCATTCCATTGGGCCATTTCAGCAATATTTTCGAACGTATCAAAAAAATAAGCTCCCTTTTCTGCCCCTCCATCATAGCATGGAATTAATTGAATCATATTGGTATCCATTCGCGGTTGATGCACCCCTACATTCATGCTCATTCCGTTATTCTCTCTATGGTTAACTGGTTGCGAAGCCAAACAACCGCTCCCTTGTTCACTCTCTATGCCTAGTGTTTCCTCCACAATTTCCCGATTGCCTCTCGTATTTTTAGTTCTAACACTAGTAGTATTTGTCTTTTTAGCCGTTTTTTTCTTAGCAGCTTTAATATTTTCTAACGCTGGGGAAGCAGTACCAATTGTTTTTTTCACCATATTTGTCCTATCACTTTCTAAACAGATACTTCCCCCCAAAATATTACATAAAGTAAATTGACCTCACGACATCCAGGTTGTGAGAACTTTAATAAAACATAAAGCAAGTTGCGAAATTTGACTTTGGAGTTCGAATTAAAATGCATAAATTTTGTTTGATATTTTGCACTATCAAACCAAAAAACACACAAACAAATAATTTTTTTTTCCTAATTCTTTTGATACTCTCCCTCTCTGGATATCATAAAATCATTTTACACAAAAAAAATAACATTTTTTTTTTTTTTTTTGGACTGAAAAGAAAATTTAATTTTGACTAAGTGATTAAATGTTATACTTCCTCGAAGTTAACAATAAAAATAAAACTTTGAATACATTTCAATTAGAAAGGCATTAATTTTCAATTTCCTCATAAGTTCACTACTCCCCAATTATTTGAGTTCATGGCAACAAAACCTTAAACATGAACTATCCTATCATACCACTGGTCACGGCACCAATATATGTCGCGGCCAGGTTCACGACATCAGGGCGCGTGATACGCAAAGTGGCATAGACAATAAAACACAAATTCTTTTGGTTAACTAGATTAATTTATTCACTTATATAGATATTAACTTAGGCCCATGAGACTACTATTAAAAAGGAAAATGAAATGTGCAGGGAACGAACCATGTCCGGATCCAACGGCAGCACTTGCTGTGAATTTTAGTCCATATGTGTCGGTGGGCGATCCTTCCTCGTCCGGAAGCGAATGGTGATCATCATAGTCCTGCTTGCAGAAGAGGCCTGCCGCGCCTATTTTATAGACGGCAGATGTTGTCAATCAAAAATTGTACAGAAGGGGCCCATCTCTGCCTTGGAAGATGAAGTGGTTTCAGGGAAAAACTGATCTCCTCTGTCCAGATCTGATGATGCTCTGATGTAGTTCTTATGTCACTCTCGTGTTCTCTGACCATGTTTTCTGATGATGTTTTTGGTTTTAATTCACCAAAAGCCCCTTGCTGATTTGATGGGAGGTCTTGACCAATTCAGGCTCTTCTGGCCTCCCATCTTTTCTTAGATTTCTCCCAACCAGGGCGCTTCCCGTCGGCCGTTGGCTGGCGAGTTTATCTGTGGGGCGGTACGAAGATCCACGCAATCAGAGCGTTTTGCTTCTGGTGTTCTCACGGTGTTGTTGCCTCCTCCGCCATCTTGAGTTATAAAATTTATATTTATCTTATCCCTCCAATGGGCCTTTGTTGAGAAAATCTCTTCAGCTATTGTTGGTCCAGACGGACTGTCGCCGCTGGTAGTAAAAATGCCTATTACATTGTAACCCCCCATCTTTCTGTTACGACACTGATATCAACCTTTTTTTAGTCAATATTTTGGCTTGTTTATTGCTTTTACATGGTATGTTAGGAGTAGCTTTACCTTTATTTTTCTTAGCAGCAATGTTTTCCTTGGAAGTCATAACTGTAGCAGACTGTTTTCCTCTTTTGTAGAAAGGTACCGGAATTTTCTGTACAGGAGAACATTTTTGCAAATACTTGGGAGGCGTATCCTTCTGTATACCTACACTAGGTATACTGCTGAGAAAGCAAAGATGGAGAATTGAGAAGATCCCGTGTTAGAGCTACCAGAAGACTCGTGAATTAGATCTGGATTTGGTGGTGAAGAACTTCGAGTTCGAACCAAAGTTGGCCTAACGCGAAGCTCGTTGTCGTCTAAACTTCGCAATGTCTGATTACTGCATGAGGGACCAGGTAATTGTTCATCATTCTAGATGGAACGCCATAACGACGAGATACTTCATTAAGAGAACATTTGTTTTGTCTCATCTCTTCAAAAGTGCTTTTAAGAGCGTCGTCGGTCCTCATGCCTCGGGGCCGTGCTCCTTCTTTGCGCACGTACTTGAGTGACATGTCTAGAAATCAAGAAAATAATAAATTGAGTTCATGATACAATGTGGTCTAGATGCCTCTAAGGGCATCTATACTCACAAAAACTGGGGCATCTATCATCATTGTGTGGGATAGACGCCCTCTAATTTAATTAATATATCGTGTTGAAAAATACTAATATAACATTTAAATGTTTGTATTTGATACATAAATTGGTTATAAATGCAAAAAAATAATCACTTACTTTATAGCATCAAAAGTTCCAGGCGCACAAAGATGATACGTAACCCAAGTCCACCAATCTGTCGTCATTTAATTCGTTTTTCGCTGCACAACTCACGACACGTTCGTTCCAACCGAGTGCGAGGCATCGACGGGCAGAAGTGAGAGGGCAAGCTTACATTGAAACAAAACACTGCGGGTGTAATTCTCGCACAGATCGCTACACGTTTACTTAGGCATATATCCCCCTATGGCGTCTATCCCACATTTACCCTACCCGTGCCCGGGGTAGGGCAGCCCTACGACCTTGTGCTAACAGGGTAGTGCGATGAAATAGAGAACCCCCTACTTTGAAAATAAAGTTTATATATTTGTCGTATAATGTTGACGAATAATGTTGCAATAATGTGAGTATCTTATTCGTATATAGGGTCAGTTGGGGTAATTGTAAACGCTTTTTCAATGTTTTAACTTTCGATCCTTCCCTACCTCTAGAATAAATTCAAAGATAAAATTGTGAGCATTGTAGCCACTACTGTACTTCCTTTGAGTAAATGTGTACAAAAATTTTGACTTTATGACTGTTTGTTAGCGAATGAGCTCGTGTTTACAATTACCCCAGTGTGTTTACAATTACCCCAGAGATCTGGGGTAATTGTAAAGAGTAATTTATTTTCGAATAAGGTTGATGCAAATGGAAAATTGTTTCATACACAATCTGCTTGAAGGCTTAAGAAGTTCCGGAGTAATGGTTCTCAATCTGCGGCCGACAGGCCGCTTGTGGTCTGCTGAGTTATGTTATGAGTCGGCTGAGATCATTTGACGAGAAATATTTTGCAAAAAATCAAGTAATGCGACAAATTTATGTAAAATTTGCCCCACAGTGGATCAGTCGGTTAAGCTTGGATCCCAAAGAACACCGAAAGTGAAGCACAACTGGCAGTGGTCAGCGCTTGGCAGGGTGACCACCTCCCGCGACTGATTACTCTGAGACCGAGTGCGCTAAAGTGAATTGTGCACGTAAAATACATCGTCGCTTCAAATGTCCACCAAGTTAAAAATAATTTCCGTTGAGGGACCATCTTAGGTGACGATTTCCCATCTGGGCGCTGGTTCAAAATCATAAAGCCCCTCTGAGCCAAGTATACTTCATTCTAGCGGAGCTCATTAATAATCAGTAGGAGCTTCCTTAATTCAAGGTCACCCTGCAAAGGGGGCTTGGATTTCCAGGTGGCATTAGCAACAGCAACAACAGTTATGTAAAATAGACACAAAAGTGTAATTTACATCAAAATATAATACTTATTGTACCCACAAAATATTGGAAATAGGATAAATTTAAGTGTTTACAATTACCCCAGAGTACGAAATATATGGGGTGATTGTAAACACCTAACTTGCACATGAAAAATAACAGCGGGGATTAAATTCATAACTAAATGCTTTTAGCAGCATTCCATATGACAAATAAAAATGGTTGATACCGCTTACATCGCTTTTGTAGATGAGTTGGAGAGGAAAATCACTAAATTTTGTTAAACAACTTTTTTCACTGTGCCATTTTTAAACAAGAGTGACGCCTCCGCAGTTGTTTCGAAACTTACGAAAATGCTTCAATGTCTTCCCTATGCTGCCAGTTTATCACTCACAAGCAGTTAAGTTTTTAAAACCACCACAAGTGTAGTTATGAAGCTTGTTTACAATTACCCCATGTTTACAATTACCCCAACTGACCCTACCATTATTTGTGATCTTTTTAATATAAAGTTCTGTGTGTTAAAATTTTAATTAAAATCTAAAATTAATTAAGATCTAACAGTTAGATCTCCATTCTGCTAATGAAATTTAGACAACCTGTGTATAAGCCCACAACCCGATTTTCTTGTAGAATTTTCGTGCAAAAAAGAGGGGGGTGGGGGCTTATACACTAGTATGTCTTTTAAACGAAGTTGCGGTGTGTCTCTAATTCTATATATTAAATAGAGACAAACAGAAACTTTAAGTGTAACTCACTATTACTGGAAACTCGTTATTTATTGGGTCGTTCAGAAGGCAAGGCAGTGTCCAGGGAAAACGAAATAATGGGAATTTTAAATGTTTTTAATGTATTAATTTTTGAATTTCTGTTATTAATTTTAAAAAAAATGTGAAAATTAAGAGATACGCTTTTTTGTGCTTTAATAAGTAAGAGGAAATATTATGCCATTAAAATTTGCAAAACCCAGAAAGTATCGAAGAATAGATTTAGCCGCAATGGCATCTGATTGAGACATTTATAACCCACTTAATATTAGATTACAAAAAGAGAAAGCGTTTCATTATCATTTGTAAAACACTTTCCGCCATAATATATGTGTATATCATGCAAACGCATGAAAGTGAAAATTGTTTTATATATTCCATACTGCGTTCTTTGTGACGAAAAAGCACTTCCAGGTGCTTTTTATGCATTGAAAAAGTGAATTATGTCACTTAATAAATTAGGTACTGGATGCAACTACAATTCTTTCACTCTAAGTAAGAAAAAAAGAGAATCACATTATAACGGGAGTACATTGCATAAGAAAAATACAACTAACAAAGTAACATTATTTTAAATTCCAAAGAATCGCGCGAAAATCGTAATGATTCAGATGTTAAAAGTTCATTTACTTATCTGAAAAATGATTTTAAAATTCTTTAATTAGTGATTAGGAAAATAAAAATATTGATTGTTTTACGACTTTTATCGTATTAAAGTAAGCTTAATATTTTTGGAAAAGCTTATTACTTTACATTGCTTTTATTAATCTCTTCTGACTAATTACTTACTCCTCGGGAAAAAACCCGTTATTTTCGTTTATAACTAATCACGAACAAAATTTTAAATTAAGTTTGCTTAGGTGATTCTTTTTTAATTAACTGTAACTTTAGCGGAACTCTTGATAATTTGCTACGTTTTACGAAAGAAAGGCGCAGTGAGCTTATTAATTTTTTTTCTGGATAAAACGAAGCGTTTTTCGCATTATTAAGCATGTTTAATCTTAAAATTCATTTAAACAAGCAATCCTTTTTTGTCATGCAATGTTTGAAGTTTTCCTCTTCTACTTTCGGAATCAAAATAATATTGATAATAAGTAAGAGAATTGTTAAAAATTAAAAAAAAATAAATAATAATAATAATAAAGCATTCGTTTAAATTATGATAAATGTTATTTAAAAAAGCATCAGAAAAGCATGTAACCTTTTAACCCTTTATCAACTGCATTATGATCTGCAGTAATTGTTTTTACAGGAATAGTTTGTCTAGGCATTTTCACTGAAAATTAAGGGATTTACATAAATAAAATGCTCGGTCTTTAAGTATTTATTTCTTCACAGCTAATAAGTGCCAAAGAGTATTTACCCTGTGAAATTAATTACATACACTTTTTAATAAAAATATTTCGTCAAATTTTTTTCTAAGTTCTTAACTAACACATTAAGAAAAACCAGTCACTTGATTCTTGAATTTTACTGCTTTTCTGGAGCGAAACTCTAAAGGAGCAATCTGAACAAAATGGAAGTTCAAAACACAGCATCGGTTTCAAAACTATCTATGTTCCTTTCCTCGCAAAAATACTCTTTATAGAACCTTTGCTGATATGTATCCTGAAAAGGGGGAATTCAAAAACTGTCCCGGCAAAGTACCATTAGAATATTGGTAAAAATGGTTGCTGGGATGGAATTTATAGAAAATGGTACTTATAAGTACCGCCAGTAGATAAAGGGTTAAAGCAAGTCCGAATAATACAGATTCTTGTCCAAGCCTCAAAATCCCAACTTTTGTGGAAATTTTGTGAACTCTTCTTTTGTTAACACTATAATATTTTTCCAATTGTACTACCATGTAATTTGTCTTCTTAGGTTGTAACAGTAAATGAAATCCACAAAGAGATACCAACTTAGGAAAAGTTCACAGTAGCAACCATTGCAATTTTTTGCAGTTGTTTACTCTTTACGGTACTAAAGGAGGTAGGTTAGTTTTTTGCCTTTCAAATAAATTCCGGATTCAGAAAAAGTTCAGTATTGCTGCAAATTGTCCTTTACCCTACCCAAAAAAGTGGTAAAAAGGACCACCACATTGTGCGTCGGGCTTAGAAATTACGGGGGGGGGGGGGGGGTAACTAAAAATGTATTTTCTGTGTTCTTATCAACACACAAATTTTCCATGCTAGAGCATTGAAAATAGAAAAAAAAGAAATTACACCTCCTTTTTAAAATATCATGTCTTATTTGACATGTAGAAATTCTAAGCAAATTTTGAAGGATTAATGTACACATGAGATGTAGATGTATGCAAAGAAATTTACCGCTTAATAATTGCTGTATAGATCATCATCAAACAGAGAATAAATACTTTTCCGTCAAAGGTGCTACGCGTAAAAATGATCGGGCAATGAAAACTCATTTCTACAATATTTCGGCATTTCCTCCTGGTATTAATTATCTTAAACGTTTTGCTGAACAAGTCTGCTCTTTGCTAGATGTTATTATAAAACTCTAATAAATTTCAGCCTAATCAAAAGAGAATTCCAATATTTGTATGAGTTTGATGTGAAACAGAGTAATAATTGTTGTCATGTTTGTATTTGCGTCGACGTAAAGACATCATTATGTCTTTACGTCGACATTAAAGACATCATTATACAGTGATGTTTTATTCTCGCATTTGCTTCGCTGTTTTCGGTATTCAAATTACTCTGAAACTGTTTTATAAACTTAATTATTTTCTCCGATATGGGACTATCTCACGATACTTTAAACGAAAATAGATCAATTATTTCTTAATGTAATGCATTTCAAAAGTGTATTGAAATAGGAATTCAGTACTGTTACGATCAATTTTCTGAAATATAATACGCCATTTATAATAAGACTTCGCCAACAAGCTGCCTTGTGTGGAGTAAAATTGATCGGTGTTTTAGAGATCAAAATGTAGTCAAATGTCCGTATACAGAACTGATAGTAAAATTGATTGATGAAGGAAAATGTTAAGTAAAAAACTGCTGAATTCTTGTGTTTATAACAGAATAAATAAATAAATATATTTACAAAAAAAAAAAAAAAAAAAACGTACTTTTGTGCTTAAACATTAAAAGTAAAAATCAATCTAAGCAATAAAAACTATAGGAACATGTCTCGAGATTACAAGAAACTCCTTTTTCAATGTAAAAAATGTGAGCTTATGGATGATAAGACATTCCACAAAAGACAAATCATTGTGGTCTTGTCTAAAGTTTCGTCGGATGTATTTTTAGCCACATGCTCACATCTGTTGCATTGAAAGAGAAGCATTGTAACCCAGAAATAGGTGCTGAAAATTTCGTTGCTATTTTCTATACCTGAAATTGTTTTTCGTTTTTACTTTAATGAATTTTAAACCAAATTAACGTTGAATGATGAATTGGGGTCCTCTCGGTTGGTGGAATTGAACGCGCAGCAGAATCACATCTTGAAAACATCGCGCGTAGGAAGAAATTAAGGCAAACGCAGATAAGGCGAAGAGGAATAAGACGCTAATTGGTCGAAACTGGATCGTCTACTTCACGTCACCTGTTTGTCCCACAGTCACTCGCAAAGCGAAACTGGTCGTCTACCAGTTGTTGGTCGAAACTGGATCGTCTACTTCACGTCACCTGTTTGTCCCACAGTCACTCGCAAAGCGAAGGAAAAGTCTGCGTTACTCCGTCTATGCTAATATGCCTATGGTCTACGGCAGAGAACAACAAATTTATAAAGCCACTGACCAATGGCGCCGTTTTCGAATTCTGCCGAGAGCTGCTGTTTTGAAAATTTCGTAACCTAAAGTGTTTACTCCAATTAAATTACAAAAATTTCATAAATGTCTCCAAAGCTATTAAGAATAGCAGAAAAATCAAATTGATAAAAAATATTTACAACAGTGGTTAAAAAAAAATATTTATTGATATAGTTCACTTACTCAGCTTTGGCTTAAAATGGGTTAACACAAGGGTGGTCACATGAGTTGCTCTTCAGTTACTGCAATAGAACTGTTTAGAAATTATTTTACTTTCGTAGAAACTTGGAGTAAAAAATATTTATTCTGAAATTTATATATAATTAGTCTAAATATAGAATTTTGCAACACTGCACTTCTATTGCAGTAAATTGCAGTCACTGCAATAGAACTGTTTAACATTATTTTACTTTCGCAGAAACTTCGAGTAAAAAATATTTCTTCTGAAATTTATATATAATTAGTCTAAATATAGAATTTTTAAAGCTTATTACTTTTTCTGACACGTGCAGCCCGTTGTAAAATTCAATAAACATCAACTGCCTGAAAATGTTTGTAAACCAATTTCCTCCAAGCAGCGCAACAGAAAGTGATGTTTAAAACATTATAATATGCTATCTCTTTGAAATTCATACACATAGAGTTTATTTTAGAATTATTAAATTTTATTTTTGAATATTCTGTACATTTTATATTACCCAGAGCAAAAAGCTTTATTGTTGAAGCAACAATCTTATTAATTTCATTTTCAGAAAACATACAGGAAGCAGTTTTAAATTGAATTATCCATCGGGAAAACAATCAGATTCCGGAAATTTTTGGCAGAAATTCTTTATTTGATTTCATTCTTTTCGTAGCCTATTATTGTAGTCAAATCTAATAATTTTATTGAGGAGTAGTTGCACCTGCCTTATGTTTCTAACTGCTCTCGCAAGGAAAAAAAAAACAATTTAACGTTTTATGTTTGTTTTAATAATTCAATTGCAGTATTGGAGATAGAAATTTTTTTTACTGAGCAAAAATATTGAACTGGGAGAAATATCTTTTGTTCATGAATTTTTGCTTTTTTAAACTGAAGTGTATTATTACTTGTTCATATTTTTACTGCAGTTTTATTCGACAGGAATACAGTTCCTAATTCTTCTTATTCCACAAAAATACAGTTCGACCTCGGAATTTTGATATTTGGACGCTTCTGCGCATGGTAGAAAAGAAGGAATCCATTCGAGTTCGGGAGGTACGTTTAACAGGTGCGTTTATTTAGTACGCGAATCAGAATGTTTGCTTCTGTTTGTTGAAAACAACTAAACTTATAAACTGGCACATAGCATCAGTTCGCAAGAGATCAAGTATGATAAACGAACTAGAACGAGAACAAAAACGGCACCTTCCTTATACTAGCAGTTCCTCCCTTGAATATGAATGGACTCTGCTAGGTAGATTGCTTTGGTTGATGGTAGAACTGTAAATATGAAGATACATTACGTATTCTTTCATCTAATCTTTCAAAATTATAGGTGAGACATGTAGCTCACTGAATTAATTTGTTTTAGTTTGAAAAAAAATTAAATATATATATTTAGCCTCTTCATTCCAAAAACCCAATTGGGTACATTTTAAAATACTGTTTATTAACTACTGTTTGTGCAATGTGAAAGCTAAAACACCCAATTGTTTTTGAAATTAATCAACAAATAGTTTACTTCGTTTTAAACATAGAAATTGGGCATTAATAATTATTTAAACTAATTATTAATTAAAATTAAAATTATTATTTTTTTTAGTTATTTTGTTTTGTAATAATTTTTTAAATCAGAGAACCAAAAAATTGCGTCAAAATTGTTTTTGCTTAGTTCTGGGGTCTGAAGAGGATATAAGGAAGAACAACAATCGGAGCTTTATTAAAAAAGAAGATAGATTGTCTGTAACATAGTAAAATTGAAAAAGTGAATTGGCGCAACAAAAAGTTATCAAAATTGGAAATAGGGTTTGTAGAGCAATCAATCTCTATGTCAGTGGCTGTTAGTGACGTTGGGAAGAAAATTTTACAGGAACAATATTTGGAAAGGAAAAATTTACTGTATAATGTGCTGTTACAGATTAAAACCCGTTTTTGTAGACAATGTATATACCTATGCAAAGCGCAGATTATTCGATTTCCGCATTTTAACCGTAAGACAAGTTCATTATGCAAGCACATATCTTATCGTTAACACACGCTTATTGTGTATATATGCATGTATAGAGAAATCTGTTTTGCGTTACAATTACATCAAATGTATCTCAAACCATAATTAAATAACAAAAATCAAAGTAAATAGAAGCTGTTATTAGGGGCTAGAAAAACTAATTATGTTTTTCTGAGGAGTTGCCCATTCTTTTGGATTAAAAGAAGAGGTTTAATTCTCCCATCGGGAAAGTTGTACCTTAATGCACTTTGCTGAAAGCCTAGTCGTTAACGTAATTGTTTTTGCTCGTTTTACAGCGATAAGTTTGTGGGAAGCGAATCTGATTATTCTTTAGTGGGCGTTTTGAGGAGGACCTCGAATTCTCTGAACACATATTGGTAATCGTTTACTTGAATCACCCAGCGAGATTCATTAGCTTCTTTTTCTGTGTTTGCAATTCATTGTAGATTAGTGTAGATGAAAATCTTTAGATAAGTAACAAAAGCTACCTTATCAATAAAAGTTTATTGTACAATGGTCATTTGGAACTAATTTTTCTCCTTGCGAATGGATTTTTTCTGCGTACATTTGAGTTGAAAGTTTGGTATATTATTGTGTGAAATTTCTGCAAACAATTCTTTTGAAAGAAGTTATGCTTTAAGCAAGAATTGTGAAAATGCTTGAATTGACAGAAAAGCACCTTGGAGTTACGTTTTTTTTTTCAATTTTGCTCTCTTTTTTTTTTTGAAAAATTCTCATTATTTCAACTTTTTTTTTCTTTTCCAAGTTGCTACTTACGATCAACCTTTCCCCCCCTCATCATATGCTAATGCATTTTTAAAATTTACGTAAAAAAACGCGTTAAAGTGTGTTAATTGTGCGGAATTTTCCGATCAATTAAAAAGAGAGCCATTTGTTTAAATTTAATTTTGCTAAATAATATTATTTTAACTTAGTTAATTTTAATAATGAGCATTTTAATGCGTGATTAGCTAGTTCGGGCCGGGATTTTATTTCTATATATTTAATAAAGAAATACTGTTACACTGATTTTATTAGAGTTATCCATCTTTTGACACGATAGGAATGAAATTCAAACATAACGGAAGTGACGGAAATAATAAAACCGCATTTAAAATTTTGTAACGAACACAAAACGAATTTATTGCTTTTACTTTACTCTTGCGGAAAAGCGAACACATATTTGTATTTTCTGTCACGGCAACAATGAGGAATTAAACCATTATGCTTTTGTATGCATATATTACTTACTAATTTTTCATGTTTTTAGAAAAATAATCTGAAACTATTGTTGCCGTTTTTATGAATTTATCCTTTAAATTCATTTTTTTAAAAAATACAAATACGAGATTTCTACTTCAAACACTCCCAGCCCACTCTTAACGTTTTGCAGATGCAGGTACATGGACGTATTTGCAAATATAAGATTAAATCGAGTAAATTTTTAATATTTATTTTCCATTGTTTGCATATTTGGGGTAACAAGTAACTTCATAGCGTCATAGACTTCGCTTGGAAATATGAAATGTTGAGAGGATCTATTTATAAATAGGCAAACACAGACAGTTAAGTACCATTTTCTCCTATGTTTGTCAACCGATTTCGTTACTTTTTTAAAAATTTAATAGCTATTGATGGGTTTTAGTGTTGTCAAGGAAAAAATTCTCGAAAAAGATATTTGAAAATAAAGTGTCTACTTTCGACATAAATTGGAAGCCTCTTTTTAGAAGTCTTTTATCGTAATAATTTTATATTACTCCTTACATCCACAATCTACCATATTATGTACAATCTTGAATTGATAAAACTTATATACCTTTAATATTCATAATTCAAAGAAGAAGAAATGTCAAAAAAAAAAGAGAAAATGCAATTGATTAAATGAATGCCAAAGAAAAATAATACCAATCTTTTAAAGTGGCAGCTAATCCATTTCCAAAATATATATGAGTGATAAGTCAGTCAGATTGTTTGACTAGTACAATGTCAAACACAATAAAATACAAATTGCAGCTTACGGTGGCTAATATATAAAGTGAGATAATAAGTGCAGTGACGAGTTATTTTGCTTCGAATCAACGTTTCGTAAGTTTGTTGATTTACATTAGCGCTTTGAAGTCTTGAAAAATTGAAACTGAGTGTTCGTATTTATAATTTATTCAATAATAGTAGTGTGGCATACATATTTTTATTTCTATTTTCTTTTCAGGAGAATGAGTGCAGAAAGATGAAATTTAATATGTGTCACAAATGCTTTAAATTAAATAACTAACTCGGTGGTTAATCTGTCACACTGAGTAGAGATTATCGCTAATTGAAGTATTTAAACAAAACAAACTGTTGTAAAACAGAAAATTCAAATGTCTAAAATTTATTTAAACGTTCGAGGATGAACTTGAAAAATTTAATGAATTAAGGTCGAATTTCGACCTCTGGACGAACTCTAGTTAAGTGAAACGTGAAAAGAATATTTCTTAGACTATGAAGCCCATAAGTCATCAGCTGTTTTTAAAAATCAGAGATTCATGATAAAAAAAACATTGCTTTGAGCACAATACGTTCCTAGATAATATCTTAAAACTCATATATTTTTTTTATTAAATTTCGAGCAAGTTAAAGATAAAATAAACCTTTCAAACAATTTTTATTTATTTTAAAATTGCTTTAATGCAAGCATTCTAATTTATTAATTTTCCTGTGAGATGATATTTAAAGAGTTTTCTGTACACTTTTTTAATGATTTATGCATGTAAAAGTGAGTAATGGCAACATAAAAAGCTACGTTTTTAATGAAAGATTGAACTTTCTGAAAAATTAAGAAAGAAAAATTGCTTTTAGTCTCAATGTTTTAAGATAAGAATTACAAATGTTCTAAAAGACATACACAGAAAAGTAAATAAATAAAATACACTGTGATTTATGCTTTCTATGGAATGAATTTGCGCTCTTCCACGAGCTAAAATTCGCAAAATTAAAAATTAGAATTGTTGTTGAAATAACAAAAATGATGAGCATTTGTTTGCTGTTTTGCTATTGTACAGTTAAAAGGTATGGCGTTGGAAATATTTATATGGTTGTTCTCAACTCTTAATTTACAAATCTTTGTAATCTTGACATATTATTGCACTTCCTTTTTCCATGTTTGCCTTTCTTTTGGTTTGTACATCCCGAAATAATGTGTTTGGTTAGTACAATTTTTCTTACAAAATTTTTTAAAACAAAGCACTTTGCGTCAAATAAATTAAATTATAACCATACTCTGTAGCGATATGTCGTAACAGAAAGATGGGGGGTTACAATGTAATAGGCATTTTTACGACCAGCGGCGACAGTCCGTCTGGACCAACAATAGCAACAACACCGTGCGGAGGAGGCAACAACACCGTGAGAACACCAGAAGCTAAACGCTCTGATTGCGTGGATCTTCGTACCGCCCCACAGATAAACTCGCCAGCCAACGGCCGACGGGAAGCGCCCTGGTTGGGAGAAATTTAAGAAAAGATGGGAGGCCAATTGAGTCTGAATTGGTCAAGACCTCCCATCAAATCAGCAAGGGGCTTTTGGTGAGTTAAAACCAAAAACATCGTCAGAGAACAGGAGAGTTACATAAGAACTGCATCAGAGCATGGTCAGAGAACACACGAGAGTTACATAAGAACTGCATCAGAGCATCGTCAGAGAACACGAGAGTTACATAAGAACTACATCAGAGCATCATCAGATCTGGACAGAGGTGATCAGTTTTTCCCTGAAACCACTTCATCTTCCAAGGCAGAGATGGGCCCCTTCTGTACAATTTTTGATTGACAACATCTGCCGTCTATAAAATAGGCGCGGCAGGCCTCTTCTGCAAGCAGGACTATGATGATCACCATTCGCTTCCGGACGAAGAAGGATCGCCCACCGACACATATGGACTAAAATTCACAACAAGTGCTGCCGTTGGATCCGGACATGGTTCGTTCCCTGCACATTTCATTTTCCTTTTTAATAGTAGTCTCATGGGCCTAAGTTAATATCTATATAAGTGAATAAATTAATCTAGTTAACCAAAAGAATTTGTGTTTTATTGTCTATGCCACTTTGCGTATCACGCGCCCTGATGTCGTGATCCTGGTCACGGCACCAACCGTTGAAAGCACACATGTTAGCCACCCATTCGTGACGAAAGTCAATACGCGCAGAATTAAAATTTTGCCTGAACGGCTAGAGCATTTAAAGTAAAAAAAAAAAAAAACTGATAATCACAGTAATGTTAGCAACAATGGGTAAAAATTGTCATTGCAACAACCATAAATAAACAGGAATAAATTGTTTATGAATGCACAACATTGAAACTTACCGCATGATTTTCGGATGCTTTGAAGAAAAATTCCAGTCATCAATGCAGCTACATTCTGCTTTAAGTTAGACTCAGCCGAAGAGCGCTGTAAACCATAAAATAGACATAATATTGGGGGCATAAAAGAAAGGCAGGTGAATAATATTTGGTTCTCTAAGGGGAAATGAGTATTAATGATGAGATTAATAAGAAAAGATTAATAATTAGAGGAACGAAATCACCACTTGAGTATAATAAGTGCAGTTATTCCATGTGACCAGCCACTTTGTTCGCAGAAAGGACTGGAAGAGAGAAGGGGTTTTGTTAAACCGTCAGGGGACGTTTGGTCAACAGGATGTGACGTCATCAATGCCTCAGGTAGGAGCACAAGTAAAAAAAGACCCGTTAGGGAAGCATTGCGAACGAAAGGGGGTTCGAAATCACGTGTTCTACTCAGGCGAGGTCAGGAGAAATCCGTTTTGCCCAACGGGGGGCTTTTTCCCAGAAGGAGCGCAAAAGAAAGCAAAGCCTAAGAAAAAGAAAGAAAAAGGGAAATTGCTATGACAGAAAAAGAGGGTTGAAATTGGAAAGGATTGGTTGTAAGGAAATATGGTGGCTTGCCAAAAATATTGACAATGTGCTTTCAATGTATAAGTTATCTGAAGTATTTAATGCATTTAATGTATTGTAAATATTGACCCATGAGCTTTAGCAAATAAGATGAGTTATTAATTTTTTTTTTTTTTTGCTTTTTTTTGATGTGCAAGGGAAGGAATCTGTCGTAACAGAAAGATGGGGGGTTACAATGTAATAGGCATTTTTACGACCAGCGGCGACAGTCCGTCTGGACCAACAATAGCTGAAGAGATTTTCTCAACAAAGGCCCATTGGAGGGATAAGATAAATATAAATTTTTTAACTCAAGATGGCGGAGGAGGCAACAACACCGTGAGAACACCAGAAGCTAAACGCTCTGATTGCGTGGATCTTCGTACCGCCCCACAGATAAACTCGCCAGCCAACGGCCGACGGGAAGCGCCCTGGTTGGGAGAAATTTAAGAAAAGATGGGAGGCCAATTGAGTCTGAATTGGTCAAGAGCTCCCATCAAATCAGCAAGGGGCTTTTGGTGAGTTAAAACCAAAAACATCGTCAGAGAACAGGAGAGTTACATAAGAACTGCATCAGAGCATGGTCAGAGAACACACGAGAGTTACATAAGAACTGCATCAGAGCATCGTCAGAGAACACGAGAGTTACATAAGAACTACATCAGAGCATCATCAGATCTGGACAGAGGTGATCAGTTTTTCCCTGAAACCACTTCATCTTCCAAGGCAGAGATGGGCCCCTTCTGTACAATTTTTGATTGACAACATCTGCCGTCTATAAAATAGGCGCGGCAGGACTCTTCTGCAAGCAGGACTATGATGATCACCATTCGCTTCCGGACGAAGAAGGATCGCCCACCGACACATATGGACTAAAATTCACAACAAGTGCTGCCGTTGGATCCGGACATGGTTCGTTCCCTGCACATTTCATTTTCCTTTTTAATAGTAGTCTCATGGGCCTAAGTTAATATCTATATAAGTGAATAAATTAATCTAGTTAACCAAAAGAATTTGTGTTTTATTGTCTATGCCACTTTGCGTATCACGCGCCCTGATGTCGTGATCCTGGTCACGGCACCAACCGTTGAAAGCACACATGTTAGCCACCCATTCGTGACGAAAGTCAATACGCGCAGAATTAAAATTTTGCCTGAACGGCTAGAGCATTTAAAGTAAAAAAAAAAAAAAACTGATAATCACAGTAATGTTAGCAACAATGGGTAAAAATTTTCATTGCAACAACCATAAATAAACAGGAATAAATTGTTTATGAATGCACAACATTGAAACTTACCGCATGATTTTCGGATGCTTTGAAGAAAAATTCCAGTCATCAATGCAGCTACATTCTGCTTTAAGTTAGACTCAGCCGAAGAGCGCTGTAAACCATAAAATAGACATAATATTGGGGGCATAAAAGAAAGGCAGGTGAATAATATTTGGTTCTGTAAGGGGAAATGAGTATTAATGATGAGATTAATAAGAAAAGATTAATAATTAGAGGAACGAAATCACCACTTGAGTATAATAAGTGCAGTTATTCCATGTGACCAGCCACTTTGTTCGCAGAAAGGACTGGAAGAGAGAAGGGGTTTTGTTAAACCGTCAGGGGACGTTTGGTCAACAGGATGTGACGTCATCAATGCCTCAGGTAGGAGCACAAGTAAAAAAAGACCCGTTAGGGAAGCATTGCGAACAAAAGGGGGTTCGAAATCACGTGTTCTACTCAGGCGAGGTCAGGAGAAATCCGTTTTGCCCAACGGGGGGCTTTTTCTCAGAAGGAGTGCAAAAGAAAGCAAAGCCTAAGAAAAAGAAAGAAAAAGGGAAATTGCTATGACAGAAAAAGAGGGTTGAAATTGGAAAGGATTGGTTGTAAGGAAATATGGTGGCTTGCCAAAAATATTGACAATGTGCTTTCAATGTATAAGTTATCTGAAGTATTTAATGCATTTAATAAAACTCATAAGTTTAATATGAGAATAAAAGTTTCCTACTATACAAATGAATATTCCTAGTGATTGCTCGTAGAAATAAAAAGTAATAATGTTTTTACTTTCTTTCCTCATGAGTTCACGGAGGGGAATGATTTATTAAAAATAGATATGAATTGTACTAAAATTTATTGCACCATGAGACTAATTGACTTCAGTTGAATAAAGATATGTCAGCTGCGTGCAGGGAATGATGTTCCATTTCAACATTCTGAAAAAAAAAAAAAAAAACACGAGGATATTTGAACTGTGTAGCTCAAAGTGCAGTCAATTTCGGACTCATGTGCCTCTTCCGTGTTCAAGCAAAATGCACCAGTTGAACTGTGTATAAAGGAGATCAATTTAGTAACAATTCCACTGCTAATGGTTGTACAAAATCGAATTTATATGGCATAACACAGACTATACATTATGGTCAATGGTATGGTCAATTTTCACAACAAGTGGGTTCTCCATTTGTCTGTTTACTTGTCTCCACGTCCAGAGCAACCGATCTCTAGGCATCCTCACCATTACCAATTTATTAAGTGTGATGTATATATATAATTTTTTCTCCAGGTTTGTCATATTGCTGTTATTATCAATTGTAGCACCATGTTTCCCATGACTAGGTGGGAAGCAACCCATGTGGAAGGAGGTGAAAATATCTTGTAAATATTAATGTATTGTAAATATTGACCCATGAGCCTTAGCAAATAAGATGAGTTATTAATTTTTTTTTTTGCTTTTTTTTGATGTGCAAGGGAAGGAATCTGTCGTAACAGAAAGATGGGGGGTTACAATGTAATAGGCATTTTTACGACCAGCGGCGACAGTCCGTCTGGACCAACAATAGCTGAAGAGATTTTCTCAACAAAGGCCCATTGGAGGGATAAGATAAATATAAATTTTTTAACTCAAGATGGCGGAGGAGGCAACAACACCGTGAGAACACCAGAAGCTAAACGCTCTGATTGCGTGGATCTTCGTACCGCCCCACAGATAAACTCGCCAGCCAACGGCCGACGGGAAGCGCCCTGGTTGGGAGAAATTTAAGAAAAGATGGGAGGCCAATTGAGTCTGAATTGGTCAAGAGCTCCCATCAAATCAGCAAGGGGCTTTTGGTGAGTTAAAACCAAAAACATCGTCAGAGAACAGGAGAGTTACATAAGAACTGCATCAGAGCATGGTCAGAGAACACACGAGAGTTACATAAGAACTGCATCAGAGCATCGTCAGAGAACACGAGAGTTACATAAGAACTACATCAGAGCATCATCAGATCTGGACAGAGGTGATCAGTTTTTCCCTGAAACCACTTCATCTTCCAAGGCAGAGATGGGCCCCTTCTGTACAATTTTTGATTGACAACATCTGCCGTCTATAAAATAGGCGCGGCAGGCCTCTTCTGCAAGCAGGACTATGATGATCACCATTCGCTTCCGGACGAAGAAGGATCGCCCAACGACACATATGGACTAAAATTCACAACAAGTGCTGCCGTTGGATCCGGACATGGTTCGTTCCCTGCACATTTCATTTTCCTTTTTAATAGTAGTCTCATGGGCCTAAGTTAATATCTATATAAGTGAATAAATTAATCTAGTTAACCAAAAGAATTTGTGTTTTATTGTCTATGCCACTTTGCGTATCACGCGCCCTGATGTCGTGATCCTGGTCACGGCACCAACCGTTGAAAGCACACATGTTAGCCACCCATTCGTGACGAAAGTCAATACGCGCAGAATTAAAATTTTGCCTGAACGGCTAGAGCATTTAAAGTAAAACAAAAAAAAAAAAAAAACTGATAATCACAGTAATGTTAGCAACAATGGGTAAAAATTGTCATTGCAACAACCATAAATAAACAGGAATAAATTGTTTATGAATGCACAACATTGAAACTTACCGCATGATTTTCGGATGCTTTGAAGAAAAATTCCAGTCATCAATGCAGCTACATTCTGCTTTAAGTTAGACTCAGCCGAAGAGCGCTGTAAACCATAAAATAGACATAATATTGGGGGCATAAAAGAAAGGCAGGTGAATAATATTTGGTTCTGTAAGGGGAAATGAGTATTAATGATGAGATTAATAAGAAAAGATTAATAATTAGAGGAACGAAATCACCACTTGAGTATAATAAGTGCAGTTATTCCATGTGACCAGCCACTTTGTTCGCAGAAAGGACTGGAAGAGAGAAGGGGTTTTGTTAAACCGTCAGGGGACGTTTGGTCAACAGGATGTGACGTCATCAATGCCTCAGGTAGGAGCACAAGTAAAAAAAGACCCGTTAGGGAAGCATTGCGAACGAAAGGGGGTTCGAAATCACGTGTTCTACTCAGGCGAGGTCAGGAGAAATCCGTTTTGCCCAACGGGGGGCTTTTTCTCAGAAGGAGTGCAAAAGAAAGCAAAGCCTAAGAAAAAGAAAGAAAAAGGGAAATTGCTATGACAGAAAAAGAGGGTTGAAATTGGAAAGGATTGGTTGTAAGGAAATATGGTGGCTTGCCAAAAATATTGACAATGTGCTTTCAATGTATAAGTTATCTGAAGTATTTAATGCATTTAATGAAACTCATAAGTTTAATATGAGAATAAAAGTTTCCTACTATACAAATGAATATTCCTAGTGATTGCTCGTAGAAAAAAAAAGTAATAATGTTTTTACTTTCTTTCCTCATGAGTTCACGGAGGGGAATGATTTATTAAAAATAGATATGAATTGTACTAAAATTTATTGCACCATGAGACTAATTGACTTCAGTTGAATAAAGATATGTCAGCTGCGTGCAGGGAATGATGTTCCATTTCAACATTCTGAAAAAAAAAAAAAAAACACTAGGATATTTGAACTGTGTAGCTCAAAGTGCAGTCAATTTCGGACTCATGTGCCTCTTCCGTGTTCAAGCAAAATGCACCAGTTGAACTGTGTATAAAGGAGATCAATTTAGTAACAATTCCACTGCTAATGGTTGTACAAAATCGAATTTATATGGCATAACACAGACTATACATTATGGTCAATGGTATGGTCAATTTTCACAACAAGTGGGTTCTCCATTTGTCTGTTTACTTGTCTCCACGTCCAGAGCAACCGATCTCTAGGCATCCTCACCATTACCAATTTATTAAGTGTGATGTATATATATAATTTTTTCTCCAGGTTTGTCATATTGCTGTTATTATCAATTGTAGCACCATGTTTCCCATGACTAGGTGGGAAGCAACCCATGTGGAAGGAGGTGAAAATATCTTGTAAATATTAATGTATTGTAAATATTGACCCATGAGCCTTAGCAAATAAGATGAGTTATTAATTTTTTTTTTTTTTTGCTTTTTTTTGATGTGCAAGGGAAGGAATCTGTCGTAACAGAAAGATGGGGGGTTACAATGTAATAGGCATTTTTACGACCAACGGCGACAGTCCGTCTGGACCAACAATAGCTGAAGAGATTTTCTCAACAAAGGCCCATTGGAGGGATAAGATAAATATAAATTTTTTAACTCAAGATGGCGGAGGAGGCAACAACACCGTGAGAACACCAGAAGCTAAACGCTCTGATTGCGTGGATCTTCGTACCGCCCCACAGATAAACTCGCCAGCCAACGGCCGACGGGAAGCGCCCTGGTTGGGAGAAATTTAAGAAAAGATGGGAGGCCAATTGAGTCTGAATTGGTCAAGACCTCCCATCAAATCAGCAAGGGGCTTTTGGTGAGTTAAAACCAAAAACATCGTCAGAGAACAGGAGAGTTACATAAGAACTGCATCAGAGCATGGTCAGAGAACACACGAGAGTTACATAAGAACTGCATCAGAGCATCGTCAGAGAACACGAGAGTTACATAAGAACTACATCAGAGCATCATCAGATCTGGACAGAGGTGATCAGTTTTTCCCTGAAACCACTTCATCTTCCAAGGCAGAGATGGGCCCCTTCTGTACAATTTTTGATTGACAACATCTGCCGTCTATAAAATAGGCGCGGCAGGCCTCTTCTGCAAGCAGGACTATGATGATCACCATTCGCTTCCGGACGAAGAAGGATCGCCCACCGACACATATGGACTAAAATTCACAACAAGTGCTGCCGTTGGATCCGGACATGGTTCGTTCCCTGCACATTTCATTTTCCTTTTTAATAGTAGTCTCATGGGCCTAAGTTAATATCTATATAAGTGAATAAATTAATCTAGTTAACCAAAAGAATTTGTGTTTTATTGTCTATGCCACTTTGCGTATCACGCGCCCTGATGTCGTGATCCTGGTCACGGCACCAACCGTTGAAAGCACACATGTTAGCCACCCATTCGTGACGAAAGTCAATACGCGCAGAATTAAAATTTTGCCTGAACGGCTAGAGCATTTAAAGTAAAACAAAAAAAAAAAAAAAATGATAATCACAGTAATGTTAGCAACAATGGGTAAAAATTGTCATTGCAACAACCATAAATAAACAGGAATAAATTGTTTATGAATGCACAACATTGAAACTTACCGCATGATTTTCGGATGCTTTGAAGAAAAATTCCAGTCATCAATGCAGCTACATTCTGCTTTAAGTTAGACTCAGCCGAAGAGCGCTGTAAACCATAAAATAGACATAATATTGGGGGCATAAAAGAAAGGCAGGTGAATAATATTTGGTTCTGTAAGGGGAAATGAGTATTAATGATGAGATTAATAAGAAAAGATTAATAATTAGAGGAACGAAATCACCACTTGAGTATAATAAGTGCAGTTATTCCATGTGACCAGCCACTTTGTTCGCAGAAAGGACTGGAAGAGAGAAGGGGTTTTGTTAAACCGTCAGGGGACGTTTGGTCAACAGGATGTGACGTCATCAATGCCTCAGGTAGGAGCACAAGTAAAAAAAGACCCGTTAGGGAAGCATTGCGAACGAAAGGGGGTTCGAAATCACGTGTTCTACTCAGGCGAGGTCAGGATAAATCCGTTTTGCCCAACGGGGGGCTTTTTCTCAGAAGGAGTGCAAAAGAAAGCAAAGCCTAAGAAAAAGAAAGAAAAAGGGAAATTGCTATGACAGAAAAAGAGGGTTGAAATTGGAAAGGATTGGTTGTAAGGAAATATGGTGGCTTGCCAAAAATATTGACAATGTGCTTTCAATGTATAAGTTATCTGAATTATTTAATGCATTTAATGAAACTCATAAGTTTAATATGAGAGTAAAAGTTTCTTACTATACAAATGAATATTCCTAGTGATTGCTCGTAGAAATAAAAAGTAATAATGTTTTTACTTTCTTTCCTCATGAGTTCACGGATGGGAATGATTTATTAAAAATAGATATGAATTGTACTAAAATTTATTGCACCATGAGACTAATTGACTTCAGTTGAATAAAGATATGTCAGCTGCGTGCAGGGAATGATGTTCCATTTCAACATTCTGAAAAAAAAAAAAAAAAAACACGAGGATATTTGAACTGTGTAGCTCAAAGTGCAGTCAATTTCGGACTCATGTGCCTCTTCCGTGTTCAAGCAAAATGCACCAGTTGAACTGTGTATAAAGGAGATCAATTTAGTAACAATTCCACTGCTAATGGTTGTACAAAATCGAATTTATATGGCATAACACAGACTATACATTATGGTCAATGGTATGGTCAATTTTCACAACAAGTGGGTTCTCCATTTGTCTGTTTACTTGTCTCCACGTCCAGAGCAACCGATCTCTAGGCATCCTCACCATTACTAATTTATTAAGTGTGATGTATATATATAATTTTTTCTCCAGGTTTGTCATATTGCTGTTATTATCAATTGTAGCACCATGTTTCCCATGACTAGGTGGGAAGCAACCCATGTGGAAGGAGGTGAAAATATCTTGTAAATATTAATGTATTGTAAATATTGACCCATGAGCCTTAACAAATAAGATGAGTTATTAATTTTTTTTTTTGCTTTTTTTTGATGTGCAAGGGAAGGAATCTGTCGTAACAGAAAGATGGGGGGTTACAATGTAATAGGCATTTTTACGACCAGCGGCGACAGTCCGTCTGGACCAACAATAGCTGAAGAGATTTTCTCAACAAAGGCCCATTGGAGGGATAAGATAAATATAATTTTTTTAACTCAAGATGGCGGAGGAGGCAACAACACCGTGAGAACACCAGAAGCTAAACGCTCTGATTGCGTGGATCTTCGTACCGCCCCACAGATAAACTCGCCAGCCAACGGCCGACGGGAAGCACCCTGGTTGGGAGAAATTTAAGAAAAGATGGGAGGCCAATTGAGTCTGAATTGGTCAAGACCTCCCATCAAATCAGCAAGGGGCTTTTGGTGAGTTAAAACCAAAAACATCGTCAGAGAACAGGAGAGTTACATAAGAACTGCATCAGAGCATGGTCAGAGAACACACGAGAGTTACATAAGAACTGCATCAGAGCATCGTCAGAGAACACGAGAGTTACATAAGAACTACATCAGAGCATCATCAGATCTGGATAGAAGTGATCAGTTTTTCCCTGAAACCACTTCATCTTCCAAGGCAGAGATGGGCCCCTTCTGTACAATTTTTGATTGACAACATCTGCCGTCTATAAAATAGGCGCGGCAGGCCTCTTCTGCAAGCAGTACTATGATGATCACCATTCGCTTCCGGACGAAGAAGGATCGCCCACCGACACATATGGACTAAAATTCACAACAAGTGCTGCCGTTGGATCCGGACATGGTTCGTTCCCTGCACATTTCATTTTCCTTTTTAATAGTAGTCTCATGGGCCTAAGTTAATATCTATATAAGTGAATAAATTAATCTAGTTAACCAAAAGAATTTGTGTTTTATTGTCTATGCCACTTTGCGTATCACGCGCACTGATGTCGTGATCCTGGTCACGGCACCAACCGTTGAAAGCACACATGTTAGCCACCCATTCGTGACGAAAGTCAATACGCGCAGAATTAAAATTTTGCCTGAACGGCTAGAGCATTTAAAGTAAAACAAAAAAAAAAAAAAAAAAAAAACTGATAATCACAGTAATGTTAGCAACAATGGGTAAAAATTATCATTGCAACAACCATAAATAAACAGGAATAAATTGTTTATGAATGCACAACATTGAAACTTACCGCATGATTTTCGGATGCTTTGAAGAAAAATTCCAGTCATCAATGCAGCTACATTCTGCTTTAAGTTAGACTCAGCCGAAGAGCGCTGTAAACCATAAAATAGACATAATATTGGGGGCATAAAAGAAAGGCAGGTGAATAATATTTGGTTCTGTAAGGGGAAATGAGTATTAATGATGAGATTAATAAGAAAAGATTAATAATTAGAGGAACGAAATCACCACTTGAGTATAATAAGTGCAGTTATTCCATGTAACCAGCCACTTTGTTCGCAGAAAGGACTGGAAGAGAGAAGGGGTTTTGTTAAACCGTCAGGGGACGTTTGGTCAACAGGATGTGACGTCATCAATGCCTCAGGTAGGAGCACAAGTAAAAAAAGACCCGTTAGGGAAGCATTGCGAACGAAAGGGGGTTCGAAATCACGTGTTCTACTCAGGCGAGGTCAGGAGAAATCCGTTTTGCCCAACGGGGGGCTTTTTCTCAGAAGGAGTGCAAAAGAAAGCAAAGCCTAAGAAAAAGAAAGAAAAAGGGAAATTGCTATGACAGAAAAAGAGGGTTGAAATTGGAAAGGATTGGTTGTAAGGAAATATGGTGGCTTGCCAAAAATATTGACAATGTGCTTTCAATGTATAAGTTATCTGAAGTATTTAATGCATTTAATGAAACTCATAAGTTTAATATGAGAATAAAAGTTTCCTACTATACAAATGAATATTCCTAGTGATTGCTCGTAGAAATAAAAAGTAATAATGTTTTTACTTTCTTTCCTCATGAGTTCACGGAGGGGAATGATTTATTAAAAATAGATATGAATTGTACTAAAATTTATTGCACCAGGAGACTAATTGACTTCAGTTGAATAAAGATATGTCAGCTGCGTGCAGGGAATGATGTTCCATTTCAACATTCTGAAAAAAAAAAAAAAAAAAAAACACGAGGATATTTGAACTGTGTAGCTCAAAGTGCAGTCAATTTCGGACTCATGTGCCTCTTCCGTGTTCAAGCAAAATGCACCAGTTGAACTGTGTATAAAGGAGATCAATTTAGTAACAATTCCACTGCTAATGGTTGTACAAAATCGAATTTATATGGCATAACACAGACTATACATTATGGTCAATGGTATGGTCAATTTTCACAACAAGTGGGTTCTCCATTTGTCTGTTTACTTGTCTCCACGTCCAGAGCAACCGATCTCTAGGCATCCTCACCATTACTAATTTATTAAGTGTGATGTATATATATAATTTTTTCTCCAGGTTTGTCATATTGCTGTTATTATCAATTGTAGCACCATGTTTCCCATGACTATGTGGGAAGCAACCCATGTGGAAGGAGGTGAAAATATCTTGTAAATATTAATGTATTGTAAATATTGACCCATGAGCCTTAGCAAATAAGATGAGTTATTAATTTTTTTTTTTTGCTTTTTTTTGATGTGCAAGGGAAGGAATCTGTCGTAACAGAAAGATGGGGGGTTACAATGTAATAGGCATTTTTACGACCAGCGGCGACAGTCCGTCTGGACCAACAATAGCTGAAGAGATTTTCTCAACAAAGGCCCATTGGAGGGATAAGATAAATATAAATTTTTTAACTCAAGATGGCGGAGGAGGCAACAACACCGTGAGAACACCAGAAGCTAAACGCTCTGATTGCGTGGATCTTCGTACCGCCCCACAGATAAACTCGCCAGCCAACGGCCGACGGGAAGCGCCCTGGTTGGGAGAAATTTAAGAAAAGATGGGAGGCCAATTGAGTCTGAATTGGTCAAGACCTCCCATCAAATCAGCAAGGGGCTTTTGGTGAGTTAAAACCAAAAACATCGTCAGAGAACAGGAGAGTTACATAAGAACTGCATCAGAGCATGGTCAGAGAACACACGAGAGTTACATAAGAACTGAATCAGAGCATCGTCAGAGAACACGAGAGTTACATAAGAACTACATCAGAGCATCATCAGATCTGGACAGAGGTGATCAGTTTTTCCCTGAAACCACTTCATCTTCCAAGGCAGAGATGGGCCCCTTCTGTACAATTTTTGATTGACAACATCTGCCGTCTATAAAATAGGCGCGGCAGGCCTCTTCTGCAAGCAGGACTATGATGATCACCATTCGCTTCCGGACGAAGAAGGATCGCCCACCGACACATATGGACTAAAATTCACAACAAGTGCTGCCGTTGGATCCGGACATGGTTCGTTCCCTGCACATTTCATTTTCCTTTTTAATAGTAGTCTCATGGGCCTAAGTTAATATCTATATAAGTGAATAAATTAATCTAGTTAACCAAAAGAATTTGTGTTTTATTGTCTATGCCACTTTGCGTATCACGCGCCCTGATGTCGTGATCCTGGTCACGGCACCAACCGTTGAAAGCACACATGTTAGCCACCCATTCGTGACGAAAGTCAATACGCGCAGAATTAAAATTTTGCCTGAACGGCTAGAGCATTTAAAGTAAAACAAAAAAAAAAAAACTGATAATCACAGTAATGTTAGCAACAATGGGTAAAAATTATCATTGCAACAACCATAAATAAACAGGAATAAATTGTTTATGAATGCACAACATTGAAACTTAGCGCATGATTTTCGGATGCTTTGAAGAAAAATTCCAGTCATCAATGCAGCTACATTCTGCTTTAAGTTAGACTCAGCCGAAGAGCGCTGTAAACCATAAAATAGACATAATATTGGGGCATAAAAGAAAGGCAGGTGAATAATATTTGGTTCTGTAAGGGGAAATGAGTATTAATGATGAGATTAATAAGAAAAGATTAATAATTAGAGGAACGAAATCACCACTTGAGTATAATAAGTGCAGTTATTCCATGTGACCAGCCACTTTGTTCGCAGAAAGGACTGGAAGAGAGAAGGGGTTTTGTTAAACCGTCAGGGGACGTTTGGTCAACAGGATGTGACGTCATTAATGCCTCAGGTAGGAGCACAAGTAAAAAAAGACCCGTTAGGGAAGCATTGCGAACGAAAGGGGGTTCGAAATCACGTGTTCTACTCAGGCGAGGTCAGGAGAAATCCGTTTTGCCCAACGGGGGGCTTTTTCTCAGAAGGAGTGCAAAAGAAAGCAAAGCCTAAGAAAAAGAAAGAAAAAGGGAAATTGCTATGACAGAAAAAGAGGGTTGAAATTGGAAAGGATTGGTTGTAAGGAAATATGGTGGCTTGCCAAAAATATTGACAATGTGCTTTCAATGTATAAGTTATCTGAAGTATTTAATGCATTTAATAAAACTCATAAGTTTAATATGAGAATAAAAGTTTCCTACTATACAAATGAATATTCCTAGTGATTGCTCGTAGAAATAAAAAGTAATAATGTTTTTACTTTCTTTCCTCATGAGTTCACGGAGGGGAATGATTTATTAAAAATAGATATGAATTGTACTAAAATTTATTGCACCATGAGAATAATTGACTTCAGTTGAATAAAGATATGTCAGCTGCGTGCAGGGAATGATGTTCCATTTCAACATTCTGAAAAAAAAAAAAAAAAAACACGAGGATATTTGAACTGTGTAGCTCAAAGTGCAGTCAATTTCGGACTCATGTGCCTCTTCCGTGTTCAAGCAAAATGCACCAGTTGAACTGTGTATAAAGGAGATCAATTTAGTAACAATTCCACTGCTAATGGTTGTACAAAATCGAATTTATATGGCATAACACAGACTATACATTATGGTCAATGGTATGGTCAATTTTCACAACAAGTGGGTTCTCCATTTGTCTGTTTACTTGTCTCCACGTCCAGAGCAACCGATCTCTAGGCATCCTCACCATTACCAATTTATTAAGTGTGATGTATATATATAATTTTTTCTCCAGGTTTGTCATATTGCTGTTATTATCAATTGTAGCACCATGTTTCCCATGACTAGGTGGGAAACAACCCATGTGGAAGGAGGTGAAAATATCTTGTAAATATTAATGTATTGTAAATATTGACCCATGAGCCTTAGCAAATAAGATGAGTTATTAATTTTTTTTTTGCTTTTTTTTGATGTGCAAGGGAAGGAATCTGTCGTAACAGAAAGATGGGGGGTTACAATGTAATAGGCATTTTTACGACCAGCGGCGACAGTCCGTCTGGACCAACAATAGCTGAAGAGATTTTCTCAACAAAGGCCCATTGGAGGGATAAGATAAATATAAATTTTATAACTCAAGATGGCGGAGGAGGCAACAACACCGTGAGAACACCAGAAGCTAAACGCTCTGATTGCGTGGATCTTCGTACCGCCCCACAGATAAACTCGCCAGCCAACGGCCGACGGGAAGCGCCCTGGTTGGGAGAAATTTAAGAAAAGATGGGAGGCCAATTGAGTCTGAATTGGTCAAGACCTCCTATCACATCAGCAAGGGGCTTTTGGTGAGTTAAAACCAAAAACATCGTCAGAGAACAGGAGAGTTACATAAGAACTGCATCAGAGCATGGTCAGAGAACACACGAGAGTTACATAAGAACTGCATCAGAGCATCGTCAGAGAACACGAGAGTTACATAAGAACTACATCAGAGCATCATCAGATCTGGACAGAGGTGATCAGTTTTTCCCTGAAACCACTTCATCTTCCAAGGCAGAGATGGGCCCCTTCTGTACAATTTTTGATTGACAACATCTGCCGTCTATAAAATAGGCGCGGCAGGCCTCTTCTGCAAGCAGGACTATGATGATCACCATTCGCTTCCGGACGAGGAAGGATCGCCCACCGACACATATGGACTAAAATTCATAACAAGTGCTGCCGTTGGATCCGGACATGGTTCGTTCCCTGCACATTTCATTTTCCTTTTTAATAGTAGTCTCATGGGCCTAAGTTAATATCTATATAAGTGAATAAATTAATCTAGTTAACCAAAAGAATTTGTGTTTTATTGTCTATGCCACTTTGCGTATCACGCGCCCTGATGTCGTGAACCTGGCCGCGACACGATATAATTATATAAGTTTGTGTTCGGCAATTATTTATTTAAACCAGAGACGTTAGAAATTGAGAGACTTTTCTGACACTTCATTTCTTACTTAAAGTCGAAGTTTTTGTGTGACTCCTGAGAGGCCGTGTAAATGATTAATTTGTGCATAAAACGATAAATTTTGTCAAGAATTTTATTTTAAATTATTTTTAAATGTGTGCAGTAAAATGGTTGTTGCTTTTAAGTGTAATCGCTATTTATTCAAGCCAATTTGATCAGCATGTCTAACGAATTGAAAGGTAATCAACATTGTATTGCTTTTGAAATATCTAAGTTTTCTTTTGGGCATAAAAATAGTTTTTTCTTTTGAAATATTTGTTTTAACGTATGAAAATGAGTGTATTAAATAACATATTACCAAAGACAAATGACACCTTTTTCATCAAATTATAGCTTGTATAAGGGGAGGTAGACTCGTTTCCTTGGCGGCTGAACTCTGTTACTTTTTCATTTCTTTCACTTGCTGCATTTTAATGTACATTGTTTACTAATTATTGGTTTTGAGAAACGTTGTTTGCTTATATACCCCCTTGTTTTGTGTTAAAATATTGCTATTCCCCCGAAAGGTGTCTTGTTAATTAGAATTACGAAAATTAAGTGTCTAGTAAATAATTCGGAAATAATTTGCTCTGTAACGTTTGCAGTTTTTTCTGCATCATATAATTTTCCTTATAAATGGGAAACATTTAAAGAGATGTCTAGTCCGGAAAAGTTACGATGTTATAACTATTATTTAAAGTATAAAATGAGAGATAAATTATTTATAATGCATGTTTAATTCAAATTATGTGCTTACTACCAGCGTTATTACTGGGTTGCTAAGAAATAAATTTTGCTTAACCCTGGACGACCAAAATCTATTTATTTTTAGAGCAGAAATTTGATTTTTAAACACATACTACTATTTTAGACAGTACTGATGCTAGCATTTCATGATAAAGGGAACACAATTCATAGGAATTCCTGGACAGAAAAGCTGAGACTTACAAAATTATACGACGCTTTATTCTGATGGCAAAATTATCAATGAAATGAAAACCAATCCATTAAGAGACACGAAATAAAGTGTTTAATGGATCTTTGCTATAATTCAAATAAACGATTACCGATAAATGGTTATCCGGTATTCAGTATTTCTTTTTTTTATTATTATCACTTTTGGTAACTCACTTCGGGAAAAATTCTTTTGTGGATGAAGAAAGGGCACTGTTGCGTTCAACAGATAGAATCAATTATCATGATGTCTTCACTTTCAGAATAAAGCACTGATGATTTATTTTTTTGAGAGAATGAGAATAATCATGATTTCTATTCTGAAACTTTAGTTCAACTTTTTAACGAGTTCTTTTCTATAAAAGGAGATATTTTGCGATTTAATATAGTTCAGTTCTGTTTTGTTAATGTAAGGATTATTTACTATTTTTTCGACATTATTTGGAGGAAAATAATTGTGTTTACTCACTTGGCTTTTTGAAAAGATTGATTTGAAAATGGTATCCAATCTCTAACCTAATTTGTTGAATTTTTAGACTTTGCTAGGACATTTTATTAATGTTCTTTTGATTACAGAAGAGCGGGAGAAAAGATTTTCTTTTTTGCTTTAATAGGAAATAAAGAATAATTTATAACATTACTATTGTTATTATTTTGTTTTATTGCGGTCTGAGGAAACATTAAACGTGTACTCTATTATAAACTATCTGACATAATTGGTATCATTTAACGAAGAAGTATTGAAATTACATGAGATGTACATATAGGGTATCAATAAAATGCGTAATCTTTTCGCGTAGGTTCATGCCACTTATTTAGCTATATTTATTTATATATTTACACACACACACGCACATGCATGTTAATTTATTGCTCTATTTAGTGTGGTTTTTAAAAAGTAAATAGGAATATTTAAATTGTTTCTTTTTAAAAGGAGAATAAACAGCAATTTACAATTTTTTACAAAGTTTTGAGAGAAAAAAAAACGTAATCTAATATAAAGCGGAAAAAATCCACTTTTCCCAACTTTAAGCCTTGAAACAAAACACAAATTCTTTGACTTCTATCAGTTACTAGTAGCATTATCTTCTTTTCAAAATGTAGGGCTTAGTTTAAAAACAGCTCTCCTAAAACTTAAGCCGATTTCCTGAATATAAATACAAAACCAAAAGAATAAATTACGTTGTCATTATTACGCTTAGAAATATAATGCCTTCTAAATTTTTATTTTGACTGTACAATTTGATGCCTGGAAAACTGTTGGCTTTGGAAATATGATTCTTGAAAACAGTTATTTTTTTGTCTACCGAATTTTTTACTTTCAAATTTAGCGAAAAGTCCAAAACTTTAAAATTTTAAAATAAAAGAATTAACATTTCTTTATCGTTTGATTTCCAAGTAATATTTCTGGCAAAAAACATGAAATAAAAATTCCTATACTTTTTTTAATTAGGCCTTCAATCGTTAAAAGCTTAAGAGAAAAACACGAAGAGTAGTAAGCGTCGAAACGTGTGTGAAAATATTTTGGAGTAGAAAAAGTCAACGAATATTTCATAATTTTATTTTTCTTTTCTTGTAACTACATTTTGTACCAAGTATTTTTATTTAATTTATTAGAACATTTTATGCACATTAATAAACGGTATTTTCACAATTTTGATGCTTGTTTAAGAAATTGTCGCGTCAGTTTTATCAGGAATTTGGCAGTTAGAAAAACTAGAAGGGGAAACTAGGGATGTTTTACTATAGGGGAGGTTTGAACCATCCAGTGTTTTCCATACTTAGGCAGTTGCTCCGCTGATGAGCATCATACGGTAATGTGAAACTAAGCAGCATGGCACGTATGTCCTATCAGTAAGCTATTTACGTCCCGCAGAGGGTAGCTTTTAGGGAACCATAACCCTCCAATGATATTCTTTTAGTATAAAGATATCAATTAGGGCCAAGTCCACGCATTAAGAGGTAGGGGAGCTGGGCTGGCGGGGTTGTTGTACGCATATCAGTCCAGAAGAACTGCCTCGGCGCAACTGGGGCCACCGTAGTCGACCGACGGCCATCGGCTCTCTACCTAAGGCTTCTGCTAAGAGGTGCAAGGGTGTCCGATGGAGAAAAGTAAGCTATTTACAACTAAGAACTCGATATTAGATCACCCGCATATAGGATCAGCCAACATATAAGGTCACTTTTATATAAGGTCGAAAGATAATAGTTTTGATTTGAGAAAAGCAGCTACTTGTCAAGTACAGTTCGTCAAGCATATTATTAAAAACAGAAAGAAAGCATCCATCACTGAAAGAATGCGCATATATATTCGCTGTACTAAATGCGAAAACTCTATACGTGGTTTAAATTTTACCTCTAAGCAAACGGTTCTCAAACTGTGGTACGCGTACCATTAGTACTACGCGAAGCTTCTTCAGGTGGTACGCGCACAAGCAAAAAAAAAAAAAAAAAAGATAGAGTGGGTTGTGTTGCTTTCTGTTTTGGTGGTGCTCGGGCAATGACAGAGAAACACGGAAGTGTTTTTGCCGAAATAAAATCTTTGACAGAAACCTGCATTTTCGTTCATTGCAGCATCATTAAACAACAGGTGTCGGCCTGAGCCATTTAAATGTGCTTTAAGGGAATCTGTCAAGGTGGACAACTTTATTAAATCACGGGCTATAATCTATTAGAATTATATTCTATATATACATTTATATTCGCAGTGGTACGCAAATGGTTTGCAAGAATAGTGGTGGTACGCGAAAAAAAAAAGATTGGGAACCACTGCTCTAAGCTATTTTTTCTTACTGCAAATGTTGCTGTTTATCAGATTAAATGACTTTTAGTGCCTCAGTTACACAATATATTATTATTTTAAAAAATATATGAGGCAGTGAGAAGCAGAGGGATGTAAGTGACCAAATGGCGATTCTGAGTAAAATACGTTCAAAGTTTGGATCTTATGGGAGCTTCAATGTTAATTTTTTTTTCTAAATCACGTTGCTGTAAAGCACACGTTAGATCTATCACTAACATATCTCGTCACAATACAGGATGGTGCTTTCCCTGTGAATTGCCCCAGCTATCTAAAAATTTTCAATTTTGTCACCTACACCCCTTTGCTTCTAGGTGCTTCATATTAGGCACTTGAGCTGAAATTTTGTCAAATACATACAAACGAAAATGATTTTTTTTATATACCAGCATGATTCTCAAATAAATGTCGCCTAGAAGCTGAAATTATGAAAACTGAACCAACCTGTTTACGAGATAAATTATGGTAGCCTTGGGATGGGGGAGGGGGGGGGGGAGTTAAGACGACGCATTTTTCTGTGATTAAAGTACAATTTATGATTTACTCATTAAAATAACGTACATTTGTAACATTTTGCTTCCAACTGTAAGCAAACAGTTATTAGGAAAACATCGGTTTTCATAACATTTAACTTTTTTCGTGGAAATAATATCTCAACAAGCGATTGAAAATATATATTCGATTTTGATTCAGAAAATACGTATATCCATCGTTTTTAGTCTGTTAAATTGTAAACGTTTTGTTATTACGCAAAATTAATCAACGTAAAAAAAGGTGTAATCATTAGCACTCAAGAATAATAAATGAATGAGAGAAAGAAAAAAAAGCATTTACATTAAATTAAGTTATTTTCGCAGTCAATAAAATCGGTGAGAAGAGTCATTAAATGGATAAAATTTATGAGACATATAAATAAAAAGCTACTTTTTTGTTTTCCCTATTTTTTCCATTTGTCTGCTTGTTAATTGTCACATTATTTTTCGTTCTTAAAAACTTATGAGAATTTATTGAGGCATATACTTTATTTATTTTGTATTTAAGGATGAATAACGGGTAGACTTCTTTTCAAAAATATTACAGACTACCTACTAACTAGGAATACTTTTTCAAAAATATTACCTACCTACATTCAAAAATATTACAGAACAACCTTACATTTTTAATAAGAAGTTTATTGCTTAACTAATTTTTGTTTAATAACCAGAAATTAATTTAGCATGACTCTGAATTTTGCTGTAGGATCCGAAACCTAGTATGATATTATATATACAGCGAGGAAATAATTGTTTTCAACGGTACTATTTATTTTGATCTGCGTTTTTCAATTTATTATGATATTTTGCTCAGTTTTGCTTTTTTTCAAAGAAAAAGATCGATGAGTTCCTTTATTATTATTTAAGTTTTGACATTGATTTCGTTGCTTTATGTCACTTTGTGTTTCGCATGCCTTTATCGACACAATACATTGGAAAATTATACTCTTTAATTAAATCTTTTTTTTTACAATTATTTTCTTCTTTCTTACCGTGCTGTTCTTTTATGCTTTTTTGTATGAAAAATGTCATAAAACGTTATTATTTAAAAGGATATAATCTTTCTTCCATTTAATATGTTGTCAATTATTGTCATAATGCATGAAAAATATTATTTATGACACATTTGTTTCATTTATAATTTTTCCGCAAAGTACTATGGCTTTCGGTTTGTACAACTGTTAAAAACCAACTATAAACAACTCAGCTGCAGTTTTCTCTCTACATGCATGTAGATAATAGTTTGTTTTAGCTTGGCGTCGAAAAACAAAAACTAATAAATAATTTTTAAAAAGAGAGAAAATCAAACAACTTCCTTTTGGTATGAACATTGGACAATTGCAACTTTAAATTCTAAATACGTAAACTTTTTTTAACGAAAGGATATTTAAACGTAAACAAAGTGCATTTAAAAGGCAATTACACAATTTCATAGAAATCTTGCAATTTATTAAATTAAGTATTATTTCGCAATTATTTTATCTGATAAATATTTTTTTGTTGTTGTTAAGCAATAAAAACTTTGTTTCAAACATTTGAAATAAAATACCGTGCAGTTCTTTTATGATGCTATAATTATGAAAACTTTTCATGCATTTTAAACAACTTATTTTCTGCATTCATTTTTTTCATTAATTATAAATTACTTCTCAAATTCTGTTAACTGACAGAAATAAATTGCACAAGAATAAAATGCAATTAAATTAGCAGGATGAATTTCATACCCCCAAAAAAAATCTAACTATCATACATACACTCTTAATTGCGGCAATTGAACTGAAATGTATGGATTTAAGTTTGGAGAATGCTTTTATGTCTGTTGTAATTCGACTCTCTATATATATTTATCCAAAAGAAAAATAATTCACTGTTATTGTCGTTATTCAGTTTTTTATATATCCATTTGTGTTTGAAACCTTTTTCTTTTAAACATTTTCCAGTTCTATAAGCCAGTACTATTTACCCAGTGGAGAAACCTTAAGTAACTTAAATGCATTGGAATTTGCAGGCTTGGTTATTAATCCAACAGCAGCTTGCACGCGCCGTCTGATACCGTGTTGAAGTCGCACATTTTTTACTGCTCATGCTCCAGTTATCGCAACGATGTCAACATCATGCGCATGTGTACTAATGAGTCATGCTTAGTAATGAGAGACAGCTTGTACTAATGAAATTGAGCGTGACGTTCGCTTAAAAACAAAGCCTTAAAAGAAATTACCAGAACCTAAAATAGGCTTCTCGGCACGGTTCAGGAAACTTTGCGAAATGTTCTGCAAAAATAACGCATGTAAATTTTTCTAATTACTTGTCAATAAAAAGAAATTCCGTGCTACGTTTTTTTTTTTGCTATAAAGTATGTTTTTTTTTGGTCAGTAGTTTATCTGATACTTTTCACTGTTGTATTTTTCTAATAATTGCTCACTTTCTTATGTTACTAATGTATTACACGTTACACTCTAACGACTCATTACCTTGTTTTCAAAACTGTTATTTATCTTATGACTCATTCTATGTGCAAATTTGTATATATGTGTTGATTGCTTGCTCTCATCTGCAAATGTTTATCATTCTGTTTTCTCTGTTTTTCTGTGTTGTTTTGTATCAAAATTGTATTCCCTGCTCCGCTTTCAATAAAGATAATAGTACCCCGATCACAGTACCTATAAGGTAAAACTGAGAAGCATTGAAAGCCAGTCGGATCGTGATTGGGGGCAATTTTCCAATTTTCTACGTTTTTTTTGGTCAACAAATGCATGTTGATGACCATGGAAAGTTTTGTTGTTAGAAAAGCTCATTTTCCTTCCAATCTCTTACCATATTCATTATAACAAACTATAGGGAACATATACACAGTTCCTTTACAAATCTAAGGAAAAATGAAAACTTAATCACTATTTTCTTTTTATGAAGTTGCTTGTGTATATGATATGCATTTTTTTTCCATATAAACATTAGTAATTTACGTAAAAGGCAAAAATCATATATTCTGACCAATGTATTCGTTTGAACATTTAATGGCAAAGAGAAAAACTAATTACTTTTTTTTCTTCCTTGCACTTACACAATCTTCCAGATTAAAAGTGGAGGCTTAATTTTCCCATCGGAAAAGTTGTATCTTAATGCACTTTGTTGAAAGCCGTCGTTAACGTAATTGTTTCTGCTCGTTTTACAGCGCCAAGTTTCCGAAAAGTAAATCTGATTATTCTTTTGTTAGGTTTCGGAAGATCTTGAACTCACTGAGCACATATTGGTAATCGCTTACTTAAATCGCCCACTGGGGCTCATTATCCTGTTCCTTTCTGTTTTTTTTCTTTCACTTACCATCCAATGAAAATTAATCGTAGATAAAAATGTCTAGATTTTGTTCTAGAACTAAAGTTATTAACATAAGATTTCATAAAGCTTCCTTTTTTCCCTTTTTAACTCTTTAAATATTCCAAATTCAATTTTACGATTATTTACCTGAAGTGAACCCCATCCATACATATTGCAACAAATGAAAATTTTTCTTCTAACTTCTGTTTTTAAATGACGAAATAAATGATGAACAAGTATATTGTTGGTCATCACTTTTTCTTTCGGCAAAATAAACTACATTTTAAAATGCACGTGGTCGTGCATATGAAAAAGTTTGCATTAAAATTTCAGGCATAGCAGGGAGGGAGTTCAGAAAGGTAGTGCAGAAAGATAAAATTTAGGTATAATATGTGTTACAAATGTATTAAATTAAATAACTAACTCTGGCCGCTCAGTCAAAATGATGAGAGATTATCGCTAGTTGAAATATTAAAACAAAACAAACTGTTATCAAACAGAAAAACTAAAACGTCTAAAAGTTAAACGTTCGAGGCTGAACTTGAAGAATTTAATGAATTACTGTCGACTTTCCACGGCTGGGTAATATATAATCTAGTAATATATAATTGCTTTAAAATTGTTAATATTACTGCTTAAAATTAGGAACAACATTCCAAGTTTTTTAAACGTTAAAAATACGTACAATCCATTTTTAATATTGTTTACAAAACTGCGGAATTTTATGAAATTCCATGTACACCAGAATCTTGATATGCTTAAAATATACATCATGAAAAAGAGACGGATTTTAGACAAAAAAAAATAGCATGTATGCTTAAAAAATAGCCTGCAAGCTAAGTACTACATAGCCTTTTTCAGATTTTGTCTTCCTGTAAAGTAATATTGCAAAGTACCGTGAGATTAAAAATAATTCTCAGAGGAAAATCAGCTCTGGATGAGTAGTAAAAGATTATTATTTAAGTTTAAACGAGGGAATATAGAATTGCATTTTTTTGGAAAATTATAAACATTAAATGTATAAAGCCACCAGGCAGGTATCCGTTTTTTCTGGATATTTTTCAGAATAATGAAATGCAAAAGAATGTGACGGTAAGCTAAATGAAAATAAAACGAAGTAGGAAAAATAATTAAAAGAAGTAAAGATTAGAGCATTCTGTTTCAGCTTGTGCATTCCTAGAATTAAAAACAAAAAATAGCAGTCTGAAAATAATCTAGGATTAGTTGTCAGTTTAAATTACAATGTGGGTTCATTTTCAGTACTAAAGTATTTATGTAATAAAAATGTTGCTATTAATTCTTATAAATCAACTAAGATATATGAAAACAATTGGTAATGATTTTTTTCTCCAAATTCCTACACTATTTTTTCCTCATTCAATTATGATTATATTATAAGTTTCCTGAACATTTGACTGTGTAGAACATAGTAAATTTTATGGTATTTGTGTAGGAAAAAACACTTTTTTTTGCTCTATGTAACACTGTTAGAAATTTCAGTTAAATAGCCGGCAGCAGTTTGTCCATCTAATTCACCGTTTAATTTATTGTTTGGAACATTTTTCTATCTTTACGGGACCTAAACCATTTCCAATCAGCTTGGTTAAAAAGCCGTAACTACAAAAGTTCACGGTTTTATAACAATTTAAAAATGGTTTTAAAAACTACATTCTTACGGTTTTCTAACCATTTCGAGGCGTAGAAACCGTAAACGAAGCGTGCGGGAGTCGACCCCCGGGTGTATGGTATAGCAACCTTGCGCTCTATTCCTTCGGCCACCTACGCCACTCAAAGCGGCCGCTTATTTATCAATAAATCTTCTTTTCTAACAGGCAAATTGCATTAAAATTGAGATTTCAGTTTTTTATTGGATCCAAAGTCATGTTTGGTCTAAATTTACTGTATGTTGACGAAAATCATTTTATTTGCTGCAAAAATTAAAATACAAACAGGTTCAGCAGCCCAAATTATGGGTTCGCTCATTTGCAAATAGTTCGGGAATCCGATGTTCAATTTTTGATTTACGTGTGTATGTGTTTCTATTTAGTAACCACTGCTTAAGCCACTTTTTTTCCTCTTTTTTACATACACATGCAGATTTGAACTGATAAATTTTTGTTCATATTTAACAACAACATACCACCAGTAAGGTTCCACAACCAAGATGGACACCAGTTTCTTATTGACTACGAGACCTACTGGCGTTTGTAAATTACGGTAAGTTAAACTTTGTTTAGGAGAAACAGAGGATAAGCGATTTTTTTCACAATCAGCGGTTTGAGTACCATCTTCTTAATGGCTATTCAACTGTTGTAATTAAATATGGTAAAATAACAATAAAATAAATGGTTATTTTACTATTTCCTTACGGACATTTTTAACAGTGAATTTCCGCTAAGTAACAATACTTATAAAACATAGCTTCCAAACAGATAGTAATACAAAGAAGATGCGATTAAAAATTGCATTCATAAATTTTATTTTTGTGCTTAACGTGTTTTCCCACTTAATTATAATAAATATTAAATTAGTTTCACTTAAGTGCAGTTTCTGTTGTTTCGTAAAAACGCAAGTAAAAATATTCTGGTTAAAATTATAAAATGAAATACTGAAGGCGCGTTTTCGTAGAAAGTTAGGGGACTCCACTCCTCTCTTCTCTCTCTACACACACAAGCACATACAGTAAAACCTGTTTTTGTGCGGTGGGATAGGGACCGCATAAAAGAAATCGCACAAAAAATATTCGGAAATTTTATAAATTCTTACATATAATAAACAACTTTGTACGATATACTACGTAAAATTTTTTTTATGCGGTGGATAGGGACCGCATAAAAAAAGTCTTACTTAGAAAATACATCAGTGATTTATGAAATAGATGAAAGAATGCTTCCAATTAAATTAAATAATTAAATTAGACCTAAAGAAATTGTAAAAATATTTAATTCTTCATTGTACATATACATGGAGAAGTTTTCAAATTATACATTAAATAGTTTGCTCCTACACATCGTAATCCAAAACGCGCATCTTCTTGTGACGAATTGGTTGAAAATCGCTTTCGTCGCTTGAAGATAGGATTTCAATTGATTTCTTTTTTGGTACCATGAAGTCAGTGATCAGTTTTTGTGACGACGGTCGACTGGCCAATTGCTTGTAAACGTCACGATAGTGAGACGTGCATGATCTCAGTTCTTTTTGGAATTTTAAGCGTTTTCCCGCATTGGTATCTATTTTAAGAAAATGCGTTTCCAATTTTTTAGAAATCTGGATTCCTGCATATATTTTATCTGCTGTAATAGATTCCGGTTTTCCTTGTCCATTTTCATAATCTATCAAACTATTGATAATGTCACTATCATCGATAGTTTGGTCCTCAATCCGTCAACGTCATTTTCGCCGAAATTATCAAAGCCTTATCCTATAATTTTTATTTATACAGTAAGCACATGGGCACTTACCATGTGCTTGCTGTATAAATAAAAATTATAATTAGTTGTCATTTTTAAATATGTATATGTACATTGATAGGAAACATTAAACTGGTGCTAACGCCGCTAAGATATACCGCATAAAAATAAATCGCACAAAAAAAATCGCACAAAAATAAAATCGCACAAAACCAATCTCACAAAAACAAAATCGCATAAAAACAGGTTTTACTGTATATATATATATGTGTGTGTGTGTGTGTGTGTGATTCTACAATTGCATTCAATCTTTGCACTTGTCTAATGGTATGATTGAAACGATTGAAATAGATTACAACACACGTAAAGAGCTGCGCAATAACATGAAATTGACTGAATTATTGAATTACTGGGAATTGACAATTCTAAAAATATTCTTCATTAGAAAAAAAAAGAACGAAAGCAGTAAATATAATGTGTTTCAAAAGAAGCTTGCACGATGACATACTCAAATTCAATAAAGTAGTTTCAATATTAAATTTAGTTAATATATTTACGTATATAAATATATATATATATGTAGAGTGCGAGGAGACATCGACGGCAGCGCCATCAGGCGGCAAGTAACGGAAGCGAGCAGTTTAGTGGGAGATCCGTCCTGAGTGAACGATCGAGCGCTGTGTGTACTTGAGTGTGGTGATGTTCTCAGTTGAAGTTCTTTCTGTAAATAGTGATTTGTAAATAGATAAGTGTAAATAGAGTAATTTTTATATCTTTCATGGTGAGTCGTTATTTAATTAGCCACTAGACCAGAACAAAGAGCAAAGTATATATATATATATATATATATATATATACATATATATATATATATATATATGTGATGTATATAAATATATATATCTATAAAAAGACAATGAAAACGCGTGCGCAATTAAAAAGAGACATAAATACTGGAAGAGAGAAAAAAGATGAAGATGCACCTTTTGTACTTGACTCCTTCTTTAGTAAGATTAAAAACAATGCTTTATTTATTTTTCTCGTACATTTTAGGTAATTATAAAGAAGTGGTCCTTAAAATTAAAGCAAACTGAAAAAAACAAAATTGAACACCCAAAACAAAGGAGCACTCTCAAACGAAAAACAATAAGATTACAATATCCATTGCAATCAATAAAACGCCTCTACTGAGGAAGCTGCTTTCCTCGTCACGTTTTAATAAGAGAAGGAGCTGAATTATTCCTAAGATTAATTACAAGACGCGTAACTAATATTCCTCACAATCTATGGAAAAAGCAATTAGTGATCAGGAATAAATATTTCTCTTCCAGGAATTTCTTTGTCGTCATAGTATCCCTAATTTGTGTCATCCTATTTATTTTCATTTTGAGCTTTCTTCCGAACAGAATAATGTAATTAGCCATTTTCAGCACACGTGGAATAGAAAGTTCGGCACAAACATTTCTAAGCCTCTTGAGTGGTTGTCTTCTTTAATACATATAGAAAATGGAGTAATCTTCTCAAGTTCTTTTGTTCTTAGAAAATAGATTTTTCCCTAATGACCCATCGAGCTAAAAAAAAAGAAAGGGAAAGTGCATTTTCCCCCCTTTTGCATTAAATGTCATTTCGCACCAATTAAAGAAATAAACTAAAAGGAAATGGGAAGAGTAGTTCCACGGTAAACTTAGAAGATTGTGAACAAAAAAAAAAACCCTTTTTTTTCCTGATTAGAAGCGTGCAACAATAATATAAAATTACGATTTTTTTACACTATAAGTTTGTAGAAACTACATCAACCGTCTTTAAAAATAATATAGACAATAAGTTCAGAAACTGCACTGTAAAAAATTTTAGTTCAAACTTTTACCAAAAATAAAAGGTATAAAATAATTTTTGGGAAAAAATAGAACCGACTTCAAACTATAAATTGCACTAAAAAGTAAAAAATCATATTATTCTTTTAAACAACTTCGATACGACTTTTAAACATAATTTTTGAAGTCGGTGCAAAATTATGACAGTCTAATTATAATTACTCCATGCGTTATTTTATATTGAAACTGTTGCAAACTCTACGCCATTTATATTTGTAATTGGTTCATAGTTACAAAAGGAATCATGCATCAAAATCCATCATAATTTTGCACCGACTTCAAAAATTATGTTTAAAAGTCGTATCGAAGTTGTTGAAAGCATAATTTGATTTTTTTCTTTTTAGCGCAATTTATAGTTTGAAGTCGGTTCTATTTCTTCCCAAAAAATATTTTATTTTATTCTTTTTAGTGTAAATACATTTTTGTATAAATACTCTATTTTTCAAACATACATATCAAAGGGGAAACCTTCTTTGAGGGAAGGACACTAAAAACTAACCGTTTGTATGATACATTTCGTTTTAAAATCGATTTTAAAGGGTTACTAGAGCAAGCAAACTTATTGGATTTAATTTCTTCTTCAGAGAAGCCTTCAGTCTATTTCTTGTTACAATTGCTTTTAATATTATATCTTAATGGCAACAACTCTTTTTTAAGAATGAGTTTCTTGTTTATTAACAATTTTCCCAACAAAGAAAAATCAAGCCTATCCTTTCCAATTAAAATGAAAAAATACTTTTTTTCACCCATAACGTTTTTTATAAAAAACAAATGTAGTCAAATTGATGTGCGATATTTGAGTTAGACGACCCTATATCGATCAAAGAAAAAATAATCAAAATCGGTTCATTTAGTCCAAAGTTATGGATGAAAAAGCAAAAAAATGACCACATTTCAGCTCATAACTTTTTTCCTAATTATCGAATATGGTCAAATCAAGGTATGGGACCTATGGGAAACCACCCTCAATCGATTAAAAAAAAATTCATGAAAATCGGCTCATCCGGTACGAAGTTATGAGTGCACAAACAAACAAACAAACAAACAAAAAAAAAAAAAAAACGAGATACATACAATATGAATTTATAACCTCCTTCCTTTGTGAAGTCGGTTAAAATTTCAGCTGCAACCAGCATTTGGTACTAAGTTGAACCATTATAATGGTGTAGTTGCATCTAGTTTCACAATGCATGTGAAACTAGAAACCATTATAATGATAAAAATAATTTAACTTTGTGCAAGTAAACAATAATAATAAAATTACACGTTAATTTAAAGCACAAATGAGCAATACAATGCAGACATATGTTTCGGGATTGCTTGGAATCCCTTTTTCAATGCGACAGGGAGCTTCTAGATGCAAAACATCCAAATGAAGCAGACAGAACAACAAAAACAAAGCTTATATAGCCTAAGAATTATCTGTAAACCAATGAGAATAAAGGCAGCTTGAAGTGGAAGTAGAAGTAGCAGGAAGACACCAATAAAAGAGCAACAAACAAATCCAGTTGAAAGTACAGGAAGTAAAAAGGAATATCAATAAAAATAAAGCAAAAAAGACGACAGCATGCATAAAAATTGCAAAAATAATAAAATAAAATACAAAGAATAAAATTGAAATAAAAATAAGTACAGAAACTACCAAAACAAAATGCAAAACAAAGTACACATGTAAAGGAGGGGGAGGGGAGGGAGGGAGGAAGGAGAAAAATAGACACAAAAAAGGAAAACAACAAGAAAACATAGAAAGAACAACAAATTAAAGAAATTTATGCCAGACCTGTGAAAAATAAGGAGTTGAGGAAGAATCATTAACCAAATTAGAACTATTCCTGTTAATATGATAAGCTTCCCAAAAGTCAAGCTCTAAAGGGGAAGAACATTTTTGAATAATTTTACCAGAATTGAAATCAAAAGAGTGGTTGGAATTCCAACAATGTTGAGCAATGCTAGACTTATTTAACTCTTGCTTTCGTACATAACCTTTATGCTCATTTAAGCGAATTTTCAGAGCACGTTTTGTCTGCCCAATGTAAGAAAGGCCGCAACGGCAACTAATTTGGTAAATACCCCAAGTGTTAAGTTGATCGACAGGATCCTTAAGAGAAGAGAAGGAAAGTTTGTTACTAGGAGCAAAAACGACTTGAAATTGAAACCTTTTTAGGATTTTAGCAATACGGAAACTGACAGAATGAAAGAATGGTAACACAACCAAATTCTTTCTAGAAACCACATTATTGGGACCAGAAGTTTTCTTAGAAAGTTTGTTATGAATAGAATCAATTAAGGAGTGAGAAAATCCTCTATCAACAGCTACAGCTTTCAGATAGTTGAGTTCAATCTTGAGAAGCTCAGGAGAAGAGCAAATATTAATAGCACGATGGACCAGAGCATTAAAAGCCGAATATTTTTGGTTGGGAGGATGAGACGACAGTCTGTGAGGAGGTAAAGAAACAGCAAAAGGTTTACGATAGACAGAAGTAGTGAAACCAGACTCACTCTTAGAAATAAAGACATCAAGAAACGCGAGGCTACTATTAAGTTCTTTCTCACAAGAAAACTGGATATTAGGATCAATGGAGTTCATAATAGAAAGAGCATCATCAATACCTAACAAGTTACTGTCCGTTAGGACAAAACAATCATCCACATAACGAACATAAAATTGAAATTGCAATTTCTGGAACAGTTTTTCCTCAAAATAATGCATATAGAAATCACTTAAAATAGGACTAAGAGGACTTCCCATAGCCAGGCCATCTACCATAGCATAGAATTTACCATTAAATACAAAAGTGCTCTGTTGCAAGCACACACGAGTAAGGAAAACTAATTCCTCAATTTCCACAGAAGTAAAATGGAATTCAGAAAGCCTTTTCCTGAGGCAAGTCAAAGCGCCATCAACAGGAACATTAGTAAACAAAGAATTAACATCAAAAGAGGCCATAACTGAATTATTCGGAACGAAGTTATGAAGTTTCTTAACAAAATCGGTGGAATTTTTAACAGTGAACACATTCCGACTTCTAAGTGGAGAAAACACCGAAACTAAATACTTGGAAAGTTTATATGAAGCAGTGCCAATATTGGAAACAATTGGTCTGAAAGGAATACCTGCCTTGTGTACCTTTGGTAAAGCATAAAAACGTGCACAATTAGCAACAGAAGGAATCACAGAACGTTCAGCAATCAAAGGAATAGAATGAACAGACTTAACAGCAGAAGAAATAGCTTTTAACTCTTTGTCACTAGGATCTTTATATATTTCAAAATAAGGACCAGAAGCAATTAAGTCATCAGTTTTTTCAACATAAGATGATTTATTAAGAACAACAATCTGACCATCCTTGTCTGCTTTGGTAATGACCAAATCAGAATTGGAAACTAAATTATTGACACATCGTTTCACAGAATGGGTAAAACCAGTATTAGGAACTTTTGAATTGAAATCAACATTGGAAGCAATAAGATGCCGAACCGACTCTTTTTGAGTGGAAGTTAAGGCACTAAATTTGAAAGCTTTTTCAACCGGAGCAATAAGTTCAGAAAAAGAAGGCTTTTTAGCCAAAGCAAAATTGTTATTACATTTCAGAGCATTGATTTCATTACTATTCAAAGGAAATTTCGAAAGATTGCATTGAAAAAGGGATTCCAAGCAATCCCGAAACATATGTCTGCATTTTATTGCTCATTTGTGCTTTAAATTAACGTGTAATTTTATTATTATTGTTTACTTGCACAAAGTTAAATTATTTTTATCTGTTAGGCTTAACGTGCCTTGAATTTTGTTCTTCTTTCTTTTGTTTTTGTTCTTCCATCTGTTCGCTGCTTGGTGAGTGTTTGTTTTTTGTTCTTTTCTTCATTGCCTTTCTGGACAGTGTTTGCTTTTTGCTTTTTTGTTTTCGCTTTTTTGTTTTCTGACATTCATTCCGCATATTGTTACGTTGTGTATGTTTCGCACTTGTTTTTGAATTTTGTTCTTTCTGTTTATTTTTATTTATTGAATGGTTTAGTTATTGTTTTCCCCTTATGTTTTGGTTGTTTTGATTCCGGTTATGTCTCAGGTTAACAGATTTTGTAATCTACGGATTAAAAAGGTTCGGTTTTTGAACCATTTAAAATTTCTCCAGTCTTGCAGGCGCAAGAAAGTTATTCCTAAGTTTATCACCTTGGAGTGTAATTTACCGCGTTCTGTTAGGGTTGATAAGGTAATTTTTCGTTCTAAATTAGCGTTACTTAGAGCTTCTATCCAAGAAACTAGGAAAAAACTTTCGTTCATAGAACGTGAACTTTATGATTTACATCTTTCTGTATCTAATTCTAATTTTGATTTTGAGTCTATTGATGGAATGTCATGGGCACGAGCTCTTCCTTCATCCGACAGTCACAAAATTACTTTAAATAAGAAATTTACTAAGTTGTGTATTGATTCAAATGTTCCTGTTCCGGCTGATTTGCCTCTTGTTAATAGGAACACGGTTGTAAATCTTTCGAAATTTCCTTTGAATAGTAATGAAATCAATGCTCTGAAATGTAATAACAATTTTGCTTTGGCTAAAAAGCCTTCTTTTTCTGAACTTATTGCTCCGGTTGAAAAAGCTTTCAAATTTAGTGCCTTAACTTCCACTCAAAAAGAGTCGGTTCGGCATCTTATTGCTTCCAATGTTGATTTCAATTCAAAAGTTCCTAATACTGGTTTTACCCATTCTGTGAAACGATGTGTCAATAATTTAGTTTCCAATTCTGATTTGGTCATTACCAAAGCAGACAAGGGTGGTCAGATTGTTGTTCTTAATAAATCATCTTATGTTGAAAAAACTGATGACTTAATTGCTTCTGGTCCTTATTTTGAAATATATAAAGATCCTAGTGACAAAGAGTTAAAAGCTATTTCTTCTGCTGTTAAGTCTGTTCATTCTATTCCTTTGATTGCTGAACGGTCTGTGATTCCTTCTGTTGCTAATTGTGCACGTTTTTATGCTTTACCAAAGGTACACAAGGCAGGTATTCCTTTCAGACCAATTGTTTCCAATATTGGCACTGCTTCATATAAACTTTCCAAGTATTTAGTTTCGGTGTTTTCTCCACTTAGAAGTCGGAATGTGTTCACTGTTAAAAATTCCACCGATTTTGTTAAGAAACTTCATAACTTCGTTCCGAATAATTCAGTTATGGCCTCTTTTGATGTTAATTCTTTGTTTACTAATGTTCCTGTTGATGGCGCTTTGACTTGCCTCAGGAAAAGGCTTTCTGAATTCCATTTTACTTCTGTGGAAATTGAGGAATTAGTTTTCCTTACTCGTGTGTGCTTGCAACAGAGCACTTTTGTATTTAATGGTAAATTCTATGCTATGGTAGATGGCCTGGCTATGGGGAGTCCTCTTAGTCCTATTTTAAGTGATTTCTATATGCATTATTTTGAGGAAAAACTGTTCCAGAAATTGCAATTTCAATTTTATGTTCGTTATGTGGATGATTGTTTTGTCCTAACGGACAGTAACTTGTTAGGTATTGATGATGCTCTTTCTATTATGAACTCCATTGATCCTAATATCCAGTTTTCTTGTGAGAAAGAACTTAATAGTAGCCTCGCGTTTCTTGATGTCTTTATTTCTAAGAGTGAGTCTGGTTTCACTACTTCTGTCTATCGTAAACCTTTTGCTGTTTCTTTACCTCCTCACAGACTGTCGTCTCATCCTCCCAACCAAAAATATTCGGCTTTTAATGCTCTGGTCCATCGTGCTATTAATATTTGCTCTTCTCCTGAGCTTCTCAAGATTGAACTCAACTATCTGAAAGCTGTAGCTGTTGATAGAGGATTTTCTCACTCCTTAATTGATTCTATTCATAACAAACTTTCTAAGAAAACTTCTGGTCCCAATAATGTGGTTTCTAGAAAGAATTTGGTTGTGTTACCATTCTTTCATTCTGTCAGTTTCCGTATTGCTAAAATCCTAAAAAGGTTTCAATTTCAAGTCGTTTTTGCTCCTAGTAACAAACTTTCCTTCTCTTCTCTTAAGGATCCTGTCGATCAACTTAACACTTGGGGTATTTACCAAATTAGTTGCCGTTGCGGCCTTTCTTACATTGGGCAGACAAAACGTGCTCTGAAAATTCGCTTAAATGAGCATAAAGGTTATGTACGAAAGCAAGAGTTAAATAAGTCTAGCATTGCTCAACATTGTTGGAATTCCAACCACTCTTTTGATTTCAATTCTGGTAAAATTATTCAAAAATGTTCTTCCCCTTTAGAGCTTGACTTTTGGGAAGCTTATCATATTAACAGGAATAGTTCTAATTTGGTTAATGATTCTTCCTCAACTCCTTATTTTTCACAGGTCTGGCATAAATTTCTTTAATTTGTTGTTCTTTCTATGTTTTCTTGTTGTTTTCCTTTTTTGTGTCTATTTTTCTCCTTCCTCCCTCCCTCCCCTCCCCCTCCTTTACATGTGTACTTTGTTTTGCATTTTGTTTTGGTAGTTTCTGTACTTATTTTTATTTCAATTTTATTCTTTGTATTTTATTTTATTATTTTTGCAATTTTTATGCATGCTGTCGTCTTTTTTGCTTTATTTTTATTGATATTCCTTTTTACTTCCTGTACTTTCAACTGGATTTGTTTGTTGCTCTCTTATTGGTGTCTTCCTGCTACTTCTACTTCCACTTCACGCTGCCTTTATTCTCATTGGTTTACAGATAATTCTTAGGCTATATAAGCTTTGTTTTTGTTGTTCTGTCTGCTTCATTTGGATGTTTTGCATCTAGAAGCTCCCTGTCGCATTGAAAAAGGGATTCCAAGCAATCCCGAAACATATGTCTGCATTTTATTGCTCATTTGTGCTTTAAATTAACGTGTAATTTTATTATTATTGACCATTATAATGGTTCAACTTAGTACCAAATGCTGGTTGCAGCTGAATTTCACCATGTCTTTTCATTATTTTGGTGAAAGGTAGAACCAGAACTTTGTGCAGTGTACTAAAAATGAAAAAATGATATAAACGAAGAAATAAAATCTAGACTTTACGTGGGCTTAGAATATCTTTTACTTTTACAACAGGTTGTTAATATATTTAGTAGAAGAGTGTCGTACATCAGACAGGTTTTCACTTTTTTATTTTTTCATGCAGGATGTAATGATTCAAGTGACTTAGAAATTTTGTGTGAAATACTTCATGCTTTTGTCTATTAATATATTTTGTGTGTAAACAAATAGTCATGCACTTCATGGAAGGAAAATTTATTCATTGACTGTGACACCTTCACTCACTCATTTTGAGTCCTTGTTTTCTGGACTTGTTATTTGATTGTAACAGGACATTCATGAAAGTAAACTTCATTGTTTTTAATGATGCTTTCAAACAGTCTGCATTAGCTGAAAAAATCAAAAAAAAAAAAAATGAAGGTAATATACCAAATAATATACTTTATAAGAATAATTCTAACACTTATAGATGCACTACGCACATAAAATCTTTTGCATGTTGTAAGAGGTGAAATCTGCAAGCAAATATATTTGAGCTCGTTTGCATTCAGGAACACCTAAGGCACATGAATGAGGCTATTTCTTGGCCAAGTTCCTTTTCAAAAAATGTCAGACATATGTTTGGGTTAATCAGTTTTCCATAAAAATTACACACATTTCTAAAACTTGTTCAGTATCCTCCTGGTTTCGAACACAGAACGAGTTTAATTCCTCCCTACGGTGTTCGTAGTTTCATGAGTGGTAAATTCTAAACGTTTTAAAAAGTTACTTGACAGAAATAGAAGCAAAACCAGTTAATTTCATCTTTCGAAAGTTAACCTCTGTTTCTCATTTTAACCTCTGTTAATCAATTTGTGTTTCATTTCAATACAGTGGAAGCAGTATGTGTTTTCTTTTGCTTGGAAGGACAAGACTAAACAAAAATCAGCGATTGTACAGACACAAAAACTTGTGTATGAATTTATGCAATCTAACTTTGTAAAACCCAAACAATATTTACAATATCTTGTAAATTGAGTTATTTAATTAATTAGTCTTCGCCAGAGCAAAATAACATTTTTTATAACATGTTTTAAAATGTGTTTAAACATTTGTTTCGAATACATAAGTTTTTTCGTGCTCCCTCAAATTTTGACTTAATATGGATCAAATCAGTTTTGCCTTTTGTCTATTTATTTGCAGTTACCATTATTGAAAACCTTATTCAACATTTTTACGGTATGTATTTATATCAATGTATAAATCACTTATAACATTAATAATGTTAATTTATAACAAATTCATCGAATCATTCTCAGAGTTTAGTGTGTTAGCATATCTGCATTACCTCTAATTAAAAATTAAATCAACAACGTAATAGGTAGCACAATAAATGAATTTGAATAAACAAATTCCTTTCCGATACATAAACTAGAAACTTTTAAAACAGTTCAATGCGTGAATAATCAACAGTTGTTATTACTCTTTAGAAAGGATGTTGAAAAATTATTTTCGTAGTCAAATACAAAACCCAATTTAACCACGAGTTTCTTTCAAAAGACATAAAATCCCATCCTCCACTCCCTCCCCCCTCCAGAAAAAAAAACTTGTTTTAACAAATTACCTCAAGTGTCGAGCTATCGATAAAACAATCAATGAGATTGAAAACAAATCCATTACTGACTCGAAGTAAATTGTTTAATGGACTTTGGTCGCAATTCAAGTGAACGATTACCAATAAATGTTCATTGAGTGAACCTTTCCTTTGTGTTCATCCTTTTTCATATTACAGGCATTTTTTCCCCCTTTTGCTCTGGTTGAAGACACTGTTGCATAGACATCTTCAATTATGTTCTTGTGTCTTTACATTCAATGAAATTCTTAAAGGAGGAAGCAATTTAGCTACAAGATACTATTGAAGAAGATATTCTGAGTTTTTGCAATAGAAAGTCATTGTTGCATTGTGATCTTTTTGTTCTTTTAAAATAACGTGAAGTTGAAATAAGTTGATTAAATTCTAGTTATTCTAATACTGCTTGAAAATGTTTAATTCTGTAGGTAAAGTTAATTTTAAATATTTTATTATTTATTCCATAATATAATTTTAAAAAATTCATTTTTTTCATTAAAGATTTAATAACACCTAACTATATTTAGTAACTTTTTTTGTATTAACTTTATAACGGGTTCATTTGTTTCATGAAAAATTGCAAAACATTTTTCAGTTTTTAAATTTTTCAAATGACTACCCATAATGTAAGATGAACAACAAAACTCAATCTGAGATAGAGTCTTTGCTCTTCACTGTAAAGTTTTTCAAATGGTTCTGACTATATGTCCATGGATTTTTATCTGTTAATTTAGAATAATGGAAAAGTTTAGGAAATAACCCATAAAACATTTGAATTATTTTCTAACTCTATTCTTCTATTTTTAATTGTTTTTGTTTCATCTATAAAATATACTTAGTATAGAATTTTTTACATTATTCTAATATTATTACTAGCCTCCAGCTATACTCAGGATATATTGCTTAAATTAAAAAAAGAAAATTGAAGTGTAAATGATTACTGTGCGCAGAGAACACAAGCTTGGAAATTCAACGCGAAAAGGCATCATTGTGAATGAAAAATCAAATGCGTGTATCATTTGTTCAGTCATAAGGATGAAAAACCCAGAAAAGAGAGAACAGCTGACTTCTCTTGTACAAAAGAAAAGGTTCTTCGTAGCTCCGAAATACGAGTGAGCAATTTTAATCGCGAATTCGCATAGTTACCATACTTACACTTTGTCGAACGACTACAGCTTAAAACAAAAATCAAATTATAACAAAAAAAAAAAAAAACTTCAAACATTACAGTTCATGGATATTTTAAAGGTTTCGTAGTGCTAATTCGTTAACATGAAACTTTCAGAAAACGAAAATAATAAAAGGAACAACAAAAAATATAACAGATCGGCATGGATTTTACAAATCTACTATAATGATTACATTATGGAAATAAGGGTAATGTCAAAATTGTTTGAACGATTCTTAACATCTTTTAATTAACGTAGATTACCCTGCGTTTTCACTATTACTAAACTCAATACACGAGCGACAGCTCCGGATATTGAAGCTGTTGGTCCTGAAGTTAACGATCTATTTGTAAAGAAATGCGTACATTTTATGGATAAGATGCACTTTTTTGAGAAAGAAGGAAAGTTCTTACTCGAAATTGCCGAAAAAAGCTGAAGATAAACATTGTATTTCCATGCAAAGTGCGAATAAATGTCCGCTTCTAAGCAAACTTTAGTAAAGTTTCAGCAAGGGTTTTACCTGACTCTTTTGCACTAAATTTGAATTATGCTTCTTTTTAGTCATGGATACAAAACTTCGCTTTTTGTTTAGAAATTCTACATTTTAGCACATCACATTGTGTTTAGAGTTCTCTTCTAGGTAAATGTACTAATAGTTTGCCACTTAAGGGTACTTCTTCAATTATTATCTATATATAATAAAACTTTTGCTATTTTATATTTTTTATGGTTGTGAATCTGAAACCAGTCTCCTGAAATACCAAAAAAAAAAAAAAATCATTAACTAGGATGCAATAAAAAATTTAAAAGTACAACTGTGATCATTCCTCTCACCAGAAGCGAGCATTGCAAACTTTTCTTTTTTTTTCTCTCTCTAATGGGGCTGCGTAAGGTCACTAACCTTTGTAGACATAGTGCATTCAAAGGAAACCGGCATCCATTCCTTGAATTAGAATCGGTATCAGCGGATGCCATTACCACTTTAAGAATTTTGACGATCAGTTTCTCCCTAGTTGGCGGCTACTCAGCTCTAAATGATGCGAAACTGCACTGGAAATTTAATTTAGCCCAGATTATCCATGACAAACAGATACTCAAGGTATCTTTAACATGCCGCATAATCATACGACATGGGCGCTGACGATTTTCTGCATCTTGAATATCCACCGACTTGGCCAAGTTTGATCCTGTGAACTTAGGCTTACGACGCCAGTGCCTTACCGCTACGCCACCATGCCGCACGTAGCAAACTTCTGAAACCCACATTTTCAAAGCGTATTATATCGTTAATCAATACCGCGAAGGGTTTTTGTATCAACTGCAGCAACTGGTCGATGAGAAATAAAATTGATTGAATAAATAAAAAAAAGAATTCACCAGGTGGCAAAAATTTAACCTATTTTTTTATTGCACATTCCTCTTTTCTTCGTGCTTCATATAACGTATATACCAAAATTCAATGACACGTCTATTCGAACAAGGCTCTACCTAGGACTAAACAGGGAAACTTTAATTATAACAACCCAGTTTTTAGCCTACTTTCACGTAAAAGTAAAAAAAATAATAATAAAGCATGAAAGAAGGCTTAATGTATCGTAAAAATATCGTTAAAAATAAAGAAAAGTAAAAAAAAAAGTGAAGTAATTAAATAAAGACTGAAAAATAAAAAATTTGAAAGTAGGGTTTTGAGATAGGGAAAATGTGTGTCTGTCGGCCTGTCGGTCTGTCGGTCTGTCTGTCGGTCTGTCGGTCTGTCCCCCCTAATAACTTTTGAACAAATAGTCCGATGCGAAAAATTCTTTTTGCATTCGAAAGATCTCGGCGAGGACATCTCATTTCCATATTTTACTTTTTGATTTGAACATTTTTTTGTTCAATTTTGAACAGTTCAAAAAATTTTAACATTAGCACCTATGGGTGAAAATGGAGCAAATTATGTAAACTCTGGGTACAAGATCCAAGTTCCCATGAACAAGCTCACCGGAAGAAGTTCTTGGCGTGAAATATTGATTTGAACAATTTTTGTTCATTTTTGAACAGTTCAAAAAAAATTAACATACCGCCTGCGGGTAAATTTCAATCCTATATAATTCCTGATCTAACGGACCGATTTGCTTGGAACAAACTTTATCTGAAAGCTCTTATAACGTAGAACATGTACAAATAGAAAGTTCTTCCAGAACTAACGAGCCTATTTTCCTATGAAATTTTTAAGGATATTTCTCAGTGAATAAATGAATGAGTGAAAGAATGAATCAATGAATAAATGAATGAGGAAAAGAATGAATAAATGTGGGAATAAATACATGAATTGGTAAATGAATGAATAAACATTTGAATCAGTAAACGAATGAATAAATAAATGAATGGCTGAATAAAGGAAAAAATGAATGCGTGAACGAATATGTATTGTCTGTTGAAAAAGGTATATTTGAAAAAATTAAGAACTAAAGCTAAATGAGAAAGAGAGAGAAAGAGATAGCTAGATTATAAATTTGAATTTGGTGTATACGGGAAAGTAGGCTCGTACAGTTCTAGACGGAACTTCTTGTTAAATTTGTATGTAACAAGGGAACAAGGAAGATATGAAGTGCCCACATCATACTGCATAAATTTACGTCTATCTTCTTTTTTTCGTCATTTTCTCGTTAAAGTCTTGTTGAACAAAGAAAATATTAGTTTATAGCAAGATATATGAAACTATAAATGCTTGTTTTATTTAATAATAAATGAATAATTGACGTCCTATGATAACATGCACTAATTCCTATCCGTGTCCACTTGTAGTAAGTTGGCCGAAAAAAATGAAACAAACATTTTTCGCATCGTAATGCCACGGAAAACTATGGAATTGAAGAGATAACAAGAAGTTCCGTCTAGAACTATACGAGCCTACTTTCCCGTATACACCAAATTCAAATTTATAATCTAGCTATCTCTTTCTCTCTCTTTCTTATTTATCTTTAGTTCTAATTATTGAAAATATACCTTTTTCAACGGATAATACGTATTCATTCACTCACTCATTCATTCTTTCATTTATTCAGCCATGCATTTATTCATTCGTTCGTTACCTCATTCAAGTGTTTATTCATTCATTTACGCATTCATGTATTTATTCACTCATTCAGTTATATTTTCATTTATTCAATAATTTATTCATTCATTCTTTTCCTCATTCATTTATTCATTGATTTATTCTTTCACTCTTTCATTTATTCATTCATTCATTATTTCACTCATTGAGTCACTGAGAAATATCCTTGAAAATCCCGATCAAAAAATTTCATAGCAAAATAGGCTCGTAAGTTCTGGATAAACTTTCTATTTCTACATGTTCTACGTTATAAGAGCTTTCCGATAAAGTTTGTTCCAAGCAAATCGGTCCGTTAGATCAGGATTTATATAGGGTTGAAATTTCCCCGCAAGCTCTGTGTTAATTTTTTGAACTGTTCAAAAATGAACAAAAACTGTTCAAATCGATATTTCACGCCAAGAGATTCTTCCAGTAAGCTTGTTCATTGGAACATGGATCTTGTACCCAGAGTTTACAGAATTTGCTTCAATTTTGTCCATAGGCGCTAATGTTAAAATTTTTTGAACTGTTCAAAATTGAACAAAAAAATGTTCAAATCAAAAAGTAAAATATGGAAATGAGATGTCCTCGCCGAGATCTTTCGAATGCAAAAAGAATTTTTCGCATCGGACTATTTGTTCAAAAGTTATTAGGGGGGACAGACCGACAGACCGACAGACAGACCGACAGACCGACAGGCCGACAGACACACATTTTCCCTATCTCAAAACCCTACTTTCAAATTTTTTATTTTTCAATCTTTATTTAATTACTTCACTTATTTTTGACTTTTCTTGATTTTTAACGATATTTTCACGATACATTAAGCCTTCTTTAATGCTTTATTATTATTTTTTTTTACTTTTACGGGAAAGTAGGCTAAAAAAGGTAAACAAAAAATCGGCTTAGATCTTCCGGTCGCGCATGTGTTTAAAAATTCGCCGACGTCCAGAAAAGTTCATTTTTAAAATATTTTTTATTTCTTAAATTTGAAAAGCAAAAAGTTTCCGCGATATTATCACTCGATTTTTTTTGTTTTGTTCTTTCAGTCCAACCTAACGTGCATAGCAATTTTATTTTGATTACTTGTAAAAGTTCTTGAGATACAAAAAAAATGTTCAATTGCACCAATCACCGAGACAATTTTCTAATAAGGTGTAGTAGGAAAAAGTCTAAGGAAAAAGTATTACTTTTTATATCCTTCAAGTATAAGAAAAAACATAGGGTGTCACTTTCTTTTTATTAAAAGGGATAACATTGTTCAGATTTTGATGCATTTACTGTGCTATAAAACTTGATTGCGAAGCATAAAATGTCAAATTACATATTTCTGATTAAAATTCTTTGATTATTACTAGTGATTCATCACTTTTGGCAAAAGCACCTCTTATTAGATATAACTAAAATATGAAGATGACGTCGAAAACTCTCATTAGACAAAAGAATGAAGTTTAAAGCATCGCATCGGATTGCCAATTATCCCTAACGAAGATAGCTACTTGTCAAATGCTAACTATGTTCGTAATTATTTGTCGGAGAAGGGCCAATCGATACCTGATAAGGCTGCAAAGCGAATGTGTTCCACATCTTAAGACATTTGAGCTTATTCAAAAGCAGCCTCGAAGTTTGGAATAAGATTATTTTTATAAAACAAATACATGAAAATGTACATCTAGGAATAAAATTTCAATAAATTCAAGGTAAATATGTTTTACCCGGTCATGTACAATTTTGTGTTTTCTTGCTCTTGTGATTAGCAGTATATACTTAAAAGTAAAACTGAAACTTATCACAGTAGACATGCTACAGTTTTGTACTCGTATTTGAATCAAATTCTGTTTAATAGAGTTGGAAAAAAGGCAAAATTATTTTGCTTTTTAATGCATGTGAAAGTTTTATTTTTGCAACAATGTGTACCAAGCATATTTATACTTAATGTGAATTTACTGAGTTATTTTTTTTTGTTTTTTCCCTCACATCTTATACGTTGAAGTATTATTCTTTAGAACACCATACGTATGGTTATACATTGTCGGATTAATTACTGTCTAGTACTAGGACAATAAATTCGTGCAAAGCTTTAATGATATATGTAAAACATATGGTAATCCAGTCAAACGTGTCCGATCGAAAAAAGTCTAGGGGACCGTCTATAAATGATGTCACGGTTTTTTCCCATATATTTGACCCCCTCCCCCCTTTGTCACATGCCACTCTATGCTGCATAAGCATGATGTCACACTTCATGTTACTCCCTCCCATCCCCTTGTCATAATTTCACGAGCACCCCTCCCCCTAGAGGCGTGACATCATTTACGAATGATCCCAGGAAAGAATTTAAAATATTTTTGAGCTTCACTGCATCAAATATATCACCTATAAACTATAAATTCTAGGTCAAAACAAAAAAAAAAGAAAAAAAAAAGAATATGTCTTGAAAGATTAAGCCTTGAGAAAAACTAAGATAAAAACAAAAGCTTGTGAGATGCTGCTCTATTTACATTTAGATAATGATTCCACATCAACGAATGGCTTTACATGAGAAATCTTAGAACAACTGGTATGAATGAAGCTACCTTTCTTTTAAATATTATAGTTAATACAGGTAGCTTGATCAGTGATTTAAATCTGGTTGTTTTAAGCTTATTAAAAAAATTAAATTGTTCTGAGTTGTGGAACAACTATCGCTGCTGCACATATCTTTATACTCAAAGATTATTATTTTTTAGCTCATAGTGCTGCAAAATCGTATTATTTCTTGTTTCTTTTCTAGATTTTAATTTTATTATACTAAGAGGTAACAGCATCACTGTAGGAATATATTATTAAATTTGGTCTCGCATTGAAATAAATCAGAAAAGTGAGGAAAATTAGGATTATATGTGAGGCAGTTTAATATTAGCATAAGAGATGCTTTCATTAACATTTTTGTTGTTGCGATTTTTATGGATTTCTCGAGTGGAAACGTTGGACAGAATCAAGGGGAACAAAAAAAAAAAAAAAATAGTTCTCAGCAAAATTGCTAATCACTAATTTTTTTCTCCTTTCAGAGAACGTTTCAGATGAATAAGGTTGTCAGATCTAACCTCTCAAGATATATGCTTTTTAGCCTACTTTCCCGTAAAACTAAAATATATATATATTAAAGCATGAAAGAAGGCTTAATGTACCGAAAAATATCGTTAAATATGAAGAGAAGTCAAAAATAAGAGAAGTAATTAAATAAAGATTGAAAAATAAAAAAATTGAAAGTAGGGTTTTGAGATGGGGAAAAAGTGTGTCGGTCGGTCTGTCTGTCTGTCTGTCCCCCCCCCCCTAATAACGTTTGAACGAATAGTCCGATTCAAAAAATTCTTTTTGCATTCGAAAGATCTCGGCAAGGACATCTCATTTCCAGATTTTACTTTTTGATTTGAACAATATTTCGTTCAATATTGAACAGTTCAAAAAATTTTAACATTAGCGCCAATGGGCAAAAGTGAAGCAAATTATGTAAACTCTGGGCATAAGAGTCGAGTTCTTATGAACAATATTACTTAAAAGTTCTCGAAGGAAAATATTTTTTGAGTTGAACAATTTTTGTTCATTTTTGAACAGTTTAGAAAAATTAACGGTACTTTTTCCTTTATCCCGGCGCAGGCGATAAAGTCGCCAATAATGATGCAGCGAACGCCAAACGGAATACATCCGCTGGTAACCTTTTGCGTGTTATGTTGCCTTGACGAGATTTGCGCCGGGATAAATTAATTCATTTTGAAACAGTTAAAAAAAAAAAAGAGATTAACATTAGCGCCTACGGGGAAATTTCAATCCTATATAAATCATGATCTAACAGACCGATTTGCTTGGAAAAAAAATTATCGGAAAGATGTTTGGCCGTAGAACATGTACAGATACGAAGTTCAACCAGAACGCAACGAGCCTATTTTCTTATGAAATTTTTTGATCGGAATTTTTAACGATATTTTCGAATGAATGAATGATTACTTGAATGAGTGATGGAATAAACGAATAAATGAGTGAATAAATCAGTGAATAAATACATAAATGAGAAAAATGAATGAATAAATAAACGAATGACTGAATAAATCAAAGAATGAGTGAGTGAATGAATATGTATTAACCGTTGAAAAAGGTATATTTGAAGTAATTAAGAACTAAATGAAGAAGAGAGAGAGAGAGTTAGCTAGATTATAAATTTCAAGTTGGTGAATACGGGAAAGTAGGCTCGTATAGTTCTAGACGGAACTTCTTGTTATAAATTCGATTTACTATTATAGGGGACATTTTTAATGCAGTGAAGCTCAAAAACATTCAATCCCTTCCAATACGTTTTATGACCGGAACAACTTTTGCGACCTCCAAAGAAGCAATGATTGGTTACTGAACTCTAAATATTTTCCCTATCCTTCGTATCCTCTTTAAAATAACTTAAAGATTAATGTATAATGACGCATTATTTGTACACGCTCGCAGCTGACATAATAGAGCTAAATTCAAGGAAAATATATGCTATAATTATAGAAGTAATCTCTTTGCAAAAATGACAAACAAACCTCACTAACGTTCAAACTTATAAACTTAATGTGTTGTGTTCGAATTTCAATCACAGGAAGACTACCAATATAAATAAGTATACACATAAATATAAATGTTACATTAATATATATATATACACTGATGGAAAAAAAAATCCCAACACCAAGAAATAATTATTGTAGAGTAATGAAATTTCAGCAATACATTTATACAGGTAACGTACGTAATTGATTACAATTTCAAGATCACAGCTTAATTTAAGCCCGAGAAGAGCCGAAGAATTTTGAATGCAAGCATACAAACGTGCATGCATTGAATCATACAAGTTCTGGATGTCCGTTTGTGGGATGGAGTTCCAAGCCTGTTGCACTTTTTTGATCAATACAGGGAGGGTTAATGCGAGTTGTCGTCCAATGATGTCCCGTACGTGCTCAATTGGAGACAGATCTGGTGATCTGGCAGGCCAAGGCAACATGTCGACACCCTGTAGAGCACATTGGGTTACAACAGCAGTATGCGGTCGAGCGTTATCCTGTTGGAAAACACCTCCTGGAATGCTACTCATGAAAGGCAGAACAACAGGTTGAATCACCAGACTGACGTACACATTTGCTGTCAGGGTGCGTGGGATAACCATGAGAGTGCTTCTGCTGCCATAAGAAATTGCTCCCCAGACCATAACTCCAGGTGTAGGTCCAGTTTGTCTAGGCCGCAGACAGGATGGCTGCAGCCGCTCACCTGGCCTCCTCCTAACCAGCACACGGCCATCACTGGCACCAAGGCAGAACCGGCTTTCATCAGAAAACACAACAGATCTCCACTCCGTCCTCCAATGAGCTCTAGCCTAACACCACTGACGTCGCGAACGGCAATGGTTTGGCGTTAGTGGAATGCACGCTACAGGACGTCTGGCTCGGAGCTGTCCTTGAAGTAACCGATTAATAACAGTTCGTTGTGTCACTGTGGTGCCAACGACTCGCTACGGCCATACGCCGAACACGGCGGTCTTCCCTCTCAGTAGTGCCACGTGGTCGCCCGGAACCCGGTCTTCTCGAGGCAGTGCCTTCCCTTGACCACTGCTGCCACCATTCATGCACAGTGGATGCATTCCTGCCAATCCTTTCTGCAATCTCGCGGAAAGAAAACCCACCTTCTCGTAGGCCTATTACACGACCTCGTTCAAACTCAGTGAGCTATTGATAACGGCTTCGTCGTCCTCTTAAAGGCATTGCAGACTAACATCAACTCAGTACATCAAATCTCGACGCTAAACAACGCTCAGGAACGTTACAGCGCGTATTTAAAGCAAACCTGATTTGCATCTTCCGTCGACGTCATCTTTGAGATGTATAAACACGCCCGCAAATTTCGTTTCGCTAGCACAACTCCTTCTTGGTGTTGGGATTTTTTTTTCCATCAGTGTATATATACAGTGAAACATGTGTAAGTTGACCACTTGCGGTGCAGCACTTTAGTGGTCAACGTAGACAGGTGGTCAACTTATAAAGGTGGTCAACTTTACAGGTTTTACTGTATATATGTATATATATATATTTGTACGAGGAGAAATTGTTTTACACTACTTTGTGCTTAAGAATAATTACGATTAAAATGTGGTTCATATTTTGGTATGGCTACGCCAGATTGATAAACCTTTCTTTGCCATAAAGTAAAATAAGGTAAGTTAATAAGGTCGCTTGTGAGCTAAGTTTTTTTAGCCTACAAGCGAAAATAATTGCTTGTTCAGTGTTATATGTTAAGTTTGATTCTTAACGACATTTTAATCTTGCAAAAATATTTCTTCTACTAAAAAAATCCAATATTTCAAAGCGTAATTTCATACTTTTAAAAACCACATCGATTTTCCATCATTATTTTCTAACTAAATTAAAAGAAGAGAAAGGAAAATTAAGCATAATAAAATATAACATTTCGAAGTAGTTTGTCAAACTGAAAAATAATAAGGGTCTGCGAGTAAAAAACAAGAGGAATTTTAAATCAATTTGCTCGTTTCTAGGTAAGAGCTAAAGTCTTAAAAGATTCCTTCAACATTTCTTTTATTCAACTGTGTTAACAATGGAAACCACTTAAATTTTACTTACACCGAAGTATGTTTGAGCTATCGTTAAAACTTTTGACATAATTATATTCACCATGGAAACAGAACAATCTAATAATGTTTCTATGGTGCATGCTTTCGAATAAGAGTTTAAAAATGATTTTAATTTTAAGCTATGGAGTAATAAATGAAAACTGATACCACTGTTTTAGGAGATTTATTCATCAGAATCAAAATTTTGCACATATAATCATGTAATGCATAAATAAATAAAACAAAATAAAACCCTTAAAAGAAAGAAAGAAAATAAGAAATAAAAAAAATAAATTCAGCAATTTAAACAGCAAGTAGTGGGTTACATATGCAAACCCATGGACCCATATTTTGCCGTGACAATACAAAATGTGGGAAAAAATGCTGTCAGGATTGATAATAGTTCAAGTTAATGTAAATAATTTTGAGTTTGCCTTTCGAAATTTGTGGAAAAATATACTTTCTTAAGTCTAAAAATGTTAATGAATAACATTTAAGGTTTTTTGTTTACTTATTTTACTAATGTGCATGGTAAGATTGCCAAAAATGTAATTCTACAAAAAGTATTAAACACGCATAATGTCATACTATGCGTGTTTATTCATGACGTTCATTCGTGAATATCATGTTTCACTTGTGTTAAACTTTCTCTTATATGATTTTCTTGATATCGCATAATACGTTGTACTGTAGTAAATGATTTAACAGTATAAAAGAAAGTGTAACAAAAATTGAGGTTATTATGTATATATGAGCCGACGCATCAGATATTTTTGATCAGATCTTCCATTGCCAGAGCAAAATTTCTCGTTTTATACCCCATTACAAAATTTCACAAAAATTAGGGAAAGTTTGAATGCCAGAGCAAATGAAGCATCGAGAGAAGGCGATACATAGGCCAGCAAGGAAGATGGTGCAGAACACACGCTTTGATCCAAAATGGAGGAAACGTCGGCCTGTCGAAGAGGTGTTCTACCAAAAATAAAGGTTTCTACTGAGCAAAAAATTCTGGTCAATATATTATAAAATAAAAGTATTATTACGAAAGTAGTACTATAAAATTCATGAATGGGAATTGCTAGATTTTTTTTCTCAAAACTGGCCACACATTTCACGAGGTTTTAATTTATTAATCTTTTCAGCGACCCAAGACTAATAATGTAAGGTTTTTGGAATGTTAGACAGGTGAAACGTAATTGTACTTTTCTAGGAATATACTATTTGCATGTAACTCACACTGCTATATGCTCGACTGTTCATTTCCCTTTCGTTACTACAACATTCGTCAATTAAAGTACGACACATTTAGAAATGGATATTTCTGTTATATATTTATTAAACATGTATTTCCATGGACCCATTAATAGCTATGTCACAGAGCTTCTATCCGATTTTCTGTTTTGTATTATTGATCCTTTTATTGTTATTATTACTATCGTTATTATTCTTTAATATCTTACAGAGACAGTTTCGTTTCAATTTTTATTTTTTAGTGCGGTTAGAAATGTGTTTATACTGCTCGTTTTCATAATGAATATTTATTTTTCGTTTTTCCTAAATTATAAAATTTTTACTTTCAATTACGGGCCTTCCAACCCATTGACACACTTTTAATTTCTTCTTTCTTGCATTTCCTTTCAAGTAATTTGTAGTTCGGGGACTACTGTAGCTCTTCTGTCTAGTTTGCAAAGAATATTTTTGCTGTACACGCATACATTTTTCAATTTTTTTAACGTGCAGATATACATGCACAAGTGTAAGTGTGTGCGCGCTTATTTCAAATGATAAGGGATTGTGAGGGGTTTTTTTAAAAGTAGTTATTGTGGTAATTTCTTTTCTTTATTTCTGATACACTTTTTTGCAGAACTCGATGACGCCCATTTTTTCTCTTTTAATTGAGAATGTTGTATAATTGCCATTTTGTATTATTTATAATCAAAACGTCTTTTCCAAATTCCAAATGTTTGAGCTAATTGACATCAAAAGACAAGCGAAAGATGTTTCCTAAGAGTAAAGATTTAATTTACTTAGATAATTGAATCGTTAATGCTTGATGGTGAAACACCAAAAAATCACATAAAAAGAAATGATATTAATGGTCTTGATGAAGTAATCATTGATGATTAAAGTATGTTTCTGGATAAAAGCAGCATACGAAGAACAAGAAAATACAGGCAGTTTTTTCTAATTATAAAAAAAAAAAAAAAACTAAGCGAGTTGTAGTAGAAAGAATTTAGCAAACGAAGTGATGGCAAAAGAAGAATCGGCAACGAACATTGTTCGACAAACTGGTGATATTTGCTGAAACATTGAATTAGTTTCCATTTACATATCAAACCGAAGAAAAAAGAGCATCGGAAGAAAAGAAATGATTATTGAATATGTATTTCTTTATTTCTTTCATGAAGGGAAAATCAACCTTAAGAATAAAAAAAGATAAAAGTACAACTGAAATAACTAATGAAGCATGTGGCTGTTTTTTTTAGTTTCATCGAAACATGAAGCAATTAAGTCGGATGTTAAGTATGTAAATTCGAAGACTGCGAATCTTGTGATGGGAAACAGCTAAAAAGTTAAATGGTATAGCACACTGAATAAATCAAGAAAAGTACATACTTAAATTAAATCAAGTGGATTGTAGTTTTAGTGAAGCTAGATATTTATGTTTTTCTGTCAAGGAAATCACGCTTATAAAACCCAAATTCAAGTACAGATTTTATTTACTGACATAGAACAACGTTCATCATGTAATTAATCTCAAAAAGTAATGCCACTAAACCTGAAAATAATCTTTTGATATGACAATTTTCTGACATATCCCCTTTCCCTTCCTCTCAATTGCTTATTATTGTACATTAACGATGTATACAACAATGATGTATTTTAAGTATCTTGACCTACAATTCTATTAAGTTACTAATAATAGGTAAACTTCGATAAGAGCCAAGTATAATTATTAAGTTTTGATAAGAGCAAGAATAAATAATTATTCTTTTCGATATATTCTCGCCCCCCCCCCTTATTGGTTAATCGCGATCTCTTAAGGGGCACGACACGTAGACGTATTAGGGTAAAATTCATGGCGAGATGGCGACATTTTCGCCGAAAAGTTTTACATTCCCGCCGTAACTGGTGGGCAGTAGTATCCCATCCGCGGAAGATTTAATAATAGGTAAATGTAGGATTTAAAACTTTAAAAAAACGTAAGAATATTTAGGGAATTTTTGCGCAAGCTAAGAAAGTGATTGTTAAGAGTATGGAAGGAATTGTGGAAAAAAATATTGTAATCCCCTCCATACACGAAGCTTGGAGGGGAGTCTCCCCTCCTGTGAAAAATCTGAATTATAGCCATCGGTAACGCAATATGGCGATATCTAATGTAACTAAAGAGTAATGTAAAACAGACGTTATTGGTTATATTTAAAAACAAATTGAAATAAAATGTTATCAAAAACGTTCGCATTCAAGAACTGTATTTGGAGAAATGAATGCAAATGTTTTCATTTAAGAGAATGTTGTTTAGAGTATGTAATACAAATTTGAATTTTTATTATTATTATAATTTTTTTCTTTGTATTAAACATTTCTTGACTGTGTTATGCACCTACCCTGCTAAAATTACCATTGCGATTGCAATGATTGAATAGGTAAGCTGCCAGAGGAAGATTTTTCCATGATTTGAAATATATATCAGAATGCTATTTTTTAAAGTAAAAATTGGCACAAATATATATGTTAACTAATATTGGAAAAATACCTAAAGAATGAACCCATTTTCTTAAGGGCCCACTGTTGCAAAATATTAAGTGATATGTTAATTAAATACATTCAGTTATTTCTATGGCATTGAAGTACACAATATTTGTAGAAATATTTTCTAAAAATATTTATATTACTTAATATATAGGCAGTAGAAACATACCAAACGAGTGCATCTACGGCCCAACACTTGTTTGATCTGTTATTGCGTCATATAAAGTTTTAATACCTTAATTATTTTTATTACATTAGAAAACATAGAGTTTTGAAGATAATTTGGCAAAAATATGTATGTTAATTCATAATTACAGTACAAATCTCCGTAAGGTTGCAAGTAATTAGTTTTTACGTGCTCATAGTTGAAAATACAGGGTGGTTATTATTAAACTTCAACTATTCAGGGCATCCTACAGCTGAAACCGTTCATCGGATTGGCACCAAAATTGGTATGTGGATTATACACGAGATGCGCTCAAAGAATCATGAAAAAAAAATTCTAAAAATGACCGCTAGGGGCGCTGTTTAGCCTCATAACCTGGTGTTCACGTAGGAAATGACCAATAAAGATTATAAATAATAATATCAACATTTATTGCACACTTTTTCGTCCGTATCTATCATCTTGCCATTTAAAGTGAAAGTAAAGACATCTATAACAGTTCATCTGTGTAGCCAAAAAACAAACAAACAACAAAAAAAAAAAAAAACAATTTAGGTTATCATGATATGAATTTTTCTCCTTTCATAAATATTAATATCATTATTTTTATGCTGTACTGATGAGTTCCTACATTAAAACCCTGTTGTAAGGCGCCCCTAGGGGCCATTTTCAGAACTTTTTTTTTCTTCGTGATTCCTTGAGCGCATCTCTTGTATAGTCCACATACCAATTTTGGTGTCAATCCGTTAAGTGGTTTTAGCTGTAAGATGCCCTAAATAGTGGAAGTTTAATTATAAATAGCCTGTACTTACAATTATTTCAAAAGCAGTAAGGTTTGTATAATAGATGGGGTTTACATGTAAATATGAGTTTGCTAATATAGATATAATGATTCTACGCGTTGAGCATACGAAAGTTGAGCTTTACACAGCACATTTCAAAGGCATTATTTACATCTTGTGTTTTTTTTTTTTTTTCTAAGAGTAGCCGGTAAATATATTGAAATATCTGTAAATTTGCACAAAATCTTTTCCACTGCACGTAGGCAAAAACGATTATCAATAAATTTTCCTCCAACGCTAAGGACGTAATTCATGTTCGGGGTGGTACATTTTATCGGAGTTAACAAACACATAAGTACGTTTTAAAGTTATATCCAAAAGTTTGCACGTTTGGAAAGTAAACACCGTAAATATTGCAATAAATCAGAAGAAGTTTCTAAAAATAAACATCGCGGAAACAGGTGTTTTATAGCGAGTAAGCGCAATTCGTTCAAAACTAATGAAATCCTGGTTTTTATAAAGCTTTTTTAAAAAATGCAGGAAATACGTTACGATCTATTTCTCTTCAAATATTAAATTTTGAAAAATGAAAGGCAAAGAGTGCATTTGGGTATTGCGGCAACTGCAGAAACGGAACATTTTCATCCGTTTGTACATTCATTTTCTTAATCTGTTATTCATGCGTATATATTCTTACGATTTATTTTAGGACCTATCGTTGAAGTAAGGACCATAAATAGCAAACACAAATTTATACCAAAATAACATTGAATAAAATGATGTATCGATGTAAGAAAATGTGCAATTTCGACAAAAGAAAAAAAAAGCAGAAAATATCGACTTTTCTGAAAATATACCTGATTAGTTTGTTGGGACGCAGTTTTGAAATTATCTCCAAGTTCAAAATATTGTAAAACCGTTGTAACTGACTTAAATGCAGCCGGCACACACTTTGATGTCCCCATTTCTTCTGTGCATTAAAAATATCATTTGTTAGCAAAAATCTATATTAGAAAAGCAACGATTTAACTATTTGACTGCGACTGTGATTGTTTCTTAGTTGTGTTTGTTTACATATTCGAGAAGGTCTTCGTTTACATGTGTTTAATAAATGTAAGCAATCGCTTACTATTATTCCTTCATTCTGAGTATCGTAAGCTAAATAAATACATAAATAAACAGAATGAAAAATACTTTTTAAAAGCATTGCCTTCATGTTCTGCAAGTTTATTAGCTCACAACATTTTGTAAATTTTAAATGTGTAAGAGAAGACACAATTACAAGATTCGAAATTGAATGAGAATTGAATAATATGTTAATACGCAACCATAATGTGTGCTTAGCATAGAAATTAGAAGAACCTTGAGAAAACACTCCAACTAATGATTTGGCTTGAGGAAAGTCTTAAAAAATACTTCACAAAAACACATGAAATAATATACTCAATTTAGGATACTTTCACAAGGAGCTCAGAAAACACAATAAATATTGTTGTTGTGGTTGTTGACGCGTCCTCGCGCTGCTACTGAGTTTAACGGGGCCCTTATATGCAAGAGTGCGACTTCCGTCTCTCTTGAGAGGTTTCCTAATTTTGGAGCCAGGGTCCCAGATAAGAGACCACCCGGGTTGGCTCCCCCAGAGGTATCGTTTCACTTGGAGGACATTGGCGTCACGACGGATTCAACGTACACCACTACCTCCCTTCATTACTTTCGGTGCTCTGCGGGAACCGAGTTTCTACCGTCTGGTCCACTGCGGGGCACACTAAGTAATGTTTGGGCTTAAAAACACCCTTGGAAAAATCGTACAGAGAAACTTCGAATCATTCCAGCTAGAAAAATCAGCGATTTTGATTGATGTGCAGCTTTTATATGCTCACTCATTTTGTTCACCGCAATATTAGGGAATTTATGATGAAATTTTGCTTAAAATTGCAATAAGCAAAGATTAGAAATACATTCTCGTTTCCGTTACTTTTATGCATGTACGAGTATATATTTGCATAAAATTGTGTGAATATGTAATTAGTTATAGTTCCCGTGAAGTGAAGCACGATCGATTTTTTTTTTTGAGCAAGCTACTATGACACATTCTTTTTCCTCAAATATATTGTATGAATTAATTTTTTCACAGAAACTCTTTTCAGAAACTCATGTTTACAGGACCGGCTTTTTCCTATTTATTTTTACAAAATTGTTCATGTAAATAAACATTTCAGTTTAGTTGAAAATTAGAATGTGATTTTTAATTCCAAGAGCAAGTGATAAATGACAACTGAACGATGTTTTCTAAGAAAAAAAGATTTAATTTACTTACGTAATTGATTTCTTAATGCTCAATGGGAAAAAAATTCAACGGTCTTGATGAAGTAATGAGTGATGATTTAACTTCGTTGCTAGGAAACAGCAGCAGGGACAAGCTACTAAAAATAGACAAAAAAACCCCAGGAAAATAGAGGCTTTTTCTTTTTATAATCGTAATTAAAAATAATTCCTCTAAGAAAGTTGTAGTACAAGTAACATTCCAAATCAAATTATTGACGAAGAAACCAGAGAACAGAAAATGCACGATAGCTCCAACAAAATACCAACATAGTTGGAAATACGACAATTAATTAGTGTCGCGCAGCGATAGCCAGTAGGGCGAATATCAACAAATCTGGCGGTCAATTCCTCCCCGATTTTGAATAGCCAGTAACCCCCTCAGCACCTTCAGGGGAGAATGAAAAGAGAGCAGACGGGACGAGACCCAGAGGGAGAGAAGACAGGTGGTTATCTTATTAGTTAGCTATATTAATGCTCAGTTATGTAATAATTAAAGTAGACGTCATTGTAAGATAAATTAACCTAGAATTAATAAATGAAACTGTTTGATTTTGATGTTTCATCTTATTCCATGACCGTTGCTAGATGATAAAGTAAATTCATAAACTCTAACTTCGGTATATCTGGTCTAGTTTCGGTACATTAGCATATACATAATACGCTTAAAACATACATAAGGATCCAAAAAAACATTGTAAAAGCTGTATTTATTTTGTATCAGAGGAGGAAAAAATAAACTAAAGCCAGCAACTAAATGAGTGTTCGAAATCACTAATGAAGCGATTTCCCCCACCCCTAATTTCGCAGAAACATAATGTAATTAAGTTGGATGATGTGTAAGTAATTAAAACACGACTCTGGCGTGAATCAATGAAAAAAAAGTTAAATGGTGTGGTACATTGAATGAGTCGAGGAAACTATATATTTTAGTATTTGAGTAAGACTTAGCGAGTTGTTGTTTCAGTAATAATCAACATTAGATTTGTATGAAGTTTAAAGACTATGGCACGAAAATAAACTGGAAGTATTCGGTACGAATGCTTTCGTATGACTTTTTTTTTAAATTGACAAACATATTTAAACTGTTGACATTTTTATATTTATTTAACCTATATAGCTATTGGAAATGAACTTTAAAACTAATTGCATAAATATCTTTTAAACAGTTTGAAAATAATCAAGAACTTTTAATGAAAGGTAACCCTTTTTTCAAAATACTCTAATTTTTACACAAATGTTTTCACTTGGATATTTTTCTATGATTAATATTTCTTACGCACTAGACTAGAGAATGACTTACAAACTTTGTGTTTATTTACATTGAGTAAAAACTTACGATGCATCGAACACATGTTTATTGAATTTTCGGGATATTTTAATTACCTTTAAACTTAAATATGAGCATGAAACGAATAAAATTTAATCAAATTATAAGAATATAGGTCATTTCCTAGAAAATATTTTAAAAATATTCCTGTTAAATTTCATTGAATTTTTTAAGTAACTTTTTTAAGAAATCGTTTTTGAAGAGTGAACTTTTCATCAAAATGTATTTTGATAGATGGCCTTATAGTTTAACTTGCTGTAACGTTCCTTTAAAATGGAGCAGTAGGCACAAAACAAAAACTTATTTAAAATGCTAAGAAATGATATTTTACTATAATAAAGTTTTTCCAAGAACGACGATTCTAACGTAGGTGGATACCTTAAAAACTGCATATTTTTTGTAACAGACTTTTTAAAACATCAAAATTATAGTACTTTAAGGTAAAAATCTCCAATGAAGTTTTAGTAAATTAAATAATCTTTTTTCATTTGTAGTTGTATTTTCTCCAGTTGGAGGGTTCTTCGTGAGCAAAAAAATATTTTTTACGAATTTGGAATCCATGTAAAAACAGTTCTACAATTTTACGTACTAGGTCGACATTCCGAATATTTTTCTTGAAATCTGTTTCAAATCATAGCTTTTTAATGTAAAGGAAATTAAAAAGCGGATGACTGTAGCAAGTATTTATATTGCTCATTTTGATTGATAATGTACATATAATAGTACACATTTTGAGGTAAAACAAAATGTATTCTGATAATCACTTGCAACTGTGAACCTTGAATGTTGTTTGAGTAAAATATCATTAAAGAAATTTTTAAGAAAAAGATAAATCCAAAACAGTGGAACCCCGCCATTCGTTCGCCTTGCCATTGGTACAACTCGCTATTCGCACAACTTGTTCAAGTAAAATTTAACTCGCCTTTCGAACTTGTCCCGCAATTATTACGGCGCCAGTGGCCAGCTGGGTTGCCAGTTTGGCTTTTTAATCGAGAAATTATGCTCATTTTGAACTCGTCTGGAAACAATTTGTTTGGCGTTTCAGATTTTTTTAAATTTTAAAACTTTTTGAGATTTTACTGACAATTTTAACTTTCTAAGGGGACAGCAAGAGGATGTGGTTGAAGTACTTTCTTCTTCAGAGGAGTGGCAAGGAAAGCATTATCTTTGCAGAAATTAAAAAGTTGTGTTACCTCTGCGAGAAAACACAGAGAGTGGTGGAAAAATCGCATCCCAACACTGCTGTGGTCAATAGCATTAACTTGTTAAACGACAATGTTATTGGTCATTTTATAAAAATTTTGAACAATCGTCACAGGCAGACAACATTGGACAAGTTTTTAGAGAAAGAAACCCAAGATTCTTCTAGTGCAAAAAGACTGAAAAAAGAAAGAACAGCAGAAAGGGAGAAAACACATGAAGGGATGTTACCTAATGTTTTCCATGGAAGGGGACTCCTCTTCCAACCATTTCTCTTCCTCCTCTCAACATTCCACTTATGCTATCAGCTCACCTCAGTACAAGCAAACTGCAGTTAAATTTTTATTTATCTATAATTTCATGTACAGTACTGTACATTTGTTTGGAACGGATTAGTCCAATTTACATTGTATCTTATGTGAAAAAATAATTCGCCATTCGAACTGCCTCCTGGAATGCATTGTGTACGAATAGCGAGGTTCCACTGTAATCTATTTAGAGCGAGCCTAAAATATATACTTTTTTGTTTTGCTTTTAAATATGAAAACGGCTACGCAAAATCCTATTTATGTTCTGCTTGTTCCAGAACAAGTATTGACATTCAGATTTTTTAGACGGGTAGAAAAGAACTGGATTCCAGCTTTTATTAATTTAAAAATGTGAGAAAAAGCTAAAAAAATATATTTAAAACATCAAGTTCGGTCAAATTTCGTAAATTCATGATACTCTACCTTCAACATCACAAAAGGGCTTGTATTTTCCTAAACATCTTTTGACATAAGAACTGGATTCCAGCTTTTATTAATTTAAAAATGTGAGAAAAAGCTAAAAAAATATATTTAAAACATCAAGTTCGGTCAAATTTCGTAAATTCATGATACTCTACCTTCAACATCACAAAAGGGCTTGTATTTTCCTAAACATCTTTTGACATAAGAACTGGATTCCAGCTTTTATTAATTTAAAAATGTGAGAAAAAGCTAAAAAAATATATTTAAAACATCAAGTTCGGTCAAATTTCGTAAATTCATGATACTCTACCTTCAACATCACAAAAGGGCTTGTATTTTCCTAAACATCTTTTGACATAAGAACTGGATTCCAGCTTTTATTAATTTAAAAATGTGAGAAAAAGCTAAAAAAATATATTTAAAACATCAAGTTCGGTCAAATTTCGTAAATTCATGATACTCTACCTTCAACATCACAAAAGGGCTTGTATTTTCCTAAACATCGTTTGACATAAGAACTGGATTCCAGCTTTTATTAATTTAAAAATGTGAGAAAAAGCTAAAAAAATATATTTAAAACATCAAGTTCGGTCAAATTTCGTAAATTCATGATACTCTACCTTCAACATCACAAAAGGGCTTGTATTTTCCTAAACATCTTTTGACATAAGAACTGGATTCCAGCTTTTATTAATTGAAAAATGTGAGAAAAAGCTAAAAAAATATATTTCAAACATCAAGTTCGGTCAAATTTCGTAAATTCATGATACTCTACCTTCAACATCACAAAAGGGCTTGTATTTTCCTAAACATTTTTTGACATATTTTTTTACTAAAATAAGAACGCAAGTATCAACATTTGATCTATAAAAAATTCAAACTTTACTAACGAAAACAAATCCTAAACTAAGAGAATGAATACATATAATAAATCAGCAGAAAACTACTATGGTAATTAAAATAAAGTAAGAATAAATGATAATGTAGTTACCTACTATTGCTGGCAGTAAATCACGCACGAATAGTAATGCGAAGAAATCATCCAACTTTGTTAGCATTTAAAGAAGAATTGAAAAGACAGAAAATTGAACCTTTTCTTGTAGGCGTGTAACCTTTTCTTTTGCTTTAGTTAGAAGTTACAGGATTTTAATTTTTTTTTTCATGAAATAGCTAAAAATAGGGGAGCAAACTATTTTTTTCTTTCTCCAGCTAAGAAAAGTTTCACGCTTTTTTTCTTTCTCCATTTCTTTACTTTTTCCCTAACTCTTTCTTTTTCTCATTTTTTATATTACTCCGGAATCCTCTTTTTTACTTATTAGTGTACTTTTGGCGCCCGCTTGTATTATAGTGGAACCTCGCTAACCGTACACAATTCTTACCAGGAGGCAGTTCGAATGGCGATTTGTACGAATAGTGAATTATTTTATCACATAAGATACAATGTAAATTGGATTAATCCGTTGTAGTCCTACAGATGGTTGTTTACTTAAACCTGTGAAAAACGTGATATTATAGATAAATAAAAATTTAACTGCACTTTGCTTGTTCTGAGGTGAGCTGATGGCGCAAGTGTAATGTTGAGAGGAGGAAGAGAAGTGGCTGGAAGATTAGTATATAGTCCCCTTCCTTAAAAACATTAGGTAACATCCTTTCAGGTGTTTTCTCCCTTTCTGGTGTTCTTTCGTTTTTCTGTCTTTTTGCACAAGAAGAAGCTTGGGTTTCTTTCTTTAAAAACCTGCCCATTGCTGTCTGCCTTTGACGATTGTTCAGAATTTTTCTAAAATGGTCAATAACATTGTCGTTCAAGAAGTGAATGCTGTTGACCACAGCAGTGTTGGGATGCCATTTTTCCACCACTCTCTGTGTTTTCTCGAAGGAGTAACACAGCTCTAATTTCTGCAAAGGAAATGCTGTCCTTACTGCTTTCCTCTTCTGAAGAAGAAGGTTCTTCAACCACTTCATCTTGCTGCCCCCTTATAAAGTTAAAACTGTCTGTAAAATCTCAAAAAGTTTTAAAAATTTAAAAAAAAAAAAATCCAAGACGCCGAACAAATTGTTTTTAGACGAGCTCAAAATGAGCATAATTTCTCGATTTTTTTTTTAAAAAAAAGGGCCAAACTGGCAACTTAGCTGGCCTCTGGTGCCGTACGAATCGCGGGACAAGTACGAATGACGAGTTGAATTTTACTTGAACAAGTTGGATGAATAGCGAGTTGTACGAAGAGCGAGACGGACGAATGGCGGGGTTCCACTGTATTTTAAGCAGCAAGCTGTAGCCTAAAATTAGACTGTAAACTACGTTTGCTTTTCTTTTTAGATTTATTTCTGACATTCCAAAGGTAGCTATTTTGTATAGTACGAGTTTTTTGCTTTATGAAATATGACCGTTAATCGTTCATATCGCATTGGTTTTTTTTAATAATAAATATAAATTTAAGTCCGTGATAATTCATGCATTATTTGGAATAATTTATAAACATTTCCCTTCATATTTGCCTGCTCGCTAAAACGCTGCAAATCATTATCGCAGTAGTGCAATAATTTCAACTTTAAGAAGAGAATGAATTGATTTTTGACACGTTTTTATTAGTTTCACTTGCATGTAATGAAATCTTGCAATTCTATTTTCCCCCCCTTTCCCAAAGAGGGTCCAAATTATTTGAAATTTTGCACACACATCAAAAGCCGATGTCAATACAGTTTGTTAGACTGTATTTTTTAGAATTCGATTTTGTTCATTTTTAACCGACTTGACGAAGGAAGGAGGTTATACATTCATACTGTATGTATGTCGTTTTTTTTTGGGTTTTTTTGTTTGTCTACTCATAACTTCTCACCGGATGAACCGATTTTCATGATTCTTTTTTTAACCGATCGGGTGTGGTTTCACATAGGTCCCGTACCGTTTGTTTGACCATATTCGATAATTAGAAAAAAAGTTATAGGCAGAAATGTAGTATTTTTTTGTTTTTTCATCCAGAACTTTCGACTAAATGAACCGATTTTTATGATTTTTTCTTTAATCGATAGAAGGTCGTCTAACTCAAATATTGCAAATCAATTTGACTACATTTGTTTTTTATAAAAAAACGTTACGGGTGAAAAATAAGCATTTTTTATTTTAATTGGAAAGGCTTGGCTTGATTTTTCTTTGAGATCTATTAATAAATATAAAAGTCATTGTTAAAAAAGTGTTTGTTGTCATGGACTATAATAATATTAACAGCAATTACAGCGAGAGGCTAAAGGGGGGAAAAATTAATCCAATCAGTTTGTTTGCTAAAATCGACTTCAAAAGGGAATTTATCATACAAATGATTAGTTTTAGTGCCATTAATTCAAAAAAGTTTTGCCCTTTGATATGGATTTTTTAAAAAATAGAGTATTTACATACAAAATGTATTTACACTAAAAAGAATAAAATAAAATAATTTTTATAAAAAAAAAAAAGCAGAACCGACTTTTAAATTATAAATTGCGCTAAAAAGGGAAAAACAAATTCATTCTTTAAACAACATCGATGTGACTTTTAAACATAGTTTTAGAAGTCGGTGCAAAATTATGAGTCTTTGTTGTCATGGACTATAATAATATTAAAAGCAATTACAGCGAGAGGCTAAAGGCTTCTCTGTGGCAAAAATTAATCCAATCAGTTTGTTTTGGAACTGTTGCTAATACTGTGAAAAAATATATATTTGTAATTGGGATTCATGATTACAAAATATTTCATCTATCCTACTTTTGCACCGACTTCCAAAACTATGTTTAAAAGTCACATCGATGTTGTTTAAAGAATGAATTTATTTTTCACTTTTTAGCGCAATTTATAATTTGAAGTCGGTTCTGTTTTTTTTTATAAAAATTATTTTATTTGTTTAAATTTTGAGGGGACATTTTCATATGTATTCAATAATATGCAAGACTCTTGCGCACATTAACATGGTATATCAATTGAAAGCTCTGAGATTTTTTCACACGATGAAATCTATTCAAAATCTGTAAATAGAATAGAATGCGAGATATTTAGTTTTCAGGTTAAAATTTAAGCTTTGCTAAACACAAATTATAATTGAATACTTTTCAACTTCTTGTGAATAGACTACGATAATATTGAGTTATCATTACACTATTATGAATAAAATTATGTTTGATTCGCCTGCAGCATTTCGTAAGGCTCTGTCCAATGCACTACATTTTCGCCTTACTTATACGTTTAATTTTATTTTAAGACTAAAAAAGAAAAAAGAAAAAGAAAAGAAAATTAGAGTTAAAAAAAAAAAAACTAGAAAATATACGCTTTCGCAGGAATATGAACGAAAAACATTGATCCTTTATCTACTGCATTATGATCTACAGTAATTCTTTTTTACAGAAATAGTTTGTCTAGGTATTTACACTGAAAATTTAGGGATTTACATAAATAAAATGCTCAGTCTATAAGTATTTATTTCATTACAACCCTATTTACCCATGTGAAATTAATTACATACACTTTTTAATGAAACTATTTTGTCAAATAGTTTGCTAAGTTCTGAACTAACACATTAAAAAAATCAGTGACTTAATCCTTGAATTTTACTACTTTTCTGGAGCGAAACTCTAAGGGAGCAATGTGAATAAAATGGAAGTTCAAAACACAGCATCGGTTTCAAAATTGTCTATGTTCCTTTCTTCGTTAAAATACTCTTTACAGAACCCTTGCTGATATGTATCCTGAAAAAGATGAATTTAAATACTTTCCCGGCAAAGTACCATCGGAATATTAGTAAAAATCGTTGCTGGATGGAATTTATAGATAATAGTACTTACAAGTACCGTCAGTAGATAAAGGGTTAAAATAATCTTTGAATATACAGATAAGTTCATTAGCAATGGGATGTCACACAAGCAAGTATAACTTTATATTTTTTTTTTGAAGGAACTTAATATAATCAGAGCAAAATCATTGACCAGACTTTCGGTTTTCAATATTAAAAACAACATGGGGTAACTTTTCAATTTACATTTTTTAACAATTCATTTAGTTATCAATAAAAAACAACTGATATCAATCACCCCACCCTGTTTTTTAACATTAAAATTAATAATAATAATACTTTATAAATTCAATTATTTTATTTGGATAATATTAATCTAATGCAAAAACAAAAAATGTATAAAATAGTTCTTTGTCATCCCTTTGCCAATGAACATATCTGTATATTCAAAGATTATAACTTTTAGCTTTTTCGCTCATAATACTACAAAAGAGTATAATTTTCTATTTTTTTAAACCATAATTTTATTCATGAATTGCACTAACGTCCACAGTGGTTTTCAGCATGTTTTCTTCCGCAAACATAGTATCAATGTTGTGTAATGTATACCAACATACTTGGCTTTGATGCTTCTTTAAAATATAAATATCCTCACAAAATTAGTACGCATAACACACAGCTGCATTTAAAAGTCACGTCCAGGGCAAAGTTAATCGAACAACTTTTAAACGGAAGAGAAATATTGACCAAATAGTTTTCCAGTCTCATTATAGGAACTCAGCGTAAAATATATTTCTCATTTTCCTTCAGCAATTTGGAATTACTAAATACTTTCTAAAACTATTAACATTCTCAATTTTAAGTCCTTATTCTACTTTAAGGCTTAACTTTTCGATATTAATTGCGACTTTATTGCAAATTAGTTTTGCCCTACGTCAAGGATTCATTAATGAGTTAACGTGAAGCTCTCAAAAATCATTAATAAGAATTCATTTGATGAATTTAGCGGTAAATGTCACTTTAAAATGTAGAAATTTAAAAAAAAATTTCGGGAATAGTATTGATCCCTTATGAAACGTTTGTTTGTTGTAGACAGTACTGAAGAAGCTTCTGAATTTAAGGTTTATTATTTTAAAACCCATGATAAATTTATGAATTAAAAAAAAATATTTCAAGGAAAAAGATAATAAAAGAAAAGTTCTGTTGCAAATGAAGTTCAAAACGGTGAAGGAAAACTAAATCTATATTAATTATTTTAAAGAGAAAGAAGACATTACACTTGTATCTTTAAATTTGAGATAACCTTTTTAAAAATTGAAATTTAGAATATTTTTTGCATTTATTTTGTGGGAGAGCAATGGCCCAGCGAGCTGAGGTTGGCTCCTTAGTAAGCACATAAATGAAAGTAAAGTTCTCACAATAATTATAATTATACAGCAGTGTTTGTTATTGTTGTTTACTCTCTATTATCGTTGTTTTTTTTTTTCAACTTTATTATTTTTGTTGTTATAAGTTGTTCACTTTCAAATAACAGTAACGTAAACAACTTATAACAGCGAGCTCGTGGTGGGCTCCCTAGTGCGCACAAAAAGAAAGTAAAGTTCCCACAAGAATTATAATTGTACCACAGTGTTTATTATTGTTGTTTACTCCCAATTATTGTTGTTTTTTTAAACTTTATTATTGTTTTTGTGATAAGCTGATTACTTTCAAATAACAAGAAAGTAAACAACTTATAACAGCGAGCTCGGGGTGGGCTCCCTAGCCAGCACAAAAAGAAAGTAAAGTTCCCACAATAATTATAATTGTGCAGCAGTGTTTATTATTGTTGTTTACTCTCAATTATTGTTGTTTACTCCCAATTATTGTTGTTTTTTTAAACTTTATTATTGTTTTTGTGATAAGCTGATTACTTTCAAATAACAAGAAAGTAAACAACTTATAACAGCGAGCTCGGGGTGGGCTCCCTAGCCAGCACAAAAAGAAAGTAAAGTTCCCACAATAATTATAATTGTGCAGCAGTGTTTATTATTGTTGTTTACTCTCAATTATTGTTGTTTTTTCAATTTGTTATTGTTGTTTACTTTCAAATAACAAATAAAATTTTGATTTCAGGTCTATGATTGTTTAACAGATCTTTTCTAGAAAAAGCAAATGTCCAGAGCTTTTGCTTAGCAGCTTTCTGTCTCTCCTTCATTATTAAGAGGTTTCGCTAAAATTTAATGGACATTACAATAAAAAGAAATTTCAATTACCTGGAAAAATGTGGAAACGAGTTTTTCCTTTATGCGAATGTTAAAATAGTTTTGCACTCGTTTACCGTAATTAACATACTATGATATGTTTTTTGATGTCATATCAACGTTATCTTCTTTGTTCTTCATAATCTGAAGAAGTGCCAATCAGGAGATGTACTTTTTAGTAGTAAGCAAGTCAATTTTTTGTAGTTTTACAGTCTTGTCCAAAGTCAAGATAATTAATTAATTTTTTGCCCTAAACCTCAAATCTGGATAAAGATGTTAGATAACCGTTAATAATAAATAGTTTTTACACTTAAATATGTGATCATTAACCTGTAGTAACCTAATAAAATTTAAATGAGTTTCTACATTTTAATGAACATTTCGGTTTCTCTGACATGTATTCTTTAATTATCTAAATCGTTACATACATTAAATAAAATAGCAATACATATAATTTATATTAATTAACTGTATATAAAAATTAATTTTTATGGAACTACACATAATCTAACAGAAATATCTTAGAACCTTTTTGGAAAAACAGAAATCTTTCCAGAATACTTTCCAGCAGCAAAAATCTTTTAAAAGCAGCACTTATAAATGTGAGGTGTAGTCCCTATGAGGCAAGAAATACATCCATATTTTCAGACGAACACAGGTTTATTGAAGACAGGACACTTGGCATAATTACACGAAACATAGATACAGATAAGAGTTATGGCCGCGTCAAAGCCAGTGAAACTACGTTTAAAAGTTAGGGTTACGTCTAAGTTGAAAAAAAAAAGAATATTCATCACAATCTGCACGTCTCTGCGGCTTTTTCGTCTCTGCTCTGCGATTTCTGTGCGAGGGAGCGCTTGATCCGGTTGTAGAGAGGGGTTGACTAGTTTCCCTCTTCCACATAAATGAAATGGATTCATTAAAACTTCATTAAAATGAGGCATATATCCTTACACTGAGCATAATGAGGCGTCCCTCCATTTTTTCTTACTGGATAAACTATCCTTTTTGGTAAAAAGAAATGGCCCTTTACACCATTTATTTAAAAAAAAACCGATTGCAATTATTTATTTTTCCCACACTGCATTCCAATAAGCGTATTCTTTGTTGAATAACTGAAATACATACATTAAGTTAATTACTTGTACTCGTTCTACAAATATATATCGAAGTTAGGTTTTGCTTCTTTGATTTTATGTTTATGTATTAAACATAAAATGTTGCTTGCTGATGAAAATATTGATGTGTAGTATTTGTACGTGAATGCGTTTTTAAAACATAATTAAAAAATATTAAAATCTTCCTCGGAATGATGTTAGAAGAACTTGAGTGCCTAAGTTCTCCAACTTAAAAGTATAGATATATACAATTTAAGGTACGAATAAACATACTTGCCTGCATCAAACTAAAAGAAATTTGAAGTTGTTCAGCATTTGCAATCTGAAATTGCAATAACAATAAATATGAGAATCGAACTATCGGAATCCCAATTTACCAGTATAGATTCTATGAGAATCTTAACAAAAATCCCCAAATTGACATTGGATTTGCCATCTCAGTTGTGGTACCAAATTTGTCGCAAACATCCCGATGTAACACGATTCGCGCCAATGTATGTCTTCACTCCCGGTTGCACTCTGTTTAATATTTTTTCCTCCATAATTCAAATATACATGAAGATACATTTCATCTATTATATAAAAATCAGACGAACAACAGTCTATGCGCAAAGTGAACAATAAGTTTTAAAGAAACAGTTATCCTGGTTTTGTGTTGTAGTTGTATGACATATTATTTGTATATTTTATATTTTGTTTGCATTTATTATTGTAGTCAAGATAGTATTTAGTAATTCATGAAGATATTGATCTAATCATTGATAATTGCATGTTATTAATTTTAGAAATTCATATGCTAAATTTCTTTTTTCCTCTTTTGAGTACGTATATTTAAAAAATGCAAACAAACCAAAAGAAATTAATATACTCAAATAAGTATACTCAAATCAAGTATTTTGTGAAGAAAATTAGCTTCGAATTTAGTCTTTCAGTATGAAAAACAAAAACAAGATTTTTTTTTGCCTCTTCGATAGAAGTCGATATCAAAAAGGTTTTTCTATTAAACTGTGCATGTTTGCTTTACTTTAAGGAAAAATATCTATAGTGTTTTTAAAAACAGAAAATAGCACACACTTTTGACATTCAGAATTATTTTTAGACACATAATGAGCTTTGCTGTAGAATGTTAAAAAAAAAAAAAAAGAAAAAAAACTATCTTCTATTCAGTTATGGAAATTTGAATTCTTTATTCTTTGAATTCCATTTCACGCTACACTTAGAGAAATGTAGGAGCAGAGATTATCTTATAATGTCAAGCCGAATGTTCTGCATGCTTTTTTTTTTTTTTTTGGCATGAAATAAGATACTTATTTTTAATTTGATTAAAATTCTAATTAATGACGAAAAAGAATCTAAATCGAAAATACATTAAATTGCTCTAATCATTGGCAAGATGACACAAGTAAAAATTAAAGTAGAGATGTAATTTTTTTTGCTAACTGGTTGTATGTGTTTTGTGTGCCTAACGCTCTGATCGTACACTAGGAAAAAACAAGTTACAACTGCATGAAATGCACATATTTCAACGTTTGCGTTTTCATGCTAGTTTTTTAAAATTAAATTTTGGAATTTATTCGAACTACTCGAACTCCAGTCAAGTGACATTTTTATTATCCATTAAAAATGTGCACATAAAGGGAAAAAACCAACATGGTATTGTCTGTTGTTGAACTGAACTTATTCCTCCATTACAATCATAGATTGTCCCGCAGTGGACCAGTCGTTAGAAGCTCGGTTCCCGCAGAACACCGAAAGTGAGGTCAGCGTTTGGGAGGGTGACACCCTCTCGGTGGCTGGTTGCTGCAGTCTGTGTACGCTAAAGGGAGTTGGTGCACGTTAAATAGGTCGTGGCTCCAATGTCCTTCAAGCGAAACGTCTGGGGGTGCCAATCCCAGATGACGGTCTCTGGTCTGGGAGCTGGTTTAAACAATTAAGAGACCTTTCAAAGTTGCGGAAATCGGACTCCTGCCTACAAGGACCCCGTTAGACTCAGAAGCAGCGTATCTATTCTTTCTCGCCACGCGCGAAGACACGACACCAACATTCAGAGATTAGCAAGTGTGAAGCAAAAAAAATACAGTTTACCGATTAAATGTTGGAAGACATAAAAGCTTGCGTGGTACTTTATACAAAATATTATTCGCTTGGTTATTACCACAGTTTTTCTTCTCTTTTTATTGACATTCACCTTACACATTTGACAACCTGACATTTACACTATTTTTAAAAGAATAAAGGTGGTTTCACCAAATTTTCATCTGAACTAAATTCATGGTCATTAAGTACTTTCTTTGTTCCACTTTTCTAAAATCAAGATCATAGTGTTTGGAAGTTATAAGAGCATTTATATAACTCTTTAAAATTCTTTGTACGTTAAAATTGAAATAGAAATGCAATTAAAGCAGAGGACAAGCTATAAAGATACGTTTACAAGGGTGTGTTTTTCTATAAATGTTTGACGTAACCAAAAAAATTAGTTTTCCCCCCATAGAATAAAACATTTAAATCACTATCTGAGGCCCAGTGACTGCGTGGTAGACGTCCGTGGCACCACGCCACAGGTCCGGGGTTCAATTCCCGTGCTGGGCAGGGTCGACTCAGCCTTTCATATTTTTAGTGGGGCCGATAAAATGAGGACCAAGCATGCTTGGGAACTAATCACTTGGGGTTTCGCGTCAGTCCGACCACTTGACCGGAACATTTGCTTCTGCACCCCAGGGCCATCAGTCTCCAGCATTTTCATTGCTAAAAGTACAACTCTGGATTAGTACATCCATAAGAACAGCGCTAAACGAGTCTTCTTGGGCCAAGTGTTCCTTGAATATGCAGCAATTTATTTATATCGTGTTAGAAAGGCTTTTGATCTGCAAGTACATATCATACAAAGTATTGAGCATTACTTCACACTGTCAAACAATTTTGAATATAACAATTTATTTGTTTGTTATCTTACCATATTTAATTACAATAGTCGAATAATCATTAAAAAGAGGTACTCAAACCGCTGGATGTGAAAAAAATCGTTTATTCTCTGTTTCTCCTAAATAACGTTTAATTAACCGTAATTTACAAGCGCCAGCCTAGGTCTCGTAGTCAATGAGAATCGGGCGTCCATCTGGGTTGTGGATAGAAGAAGTGTGAAGATTGGAATTCCATCGCATAATATAGTATAGTTCCTTTTTTATCTGAAGGGAGGAAATGAAGAGATGATGAAGTTAGTAATAGTCATAAAACCTGGTTGTGGAAACATATCCCATTTAACTATTTTTTTATATTGCATTTTAGTCTTTCTCAGAATTAAAAAAAAACTTCTCAAAATCTTGGATATCCAATAGGTAACTCTTGGCAAAGCCTTAAAGTACTGGCTTTCCACCGAGGAGGTCCGGGGTTCTATCCCCGTCTCCGGCAGGCTTCCTGCTCCACCGTGTCCACGGACCTCGTTGTCCGCCACAATATGATAATTCTACGCAGATAGTTAATTACCATACCCTGCAGTATGTTATCATAAGTGCTACTAAATAGTTATGAAACCGTAGACTTTTGTATTTACGGCTTTTGACCAAGCTGATTGGAAATGTTTTAGAACCCTTAAAGATACAAAAACGTTCCAAACCGTAAATTTAACGGTTAATTAGATGGACAGACTGCTGCCGGCTATTTGACCGTAATTTCATGATGAAATTTCTAACTGCACATTAGGAGATTTCATGTATCAAAACCTGTATTATTATATTATTTTGCATTTTTTTCTTCTTATTTATATTCTAATCATAAAAGACTCTATGAAATTCAGTAATTTATTAAATACTGGAGCGAAATAAATTTTTCACTATTCGATATCCTCATATCATCTTCCTAGTCAAAAAGAGTAATAAGTCTTATTTTCTTGTTTGTTCTTCAAAAGAAGAAGAAAGGAAAAGAAAAATTATACCTGTGCGAAATACTTTTAAAGCATCCATGTTGCCTTAAAAGCTATTTATTTTCATAATGCCTTTTTTGTCAGCGTCTTTAGTTTTTTTGCACATAAGTTTTAGATAGTTTAACGTTTTTCAATATAATGTATTGCAATATATTTCTCATCTCTCTCTTTTTTTTTTTTTCTCTCACAGGTTCTTGAAAAGTCAAGAAATTGCATTGATACAAGACTCGTATAGTTCCAGATGGAACTTTTTGTTGCATTAATTTTTGTACATAATTTACTTTTATAATACGCTGCGTTAAAATGTTTTTCAGGAGCTAATTTAAACATACTACATTTATTATTAATCACTGAGTATTTGGGGGAGGGAGTCATGTATATGACATTTTAGAAGCTCACAACCATGTGTGAATTTATTATTATTACTGTTATTATTATTTTGAAATTTCGTGTGGTAAGACATTTGGAGAATATTATTTTATAAATTTTTTCTCGCAATTATGACATGTGAGTTAAGAATGTGGCACAGATAATAATTTTCGAAAACTGTTTATACTTAAGTGATCATAAACGAGTACTTGAATGCTGTTATATCATTCACAATGCGAAATCGTACATGCAGTGCTGTCATAAATAAGAGACATATTTTGCTTCAGTTCAGATAGTGTAGTCAATTGTTATACCTACTGAATGAAAAATGCCCAAATGTGTTTTGTGCTGAAATATGAGTAAAAAAAACAGCATACACAATGCATAAATTGTCACAACAATAGTGCAAGTACCAGCATGCAATGGAGCCCTTTTATCAGTGCAAAATGGTGCTCATATCAAAAAGGTTTTCCCTAATGTGCCGTTTCATTGTATTGTCTCAAATTGCGAATTAATGAACATCCTTCTTCTAGTTTTAAGATTGAAAAACTTATTTCTCTCATTCGGGTTGTACTTGAGCATTTTTGTATTTGATGGTGTGTTTTTTTAACAACACACCATCGTTGTGTTGATGGTATGTTGTTTCGTATGACTGAAAGTTTAGCTATGGGTAACATTACAAACCTTCTTCACCTTTCTGCACTGATGAAGTGGCTCTATTGTAGCCTCAAAATAGCTATTTATATGGTTATTTCGATAGTCTATGTTTTATGTTTGTTGATATTTTCCTTTTACTACTATTCCTATTAACCTCTACTTTTATTTTTTCTTTTATAAGTACAGTATCCCCTGTATCCGAATGCGCGATATAACAGATGCCTTTTTGAAATAACTCGAAAAGTACACGTAAATTGAGTGTCAACGTAAAAAAAAAATAGTTTAATCTCACATAATGACAACTTTTTAAATAATAATAACAAATAAAACTAAACTGTTTTATTTGCTGTTATTATTAAGAATCTGTCTCTCTCATTCAATGGGCGTTAGGATCAATACAGAAAGACATGTCAAATAAAACGTCTCCTGGGTTGAGTAGAATCATTCTGCAGGCATGTAAGTTGGTGAGTGGGAGAAGAATTGTTGCAACTTTTAACTGCAACAAATTCAGAAGAAAGGAAAACATTCCTGTTCGATTGCTTTGTTTAATGAAGGAAAAAGGGTACTTTCGAGATCTCAAACTTAAAATTTGGGGGGGGGGGGGATAAAGAAGAATTGCGATATATCCGATTGAGCGATATAACGAGGCGCGGTATAACGAGGGTTTACTGTAGTTTTGAATTGTTAAATGTAAAATGAAAAAGCAATGTTAAATATACTTCCTTCAAAATGATTTTAAATTATTAATTATTTTATACAACTAGAAACTAATCAATGAGAAACTTAAAATTGGTTTCTCTCATCATTAGAAAGGAAGACAACCAATAAATAACAGATAATCAAACTAAATTTGTAGTTCAATTTTGTTACAGTAGTAGGGAAACTTTATACTAGCAGTATAATTTTTTTTAAAAACTATTCTTATTGGGATTTATGTTAACACTTTTAATGCTTCTAAATTTATATCCATTAAACCAGCAGCACTTAAAGTATAGCAACTGATAAATTATTATTTGACAGCTTTCTGATTAAACACTTCAGGTTGTGCCAATTATGTCATGCGATGCATTCGTTTTGAGGGAAACAACTTTCATTAAATGTAGCTTAAGGCAAATAAAGTAACTAAGGGATGTTCGGAGCGCTCATTAATCGATGAATAAAGTTTAAAGTTTCACATCATGTAGCCAATTAACCCTTACGAAGATGCATACTTGTCAAATGCTAAATACTTTCTCAATTATTTTTCTTCGATTCAGCCGATACCTCCCCGAGTACCAAAGAATTATTCATTGCTAATACGCTTTGTATCTTAAGACTTGGGAACGGTAAATGCTCTCCGATGTTGACATTTTAAGAACGTATTATGCGGAAGATTAGGCATTAAGGATATTTAGTATTTTTTCTTCCATATGAAGTGAATGATAATGATAGCATTATCAAATATAATTTTTGAAGGAGAAGTTTTAGCATAGTTCTTGGCTTAATTTAAATGGACAGCTGGTTCGTCGTTTCCAGTAGGTTATACTTGAGTTAGGGGACAAACAGCTTTTAACTTTCTGGAAATTTCTTTAAATTTGCTTTCAAGACTGCTACGAACTTTCAATTCAGTTGGTGGACGAAATATGTTAAACTGTTTTTCCAAAAATAATAGTGTGTCAATATTTACATTCAAGGGATTACGGAACCAGTTATTTAAAAAGAAAGGAAGCTACGAGTTCTGTCAACTCTGCTTGCAATTTTAATTCTTTGGCTTTTGCGTTTTATGTTCAAAAAGAGAGGAAGATGTCGGATATATGTTTTTGCTGCATAACATAATCCAAATGGGAAAATATTAATGATTTATCAAAATAAATATATAAACAGATAAACAAATAAATAAAAAGTGCAGTTTTTAATGAATTAACTGATTCATTTCAAATAAACACCGAATCATGTCTTACGTATGTATTTAACAAAAAAAAAAAAAAGAAAACCGAAAAGAATGTATTCTTCATGTAGCCATTTGTTATTTTAAATCAATTATAAAAAGAAGTAGAAAGAAAAGTAAACCTGTTATTTTATAACCATTAAAAGCAAAGAAAAATGAAGGTCGACTGTGTTCAGTAACTCCAACTAAACGCAAAATTTTTAGTGTAGGGTTGCGTCGTTTGTGACTTTTTTACCCTTTTTTTTAGTCTACTTTCCCGTAAAAGTTGAAAAAAAAGTAAATAAAGCATGAAAGAAGGCTTAATGTATCGTAATAATGTCATTAGAAATCCAGAAAAGTCAAAAATAAGTTAAGTAGTTAAGTAAAGATTGAAAAATAGGGTTTTGAGATGGGGAATTTGTGTGTCGGTATGTCTGTAACCCCGCAATAACGAATGGACGAACGAATGAATGAATAAATACATAAATGAGTGAATGAATGAATACATGAATGACTGAATAAATGAATTAATGAATGAATGAGTGAATGAATATGTATTAATTGTTGAGAAAGGTATATATGAAGCAATTAAGAACTAAAGCTAAACAAAAAAGAGAGAGCTAGCTGGATTATAAATTTGAAGGTGGTGTATACGAGAAAGTAGGCTCGTATAGTTCTAGACGGAACTTCTTGTTTATAATTCGCTCCTATGAGTTAAGTATTGTACTAAAGGACATTTTTTTTAACAATGAGAAACACCTTTTTCACAACATAGTGGCAGAGTAACCAAACTGTGGGCGATAAAATGAAAATGTCGCAACCGTACACTGTTAAAAATTTCCGAAACAAAAAGTAAAATAACCATTTATTTGATTGTTATTTTACCATATTTAACTACAACAGCTGAATAACCATTAAAAAGATGGTACTCAAACCGCTGATTGCGAAAAAAATCGTTTATTCTCTGTTTATCCTAAAGAACGTTTAACTAACCGTAATTTTCAAGCGCTCAATAAGAATCGGGCGGCCTTCTTGGTTGCGAAACCTTACCGGTCATACGTTGTTGTTAAAATAGGAATAAAAGTTTACCAGTTCAAATCTAATGTGTATATAAAAAAAAGAAGAAAAAAAGTGGCTTAAGCAGTGGATGCTCAATAGAAACACATACAAACGTAAATCAAAAATTGGAGCCATCGGATTTCCGAACTGTTTGCGAATGAGAGAACCCATAATTTGAGCTGCTGAAGCTTGTTTGTATTTTAATTTTTTCAGCAAATAAAATGATTTTCGTCAATATACAGTAAATTTAGACTAAAAATGACTTTGGATCCAATCAAAAACAGAAATCTCAATTTTAATGCAGTTTTCCTGTTGAAAAGGAAGATTTATTGATAAATAAACGACCGCTTTGTGTGGTGCCGATGGCCGAGTGGTTAGCGAGCAACGTTGGTATGGCAAACAACCGGGATCGATTCCCGCAAGCTGCGTGTACAGATTCTACGTCTCGAAATGGTTCAAAAACGCTGACACTTTTGTTTTGAAACCATTTTTAAATGGTTATAAAACCGTAAACTTTTGAATTTACGGCTTTTTAACCAAGCTGATTGGAAATGGTTAGGTCCCGTAAAGATAGAAAAATGTTCCAAACCGGTTAAATTTAACGGTGAATTAGATGGACAGACTGCTGCCGGTCATTTAACCGTAATTTCATGTTGAAATTTCTAACAGTGTACCCAATCTCCCCTATCAAGAAAAATAACAACATGGAAATGCATGTTTTCACAAAAATGGTTACAAAACACTCCGTGATAGTTAACGATGTCAGCTCAAATATGTATCATTATAAAAGAGTTAAACTTTTACATCTACTTGCTTTAAAATAAATTGCTCTATCTAGCTACAGTGTTTCAAATCTTTCAATCCTTTCGGTCGTTTTATTCACTTAAAGATCCCCTTCGTATGTTCATAATTAGGTTTTATTTCCTAGTAACTTACGCCGGATACATAGTAAAAGTTGCTTGTTACTGGAAAATTGCTCTGGAAAGAACCGTTTAAGCTAATAATAAAAGTTTTACGATAACACTAAATACTAAAAGTATTGTAATTTTTCTTCGTACCCGTAAATCATTTTATGAGAAAGAACTAAATATAATATAAAGATGTTTTTCAGCAGCTGTTGCAAGACATCAAATTTATTCTAGCAAAATGCTTTTAATATGTATTTTTTTTTAATTATCTCTTTCTACAAAATAGTTAAATCGAAATAGTTGATGTATATATATTCCATCTAACAATACTAATTAGTGTGCTGTTGTACTTTTGATTTTTTATCCTTTCTTTACCAATAAGAACATTTTTTTTTCAATTTGGTTTGTAGGGAATTATCAAGGAATTGTGACGAAGGTCTAAAAGAATTTTTTAGGACTTATGTTGAGATGTTTGAGGGATCAGCCACACTAAAATTAAATAATATTTCTTAAAAATTTAAGTATTTGTTCCCCAAAATTGTACCCTCATAGGGGTGGGGAGCATATTCGGGGGCTGGTTAAAATTCTGGTTATAGTTCGAGTTATATTTAAGCTATAATGTGTATTTCTCAATTACTGTTTTTTAAAAAAAGGATAAAAAACAGCCAAATATATCTCAACGTTGTTGAACTGTTCAAATCTTGCATATAAGTAAGATTTGAGTAGTTAAATAACGTTAAGCTAAAAAATAATAATAAATAAAAATGAAATGTTGGACATTTTACCATTTTACATTTGTGAATGCACAATTTTTTCGGACATTCTTTAGATATATAAATATCCCTGTAAATAATAAAATAAACATTATTAAAGCACAAAACGTAAAATTTCTTGTATACAAGTGTTTCGGGGCTACGAATAATCCCTGCGTAATCGCAGAATCTTGCGAAATTCGGACATATTAATACATTTTCCAAATAAAAACAAGTAAGATACATTAAATAAAATATAGGTAAACTAAGTTTTGAAAAAAAAAGAAAGATAGAACGGACTTCAAAGTATAAATTGCGCTAAAAAGTAAAAAATAAAATAATTCTTTAAACAACTTCAATACGACTTTTAAATATACTTTTTGAAGTCGGTGCAAAATTATGACAGTCTAATTATCATTACGCCATGCGTTATTTTACATTGAAACTGTTGCAAACTCTACGCCATTTATATTTGTAGTTGATTCATAGCTACAAAATTAATCATGTATCAAAATCCATTATAATTTTGCACCGACTTCAAAAAATATGTTTAAAAGTCGTATCGAAGTTGTTTAAAGAATAATTTTATTTTTTACTTTTTAGCTCAATTTATAGTTTGAAATCGGTTCTATTTTCATTTTTTTTTTCAAAAATTATTGTATTTTATTTTTTTTAGTGTAAATGCATTTTTATGTAAATGCTCTATTTTTAAAAAATTCATATAATAGAATATTCCCTTCTTTGAGGGAATGACATTAAAAACTTCCCGTTTGTATGATACATTTCGTTTTGAAATCGATTTTAAAGGGTCACTAGAGCAAACAAACTGATTGGATTTAATTTCTTCTTTAGAGAAGCCTTCAGTCTATTTCTTGTTATAATTGCTTTTAATGTACATCTCAATAGCAACAAACTCTTTTTAAACAATGAAATTCAAGTTTAACAATTTTCCCAACAAAGAAAAATCAAGCCCAGCCTTTCCAATTAAAATGAAAAAATAATTATTTTTCACCCATAACGTTTTTCTAAAAAACAAATGTAGTCAAATTGATGTGCGATATTTGAGTTAGACGATTCTCTATCGATTAACAAAAAAATCATCAATATCGATTCATTTAGTCAAAAGTTATGGATGAAAAAGCATAAAAAATGACCACGTTTCAGCCCAATTTTTTTTTTCTTATTATCAAACTAGCTGTACCCGGCCACGCTTTGCTGTGGCTCAGTCTGGTTCGATGGAAAAGCAAGAAAAAGCACATATTTCTAATATGTTTCATTTGACAATGCTTGTTGTTTCATTGTCTGAAAATATAGATTGTCTGGTTTACCCATTCTAGAACACGCAATATATAATTGTACACATGAGAAGATCTAAACTGCTCAATTTGATTGATTGGTCTTGAGCTTTATGTTTTTTCACAATGCTTGCGGGCATTTTTTTTTTTTTTTTTTTTGTTCCATTGTCTGTGAAGATTTTGATATTGTCTGGCTCGGCACATTGAAAAATTCCAACATAAGCCTTATCCAAACAGAAGAAACACAAACACAAAAATTCTAAATTAAATATTTGCCGTTCAAAATACATTATCTGTGTTTTAAAGTTTCCTTAAAAATATTAAAAGAATACTTCAACACAAACAGAAAAAACACAAAATTTTAACATCAGGATGAAAATAGCTAAATGACGCTGTTAACATTCAAAATAAGTAATCTTTGTTTTAAAGTTCCATTTAATCTTCGAGTGCAAAAATACTAACAAATACATCAATACAAACAGAAAAAACACAAAATTTTTGAATAAAAATTAAAATAACTAAATTAAACTGTTGCTATTCAAAATAAGTATTCTTTGTTTTAAAGTTCTCCTTAATCGTCGAGTGCAAAAATACTTCAACACAAACAGAAAAGATTATTAAATCAAAATGAAAATAGCTGTACCCTGCCAATTGTTGCAAGTGGCTCATTCTACATAATAAAACATTAAAAACGAAATAATTTAATCAAAGGTGCAATAAATTAAAAGTGATATATAAAAACACATGTTCTGGTAAAATTTCAAAGCAATTGGTGAAGTACTTACGGAGATTTGAGGTTATAAACCAAGGCTGAACTTGATCGTAACCGTAAACTGGATCACGTTCAGCCTTGTATGAACAAACGAACGCTTACATTTTTATTTATATAGCTTATATTACCCGGAGTTGAGGAAACTGCTAATTCTTATTTTTGGATTAAGGTAAACCTTAAGAAACCGAACTAAAAAGCTTATAACTGGCCTTCTTTTAGACTTAGAAACTTCGAACAAATTCCATCTTGTGCAGAAAAATCAGCGCTTTTGATTGATACATAATATGTGCAAGGTTTTTTTCTCCCCCATAATGGGAAATTTATGTGGAAATTTGCTTAAAATTGGAAAAAAAAGGAACTACCTGTCGGATTTTTTTCTAACGGGTCCATAAACCATCCTCTTGAATCACTCTGTCTACTGGCAAAATTTCAAAGCAATCGGTGAAGTACTTTCGGAGATTTGCGGCTCGCACAAACGAACACTTACATTTTCGTTTATATAGATATGGTCAAACAAAGGTATGGGACCTATGGGAAACCACCCTCGATCGATTAAAAAAAATCATGAAAATCGGTTCATCCGGTAAGAAGTTATGGGTGGACAAACAAACAAACAAAAAAAAAGACATACATATAATATGAATGTATAACCTCCTTCCTTTGTGAAGTCGGTTAAAAAGAAGAATTAACAAGGAAGAAGCATTTTGCTTAAAAATGTATAGAAAAATAAATCATTTTAGTGCTTTCAATTTAGAGAGCGTTTGTAAGAATTTAACAAGAAGTAAATAAATAACTACTGCTGTCATAAAAAATAATAAAAATAAAAAACATAATACAAAACAAATGTTTTCTGAAGGGAAAGATTGGATTAATTTTCATTTACTTATTATGCCCACAAAACTCATGTTTGTTGAAAGAAAAGAAAAAATAATCTAGAAGATTTTTCCATGGTTGTTTAAATGAGAATGATAAGAACGTCAGAAGTTAAGTAGAAAATGTATGCTAGCAATGAGAAGTGATTACAGCAGATTTGTTTTATTCATTCTTGTCGGAGAGGAAGCAATGCGTTTAATTTAGCTCATCATCGTGTAAGTAAAGTTTTTTCTCCGAATCGTTAAAGTGTAGACAATAAGAGGCACGAAATGGACACGTTTGGATTTTTTTCGCATCCTTCCCCTGTTTTTGGAATGATCCATGGAGCATTATTTTTTAATTTGCTGTTTCTTTCAATGTTTTTTTATTACTTAACTTCTCTTAAAACAGCATCTTAAGAGAAAACTGGAAGGCACTTTTTCCCATAGATGTACACTTGTCTTTGAATGTAAAAGTTTAAGTAAAAACTAAGGTTTTACAAAAAGGACATAACCACAGAGGTCTTCTGTTCCCTGATGAATAAATTTTATTGGTTCAGAATTATTTTCTTTTATTTATGTATTCCTTTATAGTTAGACTACTAAGTTCCTTTCATTATGTATTTTTTTTTGTGAGAAGTGCGTATCATTTTATAGCTAAATATCAAATCTTAAACTGTCATTTTACAACTAAAGTTTTTGCAACTAGTTTTATTTTTGAAAATTTTTAAAGTCGCTGTGGAAAATATGCGCGAAAAGTAACTTAGATTGATCGAAAAATGTGTATACGATGTCGATCTAGTTGGAAGATTTAAAATGTAAAGATCATGTTTTATTAAGGTGTCTCTTGTTCCATAAAAAATTTGGAATAGTTACTAATTCTGTTTTGTTTTAATATTAAAATATATTTTTTCATAATTACTTCCTCGACTGCACATCACGTATGATTTGAATAAACTTATTTGTAGTTGGCGTTTTCAATCCTTTTATTTTACTAAAATCGAGTAGGCTTTTATAAGATCGTACGTCGTTTGGACAACGGTATACGAATGTCAAAATTTGGACTGTTGAGCAAAAACTGCATGAAATAAAAAAATTACCTCAGTCTAATAATTGTGAAATGTGAGTAATGAAAAAAAAGCTTGTATTTATAATGGAAAATAATAGCACACCAAAGTTTCTTAAATAAATCAGTATTAGGCGGCATAAGTCAGTATAAAGGCGGCTGGACATATTTAGCTCCTATTAACTATCAATAAACTTCAGAATAAGCGTCGTAAATCATTTTGATGTGAAATTACCCATTGTTACAGGTTAAGAAAAAATGTCTTTATCTTAAATGACAATTTTGAAAGTCCAACGCTTGAAATTACGCATCACACTTGGCAGAAATTACAAACCCTCACCCAAAAAATTACACATAAATGGGTTTTAACTGCTGGGTATCCATTTATTAACCGCTTCTTGAAGGCAAAATGGATAGGATTTATGGCTTTATCTTCTTTGTGGTTAACATGACGATGAAATATTCCGATGTCTAATGCATTAGTTGTTTTTGTTCTTTTCTTTCTCTTATTGATTTCGAATTGTCTAAGAAGCATTTTTAGATGCTTTGTTTAAGTTTTTATCTATTTTAAAAAGTTAAACTTTTCTTTTCGGATCTTTACTTTGATTCTTTGGCAAAAATAAGAGAGGAAGTTAATTAAAAAGACTTATTTAATGTTGTTCTTTTCTTTCTCTTATTGATTTCGAATTGTCTGAGAAACATTTTTAGATGCTTTGTTTAAGTTTGCCTCTATTTAAAAGAGTTAAACTTTTCTTTTCGGATCTTGTACTTGATTCTTTGGCAAAAATAAGAGAGGAAGTTAATTAAAAAGACTTATTTAATGTGGGACGAAAAAAAAATTACAGTCTTATTTTTAGCCTATTTCCCGTAAAAGTAAAAAACGAATGAGAAAACGCTTAATGTAGCTTAAAAATATCATTAAAGACAAAAAAAAAGTCGAAAAAAATAAATAAATATTTGAATAAAGGCTGAAAAATTAAAAATTGAAAGTAGGATTTTTATGCGGGAAAAATGTGTGTCGGTCTGTCTGTCGATCTGTCTTACCCCCACCCCTAATAACTTTTAAGAAAAGTGTAAAATTTGAAAACTTCTTTTTATATTTGAAAGATCTCGACGAGGACACCTCATTCCCATTTTTTTTTATTTGAGCAACTGTTTGTTCAACTTTGTACAGTTGAAAAATTTCCAGCATTAGCGCCTATAGGGAAATATCAAGCAAATTATATCCCAATAAAACACAAAGGTGAAAAGGCCCAAGTTCGATAGAACAAAAAACGGCCTTCGGAATAGTTGGCGTCAGCGATAAAATAATTGATATCTAACGGCCATTGATATATAACGTGCCAAGTTCCATAGCAGATCCCTTAATCATAGCTGTAAGAGTACAATTTTCTTTAGTTTATTTAAAAACATTTTTTTATCGGATTCCTAACTTCACTGTTAAAAATTTCCGTAAGAAAATAGTAAAATAGCCATTTATTTGATTGTTATTTTACCATATTTAATTACAACAGTTGAAAAACCATTAAAAAGATGGTACTCAAACCGCTGATTGCGAAAAATATCGTTGATTCTCTGTTTATCCTAAAGAACGTTTAATTAACCGTAATTTTCAAGCGCTCAATAAGAATCGGGCATCCATCTTGGTTGCGAAACCTTACTGGTGGTACGGCGTTGTTAAAATATGAATAAAGATTTATTAGTTCAAATCTGCATGTGTATATAAAAAAAGCAGGAAAAAAAAAGCGGCTTAAGCAGTATTTACTAAATAGAAAGACATACACACGTAAATCAAAAATTGGAGACATCGAATTCCCGAACTGTTTGCGAATGAGCAAACCCATAATTTGAGCTGCTGAAGCTTGTTTGTATTTTAATTTTTGCAGCAAATAAAATGATTTTCGTCAATTTAGACCAAAGATGGCTTTAGATCCAATCAAAAACTGAAACCTCAATTTTAATGCAGTTTTCCTGTTAAAAGGAAAGATTTATTGATAAATAAACGACCGCGTTGTGTGGTGCAGATGGCCGAATGGTTAGCGAGCAAGGTTGGTATACCAGAACAACCGGGTTCGATTCCCGCAAGCTTCGTTTACTGTTTCTACGCCTCGAACTGGTTCAAAAACGGTTAAAATTTTGTTTTAAAACCATTTTTAAATGGTTATAAAACCGTAAACTTTTGTATTTACGGCTTTTTAACCAAGCTGATTGGAAATGGTTAGGTCTCGTAAAGATAGAAAAATGTTCCAAACCGTAAATTTAACGGTGAATTAGATGGACAGACTGCTGCCGGTCATTTAACTGTAATTTCATGATAAAATTTCTAACAGTGTTGGCAAGTTTTAATTAAGGTAAATTACATTAAAAAATTTAACTTTTTCAATTAGAAATTTTTTATAGTTAGTAAAATCATGTGGCAAGCTACAATTATAGTTAATTTCTAATTGTCTTCTTATCGTCTGCTTGAACGTAACTTATCTTTATTAAAACTTGCCAAGTTAGGAATCCGATAAAAAAATGTTTTCAAATAAATTAAAGAACATTGTACTCTTTCAGCTATGATTAAGGGATCTGCTATGGAACTTGGCACCCGTTAGATATCAATTATTTTATCGCTGACACCGACTATTCTGAAGGCCGTTTTTTGTTCTATCGTACTTTGTGTTTTTATATTGACGATAAGTTATACTAAATTAAACTAAGCTAAATAGTCGCTATTAATTATTTAGGATTTTTGTTCGGTTGTTTACATTTCTCCGTAGTAAGTCCATAAATCCATCTTTACTTAATTAATCTTTTTTTTAAACGTTGAAAAGTTCTGTATAACTACTACCAATGCATTCTTTGTACTCAACTTGAATTTAGCCTTAAAGCGAAAAATTAAAGCAGAAAGTGAATTTCAATGCATGAATTATTTACCTTCAAGCGCGAGAGAGTATTGTTTACTTTAAACGGCCGAAAAATATGGCTGCTGTTTAAGTCGTTAGGTATGATGCTACTTATGAGTATGCTAGTAACTTCGAAGATAATAGAATTTTTTGAAGTTTCGGATTTTTTCCTTTATATATGCCAAATTGTGTATTTTGATACCAAGTTTCAAGTTTCTAAGTCACTTAGAAGTGGGTTAGGTTTTTGATGAGTGAGTCAGTGATAAAAATGGCACTTTTCAGACCTTAATAATTCCATAACCATAAGAGGTACCTCAATGAAGTTTGATATTCTAAGGGTTAAGGGGATTTATATTAGACGTACGAAGTTTCAAGTAGGTAGGTCTAATAGTTTTTGCGTAATGATGGGGTCAAAAGTAGCTCGAAATGGTTCGGGTAAATATACACATTTTGCCAGTGTCGCCATTTCTGAATTTGGCTGACTTTCTGAACTCTATTTGAACAATCATTGAAAGAACTCTCAACTTAAAATAATTTCAATCTAGTCTTGATCTAACAGATGGAACTACTTGGAACAACCTCCATCGAACGGAGCTTATGATATCAAACATATACACACAAAAAGTTCATCCAGAACTAAACGAGCCTACTTCCATGAAACCACCTGATTTGAATTTAAAAAATAAATAAAATAGATGATTGAATGAATAAATGAATGGATGAACGAACTAATGAATAAATGAATTAATATGTGAATAAATGAAGAAGAGGAGAGATAAATCAAAGCGCTTTCTTTCCCCCCCCCCCAAAAAAAAAGATCCGCAGAGGATTTTAATGAAAATGATCATTAAGAGAATTTTTTTCTCATGCTCAATTTTTAGTATTAACGTTTTTTTGACAACGATTAAACATATATATATATATTAATTGAATCAAAACGATTGCAGGCTATAAGAGGAAAGAATTTCCTTTTTTATTAACATTGTTTATTGTGTTTCGTTATTTAGCTTAAAATAAATTAAAAAAAAGGTATTTGTGAAATCTGATTTAGTTAAGAGTTTAACTAAATGAGTAAAAGAGAAGAGAAAAGCTTTCTTCACCAATTATATATTGGTACAAGGGAAATTAGGCTCGTATAGTTCTAGACGGAACTTCTTGCATTTCAGAATAAGAAAAGAAATACTAGCTATACTTCCCCTTATTGCCAGAATATAAAGAATATATTTGTAAATACTGGTAATAAACAAAACTTTACTGCTGTACTGCGGTAATTACACACACACACACATATATATATATATATATGTATGAAATAGAGAATATATATATAAAAAAATAGTGGGTATGTGAAAAAACTACAATATAAAAGGCTGAACGTGGGAAATCACGAATATAAACATTCAAAATGAAAAAGAACCTGCCTCTTCATCAGTGGGAGGGAGCAGGAAGCATATATAACGAAATATTGTCATTGCAGGTTTCTGAGAAATCCCAGCATAGCATGTGAGGAAAAATTTTTTATAACAAAAAATTTAGGCTGTCAGTTGCAAGCCAAGTGAATAATCAAAATAATTTGCATAATCAAATTAATTTATCCAGTTATAAAAAGAACAAAAATTTTTTATTATTTTAAGAAGTTTCGAGTTTACGTGATACTGACTGACTCAAAATGTAAAAATAGAAAAAAAAAAACAACATGCTATAGCCGATATTTCCCTTCCCAGACCTGCAAAGCAATACGATTAAAACGATTAAAATATAGCTTCAAAATCTACTCACCTCCCAAGGCAGGACCAGAAAAGGAAGACATCAACAACTAGCCGAGAAAGAAATACGCCATGTAATGGCTAAGTCCGTCCGTGTCCATGTGGCTGACCTTGACTTTCCAATCTCGCTCACAGACCAACACAATATCCAAAAACTGGCGTTCCAACTGATGGACTTTAGCCAGGAATCTTCATCCCGTGTGTGTCAATGAGGTTCCGTTATGGTTATATAGCAACTGCAAAACGCTACGCCAAAGTTTTAAACGACTTAATGTAAAAATTAATAAAATTCAGCGGATAATTATTAAAGTAAAAAAGGATTGCAGAGAAGGTGAAAACATTTTTATCCAAGTTATATTTGTTATTTCAGATTTTAAAATACCTTTAAAGTTGACCTGTGATAATATTTATAAAAACTTTTTTATGCAGATTACTATGCCAGTGTGGCATAGTGATGGTATGGAAATTGAAGTCCTTACGTTTATCATATATGTCAATAATTAAATTACTGTTTCTAATGTTCAATGATAAATCCAAAAAGTTAGTTCTGTATGTATTATTATTAGTGGATTTTAAATTTAGACAATTGGGATAAATTTTTTCCGACTCCTCAGCAATATTAAAATTGATAACCAGAATGTCATCAATATATCTGAATGCACGTATTCTATTGTTATATTGCACCACATATTTAAATCCGTAGTAGAATAAAAAAAGGTTTGCGGCAGTGCTAGAGTAATTGGTTCCCATTCCTATACCCTTTATCTGCTTATAAATCAAGTTGTGGAATTTTAAAAAATTATTTTCGAAGCAAATGCTGCATAGATTGAGTGTAAAATCCTTATCCCCTCACTCAATCTATGCAGTTTTTGCTTCGAAAATATTTTTTTAAAATTCCACAACTTGATTTATAAGCAGATAAAGGGTATAGGAATGGGAACCAATTACTCTAGCACTGCCGCAAACCTTTTTTTATTCTACTATGAATGTAAATATGTGGTGCAATATAACAATAGAATACGTGCATTCAGATATATTGATGACATTCTGGTTATCAATTTTAATATTGCTGAGGAGTTGGAAAAAAATTATCCCAATTATCTAAATTTAAAATCCACTAATAATAATACATACAGAACTAACTTTTTGGATTTATCATTGAACATTAGAAACAGTAATTTAATTATTGACATATATGATAAACGTAAGGACTTCAATTTCCATACCATCACTATGCCACACTGGCATAGTAATTTGCATAAAAAAGTTTTTATAAATATTATCACAGGTCAACTTTAAAGGTATTTTAAAATCTGAAATAACAAATATAACTTGGATAAAAATGTTTTCACCTTCTCTGCAATCCTTTTTTACTTTAATAATTATCCGCTGAATTTTATTAATTTTTACATTAAGTCGTTTAAAACTTTGGCGTAGCGTTTTGCAGTTGCTATATAACCATAACGGAACCTCATTGACACACACGGGATGAAGATTCCTGGCTAAAGTCCATCAGTTGGAACGCCAGTTTTTGGATATTGTGTTGGTCTGTGAGCGAGATCGAAAAGTCAAGGTCAGCCACATGGACACGGACGGACTTAGCCATTACATGGCGTATCTCTTTCTCCGCTAGTTGTTGATGTCTTCCTTTTCTGGTCCTGCCTTGGGAGGTGAGTAGATTTTGAAGCTATATTTTAATCGTTTTAATCGTATTGCTTTGCAGGTCTGGGAGGGGAAATTTCGGCTATCGCATGTTGTTTTTTTCTATTTTTACATTTTGACTCAGTCAGTATCACGTAAACTCGAAACTTCTTTTAATAATAAAAAATTTTTGTTCTTTTTATAACTGGATAAATTATTTTGATTATTCAAATTATTTTGATTATTCACTTGGCTTGCAACTCCCAGTCTAATATTTTTTGTTATAAAATTTTTTTTCTCACATGCTATGCTGGGATTTCTCAGAAACCTGCAATGACAATATTTTGTTATATATGCTTCCTGCTCCCTCCCACTGATGAAGAGGCAGGCTCTTTTTCATTTTGAATGTTTATATTCGTGATTTCCCACCTTCAGCCTTTTATATTGTTGTTTTTTCACATACCCACTAATTTTTTATATATATATTCTCTATTTCATACATATATTTGCAACTGTTTAAGTGTGCTGCCTCGTGCGCCTTTTCACAGTTTGATTCACTTTATTAACTTTTGATTATATTTATATATATATATATATATATATATATATTTCTATTCTATCTTCCCGTTGACATTACGTCTTAAGTACTTTGAGAGAATTTCAGTAATAGCTGGATTGCTGGAATGAAAATATGAGATCTGGCCATCTTACATTATTACATACGAAATTATTCCTAATGAACTACGTACAGAAGAACTTAGAACAGCAAAACTTCCACTCGTTTTGATTACGAACATTTTTATATCCAATCGTTCCAATGCCTCCCAATCAGGTACACCGCAACTTATCTTTATGTTGCAATCAATCAATCCTACAGTGCGTGGGTACTTTCTACATGACTTTGTTACAGACACTATCCGGTAATCAAAGGAAATATTTGAAGAAAATAAGAGCTATGCATTTATTTTCCCCATGTTTGGTAGGGAGAAGAGTAAGAAACTGTTTCAGAAAACCTATAGCATAATCCAGAAGTTTGGTTTTATAAAAATCTATTTCTATATTTACCTTTCATGGGAAGGTAACAAATGAAACTTTTCCGTTAGATCAATCACATCCAATTGCCTTCATATTTGTCGTAGGTTTTTAAAAATATCAGACGATGATTTTTTTTCCGACCTCGAATATTCTTTTTTTGGAAAATTTCACATTATTTTAGTGCAATTTATGTTTTTAAACTTTTCTAATTCGGAATACTGAATTAAGTGGTAACATTTATTAATTAGTACAAAATTTAATGAAGTCTGATCAACTACGCAATATGTATATAAGTCTGATCAACTACGGTAGGAACATTTTTGATGTAAATTTCTCTCTTTCGCACGAAACAGAGCTAAACGCAAATTTAACTACAAATACTTTTTTCTGCAAATTATGCTCTTTTATCTGATGGGGAACGGGAGGCGAAAACGGAATCATAAATCTAAAATTTTCTAGAAGTACTAATGAAAAATAGCGTTGTAACTGTTATTTTCTGGAAAATTTATCGTCTGCTTTCTGTAAAAATCACATGACTCCAGATTTGAGGTATTTTCTATTTGAACTATCAAATCTTTACTGAAAAAAGTAAAAAACATTTTTTAGACCTCTGACTCTTACACTAGGTTAATTTATGTAGATTTTAAATTGCGCAATTGTGTTACATCTTTAAATAACTATATGGAAATTCTAATTCACTAAATTCTCTGATCATTTTTTTTCGTGGCCTTTGTCAGAAGGCTGACGATTTGTTATAAAACTTTTCAATTTCTTGTTTAGGTGGTTCTGAACAAGAGAAGATTTCTTCCAAATATGTTGCGACAGAAATATTGTGACAGAAGTATTGCGACAGAAAAGGAGCGTATACACTGATGTTTTTCGTTCAATGTATTTAATTGCAAGTTCATGATTTTATCCCCAATTTATTATTACTTTTGCAGATTAGTTCAGATTTTTCCTTTGAATTCAACATTGCTTTAGTTATTTTATATATTTGAGTTACTCAGATACATTTGTGGTTTTAATGGCGCTCTTCAAAATGCATATCGCTTATTGGGAGACAGTCATTACTTGCATTTATTTGTTTTTGAAAAATTATACAACTTAATTAAAAATAAAACTATTCCACTGGCATTATTTTTGCTTAAAAAAAATTCAATTGATAACGAACTATCATGGAGGAATGAAAGTAAATACATGAGCAAATGGCACAGCCATTTGTCTTCTAATACTACAATGTATTCTTAAAGTTAACTGGAGAAAAATGAAAAAAAAAAAAAAAGCTTCGTTCTTTCTTGTGAAAAAGAAGAAATAAGCTCCCTAGCTAATTTTCAACGTTCGTCAGATAAATGTCTGTCATTAACAGCAAAGGAAAAATTGTTCCTTGTGGTATTCCTTGTTTATTTAAACTGTATACTTTTTCCGTTTTCTTGACTCCTGGTTATAAATGGTTCTGTTTTCATTTTATTTGTTCTTCGTTTGGAATAAAGCACGCAATGGAAGAAATCAGAAAAACTGTAAGTAAATTTAATTTGCTCATTTCTTACAATGATTTGGAATACTTTCATTGGAAATAAGAGGAAGAATTCTCTACATTCTACAAATCCTTTTCCCAGAGGATTTGTTACGTTTCAAATGCGTCCACAAAGGATTTGCATGAGCTTTAAGGGTTGAATGGATAAAGAGGTTGAATAAAAACTTTAAAGTGAACATGACAAGTGCTACTCTAAACCACCAATAATACATCTGCTTCATTGTTAATTTAAGTTTTAACGAAGTGCGGTTCAAGAATTCAGGAAAGAAAAAACTCGTATGAAGTGAATGTGGTGAATAAGGACAATGAATGAACTGAGTGAAAGTAAAACAAAACATTACTTAATACTTCTACATTAAAACCGTTAAAAAGACAGAGAGGGGGGGGGGGGTACTTTTTCAATACAGCAATTTCAAAAAATGCATGAGCTATGAGCATGAAAAAAATTATTGCTGATACATTAGTCAAAATGGAATACATTGAATTGAATAGCAACTAATAAATATAACTTCATCTCTCCTATTTAATATGTTCAGTATTTTCTCTTGCCAAGCAGTTTTTCTCAATCTTATTTACATTGGGGGGGGGGGGGGGTGAGAAGGAAGGACAGATAAAAACTAAGAATCTCACTAATGAACATTTATCGAAATGCATAGGCTAGAGGTTTTTCTCTCTAGGGCGATTTTACCGTATCATGCTAATTCAAATTACTATGTTTAGAAGTCCCTCTTGGAAAATGCATGTACATTTAAATTTCAAATCAACATAACTAAATAAAAAAACATTGCCTCTTTATTACAAATGCTCAATCTGCGAGACAGGGGTAGCAAGAGGCCCCGGGCGATTTTTCGACGCCAAAAAACGTAACGACTGCAAAAAAAAAAACGCAACATCTGTTTGGAATTGACACTACATTAAACGTGTGATCGTGCTCAGTTGCTCTAAACATTTATACTTAATTTTAAATATTATATATATATACAGTAAACCCCCATTTAAACGCGGGTGTCGGGGGACATGTTTGGCACCCGCGTTATCTCATAACCGCGGTATAGTGGAACTATACCGCTGAACCATATTCACAAAATAATACTCGCTTTTGTTGTGTTATTTTTAACTTTATCAATTACTCGTAACTTTTCTTCCCCCTATAGGTTAGTGTGTCTGGTGAGGGGGTGGGTGCTCTTTGGCTAGAATATTTGTGTGCTCGGACTGGCTTTATTTGCAGTGGTAAATAAGGAATCGCCTTTAAATGGCAATGATAAAGGGAGGTTTTAACGTCGGGGCTATGATAGTTACCGCGGTATAACGGGGTTTTACTGTGTATGTGTATATATATACATTTGAAAAATCAAGAAGATTACTTGCTGTAGTCGAGTGCCTCTTCTTCGAGTGGAACTCGGAGAAGTCCTCCTTGTGAGGCGAAGGGCAAAATAGATAGGAAGCCCCTCCTAGCTCCCCTGCTCTGAGTGGTCTTCTAATTTGAAACCAACTTTCAGGTGAGAGACCGTCACTTAAATTGACACTACTGAACAAACAACACCCACAAAAAACACCACTGTAAATTGTATGACTTTTTGAGCTGGGATGGACATTGGAGCCACGGCGGATTTTAAATGTACCAGTTCCCATTAGTGTACACGGTTCCGGAACAACCAGTCGCTATCGGTGGCCACCCTCAATAGCACTGACCAATTTTAGTGTTCTATGGGAACCGAAGAGATTACTTTCACAATAAGAAATTGAACGTTTATCATGTTTTATTACTGAAACATAATTATTTTTATACAAACATACCATGCTTACGTATCAACCGCTAAATACTTAAATAAAAATATAATTTTGTGATAAATTCACTTACCTGAAATTTCTTTACCAAACTCAGTCGTAGATACTTCCTTACATTAAAACAAAGGGAGTTTTAAGAAGTAAATACATTTAACACTCTATTGAAGAATGTGCATAAGTATTCATATTTTCACAGCATCAAGCTTCAACATTATTCTGAAAATTATACAAATGTACTACATTTAATATTTATTGAATTTCCTACATTATATTTTCCGATATTGAAATCAGCATAATCTTTGAGACAAATGTTCGCTTTTTTACATAATTTTAGGATAATTAATGCGACAAAATTAGGCCAAAATTAACCACTAAATTATAATATAAAATTGCATATAAAACATGTAATTACCGTGCCTCTTCTACTGTGATTAATTTTCAAAATCTTAGCCTGTACAAGCAAACACTAAAAGGCTTTACTTTAAATATATCTTAAGTGCATGAGAAAATACATATTTTAACAGAAGGAAATGTTCCTTTCTCATTACAAAGAGTTAAACATACATTTTATGCCTTTGCATTCTTAATGCACTGTTCCGTACAATAATAACAAGATTAACGACATGTAGTCTTATAATGGCTAGAAGGGTAAGTAAACACCATTTAATAATTCATAATACTTAGGACATAGAATTTTGCTTTGCATCAATAAATATGTCATGCATCATTATATAATGTTTCATGAAAATGCTTTACAGGAAGAAAAATTAAGAAATACGCAACCATTGCATGCTTTAAATGGGTCCCTTTATTTATTATGATCAAAGTGTTTAACCTGAAAATGTAAATGAGAGCATTAAAAAATATATATTTTTGAGAGTAAAGACATAAAGAAGTTTTGAAGAGCAGTAATTTGCATCGTAAATACTTTGTTCAAATAACTAGGATTATGTCTTCGTTAAAAAAAAATACATAAAAAAAACTTTTCAAAAAATAGTTCGTTTATTAGAATAAGGCGATTCCTAAAATTTGAAGTTCACTTCAATAATAATACTACTTTTTGAAGTAAAGTTGGGCATTTAACTTTATGGTTACTATTGTAAGTGCTTTTTAACTTTTTTAATATTTCAGAAATTAAAAATTATTAATAGAAAAACATTGATTGACATTCATGACACACATGACTTGTAAAGAAAGGGATAAAAACGCAAATGATTAGTAAGTCCTTGCTTTTTGAAAGGTTTCGATTTTTAAAGATATTAGTTTATAGATAAATCTCTCTTATTATAATTTCAATTCTTGTAGGTTTTTTTTACACTATATAATTTTAAAAATTGAAAAAAGTACTCAAAAAAAGGGGGGAGGGATTGAATTTCCAAAGTAAATATAAGGTTACATACACAAAACATGCAGGAGATTTTCAGATTTAAAACACAGGAGTCGTAGGCACACTATTTATTCTACAAATCTACAAGTATTCTTTTTAAGGATGTTGCTTGAGATCTGTGCTGTGGATTGCTTGTTTTTTGTGTGTATCCTGCGTTTCTGATTGTTTATCCAAAAAGTATTTGCTTAACTTTCTACTAAATAAATTAACAGCGTATTTTTTTCTGCTTCGTCTATCAAATATACTTTTTACAAATGCACTCTCAAAAATATAATGCTCATTTTCGACGATTCTTCAATCCTCAAGAAAATTTCTTCATTTATAACGATTCTTTCATCGCGCAATCACGTGAATTAAAAAAGTAACTACACAAATTTCGGCAATTTGACGAAACGTTTACTCGGAGCATTTTTCACGAAGCCATTTCGTCAAATATGACGAAAGTTTCGTGAGATTTGAGCATGCGTTTCTAAGAGTGTGGTGATGCGTATATGCAAAATTTACGTATAAAGATGAACTTTGAGAATTCCCGCATGTAGTTGTAGTATTCTTAGAATGCCAAATATCGACGAAGATCTTCGTCCTTTAGCGCAGAACTGCAACACATCCTGTCCTTTTGTTCTTTAAGGTGGGTTGGATCATTTTAGATTATTCTGCAAATACATTACGTAATTTCATAGCTGTTTATTACTACAGATCAGAATGAAACACTGACCCCGATTAATTAATAACACTGTGTGCCTTCTTTGCAATTTTACATATCTCTGTGCTATAATTACAGAAAATACATTCACTATTTCACAGTACCATCTTTAAATTCAAGAAACTCTTCAGCCCTTTTTTTCTTTGCGTTCTTTTATTTTTTGAAGCTGGAGAAATTATTGACTTCAAGCAAATGTACTGTTGTAAATAATAACCAAAATTGTCAATTTTTCAAAAAATGGAAGCAAATTATTAACATTCTCTGTATCATTGTTCCAATTGCCGAAAATTCAAATTAATAGGAAACCATTTTCAAAATTGTTCCTCAATATTTTTTTTACTAAGTTTTATTTTTTGATTCAGGACTCTCACAAAAATCTGCTTCCTGGGAATTTGGATATGCTTTATCTTCAGTCTGTACACATCCATGCATGAAGATGTACAAACATATTTCTGATTGAAATAAATGTATGTTGATTTCATAATTACTTTTTAAATTTTGCATTGTAAAAATTTTTATTTATGTCACTTGATCTTTTTTTAATGCAAAAAATGAATTTAATTGGTTAGTTAAAACTTGTCCACTAAAATATAATCGATTTATGTTTTTATATGCGGTTTTAATGCCACTTGAGCATTTTCCAAGCTCTCCTTCACAGAGCGACCAGGAATTAAGGCAGTAAGGAGCGCCTTCCGTTTATAGATAAGCACCACAACGGTGGAAGTACGACTTGGCTCATTATGTATTTGGATGCCACCAGATGGCGCCACCTTCCTTTTTCAACCTAAGAGTGAACGTAAGGGAAATTCTCCAACCTCCGGCACCCTCGGAACTGCCTCGGGACATCAGAGTCCACGTATTTTACCTGCACTTATCTCCAAGTGTACATGGTGGGTCTTCAGCAGGTCGGGTATTGAACACCCAGTCGTCCGGTTTGAAGTCTGACATCCTAACTACTACGCTACCATGGCCTCATGTTTATTATATTTAAGTATTATAGTATATGTATTTCCATACAATTGTTTGTTTTTTTCCATCACTGTTTTTCACTGAGGCCCAGTGGCTAAATGGTAGCCTTCTGTGCTACCATGCCACAGGTTTGGAGTTCGATTCCCTGTCCGGGCAGGGTCGACTCAGCCTGTCTCTTCTTCAGTGGGGTCAATCAAATGAGGACCAAGCGTGCTTGGGAACTAAACACTGGAGGTTCCACGTCAGGCCGACCACTTGACCGGAACATATGCTTCTGCACCCCAGAGCCCTCGGTCTCGAAAAGCGGGATGCGCACTGTAGGGCATGGTGGCCCAAAAGGGCTGTCACGCCACTGAATTTAGTTTAGTTTGTTTTTTGCATAGTATAGATTCAATAGCCTCCCATCGTCATAAAACTAAAAAATAAGCATTGGTAACATGCTTTACAGATATCGAAGTTTTTACAGTACAAATAAGTTGAATGCATAGCAGAACACATATCAAACAGTTGCCACAAACCTATATGAAATATCCCCTTCACCATTACAACCTTAATGAGACTACGAGAAAAACTTCAGAGGAATATTAATGGCCAAATAGTTTCAAAACTCATTAGAAAATACACCGAACAATCTGTGACAAGCAAATTTCTCCTCACTCCAGCAAACAATTTGTAACCTTTGAATTCTTTCCAACATTATATATGTTCCTATTCTTGAATTAGCATAATTAGCATGATACTTTGGTTTTAATCATGCTAAATAATTGCGCTTTCGACTGAAAAATAGTTGTATCGTTGCGACCAATACAGGTTAGGTTATGTGATGGCTCTTGTAGTTAATTTCATTTCAAAAATAGATATACGAGTATTAAATGTAAAAAAAAAAAAGAGCTTTGAAATAAGCAGGTTTAAATAAAGCTATTTGTATTACGAAATTTTCTTTTTCCCCAAAAAACATAAAATACATTTTGCCATGAAAATATATTTTTAAGAAACCTGTCGCAGTTTGGGGTTAGATACATTTTTTAGGTTAAATTTCACCAAATTATTTTTAAACAAATATGTATTTTTAATTATAATAAGCAATTACGCAGTTTTTGGACCATGCTTACCTATTATACACAAACTATATGCACACATGGATAGAATAAACTTAGGTATATTTTTTTAACAATGCATTCATGGTGGATTTTGACCGCAATTTTAGTAAAAATTCATCAAGGAAGATTCTTTGTTTAGATAACGTTTATGAGACGTAAAAATAACATGTTCAGGACATAATAACCATAAGAACATGTGCAAGACGTATTATCATTGCAATATTTTTTTTAATGCTCGTATTACAATTAAAGCTAAAAGCATTTGATTCATTGTCCTGCTAAGCTTAACGTTTTCAATTGAAAAAGATGTTCCTTGCAATCCGGAGCTATAAAACAGTTTGGGAATCTCTGTAATAATGATGATGTTTTTTTTATTTACATAAATGACAGCTTAAAAAGCGAGATTCAAAACTTTCAGTGTCTCAGAATATAATGATATTTGAGCAACAAAAAATAAGTAGCAGAATTTTAAGCATATGTAATATCTCCTATAAATAGTGGTGGCATGCTAACTTTTTGGACCGTGCGCAGTCTAAAAGTAACTAAAAACAAGCACACATGTAGTACAACAAGTACAGAAAAGTGCGCATAATTTGAAACAAGTTAACTAAAAAAATAAGAAGCATAATTTTCAGTTTAGACCTTCCGGAGAAGTATGATTGATGAATTGGTTTTGCCTCAAAAAATATTATCCAAAGTTTAAAATAGAAGCCTGTTTTACCGCTACTCCTGTCATGTTTTTCAAATGTGCATTATATCATAAGCCATATAATCAGTTTTTCCTCAAATGCTTGTCACATTTTCTGCTCTCTTACTTAAATGCAAGAGTTTGTACGAAAATTTGCATGTTAGGTTTTGCGTGTACTAAAAAAAGAGATAAAATATAATATTCTTGAAAAAATTCCAAAGATTATCTTTTCTGTTACTTCCTTTTGCTCTAATAGTTCTTCGCTTCAGCTTTTGCAGGCGCGGGGTTGAAGACTTGACAAATGGTATTAGTTTATATATCAACTCTAGGTCTCGATTTTTCCTTAATGTAAAGAAAATCTGATGTCCTTTTTTTAAATTAACGTTCATATCTTCAAGAATATTTACATTTTTATGCTTCCAACACTAAAAAATTCTCAGTTCACATTCTCACCCAAAAAATAGGAAAAAATGGTGAAATTTAGCTGCTACTAATATTTGGTACCAAGTTGAACCATTATAATGGCGTAGTTTCACCTGGTTTCAGCATCTGCGAAACTAGGAACCATTACAGTGATTCAACTTTAGTTCCAAATGTTGGTTGCCGCTCAACTTCAACATTGTTTTCACTTTTAAAACGAGATTGATATACGCAGACTAAAACAATACCTCGCATTAAGCTCATCTATTCGCTCATTAAGAATACATGAGCTTATGAAATAAAAATGTACTAATATAATATTCATTGTTAACAGAATGCCACTTTATATTGTTTTCTTAGATTTCGTGAGTATGGAAATGGTCCGAATTAAACGTTCACGAATTTCAAAAGTGTGTTTTGAAATCTTGCTTTAAAAATTTTTTTTTTTTATAACTTTTTTCCGGTCTTTCTTTTCTATAATTGTTTCGATGATTTTTGGATCATGTAAATTTTGGTGACCATTGGATTTTTAATTGTTAAAAATATCTCTTACAACAGCCTTGATCGTCAACGAACGTCTATCAAATTTTATCTTAAGTAGTTTTTTTTCTGAGCTTTTTAGTGATATAACCATTTAAAAAATGCACCGATTTCTTCATAACCGTAACAGGGCCTTATATAAAAATATTACTTAAAATAGAAGAAAAATAAATAAGTAAATAAAGCTTTATTTCTGTCTTATTATAAAATTGTAACATGTTCTGAACTAATTTTATACCAAGTGTTAAAAATTTGGTTGAGAGATCTTGACTCTATACAAAATACACTGACAGAAGATATCTTTTGTTATTCCTGAAGAAGGTCCATGAATCCGAAGAAATTTTTCTTCTATCTCCAAAAAAATTTTTCTTTCACTTTTCTTACTTTTTGTATGGATGATAGTCAGTCCTTCAATGCAAAAATATATCTAAATTAAATCTTAAGTTTAGTTCCTCAATCTCGATAGCAAAATTCATCTCGAATATTTAATTATTTAATTTCGTAGCTGATGATGAAAAAAAAATATTTTACTTTCATTATTTCTCCTGCTACAAAGGACTGATATGCTAAAAGATATTTTCTCTGTGAAGATATCCCAACGCGCGTCAGAATGAGAACCCGAGAACTCGCCGATGAAAATTTTTCTAACACCACCCATTTCCCTCAAAAATGATAGCAAATGAAGTATTTTCAGCTAAAATACCTTTTTATTTATTCTAAACAACAAATATTTCCCAAAATAATAATGTCATTCAAAATATATCACACCGGAGTATTATTTTCAAGAAATATTATGTCAAGCAACTTAGGTAAATTTATTAGTCGGGTACAAAATGTTTTTCATGAAAACTAAGAAAATAATATTTTTGGAAACTGTATGTCTATTTTAAAAGTTTTGTAAGAAATTTTTTTGCAAGAGCCACTGGACCAGCAACCTTCCTAGTGAAGTCATCTTTAAAAATAAAATATATATATATTTCAGTGCAAAGAAATTTAAATAATTTTATAACTATACTATGCAATTGATTAATTCCTTGCTTTTAGTCTATTTAGGTACATACCTGCTTTAATATTTGATGAAAAAAAATTAAAAAAACAGTTATCGGTAAAAAACTTGAGTCATTGCTTAATATGGAAAACACTCACATTCAAAACAAAAAAAAAAAAAAAAAGTTTCACTAGAACTCGCACAATGAGTAAAACGCTCTCTCACATGACTACTACCACTACCAAATGTCCACGTCGACTGTCAAATATTTAATGATTGTGAAACACATCGGGACAGCAAGAAAAGGTTACAAGGAGAAGCTAGTCAGAGCAGAACTTTCGTTGATGAAGTATAATACCAGATATACTTTTTTTTTTCTTCATGGTGTGAGTATTTTGCCCATGGCGATAGTTCTGAAGGGTTAAGAGTTAAGAGATATAGAAAAAAAAATTAACATTCGTTTCTATAGTTTGTAGAAGTTCTATACATTAATACCTTCTTAACTATCTTAATAAATAATTTTCGAGTATATTAATCAATTTTTGTTTTGTGCTTAATCATATATCTAATACCTCTTTGTCAAAATGATTAGTTATCAAAGATTTTTAATGGTCAACTTTTTTTATGAGTGAAAATTGGTATTTTCTTTGTAGCCTCCGACTTAATAAAATTACAGAAGTTAATTAATTAATTTATTTTTTTTAATTTGAGCAATATTTCGGTCTCGCGTTATACATGAGGCATTTTTGTTTCTTAGAAAGCTAGTAATGCAAACAATGTCGGTCAACTGCTATGAAACAATGTCGTACTTTTGTCAAAGTGTACCCAAATATTTTGAGCAGCTCGAAAATGAAAACTATAAAAATGGGTATACCTATTTCTCCAGGGAAAACATTAATTTTCATATTACTACATATGCAGAGTATTAATGTACTCAAATGTGGTCGAAATATTTAAAATATAATGAATAATTCTGTTCTCTAAATTAATGCCGCCTACATAAATTACAAAAGCCCTTTATGTGTCCCCATTGTCAAATAATGCACTATTTACCCGATGCAAGCAGTCACATACATGCTATTAATTCTTGTTAAGAGTGTTTCCTATTTTATTACTCTGACAAGTTAGAGAGTAATTTTAGAATTTCCCCCTACTTTTTTTCATTTAAAAAGGATACATACATACACTGTTTCTGAAATTGTATGTCGGCCTCCAAATTACTTAGTGTTGAAAATGCCTTAAATTTTGTTCCTGACGTGTTCTGCACAATATTTACTATATATGTGAAAAATTATAGTCATCTCATTAAAAGATTAAACTTATGCGAAAATGCATATACTTCTAGTATTATTTATATCTTCCCTTCTTATTCTCTTTATATTATTTATATTCATTTTCTGCCATATAAATTATTTAGTCATATAAATTGATTGTCAATATCTAAAATACTTAGCTTCTATTTAAGTTTTATGTTTCTCTTATTTTTAAGTAGGTAACGTGCCCGGCGTTACACGGGCTACAGAGCAAAATAGTATTATAGCCTCGAACATAGCCTGGTGGAGAAGATGAATGAGGTGATGATATGATTCACCTCCAATATTCTGTCGTAAATAAATGATAAGCTTATAAAAAAATTAAGTTGGAACCTGAGCAACATTTCTTAAAAATTCCCAGAAAAAAAAAATCTATATAGTTCTATGCTAAAAACAAAAGCATCATGGATTGACACTGTTATAATGATGTTTAATAAGATGTGAGAGACTTTGCTTTGAGGCTAAAGTTTATAAGAAATTGATGAATGAAACAATAGTTCGTAAATCCTTATCGTATATAAGACGGCATTGCCATTCTGATCTCGTTTTTGACTCAGAGGAAATACTTTCTAGCACTTGGAAACTTATTTATCCATCAAATCACGTTGGGGAACTGACGGGATATACGATATTGTTTCTTCCTAAAAATCCTGTTCTTGTAATCTCTAAACTTGATGGACGTGAAAAAAGGGGTGAAAATGGCATTAAGGAATAAAAAAATGAAGGAAAAGTAATGTGATTTAAAATGACAGTTTTTAATGACATTTAAAATCACATTGACTTAGAATGGCTTTATTATGCACAGAAAATACAAACTTTTGAAGGGCCAGTGTACGGTTATTTATACTGATTCACAAATAAACAATAATACATAAGGGGAAAGTTAGAATTAACGAATATCCGATACTAGCCGCCGGTCGATGTACACGATTTCCCTCGCTATTAAACAATGTGATGAAAACAATGCATTGCAATAACAACATGAAATATTTTATTTAATTTCCTTAGCTAACTGTATAAGTTACCCACAATTGTTTTGTCGTCAATCAATGGCAACATAATTATACCTTTTTTTAAATGTGTAAAAAATATATATACATATATTTAATTTGTTTCTAAATTCACTATCCTTTCATACATAACAAAATCTGTTATGCTAACCCCTGAAGCAATAATAAGTCCATTACTTTTAGTTGGGTTTAGGTTTTGTTCGGATAATCTTTTAAGTGTTGCTTAAACTGCCTTTTTTTTTTATTAACTGAAATTATTTTCAACGTTTTTTTCTCTCTCTTCGTCGTGTTTTTCTGTTACTGCTGCATTTCAGGCTTTCTTTTTTTCCTAGATTGAGACATTTTCTTTTTCTATTGTAAGAAAAAAAATATTCTTTGCAAATGAGAAACAAAAATCTTGTAAGTATATTCATGTTCAGAGATAAAACAAACAATCCACTTGAAACATCTTTTTTTATTAATAGCTTAAATTACACAGGAACTACTTATTTTTTAAACTAAGTATCTTGACAAATGAGAATGTATGTAGCCATTAACAACGTTTTTTCAAAGTTCTATCTGTATTTATTGAAAGAATTAACTCAGTCAATAAATAAGTCGCAGAAAAAACATGAGCCTGTCTTTTGTTCATAAAGGGAAAAGAAAATCATGCAATAGAAAAAAAGGTATTTTACTGAGTAAATATGCAAACACTATTTAAACATATGAAAGATTCTATTTTTAATTAAACTATGCAGTACTAATAAAAGCAAATGATTCTTTCACTTTTTTTGAATACAAAATAATAAAATATGCATTGAAAACGCCGGAGGAATACTTTAACTTATTTCAAATTTTAATAGAAATGGTTAAGAAAAAACATACTTATAATTATTTTGTCTTTGCAAAATAGTTGTTCATATACTGCTATATAATCTATCAATAATTTGAAAGACGCAACTTTACTATAAATATGACATGAAGACAGCCACTGGTCGTGAGTGTATTGTTTGGATGGTATTTAGTTAAGTATTTTTAATTCGTCATAGCTCGTAATGATCTGTTTTGTACCTATATGTTATGTTTGTTGTCGTGCACTGGCGCGAAGCGAAGAAGAATAGGTGCGCTACTCCTGAATCAAACTTGGGCCTTTATAGGTGGGCGTCCGACTTCCGCCCCTTTGAGAGGTCTCTTAATTTTTGAACCAGCTCCCAGATGAGAAACAGTCACCTGGGGTTGGCAAACCCCAGAGGTATCGTTTCACTTTTAGGATATAGGAGCCACGACCTATTTAGCGTGCACCAGCTCCCTTTAGTGTGCACGGACCGCAGTAACCAGCCGCGAGAGGTTGTCACCCTCTCAAACCACTGAATTCAGTCAATGTTCCTTCACTTTCAGTGTCCTACAGGAACCGAGCTTTTCCCGACTGGTCCACTGTGGGACTTGTACCTTTATGTCACTTACGTAAATAATTCAACTCATAATAACCTCGAAAATCCGCAATATAATTCCTTGCTCTGTAGATTTTACATTTCGAAAAGAAAAAAAAGCAAAGAAAGAAAAGTTGCTATAGAACAGGAATGGGGATTCTTTTTCGATTGGTGTGCCAGTTAATGTACCGTTTACTATTTTAAGGTGTCCCTTGTGCCACTTGTTATTTTTAATCTTTAAAATCATCTTCGAAGAACACCCAATTCCCAATATGGCCGCTAGTCTTGGAGGCTTCCCTCCTTTCTTTTCTTTTCTTTCTTTTTTTAGCCTACTTTACCGTAAAAGTAAAAACAATAAGAATAAAGCATGAAAGAAGGCTAAATGTATCGTGAAAATATCGTTAAAAATAAAGAAAACGTGAAGTAATTAAATAAAGATTGAAAAATAAAAAATTTGAAAGTAGGGTTTTGAGATGGGGTGTGTTGGTCGGTCTGTCTGTCTGTCGGTCTGTCACCCCCCTAATAACTTTTGAACGAGTTGTCCGATTCAAAAAATTCTTTTTGCATTCGAAAGATCTCGGCGAGGACATCTCATTTCCATATTTTACTTTTTGATTTAAACAATTTTTTGTTCAATTTTAAACAGTTCAAAAAAATTTAGCATTAGCACCTATATGTGAAAATGAAGCAAATTATGTAAACTCTGGGTACAAGATCGAAGTTCGCATGAACAAGCTCCCTGGAAGAAGTTCTTAGCGTGAAATATTGATTTGAACAATTTTTGTTCATTTTTGAACAGTTCAAAAAAAATAACATACCGCCTACGGGGAAATTCAATTCTATATAATTCCTGATCTAACGGACCGATTTGCTTGGAACAAACTTTATCGGAAAGCTCTTATGACGTAGAACGTGAACAAATAGAAAGTTCATCCAGAATTAACGAGCCTATTCTCCTATGAAATGTTTTTATCGGAATTTTTAAGGATATTTCTCAATGAATAAATAAAGGAGTGAAAGAATGGATAAATGACAGAGTGAAAGAATGAATCAATGAATAAATGAATGAGGAAAAGAATGAATAAATGATTAAATGAATGAGGAAAAGAATGAATAAATGAAAAAATAAATAAATGGGTGAATAAATACATGAATGAGTAAATGGGTGAATAAATACATGAATGAGTAAATGAATGAATAAACATATGAATGAGTAAACGAATGAATGAATAAATGAATGGCTGAATAAATGAAAGAATGAATGACTGAGTGAATGAATATGTATTATCCGTTGAAAAAGGTATATTTGAAAAAATTAAGGACTAAAGCTAAAGGAGAAAGAAAGAAAGATAGCTAGATTATAAATTTGAATTTGGTGTATACGGGAAAGTAGGCTCGTATAGTTCTAGACGGAACTTCTTGTTTTTTTTTGACTTTTGGAATGATGTTTGTGGTAAATGTGATTTACTATGGTTAGGTCTAAAAAAAGTAGTTTAATATGCACCCGTGGGCGTTCCACTGAATTGCCTGTTGCCTGCCCAAGTTCGCCATCTCTGCCTTAGAAATACAGCAAATAAGTGTAATAACAAAAATGTTAAACAGTTGTGCATTTCGATGGAACTCGGCACAGCCGAAATCATATATATTACGCAGTTAGGAATATTAGTCATGATTTTTTGCTTACGAACATACATTTTTAGATGTATTTTTCTTAAATCGTCTTTCGGTTTTTCAAACAATGTGATTCAAATAATTATTGTGTCTATGTAGAGAGGAAACAGTAGAGATCTGAATGAATGAATGAGTATAATCATTAGTTGAGTATTCAAAATTATGCGTGTCTGTGTATGCAAAGATAACGCATACATAAAAAAAAGAGCAGGAAACATGAAAATCCGAGAAAAATTCGTTGCGTATAAGGTACAGGTTTTGTACCTATTTCATATGCTTGGAATGTAGAAACAATTTTAGAGATTTTTTTCTTTTCGTCCTTCTGTTTTTATACAGTGTGATTCAATCAGTTAATATTTATGTATACAGAAAGCAGTTGTGATCTAAATGAGCGAAGTAAAGTAACTATTACGTTGAAATTTTAAAATTTAACGTGTCTGTAAGCTATAAAATATTTACATAAAAAATAGTTTAAGAAATAGGAATAGCATGTAAGGGTCAGGTTTTACATCCACCTCGCTTTTTTAAGTGTCCTGCACACTTTCATATTAAATACTGAAGACATATGATTTGATTTAAACATATGTTGTATATGCCTCTTTTTGTTTTATAAAATTAAAACGGATGTTCTTGCGGTAAGAGCTTATTAAGCAAGTAATGATACACGAGCCTCATACAGTTAATATACACTCTCTTGATGCACCAATTAATCACCGACGTGAAATTTTCAAACTTTCGTATAGTTAATGATCAAAGAAGTGGACACATCTGTTCATCAGTGAACTTGCCATTAATGATCCGTATCAAAATTTGTTATCCATGAGAACTGTATATCTAATGAGCTGGGAAAAGTGTTTTTAAAATGTCGTTGCTTGTTTACTTAGTTACGTGTCGCTCTAAAAATTAAGGTTGGTAATTAAGTCACACACATCGAAGGTACGTGTTGCTCATAAAATTCAAGATATAATTCGTAAGTGGTTCGTGCTGTAAATAAATAAAAATAAATTCGTTAATAATTAAATCACGCTGAAAAATTTATATATTCTATTTTCATTATATCATGTTGTGACATACATTAAACACTTTTTTTTTTTAAATTAAGCCTAGGGTCATTTAAAACTAAATGCTTGCCGGTTAGATTCTTTGTCGTTTTTCGGAACTTCAGAAAAATTTATGAAGCAAATCACCTTTATGGGCTTTCGAGTTGCAATATTGTTTCTTAAAATGAAAGATGTGTCAGGTTTCAAACTTGATTGTATGCTTGTGGTACCTTTGGATTGTTTTATATTTTAATTAATGTAATTATATTATAGAATGATTGAAAATGCTTAACTTCACCTTTATAGACCGTTCAATTATCAGTCACCACAGTACCAATGTTTAGTGGTTTTACTTTAGAATTAGTACATTGCGTTGTGTTGTGGATGATCAATATAAATGTGCTCGAGCATTCATACCTTAGTAAAAACTTATATTTTTATAAGTTTACATTGCAAATGATAGTATTGAAAAATGGTAATTAAAACCATAATAAATCATCCTTAAATAAATAATTTAAAGTCATATTGATTAAACTGAATAACACATTTATTTACACGACTGGCACATGAAATTATGTATTTAAAATCTGAAATGTCTTCATTTGAAAAAAAAAAAACCTAAAAAATATGTTAGGCATCTTATTTGGTATTTTACTTAAAAATCATTTATCATTTTAGAATTCTCAACTAAATCTTCATTACAAAAACAACAACAGAATGCATACGAATGATATAAATCAACTTGAAACACACGACCTGAATTTACAGTCCAAAAGGTACATGAAAGCTAGCTGCTGGGTTGGTAACAGATTAGTAGTACAATTTTTAACTGTACTTTGAGTCCTCGTGTTTATAGCAATACGTTCTTGTCAAACTAAAATGTTGTAGCCCGAATGCACTTAATAGTTCGTTGGATTATAAGTTCGGTTTCATTCTGGAAAGCCCCTAACGAAGTTTTCTCCGTAATAATTTTTCAATTAAGCATAGGTTGACATTGCGTAGCAGGTTTGCGTAAAAAAATGAGCACAAAATGAAGGGAAAAAAGAGTGCCAGTTCGTCATCGTTTTAAGCAGCATTAAACAAAGATTCTTGCTTATTTATAAAAAATGGAACTTTGAAGATTTAGTGATTCATGTCTTCATCATCGCTTGGCTTCTCCAAAAAACGTGCTTTCGTTATAAAACCTAAGCTGGTTAAAAGGCTCCAGCTATTGGATTACATGAATCTGAAGACAATATCTATCAATATTTATTCCTAAAAATTTCAGTTGAAAAGATAATAGAAGACATTCATGAAAAATACGTTTTTTCCCGGCGAAAAGGACGGAGTCCCCTTACCGGATCGCTCATCACCTCCTCGTTCGGTTTTTTCCAAGCGTCTGTGGGGGCTTTACTCTTCAACCTTGAGATAGTTAGCAGGAAGCGAGCGAAAGGGGGTAAATTACTCCACCAAGTTAAGTAGTTCCCGTCATTTATTTGTACTCATTTAAATTTTTTGTGTTGAAGTAGGACGGAACCAATTCTAAAAGATATTGTGATCCAAATGCAGACACGGAGTAAAATATCTAATTAGAATATGAATTTGGAATATCTTTTTTAAAAAACAAAATGGTAGAAAAAGTTCGATCGTGTAGGCAATTAAAAAAGCAGCGAGAAGTAAATATTGCGCCTACCGGTTAGCGGTGGAAAAACTGTGAGTTGAAAATGTCAAGGCCTGACTCGACAGATTATGAAAATAACCAAGGAATTTGGTAAAAGGGACTTAAAACGCGAAATGTAACAAGTACCTTTTCACAATGCTGTGAATGTAATTGAATAACTTACTGCCAAATAGGTACACTCACATTGCAAAAAAGATATATGAAGTTACCGGTGCCCTAAATATTGCAGAGTGTATGTACCTAATAACACATATAAAAATCATGTAATAAATATCATTTCACTGACAAACATTTATTTATTTAAAAAAAAAAAAATATTCATTTCAATTTCAAAGTAAGGAAGCGATTTGCAATCTATCACAAAGTTTATCCAGGAATAAGTAAAGAACTTTAGCTTAAGAAATGGAAACCTCGGAGTTAGTTATCTTAATGAATTTTTTGAATCACATTTTCAAGCAAACTTACTTAATATCTAAACTGCCTAGGTATATTTATCCGACCTCTACAACAAAAACATTTCTAACAGCTTAACAGATGCAAAATCATTAGAAAAATATATTGGCAACTTATCTATATTATTTTACACTTAGCATTAAACTTAGTAGTATATATAGGTATTGTGGGTCATATATGGCTTCTATGAAAGTGTTTTAAAACGAAACACTTTTAAAGTAACATTTTTATTTAAAAAATATTAATGTTTTTGAATTCAAAATGTTTTTGATTTTTGCAACTACAGCACCTGAATCATGCTAATGAAACAATGTGTGTCAATGATTCCAAATAACCTGTTTTTTTATTTAAACACATCTTATGTGTCCTGGAAAAGTGGTGTTTACATGTTCCTTAATTCTTTATCGACATTGAGTATACCGTACCAAACTATTTCTTTCACCTTGGTTTATGTAAATAACAGTTTATCAGGTAATGTTTAATTTTTTCTTAATGTATTGAAATCTTTACTGCTGGGCGCCAGTAATTAGACGCATCGACAAACCTAATGTTGGCTAGCGAAAATTTAAAAAAAAATCTTGATACTCGATTTTTGGGTTCTGGCGCAACCCCCCCCCCCTTTTTTAAAAAAGTTTTCCCTACCTGTTTGCTTATCCTTTCTGTTGATATTTTTAATATTTTTCTGAATGACTTACTAAATGAGCTCATATAATGTTAATCTTTGCAATGTTTTTTGAATTTCTTTAGCACGCATAAGCAATTTTCACACCACGTCTGCGCTAACGAACATTGGCGTTGTCAATGTATTCTAGTAACGTACCGTTATGCTTCCATATTCACGTTTTGAGTACATAAGAACGGTAAGGTTATATTGTTTTGTTTTATTTTTTACTTCCTATGACCTTTATTATTATGTATTATTAAAAAATATTTTGAGGAAATCATTTGACTGTTACGTAACAAATATTTAATAAATTTTAATGTAAGTACAGACATTTTTTGCTTGCACCTTTTTTTAACTTGCTAAGACAACAATTATTTCGCGGAAAGAAAACAAAACTACTGTGTAACATATATTTTAAACAGCGAAAGGAGAATAAAAAGTCTCCATTTCTCAATCACAAATAATGTAAAAGACAAGTATTTTTTTTTTGCAAGATTTAGATAGAAAACATTTGGTGTATTTATGTAATATTCTTTTTTTTCAAGTATGGAAGTCCTCTACTTCTGCTATTCAAATATAATTTTCTGTTTTCTTAATTAAGTATTTATTAAAAAAAAATCCTTTCTGCATTTAAAAAGGAGGAAAAAAAACATAATGCGAAAAAAATATTAATGACAACTTCCTTTTAAATTACTTTAAAAATGCAAGTTTTTAAGGCTAAAGCTAATAAAAGTGCCAGACATATTATTTTTCCCCCGGAAGTTTAAATACATGTTTTCCTTTCCTTTTTTATTCATGTACTTGCATTATTTTTTTTTCAGCTAGGGATATTTGTTTTGCTATGTAGTTTTTTTTTTTTTTTTGATTGGAAAAATATGTATATATATAAAAAAATTCTGAGATGAAAAGTACTGCAAGCACTTAGTATTGCTTCATTTTTTCCTCCAAATTAAAACTAGAATTTAATTATACATGTATTTTAAACTACTTTCTTGAGGATACGAAGTTGAACTGCTCACTTCGAGAACATCAAATAGGTTACGGTTAAAACAAAAACCATTGTTAATATAAGTAATCATTTGGTAACTTTGATGAAAAACTCTAAAAATCCAAAATTAAATGAAGGGTAAAATTATTATTCACACTTGTTCAATTAGTACAAGAGAAATGCGACTTTGAAAATGATAGTGAGATTTCTACTGTAAATGGCAAGTGTACTGTAAACGAGATACTACACAAAACAGCAACTGTTTTTTTTCAATAAAAGTACTGTCTAAATTACTGAATATATGAAGCACGTCACGTAAATGATTTAAAGCGACCCTTTGTCTCCTAGAGTTCCAGGATAGATGAACGAAAACACTAAATTGTATTACTTTTGTGGCACATTTGTTGGAAAGATAACTAATTTGCGTGTGTGTGTGTATTTGCCTTCGTTTTCTATGTAATGGGGATATGTGAGCCTTTCAAATAAATAATAGAGCTTAGACGTATCAAGCTTACTATCTCCACGAGCAGGACCAACAATTATCTAAACCACACCAACGAAATATACAATACACAAATTTTATTTACAGTGGCGAAACAAAGACGGCAGAGAAACAAATATTTTTTCGTATAAAAGTTTTAAACATTAAACTAATATTATGTACATGTGGCTTTATTGCATTATTGTACTGAAAAAAAAAAGATGTTGCCAATGTTCCCATAGTTCCAGAGGATTAAGAAAAATATTTGCACACCTTTTTCCCCTCGCGCTTTTATAAGTGTTAGTTCTTATGCACTCGTCGACAGGGTGGCGTACTGGTAAGACGCAGGTCTCGAACGCCCAAGATCGCAGGTTCAGACCTGGCCCAAGTCTGCATCTTTTCAAGATGCAGAAAATCGTCTGCGTTCATGTCGCAGGATTGTGCGGCATGTTAAAGATCCCTTGAGTATCCGTTTGGCTTGGATACTCTCGGCTAAATTAAATACCTAGTGCAATTCGCATCAAATGCGAGCTCAGGTGCCCCCCTCTAGGGGAAACTGAGCGTCCAAATTCTCAGTGGCAATGGAATCCACCGACAGTGGTGCTACTTGAAGAAAATGGATGCCGATTAACGGGGTGCGACAAGCGTACGACGTTGGTCCTACAAGCCCGGTCCCAAAGACCACGGCCTACGAGCATGGAAAATATTATGTTTGGTATGGACACCTGCCGTGAAAGCTTAAGTTCCTATAATAAAAACGACGTTGTGTCCTACATTTTCAGAGAAGAACCTTATGAACTCAAGTAGACACTGCGCTGTTGTGGCTTTGCAACTACCTGAAATCTCGATGCCCTGAGACCCCCCGCCCCAAATTTAAGTGCTCCATCTCACCGACCGCGCAGTCTCACCAGGTTTTACCTTGTTCACCATTCTTACTTTCAAGAAAATTTTTTTTTTAAGCTTCGGTTTAGTTAAACTCCATCTATGGTGATAGTAAGTACAAAACGTTTTACATTAAGTCTAAATGTAGAATTTGCAGTTTAAGCAATGAAAAACTGAGAGCGTTAACTAATAGACATGGTGAGAGTCTTTTTATTCTCGAAGCTGGGACACAATTCAATCAGTCGAATAGGTGAATGTCGCATTGCTTATAGAAAAAGAAAAATCAGGAAAAAGTATCAAAACTTCAAAAAGTATTACAATTCCTAAATCAAAACGTCTTTGTTCCACAACAAGTAACTCTCTTTTCGCATGCAATTCTCCTAAGATGACCGCAGACGTACGCAAGCTTTGTCATCCCTCAGAACCTTAACTCAATTTACACTATCAGTCTATAGTCAGACTCAAGAGCTGCATATAAGATACAATGTCAGAAAACCAATGACCTTTATCCCTACGTTCGTTTCGATTTCACAAAGGCGCACAAGGATTGAACTAAGAAGGATGGGAAGATATTCCCCCACTAGATGATGAGAGCAAACACTTGAGCGATTTAGAGGGTTTATCATCTCAAAAGCACTTGTGCTGAAGTAACCGATTCCAACAACAAAGACAAGAAAGTGTCATTGTTTTGAGAATGCTGTGCAGCTCCAGCTATGTACTTTTAATAAGAGCAAAGATCCTATGTGAACATTTTTTTATTAGCATATTTTAGTTTCATTGAAAATATCTCAGGTATTTTAGATCTCATTTAGTTCCACTTTACGCGTTTACAAGGAATCAAACACAGAAAGCCCCTATACGGGATTAAGAGCTAGCAACGTACATATGCAATAAGTATTTTCAAATATTTTAAATCTCCTGTAAGTTATGATTTAAAAATCTCAAACGCAAAAAATGCTCAAAACTTACAAAAAAATAGTGGTTAATGTTCCTAAAATCTTGATACCTAAGCAATTGTGTGTAGTTTGAGATTTTAATCCATTTGTTCTTTGTTTCTACTTTATAAAAAATGATATTCGTCTATAAAGAATTGCAGATTTACATTAATTAAAAATTTTTCTTAATGCAATAACAAATTCTAAACTTTCTATCGTTAATAAACATAGTGATTAGGAAAACAACCACATCCATGGACAGATCGATAAATCGTTAACAATCTTTGTATGATTTTTCTTCTTTCCTATTACTGTGTTCTCTTAAGCATTTTCTTTAGGGTCGTCCGTGCCTCCCATTTAATTATCATGGATCTCAAGTTTTTATAAAACAAGGGGATTGTAATAAAATAATTTCTCAATTGTTCAAAGACGTTACTTTCGAGACAAAAGTAGACATTAGAAATATTTTTAAAAATACAAAACATTAAAAGAATTTTTTAAATTGAATAAATAATTTATTTCATGTTTTGTTACTATATCCCCATAGTTTACTTGAAAACATGGTTAAGTAAAAACTAATTTTCTAGATATAAAATCTAATATAAAAACTAAGATCAGGTGGGTTAAAGTGGTAAATGAGTGGTAAATGGGAATACGGTCATACAACAAAAAAATCGTTTTTTTTAAGCTTTCAATAATTCAAAAATCAATTTTACATTCAAAATTGTAAATTCAAATTGCTCTTAAGCTAGGTAAAAAGTCAATTTGCTTGTTATACAATATTTTGAAATTTGAACACCTGTTTTAACTTCATTCTGACCTTTTATTTAAAAGAATGTGCGACGATTTGACGATGCCGAAAGCTTTGCACAAATCTCAAAAATAGTTCGTCACTAACCGTTAAGCTAAACTGTTCTAAAATTACTTAACGTTATTTTATGAGGTTGATCAGGGTTTTATTTGCACTTACGGAAGCTGAACCCCTGTACTTCTTATTTGGCATGTCTGAAAAAAATCTTCATGTTCGTGACAAGAGTAATGTCCGTTCACAATAATTTTTTTCAATTTTAATAAAAAATAAAGCTGTACGACCTTGTCGTATATCAAGGTTTTACTATACATAAGTGGGGCTCTACTATATATTAAGGTACGCACTATATACCTTAAATTAAAAACGAAAATTTTAGCTTAATTCTTTTATCTGCATTTTTAGGTCTTCAAAATATGGTTTTTGGAGAATTCTGTGTGTGCACAGAGAAAGAGTGATGGTGCTACGTAGATAGAAATGTTTTATAAAATTTACTCCTTTATACAACGTTATAAGTCGTAGTTTATTTATTGTTAGAATGCAATTAACTCCAGAAGATCATGTTTATTCAGTCTGTAAAGAACGCTTATCCATTCATCTAACAGATCACACGCACACACACATATGCGTAGCATTGCGTATGAGTTTGTGCATGCATATAATGTTCAGTCATCCACCATCAAAGGTAGAACTTATAAAGGAAACTCATGTTCTTCGCACTATGTACCAAAAGTTGATTTAGCGATTACAAACAACTGGGAACTTTTAAAGAGAAATCACGTTCTTCGTACGATGTGCCAAAAGTTGTTTTAGCGATTACAAACAAGTGGGAACTTTTAAAGGAAAATCACATTCTTCGTACGATGTACCATAAGTTTATTTAGCGATGACAAACAAGTGGGAACTTTTAAAGGGAAATCATGCTCTTCGCACGATGTACCAAAAGTTGATTTAGCGATTACAAACAACTGGGAACTTTTAAAGAGAAATCACGTTCTTCGTACGATGTACCAAAAGTTTTTTAGCGATGACAAACAAGTGGGAACTTTTAAAGGAAAATCACATTCTTCGTACGATGTACCAAAGTTGATTTAGCGATGACAAACAAGGCGGAAAAAGAAAACATGTTCTTGTAATTTCCGTTAAGGAAAAACAACGAAAAAAATTTTTTTTTATTTTCTAACGAAAACAAAACGAATTTCTATCATCTTTTCACAAGGTCTTACAAGACAATTCCTTATACGCTGTGGTAAATGGGGAACCCCTTCACACCCCTGTATGAGACAAGAGATCCGCCCATTTCGTTCAGTAAATAAGTAATAGAGCTCACAATAGCATACAGAAATGCAGTCAGGGAAGCTATTCTGTGCGGTAGATAATCCTTGACAGCTTAGAGGGGAGAGGCAAAGTTGATTCATTTTTTCCTGCATTGCAGAAAAACAAACCATAAATTGCGGCCATGAAAGAGCCACAAACTTTACTTAAATCAGAGCCGTTTAACTGGTTAAGTTGGATATTAATTAATGTTATTACCACTTTACCTCGACCCTATATATATATATAAACACACACAGTCACACACACACACACATATATATATAGGTGTGTGTGTGTGCATTTAATTTTATTACTTTTTATGGAGTTTTGTTTTTAAATGCGTAAAAAAACCATTTTTAATTTTATTTTAACGTATTTTTTTTGCGCTACCACTACAGGCTTATAATGTAAGAAATAAGGTATTGAAATACAAAATTGTTAAAAGTATAGTTCTTTTCAATACTTGCTTCAGTTTCTAATGCTAGAAAATGATTAAAATTGAGGTTGTAATGAAGTCTATGCTGTTATCATAAATATTTCGATAAATAAGCTTTTTAATTTTCAGTTTCATTCCATTTTTTAAATTAAAAATATATAAAAAAAACAAATATACCAAATACATCATCGTTGTTTGTTTATTATTTTATTTCAGACAGGAAAGTGCATACAGACAAACACTTACTAAAATTACTATCTGCTAATGAAAAATAACACTTATGAACTTAATAAAACAACATACCAATACTTTCACCGAATTGATAGATAATAATGCCATAAGTCACTTCATGAGATTAATATCACAAAAATTAATAACTTCATTTTCAGAATTATTATTTATGTTCCATTTTATGCAACAGACGATTAACTTCTTGTTCATCCACCGGGAAATTCGAATGATCAAAAAAAAAAAAAAAAAAAATTAAATTACTGTATGTATGGCAAGAATGAAAGCTCATATCCTTTTATCTTGACTAGGCATTAATGAGATAACTAATCACGTTTTGTAACTGTAACCACATGATATTCTGTCGAGCAAAAGGTAGGTAAGAAATTATAACCTCAACTTAAAAGAGAATAAATTAACTACTGTTATGTAATTGATTTTGCAATATGTAGCTTCATTATTAATTTTCTTTGCTTAATTTTTAATGATTCGCTCTGTCATACTTATACTGGTTTAGTTTCGCAAAATTGAAAAACTCCATGATCGTTGTAATAGAGGGAAAAACAACTTTGAAAATTACTTCTTTTTTGAAGTTTTGTACGAAATGATACTTCTTTATGACCATCTATTCTCATAGATGATGTTACGCAATATAGTGATATAAAAATTTGGCAAATGTGTTTCATAGCACTGCTGTTAAGGGGCAAATGTTTCCCGAAAAAAATATGTCCCTGAAGATGTGATTTCCTTGATAGAATTAGAGCATCGGAAACTTCATAAAAATCGCAGTACATAAGGATTACTTTTTATAAAGATGCCAAAGTACTCAGGTAAATACATACATCAGGTATAAATAGCATTTTTTGAATTAGAATTTTAACTTCACGATCGAAGCTCTGCAAACGAGTTCTGTTTCAGTTCATGATATTTTTTTTTATAGAATTCCTATTCTATTGGAAAATCGCACTAAAAAATTCTAATTTAACCTTTCACCAAAAAATGATGAAATTTAGCTGCAACCAACATTTGGTGCTAAGTTGAACCATTATAGTGGTGTAGTTTCACTAGTTCCACCATGAATGTCAAACTAGGAACTGTTATAATGGTTTAAAATCCCAAATATTTTTTATGTGACCATTTTTTAAAAACAATTTTTAGTGAAAGGTTGAACTAGAAATTTTTAGTGTAGAAAAAAAGTTCATGTTACACATACATGTGTATATATATATATATATATATACTATAGTGTTCAAATTAATTGGGACAAGCGGAAAAAAACAATTTTTTTTGAAAACCTTAGCTTTTAAACATTACGCACATTAAGTAGACTGATAAATCTCTATATTAGTATGAAGTATGTCCTCCTTTAGCAGAAATTATCTCTTCAACATGTCTTGGCATTGTCTCTACTAGTGTAGCGCACATGTTCTAAACATCATCATCGTGGAACCACACATGTATGGCACTTTTTATCATTTGTTCTGTTGTCGTGCAATTCATCTTAGCTAAGCGATTGTTGAGAATATGCCATAAGTTCTGAATGGGATTTAGATCTGGTGAATTATCGGGTCAATCAAGTACTTTTGTTTTATTTTCTGCATAAACGTCTGGATCAATTTCGAATTGTGACAAGGAGTCAAATCATGTTGAAATGTTCCGTCAAATGATTTCATCAATGGAACAATCCTACTGCGTAATATTTCTATGTATTTGACAGAATTCATCATGTCTTAAGATGAACTACGCTTTCAGTGCCATTTTTTGTGAAAAACCCCCAACATATCTGTTTAGATGTGTCATCAACTCAGACAAAAAAACATGTTTGTCCCAATTAATTCGAACAGTATAGTATATATAAATGAAAAAAAAAATAAAAAACGAAGTAGAAAACCAAAACTGATCATTACTTTTAAATATATTTTTTTCAATGAAATATATATTTACTTGTGGAGTATTTGCCGTGATATTAACTTTTATCATAAATTGGTGCGCTGTAAAAAAAATTAGTTTAACTTTTCACCAAAAAAGATGGGAAAAATGGTTAAATATAGCTGCAACCTGCAACCAATATTTAGTACTATGTTGAACCATTATAATGGTGCAGTTTCACCATGCATGTGAAACTAGGAACCATTACAGTGGCTCAACTTTAGTACAAAATGTTGGTTGTAGCTAAATTTCAACATTTTTTAGGCTGAACAAAAATTTTTTACAGCGTGTTTTTGCGTGCTTTTAAATTTATATTTATGCTTTTTAATAAGTATACTTCACTAATTTGTGTTAAATTAAGCTTCCCAGTTAACATTTAAAAAATGTTGGGTTTATTGATATGAAAAAGATACAAAGCTTGTGTTTATTGATATTTTTGTTATCAAGAGGACAACTTATGTGAGCTAAGAAAATGAAAAGAAAAAATGAAAGTATCTGTAAAATTTTTGAATTTTTCAAATTTTCGGGCGTCTTAGAGTCATTATAATGGTTTCAAATATCTCCCTGAATCAAATATGTTACACTTTGTTCATTTCTTCGTTCGCTGTTCGTCCATTAACGCTCCTTAGTCAATTATTATTTTTTTCTTTTTTGGATATAAGGCAGTCCGTTTTAGAAATCTATTGATAAAGTATTTCTCTTGAAAATTTATTATTACTAACGCTTAATATGAATTTGAATAACATGTGCTTCATCAATATATTTTCGTCAAGAGAAAAAAAAGCAACTTTTTTTTGTAACGCTATTTTGTTCAATGAAGCAGAATAAAATTGATTAAATAAAAATATTATGTTGATAATGCAACTAAATTTGCACTTGAAGAATGATAACAAAGGATGAATTAGTAATTCATATTCTCAGGAAGAGAAGTTAGAACCTTCTTCGCTTCAAGCCAGCGATATTATGCGCCAAAAATACACTAAAAGAAAGGATAAAAACAATTAGAACTGTTGTCAGTGATTCACTTTTAAAATGACAGAAATTTAAAGACACAAAACATTTATAGTTAGTACATTTACCTCTGCAGAGACTAAATAAGTGAAAAAATATATTAAAAAATGCTGTTAAAAATGCTTCCAAACAAAGTACGAAAATACTTTGATTAGGCTCATCAAATGTTTATATACGTTTTTATTATTTTTTTAAAATATTATTATATAAAAAAATTGAAAATCGAATAAAAAATCGATACATTTTTGAACGACAATTTTGTAGGAAAGAAAAGAGGCAAACATTAGGAAAAATTATAGAAATACGTAAATAAGTAAAAAATGAGTAAAGAAAAAAAAGTAATTACCCATATTAAGAGTATAGAAACTAAACTTACATTGTGTATCGATTTGTTTAAAAAAAATTATTTAGAATTGTTAGCTATTTTCTCAATAGCACTTAGGAATGCCTGTTCCTTTTTTTAGTTGTTTTTTAATAATTGTTCTACTGTACTCTTTGAAAGCCATAATATTCTAATTCCATTTAAAATAAAAAGGGAGAGTCTAACCCACGCATGTTTCTAGTATGAATGTCTTTCTTTTTTGTGAGTATAACTAAATTTACAGCTTAAAAATGAAATATTTATCAAATTTTGACTTTTTACATTGCTTAATAATAGCTCTCATTTCATTTATGTATCAATTCTGCACAATAACAATTACCGTTTTTAATAAAACTTAGTTTCTTTAATTCAAACTGCAGTGAGAATAATCTGTTTGCAAGAAATTCAGTTAAACTGTTAATTTTTTAACTGTTAGAAACATGTAAATTCCACAAAATGAGCCTGTCTTACAAGGTTCATGTTTGACGAAAAGCGAGATTTAGGGTGAATGTAAACGAGTAGGTAAATCAGCTACTTGCTAATGGTGGTTTGTTCAAAACTAACAGCGAAAACTCGTGTTTAACTGCACTACAAAATCACTCATTTATGTTTTCGTAATGTATTAAAAATGAAAATTTTTTCTCATCTCTAAGCTCGGATTTCTGTTTGGAAAATAATTCAAATTCTTAATATCTCCCGTGACTTTTCTTAAGTACTACATTTTCTTTTTTGCACGAAAAACTGCCATTAAGGAACGTAATTATCCATTAAAACATGAAAACAATTTTCCTTAAGACGACGATAACCGTATTTTTTTTCTAAATTTGGTTTATTAAAAGAGATTTTTCCTGAAAACACTAATTATAAAAACGTAGTGCTTCATCATTTTTTCCAGAAAAGACGAACGCATTTAATTATTTTTTTTTATCTCAATGCTTCAAAATAAGAGAACGAAGAACGATGTAACACAACTTCAGAGTAAACAAATATGAACCATAAAATTTCTCTAGTGTCTTGAATAACTGCTTTAATGCAAAGTGCATTTTTCTTAGTTTCTCAATAATGTTTTTACACAGATATAAATATAACTGACACACGCATTTACTTTTTTCATTGAAAATGGCAAATGTTACATTTTAATGACAAATATTATTATTTACAACGAAATTAAAAGTTACATCTATGTGAAGCTTTTGATTATCAAAATAAGTTTGAGAAGAATAATTACAGACATTTAACTGACTGCTAATGTAATGCTTTATTTGAAAAAAACGTCTACACAAAAATTTTGCTTTTAGTTGCCGCCATTTTTGGTGTTCAGTTGGTGTAAAGTTCAAAATCATTCATTTTTGATGCATTTTAAAAACTGTCATGTGACTTATAAAAATATAGACAGTCTCATGAAATTTGTTAACTTCGTTACGTATCGAAATTTCATTACAATTGCTTATTTCTATAAAAATAGGATAAATGAGCAATCTTAATGAACTTTTGATACGTAGATGAGTTAACGAACATCATTTGCTAAAAAAAAAAAAAACATTCCGCAGTCTGTATTTTCTTTGGCAACACTTAAGAAAATTTAAAATGCATCAAAAAATGAATAAATTTCAATTTAACACCAACTAAACACCAAAAGCGTTGCCAATTATAGCAAAATTTTTCGTGTACTAATCTGTTTTTGACAAATGGAATGCTTTAGAATCTTGTTTTATACATACACACGCACAAATTATACACACTTTTATAATTTTCTTTTGTAAGTTAATTTCGTTTAGTTTTGTATTTTTTTTTAAATTTCGTCTTGTAAATTAATTTTTATTTTGAGACAAAATAAAAGAGTAAGTTGTTGTTGTCGTGTCCTCGCACGTGGCGAGGAAGAATGGGTAGACTGGCCCTTGATCCTAACGGGGCCCTTGTAGGCAGGAGTCCGATTTCCGCCCCTTTAAAAGATCTCTTAATTTTTCGAACCAGCTCCCAGATGAGAGACCGTCACCTAAGATTGGCAAACCCAGAGGAATCGTTTCACTTTTAAAACATTGGAGCCATGACCTATTTAACGTGCACCAGCTACCTTTAGCGTACACGGACCGCAGCAACCAGCCACAATAGGTTGTCATCCTCCCAAACACTGACCTCAGTCGATGTTGCTTCACTTTCGGTGTTCTGCGGGAACCGAGCTTCTACCGACTGGTCCACTGCGGGACAAAAACGTAAGTAATTGCTATTTAAGCACAAAGAAAACTACATTCCGTTGGGTGTTGAATGTTTACGCTTAATATTCATGGTATGTAATCGAAAAAAAATCGTCACTCTTATTTTATTGTAGATTGTTTTATTTCAATGCAAGTCATTTGTTGCATTTTTTGCCGAAAGCTAACGCCCCTAACTATACTGAACAATTAAATATTAAAACTTCTATATATGTTTTTAAACTTCTGTTAAGGGGACACAAGTACCTTCAAATAAGAATTTTCTTTTTTCGATTTTCACTATAGTTGGACTTAATTTAGCATAATTATGTATATTTTGGCGAAATTTTAAATATTAAGTTCGCCAAAAATTATTTTTACTAAAAATAATTTTTGGCGTAAAAGTATGAAACATATGAAAAAAACCCAAATCCTTACGTCTGGGTTTTTGAGTAATTTGCTTAAAACTTTCTATACAGTTTCTTAAGGGTATTACACATATTTTATGGTATTACTATATATGTAGCAATTATTTAAAAAAAACTTTTGTACTAGTTTAACTATAGGTAGAAGCAAAAATTTTCGTAAAATTATGCTGGAAGTTCAATACTAAAATTATTCCAAACTATTAAATTCGACTACAGCCAGTGTTGGATCTATGAAACATATTATATTCCTGTTTGTAGTTTATACTTGCGCCAAGATCACAGCGCATAGGTATCATATTTTCTAGTTTGAAAAAAAAAAAAAAAAAAACACGCGTAATGTTTTTTCTTTCCTTATTTTTTTTTCTTTCTAATATGGCTGCGTATGGTCTCTAACCTTTGCAGACCTAGTGCCTTCCCCGGAAATCGGCATCCATTCTTTCAAGTAGCTCCACCTCCACTACGCCATTACCAAATTGGGAATTTTGACGCTCAGTTTCACCTAGATGGTGGCACCTGATCTCTAATTGATGCAAAACTGTACTAGGAATTTAATGCATCCGAGAATATCCAAGCCAAACGGATACTCAAGGGATGTTTCACATGCCGCATAATCATACGACATGGCCGCTGACTATTTTCTGCATCTTGAAAAATCGACTGACTTGAGCCAGGTTTGATCCTGCGAACTTGGAATTACGAGGTCAGTGCCTTACCACTACGCCACCCTACCGGCATCACGTGTAATGTAGTATATTTAATTTGAAAAAAAAAATTATATAGGCAGAAATGCTAATTTGAAAATTTTTCGCAGGAAATTTCATTGTCTGGCAAACAAACAATCATATATATTTTTATTGACGTTTTCCTCTTAAAAGTAACAATGTTGATATGTACTTAATCATTCGGAACGTTCTTACTGCAGAACACAGCATGTCGTCCATGGAAAATATTTACTCTGCGAACTGTGCTTCTCCAGAACGAGAGTTAAGCATACTTTTTATAGTGATCGTGCAGAAATATATCATACAACCAGTGAATTAATTTATCGAATGCTTCACCTATAAATAGAAAACTGATAAAAGCTAGACCATTAATTCAATTGCGTTGACTTAATTTAATTAAGACGCTGCAGGGAACTCGTTAAGGCTTTAGCTTTGATCGTTATCTAAATTAAGCAGAGTGCTCTAATATGCTGAATATTGGAAACAAATTGTTTTCCCTGGCTTGCGTACTTTAATCAGAACAATACAGAAAAAATGTTTAATTTTGGAAGTAGTAATAAGATATAGTGGGAAGAATTCAAAATCAAACGATATAGTGAAATACTTTGTATTTTGTTTTTAAACAAGAATATTTTAAGTGTGTACATTTAAATTGGCTTAAATAAAATTTAATTGAAATTATAGTGTGTTAAATTATAATAAATTAAAAAAAAATTTTTTTTTACAATAACGTATGATTTGAATGTATACTTTAGCCTTACATTTACAAGATGTTATGCAACTGCATCAGATAACATATATGCATAATTTTAATTTGAATACCAAATTTTAATTTGCTTAATGCGGAGTTTTTCATTTCTCGTTTTAAAATTATACTTAAACGCACAAGTCAAGTATTTTTTTGGCAATGTTGCTAATGTCGTTTCAATACCATAACTTCAGTTTTGAGATAATATGAATTTAATTTTTCAAGTTGTCGTGAAAAAGAGTGAAAATCATTTTACAGACTGGTAAATTACACAGTAGGTAAATTTATGTAACCTTTAAATCATGTAATTGGTTTACGTTAGGATTTTCTTCCTTTCTAATGGGGCTGCGTATGGGTCACTAACCTTTGCAGAACTTGTGCATTCCCCGGAAACCGCCATAAATTCTTTCAAGTAGCACCACTGGATGCAATTACCACTTGAGAGTTTTTGACTCTCAGTTTACCCCCCAGATGGCGGTATCTGAGCTCTTAGCGATACAAAACTTTACTAGGAATTGAATTTAGCCGAGAGTATCCAAGCCAAACAGATACCCAAGTAATCTTTAACATGCCGAATAATCATACGACATGGGCGCTGACGATTTTCTGTATCTTGAAAGTCCACCAACTTGGGCCAGGCTTGATCCTGCGAACTTGGGCGTACGAGGCCATTGCCTTACCATTAGGCCACCCTGCCGGCACGTTAGGAAAATGAACTTTCCTATAATTACAGAAAACTTTAAAAAATGTGATGCAAAAAACCTTTGACTTATTTGCATGATATATGAATGCTATTCAAATTGCAAAACAATTTGCTACAATTAAACAATTAAATAAAAACCAGTGTTTGAAGATAGGAAAAAAAAAAAAACAAATTTATTACCCTTTATAGTATTTTTAATCTCAAATTGAAATATTCCTTTTTTTTTTGCATTGCCTTAATTTATTTTTCATAGTTCTAATTTTTACAATTATGGCATTAATTTATAAACGTGAATTAGTGCTCATTTCATTGAAATATTATCTATTTGATATTGTTCATATACAATTGCTTTTCTTTGCTAAGCAAATTACTAACAATTCGCTTCCTAAGAAATACTCGTTATCATAACAGCAAAAGTAACTTTCGTAACTCATAAGAAATATGATTCATCTAATCACTTGAAATTACAACTTTGAACAAATATATCCATAACGGGGTGACCTTTCAATATTTTTTTATTTTTTAATAGTTGTGAAATTATAGCCTTCGTCTCAATGAGCTCCATTTTCCCTTATTTTTACTGAAATATATTTTACCTTACACATTTTTATCGTCTGCGACATTTCAGTTATTTCTTTTATTACGTTATTAACATTTAAAGAGCGTGAAAGAATATTTGTTCTCAATGTATGAAGTATGATATAACGTATCAGATATCAATGTTTGAATATTTACTTAACCGGAAGTTAAGACGACTGCTATAATATGACTATGCCAAGAAACTGTTTATCTTAGGAATGTTCGCTGATTAAACACCCCTAAAGGGGGAATGTCTTGGCTACAATGTATCAAAGAATTTATTGATAATCGAATTTTCTTTCTACTAGTAGTAATAAAAGAGTGCCATTTTTGTATACATTGCACAAAATGTTAGCACCTCAATTTTGCTGAGTTTAAGAATAATAAGTAAAAAAATGACGCTTAAAAATCAACCAAACTTTGGTAATCTTGCGATAAAATGTGTTATCCAATTAACTACGTTTTCGCTTGAATTTGTAACAATTATATTTTTGAATTATATTTGATATCTATAAAGCTTATTTTAGTGATATAAATGAATGCACAATACTAAAACTTTTTTTCCCAAACTGACTAATGGGGAGAAAGACACATTGGCAGAAAGGCTATAGTTTCGAAATTACTACAAAAAAAGAGTTGTGGAAGTTTACACTAGATGGTATGCACATTATTTGTTTGTTGCTGTAATTTTAGTTATTTGACGAAGCTTTTTTTTATGAGATAAGAAAATTAGTTTTCTGCAAAATGTTTTAATTAATTAAATACTTTCCTTACTAGAGAAAAATATTTTTTCTTGATCATTATTATACATTCTTTCAAGCATATATTTCCTCTTTTCTAAATAATTGTTTCATGTGCCCTAGAATGTAAAGCCTAATAGATTTTAGGCGCATGAATTATTCGAGCAGAGCGAGACACTAATGTAAGGGGACAGATTGAAACAAGCCCAAAGCATAAAAATTATTTACACAGCTATTTTCTTGCGTGGTAATACATTTTATGTATTGTTTTATATTTTATTGTACATAAAAATTAGTCGCAGACAATATTTTTGCTTTCTTCCCCTTTTAAGCTCTTTTTAAAGGTAGTTGTTCAAATGTTCCGGGCCCCATAGTCGAGCCATTGTTGTCCCAGTTTTCCCAAGACAGGCTCACGCTGAGTTATTTTGAAACAACATTTTAATTTTTTTTTTTACATCTGAAATACAAATTAGAATGTTGACTAACTATTTGTGAGTTGATTAATATTGTAACTTTCAAAATAAATTAAACGTAAGATCATGAAAAACGTATTGAGTTGGGAAAAAAAGTAGTTTTTGAAAATTGTCTCAATGTGCCCCTTTCAGACCAAGGAAAAGATTTTTAAAGTGTTCATGATAGCTAGCTACTTTCATAATGCATCATGCTTCATTTAGTTGAAAGCAACTTACTCAAAAATACATTATACGCATTACCTTTTTAAGAATAAATAATTCAGCGATTTAAAAAATAAGGCGAAATAAGATTAAAAACTGTTTTAAATTTTCAACTGCTCAAGATATGTGTTTTAATATTCAAAAAAGAATTAAATGCATTTTTAAAATTGGTACAATAGCAATTTACTCACTATACACATATAAAAGGCATTAAAAGCTACGACTAACTTCGAAATCCCTTGACCACAACACCTCATCCACTAGGAGGAAGTGAATGTGAAACGGAACACACACACACACACACACATATATATATATATATATTTATATATATATTTGAGTGGTATGACATTGCTCGTTCAAGTTGAAACATTTCAGCTGTAAAAGACCAATGATAGCGAGATACATAGCAGACCAAATATCTCAAAACGTATAGAGAAAAACTTTATTTTATCAGCACTACAACAATGTAACTGCAACATTCACCTATTTCGCACGCTATATTTGTATCCATGAAGCTCTTAAATTAAGATTACTAATTTTTCCCAGAAAAAATGCTTACACATGTGTTGGCATCAGTTGAATGGCAGCACGAGAGAGATAGAAAAACGATCATCAATGTAGGAATCAGATGTACGCAGACGGAGGAGTTGAATAAAGTAATATTTTAAATAGTTAACGAACTTTTATTATTTTAGAATGAAGTAGTTAATACTTCAGAAGTGGGATGAGCTTAATTTAGTTTTTATCCACAATACGCCGACAGACTACGAGTCGAACGCATTACGAAAACGCTGCTTCAAAAAGCCAGCAACGGTTAAGCCCAACGGTTTTAGAGCATTGCACCAAAGACGGACGACGTATTTTATTTGAAGAAAATTCAGCGAAGATAATTTTTTTTTTCAATTAAGTGTAACGCTGTACGGAACTCTTCCATATGATGTATTATGGAAACCTACACGTAACGAAATCAACAAGTACGTATTCCTGTTTTGAATAACGTATATTTGAATATATCTTACTTTTTTGTTACCGTGAAATATGTCTTATTTAGCAAAAGCGAAGAAAGTATTTTTATTTGAATTAGCTGAAGTGTTAGGTGAGATTGTTAACGATGGTATGAAAGTTATAGATTTAAATGAATTGATTTTAAAATCTGCGCATTATGAAGAAGAGTTTGTTAGAAAGAATAGTTGGTGAACGGCTAGCAGAAAATGAACGCCATGAAAAACAACAAGAATGGGATTTTGAAGAAGAACAACGAAAACGGGATTTTGATTTAAAAAATTAAAATTGTCGACAGAAAATGTACCCAACGAAACGGGTTCTGAAATTCAGTTTAGTTCCGATATGATTGCAAATAAACCAAAGAATGATTTGCAAAAGTTAATTCCTAAGTTTTATCTTAAAGAGTCAGAAATTAGTCTTTATTTAGTTATATTTGAACGACAAGCCCGAAGAGCTGAAGTGGCAAAGGAATATTGGGTGCCGCACTTGTTGGGATTACTCCCTTACGAAATAACACAAATAATTGCAAAAGAATCCGAATAAACAGCAAATGATTACGATTATTTTAAGAAGTTGTTATTAAAACGTTTCAAACTCAGCCCAGAAAAGTTTCACCAAAAGTTTTATTAACTTCAAAATTTGAATAGTATGGTAAACAATAAAACTGACAAAACACCATTCGAAATGTTGCACGGTTACTCTCCAAGATTCAATGACGGCATATTGAGAATGCTTGCTGATGAAGATGCTGATGCTTGGAAAGATCCAGAAAAGATCCAGGCTGAAACGAGAAAGGCAATCGAAGAAAAGCAAGCAAAGACAAAGAAGTACCATGATCAGAAGAAATTGAAGACAATGAAGTTTGATAAGGGAGAAATAGTCGTGGTTAAACGATCACCAGTAGCCACAGGAGAACCGACTAAAACCCAATCGAAGTACCGTGGACCATTAGTAGTGGCGGAGGTTCTGCCAAACGACATCTACAGAGTCTCCCAACTTGAACCTAAGGAGACGGGACGATTTTATACAACCACCGCTCACGTCAGCCAGTTAAAAGCATGGAGATGTGAGAGTGAAGACGATGACGTCGACGATGAGGATAAAAAAGTGTGCACCAACGAGAACTTCTAGACGCATCGTTAAGGTTCCTGCACGGTACTTCAACTAGAGAAAAGAGACTTGAAGACTTGAGAACTTTGAGTAATTATCTCATCGAGGACGATTATTTGTCAGGATGGCCGAATGTTGGCATCAGTTGAATGGCAGTACGAGAGAGATAGAAAAACGATCATCGATGTAGGAATCAGATGTATGCTGACGGAGGAGTTGAGTAAAGTAATATTTTAAATAGTAAACGAGCTTTTATTATTTTAGAAATAGGTAGTTAATACATGAGACTTGAAAAAGTATTATATCAATTATTGTTTTATTGGTCTTATTGTTTCATTTCTAGTCCTCACCCCCACTAAGAAGAATTATATTCATAAAACAAAGTACGTAAATGAAAATAATTACTCTTGAAATGTATTGTCACTATGATTTTTTGCTGAAGTTTCTTTACTTTTTAATAATTATATATATAAATGTATATGACACGCCGCATTGATGATAGCTGCTGTCAAAATTAAGATTGTTCTTTATTGCAGAGCGTTAGTACAGTTAATTTAGTTAAAAAAAATAAGAAAGCATAATTTGATAGTCGAATGCAAACAATACTCAATAAAACATTAGTTGGTCCTTATTAAAAAAAAAATCCTAGTTTGGTTTTTATTTGCTGTGATTGACTGCCTTGTATGGGGAAGCTAATAACTACATTCAAATATTTTTTTCGTAAAAATTCAACTCTAATAAAGACTAAGAAAATTCCATATATTTAGCTAATATAACGTTTTCATTATTACTTCTAAGATATGTGGCATTTGTTAACGACTAAAGTAACATATTGTGCTTTTTTTTTTCTATTTTGGGAAAAGGATAGGGGAACAAAAAGTGAACAAGAGCAAAAGTCTCTCATAAATTGCACGACCTTCAACGTGACATTGCTTTAAAGTAATTAATTTTCTGAGTTTGTGTTAATGCAAATAAAAACTTCTTTAATATAATAAAATATTTTAAACAAATAATAATGAGATATCACTACATGAACACTTTCAAACTTCTTCTTGGAGAAGAATGCAGCATAACCAATTTAATTATCAGTGTTTAAGGTAATGATTTATCAGCTGATTAAAAAGAAAAATCACATTTTCAGTATCATGAAAAATATTACAAACCTTTAAAGAAAATATAGGCCAGTAAATCAACAAAACAGTATTTATTTTTCGCACATTATGAAAACATCAGTAAAATAAAATATTTTTCCAGAACGTCTTTATCATAGCTAATAATTTGCCTGCAGATAAATTTCTCGCTTTGTACATGAACAACAGCGAATGTTCAATCCGTTTATTATTTGATTTATTAAAGTCCCCTTTGTAAATTCAGTTACACTAGGTAAATATAAGGAAAATATTTGTGCAAGACTATCCCGATAATACAAGCCTAAGGATACGTACGAAAAGATGAAATCGGAATAAATTCTAGAATAGCAGTAAGCTTCATATCGCGTTTCAGCAAAACTTAGTTTCCAGCTACATATAATAAATGTAAATATAAAATTACACAAACAGAAAATAAAAAATGTCTGGCTATATGATTGCAGAAATGGAAGCAGAAATTTTGCCTTCATTAGAATGGAGTAATTTAACGATATACAGTATTAACATGAAACGTAACGAAGTAATGTATATTCCTGTTCTTATCCTTTTTCTTTATTTTAAATTCATGTTTGAAATTTTAAAAGAATATCGTTATTACTTAGTTCCTTTTGTAGACTACTCAATTCGAATCCAGATCGGTTCGAATCCAGATCAAGGATGCTATTGATCGGTCAGGGTAGAGCACATCCTTCTGATCATGTCCTAATGTTTCGGAAGCTGCTGTAATAAGTTGGTCCCCAGCAAAGCCTAGTAGTTCTTCGTTCTCGGCATATTTTGCCAAATGTAACACCCAAGATGCTCAATCGTTGTGCTACAAGTCGTGGTGTTACAGAGAAGCTAACTTTAAGTCAAATTAAAAAGAAAGAAAGTGGGAAAATACATTTCCTTTTTTTATTTATTTCCTATATTTTAAAGAAAAAAGCATGCTCTGAAACAAAAGAGTTACTAAATGGATAAAATACATTTACTGCAGAAAGTTTTCAAAATTTTATGAAATATTTTTGTAACATTTTTAGCGAAAGATGTTGGGATGCTGATTACATGTATGCCGCTCAACACATTTATAGTTGTAATAAAACTATCCTAAATTTATAAGAAAGTATTTCTGAAAAAAAAAAAAAAAAAGAAAAATCACTCAAAACTTTGGTTTTTACATCCAACTTGATCTACGTGATTTAGTCCTAAAATAAATTGACGTACAATACTATAAACTCATTTGCCATTTTAAAAAAAATAATATACAATATTTCGGATAAAATGAGTTGAAGATCTGTATTAAAGCACATAGTTTCTTTTCTACCATATTCAGGAGGCTTTAAATATCTGTGAGAAATTCCGCACAGTTAGGCAACTAAAGTGCAATAAAAGAAATGTAATTTCGCATCGCAGTGTTGATAAATGTTAGGCTAAAATTATTTAAGTTTGTTATGTGCGTGAACTTTAAAGTGCAAGACTTTCAATTAGCTTTGTATAATGTCCTCCAGTGAACCATTATGACAGTCCTAACCATTCCAAAAGTTTTATCTCTTCAAATCCCAATGGAGAAAGTTAGAAACGTTATTACACGTGAACTCTCATTTTCGTACGGCAATTACATTTCTCTGAATTCTTATTGTCAGTAGTGAAATATGAAGATTACAAAAGAAGAGCTATTTAAGCATTACTAGAATATAGCAGAATAGGCAGATAACATGAATTGTGACATGATATGAGTCGAAAATTTGTGGCTTATTTACTGGAGAAAAATGAAAAACAAATAAATAAATAAATGAAGCACAGTGACATAGACAGTTCAAAGAGCTACTGACTTAAAAAAAAACTGCTGTAATAACTAAGAAAAAACAAGATTAAAAATGTTTACACAACTTAGAGTAGAAACAATCATTTCTCTTGTAATTATTCATAAGTTCACATACACGATACTAAAAATCAAGAAATAAATAAGTATTAAGGGTCTTCATGGCTAATTCAAGGCATTATAAAATAGTAATAAAAAATAAAATAAAAATGATAATGCTAGAAATAATTTTAAAACCAAAAAGTTCGGATAATTGTGGATATAGTGATGAAATTCTTTCTTGCTTTTTCTTTTTTTTACATGCACACAGAAACATTTATTTATATTAATGCCGGAAATGCTAACTTAAAATATGTTCCGAATGTTTACTTTAAAAAAACCCCAGGAGAGAAACCAAGAAAAACTTCAAAGGGGAAAAAATATTTTATTTTTCATCGGAAACAATATTGGGACTCAACTTTTATTCTGAGCTGTAGTTTTTGATGTAGTTATTTTGAATGCCTTATTTGGCATTTATGCGAAATAAAACTTGGTAACCGTCTTTCGAAACTTTAATTAAATTACTTGTATTTTATTATTTACTGCATTAGTTATCATTGAGTTCGGTAAAAAGTACTGTGTGCTTGTTTTCATTTCTTTTCTTTACCGTTTGTTTTTTCTTTTAAATTTCAGTATCTATACATTTAGATTATTTCTTTAGCCTCGTTTGCTGTCATTCCGCGAGATCTTTCTTATTCCTTTATCATATTCCATGATTTACCCCTCATTTTAAGGCTTATCATTCCGGCTAATGAAAAAAAATAGACCCACGGTCTAAAAATATACCTCTTCTTTTAAATTTGAGATTTAAAATCATCTACGAAGAGGTACTTTAATGGATGCTAAATTGGTGTTGTCTATCTGGCGCCAACTGTAATCAAGTAAGAAAACAAGAAACTTCTCTGTTTTTATTGTTTTGAAAATTGGACAGTTTTAGCTGCGTCTGTGTGTGAAACTTATTCAATCGTTAGGCTCTAAACATTAGTTTATATTATGAATGTGTAAAGTCTAACCAACCAACAGTAGCTATATTTTAAGTAATGGAACTGTTTCGCTATTGCATTTTAATGCTATGTATACTGATAATTATTATTACTACTGTGATTATTTTATTATTTTAAACATCTAAATAACAGTGGAAAAAAATTGTAACAGCTATTTTTACTGATGTGTTCAATTACGTGTCTTCTTTTGTATCAACACCCATTTACTTGTTTACTTTTTTCTATTCTTCTTCATAATGTACTTTCTCCCAAATTTTTAAAAGAATGGAATCGCGATTTGGTACGCAGACAAAAACGATTTGGTGCACCACACAAAACGATTTGGTGCGCAGTGCAGAAGTCCGCACGGGTCGACTAGTTTTTCTTTATTTACTTATTCATATTTTTTAGTTACTATTATCTTGGTGTTGTACTTGGTTACTTCGAATCTTGCATCATCACCTGGGGTATAAGGGAAGGGCGGTCACATAACACATCTCCAATATTCTGTCGTGAATAAAGAGGGATAAACTTATTTTAGATTCCCATTGGAAATATGTACTCTTATGGTACACAGTGCTATATTTTATTTAAACATTAACGACCGAGACAGTTTACCGGACTCGTGGATTTAATCCAGATAGAACTTTCATTCACTTTAAGTTAGCAGAAATTATCTTTTTGACGACGAACTAACTATGCATTTTGGCGAAAATAGGCAATAAAAGCAGATAAATTCACAAGCAAACTTTGTTTTAGGACCTGAAAACTACCTTAAACGATTTGTTTTACGAACCTTCGAAAGGGATAGATAATCTTGTGCAACTTTTTACGAACATGTACTGCAAAAATCGAAATGGTGTGACATTTCTTCGATGAAATACTCTCAAAATCATAAATGTAGCTTAAAATTGGAATAAAAGCAAAAGAGCGAACTTAAATTTTGATAAAAATGCTTTGTGGTGCAACATGGCTAGACAAATGTATCTGCAAGCAAGCATTTCCTACTTCTGAACTTTTTCATCTCATCAGGAAGCGACCGACAAACACAAACGCAAACTGTTTCTTTTATTCCATAGATATTACTTTAAATGTTTTTTTTTTTTTTTTTGAATTTCCAACGATAAAGAATGTTTTAATATGTATAAGGTATAAATTTACATTAAGTGTAGTTTAATGCCGCGTAAAATATAAAATATAAATAGAGAACTTTAGAACAAAAGGAGTAGGTAACTATATAGTGTAAGAAGAGACTATTTATAGAATTTATTAAGAAATTATTACTCTTTTATAAAAATAATTGCAAAACATTTGTCGGGCAGTAAAATCAAACATAGCTTACATTAGCGGTCTCTTTTCATCTAATCGTCGCATTTAATCCAATATTTTTTTATAAACACAATATTTTCATCACTTTTTTCAATGTTGAAAGAAGCACTACATCAAAGTAATCATGAATTGCATTATGACTGACGAAGAAATGACCGATTTGTGAATCAAAGTTAAACCCGTGTAACGCTACTAACATAAAACACTCTTTGCCTCCCCTTCTCTTTTTCAATATGCTAATACATTTAGCTCGAAACCCGTGTAGAAAATCTAATTTAGCATATAAATTATTTTCATTCACTTCCTTTGAGAATTCCTACATTTCAAACTTCTAAAACACTTCAGAAGACCATAATGGTCCATTAGGGGAAATGAGACTGAAGCTAATTCAAATTCTTCCAGTTTTGCAATTTAGGCGAATATTAAACTAAAGTACTTTAATACAGAATGTCATTAGAACGGCGACATTTAATTATAATGCCCCTGCCCTTCAAGGAAACATATTATGCTTGAAGGACAGTGGCTGAAAACTATTTAAATTTTCTGTGATTTTCATACGTCTTTTATTTGGCTTTTTATTCTGTTGTTTAATGAAAAATCTCGAGGTTCATCTTTAGCTACCCATTAAACTTTCTTTTGCATCATGGATAGCTGTGTTAATGGCATTTTCCCGTCAGACGCCCTTCAGTTTCTGCCTGGTTTTGGCGCCTTTGAAAGAAAACAGATGTTTGGCGATTTTTTTGGTTTTGGCTTGACGAACATTTTTGGTGAGGACCGAATTTTTTTGGCTCTTTCTGACCTTTTTTCAAAGGCACCAAAACCATGCTAATAGCTGTAGTGGCTGTCTGAGGAAAAGTACAGGATTAGTCAAACCATATGAAAAATGTTTTTGGGGATAATGTTTTCCTGAAAACAAATATATAAACGATGAATTTATTGAAATTTTTTTTGAATTAGCTGATCTAATCAGTAATATTTAGTATCTGATAACGTAAAAAGTAAGATAAAATTTTTAATCTTTAAAGAATTTTACGGAAATAGATTTTCCGTAGCAACAAGATTTTTGCCTTTTGTATAAAATTATATTTGACTGTTTTAAACGTATTTGCACGTTAAAAGAAATAAAATAATTTATCAGAGTTTCAAATTACTCAAATTTAGCATAACCTAGTAAACACATGACAAATACGAAACCTTATATTCTGCACAGTTAATGAAAAAATGCATCACTCTGGAAAATTGAGTATATTTTGCAGTATGTCCATTGTTAAAAACGAGTTGCTTAAAAATGAGAAAATATATACCGTAATTTTGACTTTAAAATGAGGAAGCTGTTCTCAGTTTTAAGTACCGATGCTTATCTTTTTTGAGAAAAGGGTCTTAAAAAACAAGAACTTTTTTTAAAAAAAGTAACTTTGTCTGGGAGCTATTCCAATCACGTGATGTTCTGGAAAGAAAGCCATTTTATCCCAGCCACAAGAGCTCCTATTTAACAGAACTAGGATACAAAAAAAAAGGTGTCTCAGAGACAATACCTCATTTAATCTCTTGTAATAAATATGAAAATATTACTAAAGCTGCTATTTGTTTCCTTTTGCTGTTAATACAGTGGTGGTAAAAAAAAATTGCATCCCCCTCACATTTTCACAACAATAGAATATGTTAGAAGTTTTCGTCGACCGATTAACGATGAATGTATGTGAAATTATGCAAAAATTATGAAATAAACATTTAACAACCGGAATCCGATATTTGTTTACTTTATTTATGGAAATACATGGCCAAAACTGTAACAAGTACAATGTGAAGTGCATCCACATCGCCAAGTGAACGACGAAAAAGTAAGTAGAGGTTTTAACTGTAACACTCTTTCTGTTCAAAAATAAACAAAAGTAACATGGGAATGTTTGAACATCATAAAGTAGTACTTTTTCGTCGGCCACTTGGCAACGTGGATGCACTTCACATTGTACTTGTTACAGTTTTGGCCATGTATTTCCATAAATAAAGTAGCTGTTAAATGTTTATTTCATAAGTTTTCGATAATTTCACATACATTCATCATTAACCTGTCGACCAAAACTTCTCACAAATCCCATTGTTGTGAAAATGCGAGGGTGAATGCAATTTTTTACCACCACTGTATATGCAGTACTTATAAACAAAAGGATGTACGCAACGAAATTTAAAGTTTTAGAACTATTCCAAATGTTGTGAGAAGCATCTATATTTTTTAAGGCAAAACCCACTAGTGATAGCCCTAAATTAGTGCTGCCCTTCAGCGTGATTTAGGGGAAAAAGAATACATTAGGGCTTCCATAAGTCCCAAAAATTGTCCTTTTGTCTCTTATACCGCTTTGTACCTCACTGTATCATATATTAATGGTACTTAAAGTAAGGAAAGAAACTATGGGAAAGTGTATAAAATAAATGAACTTCGTGCACTAGAAAAAACTGAAAAATAATTATTCACGTTAAGAGCACAAATGAGCATTAAAATGCAGACATATGTTTCCGGATTGCTTGGAATCCCTTTTTCAATGCAGAAGTGGAGCTTCTAGATGCAAAAACATCCAAATGAAGCAAACAAAAAGGCAAAACACGTTAGTGGTAGCCCTAAATTAGTGCTGCCATTCCGCGTGATTCAGAGGAAACTTAGAATACATTAGGGCTTCCATAAGTCGAAAAAAAAAGCTGTTGTTTCTTACAACATCTTCTACCTCCGCGCTGTCTTTATTCTCATTGGTTTGTTGGTAAATCTTAGGCTATATAAGCCGTGTTTTTGTTGTTTTGTTTGCTTCATTTGGATGTTTTTGCATCTAGAAGCTCCACTTCTGCATTGGAAAAGGGATTTCAAGCAATCCCGAAACATATGTCTGCATGTTAATGCTCATTTGTGCTCTTAACGTGAATAATTGTTTTTCACTTTTATGAGAAAGTGGGTTTTTTCTTCAATTTTATTTATGTGTATATGAAATTTAGTAATGCATTAAAAGATCACTTGTTTCTAGATTAAAGTTAAAGTTTTCGCCAATAGTAAATGCTTTCAGATCAAATTACACGTTTTCTTGAAAAAACAATTCAGTGTGGTGTTTTACGGTATATTACCCGCACCGTGTTACATTCAAAAAAATAATAAAATAAAAATGCAATGTGCAAAAGAAAAAACAAGCCTGCATAGAATGCATAAAATTACCCGCCTGTACTATATTCAGTGAATAAGAAAATTTATCAGTGAAAAAATAGTTAAAATGAGCAGTTGGCATTATGAATTTAAATAAAAAAGAAAAAACTCTTTTCCTTTTCACTAAATCCGAAAGACTGTAATCTCAAAAGTCATCTATTTAAAGCATTTGGAACCGAAGTACTTCGCTTAGCAAATGCAACAGTATTTCTCAAAATAAGCAAATTTCCCTTTTTCTAAAAGAATAAGTATGAATTATTTCTGCATGAGAAATCTCCAGAAGGAAAATTTCTTCTTTTCTTTGGTGAAATTGGATTATTCTCCAAAGTAATGGTTACGGAAAACACTTTGAAATAGTGTACTGAGTTGAAAATATTTGCTTTTAATTTGTAGCAAACTTCTTTGATATTTGGAGCGGAATGCTCGGAATTCCAAACGAACACTCGAAATATATGTAAGAAATTTTATTTGCTGAGTTTTGAAGATTTTGTGCAATCTTTGCTAAATAATATATAGAAAGCAAACTGAATATGCTTCTTTGAGTAAATTTCTTCAAACTATTTTGTTTTGGCAAATGCTACAATTAAATGCCCGTATAGACATTGGAAAAATTGCTTCTGAACAATTGTATTTATTTCATGTAGAAAATCAGCTTTAAATGTTAAAAACAATAATATGTTTTAAGATTGAAAGTTTTCAATAAAAGTTAAGATTAATTAAAACGGTTTTCCAGGCGTGCAAAAGCTTATTTTTTAATTGAATTCTCCTGTTAATGAAGGAAAAAATAACAAGTGTCTCGCTGTTAAATGCAACAAATATATTAGTTCTAAAAATGTATCAATTAAGTTTCCTGATAAGAATCTTTTAATTAAATACTCAATAGGTTCATCAATTTATTCATAAAAGGAAAAAAAAAGGATTGTTTCAGCAATAAATGTGCTTATATGATTTATGCTTTCTTTTACAGTTATACCATCAACTAAAGCTATCCGCCTGGCAGAGTGCCAAGAAGTATCCATTCTTGCGCAGAGGAGGGGGACTGCGGGTTTGAGAAACGTGCCATTTTGTTCTCATTCTAGTTTGTTCAGCATACTTCATTTCTTCCGAACTGATGCTATGTTTATAAATTTATTTGCTTTCAACCAACATGGAAGCAAACATTCTGATTCGCGTACTAAATGAATGCATCTGCAAAACGAACTAAAAATCGAATAAATTCGTTTTTTTCTGCCATGCGCATAAGCTTCCAAATGTCAAAATTCCGTAGTCGAACTGCATGCTATGACCTTACAGAAATACGTGACATTTGGCATTTCCCACATTAGTCACCTTCAGGACAGTGTGGTTAAAAGTGGTTATTTATCCGCTGTAACAGAAATATATCAGTAAAAATGATGATCTATTTGCTTGGTCTGGTGATTAAAACACGACTTATTAGTTGTTTCGTACTACAGATTGGTTTCCTGTTATACGGTCATTTGTGGTAACTTATTGGAAAGATTAAGGAAATGGAAACAGTTCATTACCACAATTGTCATGATTTTCAAAACTAGTTTTGGTAAATGACGGGTTGGCACCATAAGAGAGTTCCGCATATTTTCAAGCATCTAAGGAAGCAACACAATAGCTTGAAGAGGACACTGAAAGCCGTTTTTTATCAAAAGCTAGTGATCTTACATTTTCCTCTGTAGCAGATCTACAGAAGCGAAGTAAACGGTTTCAACCATTTTTATTGGTCGTGTGGAATGTTACCAAAACATTTAGATATGTATTTCAACCTCCCTGTCATTTTTGATGTTCAAATTAGGTGTTCAATTATCCATGACATTTTGCACGCTGGAGTAATTGGAAACACTTATGGTTTCCAGGCGTTTGGGAAGACAGCAAATGTTATACTTCGATGAAAATTATACTTTTGTGTTTATTTTACATACATACATGTAACTTATTGTTTTTTTTTTTTTTTTTTTGGAAAATATTTCCCATTAAATAATCCGAGTTTAGATTGAGTCGATATTTTGCTTTCCAACCCATTGTACCCTGTTTTACCGTGAAGTAATTTAAAAAAAAAAATAAATAAATATATTCAAATAAAAGTAAGAAAAAAACTCAATCATTTATTACTTATGGCATGAAAACACGCAAATAATAAGTTAATGTCTCGTAAAAATGCGAAGCTGTAGTGTAAGAAATCGAAGAAATGGGAAACAGAAACGAAAATGAATGATGTCAGTGACAGGAGAGAACAGACGTACCTAAACAAATACAGGGATCAGTTGATGATTATATGCACATGGGGAATTTGAATGTATTTTAATTACAACATTAATATTATTGTAATTCAGCTTTGAATTTAACATCCGCTAATTTATTAAAAATTGCTGCTAGTATTTGAAGTTAATTTTTGTTTACCTCTATTTATTACTCTACGAAGCTGAATGTGTCGCCATTTTTATAGAATATCGGTGCTCAAAAAAAATTTTCTCTCTGACCTTCTACACAGATAAATATTTGGTACAGCCTACAATATAAAAAGTAAGTACAGTTAGATTACTTTTTTTTTCTTTTTTGATCATGTCGTAGAATTCATCTTACAAACGTGATACCAAACTGAAATTCTTGAAAAAAAAAAAGAAAATACAAAAAGGAAATATTTTTACAGGAGGTGTCTGCACAAAAAGAAATTTTATATATCGGCTTGTCATGTAGCTGTATTGTACTCGTACATGAACTATTCGAAAAAGTATAGTGAACCACATTATACAAAAATAGCTTTTCAAAACATTTTAATAAAGATGTACTTCACTGATTAATCCCTCTAAAACTCTGAAGAAAAATCATTTTTGTCATAATAAATGCTCAAAAAGCCACAGTCGGGAGATGTTTTCTGATAATAAACATGCATTAGATGAGTTATCTAAAAATGTTTCTAAAAAGAGCTGTTGCGTACAAAAAGACACCATCCCAAAAAATTACATTGCTATCGTTGACTAAAGGGTAATGACATGTTCTTATCCCGATTACTATAAAAATCCTGAAGTATTTAAGTGGCTTAGAAAAGGTTCCTGCGTAAACTCTTTTCTAAATTTGGAACACAAATATACATCATCATTTATAATTTAGCTCTATTTATTTCTTTTTCATGATGAAAACTTCGATCATTCCCGATTTTTATAGCTTCATGTGGCAACTTTTATCATATATATATTTAGCCCTAAACAAATCCTATTATTTTCTCCGTATCGATCAAGCTTGAAGATAACTTGATCTATCTTTCATTTTGAAAGAAACAATATCACAACCCGAAAGTCTACAAACGTGATTTGGAAGATAAATATATTTAGACTTTCGAAAAGCAATAAAGAATTTAAAACTCAGGCAAAAACGAGGTTAGAATGACAATAGGTTTTTGTATCCGAAAAGGATTTAGTGACTTATGTTGCATCTATCAAAACTGGAATAAAAAAAGTTACGGTACAATTTATCATACACTGTTGTACCAATCGTTTCTTGAAACGTTTTATGGATTACGTACTAAGATTGAAAAGTCGATCGGTTATTCATTTCGAATTTTAGGATTTGTTACATTGTACACTCAGTACAAAAGAAATTATTTAAAATGTACATTCTGCATTTCATTAGAAATCAATATGGTTACCTTTCTTTAGTAAAATTTGGAGAAAACATAATAGACATACAGTTGAACCTTTTGAATGGAATATCGGTTAAAAGAATATCCGGCTTAATGTCATACATTGTTTCTGTGATTCCAGATAATGAAATATCCCGCTTATTAGATTACTTTCTTGTGAAAATTGGCTATTCCATCGAGCGGGCTCTATTATATAACATAGCTACGCTGTAAAAAAAAAAAAAAAAATCATGAAAATACATGAAAGTCACCTGGAAATCATTTATCCGAAGTCTAACGTAAAATTACAGACTTAAAAAACAAGAAACTACAAAGTTCTTAAAAAAGGAAAAATCAAATAACAAGAAGTCCCGTCTAAACTATACGAGCCTACTTTCCTGTATACACCAAATTCGAATTTATAATCTAGCTATCTCTTCGGACGAGGGTCAACTGCACTCCCCATAGTACCTGTCAATCAAAAAAGGGGTTAACTGCGCTCCCGTCCTCTGCACTGCTGTGTCCGTAGGGCGGTGGAACGCACTTCTTCCTTGGTTCCAGCTTGAACAAGACCGCTCATCCGCCATCTTGGGCCACCTTTACACAACCTTGCACCATCTTTTGCTTTATCACGATTGTAGTTTCCTTTAATTAATATATGACTAGATTCTCGAAGGTTACAAAAAGTTTCAGATTAACAAAACATAAGTTTTCTTTTTCTTTATCTTTTAATTTTCACCCTTAAATGGTACTCTTGTTATTAAAACTTTATTGTAAGAAGGGATTTTATTCCACTCATTTATAACTCTAAATATTTTAAATATGCGATTCATATTTAGATGGATGGATTATCAAAATAGTATGAGTTACTGATTTAAGAAAAGAAATAAAAAATCGTCATTTTTTTTCTGCAGTTGTTGTGTATTTGTACATTTGCATGTTACAAATAGCGATGTAATTGATAGTGGTTTGGCTGAATAGCCGAATACGGAATATTCGACCTTTTCTCCCTGTCCGAAGCCAGCTTTGGATATTTTATTATTCGGCCGCCGAATAATAAAATATCCAAAAATTAATTATAGTTGAAAGTATTGCTTTAAATTTAAAAGACATCGCAATGTCTTTATTTTTTCTATGTTTTAATTAGGTTTCTTTAAAATTCAAAAGATATCTATAATAAAATGTATTTCCTGTATTGCTTTGAATGCAGTAAATCTGATAATTGTACCTATAAGCTGAATGCAAATTACGCATAGTGTAATGCAAGTAGTTGCATCATTAAAATAAATATTTATGCTTAAAATTATAACGCAATTTATAACTGTTCTGCTTTAAAGTCGGTAGGATTTTTCTTTTCTTTTTTCGAAATCAAATTTAATACTTGTTTATTGAATTTATTTCTGATTTTTTTGAAATATTTTTACAATGCGTTTAAGATATCCTTCATGCTTATTCTTTTTTAACTATTACGAGAAAGTGGCCAAAAATGGCTGTGCATAGGTTGCATGGACTGTCGTTTCTAGGTATTTTAAAACGGTGGAAGGAGGTTAAGTTCCGGTGCAGCTCGGACATTGAGATAAATCTGAGCACAGTTTAACTCATCCTGGGTTTCTGCGTTTTAGGTGTTTTTTGGGCCCCCGGAGTTGGGAAGACGGGGTCTAGGCTCTCGCTAGATCTGAAATTAAAGTTGTACGCCAACGTAATAATAATATTTTGTAATAAATGCATTTGTTGACAATTTTTCAACTGATAGTCAAAGGTCTCAAGCATATATTCATAATGGTTTGCAATTTTTAAACTGGTAGTCACGGATCTCGAGCGTTCATTTTTGTGTAACTTAACAAATATTTCTCTGTATTATTTTTTGATTGTTGAATGAAAAAGTATATCTACTGCTCGAGAATTAATTTAAAGCGAAAGCATTTTGGCAAATATTTCGATAAACCTTTCTAGAAACATCAAAGAAGGCAAATCAGTGAAAAAAAAAAAAAAACACAGTTTGTTTCAATTTCTTTATTGATTTATTTTAGCAAAGATGTTCATAACTTAATATAAACTCTACTTATTATTAAACACTAAGACTTCAAATAAAGCTTTTGAAAAACAACTGCTTTTTTGACGCTGTATCTTAAAATAATTTGTTTTATTACTGTCAAACGTCTTCTCCCATTTTTTTCTGAAGAAACAACAGCTGCTGCTCGAAAAGAAAAATTGACTCGCTTATTCTAAGTGAATGCAAGACTTTTTTTTTTCTTTTTAAATTTTACGCTGGCGTAAGTTTTGATCTGTTGCATATGGTGTTTAAAAACTTGATAATAAAGAGCATGAATAAAATAATCGTAATAATTTCAATAAAAAGTATTTTGTTTCTAAAGTGTAAATATAACAAGCTCAACTGAATGTCATAGCTTTATTACCTCAACAGATATATATTTTTTTATTTAACTGTTCTTTCATAACTATTAAACAGGAGAAATATTGAAAACGTTTGTCATTTTTGTTTTGGGAAAAAAAAAAAAAAAAGATTAACATTTTTTAAACCTGTTTCGTTATGTATCAAAACTTTTATTTAAAATTCTCTTTCAAAAGTGCAACCGAATTAAGTCATCATATTCTTTTCTTCAAAAAACACTTTAAGGCAAACTTCAAAGCAAGAAAGAAGATAGTTTAAAACAAATAAACCAAAAATATGGTTTTACATATAATTATGAAATAAACTCCTTAAATTAGGCAATACTCTTTAAAAAAAATTCTATCGAATAAACTCTAATGTTTTTTCAAACGGTTAAGGATAAAAATGCACAAGCCAAATAATTTCGTATGCATTAGATCGATTTTTTTTAAATACTAGCTAGTACTATAAGACAAATGATCAAAATACTTTGTGCAAAAATGTAAGTACAAAGATAAAACAACGTGCAAAAGCACAAATTCAGATTAAAATTAACGCAAATAGCTATTTCGAAGCTACAAATGGAGCCTCTTCATCAGTGCATAAAAGAAGAAGAAGAAGAAGAAACACTCAACAGACAAGCAAGAAAGCTGTGACTGAACAAGGCAATAACCAGAGAGACACCGGTATTTATACCAAATGTGTCGGATTAGCGATTGACCAATCAGAGGCCAGGAACAAGGCGGGAACAGAGCCCGAAGGAAAAGGCGGGAAACGAATATGTAAATTGCAGGAGAAAACCAAAAATGGAGAGAAAAATTATAAAAATTGTTTCCAAATGTCAGGAAAATATGGAGTGCTGGAAAAATCATTTACTACAGAATGAGAATTTTTCCAAATGTGATAAGCTTCCCAAAAATCAAGTTCATAGACAGAAGAGCACTTGCTGATAATTCTAGCAGAAGAAAATTCAAAACAATGATCTAAAGTCCAACAATGCTGGGCAATGGAAGAACGTGCAAGTTCTTTACGCTTAACATAATTTTCATGTTCTTTCAGACGGTGCTTTAAGGCACGTTTAGTCTGACCAATGTAAAACAGACCACATTTGCAAGAAATACTATAAATACCCCAGTTGTTGTGCAAATCAATGGGATAATTCAAATTTGTAAATTTTATTTTATTCACAGGGGAAAATGCAGTATCAAACCCAAACTTCTTCAATATTTTAGCAATTTGCCGACTGATTTTTGGATAAAAAGGTAAAATAATAGTATAAGCAGGCTTGCACTTAGAAACATTGCCAGAAATTGAAGGCTTAATTAACCTGTTATAAATAGAATCAACGACCTTAGGAGAATAACCACGATCCAAAGCCACAGCCTTAATGTACGAAAGCTCAGCATTCAAAGAGTTAGAAGAGGAACATATATTCAAAGCACGGAAAACAAGAGCCTTGAAAGAGGCCAACTTTTGGTTTGGGGGGTGAGAAGAACATTTGTGAGGAGGTAGTGTAACAGCAAAGGGCTTGCGAAACACTGAAGTCATAAAATCGTCATTACTTTTAGTAATTAAAACGTCCAAGAATGAAAGAGAACTATCCACTTCCATTTCAATAGTGAATTAAATGCAAGGATCAATGGAATTAAGCTTATCAAGTAAATGATCAATATCCACTTGCTTCTGATCAAGCAATACAAAACAATCATCAACATAACGGACATAAAAAGGAAACTTTATGGTTTCGAAAAGTTTAGTCTCAAAATAGTGCATATAAATGTCACTTAAAATAGGGCTTAAAGGATTACCCATAGCTAAACCTTCAGTCATACGAAAGTACACACCATCAAATACAAACGTATTTTGCTCAAGACAAACACGAGTGAGAGAAATAAGTTCTTCAATCTCAAAACTAGAGAAATGATATTCCTGAAGTCTCAATTTAAGACAATCCAATGCGCCATTAACCGGCACATTGGTGAAAAGCGAGTTTACATCAAAAGAAGCCATAGTTAATCCAAAAGGTTTGAAATCACGAAGCTTATGAACGAAGTCGAGGGAATTTTTGACAGTGAAAGAATTACCATTCAAAAGAGGAGAAAAGATGGAGACCAAGTGTTTAGCAAGTTTATAAGAAGCAGTATTAATATTGGAGACAATAGGACGGAGAGGTATACCAGGTTTGTGGACCTTAGGAAGAGCGTAAAATCTGGCACAGTGTGCGACTGAAGGAATCAAGGACCTTTTTGAAGAATCGCAAATGACAGAAGACTTTACAGCCTTACTAATCAAATTTATCTCAATAGTGCTGGGGTCTTTGCGAAGTGTAACATAAGGACCAACCTTAAGTAAATCATTACATTTATCTAAGTAAGAGCTTTTATCTATAACAACAATTTGACCACCCTTATCAGCCTTAGTGATAACCAAATCAGGATCAGAGCACAAGTTTTTGACGTAACTATTAGCATGCTTGCTGAAAGTATTTGAAGATAACTTCGAGTTAAAATCCACAGTATTCGCAATGAGATGCCTAATCGAATCCTTTTGAGAAGCAGTGAGAGCACTAAATCTAAAGGCTTTCTCAATTGGAGCAACCAACTTAGGAAAAGAAGGTTTTGAAGAACAAGCAAAATTGTTATTCAGTTTGAGAGCATTGAGCTGATCAAAATTTAGAAGTTTTGAAGAACGATTAACAACAGCGTTCAGATTCACCTTCGGCAAACCATCAAGAGTATCAGCAACATTATTAATGCAAAGAGATTCAAACTTTTTCTGAAATGTAGATCTATGTTTAAAAGTGGACTGAAGAACCCTTTTCCAACTTTTTCTATCGATAGAAAAAGTTGTGAAAAAAATGGGATTATTTACCTTAAGTGTTGATTACCACTTCGGCCAGGTGGCGGCCTTTAGCAGCAATACACTGATGCAGTCTATTCTTCCACGCAGAGAGCTCCTCGTGTGCATTTCAATATTCCGCGTTATGTTAAGGTCCCTAGCGGAAGCCTTTTTCTGTGGGGGTTATTTGAAGGTGAAAGTTTAGAAACATCGCCCCCATACCTTAGAAGAGCTCATAGACCGAGGAAATATCCGCCTTACCCCTTGAAATGTGCAGAAAAGTTTCCCAAAACTTCAGAAATACACTGATTTAGTGTATTGCTACTAAAGGAAGCCACCGTGCCGAAATGGTAATGAAAACTTAATGTAAAAAATGGGATTATATACACGTCAAAATGAAAAAAAATATTTTAAGTCTCAAATTGTGTTTTTTGTAAGGGTATAAAAAAGTTTTTTTTATACCCTCTCAAAACCGCGTCATTACTTCAGCCCCACGCTGTACAAGGCATGCTATAACTGACAACAAATAGAATGCACTTTTGCAAATTATATAATACTTAAATGAAGTAGTTAATTAACTTTACACATTATAAGTCCAAAGATTAATATATCTAATACACTCTTTTATAAAAAGTATGTTTTATTATATATTTCTAGTAATTTTTATATTTTGAAATTTTGAAATTGTAGTAGGCAATCTGATAATAGGATACGTTTAAAAATATATTTTGCTAAGTTGATATTTAACATATTTTGAAGGCACTTTCTAGCGTTTAAAATGCAAGCAAAATATATTTTTTATTTAAATCATTATGCGTTTTTTAATATATTACTATATATAATTATTTGTTCATTTTAATAAAAAGACGTCACTTAATTAAATGAATCAGCAGTGGCTGAACAGAAATACTTTTCTAAGCTCATTAAATATACAGCTCTGCCGGAGAACAAATTTTGATATGGATCGTTAATAGCACGTTAGCTGATGAACATATGCGTCTATTTTCTTAATAGCCATCGTCATTAACTATACGGAAGTTTGGAAAACTCGTTACGATACATAGAGAGATCGTATGTCGACTACTTCGTACAGTATATACCTTGACTGAATAACCTTATAAAGAAGTAATTCTTAATTTTTTTGTCACGGCACATTTTTAAAGATTTCAAAATTTGGTGTCACACAAAGGAAAAAATAAGTTTAAAAGTTGTTTACTCACTTATAATACACTGTACAATAGTTTATGATAATAATTTTGAATGGAAAATAAAATATTATATGTACTACAAAAACAACAGTACGTTTATTAAGGAATTTATTACAAGGTAATAATAAGCATACCACGTTAAGTGTAAAAATTTACAGTATGACTTTTAACTGTAAAAGCAACATGTTTTTGTACCGTGTACTTTTCTTTAATTTAAGCAAACTTTACTCGTAATAAAAAAAAGCATAATTTGTACTATGCACATTTATAAAATTTGGCGGCCCACTTGAATACTTTGGCTGCACACAAACGTGCCATGGCATAGTCGCTGTAAATCACTATTATAAAGTTTTTTTTTCTTAAAGCATAGAATAATATTTCTGGTTCTTAAAAAGACAAACTAAGCTAGATTAACAAATTCGATGTTGATATCGAAATTGTAAAACTAGCCACTTCTCTATATCTTTTTCGTTTGGTTTAGGTTCTAAGTAGTTTAAAATATGATTTTTTGCATTTAAAACACTAAATATCAAAACAAAATGATTATAAAAAATAAAGGAACTTTGTGCAGAAGTAAAACTGAACAAAAATTTCACGTTATGAAAGCAGAAATAAGCATTAATTAATAAGCATTTAATTGCTTCATTTGGGTGTTTTTACACCTAGAAGCTCCACTACTGCATTGAAAAAGGGATTCCAAGCTATCCCGAAACATATGTCTGCATTTTAATGCTTATCTTTGCTTTCATAAAGCGACATTTTTGTTCAGTTTTAAAATGATTACATTTTAGTAAAAAACAAAAATATTACTCACTTTTATAAAGATTATCAAATTCATTATATCACACTTTGTAGACACTAAATTGCAGTGATTACTAAGTATCAAAAGTTCTCACTAGGCAATTTTAAAATGCAGCAATTTTTCATTTTGTAGGTGAATGCAGAAGTTTCCTCAAAACTCTGAACAAAAATGCCTTTTCTTTTACTTCCTTGTAGGAAGTAAAGGAAGCATTGTGTTCGTGAAAAATTCCTCACTCAAATTTTAATCAAAATATCCATTTTAATAACTCTTAAATCACTTTTGACGAATATCCGGGATGCATGTAACTATCATATATCTAAAACTGTCGATCATAGAAAGTTGAAATTTCGTATGTAGGACCTGTGCAACATCTAGTTCTTCATCTCTCTTTCTGGTTGCTATTAGATGATTCAAACAGGGAATTTTCGCACTCTCTGGGTACACACCAATGTTCATTTCCAGTCGTTTTTCTTATTAATAGGATCATTCATAAATGATGTCACGCTTCGAGAGGAGAGGGGGGTTCGTGAAATTGTGACAAAGTGTGAAAAGGGGAGGGGAAGGGGTAACAATAAGTGTGACATCAGGCTTATACAACAAAGCGTGACATGTGAAAAATGTGGAGGGCGCACTACAGGTGACAGTCACTCTGTAGTGCTTCCGTCTACTACTGCGGACAAACTTTTTTCGCGTTGGCAACACCACTGTCCATTTTCTTTGTAAAACGTGACGGAGAAACTTTTTCGGCGTTAGCAACACCGCTGTCCATTTTTCTGTGTATTATTTATTCAAAACCGATATGGCAACAATGGTAATTAGTTTAAATTGGCGGGGTTATTTGTTTTCATTTTGATTTATGTAAATAAAACAGTGTTTGGGAGAAAACAGCGGATTGGCGGGCAGATTTATCGGAGCGGGTGTACAGAGGGCGCTAGTATCGTTCATGAGTGGAAAAAAACGGTGGTTACTCTTTTTTCTGTTTAGTGTTCTTAAAAAATACACATGTTTTAAAAAATAAATGGATGCAGTAAATAATACGAGAAAACAAAGTGATTGGCGAGTATAATTATTGGCTAAACGCTTGGGCGCGCAGATTTATCGGAGGGGGTTTACAGAGGGCGCTAGTATCGTTCATGAGTGGTAAAAAACGGTGGTTACTCCTTTTTCTGTTTAGTGTTCTTAAAAAATACACATGGAATATAACCATATTTATTACATGCATGTTTAAAAGATAAATGGATGCAGTAAATAATACGAGAAAACAAAGTGATTGGCGAGTAAAATTATTGGCTAAACGCTTTGTGATCAGGCTAAAACTCTTACATGTGGTTCCGATATGGAAATAAAACGGTGTTCACTCTTTTTTTTGTTCAGGACCACCCCCTATCAAAAAATTAAAATGGATGCGGTAAATAATACGAGAAAAAGAAATTGGCGAGTATAGTTGTTGGCAAAAAAACTCTCACTGATATATTTTCAGGTTAAAACCGTTGCAGGTGGATCCAATATCGTTCGAGAGGGGAAGATAATAATAAAACGGTGGTTACTCCTTTTTTTTAAAAAAAAGAAATATGATTGTGTACGAAGAAAAAGTATCAGATGGTCGTTTGAGACACTGTTTTAATAAAAATCATGTCTTTTCTCAATTCTTTTTTGGGGGTGTCAACAAAACTCAGGCTGATATCTCTGTTTCAGCCCCGCTTGAATATTATCGTATTTCTAAAACCATTGCAAGTGTTGTGGCAATCGAGTTCTTACACGTTCAGACAAGACTGTTACACGTTATTGCGAAATTTGATTTGAAAATCATAGCACAGTGGCCGAAGCATTTCTTTCTTTTTGTCGCTCTCTCAGCAGGTTCCCCGTTTTCATGAATTTAAATTAATTAATCAATACTTAAATTTTAAAAATAAATAAATAAATGAAGCCCCGTCGTCCTGTTCCTGCAATGGAGTGCGCTGATTGGTTGACGCTTTAATCCGAGCGGAAGAGCTGTACCCCCCGAAGCAAGCGCTCATTGGTTGACCGTTCAAGCCTCCTCAGGTCGGAAGGAGAGTACTTAAGGCAGAGCGCGTCAGCTCCGGATCAAGCATTTGTGGGCATGGGCATGCAAACAATGATGTCGCAAATGAATAGCCTGAGTAGCCTCTTCAATTATGGCTAGGTCCTTTTTGTCTATCATTTCTTGGAATGCGAACGGCCTCCTCCAAAAAATGGGGGAGGTCACTACCTTTATTGACTCTCATTCCCCTGACATCTTCCTGGTGCAAGAAACTCACCTTGTAAACTCAAGGAACATTTTTCTCCAGAACTATTATTGCTATCGAGCTGATCGTATGGACGGTCCTGGTGGTGGTGTTGCAATTTTCGTCAAGAGAAGCTTAAATCACTATGCCCGACCTGTTGCTACCAGAAATCTTGAAAGTATTTCAGTTGTGCTGAATATAAACAATATACACCTTGGTGTTGCGTCCATATATCTTCCACCAAACAATACTTTCGACCCCAATGACTGTAATGCCTTGTTTAACATTTTCCACACTTCACTTATAATTGGTGACTTTAACAGTAAACATCCAGTTTGGAGTCTTGGAAGAAAAAATCCAAATGGTGAGAGGGTGTTGGACTACTCCATCAATAATGATTTATCGATACTATTTCCGGACAGCCCCACCCACTTCAGTGGCTATGTCAATACCACACTTGACTTCGGACTTGCTAAAAATTTTCAACAAGACTATAATGTTACTTCTCTTAATGAACTTAATTCGGACCATAACCCAATCCTGTTTGAGATTGGAATCAATTGCCCCCTTCCGACCAAAAGCTCGGATCAATCTGCAATTAACTGGCCATACTTTACGTACATTGTACATCAAACAACAAGCGGTAATCCGCAAATAAATTCATTCAGAGATATTGAAAACAACGTTGAGAAATTAACCAAGAACATCAATGAAGCCATGGAAAAAGCCAAATACACGAAAAGTTGTACCCAACATCTAACTAGGCTGCCTAGGAATACTGTGGAACTGATTAAGATTAAGAATCGTCTCCGAAAACAGTGGTGCATAACGAAATGCCCACTCATCAAAACTGAAGTCAATAGGCTGCAAGCTCAGATAAAGAAAGAAACCAGGGAATTCAAGGAAAAAAACTTTAATAATTACCTACACTCCCTGAATGATGATAAAAAAAGCATGTTCTCATTGATAAGAAGATTTGTCAAGAAAAAATGTGCTATGCCCCCCATACACTCGGGTCAAGGTGAGCTAGTCTACACGATTGAAGAAAAACTCGAGGCACTAGCTGATAATTTTGAAGATAATTTTCAGCATAATTCTGAACCATACAATGAGAAAATCATTGACAAAGTGCAACGCACGATACATCGTTTTAATAACACGATTAATGTTGTGGATATTCCTCCCCCTATTATCCCACCAATTGAAATCATGAAACTCATCCTAGATTTAAATGAACGTAAATCTGCGGGTGACGACAATATCAGCAATAAATCACTAAAACATCTTCCATTAAATGCGGTTACGTGTTTAACAAAAATAATAAATAAAATTTTGGCATTTGGTTACTTTCCGAAATGTTGGAAAAACGCCCTAATCTGTCCAATCCCCAAGACTGACGCAGGACTTTCTTTACCTCAGAACTACAGACCAATAAGCCTCCTCAGCTCCCTGGCAAAAATTGCTGAAAAAATTATTAAGAAATTCCTAGAAGATCACGTTAGAAATAATAACATCATACCTGATTGCCAGTTTGGATTCAAAAAGAATCACGCAACAACACATCAACTTCTTCGAATTACGAATCACATCATCAAAGGTTTCAACGAAAAAATGACGTCGGTTGGTATATTCTTTGACATAAAAAAAGCATTTGACCGAGTTTGGCAAATGGGACTCATTTACAAAATGATAAAACTAAAATTCCCCAAATATTTGATCAAATTAGTGCATACCTTTTTGCATGAACGTACTTTTCAAGTAAAAATTGGTACATTACTTTCTGCAACAAGAACAATTGTCGCCGGCACGCCGCAAGGGTCGGTGCTCTCGCCACTGCTCTATAACATTTATACCTATGATTTTCCCGAGAACCCTGGCACCATGACAGGCCTTTTCGCGGATGATACCTGTATAGTAGCTTCACACCATAATAAAAGATATCTAGCGAAAATCCTACAACGTCACGTGAATCAAGTAATGAAATTTTTTGAACACTGGCGCATTGCTGTAAATCCGGAGAAAACCAAACTGATCTGCTTCAGTAAAGGTACTGTACGTATCAGGCCCAAAAACATCACTCTCGACGACGAAGAAATACCATATTCCCATGAGGCCAAATACCTTGGAATTACATTAGACTCCAAACTCACGTTTGAAAAACATATCCAAAACGTCACAAAAAAAGCTAAAACAAAAACTGGGTACCTTTACTCTATCCTAAATAGGCCTAATGCCTTATCCCTAACCAATAAAAAACTCATATACACCATGGTCGTCCGTCCAACATTTCTTTATGGAATCATGATCTTTGGGCATGCGGCCAAAACTCATCTATGGAAACTGCAAGTTCTTCAAAATCGCGTCTTACGGAAAATGGTCTCTGCAAGATGGTTTGTCAGGAACTCAGTAATACATAGGGACCTAAACGTCAACCCAATCACTAACTGCATTATTGAGCTTGCTACTGAATTTTATACCAAGCTGGAAACCCACCCCAACCCTCTAATACGTGTCCAGCTGGAGTACGTAACTAACTCTGGAACTCATCCATATCCTTCTCGTGCGATGACTCTTCCCTACAAGCTGGAATGGAAACGTAGGCGGCGGCGGCCCCGGCCGGCTCCGACCTGATAACTTTGTTTCAACCTGGTACCTCTCCGCCCATGGTGGAACTTTGCTGAACCCTGTACATACTGTAAATACTGTTTATATCTGCATTTACTCGCATTTTTTCGCTTCTACCAAAATTGTTTCACCATATTTTGCTTTTACTTGATATATCTACTCGCATTTATTCGCATTTATTCCACATATATATTCTAAAACTGCTTTACCTGTTCTCTTCTTTCTAACCCTTCATACCACACCCCTGACTCCGCCCCTTTAACGGGATTGGTCTACTCCAAAAGTCTGTCTCACTGATACCGGGCAAAAGGGCCTTCGGCCCTGTGTACCCGAACTTCATTTACCGTCTGTCTGTCTGTCCGGATCAAGCATTTGTGGGCTTCGTAGAAGTGTTGGAGACACCGCCTGGGTCCTGGGAGAAAAGATCCGTCCTGAGGATGTCGTTCTTCGCTGCAAAGAAAAGGAATCTTACCGAAACGGAACCATCAAGAAAACGACCATGCAACACGGGTGGGGATGGGACAGCGGCGGAGGAGATGTTCGACCTGGGCGGAGATACGTATGTATCTATCAGCAACTTCAAGAATAAAACCCGCGTACACGTCCGAGTGTATACGAAAGACGACCGGAACGCGTTGCGCCCTACGAAGGTAGGGGTGTCTCTGCGACCAGAGATTTGGAGCGCGTTAGTCGATCGGCTCAACAACTTGAAGCTGCCGAGCACCAGCTTTGATACGGTGACCGTCATCAAGAAGGAGCTGGCCCTGGTGAAACACACTTCGGAGTTCGAGGCCACGGTTTGTCTCCAACAGCTCTACGAGAGGCAGGACCTGTCTCTGCAGTTCGCCCGGGACAGGGTGCTGTTGAAGTCGCAGCAGATCCGCCGTCTGTGTGACACCTGGGAGCGGGTGTTCGATGCGGTCAAGAAAGACCTTCTATGCAGCACCTTCGCCGCGTGCGTTACGCAGGAGCTCCAGAAGAACCCGAGGAACGTCATCGGCTGGGACGCGGACACTCCTTCGGCGTTCTTCGAGATGCAAGACACCCTGGCGAAGCAGCTGACCCGACATTTTCGCGACCAAATTTCTCTTATGGTGAAAAAAGAGTGCCTGGATTGCATGCTGGGGTTGGCCGCCTCTCACGACTGCCCCCTCGACGACAGGAGGACTAGCTACGGGGTCTACTTCGAGCAGGCCCTGTACAACGTGGACTGGCAGAGTTTGGCTGCAGACTTTGTGCGGGCCAATGTGAGCTGTCTCACAGTTTTGAAGGGCGAATTTTTCGCCATGTTGGACTGTAATATTTTTTTCTAGAAAGTGGAAGAATTTTTTGTAAATAATTTTGATAATGATGTATTGTTAAATTTTAATTGTTTACTTAAATAAATTATTTTACATTTTAACTTTAACTTTGTCCTTTCTTTTCCAACGTCATATATAAATAGCCTGCTGAAATAACAACTTTTAAATTTTATGTAAATAGGTTCTGGAGTTTAAGAAAGAAATATATATTATAATTCTTTCTAATCTGTTAGTTAAAAGTCTTTTTTTAACCTTGTCTCATAAAAAAAAAAATAAATAATATTCTCTTAGATTTTTTTTTTCCTCCTGATTTTTAAAGATGTCTCTGCAGCAAATATATAGTGACCCTGGTCAACCGGCTAGTTTTACTGGCTTGAATGCTTTAAAGAGGGCATTAGGTGAAAAAGTTAGAACTAGTGACATAAAACGGTGGTTGGAGAACAAAGATTCTTACACTCTCAACAGGCCTGCGGCTCGTCGATTTCAGCGGAATCGTGTTATAGTGGGTGGTATAGATGAACAATTTCAGGCGGATTTGTTAGACTTGCAATCGCTGAGTCAGTTTAATAAAGGCTTTAAGTTTCTACTTACCTGTATAGACATGTTTTCTAAATATGCTTGGGTTCTACCCTTGAAAGATAAAAAAGCTAACACTGTCTTAAACGGTTTTAAGAAGATATTTAAGGAAAGAAAACCTGAATCTTTACAGACGGATAAAGGGACGGAGTTCACAAATAAGATTTTACGGGGGTATTTAAAAGCAGAAAATATACACTTTTTTACTACAAACAACGAAACTAAAGCTAGCATCGTTGAGCGTTTTCATAGAACTTTGATGTCTAAAATGACAAGATATTTTACGGAACATAACACTCGAAAATATGTAGATGTTATTAAAAAACTAGTTTCCAGTTATAATCACACTTGGCACAGGAGTATAAAAATGGAACCATCTTCGGTAAATATTGATAATCAAGCTCAAGTTTGGCAAAATCTTTATGGGGATATTGTTGCACCCAAGGTTAAACCACCTTTATTTAAAATTAATGATACTGTTCGCATTAGTAAGTGGAAAGGAATATTCGAAAAAGGTTATGAGAACAATTGGTCGAGGGAGATATTCACGATTCATAAAATAATTCCAAGGAACCCTATTGTGTATGAACTAAAGGATCTGAAGGGTGAAGTGTTAGAAGGTACATTTTATGAAAAGGAAATTCAAAAAGTTACGGATTCAGGTTATTATCCGGTTGAAAAAGTATTAAAAAAGAGAAAAAATAAAAATGGAGGGATAGAATTTTTTGTTAAGTTCTTGGGGTACCCAGAAAAATTCAATGCTTGGGTGAATGATGTCAAAATGATATAAATACTCTTAACTCCTTTTTTCCCAATCAAAAGACAAAATGTCCTTCTACTTGACGTTACCGTCGGACAGTTCAATGCATTACTTTCCGAGTAACAAAATTTCCAGCTTTGTGACACAACTTCCGGCACCAATTAATCTAGAAGGCAGGTGGGAAGTAGGTTTAGCTGAAGTTATTTACCCACATACTTGGAATAATGTTGATGACCATAACTGTATTTTTGGTTTCCATTTAGGTGAAGGTAATTTCATGGCAAGAAAGATACCTACAGGGCTGTATGAAACGATTCCCGATATTTTGAAAGCCATGACCCTAGCCTCGCATGAGGGAAAAATTAGTTTTAAATTAAACACGCTCACAGTAAGCGGGTGAAAATAAAAACGGAAAAAAATGCTAAAGTCGTTCTTGAAAAAGGGTTGTGTGAACTTTTAGGATTTTATCCACAAATAGTGGAGAATGTGGCAGAGAGTTCGTTTGCAGCAGATCCCCATGCAGAATTTCCCGTGTTTTACGTATACAGTGACATCGTTCAGCCGGTAGTAGTTGGTCATGATGAAGCACCTTTGCTGCGAGTTGTTCGTATTTCTGGAAAAGACGGAGATGTAGTCAGCGCTCATTACGATAGACCTCATTATGAGCCTGTGATCCGTCATTCTTTTCATACTATTGAAATTGAAATACGTCTTAATTCGGGGGCTCTCGAGCCGTTTCAAAGGGGAAAAGTCATCGTTATTCTACATTTTCGACTTCGCCAGATACTATAAATACTTCGAAAGTACGTGTGAAAAGTATTTACTTGCAACATTTTCACCAAGATGAGTAGTACATCAAAAGTACCTTACGTTTTCTGCACCAAAAAATTTGAGGAGCATTATGGCAATCACATGGGCTATGGAATTCCATATTACGAAGGCGTGTCGTTCCAAAAAGGATACGGATTAGGAGGAGTGTTTCGGCGTTTATTCCGTTCTGCGTTGCCATTTCTCGTAAAAGGCGGGAAAGCGGTCGGAAAGGAAGCTATCACTACAGGAACTAAAGTGGCCAGTGATGTTTTATCGGGAGAATATTTTAAAGCAGCAACTAAAAGGAGAGCAAGGGAGGCCGGTAAAGGTTTAGCTCACAGAGCTGTAGATCACATACAGTCTATGATCGGTCGTGGTAAATATAAAAGGAAGAGGAAGAAACAGAATAGTGCCATACCTTCTAAAACAAGAAAAGTGAGAGGTCGTGACATTTTTGATCCATAATGGCTTTCATTTTAAAAGGATCACCTGAATGCGTTAAGTCTGAGCTAGAGCTTTTTCATTTACCTGCTACCCAAACGGCCATAGAAAGTGGGAAATGGGTTGAATTCCACCCTTTGTCGAATGTGTTTGATGGCGGACCAGTAGAATTTCATATTTCAGGCAGTGGAGAAGAATATATTGATCTTAGTCAAACTCAACTGTATGTAAAAGCGAAAATTGTGAAAGCGGACGGTTCGAGTCTGGAAAAAGATGCAAAAATTGGTCCTGTTAATCTATTCCTGCATTCCCTCTTTTCCCAAGTTGATGTTTCATTGAATGACAACCTTATTTCGAACTCTAGTAGCACTTATCCGTACCGAGCGTATTTCGAGACGATTTTTAACAATGACTGTGGTAGTAAGACTTCTCAATTATCGGCAGAAATGTTTTACAGAGACATTGATGGAGGCCTTGAGAAACGATCGAAATTTTTTAAGCTGAGCGCGTCGGTGGATATGATTGGTGGGATTCACACGGATTTATTTCATCAGGAAAGATTACTATTGAATTTAGTAGACGTCAAAATAAAATTGATACGAAGTAAATCGGAATTTTGTTTGCAAGGAGATGAAGGAAATAAAGTAATTATCGAGAAAATAAGTTTATTCGTAAGAAAAGTGCGCGTCAGTCCTGGTGTAATTTTAGGACACGTTAAGGCCTTAGAAAGGGAAACAGCAAAGTATCCAATTAATCGAGTTCTATGTAAAGTATATTCTGTCCCTCAAGGCTCAATGAGTATGGTTCAGGAGATCTTCAGCGGTTTGATGCCAAAGAAATTAATAATAGGTTGTCTAGATAATGATGCATTTCATGGAACCCTAGGAAAATCTCCTTTTGATTTTAAGCATTTCAATATCAATTTTATAGGGGTTTATGTCGACGGTCAGCCAAAACCTCATAACCCGCTGGAACTAGATTTTAAAAATAACAATTACATTAATTTACCGTTGAAGTGTGACATTTTGTGACAATGGGGGGAGGGGGTCAAATATATCTAAAAAAAGCATGACATCTTTTATGAACGGTCCCAATCTATTTTTCTTGACGACCAATTAGTGACAAGTGAATATCTCGTCACATTGGAGCAAACACTAAATGCGGTGTTAGTTCACACATTCAATATTTGGCGAATTTCCCTCAGAAATTTATGTTATAGATATTTGAAAGTAACATAAATCAGAGATTCTCAAATTTTTTAGCATAATAGCACGTTTAATATGCAAAATTCAATGCGGAGCCCTAATTTTTACTCCACAGTTATGTAATTTATTTAATAAATAAAACGACAAAATAAAGCTTTTACTGCTAAAATCTATTTACTTATTTTTGCTTATGCACAAACATTTTTTTGCAAACAGAAAATATAATTTTAACTTTACGCATGTCCTCTCGTGAAGCACGGTTAATTATTTTCGGGATGTGGGAATTATTTTCTTGTGTCTTGCGAAAGATAATTACTTAGGTACGCATAAAAGACTAGGACACATGTTTAAAAAATAAATAAATTATCTTCGAAATTTAGGATTATATTAAATACCTTTTAAGGTTTTTTTTTTTTTTGAAAATAAGATAAAAAAGCTAGTTAGGACGCTGAATTAATGCATTTCTGTTTACTCAGTAAAATATGTTTCCAGTTCTGACAATTTTCTTTTTCTCCCCATTCTTTTAAAAACCAGTGTATGAAAATGCAAAGGTTTTTTTTTTGACTAAAAACAAGTTTTAGTTGTTGCATAAGTAAGCTTTTGTCGAGGAACATATTTTAAAAATAGATGAATTAGAGCTTGTTTTTTAAGAGGTAAACAATATATCTCTTACTGTTAAGCGTTTCATGTTCTTAGGTGTCGAGTAGAAAGTTAAGATTTTTTTCTACGAGTCATAATTTTTACTTTATTAAGTTATTTTTAGAGGGAATAAAATAATGCTTCAATTATAAAAAACACACAAAAAAAAAGTTACTCCTGAATTACTTTTAGAAGTAAAATAACGTATAAACAACTTCATTTCTACTGATAATTATGCTGCTATAAAAATATGCTTCTAAAAATTGTTCACATGGTTCTGGCTTCACCTTTTCATCCTGATTCGTTCTTGATGATTTAATCCAGATGTTGCTTCTTCGGTGCGCCAAATCAACTTGTTTTAGCCCATTTTCCTGTAAAAGTAAAAGAAGAGTTTAGAAAAAAGAACGCAATACAAAACTTATGAAGGAATCATTAGAACAAAATATTCAAAGATCTCCGTTAATGAAAAGGGTGTGGCGCAACCGCCGTTTCTTAAAATTTCAGGACAAATCGAGTGCTATGAAAATTGCAACGAAAGCTACACGATGCTTTTTTTTTCTTTTAACGATTTTTAAAAAAAAAATTCTTTTTTCTTTTTTTAAACATTATATTACAAACGCATACGAATATTATGGCAGATTTTAACTCCATCAGAAATGTTCACCACAGCGAACACACATTCTTTTGAGGAAATTAATGTCCCACTATACAATACATTCGCGCTTTCATGAACATGTTATTTTTTTTTCAATATTTAACTCAGTTACATATTTGTACTATCAAGTTTTCCGCAAAACAAGTTTCTCCGCAAACATACTCTCTTTCCAAACCTCAACTGAAAAGGTAATAAAGAAAAACATTTACTTTATTACCTTTATGAGCTCGCATGCGTGTTTTACTTGTTAAAAAATTGAACTTTATTTAATAGGCGTACGAGGAAGTCATATGGGGTCCACATCACATTTTTTTGTATGCTACCTTATTAAACAAAAGAAACGCCACATTTCATTTATAGATATATTTTTGTTTAAAACATCACACAAAAAAAATATACAAAAAACAAACAAAGAGAGAAAAGGAAAAAGTAATTTAAGGAAACGTAACAATATTTCCAGCTCAAACTTGCATAACTTACTACCCAATAACTTGTAATGCTTCAGAGATTTACATTTTCATGCAGAGTGATGCAACCAATTTATGCTCAAACTACGCCCTGTCACACAAACTCTCTTAAATGAGATTTAATGAATACATCCTAAGAATTCTACTGCCTTATATGAGATGGGTATCTGCGACATGCAACCATTCATTCAAATCTCAAATTCCCCCTTCCCGCAGAAACATTTGTGTTGCAAAAATCAAACATATTAATTTTCAAAAAGAAATTTAAAAATACTTGTTAAAATTAAAAAAGGAAGTAGAGTCAGGTGGGGGGAAATGGGTCACTTTTTAGCTATTTCCATATTCAAATTTTCAAAAACAACAAAACCAGAAACATTTCGCATTTCTTTTTAATTGCATCTTAACATTGAATTCCTTTACAACAATTTTATGTCATTTTCATATTTATTTTTTAATTATGAAATAGTTTAACTGAGCTTTTAAAGTTGTGACCTATTTTACCCTATCGTGTGGTAAAATGGGTCATAATGCAAAATAATGTTGAAAACAGTTATTTATTACTTTAATATTGGAAAAAAATGTGTAAGTGTAACGTGTTTAGCAAGATTTTGAATTATGATTGAAATATTAAATGTAAAAATAATATTGTTCTTGATTGTTACATATTAGTTCACGTAACACTTCAACAACATCACTTCTCTCTACCACATCAACATAATCTTTTTTAGGGGAAACATATATTTTTTTAAATTTAATTTCAGTAAAATAAACAACGTACATCGTTTAAATTTAGGAACTTGCTGCAATTAGGTACAACAGAGTAAATAAAAAAATAATAGAATAAAACGACTGAATCCTAACCATGACCCCTTTTACCCCTTCCAAGAAAAACTGATGTAAAAAAGAAAATATTATATGTTTCTTAACTACTCAGCTGTAATTGTTCTCCAAAGTTTCTTAGTGAGGAAATCTTTTAAATTTTAGCTGTTATTTGATAAAATATAGAGCTTTTCAGAAGTTGGTAAACCATGTGTTAAGCACACCCTCATCCAAAGTTTATAAAAAAAAAATGTGTTTCCATATTTAAGAAAATAACTTTTTTTTTTAAATTGAAAAATGTTGCCAACACATAGAAAAATAACATTAAAAATATTGGTTTAAAAATTTCAATTTCAAGCTCCATTGTTTTGGATTTTTTTTATAAAGTGACCCATTTTACCCCATCCTCCCCTACTCATTATTACATTGCAGCAGAAACTTTTTAATGAAACATATTACTTCACGTGGTGGGATTTTAGGCTAAGAACAAACAAACAGGCATATTATGTGTTTTAATAGAAAATAAGAAAAGTAATTTTTGTAAAAACACATGAGGCAATGGATATCTATACTCTTTCCGAATCACTACAAACCTTTCTGCCGATATGAAAAATGTCTTAATCTTTCAGAAACTCCGCAACCTCGATTTCTCAAATGGATCTATTCATTTCGCTTTCGTCAGAAGATGAAAAATTGGGAAAATGGTTTTGGTGTAAAAACCGTAGAAATGATCATTTGTCAAACGAAATGGATTCCAAGCAACAATCAGAAAAGTAAACTATTAGCATAAAAGATGGGAACGAAACTGGTATTTTTTATATTTCTTCTTCAATCATAAGAACTTTTCCAGTACTTTGCTTTTTAAAATAATAAGAATAATTATTAGAAAACAAAAGTTTTATTATAATAGGAAAAACATATTTTAAAAACACGTTTTACATTAGACCTACTGGAGCAGTCAAATGACCGCTTTTCAAAATTGTTAAAATCAAACTTTTAATTTTTCGTAAATTTAATGCACGAATTTTCTTTTAATATATAGCTACCTAACTAGTTATACGGTTACTTAGGGTCATTTGGCTATTTTGGTAGTTTTATTATTAAGTACTATTACAAAAGTAACAAAAAAAAAGGGGGAAAATGTTCAATGTCTTAAATAAATAAGATTTCCTCAATTTACCCACGTTTTTTCTTTTCTTGTTCATTCCTTGCTAAATGCTAAATTTAGAATTTGGTTATACATGCTTTTGTTAAATCAGCTGTGTCTCCTTATATCTAGAGAGTTTTTTTTATGAAAATACGAATTCTTAATCTTCAGGGAGAATAGGCATTTTGCAATCAATATTCTTGTCCCGTAACATAAAATTCATTTATTCATTTTAGAGACATAACTAACAATTATTATTATTGCAAGTATAAATAATAGTAAATATTAGCATTACTACAAAAATTATTTGTCTACCAATGGAATAGTTTTGAAAAGTAAGTTTTCTATACGTGAATGAAATAAATTTTGCTGTGAATCGTTAATCTAGTAAACATTTTCCATAAAATTATTCACCGTAAGCGTCCGAATTTATTTATCAGATATATATATTTAAACTTCTCAGCGTTCCTCCAAGTAAATTGGCACAAATAACATGTATTTACATTTTCATGTTTCTATGTATCTTTGGAATAAAAACATGAAATGCCCCAATTATTAAAATTTTAGAAGTTGTATCTCTGATATAATGTCATCTGCAAGTTATTGCATGCGCCCTGATGATTTGTAAATTTTCGTAGAAAACATTTCCTAATACCAACACATCAACACATCTAATGTAAACTTACGGATTGCATACAAATCTCCACGCCCAAATCAATAAAGCTTCAAATACATTAGTTTATGGGTAGTACCAACCGACCCATGGGTAGTCTTCCCACCAAACACCAGCTGAAACTAGTGAAAACAAAAATTGAACATCATTAGAGTATAAATTTCGAAATAAGAAATGTTGAAAGTCATTACACAGTTAAATAATGAGGTTAAACAAAATAAAGGGGGATTGAGGGGGAGAGACACACACAATAGAAATTTATGAATGCTCGGTAAATTTAATATTCTTTGCACTGTAAGACATAAATGAGAGTGATATGAATGGGGGTTCAAAAAATATAGAGAAAAATTTATATAACAGAAAGAAAAAGATAATAATTTGTGCAGTTGAAATCAAGAAACATCAGTAAATGTCTTTTATTTACTGTTCTATACTATGAATTTCAATGCAGTTCATAATAACTTGAAAAAAATTAAAAAAAACACAAGTATGTTGTTTAATATTTAATTATATCACATAAATTTCATTAACACAGTCAAAATACGAAATGTATGCTATTTTGGTTTTACTTTTCGAATCTTATTAAAAAGAAAGCACAAAGGCTTAATTTTGAAGTCTTAAAAACGCGTTTTGCTTTAAGAAAAAATAAATAAATGAAAATAAGTAATAGTAATACAATAATAATAATAAAACATGACAAATGTATTTTTAAAAAAAATTATTAAGCAATCCAGTTTTTCTTGGTTGTTTCTTATGGGCATTTCGTCACATAACAAATAAAGTCTTAATCTTTAAGAAAGTCCTGAGCCTCTATATCTCAAATGGCTCCAATCATTTCGCCTACGTAAGAAAATGAAAAATTGGGAAAGAGTTCTGGCGTAAAAACCATGGAAATAATCATTTGTCAAACTGAGAGGATTCCCAACTACAATCATCAAAGGAAAGCTATTAGCATAAAGGAAAATAAAGAAAGAAAAAATAAACCTTTATGCCATAGATTTTTTTTCAGACATAAGGCCAAACTTTGCTTTTTATTCATAATTCTTGGGGAGGAATTTTTTTCATTAAAAAAATCATGTCTTTCACAAAAATAAGAGCATTTCCCATAAATGGTTTGAAAAAGCCATAACTTTAGTAAAATCTATATTTTATACCTTAACTACAGAACAAATTTATGCACACAGTTTTTACCAATAAATCGTATAGGAATAGATAAAGTTTCCAATAGCGAATGCGTAACACTAGTGTAATAGTTTAACAAAATAAAATGAAAAGTTAGGACTGAATTTCAAGTTTAAGGGAGGTAACAATATTAAAATTAGCTGTATGATTTTTTAATCTTACGAATGAAATCTGTAGAAAAAATGAACAAAACTATAAAAAATGAGTAACTATTCGACTGGGTTATGCATTATAACTATGATCTGATACAATTACATATTATTTTCGTATATTATTTAAGATTTGAAATTTATGACCATTATTGTTAATAAAATTCGACAATTTCCCATTCTTATTTTGTCTAAAGGGAAAAGCGTGATGCAATTAACTTAAGCTCGCTTTAAACGTTTCACGGAAACATGTCTAAGCATTAAAAATTTACAAACGTCATATATCTAGTCTTTTCTCTGAGATATATATATTTTTTACTTATTTATATACCTATCTTTTGATTTTCAGTCCAGTGAAGGATGAGTCCAGTTAAAAGTGAACATTTTGACATACGACTTTTTTGCTTAGGAGCGCAGTATAATCACCCAGTGAACTTACAGTATTTTACATTAAAATTCTACCTAAGTTTCACAACTTTGTTCTGGACAGTACAATCACCCAGTGAACATACATTATTGATGCAACTAAAGTTTCACAATTTTTTTTGGACACGCTATAGTTACAATAATAGTTATCTATTATACCATCCTATATTCTATGGCGGTTAATATGGGTGTAAGATTAAAGCAACACATCCATTGAATTAATTCAGATTTTAATTTTCGAGTTTTAGAGAGCATTTCATAGAATTAACAGGGAATTTGTCGTACTTAACACCGATAATAATGATATAACATGTATAACGAGACGTTATCTGTAAAATTGTTCGTTTTTTTCTTTTTCTGTTTCTTGTGCCGTTCTTTATAATCCAGCAGCAAGCCAACTACCTAACAGAAAAGTCCTCCTTCCTAATTTTCAGAAAATTGGAGATACACAGTGTCGATGTTAATGAAAAATTATCATTTCACTTGGAGGACAGTGGAGTCACGACCTATTTAACGTGCACCAGCTCCCTTTAGCATACACGACACACAGGATCCAGCCGCGAGAGGTTGTCACCCTTCCAAACACTGACCTAAGTCGATGTTGCTTCAGTTTCGGTTTTATGCGGGAACCGAGTTTCTACCGACTGGTCACTGATGGACGACCAGTGATGGTAAACCATTCCAACCAACATTTGTAATGAACAATACTAAGAAAAATTAATTTGCAATACCTACTTTATGTGAAAATTCATATGAAACAAAATACTGAGCAAACAAGTAGTGTTAGTCATTTCTAGACAGAATATTAATTAGAACAGTTAGATGTTAAGAAAAAAAAGCCTGTAGGAAAGTTATTTAGGCAAAAAATAAGTAATTAAATAAATAAGCTCCGAAATAGCCCGCTAATTTGTGCAATGCAATACAAATGTGGGACGTCTCTAACGTTATTTCTGCCCTTCATATTATTTCTGGTTCTACTAGATTGTTTCTGTAACAAAGTCAGGAGAAAAGATTGGCATTACAAGAACTTTCTGAGGTTGATTAAGGCTAACAGAAAGAGTCGTTTGCGATATACATTATCGAGATCATAAAGGGTTGATTAGATACAAAGAACTTTCCCAACAGAACGAAAAAATGAAAAAGACTTGCTTCTTAATTCTTTGTAGTGCTTCTTTACTCATCAATCTAATAAAAACTTCTGTTCACAAGAACCATACATTCAATATTTCAAACGTGTATTTCACCTAGTTTTAAATCCAGTAAAACTTTCAAATAGTTAACGTTGAAAAATATTTCTGTTTTCAGCATTCTTTAAAGCAGGGCGTGATCAACAAGGTGATTGCGGAGGGATTTGTAATTTCATCAAATCATACCAACTGGCCTTCTGAAACATAAGACATATTGCTCACTCTGGTTAATTGGAGACTCTAGAATCCGGTCAAAATTAGAAGATCAAGTTTAGCAATTAATTTAGATTAAAATCGTGATACGTACTATGCAGTACTAGGCCCCCTATCGGGATTTTTTTTTTTTTTTTTTTTGCTGCTTAACTATAGTTTTTATTTCTTTCTATTAGTGACATTGAACATTGCATAAAATCAAAGAACTTGTGCTAGTTTCATGCCAATAGCGGCAGCGACGTATTCTTGTGCGTAAACATTTTGCGCAGGTCCCCAGTAGTTCTACATTATTATCTAACACTTCCTCTTGTTACTATCCGTGTACAACTTAGTTAAAAATTTGCTCCCTCACTACAAAATTCTTTCTTCAAGAGGTTCACGATTTGTTGATTGTCATGCCAGGTGGAGCAAAGAAAATATTGAAGATGGTGCGAAATCGATACTACCGTATATATAAAAATATTGAAGTACTATAGCAACGACAGTTTTACACACACAAACACGCGCACATATACGTATATACTGTGTTTTTTCAGAGGCAGAGAACTTAAAATGGAAATAAAACACAAAAAATATCTTTGATATTCATGTAATTTGTTTTATTTTTATGGCATAACAATTGAATATGATGTCGGGCATGTGAACACCGCGGTTTGCGCGTACAATGACGTAACCTGGAAAACTGTGAAAACGGGACCAATTTTCACACTATTCGCAGTAGATCTGTTACCTGACCACCTTGTTCTTGCGATATGACGCCCTTGGATTATTTCCTCTGGGGATATGTGAAGTTCCTTGCCTGCGCTGATAAAAAACCAGGAACAATGCAGCACATGAAAGTCAAGATTCGGCGCATTATTGCCGACATTCAGAAATATCTACTGCGAAAAATGTGTGAAAACTGGACCTCCAGGCTACGCCATGTACGCGCCAGCCGTGGTGGCCACATGCCCGACATCATATTCAAACATTAATGCCATAAAATTATCTTTCAAAGAACGCAAATTACGTAAATATTAAATACATTTTTTTGCGTTTTATTTCCATTCCAAGTTCTCTGCCTCTAAAAAAAACACCCTTTTATATATATATATATATACTTTCGTCGTATTTGACGAAATGACTTCGTGAAAAATGCTCCGTGTAAACCTTTTGTCAAATTGCTGAAATTTGTGTAGTGACCTTTTTTAGTCACGTGAACGCGCGAGGAAAGAATCGTTATAAACGGCGAAATTTTCTTGACGGTTGATGAATCGTCAAAAGTAAGAGCTCTTTTTCTGAGAGTGTATATATATATATATATATATATATATATATATATATATATATACGTATATATATTAGAATATCACTGGCTTTTTTCAAAAATGTTTAAGTCTTTCATTTACCATTATACTTTCATACTGAGGATATGTTTGGATATTTAGATACGACAAGCATATATATTTTTGCAAACGCTTTTTGTATTTCACTGTTTTGATCGTACGTTTCTTTAAGCTTCAAACTATGCCACTGTTACTCAGTGTTTAACACCTCTTTCATTTTCATGTGCTGTATTTAATTACCGCTGAGGGTATTAAAACCCTGATATTTTATTAGCATTCATTCAACATTTTGATATTTCTAGTAATTTCCTTGTACGTTAAATGTAATTTCTCATATCCCGCTTCGTTCGGTGGAGCAAATAATTCCCTACCAGCCCCATTAAAAAACTAAATTTCCTACACAACCCGTTTTAAATCATTAAAAAAACGTGAGAAAGAAATTTTTATTATTTTTAAAGTTTAAACATGTATACGTTACTTGACTGTAGACAATTATACCCTTATTTAAGAAACCTCTTAGCCCTTTTTCCCCCTCGCAAATATGTGTTATGCAAGCACAATGTGTAAATGGAAATAAAACCAAATTATATCTAAAGTCCTTACGGAATATTATCGCGGGGCTCATTTAACGATAGTTTATACTGGTATTTCATGTATAAAATAATAACTATTTGTAGCTGCTAAAATTGTTTGAATTATAAGGCACCCAGAACAATTTTCAAGTGGACCATACTGAATTTTGTTAAACATATTTTTTAGTGTTAATTATAATGTATTAAAATAATAATGATAATAATAATAAATCCTCGTGCAACTTTTTATAGCATTTTTTATACGAAGAAAAGCGAATCTTTGAATCGTTCCCATTCAACACTTCGCCTTGCAGAAAAGGTTTCGTTATGAAAGTTCGTTATTTTATTATACTTAGTTTGCTGTCTCTGCTATACTCTCCCTGCATCCTTCAAGAGCATAAAAGCCGTTTAATTAGATTTTACCTACAAATTAAGTCTTTTATTGTCATGTTCTCAAACTAACTTGTATGTCGCTAAAACTGAAAGTTTCGGCCAATCACATATTTCAATAATCTATTCGTCTGCTTGATATTCAGTGAGATTACATTGTTTCTTTGTCAATATAGTCGCTTGTAAATTCCCAACGTGAGCTGAGAAAGCAATTTAGTTGAAGTTTGGTGCATTATATAAATGACCAGGCTCCAATTCAATACAACTACGTGCTTGGGTTCCTGATTGAAAGACAGGACGATGGACTAGAGCTATTTTTATATGAAATTGCGTTACCAGAGACTTGTGGGAGTAAAATAAAATAAATAACATGAATGTGCCATTTCTTAATTAACGAAATTATAAAGGAAAAATAAAGTTAAAAAAATATTAAAGTATAAACATTCATGGAAACTATAAATAATTTTTGTCATTTTGTTTTTCTTTTTTTATGCAAAGAAACGCATTGTAGTTTTCCTACATTACTCCGTGCTTTATTAATGTACTTAATTGCTCACAAAAAGGGATTGGGATTAAACTAATTCATTTATAAGGTATGTGTCAATATTTACAAAAATAATAAATAAATAAATAAACTAAATTTCCTAAAGTAAAGAAACAAAATGATATCGTTTCTGCGTTCTTTATAGCAATTTATTAAGCGCGTTTATTAATCTTTACATTACTTGATATCGTAGATGAATCAGGACATTTTATTCTTATTTAAACTGATGGAAGAATATTTCATTTTTTCTTCCAAAACACAATAAGTTTTTCCAGAATTTCATAAACTACCTTTTATTACACCTTGGGTCACGCATTCATAATGGGAACTCTTTCATACCATATTCCAGTTAATAGTACTGATAACTGATCACAACACATTGAACATTTTTTCATATCTTTATGGTATTCAAAGATAATTAGTAACATTCAAAATGTGTCCCAGACTTGCAACAGTAGCAGTTGCTAGAGCTAATATTCTCCTTAAATTACACTAATAGAAACTTCTAATGCCAATATTAACCTAAAATTCGACAAATATAATATCGCATGTCATGGTTACGTTAGCTCTTTACAAAGAATATATTACCATATACACAAATAGAATACTACAAAAAATAGCTAGAAAAGAAAAGAAAGTTAACAGAAGAAAATTCCGTTATATGTCGTTATATTCAAATTCAAGACAATTTGTATCATCAGCTTGAAAATTTTTAAACGAAAATAATTAAAAGTAATGCGGTTTGTTTTGTAAGTTTAAGTTAGATTTCCAGTATTTATCATTTGTACAACAAAAATTTGAGCATTACTTCGCTCTTAAAACATTATTAAGCGTAATTTTAATAGATATTTATTTGCATTAACGAAGTGTAAACCTTGTAAAAAACTTCTTCGTGTTTCACATTTTTACAAAACTAAAGTAGCATTATACTTTCACTAATAAAAATATGTATTAATGGGAAAATAACCTGTACAGGTTTAATGTTAAAAAGAAAAAAAAATCAAAAAAGGAAAATATATAAATCAATAAAAAGGAAAAATTTATAAGTAAAAAAAAAAACTACGTTTTACCTCACTAGTTAAATGAATTATTTTCGTACTTCTATTCAAAACTGGTTAAGTTATCTAGTAGTTAAGACAAAAAGGTAACTATAGCGTGCATCAATTATTTCACGTTTGCTGTTTCCTGGAAAATCTGGAAAAAAAAAAATGGTTTAAAAAAGATGCCATAAAGCAAAAAAAAAAAAAAAAAAGGAAAATGGATTACGTTTTACAGAAAAAAATGGAACTGTCGAACGTTCACAGGCAAAAAAAAAAAAAAAATAATAAAAATGCTGAGTGTCAAAAAACGTATTATGAAAATAAATGGCACTTCGAGGCAACATGGATACTCTAAAAGGATTTCGTGTTTTTCCATTTTTCCCCCTATAAACGTAGACAAAAATATGTTTAAAAATAGAAGGGGGAAAAGTCATTTATTTTTTTTTAAGCTGTGAGACATGATGCTAGATAAAAAAAATTTTTCTTACTCAATATATTAGGTTAAATAATGCACAGTAAACAATTGATAAATATCATGTCACATTATGAATAAACCCAAAATTAATGTAGGTTAGCATTGTGACAATTAAAAATGGTAAAATTAAGTAAAACAATGCTTACAAAAGGTTTCGCCAAGCAGGGGTAACATTTTTCACGGTTGCTTTTGGTGAAATTATACATATATATTTGAAAAGATTTTTTTAAAAACATTTAACGTATTGTGTGTGGTACGAGATAAGGTCCCGGCGCAATGTCTAGTGGGTGGTGATTGTCATCGAAATGGAAATTATTGGGAGCTCCGACACAGATGTTACTCCAAGGCTAAAACGTGCAGTAGTTCGTGGCACTTCAGGTTAAGACCGCCCAGATGAGTCTAAAAGACTTCACCCTGTAAAGATATAAAAGATCTGACAGTAAAGTGTATCTAATTTGTATGCCGTCTATTCAATGTTCTGTTGACATCAACTGTGTAGTGCAATGCACCGTTTTTGTTGATAAAACATCTATTTTGCATTTGGAGATCTGAAATCTCCGAATGCAACTTTTTCCCTAATTTCTAAAACTCTATTATTGAAATAGGTTCATTTGTTTAATTTTGTTAGAATGATTGGGACGAAATTTTAGAAGGAATTATGGGTGAAAATTCTGCAAAATGGCAGTCGTGGTCGAAAAATGAAAGTTTAATTATTTTGTTAATTAAACTAATTTAAAATACAACAGTAGTCAAGGTCGGATTCAAGAATAATTCCTTGAGAGAACACCAGGAAGTAAAAAGTAGTCTAAAATCCACCACTGGTAGTAGTTAATTAAAAAATATAGATGTAAAGAGCAGAAAAATGAAAGGTAACAGCTCGGAAAAGTGATTTGGTAGTAGCGAGAGAAATAATAATGTTGCAATAAATGTAATAAGAAAATATGCAATTTTCAGTACGTAAACAAATCAATGTTACAGCTATAAGTGTAGAGCCGGAGCAAAATGTAAAATACATGGGGGGGGGGGGGGTAAATTAAATCACGTAAGAAGCAAAATCAAGTAAGCGCAGGTTGAAAATTTTGGAAAAAAGTTAATTTAAAGTTAAAGGCAACGAAACTGCTATTTCGAAAATCACGCAAAATTGACCCAATTTCTCAAAAAATTCAAATCAAAGGCCACAACCTGGATCGGTTTTCGAGGAGGGGTGGTGGAGGTCAAGTTGATGAAAGTGTTTTTATTTAGCAGAATATTTTTGATTTTCAAATTATCCTTCAGAGCATGTAAAAATTTCAGGGCGGGAGGGGTTCTCCCCCCCCCCCCAACTTCCTGGCTGTGGCCTTGAAATCAAAATTCAACTAACTACATTTATATAAATGAGTGTTTTCTTATCATACTATCTTTTACTTACCAATTTTTAAATTTTCATTTATAGCATGCAAAATTTTAGAAATTTTCACCCCTTCAGCTACGGGATCGGAAATAAACAAAAGAACTGAATTTTATACAAATGAGGTTTTCTTATCAGAATATTCAAATTGTCATTTGTAGCATGTGAAACTTCAAAAAATTTCGGGAGTGGAGATAGGTTCGAACCTTCGCCCCCCCCCCCCCTCCACCGGCTACGCCTTTGATAAAAACTACGGGTAAAATTGTGCAAAATGGGTCGAACAACAAATAAGTTCAATGCATTTTAAAAAGACAGCAACAGGTAATTAAATAAAAATTAAGAGTTGGAGCTAGAAAGGTAACGCTGTAGAAAAGTATTCTTGGAAATAAAAATGAAAAAAATAAATGATTTATAGTAAAAATCCCGATAATTGATGCAATTTTTAAAATGTAAACAAGGTCAACGTTACAACTTTAAATGTAGATCAGGGAAACCAAAAGTAAAATGTATGGGGGTGAATGATAAATCAGGTTAAAAAAAATAGTTTAATATTGAAGCAAAATTAACCAAATATACACAGGTTTAAAATTTTGAATAAGGTTAATTAGTCAATTTTCCACTAAAGGTGACAGGATCGGTATATGATAATAACATTTTTGAAATATTCTTTACGATCTATTTTTTGCGTGTTAAGACATACAAACACAGAAAACAAGAAATATCAAACCCAAAATTAGATATATACATCGAAGTTTACTTACTTTTTACTGTTGTGAAAAATAAATGCTTCAAGTCACAGCTTGACAAGATGGGCGCTCTCTGTTTCCGGCCGGGTGCCGAGTTCGTCTTTTTGGTTCAAGGTTGAACCGAAATTATGGGTAAAGGCTTAACTTTAGATTTCTCACTTCTGCTTGAACCATGACTTTGGTTCAATCATCAGCAGCCCTTCAGCTTTCACCATATTTATGGTGCAACGTTAAACTGTTTTTTTTTTTACAGTGTAACTGCGCAAGTACGGAGCACGTAATGTTTAATCTTCGAACCTTCCCTTGAAAATATTAAGCACACGCCATTGCCATAGTGTCAGACATGCATAGTCATTTCGGCGGGAGCCTTTATCGCGGCTAACAGACAGTAGTAATAACTAGCACAGCTCATAACCTAATAATAATTTTCATTTTGTCAAACCTGTTTAGGGAAATTTTACGTAATCCACAATCTAAATCTGAGCAATAAACTTTTTGTTGTTAAAATGAGGGGACGTGAAATATTTCATCTCCTTTTGAGGCCTGAAGACGCATACTCGGGTGCCCATAATGCGGCATGAGAGATTCTGTTATGGTTCTTTCTGAGAATGTGACCCGTAAGCTTCCATGTCTAAATATAAATACATTAGGTAGTTCATTATAGTGTGCTTTCATTAACAATTATTTATTCGAAATATAGTATAGTCAGATAAATATTTAAAATACTTACGTATATTGCCAAATATGTCGTTTAAATTCGAGGAATCCATGGCTCTGAGGTAACAAGCCAGTCGTTTAGCAGATAGATTGCGGATTCGAATCCCGGTGATTTTAATCCGCTATTAATAATAATTTAACTTTGTGCAAGTAAACAGTAATAGAAATATAATTTCACGTTAATTTAAAGCACAAATGAGCATTAAAACGCAGACATACGTTTCGGGATTGCTTGGAATCCCTTTTTCAATGCGACTGGGAGCTTCTAGATGCAAAACATTCAAATGAAGCAGACAAAACAACAAAAACAAAGCTTATATAGCCTAAGAATTAACTGTAAACCAATGAGAATAAAAACTGTGTGAAGTGGAAATAGAAGTAGCAGGGAAGGCACCAATAAGAGAGCAACAAACGAATCCAGTTGAAAGTACAGGAAGTAAAAAGGAATATCAATAAAAACAAAGCAAAAAAGACGACAGCATGCATAAAAATGGGAAAATACATGAAAATTGCAAAAATAATAAAATAAAATACAAAGAATAAAATGGAAATAAAATAAGTGTGAGAGTGTGCCACCTCACATTTAAACTTCTTTTGTCTTGCGCTTTGCTCCATCGCAAACGCACCACATAACCCCCCCCCCCCCTTCTGCTTTAAGGAAGGAATGAGTCGCCGACTGTACGAAAATTTGCAGAACGTAGGAAAAATGTTCATAATTCTTTCCTTCTCTTTTCAAGCGTGACGATTCACACCTGGTGTGCATCCAAGGTCATTCAAAGCCTTGATTAAGCTGTTTTGTTCGGTCTCCAATCTTTCTAGAATGTTCGTCTACCGTTGCACTGTGTGTGACGTAGTGCCTCGTTTGAATGTGATCGCACTCTCATTGGTCAACAAGTTGACTCGCCCCAGCATGCAATTCAGCAACGCTGTTGAAAATATTCGAAAAAGTTAGTAGCGTCTTTTTGTAAAAATGTGAACGACGGGAAAAAAAAAAATAGGTGCCTCTTTCCCGAAACAATGGAAGGAGGATTCCCCGTATTGAGTTGGCCTGCCAAAAATATCATGTGCTAAGTATTTGTTTTAATACCAAATTTTCTGCTTTTAAATTAAATTGTGTAATGCCCATGTCTTCTTTTAAATTTTACTGTGCTAAAATTTGGGTCGGTGCATGGTTGCCGTTGTGCCGCCTTTGCATCAGTAAGCTGTTCTTACAGTTTTATGAAAAAGAATCTTTGACTAAACATTTAAAAGTGCCTTCCATTCAGCATTTTACTTACTGACAAGTTCTTTATTTATGAAATAGAGTATTTGGCTTTGATTGAAATAAGTTTCCCATTGTTCTGACCCCAACGGCCAAATACAGTAAAAGCATTTTCGTAGCCTTGTATTTCTCAATGAACTGAAATGTTGAAAGTGATAAATATTGCATACATGGTCATTCAGGAAGAGATTCATTAACTCGATCAGATTAATGAGCATTTATATTCCGAAAGTGTCATAATTAGTATGTCAATATGCTGTCTTAATTAGTGCGATAGCGCATTAAAAAAAAGGAAAAGAAAACTTGATAATGTATGACTTGATTTTACTAGTTATTTGAAGCGGTAAAATATTTGGCGTCCAGGGGACTTTTACTTTCTCCCCTCCAAATTTAAAAAAAGTGAGTTTCTGTTTTGCCGTTAGTCATGTACTGGAAATCAAGTGTCATGCATTATGAAAATCAGTCGGGAGTGCTACTTCTTACTATTCTCGAGACCATAATTAATATGATGGTTTCTCTAATGCCTATCTCATCATGTATTTAAGTGCAACTAAACCGACATCAGTATGTTGGGTGTTTTGCCAATTATATTGAACTTCTACATTTTATACTGTTTGTTCAAATGTGCCACACAGTATTATTTTGATATGCTTGCACAGGTTTAATAATTGTGCACTTACAAAAAAGGCTCGTTATTGACTGGATAAAATGTTCTTTTGTGGTGACAAAATAAAAAGAATACATGATTTACAAAAACAAATGTCTGTCTTCAATTTTGTATTTCGGAAAACACATTTTCTTACAGATGAATTAATTCATTTCAATGCATAAAAATATGACTCTAATACTTATCTTTATTCAATTCCTATGAGAATATAAGTTCAAACAGGTCAACGCTGGATTTCAACAAACTTGTACACAAGATTCACCTATACAATTTTTCAGGGAATGGTTCCCAGGTATGTAATTCTAGTTATTGTTATTTTTGATGAAAAACAATAGTGCCATTCATACCTACTCCATCATCTCACATCTGCAATATGCAATGTGAAAATTTAGTTTATTTATTTCATTATTAAAACCTCTCTATAACTTTTTTTTTCATTATTCATCTGCACCACAATAAGCACAGAAAATACCAAAACAAAAAGCAAAACAAAGTACACATGTAAAGGAGAGGGAGGGGGAGGGGGGGAGAGAAAAAATAAAAATAGACACAAAAAATGAAAACAACAAGAAAACCAAGAAAGAACAACAAATTATAGGAACTTCTGCCAGACCTGTGAAAAATAAGGAGTTGAAGAAGAATTACTAACCAAATTAGAACTCTCTATTCCTGTTAATATGATAAGTTTCCCAAAAGTCAAGCTCTAAAGGGGAAGAACATTTTTGAATAATTTTCCCAGAATTGAAATCAAAAGAGTGGTTAGAATTCCAACAATATTGAACAATGCTAGACTTATTTAACTCTTGCTTTCGTACATAACCTTTATGCTCATTTAACCGAATTTTCAGAGCACGTTTTGTCTGTTCAATGTAAGAAAGGCCGCAACGGCAACTAATTTGGTAAATACCCCAAGTGTTAAGTTGATCGACAGGATCTTTAAGAGATAAGAAGGAAAGTTTGTTGCTAGGAGCAAAAACGACTTGAAATTGAAACCTTTTTAGGATTTTAGCAATACGAAAACTGACAGAATCAAAGAATGGTAACACAACCAAATTCTTTCTAGAAACCACATGATTGGGACCAGAAGTTTTCTTAGAAAGTTTGTTATGAATAGAAACAATTAAAGAGTGAGAAAATATTCTATCAACAGCTACAGCTTTCAGATAGTTGAGTTCAATCTTGACAAGCTCAGGAGAAGAGCAAATATTAATAGCACGATGGACAAGAGCATTAAAAGCCGAATATTTTTGGTTGGGAGGATGAGACGACAGTCTGTGAGGAGGTAAAGAAACAGCGAAAGGTTTACGATTGACAGAAGTAGTGAGTTTACCTGTTTCTCATGAAAGCTTTACCATTGACTTATACACGACATTATATATATATACAGAAAAAATGCATTATTGTTTGGTAATTGGATATTACAAAATATAATAATTTAAATACACCGAACACGATCGAAATAAATAAACGACCTTTTTTTGAGAATATTTGCTATAGAAATACACATACACTTAGGTATCCAATATTACTATTAATTATTAAAAGTATCTAATATACGTAGTTGTAGTATTGAATTGTCCCGACTTCGATAGTGTACTACCTTCCCATATTATATAGATATTTTTAAGAATAAAGCAGATGAGCTTCACATATTAGTTTATGTTCTAGACCACGGGTGAGGATTCTGTTTCCTTAAGACCGCTTGCCTTCTTGATTTCTTGAAGCATGTCAGTTACAGTTTGCAGGAAAAAAAATGCTAAAAAGATCGAACGCGCTCTATAGGAAGTAATATTTACCATAGTTTTTAAGACCTTTACTTACAAAATATTATAAATAATACAGAACAAGAACTATTTAGATGCGGTTGGGCGGCTTTTAGCTTAACTGCCAATTTTATTATTATTATTCCATGCAATAGAGTTCCCACTATTATTGTAGAAACTTTTTACAATACATATTATTTTTCCTCAGAGAACTTACAGTTGATATTTTCTTATGCTGTGCCAAACAAAAAATTTGAATAATAAGAATATTTGTTTTTTGAGCTGTAACAACATTTTTAAAATTACTTCTTACAGACATTGCTTAGTTCTTACTTTTCCTTAATTTGTATTGCATTTATGTTCCCATGCATAAAGATATTCCTCTGCTTTCCTTTCCTATAGTTGAAATAGTAATTTATTCTTCTTCTTAGGACGTAAAAAAAGCCTTCGATTTTCAATAAACCATTCGATGTCAAGTATCCGAGAAACTCCTTCAGGGTTGTTTAAACAAAGAATATTCCAACTAATACTCCCTATAAACGTATCATAACAACCTCATAGTTTATTCTTAACAAATCATTGAGATTTTGATACATTGTTTCTTGTGAACAAATTTTCGATAAATATTCTTTCAATCTCTTCCAGGAAACACAATGTAGTACAATTAGTTTCTGAACTATGAAGAAACTGCTAGTCTGCAAGTACAAAATATTTTTAGGATACCATTTAGAATTTAGATTGGACGAAATTTTTGATCTTTTAACGATTATGTAACCTTGGTAAAAAGAAAATCTTTCATTTTTAAAAATCGATACCAAAAATACTTAAATATCTTTGTTGTCGCACAATGCTGTTACATATTTTTCATAATTATCTCAAAAAATCAGACAATATTAAGGGGCAAATAACCAGACAGGAGAAAAAAAATGAAGCAAGTGGCATGGCTTTCAAATTCATGACAGAAAATTACAATGAACGCAGAAGTGGGATTAGTTTGAAGATCTAACTAATCACATTTATGGTGATCCGACAAAAATATGTTCGATTAAGGTTATTGAACGAAAAGCGTAATTATGCTTAAAAAGCAAGAAAAAGAGGAAATAACAATATAAAAATAAATATTTATTAGTGAACTGGAGTAAAAATGTGCTAAATGTCATTTTAACAAGCGTCAATTTTTAATAAACTGTGTTACAAACTGACTTCATTTTAAGCGCTTGATACGGTCGCGAATATTTTATGAACATCGCATTTATTTGCAACCGAGGCTAATTTTTTCGATGGAAGCACTGAAAATCCCAATTTCCAGCTGCTTTTTTCCAAAAATATATATTATTTTGCTTTAAAACGTCTTCATAAGTTTAAAACAAAAGTGTTTTTATTTATCTTACAAACTGTCAGTTCAGTTTTTTGACTTAAAAAGTACTTTCAATCACTGAACAGTTTTAGCTTGGCTATAGCCACCATTGGTTCGCCTATCTTAATAATATATAGACAAAAATGCATAATATTGGCAAAAATATATGACGTAACATGAACGGTATCTGGCAATATTTATAAATATAATCACGTTACTAGAATGAAATATTTTTGTAGCTAAAACTGCCACAGAGGCTATCTGAGTACGTATATTTTTTCTTAATAAAGTTTTGGTTCAAACGTTTACGTTAAATATTTTCTTATTGTATGGTTAATTTTTTGTACTGCATCAATTGATCTGAATATTTTGTAAATAAAGCAACCATTATTGAACAGGAAAAGGAAAAATCAGGAATTTCTTTTGTGGCTTAGTTTCCTTTTTATACTATATTTCTGTGTCGAAAAAAAAACTAATTCAGATTGTGAGATAAATACAAGTCGCATTATTAGAATACGCAATATCTTTTACATAAAACACACTAAATTTCCAAAGTAGTCAGTCATACATACGTTAGACAAAACATTTTGAGGAATATTGCATTACTTAACTTGGTACAATATTGGTCCGTCTTATTTTAGTTATTTTTTCTTTCTAACGTCTCATAACTACACATCAGTATAAAAACTTCCCAATTTATTACTTAAGCGTATATGTTTTAAGTTTCGGGTTTAACCATTGAAAAAGATACAATCGATTGAAATTTTATTCCAAGACTTCAAAAAACAAAATGCAAAACTATTTGAGAAATGAAAATATTTTTTATTTCATGTGCAATTTGTATATATTACATCGAGTACGTAATACTAATTTTGAAGATATTTCTGCCTTGTATCATGCATTTTGAAATATTATTAAATAATTCAGATGGTGTGTTTAATATGGTACAGCACAATTTGCAATGTCTGTGTTTGGACAATATATTGTACTTCAGTACTCGCTGATTGAGCAGTTTCCTTGAGGCGTTGCTTGATCAAATAATAATTATATTGCTCAAACATTTTGTCCTATTTAGCTGTCATTTTCTGCAGGCTACATCTGATTAGAACTGCAATGAATAAATTCATTCTCACTAAAATTGTTCGTCCGTTTCTGTCCGTATATACCGTTTGAACTTGAATTAATTCGTTCCATTGTGATCAAATCACTTTCTTTCATTTGGTCGTAATAAGACTATTATTGTAATTAGTATTTTTAAATTAAAACTATATGTGTAAAACGTAATTCAGAAATTCATTTCGAAATGTATGTTTGAAATTTGTTCCTATTTCATGTCCGTATGGTGATAAAAATCTAAAATAAAGAATACGAAATATTTTTTGTAGATTATGTTTAACATGTTCTGTGCTCAGAAAAGAACTAGTATTATATAAAAAAGGGTTCGCCTACTATATTTTTTCAGTGCGTAGTTCTTATCAAATAATACATTACTCATATTTTATCTCCAATGAATAAATTGGCATTTGCTTATTTTATTAGATATTTAGTATTAATACTTTTAGGAACGAACACCAGATTTTTTTTTTATTTCAGAAAACAAAAATATTTAAACGAAACTGAATCCAAACGCTGAAGAACTTAAACTAAAAAAGAAGAAAACGTAAAGTAAAGAGTGAAAGTATTGATATTTGTAAAACCCAAAGAAGAGTTAGACAAGTTGCAGGAAACGTTACTGGATTCAGAAAAATATCTGAACATTTTATTCATCAGAACTTTTTTTTGTGTTGCCCTTGTACATTTAAAAGGTACAAGAGCGACAACTTTGTTGAAAACGTTTTTATCTGTACTAAATTGTGTGTTTGGATCACACTATAATGCAATACGGGAGCTACTAAAATGTAATAGGAGTTATTTTTAAAAATTTAACCGTGTTTCTTAAATAAATATTCGACTATGTGGTTAAATAAGTGTTAGAATTAAGGTTATATAAGCAATTCTTAGTAATTAGTTAAAATGAGTTTTGTATTAAGAATACAGTCGTAATTTGTGTGCTTTAATTTTCAATCAGGCTATCAAAATACGGAAAAGCGCTCTGTTAAATTATAGTTTAGCAATAGATAATAAATGATAAAAATAATGCAAAGAAATTATTAATGTCACAAAAAATCTATATAATGTAATAATATGATCTGATATAATAATAATGCAATTGATGTTTTGTTTTCAAACCTCCATCTATGCACCATTCAGCTCTTTTAAAGGTTTAAAGCGTGACAGAATTTTAATTTGGAAGCGTTTATAACGTTTTTGGAAAATTCAACTAAATACAATTTTCAAATTTATGTGCTTTCTATATTTTATTTCAAAGCACATATTATTTTCTCCCCATTGCTAAATCAGACTTCGTGAAACAACTAATAGAACAGCAACCAGCACCGACCAAGTTTGTCTTACGATTGGTTTTTAAAATTTTATTTTAATTTTTTAGAGGTAGTAGATGGGAATGTAATTGTTTGAATGTATGTGTGTTACTTTGTATTGTCATTCTTTTAAAACATTTCTTTAAATATTTTATTTTTAATGTTGATACAAAAAAATATTTGAGCTTCAGAATTTACAAAAAATGTGATTAAGTTTTTTAATTATATACATTTTCATGATTTTTTTTTTTTTGAATTAAAAATCTTTAAAAACTGAACTTGAGATCTATTGACTAACAGAACTTTAGATGCATAATATTTTAGTACATGTGTTTTATGTGGACTAACGTTAGGACTTTTGTAACCCAAGTGATACAGGATCAATTTCCAGCATGGTAATTATTTTACAACTTAAATCGTACCATTAATGCTAAAACTTCATGCTAAAAGGTAGCGAGTTACGATCAAAATTGACTTCGTCCTAATTTGTAATACACGTTTGCTCATTTCGCACAGTCCGCCCAGAAACCCCCCGCACCTGCCATTTTCTGGCCTATCGTATTTTTAGATGCCCCCGAGTGCAAGCCCTCGGGAGCAAATGGGGTTCCGGGAGAGCTCGACCAACCGCAAATTTATGAAAACCATTAAAAAAAAAATTAAAAAAAACATAAAAAATACAGGTTATTGTAAAACACTGCTCATTTCGCACATGAGACCGCCATTGAACAAATTAAGATAACCATTTAAATTAATGGTTATATAAATTCATCCCATTCTGAAAATGTTTCCATGACGATTGTGCGTTTCAGAGAATACCTGTTTGTTTCTTTTTCTTCCCTTTTGTGTATACAAAAAATATCAAGTCATTATTTAAATCTATTATCAATTTTATGACTATTCATAAACATGGGGAGAGGTACGCTTATTTACGTTCTTTGATTGTGATACACTCAAATTTCCTGAATTTCAGAATTATTTTTAAGTTAAACCAAAAAAAAAAAACATTAGTTTAACTTGTTTCAATTTTAGTTTCAAATAACACATTTAGTTCGCACAAAAATGCGTTTCTGGTATAGAAATCAGTTGTTATGTATAGGCGTCTGTATCGAAGCAATAGTTGATTTCAATACCACATATTTGTTTATTTTGAAATTAACGTGTAAAAACTTGAAATTAATTTTAAAGTGGCTAAAACGCTTGAAAAGTTCTCTTAAAAACGAAAAAAGAATAAATAAGTGTATAAAAAAGAAATAAAAGAAAAAAATAATCATTAGAAAAAACTGCACGGGGAAAATGGGTCCCACGCTACATCAGTTATTAAAGCCCTTGAGAAATTTTATGGTTGCGAACTTGGTACCCGAATTCGTGATTTTTCATTGCTTCGTTTTAAGTACTACTGTAAAATAACTAAGTAAATGCGTATTTCTGTTTGATAAGAGCTACAAAAACAACGTTTACGTAATTAGCGTTTGAAAAAAATCTTAATAAACAGATTTTCTGTCGATTTGCGTTTATTTTATTTTCAAGGGAACTGTTTTCATGTTTTAATGGATAATTACGCCCCAAAACGATAGTATTTTATGGTGGAGGGGGGAAAGGCAATTATTTTATTCAAAAAATATATATTAGAATTTTTAAACTCTACTGAAAAATGAGCTTATTGTAAAAAGATGAGGGGTGCATTTTTAATAAATGAAAGAAATAAAAATCGAATGATGTTAGAAACAGCATTAAAATGAATGTTTATATTTTTGCACGTCAGTCTTCGAACAGGTAGTTCATTTTAACGCATACATTTCTTTTCACTTTCTTTGATGGATGTAAACTGTTAATATATTAAATAGTTACGCACTTTATTATCCTGGAAGTAACCTAAAACTTTAGAGTGTAAAAATATACCTGCCTTTTTTAAAAAGTACTTTTGACTTACAAATGAACAAGCTCCGTTCAAGTTTAAATCACAGATGATTACTTAGAAATTATAGTTACAGGGAGGGAAAATATTAACTGCAATAAATTAAGGATTTATAGAACAAATTTCCGTGCATAATTAATACAGGGATTTTTTAAGCAATTGCTTCTTCAATGAAATAGTATTTGTGTCAAAATTAAAGAATTATTTACCGCGCGAAACGTCAGAACGATTTAAGAATTTGAGTAGTCTGACCGTCTCTTCGGAGCAGGAATACAACATAATAGCCTCGTTGGATTGGAATCGGACGCGTCGAAACAAGAGAACATAATGAATGTTTGGTTAAATAACGCTCATCTGAATTGGGATGTAAAGAAATTTGACACGTGAGCACTCTTTACGTTTGAAAGCTATATAATCCAACCGTCCAGAGCTTTCGCTTTCAGTCAGAAATATCCGGATTCGATTCTCCAGGGCCGTCAGCGGTTCTGCGTTCTCCACGATGACTAAAGGTCGAGACTAGAGGTCACCACTCGCCATTGGCGACTAAAACTTTTTATTGAGAGACCACAAAATGTCAGGCTGGTCGCCAAAACTGGCGATTTGCAATTTTTTTTACTATCACTTGACCATTAATAATGGATATCCCGTAAAGGCGCAAACGCAAAAACGAACTTTAAAAAAATCGCGATCGCAATCTCAATGAACGTACTCTCAAGTACGAGTACAAAAATGGCAAATTTCCGCTGTTAAACTCCTTGATTAGTACGACTTTTGCGTAATTTTGTGACAAAGTGTAGTTTAAGGTAACATGTTTGTATGCGAAATGAGGCCCCTGTTGGGGAGGGGGAATTAGTTTAAAACATGGTTCTAAGGGGCGACCAGCAGTGTCAAAGTGGCGATTAACTTTTTTGTGTTTACTCGTTTCTGGCCACCATCAAATTTTTTTAGTCTTAAGCATTAACGACGACGTACACACTCTTGCTTCGCTCCCGTTGTGATATTTCTGATAGAATGTTACCTCTAATACGGGGAAACATCAGTTTTTTTCCTTTGTATTTAAATTTTTAGTGATGCCTCTAGAATGAGACCGCAGCGGATCAATGTTCAGAAAAGCTCACTTAAAAAATAAGAACCTAAGTTTTCCAAATATAAATCATTTTGAATCGGAGCTATTCCGAGAACAAGTTGTTCTTGGAAAGGAGCCATTTTAACCCGAAAACAAGAACTGTGATTAACAGTGAATAAATACCAGACAAATGGGAAAAATAATACTAGTAAAAAAAAACGAATTATATTGAGAAAGAATACACTATGTTACACATTCCAAATACATTGCCATGTAAAATATTTGCGATAACTCTTCATATTAGGTGTTTAGATAGCATTATAAAACCATCAAGTATATAAGTATTATAAAATAAGGCAAATAAACAAACTATTATAAAAAAAATTAAAAATGCGTTTATGTTGGAATGTTAAAAAGATTGCAACTCTCTTTAAAATTAACACATCTCATAATAATTTATAGCAAAACTTTAAATAATGTATCTATGTTTCTCGAATAGGAGGGAAAAAACGATATTTTGTCTGAGGGCAAGAGCATTCTGTAAGTGTGTAAATGTCATGTTCTATTTTTAAAGAATTATTGTTTTTTATTTTTCACATTCTTGAATTATTTATTCAACAGCTTTATAAAAGATTATGTTGTTGACATCAATGCTGAAGTAATTTTTGCTCGTTTTCTGTAAAAATGTTCCAGATTTCACTCCTTGAATGTGAAGGTACACCTAACAAAACCCATGGAAATAAAAGAACTGCTGATTATAATCAGGCAATTGTATTGCAGTAGGGGAAATTGTCAACACAATTTTTTTTTCTAATAAAAAATATACAACTAGCAGATCTTTTATTTGTGAAACTTTATAAATGGACTTGAAGAAGCAGTTGATTAACGACAAATTTATGACATTTTAATATATATATATATATATATTTAAAGTTAAAAAGCTACATTTCCAAAAGACAAAGTTTTTTTAAACATAACAACTTTGATAAGAATGCACACAGTCGTAACTGCATATTTATTTGTTGCGGACAGTAGTTTAAACATTATATGAGAAAGTGCTATTATTAATATTATAATAGCTTCAAAGTTTTATAAACGTCATACGTCAATGTAATAAGTATGTTTTTCTTTTTTTTTTTTTTTGCTTCAATAAGTCTAGCGCATTTAACAAAGAATCTTCAAAGGAATTCGTGAAGACTCGAATAAAGAAAACAATAATGGGCTTTCTGGAAATGATAAAAGAACATAATAGAACGTGGACAATTTCTTTTTAATATCATTGAGTACAATTGGAGGGTAATTAAAACCTCTAAAACGAAAAATATACATATTTCTATGAAACATAAATGGCAAAAATTGACTACGTTAGTACATAAGTATTGTACAAGCCAAACTCTAAGCATACAAAATGTGTTTTTTTTTCAAGTAAATCTACCTCTGCAAAGCAATCTTTTCTCAAAAATTAAATTTAAATGACTGAATATTTGATTTGAAAAGTTTATAAGCATTTATAATGCGGATGTGTTGTTTTATCTTTTATACTGCTTTGTGTATCGCTTGTGATAAGAAAAAAAAACTAATAATGGGTATGTTATAATACATTCGTTTATTATCTTAATGCTTTGGAGAATAAAGTTTCGGTGGTTTGTTTTCTTCTCATTTAAAGATAATGCCAGGTTCACTTTCCCGTTTAAATTGTTAGTAACCAGAACCTGCTTTTTGATAGAGATAACTTTATCTAAAATTCGTGTTATTTGATGCATTTTTTACGACAACCTGGGGTATATCACATTAAACTTCAGTTTGCTCTGCGTTCATGTCAAACAAGCAACATAGCCGCTAAAATATTACCTAGGGGCTATTTAACATGTTTTTTTAACATTATTCAAGCAACAAATAAACACACTAAATATTTTTGATGATTTGTGCGTTTATTTGTTGTAATCGTTATTAGCCTACTTTCCCGTAAAAGTAAAAAAATAATAATAATAAAGCATGAAAGAAGGCTTAATGTATCGCGAAAATATCGTTAGAAATCAAGAAAAGTCAAAAATAAGTTAAGTAATTAAATAAAGATTGAAAAATAAAAAATTCGAAAGTAGGGTTTTGAGATAGGGAAAAAGTGTGTCGGTCTGTCTGTCGGTCTGTCGGTCTGTCGGTCTGTCGGTCTGTCCCCCCCCCCTAATAACTTTTGAACGAATTGTCCGATTGGAAAAATTCTTTTTGCATTCGAAAGATCTCGGCGAGAACATCTCATTTACATATTTTACTTTTTGAATATTTTTTTGTTCAATTTTGAACAGTTCAAAAAATTTTAACATTAGCGCCTATAGGTGAAAATGAAGCAAATTATGCAAACTCTGGGTACAAGATATAAGTTCCCATGAACAAGCTCACTGGAAGAAGTTCTTGGCGTGAAATATTGATTTGAACAATTTTTGTTCATTTTTGAACAGTTCAAAAAAAAATTAACATACCGCCTACGGGGAAATTTCAATCCTATATAATTTCTGATCTAACGGACCGATTTGCTTGGAACAAACTTTATCGGAAAGCTCTTATGACGTAGAACATGTACAAATAGAAAGTTCATCCAGAACTAACGAGCCTATTTTCCTATGAAATTTTTTGATCCGGATTTTCAAGAATATTTTTTAATTAATGAATGATTAAATGAATAAGCAAACGAATGAATGAATAAATGAGTGAATAAATACATGAATGATTTAATAAATAATGATTGAATGAATATGTATTAACCGTTGTAAAAGGTATATTTGAAGGAATTAAGAACTAAAACTAAACGAGAAAGACAGAGAGAGAGAGATAGCTAGATTATAAATTTGAATTCGGTGCATACGGGAAAGTAGGCTCGTATAGTTCTAGACGGAACTTCTTGTTTAAAATTGTAATTCAATTAAAGTGGGGAAATAATATTTCAATAAATACATATCTCTCCTTTATAAGTAGTATTTTTTTTCATGCATATTTTTAGAAATATTGTAAGTTAAAAATATATGTGAGTATAAGGAAACGAAACTGTAACAAGTTTTAGCTTGTCGTAGTGTAAAAATGTATGCACTTTCTGTTATTTGCGGTGATTTATTCCTTAAACAAAAATTTTGATGTATTTCTTCACACATTTTTTTTTACAATGATGCATAATCGCATGTGAGTTGTAGGATATAGAATAAAATATAATGCAGTTAATTCTAATTCTTCATAGACGCGCTTTCTTTGCAATTATTATTATATTTTGTTTCGAATGAGGTTGCGTATGGCCGCCAACCTTTGCAGATCTAGTGTATTCCCCGGAAACCGGCATTCATTCTTTCAGGTAGCCCCACTATCGGCAGATGACATTACCAATTAAAAAATTTTGCTCTCAGATTCCCCCTAGATGGCAGCACCTGAATTCTAGGTGATGTGAAACTGCACTAGGACTTTGATTCAGCCGAGTATCCAAGCCAAACGGATACTCAAGGTATTTTTAATATGCCGCATAGTCATACGATATGGGCGCGACGATTTTCTGTATCTTGAAAATCCACCGACTTGGGCCAGGCTTGGTCCTGCGAGCATTGGCGTACGAGGTCAGTGCCTTACCATTACGACACCCTGCCGACATTATTATTATTATTAATACTGTTATTTTTTTAAGAACCTGAAAACGTATGACAGACGAAAGAGAACGGAGAACAGATTCGTAGCTGCCCTCATAGGAAATACAGTGAGATTGCGTCTGTGAATTACGGTAATATTCTATAATGAAGTTGAAAGAGAGGCATGAGGGATGATAGTTTTTGGAATGTTTTTATTACTTCAAGTATCTTTGGGAAAAACTAAACCAAAATATTAAAGATAAATTCCCGTTTGAGAAAGCATTCAAAAATAACTTAAGAAACATATTAAACGTGTTTAATGTTCGATTGCATTCCAGAAACATTTACCCATGATCAAAGTTTCGGAAACTTAAATCTTCTTCGTGCTTCACGCTACACGAGTGAGACATTGTTTACAGAAATAGAGTACTGCCGTGCTAAGTACAAGAAGCATCGTTTCTGCAGCTGAGCTCATAATGGGACATTGGCGATTTCGTTTTGCCCCTCCATGTATTTCATTCAGATTTCAGATACCACTTTTTCGGAAACTCAAAAAAAAAAAAAAAACATTTCCCATTCACGTAATACCCCAAAACAGTGTATTTAAGTAAAATGAGTGACAAAGAACCACCTGAGGGCAGCAACTCAATTTCGCCAAAAAGTGCAGGTACGACTTTTGTGCTTAGCACGGCAGTATAGAGCAGGGAAACGTTTTCCAACTTTTTATAGTTTCATTTTTTAAAATTTAGTTCTACTTATAATTTTCGTTTTTACCTATTGTCGGAAAACAGCTTCACTTTCACATACAAATTGCCATTTTCCCCTTAATATGTATAGCTTTTGTCAAAAAAAATTGTTTGATAATGAAACGATGGAAAAATTGTCCCATAAAGTTAGGAAAAAGATAAACTAATTGAATGTTTAATATATCAAAAACTACACAGCACTTTACAAGGACAATTTCTTTAAGAAAAGTCAATATCGTTGTCTGAATCACAGTGAACGCAAGCAAAAATTGAAACTTCTTCGTGCTCCCATGTCTTATTTTGCGCACTGAACGTACTAGTCCTTTTCTTCAAAATCGACGTAATGTTCAAAGCAAAAAATTCTTATCTCCATCTTCTTTATCATCTGAATACAATATTCTTTTAATCCCTTATTAGTCTTCTTCTAACTTCTGTTTGATTAATACAGCAATGTCTGAAAACTTGCTTTCATACTCACGTAACACGCACATATATAACGTAGTCAGGGTATACAACTCCTTAGCAACAACTTATTGAGAGTCAACTGGTACCTTCGTAATTTAGAACTAATTTTTATAGTGTCTAAAAAATAGAAAATGAACCGGTTTTCTCTTCAGAAATAACCTTTACAAAGCCAAATTACTTTAAACAATATTTTAAGAAAAATACACTCGAATGAAATAAGCAAAAAAGCAACTTGAAATAGTAAAAAAAATACATGTGTGAATAAAAGCATGTTTGAAACAAAAAGGAAACATCAAGAAATAAATAAAAAAAAAATAATTTGTAAATCAATTTGCGTTTTGAAATTTATATCCTGTGCGAAATTCATTTTAGATTACATGCAACATTTAGATTGACAATGCGAAAGTAGTCCGCAGCATATAAAACCCAATGTTAAAGTACTTGTATTACGCTGTGTAATTTAAATTCATTGATAAAAAGTCAGCAAAATGAAGACAAAAATAATGAAAAACGACCGAAAAGGATTTGCTTGAACACCGGCTTCTAATAGACTTTGCGAAAACAGATTTTCCAGTCAAACGTTTTATGATGGCTATTAAAAGTAATTAGCTTAAAATTTTGCGTACTTCATCGTTATGTCTTAGAAGTGGAATCATCAAGTTTTTTAATGCATTCTTCAGACGAGTCGTAGGGACTTACAATTTTGTACGAGTATGAGAGCAGAAAGAAATTAAATGTGATGCGTTTCTGTGATATGTTTTTTCATTGCTCCTTTAGAACTGTAGCTTTACCTCTTAATTGCGGAAAACGTGTTTTATTGTTAAAAAATAATATAAATAAAAATGTTAAAAACATAGTAAAGTAAGAAAATGATAATTTAAAAAAAAAATTAAATCTATGATTTTATATGAATTTAACCATGTTCTCTATGATATATATATATATATCTAAACCTTTTCTTGCGGTATACTGTTTTGTTTCTGTGTTAAAAGAAAGTAGCTTTTAATTAGTGCACTTTCCGGGAAAGAAAAAATAACAAAAAAATAATTGAAAAAAAAAAAGGTTTTTACAATGCATATTAGTGAATAAAATAAATAATAGTATTAAATATGCGACATCACATTGCAATCAATACGATTGCCGTTAAAATGTAGGGCCTACATACCAACAGTAAATTGAAGATCTTGATGTGTGAATAAGTTTTAATATTTATTGTAGCGTATTTTCTCTTTCTTTTTTTTAAAAATCCAATTAGGAATTTTAATGTGTTTACAACTTGTCTTCCTTTTAGTCAGAAACATTTTATGAGTGAATGTTTAAGAATCAATTGAATAAATGGGTTGAATAGGTTTAAATGTTAAAAATTTTTTATATACGCATGTGTAGTTCGTAATATTTGTTATGATAGCAATAAATTGAATTCAAAAACAAAAATGATACTAAATTTTGTACATCATAAGATTAAATTTTGTGCAAGGTCACACAGCGGACAATGACATGAATTAGGGTTCCCACGGTCCCTAAAAGTCCTTAAAAACTCCTTAATTTTCCCTTTAAAAATTAAAGGCACTTGAAAATACTTTGTTTTAGTTTAAAGTCCACAATTTTTACCGTCATCAGCCTGTTCTAGCATCGATATCTTTCTCTTGCTTTGATTAAAAATCTCAGGAATGTTGCTGCATCTCTAATTTTTGTCAACATGTATTTTCAGCACAATATTACGTCAAGAATGCATGTTCTCTGAATTGCGCCGTAACCTCACCAATTTTCGATTTTTCTGATCTCCCCGCACTACGCTATAAGAATATGCTAATACTTGTACTTTGCTTTTGTAATTAGTTTACGTCACAATTGTAGCATTGGATTAAAAATGCTGCAAGCGTAAAGTTCTGAGGCATTCTGATGTTAGGTGTGCATTAAAACCCTTTACTGTATTTTTCAGGTGCTTAATTCTTTTGAAATTGGTCCTTAAAAGTCCTTAAAATGTTCCTAATTTTTGTTAACTCTACAAATGCAATGCTTTCTTTTATTTTTTCTTCATGCTAGAGATAGAGAGACAAGCCAACATGGAATTGTTAATATATTTTTTACACGTAGAGAGACTGAACGCACTGTCAGAAATATATTACTGTTTTATTTATTTATAAAGCACTACTTTTATTATTGGCATTGTATTTTTCTCTTTTTAGCAACCCTTATTCATAGCTTCCTTTTTTCTATAGCAATAATGTCTTTTGTGGTATTGGACAATATATTTTGACCCATTCTTCGTGACGAATTTTCCAAAGTCAATAAACTATTGGAGGTTAATGATATGATAACGTTATTGCTGAAAGTAAAAAACAGCACAATCCTTGATGAGTAATGTATCTGGAAGGTTTAGAGGTTTCTCAGTGAAGGGGATGGTTTGGACACTCGTTTTTCGTTCCGTTCCTTTCATATTTTTGTTCTTTGAGTTAATTCAAATGTGTGTCTAGCTTGCCTTATCACGATTTTTTTCAACTTACTCATAGCACTGTCCGTAAATAGATGGTACTTTACATTTCAAGATTGTGGGGTAAAATATGTTTCTAAAAGTATGTGTGGGGTTTATTTTAACATTTTTATATATTCCCGTTATATGCAAACCTAGCAACAACCATAAATCCTATGCTAAAAGATTCTTTAAATGCATTCAATCCACCTTTAAGGTATTAGTGGTCTTAAATGACGGTAAATGACTATCGAGGAAAAACTCAATGGAAAAAAATAACATTTATTGTGACAGTATTTTCCCTTTTAGCTTTAGAGAATTTATTTTCATAAACCATTCTGAACTATGCTTTATGCTTGGCGATAGTTAGATGATAAAACCTATGTTTTAAAAATATTCTAAGTGAACCCTTACATTGCTATAAAACGACAACATTACCACATATTTTTAGTAAGTGTAGCATCTAAGGGAGACTGAGCATGTCAGAAAGTTGCATACGCCAAATTGTAGTTTTATAAATTTAAATGTATTCTAGGGCACTTTCTATTGTTATTAGTGCCAAGAAATAATTGGTGTTATTAATCAGAAAACGTGATGGACTTGAAATCATCATGCTTATACATGAATACATTAAACACTAATATGCATTTGCACCATATCTTCGTATTTGGCATATGATTCATAAAATAACATAGGGAAGTTTTAAATTATAAGTTGCTGATGACAGAGTATTTACTATTCCAAGAGGGTTTGAATTATTCTACGAACAATGCTTATAAACTTAGCAGTTTTGAATTAGACATACTTTGTAAATGTTGGAAATTTCAACTTTGAATGCAGATGGTAAAAAAGGTTAATATATGTATATGTATATAGTCAGTGTGATTTTATGTAATGACTAATGTTTATGAAATATCATATCAAAAATTTAATTTTACGTTCATCCAAACAAACTACTTATCAAAAGCACCTTTTAATAATTTTATTTAAAACATTGTAAAATTAAGCTAACATAAGCAGTATTCAAGATTTAGGCTAGCAAACCTAATAAGTAGCTCTATTGATGTAATTTTTAATTCGTGTCCCCCGAAACATGATTCATTTATGTGTTTTATTATATGATAAATTATTGTTTCCAAAATTTTGTGTGTAAGCTTCTTATTATTTTCTAGTAACTGCTTTCTAACACTACACATTAAATAGATTTTGTAACCATGCAAAGGAATAATTACATTAATTTCACATTAAAAAAAACCTTTTTGAGGTAAGAGTTATTGAAATATCTTAAATTTCAAGAAAAAAAAAAAGAATTAAGACTATATCATTTTAAGGGCTACGAGTAAAATTGCACTGGTCCCTAATCAACTGCCGTTAGCTGGCATCTGGAGTGGAGCGGGAAGCAACAGATTTTGTTCGGAACTGCAGAGGGGCTAGAGCAAAGAAATTTGTTGTGCTTCACTGCGCCATTTTTTTTGTAAACATTTATAGTTTTTATAATGTAAAAAATAATTAACTGAAAAAAGAGATAAATATTATAACGTATTAAAATTATCTGAACTACTTAGCGGAGTTGGAACAGAGCCGGAGCAAGTATTTAGAAGACGCAGTGGAGCAACTCAAAAAAGAGGTTGCTGCAGATCATTTGTCATTAATATATATATGTACCTCAGGAGCAGTCTAACTTGATCCAAAAAACGGTGATTCTCACCTTAAGAAAGCACAAATGAGCATTAAAATGAGAATTTAAATGCTCATTTCTGCTTTCTTAACGTGAAAATTTTTATCATTCATTTGCACAAAGTTAATTTATTATTTTTTCATTGTTTAATTATACGAGAATAGCTCGTAGGGTGGCGCAGTAGTAAGGCACTGGCCTCGTAGTTCGCAGGTTCGAAACTGACCCAAGTTGGTGGATTTTAAATATGCAGAAAATCGTCAGCGCCCATGTCGTATGACTAGGCGGCATGTTAAAGGTCCCTTAAGTAACCATTTGACTTGGAGACTTTCGGCTAAATTCAATTCCTAATGCAGTTTCACATCATTTATCGCCATCTTGGGGGAAACTGAACGTCAAAATTCTCAAAGTGGTAATCTCATCCGCGAATAGTGATGCTTAATGAAAGAATGGATGTCGATTTCCGGACTATGCACTAGGTCTGCAAAGGTTAGTAACTATACCCAACCCCATTAGGAAGAATTAATCGAAATATAACCAACGAGGGTTAAAGCATAAATATTTTTTAATGTTAATAATCCTGTTTTGCAGTCAAATTCATATAACAGCTTTGTTACTAGGCAACGAGATCAATTTTTTTTTCAGTTTTTAGCCTACTTTCCCGTAAAAGTAAACAAAATAATAATAAAGTATGAAAGAAGGCTTAATGTATCGTGAAAATATCGTTAGAAATCAAGAAAAGTCAAAAATAAGTTAAGTAATTAAATAAAGATTGAAAAATAAAAAATTTGAAAGTAGGGTTTTGAGATGGGGGAAAAAGTGTGTCGGTCGGACTGTCGGTCTGTCCCCCCTAATAACTCTTGAACGAATTGTCCGATTCGAAAAATTCTTTTTGCATTCGAAAGATCTCAGCAAGGACATCTCATTTCCATATTTGAACAATTTTTTGTTCAATTTTGAACAGTTCAAAAAATTTTAACATTAGCGCCCATGGGCGAAAATGAAACAAATTATGTAAACTCTGAGTACAAAATCCAAGTTCCCATGATTAAGCTCACTGGAAGAAGTTCTTGGCGTGAAATATTGATTTGAACAATTTTTGTTCATTTTTGAACAGTTCAAAAAAAATTAACATACCGCCTACGAGGAAATTTCAATCCTAGATAATTCCTGATCTAACGGACCGATTTGCTTGGAACAAACTTTATCGGAAAGCTCTTATGACGTAGAACGTTTACAAATAGAAAGTTCATCCAGAACTAACGAGCCTACTTTCCTATGAAATTTTTTGATCGGCGATTGTCAAGAATATTTTTTGAATTAATGAATGATTAAATGAATAAGCAAAAGAATGAATGAATAAATGAGTGAATAAATACATGAATGACTTAATGAATGAATGATTGAATGGATATGTATTAACCGTTTAAAAAGGTATGTTTGAAGCAATTAAGAACTAAAGCTAAACGAGAAAGACAGAGAGAGAGATAGCTAGATCATAAATTTGAATTCGGTGTATACGGGAAAGTAGGCTCGTATAGTTCTAGAAGGAACTTCTTTTTAAATTAGTGATAATGCGACTTACGTTGGTCTGGCCCCTGAGGTACAGATATTTTGCTCTAGTAAAAGAGATCCGTGCGACAAATGCTGTGTTAGGGTAGAAAATGACTGCAAGTGCACGTTAACAACGGTTATCTGCACATTTGTTACAGGCAGATAAATTAAAATTGAAATCAAAGTTCGTCCTGAGATAGCAATACACATTTCCACCCTTGGTGACTATAAAATGCAAAGTAAAATATTTTTCTTTTTTTTGGAAATATTAATGAAGAGTTTTAACCGAATAAATGTTTCATTGACGAAGATAAGGTCATTTTATATTATTATTAATATTTTATAATATTATTTATAGTTTTAATGTTATATATATTTGATTTTATTATATATATATTTTATTTTATTATATTATTTTGTAATTAATTGATTTTATTATTTTATCCCTTTTTATTATTATTTATATTATTATTTATACTATTCACGCTATATATACACAGGCTGGGACAAAAGTGATGACCCGGTTTGGAAGGGTTATAAAAAAACTAATACAGTTTGAGACTTAAAACTTTTTTTATTTTGATCTGTATTTAATATCATTTTTTTACATTAAGTTTTGAATACCACTTCAGCAAGAGGGAGGCCTTCAGCACCAATACACTGATGCAATCCATTTCTGAAGTTTTGGGAAACTTTTCTGCACATTTCAAGGGGTATGGCGGATATTTCCTGGATAATTCAATCCTTCAAGCTCTTCTAAAGTATGGGGAACTTTCTCCTTCAAATAACGCCCAAAAAAAAAAAAAAAAAAAAGCTTAGGGACCGTATCATTACGCGGGATATTGAAATGCAAACAAAGATGCAGTCTATTCTCTCTACGTGGAAAAATAGACTACATCAGTTTCTTACTGCGGATGGCCTCCATATTGATGAAGTGGTAGTTAAACTTAATGTAAAAAAATGGTATTAAATACAGATGAAAATAAAAAGAGTTTTTAGTCTCAAACTGTATTATATTTTTTTTATAACCCTTCAAAACCCGGTCGTTACTTTTTCCCCACCCTATATATATATAACATTTCATCTTATGCCGTGGATAACTACTCAGTTCATTTTAAACTGAGACTGAACTTCTGAAACTTAAACATAAGTGATGACTGATAAGTAAGCGTTCTCTCTCAACAATCGGAGATCTGCACATCGTATACATGGTCCAAAAATACACCACAGGAATCGTATAAATTTGGGAGTTCGTGACACAGACGTCAAACCGGGCAGAAGTTATGTGGCTTTTTAAGTAAAATTGCAGCCTATGGGAAAAAATGTATTCCCCAGATATAAACAATATCTATTCTATAAGTATAACGAACACCAATACTTAAATTATTAGACACCGAAAGACATTGTCGAAAGCGTTGAAAATTAAAAATATTCAAAATCAAGCAACAAATAGTTTCATTTCCACTTGAAGTTTGAAATTTTCAATAGAAATAAAAATGTCCGATTTCAATTGTCATTGGATCTAAACCATTCAATTTAATTTCTGCTTGAAATTGGAAATTTTGATGGAATTCAGTTTACACGTTGAAGTAGCAGTCATATGGAGAAATCCATGTTATAGGCTCTTCATCTAGGCACCCAGTTATCTAAATTGGAAATTTGATCATGCTCCTGAATCGCAGGTCTGATCCCTAAAGATAAGGTGAGTGGTTGAGCCTTCAAAAAATTCTTGTTCACAAAGTTGATCCAGCCTCTCTTAAATCTGTGTCATAATGCATATGGCGAATTCCTTATACTGGGAACTAATAAGAAAGGAATAACAAGATTTGAACCCTAAAAATCTAAAAGGAAAAAAAAAGGAGGTGGAGGGAATTCCATTATAATGGATTGCTTGATCTAAATTTTTATTAAACAAAATTTTCAAAGGATATTGTATTATTTAAAACCGGATGTCTTAGTTTTGAAGTAAGCAAAGCCTGGAAAGAAAACACAGATTAAATGCATGTATTATCTGTAAAAGTTTGCTCCTTTGTACAAAATGCAACACAAACTTAAATCAGACAAACCTTGAAAATAAAGTATTTCCATTAAATTAAAAATATATTTCACAAAAAAATTCTAGAAACTAGACAACATTGTTTTATTTTCCAGAAGGTTAAACGTAAGTAAGTATTTTAAGCAAAATAAAGTTTATACTTTTTAAGAAATATCTGCAGTAGCTTTAAAATTCACATTTCGCTAAAAATACGAAGCTTTAAAAGGATTAATTAACATATGAAGCTATCTCAACTAAACTGTCAAAAACTAATTCAAAATTCTTTGAAGCTGAGTTATATGTTTAACAACGTGAGATTGTTTTAATGACTAAAATGTTAAAATTCCTAAGAGGATATTGAATATTTCCAACAGAGTATGATATTGTTAAACTAAAAGTGTCTGTTATGTTTGAAAGTTAATCCCAAGTCCCTTCCAGCTTTCTAAATGCATTATAATTTCGGCACGGAATATTTGTTAAAGACAAAAAGTTATTTTGCAGGGATGTATCCTTTTTTAAATTAATTAGCTATTGTGACTAGTTAAAAACTTTTCGTTATTAAAACTGGTTATCATATAAATAGTAAAAATGTGCTTCATGAATACAGATGAAAAATATATTTTAAATGAAGTAATTATATTTTGGAGCATTTACATAATGTGTGGCTATTTAAATATTTTTTTTCTATTTTCATTACACTATTAATATGGAATTAATGCTGTTTTTTAATTATGTTTCACCATTTTTTTCAAAGATGTTTCCCGAAGAACATAATTTGTTATACATTAATACTCCGTTAAGCAATAATAGCGTTAGACGTTTTTAGTAACAGGAACTTTAAAAACTGCTTTAGTCTCAATCCTTCGTTTTCACTTTTCTCTGTTGTCTTCACACTCAAGCGTTAATAGTTAATTTTCAAGCGTAATAAGGTTTTCAATATAAATGTAAATTACGTATGATGACATTTTCTCTATCAACATTAAGTTCAATTTTAATGCGTTTTTGAAAATTTTCAATACTTATAAGTTTTCCCAACGTGTAAACAAGAGGAAAATATCAATGTTTTGTTGGGATAAATGTCCTTTATTTTAATTTAGTTTTATTTTCAATATTAAAATGTCTGAGGACATCAATGACTGAAATAATTAATACAATTATTTGTTTTTGCATTATTCTTTTTATTTATTTAATTTCAAAAATTGAACTCGCGTATCGAAATAATCACTTTATGTTCATAATTATCGCTTATCATTGGTCAGATCACGGATTTGAACATTGTTTCAAAGACTGGAAAAAAAAAAAAAAAAACCAAGTCCTTATGCAGTTAAAGTTTATGTAATTTGAAGAAGCAGATTTACATAGCATACTTTTGCTCTATTTTGATTTTTCATACAAAGTATCTTGCATAAGTACAAAAGCCTTGCTCAAATACGACAGGATAATTATTGTTCAGAAAATCGAAATAAAACATTAAACCAACTGTAGAGACTTTACATAAAAATAAAAGTCATTTAAAAATTAACATGCAGTTTGTAGTAGAATTAACATTGATGAAGTTAGATTGATTGATTGATTGAATTAAAGTCGAGTGAAATTAAATTGCTCGATCTGAAATCGCTGTATGTGAAGTTCTCCTTCAGAAGAAACAATTGCGGACTTTTTTTGACAATTTTTTGTTTGTTTCTTTCTTTTTTGATACAATTGACTGTACAGATGAGTATATATATATATATATATATATATATATATATATATATAAATCTCTGTGTGTGTGTGTGCGTTCATTCTTAATTTTTGACATTAATATTATTTCATGGTTTATTTGGGGAATGATTGAAAAGTTAAAAATAATTTTTTTCTAAATTATTATTGATGAAAACGATTGCATTGCTGTTTTATAGATTTCGGTAAAAGTTAAGAGTGTTTTTATAGTGCTGTTTAAAAACTTGTTTTTCACATTATTTATTCACTTCTATTAACATATTTATTTTTGAAATTTCATACATAATGAGATGATCTGTTCAGACTCAGTTATGCGTTTTCTTAAATAAGTGCTTGATAAAAAAAATCGTAATAAAACATTTATGCTCAGAGATTGCTGAAATATAATGCTTAGTAATTTGGAATTTCATATTTTACATGTTATTGCTAACTTTTTCATTTTAACTAAAAAAACAGTATTTTGTGTTTATACTAATAATGTTAAAGAAGTATATTTTAAATAATTCGGAAATTCGGCTAAACGAGAGAAAAAGGGAGAAATATAGCCAGTTTTATGAATTCGATGTTGGTGCACGAGAAAGACATTCCGGACAAACGTCTTGTTAGACCTAATTATTACATATTTTTCTATTCTGGACAAACGCCTTGTTATACCTAAAATTTAAATAACTTATATATTGTCATAACAGAAATATGGTGGTCCCAAATTGATGGGCATGTGTGCAATCGACGGCGACAGTCCGTCTGGACTAACAATAGCGAAAGATGCTATGGACACAAAAGCCTATTAATTTTATGACACGGGATGGGGCTCTGCTTGTGTGAATCCTCGCAACGCCCTACTCATAAAATCGCCAGCCAACGACCGATGGAAAGCACCATGGTTGGAAAAGACCGAAGAAAATGAGGGAGGTAAATTGAGCCTGAATTGGTCAATACCTCTCGACAAATAAGAGCAAAGCTTTGGTTCATTAAAAACCAAAATCTCTGAAAAACATATGAGATTTCCTGAGAAATTCCCCAGAGATTTTCAGAGAGATTTTCCACGAGATTGTTCCGTAGTTCGGAAGATGAGACTCTTCCGAGGATATTTCCGTGAGATGTAGCCTAAGTCCGGAAGATGAAATTTCTCCTGCGTTTTGGAGCACCAGGTTTCTCCTAAGTTTCTGCTAGCATCTCTGCTCTCTAAACATTGGAGCAAAACTGCAGCTGCTGTCTGTAAAGTAGGCGCGGCAGACTTTTAGACGATGAACAATTCTGATGCAGTTTCCTGCCAAGGAATCCCATGCGGAATTGTGGAACTCACACACCCGCTCGATTGGATTAAATCGCAAAGTGGAATATAAGTGCTGCCCAGCTGGATGTCAACAAAACGGTTCATTCCTTGCACGTTTAAACATTTTTATCTCCTAGTTAAGAGTCTCATATTCTTAAGTACAAATTGTTTGTATATAATTTTAAATTGCAATTTTCCCTCTAATAAATTAATCTAGTTTTACTATAAAATTGTAATTTCTTTTTCCTGGCACCGAAAACATCTTTTGTTGGTCACAACATTACACTTTACCACTTTTCGATTCAGGCGCCTTTACGTCGCGAACCTGGCCGCGACATTTATGTTACCTTACATGTTAACCAAGAACCAAATTTGTATGGATGTTAAAGCGCCTAAATTGGCTATTCAGGTGTCATCTTTGTTGCACATGCATTTAATAAACTACCTTCCGAATTTAACTATCGTGAAAAACGAAAAGAAAATTTGTAAAGCTGAAATTCTAGGACAATAAAATCACGTATAAACAATTCAGCAGCTAGAACAAAATTAAAAATAAAGTCAACTCGCAATTATTTTCTTGCAAGATGTAGTTAAAAAAACAAGTAATAATGCTTTTACGAAACAAATAAGTCACAGCAGTTTTAATCAGTTTTTACTTTAAAGCAAGACGATTCAACTTACTTTAAATGAACGTTAATGACTTTGCTGTCATTGGATACTTATTTTTATGAATATATTTATTTTTTACTCTATCGATTACAAAACTGAATTTCAATTCCCAAGCATTTATTAAGTTGCTTACGGCTCTATAAACAGAAAATTACTGAAATGCCTAAACACGAAAAAAGTATTTTAATGTACCACGGGGAAAAAGATTAATTTAAATAAAATAACTAAAATAAGAGTCATTTCACTTGAAAATACTACAAAACGTAAAAACAAAGTTAAGTAGTTACGTTGGTAAGTAAATAAATCAAATTTTAAATCAGTAGAGAAAATGTGACTGCCGGTCTGTTCAACCGTGCATTTAAATAAAATAACTAAAATAAGCGTCATTTCACTTGAAAATACTACGAAACGTAAAAACAAAGTTAAGTAGTTATGTTGGTAAGTAAATAAATCCAATTTTGAATCAGTAGAGAAAATGTGACTGCCGGTCTGTTCAACCGTGCATTTAAATAAAATAACTAAAATAAGCGTCATTTCACTTGAAAATACTACGAAACGTAAAAACAAAGTTAAGTAGTTACGTTGGTAAGTAAATAAATCAAATTTTAAATCAGTAGAGAAAATGTGACTCCGGTCTGTTCAACCGTGCATTTAATCCGTAAGTCCGCCACACATCCTCCTATTAAGATGTTTCTTTTCTTAATTATGATTATTTTTTTTCAGATATTTGAAATATTTTTGAAGGAAAGTAAGGTGTTCAGTTTCCCATCAGCTTTTATTTTAAAGAACGGCTTGGAGGATTTAACAGTTGTTTACTTTTCTTTATTGAAATATACAAAACGTTACCCTACCGTGTTAAATATCAAACACTTTTTTACGCTCAACTAAATCATGTATAGAAAACTATTTAGAACTGAACATAATTAAAGAGTTAAAAAATAAAAGACGAAGCCTTTTACAAATAAGATCCTGCTAAAAATTAATTTTCGAGTTTCGCTCGTGGTAACAACTGAACTAAATCATAAACAAAATTGTAATGCAAATCAACTTTTTTCGCTCCCACCACATTAAAAGGTAGCCTCTGACCACCATCTTGCTCAGAGACGCGTAAAACGGGAAATCATTAAAGCTGCAGCGATAAAATTTCCAACTTACCATAAGAAAAATATTTTTATTCAAAACATTCACCGTCAGTTGTGCATGTTGAATGTCGGCATTTGCCGGTCAGAAATTGTATTTAGCAAATATTTCGGACATAAACTTAGGAACCCAACTAAAATAAGGGATGAACCAACTGACATTCATTGGTGATTGCCGACAGTTAACTTACATCTAACTTTCCCAGCATTATCTACAGGGACTTCAGTTTGAATGAGAGAATCATATTTTTTTTCCTCTGCTTTTGTTTACCAGGAACACACGTTTATTTTCATAATTCTTATCAATGCATTTGCTCTTCGAACATAAAAAAAGGTAGACACTTTATGTTGAAAAGCTAAAACATCCTTATAAAGATCTTTCTAAAAGTATAAAGGTTGTTCTTTTACGTACGTATAAATTATGCACATAATTCTATCAAGTATTTTTAGGAATTTTTATTATAATGAGGGGATTTTGGAATTTTTTCTTTATAATAATGATGATTTTTAGGGACTACTGTACTTAGTCTGATGAGGATTTTGATCAGGACCGTTGCCGTTATGTCTTTACTAAATAGGATTTAAACTTGCGTCAAGTAACAGCATTTTCTTTCCTTCTGCTGCGAATTGACGCAACATTCGAGGCAGTCTGTGCAACCAAAAGCGACGCAGCCGCTCATAAAGACTACGATTTCTTGAAGCTGACACGGCCCATTAGAAGTTAAACGGAATAAGGGTTGTTATTCTCCAAACTCACAATTGAAAAGTCAAAATCTTAACAAAATTAATTTTTAAAACTATTTCATTGGAAATTACAAAAGCCTAAAATTAATCTCAATATACATAACTTATTTATAAAGTTAACAATGAGGGATTACTTAGATGACTAAAACGTTAAAATTTCTGAGAGAATACTGTCGAAAGAGAATGACAGTACTCTAACAAAAACATATATTATGTCTGGAAATAAATCCCACATCACTCCGGGTCTGAAAAGGTATTATAAATTCAATTTTGCTAAAGATAGTTGGTTCAAGATAGAAATGTCAGTGAACATTATATGTTTAAGGAATTTCTTTTTCATTAATTAACTTTTGTGAAAAGTTTAAAAGTTTCTCCTATGGGGAAACCGCTTAGCATAATACTTTGTCAAAATGTCTCTAATAAGTATAATGCATTTAAAAGGAATACAATAATTTCTGTTACAGCGTTTAATAATATAATATGCAAAATATTAAAATATTTTATTCATGACTTCTGTATGAATATTATTGAATTGATTAGGGTTATTGAAAAGGATTGCATCAAAAAGTATGCAATATTAAAAGGCAGTTTATTTAGCAAATTTATGTAGAAACAAAATAGAGTACAGATCTATTTTCAATTAAAGAATGCAACTAATAAACAACTAATAAACTTTCAACTAATACATTTTAAAAATACATTCATTTTATATGCATAATAAGGGATAATATAAATAATTATAAAAATAATTATAAAAACATAGTGTTTTTTTAAGAAACGCATTAACTTATTTTTAAACATTTGTTTAGAATTTATCTCTTTTAGATTCTTTGGTAAATTATTCCATTGAAAATTTCTTTCATCGTTTGAAGATTTTGAAAGTAATTCAAACCATTCCTTTCCAATATCTATTGAGGCAAATATTGAGAAAACAGACCCACACAATGATAAGCTACAAATCTCATGTTTTTATATTAAACATTTTTCTCTAACATAAATGTTTCGAAGTGCAATATTTGTCCAAGGTAATGACAACTTACGGCTGAACCAAACTACGACAAGAGATTTTATGCTTTTACCAAGCAAGTAATAAAAAATTCCTGTCTTTTCGACACGTTTTTGAAAACGTTATTTTCTTGGCTATAATTTGCTCATACCTATTTTTTAAGGTCATTTTCCTTAATTGCATAGGTTATTTTTGAGACACATTTTTAAAGCTCAAATTTGAAATAAAGACTTCTTTGTTCGCATTTTTTGTAATTATTAATAAAAAATTTGTTATATTTATATTATAAATGACTCCCTCTATTGATGACTGCATGAAACCAAATGCAATCTTTCTTTTATATTAGCCATACGAAGAGTTATATCAATCGAATTCATTTCTAGTCTCATGTCATGGCGTAGATTACCTTCATAATTCAAGTAAAAATGCACAGTTATTTATCTGACGGCGAATTATGCTTTAATTCAGGGGGGAAAATGTTATTCTGCAAACATATTTTTACTGATTTTTTTAGTGATAACGCGATAAAGGAAATTGTTTTTAAGTGGCTATCTTATTGCACTAAAAACAAGTTGAAATGATTTTTTTGCATTAAAATTTGTTTGCGTTGTATAAGAAACATCTGAATGAATGTACACATGCAACGCATTTTATGATGGTACATCGTATTGCAAAATGTAATATGATGTACAAAACGAAATATTTCCCAATTTTTCATCAGAAAATTTTGTAATCCAAATTTAGGGATTTTTATAAAGTGAAACACTTTTTTTTCTGAAGAAATTGCTTCTCATATAGACGATAATTTCAAATACGACAGATTATTTTTTCACCCATGGAGTTAAAAAAAGTAGGTTATGAGTATTTGTAGCGTATATAGTAATATTATATTTTAGATCTGGTGTGCTACATATATATATATACCCTGATTTGTTTGGAAATTATAATTGGAAAAAGCCTTTGTTGTAAATGAATTAAAAATAATTTGACAAAATCAAAGCATAATTTTCAATTTAAAGCAATTTGGTCGGTTTAGATCTCTTTTGTAGCTTCTGATCACAATCAAAACACTTTTACTCATATATCAAAAACGTATATATATATAATACAATGCGTCTAGCAATAATCAATGAGCCTATTTACTAACAACTAAACAATTTTAAGCCAGAAGTTAAGACGTTTTTACACTATCAGACATGTATAAACAACACTATATGTTATAATATTGCAAAAAAAAAAAAAAACAAACATAATGAATAAAATAATTTCGTGTGCCGTAGCAACAGATAATAAAGATTATAGGAATATAATTCTCGGAGCACTACAGACCATAAATTTCCCGTGGCTCACCGTTTGAGGGGACTTGGCACCTTTCAAATGGCGAAAATCGATAAAAATCATTTTTCTGTTTTTTTTTTTTGTGTGCTTAAAATGTGGTTTAACTCTCTTAGTACAACTGAGCAAAGCTTTTAAGCGATACGATCAATATAAATGTAGTTATTAAGTGCGTAAGCACAAATGTTTTTGATGTTTTTGCAGTTTTGTGTTCCTTAATCTGCTTTTTCTCGCTTTGTGATTTTTCGCAAAATCGTACTAATTAAAGCGATAAAAGTTCTAGATATAATTATGTAGAAACCTGATTTTTTTGTAGGTTCAATATGATGTGATCAATAAAATTAGAGATGGATTTTGTTTTATATTAAGAAAGAAAGAGTAACAATTTCCCCCTCCCCCTTGTTCTACCATAGATGTAACTTTTTTTTCTCTCAAAAGCCAATTACTAGCAAAACCCATCCGCATAGTTGTAAAGCATACTATGGAAAGTATATTTTTTATATAAAATGATGAAAAAATATATAAATGAATCAGAAGAGGAAAAATATCCGTATTTTATTTTTAATTAAAATTTTCTATAGGTTGAATTATGGTTTTTCATGCGAAAATAATTTTATTAAACAATAACACATTCACTAAATGAAATCAGTAAAAGTTTTTAAAAATGTCAAAAGGTGCCGAGTCCCTTTGAGAAACACTGGTATATTCTATTTATGTAACTCAAACTATTTGTCTTTCAAGTAATCAAAACAACAATTTTGAAAATGTCTGACAAAATCCGAGATTACGAAAAATGATGCAACCATTTTTTGAGAAAGAAGGCAAAGGAACTAATGAGGAAGTAAAACTCACAACAACACAGAACTAAATATATCAGAAAATAAAAAAAAAGTCCTCTGCGTTTCGCAATTTTGGGTCGGAAAACATAGCTTACAGAAAATGAGAAAACGCTTGTGAGTATCTTATTTCAGTTTTTTGAGATAATTTTTGCATCAGGAAAATATTCTCATTATTTTTTTCTTTAACTCAGATTCCACCTACGTGTGACAGCACAATTGGAATGTTTTAAACAACCCATCTCTTAGATGATTGTAAAGCTTTAGAATTTGCACGAAGTATTTCATTTCAAAACATTAAAAACTTTAAAATGCGTCTATGTTTTAAGTGCATAGCAATATCATCATAAATAAAATATTTCTCGTTTTTTAATGTAGTGACAACAATTTGTTATTCAAAGTAGTCTGTAAAAATAATCCAAAATACGGTGACTTAAGAACATTTTATCACATTAAAAGACTTTTTCTTCTGTTGTAAAATGGTTAAAGGTGCATTTGTTATTATTTATTATAACTTATCGAATAAACACATTTAAATAAAGTGGGGAGCTCATATTGTAGTAGAATAAAATTGCTGTAGTTTATGTTTGTTAACTTATCAATTCTTATTGTTTACTTAATACTTAACAATTATATTTAATAAAATATAGCATCGATTTTTCTTCAATATTATATTAAAGCATTATCTATCATATAGTAATTCATCCATCATTTATTCCATATATAAGTTTTTTTGACATTTACTTTATTATTATTAATGTATCTATATTTTGTCTTTTATAGATTGCTTATTTCTTAATTAACTGTATAGCGATTCCTGGTATGTATATATATATATATATATATAAACAGGCAAAGAAAAAACAGTTAAGTACCCTTTGTCTTCTCTTTGTCAACCAATTTTCTTACTTAAAAAAATAGTAGCTATATTATTAGTAGCTTTAGTGTTATCAATAAAAAACTATAATAATCTTTTTTCCTCCTAAAAAAAACTTCGACTCTACTACCCCCTTACACTTACAATATTTGTCCATTACTCAATAGATTTTTTACTATTTATAATTCAAAAGAGTAGAAATGTCAAGAACAAAACAAAAGATAGGAGAAAATTTAATTTATTAAACAAATGTCAAAGCATTTAAATTTATATTCGTCACTGGCTTATGGCTACGCATGAATTTATCTTTCGGTTTTCATCCGATCGCAAAGTTATGTTTGAAAGTAGTATCGATATTTTTAAGACAATTTTTAGTGTATACTTTGTATCTAAAAAAATATCTAACAGCTCTATATCATTTTAGCTGTTGGCCTTTAAAACTGATCAGCATTGGTTCCTTTATGGGAACCACCAGCATGCTTTTTTCAAATCCACTATCATTCTACCCCTCCTTTGGAGCGACGAGCACCAAGACGTCACTTTTTGCCTCATTCCTTGCATAACTTCTTAAGAAATAGAAGTCATTCTTAACACTCTGTCGGGCGCGCTGTATGTCACAGATACATTTCGTAATAGCAATGCGTACATTTAATTTTGAAAGTTTTTTTTAAATGTTTTTTTTTTTTGTTTTGTTTTTGGTACCAGGCTTCACCTCCCTTACACTTGGACCCTTATCTCTCCTTTATTTCCTTTATTTCAATACGAAATACAATAAAAATATTAAATTACAACGCAAATACTTACAAGGAAAAAGAAATGTAAAGTAATAAAATATATGCGTACAATAGGTGCTTATATATAATTATATTAGATAAAAATATTCTTAATTAAAATATTAAGTATTCAAATAATTTTAGGAAATGAAAAAAGTAATTCGACTCCGATATATTTGGTTCATGTTCTAAGCAAAAACCTTCGCTGCATTTTAGGCATTTATATTGCGTTTACCTAGTCTTTTGTTGAATAACATTTCATAACCATAATGGCATTCCATGAAATCTCCTTTGTCTTTATCACTTTCATCGAAAATTTTTGCATCTAAATCTTAATTTTCATCAAAAAAAAATATGAATGTTTCAAGATCTTTCTGATCATTTAAATCTAGAAAGGTTTTTTTTTTTCATTTTCAAAAGCAAAATAAACGCAAAAATTAATTAGTATAACAAACTAGTATAAATATTAATTAGTATAAATAAAATTAGTATAACAAACGGAAAACGTCATCGGTCGCGCTGTATCCCACAGATACAAAGCGCAAACGAACCCCCAAAAGCGGGGGGGGGGGGGAATCCCCCGACACCTACTCCCACAACATTCTAGGAGACCTAGTGACCGTAAGGGCAGATATTGCTCTGGTCAAGGTCGTGACAATTTTCCTTCAATTTAAAAGAAAGTAATTTCAAAGCTTTGTATCTGTGAGATACAGCGCGACCGACGGAGTGTTAAACGTGAACAGCATTTGTTTGCGACATCTACCATTCAAGTGATTGATCAATTAAAATGGAATCGTTTATTTTAGAAAGGACTTAATTAAAAACTTTGTACGAAACATGAAAAACTTAAATGACAACACTTTTTGAACAAAAGTTATTCTATCAATGTATAGAGTCGAGTTAGAAAGGTACGAGAAAACGTAGGTTAGATCGATCTCTATCTACTCAAAAAAGAATCACCAAAATCGGGTTATTCAGAGAAAAGTTAAAACATGAAAATTGTATGAATAGATAACTGGTTCCTTATTGAAGTAGGTTGAAAATTAATTCTGTGTATTTCCATTTCTTTAAGAAAATTCACAGAAGATCTTTATTTCTCAATATTTATCCCGTTCTATCTTATTAGGGTAGCTTGTAAAGCAGGCTCAGTATCTCATTCAATATAAGATCTTTACTAGCATTCAGCTATCATTTTCATTTTATCAAAGCCTTGTACTTATGTTGCCAGCACATGGATTTCAGCAAAAATGTTCATGGCATTTCAATCAGTTTACAGAGAGTTTAATGTTCTATTAGTTAAACACATTGTTGAGAAGGTATTTAACCTAGGAAAAAAAGTTCTTTCTAACCGTTGTCCTCCCTTGTCAACTGTCTGAAGAGCCAGCATTTTAACCGTTTATACTGTCATCGAACCTCAGACGACTATAGTATATATATATATATATATATATTGCGCTTAAGAATTCTTATTAATGATGGTTAATTTGTTTTATTGTTGTTATTATTTATATTTTGATCAGTTATTATACATTTGAAAAAGTTTGTTTTTTCCCAATTTTTTAAAGATCTGAACTCATTTAATGTTATATATTAAAAATTGGATTTTCTTTTAACGTTCGGAATTATTTAATTTTATTTAATACATTTAATCAAATAACAAAGGAATATTAATGGAAAGAGATTTACGCCGGGAATATAAATGAAACAGAAAAACTAAAATATTATAGAAGCTTAAAAGAAATATTTTCAAATCTTAGCCATCAGAGCAATAATAAAATGCATGTTCAACATTATAACTTTCATGTCAGGAAAGAAATAAGGAATAGAGCTTAGAGTATTGTACAGTTTTATCACTGAAAAGATTGAATGTCATGAATGATTTATATTTTGCGTTATAAGAGCACGAAATATGACAAAAACGTGATGGGGGAAAGTTCAAAGCAAGCAATTCTCCAAAGCCAGATTTTTTTTAACATCATTTTTTTTACATTTTCCCCTGCTTTCCATTTTTAAACATAACCGAATCCACAAGTAACAGACAGTTAAATGATTTCATGCATATGCTTGCGTGTTGCTACCATCCTTCCAAAATTGTTATAAAATTTCTGCGAAGCACTTATTCTAAAAAGTGCTTACGTATGCTGGGGGAAGTTATTCGTATGAACACAAAGCTAGTAAGCAAAAACGTGTCTGCAATTAACTTTATCAAAATAATGCTAATTTTGTTAAATAACTATTGCATTGTTGTCATTTGTGTAAATTTAATAAAGTTACGTTGCAAAAATAAGTAAAACGATTAAAACTATTATATATATGTATATATATATTGCTGCTCTAGTTCTATAATGAGACATTAAAAAACATCTCTAAGTAAGTGCCACATTTTGTAACTAAATTCTAATTATATAGCTTAAAACAACTGTGTGAGACTAGCATAGTGCCCAAACTTCATTTTCTTTGTAACATTTCTCGAATTAAATGCATTATCTCAAAATAAGATTGAAAGAAAAAAAGTGAAATCACAGCTAAATAAAGTGTAGAGCAAAATATAAACCGCAGAAAGTATTCAAGAATTACCTGTCATGAATTTATATTAACGCTATAAAAGGAAAGAAAACTATGAACACACTTAATAAATATAGATCCTGTAAATAATCCAAAGCCGACAGGTGGCATAGTGGTAAGGTGGCAGGCTACGTACGCCCAAGTTCGCAGAATCAACCCTGGATTTTTAAGAAAACCGACAACGCCCTTGTCAAATGATTATACGGCGTAGTAAAGATTCCTTGAGGATCTGTTTGGCGTTGACACTCTCGAATAAATTAAATTCCTAGTGAAGTTTGCATCAATTAAAGCTCAGGTTCCACCATCTAAGGGAAACGCAGCGTCAAAAATTGCGGCAATGGTACCACACTCATTGTGGTGCCGCTGAAAGAGTTGATACCAATCGCTGGGAACGCATTAAGTCTGTAATGGTTAAGAACCAAAACTACGCAGTCCCAGTAGAAATAATAATAACAATAAGCAATTCCCAAAACGTCTGATGAGTTTGTAGGATGCCATTTTTAGTTTATTTTTTTAAAGCTCCTTTTAAATTATTCCATACAAATATGTTGTGAATGAATCTAAATTTAATATAATGTTTTCCGTAATGTATCAGAAAAACATTTATAGGGTTAAGATACTTTGCTTCTGACTCCATTAACGATTAGTTGAAGATATTGAGAATTAAAAAAAAAGAATTCTGACAGAGTTTAGGAGAAAAAAATGGGAGAGAGAGAAACAAGTCGATGTAGTTCTTTTTCCCTAGTTTTCTGTATTTGTTTATCTTTCTATTTACTATTAGGTCTTGAGCACAAGGAAAGAATTTCGCTGATAAAAGTATTCACGGTGATAAATATAAGCAGAAGAATCAATACAGAAATTGGTTTAGCAGTCATGCATGCTCTAGAAATAGTATCCGATAGCGAAAGTAAGAAAATCAAGATTAGTTTCACATGAGACTGCAATGGATTGCTTTTTTAAAAACTTTATCGTAGTAGAATTTTAAAATACTTTATTAGTGACCACATAAATTTCTTAGCATTTTAAATCTCCTTCACGAAATGTTAAAATATAAAATTTGTTGGGCTCATTGTTGAAGAAATATAACAAAGTTATTTAAATACATAATTATAAGCTGCAACATTAAAAACATACTATATATAGTACAACGCTTCGCTGAAAAGGTGAAGCTGAAACTTTTTAGAGCATGCTCAAGCGAGTTGGTTTTTTAGTAACGATTTAAACCACGTCTTCTTGGGATGCTGAAGTATCAGAACAACTCATTTATAAGAAAGCCAGGAGTTTTGTAAGCGAAAAAATCTGCTTGACTTTATAGCCTTCGCAAGTATTGCACTATGTAATTTAAAAAAAATAAATATGATACTATTTGTAAAATGAAATATCTTTGAAACAAATGTGCGATTTTTTGGCAAGCGCATATTTAATGGCAGTTTTCTTGCTAAGCAAACCTTTTCTTCGCGCAATTTCCCATAGAGTTTAATATCAAGTAAACTTTATACGTGGCAATGATTATGATAGCATTTCAGAATACTTCACGCTTTCGATATTTTTCTATAGTACTGCTTACGATATAATGATATACGCACTGTTAGAAATTTCATCATGGAATTACGGTTAAATAGCCATCTAATTCACCGTTAAATTTACGGTTCCGAACATTTTTCTATCTTTACGGGTCCTAAACCATTTCCAATCAGCTTGGTTAAAGGGCCATAAATACAAAAGTTTACGGTTTTATAAGTATTTATAAATAGTTTCAAAACTGTAAATGTAAGTTTTTACGGTTTTTGAAGCATTTCGAGGCGTAGAATCTTCGAGGAGTAGAAACCGTAAACGAAGTGTGCGGGAATCAAACCCCGAGTGTATGGTGTACCAACTTTGCGCTCTAATCGTTCGGGCATCTACTACACCACTCAAATCGGTCGTTTATTTACCAATAAATCTTCTTTTAAAACAGGCAAACTGCATAAAAATTGAGATTTCAGTTTTTGATTGGATCTTAAGTCATTTTTGGTCTAAATTTGCTGTATATTGACGAAAATCATTTAATTTGCTGCGAAAATTAAAATACAAACAGGCTTCAGCAGCTCAAATTATGGGTTCACTAATTCGCAAACAGTTAGGGAATTTGATGTCTCCAATTTTTGATTTACGTGTGTATGTGTTTCTATTTAGTAACCGCTGCCTTAAGCCATTTTTTTTTCCCTCTTTTTTATGTATACATGCATTTTTGAACTGATAAATCTTTATTCATATTTTAACAACAACGTACGACCTGTAAGGTATCACAACCAAGATGGACGCCCGATTATTATTGACTACGAGACCTAGTGGCGCTTATAAATTACGGTTAAATAAACGTTCTTTAGGACAAACAGAGGATAAACGATTTGTTTTCACAATCAGTGGTTTGAGTATCATCTTTTTAATGGTTATTCAACTGTTGCAATTAACTATGGTAAAATAACAATAAAATAAATGGTTATAATACAATTTTCTTACGGACATTTGTAATGGTGCGAATTATGAACATACACAATTTAAGTGTGTTTTTTTTCCGAGGTACATTTCTTCTTGAAAGTATAGTACTGGTTTGTATGGTACTTTCAGTTATTTCAGTTGATAAATAATCAGCAACTGTCCACTAAGAAGTCTATTCTGGAATATAAAAAGTCCGTTCAGGTTTTATTAAATATGTTCTTACAATTAATCACAAAACATTTGATTTTTAAACGCAACTCTTTAGAATTTAAATTTCCATTTTTCTTTTCATTTTTCGAATGTGATATTTTACGAAACAATTTAATTTATTTAGAAGTTTAAATTCACAACATTCTTTTACAATGAATATAATGAGTAAAAAAATTGTCTTAAATGTCAAACGTGTAAAACCGAGCAACGAAATGAAATATTTCAGTTGCTTGTTTAATAATTCATGTTGTCTGTGGATGTGGTAAAAATGATAAATATAAATCATTTCTCAAGTTTATTCTTTCCTCGAGATTGTCTCTTAAGCATTCTTTGTTCTTAGTGTGAAGTAGGAGTGTGGCTTTAATACTTTTCATGCTATTCAATTCTTGACACCGCTTTTGAAAAATTTGGGTTGATGCCAAACACTCAATAGAAAACATAAACAGAGTTTCATTCAAGGATTGTTATTTATTTTTTCTCCAAGTTGGTGGTCGCATCATTACAATGTGGTAGAAGTTAATAAAAGTTTTATTTCAAAATGTTGTTCACGTTTGTTAAATTCAGCTTAAATATATATAGTGTTTTGGCTCAACCATATCCAATAAAATATATCAGTAATTAAATTAAATCATCTGCAGTAAAATGCTTTGAAATATTCCCACTAAATCATTTAAATGTTTTCAAATTATCTGTGATTTTTCAAAATTACAATTGGGAAAAACAATTTAAACAATAAATACTTTTTTACATCTATTACGAAAGACCAGCTGAGGAAACTTTATTACGAAGACAACATCAACGTTATCATATGAGGCGTTTCATGCGACAAGGGTAAATCCGTGAAAACTGTATTTGAAGGGAAGGAAAATAAATCTCAAAGAAATCGAAACTAGTTTAAAAGCAACAAGGGAGAATTGCCATGTCATGGAGAAAAAACAAGATGGAATTTAGCAGTAATACTTTTATTAGAATGAAAATGAGAAATAAAATTCATTTCAAAATGAGCAGTAATACTTTTATTAGAATGAAAATGAGAAATAAAATTCATTTCAAAATGCTTTTCATTTGAAAGTCAATATACATAAAGATCAGTAGTTAAGCATATAGATATAAAAAAATCCAAGGAGCTACTCTGGGAAAAAATCCATAACGTCATCCTCCTTTTCCGTATTTGGAATAATGTGACTATTTTCTGGTGCTTGGTGTGTGGTGAGTGTTCAGCTAGTCGAAGAAACGTCTAGAGGGCACATTCGCCCCTGTCCCACACACTATTTATCGCAGTATATCCTTTCTCACGACTTATGCGCCCAATCTCTACGTGTCAAAGCTTCAGATAGAAAAGGTGATTAAACCATCTCGTTTGTATCCCTGAGGTCTTCTATAACAAGGCTTTCTATTAGAAAAAAAATGGAGGGACTGGCGGAATTCTCCCTAGTCACATGGAACGCATCATATGCTAATAGTTCTATGAACAAGCCAAAAGTGAAAACAGCCACATAACGTGACAAAAGCTAAGTTTCTGCACAGGGTTCGTTTTATATTCAACTTGATCAGTGTAACAACTAGCCCCGGTCTTTCCTATGTAATTTACCGATTTTAATACAGTAAAACCCCGTTCTACAGTGCCTCAGTATACCGCGGTGGCTATCATGTCCCCCGACGTTCAAACCGCCGTTTATCATTGCAAATTAAAGGTGATTCCTTATTTACCATTACAAATTAGGCCAGGCCTAGCACACAAATATTCTAGCCAAAGAGCTCCCCCTCACCACACACACCAAAAGTTAGAGCCCTATTGTGATAGGCCTGATGTACACTTTTTTCATGCTCTATCTGTCTTTCAACCTAGGACGATATAGAGCTTGTGATTTCAAAATCTTGTGCAATCATGCAATCGCCTTAGGAACTGTTCAGTTCATTGCTTCTGTTCCATTTTTAGAAGTCTAGTCATGCGTGTGTAACTTCTTTTATAGCGCTTCCAGCTTTTGTATTTCAAATTCTATGGCATTCCTGAAAATAAACATATTCTGCAGTGTATGCAGGCTTAAAACATTGTTTCTTTGAGAAGTGCGTTCCTCCCTTTCCAAATCTATTTTTGTCTTAAGAACACTCCCCCTTCACAATCCCATGTTAATAACATAAAGATTTCTTTCAGCCCCTTCTTTCTTGGCACAGTTAGGTTTAGGTTTATAACATATCGCTCCATAGACTGATTGCGCAGTTGAGATGTGTGCCTCTTGCACAGCAATTACAATGAATAAAATAGCAGCAAAGGAGGAAAACAAAATTATACTATAGAAGAGGAGTTACGAGTAATTGATAAACCTCAACATGATGCAACAAAAGCGAGTATTATTTCGTGAATATGGTTCCGTGGTATTGTTTACTATACCGCGGTTATGTTATAACGCGGGTGCCAAATATGCCCCCCGACCCCCCCCCCGTTTTAACGGGGTTTTTCTGTACCTAAAAATTCTGAGTAATTTCCGTTTTGTATTTCAGTTACTTGTTGTGAATTTAAGTTTGTTAGATTAGAAAATGAACTGACGTGTATTTGTTTCATGAATAATTAGATCATTAAGTATCAGCGCAACTAAATTATCATGATCTTGAGCTTCGCGAAAATATTAACTACAGAAGCAAAATGTACAACTTAAGGGATTGACCCACCATCACACCAGGTTTTACCTTAGCTCCTACTTCGCTGCATATTAACTTGCCATAAGGTTCGTTTGTGAGACTGAAGCAACTCTAGCGCGACTCCCTTCATTGGACATCCAGTCTTTGCTTTTGTTAGGCCACTGTCAACGATGCCTAAAATGGATTACTGTAACACTACATACCAAATGTAGCATTGACGAAAGTAAGCCAATGGAGACAATTCATCGCGTCGCATGATAACGATGATCGCTGATTTGGTTACCAAATTTTTAATTGAATTCTACTTAGGGGTTCACATGACAGCGATGTAATTATATTATACCCGAATATAATTACATCGCTGTCACGTGACCTATGACGTTGCATTAATTGCCTCTATTGGCAAAATTTATTCAAACGCGTTTCTCAGTAAACCAGGAGGACACTAGTCGTATGTTTACCATGCACACTGATCCTTTTCTGATTTCAAAACCACAGGAACGTATCACTTGTCATTTTCCCCATTAGCTGACCGTCTCCACCCTTTTTTTTTAGCCAACTTTCCGGTAAAAGTTTAAAAATAATACAATATTAAAGTCTGAAATAAGGCTTAATATATCTTAAAAACATCGTTAAAAATAAAGAAAAGTCAAAAATAAGTGAAGTAACTAAATTAAGAATGAAATTTGAAAGTAGGGTTTAAAGGTTGGGGAAAATGTGTGTCTGTCGGTCTGTATGTCTGCCTGCCCCTTCCCCTAATAAGTTTTGAGGTAATAGTCCAATTCGAAAGTCTTTCTTTTATTTTGCATTCAAAAAATCTCGGTGAGGACATCTAATTTCTATTTTTTGTTTTTTGATTTAAACGATTTTTTGTTGAATTTTGAACAATTCAAAAATATCACATTATCGACTACGGGAAAATGTGCAACTAGGTACATAAACCCTGAACTTCAAAACAAAGTTCCTTCAGACAACATTATTGGAAAGAGCTCTCGGCGAAAAATATTTTTTTAACTGAAGAATTTTTGTTCAATTTTGAGAAGTTCAAAAAATGTAACATTCGCGCCAACGGGGAAATTTCAACCCTATATAAATCCTGATCTATCAGGCGGATTTCCTTTGTACAAACTTTAGCGGAAAGATCCTATGACGTAGAACATGTACAGATGCGAGATTAATCCAAATCTAAAGGAGCCTATTTTCCCATGAAATTATTTAATCTAGATTTTACGGCTGTTTTTAATGAAGGGATGAACAAATGAATGAGTAAATGAATAAATGAGTAAATGAATAAATAAATGAATAAATGAATGAATAGATGAGTAAATAAATGAATAAATAAATGAATGAATAAACACATAAAGGAGGGAATGAACGAATGAATGTGTATTAATCGTTGGACAAAGTATATTTGAAGTAATTAAGAACTGAAGCTAAAAGAGAAAGAGAGAGAAATAGTTAGATTATAAATTTGATGTTGGTGTATATGGGATAGTAGGGGCGTATAGTTGTTTACGGAACTTCTTGTTTACACATTGTTTTCAAATCTTCCTAATTTCTGGTCTTGTGGGCACTTTCACGACCGAATTAACCAGTCTGGTCTTTACGCTTTATTGTTAAGCACGAGGACCGTATATTGCAGTTTAGTGTATTACTTCTTGACAAGCTTAAATAATTTCGTAGAGTCCAATCATCATTGATACAGAAATCTTACAGCATTACAAAATAAAATTGAACTCATACTATTTGTTGTTTCGCAAAGATGGCACTGTAAATATATGAGAAAATGTAAGTTTACTTAATAATAACACAGCTTAACAGAATAAAATATGACCTTTTAAATAATATATTCAACGACATTTGTATCTCTTTTTATATGCCTGCATCTCTTACTGTTCAGTAGAATTCTTTCGAAAGAAAATGTTCTTTTGTGACTGAATCTTGAGTGCACTTAAGGGATTTCTCAAGGATTTGTTTTTCTTTACCACTAACTCGCTGTACGTAAATATTGGTACTCTCATTTCTTTTTCTGTATCTTTCGAAATAACTGTCAATGACGCATAACTAAATAGTTTGAGACATGTAGAATGAAAAGTTTTTGAAATCTTTTTAGTGAGTTTATATTTATTTTGAAGTATTTACTCTTTATAGTTTCTGAAAAATAGTCAATTTTAAAACAAAGTTATTTCTTTTAAAATATGTGTATATTTTTCAACATTGTAGGCTTAATTTTAGACGCCATTTGCTCAGCATTTTTCACCTGAGTATTGATTAAAGACAATTAACATTTCCTTCTTCCTTTCATAGCTTCGATTGCTCTCCTGTAGTAGTACTTTTTAGAAAGACGGCAGGCGCAATTGAAGGCTATGGTGTCGCAGCATGAAAGCTAAAAACCAAAGTTTGCATGTACAGTCAGACGTCGATATAAGGTCGCTTTTCTAAAGATCCGGCTCATTAAATAACAAATGTGTATGAGTCGGATATAAGGTCATCCCGCTTATGAGGTTATTTTTGAAGTACCGACGGGGGACCTTATATCGAGGTCTTACTGTGTTATAATGCAAATGTGTTGCATGAAAACGTTAAAAAAATTTAAATCAAGTACGATGTGACAAATAAGCGAAAGCGCTAACCATCTCCGAGCCAACTTGTAACAGATCACTATTTTAGTTTGAAGAGTCTTACGACACAGAAATCTGGACGAATGATTTTATCTGGCACTGCTTTTTATCAAATCTTATAGGCTAATTTCGAATATATATATATATATATATATATATATATATTGATACATTGATCCATTAATATGAGAGACTGGAAATATTACTTTGGAACAATGTGAAAATTTGCCTACCGTGGTCAAAATAAAATAGCCCGTCCCTAAACGACTACAATGCACATAATTTAACCAAATCTCACTCGCTGAATATGACAGACTAGACTGACTTGAAATAGAGGAGGCCGATATACTAATTTCTTAGATAAAGTATTACATCAGTTTTTAAGGATTATACATTAGTAAATCGGTATGTATAATCCTTAAAATAATATCTACATAAATCTTCTAAATTCATTGTTGCTAAATCCTTTAAGCACCTAATCTGCCTAAATTATATTTTCTGTAAAATGGCAATTTAATTTTCCATTCTTATTTGTGAAAATGATTTTTTGACAGTTAAACTTATTGATTTATACTGATTTTTTACTCAGGGAGCAAATTTTCAGCACACTGCGTATTCTTTTCCCTGAAGGTGTGTATGCTTAAACTTACAATTAGACACGGTTAACTTTATCCACCTTGTAACATGCTATTGAGACCACTATAGAATAAATCCCCTTTATTAACCATCATTAACACAATTATTAACGGACTACAAACTACATGCTCGTAAACGTCGCTCAATTCTGTCACTTCCAGGCATTCTCTAAATAGCATATATTTGTAACATAGCATATGAATTGTAATTATGACTTCAGATGCTTTGCTACTGGCAGCATCTGATCATATAACTAATATGTCTTAATATTGACCAGAACAGGGCTTTGACCATTACTAATTGTGATGAATTAAGTTTACGCATTTAAAAATAATGAGGTTGATGGTAACTATTTCAGCCGATTGTTGTGGGCATTACAGAAAAAAAACTAGTGCGTAAAATATTTCAGATTGGTAACTCTTATTCTGAATTATCCTTTTACAGCATCATTTCCACAATAACAATACTCTCGTAGTATGGAAAGCGGTAATTTGGTCTACTGTTCTTGAACAGATTTCCACGACTTCTAGATAACGTGCTTTTTAACCCTTTGGCCCCGAACGGTAGTTGGTCCGAACGACTAGGCATCACCTGGATTGATAAATATATCTCAATTTTGCATGGCCAGTTGCGTTTTAAAAGTTTTTAAGTCTTTCAGGAAGAAAAATATGATTTGAAAAATTGATAACATTCTCATATTGCAAATGTCGGTCTTTTGTTTGTGAGCACGCAAGGTTAATCACGTCTAATTTGTGCACTTCCACAGAAGAACAGAAAAGTACTGACGCCCATGGAAAAGGGAAAAACTTTTGCAAATATAGGAGATCCGCTCATTCAACAACATAAACGAAGGCGATATATCTTTTGTTCTCAGAGAAACAAAGAAAAGTAACCATTTAGCATATGGCCACTGTGTGAAGTGGCATTTTGTAATTGTTACTTTATACCACATCAACCTGTAAGTCATCTAATAGATGTGATGTGTAATAATTAGAAGCTCCAACATACTTACTCCTCGGGAAACAATTTTTCGGAATTGCATTTTTCATTTCTTTTTAGACTGAAAATTTTTATGTGTTGCATTAAAGTAGGTCACATCACAATATATTTATAAAGCTTTATTCATTGAAATTGAAGTTACTTTTGTAAATGTAAGAAACTTCTTTTGGTTTTGTTTTATTTGTTTCTAAGACTTTTATTCATAATTAGATTAAATTATTTCTATCATAGTTATATAATAAGATTTTATTCAACTTTTTTATTACTGACTTCTATAGCAGATCCTTTGCTGTAAGACCTATTTACGGTGTTACTTGGCGCGGAGTGTACCCCTATTTTAATTTCTGCAACATCAGATGCTTCTTCTTCAATCACACTACGTACGTAATATTTTAGTTCAAGACCCACCTGATCACTAAACAGCCTAAAATAATATATAAAAACATGTCCAACACATCTAAAGTCAAATACGCCGAAAGCAGCAGGATTGAATTCGAAACAAAATTAAAACGTTAACTGTATAGAAAGTTGAAGAATTTTTGATAGGACCAGAAATAATGCAATACAGTGCATAGAAGATATTTTGAAAGGGAACAAAGAAAAGTAGAAAAGGTTAATTTTGATATTTTGAAGGTTAATTATTACACACCACAGGAAATAAACTAAAGTTTAAAAAATAACCATATAAATACAAAATCTTTACGAAACGGAACCAGAAAAATGTTTAGTAATAGAACATGGCATAAAATAGTCTATGAAAGAATATATTGGACAGCTCAAGCAGTCTGATTCTACTGAAAATCTAGTAAATTTAACTTTATCGAGAATAGCGATTTTTAAATCTGTTTCAACTATTAAACATTGGTGTAATCAAGAAAGTCTCTACTAGAGTCAATTTTCAAGCATCGTTACACCCTACTATTTCGTCGACATAATGGTAAGTTTGCGCATCTACGATTGCCATGGATTCCACGATGTATAGGGATCTAATGTAGAGCTATGTTTTTCTCATTGAGGGACAATTCCAGTAACAGTCTCCAACATTCAAGGACTACAGACGATGAAAATTTGAGGTTGGCATCGAAGACTGCAGCACAGTCCGTGAGTCACTACATATAACAAACAGATTTAGATATTCCAGTCCCCACCATATAATCCCGTAAAATTTTTTATGTCCAGAGCTTTTCTCTTTAGAATCGGGATCTGTAGAGGTTCTAATACGAAACTGTCTTGGGTAGACATCTTGATTCCTGGGCGAATAATTCTACAGGCCATAAAATATGGCGGCCATTTTGGTTCCTTGCATCATTTGGAATTCAGCAACCAATCAACATATTAACTTAATTTTGGCTTTAAACTTTGGTTTTTGGGGTCTAAGAATTCAAATAACATATTATTTAAGTCATTAAAATAACCTTACTACCTTTTTCAGTAGTTTGCGTGGAAATGTATCCGATAGCTGCTGTTTAATATTCTGGTTGCAAAAATTGAAACTAGAATAAAACAATTCTCAATAATACTAAGTTTCAGCTCGTCGTTATTAGAATTATCCGTTCCTTTTATTGGTAGAACTATATAATAAGAGCAAAATATAAAATTAAGCAATAAAAAATGAATGAATACAAACATGCTATTTGATTTTGCATTCCTTGGTGGTACATTTGAGAAAAGTTGTGCACTTTACAATAGCAGTTTTGTAAGCACATCTTTTGGAGACAGGAACCTAACATTTGCTCACACACGGGCATTCCAGTGGCAGGAAATTCAAAATTTTTGGGGTCACAGCACCCTATTAATATTTTCCCAGCAAAATGGTGCGGATCTTTTATTAATTGTTTATCTTCAAGAAGCGGATATTCCGTCTTTTGCGCTAAAAAGCTCTTAGAATATTCCTTTTAACTGACCGGTGTCGGCGGAAGTTCACTCAGTGCACTGACTTCTTGTATTCATTAAATCGTAGATCATCAAATGTTTCACGTGTTGAATGAGCTTTCCAGACTCGCACTAGGTATTTCTCCACTTTTTCATAATCGCACTCGTCCTGTGTCTCTGCAAAATCTGACAAATAGGAAATGGGATTTGATTTTATAGTTGAAATTTTTGTCCCTAATTTTCCTAATTTCTTCATTACCTTTAAGAACGTGAGCTTTCGAGTGTACTTTGGCTAGCAGTTGATTTAGTTTTCTGATAAGAATGTTTGATGGGCATGAACCGTCTATTTTTTTCTATTTCGAAAAGTGTCATAACTTATATTCCTTGGCACATCCATGTTGGTGCAAATCGAATTAATAGTACTACACGTCTGTATCATTCGAAAGCGCAATCACTCGTTTTGCGCCATGTTAAACAGCCCAGTGTTAGTGTGGAGTAATTCGTAAACTCCTTCCTCTAACATGTTATTAAGCTCTTTAATGTCCTTTCTTACTTCTACGAAGAACGTAATTTCAGGTTGCAACTCATTATTAACTAATGAAGGACTATAAACTGAGGAAAATATAGCATGATATACATAACTTTCGAATACAACATGAAGTTCCTGCAACGATCATACCGACATCGATCCGTGCAGAACATTGTTGACGACTTCTTTAAAATTTTTCACTTTCTTTAACTTTACCATTAGAACTTGTGACGTGAAATCAACAACAAGTTAAGTTTTTAGGGATGATACTTTACTGAATAGAAAGTTTTGGACGACAGATATTTCTTCAGCTAACAACAGGGTTTGCCGGGGTTTTTTTTGCCCCGGGAAAAACCGGCCGGACTAAATATCATTGCGTCCACTTTTTTTCAGTAAACAGGAAATTAAAAATTAAAAAAGCAGAAGTGATCTAAAATAAATATGCTGAGTATTCCCAGTCAAGGAATAAATTCTACGCTATAATATCATACATGAAATATTTTATGGATTAAATAAAATAGATTAATGATTTTTAAAAAATAACAATAAAATTAAAGAGTTCAGTTCCTCTAGAAGCTTTTTCAAGGAAACATGTTTATAAAACAAGTATACAAATATTAATTGATAATGATAATTTAATTCAGAGTAAATTATCTGTTTTGTAATAGAAAAATATCAATTACAAAACATGTAATTTTCAGTAAATAAAGCGAAAATAAAGTTACATTTAAATGATATCTATGAGTATATCATATAAAACTATTTAGTACCCATTTTACTATGGAGCAGGGTTGGGTTTTCCGTTTTCAGCAGAAAACAATTTTAACAGTACAGAGGAAGAAACTGGAAAAATTCGGAGCAAATGGAAGTAACTAGTAGAAACAAACAACTAACAGAGAAAAAAAATCATTCAAAATTCAAATATATGAAATTAGCCTAAATAAATTCTTAGAATAAATCATCAAATGTAAAGTAGGAGACTTTGTTACTATTACAAATGTTATCTTTGGGAAAATAAACTACTTTTAATTGCAAACTTTAAGTTTGACACGTTTATAACGATTTTAGAAAAGTGCAATGTTACAATTTTGAAGGGAAAATGTTTTTCCATTTATATGATTTCTGTCAGGAAAAATATCAAATATTTTCTATAAAAATACAGTACTATAATATTAAATTATTATTATGATATTATAAGTACACTTTATTGTTAAAATATAAAAATATATATTCATTCTACCATTTGTATCTTAATGCTAATTTGAAAATACTAATCTTCAAACATCTTTGATTAGGTTACTAGCTTAAGCTATTATTAATCTAATGAAGTGTATGTAGCATAGTAAGTATATTTTTAGCCAATATGTTTATTCAATTACTTTTATAGTACAATCTTGTAAGTGAGCCTGGAGATTACACCTGAAACTTCAAGATTCACTTCGTAGAAAGTAGATATTTGTATTCATTTTCATTCATTCAACGTTTAATTTTTATGAAATATTATCCGACCAAAGCTTTTCCAATGCTCTTTTATAGCATATTTACAGTGTGTAGAAAATAGTAAATTTTTAAAGTTAATATTACTTTAAGCACATTAATTTGTGAGAAAGAATTAAAGCCAGTCAGGTGGTCTACCTGACCAGAACATCTATTTCTACATCTCAGAAGTAGTTCATCGGACATCTACTACTTCTTCAAGACCCAAGGCCTCGTAATCTGAGAAGGGCACAACAGTGCTTAGCTCCCATGGGAGCAGCTGTTGCGCCAGAGTTGAGTTGAGAGAAAATTAACCCATATGTATCTATATATCGTATAATATATTCAACGATATGCACATGTAACTATATTTTTCCTGTTAATAAAGGGATCTGGTATGAAGTTAATGTTCGAAATGACAGGTCATGAGCTATAATTTGCAACAAAAAATTTATGTTTGCCAAATTATCTTCATTATTATTCGTTTTCTTGAAAATAAACAATTTTTAAATGATCTGCATGATTTTGCTGGAAAAACATTAACGGGGTGCTGAAACCCCAAAAAATTTTGAATTTCCTGCCACTGGAACTCCTGTGTGTGAGAAAATGTTAGGTTTCTGTCTCCAAAAGATGTGCTTACAAAGCTGCTGTTGTAAAGTGCACTACTTTTGTCAAATGTACCAACAAGGAATGCAAAATCAAATAGCATGTTTTTATTCATTCATTTTTTTATTGCTTAATTTTAGATTTTCTTTTATTATATAATTCTACCAATAAAAGGAACGTATAATTCTAATAAACACAAGTTGAAACTTAGTATTATTGAGAATTGTTTTATTCTAGTATCAATTTTTGCATCCAGAATATTAAACAGCAGTTATCGGATACATTTCCACGCAAACTACTGAAAAAGGTAGTAAGATTGCTTTAATGACTTAAACAATAGGTTATTAGAATTCTTAGAGCCCAAAAACCAAAGTTTAAAACCAAAATTGAGTTAATATGTTGATTGGTTGCTGAATTCCAAATGAGGCAAGGAACCAAAATGGCCGCCATATTTGATGGCCTGTAAAATTATTTCGCCCAGGAATCAAGATGTCTACCCAAGTCAGTTTCGTATTAGAACCTCTATAGATCCCGATTCTAAAGAGAAAATCTCTGGACATAAAATTTTTTACGGGACTATATGGGGGGTGCCAGGGCTAAGAGAACTTATTTAAGTGGAAAGTCACCTGAGATAGAGCTATCCTGATCGCCAGAAACTTCCCCATCAATTGCGGAGACAAATGTGCCCGATGGGTTTGCAAGTGAAAATGAAGGGAAAAAATCCTCGCTCCAGCATTGGATTCTTCCTGCAACCGGGAACCGTCAGTATAGACTCTTAGCCACTCTGGCGCTGGATATAATGTATTTATGATGTCACAAGCAGGCGCCTTTAGGATTTCTGAATCTGTGACCCTCTTAAGAATTTTTTCGGAGAGATTGAGGCATAGGCGAACATTTGTAGTCTCAATAGGGCAAATGGGCATAGGCAAAGGTTCCGGTTCACACTAACTCGGAGTCGCTCTTTAATTCAAGAACTCCTTGAATTAACCCTTGTTGGGTTTTTAAGATCCTATCAATATTAACAGCAATACCATGATCATGTCAAAGTTCCAAATGACCCGGAATTCTCCTTATTTTTTCCCATAACAAAAGAGTCTTTTCCTGGATTTTGAATTAATGGATTATACATTAAACATTGATACTATCGAAAATACTCTACAAGAGTCAATTTTCAAACAACGTTACACACTCCCAAATTTCGTCGACGTAATGGTAAAGTGGCGAATCTGATAAAATTAAATTTTTCAGCAGAGCAAATAGTAACTTTAAATATTTTTATTTAATCAGGTTTTTCTTTGAGGAATTCGTTGTCTCTTAGTATGCATTTCCAATTATCCTAGAAACGTAACGACATTTTAATACTTACTTTGTTTTAAGGGTCTAAATGCAGTTTCTGAACCTTAGCATAAAGATTCGTACTTTTTCATTGTGTCAAAAGATTTGAAATCTTGAAAATTATGTTGTTTAGCAGAATGTTTAACAGCTGCATAACATGTTATGAATTACTGTATTTGTATGACTTGCGTGATAAATTGACATTACGATATTGTACATTGAATCATCATTTTGCATTACTCCATTTTTTTCACACCACCTTGGGGGAAAGTGTCAAATCTTTCGTGACGGTTTTCCGTAATTTGTATGACTGAAAATATTTTTCTAAAATTACCCCAAATTATTCAGGAAGTATGTAATGTCAAGATGTAGCTAAAAATAAACATGAAACAATTATGGTTTTGCAGCTACGTGACTTCAAAGTGAACAAAAATAAAAAATGACTCATTTTACCTCACCCTACCATACGTCACAGTACTTTATTTTCTATGAACAATGTTTCTAATGGATCTCATAAGGTGCCACTGAATAGTGAATACGTATGCTGAACCATGTAGTTAATAAAAATAAATTTTTGTGTTAAAAAGAAAAATAAACAAAATTTAATATTTACCAATTTATTCCCTTGAAGCACGAGTTTTTTTTCCCGGAAAAACTGGTAAAACATGATCGAGTGTTTTTTTTTTTGACAGAAAAAAAAATAGGTATAGTATAAATTGTTTTTGGCAATTACTGTTGTAGGGGGTAACTAGAGAGGGGTGGGGGTGGGGTAAAATGTATATAAAAATTATTATATTAACAAAGTGTAAACGGATCTCAAACGGGCACTAGAAGTAAAATAACATGATAAACAAGATCGCCCGTGTGAGACACGGGCATGTGCAAATTTGCCGGTACGTTTCGATCGTGTCAGACGCGGGCAAATGCATTAAGGGGTTAACATTTCTGTTTTTGAACATAACTTAATATCTGATTACTAAATACAACGCTTCTTTTAAAGAAAGACACTTCAGAAATTCAACGTTATGTATTTAAAATTTTATTCAATAAACTGAACAAATAAATAAATCGAAAAAAAAAAACAGGTTTTAAAGTTTCAAATTACTAAATTCATTAGAACATAATTTTTAAAACTAACTTGCAATGTTACATCTCATTCCCATTAACTAATCGTAATTAAAAGTTTAATGAGTATACTTATACCATTGAAGTTTGATTATTTTGTGTTTATGAGCTTTTATATAAATTATTTGAAAGTGTTTGGAATGCCAATTTATTTGGGATTTGTTCATTTTGTTTTCAGCTGTACATTAATTCAGTCGATTTAATGAATAAAGGGCAGATAAATCCAATATTTATTATTCTAAAATGTTATTAATTTGCGGTTTGTTAATTTAAAAAATAATTTTCTTTTCATTCTGCTCATTTTGGAAACAAGAAAATGTAGTTAGTTAATGTAACTAGTTTTGTCCTTTATTTCTATGATGAGCCGTCATTAACATAATCAGGCACTCGTTCTTAAAGAAACTAATTTTCACGTTTCCATTTGTTTTTATTAGCAAATATTAATTATTAAAGATTAAAAACTATACCGAAGTTTTCGTATTCTGGCATTCATTGAGTGTTGATAAAATAATAAACGTTATGTTAAATTTGCACGATTAAAAAAATTTACATTAGAATAAGGATGTTTAAAAATTACAAAGAAACTAAATTAATAATAACTACAAGCATACCTTCATAAGATTAAAAGTAATTACTTATTTTAATCGCTAAATTAGTAAAATTTGAAGGAAATTATAAATATAATAATAATATTTTCCTATTCGTTCAATATAATTGATTTAACGCTAAAAAATATAATTGCAGCAGAACCCGCTTGATGGATTATCGGTTGAAGGAATATTCCGTTTAATGTAATAAATTTTCAATGTGCCAAACCGTAGTAGGTAAATGTGGGACAAAGCGACATAGTTAAGATAAATTGCATTTCTTAAAATAAACAAATTAGAAATTTATTTTAAAATAACTATAAAATAACTACTAATAATATAACTATGAGATTTATAATAGAATTTGCATTAAAATATTATATTTAATTTTATGTAGTAAATTTTCACGTTAAAGTAAAACTAGGAAATTTTAATTTTGCCTTACTTTTAGGGAAAAATGCTATGGGCAAGAAATTTTTCGCCCCATGTTTGGAGAAAAATTATATGGGCAATGAAAGGGACCAAAATGGGCCTCATTCTTGGTGCAAATGAAAAATTGAAATATTTTCCTATGTGATAATCAACCCTTTGCTTTTGCATGTGGCCTTATATTAGTTTAAATAGCATTTGATTATTCATATTCAGAGGATTAAAAATACTTTTTATGAAACATGAATAACTAAATGAATGATGGATTGGTAAAACGAGAGATTGAATAAATGAAATTGATGGTAAAAAATGTAATGATTAATTAAATGAACGAATGAAAATATGCTTACTAAATGAGAAAAAGATTAATAATTAAATAAACAAAAAAATTAATTATCTGATTACTATGGAATGGGCAAAGTAAAATAAAAGACTACCCATATGCACATGACAATTTGTACTAAAAATTGGAAATCAAAATAAGCCTAACATACAGTAAATTAACACTATCTGGCCATTAGTAGGTCTTAATTAATTTTTAAAATATTAATAACAGGAAATTTATCATTTAATAGCGAAAAACATTTCTGACTTAACAAAATATTACAACATGAGCATCAAATTATGAAAATGGCTTGTACCAACAAATAGCTTAATTTTTAGAGTTAACTATTTTTCCAATGGAATGAACTGCATGCTGTTTAACATAGTTAAAATGTTATTTTGTAGATGACACCGCAGACATATTAAATATTTTGCCATTTCCCTTTGCCCCACATTATTCTATATTGTTTCCATACTCCTAGATAATGGAATATCCCGCTTATTAGAATAATTTTTCGTGGCAAATTGACTAGTCCATTAAGCGCGCTCGACTGTACTGTAAAAATGCTAATTATTCGGTTTGTTATAAAAAAGTATTTATGTTTCACGATACGGCAAGGTTGAGCGAAGTTTTACCGGATCTTTTAAATTTATTTTTTATTTATTTATTATTTTTATTTCCAAATCTGCCACCCTGAGAAACGTTGACCACCATGTGCGACCAAATTATTAGGTGTAAGACTTCAAGGGAGATAAAATCTTCATGCTCCGCGTGACAGTCAAAAATGACAAATTGAACCCCAAAAATGCTATTTCAATATAAAGCCGTTTGGAGTGAGATATATAATACATGGAAAAAACATTTTTACTCACGTGACGGGTTGAATGCTATGCGGGTTAAATTTCTCCACTTATCAAATGTTAGTTTGTATCATTTCAGACGCTTGACAACTTCACCACAAAAGGTCACCAGTTGTATTGAATGGAAGTTTTATCTCTTACGTTTTTTGGTTCCTGTTAGTTTAGTCATCGTGCTTTTTTAAACCCCCTAGCGTACTGTTATTTTAAGTGAAAAGCTCCTGTAAATAGTGCTGTTACTGTTGTGGAACTTCTCCTTCTTGGACAAGCTGTTAAAGGTATAATTTATGTTAAAGAATATTTGTTTATTGCACATTCCTGCCATATAATAAATTTTGATTGGTTTTGAAAAAACAAACAAAGAAACAGATATTTTTCAATTTTCATGGGCAATGTAACTTCTAAGAATTCATGATGTATTGGGATGTAATTGCTCAAAAAAAAAATAAATTTTAATCTAATGCAGTATATCTTTTGCTAGGTATTTTTTTGCACATCACTATGACCAGGGCATTTTAGAGAAAACTGAGGGCTGGATGTTACGTCAACTCTGACAAAAATCAAATTTGTTTGGCGATTGCCGAAGCTAAAATAGGCGGGCTATGTATTCCGAACGATGCTTATCTTTTCCAAAACTTTGGAAAAAGGGACAAATAATCGAAATTGAGGAACTAAAATATATTGCAGGGGATTATATAACTGTCTGCCTAGCGGATAACAAAACTTTATAGCGCAAATGGGATAGATTTGGTAGATTTTCACGCAGAATATCTGAGCTTTCTGAAAACACAAGACAAGGTAACTACCATTTTATTTTTACCTACAATTAATAAAAATAATATATTATACAAAATAATAAATAAAACTCAAATAAAAAGAAAATAATTTTCTTAGTGGTAAGGCGATTATTTATAATTTTTTCTAGTATACATTTATTAAGAAAAGTGTCATAATAGGTTTTTCTCTTCTTTTCACACTGCTATGATTATTTTTGGATATAATAAACCATTTGAGAGAGGATACTTTGCCAGAGTTTGGCTTCACATAGACCAGCGGTTCCCAAACTTTGGGGCGCGTACCACTAGTGGTAGCGAAGCCTCTCCAGGTGGTACGCGTGCAGGCAAAAAAAAAAAAAATGAAGAGGTTAAAACACAAAAACTCAGGATTGAAAAACGAATTTGCCCGATTAAAGTTGGGAGAATGTTGGCTCAAATTTAAAAATGAATTCCTGTTATTGTCAAGAAAGGCCATGCTATTCTTAATTCAGTTCACAACCACTCATATTAATGAAACTGCTTTTTCCAATATGATTTTTGTTAAAAATTAATATAGAAGCAAATGTCGACAGGGTGGCGTAGTGGTAAGGCGCTTGCCTCGTACGCCCAAGATCGCGGGTTCAAATCTGGGCCAAGACGGTGGATTTTCAAGATGCAGAAAATGGTCTGCGCCCATGTCGTATAATTATGCGGCATGTAAAAGATCCCTTGAGTAGACATTTGGCTTGGATGCTCTCGGCTAAATTAAATTCCTAGTGCATATTGCATCAATGAGAGCTCAGGTACCGCCATCTAATGGTAACTGAACGCCAACATTCTTAGGCGAAGGTACCACACTGATTGTGGTGCCGCTGAAAGAAACGGTACCAATTACTGGGGAACGCACTTGGTCTGCAATGGTTGAAGACTAATACCGCAGCCCCATTAGAAAGAAAAAAAAATATAGAAGCAAATTAAATGTCGACCCATATTAGAGGTTAAAACTAACATCTACGGAACGGGATATCACATCGCTTGTATCTGCCATGCATCAAACTTCTCATCAATTCTTTTGGTATTTTGCACTTAAAGACGTATTTCTAATGCTTTTTGGAAGTACGTATTAAAAATATATTTTATATATTTCACGTATTTTATTTTATATATATAGCTTTATTTTAATAAACGCTTTTCTCTGCATTAACTATAAAAAATGGCGTGAATGAAATAACCTAGTCGTCGTAGTATTTTTCTATCATCTTTTAGCGTTCTATTCTATATAATAAAGTTACATTAGCAGTGGTACGCAAATGGTTTGCAAGAAAAATGGTGGTACGCGAAAAAGAAAAAAAGATTGGGAACCGCTGACATAAACTGTTTCGTAGTTTTAATAATGAAGGCCAAACCATCGCTTTTCCAAGATGACTTATCCCACTTTGGTTTTCTCTTCTTTGGAGGAAGAATTAATTTGGAGAGGCATTGTCATATGTTTGTTTACTTTATAACATATGACACATCATTGCAAATGATAATTACAATATGCAATAATGCTATTTGAAGTTAAACAATATGCTTCGTCTATAACTATACGAGCCTAATTTCCTGTATACAGCAACATCAAATTCATAATCTAGCTATCTCTCTCATTTAGTTTTTAATTACATCAAATGTACATTTTGCAACATTTCGTTCATTCATGCATGAATTTACTCGCACATTCATTTATTCATTTCTTTATTCGCTCATTTATTTAATTATTTCCTTAAAAAAATATGGGAAAACAGACTCGTTTAGTTCTGGATAAACTTCGTATTTGTACATGTTCTACGTCTATTAGATCGTGATTTAAATAGAATTTAAAATCCCCACCCCCGTCGACGCTAATGCTAATTGTTTTGAACTGTTCAAAATTGAACAAATATTGTTCAAATCAAAAATATGTCACTTCTAGAGCTCCTTCGATAGAGCTCGTTCATACGACATTGGATTTTATATCCAGGAGTTACATAATTTGTTTCATATTTACCCATAGGAGCTAATGTTAATATTTTTTGAACTGTTCAAAATTAAACGAAAACTGGTTTAAATGAAAACATAAAATATGGAAATAAAATGTTTTCGCCGAGGTCTTTCGAATCATAAAATTCTCTCAAAAATTATTAGAGGGAAGTCCCCATCTCAAAACCTTGCTTTCATTTTTCAATCTTTATTTAATTATTCTACTTTTTGTCTCTTTTTCCTTCTTTCATACTTTATTTTTTGCTTTTACAAGAAGGTAGGCTAAAAATGGGCAAAATGCCGCCAGTTGACGGCACTTATCGACATAAGTAACATGTTTAAAATATTAATTACAATGATACCTTCAGCCATTCATAACATGTATATAAACATTTCGGTTCATTTCAACATTAATATCATTCCAAAAACGGAATTTAAAAAATGTATGTTATAATGTTCCTATCATACAAATTTGTGTACATACGTGTAGCTGCGTCATACCCGAATTTCTTTTCGTAAAATTCCTGCAACGATTGTACTTTGTTTTTAAATAATTTAAATTGCACAGTTGTTAAAATAAGGTGTATTTAAAAAAACAGTTATCAATTAGCAATTATGCAAGTTTAGCACTTATGAAAATTTAGTTCAGTGGAAAGGCTATCATATCGTGGCATGACATGGTTTGAGGGGAAAAGTCTAAAAATGATGTATGATCGCTAGTAATTCATAGCCGAAGAGTTCCCTCTTGACTTGTTAGCTTCATAATGCAAAATTAAAACAAGTTGATTTATAATCTACGTGCATGTATAGTAATTCGTTACATTTTGAAGTTAATTGAAGGCGTGTTTTCTCTAATTTTTAAACATAATTAATGAAGATCCAAATATATGTAAATAACTATTCACAAAAATACGAATAGCATGCTTTATGATTTATGGCTTATGAAACCGTGGTTCAAAGCAATCTCGTAAAATATTTGCAATGCAAATCAATTTTTCATCATCATATTCGCTTTTTCTTTTATTCTCGACTCACTAAACTAAAAGAAAAATTGCGAAAACTAGCGTAACTAACTCAATTTTCTTCCTTCCTCGATTGAAGAAGAATGATATAGCCTCTTTAAAAGTCAGCAGCTTGTCTCATTTAGTAGAGGGATGAAGGCCGGAAACTTTGATGGATGTACTTGACAGATGTTTCTGTTGGGTGCTCTTTCATAAAACAAGACGCGCTAGTGACTGGCAATCTGTTTCTGGATGGATTTCTGTCTAACCCTTTCCTTGACTGATGCAGTACTAAATAGCTTCCTGTAATATAGTTAAGATTTTTTTTCATGCTCTAGGGAGTGATAATACTGTAATGCATTCCTTAAAAATAACAATTAGAATACATACTTTTAGCACGAATCCAACAACCGAGCATTTTGTAGTGTATTGCATGTTATTAAAAAAAATATTGATTAAAATACTGTTTAGCATTTTCGTAATGAAATATTTTAAGCTGTATATTTTTCTTCTCAGCTTAAAATTAAAAGAGGCCTAAGGGACATGATTCAATTATGAAACCTTATTGCAAGGAAATGAGTCTGTGCCTTTAAATGTGAAGAGCACGGGAAAAAGATGTTATATTGTCGATCTTTTTCAGTTCTAGGTTACCATTCACCTATTACATTAATATTTCCAGGTTACGGTTACTGACACACACGATCAATATCATGATGCAAATAAACGCGTTTTCAACTCTAATAGTAGGAATGTCTCAATCAAGAGGAGCCTGTAAAATACCCCTTTTTGCAGCCACACAATTTATTACTCAAGCAATGAAATCTAGAGCGATGCAGAGTTTTTAAAAGAATTTTAAGTTAAAAAAACCAATTTGAAAAATTCGATGTTTTCAGTCATACTTTTGCTGTTGTAAAGGGCAAAATATTATTTACAAGCTATAATTAGTCATGGATGTCGAAAATGTATTGAGAAATCATTGTGGTTGATTTTTAAAATTCCCATGCAGTTAAAGTAACTGTTGAGAGAAAAATGTGTTTGTGGATTTTAGAAGTACACTGTAGGAAATTTCATCATAAAATTGCGGTTAAATAACCGGCAGCAGTCTGTCCATCTAATTCACCGTTACATTTACGGTTTGGAACATTTTTCTATCTTTACGGGACTAAACCATTTCCAATCAGCTCGGTTAAAAAGCCGTAAATACAAAATTTTACGGTTTCACAACCATTTAAAAATGGTTTCAAAACTTAATTTTTACCGTTTTTGAACGATTTTGAGTCATAGAAACCGTAAACGAAGCGTGCGGGAATCGACCCGGGAGGATGGTATACCAACGTCGCGCTCTAGTCATTCGGCCATCTACACCACTTAAAGCGGCCGTTTATTTATTAAAGTCATTTTTGGTCTAAATTTATTGTATATTGACTAAAATCATTTTTTTGCTGCAAAAATTAAAAGGCAAACAAGCTTCATTAGCTCAAATTATGGGTTTGCTCATTCGCAAACAGTTCGGGAATTGGATGTCCCCAATTTTTCATTTAGGTGTGTATGTGTTTCTATTTAGTAACCACTGCTTAAGCCACTTTTTTTCTTCTTTTTTTATAAACACATGCAGATTTGAACTGATAAATCTTTATTCATATTTTAACAACAACGTACGACCGGTACGGTTTCGCAGCCAAGATGGACGCCCGATTCTTATTGAGTGCTTGTAAATTACGGTTAGTAAAACGTTCTTTAGGTGAAACAGAGAATAACCGAGTTTTTCACAATCAGCGGTTTGAGTACCATCTTTTTAATGGTTATTCAACTGTTGTAATTAAATATGGTAAAATAACAATTAAATAAATGGTTATTTTAATATTTTCTTACGAAAATTTTTAACAGTGCAGAGAACATATTCGAATTTCGTTTTCTGTTGAGGTTTCTGAAAGTTTTAACTTGTAAAAATGTTTAAGAAAATGTTATAACTTGTTCCATGAATAATATCATTTTTTATTATATCGAAAAGGCGTATTAGAATTGTTTGTGTTAGAGCTGTTTTCAGTGAAAAGTTACTATAGCTGGTATGTATTTAATTTTAAAGTTTTAGAAGATATGCTGTTAAAGCTGCATTATGTTTATAATGTTCACTTTGCTACAGCCCATTGTGGAACTTATCAGCCTTATCTGCATATCTAAAACGTAATATTTTGAAAATACTTTAGCATCCAGTTATGTAATACGTTCCGTAAAAACATTGGATTCGTTTTCCCCCTAAAAACTAAGTAAACAAATTTACGTTAACCTACATTACTATGGCATAAGAGCGTAATTTTAGACATAATTTTGCTTCCAAAACAACTAATGAATTTTTTTTTTTTTTTTGATAAATAAATGAATATACATTTGAGTCCATAAACTTTTAGCTGTCTTTGGTGTTTTATCGTTTTACTATTGAACTTTTAAGAAAAGTTTAAAATTATGTTTTTCAGTAATAAGCGCTTGTGCAACAAAGTATCGATACGTAATTAAATACAATTAATGTGCTTATCATTGTGTAAGTAATTCTCATTTTGATGAACAAAACGCATTTTGTATCTCCTGTTTTTGCACGTAATTATTTATGGATAAAAAGATGTTAAAATACAATATTATACGCCCTTTCGCAAAAGGACATCAATTTTAATTTACTTCAATATACTTTTCTTTTCTTAACATCGTATACTAATGATGCAAATTCTATTTCCGAGTTTCATTACAGGAAAAAGAAAGTTCAGTTGATGTCTAGAACTATTCTCGTAACAGAGACATTGCCTTTGTTATCTGACTGGTCTGACGCATACGTTACAAACGCTTATTCGCTTAATGTTACTATGTTTCTTAGCCCATTTGTTGGGCAAGACCAGCAGCGAAAATACATTTAAGTCATACTACGACGGATGATTTGTTAACAGTTTTTTGCACAATAAATTAAAAAAGTGGAGATAGGGTGAAGTCCCTAACTCTGGTTCAGCCTGAACTTGTTGCAGAACGAGTAAATCGGAATTGAAGTTAATTATTCTCTATTTTATCTAGGATTTATATTTATTACTTAAACTTTGGCTCAAAAATAAGGCCGGTTACAATGGAGGCAACTCAAGCAACGTCATTGGTCACGTGGCACCGATGAAAGTGTAAACAAAAGAAGCTTTACATAGAGTTCGACAAATCTAATTAAAAACTAGGCTAAATAAACTTCTTCTGCATTCCATAAAACTAACCCTAAACACAACACTATAACTATTGTAATAATGAATAAATTTATTTTATAATGATTAAATTGAATGTAAATACTGGGTTATAATTAGAAAAAGCTGTGAAAATAATCTAATTAATTTTTAGATAACGAATTTTGCTTAGTGAGCTCTACGTAGAATTCAATTGAAAATCTTAGTAAACGAAGAGCGGCTATCACGTGACAATGGTGATCGCTCATGAGCAGCTATAGCGGTGAATTGCCTCCTTTGCAACAAGTTCAGTTCAGCATGTAATTTCTTCAAAAAGTAAAGTTTAACGTCTCATCCACAATCACGTCCCTGCTACCATCTGTAAACGACCAACCCACAATCCAAAACGAAATGCGCTATATGAAGCCATTTTAATAAAAACTATAGATTTTCGCGTTTTATTTATTTATTTATTTTTTTGAAACTTGAAAGCTCTGAGAATAAGCTAGTTGAAAGTATAGCTAAATAAAAGTTTTATTTTTAGTATATTTAATTTTTAAAGTTAATTCTTAAATTCCATCCCCCCCCACCCCCATCCAGATTTTTGACAATAATGCACATCTTATGAAATATATATAAGCATATTTCATTTTTTCACATGGGAACTACAAAATTATATACATTGTTTGTATCTACATTGGAAAAAAGAAGACCATATTGCATTAGCTATAGTACTAGAAATTCGGCCACAGTTCTAAAACATATTCTGTGATTTTAAAACAAGAATTTATTTCCATCGCTCGAACGCAACCGTAGAAATAGGACGTTTCTGCCGTTGCGAAATACTACTTAGAATGGATGACATACCCCGTCATTTTTACTAAAACTACTATAGCTTTTTTTTTCATTTATTTTACCTAAATGCAACGTTTTGTGGTCCTATATGAATGGGGAGTATTTGAAAAAAAGTTCTCTGAAAGTGGTATATGAGTTAAATACCCGGAAATGTAAAACTTTAACTGTGAATTTCTCATTTTGAGCTTAGCTACACATACCACATTTCAATTGGACGATATAATCTTTTTTCATTCAACATTGCAACTGTGATTTTCAATTAAAATGCTATACAAGAATTTAACAAGAGAAAATTTTGAGACGAGCCTACCGAACAACATGTCAGACTGCGGATCGGGGGGGGGGGGGGGGGGGGTTCGATATCCCCTCTCAATGAAGACCATGTAAATTTGGGGATAAGGGCCATATAAAATTCGTGGACCCTGAAGTCCCCCGAAACAGTTCCAAGGACACCGGGAGGCTGGAGATTTTTTATTCAATTCAGTCTCACATCTAAAACTGGTGATAGCATATTGTCGTGTGTGGTGTTGTCCGAGTACATTTCCTGTGAGGCAAGTCGTTCTTCACCCCTTGTGGTGCTTATGAAATAAAGGGACTAATTTGTAGCATTAAAATCGGGTGGTCATTACCACCTGGGCTTGGGGAAATCGAGTGGCATCAGAAACAACAACAGAATTTGAGCATAATACAGACTTCGACGGAAGAACGACTGCTCACGCTCAATATTTTATAAAGTACAGATTTATATTTTATTGATTATATGCCTAAATCTTAAATTGTGTTCTATTTTCGTAGATGTTACCCAGTTTAGATCACATTTTTTACATTTTATCAAAATTGTTTTTTTTTTTTTTTTTTTTTGTCAGCGCCTTGCTGACTGGAAATCGACGACCTCACCTCGCTTTCAGGCACAGCTAAAACAAGAAAAAAAAGTCAAGTAGAGCAACTGCAAATTATTTCAATACTAAAGTGGAAACCTTATCTGCCCTAGCAAAACAAACTGAATAAGTTATGGCCTCAATTTGCATTTGCCTCTTATAGTACTTATGAGTTTAACACATTTTTAATATGTATTATTATACTTAAAATATTGGTGCTTCGATTACGTCATACTTTTAGATCGCTTCAATTTATGTTAAAAAAGCTTCAAAATGATACTAAAGGAGCAATGCGATGAAATGTAAAGCTATTCACGAAGTACATGAATCAACATTTTTCTACTTTTCAGTAGTTTTGTTCAGTGTCAATGTGTAAAAAATGTTGGTTTTTAGATAGCATCGCAGTGTCAGATTGCACATTTACAATATATGAAAACATTCCAGCAAAAACTGTATTCAAAAAGATTGGTAAAATCACCAGCATCATGGGGGGTTTCTGGGCGCACTTGAGTCACTTGAAAGGAAACAGCAATAGAAACACAACTAAATGTGAAGCAAATTTATGAAACCCATTAAATGAACATTTTCCTACATATTTAGCAGTGTCGCTCGCTCTTGATGATTTTAGATCGATGACTTAAACTACGTGACGTGGAACAACACATAAATTGAGCGAAGTCATGTTTTAGTACAAGATTAAAATCTCATTTAAGCTATTCTTTGTCTAGTTCGAGGCGTGAAAAAATGTATTGTAGTATAAGAATACTCACTTTGAAATATACACAACTTATGTATAAAACAAGTCATGTGTATAAATATGCACTTTAAAGTTGCAACTATTTAATGTAAAATCATAAATTGGAAATACTGTCTCTAACAATTTGTTTTTTTCTTTGTTAAAGAATCAACAACTCGCTCGAATTTACTCGAATTCAGATATTGAAAGCGGAGTTGAAGGTACTTCTGATGCTTTCTTCTTCGTCTTCTTTTTTCCAATTATTTTTTTCAAGGTATTAAGCACATTCATTAATGATCGAAAAACTCTAAACAGAAATTTATTTTTGAAAGGCTTTGTGTGCTACACAAGTGAATTGACTTCAAAGATTTTCAAAAAATAAGTACTGTTTTCAAGACTTGCATGTAGGATCTAAAAAAAAACTATTTTTATACAATATTTGTATACAAGATAAAAAAATGTAATAAGTCTTTTCAAACCGTATAATCATTTATTTATAAATAGTATCTGTGCTGATTTCTATAAAAGACCTTTGCAAATAAAATGAATACATTTCCATAACAAGAGACTTGAAAGAACTATTTTCTTTCGACTAAAAGAAAAGAGGAATCTGACATTTTAAGCTTACCTCTTTGAATTCTTAATCTTTGAAATATTTTTAAATTCAAAGGCAATTAAGTACTTAAATTCCGGAAAATATAATAAAAGTTTTTGTTCAAAACTTTAGAAAGCTAATCTTATGAAAGCTTCTATTCATAAGAAGAGCTTCGTAATTTTATTGACATTAATGCATAATGGACTAAATATAAAAGCAGGGAAGTAAAAGAAACGTTAAAAGTAATATATATATATTTACACCTTAGTCATTTCAGTAAAACATTCATTGGATTTTTGATCTTCAAAAGTTTATTTTTCTTACCTTTGTGCTTTCATTTCAAGTTAGTAAAATGGTAAAAAGCATTTTATTTTTTTATAAATGCGTTGCATGATAAAGTTGATGTAATTTTAAACATTAATGTAAAATTTTTAAAACACATAGAATACTTGTTTTTAGTATAGCAATCTATGGTAAGCAAATAGCAAAACCCTTGAAATCCATAGATTTTTTAGCTAAGTACAGTGGTAAATGCTGAATGCTGATTTGATTAGGTTTTGCTTTCAAATCAATATAATGATTAAACCCTAATTTCAACTGCGCGAAAATGTGAAGTAAAGTTCATAGCCATTTTTAACATGTTAAATCCATCGTTGTTAAAGATAAAAAACCAGTTTTATCCGTCGGGCATGTACATTTTCATAAATTTTTATATACTCAACCTTTCAAGTTTCAAATCCCTCATATCGTAGAAGCTGAAGCAAAACCAATAAAATTCACTTTCATGTAGTATCGCACTGGTCTTATGTTCGAACTAAGTGAACAGAGCTACATATGAGGGACCCAGAAGCAAAGTGAAGTAAGTGAGAAACATGAAAAATTGGAAATAATGAAAATAATTAGTGCAAATGATGTAGAAAGCAATATTCTTTATTGTGGCAAGATATGTCAGTAATAGCTCCAACAGGTGATCCGCCCTAACATGATTTAAAAAAAAAATAACTTTAAAGGTCTCGTAAGATCCAAACTTTGAATGCGTTTTTCTCAGAGTCGTTTTTTGTGTGTGTGTGTGTGGTCACTTCCATCCCTTTGCTTCTCACTGCTTTATATGAAGTTTTAAAAAAAGTGGGTGGAAACCAATATTAACATTTACATTTTCTAAGACATCTATTAACCCTACACTGCGCAATTTTTTTGCGGTTGTTGTTTCAAAACAACAAATAAAAAATGCTTTCGAATATATATTTTCACGAAACTTTTCGGACAACTTATATTTATTTTATTTAAATCTTTTAAAATAAAATTCTTGCTTAAAAGGTGTAAGAAAATTTAAGAAGTTATTGTTTAAAAAAAATCATCAGTTCTTACGATTTTGTGAAAAAATATGAACCTTGAGCCCAGTTTACAAGATCTAGCGGAAACTATATTAACTAATATGATCTTACATACAAAATAAAACGAAAGAATGCGCCACTTGTTAAAAATATTACAAAACAAGAGCTTAGTGAACGAAAAATAGAGGTGTTGTTTAAAAACAACACGGTGCATTGTAGGGTTAAAATATTTAGTTAGAACAATTGGGCGTGTTAGACAAAAACATTGAGACATTTTTAAGTAATTGTGACGTAAGCCTTAAATACAAACAAACTTAAAAATAAAAGAAAACCTGCTATTGTCAGCCATAATATAACATTTATGACTGACAAACTCAAATCTGAGAAATTTTAAGTTATCATTTTCTTTAAAAAATATCCTGTTAATTCAATCGTTATTTATTACAATGTTTCATTAAGAAGGGATAATGAAAGAAAAGTACTGAAAGAAAGTATTTTGAATGCACTTACTAAGATACGTATGTCTTTGCAAATATATTTAGCTCTTTAATCTATGCATTGGAAGTATATTAATAAAAGCACTATTCAACATTGTTACCGAGATTGGTAAAACTAGGATTCAATTTGTTACATTAAACCTTCCGACTAAAATTTAGTTCCAATTAAAACACACATCGTGTACCATATAATTTATAGTAGAACTTGTATACAGTAATTATTGCAATGAATTGCCATTATCTGAGTAGATTGAAATGATAACAATTACGTTATTAATCCTGCGTAATAATCCGTAATTTATTAATGATAATAAACGCTTACTCTCCCAAATACAGAAGGCGCAATTAATGAATAATAATACGCACTGAGTACAATTTCGTGCACTGAGCAATTTAAAGCATCTAATATGTGAGCTAGATTAGAAACAGTTAATAAATTTCTAAAATACAAAGTTCATTTAAAACCGAGTATGTATAATTCAAGTTGCATTATAACAGACACTTTAAGTACTAATTTTTACGAATTTGAAACATTTTTATTTTCTAAAATTAATAAATATTTAAAAACAAATTTCAATATTAATTTTTTTAAAAATCTTAAACGGTTTTGAACTTTTTAAAATGTTACATTTTTCCCTCCGAGTCATTCAAATTGTACATACTATATTTCGCTTATTCTGTGGCTATTTTATTAACCGTTTAACGCTATGATACTTCCAGTCTGTGAAAACCTGCGCGGTAAGTTTTTTTTTGCAAATATGAGATATATTTAAAATTTTCAAATACTGCGCAATATATAGTATAACTCACCAGTTATGATGAAACTGACTGCAAATGGAATGTCCAAGGGTCTCAATGTTTCCGCAAGTGAATAGGTTTTAATGAGTTGTACACTTTCAAACATGGCATCGAGTTTTTCTTACCGTAGCACGTCCGCCATTTTGAGCGCCGTGGAATATACTCGAACGTCGCAGTGAAAAGGTTAGATCACATAGCGGCTGAAATTTAATTCATTAATAAAATTAATTACTTTATGACATATTTACTCCGTATTTACAACAGTAAACTTCGTAATCCTGAACCACAACAAAAATTGTGCTTACTTTACGTTTGTATTGATCTTTTTCGTGACTAAAGAATATTTTTTTTACTGAATGAACATTTTGACGACTAAATAGATTTCGAATGTTGAGGGACGAGTATTGAGGATGAGAAGCATCGTTTTTTAGCTCTAGTGGATTATGAAATGCAGTTTGTTTTTAAACATTTTTGAAGCATTTTCTCCACGGACTATATAATTCATTTTATTTTTCTATTTTTTCTTTACTTTTTTATTTATGTATTAATGAATTTATTTAATTTTATTGTTGTCAAGCTGTTTATATATCTTGTATAATTCAAAATATGCAAGATACATAAAATGATTGTAAATGAACATATATTTCATTTAGCTATTTTTTCTTTCGTTTTCCTTGATGTTGTCAAGCCTTTTATATACGTATCTTGTATATCTCAAAATCCTTTCCAAATACAATTCTTTTCCAAGGTTTATTTTCATTTACATCACTAAGCACAACTAAGAATACTTCATACTATTTTTCGTTTAAAAGTTGCAAAATCATCAGTTCATTTTATTGTCCAATGCACATAAGTACGTTTAAATATATAAGACCAAAAACAGATTTCTACAGATAATATAATATTTTCTGAAACCAAGAACAGACGGTAATTCGACTACTAAACATTCGCGTTTGTTGTAAAAGCTTTGTATTGTTGTTACAGATTTAAGAAAAAACATATTATTCGTAATATTAACTGTTTAAATGTGACAATGTTTTAAAATTTTAATTTTATTTTAACGCCAGTGAACTGGCAGTGTTTCTAGACTTGTCTGTGCCAGATGGGGAAAAAAAGACAGCTTATTTTCTTAAAGCATATGGATTATGCTTGTAGCTACAATTGCTATATCGCGTACAATAAATCACGATTTTTACGGACTTATTTGTCTTCACAGCATTCGCACATTTGCTGTACTAAAATTTTCTAAACTAGTACATGCGTTAAATGAGTTATGTGCATTGCACAATGCAATTTATTAAATTAATTTCCCTTTTTTTTATTATTTAAACGTAGATTTTGCAAACCAAATATTTATCTTAATTTGTAACCAAATATTTAATTTAATTTCTTGTATGCCACACTTTTAAATCCAAAACGAATTTGTTTAATTTGTGATAAGCTCTGGAGCTTTCTTTCCGATTATTAAATCGCAACTCACGTATTTTTCGCGAAGAACATTCTATTAGTATTCGAGGCCTTCGCACGTTATGTAGTTAAAGTTGGAATAAAATGCAATTACCAACAAATGAAGTATAATTAAAAATGAAGTTTCCCAAAGATTTTAAAAATTCAATTAGGTGCTGAATTTTAAGAAGGAAGCAGCAAACCTAGTTTTGCTTTTTTCGGAGTTATTGTATGATTTCTTTTTTTGTGGGTTATAAGATTTGTTGGTATTTTGCGTAGCGGGTTCGGATTTTGTTTAAATTGACATTTTTACTGATGTTAATATTTAAAAAAAAAATCTCTTCGATTTGACAATTATAGGAATCGTCTAAGCTGAGAACGAGTGCATGATGTTATACCGTAAATTAATGTAGGCGTCGAAGTTTAATTGATTTCCGCTAGGAATTCTAAAACACTTCAAGACGAAAATTATGTATGTATGTATAATTTTGCTGTGTTAAAGTATCTGAAGTTGCGTTATTTTATGAATTGAATTAATTAAATTAATTTGAGTTTGATATATACGAGAGAGTAAGCTCGTATAGTTCCAGAAAGAACATCTTGTTATCGTTACGTTCTCTCTCTTTTTAAGCGTACACTTTCATAATATTATTTTAGAAATTATTATTATGAGTTTTATATCTAATGCCTTTTCCCTTTTTATCAATCTTCGGCGTTCTCCACAGTTTTTTTTCTATTAATTTAGACGATTTGATCACTTGTTTATTATTATTATGTACAATTTGAAATTTCTTTTTCGTATCACTGCAGAAAACATAAATGATGAATATAGAAATAACATTTTATTTCCCCCTTTTATCTTGAGGGGGGGATAAATATTATCTTTGTAACCTTATTTAGATTATTTCAGCCTTCCATTTAAATTACATGAAGATTATTCTATTTAAAAGCAATGTTCCCAACTACACTAGCAAAACATTTAGGACTATTCTCTTAAGACTCGCTCGAAAATATTTCTTCATTCTTTCTTCTGAAACGGATAAGAAAATTTAAAGTGATGTATCGTTCTTTGATCGAAAACAAATGAAGGATCGCATGCAACATCTTTTTCCTCCTAACATTGTTACAAGTTCGAGGAAAAGTTAAAGTTGGATTTCTCTGAAAGTTACCTCGTTTGCTTTCAATAAGAATAAGCTTTGAATTTTAAAATGTATAACGCATGAAGTAACTTTTAAGAAATACAAATGTCTTCATATTGACTTCATTTTTTTGTCATATATGTGAAAGAGAAAAGTGAGTTGATTGGATGATTAAAAAAAAAAAAAAACATGTTTTTCTGTTCATAAATTTTAACTGTACAAACCCGAATGAACATGGTACAGCATTAGGGAAGACTGTGCATATAGTGATAAAGTACACTATTAAGTCAGTTACATTAATTGCATGTAGCTTAATTAAAAGCGACAATTATCGAAGGAAAGAAAATAAAATAAATATTTCTAATAGTTAGCACGACATTCCACGCAACATTTACTTTGACTAACACTTTTTATGGGTCGACTGCGTGGCGTAGTGATAAGGCGCATGCCTCGTACACCCGAGATCGCAGGTTCAAACCTGGCCCAAGTCGGTGGATTTTCAATATGCAGAAAATCGTCTGCGCCCACGTCGTATAATTATGCAGCATGTTAAAGATCCCTTGAGTATCCGTTTGGCATGGATACTCTCCGCTGAATTAAATTCCGAGTGTTGTTTGCATCAACGAGAGCTCAGATGCCGCCATCTGGGGTTGAACTGAGCGTTACAAAAATTGCGACAGTGGTACCACATTCATTGTGGTGCAGCTGAAAGAGTTGGTACCAATCTCTGGGGACGCACTAGGTCTGCAATGGTTAAGGACCATTATTGCAGCCCCATTAGAAATAAAACAAGAAACATTTTTTATGGTTAATTCAGCTCATCAGTTTTTTTAAATGATGCATCAGTATTTACATTAAGCACCTTCGGATGCACAATACAATTGTACATTATTTCCAATTATAATTCTATGAAAATGTATTAGAACATTGTGTATCAAAGTGCACTATGCCGTTCGATCGCAACGTTTTGTAACCTTTCGTTGTAAGTGTTTTTTTACAAAATCTAAAATACGCATACTTTACTTTTTGCGAATTCAAGAAATAAAATAAATCTGAATTAATAAAAGACAGTAAGTTAAAAAAAATCCTTAAGTTCGTATATTTTCTTTTTTTGTTATCTCAAATTCAAAGAAGTTTCGTCTAGAACTTTAAGAGCCTGCTTTCCCGTATGCAACAACTTCAAATTTATAATCTCTCTCCATCTCCCTCTCATTTAGCATTAGTTCTTAATAATTTCAAATATACCTTTTCAGCGGGTAATATACATTAATTCGCACATTTTTTCGTTCATTCATCCACTCATTCATTTATTGATGCATTCGTTCAGAAGCATCCTTAAAAACACAGATAAAACCTTTCGTGGTAAAACTGGCTAGTTTAGTTCTAAATTAACTTCGTATATGTTAAACTCTACGCCATAAGTTCTTTTCGATAAAGATTGTTCCAAGCAAATCCGTCTATTAGATTAGGATTTATATGGGATTCAAATATCCCTGTACGCGATACCGAGAAATTTTGTTGAACTGTTCAAAATTGAACAACAATTGTTCAAACCAAAAAATATTTCACGTCGAGTGTTCTTCCTAATAATTTTGTTTAAAGAAACTTGGATCTTATGCCCAGGGTTTTTATAATTTGCTTCTTATTTCTCCATAGGAACTTATAATACGATTTTTTGAACTGTTCAAAAGTGGACGAAAAAGTGTTCAAATCAAAAACTAAAATATGTAAATGAGATGTCGCCACCGAGATATTTCTTTGAATGCAAAAAAAAAAAAGAAAATCTATTAGAGGGAAAGGACAAACAGACCGACAAACACATTTTCCCCATCTTAAAACCCTACCTTGAAGTTTTTTCTTTTTCAATTTTTATTTAATTGCTGAACTTATTTTTAACTTTTCCCTTTTATTTTTAAGATATTTTCACGATGCATTGAACCTTCTTTCATATTTTCTTCTTCTTTCTTTTTACTTTTCCGGGAAGGCAGGCTAAAAATTAAATCAGTCCGAGTAGTTGAGTGACACAGGGTTAAAGTGTAAAATCACCATTATTGGGTTGTAATAATAATAAAGTTATTCTTGTTTGTATCAGAAATCATATTTCGAAACATTGCTTTCTTGTTACCAAACCAGTATAATTAGTATAAGTATGTATACATGAATGGTTTGAACGTTTAACCTAGCAATTAGAAATTATTAGTATTGCCTTTACTGTAACATACAGTTAATGTTATCTTGAATTGATTCCCACTATTAAGCATCATTAACCCAAGCATTAGCGTACTATAAACTACATGCTCCTGAGCGCTATTCAGATGTGTCATTTCTGTTCGAGTAATACGTGGTCTATATTCGTGATAGAACGTCTGGAATGCAAATATACAATTACATTCATACCTTTGATGTGTATCAACGTTCTGTATGCAGATGTTCAAGTTTTGTTATTGGTGATATCGTGAGTTTAGAGTCAAAAATATGATGCATTTTAATTCATTCCATGTACTGCTTTTACATTACTATTTCTTGCAGTTCAATGAGTTTTATGACTTAATAGTTACCCTGAGAAGAGTAATAGCAATGCCTCTAGATTATTGTTAAACTATACTACCGTAATTAATTGGCTAATGAGACTTGAAACGCCTTGCAAATAATACTGGGTAAAACATATTTAGATTAAATGTTGTAAATTAAACATTATGTGTAACTATTTATTCATGTATTTATAACGTCACTAAACTAATAGTCGGTATGTTTTCTTGTCAAAACCCGGATTTTTTTAAGTGTTGTAAATTTAATATTGTGCATCACTGTTTATTCATGTATTTATCTTGTAACTAAACTAATAGTTGGTCAGTTTCCTTTCCAAAACCCCGTTGTTTTCTTCATTGTAATTGGCAAAATTCTACCAATGGTTATAGATTAAAGATTTTAAACGGATTACAACATATTACAAAACGAATATCCTTTTTCGAGTAAGCTTTTGCTATTCAGGTGCAACCGTTTGAATAAAAATATCTCCTCTAAAGCGTTTCGAAAGCGTCAAACTGAATTAACTTTTATCAAACACTCTAAAGTCATTTAAAAGATTTTCCACTTCTTCCTTAAAAATTATTAATAGCTGTTGGATTTCACTGAGTATTTTTCGCTTTTACATGCAAACAATTATCTTTCCCTACGAAGCTGTTTCAGAGATAATGAGAATTCTAAATTAAAAGTTAAATTGAAAGTCACGTAAATATTTTCAATCTGAAAAAGCGTCGTTTAAAAAAACCAGCTATTTAATATAGTTAGCAATTTTTTTTTTTTGCTTAGTTCATTATAATTTTAGTTTTTTGGGAAAATTTCACAAAATAAAGCTGTAGTTTCTTAATTATTTTCACTACTTTGAAACTAATAACTTTACACCATAGTAATTAAAAAATATATTATGCTTAAGTTAATGATATATGAAAAAAGAAAATTAGTATGATTAAAACCACTGAAGCAGATTACTACGAATTTATTTTATGTTCAGCATTTTTATATTGAAATGTTCCTGATTATAATTTAATAGGCATTGAGTCGATTACATTGTTCAGTTAACGACTATAACAGCTTACATTTGTTTATTATTACCAATTTAGATTTAAGGTGAGGTTACGTTTACCTATTGCTTTCAAATAAAAGTACTCGAACAGTTAAAGTGTAAATACATTTAAAAAGGGCATTGGCACAAAGATTTATATATATATATATATATATATATATATATATTTATATATATACATTATTATTTCTTTTCTTGTTTTTTTCTGCTGTTTTTCCATTGATAAAGATATAATGGGTTGGATAGTTCTATACAACCTATTAAATATTTAGCAAAATATACATGCATATTTTTAAATGAAAGGTCACTACATACAAAATTGTTTCAAGAAAAATATAAATTATATATAAAAATTTTTACTAGAACTTGTGTTTTAAATAAGAGAAGTTCCGCATTTTTATGTTAATAAAAATTTGTTAAAAAGCCTGGAAGCATGCTTTTTTTTCCAAAATTTAAATACTTTAATCTTTAAAAACCGTGTGTTTTGAAGATTATAATTCTATTTTTACTTCAGCGATTTCTACATAAATAGTCAAGTAAAAGGTATTCAAAAATAAAAGCATAAAAAGCAGCACATTTACTTTACATCGTAATTACTTTCGGAATTTCCTATATTCCTCCCACCCTTCTATGGAGGGATAATTTCTTCTCTCGCTGGGCTACTTCAAATTTAAATCCTTTCTACGGTTGGGTTTTTCATCAAATAAGAATATATAATTTCCCTTTTATTGTTAATGTCCTTCATTTTTAATGCAAATTTTATGTCAAACCATTTTTGAGAGCATATTTTATTTTTTGTTAAAAAACTTCATCAGAAGCTTAAAACTTCATGTATAAATCCTATTTTGTGAGAGAAAAACTAATAGACTCATTTTCTATGGGGAACATCCTTGAATTCATTTGTCAAAGTACACAGCTTTTGGGCAGTAATCGAAATCGAAATTCATTATCATTCGAAACACAGAAAGAAAATTCCATTTTTCATTTCGAACTTTTGCTTGCCGTAAAACTTGTTCTACTCTTTCATTTGCATGAATAACATCAGTCACAGTTTTGGGAAAAAAAGTTCAGCAAGTAAGTGAATAGTATATCTGTAATTTTCGTTTTTTTTTTTTTTTTTTCCATTTCAAAGGCATTTCATAGCTATTCAAACTCTGGTTTAATGTAAAGGAAGCTTTTGTCAAAGCAAACGTAGAACATACATATAAAGATTAAGCACATTTCATGCCGAATGTTTGCGCAAAAATTTTCCAAAACAATTTGTATAAATTATCAGTTTTTTTAAAATATGTTTATTTCCTATACCAATTTATATGCATATAAATATGGTTAACGTGGAAAACAGTGTGATTTTAAAAGTTGTAGATACAGGGTATTTATAAAGTCTATACACTTTTGCTTAAACGGGCTTTATTCTGAAAGATAACTTATTTCCAAGAAAACGCATAATAGAATAATAAGTAACTGCAATTCAATGCCCCCCCCCCCCAGAGAGTTTAGGCATAATTTCCACTTTTCCACTACCCTCCTTAACACAAGTTGTCTTATATAAAGTTGTTTTTGTAATCTCAACTGCTGGAGCCATGATTCGCTGTTTTAATTGCTCAATACTGCGATTATTTAGTCGGTACACTTTGGATTTGAAAAAAACCGCATACGAAAAAGTCTAGGAAAGTTACAAGTGGTGATCGTGGAGCTCAAAGCCGTTGATAACCAAGACTAATTTACGTATCAGAGAAAGTTTCATTAGGTTAATTGCGCACAATAATCCACGTGCACGACAAAAACAATGGCAATTAATTCCTATGCTGACTGCATTCTTTCCCATCATCTATCACCTACCAAGCAATTGGAATTATAACATAATATTTAAGAAATGTGTAAATCCCCTGAACTATTGACAAACACAATCTTGATGCATATTTTCTAGAAGAATTGCGTAGACATATAATGCAGTTTAAAAAAATCAAAAATGTCTTTCATTTGCAGTTTGAAACACATGCATGCTATTCAAGTGACACATTTGAGCCGAACTAGGCTGAATTTGTTGAAGAATAGTAGCGTTTGTTGAGATTCTTGTAATAAACTTCAACTTAATTTTGGACTTGTAGAAAAATTAAAGTAGAACGTTTAAACTTCCACTTTATGAACGCCATTATTAAACTGAAGAAGGAGTGCACTTGAAAAATCCAAATTGCTTGAAACATTTGGAGATCTTTGCGTTAAGAGCAAAGAGAGATAGTTCTTTTAACTAGGATGCAATGATAAATCATATATTGGAAATTGATACGTTTTCAAAAAGCTTTCGTTTGTCTGAATAGCGTTCTAAAATGTAGATATGGTGTATGTATTCCATGTCGTTTTCCAAGGATATTTAAATTTTAAAAATTGTAAAAATTATCGACATAATTTTTTTTTACGTCAATGGCTGAATTTTCAGTTGGTTTTAAGATATTAATACGTTTTGTATGATTATTTTTGCAGAAATTGCTCAATGAAATTTAAAAATAGCAAAAAGGGGATATAACTTTTGGGATCATTCATAAATGATGTAACACTCGGAGGGGGGATGGTGTTCGCGAAGTTGTGACAAAGTGTGACAAGGGGAGGGGAGGGGGTAGCAAGAAGTGTGACATCATGCATTATGCCACATAGCGTGACGCGTGACAAAGGGGGGAGGGGTTCGAATATATGGGAAAAAAGCGTGACGTCATTTATGAACGGTCCCTTTCAAGTATCAACACACTCACACCATGAAAACTTTCCTGTTTTTGTAGAATGGTCAGAAAGGGTAATTTAGAAGATATTTACATATCAGGAAGAAACTTTTCTGCAGTTTTTAATGCTGTGAGAAAATCTTAATCAATTGGATTTCAAAAGTAAAATTTTTAAATTTACAATTTTCAGATACCTACTCATAATGAATCAGGGCTGAATCATGTTTAAAGCAATCACTGTAATTAAGCCAAAAAGAAAATAACATTTGAGCGCTAAATTTATATTTCTTTAATTTGGATAAATTAAAAAATATATTCTTCGGAACAGTTAAACAAATTTAAGAGAAAAATATGCGTAAAAGTAAATATTATGGATCATTACCCTTCTCTTCAATAGAAATGTTTACATTTAGCACTCTCTTTATTTAATCTTCGAAAAGGAAACGAAAGTTTTGCGGATATTTTATGACTATATGCAATTAGGTTCTCAAAGTTTTCTCAGTTTTCCTCCAAGCGAAATATTAAGCAATTTTAAAGTCGCATACAATAACCATTAATCTGAGAAGTTCTGAATTAATGAACTCATACAAAGACAAAGTTGAGACCATAAAATCAGAAGATGGAGATTAAATATGATTTTTATTCCCGACACTCTGTTTATTCATAATTTAAAATTTTGAATTAGGTGGTAAATGAAGTTAGTTTAGTTAAAACAATGTTTATTTCAATTTCTAGCTTTATGGTAAAACATTCCACAAACATAATTGGAGGATTTGAAAAATATGCATCATTTGCAAATTATCCTTTATGGGTATTCATTGTTTAGTATTCTACAAAGTTCTTTTACCTGTAAAATAATTATTGCATTTACAGAGGTCATTTTGTTACAAAATTTCAGAAAATTCACACTGCAAAATTTTTTTGTAATAGTACAGAAAGGAAATTGACTACATCTGTAAACTTAGAAAGAACTTGCTCAAAATAACCTAATCAAGTTTCTTGATTAGTTTCTCAGTAAAATTCTGTTTATCCGTACTCTGTAAAAACTACCTGTGAGTGTAAGTATTCTTTAAAAATATAGGAACGAGTTTTGGGCTGCGGTTACCCCTTTAAAAATTGTCAGCGAATGCAACATATATACATATATTGTATATATATATATATATTTATATATATATATAGTCGAACCTCGTTAAACCGCCAACCTAAATGTCGGCCCCAAAGTTCGCGAAAGTCGAGGGTGGCGGTTTAACGAGATTTCACCAATCCTTTCAAAAATGCCTGCTGTTTTTATGATAATTTTTCAAAGTATGCTGTTTTTTCCTTTTTCAAACTGAAACATGAACACTAATACAACCTTGATTAAATTAAAATTGCACAAATAAATAGAAAAAAAACTTACCAGTTAAAGCAGTTTGTTAAAGTTACTTTTTCGTTTTTTTTAATTTTTTTAACACTACGTAAGGATTTTTGTATCCCTACCCATTTTTGTTTTTCCTACAATTTGTATTCGATGGTTATTTTTTATTTTATTTCTTTATTTGTCAGAATGACGAAAAAATGATCGGCAATATATTCCCGACTTGCGCTTTTAAAATTGGTTTTGCTTTGAAAATCGTAACTTTTTCTTGCACTGTTTTTGACATTTTTGCAAAACGAAACAAAAGAACAAGGTGTTATACACTAATAAAATTATGATCAGGCGCGCTTTAAGTACTAAAGCCTGTGTATCACAAGAATAAACACTTTGGAACTGGGTTTCATGCATCGCCAAGAAAACAACAACACTAGATGAAACATGGTATAGCACAAACGCTAACATTTAGGGGCTGATGAGCATGCGTTTGTCAGTCGCCAATTTTTAACTGGAGTTTCTCGGAATTAGGCAGAGCAGTTTCCGTTGCTTTTGGTTTTGCAATTCCAAGAAAACAGGGAAATTTGTTGGGGGTAGACACGCATATTTCGACAGCTCAGTTCAGGGTAAACTCCAACGTTTCAAGAGAAGAGGTTAAAAAGAACGGCAGAGCTGGGAAATTTGAAGAGCTGAAAGGGGCTGTGTGAAATCAACTTTTCCCTAGGAATTAACTCTAACCAGGAACGTGTAGGAACATTGGAAAGAATACACCTTGGTGACTGGGTGTGAAGGTGTCAGAGAGAAGAGAGATAACAGAAACTGGACAGCTTATAGTGGCATTCGTTTTTAACTGCTGATCAAACAGATAGGAGCATGTGATGTATTCATGATTTTCCTTTGAGATATGTGGTCGCTGGCTGTTGTAAATGGCTTGTCTCCCATGAATTCTTTCCATGAATTTTCAAAAATGGCGGTTTAAACAGTAACATTATCATACAAAGGATACAGATTTGGCTGAAAATGAATGGCGGTTGGCGAACAGCGGGGTGTCGGTTTAGTGAGGGAATTTACATTATATTTCTATAGAGCACGGTTTTTTCTTAGCTTTTCTTGGAGAACTGCGAGGGTGGCGGTTCGACAAGGGGCGTTTTAACGAGGTTCGACTGAAAAAATATATATTATCTCTTTCAGCTATTTTATTTTTTCTGTGTCTTTTCTATAAAAATTTTATAATTCAACAATTACATTCCCAAATATTTAAGTCATGAACTCAGTACAAAAGTAAAATGTCTGCCCTCCCTCTCAACGCCAAACATTGCACCCCACTTTAAATTGGTAAGTCGAAACTAGATAAAAACAAAATGAAGGGAGGGCATTTAATTTTCTATTTATTTATTTGGTATAAAGTTTGCATAAAGGTTAGTTTCGTTATAAAATTGAATATTTTTTCTTGCACTGTATATTTCTAACACTGTGATACATATATTGTACTCAAATAACTCGGTGATCAAATTAAGTATGAATAACATTATTTGTAAACCTACATTTCTTTTGTCTCATGTTTCAGATGGCCGTGCAGCTCCTCCCTCGTTTCGATCGAAATGTTTAAAATTGACTCGTGTGACCACTTTTAAGCATTTCGATTCGCAAAAGAAGCCATTTTTCGAGATAAAGCATTGTGACAAAATCTCCGGTGTTTTTAAGCACCTTCCACACCATCTGACAACAAAAATCTGATCACACATTGTTGTTCCTCTTTGGTGCAATCTGATGGAAGAGCTGGCACGTTTATGCCGTTGTAGATATACGACAAGATAAGCGATCGAGATTATACTCCGCACACGTGACCACAGGGGCACCAAGTCAAGGCATGTCTATGCATCCACCACTTAATTTAAAAAGCTGTAGAACGAAAAGTGTAGGTAATTTTTGACTTACCTACATAAATTGCTTCCATTAAAAATACAGAATGCAGCCAAACTGGGAAAGCTCTACGAAAAGCACCATGTGAACCATAGCGCAAATGTACTGTCGTCCTACTAATAGTGTAAATCACGTATTGAACTGAATCAGAAAAATTTTATTAATAAGGGATTTTGGCGTGGTTTTGAATAAGTACGAAACGTAAAATAATGAATTAAAAACAATTAAGTGCACTTAAAAAAGTTATGTCCTCTTGGCGAGAAAGGTATATGTCTACGATTTGTGATTTTAAGAAATAGCTTTTAACTCCTTGTCGCTAGGATCTTTTCTTCTGCTGTTAAGTCTGTTCATTCTATTCCTTTGATTGCTAAACGGTCTGTGATTCCTTCTGTTGCTAATTGTGCGCGTTTCTATGATTTACCGAAGGTACACAAGGCAGGTATTCCTTTCAGACCAATTGTTCCCAATATTGGCACTGCTTCATATAAATTTCCAAGTATTTAGTTTCTGTGTTTTCTCCACTAAGGAGTCGGAATGTTTTCACTGTTAAAAACTTTCCCCCGATTTTGTTGAGAAACTTTATAACTTCGTTCCGAATAATTCGGTTATGGCTTCTTTTGATGTTAATTCTTTGTTTACTAATGTTCCTGTTGATGGCGCTTTGACTTGCCTCAGGAAAAGGCTTTCTGAATTCCATTTTACTTATGTGGAAATTGAGGAATTAGTTTTTCTTACTCGTGTGTGCTTGCAACAGAGCACTTTTGTATTTAATGGTAAATTCTATGCTATGGTAGATGGCCTGGCCATGGGAAGTCCTCTTAGCCCTATTTTAAGTGATTTCTATATGCATTATTTTGAGGAAAAACTATTCCAGAAATTGAAATTTCAATTTTATGTTCGTTATGTGGATGATTATTTTGTCCTAACGGACAGTAACTTGTTAGGTATTGATGATGCTCTTTCGATAATGAACTCCATTAATCCTAATTTCCAGTTTTCTTGGGAGAAAGAACTTAATAGTAGCCTCGCGTTTCTTGATGTTTTGATTTCTAGGAGTGGGTCTGGTTTCACTACTTATGTCTATCGTAAACCTTTCGCTGTTTCTTTACCTCCTCACAGACTGTCGTCTCATCCTCCCAACCAAAAATATTCGGCTTTTAATGCTCTTGTCCATCGTGCTATTAATATTTGCTCTTCTCCTGAGTTTCTCAAGATTGAACTCAACTATCTGAAAGCTGTAGCTGTTGATAGAGGATTTTCTCACTCTTTAATTGATTCTATTCATAACAAACTTTCTAAAACAACTTCTGGTCCCAATCTTGTGGTTTCTAGAAAGAATTTGGTTGTGTTACCATTCTTTCATTCTGTCAGTTTTCGTATTGCTAAAATCCTAAAAAGGTTTCAATTTCAAGTTGTTTTTGCTCCTAGCAACCTAGTTTTCTAAAAAAAAAAAATCTGAAATATTTTGCCGTGGAAGTACGTTATGATATAAGTTTACGCTACATTAAGGTCGGGTTGTTTTTTATAGTGTGCAACTGTTGTTTCCTTAGATTTACCATCGATGTTTCCGGTTTATATTAGCAAAATATTTTTATTACACATTTTTACATCTATTTTATTAGGGATGACAAAATACTTAAATCAGTAATTACAATTTTATTTATACGTCCATACAAAGCATATTGCTGTAGTAATCAAATATCCATATACTGTACAATTGATCATGACCTACATAGCATAAACTAGTTCATTGGTACTTTCCTTCTCTTAAAGATCCTGTCGATCAACTTAACACTTGGGGTATTTACCAAATTAGTTGCAGTTGCGGCCTTTCTTACATTGGACAAACAAAACCTGCTCTGAAAATTCGGTTAAATGAGCATAAAGGTTATGTACGAAAGCAAGAGCTAAATAAGTCAAGCATTGCTCAACATTGTTGGAATTCAAACCACTCTTTTGATTTCAATTCTGGGAAAATTATTCAAAAATGTTCTTCCCCAATAGAGCTTGACTTTTGGGAAGCTTATCATATTAACAGGAATAGTTCTAATTTGGTTAATGATTCTTCCTCAACTCCTTATTTTTCATAGGTCTGGCATAAGTTCCTTTGATTTGTTGTTCTTTCTTGGTTTTCTTGTTAGTTTTCCTTTTTTGTGTCAATTTTTTTCTCTCTCCCCCCCCTCCCCCTTTTTTACATGTGTACTTTGTTTTGCTTTTTGTTTTAGTATTTTCTGTACTTATTTTATTTCCATTTTATTCTTTGTATTTTATTTTATTATTTTGCAATTTTCATGTATTTTCACATTTTTATGCATGCTGTTGTCTTTTTTGCTTTGTTTTTATTGGTATTCCTTTTTACTTCCTGTACTTCCAACTGCATTCGTTTGTTGCTCTCTTATTGTTGCCTTTCCTACTACTTCTACTTCCACTTCACACTGCCTTTATTCTAATTGGTTTACAGTTAATTCTTAGGCTATATAAGCTTTGTTTTTCTCCCTGTCGCTCCCTGTCGCATTGAAAAAGGGATTCCAAGCAATCACGAAACATATGTCTGCGTTTTAATGCTCATTTGTGCTTTAATTTAACGTTAAATTATATTTCTAAAAGCACCCTTATTTTGCAAAAATACGCAATTTGAGCAAATGAATTCATAGGTAAGCCTCGTATTCGAATTTGAAAACTGCTTAAAATGAATATTACGCATGTTTTAATTATTCAACGAATTTTGCAATGATATTATTTTGTGCAATTTTTTACGGGCATTAATATGCTGTAAAAATCGGAAAAGTGTTATGTTTCTTCGATGAGATTGTCACAAAATTATCAATTTTGTTTAAAATTGGAATAAAAAAAGAACAAATTCGAATTTTGGGAAAACGCTTCGAGGTGTACGAGGACCTAACCCAAGGAACCTGTTACCAAACTGTCGTACTTTTGAACTTTTTCATCTAGGCAGGAGGTGATCTACATACACACACGAAATGTTTTGTTTATATAGAATAGTATAGGAAATAATCTGCAGTTTAGACTAAAGACATTTCTTTCTTATAATCGACCTGAAATATTTACCGCTAATTACATATTCTGCTCCAACACTAACACAAGATCGCGTGACACCGAGATCATATGACATGTGACCACATTTGAAACAAGTCAAATCCCAGATACAGACTTACGTCAAAGTATGTAAAATTTGAATGTTTGTCTCTAACATTTTAAAATATTTTAAAATCCGAATATTTGTAGATCGACATTGTTATTGATATTGAACAGATTTAAAACGTCAATTCAAGGAATAAAAATGAGTTTGTAAAATTAGTCGGTGAAAAAACACATTTTGACATCATTCTATGTCTCAAGAACCGTATACGTTATTAGTCAGGATTAACATGTCGAACTACGTAGGACCAACGTCGAACTTTACTCTTGTGCTACATGGGTATTTGTGTTTGTTTTGATGAGATAAAATAGTTTAACGATTGTACATGTCAATTACATTTATAAGAAGAAAAATTACGCTTATATGAGCCTTTTAAACTTATTTGGAAACCATTTGTTTGTATAACTTTTATGAATCTTATATCAATAAAATAGTAAACCATCTCTCAAGATTTAACAACTTATGGATGTCCTCACTTACACTTATATTTGACAATTCTTAGGTATATATTAGACCCTTGAAAACTGGGCAATTATTATTATTACTTTTTTTTGGAATTTTCAGAAACGAGAACACATTACTACACTTTTCAGTTTTTCCGTAGCTCTATTGCCGAAGCGTACGATTCCTATAACTTCTTTGGCCGCTTTAGCATGATTTTCTGTATTTTTAAAATAAAAATCAATGAAACTAATATACATTGCCAAAACTTGAATGTGTTTGGGGGAAACTGGGAAAAATCACTCGCATCAATTAAAATATGTAAAGGTAAAGTAGTAATATCTGCCTGTAAAATTCTAAAAACATTAATTTTTATACATTTAACACGCATATAATTGTGCATTTGTATCAAAAACTTTTACCTGATAAAGTTAAAGGAAAATAAAGACAAGAAGAAAGACAAAGGATTAGAGTCTCTAACTCAATTTTCTGCTTTTGTGATTTAGTAGGACATAGGTGCCATGAGAATCGCTTTTAAAAGGCAGCAGCTTCGACTGATTACATGGATGGGCGGAGGCAGAAATCCGTTGATGGGAATACATGACAGGTGTTCTCGCTGCTCTCCTTTTCGTAAAATAAATCACAGCCTAAAATTCATTTTCGAGTTGACTTCATTTTGATTCGGAGATAACGCCTCTTGGTTACCGAAACGGACAAGTTGGTGACATGTTTTGCACACAAAGTAGGTTTTCCAAAGAAAGGAATCAACGGGATAAAAATGACGTTTTCTCAGATGTAAGAGTGGGAGAGTTGGAATAGGTATCAATATCGCTCAGTAATTAGTTGAAAAGACAAGTAACTGTTAGGTTCATTAAAGAATATAAGATCGCAAAATAATGACGTTTTAAGCTGAAAACTTTGCAGCCGAAAATATTTTTAAAACTTTTAAAATGACATGTTTTATACGTGCATAAAATTTGTCTCTTATAATCTTGCATTTTCCAATTTTGCCCGTTTTCTACTGCTTGAATTGAAACATTTTATTATTACAAGAATAATATTTGTCGGAGTAACGACACTTTTAAACGTAAACAAAGAAGCATGTTAGGTTTTATTAAGATACTACGTTTAAAGTCAGGAAGCACTAAGGAAAAATATTTAATTTCTTGAATAGATGTATTTTAAATTTAAAATATTAACTATAGACAGGTGTTTGTTGCTTTCACCCATTAGACTCTTTCCGTGGAACATGTCATCAAGTGACCATGATTTGCACTTTTCATAATAAAATACCGTTTTTGGCAGTATGCTTTTCGGGCAAAATGCTTGCTTCCCCTTTGGTGTTGATGTCTTATTCCGTGAAGTATTATGTTGAATGAAATGCTCAGCATTGTTAATCCATCATTAATTGCCTCTTCCTATATGGACACTATATTTAACAACGTTTGAAAATGTTTCATTTCGCTTTTTAACTCAAGCAATTTATTTTAGCATTTTTTTGCTGAGTGAGACTATTAGGCAACGAATTAAAAACACGATCGCGCGTTCTGGGTCTAAATGTCTTGTACCTTTTGCAAGAAAGAAAGGTCACACATTCTTAAGGAAATTTCCAAGTGATAAAGAATGCCCTTAAATACAGATGAAATAATACAATGGAGCGAGACCATTTCTTTAAAATTATATAGAACGACAGAAGGTGCAATGCAGAAGGGTTTTTTTCAATTGCCCTTGTTGAAAAGACTCAGCGCACGTGCTTGATCTTTAACTATTAATTTCAATGTCTACCGATTTATACTAATTTTTTTAGAAACCATTATGTACATATATTCTTTAAAACACTAAAGGAATTTAGAAAAAAAAGGCTGTAATTTCTCGAGCACCATTTTTAGTGGAATTTTCTGCCTGAACAAGTGGGAAAACTTTTCAAACATTTCATTAAGGCACTTTATTGAAAACGTTCTGCGAAACTCTGAAGTTTTCTTAAATTTGATCAAGTAATTCTGGATCTCGATGATTGTAATAATTTTTTCAAAAAAAAAAAAAAAGGATGGTTACAATTCATTTTCTTATTTGATTATACCTTCAAAACTGAGAATGGTTTTGATCTTCTATGACAAGCTTTAGTTCAAATTTTTTCTGTCCATAAATACCAAAACGTTTCATGAGTAAAGAATAAGTTAGATTAATTTATCTCGCTATTTCTTCTTACTTATGCTCATATTCTAAGCTATTAGAAAAAAGAAAAAAAAATAAAATTATGTATATATATATATTTATATATATATAGTAACTATATACAGGTGCTATTATATATATATATAATAGCACTGCTAATGAAAGAATTTAAGAGCAGGGTGAAAAGGGATTGCATTTTTTTAAATACTAAAAGCCCAAATTAGAAACCACTGCCTATCCATCTCGAAATGCCTTTCAAGTGGACTATAATTTTTAAGAGAAATTATTTCTTCACTAAAATTACGCAATATGCCTTACGCTTCGAAATCAAGCTTTCAAACTCCTAAACGTGGATGCGTTTTAAAATCAAAAGCAATTAACTACTTAACTTCCGGAAGTATAATAAAGGCCTCCATTCCAAACAAAACATCAGAAAGCTTCTAAGACTGTTATAATGGCCATTTATAAGATGACTGCCGCTTTTGTACAAACATAAGAACGGAATTAAATTAGGATGAAAAGACGGAAATGAAAGGGCTTTGAGTTTACTTCCCTTAAAAATGATCTATACATAATTAATTGATTTTTGAAATATGTTTTAAATATATTTTTCTTTAATGTTAACTGTACTTCACTGTCTCTTGAACTGAAAGAGAGTGAAAGGTAATAATCACGTTACAATTATAATGTTAATTAAGTAAGTTTTTCATTTTATTTTACTGTAATTAATTATTTATTTATTGTAAGAAGTCAAATAATTGAAGCTTGTTTTATGAGGGTTCAAAAATGAATTAAAGTTTTCTAAAAAAAAAAATCTGAAATATTTTGCCGTGGAAGTACGTTATGATATAAGTTTACGCTACATTAAGGTCGGGTTGTTTTTTATAGTGTGCATCTGTTTTTTCCTTGGATTTACCATCGATGTTTCCGGTTTATATTAGCAAAATATTTTTATTACACATTTTTACATCTATTTTATTAGGGATGAAAAAATACTTAAATCAGTAATTACAATTGTACATATTTTATTTATACGTCCATACAAAGCATACTGAAGTAGTAATCAAATATCCATATACTGTGCAATTGGTCATGACAGACATAGCATAAACTAGTTCATTGGAACTTTAATTTTTGATTTGAGTTTCAATTACCTCAATTTTCACATAAGCAGCTTATTACATAAGCATATGTACTTGTAGGGCACAAATAAACCCCTACGTTAAAGATCGCATTTCCAATTTTTTTTGAAACTTTTAATTACATTTGTGTGCATAACAATATTAATGATTATCTGTGTACTTAATTTGTATAAAATGGGAGATTAAAGTTTACACCAAATACCATAATTGGTATGTAACAGTAAAAAATATTAATCGTTCGAATTCTTTAAGAAATACACGCACTATTTTGCGTTAAAAATGTAAATGCCCAAGACGATTTCTTTCTCAATTTATATTTTAACTAGAAGTTAATTTAAACCATAATCATCATCGATGTTTTCGATTCAAAATTCAGCAATACAAAACACAAAAAAATTAAAAATAAATAAAGTAAAATTCCTATTCTTGCTGATTTTAAATGTTTTATTTTAACCAAAATGTGTAATGTTACATTTATTACTACCCCCCTCCACTTGTGACAAACTGTCACAATTTCTCCGACTCCTATCACCCTCATTAGCATGGCATTATTTGTAAATTATCCACAACAGCGAAGAGATCGTGCTGCACTAAGAAATATAATAACAATAACGTAAAACAATCAAAAAATAATTTCCCGCATTTTAGTATTGGAAATATACTATTTACGGTGAAAGCTTTAAACTTTTGATTGTAAGGAAAAACAGTTTAAGAACTGAACATTTTTTTAGTGAAAATTTTTTTTTTTAAAGGCAGACGATAAAAGTTAAAACTTAATTATTTCATTTCTATTGTGCTTTGGAGCTTTCTTTGCGGCTATTTGACCGCAGCTCACGTATTTAGAACTTTTATCAGTATTCGCAGCGGACACACGTTGTTTAATTACAGTTGGAATTAATTGTAATTATCTACACGTTAAATATAATTAATGACGAAAGTTTCGGGAGTTTTTAAATATTCAATTAGATGCCGATATTTAAAAACGAAACACACAAGCAAGTCTTGTTTTCTTTCTTGATATCGCATGTTTGTTATTCGTATGTTATAAAACTAACTGCTAATAATGAAGCTGTTTCTTATTTTTTAATTGTGTTTAAAATCTTTATTAAACGGATTAAAAAAAAGTATTTTACAACATACTACCAGAATTAAAACAAGCCGTGTTTAGTGTGCATTACTCTTAAATTTCGACACACAGTGACTTTTGGCGGGCTATTCATTATAAATTAATTATCTATATAGTTATTGTAGATTTTGGTAGTAGTGAAAAGATGGCAGTTCTACGCCAGGAGGCGGTGGCGGTAGAAGGGGGCGTGGTCCCACCGCCTCCCCTCCCCCTCTCCCCTCCCCTCCACCTGCCGAGTAGGGTTGAGTAGTAGGGTTCCTGATGCTATCCTCGTAGAAGACTGCGGTGGTTTCTGAGTGGAGTTGAGTTGTTACTCTGCGTCCGAAGTTTAGTTTTTCGAAGTGGCAACACCGATTTAGTTTTGGTTTTGATTAAATTTATATTTTAGGAAATGGCAATGGTTCTAGCGTATGTTGTGGTTTCCATGACAACGTATTTTTACGAAGAGCCTCCTAGTGACAAAAATAGGAATAATTATTTTTCAGACTTAGTCGTTTTCCGAAGTTATTTTTAATTTCCAACTTGGGTTTTTCACGAGTGGTAACATTAATTTTTTTTTTTTAATTTCAAGAGTTGAAACGCTCATGCTATCATCCAGCGAGAAAAATTATTTTTAGACATAGAATATTTTATTTAATTATATTTTCTTTCAGATATTCTGGTTCATATACCACAAACCTTAATGTTGTAAAACTCATTTGATCAAATCATGATTACTATGTTTTTTTTTTTCCCTTGCGTTAGTATCAGACTTAACCGTTGTGTTCTAGCGAGAATTAATTGTTTCCATCAGAATTAAATTTCACAATTTTTAATCAACTCATAGCACTATTTTAATCTTAATAATGTATAAGTAGTAACTATCTCCTAATTTTGAACATATTTTATTTTTACACTTGTAATTTTTCCCCCCAAAATATTAAACCCATTATTAATTGCGATCCAATCAAATAGCTTCTTGAGAACGTTTATATTTAATGTGAACCAAACAAATCAATCCTCGAAATTTACAAAATTTAAGTCAAAGTTAATTATAGAAATGTTTAAGACTTAGAAAAATTTTTTAAATCTTTTTTCCTAAAGTATGAAAGACAGAATTAAATGAGAACTTATCAAACAGTTTCTTGAAAAAGTGTGGACTTAATATGCACCAAGCAAATCAATCCACACAATTCACTAAATTTTAGTCAATTAAAAGTTTTGTTGAAATATTTGGAACTTAGAAAATGACCATCAATAGGTTTATACATACTAATTTAACAATACTTTTACAAAAAGCGGCGATTTCTTCTATACTTAAACAGGTTTACATCCATTTTACTGTTTTCTATCAATACAAATCAATGAATTTATATCAACTAAGACTATATTTACATTAGATAATCATCCTTTAATCCATATTACACCGCTAGATTTTTTTTCAAAGTTTAAGAGTTTGCATGAAATAATAGAAGTTAGAATATGTTCAACATCTCGATTTTGTATAGAATGATAAGCGAATTTTTCATGCATTTCAATATTTATTTATTTTGTTTTTAATTAATATTTTTTTACACATTTTAACGTTTCAAACGACTACAACCTCAGAGATTATTGTAGCAATATGCATCATGATTGAAGAAACTTTAAAAAATAGTCAAGAACATATTACTAAATTTGTAACTGTAAAGCAGCTTAACAACACGATTGACGTATAATACATTTAACGAACATTTCAGTTATTCAAAAGAGTTTTAAAACTTTGTCTTTAACATTTAACGAATTTTTCATTTTTTCAAAGAGTTATTTATTTTCAAAACTCTGTCTTTAACATATTTTTACGATTTACACATAATAATACAACCGAGAAAAATATTTAACATAACTATTTACAACATGATTTTCACACACTGAAAAAGTTTATTACTTAAGCACGAAGAAACTTTAAAACTGTTCACACCGCAAATTTCATGCATTGAAAAAGTCTATTACTTACATACAAACTTAGAATCTTTGAAACTAAAATCGCAGAAGTACAATTTAACTTAAATACGGTAATGCTTAAAATCATAGCTACTGAAAATAAAAAAGAAAGTTAGAAATATTATACTCAAAGACATAAAAACACGCACAAGATGTAACATCTGTTGAAACTTCTGCCATTAAAAATAATTAATACCATCCATTATCAGAACTTGGAAGAATGAATGCTAAAAAAGCCTCTTAGAAATAAAGGACAATTTTAGCAGTTCCTCCACCGAGTTCCTACTAACCAAAGCAATCGTTGCGAATTTTCAGTTATCCTGTACATGAACACAAAAGCAACTATGCAAAATCTAGCAATACAGTTAGTGAATGAACACAGAGAGAATGCAATTAAAATAATATCATTCACACGTTGAAAATCGAAGAAGTTTTTCATGCAATATAGCTATAGTTCAATTATTCAAACTTACATGAAACTAATTTTAACAGAATGCAATCTAAGAAATACTTTAAAGTCGAAATACAAATTATATAAAACATTATGTACTTACAGAGAAGAGAGAGCGTACATGTTTCCCTTCCCAACCACAACGTAGAAATGACTTTTCAGGCTCCTATCAGCTGACGAAGATAAGGTAGCAATACCTCTTCGGCAACCCCAATCGAAGAATGACACATGCAAACATGATGCTACCAGCTGAGTAACACTATCGATAAACCAATTTGACTTCAACTGAAGTTTAATATGAATGTAACAGTAAGTTTTAATTAAAAAATATTTCGTACATGCAAACATATACATACATATACATTTAATAATTTTACGAAGACCTATGTATTTAACTCACCAAACTCAGACAGTTTTCCTTAAACACACATTTTTTCCTAGATATAACCCTTTAATTCATTATTTCCGAGTGAAGAATTTCTTACCTTTAGTATCCCCATCTATACTATATATTTTTCTCTGTCGAGGAAAATCTATAGTTTGGGGAGTCGGTGCTTGGTTAGGGTTCTCTTCATCGCCGGTTAGCTGCCACTTCTTTGTTCGCGAGAAGAATATCTCCAGTTGTAACTTTAAGATTAAAGCAGTTTTAATTTTGAACTTTTTCTTTTACATGCTTTGTTGTGTTGCACTACATATATTTAGTTTTTCACAGTTTTAGCATTTTTGTTCGCAGAACATTAACATTTTTTATCTAGATTTCAGTTGATGAATCTATGGTTTTGATACTTTATACTTGGTATTTAGACATTTTTATGATGTTTTAACATTTCGTACTTAGTAATTTCACTCGACTTCAGTCTAAGTTTTAGAAGATAACTCTAACTTTTTTTACGTTTTTTATTTTGTACTCTTAATTTTTTTACATTTATAGAATGCTTGAACATTTTTTACTCATACCTTTTACGATTTTAGTTTGAATTTTTGTAGATCCATCTAAATTTTTTAAGTTTCGTACTTAATCTTTTACATTTTCGTACAAAGTTTCACTTGGTGAATACGTTATATACTTAGAATTTTTACATTTTCATGTTGCTTTAATATTTCATACTTAGTACATTTATTTCAATTATATTGTCATTCTAAGTTTTAGTAGATAAATCAGAGTTTTAACATTTTGTACGTAGTAATTTTTACATTTTTGCATTAAGTTTTAACATTTTGCAAGTGTATAACACTTTTCTTTTGAAAAGTTCCTTACTTTTACAACTTTGTTTTGAGTTTTTCTGGGATGAATTTGAGTTTTTCAGCTTTATACTTAACATTTTTACATGTTTTGTTGTTTTGCACTGCGTGTTTTTAATTTTTCAGAGTTTTAGGATTTTGTTGTTAGAATTTTTACATTTTTGATTAATATTTCAGGAGCCAAATCTATGTTTTGTTGCTTTATACTTGTCATTTTGACATTTTTATGATGTTTTAACAGTTTGTACTTAGTAATTTTACGACTTCATTATAAGTTTTTGTAGAGAAATCATTTTTTACGTTTTGAAGTTTTAATAACTTGTGAATGCTTGACACTTTTGTTTTATAAACTACAATAATTTTACATTTCCGCTCTAAGTTTTTCTAGACGAATTTTAAATTATATGGTTTATCAAAAATTTTAGTTCTAAGTTTTGTCCGTTTGTATGTAGTATTTTTTTCTTTTTCTTTCTTTTTTTTTAAAATTTTTTATGATACATTGTTTTAGCATCTTAATCTATGTTTGATGTTTTGTCTTTTGCACTTTAACATTTTCATTTTGCCTTTATCAAATTAATGTATATTTGAGGTTCTGTCCTTAGTACTTTTACATTTTTATACTAAGTTTTACTAGATGAATCTAAGTTTTAATGTTTTGTACGTTATACTTTTACATTTTAGTGTTACTTTAAGATATTATACTTAATATTTTTACATCTTCGTTTCATGTTTTAGTTAAAGTTTTAACATTCGCATACAGTACTTTTTACATTTTGCAAGTGCATAACACTTTTATTTTTGAAAATTTTCGTAGTTTTACATTATTCGTTCTAAGTTTTACTAGATGACTCTAAGTTTTGATGTTTTGCGCGCAGTACTTTGACTTTTCTTATGGAGTTTTTAGCAGGTTAATATAAGTTTTGCATTGGTAGTAGTAGTTGAAAGCTATGTTTCTTTATTTCAGTTAGTAATGCAAGTCTTTGAGTATATCGTTTCTAACTTTTTTTATATTATGTACTTTATGTTGCTACGATTTTAACCAATTCTATATTTAACTTGAACTCTGTATAAAGTTGTTTGCAATCTTAGTTTCAAAGTAAAGATTTCAATTTTGTATGTAAGTAATAGATTTTTTCAAAACACGGAATTTGTAACGTAAATAGCTTGAAAGTTTTCTTTGTACTTTAGTAATAAACCTTTTCAATGTGGGGAAGACGCGTTGCAAATAAATTTGATAAATATTTTTCTCGGTTGTATATCATAAACCCTATGTAAATTATAAAAATCGTCTTAAAGATTGAGTTTTGAAAATAAATAACTTCTTGAATAGATGAAATGATCGTTAAATGTTAAAGAGTAAGTTTTGAAAGTCTTTGAATGGATGAAATGTTCGTTTAATGCGTTATGTGCTTGATTATAATATTAAAGGTGTGAACAAAGTAAAGATTTCAAGTTTGTATGTTAGTAATAGACTTTTTCAAAACATGAAATTTGCAGCGAAAACAGCTTGAAAGTTTTCTTTGAACTTTGCTAATAAACCTTTTCAATGTATAAGACTCGTATTGGAAATAGTTTTGTTAAATATTTTTATCGGATGTATTACTCTGTGAAAATCTTAAAAAAATGTGTTAAACACTGAGTTTTGAAAATAAATAAGTCATTAAATAGATGAAACGTTCGTTAAATGTTTAAGAGTAAGTTTTGAAAGTCATTGAATAGATGAAATGTCCGCTTAATGTGTTATATGCTTGATTATAATATTAAAGGTGTGAATAAAGTAAAGATTCCAAGTTTGTATGTTAGTAATAGACTTTTTCAAAGCATGAAATTTTGCAGCGTAAATAGCATTTAAGTTTTCTTCGAACTTTGGTAATAAACCTTTACAATGTATGAAACTCGTGTTGGAATTAGTTTTGTTAAATATTTTTCTCGGTTCTATATCATAAAATCTTTGTAAAGTATAAGTTCTGTGTGAGTCGTAAAAAAATATGTTAAAGATTAAGTTTTTGAAAATAAATAACTCTTTGAATAGATGAAACGTTCGTTAAATGTTTAAGAGTAAGTTTTGAAAGTCTTTGAATAAATGAAGCGTTTGTTAAATGTATTGTATGGCTTGATTATAATACTGAAGGTAAGAAATTCTTCACTCGGAAGTAATGAACTAAAGGGTTATATCTAGGAAAAAATGTGTGTTTAAGGAAAACTGTCTGAGTTTGGTGAGTTAAATACATAGGTCTTCGTTAAATTATTAAATTTATATGTATGTATATGTTTGCATGTATGAAATATTTTTTAATTAAAACTTACTGTTACATTCATATTAAACTTCAATTGAAGTTAAATTGGTTTATCGATAGTGTTAGTCAGCTGGTAGCATCATGTTTGCATGTGTCATTCTTCGATTGGGGTTGCCGATGAGGTATTGCTACCTTATCTTCGTCAGCTGATAAGAGCCTGAAAAGTCATTTCTACGTTGTGGTTTGGAAGGGAAACATGTACGCTCTCTCTTCTCTGTAAGTACATGATGTTTTATATGATTTGTATTTCGACTTAAAAGTATTTCTTAGATTGCATTCTGTAAGTTTGAATTAGTTTCATGTAAGTTTGAATAATTGAACTATAGCTATATTGCATGAAATACTTCTTCGATTTTCAACGTGTGAATGATATTATTTTAATTGCATTCTCTCTGTGTTCATTCACTAACTGTATTGCTAGATTTTGCATAGTTGCTTTTGTGTTCGTGTATAGGATAACTGAAAATTCGCAACGATTGCTTTGGTTAGTAGGAACTCGGTGGAGGAACTGCTAAAATTGTCCTTTATTTCTAAGAGGCTTTTTTAACATTCATTCTTCCAAGTTCTGATAATGGATGTTATTAATTATTTTTAATGGCAGAAGTTTCAATAGATGTTACATCTTGTGCGTGTTTTTTATGTCTTTGAGTATAATATTTCTAACTTTCTTTTTTATTTTCAGTAGCTATGATTTTTAGCATTACCGTATTTAAGTTAAATTGTACTTCTGCGATTTTAGTTTCAAAGATTCTAAGTTTGTATGTAAGTAATATACTTTTTCAATGCATGAAATTTGCGGTGTGAACAGTTTTAAAGTTTCTTCGTGCTTAAGTAATAAACTTTTTCAGTGTGTGAAAATCATGTTGTCAATAGTTATGTTAAATATTTTTCTCGGTTGTATTATTCTGTGTAAATCGTAAAAATATGTTAAAGACAAAGTTTTAAAACTCTTTTGAATAGCTGAAATGTTCGTTAAATGTATTATACGTCAATCGTGTTGTTAAGCTGCTTTACAGTTACAAATTTAGTAATATGTTCTTGACTATTTTTTAAAGTTTCTTTAATCATGATGCATATTGCTACAATAATCTCTGAGGTTGTAGTCGTTTGAAACGTTAAAATGTGTAAAAAAATATTAATTAAAAACAAAATAAATAAATATTGAAATGCATGAAAAATTCGCTTATCATTCTATACAAAATCGAGTTGTTGAACATATTCTAACTTCTATTATTTCATGCAAACTCTTAAACTTTGAAAAAAAATCTAGCGGTGTAATATGGATTAAAGGATGATTATCTAATGTAAATATAGTCTTAGTTGATATAAATTCATTGATTTGTATTGATAGAAAACAGTAAAATGGATGTAAACCTGTTTAAATATAGAAGAAATCGCCGCTTTTTGTAAAAGTATTGTTAAATTAGTATGTATAAACCTATTGATGGTCATTTTCTAAGTTCCAAATATTTCAACAAAACTTTTAATTGACTAAAATTTAGTAAATTGTGTGGATTGATTTGCTTGGTGCATAATAAGTCCACAATTTTTCAAGAAACTGTTTGATAAGTTCTGATTTAATTCTGTCTTTCATACTTTAGGAAAAAAGATTAAAAATTTTTTTCTAAGTCTTAAACATTTCTATAATTAACTTTGACTTAAATTTTGTAAATTTCGAGGATTGATTTTTTTGGTTCACATTAAATATAAACTTTCTCAAGAAGCTATTTGATTGGATCGCAATTAATCCTGGGTTTAATATTTTGGGGGAAAAAATTACAAGTGTAAAAATAAAATATGTTCAAAATTAGGAGATAGTTACTACTTATACATTATTAAGATTAAAATAGTGCTATGAGTTGATTAAAAATTGTGAAATTTAATTCTGATGGAAACAATTAATTCTCGCTAGAACACAACGGTTAAGTCTGATACTAACGCAAGGGAAAAAAAAAACATAGTAATCATGATTTGATCGAATGAGTTTTACAACATTAAGGTTTGTGGTATATGAATCCGAATATCTGAAAGAAAATATAATTAAATAAAATATTCTATGTCTAAAAATAATTTATCTCGCTGGATGATAGCATGAGCGTTTCAACTCTTGAAATTAAAAAAAAAAAAAAAAAAAATAATAATGTTACCACTCGTGAAAAACCCCAAGTTGGAAATTAAAAATAACTTCGGAAAACGACTAAGTCTGAAAAATAATTATTCCTATTTTTGTCACTAGGAGGCTCTTCGTAAAAATACGTTGTCATGGAAACCACAACATACGCTAGAACCATCGCCATTCCCTAAAATATAAATTTAATCAAAACCAAAACTAAATCGGTGTTGCCACTTCGAAAAACTAAACTTCGGACGCAGAGTAACAACTCAACTCCACTCAGAAACCCCCGCAGTCTTCTACGAGGATAGCATCAGGAACCCTACTACTCAACCCTACTCGGCAGGCGGAGGGCCTGGCGTAGAACTGCCATCTTTTCACTACTACCAAAATCTACAATAAATATATAGATAATTAATTTATAATGAATAGCCCGCCAAAAGTGACTGTGTGTCGAAATTTAAGAGCAATGGACACTAAACACGGCTTGTTTTAATTCTGGTAGTATGTTGTAAAATAATTTTTTTTAATCCGTTTAATAAAGATTTTAAACACAATTAAAAAATAAGAAACAGCTTCATTATTAGCAGTTAGTTTTATAACATACGAATAACAAACATGCGATATCAAGAAAGAAAACAAGACTTGCTTGTGTGTTTCGTTTTTAAATATCGGCATCTAATTGAATATTTAAAACTCCCGAAACTTTCGTCATTAATTATATTTAACGTGCAGATAATTACAATTAATTCCAATTGTAATTAAACAACGTGCGTGCGCTGCGAATACTGATAAAAGTTCTAAATACGTGAGCTGCGGTCAAATAGCTGCAAAGAAAGCTCCAAAGCACAATAGAAATGAAATAATTAAGTTTTAACTTTTATCATCTGCCTTTAAAAAAAAAATTCACTAAAAAAATGTTCAGTTCTTAAACTGTTTTTGCTTACAATCAAAAGTTTAAAGCTTTCACCGTAAATAATATTTCCAATACTAAAATGCGGGAAATTATTTTTTGATTGTTTTACATTATTGTTATTATATTTCTTAGTGCAGCACGATTTCTTCGCTGTTGTGGATGATTTACAAATAATGCCATGCTAATGAGGGTGATAGGAGTCGGAGAAATTGTGACAGTTTGTCACAAGTGGAGGGGGGTAGTAATAAATGTAACATCACACATTTTGGTTAAAATAAACATTTAAAATCAGCAAGAATAGGAATTTTACATTATTTATTTTTAATTTTTTTGTGTTTTGTATTGCTGAATTTTGAATCGAAAACATCGATGATGATTATGGTTTAAATTAACTTCTAGTTAAAATATAAATTGAGAAGGAAATCGTCTTGGGCATTTACATTTTTAAGGCAAAATAGTGCGTGTATTTCTTAAAGAATTCGAACGATTAATATTTTTTACTGTTACATACCAATTATGGTATTTGGTGTAAACTTTAATCTCCCATTTTATACAAATTAAGTACACAGATAATCATTAATATTGTTATGCACACAAATGTAATTAAAAGTTTCAAAAAAAAAATGGAAATGCGATCTTTAACGTAGTGGTTTATTTGTGCCCTACAAGTACATATGCTTATGTAATAAGCTGCTTATGTGAAAATTGAGGTAATTGAAACTCAAAGCAAAAATTAAAGTACCAATGAACTAATTTATGCTATGTAGGTCATGATCAATTGTACAGTATATGGATATTTGATTTCTACTGCAATATGCTTTGTATGGACGTATAAATAAAATATGTACAATTGTAATTACTGATTTAAGTATTTTGTCATCCCTAATAAAATAGATGTAAAAATGTGTAATAAAAATATTTTGCTAATATAAACCGGAAACATCGATGGTAAATCCAAGGAAACAACAGATGCACACTATAAAAAACAACCCGACCTTAATGTAGCGTAAACTTATATCATAACGTACTTCCACGGCAAAATATTTCAGGTTTTTTTTTTAGAAAACTTTAATTCATTTTTGAACCCTCATAAAACAAGCTTCAATTATTTGACTTCTTAGAATAAGTAAATAAGTAAATACAGTAAAATAAAATGAAAAACTTACTTAATTAACATTATAATTGTAGCGTTATTATTACCTTTCACTCTCTTTCAGTTCTAGAGACAGTGAAGTACAGTTAACGTTAAAGAAAAATATATTTCAAACATATTTCAAAAATCAATTAATTATGTATAGATCATTTTTAAGGGAAGTAAACTCAAAACCCTTTCATTTCCGTACATCTGAGTACGGAAATATTATCATCTGAGTATTCCGTACATCTCATATGTACATCTGAGCGAAGTTTTGTTTATTAATTTAAAATTGCCTTTAGTTGATACACTAGTGAATGTTTTGTTTCCACAAAGCTACCAAAAAAATTTTGTATTTAAGACGAAGGTGGATAGTACTTTTTGAAAAACCGACTCGGAAAATATCTTTCCCCCAAGCATATTTCTATTTCAGTGGACGTGATTTTCATTGTGACAAAAAGAAACTTTGATTTATGCATAAATATGAGGTAATTTTAACTGCTAAAGTTTGTAAGTGGGCGTGATTTGAGCACGAATGGTCATTTATAATGGGTTTTTCTGCTTATTGAGAGTTCAAAATGTTCATTGATACTTAATTTTTCATTGATAAAGCTAAAGCTTGGTTCGGCATCAATTATGGGATTGGGATATATTAAGTAATTTTTAAATATTAATAATCATTCAGAAATGCGAAATTTTGCGAAAAAAATGATCCTTAACTAAAAAATAATTTTTTATTTAATCAATTTTTCAGACAAATATTAAACAATTTATTAACAGATTCTTAAGTGAATGATTATTTTGCTTATAATACAGTAAAACCTCTTTAAAACGCGGGTGTCGGGGGGCATGTTTGGCATCCGTGTTATAGCATAACAGAGGTATAGAGAAACTACTATACTGCGGAACCATATTCACGTAATAATACTCCCTTTTGTTGCATCATTTTTAACTTTGTCTCGTTACTCGTAACTTTTCTTCTATAGTATATATTTTTTTCTTTTCTTCATTGCTGCCATTTTATTCACTGTAATTGATGCGCAAGAAGCACATATCTCAACTGTGCAATCAGTCTTTCGAGCGATAGGTTATAAACTGTGTTCACAGAAAAAAGGGGCCAAAAAATCTCTTCATGTTATCAACATGGGATTGTGAAGGGGGAGAGATCTTAAGAAAAAATCATATTTAGAAGGGGAGGAATGCACTTTTTAAAGAAACAATGCTTTAAACCTACATACACTGGAGAAGATGTTTTTACTTTTCAGGAATGCTAAAGAATCTGGAATACTTAGGTTGATAGCGCTATAAAAGAAGTTACACACGCAAAACTAGACTTCTAAAAATGGAAAAGTTAAAAATTGAAACAGTTCCTGGCAGATTGAGCTCCGTCCATGTTAAGAGAAACAAGTCAGAGCCAGTCAGGGCGATTGCACCCGATTTTGACATCAAGCTATATAGTGTCTTAGGTTGAAAGACAGAAAAAGGCGTACATCAGGCCTGTCACAATAGGGCTTTATCTGTTAGTGTTTGTGGTGGGGGGATGGCAGCTCTTAGGCTCGAATATTTGTGTGCTCGGGCTGGCTTTGTTTGCAATTCTAAATAAGAAATCACCTTCAAATGGCAATGATAAAGGGTTATTTAAACATCGGGGACATGATAGTCACCACAGTATATCCGATTCCGCGGTATACTGAGGCGCGGTATATAACGGGGTTTTACTGTATTTCATTTCTTTATCTTATAGCAACTTGCGAAACACAAATCTAAAACCGTAACGAAGCGAATATTTTAAAAATAAATTAAAATTTAATTATTTTTTTAAATATTTACACTGTGAAAAGTTCCACTTCAACCTTTCACCAAAACATGGAAAAAAAGGCGTAATCTGGCGGCAACCAGCATTTGATACTATGTTGAACCATTGTAATAGTGTAGTTTTACCTAAACTGTAAAAAAAAGTAAAAGCTACATAATAAAAGCACAAATGAGCATTAAAATTCTCATTTATGATTTTATTATTATTTTTTTAGTTTCACCTATTTTTACCATAAATGTGTTGAACTTTAGTACCAAATATTGGCTGCAGCTAAATTTCACTATTTGGTTCCCTTTTTGGTGCATTGTTGCATTAGAATTTTTTAGTGTAAAATTCTCTCAAATAAAATATCAAATGTTGCTTTGAATATTCGGTACATTCATTGCGTGATTTTCAAGTACAGAAAAATTAAGTATTCTATATGAAAAAATAAAAAAAAAGTTTTATTTGAAAGTTCGCCGTCGCCTTGAAATCAGAAATAAAAGAAAACCTAACTGTGATCCTCAACTGCGAAAACATTCCATTTGTGAAAGAGATAATATTTTTATCGTATTAACCTAAATGGTATGAATATCGTCCTCTGAAAGTTTTACACAGAGAGCAACATTTTGGGATATTTTTCCCACTTTCCCTTGAAGGATCCTTTTCACATTCTTCTTTAAAAAAAGAAAGTATACGGTAACTCAGCATGATGTATCGTTCTTTAATCGAAAACAAATGAGCGGAAGCATGTAACATCTCTTTCATCCAAAGTTTTATATCTTCGAGGAAAAGCTAAAAGCTATACTTCTTAAAAAGTTCTCTCTTTTGCTTCTCAAGGAAAAAGTATGAATAAAATTTTAACTTAAATTTTAAAAAAATATTTACGAACCAAATGTTTTTAGTTTTTAACTAAATGATTGATTACAAAGAGAAAATTTAATTTTAAATCTATTACATAATTGAAAAAAAAAAACAAAAATTGTATTAATAATTCATTAAAAGTGCTTTAAGAGAAAATATGAACTTTTTATGTTTAAATAAATGAAACAGAGAGTATATGGGTGTATATATGTCTGTGTGCGTTTGTGTGTGTTTTTGTGTGTGTTTGTCGGTCGTCGGGCGGATGAACAGGTCTAGAACTACATAATTTTATTTGCAGGTACTTTAGATCAAGTTGTGATGCAGCTCAAAACGTTTTCCCTCAAATTCGAAATAGTTCTTTTTTTATTTCACTTTCAAGAAAAAATACAAATTTATGAATTACAAACTGTTTGCATCGGCGAAATGTCATACCTTTTCGATATTTGCATCGTAGTAATGCAACTTAATGCATAAAATGTTCTTTACCCGAAGTTCATGGATCAAATAGAATAAGTGTAGTATTTCTTTAAAGCAGTTTTGGATTTTATTTTATTCTTAAGGTAACCTTCATTAGAAATGAAGGGGGTAATAGTTATTGCACAATATAAGATAAAAATTAAAGAACTTAGAAGGAAAAGCTTTTACAGTCCTTTTTTAAGACGAAAATGTCCGATGTTTTGGAAGATTTGAAATTTGCGATTTTCGAAAACCCATACGTGATGGAGGAAAAAGGAGGTCATTTTACGGTTCAGCTCTAAAATATCCATAACAATCAGTTATTCGATATTCACAACCGAAAACACAGAATAATAGCACGTTTTACTATTAAAAGCTTAAGAAAAACTAAAAGTAAGCATTCCCTCTATGATTGATTAATACATAAATGCAAAACAAATATATTTCTGAAACTTTACAAAGAAAAAAAGGAAGAAAAGGAAGGAAAACTGAATAAATAGCTAATAAATTTTACTTAATACACCATTTATTTTTCTTGCTTAAACATCATCTCATATATATCTTTATAAATGTACGTTTAGAATTAATTAATGAATACATTATTATACTTTAGTAATCTTTACAGAATGTATCGCTCGGATTACTTCTCGCACCATTTTTTATTGTTCGTTAATCCTTCTTTTGAAATTTGAGTAATAGAATATCAAATGACTTATAGATTTAAAGAGCATTAAAAAAGATTTTCCTAACGCAAGAAAATAAAATGTAAATTTTGAGATAATAAGGGATTATGATCTGTAACTCTATGCCATCCATAATTCATTTTTCATACTTTTTGAGGAATTGTTAACTTCATGCTAGTAGGAAAACTCATTTTAGCTTCAAAATACATTTACGTTTAAACAAATAAATGTATATTGAGAGAAGGTTTTAACTTAAGCTATCCAGATAACATTTTCACTTTGTTTGGGCTATTTAACAATGTTTAAAAAAAACGTGCTATGTCTGTAATTAATTTTTAAACTACAGAGCGATAGGACAAAATATGTGGGTTGTTAAATAGCCCCTCCCCCATACATTTCATTATTCGTCGCATTTTTGAGTGAAAATTTGTTGGCGGCGATCAGCCACTGGTGTTCACACCTACACACACATATATTTTTTAATATAAATAAGTAAATATATATGTATATATCTGCAGGATGTTTACCGGGAAATGTATGTTTTTGGATTGTGTAGTACACGACGAGTAGTGGGGGAAGCGGTTGGGAAGGAAAGATGGAAGTCTAAGTTACAATCAAGATGTGGGATCTTGAGCACCACTGTTTTGTTATGAGACGGTTTTACGCTAACAATGAGTCCGTGACTCAACGTTTTACTCTTTAGCAAGCAGGCTCATTTTCATTTGGATGGCTTTGTAAACAAACAAATATGTAGATTTGTTGTCCACAAAATCCACAAATATTGCAACAGGAGCCTTTACACAGTGTCGGAGTGAAAGTGTGGTGTGCGGAAGGTGAAGTGTTAATCATCGGACCAGATTTTTTGGAGAACTAGAAACATGTGTTTAATCAGAGGAACGCCACCTACGCGATGTTATTTCTGCTAAAAAAGTTTTTGTTAAGAGCTTCTCAAAATTTCAAGATTGTAAAACACATTGTTTAAAAAATATTTTTTTTTTTGTTCAAAATTTGTAAAAATGTGGCTTTTTTTAAACCTTTGGTTCCGGTAAACACCCTGTATATATGTCAATACTAACATCGAAATATATGAAGCATACTTGTTTTTATGTTTATGTTACCATGCAAGAAATCTAGATAAACTTGTTATATGACTGTATTTAGTGCTGTTCTTTGATAAAAATATTAAAGAGCTTTTCCCCCCAAAGCTTTTAGGGGAAATTTCTTTATTATTCAATCTTCTCTTGCCATATTTTGAGCCGGTATGAATGCTTTCCATTTCCATTGTGTAAAAAAGTATGCACCATTGTTGAACTCAGAACTATTAAAAATGAAAGGACGCATATTAAACCGCCTGGTAACAGTGAATAAAATAACTACCTATGCATATACTTAATAAACTTTTTAATTGTGACACGTGTCCAGGGAAAAAGGTAATGTATAGAAACATGAAATTTGGAATCGAAAGTACTTGCCGACGTTATGCACCACAAGTCTGATTTTCGATAAAGGATTTTAAAGAGAAAAACCTTTTTTTGCTGCGAACTGTTTTTTACTTGTTTTGTGGTGCAATAATACTTTACAATATGTTTTTAACAAATTGACAATTGTACAAGCTAGCAATTGCAAACTGCATAACTACCTCAGAGAAAATATCGATTGATATAAAGAAAGAACTGTGTCTTATGCCTATTCTGTACAAATAATAAAATGCGGGTAACACATCCCCGGAAAAGAAAGATAAAAGTTGGCATGCAGGTGTAGTTTTTGCCAAAGTTGGGCCCGACGGAGCCCAATTTTTATGAAATGAGTTTTTGAAAAAAATCCCTTGTGTGAATTTTAACCACTTTTTACGCGAATAATTTTTAGTTGTTTTATGTTGCAACAATTTAAAATGCAGGAATGATTTTAGGAATTGCGTAGCAAATTCTTGGTCTTGAGTAGCGAACCATTGATGTGCATGAGAGAGAGCAATCCGTGAGTGACAACAATCGAAATCGGTTGTAGTCTAGCCGCAGGCTTGGTCTAAGTGTTTAGAATGTGTTGCTGAATTGATGTCTGTGAAATACTAAGTTTTTAAGCAATCAAGGATATTACTTATTGTGTTCTTTATATCTCGTTTTTCTGAGTAAACAAAGGAAATATATCTGGGGAGTAATGTAGAGGAAAAATTATTAAATGTAACTGGAATTGACGTTATAAACTGGCGACCATGTTCGGACAGATTGGCAAACTATCACCAATTGTGAGACAAACCTTGTTTGAACAATGATATACCTGAACTAATATTAGTTTAGAGACATGGGCGTTATTTTGTGAGATCCCCATAGATCCTATTCTTAAACATTGTCGATTTTTCTATCAACATACAGTTCTACTGTTAATCAGCAAATCTACTATTAAAAGCAATCTGCCTGGAAGAGTACAGAGAAGAAGCCATTCATGTTTAAGGGAGGAACTGCTGCTGTAAGCAATGTGCCGTTTTTGTCCTCGTTCTGGATCTTTTAGCATACTTGATTTCTTCCGAGCTGATGCTATATGCCAGTTTATAAATTTGCAACTAAATTTATAAGCTGGCACTCGCTTTCTACAGCCAGAGAAGCAAACATTTTGAATCGCGTACTAAATAAACACACCTGCAAAACTAACTTTCCTACAACGGAAATGGATTCGTTCTTTTCTGAAATGCGCAGAAGCGTCTAAATGTCGAACTCGCGATCAAACTGTAGTTATCATTTCTTTCTTTCCGTTTTTCTTTCTTTCTCCTTTTTTTAAATGGTCGCTCAAAATATATTATTTTAGGGTCATGTCATGTAAAAATACTTGAAATATTGTTTCAGAATTATTGCATTTAAAATAATATTCATTTACTTTTATATTAATTTTTAATACTGAGATCTTCTTACATCAAAAAAGAAACTCAGTGCGATATTTATGTTTTTTAAAGAACTTTTAACGAAAAAAAAAAAATGTTTGCCTCATTAGTTCTGCTTTTAGCTTTTTTCCTCAATGTTTCACAGGTGCGGCTGACATTTTCACTTTCCAAGTCAAGTATTTTTATGCACTTTATTAAGATTTTTTTTTGTTACTAAAAACCGATTTTACTCAGTTTTAAAGCCATCAAATAAAATGTATATATTTTTTCAGTTCACTTACATAACTTTTATGATACATCATTTTGAATGAAGAGAAAAAAAAACACTCTGGAACCAAGTGACATGAGTCTTGGAATCTAAAAATAAATTTTTCATTTCGAACATTGCGTTATTTCTGTCCCGATTTTTTTTCTTCCTTGAGAATCTAAGTCTACTGTATTTCACACAGGATAAAAAAAACAATTAATTTTTTAACGCCTAAAGATCAAAACTTTCCAAAATTTAGGATGGATGTTATTTAAGATGATATTTTAAAGTGTTTTTTTTTTTTTTTTTGCCTACTTTAATAAAACAGAAAAACCAGAATTTTCGTCCAGAACTGTACGAGCCTACATTCTCGTGTGCACCCAACATCAAATGTATAATCTCCTTTTCTCTCTAAGCAGTAGTTCCTAATTACTGAAAATATAACGTTATCACCGTTAATACACATTCATCAGCTCATTTTTCATTCATTTATTCATTCATTCATTTATTTTTTGATTGATTTCCTGATTTATTTATTCCTTCTTTCACTCATTCGTTTGTTTATGCATTCATTTCGAAATATCCTTTAAAAGTCCTGATCAAAACGTTTTTTAGTAAGCTCGTTTAGTTCTGGATGAACTTCGTATCTGTACATGTTTTATCTGTAAAGCTCCTACCGATAAAGTTTGCTCCAAGCAAATCCAAGTTAGATCAGAGTTGATAAAGGGTTCAAGTTTTCCCGTTGGCGCCTCTGATAAATTTCGTAGAACGGATTCAAATTAACTAAAAATTGTTCAAATCTCACATTGAAGTGCCAAAAAAAAGCATTATAGTGATAGAACCTACCGATAAATAGAAAAATGAATGGAATGATTCGTATAAATCTTAGCATTGGAAACGATCGCTTATTCCAACCAAAAGTGTTCTACTGTCTAAAATGATTTATGAACCTCCTAAACTTCAACTTAAAATTATCTATGAAACTTGAATTAAACTAACTTCAGCACGCATATGGTAAACCGTTGAGAAGTAAGTAATGTCGTGCAAGTGGAATTTATAGCACATTTTTATATTTGAACCGAAAATGCCATTAACAAATGTATAAAACTAAGAAAATGAATATACATTTGCATAAAGTGAGTGAGTGTGAAGATGATTTAGCGTTTTGATATGTGCACTAATATCATGAGAGTTCATTTGAAAGTGCCGTAAAATATCTTGAGTCCATATAACCATTAATGATATTTATTTAGTTCAATTTTCACTATTATAAGTTGTTAACTGGAAAAATTGCGCTAGAGCATTCACGAAGTGTCTAGTCATTTGTCACTGTGTACATCAAATGTAAATAGTAAGATTTTATGCAATGAATGCAGCATTTTTTATTAAAAACATCGTTTCTCGTGTTATTAACCTTATTATTATTCCTCCAAAAGTCACATCATTATAGTAGTATAAAAAATAAACTGCAAACAGAAAGAAAGATATATAATTCTCAATGGCGTTGTTCTAAAAATAATAATTATCGTATAACTGAAATTAAAAAAGATATCGTGCGTTTAGATTCTTTCTTTTTAAATTTATCAACCTTTAGGATATTTTAGAATCAATACTAATTAAGTACTTAAACTTTCCAAGGGGGAATAAAGGATTCCTGCAAAACAAAACATTGAAAGGCTTTGAAGTCTCTCATAATAGCCACTTATATGAGAAGTGCTGCATTTAGACTATCATTAAAGTGGATTGGAGGGAAGATAAAAGCTAAGAACTGGAAATAAATAAGATTATATTTCCCTTTCTCATTCATGCATAATTAAAAGGTTTTTGAAATATATTTTAAAGAATAAGTTTCGCACCTTTTCTTCCAGAACTTCTGGAGTGAACACAAATAGTAAGATGATGGTATTTTAAAGAAACATTTAAAAGAAAAGATATATGCTAAATTATTTACTACTGTGCGTATCCTAATGTTAAAAAATGAACTTTGCTGTGCAAACAGCTGCGCAACCTTGCTGTACAAAAAGTTTTAAGAGTACATGATATTAGTAATAAATGAGATGTCAATTATTTATTATTTTATAATTTTCTTTTACAGAAGGAATCATAAAGTAGTATCGACATAAAGTAGTGGTTAAATGATAGTCATGCAATATGTCAACAATTTTATAGTAGTGCAAATGATACAGGAAAATTGAAAAAGACAACTATTTTTTCAGATTAATTGAGAGGGGAAAACATATATATTTTTTAATCTTTATGATTTGAGGAAAATTAAAGATAATACTTTAAGGAAGCAAAAGAGTCAAGTGACAAAAGAAATATTTTGAACAACACAAGTGCAGAGTTACAATCATAGGCGAAATTTCTTTTAGTAACATAGCATTAACATTTTCTGCATTTTTTCTCTAAATAATTTTTTGAAAAGAACTGTGGAATAAAGCAACTATACGGCTTTGTTTCGTGCGTATGTCTTTGAAATATTTTTAAAGAACTTTTCATTTGATGTCCAAAATGCAGAATATTTTTTTATATAAATAGCTATTTTCATTATGGTACTTATTTATTTGAAACCGGGATCTCTGTATGTCTAAAATAAAGTGTACGGTGTTTTTGTTAATTTCTGTTTTCATACGTTTCTTGCCACATTAGCAGCGAAAATTAAATGCTTAGGAAGTTTATCTTAAACAAAATAATTTTTGAAAGTGAAAAATAAGTTCTTTAAACAACATCGATACTTTTTTTTGAAGTCGGTGCAAAATTATGAAATCTAGTTATCTTTAAACTATGTGTTACTTCACATAAAAGTTGTTTCAATCTTAGAGCCGTTTATATTTGTAATTAATTCTTGATTACAAAAGTAATCATAAATCATAACCTATCATAATTTTGCACAGACTTCAAAAATTATGTTTAAAAGTCGGATTGATGTTGTTTAAAGAATTAATTGTTTTTATTCTTTTAGCGCAATTTATAATTTGTAATAGGTTCTTTTTTTTTTCAAATATTTTATTCGATCCTTTCTAGTGTAAATGCATCTTTTATATAAATACTCTATTTTTTTAAAATTCATATCAAAGGGCAAACCTCCCTTTCGTGAATGGCACTAAAAACTAATCTTTGTATGATAAATTCCGTTTCACAGTCGATTTTCAATGGTCAATATGGCAAACAAACATATTGGATTTAAATTTGCTTCAGAGAAGCCTTCAGTCAAACTCTTGTTACAATTGCTTTTAATATTTATCTTATATTTATTTTATCACTTTTGAATATATTGTAGTTCTTTTGTTAACATATTGACGCCATTTATAAGAAAACATTTCACTGCACATAAAAACCATATTCATTTTGATAATATGATCATTAAAATGATTTATAAATAATTGCTTTAGAGTTATAGAACCTAGAAGTAAAAATAAACAAATGAAAAAAATAATAATAGAAAACTTACTTGAAAGTACTGCATTAAAATGTAAAACATTAAACTTACAAAAATAATGATCGCAAACAGTTGTATTCTAAATACACTGTTGATTTAGGCGAGGGTAGTGTGATCACAGCATTAAAAACAATATTTATTTAGTATAACTTCTTTATATACTAAGTTGGGATCCGTATTGCAAACTTAATGAATGCGTTTAAGTACACACTTAAGAACCTGAGAAATAAAATGTATACAGTAAGAGCGCTCAATTTAAAAATGAATAAAAAGAAATATAATTAGTTACTTGACGTTATATATTTTATCGATCAACTATTTTAAGTTTAAACTTTAAACAAAATGATGTACACTAACTGAAATGTTCTAACGCGTTGAGCTAATGCAAAAGTGTTGCAACTTACCACATCGGAAAAACGATTTTAGACGAGCATCTAACAGATTCAGATTTGGGAAGCAGATTGTAAATATGCTATTTGCACTTTCAAAAAAAAAAATGTAAATCATCCATCTTGGGGTTACATGTGCTTTGAAAAGGAAATGATAGCTGTAAACAATTGTTTTGTCATTTTGGCACAGAAAGTCTTTTCCCTAGGAATCGTTTAAACAAAGATCATAGATTACATATTCCTCAGCAGAATTTCTCTTTCTTTCTTCTTTTTCCAATTTTTAGAAAAAAAACTCTTATTTTGAATATCAAAAGAAAATGTCCCTTCAACGGTATAAAGACTAGTGCAAAATGTAAAAGCCTCGTGTTACTTGCGACTAATAGTAAGAAATATGAAAAAACGTGAACAGTGTACAAAAAGTAATTTGTTTTTAGAACAACTACAGTTACATGAGGATATTTTCTTGCCATACAAGCACACGTTGAGTCCTTCTGAACAGACTGTTTATCATTGTTCCCCACTGATCCCGTGCTGGTTTAAACTCAATCTAAAAAAATATTTTTTTAAAATTCATTTAAATTATTTTCAATTAAATTAATTCTTAACCTCAAATCTCTTAATAATAAGCACTTAAAAATACGGAAAACATGCTCCTTTTTGCGAATTTCGCAACTTAGAATAGCTCCGTGGAAAGAAGTTTTAGTTAAAAAAATCTCATTACCATGCACATAATAAGTACTGATTATCATGCGCATATGAAGTACTCATTATCATGCACATATACTTTTATTTGATGCCTCATGCACTCGTTTTTGAAACAACTGAACTTTTTAAAAAAAGCAAGTTCGGGTTCTCAATTTTGAGTAGATCTTTATAAACTGAGAGTTATAACTTGGTTGAAGTAATTGCTGAATTTTATTGTCACAGTGAATTGAAATGATGATCATTGTTTGATTAATCTTGTGTGATGTCTCAAAATTTAATTTGATAATAAATGTTAGCTGCCCCAATTATAGCGCAAATACAATTGCGAGTGCATGCTAATTTCAATTTGATGTACTGAGTAAATGAAACAATCAGCCCTATAATTAGCTAATATTTATCCTCCAATGTTGCACGACTAATTATAAATACTACATTTCTGTTTAGAATAATGCAACTAAGAAGGTTTACAATTTTAATAGCATATTTTCAGAGAAAAAATAATTTGTTTATGCTTGGCGGAGGACGCGGCCCAATAACGCAATTTTGCCCTTTTAATTTTTTGAAAAAGAAAAAAAACTATGTAGTTGTAAAAAAAACGCATATTTTTTAAACTATTGCTGTCCTGTTCTAATTTTTACAACCCATGTTAAAAATTCATTACGCGTAAAAATGAATTTTTTTGTGCCACATGCCACTGCCCTAGGTTACAGTTGATAATCATTTGTTGCTTATATTAAATTTATATAAAACACATTTTTTACATGAAATTACTTTTTTATATTGCTTTAGTATAACATGATGGTTCGTAAACTGAGTGAAAAAGTGAACTATACATTTTCAATTAATTTTTAGAAAAATGAAGTCAACAATATCTTACCTCTCCAGGAAAAACTATTTGGTGTTTATATACCCTTTATAAAATTGTAAAAAAAGAAGAAAACTGTCAAGATGGAAACATCACTTTGAGCAGTTTTAAACATTAAACCTGTTCCAAATGGCTGCCTTAGTGATTCCCATGTGATTTTTTTCGGCTGTAAACAACTACTACCATGTTGCAAAAGTTAGTTGTTAGTAATATATTTTAATTGGGATGCTCCACTTTGCCCCATCTTTCCCTACCTTTTTAACAGTTAATATGTTTGATATGAAAATAAAATATTCCTCTATCATTCAATCGTATAATATAGTTTATTCTTTAATTTCTACTAAGCAAGAGAAGAAATATTAATAATAATAAATTAATAAAATATCATTACACATTAAGAATTAAAATAAAATATTCACATCCCACTAATCATTTGTATTAAATAAAAAATAATATAAAATTCAACTTCAATACGTGTTTTTTGCATGAAAATATTATAACATAAGCAGCCTGCAACAAATTCAGATTGCAGCAAACTTAAATATTAGTTTTTTTTTGAAAAACAGAACGCTTGAATATTTTTCACTCTTTTTTTCAAAGCACAGTGTACTGAAAATTCTTCGATGACTAAATTCAAAAGATAAACTCTCTCTCTCTCTATATATATATTATATATATATTCATCAGTTATTATCGGAATACAAGGATAATCAAGGAATTTAATATTTAGATTGTTGATAATTTGCTTCCAAAAATGAGAAAAATTACATGCAATATAATTCATCACACCAGCATCATATGTTTATTCCGATAAATAAACCTTAGTTTACTACTTCTTCATTAAATATGGGTTTGGAGCAATCCGTTACTTACGTCAATACTTACTTTTTTACAAGTACATAAGCATTCTCATAATAAGGAAGCTTTTAAAATAAAACTAAAAAAAATAAATATTGTATAAGCAGCATGCTTTATATTCGTATTTTCTAAAAAGAGTACACACAATATTATTCAGGAGTATTCGAATCTAATGTAATATGACAGCTATTTTTAAAACGACAAAATTCAAAACAGTAATCTGGAAAAGTGCATGAAAAGTTGAAAGAAAATTTACATTTATATGAAATGTTTTCTTATCATTATATTTTCTATATCATTGGTTTTCATAGATAACCATTAGAAAAAGAAAAGTCCTAAAATTCTTTGATAAAGAAATATGAAGTAATAGGTTAGCTGAAAGTAAATGGTTTTCAGTAGATATACTTTCACCAAATTTGTCAGGTTGTGAACGTTTGCGAAAATCAAACACAATATTATTTTTTGAAATTGATTGATAAATATTCAAAACATGGTGAATTAAGGACAATATATACAATTATTTTTGGCTTTTTGTGACACACAAAATATCGTATTAAAAATAAGAGCATGAAATAATGAGTAGAAATTCGAAATTCAATATACAGTAAAATTTCCCACACACCTCTTACACGCACAGTTTTTAATTACCCACATTGAACATGGAAAAACCCTCAATTGCGGACAAATACCTTTGTCCGGTGGTGTCCACATTTAAGAGTTTTAATGTATATATATACCAAAATATTTTAGATAAAGTACTCCTATCAGTTCGGTTTCTACTGAATGCTTATCCATGAACCAACTATTCAATTCTTTCGTCGGTTTCTAGCAATCTACATAAATACATACAAAATGGGAAAGACAAATATTGGCCGAAAGAAGACAAGATTTTTTTTGTTCCTTTTCAATATATATTTATCTTTTTTGCCTTTTTTACATTTCTATGCGATTTATTTAGACGTAAAAAAGAAATAAAATATAATGAAAGAAAGAAAACTATTTTAGAAAAATATATTTTGTTCAAAGAAGTCGAACAAATCTATGGTAAATATTTTTCGTTTCAAAAGTATGTCCTACAATGTTTACCCACACTATTCTAAATGCTTAGTTTGCTCTGGAAATAGTAAAGAAGAACATGTTCAACTTTGTAAACCAATTGCATTTAATTTTGATACAGCAAATGCCATCTTTCTAGGCCTAGGGTTTGTCATTTTCTTAGGTTTCACGCCACAAACAAAGACATACACACACAAACGTTTTCTTTTATATGCATAGATATATATCAGATTTAAAAATTGCGAGAGATTCAATACGGGAAATATGTAAATACAGAATTTTGGTAGGACCACATTTGGAGTATGCTGTTCGCTTCTGGTCTCGATATCTAAAGACGGATATTACATTAATGGAAAGGGTTCAAAGGAGAGTTACTAGGTTGGTAAGTGGTCTCATAGATTTAGATTATGAGGTCAGGTTTGAAAGGCTCAATGTGTATGGCATAGTTTCGAGCGAAGAATAGTTAGAGGGAACATGATTCAGTTATTTAAATTCATAAAAAAGGAAAATGTTGATGGGCTACATTTAAAGCACCAAGAAGCAGAAGCGTATAAGTGAAAAAATTGAAAAGTTTGATGTAAATAGTGCAAATGATAGGGAAATCACCCTTCTATATTGTGGCAAGATATGTTTGTGATATCTCTAACGTAAGCTGAACCCCAACGTGACTTGGAAAAAAATTAACACTGAAGTTCCCATATCATCCAAACTTTGAGCGTGTTTTACTCCGAATCGTTTTTGGTCACTTACATCCCTTTGCTTCTCACTGCCTCATTTATGCACAGAAGGTACGTCCAGAGTTCATTGTTTTGCGCATTTCAAATGTCGGGCTCATTTTGAAATTAGAAAAAAATATTACTTCAATAGGGTTATAGGCAACCGCAATGGTTTATCGGACGTTAATGTTACTTACAATGGAGCAAAACATTTCAAGAGGGACCTTTATGTTCATTGGGCATTATTAAATTGACTAGGGCCAGCTTAGTTGGGTCTGCTTCTGGTTGTCACTTTTGTAAGTGTACTTGTATTTGCATTTGTATAACGAGAAAGCTGTGTCGCAGATATGAAGAACATGGCGTTACTCTGATGCCATATGTGTTGGTGAAATATTGATATGATAAATGATTATTAATGCATTTAATAAATGATAATATATGATAAGAAGAATTATGATAAGTAATTCCACTTATAGTAATTGGGATACAAGAGGGAACATGAATATGTGGTGATGTGGAAAAAGATTCATATAGAACAGTTTATATCTACCATTTTTGCCCCTATTAGAGCCCGATCTATCATAGGTGTGAACCTTGCGCTGATTGAAAAATTGGATGGTGACATCTCCGTAAGAAATACGATAGTGGAGTATGAATTCTGATTTGTTTTGCAATATAAACTGACCTTTATTTCAACAGCGACATACATTACTGTCAGCAACAAACTTAGGGCAATCTGGTCGTTAAAAACAAGAGCTAAAATTGAGACACAAAAATTATCAGTTAACACAACACAATGTATTTTATGTCAACACTTCAATGCATAAAATTTGTTTGCAAATAAGCATTTTAGATTCTAGTATACCTACTTCCAAAAAGTAAAACAGCCGTTCTAATATCCAAGTGAATCTTAAGCATACAAATTCAATAAATACCTGATTTATTTCTAAAAGATTTATTTTGAAAAATACTAAAAGTTTCTGTTTAGTAATTTCTAAAAATAACGACTGTGAGGTAGTATTTTGAAGTACATTTTCTTTACACACGAGTATTTTTAAGTGCTATTCGAAGGGGCACCTTTTGCTCATTGCACCATATAACTATCGAAACAAATAATAAAAACAGATTATTTTTTTCGAACATAACAAGGCATGATCAATTCTAAGAACTAATTAATACTTTTCTTAACCACTTTCAAAGGGCGCACTAAGCCCATACCAAAAGTTTCTGTTTTAGAGTAAAGAATTATTGATTTCGAAAGAGGAAATGGAATTACTCCTCCGAAATCGATTTCCATTTATCGATTTCTTTTGGAAATCTTTACTTATCTTATATCAGGAAGTTTTCCAGTATGAGAAATGAGAGAAAAAAATAAACTGATGTGAACTGAAGGATCAGTGCCATTATTTAAAAATTATCGTGAAAATTGAAATATGTCAAAAATGCAAAAAAAAGGATTTGTTTCATTTACGCTATACTGAAGTGATTATTAATTGTTCCATTCGTCGCCAATAAAATAGAATAACAACGAAACCTTTTGCAGCACAGAGCTCCCAACAAAAAGTTGTTTTTTAGCGTAATTCGAAATTTGTTTCTTGATTTTTCTTTAAGTTTTCTATGTATTTTTTTTTTTATTTCAGTACTCAAATTCCTAACATAACAATGTACACATTATGTTAAAATGTACAAAGTGTTGGTATAAACGTCAAATAGAAACAAACAAGTTTATTATAAAGGGGAATTATTGAGAAATGGGATCCAGATTTGCATGGTCCGTAGTAGTGGGGGCCTCCTCGTGTGCGGACTGAGTAACGCTAAATCTGTACCAATCTGCTTCGGGCGGATGTTCTCCTTGTAGAGAGACTGCTGCACCGGGACAGTAAAGCAGGTAGGCAACGCTCGCCAGTCCGGGCCCTATGGCCGGTTCTGGTTGTTAAGTGTCTGACTGTTTTTGGAGAGTATCGCTCCGCTCCAAATCCTTCAGGGTACTCTATGAAAGGATGAGATGCTATGTACAATAGAACGTAGTTGACAATAATTACCCGTATTTGCATCTCTTAGGCTTGTATTTCATAAAATTATAGCTTCTACCAATTTTATTTAAAAGCAGAAAACCTTGAAACGAAAATTGACACAAGCTGCACACATGTTTATCTCAAATAATTCAATACATGTGCATTAATTCTTCGCACATGCGCTTTTAAATTATAGTGCGGCATGCACTGCTGAAAAAATATAAACAAAGTTTTAAGATTTTAGTTATCTACAAAACGAAACATTCTAACAAGCATATATCATGTACATTTTACACGAGAAAATGAGCGTGATATTTGTTTGCAATAAATATATGAAATTCTTTTGATCTATTTATATAAAAAAAGAAACATTGCTCCTATTTTTTGTTCTCCATTCAAGAATATTAAGAGTTGTTGTTTTATATTTTAAAAAGGATCACAAAACTTCAAACAAAACTGCATATGAAGTTTTACTTATTAGAAGCAATTTTAATTTTTAATGAGCCGAGTTTATAATTGTTGTCCTTTCCAACATCAATGATAATTGCACTAATGTATCTTTTGAGTAAGATGTAAATGACTTTTAAAAATTGTTGACAATTGGAGTTCTCGAAAGTGTCTGTAGTGTGGTGTTTACTTTTGAAACTCATACGGTGATGGCAATCAGAATAACTCATTAAAAATATAATAAGTTTTTAATATGTACGACTGGAATGTGTTCAGTAACTCCTTATAAGTAAGCCTCCTTACTGTTAAACATTGTTTTTTATTGAACATAAACAGCCTGTAATGATTGAAGTCTGCATTACTTACAAGTTCAAGGCATAATAATTTGTATTTTTGAAAAATGAATAAATAAAAAACAATCAAAATTGTAAATAAAGACAGCAGTACATGAGGAGTTCTAGAAAATTGAGCAGTAAAACAAAACAGCTTAAGATGTAATGTGTTTATGTGATCACAGCATACGCAAAACACACATAAAATTGGACATGTTTTAACGGTTATGGAGTTTTAATTTTACATTCTAAGGTATATTTTATTACTAAATTTTTCAAAGTTGAAAAATATTAATGTCAACTTTTGATGTAATTACTAAAATAGACCGAACTAAGACTATTAGATGTGAAGCCAATATGGAAATGCAAGTGATTATTGAGCTCATTTCGATTTTTCTAATTTCTAAAACCATACCAATATCACTAAAAAATATATTTGTTACATACGTATATTTATATAAAAAACTTATACTCATATTTTTTTATAATTTTTTTCCATCTTCTTTTAAAGAAAGATCTTAAAGAGGATGGAAAAAAAATAATTATACCTAGAAACGCCAAATTTGATTAATTACACAACAGGGAGGAAATCTTCCAAATGTTTCATACGACTTCTGAGAAAAGCATCATAATGTACCTTTTCATCGAAAAACGTAAAGGTGACTTTGTTCCACTAAAATTTTTAACGCGAAAAATTATTTTTTGTTGTTGTTAAAATGGTATTTAGCTCTATTTTGTTTTTTTTTTAAAAAATAACAATAAAAAAAGAAACCATATGCAGAATTTATTGCCTTTCTTTACAGTCTGTAATGGTTTTTTAAAAATAATTTTGATACATTTAGAATTTCAATAGTTGTAATGATTTTTAAAAAGTATTTCTTTTCTGAAAATCTACTTACAATGTGACTGAAACGGATATACATAATGCTTTCAAGAATTAAAAAGGAAAAAAAAAAAACTCTTGATTTGGGGTCTGAAAGTAACAATAAATTAAATTGGAAAAAATAAAATTAATTGAAAATACTGAGCAGCATGACCTGAAGGCTTTCAAATGAATTGACCCAATACACAGCAAGAAATAAGGAACTATAACACATATTTTGCAAAAAAAAAAAAAATGGAATAAATGAAGTTAAATGTAAAACTTAAACTTTTGGTGCACATTTAATATGAGAACATTAAATTCTTCCGTGGCTTATTAAACAGATAACTCACTGCATACAACTTTTGTCCACAATATAAGTATAAGAAAATACATTTTCGAATAGATTCCCATTATAGAAAATGTTGCCATGTATTGTTAAGAGATTCCATAAATTAAGATATAAATCTCAAATTAAGACCTCAATGCGTAACTTAAGTCGTTATCGAAGATAAATGATCATCGTGTGTGCAAAAGAGTTTCTCTTTATCATTAATAAAGTGAAGTAAGGTACAAATGCAGTTATGTAATTACTAAAGATACATTTATCATTATGAAAGAGTAACTCGGTCTTTCATCAAGAGCGATTTATTATTTTATGATATATTTTAATGCTCGTAAAATCTGAAAATTAATTGGAGAGCGTAATGCAGAATGTCAATGGGTTGCAATGACTTTATATCTCGCCACAAATTAATTCCGTGTATGAATGGATGCAAAATGTTTTGTATTTAGCTGGAGACTAATTCCGTAATTCCTTTTCGTACCACGTGATTCCACTTATTTCTTTCCAAAAAGTGTGAAGCACCAATTAACATTTGGGAAGGCATAAAACTGCCAGAAACAATGCAGTATTTTGGGGCTTGTAAACTCTGATAGCTAATTGTAAGAAGTTAATACAATATGGTAATGTACTGTAACAACATTGTATTTAGCTGTAGGTAAATTTCGTTAGCAATGTACCAATCCATAATAAAAAATCGCTTTTTGAACTATTCTAAAAGCATGCAAAGACTTGTGAAGACATACAATTGCTAGAAACTTTTTATGAAAGATGAATTTACTTAAAATTTCTTACACATGGCTATGTGTCAAATTGTAAAACAATTCGCCGGATAGGAGATAATTTAGGACAGATAATTTAGGAGTGCATCGCAACAAATTCAACTAATTTTGCGAATACTTGAATATGCAGTTATGTAAAAAATGACATTTTACAGCTGCAAACTTACAGCTCCGATGTAAGTGGGAGCAAACTTCATTGCAAAATTTATTTATCAGTATATCGACTGACTACTAATTAATACACTTATAAGTTAAATCTTGTCTTTACTGTAGCTGGTTTTGTATTATATATATATGTTCAGATTGCAGCTACTTAAAGTAATAATGTGCAAATTTAGAAGGGTTATTACTTAATGAGACTACAATTTTTATCAATAGTTTTATAGACTAGCTCAAGCAAAGTTTATTGGGAAAGCTTTGACTTACGGGTAATTATTGTAGTTGACAATAATTACCCGTATTTGCATCTCTTAGGCTTGTATTTCATAAAATTATAGCTTCTACCAATTTTATTTAAAAGCAGAAAACCTTGAAACGAAAATTGACACAAGCTGCACACATGTTTATCTCAAATAATTCAATACATGTGCATTAATTCTTCGCACATGCGCTTTTAAATTATAGTGCGGCATGCACTGCTGAAAAAATATAAACAAAGTTTTAAGATTTTAGTTATCTACAAAACGAAACATTCTAACAAGCATATATCATGTACATTTTACACGAGAAAATGAGCGTGATATTTGTTTGCAATAAATATATGAAATTCTTTTGATCTATTTATATAAAAAAAGAAACATTGCTCCTATTTTTTGTTCTCCATTCAAGAATATTAAGAGTTGTTGTTTTATATTTTAAAAAAGATCACAAAACTTCAAACAAAACTGCATATGAAGTTTTACTTATTAGAAGCAATTTTAATTTTTAATGAGCCGAGTTTATAATTGTTGTCCTTTCCAACATCAATGATAATTGCACTAATGTATCTTTTGAGTAAGATGTAAATGACTTTTAAAAATTGTTGACAATTGGAGTTCTCGAAAGTGTCTGTAGTGTGGTGTTTACTTTTGAAACTCATACGGTGATGGCAATCAGAATAACTCATTAAAAATATAATAAGTTTTTAATATGTACGACTGGAATGTGTTCAGTAACTCCTTATAAGTAAGCCTCCTTACTGTTAAACATTGTTTTTTATTGAACATAAACAGCCTGTAATGATTGAAGTCTGCATTACTTACAAGTTCAAGGCATAATAATTTGTATTTTTGAAAAATGAATAAATAAAAAACAATCAAAATTGTAAATAAAGACAGCAGTACATAAGGAGTTCTAGAAAATTGAGCAGTAAAACAAAACAGCTTAAGATGTAATGTGTTTATGTGATCACAGCATACGCAAAACACACATAAAATTGGACATGTTTTAACGGTTATGGAGTTTTAATTTTACATTCTAAGGTATATTTTATTACTAAATTTTTCAAAGTTGAAAAATATTAATGTCAACTTTTGATGTAATTACTAAAATAGACCGAACTAAGACTATTAGATGTGAAGCCAATATGGAAATGCAAGTGATTATTGAGCTCATTTCGATTTTTCTAATTTCTAAAACCATACCAATATCACTAAAAAATATATTTGTTACATACGTATATTTATATAAAAAACTTATACTCATATTTTTTTATAATTTTTTTCCATCTTCTTTTAAAGAAAGATCTTAAAGAGGATGGAAAAAAAATAATTATACCTAGAAACGCCAAATTTGATTAATTACACAACAGGGAGGAAATCTTCCAAATGTTTCATACGACTTCTGAGAAAAGCATCATAATGTACCTTTTCATCGAAAAACGTAAAGGTGACTTTGTTCCACTAAAATTTTTAACGCGAAAAATTATTTTTTGTTGTTGTTAAAATGGTATTTAGCTCTATTTTGTTTTTTTTTTAAAAAATAACAATAAAAAAAGAAACCATATGCAGAATTTATTGCCTTTCTTTACAGTCTGTAATGGTTTTTTAAAAATAATTTTGATACATTTAGAATTTCAATAGTTGTAATGATTTTTAAAAAGTATTTCTTTTCTGAAAATCTACTTACAATGTGACTGAAACGGATATACATAATGCTTTCAAGAATTAAAAAGGAAAAAAAAAAAACTCTTGATTTGGGGTCTGAAAGTAACAATAAATTAAATTGGAAAAAATAAAATTAATTGAAAATACTGAGCAGCATGACCTGAAGGCTTTCAAATGAATTGACCCAATACACAGCAAGAAATAAGGAACTATAACACATATTTTGCAAAAAAAAAAAAAAATGGAATAAATGAAGTTAAATGTAAAACTTAAACTTTTGGTGCACATTTAATATGAGAACATTAAATTCTTCGGTGGCTTATTAAACAGATAACTCACTGCATACAACTTTTGTCCACAATATAAGTATAAGAAAATACATTTTCGAATAGATTCCCATTATAGAAAATGTTGCCATGTATTGTTAAGAGATTCCATAAATTAAGATATAAATCTCAAATTAAGACCTCAATGCGTAACTTAAGTCGTTATCGAAGATAAATGATCATCGTGTGTGCAAAAGAGTTTCTCTTTCTCATTAATAAAGTGAAGTAAGGTACAAATGCAGTTATGTAATTACTAAAGATACATTTATCATTATGAAAGAGTAACTCGGTCTTTCATCAAGAGCGATTTATTATTTTATGATATATTTTAATGCTCGTAAAATCTGAAAATTAATTGGAGAGCGTAATGCAGAATGTCAATGGGTTGCAATGACTTTATATCTCGCCACAAATTAATTCCGTGTATGAATGGATGCAAAATGTTTTGTATTTAGCTGGAGACTAATTCCGTAATTCCTTTTCGTACCACGTGATTCCACTTATTTCTTTCCAAAAAGTGTGAAGCACCAATTAACATTTGGGAAGGCATAAAACTGCCAGAAACAATGCAGTATTTTGGGGCTTGTAAACTCTGATAGCTAATTGTAAGAAGTTAATACAATATGGTAATGTACTGTAACAACATTGTATTTAGCTGTAGGTAAATTTCGTTAGCAATGTACCAATCCATAATAAAAAATCGCTTTTTGAACTATTCTAAAAGCATGCAAAGACTTGTGAAGACATACAATTGCTAGAAACTTTTTATGAAAGATGAATTTACTTAAAATTTCTTACACATGGCTATGTGTCAAATTGTAAAACAATTCGCCGGATAGGAGATAATTTAGGACAGATAATTTAGGAGTGCATCGCAACAAATTCAACTAATTTTGCGAATACTTGAATATGCAGTTATGTAAAAAATGACATTTTACAGCTGCAAACTTACAGCTCCGATGTAAGTGGGAGCAAACTTCATTGCAAAATTTATTTATCAGTATATCGACTGACTACTAATTAATACACTTATAAGTTAAATCTTGTCTTTACTGTAGCTGGTTTTGTATTATATATATATGTTCAGATTGCAGCTACTTAAAGTAATAATGTGCAAATTTAGAAGGGTTATTACTTAATGAGACTACAATTTTTATCAATAGTTTTATAGACTAGCTCAAGCAAAGTTTATTGGGAAAGCTTTGACTTACGGGTAATTATTGTAGTTGACAATAATTACCCGTATTTGCATCTCTTAGGCTTGTATTTCATAAAATTATAGCTTCTACCAATTTTATTTAAAAGCAGAAAACCTTGAAACGAAAATTGACACAAGCTGCACACATGTTTATCTCAAATAATTCAATACATGTGCATTAATTCTTCGCACATGCGCTTTTAAATTATAGTGCGGCATGCACTGCTGAAAAAATATAAACAAAGTTTTAAGATTTTAGTTATCTACAAAACGAAACATTCTAACAAGCATATATCATGTACATTTTACACGAGAAAATGAGCGTGATATTTGTTTGCAATAAATATATGAAATTCTTTTGATCTATTTATATAAAAAAAGAAACATTGCTCCTATTTTTTGTTCTCCATTCAAGAATATTAAGAGTTGTTGTTTTATATTTTAAAAAAGATCACAAAACTTCAAACAAAACTGCATATGAAGTTTTACTTATTAGAAGCAATTTTAATTTTTAATGAGCCGAGTTTATAATTGTTGTCCTTTCCAACATCAATGATAATTGCACTAATGTATCTTTTGAGTAAGATGTAAATGACTTTTAAAAATTGTTGACAATTGGAGTTCTCGAAAGTGTCTGTAGTGTGGTGTTTACTTTTGAAACTCATACGGTGATGGCAATCAGAATAACTCATTAAAAATATAATAAGTTTTTAATATGTACGACTGGAATGTGTTCAGTAACTCCTTATAAGTAAGCCTCCTTACTGTTAAACATTGTTTTTTATTGAACATAAACAGCCTGTAATGATTGAAGTCTGCATTACTTACAAGTTCAAGGCATAATAATTTGTATTTTTGAAAAATGAATAAATAAAAAACAATCAAAATTGTAAATAAAGACAGCAGTACATAAGGAGTTCTAGAAAATTGAGCAGTAAAACAAAACAGCTTAAGATGTAATGTGTTTATGTGATCACAGCATACGCAAAACACACATAAAATTGGACATGTTTTAACGGTTATGGAGTTTTAATTTTACATTCTAAGGTATATTTTATTACTAAATTTTTCAAAGTTGAAAAATATTAATGTCAACTTTTGATGTAATTACTAAAATAGACCGAACTAAGACTATTAGATGTGAAGCCAATATGGAAATGCAAGTGATTATTGAGCTCATTTCGATTTTTCTAATTTCTAAAACCATACCAATATCACTAAAAAATATATTTGTTACATACGTATATTTATATAAAAAACTTATACTCATATTTTTTTATAATTTTTTTCCATCTTCTTTTAAAGAAAGATCTTAAAGAGGATGGAAAAAAAATAATTATACCTAGAAACGCCAAATTTGATTAATTACACAACAGGGAGGAAATCTTCCAAATGTTTCATACGACTTCTGAGAAAAGCATCATAATGTACCTTTTCATCGAAAAACGTAAAGGTGACTTTGTTCCACTAAAATTTTTAACGCGAAAAATTATTTTTTGTTGTTGTTAAAATGGTATTTAGCTCTATTTTGTTTTTTTTTTAAAAAATAACAATAAAAAAAGAAACCATATGCAGAATTTATTGCCTTTCTTTACAGTCTGTAATGGTTTTTTAAAAATAATTTTGATACATTTAGAATTTCAATAGTTGTAATGATTTTTAAAAAGTATTTCTTTTCTGAAAATCTACTTACAATGTGACTGAAACGGATATACATAATGCTTTCAAAAATTTAAAAAAGGGAAAAAAAAAAAAACTCTTGATTTGGGGTCTGAAAGTAACAATAAATTAAATTGGAAAAAATAAAATTAATTGAAAATACTGAGCAGCATGACCTGAAGGCTTTCAAATGAATTGACCCAATACACAGCAAGAAATAAGGAACTATAACACATATTTTGAAAAAAAAAAAAAAATGGAATAAATGAAGTTAAATGTAAAACTTAAACTTTTGGTGCACATTTAATATGAGAACATTAAATTCTTCCGTGGCTTATTAAACAGATAACTCACTGCATACAACTTTTGTCCACAATATAAGTATAAGAAAATACATTTTCGAATAGATTCCCATTATAGAAAATGTTGCCATGTATTGTTAAGAGATTCCATAAATTAAGATATAAATCTCAAATTAAGACCTCAATGCGTAACTTAAGTCGTTATCGAAGATAAATGATCATCGTGTGTGCAAAAGAGTTTCTCTTTCTCATTAATAAAGTGAAGTAAGGTACAAATGCAGTTATGTAATTACTAAAGATACATTTATCATTATGAAAGAGTAACTCGGTCTTTCATCAAGAGCGATTTATTATTTTATGATATATTTTAATGCTCGTAAAATCTGAAAATTAATTGGAGAGCGTAATGCAGAATGTCAATGGGTTGCAATGACTTTATATCTCGCCACAAATTAATTCCGTGTATGAATGGATGCAAAATGTTTTGTATTTAGCTGGAGACTAATTCCGTAATTCCTTTTCGTACCACGTGATTCCACTTATTTCTTTCCAAAAAGTGTGAAGCACCAATTAACATTTGGGAAGGCATAAAACTGCCAGAAACAATGCAGTATTTTGGGGCTTGTAAACTCTGATAGCTAATTGTAAGAAGTTAATACAATATGGTAATGTACTGTAACAACATTGTATTTAGCTGTAGGTAAATTTCGTTAGCAATGTACCAATCCATAATAAAAAATCGCTTTTTGAACTATTCTAAAAGCATGCAAAGACTTGTGAAGACATACAATTGCTAGAAACTTTTTATGAAAGATGAATTTACTTAAAATTTCTTACACATGGCTATGTGTCAAATTGTAAAACAATTCGCCGGATAGGAGATAATTTAGGACAGATAATTTAGGAGTGCATCGCAACAAATTCAACTAATTTTGCGAATACTTGAATATGCAGTTATGTAAAAAATGACATTTTACAGCTGCAAACTTACAGCTCCGATGTAAGTGGGAGCAAACTTCATTGCAAAATTTATTTATCAGTATATCGACTGACTACTAATTAATACACTTATAAGTTAAATCTTGTCTTTACTGTAGCTGGTTTTGTATTATATATATATGTTCAGATTGCAGCTACTTAAAGTAATAATGTGCAAATTTAGAAGGGTTATTACTTAATGAGACTACAATTTTTATCAATAGTTTTATAGACTAGCTCAAGCAAAGTTTATTGGGAAAGCTTTGATCAAAGAATATCTCCCTACTGATTTTCATACACCTCAAAGAGCATAAGAATAAAAAAGCTTTTATATTTTTAAAACACTAACATAATACTATTTTGATTTAATTCACGGGAAAACCTATGCGCCAAACCTATCTAGAAGCGTATATTGATGAAACGTTTCTGTTTACTTTAATTTCTTTCCCATATAAGCTGTTTATGCATGGACAAATAATTTTCTCTACTGTTTTTTCAGGAATAAGAAGGAATATTTTACTTTTTCTGTACTGATTGTCGTAATTGCCATAAAACTCAACAGCTAAAAAACCCACTTTGGACATAGTACGCAAGAATAATCAAACTATAAGATGGCAGGAATATGAGTGCTCTTCCTTCAGAGGGATTTCTTCTTCAGAGATTAGAATTGGAGCTAACCACAAACAAATCAAAAATTTTGATTTTTTTCCTCTTTCTTTTTCATTTATGCTGAGTGCAAAAACAATCATTGTTCAGAACATAAAGTTCTCAGAACATAAAGGTCATTGTAAAAACGACCAATATATCTTATTTATAATTCATTAAATATTACTTATTTTTAACTGTAAATAATTTGTACTCAGATTGCCCATCATATGATTGTAATGTTCTAAACTCTCAAAAACTTCTTAATATAAACAATGTTGCAGCAGAGTGTGAAATGTTACTTCGTATGCAATGCATGTTAAAGTGTCATCAAAACCATTGTAATAAAAGTATATTAAAACGTTTAGCTCTATAGTACGAAAACAAGACCTTCATAGAACAAAATAAAATATTTTTATACGTTTCGAAGCTCTTATGAACCATTAATTCTGGAGGAAACTAATTTAACAATCAACCAATACTTTAAAACTCTTAAAAGACCTTTCCCTTGCATTTAGGTTTAGTTATTTGATATCAAATAAACTCACACAGTTTTCTTGGTCGTAAAATTGGAACCGCCTGCTGCAATAAAACTGGAACGTGATCTTTACTTAAGTGAATTCGAACTTTATCGTAAGAGTTTCTACAGCAAATAAATATTTTGAAATAATTTTAACACTCCTTATTTCCGTGAAATTTACTATGCTTAATATCTGAACCAAATAATTTTGTAGCATGTATGGTATTTCTTCGCATTTCAGTTACTAAAGGTTAGTTCAATTTATTATTACTTTTTTTAGCTTAAGCTGTTTTGAATTGCAATGTATTGCATTTGGATTGTTATTTGCAGAAAAGTAAATTGTATTATTGTGACATGTGTAGTTTTAAAGGCCTATAAGAGTTTTTTTAAACATTTCGCTTACTAACGACAGTACTAGTACATTAGAGAAAGTCATGAATTTATGGTGTACCAATTTTTCATTTAGTTAACTGCAATATATAGAAAAGAATCATGATTTGTACTGACAACAGTTTGGTTTTTGTTGCTTAAATTAATAGTGTATCAATAAAATTTGCTGATTTTTGTTTCAAAATCAGAAATTTTAAACATATTATACACTACAGCAAGTTTACTAGTTCAGCTCGCACAAGATATGTAAAATAACTTTGTGCAATTATTCTCGCAAAGAGAGCATTAAGTCTTGATTTTGAATCAACACTTATTCTTTCTTTCTTTATTTACTTATTTTTAGTTTTTCGGACGTGCCTCTGTTGTCGCCGATGAGCGGTATGATCAAGTTGACTTAAGAAAGAAATTATTTAATTGCATAGTTTACGGTTTTCGGTACCATTTGCTTTTTCTTTAAAAAGGAGCATTTACTTTAAAGTGAAAACTTCATTATTTAATATCAAATAAACTCATACAGTTTTCTTGCTCGTGAAATTGGAACCGCCTGATTAAGATAACCAGTGTTTTTTTCTCATACGGAGTTTAAAGGTTTATTAAAACGTAATTTTTTATATATTCATTACCAGGTAAAGAAAAAAAAAGGAAAGTTAAATAGATTCAAATAAGAGCAAATTTTTACTTTTGACTCATTTAGAAACCTCAGGTCATTTTCGCGTGATCAACATGAAGTCATCATAAATCTTTAAATCTTAGATCATAGTAAAAATGCTGCTTTCATTTATTATTCAGAATGGCTTATGGACCAACTCCACTTACGTGCAATAACGGCGACGGAAGCTATTACATACGAAATATGCCCAACAAAAAGTTTGAAAATCTTTAAATCTTTTAGTAATAGCCGTAAATGCAAATGACGAGTCCTCAGGGACTTTATTATATCAATATCGGTAGAAAATAATGATGTAGGCTTCTAACGAGCGTTTTACGTTTGCAATAGCTTACGGCACTTCGAAAAATTGCCTTCTTAACAACATTGTGGCATTTACTTACAGTTTAGTTTCCAAAAATAATTCAAATTTTCGCTTTTTCATATGTAAAAACACTATTTGTTTCAGTGAAATATTATTTTTTAAATGAACGCAACAACGTGCAATACATTTTTGACATAATAATATGCTAAATATTAACAAATGGCTTCCTTAAGACTATCTACATAACAAAAAGCAGTTACACTTTTCGCGCACATTTGAGTAATTAAAGATAGAACTAGTAGTGTGTGTATGCACTTGCAATTAATAAATCAATTTACTGTTTTAAACCATAATGCATACAAGTCAAAATTATATGTTAATAAAAAAAGACGTTAAAAATAATCAAAATGTTTCAATTTCATTTTATCTTCTCCACCATTTTTTGTTGAATTTAAATTTTGAATTTTGAGAGTCAAAAAAAAAAAAAAAAAAAATCCATATTATCTATCGGCAAAATGTTTTTCAAATGTAGTTTTTATCTAGTCCATAAGATATATATATTATTTATAAGATTTTTTTTGGAAAAGTAATCATTTAAATACGACTATAAAAACTGTAATTATCAATGTATTCAACCAAAATGTAATATAAAAGCCTTCACTTTAGTATGCCTTTATTTCTATCAAAATGGAAGCTTTCTGTTACGCTAATGGTTCCCTCTGATCAAGGGGATCACCCACCCCTACAAAGCAGTTCATTTCTTGATCAAGAGTTAGAAAAACTGGTACGTTTCCGTTTCGCGGTTTTTTTCGTTGGGTTTCTTTCTTCACCAAATCAAACTACTATACCATTTTGGGTTGCCGTTGGCGATGTTTAAATATTTCCCCCCGAAACAAATTCCACATAGGAAACAAATTGATTTGGCGAAAAAAGTTTCGCCAGCAACTCCGATACTGTAAAGTACCGAAAAACTGAAATTGAGCGATTCTTTAATGAAAGTTTTATGAAGTAGTAAACGCAAATCCTAAACATGGATACAGAGCAAAATAACACGATATTATTGTTAAATTCTTCAACAGAAACCTTGTTAGAATAAACGCGGTTTATATATATATATATATATATATATAGGTACAAATACAGACGTTCATATAGATATAGGTACAATCCATGTGGTTAATTAACCTTCCCCCCCCCCCGCAGAATATATATTTTTTATTTTGCTATAAAGTATTAAAGTATTCACATCGATTTATATCGACGTTATTTCCGTACTTGCATTTCACGCTTGTCATTTTAGTAAATTATGAGATAAGGTTTCAGAGCGTATAGAACATTAAAATCAACTTTGCAAAATAATCTCAGGCAATTAGCTAGAGGTGAGCTTTTGGCCATCTCGCTGCATCTTTAGTTCAAAGCTTTCACGACTAATTAAGAGCGCTGTTAGGAAGCACGAAGGTTACGAAATTAAAAAGCATTAATTTTAAGGAATTTTTTCCTGTCTCTTAAATATTAATCGTTTAATGTTTTGCATGAATGAATTATAAGTATTTCTGTAAATATGGGTGAATATGTAAAGATGGGTGGTAAATATTGTAGGAAAATCGGCTCGTGGATCTTAATAAATACATATACTCAAATATGCACATATATATGTGAGCAAGAGCAAAGGCAAAAGTCGAACCAGTTACTTAAAATTATTGCTGCTGAGATATTGCTTTTCATGAAGATAACTATTATTTATTGGAATGAAATTGCAGATCCATAATTTAGGTTTTTTTCTTTTCTCCCTGAAGAGTGATTGTCCCCTGAAGAAGAAGCCCTTACCAAAATTTCTTGAACATTTTTCCTATAAATTAACAAAAAAAAAAAAAAGAAAGAAAAAATAAAGAAGACAAATAAGAATGAATTAGTTTAAAATTAAATACATTAATCACATGCTCGATATTTTACACAGTTAAAACATAATGTTTGTTATTGGGATAAAATGGCTTACTTTTGAGAATATCGGAATAGCAACAAGGCAAAACGACTAAGATTTGAAAAACCGAATTCTTAGTTTTTCAGAAATGATCCGGTACGATCTCATTTTTGAGACGACTAATAAAAAAAAAGTTTCCTCACTCTACGCTAATGCCATTGCGACAGGATTACATCGAATGAGGAAGGAAAAGTTGAATTATTTAGTCTTCCAAACCTGCCAGCTACGGATACTGCAGTACTTGCGGAACAAATTTCTTCATAGGGCAATCTAGAAGAGTTTCATTAATTATCCATTCGTGCGTTACGTTTTCTTATTTTACTGCGTTCGATACAAATCCCCGATGAACTATTCATCTTCTATTCCTGCTCTAAGAGCGACGAACAGACTACTCACATTCTCGAATCGTCCGGACATCTCGCGCGGTAAACAGTTTCTTAGTTTTGATATACTATTGTGTGGAAGAAACAATTTTTAAAGCCATGTGTTAATTACGAACATAAAATTGCTCTATACATTTTTAATTTATTGTAGTTAATACGTGCTCTTTCTGTAATAAGTAAGCAGTGGTATTTAAAACTGAGAACGGCGCTTGCTCCTTTTTACATAAAAATTACTTTTTTAAAAAAGCAAATGCCTTTTATCATTTTTAACGTATCGAAGCGTTTGCTTAAAAAAGAAAAAGAAAAAGAAAAGAAAAAGATGCAAACGTATAGTCATAAACATTAAGATTTCTAATCCTCATTTTTTTTTCAAACACAAGAAAATTGTCGTTTAAGAAAGAAAACATTCAAACTACTAAAAACTTAGTTTAAAAAAAACAATTGCTTAGATTAAAATGAGTAAAAGCTTATCTGAGAAGATAAAATGTAGACTAAACCTAAATGAAATAAGGTACATAGAATTTGAATACAGTAGCTGAAATCTTAAAAATCTACTCCTGAGGGAGAGAAAAAAAGAGAAAAAATACATTACTTTAGGTGTTGGGTCATTCCACGGCAACGGGCGTTACATTTATACAGCATTTGTCAACTTCAACGAGCTTTCTAACAAACTTCTTGGATATTTTTTAGGTTTTTTTAATTTTGGCTAGTAAAAGTACATGTGTTCTAAGTATGCAAAAAAATTTTTGAAAATATATATGTATTTGTTGTCTGTTTAAAAAAATGCTGAAATTTCGTTACGTGTGTTACTCTTTGGGTAACACACGTAACGAAATTTCAAAAAAAATTTTAACATACAGCAAATACATATATATCTTCAAATTTTTTTTACATACTTAGAACACATGTACTTTTACTAGCCAAAATTGAAAAACCTAAAAAATGCCCAACAAGTTTGTTAGAATGCTCGTTGAAGTTGAAAAATGCTGTGTAAATGTAACGTCCCTTGCCGTGGAATGACCCTGTTACTGTTTAATTTCCTACAGTCGAGAAGGAAATTGCATGATTTTAAAGAAGGAGAGATCCCAGGAGAGATTTTAGAGAGATCCCAGGAGACAAAGAGAAATGATCTGATCAATAAAGTATTTTAGAAATATATATTTGATTTATATGAACAGATTGAGGCAAATGTGTTTAGCATATTTGCTACTAATTAACACCGTTATTCTACTGCAGCTGCATTTGCTTCCCTTTCATAGCAGTTTTACCTATACTAATTGACACCCTTTTTACTATTAAAAATTAATTATACCACGATCACCGCCAGAAAATTGAAAAATAAACGTTAAGATCTGTGGGTTTCACAGACATTTCTTTTTTGCTGCTATAATGAATTATTTGATGAAAATAAAACTGTGAACTGTTTTCGGCCTCGTATGCGCATAAAATATAATCTATTCATTTGGGTACCGTACATATATATATATATATATGTCTTTATTTTGTAACTGGTGACGATCAAAGCAGGAAAGAATCTGTAGCATGTCGAGTTACGCAAAAAATATTTCCCCATCACTAATGAAGAATATTTGAGAAACATTCGTTTCATTGAAAATGTTAATTCTGGTCAAAGTTTATTCACTTACGATCAACATTCTTTCACAGCTTTATTCTTGTTTTTCACATAGTTACATAGAACTCGATTTATTATAATTTTGTGTTAACTTTACCTTCTCTATTTATGGTTTCTTTACTTTTTATTTACTGTATCTCTCCCCTGTATTATTAAAGATTATTTATATAATTTTTATCCTACGCATCGAAAACCCCACTATCTACTATTTTAGATCTTAAGCAACTACTCCTTGAACGCATGAAAATTATGTTTAGGGAACAAATAGCCATCGTGGAGGGTAAGTTCATGTAGATGAACATTTCCAATTTAGATTTTAAATGTTTAAACTGTTGAATAGACGGCTTCATATTTTTAATGGTAATTGAATATATTTTAAAATAAAAATGGCGAAATAAAATTAAACAAAATCATAATACACTTCCCCGAATAAAATTAAATAAAATCATAATACACTTTCCCCTAAGTTGAAGGAAAGAAATTTGAGGAATACAGACGTTTACCATGCTGATTCTTTCAAACTTCCATCATTATCAAAAGTAACCCATGTAAACAAACTGACACGCTTTTTGTCAATAACACAATGCATTAAACTAAAAGTATCTTACGAAAGCACTTTTTTGTAAAAGTTTCACAAATTGCACATTTTTTGCATAAAAAATCTTACACGTAAGTGCGAGTTCTTAAACAAATAAATTTGAATTACCTTTTCTTAATTATTATTTTTAAGGTAATATATGTGTCATGTTTGGGACATAAATGTCTCTTGTTCCATGTGTAATGACCTAATATCTATTCATCTGTTTCACTTTATAACGGCATCATTTTACCAAACTGTTTTTCTTATATTTTAAAAGCATGCATTATAATAAATTGATGCAATGTGATAAAAATAATAATTAAACTAGAAGCTAAGTTTTAAATTCAATTACGTTTCAAGATACAAATAATGAAGTTTAATTCGTTGAAATTGTGGCAGCACTTGAAAATATCAAATTGCCTTAAAATATCCGAAAACTGGATGTAATACTTATGTTACGTTTTATTAATAGATTAAGCTGCATGTCACAAAACGGTCAGTTTTCACTCCAAAACAGCTTAAATTCCTGGAAAGTTAATCATAATCAGCTGCTGAATTAATCATGCGGTGATAATAATTCAACTGATCAACATGAGCTTAGGAATACTGAAAAGCTTAATGTTATCCCACTTTAAATTAAAATTAATTGAATTTCCTTTACATCGTCTAATATTTCAAAGCTTACTAATGCGTAATTTTGCTTTAAATTATGAAATATATGCTGAGCAAGTGAATGCCATAGGCATAAGTATACATGAAAAATATTACGAAAAAAAATAGTGTTAAAAGTAGAAAACTGTTAAACAGCATTTCTAATCCTGATAGATTTGGTTTTATAATAAATAAGCTTGGAGATATTTTTTAAGAATGCATAATAAAACGATTTCAAGAAAAAAGGATAAATGTAGAACTAATTTCGAAGTTAAACAAAAAGTGATATTTCAAGGAGGAGGGTGTAGGAAAGAAATGAAATAAAGAATTAAAAAGAGAGAAGAAAAACAGAAAAAAAAGTGAAGCTGATGATACTTCTTCAACAATAAAGTTTTTAAAAATCTGCCATTGATGAAAAGTTTAGATTTTTGTATTTTTATGATAATTTATTGATTTAAGAGTAAATTTATAAGGTGGCTGAATACCTTCAGAAAGCTTTTTTAATGACTATTTGAAATTTTATTCAATTCATATTTTATAGTGAGATGGAGGTTAAACACTGAAGAATGCATAAACAAACGTTTTTTAAAATTAAATGTGTTTTTTTTTCACCAAAAAGCAATTTTATTTAAAACTGTAAAATGCTTATGCAGAACATGGTATTTCTGTATTAAATAAATACATTGTAATTTAGTAAAATTTATTAGGAAGAAAATTGCCTTATCCAGGAACTAGACCTCTCTCATGATTATAGACATTTTTCTTCATCAGTTAAAATTATGAATTGTTAAGAATTTCGAGGATTTTTTGTTTTGCTTGTTTTTTATGTTTAAAAAACCTTCATGTAATTTAACTCTGATGATAAGAATTGTTTATTCACTGGAGGAAGTTATTTCACTGAGATTAAATTCTACAAAATTACAATGTATTCAGTTTTTATTGATATATCGCGTTTTGCTGCATCGTTGTACTTTTAAATAATATTTATTAAAGAAATTCTATTTTTTTCGATCTAAATAAATAAATAAATAAAATATGTGTTTAGTTTATGTATTATTCAGTATTTAAAACCTCCTTTCACTTGTTGTTGTTATCGTGTCCATGAAAGTTATCATGTAGGGCCAAAAGCATTAAAGATGAAAGACGCCAGTTCATGTTCATTGGGGCTGTATAGTATGTCCTGCAATGGTGCTCCAAGCCCAAAAAGAGAAGCAGCAATTGCTTGGCAGTCAAATAGATGATCTGGAGTTAATTGGGTGTCCGGGCAATTTCTGCAGAATGGGTAAGATCTTGAGTTATCTGGAGATATTTTCATGCCTTTAAAATGTCCTGTACGAAGTCTTGCTATTAAAGATGTTAGATTTCTAGGGCAGTTTAAATCAGGTATGTGGGGCTTTTTAAAAGGCTGATGAAAAATTCTGCGCTTGGCAACCGCGTTTCTTATTTCACTTGAAAATATAAATTGAATACCAAACTGTTTAAATACTTAAGAAAAAAGCCCTCTGAAAGTATTCAGGTCTCTTAATCTACTAAGTAGTCTTAATCTGAATAAAATCACTTTTTTGAATTTTGTATTAAACTTGCTATCTAAATTAAATAATAAGGTTAATTAATAGGCTAAAAGCAATATCATCCTTTATTCTGCTTGAAAAAAAAACCTTCTAGACACCTTATGGGACTGAACTCCACAGTTTTGGTACTGCTGACTGGAAGCATTTAACCAACTGGAAAATATACTTTAAACAAACATGCTCTATTTCTCTATTTCAACTAAGCTAATGACGGATTTCTTTGATTATAAATGCTTCCAATAATGGCATTCTTTTCTGTGTTCTTTTTAATTTAAGACTATCACGTTCAAACGTAAATACACGAAGTGATAATTAAATAAAGTAAACAAAAGTCAAATCTATTTTCAATCTGATATTTTAGTCACACTACATAAATAAATATTCGTCCAAAGAACTTTTCGTAAGGAAGGTTAAACAATCATTCTTCTTGGTGTTTTTATTTTAAGACAAAACAAGATCTCAATACTTGAATAGAATCAGTAATTCTCCCCAATCAAAATAGAAATGGTCTTGCGAGTTCTAATATTCTTTTGCTCTTTAAAAAGATTTGATTTAATTTAAACTTAACACTTGGTTTAAATAATCGGCTAGCGTAATTTAAAATATCTAACAAAAATAGCCATTAAAAGTTATACCACGTAAAATATATTGTAAATGTAAACTATTAAATTTTTGTTCTGGAGATAGATATATTCCCTCAATTTTTAAGTACAGTCTTGGAATACTTACTACATACATGCATGAGTGCTTATACATAACTTTAAACGAATGACCTTGCGAAACAAACAACACACTATTACCGTGAAGTAAAATGTAAAATTAGTGGAATGATCGAATGATGCGATTGCAATTAATATTGTAAATCAACAAAGAGGCTGAATTTGATTTTTTTTTTTTTTTTGGTAACGAAAAAGTTTCCTTTCACAAAACGTTATTTCCTGGCTAAAATTCTTGTTATATGCAGTGAAGCTCAGCTTTGTTGGCAGTGTGTGCCTGGCTTACTGCTAATTATTAAACGACAAGAACCAGTAAATAAATGATAATCATCTAAGAATGCAGCATAGATACCTCTAGCGTGCGTATAGTGGATATAGGCACGATAGAAGTATAGATACGTGTACTGCCTTACTAAGCACAAAAGACGCATTTGCGCTTTTTGGCGAAATTGAGTTATTGCCACCAGATGATTATTTGCTACATATTTTACCAAAAACCAATGTCTTCTGGTCATATGTAAATGAGAATTATTTTTTAAAAATTTCTGAAAAAGTGTTATCTGAATCAAGTATATGGAAGAGTAAATCTTTAACCGTCAATACCACAATTTAATTTCAAGCGCAGATTACTGTATTTGTATTTAGCACGGCTGTATATGTGTTACATACATATATATAAGTATATGGGTTACATGCATACATATAAGTATATGGGTTACATGCATATATCTATATATATATTTGAAGTAAAAAATAACTTTATAATTTTTAATACTATGGGAAATTGTCTGAGATTAAAAAAGTTTAACCGTTAATTAAAACCAATTACATACTCTTCGTTAGCCATTTATTTTAGACAAATGTAAATCAGTATTTTTTTAAAATTTCTGGACATGGTAGAGAAGATAAATTACCAGTGTGGGAGAATATGCAATACAAGTATTTTAGAATTGCATCTTTTAAACTGAACACATATGCAAAACTAATCATTTTTACATCAAAAATCATTATTTAAGTACTTTGAATTACAAGCCTTTGAAATGTGAATTTGAATTCACAATTTGATAGACAAATTATTCCATAAAAATTAAAGATTTGCCTCGAAAATCTTCACGAAAATTTAGAACGATAAAAGACACTCTAAGAAAATCAAAGGGTATTTTGGCCCTTTAAAAAAATAACTACGAGAACAAAAGGAATAAATACTGCCAAATCGTAATTATATCATTAAAGTCTTTGAAATGTGCCCACTAATTCAAGAGTTTCCGTATTACTGCGCAATATTTAAAAAACAGTTATATATATATTTCGCGGAATTTTTAAAATCATTTTGGCTTCTCTCTACTAATAATAAAGCAGTAAGTATGTGTGTGTGTCTGTGTACGGCGTAGGGCCCAGACCGTCCAGCGGATTTTCATGAAATTTGGCACGAAATTAGTTTGGAACATGGGAGTGTGCACCTCGGAGAGTTTTTTCTGAAATTCGAATTTGTTCTTCTTTTATTCCAATTTATAGCCGAAAGTTTCATAAAATAGTCATTTTCTATAGGAAGGAATTATCGCATCGTTTCGAGCTTGATACCGTTGAAAAGCGCGTGAAAACCTACCCCGGAAAGAGTTTCGCTCTGCGTGCGAAAATTCGAAGCCTCTAAATTAACTAGAAAAGAAGTTATAAGCATTTTTCTCTGCAGTTCAAAATTATTTTTTCACGGTAATTAACTTTAATTTTAATTGTTGCCATGCCGACTGACTATTGATTCTTTTTTCTTTTAACGAATTAAAATTTATCGCTTGCGGTTTTTAGCATTTTGAGAAGCAGCCGATTTTTAATTTATTTATTTCTTTTTTTGGATTTTGATTATTATTTTTTTAAAACGAATTAAAATTTATTTCCTGCGTCTCACAGGCCATTGATAGCTTTGTTTTGATTTCCTTATTTTGACATGTATTTTACGGGCCTATTTTCCATACTGCACAGGGTTTTTTAAAAGAAATGTTATCCTTTATAGCGATTTTTGTTATTTCAGCTTATTATTACTGTTTATACTTTCATTTATTTACTTTTTTTTCTCCAGTGAATTAGCACATATGTTATTTTCCTATTTGAGCTAGGATGAAAGGTTTATTCCGCTTTCAAATCTTTGCTTGCTGCTGTTTGTTTCTGCAGGCTACAAAATTTCGTCTTTCTGTTTTAAGCCGGGTCCAGACGCTACGTTTTGCACAACCTTTTTTCTGCGCAGTTCAACACATTGCAGATAAAACGTTGCGTGTAGATTGGAAAAGTGCGCAGTTTTGAGTCCGGTGCGAAGACTGTACAGTTGCAGCGAAAACTGAGCTAGAAAGCATATGTCTTTGAACTGTGCAGACAAATCGGCACATGTAGACGGTAGCACCCCTTTCCGATTTATTTTGTTTCTCAGTTTCAATTCGTCAGGCGACAATGGCCGACTTTCGGCAATGTTCTCGGGAGTTTCTCACAAAATTTATTGCATTATGCGAAAGTTTCCCACGCGTTTGGCGTGTAAAATCCAAGGAGTATAGTGACAAGGATAAAAAGGGGGAGGCTTATGAGAGTTTAGTGGAAAAAATCAAAGACATTGATGCAACCGCAAACAGAGAAACATTTGTAAATAATTAATTCTTTGAGAAGTGTTTACCGGAAATAATTGGCAAAAGTTAATACATCGATTCGATCTGGGGTTGGAGACGAAATTTACAAGCCATCTCTCTGGTACTTTGATTTGTTACATTTCCTAAATGATCAGGAGACACCAAGGCAGTCTAGGAATAACATGGATGAAAATAAAGAGATTGCAGTTGTCGAACCACCAGAACAGGCAACACAAATATATTTATTTTATGTAATCATTTGACCACTTTGAACGCCGGGTTGTTCTGAGACGTTCCAGTCTTTTTTTTTAACATGACACCATGTCATAATTGACCAGAGTTGTATCTCCTTCATGACGATATCGCACAAAACTGAGTGAAATATACAGATATCTCTGCACTATGTAGACGCATAAAAAACTGCAACGTTTTCATTTAGTCTTAAGACTGCGCAGACAAAAGGTTGTACAATACGTAGCGTCTAGACCCGGCTTTGTCAAAAAATAATAGATAAAAATTAATTGTACTAAAAATTTATTAATTAAAACTATTCTAATTTATTATAATCTTCCTTTTTGTGTGGGTACTTGAACAAAACAAACAAAATGCGTTTTTTTTCAAATGTTTTCTTTTTTGTTTTATTTCGTTTCTTTCTTTCTTTTTTCCTTTTTTATTGTGTGTGTTTTGTAAAAAAAAATGCTTAAATGTGTAGGATCTCCGGCTGATTGCCATGGGCAGCTAATCTTTAATTATATGGAATGCTATACATTTTAATAAAATAACATAATTTGCACCTAAAAAAGTTATCACTATATACACAATGGCAAACCGACTGGTCTTTTCATTTTTTAACACGGGCATAGCCGTGCGGGTACCGCTAGTCTACTAAGAATAAAGCAGTAAGTATGTGTGTGTGTCTGTCTGTGTACGGCGTAGGGCCCAGACCGTCCAGCGGATTTTCATGAAATTTGGCACGAAATTAGTTTGGAACATGGGGGTGTGCACCTCGGAGAGTTTTTCCTGAAATTCGAATTTTTTCTTCTTTTATTCCAATTTATAGCCGAAAGTTTCATAAAATAGTCATTTTCAATAGGAAGGAATTATCGCATCGTATCGAGCTTGATACCGTTGAAAAGCGCGTGAAAAACTACCCCGGACAGAGTTTCGCTCTACGTGCGAAAATTCGAAGCCTCTAAATTAACTAGAAAAGAAGTTATAAGCATTTTTCTCTGCAGTTCAAAATTATTTTTTCACGGTAATTAACTTTAATTTTAATTGTTGCCATGCCGACTGACTATTGATCCTTTTTTCTTTTAACGAATTAAAATTTATTTCCTGAGTCCCACAGGCGATTGATAGCTTTGTTTTGATTTCCTTATTTTGACATGTATTTTACGGGACTATTTTCCATACTGCACAGGGGTTTTTAAAAGAAATGTTATCCTTTATAGCGATGTTTGTTATTCCAGCTTATTATTAATCTCTACTAATAATAAAGCAGTAAGTATGTGTGTGTGTGTGTGTGTGTGTGTGTGTGTGTGTGTGTGTGTGTGTGTGTGTGTGTGTGTGTGTGTTTGTGTGTGTGTGTCTGTCTGTGTACGGCGTAGGGCCCAGACCGTCCAGCGGATTTTCATGAAATTTGGCACGAAATTAGTTTGGAACATGGGGGTGTGCACCTCGGAGAGTTTTTCCTGAAATTCGAATTTGTTCTTCTTTTATTCCAATTTGTAGCCGAAAGTTTCATATAATAGTTTTTCTATAGGAAGGAATTATCGCATCGTTTCGAGCTTGATACCGTTGAAAAGCGCGTGAAAAACTACCCCGGACAGAGTTTCGCTCTATGTGCGAAAATTCGAAGCCTCTAAATTAACTAGAAAAGAAGTTATAAGCATTTTTCTCTGCAGCTCGAAATTATTTTTTCACGGTAATTAACTTTATTTTTAATTGTTGCCATGCCGACTGACTATTGATCCTTTTTTCTTTTAACGAATTAAAATTTATTTCCTGAGTCCCACAGGCGATTGATAGCTTTGTTTTGATTTCCTTATTTTGACATGTATTTTACGGGACTATTTTCCATACTGCACAGGGGTTTTTTTAAAAAAAATGTTATCCTTTATAGCGATGTTTGTTATTCCAGCTTATTATTAATCTCTACTAATAATAAAGCAGTAAGTATGTGTGTGTGTGTGTGTGTGTGTGTGTGTGTGTGTGTGTGTGTGTGTGTGTGTGTGTGTGGTTTTTGTGTGTGTGTGTCTGTCTGTGTACGGCGTAGGGCCCAGACCGTCCAGCGGATTTTCATGAAATTTGGCACGAAATTAGTTTGGAACATGGGGGTGTGCACCTCGGAGAGTTTTTCCTGAAATTCGAATTTGTTCTTCTTTTATTCCAATTTGTAGCCGAAAGTTTCATATAATAGTTTTTCTATAGGAAGGAATTATCGCATCGTTTCGAGCTTGATACCGTTGAAAAGCGCGTGAAAAACTACCCCGGACAGAGTTTCGCTCTATGTGCGAAAATTCGAAGCCTCTAAATTAACTAGAAAAGAAGTTATAAGCATTTTTCTCTGCAGCTCGAAATTATTTTTTCACGGTAATTAACTTTATTTTTAATTGTTGCCATGCCGACTGACTATTGATCCTTTTTTCTTTTAACGAATTAAAATTTATTGCTTGCGGTTTTTAGCATTTTGAGGAGCAGCCGATATTTAATTTATTAATTATTCTTTTAGATTTTGATTATTATTTTTTTAAAGCGAATTGAAATTTATTTCCTGCGGCTCACAAGCGGTTGATAGTTTTATTTTGATTTCCTTATTTTGACATGTATTTTACGGGACCATTTTCCATACTGCAAAGGGTTTTTTAAAAGAAATGTTATTCTTTATAGCGATTTTTGTTATTCCAGCTTATTACTATTTATACTTTCATTTATTTTATTTTATTATTTTTTTTCGCCTGTGAATTAGCACATATGGTATTTTCCTATTTGAGCTGGGATGAAAGGTTCATTCCGCTTTCAAAGCTTTGCTTGCTGCTGTTTGTTTCTTCAAGCTGCAAAATTTCGTCTTTCTGTTTTAAGCCGGGTTCCGACGCTACGTTTTGCACAACTTTTTGTCTCCGCAGTTCAACACGCTGCGTATAGATTAGAAAAGTGAGCAGTTTTGAGTCCGGTGCGAAGACTGTACAGTTGCAGCTATAACTGAGCTAGAAAGCATAGATGTCTTTGAACTGTCCAGACAAATCGGCACATGTAGACGGTAGCACCCTTTTCAGACTTATTTTATTTCTCAGTTTCAATTCGTCTGGTGACAATGGCCGACTTTCGGCAATGTTCTCAGGAGTTTCTCACAAAATTTATTGCATTATGCGAAAGTTTCCCATGCATTTGGCGTGTCAAATCCAAGGAGTATAGTGACAGGGATAAAAAGGTAGACGCTTATGAGAGTTTAGTGGCAAAATTCAAAGAAATCGATGCAACCGCAAACAGAGAAACAGTTGTAAATAATTAATTCTTTGAGAAGTGTTTACCGTGAAGAATTGGCAAAAGTTAATAAATCGATTCGATCTGGGGCTGGAGACGAAATCTACAAGCCATCTCTCTGGTATTTTGATTTGTTACATTTCCTAAATGATCAGGAGACACCAAGGCAGTCTAGGAATACCATCGATGAAAATAAAGAGATTGCAGTTGTCGAACCACCAGAACAGGCAACAAAAAATATTTATTTTATGTAATCATTTGACCACTTTAAACGCCGGTTACTTCTGAGACGTTCCAGTCTTTTTTTTTAACATGACACCATGGCAAAATTGACCAGAGTAGTACCTCCTTCATGACGATATCGCACAAAACTGAGTGAAATATACAGATATCTCTGCACCATGTAGACGCATAAAAAACTGCAACGTTTTCATTCAGTATTAAGACTGCGTAGACAAAAGGTTGTACAAAACGTAGCGTCTGCACCCGGCTTTAATGTCAACAAATAATAGATAAAAATTAATTATACTAAAAATTTAGTAATTAAAAGTATTATAATTTATTATAATCGTCCTTTTTGTGTTTGTACTTGAACTAAACAAACAAAATGCGTTTTCTTTCAAATATTTTCTTTTTTGTTTTGTTTCGTTTCTTTCTTTCCTTTTTAATTGTGTGTGTTTTGTAAGAGAAAAAATGCTTAAATGTGTAGGATCTCTGGCTGATTGCCGTGGGCAGCTAATTTTAAATTATGTGGAATGCTATACATTTTAATAAAATAACATAATTTACACCTAAAAAAGTTATCACTATATACACAATGGCAAACCGACTGGTCTTTTCAGTTTTTAACACGGGCATAGCCGTGCGGGTACCGCTAGTAGAAAATAGTTTAGTAAACAGTTAGGATCAGGGTCCAAGAAAGTTAATAATATTTTTATTTTCTAGTTAAAGACATACTTTTGCACCATATACCAGACAAAAGTCACATCGTGAAACATATTTGCCTTAAAAAAAGAAAGAAAGAAAGTGAGCGAATGAACAAAGCAACAATATTCTAGGGCACAAAGTTTTCCCAGATATTCAAGATAAATATGCTGCCATGTTTACAAGCGTCATGAAAAATGGTTTGATACAATTCTTAGCAGAGCTTAGAGAAAAGTTTTCAAGATATATAAGAAACTTTTTATTTGGCGATGTCGGAATTTAGATGCAATATTTGAAATATTTATGTGAAACAACTGGAATTTTCTAATGAAATATATTTCTGAGAACTATAAAGTGTGTGAGAGAAAGTTTCCCTGAGATAAAATATATATTTTTAATTAAATAATACACGTCTCATATGTATCAATTTACTGCTTCACAAAAAAATCTTGATTCAACATTAATATGAAGGGTATATCAATTACTGATTTTGTTTGTAATCTATCAATTATATTACTTAAGAGAAAAATTGGAAGTAATTAATCAAACGTCTAGTAAATCTACAATTTTAGAGCCCCTTCTAGCGCGCAATTCTTCATATTGTTCTGCCGATATGTACACGCATAATTGATTAATGAGTAACGTCAGGAAAAATTTATAGGAATAAACCGCGACAGAACTCACCAGACCTGGGGAAGATGAGGAATTTATAAATGTATGTCGATTTTATTACAGATTCATATGGTGATTACTTTATGAAGTAAAATTTTAAAAAAGTGCAACTATGCAATCTCAAACTTATATTCATTACACGCAAACCTTTGTTTTTAATTTCAAAATAATTGTTTGCAGATTTTAATATTTCAGCGTTGTACAAATGGATCCACAGAATGCAATTATTTATGCCCAATTACATTATGTATATATATATATATACAATCCGTCCCACAGAAAAAGTGACTGATTTTATATTCGACGAACCATTACTGCCATCTCAGATCTGATGCAGGACTTAAGTAGCGTGGTGTTTCGACTACCTGCCGCTTTAAAGGGAAGAGCGCTGGTGTTACAGACTGCACGTAGTAAACAAAACTGTAACAGTATGTTTTGACCCTCGGTCGTGAAAAGAGCTTTGGAGAAACGCGAAAACATTACGTTTTGTTTCAAACTGGGTAAGAGTGCCACAGAAACTTTTGAAATTATGTAACATGTTTATGGTCGTAAAGCAATGAGCCGTAAAAACGTTTTAAAGTGGTTTGCGAGATTTCGTGAGGGCAGAGAGAGACAATCCACGCCCAGGAGCATCAGCGACAGTTCGAGTAGAAGAAAATGTTCGAAAAGTGGCTAAAATTCTTCGAAATGATCGTTGTGCATCTATCAGGTTAATATAAGGGCCCACTGGAATTCCTAAAACAATTGTGCATCGCATTGTGACTGAAAATTTCGACAAAAAAAGATAATTTCTAGGCTGAAACAGGTATCAATGTGTTTGACCACCCTCCTTATTCGGCAGGTTTGGCTCCATGCAACTTCTGGCTAAAAATGACGGCTCCCAATCTGGCTCCCAAACTAAAAATGACGATGAAAGGACGGCGTTTTAACACGATTTCCGATATCCAGAAGTCTACAGCAGCGGTCACTTGTGCTGATACCAATTAGTTAAATTTTGACTGTATTATCTTGCATTTGAAAATAGCACATTTGACATGCTTTACAATAAAATATTATGATTTTTGAGTTACCGCTGCGATATCATTGTAATTATTATTGCAATTATCCGTAATAGTATGAAATAAAAAATCATATTTTTTTGAGTTATAGTTTTTATTTTTTATTTTTTTGCAACTCATGAGAAATATTTTAAAAGCTATGTTTAGAAGCTTTTATTTTTTCCGATTCTAACTCGGTTGTTGATTTTAAACAGAAACTTACTTTGAAAATATTAGGACATTCATTATGATGCAGTATTGCTCTAAAGGCCATAAAAAACATAATTTACTTAAAAATACTGAATTGATGTATCTTTAAATTTTTGTCAGTATATTTTATAACGTTTAGAACGTTTCTAGGGGAATATTAGTAAAGAAAAGTATCGTTTAGAATTGAATAGTGAGAAAACAACTAATCCTGGCGCAATAGCCATAAATGAAAACAACGATACTTTGGGGGAGTCATTATATCGTCTGCAAAAGCGATAGAAAATGATGCTATCGAGCCTTTGCAATTTCAAAGATGCTGATCTTCAAAACATGGTTTTTGTTTATGTTCCGCTTGCTTTTCAAGGAAAAAATTGCAACAAGAAGTTTTTCGACTGTACAGGTATTATCTTAAAACATGTGCAAACTAATTTTTGATTCCAAAACAAAAAGACACAAAGAGAAACATTTTTGAATTTTTTTAGCTTTAGTTTTTTATTTACTTTTTTAGTTGTTTTCCCCCTGTAATATGGTATTTACTCCCAATTAAAAACAATTAAGAACACTCATCTGATCAACATATGTATTTTTGTTTTCAGAAGTTATTAAATAACTCGTATTTCTCTGCAAATCAAGTGTCGTCTTAAAAAGTTGGATAAAATGCATGCGATTATTTATCGACAAGATAGCAAATTAGAAAAAGTTACTTTTATAACTATATTTAGTGGTACAAATCAGACGAAATAACTAATTTTCAGGTGCAAAAAAACCTTAAAATGAAACAATTGCTACACTATCCGAAATTTCAAAAAAAAAAAAACATACATGTCATTGATTAATAGCTCTCTATTGTAATTGCGCACAAATTTCATGTTTATCAATAACTTCAAACGTAATATATGTGGGATCTACACAGCCGTTGGTGAACAGTTAAACTGATTTACATATGGAACTGAACTACAATAGTTACTGAACTGAAATAGATTTTTGCCGATTGGCAACGGAGCTTGCATAAAAGGCGTTACAAGTTGTGTTCCAGTGCAGTCAGTTGACTTGAGCTGAATTGAGTTAGTTGTTTTTCGGAGAGAATGGATAAGCAGTGCTCTCTCGATGTTATAATTATTTTCTGTACATAGCTGTAAAATATGTTAGTTTCTTGATTAAATGGTTAAAATTCACTTGCTGTTTCTCGGGCCAATCCTTGTAAGAGAATGAGAGTACTACAAATTCAGAAGTCGGATTGGGACTAACAAGCCTACAACAGCAATAGAAGTATGGCGGTCAGTCGGGATGGCGGCAGAATTTTCTGAGAATACTTTGAAGATGTTTTTTTAGAAGAAGTTATTCGTTTTAGAAGAAGTTACTTTTGTGACGAATCCAGAAGAGCTATAAAGAAGATACTTTTCTGAGGATATCAAAAGTGCTTTATCTAGAAGAAGGATTTTTTTTAAGAAGTATAGAAGAAGAAATTAATCGAGAAGAAATAATTTTTACGAAGAATAGAAGAAATTTATTTAGAAGAATTAAACGAAGTTGAAGTCAAGTACTTTATATTTTTTGTGAAGAATATTAGAGAAGATTTTTCTAATTCTAAGAAGATTATTTTCATTATATCTGACCTGAAGACGAAGCTAATTTGTGAAGAAAAAGCTGAAGTTAAATTCTGTTTTGAAGAGTAAATTAAAGACTTTTCTGTGAAACCTACCAACGAAAATCTACTGTGAGGAATTTAAAGGATTTTCCGTGAAAGCTACGACCGAAAATCTACGGTGTTGAAGAATAAATATAGAAGATATTCTTTCAATTTCTTAGGTGAGTCCCAACCTTATTAATTAACCATGTTGTTAATTGACATTGGTGAAATGGCTGCTGCTCTCAAATCGCATAACACAAGCAGTATTAAGCTGCTATATAAATTAATTTTTGAGGACGCGTTTGATAGAAAAAGTCGCGATAAATTAAGAAAATTTTCTGGCTTTGCTTTTCAAACAGAAGGTAAAGAATTTAAGGAAAAAGTAGAAAAAGTTAAAACTAATTTTTCATTAAACGAATTAATTACAATCGCGAATGTATTACAAATTTCAAATGAAGGGTCGACTCTCGAGTTAGTCACCCGAATAGTTTGTTCACTAAATGATTTAAATGTATTGCAAAATAATATTATGGTTGAGAGTGAAAGTGATTTGACTGAAGATGAGGACGAAGATTCTGAGAGGGGAAGTGATTCCGGTGAGAATAGACAGATCGCGCAAATACCAGCCACTAGTGAATATTATATAAAATCATCTGCCTCATTCTCCGATTTTGAAAGTTTTGTTGTGCCGTTCAGTGGTACCAGTTCAGAGAGTCTAGAAAACTGGCTTGAAATTTTTGAAGATACCGCTTCCTTATTAAATTTAAGTGAAATGCAAAAAATAATTTATGCTAAACGTAGTATGCAAGGAAGAGCCAAGCTCTTTTTAGAAAGTGAATTAAGAATATATACCTATGCAAAATTTAAACAATTAATGTTAGGTGAATTTGGAGATGTTTCAAATTCAGCTGACATTCATGAAATGTTAGCTAAGAGGAAGATAGGGTATGATGAATCTGTAGAAGAATATTTTTTGTCTATGAAAAAATTGGCGAACAGAGCCAAAGTAGAAGATGCTGCTCTAATTAGATATATTATAAATGGTATTCGTGATGATATATATAAAAAAGCATCCTTATATGGTTGTGATAATTTAATTGAATTTAGATGCAGACTTAAAGCGTATGAGCAAATGAGGTCGGATGAAAATAAAAACAAAAATTTCCGATATAATAAGTCAGAATTTAAAAATGATAAATTGAAAGTTAATTATGAGAATAAAGCTAATTATGTAAATAGAAGTAAAACAAAAAATGACAAGATTTCAAGTAATGAGCAGTCGTATCAAAGTAAACGTAATAGGAGAGATGTTAATTGTTATAGTTGTGGCGGAAAAACACACATAGCTAGGTACTGTCCGGATAGAGATAAGGGAAATAGGTGTTTCCATTGTTCCCTTTTCGGACATAAAGCTATCGAATGCCCTAAAAAATACCCTAAAGCAGAAGTGTCTAACGTAATTATGAGTAAAAATTCCCAAATGAAAGTCCCCAGCAAATTTAATGACTTAAGCGTACATTCATTAATAGATACAGGTAGTCAAGTTACACTTATTAAGAAGAACATTTTTGATAAATTAAATATTGAGAAACTTAACCCTTTGAACTCAACTTTGGGCGGGTTCGGCGGATGTCGAGTTAAACCCTTGGGTTGCTTCAAAAGTAACATAGAAATCGACGCGTTTAGATGCGTAGCTGATGTATATGTGGTGGACGACGAGGTGATGTCTAATGAAGCAATAATAGGACTAAATGTACTGATGCAAGGAGAAACAACTATAAACGAAAAGGGAATAGCAATAAAAAATAGGAACTCTGAAGCGGAAGAAATTTGCTTAAAATTTTACCTGTTGATTTAACTTATAGCGAAAGCGAAATTAACATTGATCCGAGTGTTCCAAATCAAATTAAAAACGAAGTACAACATTTAGTTTCTAGTTACGAACCGCGAAAAATCAGATCTACGAATATTCAGCTGAAAATATGTCTCAAAAATGATGAACCAGTATCCCATCAACCGCGAAGATTACCCTTCGTAGAAAAAAAAATTGTTGAGGCCCAGGTGACCGAATGGTTAAAATCGGGAATAATTGAAAATAGTTCCTCTGAATATTGTAGTCCAGTAGTTATAGTTAAAAAAAAAGACGGCACGCCTAGAGTATGCATTGACTACAGGAAATTAAATAAAGTTATCGTGAAGGATATATTCCCCCTTCCGCTAATTGAAGACATACTAGATAGATTACAGGGAGCTCGAGTGTTTAGCACAATTGACTTGCGTAACGGATTTTTTCATGTCGATGTAGAAGAAGAAAGTAAAAAGTATACCGCTTTTGTAACTCATGAAGGTCAATATCAGTTTAGAAAGGTGCCGTTCGGATTGTGCAATTCGCCTGCAGTATTCCAGCGATTCATAAACACAATTTTTAGACCCCTAGTTAACGATGGTATAGTACTACCCTACATGGATGACGTTATTATTTTGTCGGTGTCCATGGAAGAAGGAATAAGCAGACTTAAAATGGTGTTAGATCTGGCTAGCGAATATGGATTAGAAATAAATTTTAAAAAGTCGCAATTTCTAAAGAAGCGTATTGAATTTCTAGGTCATTTTATAGAAGAAGGTAAAATTTACCCCTCAACTTTAAAAACCCAAGCAGTACTAAATTTCCCTGAACCTAAAAGCACAAAACAAGTTCAGAGCTATTTAGGTCTTACCGGGTATTTCCGTAAATTCGTGCCTCTTTATTCAATAATTGCTAAGCCGTTAAGCGATCTACTTAAAAAGGAAAAGAAATTCACTTTCGGAGATGAAGAAAGAAATGCGTTTGTGCGCTTAAAATCATTGTTAGCTGAGAAACCCGTACTCTCTATTTACAATCCAGCTTTTGAGACCGAATTACATACTGATGCTAGTATAGAGGGATATGGAGCAATTTTGTTGCAAAAACCTCCCGACGAAAAACATTTTCACCCAGTTTATTTTATGAGTAGAAAAACTACAGACGCTGAGAAAAAATATTCTAGTTATGAATTGGAAATCCTAGCCGTAATAGAAGCCTTAAAGAAATTTCGTGTGTATTTACTGGGAATAAATTTTAAAATTGTAACTCGGTTGTTGATTTTAAACAGAAACTTACTTTGAAAATATTAGGACATTCATTATGATGCAGTATTGCTCTAAAGGCCATAAAAAACATAATTTACTTAAAAATACTGAATTGATGTATCTTTAAATTTTTGTCAGTATATTTTATAACGTTTAGAACGTTTCTAGGGGAATATTAGTAAAGAAAAGTATCGTTTAGAATTGAATAGTGAGAAAACAACTAATCCTGGCGCAATAGCCATAAATGAAAACAACGATACTTTGGGGGAGTCATTATATCGTCTGCAAAAGCGATAGAAAATGATGCTATCGAGCCTTTGCAATTTCAAAGATGCTGATCTTCAAAACATGTTTTTGTTTATGTTCCGCTTGCTTTTCAAGGAAAAAATTGCAACAAGAAGTTTTTCGACTGTACAGGTATTATCTTAAAACATGTGCAAACTAATTTTTGATTCCAAAACAAAAAGACACAAAGAGAAACATTTTTGAATTTTTTTAGCTTTAGTTTTTTATTTACTTTTTTAGTTGTTTTCCCCCTGTAATATGGTATTTACTCCCAATTAAAAACAATTAAGAACACTCATCTGATCAACATATGTATTTTTGTTTTCAGAAGTTATTAAATAACTCGTATTTCTCTGCAAATCAAGTGTCGTCTTAAAAAGTTGGATAAAATGCATGCGATTATTTATCGACAAGATAGCAAATTAGAAAAAGTTACTTTTATAACTATATTTAGTGGTACAAATCAGACGAAATAACTAATTTTCAGGTGCAAAAAACCTTAAAATGAAACAATTGCTACACTATCCGAAATTTCAAAAAAAAAAAACATACATGTCATTGATTAATAGCTCTCTATTGTAATTGCGCACAAATTTCATGTTTATCAATAACTTCAAACGTAATATATGTGGGATCTACACAGCCGTTGGTGAACAGTTAAACTGATTTACATATGGAACTGAACTACAATAGTTACTGAACTGAAATAGATTTTTGCCGATTGGCAACGGAGCTTGCATAAAAGGCGTTACAAGTTGTGTTCCAGTGCAGTCAGTTGACTTGAGCTGAATTGAGTTAGTTGTTTTTCGGAGAGAATGGATAAGCAGTGCTCTCTCGATGTTATAATTATTTTCTGTACATAGCTGTAAAATATGTTAGTTTCTTGATTAAATGGTTAAAATTCACTTGCTGTTTCTCGGGCCAATCCTTGTAAGAGAATGAGAGTACTCCAAATTCAGAAGTCGGATTGGGACTAACAAGCCTACAACAGCAATAGAAGTATGGCGGTCAGTCGGGATGGCGGCAGAATTTTCTGAGAATACTTTGAAGATGTTTTTTTAGAAGAAGTTATTCGTTTTAGAAGAAGTTACTTTTGTGACGAATCCAGAAGAGCTATAAAGAAGATACTTTTCTGAGGATATCAAAAGTGCTTTATCTAGAAGAAGGATTTTTTTTAAGAAGTATAGAAGAAGAAATTAATCGAGAAGAAATAATTTTTACGAAGAATAGAAGAAATTTATTTAGAAGAATTAAACGAAGTTGAAGTCAAGTACTTTATATTTTTTTGTGAAGAATATTAGAGAAGATTTTTCTAATTCTAAGAAGATTATTTTCATTTATCTGACCTGAAGACGAAGCTAATTTGTGAAGAAAAAGCTGAAGTTAAATTCTGTTTTGAAGAGTAAATTAAAGACTTTTCTGTGAAACCTACCAACGAAAATCTACTGTGAGGAATTTAAAGGATTTTCCGTGAAAGCTACGACCGAAAATCTACGGTGTTGAAGAATAAATATAGAAGATATTCTTTCAATTTCTTAGGTGAGTCCCAACCTTATTAATTAACCATGTTGTTAATTGACATTGGTGAAATGGCTGCTGCTCTCAAATCGCATAACACAAGCAGTATTAAGCTGCTATATAAATTAATTTTTGAGGACGCGTTTGATAGAAAAAGTCGCGATAAATTAAGAAAATTTTCTGGCTTTGCTTTTCAAACAGAAGGTAAAGAATTTAAGGAAAAAGTAGAAAAAGTTAAAACTAATTTTTCATTAAACGAATTAATTACAATCGCGAATGTATTACAAATTTCAAATGAAGGGTCGACTCTCGAGTTAGTCACCCGAATAGTTTGTTCACTAAATGATTTAAATGTATTGCAAAATAATATTATGGTTGAGAGTGAAAGTGATTTGACTGAAGATGAGGACGAAGATTCTGAGAGGGGAAGTGATTCCGGTGAGAATAGACAGATCGCGCAAATACCAGCCACTAGTGAATATTATATAAAATCATCTGCCTCATTCTCCGTTTTTGAAAGTTTTGTTGTGCCGTTCAGTGGTACCAGTTCAGAGAGTCTAGAAAACTGGCTTAAAATTTTTGAAGATACCGCTTCCTTATTAAATTTAAGTGAAATGCAAAAATAATTTATGCTAAACGTAGTATGCAAGGAAGAGCCAAGCTCTTTTTAGAAAGTGAATTAAGAATATATACCTATGCAAAATTTAAACAATTAATGTTAGGTGAATTTGGAGATGTTTCAAATTCAGCTGACATTCATGAAATGTTAGCTAAGAGGAAGATAGGGTATGATGAATCTGTAGAAGAATATTTTTTGTCTATGAAAAAATTGGCGAACAGAGCCAAAGTAGAAGATGCTGCTCTAATTAGATATATTATAAATGGTATTCGTGATGATATATATAAAAAAGCATCCTTATATGGTTGTGATAATTTAATTGAATTTAGATGCAGACTTAAAGCGTATGAGCAAATGAGGTCGGATGAAAATAAAAACAAAAATTTCCGATATAATAAGTCAGAATTTAAAAATGATAAATTGAAAGTTAATTATGAGAATAAAGCTAATTATGTAAATAGAAGTAAAACAAAAAATGACAAGATTTCAAGTAATGAGCAGTCGTATCAAAGTAAACGTAATAGGAGAGATGTTAATTGTTATAGTTGTGGCGGAAAAACACACATAGCTAGGTACTGTCCGGATAGAGATAAGGGAAATAGGTGTTTCCATTGTTCCCTTTTCGGACATAAAGCTATCGAATGCCCTAAAAAATACCCTAAAGCAGAAGTGTCTAACGTAATTATGAGTAAAAATTCCCAAATGAAAGTCCCCAGCAAATTTAATGACTTAAGCGTAAATTCATTAATAGATACAGGTAGTCAAGTTACACTTATTAAGAAGAACATTTTTGATAAATTAAATATTGAGAAACTTAACCCTTTGAACTCAACTTTGGGCGGGTTCGGCGGATGTCGAGTTAAACCCTTGGGTTGCTTCAAAAGTAACATAGAAATCGACGCGTTTAGATGCGTAGCTGATGTATATGTGGTGGACGACGAGGTGATGTCTAATGAAGCAATAATAGGACTAAATGTACTGATGCAAGGAGAAACAACTATAAACGAAAAGGGAATAGCAATAAAAAATAGGAACTCTGAAGCGGAAGAAATAAATTTGCTTAAAATTTTACCTGTTGATTTAACTTAAGCGAAAGCGAAATTAACATTGATCCGAGTGTTCCAAATCAAATTAAAAACGAAGTACAACATTTAGTTTCTAGTTACGAACCGCGAAAAATCAGATCTACGAATATTCAGCTGAAAATATGTCTCAAAAATGATGAACCAGTATCCCATCAACCGCGAAGATTACCCTTCGTAGAAAAAAAAATTGTTGAGGCCCAGGTGACCGAATGGTTAAAATCGGGAATAATTGAAAATAGTTCCTCTGAATATTGTAGTCCAGTAGTTATAGTTAAAAAAAAAGACGGCACGCCTAGAGTTATTTTCCAAAAAATTGACTTTTTTTCCCCCCGGAAAAAATTTAAAATTTAAAAAGGGGTTAATTTTTGTTGAAAGGGGATATAATTTTCCCCCTTCCCGGGTAAGAATTGAAGACATACTAGATAGATTACAGGGAGCTCGAGTGTTTAGCACAATTGACTTGCGTAACGGATTTTTTCATGTCGATGTAGAAGAAGAAAGTAAAAAGTATACCGCTTTTGTAACTCATGAAGGTCAATATCAGTTTAGAAAGGTGCCGTTCGGATTGTGCAATTCGCCTGCAGTATTCCAGCGATTCATAAACACAATTTTTAGACCCCTAGTTAACGATGGTATAGTACTACCCTACATGGATGACGTTATTATTTTGTCGGTGTCCATGGAAGAAGGAATAAGCAGACTTAAAATGGTGTTAGATCTGGCTAGCGAATATGGATTAGAAATAAATTTTAAAAAGTCGCAATTTCTAAAGAAGCGTATTGAATTTCTAGGTCATTTTATAGAAGAAGGTAAAATTTACCCCTCAACTTTAAAAACCCAAGCAGTACTAAATTTCCCTGAACCTAAAAGCACAAAACAAGTTCAGAGCTATTTAGGTCTTACCGGGTATTTCCGTAAATTCGTGCCTCTTTATTCAATAATTGCTAAGCCGTTAAGCGATCTACTTAAAAAGGAAAAGAAATTCACTTTCGGAGATGAAGAAAGAAATGCGTTTGTGCGCTTAAAATCATTGTTAGCTGAGAAACCCGTACTCTCTATTTACAATCCAGCTTTTGAGACCGAATTACATACTGATGCTAGTATAGAGGGATATGGAGCAATTTTGTTGCAAAAACCTCCCGACGAAAAACATTTTCACCCAGTTTATTTTATGAGTAGAAAAACTACAGACGCTGAGAAAAAATATTCTAGTTATGAATTGGAAATCCTAGCCGTAATAGAAGCCTTAAAGAAATTTCGTGTGTATTTACTGGGAATAAATTTTAAAATTGTAACTGATTGTTCCGCATTCCAGAAAACTATGGAAAAACGAGACCTATCAACCCGTGTAGCGCGTTGGGCATTATTGTTGCAGGAATTTGACTATGTAATTGAGCATCGTCCCGGAATTAAAATGCCTCACGTAGATGCACTAAGCCGATCTCCTATTGATGTGATGTGCGTCTCAATTGAAAATATATTACCCAAAATTAAGCTTGCGCAGGAAAATGATAACGAAATAGAAGCAATAAAGAAATTATTAGCTATCGATGATTACGAAGATTACTGTAACAGAAACGGAATTCTTTATAAATTTGTAAACGGTCGAGAATTACTAGTTGTACCAAATGATATGCAAACAGAGATCATAAAGGACGCTCACGAAAAAGGGCACACAGGTGTCAAACATACGGAAAAACATATTTCGGAATACTATCACATACCCAAGCTTACAGATAAAATAGAGAAAATAATTTCTAATTGCGTCCAATGTATACTTATTAACCGTAAACGAGGGAAAAGGGAAGGATTTTTACACCCGCGATATAAAGACGATATACCGCTTCATACCTATCATGTAGACCATCTAGGACCCCTTGAAAGCACAAATAAAAACTACAATCATATTTTGGTAATAATTGACGCTTTCACTAAATTTGTGTGGATTTATCCCACAAAATCAACAACCTCAGCGGAGGTGATAAGAAAATTAGACGATCAAAAAGCGATCTTCGGAAGCCCTTTTCAAATTATTACTGACAGAGGTACTGCGTTCACTTCTAACGAGTTCGCCGAATATTGTGCTAAGGAGGAAATTACACATCATACTATTACAACCGGCTTGCCAAGAGCTAACGGACAAGTGGAACGCATAAATCAAGTCATAATATCTGTTCTTGCAAAATTATCTATTGAGAATCCCTCCCAGTGGTATAAACACACTAAAGAGTTACAACTAACATTGAACTCCACCTACCACCGCAGCATAGATACAACCCCATTCGAGCTGTTATTTGGGACCAAAACGAACCTCAAAGGTACTGATAAGTTAAAAGAAATGATTGAACGCGAATTTAAAAATCAGTTTGAGGCTCAGCGAGACAATTTGAGGAAACATGCGAAAGCGCAAATTCTCAAAATTCAACAAGAAAATAAAAAAGTGTATAATCTGCGGCGGAGGGCAGCTAGACCTTACACGGTTGGAGACTTGGTTGCAATAAAGAGAACCCAATTTGGTCCGAACTTAAAATTAAAAGCTAAATTTTTTGGACCATACAAGATTACAAAGTTAAAAGGAGGAGACACTTTTGATGTAGCTAAAGAAGGTTATCACGATGGACCACAATGTACTACAACCTGTGCCGAATATATGAAGAAATGGACAGAATCGCAGTGATTCGAATTTATGGAAAGCACGCACATTTGCGTGTTATTCGTTTTTTTGCTTGTTTTTGTGTTTTTTTTAATGTGTTTCAGGATCTGAGGACAGCTCAATTGTCGGATGGCCGAACTGTGGGATCTACACAGTTGTTGGTGAACAGTTAAACTGATTTACATATGGAACTGAACTACAATAGTTACTGAACTGAAATAGATTTTTGCCGATTGGCAACGGAGCTTGCATAAAAGGCGTTACAAGTTGTGTTCCAGTGCAGTCAGTTGACTTGAGCTGAATTGAGTTAGTTGTTTTTCGGAGAGAATGGATAAGCAGTGCTCTCTCGATGTTATAATTATTTTCTGTACATAGCTGTAAAATATGTTAGTTTCTTGATTAAATGGTTAAAATTCACTTGCTGTTTCTCGGGCCAATCCTTGTAAGAGAATGAGAGTACTACATATATATATAATAATGCAGAAAGTTTGGTGGATTTGCCATCAGGTTTGTATTTTTTTTTATTTATTTAATAAATAAACAATTTTCAAATTAAAAAATGTATTTTTCAAAACTACATTCGCTTTACTGACTTTATAAAATGTAACAAAAATGCTTAAGTTGAAAACATTATTATGCCTCTTATCCCCCTTATTCACTTCTAACAAAATAAAATTCTTCTGCGGTATCACGATTTATTTCGATGTACAAAAGGTTGCATTGGACTGTCTTTGAATTTTAAAGAATAACGATTTTTCCCTCTTACGAAAACAGTAAAAAATACTGTTCTCTCGCGTCGTATAAAATATGTGGTGAAACAGAAAAAGAATGTATAATATATGTTTAAACCACATTACCATTTTCGAATTCCGAACACGTCTCCAATCTGAGTTCTTAGGAACGCTAAGATTGATCAAGTTTCAAGACGTGGCTGGCTGAAATGAATAGTTATGAATAACGTAATTTGTTAAGGAGAATAACTGTTTTTTTTATTACTTTTGGTTGTCTATAGCGTGGAATTTAGTTAGACAGTTAAGAATGATATCAGTTCAATAATTACAATGAACCAGAATAATTTATAAAGTGATGCATTTTAAAAACTATTAAATATATGTGCAGATACATGCATGCCAATAATAGAAAATTAAAATAACATTTGATACGCTGCTATGAAGAACATAACATATAATGACATGGCGGAGAACGAAGCTACTCTAGAGTTCTGTTATGTTTCGGTTCATTTATTGAGTCTGGGGCAATTTAGTGTTGTGATTTTAATCTGTAAATTATCTGTCTTTAATTCTCTGTAATTATACGTCAGGACGTGATTACAAATTGAATAAAAGTGTATTATCAGTGTAACTTGTAAATTTCATTTAGATAAATATTAATCAAATCTGTATAACTGCAATTAATTCTCAAGAATTGTATGTTTTTCGAACTTATTTTTTTTTTTTTTGTATTTTTAGAATGCAGCAAATGTATCTTCAACTGTTTTGCACTCGAAGAAAACGTTAATATTTTGCAAGCATTTAATACTCATAAATGTGCATACCAAATTAAGTCCATTAAAGAGATCGAGAAGAAAAAAAATGCTTTTATTTATTTTTACCAGATTATGTAAAACCGTTTGCTTTTCAGCACAGAGAGAAATGGAAGAATTAAGAATATGCTTTTTAAAAAGTTATTGTTAGTATTTTTTAATATTGCACTTTGTTTCAAAGTCAATTATATTTTTAAAGAACGTCTGACTTTCCGTTTACAACAAACATTAGTTATTTTATTTAAGAAAAAATGTTTAATTTTTACATTTTCACTTAAAATAACTTTACCCCCCCCCCCCCAAAAAAAAAAAAAAAAAATCATCGTTTTCAATTTTAAACGTTTTCGAAAGACTTTTGATGTCAAAATATTATTTTTGTGCCTCAAGAAAAATATTCCTCCTCCAGATGTTTTCCACAAGTAATGGACGTCCAAACGTGTCAGGTTTTTTGAACATATTTTCCCAAATATAAGTTTATCGTTAATGTTTATTTTGGTTTAAATATTTTTCAAGGCAAGGATTAGAAAAAAGAGCTCATGTGCCTTTGGTGAAATATAAATATAAATCGAGCAAAAAATTTAGAATATTTTTATTTTGAAAGAAATCCTGAAGTTGAGACTTATGTATTATTAGTAAGTAGTTTAAATGCAGAAATAATGAAGAAAAATATTTTATGTTTAGATAAATTGCCTTTTTGTTAAATACTTGAACACGTATTTTTCGCACATTTTATTTTGAAAAATGTTCACTGCAATTTATTTTTTATTTATTCTGTCTTTGCTAAAAGAGTATTTTATATTTTTCTTGTCATACTCCGAGAAGGAGACTTTTTACTCGGGGAACAGCTTCACACGTACATTTGTCTTTCTTTTGAAAAGTATAGCTGAAGAAAAGTTCATTGCGGAAACAAAATGTATTAATCATTTTTGTCTCTTTGAAAGAAGGATTAATAAAACTATTGTCTGATTCGTAATTACTAAGTAAAGAAACAGTTTTTTAGAAAAATAATTAATTTTTACAGAACGTTATTTTATGAATTCATTTAAGCATCTTCTGCTCTTTGAGTTTTTATAACCTGGAGATGTATTTACCAGAAACTGTCAGCAAATGTAACAAGAATAGCAGTAGGCCATTCCACGCCAAATCAACCATAATCTCACTCCATCAGACTCTTTTGAAATTTGGTCCAGATGTACTACTGGAAAATGAAATTTTACCACGAAACACGTTTTTGATTTACAGATCTAAAAAATTCCTAAACATTCTAACAAAAACACAAAACGGTAGATTTTGAATTCATCTAGAAGATTCTATGATTAAGAGAGGGAGTAACAGTTGAGAGCCCATACTGAAAAATATTTCTTGGTATTTTTAAAGATGTGCAAAATTATATGTTACAATTAAATAATAATAATAATGATGATAATAATAATAATAATAATAATCAAAATGTTAAAATCGAATTAAAAATTGCAAATTATTATTATTATTTTCAAAGTGCGAAATTGAAAAAAAAAAACAATTAAATTAGATCAATAAATTCTTAGTAGTGTTGCAAATCACAGGATGCAATATCAAGGTGGGATGATAATGGCTTCATTATTTATAAAAAGTTATTTTTACCATATATGTCACGGATAAAATACTAAATAGTTTAACTTTGACTTCAGTACTAAACCATCTTTATATTTTGACGAGCAATTTATATTATTATTAAGTGTCGTTGTGTTGGTATTGTTTCTTATGCCATTTGGGGGTATGCAAGCTTCCTTTCGCAGAGCGACAGGGAATTATGGCAGTAAGGAGTGCCTTCCGTTCATAGATGAGCACCACAAGTGAAAGTACGACTTCGTTTGTTACGTATTTAGATGACACCAGATGGCGCTGCCACAAATACGACACATTCGTTTTTGACCTAAGAGTGAAGGGAAGGGAAATTCTGCACCCTCGGGTACTCTCGGAACTACCTCTGGACTTAACGGTCCACGGATTTTGCATGCCAAAACTTTACATGATGGGTCTTCAGTGGGTCGAATATCAAACACCCTATCTACTATTAAGCATTTATAGAATTACTTTGAAAATTTTTAGTTTTAAACTTTGGAAAAAAAACATCAATTTTAAACTTTCAATTACATTTTGAGGGTTTTTTTTTCATTTAAAAATTGGTGATGCAGCATATCAATGAAAAGGACACGAAAAGTTCTGTAAAATGAGCCCTTACCAAAGTCTCTATCTTAATTACACTGCGAACAAAAAAGCTGTACAAATACAGAAAGGAAGTTTTTCTGTAACGTTGCGTGACAACTTATATGTAAAACCAAACGACCGATTTTCTTGATATTCCCGCACTCTTTACTACTGCAGAAAAAGATCTGCTAAGTTACAATTATTCATTAAAAGGCCACGAATTAATTTCCTTGGTAAAAAGCAGTTACGTTTAAAACTAAACACTTAAGTTGGGTCGTTACCAGCTTAAAAACTGTAAACAAATGCATTGCAAATATTGTTATCTTACAGTTTATTATTAGCGCTGGTGAGCTTGCTAGCTCTGGGTAGCCAGTCCTCCCAACTTCAGAGACATCTTTGGCCGAGCGCTCGAAGGCTGCCAGAATTACAACATCGTAGGTTTACGTTCTGACATCTCTTTCCCATTTTCGCACCAGAAATAGTAATATAGCCAAGTCACAGATGGCACAACTACTGTGGCACAGTATCTGTTGCAGTCATTTTACAGAGTGTTCTCTGTATTGCGAGTAATATGTTACTCTGTACCCTGTTTGCCTCATTTTCTAACATGAAACATTAAAAAATAGACTGCATTTGAACGTTGATGACCTCTGTACATGTAAGGCAATGAAATAACGATAACTATTTTTTAAATAAATTCAAATGTCGATATTCAGAAAGTCAAAGTATTTTCCTCTCTCTCTCTCTCAAAAGGTATTCGTTTCACAAGTAGTCAAAAAAGTAATACTTAGAGATTCACAGATGCCGCCGTTTTGGCTGACCCAGGCATTTTAATCAAGCCTGGTATACCAAACAACACTTTGAAAATTAGATGTATTTTTTCGCCATGAAGAAAAAACTGCGGATTTGTGGCATTACTTGAAGCCTAAAGAAGTTCAGAATTTCGTTGAATACTAGATAAATTCTACTTGACTTTCTTTTTTTTTCTTTACTTTATGTCACTAATTCCTTTACACGTTCTCCCCCCCCCCCCCCTACTGAGACGGTTAATCTAAATCAGTGACTCTAATAAAACAGAGCAGGTATCAATAGCTAAAACATAAATAAAATATAAATAATTAATTAATAAAATTAAATAATGACTGAAGTACGCTTTCTTCTCATTTTTGATTGTGAGCATAAATTTAAAAATGCGCATCGGCGCATTATGCTCACTTTGGGTTAAAAGCGCAACTTTTTTTTTCAAAACTAGCTGATGAAATTCTAACAAGTAAATACTTTTTTCAATTATTAATTAAAATGTATTCAAAATTGAACTCAGAAAAAAATATCTTAAGACCCATCAGAAGACCATTAAATGTTTACAAGTTCTTACCGAACAATATTAAGCAGTCATCTGAGCAGACTCGCACAACAGACATTTTGATAATTTATGACAAGATCCGATGATAATTCCATTCTAGCTTCGACGACGATACACATATTGAATTTCAGCAATAATTAAAATATTTTAATGGAATTCTGCAGAAAACCGAAAGCACGTGAAATCAACGTAGAAAATTTCACTAATTCGCAGGTCTTCCTAAAAGGAATGACTACACAACCAAGAAACCATTACCGTTTACACAAGAATTCTTGCATTTAATCGCATTATGTCTGAAAACTCAGGAAGATTGTTAAACACGCTGTCGGCAAGTAATGTTCATGCCGAATGATAATCATGTTTTCTTTCTCCTTGTTTCTGAGGAAGTTTCAAATTTCACAGAGCATCCGCATCTGCCAAACAATGCATAATGCAATTATATTGCAAAGAGATTAACAGTATTTTCGAACATGTAGTGCTCGTAAAGATGAGGGAATAATATGGGCACATGACTGGACTACTTATTTTGGAGCGTAATTTATGTTTTGGTATTATGACATAAATGTATACTTATTAGGACATGAAACAAAGAAGTTGAAATGGTGAATCTATTGTCACCATTTGAAAAACAGCATTTTTTTTCCTTTTTGATACAAAAATATATATTTACATATTAGTTATGAGGTAATATGGGGATGAAAGAACATGTTAAGTAGGTCACATAGATAAGACACAATTAACCAACAGTTTTTAATAAAAATTAATCTTAAAAATATTTTTTTTAATTTCTGAAACTTATACAAAATTATAGGAGTGTTTTTAACCTTTTATTGTGCAAGCCTTATTTTAGCCACTATAAAAATGATTGCATTTTTTTGTTACGTTGGTCATGTTGGAATGACTCATCAACATTTAGGAAATTTTTTCTTTGATGGAATACCAGTTTCAGATTTCAAATAAATATTAAAAAATTATCCATGATACAGATGTTATGAAAAAGTGTGAGCATATATAAAAACACATTTTAAAGTAAACTTTAACGGACCCGTCACATTGTCTGCATTATAGTGCATAAGTATACATTCATACCTACTCTTTCTAAGGACTAGTACTTTTTTAAAGAAAATGTGTGTAATTAAGCGTGCATTCAGTTATGTTTTTCTTGTTTTAAACATTAACGTATGTTTACAAAAAGCAGTTTTTTTACAAATTGACAAGGTATTATGTACAGGTATTTTTCAAATATTACTTTTTAAGAGCAATAGTTAAAAAGCTTTATCCCAATTTTCCCTTCCGTTCTATGATCAATCTACACATCCTTTCATCTAAAAAGCTCTTGAACGCAAAGTGCGTTACTACGGCAAAAGCTCTGAAATTGAGAAATAATGGATGTGTTTTATTCAAAAATTTTAAAGAGAATCTCTTAACTTATTATGAATGGTTAAAAGCTGAATTACACGATATGCATTATTCCACTGATATTTTTTACGTTTTTATGCGCATATAGATTTTTTGCTAAAAGCATGGCAGTAAATATAATGATCCAAATTGTGATGTAGTGAAAATATGCATTTGGGAAACAAGGAAGGACTAGTTTGGATAATGAAAAGCGCGTTAGTTTCAAAATTATAAGATTTGTTTTTGAAACTAATTTAGAAATTAAAACAGTTTTCTGCTTTCTTATTTACTGCAACCTTTTGATTAGGCCGCACACATTGAATGTATGGTTCAGCTTTAGAAAATTAATTCCTTTAACATACTCTGTTACATTTTTAGTATCATAAGAGAGTAGACCAAACTAAAAGTTTTGTTCGAGTAGAATGTATCTCCTTAAAAGTTTTTCAGGGAATAGTTAGAGAAACCGATTGTCACATTCCCTCCCTCTAATCTCAAAAGTGTTTTTTCAAAACTTTATTTAAAAATACTGTTTGAATTATTGTTTATTTACTTATCAATTTTATTGTCTTTTTGATCGACTTATTTTATATGTTTTTAAATTTTTGATGGGACACTTGTTAGTTTTTGCTGATTGTTATAAGTATTTATTTTTCTATTTAACTAAAAACTAGACTATTAAATGCACAGTTATAGTTTTCCGAATTAATTTTTTTCACGGTGTTTTGTCATGTTTTTAAGAACAGAGTTCGTGTTTCTAAGAGTTTTTGAAAAAGTGTCCCCGTCCGATATGTAAAACATTTTTTATTTTTCTCTTTGCTAGCTATCTAAACGGAAAATGCATGACTAAAATTCATTGTGAGAGAGCTTTTTTTTGTTCAGTTTTTTTCCCCAAAGCGATGCAAAGAAACCTAAACATATATTAATTTTAGCATAGTTCCATTAAGAAAATGTACAATTGTGCCTTTAATAATTTTCTGAACACAGGATCAACGTTTTGAAAGCAGCTTGGTGAAATAACGTCCCGGATCATTAAGCAGTCTCTCGGAGTTTTATTTTTTTATAAAATCTGAATTTTGTACACGTAATCCTCTAAGTTAAAAAAAAATCTCATAGTCACTAGGTGCTTAATTTGGGGAGTATCGAGAATAATTCCGAGCTTTTTACTTGCATCTACTCGCAAAGAAATTTGTTTTTTACTCTCGTTAGCTTTGTTTCTTTGGATTCATCCACGTTTATAAGTAAAAGTTAAATGAAGTAATTCAAAAAATAGCTTTAGATTAACCATAGGAGTTTGGATGAAACACCTTTTTAAATGGAATAAAATATTTACTTATATCCAAAGATGAAAGACATCTTTTGTGCAAAATTTAGCAGAATATTCATACAGTAACAATGTATGCTGTTGCTGTTCATTAAATAAAGCTCCTTTACATTTCAATACGGTATGCTTTTTTTAAAGTGAATTTTTCATATTTGAAAATAATAACAAAAATTATAATAACCTATTTTGAATTTCTTTAAACGTTAACTTAAACATTTCTGGCTTATCCATTCAGAGTTCTTTAAAATAAGTTTTATTCGACGAGTTAAATACTCAAGTTACGAAATAAATTCACTAGAAGTTGATCAAAATGCAAAGCATTAAACCTTTGAAACACCTAAAAATTCACGATTGAATAATTTCCGACTTTAAGATTATAATTACGAATTCTTTCCACGAATATTTTATTGTCTTTAAACTGCCGAAACTCCTGGTAATTACTCAGTTGTATTCTCTAAAAGCTCTTTACTGAAAGTCCCCATTTGCTTGCTGGGACTGCAAATGAGATTGAAGGAATTCGTTTTACCTTCGTAAGAGTAAATTCGTTTTATCTTTAATTTAAATAGAAAAAAAATCATTATTCAGTTGCAAATAAATTATTTTAAAATAAATATCTGATAAAATTGAAATCAACATTTTTCTGCAATCATTCACAATTACCTTAATTTGTTTACTATTTATGATGTTAAAAATTTTATAGAAATGAACTATCTACTATCAACTCTGCTTTAAAACAAATACTTGCAGTCGTTAAATGTATCACTAGTAGACAACGGAGTTAATGTAAAATATTTAAAAGAAAATTTAACACAGAATAAGATATGTTTACAATGTTTATAAACTATAGTAGACTTAAAAACAAAGCATTGTTTCCAAAAGAATCCTTTCAAACGAAAATCAAGGGCACTTAGTTCCGAATAAAATTGTACGAGGACAATGCTAGCAGTATACTTTCTCAGTTTGTCACAAAATAAGTTTTTGTCAATTTACACGTTCGTTACAACAGAACAATTCTGTTATACTTTTTTGTAACAGGGAAATGTTCTGTTATTTTGTTACAGAAACAGTTTACTTAACTGTTTCCATCCTTAATTGAACTTTATGGCATTATACTTGTGTAGGTGAATTTAATTCTAGAAAATCAGGGCCGCTTTATGTAGTTTCAATTCAGTCAATCAGATATATTAATTTCCCTGATCTTTTTTTTCCCTTTTTTGCCTCTTTTATTTTCATTCTAAGAGCACACACAGCTTGAGAAAATTTAAAATCTAGATAAATAATAAGGCAGGCAGATAGAAAAAATTAATAACTTTATTAAGCACAAACGCAAAATTTATTACATTATAAAGTACATAAATTAACTTAAAACCATTGTTCTTTTAAGCAGATCACTGTGGACAAAACAATTCACTCGATTCCTGCTCTTTAAAACAATGAATTATTAACAAGTCTCATTGACAATCTCTTTAGTAGTATAACTGTTTTGACCTTTAAAAATGAGTCCACCACCATTTTTTGTCCATGTTCAAGTGGCACCGAGAAAATGTTGAGTTATCGCACAGTTAGCGAATTCATAGTTTATGAAGTGTTACAATTTTAGTTTTGTAAGTATGATACGTTAAAGCATGTTTCAAAAGGTGTTTTACATTCAACATTTAATACATCATTTCAACATAAAAATATATTTAGCTGCTTTAAAAGGCTGTTTAACTCAAATAATGCTGAGTATTTATTTCCCGTTGAAGACTAGTTCCATACTATAAAACAATACACATTTTTGTCTAATTGTGAAAAGAAAAAAAAAATGAACAAATCCATTTTAATATTACTTTGAAAACATGACCTTGAGAAACCTTTGTTTCATTTCTGTAAAATGTTCCACAACAATATTTGCTTCTAGAATAACGTAAAAAGCTCTGTTTGACGCTGCTGGCAAGACTTGGACTGTCCTAACAAGAATAGCTGACTGAATCTCTGGTTCTACTAGAAGTACAACTGTGTCACTCTTTAGTTCTACAGATTATGAAAATTTTCAAGCTACAGGTCTTGATTCGTGCTCAGTTTAGAGGTATTAGAAATAAGCCCAACTAATATTAACTAACCCGAAGATAACATAACCATCTTCGGGACATTTTTAATAAATAAATTGATAACATAAGTTTGAAAACATGAAATAGGTTTAAGCAACGATTTATATTTTAGTATTATATGAAAAAACGGAGCTTTTGGCCGTGCTTCAGAGTTTTTTTGTACATTAAACAATAATAATAATAATAACAATAATACTAACTATAACAACTACGTTTCGTTTAGGATTTGTTAAAAAAAACAGGTGACAGTTCTAAGCTTCCAAGATTTAAGACCACAAAACAATTGTTGTAGTACCAAACAAGTGTCTGAAATCAATTTGTAAAATGTGAACGATAGAAGCTAGTTTCATCATAAGCCCATTTTGCAAAAATTATGACCTTATTGTATGTTATGGACAGCATAAGCAGCAATTTTTCGGTGTCTCTCAGCAGTTGAAAGCCATAAAAAATTTACTTTCTTTGCAAACATACTTGGATTAAAGGTACTAAATTGTCCAACATCACAATGGTAACAAAATAAAAAGCAAACCACAATTTTCAAGACATGCAAAATAATGCTTAAAAAGTGTCTAATTCAGTTATAATTCAAGTCAGAAAACCTCAACCACGAAATAGAGTTTCGTTTTATTAACTCGACATAAGATATTCCCGTTATCTGGTCAATATTTGCAGTTGTTATGGTTTAAAAATAAAATAAAGTTCAAAATGCTCAAACTGCCTAACTCACGATGGTAAAAGGGAAAAAACAAACTCGAACCGTTTAGAACAACAACAAAATAAATTGAAAAATCCCTAAAAATAGCTCTTTAAACATATTTTTATTATAAGCTAAAGCTATTCCATCAAGATAAAATCATTCATTTATGTTTCAATAATATGGCAAATGTTAATCCTCTTTCAAAATGCATTAACATCTGTTTACTTTTGATCAAAAGTCTCTTTTGGATTTATTTGAGCTATCTGTAGGTCTGTTGACATTGCATGCAAATAGTGTAAGTCATATAAACTAAGTATAAATAGATACAGAAATAATTTATTAGTTTTTCACTTATGAAATTATATATATATACATATAAAATATACTTTGATCTCTAGGAAAATAATTTCTTGATCAAATAAAGATAATACAATTTTTCAGAAAATAATTCAACGAAACCGAAAATTTTGCACGAAATGCAAAAAGTCAACTACATTTTTGAAAATAGAACTATGCTGTAAAAAGCAAAACAATTGTTTTCACCATGTATTTACTAGACACATTTTATACCTCTTCAAAACCCCTACTTTATAGTACATCTAATGTCTTAAAATATATGAAAAACAGTTTTACATAGAAGCAAACTGCAAAAATGTTAAAAAAACAAAGGAAAAATCAAAATATTTATGTGTCAAATAAAGTAAATTAGGATTATGATTTAACCTTATGAAATCAGAAATCACATATTATTTAAAGAGTTCTTTTTGGTACATTCTTAAAATTTATTTTTTATATTAATTTATTGCAAAAGAAAAAAAAAGCTCTTTCAACAAGAACAATCTTTTAGCTCTCAAACAACATTCATAACTACACAATGTTCGAAGTTTGCATGTACTTGTGTGATGGAATAAACTGATTTTGCTTTGAGATTCCATGAATGCATCAATATTGTACAACAATATGGATGCTACACCTAATTAGTTCGTATTTTGTAGCAAATAGTTCCTTAAAGTAAGCAGTTTATTATTCAACGTGTCTGGACGTGTATTCATATTCATGTTATTTCCGCAAATAAATAAATAAATACGTTTTAAAACTTAAAAAAACAAAAAAAAAAACATAAATTACTCGAATAAATAAAATGACATGAAACTCTTAATTCGAAGCAAAATTTCACGAATTCTTAGTAACTAATGAACTGCAGGTTTCTATTGCTGATATCATGTACAATGATATCACATCAAAGAAATTCTTCTTACATTTCTTTCATGAATAATAAATGTATATCAGTTCAAGAAAAATATTTTTTTCATATTTGGATGTTTTGGGCGAAATTTCGTGTTTCTTTGCATTTTTACGTTCATTGGCGTTGAATATAGCCTTAAATGTTTAATTCTTTTTGAGATAATATCCAAAATTTCCCTCTCGCATCAATTTATATCTTTTTTTTTTTTCAATTCTTCTTTTGTAGCAATTAACTAATTTTACTTAAGGGCCATTCCATTGTGACGGGTGTGACTCCCAGACATGAGTTTTAAAACTCAATTTATATTTTTGGCAATGAATTATTTATAAATAGCAAAATATTTTTTAACACTGTTTACCTTTGCATTTGCTCTAATGACTGTGCAAAAATAAAACTGCGGGAGTTTTTATTTTTTTTAAAATAAATTTTAAAATCTTGTGACGGGTGTGACTTTTTCGGGACATGACTTTACACTTGCTTTCATATTTGCTAAAATTCCTGCGAATTTTTAAGTGTTTCATCATTGTAGCATTTTTTCCTATTGAAGGAGATTCAGATGAAACTTAATACAAATTTTTATATTAAGTTTTAAATTTTTTAACATTTGGGATTTTTTTTTTGCAATGTGACGGGTGTGACACTGTGCCAATTTCACATTTTTGAGAAGCAATTTTTTAAAAAGCAGTAATTAGTACACATAGTAAACTTGACATTAGCCAATATACACTTACATTTCATTAGAAATAAGAGATATATACGTATATACATCTGGTTTAGAATGTACAGTGACATCTACTCGTCACAAGCGCTAGTGGAGCAACTTTCTCAATGATGACGGTATTTTTTCAGGGGAAATATCGTCATTTTCTGGCCAAATCCAACAGGGTCCACTAGCCTGCATATATTTTAAATTTACTTATTCAAAAACTTTGATCTCTTCACCATCAGAATCTGCTTCACCACTTAAAGCTGCTAAAAACATGTGGTATAGTTATGAGATAAAGTTATTGTTAAAAATTTGAAACTAGATTTTATAGGTACTAGGGTACAGTTAAGAATATGTAAAAAAAATCTAATTTTGTTTCCTTTAAAAATGTATTATGAACCAAAAAAAAAAAAAAAAAGGCTACAAAATAGTTGCAAAACATCAAAGTTATTCAATTATATCAAATTATATTAATAATAATAATAATTATTATTTTAACATATTGCCCTAATTCTTTAGAAACAAGTGCTTTAACTTTCTGCTCCATTAATGAAATATTTTAAAACTCTTAAATGGTGTCACACCCGTCACAATCACTTTGTCACGCCCGTCACAAGTTTTTGTCACACCCGTCACACCAAAATTTTCAAAGAAAATAAAATTTTAATGACATTTGAATATTTTATACTTATTCACACTTGCAATAATTAGACTTTCAGAAACTTTCGGGTTTTTCCATGGATTAATGCATTTGCTAAGGTATGTAAAGCATATTTTCTGTGACAGGTGTGACAGAGAGACTTTATAAATAAATTTGCATTTAAAATAAGATTTAATACATATTTATGGAAGATTAAATGCTCTAAAAGGGAGACAAAGTTCATAAAGTGTAATATATCCAGATACAATGAAATTGGTGTTGTATTAAATATTATTTCAGAGTGAATGAAAATACCCAATTTTTCCTAATCGAACGTGTGCTACAATGCACAAACTTTAAGCCCCCAAAATAATAAAAGGATTATTTTTGTGAAATATTTCTTTACATTTTCATAAACCTCATATCATTATATTTAATTTGACATATTATTTGAAGCAATACAACAATTTTAAAATTTCAGCGTTCATGTCCACTTTCTCATGGAATTAATTGCCTTTAACACGTTATGTGTCGGGTAGCATTCTTTACATTTTATAAATAGTATATAAAACTAATAATAATAGTAATAAAAGATATATATCCCCCCCTTTTTTGGCTACTTGGACATGGTACGTAAACCTCCAGTGATTTTTTTCATGCATTGTTAAAATTATATAAAATAATATTTTTAAATTAAGAAAATTAATTAAAATCATAAAATTTCATACCACAAAAGTGATTTATCATACGAGTTCGATAATAAAAATTGCAGTTCATGTTTAAGTTAGACTGCACTTTATGCAACACCTCTTGAAACAGCTCATAGAACAAAAAAAATGCATGTGTCCATAGTTAATGAGTTATGCAAGTAGTTCATGAATCACCCTGTATGGGTAATGATGTAAAACTTGGCGATATTAGGCTTTAAATCACACGTAAGACTTTAGATTTCACTACCAGTTCATCCGACAAATGTGATTGTGCAACTGTATAAGCACAAACACAGCTAGGAGAGTAACAGGACAAGTTATTGAACAGATGGCGCTATTAACTAGGGGCGCTGCCATCTCGTTTGCTGTGCTGTAAGTGATGTTAGTTACTTGAGACGTTTTCTTCTGTTGTGAAGCAAAATCACCTTTCAGAGAACCTATTTGTTTGAGGAAAAAAGTTGATTAGATGATGCATTTGAAAATACTTTTTTTGTTGTTTTATTACAAAAATTAACAAAATATGGAATTCGACATAATAATATTTGAAATGTGGAAAATACACATGCCAAACAACCAAACAATCCCATAATGCTGTTATGTATAAGTTCGTAGCATTTCGATGTATTATGTGCCAGCGAATTAGGGACACCAGGATGCTTCTACACATTGGAGAAAAAACGAATCTATTGAGTTTTAGTGCATTCAGCAACGGAGATGTTTTCATTAATGCACAAGTTTTTGTGCTGAAGTAATTTATTTCATTGCACGTTTTGCAACCCTGAAAACAGGAAAAAGTAACTAGCTTTCTGGTGTTCTTTTATCTTCTAGCTTCATGACATTCCAGAAACACTATTTTCTGACAAGTATTATCCAAGCCACAACGCAGCAATTAGTTATGCTTATTACTGTTTTTTCCCCCAAGATTGAACTCTTTATTTGGCACTTTGCCAGGTGGAGGTCACGATTTCGCGGTCGGACATTATATACATCAGTATTTTATTGCTCAATAATGTGCTTAATTGAAAATTATCATTAGTAAAAAAAAACCGGAGGATTGTCATAAGTTTACCGAAATAAGGCACGCCAGCGAACTATCAGTCTCAAAAGGTTCAATGCAATGCATTTAAACATGTCTGCAAAAATTCTGAATTGGGTATTCGCTTAAGCCGTAGTTTGTAGTTTCAGCAGAAAGTCACCGAAGCATTTTAAATAATGACGACGAGAGTGGCACAGTATAAAAAAAACAAAAAACAAATGGTTAATAAATGAAACGAATAGTATTTTTCACTAGTTTTGAAGGAAATGCACGTAATGTAGTTGATCAGGATGGACTTACTCGTCTGCAGCAAAGTGTCAGCCTCAGCAAGTTGTCAAAGCCTTAGTTCTACAACAAATGGAAGCGATTTCATGGTACACATCGAGAATTTATTACGACGTGTATGAAAAACTTAGCTGAAGAATAAAATGGGCTACATTCTAAATCTTAGGTTGCTGTAGAATTTACGGCAATTGTTGTAAAAGGAAAGTAGAGACAATTAAAGTATAAATGGCAACATACGTGGCAACATAAAATAGCACGGATATTTGAACAGTCAACAGAAGACTTTTCTCTATTCTTTTATAAAATTCCAAACTCATTCTGCATACTTCTCTTCAAGGTAAATCTAGCTAAACGAAGCACGGGTTTAAAAGGAGTCTTTAAGATTTTCTCATAATACGAGTGGACTAACCTAAGAGACCTATAATGCTAGATTACGCACGTGATGGAAACTCAACAAAAAAGAAAAAAAAAAAAGAAGAAGAAGAAGAAAAAGAAAAGAAAAAGTCAGAAAATTAGACCAGAATTATAAATGGACAGAGAGTGAAATGATTTTCTCATCATTTTTTTTAAATTATAAAGATTCACTTGTACAATACGCAGAGAAAATTTTTCTCCAAAAGTAAAAACTTAATTTCTCATGCACTACAAAACTTAAATGAGATGTATAATTTTTCCTTATTTAAAGAATACTATAAGTACTAAAACAACTTTAAAAATACCGCTAAGAACACTCTAGAAATGCTTTCATAAGTTTCGGATTGTTTCTAGTTCATTTACTATTAGAGTATTTATTTATTATTATAAATACACGAAATGAAAAATGTATCTTCAAGTAAATTAATTTTATTAGTTTTTCCTCCGGAGTTAAATTCTCTTTATGGAAAATGAAAAAAAAAAAAGCAAAATAACTGTCATCAAATCAACGTCACGAAGAAATAATTAAGAATCATATGCAGAAACCTTCAACTTTGGCAACTTGGTTACCTTCAAGGTTATGAAGTTTTCTAAAGATTCTACAGACGTTCAAAAGTTACATTTTGTGACTTTTTGTGACATTTGCGGGATTTTTCAGAACCATTCGGCCATTCATCGGATGTATTAATTCAGCTGGACACCGGATATCCGGTGTCGTATACGTAAGCATAACCGGGGCACATGAGGCAAAGCGAGTTTTCGAATGTGAAGTAATTGGGCAGGTGGATTCTGAAATACGAAGACGGTGCTTCTGTTTGCTATCAAATATTCGTTATTTTTTTATTTTAGGCAAGCAATTATACTTATATAGTTTTAGACTTTCGCATGAATTTATTTATAACATTTTATTTTATGAATGGAAATTGGCCCTTTCATCAAGTTAATCGTTCAACCTATGTAATTAATTATCCTCTGGAGGATTTAGAATAGGTTTTAAACGAACTGCTTTAATTAGTGAATTAGTATACAAAGGCGGAGTGGGGTGTATACATATTGAGTAAATGCATCACTAGAGTAGTTTCTGTAAAAGTGAATTGGTTCTACACTTACTATTATAATTTCAGTTTTTAAAAAATAACTTCTTTTAAATAAGTTTTTTTTTTCCTTTACAATGTTAGAAAACTTACTTACCTTTATTGAGGGTGAAATGTTCTGGAGCATAATCTACCCTGAGGAATGTGGTCATTTCAACTTCAAAAACTTTGTTTGGATCAGGAGGTAAATCTGTAGGTATGGAACGCTTTCTCCTACGACCGTAACCCAACTGACCATTACCACATGGTACCTGTAAATTTAGAAATACAGTATACGATCGAAAAAAGTGCAGGTAATATTTAAAAAAATAAATGTTGATCCTAAAATATCGAATTCCGTATTTTTCACTTTATTGAATTTATCTAACAATTCTTATAAGATTAATGCTCTAATTGTTAGTTGTTGGTACAAACGAGCCACGATTTTCTAATGCATATTAGTTGAAATAATATTAGTTTAACTTTTTGTGTCAAATCCATATTTTTTTCAAGGATACATAAACCGTTAAGAATGAATCAGTTAGTGCACAAATTGACGTACCTAGTATTTCACCAAACCAGTTTGGCTAATACTACTTCCATCGAATGACGAACACTGAACTTGGTGTTTAATAATATTAAATGACACTTCACTTTTGCAAGATACGCAATCACATTATTTCACAGTTAAAAACAAACAAATAACTTTAAACAATGAATTATATCTTGATGCACAACATTTTTTAAGAAGCTGTTGTGTACTCTCTGCTTTAGTTTTTTTAAATACAAATTTAAATAATTTTAAATTTGTATTTCTGTGCAAACAAGCAACTCTGTCAGGGACATAAGTGTAAGTAGTCAGGACTCCATAGTAATCTATAGTTTGATCGATTAAAAATTTATTGTATTTTAAATTTGCAAAAATACAAATTATGCTAAAACTAATAGATCTAATTAAATAATATCTGCATAATAATTTATATTCCAAAGGTGCTAGACTTTTTGATTTACTGCAAAACTCCTCTATCACATTTTCTTCCTTTTTTTTAAAATTTTGATTCTATGACATGAAACACATTCTTAATTTCATTTTCTTCTTCTATTATTATAATCACCTCTCAAAAACACATTTTTCAAGCAAATACATGTATTTTAAATATACCTCTGTTAAGACCTATTGTCAAGAAAAAGCACAGGGTTAGGCACATGATTAGAAATCACTAATATAACTTTTTTGAGGCTGATCGTGGCCCCTAATGAAGGAATGCCAAATATAGGCAGTATTTTCACTCAGAATAGAATACCCCTTAACTCCCTAATATTTATCAGCTGAATCTGTTGATTACCTCTTCAATCAGCTTTTGGTTCCAGAGATGTAGTTAATTCGGACATCAGGTAACAACATTCCACCAAGGAATGTTATACCATTTCATTATGCAATAAATGACAATATCTCCAGTAACACGTCTTTTAGTTATGTCACCAAGTAGGATACCCGACATAAATCGCTGATAGTGGTTGACCGACAGCAACCGCGAATCATCGTAATGAATTACTACGTTTCCGTGGTACAAAGTAAGCAGCTATAAAAGTTACTTTCACGTTTAAATAATTTGCTCTTTATTATGCATGCGTCCTAAAGTGATATATTGACGCATTCTTTTAACTTTGGTCATTACGGAAGCTACGCTTAAATATCCAGAAAATTATATGTATCCATCTCGTATCGATTTCCCAGATAATTCTATTCCCGTATCCAACAGTATACCAATTAAGATATGCTATTTTGTAATATATTTTTTTTTTGCCTACGTGCAATGAATCAATCCGTAATTTCAATATCAGACACTAAGGGAAATCTGATATGCAGTGTCAGACAGAAATTGTGGGATTGACAAAACAATTCCAGTGTGCTATCTGCTTTATCAGAAGATAGATTCTTGCGCATTAAAAAATTAGTAAAAGTAATAAATATAAAACATATATAGCCTTACTCCTTTGCATTGCTGAAGGCATACGCTGACAGTACCAACAAAGAGGACGTAGTTGGCGTCAGGAAATTTGAAAGCCCTGAATTTGGCAGAAAGAGCATCGCCATTTTCTAGGGACTGGAAGTTGCCAAAAATGTATGGATCAATGGAACATCTATTAAAAATAAAATATTATAAAGGTAAACTTGTTATTTAATAAAAGTAATGATATTAAAATTTTTTAAAAATACATTATATAAAGTACAAAACAGACATTTTAAATATATATAATAAAATTGAAAAAATAAATAATAACAATAGAAATGAGCACCACTAAACTAAGACTGTTTTTAAAAAAAAAAACGCATTTAAATAACTACAAATTTTAGGCATTAAGAAACTGCTGAACTGAACAAAATATAAATTCTAAAAAGCCAGGCGTTTTTCTTCAGATAAGTAACACGAATATAATATGTAAAAATAAGTTATAAAATATAAATATGAAGAACACAAATAATATATTTAAAAACAAAATTAAAAATACAAGATATTTTTAAAAAACGTTTATCAAAAAAGATTAAATTTGAATAACTTATAAACAACAAATGCAAAACATGACAAGTGGAATAGCTATGCTGCTTAACTAGTATATAAGAGTTATTATTGCATAAAATGTACATTTTGTAACTGTACTTGTAGTATAATCAAATCTCGACCCTCATTCATAACAAAAAAAAGAAAAATAGTTTTGTGCAATTTTCAATTGGTATAAAAAGACTTCAGAAATCAATTGTAATTTTTTTTCCATGTGAATAGCACGCTTCAAAGCTCACTGACGCAAGGTCAATTATGGAAATTCCCAAACGTTCCAAATAGAAAAGCATGTATTCCACAATGGACATCTTTATAGATGCAGGATGTTTCACAAAAGGAAGACATAATGTGTTTGGCCCTGATGAGGTCTTACTTGTTGCTTGTTTTTGGAACATATGTATTTTCTCTTCACACGCAACGCTCAATAAGTCAAAAAGCTTAGAAGATATTTGATTTAATAAACGCTTAACGTCAAATAAATTTTATGGCCGTCAAATAAAAACGTCACGAGTTTGAGGAGACATTTTTAACTCATTGAATCAGCTATATTCTTCATAATCGTATAGTATAATATATCAGAAATGACCTTAACATCGGACACAACTTAACGGATTTTTTAGAACATGTATGTCTTAAGGAATGTATTAGTAAATTTTACATCAATGGTATCAAAAGCAATATAACTGCCTATATGTTTTGCGCATATGACAGCGGTATTGCATCTACATATTACGCGTTGTTGGTCATAAATTAAATGAAAATTAATATTTGATTTTACATATTGAACAACTGACAAAGATAATGAAAGCCTATTACTGGATTTTGTTCAAGTTATATAACGGAGCATGGGATTTGACATAATATTTTGTAGTATTCTTAACACGTTAGCTGCCGACCACGCGCCAGCGCGTGATGTCAATATCGTTCGCGAGAGGGAAGGCTTCGCCTTTGTTTCAATCTGCTTCAATCCGCATTGTATGTTATGTGTGTCTCCTGATACTACGCAATGTAAAGGTTCATCCTTAAAATGACCGGCAACGAACGTGTTAATCATTAAAAATGTGATATATGATTAATAACTAGTAATAACAGTAATAATAATTAGAAAAATGCTTTGAAATATTAACCGATGAACGTTTTACCTCATATAAATGGAGCACTCCAAAATTTAAAATGCACACTACGCAACGTATTGATACACAATCATCATCATCTTCCACAGGGATAATGCTAAGAGCATGTTCTGGCCACCGTTTTGTGATTTTAGTTTTGAAACTCATTCAAAAGCAATGTCACAACAATTTTGATTCAATGTAAATTAGTCATAAATTAAACAAAATAAATACTTAGTCTTTAGGTACTAATGTCGTTCCGGTTTCGTAATTATGCTAGTTTCCCAACTGCTCCCTTTTCAATTTAAAAACACAAAAAGATTATAATTTCCCCTCTTAGTAACAGTGGTCTATCGTATAGCAGCAATATTAGGCTATGTTCTTTCCCTACAAATTTGATACAAGATAATTTTTTTGTCGAGATATGATCAATACATTGATTTAAAAAGAAGTTCTACTGACAAAAACATGTGTGACGTTTTACGTGTATAAAATATACTTCAACAATAATAATTTCATTATTTTTTTAACATCGAAGTTTAAAACGAATAAATGCAAGTCTGAAACACAAAATATTAATTAATTACATATTTTTAAAAAGGCTGAATAATAAATTAAACGATCATTTTAAATATAAATACATAATTTACCCGTTCATTATTATCACTTCTTCTTGATCTGGGGAGCTGTCTGTTACCTTTAGAAAACTTGTCAGCAATCCATAGGTGTCTATAAAGCAACAAATTATGCTGTAATATTGGTTATAATCAGAAAACATAATGTTTTGTTTTATGATTGATTCGTCTTTTACTTTCAATTTATTCAGCTCCATTGACGAAACTAAAATTTAATCGTGGAAAATATAAACTTTTTACATGCCTTGACATTGACATTTTATTCATTTTAAGTTGAGGGGGCAATGCCAAAATTTATAAATTACAAGAGAGAGAGAGAGAGAGAGAGAGAAAAGATAAAAAGTAACAGCAACAACCACAACAATAGCAAAAGCGTGCTATAAATGTTTGGTAAAAATTAAAAAATTAAACATTTTACCGTGAGCCTAAATAGAAGCTCAAGGATCACTTGGGGGAAACGTATTTTTACTTTATGTAGAAAGTACTGTTTAGCTCGGCTATATAGTTGATTTCCTAATGACAAAAATTATCCTGAATATGAGTGCAATTTCAATTTTAGAGGGAAATTCGTACGGCTGCAAATACAGGACATTTTTCTCCTAATTCTAATCAATGATTTAAAGAAAGTATTGGAGACATTAAGCACGGAAAAACATACTTTTTTTATCCCATTGATTATTTTTACGTGGTGTCATTAAACTAAAGGTTTAGGAAATAAAATATTAAACATTCATTGGCAACAATTGTCCTGCATCATTTTCTAAAGGGATAAAAGGGAGGGTCTTTATAACACTATCTAATCTTTATTCTGCTTAGCTTCAAGCGTTTAATAACAGTAAAAATGTACGTAAAAATACAGAAATGAATTTAATTATTTTTGCAAGTTTACGTAAGAACTTCTTTAAAATCAAATAATCGAGTCTCTTGATAGCATTTTTTTAAAGCAAAATTCCTGTTTTCCTGCATCAGGTACATCTACAGAGCAAGAAACTAGCTTATGTGTTAAGTTGTTGCGTAAGTACTCGTTCAAAACCCACGAACCAAGTTTGCCTTAACAACTCCACGGAAAATTAGTCTTTTTAGCCTACTTTCCCGTAAAAATAAAAAAATAATAATAATAAAGCATGAAAGAAGGCTTAATGTATCGTGAAAATATCGTTAGAAATCAAGAAAAGTCAAAAATAAGTGAAGTAATTAAATAAAGATTGAAAAATAAAAAATTTGAAAGTATGGTTTTGAGATGGGGAAAAAGTGTGTCGGTCGGTCTGTCGGTCTGTCTGTCTGTCTGTCTGTCGGTCTGCCCCCCCCCCCCTAATAACTTTTGAACGAATTGTCCGATTGGAAAAATTCTTTTTGCATTCGAAAGAACTCGGCGATTACATCTCATTTCCATATTTTACTTCTTGATTTGAACGATTTTTTGTTCAATTTTGAACAGTTAAAAAAATTTTAACATTAGCGCCTATGGGTGAAAATGAAGCAAATTATGTAAACTCTGGGTACAAGATCCAAGTTCCCATGAACAAGCTCACTGGAAGAAGTTCTTGGCGTGAAATATTGATTGAACAATTTTTGTTCATTTTTGAACAGTTCAAAAAAAAAAAAAAAAAAACATACCGCCTGCGGGGAAAATTCAATCCTATATAATTCCTGATCTAACGGACCGATTTGCTTGGAACAAACTTTATCGGAAAACTCTTATGACGTAGAACATGTACAAATAGAAAGTTCATCCAGAACTAAGGAGCCTATTTTCCTATGAAATTTTTTGATCGGGCTTTTCAAGAATATTTTTGAATTAATGAATGATTAAATGAATAAGCAAAAGAATGAATGAATAAATGAGTGAATAAATACATGAATGAGTTTATAAATGAATGATTGAATGAATATGTATTAACCGTTGAAAAAGGTATATTTGAAGCAATTAAGAACTAAAGCTCAACGAGAAAGACAAAGAGAGATAGCTAGATTATAAATTTGAATTCGGTGTATACGGGAAAGTAGGCTCGTATAGTTCTAGACGGAACTTCTTGTTTTCTCACTGTACTTGATTTCTGCAAAAACACAAGGTGTAACTATGTTGTTCGTATATAATAATTCCGACTTTTGGCTCCCAATTACTGAGAATTTGCAGAGCAGGCTAAGCACTGGATTCATGATACACTGGGCTTAAGTTCTACACCCACTGAATGGAAATCACTTAAACCCGTCTTCTACTTCGTATGCCAAAACTAGAGATTCAGGGTACGCGCAAAAATGGACTGTGGCATAGTATATTGTTGTCTCTTTACTTTCCTTAACTTTGCAAACTTTATTTATGTTAATTTACTGAAATATGAGCGTTCTATTGCTATCAATTTGATAAATATGTTTCTTTTTTAACTCTGAATTTTATGGCAATAATTTTCCGTAACTTTACGTTAGACTCCTGATAAATGATTGCCAGTAGATTCCCATGTATTTTTGGGCAACTTTTTTTATAGTATACCAGAGCAAAAGCAATTACTGTCTAATTAATTCTATATGCATAATTTAAAGAAATCATCTTACCAGCGCTTTTCTTGTCCAAATAAATAAGCATTTCCAGCGGTGTTCCTGGTTGGACATTTAACGTTGTGTCTAAAATGCGGCCATGTTGCCGGACGGCAATGTTAAGGTATGGCACAGGTGCCTGGGCAACAATGTAATCTGTGATGTTCACATGGCTAAAAAATAAAATTACACATGTATGTATTGAAAAAAAATACTCTTTTAAAGATTTTAAAAAAAACTTATGTAGCATTATTTACATTGATGGGTATGATAAATATTACATACGCCCGTTATATACTGACAGAAAAAGTAGAATTCACTTAAAACTACAACTGTGAAAAAATTGCTGTTGTAATTATTATAATTTTTTCACAGAGTATTTAAAGTTGATAGTAGTTAAGGTAAAAAGAAACCATCCATTTTGTTTGTTTAACAAGTGTGATTTTTTTCCAGTTCAAACCGAGGTTGCAACGAGTAATATGACATTAAAAACCGTACATCGCTGAATATTAATGGAACTTAAATTGATTTCCTTTTTTAAACAACAATGATTCTTTTAGGGGGAAATTTTTCAGAGGAGTCCTTTTTAGCCTACTTTCCCGTAAAAGTAAAAAAAAATAATAATAAAGCATGAAAGAAGGCTTAATGTATCGTGAAAATATCATTAGAAATCAAGTAAAGTCAAAAATAAGTTAAGTAATTAAATAAAGACTGAAAAATAAAAAATTGAAAGTAGAGTTTTGAGAAGGGGAAAAGTGTGTCGGTCGGTCTGTCGCTCTTTTTGTCGGTCTGTCGGTCTGCCCCCCCCCCCTAATAACTTTTGAACGAATTGTCCGATTAGAAAAATTCTTTTTGCATTCGAAAGATCTCGGCGAGAACATTTCATTTCCATATTTTACTTCTTGATTTGAACGATTTTTTGTTCAATTTTGAACAGTTAAAAAAATTTTAACATTAGCGCCTATGGGTGAAAATGAAGCAAATTATGTAAACTCTGGGTACAAGATCCAAGTTCCAATGAACAAGCTCACCGGAAGGAGTTCTTGGGGTGAAATATTGATTTGAACAATTTTTGTTCATTTTTGAACAGTTCAAAAAAATTAACATATTGCCTACGGGGAAATTTCAATCCTATATAAATCCTGATCTAACGGACCAATTTGCTTGGAACAAACTTTGTTGGAAAGCGCTTATGACGTATTACATGTACAGATAGAAAGTTCATCCAGAACTAACGAGCCTATTTTCCTATGACATTTTTTGATCGGGATTTTCAAAAATATTTTTTAATTAATGAATGATTAAATGAATAAGCAAAAGAATGAATGAATAAATGAGTGAATAAATACATGAATGACTTAATAAATAATGATTGAATGAATATGTATTAACCGTTGAAAAAGGTATATTTGAAGAAATTAAGAACTAAAGCTAAACGAGAAAGACAGAGAGAGAGAGAGATAGCTAGATTATAAATTTGAATTCGGTGTATACGGGAAAGTAGGCTCGTATAGTTCTAGACGGAACTTCTTGTTTATCTTCAAATGCAACAAAGAGCCTATTATTAAAGATAAACACAAACATTCTCACACAAACAACCACACAAAATTACGGAACAAACTTCGCAAAAAAAAAAAAAAAAAATCCAGTGAACAATGTTTTGATTTACGTGTTTAAAATACCAATATAGGTAAAAAATGCAGTTCGAAAAATTATGCACGGAAATAAATTTATAAAAATAAACGATCTTTTTTTTCTTAAGGGAAACGAATTAAATATGTCGGTAATTGCTTAGTTGTATCACATCTTACTTCATTTTCTAGTTCCATTCATTAAATTTTTGAAATAATAAAAAACAGTAGTAAGTTCATAAAATATCTTTGCTGCATAAAATGTGTCTGGTATACAAGCAAGTTTGTTAAAATTTTAAAAACGGCTCACTGAAAAAAGTGCATGACAAACAATTGATTGCCACAGTCAAAATTCATTACAAAGTGAGAGTGACATTCTCTCGCCTTGTTCTATGTTCTTTCTAACATATTTGTCTGAAGCAAATCCGCCAGTTAAATTATACGCAATATTTGTTATTTTTTGAACAAAAAAGAACATAATATTGTGGCAAAGAGCAAAAATAAAATGTAATTGTCCCTATGTATGAAATACCGCTACATAAATAAAAACCGCCCGACCACTATTCCTCCACTTGAGAAGCCTCACCCCCCCCCCCTTCTCTCTTTAGCGATACATGTGAGAAATACTCACTTTTAATTTCATTTCATATTTTTATTCATTTATTTTCTTCAGCTTTTACAGGAATTGAAACAAAAACCAAATTTTATCATTTGAAAAAAGAAAAAAAAAACATCATTGCTAACAATCATACTAATGCATATATTTTTTTACATACTATTACGTTTTGCTATTGTTGTTTATCCCTTTATATCGCTTTTCTTCGCAACATAATGGGAAATTTCGGTATTAATAAAAAAAACTTACAAATAAATAATTACGAAGGAATTATAAGCAAATTACACTCTTACACTATGTTCCTTAAATGACATATTAACTAATGTCCACTAATCTTTCCAGGAATTTATGTTCCCGTTTAATATTTAAAATAGCTGTTATTAAAAAGTTAATAAAAATCAGCAAAATTGTTTAAATGGATTTTTAAGCAAAATAGGTTTCCTTCAATAAAGGGTAAAGATTTACTAGCTTCTTCTGACATAAACGGTCTTAAAGTACTTTATGGATTGGAAAGAATTGTTATAAATACCCCTTTCCCCCCGATAAAGAGAATCTATGGCAATTTTGTAAATCCTATAAGATAAATCACTCTCAATCTCAACTGTTTGATGGCCCACATAATTTCCTAAAAAGTGTCATTTGAAAGCGTTTGCTCATTCAGTAGATTTAGTGCGGGTATTAAATGGTATTATTGTGTAAAGTTTAAACTCGTGATCGCTGTTTTTGTAGAAAAAAGCTACAAAGTATTCGACTTGTTTAAAGCATTTTTACATTCAATAGCAACATTGTGTAAAAACAAATGACAAATGATATGTTTAAGTTTGTCAATTTTGAAAACGCCATGCAGTAATACACTGAGATTTTATTAAGTATTATTTTTGTATATGAAGGTTTTCTATAAACTATTTAGTATTTGTAGTTGAAAATCCTATTGATTGTGATTTCTTTTTGGGAGCATAGTTAAAATCTAACACGTAGAAAAATGTGTTATGTAGCACTTTTTGCGGACCTTAAATTTAATATCAGTGCATCGACGATGTTTTCCCGGAATTCTATTAAATGAATAATTTACTGTAAAAAGAAATACATTATAAGTTACACTTCTAATATAAACCTTATTAAAACCACTCACTGACTGGTTTCTGTCAGTCAATGAGTAATTTCAACTTCTGCATATGTTCTGTCAAAATAATAATAATAATAATAATAATAATAATAATAATAAACAAAGTTAATATTTTCTACTTTCCTGCCCCTATACTTAAGAAAAAAACGCACCTTTAAACCAACAAATCATTTTAGGAAGTAATCTAAAAACTATTCAGCATTTTAATAAATACTGAAAATAATGTTAAGTGCTTGAAATTTTGAGACGCAAACCATTAATTGATAATTAAAAAAAAATATCAAAACGTAAATAACTGTTTCATATTTAAGCTGCAATGTAGAATGCAAACCGCATACCCCTTTACTAAAAATCGAAACACGGGCTACGATTGCAGTAAATGCGTCGTTTTATTGACCGTTTGATTGTGATTGTACTGCCGGTCGTCTTTTCTTCATCTTGCTTTATAGTTAGACAATTAATCTTATTTGATAATTACATCAATAGAAACTATTTTAAGCTTGCTTTTCAGGAAAAACATCAGCATACGTTTAAAAGAATTGCCAATTTGCTTTTAAAAAAAAAAAATATGGATCGAATTGAAGATTATGAGGACAAATAATTTTCCAGTTCTATACGTACAACTTTAGAACGTACACGTTTAGAACGAACGTTCTAAAACATTTAGAACGTTCATTCTAAACGTGTTAGTTTAGAACGAACGGTTCAGTTACATTGTAAACAATCCGTATTATACAGTTACAATTCGGATTGTTTACACGGATTATAAATTACAACAATCTGGCTTATACAACGTTACTTCCGTACAGTGAACGGATATAACGTTGTACAATTATATTCGTACAACCTTCAGAACATCCAACATTCTGCTAAACGTTGCAATACGTTTAGAAGAATTGCAACTTGCCTTAAAAACAAAAAGTGGGGATAAAATCAGAGATTATGGCAACAAATAATCTCCAATTTGGGCTTTCTATTCGGGTTTCTGCAACTTTACACAATCAATGTGCCCCCAATCACAGGGATTAATTTTATCATGTTATATTACAAGGAATATTATCTGAATAATTTTCATTATAACTCACCCTGCATATCACAAGGGCATAACACGTGAAATGTCAATATATTATTTCAAATTTCTAGAGAATTCAATAAAGGGGGAACTTACTCAGGCTCTACAAAATTCTCTGGTAGGATATTTCTGCGGTATCTCGCTAGCATCACTTCTGGGTCAGATGTATTGTGGGTGGGAGGCAAACTGCAAGATACCAAAATCATTTGCAGTTCTTCCCGCGGATGTTCAACCATGATTCTGTGATAGTAAATGCGAACGCCCTAAAACAAAGATAACATATATTTTTATTTTTTACTAAAATTATTATCTTATTGTTATATCAAAGATAAAATGACAATTTACGCAAGGATAACTTGTTTTTGATCATTCATTTTTCTAAAAGGTATAAAATGCCACAGCAAGCAACACATTAGGATGATTAAAAGATAATTTTTAATTTCAATTTCATAGAAAAAGAAATATATATTTCACACATGAGAGCTACGTTTCTTTAAAAAAAAATATTGGACAATAATTAAAAATAGCATAATAAATCACACATTATCGCAGATAATCATTAAGTTTATGATTATTAAAAAATACATATATGATGTGTACATTTATAAAAATTTGCTTCAGAGTGTGCGGAAAGCTGCTGCTCAAAACGTGAAAAGGTTTAGTTAACTGCTTAAAATGTTGAAACAACATTCAAGATGAATTTATGTCTTAAACTATGTTTAATTATTTTCTCAAATTATGTTTAGTAATTTAAGACACATAATATATTTGCTGCCCCCCCCCCTATTTCTGTCTGTGAGTTTTTTGTGATTTTAATTTATTGACCTATTTAGAGAAAAAGAAACTATAAATATACTAACATGTACGACATTGTAATAGAATTATTTAACTTCTAAGATTTATGCACTAAAATATGTATTACTAATTACACTGTGCAACACGAAAAATCTCCTTTAGATAAAAATGTAAGTTTCTTATGTATTTTTGGCTGAAAATTACGAATCTTTAATTATTTTTTGCCTACCATGTACAATTTTCCTAAAATTCCACATTTTAGAATTTTACGTATTTTCTATATAAATGTGCATATTTTAGTAATTTATTGACTTAATTTATTATAAATTATGTTTTTCTCGTTGATAGTGAGATCGGTGCCATTCTTAAGACCTTTTTCACAAACTTTGCTACTTTAGCTACATTTTTGGCAACAAATGCTTTATTTACTTTCTCGAAGTTTCGAGTCATTTACAAGGCGACACAGGCATTTTGTAAACTAGTTTGCGGAGAAAAAAAATAGTATGCTGCTGTGATGTGAATGTCTTAATTAAAGCATTGGGACATGAACATAATTCAGCAGAGTGGCGCTTGCATATCAGTGCTCCTCCATCTAAGGATTTTTTCTTATTTACTCCTGTAGCATATTCTGCAAACACAAGGGAATTTCCAAATTATGAGAGGCAAAAATATATCAAATGAGCCACTTGTAAAATTACAAGGGTGACTTTTTTCCACAATTGCACATTAAACTTGGGTTAATGAGATATTTGTGAAAATTCCGGCACAAAGAAGGAGTGGCTTTCTTGCATCTCAGGAACAAATTCAAAACTTTAAGTGAGCCAAAAGTAAAAGAAAAGGTTTTTATTGGCCCACATCTTAAGGAAGACATTCCTGATGGACATTATGCAAAAAAAAAAAAAGTCAGAAACTGAAAAATCAGCCTGGCTGGCCTTCAAATCAGTGTGCTCATGTTTCCTTCGAAATAAGAAAGCTGAAAAATACGAAGATCTTGTTGGTGACATGAGAAAGTGCTTTTGTGTTATAGGTTGCCAAATGTCACTAAAACTACTTTTCGGAATCTCACACGGACTTCTTTCCTCAAAGCCTTGGCGCAATTAATGATTGAGCATAGGGAAAGGTTTCATCAGGACATCTCTGTGTTTGAAAAGCGTTTCAGCGGTCAATGGAGTGGAGGTATGCGAACTGAATATTGTTGATCAGTTATCAGGGCACACCAACAGACGCCTACAAGAAGAAACGGCCGAAAAAATCATTTTAGTGTTTGTGTTTTTAATTAAGTAAGCCTCAGTTACATTCTTCTGTAACCAATTTGTACAATTATAAGAAGTTGGTTTCCATCAAAAACGGTACATGATGGACCATTTTGGTTTCGATATTTGAATCAAGAACCTTTTGTTTATATAGAATCACATAGTTTCAGCTAAAAAACAAAAAAAAAAAGTTTAAATTTGTAGCATAGTGTTCTAGTTCTTCAAAGATTTAAAAAAAAGTTTGTTTAACGATCGTTATTTCACCAAAAACTAAACTGAAGTTAAGTAGGGAAGAATAGGAAATATTATTATACCAATTAGACAAAAATATAATAGTTCGCAAATCTTTACTTTTCAGACAAATACACAACATTTAAAACGTAGAACATTTCAAGTATTGATGCAAGCAAGTAATTAAATGCTTCATCTAAAATAAGGTAAATATTATGCTTTGCTTTAATTTAGTAATAGTTAATTTCAGTAAATTGTTATGAGAATTTTCCCCCGTTTTAATCATTCAACGCATTTCTCAAACTGCCAAAATATAATTCTAGTTCATATACAGGAAAAAAAATTAGAATTTTTGAGCAAGTTTAAAAAATTATTTTGAAAATACATGAAGACGACTTGTTACTAAATTTCACGGCATAATGCTGTTTAACAAAGCAATAACTCTAGCTGCTGATGGGAAGTAGATAATAGCTGCCTGGTATAGCGTTTAAGTTACGAACCTCGCCCAAAACCACAAATTTCAATTACAGCTGGCAATTTCATACCGATTTTCCCGTGAATTATCTTAAGCTGGAAAAATAATATTAGATAATTATTTTCAACCTTGAGATTGATGACCTTGATGTTGCAAAATGTGAGAGGTAATCAAAATATTGAGAACTTGGTAAATACTAAGTAATAAAATGTTACCCTTTTGTTCGAAAAATACAAATAACATAATAAACAACGGTTAAAATTAAAATTACAATAGAAACCGCTGCCATGTGTTTTGGAAATACAGGGGATTATATTTTCGACTAAAAATATGTAAACTTATGGATGCAGAGACATTCAAGAAAAGCTATTTTTCTTGGTGAATAGTATTTTTTGATGTTCTGGGGGATCAATTATGAGAACATGAAAAATATATTTATTGTTATCATAATGTTAAATTTTTAGCGGAGTAAAAGCAACGGTTACTTATTATATATGATGATTATCCAGGCCTTATATGCTCGGTTTAAATCATTTACATTAAAGAAACGGAATCTACATTATAGCGTAGAGCTTTACATAAGACTAGGTAAATTTTAATCATAAGTAATTAAGGTAAATTTTAATTTAAGTATGCTTTATGATACTTTTAAGGTTTTTTTTTGTTTTTTTGGGGTGCACAGACAGCTTCTTATATATATATATATAATATATATAGAGAGAGAGAGAGAGCATTTTTACAACACATTGTGGAAGATTTGTTAGTCTAAGAAGTTTACAGTAATAGCAAAGACAACATTTTTTTCATTTTTTTTAATGAAACAAATTCTGTCACACGCTCAGTATTATAGTGTCAATTTCAAATTACTTACCGTGATCTTATTGAGCATTTTTGTTGTTCCACAGGAATAAATATTATCTAAAGGCAACCTAAATAAAAATGTAGTACCTTCTAGTTGCTCAGGTTGACAACCTAAAAACAAATAAATAACTAAGTAAACAAATTGATTTTATTTTTATGATTTCAATGTTTTATTTAGCCCCTATATATTTTAAACAATCCTAAAGTTAATAAATAAATAAAAAATACTAATTCTACTAACACTAATAATAATTATTATAAACTACAGAAGGGCTATTTTGTTCAGTAGTTTTTTTTATTTTTAAATTAGTTTCTGTCAGAAGAAAAATAAGGGTGTTCTTTTTTTTCTCATATTTTTTCTTCTTCTCTTACCTGGATATAGCTTGAGCTTTTCTAAGTACACTGTTGCAGATGTAGAGTTTACGTTTACAGTTACAATCATCCATTTTGGTGAGCACGTGACGTTGTATTCTACTGAAAATAAAGAAAACACAATAAAAAATAAGTCGCCAAATCCCTAATTAAAATGACAACACTATCATACATTTTGGCGCCTAATTTTGATAATCCAAGCAGTCACGTAATCCAATAATCCAATAGAGGCTGACAAGACGGGGTATTAAAATACCAAAATGGCACATCTTGCATATGATCGTTAATTAACGGATAACCATTGAAGCCTGCTTTTCAATATATACGCGATAGTATCTCTCTTGGAGAAAGGTTCTGTCACATTTTGATGATAAGACGATTTATAGCAAACTGCAGAAACCTCGCATCTTTGTTACAGAGAAATCTGAGAAAAGACTGGTAAAGCATGAAAAAAATATGCAGTATTGCAAAGTTAATCTGAAAGCAAGAGGGCATGGTTTTAGACCTTTCGCACATCTTTAGGCTCTGGTCGGCGTCATTCTTTTGAAATTTTTGCACATTTGCTTTCTTTAACCAGCATTTATCTCATATTTCATTAACGGGACAACTTCTATTATATACTTTTTAGTAAATACACATATATAACAGATAATGAGTTTTATTAATTTTTATGCTTTATAATAGATGAAAAATAACTGAAACACCCATATAAATTAGAAAGGTTAAATCTTTAGATGAACGCCCACTTTTTTTAATTCTCTGGTGATGTTCATGATATAAAGAGAATGTGTTAAAACAAAAGTACTTATTACCAACTATGTATGTCATTGGCAGGAATTCGCATTACATTAATCGAAACATTTTATTAGAAAGGAAGTATTATTATAAAATTTTAGAAAATGGCATCTATTTGTCTATGTTATCCATTTAATGCTGAATTAATATGAATTCTGCATTCTGCATTTATCAATGTTCATTTGCCTGAGTAGCTTTCAAATGCAATTATTTCATCAAATACCTAAATTTAAAGAGAATATAAAATTTCAGAGACAATTAAGTCAGATAATGTCGTTGGGTCGGATTAATATGTCAATAATGCAACCGACTTTGAAAAATTACTAAATAATTAATATCGTTGATTATAAGCGTTAATTTCATATTAACGATCTACACTGCTTGATAAATTAACATATTATATTCTAAATCCAAAATATCACATTTTGAAACGAAGCAATATATTACGGATTTGAAGGATTAAATGTTAAATCAGGAGTTTAAAATACAAAATTCCAGCATGTGTATCAAGGGCGCAACGATATATCATTATTTAAAGATTGCATTTCCAAGAGCTCTGTTAAAAATGATGCGCCCCAAAAAATGAGAAAATATACATTGTTTTTTTTATATAAGTAATTTTGACTTAAGAATGAAAAAGCGCCGCTTTCAGTTTTAAGTACCGATGCTTACTTAGAAATTATAGCAACCGAAAGGGTAAGTATTAGCTGCAATAAATTGAAAATTTAAAGAGAAACTTTACGTCCATAATGAACGTTGTATTTGTATCAAAATTAAGGAACTATTTACCGAGCGAGACGTTAACGATTCAGAAATGTGAGTAGTCTGCTCGTTTCTTCAGAGCAGGAATACCAGTTTAAGGATTGATGATGAATTATGAATAATTTTCCGGGTACAAGAGAAATAATTCGTCCGTTTCGGATCGGATGCAGTAAAATAAGAAAATAGAATGAACGCGTAGATGAGTAACATTCTTCTGGATTGGAATATGGAGAAATTTGGCTAAAGTACTTTAGCGCCCGCGAAGCTATGTAATTCAAATGTTCCTTCTCCTTTTGTCAAATGTTCCTTCTCCGTTCGGGTTTCCTCCTGTCGCAATGGCTAGAATATGAGTAGGATACCGTCTGGACAATCTGCGTTCAAACTCCAGTGATGACAATTCTGCTTTTTTGGTGGTCTCAAAAATTAGATCGTACCGGGTTATTTTTCAGAAAAGGGCTACTTAAGAAATTAGAACTTTTTCCAAACCTAAGACCCTTTTACTCGGAGCTATTCCGAGAACGTGATGGGCTTGAAAATGAACGAGTTTATCCCAATACCAAGAATTGTGATTTAACAGTAAGCTAAAATCATTTCTTACGCACGTACATGCTGACTAAAAAAAGTATGCAAAAAATCAATAAATACATACATTTTTTTCTCGTATAACATTTTAAATAATTCATACATGAAAAAATACTTGATTATCAGTTTATTTATACATTATAACAACGTACAGAAAAATTGCATTTCACTAAAAAGGTAATTGTAACAAATATGTAACAAGGTCGTAAAAATGAATAATAAAAATAAATTTGTGAACTGTGTTATTTATACAAGGAGGGTAAATCTATTGCTTATATTTTTTTCATGTAACGTCACGGAACACAGTGTACATCATGCAAAACATATTTTTATTGGGTTAAACGAATAAAGATATTTGCCAATAAATAATACAACAGATGGTAACAATTTTATTTACAGTCGTGAGTAAATTTACTTACATGTTGGCTCATATATCAACTCTCGCCAAATGTCCAGTCATTTTTAACTTATCACGATCACGCTTATATCTTCAATGTAAATTAGCATGTATTATTTAGAACTTTCAATAAAATCAGTATGTTATTCATAACTGCAGCTGAATATTGTAACTTTTTACGCATTTTATGAATTACAAGGGAGAAAAATAGTACCCATCGTTGTTTTTCCCACTTTGGAATAGTATTTTGTCGAAGAACGATATGAAATTGAAAATGCTTTAAATATTTGGTATTGAGATTTACTGTAACTCAAAGCAGATAATGGAATAATTACGTTTTAAATTTTAAAATTTTTTTCTTGTGAAATAAATTTGACACCAATTTCTTTTATTCTACTAAGCAACGTGGCATGAAAACTGCAAATATAAATATTTAAATTACGGAAGCCTATCATTTCTCACCATTGTTAAAATTACTAAGATACATCCAATTTTGATTCAGTAATTTTTTTTTTGAGAGTCCCATATACGTCAAACCTTGAGTTTTTATGACTTCTTCACATTTGAGTAAGTTAATCCGATTTAATTAATTAGGCAACTGTTTTTTTTTAATTCACATTTATTTTTGTAAATCATTTGCATCCATTTCCTCTAACATGAATCCTAATTTAGTTCTTCATTTATAATACGTTTTCTTCATACTTATCCCAAATTCTTCATTGAAAACATTTTAAATATGTTTACGGAATTTAGTTATGATACTTTTGTTGATATTCTTACTCCTCCATTATTTACAAGGAAAACAAATTCCCTGCAACTTCATAATACATGTGCACAATTTTTATTAAAACATCTGTAATTTTATTTTATTTGTATAAATTTAATGAACCAATTTTACTTACGACTTAATTTAAAAATTAAATAAAGTTCAAGGTTTCCCAAGAAATATAACACGCTAACAATTTATATCTAAACTTCGTCCTTCTTAGACTTTTCTCACAGAAAACTCATTTTCAATGCATAACTGTTTATACTTTCGTATTTCAATGTACATTTTATATAGTTTGAACATACAAATCAAAGTCAAAATTAAAAATTCAAGAATCACACAAATCTTTCTACATTTGCTTGAAGAGAATCGGAAAAGATTGCGAGAAAAGTGGTTTATACAACAATGAAAACAAACGAACTCTCGTAAACTAAATTTCTCCCTGTCACACTTAAGTATTCTCTTTTCTTGGATCCGTTTACAACACTTCTTCAACAAATGTTGCAAAATCTATTATTCAGAAATGCAGGAAGAGTTGTCTCGTAAGTCTAAGCAGCGCAAACAAGTAATAAGACAAGTTTGTTTTAGCTTTAAAATTTGTTTGTGATCCGAGGAGAGGGAAGGAAGAAACTTCAGCAGCTTTGAGAAGTAACTTATGAAGTTAGTGATGCCTTTGATTTGATTCAATGCGCGTCTTTGGCTCCGTTTTCTGTCAATTGTGTTTTGTTAAAGTTCCTACTCAAGCAGAAACATAGAAGATGTAAGAAATGTTGCAGGTGAAAGTTGTTTCTCGGTCTGTTTATACTGAATGCTTTTTTTGTGACTTAATCTTTACGTTCTGCTGATTTGTATTATGTATTATAGTGAACGCGTAACTATTTAATAAATTGGAATTTCCAATTAGGGGAATAGAGAGAGTATCAATGAGTTATTTGTTAAAAATATTTCTTTGTACTGTATTTTTTTTTTTTTTTTGCGTCTCTCACATTTTGTGATCCGATTTTCAAAAGTACCAACCAAAATTATAGATAAAATTGTTCAACTTTCATTTATTCCTCAGTTTTAGTAGTATTTCTCAATTACGTGACGTTAAAATTTTTACACAAAAATTTTGTGTTTCTATGCCAGAAAAACTTAATATCAATCAAAATATTTGTGTACACTTTTTTAAGCAGAATGAAATGGTTATTTTATAAACAGTATCAATCACTTATGCGTCACTCCTTTATGAGTCTGATTTCAAGAGTACCGACCAAAAGTAAATGCAAATTAATGTAATTTTATTTCCTGTTATGCGTCAATTTCAGAGTTATTTTTCAGTCGTCAGTCGGTAAAACTTTTATTATTTCCTCTATTCTATTAAAACTTCTGTTTTCCAAAAAATAAAATAAAATGTTACACAAAATGCTGTTAGACGTATTTTAAGGGATAAGCATTTGAGGGACATTGAAAAGCTTATTTTGAATAAACTTACGGCTATGCAAAACCGCCTTCGGTTACTTGTACCATAGCTTGCTAATGCTCGTGGATTTGCTAACGTAATTCTTGAAAGCATTGTTGCAATGTACAACAATGAAACGTTTGTTAATTCAATAAATCCGATAGATGGGCGCTCTTTAACCCTCTCATGCCTGCATTTATTTATTTGTGTTATACAAAAAATTTCATATGCTTCTAAGCAATTTAATATCTCAGGATTGTAGTGCAATAATTTATTTTTGAAAATTTTTGTCCTGTATAGTCAAAAACTTGTGTTCTTATATGAGAACGTTTTATGCTTTTTTGTCATATTTTTTCAATATATTAATAAACATGGCAAAACTGAATATTAAAACTTTATTTACAAGGAATCAGAAGCTATAAAATAATATCAAACTTTCCAGTAATGTAATACACGCTTCAAAATAAATAAGCAGAATTTGATTGGAAACTGAGATTTTGTCTTCTTTTTTGAAACCTCCATGGACTTCTAAAGAGATCTTAAAATTTTGACTATCTTGAACACCCTGTGAAACTTGTTGTGGTTTCCAAAAACTGTTTGGAGTCTCCAGATGAGGACGACATAAAAATTGCAGCACAAAAACGAATCTGCATCGAAGTTTGAAGCAAAAATTCATGTCACCTCATATGAGGCTTGCATGCATGAGAGTGTTAAGTTAAAGAAAAATCAATATATATATATACTTGTTTTATCTTTCTAGGCATTAATGTTTTCCCGGGATGGGCACTACAAACAGAAACTCTTTATTTTCTTGTACACCGTAACATCTCTTTGCTGTTTAGCTAACAGATAATTATACTTTTGGATATATTTCAATTTTTTAAGCTGTCTAAAAAAATATTGAATATTTTTTATCATATGAAGTTTGTTAACTCACTTATGTACCCAAAGTTCCTTACGATTGTTCATTTTGTTGGATATTTAGCAGATAGGAAGCTTTCGCATATGAAATAAAATTTTGTCTGTCTTAGAGTTAAACATGGCCAAAAGTAACATAATAAATTTTAACGTACATTTACAACACAATACAAAATACACATACATGAAAACCGTTCAACACACACTACTTGCGTGAAAACATAGCACTTGAGCATTTTAACAAGACTATTACCAATACTGAAAATCAAGATAACATAATAATATTGAAAATTATTTTCATAATGCTGGTTGTCCAGCAAAAATAAGATTGAACCTATCATTTATCTTATTTTCATAGAGATGAGCTATCTTAATGGTAATTTGATATGTAACTGACTTAAAAAATTTCATGCGATAAAAACATATATAACTTATATTTGTTTAGACAGACATAGAACAAAATTAAAATGTATCAAACTGAATTCTGTTCACCCTTGCTGTTACTGAACACCATAATGATGGTAACAGAAAACAAAAATGTTTACACAGTGATCATAGATAATTTTGTATATACATATTGTATATACGTAATTACATTCTAATATTCACTTTCAAACAAAAATTGTAGCATAAAACCATTAAATATCCTAAGCGCTCTGCTAATGTACTTGTTATACACTGAAGTTGTAAAAGAGAAATATGAAAAGTATAAAACGCATTATACGTTTAAGTTTACATATTTTTACCAGAAAACGAGCCAATTATGTGAGACAAAGAAATATTTGATAGCTCTATTTCCACCCTTAGGCTGCTGTGAAAATTGTTCGTTAAATGGGGTTCCACAAAATCTTTTCCGCGAAAAGTTTCGTAACAGCCGCACTGTCTAAAATCGTTCTTTTGTATTTCCTATTTTACGTCTCCATTTTTCTTTGCTTCCGTTATTATAACAAGGTCCCTAAGGTCCCATTTCTAGGATTTATGATTATTATACCAGATTTAAAGACCTCCGTTATTCAGATCTTAGAACTAAAACGATGTTTTCTCGCAAACCATTAAAGAACTTGGAATGCAGTTGATCTTTAAAATGGCCGCGGGGTAAAAACTCGTAAGAAAATAGTTTGTTTATTTAGCTTTGTTTGGTTTTCTTACTGTGTTACTTTGGAATAAAGTTTTAGTATATAAGTCCTCTACATTTTTTAAAAAACTAACAATAAAGACAAGTTGAGTTTCATTATAAAGATATTAGCATTTATACTATCACTGAAGATTATTATTTTTACTTCTTTGCCGGGTGTTAAACGGTAAACAGACTTTAATGAAACGTCTTCACGTGGGACATGTGTTACAGGTCAGTCAAATACATCTAATCTTCGGTATTTTGAGTTTTTACAATACCTTAAGAAGATTCGCAACTTTTTGACCTTCAAATTTTTGAATCGTGAATTTTTACTTACAAAGGACGTTTTGTAAGTGACAATAAATTGCAAATGACACTAATAAGAATACTTAAGCTACTTAACTCATATTTTATTTTATTAGGCACTGATTAAAATAGACGTTGATATTGATTTATAAACTGAAGTAAAATTACTAACTTCTCAAGTTACTAAAAGAAATTGACTTTTGAACATTTTTCTCTGACTTATCAATAATTTTCTCTGTAAGGTTTTGATATTTTTGCGATAATTTTTAACAACAGCACGGTTGTCTTCACAATTATCAGTTGCTATCTCTGCCTAAGAAATTTTACTTATTTTAAAATTACCCCTAGCAGAACATGTTTGTCAACTAAAACAAAATAGCTAGGTGCCAATGACGCCTAACTTTTACATCCTAATTTCGAGCCCTCGGCGGGATAACTGTCTCCAATCCCAGGCTTTATAAATATAATGCATTTATATATTTGTGAATGTATTTTGTTGCTATTTTTTCAATGAAATATATTTATATGGAGTTTTATAGCCTCAACCTTGAACCCCCTTCTCCTTAACCCCTTAACGGTCGTGTAATTTTGAAGAAAACGGTCATAAAAGTGCCCATTTTTTTATCCCTTAAAATTATATAAAAATATGTGTATGAACAATATATATATTCATTTTTAATTTTTGACTTGTTTTTATTTTGAAATTCTCCAGTCCATCCTTTTCACGGGAGCGAGAAATAGAAGGCGAAACCTCAGCCCGTCATTTCCGAGAGGGAAAGGGATAAAAAAAAGTTCACAAGACGGTTCTGTGTGTTACGAATACTGTTTGCAATACCGAATCAAAAATACAATATGGTATTGTTTTTAACGCGATTGCGGAACAGCGGCGTTTATACCGGTACAAGAGATTTTTTTTAAGAAAAAAGAATACACATATTTGGTCATTACATATTTGTAACTTCATGCAAAAAATGTATAAACTAAAATATTATAAGCAATTGCGTTATGAGCAAATATAAAATAAAAGATCGAATGCTATAGCCAAACATTTATAATAAGAACAGTATTATAATAATTTATGACATTGGGAACATGAAATAAAGTTAAAATGAACCATTACAGTATATGGAACAAATATATATTTTAAACCCGGCAAAGTACATTGCCAGATGTACTCATCTGGGAAAAAAGGGAACGTACTAATTTAAAAATTATCTAAGTGTTTTTTTTTCTACTTTCTAATAGGGCTGTTTATGGTCAATAACCTTTGCAGACCTAGTGCATTCCCCGATCACTTTGAGATATATGACGCTCAGTTTTCCCCTACATGGTGGCACCTGAGCTCTAATTGATGCGAAACTGCACTAGGAATTTAATTTAGCCGAGAGTATCCAAGCCAAACGCATACTCAAGGGATCTTTAACACGTTATATATTAATGCGACGTGCGCGCTGACGATTTTCCGCATCTTGAAAATAAAGTGACTTCTGCCAGATTTCACCCTGCGAAGTTGGGCGTACGATGTCAGTGCCTTACCACTACGCCACCCTGTAGCGAATATCTTTAAATGTTCAAACATTTAAAACAATAACACACAATTTCTCTGAAGCTTCACTCTTGATTTGAACGCTGCGCAGACAGAGAGAGAAAACTAAATTGAACGCATGAATACACATCACGAAGTCATAGTTATATAAACAAGATCATGGTTGTATGCCAAATATTTGAAAAATGATAATGCTGTCGTTTATGAAAAAACCCCTTGGCGCTATATTTGAAGGCAAATTACAATTGTAAACAACGAGTACGAAGACGAAAGTTCAGAAAAAAAATGATATAAATTGGCCAAATGTAGGGCTAAGTAGCGATACAATAGAGCAAACCAATACAGACGACAAACTGCCATTTGTTATACTAACAAGAAAGGTTATTTCTCGAAACCCAATATGGTTCAGATACAGATTTAGAGAAAAATAATATAAAGAAATGCTGCAATTAACGATTAGAATAAATTATTCATGGAAAAAATACGTTTGTGACACATCTTTTAACTGAACTTTTACAAAGCGGCAAGTGATATATTCTGCGGTAAGTGGTATCAACAAGAGAGTGGAAGAAAAAAAAAATCATGGTGCACTTATGGATCATTCATAAATGATGGCACGCTTCGAGGGGGGAAGGGGCGTTCGTGAAATTGAGACAAAGTGTTACAAGGGGAGGGGAGGGGGTAACAAGAAGTGTGACATCATGCATTATGTAACATAGCGTGACATGTGACAAAGAGGGGGGGGGAGGTGTCCGCTGAAGTGTGACATATTGTGACAAAGGGGGGAGGGGGTCAAATATATGGGAAAAAAGCGTGACATCATTTATGAACGACCCCTTAATGTGATGATTCACCACACCATCTGGTGATAAAAATATGTTTTTGTGTATTAATTCATGTTTTTTCGTCTAAATTTTGGCTTTAAATGATTGATTAAAAAAAAAAAAATACATATGAGAATGTGTAAGAAGTTTAATTTAAAAAATAATAAAAAACCCACTTTTAAAAAATGTAAGTTTAATGCATTTAATTAATTTTTTTACATACAAAACTGACTATCCATGTAATCAACAGTTTGTTTTTAAATCAGCCAGATCATTTCAGCGTATTAATTAATCATGTAGGAAATTACAACCATTAGTTCTTCGATAAATGCATCTCATTAACCCAGAACCAAAAACAAAAAACTTGTATCGAAAGCATTTTTCTGCTTTTATGTATAATCCCAAATTTAAACAGGGGTGACTTGTACTTCCCAGTGATAAATTATTCGAAAAACAGTAAAAAATTACTTTTTACTCAAGATTAATTTTGTTTAAATAATTGTACGGAAACCAGTTTTCATTTTGAAACATCTTTTGTAATCAAAAGAAAAAAACAACAACAATTTTTTTGCACACCATCATGTTCCAAGCGTACTATGCGCGATGCAAATGCTTTCATATCCCGCTTAATTAAAAATGCATAAAATTCTGAGGGGAAAAAATGCACTAATTTGTCGAAAGCAGGCTTTTTCGGTGAAAGAAAAAACAGGTAATTTTTTAACTATTTTATTATAAGTTTTCATTTGATTAGATTGCAGGTAAAGATCAGAAGTAATAAACATAAGAAGGATATTTTGACGATTTATAAATGAATTTTCTGCAGTAATAAACCGTCAAAATAAGTTGAGATTAAAAAAGAGAAAGAGGGAGCACAATTACTTATTCGTTTTTAGAAATGTATTTTTTTAATTATTGAACATTGCCTAAAGGATATTTTTAATAAAGTCAAAGGAAAGTTTCTAATAGGTAAGGAAGTTCGAAAATGCTTTTGATACATAAATTATCAGTTGTAAGACGGATATCCGATGTAGAAATTTTAATCTGGATTAAAATTTTATTATTAATAAGTCGTTTACGCAATTCTGCTTAATAAAAGTAATTGGTGTAGAAATCTCAGAAATGCTGCTAAACCACTACAATGAAAGTTATACTGTATAGATGCGCTATATGGTATTACTATTACTGAATATTTATATTACTATACCGTTCATTGCTTTGAGTATTTACTTTGTTCTTCTGACAGCTATCTACTATGAAGTTTCACTTCGTGTATTTTTGTTCTCACTTCGTGTATTCAGACAGACGTATCTCGTTATGGTAGCAATTGGTATGAATACACCAGAAGATTTAGTGCTCCAACATTTTTAAAGCTTAACGAACTAAAAACTACCAATTTTTAAATGTAAAACTAATGTATTTTAACAACGTTTCGTGTTCGTTCATCTCTGAAATTCATTGATATTCAGCCAAAATTTAATATTAACGTTTGACTTCAGCCTGAGCAGTCACATCAAAAGAAGAAGAAAAAAAAATCCTCTTTAGGATTAGTCATATTCAAAGGCGGATTTCTATATATACTATATAGCCTATGGCAGCAAATTTTCGTTGGTGGTTTTTGAGATGAATAAATTCAGGTCCGGGAGAAAGGAAATGATTATTTTTTTATTTACTTGTTTTTCTTTCATTCTGAATATCTATAATGAATAAACATGTTTTAATATCAATTTTTCTGTTAGTTTGAGTCAAGATTTTGTTACATTTTCTGTCCTTCTAATAAACGTTTGCCTAATTTTCGTATTCTTTATTTTGAAAGTTACCTCTGGTCCCGTTTTGAAACTGTTAAACTACTTCAGATGTTTCATTAAAAATACATTTTTAACCCCTAGTAAGAACAATAGTCCATGACAGTCATGCTTGAAAGTATTAAATGGCATTGAGAAATATAATTTTAGGTCATCTCAAATCAGACTAGCAGATGTTTTAAATGTAAGGTAATAGGGGTAAATCAGTTAAATGAGATTCTTTACAGGCTAGTATTTGAAAATAATAGGGAGACAATAATAAGTATGATATCGCTGGTATTAACACCAGATTTACCAGGCCGTTTTCAACCTTTTCTAAACTTTCATTTTAAACAAAATTGTTACTTTCGGTCACATTAACTTGTCCTACTTACCGTGTATTAGGAAAAGCAAATGCAATTGAAAATGGCACAATATTTGGTAACACATGATGCAAAATGAAAGCTTCGAAACAGTCAAAATGACTGGTCTGGCAAATCTAGTGTTAAATATACACATGATTTACAATATGTCTGTGGTATTGAAAATTTTTAACATAAGTATAGTTTGATACATATTGTCTTCTATTCATAAATCATCCTTTCAGAGCTAGGAGACGAATAATATAGGTCAAAAATCATTGCTAGGGACTATTTCTTGCATTTCGTTTCCTTTTGAGTTTTACAATTCATGTTGAATACATACATTTTCATCTACCATCTTTACAGATATCGTAAAGTTTAAAGAAACGAATTCAGCAGTACATAAATATACAGATTGCTATGTGTTTTTTTATCTAATTTTTTAAGCAGTAAAAGTATGTTTTCTAGTGCTTGTGTTTAAGAAAGTAGCGTTTCTGTAAATTCTTGGTATGGCATCAAAGCCTCGAAATATTTTCTGCGTGATTAATAACCTTACTGATGACATATAATGAAAATTACATTGCAGGGCAGTTGGTTGACGCTTAAATTAGAAATTTAAAACTTAACAAAACTTTCTAAAACATCGTGTTTCAAGCTTGGAGGTTTCCTCCGGTATAAGAGGGATCGCAATCTGACCAAAAAGGTAAGGAGCAAAATTTTTATCAAATAAATTTTCTTAATTAATAATCAAGTCTTACAAAATTCAATGCTGTAGAAATGAAATATTTTATTAGGGTTTTATTAGGGGGTCTGTACGCATGTACGTTACTTCTCCGGGATTTTAGAGGGATATCAATACTAGTAGAAAGGTCGCTCGATAAAAAGCTGCATAAATTATTTTTATAATGACACAAAACTTTCTTTCGTCAAATTTTAACTAAAAAGGCTTTATATATTTTTAAGAAGCGTCTACTTTCAAATTAGAGTTGCAGTACAGCGTCGTTCATTATCATGCAGCATAATTCATTCCCAGGGCTTAATTTCTAACAAAATAAATGCGTAAGCCTTCGTCATCAGAACTTATATTCATAAGTAAATTGGCTGAATCCCAGCTTATTTGTAAAAAATAGCGGAAGTGAGCTCCTGTGAACTTCCCTTACGTCATGTAAATTAAACCTTTTTTCCCCTTCACCTTTATTTTATTTATTGATTTATTTTTAGACAAAAAATCAAGATTTTGCTCATTTATCTATTTACTTATTGTTTCGATATGTTTTTATCAGTGTGCTGGAGCTGTAAAAAAGTAATAATAATGCATGTGAACTAAGTAAATACAGTAAAACCCCGATAGAACGAGGGTGTCCTGGACATGTTTGGCACCCGCGTTATAACATATAGTGAAACTATACCACGGAACCAAATTCACGAAGCAATACTCGCTTTTGTTGCATCATTTTTAACTTTATCAATTACTCGTAATTTTTCTTCTATAGCATATTTTTTCTTTTCTTTTTTTGCTGCCATTTTATTCACTGTAATTGCTGTACAAGAAGCACACATCTCAACTGCGCAATCAATCTATCGATGAATAGGTTATAAATTATCTTTTAATATTATCAACATGGTATTGTGAAGGGGATTCGGAAGGGGGAAAATTAGATTCGGAACAACGCACTTCTCAAATAAACAATGTTTTAAGCCTGAATACACCTGGAGAATATGTTTATATTTCAGGAATGCTAAAGAATCTGGAATACAAAGGTTGACAGCGCTATAAAAGAAGTTACACACGCATAACTAGACTTCTGAAAATGGAATAGTTAAGCATTTAACAGAACAGTTCCTGACAGATTGAGCTCCGCCTATGTCAAGAGAAACAAATCAGAGCCAGTCCGGGCGATTGCACACGATTTTGAAATCAATCTATATAGTGTCCTAGGTCAATGAAAAAGGGCTACATCAATCCTATTACAATAGGGCTTTATCTGTTAGTGTATGTGGTGGGGGAAGCTCTTTGGCTAGAATATTTGTGTGCTCGGGCTGGCTTTATTTACAATGGTAATTAAGGAATCCCCTTTCAATGGCAATGATAAAGGGTGGTTTACACGTCGGGGGACATGATAGTCACCACGGTATACTGAGGCGCGGTATAACGGGGTTTTACTGTATTAATGAAAGTAAAAAGAAAGAAAGAAAGTGTACGTGTAAATTTTTTTTTTTTTTTGGATGAGTTGAGGCCTTTTGTTTCTTAAAAATTTATTTCCAGGTTAAAAAAAAAATGTGTGAAAAAAATAATAACGACCCATAAAAACACCATCCTCTAATCTTCAAGACTCGTTCACCTACAGTCACACCTAAACAATACCACTCACACGACTTGATCATTTCCAATTATGGTAGTAAAACCTTCTTGGCTTCTTCCCACGGCAATTTCCGCGCCTTTCGACGCCCGCGCCACGCCCACTCGCTCGCTGTCCCTGTCGAAAGAGGTCATTGTCGACAGGAGTAGGTCGCGTCAATTGCCCGGAATCCTTTACAGACGACGCCGAAGGCCAACAGGTGGCGTCACTCTCTCGTCAACCGAAACAGTCGGTGCGTTGACTTGGGGTAAACGATACATGCAATTGCGATCAGCTGTTCCTTTCCCAGAGAGCGGAACTTGCTACGCCTTAGAAGTCTAATTAGCAGCCTATGTGGATCATAGCAGCAAAGATACTTTGAAATATGATGTGGTGCTGGTTGTCGTGTTCATATATGTCTCCTGCCAGCAATGCATGGTTTGTATCATCAAATACAGTGAGGCAACGCAGATTTTACTGTGTACGCAGATTTTGCACCTATTTGTAGTGATTGTATTCATTTCTGATTTGATGAGTTTGACTTGAGTAGGGTACTGAGTTTAAGAAACAATGCTAATAAAGTAGTTTAAAACGAAAAATAAGCAAAGAAGAATGAAAGATATTTTTTTTCTTCAACACATTGAATAATTAAACACAAACAGTTCGTGGTGTGGGTGTACATAAGTGTTTGAATCATTTAAATTTGTGTAGCTTCTACCGGGACAGTTCCAGATTGCTTAAGAAGGTCGTAAATGTCGCTTTAAAGTTATGTAAATGAAAATCGTCGCTGATGAAAAATTATCCTATTGTTAGCACTCAGCCAACTTACATCTGTCTCTCTCTTATTTTGAGTTTCTGCTTCATATTCTGGTTCATTATTTCAGCTTTTATTTATTTACTCTTTTTTAAAGTTATCTCACAGAAATCGACTTTTAGAATATCTTTATAACATAATTAAATATCCCGAATAGATACTGAACAATAATGTATACACTAGAAATGGTGGAAGTAAAGAAGATTTTTTTTTTTTTTGCAGAAAAATTACACGAGCCAATCTTCCATATTTTCTTCAAAATATATAATTTACAATCAGTGGCGTAGCTAGACTTTAATTTTTAGGATCTTAGGGGGAGTACAATTGCTGGCAGGCTAATTTAAAAGTTTCACGCCCCTCCCTCTAAGCCTACCTTAACGTCATCAGTTGGGGACATCCCACCTATCTAATCCAGTCAGTGTGTACAATTTTCATGTAAAATTAACTTTCAGGATATATGCGTGGAATTTGAATGCTTAATTTACTATTTTCAAAACATTCAAATTTCGTTGAAAATTGTGATACATTACTTCGTGTTTTTCCGAACTTTATATATTATGTTTCCCGCCGCTCCCCATTTTTTTTTCTTGTAAACAATCCCCCCCCCCCCCGCCAGTTCTTTTTTTTTTTTTGTGTGTGTGTGTGTGTTTCATTTTTTTTTTTTGCTGTTCCAGAGTTTAATTCTGGTTCAGCTAATCTTTTAGCAAAGATAGATAATATATGAAAAATTAAAAATACATAATTACCTGCTACAGATGATGGCATTAACGTCGTATTATCTGTAAAAAAAAAAAAAAGACTGAATATTAATAAATCGTCTACATTACTTCAAAGTTAAAATAGATTATATATTTATCATTTTTAAACATGTAAGCATACAAATACTTTATTCTAAACAACTTTTCTATCGAAGAATAACATTAACGTGAACTTTTATGTTGTTCTTTAATGTCTTATTCTTTGTTGTTTTCGTATGTAACGCTTTCATTAAACCTCATTAATTACTACCATAAACAGATATAGTGTTCTTTAAGTGTATAAAATAAATGAATATTTCTTCAGTAAGTAATTAAATTTCATTTCGAAAGTTTCATACATTAACTAAAAAACCCTAAGCACTTAAATATCGGATCTTTTTTCGTGATGTCGGATACACAACGATATTGCCTTCCAAGATAGTTGTCTTCCTTTCTTAAACAATGTAAGAATTCATCAATCATATGTGGCCATTGAGTAAGAAAAAGCTTTTTCTTCTGGTTTCGTAATAAATAAAACAGGAAAGCTAAAATAATAGCCAATGTCTGTGTGCTTTTGCGTGAGATGTCCGTACGAATCTTGCGACTTCCAGACTTGAAATTTGTTACACAATTTGATTATGAAGGCCGCACATTACTACTGGAAGCGGTTTTCTTTTTAATTTTTTTCTTTTTTATTAATCTTCTAACTCTTTAGTGTTGTCTGAATATTTTCCCCAATTGCTAATGAATATTTTTCTCAATACTTAAGTTCGCCGTCTTGCGCAGAAGGCCTGAAAATAGGTATAATATTTAGAGCATAATTTCTGACGAACGGCTATAAAAAGGTGAAGACGCAAAGACACCTTAGTATCATGTTTCAATTTTTGATGTGGGCATTTTTTGCTCAATTTCCAACAGTCCGAAGCAATTCAGCAAAGATGCTGTGCGTAGAAAATTGAATTATTTATGAGTTATGATTCTTAATTGAAAAGTCAGATTTGCTTCCGAAATATTTTATCAAAGATAAGTTTTGGCACATATAATATTTGAAAAGGTGTATTGCTGTTAATATGTAGTTGTTTAAGGAATATTTTAGGACAACTTTGAAATACATTCATGGTTGCAAGCGAAATTTAAACTTTTGACTCTGAAACTCAAAAGTGGTAAAAATAAAATTTCTGCATAAAATAATATTAGTAATAATAAAAAAACTGAATAAATAAATAAATAAGTAAGTAAAATAAATATTTTGGTCCTCTTATTGTTCCTTGTTATTAGAAATGGAAAGCAAATATGAGTAAAAACAAAAAGGATCGCAGACAAAATAAAGAAAGTGAGGAATTTATTGAATGGTTTTACTTTCACTAAAGGAGGGGCAGATATTTAAATCATAATATTTATCACACGAATGAAATGCTGAAAAAAGATTTTATGTTTGACACAAATTATTTTTGTGATTTTTTTTATGTGGTACTAGTAGTTGGTTTTGTTTCGGAACGATTAGAAGGTGAAATGATTTGTTTTGTATAGTATGAACTATTTGAGTTTAACTGTAAAAACTATTAGGTGCATAAAAGTTGCTCTTTCTTATTTTGTTTATTGAACTGTTATTTTTTGAAGCCTCATATTGGTGGCATGTTTTGTAATTTAGTTTAATCTTTCTTTATTCTGCGTTTATGTTTTTTATACGCTTACATATTGAAACACTTCTTTTTTTTTAAAAATTATAAGCGTTTCTGTTAAAAAACGTTGATGACTGTAAATGAAAACAGAAAATGATTATTTGAAATATGTTGGAGTCGAAGTCAAATCATAAATAATAGTAAAAAGTCAATGTTGGTGTATAGAACAAATTGGCTAGTTTAGTCAGGAATAGACGTTTTTAATAGCTGTATACAAAAGGAGGCTGAAAAGGAAATACAAAATCTTGCTGGTGTTTTTTAACATGGCTACGTTTAGTTCTTGTAAATATCATCTTATCATAAGTGTATTTTTAAAAGCAATGAATATTTTCATTTCGAAGTTAAACTCAAAATAATTCATTTAAATCTACAATTCAACACAATTTGTTGAAGAAATTCCTTTTCATTCTAAATTCATGAATTGAAAATTATACACATTTCATTCCAACAAAAGAACTAATGAGATGTTTGAGCAAATGAATAGAGAATACACATTTTTGACTCTGGTTTCAAGAGTGTAAACAGTTCAATACAATAGAAACACAATAGTACTCTTAAAGCGTTATTTAAAACTATTTACTAAAATATCGGGAGTTTCCAACACAAAGCATGTAGTGAATCGCATGAGAATGAATAAAGTAAACAAGTTTGCATTAAATATGTAATGTCACTTTACTTATAATAAGAATCCTATTTTAAATGACATATTTTACTGCCCTTTATGTCCCTTTGAGTGACACAAAATGAGTTTTGCATGTGCAATGTGTTTGAAGGGAAGATAAAAAATGCCGTTTTGAAGACCTTATTAATATGCGTTAAAAATATCGAGCAGAAGCCATAAACGTTGTGTTATATTTTATTTCATTCATTAAATTGATTTGTTTTATTGCTTAGCAGTTAGTATGATTGTTTTTTAATAACACCAATTTAAAAAATGACCGTGACGAATATAGTTGGTGCCACGGACAAAACCAAAATTGAGAAATGTGTCAGTTGATAAAACAATCGCGGTCTAATAGAGAAAAATCCAGATTACAACTTTCTCTGATTTAAAAGATCAATTCGGTTTTATAATACAATAAAGCAAATTTTTTGGGTGATTTTGCAATTTTATAATAAATATTTAAAAGCGTAGTTCAATAAATAAATAAATAAATGCATTAAGTAATTAAGTAATAAAAATAATAACAATAACAATAATAATAATAATAATAAAGTGTTAAGATATGATGCACTTTAAAGTGCTCAAAATACGGTTCATCCGAAATTAACATTGCGCCCTAAATAATGACTGTATTTTAAAACCACTTTTACAATTTTAGAACTTTCATTACAACTTTAGAACCTTCCGTTTACGACGAAATATTCCAACACCAATAATTACAATCATTTTGACTTGCGTATTTAATTATTATAAGTTCTTGGATGCAAAAAAAAAGAAGAGAAAAAGAGCGCTAATATCCATGAAAACTCATTTGGACAAAAAAAAAGAAAAAAAAAGAAGAAAAATTTCCTCATATCTTTTTTATATTACTGAAATGTCTTGATGGTAGCGCTTCTCATGCTCGACAGGTCCACAATTGCTTGAAAGAATTTGCGATGCGGCTCTTTAAGAGCTAATTTGTGACTTTCAGTTCTTCGATTTCCCAAGAAATTGCGTACAACATTTCTGAATAGTGCCCACGTTTTTTTCTCTTTCCCTTCAATGGCCCTATTAAATACCTGTGGTTCAAAAAGGATTCCCTCTTTACGTCACTGATGTGAGTGACTTTGAATACTTGACAGCTTCCCCTTCTTGGTCCATCAATTACACTAAATTCTTCATAAGTCAGAGCTATATGTGTAAAGGTGGCAATACGATTTTATCCCAGGAAACTAACGAACTGTGTATATTCTTTTTCCAAGGTTCCATCGTTTTTCAGGCCAGTTGTTTCTTGAGTAGTTAAATTTCCTGTCGCGACTATCAAACTCGCAAAGGAAACAGCAACACTTTCTATATCCTAACCGCATTCCGAGTAAGATAGCAATAACGTTCAGATCTCCACACATTAGCTATTGATAGTCTTCATAATTTATTTTTTTAGGAGTAATTTCATCTTTGACAGCTTTCATTGGATAAAAAAAGTAGCAACATTGCAAAAATTTCCCATTATCATAAAATTAATACCAGTTTATCAAAAAAGTAAAAGCTAAGTAAACCCTTTGAACATCATATTCGTTTATATCACAGCAAAATGAATACAAATTAATCATTTTTTACTCGGATAAATTTTCAGTGTAGACGAATGTTATTAGCTTTGTTTTTCATTAGGTGAGGATTTTCACCATGAGGATAAGGAATGGCAACTCACAAAGTTCTTTACATGCTGCTTTGGCTTTCAAGGCTGTTGCAATCTAAAAAAGATTGATAAGCGATGTTTTAACAATTCAATTGTAAAAGCCTAAAACCTTAGAATGATTTTAACTACAGATAAATATACTTTTCTGGGTTTACTATATAAAAGAAATAAACAATAAAGAATCCTTTGGAAGTTAAAGGTAGTGAAACATTAAAAACTGAAATATTTATCGATAACGAGATAAACTGCGTTAAAACAGATAGGCATTTGAAATAAACAAATTTATTTTTCTCACTAATTACAATATTAAATCACTCCAAACTACATTTACAAAGCCAAGATTATCCAGCTAAAAATTTAGAACGGATAATGCGCACACGTGGTTACTGCAATTATTGTATCATGGGAAAATCCCCCCCAAAACACTATAATATTTTTCCCTTTTTTCTGGGGGGAGGGGGGGGGGCTTCTGGGCGGCAGTTGAGGTATTTTCACATGCAGTTATAATTAACTTAATGTATTAGGCACCTTGAAGCCCAAAAATTGTACAAATAAATAAACAAGCGAAATAAATAAATAACAAAAGGTGCATCGATTGTTATTCGCAGGAAAACTAAATCCACAAATCAAATAAACTTCTGTTATTAAAGTCAGATAAAAAAGGTAGGAGGAAAACTACAATAAGAAGTATTTCAAAAACTATAAAATCGTAATAAAACGGGAACAAAAACTATAAAACTGATCCCACATTTAAAAGTAGAAAGAAAACTTTTAGAAAACCTTGGATATTTACAGTGAGGGGAAAAAAATCAGTAAATTTATATTTTTTTAATGTTTCTAAAGTATTGTTTGCTAGAAACGAGTAAAAAGAAATTTAGGATTGTTCAATGGCAAGATAAAAATTTCCCAGTAAAATGGATGAAACAGAAACATAAAAAAGAAATGAAATATAGCAGAAAACCGATAGATGGCAAGTTTGTAATAAATTGTATCTTGTATACTGGAAGCAGTTTATTTTGTCATAAGTTTAACTAAGTTGTGTTTTAGCTTAATGGCTGAATGTGGATGCTACTTTTTCCCCTCTAAATTCTAAAACATTTGCTTAAAGAAATAAAATATAACTTTTCGGACAAATAATGATGAACATTGTCAACAGTTTCCTGCTTTTAAATTTATATACAGTTTCGTAATAATGTTGATTATATTTTCTGCGTAGCTATCTTATCTTACTTTCTACTATAAATGCGAACGTTTGTATGTATGTTTGTTACTCAACCACGCCAGAATGGCTGAAGATCTGAATGAAATTTGGCACAGAGATATAATTTTTTGGAACAGCACATAGGCCTCTTTTTATACCAGATAAAGGTACGGTTCCCGTGGGATATCATTATGTAAAAATGGTGCAGAAAAATGAACGGTGTGGCTCATTAGTTATAAATGAAATTGGAAGTTTTAAATGAAATTGGAAGATAATCGGAACGGCCTGATAAGCAGTAGAGCACTTGGCGTGTAACTGAGGGACCTGGCTTCGAGTCCCAGTCCGGACTAACTAGTTTTTACTCAATAATTAGCACATAGGCTATTTTTTTATCCAGGAAGAATGTATGGTGAACGTGGGATAAAATTGTTTTTGTTTTTCACAGAACAGGAGATCGACATAATGTTTTGCATTGTGGTAGTTTCGGCGCTATTTTTTTATCCCGGGAAAAAGCACGGCTCCTATGAGATAGCATAATAATTATACCCTACATGAGCCGTGCATTTAAAAGGAGTTTCGTTAAAGCTCGTTAAAAAGAGTTTTAGCATTAATTGAGTAAAACTCGATTAGTCTGGACTGGGATTCGAATCCAGGTCCCTCAGTTACGCTCCAAATGCTCTGCCACTTTAAGCTATCAGGCCTATACTGATGTCCTTTCAAATTCATCTGTAATAATTACGCCACACTGTCCATCTTACAGTAACGCACCATTTTCAGCCTAGTTTCCAGTCCGAAAAAGTAAACAAATAAAATGAAATGTATGAAAGAAGGCTTTAAATTTTATGTGAATTGTCCGATTCTAAAGATTTTTTTTTTTTTGCTTTCGAAAGATCTTGGCAAAGACATCTATCTCATTTAAAAATTTTTTTATATGAACAATTTTGCTTAGTTTTGTACAGTCAAAAATAGAACAATAATAATAACGTTGGCACCTGCGGAGAAATTTAAATCCTTTTTGAATCCTGATATAACTGACGGATTTGTCTGAAACAAACTTTATCGGATGGATCTTATGGCGTACAACATGTAGAGATGCGAAGTTCAACCAGAACTAAACGAGTCCATTTTGCTATTAAATTTTTTTATCTAGATTTTTAAAGATATTTTCGAATGAATGCATGAACGAACGAATGAATGAGAGAAAGACTGAACGAATAAACGAGTGAATAAATGAATGAATGAAAGAATAAGTACATGAAAAAGTAAATGAATGAATAAGTACATGAAGAAGTAAATGAGTGAATAAGTATATGAAGCAGTAAATGAATGAATAAATACAGGAATGAATGAATTCGTGAGTTTATGAATTATATATGATAAAGATTTGTTAGTGATGAAGAACTAAAGCTAAATGAGAAAAAGAGAGAGATAGCTAGATTATAAATTTAAAGTTCGTATGTACGGGAGAGAAAACCCGTACCATTCTATACGGAACTTTTTGTTATATAAAGAAACCTACATTTAAACCTTTTCAATAGATAATTTATAAATGAATTGAGTAAAAAAAAAAAAACAAATGTTATTTATTCTTTAAAAAGGACCGCTGTGTAGTTGCTCCCTAATTCTATGATTTCCAGCCCAGAATTGACAAAATAGGTACCAACCAGAAATCAGCACCTGTTAGGTAAAGGACACTATGTCCCAAAAAACAAAATTTTTCAGGAGATGTGTTTAAAGTTTTCTTTCAGGGTTTTTATTCAATTGATTGTCATTTAAAGGGGGTTTTAAAATAAAAAGTTCTTTGTTATAAGCTTTGGACTTTCAGTTATAAAATAACACTACATCCCTTCTTTTTACTTCAAAATAGACGTAGTACTCTTTACCACCTTCGAAGTACAGATATATATATATATTCCAACAAACGTATTATTTCATTCTTTATTTAACTTTTTCCACCAGCTTTTATTCAGCAGAGTAACGTCGACTGCTGACTTCTTAACCAATCAAGCTTTGATTGATGCTGGAAAATAAGACGTTCCTAAATCTTACGGTGTCATTTCCAGCGACATTTTCCCCCAAATGCTTCGAGTCTTCGTGATCGGAAAGGCACCGTTCGCGTACGGGGCTTGAATTCAAAATCGGAACTGTCCCTCACGAGCTGATTTTTTCCCTGTCTCTCCTATCGAGCCTTTTCTTTGTACCCTTTTATTTATTCTTTCAGATGTTCGACGGACTTCCCGCCAACTTCCTTTGTTTTATTCTTTCTGTTGGAACGAACTTTATTTTGAATTCTGTGCTCGTTCTTGACATTTTAAGGAATACCTCATCGTTCTTTAGAATGGTACTTGTCAGAGGAACGTTTGAAGACTTAACACAGCTTTCATGATATCTCTATATATATTTCTATGAAAATAATGGATATCTGGAATTTTAGTGCATTTTGTAAAAGTATTTCTCCTTCTAAATAATAAAATCTCTTTGTAAACATTTCATTATTTTTTTTATTGTTGTTGTTATTATTATTATTATTTTTAAGTTTGTTAAATGTCTGAAAATATTCTTTTACATCTGCTGCAGGTTCCGTTTTTTATTTATTGTATTTATTAGATTTACATTTTGTAATCATGTTCAATAATTGTTTTGTAATTCAAGATATGACCTGAAATCATATTACCATTGATAATATTTCATTTTCAATAGCCCTTACTACGAATTTTGCTAAAAGTTATAAGAAGGAACGGCTTTTTTTTCAAAAATGTCATTTATTAGTAATGTTATTTGGTAGCAAATGGGAGCGATTTTTGTCTACTAGATAAATAACTGTGGAAAAAAACGCATCTTCTTACATTAAATACAAGTTTGATCAACGAGGTAAAACGCAATGCTCAATGAAAGTGCGATTTCATTCAGCTTTATCTAAATAATTATTTGTGAAATTTCAGTTTTTCAAACTACTACACGTGGTCTCCGGAGAGCTAATGAAAAAAAAACAGTTACGTTGCTCAATGTTTCACGCTTGTGGGGTTTATATCCGATAAACCAACACATTCTTTTAAAATCACATTCGCTGGATTAATATCCGCAGGAAGGGAATTAGATAGCTCCAATGAATATGTATTAATCATAAGTCACGCTTCAATCTGCATTCAAGCATTCAAGGCATTATAATACAATTACTGGGATGAATTATGTGCTTCAGTAAAGAATACTTTCTTGGACGCGGTGCAATGGAGAAAGGTCAAGATACTAATGTTACTAATTATATAAGGCTGCTGTATATTTATCAACGTCGCTTTTTTTAAGTGTCTCATGTGCATTTTCAAGATAGTTTCAAAGAGAAAATGATAATAGTTTCTTATGAGGGACTGAAATTCAAATTTTCAAGTGGAGATGATAACCCCTTCCAAGTTTTATGATGGGAAGGGATTGCAATATTTTAGCAGGGAGAAGAAAATATATTTACATGTTCTTAAACCAATTTTTTAAAAATATTAATATCAGTAACTTTACATAGAAGAGGCGTGGAAATGCGAATTTTTGTGCTGCTTTCATCCAAATTTTTCGAATATTTCGCATATGAGACTCTCGCCCAGTCTGTTTTCATATAGGGAATTTGAAAAATTTAAGCGGGAATTCCGCTATCCCGCCATAGGCTCCTGCCTTATGCATAAAACACGCTAATATATGTTTATTGACCAATTTTTCAATCCCACACGCAGATTTATACGTTGTATTTGATACCGAGTAATCTATGCGTTCGTGAAATATTTTTTTTTTTCGTTTTTAACCTGAAAGTGTCATACCGCGCAAGTGACGGAACATTCTTTTACTTCCTTTATTTTTTACGATTTCATTTTTCTTCGAAATTAGTTCTGCATAGCATTTTAAAAGTTTCAGTAACAGGTAATTCAGCCAAGCAATAATGATTTACTTTAGCATAAATAGCAAATATGAAACACGCAAAAAGCACAAGGGATATTTTCTCTCCCTTTTAGAGACGTGGTACACGCAGATAAACAGACATACACATACAAAATATACACACACATATAAAATACATAGGACTGCACACGGGGTCACCAGGGATGGTCTAGCATCCCCTTACACCACACCACCCGCACCCCACAAAAAAAATAAAACGCTAATATGCATCTATCAACGCTTTCGCGTGTTCCTATTTTCTCAGTTTAGCTGGCTTCAAACAGCGTAATTTTCAAAACTTTCCTTGGGGGAGCCAATGAAACCCTTATTTTCTGGAGATAATTCTAATATCCCAGAATCCTGATTACTGTCTTTTTTATGCTGACCTAGAATCAATACCACTTACATTTTAATACTTAGAAAATACGTAATGCATTTCATAAATACACAAGACGTTCCGTCTAGAACAATACGAGCCTATCGTCCCGTATACGGGACGATAGGCACCCAACTTTAAATTTATAATTTAGCTATACCTCTCTCTCTTTCTCATTTAGCTTCACTTCTTAATTACTTCAAATGTACCTTTTTCAACGGGTAATACATATTCATTTACTCATTCAGTCATTCATTCATTAATTTACTCATTCATTCATTCATTCACTCATTCATTCATTCATTCACTCATTCATTCATTTACTCATTCATTAATTTACTCATTCATTAATTTACTCATTCATTCATTCAGTTACTCATTCATACATTTATTTTTTTCATTCATTCGTTCATTTATGCATTCATTCTTTCACACGTTCATTTGATCAAAAATTTCACCCGGTCAAAAAATTTCATAGAAAAATAGCCTCGTTTAGTTCTGGTTGAACTTCGTATCTCTACATATTCTACGTCATAACATCTTTCCGCTAAATTTTTTTACAAGCAAATCCATCTGTTAGATCAGGATTTTTATGGGATTAAAATTTCTTCGTAGTCACAAAATTATTTTTTTTGAACTGTTCAAAATATGTTCAAATCAACAAATATTTCACATGGAGATCTTCTTCCAATAAGCTTGTTCATAGGAACTTGAATCTTACGCCCAGAGTTTACAAAATGTGTCCATAAGCACTTATGATTTTTTGAACTGTTCATAATTGATCAAAAAATTGTTCAAATAAAAAAACTTTCGAATCGGAGTATTCCTTCAAAAGTGATTAGGAGGGGGGGGGGGGCGCAGACAGACAGACAAACCGACAAACCAACAACAGACCAACAGACAAACATTTTCCCCCTCTCAAAACCCTAGTTTCAGTTTCTTTATTTTTCAATCTGTATTAAATTACTTCACTTAGTTTTGACTTTTCCTTATTTTAAAAGATATTGTTACGATATATTAAGCCTTCTTTCATGCTTTATTATTTTCTTTTCTTTTACGGGAAAGTAAGCTGAAAAAGTGACATACATTAAGTCAATATTTTAAAGTGCGTGGTCAATGTCAGAAAATAGGTGGCTTAAAAATTAGGTTCCATTGTTTCCCTGAAAGATATAAATGTATTTCATATAAATGCAAATTCGTAGCCTATCTCCGTTTTCCCTTGACTTCCATTCATGTTTGTACTGGTTGTCTCATCAGAAACAGGTCATATATCTTTGGCTATGTGTAACGGCAAATGCTTCAATTTTGTTGCATGACATGACCGGTGAATAACGTGTTTTCTTATAAAATGTAATTGATCAACGTTTTACCTCTTTTTTTTTTTTTTGGTTTTCTCTGCTGTTCCATTTTTTAAGGAAAACCTTTGAATGTACAAAAAAGGCATTTACCTCCAAAAACTTGCATTTTGTCGAAATGTTAAAAGTTGAACGAATATATAAATGTGTCATACATTGAATTCCTGAATATTAAATACAGACATTCAAGATTATACTTACATAATTCTGTTATGCGACTCGCATATTTTAAATTTTTTTCAGTACGGATACTAAAATTTGACGATAGTCTTGAAACATATTTCTCAATTGAAATTTTTTATGCCAATGTATTAAAATGGGTATAATTTTCTCCTCGCATAAAATGTATCGTCGCAAATTATGCGACGATACATTTCAAACTGATGACATACCGCACAATTTTACTACGCATGTTCTAAAGTGAGAGAGCTGAATGATAGAATATTCTACTAAAATCCCGAACAACTTTCAACTGCAAAAATTGATATTTTCAAAAATTGTTTCTTAAATTGTTATTTTCAAATGATACTTATCCTCTAATATCTAAAATACTTGTTTTCGCATGTTGTATATCGTCTGCTGTCAACAGTTTTAAACATTGTTTTTTAAAGCTATGCATCACTTCTTTTTTTACAGAATATTGTATAATATATTTAATTACATTTCTTGTTCATATATACAGTAAAACCTGTAAAGTTGACCACTTTTGCAAGCTGACCACCTGTCTAAGTTGACCACTTTTGTCAGAAACGGAATTAGAACTTTTATTAAATAATGAAGGGACCCTTTGTAACTTGACCACCAAAGTTGACCACCTGTCTATATTGACCACTTATATATGCCAAATTTGGGTGGGAGTATTGTAAAAAACCCTTTGTAAGTTGACCGCCTAATTATTATTATATTTATTTGCTTTTCTAGTTTTGCAAACATAAAAAAAAACTAAAATAACTTCTCCAGGATATTTTTTATGCTATAAAATTACACCATTATTTATCTGGATGGAAGAAACATCAATATAAAGTTTGCCTCAACCTCTTTGTAAGTTAAGCATATCGGAAAAATACTATGAGCAGGCTTTTATTCTTTAAATAAGTTTTTTCTCTTTTCTTCTATCTGGTATAGCCATTTTTAAAAATTACTTATTTATAAGAAATCCTTACCATCAAATAAGTAACTGGCATAATTAATAACATATTAAACTGAGTACTTTAATTTTAAAGTTGTATAGGATACATTGTCAGTCATTCAGGTTAAATTTCTCTAATGGCATTATAGATAATTGTGAAAAACCATAGCTAGGTACTATTTTAATGTAACGTTAATACATGAAGCTATATTTTAAATAGCTACATTTGCATAAAGGCATAGTGTAAGAAATGAAGAAATGACAAAAAAAAAAAAAATCTCTACCTTCTATAGGTTGACCACTTAAGTGCTTCACCGCATGTGGTCAACCCTCACAGGTTTCACTGTATATATATATATATATATATATATATATATATATACATATATATGTAGTACACAGGGAAACCTGTGTAAGTGATACTGTTTCTGAAATTAAAATATTTACACATTGGAAAAAAAACAAAAGTATGCAACATTATCGCTATATATATATATATATATATATATATATATACAGAGAGAGAGAGAGAGAGATCTAAAGGACTCGGGTGTAACTGCTTGTGATTCGGGTGGTTGTAAAGTTACACACTGTAAAAATGTTCTGCCCGAAAATACATGAGAATCTCAAGGAAATCATTTATCCGGAGTCTGAAGTAAAATTATGAAATGTAAAAGCAAGAAACTACAGTCTTTAAAAAAAGAAATTACAGAGAATAAGAGAAAAAAAACAGAGAACACTCTGTAGATTGATTCCAACATGACAAAAACATGACTGGTTCCGCAGTCGTGGTGCCATCTGTGAGTACGCTGAATGACTACTTCAAGGACACAAAATCGAAGGTGAGTTCAGTTGAGCCCACGGTGCTCTAATGCCTCCCGTTAGGAAAGTTATCAGCGGAATGCTAGAAGGCTGCTCGCAAGAGCTGAAGTTGAAGTACACTCCAGCTCAATTTATGCATTCGTTTGCAATTTTTGAACAGGTTAGTCACATATCTCAAATACCCAGTTTTATACATTTTAAGAGATCTTTCTCTGTAGTTTTAAACAGTGCGGAAAAACAAAAATTTTATTGAGAAACTCTTATCGAGAAGCTTAATTAATTTATCTAAAACGAGCTCTTCGTAAATTTAAAGAAACACTCGGTTGTACTTTTGTCGTATGTACTTTTACAGAATTTTTTTTTTACAGTGCAGCTAGTAACTGACGGCAGCCCCTTACTAGATGTTAAATACAACTGTCTAATATACATGTGAACAATATCTGTTATTAAGAAAAATATAAAGGAGAATATAATGTAAATAAGTTCAGTATTGATAACTTTATCTGATTGATCGTTTTGGTAAATAAATTTAAGTTAAAAAAACAATAAAAAATATTTTTTACATAGCGACCGTTTGTTAAAAGACAATAATTACGATAACGTAACCACGTTAAGAGAAATTTATACATGCATGTATCTATGTACATGCGTAGTAGAATTTATTTGCGAGACAAGTCACACCATCAAAATATTTTTTAAACATTTGGTGATTAAATATTATTTAAGAAGCATAAAATATTTGAAACCATTCGTTTCATTAAACTATTTATGCCTGCTACAGAAGCAGAAAAGTAAAAAAAAAAAAAAAATGATCTGAAATACAAATAAAAATTTCGCTCAGTGAATTTTTCGCGACTTCTAGAAAATAAATAAGCAAATAAATAAGTAAAACCCAAGCACTCAAATATTAAAAAGAACTTCCATTTCCTTTGATTGAGAGCAGGCGAAGTCGAAATTAAAATACTTAGAAAGGTTGTACGCTTCGTTTTATTATATCTTAGTGCATGGTTGAAAAAGAGTTTCTGACTTACGAAGAACAAGTTTTTCAATATTCATAGCTGGTTGCTCTTACATATTTTTTTTTCTCCCGCAAAAGAGTGACGTTCAATTTTAAGCCTCAGCAGCTACCTTTAATATTATATCTCATTTATGTAACGGTATGCTTCTTCTGAAGACGACAGAAATAGGGAAATTAATATGAAGAACTGTCATATTCATTTTAAAAATAATAATAATATGTATGCATGCAAAGTAATCTGAGCATGGCTATTAGTAATGTAACTTGAGTGTGACTTGGTTAATATCTGAATATTAAATGTTTATAAATCTAGGCCTTAATCGAATATATGTATGTTTGTTAAAAAGAAAACATACTTTTTTATTTACGGACACATTTATTTGTTTTAGAAAAAAATTTATATATTTTTATACACGTTCACTTACATGAATTACATAATTAATTAATGTGTAAGACTTGAAAAAAAAAGAGTAATCTGAAAAGTAATCGGATCATGTTTGTGAGTAATGTAACTTGAGTGTGATTTAGTGGATCCCTGAATATTAAATTTTCAGAAATCTAAGCCTTAATCAAATAATAATGTACATATATATATATTTGTGAAAAAGAAAAGTATTTTTTTATATACGTTCACATTTATTTGTTTTGGAAAACACACACACAGACACACACACATAATATATATATTTTGTATTTTATACACTTTAAATTACATGAATTACATAAATAACTAAGTTGTAAGATTTGAAAAAAAAAAAGAGAAGAAGAAAACGTAAGAAGAATTGGATTTTAAGTTCTTTTTTATTCACTTTAAAATTATGACTTTTTAAACCGAGCACAGTAAAAATAAAAAGTTGATTTTGTGGTGTTTATTAATAAAATGTATCAAGCGATAAATTTTAAGAGTGAAAAGTTAATGAGAGGTCATTTTAAGCTTGCTGAAATGACGTTTTTTTTACTATAAAAACCCCTTTAAGCGTGAGATGTTCCCTAAAATTGGACAAAGATCAAAGTTTAGCATCAGCTATGAATTCATTTTTCTATTATTATTATTATTATTATTGAAAACTCATTACGCTGGATATTTCTCCCAGAAATTGGACGAAAATCAAGGTTTAATATTAACTATGCTTCTAAAGTTATGCTAGACTTACCTCGGCTGGAGGCTGAAAAAAAGAACAATGCGTAGAATGTGCTTTGCTACTTAGCTCTTATTAAAATTAAAATCTAATTCAATGTTCATTATATGCTTATGCTTCATTATTTATCACTGCAAAGCACATCATTCATTATGTCTTTCACACGTGAACAGTCAGTTCAAACGTGTCAGTCATGCGTTTCATTGCAGGAGAAAAAAATGTATATTTATTTCTTTTATACTATGCATGGAAGAATTTTTTCTCGTCCTTTACTTTGAACATAACTGCCATCCTTTTCTTTTACCTTTTGTTTATTTGTCTCCAGAAGCACACTGACATGATTTCTCTCTTTCTTAAGCGCTTATTGACAATTCCTCTCTACATTACAACCTCAGTTTTTCAATTTTAAAATAATATAAATGTTAACTAGCATTGTGGATTTTACGCAGTGGAAGTATCATGACAAAATAACATAGTGAAAGAATACATTTCTTCAAAACTTTCGTGCCTTAAGAGAAACAAGATATTAAAACAGCTAATTCAAAACATTTTTTAAAATTAAACATGTGAGTCGTCTTCATTAAATTGCACTGGGTAGTTCTCATTCCTAATGTTCTCTAAGATTATATTTACAATTTAAAACTATGTAATTTGTAATATTATTCAAATTAATTTTGAGAATAATTTATTTTGAGAAACGAGAAGTATGAAACCAGCTATCATAAATGTTATTCATTAAAGGAAAAAGGTATGAATGTTTTACTTACGTTTTGCTGCTGTCCTTTTTAAAATTATTTGCTTTTTGTCTCGCAATTTGTGATTTTGTTTTTGTTACGCTAGTTTTTCATTCATTACTCATGCTCAAAGCTAAACCTTCTAAATTTTGGCCATAACTTGTTCTTTTAGATTTCATTTGACATTCTTTAATTTCATAATTCAAATTAAATTCTCAGAACAATTTGTTTTTGTGAAACAAAAAGTATGAAACCACCTACCATAAATATAACTCAGTAATGGGAAATTGAAGAAATCTTTTTTTTTTTTTATTTATTTCAATTCTTTATTTCTGCTATTTGTTTTGATTTTAAAAAATTCAATAACCACATGCATGTATTTTTTTGTTTCCCTTTATTTTATTCATTTATTTATGTATTTGATATTTGTGCGTTCAATTACGTTGATTTTTTTTTTCTTTTCATTCATTATTTCTGTCCAAAGGTATACTCTTTGCGTGATATTCATAAGTTGTTCTTTACCATTTAATTAGCATGTAATTTGATTATTCAGATTGTATTTTCAAAAGAATGAGTCGTGAAACTAGAACTGTGAAAACATCTGACATAAACATATACATGACCTTTAAAATATTTTTACTTTGCGAGTTATTGAATAATAATAGATCACGTGACTCCGGTCTTCCAGTTACGTCCAATCGGGTTTGTCCAACATCTTGCGCCTTATCGGCTCAATTTCTGCAAGCGACAGTAAACGCTCACTAATCAGCTGTACGTCCGCGCCTGGTCACCTCTTCTTAACAGAGATTGGCTTTTCAGGTTGTGCACTTGAACTAGATCTGATCCCTTTCTGTGTGCTATCGACTCCGCCCAGTTGCTGTGTCTAGTACTTTTATATCCATGAATATAGTTCAATAACGAAAAAGTGTACGTTTTCTTCATGCTTTGTTGAAGATGATTTTCTTTTCGAAATCCGAGTACAAATACCGCATGCATGCAGGTTTTTATTTTATTTATTTTTTCATTTATTTATTACATTGATATTTTTTCATTTGCATTTTTGGTATTCATTATACATGTATAATTTTTTTTTTTTTTTTTTTTTTGTTATACATAATGTGTTCTTTCGCATTTTTTAGAAAGCCTTTAATTTGATTTGTGTTTATTTGATCAGTTTAATTTTGACTATTTTAGTAAACATTTTATTTATTAAAGAATAATTGAAGTGTTCGTATTTAACTTACTAAAAGTTAATTTGCTCCAATACATTTTCGTAAATTGAAAAAAAAAAAAAAACACTTTAGCCATCTTGTTGCATGAAGACTTGGCAATTCTACTACCACCCTCCTCTGCTGACTTATACCTAAGTAATTCAAATCTACTTAGCTTCGATTGGTACTTTCCCATTCTGAAATCCGACGAGTTCGAGCTTTTGTTATCATTATTCCATCAAAAAGAACGTCCTCGTACAATGCAGACCTCCCTTTAAGCCTGAGCAACAATGGCAGTTCTTTAGCTCCTTTGCTTTTATTCTTTCTATCCCATTAGTAGGTCTCGCCAGGTTGAATGCTGATAGTGTTAACATTCGCAGTAGGGAACGTGACCTGAATACTTCTGTTGGGTGTTTGCATTTGATTTCGGAAAAGAGGGGAGTAATAATGTATTTTTCTGTGTAATTCTAGCAATAAGGATTATATTGCAGTTTGTATTACCCATAACAGGAAATATAGAACACTATGCTGCAGTCGGGTTAAGGCTCCAACAAGACTCATAAAAAAGCGGTATTAGACATCCGATGGCAATTCGATTCTTATGGATATCGTTTCGTATCGTAATCCAACGGTTTTACTAAAGTTATAAAATATATTTTCTTAAAGTGGCGAGCAACCTAAGACTTGGTTTTCTACTCACGTTATCTCGAATAACCACTTTTTAATTTTTCTACATACATAGAATAAAATAATTTTACCAGAATTTGTATGCAATATTTCAACAAAGATTTCTTTTTGGTGCATTTTTAAAGGTGGTGTGAATGCTTTTCAGTAAAATATTTTTCTTATTATCTCGACATATACATAACCGGTTAATAGTCATTAGAGTACAACAAAATCTAGAGTTTTATTATAGTTGCTAATGACAAGGCACAAAACATTCGTTGTTATTTAAGAATCAACGCAAGACTAACTGAAAATGTTGTTGTGATCTGACACAACGATTACCTACATCTGCGTGAACATATGACAAAGCATTATTTGGTAGTATTTTTTCTCTTTTTTTTTTTTTTTTGGAGCACTTTTGCAGAGAATCGTTAAATAGTTAGCAACTGACAGTTTAGAGCAGGGGTCTCCAAACTTTCCAGCCTTAGGGCCATATTGATTACCCTACAACATAATTATTCAACATAAAAATAGATTACTTCAGTAAACTTAATTTAATTTGCTATAAAAAATAAATATGTTCTCTAGAAGGAGTTTTCTTTCAAGTATGCTAGCTCTCCGCGGGCCGGACAAAATCTGTCCGCGGGCCGGATGTGGCCCTCGGGCCGTAGTTTGGAGACCCCTGGTTTAGAGGATGTAAAGTACATTTTGGTAGTTGAATTAAGCCACAAACTTTTAAAAACTAGATACCGCAAGTGGGCGAATTCGATGTGATATGAAAAACCCTCAAAATATCAATTTGCTGTAAGGAAAGCTAACGGAAAGAGCATCTAGAGAACCTACAAATCTTTTCTTCCATAGCCGATTGGCTAAAATGTACTTCTTTTCACTGCTAAGCGAAGACACATTTGCGATAGCATAAAAATCTTTGAATTTCACTTACTCCGTCAGATCCCTAGAGAAAAATTCAACAGTGTGTGTTAAAAGAAAGAGACCCATTCAATTGCGTCTATCAGAATAAGACACGGTATATGATTTTTTTGAAAAAATAATCTTTTCCACGAAAACGTTTCAATGTTAAAGTTATGCTAATAAACTACTTAAAAATTTCATGAATTATTTTTTTAAAACTTTAATGCATAACACCACGTACATCACCGAAACAAACTACCTAAAAATATAGCTAAAATGTCTTATTGCCTTCCTTTACATAAAATGTTTTTTTTTAACAAAAAAAATGTCTCAACTGATGAAGGTATATTTGCAAAGTATATGGGCTGGAGCTTCAAGAAAACTTCATAAGCTGGACCAAAGAAATTTTAAAATATTATTTTGGAATTTTAGAAAAAACACAGAATTTTGGAAGCATATTTGATTGAATTGTACTTTACTTTCTGTATTCAGTACATCGTATCTGTTTCGGACATTGGAAAATATAAGGCTTAGAAATCTTACATTATTCATTTAAAGGCCACATTTTGTCTTCTACCACCTTATGCAGACCAATTTTGGTATAATGAGTTCGTCGTAACTTCAACTAATGGCTTTTTTAGAAGCATGATGTAGTTTCAAATGGCTTAAAATTATTTTGAAATATCCATTGCTATTGAGATAATGACTAATAATTCAAAAAGCAACAATGTAAATGCATTGATGAAAGCATGTTTTTCGTAAGGACAATGAAAGTTAAAACCATTTACAATAGGAAAAAGAATGGAAGGAAACAAGGAAACAAATAGCCATATGAAATGTCACGTGCCCAAGTAAACCAAGAAAGACGAGACTCAAAACAATAACTTTTGTTTGTAGGCAGCTTTCTAAATACTTTTTTCATAACCCATTAATAATTAACTTTTTGGAACCTAGGAATTGATATTTCAATTATTGGTTCTTATTTCGCTAATTATGTTCAGGTTGATGCTTATTGAAAGTGGACCCTTGGATGGGATGTGTCTGAACAAAAATTTGCGGTGCAACCATTTTGATTACAATGGCTGTACATTACATACTAAATTTAGAAGTTTGCGTATCATTGTGCAAATGAAGCTAATAGTTTATCGCTAATTAAGTAGAGTAACCTTGTGTAGAACGGGATAGCGATGCAGAACGGGAAACGGCTGTTATAGAGATTGAAGTTAGTGAAACCTATCGGAAAGCAGTGTAACAATGTCGACTACAGTGAAGTAAAACAGGCGTCCATTCTCGCTCAGTTATTATTTGTTGCTCAGTGAAAACTAGTGAAATGCAAAGTTGATTTGATAAAATTACAAGTACAATTTTTATAAAAACCCGGTAAAGGTAAGGTAAGTAAACTTTCGTATAAATTCGCAATACTTGTGCACACTTAAAATGCTTGTTGTCAGTTGTTGTTTATGACATTGTATGCTTAATTTGATCAAAGAAGAGACGCGAAAAAATAATATTTATTGTACACATGATCCTGGGGCGGAGCGGGATAGGGCAGAGCGGGAAACTATCCCATTCGGCCACGTCTTTTAGCTTGAGGATTTAGCTAGTTCAGGTTCTTTAATGATGATGAATGTTTGTATGATGAATGTATGTATTGCGGAGATTTCTATTTCTGATCAAATGAAGGCTTGCCAAAGTGGTCCTAAATGGGCCCACAACTCATGCACCGGTGTGGACAGCGATGGGGATGAGGCAGCATTAATATGTGAACTTTGTAAACAGTCTTAAATTACCCATTTTATCAGTTATAATTGGCATATTCCTCCCGGGGCAGAACGGAAATTAAACTATGTTTTGTATAAATATTTAAAAATATCTTCCCAGATAAATTGTAATTTTTTCTTATAAAATATTAAAGTAAACAAAATAAAGAATCCATTGTACTTTGATTCGTGTTTTAAATGATCTTGTATGACCACGTAAATTTAGATTTAAACTTAATATCCCGTTCCGATTCGTGTTCCCTACATGTTTTAAGAAAATAAAAGGAAACAACATGACAAGAATCATTATATTTCTTCAAAGAATTCAAAATTTGTCTGTATGCTGCATGTTCAAAAAATGAAATGATGGTTAGTGTGTTTTGGTTTTTTCATTAATATTTAAACTTCTACTGATACTAGATAGAATAGAAGATATGTTTATCTCATTTACAGAATTCATTCATTAATCATTCCAACAAATATCTAATTGATGAAACTAATATAATTTATAATAATTGGGGTTATGTTAAAAATAATTATGTTTTTTTAATATCAATGAATTTTCAAACAGCATGCACACACATTAAAACGATAATTCAAAATTTCGATAGCTCTCTATTCTACAAACCGTTACCTTTTATGAAAGCAACATTAGCATTGAAAGCGCGTGACACGTATGAAGCATTTCCTACTTTAAATAAAAGCTTCTATAAATATTTAAAGAAAACACAAGCGCATTTACTGGTTTCCATTTGAATTAAATTCTACAAAGCTACTGTTAGCCCTGCAGTAAAGCTGCCCCATAAGCCAGTTTTCATGCAACGATATAAGAAATGCATTGGGGCTTCAGGGTCATGAGAATTTTTCAGGAACCGAATTCTGGAATATCTCCAAAGCAAAAACGTAAATGGAGCTGGAAAACTTGTTTCACTATTAGGCACATATCCAAAACTTCAGAATGACTTTTCGAATAGGACGCTCGGTGGGAAAGAAAATTTTCTTTCACATTTTTCTAGCATCTCAATGTTTAGATGTTTTATTTATTTTCCTTATCCAAGCTTATTCAATTGAATAGGATATAACACTTAAGAAAATAAACTAATATAATTGAAAAAGTCAGTTATCTCTAATGATTGCGAAAATAAATCTAAAAAGAGCTTCTATAAAGATATTTTCTCCGACGTTTAATTTTCCTTTTTAAAATAAATTTATATTATTTTTTTCAGGCTGTTCTTTTAAATTGTTTAGTGAAAAAGTGTGTTTTAAAAATATTTAGTAGACATTTTTCTTCCAGCAGCAATCGTTGAATGTCTTGCTTGCTAATGATCTTTCGCCACTTCAAAAAAAAAAAAAAGAAAAAGAAAAAAAAGCACAGTTTATTTTCAGACATTATCACCAGTATTTTCTCAACCCAAATTTTTCTCAACACCAACTTCTTAGTATGCAAAATAAGTTCTCCCAATGCATTTCCGTACGGGTATCATGCTTTTGTTACTTTCGAAAATGGTGCTTATGTTACTTTAAAACGGAATTATATGTGAGAATAATTTCTACTACTTCAGGCTACTAAATTCAAGCTAAATAAGAAGCAAGTATATTAAGGAATCTTGTGTCATCTAAAAGATCGTTGTTTTTTGTAAACTGTGAAATATAGGAAGGATAACCGTGAAAGAAATTATTTTTTATATTTATAATATATTTGAAAATGTAAGTAAAAAAATATGCAATAGAATCATTGTTTTGAAACTTTGAAATTATAACAAGAAGTTCCGTCTAGAACTATACGAGCCTACTTTCCCGTATACACCAAATTCAAATTTATAATCCAGCTATCTCTTTCTCTCTCTTTCTTATTTATCTTTAGTTCTAATTATTGAAAATATACCTTTTTCAACGGATAATACATATTCATTCACTCACTCATTCATTCTTTCATTTATTCAGCCATGCATTTATTCATTCATTCGTTACCTCATTCAAGTGTTTATTCATTAATTTACGCATTCATGTATTTATTCACTCATTTATTTATATTTTCATTTATTCAATAATTTATTCATTCATTCTTTTCCTCATTCATTTATTCATTGATTTATTCTTTCACTCTTTCATTTATTCATTCATTCATTATTTCACTCATTGAGTCACTGAGAAATATCCTTGAAAATCCCGATCAAAAAATTTCATAGCAAAATAGGCTCGTAAGTTCTGGATAAACTTTCTATTTCTACATGTTCTACGTTATAAGAGCTTTCCGATAAAGTTTGTTCCAAGCAAATCGGTCCGTTAGATCAGGATTTATATAGGGTTGAAATTTCCCCATAAGCTCTGTGTTAATTTTTTGAACTGTTCAAAAATGAACAAAAAGTGTTCAAATCAATATTTCACGCCAAGAACTCCTTTCAATAAGCTTTCAATAGGAACTTGGCTCTTGTGCCCCGAGTTTACAGAATTTGCTTCAATTTTGTCCATAGGCGCTAATGTTAAAATTTTTTGAACTGTTCAAAATTGAACAAAAAATTGTTCAAATCAAAAAGTAAAATATGGAAATGAGATGTTCTCGCCGAGATCGAGAGAAAGAATTTTTCCAATCGGACAATTCGTTCAAAAGTTATTAGGGGGGGACAGACCGACAGACAGACAGACAGACCGACAGACAGACAGACCGACAGACAGACAGACCGACAGACAGACAGACCGACAGACAGACAGACCGACAGACACACTTTTTCCCCATCTCAATACCCTACTTTTAAATTTTTTATTTTTCAATCTTTATTTAATTACTTCACTTATTTTTGACCTTTCTTGATTTTTAACGATATTTTCACGATACATTAAGCCTTCTTTCATGCTTTATTATTTTTTTTTTTTTACTTTTACGGGAAAGTAGGCTAAAAAAGCATGGAGTTAGAACAAAATTCTGAATGGAAAATCATTTTGACCATAAAACACTTTAACAAGTACAAACTATCAATTGTCATTTATAATGGTTCTGCGGCGTTGTTCTTTCAGTTATGAGAGATTTTTTTGTGTTTTGAAATGGGTTTGCGCATTCTCGTAGTCAGTTGTTAGCGTTCTTCTTTTTAATTACAACTGTATTTTAATACGATGCTTTACTGAATGTAATAATATAGATACACTATATCGCGAATATTATGATTAATCAGTTCTACATTTCGGAAAAATGAAATTATTACTAAACCTTAAATATTTCAAATGCACGAGTATTGTACATTAAGAGTGTGCTTTCTTTAAAAATGTCTACTATATTTAAAGCAAACATTAATTTCATTTATAAAAATGCTTCTTAAAAATAATACAGCTTTTCTTTCTTTGGGTCATGCTCATAATAAGGAATTTTGACTTAAGCGTAGATGTACAAAATTGACATGAATAGTTTTTTATTGGTACTGCCTTATCTTAATGCTTGAAAAAGATTTTTTGCAATTTATAAAACATATCGTAAATCACTTGAAATGCACTACAAAGTAGCAAGCTTTGCAAGTTTTAAATATTTTACAGATTCTATGTGATCTTATGTAATAAATAAGTAAATCTATACATATATATATATATATATATATATATATAACTATTATGTTACTGCTTAATAAGTTGTTTGTTTTGTCAATAACTAATACCATGCTAAGTAAGTACACATAATATTTAATTTGGCCCCCTTTAACTAACCATTCATAAAAACTACTTCAACTTAAATTGGCGCACTATGAATGGGTAAAAACAGTAATTTAAAATGTAATTATTATTTAATCTGACAAAAATATTACTATTTTCGTCTGTGACTGATACATAAATTTGTACAGTATAAGTGTTTGATAATTCTGTGAATGTTTGTTCCAACGAAGAAATCTGCCACAGAGAATCTTCAGGGAAAAATTTTAAAAAAGAAAATAAAAGAAACGAAAAAGTAGTCATTGGTTCGCACATACTTCAAAGACACTTAATGCTATTTTCTTTTGTTTAAAAGAGGAAAAATTCCGGTAATAAATTTTTAAGTACGCATAGAAGAGGAAAACGGAGCAATCTTGGATGTGATGGGACATCTCATTGCCTAGTCATTTATGGAGATTGGAAGTAAAAGAATAGGAATAGCTTTGAATGATCCATGAAGAAGGACATCTCTCCCCGATAGCATGATTAAAAGAGACTGAGGACTGTAGTTGCAACATTGGGTTTTGGAAGAATGGTCCTGATTATTCTGATAAACTTCTTGAACAAACTAGAGATGACTTTTCATGCTGGATGACAAGCACATTTTTAAACACAAATTATAATAGTTTTGGAACCGTTCATAAATGATGTCACGCTTTTTCCAAAAATATTTGACCCCCTCCCCTCTTTGTAACAAAATGTCACACCTCAATGGACTCCCTACTCCCATTTGTCACATGTCACGCTATGTTGCATTAGCATGATGCCACACTTCTGGTTATCCCCTCCCCTCCCCTTGTCACACTTTGTCACAATTTCATGAACCCCCTCCCCCTCGAAGCGTGACATCATTTATGAATGATGTCCTTTTAGATGTGCTTCAGTTTGGAGCTGATATCTTATAAAAATATGACATAAATCGTTAGATTATTACACAGTTGATGTTTTGATAAAAACGTAACATTAGATTCCGTTTACATTGTTCTAAACTCACTCAAAAATTACAGAAACGTGTTACTATTTATTATTGAAGCTATTAAAGCGTCTACTAAACGACAGATGCTTTTTTAATTTTTTATTTGTGAGAGTGAGCTACTATAACCTAGTGAGAAAAAGAACTGTTAAATCATAAAAATCATAGAGCGAAAGGCAGAGGAACAACATAAACAGTGCACTTAATTGTATGACACACTCGACGGAAATGAAACAATATTTTGCATAAATATAAAATTACAAAGACTACATTAGGACCATCTTATTTCTCGTTTTTCTTTATGTTCAGATATTTTATAATTATGTAAGTTTGATACGGCATGATGCAGTGATTCGTATCTTTTCCGTGTTTTTAAGAAATATTTTTTTTCTTTAAAATTATAGATATATTTTAGACATATTTTTTACAGTCCGACTACGACGTTGAGATGCATCATGGAAACGGACGAACCCAGTCAACTTTTTTGGACGTCCATTGCGCATTTGGGTACCTGGATTTTTAAATAGAAAGTGAAATCTGTATGCACACAGTGTGTCAAAGAATTTTTAAGACTACAGCTAGAACTAAGCTTACAGTAGCGCTATCTGTGTTATCGAGCATTCGTGAAACTCCTCAACTATCAGCTGATCCACTGCCAAAGCCTCAGTTCATTTGTTTACTATGTTTTTTTAATTACTTTGATGACATTGGCACTATACAAGCAGCTTCGACGCGAGCTCTGGAAGCAATCCCACAATGTGAGCTGGAACATGCATTCGAATCGTTGTTAAACCGCTGTAACAAAAATCTATTAAAGCCGAAGGAGCTTATTTTGAATAAAAATACTTCAAAAATATAATTACTAGTTTTTATTTTATTTTATAAATCTAGACTTAAAAATTATTTGACACTGTGTAATTTTCTTTTTTGCGTTATAAGTACTCCGTGATGATGATGAAACACCAACGGGCATTCGAGCTACTGTGATTTAACTAATTAACTTTTAAAAAAGTAATTACAAACAAACCATAAATTAATTTGCTTCTATGCAGCGTTTTAGTGAATGCAGAATTGCAAGAAAGATAGATTCAATTTATTCATAAATATTACACCTTTTTTAATGCATATTTTTTGCCTTTGACTCGGAGCAGGCAATCGGTAAAAAATGCGACTTGCAATTTTATTCAGATATCGTCTACAAAAAAAAAAAATATATATATATAAATAAATAAAATAAAATAAATAAATAAATAAAGTAAGAAAGTTAAAAAAAAAAAACATAAATGGAATTCTAATATCATGTTTGCGCAAGAATTTAAAAATCTGGACGGAAGAAATAAATTACACTCTGCGAATGAAGCAAAACGAAAACGCAGAATGTAGCATATTCCTTAAAATACCAGTTTCTTCTTTGAAAATGAATGATTTTTTTTCTTGGCGTTCTGCCAGGAATAAGTCTCAATTTCGTGGTCGGACTGTTACTGTATAAAACAAAAATAAAACATTTTTTAAATTTTGCTATTTATTTATTTTTTTTCATTAAAATATAAAATATTGTACTACTTCTGTCGCATTTGAGCAAAAGTGGCTGCACCGTCCGAAAAAAAAAATCTTTGTAAACTATTCATTAAAAAAAACAAATATCTTTTCCGCAAGCTTAAAATGCCAAAGGCCATATTTTGAATAAAATAATATACTTTAGTTAAGGTTGCCAAGTAAACAAAGGGAGAAAACCTATCTGTTTAAAGAATGTCTTCGCATAATAAATAATGCCTGAAAATTTAGTGGATGTTTCTCAATGTTCCTTTTCTTACTTACTCTTGGAACCATTTCGAGAAAGGAAGTGAGGGTAATTACTAATTTATATGTTTCAAGAACTGGAAATGCTGCAGTAAAATTTAATTAAGAAAGTAAACAGATGATGTTTCTTTGCTTCTTGTTAAAGAAAATGTTGAAATCTTAAAAATACATGTATTTTCCGTTAGTTTAATTTGTAAATAAGTACTACCCTTAAATCGTCACTATATTATATGATATTTGAGAAATAACATATTTAGTTATAATTTAAACATGCTTAGACATTATGCTGAGTAAACAAGTGTAGGAATAAAGAATGTGATGCACTTGCTTTTTACACTTATTGCACGCATTAAAGTAAGTGTGTAACGTAACTAAAAAAGTGTGTAACTAAGCACGTAAGTGTTTGGTGAGGACGATAGCTCAGTGATGCAATATGTCACATGAAAAAAATGTATACATCAACAATAGAGTACAATAAAGTCTCAAATTATTACGCTTTTGGGGGAATCATGCAGATATTTGAGATGTGCTTTTTATTAGTACCTTTTTTTTTCTTTTTATTACTTTTCAAATAAAATCTAAGTGTTAAATGCTAAAATCTAACTTTGTGAGAACCATTTCAACAAAGATAATTAGAGAAGAGTGTATGTAAAATTAAAAATAGAGCCGTAAAGTGTTAGTATAATCACAAGAGCATGACTTTATACATATCGGTAAGTCAAATATAAATATGGGCCGATAGCCAGTTCTGAAACCTGTCTCCCCTTTTCCCCATTGAACCACTTAAACTATTGTATTACTATGCTTTGAAAATAATTATTTTAATGATATGGCTCAAAGTAAACATTATTTAGTAATTAAAATTATTTAAAAAAAATATTGTTACAGACAAAAAAAAACAAAAAAAAAAAAAACTGACATTTTATTTTTCAGAATAGTAATCAATAAAAAAATTAATAAAATATGAAACTCTTAAAAATTTACCAACCTTGGCAAAGGTATTACAAATTCGGCTCTTGCATACGACATGAAATACATTTGGCACCGTCTCAAATGCAATACTTTAATCACATTGAGAATTATAAGACTGAACAATTAGTTTATGCTTCATATGCCACACAGCATGTGAAGAAAATATATCCAATTTTGGAAAAGCCTTTAAGTAGATTTACTGTAATTAAATAAAAAATAAATTTTACGAAATTCAAACAGTGAGAGCATCAACTCTTTTTTTGTAGTCGAGAACACGAAAAGGGGAACATGATGAGCGCGTTTTTAAACATTTCCTCATAAAGGACTACAGCTCCATTCACCTGCTTGAAAGGCTACAATCAATGATTATTGTTCTCAAGTGTGGGTTAAATAACTGCTATCAGTCTTATTTGGAATGCTCCATAATAGATGACCAGTCTTTGGAACAAAAGAATACATTCCCAAGCATATTATTTAAAACGCATTAACCGCATTTACCTATTTCATTAGCAATAAGTCGTTTCCGGAACATAGTAGAATGTTAGAGTTGTAAGTTTACGGCACGCAACAACGTAAGCAGGAGATTATACTAAGCAAAAAATGTACCCGATTACTTGACGTTAAGTTACCTTCGCTGGAATGTATAATTGAATCTGTAGTAAGGAGGTTTTTCCCTTTAAGTTACAAGCTACCGTAAAATTCATTAACTCATCAAGCTTGGACAGTTTTAAAATACACAAATAATGTAATGCACATTTTATATATTTTTTGCAGAAACATTCAATCATTATATAGGTCATTATGTTGTGTTCCGATATTTTAGTTGTCTCGGTTGGAGGTAGTGCCGAAAGGAAGAAAAAGTGCTTGAGAAAGTTCGAGAGGAAAAGTACTAAAACTACCGTAAAAAGTTGCTTTTAACTGATTTTCCATCGCATGTAAATTTGCTGATTGCAATTCATGTATCTCTTATCCAGGTGAATTGTATTGCCAACCAGCGATCATTTTATTTATTTTTATTTTATTTATTTATTTATTATTTTTTAATGCATCGATTGGAACTAGGGAGCTGGAGCAGTTGATCGATTTTTCGTTCTGCAGTCGGGTCTCCATCTCTGCCTTCTCTGAATCACTATTTCTGGTGTACGAAGGATGTGTTGTCCTATTCCGGGTCACCAATTTGTAGTGATAGCGTACGGTGATGAAGATGGAGCGGGAGACATGTGACCTTCTGACGGTGGGTTTAGAACCTGAAATAACTGCGATGTGTCTTTTCGCAAAGGACGTCTCTTATCTAAAGACGAATGTCTATTTTATATACGCTCGATATGAGTGATCGCAACAATATTTTAAATACTGTTTCTTGCAAGAACTAAAAGCACAAGTGAACATTTGTCAAAAACCTGTATTTTTTTTTATACTTCTTGCTCTGAATAAAATTTTAATTAAATCTAAATCAGTCCATAGCACATGCCACAAACAAAAGATTTAAATGAAAGACATTAATTTTTAAGGAAAAGTCTTTAAGAAATTGGGTTTTTAGGTAAATGTGTGCTATTGGAAGCGCAAAAACAAAACGATTGATAAAACTGGCAATACATGAAAACGTATGCAAAGTTGTAGAACAATTTGAATTTTAGATATTATTACTTTTGATTTATATGAAAAAAAATATTTAAAAAGAAATCTGCGTTAGTTAAACTAGAATGTACGGGAACAAACTGATTTTTACCGGTGATGATCAATCATTAAAATATTTTTTTAAGTTAAAATATTATATATATACATATAAATTTACTGCAATTCTTTTAAATTATAATGCGTTTTGTGGAGAGCGATATGACGCTCTTTTTTTTCAAAATAACGTACATTTGGTGCATTAAAAAAGGTTTTTTTTTTTAATGTCACGAAAAAGATATTGCCATCAATACATGATATATTAAACGAATTTGATGAGTTTGCCTTTCAGAATTTCTGACTTTAAGTCACAATCTTTCTTTCTGACATCTTGCCTATTATTTTTCCGTACTTTCATTAACAATTTAGAGGCAATATAATTTTATTTCGGTCGTATGGCACGTCTTGCCTAATTTATGTTACCTTATTGATGTTATTTATGCAGTATTTGTCTTTAATCTTGACCGGATTTCTGCTTGAACGAGCCCAAGATTTCTTTACAGACAAAGCTAATATCGAACTTACAGTCTGCAACTAAAACAAATCGTCACACTAGAAGAGGTTTTTTTTTAAAAAAAATCCTTTTAAGACACAGGTTATTAGCACCACACGAAGGTAAGTAAGTGTTCATTTTTTATTAATATATGTGTATTTGGGAGAGAGCATTAATTAAAAAAATGTAAATCTGTTAATATAGAATACAAAAATGGGAATACTCAGGATAACAATCAACTGCCGAAAATGACACTCAAAAAAGGAAAAATAACTGCTCGTAACCTCACTTCAAGACTATAAAAGCCTCTAAAATAAATCTTAGCTGTAAAAATGATGAACGATATTCCTATTTTGATGCATCCTCAAAATTGGACGTCATTTCATTCTCTGTATCCGTCGGTAGCAATTCAAATTTAATCAATTTAGTTTTTAATTGCACATAGACTGCTAATTGCTTATAATGGAAAATAATAGGAAGGATGATTTAAATATTTATGAGGCGATTGAGAAAGAGAGAGAGAGAGACAGAGAGATAGAGAGCAGTTCATGAGACAAAAATATTCACATTTCAAATAACGGCGATCACGATTTCAAAGACTAATGAATTAGTACTGGAAATGATTATTTTATTCTTTAAAAACTGCTTTTTCACACTATGATGTATGTTTCTGAAAAATAAAGAAATATTATCGTTCGATAATTTTCACAGAAACCCTAATGCAAATAGTTTCAGTTGTATTTAGCGTAAAAAAAAAAAAAAAAAAAAAAAAAAAAAAGAAGGAAAACTGCTTGTAGCGAAATAGCAAACAAAAGAGATGTTGTAAGAAAATTATTATTTTAAAAGAGATGTTATTAAACTCCCATGATGTAATTAAACTGACATTTGAAGTATCAAAATAATTACCCACTAAATAACAATTGTTACATTTCTAAAAGTCTTTATTAATTCAAATTAATTTTATTTACCATATTTGGTTCAGATTATTTGTTATTTTGAAGTAAATGTTTCGTATTTTTTTATACATATTATTATTTATTGTGACTTGTAATAGCAGTACTTAAACATATAAATACGCTGTGTTGTTTTAATAGCTTCTTAGTCTTGTTGAGTCAAACTTTCTTCATAGTGTGTCAAACCTTCAATTAGGGGCGCTTGACTCAGTTGGAACACTCTTGAAAAAGCGCTCATTGAATGGGTAGCTTATAACCTTAATAAAAAAGATGGTGTAAGCAGATGCTAAACATAATAAGATGACAACTAATGTCAACTGGGAAATTTTATCGCATAAAATAAAAAGTTTGAAAGTTCCTATATAAAAAAATGGGTTCAAATAATCCCTAGATTCCCCCTATAGTAGAACCCAAAAATATATATATAATTCCATCATAATATTCCAAATTTGCTCTATTTCACTACAAATTTAGAAATGCATAAATTGCTATACTTCGTTGCTTGGATGCATGAAAACGAATTTTAAAAAAGTAATTATTTGAAATATTTATCAAGGCAAAAAAGTAAGTCATGCATTACAATGAATTTTATAATGTTCCTAATAAAAATTTAAGAAAATATCAGTGTATATTAGAACTCTGAGCATAAACATATTTAAAATAAATGCCGTAAAAGAGATATTACTACTGTAGTGGGATATTTTACCATATACTAATGTAAAGATTTAGCAAAATCTGAACGACGTCTTAAGAAGAATTGCTCAAGACAATTAATCAGCACATGATTAAAAATTCAAGCAATTTCCAAGTTACTTCTATGAGCAAGTTAAGCAGGATAATTCTTGGGGTGAACTATCTCGAACTAGGGATAAACACTTCGTTCATAATAAGATGGTTGACAGCTTTGAATTTACAGGAAATAAAAATAAATTAAAAATTCAACACCACATTTGCATTATTAATTCTGTTTATATGGAAAGGATGGTGTTTTATTAAGAGTCCGCTATTATTTACCTGTGCTTTAGTTTCATTTATTAGTCTGATTTAATATTCTTATAATTGAAACGAAGTGAATTTTGTTATGCGAGGAAAATATTAAATATTGTACTGGCTATTAAAAACTCTGCTGAGGAGTCAAAATTTTAAACTATGTGTCAGTAGTTTTCTTTTTTTATTTTCAAATGCCCAATTTATCTATTTGATTATTTAGCAGAATGGTTTCTTAACGTAATGCAATAATTCTTTACAAATGTAAAGCTCCTGTGTCTTTGATTTATATTTAAATCCTGTCATGACAAAATTATGCAGAAGAGTTTTGCAATTCATGCAGGTAATGCGTAATTATTTTAAAGGAGTCAACAAGTATTTGTACTTGTTGACTCCTTTAAAATAATTACGCATTACCTGCATGAATTGCAAAACTCTTTGTTATTAAGAACTATATAATTTCTTTACTTCGTTCTCACCGTCCTTCGTATTAAAGTTGGCCAAGGTTAAATATATCACTTCTCGGATTTAAGAAAGCTGTTAGACAAGTTTTCGTTTATTTTTACTTGTTTTGCATTTTAAGTATTTTAATCTTGCACTGGAATAATACAAAGTGTTATATTCCAGTGCAGTATTATACTACACGTTAATTCTAATTGGAATAACTGCTTAAATCCCAATTACAGCTATTGGATAAAACTTAATATTTAACCTTTTATAAGGTTTTCTCGAATCCAAAAATGTTAATTGTTTTAGACAATATCATATAGAATACATTTTTTGTTGTACGTTAAAGTTTAACTAATTTTTATTTACTAATTATTAATGCATGATTATTGATTGCATTATATTTAAAAGGAAAAATACCCCTTCCTTTATTTGGAACTTCTTAACATACTTTCTATTCAAAATCGGTTAACAGGCAATGGTTCTAATTTCTTTTAAAAAGAATTTGAGGATATGAAAAAAGGAAAGCACAAAAAAAAAAAAAAAAATGTGGAACGGAAGGAAATTGTTTTCCACAATCTTCCTGCCGTTGGATCAATAAAAAGAATTCATTGAACAATAAGCAATAAACGGCTTTTTTTATTCGACAGAACTTTAAAAATAGAAATAAAAAGCTACTTATGAGATTGTTATATAATGTTGCACAACATTTTCGCATAAAAATTTAATCAATATACTGCAAACATTTTGCGTTTGGTGTTACTGAGCACCATTTTTGGTGTTCAGTTGGTGTTAAGTTGAAAATTATTCATTTTTTTTTTTAATTTTAAATCCTTTTAAGTGTCTGTCTGAAAAAATACGCACAGAAGAATGCTTTTTTTAGCATATGAGGTTCATTAACTCATTTACGTATTAAAAGTTCATTGCAATTGATCATGTATTCTATTTTAATAGAAATAAGCAATTTTTATAAAACTTCGCTACTTGACTAATAAATATAATGTGTTAAGAAGCCCATTATATAGTTTTTGAGATAAATAAATAAAAAAATTAAAATTCATCAAAAATGAATAATTTTTAATCTTACCCCAATTGAACACCAAAACTCGTGTTCAGTAACAACAAAAACGGTGGCAAATAAACGTAAAATTTTTACTGTGTAGAAAGGATTTAGATCAACATGGATTCCATTCATATTTTAACTTAAAAACTGAGAATCCTAAAAACACAATAAAATAACATTCAGGGGAAATTTAATATAAAAAAGAAGAAGAAAAGATATTATGAGCATTCAATTTAATTTCCTACGTGAAGGGGATCTTTCATAAATGATGTAACACTCGGAGGGGGGATGGGGTTCGCGTAATTGTGACAAAGTGTGACAAGAGGATGGGAGGGGGTAACAAGAAGTGTGACATCATGCATTATGCAACATAGCGTGACATGTGACAACGGGGGGAGGGGGTCCGCTGAAGTGTGACATATTATGACAACGGGGGGAGGGGGTCCGCTGAAGTGTGACATATTGTGACAAAGGGGGGGGGGGGGTCAAATATATGGGAAAAACGCGTGACATCATTTATAAACGGCCCCTAGGTACACCCTTAATGAATGACACATTACGAGCCAATTGCATTCGAATAATCCGTCATTCATTCAGTTTATCATTGCGACACTGCGGTGCGGTGACAAGGCGTTAATTTATCGAATTGTTTCTTCTCACCTATCCGGAACGTGTCAATTTGTTCCATAGTCATTCAGACGTAACGTCAGTTTCAATTTGAAATTTAATAGACATTGACGGAACGACCCTCTACGTTTTAGAGGATACATAACCTTTTCATTTATACAAACTCTTTTCACAACGTCCTTGTTTTACGGAACCCGAATATCTGTGTACTAATTTTTTTCAAAATAATTCTTTTTAGAGCCTACACAGTGTGTCAAAGAATTTTTAAGACTAGGTTAATAAAATAAAAAAAAACCGGTAATTATATTTGTTTAAGTATTTTTATTCAAATTAAGCTTCTTCGACTTCAATACATTTGTTACAGCGGTTTAACAACGATTCGAAGGCTTTTTCTAGCTCACATTGTGGGACTGCCTCCAAAGCTCGTGTCAAAGCTCTTTGTATAATGTCAATTTCATCAAAGTACAAAAAATAGTAAGCAAATAAACTGAGGTTTTAGCAGTGAATCAGCTGATAGTTAAGGAGCTTCGCGAATGTTCGATAGCACAGATAGCGCCAGCGCCACTGTAAGCTTAGTTCCAGCTGTAGTCTTAAAAATTCTTTGACACCCTGTGTACAAACAGCTTTGAGGCGAGCTTTGGAGGCAGTTCCACAATGTGAGCTGGAGCAGGCTTTCTAATCGATGTTAAACTGCTGCATTGATGCAGAATTAGCTTAATTTGAATATACGTACTTAAAAAATATAATTACTAGTTTTTATTTAATTTCTTAAACCTAGTCTTAAAAGTTATTTTACATACTGTGTATATTTATATTAAAGGGTGAAGAATACAATAAATTATATTTTTATTTAGTTGTTTGAAGGCAGTATTATGATAGCAAAAGTAAAAAAAAAAAAATCAGTTTTTTCTCTCTTCTGCGATCCAATCACTTGATAGGAAACCGCATAACTGTGCATAAATAACTGCTGAAATGTTATAAGAGTTAGTAGGGGTGCACTAAAAAGGGTACTTAGGGGCCGTTCATGTCACACTCCTTTTTACCCCCTCCCCTCCCCTTGCCACACTTTGTCACAATTTCACGAACGCCCCTTCCCCTCGAAGCGTGACATCGTTTATGAATAATCCCATACAGGGGCGCACTGACGGACAGGAACGAACGGGATCAGCCCCTCCCCCCCTCCAGGTAGATAATATCCGGTATCCGGTACATAATTTTTTTAATATTAGGAATCCGATCCGACTTCGAAAAAGCCGTGATACTTAAAGCTAGGTGAAACGAGAAGTTCAGTCTAGAACTATACGAGCCTATTTCTAGCTATCTTTCTTATTTTTCTCATTTAGCTTTAGTTTTTAGTTACCTTAACTATACAATTTCCAACAGTTAATACATATTCATTATTTTTTTTCTTTTATTCACTCTCATCCAATTAACTATCATTCATTGAATTATTTATTCATGCATTCACTCATTGATTCATTCATTCATTCGTTCAGAACCATCCATAAAAATCCGGATCAAAAAATGTCATAGAAAAATATGCTCACTTATTACTGATGAACTTCGTATCTGCACATGTTCTATGCCGTAAGATATTTCCGATAAGGTTTCCTCCAAGCAAATCCGTCTGTTAGATTAGGATTAGATATGATTGACATTTCCCTGTTAGAGCTAATGTTATTTATTTATTTTTTATTGAACTCTTCAAAATTGAACAAAAAATGTTCAAATAAAAACATTATTTCTCTTCGTAAGCTCCTTCGAATCGACTTGTTAATAGGAGCAAGGATCTCAGGTCCAGGGGAAATATGATGCAAATATGCTTCATATTTCTCCATAGGCGCAAAATTTTAATTTTTTTCTGTTTAAAATTGAACGAAAAATTGTTCAAATTAAAAACTAAAATGTTGAAATGAGATGTCCTCGCAAAAATCTTTCTAATCCAAAAAGAAAACTTTCGAAACAGACAATTTCCTCAAAAGTTACTGGGGGAGGGGGCAGACATACAGTCAGACCGATAGATATCCCATTTTCTCTCTCTCAAAAGTCTAATTTCAAAATTTAAATTTTTCAATCTTTATTTAATGTTGACTGTTGTCATTTTTGACTGTTCTTTATTGCTTACGATATTTCGTTAAGCCTTCTTTCATGCTTTTTTTTAAAAACATTTACGGGAAAGTGGCTAAAAATAAGAAAAAAAAATAGCTAATGCACTCACAAATTAAAATTTGTTGGTCAGTTTCTGAAAAAGAGCTCAATGAACGCTATTTATAAATTGCATCACTTTTAGTTTTCCCTATATGGGAATTAGGAAAGTTTGTAAACATTTAGGAAAGGTTGGACAAATTATGAAAAATAAAAAAGAAGCTTTTTTGAATAGCAGTTTTATTTATTAGATAATGCGTTAATTTTTTATATCTTGTTGAGGAAACAACTTTTGTTTATAGAAGCAGCATTATGCTTAAATATATTTTCAAAATAGTACTATGATCTTCTAAACAGCCAGAGTGAAATAGCATGAACTTAGTATAGTATAGCTAGGTATTATAATATATAATTAAACACTGCAAGTAAATATATGGAGTACTCTAGAAAAGGTTTTTTTTTTTTTTTTTTTTTTTTTTTTTTTGTAACTCGTATTCATGCAAACAAGATTCGAAACTTTTTAAAAATGCCGAAAATCGTTGCCGATGAAAAATGAATAACATTTTTATGGTATAGAAAATAAGAAAACATTAGAATTTTAATAGTACTCTTCAAACACAGAAATCGTTGAAACTGGAAAAAGGACGATAATACTATTCATTTGCGATTGAAAAATACGCTCCAGCAACGGTAACTTGGGAATGAATATCTGAAACTCTATTGAAATATTTATGAAAATATTGCTTTTAAATCCATTTTCTGTATTGACAATTCTCCATTGAGAATGATGATATATATTTATAAATAAGATTTATTTAAATTTGCATAGGCATTTTGAAAATATATTCTTTTGAATTGAAATGGACTTTAAATTCAACTGAACAATCTGACTAGGTAGCAATCTGCTTTAGATGTTTCTCCAAGCCAAATGTAAAATACATATTGTTTAGTAAATAACAAGTTATGTGTTATATTCTTAGTTACTTTCGAAAGCCAAATTTGTCAACAGTACTGTTGACATTCCGCTCATTTCTCAGTAATAGGAAAGCATCATAGTCCTATTATTTTTATGCAGTGGATAATCACGATGAGTAATTACATTAATACAAAGCATGTTAAATTAACATTTTACGAATAAAAAATTTACTTCCTTGAACAAAGTTAAAGAATCATTGGAAAAATGGATAGTAAAATAACTATAGGAATGTATTCACGAAAAGTTTTCTCACTCAAATTTCAAGCTGAATTTCCTTTGAATACCTACTAAATTTTGATTTTTTTAATACATACGTAAGTGCACTTTGGGGCGTTTCATCTTGTAGATTGTACGTTTGTATGTGTGCATGATTTGAATAATTCTCAGAAAGTATACAAAATTTTCAATTATTGAAAAAATAATGTTATTGGGATAAAAGGTATTTTTACAAAAACATCACTTTTTCGGAATCGCGCCGAGTCAAATGACTTAGATTTGAAACACTGAATTCTTATTTTTTAAGTAAACTTTTTCTCAAAATCCCTTATTCCCTTCTCCCTCACTTCTCCCTTTTCTCAAGAATGATTCTTTATGGTCTCCTTTTTGAGACACCACTAAAAGTAAAAAAAAGTTCATTCATATTTGGAACAACACACAATCAGAAATAACACAGCAAGTGCGAGGAAAGAGTACGTCACCATTGAGAATGGTTCGACGCTAGAGAATAGAACTCGGATGGTCTGCACGGAACACCAACCCTCTATCCACTGAGCCAGGTCGAACGGTCAGCGGGAAAGTTGTATTACATATCTTCAAAACGTACAGCTCGGGTGCTTAATACTTCTGTTCCAAATTTCTATATAGTCCATTCCAGAAGAGCGTTAATTATTTAATAATCCATTCTGTTTTCTCGCTTTGAATCGGACGAATTAATCATCTTGTATTCTTAATCCGAAGAGACGCTCAGACTACTTACTATCTTGAATCGCTCTGACGTTTCGCTTTGTAAAAAGTTCCATAGTTTTGATACAAATACTATTATTTTGAAGAAGTACTCGTTAAAAAAAGATTTGCATTTATTATGAACGTAAATTTTCTGAATATATTTATGATTTATTGCAGTAAAAAAAAAATCTTATCTTTTCTGGAAGTATAATTTCTAAGTGGGCATCGGTATTTAGAACTAAGACCGGTGCTTGCTCATTTTTCAGTCAAAATTACTCCTAAAAAAATAAGAAGGCATATTTTCTTCCTTTTTAAGCACATCATATTTAACAGTGAATATTGAATACTCCTACAGCGATGGTTAAAAAGTCTGCCATGGAACTTGCATATTTTCTTCCTTTTTAAGCACATCATATTTAACAGTGAATATTGAATACTCCTATGGCGATGGTTAAAAAGTCTGCCATGGAACTTGGCACCCGTTAGCTATTAATTCTTTTATCGGAGACACCGACTACTCTGAAGGTCATAATGTTTCATTGAACTTGGCCCCTTTTTCACGTTCATGCCTCTGTTGGGATTGAGTTTTACATTAATTCGTTTGGCCCTTCCGTTTAGATATTTTAGAAATCCACACCCTTTTAATAATCGCTGATTAACGCGCATATATATATATATATATATGTGTGTGTGTATGTGTTATATATGTGTGTGTTTTCGCTTGGGATTTGTGAGGTAGTCTGCAGCGCTCATTCTTTAAGACAAACCAACACTTAAGGGGCCTTGTCTCATTCTCGAACTTTTATTTATTTTTTATTGTAAACCTTTAAAAAATATTTTACTACATTTCTGTTGTATATTCCTTTAAATAAATTATTGCTGCTTTGCGCATGTTTACGTGTTTATATTTCCGTTTCCTTTTTTTCTCAAATCTGCAAATCTGCCTTTCTTTCTTTCTATATATATATATGTGTGTGTGTGTGTGTATTAAGGTAATTTTTATTTCCGCATTCTTAAAAAAATCTCCCGAGGCAGAATCGAACGTAACGCAAGAAATATATTTTAAATATGCATCATGGGTAGATTTTTCTTTATTAAATATGCAAATATGCAAACACCTGAATGCATTGATAAAGCTTCTGTAAATACGAGATATTCAGAGCCCCAAACTAAAGAAAACCAAAGTTGCAAGGCACACATTTGCACAATTCAAAAAAAGATACATAATCGATATCAAAGGAAGAAACACTTAAGAAAGTGACTGTCAACTTCTATAAAACTTCAATAACCATTTCATAGGTTTCTTCGAAACCCAATAAAAAGCAGAATATCCTAGCCACTAACAATCCACTCAAATATTTTCAAAAAAAGGGCGGAAACAAATTTGAATTTTATGGCGTGTCTAAAAAATGCTGACACACGACACTTAGGAAGATCTCTGTAAAATCTCCAACGGGAAAGGAGCTATAAAAATTGAATGTAAAATGACCTAATATATCGAAGTTTTCCTGAAGAAATCGCCCAAGACACTTTCTTTTTCCTTTTTTCCGCTGATATTTTACGTATTCCTCTAACGTTAGGGAAGTTTCTAATATGCTTTCGATAGGGGATGGACGTATTTCATGGAAAAAGCAATAGAGCCTACTTTTTAGCGTTTTCTCTTGGCGCTATCTTTATTGAAATGCGCCATAAAACCTGCTACTTTATTCACTGCAATGACGTTAAGGGATTCTTGCAAATTCAGAGCGTGGTGCGCGGAATTGAACGCCTACATTCATGCGGAATAAAAAAAGGTATGAGCTCAATTTTTACCTATTTGAGGAGGTGTTGGAATCGACTCCTTCTGAGATTAAGTCTCGGAATTTATTTTTACGAGAAAATTATTTATTGCGAATAATTTTGTTCAGGTAAATTCAGACTACGCATAGGAGAAGCAATTTCGAAACGTCAACACTTTTATTAGGGAAATGAACTAAGAGTAGTAATCTTCTTTTTTTATTTAAGAATAATATGATGATGTCAGAAAAATGCCTTAAAAGCAAAAAAAAAAGAAAAAAAGTTCAAATTAGTAATTGGCTAAATTAAATTCCAAGCGCAATTTTCATCGTCAAGGGCCCCATATCGCTCTATCTCTACATTTTATATGATTTAAGTGAGTAAAAATAGGAAAGTCGATGAGATCTGAAAACTATTCATGTGAAAACTAATTAATTAGTAGATAAATCAAACAGTTTCAAATAAAGTAACTTACTAGTGTATGGAGTAAAAATATCTTTCCAAATGACAATACTTTTTATTACCAATGCTTTACGTTTCATTTAGAGATTTATGCACTGTACTTACCTAAAACATAAAGAAAAAAACAGGATTTTATTAATTTTGAAATACATTTTCCATGTAATAGAAAGTATGATTTTCTCTTAAATGTAAGTTACACAAGAGGATACAAGTAAAACAAAAATATATAAAACAACATAAAACTTTAAGTAGTGATTTGTTTAACATCTAAAGTGAATCCAAAATTTGACTATTAATAAGATTACAGTTTTTCTCCACAATATGAGTGACTAACAAAATAAACGGTGCTAAAAAACTGTATTGTTAATTTTGGTTATTAAAATAATTTAAAAACTTAGCAAAATTATTTGCTTCTTAATTGTTTGTGAGATTACTGTCGTCAGCATATTCCTAAAGATCTAAAGCAGCAACAATTCAACGCCCTAGTAGCTAAGAAAGTTATTTTATACCTTATACACTGTAAAAAATGTATTTGCTGATTATTTGCCACCAATTCGGTGTTCAGCGACACCAAAGTTGAAAGCTATTTATTTTTTGAGATATTTTAATTTTTTTACGTGACTAAAAATATAGGACAACGTACTTTGGGCAATAAGGATACATTTGCGAATGGTTTTTGAATTTCCAAGTCAAACGTTCTAAATTCTGCTACACAGTTAATCATATTTTTTCAGCGCATTGTTTTTCTCAAAAAAGCTCTTTCATTAACTTTATGATAAGACTACGTAAACGTTAACATATTACAACATGATTCAAAAAATAATAGTGGGATTTCAAACGTGAATACTTCTAATAGTAAAAATGAAACAACAACCAACATTTTTTTATATACTTAAATCCTTCTACAGATGTTAATCAATATTAACAGGTGGGGGAGGGGTGCAAGCAAAGTAACGTTTACATATCGCTACAGGAAAACACCACAAAGTGTTAGGTCTGTTGACCTAGGGCACTTGCAATTTTGAGAAGTGATGCACATACAGCACACAGAGAAATCTAGCGATAGCCAATTGGAACTTTACAACTCGCCCTTTTATTCAAGCTCCACCAAAGAGTTGTAAGTATTATTTTACTCATATTTATTTAGTTTTCCACGTCTTTACATGCAAAAAGTTATTGCCTTTAATGGGGGAAAGCAATAAAGACTATCGTCAAAAAATTTATTGCTAAAATGGAAATTGATTTGCACAATGCATTAAAGAATTAGTTATTTTAAAAGTATTTTTTAGGTGGCACGATTGTTAACTATGGCAACAGCTATTTAACAAAATGTCATAAAGTTCATGAATTCCAAATTGCCCAGTTGAGGCCTAAAGGAAAATAAAATATCATCCTTGCAAGAGGAACAATTAAATAAAGGACATTCTGAAATTTCTAATTTCGTGTAAATAATTCAGAACTAACCAAAAAAAAAAAAAAATGTTTTCTAAACTAGAAACCTTTTGTGGTATGTCTAGAGACTTTCACCTTGAAATAACCAAGTTGACTTTCATAGAATTCAGCAGCAAAGACGTCAAATCAACAGCTTTGAATTTTAAATTCCGTGTTCCAAAAAACGAAGGAAAACAACATTTCCACACAAATGCTTTTCACCCTTGACAGTCATAATAATATGCAGCTTTTACGCTTTGTTGGGAACGCGGTGTATCACGTGGCTTCCGTATTTGCACTTGCGTGGGAGTCTGAAAGGGAGTTTAAACAAGGTACGAGGATATGCCAATGAACCTTCAGTGTCCGCTCCATCCTTTTATCACTTTTCCTGTCTTTTTATTTGTTCTTCGTATCTTTGGCCTTTGGTGACTGAGAAGCACATTAAAAAAGGTAATTTGCCATGCTTAAAACCAACCGCTCAAATGAAAAGAGCCAGTTTGGAGGTATTTGCCGGGTTTCATTAGTAGTATAGGCTATTGAAATTAAAACAAAAACAAGTTACATTAAAAGCATTAGTTTTATTGATGGTTAAACTAAACACATATGTTCTGTGTTAAGAGAATATGCACAAAAATATAAGATTAAAATACATTTGCATTCTTATAAAATGTAGGAATTAGGACGTGTAAGATAATGGCCAGATTCATAAAAGTCGTGAGGCATGTGATATTCCTCGCGTAATTGCCACATTTTGAGCCTTGGAAATGCAATGGTTGAGTCTGCATTAGTGTAAATTATATAAGCAGGGATCTATCCATCATTTTTAACAGGGTCCGATTTTGTGAATTGTACAAACGCATAAAATATCTTTTGAGAAATATCAAATATTTTTCGTGAAAAATCAAAATTTTCACATAGTAACTTTTTAAAAAATATATGTCGCTTATTTAATAATTAATTATGTAACAAGTACGATTTGGGAGCTCGAAATTTCGTGAAGGTTACGTTTTAATTGCTTCGGATTTTCTAAAGGGTCCGAAAATGGACCTGAATTTCCTCTGGCGAGACCACTCATAAAAGAAAGCAAATTTGAATTGAATACTACACTTAAGATAATTTTTCAATGGTGTTAAAAATCTCGTAAAATTGCTGTCATTCTTCTTTAATTACTAGATAAATAATTTTCAGACGCAGAGCCAAGCATTTTAAACTTTAAGTTAAAAATCTAGGGTTTTCTTAACCAAACCTGTATACGAGCGATCTATTATTACGTGTGGGAAAAACATAGATAAAATCCATGCATACAAGAAGAAGTGTTTCAGGAGATTTTGCATCAGTAGTTTTTTTTTTTTTTTTGAAATGTAAAACGTACTACTCCAACAAGTTTTCAATGAAATACTGCCAAAGATGGCAAAGTAATTTGTTATTTAAAAAATCGTTTTTCTTAGTCTTCACGCGTGAGACAAAATTATCTTTTTCCATGAAATACCCTTTTGTCTCTCTTCAAAAAAATGTTAGATCCTGTATTCCATTGTGCAAAAAATATGAACAAAATTATGTGTCATTACGAATGTGCCTCTTTCTAAGCGCAATTTAGCATTTGTCTTCATGCCTGCATTTTTAAAATATATAATCAGAAACTTGGAGACAATAAAATAAAAAAAAAAAATTCGTAAAATCCAATGGGTTACTTGTAGCACGTTATGTAATGTCACTTCAGTTAATATTTCAGCCTAACTAATTTCTCACAGGCTTCGTTTTATAGAAGTATGTTATGATTTTCTAATGCACTTAAATACTTTTATTATAGCTGTTCTACTCGGTGCACCATAGATTCCTCGAAATGAAACGGACTTTCTCATCAGTTTCATTCCTTAGGTAATAATATATCATTTCCAGAATATATTGTTCTTGAAGCTCTTAACAAAAACTCTTGCTTAATTAACTATTGCTCTTATAAGGAAGAGCACAATTTTGTTTTCTAGTTTCCTTTAAGATAATTTATTTGGTTAGAGTATATTCGTTAAAGGATGCAAGGCATGCACTTTATGTGTGTAAACAGTACTCTTCAAGTGAAAACAGTAAAAGCCATGAACAAATCTTTGATATATATATATATATAAATATATATATATTATTGCTGAAACAACTAAGGGTAGTGTGCCAAAATAGATCATGTTTAAAATACAGTTTTGAAACCTAAGTGTAAAACCATGCGGACAACCAGCAACAATAATTTTATATTTTAGAAAACGAATCGTTTTTGCTACATAAATTCAACGATACTGAACATAATATGTATATCAGTAAATCTGAATATATATGTTTCATTTCGTACTATATGTTAAAAAATGCTTTATTAGGATTCCTGAATATTAGAACTTTCATTATTATTATTATTATTATTTTATTATCCCCCCAGTATGCATCACTGTTAAAAATTTCCGCAAGAAAATAGTAAAATAACCATTTATTTGATTGTTATTTTACCATATTTAATTGCAACACTTAAATAACCATTAAAAAGATGGTACTCAAACCGCTGATTGCAAAAAAAATCGTTTATTCTCTTTTCGTCCTAAAGAACGTTTAACTAACCGTAATTTTCAACAATAAGAATTTGGCGTCCATCTTGGATGCGAAACCTTACCGGTCGTACGTTGTTGTTAAAATATGAATAAAGATTTATCAGTTTAAATCTGCATGTGTATATATAAAAAAAAGAAGGAAAAAAAAGTGGCTTAAGCAGTGGTTACTAAATAAAAACACATACACACGTGAATCAAAAACTGGAGCCATCGGATTCCCGAACCCATAATTTGAGCTGCCGAAGCTAGTTTATATTTTAATTTTTGCAGCAAATAAAATGATTTTCGTCAATATACAGTAAATTTAGACTCAAAATGACTTTAGATCAATCAAAAACTGAAATCTCAATTTTAAGGCAGTTTGCCTGTTGGAAAAGAAGATTTATTGATAAATAAACGACCGCGTCACGTGATGTAGATGGCCGAATGGCTAGAGAGCAAAGTTGGTATACCATCCAACGCGGGTTTGATTCCTCCAAGCTTCGTTTACCATTTCTACGCCTCGAAATGGTTCAAAAACGGTAAAAATTTTGTTTTGAAACCATTTTTAAATGGTTATAAAACCATAAACTTTTGTATTTATGGCTTTTTAACCAAGTTGATTGGAAATGGTTAGGTCCCATAAAGATAGAAAAATGTTAAAAACCGTAAATTTAACGGTGAATTAGATAGACAGACTGCTGCCGGTCATTTAACCGTAATTTCATGATGAAATTTCTAACAGTGATGCACCAGGTTGAAAATACCTTTCGAATCAATATTTTTGTTTGAATATCACACCAATCAAACCTTTAACTAGTATCACGTATACATTATATTTTTACATTAAAACATTAGATCATAATGTTATGTTCTGGTAACGATTGAAAACTTATACATAGAAATAACCAGAATTTCCTATAAAGTTGATTTTTGAAATTTGCTGTTTTTTCAATACTAAATATCTAAGGCTGTAGTTCAGGGATTTTACTGAAATTTTGGGACCTCCCTTAACTTTTGATTACATTTTCGGTGTTTTTTGTTTTTTTTAAACTTAATTGCTTTTATAGGAAAATGATTTAGATGTCTGACTTTTGCTCTGAGGCGACGATATATATCCCATAAATAAATAAGCGCCGTTAAGTGATCAACACCAAAAAGAAAGAAAAAAATCTTTAATGATTCTAGATTCTTTTCTTAGAAGAAACCATTCACATGCTTAGAGTTCAGTTGCCGTAATGGAATGATAACTCTGATAACTATTAGTAATTTATAAGAAACCGGTAAAAGTTTCTTCTAACTGATAACAGCTATTTGACTTAAAAGAATCTTTCAGTAAGTACCAGAAGAGTTTAGGAGCTCCTATGGGAAAACTGGATGTCAAGGACATCTCTTATAATGTTTTGAAACTAATACTTTTGTGATAGTCATTGCCAAGGAATTTTGCTGCGTTAATGGTATGTCCTGTTATTACTATTTCCATTATACTTCATTAGTTAATTTTTAAAAAAATTTTTTTTGAAGTTACTGTATACCTGATCCGTCCATATTTGCAAGATCTTGACGGCGTTGTATTAAAAGGCACCGGGCCCCGCCGAATAAAATAAAACGATGCCCTTAAATTAAACACACACGCATGATACAAAAAAAAAAAAAAAAAAGACAAAAAGCAATACCCCCCCCCCCAAAAAAAAAAAAAAAAACAACATTAGTTTGGTGTTTTTCGAATAAACCTCCGGATTTTTTTTTCAACCCTAAGGAAGTTGGAATGCGCTCGACAGTGCCAAGCCGGCTGGTTGTTGGCCTGAGTTACTGCACGTAATAATTAGGTGCACAGCAAAATAGATTACTTTATCTATGCTTTAGATAATTAAATAGTTCTATTGACCCTAAAAAGTGCTCAAATATTAAGAGCTCAAAAATTCAATAATTAGGGTATGTGTGATTAGGAACCAATGAAGCAAAAATGAAAAGTGGATAGTACAATTATAAGTGCAGTTTGACTCATAAGTACGAAAAATACATAGTTTGATGGTGCAGAAAAGATGAGAAGATGCTACAAAAGTAGCCATTGAGGAAGATATATGGTCAATTCCGCACGTAACAGACATTTCAAAACACACACGTGTTTTGGTTCATTTCATGCATTAAGTATAAAAATGATGGCTTTTAAAAGATAGAACGTGATATTTAGCCTACAAAATAAAATTTTGAATTGTTCCGTAAAAGCGCGCAGTGAGAACTATCCATATTTTGTCACGACAGTCATTGCATGCTTTTATACAACAACTAAAAATATTTATTCTTTCGATTTAAATTCTCTGCTATTTTAAAAGTAGCTTATATGTGTAATCACACCAACATTTATAAGATTATTTTCGTATTTAGTACCTGAAATGAAACAAACGAACAAAAGTGTGACAGACATGACGAAAGATAGGGAACAAACAGTCAGACACGAATAGAGGGACGCAATGGAAGACCCGCGGTCTGCAAGGGAATGTAGAACTGAAAGAAAAGCAAGTGCATTCTTCGTCAACAATGATTACTTATCATAAGTATTCAGTTAACTGAAAGATTTCAACTATTAGAACATCCTTGACAATAACACTCAAGTGCGAACCATTAAGCTCTTCTGTTTTAGTAATATGGCGCATAGTACAACCATTTTACAGTTAATCAAAACAAATCCCTTTTAACTCCTTTTCAAACAAATAAGAGATCTGAGCGTTTATCTCTATTCATAAAGATGCTTATCCTTTTAGACAGGATCCAAAAAATATATAATAATAATTAAAAGTAAAATATCTTTTAATTTCCTCCTCGGATGATATAAATTTATGAATTATGAACCAAAGAAGGCTTATTGTGAATAAATAGTAAAGTTCACGAAAAATGGTTTGTCATATTCTCTTTTTCAAAAGAATAATAGTACTAATAATTATTTGCACACTTATTATCGCAATAAGGTGGCAATTTGATTTAGTAGTGGATCTGATTTGATTAATCCATTTCATTTGTTTCTAATCAAGATACGTGCTGTTTGCAATAACATCCTTTTTCAATGTTAAACTTTTATTGAAAACTTTAAGATTTTTTTTTCTTGTAATTTTTTTACCGTATTTAGTGATTTGGCTCCTTGGATGCATACTTTATTTATTTTTTTTTTTTATTTTCAATTTTTATTGTGTCATTTTTCTATTTTTTAAAATTACTAAACTTGACCCGTACTACCGTTGCATGTTGTTTCTATGGTTACTCATTTGGTGTAATAAAGTTATTTTATTAATTTCGCATAATAAATAATAAATGTATTATGAGACGCATTTCTTTATGTTCGACTAAAATCAGAAATGCGAATTCGTTTGAGTACTTGTACATGCTTTTGCCACAATAAAGCCATTTTCTAATTTATTATAGACATTTCATTCCTTTGATTTCAAGTTCTACAGCATTCAATTGTTTTCCCAAACAATTCATTCTTATCACAATATAGAGACACAAATCTTCGGAAGCATTTGAAATTTTCATAAATATTATCGTCTTAGAGGGAAGGACAGATATTTGTTTGAAAGATGATTGCTAAAAACAACAATGTACGAAGGAAGCAGAAAATTCAACAGAAAGTGCAACAAACCGAAATGACATCTTATTCTCTTTCAAACCACAAAAGAAAAATTTTAAATAAAAATTCTAAAATAAAATTTATTTCATGAATACATTACTCCTGTGGAAGATTTTTCATTTCGAATAGAATCCGGTCCTGACTGCGAGGGAAATGTCTTTTGTTTCTTTCTACCTATCTTCTATTCCATTGGAATAATATCCGAATGTAATATTATTAAAATATTTTCCTGGACTACATTTTTTTCCCTTGTTCGTGGATTGAATTTTCTGAGTTATTTAAGAACATGCATTTGTTTTGCAAAATAAGATCTAAAAATGTGCATTTATAATGTCGGAAATCCAAAATAATTGTCCCTGGTGTAACGTGGAGAAAAAGAGAAGTTTTATTTTTAAAAAATATATATAATCTCAGAAGATGCTATATTTTGCAACTTAGTATTACCACAACAAGATATAGAGACTGTTCTTTCAAAATGCCGCATGATAAAATTGTCGCTTATTTTCGGTCAATCTGTTCTTCTTGTTAACGCTTTTTTGAGGTTTCGCCAAAATGTCATGTGTTTCTCAGCAATAAACAACACTGTAAACAACACTGTGGGCACAAATTGATCGGTTTTAAGTCTTCCGTTGAGTTGAGAAAACAAAATAAGGTTTGGTAAACAATTTAGTTTTTCTTAGCAAAGCGTTTTTTGAAGCAAAGAACTGAACGCGTCATATATACTCACAAGAAACAATATATTCAAAGTGAGAGATTTCACTCATCCAATTGGATCTAAATATAAAATTCTAAGCTTATATTTCTATTCTTAAATGGGCAAAATACTTCATTTTCAAAATGGGATCAATAAAAGAAGGATATAGGGACACTATTGAATAGAAAACCGAACAGCGCATATGTACTAAAGGCTTTGTTGCAAGTACTATTGGACCCAAAGCATTGAACGAATAGTTAGATGCATAGTATAGTTAAAATAAAAGCCGTGTTGGAACATCATTCACCGTCCATTGGGTAACCAGTGCATCTCAGAAGATTTCAGTGAATTAGGAGTTTATTGTTTCTAAATTCCAGCTTATCTAATACTTTACATTGGATAAAGCATTAGAAATGCAATTTGTAGTGTGGGGCGATATTTTTACATTGTGGGGCCATATATCTGGCCACACATTGAAATCCTTCGAACTCTTTCTAATATCTTTTATTGCGTTTTCCAAGTTTTGTGGGTAAGGGAGATTCTAGTAAACATGTGTCTTATTTCGATCTGTGAGACTATTCTCGTCATCTAACACATCCATAGGGTAATCCCTTAACTGTTAGTTCGATGGGATCCAAATTTTAAATATATTTTGTGCCACGTATCTTCTCCGATAAGTGATAATACCTTCTCCTTTTTGACACTTTTGCAACAATTAACTTTTACAAGAATCCCTTCCACTTCCCATAAAAAGTTATTCTTGACGGTGTATGGACATTCAACAACATATAAATTCAATAGCATTCCCAACCAGTCCTAGTCCCCAGTTTAACCCCTTTGACCTTTCTTTATTTCTTCCCCTATAATATAAGGCCCCCATATAACTCTCAGGACAGATAATACTTTCAATGGGAATGTCAGAGAACGCATCGGATATGGTGAGAAAACAGAATTCTTGCTAATGGAAGTTTGGAAACTTCGGCCCCAGCGCTTTGTATGTAGTTTAAAATATATAATTTACCGAGTTTACCATAGGATACTTTCACTAAAGGGCATACGTTAACATATATGCAGAAAAACTCTCAGCTCACATCGCTCATCTCATTTCAACTTCTTTTAAACTATAAGGATCTTTTTAAATAAAATTTAACGATAAAATTTTTACTTTGGAATTTATGTTTTTAGAGAGCGATATGATAACATTTTGTATTATGATTTCCGTACGATTAAAATGCATGTTATTGTTTTGTTAAAGTATCTCCAATCTTTTTTATTTAGTGTATAATATTTAACTGAGTATTTTTACTTAAAATGGGTAAAGACAACGCAATATGTACAATTCCGTAAGACTGCGACCAAACAGTAAGTAATTATTCTTATTACACAGCAGTGCGACATAAATATGTAATTAAACAAAATGGTACATCGAAATTCTAACTTTTTAGTCAAGACTTAAATTATTTAGACGTTTAGAAAATAGCCTTTGCATCGAATAGTTACGATTAGTAATATAACATATTTCTCTTAACCCCAACTTTTGTATTTTCTAAAAGAGCTCATTACGTTGAACTTTTATTTGTTTCAATAATTGCGACCACAAATGATTCTGCACATGCTATAACGACCGATGTTAATACAACCTGATTTTGGGTACTAAATCCAGCCCTTAACCAACCTAGGTCATTTTATTTGGTGCCTGATTCTAACATTTAAAACTCGAAATTTCACTTGCATTTAAAAACATATTTATTGTATAATGTCAAAACAGGAGTGGCATAATTTTGCAATTTATATATTGTATTAACTTTGCTTTTATTCGTTGTAGCTTTAGAAGTCCATATTATTCATGTTTCAAACGAAATTTATAAAAATTAACATTATTTCTTTCTTTTTGCAAACAATATATCGATTACATATTTATTAATGTTCTTTTCTCTCTCTCTCTTTTTAGTTTTTGAATTATATTTTATAAATCCAGACCTCCAGACGATCTGGTATGTTAATTGTAAATATGAATAAAACACTCGTACATCGTACAGTTTAAACATGTTGGTGGAAGAATTGAAAATATGCAATTTAGAACAAGAAAAATAAATGAATATATATATATATATGAAACAATATGTTTTCGAAGCTGTTTTACATTTTTAACTGTGCCGAAAGCATACGATGTATTGATTCTTCTTACAAGTAATCCTCTTGCTAATATCATGCAGACAAAAAGAAGTACTACTTTTAATGAACAATATTTTTATTTTTACATTTTAATCTAAAGTAGATTTAATTGCAACTCAAACACAGTATTCGCTTTTTAAGAGAATGAAACATACTTCAAAAGAAATTCTAACATTCAGTCCCCACGGAAAAATCAGTAACTTCAAAGGAATCAAAAAATAAAGTCCAATCAAATCCACGCGTTTCGAATTTCTTTTACAAAGGAACGATTCTTTAAAGTTGTTTTTTAGCCATTGATTTTTGCCGCTAGTTAAAACTAACAAGATACAAAAACATGATGCCTTCTGCGTTTCTTTTTTTCAATTTTACTTTAAAAGACAAGAAAAACGATACCTTGTTTTTAACCTCGACAGAAATCAGTTTTGTTACTTATGCTATTTCATAGAACATTTTTTTTGTCCATTTGTTTTTCGAAGAAAATAAATTAGAAAATAATTTTCTCAACAAATTTTAAGTTGCAAAAATGTTATTTTTTTGACATTCCGTTATTTATTTCTTTCAATTTGAATATTTTCGCAACGGACTTTGTACGGCCGTTTCAGCCCAGTTGTTAGGATGTCTGACTTCTAACCGGAAGATTGGGTGTTCGAAACAAAAACCCGCTGAAGACCCATCATGTACACTTGGGATACGTGCATGTAAAATCCGTGGACCCTGAAGTCTGGACGGTGCAGAATTTCCATTCCCTTCACTCTTAGGTTAAAAAAAGGAATGGGGCGTATTTGTGGAGGTGCCATCTGGTGTCATCCAAATAAATAATTAGCCAAATCGTACTTCCATCGTCATGGTGCTCATCTATGAATGGAAGAGGAACCCTTGCTGCCTTAATTCCTGCTCGCTTTGCGAAAGGGAGCTGGGATACCCAAGTGGCATTAGAAACACAACGGACATTATTTACTTTACTACAACAGCAACAAAATCTGCCTTTTCTAATTCATGTCGTTATTATTAACTATCTCACTGTATCGATGATTGAAATATTCGCCGACATGTTTGTAAAAGGTTTATTGGTAATTCACCAATTTCTAAAATGTGCTATAATTGGAGTTATGCTTATATGATACTAAGGAAATAAACTCTGCTTAAACAACAAAAAGTATTACAACTTGTATTCAAAATAAATAAATTAATGATAATACGGAATTTAATTTCTAGTACAAGCTCTGCTGCCGAAAAGAAAAACAAAACTCGAAAAAAGTTAAGTGAGGATCATAAAACTTACAGTGCTTGCGTATAGAAAAATATAATCACTAATTCATATTAAAAAAAAAACTATTGACTAGAATTAAAAAAAAGCAAATTCCAGTATGTTGTAAAAAGTCACCCTAGGAACCTATATACTGTAAACCAGCGGTTCTCAATCTTTTTTTCCCGCGTACCACTATCTTTCTTGCAAATCATTTTGCGTACCACAGCTAATATAACTTTAATATATAACATAGAACCCTAATAGATCATAGATAAATTTGTTTTGCGTGCACGCGTACCACCCGGTGAGGCTTCACGTACCACTAGTGGCACGCGTACCATAGTTTGGGAACCGCTGCTGTAAACAGTTCCTATAAAAAGACAAAAAAAGAAACTAAGTGTTTCTTTAACTTTACGAAGAACTTGTTTAAAATCAAATAATCAAGTTTCTTTATAACAGTTTCTCAATAAAATTCTTCTTCTTAATATCTGTTAAGTTACGTAAAACTGGACACTTTAGATCCGTGAATACCAGTTCAAAAATTGTCAAAATATGCATTATATGTATTGTTGGCGTGCGGTTTACTTTCAGCTCTGATGAGCCACGAGCTCGGTAGCAGGTCTTCCCGACTTTAAGCCGCGTTTACACGATGCCAGTTGAAGAGACAATTGTATGGAGACAGCTTATTGGCATAAAGTTATTGGGTACGCGTGAGCAATTCAGGCCAATTGGCGATCCAACTACCTGGATAGTTGTCCTGAAATTCAGTTGGCTCGAGGAGTAGACAGAGGACAATGAAATGGGCCCAGTGAGGCCCCCCACCACTCTAAATCACAGTTGTCGAGCCAGTTGGCGCCGTGTGAACGTTGCAGCCAGTTGATTTGCTTTGTGTTGTGCCAATTCACTCGTGTCAGTCAAGTCTCTCAGCCATTTTTCGTCATCAACTGCCCTGCCAATACATTCACAGTGTGAACAGGTTCTCTTCCGACTATCCTGGCCATGACATTCCCCCAACTGTCCAGAGACAATTGGCCTTGACAATTGTCTCTTCAACTGGCATCGTGTAAACGCGGCTTTAGAGGCATTGGAATCACAACAGAGTGGATTCAACTGAACTCGAGTCCAAATTTAAGTACCAGAAGTAGTGATTCAACACAGTCAGATGACACCGCAACAGCGACACATTACTGTTGCTAGCAACTTAGTGGCATGTTTTGTTTTTTGTTCTCTGTAATCTTCTTTTTTTAAGAGTTTGTAGTTTCCTGTTTTTAGGTTTTCAGACTCCGGATAAATTATTTCCAGGATATTCTTATGTATTTTCGGGCAAACAGTGTACTATCTCGGATACTAAGTCTAATACTCGGAACACCAAAGTTCTTTTTCTCTGCGTACTTTTAAGTAATTCGAGAAAAATAGTATTTATATTTTTCTCCCGTCCGCTTTCAAGCAAAAGTCCTTTACCGTTTTCGTACGTATAAGTAAAATAAAGTGACAAAATGTGTAATAAAGTGACAAAATGTTAGTGACAAAATTAATATTTATTGCTCTTGAGATAGTTACTGAATTCTGAAATTGTATAAATGACAAATATTTTATAAGATAACTGTCATTAATGTGATATCTAGTTTTTCATTATCTACTTAAAATGCTTCTGAACATAATTAATATTCAGTATCCTGTTTACAGTCGCCTGAATTAGAAGTTTTAAAATGTGATTTCACATAGGACTATTACAACACATTCAAGGCCATTGACTTATTTAAAGAACTGCATTATCACATTCACATTCCAGGAACTATCAACAACAAGAAAAAAAAAAAACTTAATCATATTAATGGCTATAGTGAAAATGGTATCGTGATTTAGTTTTATTCTCAATTATTACATCTTAGTGCACAGAAAGTTTGGATTACGCATTTCGTGTAGTAGTGCAGTAATGTTCACAATTTTAGAAATTAAAAAAAAACATATTTGTAAGCAAATCCTTTGATACAATTCTGAAGTTAACAATAATTCTTTTTTTTTCTGGATTGAAGTAATCCCCCCACAGACAAAATACAAGTTTGCCTAATTGATTATAAAGTGTAGCCTTTCAAAGCAAAAAGTACAAAATAAAAAATAATATCATGTAAAGTAAAAGGTAGCATTGGTTTAAGTCAGAAGGTATCCAATTACAAACGTGAACAGAATCTTCAAAAGAAATCTTGATTCAGTAAGAACGCACATAAAATGTGTAGAGCCGAACAAATTTTGAAACGAATTCATCTCTCAAGCACACTGAAATCCAAATGACGCGTGGCAATGTAACATTTCCGTACCAACTAACATGTTTATTTTTTAACATGTACTGAAAAATATTTTATAGAAGATCTCTATAAAATGTAGATAAAACATACATGCATGTCTTGTCAACACATCTGTTGACAAAGATGACAGATCTCCGACATATACATATGCATCCCTCACAAATACGATAAAAAAAATCTCACACCATTTTTTCGATTATTTTTCGCTTTTTCTTCATTTTTCTTGCCAACAGAACGATAGCCAAAAGTGCATTTCCATTTCTCTATGTCGTTGATGGGTTGTTGATCCTCTATAGCTTCTGGCGACGCTCTATTTTTCTTTTCAGTGTTATTTGGTTCTTAGTTCTGACGCGACGAGAAAGACATATGTTTGAAATGACTGTCCATTTGCCGGCATATTTAACCACAAGAAACAAATCAATCATGAATTGCATAACAAAATATGCTATCAGAGTGTTTTAAAATTATGATAAACCTATTCATAGATTTTCCTTTTTAGTTAAAAAGAGAAAGAAAGAAAATAGCACGGAATAGTGAGATATAAATAAATAACATGAACCAGTTCTTGATTTTTAAAGTACCTTTAAATGCACAAATAAAACTAAAGGAATAAAGTTAAATGACTCAGTTAATTAAATTAATGCTTTAAAGAAATTGAAAGAAGTTCCTCAGGTGAGAAAATTGTTTGATATACGGTGTGGGTTGGTCTATCTGTTTCTTCTGTGAACTTTCGAGAAAACTATCCACTTTGCACAAAAACCTTTTGTTCGGTAGACTTCCTCTAACACTTAAACTTTTGATTGCTGTATTTTTTGTTTTTTGTTTTTTTGAATTTGAAAACGTTTTTATTTATTTTGATTGGTTAAAAATTAGGCTCTTTAATTCTTCCATGCTTTGTAAATACTTGTTATTTAATCTTTATCAATGTAAACCAATCTCCCAGATTTGATTCAGAGTTATTTTACTCATTATGTATAATATGCTCCTAAGGGGCCTTGGTAGCCTAGTTGTTAGGATGTCGAGCTTCGGATCGGAGGATTTCGGGTTCGATACCCGAGACGGTAAAGACCCACCATGTACACTTGGAGACCGTGGACCCTGAAGTCTCGAGTCAGTTCTGAGGCTACCGGAGGGTGGAGATTTTCGCTTTCCTTCACCCTTACGTCAAAAAAGGAAGGTGGCGTATTTGTAGTAGTGCAATCTGGTGTCCTCCAAGTACATAATGAGCAAAGATGTACTTCCAATGTTGGTGCTCATCTAGAAACGGAAGGCGCTCCTTACTGCCTAAAATCCTATTCGCTTCTGCGAAGGGAAGCTTGGATATCCAAGTGGAATAAGCAACAGTATCATATGCTTCTAAATTGATTTTAAATTTAATCGATTTAAAACGACTTTAATAGGTCATAACTGTGGAGGAGGGAAACACCTCAACCCTTCTCTACAATCTGACCACGAGCGCCCTCACAGGGAGAACGCCAGAGAGACGTTAGAGACGAGAAAGCGATATAGACGTGCAGCTTTCCACTTAGAAGTAACCCTTAACTTTAGAAGTGTTTTCAACCACCTTGACGTAACCGAAATGTTTATTTGTTTCTATGTGTTAATGTGAATGTTTTAACTGTCCTGCCTTCGTCTTAAAACACTGAGTGATTCTTGGATAACGGAAGGGACTAACGGAAGAGACTTCTGCCACCCAACATGGTGGCAGATGTGAGTCTACCCAGGCTTAATTAGTACTTCCCACGACTCTTCAACTCGGGTGAGTCCGTTCCTTTATATATTTTTAGTATGGCGAAAATATCGCTTAATGACATACCTTCCATTTTAAAATCTCTCAAATGTGGAAATGCCAAAAGTGTTAAATTGTTAAGTGAAATTGTATCTGATCAGCCATTTGACCGATCAACACGTAGAAGACTAAGACAATTTACTTCCTTCCCCGATGATTTCGATATTGAAAAGCGTAAACAAAATCTTTTAGAATCATTTTCTTTAGCTGACTTTATCTCTAAGTGCAATTTATTGTATATCGACTGTTCCGGTTCGCAAGAAGTTTTATGTGACATAATTTTTGAATATCTTTCTAATTTAAATTCCTTTCAAAGCACTATTGAAATTTTTTCTTCTGATGACGATACGAATGAAACCGAAACCTTTTCATATAGCAATCCTTTCGTTCTGTCTGAACACGTGACCTTGAACAACGCCACGAAACCACAACACCTGTCTCCCCCGCGCCAACATTTCGTTTGTGGAGGAGGGAAACACCTGAACCCTTCTTTACAATCTGCCCACGAGCGCCCTCACAGGGAGAACACCAGAGAGACGTTAGAGACGAGAAAGCGATATAGACGTGCAGCTTTCCACTAAGAAGTAACCCTTAACTTTAGAAGTGTTTTCAACCACCTTGACGTAAACGAAATGTTTATTTATTTCTATGTGTTAATGTGAATGTTTGAACTGTCCTGTCTTCGTCAATAAACCTGTGTTCGTATTAAAACACTGAGTGATTCTTGGATAACGGAAGAGACTACACCCAACATAACTTATTTTGAATTTAACACCAATTCAGTGAACTGTACTTCTTATGAACCAAATAAATTCTTATGAAGCTTGAGAATGCAATGATTGTACTTTATTATAACCACCTTCGTTTTGATACTGTTTTGTTTGTGACTCAATATGTTTTTTTTTTTTTTTTTGCCACAAGATAGCTAACTTTCTGATAGAGATTTTAATAACTATAAAAATTAACTAATCACAAGTAAATAGTAATCAGTAGCACATTTTTGATGTCGGAAACGGTACACAAGTATATTTATTTATAACGGAACATATAACATCGTTTCACATGAATGGTTCTAAATCAAGCAATCAAGACAATTCCAAAAAGCGTATAAGCTTTTTATTTGTGAGTATGGATGCTAAAGTGTTTTTATCCGACGTTAACATTAAATCGAAATAAGGAATGTTTTAAAATTATATTTTGCAATCTGTAACTTGAATAAAACTGAATGAATCGGGGGGGATATTTTCAATGAAAATTTTATATATTTGCTTCAGAACGACAAATCATACCTGCCTGCATAGTTATGGAACGCACGAATCATACGTGCATAGTTATAGAACTTAAAACCAAAATTAACTTACAGAATTTTATTTGATATATATGTTCTAAATATGGTACATATCATATAAACCGGAATGTGAGTACTAAAGAAAGCGTTTTTTTTAAACGCGAATTCAATATGTATATGAAAATTTCCTACAAAACTGCGACTTTATTCCTTTTTTTTTCTTCTTCTTAACCGTACCATTATTTCTTTGTTATGTTATAAGTGAAAAACCTTCATATTATACATAATATATTTGCTATGGATTTATTTCAGTACAAATTTTAGTACAAAATGTATATACAAAAGGGAACTTATTACTGTTAATTTAATTTAATTATAAACCTCAGCAATTCAATATTTAATGCTTCATACTTAAACAATCATTCATTTCTTTGATCTTGTAAATAATAATGTATATTTTTTACGCAAAACAAAATTATGTCTTCACTAATATTCCGTTGAAATCGTTAATAATATTTGTGAATAATTATTAAAATTTATCTTTGTTTAAGTACGAGTGAACAACATATTTAGTTTTTTCTTCCCGGAAACAGTTTTAAAACATATAAATCTAATCAGTTCTGCATGCAGGATTTAAGATGAAAGAGCCTCACATAGAACAATATTTAATGTAAAAGATAAAATATTATGAATAAAGTGATATCATTGTATCATTGCAGCGTTTATGGTTTTTATCATTGCCTAATAGATTTAAGAACAATTTTAATTAACAATGCTTCTAAATTACTCATTAAAAACGCAGTAATTTAACTACAACCCGTTTTTAAAAAAAATAATGTCTTAGGTTCGAATTTTAAAATCGTTTGTGTTGTGATTTTACATCTAATTGGCAAAGCATTTTAAAAAAATCAAATTTATAAGCACAGTACATTTATTTATTTTATTTTGAACTCCTTATGATAATTGTTATTTGAAAGGAAAAATTATTTTTGTTTGTATTTATAAGTTTGTTACGGCACGGTAAATGTGAACAAACAATATATCTGAACTGGTAATAAAAATATTTGTAATAAAAGTAATAATAATCAAATAGAATAAAAGTAAAATGCAGGACAAAATGTGCTAAGCATATAAAAATAATTTCAGTAACGAAAGGAATATGGAATAAAATGAAATTTTCGCTCAACTTGACTATCACTAGAATAAAATAATAAATTAACTTTGTGTTAAGTAAACTGTAATAAAAATTTTCACGTTAAAAAAGCTTACTTGTGCTTTCTTAACGTGAAAATGTGAAAATGTTTAATTGCTGTTTATCATTAGAATGAAGAAAAAAAAAAAAAAAAAAAACTGCATTGAAAATACGTTAGTAATTGCTATAATTGAGACAGTACGTATTCGAAACTTTGTAAAATGGCTTTCTGAAATAGAATTTAATTTCGTTCGTGCAATGAGTTAGCCTAATTAACAACATAAAGTTAGTTTCAGCTTTGCCAGAAGATAGTCCCAAACAATCAGTCTTGACTTTGATAAGAAAGAAGTATGTATTTGATTAGTATTGAAATAATAGCACTAACATTTTTTTGTGTTCTTTGTAACAACGCAAAGATAGATATGTCTCTTAAGGAAATTTTACTCACTTCTATGTAATATAATTATACGAATTAATTTTAAAAATAAAAATGTTTTCATATAAAACAACGTTTTTCTTGCGCACTAAAAAGGAAGAAAATAATTTTCCTATGAGTCTGGTAGAATTTCTAAATTAAAAGGTCACATTATGGTAACAGAGTTTCTAATTCTTAAAAAACGAAAAAAACGTTGGCCGCATGAATTCTTTCTATTATTATGTTATGAATGTTTGTTATACAGAATCATTGATGTATATAGAAAGTTTTAATGAAGAAATACTATGCAAATCAATTATTTTTGATGCTATATTAATTTTCTATGACATTATGATCAGTATACATGGGTATAGGTAAATGAATCCTGATCGAAGTTGTGATTATGATCTGTTAAATATAAACAAAGATTGTGTTTATAGAAGTATTTTCATCCTAAAATTTTGTTCAAGATATGCATAGTTCAATTCATTTAGAGTAAATCTTATTCATATCTCCAATGAAGGAAATTAACTATGATATAATGAAACAGTATTAACCAGGTTTTCTTTCATAAAAATTTGAGAATGTTAGAAAAGTCTTGATGTTTGAGTACATGCGCCCAACGTTTTTCGTTTTAAAAGAATTAGAAACTCTGTTACCATAATGTGAGCAATTTTTTCAGAAATTCTGCCAGGCTCATAGGAAAATTATTTTCTTCCTTTTTAGTGCGCAAGAAAAACGTTGTTTTTTATAAAAACATTTTTATTTATGTAATATTATTTTCAACTTTTTAGTTTTTGATGGGTGAAATTTCGCAATCTTAGAAATTTACTCAGAACCTCGATGTACAATGCAGTTACCCTTACTACAGAAGTTAGCGTTCGCGAGCGCCGCTACTGAATTTTGGTGGCAATTTTCGGAACTAATAGTCATATTTAATTTTATTTTATTGTAAATACAGACTTTATTATTGTCTTTCCGCTGAAATCTAAACTGATGTCTCTTTATTTAGAAAATAAGTTTGATATTAACATTAAGCCAACACTATTCACCCGGAGTTGAGGAAATTGCTAAATATTATTTTTGGATCAAGAAAGGCCTTAACAAACCGAACTAAAAAGCTCATAACTGGCGTTCTTATTAACTTAGAAACTTCGAACAAATTTCATCTTGTGCAGAAAAGTCAGCGCTTTCGATCAATATATTATATAAATATATGCAAGGTTTTTTCACCCCCATATTGGGGAATTTACGTGGAAATTTGAGTGAAAATTCGAATAAAAAAAGAAACTACCTGTCGGATTTCTTATGCGTGGTAGAATATTGCGTTGGTGTTGAGCTACATGTAAAGTTTCAGAACAATAACTTATCGGGAAAGGGTCGAAAACTCGATTGCGAAATTCCGTGGACAGGCGAGTTAAGAAAAACGTTGTAATTACCTCCTAATTTAAAAATTACCTCCATCAAACGACAACTTGCAAAAAATATGAGCGATAGCTTACTTGAATTTGTTGTTTTTCTTTCTTTATTTATTGTTTACTTAATCACACATTTCGGAATCATTTGGTTTTTTGCTTTTGAAATGGGATTCTATTTTGTAATGATGGAATGCGCAACACGTGCTTACTAAAATAGGATTCTTTTTAACCTGCAAGAGAAGCGCTATTGCAGTTTTGATTAACTTTTTAATTCCTGACATTTCCTTTTTCTCAATCATGATGGTATTTATATATTTTATCCAAAGAAGAGAATAAATTAAGCACTTATTACGATATCTTTAAGTGCAAACAGTTTCAAAGAATAATTTTGATGTTGAGACCGACAAAAAATCCAACTTTGTTTTAGTCTCTCCCACTTTTTAAGCGAGACATTCTTCTGCGCTAACAAATAAAAGAATTGTTTCTTCACTTCAGTTCTTGATTGGTCATAAATATCTTTAAGAAGGTCACAGACAATGCACAGAAGCCTCTTTTGACCTGACCGAATCGTGTGCAGAATCGCTGAAATAATGCGTGACTTATAGGTCGTGAACTGCATGCAGCGTTTGTTGTTATGTGACGAAAATAAAACTTCTTGATACTTACTTTTAAACCCGAAAGAGTACTGGAAAGTCAGTTTTGCATGGTTCCTTTATTTTCGCAGGAAATAAATTTCATGGGGACATTGTTTTTATGTTATTTCTCTTCATCTATTTATTTTTCGTATTTTTATTTTATTTAATAGTGAGTCCGCATGCATTTCGACCGCTCATCTATTTATTTTTCGTATTTTTATTTTATTTAATAGTGAGTCCGCATGCATTTCGATTTTAAAAAAGTTTCAAGAACTTTTTTATATAAAGGACTTTAAAACTTTCTTAGGTCTTCGGGCTTTTTTTAAGATAGTTTTATACGCCCATCATCGGACAAACATTTTTAACTGACTGTTGTCGCGTATCTAATTTTTGACCAGTATGAAATCAACATACATTTCTCCTGATGTATACGTTATTTGAACTTTGTAATGTTGAAATTTCTCGAGTACCAACAAAGTGGCAAACTGTAAGAACTGGAAGATAATTTCAAGTGATCAGTTTTCGTAGCGAAATTTTACGACAACTAGGATTTTAAGGTGAATAAATAAATAAAAAGTATATACCATTGATTTAATACTATATTTTTATCTGCCTCTGAGGCAATGAAATCGGTCAGCTTTACCAAGGACATGGTATAGTGGATGTCGGACTTCTACCTGGAAGGTCGTGTGTTCCACACCCGCTGAAGTCCCACTATATACACTTGGTGATACGTGCATGTAAAATACGGGGACCCACTACCTCGCTCCCAGATGCAGGCCATCCATAAGGCCTAATGCTAATAAGGAGTTTGGAGGAGAAACGTCCGCTTCATCAAAAATATAAATAAATAAAATTTTAAAAAATCGTCTGACAAAATTGTATTTATTAAATTATGAAAAAATACTTTACAGCAAGCATTTATTCGATTCAAATGACTTTTTTTTTTGTACAAAATGAGTTTTATTTTTTAATTTGAACCATAATTTTTTTTCTTGATTAATGCAAAGAAATTTAATGGTGCGGAGGAATACTACCCAATAACATTTTCAACCAAAAATGTCCGCGAGGGTATTTTCAGTATTTTGGACTGTTTCACTCACAGCTTCCATGCTTGTGTGTTGAGCGTTTCTTCTTCTTTTATGCACTGATGAAGAGGCTCCATTTGTTGCTTCGAAATAGCTATTTGCGTTAATTTTAATCTAAATTTGTGCTTTTTCACGTTGTTTTTCTTTGTACTTACATTTTTGCACAAAGTATTTTGATCATTTTGTCTTATATTTTGGACTGTTGTTTGAGCCAACGATATTTTCGTCTCATAACTGTCGCCCCTATCCGTTCTTATTCGCTCGGTTGGAGGATAAGAGGCATATCTTTCTGACTCTTATCATGCGATACACTTGAGCTTCTCTGCACTTTCGAGAACATTTTCTCGTTTCCCTGTCTTGTTTATTCGCTACCATTACAAGCTCGTAGGATTGGATATGATTTAGATGCTTCGTGTTCTGTTTCCTGGAATTTGAAGGTTACAACATAGCAAAATATTTTCTCTCGAATAATAACCTTAAGAATTTAAGATAGTAATTAAATGGTGTCCTTAAAAATATGTGGGTGATTGTTCCACGCTGTTATTAGTCCAGACAGAAGTGATAGGTTATGCACAAATATTAAACTAGAGGCAAATGTTTTATTATACAAAAAGAAAAAAGTTTTTTAAAATTAAAACCTAAGTGTTTTTCGAAATAAATATTTAGATTTGTAGGAAATAAAGCAATGTAGCCGTAACTGTAGCTGCTACAAGAGAAGCTGCTCTTCAAAATAAAATCAAACAGTAAAACCCCTTCTAACGCATGCCCTTCAAATGAATACACCTCTCTTAGGCGGATGGTTCCTGGTAGCATAGTATTGAGCCTAAAAAAAAAGCATTTTGCGGACGCAAGTTTATTACGGACAAATACCGCTGGTGTCCGCTATAACGATCTTTTACTTTATAAACATTTTACATAGTAACGCTCAAATTATGTTTTAATAGGATCTTGAATATTATGTTTTGAATAATTTTTCATATTTAGTAGTAGAAAGGGAAAGTATTTTTATTTCAGTCATAATGGTTGACGTCGGGTTTCTTCACCTGAAAGGAGCGAGCACCCGGACTCTGTTAATGCGAAATTGCACTGGGAATTTAATTTATCCGAGAGGCATCCAAGCCAAATACCTACTCAAGGGATGTTTTACATGCCGCATAATCATACGACATGGGCATAGACGATTTTCTACGTCTTGGAAAATCCACCGACACTGCCAGACTCGATACTCAGACCTGGGGCGTGCGAGCTCCACGCCTTACCATGACCCTACCATGCCGGCCTCATTTAACACATTAAGAAGCATTATTAGTCATCTGGCTGTTGATTGGAATAAAAATTATGGAACAAAATATTCCAACCGTTTAGGAAAATGTTTGTTTAAAAATAATAATGCGTGAATAAATTAAAGTTGAATTGCTAAGAATTCTCCTAGTTTTGATTTTTAAAGCATATATTATATACACCAACTATCATCACTAAATTACCTGACTCTTTTAGTTCCAGAAGCAAAAAATAATAAATTACCAATCTACAAAGAGCCCAAAGCGAAATTATTTTGCGGTCTGGGAAAATGTTAAAAATCTCCAAAGATGAAAAGGCATTGAAAGCATTGAAAGAAAAATATAAGAATATTTTCGGATGAAACTGGTTGTTCTCTGATTTTCATTTCACAAAAAATCTCCTTTAACTATTGCATTATTATGTCAAGTAAAAGCATCTCATAGCGTTCAAGTTTTAGATTAAAATTACAGGTTATTTATGGATCCAAAGAGAGCTTCAAGTGCTTCGTAAATCTTTTGTTTGTTGAACTTTGTTTGCGAGCCCTGAGGAGAATATTATACATAACTGCAGTATAAAGGAAAATGTATGTGTCATTTCTGTCTCTTAAATGATGTACGACCCGAAAACACCCTTAAGAATTCTTTCTACAAAAATATTCATCAAAACATCTTTCATTTCTTATTTTTTCCGCCCTGAGATCATTCACATCAAGCTCTTCAAAATACAGAAGTAACTGAAAAAATCCCCCTCAAAGTTAGGTATTTATACTGTGGTATTTTTTATTTATCTATTTAGTAAGTGACTTTGAAAAATGGTTTGCTTTTGAATTATAAACTTCCACAGCCCTGATCATTTAATTTAGATCGCCATCGAAAAGAAAAAGTCAAATAAATTCAGGGCTTTATCGAAGAGGTTTATGAAAGACGACTTTTTCATCTTTCAAGACTTGTCGTACTAAGGATAAGAGCAGTGCTGAGCACAATTTTTTCAGTAATAGCCTGAAGAGACAGGAAAATAAATATCTTTCGATGAAAGAAATTTTCTGAAAAAGTTTTGCTTTTAAACAAGATTTTTTCAGATTTTTATTTTGGTTTTTTTAAGTCCGGAAAATGACGAAATTCTTAAAAATATATCAACAAAGCGCTCGGAAGTTGTATTTTCTTTTGTTATAGGTTTAATACAATTATAATTTGAATGTTTGTGGTTGTATGCTACTACTTTAAAAAAGGGTCAATTAAATATGAAGGTACTGATCGATAGGATTTGCATTCCCAAATAAAATTGTTAGTTCATACAAATATAGGATTGTAAATAATAACTGCGGAGAAGAATGCAAAAAACGAATTCACTTCGTTTGGTATAAGCTCAAAATTAACCAAACTAAATGAAGCTCTGAGAAAATGAGAAAAAACAAATGAATTTTATGTCATAAATTTTGCTCTAAAATAATTCTAAATAATGATATTTATGCTGGTCCATGTTTTTTCTTGAAAATAAAAAAAAAGGAAGAAAAAACAATTTTGGAAATAATGTATCGGGCGGGAGTATCATGACTTGACTACTTTCACGACGAAGTTCTGAGAAACTTCGACCACCATCGTTTCCGAAATTTTTGCGCGTTTGTGTAGTTTTCTTCAAACTCTATGTCTTTTGCCGAGTCATTGTGTGGCAAGGCTTTGGTTGAATGCTGTGAAAACTGCCTGCAGATTAATTTACGTACAGAATGTATATTTTTATGTTGGCATATTTGGAATAACTAGTTTCGTCTACGTTTAAGGGGGGAAACAAACGTCAAACGCAGTTTTAACATTTAAGTGAAATAAAATAAAAGTAAAACAAAGACAACAAACGGTACAACGAAAATGTTAACGGTTTTCTACCGCCCATGCATGACGCCCTGAAAAACCGCACCCTTAGCAAGTTTTCTAAACGATTTTTATGACTAAACAAAACAAATAACTTATTTCTTAAAAGAACCAGATTTTCACTCATAACGTTTATTACAAAAGAGAGGTATGTTTCATGCCGACTAGATCATTAGAAAATAACAATTTATAAATATATCTTTATTTATATGTTCACTCATGTAGTTACCGTAATGGGCTTTTATTTTCTACATGTGTATTCCTACTGTTCTATGCTTTTGCTTGAATTACTAAAATGATTAATTTAAGCCTAAATTGGTAGTTAACGTAGTTTTGTTTTGCCTTGTATTCTACTATTTTTACAGTTTTTAAAAAAGAATACATTTGAATTGTAGCCACATATTCCTATTTGTTTCATTAAATTACAGTTCCAAATCTGTACTATTGATAAGAAAATCAGATCACGTATAAGAGCGCCTGTACAAAACCATAGTCATTGGTCAAGTCGCATAGTTAATCGAAATAATCGAAAGTTCTTTCTGTTTTAATTTAAGTTTAGTACTGTGCTAGCGAGCTTTTACTTAAAAGGGTAGTTCATCGAATGAAAAAATGGCTGTCGCACTTCCTCGGGTCACAAAAATTTTGCGTTTATACAGTTTTTGAGCTGTCTTGATCTTTTTTCGGAGTATTTCACAGCAAGATTTGTGAATTGTAAAATTTTTTCAGATACCTGACATAATTATGACTGTAAAATCTGAGTGTTTTATGAGTATTTTTTGGAAAATTACATCGGGTAAAGTAGATTCTTATTTGGAGTAACGACTAAATGTTACATTCTCTTGGGAAAAGCGGAATAGGTAAAACTAGCCAGTGTACGATTTTGCACCAACTAATAAATCCCACGATTTTTTCAGTTTTCGGTCATAGTTCGAGATTTTTAATACTTCTTGTACTGGTAAAATTATGTATATATATATATATATATATATATATATAGAACGTAATACTGCCGTGCAAAGCACAAATGTCGTCTCTGCAGCTGAGCTCAAAAATAGATATGTATGATTAGGGGGGTTGCGTCTCCATGTATTTGATTAAGATAACACTCTTTCGATTTAAAAAAAAAATTCTCATTCACATATGGCCACAAAACATTGTATTTAAGTATAATACGTGACAAAGAACCCCCTGGCAGCAATAATTCAATTTTACCAAAAAGTGCACATACGATTTTTGTGCTTAGCGCGGCAGAATACGTAATAATTTTTATAATTTATAATTATATATATATATATATATATATATATGTATAATATACATCATGCAGTTGTGTATGTGCATATTTATGTGAACCTATCTATCCATTTCATTTGCAAAAAGCCTGCAGTCAAGAAGTTGAAGTGGAGGTCATTTCTTTAATCGCGTGCGCCTCTTTCAGTTTGCTACGGGCGGATGGGGAAGTAATAACTCATTTGTTGAATCGTTTTTGTCCGTAACCGTTTTCGGGCTTCAGCCGAGATCATAATTATAATAATGGAAAATGAAGCCGTCGCCGTTGTTGCCACTAAGGTAATGTGGTGTGAAGTTTCGCTGATTTGTATTCAGTGCTTAATCGAGCGTTTAAAGATAAGGTAAAAAAGATAATGTTTGCGTAGATGATTTCCTCTGCTTAATTGCTACCAAAGGAGTTAAATTGATGGTGGTATAAGTGAGCAACGGGGCATGATCGCAGTTATCTTGTTGGAAGAAAGCGAAACCAAATTTAGGGCAGTGGATTTGTTTTGAATAATTTAGAGGCAGTCAATCCAAAACAAACTGGAATGAGCTTTTTTCGAGCAGAAAGGAATCTTAAATGAGATTTTTCGGTGATTCGTGGAAAGTTTTGCGTCCAAAGCAGAAATGAATAAATTATGCAATGCTTTGCAATTATTATTGATTTCTTCATCTTTTTTTCAAAGGCATTCGCTTTTTCTGAAACGATACCAAACTCTTGAAGACAGCTATTTCTTACAATGTTTTTTATAAAAACAATTTGAAAAACAATTCAATCAAATAAAATTCTTCAGTGCGTTATTTTTTTTGACATAATATTATTATTATTCATACTATTGATATAATTATTAGTCTTTTGCTTCGCGTGTAAGAACATTTAAAAAAAGCGTTTTCGTGCAATGTTTTACCAAATGTATTTTTGCTCTAAATTGTTCAAAAATGTCTCTTTTTTTTAAATGCATTTTTAAATTAGTTTATTTTTGTAAAGAATAATCTGTCATTGTTTTCTCAGTGAAAGTGCTTAGAGTTGCATTCCGTAAGTTTTGTTCTTTCTATAATTTCAGAAAAAGTATATTAAAACTGAAATGAAATTATTCAATTTTAAATTTTTTATAATATCTCCCATCAAAACGCTTTTCAAAATAGTTAGATTTCCATAACTAGGAACAAAAATACAACTACTTAATTATTTTATTTCTTTCGTTGCAATGTTCTCGCTAAGTTTTTCCTTCTCCGATTTCTAAATATTTTTCATTTATTTCTCCCCTTTCGTATTCAGTTTTACTTTATTTCATTAAAATTATTAACTGTTCCTAGTATTTTTTAAATGCACATGCGAGTTTCAATTTTTTATTTTATGTACAGTTATTTTATGTAAATTGTAATATAATATACAATTTTATATTATATTATGCACTATTTTTTTCGCATATCATTATTCATTTAAAACATGTCATTAGTTTTGGCACAATTAGAGCCCATAGTAGAAATTTAAAAGTTGAAAATGCTTTAAAGATTAAAATACTGAGTAAATTTGAGGTTAAAATACTGAGTTAAAATTGCCATTGTGTGGATAATTCTCAATTTAAGAAATAAATTTACGTTAGCTCGTTTAAAAAATTGAAAATATAGAAGAAAAAAAAAGGATTTGTTTATTGGTAAGATTTTGCAAAGCAAATTAAATTATTTTTTTTATTTATTTTACATAATTTTTCTGTTTTTACTAAAGCAATAAAAATTATTGTAAAGCGTTTCTCTATTTAATATTATGTCTATGTTTTCTGTTTTCTGAGAATATGTGTATTAAATGCCTTACTTTGCATTAACATTATTATATACATTAGGTTCAGGTATAAGGTGGGGGAAAAAGAGTCATGGGCGCATTATTCAGTTAGTTTTTGTGGAAAAAAATGAGATATGTACGAAAACTATGCAACTAGCACTATTAGCAATATACATACATTCATAACCTTGATTTGATGTATTTTGTCATGTACAGAGCTCCCGGTGGGTGTGGTCAGCTGTTTGTGGCATCACATCAAGTGAAAGTGGTTTATATTCCATTAGCTTTGTTTGTTTTCACCAGTCATATTCGAAAAACCAAGTACACAGATTTTTTTTTTCTCGTACAGTCGCTATACCTCTTTGCATTAATCATGAAAAAATAGAACAAAGTATATTAACATGCTTCTTATTAGCAAGTGAAAGGTACTGTCACCTTTCCATTTGGTCTTCAGATATCTTTAGGTACGTTTACACGCATATTGATGCAGAAAAAAACAATTGGAAAAATACCTTCTCATCTTTAGAATCGCAGTATCTTATTCTTTACGTAGGTATTTCGAGGAGAGTTGTCCGATCATGAAATAAGTGCCTGGAAATTCTTTATCAAACTTTAAAACGTCCCGTTTGTGAACCTCATGCTGCAAGCGAGGAGAGGAGAGATGCCTCGGGGGAACGAGTTAAGATTCGTTCGTTAGTTACACCATTTATACTAAATAACGTTTAACTGCTCTTGCACCAGCGTTAAAGAATTTTCTTTTTAAGTAATTTATATGCCAAATGCATAGATATGTTCTGATAAAAGTCTCAAGGACATACGATAAAATCTCAAAGGGATAACTTCAAGAGAACGAGTTATCTTTTAGTTCGTTAGTTACATTTAGTTGCTTTGAAAAATAAGCAACACAATTAATGGTTTTCTCCACATTGTTGCCAATATACAATGTGATGCCATTGATGACCGTAACTTTGTACACAAAATCTTTTATTGTTCCGTTTGAAAACAACATAAATTTAACTTGTTAGATTGACGAAATGTCTTCGAGTTTTAAGGTAATTCTTTAAGCATTTTCTTCAAAGCAGCCTCATGTATTTAACTTAACTTTTGCATTTTTATCTTTGTTTCAAAAAGATTAAATATTTTAAAGTATGAGGTGCATTTGAAGACTAGCCGGACTTCTAGGGGATTATATGTAAAGCTACATATAATTCCTAATTTATTTTTTAAAATGTGTATAAGAGCAAAATTATGGACACCTTCAAATATTTTACGATGTAAGAACAATTGCTCTAACAAAAAAATTTGCTGCATGCACAAATATTAAAAAATTGGGGTTCATTTTGCGTTGTAAACAATCTAAATTACTTAAAAAATAGAATTAATGATTTAAGATAATATTTTGATACAATGGAAGTGTAATACCATAGCATGGTTAAATTGATAAATCCTAAAAAATATACATTAGCAATTTAAAAGCTTATATGCTTCTTCAGTGCAAGAAACGCTTTCACAGAATTTTTTGAAGAAATTCTTTGAATTGATTTTTTTTTAAATTGAAAAAAGCAATAACATAATTTATATGGTAGAAAACATATCTATGTTTCATTTATTCATCTCCTTTATTTTTTAGAGCATAAAAATTACAGCAGAAAATTTAGACCATAAAAAGAAAATCAATGCGAGCTCTTTCTTTATTGTCTATTTTTCTGAATATGAAAAGTTTTAAATATTGAAGAAACACTCTACATATTAAAGTATATTACAAGGAGTCATGGTTATTCATAGCGGAAGATATAATATGTATAACTCTTGAAACTTTATGAAAGTCACTTATGTTCAAACTAAAGAAAAACCAGTAACCTTGCTTTTAAAGAAAATTCAAATCTGACTACATATCGCCTGGCATCTGGTGTAAGCATCGTTTTTTTTCTTTTTTTTTTTTTTACTGAGCATTGCAAATGGATGGATTTTCAATATTTAAAGCTTTCTCTATTCGAATGTCTTCTGAAAGATTCATAAGTAGAGGCGAGCTGAGTTGTATCAAAACGAAAATATTTATTCAACTTGATCCACTGCTGATGTTCCAGTTCATTATGCTTCAGAAAAATGTAAACGTATTCCTCTGGGAAAACACAGGTTTCTAGACTTCCAAATGGTATACAATCCTCTATTTTACTGCTTAGTATGAAACTGAATCGATTATCATTTCAATATTTATTTATGTGTGAAATTATTTCTTTGGAAAATCGTGTTTTGATGAAAAACAAAGCTTAAAAAGACATTGTGATTGTTTGCCTCTAAAGATGGGGAATAGTAAAACAAAATGGGAAACTAAATATTTTCAAAATTGAAACATACAAGTGAACGAATGAGTCATAACGTAATTTAAAAAAGCAAATAAATAACGAAAGAGTAACCAGCTGATTTTAACTTTCAAAACCTGCTGAGATATGAAGTTTTGTTGCCGATTGTTACCGATTTGTTCTAAAGCTTAAAAGGATGTCAGAGAGCAAAGGTACCCAAAAAAAACGTGGCAAAAATTGGAAAATAGTTCAAAATATGAAGAATAAAGCAATAGTGTACATCGATACATTGATACATACACTTTTTAGAAAACACAGTAATCTATACTTCATAATACATAATATACTTCGGACATAAGTGGGTATAAAATGCAGTTAATTTATCTTTTGATAGTTTCTATTATAGACTTCATTTCTAAATAAAGTTGTATAAAATTATATTTTAAAAAAATCGCACTCTTCAGTAAAGAAACTAACTCACAATGATCGTCAAAGTTTCAATGCACACGAAAAGCAAGTTTAGAGTGGTCATTGAAATGAGTTACCATAAATTGTCTCGCGAAACTCAAGTTTTAATCTCTACTGACACTGGTATGAAAAATATATCTTAAATATTATCATAAAATTTGCAGGTGCGCATGTAACATAACGATATGAACTTTGTGCAAAAATGGGAATAAAATGGATAATCAATGTGGGGAGCCCAAGAAAAAAAATAGCTTCATGTGAATTAGTGACATCCTAACCAGGATCAATTACATTTCTACCTTACAAACGAAGCTCATCCCCAGTATCACTAAAATCAATACTGAATTTCTTGATAATTAAACTAGGTTAATTGACAACTGCATCTTCACCAATATTTTTAATAAAAAGCAAAACCTCACTTTAACGTAAACAAACCAAGATTCGTTGATTTAAATCAGCTTGATTTAAATCATGATTTAAATCAAGTGATTTTTTTTTCAAAAAAATCATTAAGTTTACAATTTTAGAAAGTGTTGTAAAAATGAAATATGTTGCAATTACAACCACTATTTCAAACAAAACTTCCTAGGTCCATCTGTCTGTCAACAAATACTATATATATATATATATATATATATATATACTATATATATATATATATATATATATATATATATATATATATATATATGTATATGTATATAATACATGGAGAAAAGCTGAAAACACACAGAACAGTTACTTTTATTTTTCTTTATTTTTCTTGTGTGGTAAAAATTCATCATAGAAAAAAAAATATATATAAGTAATGAAAGTCTAAAAAGGCTGTTCAAGTCAGACTCCCATTTTCAAAATAATGGGAGTCTGACTTGAACAGTCTTTTTATATGAAGCAACATTTGTGACTTGCAAAAAAAAGGTAAATGTATGGTAAACACAATCAATAGTACAGTGAGCATCTATTTTCACACCTAAATAATTCAAAATGGAACGTTACCTGAGTATGCGTTTGAACATTTGGATTCATGACGGAGTCAGCCATCGGGCTTTATAGGGATTCAGAATTGACAATGTTCCCAAAAGTTTGCTTTATTTCTAAGTCACTATTGATAGAATGGTTGTGATAAGTCCTTACTGTTTCTCTCTTTTTACTTAGAGTAATTTAAAAGCAAAAACCGCTCTCTCTTTTATCTCTCTCCTTTTTTTTCTTTTTTGTTAAATATCAAATAGTACTTTCCGAAAGACATTTTTAATTATATATCAGTTTGAAAAACATAATACACGATCTTTTCCAAAGTTTAGGAAACATCAACAGTCACTGTTGATGTTGTTGCGAAATAAATTACTTTTTTTTACTCAGTATTAGTGTATTATTATAGGTATAGATTAATGCTGAGATGCACCTGTGGCAGTTACTTCACTATTATACTAAAGCCCAAATTATTCAAACATTATCTTACGGATTCAAAGATGAATAAAATGCTTTAAAATCTATTTTCCCTCCTCTCTTCATTTAGGATCAGAAAATCAAGTTATTCAAAACAACATAACTGTCGGAAAAATATTTTAGACGGATGAAGCTAGAGTTATTTGTAGAAACCTCTTCAGAAGAAATAAATATGACCTTTTCTGAAAATTCTAAAGAAAAATACCATTAAAAAAAAGAGTTTAAACATTTTTCTATCGTTATATTTTTTATTTCATTTAAATCTCGCCAGGTAACAAGCAGAGAAAGGGAAAAAATCCAGCTTTGTCAATAATACAACTTTTCATGAGGGAGTCCATATGGATGTTTTCCTGAAATGCTAAAAAAAAAATGTTTTCCGTCTTGTCAAGCAGACGACTTTCCTACCACTTCCGAATGGAGTCGTACGCCCAATTGCAGTTTTCGACTTCTTTTTATTTACTGCTCTTTTTTCCGTTGACGATACCTATGGTATATTTATTTTTCGAGTTTCTTCAAATCGGAAAATATCTTAGAGCAGAGATAAGAATGCGGAGAAAAAATAGTACATCAGTAAGAAAAAGAGAAAGTTCCGCTTTCCTGATGTTTCAAACACGAAAAAGTGTCAAAATGGGATGTATGAATCGATGAAATGTAGTGTCGATTTTGATACGGTTCGCAAAACGGTATTGATTACTAAATGATGTAGAATAACTGATAGCTAACCAAAAATTTAAAACAGTATTTATTTAAAGAATGAATTTCATTTCCGATACAATGCATTTTTTGTTTAGGAATTTTCATAAGTATTGCCGGTCATATGTCTACACTTTGAGTTTTCTTTTAAATCTTCATAGCATATCTTCTCTGATTAATAATTAATGCGTTACATAGATCTATAGACGCCTCTTTGTTCTACTCATGACCCTATTGAGTTTTTTAATATAAATATCTTTTGTAAAAATTTCAAGATTTCAGACTTTGTATTTGAAAACGAGAAGATGAAATAGTTTTTTATCGGTACTCATTGTCTTTTTACATGTTATTGGTTTTTTCTGTTCGTTCTTACTCAATAAGCAAAGGCGGAGCATCCAGCAAAAGAAGTTCAAATGGCGTGTTGTCCCAAAAGTGCAGTTACTTAAAAAACAAAATGTGCAATGGTTTGCACGGATTTATCTACATTAAACTACTTCACCTATCGCATCGGCTCAAACTGAACCTGCAATGGCCCAGAAATGGCATATCACCTGATGCGATACTTATTATTTTTTAGACTGATATCATTAGAAGCTGCGTTAGTAATATAAGCAAGCAAAAAGAAGTTTAATTAGTAAATTAATCAAAAGAGCAATGCGGGTTGAAATGCAAAAATCTTTGCGTCTCAGAAACCATTTTTAAAATAATAATTCAACGATTAAAATAAATTTTTTAAAGTTACAAAAACATACTTTGTTGTTATAAAATTAATCGCTGGCAAAAAAAAAAAAAAACAGTTATTAGGCAAATATTAAAAATTCTTTAAAAAATGTGTACTTAAATAATATTAGGAAAATCAACAAGAGACTCTCATTTTTGACAATCTGTAAAAAATTTTGATTACTTTATACATTTATATATATTAATATCTAGGCCTATAAGTTTCTTTGTACACTTTTTCCCCAGAAGTTCTTGCGGGAGTCCCAAATGTCGTGTCCCTTGAGGACAAAAATTGGAAAGGGGAAGCTACGCAATCCATTCGATTATCAAGGTCCTAACGAGGGACTATTTATTTACTTCCGCGTCTCCAGGGATTTCTAGTCGTGATACATCTTCGCTTATTCAGGTTTCCTCGATAAACTTACAGAAACTCTTCCCTCGTTTATTTCGGATGTTCCCAGGGATGTGTTTCTAAGCATGATTTTTACTTACACAGCGAAGTAGCTTTCTTTTTTTCAAATCAGATATGAAATATGGTCAAAGTTTCTCCGTATACACCACACACGTAGCTTCGTATGAGTGCATGAATGTATTTCACGAGAAAGTACAAAAAATCTAAATTTTGAATAAAGTAATGACCCGTTTTTGCTTGCATTCGACAAAACTTCGCATATGAAAACTCTGTTACACTGAATACTCAGAATGCATATTTATGCACAGCCCCTCGGTACGAGAGCTGACAAAACACAGTTGAAATTTTAAATTCTTTAAATAGTTGCGAGCTCAAGAGAAATTTTTCAGCGTTATGTTTATCCAGACTTTTAAAAACACTTCAACTGATTTTTTTTGAACTGAAGAAAAGCAGAACAAAAGAATAAGCGTTTCACAAAATGAATATAAAAACACGTGAAATAATAAAAAGCAGCTAAAGCTCCGGCTGCTCTCTGCTGACGTCATCAAATGTGCACTTCATACGAAAGCGCTTTTACCAACCAGCTCAGCAAAGGGAATGCTGGGTAATCGAAGAAATATATATCCGCTTCTGAAATACGCTTCAAAAATGGAAATACTCTTTCATCTTATTTCCAGCTGACGTTTAAATAAAAAGGAGAATTTTAAGAAAGGAGAAATAGGATTGGAAAGGCGAACGATTTTTTTCCATGAGCGCAATGTCATTTGTTTCTCATAAAAACTCCAACTGCACAAAATATATTCTTTACTAGATTTAATATTTCTTCATTTCAATATTTAATTTATTCCATCTAAAATATGGCAACAAGGTTTATTCGTAAAAATTGGGTGAACCTTGGAGTAGTTTTGCTCGAGCTTTTCCGTTGAGAAAGATGCACGAAAAGAAGATGCAAAAGAAAGGGACACATATAATTATTTGCAAATGGGCCTTGAATAAAATTGCGTCACGTTTGTGGTATGGTATTAAAAATAAACTAAAATATAAAGGAAATAGTTATTTTAGATTAAACAACGGTTAGAGGATTTTTAATTGCATTTAGCTTAAAAGAATGTTTTAAAATGTATTTATCGAAACAGCAAAGCCAGGGATATCAATCGTAGTTCTTTCCTACTTATTGTAGTCAGAGGGCTGGACTCGGAAACAGATATCAGAATCAGAGAATACGTGGAATAACACGAACGTGTCCTTCACTGTGCAAATAAGCTCAAATGTAGCCTGCTGCGAAAAGCGTCATGGGGAAATCAGGTCTAAGATTTCTGAATGTTAGCTTGCCGCAATCACTAAGTAATGCACATAAATGAACGCTTTAAAATGTGTTTAATTAGTCGAGCACATGACTCTTGAAATACAACAGGAATTTAAGCTGATTTTGACTTGCTTTTATCTATGAAACTTTTTGCTATATGCGTAACTAAGAACTATTTATGCATTATGTATTTTATATCCCATCACGTTTTGTGGCCAGCACTCGGTACGAAGCGTCATGGCAGATGAAAGGTACATTGCATCCTCAGAGTGTTTTACAAGTTGGCTGCAAAATTCGCCAACATTTCTCTTTACTCTATGGTGTAAAGAATATATTAAAACAAAAAAAAACAAAAAAAAACAAAAAAAAAAAAAAAAAGAAAGAAAGGAAAAGAAGGAAAAACACGTTTGCTCCAGAAAAACTAATAAAAAAATATTCTAACGTGTAGATAAACCGACTGGTGATCTTACGGCATCATAAAAATGTATATTTCCTTACGGTAAAATACGACATTTGATATATCTATTTTTTACTGTTACTAGTCATGTTTGTTTCGAGAACAAGCACTAACTGTTTCTTAGAACTTTTCTTTAAAATTATAACAACTTCTAGAAAACTAAACATTCAGACGAGTTCCTAAATCATTATATTGCAGCCTATCCGTAGAAAATGATTCAAAAAGTTAACAAGGTGATCTAGCAACCTGATAGATTTATTAGACATTACATAAAAATATTTTTTAACTGTAAGTATTAGACATTACATAAAAATAATTTTAAAATGTAAACAAAAATGTACATAAATTATACATATAACATTAAATAAATTTTAGAAAATGGGTTTATAATGACTTTTATAACGATTTGGTGAATATCCTTATGATTTATGTGGTTAATAAACGAAATGATATACTAGTAGCATAATAGAGTGCCAAATATTTAAAATAAACTAAATATAAGAAGTATAATATATGTTTAAAACCATTTATTGAAATTATATTTCTGATAGAAATAACTGCATATAAACGTGAAATGTTTTTTAGTTGCAAGAAATGACAAAAGGAATATATATTCATAAAGGTTAATTCATTAAAGGTTAAATTATTCTTCCTTTTTCATGTCAAAGAACTAAAACTGAGCTTAAAATAAATGAAAAGTGAAACATTTTAATAAATGCGTTAACACATACTTTTTAATTAACGACAATGCCACAAAAAAATGGAAGTAGTTTATGCAAAGAAAAACACATTACCTTAAAAGTATATTTCAAAAAAGTTGTCTTCCTCCCTCCTTCCCACTGAAATATGAATACTAGTAATTCATTAGAGCAGCGTTTCGTAATCTTTTTTCTGTGCGGAATCTTTTTTTAAGGCTTAGTTCTACCGTAGAACCCGTGTTACCTTCACCAGTAATAATATTAATAATATATTTTGGAAATGAACAATTTGCGATAAAAGTGACAATTTCATCAATTCATATTTAATGGTATCTAAAAAAAGTCCAAAAATTATTCAGACAAAAATTAGTTAAATTACTTCAAATTTCACATTCAAACAAGGTATTAAATGTAACACTATTTTACAGTGATGTATATAAGGAATTATCCTGCATTTCCTTGATCTTTGCGATTCCCTATCCTAATCAAGAAAGTGGCGACGTCTGACAGTTGCATTCGCAGTAACTATTTAAACGGGAGTAAAAGTTAGCCGTTATTCTACTAGCCATTATTTGTATTAGGCATAACGCCTATTCGAAATTTTATTGATTTTTAAATGTTTTTCTTGAATGTCATGAAGTGAACCCTGCAAGTTTCATGGAACCTATGAGCGATCTCTCCGGAACCCCAGTTTTCTATGGAACACAATTAAAGAAATGCTGCATTACATAGTTATAAAATTACAAAAGAGAAATATTACGATACACAGAATGCGTTGTTACGATACACAGAATGCGTTTGGATCTTGTACTTTTGGTAGTCATTTTTTTTTTTTTTTGATAAGGAAAAAATTGATCAAAATGTACTTTTTTCAAATCTCATGTTTTTATATACTTTAAAATATTATTCTCTACGAAAAATGCTCTCTCCCCCAACCTCCCTCCTTTTAAACATTTTAGATAAAAAAACATAACACAAGAAAAACTTTAGCAATCGTTTTAAGACGTTAAAAAAATTATTGAAGTAAATAAGAAGATCAGCAACAGTCTTTTTCAAACGTTAATGAAAGAATTATAAATAAGTTCATCCTTTCGGGATGAAATTATCACACTCAAAAATCCTAAACTTAAAGCACACACTGATGATTGATTATTTTGAACTTTAAACTAATCAACAGAAGTTAAAATCGAAAACACTTGTATTTCATTAGTATTTTAGTGCATCTTACGGATCCTTCTTTGAGTGCATTAACTAAACTAGTGAAACATTCTTTGCTCCACTCAACCGTTTCCAAGCGACAAATATTCCATTATAACCAGTTGTTTAATTGGAAGCAATTGCTAAGAGGCGTTGAAACATCGTTCACTTTCAGACTGCGAGCAATCTAAACCTCGTTGAAATTCCTGTGTGACTTTTGCAGCAGCATAAGGTACGACTACAAGCTTAGATTTTATTTCAAACACAGAAAATTCTTTACTTTAACTACGCTTTTCTTTTCCCTCTACTTTATGCGATCGTCTTTCTTCTTTCTTTTTTTTTCGCTTTCAGTTTCCTTATCCCGAGGGTTCAAGAGTAAATCTTCACTCCCGAGAGAATTTACCGTTACAAAGTCTAACGAATTTTCAGCGCTTTTCAAAAAGCGCTCTGTTGGAACCAGTGATGAAAAAAAAAAATACTGCTACAGCAAATTTATGGAGGCGGGGAAAAGATAAGATTTGCAAGGTAAATTGAGGATCTTTTCATTGGCGCAGACGATTTAAATCGCACTTCAAAGGAGCAGACGGTAATAATCTATGATTTGAATGTTTTCTTTCTGCTACTCTCTGCACTTCAACTAAACATTTAAATTTATCTTGATCATATAATTGTAAAGATCATATGGAAAAAAAAAAGAACTGATGCTTTTCATTTTGACATTCAAATTATTATAACAGTAAATATATCAATAAAATACATAAAATATAGCACTTCGTATAATTAGGGTTTTTCTGTTGAAAATTTTAAGGAAAAACAAAAGTTTCCAAATAAGTCCACCGAAGAGTACAAAATGCGAAAGGACAATCAAAACAAGGGATGAAGCATGAATTTTTTAATAATTTTATAAAACTGATTATTTTGTCAGAGCGAAGGAAATATTTAACCAGCATGTTTTTTTTTAATAAACTGCAAATATAATATCATTATCACTTTGCTGCTACTCTCAAAAAAAAGGGGGGGGGGTGCAGTGAGAGTGCAATACGTTTTGGAATTTCACCTCAAATTGCCAACTGGTTATTACCGGTATAATTGAAAACAATTCACCATAACGTAAACATTTAAAAATATCACTTCAGAAGTTCCTTCACTAATTTGTTAATTTTCTATCACTTTAATTAAACATGCAAACGGTATTTGTTTAATGTTCTCTTGCCTTTTCATTTAACCTAGGCTTTCTTGTATGTTTACAATCAAATCTGAGACTAAAACAAAACCGAGTAAACAAATGCAAAATAGTTCTTAATAGGTTTAGGTTAGTCCCAGTGATGTTTATTTAAATTTTATTCGTAAAAAAAATCCAGCAAAAACAAAGTGAAGTAAATACTTCTGTTTGGGCAACATTAATCTAAGCAATTAGTTACACTTAGTTACACTGGCCGCGGATCCAACTCCAGAAGATTGGTTACATTTACGCCATGGGGTAAAATGTTGTGGTAAGTAACCATGATTGGCATCATGCTAAACATTCTTTTTTTACTACTCTCTTGCCAGATCATGCAACAAATGCCTTTGATTTTCTTCAAACTTCGAGATAAGTTAGAATAAGTTTTAATCCGGGCCCCCCTCTGTTGCCCGAGATCTATTGCTGTGGGAATTATCAGAACTCTCCATAAAGAGGCATGACTGGGATACCAAGAGCTTAAAAAATTCAGTAAAATGAATCATATATTTTAAATCGTCGTGTTAAAAAAAGGTTGGCTAGAAAAAATTACACATCTGCACAAATACAAAAATTACAGATCACCAAATTCTGAGCATGTCCCTCACTAAATCTAACCTTTGTTTTAGCAATAACAATTAATTACCATTTTACGTCAGATTTGGATATTTGTGGTTACTTAATATAAAGAAAGTCATAAATAAACCGTGCGATAACTCTGACGAACAACTACATACACATTTTTTGGCATAATGATGTCCCAAATTTTTGTACTCAACTCATTAGCCAGGACTTTAATATACTGTGGGGAAATAAAATGCTACTAGAAATAAAAGAACAGCTAAATCAAACAATAAATGAACAAAAAAAAAATTTGTAGAACAACAATGATAAAAATTGAACTGAAGATTATTTTCGCTAGTCATTATTTCTTTTTTTTTTTTTTCCTTTAATTTAAGAAAGTAACACTTATGAAACAATGTAACAACCAAATCTTCCAATTGAAGTGATTTAATGGCAGAAGTCCCACGGTAGAAAAATTTTAAAGTCTTATAATCTCAGAAACTTTTTTCATTGATGCGAAAAAGGAACTCTTTTGTTTTAGCCATTTTTCATTTCAAACTATCGATTCAAAATTTCCTGTTTTTTCTTTTGCACTAAAAAAAGAAAAAAAAGTCTAAGAACTCCAACAAATGACCATTGCAAAATGATAAAGGTAAGGGTTCCAGTGCTAAGAAGAAAAACGGACTTTACTTTTCATTTTAACAAAAGAAAAATCTACCAAAAAGATGGATGTGGCAGACTAATTTTTTACATGTCTTTTCGCTGTAATGGTTTGGAAGTTTCGAAGATCGACAAAAAATGTTTTCAACGTAAAAGTCATTTTATAATGATTATCCGATATAAGTATATTAAAAATGTAGTTTTAACACGATTTATTTATGGAGATTTTGTCCTTAAGAGAATTTGCAAAATGTCAATGAACTTCTGAGTAATACATGAGTCCCATTCTTCCGTGGGTTATTTAGAATGAAAATCAATCTTAATAAAGAATAGATTTAAATAAATTGGATGCCGTCCAAACTTGTATCTTCATAATGACAATAATGCCATTTTCTCCTCTTTTCATCTCTTGTTATGCACACAGAGATATATAATGGGCATATCTAAAGTACTATATATATATATATCTTTCTTCTTTTTCATTAAAATTATGTATAGTAACTAAAAATGAAATATCAAAATTGTAATTCAATAGAATAAGAAATAAAATTATTTGCTCTGTCTCGCAATCATTTTGAAATATTTATTAAAAGCAAAAGTGGAATCGTATATCAAAATAAAATATTCTTGCGTACATTGTTGAGATTTGTGCTCAAAATAATACGGATAAAAGGACAGGCGTATATTATGGTGTATTTGCATATCTGAACATATATGAAAATAACCCACAAAACTTTGAGAATTTTTTTTTTTATTTCTGTTAATTTTTATTTTTAACTGATTTTCATGAAGATGATGACAAATGTTTCGATACGTCGATTTTTGTAAGATTAAAAAATAAATATTATCTTTTAAAAAAGGGAATTTTTATTTTAGTTCACAGGTCTGACGTTTTTAACATTGTCTTATCATGAATTTATTAAGCATATTTTTGCACTTAAATGCAAAGCAAAATTGAAAAATTTAAATCTTTTTTTTCTTTCAAATACACTTATTCAGTTCTGAGATCATTCACATTTTAAATGCAAGTAGAAGATCAAGTTTTCCCCTAGATCTTGATATAATCACGAAATGTTTTCTTGTGTAACTTAAAATAAATAAAAAAAATATTAATTGAATGAAACCAGGTATTGACCATTCGTTATTTCAGAAGCTCAAAATATTTTCGCATTAAAAAAGGGGTTCCTTGTAACCATGAAACAAAGCTTCTTGCATTTTCTTTTGCCACTAAATTTTCTTTGTTTTGTCCCATTTACTTTGTGCAGATATATTTACTATTTACTTATTTTATTGTAATAATTGCTTTTGACTTTTATTTATTTTATTTTATTTTATTAAATTTCAAGAGTTAATATCGGTAATAAGTTAAATATGGCTTTGACATAATTTAGCATATTCTTACCACTATTAAAGCTAGAGTTTTAAAAAAAGTAGTGTTTATTAAATTTAGCTTTACTCTAGAATATGGGCTTTCAACCTTTTACACCCCAGGGCCACATTAACACAATAGAAATCGAATCAATAATACTTTGTACTTTTTTTTAGTTTTGAAGTTACATGTTACATGGCTCATAACTAGGCTTGCCATACGTCCTGGTTTGACCGGGACAGTCCCGGTATTTTGCTCTTGTCCCGGTGTCCCGCCCAGTTTTATCAATGTCCCGGAAACGGCTGTAAGATGTAAAATGTAATGAATTTATGCTTTTAAGAATCTTTTATGAAGCCATTAAGAATCTTTAAGATGACATAGCATTAATGAGGGAGTCCACTGCAAGAGCATTGATTGTATGTAAAATAAACTCTTACGTTTTCTTTGCTCTGACTTTTATGCAAAAGTCAAGCTTAACAAAAACAGCTTCAAAGTTCATACTCAAATAGCCAAAAAATTGTTCATGACTTTTCCAGGTAGATCGAAGCAGAATTCCAGGTTAACGTTCCAAGAAAAAATACTTATTAGCAAATGCACTAATTGTACATTAAATACTCCCGGCATGACATTTCCTACAATACAATTATATTAACCTCATATTTAAAAATTCCACAAATGCTCATTAAGATAACAAACTTATACTATAGAATTTCAAAAGCAAAATGTTATGATACAATACTGCCATGAGATATTATCTTTTATATTTGCCTCCAACTTTTTATATTTTTTTAATTAAAATTTTAGAAAGCTAATTTAAAACTATAAAACATAAAATATAAAGAATAAATAAAATAAAAATTAGGATGATCCCAGTGGGGACAAATCAGCTTTATAAATCTATAATAACGCATGAACACAAATATTTAAAGAAATGCTGATGTAGGCACTTTTATGCCATGACAATAATATAATAAACACCATTACACAAAGAAAAAACCTATACAGGAAAAGGAAGGCGAGCTAATTGAGAATCTGACATCGCGAGGAGCGTAGGTTCCCTCCAAGGAGCCCCTGGTAGTGGAAGAAAACCCCCCAACCTTTTAAGGTTTTGTCAAAGATTTGCGTTATTCCCTGACTTTACCATGACTTTTGCAAATGATATCAATTTCCATGACTTTTCCAGGTTTTTCATCATTTCCAGGTGGAGTATGAACCCTGCATCTTGAAAAAAGTACTTTCAAGTCAGAAATATGAGTGATTTGAAAACAAAGAATAACATTGTTAACTTATTAATTGCTTTTTTAGTTTGACAAAAATGTTCTTTTTTTTGAAATGGTTTTTGTAGTTAGACAAAAAGTAGTAGTTTTAAAAAATAAGAACTAGTAATTGTTCAATTAAACAATTTTATGAAGTAATTTAAACTTTCTTTTATTAACACTTCTTTCTAGATGGTACACCAGGAAAAATACTCATTAAAAAGGAGAAAAAATCATTTTAAGAAAATTAAGTAGCAACAATTCTTGTTTTATTTTCAAAGGTGGGTAGACGAACAATTTAGGGTTATTCCCCAGACCCCCCGGCATGCCCATTCCATATTACTGTGTCCCGGTTTCACTAATCAAAAATATGGCAAGCATACTCATAACGGATCCTTAAAAAAATAAAATCTGGAAGAATCTGAGTTGTATAGATTCGTAATGTATTCTCCAAATTTTAATCCGTGAGACGTGCTCTTGTTTTTGATCTTGTGTTCTTCATTTGACTGAATAATTACTCGCATGCGGGTACTACCTAAAGATAGGAGACATTAACAATGCATGTCTAGGTATTCCTGGATACTTGTCTTCAGACACGTACCTCGAATATATGTCAGTTAATGAAGGCATTTGAAAACTTATGTTTTGCTGCAGTCACTCTGAAAATCTATATACGGAACATGGCCGAGCAAGTACATTTACTTGAAAATTTTACTCCTCGTCAGAAAACCGACAAGTAGAGGAAATCTACAAACGAGTTTTTGCTTTCATACAGCGTCCAATACTCTTTGCTAATGAATTTCTGAATCGATTTCGGCCACTTTCTTTTCTTTTTTTCATTCAGTTGGGGAGGTTTCATTTTCATTTCATCCAAAAGGCTTGGTGGGCCACTAAAGTATCTTCGAAGGGGCACTGGTGACCCGCGGGACACGGGTTGAAGCCCCTACGGGACCGTTCATAAATGATGTCACTTTTTTTTCAATATATTTGACCCCCTCCCTCCCTTTGTCACTAAGTGTCACACTTCAACATACCCTCCTCCCCTTTGTCACATGTCACGCTACATCACATAAGCATAAAATTGGTTTAGTTTGCTGATTTTAAACGTTTTTATAGGAATCAAAATGTACGATGTCACAGTTCTTGTTACCCCTCCCCTCCCCTTGTCCCAAACTGTCACACTTTCTTGAACCCCCTCCCCCCCTTGAAGCTTGACATCATTCATGAATGACCTTTACTTCAGAACAATGATTTCAAACTTGCGGGTGGCGACCCCCGCAAGTGGGGTCGCGAGGTACGTCTCATGAGGTCGTTATATAACTTCGAATTAAAAAAAAAACTTTATCATTTAGACAAAATGACTCTTTCTTATACTGGATATTATTTTGTGCTAAACTTAAGTGCATAACTTACACATAAATTGGCTAAAGGACGTGACTATTTTCCTCCTATTCGACCAGAATGAAATCTATCCAAAATATTTAAAAGAAAGACATGTAAGAAAACTACTTAAATAGTGTAAGGAAATATTCAAGTAATATAAGAAAAAAAGGAAAAAATATTCGAAACATTTTCAAGAGATACACATAATTTGTATAAATTCAAATAATTTACAGAAACATTCAAGTGAAAGCTGTGTCTCTTTCATTATACCGACAACCAATGTTTATTGGAATCTTTACATTACTGCTTGAGAGTAGTTACGCGTAAGGAGAAAAAAGTTCAATTGAGCCGTCCCTTTTGACTGGATTACAGCCAAAAACCAAGCAGCACTACTTTCCATTAGGGTCCATATATAAAAAAAATTTAGTTCAATGCCAAGAATTATATTTTAAGTTAAAGTGGAAAAGAAGGAGTGTTTAAGTAAAAAGGCAATCTTTCCCCTTCAACCACATGTTAAATTGCTTATTTTACACTTTGAGTGCGGACATTTGACATTTGGACGTTTCTGCGCATGGCAGAAAAGAACGAATCCGAGTTTCAGGGAAGTTCGTTTTGCCGCGTTTATTTATCACGCGAATCAGAATGTTTGCTTCACTCGTTGTTGAAAGCAAATAAATTTATAAACTGGCATTTACAACGAGCTCGGAAGAAATCAAGTATTCTAAACGAGCTAGAACGACGACAAAAACGGCACACTGCATATACGCATATACCAGCAGTTCATCCCTTGAACGTGAATGGATTGTTCTTGGCACGCTGCCAGGCAGATTGCTTTGGTTGATGGGAAGACTATGCAGTGTCCTTGGACATAATAAAATAAACAACTTTACAGTGGGGTTGGAATAAGAGACCTAGTTGAATATAACGTATTGTTTTTATGTCACAATACTTGTATGAAATTGTGTGTATGCGTGGACACACATAGATGGGGTTGCGGGTGGCTGATTTGATAAAAATGGGGTCGCGACGTGAAGAAGGTTGGGAATTACTGCTTTAGAAAGTATGATTATAATTGAAACATTGACTCTTATTTTATTGAACGAGAAGCATCCACCGTAGTAAACACTAGAAAATAATTTACTCACGAGCGAGATGACTTCCATTATTTTCCAAAAGACTTTTTTACCTCAAGGATCTTTGGACACATTTTTACATCATTGATAAAAATGCAATATATGAATTTTTCTAATACACTAATAGAAATTTCATCATGAAATTACTGTTAAATGACCGGCAGCAGTCTGTCCATCTAATTCACCGTTACATTTACGGTTTGGAACATTTTTCTATCTTTACGGGACCTAACCATTTCCAATTAACTTGGTTAAAAAGCCGTAAATACTAAAGTTTACGGTTTTATAACCATTTAAAAATGGTTTCAAAACAAAATTTTCACTGTTTTTGAACCATTTCGAGGCATAGAATCTTCGAGGCGTAGAAACCGTAAAGAAAGCTTGCAGGACTCGAACCCCGAATACGTGGTGTACAAGTCTTCCTCTCTATCCACTCGGCCAGCGTCATCACGTATGGCGGACGTTTATTTATCAATAAATCTTCTTTTCCAACAGGCAAACGGCCTTAAAATTGAGATTTCAGTTTTTGATTGGGTCCAAATTAATTTTTGCTCTAAATTTACTGTATATTGACGAAAATCCTTTTATTTGCTGCAAAAATTAAAATACAAACAAGCTTCAAACAAGCTTCAGCAGCTCAAATTATGGGTTCGCTCATTCGCAAACAGTTTGGGAATCCGATGTCTCAAATTTTTGATTTACGTGTGTATGTGTTTCTATTTAGTATCCACTGCTTAAGCCACTTTTTTTTCTTCTTTTTTTGTTATATACACATGCAGATTTTAACTGATAAATCCGTATTCCTATTTTAAAACAACGTACAACCGGTAAGGTTTCGCAACCAAAATGGAGCCCGATTCTTATTGAGCGCTTGAAAATTACGGTTAGTTAAACGTTCTTTACTATAAACAGAGAATAAACGATTTTTTTCGCAATCAACGGTTTGAGTACCATCTTTTTAATGGTTATACAACTGTTGTAATTAAATATGGTAAAATAACAATCAAATAAATGGTTATTTTACTATTTTCTTACGGAAATTTTTAACAGTGTAGCTTTCTTTAGCTGATATTTAATCACATCTGCTAAATTGTAAACTTCGGACGCTTTCGTTAAGGAATTATGAAGTTAAAATTAATTTTAATTGATTGATGAGTTGTTTTAGTAACAAAAAAAAAAAAAAAGAGCAACAAGTGTGCAACGAAATATATGTGCAATGAAGAAATGTGAACTATCAAATTAACATTTCGTAGTTTAAAGTAATTAAACGTTAATTTGAGTAAACTTTCATTTTTACGTCTTGTCAAAATATATTGTAACAATATATTCGCGGTTTATATGCTTATTATTATATTTTATTTTTGTAAAGTGCCTTATAAAAACCTGTTATATGTGTTCGAGAGTAATTTTAGCTCTAAGATAAACTTATAAGGGACCGTTCATAAATGATGTCACGCTTTTTTCGCACATATTTGACCCCCTCACCCCCTTTGTCACAAAATGTCCCACTTCAACGGATCACCTTCCCCCCTATGTCACATGTCACGCTATTTTGCATAAGCAGGATGTCACGCTTCTTGTTACCCCCTCCCTGTCACACTATGTCACAATTTCACGAACCCCCCCCCCTCCCCGCTCGAAGCGTGACATCATTTGATCACTAATGTACACACAACTGGCTAGTGTCTGCCAATTATTTTACTCATAATCGGAAAGCAAGATGACAATTCAGAAACAATCTCCATGTTAAACTCTGAGCTCATCTTAAAAATATTTACTGATGAATATATTTTAAAATTTATTTCTCATAACGTATTCCGATATCGATAATGTTTCATCGATTCGACAACAACGGCGCCTTGTACCTACGCAGAGACAATCACATAAGTTAATACGACAAAGGATTGCAAGATGTTCCGTGCTGTCATAGATGAAGCGTTTTAAATTAAACCAGCTCCTTCAAACGGAAGAATTCATTAAGATGCCGTCACAAAACTGGGGAATCAATATCTGTCACGCTCCAAGAATCTTATCTGATTTATGAAGTTAATACGAAATGTAGAAACCGAATAATTACAGTTTGCCTGCTTAACTAATGGGCAGCAAGAACTCTTGTTTACGTAGAATTCTCAAGAATTCGCTAAGGATCTGCGATTGCATACATAAGTAATGACTGAAATACTAGAGATAATTTATTGAAAAAAGGGACTGAGGACATGACATATGCAGAGAATTTCCTCAAGACGATAAATATATGTCGCTGGATTGTCCGATTTTTGGGAAAGTAGTATTTTTCTAAAGTATTTCCCCATTAATCCTTCTTATTTCCATCAAAAAGTAGAGACTTTGTTAATGTCCCTGGAATATGTGTTGGATGCCGATGTCTTAATGAAATACTGTCATTAATAATTACTCTCAGAAATGCCAAATGAGGATATGCGTTATAATTGGAAAAATATTTATATCAAGAGACTTTTACTTGAGAAGTAATCATTGCGGAATTCCATTAAATGGAGTCGACATTTCATTAGTCGTATAATTTGAACAGTGTGTTTTAAAGAATTTTCGTGAATATTATTTCAACAGGCGATTAATTATTATCCATGTATAAAAGTTTGTTGATTCCTATTGATTCCAAATCAACTAAAAAACCTGAAAAAACAGCATAATGATGAATATTTGAAACATAAAGGAGGCTTGTAGGAACAAAAAGCTATTTTCTCCGTATTTTTTCTTTTTTAAATTTTCCTTTTTAGATGATTTTCGGATAAGTATTCAATAACTGCCATGCAACATTACATGCCCCTCAACAATGCCCATAATCAAAAGAAGTTTTATTTACCGTAAATATGTTATGTGCAATTAGTAAGGCTCGACCGATGCATCGGCCTCGCCGATGCATCGGCGCCGATTGTTCAACAAAGTTCACGTTCTACACGTTTTAATGGTTTAAAGCTACTTTTTTTTCCATCGGCCATCAACTGATGGAAGAGGAGAATAATCGGCAATCGGCCATCGGCCGATCTCGGAACAATCGGCCAACAATCGGCATCGGCCTATCAGCCAAAAAATGCCATCGGTCGAGCCCTACATTTTTCTATACCGTTTTCACATTGGCAACGTTCGACTATCACATCTAAGGGTTCTGTTAAACAATTTTATGTATAAAAAGTTTAGAAATCAATGAAACACCAGCGATATCATTACAAAGTTTTTTTTTAAGAAATACAGTTAAAAGTATTTTTCAATGCATTCTACTTGCTGTTCCATGACATATCTTTTTACACCAAATGGAGAGTTTTATAAACCATACTTCAAATTCAGTTGAAAATAATTATTTTTACAAGAACGGTTCTTTAATGATGGCATTAAAAATGTTTTATTTTAAATTAAGAAAGTAGCAACCATTTTACAATCATTCCTAAAAACTGCCTAAAGGACTGAATTCAACCATTATTCTTCCGAGGAAAATAGCAACGTTTTATAGAATCACATCAATAAAATACTCGTGTTGGTTCTACTATGTTTTTGTTAAATTTTAAAATGCTGCTAAACGCACACAGAAAAAATTTAAATTTAAATTATTGTATGCTGAATAACTTTCTGTGTACGTTCAGCAGAGCTTTAAAATTATAAAACTAAATAATTTTTGTATAAGCCATGCATACATACAAAAATAAAAATAAATAAATAAAAAGAAAAGAAAAGGAAAGGAAAAAAAAGATATCCATATACAGAAGAATCAATATCCGATGCATGACTAATTCTGACTTAGCACCTCCCCTCCCAAGACAAAATCCGGGGTGCGTGTCCGCGTATATAAGTTTGGAAAGTTTTAATCAATTTTGTTGAGTTAGAATTTTTTTGGATACTAAAAGGCAGAAATTACTTTGTATAATTTTATTTACCCTTTCTAACAAATCAACATCATTTTACTTTATTTTACAATAAAACTAATATTCTTTTTTTATTAACTTAATTTTGAAATCTTTTTTCAGTTTAAGGCTAAGGTTTAGTTTAATCAATTAAGCTAAAAATACAAAATGATTGCTGTTTCATTTTTGTTTTACCTTATTAACAGTAATTTTGCATGTTTATGCAATTTTTTTATTGCAATTTAGTATTTGTAACGTTAATATTCAACTTTTGTTATGGTCTGTTTCTTTTCTATGTATCTTAAAGTTTCAACTATTTTTTTCATTAATTTTTTTTTTATTCGGAAACATTTTTTTTTTGTATGAATTATTTGTGGCTATAGGGAAGCGATCATATATGGCTTATGTGTTTGCTTAAACAGGCCGAGCACGAAGAGCTTTTGTGGGACTTCGGGAGACCTGCACCTTTGAGCGGAATCTGAACCGTGAGGGCACAATCGCAAGAAATGTTATACTTGTCAATAACATTCATGGTTGCAGCCAGGTCTCGAACTTAAACTGTTATTAGGGTAAACTTCGGCTGTACCTACAATGACACTGGGCAGCGTTTTCATGTAGAAAATTCCAGTAGATTACGTATGAGTTCGAATTATGTACAATAAATTCCTTAACGACCACGAATAGCGTATTTATTGTTTTCAGAATTATTTTCAAGCATGTATTAACATAATACGCATGTAGTATCACACTATAGTTTGGACAGAAGAAAGTAATGAAGCCAAACAGCTGATCATACTATAAATCAGTTTTCACTGTCATTAAAGTTACTTAGGAAAGTGTTATCACTCCCAGATCATATCACATGACACTTAATATGTTCCTGCAATATGCAGTAAAACTCTCCCAAGCGGACTGGGCTCCCTTGAATATTTCTTTGGCTTGGATACTTTCTGCTAAATTAAATTCTTAGTGCAGTTTCACATCATTTAGAGCTTAGGTTCCACCATCTAGGGGGAAACTGAGCGTCAAAATTCTCAAGTGATAATGGCATCCGCCGATACTGGTGCAACTTTAAAGAGTTCATGGCAGTCTCTGGGGACTGCACTAGGTCCGCAAATGTTAGTGGCCCATTAGAAAAGAAAAAAAAACACCTTAATAACATTTTAGTCTTAGACGAACATTTTTTAATTCCCGGCCCCGGCAGCACATCATAAAGTTTTAAAGTCTTACGCTGAAAACATCGAGTTTTGACCTCAAGGTTGAAATTTTTTATTTGCGTTTCTTATACTTTGAGCTTTTCTCTTTCCAAAACTGTTTTCATTTTTCTTCTACGTGCTTTAGAAAAAAAGTTATAGCTAAATTATAAAACATATCGTCTACTACTACTCACGTAATTCCAGCTTGTTTTTCAACGAACTGTAACTTTCAACTGCAATTTTCTCGAAAGTTATTTTTTCGCAATCCGTTATAATGATATCTGAAAACATAATGAATGTATTCTCACAAAATTTTCAGTGTTAGTTTTAAATAGTATCAGCTGTCATATGAAATACAATTTTTAATGTAAATATAAATTTTTTTATTTACAAGGGTTTTTATGTGGATTGCTCGTAAAAATTCCGAAAATCGACGCATTAGCGTACATTTTTCCTTATTATTTTCATAAATTTTAATATTTCTCTTTTATTTTGATTCATTTTGAAGATCATTGTTATTTGTAACTAATGGCTGAAAATAATTAATATTGCTGCAATATTTTTTCTTTTACAGCGTTAACCGTTTTGATAAAATTTAACTAAAAATTTTCCTCGTTTTACCCATTCATTCAGAAATTATAGTACATGGGGATTTTTTAAAAGTATTTTTATGTTCATAAACCATTATTTAACCAAAAAAGTATAAAGCATGTGCAGAAATTGCATTTTAAGAAAAAATGTGTTCCAAACGTAGTCGGTCATCTTAAGAGTCCAACTTTTGAGGACACCTCTTGATTAAGCACATATATTATTGTCCCGCTGCTTCCGCTATAGAGAAGTTTTACTATACTATTATATTTTGCAAGTTATACTACACTTAAAATCTAACACGTGACCTCACGTCTTAGCTTCACACTTTCATTCATTCTTATTTTTGAATCCCTCAACCCCCAGTGATATGCCTTAACTTTTATCACACAACTGCAGGTGTAGTTTGATTTTGCACTCTATACGACCTTTGACAATCTGAGAGCAGTTTCAGTTATAATCCGATCACTAAGTGTTCTGTCCCGCAGTGCCACTTGGGCTGAGCATTTGATGGAAGATACAACCCGTTATGAGATTAAGGTCCGCCGAAGCCAAACAGATACTGTAGTACAAGATAATTTGTTAAGTAAATGAGGGAAGTTAGGATGTTATCGCTGTGCATGTGCATACTGAGGGTGATTATGGCTCCCACTTAAGTGATGAATGCGCCACCTAAACTGCTCTGGAATTTGAGAGACGGTGAATAGGAACCATAGCGCAATTGCAGAATAATTCCTTTTAAAATAGTATTATGAAACATTTGCAAAGCGTTTGCCTCGAAAAAGGAAAAGAAAGAAAGAAAATTCTTACGATACTACTTCGCAAACAGCTTGAAAAATTCAACGTTAGAACAGACAAAACGAATCATACATAACATAACAAACATACATTTAAATTGAGTTGTGAAATGATCGTTCTTTTAATTATAATAATAATAATAACAATAATACTAAAGTAACAAGAATAAAACAGATTGGCGATTCTATCACTGCTTCAGAACAATCGGGGACCGTTCATAAATGATGTCTCGCTTTTTTCCCTTATATTTGACCCCCCTCCCCCCTTTCTCACAAAATGTCACACTACAACATACCCCCTCCCCCCTTTGTCACGCGTCCCGCTATATTGAATAAGCATTTTGTCACACTTCGTGTTACACCCTCAAATCCCCTTGTCAAAGTTTGCCACAATTTCACGAACCGCCCTCCCCCCTCGAAGCGCGATCCTTTATGAATGATCCCTCTCAAGCAAACACTCTTGACTCTTATTACATAAAATAAACAAAAAAATATCTAAAGCATCTTCGAAAAAAAAAATAAATAAATAAGAAGGAGAAGAAAAGAGAGAGAGGGGGAGAAAAAAGAAAGAAAGGTTTCTAAGGAAAAAAATAAGACCACTTGATACCGTCAACGAGTCATAGACCAAAAGAAACAAAGTGACAACTGTTAGCAATTTCATGATTGAGAAAGAAAAAGAACTAGTTAACTCATAAAAGGGTTTTTGGCTATTCTGAACTTTTCCCGAAAAATAACAAAATTCTTATATCGGATATTTCTTTTTATTTGTATTGCTATTTTTATAATTTCTGCTTGAAAGGGGAGGGGAGACTTATCTTTCAAAGGTTCTCCAAATTCAATGAATTGTTTTACTTAATTACTTCAATAACACCGCCAGGGTGGCGGAGTGGTAAGGCACTGGCCTCGTTCTCCAAGTTCGCAGGTTTACACTTGGCATAAGTCAGGTGTAATCCTGTCAGGTAAGGTGAATTTTCAAGATGCAGAAAATAGTCAGCGCCCATGTCGTACGATTATGAGGCATGTTAGAGATCCCCTGAGTATATGTTTGACTTTTGTACTCAGCTGAATTAATTTAGCATTTTGATCTCAGGTGCAGCCCTCTAGGGCAAACTGAGCATCAAAATTTTTAAGTGGTAGTGTCATCCGCTGATAGTGGTGTCCTTGAAAGAATGAATGCCGGTTTTCAGGGAATGCACCAGGCTCGCAAAGGTTCGTGACCATACGCAGCCCCATTAGAAAGAAAAAAAAAATGTTAACAACATTTTGTTGCTATCTATGATGCATCGATTGCTTTCATACAGAAGTTTTAGGAGTGAAAAATACGAGTTAATGTCATGCAATAAAAAGAAAAGCAACATCATATAAAAACTAGTTATAGCTAGTAGTTTAAAACCTCGGCTTTCTATGACCAAGAAGCCTCTATCAGGACTACGTGTAGACATACTATATGATAGAATTCCTTAATTTTAAAAAACCAGTTTTTAATGTAATGTAAAGTGTTTTCCCTTTAATTTTAAATAGCTTTTCGCTCTCGATTTTCTGAAAGAAAGCTGCATTGCCCAGAAAACTCCATGGCGCATGAAATAGTGCTATTCACACGCGATAAGAAAATTTTCTTCTTCGCGGAGGTGAGCGGAAAATGAAAAAAGGAGCTTTTATACCTTCAATTTGCGTAAGGAACAGTTATAAGTAGCAATGCAACAGTGACAGCTAAAACACAAATTTGTGTAACAAACTAAATAAATTCCTCTATACATTATTTTGGAAATATTTGTTTATATATCTGATAAAATTTATTAAAAAATATTCGAACTGAACAAGAACTGCAATGATACCCTCTTCTCACAATGACATGTATAATCATGCTAATGTTTACCGTTTAATTTATTAAGAAAAATATTTTGTTTATAATGTTTCACCCATTTGATTTCCAACACTATTTTTCTCCTGAATTCTAATATTTATAGGTGTAACAATGCCCAAAATGGTAATTTTTCTGTCGCCATGACACAACTAAAACAAAGCACAGACGTTATTAAAGCCCATGGAAAAAAATGCATATATATTAGTAAAAGTAAAATTAAGTAGTTTCAGGCTTCTTATTTCTATTTTTTAAGATATCTTAATTATGAGAAAGAAAAGCTAAACCTTAAAATATAATTAACGCTAATCCGCAAAAAAAGTTATTAACGTTTTAAATTTCTAAAAATCTTTATAACAGCTAAGTAGAAATCTGTCGCTAATTCCTCAAAAATATCCCTATATTCCGCAAAGGAATTATTATCTCATTACCCTTAAGTCAAATTGAGCAGGACGGCAACAGGAAAAATAGTAGCAGCTAATTATGTTTATGTCTGGGTGAATTATCTTTGCTGTTTTATAATATAAAAAGGATGAAATAGTTTTAGATAAAATGCTTAACAATTAAATACATTCCAGTCATAGTTACAGAGACTTTTGTTATAAGTAATAATAATTTGAATTTTGAAAGTAATAATTAATTGAATTAGTAGGGGTTAATTACTACTAGCTATAAATGAATTTCTAGAAAGATGTTAGTCAAATAAGGTATATCAAATTTTAAAATAAAAAGTAACATTCGAACAGCTTTTTAAACATGTTTTATTTTTATTATTATTAATTTAATTTTTTTTTTCAGTTTTATTTAGTTATTTTTTCAATGCACACTTAATATTTTATCGTTAGAAATACTTTTTAATAACTAACTACCAGGGATCGAAAATTATATTGCCCGACATGCCGGGGCCTGTAAAAATTACGATCGGGCATGAAGCTCAAAACTTTACATGCCCGGCAGGGCATGTAATTTTTTAATCAAATATTTATTTCCAAAACTTTATTAGTACGACGACTTATTATGTATTAGTTCTTTGTACTGTAATGTTTTAATGATTTAGATTAACGTAAAATAATTATTGATTCAGATATAAAGCTAATATAATTTTTTGTCTGATTAACGATGTACAACAAATTCAAATTGATTTTCTTAATGTGCAATAAAACAACTTTTTGGTATGTAAAAATTTTGATCTGGCCTGTATTTTTTGGACAAATATGCCAGACACAATTTTTCAACGAAACATTCCAATTCGAAGAGGAGGTGAAGAAAAGGAAGAATACTGAACGTTACTTCTGTTTACTCACAACTTTCTAGTTGTGTGTTGAGCTGTCCCTGCCCTGAATGCTCCATTGTAGCCTCTAACTAGCTGTTCGAATTATTGTTTTGACAATGTGTGTTTTACTTACGTTGTTTTTTCCTTGTACCCAATCCTTAATAATTACTTTAAATTAGGTAAATACTTAACCAATGTAAAAATACTAAACAAATGTTATCATGATCTAAATTAAATTATTCTACAAAAAAAAAAAAAAAAATCGTACTTATGGTTGTTTATTTTTTTAAAAATTATATATGCAAATAACAATTTGATTAAAGGCAACGAAAATAAAATAATCACAATCATATGGATATTAAAAAAAAATAATACCAGACTTAAGAAGCACTTTCAAATAAAATTGTAAATACATTCTTTACATAGCCGATAGCTATATAAAGACAAAAACAACCCAAGAAAATTCTCACAAACCAACATTGATATGGGCAATTTTGCATTATTTAACCAATTTGATTTATTGCACGATGCAATGTGCGTCTTTTATTTTTAATGAAAGTGCTTTTTAAATTATCGAATAAGGGAAGCTTCATTCAGCATTAGGTATATACTTTTATAGGTATAAATTATGAAATATCAAGTGAAAAAATATTTTAAAATTACTTAAAGTTTCACAATAGTCTCATTGAAAAGGGGAAAATAAAGAGACAGAAATAAAAGAACGGATAAACCTGCAATGAAACTGTTCATATACTTTTCATTCAGTTTTATTGGTAAAAATGAAATATAACCTATGAAGAACTGTATTCGAAAATCAATAATTATCGAGTGAAAGGTGTCGTTTAAAGATCAACTCATTTTTAAAAAGGCATAAATATACTAGTTTAATACTTAGTCCAAACATCTTATAAGTTTAATAAAAAATATATTCAAATAAATATGACGCATTGAGAAATAAACGCTCTTTAACCATGAATTGTATTCTCACGAATGTTTAGGCAACTCCTATCATTTGGCTGTGCAGGTGATTTGTTTCTGTTCGCATAAAATCAAGTTTCTTTTCATTTCCTCTATCCCTCAAGGACACAATCATTTTAAAAGAAGGAAGTACACAATCGGTCTGAATAGAAACATAGGTGGCCCAACCCATCCTTCTGTTTCAATTCGATTACAGACGATTGTTCGGTGCTTAGTGATATTATCTCAAGGACAATAATCAATTTCCGTAATATTATTTTCTCTTTAATTTAACTACAGCAAAAAATTATGAACATTTCAAAAACATTTAAGGAATAAAATACAAATCATTGTATGTATGAACTTGTCCTTTTTTAATTCCAGAAGCAATTTCATTCTTTCCAAAAACATGAATTTATTAAATTTATGCGCGGAAACGCCCTCTGATATGTAAATGTTATTAAAGATTTTATACATATCGAGCCAAAATTTTATAATTTCTCCCTTTTTGAGCTATTTTTCCAGGAGAAAGGTACAAACACAAATAAATTGTCAGCTTCTCAATGAAAGCTCCTAAGTATCTCTAAAAATTGCATCTCTTTCGATTGGCTTCTAATAAAAATTTCCTCTTATCGATATTGCTCAACGTCTAAAAAAGCTCGCAAGATTAAATGTTATTTATTCCGGATACGTCCCAGTGATTTATAACAGTAAAATATATATAGTGATATATAACATTTAAAATGTGTGAATGTTTCCTAATGTCTGAAATGTGAACTTTTAATAGCAATTGCACATTGCATCAGAATTGGTGTCGTTACGTCGACAATCCCATGAGTAAGAAGTGATTGAAAATTAGTTTATGGAAATTTTTGACAATGATTATCATTTGAATTACTGTTTATTTTTATTATTATTTATTTATTTTGGACACCACACATGTGATTGTAAATTTTTATTTTTTTCACAATTATATTTCAATTAAAGTAGTTCAAAATTTCTGTCAGTTTCACTGTCGAAAATTCTGAGCAGTAACGCATAGTGTATTGAATGCAATATGTATTAGTTTTTGAAAGTTTTATTTCAGTTCTGATTTTTTTATGCATTATATATGTTTTTTTCACATAAGGGTTTTCTAATCTCAATTTTAGCCCTAACTGAATCTAGTTCTGTGCCCCTATAAATAAAATGTCTCGTGATCATAAAAGCTGTAACTACTAAATTCAAATGTCAAGACCCAGAATGAAATCAATGTGCAATCTGAAGGTCGTTTCATCAGAGTGAGAAACATGTGCTCCGAAGTGTCACATATTCAATTACTGTATTGAATTTATAAGCAGTGAATTTGAGTCGAAATTAAAAATAAAAAAATTTTATCTGAAGAACTCACCGTCTATTGACGCAAAGGCTCCAGCTATTCCAAGCAAGATGAGTATCCTCAAATGTTTGGCCATCTTGATCACAAATAAAGACTATCGTTGTTATGATAAGTGATAAAGAATATGTGAAGTATATAATCCTTTCTTTTCGTCAGATAGTACAAAACGTTTTCATAGACATAAATAGGTGAAATTGTTTCACTGATTAAAAATTAACTACAAAAAAATTCTTATGAGAGATGTTTTACAAGTATTTAAAAAATATAAAATTAAATTAAAAAATGTAACTTGACTGTCACTTAACACCATATGCAATATTACTGTCTGTCATACCAGCGTGGTACAAATAGAAGACCATTTAAAGACCGTTCGACGTGAAGGAACTCACTGCGACCGTAACCGGTCACCGAATGAGCACAGAACGGGAAAAGGCAAGGCTCGGCGGGTTCAGCTGCCGACCTCCCCCCTTTCCGAGCATGCGCAATGTCAGTTCAGCAGGGCAGAACGTGTTCTGTAAGGCGGATCGAGACAGATAGACATTGAATTTAAGAGTTGGCTCGCCCTCCTAACCTATGCAGGGGGTAAAGAGGGTGCGTTGCTCCCCTGTGTGTTCTTTTCTTTATACAGTTTTATTTCGAAATCGATGCGTCGCCCTATTGATGCTGGCGCCGACAAGTTTCTTCGCTTTTTCCTCAGTTTCTTGCCCTTAACCAAGATATTTAAACATGACATGCTTTTCTGTAAGTCCATAGCGTGCATTCCCTACAAAATTTATTGAGGCGCGCAAAATAAGTATGGTTATAAAACATGTAAAATGATCCAATATACGGATGCTGAATGTAAAGTATGGGGATCCACAAATTACTGGAGGGGTTTGCAATAAAAATATATGAGGCTATCAGAAGGGGTCAACCCCAGGCGTCCCAGAACCCAAGATTAGAGCCATGGGGTCTCCTTGTGGGGTTGCGTAGCTTTTGCGGGGTGTGGCATCGCTCTTAGGGGGTGGACATCCCTGGCTAATACATATGCATATAAAAAAAAATTACGAACCCACTTTCCAGCCCCTCAGAAATATGTTTGGTTACACCACTGCTTGCTACACTACCTCTAACTAGTTAAAATTACATTAATGACCAGGACTTGAGTAATTCTACTCGTCTTTTGAATTATTTCTATGTCTCAAGCAAAGTAATATCTGGGATTCTTAGGATATCAATTTGTGACAGATCTCTAAAACAGTGTTCATGACACATGACAATTGAACGAATAATAATTCCCCTATTAAGTAGATTGATGTTTATTATCCTCCAAATATCTCATAGGTAATTTCAGTAACAGTTCATTGCTGTAGAAACCAATTTCCCCAAGATGAGTCTATTTCAATTAAAGTAAATTGAAAAGAAAAAGATAGAGAAAAACAAAAGAACGGGATTCATTCATGGATCTTGCTCCTAACAAGCGGTTTAAATTCTTACAGCCCGCAATATATGAAACAAGACATATTTTTGGAAAACTTTAAAACTTACTGGAGCATTTAAGAAAAATTCTTAAAGCACACAAAATATAAATTGCAATAAACATATTTTGGAGAACTTTAAAGAATCTTTTTTACCTATACATATTTTATTTAACTTCTGTTTCTATTTATTTTTTTTTAAGTTATAAAATAAAAACATCTTGTATTGAAATTTAGAAAAAAAAATATTATGCCACACATTGTCATAATTATAATTGATTCTACATTCTTAAAGTTTTGTTCAAAATTATAAGCGTTGTTTACTCGATTAAAAAAAAAAAAAACAAGTAAAATAGTAAAATTAATATATCTGTGGATATAATGCAGTAACACATATCTAATTTTCAACTAGTCTTTATGTTCTTCTGCTAGTAAAGAGCAGCTTTATAGTTAATTTTAAATTCCGTTCGGCCATAATAGCCATTCGGAGTAGTTAAAATATTTAACATATCTACCAATAATAAAATATTTTGCAGCACTTACTAAAAAAAATGTTATACACTTTTGAAACATCTTTTAAGGGTTTTAATATGCTATACAAATTCGTAATACCAAAAAAATCAGATCCGATTTTTAAAAAAAGAAAGACCAATACTTGTTTTAACTATGAAAGTCAATTAAATGTAATTGTGCTTACAGATACTTTTCTTCTTAATGATTTACATTGCCCACATCGTTTGTTATGATAGCTTATCAAAGTCTTTTTATTGTTAACAGACATTCGTTGAACATTCTAATCAACAAAAAATGTCCGAATCAATGTTACACAGCATTCATTTTTTGCAATCCCAAAATAGCCTTAAAAAATTAAAAAGGGAATAAACATGAAAAGTCTTTGCTTATTATGGAATTAAAGTGTAAAACTTCCTCAAAAACTTTTAAAAATGCAAAATACCTTTGAAAGCACTTTAACTTCATGAAAACCGGTCAAATGACCTTGTCACCACATAGTTGCAGACATATTTTGCTTTTATTCTTATTAAGCATTAATCATCATCGCTCCTTAATTTCTAATGATACCCATTGATTGCACTTTTTCTAATTAAGAACACATTTATGATAGTTTTCGAAGATGTGTAGTAACAGTTTTTTTAATATAATATATTCGTTTTTATTAGGAGTTTGTTGGAAATAGATTAAACATCATAATCATTACAAATAAAACATTTATTTTATTTTATTTTTCAAAAAAATACAAATACGAGGGTTACTAATTTTTAGTGGTTTAGTGATATAAGATCATTTAAACTAAATGATACAAACTATATTTACGTCGTTGTGTATATTTTTTAATGCCGAAACAAAATATGTACAATTTTAGCAACATTTATCTTGTAAATGAAAAAGCAATATCAACATAAATGTATTACTTTTTAGTTCATTTAAAGTTATGCACTCTCTCGTTATATATTATCTACGTAAATATGAGCACTTTGTGACAAAGTTGACAGTAAGCCCAGCAAACAAAACGATTATACGAAAATAACAAAGAAAGTGATGTATGTTGAGGATTTAATGCATGGAGATAAATTGTTTATTTTAATCAAATGCATATTCATTCTTTAAAAAGATTGCTCTTTGCTTACAAAATTTTTAACAGAGAGTGTATTTCGAAAAATTAAAAAATGCCTTTGATGACAAAATAATGAATTCAAAACCTGCTGTTATCATACATTTTTCTTTTCATGCACCGCCTTTTTTAGCAGTGCTGTGAGATCAAAAGATGGATGAAATATATTCTGTTTCGTTAAATAATGAGCTTGATTATGATGTTATGGAGCTGTGGTTTGAAATATTTTTAACTTTAGTATGTGACAAACATTAACATTATGATTAATTATGTCGCTTGAAAACTTTTTTTTTATCTACGCATAAATTACAAAATTTAAATTTTTAGATAATAAAATATAATAATTAAACATAAAAGTTATGTATATATTTTTGCGGCGCTTTAATGCTACGGTGCCTGGAAAATAAATGTATTGTTTAAAAATTCTTTTTTTACGTTAATGATTGATGCCTACTTTAATCCGCCCTCCCTCTACTTCTTTTTTATCTAAATACATCTAGTGATGTCCTTTATATGGGTATGTATGCTCTAGAAGAAAAAAAAATCTTTGAGATATATTTAATGCACAATCATTGTATTTAATCGAGAAGCTGTTAGATTATTCCAATACAAAAGTATTTTTTATTAATTTACAGTCAAGAATGTTCTGCTCAATCTAAACGTACATTGTAAAGACAGTTAGTTGGAAATAAGGAAAATTAGACATTGACAAATAGGAATTCAGCAGGAGCGCTTAACACGAAACTTGGATCAATGTGCTCAAGTAGAAAGCAAACATTTGTAACAAAATAACCAACATTTTCTTATGTTTAGGTCCTACATTTATTAGCAACTTTTTTCTTTTACACCGATTTAAATAAGAATTAATAAATAGAAGCAAAACCAAAGTGTCCGAATTAGACACATACTTCTTTCAGAAACAAAGTAAAAAATGCACATAATAATCCAAAAAAATAAACTTTTTTTTTTTTTTTTTTTTTTTAAAGTTTAATTACGAAATCAATTTGAAAATCGACAAGTATAAAAAGAAAAAAAATCATTTATAAGCATAATTAAAAAAATAAATAAAGAAAGTTTAATTTAAGTTTGTTAACAGTAGTTTTTTAAATTGCATCGAAGTGGGATAAAAGTGGCAGATTTTTTTTTAATTTACTAATTTAATAAATATCTTAAAAAGTAGGCTCAATTTGTGATTACGGTGAAAATAAATTGAAAATTTTTATTTTCAAATTCAGCATTCTTTTCATTTCTATTACCTTTCATGGATTTTCATCGATGAACTTTAGGTAAAACCAGTTACAATGCTTCCGCTCGCGATGACAAGGGTCACCTCTAAGTTCTTAAAGTTCAAAAAGAAATATTAAGCCACTGCAATCTGATCATGCATCTTAAGACATGTAAATGAAACGGTTCTTTAAGATTTCAAATAAAACAAGAGATTCCCCTTTTAGCACGCAACCCAAACATCTGCTAACACAGTCCTAATGAGCAGCTAAATAAACGTATTATCCTTCACCTAGTGGTAGGCATGTCTTCTTTAGTTACAATACGTCTCTGAGACAACAAAAAAGAAATATTCATTACAAAATGTAACAGTTAATCCCTTTGGAACAACTTCGAAATGAGAACGGCAAAGATAATAGGTTTTTCTACAAGGAAGAATATGACCGGTTTTTAATGCTGATCTACTGGACAAGCGTTAGGTTTATAGCTAGCATGTAACCGGTTTTCCAATGATGTGAGTGAAACTTTGTAACTAACAAGAAAATATAAACACGGATCGCCCGTTAATTTGTGATGCATCTACCTAATAGAGCAATACAGTTGTCCAACTTACGATGGGATGAATTGTAATAAGTTAGGTCTAAGTAACTTTGTTTATCGATTGGGCGTTTTTATTAGATATTATTTTTGGAAGAAAATTTCGTGCATTCGTTTCATGAGTTTCAACTATCGAAGAGTTAAACTGGGAGTAGATTTAAAGTAACATTGATTGCGGGTTGGTGATTGTCATTTTGAAAGCAAATTGTGATAATTTGTGTTCAGGAATGTTCTTTCTTTTTCTTTTCTTTTCTTTCTTTTTTTTCGTATGTGGTCTTCAATTCACGAATAAATAACAAGCAAAAGCATAAAATCCCCGACGTACATGATACTCATGTTTTTTTCCCCGACTAGTAGTTAATTCAAAAAGTAACAGTTCAAAAGTAATAAAAATTTACTTTTTGTCCAGTTATGAAAATGAAAGGAAAACTAGTTTTAAGAAAAAATTATATTATTTCTCAAGAAGTCCACTCTAGAACTAAAAGAGATTCTTCTTTTCTCGCATACATCAATATCAAATTGATCTCCCTCTCTCTTTTTCTTATTTACCTTTAGTTCTTTATTGCTTCAAATATACCTTCTTCAACGGTTTACACACATTCATTCCCTCATTCATTTATTTACTCATTCATTCACTCATTTATTCATCCAATAATATTTATAGACATCCAGATCAAAACGTTTCGTGGGAAAATAAGCCCGTTTAGTTCTGGATGAACTTGCTATCTGTACATGTTCTACGTCATAACATCTTTCCGATAAAGTTTGTTCCAAGCAAATCCGTTTGTTAGAACAGGATTTATATAAGAATGAAATTTCCCCGCAGGACCCAATGTTACATTTTTTTTGAACTGTTCAAAATTGAAATTTCCCCGCCGGCGCAATGATTTTTTTTGGAACTGTTTCTTTCATTATTATTTTTTTTTTCTTCTTACTTTTATGGGGAAGTAGGCTAAAAATGCCTAAGCGGTTGTAAGAAGAGCTGTTAATAATTTCTTCTACATATTTTCATAGAAATATATTTTATGATTCAGACTATATTCAAGTATCGAACAAGTAATATAAATTTTGAGAAACAATAATAAATGCAATTTTAAAGCATAATGGGATCTAACTCAGTTCATTCGTGGTAATAGCGGAGGAAGAAGAAACGCGCGAATAAAAAAACTGTCGGCTGCTCTTTTAAACCGGTCCGAAACCTAGTGGCCTGCTAGCCGATCAGCTCGTCTGGTGACTCATGGAATGTTGTTTTGCAGTATCGCCATACTTGGCTAAGGGTAACCTAAACGCTTGAAGTGTTTTTTTTTTTTTTTTTTTTTTAATAAATAAAATAAACGGAGCAATTTACTTCTAGAAATTAGAGAGAAGAATTAATTAAATTTAGAAAGAAATTATTTGCTCTTGCTTAAATAAAAGGTACACGTTTCTTCTAGGTACATGAAATTATTTTTATATCATTAATGTATTATTAAAACTATACGCAGCTAAAATTATCTTTCTTTAAAAAATTTTTACAAATTAGTAAAATGAGCAATGGTTTAATAGTATGCACGATTTAAAATTAAACATTTTAGTATCGTTATCCTAATCCATAGTTCATTCAAAGCAAAATTCGTGAAAGCAGTGTCATAAAGCAAACATAATCATAAAACAGCTTAAACTCTTACTGCCAATTAAAAATGCCTTTTGCAGAGCATAATAGATTTATACATTATTACATGACAATGAACTTGTTAGAGTTTTACGAATTACGTAGAATTTTATTCCGATTACAGAGAAATTAATGATCAATTCCGCTTGCAGTAATACGGCTGTTAAAGTATGGCGTAGGTAAGATATATGAAACGCCGGATACTATGTTATGCGTATCGAATTTTTCCTGTCTCGCTCTTAAACAAAAACTAAGCATAAAATGAATGTATTAAGCATGTGTGCAAAGTCAAATAAATATGCAACTCCATAACTAAAACAAATTATTTAAAATATATATATATAACAATAAAGAAAAGAGTGAATTTCCACAAAAATAACAGTTTTCTGTAAAACTTTTTCTGTATTTTTGGTAACGAAGAATTATGATGATAGTTCTTTTTTTTAAATTTCCAATGGGCTGCTGTTAGCTTCTGCCATTTGCAGACCTAGTGCGTTCCCCAAGATATTAGTACCATCTGTTTCAGTGGCATCACAATGAGTGGTACCAGTGGTACCATCGCCACATGAGGATTTTGACTTCTGGTTTCTAAACCTGAGAGGCCGAGCACCCGGATTCTGTTGATGCGTAATTGCACTTGGAATTTAATTTATCCGAGAGCATCCAAGCCAAATGTCTACTCAAGTGATCTTTCACGTGCCACATAATCACATGACGTGGGTGCAGACGATTTTCTGCATCTCGAAAATCCCCCGACACTGCTAGGCTCGATCATCTGATCGGGGAATACAAGTACCGCACCTTACCACGACACCACGATGCTGGCAAATGAGACAGACAATCAGATGGTGAGATCGCCAAAAGTAGGTAAGTCTCAATTAAATAGTTGCAAAACAATTTTACAACGTCAATGTGCATCACAGGCGGGTAACAGAAATCGTTGGGCTGGTATACATAGGCACAAAAGGATCTACTCCCAAATTTATAGAGAAATAAATGATGAATATGTCATGTAAAGATCATGCTTTATCTCATACTTTCCAGCAAAAAATTCATCACCTGCGCATTTACGAGACGAGCAGCGGTTTGAAAAAAAGATGATGTATTTATTATTATGTATCCTAAAATGTTAGAAATAATCTGTAAATTGCTATACGAACAATTATTCTTCACGTTTTCATAAAAGAGATGCATATTCACTAGTTTACAACCTTTTTTTTTTTTCAAAACTTTGAATTTTCCCCGCATGTTTTAGCCTATAACAAACAAAAATTTGCATTTCACCAAACTTACAGAAAAGTTAATGGCTTGCAATAGAACCATTATTTATAAGTTTGAAAATAAATAAAAGATGAATACAGTAAAACCCCGTTAAAACGCGGGTGTCGGGGGACATGTTTGACACTGGCGTTATAAATCAACAGCGGTATAGTGAAACTATACAGCGGAACCATATTCACGAAATAATACTCGCTTTTGTTGCATCATTTTTATTTTTACCAAATCAACTGCGCAATCAGTCTACCGAGCGATAGGTTATAAACCAACTGTGTTACGAGAAAAAAGGTGCTTAAAAATCTCTTTATGTTATCAACATGGGATGGTGAAGGGGGAGAGGTCTTAAGGAAAAAATTAGATTTGGAAGGGGAGGAACGCTCTTTTCACTGGGGAATATGTTTACTTTTCCGGAATGCTAAAGAATCTGAAATGCAAAGGTTGATAGCGCAATGAAAGAAGTTACGCGCGCCTTACTAGACTTCTGAAAATGGAATAGTTAAGCATTGAACTGAACAGTCCCTGACAGATTGAGCCCTGCCCATGTCAAGAGAAACAAGTCGGGGTGATTGCACCCGATTTTGAAATCTAGCTATATGTTCTGAGTTGAAAGACAGAAAAAGAGTGAAAAAGGTGTACATCACGCTTATCACAGTAGGGCATTATCTGATAGTGTGTCTGGTGGGGGGATGGGTGCTCTTTGGCTAGAATATTTGTGTGCTCGGGCTGGCTTTATTTACAATGGCAAATAAATAATCACCTTTAAATGGCAATAATAAAGGGTGGTTTAAACGTCGGGGGACATGATTGTCACCGCGGTATATCCGATTCCGCGGTATACTGAGGCGCGGTATAACGGGATTTTACTGTATTAGGTAAATTGTGATAAAATTAAGGAGTTAAAAGGAATTAATTTTCCCATTGCTCATGCGCAAAACATTTGCAGTTTTTAACTGTCAGAACCTCAGACTCAAGTACGGCAACTCAGAAAAAATGTGTTGTTAAATATCGAATCGAAATCCCCTGAGGTGAAAGGAATCCCTAACACACGCTAGTTTATTGCGAATGGAAAATCCTGATGAAACGAGTGACTGGAACTGAGCACAGCTTTTTGAAGCTATGGATTGGAAATATTGCAACTGCTGCTTCGATATTGGATTTTGAATAGAAGAAGCTAATTCAGCTTCACTAAAAATATTGACAGAACGCATAAAATCCTCTTTTTTTTTTTTTTTTTCATTCATACAAAAAGGGAGAAGCTGAATTGCATATTTCATCTATGGGAGCGTGAATGGACGTAAGGATGAATAAGTAAACCTCCACGATTCAAGAATGTGATTTATCTGTTCGTCTCTTCAGAACAGGAATACAAGATGAAAAATTCGTCGCATTCGGATGAAAGTACGCAGTGAAATTATAAAACACATTGGACGAGTGGACAATTAATGTTCTTCCGAATTGGGCTATGTAGATATGTCGCAAAGAAGTACTTTAGCACTAGCAGCAGGTACTACTTGAAACCTCTATAATTCAACTCTATAATAAAATACTGTATGATTGAGAAACCGTTTGTAAAGTCCGGGATCTAGCGAGCTACAGTGCGGAAACTTTTTGTTTTACCTCAAAAGTGATATTGTATCGGATTATTTTTGAGAAAAGGATTACTTAAAAAATAAGAACTCAGTTTTCCAAATCTAAGTCATTTTGACTCGGAGCAATTCCGAGAACATGATGTTCTTGAAAAGGAGTCACTTTATCTCAATAACAAGAATTCTTATTCAACAGTGTAAGCAGTTACAATACGGTATACAATATTCTTGTAAGTTCGGGCTGCATTAGCGTTGGTTTTGTCTCTACTAATGCGCAGATAATTTAGCGTCAGCCTTCAACAAGTATTAAAAAATTTCATTACTTATACAGAATACTCAACAGGTTGTTCTATAGTGGTGACTCCCAATATATCTCTCTAAGGAGGGGAACATGAAAAAGATTACATTTTCTCCGCTCAATGGACGTTTATTGAAGTTCATTTGAAGAGATAGGTTATTTTCAACAACAAAAAAAGTTTGTTTAGAATAATAGTTTGGGCCAAAAATATTCTTAAACAAAGCAGGGATTGTCGACATGTTCTTAGCTATGATAAAAAGTAGAAAAAACATTATGTTTCTTTAGTGTTTAACACTGAGTGGTCTAATTGGAAATTGATGGCTTGATTATAAACGGTCAAATTTAAGAACTCATAATATTTCAAGTGTTTTGTTTTTAGCACTAAAGAAAACAGTTGCATACTTTTTTGTATTTGATATAAATTATTATAATAATGTGAATATGTGATTTCCTTTTCTAAGCTTACCATCAGTAATTTCCTTTGAGTTAATTATCGGTAAAAAGTAAAACAAAGTGTTTCTTATGGGTTCAACGACAATAAGTTTGTACATTCCTTTCGTAGTGAAGCATTTATGTACATCAATGTAAAAAATGTATTCTTAATGTATTTTCTTGATCTTTTGAATGTGATATCAGGCGCACATTTTGTTTCGAATTCTGTTTTGCATTTTATTTTTCCTATGTTTGTTCACTTACACATTGGAACACTGTGGCTGACTGTTACAAACTTCCATGTTAATTTGAAATTTCCTATAGCAAAACAACTCAAAATTGGAAAGAGTCGATTTATAGCTCTTTCACGGTAAGTAATTATTTTTATTTAGCATAGATATTTTTTTTTCTTATGAAATAATTGTTTTTCGTTTAAATAATGTTATAAAATCAATTTTGGTTTACGGAAAATAGGTTTCGTTTTGATTTGGAAGAATTTTTTGTTTCGTAGTATATTAAATTTCGAAACGTGTGCACAGTATCAAAATAATTTAATAAATAAATTTCAAAGTTAAATTAAAAGACTAGAAGTAAGCATTCCATTTGTATCTCTTCCTCAAAACCAATCTCAAAACCAATATCTGTTTTCGATTCATTTAAAGGGCTCTTATCCCATTTCTTTATCGTAAAATATTTAAAGAAATAACTTCATTTCTGATATAAAAGAGTTTTTAATATATGTTCAAGGGTTTTTTTTTAAATATTTTTATTTGATTGAAACAAGAAATTTTCTTCTACAGCTCGCAGTGTACAGATTTTCCCTCATTTCGAAATGTAATTAGATATAACGACCAATATTTAATTATAATGTAATATATTTCTCAAGACGAATGAAAGTTTCAAATATATTATTGAGAAGTTGTTTTTCATTGCGCGTTAATTCTGAAAATTCTGTTTTTTTCATTATTAAAAAAAGTATTATTTTTGGACATAGTACATGGTTCTGGGAAAGCAGCTTTCTTTTGAGATAAAGTATTAACAAATCACAACGTCATTCCGTGGACAGGTTAACCTCAAAATAAATAAATAAATAAACAAATAAACAAATGAATAAAATGAAATAAAATAAACAAATAAATACATACATAGATAAATAAATAAAAAGGCCCTGCATTTTATATGTATTTTTTATTTTTTACTATTCTAGATTTAGATAATCTCAAAACTTCTGATATATGTTAAAACTGGCCAAAATAATGAGATCAAATGCATATGATAGTGAAATCTTCCGAATTCTTGTAAAATGCAATAGAGAATGATTGCTTATTACTATATATATATATATATATATATATATGTATGTATGTATGCTGATTTGGGTCTTGCATTACTTTAAAGCGTAAGCTATTCGACGAACGTTTAAGGTTTGGAAATTATTTAAAGTATTTATTCTCTTAAATAGCCTTATTATTGAGAACAATTTTTGTGATGCGTTAGTCAAAAAAAATCATATTTTTTAACAATAGAAACCTATTATCCTGTCCTTAAAGTTATGATTTGTTTATCGGTTTGTTTAGTTTCTGACCTGTCTATATAGCAGTCTTATTTTTATTTTTTTTGTATTTAGTTTTTAAAAAATGCCGGTGACTAACGTAACATGTGACAATATAAGCGTATATAGAGTAAAACTTTACATCAGTTCCTTTTATTAGCATATTTTGATTTCACTACATAACAGTAGTGTAAGTCTTTTTTTAAATTGCTGTTAAAATATTAAGAATAATAAATTTGATTTTTAAGGAGAATAAAATTGACCTCGAACTGTATCAGCACAAGGAAGAAAGAGCCTGTAACAAAAATTAGAAAAAGATGAAGGACAAAAAAAAAATCACATTAAAAACAGTTGAAATTAAAATGAAAACAAAGTATATAAATATATATATATGTTCAAGAATCAATTGACGAATTAAATCTAGAATTACTACAATGTAGAATAAGAAAAAAAAAGTAAAAACTTCTGGAATTCTGCATTTCGTTAATACAACTATAAATTATCGTGCTTTTTGTTGAAGTTTTGAAACAAACTTGTAAGATTTTATCTGGAAAAAAATGGCTGCTGTCAAAAAGGGGACTAAAGAGTTGGGAGTTTCAATAAAAGAAACAAACATTCATGATCTAGAAACTGAAACTTCCAAAATTGAAAGATTTAATGTTTGGTACCATGAAATTTCTGAATTAAAAAAAATCCACTCATAACTTTAGTATATGATATCATTAAATACGCATGTAAAACACTCAATGACCCTACATTTCTAATTCAAGCTTCAATATTTGCGTTATTTGATGTTGTTTGGAGTGCAAAAATAAGCTGTGAAAATAAGATTTCTTATGATTAGAAGTTACTAAGATCGTTGTACACACCACATACGCAAAAATAATAAATTGCACTTTTAAAGCTTGTTGAAGTATAAGATTAACCCTGAAATAGATAAAATGGTTTTTCAACATACTAGGAATGCAATATGTCATGCAAAATGCAGTTAATTCGTAGGACGCAATGGTCTTGAATAAAAGAAAAGTTAATAATAATAAGTGATATACAGTAAAATGTGTATGTCCTATGGAGAGTAGTTTTTTTTAGTTACATAAAATATTTATCGAGATAATGCGTACTTGAATGAATGTGACTACTATAAGTCACATAACTGAAAGGAAAATTGCGTACACGTTTTTTGATTACAAGATTTTTATCATAAGAAAATGGAGATATATTAACTTTAAGGCAAACACAGTGGACAGAGATCAATTCAAAAACTTCATCTACATATCTCAAGAGTTAGACAAGAATGAGAGAGTTGGACAATTTAAAGAGCAAGAATGTACATACTTCAGTCTAGGTATACGTTGTAATATCTATTTGATGGAAATTATATTGGGTTGTGAAAACTTTGTAATAGATAACTTCATAGGTTTTGTAAGACACATGATTTTTGCAGCTGTCTTACGAAAGCCTCAGAAACGAAAACCTCTTTGATATCGAGAGAAGAACCGTATCTGCGGTTAAGTCCCGCTTTTAGCAAAGAAGGAATGACATCGTCTGCCAAACAACAGTGGCCGAAATTCGAAACTTACTCATAAACACATACGGAGTTTCAAGCAGACTAGCCAGAAAGCAGAAGACATTAGCACGTCATAAAGCAGACGAGAAGAGCACACAGTCACAGGAAGCCGTATTGACAAAAACTGTCCACCGTTAACTGCATACACAAAACATACACGGAAGCACTACTTCTAAAAAATAATTCGCGCCCCATGCAATGCCTAGAACTGGCAAAAATGGTTTAAAACCGTTACGTTTAAGATAGTAAGATATAATCTGCTAAGCCCATAAATTTTGAAGCTGACTGATAAACAAAGATGGGGTTTGAAACACATTGTGGCCAGAAAGCAGAAGACATCAGCACGCCATAAAACACATGAGATGAGCACACATCCACAAGAAGTCGTATTGACAAAAGCTATCCACCGTAAACTGCATGCATAAAACATACACGGAAAAACTACTTCTCAAAAATCATTAACGGCTCCTTGAAATGCCTTGAAATGTAAGGAATGGTGTTAAAACAATTACTTTTAAGAGGGTAAGGTATAATCTGCTAGGCCCCTCGGAATTCGAAACTGACTGATAAACACATATAGGGTTTGAAACACATTATGGCTAGAAAGCACAAGCTAGCGCATACCATAAAACATAGAAAATGGACATACATACACTGGAAGTCATAATGATTTAAACCACCCGGCCATGAACCGCATACACAGCTTCTCAAAAATCATTCATGACACCATGCAATGCCTTAAAATGACAAGCATGATATCACCACAAATTAATTTGGAGATAACAGCACTATTAGAAATTTCATCATGAAATTACGGTTAAATAGAAGGCAACAGTCTGTCCATCTAATTCACCGCTAAATTTACGGTTTGGAACATTTTTCTATCTTTACGGGACCTAAACCATTTCCAATCAGCTTCTTTAAAAAGCCGTAAATACAAAAGTTTGCGGTTTTATAACCATTTAAAAATGGTTTAAAAATTACATTTTTACGGTTTTTGAACCATTTCGAGGTGTAGAAACCGTAAACGAAGCGTGCAGGAATCGAGCCCTGGGTGTATGGCATACCAACCTTGCGCTCTAATTATTCGGCCATCTACACCACTCGAAGCGGCCGTTTGTTTATCTATAAATCTTCTTTTCCAACAGGCAAACTGCATCAGAATTGAGATTTTAGTTTTTGATTGGATATAAAGTCATTTGTTGTCTAAATTTACTGCATATGGGCAAAAATCATTTTATTTGCTGCAAAATGTAAAATACAAACAAGCTAAAGAAGCTCAAATTATGGTTTCACTCATTCGCAAATAGTTTGGGAATCCGAAGACTCCAATTTTTGATTTACGTGTGTATGTGTTTCTATTTGGTAACTACTGCTTAAGCCACTTTTTTTCCTTCTTTTCATATACATATGCAGATTTGAACAGATAAATCCTTATTCATATTTTAACAACAACGTTCGACCGGTAAGGTTCCACAACCAAGATGGACGCCCGATTCTTATTGACTACGAGACCTAGTTGTGCTTGTAAATTACAGTTAGTTAAACGTTCTTTAGGAGAAACAGAGAATAAACGATTTTTTCCACAATCAGCGGTTGAATACCATCTTTTTAATGGTTATTCAACTATTGTAATTAAATATGGTAAAATAACAATCAAATAAATGGTTATATTACTATTTTCTTACGGAAATTTTTGACTGTGAGCAATTGTAGAATTTGTTATGGGACGAGTATCCCTCTATGTACTACGCATAGCTATATTTTTTTTACCCCACGTCTAAGAAGACCTGTAATTAATGCCAAGGGAAGGCCTTTTGATTAACAATTTATTGGTAAATATTTTGTCTTTTTTTATGGTGCTTATATTGTTTTGTACGACTTCTTTTATCTATCAGATGAGGGTCAGAATGAAACAATATACACTGTAATTCAGATTAACGGAATAACACGAGATAAAATCACAGGGACACAACGCATGTTAGTTACTCATTATACACGAGTGCCTAACGTGCTCTTCAATATCCCTAAGTTGATAGTTGCACTGGTATAAAAACACATTAATTTTAGCACAAAACTAAAAACTACTTAGGGCGCAGTGTAAAAATAAAAACTTAAGTTCCCGATCGTTATCCTCAAGTTTGTTAATTTTTGTTTATGATTAGATTTTCTCTTTTGAAATTGTATTATAAAAATTGCGAATAAATTTTGCAAAAATAACCTATTTTTAACCTCAAATTTTTATGTTACATATTAAAAATTAATGGAAGAATATATATTTTCTATATTGAAATATTATACATAGCATGATATAAACGTGAAAAAATAAAATAAAAACCGTCGAAGTGTGTCTAAAAACAGCGTCTAAATTAGTTCATTTCATTCATGCGTGAAGCAGTCTTTTTCTTGCTTTTCTGCCTTTAAAAAATCTTCAAAAAGAAATACTTCGAAGGAAAAAAAGCTAAGTAAATGAACTTTAATGAAATGTTGGACATAAAATATATTTCAAAATCATTTACTTTTCTCAAAAAATATTTATTCATCTCTCAGCCCTGTCACTTCTCGGAAAAAGCCAAAAGATTTTTTTTTTACAAAATGAATAGCATTATAGCTCCTTGACGAAGAAGTAAATATTATATTCAGAAATGAAGCTTTAAAATTACTTTTGGACTTAAAAAAAATGGTTATCTTTAGTTTAAGGAGACATCATCAAAAAATGTCGGTCTCGGGATAATAACTCTTTCAGCGACACGATATTTACATACATAATTAGTATTTTGTTCGATAATGCCACATAACTTTGTATGCAATATGTGTACGTTTATATTTTTAGGAAGCATTTCTTGTGTACTTAATTTAAGCTACAACAAGAAAGAGAATGTGTGTTTTATCACAGACAAAATGAAACTTTTTTTTTTCTTCTTTCAACTATCACAAGAAGTCAAGAACTACAATATAGCAGCTCAAAATATTGAGCGATATTAAATTAATAATTTGTATTCTTTGCCACCTCGATATTTCTCGTAATTTTGAAGAATATTAAAAGATACTTTATATACTTGATGGATTATTACCTGCATTATCCATGTGCGGTAAGAATTGAAGTCGGCAATGGATTAGTTAATAATAATTTAATAAATAAGGTAAATCTTAACAATGTTATGTTTAAACTGACCTCCATAATTGTTTTTGAATTCATCTATTTTTTCGTTTTATTTAGCGAGTGATTGTTGAATTTTTCATCATTTTAAACTGTTGAAGAAGGTAAGAAAAATTTTACTTCCTTCACGCTAATTGAAATCAAGAAAAAGTTGTAATTTATAATTTTATTAGAAGCTTTCAGTAAAATGGAAAATAGTAAAGAACTGGTTGTTGCTTACAGATGTCAATGCATTTGAAATTACAGCAGCTGCTTCTGAAATTAAAAAGAAGTTATTACTATGCTCCGTTTGTGTTTCAGTTTCATTCTTTGTGTTATTGACTAGCACATGACGAATACACTGCTCGCCATTAAAATTGCCACACCAGGACGGAATGATCTGGCAATCGTCAAAATCACATGAGAGGAAGAATATATTAAGATATGCAAATGATTAGTACTTCAGTGTATTTAGACAACGCAGGATTTAGAAACGACATCGTGCCTTGAACAATGAGAAGAAATTCTCAGTAGCAAGTTCTCGGAATTCGAGAGGCAGAAACTCAACCAGTGTCATGGGAATATGGAATCAATGTATTGCTGTGGCTCATACTGAATGGCATGGACGATCTTCCCTCCCTACCATTTACGATCGAGAGGATAGCCACATTGTGAGATCGGCGCTTCAAAACCATGCAACCACGTCACGGACAGGAAACACCACAGGACATCACATCAGGAAATGAGCACGTTTGCAGAAGGCTCAGTATCCACTCATATGGTACACTGTAAAAAATTCTAATTCAGCCTTTCACCAAAAACATGGTGAAAATGGGGAAATTTATCTGCAACCAACATTTCGGATAAAAGTTGAATCATCATAATGGTGAAGTTTCACCTAGTTACACCATAAACGGGAAACAGGAAACCCTTATAATGGTTCAACCTTTATGCAAAATGTTGGTTGCAGCTAAATTTTCCTATTTTCACCATGTTTTAGTGAAAGGTTGAACTAAAATTTTTTACAGTGTATGGCGATGTTTGCACTAGCCTGGACTGTCAGCACGGCGACCATTACTTCGGATTTCTTTGATAATGCAGTGCAGAGAGAGACGGTGACTCTGGTGCGCCGAACGCTAGGATACATGAACTAGATACAGGAGTGGGACAAAGTCGTCTTTTCAGATGAGTCCCTGTTCGTCGCGGAGTATTCTTATAGCCGTATACCTACCTATCTGCAGGCTTCGAGGAGACCGCTTATCCCCTGCTTGCATCAGATACCAGCATAAGGGACCTGCACCTGGTGTGATGGTTCGGGCAGCCATTGGGTACCTGACACGCACATCTCTAGTTCACATCGACGGTCATTCGAACGCAGATCGGTACATTTCTGACATCTTACGGCCATGCCCATTTCTTCGAGGGCTGCAACACGCCATCCTCAGATAAGATATTGCAAGATCATATGTTGCACGTTGAGCTCTGACCCTCATAGATCTGCAGCGTATTCGATTGTTGACCTGGATTGCCCGGTCCCCTGATCTGTCATCCATTGAAAACATCTGATCATGGGTTGCTGAGAGACTGGCTCGCCAATGCCTCTCCAGCTAGTACGGTTGATGAAGTGTGGCATAAATTTGAAGCAACATAGAATGAGTTGCCCGTTTAAGTCATCCAAGCCCCTTTCCACTCCGTACCTAACCGGGTAACGGCCGCTTTAGTAACCAAGGGAGCAGTTGTTTCTGATAATTTCGCACCCTTATTAAATCCCTAAACTACTTACAAATTTAACCATTTTGTCTTCCTGTCATACTGTTTATGTACAATAAATATTTTTCTTGTATTTACTTTACTTCATGGTGTTGCAATTTTAATGAGCAGCAGTTCTCTAAGACTTATTCCGTATCTAAACGCAAACTTGAACATTCATCATACTATTTAAAGAAACCTAGTTTCTCTGGTTTTAATATGAAAGAAATATTTAGATTAATTCATATATATGGTAATGAATGTACTTCCGAACAGGTATAAATATAATTGAACCTGTACATGTGCACTTGAAAGTATTAGTCTCGAGCTAAGGAAATATCTTAATCCTACATATTAACTATAAATAAACGTAGTAAATGTTAATGCTATATAAATCTATAACTACTATGTAGAAGATACTTCGTCAAGGGTTCTATATATTCTAGCGCAGCGTTTCCCAACCGGTGGTTCGTGAACCCCCAGGGGTTCGCACGGTGCAAAAAGGGGGTTCGCGAAAATAATATTGCAATGGCGGAATTTTTTATCACTAACGTTAAAGAAAACACGAAATGATAAATTTACTTACGTAATTAAGGAGTACAAAAATGATTTTTTTTTTTTTAAATTTCGTTTTCCAGATAATTGATTTTTAAAATTTGGATCATAAATTGATACCGAAAGATATTTATTGATTTACTTTAAATTTTAGTACGCATGTTTCTCTTACCATTTTCCACTTTTTCCTCGCAAGAGCGAAGAACGAGCTTGAAATATGAAATTTTACCACATAAAATGTTAAATTTTGCATTATTTTAGGCAAATTTATCATTATAAAGACCGTAAAATAGAACCAGAAGGTAATCATTCATTAATTTTAAGTTCGAACTCACATTTATCACACTTTATTCCAACTTTTCTGCAGTACCGCAATTAGAAGTTTTAAAATATGTAAATTTTAATTTTTCTTTAAATTTTCAAAACTTTACTGAATTTTGTATATTTCACTCGGAAAGGGGAACTTATCGGGAAAATAGTTTAAAAATTTTTTTAGGAATAATAGGTTTACTGCCCTAGTAATTATTCAAAAAGAGTACATAATGAAAAATTAATAATAATAAAACATATTTTTACAATAATCATGTTTTCATTTCTTGTTACGAACTTGGTACAATAAATATGCTTGCAAATTTTATAGTCTTGTCACCTCTTACAGAAGGGAGTTCGCCATTTTCTTTCGGATCTTAGAAGGGGTTCGTAAGGGAAAAAAGGTTGGGAAACACTGCTCTAGTGCTATTCTCGTCCAGTGCGACCTTAGAAAACAAAAAATGTTATGAAAAAAAATTGTCTTTCATTTCTTTGTTTACCAAAAGTATTCCATTTTTCAATGAGTCTCACGGATATTGTGTTTGTAGTAATGCAACTATAGAATCCTTACATACAATTACAAACAATAAAGTTAGTCCTTCAGCTTCTAAGATTTAAAAAAAAAAGAAAAATATTATCTTTCTGCTCGGGTGATCTTTTGTACAACTGTCGAATTTGATGTGGCTTTTCAGTGCAAAAAGGTTTCCCTCACATGGCATATATCATGCTATCAGTTTAGAAACATTTAATCTGCTCTGGTTAGAATAAAATTCGCTTCATCTGTTTAACATGGCAGTTAAAGAATTAGATACATTAAAAATACGTATTCATAATAAATTTGCTGTAGGTAACATGCTAGGGCTGATTGACATTAAACTTTAGCTCTATTTTCATCTTTTGCTTTATAAACTAGTAAAAATACGTGTAAGTTTAAACTTTTTTTTGTTGCTCAAACAATTAACAGCTCAAACAACTTTGCAAAAGAAAAGGTTTTATAACCACTTTCCTTACCAGATAAATTTAGGTACATTATCAGTATCAGAAAATTGTTCTATGAAAAATAAAAAATAAAACATGTTATGATGTTTTATATCATAGTACGCAGACATCACCAAACCGTTAGTTTATTTTTGCTCTCGAATACTTGCAAAATATATACAGCGAAGTATGAAAACCCAAAATAATGGATAATAATTAAAAATATAAACACAAAAAGCGGATTTTATTCCGATTATGCGTGTTTTGTATTGCTTTCATAACAAGCAGAATTAGTTATTAATATAAATGGCTTGTTGTTCATGATGTTTAATTTACGTCAATTAAAGACATTTCAAAGACTATTAGTTCATATTCTGAATAATACATGACAAATTACTTTTTCAGTGATCTTTCGCATTGGAGGTAAAACAAAAATATTTCCATTAGTGCAACTCCTTTGAAATCATCGACATAAAAGCTAAATATTATGTATCTGAAACTTCAAAGCAATTCTTTCCAAGAAAGAGCAATTATAACTTTCTAGTGTATGTACCTATAAAAATGCACTCAAATTTGTTTTTAATGAATGCTTTACATCTGTTTAAAAAAGCCACTTTAACGAGAAATCTTCTCTGTCTTTGGAGTAATTTGTTGGAATCCTTATTACCAAAGACCTTAACACAAATAAACCAGGATCTATTTTAAGAATTCAACGTATTACTGCGCAATGTGTGCTATTAAGCAACACAATGCAAGTTTAGAAACAAATTGGAAAGTTTAAACAGCATGGTTAATAAGAGACTCAGATGATTTCGGTATTTGTTGATTTTCTTTCGCAACAAACATTATCCTTACATTTGTAACCGAAATTAAGATTAAACGTTTGATCCAATTTTCTGTATTTGATATTTGTTTTGAGTTTACAGATTTATTACTGTTACTCTATCATGGTTGAACGCTTTAAAAAAAAAACGTTCGTGCATTTTATTATTAATTTTTAGTATGTAAAGTGATCATCGGGCTCATTATTTTCTATGTTTTGCCTGTTGACATAAAAATAGAGTATATAGTAAGAAATATTTTACATGTTTCTTTTGCGAAAGCTACAATACATTGAGATAATCTTCTTCCATAGTGCTTGTCCTCTTTCAATTTCTGAATAGTTACAGAACGATTTTGCTGACAATGGTTGAACAACTTTCGGTCTACGCTAGTTAAGTATGCGGTCGCAAACTTATGCCAATTTGCAAATAAATTTGCATTTCTGGCAAAACTTCTCGAAAATGTAAGTTGAAGCGGATGTATAAAGATGCATAAAGACACCAAAACTACTACTTGCTAGCTGTTTTAAAATGTCCTATTGATACTTATTCGATTTATAACGATTTTAATAACTTTTAATAGAGTGTAGGAGAGCATATTTTTACTTGAAAATATCGTATTTATTAAGTCAATGGCTATTTCCGAAATGTAGCAAGAATAGATTTGCTCTTTTATTCAACTGATAAACAGAAAAAAGTAATGCTCAATGACCCAGAGACCGCCAAAACTGTTGACCTAACAGGCGCCTCAAAATAGCTTCAATTTCGCCACTCCTTCTGCTTAGATAAATACATTTTCTCCCACGGTTTAACAAGCTGCAAATAACCTGTCAACTTTTCAGTATTTTTATTTTCATGAAATTGATTTTTTGGGTTGCACGTCAAGCTATTCGTAAAGCTTCAACTTCACGGAACGATTGCTGCGCCGAAAATGTGCGGAACATCAAATTGGAGAGCGGATTATAACGTTAATAGTACCTTACGTACCAGTTAAATAATTATGTGTCATTTTTTCCCCATTTGTTTGGAATATTGCATTGCATTGAATAAATATTTCCAGGAGCAATTCTAATCTTAAACAATGATGTTTCATTAAGTACGCACTGAACGATGAAACAAATAGCTTTGAATAAATCAGATTTGTTGACATTATTTTGATTTTGATCAATTTAGTGCAAACATTGGCTCTTTAACTAAACAATTGCTAAATAATCTAAGCAATCTGTCAATAAAAGCAGCTATATGTCATTATATAATGTTATGCTAAGACTAGAAGACTTGTTTATCAACACTCTCAGAAATGGAGCTCTCACTTTTGACAATTCTTCAATCGTCGAGAAAATTTCGTTATTTAAGACAATTCTTCCCTCTCGCGATCACGTGACTTAAAAAAGTTACAACACGAATTTCGACAATTTGACGAAAGGTTTACTCGGCGCATTTTTCACGAAGTCATTCGTCAAATACGACGAAAGTTTCGTGAGATTTGAGCATGCGTTTCTGAGAGTGAAAGAGCAAGCAACCACACTAACAAAGAATCAAAGTTACATTAGATAAGAGTCAAGTTTCGTTGCTTATTGAAGAGGACACATTTTTATGTGGTAAACAGTAAATTCAGTAGTTTCTTATTTTAAAACAAGTTTTTAAAGAAGATGAATGTAACAAATGTGACCGACTTTGTGCTAGTGAATTTCAAAATGCTTTAAAAACTGGTGCATTGCTATTTTTTTCTAACTACTAAAGCAAAAGTATTCCCCTAATAAGTATAAATGTTTCTTTTTTTTACATTCAAACTTGCTAAACAGAATATTTCTCAGTGATAAGCATCATCGAATATGAGTTCTTGATGAAAGGTAAAACTTTAATTGATATTGAAATTTAATAATAAATATAATTTATTTATTTTGTATTAAAATTACACAACATCGACATTTTAAATTCGGATGAAAACTTGAGATTTCTAAATGCCCAATGTCCTACTGTTTCCAATTTTTTTTACGTCGTGATAAAATTTTTAACAACTAAGCAACATGTGACCCCAACATATGTACAGACACCACACTTTCACACAAGTATTTTAACACAAAAATGATACGTTATCTTCCAAGCTGTTTCCGATTTAAACTATACTAAATGTGTATATTTTATATTGTGCTAGTACTGCACAGTAAACTTTTTTACTGTAACTGTTTTACAAATACAAATGCAAAAGTGACGACCAGCAACAGACACAGGGCCCAGCTAGGCTGGTCCTAGTCAATTTAACAATTTTCAATCAACATTAAGAGCCTTCTTAAAAGTTTTTAACCCACTGCAATTAACAGTTGCTTCCGATAAACTATTCCAACTGCCTACAATCCAATTGAAGTATTAATTTTCCTAATTTCAAGATTAGCCTGAGGTTTAAAAAACTTAAGACAATGACCTCTGGTTCTACCTTCAGTGCATAGCTGCAGCCCATCACCATTTCCCGTTTTAATGAATTTAAGCAACTGAATAATGTCCCCTCTAACTCTCCTTTGCTCTAGACTATACATATTGAATACATATACAATTCCTGTGTCTACTCTAAATCTAACTGAAAATGTAACACTTGGATTAGAACTAAATTGGTAAACACATGGGCCCTAATAGGGAGCAGAGCTGATTAGTTTTGGGGGGTATTCCGTCAAGTGGGATGACTCAATTTAACGTTTTCTTCGTTTCATGAGACTGCTCTAAAGAAATAACTGAAGTATTCAATCAAAAATTGGTTGTCGCAATCCTTTCTTTGAAATATTTTTGTTGTATTTTATTGCGGCTCCCTATGACGAAAACTGTTGCGTCACTGGACAATTTCTTTGTAATTTAAGCCCTTAAGTTTAGCAGAAAATATTTCAAAAAATGTTTAGTGTAATAAATAGCTATTTTGTCTGTGTATGTCTATTGTGATCCGCATGAGAAGTGTCTCAGGACCCCATTTGGGAGGATACAGGTTGGAAACCCCTGCTAATACTTGATCACAAGCACATACCTGAAATAGCTTTTTTTAATCAATGAAGTAGTCGATAGAAAGAAGTGATAGCAAATATCAATATATATTTCGCGCAATGATTAAGGATGCAAACAATTTTACTGATAAATACTCATTAACCATAAATATTATAAAATGGAGATTAGCAGTTTTATTACATTACTATTATGAATATTACTACATACCGAAGGATGAAATTAAACAATATTGAAGCATAACATTTTCTTTCATGAAGTGTAAGCGTTATACTCCATATTTGTTTTATTATTTTTTATATAATACCTTTTCAAGTCACATACATATTACAGTTTATTTGCTTTTTCCTATATATATGCCTTAAACTCTCTTCCAATATGACAGATAGAACAAGGCAGTACGAAAGAATATTACAATATATAGAGGGAAATTGCAAGAATACACCCAGGGCTCATTCGAACCCCAACACCTCTTCACTGCGTGCAGGCAGGCACCGGAAACAGTTGCTTAGACCACTCAGTCACCGAGGCCCCATGTTTATTTTCTTTCACTAGACCGACAGCTTAACAATATCTTCACTTCAATTCTAGGAAAATTCTTTTCGGAGTTAAGAAAGTATTGGAGGACTAATATATAAATTATCAAATGTTAAGAATATGGGAAGGAACTTAAAAAAAAAGTCCATGGCAGGCACACCAATAGGATGTTGTGTTTTTTTTTTTTTTCCGTTTACAAATTTTCAATGTGAAATCAATCGTACGTTGAGCAGATCCTGTTGTAGAGCGAATAGCCGCAAAAGGGTTGCGCGAAATAATTTTTTTACGTATAATTCTTTTTTTTTTTTACGTGGTTAAGTGGATAAAATGGTAAACGTGACACATATGACACACCCATCAAGTGTATTTAAAATGCAATTGGTCTGATTTAATGAAGTCTTTGGTTGCATCCGTTTCTCTCGATTTATAAGAAGAAATGGACTTTCTTTCGAAGAATTTGTGTCACTTGTAATGTAATTTCTGAAGAAGCGATTCCATGTCTTTTCGCCGATAAAGAGCATTAATGAATGTCAGACTTGTCTCCAAAATGAGTATTTAAGAAAAGGGCAAACGAAACGTACAAAAAGTTCGTTCGACACGTTGACAGGAGTTCTATTCTGTCGACGTACTTTCGAAATTTTAGTAGGAAATGAATTTTAAATTACCATAAATTTTAAAATACCGTGTAGCATCGTTTGATGACAGTAATTTTTTAGTTCCAAAGAATTTTCCCATTTTATTTGAATCTACGGCAATTGTGAACGAATTGTGCACTTCAGTGTACCTTTAGTGGTAAAAATGCATTTCAAAAATTGAGATAGATCACATCTATTCACAACTATTATGTAAGCGCATTGTATCAGAAGGAAAATAATTGCTCATACCGGTAACAGCAATGAAGTTTCTGTTATACGATGTTTTAAAATTTTATCATGTTTCAAAACCTATGTTTTTCACTACCAATTTCCAAGCAGAAATAATAAGTGCGAATTTCCTTGTTCCAAAGGATTTTCGCATTTTAATTGATTCTATGACAATTGTACATGATTTGTGTACTTCAGTATGCTTTTAATGGTAAAAGTTTTTCTCAAAAATTAAGATCAGTCATACCCTGTATTATGTAAGAACATTGTGTCAGAATGTAGGGGCTAACCCCTCCCCGAGTGATGGCGCACCCCTTGAAAAAGCTACGGAGCCCCCAAAATTCGGCCAAAACCCTATGAAACACCCTGTGATGGTGGGGACCCCTGGAGAATGAAAATACATGATCATACCAAAAATAATAATGTTGTCAATAACATTCTACGTTTTAGAAATGTACTGTCTCTGAAATATTTTCTTTTCAGTACATTTCCAAGCAGAAGTACGATTTGCATCGGAAATAATACAGAGCACTAGGAAGTTTTTAACAGTATTGTTGTAATTAGAATTTGAAGCGGTTGATCAAATACAAATACAAATGCAAATACAAAAGTGACGACCAGCATCAGGCAAAGGGCCCAGCTAGGCTTGTCCTAGTCGATTTAACAATCCCCAATGAAAATCAAGAGCCTTCTTTAAAGTGTCTACCCCACTGCAATTAACAATTGCTTCCAGTAAACTATTCAAACTGCCTACAATCCTATTGCAGTAGTAACGTTTCCAAATTTGAAGATCAGTATTATAGAAAACAAGAGCACCCCCGTGAAGTAACTGAACGAGCGATCACTTTAATTAAATTTCCCAGTACATAAAAAAGGAAATTTATAAATTTCATCCACTTTAATTTTAAATAAATGATAACATATTTATTTCAAAATAATCTGTCACGTGTTTTACATTTTAAATGCAATGGGGAAAATTTATCTGAACTTTTATCATTAACCATCTTAAATGTAAGCGAAATGATTGCCGACAATCGTAAAATTTGCAATTATTTGTAGTTAAAATTAATTTTAAATACCATTTTTTCACAGAAACGGAACACAAATTATTTATCACACAAAATGTTTGCTCTGTTTAAAATCACTTATTATTTTTTTTTATTTTTTAAGCGTATTTGTTTTCCCTTTGCATCAAAAGAGCAATCTTTTGTTATTAAAAATAACTTTTTTAAAGTACTAGTTTTCAATATCTAATTAAAATTAAATTGTTTCAATTTGAAAGAAATAAAACATTATGTGGTGTAAGAGAAAGATTTGAATTTATTTAAAATGGATTATTTCTTTAAAGGGCAAAATAATTTTCTTCATGCAGTAAATAAGTCTTTTCTAGAACTCCACAGCAGTTCTTACGATAGAATAATGACTGTAACTCAAGAGTAAATTTAGAATTTGCACCGAATTTTCCCTTTTTTATTCATTCGAGGTAAATAATATCTGAAACTGTAGACATCCCATAATTATTATACGAAACTTTACACAGCAAAAAAGATGGCCACATAATGTTGTAACAAACCAAAATGTTATTTACCCTCACATAAATGTAACTCACAAAACCAAGACTTTACAATTATGTTAAGCTTTTAGAACGCCTCTCGAGAGAAAATACTCGATTTTGAGGTGCGATGGAATCGTATAAATTCAAGCAGATATCTTGTCTTTGTCGAAATTATGCTTTAATACAGCAAAAGCAACAACACTGTTAAATCAAAATTCTTGTTATTGGGATAAAATGGTTTTGTTTTTAAAAACATCACGTTCACGATTCAAATGACTTAGACTTGAAACACTGAATTCTCATCACCCTCTTTTATATTAACCCTTTCTCAAAAGCCCTTTTCACATTTCTCAAAAACGATCCGTTACGATCTCATTTTTGAGACACCACTAACACAAAAAAAAAAAAGCTTTCTCATATTTGGTGCAACCCCCCCCCCCCCTCCCCACACTATGAAAAATAACACAACAAGTGAGAAGGAAGAGCACGTCGCCATTGAGATGGGTGCCTGGCTAGGGAATCGAACGCGGGTGGTCTTCGCGGAACACCAACGCTCTTTCCGCTAAGCCAGCTCGATTGATCAGCGGGAAAGTTGGATTATATAGCTTCGAAACATACAGCTTGTGGGTGTGTAATACTTTTGTGCCAAATTTCTTTGTCATCCAATCCAGATGAGCATTAATTATTCAATCACCCATTCTGTTTTCTCCTTCTCCTAAATTCCCTTAAATCGTACGTAATTAATCATCCTGTATTTCTGGTCCGAGGAGACGAGCATACTACACACTATCTTGTATGGTTATAAAGTATCACGTGGTAAATAATTACTTAATTTTGATTTAAACACTATTGTTCTGAAAAAGTAATAGTTAAAAAAAGTCCTGTATTTGTTATGAACTTAAAGTTAAATTTCTGATTTATTTCAGTAAAAAAAAAGTACTTGTCCTTTCTGTGACAATAATTTCCGAGTAAGCCTCGGTGCTTAAAAATAAAAACGATGCTTGCTCATTTTTGGTGAAAATTACTTAAAAATATAAGAAGGTATGCTCATTTTTAAGCACATCATTTCTAACGGTGAGTGTCCATAAAAATTAGAAGGATAAAAGTTAACTAAAACTAACCTTTAATTTTGATAACAATGAATAATCATTGGAAATCACTGAAAGGGACTATCTTTGGTGAAAATGAAATCACTTGCTGTAATTATTCAGGAGAATATCGTTGTTTTGCCAAGTGGGAAAATTTTCATAATATAAACTGTCTCAAAGAATTTCTATAATACTGCATAAAATAATACAAAGTTTTCATAGAAAATAAATTGATCAGAATTTTGAAATTTTTAGTTTAAAATTTAAAAAGCCTAAATCAGGCATTTTTAAATGTTGCCTTTGGCATATTGTGTTAAATGCACGGGAAACTTTCGCAGTTTAGTCACAGTATGTTTTATTTATATTAACCGTTTTAATTTTCATGACTTTGCACCACATTTTGCATTTTGAAAATATGAACTAAAATATACATTTTTCTTGATTTTAGACAGTTTAGAAAACGTGCAATTCATGGTAAGAAAACACTGTGGTTAACAAAATGAGAAATGAAATTCTCTGATAGAAAATCTGTCTAGTTTATGCGTGTTTGAAATGCAAAAAAATCAATTTCAGACTGCGAAGTGAAATAAAATCATTTATTCAAATATCATTATTTTCAGTTGGTTATCAGGACGATTGAGTTTCGCCAAAAGCGATTGCTGCTTCCTGAAAGAGTTTTATCTGATTCATTTGAAAAAAAGATCCTTATTTCCTCTGCTTAAAACGCTTTTTTCCCCTTTTCGATTTTGTCTTTCACATTTAAAATGGAGTAATTTTGTTTGGTTTTCTAGTAAACATTTCCGAAATCACTGCGGTATTTTATTCCATGAATCTTCTTAGAGCATGGAGAAAAGGATGGAAGTTTGTTGAAATGAGATTAGAAAGAAAGATTGGGGGAGAAAGATTGGATTGCCGAGATAAATTTGTGTTTTAACAAAGCAGCACATTTAAAAATCCTTTAGGTATCATATTTTTTTTCGGTTTGGCATTTGTTTTGAATCTCGTTTATAATAACAATTTGTTTCATTTAATCATAATATTTTAAAACAAAAAACAAAGAAAGATTGGTATTTGGTTAAATCTAATATTTGCTAAATATTTTTTTACTTATAAACGTATTTGTGAGGAATTTGTAATAAGGATTTTAGAATTTCAACTATTGGGCTACTCGTTGCCGGCACTATTTAAAACGTTAAAATAAAAACATTTGTGTAATCTATTATTTTCTACTTCTGCAATTTCAATTTTAAATTGCGTACTTGGACAGCTAAAGCCCAATAAAGTAGAAACTGCTCAAAGTATTTAAAAGTAGTTCCAAAAAACAAAAATCATTATGGTGCATCAGCTTGTAGCGGTGCGAGTCGGTGCTTCAAATAGCCCTCTTTGCTCCTGCCCAGGGGGCGCGCCTTTTGGGAAAGCGGTAAAGAATGCGGCTACCACCAAAAAGATCTTGGTTCGACTCCCGGCGCTTCACGGCCACACTCGCACCGTTACATCTGGTGACCCGGCATTTACGCACGCAGCAATGGAGACCCGAACACTCCACAGATGGCGCCACCAGATGACTTGCTCGCACGCATTCGTGCAGTCTGCACGCGCTCGCACTTGAGCCCAGCCACGGATCCGAGCAAACAGGCTCAAACTTCCCTCACTCCCGCAGCAACCTCAAGCAGCCTTTCTCTCGCGCTGGTGCACCCATCTGTGGTAAAATATCGTTCACTCTTCCCCTATTCGTTCACTGGGGGCGGAGTATGTAGCGGTGCGAGTCAGTGCTTCAAATAGCCCTCTTTGCTCCTGCCCAGGGGGCGCGCCTTTTGGGAAAGCGGTAAAGAATGCGGCTACCACCAAAAAGATCTTGGTTCGACTCCCGGCGCTTCACGGCCACACTCGCACCGTTACAAGCTTATACAGAAACAGTCAAAATTAAGCTAGAGGTGAGGATAAAATAACTCCCCTGAGTTACTTTTTTTAATAGTTTAGAAAAATATTATAAAGTTTTTGATTAGGATGGGATAGGTAAAAAGCAAAAAAAAAATCAGAATTTTTCTATCTATGAGAGCTTTCCAAATTTTGCTTTTTTTTTTTTTTTTGCGGAGAACGAGCTGAACAAAGTAATGAATGTGATATAATCCCTCGTTTTGAATTAAGTATAACTTCCTATATTACCTTCCGTAGTTAATTTATTTAACTAAGGAAGTTACTAAGAAGAACAATAAATATTTAGACAATTAAATAGTAATATTATTAACTAATATCATTACTTCCTTAATTAATAATAATAACTAATATTGCTTCGTTTACTATTAACTAAGAAGTTCGTTGACAATAAAAAAAATTCCACAGAACAAAGGTAAGGCAGTTTATGGTACAAGACAGGAAATAAAAATGATTGTAAGTACTAGCCACCTAGTCTGTTAAGATAGCCGAAAAAATTTCGGTGCATGAAACCTTCATCGTAATGAAATTAGTTGAAGGACTAAAATAGGATGGCATTAAAATCGCGTCATATGACACAGACATGTATAGAAGGCTACTTACCAAACTAAGGACTATGATGCAATGAAATAATCAGGTAGTTTAAATGATGCTAGCTCTGCAGTATAATGCGTAACAGTTAGGTGGACATCTATATGGGCCGCCGCGATTATCTCTCTTGACAGGGCCTGGGGCATGGGAAGAGCGAAAATCACTAAGCTATGATTCGGGGCGGGCCGCTACGATTACCTCTCTCTTTGACTTTTCTCCACCAGACCCCTACCTGTTAGCCGAGGCCTTAGGATTGCTTACGCACGGGGAGAGGTAGTGGGGTCTACGGATTTTGCATGCACATATCCCCAAGTATACATGGTGGTCTTCAGTGGGTATCGAACGCACGACCTTCCAGGTGGAAGTCCGACGTGCTAACCACTAGGCTACCACGGCCCCTCTCTCTTTGACTGATTAGGGGCGGAGCTGGCGTGATTATCATTATCTTTGACTAGGCCTGAAAAAAGGGAGAAGCGAAAATATGTGAGACAATCGTGGCGGCCCCAACACAAACCATCGTTGAGTGATTTTCGCATCTTCCTTGTTCCAGGCCCAGTCAAAGAGAGAGAGAGAGAAAATCGCGGCGTCTACAGCTTAAAATTGGTACATCGTACAACCGCCTTCCTCTTGATACAAGACAGGAGTTATGATAGGCCTAACCAGGCTTATCCACGAGGCCTAACGAGACTCGAGGTTTATTTCCATCATTTGACATATGTGTCCTAATTAGAAGATAAATTTAAATAATTGTATATATTTAAAAAAATAATCCTAGTAAAAAGTATAATATAAGTTATATACTGTAAAAGTATACTTTAAAAGTATAATATAAGTATAAGTAAGTAAAAGTATACTAATATAATCTATCCTAATAAAAAAAACAATGTTTTCGTTGGTGTGAGGGATACGTCGACAGATTTGCAGTCAGCTGTAAAAATATCATCTAAATTCTATTTTTTCCGGAGTCAGATATATCGTTTGCGGTACCGCCGTGAGATCACTTGTGAACTACTGCTATTAAAATCGATAGTGCATTATATTACAATTTCCATCGGTGTAAGGAATGGCTTATTCTCTAAGTAAATTGAGTAATAAATAAATGAATAAATAAGTTTAAAAACATCAGATAAACAGAAGCTTTTAAACTTCAATTTTAAATCTACTACTTTTTTATAAGACACTATCGATATTTCGAATAAAAATTGGGACTCTACTTGAGCGCTAAAACTAAATTTTTGAACATCAGCTGCAAAGATTATTTTTCCTCTTCTTTTCTTTTTGGGATTTGTGTTATGCTGTAAATATAATCAAATAGTACATTGTAACTATTTCATTTATGTATGTGTGATGCTATTTAATAATTACTTAATTTTGATATGAACATTATTTATTTTTTGCCGCATTGAAAACACATGATTCAAATATTAAAAGAAAGGATAGTTAGTTTGGATGATTGCGGATTTTCGTTAAAATGTAAATCCAGAGGTACACTTTGCTTATTAGAAAAGAGCGAATGATAAACAAAAAACAAATATTACTTTTTGAATATCAAGTTACAGTAGTGATGCTTTTCAAATTTGCACTTTTTCGGCATTGCATATACTGTTATATTTAAATGGAATAAAATAACATTTTCAAAAAAAAAAAAAAAAAACCCAAAAAATATATCATGCTCGTTTTATATTCTTTATTAAAAAAATCACCATGACTGAAAACCCTCATCCAAATGATAAATGCAAGTGTGTTATTACGTTACAGACAGTTTTGTTCGCGTTATCATACAGATAAGGAAAATAAATATTAATTTTATGGGAAGAGGATGCTTTTGATATTACTTCTGCCATCCAAAAACCATTTCTTACCAGAAAACGATCCAAAGTCAGCTATTTATTTTATCATAACAAAGGAACCGTATAATTTAATCATTACTTTCCTAAAATTTGATCCACCAAAAATATGATACTAAAACTCAGACTTTTTTGTTTTTACTTATTCTAAATGTAGTCTAGAGATAGTTCATATCTATAACTGAGAAGGAGACTAGCATAACTACCAAACGCTAAACTTGCGCGGATCTCGATTGAAAGAGATTTCAACATTAATTTATTCATGCCAGCCTAAAATGCGAAAACTACGTGTAACCTATTTTTGCGACAGTGTCAAGTAGGCACATCTTAAATAGTATCGTAATGCCAATTAAAATAAATATTTCAGTGCGGAATAGTTAATTAAATTAGCACTAAAATTGTTATATAGTGTCTTTTAAGATGCAACTATTCGTAGGAGAATAATGTAACTTCCAAATTCATTGTTCAACATTGCGATTTTCCTTCTTTCTTCCTTTTTTCGCCTACTTTCAAGCAAAAGCTAAAAAATAATAATAATCATAAAATAAAGAAGGCTTAATGTATCGTGAAAATATCCTTAAAAATGTAGAAAAGTCAAAAATAAATGAAGTAATTAAATAAATATTAGGTAATAATTAGAATAAAGTAGGGTGTTGAGTTGGGGAAAATGTGTGTCTGTCTGTTTGTACTCCTTAATAACTTCTTTGATTCCAACGATTTATTTATTTTTTTGTTCAAAAGACATCGGCGAGGACATCTCATTTCCATCTTTTACTTTTTGACTAGAACATTTTTTTTGTGTAATTTTGTACAGTACACAAAATCTTAATATTAGCGTATGTGGGACAGCAGGAAACAAATAGGATAAACCTTAGACACAAGATCCAAGCTTCTTTGAACAAGTTTATTCGAAGGAGTTCTCAGCAAATATTTTGTGATTTGAACATTTTTTTTTTTCACTTTTGTGCAGTTCACAAAAAAAAAAAAAAAATAAAATAAAACAATTATATATATAATTAGCGTCTATGGAAAAATTTCAGTCCTGTGTGTGGTTCAGTCCTGTTCAACCTGATCTGGCAGGCAGATTTGAATGGAGCAAACTTTATCGAAAATATGTTATGACGTAGAACATGAACAGATACGAAGGTCCTCCAGAACTAAAAGAGCCTATTTTCTCATGAAATTTTATTGATTTTTAAAGATGTGTCTGAATGAATGAATGAACAAATATATGAGTAAAAAAAGAGTGAATAAATGAATGAATGACTACATGAATGAGTGAGTGATTAAAGGAATGAGTGAATGAATGTGTATTAACCGTTGAAAAAGGTATATTTAAAGTAATTAACCAAAGGAGAAAGATACAGATAGCTTCATTTCATGCTGATGTATAAGGGAGAGTAGGCTCGTATAGTTCGAGACGAAACTTCTTGTTTCTCTTTGTGTTCCCTTAAATAGTTTTTTTATTTTTGATCATCTGTAGTTAAATGCAATTCCGGGAGTTAAGTACCATTGGTTTATGGACAGCTACTGAGTGGGGGGGGGGGGGTTACATCGACGAAAGCTTAAGAGCTTAAGAGCATGTCTATCGGAAACACGTCTATTTGCTACCTATACGCGGGATACGAAGATTGCAAGAAGATGTAGCGTGATTTATTTGCATCAAAATTGATTCAATCAGAATTGCGTATTACTCTTTGTAATTCACAATCATTTGACGATATTGAGAAATCACAAATATTCGTAACAATATTTTTTATTAAAAATTCTGCATCAGAACAAATTGTGGGTGCCCTTAAAACTGGAAAACACTTATTCAAGTTAAGATAGCACAAATGAGCATTAAAATGCTCATTCATTTGGATGTTTTTGCATCTAGAAGCTTCACTACAACATTGAAAAGGGATTCCAAGCAATCCCGAAAGATATGTCTGCATTTTAATGCTCATTTGCGCTTTCTTAACGTGAATAATTGTTTTTCAGTTTTACTGGTGCACAAAGCTCATTAATTTTATGTGGATGCCCTTATTTTATTATCATTTTCGGCATATTCTTTCACAATTTTCACTTGCTAGTGGACATTTTTGTCAAAATAGAAATATGTATTTCTATTTCTTTCCTTGTGTCGAATAAACCTACGTGATACTACTAAGAACTATTAGAAAGAGCATTTCTGAAATAATAAAAATAAATGAATAAGTGCACAAAAATCGATAATAATAATAATAACAACAATTTAAGAGAAGCGGTTTAAAAAATCTGAATTAAAATTTGTTAAAACAAAAAAGAGGTAACTAAAAATTCGTTTTAATATCTGAACCACAGCGCAAACAATGCATGTTCTTCTTAATACGTTATGCGCATAAAAAGCATCGTTTGCTAAGCTACCCTATGAATTATGGTATTCAGTCAATCGATAAAATTTCGTTTCAAGCAGTTTTATTGTTACCTAATCAATTGAAGCAGAATATATATGCCATAATTAACGTGACGTAACTCATTATCAGTTATTTTCTCCGATATGCTTTCCCCTTTTCTCATGCATAAATAGTTCTGAGACTATTATATCCTGAATTTTTTATTTCGTTGACTTACCAATTGATGCTTTTTACGCTGCTTAGACATGACTGATTTTCCTTTTGATAGCGTCATGTTTTATAGAAAAGAATATAAATAATATATCTCTTTCAATTAATTCATATTTTCAATGGCATTACGGGAAAAAGATTTTTGTTATGTATTATTGTTTTGTCATTAATATTACTAATGGAAGTGATGTCACTTGTCGTGTTTAATGCTTTTCCTGATTTTTAATTTTCATATTACTTTTTCGTTAACTTCATTAGAAGCCCATGCACTTTAAATAATCACATGAACATTTGTAGTCAAATCGATGTACGTTAGACGACCCTGTTAAAGAAAGATGGGGGGTTACAGTGTAATAGGCATTTTTACGACCAGCGGCGACAGTCCGTCTGGACCAACAATAGCTGAAGAGATTTTCTCAACAAAGGCCCATTGGAGGGATAAGATAAATACAAATTTTATAACTCAAGATGGCGGAGGAGGCAACAACACCGTGAGAACACCAGAAGCAAAACGCTCTGATTGCGTGGATCTTTGTACCGCCCCACTGATAAACTCGCCAGCCAACGGCCGACGGGAAGCGCCCTGGTTGGGAGAAATCTAAGAAAAGATGGGAGGCCAATTGAGCCTGAATTGGTCAAGACCTCCCATCAAATCAGCAAGGGGCTTTTGGTGAATTAAAACCAAAAACATCATCAGAAAACATTATCAGAGAACACCAGGGTGACACAAGAACTGCATCAGAGCATCATCAGATCTTGACAGAGGTGATCAGTTTTTCCCTGAAACCACTTCATCTTCCAAGGCAGAGATGGGCCCCTTCTGTACAATTTTTGATTGACAACATCTGCCGTCTATAAAATAGGCTCGGCAGACCTCTTCTGCAAGCAGGACTATGATGATCACCATTCGCTTCCGGACGAGGAAGGATCGCCCACCGACACATATGGACTAAAATTCACAACAAGTGCTGCCCGTTGGATCCGGACATGGTTCGTTCCCTGCACATTTCCTTTTCCTTTTTAATAGTAGTAGTCTCATGGGCCTAGGTTAATATCTATATAAGTGAATAAATTAATCTAGTTAACCAAAAAAATTTGTGTTTTATTGTCTATGCCACTTTACGTATCACGCGCCCTGATGTCGTGAACCTGGCCGCGACATATATTGGTGCCGTGACCAGTGGTCTAGATAATGGTTCCGTGTTCAGTAGTGTCACTTTTGGTCCTATATTGGTGCCGTGACTAGTGGTCTAGATAATGGTTCCGTGTTCAGTAGTGTCACTTTTGGTCCTATATTGGTGCAGTGACCAGTGGTATAATAGGATAGTTCATGTTTAAGGTTTTGTTGCCATGAACTCAAATAATTTGGAAGTAGTGAACTTATGAGGAAGTTGAAAATTAATGCCTTTCTAATTGAAATGTATTCAAAGTTTTATTTTTATTGCTAACTTCGAGGAAGTAAAAGCATTCAATCACTTAGTCAAAATTAAATTTTCTTTTCAGTCAAAAAAAAATTGTTATTTCTTGTGTAAAATGATTTTATGATATCCAGAGAGTGAGAGTATCAAAAGAATTAGAAAAAAAAATACTTGATTGTTTGTTTTTTGGTTTGATAGTGCAAAATATCAAACAAAATTTATGCATTCTAATTCAAACTCAAAAGTCAAATTTCGCAACTTGCTTTATGTTTTGGTATAGTTCTCCATCAAACAAGCTCTCACGAACTGGATATTGTAGAGTCGATTCGCTGCGAAAATTATTTTGGAGGAGCATGTTTAAAAATTTAGGCGTTAAAGTTTATGATTGTTGTGCCGCGGTTAGGGGAAATCGCACATAATGCTGAGGCAGTTTGTTCTTGGGGGCAAATTTGGATTTTTCAAAGTTACAGAATTAGGTGGGATAATGTCCCATTTCAGTGTGATTGGTGTTAAAGTAAAAATTAGTTTTTTAAAATGCGGCGGGCAGAGAAAATGTTAGTAGTTAACGGTAGTGAAATGGATGTGAGCAAGTTTAAATATTTCGGTATACAACTTATTTGTTTTGGTGAGGCGGAAATAGTCACGCAGATAGTTTAATGTGCAACGTAATAGGAGTATTTGTTTGTGTGGGAAAATTTATAATTTGTCAACTTTGGGTAGCGGATAAATGGTGGAAAATAGGAAACTGAACGCAGAAGGGAGCGATAAAGCTTAGTGGCAATCGTTTGTTAGAATATCCAAGAATGGATCCGAATCTAATTTCCCTTGTTAAACCTTTTTCCGGAGAAGCGGAGAGTTGCAGGTATTATTTTGAGGAATTTGAGAGTATCGCAAATTTAGCGAACTGGAATGAAATGCAAAAATTAGTCATATTTAAGGCAAACTTGGAGGGTGAAGCGCAGCAATTGTTGATTGATGATCCGCTATTAAGTAAATCCAAAAGTTATGAGGAGGTTAAGGCAAAATTTATCAAATTTTTCTCACGTCAAAAATCATTCCTTGAGTGGCAAATTGAATTTTCAAACATATATATGTCCGCCGAAGAGCCGATTAGAAATTATGCCCATAGGTTAAGGAAAGCAGGAGTAAATTTTCTGGGAATAATGAGCGCATCACAGGAGTGCGAAATTGCAAATAAGTTACTATTAGGCCGTTTTATTGAAGGATTAACCCCGGACTTTCAAAGAGAAATTTTTTGAAAAATCCTAGTTCGTTTGACGAGGCGGTTAGTTACGCGGAAACTTTGCAAAAAGTATCGTCGGTATGCTCGCAATTACGTGTTAACGCAATCAACGCGTATTCGTTAAGGCAAGAAGATAATATTGAGACGACAGAGCAGATAAGTAACATTAAACAATGTACCGCAGTATGTGCATTTTGCGGAGAGGTAGGTCATAATACAACTGAATGCCCTGGCTACCAAAATTAAACAGTATGCCGTTCAATAGTGAACATATAGAAGGGAATCACGCTAACGATTGGCAGCATTCGGGAGCAAGGAGTCCGCTTGTTAAAAGACGTTGGGAGCGTACGAAGAGAGAATTTAAAAATGAGGGGCAGTTAAATAAAAGGACGAAAATTTCAAACGAAGTACAAAACAATCGTCAAATTCAGAAAGAATTGGTAGCTTACGACAGAAATAAAAATAAAAAGGACGAGTTGTGTAGAGTAAGCTTTCGTGATAATAGCGGAAAGGAATCTAAAGATAAAATAAGTAGTCCCCAGCAAAGAGTGAATGTAAACACACGAGCAAGACAGGCGTCAAAACATAGGAACGTAGACGAAAATAAATTAGCGATGCAATACATGAAAAGGAGCATTATTCCAGATTCGACACAAGAACCAATCATTTGTGAGACTACGTCATCAAAGGGGGGAATCGGACAAAAACCAGAAGGGCTAGTGCGAAAATCCCCCATTTTGGAGAGCGGAGCAGGGAAAGAGTCAGAAACACACCTACTTGTCAATCAAAGCGCAAAGAGGGGGAACCCTCAAAAAGAGAGACAAGAATTTCGCGACACAGGAAGTGAAAACTCGAAGGGAAATACTATGAGCGATCAGCAGATAGCGGGATTTAAAAATATATGCGAGTTGGTTCACGAGCAAAACCAGATAAAATGTAATGAAGGGGTCAAAACAGTAACTACGTTATCGAAAAATAAGTTGAATAATGACTTACCAATACTTCACGGGTTCATCGGATTTGTTCAGGAAGATAGATGTCAACCGGTCACTTTTCTTGCCGACACGGGGGCGTGTTGTACTGTGGCTTCAACAGCTCTATTAAATTCGTTGTCTAAAAAGGGTAAAGTAAATTGTACAACAAAATTAGTTACATTAAAAACTTTGACAGGTGAAAGCATTAATTACAAAACTTGCATTAAAGCCGGGATCACAATAGGGGATTGTACAATTTTAGAGGATATTTTTATCACTGACATAGTATTTGATTCGTATGATTTGATATTGAGTTACCCCGCTATTAGAAAATTAAAATTGAAAATTGTTTTTGATTCAGGATTGGTTAGCGCGGGAAAAGCTAAATTTGAGTTGGGGCACAGTAATGAAGGACAGGATATGGGGATAATGTGCATTTCTCAGAAGAAAGTAAGGTTGGAACCAGGGAGTACCCACATTGTGTCGTTGATTTGTCAGCCAGAAATTAAGGAGGGAAGCATAGGTTTGTTTAACCGTTTTGAGAAATATACCTCTAACGTACAAATTGATCAGTCTGTTGTGAACACAAATAAGAGAAAAATTGATGTTATTGCTACCAATAATACAGATCAAATAATAACGATCAATAAGCAGGAAAAGATTGGGTTACTACATACTGATATTAAAATACAGGAGTCAGAGCTAGAATCGAAGCCAATAAATTTAATTAAAGCAACCCCTGAAGTCTTACGATTACGGCGGGCAGAATTCGACTTAAATAATTTTGAGTTGGAGCATATTGATACTGAAAATAAAGCTAGATTAGAAGAGTTACTAGTGGATTATGCCGACGTTTTTACGTCCAGCTTAAAAACATTAGGGGAAACCGACGCAGTTAAAGTAAAAATTGACGTAAGTGATGAAAAACCAATCGCAGCGAAACCACATAAGGTTCCTTTAGCATTACAGCCGCAATTGAAGCGGCAAATAGACGATCTGAGGGCTTGTGGCATCATAGAATACACAAATAGTTTTTTCGCAGCTCCTGTCCTCCTGGTGAAAAAAAGCGGACCTGAAAAGAAATATAGGATGGCGATTGATCTTCGCCGGCTTAATGAAAAGATTAATTTGTTTCCGGTGCCCATACCGCGGATAGCAGATTTGATAAACAAATTGGCGGGCGCAAAGTATTATACTACACTAGATTTCTCCAATGCGTTTTGGGAGATACATGTTCCTGAATCGGAACGCAAATATTTGGCATGTACCTCAATGTACGGGAATTTCCAATATTCGCGTCTCGTATTTGGCTTAAAAAATAGTGGGGCCTTTTGGATGAAATTGATGGGAGAACACGTGCTTGCTGACATGCAAGATGAGGGTATTCATGCTTACCTGGATGACATAATTATAGCTGCAAATAGCATTGAAGAAATGTTTCGCAAAATAAAAGTATTATTTGAGCGACTACGAAAATTTAGCCTGACATTAAGCCCAGCAAAAGCACGGTTCCTAAAAACCGAAATTAAATTTTTGGGATTTAACCTCTCACCAACAGGGGTGGAACCGACCCCCGATAATATGGAAAAGATCCAGAATTTTCCCCAACCTCAAACACCACGCCAAGTGAAGAAATTTTTAGGGGTGGTCAATTTTTATCGCCATCTGATCCCGAATTGAGCCGCACTAGCTGACCCATTGGAACAGCTGACGAAAAAAGGGAAGAAGTTTGCTTGGAATGAGGAATGTCAGAATGCGTTTACGCAATTTAAACGAATATTTACTTCCCGACCTTTTGTGGTGCAACCCGATATGAATAAGACGTTTTACCTCAATACAGACGGAAGTTTGTTAGGAATTAGTGGGATTTTGGGTCATATGGTAGATGGACAAATTAGGCCAGTAAAGTACTTTTCGAGAAAATTGAGAAATTCTGAAAAAAACTACGCAGCAAATAAAATAGAACTACTTGCGATAGTAAAATCTATCAAATACTTCTACGAATTTCTAATAGACAAGGATTTTGTGATTCTCTCCGATCACCAACCGCTAAAGTACCTAATTCAGTCGACCCAAGTTTCCGGAATATTAGCGCGTTGGCAAATGTTTTTGTCACATTTTTCCTATAGAATCATTTATATCAAGGGACGCAGAAATATTTTTGCAGATTATATTTCGCGGAATCCTGCTAACCAAATACATAACTATCAGACAAACACAGAAAGTACTGCTATTCCATATTGTAAACAAACAGCGGGTCGACAAAACGACGCAAAGGAAAGCAGTGTAGATAGTGGACAAGCGGTTGCCATGGAAACAGATGGAATTGAAAGGACACAGGAGCAAAAACCAGTCCTGACAACTTTGGTGTAACCAGCGGAATCCACAGGGGGTCTAGAAGCGAAAAGGGGAGAAAATGAAATCCACGGAGAAGTGGACACATGTGATTTATCACACGAGAGTGTTAGTGCCCTTACAGAGTTCGATTCTGTACTGGGCCCGATTAAAGACGAACTATGTCGGAAGCAGATTTTTGAACCCAGAGTAGGAGAAACATTTTGGTTCGATAAATATTTACGTTTAGTGAAGTATAACGATGAAAAAGACGAGAATAAAAATCAAATTGTCCTGCCCAAACCACTACAAAAAATAGCAATTAAAACTGCGCACATAACGCACCTGGGGGAAAACAAATGCTTAGAAATAATGAAAAGGAACTATTATTTTGCTGGAATGACCGCTGCCGTCAAGAATTTTATTAAGACTTGTTTTATATGTGCAAAATTGAAGCCGAGTCATCAAACCCAACGTGAATTTGGGAATAATAAAATTGCCGAATATCCAGGAAGCCGGATTTCTATTGACATTTGTGGGCCAACCGGACTCCAGGGGAATTATTTTTTGTCAGTTCTAGATAATTTCTCGCGCTATTTAGAGTTGTATCCTCTGCGCAACATTAAGGCGGAAACAATTGTTGATGCACTTTTGAAATACTTTTCGACGTATGGGGTGGCAACTGAAATTTTATCTGACAATGGCACACAGTTCACCAGCCAAATTTTTCAAACGTTGAATAAAAAACTTGGAGTGAAGCTTTGGAAAACTTGCACGTATACTCCGTGGTCGAATGGGAAGGTTGAGCGATCCCACTTTTCAATTAAAAATTCAGTGGCAGCACTACTCCAGGAGGGAATCCAGGACTTTGAATTAGGATTAAGTCTCCATAAGTTATATTATAATGCGTCAATACACCCTGCTACTGGATTCACCCCTCACCAATTAATGTTTGGTAGAAAATTAAGAACCCTCAGTGATCAATGGGAAAAAAGTGGAACAGAGGGGGAAATAAGATACGACCCTTATTATGAAAAAATAACCAAAACATTTAAAATTATGACCGAACAGTCAGTTCAAAATCAGAAAGCAGCTCAAAAGAAACAAAACGAAATCCAATTAAAGAAAGCGGTGAGAACGCGACTGCGAGTCGGAGACTTAGTTTTTATAGAGTCAAAAACTAAATTCATCACAAAATATGATGGTCCATTTCAAATCATTCAAATAAATTCCAAGAACGTCGTGACCGTTGAAAGCACACATGTTAGCCACCCATTCGTGACGAAAGTCAATACGCGCAGAATTAAAATTTTGCCTGAACGGCTAGAGCATTTAAAGTAAAAAAAAAAAAAAAAAAAAAAACTGATAATCACAGTCATGTTAGCTACAGTGGGTAAAAATTGCCATTGCAACAACCATAAATAAACAGGAATATATTGTTTATGAAGGTACAACATTGAAACTTACCGCATGATTTTCGGATGCTTTGAAGAAAAATTCCAGTCATCAATGCAGCTACATTCTGCTTTAATTTAGACAGCCGTAGAGCGCTGTAAACCATAAAATAGACATAATATTCGGGGCATAAAAGAAACGCAGGTGAATAATATTAGGTTCTGTAAGGGGAGATGAGTATTAATGATGAGATTAATAAGAAAAGAATTATAATTAGAGGAACGAAATCACCACTTGAGCATAATCAGTGCAGTTATTCCATGTGACCAGCCGCAATTTTATAACTCAAGATGGCGGAGGAGGCAACAACACCGTGAGAACACCAGAAGCAAAACGCTCTGATTACGTGGATCTTCGTACCGCCCCACTGATAAACTCGCCAGCCAACGGCCGACGGGAAGCGCCCTGGTTGGGAGAAATCTAAGAAAAGATGGGAGGCCAATTGAGCCTGAATTGGTCAAGACCTCCCATCAAATCAGCAAGGGGCTTTTGGTGAATTAAAACCAAAAACATCATCAGAAAACATCATCAGAGAACACCAGGGTGACACAAGAACTGCATCAGAGCATCGTCAGATCTTGACAGAGGTGATCAGTTTTTCCCTGAAACCACTTCATCTTCCAAGGCAGAGATGGGCCCCTTCTGTACAATTTTTGATTGACAACATCTGCCGTCTATAAAATAGGCTCGGCAGACCTCTTCTGCAAGCAGGGCTATGATGATCACCATTCGCTTCCGGACGAGGAAGGATCGCCCACCGACACATATGGACTAAAATTCACAACAAGTGCTGCCCGTTGGATCCGGACATGGTTCGTTCCCTGCACATTTCCTTTTCCTTTTTAATAGTAGTAGTCTCATGGGCCTAGGTTAATATCTATATAAGTGAATAAATTAATCTAGTTAACCAAAAAAATTTGTGTTTTATTGTCTATGCCACTTTACGTATCACGCGCCCTGATGTCGTGAACCTGGCCGCGACAGACCCTTCATCGATTAAAATTAAAATCATTAAAATCGGTTCACGTAGTCAAAGGATTTAGATAGAAAACCAAAAAAAAAAAAATGCTATATTTCTGCGAATTACTTTCTTTTCTAATTATCGAATGTAGTCAAACGAAGGTACATTACTTATGGGAGACTACCCTTGATCAAATACAAAAATAACCAAAATCCAGCGAGAAGTTATCATTGAACACATAAACATAAATGTATACATACCGAATGAATTGATAACCCCCCTTTCTGTTGGAAGTTGGTTTAAAATGGACTGATGTTTTAATATCTTTAAATGATGTATGTTGCAACAATGTTTTAAAAGGCTGCAATGCTTTTAGGAATTGCGCAGCGTTACACGTTGCATAAAAACTATTTGAAACGTTAATCTCACTCTTGAACACAAAATAATAAAGTAAAACCAAAGCGTCAAGTATTTTCAACTAGTGAAATATCAATAAAACAAAAAGTCTTCATCAACAAAAGAGGATTTCAGTGAAGAACTCGAAAGCTTCATGTTTAATGACCCTTGAGGTTTCTTAATCTTGGGATAGCACTCCTAAATTGCTCTCACTATTTCCACCGATAATTCTAAAATAAACAAAACCCTTTCCCACCATTCAATCAGATCGAATCCTGGAACTTTTGAGATTTCATTTTCCTTTGCAATCGAATTTCTTTTCAAACCATTTTCATCGCAGTATGGGTTTACGAAAAGGAAATGATTAGGAAATAAGTAAAATAGGTGCTGATGATAATAAGCATAAGGTGGCTTTTGAGTTCGAGGAATTGTTGCAGTTGTAAAAATAACACTTTTAAAGGAATATCAAGCAATTTTTATGCGAATGATTAAAGTAATTGATAAAAGAACTCTAACATGTTTCCAAAGAAAACATCTTTGAGATTACAGGGAAAAATGGGCACATTTATTGAGCAGTATTTTTTTATTACTATTATTTCTATACAAAACAACGCAATGGTGCATCATGCTTTAAAATAGGTTTTAATTTTTGCCCCCTTCTATACTCTTGGAAGAAAATATAATCCGGGAAATGTTGCGATTTCCAAATTTTGATGGATTTGCACGTTTTAAGGGGTGTAAGCCAATTCTGAACAATATTAGGAAAAAAAATCTGTATCTGGTAGCTTTTTTTTTTGGTCCCCATTTTAATTTGAAATGGAAAGCATGGGATGGAACAAAATTCGGTATTTCAACATACGTGGACTCTGATAGGAAGCAGAACTGATTAGTCATTGGCAAGAATACCTTTCGAAGCGGGTGGACCAACTGAAGGTTTTTATCGCTTGGTGGAGCTAATATATCTCAAAGCGTTGAGGAAGAATTCAAACAGATAGATTATAGGTACGCAAGTACATCTCAAGTTCAATGAATATTTGTTTATCTGTAGTATATATCCACAATATTTCTCAATATCTGAAAAACAAACTATGATTTCAAGGCATATGATAAAAGTAAATATGATATCATTTTTGCCCTTAAATATATTTCTTGGTGAAGTAAGGCATCAAATAAAAAGTTCCCACAAAACAAAAGTAAATCAAATTTTAGATTTATCACTTGTTGCTGCCTTAACATATGTATTGTGTGTCTGTTTAGGAATCAACTGAAGTGATTCGCTTAATTTCAATGCTTTAGAACGGAACTGTTTAGAAGTTTTTTTTTTTTTTAATTCAAATAATCTAAAATATAAATAAATAAATAAATAAGAATTTTTAAAAGATAATTCAGAAAATCAGCTTTAATGCGCACTGTTGTGTTCAGAGACTACTAATTACGCTTTGCATCATATTTTCTAGAAATAATTGAAATAGTTTTTGGACCTCTTGTTCCAAAATTGAATTACCTTCCGGGTTCAAAATTGTCCAATGTTTTTTTTTTTTTTTTTGTAAAAATACAAAATAATCTTATTTCTTTGAGAAGATTCAATATTTCTAATTATCTACCTGGTTTTCTTCTTTACCTTTATTTTCTCAAGAGAATAACTTCAAAAGGCTGAATTAAGGACAATATTAATAATCATGTTCGCCACGTATTCATTCTTTTTACCAGAAAAATATGGTGATGATATTGAAACAAAAATAGTCAGGAATAAACGTTCATTGCTCAATCGTTTCCAAAAGAAAAAAGAAAAACATTGATGAAATTAAAAGTAATTGCCTCGAATGTTTCACTTTTCAAGTTGCTTTACTAGATCAAATAATGAATTTTTAATATCGCTCCTTTGCCGAGAAAAAAACTAATTTCCATACATTCTTCATAAATTATTAAACAATTGTATGTAAAAAGAAGCAGTACAAGCGTTTTTTTTTTAATAATCATACTGTATAGCTGGAATAAATCTAAGAAACGATATTAATATGTTTAATAATGAAATTTTTCATTGCAAAACAAATGTTTTGTTAAAGATTAAATATTGTGTTTTGCTGCAAATTTGAACTGTTCATTGTATTTGTTAAACTCGTTTTTCCTTTCGTGGTTCTTTTTCTTTATGTCGCATCGATTTGGCATTGAATTAATGAATAATTTAAGTATTTTATTTCCAAAATGTTGTTGCAATCCTATTCTTTCAAAATATACGTAATTTATTGATGTGGTAAGTTTTTCTATGCACTTAACTTTCTCCCCCATCGTCCATAAGTCTTAAAATTAATGTGTAGACTCATGCATAAAATATTCTGAAAATTTTTATTTGTGGCAGAAACAAATATTCCATGATGAAAATAAGTAAAATAAATTTTCACTTTTTGCACCAATTAGAATTTTAATAATGGTTAGAGCTTACAGACAAACTACATGTTCGTGCTGATAAATAACATGGAAGGCTTTATATATATTACACACACACACACTATATATATATATATATATATATATATATATATGTGGTATGTGTATGTATTATATATTATTTGAATCGCTTTGTTTTTATCGCTATATTACACACTTTAAATGCTAAACTTACACACATTTGACATGAAATAAAGGCTAAGTGCTTTGTATCATAATGCGCATTTTTTGCAGAAGGCTTCTGTAGAAACTAGCTTGTAGTCCACACAATTTCGTAGTGAATTTTCAATTTTATGCAATTTAAGTAATTTAATTTAATGCATACAATAGTGTATATTAAGTGTGATTTGCAGTCGACAGAACTACAAAATGCGATTGAAATCGTGGAATTTTTTATACATTTCCTTCAAGCTGTTCGCTCATTTTCTTTCTTTTCTACGACGAACGTTCCTTCATCTCACTAAAATAAAAATTATTTACGCCTATTAAAAATACAGTCAAATAAATAAATAAAATAAACATGATAAACTACAACGCAACAAACACCACTAACAGTAATAATTTTAAATATATCAAAAATTAATTTAAATAACCTGAAATTTGTGACATATTTACTTCCAATACACAACTACAACCATCTGCTCAAATGCTAAACTTCAGCTTTTATGTCATAATATGTCATGCGATTATCTGTAATTATTAGTCTAAATTCCAGCGTGTATTGTGTGCTGATAGAAGATAGTGTGATAATTTTGACATCATGCCAAAGTGATCTGGTGTTGCATTTCGAAATACTTCCGGGTGAAATAATGGTAGACATCCTTTGTGGTATAGACAATAGAGTTATTCTAACCTGATATTTTGCGTACAATCACGTGTAGATTTATTAGAAAGCGTAAGATCAATCTGCTTGTTGTAGAAAATATTGAACATTCATAAACGAATGCTCAATGTTTTATGAATGAATCTGGAAAAGAAAACGAATTGAATTTTTTTTCGAGATTTACGAATTATATTTTGTTTAAGAAACTATGTATTTTCTTAATATTATTTAAAATTGAACTTTTGTTTCTGTGAAAGTTTACAATATATTATTAAACCTTAAAGGCTTATATACGAATAATAAGGGCTTGGTTTGTGTTGACTGTCGGATAGCTCATGTAATAATGACTGTTACATATTTGACTCATAACACCTAAAGTTTTTTTAAAAAAAAGTTTGTAAAATCGTTAATATTTTCTAGTTATATTGCTAAGCTGAAAAGATAAACGTACCAATTTGTCCCTTTATCTGAGATTCAAAGAAAAAAGTCATTTTTCGGGCAAAGACGACCCTCTAAGATTTTTTGAGAATAATTGGGAAAAAATACCGAAGTTTTTTTTAAAATATTTATTATATTTCTTAATAAAATGAGTAATTGTCTTTATATGTTCATTAAACTCTTCTGAAATCATTGAGATACAGTCATAAATTATAAAACGTTCCTTTCCGTACAATTTCAACTATATTAAAAGTTAATTGTTGAAATAAACAATAAAGAAATACCTATTTTCCGTCTACGCTCTTTTACCGGATTAGATAAAAACACGCACTTCTAAGAAGAAAAAAATATGGGAAAAAAGGGGGTGGGAGATGTTTTGACAAATAATTAAAGAGATAAAATGAATGTCTGGCTAATCAATCCAATACAATCTTTTAAATGGTAATTCCGAAAAGTAGATTTTGTTTGTAATTGTGACCTTATTTGCGTTAAAGTTTAGCTCTAAAACAAACATTCTTCATTTTAACTACGTACTTAAAGCACCAATTTGACATTCGAGTGATGCATTTCTTTTAACACAACTTATTAACAATAAGAAGAAGTAGTACTTTCTAGAAAACGTTTATTTACACAAAGCCAATCACAACTAAAATCAATGCGCATCTCTCTGTATGCCTGACCACAAATTTTCAAGAGACTGTGAATGTGCAAGGAGTCGAGACAGGTACCATCGCATTAGAACTGTCCTGGAGGAAGCTTTTGCGCATAGTGTCATCCCTCAAAAGTTTCACAAGCCGGCATATTACTTGAAAAGCATGCCATTAATTTCAAGCGGCTAAAGTCTAAACAACCACCAAATGAGGCTTCGCAACGGTTAAGCTCACTTAGCTGAGTAAATTGAGCAGGGAGCGAAGCTCCCTACTTTGCGAATAAAATTTTATTTGCTATAACATCTGATAAGATTCTAAATAAGATAATTATGTTACTTACCTACGTCTTGAAAAGTTTTATCAACAACATTACGCAATTGTAACGCTTTTATAATCATGCATATTTAAGAACATAAAATTCATGAAAATTTCGATTTTTAGAAAAAGAGCCAAAACATTAAAACTTCTCAAACCATCGAAAAAAAAAATCAAAATTTCAGTTATTTTACATACAGTTAATCATTCAAACGTGCTGTCAAACCAAATAGCTGCAAAATGCAGTTGCATCAGATTCAGTGTCAATTTATAAACAATTACAAACAACATAAAGTAAGCCTATTCCTAGTAAATTTAATTATAATTCAGCAGCGTTATAAAAGTATGCAATGTAGTTGCAAAGCCTGTTATATGCATAAAGGAAAAATAACGTTTGAAGTCCAAGCCGATCAAATATTCCAAAACATATTGCGCACATTAAAATTCCGCTTAATTAAATGTTTGAGATGGTATTAATCAAAGAGCGAAACTCATTAAAAAGATAACATTAATTTATATCAAAAAAGGCATTAAGTTGTTGGGCAATCAAGCCAGCCTTGAAGTAGTTAATCTGCTGACGTTAGCACATCGGAACTTTTTGTTTAATTCTTTCATGGCCTTAATTATATTCTTGAAGATGATAAGGTCGGCATTTAAGCGTTAGCCTTATTTCTAAACTATAAATATTTTTCTCGATATTTCTTTAGAAAGAAGATGATTATGTTTAGGTGAGACTACTCCATAATATGTTTTTTTTTTCTTCTCCTTAAGAAAATGAAGGGTAAGAATACAAACTAATACAAGCTCCGTTTCTAGTTTTAACAGAAATGTTAATTGAAATATTTAAAATTAATCATTAGTGAATTGTAAAATCTTTTGATCCTATTGTAAAATTTATAAGAATTTTTCCACTGTTACTTTTAATCAGGTTGCTAATTTTTAATCTTTTCAGTAATATATTAATGCCTGGAGAAGACGCTCGATAAGAAGGAGCATAACTATATATGTTAAAATGGGATGCGATTTTACTACGTGCAGTAGTACATACTTGTACGATATCAGATTTGTCGTCCCGCAGTAGACCAGTAGGTAGAAGCTCGGTACCCGCAGGACGCTGAAAGGGAAGCAACATCGACCGAGGTCAGTGTTTGAGAGAGTGACAACCTCTCGCGGCTGGTTGCTGTGGACCGTGTACACTAAAGGGAGCTGGTGCACTTTAAATCCGTTGCGGCTCCGATGTCCTCCAAATGAAACGATACCTCTGGGTGTGCCAACCCCAGTTGATAGTCTCTCACCTGGGAGCTGGTTAAAAAAAATAGAAACTCCATAAAGAGGGGTGGAATCGGACTGCCGCCTATAAGGGCTCCGATTGACTCAGGAGCAGCGCACCCATTCTTCCTGACTTTGCACGTGAACGCAACACGAACCAACTATTTATATCTGTCCAAAGTTTTGGGCTTTGCTACTTTTTTCTTGATTTTTCTCGATGAATGATGATGATGACGACGACGATAATGACAACAACAATAATTGGGTTGTATGACAGACCACTTGAGAATTTATGTTTGCTTCAACTGGTCAAACAAAAAATGCACCTAAGGATCGCTTGTACCTATGACAACTATAAGTGGGATTCGTGTTACTATTTCATGATCAAAGGAAGTGAGATGCCGATCAATAACTGGTGCCTAATGGTGTGGTTGGGGTCGGCAGGGTAGCGCCAAATCTTCACCAATCGGTATCCTGAAGATGTGAGGCTATCTTTCTAGACAGTCTGCGGCACCGGGACGGTAAGGCAGGTAGGCAATGCTCGCCAGTCCGGTCCCTATGTCTAATTCTGATTGTTAAGCTGTCTGAAAGTTTGTGGAAGGTTCTAAGGATGAGCGGTGTGTTCCGCGCCCTTTGGGGTAATCTGTGGGGGCATTAAATACCGATTAATAACACTCAAGTCTTATCCAGAATTCATGTCCAAGCCCTCAGTTTTACCGACTAAGCCACTGATTGGCTCTAAAATGTGAAAAACTTTATCAGAATCTCTAGGTGCATCCTCATTATATACAGACGTCAAAAATTATTCATCTTATGTAGTTTTCTACGGCATAAAAACGATGCAAAAATCTTAATTTAGAGATATTTCCTCAAATAATTATTAGCAATTTAAAAATCTGCTAAAAAGAAACAAAAGAGAGACTTTTAAAGCATCACGCATATCTTTAAAAAAAAACAAATTATTTATTCGTGGCAGTAAAATAAATAAATTTAATTTAAAGCATACCTAGGAAAAAAATTTATTTCATACAGGAAATTCCAAAAAGTCTTAGATTGAGCTTAGCATTTCATTATCAGCTCACTGGTAATAGTTTAATTTGCATTAGTGTTAGAAACAATTTAATCACTTAAGCGATTGATTAAGCGTTAACGTACCGAAATAAAGCACGGATGTAATCTTATACGTCTGAAGAAATTTTTTTGTCTAAATCGGATTAATTGCGAAAAATATTTCATTTAAAATAATTTGTTCCTAGAAGTGGTATAATTCGTACCGAACTCTTTTTTTTCAACACTTGAAAAGATAAGAGAGATGTTTTATTATGCACTTATTTAAAAACATAAGCAATCATGGATAATTACTTCTGGCAATTAATTCAATGCATTTTATTGTAAATAAATTCCAAACAAGAATAGTTCTAAAAGATGCGTCTAAATGTTTAAAATGCTCAAATACAGAAGGATATAAAGAATTAATGTGTTAATAGATATTTTGGAGAACTATTCACTTGGTTAATGTATATAAGTCTAATGTAAGAGCTCATTAAAGATTTGAAGAAATACAACATTTTGGCAACTAAAAGTTCTTTTTGAGACATCCAATTCGATATAATTAATTAGTAGATTAAATTTTACGATAACGAGTGTAAACAGCAAAAAAAAAATCATCACTTATTTTAAAATGAATATGGTTCTTTTTTTTTTTCTAAATTATGCATTTAATGTTCATTAAATATTCTAATGAAATGCATATAAACTTTCCAAATTCATCTTGAGGCATTGATCTCATTTCAGAATTACGCCTTAAATTTTCAATTTGATATCATGAGGCATCACGTTAAGGAAAATCGGCAGTCCAATTGGGCGGCACTTTCATCTCTTATTTAGGCTCATGGAGATATCTCTCGGTTTCGGGCTACAAACACTGTTCTAGGAAACCAAATTTAAACAGCGTAATTCAGGGGACGGTAAGTACTAAGAATTCATTCCTGCTTTTAAACAATGCATGTCCATTTATATTTTCTAAGCAGGTGTGTCAGAAAAACCTTCTCAATAAGACAAAACAAAACAAAATCAGTAACATCGTGGCTTATATTATATTACAAATATGAAATTTATCTAAAAATAGTTTTGACAATAGTAAATGTCTTGAAGAGAAAGTGAAGAGCCCCTTTTAAAAATGTAAACTTTTCTTTTCTTTTCTTTTTTATCGACCCAGAAGGATCATTAAATAAAAACTATCTTAAATGTACATATTTACGACAATCCGTCGTTGTTTTAATTATAAGCCATTATGTGTTGGAACTCATGTTCATCACACAATTGAGACCATCGAATTATCTCTCTCTCTTTTATTACAGTGGCTACAGCTGGTTAATTATTGTAATTCTTGTGATGCATTTTTTAATTTTAATTTTAATTTTAAAATTGCATTACTGTAATTATCATTGTTTTTTTTTATTCTTTTCTCTGTTACAATCAGTCAAAGTAAAATTAATTTCTTTAAAAAATAAATACTGTTTAGCTAAAATTAGATGATTTTGTTGCGCCTTGTACAAAAACAGATACTTTAGAGTTACAACAGATTTTAATTTGCTCTATTACTATAAATATGATTTTTTTTCGCTTCAGATTAAGTAGGAGTTAGAAAGTTGACATGCTGGAAAAAGAAATCTACTGAAATATAAAGCATCAAATTTTAGAGATTGGATTTTATGTCTTTTTTATTTTAAATAATAGTTTTCTTTTGACATGCAAAAAAGTATGTTTGCTTGAAAAAAAGGCATTTTAATCCTGAAAAGGTATATTAGTAATAATTTTGAGGGTAAACCAATTGAAAGAGATTGCTGGTATGAAAACTAATAACGGGAAAAAATGGTTCGCTTAGTTTGGTACAAATCTTTCGTTCTGACCTAGCAAAGTGTATTTTTGTACCTAGCTTGAAAAATGATGCTCTCCTTCAATTTAATTTCTATACATACGACACTAATAAAACAAACATAATGCAAAGTGAATAATTTGACTACCCACTTTTCCTCTTGAAATCATTTTATTACTTAAAAAAATGTCTGCCTAAATAACAGAGTCAACAGAAATGAAAAGTAAAAGTTAGTGCAATAAAAATAAATAAATCCAAAATGCTTTGAATATAGAGAAAAATATTGTATTTCATTGAATATGTAGATAAATTCTAGAATGAGAAACTTCAAAAGTCAAAATAAACGGAAACGATTACTGTTACATCAAAACATTAAAGTATAAATAAATTGAATCAAATTCTTCTTAAGATTTGATGATTTTAAATAGTGAGCTCAAAATGCTTCTCAAATGTTCATTCTGTGAGCGAATTCTGCCGCAAAATATTTCCTGAGGCAAGTACCTAATGAAACTGTTCCTGCAGATAAGTATCTTTAATTATTGGCGCATTTCCTTAACGATATATTCGTTAAAGGAGAAAAGGAACAAATTATTAGTAAGAAAAATATTGAGTTAAAATAAATCATGCATTATGAGTTATAAATTAGACAGATTTTTCATTTATTTGGGTTAAATATTTTCTTTCTTTTACAGCTTTGGATTTTTGAGATACAGATTTTTTTTTACGATTAAAAATGAAGTTCATGATACAATTTAAAACTACCCACATTGCGTTAACACTGCTTAAATTGCTCTTTGTTGATAAAAAACATTTCAAAAAAAAAAAAAAAAAACACTCATATTTACATACACAAATGATGCAAAGTTTTTTTTTTTTCCCAAAAAATTTCCTTAGAAAAATAGAATGTAATCTGATAATTGATAAATAATCCTCCAACTCATGCCATATTTTCATATTTAAATAAAACGACTTGGAATGTTACGTGATATGAAACTGACGATTATAACCAGTTCAAAACGTATTCTGAAGTTTATCGATAATACATGAGATGCAAATTAAAAATGCATTGTCATTCAACACTTAAACATAGTATGTGACTGTAATTACTTCTACATATTTGTTGCAAAGTTTAAACTTTTTTTGGAAAGCGTTAATCAGGAAAGAAATTTGCTTGTCTCTTTTTTAAATTTTACTATAGCATATTTTTATTCGAACTGTTTTTGAAATCAATAATGTACATCTTCAAATAAGTATTTGTTGATCTTCTGGATGAAACACATTTTACTAACTTCAACACGGGATTGTAAAGTGTATTTAATTTCCGCTGGAGTAATACCATCCATAGACGGAGAGAGAGAGTAGCAAAGAAAATATACGTATTTCTAAAGATTTTCAATCCACAAGGCGATATATTCGGACAACATAGAGGGAAAAAGTATCACAAGCAATTGAAAGGGAATCCAGCAGACCGGAAAATGAATGTATCAAGCACAGCTGATGTATTTGCTACATCAAAGCTGGAATTTATGTGGGGACAGTTTATAAAAAGAATAATATAAACAGATTTTGTTTAATTTGTTTATTTGTTTAATGTTTTATTTGTACGAGGATGAGTGATTTAATTAAGTCCTTAAATGTTAAAGAAACTTTTGTATTGATATTTGAATGTTTAAATATTATTATAATTCTTGTTTAGGTATATTTCGAATTTCGTACGGGGGTTCCTATGGTGGAAACTCAAAAATAATATAAAAAAGCACTTTAATAAAAATTACCTTTAAAATCAAGAACAAATAATGTAAGCTGCAGCCTAAACTAGTCATTATGCATGCAAAAGGTATCGTCATCTAGTGTAAGCAATGCATACAGATACACTAGTGGAATAATGAGTATGTTAATAGATTATGTTAATAAATTTTGCAGTGTGAATCGATCTGATAATTAAACTGCTGATGCATTTCTAAATATCTATAAAGAAGATTCAAAAATATGAAATATTAGTATCTTAACCCATTGCCAACATCGATGAACATTTTGCGCATAACCTTCAAATTAAAAGAAGCATAATTAAAAAAAACAAAAAAACTTACGATATTAAATTCAATATGTAATCGTGTTGACACATCATTTTTATTTAGGCCTGGTCGTCAAAGCTCATTGTTTGTTCACTGATGGATCAAATTTGAAATCGACGTACAAAAGACGAATACACATAAAATTGGTGACACTTAGCTCCAGTGGCAGATTTACAAATGTGCCGATTAAAAGCTTGACTTTTTCCACAAAAACCTTTCAAAGGCAACTCGATGAGGGTTAAAAAGACATTGTGTCACAACCACGTCAAATTGTTGATTTGCAGAACAACAACTATAACGCTAGGAATCGAGAACCCTCAGCAGTCTGGTTCCAAGTGCCAACGGTATATTACATAATAAGACAATTTGTTAATTAAATCAATAAGCAATGCTGAAATAACGGTGGCATGAACTCACCGAAATTATCTATTATTTATTAGAGACTACAATTTAAAATGACATACAACTTAGTATTCTTAAAACGATCAGAGAATTATATTGTTTTTACACACACACACACAGAAATATTATTATGCAGCAACAATGAATGATTTATACTAAGACCAGAAATAATAATTGTTTATGATTGGTTGAACATCGTATTAAATTAAAATGTACTCCTCTCTCCTCACCAAAACTGAATAAATAACTAACACAAGAAAAGTCAATTCACATTTTTGTCGTAAAAATTTGATAATTTCGGAAGAATATATAATTTTAATCATCGCTTTCAGAGAAAATTAAATTCATTAAGTGAAAGTAAAATAGTTAATAACGTAACCAAAAATATTTATAAAATTCTTAAATTTATCGTGTTTGCTGCTAAAAATACATTTTTAGCTATCCGCATCCGACTTCGTAAATTATTTTTTCTGTTACATACTATAAACGTGAAAAATTCAATCAAAATAATAATTATAATTTCTTCTAATATACTCTGAATAATTATTCGCATTTTACGAACATAGGAAGAATGTGTGTAAATGTGCTTTTAGATTAATATACATATTATCATCTTAATTGCTTAAAGAAAATGCGCTTTTTAATACTTTTTTCAATTTTCTTACAAATATTTTTTATTGCTCTTAATAATGTATTATGAAAATTGATTTCTGAAAGGTTAATAGAATAAATAAATGTGCTGAGTTTTCATGTAATTTCTATAAAAAAAAAAGGGAGGAAATATCTTTTTGAAATTATAGTTTAATTTTCTGGAAACGGAAACAAAATTGATGTTTTTTTCCTTCTTTTAAAACATCATAACAAATGATATGATTGACGTATACAATACACACATTGTTTTTCTTTCAAAACAACATTTTATTGTCTTAAAGTCATTTATAAATTGTCGATACGAATCCTTTTATGAAAGCCTATGAGAAAAGTAATCATCTTTCACATAGAAAAGTTGCCACTACTAAAACATTGCTCGAAGAAAAGTATGTACCACAAGAGATAGCTACAAGAGTACAAATTTCAACTAAATGTTTAAACATCGCATCAGACTCTATTCTTGCTGTAAAAGTTAGTTGAGTGCTCATTTTACTATTTATGCAATATTGATTTTTTTTCTTTCTCTAAGGGGATGCTGTTGGCTTCTGTCCATTGCAGACCTAGTGCGTTCCGGAGAGTTTGGTACCATCCCTTTCAGCGGCACCACAACGCCGCATGATAATTTTGACGTCCAGTTTCTCTACTTGAAAGGGCTTGTACCCAAACTCTGTTGATGCGAAATTGCGCTAGGAATTTAATTTAGCCGAGAGCATCTAAGCCAAATGTCTACTTAAGGGATTGCTTACATCCCGCATAATCCTACGACATGAGCGCAGACAATTTTCCGCATCTTGAAAATCCACCGACACTTCCCGGCTTGATGCTCTGACCAGGGTCGTACGCGTTCCGAACCTTACCACGACGCCACCACGCTTTGAAAAAAATAAAAAATTGGTAAAAAAAAATGAAGTAATTCTCCATCCGATTATAAAAGCCGACATAAAGTATAATGATTTTTCTTTTTTTTCTCTATCTTTTCTGTTGGAAAAATATATGTAGGGGTATTTTTTTACATGCATATTTTCAGATTAGTAGAAGTGTATTGTGACCCGCCATTGTTATTTTAGAAGAACATCAAGATTCTTCATGAGAACTGGTAATGTCCCAAATCAATTTATCTCGAGGAACGACGCATGGGGTTATCACAGAAAAAGCAAAACAAAAAAGCAATAAAAGACATAGAGAGAAAGATAAACTATTATTGTAGGATCTGTAATGAAGAAAAATCCCGTCGGAGACGCCGACAAAAATAATATTTTATATTGATTGGTTAAGAGGCACAGGGAGTAAGGACATTGAAAGACGTAAATATATCCATGCTACCTTTATAATTAGCAGCAACGTTCATTTGAGCACATTTTCCTACGATATTTGAGAACAAAAAAAAAAAAAAAAATTACCATTGTACAAAGTTATATTTTATGGTGCAAGACATTATAAATATTTTGTTCATTTCATTCTTCATTTCTTTTTCGCCCCCTTTTGCCAAATAATTGTGGCTTTTTGAAACGTATTGCACTATATATTCATTGCTTTATTTATCCTCAGTATAGAAGAATTATATGAGGTATACTTCTGAAAAATATTAATACACAGAGGCTGATATTAAAATTCGTAACAGATCATTACACAAATAATTAATTTCATTCATTTTTCAGACGTTTCTTCGTTAATAACACTGGTCTACAAAAAAAAAACTTTTTTTCTGCCCCAAAGACTTTGTTAACTGATCTTGGAAGTATTTTTCAGGCTGAACTCGAAAATGAAAACCATTTTTCTCTATCACTTAAGGATTTTCCGTGCAAGGTGCTGTAATAGTAGACACTAATAACATTTACCCTAAATTATTGCAGTACCTTACAAGCAAAACCCTTAAGAGGTAAGGAAAATGGTTTTCATTTTCGAATTCAGCTTGTAAAATACTTCTATGATCAGTCAATAAAGTCCTTAGGACCCCCCCTCCCCCTTTATTTTTAGGGTATTGTAATTTTTACATTAGAAGCATTTCCACCAAAAAACCAAGTAATTTTCTATTTACCTTAAAAAGGTTGATTTGGACATGTTCTGGCATACTTTGCCTCAGTAATGTCCCTTTTTAACGTCCAGCAGTAATCTGCTAACATAGCTGAACTCCACTTCCCTTGATATCTCTTTTCGATAACTGAAATGTCCTGATGGAACCGCTTTCCATGTTCATCAGTTATACAGATCCCATGCTTTCAGGGGGTATTTTTACACACAACAGGAGAAGACTCCTCTGATAAAAAATAGTAGCCTCATGCTCATTAAACGTGTCGTACAGTATCAATCTTTTGCCTATTTGTCTTTGTATCCCAATTCTCGCAAGATTCCTACCGAGACCCGCACCCAGTGCAGTAGTTAGATACGCACTTTCGTTCGGGGGTCTGCGGGGGCTGTTTGTGACACTCCACTTTTTTCCAACAAAATAAAGTGACCACTAATTTAACGGTTGACATTCAAGCTCTTTTGTGTACTTTATCTCAATAAAAACGATGCTGCATGATCGGAAAAACACTGAAAAAATGTAAAAATCGAACATTTCCTTCCTCATAACTAAAAAACTATACGTGATGGAAAAATTTTGATGCCAGATATGTGTTCCTCGTGCAAAACTACTTCAGGAAAAGTGAAATTCATTCTTGGGGCAAAACAATTGTTGACCAGTGTAATATAATGTATCTCAAAATGTTTTGTTAGTTCACCAGGATAACACATATGAAAATTACGAGCATGTGTTTGAAAACTTTAGAGCCGTTAACTTTATTTAGACCTAACATCAAGGAACAAGTGCAAGATTTGAAAAAAAAAATAGTAACCTATTAAACCAAGAAAAAAAGTGCCACTTTATTTTTTGACAAACTGTTAGTGTAACTTATTGTTTAAAATGATTAAAACGATAGACCAGTTTATTTTAATTAATTGAAACAATACAGGTATTTGTTACATTAACTTCGTACTGAATTAACAATGTTTGCCGCCTAAACCTCCTTCACAGCTGCAAATATATATTAGAAAAATATAAAACATATCGATTGCTTAAGGCATGAATGTAAACATTTTTACTATGCATATGTAGACAAAACCTTTCATTATCTACAAACGCCGAAAACCCTAAGTCTTTTATATTTTTAGCATTAAAAATGTCTGCTGTTTTATATTAAGCCACATAACCATTTTAATAAGTATGTGTTGACTTGACGTAACATTGAATAAATGAAATGAATTCACTAGAAAGCGTGCGTGTGCGTGAAGTACATCTAATTTCGTGCTTGAACGAACTTCCCCATGGTGAAGTAGGGAAGGAAATACCAATTTCCTCAGAATTCCAATCCATGACACGAAATATTCGGACAGCATAAGGGAAAAAATACCACAAGCAATGGAAAGAGAAGCCAGCAGGCCGGAAAATGAACGTATCAGGCACAGCTGAATTTCTCTTTCACGTTAAAACTGGATTTAGTTGGGTATACGGTAACATGTGTTTGGCTTATTTTCTGTGATTTGAGAAGTGATTTAAATATTAATGAAAGGTTTCTTGAGAAGATGATAAAAAGGTGTGATTTTAAATATGATTATTTTGAATATTTGGGCACAAGGGCTTATGCTTTTTTCATAATGGTATTGGTTTTCATTGTTTGTAGCGGAAATGCTCAAAAGATTCTTCTTGGCTAAAATTGCTTAAAATTATTTTTTTAAAAAGAAATAGAAAAAAAAAAAAAAAACACCAGCAGGTAGGAAAGTGAACATACCTAGTGCTACTGAATTTGTTTTCCGCATGAAAGCTAAGTTTCAGACGGTATATGGTAGTATTGATAAGGTATATCATGGATACATACAATGGAGCATCATGAATACGACGATCGTTTGTACGATGTTACATTTATTCTTTGTATAAGTGTGGTACAAATTCCTGGATTTAGCCAGAAGAGTAACAGCCTTATTCACCAAATACAGTTAAATTATTGCCGGTCTATAGGGCATTCGAACGATCCTCTGTCAAGACCGCTGTTAAAATCGGTATTCACCACCCAATTGGAGCTGCTATTCTATGAACACTTTGTTTTCTGAGAGTAATGATGACATTGATGTTGTGATTGGCTCGACTTACCCTCGTGACATCAGGCAACTTCACGGTTGACCGTTTGTTTCTATTTTTGTCGCTACAAGTGGTTTACCGATAATAAGCTGAAAAGTTCTTGTGGCATAAATTCATAAAGCGATCATGAGTTGTTCTTCAAAAAAATATGCTTCATTTTTATGGCTCTTTGGTGGTTGATCTAGGACGTATTTTATACCAACAGTTTCAATGTAGATGTTTGCAGCCGATATCGCACAGAAAAGTCATTTTTTCGAACAGAACGAGCTATTTTTCTGCGAGATTCAAATATCTCAAGCAATCGTAATTGTAAAAATTGATTTCCAAGGGGAAGGGACGACATGGGTAATTCATTTGAGGACGATACTTCGTGTAATGGTAGTCTACTCCTTTAGGTTGTTCAACCTTTATTGTAATAACACCAAATGGCCAGTTAATTGGGAGAAATAAGCAATTTAAATTTCAAACTCAGTTTACATACTGATAAGTTACTTCGTGAAACAGCAACGCGGCAACCAATCTTTCCGGCGGTAACTTTCCGGCATTCAGCGTGGACGCTTAGGGTTCGAATCCCGCAACTGACCCTTTGTTTTTTATTCATTTAACTTATTAAATTTACAGAAAAAATAATTCATTTAGAAAAAGGCTAATTAAATACTAAATGAAATTTCAATTATAGTGACAATTTTATTTTTTACAAAAACAAAATAGTTAACTATTGCATAAATACTACTTATAAATAGTTATTTTAGTAAATAAAAAAGTTTATACTGTGTAATAAGTTAACTTTATTTTACATAAATTTTTCACTACAAACAAAACTCCTTAAATTAACCTGTTTTTTTTGGTCCCTTATTCAGTTGGACTAGTTTTTACATTCAATAGAAAAACAGCAGCTCTCCAACATTCCCATGAATACTGCTTCGTCGGAACAGCCTTGGAAGAAACTATAAAATACATTTTTTTACCCATTTATGCACATGAAACAATTTAAAACAGTTACACTTTATTAATTATAGAAATAGCAATGGTTACTATTTATAAGTATTAGAACTATTAGTTATTTTGTATTTAAGAAATAGGATGGTTATCATCATTAAAATACCTTAAGTTACAGGCTAAGCTACCTCATCGCTGGTTCATTTGTGCACCTATTTGTAATTTGTAAGTAAACCGAGTTTAAAGTTTTAATTGCTTTTTCAGCTATTCAACGGGGCATTCGACTGTATTATGTTGAAGGTTGAACACCCTAAAGGAGTACTACTATTACACGAAGTCTCGACCCCAATCGAATTTCCCATGTCATGCCCAGAAAATTCATGTTTCACCTTGCATTTCTCATCGAAATCAAGAAACTACAGATAACCGTTTGTTTATTGCGCATTCGCTGTAGATTTGCACACAGGAGGATCCTTACATTTCTACGGTCGAAGTCCGTCGACAATCCGACTTATTTAGTAAAAAAAAAATTGTTTGGCCACCATTTGTGCATGTACTTAAAATGCATGCAGAAAAAATACCCACGATCCGAAGAACATACACCATCGCTTACATCATAAAATCAAGACAAAAAATTTCATTACATTTTGGTTCAAAAATAATTTTGAGATTACAATAAATTGATGTCATATTACAAAATGCTTTTCAGTATGTCCTCTCTTGGGAAACCACGGTTGTTACTTTGTTACAATTGAAATAAAAGGATGTTGCGTTAGAAAGTACTTAATAGTTTGCTCTTTTTAGGAGAATGACGTTATACATGAAATCAATTGCAAGTTTAGTCATAAGAACCACTATTGAGCCTGCAATCAATTTAAATAAATAACATTTCTCTGAATAACGTATTAAATTAAAAATGCAATATTCGAGCGAAAGATAAATTGAGATAAATTTAATACAGATTGTTTTTTATTTTATCTTAAGAATTTAATCATTTTCGAGATTAATTTCATTTTTAATCATTGGTTATCTGGTAAATTTAATTTATGAAATGAAAATTAATTTAAATAGGGAAGCATATTTGTAAAGCAGTTTTTTCCTACGTAGGTTCATCTCTGTAGTTTGCAAATTAAACTTGTTCTTGTGATGAATAATATACTGGAAATAAGGAATCAAAACTAAATGATATATTTGGATTTCTCTTCACTTATGTACATTCAACATTTTCTAGGTAGAGCATTAAAAATGCATACACATATATTGTTTCAGTGAAATTAGGAAAACGGGTGTTGTGTGGGAAGACAAACTAAATAAAAGATCGTGACATTTTAAATTTACTCAATTTCATGCAATATTTATTTGTTTCTGGTATTAAAAGGCTTTGAATTGTTACATTTTTAGTGAGATATCATAAAATATTTTCGTAAGTGGTTGTTTAGTTTAAGTCCGTTTAAAAGCTCGTTTCAGGACTTAATGCATTTTAACTTTACATAACGTATTCTTTCAATTAAAAGTCACTAAGTTCATAACTTTTGGTATGATTTTAAGGCGTACGTACACACTAGGACTTTTTTTTTTAATTTTCACTTTAAATATCCTATAATTTAACAGTAAGTAACTGGTGTATGTGTAAAACCATTTCACCGTAAAAAAACTCTAATGAGATAATTGGTAATTAATTAATTAGGGTAATGTGAGCTAATTAGCATGTTTTTTAAAACGCGATATCTCAAAATCTAATTTGTCTAGACACACAATTTCAATTGAAAATTATTCCTAAAACTATTCTTCATGTTTTGTGCCTCAATAAAGATATTAGAGATTATAGTTTTTTTTTAATAATTTTTTTCACTACGGATAGACGAAAAATCAAAATTTTTCATGAAATTTTGCCGTTTAAAAATTCACTAAAAATTTATTTTTAGAATAATAACCTAGATTGAGGCAGACAACATCTGCTGTACTATACAGCACATAATGATACTAAAATAATTATGATAGGTTAATTCATTGCTGAGTTATCATGTTTGGAACAATGCAATATATCGCAAAAACAGGATTCTTCAGAAATTGAGTTTAAAGTTTGGAAACATGTTTTCATAACTTCATGTGAACAAAAGTGATAAAATGGGTAGTACTTACAACACTAAAACCCTCCTGGAACATAAGTAGGTCCTTCTTTTTCAATTTTTTTATCTTCTTTTTTCTTTTTGATTCCTCGTAACTGCTTCCTCCTCTGTTTTTGAATAGGGGTTGCTTGCGCAAATACACGTGGGAAAAACTAAAAGGGGTTTGGTTCGTTATTTTAACAGTTACCATACCGTTGCCAGGACAGAAATTAATTTTTAAATAAACCTTTCCAAATTACAGGTTTAAATAAAAACTGAAAGTTTTTTGGTTGAACAGATATCAAACATGAATTTTCTGTGGCAATTCAAGAAAAACTTGAACTTTTTGGAATATTCCCTTTGACAAATTTTGTATTAGTTTGGAAAAGGGAAATATAGAACATTCTGAAAATTAAAAAAACCGTAGGCATTTTTTTGCATTTCGTGTGTTGGGAACCTTTAAAATAGGTTTTAAATTATGTTTAAACAAAAGGTAATGACAAGCTCCTGCTATGCTTATAATTATCTTGGGCCTTTACTTACAAGCTTTCGGCCCCCTTGAAACGAAAACCCTGTCTTACCCTTTTTGGGCATTTGTTTTGTGGAGGGACGATCATTTATAAAAGGAAAATGTACTCCAAATCCTTCGATAAATTTCTTTAAACGAACCAGTTTGTTTTCTTTTAAGAAAGACAAAATAGTTTTATCAAAATTTTTTTAAAAAATTTTGGCCTCAATAAAAATTTTCCTTTGCCGCCAATTGGCTTTTGTTTTTTAATTTTTTTCAAACGCAGGGCCCAAAAAACCATTTTTTTTGGGAATACTATTAATACATATTTTTTTTTAATCACCTTTCCCGTCATTCCTGGGTTCCTTTGTTTTACCCCAACAGGGGGAATAACTTTGCTTATTCCCCCATTTCCCCCTAAATTGACAACATACTCTAAGGCCTCTTGTATCAACGGAACGCTGAAAAATTCTCCCAGCACCGATAGCCTCCATGTTCGCAGAAGAGCCATGGTAATTTATGGCGCAAACGTGATTTGCCTTCCAGCTTTCATATTTTGAAGAGGACTTGTCTTCTCCACTCCATTTGCGGCACCCAATGCAGTCCTTTGAGAGCACTTCTACGTCGAGGACTTCCCCTGTGTCGACAGAAAGCGCTGTAACTACTCCATTTAATGATGAGTAGCCTCGCTTATGCCAGCTTCCGTCCATAGAAACTCCACATTCAGCAGATCCTTTAATTTCAGCAACTCGATGTGCAGCCATACGCATGGTTTCTTCAGCAAGTGGCTTCACGACACGAAGTAGCGCTTTCATGTGTTGATTGTATGGAGTCGGATTTGGTGGCGGAGGCATGTTCATAACACTCATGAACTGAGTCGCTTCTCTGTGGCCACATCCTAACTGCCTCATGGCGTAAACTAGCCGTCTATTCACTTCGTAGAACTGACCAATTTTTTTAGAGCTTTCACAAGGAGCACTAAGATAGTCACAGTTGTGGCATGCCAGGTTCAACTTAATACAGCATCCCATATTTATGTTGACATTGCTTTGTACATACAGATTATTTGCTGAGCAATTTGGGCAGTTTATTACACTGAACAATTCATTGAGACAATCCAGTTCAATAAAAAAACGCTCTCCTAACACGTCATTGTCCGTTTCAGAATCGTTAACATTGCCCAATTTTGTCTTCGATGCAGACGATTGTTCATCATTACTTTCAGTAATACATTCAGGTTTTACCTTTTTATGCTGATTGCCAAGGAACTTCTTTTTTTTTGATCGACTAGAGCGACTCGAAGAACCCATTTTCAATCAAAATAATTTATAAATGCAAAGCGAAGATACACAGATGGGAAGAACAGAAAATAGAACACGCCGGTTAAAAAGTAAACAAACGAAGCTCAAATCAGTTATTTTAACAGTTACATACCGTTGCCAAACAGCCCAAATTAAAAAAAATATTTTAAAATAATTACTTCTTTGCCAAAATTATAATTTTAAAATAAAAATCTAGAAAGTTTAGTTTGTTTGCATTAGGCTTAGATATCGAAACATGAATTTTCTGTGGCAGTATCTCAAGAAAAATCTTTGTAACTCCGGAAATATTCCGAATATTGACAATATCTTAGTATTATTGGAAAGCTGAAAATATGGAGAATCTTTTGAAGCATTAAAAAAAATAGCGATATTTTGGTCGATTTTCGCGATTTCAAGTGTGTATGTATACCTTAAGATAGTTTTAGATATTCCCATGTACTTCCAAATCAAAAGGGATGCAACAAGCTGCTGAGCTAGGATTATGAATTATTTGGACGACACATTTACTTACAAGACATTGAAACATGGCACACCTTGAAACGGAAAACCCGTGTACTTACCGAATTCTTTTGGACTATTTAGCTTTATTTCTATGGGACGAAATAACATTTATATGAAAATCGTCATTTCTGGACGTTTATCAGAACACCTTCGATAAATTATCAAATTACAATCGAAGCAGTTTCCGCTTAAAAATACTCGTTTCAGAAAGACAAAATACCGCCTTTTATCTAAATTTCTTTTCAAATTGAATTACATGCGAAAAAAAAACACCTCAATAAAATGTTATGTTCTTGTGATGATCACGAAATGAAAAATGGCTTTTGTTTTTTAACTTTTTCAATACGAGACTGGGACAGCAGTTGTCCCAGAGAAAATGCCATTTTTGCTGTAATACTATTAGTATACATATGGTTTCTAATGGGACGTCATATAGCTTACTCACCATTTGCAGACCTAGTGCATTCCCCTGGGACTTGCAACAGTTATTTCATGCGTCACAACTATGGGCGAATGCAACTTGAAAATGTTGATGTCCACTTTCCCACTACCAATTGACACCTATGCTCTAAGGATGCGAAATTGCACTAGGAACTTTATTTAGTCGAGATTTGCAACCTGATATATACTCAAGATGTCGTTAACATGCCGCATAATCATACAGCATGGACGCTGACTATTTTCTGCATTTACAACATCCCCCGAAGTGTACAAGATACGGGAACTTGATTGTACGAAGCAGATTACCAATTCGCCACTCTGTCGGCTATAAGTATCGTATTCAAGAAAGGTTTTCCAAATAGTACTATGCCTATTTTGGTATATCAGAAAAAATACAGCAGAATTAAGCGTAAAAATTCATTACATTTTTAACAAAAAGCTCTGTTAGTCTTATGGGTCTTCTACAGTAAAAGAGTTAAACAAACGTATTCTTGCATCGAAACATGAAGTGCGTTTTAAATTATATTTGTGTCCAAACTTTTTAAAACGCAATGATAACTAAATATATATTTTAGCCATAAAAGAAGTCTAAATTTGAACAAACATTTAACAGGTAAAAACACAACACTTTAAAATAGCTATTTTGCCCAAATAATAATAGTCACAATGTAACTTTTTAAAATGTTCACCAGTAACAGGTTCGTTTAATACTTTATGGCAGGAACGTGTATTCCCTCTGTTGAATAATCTGTGTTTCTAAGAATACTTTGCGATTTTATCCCAAGGCATTCATCTCATCTCAAATTGAAGCTTAAGTCTTCAGTTTGATCTCCTGAGGCATCAGGTTAAGGAAATTTAGCAATCTAATTAAGCGCCATCTACATCTTTTATTCAGGCGTCGTAAGATTTAGTCCGGTCAGGCTATTCGCAGTTATCTGGAAAACTAAATATTATACTAGGTAATTAGGGATAAGGAACTCCAAAAGCATTATCTAAAAGGAGAAATCAATGTGTTTACGATTTGAGAAAGTTTTGAAATAACAATAATGGTGATGATGATGATGATAATACTAAAGAACGAAATAAGGAAGAGAAAAGAAAGGAACATTAGAAAAAAATCACAATACGTTTTTAAAATTCTAATTTCTAAGTTGTGGGAAGAAAAACTCAAAACACAACTTATTAATTATTGAACTTGCTAATACTAATGCATTGAAGTATCGACATAGTAAACTATCCGCAACAACGATGATTTGTTTTTACAGAATGTACAAGAAATATCAATTTTTCGTTAAAATTGGTAAAATCATAGACGGTCTGATTTTGTTCTTTGTTTGTGGGTATCAAAGATTTGAATTAGATCTTCAATAGATGGTCTTATTTATTCGTTAAACTCTTATTTCTAAAATAGCCTCTGATTATTTTTTTTAACTTTTGACGGTTAATGATAAATAATGCATTTTGAGAAAAAAGAGAGAGAGAGTGAGACAGAGGTCTCGGTGGTTGAGGTTTAAACAACTCATGGAATATCTAACGTCACTTAGTATTGAAATAGATAGTTTAAGTCTGAACTTCAAATTATTAATCTTATTAGTATCGCTCATGTTTAGATATCAAGGTTCAAATCCGTATGATTCTAACTGTTGGATTACCTTTAAAATAGTAAATTCAATTTATGTTTTCTCAGCACTTTAACTGAAAAAAAAAACTCAATTAAAAACAGGAAGTTCTAATAATTTCTTTGTAGACAGTAAAACAGCTATAAAATATACACTCCATAAAATAAAAAAAATAAATAAATCAACCAATAGAAGACCAATAAAAGTTGGAAATATATTTCAATAATTTTTGATGGACGCAATTACTACTGCTCTTAATAGGGTGTAAACTTTCAATAAATATAAAAAAGAAAAATATAAATAATAAAAATAAATAAATAAAAAAATATATTTCAAACCCTCTATTATATAGAATACTGTTAATTGAAAAATCACAAATGTGTGTAATTTAAAAACAACTGCCAAATTTTTGTATAGCATATTATAGAAAATATTTACGACGTTACATTTTGTTCTACGTGAAGAAGAGGGAAAAAGTTGGGAAAACGTTTCTCCCAAGTGAAAATTACTGCAAAAGAATTAGTGTTGCATTTGTACATTAAAATATTCATTAAACTATAATTAAATTCTTCATAAGATAAAGCTCTGAATTTCGTATAGCTTAAGCCGAAAATGCCTCTTAAAAGTACTTTCGATGAAATAATGTTACTACAAAATACTTCCTGAAGCAATTAACTTCGTGAAATTCGCCCTGCAGATAAATCCTTTTAATCATTAAACAAATTTTCCTAAGAATATTTTGCGCTCTTAGATAAACTACCTTTCATAAACAACAAAAGTAACATGTTTAAACAAGTGATGCATAAGAGTAAATAATTTGTTAAAGATTTGATTTATTTATAATAATTATTTGTGTAGGATGAAAGTTCAAGAATCTACAACCATTAATGTTATCGTTTTACAAAGTCATCATTTTAATAAATGCGTATGCAGAGAGATATACCGAGAGAGAGAGAGGGAGAACGAACGAGTCGAAAAATGAAGGGGGGGGGGGGGTCATTTTGATATGCTCTGCTCACAAGTTAGTGCGATATATATATAAATATATAGGATTTTGCATTGCCCATGATTTTGCATTTTTCTGAATTGTGTACTAAAATGTTGTTAATTTTTTTTTCCTTCAGTAAAACGTCAATTCGAGTTTAAACAAGTTACAGCAAAAACTGAATTTGTATTGCGAATTGCTATATCGATAAATCCATTTCAAATAAACAAACAATGTAAAAGAAAAGATCGAGATACAGTTTTTTGGGGATAACTATAGGGTGTTCATTAATTATTGTCGGGGTTTCCGTACCTCATAACTTTCGAATAAAAAATATTACGCAAAAGCCGATTAGGTATTCGTAAATTGCAACGCAAAGAAATGTATTAATGATATATATAAAAAAAAAATAATGAATTTGCCCATGGCTGCTATTCGTGACTCGCAACACACCGAGACGAAATTCGAGTTCCCTCCAAGTGTTCTCCAGCATTTGTCAATTAACATTTTGGATCGCAGTAACAATTCTGCGCTTCAGTTCATCAAGGGAGGACACAAGTGTCTAGTACACAATGTTCTTGACAACTGAAGACGTTGAGTAGTTACGACTGATTTAGTTTCAAAAAACCACAATACACACTTTGCTTTTTCTTGTGCGGTCATTTTTATTTATGACGTCATAATTACCTAGTATGCAAATGCGTTAATCGCATTGTTGCCACGTAAAATTATTTGAGTTGTACAGCATATTACTTACTATTGTAGCAATTAATATATAAGGATAAGTGTACAGTACAGTAAACTGGCATAAGTTATGAAATTTGAATATAAAGCAGTGCAGATTTAGGTTTTTTTTTTTTTTGGTGCTTTTAAATAATTCAGTAAAACGACATAACAACTTTACATGACGATACGAATTTCAATCTTAATTTCTCCTAAAATATTAACCATATTTTGTGTTCTTAAAACTAGTTAATAAATGTTTACTATTTTTCAATAATAATTATGAATTAAATAGGATTATCAATTAGTAATAATCCTTTATTATACGTTTATCAATTCAATAAAAAACGATCAAACACTTTTTAACTACAATGATGCATATTCTAGATATGCTGTTTTAACTACATAAAATATCCCATAAGTAAAATGAATTTTACTGCGGAGCTTGCATGTATTAAGTACAGCTAATTTCACGCTTGAGTAAGCACCTCTATAGTAGGAGTAGTAAAGGAAATACCAATCTCATCAGAATTTCAATTCTTGACGCGAAATATTCGGACAGCATAAGGAGAAAATATCTCAAGCAATGGAAAGAAAAGCCGTAATGGAGGAAGATGAACGCATCAAACACAGCTGAATTTGTTTCGGATATTAAAAATAAAATTTCATTGGGGGATATAGGAATATGATTTTGACTTAAAGCAAAAATTTTAAATGAAACAATTTCAACTTTTAGCTGTCACATAAGATTACTTTTCTATTAATTTGAAACTTAAAGAATACAAAACTTGATTGTATAATAAAGATAGTATAATTAATTATTTGATATGTGACTGAAATGTATAAACATATGACATATGTCATGGTAAATATGACGCATGTGTGTAAATAAGCACATGAGTGTTACATTTAACGTAAAGTACATGCATGCAATAGAAAACAATACTCGAATGACACTAAAATTCAATATTCACACAGTCACATATGTGTTGAATAAAACCGCTTACTTTTATGGTACCTGAATTGTTCTTCATAATGCAGTTCATAAAGTATGATAATTAAAAAGCGAGAATGTCAAGTTTTTGTGTGATACTTGAACAAAAAATAGCAGTTAGAAGTGGTTTATGCAATTTTCAATGCAACTATATAATTCACAATAAAAGTTGTACAAGCAATATCTTCGAGATAGCCCTAATAATTAAAATAGCACTGTAACAACCAGTTTAAAGAGAAATATTTTAGAATAAATTAAGTTATAAAGACAACTTCAAAACCAAATGCATGTGTCGGTGTTACCCAAGAGCATAAATTTAATACTACTTGTTCGCTTTTATATAGCACATGAACTAAATATATATTTTTTAATACTTCCCTAGCTACGCAAGAAAAAATGCCTCTACAAGGTAATTGGTAAATAAAATTGTTTTACTACTTGCCTTACTCGAAAAGAAGCCCAAAACGAATACAAAAGCAGTAAAGAAAGAGCACTTAATTTTTTAGAATGATACTAATCAATGTCATGTCGTAAAACGTGCATACTCTGTTCTAATAATCTGTAATTGCTATTAAATAATTTCAATTTAGGTCATGGTTTAACATTTAGCAGTTTTGTAATGATGTTTTGTCTAAATGTTGTAATTTACATTTTAAGTATAATAGTGTAACTTCTCAATATTTTGTTATCTGAACATGTTTAGTCTCTTAAACCACCAACATATTCTATTTGACCATCCCCGGGTCTTTTTTGACAAATTTCGTCTCGATACCATCACTCAAAAACGGTTGGTTGTAGAACGTTGAAATTTTTTGCGGTGACTATGTACAGTGCCCAGTTAGGTAACTTTTTTTATGGTTGAATCAGCTGTTCCAAAAAAGCTCTTTTATTCTTTTTTATGTCAAATCTATGTAAATCTTATGTTGTTTTTATTGTCAAGATATTTCATCGAAGACATCACTCAATCCATTTCTACGTTACTCGTAAATTTGCGTCCGTTTGACAAAAGTCTGGCGATGTTTCGCTAAATTCGGCGCGAAAAGTTATATGCCAAATTCAACGTCAATTTGTTAGTATTCTTGCATTTAGTAAGTTTCTAGCAAAACTCTTATGTTAAAGCGCATTTGCAAGAATTCCACCGACTTTCTCTAACGGATCGGAGTTAATTTGGGATATACGTCTTCAAAATGCTCTTCTCTTTACTGAAAGGCACGTTTATATTCACAGTTATATTGTTCTGCATTAATTTCCCCCCCTTTCTTTAGGTTTTAATCACTGAAATTATTTTTAGTGTGACAGAGGAGGAGCCATTCCCAAGAGCTTCCGGAAAAAAATAATACGTCCTGGAGCACAATTTTTTTTCGTCCTGGAGCTCACAGTTAACTTCAAATGTTGTGATAAAACACGCCTCGATTCGGTTACTTTCTTCAGTATAAAGCGGGCAGAGCGAACTGATCGGGATGTATTTAAGCTTCAATAAAAAAAATTGAGATGCTTCTGGTTTTATTAAAATAAGCAAGAGCAGAATAAAGTATTTTTCTAAAGCACTGGAATTCCAAAAACTAAAATAGTAAAGTATTTGAAGGGTACACTGGAAAAACGACCAAGTCAAATACTCCTTTTTAAAATTTGCTTTATGTTTTATACAATTATTTTATAACATAAATGTTAATTTTAACTATACGAGCCTACTTTTCCGTAACACCCAAATTCAAATTTCTAATACATATATTTATAATACGTAATTTATAATAAAACATAAAGCAAAGTTCAAAAAGTAGTATGTGACTTAGGTCGTTTTTCCAGTGCACCGTTAGAAATTTCATCATGAAATTACGGTTAAATAGAAGGCAACAGTCTGTTCATCTAATTCACAGCTAAATTTACGGTTTGGAACATTTTTCTTTCTTTACGGGACCTAAACCATTTCCAATCAGCTTCTTTAAAAAGCCGTAAATACAAAAGTTTGCGGTTTTATAACCATTTAAAAATGGTTTCAAAATTAAATTTTTACGGTTTTTGAACCATTTCGAGGTGTAGAAACCGTAAACGAAGCGTGCAGGAATCGAACCCCGGGTGTTTGGCATACCAACCTTGCGCTCTAATTATTCGGCCATCTACACCACTCGAAGCGGCCGTTTGTTTATCTATAAATCTTCTTTTCCAACAGGCAAACTGCATCAAAATTGAGATTTTAGTTTTTGATTGGATCTAAAGTCATTTGTTGTCTAAATTTACTGTATATGGACAAAAATCATTTTATTTGCTGCAAAAATTAAAATACAAACAAGCTAAAGAAGCTCAAATTATGGTTTCACTCATTCGCAAACAATTTTTTAATCCGATGTCACCAATTTTTGATTTACGTGTGTATGTCTTTCTATTTAGTAACTACTGCGTAAACCACTCTTTTTTTCTTCTTTTTAGCCTCATTTCCCGTAATAGTAAAAATAATATATTAAAGCATGAAAGAAGGCTTAATGTACCGAAAAATATCGTTAAAAATGAAGAAAAGTCAAAAATAAGTGAAGTAATAAAATAAAGATTGAAAAATAAAAAATTTGAAATTAGGGTTTTGAGGTAGGGAAAATATGTGTCAGTTGGTCTGTCTGTCTGTCTGTCGGTCTGTCTGTCTGTCCCCCCTTAATAACTTTTGAACGAATAGTCCGATTCAAAAAATTCTTTTTGCATTCGAAAGATCTCGGCGAGGGCATCTCATTTCCATTTTTTGCTTTTTGATTTGAACAATTTTTTATTCAATTCTGAACAGTTCAAAAAATTTTAACATTAGTGCCTATAGGCAAAAGTGAAGCAAATTAAACTCCGGGCATAAGAGTCGAGTTATTATAAACAAGATTATTAAAAGAAGTTATCGAAGGAAAATATTTGCTGAGTTGAACAATTTTCGTTCATTTTTGAACAGTTCAAAAAAATAACTGTACTTTTTTCTTTATCCCGGCGCAGGCGATAAAGTCGTCAATAATGATGCAATCGACGCCAAACGAAATACCTCCGCTGGTAACCTTTTGCGCGTTTTGTTGCCTTGGCGAGATTTGCGCCAGGATAAAGGAATTCATTTTGAAACAGTTAAAAAAAAAAAAAAAAAAAAAAAAAAAACAAGAAGTTCCGTTATAACTATACGATCCTACTCTCCCGTATACACCAAATTCAAATTTATAATCTAGCTATCTCTTTCTTATTTATCTTTAGTTCTTAATTGCTTCAAATATACCTTTTTCAACGGATAATACATATTCATTCACTCAGTCAGTTCATTCTTTCATTTATTCAGCCATTCATTTATTCATTCATTCGTTACCTCATTCAAGTGTTTATTCATTCATTTACGCATTAATGTATTTATTCCCTCATTTATTTATATTTTCATTTATTCACTAATTTATTCATTCATTCATTCTTTTACTCATTCATTTATTCATTGATTTATTCTTTCACTCTTTCATTTATTCATTCATTCATTATTTCACTCATTGAGTCATTGAGAAATATCCTTGAAAATCCTGATCAAAAAATTTCATAGCAAAATAGGCTCGTAAGTTCTGGATGACCTTTCTATTTGTACATGTTCTACGTTATAAGAGCTTTCCGATAAAGTTTGTTCCAAGCAAATCGGTCCGTTAGATCAGGATTTATATAGGATTGAAATTTCCCCGTAGGCGCTATGTTAATTTTTCTTGAACTGTTCAAAAATGAACAAAAACTGTTCAAATTAATATTTCACGCCAAGAGCTTCCTCCATCAAGCTTGTTCATTGGAACTTGGATCTTGTACCTAGAGTTTGCATCATTTGCTTCATTTTCGCCCATAGGCGCTAATGTTATTTTTTTTTTGAACTGTTCAAAATTGAACGAAAAATTGTTCAAATCAAAAAGTAAAATATGAAAATGAGATGTCCTTACCGAGATCTTTCGAATGCAAAAAGAATTTTTCGATTCGGACAATTCGTTCGAAAGACAGACAGACAGACAGACCGACCGCCATTTTCCCCATCTCAAAACCCTACTTTCAAATTTTTATTTTTCAAATATTTACTTAATTACTTCACTTCTTCTTGACTTTTCTTTATTTTTAACGATATTTTCACGATACATTAAGCCTTCTTTCATGCTTTATTCCTATTATTTTTACTTTTACGGGAAAGTAGGCTAAAAAAGATTAACATTAGCGCCTGCGGGGAAATTTCACTCCTTTATAATTCATGATCTAACAGACCGATTTGCTTGGAACAAACTTTATCGGAAAGATGTTTGGCCGTAGAACATGTTCGAAGTACAGATACGAAGTTCAACCAGAACAGAACGAGCCTATTTTCTTATGAAGTTTTTTGATCGGGATTTTTAAGGATATTTTCTAACTAATGAATGAATTAATGAATGGGGGAAGGAATAAACGAATAAATGAGTGAATAAATCAGTGAATAAATAATAAAATAAATAAAGGAGTGTATGAAGTGAAAAATAAATAAATGAGGGAGTAAACAAGAAGTTCCGTCTAGAACTATACGAGCCTACTTTCCCGTATACACCGAATTCAAATTTATAATCCAGCTATCTCTCTCTCTCTGTCTTTCTCGTTTAGCTTTAGTTCTTAATTGCTTCAAATATACCTTTTTCAACGGTTAATACATATTCATTTAATCATTATTTATTAAGTCATTCATGTATTTATTCACTCATTTATTCATTCATTCTTTTGCTTATTCATTTAATCATTCATTAATTAAAAAATATTCTTGAAAATCCCGATCAAAAAATTTCATAGGAAAATAGGCTCGTTAGTTCTGGATGAACTTTCTATTTGTACATGTTCTACGTCATAAGAGCTTTCCGATAAAGTTTGTTCCAAGCAAATCTGTCCGTTAGATCATAAATTATATAGGATTGAAATTTCCCCGTAGGCGGTATGTTAATTTTTTTTGAACTGTTCAAAAGTGAACAAAAACTGTTCAGATCAATATTTCACGCCAAGAATTTCTTCCAGTGAGCTTGTTCATGGGAACTTATATCTTGTACCCAGAGTTTACATAATTTGCTTCATTTTCACAAATAGGCGCTAATGTTAAAATTTTTTGAACTGTTCAAAATTGAACAAAAAATTGTTCAAATCAAAAAGTAAAATATGTAAATGAGATGTTCTCGCCGAGATCTTTTGAATGCAGAAAGAATTTTTCCAATCGGACAATTCGTTCAAAAGTTATTAGGGGGGGACAGACCGACAGACAGACAGACAGACCGACAGACCGACAGATAGACAGACAGACAGACCGACAGACCGACCGACACACTTTTTCCCCATCTCAAAACCCTACTTTCAAATTTTTTATTTTGCAATCTTTATTTAATTACTTAACTTATTTTTGACTTTTCTTGATTTCTAACGATATTTTAATGATACATTAAGCCTCCTTTCATGCTTTATTATTATTATTTTTTACTTTTACGGGAAAGTAGGCTAATACATAAATGAGAAAAATGAATGAATAAATAAACGAATGACTGAATAAATGAAAGAATGAGTGAGTGAATGAATATGTACTAACCATTGAAAAAGGTATATTTGAAGTAATTAAGAACTAAAGTTAGATTATGAATTTCAAGTTGGTAAATACGGAAAAGTAGGCTCGTATAGTTCTAGACGGAACTTCGTGTTTATATACACATGCAGATTTGAGCGGATAAATCTTTATTCATATTTTAACGTACGACCGGTAAGGTTCCACATCAAACATGGACCCCCGATTTTGATTGACTACGAGAGCTAGTGGCGCTTGTAAATTACGGTTAGTTAAAGTTCTTTAGGAGAAACAGAGAATAAACGATATTTTTTCACAATCAGCGGTTTTAGTACCATCTTTTTAATGGTTATTCAACTGTTGTAATTAAATATAGTAAAATAAGAATCAAATAGATGGCTATAATACTATTTTCTTACAGAAATATTTAACAGTGTGGAGCCTTTATTTGATAAAATCTAACATTATTTCTACTAATATAAGCTAGAACCACTTTCCTATAATTTGCTTGACCAATGCGATTATTTCGTGCAATTTTAAAATTTGTTTTTAACTTGGGTGTATCGCACATACATAGTAGAAAGCTATTTTCACTCGGTTTGCGTTTTCTGTTGGAGTTTCTTATTTGGGGTTTTTATATTCTCAGTTATTGCTAGTTAATCCGCAGTTTTTGCTATTTACGTATTCTGTGTTCTGAACTGTCTTGCCGGCAAAAGGCCAATAGACACATTGTTGTGTCATGATTTTTGAAGATTTAACTTGATGTTTGATGCTCCTTTAAGTTATAGAAAAAAAAACTAATGGGCTTGACTGCTTAAAATTTATGATCCGGTTTCATCCGATCTTGTGACTGCTCTCGAAAGTGCATTAATATGCAGACCATTTTTTTTGCAATGAAATAGACTTCTTTATAACGGAAGAAACGTACCTGCTGTTCTTATTCCTATTTTGGTGTTGAATAATGTTTTTGATTTGTTGTAATATTTGTTGTAATAACCAAATGTTTCAAATATATACACTTTTATCAGAGATAGTCCTTGTTAATGCGTTACCTCAGTAAAAATAGACATCACATTTTGAATCATGTATGACGGGTTCTAAATTTCAGTACATCTTTGCAAAGAAAATGACCAGTACATTGGGATAAAATCTGAGAGCGTTTCTCCGTCAATAAAAGTTAGATAGATTTTCACGCATGACCACCATAATTATTTTTCGGTATTTAGTTTTTTTCAATTTGATTATCGAATTATAATGACATTTTTTAATTAAGTTCGAATGAATGCAAAGTTTTTTTTTTAAATATAAATATGATACAATTGACCCTAAATGTGGTATTTCATACCAGACTAATTCTTAACTGAGAATTCTAAGGTAAATCTGTGAGTATCTTCAGTAAATAAAATGTATGATGAAAGTATCGAAGTAATTTTTAGGTATCTGGACAAGGGTTAGTGCGGATTTTTTAAAACTTCATTTTGAAACATTTTAACTATTTCTGAAGCTAATTTTCTTCAGAATTTGAAATTTTCATTTTAGAGGCTTGTTTTAATTTGAACAAATATTTTAAGAGATACAATTATAATTCAATGAAACGAAGTAAATAACGTAAACTTTTACTTTTATGTGTCAAAATTTAATATAGAGGTCCCGACGACAACGGCCTTTCTACGAGTACTGACATTAAAAGTGCACGATTTCCCTAATTACAAGCACAAAGAGAAGGGGTACCGATTTATGAAATACATTTTACGGATATATAATTAGTAAAGTTATTAGATCATTGTTGAAGCCGATTCTCAATAGAGGTCGCTATATCTGCGGCGACTGAAATGCTGTGTGTTGCGATGGCAACAGATTCTGAAAAAGTGTAATGTGGCTTTTGGCAGCCATTGTTGAGCGTTGTCTTGTGAGCGGAGTTGACTTCTGCTTTTTATTAGAAATTTTATGTGAGAGTTTTATTATCGGCTTTCCTTCTCCCGTCGGGGTGTATGATTAGTAGTTTAGTGCATTGTCACCCTTGTGCATGGATAATACGATGTGTGCGAAATATGAGTGTGAACAACCATGAATAAAGACTGATTAATTGTGACTTCAAGAGGTGTTTTCTTTATTGCATTGTCAAGGGCGAATTGGCATAATCTAGATGTGTACGGTCCGTCGAATGAGTCAGAGTAAAATCAATCATTGTATAAATAAGTTGAAATAGCTTTGGCAAAAACTTTTTATTAGGTACATCATTCTGAAATTTGGGGTTACTCAATTAAGATCCAGTCTCATGGACGTCTGTTTTCATATCATACAACTCCAAATTTTTGTCCCGTTGACGTGGACCCCTCGTGAATTGCAACATACCCTAAGGATCCATAAGGACCACTTTGGGAACCACTGGTCAAAACCAGTTCAAATAATAAGTTTGAAGGATATTGGTATATGTCTTCAACGAAAACTCGTTTAGAGCTTTCACATTTCATGCTGGAGTTTAGCATATAATTTTTAGGGTTTTGTTCAGCATTTAATTCATCATACGCCGTTTTATCGTGGAAATCCCTATAAATTATGGTTTAATATACACAGAGAAACAAATTTAATAATAATAATGAAATAACATATGTTGCAAAGCTTACATTTCAGTTACAATCAGAATAATAATGATGAATTTAATTTTTTTATGCTAAATTAAAAACTATTCACCTGTAATAAACTTATTTTAAATGAACAAAAACTTTTATTTCCCGATGTAAAATTTTAAAGAAAAAACAGCTTGATAATTAGGTAATTAAGGATAATTTCGTAATTAAATATCAATGAGCAAAAAACAAAATGTTATATATCCTTGCAAAGAAGATATTACTATCAATTACGCTCGTCAGCTGCAAAAGAAGGTAAATGAAATTTATGTCTGAACAATTTAGCTATTTTTCTAGAGGCAGATGATTCAGTTTCTAGTGCTATTTCGACCGGAAAACATATTCTTTAAAATTTTTTGCTGAAGATGCAAGCATATTTGATCAATAACAAGCATTATCTAGTCTGGAGCCTCAAAAACGTCTGATTGAATGTAAAATTATGAATCAAAATATTGTCGTATGTATTGATTTTATTTTAACATCTAGTCTAATTTCAATTGAAAAAACATAAAATACTAAAACTGAGTAGGAGTTCAGCTGCTGCATTTAAAAAAATAAATGACATACCTTGAAGTATGTCACTGTAAAAACAAATCTGTAAAAGTACAGAAGGAAAACTGAGTTGTTCTTTAAATTTACAAAAAACTTAAAAAAATAAAATGATCAAGGTTCGTGATAACAGTTTCTCAATAAAATTCCTGTTTTTCCGCACTTTGTAAAACTACAAAGAACATAGACCTTCAAAATGGTAGACCCAGCTGGCGGGCGTTCCAGTGGCACAAGCGCGGGAATCGGGCTGGCTCATTATGTCCAAGAGGAAAAACCAATCAATGTTGAAAGTGTTGTTCCTGCTGAGCGTTTCGAATCCACTCGATTTGGGAACCCTCACGAATTTACCGTAACGATCACAACCGCACAAGGGCTTATTGAGTTATTTTGTTAAAATGGTTTTTCTCGTTGTTTGTTGACGTTATTGTTTAAACAGGTGCAAGTTCAGAAGTAAGATTGAAATAGTTGATCCTTGACTGTGTAAATATAATAAATCAATTTTTAAAAACCATGTGGCTAAGCATGGGATTTGAAAGAAAATCAAAAGATTAGCAGTTCAAAACAAAAATATTATTTTTTAAATAATGCTTAAAAACATATACATTGTAAAAATTTTGGCTGGTCCCGATATTTTAATACCTTTGTTCTAAGCTTACCATTTAGAAAGGCCATTAAGGGCGATTGTCCCCCTGGCTTTGAGAATATAATGCATTTTTATGAATGTGCATGTGTTTTGTTTCTTCAGTATAATATATAGAGAGAGTATAATACATTATACCTTTTGCCTTCTTCCCCTCGAAAAATTCAAAATGGTTTGGTGTTACCCATAGACGATTGATTTGTGTCTCATGCAGATCTTCAAAATAAAAAGGTAAACCAAGAGGAAGCCGCAAATAATTCAAGATTATTGAAAATATTCGTTTTGGTTTTGAAATGATAACAATTGGTAAATCTTAGGATGCATTTAAATTTTAAATTATATTCTTTAGACTTTTTCTTTCAAACTTAATTACCCCAACGTAACTAACTTAAAAAAGTTAGTTTACGCATTACAACACTCAATAACCCTTGAATTACATTTCCAATCCTAATACAGAAAAATGTTTAAAGTAAGGACTGCCATGAAGTCAATTCCCTCTCCTCTCTTTGAAAATTTCGTATTCATATTTATACGGAATAACTTGTATTAATATCTATCTCTTTCTCTGTACATACACATTTAAGGTGGCATTTCTAGCATTGGTGTCACCCGGGGGGCGGTTCAGTTTCTGATATCACCCTCCTCCCCGCCCAAGAAAGAAAGAAAAACAAAAACTTTGTGATGCATAACGTTATAGTATTGTATGTATAATATTTTCAATAGTGTAGAAAAATAGGTCTTAAGAAATTGCATTTCATTTATTTGGTGTACCCTTTAAGTAAACCACATTTATTCTCACTCATGATGTTGAAATAGCACAAGAAAAACGATAATTCAAGCACATGTATTTTTGGAGAAATCTTTCCCTCATTTTTGGTGTCAGCCCTAGCGCCCTTCAAAAGAATGTCAGGATACGCTACTCGGTTAAATGTCAGTTCATATCTATGCCAATTTGCTCACTGTATATCGTATTTAACCGTGCATTACTTTTTACGTTATAGCCCCCACTAAGAATATTCATCCAGATACACCATCACACCACATAGATACTTTTCCGATATCCGTGGATTCAAATAAGCAATACTCTTTATTTTGATAAGTTTCAATAATAAATCTGAATTTTAAGATGGTAACGATAACGTTTTTAGTTTTTCTGAACTTGTAGATGAATCTTGAAACTTGAAAAAACAACGAAATTGTCAAAATTGCATCATATATTGTCAGCGTATAATTTAACTTCATCTCTAGCGAGCAGCCAGCTGGCCTGCTGCGGCTTCCTGACTCCAAAAACATCATTAACCGAATGGCCTAAGAAACATGAATAAGAGCAACGTGGGCTCAGCTGAACTCACATTCGACTTAGTGTACCATAAAAAATAATGCAACGTGCTCACAGATGGCGCCACTACTGCGTAATGTTTTCTGCTGCAATCAATTTACAGGATGATATCTGTTTTTTAGCCTACTTTCCCGTAAAAGTAAAAAAAATAATAATAAAGCATGAAAGAAGGCTTAATGTATCGTGAACATATCGTTAGAAATCAAGAAAAGTCAAAAATAAGTGAAGTAATTAAATAAAGATTGAAAAATAAAAAATTTGAAAGTAGGGTATTGAGATGGGGAAAAAGTGTGTCTGTCGGTCTGTCTGTCGGTCTGTCCCCTCCTAATAACTTTTGAACGAATTGTCCGATTCGAAAAATTCTTTTTGCATTCGAAAGAGCTCGGTGAGGACATCTAATTTCCATATTTCATGATTTGAACAATTTTTTATTCAATTTTGAACAATTCAAAAAATTTTAACATTAGCGCCTATGGGCGAAAATGAAGCAAATTATGTAAACTCTGGGTACAAGATCCAAGTTCCAATGAACAAGCTCACTGGAAGAATTTCTTGGCGTGAAATATTGATTTGAACAGTTCAAGAAAAATTAAAATCGCGCCTACGGGGAAATTTCAATCCTATATAAATCCTGATCTAACGGACCGATTTGCTTGGAACAAACTTTATCGGAAAGCTCTTATGACGTAGAACATGTACAGATATAAAGTTCATCCAGAACTAACGAGCCTATTTTCCTACGAAATTTTTTGATCGATATTTTCAAGAATATTTTTGAATTAATCAATGATTAAATCAATAAGCAAAAGAATGAATTAATAACTGATTGAATAAATACATGAATGACTGAATAAATGAATGATTGAATGAATATGTATTAACCGTTGAAAAAGGTATATCTGAAGCAATTAAGAACTTAAGCTAAACGAGAAAGAGAGAGAGATAGCTAGAATATAAATTTGAAGCTGGTTTTATACGGGAAAGTAGGCTCGTATAGTTCTAAACGGAACTTCTTGTTTACTCTCTATAATTTCCCTTTTTGAAGACATTGTAATTTTACGTGAATGATCTCCCGGAAATTCTCATGTATTTTGACGGTGAGAAATGCAGTGTAACTAATCAAAGAAATAATAGCAAGATAATTAGTTCAAAATAGTCTTTTTTTTTCATATCAATCACTTATGTTAGATCAAAACAATTTCCAACAAATTCGAAGAGACTTACTTTCTAAATCTTCAAAAAAAAAAATATATATATATATATATAATAATAATAATAATAATAACTTTTTTTAATAATAATTTAACTTTGTGCAAGTAAACAGTAATAGAAATATAATTTCACGTTAATTTAAAGCACAAATGAGCATTAAAACGCTGGGAACGCATTTGGATGTTTTGCATCTAGAAGCTCCCTGTCGAATTGAAAAAAGGATTCCAAGCAATCCCGAAACATATGTCTGCGTTTTAATGCTCATTTGTGCTTTAAATTAACGTGAAATTATATTTTTATTAATAACTTTTTTATTTAGTTTTAATAAAAAATCTTAATGCTATCTATACCTAGAAATGTTATCAATAAGAAATAACTGCATGGTTTTAACATGAAAGTTTAAAATAAAGTTCAGACGTATAAATCTTTCTGTAAGATATTTCCATAATAGAATAACTTGTACTATTAAAAATAACATCGTGTTTGCTTCCGCAGTGGATATACTGAAATTGGAGCGATACAGAGAATTAAGCATAACATCAAACATAAAAACGTTAAAAATTCTCTTATAAATTCGAATAGTTTACCTTTTTGAATAGTATAATATATTTGTCTATTTTTATATGATGCTATTTCAAAAGCGGATAGGATTTTATTTTGAACCGAATAGAAAGTGCACCATTTTAAGCCTTTTGTTTCCATTTATTTTATTTTATTTTACGGTTTTTAATCTAACGGAAAATATTTTAATGCTAATTTATTTATGTATTAAAATATATTTTATATACAAAAAAAGGTGAATAGTGTAACTCTTAAGTGAACTGGTTTAATTAATATTATAACATTTAAAGTTAAATATGAGACATTCGATATAACTATAGAACAAAATAATAGCATTACACCTATAAAGCATTAAAAAATATTTCCATCATCTTTCTGTGTCTGCAAAGTTTCTTTTATTAAAAAAAAGCTGTTTAAAGTAAAAACAGCAAAAATAAAATTACATATCTTTTTAATGATAACTATGGATTTTTGCCTTATTTCATAATACCGACACACATTTTTATCTTCTCTCTCTCTAAATAAATAAATAAATATATATATATATATATAATTTTACAAATTCAATTAATGTCGAGCAAGATGGCCGAAAATTGCACTATTGAGTACAATTATTAATGCTGATAATGTAATAACTTAACGTAAAATTAATTAGGGTTGACTGCCATATTATCAGAGACAATGATAAGGTTGAAAGAATGCATTAAAACTTGACTTGCATGCACTTTCAAACACCATCAATGCTTGTTAAAAAAATAATTCGTGAAAGTATAGCATACGTTTTACCATTCAATTTGTAGAAATTTCGTTCTCGTAGACAATTAAAGTGACAAAATTAATCAAAAAATTCCAAAGATGCATTAGAAATTGGAGTACTACGTCCAAGTCGCACGGATTTACTAATAAGATTTTAAGGAAAAGTAATTACACAGAACTCATAGAAACTGAGAAACTATAGAGAAAATTTAAAAAGTTCAAGTTAATCCCCGAATGATGTATGGAGAAACGCGCTTATAAAAAATCGTTTTCGCTTTAAAAATATTCTGCCGATGTAATTACTTTTTGCAAAAATTTTATTAGAAATGTTCTCATTTGTAAGACGCTTCATCGAATAATGTGCCTGGAGCTTAATACTTGCAGCCGAAAATCAGGAAAAAAAATCTTGATTAATGACAGTGTTAAAAGTTTGAGATTTTTATTAAATTGACTAAAAATGTTTGACTGAGAAGAAAGTGTTTCTTATTTGGAGTGGCTATTTCTTTTTCTCAATACATTGCTCTTCATAGTTTAGCATCAAATTCTAAGAAACTTTGTTACTGAAGGTCTGAATGACCATTAAATCTTGATTTTTTTTGTTTCGAATGAATGTCGTTGAAACTGCATGTAAAATAAAAAAAAATGAAAAAAGTACAAAATTTCATTTCTTATCACTCAGCAGATTTTCAAGGAAACAAAACTTTAATCACTTTTTAGCCTACTTTTTTGTAAAAATAAAAAAATAATAACAATAAAGTATGAAAGAAGACTCAGTGTATCGTAAAAAATATTGTTAAAACTAAGGAAAAGTTTTAAAAAGAGAAGTAATTAAGTAAAAAATTTAAAAGTCGAGTTTTGAACAGGGGTAAATATGTGTCTGTAGGTCTGTCCGTCTCCCCCCCCCCGCCCCCCCCCGCCTAATCAATTTTGAGGGAATTGTCCGATTCGAAAGATTTGAAGATTTGATTTTTTTTTTTTTTTTTGCAAACGAAAGACCTCATCTCATTTCCCTAATTTACTTTTTGATTTGAACATTTTTTCGTGCAATTTTGAGCAGTTCAAAAAATCTACACATTATCGGTATTGGGGAAATAGGAAGCACAGTTTATAAACCCTGGACATTAGATCCTAGTATCTTTGAACAAGCTTCAAAGGAGCTCTCGACGTGAAATTATTTTCATTTGAACAACTCAATGTTAAACAGTACAAAATAATAACATTAGCGCCTGTTAGGAAATTTCAATCTTGTATAAATCCAGATCTAACAGACTTATTTGCTTCAGACAGACTTTACAGGAAAGATCTTTAGGCGGGGGAGGGGGGGGGGTAGAACATGCGCATATACGAAGCTCAACCAGAACGAAACGAACCTATTTTCCTAAGAAATAATTTTACCGGGATTTTAAAGGACATTTCTTAACGAATGAATGAGTGAATAAATGAGTAAATAAATGAATAAATAAATAAATGAATGAAAAAAAGCACGAATGAAAAAATGAATGAATGAATGACTGAAGGAATATGTATTAACCAAGAAAAAATGGATATTTGAAGCAATTAAGAACTAATGCAAAATGAGAGGGAGAGCTGTTGTAAATTTGAAGTTGGTGTGTAAAGTAGACTCGTATAGTTCTAGACGGATTTTCTTGTTTATCCTTTCCCGTAAAAGTAAAAACAAAAGTATGAAATAAGGCTTACTATATCGTAAAAATATCGTGAAAAACAAAAAAAAGGTAAAAAGAAGTGAAGTAGTTAAATAAGGATTGAAAAATAAAGTACGGTTTTGAGATGTGGAAAAATGAGTGTCTGTTGGTCCATCTGTCCCCCCCCCCCCCCACTAACTGTTGAGGGAATTTTCTGATTCGAAAGATTTCAACGAGAGCTACTCATTTCCATATTTTATTTTTTGGTTTGAACAATGTTTCGTTCATTTTTGAACAATTAAAAAAAAAATCTAGCGTTAAGAAATTTTTTTTAACATCGTCGGGTAGATAAATTTAAAAAAAAAAACATCGCAATTAATAGTAAACGTCAAAATAGTGTTAGTTTTCTAATTTTCAGAAGAATCTAGTATGGAAATATTAAGGATGATAATAGGAAAAAGATAGGAAGGACGAAATATGCTTGCTGTGTGTTTATAGTTAATGAATTTTTTTCTTCATGTGCTCTATATTATTTTGAAAATAAATATTTTCAATGTTACAAAAGAAAGATTTTTTTTTCCGTCGCAGCTCTCATTAATGGTAGTTTGATTACTTGTTTTGTACTTTTTCCCTGTATCTTTCGCTTTTCATTCAGCTGAAGGAAAAAAAATAGGAAGACGATCTGAATGTCGCTTTTTATAAATTTTTTCAGGAGTGCTATCATTTCGTTACACATACCAAAAAATAAACTAAATGGTTCTTAAAATTGTTTCTCGATTAGATTAAAAGCCTTTTATGCAACAATAAAACAGCAATTACGAACATTTAATTTTCCGAGTAATTAGTTTAGAAATATTAAACTTAGAACAAAAAAGAAAGAAGGAACACTTCAAATTTCTGTTTGTCTAGGTTTTAAATAATATGGGAAAAGAAAGGCATTGCTTGATTGATCATTCTGAGAAAGAGGCAGCTTAAGGCATACTATTTGCTCATTACACATTCAATATTAGAAACGATTATTTCTGGTAAACATTCTGAAGAACATCCATATTTATAATTTAAAACTGAAAGCATTAGTTTGATTTAACGTGAATGCGTTTTTAATTAATAAAAAGCAATTCGATCTCATTTCTCTTTTCAATGTTAGTAGAGAACATTAACATAACAAATGAAGAAAGAAAAATATTTACATTTACCATTATGTTTCGTTAAATTTATATAATCATTACGAAAGACTTCAAAGATTATTAGAGCCTAATGTCATTAAATTGCTTTTTCAATTCGTACTTTCATTAACTTTGCTTCTAAATGTGCGTTACCTTTTTTTTTTAAATTGGAAAGAAACAGAGACGGAGTAATTCTATGAAAAATTGGGCATTGAAATTCAATTTAATTCGAAGAAAAATTTAATTTACAAAAATATTTTGATGATTAAGCTGCGTGTTTTAAATAAGGTAAGTTTACCATCAACTGACTTTTTGATTGTAGACAAAATTTTAACTAATATTAAGTTGATACTTGAACTGATTCCAATGTCACAGTCAGAGACATCACAACCATGAATAGGCCGTGATAGTCTAGTGGTTAGGATGTCGGATTTCCGATCGGAAGGTCGGGGTTCGATACCCGGCCCGCTGAAGACCCACCAGGTACACTTGGCGATACGCGCATGTAAAATCTGTAGACCCTGAAGCTGAGAAATAATATTTCCTAATCCTAAGAAATAATGTTTTACGGTTGTATTGTCAGTAACATATAATGACTAAGTGATTGCAATTTTTCTGTTGCGATCAATAGCATATTTTGTAAGCGTAATCTTTGAATAACATTAAAATATCTGAAGAAAAAAAAGAGTTGCGTTAGATCTTAAATGAGTTCCTTAAAATTACGTTTTATCTGCTAAAGTAAATCTAAAGCTAAAAGTGAATGTTTCTGGGGAAGAAAAGGGGAAATAAATCAAGATTAAGGCTTTAATCTTGATTTGTTTTCCCTTTGCTTCCACCATTTTTTTTCACGAAGCAATTAGTTTCTTGTAAAAACGTGGCTGAATATATAAAGTGTTTCTGCCGCCAGGCATGCTTAAAATGAAGATGCCACATTTAGATGCGTCTTAGTTGGTTTCAAACTATTTAACAATTTGAATCACAACATCAGACTGGTTTTTTTTCCCAGAAAAAGAAAATAGCAATGACAATTACATGTCTAGTGACAGTTCTATGTTTAGAAATGTAATAGAAAATTACTCGAGGGAATGTGCAAAAACGGAGCTTGAACTTTTTCTAATATTAGCATTTCATATACTGTGTTTCGTTTTCAACTTAATGTTACATTTTTCCACTATCTCAATGTATTTTTTGCTTGTTTCTTTTGTAAAGAGTAAAGAGATCAGTGGGTGAACAGTCTGTGACTTTTATTTTCAAAAATAAAGTTTGAAAAGAATTTTTACGAATAAAGTGACCACAATTGTTTTGTTTTTTTCGTGAAGTTCCAAGTTGCCTGACACTTGAAGGATTATGAGAATATGAATCTTTCATGTTTTTTGACTGGAAAGTTTTGTGTGCATTTACCACTTTCCTTGTACCACTTTTTACTTTCATACTCAAGAACACCTGAAGCAGTGCCATTAAAAAATCTCCATTTCTCACCAATATTTACAAATATTGGTAAAAATGTTCTTACCCAGTGTATCAAATGATAGATCTCTATCTCTCTCTGTCTCTCTGTATATATATATATATATATATATATATATATATTTATTTATTTATTTATACATAATGAGGTTGTACTTAAGTGTTCATGAACTGGTCATTTACCACTTTTCTTGTAGCACTTTTTATCCTCCAGAATACTTGAAGCAGTGCCATTAAAAATCCTCCATTTGTTTAACATTATTTACAAATATTGGTAAAAATGTTCTTTTTCCAATGTTTCGAATGTTTGATATATATATATATATATATATATATATATATATATTGAAAGGAAATTGTGCTTAAATGTTCATTCACTGATCAGACTATCCTATACTGATAATTCCTATTTTGAATTCAATGATTCTGTATTTCACTTTTGTTTTCATCTTGAAATAAGAAAAACACATGACGTAATTTTAAAGCAACAGTAAAAAAAATCCTAAAACAAGAAACAGTAAAAGAAGAATGCAATTAACTCACAAGTTTGTTTTATATCTTATTCATGATATCTATTGCTTTTAATAAAATGACTGAATACAGTTCTTTTTTAACATGATGCTTTGATTTCGACTTAATATGAACTACTTGAAAATTCAAGGGAAGATTGGTTAATTTTAGTCCAACAGATTAAGCCTTTGGCAACAATATCATCAGCCACAGAATGGTAGCAACTGAGTACAGACACATAAAAAATTGAAACAATGTGCTGAAACCAGTTGAGAACACGAATTTATACCTGAAAACCAAAGCAAAGCAGTTAGACTACAATGCAGCAAGACTTAAAGTTCTTGTTTCATATCCAGGTTCACTATTTTGGATCCACGCTTTTAGGAAGCTGATTACAATCTGAAAAACTACATGGGATCATTCATAAATGATGTCACGGTTCGAGGGGAGAGGGGTAACAAGAAGTGTGACATCCTGCCTTTACAATATAGCATGATATGTGACAAAGGGGGGAGGGGGATCAGTTGAAGTGTGACATTTTGGGACAAAGGAGGTTAGGGGGTTAAATATGTATGAAAAAATCGTGACATCATTTATGAACGGTCCCTATATGACGCTCTGATTACGAATATTAACACTGTTAAAACAAAAATGCTGTCGAATGTTAGATAATGTATTGAGAATAAGATTGCTTGATGTTTTAAAAGAAACACAACCGTGCCAATTAGAGGAAAGGATGTCAGTATTTATTTGTGATAATAATTTTTAAAAATGTGTTCAAAAGCTGTTGTGCACCAAAATGAAAGCTGTTAAATTGGAAGGAAAATATATGTTGAGTGCCAATAATTCTTTTGACTTACAAAAGTGATTTTTATACCCTTAAAAAATGTGTTCAAAAGCTGCTGTGCACCATAATGAAAGCAGTTAAATTGGAGGGAAAGTATATGTTAAGTGTCAATAATTCTTTTGACTTACAAAAGGGATTTTTATACCCTTAAAAAATGTGTTCAAAAGCTGTTGTGCACCAAAATGAAAGCAGTTAAATTGGAGGGAAAATATATGTTGAGTATCAATAATTCTTTTGACTTACAAAAGTGAATAGAAAGCGGAATTTTCATGTTAATCAAATCATTAAAAATGTCTTAGATATTAAGAAATGGATTTCCAGTACTGAGGGTAGCTTTTGATGCAGCTTGAAGTCGATAAACTGCAAAAAGTACAGGGTATCAACAGATTTAGGAAATGTTATGAGATATTTTCGTATATAATTTTAATAAACTATATATTGCAGCTTGTTTTATTGAAAAAAAATTGGACAGCTAAGCAGAACCTCTTTGCTTCTGAATGAGAGGTGATGCTACTTAGTATAACAAATCCGCATATGCTCCACATTCTCCGTCGGCTTTGACTCGCTTAATGCAGGAAAGGTATACAAAGAAATTTGCGTACTACCAGATGTTAAACCGCCACCTTGAAAGTTGAAAGAATTATACAACGTAAGTCAGAGAATTAAAATACTTACACCTTTTAGAAATAACACTCTCACTTTCGAGGATTCTTCAATCGTCAAGACTCATCAAGTACAGCGATTCTTTCCTCGCGCGATCAGGTGACTTAAAAAAAAGTTACAAATATCGGCTAGTTGACGAAAGGTTTACTCGGAGTATTTTTCACGAAGCCATTTCGTCAAATACGACGAAAGTTTCGTGAGATTTGAGCATGCGTATCTGAGAGTGTAATACTATGCTTATGTAAACTTTACATGTGTGATAGAATATTAAAAGTCAGAATCATCATTAAAAGAACAAAATAGTAATACACATAGCAGACACGTGTTTCTGAGCTACAGAAACGTCTTTTCATCGAAAAGTGTGAATTTATTGGATAAAAAGGAAAATCATAAACTAATTGCGAAAAGTCTTACTTAACAATGCTTAACATAAACAGAACCATTAGACTTTTTCTTTTTTTTACAAGAAAAGTGTTTGTTTCATTTAAGATGAGAAACATGCTAAAACAGAAAATATTAATTGATTTGCAACGAAAAGAGGAAGACGTATTTTGAACGTAAACCTAGCATATAAATTATACATATTTTACTTTAAAAACTTTTTTTTTCCTAAAGTGTAGAGATTTAACGCAGATTATACCTATGTAAATGCATCCCTAATTAAAGACGAATAGAAGGAATACTAAGGGGGGGGGGGGGAATACGGCATTTGAATAATAACCAGTTTCTTTCAAAATGGTCAAAAAAAAAAAAAAAACTTTAGAGAGTTAGTTTTGGCTAATTACCCAATTAGGCTGCATTTTAAGACGTCGTGGATTAGGGTGTAAAAATAATTTTCGGTTCTATAAATCCTTTCTAAGACAAGAATTACCATTAATAAAACTTGTCAGTTTCATACGAAATAAAATAAACATACTTAAAACAATTAGTACTCTTTGAAAGACACAATTTAAGCATTGTTCGTAAGCTTCAAAGTGGGGGTTTTGAAACTTAAACTTGAATTAAAACTAACGACATAAAAAATAAAATAAAATAATAGTAAATGAATACGTGGTATCATCTTTAAAAATATCATTGATTATAGTTCTGCATTGAACAAATTTTGTGACACGAAATAATTAATAAATAATACAACAAAAGCAAAAACCTATACGCTTCACTCACAAGAAAATACAAATCCCTTCCGTGTTGGACGGCATATTTAAAATTACATCTACTCAATTTATTTTTATTTATTATTATTATTTTTTTGTTATTCGTAGCCATGACCACGAAGAACCATATTGTTATTTGCAAAAATTATTTTATAATTTGAAGAATCCTTTTCTTCATTTTTCTTCGAAACGTAACTTTAATCTATACTACAGATATGTAATCGTTCGTCAAATATCAAAGAAATTTCGCTTTACCTTGATCAAAATATTCCTTATTACTTTTTAAATCGTAATAAAAAGATATAATTCGAAGTTTCGAATAGAACCCTTGAAAATAAAAAAAATATTTCAGGAGATGAATTAATTCCGTGCCACCGCTTGGCCATATCTGTCGAAGCGTGAAGATTTCTACCGTGTTTAGATAACTAAAGAGTCATGGAAATTTGTAGCTATGAACATTCAAGTTTTGTGTCTCCACGTAGTAAAAAAAAATTCCATTTCTTTCAAACCTACTTTTCCAAAACTTTTTTTTTATTTTTTTTTTTTTTTTGTAGTAGGGAGGAAAGCTTGAAAGAAGGCTCATTGTATCAAAAAAAAAAAAAATCACTATGAACAAGAAAAGGGAAAAAAACAGGTAAAAATAAATCAGTACTTGCAAAAATATTGAAGATTTACTCCTAAAAACTTTGGAAGAAAATATTAGATAAGTACAAAACTTTTCCGTTTATAACACCTTGGCGAAGACATCGCCTTCCCATATTTTTTGATTTAAATATTTTTTTGTTTAATTTATAGCAGCTCAAAAACCACCTGAGTAAATTTGAAGCATGTACACATCTTGATCATTTGTGTGGTATAACCTTTATTAACTGGAGCTTGTATGTACAAGCTCGTTCATTTTAAGAGTCTAATTTCTAATGAGTATTTTAATTGCATTTTAAGGATATTTTTCAATGAATGAATGGTTAAATGAATGAATAAATGAGTGAAATAAATTTATTAAAAAAATCGAAAATTATTTTCCATAAGATTAACATTGACGGAAGTTGTTGAGTTAATCAAACTGAAGACAATTCAAAGTGCTTTATTTATGACACAAAATAAAGATCCGTAAGTTATTTTTAGAGCGAATCATTATTGAGATAAACGTATTTTCTTTTGCCCTTATATTTAATTATTCACCTCTTTTTTTTTCTTTGGAATATCTTTTAAAACTTAGAACAATTTCTTTGGTAGAATAAAACTACTTCTTGCTTTATGTATTTGTCTTAACAGTAGGATTCTTTATATAGTATTTTGTAACAAATGTTTTTTTCACTTTGAATTCATTTCTTTAACTTATTCAGTTGTGTGTTTTTAGCACTAGAAAAAAATGTTTGATGAAGCTCGGTTCTGCATTTTCCTACATATTGAAAAATTCCCTTTGATTTTGAAAACTGTCCAAATAAAAACATTGGGAGTCAGATAAAAAATTACTGAAATACAAAAGCCAGGAGTGCAAGAGAATAAATTGTTATAAGTTTATTAAGTTTTTAAGTTTTTATAAGAGAAAGACAGGGAGCCAGATTAAAAAATGTGTTGTTGGTACAAGATATGTTACTTGACAAAGTAGGGACTTTTACTTCTGGAAGAACTTCTTGTTTTTAACGGAAAAGATGCAACATTTTTCTTGGTCTGCCATTTGATGAACATAACTTATATTGAATTTGTTCATTACCTAGTATAGATGCACCGTAGATAGAAACAACTAATTTTTTTCACAGTATTTTTCTCCCAAAATCTGATTAATTGGATTACAATTTCGGCAGCCTGGTCAGACAACATGAAATAATGAGATAAAGATTTCAATGTGTATTTCTCTAAAATGCAAAATCAGAAGACATGCAGTATTATTCCACGAGAAACAACACACATTCTACGATGCATGGTATATGTTCAATAACGTATGATATCTGAAGCACCCATATGGTACTTATATGGTATTATAAATATACATATCTGCATACCAAGATGTTTGTTGGACATATTAAAAACGTGACGTAAAATACGACTGAATATGTAATGCAGAACATGTAATTCTTAGAAGGATTCAGTAAGACTATACTAGTTGAAACTACAAAAATACAACTAGAAATGGCGTCACTGAATGTAATTGTTGATTGAAAAAATTATTTACACTCAGAAGTTAAACATAACAATCAACTATCATCGAATACGTATATATATATATATATATATATATATATATATATATATAAATATTGAAGAAAATTTAAATTAAAGTAAAATTAAACTAGTGGGTATGTAAAAATAATTTAGCAATATAAAACGAATAACAATTAAATTTAAATTTAAATAAATTAAAATTGGCCAATTGCAAATGAACGAATATTAAAATTCCAACGGTAAAACAAATAATGAAAAAGGCCTGCCTCTTCATTCATTTGCGCCTTTTCGCATATTGAGTCTAAGTTGTTATTACTTTCAGATTATACATATATATATATATAATGATGGTGCCACCGGAACCAATGAAATCGTAATGGATAATAAGAGCAGCCAATCATAAACGAGATTGCTTCAGCGGTACAAGCTCTTAAAATTTTACCAATGGCTTATTATAGCAATTGTCACTATTGCTATCATTTTCTATTATTTGATTTATTTAAAATATTCTTGCTGTCAAGTTACTACAGTGGTGACATTTTGGAAATACATTTAAAGAATGAAACTTTTATCACTAATTATTCCTCATATATTCTTATTTTTAGTTTTTTTACGCCAAGAAAAACATCATTTCTTCAAGCTGCAATACGATTTCTTTGTTGCCGAATAAGCATGCGTCTTTGCAAATATCTTAAGATATGCAGCAAAGGGTTGAGAATTTAAGTTCTTACTATCGTCGTCAAGAGGCTGCGAAGAAGTTCTGATTGTTGGCGAGAAATACCGAGCAGGGACCAGGAGCCCCCTAGTAATAACGAAAGCTACATACTCTTCTGTGTTGTACGTTATATTATTTAATAGCAGATTTCTAGGCACTCCATCCTGCAGTAATTATTTTAGTACTGGTTGATTGCAGCATATGTTTCTGAAAACAGTGAAAAGTTTACTCCACTTATGTGACTTGTTACGTAAAATCAAGCTTTCAAAATGTTTCTTATCGCAGAAGTCTGAAAAGGTAACGAGTTTCTTAAAGCATTTTCAATGATATCCCGAATAAATATTTCTTTGCGCTTACTAAGATTGGTTTTTTTTTTTTTTCAGATTCCAAACTTGAGTAATCGCAAAAAATATTCATCTGTAAATATTTTTTCCCTTCATCCTGTCGGAAAACATGAAAATCCTTTCCTCGAATAAAACTTCATTACTTGTTTCGTTGCTGACTCGTTAGCATTACCAGCTGCGTCCACTTTTACGTTTCGAAGAAGGAAACAGTTCTCCAAGTACTCAATAAGTTCTGTAACAATTTGTAATATCTCAGTTTTTTGCATTACATTTCCACTGGCGTACATACTTGATATAAAAAAACGTATTTTTTTTCGCTTTTCAACTGCTCGTAAAAAGTCTTTATCATACCAGATTTTTTCAAATTTATTTTTTAAACATATATATCTACATTGAATGCTACTCAAAAATTATTATAATGTTTTGGAGAAATTGAACGCAGTTTTTTTTTAATTTTTTGTTTGACCATTCCTACTGGTAAATGTAAATAAAGTATTACTTTTAGCTAAAACAACCTAAGCTGGTAACACCGTAATTAAGTCTAAACATCCTTTAAAAGTATATATAAACTACATCAATGTCGTCACAACACATGGGGAGAACTGACACATACACTTTTAAGGTGCATTCAGACGAACTGCAGCAACGACAAGCAGCAACGACGAAACATTTCAGGGCGTTTCAGTGGTTCTATATAACTTACTAACCACTTCCGCGTATTGACTGATTGGCGTGATGGATATGTACATTTTTGTTCAAAAACGAGTGCATGAGAAAACAAATATAAATAAATATACATGCATGATAATGAGTACTTGTGTTTTTAAAAATGGAAGCTTCTTCACTCAAAGTTATCATCAAAGTTAGAAAAATGAGTAGTTTACTTATTTTTTAAATACCCATTCTTAACAGTGTAGTTATTATTTCTGTCTTTTGAATAAAAGCAGTTTTTTCCACTGAAAAACGCACACGTATTCCTAATAAAGCCGACAAAAGAAAGTCAGATAATAAAAATCAATTTAAAATTATTATGAACGTGCAGCTCACTCTTAAATTAAACAAAAAAAAATGAATATCTTCTTGTCATGTCCCAAAAGGCAAATACAAATTTAGTTATTTGCTACATTTATTAAAAACTTTATTAAAATCACTTGGCGGAAAACAGAGCACTTATGAAAGGCAGGACGCAATTTTCCGACCCTTTGAACATATGATTAATATTTTTCTAAAGGCATCTCCAATAACAGTTGTTGGAAATAGTATTTATTTAAGAGAAGCATTTCACGGCATATTAAAATAATTCTTTGCCGTCGAATGCCACTCCATTGGACTCTTTAATTAAGCGTCCATTCTTATTTTTCTCAGAGGGGGAGTTTAGGATTTTCATTTCGGACCTGATGGCAATTTGTCTGCTTTGTTATTAAGAATCAAAATGAAACTTTTATTCGGTTTCAGGTGAATAAAACTGATAAGTTTAAAAGTATTTACAAGTCCTGCGATAGAGTTGTTATTAATGATTTTAGCAATCAAGTTTCAAGCGCTGACTTTTTCAAGCGTTGAGTTCCGCTGGAAAAATTGTTTTCAAGCGGGTAACTTTGTTTTGATGAGCGTATTACTTTAATAATTTAAAGTCAGTATATACGGTTATACATTGTAGATAGTAGCATGTTTCATATTATTGATTTTAACAATCAAGTTTTGGGGGAAAATTATTATTGGATTTGTGAAAGTCAAGAAAACGATCCTAATAATTACCAAATGTTGGGTAATGTTCTGTGTTAATAATTTATGTTCATTATATATGTTACCGTTAAAGTATATAATGCAGTTATATCATAGAATACCTAGTTATTCCATGAAATAACTGATTGTGTCCGTTAAAGTGTGTAATATGTTATTAATTTGACACTTTAACTAGTTATTCTATGAAATAACCAGGTGTTCTATAAACTAACTAATGAGAGACATTTAAAGTGTAAAATAAACAATTTATCTAAAATGAAATAACTAGGTATTCTATAAATAAACTAATGATAGACAATTAAAATGAAAAAGAAGCAATTTATCTAATTTATGCAGCGTATAACTGGTATTTATGGAAACGTACCATAAAATCATTTGTTACAACAAGGATTACTAAAATGACACTTGGAATTACAAAGAACATTATTTCTAAAACAAAAACATTTTTTGTTGACATACTTTAACGGTAACATATACAGTCACATGTTGGAATGAAGTCACGTTTTATAAAATTGATTTTAACAATCCAGAAAACGGTTACACCAAGTAATGAGTTTTGGGATATTTCAAGCAAAACTTTCTGGAAATACAAAAGCTGAGTGCTTTGGCTACGGATAACTCTTTTTGTGAAGCAATGATTTGGTGCTAAAAAAAATGTGAGTACTGCACTGAAAAATATCTTTACATGGCAAATCAATTATCGGGGGTCTGACGTGTAATTACAGAGTTGAAAACAAGAAAATATTTACAAATGATAAAAAACAGAGAACATTGTGTAAATAGATAAGATGACATAATGTGCAGAAGTAGTGGCGCCATCTGTGAGTACGCTGAGTTGCTTCACAATGATGAATAACTGCTAATACAATTGCTGAATTGCGGTACACAAAGTTGAAGACAATCTCAATACCACCCACGCTGTTCTAATTGCTGTCAATTAGGCCGCTCGGTCAATGACGCCGTCAGAGTCGGGAAGGCTGGCCCCTGAGGGCTATCTGGTTCCTCACTAGGGCTGAAATCAGATGATACGTCATCAATATATAATGCATTAAAAAATAAACTGGAAATCACGGATCTCAAGCGTTCAATTATGCTTTTGTTTGCAATTTTTAAACCAGTAGTCGCAGATCTCAAGTATTCAGTTTTACGTAACTTAACAAATCTTTCTCTGTAGTTGAGCAGAGTGCGGAATAAAAAACAATTTTGTTGAGAAGCTGTTAGTAAAAATGATTATTTGCTTTACTACGAGTTATTCGTAAATTTACAGAAACACTCAGTTTCTCTTCTGCACTTTTACATACTTTTTTCACAGTGTGTGAGTGCATTAAAAATCATCTCTGTAGTATAATTTACTTGCTCTATTAAATCCATGCTTTGTTTTTCGGCCTATTACAAAAAAAAAAACAGTAATAAATAATTGTTGCAATTTACCAATTTTCTAATAACCGAATATGCACTTTTATGTATGACCCTCGCAAAAAAAAAAAATACTCCGAAGGTATTCCTAAACTACAAAAAAAAAAAAAAAAACTTTCGCAATCCGTCACATTTGAAACATACTTACCATATTTCTCTTTCTTTTTTCAAATTTCTATAGAGGACATTTTTTTTCATTGTCTATCCAATTTAACCTTAAAATTTGAGACAATAAAAGCACAAAAAAACCAGCATCTGACTGTTTTGTTCCTTAAAGTTTTAAACATCATTTTTCCTCGTAATGTAAATACAGGGTGGGGCAAAAGTAATGACCCGGTTTTGAAAGGTTATATATATATATATAAAAAAAAAAAAACTAATGCAGTTTGAGACTTCAGACTTTTTTTATTTTGATCTGTATATAATCCCATTTTTTTACATTAAGTTTTGAATACCACTTCAGCAAGATGGCGGCCTTCTGCAGCAATCTACTGATGCAGTCTATTTCTCCACGCAGAGAGAATATATTGCATCTATGTGTGCATTTCAATATCCTGCGTAATGTTACGGTCCCTAAGCTTTTTTTTTTTTTTTTTTTTGTGGGGTTATTTGAAGGAAAAAGTTCCCCATACTTTAAAAGAGCGTAAGGACCGAATTATCGAAAAAATACCCGCCATACCCCTTGAAATGTGCAGAAAAGTCTCCCAAAACTTCAGAAATTGACTGCATTAATGCATTGGTGCTGAAGGCCGACATCTTGCTGAAGTGGTATTCCAAACTTAATCCAAAAAAATGTTATTATATGCAGATCAAAATTAAAAAGGTTTTAAGGCTCAAACTGTATTAGTCTTTTTTTATAACCCTTCAAAACCGGGTGATTACTTTTGTCCCACCATGTATTTTATTGAAATGTATTATTGTTTTATCACCTGTGCTTGTGATAATCTTTATCCCTACTTTATCTATGTAAACGTGATTATAATTAAACTTTTTTTACAGATGATCTACTCATCTAGCGACTAAGAAATCTTTTTTTTTTTTTTTGGTGAAATAACAAACTATTATACTAAGTGTTTGTGCGTGAGTGTGTTTAATATAAACTTACAATTTTTTCTGGAAGTGTGTGAGATGAAACGTTGTGTAGGAGCTTTTTCATCGCAGACACTTCAAACACAATGTGGTAACTGTGTAAAAATGTGAGAACAATTCTCACGTTTTTTTTTTTTTTTTTTTGTACTTTATTTACAAAGCTAAACATTCATGTTTTATTGTTATATTGATTTTTTACGGTGTCAGAAGAGCCGCTTTTTAGAGGAAAAAATCACTGCAAAATTATATAACTCATATTATACTAGTGAGAATTTTTAATTTTCTTTTGAATCATTAGGCTATGATTTGATACGTGGTATCCCCCCCCCCTCCCAATTGTTCTAAAATTTTATTTATTTATTTTTATAGCAAGATTATTCTTAGTATGTCAGAAATTTTGGTAACAAAAAACAGTAACATCTAGAACATCGTCATTCACGAAATAAGATGATTCTCTCATTGAAGAAAGTAAAATATTATTGCTTACATTATAATTCTTAATATTTCTGTGATGTAGTTTCTAACTGAGAAAATTAGAAGTGTTCAATTATTGTGTCTTGGATAAGCTGAAAAAAGTTGCAGTACAGCAGAGATAACTAAATAGATGCATTCTGATAATAATTAATTTAGTAAAATCTATATATTAAATATATTTTAGTCTTCTAATATCCTAGCAACCTCTGGGTTAAATAATCTACGTCCAATAGGAGTTTTAATCATAGTTATCGCATAAGCTTCATTTCGGATGTAAAAAAAAAAATCATCTCTAGATACTTAAAGCGTGTAAAGTCTAAACAAATAAAACTTCTTACGCAGTGTGTAAAACAAATAAATATATGAATAAAGATAAAAAGTACTGAAATGACCATTGGCATCAGTAGAAAAAAATCATTAAAAATGAAAACATATTTGAATTCTTGAATGCAATACTTTATGTATTGTTAAAAAAAGAAATATGCTAACCATGAAAAAGAAATAATTTGCTTTTTATTTGTTTATTCATGGTTTTTAGAGGTTTGTAATTAATGCAGTTATAAGACATAGAAGTAGTGCTTTGATCATTAAAACATAGTTTTAATTAAAGTTGATTACGTTGGTGCATGCACTTAACATATATTTTCATTTCTCTTCTGGTGTAGACTTTAGGGTAGTGTTTTTAATTTTTCTTCAGGAAAAGAAATCGAATGCGTAATTTTCAATTCAATTTTTTCCCTTATGAAACTTTTAAACAAATGATAGGAAATAAAGCAATTAAGAAAACGAAATCCTGAACAATTTATTATGTATTAACCTTCCTAATTATACTTTCCGACCAAACAGCAGCGTTAATCGTTTCAACGAACAATTACTTAAAATTATGAGCAGATAAATCATTTAAAATGATAATTTTTTAGACTTGTTTTACGTACATTTTTCAAAGTGAATGAAATGGGATTTTTTTTTCCTTTTTATGCTTACAAATTTGAAAAACTCGTTAGGCAAATTTTACAGGAAATTAAATAAAATTTTACTGGTAAGGAAACGGGTATTATTTATTTATTTATTTATTTTACTTTTTCATATTTATTAATGATGTATTTATTTGCACGCTTAAACAACTGTTTGCAGCATTCTTATACCACAATTATGCGAGTTAAACCATTAAAAACTTTTTTAAAAAATCGTTAACATGTCAGTGCGTGCTATTTTTATTCTTAGACTTCTCATGCCTTGGTACATTTGCAATATTTATTTATTATGTCAAAACTATTCTGATAATAGTGTTTGTTTGACTGAGATAAATATTCACATACAACATGATAATTCATATCTTGTTTATTGGTCCAATAACAGTGGAAAAAGAAGTTTAATGTTTTATTGTTTTTCGAAAAAAGGAATTTTATGCTTCTTAAAAAAAAGGGGGGAGGGAGAGATGTATTTACCCCTAAACTACTACAGCAGAAATCGATAAATACAAGTCTAGCAGTTGAAGAATATCGTTAATGTCAGGCAAATGTGCGTTTATGTAACCGCTTAAAACACTTTTAAGTCAAATCAATTATTTGTTTGGGTTTTTTAAAATGTTAAATTTATTCAAACTGTATTTAAAATTAATCAAAAGTTATTTGTACTAAAAATATGCAAATTCAATTATCAAAATACTAGTGGCACACAAAGTGGGTTTTTTTCGTGTACTTTATTTACTGATGTTAAATCTTCATTTTATTCAGAACGTAGTAGCCTTAATGACTCAAACACATTTCATAGGAATTAAAATAAAAACCAATAAATTTTGGCTTTTAAGAGCCATTATATTGTGACTAACGTAATATTGAAAATATTTTTAAAGGAATTTTGCAATAAAATACTTCAAAAGAACTAATGCTTTTAGATATTATATAATACAAATTAGTCTAACACATGTATACTGAAGTAACATTAATTTTTTTCGATTTCAAATAACTGAACTAAATTTGAGCAGTGTTACTAACGTAATTTTTTTAAGCTAATAACAAATAGCTTAAGTTAAAATAAAAATTTCTACAAATTTTATAAATAGAAATATTCGCAAGTAATTACGGAAATAAATGCCGCTGTAAGGCTTAAAAATATAACACGTTTTTGCAGGTTAAAAATTAACAAAATTAATTTAGTAACATTTTTCTAAATAAAGTGGTATGACTAACGTAACAAAAGTTACCTGAACGTTATTACTCACAGTATACTAAAAATCTACAGCTACAAATCACTTCTTTGCCTCTTTTTAGCCTACTTTCCCGTAAAAGTAAAAAAAAATAATAATAAAGCATGAAAGAAGGCTTAATGTATCGTGAAAACATCGTTAGAAATCAAGAAAAGTCAAAAATAAATTAAGTAATTAAATAAAGATTGAAAAATAAAAAATTTGAAAGTAGGGTTTTGAGATGGGGAAAAAGTGTGTCTGTCGGTCTGTCTGTCGGTCTGTCCGTCCGTCTGTCTGTCGGTCGGTCCCCCCCCCCCCCTCTAATAACTTTTGAACGAATTGTCCGATTCGAAAAATTCTTTTTGCATTCGAAAGATCTCGGTGAGGACATCTAATTTCCATATTTCATGATTTGAACAATGTTTTGTTCAATTTTGAACAGTTCAAAAAATTTTTAAAGCATTAGCGCCTATGGGCGAAAATGAAGCAAATTATGTAAACTCTGGGTACAAGATCCAAGTTCCAATGAACAAGCTCACTGGAAGAAGTTCTTGGCGTGAAATATTGATTTGAACAATTTTTGTTCATTTTTTAACAGTTCAAAAAAAAAATTAGCAAAAGTGCCTACGGGGAAATTTCAATCCTATATGAATCCTGATCTAACAGGCCGATTTGCTTGGAACAAACTTCATCGGAAAGCTCTTATGACGTAGAACATGTACAGATAAAAAGTTCATCCAGAACTAACGAGCCTATTTTCTTATGAAATTTTTTGATCGGGATTTTCAAGAATATTTTTGAATTAATGAAAGATTAAATGAATAAACAAAATAATGAATGAATAAATACATGAATGACTGAATAAATGAATGGTTGAACGAATCTGCATTAAGCGTTGAAAAAGGCATATTTGAAGCAATTAAGAACTAAAGCTAAATGAGAAAGAGAGAGAGATAGCTAGATTATAAATTTGAAGCTGGTGTATACGGGAAAGTAGGCTCGTATAGTTCTAGACGGAACTTCTTTTATTTTGTATTTTTTGTACACAGAGAGAATTTGCTTCCCTTGTTTTACAGTTAATGTTAAATTAATTGGCCATTTGAATGCTTTATTTATTTATTTTTTTATTTTTTGAAAAGCAATTTGCACAAACAGTTGCCGAGTATAGACGATCTTTTGCCCTCGCAACCCTGTTTCTTGTCAGAGAGTCATTGTATAAGTGTTTGAAAATGTTTTTTGACTGAAAGATCATTTCATTGCGATTTTAGTATATTTTCTTTCAGTTTTCTTTTGTATTACATATTGAAGCTTTTTTTTTCATTTATTTTTCTTTTTCCTCAATGTACTTATATACCTGTGAACAGTTTTTGCATTTTTGATTCATGCAGTTCACATTATTTTTGTCACAGACAATTGCTTTTATTATGCTTACGGAGCATTAAAAGTACGTGTATCCTTAGTTTTTACTTGTGCACAAGGTAATTTTTTTTTATCAAATCAGGTGCCGTACGTTAAAATGACAATCCTAAGAGCTAGGAAAAAATATTTTGCACGAAATACAGAAAAAAAAGAAACGAAAAGAAAAGCAAGACTTCAAATGTATAACTGAAATATGATAGTGCTATACTGTTTAAATAAATCATGTTTAGAAAAATAACTTTTGTCGTAAATTTTGTTTTCTTAATTTTAGTATTTTACTTTCTTTTGAAATGTTGCTTTCTGGCTTTTATAAAGTTTTACGTTGGTTTTATGTACACTTATAAGAATTAATAATGAAATATTAAAATACATAGATAATAATGAAAATGATAATCACTTATATGTCCTCGGAATTGAAATTTAAAAGGTTTTCCACTATATCTCGGAAAATTAATTCTCAGTTCTTGAATTAATTGTGTTTGTAAGAATTCATTGAACTTTATTCGTTAACTATGCCATGGTCGATAATTTGACATTTTGAGTAAGGTTTATAAAGAGAACTAAAAATAATTATTTTTCTTTACTAGAACAGATGCATATATAATTTCAGAACTCTTCGTTTTAAAACGGTACTGAAAAATCCTCTGCAAATGTGTGATTCTAATGTGTCACATTAACAGCTATGCTACCTTATTTTTAAAGAACGTACTATATTCAAATTCATGAGCTTTCAAAGGTTGTAATATCACGTTCAAGAGCATGTACGTCTTTTTCGCAGAACGGGGATTAGTAGTCCGTTGGCGGTTTAGTGCCAAATTCCTTTACATTGGCCATCTGAAAAGTAAAGGTTAAAATATGTGTTACAACGACGAAGCCTTAAATATTGTTTGCTGACAACTCAAATGAATATTAATAAACGTTTTACTTACAAAGAAAGGTTATAAACATAGTCAGTCGACTTTTTTAAAAAAATTTATTTGATTTCATTTTATTTGTGTTGACATTTTTAATTTCGATCGATGTACGCTGTATTTTGTTCTTTGCCGTTGTACGGAGTACATAGAAGGGATTTATTTTTTTGTCGACACTACGGGGAGGGGGGGGGGAGCTTAAAAACTTGCCTTCTTGATAAATATTTTAAAAGCATTTGTTTCTCATAGCCGTGATTTTTGTGAAGATGAAAATATCAGCGCTTTCGCTAACTGAAAATTTTGCGAATTTTATGTGAAGAGTAAAGAATTCATTATTTGAGGCGAAAAGAAAAGTATTTCGCGAGGCTTAAATTTTCGCGATTACGACGGGCACTTGTGAATTGCAAGAATTTAGCGTCGCGAAAATAAGTGCTTTTACAGTTAAAAAAAATTGCTAAAACGAGATATTTATAGAAATCATTTCTTGAAAAAAAAAAAAAAAACCTTTACTAAAACTTTTTTTTTTAAGGGGAAATTTTAATTTTAGCTTCACTTGTTAAATCATTCTTCCTAAATTTCACTTTCAAAGTTTAAAAGCTCATGTTTATTTCAAATTTCATAGTTTTCAGTTTCGTTTTCGTTTTCCATCAACATTTTATTTATTTATTTATATCCCTTCCCCCTTTCTTTCTTACCTCTTTTTTTTCTATTGCTCTTCACATTTTGCTCTACAAAATGAAACCATCTAATGTACTTTATATTATTCAGCAAAAAATGTCATTACTTTTAAATTAGGCAAATGAGCTTGTAAAAACTGATCGGCAAACAGTTTTTGCCTTTTTGCGTCAACTTAAAAATGATAAAAAGTATTTTTTGGTCATATTATAGAGATTTTTTTTTCGCTGAAAAAGTAACATATGGTTTCTACGCTTATAAAAATCCATCTTTCAAGAGGGAGCAGCTGTGCTTTCTTTCAGGAAGAAAATTGCAGGAAATAGTTTATAAAGAAATCATATCTGATAAAGTTACAAAAAATGAAATGTAGTTACATATATATAGTTCAGTCTTAGTATTCTCGAATATTGTAGAGTGTGCTATTTTCTTTTTTTTTTCTCTGGAGGATGCAATAGTTTTACTTAGTAAACTGTGTAATTTCGTACGAGCATTAAGTTAAAATGGAAACTTAGTTCAAGTTTTTTCTCTCTCTCTTTTTTTTTTTTTAAAACATTTATGCAATTACGTTATCAGGACGTATATCATCATGTTGACAGAAAACACAAGCCAGATAAAATCATAGTTCATTTCATTTATTTACTTATTTATTTCTTTTAACAAATCTATAAGTGCACTTTAACTTAATTTAAAATGAAAATTCAACAAAAATTTGTTTAGTTTTAAAGCTTGATTATAATTCATTTTTCAATTTTTTACGCATTCTGGACTCTAATATTTAGTTTTATAAGGTTAAAAATTATTAGTTTAATACATTGCATTGGAGCTTGAGGATCAGAATTGTGGGAAAAGACAGTTTTTCATAAAAATTCTATTTTCAATGTAAAAAGGACATTTTTTCTTTTAGAGCAGCTAAAAATTCTGCTATAAACGATTAACTGGATGGATATTGTAGGCAAAGTTATAAAAAAAAAAAAGCCATATCTGGGTACCGCGAATGAAAAGCCTATAGCAACATCATTTCAAATAGACGTTAAAAAAATATATTTATAAAATTATGGGTTAGGATAGCTGAAAAATCATCTTAGAGCACTAAGTCTTGAATTAGTTGCATGAACTATGTGTAAAGAAATATTTATAAGTTTTTCTTTGCCGTAAAACAGCGATTCTCAACCTGTGGGGCGCGCCCCCGTAGGAGGCACGAGAATATCCAAGAGAAAATATTACTTAAAAAATTTAATTAACTGATTCAAAGGATAGTACACATACATATAGAAAACAAAATACATTTCGACATATTAAAGTAAAACAAATTACTAAATAAAAACTTCCTCAATCAAAACACACTAAATTAAAAACAAATTTAATAATTATTAGTGATTTCCTTGGGACTGTCTTGCAAAGCAAAGTTTTTCGGAGGAAGGCGTAATATTGGAAAGAGTAACTCTCAGTTCTGTTTCTATATTTAGCCGAGATCTATAGTTTGTCTTCAAAGAAGCCACATCAGAAAAACCTGTTTCACCAAAGTAGGATGTTGAAAAGGGTAATAGAATGCGAAATGCCCTTCTTTATAGTTCTGAAAAATCATCCTCTACCCCTGCTCAAAATTTAAATAGTGATTTATTGCTAAATTAATTTTATTACTAAATTACTCTTTTTTACTCTTGTCTTGGCAGTTAGTTGAAAATAATTCAAAAACAGAATCCAAAGTACTCAATATACATTATTGTTGTACACATTTTATTTTAAGTGGGGGGCGCGATGAAAATTATGATTAAAAACTGGGCCGCGAATACTGAAAGATTGAGAAACGCTGCCGTAAATCAACAAGCAAAATTCAAAATGTTATGTACATTAGGCAACATAATGTATGAACTACTTCGAAAATAACTCTTTCGTTTTTATTGATTTTGTGCTTATCATGACTAACTGCAAAATTTTTAAGAAAATATTTTCCGTATTATATTCCACTTATATCATTAGTTCTAAAAATACGTTAAAAGTAGAACATAACTGATCGTTTATAATATCAAGTTAATAACAGTCAACCTGTAATGTGTAAATTCCAGTTTTGGTTCACATTCAGACTACTTAATTCAATCGTTTGGAATCTAGTTATTGTTTGATATTTATCATATGAAATTCTAAATCTTTACGGACAAGATTTTATTTGCAATTTCAATAAATGCTCTGTATCTAGTAATTTTCATGCTTCTTCTATGTTTCTGTATCTTTTGTTAGTGAAACTTTCTTTGAAATGACAAAATTCTTATTTGTGTCCTGTGACAAATATTTGCGAGAAAAAAAATCACATGATCATTGACCTCTTTTAAGGGCAACTTTACTTTCACTGAAAGGTACTGAAGTTAGAAACTAATGAAAAAACAAAAATAATGTATGAAGCTTCAAAAAATACTTCTTATCTGTAATCTTTCTTTAAGGGAATGGGAGCATATATTATCAAAAATAGTTAATAACATGCCCCCTTTCGGAGCTTTTTCTGCGAACACTTGCTACATCAAAAAAGAAAGTAATAACATTAAGGATAATAAAAATAAAAAATTAAAATAATAAATAAATAAAAATAAGAATCTCATTTCTTTTTAAAGGAAAAAAAACGCATAATTTTATTTTAAGTTTGTAATTTTAATTAAATACTAGAGGGCCCCACCCCTGCTCGCGAAAGCCCGTCTTTGTTAGGCTCACATGTCTTCTGTAGTACGTGGATATTTTTTCTTCAGAATAAAGAAATAAGATCCAAATAATAATTTAACATTGATCTATTGCATGCTTTCCTAACGTGTAATTAGCAGTTAAGGACAGCAGAAATATTGCCTTCGACAGGCAAAACTCTCGAGGAATGAGGGCGTATTGAATAGCTTTTTCAGGATACCCTTAATACAATGCTACTTGCCTCGATAACCTACATACAGAATGTTCAGATAAAATGTGTTTGGCACTCTTAACTCCGACAGGGCAAGCTTTCGAGGGATGCGATCATACTAAATGGCTTCCCCAAAGCACCCCTACCCTTGGTACTTGCCCCAACTCATGACATAGACAGTCCGGATGAGTTGTGGTTACTGACAGACGGACGCGAACACATTTTAACTACATAAATTGCCATCTGGAAATTTTTTTAGTAGGAAAATAAGGATCTGAGATAGTTTTTTAGACTTGGGTATTAATGTGATTTATTTTAGGCATACATGAACAACTGTGCTAATATTTTAAGTGGACTCAGCATCTTATGATTTCAGCTTTTTATGTGATTTATCAACAAAACGATTCCAACCCAGTGATTTAGATCAAAATACAGGTATATTAACAATTTTTTCCATGATACATACGAAAATGTGTTTGTACGTATTCATTAAAGAAGCATCTTCATAACCTAAATATAATCTTCCTAGATTGTATCAGAAATATGCTGATAGTAAATAACAAACAGCAAATTGAATGCGTCAGAGTTCTTATGCTTATATTTACCAAAATGGCACCATTTAACTGAACATTTTCTCGAAGGAAAAAAAATGTTATTTTTAGCGATTTTTTTTTTTTGGGGGGGGGGCAAGATTCTACATTTATCTACTAATATTGTCAATATTGTAATTACAATTGCAATGCTGTGTATTTTCTATTCAAGATTTCTTAGAAATAATGAATTAAAAATGTTTAATATTTACTTCCACGTTAAAACACAGAAATATCTCTAACTTCTTTTGAGTGCTTGGCAAACGATTTGTGTTAAATTTTTACACACAAACAAACATTCTATCTCTTTAATTAGGATATCTTCTTCTGTTTTAAACTACTATTGTTGAAAACTTAACTTGAGTCAGGCTATAATGGTACTAAATGCCTTCAACTAATTAAAACAGATTCTGATAATGGCACCCGCATTTTCGCTTAAGAGCAGGAGGATGCTCCTATATCTAAAACTCTTGAAATCAAAATCTACGTTTTTTTCCTTTTGTAATGTTAATTGCATTTGTTGAATTCTAAATTAAACCTGCGATTTTTACTTTCTATTCCGCAATTAAATGTAGAAAATCAAAGGTAGGTAGTACCATTTCAAAATGTTTACAATTACTAATTGATATTATTACCGGGGATTGTACTAGACGAAACGATAAAAGCATTTCAGAAACATTTTAACAAATTAGAGTAAAGGGGCGGGGAGGTGGGATTAAATAACGATAAAAACATTGCGAAATAAAGAAAATTTGCCAATGATGATAGTACGTAAGTACTTAAACATTATTTAATAAAATTTTTCAAATTTAATTAAATGTTTTTCTTGTTTTAAATTTTTTAAACTTTTGTTATAGCTAGTCAAATTTGCTTGAAATAGCATTATATTTGGATTGAAATTCCTAAATATTATGAGCAAGGAAATTTACAAAAAAAATTCGAGTGAAATTTTGTTATTTATTATTTATAATTTTTTTTATTTATTTATTAAATTTTACAGAAACCGTTATGTCTCCATGAATATGCATAATTTTCTCCCACAAATGCACATACATAGTTTAAGTGAGTATCATAATGCTACAGTTAAAACGAGTGTCAAGCATTTACTTACATGGTGGGATACAAAACATTAATTATTTTCCATTCTGTAGGTAGTTTTTTATTGCTTCTTAGTTGATATAAAACCTTGGATTTACGAAGTACAGGGCTATTAAAAAAGAAGGATTGGATTTCAATCATTTATTTGTTTCAAACTACAAAAGATAGAAACACAATTCTAACGTTGCCGGAAAATATATTTTTTTTTAAATTTTTTATTTAACGCATTAAATAAGAACATTATATGTTACGCGACAAATATAATAAAGTTCAGCAACACGCAAAATGGTTTTTCCTGTTGTGTCGTCATTTTGGATTGTACAGATTATCAGCATGCCAAAAGACATCGCCTATGGTTCCGTGCTTAGAGTTTTTAACTGGACCGTTCAAGTTTTTTACTTTTGTCTGTTGACGAACGTTGGCACGATGGTTCTACCTATTATAATTTTGAAGAAATAAATGTTTGAAATCTGATACTTCTTTTGAATTCCCCTTTATATGAGAACTTAAGAATGCTTTACACCCCTGAAGTTAAAGAATAAATCCTCGAGTTCTTTTCTAAATATTCAACAAAAGTCTAAAATCTAATGTTACTATTATTTTCGTTTTAAATATAGACATAAATATATTTATATACAGATAAATCATGGAAATTTATATTTTGCAGCATTTTACTTAATATGTTGGGGGAAAAAACTTAAATTATAATGATGCAAATCGACAAAAGTTTGGAAAGTTGAAATTAACTTTAGAAGATATAAACTAAAAAGATAAATCGTTAATGACATAAAAAATTGACTGTGTTAAGAGGCAGAAACTAATCCCAAAAGATTTGAATCATCAGTTTAACTGGTAATGAAACATCTAGAGAAATATCCACTTCAGATCAAATGTAATCAAATGTGTAATTTTACATTAGCTTACCGTATAAACTTTAAAGCAATTTTAATTAAAACCGTTCTACCATGAGAAGCTTAAACAGACGTTCTTTCCTTCAAGTTGCGTGATTCTTAATACAAAAAGAAATTTTACTCCTTAGAGATTTCTTAGATAATATGAACTTCATTTCTTCCTTTCTTATTTTAATTGGATTTCAAGCTAAGAGTGGCAAGCCGAAATAGTTTCTCTCATCTTCTTTAGCCCCACTGCTCATAGTGTGGGATAAATAACAAATGACGTCTATTAGACGCATACCCATGCAGTGTTCTGCAGAAGAAAAAAAAAACACATTTTTAGTTTTTTCGTTTTAAAATTTTTTTGTTAGTCAAAATTATTATTATTATTGATATTTGTATTTAATTTAAAGTAAATTTGGTCAAAGTAATTGTATTACGTTTATTTCTTCTTTGGACTCGACAAACATGGCTCTGACCGTTGAACATTCATACACACGTTATGGAGTATGTTTTTGAGTTCTCGTAATATTTCATTAAGCTATGTTTTATTTCATGAGCTAAATAATAATCTGCTAAGGAATGCGTTTCCCATAAATACTCAATTTGTTACTTACGTTATGTAGTTTATGATATTTGATTGATTCATTCAGTATTCGTAAACTTATGCATTACAATTATTTTTTTCTAAAATATGAGTCAATATTTTACTCATAACCATTCGAAATAGGAAAATAACAGTGTCGTTGATTCTAGCGTTAAAAATGTAAATTAAAATACAGAAACAGGCAGTTTTAGTTTTATTTAGTCCTGTTAATTTATTAAAAAGTTTAGATAATATTTAAAGTGATATTTACTATTAACTAGAATATAATGACGCACATTTAATTTTTAAAAAATAATATTTTTGATCACATAAGCAAAAGGTATTTTATGCAACATTTTTTAACAAATAATTTTTCCCACCTTCTTTTCTCATCGTGAAAAAAAAGTTTTCTTTGCATATGAGTACGAGAGAAAAATAACGGACATTTTGCTATATTCAGAAAAAACACAAAATTAAAATTAATCTATTTACACTTATTTGAGTAATTTTTAATCTTTAGTAAAATTCTTGTCAAATCCCGAGAGGCAAACAAATATGATTGTTTTTGCTGAATTTAATAAAAACTTTATTAAAACGTTTGCTGAAAATTATTTCACGGAGTCATTTTTCGTTCCTTCACTGATTAAGATTTTTCTAAAGGACTTTCTAATAAGAGATTCTCTAATAACAGTTGTTTGAGATATTTGTTTAACGGAAATATTTGATGAGATATTAATAATTCTTTGCATTCGAAAGGTAGTCTTTCGAAAATTTTAATCAAGCATCCTTCCTTATTTTTCTGGAAAATAATGTTTAAGATTTTCATTTTGGAAGGCATAAACGTTTGTTTAACTTTAAAAATAAGTAAATGCTTTGTTTCAGGCGTAGGCATTCCTGGCTTCCAAGAAAAGAAACTTATAGGTTGAACTGAATGTTTTTTAAGATATTCCCTGCTGTACGGTTTTATGATATCGAAATCAGATAATTATTTTTAGAGAGTAACTTCTGTTTAGATAAACGTCGGAAAAAATAGAAATAGTGTATATTTTATAATGCTGACTTACCATTTATTTGCACTACTTACCTTTATCTAAAGTAGCATAAATGCACCGGAATTGTTTCTTTAGTTATCGTGCAATGCAATGCAATTAATTATTCATTGACCTTTTAATTTAGTTCTATGATCTAAGAAAATACTTATTGAAAAAAAATAAATAAAAAAAATAATAATTAAAAAACTAAGAAACACAATTAAAATATGCCAATTTTATTTAACAATAAGGTAAAAATATGATTTAATGCGTACAGCTCGAGGAAAACATATTTGAGTTTTTATAATTTGAAAGAAAAGGAAAGTTTCTTAAATTTTGACTTAACTTTTATGTAATAAATAAGGAACATATTTGAACCTGGAGCATTGTTGCGTTGATGCTAGACAGTATGGTGTTACAGTAGCTGCAGTCCAACTAGTGGTTGTTCGACAGAAGGACCAACATAAGGGACTGATTTACCGAGGTAAATCAGATGATTGCGCGTGGGCTCCAGGTTAAGAAAGCCTTCAAATATTTTTTACTTATTAACAATTTTGTCTGTTCCCTACGTATTTTTTATATTTTCCTCCCTAAAATTTGACCATCTGAAAACCATCAATTTCTCAATTCAACACCTTACATTTTCGTGCATTATTTTTTTAAAATTTATTTTTATTTTTCTTTCTTTTTGTTGAATAATGGTTTTGTTTATGGGGGTTTTGAGAAAAGGGGCAGTGCGGATTTACTAAAGTAGGTCATTTCTGTTGATCTAAAGTTCACTTTCAACTGCAGTATATCATTGCAGTAAGCATTATGTATTTAATTGAAAGCCAACAAATGAAAAATCTAGAAGAGGAGCAACGGACCTTAGTATAAAGGGGCACATGACTGAAATCATTTCACAAAAAGTCAGTAGGAACACTACTTTTGATAAAAATTGAAGATATCTGCTCTCTAAGAGCACCGATTCCTGGTTGTGATCAGGATCTTACTTTTCCAAACCAGTCCCACTCATTAAGTAGCTTGCCTATTCTGCCCGACCTGACTTCGAAATACATATTGCATAAATAAGCAGAAGGAATTATAAAAAAAATTAAGTGCGGTTTTGCAACTGAAAATTCAGTCTTTATAAACAATTTCATTTCAATATAGTAATATCTTCCAAAAATTATCTTCAGTGAAGGGCACAAATAAACCCCCTACTAGTGGCACACTAAAGGGCAGCAAAACCTAAAGGTTTTTTTTTCTTTTTGGAATTTTACATTGGACAGGGTGAAAAAAAGTTGTCCACCATGACCAAATAATTAAGGGTAAAATTTCAAGCCATTCAGATGAAATCTTCATGCTCCGTATGTTCGCATATTGAACTCAAAAACGCTATTTTTTTCCTTACGGATACATTAATTTTTCATAGCTTTTCAAATCGTAGTAGTAGACTAGCTGAATTGTGTACGTAAATATAAAATACGAGCCAACTTTATTTACGTAACATAACTATTGATTAACAGCATTTTACAGCGAAATGCATTTAACACGTATTCGCATTTATAAACAATGATAGAATGAAAATTAATACATGCATTTGAGAATTTGATATTGAGAATTTAACGTGAAGTTAGTAGTTACTCAACGCATATGTTTGCGACGTCATGAAATGGAGCAATCAATTAATTTATTCAATAATCTCCAAATGGACTGTAGAGAAATTAAATACATTTTAGCAATAAATGCAACGATGATTTGGATTTGATTTTAGTATGTGTATAAAATAAAGAAATCCATTTAAGGATGTATTAAAGGAAAACGCGAATGCATGGCATATAAGAAGATATGATTATCTTTTTAGAATAGGCGATGAAAAAAATAAATCGTACCTAAAATTTTGATATACAAATATAATGTAAAAGCTTAGAAGTGTAAAATGCATCTGCAAGTGTATTTATCTAAGTAGCACGAAGAGAAAAAAGTTAGGTCACGTTAACTTTTATAATACAAATAAGTTAGGTCAAAACCCTATACTTATTTCTATTATGAGTGCCTATATGTCTTCGTCATTCGGAAAGAAAAAAAATTTTACAGCATGTTATGCACTAAATTTTGTTCTTTCTGGGGAAATGTGGGGTCCTATCAACTGTCTACAGGCCTTTGCACGACTGCGGTGACAAAATTTATGTAGAAGGTTGTATTATGTAATATGAAAAACTATATTTCCTTTAAGAGATCAGCAGTGCTTAGTTTCACAAAACTAGAGAAATAAAAACACTTCTTTGGAAACCGATTAAAAATTGTAAAAAATATTGGGTGTTCAACACATTCCAAAATTATGAAAGAGTAATTCTCAAAATCGTAAAGTTTGTTCATTTCAGCTGTTCTACTTGACAATTAAATCTAAGGAGAAAAAGCTGGCCTTCACATAGATGTGGCTGCAAAATTTATGTAAATCGTTGCACTAGGTAATATGAGAACTTATACTTGATTTTCAAAATTCAACAATGCGTAATTTCACAAAACGAGAGAATATGCAAACATTTTCTAGGCATCCAGTTCAAAGACGTCCCAAAACTTTAAGTGTTCAACGCATTGTGCAATTCCGAGAGTGTAAAGCTCAAGTAATAATTGACCCGCTGGAAAATATTATGCAACGAATTAATTGGGCGTAAGCAAACTACTTTACACTATTATGCGTCACAAGATGCAACTAAATTGTTCAAATATTTACCACAGCATGTTGGAATAATATACATGTATGAAACACCTTTTTATGTTAATGTAGAAAAGTTACCAACAATTATATTCTTCACTATAGTTTCCTAGAATGGTGTTCTAGTTCTCCATCATTCCTTACTGTCCGAAAAAGAAAACATGTTCTGCTGGATTCAAGAAAGAGAAGGTATTTTACGGAACCGAATAAACTTGATTTATATTCTCTATTGGAACTTTCATAGTTTGGGTATTTCTCTTCTATGTGATCGCTTTCCTTTTTTGATATCTTCCGGACACCCAAGCGCAATGGATGAAATGGAAAAGGAAGGGATGACAACCACAGTGCCATCTATCCGAAAGTAAATCGCATTTGAAAGGATCTCAACTGAAAAAAAAGTGGCCTCTTTTCAGATATAGAAAAAGAGTTCACTTGAAAAGAGGGTGATACGTTATGCTTCATTTCTTTGGTTGAAAATATGTCAATGTTATCTACTGAAATAGTTTATGCTATATAAATTTTACCTCTCTCTACTTTATGTCTACACACATATATATATATCTATATTAGCTGCGTCGCCCGGCGTTGTACAGGCTATTTCAAACATTGATGATTTCCCCAGGAACACAATTCGCAAATATATGTTACACAATAACGTATAGAAAAAATTACAGGCACAATCGGTTAAAAGACAATAGTAAAACAGATTTGAAAGATATCGTATAAGTTAAAACTTAATTAATGGTGGTCGCTTTGCCTCCCTCGATATTTCTTTGATCGTTTCTTTTTTCTCGAACAGTAGCACACCGTTTAGAATTTCTGGTCACTTTTCCTATGACACTTTTCTTTCTAGCCATGATCACTGCTTACAAACATTAGAGAGAAGTTGAGTTGTACTCAGCGCAGAACGTGAGTAAATTTGGAAAACTAACTAAGCATTTTTTTAAGATTAAAAAATTGATATAAAAAAGTTAAAGTGACTTGTGATGAAATTCGGAATCCAACGGTATTTTTCTTTTTTCTGTACGTTCTATAGTTCGCGAGGTTACGTGTTTCAAACATACGCGAACACAGAAGTGAATTTTATTTATATAGATATATAGATGGATAGATATAAAGATAGTTAGAGAGGGTAACTCTCAAAAGATCTATAGCTGTTTTTATTATTTTCTTTTTCTATACTTATGTAGCGTCACTGTTTTTCATACGTCATACTTATTAAACTGTTTGATTATTAATGTTAAATATGCAAATGTAACCAATAATATTAGCATAACGTAAAATGTCAGCAAAACCATTTCTTTTTTGGGATTTGCCCCTCGATATGTACAAAATCATACATCGTATATTATATTACCTAGCGTCATCTGGATGCAATCGCAGTGGAAACTAATCAGTATGTCTGTATTGCAACAAATCTCAGTAAACCCTACAGGCGAGGAAGCAGCACGTTCAAATCGAGGCAGTGTACACAGTGAGAAAAAAGTTACAGCGAAGGTAATGTTTGTGCGGCTAGAAGTGAAGGTGTTCAGTCACGGTTTGTTTGTGGTAATTAACAACCAAATTTCAATCTTGGATGTTTGTTTTGTTTTAAATTAAGAATCGAAAGTGGGTATTTAAACCTAAAAGTTATTCATTATTTTTCAATACTGTATAAATGCTGCTTTTTTTCTAATAAAAGTAATGGAAGAAATACTAATATTTTTTTCTTTTTTGTAACAAAGTGAAATGGTATGCAGTTAAGACAATGCCTGTGTATTATTACGACTATATACTCACTTCATAGCAGTAATTTACATTAAATGTTATTGCAGGATAATCTTAGTGCCATGGTTTAGCCACAGACATTGCCCATGAAACGAAATAACTCAGGATTTGCTAACTTTGAAGTGATGAGTACATTTTTACTAAATAAATGTTTAGTGACATTTTTTAAGGTTTAAAATTCCCTTTGTCATAAAACTTTGTGCGTAATAAAGCAAATTTTCTTCCAAATTTGTAGTATTATTTTATATACAAAAATTAGCAATGCCTCATAGTGTAATAGGTATGGTACGCAGCGAGACGAATTTTTAGATTACATTAATTATTCCTGTACTATAAAAATTTTGCGTTTAGTTGATACCATTTTTGGTGTTACCGAGCACGATTTTTGGTGCTCAGTTGGTGTAAAGTTGAAAGTAATTCCTTTTTGACTTACTTTACATTTTTTGATATGTCTGTCTAAAAAATTAAAGACAGTATAACGTCTCTTACAAAATGAAATTTGTTAACGCCGTTACGTATCGAAATTTCATTGCGATTGCTCATTTCTATCAAAATAAGATAAATGCGCAATCGTAATGAATTTTTGATGCATAAATGGGTCAACGAACATCATATGCTAAAACAACATTCTGCTGTTTGTATTTTTTTAGACAGACACTTAAAAGAATTTAAAATACAGCAAAAAAGAGAATAATTTCCGACTGTATACCAACTAAACACCCAAAATGGTGTTCAGCAACACCAAAAACTTTTAGTGTAGTTTCTGTTCATATATACGCAAAAGTTATTGCCGCGAACAAAATTGAACAACTTGTAATTAGAACGTCTCCAATCGATTATAGTTAGATCTCAATTTAAATTTTTCAAGCAAATCAAATACTTTTTAAACACTGACATTGTCCAATTCCATTGTTCTTGCATCAGCTTTTAGATCGGCTGCGCAGAGAGAAATTTTCAGATATCGTTTTAAAACCTTGAAACCAGTCTTCTGGCTTCTATTCGTCCGTGTTGCTCTGGATATGTCTACACTATTTAGCTCAGAAAATTTTGGTTGACTGGCTTTTGTGCTTACTGAAAAAAACTGGCTTAAAAAGACCTAAAATATAAGTAAAAACAGAGAAATTTGGTTAGTCGCCAGTGGCCGATAGACTCAGTTTTGTTAGTGGGCACTTTTAAAAATTGCTAATAAGGATTGAAAACGAACTCCAAAATCGCTTAGAAAATAAGCAAACTATTGAAATAAAACAAGAAGTATGCAGATTTGATTTAGCACGTGCTAAAATGTTTTAGAACTTTCAAAATGATTATAAATATGTACATGATGCTGAAAGATTGAAACTTGAAATACGGCATGAAATTTTCGGTGAAGCACGTGTTCAATATTGGCATGTTTCCAAAGAAAAAACAAAAAGATAGTGACCGTATAGGAGTGACGAACAGCAACACACTTTTAATCTCTACTTTTACTAGTTTAATCGCCATGGGACGAGTGGCGACCGCTAATTTTTTCCTATAACCTAAAGCCTTCTGTAACATATACATGTAATTCGTTGTAGTTACAGTACTTGTTTAAAAGAGCCATACTTTCGTAAATCACGAGAGAGCTTTTCTTGCTTTAGGAGTCCCAGTCATTTTGAACCGTTTTTTTTTTGAACTGCATGACATTTTGCAATATCTGCTGAATAAATCTAAGTGAATTATCGGTTATTTCAAAAATCCGTATTTTTTTTATTTCAATCAATTATTATTAAATATTTCATAGATGTTCAAAATTAGTACTGCAAAATGAATAAATTCTTAAATTTGATTACAAGTATAATGTCAGTACAGTAATTGAGATAAAATCGTGTTTTACATCATATGGTCGCTTGCACAATACAACGAATGCGTACAGATTATAGTAATTGCAAATCAATATAAAGCGTTATTATTTGCAAAACTATTTTACAGTACACAAGTTTTGAAGCCCACATATCTCGTCACTTACTTGTATAACAATCCAAAATAAGATGAAGATCAGACGAAAACTGCGTAAATGCAAAATTTTCCAGACGCGTTAACTTGCTACAACCATTTTCCTTCGATTATGTTCCAACAAGCATTAGATTCTACTTGAATTCGAACTAAAAATTTAAAAAATATATTGCGCTCTACAGTTTTAGCATAGTATACGGTTTTGTAAAAGTTTTCTCTCTATATATTATAAAACGTCCATTCTTAGACCAAACTTGACTTTTGCTCTTTGCATTTTGTGTGGCATGATATATTCTTTCGAAGTAGTGTTGCCTTTTATCTCTGAACATAAAAGCGAAATGAGAAGAAAGACGGGAAAAGGTTTGAAAACCACTACTGGGGTTTTCGACTCGTAAGATACATTTCAAAGCAGATAATAAAAAGAATGGCTTTCTTCTTTTCTCAAAAAAGAATTTCTTCATGAAAAAACACAGAAAAATGTTCTTTGATTTTCGATCTGAAAATTTTAGCAAGAAAATATTTCGTAGCTTACTTTTGAACAATATATAAGACATTACATTTCAGAAAGCTGCACTAGTAGAAAACAGTATAAAAAATGCACTTGCCGAAAAGTATGGAAACATCTTTCTTACTTGCTATAAAATATTAACTATTGTAAAATTATATATTTTAACTTATACTCTTACTTATTCTCTAAAAATTAAACTTTTGCGTCTTTTAAATATCTTAGAAATTTTAAAATTATTATTTTTTTTTTCAATGTTGAAGGTGAGCAGTATTTTTGCTTCGAAAAAAAAAGTTTTTTTTTCATGATTCGTATTTTTATGTTGTATTTATTGTTCATTAGTACCGTTTGAAAATTATTAGTATTTTAAAAAGACCAATTACAAATACGTTTTCACTTTCAACTTACTGAGACGGGGGAATAAATGCGATTCTACCAGCCTATATAACCTTCCTTTGAGAGAATAAACCTATTCGAATTAAGTATTTTTATTCAAAGATCTCAACGTCATATTTATGTAATTTTTTTGTTTGAAAAATTTTATGTTTAATTTTAAAGAATTTAACTAAGCGTAACAGCAGTGCATATTGTAATTTTGTAAGCATGTATACATTCTGATCTGAAAGACGAATTTACTTTCATTTTGCTAGTTAAAATAACAAACATCATCTGAAAACCTACACCATTAGTTGGTACAACAAACCACCAAATGTTCAGTGTATATTATTACCAAGATATATACCTTCATAAATGAGCATTTAGAACCGCGTCATGTTTTTGCTGTTATATACAGGTTTATCCTAATAGCATCGTACAAAGCACTTAAATAACGGAAACACAAAGAAGATTTTTTTTTCGTTATTAAAGTGTGCGCGCATACAAAGTGTTTCTATTAAAAGAATTATAAAAGGAAAATTTTTAATAGGTACAATTTACTTAACCGTTTTAACAGTTAAACAATTTTTAAAATAAGGATATGTTTTTTATTTGAAAAGATGACAACTGTTTATATAAAAATGATATCTAATTCCTTTTCTTATAGTTAGGTATTATGTTTGAGTCAATTCCACAAGTTGATGGTTTTTTGTAGGGACATTTCCAGGCTTTTTTTTCATTATGTGGTCAGTACAAACAAATTATATAAATGAATTCGAGCCCTAAGTTCTCTAAACATAAAATTTTGAACCTGAAATAAGAAACAAAAATGCACGAACTACTCATACTCAGTACTCTACAAGGGAACCTATTTTTTCCCACATGATATTAAAAATATAATTCTTTAAGTTTAAGCTTTGTTTTACATGTTCACTATTGCAAAAAACACAAAAGAATAACAGTAATGTAGAAATTTTCAATGAAAATAAAGATTTTTACTTTTTAGTAATTACGTATCTTAAAGTATTGCGTTCGCAGCTCCTTATATTATGTGAGGAATGAATTTACTTCATTTTGATGCAATCGAACAATACAAATTTTGTCAAACTACGACAAAACTCATTTAGGTTTTTAATCATTTGTTTTAAAATGTTTTGAAAAAAAAAAAAAGCTGTATTCATAGTAATTTTTCGATTTCTGCGTTACTTGGCCTTAAAAGTGTCTAGATAAAAATGATTAGATAGTTTGAATTTTCCTCGAAGGCACAAAATTAAAATGTTCTTGAATTTAAAGAAAACTACTTAAAATAAACAACTGAAAATACCATCTTTCGAGCATGTAGAAAATCAATAGCTCTTTCTAAGAAAGTGGTGAAACAAACATACGCAAGTAAGCATTTATTTGAGCAAATATAATTGCTATTCGTATTCTAATTAATCTAGAAAAGCAAAATTAGTCAAGTGCAGAAAAGTGTTTGCTAAATGTTGGAATTTAAAGACATCAAATTTAAAAAAGGATGGTACGAGAGAAATGGTTATGAGATACACATGGCTCAGCTTCCAAAAATTATGTTCCTATCTTTGTAGTTTTACGGTCGGTTTTGTATATAGCAAACATACACACAGATACACAGGTACAAACACTTAGCTTGGTTACTGGTAGATATGTACAACAATTAAAATTAAAATGTTTCAGTGCGTGTGCCAGTACTTTCTTCGGAGAAAAATTAAAAACTGCCCAATTTTCGATAGTTTTACGCACAGTATAACAGCTCTTCCTTTCGGTTTATATTTTTCTTTTATTGAAAGTACATCTAGCGCTCCCTCAAAGCATTTTATTGAAAATATTACTAGAAAATATACATGGTAATCCTTCACAATTCATAAATTTTGTTGCCAAAGGAAACAGTTGAAAGGGAAAGAACATATATTTATTTAAATAAAAGGAAGTACAGTGATGTCGTAACTCTTAAAGAAATCCAAGGAAAGATTTTCCATATTTTTTCGTTTATCTATCTTTCTAAACACGCCCTACTTTCTCCTAAGATGGCGTTTCAAAAGTTTCTAGATTGTTTTATTCATTCCTCTCGAATGTCCAACACATATCGAAATTCAGTGATATATACATGAAAAAGCGTAGCTTTTAGAAATCTGAAGGTGAACACATAAATCATGGACTTTCAGCAATACAATCTGGCTATTTTATCAGGAAATTAATGCCTAAGTCTGTCTTTTTTTCTATGATAAATTGAGTTTGTTCTATGGATTTATTTCACTTGTATTCACCCGTTTACTCCTCCTTTTTCTGTATAATTATTCAACATTTTATTAAATCTTTTATATAAAGATGGTAATGTAGTTCGGAAAAAAAGAAATAAAAAAAAAAAACTGACACAAAAATATTGTATTGAAGATTAAACGCACAGCTTACTCAGAAAAAAAGCAAAAAAATAAAAATAATAAAGGTTAATGAAGACAGTATGTGTTCTAAAAGGATCTGTTAATTTTTTGGGCGCATACATTTATATTTTTGTGTGCGTGTAAGCAAATAGGGTTTCAACATAACGAGTGTTAGATCTAGGAATTATCTTCATGTAGTTTAATAAAGTCTAGCTTTGAAGAATATTCAATTGAAACTGCACAATGTAGCAGGAATTTCGATTATTACTATTATTTGTATCATCTTCATCATCATCATCATCACCATCGTCATCATCACCAGCGTCATCATCACCGTCATTGCGGCACGGTTGGCTTCATGGTGGGGCGCGGGACTCGTACACCCTTATTCATAATATTGAGCCTGGCAGTGTCGGTGGATTTTCGAGATGCATAAAATCACCGGCGCCCATTTCGTAGGCATGTAAAAGATCCCTTAAATAGACATTTGGTTTGGATACTCTCGACTAAATTCAATTCCTATTCCGGATGCTCAACCTTTAAGTAAAGAAACTGAACATCGAAATTATCATGTACCACATTATTTCCCGTTGAAAGAGTTGGTACCAATCTCTGAGAACGCACTAGGTCTGCAGTGATTCAGAACAAATATATATAATGTATCCCTATTGAAATAAAATTGTATATATTATTAGTTTTATTATTATTAACACTATTATTATTATTTAAGCACATTAATCACTCCGACACAGCTGTTTCAACATCTCTTATAATCTCAGAATACAAGAAATTGGCTTTGCAGCCTTTCAAAACTTCTCATTCTTTTAGCTTTTGTATAGAATTTTAAAATTATTTTATCGTAATACAACGAAAGACTTTAATAGCATTAGCCACTACTTCCCATCTAATCACATTTTTAATTCGCTCATTCTTATTGCCACCTTTGTGCAGTTATTGCTGCTGCAATTCCAGATTCCAATTGCCAATCAAAGAAATAATTCCATTGCCAAGCCATTCTCTGTACTTTCAATGCTCCCTCAATCACCTTGACTTCTTCTTTTGTTAAACTTTTGTCATATTTTAATACCTGCTTTAGATGTTGTCAATACAATTGCTGATCTCAGTGGCCAAAAAAAAAAAAAAAAAAAAAAGGAAAAAAAAAATCATTTCGTTATTTTGAGAAGATTTTTTTTGTATATCTTTATCTATAGTTTATGTATATTTTAGTAATCTTTTAATTGCAATTAACATTATCACAAATCCATATGTTTTCCTTAAAAGCAAAATTTTAATACGTTAACGACCTGAATTGACACTTTTATAAAATCGGTTTTTTGTACTGATTGTATTCATCTAAGCATTCCTATGCCATCTTATCGCTGAACTTCTTTCGGGATGAAAATGGGTTTTAAAACTAATTTCATGGAATTGCGCAGTGTGTGTTTTATTTTAAATTGTATATTGACAGTTAAAAATTCATTACGAAATATGTATTTAAAACACAACACTTCAAACACTTACCCCTACATCTTTTCTCTCTCTCTCTCTTTTTAGTAAATCAATCAGGCTTTATTTCCCTTCTCATATCAAATTCTTTTGCTGTGTTAAAAGTAACAAACGTCTTACAACTCTCTTGAGAACCTGTTTTAATGAAATATTACGATAGACTGAATGGTTATATCATAAAATGTCCTCCGCACACTTTGGTGTATAACCTAAGCAACTTACTCCAAATTAGTTATTCCTCTTTAGAGTTTTTACAAAATAATGTTAAAAAAAGCTTGTTATTATTTCCTCAAAAAATATGGAGTTATAATTTTTAAATTCGGCAAATTACCCAATTAAAGCTGTTAAAAAACGTCATAATTTATGCATGCTTTGTAAAAAGTGGTAAGAATACTAATTTATTTTCTTAAAATTAAGCATCTGCTTTCGATGCTTACTTCATCAAACTTCACCTCCCAAATGAGATCAGCTGTCAGGGGGCGGATTGAGAAGTTCGGGACCCCTGGCAGTAAACTTCCTTTTTTTGTCCGGAATAGCAACTTTTGAAGTTGCAGTTAAAAACACTACAATGTGTTTAAAAAATAAATTAAACCGAAATGGTTAAAATAACTATAACTAACTTCATTCTTAAAATCAAGTAATGTGGTGCCGGTTGGGAAAAGGACCGATTCCGAGTCTTGTATTTTAAAAATTCCAACTCCGACTCATTTACATAAATATATTTAGGATTGTAACAAATGTTAGACACATTTTTAAGCGAATCCGAGTGTTCTATCCCAAAACAGCCCGACTCCGACTCTTTTGCCCCCTCAAATAACCCAGACTCCGACTCCACAGACCAGCTTAAGGTATCCAACTAGGTTAAAATAGCGATTTTTGACCAAACTTCACTTTTTTGAAAAGTTGATTTCATTTAAATGCTCCATTTCTTAAGATTCCAAAGCTTTCATCTTTAATGTACGTAAATTAGAACGCAAGTTATAGGACTTTTAATAGTGAGTGTCAGCATTAAAAAATTACGGAAGTTGCCATACGGAAACCGGAAGTAATTTGTTTTTCCACTTATTTCGATTATATTTATTCACAAAGTAAGAGGTTAAAGGTAAATAATATTTCTTAAGCTTGTGATTAAAAATTATTTCTGATAACAGCTAAAAATCATAAGTAATGTGTAACTTCACTAAACAATGACACCATCTAATTAGGTGCCTGCATTGTAGTAATTAAATATAATAATCGTTTTAAAGGTGTAACATCTGTGCTAGATGAAGTAGGTATTACTACGGGGTGTTTCACACTCGGTGGAATATCAGAGTTTAATGGCGAGAGAATCGACGATTCAAAAATGCACTAACTGAGATGCGCAAAAACACCAGAAAAAAAAACTAAGAGCTTCCAGAAATAAAAAACTCAATAAAAATGAAGAAAAGGAAGGAATAAGTTATAAAGCTGGAGAGTTTTAGGCAATGTATACAATAAATACCCTCTGAAAAATGTCAGTCTAATCTCTTTTTCCATTTTTTAAAGAACGTAATTTTCGCTATTTACTGGCTGCAGAAAACGTGATTTTGCAAATTCTGTTGCACATTGAAGTTTGAAATTTGGCACGCATGTCTTGTAAGTACGTGTGAGAGTTATAGACCGCTGGTTTTATAAATGAAGAAACAGTTTTGGATTTATAGCGTTCTTTCTAAAATAAAGTAAATAATTTTTAGGAATTTTCTGAATAAATTCACGTAATGTGTCATAAATTCTAAAATTCTTGAAATAATATATAATTGCGGTCTATTACATTTTGGGGTGTTGTACGGGACAAATTATCTAAGCAAATTATAGTTAACTTGTTATGTTTTTTAAATATAGAGTTTTCCCCTACTCATAAATTTTAGTGAGCTTCACTAAAAAATGACCTTTTAAAAAATACTCATAAAATTATGAGATATTTTTAAATTATTCAAATGTTGTAAGATCTTTCTTGCCTTTAATAAAAAATAGTATTGATTAATAAGAGTTGTCGTGAAGCCCGACATAGTTTTTGCACTGCTCAATGTTCCATGCTCCCTCGCACTCCTGCAGTAGGTCACGTGACTCACAGTGAAGAAGAGCAACAGTAACTCGAACTTTCCAATTGTACGATATGGCAACTCAGGCGCAGCCGCTGATTGGCTGGCGCGGACTTCGGAGGAAAACGTGGGAAAAACGTTTGAGGAAATCTTGAGTGAGCCGCTGTTCCCCCACGAACGTGTTGCAAGGTTTTGCCGGTACCGGACGATCGGTACGCCCTGGATCCGTGATGAATGACTATAGCCGGAGTCCAGATCCATCTATACAGTAGTTCATCCTGCTATTTCTTCAAGTAGCGATGTCGCCGGATTCATCAAGAAATCGACTCCTGCCCGCGATCCAGTCAGCTGATGCTTCCCGAATTGATCTGATGTGACCAGTAATGTCTTGACCAGGAGAGTCTGCCATTTTTGGGAACACGCTACGATCCGGAGCATGGACGCCAGGAATGCTAAAAAAAAATGCACCAGGTACATAGGATAGCAGCCTCACCTCACCCCTATCGTCAGATCCCCTTTTAGGCTTTAAAATAAATCCCATGTAAGAAGATTAATTCCAGGTACTCTTTTTTTGTTTTATTATACAGATGATCGACCACGTGCTATCCCACCAAAAATCTGTTACGATCCAAACTTTATTGCACAGGAGCTTAGATGCTGGAAATGGATCTGAACCAGGGTTATTCTAAAACATTAATTAACGCAACGCTAAGTTTCTTTACGATCATTTTCGGCCTTCCACTTGAGATCACAAAAACTTAACCTTTAAATTTTCTCTCACCCCTCACCACGATAGTGTTTTTATTTAAAAAATGCATCCGAACCTAGTCGGATACCTTAAAACGTTTCGAAAACTTCAATTAATTTTCAATATTAAATTCAATGGATTTAAAAAATGGCCTTTCAGACCTTAAACTGTTTTAAAATTTGCATGCAATATAATCTGTCGCGAGGCCCTCCGCTAGAACTCTATGCAATGAAACAATGGGGTGGAAAGAAAAGGACTTTTGAAATAAGGAAGGGGTCTCTTTAGAGCTCGGGACCCCTGGCGACCGCCAAGTCCTTTAACTGTTTAATCCCATTGTCAGCCTCTGTCAGCTGTGCTTTCTTTTCAGAGAAAAATCATGGAATGTAGACGGTAAAACAATAAAAGTAAATAGATCTTTTTAAACGACTCTTTAAACAAGTTTTCCTTTACAAAAATTTGTTTCCTCCTGCACTATTTATGAAAATCTCTTTTCACCCCATTGCAATTACTTTGCTTAGTTTTGGGGGGGGGGGGGAATTCTTAAAATTTAAAAAATATATATAAAAGAAATACGACACAAATTCGTAATCATTTATTTTTCTTTATATTATTATAACTATTATTATTTTTTGTTCATTGCACACCAATTTATCTTCATTTTGAAACACAATAGAACACTGGACCTCTCTGTAAGACAAATGATCAAAATGCTTTGTGCTAAAATATGAGTACAAAGATAAAACAACGTAAAAAAGCCCAAATTGTCAGAAAAAATACCACAAATAGCTATTTCAAAGCTACAATGGAGCCTCTTCATCAGTGCAGAAAATATTTTTTTTCTTTAAAAATTTTTTAGTAAATGATTTTTACAGTACTCCATTTTTTCCTCACATTTGGAAACGATGTTTAATTTTTCTTTTCCTATCCTGTTCGTATCCCGCCATTTCCTTCTTTTTTACGTTCCTGGCCTCTGATTGGGTTTATTCATTCCTTGTCTTTTGTTCCTTTTGGTTAATTTCTAATCCGACACATTTGGTATAGGTCCCGGCTGTCTTTCTGGTTCTTGCCTGCTCCCTCACAGCTTTCTAGTTGTATGTTGAGCACTTCTTTTCTGCACTGATGAAGAGGCTCATTGTAGCTTCGAAATAGCTATTCGCAATATTTTTTCTGACAATTTGTGCTTTTTTACGTTGTTTTATCTTTGTACTCAACTCAAGCTTTGTGTTCTTTAGACGGAAAAGCTTAAACAAACGTTAAACAAAAAACAATGGCCTTAAACCGTTAAACAAGAATCAAGTCATTAAATTTAAATATATTGTACTTGGAACATATTTCCAACGAAAAATATATTGCTTTCCTATGTAAGTTGTGCAATATTTCCTGCTTTATAGTATTTTTAGTTACTAGTCTTTCCTTTAATTAAAAATTCTAGCTTAATAAAAACTTCAGTTTGCCCTTTTATATAAAATATTTTGTGCCATATTGATAATGTAGTCCAATAACTGCGCAGCTCTGTCTTAAACTTTATATAAGATTTTCTTTTTTCTTATAGTCTTTTTCCTCAAATACTAAAATTTACTTGCGTCTAGAAGCTGTTATTTAGAAGCAAACAGAGTTTCAGAAGAGAAGCCACAATATGTTTTAGCCTTATTTCAGAAGATGGCCTAGCTACAGGAGCAAAGCTGCTGTAGAAAAATAAAACACGCTGATATCTTGGTTAAGTCTTAAAATCTGTAGAAAGCAAATTATATCAAGGGGGGAAAACTGCATTAACCTATGTAAATAGAACGGATACATAAAATTTCTAAGCTCTAGACACAATTGAAGACGATGAAATAACAGATGTATATTGGTTTATGTTCTAATAATCAATTTTCTTTCTCAGTAGTAGAAGTGCGATTATTGTAACTCAACCGTCTGACCATTAAGCCAAGCTCAATGAATCGCTTTAAGCAATCTAAAACTTTAAGTCGGATCCGAACTGCAACGTATCGATCAATAACATCCCTTGAACAATGCATCGTTCAACCTGGACCCTTAGAGTGGAAGCCTTTTGCTTCACCTACTCCGTCTGTTTCAAAATAATAAAAAACAAAAGAGTACATCCAGTGTAGAAAGGATCTTAGCTAAGCTTGCGGAAGGTTCAGTGAAGCAGGAAAGCAGAAAACTTTATATTGCATCTAAATAAAAAATTTTCTCAAAATTTTATTTCAAACAAATTCTACTAATTTTCATAATTTTCATTAAGGCTAATATATGTACGTTATGTAACAAGATTGATAATGAGGTAAGACCAAGTAATATAACTTTTTCTGTAAAACACTTTGTGTACTGCAGCAAGTCACACAATAAATAATTTCTCATGTTTCTTGTTTTCCAAAGTGCAACTCAACACATCTTTAGTCTTAGATTTCCCGTTTTACCTTATTTTACCCAGTGATTTTCTTTAGAAAAACATCCCTCCTGAAAATTGACATTGTTCTCTTTTTGTTCATTTGTCATTATTCAAAACCAGAGTTAATGAACTGCATACACGTTCAAAAGTAAATGGTGTAATGCTTCATTAATTTAAATTATGTGTCAATTTAGAATGGTTTTTACTCACGCGTTGTGTGACTTTATTTTATGTTCTGAATTTGAGGGGGAGCTTCGATTCAGCATACCAGTCAAACTAATAATGATTAAAAAATAATGATAAAAATAATAAACATGGAAAATTAGCACAATTTATTCCAACTGTTATTACGCAGCAATCATTTTTTGTCAACGACATAAACTGCAGTAATTAGGAATTACATATTCCATACCTTCCTTACAGCTTCAAGAATGAGATATGTCCCTGTGCAAATATATTCTAGTGTCTATAGACAGGATTTTCTCGACACGTCCGCCCAAACGTGAATATCATTATCTAAAGTTTGAAAGGAGTCACACATACGGACAAAGCCGCAGCAGGAAATCAAACAGCCAGAGGTAGGTACGTCACAACTTAATTAAGGTTATGTCATTGTGACAGGTGGATGAATAATAGAACACAGAAATAATGACTTTCCCAGTATACGAAGATAATTTCAGAGAAGTGCTGAATACTTCTCTTAAATCTTGAAGCGGAAAATATAGCCAAATAAGTAGTAAGTGTAATGGTATTTATATATATATTTATATACATTAGGTCGAACCTAAAAAGCTTTTTTATTTTCAGTGATAAGTAATGGCTAGTACGAAGAAAGTGCCGTTCGTGACAAAAGTGCGCATAAAAATTTGAAGTGTTTAGGATGATTCCTCCTTTTGGCTACAAATGTGTACAAATTTTGACCAAAAATATACAGACCGACAGACACACATTTACCCTCAAAACCCTACTGTCATTTTTTTATTTTTCATTATTTATTTCAGCGTTTCTCAGTCTTTCAGTGTTCGCGGCCCAGTTTTCAGTCATAATTTTCATCGCGCCCCCTGTATACAACAATAATGTATATTGAGTACTTTGGATTCTGTTTTTGAATTATTTTGAACTAACTGCCAAAACAAGAGTAAAAGCGAGTAATTTAGTAATAAAATTAATTTAACAAAAAATCACTATTTGAATTTTGGACAGGAGTAGAGGATGATTTTTCTGCACTAAAAACAAGGACCTTTCGCATTCTATTACCATTTTCAACATCCTACTTTCGTGAAACTGGATTTTCTGCTGTGGCTTCTTTCAAGACAAACTATAGATCTCGGCTAAATATAGAAACAGAACTCAGAGTGACTATTTCTAATAGTAAGCCTTCCTACGAAAAACTTTGCTTTACAAGACAGGCCCAAGGAAGTGACTAATAATTATTAAATTTGTTTTTCATTTAGTATGTTTTGATTGAGAAAGTTTTGATTTAGTAAGTTGTTTAATTTAATAAGTTGTGAAATATGCCGAAATGTATCTTGTTTTCTATGTGTATGTGCGCTTTCCTTTCAGTTAGTTAATCAATTTTTAAAAGTAATATTCTCTCTTGGATATTCTCTCGCCCCCCTTCTAGTGTGCTCCCAATAAGCTTGTTCAAAGGAACTTGGATCTCATGCCTGCAGTTTACATAATTTGCCTCATTTTTGCCCTTATGTGCTAAGGTTACGATTTTTTGGACCTGAGCAGAACTGAACGATAAATTGTTCAAATCAAAAAGTAAAATATGTAAATGAGATGTCCCCGCCAAGATCTTTCGAATGCAAAAAAATATTTTGAATAGGACAACTCTTTCAAAAGTTACTGTGCCTTTTTTTAGTGGGGGGGGGGGGGGGCAGAGAGACCGACAAACACACCTATTCCCCATCTCAAAACTCTACTTTCAAATGTTTTGTCTTTCAATATTTATTTAATTACTTAACTTATTTTTGACTTTATTCTTATCGATATGTTTACGATACATTAAGCCTTGCTTCATTCTCTTTTTTTCGGTTACTTTCACGAGAAAGTATGCTAAAAATAAACGAGCATCTTTTTTATTTTACTTAATTTTGTTACTTTACTAGAAAACTCCCAACAGCATCTTAGGTTATAAACTTCGAATGGCAGAATGTGTAAAACGTCATTAAGCAATTAAGGTGTTCATTGTGTTGTTTTTCCATAATTCTACTCCAGCACCATTAACCATTTAAAATTACCGCTAAATTGAAAACATGGATATGATTTAAAAAGTTTTTAAGTAGATATTTAAGGTCAGTAGAAGACATTGCTTCGAAAACTGGGAGAGGAAAACATCTTTATCACGCAAATGTATTCTGGAATAAAAATTATTCATCCAGTTCTAAAGTGAGCTTTTGCGTGTGTTTGGAATGTTAATGCATTTTCTACCCATTTATAATGTGGAGATTAAAATCTTTAAGCCAAATCGGAACTAAATAAAATGATGTAAAGTTTCGTGGAGTGCGCAACAATAGAGTATCGCGTGTTTAGTCTCTATGTATATTCAGTTATGTATTTATTATTTTGGCGTTTTCTTCATGGCAGAAAGGTTGGTAGATTACCTTAAAACAGGACTTATTTCCTACCAAATTCCCATTTTTAACATGCGATATCAATCATTGTTTTTGTTCGAGAAGTACATTGTTTCATTTTGCAGCCAAAAATTTCACGAATAACCCATAATTTTATGTTTAATTGAAAAAACATATGGATATTAGTAGGGATGCTCAGAAACTTCAAATTCTTTTTAGAGAGCTATTAGGTAGGAACAGTAAATAGGAAATCAAAGCTCTTTCTCTACAAGTTTTGAACCGGTCAATTATTATTTTTTCTTTTTATTAGTCTATACTAAGTATTAAATCCGAAATATAAAAAAGTGTAATATGACAAGAAAACTATAACAGTGGCACAATTTCTAAATCAAGTACGGAAAAAAATAAGCGTGGTGCTTAAATATTTGATCGATTACACAGTTATTCAATTTTCGATGCAGTTGTATGTATTTCTAATAACTTTAATATTATTGGTAACTTAAAATCCGTCATTAATACAAATTAATAAGTTAATTTTTCCGGATTTATTAATATGTTTGGTAAAATGTAGTATAAATACATTTCCATTTGCAAACGTATGTTGATGAAAATTAATTTTTGTGGTTTTTCAATTAAAGCGGCAAGTAGAAGGTATATTAGTGTCAAAAAGTAATAATGAATATGGTGTTTTTTTTTAACAATTCACACATTGTGCTCCTGCTCTCTTTTTAAAGTACGAGAGCACTAAAATGCGTCCGTTTAAGCTGCTTATTACGCAAGAAAGTTTAGATACAAACGCACAAAATGCAACCAACGTGTCCGTACTTTAAGAAGGAATATGAGACGTATCTCAGTGTTAAAATAAGCAAAAAAAAAAAAAAAGAGGAAAAAATACATCAATGCATGCGAACAAGTTTATCTGACTTTGACATGTTATGCCCGCATTTTTTTGATACATCCCACTGCATTTTTGACTTATAGTTCATTGGTATAACTTTAATCCTATGACGCAGATTTAGTGCCGTTACCTCCAACGCCTCACGTGAAGGCCGAATATTGAACAAGCCAACAACTTCTCTGAAGACAACGATCAGGAACTGGCGTGGGAATCAGATTGACCAAAGAAACCTAATTAAATATGGTGGATCGTAGGAAGATGCTTGCGTGTCGGACATTGAGATGATAACTCATTTTGAAGACTGGAGCAACTACTATTTCTGATCGTAATGCGCGAACAAAAGTAAGCTGTATTTGCGAGTGGAATTAAACAAAGAGCCAATCCGAAGACAAATGTTGTCATAAAATAATATATCAGGTGAAATGCGTTAATAAACAAAATCTTTACTTTAGAGTACCTATTTCACGAGAATTAATAACATGAGTGCATTTAAAACAATAATAATACAGCAGAGTCCAGTAAGCTCGGCCTAATGTGGACCAAAGGATGGCCGATTTTGTGAAATTGCTTTCTTATCAGAAAAGGGGCTAAAAAAAGAATAAGTACGAGTGTTTTCTCAGAAAATACAGTACTTTACTTGTATCTATTGTCCAAATGCTTTTAAGCAAAGGAAATTACTTCATGAAAAAAGTACTTTCCTCTATAACCCAAAGTACTTCCTGAAGGAATAGAGCTTTTATTGCATTATAATGAAAATTAATGAATTCATTTTTCTACGATTGATAAGACAGACCACAGAAAAATACTTGAAGGTATAAAGCTGACTCACTAAACAATAAGTAGCTGACTTTGCAAAAACTGGCAACTTTTACTAAAAGAAATGCGTAGAAGGAAATTTCAAACAACATTTTTCGCCCTACCAGGAATTATTATTATTATTATTATTATTATTAATATTATAAATTTGGTTTGTATGTAAAAATATTTTCAATATTTTCAGACATATACTCTCTTTCTATCTCTCACATACATACGAGTTTATAGCTCTATAGACATATTTCCAGTTTTTCATGTTATTGAACGTAGGTTTACACTTAAATAATTCTTGAAAGAGTGTGACTCTGAACTGTAGAGCTTTTTTCATCAATTTGATTACATTCCTTGTAATAAACTGATTCAATGCAGTAAGAGATACATATTTTGGTACTCAATAATTTCATTGACTCATTTAAGGCACTTTAAATGCACCAAACAAACACCTAAAAATAGAATAAATTGTCAATAATTACTGTGTAGTTTACTCCTAACGCTATGTGTGGTTATGAGATACTACGGACGTGTTTGTTGATGTGTGCGATATTAATAATTAAATGAGCACTGTTCAAGACTGAACACACCATTTAATAACGACCATCTTGAACTCCTTATCCAACTATCTAAAACGCGCATTCCAATGTATGATTACAGTTAGCACATTTGCAACAATATGAATGTAAGCTCAAGGCTTAGCTGTAGCTTTCATCTTTAATACTTAGCATGGATAATGCCACAGTCCAGACTCATTTTTGTTTCAATAACAATTTTTTTTGCAGAAAATTGCTCTAAACGTTTCCCCCTTTTTTTCCTAACAGTTTGTCCTGAAATATCTTAAGTCTTAGGAATAATGGGGCGGTCGCAACATTCTTAACGCAAAATAAGATTAAAATAATTTAGTTTTAAATGTGCTTCAATTTTTAATTTCACTTTTTCTTCGAAAATTTAAGTAACGCATTTCATCTACAAGTTTTAAACCATTAGTTCATCTTCTTGATGTAGGGGAAAATAGAGCACGGTGACGAACTTAAGATTCAGTTTTTTCCTTATCTTACAAACTTCCCGCTAGTAGCCCATTCATTTATTTAAATTTGATCCAGAATGCCTGATGTTTCAGTTCATATATTGTTGTAGCCTTAGGAATGGCACATGTATAACTCCTAAGTACTACGTAGTGTTATACTTGATAATAGAGCCGAGTCCTTACATAAATATAATTAGTCAGAGAAACGTTTAATTATGCTTTTGCATATTAAAATATTTTTCAAAATCAATCAATGCCTTGCTGCTGTAATTTGAAAATAAGTAATTAAGTTTTTCTCCTTGATTTATTAATTACTTGCACTGGTCATAATATTCCGTTTCTGGACATTATTCACAATAGTCTGCATTTAAAAAGTGAAATAAAATAGTCGATGCTTTTTATTTACAACTCTTGCAATATTCAACGCACGCAAACTACTGAATTGTTATTTCATGAAGTGTGTTTAATCCTTCTCAATTGCTTAAAGGCAAAGGAATTCAGAGAAATATATCATCAATATATACTTGTAAATAAAGTGCAGAACTAAACCAAAATAATGGAAGATACAAGTGCATCTGAAGACAATATTAGTACTGAGCAATATCTTCAATCTACAGTTGCGCCAATTTTACAAGCAGCACTTCAGGATTTAGCTATTACCAGACCACCAGATCCAATTCAGCACTTAGCTCAGTATCTTCTAGAACGTAAAACAGAATATGCAAATCAAGTGCAGTGAATGGGAACAGAAAGTTATCAGAGAAAAATGAAGTTCATAGCACAAGCGAAAGTTTTAAATGATGAATCTCGTTTTAAGTCAATCTAAATCAGTATTTAATAATTTGTACACATTGATGTAAACCATGTTAGGTATCAATTAAATGTTTAAATTAAATTGACTGTAGCTGTTATTAAAGATGTATGTCACCTAATTATATTTCTGTAAGATTACAGTTAACTTTTTGTATCCCAATTATGCTTTCAAACGTGACGGATATAGCAAGTTCGGGCATTTCCAAAAATCTGTTTTAAGGAATACACATGATTTTAACAGATACTTCTCTGTTTCGGATGGGGGTGTTAGTTATATTTATTTTCGCCAAATCAAACTCTACACCATTTTGGGTTACCGCTGGCGATGTTTAAATATTTTTCTTAAAAACAAACCCCACACGCAAAATAAATTGATTTGGCAAACAAAAGTATCGCCAACCCCCTCGAAATTAAAAACTTGTCTTTTAACGCTCTTTTAACGTGGGAAATAGAGGGTTTTGCTTTTTTTCGAAATTTGGTTCCATATGTAACGCTAAATCAGATGGGGTTGAATATCGATCATATTTATGCAATTGGATACCGACGGTATGGATAAGGTAAGGAACGGACTTTGGTAAATAAGTCGTCGGTATCCATCAAAGTGTAAAAACACGTCTCATCATAAGTATTGGTTTACCCTAGCTACAGATGTAACAAACAATTGACGTTTACTTTCGAATTTCTAACGTTCGTGTTGGCAACGACTCGAAAAATAGTCGCCAATGCAGGACGCTGTACGAAGTAAGGGTACGTTTCAAGTTTCCTCAAAAGTCTCAAAACATTGACACCATTGATGCTTAATCAAATGTTTTGCATTGTTAGAGTTCAATTTATGAAAAAAAAAAAAAAAGAAATAAAAATCTCGTCAACGACCTTTCGAAACAGAAACTGGACGTTACTTCAATCATTACTGCTGCCTTCGATGTATGTGACCCTCTGCGAATTAATTGCTAAATAATATATTAAATCTTCAAAAAATGTTTTAAGTTAGACAGTTTTATTTTAAAAAAACTAAAATGCAGTAATAGTGGTCGAAAACCGCGTAACAAACTTCCGTGGCAAATCAAGTTGAATATAATGGAATTGATGAGACCGGAAACTGGTGATCTTCGGTGTATGTGGCCCTCTGCGAATTAATTGCTAAATAATATATTAAATCTTTAAAAAATGTTTTAAGTTAGACAGTTTTATTTAAAAAAAAAACTAAAATGCAGTAATAGTGGTCGAAAACCGCGTAACAATCTTCCGTGGCAAATCAAGTTGAATATAATGGAATTGATGAGACCGGAAGCTGGTGATCTCCGGTGTGTGTGGCCCTCTGCGAATTAATTGCTAAATAATATATTAAATCTCCAAAAAATGTTTTAAGTTACAGTTTTATTAGAAAAAGCTAAAATATAGTGTCGCGACCCCTCGGTAAAGTTACTGCTTATACTCATTCTTAATACACAACATTTATTACACTAGACAAATACACATAGAAATTAAAGGAATATTTACAAGAAAATCATGAGCGTAAAGACGTACAACCTTCTGCTGCTAAGGTTGTGTGTGGACTGCTGTTTCTAAGGGGTTTGCACCCTCTCTGATGTTGTTGTTGGTCCACTGTTATTGGTCAGTTCTCAGTGTTCACGTGAACAGAGTGTGGTGGACACATGCACGCGTCATGATTGTGTAGGTGTATTTTCGTTTCGAAAATATTTTGTAGGACTCTAACTGAGTGTCGCTGCATAATCCCCTCCCAGCGACAGCGAAAATTTCAAGAATGAAACCAATCCGGGAATCGAACTTGACGTCCGCACGGGTTGTTTGGTGAGATCGGTTATCTTTTTCTGTCGTGTTAGATAGGGGTTTTTCAGAGGGAGTAACCATGTTGGAGCATGAATCAGTTGTTTGCTGTTGCACTAAATAGGCAGGTTTTAACCTGCCAATAGACACGGAAATTACCTTGCCATTTACGTCAATATCGAACACTTTATCATTTTTCTTGATGACACGGAAAGGTCCATCATATGGTTGTCGTAATGGACGCTTAACACAATCACGGGGTAAAAACACATATTCGGTTGTTGACATTGATGAAGGCACAAAAATAGGTTTAGAACCATGACGTGACATGGGTGGCGTGCGAATATGTCTCATGTGCTCTTTTAATTTTTCAACAAAAGGCGTAGGATTGTCGGAAGTGGCAGTTTCATCAAAAAAATCTCTTGGTAAGCGGATTGAGGATCCATACACTAACTCAGCAGAAGAACATCCTATATCGAGTTTTGGCGCAGATCGAAGTCCAAGTAGAACTGTAGGAAGAACTTCTGTCCAGCGGTCAGTTGCGTAGCATTTTATCGCTGCTTTGAGAGGGCGGTGAAATTCCTCTATCAATCCGTTGCAACTTGGATGATAAGCTGTGGTGCGAGTTTTATGAACTCCAAGAAAAGACGACAAGGAACGAAACAATTCAGACTCAAATTGCCTTCCTTGGTCTGTCGTTACAATGGAAGGGCATCCAAACCGTGAAATCCAGGTGTTGTAGAACTTTTTCGCAACTGTTGGGGCAGTCATGTCTTTCATTGGTACTGCCTCTGGCCATCGTGAAAAGCGATCTATCATCGTCAGACAATAGATATATCCTTGTGAAGGAGGTAATGGTCCTACGATGTCGAGATGAACATGATTAAAGCGTTTCGATGGCTCGTTGAAACTTTGCAGAGGAGATTTGATGTGTCGATGCACTTTAGATTTCTGACATGTACCACAATATTTGGTCCATTTCGCAGAATCTGATGACACTGAAGGCCACACAAATCTTTGTCGGACGAGCTTACTGGTGCGTTTAGGACCAGGAAGTGCGAGGTTATGTACACTTTCGAACACAAGTTGTCGAAAATCTTTCGGAATATATGGACGAGCAACGCCAGTGGATAAATCACAATACAATTCTCACTCAGAATTTGGGAGCAAAATTTTCTTAAGTTGCAGAGAATTATTATCAGAAAGCAATAACTTTAATTCAGGGTCACAAGTTTGTGCTTGGGATATCTCATTGTAATCAATTTTTGTGGGCAGGGAAATAGCAGAAATGCGCGATATTATATCTGCTGCAATATTACAATTTCCAGAAATATGACGTATATCACAAGTAAATTGAGAAATAAATGATAATTGGCGAATTTGACGAGGTGAACAGTTTTCAGGTTTTTGGCGAAAAGCAAACACTAAAAGTTTATGATCAGTATACCAAATGAATTCCCTTGCTTCCAGCATATGTCGAAAATGCCGGATAGAAGCATAAGCTGAAAGTAATTCGCGATCATAAGCACTGTAATTTACCTCTGTTGGTGAGAGACGACGAGAAAAAAATCCAAGTGGTTCTAACTCATTATCAACAATTTGATGCAATGCACTACCAATAGAGAAATCGGATGCATCAGTATGTAGTACAAGTTTTGCAGATGGAGAAGGGTGAGCTAAAAGAGTAGCTTCAGCCAACAATTGTTTACATTTTTGAAAAGAAGAGATAGCTGAAGTTGACCAGTTGACTACTTTGTTATCTTTCTTTTTTAAAGAACCCTTTAAGAAATCATGCAACAAAATTTGTGCTTCTGCTGCATGTGGCAGAAACCTTCTGTAAAAATTCATTAGACCTAAAAATTTTTTAAATTCATGTATAGTTTCTGGTTGCTTATAATCAAGAATAACTTGCACTTTACTAGGTAAAGGTTTAATACCTTCAGGAGTAATTAAATGACCTAGAAAATTTAATTCAGATTTCCCTAACTCACACTTTGATGCATTTAATTTCAAACCATATGAATTAAGCCTCTCAAAAATTTTACGAAGGTGCATTTTATGTTCTTCAAGTGAATTAGAAAAAATTAGAATATCATCTAAATAAACGTAGCAAAAAGGCAAACCACGTAACACTTCATGCATAAAGCGCATGAATGTTTGTGGAGCATTAACCAAACCAAAACATAATTTCGTGTATTCAAAAAGTCCCCATGGGGTCCTAACTGCAGTTTTTGGAATATCCGGTTCATGGATAGGAATTTGGTGATATGCTTTAAAAATATCAATTTTTGAAAAAATGGACTTACCATGAAGGGCATGATTAAAATCTTGAAGATAAGGGATTGGATAAGAATCAAACTCAGTGACAGAATTTAATTTGCGATAATCACCCACTGGACGTATTGATAAATCCGCTTTTGGCACACAATGAAGAGGGAAACTCCATGGGCTTTTGGAAGGGCGAATAATGCCTTGTTCCAAAAGAAATTCGAACTCACTTTTTACTTTATCATGAAGCGAAGGATGCAAACGACGTGGTTTAGAAGTAACAGGTGGTCCGCGAGTTAAAATATGATGCTCTGTGGCGTGTGGCACAGATTTGCGAATTAATGAGGGGTTGGTCAAATCTGGAAATTCCTTTAAAATATCTTGAAACACACACGATGTATCACTCACTAAATGCAGTGAAGCTTGAGTAGCAGGATGAACACTTCCGAGTGTATGTAGTGATGTTTCTGGGTGTATCAAGCGCTTTTTCCGAAGGTCGATAATCAAATTAAAATGTTGCAGGAAATCTGATCCAATTATGGGGCAGGTAACGTCAGCGACGACAAATGTCCACGGGAAATTAATACGAAGTCTGCGGTCAAGCTGCCGATGAAGCACTCCATATGCAGGAACTTTAGAATTATTTGCGGCGTAGAGTGAAAAAGCAGATGTGCAGTTTCGTTTTCCAGAAGTAGAAGGAGGCAAGACGGAAATCTCCGATCCCGAGTCGATCAAAAATTTTTGACCTGTTTTACGGTCGTAAACAAACAGTCTGCTGGACTTTGAAAACTTTTCCGACATACCAGCTATGGCGGAGTCGGGAAGTTTTTTTGACTATTAAAATTGCAAGGTGGGCTGCATTTTTTTGCATTTTGCTGAAATCTGTGATGATAAAAACATATATCCTTTGGCTTGAAATCACGCTGTCTATTTCTAGAATAGGAACGCTGACGGTTGTACGAATTTCTGCGATATGGCGAACGGGAACTTCGTGAGAAGGACAGCTCTTCAGCCTTTTTCGTTAGCTCGGAAATTTGCTGCTGTAACTTTTCTATGGAAATGCGGGTTTTTTCAACGGAGCATCACTCATTGTAGCAAAAACAGAATTTGGAATGGACACCTCTGCAATTCTGTCAGCAATTTTAGAGAGGTTGTCCAAACGCTCGGAACTAGCAGATAAAATAGTTTGGATAAGCGGCGGCATTCTCTGCATCCAAAGGTTTTTTAGGAAATCATCATCCAAGCGGGCTCCAGACAATTCTTTCATCTTGCGAAGAAGTTGGCTTGGGCGCTCGTCTCCCAGCTGGAGGTCGGACAGTAGTTTCTTGATTTTTTTATTTTCGGAGTCTTCAAACTCAGAAATAAGACGCTCTGAGAGAGTCTTATATTTGTTCTGTTGTAGAGGACTTAAAACAATGTCCGATACGTGCGACAAAGTCTCCGAATCGATGTGCGCAACCAAGGCAGCATATTTGGTTTCATCTGCCGTTCTTCCGCTGTATATGAAAGCATTATCGCGTTGAAAAATCCAGAGTCGTACATTCGCCCTCCAAAACGGGGGAAGTTTCAAGGCTATCCGTGAAACTTGAGACGGCGTAGCAGTTGCATCTCCTTCGCTCGCCATGGCAGGGGTCCGCTCCGTTCGGAAGAAAGGGGAGGTGAAGAGGAGAAATATCAGCGCTTCCGTTCCGGCTCTGGATAATGATGCGAAGAATTGTTGGAGATTTGCCTTAATAATTATGCATGTTCATTAAATTGCCGGGTCACCAGTGTCGCGACCCCTCGGTAAAGTTACTGCTTATACTCATTCTTAATGCACAACATTTATTACACTAGACAAATACACATAGAAATTAAAGGAATATTTACAAGAAAATCATGAGCGTAAAGACGTACAACCTTCTGCTGCTAAGGTTGTGTGTGGACTGCTGTTTCTAAGGGGTTTGCACCCTCTCTGATGTTGTTGTTGGTCCACTGTTATTGGTCAGTTCTCAGTGTTCACGTGAACAGAGTGTGGTGGACACATGCACACGTCATGATTGTGTAGGTGTATTTTCGTTTCGAATATATTTTGTAGGACTCTGAGTGTCGCTGCAATAGTAATAGTGGTCGAAAATCGCGTAACAAACTTCCGTGGCAAATAAAATTGAATATATTGGAATTGATGAGACCGGAAACTGGTGATATCCGGTGTCACAATCCAACGCTATAACCACTGCGCCACAGACTCAACTACAAATCAAGGTAACCCTTTATCTACCGCTTTATGATCTGCAGTAATTTTTTTTACAGAAATAGCTTGTCTAGGTATTTACACTGAAAATAAGGGATTTACTTAAACAAAATGCTCATTCTATAAGTATTTATTTCTTTACACCTGTGCACACAGCTGTGCACTTCTCACAGTGCCACAGAGTACTGTGAAATTAATTACATACAACTTTTAATCAAAATATTTCGTCAAATAGTTTTTTACGCTCTTAACTAACACATCAAAAAATCAGTGACTTGATTCTTGAATTGTACTGCTTTTCTAAAGCGAAACGCTAAGGGAGCAATCTGAACAAAATGGAAGTTCAAAGCACAGCATCGGTTTAAAAACTATCTATGTTTCTTTCCTCGCTCTTTATAGAACCCTTGCTGATATGTATCCTGAAAAGGGGGAATTTAAAGACTGTCCCTGCAAAGTATCATCAGAATATTAGTAAAAATGGTTGCTGGGATGGAATTTATAGAGAATGGTACTTATAAGTAACGTCGGTAGAGAAAGGGTTAAGTAACATCATTGCATCATCCAAACAAAGCTGTCGTTGCCATTCAACAAATAATAATTCTGATAATTTCCTCAGAGCCAAAATTATTATTTTTTTAGTATGTAACATCATAATAAATTATAAAATGGATGGAATATTATCATCGAAGAAAAGCTTGTTTGCAAAGTTTGAAGATAATTATGAAGTAATAGTAGTCGAAAACCGCGTAACAAACTTCCGTGACAAATCAAGTTAAATAAAACCGTGTAATAGTTATGCACCTTATATGCGTTTCTGCTAGGTTTAGCTACTTATGTTGATATCAATTATCAAAAAAAGTGATCTATAAAAATCTTGGTATTTTAAAATATATTTTTTCTGTAGCTTAATGTACCCAAAAAGAAATGTATCAGTAGCTCACAAATTTCATGATTATCTCACTGTATGGGAAGCTATTGCTGGTTAAAATCTGCACCTCTGCAGCATTAAAATTACCAGAATAACTGATTTTTTACGGTGTTTATAAGTAACTTTCTTTATTTATTTTTTTCAGTCAGTGTATGATGATCATGGTTGATAGATTAACAAATTGTGAATAAAGTGATAAAACGAGAGAAACTGCTGGCTGCTAAATGTGGGTAAACAAATCGAATTTCCAAATCAACGTATTACACCATGTTATCAATGCTTTGGTTTCATTTATGAGCGTCGACAAGAATATTCTTCAGGGTTATTGTTGCTTTGCCTGATACGTAAGAATCTAGAATTTAAGATTATCTTCTTATATGCAATGTTGAGGTTAGAATTATTTTCTTTTGAAGAAATTTCGTCAAAAAGAAAGTTTTTATTGATAGTACATGGACAAAGCTGAACTTGATCCAGTTAACTGTTAATGAACGATACGCTTAAGTTCAGCCCTGACATGGGCAAACTTGTTGGAAAATTGGCCTGAAGTAGCGCTACCTATCCACGCTTGAATGTCCTCTCTCATAATTTTCGGTGGTTGTCACGGCATTGTGCCAAAATCTAGCTGGGCCTTACTCCAAAATGATACAAATATGATTTCATTACAGCAATGGATAAAACGAAGTGTAGAAGGAGAAATGCTTTTAAGTGTTTTAAATTTTGTGTGGTTACGTAAAAATAAATAATAAATTGTGAAAATACTGAAATCCCAGAGAACGTTGAATCAAACCAAAGAATATCGTATAAGAAGTTGAAATAAAAAGATAAGCATTTACTAATGGATTTCAGAAGTATGACTTCACAGCATTATCTTCAAGTTACCGTTGTTCCAATTTTGCTTTTGGGAATTCAAGAACTGGTAAAAAAGAAACCAGAAGACGCGATACAGTTTTTAGCGGAGTTTCTAATCGAAAATAAATACGTTTTCTCAGAAGAAGATATGTTTTCATCGGAAAGGACTCCAGATCAGAGTAAAAGTTAAAGTTAAAAGAAAAACACTCTGTGACTCAAGACGGAACAGGAGATATTTGCAAAATTAATTTTAAATGCAGTAAAATTCTCAGAGCAGTTAATATACTTTGACTAAGTTATATTTAATTTTGGTAACCTGTCAACATGTATGGTAAAATCCCACCACACAAAAAAATGGTGAAAGACATTGAAATCGAGCATACTACTACTCACAGCACGACATGATGGCAATCCTCTCCAACTCCAATATGATGGTTCTTCGTGTTTATTTTAGATGTAGTTGTAAATAGGAAAATTGTCAATAACTGTAATAACTAATGACTAGCAGAGTGTGATTGAGCCTTTTTGTCCAGATGTTTGTATTTCTTTTTTGGTTGGATTAATTATTTAACTTAATGTAACTAACATAATTCATATTTTGTTTGCTGTCTTTGTTAAAATTTAGATACGTAGACACAGGCCGCATTGACGGCAAAGTGGACTTATAGCTTTTGGTAACTTGGAACTTCATTGCTTGACTGCATTTTAGACCCGTTTAGCAACCCTAAACTTTTCCGCCAATTTTGAGCAAAGTTACATAGAAATCGGCTGTTTAACGATTATTTTGTCTTTTTAATGGACTTTTAATTTTTTTGCTTGTTTTCTTTAATTCACACTATTAAACAAAATAAATAGGTACATTAAAGCATTTTTTTGAAAAATAAATAAATAAATAAATTACGTAAAACGTAATTAATAATTTCTTTAAAATGTAGTATAATTATCCAAGTCATTAAACACTAGTAAAAGTTCCCACTAAATGTTAAATGACATAAAAACAAAATAATAAACTTCCAATAAAACGTAAAACTAAAGCATGGCGAGCAAATATGGCGGCGATGTAAAAAAAAATAAATACATAAATATAAAAACAAGCGCCAAATGCGCCTATTTCTTGCATTTTTACCGTTGTCCTTTTAGAAAAGCGTTTTCTATGCTTGGTTTGGTATTTTTCTTAAAGGACGTCACTATAATGATTGTGCAAGTTTGACGATTTTTCAGTTTGGTAAGATTGCACCTGCACTGTTCGAAACTCGCTGTCTGAATAATTCCTTTAATCATGTATACTATTCGCTTTTACAAACTAGTATGTTTTTGTTCTCTTCTGACTGAAGGAGGGGGGTGGAATCGCTGTGTTGTCTAAAGTTGGAGATTTTTTGTATAATAACCTTATCTATTGGGTGACATCGGCAAGGGCGAAATATATTTGTCTAATCTTCGGTGGTTAGAAAAAAATACCTCTTGCCTCAGCCTTTTCCTTGGCGATTTATCTAACAAGACACTAAAGTTGCAATAGTTGTATAAATGGTATATTTGAAACGGAGTTCTATTGTCTATTGACTTTCATATGTCAACAAAAATTATATTAAACAATGAAATAAAAAACATTTAATACGAATGTCAGAAATTAATATTTCCCTTGTTCATATTTCATAGTGATTTTTCTAAATCAATGTTTTGGTACTTAGTTCATATTATTTTCCCAATTTCTTTAAAACCTATGTTTGCTCTTATGTGGTTAAAAAAACTATTTGAAATTTCTGAGAGGAGAAATCACCCTTAGTAAAACTGTATGTACAGTTCATTCGTGCTAATCTCTGCCGATACGTTTTCTTAGAGATGTTTATGCATGAAAAATATATTTTTCAAAGATTTCAAAACTTTTGCTTTCTTATTTATGAGTAGGCGAAGACTATTGACGGTGCAATACGTTTATCAATTCGCAAAAAAGTGTTTTTAATTTTTATGGTACAATGTTTTTTTAAATAGTTAAATACATTTCATAAAGGTAATATTTTAAAATCTATGAAGACATTTTCTTCGTATAACTGCTAAAAAAGGTGGGTTCAGCTTTTGACGCACTTTTGGTTTTCTTTTTCCTCCTGCTTCAAGATATAGTTTGCATGAATCAGACCACCCACTGAAACAAAACAGGTCCCGAAAATTCAGGTTAAAAGGACAATGTTGAAGGTTGCAAGACACACGTAATAAGACAGCTGGTGTCCGTTCCAGTTTACGTCACATAACACCTATTTTAACAAAATTGTGGATAATAACTATTTTTTCGGAAAATAAGAAACTATCTTAATATTTCCAGTTTAAGTTACATAACACGTATTTTAACAAAATTGTGGATAATAACTATTCTTTCGGAAAATAAGAAACTCTCCTAATATTTAAATATCTACATACTTCAAAGGCTTTTTTTTTTCCTTTTTATAAATCTTTTAGTTATCGATTTCTAATACAAGAATAGAATTACAGTAACCATTTTATTGTTGTAGACATTAGGACGACGTGAAAAAAATAGTGACCCAAACCTCATTCTACCAAATACATTGAGCAACTTTTATCGGTCAAAAATGTAAATTATTTAGCTTAAGTTTAACTGAAATGTATAATTTGTATTAATAGATAAGCAAATTACTATGTTATTAGGATGCACTTCATTCATGGTATGTACACACAATTGTTGCGACGTTACATTATCACCCTAGGCAATTAATAACTTACACATTAATTAACTAATCCACCCGTGACCAAACTAGTTACAAGAACAGCACTCTGTTTTTTTATTCTTAAAAGATAATTTCGTAATATTAAATATATATTTACATTTGCTATTGCTATTTAGCCAATCTAATATTAGCTGCATTGTAATCCAAATAACTGTTCTTCTTAGATGTAAGATAAATAATTTTATGCAAAAATTTAGCCATGCCGTTTTCGTCTAGGTGGGCGGTATTATTAGTGAACATTTACAACAACACAGAAAATAAAAGATGTATACTTCTATTCCCATTACCTAAAATTCTCCATTTCTTTTAAAACGGGGTTATAATTTTAAATTCTGGACGAATCGTATGATGACGTTCCCCCCTAACCTTTAATTTGGATTAATTTCACTTATTAAATGTGTAATAGTTCCATACTTATTGCTTACATTTTAATCGGAAGTATTCTTATTGAACTAATTGTACCATTTTTATCAACTTAAACAGCCATTTTGAGCAAAATTTGGTTTGTAAGAAATTTAACTTCTTGTTTAACAATTTATTCCACAGTTAAAAAAAAATGGAGTCATGGAATAAACAGAACAAAATATTCTCTTTTTTTCAACAATTGTTTTAAAATTATATATATATATATATATATATATATATATATATATTAAATTGTACGCTTAGATGAAAGACGGAATGTTAATGATGCTTACTGTGATTTTATCTGACTCAAACTGAAATATGTTTGCGATTTAATGACAAGCTTTCGAAACAAATCACTTTATATGTAGGGATTGATTTAAAATTCAAATTACCTCTTTTATAATCTAAAATAATTCATAAATGCAAGCAATGGAGCAATCTCTTAATGTTGGTGTTACTCGAATTCCCTAAGGTCGCAATATTGCTCAAATGAGACGTAAATTTCAATCCCTCTTATGATAATTTATCACAAGTGTTAATGTGTCAAGCTATTAGCTGGACGTGAATGAATTGAGAAACTTACTGATTCATATTTAAATGCTTTCAGTTTGAAAATCGCGTGACAGCATTGGAATTACTAGAATTTTATTTATTTTTACATATTTATACTATTATGGATATGGATATAGTGTAGTAACAATGTGTCGCATTTTATTAATATAAACACAATCACACGTAGTTATTTAAGTCATAGGATGACCTAAGTCATGCTGTATTAACAATAAGTGATAGTTTATAAATAAACACCTAGAAGACACATTAAACAATGAAAACAACCCTGATTCAATTTATAGGGGAAAATGAGGTTAGTATGAACAATTTCTATAAGTTCTTGGGGGGGGGGGGGGAATAAATACCATTTTTAACACAACAGTAAGTTACCTATTTCTTTACTTTCTCGCAAGATTTGGACTTTGCCTTAAATTAAGTTGATTTATTATAGTAATTTGAAATAGTTTTTCAAGAACATATAAGAAAGTGGGTTTTTTCCACACTGGCCCTATGTAGTAGGGCTAGTGTGGAAATACTAAAATACTGATTTAGACACTGTAACACAACTTTTAAAAGTTTATTTAAAACTATAAGAAAATGAATTGAGAACCTAAACAACAAATTCACATTAATATTAATTTTAGCACAGTATAGCTTAATATTAACTTTAATGTATTTTTATTATAATGTCCTTATGAACAAGAAGTTCCGTCTAGAACTATACGAGCTTACTTTCCCGTATACACCGAATTCAAATTTATAATCCAGCTATCTCTCTCTCTCTGTCTTTCTCGTTTAGCTTTAGTTCTTAATTGCTTCAAATATACCTTTTTCAACGGTTAATACATATTCATTTAATCATTATTTATTAAGTCATTCATGTATTTATTCACTCATGTATTCATTCATTCTTTTGCTTATTCATTTAATCATTCATTAATTAAAAAATATTCTTGAAAATCCCGATCAAAAAATTTCATAGGAAAATAGGCTCGTTAGTTCTGGATGAACTTTCTATTTGTACATGTTCTACGTCATAAGAGCTTTCCGATAAAGTTTGTTCCAAGCAAATCGGTCCGTTAGATCAGAAATTATATAGGATTGAAATTTCCCCGTAGGCGGTATGTTAATTTTTTTTGAACTGTTCAAAAATGAACAAAAATTGTTCAGATCAATATTTCACGCCAAGAACGTCTTCCAGTGAGCTTGTTCATGGGAACTTATATCTTGTACCCAGAGTTTACATAATTTGCTTCATTTTCACAAATAGGCGCTAATGTTAAAATTTTTTGAACTGTTCAAAATTGAACAGAAAATTGTTCAAATCAAAAAGTAAAATATGGAAATGAGATGTTCTCGCCGAGATCTTTCGAATGCAAAAAGAATTTTTCCAATCGGACAATTCGTTCAAAAGTTATTAGGGGGGACAGACCGACAGACAGACAGACAGACAGACCGACGTACCGACCGACACACTTTTTCCCCATCTCAAAACCCTACTTTCAATTTTTTTATTTTTCAATCTTTATTTAATTACTTAACTTATTTTTGACTTTTCTTGATTTCTAACGATATTTTCACGATACATTAAGCCTTCTTTCATGCTTTATTATTATTATTTTTTACTTTTACGGGAAAGTAGGCTAAAAAGCGGAAGGCGCCTATCCAGCCTCAAATTTAGGTAATGGTACCACTCGGAGCTCGGTGGCGGTGATTCACTGAGTCGCATAACCTCTTGCGATTTTCGGTACCCAATTGGGTACATTTTAAAATACTGAAGTTCGTGCAATTTGAAAGCTAAAACACCCAGTTGTTTTTGAAATCAGTCGACAGATAGTTTACTTCATTTTAAACATGGAAATTGGTGATTAATTATTACACTAATTATTAATTAAATTTTTAAAAAAAAGCTATTTTGTTTTGCAACCATGTTTTAAATCAGAGAACCAAAAAATTGCTTCGAAATTGTTTGTGCTTAATTCTGGGCTCTCAAGAGGATGAGGAACAATAACAACAACAGTGATGTTATTCATTTTTAACATACTACGGCCTTTTATTCGAAATGCTGAATAAAAGTTTTGTGAATTAGTTATTAGAAAAAAATAAGAAACAAAACAAGTTTAACAGGTTAATAGGATTACTCACACCAGACCACCACTCCTTTTTCTCCTCTACACAAAACATCGTTGTTATCAAATATCTTTAGTCACTCTTAGCAAAAACAAACCTTTAGTCAGACAGGATTTATTATGACTAGATTTGGCATTAGACAAACAAATGCGTCTCCCCTTTCTGAAACATTGTATTTTTCCAGCCTATAATACAAACTTACGAAAGTATCCTCTATAAACAAATCCCCACATATGAGGCGTTGCGCACCAGAATGGAACATCCCCATTGGCAATACTTTTTGAGGGAAAAAAAACAAAAACAAAAATTAAAAACCTGATTTTTTTTTTAAATGTATAATTTTACAATCTTGAAATATTATATTATTCACAGGTGATATTTTAGTTCGTTCTGCCTTATATTGTTTTAAAACTTAGGGGTAGAAGCATCCATCATCTAGAAAGCAAAAAAAAAAAAAAAAATTGGGATGGTCCGTTCTAGCGCTCAACGCCTCATATATAGGAATGACAAAATCTACATCTAAGGCAAATAAAAGAAATCTTAAAAGAATAATCTTTAAAATACTGTTATCTGTAGGTAATTTCCGTGTAGGTAAACTCTGGAGGTTTAATTATGCATTTACTTTTACCTTTAATTTACCTTTTTTTATTCTAAATTTTCCCTGTGCAGGTCCATCATGATAAACAACTTTTGTTTGTTTGCAGTTGAAACTGTTTATATTGTGTTCTGGTGGAAAGTTGTGATAAACTTAGTCTTTAGTGCTGGCAAAGCAAAGAACCATTTGGAAGAACTATCTGTTGTTATATTCATAGGCGTAACTAGGGTTGGTGAAAAGGGGGGGGGGGGTCACACTAAAAATGGGGGTCACACTGCCTCCAGAGTTAGCCTAAGCATTATAGATGTAAGACCAGTTACAAACATTTAAGTTGCAGAAGCCCCAAATACCCACTCCTCTAACTTCACCAAAGATCTAAACATACATCTACTATATATACATCAAAAAGCTATCATATATGTAAAAAAATTCCTATTAACATCATTTCTAGTCATATATATCTATATATATGTATATATATAGGGTATGATTTTGAAGCATGCACTGCCCTTCCTAATTCTTAACTCGCTCCCCCTGCTCCGGAGCCAAGGCAGTATCGAGGATTGTTTTCGGGGGGGGGGGGGGGCACACTTCGACACACTTATGTTAAGCAAAGTTTCAGGGAGGAATATATGATACATTGCAAAAGATTTCTGGGGGGGGGGGGGGCGGCCCGTGGGTCCCCCTTCCCTTCTGGATACGGCCTTGATTCACAAAAACATTAAACATTCATTACTAGATCTATTAGTTTATTTTTTAATTCAAATGCAATAGAATATTCAATATTCAGCGCTAAGCAATCTTCTATGTCCAGGCATTCATAATATTAAAACTGGGAAATAGTGGAATTTTAGGGAAAAAAATCCAAATTCCCCAACAAATATGATCATCCCCACAGTGAATTTCTAAACATTTTGTTAAATTTGTAGCAAAACATACATCAGAAGTGGAAGCGTCTGAATTGAATTTTCTTTTCTTTTTGGATGACGAACGTGTCCATCGCTGCAGTGCAAACATTATTATGTATCGAAAATAACTAAAAATTTAGCTTAAATATAAATAATACATGATTGTAAATTAAAGTGCAGCATTAAACCGTAGCAGTGAGATTGGAAACGTTGAACGGATGATTTCCAGAGTCGTAATGCAATCAGTGATGGACCATAATAAGAAAAAAAAACATTTAAAATATAAAAGATGAGAGAACATCTGTAAATGAGAATGCAATGCAAATACAGTTCATCAGTTTTCCAATCGGCTCATCTACAAAAAAGATTTTACCAAAATGGGTGTTTGGACAGGAAGTCATAAATAAATACAAATTGCTCTTTAAGTTTCTTGATGAGCATCACTTCCTGGCTTGAGGGTTTAACCCATTAGGACAACTGTTGGCTAGGGGTCCTTTATTTTCAGACCCCAGCGCCGGGTTATCAGAAAACAAAACTCCATCATAGTAGAGAATATTTTCCACGAAACTTATTACTTGTGCGATTGTATACCTAAATTGCTGCCTTTGGGTAAAAAAGACATCAAGAAGGAAAGAAAACCATCTGGAGTGATTGAAAGGATCTCTGTTTGTGTGTGTGTTGTACGGTGATTGAAGCCACCTTTTGCTGTAAACTCCCCCCCCCCCCAAGGTGATAAGGGGGTTGATTATAACCAGAAGAAAAGTCCTCTTTATTATGAGCTGCATACTTTGGTCATGATCACAACCCTTCACAGAAAGAGGAAATAAAATCATATGCATATGTGTTAAATTTTCTTAGGGAAAAAAAAAAATATGTGCTTTGCAAGGCCGTAGCCAGAAATTTTGTGAGCCTAAATGTGCCTCAATAAGTCAATACCCAAAGGGGGGGGGGGTTTGAACCCCCAAAACCACCCCCTGGTTACGCCTATGGTTATATTTGAAAGTTCCATTTTTTAACTTTATGTATGAGTGATCAAAACATTAATCAGGGGCCGTTCACAAATGATGTCACGCATTATTCCATATATTTGATCCCCCTTCCCCCCTTTGTCACAATATGTCACACTTCAGCGGACCCCCTCCCCCCCTTTGTCAATGTCACGCTATGTTGCAAATGCATGATGTCCACTTCTTGTTACCCCCCCCAAATTTGTCACAATTTCATGAACCCCCTCCCCCCTCGAAGCGTGACATCATTTATAAATGATCCCTAAAAAGTTAATATTTTCTAAGACAGAGAAGAGAGGTTCACTCCCCAAAAATTGCAAATGCAAAATAAGGAAATGCAGATCTAAACCTTTCTTTTTCTTCTAAGAATGTGAAGACAAAAATTACCTTTTAAATTAAATTAACTCTAAAATGCAAAATATTTATGTTTTTTTTATTTTTATTTTTTTTATTTTTTATTCGATAAGTATGAGTAATGTGAAAGCAAGAATAAACATTTTGCCTGTGATACGTGTGCTGCCATCTGTTGACAAAAACATTAAAACCGGCTTAGAAAGACACGTTTCTCATGCCGTATATATCCTTATTTATTCATATATTTAATAAATATTTACGCCAAACTAATGTAAACTGTAAAATAAATTAACAGCTTACATTTGCTTAAATTATTAATTACAAAATATTAATTTATTGATCCCTGAATTAAATTGTTTAAAATTTACTGGAAGTAAAGAAAACTTTAATTAATTAGTTTTATTTTTAATTTTAAATGCTCGCGTTTTGATTGGAAATAAACAAATAAACAAAAATTGTTGAAAATAATTACGTATCTGCAATGTTCAATGATCAAAAATATCAAATTCAAAATAAAGAAGGAAAGAGGATATACATATCTAATGGATATTATACATTGTAGAGGGTTTAATGTATGTTTGAAATTAATGAAAAAAGTTACGAAAAATGCAAGAAGTGTTCAGTTAAACTCAAGTTACTTAAACAATCATTTACTCGTAGTTCTTCAGAATAAAAGAATTAAAATACAAAGAATGGTAAATTTCAGCGTAATTTAACTTAAAAAATGCTAGGCACCGTTTGTTTCTGATTTAAAGTTAAAAACGGCAATTTTAAAGAATTGCCAATTCAAACTATTGAAGCGTAGAAAAAAGTAGTAGAAATCATTTTTAAACCACCTAATTCCTACATTATGCTTATTAATGTAAATTTTTGATTGAATGATTGATAGGTGATTGATGACGAAATGATTAATAGCTTATTGAACAATTTTTCATTTATAACGATTAAAAAAATATATTCGAAGTTGGTTAGAGAAATAAATGTTACATTTAATTATTATACTTGGCAACCGCTCTAAACCAGTGGTCGCCAAACTAAACTATGAAGCCACTGAGCAACCTTCCAGTTTATAAATCCTGCTGTGAGCAACCCTACTCCCCATCACACACACAAAAAAAAAAAAAATAAATAAATAAAATTCATTGTTAAAAATGTTTCAAGTTACACGGTTTTATTTTAAATTCAAAACATCGTTGCATTATCCAAGTATTCCAAACAAAGCTATCGTTGCCATTCGACAAATAATAACTCTGATAGTTTCCTCAGAGCCAAAATTATTATTTTCCCCCTAATTAATGTATAATAAATTGTAAAATGGATGGGATATTGTATCGGTCATCGAAGATAAGTTTGTGTGAAAAGTTTGAAGATAATTTATGCAGTAATAGTGGTCGAAAGTTGCGTAAAAAACTTTCGTGACAAATCAAGTTAAATAAAACCGTGTTGTAAAAAAACGAAGAAAAAAGACAAAACTTTTTTTATTCTCAACAATTTATTATTTGCCAGATAACATAAGCGGCAACTTGTATTGGCTATCAACTCTTAAAATACTTTGATACCAATAAAATATCTTATCTTTGTGCTTTTTTATGAATCAAGCGCTGTCCAAGGTGAATATTGGCAAATTATGAAAAGTCAACTAACAATCAGTAGGGTAATAATGGGCAGGTTAACCCCATGAGCGCTTTTGCGGTCTGTCAAAATTTCTCTACGAGCTACTAGTATTTCGCGATCGTCGGTTTATGCTGTATCATGTGTATTAAGCACTTAGATTAGTATTGTTACGATTTTTGTTGTACCGATGTTGTTTCTTGCCACGCTTGGCGCCATCTCGGATTGTGATAGATAATTCCAGTCTTTGATGGAAATTTCTGGAATATTCCTGTCACGTAATCCACGATGGTACATAAATAGCTCCGGCGAGAAAGAAGAGTTCAGGAGGGCTTGAGAAGGCTGGAAAAGGCATGTGAGTACGCCAAACGATTTCCAAGCAGTAGAGAAGGAGGTGTTGAAATTGTTGCCTCGTTTGGCGGTGTGATCTTCTTAAAAACTTATCGAGCTGGATTTGAACAGCTGTGCCAAGGACAATTTGTGCTAATGGAATTTCCTCCTGCCCCACCGCCTGCTTATTTTTGTAAATAGTGTACATAATTTTTCTGTTTTAACCATTATTTAGTAATATTTGTTTTTGTATATTTGTAATTTTCTTATGTGTTAGAATTGTGTTCAGTTTCTTGCAAAAGCGGTACTGCTGACGTAAATGTTGTCGGTCAATAGCCAACAATTGTTTAGCCGACATGTTGTTTCTCGCCAAGCTTGGCGCCATCTCGGATCGTGATAGATAATTCCAGTTTTTGATTCAAATTTCTACAATACTCCTGTCACGTGATCCGCGACGATATGTAAATAGCTCTGGCGAGAAGTTTAGAAGAGTTCAGAGGGTTCAGTTACGTTTTAGACTTTGGCGAGTGCATGATAGTCTGAGCCATTGCGCTGTCAGCTTCGTGCTTGTTTCTATTCGTATTTGTAAAGTAAATACTTAATCACCGTTGGTTTTTACGGTGATGTGTGAACTCCGAGATATATTCTTGTGTGATCTGTATATAGTGTAAATAGTCTGTAAATAAAATGGCTCTGTGCTTTGTACAAGGACTCAGTCATTGATTCAAAGTACGAAGGAACCCGTAACAGTATCATAAGACGCACACATCCAACATGAACTTGTAATACAGAACAAAATGCAAAGCAAAGGCAAAACATAGTTTATCCAGTTTTACTTCGGGACTTCAAAATAGTATGCAGTAGTGTCACAATTTCATTTAGAAATGTTAGGAATGGAAGCTGGTATGAATATTGGACATCACAACTTCCAGCAGCGTAACTACGGTTTTTTCGATAACTTCAGGGGGAAAAACTAGAATTTTAGCGGTTATCATTTATTAAAATGATTTTAAGCAGTGCAGCCAAGGTAAATAAAATTTCAACTCCAGTCAAATATTCTAATATTAAGATTACATCTAATATTAGAATAACTATTCTAATATTAAGTTTCTTTTATGTTCGATTAAAATGCTACAAAATGTAACATTTTTAAAGAAACTTCTAGAAGCCCGAATCTCGATTACAACCATTAAATGAATCCAAACAATGTTTCGAACGTTTCATCTTCCATGCCTCACATCACATCAACGATAAGGCCAAAAGATACTGTCTGCATCGATGTTAAAGAGGTAGTTTCTATGCATCCTTTGAAAAGTATTGGAACAAATATTTAGAACTCAGCTAGTGGAATAAAGTGGAAAATATTTCCAGATGCATGCACTAGGGCGATTAAATTTCAAATCCACGCACGTCTGCCTGCGAAACCGCTATAACTACATCATTTAGGCCATGCAACGGTAAATAATTCGACGCCTCCCATAAACAATAGCAGCACTGGAGATACGTGAAAGGAGGTTGTTTACTTACTTTTACCAACACATTTTATTACTTTTAAAATGGGCGGCATGCATACGGGTTGTTTACAAAGTTTTTAAAGTGTAAAATCGAAAATCATTACGCTGGTTTACAGTGGGTCTTTCCAGCCACTAAGAACTGTAACACACAAAGTTTTTCTTTTTCATTAAAAAAGTGGTGATTTTTGTATTTTCCTGAGTAATGAGGAAAAAATATTGCATGAAAATATTCCATCACCCACAAGGTTTTGAAGGTTTTACAATAAAGATATTAAGATGTTTATTTTTAAAGTCTTATCTAATAAATTCAATATCAATTTGAATACAATTACGATACAGATTTTGGCTTGTTAGTACCAATATAGGGTTTAGTAAACACTTATAAAGACTGAAACTTAAAATTAAACACTGAAAAATTAGAGTATTTACAAAGTCTTAGAAAAGTGGGTTTTTTTCCAAACAGTTGGTAAGTAATTTCTCGAATTTCGTATTTTATGTAGCAGTAATGCCTTATTTTCAGTAAGCTACTTATTTTTCTTTAACTGGAGAATACTAAAATGGCAACGCAAGGAAGATTTAATCTCGGTCTAAAGTTCGCATTCCCATTTATCAATAAAGAAAACACTGGTGCCCTGTTAAACCATTTCTGCGTCAAATTTTTCTAAAGCATTTTAAAATTGCTAATTGAAAGTTATTAACATTTTTCCGTAATTTTTTATGAAGTGATCATATTCCTTTTTCCTGCTAAAATTTTGCGGCATGGAGCTGTCAAAAGAAATACCGAATATCGTAAAAAAGTTACCCGACAACGTGCAACAAGATATTTATGTAAAGAATGGAATTTCAGTTCTACAGAAGGAATTGTCAAGGATCGAAAACGAAATATCGGATCTAACTTCAGTTGAGAAGAAGCGTATTATGGATTTATTAAAACCGGCAAGCGAGGATTACTCTCTTCAGCAATATCATATTCCGTACATAATTACGCCAATTTCGAAACATGGCGTAAAATCAAAGAAAATGCATCTAGTGAAAGGCAAGCCAACATCGCAGGTTGATCGGCCGGATATTCAAGAATATTTGCAAGACACTATTTTGTCAATATTGCAAGATGGTTTGCAAGAAATAACATTGAAAAAACCAAAAGATCCGATAAAATTTCTAGCAAAATTTTTAATGAAACATAAAGCAAAATATTACACAAAATGACTAGTATATCTTTGAATTGTAAAAGTAACATTATTTAAACATTAAAAACATTTTAAATTTAAAACAATCAATATGGTATTTTTTATGTCACGATGATCTTGCAATCGCAGTTCATGTTCGTCAAATAAACTGTTCATATGTTTTGACGCCAAACATGTATCAATTGAAAAGTGTTGTGCTAAGTGAATAAAAAGTTAATGACGCATACGTAATACTGAATATTAGAGTCCCCCCTTTTCTTTCTTTCTCTTATTTATTTATTTGTTTATTTATCTGTATCTGAGAGCCATAATACCTGAAGTCCATTTTTCGAGTTTTTACGAGTTCACACTTAATGGATATATATAGCATCGACGACAAAGCCACTAGCTACATGAGGGTTCCGAGCTTTTAAAGCCCCCATCGGACATTCTTGTTCTAAGATTCACATGGAAAACTCTAGTCTTATACTACTAAAAATGTTTTTTTTTTTTTAAAACTTTATCGCTAAAACTAAAAAAATAAAAATTAAAAAATGGACTCTAAAGGCCCTCAGGTAGTTCACAGATATATTTTGTATCTTTATCTTATACTTTCTTGTCTGCATCAACTGAACCAAATTCGCGTGAGTTATTACTGATAACACATTTTACCAGAACTTGACTTTTCCAAGCTAAGAGCCTCACTTGTTTAGTTACTGTGCTGGATATTTGAAGTTACACTTGTGGAGGACTACGCATTTGATTATGCCAAGGAACTCTCGGTCCTGTGTGAAATGCGTTTTGTTTTAAGGGTATTTATCACATACAGGGCCTACCGTGCAGATATCGCCAAGAAAACTTTACATCGCCAAAGAAATTGTATTGACAAAAAAAAAAAAAAAAACAGTAAATTTAAACAGTTAACGCTTATTTTGTTATTGAAAAACTTTTATTAAAAGTGCAATTTGAAAAAAGTCGCCAAGGTATAGACACCTTAACCGCTACCTCTTTGACTGAGGAATACTGTTATAAGTTATAGTAATCGCCCACGTACTATCTAATTGTCCTGATCAGGTTCCTACTCTTTGGCTCAAAAAGTAAACAAATAAATAAATAATTAAATAAATAAAGAATGTATGTGGGCGGCACGGCCACAGCAATCCATAATGTAAGTTTTATGCGAATTGAAATTTCAGATTTTCCTTATGTTCGGAGCATCATTAAGCTGTACTTCCTAGTTACTCTAAACTTCAAGATAAACGAAGAGTTCGATTATATTTATGTTTAAATTAATGATGTGTCAACAAATAAATTGCGAAAACTACACATCTATCGAATTTCGAGAACTCATTTCAAACGAGAAATCGAATGTTGAATTCTTTCAAGCACAATGAAATTCTTTTGAAAGTTTCAGATAACGAATTTCAGCTCAGTATTATTGCAAATTCTCTTGCGGTTTTCTGCGATGGTATTTGTTCCGTATAATGCTTCAACATTGTATCTTCAACTCGATAATTCTCTGTACTGAACTGTAATCAAATAACGAAAGGGAGAGTTACTCATAGTTCCTAACGAAGTGATTAATTTCCTCATTTCTACCTTCAACGAAAGCCTTATTGGTGGTAAAATTAATTTATGGAGAAATACGAACTAGCACCCTTACTTTGTTTTGTTATTATTTTACATTCGCATTAAATTCATTAAATTTCTCTTTAAAAATGCAAATGAAAGAAATCGATCACTCTCCCAATTTGAGATCCGTTACTGTTCTCTTGAAGTCTATATAAGTGAAAAAAATATTGTCATGTTAATATTGTGCTAGAAAATATATGTACTTACTTATTTGAGACGAAGCGTTTTTTTTAAATAAAAATATTCGTTTGAAGAAATATGCTTTAAAATAATTTGCATATTAAAAAAATTGTCTATATTTTGCCAAATATGAATATAAGGGCATCAAACATAAATTATGCTTTCCTTTACTTTTGGAATTATTTTTGTTGCAATCATTATTTTATTTCCTATATTTATCCATTTAATTGCTGCAATTAACTTCTTTTAGTTCAATCAGCTTAAATTTTATCATTTCTTTAGTATATATATACACGAGCACACGAAAATGCTATTTAGATACATGTTGTTTTAATTTAAAGATGACTTTTTGAGTTTTAAAATTTTTTATAAACATGATAAATACGTTTCGTCCGCTATATTTAAAAGCGAAATTTTATGATTAAAAAGTGGCGTCATATTTTCAACGTTTAATTTTTCTTGCACTTAAATTACATTAACAAATGTCCTACTACTAGAATAAAACGTCTACTGAGAGCAGTTTCATTCCCTAACTAGCAGTTTCCTAAAGCTAATAAAAAGATAAGCCTTCCTAAAGCATGTTGTTAAACCTAAGAGCAAAGTAAGAAGATAAAAGAGGAGAAGAACAACATTTCTCGGACACTAGGTCAGATATTGACATAGTGGCACTCTTGGGATATCTAGCTTATTATTTGAAGAGTGAAGCATTTTTTTCCTCAAGACTATGCAAATAATTATGAAGAAGGAGACAAAATATGTATCATGCTTTTAACAAATGCTACTTTTATATTCGTCGATTTTTTTCCTTTACTTATTCCTTTTAAACTGTACACTATAGTTTATGTGAAGCTGTAATTAATTGTGCACAGACAAAAAAAAAACTCTTATAAATTTTAGCACTGTGCACTACAGTTTATCTGAAGCTATTATTAATGGTGCACAGAAAAAAAAAAAACATGTACTTATTTTTACTATTGTAGAACAAGGATCGGGTTCTCTGGTCGATAAGCACTGAGCTCGTGGCCTCAGGTTCGCGGGTTCGGTACTGGTCGGTCGAAAGCATGCTAACTTGCGGACACTAATGGTGACCTTTACAAATCAATACCCTTGGGTGCACTGGAACCGGGTCTTTGCTCTTCAAAAAATAAATCGGAAGGTTTACTGATCCATCATATGTTAGCTCAAGCTAAATACGGCTCCTCATTTCTCAGGAAGCTCGTATCCCTAATTCCCGGATGATTCGCAAAGGAAACTTGGATTTCCAAGTGGAATTTGTGACAGCAAAAAACAACTCCTGCAACACTACCTGAAGATCACATGTGCGGCTAAAGCTTTATCTTGCATTATCGTTGATTAAGAGCCAGTTTTCATCTCGTAGGGATGTTTAGTTTTTTCTGTGAAGTAGCATCTTTTTTCTGTGACTCGCCTTCAAAAAACGCCCATGAAAGATTAGTAATCAGCACAGGTTAATACTGCGTAGGTTATTGATTATCTATTAAAAAGAAAAAAATAGAAAGAAATCTTGTTATATTCTAATTTTCCCCGCATTTATTTACTGTCATGCCGCTTTGGCGTTCCTAATGGTCATTTTTTATTTTATGTAACTAATTCTTTAAAAATTCGGACAACATGAAATAATATGCAATAAGTAGATAAAAAATATATAGGTTTTCGATGCATTTTATTTTCTCTTAAAAGTCCTTTTAAAGTAATTTAAAGACTTGGGTTCCTATCCAGAGGGTTTTTTTTTGTTATTTATCTATCCATTATTTGAAACAACTTTCAGAAAAAATAATGTTATCTTCCAATTTTGTAAATTATATTTGACAGTTAATAAATTAAATACAGAGTTTTTATGGATTGTTATGCTCCCAGGCATTGCTATTTGATGTTTCTTGAAGATTGTTCTGAAGCTGTAATAGAAATAAAATTTCACGTTAATTTAAAGTACAAATGAGCATTAAAACGCAGACATATGTTTCGGGATTGCTTGGAAAAAGCTTGATTGAAAAAGGGATTCCAAGCAATCCCGAAACATATGTCTGCGTTTTAATGCTCATTTGTGCTTTAAATTAACGTGAAATTTTATTTCTATTACTGTTTACTTGCACAAAGGGAAATTATTATTGTTCTGAAGCTGTTTTTATTGCTACTTGCATCGAGTTCAAAACGCATTTTAACGCAAGAATCATCATTGCTGTTCTATTATTGAGACATTGCTAAAGAACATGCACTTCGACATTTAGCGAACTCACTTATATAAATAAAACTAAACATACAGTGATTCATTCCAATATGTGCTACGTCGATGTACTTCTTGCATTACGTCTCATAACAAGAACTGCGTGTGTATGAACTGCGTCTGTATGCCTGCAACATTACGCAACGAACTCATCATCTACGCAATGTGTATGAATTATGCCAATTAAACATTTTCTTTGATCATTTCAGATCTTGTACTTTGCTGTAGATTTTTCAAATATCACAATTTCTGGATTCTTGTAAAATTATCGATGTTTCCCATTTGATAAAGGTCTATAAATTATTGTGAAATTCTTCCTTCTCTATTCAGTGGCATAAAAGTTCAGGAAGGGACATTTACAAAAGCAGCTTCCAAGCTAAATTGTCTTACGCCGCTATTCTTTACCTCGTAACATTTATTACACCCAGCTATTTTCTAAATAATCCAGACACTTTCAGTGTATATGATCTTGAACTGCAAGACCAGTGAGATTTTGAATATTTATTTTGTCTTTAAATACGTAGATGAATTGATTTCTGACTTCACGTTTTAGAATGAGTTTTTACTTAAGATACTTTGTTTGTAAGATGAAGTTTCCAGCTGAGTAGTTGCTTTGTAATAGAAATGGTGTAAAAGGTTTTTAAAAAATGTGCAAGTGGTATAGATTAAACATGGACTAACAAAGAAACTAAGTTTTATTTTGTCTTATTTTTTAAACATTAAATTGAACAAAAATATATTTACTGTAAAAAATTCTAGTTCAAACTTTCACCAAAAAAAAAAAAAAAAAACAGAAAAAAATGGAGAAATTTAGCTGCATCCAATATTTGGTACAACGTTGAACCATTGCAATGGTTCCCAGTTTGACATTTACGGTGAAACTGGGTGAAACTACACCAATATAATGGTTCAACTTGGTAACAAATGTTGATTGCAGCTAAGTTTCACCACTGTTTTGGTTGAAGGTTGAAATGTAATTTTTTCCCGTACAGGTTCGAAATGATCTTCATTATCGGAAATACTTTAAGTTTCTTCAGGGGATTGTGTATATGTATAACACATTTATTTGCTACCGATGCTAATATTTTCGACTGTACGCACTACAAATCCCAATTTCCACCTTATATCTTCCGAAAAGATATAGCATTTTGATTTAAAACATTGTCTTCATAAGTTTAAAACAAGTGTGTTTTCATCTATCTTACAACCTGCAAGCTCAGTTTTTTGACTTAACTTTCACTCACCGAACAATTTTAGATATCTAAAATTCTTGTAAATATACATATATATATATATATATATATATATATATATATATATAAGAACGGTTGTAATGCCAGTTAACAATCTCTTAATATAAATTGTGCTACTTTTTCTTACCGAAAAAAAAAATCATTTTACTAATGTAATACATTTGCTGCTGGTAGTGGATAACCTAGTGGTACCTGATATATTTTTGAAGCATTTTTTTACGCTTAAATGTGAAATATGATGTAATTACTGCAATAATTTTAGGAGAATATATTCAAGAATTTTCTCCAAAAAAATATTATCGAGAATTTTGCATCTGTACAATAAATTGTGGCGTAATCTAGTACACAATCTTTCCTATAAAGGAAATAATTTTGATAATGGAGTGCTTGATGAAAGCAAGATATAGCGTTACATATGCGACTTTCATTTCTATTCTTGGAAATCCTTACTTTGTGCAATCGATTAGAGTTTAGAAATTTTAGTCGTATGCAAATGAAAAGAGCAGATTTCGAATTTCAATAATCCTTTCTAAACTTCCATCAAGACTCGTCAATAACTTTTAAGACGAAAACACTTTCTCATAGATTTTATTTCTTTTTTTCCAAAAAATATCTTTCAGCTTTTTCTGAGTAAACAAGAATTGATGTTTCTACCTTTTTTCTTCTGTATTTCACAAAACAAATAAGTAAAATAACTTTGTGGGAAGAAAAGTAGAAAGATCAAAGTCAAACACACAATTTCTTTCCTAAAGCTTTTTCGATCAGAATTCTAAATCTTTGAGATTTGATATCAAAGTTTTACGTATTTTCATAAGGCATGATTTACAATTGTTTATGAATATAGATTTTACGTAGTTGCCGTTGACTACATCCTTCCATTATGGATGTTTCGTTAGTAATTGTTATACCTAATAAATAATTTTTAAAAATATAAAAGAAAAAATATATATATATCTAGTAAAAAAAGTAATACGAACTCTGAAAAAAAAAGAAAAGCACTTTTCGATGGTTTGAAAAAGTAAGAAACTTCTTACATTTCCGTGCAAAACCAAAATTTCTTTTTCCTTTTGTTCAATTTTATTTTTTATTTTAATTAATTTACTATACACATACACACAAACATATATAAATATTTTTTAACACGGGCTATGCCCGTGTTAAAAAATGAAAAGACCAGTCGGTTTGCCATTGTGTATATAGTGATAACTTTTTTAGGTGCAAATAATGTTATTTTATTAAAATGTATAGCATTCCATATAATTAAAAATTAGCTGCCCACGGCAATCAGCCGGAGATCCTACACATTTAAGCATTTTTTTTTACAAAACACACACAACAAGAAGTTCCGTCTAGAACTATACGAGCCTACTTTCCCGTATACACCGAATTCAAATTTATAATCTAGATATATCTCTCTCTGTCTTTCTCGTTTAGCTTTAGTTATTAATTGCTTCAAATATACCTTTTTCAACGGTTAATACATATTCATTCAATAATTCATTTATTAAGTCATTCGTGTATTTATTCACTCATTTATTCATTCATTCTTTTGCTTATTCAAATAATCATTCATTAATTCAAAAATATTGTTGAAAATCCCGATCAAAAAATTTCATAGGAAAATAGGCTCGTTAGTTCTGGATTAACTTTCTATTTTTACATGTTCTACGTCATAAGAGCTTTCCGATAAAGTTTGTTCCAAGCAAATCGGTCCGTTACATCAGGAATTATATAGGATTGAAATTTCTCCGTAGGCGGTATGTTAATTTTTTTTGAACTGTTCAAAAATAAACAAAACTTGTTCAAATCATTATTTCACGCCAAGAACTTCTTCCAGTGAGCTTGTTCATGGAAACTTATATCTTGTACCCAGAGTTTACATAATTTGCTTCATTTTCACCCATAGGCGCTAATGTTAAAATTTTTTGAACTGTTCAAAATTGAACAAAAAATTATTCAAATCAAAAAGTAAAATATGGAAATGAGATGTCCTCACCGAGATCTTTCGAATGCAAAAAGAATTTTTCCAATCGGACAATTCGTTCAAAAGTTATTAGGGGGGGACAGACCGACAGACAGACAGACCGACAGACAGACAGACAGACCGACAGACAGACAGACCGACACACTTTTTCCCCATCTAACCCTACTTTCAAATTTTTTATTTTTAAATCTTTATTTAATTACTTAACTTATTTTTGACTTTTCTTGATTTCTAACGATATTTTCACGATACATTAAGCCTTCTTGCATGCTTTATTATTATTATTTTTTACTTTTACGGGAAAGTAGGCTAATAAAAAAGGAAAAAGGAAAGAAAGAAACGAAACAAAACAAAAAAAAAAATATTTGAAAGAAAACTCATTTTGTTTGTTTAGTTCAAGTACCCACACAAAAAGGAAGATTATAATAAATTAGAATAGTTTTAATTAATAAATTTTTAGTACAATTAATTTTTATCTATTATTAATTGGCAAAGCCGGGTCCAGACGCTACGTTTTGTACAACCTTTTGTCTGCGCAGTCTTAAGACTGAATGAAAACGTTGCAGTTTTTTATGCGTCTACATAGTGCAGAGATATCTGTATATTTCACTCAGTTTTGTGCGATATCGTCATGAAGGAGGTACTACTCTGGTCAATTTTGACATGGTGTCATGTTAAAAAAAAAGACTGGAACGTCTCAGAAGAACCCGGCGTTCAAAGTGGTCAAATGATTACATAAAATAAATATTTTCTTTGTTGCCTGTTCTGGTGGTTCGACAACTGCAGCTTCTTTATTTTCATCCATGGTATTCCTAGACTGCCTTGGTGTCTCCTGATCATTTAGGAAATGTAACAAATCAAAGTACCAGAGAGATGCCTTGTAAATTTCGTCTCCAGCCAAAGATCGAATCGATTTATTAACTTTTGCCAATTCTTTCCGGTAAACACTTCTCAAAGAATTAATTATTTACAACTGTTTCTCTGATTGCGGTTGCATCAATGTCTTTGAATTTTTCCACTAAACTCTCATAAGCCTCCCCCTTTTTATCCTTGTCACTATACTCCTTGGATTTGACAAGCCAAATGCGTGGGAAACTTTCGCATAATGCAATAAATTTGTGAGAAACTCCCAAAACAATTGCCGAAAGTCGGCCATTGTCGCTTGACGAATTGAAACTGAGAAACAAAATGAATCGGAAAGGGGTGCTACCGCATACATGTGCCGATTTGTCTGCACAGTTCAAAGACATATGCTTTCTAGCTCAGTTATCGCTGCAACTGTACAGTCTTCGCACCGGACTCAACACTGCGCACTTTTCCAATCTATAAGCAACGTTTTATCTGCAACGTGTTGAACTGCGGAGACAAAAAGTTTTGCAAAACGTAACGTCTGGACCCGGCTTAAAACAGAAAGACGAAATTTTATAGCTTGCAAAAACAAACAGCAGCAAGCAAAGCTTTGAAAGCGGAATAAACCTTTCATCCGAGCTCAAATAGGAAAATAAGATATGTGTTAATTCACTTGCGAAAAAAAAATAAATAAATGAAAGTATAAATAGTAATAATAAGTTGGAATAACAAAAATCGCTATAAAGGATAACATTTCTTTTAAAAACTTCTGTGCAGTATGGAAAATGATCCCGTAAAATACATGTCAAAATAAGGAAATCAAAATAAAGCTGTCAACCACCTGTGAGCCGCAGGAAAAAAATTTCAATTCGTTTAAAAAAAATAATAATCAAAATCCAAAAAAATAAATAAATAAATTAAAAATCGACTGCTCCTCAAAATGCTAAAAACCGCAAGCAATAAATTTTAATTCGTTAAAAGAAACAAGAAGTTCCGTCTATAACTATACGAGCCTACTTTCCCGTATACACCAGCTCCAAATTTATAATCTAACTATCTCTCTCTCTTTCTCGTTTTGCTTTAGTTCTTAATTGTTTCAAATATGCCTTTTTCAACGGTTAATACAGATTCGTTCAATCATTCATTTATTCAGTCATTCATGTATTTATTCACTCATTTATTCATTCATTGTTTTGTTTATTCATTTAATCTTTCATTAATTCAAAAATATTCTTGAAAATCCCGAAAAAAAAATTTCATAAGAAAATAGGCTCATTAGTTCTGGATGAACTTTTTATCTGTACATGTTCTATGTCATAAGAGCTTTCCGATAAAGTTTGTTCCAAGCAAATCGGCCCGTTAGATTAGGATTTATATAGGATTGAAATTTCCCCGTAGGCCCTATGTTAAATTTTTTTTTGAACTGTTCAAAAATGAACAAAAAATGTTCAAATAAATATTTCACGCCAAGAACTTTTTCCAGTGAGCTTGTTCATTGGAACTTGGATCTTGTACCCAGAGTTTACATAAATTGTTCAAATAAAATATGGAAATTAGATGTCCTCACCGAGATCTTTCGAATGCAAAAAGAATTTTTCGAATCGGAAAATTCGTTCAAAAGTTATTGGGGGGGGGGGGGGGGACAGACCGACATACACACTTTTTCCCCATCTCAAAACCCTACTTTCAAATTTTTTATTTTTCAATCTTTATTTAATTACTTAATTTATTTTTGACTTTTCTTGATTTCTAACGATATTTTCACGATACATTAAGCCTTCTTTCATGCTTTATTATTATTTTTTTTAACTTTTACAGGAAAGTAGGCTAAAAAGGATTAATAGTCAGTCGGCATGGTAACAATTAAAATTAAAGTTAATTACTGTGAAAAAGATAATTTCGAACTGCAGAGAAAAATGCTTATAACTTCTTTTCTAGGTAATTTAGAGGATTCGAATTTTCACACACAGAGCGAAACTCCTTCCGGGGTAGTTTTTTACGCGCTTTTCAACGGTATCAAGCTCGAAGCGATGCGATAATTCCTTCCCATAGAAAATGACTATTTTATGAAACTTTCGGCTATAAATTGTAATAAAAGAAGAACAAATTCGAATTTCAGAAAAAAACTCTGCGAGGTGCACACCCCCATGTTCCAAACTAATTTCGTGCCAAATATAATGAAAATCTGTTGGACGGTCTGGGCCCTACGCCGGACACAGACAGACAGACACACAGATACACAGACACACACATACACACACATACTTGCTGCTTTATTATTAGTAGATATATATATATTATACCTACGATTAATCTTGCCTGCAAGTATGGTACTCATATAATCAATCAGCCTTGCATTTCGCCTTATGCGATCGTTCAATGTGCGAAATGAGTTTGGATCACTATCACCACAATTCTGTGTAACTTCCTCTCAAACCAAATCATTATCATTTCTGCGATTTTAACACGGATGACAGGCAAAAAACCGTTAGAAAAAAAACCGTTTGCAATAGAGTTTACCTAAGAAAAAAAATATAAAAAAAGATCACAAACGAATGATTCTACACTGAAAACATTTGATGGTATATTTCATCAAGAATAATTGGACCATCAGTACACATGGCAAATTTAGTGCTTACAAAGGATCGTGTTTTGCTTAATTTTACTATATTTTAGTGCAGTATATGCAAGTAAGCACCAAAGTATAGCAAAAGTAAAAATCCCTTTGTAACTACCATATGATATTACATATATCATTTCACTGACAGCGAGAAACTTTATTCATCTTATAAATAAACATTATTATGAACATATAAATTACATTTTTTATTATTTATAAAAAAATAGCAGAATTAAAACTAAAAGGGGATTGAAGTTTGCCCAACGCTTAATTATGACAACGCTGTTTTTTTTAATTTGTACGTAAAAGTACTCAAAATCACTTATTTTGGTAAAAATATATCAGCTTAGGTATGAAAAAAATGCAGATGGTGTTAAACGTTATATGAGGCAGTGAAGACTAACAATGAATGATCTATTTTGGTGTCACTGTAACCTTCACTCTTGATCAAGTAAATCATAGATTATGATGAACTGCTGAGTGTAAGTGAAGGTAGTTTCAACTGTTTTCATGCAGCGATGTATCATTCTTATCTAATCGATTATTTTATCAAAGGTTCTGTAGTTTTATTTCAATATTGCATAATTAATTGTAAGCGAAGCGATAGATAAAAAGAATTTTTTTGCGTTTGTCAAGTCGAGTTTTAAAATTGCTTTGTTGTAATTTCTGATTATTATAATATTAATTTTTAATTATTTAGAAACCAGGTGCTGATAATAAGAATGTACCTTTGCATTGTTTCTGTGCAATAAGGAGCCCTATTTTTAAGGGGAAAAACTATTTGAGTTTCGGGATGCTCTAAAAGATAAAATTTGCGGTTACCACCGGGCATACTGCGACTAAATTTCACAATTTGCGCTTAAAAACTTATCCGGCAATTGCCATCTCAAATCATCCTTCAAAGTTGGTATAAAATTGAACCATTAAATGGTGTTGTTTCACCATGAATGTGAAACTATGAACCATTTTAATGGTTCAACTTGTACTATCAAATGCTGGTTGCTACTTTGAATTTAATTTCACTGTTCCGTTGCCTTTGAGTTGTTATATCTTGTATTTTAGAACGTTTATGTTTGTTACTGTACAAGAAACAATTAATTACATAACTCGCAAATTATTACAGTGTAAAAAAATCTAGCTTAACATTTCACTACAAATATGGAAAAATGGTGAAATTTAACTGCAACCAACACTTGTTACGAACTTGAACTATTAAATGGTGTTGCTTCACCTAGTTTCACCATGAAACTAGGTTTACCATGAACAATGTGAAACTATGAACCATTAAAATGGTTCAACTTGAGTATGAAATGCGGGTTGCAGCTAAATTTCACCATTTTTTTAAATTTTTTGATCAAAGGTTGATTTAGAATTTTTTAGTGTACTTTAACTTTATATTTGTTGTTAATTTAAAAGCTTATTAATGAATAATATTTTTTATTTGTGCATGGTCATTTTTTACCTCTTCTTTTTAATTATGCTTGATATTTTTTTTCCGTGTCAGGTTTTTAAAAATTACCTTTATTACTAGTTTGTGGCCTAAGAAAAGACCCACACATGTTCAAGCTTTTTAATATTGCTCGAAAGAATATCCGTGAAAATGCATACTTAGAAAATATTTTTAGTACATATTATGTGTTTCTGTTTCCCAAAACATTAAATGCTATATGCAGCCAAGTAACAAATGTATAAAGAACGTCCTAAACATAACAGCCAACTTCTTTATCTTTTCTTATTTGACCGAATAAATGATACCAACTAATTGCAAGTACAAGCTATTTTAGCAGAAACGCGTAACCGATTAGTGTGAAATGCATTTTCGCTTCAGATTGCTGTTATTAAATCAACTGTAAGCGCTGAACATTGATCTATTTAACGCCTAACTTTCTGTGTTAAGTACACCAAAACATGCATGAGTGGATTTTCAAGCTCTTAAGGGGGTAGTAAATTTAAAATGATAGCGCAAATGCACTGCATTTGTGTTTGGATAAGAGGACAATTCTAAATGTTGCCAAATATTCAAAAATACTATGTTAAAACTAAGTAAAATATATAAATAAAAAAATAAAGTAAAATAAATAAGTAAATAAAAATTAATTCTTATTAATTTATGAAAAAAATAATATGTACAAAGAGGGAAAAGTTTTGGAAAGAATAATATTGCCCTTCTAAACAATAAGGTTTCACATACATTTGGTTTTAAAACATTTCATTACTTATTTATTTATTTATTGATTTAAGTATCAATACCATATAGTAAGAGAACTGAACTGTAAGTTATAAGCATATTAGATTTAGTTCATTTTTTTTTATCAACTGTAACTTTTTAGGTATTGGGCTTTAGTGTTTGCATGAGTAGTTGTCAAAAACTACTAAACTAATGCTTTTGGGGAAATCGAATTGTGGCTACTAATAACATCAGACTAATTAACAAAATGGCCACCTAAGATTTTTAGCACTAAGTGTAAATTTTTAAGGACACTAAAAAAATTAGTATGCTTTACTTCAATATGCGGTGAACATTTTCCTGTTGTAAAACATAATTAGATAATTGGAAGGTTTAGATTTTGTATAATTGTTTTAAAGTTTGGATAGATGTTTGGTACTCTGTTCACCATAAATTAGTGCACAAACTAGAACACCCTTGGATATTGAGATGCTTCAACATTTGGAATGGAGCTGACGTGTTTCTACCCAGTGGCATAGGCGGTGCATCACGTTGATACCACACCTTGCATCTCATGTTCGAATCCCGAAATACAGTAGCGCATTTAATGTTATGCTACTCCAAAAGTAAAATAGATCAACTTCTCTGGCTATTGTTTGTACTTAATTCTGGTGCTTATTTGCACTAAAAAAGAGTAAAACTAGTTGTTGCCCGCAACTTCATTCTAGTGGAAATTTTGATGCGCATGTGTGAGAACTGGCGACCAGATTCAAATGTTATCAGTGTGGACGAATATTAAAAAAGGCGTATTTTTAGATGCTGCATTTATGGGCGGTAGAAGTCCTAAATAAAATTAAAGGGGGGTTGATGGCGTAAGATCAGGAACATTATGGCACTGAACAACTTTTCTTTTTCTCTCCAAAATGAGCGTTCAAACGCCCCCCTGTGGGTATTTCTGGGTGGTAATTAGTTTGTGAATTCTGTGCTGGAAATCACAATATTAAGACACAACTATGCACATCGGTAGTTTAAATAAAAATAGCAATTTTTTATTTTAATTTTGACTTAATATTTTATAAATTACCTATTGAAAATGTTTAAATTAAGGTTTCAATATATAAAAATGGTGCACTTGCGTAGGATGGATGGTGTGGCTCTACAGTTATTGATGAAATTGAAAGGGAATCAGCAATGCCTCATAGCTTAAGTGGTAGATTACTCGGCGTGCAACTGAGGCACCTGGGATCGATTCCCTGTCCGAAGCAATCGGCTTTTACTTAATTAGTGCTAAAACTCTATTTAACGAAACTTCATTTAAATACCTGGTTCCTGTAGGATGCAATTGTTATGCTATCTCATAGAAATCCTGCATTTTCCCGGCATAAAAAGTAGCCGATGTCTTTCTCTGTCCTTCTTAACTACCACTTTACAAAAACCTATGTTGATATGTTGTTCTGTGAAAAACGAAAACAGTTCTATCCCACGGGAAACAAAACGTTTTCCGGGATAAAAATTGCTTTTGTGTTATTAATTTGTAAAAATCAGTTAGCCGGGACTGGAACCCAGGTCCCTCAGCTACGCGCCGAGTGCTTTACCACTTAAGCTATCAAGCCGTTACTGATTATCTTTCAATTTAATTTATAACTATTGTGCCACATTGTGTGTATTTATATTTTCGGTATGCACCAGTTTTATGTTTTATATACTTATCTCCCACGGGAAACATACATTTTTCCTCTATAAAAAGTAGCCTATGTGCTATTCTAGATTATAATCTATATCTGTGCCGAATTCCATTCAGATCCGTTAAGCCGTTCAGGCGTGATTGAGTACCAAACATGCATCCAAACTTTCGCATTTATATTAGTACCTTTCTGTATAACAGCAAATTTGCATCATTTTTATGGTGCTACTACGTCTTTAAAAATTTGTATAGTGTAATATGCTAAAAGCAAAGCTTAATTCAAGTCAATTAATTTTGATTTAAATGAAAGCACTAAGAAGGTTTTGACTGCTATGTATTTAAGTATTTTTTAGTCCTAATGTTTATTAGAAGAAATTATTGTTCTTACTTTTATTTCTTGTTTCTAGACAATTAAATGATATTTAGACAGCTATTAACATTACCATTGTATTAAATAAATACTTAAACCTTTTCTGTTGATTAAATACTTATTTGATAAAATTTTAATTTTAACTGATTGGCTAGCCATTTTTTCTTATTCCACCAGAAAAGTCAACTGAATTTTTAAATGTAGTAGTCCAGAATAAAATAAGTATATAAAATGTCAGATAACTTAAATTTAGATAAGCAGAATGATTTTTAGCCGACATCTGCAACTTTAATTAAAAAAATCAATTACCAAATAGACAATTTAAAAATAAATAAATTAATTAATTAACAACTTACTGTGCCATAGAAGATTTCTTAAGATGTTTATTTGATTATGATTAATGTACAAATATTTTATCACCTATAAGATTTTAAAACAATGTAAACATCAAAAGCCTCTTTGTAAACCCTTTTATGAACTGTGCTATTTGTATTAAGAAACTCGCTGGTGCCTCGCAGATCATCTGTGGGCTGCAAGTTCAACAATAAAACATGAAAATGATCTCTCGGTATAAACAAACTCAGGTGTTGCCACTCCAAAGAATTGAAAATGAAAAAATTGGTTAAAAATGGAAATAATGTTTAATAAATAGAAATTAATTTCTTAAAGTCCCATAAGTTACGATAATAAACACAAATATTATATTAGTTTTTCTATGCTAATCTTTAAAAAAAAAATTAAATATCGTTTTACCATAGTTTGTTTTTCGCATGATGTCAGTATCGTATCGGACCGCAAAATTTAATCGTAACTGGTTCACGTTAAGTGAAATACATGTAAAAATTATACTTACATATATATATTATTTCTTTTTATACTATTTCATCCAGACCTGTCTACTCTTTCAATTAAGAAATACAACATGATATTCGATGACGTTTCAAAAGGGTAATACAGGAATGAAATATAAATATTTCTTGACATTTCAAAATGACTTGTTTTTTGTGTTTTGTCCAATCTCCTTTTTCAGTATCCGATATATTACAGATGTAGACAGAAAATTCTTCTCGTCAGTTATAAAACGTGAAAAAAAGTTCACTTTTATATTCTACTTATTGTTTAAACATCAAAGTCAGAATATATAGTTACATACATATATATAATGGTTACTTCAGGATTAAACGGCAGGCAAGCTGTGGGTTGTTGAAAGAGGTATCTAGTTATTATCGATATGTCTTTTGTACAGCATAAAGCATACATAAGCCTACTTTCATGTGTTTTATGCACTTCCATTCCTTTTGTTTAAATGACAGTTTTTGTTTATGGAGTTTAGTACAATTGGTATTTGGATTTTTGTAAAAAAAAAATTAGGAGTTTCAAAATCTACCTTTACAACCTACGAAAAGAGTACACAATGCTAACTAACTTTTAATGTCATATTAACAGTATGATTTTGTTACAATCATGACACGGGCGTAGACTGCAAGATTGAAAACTAAACTGAGTATTTCTATCTTTCAAATCATTTACAATCAAGTTACAGGAAACACTATTGTGTCTCTTATATTTTCCGATTAAATATAAATGTTTAACGCCTTTTAGGTTCTCAAATTTAATCGATCTGGTTTTTAGCTTCAGGAGAATTCCAGTCTTCTTGCAAAGTCGAGCAAATTTCATTCCATCATTTGTGACGCATTTCCCGATCTTACACACGTGTACGCTTCGGGTCATGAAATGACGATGGCTCTTTAGTTTTGATTGGCCTCCTTTCTAACATCGGAGGATGGATTGTTATGCAAGTGCATATAAACCTTATAATACTTCACCAGATGATTAGCGATGTTCTTGCGTTTTTTGCTAGTAGGCTCTTGCGGTTCTTGTGCCAAGCAGGCCAAAAGCTCCTAGGGGCTTAGCTCTCTTGTTGTCCATTATGAAATTTCTACCGCCTAGAGAGCATTTTGTCTTTACTTGAATTTCATCTTCACCTGCTCGCCAAAGTCACATAGTATATATTCACCAAAGAGCATAATATACTAATTTGAATTAAGGTATTATTATTATATATTTATTTATTGGTGTCTGCAAACTTCAACTTAGTCTGCGACCTAGGACTCTCCAAATGGATCCTACCGAATTTCAAGAGAGTATCCCTGTTTACTATAACGTGATCAGGAAAGTATTTTACACTTTCACATACCCTTTTTGTTGATCAATGACAGCCTCAATAAACTTGCATTATAAGACGCTTACTGTAATATGTCCTGCATATTGGAGACAGTAAAAAAATTGGAAAGGCAAATATTAAGTCCCAAACTGAGGAAAACATTTTCACTTAATCTACATCAGATTTTATATAATATATAATCAACATTTTTTTTATTAAGATAAAATCTTAATTCAATGCTATCAATTCAAAAACAAAATGACTTTCGCAACAACTGCAACTTTGTAACTATTACAAAATGCTGTAAAAATATCAGTGCTTAACAAATAGCATTTGACTAAACGTATTCTAAAACACGTATATTTAAAATTTATTCGGCGTATTGTAGAGCAACCGTTTGAGCATAAAAAAGATTTTGATATATTCAGTATTTAGGAGCCTTGCTTTTAAATATATTTAAAATACAGCGTGTTTCTAAAAGAATATAGGGGTTTTAACGGATTGTAGTATTTATAACGTAATACTTACAATATACAATCATAGTTATAGCATGAAATGAAACATCAACTCAAACAATTCTGTTTGTTGGTACGCACATGTGCTAGAAAGCCTCTGCGCATGCGCTAGAAAGTTCTAGTAGCAAAAATGGCTACTAGTGAACAGAAAATCTTTTTTGTGTTCTGCTGTTTGAAAAGACCGAATGTGAAGTTACTGTGGGACGTGCATTAAACATTAAGTTCAGATGTGGTCACCCAAGCCTTAATAATATCTATAGATGGTATCATCAGTTTCGGATAGTGATAGTTTGCACATCACTACTCGAACGCTAGGTTTGGCCGCAAAGAGCATAGCTTGTTTAGCATGGTATCCACACTCACGTGATCTCACGCCATATGATTTCTGCCTGTGGTGGTTCATAAAGGATCAAGGGTATGTGCCTCTACTACCAGCTGACCTACCCGACCTAAGAAACAAGATTGAGGCAACTGTCGCAACAATTACTCCACAAACACTGAACAACATTTGAGAAGAACTGGACTTTCGACTTGACGTGCGCCGTGTGACGAAAACTGCTCACATTAAACACTTATAAGTTTTTACGTAAAACTGTTTGAGTTGCTCTTTCATTTCATGTATGAATTATAATTTTGCGTTTTACGTTATAAGTAGTACAAAGCGTTAAAACACCGATATTCATTTAGAAACACCCTGTATTAACTTCGCAACTTGAAAAAAGAACTAGTGAGAACCTAAAATGTTTCCCACATCTTATTGTCACTCTATTTTCTCTCTGAATTGAAACTGAAAATAGAGTGAATGAAAGAAAAGATGATTACACAGGAAGAAATGTTCAAAAGAATCCACAAAGTACTTGACCTAAATTGCGTGCTGTTTCTCAAGTGAATCGGAAATCGTTATCGATATATTTACAGCATTGAGTCGGTTTAACTGAAATGCGGTTTGCTCTTTAATATTTGCTTTATTTTTCTTCAAGTAGTTCATCCGAACTGCCCTCATCGATCATTTACCTGCTTTTATTCCATGAGTGTTTTGACATTTTGTGGGCTACTTCCATTATGTGAAAGTAAATTAAAGTATTCCCCGAACGTCAAAATATTGCAAATTTCATCTTTGTTTAATAAAAGCGAACATCATAAAACTGGTATATATTAGCTTATACGGAAGAAGTTAAATTGATTCTGTTTATTATAATATGTGATATTCTTCGAGTTTAGCACGGAATTGGGTTACATTAATAGCTAATGTAAATCCAAGCATTTTGATTAAATTGAAACGATATATATATATTAGTTTCAAATTATTGTTAAAGCGGTTTTATATTTTCTTCGTCGAGTGTTCAGGATGTTATAAAAGATTTGGTTAGTTCGTTGTGGTGTTGATGACGAAGTTGGTTATATTCTAAATCAAAACCGGCTATCGATTAGGAAAGTCGGAACCTTCCACTTATATAACACTTCTTTTTAGAATCATATCATATGTGTTTAGAAAATTAGATACAGGCCCATGAAATGAATGATGTGTCAGACTCGTCATTTAATGTCAAGGGGTTAAGAGAGTTGATGTTGTTGAGACATAGCTAGTAGCAAAGAAGTATTTACAAGAAGAAATCACGATTACAAATCTTACAGCAATCTATTCCGTATCAAACGCGTTTTTTCTTGAAAAACCTGGTTGAGTCTTGTATTTTTCCCACCTATGCACTTCACACTTACTTATTGACTAATAAAAATTTAAAGTAACGTTAAACAAGAGCTTAAGCCTTTTCTCTCTTTTATCTTTAAAAAAAAAAGAATGTAAAGATAAATGATTGTTAAGATATGTGTTCTTTGACACTTAAAACCTAACACAAACTACCGTAGTGTCCAGAAACATCTACTGAGAGTCATTTCATTCCCTAACTAGCAGTTTCGGAACGCCAATAAAAAATGAGTCGTTTCGAAAGCAAGTTGATGGAACTGAGAGAAAATCAAGAGAAATACAGAGAAAGGCAACATTTCTTGGACGCTAGGAAGGTTATTGACACAGTGGCACTCTTGGGACGTCTTGCCTATTAGCGGGACAAGTTAGCGAGTTCATTCCTTACATTACTTCTGCGAATTTTCTAAGCAATTGCGTAAGGGAAGACGAAAAGTTTTATCGTTGTACAAATTATTATCCTTTTGTGCAAGTACTTTTATATGCATGCATTTGTTAAAATAATCTTATCCATTCAAAGTGAAAGCATTGGGTTTTATCGCACTTACATAATGCTACATAATATAACATCCATTCCAAAAAAAAAACAGAAAAATGTAAAGAATCATAATACGCCACTAGAATCCTTTTTCTACCATTCGTAATGCTTCTATAATCAGCAAAAAGTTATAACAAATGCAACAGAGGAAAGCGTTACAAGTCGGTGCTAAACAACAAAACTTTTTACTTACGATATTCCTCTGACTTATTTATTTTTTAATTTCAAGTCTAAATTTTACTGGTAAGTTTCGTTTATCAGTATGCAACTTTGCCTGTCGAAATCTTTCCAGTGAACCACAATTGCATATATTTCAGTAAATGTATACTGAAGTGTAATATGGTTGACTTTTGAAGCTCTTATTATAGCAAGTTGAAACGCAAAAGCAGATAGCTAACGTTTCCAACATGGCATCTGCTACACTTCACCTTTTCAAGTTCATGGCTCCTGCCTGTAACTTTTCATTAAAATTAGGAAATTCCTTCTTCGATAAAAATATACTTTTCAAAAGAGCGTCTAAACCTAAACCAGTCGTTTGCGAAAACTTAATTGTATCTATCTGAGCTAAGCTAAGCATTTGTTTTTAAATAAAGTATTTTTAACTTTAATGGAATAACAACAATCATTTTGCTTTATTAGTTCATGAAGAGGGATGAAATGTTACATTGATATCTTATTCCATATTTATTAGTATTTCTCTTTCCTACTTTCCTGAATCTTGACAAATAAATGACTGGAAGTGCAGGTTTATTATCTTCCTCTTTTTTTTTTATATTGTTATGTTTGTGATAACGAACATGTATTCTAATAAAATGATCGTTTTATGCGACGATTTTGAAGCAAAGTAGATATATATATGAAATCAGAAACAAAAAAAAAAAAAAAAAAAAAAAAACTATCAGTTTTACCAATTTATTTTATAGATCGATACATACATACGTATGTAGATATATAGTATATAAATATATATATATATATATATATAAATATATATATATATATATATATATATATATATATAATATAGATAGATAGAGAGATATCTAGATATGGATATAGATACATAGATGGATATTAATAATTACTATTATTACAGGCAACTTGCAGGTAAATATTAAAAATGTAAAATAAAAAGGATATTGATGTTACAAAATGCAACGAGATGGAAAATGTGCTAATTCTGAGAGATATTGTTTTCCTGTATACTTTATAACACATAAATTTAACAATTTTGAAAGTGTGGAATTAAAAATACTATACAAAATACGAAACAATTATCTATTCAGCGTTAAATTCCTGGAGTATAGAGATTTTAAAGGTAGTTAGAAAAGTATTGTACTTTCTGAATTCTTCTAGGTATTGCGAGAATGAACAGATCCCGACACAATTACTTCGACGTCTAAAATCAATCTAACTTACTTTCTTTCCAACGCCAATTTTTAAAAGTTTTTATCATGCTTCCTGCTTCATCCTTTCTCGATTACCGTTTTAATCTTGATTGTATTCGCTTCTGTTATTTTTTTCCTTTGCGTTATTTGTTGCTTATATTTATGGGCATAATACAAACAAAAAATGATAATTTAAAAATATTTAAAAGTTAAATATGAATTTTAAAGTCAATGCATAAATTAATATTCCACAATTAAGTGTACTTTTATTTCTCCATAGTAACAATTTATCAGCAGAATTTAAATCTAATATAAGGTAAAAATACGCGTTTTTTTGTTAATATTTAAACAAAATAAAACTCTGCTTTGTAATGAAATCAATAATAACAATGATGATGATGATGACGATGACGATGATGATGAAGACGACGACAACAACAACAACAACAACAACAACAACAATAATAATAATAATAATAATAATAATAATAATAATTAGTTGTCGATTTTTAGTTTTAATTGATTAAAATGTAATGCTAAAGAAAGAGAAAAAGAGATGTTGTATGCGTCCAACTTATAGTGGAGTATAGCAACCTTCACTGGTACAGTACATATAATGGACAAAGTAATATGAGTTTTTGAAAAGTTTAAAAACATGATCCTGAAGAAAAGCATTGCTGGTATTACTGTTAAATATTAGTTTTTGAATAAGGGGGGAAAGAAAAAAAAAGGGGTGGTCGTGATCGTTATAGCAAAATTTTAGCACATAGGTTCAACTCAATATTGCCTGGCAGACTATATTAACACGTACACACCTTTATAAACAACTAACAATATTTATTTTTCTTACATTATCTATAAGTCATATCAAACAAAAACCTACCACATGTTAGACAAGTTCACGATGTAAGGGAAGCTACACATAGTATAACATAGATAACACTTCATTAACAAAATGTCATGGCACACCATAAAAATAAATTTAAAAAAAAAAAGTTTAGAATTATTTAATTGGACTTATTGCCCTGGCTATAAATTGGGAATTCATACCTAATTTTCACAGGGATCAGGTACCTGTAGGAATACGGTTGGAAATCGGGCCCGCGAAAGCTGAAAAAAATAAAAGGAGAGAGAGCGAGTTTCTTGTGGTCAGGGGTTTTTATACCCTCCGACCAGCTTAAGAAAATTTACAACTTTCTACGATGTCCGTAGTAAATCAGGCGTGAAGGTGACAGAGGTCAAATTCACCCCCTTCTTGCTACTGGCGCGAAGAAGGGAAAGCAAGACTCAGGGGAAAAGAAAGTAGCCAAAGAAAAAGGGAAGTATGCGCCATGAACAATCTCAACCGAATAAAACATATTAAAATTTATACAATTAAAATTCATTATACAATAATTAAATTCCAATACATAACATTACTACTAATACCAATAATAAGAATAATAGTAATAAATATAACTAAGGGACTAATTATTATTGGATTAATATATTGTTTATTAAATTTTGAAATAGCAAAATACACTTTCTAAAACCATTTAAATAAATAAGCGATTCTATAACGAAGAAGGGATTTTGCTGGGCTATGAAATATAATATCAGTGTAGAGAACCTCAGGAAAAATCATTCAAAAACCTTATTCCATAAAACTTGTCTTGCTCTGATAAAAAGCTATTGAAAACATTTCATTAATATTAAACACGTTATGATACTTTCTATTGGGAAAAAGGGTGGCAAAATGACAAATGACTTAATGTGATGAACGGCCCTTCAGAAATTACTAGTTCAGCAAAACGTGCATTTGATAGATTTAGTATTTATACTTTTTACATCATTTATTAAAAAAACAGAGTTGGTTAATATTTTTCTTGCTATTATACACAATGAAAACGAAAAATATGTCCAGAACTAAGAGAGCCTCACCGTTTATCAGCATCGATTTTGTTACATTCCGTTCTAAGAGTTGAAATAATAACGTGAAAGCAAAAAAAGGAAAAGAAAGATGCATCGTCTAAAAATGAAATGAAAGAAATTAGAAAAAGAAGAAAAAATAAGTCGACACACTACTGAGTGAAACTGGAACTTACAATTAGTTATTTCGTGTTACAAATCAATAACGCAACTGAAGAGTTATATTTAGTAAACCTTCTACAAGAATTAGGACCTGTAAAATGTTTTTTAATGAATTTCATAATGATCTGAAAGCTTAAATTGACAGTATTTCTTTACTGGTGTTATGGACTTCGCAAGTCTTACCCACAGGGGCGCCATAATTTTTCCCGGGTTGGAGGGTCGTTCTTACTCGTATGGTTACTCCCCTCTCTGGTTGCGGTACGTCTTTTACCAGAAAGCTGATGGTATTTTACATAAAAATATACTATTACGAGAACTATTTAAAATTTATTCGCTTTAGATTGAATTAAGATATGTTATTTTTTCAGAATAATATTTTTCTGATAAATATATATCAGAAAATTCTAAAATCGAACACAATAAAGTTAATTCAATTTTTCAACTTTCTAAGTCATAACTGTTACTACTACGCATATTTACTCCTTCTGTTTTATGATAGTATCTCCCCTATTGATCCACACTATCAACATTCCAAGTATTTCTAAAACTATTGCCTTTCTCGATCGATTCAAAGTTTTGAGAATAAGAGATGTGCTGAGCCAGAAGCATATTGTGTTTCAAAATCAATCCGTCTCTGCTTAAAGTACTGCCTTACTCCTGGGATTTCATTTCATATCTAACATATATGTCACCGTTTCGTTACTTTTACTTGAAATTTCATCTACCCCATTGCATTTTTATTTTTCTTATATTTTATTAAAAGTGATGTTAAATCATACAGAAACTAAAGAAGCCTACTTGCCCATGAATCAACATAACATTTGTAGCACATTGTCGTTGTCTCTCTTTCGTTCAGGGTTCGATATTAGGAAGTAAAGGTTGGGCGTTTAGGCCTAGCTTTTGTGTTCTAGTTGCCAGAAATGATCTGCTAGGCGTAACTTTAAAATAATCCAAATTGCTTGGGCAGAGATAACAACTGGTAACTAGGAAGACAGTTGTGCAATTGTTAAGAAATATCGCAGAACATCACAACCTTACTAATAACATTATTGATAAGTAAGAGAAAAGTGCTCGAAATTCAACTTCTAAAAGTAACTTTTGAGAAGATGGTAATTTTACTTAAGTTTCTGAATCAATATAAACGTCTACTTTAATCATTGTCTAATAAAATTAAGTTAATTGGATTAACTATTTTATCCAGTGTTATTTACAGTCCAGTGTAACTTCATTTGTAAGTAAAAAATTCACAATTCCAAATTCGAAGGTCAAGAAGTTACGATAGTCTTTATAGGTATCGTAAAAACTCAAAATACAGAAGATTGAATGACGTATATAAAAATACAACTGTATAAAGCTATGCCAGATTTCAAAAAATAAATAAATGAAAAATGACGACTTGGTGAAAAATTGTGGTTGTCAAACTAAAAGCTTTTTGAAAGGTTAGGCGTCAAAAGTGGCAACTGGATATGAAATTGCGATCGTCAAACGGGAATTATTAGTTGCAAAATACACTAACGACCGCTAATTTCGAACCCTGCTTTCGTTTTACTTAAGTTGTAACTTTTAACTTATTCCAGAGATACTTTTTTAAGGGCTGAAGCAATTATCTCAAAACTAAAGATTTTTTTTTAATGGAGAAAACATTCCAAAACGAAATAATATTCATTCTCTCAAACGGTCATCGAACACGCTTCGTATTCGAATAATTTGCAGCAGTCAATACTTTTAGTAGGAGCATTATGAGATCAATTTTTTCCTTCCGATCCCTCTTTTTTCAAAATCTGTAAGAAGATGTGTGGGTGTAGATCAACTTACAGTAAAATAATTTCCCTTCATAAAATTTCCCAACTGAATAAATAAGGGAATTACAATTATGTCGACATGTATGTTATGTCCAGAGGGAAATGTATTCATTTTTTCCCAGTGTCTCAGTGAAAAAATAGACTAAAAATTTGGATTAAAAATGAAATTTTTTCCACTTTCAATAATTATTTGTTTACAAACGGAATCGTTTGAAGATATCTCTTTTGTGTTAAAAATGAAACACTTTCAATTAATTGAGTCTATCAATTACTCTCATACCTTCGTCAATGTTATGTCCTTGAAAGAATTATTGAACTATAAGATTGTTTCTTCGCACTTCATAAACGCTTCATTCAAAACGCAAAATTTTGGAGCAAGTTCGCTGGTTTTCAAGATTTATGTAAGGTTGACAAATCGCCGTAAAGTCAAAAAAAAAAAAAAAATCATGTTTGACAAATAAATGAATAAATCAATTATTTAAGGAAACCAAAAGTAAAATAAAAGAATAGAAAACATTGATGTTTTTAAAATATAACGAAAACTTGTACAAATTAAAATCGAAACACTAGAATGAATTGGTTTGCCGAGCTGTTTTGAGCAATCTTTGCTTTCAGAGAATCAGACTATTTTCTCAGATTTTTTTAGTGAGAGGGGGGGGGGGATAGACTGACAGATACGCAGTCTGGCCAAATCCCAAAAAAGCTGGCCATAATTCGAAAATATTTTCAAAATTCATAAAGTTAGTACTCGGGGGTTTTTGGGGTCGCTGATCATGAATTCGAAGTCAAAATTTGAAATAAAAACCAAATGGCGGATTTTACAGTGTGGCCAAATCCCAAGAAGCTTTTAATGTCGAAAAAATGTCCTCTCTCGTCAGGCCACATGCTTCATGTTTATCAGCGACAGATTCTAAAATTGGAAAATATAATATCTATATAGATGGATAATTCCATATTTAACCTTGTTACTATTATTCATTCAAAAATATTATTTTAGAAGAAAAAGCGAATATTCATAAAAGTGAATTACGTATGATACGAAATACGAAAAATATAGTTGAGACGTCAAAAACAGTTGTATTGCTATTTTTCCACTTTGAACCCCAATTACTATACGAATCTGGCAATGACTTCTATATTTTTCTCTTGGTGTAGAACTTGATACAATGAAAACCGCAGACGAATTCAAGAAAAAGAACAAACAATTCCTCTTCGTTAATGCACGAAATTCAGAAAACTATGTTTTGCATTGCAAGAACTCGCACCAATGACACAGGGGCAGCTAGAGGCAGCCAGTTTAAATTGTTTTCATTCAATAATACGTGGTACCTCCTTTAAGGGACACCTCCGAAAAAGGGACACCTCTAATTAAGGGACACTTTTTCTGGACCCAGTTCCTTTGAATAGAGACTGCAATGTATTTACCTCTGAATAAGGGACACTCTATTTAAGGGACATTCACAGAGAAAAATTTACAAAGTTCTAGTTATATCGATAAGAAATATTTACTGGAAGCAGAATTTTTTTTTTCTAAAAATTAACTTCTGACATGGTTGGTGTGAGTCCTAGAAGCATGTCTAAAGAAACAAGTGTATTTTAAAGTGCTTGTCAAAACCTATTTGTAAACTGTAAAGGCTTTTCCCTCTTTTGTACTATGGAATACATGTGTGTTCAGCATTGACAGACAGTACCCGGTTACCAACAAGTTTCTTATGCAAGGAGTGAAAAAAGTACACTAAGTACACTAAAAGTATACTGTGTCCCAAATTACGTACTTTAAAACAAAACCCATCGGAAAGATTACTTCAAATAAATTTCTGTAAGTTACAAAATTTTTCCAATGCGACATTTATGATAACATTTTAGTTTTCAATGAAAAACTTTTAATTTCAATAATTTCGACCTATAATTTGTATACATGAAACATTTTTAGTATTCAAGCTTAAATGGTAACACTTGATTATTATTAAAAAGTTAAACTAAATTCAGTGTATGTGTATGAATCAATTTATGAACCTCCAACGAAGGGACACCTCTATTTAAGGGACAAAATTTCCAGTCAGTGTCCCTTATTGAGAGGTTTTACTGTAGTTCCATCTACAACATGCAATCGGTCAAGTCACAGAACTCTGAGGAATAATCCTACGTTCGATTTCGTACAAAAAATTCGTTTATTGTTATCGCATAAACTATTATTATCAATTTTGTGTTACATAATGATTTTTTACTTACCTGCAGCTGCTGATTCCATTGTAAAAAAAACCAAATTTGTTGATTTTTAGAGATTTGGCGTCCTCTTGAATATATCGTTGAAATATTTGCTTACTATACGACGCATCTAGCTCGATCGAGGGTACACTTTCAACTGTATTACAGAAGCAGGTATAAGGGATAATGCACGCTGGAGTCCGGAATTCGACCTACTGACCCTTACCCAGCCTAACCCCCGACTCGAAATAACCGGAACGTAAACTTTATGTTTCGAATTTTGGCCAGCTTTTTGGGATTTGGCCCCACTGTACGACAGACTGAGTCATATACATTTCACATAATATACTTTAAAATTTTGATTTTTTCAAAATTCATTTATCATATATGTAGGTATATATATATATATATATATATACGGCTGGATTCTGATTAGAGGAAAATTTTTAAACTTTTAAGTCGACTATGTATGCGTAGCATCCTGGCTTGTACATAGTTTATATATTCTAGACATAATCAGTACTAAAATTGTGTTTTCATTCTGCAGAAAGATGTATTATGCATCTTAAAAATACAGAATCAACTATTTATAAAACAGTGTTATGCATAGTAATGAGAAACATAAAACTGATACTTTTTATGCAATGATTCGAAAGCATTTGCCACGGGCAGAAGCGAATTAGGATAACAAGTTTATAAAAATATCATTCTTTATTTTTCCTCCATAAAGGAGAGTTGGAAGATGAAACCTTGATGAGTTTTAAATTGAGAAAGCATTTGGGTTTCCGCGGAATAAATAAGATTTTCAGTGAATAATGCTCGTAATTTACGTATTGAATATGGATTTCTGCGTGATATCTACTGGATGCTACAAAATCTATGCTTTAAAATAATCATCGAAAAAAACTAGGTTTTCAGGAACACAAATTTGAAATGTTTCTTTTTAAAAATTGTGTTGAAATATGCTTATATAAATACGTATATTTTGTATTTTACATTTTACATTAAGTTGTGATTCTATTTGTATTGTTACTGTTACATTGCTACGTTTTATCTACTGCATCAAAAGCAGTTCCATACTTGAAATTGAAAAGAAAAGTAGATTTCTTGGCCTTTATCAAAATTAATTAAAGTTGAACGCTAAAGATTTATTTGTTGATCAAACAATACTACGTTTAAAACAATTTAAAGAAGTATACGTGTGACGATCACAGTTTTCAGTCAGCTTCTTTTTCTCTGTTTGCAGTCATGACTATCTTAAACGCATTGAAGAAATTTTACAACGACATCAACAGAGGGAAAAATAATCATTTATGTTATCAACAATCGTAAGTAGTATAATAATATCGCATCCTCATTATTGCGAAGACTATTTCATATTGCTTTAAATTTTCATATATTTATTTATTATTCTTTAAATTTTCATTATATTATTAAGTTAAGATAAAAACTAAGCGTCCCACAGCGGACCAGTCGGTAGAAGCTCGGTTCCCGCAGAACATCGAAAGTGACGGAGACTGGGTTCAAACCTTACATGTAAGTACCTCTAAAAGGGGCGGAAATCGGACTCCTGCCTCTAAGGGCCCCGTTAGCCTCAGGAGCAGTGCATCTATTCTTCGCGCGAAGACACGGCAACAACATGAATATTAAGCATGATACTTACACCCATCAAAATGCCGGAATAATGACTTGTAATAAACAAACACTGTATCTGAATCTGTGATGTCAAAATATTATCATAGGTATAAATACACTTCGTTTTTTTTTATAATCGCTTAATCTGATCACTTCTCATGTCTACCATGTTATTTTCTACCAAGAGAGTGCCGGCAATCATAAGCACTTCCGTTCTTGCTGATCTCCGAAATCACTCACCCTATTTTCAACTTTAGTGTTTGAAATACATCACTTTGAGTGGTTCTTTCATTCTAATTGTTACTCGAAATCACAAGAATGTAGCAAAAGCCTCTATCCATCTCACAGCATCCAATACGGGGATTTGTGACATCATTCAATTAAAATAACGTGAATGCAATCGGATAGGATTCAAAAAGGAACCCTGAATGAGTTAGTTTGCAAACATATGTATAGAAGGTTTTCTCTTTCGCACTGCTTTTCAAGATATCTTACTATACTAATTAGTAAAAAATACTTGTCATCGCTTTTTTCTTACCATCACGTGACCTCTTCCCCTATCTCAGAGGATCCAGCACCATCTGGTGCGGCCCAGTTGAAATAGAAAGGCATTGACGTTTTCATGTGCATATATACACTAGACGGTCACTTAAAAAGTATTTTTAGAGAACATTATGATTTGTTATTCATTTTCAGTTAGTGCATGAGGCAATGTCGTTGAATTTGGATGAAAGGGACCCCGATCCGAACCCCCTCCCCTTCAGCAGGCGGTCAAGGGGCGCTCGGTTAAATTTCAAATTTATGACATTATTCTGGGAGCTGGGGGCTGTGGGTCACTTTCTTCATGCTCGGAACAAGGAGTGCGGGGCAAAAATAGGTCAAGTTAACCCACTTTTGCACACCGGACTCTCCCCTTCAGAAATTTCTAGCTGCACCCCTGATAGGAACTATAATATTATGGAACTGTTAAATTTCCTTCCTTAAGAATTCCAGTTGACTTACACAGAAGTTGACTTGCTAAATGAAGAAAAGCCGAAATCAACAATCATCAACTTTCTACATGCTGATGCAGATATATTGCCATATAGATTGCAGATAAGAATTATGAAATTATTTAATCTAGTGTCGCCAATTTGGTCTTTTTTCAAAATGCGGCAACTTCAAATAACGATTCAGGAGGTATGTACAAAACATGTAAGATATACAAAAATGACTTCATTAGGAATTATAATCTAGTCACTATCTGAAAAAAAATTGACCGTGATAGGATAATCTAATAAATTACTCTTTTGTTCAAACTCAGTGGATAATGCTAAGCATAAACAGTTAAAAAATATAATCTTTTAAAAGCGACGCAAAAAAGTACTCATTTAAAATGACTTCCAAATAATCCTACTATGTCTTGTTGAAGTTCCAAATGTCAAGAAATGCAATACGAGTTGTGACAGAAAAAAATGGAAAAAAAAGACAGAGAAAGATTTAAGAGAAACCTTTTTCTTCCGTAATTACAAGAAAGGAAAAGAACATTCTTTGTCCAATCCAATCTATTTCTTCATCAATACTGAATTAAGGGACATTCGCGAGTCATATTAGGGGACATCGAATCCTATTATTTCTGAAGGAAGCAACTTTTACTTTTCCATTTATGACGTCTTTATCCAATAAAATGTAATTTCTTCAACGATTCTTGTGCAAAAAGGGTGAGATTTGAAGAAAAAAATAGAAAAACCAAAATGAACTTTTGTTTTGTAAGATAAAATAATTCAGTTAAATTATAAAATCTAAATGTCAGTTTAAGCACATTAAACAAAGTCATATACATATGAAGAACATCACTGATGGAAATAAACAATATATAATCACAGTTTAATGTATTAAATTTTAAAATTTTACTCTTAAATCTAAGACTCTAGATGCTATACTTACTAATAAATCTGTCATCTTCTTATAAATAGTACAAAAAGAGTACTGAACTTCAAATTAAAAACAATATACAGCTTGGAACTCGCATTTTAAATTATTATGAGACGTAGAATTACTGTTAAGAATGCTTGTGATTCTTAATAAAAGAGTTTCACTTTTCTTATACGCATTTTAAAAACATAAGGGAGACTGGGGTACAATGGTCCACGGGGTAAAATGGACCACCCCTATTATCTATATTATTACATTCTTCTAATCTTTCATATTTTGGTACATAGATGGTAGCATTAAAACAGTGATAATTACTTTGCAATTGTGTATCTAGGTGACAATTTAGCCGTTTTGTTCTATAAAGTTGATTTGTGGTTAGCAAACATAAATATTTTCATCAAAACTTATAGTCTTTTCTTCATTCAAGAATTATGATTTGAAAGATATTACGCAGCAAAATAAAAATATAAGGTCTTATATTATTATATTCAATGTAACTAAATTAATTTAATAAAAGTTTTATTATTATTTTTGGACAATTTTCGCTAGACTTCCACATAGGGTAAAATGGACCATGGTACATTTTACCCCATTTATGCATTCCATGTACTTTTTCTAGTTGATATCATGTGTGGAATTAAAAATTAATAAATTATTTATTTTTCATGAGTAAATTAATCAATGATTCATGTAATGTGCATTTGGAAAAACAATATGTGTATTATACTTTCAAATGTCAAAATTAATCCTAATTAGACCTAAAAGAAGAGTAAACATCCATTTAATTTTAATCCAGGTTTCTTCTGATTAAGATTTCATCCAGTTGATTTTGAATATTTACACTTTTACAAATATTCAGTTAAAACACGCTATAATTAAATATTTCTATAAAAAATTGTATGACTTTTTAGATTATAGCTACATATATTATATATATATAAATAGAGATTAATTTTAAAAGTTACAACTGCAACACAATAATTTCACAGATCATATACTTAAAATAAACAAAAAAAATTCAAAAGATTAAACTAATGTAATAATTAGGTCATTGCAAAGAATTTATTTTTATTTTTTCATTTCATTATCATTTAAGTTATTACAAAGAACATATTTTTCAGAAGGCAGTAAAAAGTGTTCAGAATGATAAAATAATCTATTCGTTCAGTCTGCAACATTCAGTCAAACATTCCACACACAACCCTTCTTCGTTATACACAAAATTATTAAGTTTCTGTATGAATGGAACTAGAAAGTGGTAATAAATCAGCCATTAGATTTGCTCCAAACTATACGCATAACCATATATTTTCTAAAGAAGAAGAAATAGTCTTCCAGACCCCACGATGCCACAAAAACACAGCAGACTTTCAGTGACACAAAAATCTTTTGATGTATCATTTGCAAATTTCAATGTGCGGTAATTTTGCGCTTTATAACGTGCATAAATTGAAGCAATGAATAAACCAATATAATATTCCTTTATATTTTGTACTGTAAAAGAATGTACAACATTATATTTTGAAAAATTTGCCTGTGGGGTAAAATGGTCCACTTTCTCACTTTCTATTAAAAAAATTATATTAAAAAAAGTATGCATAACAATTAATTTTATTGACTATATTATAAAACCTAATATATAGGTGATGTGCATGGATATTTTCAGGCGTAAGAAAACATTACTTTGAGTGTAAGTACTGAAAATTGTCAAAAGTGGTCCATATTACCCCAGTCTCCCCTATAGAAACAAAACTATAAAAATTATATATTTTTGCATTTTGCTTATGTTTTCATACTTTCTTAAAACTCCTACTTCTTCGCCACAAAGGTAGCGAAAACATACTCGGGTTTGAATAATTATATATATATATATATATATGTGTGTGTGTGTGTGTGCGTGGTACTTTAATTTAGGGTTAAGTATGCAATTTATTTTTTATTTCTTCATTATGTCAAAGCCGTTTTCGAGATTTTTCTCCAAAAGTATTGAATCGATTTATTTGTGACTTTGTAAACATATTTATTTCATTAGTTGGCAATATATCTCTAAATTTAAAACTTTGGAGGTTCATTGAACTCTCTGTAATGAAGGAAAAGTTAGACAAAGTTTTCAAAATGAAGAAAAATCGAAAGCTATAAATGTCTTGAGGAAGTGACTTTTTAGCTGAAATATGGGGTTTTTATGGGGTAAGGATACTAAAATGAATTAAAAAAGACGCATTCAAAAAGTGTTATGATAATTTACATAAACATGTTTAATTGCAAGAAGATATAAAGAAAGTTACAAAATAAATAAATACATAAATAAATAAATAAATATGACTGGTTATTTTGCAGTACAAAGAAACAAACAAAGTTTGCTTACGGCCGATAAGTTTAATTTAATATTTTAAATATTTATGTTTATAACTAAAAGCAATTATTACACTTTCGTTTAAAAAATTCCCACACGAAAGCGTTAAATAAATACTTCAAAACTAAACGTTAATATCCACTAAGCATTAACGACGTCACTACACCACTAAGCATTAACGTTGGCACTAACAACATTCGTTACGCTTCAAAACTGAATATTTAACGGATGGAACACATTTTCATCTGAATATTTAAACAAAGCGTCTAAAAGTTATGAACTAGTTCGCAAAGCACATTTTGCAAAATCTCCATACGAAACTGTTTTACTAGTCAAAAGCTTGAATTAGAGAACATAATTTGAATTATGCTTCTGACTAAATAATGTGTTCAAAATGTAAAGCTAGAAATTAAACCTTATTTTGAACAATTGTTAGCAAATTCCGTAACTAAGCAAAATGTCAGACTATTTTAACATTCATGTAATTTCGTAGTATTTATTTAAATTCATTCAAGCTTTCATTTTAACTGAATTATGCAAAGTTTAATGCTTAAAAATCTAATTGTGTATCCCGAAAGAGACAAATTAATACGTGCTTAAAATGTGACCATTTAAATAAGATAATTTTCATCTCTCCTTAATTTAAAACATGCGCAGACATTTGCAGGTCCCAAAAAGTAACATTACAACATACACACACACAAAAAAATACAGTAAAAAATACACTAATAAAATACAAGGTAATTTATGAAATAGCCAACGTTTCCCAGGCTCAAGTTTCTGTGTGGAGATGAAGTTCGTCCGATAAAAACATTTTTAATTGATTTTTTTTTAATCTATGTTTACTTCAGAATAGTTCCCTTCTCTTTATAATGCAGTAAAACAGTAATTAAACATTACCTAAGTGATTGAAGTTAGTGTCTGGGATAATTATAAGCTGTAGTAAAATACAAGATAGCAAACGGGTCTTGTTGCTGTACAATTTCCTTTTGTTGTAGAATGTATACTTGCCAGAAGATAAATCCCAGTACGAAGAATAAATTGGTGGAACGGCGCCTGGGGAAAACCATTTGTCTAGGTAACATATTCATCTGATTTTTGCTTCACAAGCGCAAGTTGAAGTATGAGCAAGAAAATCTGCTCCAAATGTAGTACTTTCTCTCTTTTTTAACCGATGTAACCAATGAATTTAATATTTACGATTAAAATGTTTTTTTAATAAATTGCAATAGCAATTATTTTTCATTTTGTATTAGATTTTTTCTAAATTTCTGCCACTACATGTTCTAATCATTGGTCTATTTTTGGGTTACTGAAACGTACATTTTTTGGAAATATATTTAAGCACAATCAAACTTGTTTAGAAAAACTTATGTGCTGAAGTGGTTTTTATCTCAAAATCTATATTTGTATGATTTGTTATAGACAAAAAAGCCGCATGCATCTTAAACAGTAAACGTTAATCCGGAAAAAATAGGTAGTTAAATATTAAACTTTGTTCTGAATGCTCTTATGGGTTATTCCACAATAACGGACGTTACATTTACACAGCATTTTTCAACTTCAACGAGCTTCCTAACAAACTTCTTGGGTATTTTTTAGGTTTTTCAATTTTGGCTAATAAAAGTACATATGTTCTAAGTATTAAAAAAAATGAAGATATATATGTATTTGCTGTCTGTTAAAAATTTTTTTTAAATTTTGTTACGAGTGTTACCCGAAGAGTAACACACGTAAGGAAATTTCGGAATTTTTTTTAACAGAAAGAAAATACATATATATCTTCAAAAATTTTTTGCATACTTAGAACATATGTACTTTTATTAGACAAAATTAAGAAATCTAAAAAATACCCAAGAAGTTTGATAGAAAGCACATTGAAGTTGAAAAATGCTGTGTAAATGTAACGTCCGTTACTGTGGAATGACCCTGATAATGATTTCCAAAAATTCGTTTTCCTACTCTTGTATGAAGTTCATCTTTGGTAATTACAGAAAAAGTTTATTGACATTCAAAAAATGCTACTTTTTCGTACTAAAAGAAGCAATAAAACGTATAAAAGTTCAGCAAATATTTTATTTGAATGTTTCAAGATATATAGCGCGATAGTTGCATAATAGAATGTAAGTGGAAATCAGACAATCTTATATTTATTTGCTAATCTTTTGCCAAAAGCTGACATCATGTCAAATTTAAATTACATTTTGGTGAAACTAGCATTACTTAAATGATATTTACCTTATACAATATTTGCCTGGAATGATCGCAAAATAGTAAGATTCTGTAATGATCGAAAAATAATAAGATGTTAATGAATACGAAACAAGGAAACTTTCAAAATTTTCCGTAAAAGACATAAAGAGAAAGTTTTGACTTCAATACATTACCTATTGTTTAAAGTTTTAAAGTATATGAATACCTAAAATTACAATAGTGTCATTATTAAATTCTATGAACTGTTAAAATGGAAATGTGTTTATGAGATAAAAGATACACACATACGCACACTTGCTACTACTGCGATTATGTCTCTCAATACTAAAGTTATACATACCTCGTAAGTTACTATACTAGTAAGTACTGTATTTTTGGAACAAATATGTAACTTGAAAGTTAACTATTTTTTTTCTCTCTGTTTTTGAGCAGCTCAAAGTCAAAGATACGACTTAATGAATCAGTAAGATTTTTTGAATGGTATGTGTATACCCGTAATGGGGCCTTTTGTCGTAATACGAATTGTTTTTTAAATTTGAAAACTTAGCTTAAACTTCAAATCTGCAACTTTTTACTGTCCAAAGTAAAACAAACACTTATTGGAATATAATATTAGAGACATTCCCAGTTCACACACATGCAGTTTAAGGATGCGTTAAATTTATGAGAGAAGCCTCGGGAAAATCAGAGAAGCTTTGCAGCTTGTTCATTTCATTTCTTTCCATGCAATGAATCCTGATATTTCTCCGATTGAGCGTCCCATGTGCCTACTTTACCCCAGCTTCCTTCATATGATCAGCTACGGAGATAGCTGAGAGCATATCAGCCTTCATCCATCTGAGCGATTATTACACACAAATTGAATCTGTACCTGGTAGGGTTGCTGCTTGCTCCACCATGCAAATATAGCTTCTGATTGCGTATTTCATTACTTTAGTAATTTTTATATATTTTTTAATATTATCTTTGTTCTTGCAACTACCGGTTATATTTAGCTCTCTTCTTAAGAGAACATTCTAAAGTTGTACTTCGGTCAAGTGAATTTTTAATAATTAGTTCGTTTTATTATCGTGCCCACTTGCCGAAAACCCCCCGTAATGCGCAAAAATGCACGTTTATACACAACATAAAATTATAATATTTTAATGTATGTTTTTAAAGGTGATAAGCGGAGAAATAAAAAGTTTACTTTTCATGCGTAATGTAAAAAAGAAAAGAAACACGTTTCAAAGCACAAAATAGTAATATGTAATTTACACTCGTGTTCAAGTTTACAAAGAACCCCTTTTTTAATGCAGGAAAAATATTTTTGTTTTCCAAATGGCCTTATCGGCATTTGCCATTTTCAATGTCACAGAAATTTTTAGCCATTTGTAAGGTGACACCTCATAGACGACCTGCATTAACTCCTAACACGTAAAGATTTTCTAATTTTGAACCAGCTCCCAAATAGGACCGTTACTTAGGTTATACCCACAGAGGTATCATTTTAAACTTGGAGGACATTGGAACCACGACTAATTTATCGTTCTCCAGCTCCCATTATCGGCACGCTCCCAGAGCAACCAGTCGTGAGAGGTAGTCCCCTTCCCAAACACTGACCACGGCCCATGTTGCTTTTCTTTCAGTGTTCCGTGAGAACTGAGTTAAACAGACTGATTCACTGCGGGACAATGCAGAAATGTGTGAGCTTATTAATGAAAAGACAAATGAGAAGAGACATGTTGGATGTGTTTTTATTTATAAGGTCACATCACTTTGCATTGAAGATATGCTTTCTTGTAAACCAAAACACGTGTCTGCAGTTTTATATTGATAGCTTGTGTTTTAAACACTTTTTTTGTCACTTATGTACAGAATTATCCGAAGGAGTTTTTCATTGAGAGACAGCTTAAAAACAAAATGTGTATTCAAGTTGCATTTCCTATTAAAATAAATTCATCAAAACATTCATTATTAACCTTCTATTCTAGACTTATCTAACGAAATTATTTACATAAAAACTTGAAAATGATGAACACTTGATAACCTAACACTACAACACAAGATTTTTTCTGGCAAGAAAAATGATTTATTGCCTTTATTTTTGGAAGAGCTTAATCAACATTTTATTCTGCTAAAATTAAAAAAAAAAGACGAAAAGGAAAAAAAAAAAAAAAAAGAAAGAGATATGTCATCCGGTGGAAAGTATACGAACATCACTCTTAGGTCGAGTAATTAATCAAAATCATTGTTCGTAGACTGCTCAGGATGAAGCAAGTGATAAAGACACTGCTTGTTCAGATGAACTGCAGCTATGATTGATGCTTGAATTTTGAAATTTATCATACGCAGGTAATGAAAGCAATTCATTACTTTTGTTGGAGTCATTGAAATGAAGCTGAATGCTCAAGAATTGTGCATTCAATTGATTAATCTGGTGGTATTTTATAGGGATAACGATGGTTACAATATGACGCGGAAAGTTCTTTTTCATTAGTTATTTTTATTGACTACATGCGTTCTCATGGAAAAGTTAAGAAAATCAGGTGACATATTTTGGGAAATTAACTGATAACTTCCGATTTCTCATGGACCCTAAAAAAATCACATTTTGGGCAAAAATTCATAATTGCTAATCTTTTACTTTTTTTCATTTTTTTCCACTTTATAGCTTCCCTACTAATATATATAATTATTCGATAGTAGGACAGGTCGGAAAAAATAAAATTACTCCCAGCCGTGAACATTTAAATTTCTGCCCGAAATGAAAACTTCTGGGATCCAGGAGGAACATGAAGATATTGTTTTATCTCTCTCTTTATTCGATAGCGGATCACATCAAATAATTATTAATAATAATTTATATATTTGTTTTATCAATCCCAAAATTTTGAAACTTTGAGGCTTATGCGGAACCGGAAGATATTCTTTGAAATCCCACAATTTGTTAGCGTGTTTTTTTTACCAGTACGGAATTTTTTTATATAGAGCATTTTGAAAATAATAGAAATACTGATTTAAAAAATACGCTTTTCTCTCATTATCATAGACGTTTTACTAAGCTATTAATAAAAGTTTTTTCTTAACATTAATATTAACGATATATATTACTTGTATAATTGTACTTACCCCCCTTCCTTTTTAGACATTACAAATGTTTAAGCATTAAGCACTTAAATTGTAAGAAATAATAATTGCACACTTTTTAAGACACAAATGAGCATTTAATATTTTTTCCAATTTAATTGTGCATAAAGTTGAAATATTGTTAAGCACTTAGTTCCATGAAAGTTTGAACAAAATTAGTTCGGTACTTGAAGGACAAACCGTTTTGTACACCACAAAGCGTTCTGGATAAAATTATATTTCGTACTTCTATTATTTTTAATTGTAATTTTAGACAATCAGCCTACGTTTGCGTATATGGGGAAAAATCTTTCACATTGTAATTTGTTACACCATCCGAAAACTCTAATTTTTCTGCAGTCGATAAGATTTCTTTGAAACCTCTAATATAATTTAAATAAGAATATCAATTGATTTTATCATATTATAAGGCATCCCTCGAACACGGATTAAATTTTCCTCCTTTTCTGATGATGCCCCATGGCCCTCTGTACATAATGTTTACTAGTCACTTATTTTCCAAACACCTACAGTTTCTAGGTTATTTATTAACCGAGACCTATATATATATATATTTCTTAATTTTTAATATGTGTCGGAGAAAATCATACGTTCCTGTAAACCAGAATATTTAGCAAAAGGCTACTATTTATATGATTCCCTACAAAGTTTAGTAAAAGTCTATGTACCTGAGGCTGTAAGTAGGCATAAGCTCATTAGTTTCCTTCTGATGTTCTAATCCTGCGTTCGACGCTGTTCATGTTGTTAGAGGATGATGTGAGTTATAAACGGATTATTAGAGTAATGTTTTGCTGCTGGGTAATAAGATTTTATTCCTCTCACATTCACACATTTTTCCCGCATTCTCCTGAATTTCATCCATTCCTGAATTTCATCCGATTTTGAATATGCGAGACTTAAACAACAAATTTACAGTGAATTTACTTTCATTTAAAATTTGATAAGGAAAGAAGCCGAGACATATTTAATTTGCACATTTTAAGCTGGAGAATAAACCGAAAATTTTTTTTCTAGATAAAGAAATGGAAATTCCCCACCTTCATTCTAATTTTGTTTTCTTAATATATAGTCGTTTTTAGCCCACTTTCCAGTAAAGAAAAAAAAAAGAGGGAACGAAAAAAAGTGCGAAAGACGGGTCGTGTGTAATGTATCGTAATAAATCCTTAACTCATTTTTGCCTTTTTTAAAAGTAATTAAATAAAGATTGAAAAATAAAAAAAAAATGAAAGTAGACGTTTGAAATGGGGAAAATGTGTACCTGGTCTTCCGGTCTGTCTGTCTGCCTGTCCCCCGTAATATATTTTGAAGGAATTGTTCAAATTGAAAGTTTTTTTTTTTTTTTTTGCATTCAAAAGTTCTTGTCAAGGATATCTCATTTCCATTTTTTCTTTCAATTTGAAGAATGTTTCGTTCAATTTTAAAATGTTTCGTTCACAATTTGAAAGAATGTGAAGAAAGAATTCTTCACATTCACGCCTATAAGGGAAAATGGAGATAACTATGTTAACTCTTTAAATGAGATCGAAGTTCCTTTGTCTGAGCTTATTAGAAGAAGCACCCGATGAGAAATATTTTTTAAATTGAACAATTTTTGTTCAAATTGGAACAGTTCAAACAATTAATCATTATCGCCTATGGGGAAGTTTGAATCATGTATAAATCCTGATCCAACAGACGGATTTGCTTGGGACAAATTTACCGGAAGGAGCTAACTTTATTGGAGAACTTGTACAAATTCGAAATTCATCAAGAACTAATCGAACCTATTTTATCATCAAAAATTTTGATCTAGATTTGTAATGATAAGAAATTATTTTCTGCAATAAAAAATAATTCTACCTGAAACAATATGCAAATATTTGTGCTAAAAAGTAAAAATGAGCTTCTAAATGAAAAACAACCAACTGAAGACCAACAGAAACACAGCTCAAATAGCAAAAACAGAGGATTAACTTGTGACCAATGAGAATAAAGGAAGCATAAGAAAGGACCCAATAAAAAAAACACCTAAAATGAACTCATTTATTTGGACAAGTATCTAAGACGAGACATACAACTCATGCAAAGGAAACAGAACAAAGCAAGAAGAAACAAAAAATCAGAAAAACCCACAAAATTATTAAAGCCAAGATTTAAAAGCAACATTACAAATAATTAACAAATAATTAATTAAAATAGAAAGAAGTTAGTTTGCAGAAGTATAGAAGTTGTTTTTTAGAAGTATAGTTTAGCATCAGTTTCTATAACTTATTTTGTCTTTTCTTGTGCTTTTTATTTATTGTTGCTTTGGATTCATGTTTGTTGCTAATATTTTCTGTACTTATGTTTTCTCCTTTTGGTTCAGCTCTTTGTCTTTTTACCTTGCTCTCTGTTCTTTTGTTTTATATTTCCCTCCTCCTCCCTTGCCTTCTTCATATACGTGCATTGTTTTGCATTTTTGTTTCTCTTTTTCAGTTTTATTTGAATTTCAATTATTTATTTTTAACTAGTCGTAATGTTGCTTTTAAGTCTTCGCTTTAATTATTTTCGTGTTTTTTTTTTTTTTGCTTATTTGTTCCTTCTTGCTTTCTTCTGTCGCTTTTTTATGAGTTGTATTTCCTGTCTTTGCTTCTTGTCCAATTAGGTGAGTTTATTTCAGGCGTTTTCTTATTCGTCCCTTTCATATGCGTCCTGTCTTCTCATTGGCTCCCCTGCTTTTGCTTATTAAGCTGCGTTTCTGTTGGTCTTCAGTTGGATGTTTTTCATCTAGAAGCTCAATCTTTTGTATTGAAAAATGTGTTCCTTGCAACTTCAAAACACGTGTCTGCAATTTTTCTAAAATGTGTTCCTAATTTCACGTTGATTTTCAATATTTAATTCCAACTGTTTTAAAATTAAATAATATTTATATGTTTTAATTAAATGTGTTTGCATTTATCTTGCATATTAACTCAACATTAAAAATAGTCTAATATTTTGTAAACGTTGCGAGTTGAGAACGTGTTTACTATTCTACTATACTTACCCCCAGTTTGTAGCTTAATTTGGAAAAGTGACAAAGGTCTGTAACTTTCGATTTAAAGAATGGGATTAACCTTCCTCAACCCATTAAAACTTTCCAGAGAATTCCAAAGGGATAGTCGTTTGCAGATAAGTATTAGAACAATTAATTTCTTTTTCTGTGAACTTCTATCTAATTGTTGAACCTTGTAAATGTTATTGTATAACTTTGGAGAACTGTAAAACTTTGAAGAACTAATTGCAGTTATTTTCAAGTTTTTTAACACTATTACATTCTTAGTTATGGATGCTTTCCTTGAAAACTGCATTTGATTTTCATCTTTTTATCAGCGCGATAATTGGGATAAAGTAAGATTTACCTTTCTCATATCCTATATATTATAGAATAATGAAGTACAGGGACGGTATTACAGATACCCTGTTTAGACGTAGACCTCATTCTAATGTACATATGTCACTGAAACTTAGACCGGGAAAGAGGTGGACCACTTTTTCATTTTTTTAACAAAAAAGAATAAATTTCTTAAACAAATAAATACCTGAAAAAGAAATACAGACGTTCTTTAAACCTTTGCTGTCATATCCTAGTTTTTTTCCACTTAGATACTAATTTTGATGTTTTCCTTTTATTTTATTATTTATTTTATTTTCAGAAAATCACTGTTTCTATAAACGTTTTTCAGTTAACACTTTGCATTACATGTGCACAGGTAAATAAAATAAAATAAATAGATTATAAAATATAATTTGTATTCTTAGGCACATTGGATGGTAGTTCACTGCTTCATATGTAGAGGTAGTCTACTGTGCTACATGCTCTAAAAAGTAATAATGACACTGAAATTAAATATACAAATAGTTTTTAAAAATTTAAAAACATCATTATTTATTTTTTCAGATGAACTATTTACTGCGTATAGAAATGAGTTCAATCCCGATAAGATTTTTAAAAAAAAATTTTGAGATGTAAAAACCACTTTGAGAAGCTCAAAACATAAAATTTGCACATAATGGGTACCTACGTGTTCCCCATATAGTTTGGTTTGTAAACAATTATAACTGTGCTATCGTGTATGAGACTTCATATGAACGAAATGAATTGGTCAGTAATATATTTAAATGGCAGCAGTCTACTGTAGACGTAAGTCCACTGCTCTGGTCTCCTCTTTGTTATATGGCCCATTGGAAAAATAAAGCTACAGTATGAAAATTGAGCAGTCATCTAGCACTATAACGACCAAGCGTTACACAGACCTAATGTGATACTACGATTTTTCAAAGAAAACCGTTTGACTTCCGCTTAAAGTAACACTATTTCATATTGGATATAACGGCCGTGAAGGAACACGACTGGGCCTGAAGGGCCTGAACCAAACGAATGAAGAGTTTCCCATTCTTCAAATACGGAATGTTGCATTTGTCAGGCTCAGAAAAAAGAAAAATGTTAGCCGTCGTGTAACAAAAACTGACAACGAATCTTTCAGATGTGGAATATTCTCTCTTCTACTATCACCACGACGAGTTTACTTTTCTCTAGGCAGAAATGCATTCTACATTTCAATACCATAATTACAATTACGTAAATTGTCCATATATATATATATATATATATATATGCAATAGTATATATATATATATATATAAATTAGTGGGTATGTGAAAAAACAACAATTAAATATAAAAGGCTGAACGTGGGAAATCACAAATATAAACATTCAAAAATGAAAAAGAGCCTGCCTCTTCATCAGTGGGAGGGAGCAGGAAGCATATATAACGAAATATTGTCATTGCAGGTTTCTGAGAAATCCCAGCATAGCATGCGAGAAAAAATATTTTTATAACTAAAAAAATATAAGGCTGGGAGTTACAAGCAAAGTGAATAATCAAAATAATTTGAATAATCAAAATAATTTATCCAGTTATAAAAAGAACAAAAAAACATTTTATCATTAAAAGAAGTTTCGAGTTTACGTGATATTGACTGAGTCAAAATGTAAAAATAGAAAAAACAACATGCTATAGCCGAAATTTCCCCTCCCAGACCTGCAAAGCAATACGATTAAAATATAGCTTCTAAATCTACTCACCTCCCAAGGCAGGACCAGAAAAGGAAGACATCAACATCTAGCCGAGAAAGAGATACGCCATGTGATGGCTAAGTCCGTCCGTGTCCATGTGGCTAACCTTGACTTTCCGATCTCGCTCACAGACCAACACAACATCCAAAAACTGGCGTTCCAAATGATGGACTTTAGCCAGGAATCTTCATCCCGTGTTTGCCAATGAGGTTCCGTTATGGTTATATAGCAACTGCAAGACGCTACACCAAAGTTTTAAACGACTTAATGCAAAAATTAATAAAATTCAGCGGATAATTATTAGAGTAAAAAAGGATTGCAGAAAGGGTGAAAACATTTTTATCCAAGTTATATTTGTTATTGCAGATTTTAAAATACATGTATAGTTGACCTGTGATAATATTTATGAAAACTTTTTTATGCAAATTACTTTGCCAGTGTGGGATAGTGATGGTATGGAAATTTAAGTCTTTACGTTTATCATATACGTCAATAATTAAATTACTGTTTCTAATGTTCAATGATAAATCCAAAAAGTTAGTTCTGTATGTATTATTATTATTAGTAGATTTTAAATTTAAACAATTGGGATAAATGTTTTCCAACTCCTCAGCAATATTAAAATTGATAACCAGAATGTCATCAATATATCTAAATGCACGTATTCTATTGTTATAATGCACCACATATTTAAATTCGTAGTAGAATAAAAAAAAGGTTTGCAGCAGTGCTAGAGTAATTGGTTCCCATTCCTATACCCTTTATCTGCTTATAAATCAAGTTGTGGAATTTAAAAAAATTATTTTTGAAACAAAAGCTGCATAAATTAAGGGTAAAATCCTTATTCAAGTTAATTTCAGACTCTAGGTGAAAAAAATCAAATAATTTGTCTATTGCATGTACCAGCAGATGAATTGGAATATTGTTAAATAAATTTTCAAAATCATAAGAGTATAAGAGTGTAGGAGGGGAAGCGATTAAGGCTTTTACAACATCCGAACTGTTGCTGATTGACCAAAAATAGCTGGTGTTATGAAATTTATTTTTTAAAAAATCGTAAATTTGTTTTAATAGTTTTTGTAAATGTATATTGAAAAAGCTATTCACACTACCAATAGTGCAACAGATAAATCTGAAGCCGATTAGAGTTTTATGGAATTTTGGAGTCAAAAAAAAGAAAAGGAATTTTTAATTCCCTAGGAACCGAAAGTTTTTTTTCGAATAGTGATTTGCATTCCTTTGCAAAAACAGCGAAATTTTTGTAAATAGAACTTAATTCTGTGTCTACAGGTTTGTAAAAAGATGCGTTTTTCAATTCGGTCATAATTTTTTCTTTATAAAATTGTTTACATATAATTGCATAGTTGTTGGCCGCTTTATCCACAGGTACAAATATAAATGATTTCTGTATATTTTTTACATAGCTTAAGTCTCTGTTACTAATTTTTTAATATTCAAATTCATCACTATTAAGATGGGTTTTTAAAAAATATATAAAATCAAGTAGTATGTTATGTTTCCATTCTGAAAAAGCTTCGAAGGGAGTGGTATATGTATATGCGGTTTTAATATGAAATCATTATTATTGTTTGTGAAATTTATTAAAGCTTTTTTGAAATTTAATTTTCTATTTAATCTGAACTTTGCGCCGAGTGATAGTTGTTGTCTTATATTTGGATTCACAATGAAATTGAGATCTCCAATTAGGACATGTCCGTGATTATTGTCGACATATTTATTGAATTCAGACTTATGTCATAAACAACTAGAATCGTCATTCGGATCTTTGCATGCAAATTGTCTATAGTTATACATAGTTGCGCTGAAAGGTTTGCAGTACTTAAATGTATTTTGAATTTTGCAATTTTTTATAGGAAAAATATTGTAAGCTTTTTTAAAAGAACTGTTAATGTCGAATAAATTAAATGATTTTTGTTGAAAAAGAGTAACAAAGTATAGCACATTTACGTTATTATTCCGGTTACGAGTCTTAAATTGTATCAGATCACAGATTAAATCTTTGAATTGTTTATTTATGAAATTATATTTTGGGATGCATTTGTATATTTTACGTAAGCAATTAAATTTTAATTTAAAAACTTCAGATTTAATTTTAAATACATATGCATTGTTACAAAAATTTTGTTCCCATTTCCGAAGCCATAGTTACGGAAAAAGGCAATTAAAAACTTTACTATTGATTCTGGAACCTCTTTTACCACGTTTAATTTTCAAAATGTTATTTATTTCATAAAGAAGTGCATAAACGTTGTCAATCTTCTCCAATATCATGTTATTCAAACTGGTATTAAGCCCGTAAGGGTAAATGGATCTATTTTTAAAAATGAAGTCCTTTTCAGCATGTAATCGTTCTTTATGATCGTTAATATGAGCAAGAATTTCAATAGTTGAACTGTGAAAAGAATGTGATCTAAAATGTAAAATTTCAAATGATGTATTAGAACATTTATTGATCTGACTTCTATGTAAATTTATTCTTTTGTGAAGTTCATTGGAAGTCTGTCCAATATATACTTGTAGACATTTATTACATATAATTTTGTATATGATATTGCTAAATTTGCAAAACGGTGTGCAAAAAGGGTTTTGCATATAGTCAGCAGCCATGCTCATAACACACGTTTTTCATAATTTATGTTTACGTTTGTAATAATCCATAGGTACATGATTTATTTATTTTTTTTTTGTCTGCTTTTTGTAAGCAATAGCTTATTTGCAATAACGAAAAGCCAAAAGGGCTAACTATAAAACAAACAAACACAAAAAACATACCCACAACCAAAAAATATATAAGAAACGAATATGCACTCAAGCGCCCAATGCAGCATAACTAGTGCCATATTCTAATATAACCAAGAGTTAATAGAAGTGAATCTAACTGTGAAAAGGCGCACGAGGCAGCACACTTAAACAGTTGCAAAATATATGTATGCAATAGAGAATATATATATATATATAAATTAGTGGGTATGTGAAAAAACAACAATTAAATATAAATGGCTGAACGTGGGAAATCACAAATATAAACATTCAAAAATGAAAAAGACCTTTACGGAATTTTAACATATTGCTTCTATAACTTTTTTACTTTTTATTGATTTATTGATGTATTCTACATCGTTAAAATTAAAAAAAAAAAACATGACAATATTTCGTTATATATGCTTCCTGCTCCCTCCCACTGATGAAGAGGCAGGCTCTTTTTCATTTTTGAATGTTTATATTTGTGATTTCCCACGTTCAGCCTTTTATATTTAATTGTTGTTTTTTCACATACCCACTAATTTTTTATATATATATATTCTCTATTGCATACATATATTTTGCAACTGTTTAAGTGTGCTGCCTCGTGCGCCTTTTCACAGTTAGATTCACTTTATTAACTCTTGATTATATATAGATATATATATATATAAGTACATAATTATTTTAGCTCGCTTAGAATTATATGGCATGTAACTTATATTTAAAAATGTTTTTAATAGTACGACTATTAAAAAATTTCAGAACCGCAGGAAGGTACGGTATGTGATGCATTCCATTTTTCGACAATAATTCCTCGACATCCGATGTCCAATGCAAATTGCGTTTTGGAAACAATATTTTTGCACTGATTTCAAGTTTCAAATCGGGTTGATGCAATATTATTTTATAAAATATGAATGTGCTTGTTTCTGTAAAAACATTTTTTTTACAAAATAAATTTAATTTTTGTAAAAAAATCATAGTTAATTTGCCATTTTCAAGATGTACATTAAAAATATCTATGAATATTTTTCACGTGCATAATTCAAAACAAAAGGCCCGTCAAAAGATCAAATAAATAAAAATGTCTATATTGTGTTTTGTACGCAAAGTTGTTGCTGATATTTCCTCAAGTGCATCTTGGACAATTATTTTGCTTATCAAACCAACAGCTTACAATTTATTAGCAAAAATAAGGTTTCTTAAAAAAAATAAAAACGAACAAATTGTTTTTTTTTTAAATTTTAACGATGTAGAATACATCAATAAATCAATAAAAAGTAAAAAAGTTAAAGAAGCAATATGTTAAAATTCCGTAAAGGTAATTTTGCTTAAAATATTGATTTTCTTTCTATGTGTAATCACAACAAAGAAAAAATTTAGTTAATTAAATAGTGTTTTGTTAAGTATCACGATTTAGTTTATGCGTGAAGCATTCATGATTTAACTCATAGGCAAAATCTTAATACTTACTAGAAATAATCTCCAAATATTTATCAAATGCAATTTGAATGTATATGTGCTTATACGGGGGGCAGTTATTAAATTTAATCATTTTCGTTTCTTCGCTGATCAAATTCAGGTGCTGAAATTGAGTTTGATGTTCCCAATTTGGAAGCTGATCTGAAGTTACGGAGTTGACCCATATAAATGATTATGATAATTAATTGCACCACAGGAATTTAAGGCATTTAATTTCCGAACATTAATTCCTCGACATCAGATGTCTAATGCAAATGGCGTTTTGGGAACAATATTTTTGCACGAATTTGAAGTAAGCTTTCTATGATAAAGTAATTTTGTTTAAATATAAGTAAATATAAATTAATTTTGAAATAATTTAATCAAAATATGATATTATCTGTAGATATCATGTTGAAAAAATGAACGCTTAAATACAGATACTTTACGTATTTTTACAATTTTATTAATGTAGGGGAGACTGGGTACGGTTGTGCCAGGTTACGGTTGTGACAGTCGTCATATTAGCGGAACCATAAGGAATACCGGGTTGGGTACAAGTGTGGGAGGAGCGGCTTGCCTGTCTGAACGTGTGTCACAGTATGGCATCAGCCATCGCGTGACATTGACGCTAGCAGAGGCCTTCATTACTTTTTAACAGTCAAAAGTAAGTATTTTTATTCGATTTTTGAAAATAATTGTTGTTGTATGCGTACAGATAGAGTAATGAATGTTTTTCCTCGTTATAAGTTCAACATTAATGGTTAAATAGCAGTGATTACTTTGTCCATAGATTATTTTGTATTGACATGGTGGGTGTTCTTTTGCAAAGGAGTGCACTGGGTGCGGTTGTGACATATTTTGTGGGTACGGTTGTGACACTAGTCAAATTTGTCTTTTTTCCTTTAGATACCCAGACAACGCTTGAGGAAGACAGAAAGAGGGCAGTGTGACATAACAAAATATGAAGACGCTTATAAAGAAGTGAAACGCGGGATTTCTATACGGAGAGCTGCGGAAATGTACGAAGTTAATCGTATGTCTTTGTTACGATACATATGTAAACGCGATGGAATACTATGCCTCCTTTATTTGCATCGCCTCGGGTCCGCTATCACGATAATTTTGTTAGGGATGGGCCAGTAGGATCGATTGGGACTGCAAATCCTTCAGGCTGGATGCAAGATGCATCGTTCCTCAGATTTCTCGAACATTTTAAGAAATTCTCTAATGCTTCTCCAACGCACAGGGTCTTTCTACTACTGGATAACCATTCCTCGCATATCCACTATAATACATTGGATTTTTGTAAAGAAAATGGAATCACTTTACTTTCATTTCCTCCACACTGCTCGCACAAACTGCAGCCCTTGGACAGATCTGTCTGCGGACACTTAAAAAAGGCTGTAAATACTGCTTGTGATGGATGGATGCGGAGTTACACTGGAAAAACCATGAAAATCTACGATATACCAGGTATTATCAAAACTGCTATGCCTCTGGTTTTCACACAAGCGAATATTCAGGCTGGTTTTTGTAAAACTGGTATTTATACGTATAATCGTAATATACTCCAAGAAATAGACTTTGCACCATCTTTTATAACGGATAGGCCAAACCCTGACGCTGGTGAGAACACTCCGGGACCTAAAGATGAAATACCGCCACTTTCAGCATCCTTATTGGATGAATCTTCAATTCCACATACAAACAATGTTCAGCCAACTGCATCATTCTCAGCCACACCACCTATTTTTTCGCCTGAGCTTGTTCGGCCTTTTCCGAAGGCTCCCCAAAGAAATACAAGAGGTTTCAGACCCAAAAAGTCGACTATTTATACAGACACGCCTGAAAAAAACGCAGTCAGGCAAGAATATGAAGAAAAAGAAAAACGATTGAAAGCTAAGCAGGTAAAGAAAAAAGGAAGAAACAAAGCAAGCAACAGGAAGACATCGCCACCGTCATCGGATGAAGAAGAGTATTTTTGTCTGGTTTGTCTAGGCGCATATTCTGAAAGTAGGGCTGGTGAAAAATGGATCAAATGCCAAGGAAAATGTGAGCTCTGGTCCCACTTAGAGAGCGCAGGTGGTAGTCGCCAATACATTTGTAATAACTCTGATGAATCTGACTAGATCTAAATTAAATATTATATATAAATAAAAGTGGTTTTGAGCCATTTTGGTGTATTTTTCAACCTGTCACTACCGACCCCAAGCACTGTCACAACCGCCCCTGGGGTGTGGTCGGTTGTGACATTTTTTCCTTTTTTTCTAATTTGCTCCTATGAGTTAACTATTGTACTCAGGGACAAAATTTTAGTATTCATACGTAGACCGATAAACACTTTACTTATAAAAACAAATTCCATCCAGCTAACAGGCATACTAACGAATTTATGGGCGATCAAATGAAAATTGTCACAACCGTACCCAGTCTCCCCTACTGTAGCTACACTAAACATGCAGTTATTGGCAAATCATAAACATAGCTATGCTGCCATGGTTTTATTAAATACGAAATCCGTCTTTTTTTTCAACCAAAACCTCAAGGTGGTTCTTTTAAAGACTTTTTTTTAAAAATATTTATTGAAAGAAATATGATAACTGATGTACTCGGGGTGCACCAATGAAAATGGATCAGATATCCGAGCAAATGTTTAAATAATCAAGGCGGGCATTGCTCTAAAGACCCGGTTATCCGGCATGCCAAGATGGACATCAGACTGGATATATTACAGAGAAGACTTAAACTTGAACCTCCCTCTCAAACGTAAACTTTTTTTTTTATTAGCATGGCTTTGAAAATATATGTAAATTAAAAACTTACAACTGGAACAAGTTTGGGACGTTAAAAAATAGGCACAGTGTTCACATGTTTCGAACATGAGAGTCGGCTTATGTGACACGTATATCTGTTACTGTGAATGTCCGAAATCGGAAAATGTCGACAATCACCGGTCTGATGGATGGTAAATGTCGACACTCACCGGTGATTGTCGACATTTTCCGATTTAGGACATGCATTGTAGCATATTCATTACGTAATGGATATCTGATAGCGGATACCTGGTAAAATCAATGTACGGTGCATCCCAAATCCGGACCTTCGCCCTCCCCCTCGAACAAACTAAAGTCTTGGGTGCGTTACTGGATGTAATAATTAGTGCTTTACAATGTGTTTCCATACGTTTTCCATTTCTTATGTTTTTCCATATTTTTGATAAGTTTATAAAAAGAACGTGATCATTCGAATCAAAATTTCAAAATATTTTATTTTTCAGGCTGCTCAAAATTATAGTATATCAGTGCTGATACAGTTCTTACCTTTTTGTAATTTTATATTAGTAAATATTGATCCATTTCATAGAAAATAGTAAAATATTAATTCCACGTACATTACATTATGCAATAATTATTACCATTTATCTAATGCGTTCATATTTTTTTTCTGTGCTCAGCTGGATATAGGATACCCGCAATGATAATGGCAGCAAACTCAATCTCATGTCATAATTTTCTAGTTCTGACAATTGTTGCAGCAAATGAGCAATATAGCAAAGAGAAACACAGCGAATCTTTTAGCAGTAATTTTATTTGAGTCTAGTATTGCAGAAAAATATTGGTAAAAAATAAAGCAAAGAAAGGGAGTAAAAATATTTTATGCAATTTGTACAAATTCTTATGAAAGAAACATTTTATCGATTATAATTGTCTGAAAAGAATTCTCTGAATATAATTTTCTCGGTGTAAACTTCTTGTTCATTTCTTTCGAAGATCGTGCTAAACTGATTATGTTAAAAGTATTCCATTTTCTATAGAAGGAACTTTTGGAAGACGTAAACGTGAAGCACATAGAATATTAATATAAGAAAGGAAGAAAGCTAAATTTAGCTCAAATAGTATGTTTGAAATTCAAGCGAAGTTATTGGTTTTTTTCGTGGTGAATGCGCATGCAAATAAATCAAAAGAATATTAAATTTTTAATGCCTGTAGATTCTTTGAAATTTAACTACCACGTTGGAGAACAATGTGCTTAAAATATATATTTTAAATTGTATACCTAAATTACAAAAATAAACTATTTCTAAAGCTGTGAGAATTATACTTCTCAGCAACTTCATTACCATTTATAGGAAGCCATTTTACATTTTCTAATTATATAGAAGCTTGTAAGGACTATTTAGGTATATTTTCAATCAATTACAGCTTCATTCCATTAGAATAAGACCCCCCCCCCAAGTAATAAAAATTGTGTTTAGTGAAATTCATATTAATGATTGAACTATATGATTTCTTCATTTCTCTCTTTTTTTTTTAAATTTAAGAATCTAAATCTTAAAAAAATAATACAAATAATGTCTCACTAATAGAAAAAAGCCCGTTAAAGGTTTAATTAAGTAAATAATAAAAGTATAACTTTGTGTTGCAAAGGATTTGTGTGCAGCTGATGCTTCGTCAAAAGTATCTTGGCCAATTATAAATTTCCACCCTGTTTACGTGACCCTACAATAAGAGCAAGTTATTTCTTCCTGAAAGATGGTTCCTAAAGTGTTCTTGGTCGTACTTGAAGTTTGTTTTCTTCCCTATAAAATTTCCACTGAATAATTAGTTGACAATTAAAACGCACTTTCGACAGAAGTTAATTAATGCATTATCAGTCCATCGGCGAAAACTTTAATTGGATCCTTTTGCAAGGTTCAAGAATTTTAAAATCGATTATTTTAATTTTCAATATCTTCGAATGAATAATGAAAAACGAGATATACAATAAATATAAAGAAATGAAAAAGATGAAATAATTCCATTAACATTTATACTGCGTATATACATTATGTTCCGAAAACAATTTCATTGCACGGAAACAAAAGACAGTGCTTATAATAGTTTTCGAGCACAATTTATGTACTCACGCATCTCTTTTGCGTATATATCAAGTAATTATTTTAAAATTTAATTTAGAAAAGAGAATTATTGTTACACGTGCACGTTTGATAGCATTTTGCGTTTAAAGACATGAATTTGCATTGAAATTTACTTTTTATGATGTTTTATTCGTCATTAAAAAGTTTCGCAAAATGTCTGTAGTTAATAGTCACAAGGTTCAAAGTCCATATTTGCTGAAATGCCGTTGAGAATGAAAACAATTAGTGATGTTTATACTAAAAAAAATTTACTCATATTTCTTTAGACTAAAATTTAAATGCTTAGACTAAAAGTAAATTGTTTTTAGACTCTAATACTAAATTTCATAATTGAATCCGTGAGTGGAAAAACAGTACTAGTCCGAATTTGGTTATTTTTGGATAACTCAAAAATAACAACTAAAAACCTAGGAACTACAACGTTGTAATGAAGAACAGCATTTTTTTCAAGACCTCTCATGCAGCTAGACATGATGTTAACCCTTTACCTACTGACGGTACTTATAAGTACCATTCCCTATAAATTCCATCCCAGCAAATATTTTTACCGATTTTCTGATGGTACTTTGCCGGTACAGTCTTTAAATTCCCCTTTTTCAGGATACATATCAGCAAGGGTTCTATAAAGAGTATTTTAGCGAGGAAAGGGTTTTGAAACAGATGCTGTGTTTTAAACTTCCATTTTGTTTAGATTGCTCCCTTAGCGTTTCGCTCCAAAAAAGTAGTGAAATTCAAGGATCAAGTCACAGTTTATTTTAATGTGTTAGTTAAGAACTTAGAAAACTATTTGACGAAATATTTTGATTAAAAAGTGTATGCAATTAATTTTACAGGGTAAATACTCTGTGGCACTTATTAGCTGTAAAGAAATAAATACTTATAGATTGATCATTTTATTTATGTAAATCACTTATTTTTCAGTGTAAATACCTAGACAAACTATTTCTGTAAAACAAATTACCGCAGATCATAATGCAGTAGATAAAGGGTTAAATGGTGCATATTTGTGAAAAAGAAGGATTGCCATTTTTTACAACACTTTCTTGCACAAAAAATTATTTTACTTTTTTAATTAAGTGTTTTGATTATTTAAGTTCCCATATCTCATTGAATATCCTATGTGCTCATTTGAAATTTAAGTATGTGACCTTTTTTAAATTTTATTCTCAATAAGTTTGAAAGTTTTATGAAACTTAAACTGAAACTCAAGATTTTATGAGGTAAAATAATTACCCAAAAACGTGAAGTTTTTAAATGAAAGGTTCATATTTTCAGGAAAATATGTATCACTTTTACCACTACATATACTAAGAGTTTAAGCAAAAACTTTATTATTCTTTAAAATGTGCAAACGATCTTCAAGGGATTTTTTATTAATAAAGCATAAGATAAGAAATATCCTTTTATTTTTTTAATATATTGGTTTCCCTTACGCTCAATGCATTACAAAATAAGAGTTAAAGTATACTCTTTTTATGCCACAAAACTGTGCAAGACAGGTACATTATTTAAGGTAAAAACCTATTAAATCTCGAGTGTCCAAATGCCTTATGATAGTTTTCATAGTATACTTCAATAAATGTACTATTCAAAGTACTCTTCACTTTCTCTAACATCTAAATGACTTGACACACTTGATATGGTAGTTATAGAGAACCTCGAACAGTAATTCCCGATTGCCTGTGATAAATTGTTGCACCGATGATTGAAATATACTTCTCATTTACGCAATGTTAGGGCCTTGGGGAAATTAAAAGATATTAGGAGAATATACTCTGTGCTGATAAATTAGAACAGTACATACACGGCAAATTGCTCTCGAAAGTAATGTCAGATTTTAAATAAACGTTTCTATGTTTTGGAATTTAAAAGTTCTTACTTAGGTCGAAATATATGCATTATATATATATCGTTTTTATTTAATTATTTTTTGCGTAGCTGTTTCGATGTTATATATGGATATGAAATTTGAAATAAAGTTGTTGAAATCGTAACTGATTTGCGTTTACGTCTCAGCAAATTAGGCTTAAGCACCTAACCCTAGCTTTACCTAAGGGATTTCTAAGGTTAATTGGAAAATTTAGCATACATAGACATTTTTCAATAATTTACAAAAAAGTACATGTGTACAAAGAATGGAAAATTTTATAGAAGAAATTTAAAGTGCTAATGCTTTGATTCATTATGCGTTTCTTTCTTCTTCTTTTTTTTGGTTGACTTTCGGTTTCACCTTTAAATTTACATATTTATTTATTTATTTGAGAAATTAGTACTACATTCAGAAAATCTAGGTGTCCAGATGTTTTCAGAGAAATTTAATAAATTTTTACTCTATAAGTTAAATAGTTAGAAAGAGCTATAATTCTTATGTGTTTCACAGAAACATAGAAATAACCTTATTCATCAGGTTTCAACTGTATACCTATATATATATATATATATATATATATATATAAATCAATGTAATGCTAATGGTTTCCAGTTTCAAAATTGTGTTAGTGATCCAGTGTGTCCAGCGCCATCTCTACTCCCGTTTTACAATTTACAACCCAGTTAAATGTTTGATTCCGTTCAAATGCATTTTGCGCACTTAAGAGGGAAGTTATGAGTGAAATAGAGCTATGGATATTGTTTGTAGTCGATTCATTAACAAGCATCTTAAGCGAGAACGTGTATTTCATCTTAACGTCCTACATCACATTTAGGTTCTGCAAGAACACTTGGAGAATCGTTTTAATGCATTTACTTGCTTCGTTTATGAATAACCTTTACTATTTGGCTTTAGTAATTCACCATATAATGTTGTCTGATCATTTAATTTCATATACTACTGCTTTAAGCTACATTAGGTATAAAAATAATTTAACTTTGTGCAAGAAAACAATAATAATAAAATTACACGTTAATTTAAAGCACAAATGAGCAAAACAATGCAGACATATGTTTCGGGATTGCTTGGAATCCCTTTTTCAATGCGACAGGGAGCTTCTAGATGCAAAACATCCAAATGAAGCAGACAGAACAAGAAAAACAAAGCTTATATAGCCTAAGAATTATCTGTAAACCAATGAGAATAAAGGCAGCGTGAAGTGGAAGTAGAAGTAGCAGGAAGACACCAATAAGAGAGCAACAAACGAATCCAGTTGAAAGTACAGGAAGTAAAAAGGAATAACAATAAAAATAAAGCAAAAAAGACGACAGCATGCATAAAAATTGCAAAAATAATAAAATAAAATACAAAGAATAAAATTGAAATAAAAATAAGTACATAAACTACCAAAACAAAATGCAAAACAAAGTACACATGTAAAGGAGGGGGAGGGGAGGGAGGGGGAAGGAGAAAAATAGACACAAAAAAGGAAAACAACAAGAAAACCTAGAAAGAACAACAAATTAAAGAAATTTATGCCAGACCTGTGAGAAATAAGGAGTTGAGGAAGAATCATTCCTTTTTACTTCCTGTACTTTCAACTGGATTCGTTTGTTGCTCTCTTATTGGTGTCTTCCTGCTACTTCTACTTCCACTTCACGCTGCCTTTATTCTCATTGGTTTACAGATAATTCTTAGGCTATATAAGCTTTGTTTTTCTTGTTCTGTCTGCTTCATTTGGATGTTTTGCATCTAGAAGCTCCCTGTCGCATTGAAAAAGGGATTCCAAGCAATCCCGAAACATATGTCTGCATTGTTTTGCTCATTTGTGCTTTAAATTAACGTGTAATTTTATTATTATTACATTAGGTATGTTTTCTTCTGATTTTGAAGTTTACATTCACGTGAATAATATACTTATTCAAAATTGAGCCAAGTTTTAGACGCTATAATCCTAACGCTCTTATTTAATAAAACAACATAATGTACTAGAATTGTAATATAAATATTAAATAAACTAATAAAAAGAATTTGTTTCGAACAGAGTTCTCGAGGTCAAAGATTGCAGTTAGGTGTTTGCACTTTTGACTTTGAGCTGATATATTTAACGTATAATTTTGATTGGGAACAAAGCATAGGAATTTGCAATAACTATAACGGCGTCGGTTTCAATGTTTAGCATTTTTTCTATGAGAATATATTCATATTCCCATTGAACCCAATGTTAAGCATTGGATAAATAATAAGGGGGTCAAAATATTAACCGATATCGTCTTTCTGACAAGGATTTTGGTGTCACCTATTTAGCGTCTGATTTGGCGATAACTACGCGATATTCTCTCAAGTTCTATTGACAGAATATCCCGTAGATTTTTCGGATTCTTTTACCAATGGTTGCTACTTTATGACCATTTGAAAAAAACCCGAAGACACGTTGAACTGACAGCAATAAGTAATATCCTTACTTACTCAAATAAATATTTAAAGCATAATACTGCGTTTATTTTGCAATTTTACTTGACCTTTGATAACACTAAATATTTTACATAATTGTATGATTTAAGGAGTAGTAGGTGTAAGCATCCAGGTTTCTAAACCGTACCACTTTCAGACCTTCAGAAACTATTAATACTTACTGGAAACTTATTTACTCCAAAAAGTATTTTAGGCTGTTGAACAACTATACATCATTATTAGATTATTTTGAATGTACTTGCAGTGATCTGTAACAGAAAAATACGTAAATGTGAAAAATTTTCCTCAATGTACTTAGATAAGTCTGCACTCTTATGAATGTATAGCTAAAATTGGTGATTTATTCAATTCCAGAGACAACTTAACATCAAAACTATTTAATTAGTTTGAAATGAATTTCCTTCATAACAAGAAAGCAAACAAGCGTAAGTAGGAATAATTTTCTCTTCTAATTGGGAATTACTTTCAGGCTATAATATTAGTAGACTGAATTTGTGTTAGGCATTAAGCAAAATATTCTAATCATGTCATTTCAAGTTCTCATCAAATACTTATGTTCATCTGATTCATGAAAGCCTGAAACTCAGCTCAATATACATCGATCCAGTTTAAAATTAACCTATTTGGAGTTCGGATTTAGTTAGTATGAAGGTAAAAAATGCTTATGAACAAGGCAGTTTTGTTAAACGTTGATGAGAGGTTTTTTTTGCCTTTTAATTTATGTTAGTAAGATACATGACGAATGCACTTCTAGCGTTAAAAAACTTTTTTTTAAATTTTTTACTTCAAAAGCTCTGCACTGAAATCGTATCACTCAGTTAAGAAAAACAAATTGTTGCTGCAATTTGTTGAAGTAAAATATTTTCTTAAAATTTTCCTTACTTGTTAGTACCCCGTAGTTATCTGCGCAAAACCTGAATTAAAATGAAAGTGTGCTAATTTATGTGGAATTAAACGATTTTTTCCAAACCATAAGTTCTAGACATCTACAGTAAAAATTTTATGCAAAAAGCTGAAACACTAAAATAGCGTTTTATTTAGCTAGTTCAGAAAAATCATTTAGAGTAAGTTATTTTAAAAATATATATATTAAGATTACATTTAAACTGACATAAACAAATTTCTTCAATGTGAATAAATGCACATTACGTATAGGTGCTCATGAATGTCAATCTCTGAGATTATTCATATTTAGATATACTCAAATAAAAAGTTATGACAATGGATGTGCCACAGATGCTGTAGCAGCCATATACGTTGTTAGATTTCAAAATATTCAGTTTTTTCTTCATGTTTCTTGCTCTCATCCATACAAAAGACTATGTAAGTTGAAGTAGAATTCACGGAAAACAGTCAACACCACCTACGATATATTATTCAAAACAGAGTAAGAAAAGCATGGAAATAAGTAGAAAAATAAACAAGCATTCCCGAGTTTCAAAGGTTATTTTTAGAGACTAGTTTATGCCTCAGAAGGTGATTCTGAATAGCACCGAACTTGCAAGTCCTGTGCTCTTCCTGTTTCTCCTGAAACTTTGTGCTAATCCGATTATGTTAATACCGCTCCAACTTTTGTTAAAGGAACATCTCTGAAATTAATGCCAGGCACGAGTAAAATGCCTGGATTCAGTGGGAGAGCATAGCTGAACTTAACAAAGAATTACTTTTAAAATTCGAGGTATTCTATTTTTAACTCAGAAATAAAGGTGCATCAAAAAACCTAGAAAACATTAAATGGGTATGTTTTTTTAGTTTTCTGAATCAATTTGAAAAATAAGCATTGCCATTTATTTCAATATTAATTAAATGATGTGTGGTTTTATTTACTTGCATTGAATTTAATGTTTAACATTATATAGGGTTTAGGTAGTAACAATAATTTTTGGTTAAAAATAGAACCGACTTCAAATTAAAAAATGTACTAAATATTAAAAAAAAAAACTTTTACCACATCATCGAATTGACATTTAAATATAATTTTAGGAGTTGGATCAAATTGTGAAAGTTTTTTTTTTCCTTTTTTTTTACTCATTATACCATGTGTTACTTCATATTGGAACTGTTGCAAACTTAGGCATTACGTTGTGAGTGAACAGGCCAACTCACTAACAACTTTAATGTTGTGCGCTGAGCACTTCTTTCCTGCACTGATGAATAGGTCCCAGTGTAGCCTCGGAATAGCTATTTGCATTATTGCTTTGACAAGTTGTGTTTTATTTACGTTGTGTTTTTCCTTGTACTCATACTCTTTCTAATGGGGCTGCGTATAGTCTCTAACTTTTACAGACATAGTGCATTCTCCGGAAACCGGCATCTATTCTTTCAAGTAGCGCCACTATACCTCTGGTGGTGCCAATCCCAGGTGACGGTCTCTCATCTGGGAGCTGGTTCAAAAAATTAAAAGACCACATATAAAGGGGCAGAAGTCGGACTCCTGCCTATAAGGGCTCCGTTGGACTCGGGAGCAGCGCACTCATTCTTCGCCATCTAGGTTGGACAATGGAACTTATTTATGAGATGGATGCAGGAAAGAAGTGCTGAGCACACACCAAGAAAGCTGTCAGTGAGTTGGCCTGTTCACTCACAACATAATGCCTAAGTGATGCAACACTGTGCTAAGAATTTAATTTAGTAGAGAGGTATCCAAGCCAAATCGATGCTCAAGGGATCTTTAACATCCCACATAACCACGAGACACGGGCGATGACGATTTTCTGCATTTTGAAAATCCCCTGACTTGGGCCAGGTTTGATCCTGCGAACTTGGACGGACGAGGCCAGTGCCTTACCACTACGCGACCCTTCTGGCTGTACTCATATTTTAGCACCTTGTACTTTTTTTTTTTAATCATTTGTTTTATACTAAGTGTCTTATCTGAAGTTGTTTCACTAATGTTACGTTTCAATTTTGTACGAAAGTAACATTCATAAATTTAAATAAGCCAGGTATAACATCAAATGCATTGATCTGTTCTGGTTTTATAAAGCTTAATATCACATTGTTTGAGACGTGCATTACTGTACCTCAGCATAAACGGTATCGTAACTAAATGAGGATCAATAACAGATTACTAGATTACACTATCGATATTTATATTACACTATCGATTATTAGACACTTGCTCAATAATAATTCAAATTTCAACGCATGCTAAAACATTTTTTTCTGCTGTCTGAATAGGCCACGAAATATATATTTTATAGTAACGAAAAGCAGAAACAATTAATTAAAGCAACATATTACTTGTTCAAAATACTTTCCATCTTATTGTCAAGTAATTGATGAAGTTTAACGTAAATGCAAAATTCTGAACCCTTTAATTACCGAGTATAATTTTTTCGTACAAGAATACTAATATTAGCAATACAATTAGGTTTCGAGATCAAATGCTAATTGATGTTAAACTGTATTTTAACTGTTTGAAGCTATTAATAGTGATTTTTACATTAATCAGAAAATGATTTACTGTGATAACTACTATGAATGAAATACATTAGGGACCTTTCTTCAGCTGAAAGTTACTTTAATGAAACCTGGTGGAAGTAAAAGCAATTTCACAATGAAATTGGTACATTTAGGCGTAAGGCATTTAAGAACGGAAATAGGAAATAAAAGTAAAGCTCTGCGATAAGCGCACAAAGGATGAAAAATCCAATGAAGGCTTAGCTGAGAGAAACTCTACTGATTGCTATTAAGATAGTTTCACGAACAGATCAAAAGGCACAAAATGTGAGCAAGGCGGAGGTTCATGAAAGATAAAATGTTGCTTAGATCATAAAGGTTAGTTTATTTTCATACAATTTACGATAATTAAGATTTATATCAGAGAATGATATTTCACTGACATGTCACATTTGTGAAATGAATATAGAATACTAAGATAAATTTGGAATAAATTTTTGTCATTATCTTTCAAAATTATCATTGCTATGAATTCCGAAACACCCAATACAAAGTATTTAGAAAAGTAGAAATACTATTAAAAGTAATCTATAAATAGTGTCTCCTATTAGGAAATTTCTAATGCTCTAATCATTCGTATAAAATTATATAAATCTATATTTATGGCAATATCTATACTGAGAAAAAGTAAATTAAGAAAACAAATAGGGAAGTTTTCGAGTTTTTGGTTTTATTTTTATCTGATAGAATAACATATATAAACATCATCGGAGAGAGTTTTGCGACGTACGTAAGAACGCATGTAACTGCGTCACCACTCAGTGGAAAAAATAATATTACTGGAAAGTTAGAAACTGTCTCCCTGAAGCTTGTTTTGGATTTCTAGAACAGCTCCAAAATATTACAACAGGCGACATAGTCGTACGCCTGATAATAAAATAAAATTTAGCTTGTGCAGTTTTTACAAGTTTCCAAATTCTGCAAAAGTTCAAAACGTTCAGAAGTATATGCGGTTAGATGTTACGCAAATTTTTAGATTTGTTAAAAATGTGAAGAAAGAGGGGGAAAATATAAGAGTTTGAAATAAAGAAAAAGAAAAAAAGCTTTCGAGGAGCAATAAAACGTAATCCGCGGCAGGGCTGCAACTCCCCCGCCCACACACACACACACACAGACACACACACATATATATATAATAGCATAACTATTGACATTTTAAAATTATTTCACATTGATAATGACAAGTTATATTTTGAAACTGAGGCTACATTTCAAAATCACTTTCCTTCATGGCATGTCATGAGCAAGGTTTGGAATAATCTTGCTATTTTCAAAATTCTCTGTACATTCTTCTCTGATTAAGTTCTTCTATCTTATACGATGAAGCACTTCTAAAATATCTTCGCGAAAAATTATTTCCAAAATATTTTTAATAGATACGGTTTTGTGTCAATAGGTAGTGTTAGTACGTCACTCGAAAATGTAATCTTCCTGGGTACCTATTGTTTTTTTCTCTATCATACGCGTGGAAGGCAATGATGTTTAATACAGGGGCTCCCAACCTGTGGGTCCCGACCGCAAATAGGGTGGCAAGGCATTTCTCATGGGGTCTTCCTATAATATATAATTTTAAATTATAAAACTTTACAACATAGAAAAATGGAGATTTCTTATATTATATATCACTTTGTACTATATAATAAACTTAAGGGATAAATTACAAAGACATTTTCTAGTGACATGATAATTTTCGTCTTATCCGACCAGAATAAAATCCATAAAAACATTAAAAAGTATGAACTGTACGAAAAGGATTCGAATAATATACGAAAAACATTCACTTGATACACAGAACTTAAACAAATTCCAATAATTAACAAATATATTGAAATACAAGCAGTTTTCTTATATGGCGACAACCGATTTTTGTTTGAATGAGTCCATTATTTCATGAGAGCAGTAACGAGAAATGACTACTTACATTTCTTCAGATGCATGAGTTTAAATTATGATAGAAGATAGAAGAAATCGGATAGAAGAAGCCATCAGATAAATAAACGTTAAGGGGCACGCTAACGGGGAAAGGGAGGCCTCAGCTATCCGGAACCTGATCTAGCCAGTGCACGAAATGTCTTGTTCGTTTGAAATTAACTTGAAAATACCAGCTAGAAAAAGTTTGCACAAAAAGTGCAAAAAAAAAAAAAAAGTGCACAAAATGTGAGCGTATTTGGCACCTCTGATTGTGCATAAAAAGTGCAAACTGAATTGTGCATAAAAAGTGCAAACTGAATTCCGCATAAAAAGTGCACAGCAATCATGCGTAGTAAAATTTTGTGGCGCCATCTATAGGTCGTCTCAGTAACCTTCCCTAGCGTGTGAATGAATGAATGAGACAGGATCTGGGTTAGAACTGACGACCTTTGGAGTACCAATCCAACGCTCGAACCACTGCGCCACAGACTCTGCTCCTTGCGGAAGAAGTTATGCTATCTCATGTGTTTACGGAGGTGGATTATCTTGTATTAGTTGCGTTAGGGAGCAATGAAGATGAAAAAATCTAAGCTATGATAGTTGCTGTAAATTAAGTAGTTTTTATTGTTCAGTGACATTCAACAAAGTATCTAAAGAAAACGGATAATAATATAGGAGATTTGTCTAAAGTTTTATTACGTTACTGATAATGGACCGTCTGACAATTTAATGATTATTGGAGAAAATGATATAAAATCACATAATTCAAATAAAATAATACCTTTTTAATGCAGTTATGTTCTTTTTTCTTTCTTTCTTTTTTTTCTCTCGATTTAAGCATAATATATATTTTAAACAGCGTTAAAAAAAAAATCTACTGAATAAGTGCAAATTTAAAATATATTATTTCAATATAATCTACATCATTGAAGACATTTATTAGAAATTAATGGGCTAACGAGATGACTACTTACATTTTTTTTTCCATTATTATAAGCTATTGAATTATCCGAATGTAACGTAAAACGTAATAATGTATATTATCAATTAAGAAAAACTACTTTTTTTTGGGTGTGAAATTCGATCTTCTCATAGTCTTAATGAGCATCAATGGGGAAATATTAATAAAAATTATTACTATTTTTTTGTATTGAATTGAAAAGTAGACTTTTTTGGGCTTTTCACACACACACAATTTTTACAAACACATGCAATTGCAAGTATTGTATGCACAAAATGTGTACTATTTTTAAAGCCTTGATTGAGCCCTGAATAACATGCAAAAGTAAATTAAATTTTTTTTCATTCGGTCATAAAATTTCTCATGAGCGATAGTTCATGTAAAAATTTAGAGATTTTCTCATACCCTGATGAATGTATATGCATGATAAACCAAGTAGTAGTTAATTATGTGGTACAAAGAAAGAAAACCATCAGTTTGGAAAAAACAATTGAAGTTTTTGAAGAATTGAACCAGACTTGTGTTATAGGTAAGATTTAAAAAAATGCACAATTTTCGCAAACAAATATAATATTACAAATATTTTGTGCAAAAAATGTACAAAGTTTTTATAAACGCAGAATATGCACTTTTTGGTGTGCATAAAAAGTACCCAAAATTTGCACAAAAAATGTATACTGTTTGAAGTATTCAAAAATTATTCCCTTTTTGTGTACAAATTGTGTGCAATGTATACTGTTGTACAAAAAAAGTGTACACTTTTTCTAGCTGGGATGCCATAAATTTTCGTTTTCCATTTTAAAAAGCAAATTTCAGTTGCATTGCTCTTTGTAAAATATAAATAAGGACCTAAAATGGATACTAAAACAAAATATTAAATTATTTTGAAGAGCTTTTTTTTCTTAACTGAAATGAGAATTACCTACGCACATGAAAGTTTTTTTTTTTAAAAATATCTACCTAATATAAAACGCGTATTAGATGCGACTGAAAATAATGAAAACATGAGCATTTATACCTAGCCTATGTATTTTATATAAAAATATAAGTAAGTGTAACACGTTGAAAAATTTATTATTGAAATAATAGCATATTTTTTTCATAGAGAAACAAAAGTATTTTTCAAACTACCCAAGAAAATTCTAAATCATCTTAAAGTGTACAATTTTTAAAAATACCTGAATTTTGCAGAACGTTCAATTAAGAGAAGTTGCTGAAAATATTAGTTATATTCCTAGTATGACTTCTGGCTAATCTAGAGGTCAATGTTTATAAAAATTTACAAAATTCGTTCAATTGAATTGCTTTGAAAAATACCTTAAGGGAGTTCAAGAATAACTTCTTATTAATTAGAAAACAATAATTAAGGTGAAAGTCAATTACGGGAGAGCCAAAAGTGAAGTATTTTCCAAGAATGCTTGTTAAAAGAAAGTTTCCAAAGCAATTTTAATTGCATATAAACCATTTTAAAAATAGATTTTTATGAATAAAATATTTAATTAGATTTTTGTATTAGCAGCGAGTGTTGAGCGAATTTTAATTCAGAATCTGTTTGCAGATTACCACATTAATTAGTGAGCTAACGATTATTTATAACAATGGAATCACTGCTATTTGGAAAATATTTTTCATTCTTTTGGGTTTAACTCTACTCAAAATATTATTTTTAAAAGCTTACGCATGCAGTACATCTTTATATTACGCTACTAAATGCACTGGCTTAATTTCAGTAAAGTCATAGGGCTGAATTTAATCACTTCTGAATGGTTATTTTTTTAAAAACTATTTTCTCAATTCAAATAAAATTACTGTAAACACAATTTTCTAAAAATATGTTTTTGCATGAAGAATATTCAGCTAGTGCTTAACAAAATGGGCATGTGAAATATCCCCATAGGACAAAATGTATACTTTCTTTAGAATTTTACGTCAGGGTTTTTGGAAAATTTAAAATATGACTGACGTCTACTTTTTATGTGTCATACGGTTTATTACAGGTGGGAATAACGTTCGCAAGGATGATTTTTTTTGTCTGTTTTGATGTCCTACAAAAATGCATATTTTACGAATTACTTTTCTGTTACTGTCCTTTAAAAACAATATTCCTCCGTTTTAAGTCAGTGTGTGCCATCTTGAGCTTATAAAAACAAAATTGTCTTTATTTATATGAAAATGCGATCCACATCTTTGTTAATTTAAAACATTACATCTTATAACCAAGAGCGACTTGCAGAAACTATAGTTCCTCCAACTTACGTAATATAATTGGCTTCTAAATACAGCACATTTTGTGTTTTAAGGATAATTGGAATCTACTCTGCATAAAAACACCCTATTTCCCAAACTATATAGCATCTGCATTTTGGTCTGACTGGATAACTGTGATAAGTCCTTAAAAATGGTAGTAATATTGAAGTTGAAATTTATCATTAGTTCAAAGTAAAAGAGACCGGTTGGCTGATGGGCGCACTTTATAGTTATTAATTTTTGTTAACTTTTAGTTATTTTTTTTCTTTTTTTTTAAATATTTGATTGTCCATCAAAACAAATTGATTTCTGTATGAATATCCAGAAATTTTGAGCTCGTAGCACTGTTAGAAATTTCATCGTGAAATTACAGACCGGCAGCAGTCTATCCATCTAATTCACCGTTAAATTTACGATTTGGAACATTTTTCTATCTTTACGGGGCCTAATCATTTCCAATTAACTTGGTTAAAAAGCCGGAAATGCAAAAGTTTAGTTTTATAACCATTTAAAAATGGTTTCAAAACGAAATTTTCACCGTTTTTGAACCATTTCGAGCCGTAGAATCTTTGAGGCGTAGAAACCATAAACGAAGCTTGCAGGACTTGAACCCCCAATGCGTGGTGTACCGGTCTTGCTGTCTATCAACTCGGCCACCGTCATCACGTAACGCGGACGTTTAGTTATCAATAAATCTTCTTTTACAACAGGCAAACAGCCTTAAAATTGAGATTTCAGTTTTTGATTGGATCCAAATTTATTTTTGGTCTAAATTTACTGTATATTGACGAAAATCATTTTATTTGCTGCAAAAATTAAAATACAAACAAGCTTCAGCAGCTCGCATTATGGGTTCGCTCATTCGCAAACAGTTCGGGAATCCGATGTCTCCAATTTTTGATTTACGTGTGTATGTGTTTCTATTTAGTATCCACTGCTTAAGCCACTTTTTTTTCCTTCTTTTTTTATATACACATGCAGATTTTAACTGATAAATCCGTATTCCTATTTGAAAACAACGTACGACCGGTAAGGTTTCGCAACCAAGATGGACGCCCGATTCTTATTGAGCGCTTGAAAATTACGGTTAGTTAAACGTTTTTTAGGATAAACCGAGAATAAACGATTTTTTTCGCAATCAGCGGTTTGAGTACCATCTTTTTAATGGTTATTCAACTGTTGTAATTAAATATGGTAAAATAGCAATCAAATAAATGGTTATTTTACTATTTTCCTACGGAAATTTTTAACAGTGAGTTTACGTTTACCGCAAGCCTAAAATAAAAGAAAAAAAAATCCAAAAAAATCAATTTTCTGTATTAAAATAATTTACTCTATATGACAGAAAAAACGAGAGTGATATACAGAGAAAGTGTTACGAATTCAATGTAAGTATACGAGACATAGGCTCGTTTAGTTTTCAGATAAATTCTCTAATAGAACTCGTACGATTTTGTTGCATTAAAAAGGGATTATGGGCAGAATTTAACTGTTATATTACTATTGTAGTTAAAGATTCAAAAATACCACATATTTGGCAACCCATTTATGTGCTCTTTTTTTTTATTTATTTTACCTCAGTGCAAATAATTGAAGTAGTAATGGGCTGGTATATTTCATGTGTAATGAAAATATGCTGCATATATTATCACATTTCTTTAAAAAAATAATACCCTATAACAACTGTAATTGCTTTTCATTATTTTTAGCGAAATTAAGAAGCAAATATAAGTAATTATTGTTGAAACGATAATAGTTTGTGCCGAGTATGTAAATATTATCTTAGAACTAACAACATGTCATGCAAGATAACTTTTGCGAACATTTCATTGCATTTGTTTAGTTGATTTACGCACACTCTCTTTTTTAAAGCTTGAGGTGATTCGCATAATTCCACATGGAATGGTTCGATCTTTTCTTATTGCATTGTGTCCCATTATTTCACTCTTCTGGTTAAGTTACAGTAAAATGTCATAGAATAGAAACGATTTTTCTTTCAGTCGCTGATTTAATTCAATAAAGTCTTTGGTAAAAAAAGCAATGTTTTTTTAAGATTGCTATTGATGTTCATGAAGTTAAACCTTCACCATTTGCGTCAACAAAAACCCAATAACAACGAAAGCTAAACTTTAAAGCTAGTGTACAATAGGGTGGGACGAAAAAACCTTTTTTTTTATTTCGAAGTTGTAATAGCGCGGAAAACTTGCGAATTATAAAATATAAAAAAAATGATCAAAATCGGTTGACATCTTCCGGTCGCGCATAGGCCCTAAAGTTTGACAAAATATGAAAAAAGTCTCGTTTTCACTATATTTTTTAAAATTTTTGAATTAGATGTTTTCGTAATGTAATAGTTTGTAACGTCTTCAAATAGAGCTTAAAAACAATGTGTTTTAATTTGTTTTAGGTAAGTTGATATCTTCCGGTCGCGCACAAGCCCCAAAATTAGCCAAAATATTGAAAATTTCGCATTTTTACGAGTTTTTTTTTACTATCTTTAATGTACTTAATTTTAACGTACTAGTTACAGCATTTTTAGTTTTGAACATAAAAAAATTGTATTTCATTATAGTGTGAATAAATTAAGAACTTCCGGTCGCGCAATGACCTCAATGCTATACGAGAACAGTACCCAAAAAAGTGTCTCTCAAATTCCTGCGCCCTCTCCCCCAGTTACGGAATCTGCAAGTCGCTAGTTTCACGACTGACATGCAGAACCAATCATTACATAAAGCATCACAGTAATGTCAAAAATATCTGTTACATTTCAAACAAGAATTATTTATTAATTAATATTGTTAGAAATGAAGGCTGTTCAACATCACAGTACAAAGAAAATCAAATTTGGTCAAAAAAGCAATTCAGTATAACAAAGAATTTGTGTTTAAATGAAAAATTTGAGTAATTTGAATAACATTTAACAAAAATATGACATTCAGATTTAGTTTTCAACCTTGAGCTACAAATTTTTAATTGATACCTGCCACCATGAGTTTATAGCGTTGATGAGATCAACCATTAAATCCAGTTTTCTATTTTGCTTTTAGTTTCTAATTCAAGATTTTTTTTTTAAATATTTTAATTAATATACAACATATTTACTCCTGTCACAACTTTTGCACTGGGATATTGAAATTTGTAGGGAATTGTTTTCAGGTGTTCTCTTAGCTTTTAAGCGGTCATTGTTCTTGGGGCTCTATAGCTTTCTTTGTGTATGCGGGATGGGAAGAGTATGCAATCGCTTTTAGGAGGGTATCCTGTTGATACCAAAATCAATTATAAAAATTATTTATCTATTTCAACATTCAACAATTAAATGTTTAAAATAATAAAGGAACATTGTGCACAATGAAACTGTAAAAAGTAATCGAATGTAATTAATGCATTTTAATGCTCATTTGTGCTTTAATTACGTGCAATTACTTTTTACAGTTCAATTAAATGCTTATTATGAATTTAAATTTTTGTATGGTAAATATCAGTGTTAAACTTCAAGTGAAAAGTATTTAAAAAATTAAGATTATTTAAATACAGGGCATTTAATGTTACAAAAGCAGTCAAAGAAATTTTGTGAAAAAAATAAGAGCAACAAGAATTTGTTTTCAAAATTAAAAATTTGAGTACATTTAAAGAACAGTAAACAAACATCTGGCAGCTTTTTTTTATACCTCATTATCAGTTCGTGTGAAAAAATGCTACGGCTATTGCATTTAAATAATAATTATTTATCAAGTACAAAAAATGCGTAAAAATGTAAAATGTTCAATATTTTGGCAAATTTTGGGGCTTATGCGCGTCCGGAAGATATCAACTGGTCTAAACCAAATTAAAGCACAACGTTTTTAAGCTCTATTTAAAGACGTTACAAACTATTACATTACGAAAACATCTCATTCAGAAATTTTAAAAAATATAGTGAAAATGAGATTTTTTTTATATTTTGTCAAACTTTAGGGCCTATGCGCGACCGGAAGATGTGAACCGATTTTGATATATTTTTTTCTTTTTTCTTTTCTATATAATTCGTAAGTTTTCCGCGCTATTACAACTTCGAAATAAAAAAAAAGGTTTTTTCGGCCCACTCTAGTGTACAACAAAGTTTTCGTATAACTGTACTAATATGTTATCTTACAACCTACATTAAATCACAATTCATTTATTAAGTAATTACTTTTATTCCTATTTTTTGTCTTTTCTCTTAAAAACGTTGTCAAAATAGTCACAACTTAATATTGTCTCCCAAAACAGTTATTTTATGGATTTTATGTTGATTTAAAGGATAGCAAAGCAAACAATTATAACTACAAACGTATATTTCCAATGATTGTATAACATCGGCTACTTACTTTAGTTTTCTGGAAGCAAGGATGCATAAGTATGTACGATACAAGGAACAGAACATTTCGAGTGCTCTGCAAATATTGATCTGTACTCTGACATAGGAGTTCGAAAATGCATCATATATCATGTTCCTAGTGATTAAATTTTTCCCTTTTCGTGGACTAAATTTAGTGAATGGCCCTAAAAACACCTTAAAAAGAAATAACGAAGGGAATAATAAATATAATGGGACTAATTTAATGCGATCCCCTGTTTCAAAACAATTAAATTAAAATGACATTTTTTTTTTTTTTTTTAAATTTTGCTTAACACAAGTTCAACTATTTAATATTCAAACTCGATGAAAATAAACTTTAACTCGCTATGACTACTTATAGTGGGTCAAAGATCAATTTAAAAGTTTGTGTCCTGCTGTTTTTACCTTATTTTTTTATTTTTTTAAAATTCATTTTAGAGATAAAATACCGTAGCTGATTAAAAATGGAAAAATGAGTCGTACTCTTTGACTAAGAAAATTAATAAGTAAAAACGATACACATAAATTTATTATAGCTATTGTGAAGGTGGTCTCACCTATCAATCTCTTTTTTTAGATATATCTAGTCTTTTTCGCTTTATGTCTTTGCCCTTACATTTCACTTTGCAATTATGTTTTTCCTTACTTCTAAGCTCGACTTTTAACTTGTTTATTATATGAAGAATGAACAACAATTTAATGCAGAGAGAGAGAAGGAAAGATAAAAAAAGTCATAGGGTCAGTTGGAGTAATTGTAAAAGCTTTTTCAATGTTTTAACTTTTGATCCTTCCCTACCTCTTGAATGAATTCAGAGATACAATTTTGAGCATTGTAGCCACTACTGTACTTGTGAGTAGATGTGTACAAAAATTTTGACTTAATGACTATTAGTTAGCGAATGAGCTCGTGTTTACAATTACCCCAGTCTGTTTACAATTACCCCAGACATCTGGGGTAATTGTAAATTGTGATTTATTTCCGTATAAGGTTGATGGAAATGGAAAATTGTTTCATACACAGTCTGACTGAAGGCTTAAGAAGTTCCGGGGCAATGATTCACAATCTGCGGGCAACAGGCCGTATGTGGTCCGCTGAGTTATGTTATGAGTCGGCTGAGATCATTTAACGAGAAATATATTGTAAAATTATGTATTATGTAAAATTTGCCCCGCAGTGGATCAGTCGGTTAAGCTTGGATCCCACAGAACACCGAAAGCGAAGCACAACTGGCCGTGGTCAACGCTTGGGAGGTAGACCACCTCCCGCGACTGATTACTCTGAGACCGAGTGCGCTAAAGGGAGCTGTGCACGTAAAATACATAGTCGCTTCAAATGACCACCAAGTTAGAAATAATTTACGCTGAGGGACCATCCTAGGTGATGATCTCTCATCTGAGAGCTGATTCAAAATCATTAAGCCCCTCTGAGCCAAGTGTACTAGCGGAGCTCATTCTAGCGGAGCTCATTAATAATCAGTTGGAGCTTCCTTAATTCATGGTCGCCCTGCAAGGTTGGCTTGGATTTCCAAGTTGCATTAGCAACAACAACAACAGTTATGTAAAATTGACACAAAAGTGTGATTTACATCAAAATATAATACTTATTTTCCCCCCAATATATTGGAAACAGGTTAAATTTAAGTGTTTACAATTACCCCAGAGTACGAAATATATGGGGTAATTGTAAACACGTAACTTGCACATGAAAAATAACAGGAAGGATTAAATTCATAACTAAATGTTTCTAGCAGCATTCTATATGACAAATAAAAATGGTTGAAACCGCTTCCACCGCTTTTGTAGATGAGCTGGAGACGAAAATGTAAGATCACTAAATTTTGTTGAACAACTTTTTTCACTGTGCCTTTTTCAAACAATAGTGACGCCTCCACAGTTGTTTCGAAACTTACAAAACTGTTTCAATGTCTTCCCTATGCTGCCAGTTTATCACTCACAAGCAGTTAAGTTTTCAAAACCACCACAAGTGTAGTTATGAAGCTTGTTTGCAATTACCCCATGTTTAAAATTACCCCAACTGACAGTACCAAGTTTTTTCCCTCTGCTGGGCGCTTTTTCTTTTACGGTAAAGTTGCGACGTCTCAAAACATTCCATATAGATAGACAAATGGAACAAATAGCTATAAGAAACAGATATAAGTTTAAAACGTGCAAAACATGAAAGGTTTGCCCTCTTTGACTGTACATTACTCTATTCCCATTGCATAATGTACATTTCTCATAATTAGCACATGTTTACGAAATTCGTATATTAACTTCTTAAAGTCGAATACAAACATGCCTTCTAGCGAACGTAATGAAGAATGCATATGAACGAAACTTAGTGCAGATCATTACTGGTGGATTAAGTAGTTTGAGGTGCTACAATAAAACATCAGTTTTTAACACAAGATAAAAACCGGATATTCTACTCTATTTCACTAAACTATAACACCACCCGAAGATTATGTATATATATATATATATATATTTTTTTTTTTTTCAAATTAATGTACAGGATGGCACAACGGAAATTTTACTTTTTCTTTAAAAAATGGATCTAAAACAAAAAACTTTTAGCAGACATAGAACAATTTTAAGTTTTTCGCTGTCTTTTTTTTTGGAGGCGATGCACAGAGCATAAGGACTGGTCCAATAAAAATGTCGTCTTCTGAAGAAAAAAGCAACGCGTCACGCAGTTCAGTATACAGCATGTAAACTTCGAATACAGATAGTAGTAAACGTTCATAAAGCCATATCTGTGTTACGGATCTTGCCGTATTTATATCCTGGGATATTCTTCGAATTAATTTGGGAAAAAATGTTTTAAGTACTCATTCCACATACTCATTACTACTGCTAATACGAACATACCCACTTTAATCATTGAAACTGACCATCGTCATAAAGTTTGCTACTGCTAGGTACCAAGTTTAAAAATTCCATTGCGTATGAGTATCGAATTTTGTTTAAATAAAACGCATACGACACACTGCGCTTTTTTTTCTTGGGAGACTCCCTTTCATTAAAACAGTCCTGTGCTGTTTCGCTATCAAAAAATATGGCAGTTAAAAAATAAATAAAATAATAATATTAATATTAATAAGGAAAACAACAACAATAATAATAATAATTCATTTAGAATATTTTTGATTCGTTCTATCCGTATCTGAAAAAAAAGTTGTACATACATATTCTTTTCTTTTCTTTTTTTGTCATTCTTATATAAAATTTCGAAGTTATGCGGATCCTTTCGGGTCGCCCTGAACATTACAATAAATCTATAGCAGCTGCGTCAGCAAATAAAAATAATCCAGATAGTAAAAATAATGTGTCCTACTATTTCATTAAATAAAAGTTAAATTGATGTCATTTACAGCCCTTGTAAAACTTATAAAACTCCTAAGACGTTTTATACCGTCAGATGAAGTAAAAAAGGAAATAAGTAGAAAAGATAATTCTTTTCCAAGTTTCAGCCTGATCTTTATCGACTAGTTTATGTCTCAAAATGTGATTCTGAATAGCGTTGATCTTGAAAGTTCTATGTTTTCTCTCTCCTCCTCTTAGAAGTTAGTACTAACCCGATTATGGTAATACCACTCTTGCTGGCGCGTAAAGAAGATGAAAAATTCTTTTCAAGCACAAAGAAAATCGCCAGAATAGGAAAAGAACTACACTTAACAAAAATGGTGTTAAAATTTACGTCATAAATATGTATGTTTTTTTTTTCTTTTTAACAAAGGAGATTCTATGATGGACACCTTCTGTAACAATCTTAGTCTCAGTGAAATTCGAAGATGTTTGGAGGTTCATATTACTTTTATCATTTCTTTCGATTTTCTCATTTTTAACAATCTTATTATGTTTCGAGGATTTTTTCCTTAACAGCAGCTTATTTCTCCCCCATCCCCTCCTAAAAATAGCAAGACGAGGAAAATAAACAAAACCATCTATTAGAAATTATTAATGCATTATTAATAGTTATTCATTTTTTCCTATTTCGTAAATCTCAAACCTATCAAGACGTAGGTTTAACGTGCTTAGAAGGAAGTCCAAGATGCGTGAAATGTGAAGCTGCTGTTGTATCACTCAGGGACTTTATCACTCAGGATAGCAGTGCAACTCAAAAAATCATGTTTTGAGATAAGTGGGTTTAAAGTTTTCATTGCTAAGGAAAATGCGTAAGAAATGCTTTTGTTATTATTAAATATTACGGCCTATTATTGAATTATGAGTAGTGCTAGTATTGCTACTGAAAAGAATGTGTATTTTCATATTTACATCTGTTCTTAGTCCAAAACGCGTGTTTTTTTTGTTGTGCCACTATTGCAGCCCATAAGCGATAGGTAAATGAAAATAAGAAATTTCGTCTAGAACTAAATGAGCCTACTTTCTTGTATACTAACATGAAATTTGTAAACTATATGTATATATATATATATATATATAGTAACTGGCTTTAAGTTCATTAAACGATACATATTATGCGAAACACCAGAATAATAGCTGCAAAGCATTTCTCATTTCATTAATCATTAGCAATTAAATCAAATCAAAATTCTAATCACGCAAGTGTTAGGTTGACCATACTGCAACGCAGTGGTAGAACTGCTTCAGAATGCAAATTGCCATTAACTAATTAGGAGCCCAGGTCATAGTTACAATATCCAACTGCAAGTTCGACCATAAGATTAATTTGGAGAATAACTGACGTAAGGTATGCTGCGACTCCCAAAAATCATAAATTGATAAAATTTTTCATGTACTTTTATTTCTCCAATCACAAAAACAATATATTCAAATAAATGAATAATGATTATATATATATATATATATATATATATATATATCCCAAGAAGGAGCGTTCTTTTAAGAGGGGAAATAAGGTAAATAGATTTTTTATTAATATGTATACCCTTGTCCGAAGTTTCATAACGAGCCACAATGCATACCCAAAAATACCATAATTGAGAATGTTTACCTAGGACTACAAGTACATAGGAACAGTGTAGGTATCAAGTCGAGAAATTTCGTATTTTGTGTATATAGTTGATACATGTATCAACAGGTAGGTATCTGATTTTTTTCATTTAATTTAACTGTAAAGTAAGATCATATAACATTCGTATTTGAAGACAAAGCTACGATGAATAAGTACGAAAATGTATTCTCTGTAAGATAAAATACCAATTAGAAAAATAACTTCCTTTTTTTTAATTCAAACAAAATATTTTAAAAAAAATAATTTTATCTTGAGCCAGGGTCAGTCATGCACCTTGAACTGGTCTTTATTTTTAAATTACATAATTTATTATCATATTACATTAAACAAATTAATTACCATGCTGCGCCTTGGATCAATGTAAGTCTTGTACTTTGGAGTGGTTGAAAGTACATTTTTAGCAACGCTTTTGTAATTTATTTTTAAATCACATAATTAGTTGTAAAATTACAATTCAACGAGCTATTAATGATTTAAAATATTTAGCCTACAGCTGATGTTTGAGTTCCTAAGTATCGCATGCCTATTATTTTCTTTTAATTTTGTTTAATCTTGCACAGCAGTGTTCTCTGAAATTATTTGACTCTTTCTTGGAAAAGCCGATGAAGAGAAAAAGAAAGAACCATAATATTAAAAAACACACAGAGAAGGAGAAGACATTAAAAATAAAAAACAAAATACTTTAAACTTGAGCTACGTTCTCCAAAGAGGACAGACATAACATATATCAATGAATAGTTTCCAAGATAATTGTGATGAAGAGTTGAGTTTATTAAATTCAAAGGATGGGAGTCTAGTCTTATAATTGTACAGTTGGAACTCCCGGAAATGATGATGACAAGAAATAAACTACATAGGATACTGTTTGTCCTCGTGTTTTTTTTCTGGATAACTTATCAAAAAAGAAAAGAAACAAACATTATGTTGAAAAAATTGTATGTTCCTAGTGATACTAAGTTTTATAGAAACAATGTTACTCAAACATTTTTTTGTTTCATGAACATGTAAATTTTGACAGTTTAGAATACGGTTTTGTAAGAAATCAACATGTGCTTCTGATCGTTATTTAACGTACACGTATTTCATTGGAGACATTGTCATTTACGACCTGTAAACTTATAATTGAGTAAATGTGTAACAAAAATTTCTATTCCCATGTTTTATATGGATTACTATCAGCAATATTTCTGCTGTTGACAAAATAAAAAAGAGCTTCTATTTGTCTATCGTTATGCTGTGTAGTAAACCTGTTGTATCGAACACTATCAGCAAACTTCATGTCGATGATAAACATGAATAGAGCTGACATACATACATATAGTATATATAACACATTATTTCTTGTGTAACGAAAAAATATTTTTCATAAGTGCTTGTTCTCAATTTTCTTTCTATGTGATTGATTTAAAAATATCTCTTTACTAAAAAAGCCACAAATTTATTTGATGTAGTTGTGCTGAGCACAAATTTATGGTTTTAAATTTAGGCATATATTCAAAATTATTTCAAGAAAATTTACTTTTATACTACCATAGTAGCGTATATTCCAAACTGCACAGCATAAAAAAATAAGCAGAGAATTTTCTGCTTATGTTTAAGGACATTGAAAGCTAAAAATATCCCAAAGGACAAATATGTTCTTTCACTAGAATCTTATGTCTAAGGGAAATTGGAAGTATGTCACGCAGTTATTTTATACGCGTGTGACTTTTTTTCTCTTTTTTGTACGAGTAAGTTGAAACAGTTTACAGTTACATTTTTTACGTCCTACGATATTGTACAAAAAACATTTTTATGAGTCAATTTTACCTTACTGTCGTAACGCCTTTTGCTTAACAAAACTACGTTTGGTAGCGACACATTTTTTTTACGCAACTCTGCAAGGAAGAAAATAGGTTTTTAAAATAAAGTTTTCCTTACGTCTGTTTCTTTAAAGTGTGCATTCATTATTGGAGTGAAAACATGCTAACTAGAAGCGAAGCGAAAAAACTATATATATATAATAAATTCGATTTAACCAATTACAAAAACGCAGGGGCCATTCCAAGGAAAATGTCCCATAACGGACAAATTTATTTCATTAAAATAGTTAATTAACAAGAACTTCCGTCTAGAACTATACAAGCCTAGTTTCCCGTATACACCAACGTCAAATTTATAATCTAGCTATCTCTCTCTCTTTTTCATTTAGATTTAGTTCTTGATTATTTCAAGAATACCTTTTCATAGGTTAATACATAATATTCATCCACTCATTCATTCATTCTTTCATTTATTCATCCATTTATAAATAACTCATGTATTTGTTCACTCATTTATTCATTCCCCTCCTTTATTCCCCTCATTTATTTATTTTATTATTTATTCACTCATTTATTCATCATTTATTCATTCATTTCTTCACTCATTCGTTTAATCATTTATTTATTCGAAAATATCCTTAAAAATTCCGATCAAAAAGTTTCGTAGGAAGTAGGCTCGTTTAGTTCTGGTTGAACTTTGTATCTGTACTATGATCCACGTCATAAGAGCTTTCCGATGAAGTTTATTCCAAGAAAATCGATATGTTATATTATGATGTATATATGATTGAAATTTCCCTGTAGGCGCTATGTTATTTTTTTTTAACTCTTCAAAAAGAACGAAAATAGCTCTAATCAAAAAATATTTCACGCAGAGAGCTTTTCGCAATAAGTTTGTTCATAGCAACTTGGATCTTACTCCCAAAGTTAACCTACTCTTAGTTGCCCTTAGACGCTAATGTTAAGATTTATTGAACTGTTCAAAATTGAACGAAAAATTGCTCAAATCAAAAAATAAAGTATGGTAATGATATGTTATCGCCGAGATCTTTCGAATGCAAAAAAATCGTTCGAATCGAACAATTCGTCTAAAAGTTATTAGGGGGGACAGAAAGACCGACAGACCGAGAGACACACATCTTCCCCATTACAAATCCATACTTTCATTTTTATTTTATATTTCAATCCTTAGGAAACTTTTAACTACTTCGGGTTTTTTTTTTTTTTTTTTTTTCTTTTCTTTTTTTAACGATGTTTTACGATACATTAATCCTTCTTTCATGCTTTATTATTATTTTTAACTTTTCTGGGACAGTAGGCTAAACAGAGCAATGAAGAAAAACTTCTGGCTGAAGGAATCATTCATATGTGTTATTTCATAAACCACAATTTCAGTTTATCATTGCCTTTAAAAATATTTTATTTTCATTTACTTATTTTTTAATTGAAATATATTAGTCAGGTGTGGTATTAATGTTTATTTTTACTTACATGCTAGTAAAAAGAATTAAATAAATAAGGAATTAAATAACTGGTTCCTAACATAATAATATTAATAATAAGAAGAAGAAAACTTTTTTATGCTCATATTTATTAGGTTTTTGAGTTTGTTTTCATGAATTGTTTCTCGAACCGGAATTTACTGACCTCATTTCAGTCTGTATACATTTAAAATTGTAAATAGCAAGTAATGTAACTAGTCATATTAAAATTTATTGTTATCATCAAGTAATTGAATCAGAAGTATTATTCCATGCTTACTACTTTGTATACAAATTCATAATTTGGAAATTCTGCTTGCTCTCTATGCTAACTATCACGTATCCGATCAAATTCTTGAAGAAAATGCACACATCATAACTTTTATTATAACTTCATCATTATACCAATTCAAATGTCAAATTGTTGATGCTTTCAACATATATACAAAATTTTGAAGGTAAAGGTTTAGAATAATTAAATAATGATTTAAGCCGATGTTTTTAGTTATATGTGTTGTACTTTATTAAATGTAAGCAAATTAATGTTAACCGATTAACACAAGATGCCAGGAAAGTTCTCTTAAATAATAATATTAATTTATTATACTGAAATCCTGAAGTTATTGTGATTAAAATACAGATTCTATACAGCATTTAAGATTTGGTCCAAATTATAAAACTGTGCGGAGAAAATTTAGATTGACATTTTGGGAAGGTAATCTTTTTCCAAGATAAAAGTAAGTGCTGTACTTCAAACAAATCCACGCCACTGAAAAATTCTGGAAACATTGTTTCTAGGTTTCATGACAAAATTACTTTGTTAGAAGTGAAGGACCACTAGAAATGAAAAATAAACCGATATAAATTATAAGGTGATGAAAGCGAAAGTTGTTTCCACTTTCTCAAGACAAATTGAACATTTTCAAAAGTCATTATTGTTGAGAAACAAAGAGTTATATTAATTTCCTAAATTTAAAAATAAAATAAATAAAAGTGGAACACGTAGCAGAGTTGTTGTCCAATGGGCATGAATATTAGCTTATTATACATTCCATAGCGCACCTGCATCTTTTCCGCCCTATCCGGCCTATGTGATTACGACTCACTGTATAATTTCTGCGAAGCATGGAAAGCTATCTTACTAGGTTCCTCTGGCTATTACGCAAAAAAATGGTTTTTTTTTTTTTTTATTTCTACATCTTTTTTTTTTTTTTTTTTTGCAGTACAACATAAAGGGATGAATTTTTTTGTAGGGAGCTTTCATTTTACCATCATACTTTTTTTTTCAAATCTGTAAGGGGGGAAAATCTACCGAATTTTCATATTCCAAAGCTTGTATTTCGTCTATTCTTTAAAATAACGAAATAACCTTTATTTTGCTTTTCAAGTTCTATGTAAGACGTATGTAGACCCCAGCATTTTTAAATTTTATCATCTGCCGCCCAGGACATTTCGTCGGCTGTAAGAAAACGCTATTTTTTGGAGCTTTAAGCTATTTTTTCTCTTTTTTTTGTGTTAAAGGACTACTAGTAACGGCTCGATTTTATTTTTGTAGCGTATATACATATGTGCAGAAGAAGAAACAATACTGATAATACTGCATGCATTTTTTTTATGCGTAAAGATGTTAAAATATCACTAGTTGAAGAAATATTTGGTTGAGAAATATTTATAGTTAGGCTTAGCCGAAATATGTTTATAGCACACAAAACAAACTTCATTCTTTCAGTTTTCTAATCAGCTATATTTGATCTTCCAACTGAATCAAATTTGCCATTTTTGCTCTTTTCATTAGAGATTTATGAAAAGAGTAAATATGGCGTATCTTACTCATCTCTAGAGTAAACAGATGACAATGTCTCAGGAATAATTTTGTTTCAAGAAATAAAAAAAAATGTTTTGGTACACATTCCATACCAAATTTCCTCAAAATCAAATTGGTGCGGCGCAATTTTTTGTAAAACTTTTCTTGATTTTGTATGACGGCATGACCTTTTAGTAAACAATGATGACGTGAATTAGACAATTTGAAATATTTATGATTGCATTGAAAGATGTCAGATACAGTTTAGATATTTTCATATATAGTTCAAATATTTAAGATTTCATACGGGGAAACTTAGTTCCCTCACATATTTCGCAGCCTCATTACAATTTTGTGTTCCAGATTCATCATTTGTTAACTTCTACCGGTGGCGATTTTCTACTGCCCTCTGATAAATACTTACAACTTTGATTAATGTTTAAGTCTCGTTTTATGAATGGAAGGACCGTAGGGAAATTAGCATGTTATTAGAATGCTGTTTAATAATAGTAGTATTCACATATATTGCAAAATGATGTTGAAGTGGATTTAAATATTTAAATCATTTATACATCTGAAACCGACTTCTGAAATGAGGGTGGCTATCAATTCATACAGTATGTATGTTTTCTGTTTGTTTGTCGGTCGATAACTTCTCACCAGATGAACCGATAATGATGAATCTTTTTTTAGTCGATCGAGAGTATGGGACTACTCTCGATCGACTAAAAAAAGATTCATCATCCACCTTCGTTTGAACATGTCCGATAATTAGAAAAAACCATTTTTTCGTTTTTTCATCTATTACTTTTGACTTTATGAACCGATTTTAATATTTTTTAAAAATTGATAATGATTGTTAATAATAATTGTAACTTAAATATCGCACATCAATTTAACTACAATTGCTCTACAGAAAGAACGTTATGGCTGAAAAATAAGTATTTTTCTATTACTTGGAAAGGCTTGCCTTGGTATTTATCCGTTTAGTAAATTATTAAAAATATAAAACTCATTGTTTAAAATAATTTGTTTTCGTTAAGCAGTATATTAAAAGTAATGGTAGTAAGAGTTTTGTGCAAACTAAAAGAAAAATTAAATTCATGTAATCTGTTTGCTCTAGATGCTTTATTTAATCAATTTCAAAACGGAATTTATCATGCAAATGATTAATTTTTAGTGCCAGTCACTGAAGTGTGTGTGCTCTTTAATTTAATAAAGAAGAAGTGTTTGTATAAAAAATAATTTTACACTAAAAATAATAAAATAAAAAGTGGAAGAAAAAGTAGAAGCGACTTCAACTTAAGCAAATATTAATTGCGCTAAAAAGTAAAAAAAAATTTCCATTCTTTAAACAGCATCGTTACGACTGTTAAGAAAAATTTTTGCAGTTTGTGCAAAAGTAGGATATATAAAACCTTTTGTGATCATGAATCAATTACAAATGTAAATGGCCCCGAGTTGCAGAAGTTCTAATATAAAATAACGCATGTTGTAATGGTAATTACATTGTCATTATTTTGCGTCGACTTTAAAAAATATATTTAAAAGTTATGTTATTGCATTTTTTTAATTTTTACAGGAAAGTATGTTAAAAAGGGAATATTTATGCTTCATATTCACGAAAAAAGTATGTTAAATTACATCAAAAGTAACTTGATTTTCAATGTTCAAATAAAAATCATGTGAAAGTAAATCAAAAAAAGATAAATGGAAAGAGTAATAAAATTGCTTTTGTATTCTTTACAGATAAAAATAATTTCCGTAGCCATTTGCCAAATAGTGTGTTATCTGCGTTAATTTATGTGTGTGTATATGTATATATATATCTAGATATATATGTATAAACATTTAATTAATTAATTTCATGTATCTTTTTACGTTTTAGCAAAAGAAATGAATACACAAGTAAATAAAACAAACAAGTTTCCAAGATAATTATTGTACATAAATGATGTTTGTTTATTTTAGCAATAACTTCCTTTTATACCGGCGGACCAGATAAATGAAACTAGAAGCACCTATCTCTAACACGTGTTTAAAGTAAGTTACGAACCATTTCTGATACAAACTGTTTCAAGATCTCTGCAAATATTGATCGTTTTCGCTGCGTAAAAGTTTCGAACATTATCAAATATCGTGTAACTCGAGTTGAAATTTGCCATAATTTCTAGTTTGAAATATAAATAAAAGTAATACATACGTTGAAAACAATTTGTTAAATCAATGCAACTAACAATGCACCATCCTGGAATGGAATGTAGAACAGTTAAACAAGTAAACATCATTCTATATTAGTCGAATTAATATAGAATCTTCTGAATGTACAATAATTTGTTATTTGTAATTTAAATATTACACACGTAAAAATTGTCCCATGTTGTGGGAAAAGCGAACATAATTAAATTTATTCATTTTTATATGAATCAAATTGCACGAAATATTTAAAAGCTATTTGTAGCTAAAGAATTAGCTACAAACAATAAACTTGGTATACTTTGATTTCTCCCATTTAATTTTATCCTAATAACGTACTTCCATCCTTTAAAAGAAAATGTTATTGTGATTGAAACACTGGAAAAGAAATATATTTATCCGAAGGACATATAGAACGTGACATTTTTAAATGATAATTATGATTTTGATAAATTGTGCTTGGAAAAAAAAGAGTTTGAATTAATTCTAGAGGAATTAAGTTACTGAAATAAACATTTTTATTCTTTAACTAGGGAATTGGTGTCATTTCTTAATTAATGCTACATTTTCTAATTGTAATTATTTTATTTATTTACACTTTAATTAGATACATAGCCTATGAGAACAAGTTCAAACAGAATACTTAAAATAAGATAAAAAGTTATTTTTGAGGATATTCTTTTTCAGGTTAAAAACTACTTTAAAAAGTGTCTTTCTAATGAGGTTCCAGTAATTACTTCATATTAGCTTAAGAGAGTTCGTCCTATTAGCTGAAGACTTTTTTAAAAACTTTTTTAAGGAGACTAGATCAATTAACAATAAGATACCTTTAAAATAAATTGTCATAACTTGTACGTACAATACATTTAAAAATGGCTCTTCTACCCCAGCATTCTCAATCTGGTTGTCGTAGATCACCACTGCGAAATATTGTCAAATATGCCGTGAGGTTTAAGCCAAAAAAAGGGCATAAGTTTTATAGCTTTGAAAATATATTTTCTTCAGCGGTAACAGTAAAAACAAAAATTAGAAAAAAATTTTAAATGAACTTTTCCTCGTTTGCATTTGGTATTATTTTTTCTCTAATGTAATTAACTTTGATTCAATCTGACACTTAAAATTTAAGATTTTCGAAATATTTAAGTGTCTTTATGCGATCGCATTGCAGAGAACTAAGTATTTTCTTCGTTAATTTAGAATTTAGACATGCTGGACAGACATATATTGAAATCAGGCGTTTCACAAACATATGATAAGCAAATAAAAAATAGAAATATGCAATAACTACATGAAATTTCGATTCCTTGCAACTGAATCACAAGATACTCGATTTATGTGCCGTCTGCAGAAAGAAATTTACAAATGAAGATCTTGTTTCTAATAACAAAGTGAAAAAGTATTTTTCAACGTCACCCACGCAGTAAAAAAAAAGGATAATATGCGTATACCCGAAATCATAGCAAAATAAAACAGAATATTAAAAAAAAACATAACTTTGTATAGACAACTTAGTAGCTTGCATAAGGAATTCCTGCAAGCTTCAAGTTTGCAGAATTAATGACACAACAAAACCACACACTAATGACACCGTTGAATTTGAATTAGATGTTGCTGTCGAAATAAGGCTGGGAAAGGAAGCGACAGAGAAGCTCAAAGTTGCATTATCACCGACACACCCTCACAGTATTACGCAGAAATGCAGTTTTATTATCGAATTTTAAAAGGAAAATTGTTGAGCATTTTGACACTGACCTTTGAGCACTACTGTCTTTTCACGACGCTTGAAAGGGTTTTTAGAAATCATGATGCCTTTTTTACCATTTGTATTCCTGCTATGCTGTCATGTTCCCTGTTTTATCCGACTACAACATTTAACAGAAAATAAAGCTTGACATATTTTAAAGTAATGTAAAATATGTTAGAATAATTTCTAAAAGAGGTGTTGTGAACTGTTGAACTTGTCTAAAAGAAATCTTTAAGTTAATACAAACTGCAGATTAAAAACGACCTAGTAAAAATTGAAAGTAATTTGCGCCTCTTTTATTTAAAACCTTCTAAGTTCACAAATAAATAGCCTAGAGACTGTTTTTTACTACAGGCGACTGTCTTAAAATAGGTTCAGTGGTTTTCCGTACGTTGGTAAAATTAACTTAGTCAAAACTGATAGGTAGTGGTTTTATCCACTCACCTGGTATTGTAGTACAATGTATAGTAACTTGCCATTATATATACATATATATATATATGAAAGAATAACAGTTACGAACACTTCATTATTTTAGTCGAATGCCTTTTTTTGAAGCAATATTGGCCGAAATGCAATGAACATTCGTTTATTGGTAGCCTCAACATAGTAAATGCGCATTCCAAACAAAGCAAGAAGACGACACAAAACATCACATTTTTCACAGTATTTATGTGTCGAATCCCCAGAAATTTCTGCGAAACTGTCTTTTAATAATCTTTCTAGGTCCTGGTCCACGTGACCCTGCACGCATTTTCTGATTGGATGAGCTCTGTAAAAACTAATTTTAGCTCACGTTACATAATCTTTCCGAGGCCAGAAAAAATAACCGGCCCAAGGGAGCGCATAACGTTTTTATGTTTTAAAATCGAAACTGAATTTAAAAAGGGGTTTGAAAAAGTTATTTATTTTTTAATGCTATATATATATATATATATTGTGTGTGTGTGTGTGCGTATATGTATAACTAAAGAATTTTTGGAAAATTGTTTCACCATATTTAAATACTTACAACAATATGTTCTTGTTTTTTTTTTTTTTTTTTTTGTTTTTGCGTTACGCTTCCGTAGCGCCCTTTGTCACTATCTGAAGGCCCACGCTGAGGTGCTTTTGGTGTCAATCTGAATCAGTGAGAGGTACTCTAATGTGTTCTTCAACATTCGCTATCTCTGTAGGAGAAAGGCTGAGACATTAGTCGTAAATTATAAGTTGTTTTAAACAATGTGAGTTGGCTTTTATATATACTATTTTTTAACTTTACAATGCCAACATTTTTACTCAAAACCAACGAAGGAACTTAACGATTTTTTTTCTTTGTGTTTCTTTTTCTTTTCTTTTTTTTTCTGCTTGGATACATCCCTTACATAGCTTCGGAGCACAAACGTATTTTATTAAGGTGATTCTAATTATTAAATCATTATTTCACTGATAAATCTTCAAGTTGCAGAACAGAAAAATATGACACTACCTCAAAAGCATCATGTCAAAGAAAGCAGTACTGGTAGTGCTATGCAAATGATAAGATATTTAATCATTAAATTATAGAAAAATTTTTTTACTAATATGAGATAAAAAAATTCCCTTGAGCTTTTTATGATTCTTGAGAGAAAACAAATCTACATTTTCTTTTCCGAAACGAAAAACATTTGACACATTTTTAATCTTGACTTTAAAACAAGTTTCTTATCTTAACGGTGGAAGCATTTCATGCTGAAGATGGACAATAAGTGTTCGTGCATATTTTCACTAAAATATTTTTTTTGAATAAGACGTTTAGTTATCAGTAATCGTTAGCCAGAGAATAATTGTAAATACTGTTGTAAGGTTCGACACGAATTTGAATTCACTCTTTTCAATCCCTTTGGGCACAACTTTGGATACTCACCGTCAAGTGAAATATTTGCGAGTTAGTAAAAAATGTGTGTTCTGTCAAATGTATCACTTCAGACCCAACGCAAGAATGCTGGGTTGCGTATAAATATTGTGAAGTGTATTCCCGGCAGCTCCTTTTCGTCGACGTAAGGAACATACAAGGTGCTGAATTAAATATATATCCTATATATATAAGCGGCTTAAGTGTCTGTTTGTCGCCGATAGCTTATTGGTTGCTTGCGTAACTGTGATGCAGTTGCCATTGTTGTAACACATGTCAAATATACTGATAATCAAAACATTTCTTTAGCATTTTGAGTGAGGTATCGCTAGATTTGCAATCTCCGTTAAAAATTAATGTAAACGCGAATTTAATTTAATCCTTATTTCTTTGTTTCAATTTATTTATCGGCTGCGCTTTTTATAAATATATTTAAGTGGCAGCGCTCTTTTTTCCAGTTTCGTTAAAACTATTGTTTTGACGATGATTATGTTGGATATAAATAAATATTTTTCACAAACCATTTGATTATATAATAAATAATATTTTTATTTTACAGATTATTATAACTTAGATGGTTTTCAAGGGACTAGTTTTTTTTTACCGTATAAATCGTTGAAAACAAGTTCGTGCGGTTTTATTTCTTTTGAAGATTTAAGTGATGAAATATGCGTTTCGGAACTAAATGTGCTAATAAAGTAATTTGTGAACAAATTTCCTTTCTTAGTCGAAAATTTTTTGCTAATAAATTAATAATGTGCTAGTTTTACACAAATATTCTTATTATTAAGCTATTTTTCCAAACCGTTTAATGCCGTCAAAATTAAAAAGAAACCAAAGTGCAACGAATGTTACAAACCCACACATATATTCGAGAAGCAGTTACAAAAAAGAAGCGAACGTCTGAAGATAAGATGCTTCCAGAAAAAGTGGGAACCAAAAAACTTGCAGGAAAGAAAACAAAAAAATGTTTGAATTTTGAAACATCTTCGTCATTAGCCACCTCAGAAGAAAATAATGTCAAAATACTGAATCTTTGGACCATGTCAGACAGGACAACGAGGATGAGTGCTTTGAATGTCTGGAACTGTACCAGGAGACAACTTCGACTAGTGACATTAATGCCTACCGTCCCTTCTTAGGGCCAGTCTGAAAAGTACGTCTGAAACACGCAAAAATAAGCATTTCAACAAAACATGTTCTAATGTATTCCTAACCTTATAGTAACCCGTTAGGAATACATTAAGACAATTTCTTGTTGAAATGCTTATTTTTGGGTGCTTCAGACGTACTTTTAAGACTGTCCCTAAAAAGGAACGGTAGGCATTAATGGGCTAAGTGTGCTATTTATGGAAAACGGTTGCACTACTTGCAACAATGAGTATACCGATTGTGGACGACGACAACTTTGGTTAACAAACAAGAGACGTTGAAACTGAAAATGAATAAGATTAATTATAGTTTAAACCTTCTTTTCTTCTTTATTTTGTTACTTTAATTAAAACAGCATTTTTTCGGATTCTGTAATCATTGAGTTAAAATATTTATTCCTATTACAATTGCATGTGTTTATAAAAACTCTACCAACAACATAATTTTAGTGTAAATATTATTGCTAACCATTTAGTTTGCAGTTTTTATGAATAACAATCTCTCCTACCCATGTGCGCAAGCACACCTACCCTGTAAGGACAGATTGCGCAAATTGGTCTTCTTGGTTTTTCTACAGCTGTTACATTAAATTAAAGCAAAACAAGAAAATATCAATGGAAATGCATAAAAAATAAATGAAGTCACAGTTATTCATCAATAGTTTAACAAAAAAGTCATTCTTTTTTTTTTTTTTTAAATTATTTTTCCAATTGTGCGCAGATTCACTTAGCTTTACCTTATATATATATGCCGATGCGATTGAAAAAATAAAGGCAAAGGAGTGCTATTTTCTTCTTCTTGAAATTATTATTAACGAATGTAAGGAAATATCCCAGTTTTTTTAACCCGATGAAGTGTTTATGGGCGTAACATATGACCGTTATATTTTCCCAGCCAATTTCGCTGAGTGGTTTATGTTCATTGTTTTTCCTGCGATATTAATTACACTGCAAAAAATTCTAGTTCAACCTTTTACCAAATAAAAAAAAAATAGACAAATAATGAAATTTAGCTCAAGCCAACATTTGGTACTAAATTTGTACCATTTTAATGGTTCCTTGTTTATCATTCATGGTAAAACTAGGTGAAACTACACCATTACAATGCTTAAACGTAAATCAAATGTTGGTTGCAGTTACATTTCACCATTTTTTCCTTTTTTTTTTTGGTGAAATGTTGAACTGAATTTTTTACAGTGTAGCTAATTGTTGCAAACTGAATTATACTTGTCTCACAGCTAGTAAATACTGTTCTAATCTGTTTTGTTCATCAGAAGAAAAAATGATTCCACATATTAAATCTCTTCGAAAACTAGTACTGTCTTGGTTTTCCCATGAGTTACATTGTATCGCTTTTCTTGAAGTAACTGATTTGTAAATGTTCATGAATGTTGCCACTTTTGTGAACATTTTATTAGCTTTCACAACCGCCTGCTCATCCTGTGACACGCATTCATTTGTCATAATTATTCTGACATGTTCTCACATGCTGACATGTTGGTTCTTAAATTATTTAAAACACTTTTCTTATCAACATTCATAAAGATTGAAAATTTGCATTCATAATAAAAGCAGTAACTTGCTTTTAGTGCAGCAAAAAAACTTTTTTTGTCAAATATACTTGGATAAACCTGCAGTTAAAATGATTGACAGAAATAAGAACGGTTACTTCATCTGGTAGAAGCGTCATAATAAAAATTAAAAAAAAAAAAGATTCAGGAAAAATCCCTCCCGACTCTCCTCTAAATAATAATCACGCATAAAAATTCCTACAGTTAGCAAAAAAATTAAGCAAAAAAATAAAAAACCATCTGAACGATATTTCGATGAAAACAATCAACTTTGACTCGATTTGTTATTTCCTACTCACTATATGTGACAAATTCTTTAATTTTTAATTCTCATTTTTAGTGCATTCAAAAAAAAATCTCTAGCGCAAATTTAAGGATTTTTATCATAAAAGCCCAATTTTCCCTTTTCTTCGAAAAAAAAAGGAAAACAACACATTTTCCGTTAGTGATCAGTTCTTACAGCTTCGGTTCAGCGAATTCTTTTCGTGAGCTTCGAAAGAAATGAGTTCACGTTCGTTGAGTTTTTCTACTAGAGCACGTTTTTCTATTTGATTGACATAACACTTGGTTAGGAAGTAAGAGTTGAAACAGAACAATAAGCACACGTTTATCTCTAAAAAGATAAAGGGTTTTCTTTTGAAAAATGTTTCAGTTTATTTCCAGCAGCAAATATGAAATAAAATTTCAAGCAGTCACGATAATATTATTGGGTTACTTTATATATTTACTAGCTGACGTGCGAGGCCTTGCGCGGGCTATTTCGAACATTGTATAATTCCCTGGTGGGGAAAAATAAAGGAAATCAGGTGACGCATTCAACATTCTTGTCTAAAACAATGATATTTTTAACTAAAACTCCACATTTGAATGTAGGCAACAAAACTGGTTTTGAAAATTCCTCATTAAAATAATGACACATTTCCTTAAAATTTTATTTTAAGAACATAACTGTCCAGAAAGTCTTGTTAGGATGAGGAGAACAGCCTAAAAAAGTCCTCATTAGAATAACATCAATATTTACTTTAAAACTCCTAATCAAGTTGAAGATAATAGTCATTAAAAAAAAAGCATATGAAGGAAAAACCGTGGAATGTTAGAATGAGGAAAACCGTCTCTAAAACTTCATATTTCAAACAGACTATCAGTACCTGAAAATCGCCATTAGATAAAATTTTATAGTTCTTATATAGGCATAACCAATCGCAAAAATCCAATTTAGAATAAGGACAACAGTCTTTAAAATGCGGTTTATAATAAGGACGTAAATCCTTCCATAAATCCTTCACTGAATGACAGCAACGGATCCCAATATATTTCCATTAGAATATAAATTCCCTTTAAAAATTAAGACAAAATGGCGATTTTCTGGATGAAATAAATATTATTTAATCGCCTAGAAAGAAAATAAATGGGCAAGCATTTCTTCGCCTTAAAATCGGCTAAGTTTCGTATTAGTCTAAAATTAAACTTGGAAAATTTTAAACTTGGAAACAACTCTTCGAGGTGCACCACTACGTGGCGCAAGGTAACTGTAAACAAAATTTCGTGTTTCTAGACCTTTCCATCTCGCCAGGAAGCGTCCGACTGACATACACATACACACACAAACTCTGTTTTATTTATATAAAATAAGATTAAATTACACTGTGCAACACGAAAAATGTCCTTTGGATGAAAATGTCTGTTTTTTTATGTATTTTTGGCTGAGAATTACGAATCTACAATTATTTTTTGCCTATCACGTACCATTTTCCCAAAATTTCCCATTTTAGCTTTTTACGTATTTTCTGGATAAATGTGCATATTTTCATAATTTATCGACTTAATTTATTATAAATTATATCTCTCTCGTTAACAGTTAAATCGTTGCCATTCTAGAGATCTTTTTAATGAACTTGGGTTACTTTAGCGACTTTTTTTGGCAACAAAAGCTTTATCTGCTTCTCGAAGTCTCGAGTTTTTTACAAGACGACAAAAACATTTTGTACACTATTTTGCAGAGAAAGAAAAAGTAGTATGCTGCTGTGATGTAAATGTAGTGTTTCAAGCATTAGGACATGAGCACAATTCAGCAGAGTGGCGCTTGTTTATAGGTGCTCTTCCATCTAAGTATTGTTTTCCTATTCATTCCTGTAGCATATTCTGCAAACACAAAGGAAATTTCAAAATTTTTAGTGGCAAAAGCATATTAAATTAGCCACTTGTAAATCTACAATGTGTCTTTTTCTCATAATTGTATATTAAACTTGGTTTATCGCAATATTTGTAAAAGCTCTGGACAGAGAAGGAGTGACTTTCTTGCATTTCAGGAAAAAATTTAAAAATTAAGTGAGGCAAAACTAAAAGAAAGAATTTTTATTGGCCCACAACTTAAGGAAGTCCTTTCATGATGAAGAGTATGAAAACAAACAGTGAGAAGCCGAAAAATCTGCCTGGATGGCCTTTAAATCAGTGTGCTCATGTTTCCTTGGAAATGAGAAAGCTGAACATTACGAAAATCTTGTTCGTGACATGATAAAATGCTTTTGTATTATTAGGTTGCTATATTTCATTAAAACTACTTTTTGGACTCCCATATGGACTTCTTTCCTCATACCTTGGCTTAATTAATGATGAGAATGAAGAATGGTCTCATCAGGTATCTGTGTTTTAAAAGCGTTTCAGTGGTTGATAGAATGGAATTATACGAATTGAATTATTGCTAATCTGTTATCAGGGCACATCAACAGATGCCCACAAGATGAAATGGCCAAAAACAATCTTTTTTGTGTTTGTGTTTTCAATAAGTAAGCCGCAGTTACATTCTTCTATAACCAAATTGTATAAAAATGAGAAGTGGGTCTCCAGCAAAAACGGTACGTGATGGAGCATTTTGGTCTGGATATTTGAATTAAGCACCTTTTGTTTATATAGAATCACCTAGTTTCATCTAAAGAACAAAAAAAAAAGTTCAAATTTGTTGCACAGTGTTATTTATTTGATACGCCTTGGGCGGGGGATCAAAAATTGTCAGCAATAAAGTGTTTTTTTTTTTTCCATTTTTTTCAGCATAGATAAAATTGTAAAGAATTTTACTTTAGTTTGATTTGATGAGTCGCATCAGGGATGCAACCAGGGGTGGTTTTGGGAGTCAACCGCCAAAAACTATTAGCTTTAATGTGTTATTAATGTACCTGATGAATGCTTCATTATAATAAAAGTTTTTTGGATCGATACGGAAGCTGATTTTTAATGGGTAACTCAAGGCAGAAAACGTAATTCCGATCAATGCAAGTATGAGAAAGAGCTACATTCATTTCCAAAATAAATCAGGTTTTAAGTTTCGTTTATGAAATTGTTTGCTGGATCTACCAGTGGCAAATATCCGATTATATAGTATGCAAAGATATGTAAATAACATGTAAAAGATTTTGAGTGAAAACTCAAACAAATCTCGAATCATAATGTAACGTCAATGTTTTTTTTTCAGAAGTGCCAGCAGTTAGTATCATCTGTAATATATCTTGCCACAAAGCAGTTGGTTGTTTCTCACAGCATTTGCTCTAGTTATCTGTAAAATTTCAATTTTACACGCCTTTGCTTCTACTGCCTCAAATGATATCCCCAGTCATCTCAGAAGCCGGAGAAATCATGACTCATATATAGTATCGAAATCATGCGCAGTTTTCTTAACATCGAAAACTGAAGATCTGCGTAGTATCAAAAATGTCGCAGGAAAGGCAGAGCTAATATATTAAAGGATGACCTGGTCCCATTTTTTTTTTTTTTTTTTTTTTTGAATAAGGAGTGTTTTTTTAAATAAGCTTTAACATTAAGTCAAATGATAATTTCTCACTTATGTGTCATCTATTTTATGGTTGACATGAGTGATGTATATTACTAACTAAGAATACTTTCTTTACCGCGTGTTTTTTCTGCTGTATTAAAATAGTTCTTATAAACAGTTACTTTAAATTAAATAAAATTAGTTTTTTTTTCTTTTTTTCGTTATGCTTATGGGTAAAATTTCCATCGTGTAGGCGATGATTTAATATGCTAGTTAATTAATTAAATAAATTTATTTTGGAGAGACAAGAAAACGCTCTAAGTAGTACATTTTTGGTACTATAAACATTCAGGAAAATGTAAAGTACGTATCGATTACCAACCTAATTTAGCAAAAATAATTCTATTAATGAAAAAAATCTTTGTCTATTGCACAAGAAAATATCTCCAATTGCATTTTTTTTACTTACAGGAATTTCCGCAAACACTTATATCAGTAATTTTTTGGGCGAGAAGATTGCAAATAGTCTCTTTTCTTTTCTTCCCCCTTTTTTAGTGCAATACTAAAGTATAATGATTTCCTTTTTTCTAAAATCATTTAATCTTCTCAAATGTTCCATTTCCGCAATGTGCATTTTCTATTACCTTGCCGAAAACAGCATGCATGGAATTAAAATAACCCCTTTTTTTATCAGTGAATGAAAATAAGGAAAATGTTTTGAAGTGCAATGCAAAATAAGGAAATGAAAAAATAGGAGGAGAACAAATCGATATGAATTATGTTTTGTATTTTTGCAAATGTTTAAACATTTACGAAATAAAATATTCCATACATTTTTAAAAATATTGTATGCAAGTAATACATGCACTATTTTTCACAGTTGCCACTAATGCGATGCATACATTTCACTCAATTCTTCAATTAAATATTCGCTCATAAAATATAATTGTTAGATATATTACTGAAATTAAAATTTAATGAAACAACAGAAAAGCACAACTGATAACTGGAGAGAATGTTCTTTATACACCCCTTTATCGTGTAAACCTTGCTCAAAACTGTAACTTTTCACTTTGTATTCTTAAAAAATTCGTAATTGTTAAAAAAGATGCAAGAAAGAAAATTTTTGTTCAAAAAACTGCCATTTTGTATTGTTTTTTTTTTTTTTTAACTTTTCTGATTTTCATACGATAGCTGTATCTATAATAATTAAGAATCGGTCTGTTTTTTTATTTTTCAGATCACCAGAAGGGTTTCAACCATGCACGCCAGGACACCCTCTTTTTTTTTAAGCCCCCACTTCGACTGCTCATAACTTCGTCCATTTTATTTATTCTTTTTGGTTAATTTTTGTATGTAATAATAAAACATCAATAAACAAATGATAAAAAAATGGATACTAAAAGTTTTTTCCACCCCCTTTGTACGGCACTTCAAAAACCGGGCGAAATTCATGCCTCTACACTAGAATACCCCCTTAAGAGATAGTTTGTTCTTTTTCTTGGCACCGAAAACACCTTTTGTTGCTCACAAGATTTACGCTTTACCATTTTACGATTTCTCCGCGTTTTTCGTTGCGAACCTGACCGCAACAAGTACTAATTCTGTTTTTGAATTATCTTTAACTGCCAAAACAAGAATAAAAACGAGTAATTTAGTAATAAAATTAATTTAGTTTGACTATTTGAATTTTGGGCAGAAGTAGAGGACGATTTTTCTACACTAAAAACAAGGACATTTCGCATTCTATTACAATTTTCAACATCCTACTTTTGTGAAACTGGATTTTCTGCTGTGGCTTCTTTGAAGACAAACTATAGATCTCGGCTAAATATAGAAACAACTGAAAGCGGCTATTTTTTATATTAAACCTTCCTTCCAAAAATTGTTATTTGAAAGACAGGCCCAAGGAAGTCACAAATAATTATTAAATTTGTTTTTAATTTAGTATGTTTTGATTGTGAAAGTTTTATTTTAGTAATTGTTTTACTTTAATAAGTTATCAAATACGCCGAAATGTATTTTGTTTTCTGTGTGTATATGTGCTTTCTTTTCAGTCAGTTAATCAATTTTTTTTTTGGATATTCTCGCGCCCCCCTTCTCTTGTGCTCGCACCCCTAGGGGGCGCGCCCCACAGGTTGAGAATCGCTGGTTTAGTGCATGTTGTTTAATCTTCAACTGATGTGTGCGGTCTGAGAGACCGCACAATATTTTAAATTTATACTTAAAAAGTAGATTTACATAAATCAAAACTCCCGAAACAGTCGTAATTAAATCATAATATTTTATTTAGTACATAAAAATATACTATTTTAAAGCTTTCTCTCCGAGAGATGTATGGGACCGCTCACACTCATGTTGAAATATTTGTAACTCTTGTTTTGTCTTAGAATGCTATAAATAGTTTGAAACCTTATTACAAAAAAGAAAAAGACTTTTTCTCTCTTTCTGAAAAGAATGTGAAAAACCAGACATTTCCGAAAGTTTACTCTCTTAGATTTCTAGGAATGTGTTTGTCAACTAAGAAATTTCTTCAATGATTTTTTTCCCTCAAAAAGGAGACATCTTAAATTTATCGTGGGCTGATATAAGGAATGTCCCAATTTCTCAAGAATGTGCCTTCAATGAAAGCGGTAAGACCCCGTAAACATTCGTAGTTAAGTAAAGATTCGACAGTTTCCTGAACAAATAAATAAATCTAGACTTTTTTTTTCTATCTAAAAACTCGATTACGATTCTAACCGTTCACCGTTTTTTAGTACAATTGAACAGTGCATTTAACTTTAAACATGTCAAACTTATTTTCTATTACATCTTTAAAATGAAAAAGTAATTACTTTAGAAAGTATTGAGTAACTGAGTTTGTAAACTAAATAACCAAATAGTAACAGAGTTTGTGATCTATTTATGCTGAGTTTATAACATTTATAATATAGCTATTTCTGTCTCATTTTTCATCACTCATCTTTTCTCATTTAGCTTCAAATATATCTTTTTCATTAGTTAATACACATTTTCGTTCGCTCTTTCTGTCATTTATTCACTCATGCATTCATTCAGAAATATTCTTAAAAATCCTGATGAGAAAATTTCCTTTGTAAATAGGCACGATAATTTTTTAATGAACTTCGTATCTGTACATATTCTACGTCATAAGATCTTTAAGATAAGTTTGTTCTAAGCAATTCCGTCTGCTAGATCAATATCTATGCACTATTGAAATTTCACTGTAGGCGATAATAATAAATTTTCTGAACTGTTAAAAATTGAACAAAAAACATTCGACGACTCATTGTCTCAAAAAACATTTCATGTCAAGAGCTTCTTCAAATTAGCTCGTTTAAAGAAACTTGGCTCTTATGTCCAGGGTTTGTATGAGTCGCTTCCTATTTCATCATAATCGCTATTGTTTCTTTTTTGCTTGAATTGTTCAAAATTGAACAAAAAATTGTTCAAATCGAAAAATAAAATATTAGAGCGAGATTGCCAAGATCTTTCAAAAGGGGATTTCTTTTTTCAAATTGGACCATCCCTCAAAAATTATTGTGGAGGGGGGAGACTGACTAACAGACACTTATTTTTCAAACCATACTTTAAATTTTTCCATTTTTTTAAATTTTAAAAATTTTCTTCGTCTTTAAGGGGACTTGGCACCTTTTGACAATTTTTTTTTATTTAAGAACGTTTACCTATTTCATTTGTATATTATGAAGTGCTATTGTTCAGCAAAGTGATTTTCACGTGAAAAATCAAAATTCAACTAACAGAAATTTTTAAAATTTAATTTTTTAAAGTAATTTAACAATTTTAAATTTCCTTCTTCTTCTTCATTTCTTGACTTTTCTTTACCAAATTTTTTAAGTACTTATTATAGTATGGTTTACAATTTTAGGGATGGGTTTTGCTATTAATTAGTTAGTTTTTGAGAAAAAAGTTTTTAAAGTTACATCGATGGTAGAACACAGAAAAAAAAGCGGCTTTTGTTACATTTTCATTTAAAAAAAAAAATTTTCTGAAGATATATAGCAAAATCCATCCCTAATTTTATCAAGCACATCATATTGAACACACACAAAAAATTCAAGTTGCCACATGAATTTATGTAGAAGTTTTAGCATTTTAAGTACTACAATAAAACACAAACAGAGAAAACGAAGTTTAAAGAATACAAAATACTACTAAAACATCAGAAATATTTGAATTCTCTTACTTCTTAACTACATTTATATTGGTTGTATCGCTTCAAAACTTCGCTCAGATATACTTGGAGAGTCAAACCACATTTTAAGCAAAAAATTGAAAAATCAATATTTTCATCCATTTTCTACATTTGAGAGGTGCCAAGTCCCCTTAATGTAATTTTAAGGCCCTCCTTCATAATTCCCTCCTTTTTTTTACTTTTACCTTTTCGGAAAAGTAGGCTAAAATACAATGATTGAGAAGTAAGATTATTATAATTATAATGTAACTTTTCGTCTACGGAATTTTTCAACATAAGTAGAATGTAAACTTTATTTTGCGCTGTTTTGAACAGTTGTTTAAAGCTAAGCTTTAGGCTAAGCAATAATACAATACAAAAAATATTTTCATTCGTAGAATTGTTTTAAATATCTTGTTAAGAGGTTAAAATATGCTTGCAATATTTAAAGGAAACAATAGAAAACATTTTTGAAAAAACTTCGGAATCGGTTCTAAATTGTAATACAACACACATATGAGATAACTCCCACCAGTTATCGTCTTTAATTAATTAAACCTCGAAACAAAACAACTTAAGTTATAAATACTTTCGCTAACAAGTTTTCACATTAAAATTCAAACAAAGAGGAAAATGTTGTAAAAGCATCTCAATGAGATGCAAAACGCCTTCTTTCAAAAGTCCAGAAGAGGGTTGAAGTAAGTCTTTCTAAATCGAAAGAGTTTAAAAGTTTTGAATAACTTTCAATCATAATTTGTAAAATAAAAAGTTTACGTTTTAGATACATTCTAAGACAATGGTTTTGATCCTTTTGAAAGAAGGGGGGTGGGGGGCACTCCAAATCCATCCTGTTGTTGAAAGTTCAAGATTCAACATGTACGGTCCTCTGCGGGTAATACAAACATGATTAAAAAGGCTCAAAAATAAGACTAGATCATGTAAAGTAAAAACCTGGATGACTTAAGTTAATTTTAAGTGGAATTACCGAGAAACAGTTAATGAGATGGTTCCCTACGGCTTTCTAATGTGAAGGAAGCATATGTGGGTTATCTTCGTTTCCTCCTGTGACAAAAGAAATGTTAGGCGTCTGCAGAACACGTGCTACAGAATTGAAGAGTACTTCGCCTTCAAAACAAAAAGATCTAGGAGAAGTATAAATTTTAATTTAAAAAATTGATTAAGAAACTAAGAGATAAAAATTTGTAGTAAAAAATTAGCTAATTTTTTACAAAAAAAAAAAAAAAAAAACGCAATTGGAGCTTAAAACATGCAGTAAGTGTCTTATAAATTATAACAAGAAATTCCGTTTACAATTTATACGAGCCCACTTTCCCGTATACACCAACTTCAAATTTATAATCTAGGCATATCTCTCTTTCTCATTTAGTTTTAGTTTTTTTTTGTTGTTTCTAATGCCACTTGGGTAACGAATTAAGGCAGTAGGAAGCGACTTTCGTTTATAGATGAGCACTACACAATGGTGGTAGTATCGCCTGGCTCATATGCATTTGGATGATACCAGATACGCCACCACAAATACGCCACCTTCATTTTTTGATCTAAGAGTGATGGGACGGGGAATTATCCACCCTCCGGTACCTCCGGAACTGCCTCGGGGCTTCAGGGTCCACGGATTTTACTAGGGCTCGATTGATGGCATTTTTTAGCCGATTGTTCCGAGATCGGCCGATGGCCGATTGCCGATTCTTTTCCTCTTCCATCCGCCGATGGCTGTTGCCGATCGCCGATGGAAAAAAAATGCAATATTTAAGCGCCAGAAAACTGTTTGGGGCATTTTTTTTTTATAATGATTAAAACTAAAAGATTCATTCGCGATACCAATAAAGTAGTTAAACTATTTGGAGGTTTAAAAAGATTAAAAAATATCTATATCAGAAGATTTAAAATTTGTTCCTATCTCTGCAAAAACTCAACACCTATTGGATCGGATCGGGTCTCCTACTCTTTCCTTCAATATTTTCTCTTTATAACACCTGCACTGCAAATCTGTCTTTATTTTCTTATTTTTTTCCGTGGGGAGGAATGCAGATGTTATAATACAGACTAACAAATAATGTGGGTTTCTATCTTTAAAAAAATTGTCAACCCCTACCTTCGATTTTTTTTTCTATTTTCCCCCCGTTTTTAAAAGGAAAGCGGGAACGATTCTATGTTGTAAACTAAAAATAAAATCCTGAGAATAACCGCACACTAAAATCAGATGCAGCGAGATTGCTGCACAATTGCAGAAAAATTGTAACACGTGGCATCGAAGAAGCTAGAAAAAAAAAAACGCTAAGAAAAAACGTTTACGTGGGTAAAAAATAAAATTATTATCGTACTTTGATTGAATTTGCTTTGTATCGATTTCAATTTCGGAATAATAAGAAACATGACAAACTAAAAGCAGATGGTATAAGATTATTGCACAATGACATCTAATGCACTAAGTCATTATCAAACGAAAAAAAGAAAAAAAATGAAGCAACTAACCTAGTGCGTAAAACAAATAGCACTCATAAGACGCCTCTATTACTTTTACTATAACATATTCTATTTCGCGAGCATTCTGTTCAAAGAGAAATAATTTTAATAATGAAGGTTTTCGGGCAGCGATCTCTTAAACTATTTTTCCGAATTTTTTATCAAATACTTTGTAGAATGACATTGCTTTTGCGCTTTTTTGAGCTGCTCTGCTGCCTGTTATTGTATGGAAGTAGAAATTAGCTATGGAGGAAAAAGAAAGTTAAAGACAGAATGTTTTCTGGAAAGTTGTCCCTGCGAAAAACATCGGCCTTGCATCTGCTTTCAGATGTTTTTCAAGGCGGATGGGCCGTATGTTTTTCTAAAGTTAACATCGGCCGATGGCCGATGGCAACTTTGTTGAACAATCGGCGCCGATGCATCGGTCGAGCCTTAGATTTTACATGCATGTGTCCCCAATTTTCCGTTTGGAAATAAGGTTTCCATGCCGAGATCTTTCGAATGACAAAAAAAAAAAAAAAAAAAATTTGAATCGGACAATTTCTTCATAAGTTATTGGGAAGTGGGGGGGGGGGGGGTTTGGGAGACCGACAGACACGCATTTTCTCCATCTCAAAACCCTACTTTTTTTTTTTTTTTTTCAATCTTAACTTAATTACTTCACTTTTATTTGACTGTTCTTTATTTTTAACGATACATTAAGCCTTTTAAGCCTTCTATCATCTTTATATATTTACACTTTCTTTTTACTTTTACGTGAAAGTAGGCTTAAAATCAACATCAAACTGAATGGAGTGAGATGATAAACAAAAGAATAAATCACCAAATCATTCAGATTCTTTAAAGGTTGGCAAGTTTCCCAAAAATTTAGAGTCAAAATTATATTGTTCGAAAATTTGCTGTTTCAGTTTATGCAGATGTCTTATTTTATTGTTTGATAACTTTTGATCAGACGTGGATCCCACTTTCTTCTAAAAAATCTGAGCAATGACACAACCAGAATTTTCTTCTTCGACATCGCGAATTGATTCAGAAACAATTCTGATCTGCGCACGCGTACAAATAAGGACTGGGCAGTAAGGGGATCGAGGTCGTAGGTTCTCGAGGATTGCCCCAAATCTCCCTTTCTTGTCCTTCTATAGATTATTGAATTCAGTTTTATTTTAAGAAAAGAAAAAAAACAATGCGCTGACATTCGTACAATTTCTGAACCTTAAAGCAATGTTTAGTGCATACTTTAGCCTCTGTTTATCACATTATATGCATTCTTATTTCTTTCCTATTCAAAAAATATTCTTCTTTTAGCACATTTCTTCATTAAGGTATAAATATTTGACAATCGAATTACTACTCAAAACTGAATTAAGATATCTGTGAGAATTGCCGAATTTAATTGATTCTGTATATAAGAAGCTTACTTGGAATATTCCTACTTAGGCATATAACATATTCTTTTTCCCCTAGGCTGGATCCAAAAATAGATTGCAAATATCATTTTTAAAAATACTAACATCTGAAGAGAAAAAAATTAGAAAAGGGATATAGTTCTAGGCCACTTTTCCACATAATTATCAAATCTATTTAGGCGGTTATTTGAACGAAGGACCAACTTGTTTGACACCCAACTCGGAGAAAACACATGACTGACCAACACGTGCTCCTTCTGTTTTGAAAAATAGAACGCTTAGCCCCTATGTGCCAAATCAGGGTAGTATGGTATTCGGTATAGCTCGGTAGACTTCCCACTTCTTTAACCTGAAAAAAAATGATGGAAAACTATATGAGAAATACCAAGAGCCGATTCAATCAGCCAAAGAGCTTTTTGTCTCTGATGCAGAGTTAAACAAGTTGATTCAGCTGTTGACAAGTTGATTCAATAATAATAATAATAATAAAAGATAATTTTACATATGCAACAAATTGGCATACACAACTAGCCCAGTTACTATGGAATAATCCATAGTTCATGAAACATTTTAAAATAAAAGGTCTGCAACAAAATATTATGGGTAATAATACGGAATTAAAATTAATTAATGTTTAGGCAAGTTGTAATAAAAAGTAGTTTTTATCTAACAATTATAATCACTTCATGCATAGGAAAAACAGAGCCTTGAACGCAGGAATAGTAATAACAATTATAATGACGACAGTAGCGTTAATAATTAAGATAAGCATACAAAAACTCATTTTAAAGTGTTTGTTTCCACTAGAAGAGTATCGAAAATCAAAGATGTACTTATATTTTGTGAGAGTTATAGTTATTGCTTTGTCCTCGCTATTTCAGTGATTCGGTATTTCCTTTTTGCGTTGGTGATATAAACTGAAAGTTGTCTGAAGAAAATGTTTATTCATGCAATGTTTCTGATATGTCTCGCAATTAAAGCGTAATAAGTGAAAAATAAAATTGCATTGCATTATTATCCCAGCTACACACCCTGTCAATAATTCATTTAAAATACTCATCGTGTTATAAATATAGAAACACTTCTAAAGGTGATATATAAGTGTTTCCTTTGAAATAAATTGAACCAAACATTTGGGAATCAAACAGCGGTGTACAGAATTGAAAAAAAAAAAAAACATTTTCAGTTGTATGCACTGGAGAGATCAAACTAAAAATCCTCGAACATATACTAAAAATCACAGTTAGTGCCCCGAAGGAAATGCTTCAACGCCTACTGTGAACAATTTAACGCTTAGAAGTTTCTGAAAAAGCTGATGTTCACTCAGTTTAGCGAACGATTTTAATGGATTTAAAAGTAGAGAATAGACATAGTTTGTTTACTGAATAGAAAATCTTATTTAAAATTTCTTTCAATGCAATCTTATCAAAGGAAAGAATAATTGTACTCTTTAAATGGAAATTCGTTTTAGCAGTTAAATTTGACAGGATTTCAAAGCACGGATAGTTTCGGATCGACGTGTAATGAAATGAGCAAGACTTATTATCGAAATAGCTATTTGCGTTAATTTTAATCTGAATTTGCTTTTTCACGTTGTTTTATCTTTGTACTTACATTTTTGCACAAAGTATTTTGATCATTTTCTCTTATACTTTTGGCTTAAACGGGAATTTTGATCATTTATCGTTCTTCCTGTGTGTTCATTTTATTATGTCTGAAACTAACAGGTTTTGCAGTCTTAGACTCAAGAAGTATAGGTTTTTGGATCATTTGTCCTTTCTCTGCAGATGCAAACGTATGAGAATTATTCCTGTTTATTTCTTTAAATTGTAATCTTTCGTTTTCTCCTAAAATCAACAATGTGCTTTTTCGTTCCAAGTTGGCTCTTTTAAGAGCTCTGATTCAGGAAACTCGTAAAAAAGTTGCTGTCATTGAAAAAGAATTGTTTGCTTTGCATATCAAACTTTCGAATTTGGTCTTTGACTTTGACTCAATCGATAGAAAAAGTTGGAATAGGGTTCTTCAGTCTACTTTTAAACATAGATCTACTCTTCAGAAAAAGTTTGAATCTCTTTGCATTAATAATGTTGCTGATACTCTTGATGGTTTGCCAAAGGTGAATCTGAACGCTGTTGTTAATCTTTCTTCAAAACCTCTAAATTCTGATCAGCTCAATGCTCTCAAACTGAATAACAATTTTGTTTGTTCTTCAAAACCTTCTTTTCCTAAGTTGGTTGCTCCAATTGAGCCTTTAGATTTGGTGCTCTCACTGCTTCTCAAAAGGATTCGATTAGGCATCTCATTGCGAATACTGTGGATTTTAACTCGAAGTTATCTTCAAATACTTTTAGCAAGCATGCTAATAGTTACGTAAAAAACTTGTGCTCTGATCCTGATTTGGTTATCACTAAGGCTGATAAGGGTGATCAAATTGTTGTTATAGATAAAAGCTCTTACTTAGATAAATGTAATGATTTACTTAAGGTTGGTCCTTATGATACACTTCGCAAAGACCCCAGCACTATTGAGATAAATTTGATTAGTAAGGCTGTAAAGTCTTCTCCTGTCATTTGCGATTCTTCAAAAAGGTCTTTGATTCCTTCAGTCGCACACTGTGCCAGATTTTACGCTCTTCCTAAGGTCCACAAAGCTGGTATACCTCTCCATCCTATTAACTCCAATATTAATACTGCTTCTTATAAACTTGCTAAACACTTGGTTTCCATCTTTTCTCCTCTTTTGAATGGCAATTCTTTCACTGTTAAAAATTCCGTCGACTTATTTCATAAGCTTCGTGATTTCAAACCTTTCGGATTAACTATGGCTTCTTTTGATGTAAACTCGCTTTTCACCAATGTACCGGTTAATGGCGCATTGGATTGTCTTAAATTGAGACTTCAGGAATATCATTTCTCTAGTTTTGAGATTGAAGAACTTATTTCTCTCACTCGTGTTTGTCTTGAGCAAAATACGTTTGTATTTGATGGTGTGTACTTTCGTATGACTGAAGGTTTAGCTATGGGTAATCCTTTAAGCACTATTTTAAGTGACATTTATATGCACTATTTTGAGACTAAACTTTTCGAAACCATAAAGTTTAGTTTTTATGCCCGTTATGTTGATGATTGTTTTGTACTGCTTGATCAGAAGCAAGTGGATATTGATCATTTACTTGATAAGCTTAATTCCATTGATCCTTGAATTCAATTCACTATTGAAATGGAAGTTGATAGTTCTCTTTCATTTTTTAATTACTAAAAGTAATGACGATTTTATGACTTCAGTGTTTCGCAAGCCCTTTGCTGTTACATTACTTCCTCACAAATGTTCTTCTCCCCCCCCCCAAACCAAAAGTTGGCCTCTTTCAAGGCTCTTGTTTTCCGTGCTTTGAATATATGTTCCTCTTCTAACTCTTTGGATGCTGAGCTTTCGTACATTAAGGCTGTGGCTTTGGATCGTGGTTATTCTCCTAAGGTCGTTGATTCTATTTATAACAGGTTAATTAAGCCTTCACCTTCTGGCAATGTTTCTAAGTGCAAGCCTGCTTATACTATTATTTTACCTTTTTATCCAAAAATCAGTCAGCAAATTGCTAAAATATTGAAGAAGTTTGGGTTTGATACTGCATTTTCCCCTGTGAATAAAATAAAAATTTACAAATTTGAAGTATCCCATTGATTTGCACAGCAACTGGGGTATTTATAGTATTTCTTGCAAATTTGGTCTGTTTTACATAGGTCAGACTAAACGTGCCTTAAAGCACCGTCTGAAAGAACATGAAAATTAAGCGTAAAGAACTTGCACGTTCTTCCATTGCCCAGCATTGTTGGACTTTAGATCATTGGTTTAAATTTTCTTCTGCTAGAATTATCAGCAAATGCTCTTCTGTCTATGAACTTGATTTTTGGGAAGCTTATCACATTTGGAAAAATTCTCATTCTGTAGTAAATGATTTTTTTCAGCACTCCATATTTTCCTGTCATTTGGAAACAATTTTTATAATTTTTCTTTTCCCTTTTTGGTTTTCTCTTGCAATTTACATATTCGTTTCCCGCATTTTCCTTCGAGATCTGTTCCCACCTTGTTCCTGGCCTCTGATTGGTCAATCGCTAATCCGACACATTTGGTATAAATGTTACCGTTAAAGTATATAATGCAGTTATTTCATAGAATACCTAGTTATTCCATGAAATAACTGATCGTGTCCGTTAAAGTGTGTAATATGTTATTAATTTGACACTTTAACCTAGTTATTCTATGAAATAACTAGGTATTCTATAAATTAACTAATGAGAGACAGTTAAAGTGTAAAATAAACAATTTATCTAAAATGAAATAACTAGGTATTCTATAAATAAACTAATGATAGACAATTAAAATGAAAAAGAAGCAATTTATCTAATTTATGCAGCGTATAAATGGTATTTATGGAAACGTACCATAAAATCATTTGTTACAACAATGATTACTAAAATGACACTTAGAATTACAAAGAATATTATTTCTAAAACAAAAACATTTTTTGTTGACACACTGAGTTTTACACTAACCTTTTCCAAATCCCTGACCGACTTCAGGCACTGGGATTCGGACGGTAAACCCCACAGAGGCTTCATAATGAGATTTATCCGACATTAATTTCATCTTGTTAGCTTGAATTTCTAAACATTTTTTAGACTTTTATCTTTCTCTTTGAACATTAAGTTCATTAAAACACAATTTGCAGATTTTCTGCTCAACTTCATCTTCTGAAACATAATCTTCCGAACATGATATATGGCCAGGCTCCATACATTTGAAGCAAACTATATCTTCACTGCATTCTTTTAGACAGACAACACATACTTTCGTAATAGGATTATTTAATACTGTTTGTTCAACTACTTTTTCATTATCAGGTTGCGAGGAGACATTCATTGCAGTCAAAGGATTCTGCAATTGATTTTCGTCGACCAACGAATTAAGTGCTTCCTTCGGAATGGCAGTCGTTGACAGTCCAACTCTAGCTGCGCAACCAAACATAGCCTCGTAGGGGAACCTTTTAATACCAGAATAAAACGCTCTGTTCTTCATAAACTGGATAAATTTTAACCCGTTACTAACCGAAGTTGACTGGTTGTCTTGCATCCAAGTCGTCAACATATTTTATATGTCCTGATTAGCTCTCTCAACACTGCCTTGGCTTTGGCTATGTCTTGGTTCGCCATGCACGATCTTAAGCTCTGGCCAAGTTACTTTTAAGTAATCAAAAAGTTTGTTGCAAAATTCTCTTCCATTGTCCGGCTGCAATATACATGGGGCTCCAAACAACAGGAATGTATCAAGCAACTGTCCTGCAACTTCTTCTGCTGTCTTTGTTTGAAGAGGTCTTAAAACCACAAACTTTGTAAGGTGATCTTGATAAACTAAAATAAATTTATAGTTTCCATGAGGTTGTGATTGAAAATCTATAAGGTCAACCTGACATCTTGAATTCATATGTGAAAAAATCATGGGCTTAACAACAACACTTTTTCTGCCCGCTTTGCGTTTTTGTTGTCAAGATTCACAAAAATTCAGGAAAATCTTAATATCATTTTGCGTAATATTTTTGTAACGACGATTAAGTTCTTTTATCATTCGGTCTCTACCACCGTGCCCAATAGATAAATGAGTTTCGTACAAAATGCCAAACAAAGAACCACTTGAGCAATAAAACATTACACCTGGTGTTGCATTTGTTACTGGGACTATTAATTTTTCTACTCCTTGAACTTTAAGGACATCGTAATGTTGAAGTAACCAATAATCACATGGCACTTTCTTATCTGATGTTTTAGATTTCTTTACATCAGCTATCAAACTTAATAATTTTTCACGGGTGAGCAAAGAACTGTTCTCTTTCACATCACGCTTATTTAGTAAAGATTCAAACTTTTCTTTCATTGCAACTTTTTTTTCGTTATCACTTAAAGAATTCATTGTTCAAGGCAATTTAAGGTCTTAAAAATAATTGCACTTTAACGTAAGCAAACTAATTTAACGTAATAACAAATGACTAAATTATAAAACTTAAAAAAAAAAAAAAATGTGTCTCAATACCTTATATGTGGAAACAGTATTTGACGAACAGCAGCCGGCACTGTACGTGCAAGCAATCAATTAACCGGAATGAACTGGTGCCAACACGCTAAACAAGTTCTCTCCCTATGGCCTGCAATAGTTCATAAATGCAGTAGGGGTGGAAGGTAAATGTTTTTGTCGTGCGAGATATATGATATAGATTATTTTACACTTTAACGGACTGCAGATCGTTATTCTATGAAATAAAAACCATGAAATACAAGAGAGTTTTACACTTTAACGGACAGGATCAGTTATTTCATGGAATAACTAGGTATTCTATAAAATAACGGATTTCATACTTTAACGGTAACATTAATACCGGTGTCTCTCTGGTTATTGCCTTGTTCACACACAGCTTTCTTGCTTGTGTGTTGACCGTTTCTTCTTCTTTTATGCACTGATGAAGAGGCTCCATTTGTAGCTTCGAAATAGCTATTTGCGTTAATTTTAATCTGAATTTGTGCTTTTTCACGTTGTTTTATCTTTGTACTTATATAAGACTTATTATCATTTCTGTCTTTCGCTATCATATTTTACCAATAGTTTTTCAAAGTTTAATCCCAATTTTTCTTGAAATTAGAAAGCAATACTGTTATTCATTGTTTGAGGTAAGGTCTTTTGGTTACTGTTGTGCAGTTGGGTTTTTTATACATTAATTTAAATACTATTATTGAAGGGAAACGTACTTTTACATGATATATTTTTTGAATCCTTTATTTTAATAACTTCTTTGACATAAAACAGTTATAATCCATCTCACGAGCAGTGCCTTACCCGTACTGTTTATTTTAAACAAAGACTTATTTATCATGAGCTATTTCATGATTTTAATGTTATTCTTTTTTTACTTCTATTTTTTTAACTGTTTTGCAATAATTATTTTGTCCACATTAAACACGTAGAGGAGACCGGGACAAGATAAAGAGCGGGGCAAGATGACGAATGTCTAATTTTTTCCGTTTTTTATTCGGTGGCAGCATCAGTCGGGCACTACTGGCTCTCCTATCGGCCGTTCAGTAAATAATAGTATACAGACACTGAAGTCGCCATTTTTGTATTAGTTGTGAAGCTTTGATTGTTTACCGCTGCCACGATATAACTTTTATGCATGTGTAAATAAGCTCTGCTACAGATACAGGTAAGATATATCGTTTCTCTTTAATAGTTATGAGTAACTTAGTCTTAATACTACCTATTACCATGAATAAATGTCAATTTTCACCTTCCTTCAGGGTAATGAAATCAAATATTTTTAAACATTCAGTCCGGGGCAAGATGACGAGAAACCTTCACGTGAAACCAAGCAAAGAATATCCTGCTCTGTTGATTATTGACAATCACAAAACTCACATAACTTTGCAGGATATCATATATTGCAGAGAGAAAACCATAACCATAGTTGGGTTGCCACCCCACACATCACATTGTCTCCAGCCCCTTAATGTGGCATTTTTAAGCCCATTAAAAACATATTATAGCCAAGCATGTGACAACTTTATGGTCACTCAATCCAGCCACTACAGTTGGAAATACCGTTAAAGGGTTTAAAGAATGCGGGATCGAGCCTCATAATCTTCTTGTGTTTAGCGAACATATGACTTTGCTGCCCATGATGTTGTTGGCGATGAAACTGAGACTAATAGTGCTAATCCTCAGATCCTGGTAATAGAAAACCAACATATAAACCCTCCAGAAGAACCAGAACTTATGGTAAATGCTGATTCCGATGCACCAAAGATGCCTGCTAGTGTTTTTGATTTCAAACCATTGCCTAAAAGCAACACAATGTGAAAGAAAAAAAGAAAAAGCAAAAAGCTAAGCTCAAGCATTCTTACAAGCACACCCATCAAAGAAATGTTAGAACAAAGGGAAAAGCAGAAAGAAGAACAGGAAGGTTTTAAAAAACAGAGAAAAGAAGCTCGTAAAGCTAAAAAGAGAGTAAAAAAATCTCAAGCTAAGTTCCTGTAGGCCTAAGTCTATAAAATCCAGGCCAAACAGTACAGTTGCATGAACTTCAAAGGAGGGTGTTATAAGACGTCCTAATTGTGAAGAGGAATATTGGTGACCCTCCAACACAAGAATGGATCCAGTTGTTCCAATTATGAAAATAGCATTTTTATTTGTGACTGTTGTTGGCAGCACAACTAAGCAATTCAACATTACGTTACAATGCATTACGCTTAGCTTGATACTTTGTAAGATGTAAAAACACAGTTATCATTTGTTAAACCATGTAACAAAGTCAAAAGATAAAATATGTTCAACCTTTTTCAGTGTTGTCATCTTGCCCCAGTACTGGGGCAAGATTACGATTTGTTAAGGTTTATGAAAAAATATAATTATCCTTTATGGTTTTTTATTTAAAAAATTAAATGATATTATATTTAATACTACAAAAGATAACTCTAACATTTGATGTAAAATTAATTTTACTATCCTTAAAAACAAAATTAATAAATAATAAAAAGTGTTAAGGTAGTCATCTTGCCCCTGCCTCCCCTATGTATACATTATATGCAAATGCATTACATGCGTTATATATATATATATATATATATAAACAATATACAATTATGTATGTCTGAATGTGACCTAAACAGGCAGTAAAATCTCTGCAATAACTTATTTTCTAATTCCATGTTTAAATAAAATGCTACTATCGCTTAACCAGAGATTAATTATCATCCTTCAAAGTAAGACCACCCCACCACCTGATTTATTCAATAAATCAGCTGTAATGACACCTTGAAACATGAAAACTACAGGGGACACACTCAATTACGTACCACAATTTATCATAATCTTTACTTTTAGCTGATCAAGAGTGAAAGTTGCAGTTACTTCAAAAGAGATCCATCATTATAGGGGCCACATATGTCATTCTTGTTTTTTAATCGATTATCTTTGCTATGAATAAAAAGTATATTTTTTATACAGACCTTTGTGAGGCATTTTACATAAGTTTGCATTAATTAAAGGATTTAATTTGATAGCAAAATAACCAAATAACTGATCTGGATAAAAATAAAAGTTAGTCTTAGATCTAAATATAAGTATAACAATGCATCATCTTTTCTAACACTCAAGGGAAGCTTAATGTTAGAATTGTTATTTATCATTTTGTAATCTTCAGAATACTCTCATTTATATCACTACAGCTTGGAAATACAATAATTACTCCCAAATAATGGAATCATGTACAAATGTGATGAAAAAAAAGATTTGAGAGAAGCATCTTTTTTTTTAATTACGTAGAATGAAATGCCTCAACAGCTAAGCAATACACTACAATCACATTTCCACTTTTTGGACAGCCGAACAAGAATCTGAAATGGAAAAATAGAACTAATACAAAGTTATTTCAAAGCTCAAACACGTAAGGTAAATGCACCATTAGAGGATAGTAGAACCAGATCGTTTAGCCTTTTTAGGTTCTAACCTTTTTAGGTTCTAATAAAAAACTAATTTTTAGCTTCAATTATTTTTTGTCTATTATGTTACAAATTCATCGTATTATCCGTTGATATAACAAACCTGGACATTTTAGTAAAATTAAAACTCCTAAATTAATAATTTTATGTAATAGTAATATGTACTAGTGGCGGATAGTGAAAAAATTTGGTGTACTCTAGGAGGATAATTGCTAACCCAGAAGCGGATAGTGGAGTAATTGACGAAATAGAACCACTTTAATACCATAAAACCTTTTGATTTATTTCAAACGGAACAATAAGATAAATACAGTCGACGCTCGATATAACGACCATCTCCGTTCCACAAAAAAAGGTCCTTATAACGGGTGGTCGCTATAAGAGGTAGAATTTAAAAATGTATATGCATGCATCATGCAGTATAGTAATTCCATTAAAATTGCCAATTTTTCAAAGATTCCAACAAAATGCTCAAATTATATTTTATCATTGGAATGTAAAAAAAATTATCAGTGCAATATGTTATAATAAAATGTTAAACAGATTTTAAAGTAGAAAATATAAGGAAAAAATTACATACTTGCAAATCATTCATTTTCGGAAGAAAAAATCAGAAATGGTTGTTTGCCTTTTTAGCACATGTGATTTTTGCAAAACATAATTTTCCATTTCAGTTATTGACAAATAGTGTTCTGTATTTTCTTGCCTTTCAAAAAAACATTTTAAAGTCTCGATAGCATTAGACACATTTTTTATGCTAGGAGTTTTTGTTACAATTTCTTCCTCTTCTTCATCTGATGATGATGCATCAATTTCTTCCTGTCCACAATAACGGGAAATTAGTTCATCTTCTGACAGATGCTCGACACATTCCAAGTCATTATCGATTTTAGCGTAATCGTCAAAGTTCAACGTTGCATCCATGTTCATTTTCTGAGAAATTTCTTGCAGCATTTCCTCTTCAACGAAATTTTCATCTTCGATTGCCGGACTAATTATTTTAGCAGTAGATTCCCTTTCCTCTTGCTTTTTAAAACCAGCATGATGGAAGCAATTCTTGATGGTTTTTTCTGAGACGTCATTCCATGCTGCTTTAGAGAGATGCAAAGCTGTTAGGACATCAACTTTGTAATCTTGATCTTCGTCGAGTGCAGAAACAACTCTTCGCAGTAGTAACTTCCTATAATTGCGTTTAAAACTCATAATGACCCCTTGGTCTAGTGGCTGAAGAACAGATGTGACATTAGGTGGAAAATATTCCACGGTGATTGATTTCAACCCATTTAGTTTGGGATGAGCCGTGCAGTTATCAATTACAAGAATAATTTTTCTACCTTGAATTGTCATTTGCTTATCCAAGCAACGTAGCCATTCCTCAAAAATGACAGATGTCATCCACGATTTGGAGTTGTTTTTGTACGTGACAGGTAAGGTTTTGAGTCCTTTAAAACATCTCGGCTTTTTTGATTTTCCGATCACTAAGAGTGGAAGTTTTTCAGTACCAGACATATTTGAGCATAAGAGAACTGTTAGTCTTTGCTTGGCTTCTTTCCCTCCACTCGCAGTTTCGTTTTTTAAAACGAAAGATTTATCAGGTTTCATCATGAAAAACAGTCCAGTCTCGTCTGCGTTAAAAATATCCTCTGGAGTATAATTTTTGATAATTTCTTCCCGAGCTTTTCTTTTTTCCATGTGTCCACTGCTTCTTCATTCACAGAACCACTTTCGCCACAAAGCTTCCGGAATGAAAGACCATGTCTGGTTTTAAATTTTTGCAACCATCCGTCCGAAGCTTTGAACACAGTTTCGTCAATGTCCATTTTTTGAGCAAAAGTTAGAGCTTTTGACTTCAGCAAATTTCCATCTATTGGGACATTTTTTGATCGCATTATTTTCAACCATTCATATAAACCTTCTTCGATCTTCTGAAATTTCCCTTCACGGGACCGATTTCTAGAAGATTTGACTCCAATTTCTTCTTTTCTTAAAATTGAGTCCCGGTTGTTAATGATGCCAAATAAGGTGCTTTTGGGAATTTTGAAAACTCTAGCAATTTCGCATTTTTTTAAAACTTTTTTATCAACTTCATTTAAGATTTTAATTTTAGTATCTAGACATATCGCATTGCGCTTGTTTGAACCTGCCATCTCGTTCAATAGCGAAAATGCAACTCCTGTTTGCAGTATGCATTTCACTGAAGAACCTTATTCTTTTTTCGCTCCTTCCCCCAGAGGATAACTAATCCAAGGCACGTGACCTGGAACCTGTCAACATTCAGGTTGAAGAGCAGGTTAATTTTTCTCGAACCCTCTCATTCACATTTCTGGAAGCAGAACTTCTGAGCTGACATGACACCACCAGTCACGGACAGCAAGACTCCTCGTATTTCGGAGAATCGACCCTTGGGAAAACACGTGATTCAAATGACAAAAACTACCAATACATCTGTCAACCCCTTTTCCTAAAATCCGTAAAGTCCACGTGCTCTCTCCCCCTCTCTATTCTTTCCATACTATGGTGAGTGGTAATCCCCTCCCCCTGTCAAAGTTGGACTGACTGAACACTGAAGGCTGCATGCAGCTTGTCAGTAAACTATAATCAAGGTCATTTCAAGTTACAAATTTAGAAACATGTTCTTTTTGGAAAAATACCGGAAATAGTGTCCGTTGAATGCGGTCGCTGTATTGGATTGGGCGATACAGAACGGTCGTTATACCGAAAGCAAATTAACATAGAGTTCATAGGAAGAAAGTTGGGGCTTTTATCACTGGTCGTTATAATGGAATGGTCTTTATAATGCGTGGTCGTTATAACGAGCGTCGACTGTATATATAATAGATAAGATACAAAAAATAACATAATATGGTTTAAATATTGTTTTACTTAAGTACCTAAGCATCACATTAATTTCGATCACAGATTTGTTTCTCATCACAAAAAACTTGTTCAGGGATAAGTGTGGCAGTTCTAAACATAAGTTTCATGCTTTTTGAACCGACACACTACTTTCATTATCGGTTCCTGGGTCTTCATGACAGTCTTCTTTTTCAGAAGAAGATGATGAAGGTAATTTTCTTTTTCGGGGTTTTAACCTTCGCTTATTGGTGATTTTGCTCGTTTCCTTTTTTCGTAACTCCTTTTTTTCTTTTTTAATTCTTCTCTGTGTTTCAACTTCAATTTTCTTTTTTTCTCTCTCCTCAGCTCTCTTCTGTTTAGCATTTTCCATTTCCAACTTTTTGTTTATTTTTTTTGTATTGTACTCACGCCAACGTTCAGACGTCACAACTCTAGGAAAAATCTCACGTCTACGTTTATTTTTCACTTCTTGTCTATCTGGCCAAAATAAAGCCCGTTTAAACGGAGAGGGTACATTAGCAGAAGGGGTCTGTAAAGGAGTTTCCTGGCCAGATAGTGCACAAAGTTGCGGAATACTTTCTTCCTTTTCTTTGGTGTCTTGTTGCAAATGTTCTCGGCCCATTATTTTGGTAGTCATTGCTCTCCATACCTCATACAGCGTTTGATCCTCTAGTTGGCCTTGCCAGGTTGAGGTAGTGTGTTTAAAAGATTCGACTTTCTCGAGTCCTATGATATCTTCTAGAACTGAAAGAGCAATCTTTGTATCATTAATTTGCACATCTTGTGAACTCTTCTCTCTGATCTCTTCAATGGAAACATTCTTGCCAGTCTCTTCAATGGGAACATTCTTGCCGGTAAGAGTATTAAGTACCTCTTCTGGATTCCAGGGAACTAGCCCACATTTTCTAAATCCATTTTGAATTGTAGAAGATGTAATTTCTTCAAGTGCTAGTTTTAATAAAGGGGAGAAATCCTTTTTCTTCAAAATCGGTTTTGAATTTATATTTTCTAACCTCCACTTGTGAACTTACTGTTGCCACTTTCGTTTTAGAGATCTAAATACTGCAACATCCATAGGTTGTAATATGTGAGTAGCGTTAGGCAGGAGTGCCACTAGAATTATACCATTTTTATTTCAAAACTCACTTGTATGCAAAGTAAGGTGGGAAGCATGTCCGTCTATAAACAATATTATAGGCAGTGGTATTTTGCTCCCAATGAGCCATGGGTGAAATACGTTGGTGATAAACTCAAAAAATAAAGCACCATTCATCCAACCGCTCTCAGATTTGCCAATGCCCCAAAACGGTGGAATACTTTCAGCAATATCTGCAGGTATACGTTCATACCTGAAGACCACTAATGGTGGAGCCAGAATCCCGGCAGCATTAGCTGTCACCAATACTGTAATGCATTCCTTCTCGTCTGCATTAATTTGTTGGTAGACGGTTTTGTCTCCTTTATTTGCCAATACTTTTGAACCTTTAGGATTTAAGAAAAAGGCACTTTCATCACCATTAAACACACGCTTAGGGTCTGAAAGTATGTGGCCTAAATTGTTTTCCTTCAGGTAATTAAAAACTGAAGAGGACCATTCTAATATCAGCTGGTTTGTAATGGACGCCCTTGATATTGTCAAATTTTGAGCCACCCTTTGAGAAATATTGGGATGGCGTTTCAAAAATGACTGAAACCATTTTCGGCCTGGTCGGTTCTCATTAAAAATTGTAGTACGACCCATGTCGGTGAGTAAGCGTTGGACGCTGTCCAAAAGTTCAGTTTTCGAGACAGGGAAACCGGCCTTAGATATAGCTATTATCCTATAACTATACTACTATAAGATGTTGCTCTTCTTGTTTGGTCAAAACTGTATTCGGCCCCATCCGCCTTTCAACCGGCCTTTTGCCTTTAACTTTGTAATATAGGCTAGATAAAGGGACACAATTTTCTTTGGCAGCTGCAGCGATGGGTTTCCCTCTCGAAACCTCGCCAAGTGCTTTTAACATATTCTCCTCCGGGTACTTTAATATTTTTGGAGCCATTATTATTATCAATCTACAAGAAATGTAAACGAAGGTCGTCAGTTCTTCTTTAAGTACTAATACAAAAATAAATTAGAAAAATAACAAAGTCTGATAGCACAAAATGCATATCACAACAAAATTTTCAAGATAGAAAGAAAGCTCTAGTAGCGGATATAAATAACACCAATAGAGGATACCCCTATCCGCCTTTGGTTTCTTCACTGTAGAAGGAAAAAGAATGGCACTGGCATTAGTTACATTAAATTTCGGGAAATATAACGCCAAAAAAAGATCCATTGTACACAAAAATGTAATCACCCAATAGCGGATAAGGGTATCCTCTTTTGGTAAAAGCTATGAAATCCGTATCCAGTAGCGGATATACATTTAAATCAACTTAAAATCGAGAGATAAAAAAGAAGAGACTTAGAAATGTATTTAAAATATATTTGAAAAACAAACGGCCAAAAGATTACCAAGATATAGAAAGAAACATGAGTGAAATACCTCATTCCCCAGTATACCTCCTGTTAGCAAACCACAGATAGAAATGGGCGGGCAGTGACTAGCGGGAAACCTAAAACTATGATCGTGTTTAACCTTCTTGCTACGTAGGTACACTCTCCCGGATCTGTAATGAAACTGTGGAATAAGGCTAGTTAATTATTTTTTTTCGGGGGCCACGTAGCTAGGGAAAAAGTCTTATTATCTTCATTTTTCGAAGACGTTATCCGCTTTTGGTGTAGTATCCGCTATAGGTGCACTTACCTTATATAAATCTTGCACAAAGAATTTCTTTGTTAGCTCATTCATATCAGTGCAGATTTCGATACGAATGGAAAATATTGCGGTGTTTGGGGGGGAATGTTGATGATACCTATAGATAAGACTTGACTACACACGACTCAGAACCTTGCTGGACTCATTCAATTAGAGGGACAGGGGCCTATATTTTCGCCTATTAGACATATAGCAAGCCAAGAAAATAGTAAGGGCATACATTTCTCTCCCTATGGTTATTGTATCCTTTGGTCGAAAAATAAAAAAATGAGACAAAAAAATGAAACGATGATTATGTCCATAACCTTGATGTTTTTTTTTCAAAACAATTTCATTAATAAATATTCAACCTGATAGTTTAAATACAATAGCATTTTTATATTGAACAATAATATACATACTGTGAATAATTATACATCAGCGTACATTTCACTGATTTTTTAAATCGTTCATTGTACAAGTTAAACAAGTCCAAAAGATACTGCAAGCCCATATCTTTATTATCTACCTCCAAATTTAGTCAGTGATTTTTTTTTTTGTTTTTATCCTGGCATTTTAATTTGATATTTGAACATAAAATTTAGTTAAATTTGAAAAATGTTTTCTTTTCTTTTCTTGCTCGAAATTTTTTTTCGACAGACACTATTTGAGCGTTTTACATGTTTACCGCACCTGATAAAAACAGCATAATGAATGTGTTGTTCCATACATATATTCAAGTAGTCAGAGGAAGTCGTAGGAATTATTCAAGTATTTGGATGTGGTATGTCCATCTAGTTGACGAAGAAGAAATTCCGCCATTGGCCTCTGAGACATAATGCATCAAAACGTTTGTACTAACAATGATGACGGCCAGCAAAAGTAGCTCACTGCAATCCCTGCCGACCACTGTCAAAAGATGAAATATGTTTAGATAAAATATGTTGTTTCCAAATATGGTGAATGTATAGGAGGAGAACTATGCACCGTAAAGGAATAATGTTGACAGGTTTGTTAAAGACACGTCCCCATCTTCATGTAGCATTTTTCCAGCCTGATTTATAATTGAGAAGGAATGCAAGAATGAATTCTTGGATAAACATCACCGAATTGGGCATTTATTTATCTATTTATTTATTTATTCATTCTTAAGTAATCAGTCCATGACGGAATAAAGTCTCTGTATCATTTCAAACAAAAGGCATTTTCTAACGTAATTCATAGCATTGACTTTCGTTAAGTTCTTTGTTGTTTTTTTCTAAATTTTTTGCTCCCGGTAATGTAGGTACTTGTAATTTATTCGATGCTTTTATTTTTTAAAGAAATTCAGCCAAATTTAATTCGAAATTTCTATAAGGCTCAAGTTGTTTTCTTTAAATAAGTTCTATACTCTACCTAATGATAAGAGCATTTTCAAAAATAAATATGCTGAAGACTCTTGCAGTCATTTGTTGTTTTGGATGTTTAATCTAATTATAATGTATTACACAATTTCTTGCGTTTGTGAATCACTGAGTCACATATTTATTAGCTCATCATCTCCTGGTATACCTCAAATGCATTGAAAAATTAAGGGATTGATTTGCTTGATACGATAAGGATCATTAGTTCCTAAGTAACAGCGATCTTGCAGTCAGATTCTACATCTTGTAAAGTAGACTTTAGTTTATTTATTTATTAACTTTAATAGCAGCCTTTTCAGTATGAAACTGAATCGAGTTTTTATTGAAAAGCTGTATTGTAAGCTGTATAAAGGATCTTATATTTTTTTTCCTTTAAAATACTTATTTTTTTTCTTGCAGTTTTTATGTGAAATATGAATCGAAATTCCATGAAAATAAAATTATTAGAAAACTTATAAGAAAGGATTATAATAATAGCTTCTTATACATACATTATTTTCATCACAATTTTAAAATACAAAAACATTAACAAAACAAAAAAGGAAGAAGCGGGTAATACCAACAAACTATGCTCTATCAATTATACAGCGAAAGCATGAAGTGTTTCATTACATCGAAAATTTCGCATCTGGGCTGAACGTATGCAAGGTCGCATATGTTTGTCAAATTTAAGCTTCATTTGAATAGAATTAGCTGCTAGACGTGTGAAACATTTGCCTATTATGTCTACAGCAATGCTTGAGCTAAATTTTACCATTCACATGCATAAACCGCTTGACGTGGCATTCCATCTCTAATTATATGAATTCAATTTGAATAACTCCATCTTCACCTTAATTATAATGGAGTTTATACCCAAACAGAGAGAGTTTCTGAAAGAGAAACTGCTTTAAAAGAGTAGGGATAGAATGAAAAACTATTTACATAAAACGTTTTTTTTTTTTTTGTCTATCATAAAATAGTGCACATAGACGGTTTTTGTTCTTTAAACAAGTGAAAATGTAGACCCACACCCTACAGAAAAGCGTCTTAGTTTTTATGATCTAAATAGTTGTACACGTACGAATTTAGCATGTACGCGTACGTTTTTATCTAAATTAAGCTCTTCTTAGAATTCAACATTGTTGAGTTTGAGTTCTCATTGGGGAGGAAAAGCATGCACGTGTATCAAATGAGTAAAGCAGTGCATATAATACAGCTAATTATAGTATGCAAAATATTAAATAGGCAATTTCTTTTCTCTTTCAAAACAATGCTATTCTGAAAGTAAAACACATATTCACAATTTCATGTGTTGAAATTTGGTTCAGATAAAATTCATTTATTATTTTGTTTCCCGTAGATTGTCTTAAATGTTTGAAAATGATCTTGTTTCAATGCATTTCTTTTAGTTTCATTTCTATCTTCCTTTTCTTTTTTACTAACATAATATCAATTTAGAAAGTTATATCTGAAAGGGTATTTTATTCTTGGACAAGTGAGAAAAGTAGCCTGAAATTGTAAGGTTGAAAATCAGAACTACACAAATCATGTGTAATTAATACTTTTGAACAATGAATACCATTTTTTTAGTTTTTAAATTCTCTAAATTTGCGTCATTTACAATGACACTATCTATTTGACATTCAGAGTCGGCACCTTAGACTAATATCACTGTGTTCATCATTAAATTGTGTTCATTATCTTCCCGACCGTGCATTCGTTCTCATATAATAATGATTACCTGGTTTTTGCTTGGTACACTTGAATTGCGAAGTGTGAATATGTTAGACATATTATACATTTAATTTTTAGAAACCCTGTATAATGTAATCACAACTACATAAAAAATGCCCTATAGTTACACAACTATAATAAAAAACATTCTTTCTTCGCACAATTGTTCCTTATGTGTTTGACATGATTGAATTGTGTTAGAAGTACAAGCAGGAATTTAAAAATAGTTGGTATGGTTGAAAAACCATTCTCAATAAATAAATAAATAAATAAATAAAGTTGATTTATTGAAAATAAAACTTTAAATTTATGTATTCACATTTTTCTTTTGTCATTTTTTTAGTATTTATATATTAATAATTATAAAAATATGCATATGCAGCGTAGGAGATAAGATTTAAAATATATATTCTTAAGTGAGCAATATGAAACACAATGATTCACCTTTTAATACGGCAAATATTTTACTTTAAAATAGTTTCTTCAATTTTGTTAAGTTTTTGCTAAGTGTCGAAACAAAAATAATAATAGCTGTAACAATGAACATAAAATAAGGTCTAGGTTTTCCCGTAATGTTACGATGTTTATTACACACAGCGTGAAAAGAAGAACTTAAATACATAGAAGTAAGAAAAAATACTTGGTGTGACATTTTAGTTAACTCTGCAGACATGTTCTTATTTAAGAGAGATTTATTGGATTTCTAACAAAACATTTTCATTTCCAGAACCCAAGTAGCGATCGAATGCAAATCAATAATGAAGGAAAATAGTTGAGAAACTTTTAGGAAGTAAAACTAAATAAGACATGTTTGAATTGAAGTCTTAACTTTTTCAATAGTAAGTATTGAGTTTTATTCAAAACTTTTTCTTCCAGTTTTACCCCTCTTCAGTTAGAACCAAAAAACTTTTTTTTAAATAGTTATTACCAAAAGGACAGTTAAACTAATAAGAAACATGTACATTAAATTTTGTTTTAGAAAGATTATAGTTTAAACTATTTTCAGGAAGTCTGCATTTCGAACATTACCAAACTACTAAAGCTGCCACACACACACGCACACACACACACACACACACACACATATATATATATATATGTGTGTGTGTGTGTGTGTTTGTGTGTGTGTGACTGTGTGTGTGCGTGTGTGTGTGTGTGTGTATTCAAATAATATATTTTTAACTGCTTAGTTTTCCAAAAATTCAGATAAATACTTTTGATAAATTTAGAGATGGCTTTAGTTAGCTAAAATATATTACTGCTAGTATCTAGTTATTTAAAGAATCGCACATTTCTATAAGTTTATCAACCTTCAAAATTTGTGGAAAGACGCTCTACGTTACATAGGCATCATATTACTTTAATATTTATCCATCGATGACTAAAAAAAAAAGCAAAATTTACTTGAGGAAATGAAAAATACTGAAACTAAGGTGAATAATACAAATCGGGAACTTTGGGGACAAAAAATTGGGGAAGGGATTAGGGATGTAACGAATATTCGGCCACTATTCGGTATTCGGCCTATTCGGCCCGGGAATAGTTATTTCATCACCAAGCCGAATATTCGGCCTGGCCGAATAATGGGTAAGGTCAAATTCGGCCTGGCCGAATATTGATGGACTATTCGGCCGAATAGTTCTGCTGCAGTAGAAATGTAAAAAATAAAGAAATTAGTAGATGTTAAACATTTAAAATTGTATAATAATTATTGCAAAAGAGTACATTAGTTTATAGCTACACTGATGGAAAAAAAAATCCCAACACCAAGAAGGAGTTGTGCTAGCGAAACGAAATTTGGCAGGCGTGTTTATACATGTGAAAGATGATGTCGATTTAAATTTTGCGCTCGGCGCATCAGTGTGACGCTAGTAGCGACACACGGAAGATGCAAATCAGGTTTGCTTTAAATACGCGCTGTAACGTTCCTGAATGTTGTTTAGCGTCGAGATTTGATGTAGTGAGTTGATGCTAGTCCACAATGCCTTTAAGAAGACAACGAAGCCATTATCAACAGCTCACTGAGTTTGAAGGAGGTCGTGTAATAGGCCTACGAGAAGGTGGGTTTTCTTTCCGCGAGATCGCAGAAAGGCTTGGCAGAAATGCATCCACTGTGCATGAATGTTGGCAGCAGTGGTCAAAAGAAGGCACTGCCTCAAAAATACCGGGTTCCGGGCGGCCACGTGGCACTACTGAGAGGGAAACCGCCGTGTTCGGCGTATGGCCGTAGCGAGTCGTACTGCGTCTGCAGCAGAAATTCGAGCAACAGTTGGCACCACAGTGACACAACGAACTGTTACCAATCGGTTACTTCAAGGACAGCTCCGAGCCAGACGTCCTGTAGCGTGCATTCCACTAACGCCAAACCACAGCCGTTTGCGACGTTAGTGGTGTCAGGCTAGAGCTCATTGGAGGACGGAGTGGAGATCTGTTGTGTTTTCTGATGAAAGCCGGTTCTGCCTTGGTGACAGTGATGGCCGTGTGTTGGTTAGGAGGAGGCCAGATGTCTGCGGCCTAGATACACTGGACCTACACCTGGAGTTATGGTCTGGGGAGCAATTCCTTATGGCAGCAGAAGCGCTCTCGTGGTTATCCCACGCACCCTGACAGCAAATGTGTACGTCAGTCTGGTAATTCAATCTGTTGTTCTGCATTTCATGAGTAGCATTCCAGGAGGTGTTTTCCAACAGGATAACGCTCGGCCTCATACTGCTGTTGTGACCTAACGTGCTATACAGGGTGTCGACATGTTGCCTTGGCCTGCCAGATCACCAGATCTGTCTCCAATTGAGCACGTATCTGACATCATTGGACGACAACTCCAGCGTCATCCACAACCAGCATAAACCGTCCCTGTATTGATCGACCAAGTGCAACAAGCATGGAACTCCATACCACAAACGGACATCCAGCACCTGTATGATTCAATGCATGCACGTTTGTATGCTTGCATTCAAAATTCTGGCGGTTACACCGGTTATTAATGTACCTGTATTTCACTTCTGCAATGGCTCTTCTCGGGCTTAAATTAACCTGGGATCTTGAAATTGTAATCAATTACGTACGTTACCTATATAAATGTATTGCTGAAATTTCATTACTCTACAATAACTATTTCTTGGTGTTGGGATTTTTTTTCCATCAGTGTATAATAAATAAAAATAATTTAGGAAAAACTACTTATTTTAAACCTTGTTTTAGGCTTGACTGAGAAAAAACCGATTTTAAAGTTGTAATATTGTATTTTATATTTAGCATTTGTTCCCAAAGCTGACAATAGTTAATTATGATATATGAGAAATTAGTTTTGTTATTATTAACGAAGTGGAAGTCGGACTTTGTTTGGGTAGACTGATTTATTGTGAATATTGCGTAAGAGAGCAATGTGAAAAGCCTAGAATATATCCTGAATATTTAGAATATTTAGATAGCATACGTTATTGGGGTTTTTGAAAATAAAAATATATTCCAGTTAAGTGTATTAAATTTTAATGGATCTTTTAAAATAGGTATGTAAAAAACCCCATAAAATAAAAATATTAACTTTTATAACTTCTAAAATATCTCCATAAAACAGTTTTAAGCAAGGTAAAAGTTCACTACGCAATAGTAGTTCTTTCATTTGAATTAAATAATTAGTAAAATAATCCTAATGCTTACTACCATAAAATCTGTCATTTCTGTTCCACTTGTGGGTGAAATTCTTAGTTTTATTATATTCAAACCAATAGAGAAAATAGATTAATTTTAAATAGTCTTAAATTCTTAACAAACAAAATTAAATCATACATCATAGATTGTGTGTAATTGGTGTTTGACTTTGTCAAAAATTTTAAATTTGTCAAATACTTTCTACTACAACGATTTTTTAGAAATTTTAACATTCGGCCGCCGAATATTCGGTATTTGGCCTAAGACATTGGCCGAATATTCTGCTTCGGCCTATTCGGCCTAGAAGAAATAGCCGAATTTTCGGCTTCGGCCTGGAAGAAGTGGCCGGCTATTCGGCCGGGTTTGGGCTATTCGGCCAAATCACTATTCGTTACATCCCTAGAAGGGATTGTAAGCAAGAGTAGAGATGTAAATATTAAAAATTAACGTTAATTAGAAGCAAACTTACGATCTCTTCTCTTAAAGATCATGTTCATCATCTAAACTCTTCTGGTATTTTCCAAATTAGTTGCCATTGCGGCTTCTCTTATATCAGACAGACTAAACGTGCTTTAAAACTTCGTTTGAAGGAACACAAGGGTTATGTACTAAAACAACACTTTAACATGATTAGCATTGTTCAACATTGTTGGAATTCCAATCACTCTTTTGATTTCAATTTAGGTAAAATTACTCAGAAATGTTCTTCCCTTTCAAATCTTGACTTTTGAAAAGTTTGTCACATTGTCAGGTATCCTTTTAATTTGGTAAATGAATCTTCTTAATATTCGTTATTTTCCATAAGTTTGGCCCGCGTTTCTAAAATTTTAATCTTTCTTGTTTTAGTCACTATCGAGCCCTCCCCTCCTTCTCACCTTCCTTTATCTCCCCTTGATTTTTATTTTTGGATTTATTTGTTCTAGCATCTTACTAAAATAATTATTACGTGTTCCGGCAGCATTATAAATGAAATGAAATGTGCCACACAAACATTAAGGGAAAAGAGATGGAAATGTAGCCGAATAATGTTACTGGGACCCGACTAATATCTCCAAATTGAAGTCAAACTTTCCTTGGATGAACAATTATCAGTTTTTTTCTGATGAGAGAACAGAGGACTAAATAAGATTCCAATACTAAAAATAAAAATATCTAGATATAACCCATAAAAGTAAGCTACGCTTTGTTGTACTATGACGTAGACATGAAGAATCGTTGTCTAAAAAATAGCAACGCCTTTTATTTTTCCAAGGAAAAAGTAATCTACGTATAACCAAATATTTTTTGCTTAAGATTCAAAAGTGTCCCATCTTTTCTTACAGTAATAAAGTTTACATTAAATTCAAATTTCACTTCAGAGCTAGGACACGTTTTATGCAGCATAGTCTTTGACACATAAGCCCGCGTCCGGGCATTAAAAAACAACCTTAAAACATTCCAGCGCTTTTTCGTCAGGTCTTGTTACAAATCATAAGATGTGTAAGAGTAAAAACTATGATCTCAGAAAATATTTTATTGTTGGACGTAACGAGCTATAAATTCGACTTTGTTTCCAGACTAGAACGTTCTGTTTTGTTAGGAAAAGAATTTTCCAAAGAAATCTTAAAGGACTTAGAAGTAACTATTGAAGTGTTTTGTCGGCCTGCAAAGTACTTCAAGATAGATGTTTGTTATTTTTATCTTTCGTACTATTGTTACTTTTGGTCTCAAGGGAAATACGAGTCGTCTATTCTAAACCGCTACAATGTTTGTTTTTCCATTTATCGGTCGCACATAATGAGGAATTGTGGTAAATTTTCATTTTCACCAAGAGTATTCTTGACTAATTCCCGTATAAGTAAGGCAAACATTTTGTTTGCAATATGTGTGTTTTATACGCTGGATAAACTGACGAACATAATTACATATTTAAATAATAATTCGCCAATTAAGCTGTCGATTTTGCTTTCATTTTCATTTACTATTCATTTTTCTTGGCTTATGCTACATTAATAACTTTATAGGTTACAAGGTATGTATAGTAGCGTGAAACAAATTATTGTTTATTAGGTTTTATACTTAAAATAATAATATTATTTGAATAATAGTTGCTGTTTCACTCATTCAGAGTGATGTCTGAGAGCGTAACTGACGTTTTAGAACATGTCAGTTTAAATATTCATGTATTCTATACTATTCATGTATAGAATACATGATCTATTAATATATCCTATACATGAATATGTTCATGTATCCTATTTCTCACCTATATTTTACACTATAGACTAAAGGGAAAATAATTCACTTAACATATTTTATATCCTTCTGGACAGGTCCCTTGAAATTGTTTGTGAATATATCGAATTGAAAATTTCAACTTGAAATTATATTCGATATGGACAAAAGTTACATTTTCGAGACAGCACACATCCTGACACTCAAAGTAGGAATTGTCCTAAAACATCCGATCAACATTATTTAATAGCTGCTTAGAAAGTTAGAAATAATTACGTGTTTCTGATTGAGAACTTCTCCGCGTAGAAATAATGCCTTACATCCGGTCGGAGGAACGTCAAAAATAAATATTTCACTGAAGAACTTACAATTTTTTTCTTAATATTTTCAACCCGGTCACGTGACGAATTCGATATCAATTTGTTGAACTGAATGCTATTATGTCACATTACTTCTCAATATATACATATTTTTCTAATTTTCTTTCCTTCTCACTTTCGTTCCCCTTGTTTATATGTGTGTATGAGCAGACATCCAGGATGCCGAGCCAATACCAAACTTTTAGTATTGTAAAAGTATTTTATGCGTGAACAGTACATTCCATGTATATATATATATATATATATATCCTGCTGTACATTCCGCATATATATATATATATATATATATATATATATATACGGAATGTACTGAGCGTCTACTCATACGCACATATAAATAAGTGGAACGAAAGGGAGATGAAAAGAAAATGAGAAAAAAAATTTGAGACCGACCAAACAAGTTGAATAAAATCTTAAAAATAATGGAATTCTGCGAAAAGGGAAGTGAAATCGATTTTAGGAATCGGAGTAATTGGTTGGGGATCTGTTTATTCTCAGAGCACCTTAAAGAATTCAAAAAAACAAAAAAAAAGATTTTCAAAAACTTTCAAACTATATATTCGTGAGAACCATATCATATGTAAAGAGATGAATACAAAAATGCTACGTTTTTTAAGTGTTTAAACAGCAGCTTTCGTATTCGGATAAAATACTTTTTGCAAAATAGTTCACCGTCTGATGTACTGAAAACAGAAGGTAAACTATTTTGCAAAGATATAGCTTTGAGTGCTGACAAAATGTTACTTATTGCTAAAATATATAATGTTAGGAAATAAAATGATAGACATATATGATCTAATGAAAAAAACAAGAAGTTCCGTCTAGAACTATACGAGCCTACTTTCCCGTATACACCTAACTTCAAATTTATAATATAGCTATCACATTCTCTCCCTTTCACATTTAGCTTTAGTTCTTAATTACTTCAAATGTACTTTTTTCAACGATAATACATATTCATTCACTCAGTCATTCATTCTTTCATTTATTCAGTCATTCATTTACTCATTCATGTAGTTATCACTCGTTTATTTATTTTTCCATTCATACACTCATTTAATTACTTTATCATGTATTCACTAATTTATTCATTCATTCGTTCTTTCACTCATTCATTAATTCATTCATTAATTCTTTCACTCTTTCATCGATTCAATCATTCATTCTTTCACTCATTCATTCATTCCTTTACTTATTTATTGAGAAATGCCATTAAAAATCCCGATCAAAAATTTCATAGGAAAACAGGCTTGTTCAGTTCTTGTTGAACTTCGTATCAGTACATGTTCTACAGCGTAATATCTTTCTGATAAAGTTTGTTGCAAGCCAATCCGTCGTTTAGATCAGGATTTATATGAGATTGAAATTTCCCATATGCACTAATGTTAATTTGGAACCTTTTCATTATCAAGGCGCAAATCTCGCCGAGCAAAATTTTTGGCGACGGAACACGCAAAAGGATAACAACGACGATATTACGTTTGGCATAAGTTGCATCGTTATTGGCGACTTTATCGCCTGCGCCGGAATAATGGAAATGCCGCAATTTTTTTTTTTGAACTGCTCAAAAATGAAGAAAAACTGTTTAAATCAATATTTCACGCCGAGAACTCCTTCCAATAAGCTTGCAATAGGAACTTGGGTCTTTTGCCCACAGTTTACATAATTTGCTTCAATTTTGTCCATAGGCGCTAATGTTAACATTTTTTGGACTGTTAAAAATTAAACAAAAAATCGTTCAAATCAAAAAGTAAAATATTTAAATGAGAATTCCTCGCCGAGATCTTTCGAATTCAAAAAGAATTTTTCCAATCGGACAATTCGTTGAAAAGTTATTAGGGGGGGACAGACCGACAGACAGACCGACCGACAGACAGACAGACAGACAGACCGACAGACAGACAGACCGACCGACACACTTTTCCCCATCTCAAAACCCTACTTTCAAATTTTTTATTTTTCAATCTTTATTTAGTTACTTAACTTATTTTTGACTTTTCTTGATTTCTAACGATATTTTCACGATACATTAAACCTTCTTTCATGCTTTATTGTTATTATTTTTTTACTTTTACAGGAAAGTAGGCTAAAAAAGCATAACCACTGTGTCGTCACTCAAGATAACTGAAAAATTAATTTAAAAAAAATAATAAAACAGCTTGAAGGACAGCCTAACCAAGATGTTGTCATACCTTATATCAAAATTAGGGTCTAATTCTTTCTTTAAGATAAATTATTATAGATTATATTAAATGTGTTTTTATCAGCTAATATAGTGACAAACCAAATTACCACTTCACTTAAAATTTCTTATGTGCCTAATAATGCTATTTTTTTTTCATTCTGTATAAGTATAAAATAACGTTTTGGGGCAAATTTTTTTTTTTCTAAATTCTTTGTTGAAAAGGAATATGATTTATTAATGTAGTGTTATTTTGATGAAACAAAAATATTTTTTTTTCCATAAGCAATCCCTAATTGAAAAAAAAAGCAACTTTACATACAAAAGAAGAAACAAGTTTACAAAAAACAACGTTTTTTAAAAAAATTGCGAAGTTGTATTATTTTTACAAGAATAATGTACAATAATATGTCTTTAAAAGTCAGTTCACTTCTGTTAACAGGTGTTTCTTGTAAACGCAAAAAAAGAAACACATAATATAATAATTCTTTTTAAAATGATACCTCAAGTGTCCTAAGTAAAACGCTTTTTAATCCCTAATTTATTTTTAACTGAGAATTAAACAAGAAGTTCCGTCTAGAACTAAACAAGCCTACTTTCCCGTATACACCAAATTCAAATTTATAATCTAGCTATCTCTTTCTCTCTCTTTCTTATTTATCTTTAGTTCTAATTATTGAAAATATACCTTTTTCAACGGATAATACATATTCATTCATTCACTCATTCATTCTTTCATTTATTCAGCCATGCATTTATTCATTCATTCGTTACCTCATTCAAGTGTTTATTCATTCATTTACGCATTCATGTATTTATTCACTCATTTATTTATATTTTCATTTATTCAATAATTTATTCATTCATTCTTTTCCTCATTCATTTATTCATTGATTTATTCTTTCACTCTTTTATTTATTCATTCATTCATTATTTCACTCATTGAGTCACTGAGAAATATCCTTGAAAATCCCGATCAAAAAATTTCATAGCAAAATAGGCTCGTAAGTTCTGGATAAACTTTCTATTTCTACATGTTCTACGTTATAAGAGCTTTCCGATAAAGTTTGTTCCAAGCAACTCGGTCTGTTAGATCAGGATTTATATAGGGTTGAAATTTCCCCGTAAGCTCTGTGTTAATTTTTGAACTGTTCAAAAATGAACAAAAACCTGTTAAAATCAATATTTCACGCCGAGAACTCCTTTCAATAAGCTTGCAATAGGAACTTGGCTCTTGTGCCCAGAGTTTACAGAATTTGCTTCAATTTTGTCCATAGGCGCTAATGTTAAAATTTTTTGAACTGTTCAAAATTAAATCAAAAAATTGTTCAAATCAAAAAGTAAAATATAGAAATGAGATGTCCTCGCCGAGATCTTTCGAATGCAAAAAGAATTTTTCCAATCGGACAATTCGTTCAAAAGTTATTAGGGGGGACAGACCGACAGACATACAGACCGACAGACCGACAGACAGACAGACCGACAGACACACTTTTTCCACATCTCAATACCCTACTTTCAAATTTTTTATTTTTCAATCTTTATTTAATTACTTCACTTATTTTTGACTTTTCTTGATTTTTAACGATATTTTCACGATACAATAAGCCTTCTTTCATGATTTATTATTATTTTTTTTTACTTTTACGGGAAAGTAGGCTAAAAAGAACAACATTATTTTGCACTATAGAATGATAGATATAGCATTATTGAGAACAAAAGAATTGTCAGCTGTACTAGTAACATTTAAAGAGATATGGCGCATAGACGGAGTTTAAGCTCGGTTTTTACTAAGTCGAAAACTTCTTGATTGGCTAAACATTGAAACTCATATTTATATCATAAGTCATTACAGATCATGTCATTTACCCAAAAAATGCATAAAAAAGCATTAGATTCCTGAATCTTTTCAAAAAATATGTGAAGGTACCTGTTTCTTAGGTGCGACAAATTTGTCAATATAGTGGTCCGTTCGTCTTTTTGGCAAAGCATGTAACAATCGAAAGTACTATCTTTGTCCTGATAATTTTTCCCGGTTTAAGCTTGCAGCATAATTTGAAAACGGTACAGTTGATCAGCAGTTTTATATGTTTAGTAATCCGAACAAAGATGCTGGACTTTAGAAATGTATTTAAAAATAAAATAATATCCGAAACAAAAATTGCTTATCGTCGTTGACCTTAAGTTTTATCACTCAATTGCATATATATCAATACCTAGACATAATGCGTAAAGATTCACCTGCAGAATAAGTACACATTTCAGCTCCCAATTCTCAGTTTTACTTCCAAGAAATCTTAATTTTTTCCAAGAAAAATAAACAAACATGTACTCTGCTATGTCAAAACCAACAAAGTTATCATTAATTACTCTTTGATTTTTTTTCAAAATGATAATTAAAATACACAATAATTAAAAATGACAAATATTAACTTAGGCTTTAATGCGAGTAGCTATGTATAACGAATATAAACATTGCGTATAGCTGCGTAGTGACGTCAAGCCAATCATGCTACGTAGTCCGATCGGGTTATATTCAACAAACCACACCTGCTTGAAAATTAAAAAACATAATTTCTGATTTTACTGCATTTACAGCTCTATTTTTTGAAAAGGAAAAAGCAAAATTATTAAAAGAAGGAATGAAGGAATGAAAATAAAGAAAACTCATTTTTCCCTCATGTGTGCAAGTTTCTTACTCTTTAAATAAATTCTCTGAAACTTCTTTCACTGCTGGCAGAGTGTCAGTTCAGGAAAAACAAGTAAACTCAAACAGCGAGTCCACCTCACAAACGGCTAAAGATAATTCTTTTTCTAGGAATTTCTCCCAAGTACTAATAAAACTCTAAAGCGGAAATAAAGTAAAAAGTATGATTTAATACATATGAGTGAGTTCTAACTGCGTATTTACCTGATGTGATGCTAAAAAGCTTTAAAATATTGTAAAAATGATTTTTGACTGAAATGTAATTTTCCGTCAAGTAAATGTTTTTTTTTTTTTTCCTCTTTTTCTTTTATCGCAAAATTCAAATTAATGTAGTTCAAAATAATCAATCACCGCACATTTTTTAAAAACATAATATACTGTACAAAATTATTCATTTGAGAGGAATAAACAAACTATACGCATCAAGAAAATACCACTCTTCTAGCTCAGTACAATGTATTTTCAACATTTTTTCTTGTTTAAAAGTTTTCGTATGAAGTAAAAAAACGTACAGCCAGAAATACAAATGAGCCCAAAAGGAAATCGGTAATGAAATTGTAAGATTGTGGCATCAGAAATGTGTAAGAAAAATAATTTTGAAATAATCGATATCGTCAGTCAAGAGTAGAAAGTTCGATTTTTTAGCACGGAATAATTTGGCTTTTAAAATATCAATCAGCATAGACTAGTTTTCGGAATACAGTGTTCCCTCGCCACTTCGCGCTTCATGTTTTGCGGCTTCAGTGCTTCGCGGGTTTTTCCAAAATATGAATCAAAAAATAAAATTGAAAAAATACATCCATGTCGGCAGCCACATTGCGGAAAGAAGCGTTGTTTCATGTTGATGCGCGAGAGAGAAGGATCTCTGCAAGTCAAACAAAGAGATGAGTTGACTCAGAGTACATACCACGGGCTCTAAAAAGCTCCCACCAACACAAGACTCTTCGCCTCTCTCAGAAAGGATAGTTAATTAATGTTTATTACTGTATTGTAAGGTTTTGTAATTAACCTTATTAATTAGCACCGATACGTTTAAGTAAATACGTATACTGTTGTAACTTTTGTCTTAAATGTAAAGTATAAATACTGTTTACATATTTAAAACATTCGTGTACCTACATACACGAAAATTTCTAGGGGGAAATCCTACTTCGCTGTTCTTCATCTTTAGCGGAAGGTTCTGGTCCCCATTAACCGCGAAAAACGAGGGATCACTGTAATACTTAGTTTATAACTCTGAACAAAATGCTCTTTTAAAGTTAGATATCTATTTTATTCTAGTACTTCAATTAATTACGCTCTATCACTCAGAAACTCGGATTTGTTTGATTTATTTCGATTATAGATAATAACAAAATAGTAATAATACAAATATATTTATAATTAAAATAATAAATATAAAAATACATAAATTAATTAAATAAATACATAGATAAACAAAATGCACGCAGTTCAGTATTCAGTAACTTTTTCTTTTCAAAAGAAAATTGCAAAAACAACAATCGAGTGGAACGTTGCATACAGTCTACACAATGACACAGAGCGTTAAGACATACAAAGCCTCACGTTATAATAGTTTACTTATTTTTTATCAAAGTGTTTGCTTTTTGATAAAAAATACGTCACTATTTTTTATCAAAGTGCATAAGCTATTGGCTATAAAGTTCAGAAAACTATGTATCGACTATTGTTAAACTGCGGAACATTTTCTACTAGCTTTTGTTTCTGTTTTGAACTATTGAATTCAAAATATCACACAAATATTATATACCCGACATGAGGAATTAAGTCTCATAGATTACAGAGTCAAAGCTAGACACATAAAACCAATTAATTTTTAACAATACCATCATCAAAAAACGGATTGAAGCTTAACGCGACAGCATCTGACGTCACCCAGGATGTACCACTGTAGGCGTCATGCTAATCTTAATGTGCTGATGTGATAATTAAAGAAAAATAGTAAAGTCAATTTTAGTCAATTTTATAGTAAAGTCAATTTTATTTTAATTTAGGCAAATTGGAACAAGCCTAAACAAAATATGTGGAAGGGGTAGTAAACATTGGAAGTGTATTCGCAATAACTCTCAGGTTCTTACTCACACTCAATCACGTTGCGGAAGGTGAAAAAACAAGTATCCTACTAACGGGGATTTATGGATTGGCACAAGAATCATGGGTTGAATTTCTCAAAAGTAACCACATACCTTTGTTCCTCCGTGAAGGGCTTGAAGAAATTGAAAGTGTGAATGGTGGCATAGATGTAATTTGATACTAATATCTATAACGAGTAACTTAATCTTGAGGTGCTTGATGGAAAAATTTCTAGATTAGTGACACGCAAACACGGTAAATGTCAATATCATATTCTGCTGAAAATAAGATCTTAAAGTCAGAAAAGATAGATATACTTCAAGGTAATTCAAGTATTTCTTTTTGATAAATACACTGGCAGAATTTGAAGATACTGCACACATTCATTGCCAAGGTGGAGTGCAGTTGAAAATAGTAAACAATTTCAATTATTTTTTGTGTAGTTGATTTATTTTCTAAGAATTTACAATATTCTAGTAAGCGACACTTGCATCTCACACAGTGCTCTCAAAGCTGTTTTTCTATTAAAAGCTTTGTGTTCTTTGGACTTCTCAGGCTACCCTCGACACTTTGAGGCTTAAAATTTGTTCGTTCCTTTGGATGCTGGTTGGCAGATGCATGCTCGCTACACTTATTAGCTCTATCCGCAATTCAACACTGGGACACTTTTAAATGGAATGATAATTTAAAAGTGTAATGTGAAGGACAAGGCTTTGTCAACGATCCCACTCTCTACTTTTTTTTCCACTTACATATACGAAGAAGAGGACATTCTAACTACTTCAATTACTAAATTCTTGCTGTTATTTTTAACACGGAATTAAAATTTTGTTTTAATGGCTAAAAAGAAACACCTAATACCAATTTTCCAACTGTTGAAAATAAAGTTAAGAACTTATTCCGAAACCAAAATCCACCTATTAAATGCAATTTAAATTCAACTACTTGTGATGTTGAAGTTTAATTTAATTTCAATAACATGCCTAATTTTAACACTGCTTTACGTCCATTTCTTTCTAGTTGTAAACAACTTGAGTTTTCTATATTTATTGCCCTCAGGGCTAGAAAAAACAGAGAAAAGTATAGTCTTTATGTATGAAATTCCACGCTAAACTAAAGTGACATAAAAGTGAAAGGCGAGGAAATAAAATTAAAAAGTGGGAGCCTCCCTTGTCGCAAAGATGGATTTTTTTTAGAAGATATAGCTGTTGGCTAAGGTTAACTCTCCTTGTCATAGCGCGTTTGAATCAATAAAAAAGTTCCATAGGTTCTCGAATAATAAGAAATGTTGTTTATTAAAACTCAATGGAAATGGTGAGCCCGATAATATGTATTGTTTGTTTAATTGTGCTTAACCAAACTGCAAGTCATCTGCTTAATTAATATTAATTTCCCAGTTTTTTCAATTTTTAAATATTGTCTAATTTGATAGACAATATTTAAAAGAAAATAGAAATTTAGCATTTTACCAGCTGTAACGTGCAGCGAAAATTTTTGAGCTTTTCAATAATTACTTGAGCATAGAGCTGATGTGCCTGTACAGTACATCATTTCAATTAAAACATTTGAGGTTAATCATGCACAATAGGACGGTACCCCCTTTGTTTTCGCTTCGCAATACGCTCTAGTAGAGAAAAGTTGTGTTTTGGTAAGAAAACTATGTGCAAATAATATCTTCCTGTTTCTCATGGGCCCCAAAGTTGCATATTTCCGTGGCTAGGAGATATTTTTTCCCATATGCCCTGGTGCTGAATGATAGTGTGTTGATAGGTAAACAATTAGGGAAAAAAAGGATCATATCTTTCTGTTCTTTCATGGCCCGCTAAAATTTTCCATTTTAGCGCAAAATTTCAAACTTTCAAGCAGTGCGAAAATTTATTTATTTGTTTATTTATTTATGCTCTACTCTAGTACCGAAAAGTTGTACGTTTATAGGAAATTATGTTAAAAAGCTGAAGAAAATTAAATAATGACATTTTTGAAAATTTGTCCAAAATGGGAAAACTTAGTGCCTATAAAGAGCCGAAAGCTATGGCCTATTGAAAATTAAAGTATAAACAAATAAATAAATCCACGTTCCAACCTAATGCAGTTACAGTTTTGGTACTTTGATGGTACCTCAAACGACGGACCAATTTGGCTAAACAGGTGGAGCGGGAAGAACCCGTACGGAGCTCTGAGGGATCTACAGCTTAATGCGGGATCTGAACCACTAGACCATCTGTAATAACAACCAGTAATATGCGTACCCCCCCCCCCCCCATTAATGATATAACTTTCTAAACTGAGTCTTCTGCGTAAGATTTCATCTTGCACATAAATTTGGAAGCATGATGCTGCAAAAAAATAGTTCGACTTCACTGGCTACAAAGAATATTGCCAAGTTTCACTTTGTTGTTATTCAATCTACACATATACGGACCAAAATTAAGCATCAGCCTTTTGCAGCTCTAACATTGGTGCAAAGTTTTAACAACATTTACCACCACAACTTTTAGAGTGTGATAGGTCGTTGAACACGGGACCCACGACGCGCTTAACCGCCTATGCCAGTGGGCATACACTGGCCAACTAAGGTCAATTAAGCAAATTAGAAGCCGCGCTACATTAAAGTACATGCGCTACACTTAGTACACGTCCTATTCAAAGAGTGTTCTCACTGGAACTTAATGAAAGGTAATTCTCAGTTAAGCCTTTTCTAGACAATTCACATTGACCCGGTTCAACAATAAGCTCTGAAAAGGAAGTAAAAAAAGAAGCTTAAAAAGAGCTAATTATATAAATATATATACTTTTACGAAATAAGCGTTAGAAGTGCAAAGAGCTCGTTCTGGTAGAGCAATAAGAGTTCCGGACAAACTAAACCTAATGAATATTTTGAGCAAGCCATCTAATAACTAACCCAAAAGGGTGGAGAATATTGAAAGTGGCAACACGCTTGCCTCAATCAAAATCAACTTACGTGAACTTACATGAATCGCGCTACAAACATCATTTTCAAATGTATGAGCTATTTCATTTTAGTATGGTTGACAAATTTGACCGCAATAAAGAAATGTTACCAATTGCTATTTCAAGTGTTTTCATTATGTAGAACTTATTTATTTTATCTTAATACTTTATAAAACAGAATACTTCTCAACAAACTCAATGGTAAAAGTAAGATATTTTTTCCTTCTGACTGACAGAAGTTTTCCTACCTCTATATGCATCAGTTGTTAAATGTGAGGTACATACTGTCCCTTCGGGGGGAAGGGGGAAGTGAAAGCATATCGATATTTTTATTCCCCATATTAATTTTCACTTTTTGAAACTAATCCTTTTTCAAGTTTAAGAAAGTTAAAAAAGATCTTAAAAGGGGTAAAAAATTTTGCAACCAGAAGAAGGATTCTTGTTTATCTATAAACTGCAATTATCATCGTCAAGTTGCATGGGATTGCCTAGGCGCTGCAGCACGGCGCAAATATAATACGCATTCAACAGATTCTGCGATAAAATAGATCGTTTTTTGTTTCTGCTTTGCTTTTTGCTCTTTCGCTTATTCATGATTTCTTTATCATGGTTTATATAACGCAGATACCAAGTTTCAATGACATACTGCTATTAAGACTAGTTCACATGGTAACAACACATCCAGAAATGAAGGATGGTAGTATATTTCTCGATATTTTACTTGCGGGAAGCATTTGTAAATAAATTATATTATTAATATTTTCTCACAATTAATAATTTAAGTAGTTTTATTTAAAAGAAATAATCTTGAATTAATATTAGATTTTAAACTGATTTTTCGTAAGCTTCTTATAAAAGTAAACAGCATTAAAATTTATCGACTAAAATATTTTGGAACATAAATCGTAATTGTTTGCAATCACTGATGTAAGGCAGCTAAGTAACAACTTTTAAAACACCCCATGTAGTACATTATTAATTTAAATTGATTGTGCTTAGTGTTCGCAAAGACCCATTCATTTATTCGGCTCAAAGTTTAAAAACCCCTTAAGGAAATTCGTTAAAGGATTTAAGAGATTGGTTTAAAGAATTATTTCAGAACGTTAATTGCTTGAGGTCCAGATTTCGTTGCAGACCTACTCCTCGGAAACATAGTACAAAGTTGACTTCAAAGCGTTCAAAACTTTTAAATGAACAAATGGTTGAATTAATGATTATTGCTTGCAATAACGGCTTCATTACACAATAATAATCGTAACTAAACCACATATTAACAAAATGATTTTTTGATTCATTGTCTCTACTTACATAGCAGTCGCTGTATATTCAAAAATATATAAAAAATCATACATCCTTCCAAATACTTATGAAATATATAAGGTAAGGCACCTTTCATTTTGTATTTGCTTGTGTTGAAGATCTCACACAAGCTTCATAGCATTTAGCCCTATTGCATCAAACGAATGGTTTTCTGATTCTCAATATCTATTTAAAAAAAACATTGTTTAATTCCTTAATCTTCCAGCTATACATTATTCTAAATTTCTTACCAAGTTATCTATTACTTTTCGGGCCTCGATTTTTGGAATACCCACCAGTATTTTTTCTTCAAATTAGTACCTATATTAAATTTAAGTTTATGTCCGTAGCAGGATTACAATTTGCAGAGCTTTCATGCATAGTAAAGGAAATCATGTTACATTTTAAATTAAAATGGTGATTTTTTAAGACTATAAAACAAACGTATATTTAAAAAACACTATGCAATATTTTATTTTGAAAAACTAAAAATGTATGTTAATAAAAATGTTTTGTAAGTGTGATATTAACAACGGCAAACTGTTTCTTGACAATATGCTATTTAAAACATTTTTTTCCCTTTCATTCTACCAAAAACAGCGTTTTCTTTCATTAAATAAACGTGAACAATAAAGTTGTTAAATATTGCATAGTATAAGGAGCAAGTATAGATGGTTTAAAATGTGAGCTGAATACGAAAAATATTAAAATTCTTAACTTCATTAACTTCATAACTTCATTATATATTAAATTCTTTAACCTCAAAAATATCACAGAGTTTTAAGTCACGTTAACTTTAGTTTTAAAGCGGAAAATTGCGTGGGATGAAAATTCCAAGCCTTTCTCAGTATAGAATGTTGTTTAACAGACGATGAAGGTATTTAATTTCTGAAGCACTGAAGAGAGTGGGATATTTTAACAGGTGGGAAGTTTTGGATGTTTATTTTAAAGGTTAAACGGTAGTATCTTTTTAGATTTAGTATTCTCCACAACACTATTTAATTTGACTCTAGTTTTCTTTCTTACATTATTTTTAGTAATCATATTTAATTACTGTATTTTATTATTGAATCAAAACGCTACACTTTTGAATAGCTTTCGTAAAATGTAGAACATAATATTTTCTTATGCGTGCAAAACATATTAAACAAAGCGTCATTTTCAAAAAGCATATTATAGTTAAACCTACATTTTGTTTCCACCAAAATGGATCGATTCCCTAAAAGAGACCGATATATATGAACGGAATCATGAACAAGTATTCGCGGTGGTTATCAAAAAATTAGTTTTTTCAATGTGCCTCATTCTCATATCAATGTTGTTCCAATGTGCGTCTAAGAATGAAGCACTTTGATACGTTTTTTTAAAAATATATTTTAAACGATGTTTGTATTTTTTTTAACATTTTAAAGTTATAATAGCATGTTGTTTAAACATTTTCGAAATGACCTACAGTATGACAAACTACTTCGTGCGTAATTATAGAAGTTTCATCGTGAAACATTTAAATATTTCCATTTCTTAATTCAATTCTTAAAATATAGTAAGAGGCAATAATTATTTTATTTTGAAAAGTTATTTGATGCGATTGTTTCTTTTGAAAGAGTACACTGCTCGAAAATTTTACCATTATACAAATTTCTAAATTATCTTGTTCTGCTTCATGTCATGTTGAACGGTCTAGTAGCAATTTCTGACAGAAAAGCAAAAATTATTCTTTCTTAGGTTATAATGTTATGCATAAATATGTACATCATTCTAAAACTACACTCTATCGGTATTTCTCTAATCTAAAGTCAGTATTTCTTTTCAAAAAACACTGGATTTAATAAAAATAAAAGTAAATTTCTGATAATTAGAGAACTCCATCAGTTTTTCCTCTGTTTAAATGCAGAAAAATTCTTAATAAATTGGAAAAAAACTTAATAAATTGGAGTTTTGAAAACTCAATGTCGATTAAATTCCTTTTTCAGATACATTATGTTGCATAAAAAAGAATAACGGGGAGAAAAAATAATAATAAGAAGAAAAAACACAATGAAACAACAATTTGTTAGTGTTGCAAAACATAACCAGTTGTTAAATTGTTATTTTTAATTCTCGAAGTTATTTGTTTTAAATTTACTATTATAATATTAGAGTGCACTAATAGCAAGTAAACAAATGAAAACGTACATAAATTGATTTTAAAAGAAAACAAAGATAAGAGAAGCTAGAGAAGATTTGTACTCATACTTTGAAAATATAAGTATGCATATGTTTCGATTTCAAAACAAAGAATAATAACTACGAAAAATTATAAAAATTATAAAGTACAATTGGACATTAGTATAAGGTAAGCACCTAGTAAACATAGTTATACTTTTTGGAAGACTTTTTAACAGGTGACTATTTAATTAAGTCAACGTCTTTTCTGTACGCCGTTTTTTTTTTTTTTTTTTAATTAATTCTTCTCCTCCAGCTACAGTACTTGGAAGACATTGGTTATACATACTTTACAAAATATGCTCAGCAATTTGTGAGGTCAACATATCCTATCCTCAAGCGATATTTTTTTTAACACCTGTGTATTTTTTTTACTTGATAAAAGATTTTATTTTATAAAGCTTTCTTGTAGAAGTTGTACTTACGTTTCATGTAAATGTTACAGCGCAATTTTTATATAACATCATATTTTGATCACGCCCATGTTTGTGCTATTTTGGAACACGCAAAAAGAAGTTAAAGTTCGAAATATTTTCGAGTTTGATTTTGTCACAAAGTTACAGATGTGTCAGAGTACCACTTCTCAAATAAACATTTTATTGACCAAATAACAAGCAATAAATTTCACTTTCCTGTCACGTAAGAACATTGTGTCTTGTTAGGAAAGAATTTTCCAGAGACATTTTAAAAGACTTAGAAGTAACTACTGAAGTGTTTTGTCGTCCTCAAATAACTTGAAGACATATTTGTATATCTCTCTTTGCTGTGTTCCAGCTATTACTCTCAAGAGAAATAGAACTCGTTTCCTTTCGAAATAACGATAAGAATGCCCAATACATATACGGTTTATTTGTTTATTTATTTATTAATATATTTATACAGCTCGACACAGGATTTTGACACGTGGACGCTTCTCCGTATGGCAAAAAATAAGGAATCCATTTGAGCTTTAGGGAAGTTCGTTTTGCATAATTTTATTTAATACGTGGATTAGAATGTTCGTTTATCTGTTTGTTGAAAACAACTAAATTTGTAAACTGGCATATAGCATCAGTTCGGAAGAAAACAAGTATGCTAAACGAACAAGAACGAGAACAAAAACGGCAAATTCCTCCCTTGAACATGCATGGATTCTTCTTGGCACTCTCAAAGGCACTTTGGTTGATGGTAGAAGTCTATAGGAAGCAACTAGTGATCATGGAACAACATCAAATTCGGAAACTAATTTGCTACTACACAGCAGCAGCTCTAATTTCGAGTTTTTTTTTAAGGTTTCGAATTTTGTGTCATCTTCGACGGCAATTGTTACAAAAAGTTAGAGTTTGTGATCGTTTAAATTCTGTAGTTCTTTTAAGTACATAATGTTGTTTTGGCAGATCAAATATAAAGGTGTTTTTATTGCTTAGAAGTCCAAAGGCATCCAAATATATTTACTTTACGCACTCAGCAGCCATGAACTTTTTGAGCTTAGTTTGCCCGTCAGTTTTAAAATTTAAAGTATGTGACGTTTTCATTCAAGGTCTATGAGGTTATCAAATTTAGTTTCATCCATACCAAAAGCATATCGTCAAGATTTTTAATTTCCAGGTGTGGATGATTTCAAAAATTAGAACAGTTGACATGAAATTACTCTTTTCCATTATTAAGCAGGAATGAAAAGCCAGCGAAATATCAGATACCGTAGAAAAACATCCTCAACAGATGGACGCATTAAGCAGTCGTTACTTGCTTAATAATTTAACAATTTTTAAATAATAGGTCTTTTTTTCAACTATACAATAAACATTTTCAAAACTTTTTACATGAAGTTTGTTCAAGCTATGTTTATTCAAATCTTATTTACAATAAAATTCATACAAGAATATACTATAAAACACAACTCAAACTCATCAACTACCGTTTAAAAATAATTTTGTAAAAGAAAGAAATTCGGTTTACGGTGTGCAAAAATCCTTTTTTAAAAATATTTTACTTCCTTTGAAAACAGGTTTTTAGCGGGGACTTTCAAATAATATTCCTGCTGAGCGAGTGATTCATGAAGGCTCATTCATCAAATAAAAAGCGATTTGTCATCCTAGCACTTTTCATTGTAGCAGCAAAATGTTATCACACATTGATTATTAATGAGCTGTTTTAATAATGGATTTGTTTGAACTTCCTTACTAGTTTTAAGTAAAATGTGTAAGGGGATGAAATGGGGCAATTTTGCGATAAAAGGTTTCTGAAAAACATTCCTAGAATCTCACTTTAAAAAATCCAGTTTGAAATCATTTACCAGAATATAAAAAAAAACTATTCTGTTTGGTATTTTAAAAAGTTTCTCATTAAAAAAAATAACTTATTTACCGTTCAAAATAATCTCCCTCAATCATATATTTGTTTTCGTTGCTTAATTATAAAGCGATGTGATAACAAGCAGGGTACTACTAAAATAGCCTTTTTATTTAAATGTTAAACTGAATTTTTTTTAGCCTTCTAACAGTCCAATTTTCACCATTCGATAGTTTGCTTAGGAAACGTTTTTATGTAAAGCAAAGAAATCTGGAGTAGTCTGAAGTAAAAATGAGCAGAAGACGAAAGGAAAAGTAAGGCTGTGAGAAGTACAGAAAAGAAGAATAAAGATCAAAAAAAGAAAGAAAAGAATTGGGGGAGGGGGAGGGGAATGCGAAATAAAAGAATTTTTCCGAGAAAGGAAGGATGTTCGATTTTAGAACTTCGAATAATTGGGTTTTGAAAATTTCAATGACATACAATAGTTTTCGAACTATTTCGGTTTTCAATATTCTGTGAAAAACTGTGTGAGGAAGGCGAAGGAGAAGATAAAATATGTTGGTGGATTTTTTTCCGTTTTTAATTAATTGTATTTTTAAAATATGTTTTCAAATTTTGTAAGTGGTGGTTAGGCAGAGAGTTACCAGAAAGTATTATGTTTATCTAAATGTGACTTCCAGATTTGTAGCAGAAACAAGATTTAAATGGTTTTAGTTTTGAACCGAAAGTTAAGTTGTTTGTAGAGTTTTGAGAGCAATACACATTTAAGACTTTTTAAATTAGCAGAACACATAATAAGTAATGTTTTAATAAAATATCATTAATTGAGTGAAAAAAATCTTTAAAAATGTAATAAATGCATTTGTAAGAAATGACGTTGTTATTGCGACTATTCGGTAACTCAGAAAAAATTAAAAGTTTAAAAAGTTTGGTGGCTTTAAAGAAAACAGTATTTCTCTAAAATTTATTTAGAAACAAAGAAAAATAAGTAGAGTGAATAACCAGAAAACACAAATCAAAATTTAGAGGTTGAATGGTGTGAAGTCATAAATAAATGGGTTTTTAAAGTGTGTTACTTGTTAATACTTTTTAGGAAACTCACCTCAAAACAAAAATTGTTTTGAATGAAATTAGTAAAAGAAGGAGTATAACTTCTAGTAAATAACTATTGTATTACATACTACTGGAGTTATGAAAAATATCACTTATGAAACATAATCTTCAGTAAACATGAAGTTCCGTCGAGAACTGTACGAGCTTACTTTTCCGTCTAAACCAACATCAAATTTCATCTACAACTATGAATTTGCTTGCGACCTCTCCTTCTTATTTAGCTTTAGTTTTTTAATTATTTTAGAGTAGTTTAAATATATCGTATTTAACGGTTGTACATATTCATTCATTTATTTTTTCATTCATTCATTCATTTATTGATTGATTGAATTATTCATTTATTTATTTATTCATTCATTCACTCATTTAATTATTCCCTTTTCACTCACTGATTTACTCATTCAGTCGCTCAAAAATTTTCATAGGGAAAATAGTTTTGTTCAGTTCTGGATGAACTTCGTATATGTACATGTTCTACGTCATAGGATCCCTACGATAAAGTTTGTTCCAAGCAAATCTGCCTGTTAGATCAGGATTTCTATAGGATTGAAATTTTCCCAAATGCGCTACTGTTAATTTTTACAGATGTTAATTTTCGCTAATGTTAATTAACTGTTCAAAGTTAAACAAACATTTTTCATAACAAAAAATATTTCCCCTTGACAGCTTGTTCCAATGAGTTTGTTCAAAGGAGCAAATCTTATGTCCAGGGTTTATATCTTTGCTTCATATCTCCCCCGTATCCGCTAATGTTATTCTTTTTGAACTGCTTAAAATTGATTGAAAAATTGCTCAAATCAAACAAATCTTCGTCTGACATTTCGTCATCACCGAAATCTTCCGATTGCGATGAAAATTTCGTTTAAAAAATATGTCGAATCGGACAATTATTACAAAAGTTATTAAGGAGGGAGGGGGTAGGCGGAGTAGACACGGCAGACAGACAGACAGACCAACAGACACACATTTTCCCCATCTCAAAACCCTACTTTTATTTATATTTTTATTTTTTTAATCTTATTTTAATTACCTCACTTATTTTTGACGTCTTTATTTTTCACGATATTTTTACGATATATTAAGCCTTCTTTCATAATTATTCTTCTTATTTTTACTTTTACGGGAAAATGGGATAAGAAGTTGTCGCTGATAAAGATGCTTTCTGTACGGCTTTCCCAAAATTCACTTAAATATTACGCTATTCCCCACGTCAGCAGTTTGGTTAAAAAAAACTAGTTTCTACAACATCGTGAAAAAGCTTTTTTTCATTTCATACATTCGGCAAGGAAAGCATTGGAACAAACTTACTGAATTTAAATAGTGTAGTAAAGAGTTTGGAAACATTTTGTATTGCATGCTCTAGTGCAATTAAATTTTAAGTCAACGCACGTCTGATTGTAAAGCCACAATAATTCTGCTCGTGAGGACATGTAATGGCAAAAGCTCCAACGAATAATATGAGTAAAGCGCCCTTTACACATACGTTCTTAGCCATGCGACTGAACGTGGCGCATCTAGCCACGGTCAAGAACACGAGTAAAACCGTGGCGTTCAAGAATGTGTTGCAGAATGCACCATATTCTTATCCGCGCAAGAACGCGTTCAGAGGCGGGGCGTTCCATTGAAATCCCCTACAGAAGCCACAGCCTGCAGAATTGTCAAATCCTCCCGCTTTGATGCGCGGTTAAGAACGTGTATGTAAAATGCATCATTTCTTGGAACGCGATCATGAGCGCGCATCTGAGTGTCATTCTTAACCGCGTACTTAAGCGTCCTAAAATTGCATTTACACGCACGCTCTTGACCGCGGATCTGAATGGCTCGTCGTCCGGACCGCGGTTAAGAACGTATGTGTAAAGGCCACTTAAGTCTTAAGCTTGAGATCTTTTAGAAAGGCAGATGTTTACTTAGTTTGGCGAAGAATTCCATTGGACATGAAAGGAGGAAATGCAGAGTTTGTTACTGAATATTAAATACCCTTTCTTTAATCGTCCACTGTTTATTTAAACTAAAATTCGATTTTAGCCGAGAAAGGTATGGTGTGCTATCAAACTACCAGATACTACCATTACGCTTATAGATGTTTTATTCTAATGCTTAAAATTGTCTTCTATTTGTCTATTTTTGCAAAGACATTATAGAGTTTTTGAACAACTATATTGTTCAACAACAACAAACTTTCCTTATACGCTGCCCTCTCTCATCAAAGTTTTGACTGCAAACAATGCAAGATCGCGTTAGATTCTCTTTTTTTTTGTTGGTTGCTTCGATGTATGACGGGAAGTGCCTTTAAGTCAGTCGGTCTTGAGTTCGTGACTGCTGCGGTATACTTTTCCTTTCATTGTATGTTTCTATAAGGTCCATCCTGAAATCAAGATGACTTAATCCACCACCAGCTTTTTTTGTACAAAATGTACGAGTTCCACACACATTGGTTCAGCAATTGTCGGAAAATCTTTTAATAATATTTCTTTTGCTGATTTCTTACAGTTGGGTGATACGACAAACACTGGTCCGCTGTATCCACGCTTTCCATCGTGTGGCTATAGTCCATGATAGCTTGTGGCTTCTTTACGGTGATTCGTTCTGTGCTACCAATTTTTTTTTTTTTCCTTTTCTTTTAAGTTTCAACAAAAACGATCTTATGTACAGTGCTCAAGATCTTAATTGGTTTTTTGTCCACGTAATTGAAAATGCACATGTTCCCCTTTTTTGATATTTCGAGATTTAATTTCTGGAGGCACTCTTTTTCGATTGCTTCTTAAAGTTCCGTAGATATTCGTTCTCTGTGTCAATAGGTCAAGAGAGTGAGTCCTTTAAATAACACTGACACCTACTGGCGACGACACAGCATTTAATTTTGAATTTATTTTTACTCCAAGAGCAAGACAACACAATAACCGTAATATTATTGTTTATCTAAATCTTAAGTATATATTTACTCCTAGAGAAAAAAACACAATAATAATAATAATTTTTATCTAAACCTTTATAGATATTTAAATGCTTTTAATTATTTACATGTGTCCTTCTCCAAGATTATTTCATCCAACAAATAGGCATCTACCAGTTTCATTTCAAATTTATATTTTATATCATTATTACCTTTACACTAAAAATTTTAAAAAGTGTTATAAATGAAGCTTAACATTAATAGCTTTTCTTTCAATTTTAGGCAGTGTTGTTTTTATTAAACTACATGTTTTCAGTTCTTCTTTCATTGTCTTTTAATTATACTTTCTAAAGAAATGCATGTAATACTAAAGACGTTTTAGTTGAAAAATTTTGAAGATGACTTTTAAATATTTTTTACATTTAAAATATTCCTCTGATGATTCCTATGACTGACGTAATCTAATTGGTTTCCCATTTTACAAAACTTCTCTACTCTGTTCTATATATAAAAGCAAATGTGTTTCGTATTTACCAAGAACCCTTAAGTGATTCGTCTGAAAGAGCGGAAATTCATTTAGGAAATGCGCTCAGTGATGTAAGAGACTTATCTTCAAGACCTCTTTTACAACTCTAATTGCATTAGAATACAAATTGTTGTAGCCCAGATGTTCTCCAGAATGAGTTTATAGAATAGTTATAAGTTAAAAACTTAACCTTTGAGATGTTCCATTTAAATTATCGAATCATAGAGAAAAGTCGTGAAAACCTCGGACCAACGTATTCTTTACTATTTATTTATTTATTTATGTACTTATTTTACTGAAGTATATCTTGTAAGCAGAACTTTTATAATCAAAAGACGAAAAACTATGTCTTAGTTTTACTGTTATTCGACGTTCAGTTCGACCGTTTGGCTTTCTTAGCTCCTGGTAAAATTTACGATTTATTCAAATTCTTTAATAATATTTTACGCAGCACTGTGAAAAATAAATAAAAAAATAAACAAATAAAATAATAATAATAATAATAATAATAATAATAATAATAACAATAAATTGTATGCTTACAATTATTTGCAGCTTCATACTAAACCAGAAAAAATTACGTCGTTACTTCCCTTTCTAAAACTCCTGAGAATAGGATCTTAGTTAGTACAAGTGTATTAAGATGAAGAAGAATAAAAACAACAGGCTGGTTAATCAACAAAAAAGAAACAAAGCAGTTTTCTTTTCTTTCATGTATCCCAAGCGACATTCAGACCACCAATTTCCCAAAATAAATTATTGATTTTTTTTTTCTGCTGGAAGCTACACATATCATTGTGATTTTAGCAGTTTATGTAGATATTTTCCAAGATTTGCAGCTATTTGTTTTTACTACGTTTTCTTTTTTCATTTGCATTGGTTTTACATTTTAAGTACAGTTTCATTTTCCCAACGTAAAAACTGCTTATGGTGGAAAATTTTAATATCAAAGCATTTTGCTTGCTTTGTACGAACTGCTTGTTATCAGAAGTGTATTTATTCAGTTTCTTTTGCATAAAATACAATTACTTACCTATTTTCGTGCATGAAAATAATCCCTGGAGTTGTTTAAGAATCACTGAATAAAAACAAAAATGTCCCTTAATAAGTGTTTTTAGTCAAATAACTGCACTTTAAGAAATATTATAGGAAAAGAAGTAATTCTCAACATGCTTTTTTTAACCCAAGCAATGCACATTAACATATGCCTGGAAAAAATGCTAGAATAAACTACTGCTAGAGAGTGTCGAAACATGCTGATAACGTCTGCTTTCTAGGCTATGGTGAAATTTCTCCGGGTTAGAAATCTTTACAACGATTGTGAGTAGAGTTGCATATAAACTAGAAAGAACCACAAAAAAGAAAACAAAAAAAAAAGCGAACCGTTTAGGTGCCCTCTCCTAAACTTAAATTATTTACATGAAATATTCTATCGCTACCATAATGTTTTTATTTCGATTTAATAATTATATGAAATAAAATCTATAAAACTTGCCTTTAAAAGTCAATCTCTTCGAAATATGTTTCTTTTTGTGGGGGGGGGGGGGAGTCATGTGTTTCGTAATGTCACCTCTTGAAGTGTGTTCCATATTTTAAGAAATATTACTCTATGTGTATATACCAATAGCTGGGGGAAGGGGGGACTTAGTAATTCGTTAAGAAAGAAAAGAAAAAGTTTAAAACAGTATGAAAAATATCTAAGTTGTTATAGCAGTTTAAAGTTGAATACGAACTAATATCAGTAAGTTCGTTTTCGGCAAAACTCTTTCCAATCTTACTTAAAATAAACAAATCTCGCTTTTTGATCCAATCTTCAAAAAAGACGAAAATGAAAAGTGATTTAAGAAATTTCTCCTGGAGAACTGAACAAAAATCCTTTATTCGATGCGAAGGGTAAAATCAGGAATGGGAGGAAGTGTTTTTCAACAGATTTAAGACTTTCCTAAAAAGATCGTTCAAGAATCGAGTGGGAAAAGCGATCGTACTTCCATAAGTATATATATATGAAATAGAGAATATATATATAAAAAAATTGGAATTAAATATAAACGGCTGAACGTGGGAAATCACAAATATAAACATTCAAAAATGAAAAATAGCCTGCCTCTTCATCAGTGGGAGGGAGCAGGAAGCGTATATAACGAAATATTGTCATTGCAGGTTTCTGAGAAATCCCAGCATAGCATGTGAGAAAAAAAAATTTTATAACAAAAATTATAAGACTGGGAGTTGCAAGCCAAGTGAATAATCAAAATAATTTGAATAATCAAAATAATTTATCCAGTTATAAAAATTTTATCCAGTTATAAAAAGAACAAAATTTTTTTTTTATTATTATTAAAATAAGTTTCGAGTTTACGTGATACTAACTGAGTCAAAATGTAAAAATAGAAACAAACAACATGCTATAGCCGAAATTTCCCCTCCCAATTTTTTTATATATATATTCTCTATTTCATACATATATTTGCAACTGTTTAAGTGTGCTGCCTCGTGCGCCTTTTCACAGTTTGATTCACTTTATTTAACTTTTGATTATATATATATATATATATATATATTTAAATTGGACAAAATAGAAAATTTGATAGGGTTTGAATCTTTCTCAGAAGATTTAGCATTAAATTTTAATGGTTGTTTGAACACATGTATATTCAAACTAAATTTAATGTAGAAGAAATATCTTTGTCATACAATTAATAAAGAAACATTTGATAAGTAAATCTTAAGTTAATTTCAAAACGTTATGTTCAAGTATCTAAATTAATAGCTGGTTGCATGTAATAACAATAATAATAATAATAGGTGCATTTTTAAGAATAAAAAAAAATATTCAAAATGCTATTTAATATCTAAGTCCATCATTCTATACGCAGCAAATACGTAGGTAACTCTGCATTGTTGTCACGAATCTTTTTTAATTACTTAAATTATTGACAAATTTCCTAAGTTATTTATTATTTCTAAACGTGTGAATACCGTGATTTTTAATTGCACTATTAATTGGGAAGGAAAAAATGAATATAACTTCCATCGCACAAAAGAACCTACAAAAAATAAACACCGTGAAGCATTCATGGCTACGTAAACCAATTACTAATTTACTTTCCTTCAACTAAAAGCATGCCTGTAAAAATGAAAAGCTGCTTCGAACAAAAGCTCTAAAGGAGAGAAATAATCTTTTTTTTTTAATTTATTGAAGGCAATTAATTATAAATCATGTACACTGGTTTCTCATAAATGACTGAAGAAATGATTTTTTCTTAGATTATCAGAAGCATGCGTTTCAATTTAATTTAAAAGTCAAAATGAATAAATCGTGTTGTCAACAAAACATTATTTAATAAAAAACCTTTTTCAAAGTTTTCCCTTAATTTTTTTCATGTTTTTCTGGAAAACTCCAAATTTCAAAAATAAGCAAATAATGTCAGCAAGCATATTGTTTAATGTATGTATGCTTGCCTTTTTGTAGGACAATCGGACATGCATTTTGGACAGATAGTCACTTTTTTCCAACTATAAAAGTGCATAAACTTTATTTTAAACCATGAGTGTTTTCGCTTCCTTTCTTTAATATGAATTTCTAAGTTTTTCTTACTATTTCTAAGTGATCCAAGAGTTTCGTATTTCGCAAAAATATCTTGAGTCAGCGTCAAACTTTTCACTCTCTATTTATACTCAAACTCTTTTGTGTCTTAAATTGCGTGCTGACAAAAAGTATCACGTTTGGAAGTGCATAACATTTTTTCAAACACAATTTATCATTCGATACAGATTGGAACTTTTCAAACACAACAATTGAGAATAGCACATGTCAGCAAACTCAAAGATATTCATTCAAGATTTCATGACCCATTTCGTGTCCTTTTATTTCTCCTTAATACGCTATTGGAAAATGTGGTTGATGTTAAAGAATGATTTTTGCCGACTTGAGCGAAAAAATCTTTTCTGTTAAGGTTTTCAAAAACAGAACGATAAGTATTTTTCAAATGTTAGCAGAGGAATGGCACATTTTATTAGAGGACAATACATTAAAAAAAAAACTTCAGAACAAAATTGTAAAAAAAAAAACGTTTAAAAGTTAAATATGGAGCAGAATGGGGAACAATGGCTTTTACAATGTAATACATTTTTTTTAAAATTTAAAGTGTTTTGAAGTTCACACAGCAGTAATGCCAATAATGAATGTAGTAAAAAGAAAAATACTGTAGTTTTATGGCCAGTAAATTTAATCAATTCAGAGTGATATGAGACGCAGGCAGAAGAGGGTAAGATTTTTTTTTTTTAATTTTAAGACCGCTTTGTTTCAAAGAAAAACCCTCCTTATTTTGAAGAATACATTTGTGTTTATTATCCACAAATTTACAAATTATTAAGTTACGCACTGCTTCTGGCTTGCGAAATCCACATATGAGAATTGATTCATCTACGTGTACTTCAATGCCTCGACTTAGTTGTGCGCTACTTTTTGCATTTAAAGCACGACACCGAACCCTCATTTGATGTGGAATACAGATCATATTGATATAAACATGATGCATCTTCATCTTCCTCAGAGCTGTCCTCTAACGCCTCATCCTGTTTGTTTGCTCTCGGCTAACTCGGTTTAGCCCTTTTCCTGAACTTTTCTCCTTATCTTGAGCTTTCTCTTGGCAAAACTATCTTTCGCTTCCCCCTTTAGCCAGAAACTTTATCTTTCCTGGATTCTCTTTCAAACCCTGAACCGCCCCACGCCGTTCTGCCCCGCGTGTTAAAACTTGAAAAAAGTCATTAACCATATATGTTTCGATCAGTGCATTATGGGAAAATGTGTTTAGAAACAGGAATAATTCAATGGAATTAAAGTTAGTTGGGGACAAAACACAGAAAAAGGTTTTCAGTGCTTCGAAAATTTCCAAATATTATATAACAGTAAGACACACAATTTACATCTAAAAGTTGCCAAAGTAAGTTAATGAATTCCAGCAATCAGACGGACGATACTCATCAACGTCTTACAGCAACTGAGGCTCGTGAGGCTTTGCCGTGCTACTTTAGCAGCACTTTCTTGAAATAAATGCCGTATCCCGTTCTACTTCGGTATCCCATTTCGCCCTCTTTCCTCTACTTATGACATAAATAAAAAATTGATACATGACATAAAGGAAACAGTTTGTTATTTTTTTTTCAGCACGTTAAATTTTTAACTAGCTAAAGTGTCCAGCTCTGCACGGGTTTTAAAGGTAGCATGTCAATCCAATGTAGAGGAACAGATGTCAGAAGTAAAAGAAAAATCTAATAAGCGGTGATTCATTTTTTGTGTCAATCACTTCAAGGGGGGTGAGACAATTAGAAATCGAACGTTAATCTCAATGAGCGTAAATTTCAAGAATTGAAGAATTCAAGCAAAACTGGTATGCAAGGGTACCTTAAAGGGAACAGTGGCTGATTATTTTTTGGGGACAATCGCTCCGAGTGAATGACGCATTTGATAATTTTAGGAAGAGTTGATTAAGATACGGAAAAAAGTTTTGCGATGGCCAAAATAAATTAGCTCGCTTTAGTTGCGAAATAAATAAAGCAGTAGATTTAATTTAGCTTGTTTGCGTTCTTAAAACATATGATAATTATAGATCAGACTTTTGAATTACCTGATAAATTTGGATGATCTTTTATGAAAATCTGACATAATAGTAATAAAAATTCTTTTGTTAGCAATGGGCTTGCAAAATCAGACTTAAACAATCTAAAAAACAGCTACCACAAAAGGAAACGTGAGATATTTCTGTATTAGAATGAAAATGTGTTTCTAATCCTAACAAAGATCTACATCCTCAGTGTCACCGATAAATTGTTCTCGAAAGATTTAGAAGCTAGGATTTATCTATAAATCCTGAAAGCTTTACCTCAAGCACTTAAATGCATTAGACGACACGAGGGTTGAGGTTTATAGCATAGGTTTGACAAATACAACCGTAGCTCTCTCTAGAATAAATATCTGCTATTAAAGATAACATAAATTAAACAGTCACATAAAAAGCCGAAGGAAAATATTACTTTCAAAGAAATGAAAAAGTCATTAAAACATTGTCTCTGAATTGGTTTCTGAAAAACTGAACTTTTTGCAATTAAGAATTGAAGTTAAAGATTTTTTTTTTTTTTTAAGGATTTTGTATTAATGAATTAAACATAACATTTTGACCTGGGACAAAAATATTGACTTCCAGTACTTTCGGAATTGAGACAAAACTAAAAATTATCAAAATCTCCCCTCATAATGTTGATAAGAACAATGTGGGTGCCTAATGTAGCACATTGTATTTCCTTCTTAAAAGATGTAGTGGAATAGGTATAAATAATGGCCATTTTTCCTACATAAAACTTGAAGAAAGTTCATGTTTTTTTCACATATGAAAAGGACAAAATGACAAAAATGCACGACAAAATCCGCCGTAAAATTTCACCAACCCTTGTGGCCAAATTCTGCCTCAAACATTATTTTCTCCCCATAGGGTAGATGGGGGAGAGTGAGGAAATTTTTTATAAATTTTGCATTAAAAATAGCACTAAATATTATTTTTAAAGAATCACATACTTTTTGTTTACATAATTTTGCATTTTTACCTGTAACTTGGTTGATAAATTAAATTCTTTGGCTACAGTTGTTTAACAATGTATATTTTTTAAGGGTTTCTTTCTTTTTTGTTTTTGCTTGCTTGTTTATTCTAGGCGTATGGGGATGGGGCTAGGGTGAACACTAGCTAGAATACTGCTTTAGACGATGTAATATAGCATGTACAGGGGATGAAAACTACATTGATATAAATTGGAAAATAAACAGCATGTTCTTTGTAAAAAACATAAATGTTAATTAATATTACAAGCGGTATATTTAAGCTATAAAGGACTGTATATTTAGGTATGTGAATAATCTATTTCAGAGACAAAATAACATACATTACAAAGTAACAAAAATTAATAAAGAAAGAATTAGACATCAATATATATATGTATATATATAAATACACAATGAAACATATTTGAAACAATTTTACTAATTTTATTTAGGTAAATTGACAAATAGTTTAATCTTAGAAATGGGTTTAAAACTCAATCCTTTTCGTAAGGTTACATTACTTGCCAATACAAATAAAGCCGCTTTATGTATTTCATTATGTGTGTCTTAGAAAACTACATTGCAACCATTCTGGCATTTTGAGTAAAGTCCGAAATTCTGCTACGTATATACGACTTTTATTTTTAACTCATCAAACTTAATGTCAAAAAGGCATTTTCTTCCCATATGTTCCACCCATTCAATTAATAGTTTTGGCACTGAAAGCTGAATGGAGCTAGCTCGTAAATGTCCACCGTAGCCCCATAGAATCAGTTAAATATTTTTGCATAACTGGCAAATTAAAAACATTCAAAACTGAAGTGAGTATCAAAACATATAGCCATTACATTCCCTTGCAATTTTGAATTTAAATAATCAACATTAGCATTGGAAAAATAAACCCTAAAATTACTCTTTTACCATGTAAAACGCTTTTTTATTATTATTAATTCCATTTGAACTATGCGATGTATTTTTATGAGACTGCATATGGAATTGCATATCAGCAAAACTTCAAAAAGTTGCTGAGGAACTTTAATTAAAAAATGTTATTTACGTTCTCCACGCATTCCCTTTCTCTCCTATACATGTTTTTTTATTCACTGTTAGAAATTTCATCATGAAATTACGGTTAAATAACCGGCAGCAGTCCGTCCATCTAATTCACCGTTAAATTTACGGTTTGGAACATTTTTCTATCTTTACGGGACCTAACCATTTCCAATAAGCTCGGTTAAAAAGCCGTCTATACAAAAGTTTACGGTTTTATAACCATTTAAAAATGGTTTCAAAACAAAATCTTGACCGCTTTTGAACCATTTCGAGGGGTAGAAACCGTAAACGAAGTGCTTGGGACTCGAACCCCGGGTGTGGTGTACAAGCTTTGCTCTCTATCCACTCGGCCATCTTCATTACGTACAGTTGGCGTTTAGGTATTAATAAATCTTCTTTTCCAACAGGCAAACTGCCTTAAAATTGAGATTTCAGTTTTTGATTGGATCGAAAGTCATTTTTGGTCTAAATTCACTGTATATTGGCGAAAATCATTTTATTTGCTGCAAAATTTAAAGTGCAAACACGCTTAAGCAGCTCAAATTATGGGTTCGCTCATTCGCAAATAGTTCGGGAATCCGATGTCTCCGATTTTTGATCTGCGTGTGTATGTGTTTCTATTTAGTAACCACTGCTTAAGTCACTTTCTTTTTCTTCTTTTTTTATATACACATGCATATTTGAACTGATAAATCTTTATTCATATTTTAACAACAACCGATGACCAGTAAGGTTTCGCAACAAAGATGGACGCCCGATTCTTATTGAGCACTTGAAAATTACGGTTAGTTAAACGTTCTTTAGGATAAACAGAGAATAAACGATTTTTTTACAATCAGCGGTTTGAGTATCACCTTTTTAATGGTTATTCAACTGTTGTAATTAAATGTGGTAAAATAACAATAAAATAAAAGGTTATTTTACTATTTTCTTACGGAAATTTTTAACAGTGTTATTTCGGTGATGCCTTTGAGTATTTACTTTCGTATAAAATTTGAGGATTCTTTCATTTTATGTTTCAATCTAAGTTTTAAACTTTATTTAATTATTCGTTGGACATTATGTTTTCGTTATCTAGTTTCTACTGTAATAGTTTATTTAGTGATTCGAAGCTTTATCCGTTTTTTTTTTCTTTAATATTTTAATCTACGAATAGCTCCCCAATATTTGTTAGATATTCACCTCGGACAATTTTTAATTCAAACTGTAGCTGAGAATTGCGTCGCATTCTTAAAAACAAGCTTCATAAATAGCGTAATTACGCAAATTACCATCAGAATAATTTTCCTCCCGAAACAATGCTGAGCAAGCATTGCTCAAGATCCCATTCTCAGTAGTAACCCAGTCTGAACAATCTTGTGGATCAAATTGGAAATAATTGAGATAGTATTTCAATGTGTTCTAAGATGGAAATCTAAACATTAAACACAATAAATTTATGACTCATTAGATTTTGCATCACACTCTATTTAGGTATGTAAATGTCCCATGAGATATCTAAATATATTATCTGATTATACAAATATATTAGATTAATTAAAGTAGATCATCCCATACGCATTCTATGCAAGTCATTCAGAATGTTTGGAATGAAAATTATGTCCCAATAATACGCAGTGCTGAAATAGTGTGCCAGTTGTACTGTGGCTTGTTTTGCACAAATATAGGTTTCTAATCGGAATTATTTTCAACGATTTATTCTAAAAACACTGTACCGAAAATAAAAGGCAACAGTAGAAAGTATTTAGAAAGATTTATCATGCATGCACCGTGTGTAAAAGAATTTTTAAGACAAGGTTTATAAAATAAAATGAAAACTAGTAATTATAAGTTTCAAATATTTTCATTCAAAAAAGTTCCTTCGTCTTCGATACATTTTTTACAGCGGTTTAACAGCGGTTCACGAATGCTCGATAAAACAGATAGAGCCACTGTAAGCTTAGTTCCAGCTATAGTCTTAAAAATTATTTGACACACTGTGTACAAACAGCTTCGACGCGAGCTTTGGAGGCAGTCCCACAATGTGAGCTGGAACAGGCATTCGAATCGTTGTTAACTCGCTGTAACAAATATATGGAAAGCGAAGGAGCTTATTTTGAACAAAACTACTTAAAAATATATAACTACTAGATTTTATTTTATTTTATAAATCCAGTCTTAAAAATTATTTGACGCACTGTGTACATTCATACAACATATATTTATAATATGATGCTTAAGGAGTCTATGCTTATTCTCAGTATTCATTTTGGAATTTTGAGGCTATGTACACCCTATTAATTATGCATGTGCGTTTAGATTATAAACTTAAGCTTGCAGCAGTGACATAATCTGCAATTGCAATAAAAGAATTTTCATGAATTCATGAACTGTAAACATTAAAGCTTTGACAGCACCAAATATATTATAATTACTCATCCGAAATATACCATTCTAACCATGCATTTGCTAAAACGTTCAACATTAATATTTGGATAATTACATTGTGTATAAGTAAATACATAAAACTTACTATAAATAGATAATGCAAATAAGAAATCTATTAATACGGTCTGAAATTACTTTAACTAAATACTCTTTTAACCATGAAATAATCTGCCATTTATTTCTAAAGAAAGTACACTTTTTTGCGCCTGTTTATTTGCAGTTTAATATTTTTAGTTTCTTACGCAGATTTATGTTTTATTATTACTGTTATTGTTTTTTTGAAATTAAGGACTTTTTTCAGGTTTAAATTTTTATCTTAACTGTTTATAGTAGCACATAGCTGGCAAATTAAAATTTCTGAGATTAATATTAGATTTAAATCAATGAACTTTTTGCCGTTTAAAAAGAAAATGTTGAAATACAAAACCGAAAATCAGTTTGCCCTAAAACTTTTAAGGCTTGAAATCGATAGGACAAAGCTTCGTCGTGAATCTATTTCCAAGTCCATCAATACTGAATAAGAAGCCATTCGTGAGTCATGACTTGGGAAATAAAATCTCATTACAGAGTGGGAAAAGAGGATCGTCTTGCGCCATCCTGCATCCTCTGACGACATTGGAAACTCCGTGGAAGACAAGATTAGATATTAGCCGAAACCTTAATGAAGTTACGTCTACTTAATACCGAAACCTTTCAGATTTTCGCGTGCAGTTTCGAGACAAACACAAATCTATGAACCCATGATCCATAATCGAAAAAACATAGTTGAAATAAACTTCACAAGTTCATTATATATACACACATACATACCATAAATAAATAAATAAATAAGTAAATACATACATATATAAATATAACATCACGGTTACAATTGCACTTCATTATTTTAGTCGAATGTCCTTCTATGAATTAATAGGGGCCGAAATTCAGAGAATCATCTGCTTATTTGCAGCTTCACATAGTAAATACACATTCTAATACACATTTCGTCTAATAACACAAAGACGAAACACAATATCAAAGCACTACACAATATTTACATCGTGAGAATCCCCAGAAATTCTTGCGAACTGCCTTTAAATAATCTTTGAGCTAGCTGGTCACGTGACGAAGAAACTGATTAATTATTGGTTCGTTCCTGCAAAATGCTCACCTTACGAAAGTTCTTTCGCGCCATGAACAAATGAGGAAAGGGAAAATATATAAAGGGCCTACAAATGTCAGTAGGTCACTTTAGTTTTTGTATTTTAAAATCGAAACTGAAGTTAAAAAGAGTTATTTATTTTGTCATGTTATATATGAGTCGTCTAGTTTCAAAACCAGATATATCCAAAAAATAAATTGTTCACGGGGGCAAAAAACTAATATCTAAGAAATTTGAATTTCTTGCTAAGAGCATTGGGGTGGACTTTTAACTTGCTGAAATTTTAACACAAAAGTAATTTTTCCTTGGAAGATATTTGGAAGGTAAAAAAGAAGAGCTGACAAGCATGGTCGATGGGGGGAACTGGTTTTGTAACAAACCGGAAAATTTCAAACACACTTTTTAGCATGATGTAGCTGCTTTAGAAACTTTAAAAAATAACACCATATGAAGATTATTTTAAACTATTAGAAAGTGTAAAAAAGATCTGGTTTTGAATCTAGACGACTCATATGTATACATACTATAAAAAGCTACGTTGTTAACTATACTACGTTGTTAACTTGTTTATAATAGAAATAACGAAAACATATAATTCATGCATTAAGAAAGATGTCTCCAGGTAATAATAAAAAATAATGCACTTATCTGTACTATTTCAGAGGTTGGTTCACACAGCAGCGCGATAATTTCAATAGTGAGAGTTGACTTTTGCAGTGAAGAAAACTAAAAAACATTGAGCTGCGAGCAGTTAAAGTTCAAGTTGCGGTAATAAAAGTAACTGGTTTAATTGGACTGGTTTATACTTTCATGTTTCCTCTTGTGTTCAAACTGTGTACTTTAATATTTTTGTTTCGTTGAAGAAAAATGAAGATTAAAATATCGAATATGTAAACATTTTAAAAGTATAATGCCAATATATTTGTCATAACTGCAGATATTCTTTAACACTTTGTCTGTTTTTCCCGTGCGCCGCACGGGCGGGGTTTTTACTTCTTCCGAATGGTGTATATGTATATGCACTGCAATATCTCTTATTTTTCTCAAACTCTCGTTTTCTAATTTTAATATAAAATTATTCGTATAGGTGACATCATTTATCTACTAAACGCCATCATACAAAAGTATTGTATTCTGATTGTCTCCAAAAATTGATCTTTACATGTTTTGTCTCAATGAATTTTTGTCTTTCTGCGTATAGCTTTTTGCTGATATAACTGCCGATTAATTCATATCATTATAATAGCACAAGTCATTTTTAGCGCAATAGAATGGATGAATATATGCAGCTAATTTCATTCGTCATGGATTCAGCATCAGAACTTTCTGTACAAGGCTCTGGATGTAGTGATAACACTGATATTAGGGATTCTGATGCTTCAAAACTTATCATTCTAAACCGAATTCTAAGAAAGAGGGACGTTTTTTCCTAACAAATTGTAATAAAGAATACATGTGTTAATAATTTGTATTTTTCAGTTGCACGCTCTAAATGTAGCTTCCCGGTTATGCACAAATGTAATAAACAAAGCAACTTCTACTGAAAATTTATGAATTTATTCTGAAGGTTCCCCCCCCCCCCCCATCGGTAAAAATGCATGAAATATTAATTTTAACTATTTTGCTACTTATAGGTGTAAAACGAATTAAAATATGCAAAGAAAACGTGAATATTTTCAGACCGAATTCGTAAAAAAATAACAGAAATTGAGAAAATTACTTCTAATTGTCATATTTTTATTTATTTACGCAGAAAAAAATAAAAATCATAATTTAAATGCTTGATTCACTACTTTTGAGATCAAACCAGATTTATCCATGATCATGTGGACAGAAGGGTAGCGCTAATTTTGATTAATTACACACATTTGCGTTTTCTGTACTTCCCAGTTGATAACTTATCACTGAGCCCTTTCTAAAAAGATAAATTAAATTTTTGATATACTTTTCCCTTAAGAGTGGCAATAAATTATCGCTGTTGTGAAAGAATAAAGAATTTTTAAGCTGCTTTGAAAGCAGGGAAGGAAACTAATCACTTTCTGCAAATAAATTCAGAAGGTAGATGCAGCAGTTTTTGATGATATATAAACACGTGTCGATAAGAAACAAAATAGCTTTAACAGTTACGAGGTCAGTGATAGATGAAAAATTTTGAAGTATTGAAAATGATTTTTTTTGCGAATGCATCTTGATTTCGTGGCATTTATTTCAGGAGACTCCGCGTATATTGATAAAATTTTTAGGAAGCCTAAAAATCAATTCAGTAAAACTTATCTATGTCAGACACCAGTGGGACAAGAATATTCGTCCGTAATAGAAAAATGTCTTCAAAAAAATATATATATATATTATTTGGCTTAGTGATTTTCTGTTGGGGAATTACAAACAGTACGCATGAGGAGGGTCTCATGTGAGGGGTGTCCGTTGAGCGAAGTTTTACTGTATAGACAAACCTCCAGGCTTTATTTCCTAAAACTGATTATTGGAATAGAAAATGTGTTGTAGTAATTTAATACCATGGCTTTAACATTATAAAATAGAACGATGTCTCTAATCAATGGGGAACATCTATGCAATTCGTAATTAAAAGTTTATTTTTGTGCAATATATTTTTATCGTAAAATTAGAAAACATAAATCGTACCATATCATGTTTGTCACCAAGTACTTTTCTTATTATAAAACCCTCGTACCACGTTTAAATATTGACTTCATGTGTAGCGGACATTTGTTACATCATCGTAAAATATTTCCTGTAATTTTTTTGATGCTGATGCAAAACGCCATTTTGGACACAACTGCTATGTATGATACCTACATCATCTTCCCCGTGGAAATACTAATACATTGTGGTAAATTTCAACTGTAATGCAACAATTGCTGTCTAGAAAGTTTACTTGTTGCTTTCGGCATCAAAAACAAGCTGGTAAATCAAAATCCTTTGTTTTAGAAGTGCTTAGTTTAAGCCTCTTAAGCGTAAATAGTTAAATATAGCGAAATTTCGAATGTAAACCTCAATATATAAACCTGCAAAATCAAACTCTTAAGCATCATGTTTTTGAACTATCTACCGTACTTTAAAAAACAAATAAATAAAAAAGCACTCAGAGGAAATGTTCGATTCACTTGGCCATGGCTGCCTGCGATCATACAGCGGCTGTCCAAACGGGCGAAAAAGCGCGTGCAAGCAGAACTTACATTTTCTGCCTTATTCAGTCAATTGGCGCTGTTAGCATGATGTACTTAAAAGCGAGGATTTAAAGGTCTAACCATTGCAATATCATCGCGTTAAAGGCTTGAATTTCAAGAAAGATAAACATTTAAGTGTTGAGGGCAAAAGTAACTATCAAAATACGTTGCAGGGTTATGTATTTGCCATTAACACGTTTTTAATACAGAGGAAAAAATAAAAAGATCGTTTTTTTGGTAGTAACAAATGCAGACATTGAAGCTGCTCGTTAAGATACAACTTTTCATACATACGTATACTTTTATAAATAATGAACACAGAGAAAATTTTCTTCGTAATTGGCTGATCATATTATGCTTTCAGATTAATTTTTATTTTGAACGACAATAATTGCGCATAATTTTCTGAAATACATTTATCCTTTCACATTGTGTAGCACAAATAAATTGGCCAGCAGGTTTTTGAAAGCCGTATTGAATAGTCTTTAAATGGTTATTAGTTACTTTATTATTAAGCAATTTTCAATACATTCATGTTAATACTATTAAATAACAGCACTTAAAAGAAAAATAACATAGATTATAATTAATAAAGTTACTTTCAATATTTGTGTTAATTGAATTATTTCAATTCCATTTATTGTAAATTTAATTATTACAGGAAAGTGGAACAGTTAGTTTGTGAAGTGACTAAATAAATAAAGATTAGTTGAACAATTATGTAATTCAGTAAATGATTAATGCAACAATTTTTTATTGTTATTGGCAGACTAATAGCATAATACTAATAACTAATATTGCATTCTATAGTATAGCTGACTTCAGTAAACTTCAACAGATGGATTATCATATAAGCGACTTTTTTTTTTGTTGGTCTCATCTAAAGCAATTACACTGGTTAAATATTTAGAATAAAATCCTAAAATATTAAGTAAGAAAGGTCAAAGATTAGGCCTTTGTAAAAGAAAACGATTCAATAAAATAAACAATCAAGGGGAAATATTTTCAAATATTACAATTAAGTACAATAAATGAGAAATTTAAAATAATTACTTAAAACGCTTCAATATATGCAGTTCAGAGTTATCAAGATTATTTTGAAAACTTGTAACCGACAATGCATGTGTGCCAACCCCCTAAGCAATATGGTGCATACTAATAGGTACGAAGTCCCCCAGAAAATACAACCGCCCAAAAGGGCTGAAACTCGTTGAAAGCATGCCCCTGTCCAGGGTGTGTCAAAAATTCCATCAAAAAATTTAATGGCGCAGTCTACGCCATGAACTTTCCTCGTGGACACCCCTGGATAAGAGCAATTTTTCTTTAAATATCCCTTTAAACATTTTTATTTAGATGACATACTCCTTGACAACAAAAAGCAATGAGTATTCTCAGTCGGGGGGGGGGGGGCAGGGCCGACCGGAAACTTTTTTATTTTACACGATCGTCCCTCCACTTTTCAAAAGCCCCCTCCCCGACCACTATTTCATTACAATAACTTATGCTCTTATCTGTAAGCCTCCCCCCTTTCACCTCTTTTTTCTTTTTTCTGGACTACACTGAATATACTCAATTTTTCATACCAAGACTTTGCAACCGGCATTTCTTCGATTAAATCTACCAAAAGCTTTCGGATTCTCTGATTTTCCCTTAACCTGATTTTCCTTAAACCCTTTCTTAAATTAATGTTTCCCCAATTTTAAATTAGAAATCAGAAATACCCTTTAGGGGGCATTCATAAATGATGTCACGCTTCGTGGGGGGAGGGGGGTTCATGAAATTGTGACAAAGTGTGATAAGTGGAGGGGAGGGGGTAACAAGAAGTGTGACATCAGGCTTATGCAGCATAGCGTGACATGTGACAAAGGGGGGAAGGGGGCCTGTTGAATTGTGAAATTTTGTGACAAAGGGGGGAGGGGGTCAAGTATATCGGAAAAGAGCTTGACATCCTTTATGAACGGTCCCTTAGAAAGTTAAGTTACTTTTCTATGTTTTAAGACTCTATGGTGTACAAAATGGGTGTACTCATGAACGCGTGGAGAATCAACAACAAATCTTAGAGGGAAGTCTCCTTTCCTTTTAGGTATTTCAATTGTAACCTTTGTTCATGTGGCGCGAGTTTAATTTTAAAAAGGTACATTACTAGATTTATAATATAGATTATCTCTCACTCATTCCACTTTTAACTTTATCATTCTATACAAGCATAAGAAATTTAAAAGTCTCAGAACCAAAAAAAATATATTTAAAAGCATAATCTAGACATAATATGAAGTTCAAAGTTTACTTTTGAGTGGTAAAAAATTAAAGAGCGGACCAACGTTCTTATAGCGCAAGTTGCAAAAATTACTCCATACACATGTTTTGGAATTAAAAGGAACAACTTTATCAATGCGTAAAGATTTGACCTAAAAAATGTAAGTCATCCAAGTGTGTGTAAATCACTCGAATTACTTGCATACAGATGCGTACAACTCTATTCATTGATAAAAGGATTCCTCTTGTCCCGAAATATGTTTTCTGAAATTTGGGCTATAATGACGTTTGTTTTCTTATTAATAACCTGAAGTACAAATAAATAAAACCAATGCATAAATAAATAAAACCAGTAAAGTTCGAGACATAAGGAGAAAATGCAAATGTCAGCCCTCACTGGTTAAAAATATCATCTAAAGCATCAAACTCGCGATTTCTATTTGAAGAATAATTGAATAGGTGACATGAAGTGAAAAAACAAATAAAATATATGCATATAAACCAAACGTGAATTTAGTAAATCCCTAAAATTATAAAATGTATGCATTCACTAATTTAATGCTTAGAGAAAACACTCTACTGCTTTCTGTCGTTTTATTTCATTTTCGATGAAAAATTTCTTTAAAATAAATATATATAGGTTAGACACCATTAAACATCGGGAGACATATTTCCGATCAGTAATGCATGAACTAAAAATTTACCAAAAAGAAATCTTCATGATGCATGTTGAAAACAGGGCAAAAACAATGCTTTCGTAATGTATTTCCATACAAAACTAGTACATGCTTGCAGCGCACCAGTGAGGAAAAAAATAACTATCGTTTGAACTCTTATTCCTTTGTTCTGGCTCCGCGTCTGGACAGCCGCTATATGATCGCAGGCAGCCATGATTTGGCTTAGTTGCTCAAAAATATTCAAGAAAAAAATGAAATAATTTTATGAATTAATGCCCATTATATATTACTTTAGCTCATACAAAAGAAAAATAAATACTTACGTGTCTTAGCTATGTATTTTTACATAACATAGCACAACAAAGGTTAAGACCTTAAGTAAATGTGTAACGCTTTCCTTTTTTTAAACGGACAGACATATTATGCCTAGGCTTAAAATAACTCTACTATAATATTTCGGGAAAATAATTACAAAGCATCACATCAATCAATAGTAACAAGATTCTACTGATTCAGCATCATGTTTAATTAAGTTTAATTTAAAGTTGTAAGGATTTTATTTTTGATGCATCAAGGAGTTAAAAAAAATATATGAAAAATCTGAATACGCTATCAGCTAATAAAATTGAGCACATGTTTTTGATCAATAAGATAATGCTTTAGTACGCGCAGCTGAATTAACAAAAATGTTACTTACAATAATGAGGTGACGCATTCGAGAATTGCAATACATAACATCTTTATTCCACAACTTATAGGAAGTGTAAGAAGTAGTGAAAATAAAAAACACTTGCATAACTACTAATCACGTATGAAAAAAAATTATGATTTTCTTCTCTTTCTTTTTTTCTAATTGCGGAATAAGTATTTTCTGAGTAAAAATGTTCTCTAAACAAGTTTTTTACATTTTTACATAGTAAATTAGTGATGGAAAATGCTTAAGAGGATTTCTTTATTATTATCATTATTTTCACAAAGAAAGGGAAAACAAATATTGTTCAATTGGTTGTTAAAATTGTCACTCATAAAAGTTAAATAAAGTTATTAAAAGAAATTAAGATATAATGCATTTCAAAAATTCTTTTCGAAATGTTTATATTGAAAGCTTATGAGAAAAGTGTGTATTAGATAAAATATATTTAATAACTCCTTTGGGGTGAAAGTTCCTTATAGCATAACGCATAGTATAAAAACATAAATAAGTTATCACTTATTTCTCTAATATTATCTCGGTTAACACCTCATGGTTCTTTCTAAAACTTGTAATACTTTTGTTTAACCATTTAATTTTTTTTTAAAATTAAGTTACATTTCATTTACTTCATTTCCTTATATGTACAGCATTTTTCATGAATGAACGGTCTTAGGTATCTTTCTTTCGCTCTCTCTCTCTCTCTCTCTATATATATATATATATATATATATAAAACTTAAGATAAAAACGTTGAAATCATTTCAACGCTCTCGAAGAGCATAACAGTTATCTATATTCCAAATAAACCTTTTGTCACTGTCCATTAACATCTCTTTAAATATTTGAATATCCATTAGGAACCACGCGAATAACTCCTAACTAATTTGCTTTAGTGTTTCTAAATCCAGCTAGCAACATTCCATAATTATAGTGTAAATTGCTTCCTAATTACTGTAAATGAGCTTAAAGGGTCTGCGTTTTGTCACAAATACATAAAGCATATTTCATACGTGTATACGTGTATTTATAACTATTACGCATACTTTATAACACCTAGACACTAAACATTTTTTTTTGTTAAATAGACTCAATTTTGTATGCTTAATTCTTCGTGTCTAGATATGTTCATCATAATAAAATGGAGTATAGAGAGTTTTTCAAAATTGCTTTGCATTAAAGTATCAAAAGCAGTGATCTGACTTGACCAAAAGCAGGGATCTCTGGAAGTTTTAGTGTTAATATTTTTAAACACACTGATTGAGATTGATGTTAATTAAATATTATTTCAACCTACTCAGTCTCAGTTCAATATTTTGAGGACTATTTTTACTAAGTTTTTGTTAAAGTACGAAAAGTTAATCAGCAAATGATTTTTCCTGGAATATAGTAAACGCATAAAAAATTGAAGGATATTATGTATCATCAAAAATACTTTTAACTGGTGAGCACAGCACAAATTGTTTTTCTCAACTTTCTTTCTTAGCTGTTTCTTTTTCATTTACTTTCCCCTTAAAAGCAAAATGAAAAAATGTACAAGTAAATAAATAAAAAAAATAAATAAATAAAACTGAAAACAAAAATGTAAAAAAAAAAAAAAAAACACATGGCTGAAAGAAGATTCAATACCTCGTAAAAATCCCGCTAAAACAACATATATCAACAAAAAAAAAAATAATAATTACAGAATTAAATAACGAAAAACAAAGTAATTTAAAGACATTTGTTTATTTTTGACACATTATCCAATTATGAAAATAAAACTTTATGTCCTATGTGTCTAAAATTCATCAAAGTAGTGTGCAGTTTCAATGTTAAAAAAATTGACATACGTTGTTTTTTACTCGTGACAGTGTTTAATTTAAGCACAGTACTAAGAGAAAATTCGGTTAAAATTGTATACATATGTTTCTAAATTTAGCACGCTCTTCATTTAGCTCGCTCATAATTAATTCCAATTTATACGCTATAATCAAGTTACATTTATCCAAGAATAAACGTTTTTTGAATCAATTCCTTTCAATGAAAATTTTTATCATATTTGTTTAAAGAACAATCAATTAACTGGCTTGAAAAAAGCACAATCAAGTGCAATTTCTTGACAGAGTAGTTGGCCTTTACTTAGCTTATCTCGCTTCATTTTTTATCTTTTTTATCATTCTTTTATTTTTCAGAACGTTTTTTTCGTCCTTTGTTCCGAACGTCATTTTCCGCCTGAAAGTCTTTGTTATCGAAAGTATTATAAAGCCCCGTGCTTAGCTTTCACAATAGAGCAATATTCCTTGGAAAAACGTTATCATCTTTTTTATGAACACAGAAAGTTCATTTTTTCACACAAGAAACATTACAAAGATCCGGAAAAGTTTTTTCTAGTATACATGATTTTTTTCTTCTTTTTTATTTTTATTTTCTTTTTTTTTCTCGACGATAAAGGTTTCAGAAGGCAGTAGCATGCTATGACAATAAATATCACTTGCGTTTAAAAAAGGCTATACTAAGCATTAACATTGAACTGAAATTCAATATAAATACTCTGTTCTCATAGAATGTGATAAAAAGTGTATGAGAATGCGTTCAAAAAAATATTACAACTTTCAATGGTATTTATGATATTTATTTATTTATCCTTTTCGAACATTACTAACGTTATTTAATTCGGCATGTTCACAGAAAGAAAAATCATAAATGAAAACTAAAACACTAAAACTAAGTCTTAAAATTTGCTTGACTACTCTCTTAAAGGAGAAAGATTCCTGCCAAAAACTCATGTGGGCTTTAACTGCGGATAATTATCCGTCAACTTAAGCTTTTAAATTCTCATATATATATATATATATATGCAGTAAAACCTGTAAAGTTGACCACCTTCGTAAGCTAACCACCTGCCTAAGTTGACCACTTTTGTCAGGAACGGAATTTACCCTATACTATATAATGTATCTAAGAATTTCTAACTTGACCACCTAATTTGACCACCCGTCTATATGGATCACTTATGTACGCCAAATTTGGGTGGGAGTATTATGAACAACCCTTTGTAAGTTGATCGCCTAATTATTACTGTATTTATTTGTTTATCTATTTTTGCAAAGATAAAAGAAAGCTAAAATGTTTTCTCCAGGATATTTTGCATGCTGTCATGTTAGACCAGTATTTGTCTGAATGGATGAAACATCAATGTAAAATTTGCCTAAACCTCGTTGTAAGTTCGCCGTCTGGTAAAACTACTATACTCACTCTTTTATTCTTTATATACATTTCTTCTTTTTTCTTCTATCTGATGTAGCCATTTTTAAAAAGTATGTATTTGTAGGAAATAGTTACCATTATATAAGTGACTTAGTTAATAAAGAGGATATTTATCTTTATTTTAGCTAAAAACTTTACTTGTAAAACTATAGTGTAAGTAATTCAGGTTAAATTACCTAAATGATAGTTTAGATAATTGAAAAAATAGCTAATTACCATTTTAAATTAACGTTAGTGTATGACGCTATATTTTAAATGGTTAGAAATATATAAATGCATAGTCTACGAAATTACAAAAAAAAAAAAAAAAACTGTCTATCCTGTATAAGTTGACCACTAAAATGCTTCACCGCAAGTCATCAACTTACACAGAATTCATTGTATACATAAAAATGTTTATAAATTGCCTTTGTATTTCACATCATCTGCTTTTTTATGTATATTGGAAGAGATAATATGCATATGTTTCTAAATAAAGAGCCTACATTTTCAATGAATAAAAAATGCTGAATTGGTATCATGAAAATGACGAATGTCATTAGAAAAGCTTTTTGAAGGTTTTCTATGTGAAACTAGAAGGAAAAAATGAAACATGAGATTATTGAATGATTACAAACGATCCCTTGCCCAAAAAAACTCTTTAAACCTAAAATTTGAAGTTGACAGAGAATAGCCCTTGTAAATGAGAAAGGGGGAAATGAAAACAGGGAAGAATTGGGTAGATTTGTTTAATAGTGCTTTGAAGCGAATTATCGTAATTTAAAAAGCAATGCAGTTTTATTTATTTTTTTTCTTAATTCTAGAAAGAATACTGTCTGCTGTGTATTGAATGTGCTTCACTGATGAACTAATGACTTTTTTTTTAACCCTCGAACAACTTTTAGCTGTTGCGTAGTTTGTGCTTCAACTAGTTTGTGTTTTAAATTGAATCATAGTATCTACAAAGAATTATGATACAAAAGTTGCATATAATGTGTCCTTCCCCTCCCTGATTATCATCTTTCATAAAATGAGGAAGCCGTATAAAAGCAATGTAAAATCTGATATGTTCTGCTCTGTTTTTCAGCCGGATTCTGCCCATGATCGGTTTGCATAAAAACATGATTTACGCTTCCATTCGCATTCACAGGCGTGGATTACTGCAGGGGTATTTAACAAGTTTTCTGCAGTCCTTGAAAATAAACATTTTCATCCTCCTATTTACTACCTATACTTTCCTATTTTTAAAGTTGTTGCACATAAAACTCGACTAAATTAATTTCTTTTATGAACTAAATTACTTCTTGATTTACCAACTTTAAAAAGAAGGAGGTTTTTTGTTCTACATAATGTTTTATCATAATCATAATAACTATCAGTATTATACTATTTTTAAGTTTTTTATCAATAGCTAGCTTATTGAGAGAGAGTAGACTAAAATTGTTTGTTTATTTTAGGACAACTTTCTTCTTGACGATTTACCGCTTTTGGAAAGTATGTTGAAGCGAAGTATGTTAAAGTAAATATTAATGTTTTTTCATTATTTGCTATAACATTAAAATTTAAAAGCTGAAGAGTTTGCAGTATTAAATTTTTAATTATTATTTTATTATTCATTCATTTTATTTTATTTATTTACTTTGTGTGGGACATTGTTTTTGTGTTACCTTTTACAGCATAGAAGTTTTTCGATTACTGACTAGCTCATCCTAAACGCATAACTATCAATAATATTAAATTTGTCATACATAGTTGTTACATCAGTGTTTTTTAACATTATGGAAATCGACTTTTATTTTATTTATGAATTTATTTATTTATTTATTAAATAATTAGCACCCTCTATTTTGATAAATCCCCTTTAAAAGTGTTTTATTACAGAGCATGAATGTTACAGTTGTTTTAATACTACCGATTAAGTTACACTAAACGGTATTGCAATGACTTTTCATATTCCTTATGTTTTTCGTTATTTATTTCGTAGTTAAAAAAGCTTTCATAGCCTTCCTTAGAAATAAAATGAAAAACATTTGAAATTTTTCGTAATTTAATACCAACACGATTAGCCTGGATGAAATTGGCATATAAAATATTAATTAATCTCTAAAAAGCTACTTTGTCATAAAATTGTATCAGAATATGATTCCCTCCTATACTTTGTGCAACGAACAATTCTATTGCACTTTTATTTCTTCCTGTTACATAACTTGGCATTAAAATATTCTCTTTTCCATCAATGCAAACTTTTCCTGCTAAACCGAATAGCCTCATCCATCATAATGTACGTTACTGAATGTGTCACGTATCGCTGCATGAACGGAAATAGACCGCAGGATTGCCTAAGCTCTCAAAGTACTGAACATGTCATTTTGGTTAAAGAAGTAGAATAAGAATTCACGTAATGCTTTTGTGATATAACGCGACTTTTTCTGCCAGTTTGTTAAAGTTTCTTCGAGATAGTAACTTTTCTGAATAAAGTTAAATAGTGTAAGATGTGCTTATACATAATATATAACTCAGAAGTTAAAAAAAAAGTATGTATTTTCACTGGTATGTATATATTTTCAGCTATTTTTGCCACAAAGTTACACGCACACACACGCATATATATATATTTAAATAATTATTGGTAAAAAAATTGCGATATTTATCAGTAAAGGAATATTTTTTATGGCAAATTATGTAAAAAAGAGCGTTTTATTCATTCAAAGAAAAAAAGTACCTATATGTAAACTCAAGTAATGCTTCTGCACACAATAAATTAACCTGATGCGTTTGTGGTAGGACTTTCCTGCCAATTAAAAAAAAGAATCGAGATAGTCAAATTTCCAAAGTCATTAAGTTCGACATGGCGCGATGCCCCTTGCATAATAAGTAACTCAAAAAATTATTTCACATGGTGAAAATTAAAAAAAAAAAAGGGAAAATACTAATAATATCAACAGCAACAATAATAAAAAAAAACCTTAAAAAACTCAATCTTTTAAGTCGTTGTTAACATCTTTTAAGTCTACATCAATGCAGGTTAACCCCTTAACGATCGGTTAATTTTCAAGAAAACGTTATTAAAGTGCCTATTTTTTTCCCTGAAAATTATATAAAACATGTGTATATATATTCATTTCTATTTTTTTATTTGTTTTTATTTCGAAATTTTAAACACTACATCCCGCAAATATCACGCGAGTGCGAAATAGAGAGCGAAACCTTACTCCATCACTTTTAAGGGAGCGAGAAGAAAGGGGTTAAAACATGATCACAATGCTTCGTTACATTTGCAGTTTAAAAATAAATAAATAAATAAAAAACATAAATAAAGAAATCATTCTTAACCACATTGCTAATTACTGTTGAGAGCATTATAAGCATAATTAACCACGTGTTGTAGAACCATATTAGAAATACTTCACAAGGTGAAAGTTAAAAAAGACAAAAAGAAATAAAAGTATAAATTATGTTTACACGTTTGGAAGATAAAAGAAGCTCTCGCTTTAAATAATAAATAATGCTTCCTCCATAGGGCTATCTAAATCATTTCTCTTTCACTAATGGCATTCAAAAAATTCTGAAAGGTAGGAGTTCAAACTGTATATAAATTGTTGAACACTGCTGACGTAGCTACAAATTAACCCTCCGGGGCGTAAATTATGATCATGTCTATACGCACGGATTTACACCCATCCTCTAATGAGATAACCATGATTCATCGGTTATGGGATAAACTTTGTACCACCGGAGCAAAATAAAGCTTACGTGTAAAGAATTTTTGACTTGCGCACTAATTGATAATGACTTTCATAATCCCCGGCATGTAGAAGTGAATTATCATGTCTCATGTTTCAAACCCGACATTGATTGCGATGAGAAAATTGCATTAGTGATACGTCTTCATTTGTGATCAACAACCTGTGTTAGAGTAACATGCATCAAATTTATGTAAGCATTCTTCTTCGTTTTCAACCAATTTGTTTCTTTGAAATAGATATTTATTTAGTAACATAATATTTTAAAACATCAAAAGTTAAAAAATGCATCTCGATCCAACGCAAAACTACATTATTTGTCCTTTTGAAAATAAATGTATGCAAAATAAAAGAATAATATTAACCCTCTGGCTGCGTATCCCGCGATTTCCATGGGCAGCGCAATTGAAAGAAAACTCGCAACCTTTCGTTAAATTCGCGTTTCTTTGCGATTTTTTTTCATGGAACGGGAAAAGAGCGGTTTGCAAAGTTAAATAGAATAAACTAAAAGTAATCGATTCACGCGATAACAGCGGGCTTAGCAACTTTTGCTACTTTTGCGCTGCCCGTGGAAATCGCGGCATACGCAGCCAGAGGGTTAATATAATAATTACACTTGCTAACCATGAAATGTATGCTTTTACATATACCTAAAAGTTTTTATTCTATAATTTCATACATTTTACCAAATTCTCATTACGTAGCTAAATTAAAGTTTGTACATTTGTATATACCGTCGAAAAATAAATATATTTTACAGCATAATTTTCATAAATCCACTCAAAAATAAAATAACCAATAATAATATTTTCGTTCGTGGTGAAAGTAAAGGCAATCAATTCGTTGAACATTTTTTAGAAACTCTTTTTACAGCAAGCAGCACAGAACGTTTTACGAACTTTCTAAACACATATCAAATCTTAGCTATATTTCACACTGGAAGGACAAAATAATAAAATAATTCTTTTTTTATTAACTACGTATATACATTATTCTGTAATTTATGATTTTGGGAAAAGTTTCTTTTCCTCTTAACTGAATTGGAAAACATATTATAAATTATTTTCACAAATGCTTGAAAAAGTTATTTTTCAGCAGTATATATTTTGAACTCACTGTGTCTCCTTCGCTTTGAAAGTCAAAATGGTCATCATTTTTCATGGGAAGTACAGAGATGAAGCAGTTCTTCCAAACTTTAAACATTTACATACATTAGCCACTACATACAATTTTTATTTCATAGCGTTCTTCTTTTAATTTTTTATAATCAGTTATTAGGTTGTTTCAAAAGTTTTGTCCGTTTGTATGAGTACTTTAAGTTGTAATATCTCAGGGAATATTTATTCAATTAAATCGAAATAATATGATTTCATTTGAATCAGTGCACTTTTGCCAACGTAACACAAGTCGATTAATTCCGTCGGCATAAAAATTGGGTGTTCGGGATTCGAGAAATTCGACGAAGGCCGTTTTTGCTAGGTCCTGATTGGCAAAGGTTCTACCGGTGAGAAAGTTATCGAAGTGCTTGAAAAGATGATAGTGGGTTGGCGAGATGTCTGGGGAGTATGGTGGGTTCCTTTAATTTTCGGACGGTGATTTGTGAGAAAAGCGACCGGGCGCTGTCGTGGAGCAGGATCAGACCTCTTCTGTTGATCAGTGCTGGCTGCTGCTGACGCAATTTTCAGTACATTTCGCGAATTCCTCACTATAGGACTCTGATGTGGAGGTTTGGCCTGGTTGCGGAAAGTTATAGTGAATCACACCAACCGCTGACCACTATGCAGTAAGCATGATCTTTTTTTTGGTGGGGTTTCGCCTTTTGGGAAGTGCCTGGGCGGCTCATCGGTGTCCAACCACTGTCCTGAACGTTTACTATTGTCGTAGAGAAACCACTTTTCCTCACACGTGACGATTCGATCCAAAGAAGAATCATTTTGGTTGCGCAAAAGCAATGAAAAACAAACCTCGTGACGTGACATTTTCGGCGGATCGTTTAAATCGTGGGCCGCCCCCTTTTCGAGCTTTTTGATCTTTCCAATACGTTTTTAAACCATCAAAAACCGCATGGGAGCTGATTCCCAGTTCTTCCGACATCCCACGCACCGTTTGTGATGGGTTAATCTCCACTAGGGTACTCAAATCCTCGTCCTGGATCACTCTAGATCGACCACTTCGGGGCTCAACTTCGAGACTAAAATTTCCGGAATTTAATTTCAGAAATCAACGTCGAACAGTTAGTGCGTTCATCAATACTGCCATTGCTAAATGCCTGGTTAATTTTTTGGGCTGTTTCGGTAGCGTTTTGGTTCAATTTTAATTCGTAGAGAAAAATTGGTCAAAACCAGTTAATGACATCATATAGTAATAGTCTGAAAAGAATTTAAAATATTTAAATTAGAATAAAATGAACAGCATCAATGTATAGACTACAAAATTCTCCATCGATCAGTATATACCACGCCACAGTAGAATAAATATTTATTGAGATATGGAGCTACACAAACACATGACATTAAAACGGACAACACTTTTGAAACAACCTTTTGATGTAATTTATTAAATATTAATGACCTTAAAAAGGGAGAAAAATTAATTTTTAATTTTTCTTTTCTTAAACATTTAGATACATTAAACATTACATACAATTTTACAGTTTTTACTTCATGGCGTTCTTCTTTTTATTTTTTTAATCAGTTATACTTTGTGGAGACTGATATAATTTAATAAATAATATTGACCTTTAAAAAGGGTTAAACCTCATTTTTCATTTTACAGGATCAATAGGACAAAACATTAAAATCGATAACGGGTTTTGCGTTCATAATGATATACAATATTCCCCCCCCCCCCCGCCCCATAAGCTTTAGTTTTAGATAAAAATTATATAATTTTCCCCTCTAGAGGGTAATGCTAAGTAATTTAAACCTGTGACACATAGGATTGTAATTAAGTTAGTTATTGCTATAACTAGTTATTTTAGTTTTGAACGAAATTAATGAAAATGTTGCTATACAATGTAAGTATTTTTAAACCGTGTCACCCAAGGTCCGACTGGTAGCTTTCATTCGGTCACAAAAGCTTTTCTCCCCCTCTTACTTACAGTTCGTTTAGTTGTTCGTGTAAGTCGTAATATCATGAAGGAATCAAAAGAACAACTGAAATTTAGTCCACGTATGAATTAAAGAATTTTAAATAACCTATCAAATGTATAAAACAATCGAACAAAAAATAATGCCCAGATCCTGTACACGTTGTGCGTCAATTTATAAGATTTTGAATGTAAATTGTGATAATGACTTTCAAGTTGGTCCCTGTCTCATGTCAAAATCAGTCGTTCTCCACTCAATGAGTTATAGAAACCAGTCACCAACCAATCCCAGGCATGCTCGTTCGGTAAGATAATCTTGGAATGGACAAGCTATGGAAGAATCGGAATCTGTCACGAAGACTTCTAGATATTTTCCCATAATCCTAGAAGAGTTCAACCTTTCCTCCAAAACCACACCAGTCATGAAAATACGTTGTGCTAGCTCACTTGATATAGTTAAGCCAATCACTAAGCAAGACTTTTAGTAAATAAAGTTGTAATACATCGGAAGAAGGGTACATTTTGTTGGAATTTTAAGAGTGATTTTTTTAGTTCAATACATATTTAAACGAGAGGGAAAAAGAAATGTGAAGAAACCCGAAAAATATCGTCGTTTCGACGCTTTTCATAGTGTCTCGATAATTCATTATACAGGGTGCGGCAGCATAACTTCATTTTTTAAAATGCGCGCGTGTCAGGCTATAAATGGTAATGTGGAACGGGAGTGATCTCATTCTAGAGGATGGTTCTAAAGTTTTGTTCCCAACTTTAGTCAGTCACCATCAAGCCCAGAAACAGTGAGGAGCGTGCGTTTTTCGTCGGAACCTACTTTTCGAACGAATGTTCCGTAATTTGGGTGACTAGCACGCTCCCCCGATTTGAACCCCTAATGGTTTTTTATTGTAGGGTTTTTGAAATCCCACTTTTATGCCAATCGTCCAATAACCCACAACACCTAAAAACCAACATCCAAACTGAAATTGCAAACATACCCGGTACTATGCTGGTAAGGATCGTGGCAATCGCCAGAAATCGGCTCTCAGTGCATGGAGAATGGGGGACGTTACCTACCTTATTTGATTTTCACAACTTCGTAAAACAAAACTTTAGATGTATATCTACAATAGTTAAAAAAATTGAAAATTTATGATTCATAAAACAGCTTTCATTGCGCTTCGATAAAAGGAAGTTGTATTGCCGCACCCTGTATATTCGATTCCTTTTTTTTTTTTTTCTGTTGTGCAAAGAAGGATATGTGGGTTTCAAAAATTTGCAAAGAATACATAAAAAAAAAAAAAAAATAGATTTAAAAAAATATAAGCGACCAGAAAAAAAAAGTAATTCACTTGAAATAAAGAAAATGCAGCCGGCGATTAACCGAGAATCATGGATAACTTATCGTTTAGAATCCCTTCAGGTCGTTGTTCTATAGTGTTCATAATATTTCATTCGCTTTTTTAAAATTGGAAGAAATGATTTCTTATGATATTTGTCTAAAAAAAAGAACCATGAAAAAACCATCACAAGCTTTTGGAGCTACATACTGTTGCATTTATCCAACAGGAGCTTTCCTGCAGTTCTCGAAAATATGATGTCAGGCATTTAAAGTTTGTAGCTCTTTGGTGCGCAAAACGCACCAAATATATTGCAATAATAAATGAGAAGTTATGAGTGGACAAACAAACAAAAAAAAAAAAAAAAAGAACGACATACATACAATATGAATGTATAACCTCCTGCCTTTGTGAAGTCGGTTAAAAACAATTCACAATTAATTTTTGTCTCGATAACACGTAAGTGGATATTTACTGTAGACGTCACTGGTCAAATCTGATAGTTTAGAGATAACAGGTAAACAACTTCGATGACTTATATTTGCAAGGTTAATTTTTGTGAAATGCAGTAACAAAAATTCCATGTTCATTTTCTTTTATTTCATCCATTGATTTATTTTAAGTAACGTCACTTACTTTCAGTAAAATGTCATATCTTACAAATTTGTGCAAATAGGCAAAAACTGATACTACCATTCGAATTCAGAAGATCACATTCTAATGATTCTTATAAAAACATTTCCTCCGCAATCGCAATACTAAATATGTAGAGAAGCGATTTCCTAAATTTATTATAATTTTATTTCTCTATAATATTTTTTAGCGGCAGATTCTACAGTATCAAGCATACGAACACTAGAGACTTGTGCTGCCATCTCTTGATCGGTACTTCAAAGAATGATAATTTGTTCATTTTCTTGAAAATAAACATATGTATATATAAATAATAAGCGACCATAGCACTCTAAAATATTTGAATGTTTAAATATCTATACGTATATGTGGAGTGCATATTACATAAGAAGAGAAGAAAAAAAAATTATTCGATAAATAACCTCTTTGAAAAAGCCATAAAACTAATAACAAGAACACAAAATTCTGCAACTGTTTTAAAAATCAAGAATTATTAAAACTTATGCAGCATAAATAGCAAAGCTAAACTATATTTTAATGTAAGATAGAATACATATTGCAAATTAAATACGAACATGATGTCAAAACGGATCATGTTTGCGATACTACGCTGTATTAAATCAACATATTGTTGTAGAAGAAAGGATTCTCGCAAAAAGGCTTAAATATAGCTATGTCCTAGGTCCTGTACCGTGTGGTGAAGCGAAACCTTGGGTTTTGGCACTAAAAAACGGTACAAAAAAATCAAAGAAATAGAGAACAAAAACCGAAGGCATGGAAAATTTAAATTTAATCCGCTAAATATTCTTAAACAAAATAATTTTTTGAGAACATGGAACAAAATCGGGGCCGTTTTTAATTTTTTAGGGGGGGGGTGCAAAGGGTATATTCTAAATGTATCTTATTAGTAAAAAACTACAGAATCCATAAAAACGTGCATAAATTCAATGCCCAAATGACGGGCCTGAAGAAAATATATGTGAACCATTAACTAAAAAAGATACGTATATTTACTTCCTTTAGAGCGTAATAGATGGCGCCACTAAAGAGATCTGGTTGTTTTCTTTTTTTTTTTTTTTCGGAAGATTTTTCAACAGGGAAAAAATTGCATGAAAAGTTATGCATAAAAATGCTCTGCTTTTTTTAATTATTCATATCGCAATTTCGCAATATAGCTGGGAAAAATTTCTGTCCACAAAAAAAAAAAAAAAAAAATTTGATTCAATTTTTTCCCCTTCAATTTTCAACAAGCTTTCTATCAACTAAAAACATTTTGATTTGTTAAACGTTCAACTTACGAGATATGCATGATGAGTGACAACTTTTCTATTTTGTAAAATAATTTTAGAGATTTATTGGTTGAAAGATACATTGAAATCGGAAGATATGTTTCCGCTTTAATAATAATATCAGCAATAAATAAACATTATTTTTAGAATAATCTTATCATGCAATAGCACAAGAATAATGATTGCTTTATGGTACATTAAAACAATGTATTAAAGCGTTATGTTTTACTCCCTCTGTCCCAAATTAGTTGCTACATTTAAGTCGAAAATTTGCTCTCAAATTAGTAGCTTCTTTTTAAGTAGATGGAGTAGGAGTAGGTGGATGTTTGGAGTAGGACTCCCGATACCACTTCAACTACTCCATCGTAGGATATAATCACGAGACTATATTATATTCAAGAAATTCCCTAAATATTTAGAAAAATGATTTATTTGATTAAAATTGTAACAACTTGGTATTTTCAATCTCATTTTTTACTTTTCCCAAAATGAGCACTTATTTGAAGACAAATTATTCGAAACAAATTTACTCACGCTCTTAAGCCGCACGACATTTTGGTAAGAACTATACCAAAAGTTGCTGGTGGTAACCAATAAAATCATTTTTTAATCGAATTTTTTACTGATTTAAGGAGGTAATACTTATGAAGATAATTTTCTCGTTTTTTGCTGTAACGCCAGCACACAGACACAATAATGGCTAAGGAATTAAAAACTGAACTAATAGCTTCATTAAAATCATAAAATAAGACATTTGCGCCGAAAGGGGGCGTGCTTCTTGCACAAATACAAAACAAACCATAAAACCTCAGCTTCTGCCAAAAAAAAAAAACCACTCTGCCAAGCCACTTTGAACAAGATTGCACAAAATTGCTCTGAAAAAAAAATTGTAAGTAAACTTTGTTATTGATAGTATAGCACCCAGAAATCTCCGAGAAATGTTAAAACAAACTTACAAAAGTATTCAAATGTAGCAACTAATTTGGGACGGAGAGAGTATTATTCAGTACTAGCTGACATGCCCGGTGTTGCGCGGGATAATATTGTATCATTCGCAGTCCAAGTGGCACATGTCCAAAATTCTGTTGTAAATATATAAGGAAAATTTTCTTAAATCCAAGTAGATGATGGACAACAGTCCTTAAAAATCCCATTTAAACAGAAAAACTCCTTAAAAAATCACGATTGCCTTAAAACAGCCTCAAGAAATTTCTTTTGGCCCAAAAATAAAACTCCATGAAAATCCACGTTAAAATGCAAACAACAGCTCATAAAAGTTACCGTTAGAGTAAGGGCAACAGTAACTAAGTGCACATCAGGAAAATTGTTCCAAAATGATATCAAGAGTCTGTAAAAATCGCAATTACAATATAGACAACTCCACATCTAAAAATTCCCATCAGAAGAAGAGCTACCTTCTCTTTAAAAATGCCCATCAAATGAAGAACAATGGTCGCTGCATATCTCTGTTAGAATAAAGACGACAGCGACTTAAAATACCCATTAGACTACAGACCTTTAAGAGCTGTTGTTCCTAAAATTACATACAGTCCATCCTCATATACCCATCAGAATAAGGACATCAGTTCCTAAAAATCCCTCTTGCAAAATCGTCAAAACATTTTCATAAAATAGCACTTTTTATAATAGACGTCAGAAAACGAAAGAAAAGCATTGTGAAATATAAGTTCATAGAAGAAGGTTAATTTGTGTCCAAAAGGCACCAAATAGGTGGTACAAAAAATAAATAAATATTGCAAAATACATCACTTGAGTAAAATGTGGAACATATCAAAACCGCTACGTAAAAAAGTTAAAATAAAGTAGAAGATCGCCAAATTGCACTACAATAATGCAGTAATAGAAGCATAACGAAAATGCGCCAAGATCCTACAGTGTAATCCGCGTATTGAATTAAATGAGAACGACGTTACTAATAATTATTTTTGGCACGGTTTGAAAAAGTTACGAAACGCAAAGTAAAAAATTGAGAACACGGGGGAAAAATTATCCCCTCATGGCGAAATTTTAAATTTCATCAAAAATCAGCCATATCAAAAGCCTTCCAACCTAGTAAAAGTATGCGATTTAATCCAAAAATTTCATTCGATTTACGTTAATCGAAAAAATCTATTTGGAGACAAAAGTACTCTTTGTTTTGGCGAAAATACTGAAATTGAGCGAATAAATTTAGAGGTAATTTGAGCGTCGTTTTAAAACTCAAAAACTTCTTAAAATGAATATTGCGCGGGTTCTATTTGTTCAACGAATTTCAGAAAAACATAATCTTATGCAATTATGCAGAAAAATTACAGCTGTACATCTTATGCAGTTACAAAATTACAAAACGTAAAATAAAAAATTAAAAACAATTAGTAAATACACGAAAAAAAAAAAAGTTTTCTCCTCATGGGGAGGAAAGTATATGTTTGCGATTTCATCCGAAAAGAATTTTCATTAATTTTACCTTAGCAAAATTCATTTATTTGGCGACAAAAGTACTATTTAGTTTGGCGAAAACACTGAAATTGAGCAGATAAATTCAGAGCTAAACCTTGCTTTAAAGTTCGAAAACTACTTTAAATGAATATTGCGCGTGATCTATTTGTTCTACGAACTTCAGAAAGAGATCCTCTTGTGGAGTTTTTTACAGGCATCAATATGCTGAAAAAATCGAAAAGGTGTGTCGTTTCTTCGATTCCAGAAATTAGCAGTTTTGCTTAAATCGGAATAAAAGAAGAACAAATTCGATTTTTCGGAAAAACTCTTCGAGGTGAACGAGGACCTGACCCAAGGTACCTGCAACCAAAATTTCGTACTTCTAGACCGTTCCATCTCGGCAGGAGGCGAGCGATACACACACACACACACACAAACTCTCTGTTTCATTTATATAGATTAAAATATTAAATTTATAGATTAGTTTAAACTTTGTAGTAGTATAATATTTGTGTAAACCATCGTTAAAATATTTTAAATTTACTTTTAAAACTGTTGCTGCCTGTTTAAGAACTGCAGTAATGTGCTAGCAGTGTTTATATTAGCGTCAATATATTGTTTTCCTTTATTTATTCTTATTTTTTATTTTATTATTATTCTTTATTTTATATTTTAGGTTCTGTGAGTTCTGTAAGCTCCTATAACTTGTTGCAATTAAGCTACAACCGCTATTTATAACTTGATATAGATTTGGTTTCGAAAAGGATGAACAATTCAATTAAAAATTGAGGCTTGACGCATCTTTTTACAATTTTTTACTACATTTCATTTCAACTGTGAGTGTTTAGCTCAACAAGTATTAATTACTTCAACGCATGTTGTATCGTGGAAGGTTTCTCTTTTAATTCTAGCAATTTGGTGATGAAAATTGCAATTCATAGAAAAGCAGGAAGCTCTGTCTGGTGTTAAAGACTTGAACTAAGCTCATGTTTGTGAAAATTGCAACACCATGAAGGAATTGTCATAATTGAATGAAATTTAATACACAGATGAGTGGTAGTAGTACAAATAAATGATTAAATTTTCAAAGCAAACAAACAATAACAAGAGATCGAAATCAGTATTTTGTGTAGCCACTACGCGCCGCAATAAGTGCTGCTACACGATGTGGCATAGAGTCAAACAAATTTTGAATGTCTGCCTGAGGAAGAGCACTCCATATTGTTTGTATGCGTACCCAAAGTTCGTCTACAGAAGCAACAGGACGAGGATCACGAGCGAGACGCCGACCAACGAAATCCCACACATGTTCAATTGGCGACATATCCGGGGAATACGCAGGGCAAGGAAGAAGCTGTAGTACGTGCTGCGTTGCAAAGAAGGATTGAACAGTCCTAGCAATATGAGGGCGGGCATTGTCCTGTTGAAATATACGCCTGGCAAGCTTTGAAGGAAGGGAACAGCTTGGGGCTGTAGAACTTCACTGATGTACCGGTTGCTGTTCAGATTGCCCACAGTTCGTACCAATTGAGATCGTCCATGATAGGCTATGGCGCCCCAGACCATAACTCCGGGTGTTCGTCCACTGTGACGTTCGATAATGCACTCCGGAAGGTGGCGTTCACCGGCATAGCGTCTGACACGAAAGCGGCCATCATGGTACCACAAATTAAAGCGGGATTCGTCAGAAAACACGACATGCTGCCAATCAGCACGCCAGTCTTTGTGCTGATTGGCCCATTGTAGCCGCAGGCGGCGATGGTTTAGCGTGAGGGGGATCCTGTATAAAGGAGTCCTTGCGCCCAGTCCACGCTGCAACAGACGTCTACGAATTGATGAAGCACACAATGAAACACCTGTAGCTATTGACCACTGTGCTGCCAATTGTCTAGAGGAAGCTGTACGGTCCGTCCGTGCCATGCGGACCAGGTGTCTATCGTCACGAGTTGACGTCACATTTCGGGGTCCACTCCCGGATTTCCGAGTTGTCCGACCCTCGTCCGTCCACTGCTTCCAAACACGCATCACTCTGCTGTTGTTACGCTGCACACGAGCGGCTACTGCACGATACGACAATCCAGCTTCACGAAGGCCGATGATTCTCCCCCGTTCAAACTCTATAAGTTGTTCAAATCTCGCTCTGTTTCGTCGAAGAGGCATAAGTAATTGAGCTAACGTTTACCACTAGCAGATAACTACCGATAACGTCTCGCTACAGCCGTCTATTTATTCGGAACCATCCGTACAGAGGGCGTTCAGAGGGCGCTGCTCAGCATACGCATGCGCTACGGATTTGAAATTCTAATCATTTGCATATCATGCGCTACTTTGCATTTCCTGAAAATTTCAGCTCACTCGCGTAAGTCCTTCATGGTGTTGCAATTTTCACAAACATGAGTTTATAACTTTCTTAGTTGTGGTTTTTTTTCCCGTTAAATAACCTACACATCGTTTCTACAACAGAAGGAGTTCTATGCAATTCTAAACAGAGAAAATTTAAATACAATAGCATTACAAAAATGCTTCGAGATTCACAACACCCATTTTTTAAAAACAATTTTCTCCAACGATGTGTTTAATGGTCCTTAAATTGCCACAAAATTTAAAATGAATAGTTCACGGATGTGCTATTTCATCAAACACAATTCAGAGAAATTCACTCAGATAAAAACTCAGTTAACTGTACTTAACCATGAATGAATCAGTAAAGATAGCTAGTATTTCATGTTTTCTTGTCTGTGGGACTTCCTTTTTTCCAAACAAAAACATGACGATTGCAAGAGCAATTCAGGCCGTTTTAAATTTCAATTCTGTCAATATATTATTTCCTGAAGCAAAAAAAAAATCACTGATCAAAAAAAAAAAACCGTTTTATCAGTATTTTAGTGGTTGACGAACTATTTATAATTTTAACTAATCTTACACACCGTCAATGACATGTTGCGAAAAGTCGTCACTGTGCTTCCGGTCTTCGTTATTTTTCAGTTTTTCTTCTTTTCTGAAAAATATATCATCCCACAGTAACTTGATGCAACAAAGGACTTCGACATTGAATGGAGATTAAGGCGATATTGTCGCTGGAGTAGCTAGTCGAGGTTAATAAAGGACATACTAAATTAAAGCGCTATGTGGCGCATCGATAGGGGTGGTACACAATATCTTCCCAGTAAGAGTTAGTTTTATCGTCTTTAGACTTTATAATTTTTTATTCTTTTTGTTCGATTTAAAGAAGTTATGCTATATTTTGCTTTCAAAGGTGTGTAAGTAAGTGTACCTATAGACATAGTAGCATAGACGGATAACACTGTCTTTTCCTTCGCTTTGCGAGTGACTGAGGGGCGAACCATGGAGCGACAGGTCACGTGAAGTATACGATCCATTTTCGAACAATTAGCGTCTCTTATCTTATTTCGTTTCGACTTATCTGCTTTTGCCTTAACTTATTCCACGGCGCGAAATTTTCTTGATGGGATTCTGCTGCGCGTTGGATTGTACCGAACAAGAGGACCCCAATTCAAGTGGAATTTGAAACGCTCTTATCAACAGGGATAACGCCTTCTGAACATATATTAGCTTTTCCTCTAGAACACTTGAGCCAGACCTATTCCACCCTTGTGCCATTCGAACGCCCCCAAGAGGTGTCTGCGATTTTACAAGGTCTATGAGTGTACTAGCCAGGGAGAAAAAAAATATTGAGCGATGTTCTTTTTTCCAGCTTCGCACCTCGAGTGCGAAGCTGGAAAAAACCATCTGATGCTTACTAATTCTGAACCATCTGATGCTTAAATAATTCTGATGCTTAAATAACCCTTCTTCATCTGATGCTTAAATAACCCCACCATCTGATGCTTAAATAATTCTGAAACGTTTCCCCTCTTTTCATCCCCCCCCGTTCATTCTTTACTCCTCACTTTTCTTTCCCTACAGGACGCCAACCTGTACCTTATTTTCGAGAATGTAGATCTTTGAATATTCTTATCATGATCGACTTTGAATAACTTCCATAGCACTTCAGAATTTAAAATACTCTGGTTCCTGTACATCACAACAAGAACAATGTCTTTCTTTATTTTATTACTATTTTTTCAATATTATTTCATTAATTTTGTTGTTGCACAGTTATGATTTATTTTTCATCAACGGAAAACCTTCATTCAGGCTTTAAAATGCTGATTAGTAACTAATAATAGTTAAAATATTTATTACTTGACATTAGCTTTAAAGCAATCACCAAATAATTGTCGAATTCATTCATTTCTTATCTAAGATGGTACTAAATCATATTGCTCTGTTTTTGGTCCAAAATATTTGCATTAAATTTAAAAAGAAAAAAAGAAAAAAAAATCAACTGAACTATTACCTCCTTTTAACTGTTTTTTCCACAAGTTTGCGTAAATCCTGTTTTGATTGAATCAGAGGAAGCTCGGGTAATACGGAATACTCAAGTTTCCTTGTTTGGTGCTGCAATCTAACGGTGTTTCTTCGAAACACAGCCAAAGTGATCAAAGAATGTAACCTCCAAAGCGTGGCAAGTAGTTTCACATGGTTTGGGGCACTTGGCGGTTTGAGATTGAATGGCTGTCTTATTCCTATCATTTAAAGCATGGGTTCCTCACCTATCGGTCGCGACCCCATTTGGGGTGAGTTATTATGGGGTCGCGACAATACTCCTAATTTTAAAATATATAATATTACTCAGGTAACTGCCAGAGTAACTGTCAATAACTGAGACAAACCACTGTCTCAATAATGAGATCATTAAGATGACAGGTCAATTGTTTATTTATTGCAGAATTCCGTAAAAGTGCATCTCTTCAATTCTTGCAACTCCATTGTAAATTTGATATTTTTCATTTTCCCCTTAAATAAACGAATTTACAGTGGGATTAGATTTTGAGGGTGGCTTGGAATATATGTATATATCTTCTATGTATATAAAACAGGACCTTGGTGTGTATGTAACCAAAAATCTCAAAAAAATGCAAACATTTCACGTTTTAATTCGTAACGGTATTCGGAACGCTTCCCATAAAGTCAAACGTATACGTTAATTAAACTTATCGACAACCCGACCCCCCCATATGATGCTCCTACTTCAAAGAGCGACATTTTGAGAAAGAAAGTGCGCAATGTAACTTTTTCTGCTCAGTGACACCTATTATTCATTCATAACGAATAAGAGACCTTAAAATGGCTACACGAACTATTAATTTATAATTGTTTGTTATTAATCAATCAATTGTTTATTTATTTTCAATTTTGCAATTCACAGAATTTGCCTGTATACACATTTAATAACTGTTTAATTCTACCCCCCCCCCCCACATTATTTGAGGTGGCCGGTAATACACATTAAATAGTCGATTTTTTTTTTCTTCTTATTTTTCTCATAATTCGGTACGACAACTTCGTCGCGAATGGAAAACCTGCGTTGCAACTGGTGCTTGCTTATCAAAGTATGCACATGTTACGAATATGTACATGAGTATGGAATGTGATTTTTTTTTCAGTAATAAATATTCTCTATTTTATTACAACGTTTTTCCTAACTTGCTTTCTTGTCTGTCCGCGGAATTTTGCAATCGAATTTTCGACCATTTCCCGATAAGTTATTGCTCTGAAACTTTACATATAGCTCAGAACCAGATGACAACGCAATATTCTACCACTTTTATCATCATTTGATGCTGTTTCTGAAGTATTTCCAATAAAATTAAATTAAATTAAATATGGCGATTATTTCCGAAAATTGCGACCAAATTTCAGTACCGGCGCTGCGATCGATTTTTCTACCTTTTTAGTGCGCAAGAAAAACGTTATTTTTTATTATTGAATAAAACCTTTTTTTCAGTTACAATCAAGGTGAAATCGCTTCTTCTCCCTTATTTATGTTAGTTTATTATTCAACTCCTCCATCCCCCCATTCAAGTTCTCCATAGTGGCCCCTGGTGCTGCATCGGTCACTTTCTGACGCCACATAGCGTAGAGAAAGTTGTTTCATATCTTAAGTTTTATTACCCTTTACAATTGTGGTCATTAACTTCGTAATGTCTAGTCTATAACTATTTAATGTAATAACGAGACAAATTTGAGTAACAAAAGTTTAATTTCTTTAGATATGTTTCTAATATTGTTTTTTAGGCTACACTCAAGTTAAAATTACAATTTAGGAAAAATATGATTTAAAAAACATTGATTTCTCCGCATATAATTTTTTTCTGGTTACATTTTATTACAGTGCAAAATTCTACCAGTATAAATGCATTAGCTTCATCACATTTTGTACTTATAACAGTTATTACTTTGAAGTCTTGCAAACGAGTAGTGCTTTATTGCAGATGTATTTCACGCCGTATCTTGGCAGTCATTCTTGCACATGAGGCAAACTAATCGTAGCATTTGCAGTTATGCTTGAACAGATCTGTGCATTGTCCTCCACGGAAACCAGCGTTATGGCAGTAACTGTAACACTGGATTGGCTCCAATGGGCAGCCAAATGCGGCTTCAACAAGCCCATTTCCTACAGTTAGTCAAAAGATACAATAGAAAAGTTTGTTCTAAATTGCATTCGCATTATACAAGAAGTGCAGAAAGTGTTAAAAATTATTTTGTCGAAAATTAATAACGATTAAAAGATGCCGTTTGCTCTAAACAGAAATAAATGTATTTGATATTCTTCCGAGAAGAAGAAAAAGAAATACAATAAAAAGTAAAAAACATATAACATAAAACAAATTGGTGGTTTAGGGGCTTCAAGTATTCAATGTGATTTACATTGCTCTGCATTGGTCTCGTATACAAATTCCAATAAAAGATTACATGCGTATTGCACATGTGTTGAAGTTACAAGGAACTCTTCCAAGACGTAGAAAACCGACTATACTTGTATGTATTAATTTTTATTTATGCATGTATAGAGGGGAAATCCTTGTACTTTGGGCCGGAATTTTTCCAAATGCCATTGTTGACATAAACGTGGTATATATTAAAAATCTGAAAATTCTGTCATATTCATCATGCTATTCTCTTGCTTTTGGAATCAAAAATCAATTTTTAAATATTATTTTAAGTATGTTATATTGAAAAAGTGCAAATGGCCCAAGGTACAATTCACAATTGTACTAGTTGTACCTTGAGTCAGCCCTAATTGTACCTTGGGTCACCCTAATTGTACCTTGGGTCACAATTTGTAAAAATGGATAACTTCTTAAATAAATGTTGAGGAGCAATAATCAAAGCTTGAAATACATTGATAATGGGTTTTAATTTATAATAATTACAAAATTATATTTAAGGATATAAAACATTACAAAAATATATTAAATTAAACAGAAAAAAATTGTTATAATTAAAGATGTTATTAAGATACATCAAAATCGGGAAAAGAAACTGGAAAAACTATTCCATCTCTTCTTCCAATCTCAGGATTTGGCAGAACAACAACAATATCCCTATCCTGAACTTCATTCTCCTCAGTCTCTTGAGGCCATACAAAAGTGAAGTTCTTTTGACCCTCCTCCTCACAAAGTTGATATTAGCAACACCATCTCTTACTGCTACGATCTGGCCAATGTATTGCTTCACCGTTGTTTTTGTAGGAAACTTAACTAAGATCCATCTGCCAACCTTTATGGAAGTTTCAGTGTCTTTGAAGGGTGGTGCGAGACACAGAACACTGCTTGGCTGCTGTCCTAACTGAGATTCCATCTGTCACTACTAATTTCACAGCAAGGGACAACTTATCTTTTGGAACTCTAGGGCTTTTCGTACCAACTTGCTTCTGGGCATCTAAGATTAACTAAAACCATTATGCGCATTTTCATGATCATATGGAAAATGAAAATATTGTACCTTGGGCCGGCCCAAGGTACAATTAATATTTGTGACCCAACGTACAAGGATGTGTTTTGTAAATTTTAGGTTAAGTTTTCTAAGTAACCCAAAGCTATGAAAATGAAAATCTATGATAATTTAAAGCTTAATTTAACAAGGAATACGATGTTGCTGACCATTTAAAGACTATATACATACCTTGATTATAAAAAAAATAAGTGTAACTTGTAGTAAATTTTCAATCGCATGTATGGAACGAACGGCGTGCAATAATACTGAAGCAGAGTGACAAATAACCCTCAAAGTCAGTTGTGAACTATCCAATCAGTGTTGCCAATTGAATTGTGGTACAAACAGATTTTTCCCATGCATCTATTTCTAGATATGACTAGTGGCCCGCGGTACATTGTGGTCCGAGGTACAAGCATTTCCCTTATTTTTACATAGCTCTAGTTATGAGCACTAAAGTTCTCAATACTATTCTCTGGTTCTTATTGACATTTTAAATAATACTTGTTACTTTTCTGAATTAATTACACTTACCAAGCATAGTGATTACCATACCAATCACTATAAAAATGCAAATAAGCTTCATCTTCTATTTGAAATCTGGAAAAAAATTAAATATATATATTTTTTCTAATTTGATGAAAAACATTTGAAAAAAAAAAAGAGATGCATCAACAAAAATAACAATAAAGTCATGTGGTTTAACTTGAAATAGCTATATAAAATATGAATAAGGTAAATGACCCGGTAGTGGACACTTTTCTCCACCAGACCCCTACCTGTTAGCCGAGGCCTTAGGATTGCTTACGCACGGGGAGAGGTAGTGGGGTCTACGGATTTTACATGCACATATCCCCAAGTATACATGGTGGTCTTCAGTGGGTATCGAACGCGCGACCTTCCAGGTGGAAGTCCGACGTGCTAACCACTAGGCTACCACGGCCCGGTAGTGGACACTTTTCTCCATCGGACACCCTTGCACCTTTTAGTCGAAGCCTTAGGTAGGTAGTGGACACTGCTCTAGTAGTGGACACTTAGATCTTTAAGATCCTGAAATAAGCGAATGTAACATTAAACTTGAATGAAATTATCAGAACCTATAGCGAACGATTCCTAGTGCTGGTTAATAGAACTAAAGTTGGCGTGGAGCATCCATGAGAGTACATGGATCATAATATTTAACAGCTGCCTCCACAACGGTTACATTTGCTGCTCTTTACTAAAGCCGATCAATAAGAAGATTAGGGATTTGAGGAAAATATATGGGACAAAAGCGTGACATTATTTATGCATGGTCCCTTATTCATTTTTAAAATTATTTCTCCAAGTAAACAGCAGAAATTAGATGATATTAATTTCTGTCCACTACTAATGCAAATACGTGTCTTATAAATGTGCACTATGTATAGATACAAATTAAGCGTTAGTAAATTTGACGTAGAAATCCTCATTTTTCATCAAATGACATTTTAAAGGTAATTAATTTTTAGAGAAAGAGTTGGCGATTAAGCTAAATATGCAAATGTTGATGTAAATCCCTTGAAAAAATTTTGACACGTGAAAGAGTACGAAACTTTTCTTAACTGTGCCCACTACCGGGTCATTTACCTTACATGCTATTTGAGTTTAATATATTTTAAATTGGGGTAGTTCGCACCCATCTAGTAATGCATTTTTGAATTTATCTTGCGTACAGAATTGCGTACCGTATAGGATTTTTTTAATTAATTACAACATAGGATTATCTTATGTACTAGAATGAAGAATTAAAATTGTCAAGAAATACCATGTCATAATGGTCCAGTCCAACTGTAATGGAGTGAATATAGGAACTTAGGCTTTCACGGTCAGTGGTCATACAAACATAAAAGTTTCCGGGATTATAGGCCGTGGTCCAACCAAGATATTTCTGGCTGACGTTTCGTCTGACATGTTTCAGGCTTCTTCAGAGTGAAAATGAAGTCAAGGCAGAGGTCTGGTCCTTATAAATCAAGCATCACATGTGCTTAAACCTTATGAGATTGGTGGCTTATCGAATGAGGTTTAAGCGGTGGATTTTTAGGATGCAGAAAATCGTCTGCGGCCATGTCGTATGAGTATGAGTATCCGTTTAGCATGGATACTCTCGGCTAAATTCCACGTGCCGTTTGCATCAACGAGAGCTCAGGTGCTCAGGGTTCTAGGGGAAACTGAGCGTGAAAAAACTGCGGCAATGGTATCACACCCATTGTGGTGCCGCTGAAAGAGTTGATACCAATCTCTGGGGAAGCACTAGTTTTGCAATGGTTGCAGAGCAATACTGCAGCCCCATTAGAAAGAAAAAAAACATGCCAATCAAAAGAAAACATGAAAAGACGATATTCAGAAGTTGCCAAAGTTTTATCTCAAAATGCAAACGAGAAAAAAATGACAAAATCGTTTCTCTAAAGCTTATTGCACTTTATGCAATGCCAACTTTAAAACATATATTGTCTTTCAATCTATAATTTGCTAGAAGAAAAACTGCGAATACCTTTAACAACTGCTTATTTTTTTCCTTTCAATAAATGCAAAAATACTAAATAGTTTTTTTTTTATTGTTACATTGTATATATTTTTACATATATTGTATAGTCTATTGTTTAATTCATTAATATGCATTGTGTTCTGGAAGTCTTTCGCTGACAACAAGAATTTATTGTACAAAAACTAATTTGACTTCACAGTTGCCTGTTTTGATTCATTTTAAAGACATTATTACCGGTTTTAATAAAGCTGCTTTCGTGATTAAACATAAATGATAGCAACCCTAGGTAGCTCGGAGAATGCCAAGCCAGTACCTTTATTTCTTATCACGTGTTCTTCAACGTTAAGGGTTTGCCACACCAGATGCATCATTTGTGATCCTAACCTTGAGTGTTCCAATTTTAGCAACTAGTGTCGTAGCCAATCTAGTCTTTTAAATCATTAATAGAAAAAAATAAATCTGAGGCGGTAATATCGAGCGAGGGACAAACCAAATGTTAGAACACACGTGTAAATAGTCAAAACTTACAGACGTAAGTAGTTTTATTAAAAGCTTTAATAATGCCTTTATAATGTATCGAAACGAGTATATGTCTATTTATATGTTTTTATATTATATTTTTATTTTATATAATAATATGTTATTATGTGTTTTTATATAACCTACCGCTCCATTAATCGCAAGCCACAGTAAACGGATTGTGTTTTTAATACTTTCTCATGAACAGTTTTTTTATGAGAGGTGGATATGTATTGTTAACATGATTCGCTGGTTTGCCTTAGTATGCTTTAATGTGGAGATACTTCCACCAAAGACTGAAATATTTAATGCATAAATAATGAAGTACATTTATTGCTTCACTTACTGGATATAAATAATAAATACACTACCGACTGACAATACTTCTCAAAATCTTCACAAAGGGTACTTCAAGGCTATAAATATCCGGAAATAAAAATGTAGGATGTTACCTTGCTAAAGCTTTCTAAGAAGTGTCTTTATTTTTAATGAACTTAGTTTTTTGCTCGGTGAAAATAGGATTAAGTGAAAAAAGATAAATTTAGTGAAAAAAAGATAGGATTAAATGAAAGGTAAAACTGTTTCGCAGAAACATTATCTTTACTTTTACTTACCTGCCTCAGTGCATTCTTTTATATATTATCTTTGATATTACTATGTGGGGTTCACGTAGATTTCTAAAGAGCTTAATACCTTTCTAGGTTATTTTTAGGTGCAATATATATTTGTTATTCAAAAATTTGCTGCTTGTTTCCGTAGTTGTTTCTTTATTTACTTGACATTTTTATGTATTTTTTTATAATTCAATCTTCTGTTGCAGAAAGTTTGAACTAGTAGAACGTTTTTAATGTCAATGACTTTAATAGGAGTGTTGGAAATATAATATTTCTCGGCTATATTATGTACCGATGTATAAGAAGCCTTGTCATTTATCGCGTAAAATTTTCTACCTACGCTGAAAGCATGATTTAGAGGAATGCTTGCAAAAGCAAATTTGAACGTGTGTACGACAATTTTTTTTAATGCCTGATTCGGTAACAAATTACACTCGCCTTATAAAACGATTGTTAGTTTTAACACATAATTTGTCACCAAAGAGGGCATTTTGTAGAATGTGGAAAATGATTAATTTCAGTAATTTTATTACTCTGTAAAGTATATACCCTATATATTAATAAATGTTTCTGCTCTTGTAACTAATGCCTCTAGAATACCCAAGGTTCACTTCCAAAGGGATTAAGAAATAAGCCATCGTAAAGGTAAGAGTCCGACTTTAGCCTTCGCCGATAGATGGTGCCACCATTGTATTTCCACTACACAATTTAAGGCATAGTACTGAAGGGAAAAGAAAATCTAAAGTACACTACACCCATGGTAACTGATAGCGACCGACCACAAGACTTAATGGCTCAGGCGGTTAACGAGTACGTACTCCTTTCCACTACACAATTTAAGGCATAGTACTGAAGGGAAAAGAAAATCTAAAGTACACTGCACCCTTGGTAACTGATAGCGACCGACCACAGGACTATTTTGTGGCGACGGTACTCGATAAATTCCTGTGCTTAATTTCTAACTGTGTAACTTTTTCATGAATAGTATGAAAAAATTTCTTTTCTAAAGACACTGTAGTACCAATATTTAAATACTTGTTTGTAACATTGTAATTTTTTAAGTTCTAATCATTTCCACATTTTCCATAGTCTTAAAAGCAATAATATGCGTTTTGAAAATATAAATGATCAGTTGTTAATTATAATCCAATTGATGTGATCTAAGCGATTAACTTATAGATATTCATGTTCCTAAAATGATGAATGTATTAATTAAGTGAAGTTTCACTCAAAACACCAACATGTGTTTTAATTATTCCTTACTCATCATAAATAGTGAAACTAGTTTAGAGCTTTTCTTTGTGATTACTTTTATTTTTTCATTAAGTCATATTCAGCAATTATGTAACAGAAATTTATTCTTATATTATCTTGTCGTTAAAAAAAAAAAACAACCTAAAATATACTTTTACGCAAAAAATTTTCTTGCATTATTTGTTTCGTGTACGTGAACGCTTCTTCGAAATTATTATTGTGATTATTGGTATTGTTTCTTGCAAAATGTATGTTATGTTGTTTGTTTCAAGAAATAATTATGTATTTGTTAAGAATAGCAATATAATTTGCACGAAGGTTTAAGCTTTTTTTTTTCAATTCTTACGCTTTGTGCAAAAAATGGTTGCTAGTTAAGATTTCTAAAATGTATTTTTTGCATGTGGAAGTTCGTATAGACGAATAACTTCAGGGGTAGTAAACTATTTGCAATCAATAAAACACATTTACAATCACATAAAACCTACTAACATTATTTTCAGTATAAATGTTTATAAAAAATTACCCACAAAACTTTATTAAAAAATCAACAAATAGGAAAACTAAATCCGTGTATTAGTACAAAGGCATAGTTAGAACCATTGTAAATTACTACAGCTTAGTAATTACATAGTAAAATTAATGTAACAATAAGTATCGAAACCAAAGATCTTGCGCAGTCCTCCCTTTTTTTAAGGTGCTACGCTCCCTTTGCTCCATGCTCCGAATAATTTGAATATATTATATTATTTTTCTCTCTTTATTGGTTAATTAATTTATATATAGTAATAAGTTTAAAAAGTAAAAAAAATCGGAGCAGTGTAGCAGAATTGATTTCTTTGTTCTACTCTGCTGCAATTTCGTGCAAAATTTCATTCATCCACTGCTCCGCACTCCTGCTCCAGGTCCTTGATGAAAACAAATAAAAATTTCTAGAAAGAAAAAGCTTCCACCCTTTGAAAAATATAAACTGAACTAAAGTTTTATCCCCCTTTTTGGACAAAACATTTGGGTTACAGATATGCATATCACAATCAGCTTAATTTACAACTAATTTTTTACCTGAATTTTTCATACCGATAGCTCTTTATGATATATAATCCAATAAATATATACCATCATCACTGAATATTATGCTAACGAAGCAATAGAAAATTATTTCTGTACACATTCTATGAAAACATAAACAACGTTTTTAGCTTATGAGTGTAGAGTCATGTACTTCAGTAGCATTACAGTTACATTCATAATTGTAATTAACCTTTTTAACAAGTAATATAAAAAAAAAAAAAATTTGGGTTGAATTTATCATCATACCTAATAATAGTAATAATGATGATGATAATAATAATAATAATAATAATTATTATTATTATTATTATTATTATTATTTTTAATTTTGAAATATGCATGTCAATATGTTAATTATTAATTAAAAAAATATTTTAACTACGATGCATTAAGGGTTAGCAATTGTTTTTCGCAACTGTTTATCAGAAAACATCGCACTAAAAAAAAATAGTTATTGTTACATTACAAATACATGATAATATCGATAAAAATTGCATACCAGAACAAATTTTAATAAATGAATGAAAATCAATAAATAATATTGATTAAAATTATTTTAATTATAATACAGTAAGTGTTAACAATTGTTTTCGTAGATGTTTATTGGAAAACTTCTTATCAACAAAGATTTTACTGTGTTTATTATTAATAATTTTGTTTATTTATTCGTAATACTGCAAATCTCTAAAACTACTGATTAAAAAACTGAATGAAATGTTGTTTTAAGTAGCACAAAATTCATTCAATTTAAAGCACAGTTGAACCTAAGATAAATACTTGTTGGATTTATTAAGTCAATTTTTTCTCTTTTTCTTTTTTGAGAAACATGCATAATTTCAAGTTTTACCTCCGCAAAAAATATGAGCATTGTTTAGTTGTTAAAATATCGGCAAACATTTTATTTTAACTTTTTTCAGTTTTTTTTTTTTTTTTTTTTTTAAATTTTAAACTGGTGTGTCGTGAGGATGAATCTAGAACAACAGTCGATCGATCTTTAATCTTTCTTATTTTATTGACATCATCTTGCGCTAGTTATATTTATAAATATTAGAGAAATTTATAAAATAGGCATGAAAATATACTCACAAAGGAATTAGAGTTTAAAGCTTTATCTCCTATTGCTGCTTCGAACTGAAAAATAAAATTCATATGAGCAAATCCAATTTTCAAACCTGTTCTTGTCTTTGTACCGCACCACTACATACGTATCCAAGCATACCCGATAAAGCACTCACTCATGTTATAGTGTAGGTCACCTACACTATTTTTGTACTAAAAAAAATAATGTTTCATTTTCTAATTGCAAAGGTGTCAACGATATCGATTTTTGAAAATAATCAATCAAGTCCTCTCACTGAAAATATTTTTGTCTAAGTTTCACGATAGCATGTAATCCATTTGATGTTTCAAATGTTTCACAAAATCAGTGAAAAAAAAGGAAAGCTATTTTCAGTAAGCAATATTTTTTCTTTAATTTCCTCTTTTACCTAATGTTATTTTTTATGCTCCCAAAAAGACCTAAATAAACAACATAGTAACTGCGTTACTTTGTGTGAAAAATGGTCTTAAGTAAAGAAGTCCAAATATATAAAACTTTCCATTTTGCTTATTTTTCCAGGTTGGTAAAAATCATTTAATAATTTACAAACTGTAACAAAATACATTTTCTACTTAACGAACTTTTATCTTGCGAGCTACTTTTTCTCCATTTTATTTCTCAAATATTTTGTTCTTGTATGCCCTTCCGGAAAGGAAAACAAGTATTAAATGACTTTTCCAAGAAAGAGCCCTTGGAAACTATGAACCTCAGTGTCCTTCTTTGAATCTTACCATGCACACTACGGATATTCCCATTCTTCAACCTACTAGAAAAATTTCATAGAATTTTCAGTTCTTTCCCTTTTATCTTTTTTAGTCCTTGGAGTTCTTATCAAAATATTTAGATATTTCTTTTCTTGTACAAGGCAAAGTGTTTAAATATTAAAGAAACTCTTTGATCCTTAATGAAGTGTAAATATACAACGAAAAAATATTTTGCTCTAACATTTAGCATTCTACTAGTAAAGAGTTTATCGACCAAAAAAAATCACAAAGTAGAAAATGGTTTACAGCAGCTGTTTCCAATCTTTTTTTTCGCGCACCACAATTTTTATTGCCAACTGTTTGCGTACCACTTTGTATTGTACGATTTTTGGTAGTTATTAATGCAGTAAAAAGCGTTTATTAAAATAAAATTGTATAAATAAAATAAAATGTATAAAATATATAAAATATCTTTTAATTACGTACTTCCAAAACACATTAGAAATATTTCTTTAAGTACAAAGGAAATTTTAAAACGAAATCAATGAGAACATGGCAGCTGCAAGCGTACAAGCGAGGTGATAACTGATTCAGTAGAAGTTAGTTATAACCTCAAATTTGGGTCAATATTTAATTTGCTTCTATATATTTTTTAATAAATATCATATTGGAAAAAGCTTGTGAACGGAGTTAAAAACAGCAATGCTTTTCTTGGTAATGGCGGGAATTCAATTTTCACTTTGAGCCAAATTTCTCCCAACTCTAATTGGGCAAATTCGATTCGTCTGCACGCGTTCCACCTGGAGAGGCTGCGCGTATCACTAGTGATACGCGTACTACAGTTTGGGAACCGCTGGTTCACAGAGTTCTTCTTTAAAATGTTTAAAATTATAAGTTCATGTGCAATAAGTTCAATTATATAATGCTATTGAGTTCTTGCAGCTTTTTTTTTTAATTGTAAAACTTATTCACATAAAATGATTTATTAATTTTTGAAAGATATTTAGTGAACGATAAAGAGTGTAAAATGAGTCTTTATATTGTATAGAAATAGATATTTAAAACTCTTAAATGGTTCCATAAAATTTAAAGATATATATATAAGGAATGTTCTATTTCACGAATTTAGATTTAAAAACTGATGATTAAAGACAGGTTCCAAATATATATATATATATATATAGATGATAAAGTAATGCTTTATTTTTAGCTACGGACGTAAGAAAAGAGACCTTATGTTGAAAAACTCTCAATAGTATTACTATTAAATGAATCCGCTATTTATAGCTGACTAAAACATAATGAAATAAAATGTAAACCATTCTGATACAAAGAAAAACAAAAAATCAACGCAAAATTGAGCACAAAATGTGCAAAAATTGCAGATACGTGTTTCGAGGAAGTGTCTGCAATTTTTAGAAAAATTTCACGTTGATTTTTAGCTTTTAAAAAATAATTTTTCACAAAAACGCAACATCAAGGCTCAGAATAATTTGTTCTCTTTGACTGCATTCTTTTCGTTGCATTCTAATTAGGAAGTACATTTTAACAGCAGTTCTAAGGAAACGCTTTATTTTTATACTTATTCCTTTTTTTTCACTCCAAGATGAAGGTGTGCATGGCTGTTTAATTAAGAGTAATATAATTATCTTTTCAATTCATTTCTTTTTGTAAGAAGAAAAGTACCAAAAATATCGAAATGTTACTTAGATATTGATGAATAAACAAAATAAATAACATATTTACCGCTAATAAGATTGTATTCTTTTTAGGTAGTTTAATTAATAAGAAATGTGAAAAACGAAATCAAATAGTGTTAATGCAATATAATGGCTCCATGTGACTTCACTTCTAGTAAGAAAGGACTTTTTTTAAGGAAATGTCCAAAGAAAGATACAAATTATAAAATTTTGATAAAACGACTAAATTTTATATGCATCATTTAATTATTTTATGAAATTTTTTTTGCGATTTAATGTATTTTGTATTTCTAGAATACATAAAAAACGAATGCATATATATGTATGAATATTTAAGAAATATCCACATTCTTTAATATTATAGAATTAAATGAATTATACCTACATTATTGAATATCGATATTTTTATTTTGCATATAATGCGGAAAGGAGAACCAGGATGCTATTAAAATATATAAGTAAGGTTTTGGAGTTTGAGAACATTAATTCATTGAATGTTTTCTGCAAATATTTCAAAAGGCTATAAGCTAATAGCTGTAATAATATTTTCTCATAGCTCAAGCGAATAAATAAATGACCTGCCTCCTACTCTGAGCAAATAAAGTTTTAATTACACAAATATTTTCCCTTGTCAATTAAATGATGAATTATTAATTGCATTAAACTGTACTTACATTTTCAACTATAAATTTTACGCATATATGCGTAAAATGGTTTCTTAAAAAAATAAACAAATTCTTTTACAAAAGCGAAAATACCTCAAACATTGCTGCATTGCTGCAGTTTTGGGCACATAACCTTGTTTCATTTGCGTTGGACAATTTTTTCATCAGTACATCACCAAATATATTTTCAAAAATGTTTATCAGTATTTTTAGGTCGCTTTACAATTTCTAAATCTTTTGAAATCCCCATAAAATAAAAATCTTAAGAATTTGTACCATAATAAGTAATAAACGCATGAGGGTCACAATATTTGTTATAAGAGTTATTGATTTAAAACTACGTTTCATGGTGAACTAATTTAACAATGTGATATGTGAAAATAGGATGTACATGTAAAATATCTCGCCCGTCAAACATGACTGCCTCAATTCAAAATGAATATGCACGCGTAAAGTTCAGGTATGTCAACAATTGAGCATGGTTTAAATTCTATTCGGATATAAATTCGAACTTCCGATATAACTGTAGAATGGGATACCAACTGGATATGTTTATCAGTTTAATTACAAATAGTTCTGAGTGCTTAGTTTGTAAATGTTATCAATTATATTAAGATGTAAATTACAGAGTGAATGTGTTCAACTTAGCTTACTTGGATGATATTAGAAATTAAGTCTAACTGGTTTAAATAATTTCTTAATGCACGGTAAAGAACTAAAATAAACGTTTTTGTATTTACATATTTTTTTGAAATGTTTCGTAGTATTTTGTTTCAGTTATGTAACTGTACCAAACATCATTTGTTTTGCATTGATTTCTCAGTCTTTCGGTTTAGACATGCTTAGTTACGCCAAACTTTGTCTAAACTTAGCATAAACTCAAAATTTAAACTGCTGAAATTGAATCGATAGTTACGCATCTTTTCAGTATATAATCCATCGTAGATTCAACTCATTGTCGATTCATTATTGAAATACAATTAATATATTTTCAGTGCTAGAAGGTCCCAGCGTTTTAAAGGTGCTTTGGGAACCCAGGACGGGACGTGGTTGTTGACATACTGCATAACTATCATCGAGTTGCTTGCTGTACGTTTTTAGTTTTTTTTTTTTTTGCTTATACGCTGCGTTTGGAAATGTTCTAGAAAAACAGCTTTCATACAGGAGCTCCTCATCGATCAGAAGATATCATCTGTGCGTTATTGCATGCAATTTTACAGCCAATGCATGTCAAAGTATCATTATATAACAAAATAAAATGCTTAAAGATACAAAAAAAAAAAAAAAGAACTAGGGAAAGAAGATAATAAACAATTCTGATTCAATAAATGCATCGATGAGATTTAAGTGAAGAATAATGAGTAAATATGCAAGCAATAGAACGATGCATATTATAGCGTGTCTTAAAAAGAAAATACGTGTAAAGGTCTCCAAATATGAAAAAAAAAAAAAAACAAATGCGTTTTTCTCGAAACTACTTTTTTCGAATTTGCCTACACTATAGCTCGCAGAGTTTTTGATCATTCCTTAAAAAATTTAGCACACATTTTCTTTATATATACACGCTTTAGTTGAACTAGAATCATAAACATATCTTTATTTTGCTTTTTTTATTGTAAAAAAGAACAAAAAAAAAAAGGGTTAAAAATCGTACTTAATTTTCCCATTCTAAAGTGTATATATATATATATATATATATATATATATATATATATAAAATTTCAATTTTTTGTGATGATTTTAGTTCAACTAGAAGAGACACTTGTAAAAAATGTAGATTAAAAAAAAATGACTTCAGATAAAAATTGTGACCTCCAGGACGTACGCAAACTGCCGACCCGGGTGGCGAATTACAGTGTGCAGCGTCCGATATTTCCGAGATTTTTCATGAAAAAAGTTTGAAAATTTCAGTAAATGTTCTTCAATATATCTATAAAAAAACCCTCAAATTCGCAATAAAATATATTTATTCTTTATACGCTAAAAAAATTCATGAAAATTGATCTTAATACACCGTTTGACACGTATTTCCCCCCTTAATCTTAATTGACGGATTTTTACACATTTCATACATAAAAGTACATCATAAAGAAATCTGGCTATTTTTTCATATTTGCAGATAGTTTTACACAATTTTAAGTTTGCTTGTAATATTGATTAGGTTTTAACTTTCTATTAATATTACCCACTCATACATGACCACATAACTTTAAACTTTGTTTTTAAAAAAATCGAAAAACCAACTGCTGACAACTTTTTAATTTTGCTAAAACGTGAAGGTATGACTGACACATTTTTTATAAAAATTGAAATTTTGATCCCTGTTTAGAACTTTAGACGCAATTTAGAACTTAGGAAAGCTTAAACAGAATTTTTTCTACAATGCCATTAATGAAATAAAAACTTGATTTTTGAGGTCAAAAGTTCTATTTAAAATGAGAAAGAAAGAAAAAAAAAGAGGCTGTTAGTTTTTTTTATCTTAGATTTTTCTGCCACCTACAGAAAATAATTACATTGTGAAAAATATTGCCATGCGTTATTCAAAACTTATCAACTATATTTTTTAAATGAGAAAAGTATTAACATTTTTATAAAATATTCTTTAAGAAATCAAATTCCCCTTTTTTTACTAATTTGTAGTGGTGAGGAAAACTTTAGGAAAATCAGAACTTTAAGTAGAAAAATAAAGCAAGAAAAAAAGAGAAACAACTATTATCTCTCAATTTTATTTACTACCAATTATAATTGTTTTTTTTTTTTTTTTTTTGCCTTCTAAGTTCAAAATCATATTTTATTTTTATCATTAGTGGAACATTTCCAATTAAAACGCAAATGAGGGCTTTTACTTTTTTACTGGATTTCAAAAAATAATTACTTAATTTTTTAAAATACTTTTATCCCTTTAGGTTCATTTCCGTAATTTACAGTATTATTCTAATTCATTAAATCCTGCTTTAATGTAATCGGAAATTATATTTCAACGCACCTGATTTCTTGTAAATGAAAGTCGTGACATATTTGGTCACGACTTTTTATTTGCTTCAAGAATTTTCTTTCTTTTTCCTCTCTCTTATTTCTTGCTTTTTTTTCCTTTTCTTTTCTTTTTTTCTTGTGAACTTATTATTAAGGTTTTAATTAAAAGTAATATGTCTTTTAAGCGTTATATAGTGCTATATCTGGTGTAATGTTAGTCTACGGAATCTTAACTTGAATTCGTGAAATGAAAATTAAGGAAACATAATCGAAGCAACCTTAAATAAAATTATTTCTGTAATTTATTAAAATCACCTCTCTTTGTCGAGTATTGAAGGTACGGGGGTTACCTGTGATATTTTCAGAATACAGTAGGACAGTGACTGATATATCAAATGTAGGTAATGTTCGTGGAGTTTAAATGGTCTGTCATTAATTATTTTTTGCCCCCGTAAATTAAACACGGCTTGTCTCTGGTATCTAAAAGACTACTATTAAATCAAAATATAAAAAGTAAATAATAATAGTTATGCCTAAGAATGTTTTATTTTAATTTTTTAGGTATTTATTTAATCTCTGTTTGTTATTTTTAGAAATAATTGCACATAAACTGCTCTATTAGGATATGCATGCTAGTACGGAGGCCAAAATAGTTTGCGTTTTTTTGGCTTTGCAATTTTCAGATAGACTTAAATCAGTTGGCGTCAATTTATCCATATAATAATTGCTTGGAAAGTTAAATGTAGTGTTTCTGACAGTTAAAAAAAACAGCAATTTTGAAAAAGTAAATCGTCCATTCGCCGACATAACATAATAATCGGTTAATATGAAATATACTTAGAGTTCATATAAATGAATATTTAACAATGATTAAACAAGCTTTTTTCCAGAAATAAACCAGCATTCTTTTCTGATTATCAGTGTAGATTTTGTAACATCCAGCTTTCTCTCTTTCCCATTTCACTTTAGGCTCCAATCTGTTCAGTACATATATTTCTCGGTTAAAGTTATTATCAAAAACGAAACAAATCCTCCTATGTAAAAAGATTATTATCAGCTGGTATGAAATTCATATCAAATTAGTTATATCATTCAGTAATTTTTATTTTATTGCTTCTAATAGGAAAGTTTAAAAACCACTTAAACACACTTAGTACGAGTAAAAATCTATGCAAAATCAACTATAAAATTGAATTAGACAAAAATTCCTTTCGGTATACAATTTTAAAACTGAATAAGCAAATTAATACATACAGTAAGAACAATTTCTTAGATTATTTTACAAAGATACTTACTTTGGTACATCGAAACTGAAATTGTTTATTTTATAAGAAACAAATAGCTTTATTTTTTAATCTCTGCAAAAACAAAACAAACATTTAGGAATTAACAAAAAGGTTTCATTTCTTATTAGCAATTTACACCACTCACAAAAAAATAATTAATCAAATTTCTATAATTCGTAACTTGAACCAAACTGTTTAATCAATTAACCAAAAGCTTTCGACAATTCGACAAGTGTAAGGAGATTTTTTTCCCCATTGTATTAGCTTTATATACTTTAATAGATTTAATAACTGTTATGGCTAAAAGTCGGCCCAGAATCTGAGTAATGTTTTCGAGTTTCTTAGGTGTAGACGTATATTTTTCAAAATTATTATTATTATTGTTATTATTGTTATTATTATTACTATTATTATTATTATTATACTATACATGTTCTATTTTACAATTTCTTTAGGATAAACTTTGTTCTTAGCAAATCTTTAGCTCAGCTTTTATATATTTTCCAATTTCCCTGTAGAAATTAAGGTTTTTAATTAATTGAAAAAAAAATTGAAGGTGGACATTTTTGAATTAAAAAAAAAATGTCATTTGAATCCGCTTTTTTTTTCCCAAAAGTTATTAGGTGGAAAGACAGACTTTGTGAAAGAAATGAAAAAATGGTTATTCATATTTTTGTGAAAAGTTAGGCTTTTTCAACATATTTTGATTTTACTTCAAAAAGAGCTAATAACAAATTCTCTAATGTTACAGTTATCATTCGATATACTACTAAAGATGAACGAATGTCATTTAAAATACTAATTAAAAAAATTAAAGTAATTTTACCAAAGCTTACAGTTTAATATGTTACAATGTTTTCCATAATACCGATTAATTTAATTTTCTATATAGTATAATGGAGAGTCGTAATAGTCGCCAAGTCTTACATAAGCAACATTAACATAACTAAGCCACACACACACACACACACACACGCACAAATGCACAAACAAACAAACAAAGAAACAACAAATCAACAACAACAAAAAAACAACATAAAAATGAATAAGCACGTGATAAAATCATTTATAACTCTGATACAAGCAATTGCAAAAATGATCTGTTTTTGGAGAATTAATGACTGCGAAATTTTTTTCTGTAAATTATGAGTTTCATGCGCAGTCTTCTCAACGGGTGAAAATTTACGTTTTTCATAACTTTCTTAATGGACTATAAAGATACTTAGTTCAATGCAATTTAATGCATAAACTAAAAAAAAGAAAAGAAAGAAACCCTAGAAACTACTAGAAGAATGTTAAAAAAATGGGAAAAAATCAATACGAATGTTAATACATTTTAAAAACATGCTTTCTGTATAATGAAATCCTTTCCTTTATAAAGATTTTACCTTTGTTCCTATTTCTATCTAATTAAATACCTAGCTTTAACAATGGTTCCAATGTACCATTTCTACTTGTTTTCGTTTTTTAAATTTATATTTGACTTTTAACCATTGAATGACCGCCTTTAACAACCTTTTTGCCAAGGATAAAAGTCTAATTCAATGCTTCTACAAAAGACAATAATGGACACAATAAAGGGCTGTTTTTCTGTTAGGGTACTTTCAAGAAAAAACTTCCTTCCTTGTTTCCTCCCACGCCTTCATCTCTCTCTCTGTCTTAACCAATACAAGACATTTGGAATTAATGACTGATAATGACTGCTAATGACTTACATAAGAACTTTTATTCCCAATTTTTATGTGATTTGAACTGTAAAAATAATATTAAATTAGTAATAATTTAAAAATAAAAAAAATAACAACATATTAATAAAGAAATGGAGAAAAACGTTTTAATAAAGGATATATGATTTCATAGTAGACGGAGCAGTTGCAACTATACGTAAGCTTAACTTTATTTAAGAGCTTTCATACAATGTGTATCGGATATACATTATCTCGCGTAGAATGTATTTAAACTTTCACAAGAGTGTCTGGGCTTACTGTAGTTATAATTTGAGGATTTCTAAACCACCACACTTGCATCTTTTTTGGCCTGCTCAGTAATATACAATACAGTCCGGGAAAGGAAATAAGTGTAAGAAAGGAGAAAGCATTTTGAATTACGCAGGCACGAAAACAAATAAGGAGTGTAGACTTATTTAAATTGATAAAAATAAAAATCTGATACGGGGACATGTTAAAAATAAATTGAACATTAAGTGATATGTTTAACTAATCAAATTTGGTGATAAGTAGCATATACGCACAAACTTCAAAAGTATGATTAGTAGGGATGTAGCGGATATTCGGCCACTATTCGTTATTTGGCCTATTCGGCCCTGTGGCCGAATACTGGGTAATGTCAAATTCGGCCTGGCCGAATATTGATGGACTATTCGGCCCAATAGTTCTGCTTCAGGAGAAATGAAAAAATAATAATAAATTAGTAGATTTTAAACATTTAAAATTGCATTATAATTATTGCAAAACAATACATTAGTATGTAGTTTTAATAAATACAAATTATTTAGAAAAAAGTTCTTTTTTTAAACCTTGTTTTAGGCTTGACTGAGCAAAAACAGATTTTAAAGTTGTAATAATTTATTTTGTATTTGGAATTTGCTCCCCAAAACTGACAATAGTTAATTATGATGGAGAATATGATAAATTAATTTTGTAATTATTAACAAAGTGGAAGTCAGACTTTGTTTGGGTCGACCGATTTATTGTGAATATTGGGTATGAGAGATCTGAAAAGCCTAGAATATATCATGAATATTTAAATAACATAAGTTATTGGGGTTTTCGAAAATAAAAATAAATTCCAGTTAAGTGCATTAAGTTTTAATAATAGTTATGCAAAAATCCCCATAAAATAAAAATAATTATTTTTATAACTTTTGAGATATCTTCCTAAAACAGTTTTGAGCAAAGTAAAAGTTCACTAAGCAATAGTAGTTCTTTCATTTGAATTAAATAATTAGTAAAATAATGCTAATGCTTACTAGCAGAAAACCTGTCATTTCTTTTCCCGCTTGTGGGTGAAATTCTTAGTTTTATTACATTCAAAACAATAGAGAGAATAGATTAATTTTAAATAGTTTTAAATTCTTAACAGACGGAATTAAATCATACATCATGTATTGTGCGTAATTGGTGTTTAATTTTGTGAATAATTTTTAATTTAACAAATACTTTCTATTACAATGATTTTCTAGAAATTTTAATATTCGGCCGCCGAATATTCGGCTTCGGCATGGAAGAAATGGCCGAATATTCTGTATTCGGCTATTCGGCCAAATCACTATTCGTTACATCCCTAATGATTAGTATGCCATACTTCTTACAATATTAATGAATCCACAGTGGCACTAGTTGCTTTTCCAAATTTGATAGAATTATGGCCATTAAAACCGAAGAGATCTCGTAATAGGTTTGTTTTAGGGAACACCATTATATTTTCAGTACTACTTACTGATCTAGGATTATGAATCACTGAAAGCGAAAATCGAAATGTTTACAATGGAAGTTTAGAACTATATTTTATTACTAATTTAGACGCACAATTTTAACAGCTTCTTACGAAGTACAATAGTGTTAATAAAAATTATTGCGGCGTTAAAGGGTTTAACGCTTTAAATCTCGTGTCAAAATGAGTAACCTCAAGTCTCGCGCGTGACAATTTTTCTCACAGCACCTATTTCCCTCATAAAAAAGTAGTAAATGAAATATTTTCAGATACAAAACGTGTTTATCTGTCGTAAACACCAAATATTACCTAAAATAATAATTTTATTCAAAATCTATTGTACATTTTTGAGGTTTTCATGAAATATTATGCCAAGAAACGTAAGTACTTTTTATTTGTCGGGTACAAAATGTTCCCTATGAAAACTAAAAAAGAATTGTTTTTGAAACTATGCATGTCTATACAACTATCCTGTCTCGCGCAGTGATCCTCGAAATTAAAAACAGTTTTTCAGTACATATAAATTTAAATAATTCAATAAATATACCTTGTAATCAATTTATTCATTTATTGCAGTCCATGTAGGTGCCTAGTTCAAAATTTGATAAAACAAAATCATTTTTGATAAATCGTACGAGCACTTTCTTGGTGAGAAAACCCTAACATTAAAAAAAAGTATCACCAGAGCTCTCACAGCGATAAAAACACTCACACTCGACCACTCAGACTAGTAAACGCCCCGGAAACAGTCAAAGACTTATCGATTGCGAAATACATCAAAAATCAAGAGACATTTACAAGAGTCTAGACAGAGCAGCACCTTCGGCTATTAGGTAGAGCACCAGATATTCCTTTTTTCTTCTTGGTGTGAGTATTTTGTTTACAATAATATTCCTGCCTGGAAGGGAATGGCTACCTTACCTGCACTGACACACAAATTACTAAATCTAATAAAAAATAGACATCTTTTATTCAAAAAAATTTGTTTAAATAAACACATATAATCCTTTTGATAAATCAGTAGTTTAGGATTGCTGCCCCTATTTTTTTTAGCGGAATTAAAAAATCATTCCCGCAAGAATTTAAAAAAAAAAAAAAGTCTTTCAAGAAAATTCCTGTGTACTACATTAATAAGAGTTTTGAACAAAGCCTACTAAGCAGATTTGTTTTTTAAATAAAAATTAATTAGTTAGAGAAAAGATGAATATAAGCTCCGTTGATTTTTCCGAAACACAGCAAGTGCTCACGAAATATTTTAAAATCCTTTTAAAAGTAAAAATGATTTTTCTCTTCGAATATTTACTCAATAATAATATTTCTCAGTAGTAAGATAAAAATGGTTTTGCTTCCTTTTTGTTCAACGTGTAATATTTTAAAATAATACTTACATTTAAGTTTTAAAAAAGTTTTTTGAGATGAAGGAACATTTTATGAGACAAACTTTTAAAGAAAACTCTGAACTCATTTTGTTGAGACAACTTAGAACTAGACAACTTTTAAAAGCTTTTCCTGTAATATCTAGCTGAAAACAAATTTTTCGTGATTATAATCTAAGTATGTACATTCATCAGTATAGCTGTTGCACTGATGAATGCAAGATTTTAACCAAATAAAATTGTGAAATATTCAACGTTCATGGCCTTCCACTCATCTGGGCGCATACATTTTCAAAGAATAAAACTTCAATGAGCGAGTGTATAACTTTGAATATCGAAAAGATTTAATTAGTATTAAGCTGTAATTTAAAAGCTTTAGAACAAAGCTTGCTACCGATACATTGCCGATTTGTATGTATGTGGGTAGCATGACCAGAAGGAAAGAAGAAAAGATTATTAATTACAAATTATATTAGTAACTGTCTCTTGGACAGAACAAAATTCAGCTATTTATAATTGGATTTCACATCGAGAGCATCACAAATATGCCTTCTTAAGGAAAAAAAGAGGGCTTTTGCCAAACTTATTATTTTTTTTATGGCTTTTGCCTTAGAATTTTACTAATAGTTAAGTCCTTTAGCAATGAGCAAATTTTAAATATTTGTTTTGGTCCCTCTGTTAATTGCACTTCATTGATCCTGACAAAATACAGTTGCATTACTTTCCTCTACTGATCAAAATACAACATGTTTATAGAAAGTATGTTTCAAGAAAAAAATAAGACAACTTATTTTTGTTCAGGTGTGTAGAAATGTAACTATGCAGAAAGGATTGAAAGAAATGTGAATGGAGCACATAACAAAACACAGGTTGCTCCAAATGGATGTTCTAATTTATTTAGTAGTCTTCTAAGAGCTTCGTATTAGTAGCTGTTTTGTCTGAAAGAATAATATACACTATTAAAAGACAAATGCTGATCAGTAAAATGTGGGTCTTCTTCTAACTTGGCAGTGCTAAACCTGAGACATGCTTAACAATCCCGCAGAAACATTTAGCACCTTGGATGCATTCAAATAAGTTGCCGCCCTGAAGTGTAATTTTCTCCATTAGGTTACCATTTGTTTAGATCTGCGCAGTGCTTAGCGAATGTCTTAACATGCTGGAAGCCATTTTGTTTTCCATTTGAATTACTGAGTTACATAAAAATGCATGGGATAAATAAATAAATTATCAAAGCAATAGTTGACATTAGCGAAATTATATATATATATACAAGAGACAGATGGAGAGAGAGACTGATCACTTAACACTAGAATTACCGCATTTCTTGCATACCTAGAACTACCGGGGTGTGTCATAGCTGACCCATGGACTTCAGTGATGTCATTTTTTATTTGCATGAGCAATACAGATATAAATAAAGTGTCTCATGATTAATACAATGATTTTGCAATAATTGGTTTATGAAATTTAGCTTCTAGAATGTTACTGAATATGAAATTTAGTCTATGGGTACCATAAAAAATTTAATTTCTAATTTCAGAAAAATACTTAAATGATTTGGCGGTTCGCATGAAATTAAATATAAGAATTATCTCTTAAATAATATATGTGTTAATTTGAGTTACATAATATTCAGATTACTAAAATGTTAAATCACAATAAAAATTAAATATACATGGCATTTTACTTACATTTTACTTTCCGTAAAAACATTTCACGCAAACTGTAATAGTCTTAGTTTCTTTCTTTTTTCTTTTTTTTTGCTGTGCATAATCCACACACAAATTTTGAACATTTTTCACACACAGTATTAGTTTTATTATCCTTTCATTGTTTTATCTTGCTGCGTTTTCGTTACGTTGAAACTTCTGGGATGGCCAGTGGGCGGATAACTTCTGCTTCTTTTGCAATATATTTCTCTCTTAGTTCCTCTGCTAATTTTAGAGTGTAGTCTCTTCTGCTGAGATTTGAACTTGTTGTCTCTCTATAAACTACCCATGCATTGATCACCGCTAGATCTAAAATGTTGAAGAAAATATGCACTGGCCAACGCCTTGATGCAGATTTCACGGAATATTTTGGCAATTTCAAAATTTCTTCTTTTGAAAGACCTCTCCTGCTGGGTGCCGTCGTTACGCATTTGCAAAACTGAACTGCCACTTGCTTCCGTGCAATTTTCAACAGGGGAAAGATTTGTTTTACTTAGTTTTTAGTGTGTAATATATAACTGAGATAAGAAAACATTCTAGAACATTCCAATACAGAGAGACAATAGCTTCCAATCACACAAACTCACACATCTGCCTGACAGGTGCAAGCTAGATATGTGAAAACGCCCCCTCCCCTTTTTCCCCCATTCTAAAAAGCAGGTGCCATACATCACCATACTTTATTCCTTTATAACTAAAAACTGTAGCGTTGAAATCTTTGTTGAAATAAAGGAAAAAGCCATTATCTTGTTCGGGTCAGTTATGACCCCTCACGGTAGTTCTAGGTATATAGACAAATAAATAAAAAAGTATTTATTGGGTTTCAACTAAATTCGTTTTAAGGCATTACACTAAATATTTAGGAAAAGTCAAAAAATTTGAAAGCTTAATTTTGAAATGCCGCTGTGAAGCGAGCAAAAAATCACATCTTGGGTCAGAGATGACCCGCCTCGGTAATTCTAGTGTTAAAATAGGTTAATAAATTTCTAGCCAGTTTTTATAGGGTAATTATGTTTCATGCCTTTTAAAATTGATGCATTAATTAATAGAAAATTATTTATTTCATTATATAAATTGGGTGAAGTTAATTTTCAACGAACTATTAAAAGCCTTTCGTCTAAAAATGCAAAAAGAAAAGACAGAAATGGACTATAAAAAAAGCTAATAACATGTTGCTACAAAAAAGGAAATCGCAAAATATGCAGAACATCATCATCCTTCGGATGGCAATGGTTGGTGTTGTCCAGTATATTATCATACTAACTTTATAAAGTATCAACTTTTAGGTATACCTATAGAAATAATTCATTAAAGATCTAAGACCACTTAACATAAGCAAATAACACAGGTAGATTTTCGGCAATTTAATTTTCTAACATAAAGTTTTTTTTAAATTATTATTTCGGTTGTGTGCAATGTTTTGCGTTTTATCTCAAATTATTTAAAAACTTTGGATTGACCAAGTGTTAAACAAGGCACAATCACTTTGTTTTTGAAAATAATGGCATAGTTTATATTAATAAAATCAAATTTCCCTTCTTATGGTACTATTCGTTGCGGGTTACGTTCTTTAAACAATTAAGAATGAAATAAAGTATGTTTACTTTATGCTGTCTTTTATCAACTGTTTTAAAGCTTGGAATCCCTTTTTCAATGCGATGGGGAGCTTCTAGATGCAAAACATCCAAATGAAGCAGACAGAACAACAAAAACAAAGCTTATATAGCCTAAGAATTAACTGTAAACCAATGAGAATAAAGGCAGTGTGAAGTGGAAGTAGAAGTAGTAGGAAAGGCACCAATAAGAGAGCAACAAACGAATGCAGTTGGAAGTACAGAAAGTAAAAAGGAATATCAATTAAAACAAAGCAAAAAAGACAACAGCGTGCATAAAAATGTGAAAATACATGAAAATTGCAAAAAAATAAAATAAAATACAAAGAATAAAATGGAAATAAAATAAGTACAGAAAATACCAAAACAAAAAGCAAAACAAAGTACACATGCAAAAGAGGGGGAGGGGGGGGAGAGAGAAAAAAATTGACACAAAAAAGGAAAACTAACAAGAAAACCAAGAAAGAACAACAAATTAAAGGAACTTATGACAGACCTGTGAAAAATAAGGAGTTGAGGAAGAATCATTAACCAAATTAGAACTATTCCTGTTAATATGATAAGCTTCCCAAAAGTCAAGTTCTAAAGGGGAAGAACATTTTTGAATAATTTTCGCAGAATTGAAATCAAAAGAGTGGTTGGAATTCCAACAATGTTGAGCAATGCTAGACTTATTCAGCTCTTGCTTTCGTACATAACCTTTATGCTCATTTAACCGAATTTTCAGAGCACGTTTTGTCTGTCCAATGTAAGAAAGGCCGCAACGGCAACTAATTTGGTAAATACCCCAAGTATTAAGTTGATCAACAGGATCTTTAAGAGAAGAGAAGGAAAGTTTGTTGCTAGGAGCAAAAACAACTTGAAATTGAAACCTTTTTATGATTTTAGCAATACGAAAACTTACAGAATGAAAGAATGGTAACACAACCAAATCCTTTCTAGAAACCACATGATTGGGACCAGAAGTTTTTTTAGAAAGTTTGTTATGAAAAGAATCAATTAAAGAGTGAGAAAATCCTCTATCTACAGCTACAGCTTTCAGATAGTTGAGTTCAATCTTGAGAAGCTCAGGAGAAGAGCAAATATTAATAGCACGATGGACAAGAGCATTAAAAGCCGAATATTTTTGGTTGGGAGGATGAGACGATAGTCTGTGAGGAGGTAAAGAAACAGCGAAAGGTTTACGATAGACAGAAGTTGTGAAACCAGACTCACGCCTAGAAATCAAAACATCAAGAAACGCGAGGCTACTATTAAGTTCTTTCTCACAAGAAAACTGGATATTAGAATCAATGGAGTTCATAATCGAAAGAGCATCATCAATACCTAACAAGTTACTGTCCGTTAGGACAAAACAATCATCCACATAACGAACATAAAATTGAAATTGCAATTTTTGGAATAGTTTTTCCTCAAAATAATGCATATAGAAATCACTTAAAATAGGACTAAGAGGACTTCCCATGGCCAGGCCATCTACCATAGCATAGAATTTACCATTAAATACAAAAGTGCTCTCTTGCCCATGGGTTTTACCATTCTGTGAAACGCTGTGTCAATAATTTAGTTTCAAATTCTGATTTGGTCATTACCAAAGCTGACAAGGGTGGTCAGATTGTTGTTCTTAATAAATCATCTTATGTTGAAAAAACTGATGATTTAATTGCTTCTGGTTCTTATTCTGAAATTTATAAAGATCCTAGTGACAAGGAGTTAAAAGCTATTTCTTCTGCTGTTAAGTCTGTTCATTCTATTCCTTTGATTGCTAAACGGTCTGTGATTCCTTCTGTTGCTAATTGTGCGCGTTTCTATGCTTTACCGAAGGTACACAAGGCAGGTATTCCTTTCAGACCAATTGTTTCCAATATTGGCACTGCTTCATATAAACTTTCCAAGTATTTAGTTTCTGTGTTTTCTCCACTTAGGAGTCGGAATGTTTTCACTGTTAAAAATTCCACCGATTTTGTTAAGAAACTTCATAACTTCGTTCCGAATAATTCGGTTATGGCCTCTTTTGATGTTAATTCTTTGTTTACTAATGTTCCTGTTGATGGCGCTTTGACTTGCCTCAGGAAAAGGCTTTCTGAATTCCATTTTACTTCTGTGGAAATTGAGGAATTAGTTTTTCTTACTCGTGTGTGCTTGCAACAGAGCACTTTTGTATTTAATGGTAAATTCTATGCTATGGTAGATGGCCTGGCCATGGGAAGTCCTCTTAGTCCTATTTTAAGTGATTTATATATGCATTATTTTGAGGAAAAACTATTCCAAAAATTGCAATTTCAATTTTATGTTCGTTATGTGGATGATTGTTTTGTCCTAACGGACAGTAACTTGTTAGGTATTGATGATGCTCTTTCGATTATGAACTCCATTGATTCTAATATCCAGTTTTCTTGTGAGAAAGAACTTAATAGTAGCCTCGCGTTTCTTGATGTTTTGATTTCTAGGAGTGAGTCTGATTTCACAACTTCTGTCTATCGTAAACCTTTCGCTGTTTCTTTACCTCCTCACAGACTATCGTCTCATCCTCCCAACCAAAAATATTCGGCTTTTAATGCTCTTGTCCATCGCGCTATTAATATTTGCTCTTCTCCTGAGCTTCTCAAGATTGAACTCAACTATCTGAAAGCTGTAGCTGTAGATAGAGGATTTTCTCACTCTTTAATTGATTCTATTCATAACAAACTTTCTAAAAAAACTTCTAGTCCCAATCATGGGGTTTCTAGAAAGGATTTGGTTGTGTTACCATTCTTTCATTCTGTAAGTTTTCGTATTGCTAAAATCCTTAAAAGGTTTCAATTTCAAGTTGTTTTTGCTCCTAGCAACAAACTTTCCTTCTCTTCTCTTAAAGATCCTGTTGATCAATTTAATACTTATGGTATTTACCAAATTAGTTGCCGTTGCGGCCTTTCTTACATTGGACAGACAAAACGTGCTCTGAAAATTCGGTTAAATGAGCATAAAGGTTATGTACGAAAGCAAGAGCTGAATAAGTCTAGCATTGCTCAACATTGTTGGAATTCCAACCACTCTTTTGATTTCAATTCTGGGAAAATTATTCAAAAATGTTTTTCCCCTTTAGAACTTGACTTTTGGGAAGCTTATCATATTAACAGGAATAGCTCTAATCTGGTTAATGATTCTTCCTCAACTCCTTATTTTTCACAGGTCTGGCATAAGTTCCTTTAATTTGTTGTTCCTTCTTGGTTTTCTTGTTAGTTTTCCTTTTTTGTGTCAATTTTTTTCTCTCCCCCCCCTCCCCCTCTTTTGCATGTGTACTTTGTTTTGCTTTTTGTTTTGGTATTTTCTGTACTTATTTTATTTCCATTTTATTCTTTGTATTTTATTTTATTTTTTTGCAATTTTCATGTATATTCACATTTTTATGCACGCTGTTGTCTTTTTTGCTTTGTTTTTATTGATATTCCTTTTTACTTTCTGTACTTCCAACTGCATTCGTTTGTTGCTCTCTTATTGGTGCCTTTCCTACTACTTCTACGTCCACTTCACACTGCCTTTATTCTCATTGGTTTACAGTTAATTCTTAGGCTATATAAGCTTTGTTTTTGTTGTTCTGTCTGCTTCATTTGGATGTTTTGTATCTAGAAGCTCCCTGTCGCATTGAAAAAGGGATTCCAAGCAATCCCGAAACATATGTCTGCGTTTTAATGCTCATTTGTGCTTTGATTTAACGTGAAATTTTATTTCTAATACTTATTGTTGTAAGTAGTGCACCCATCTGCTGCAAACAGCACACTTAACTCATTAATGAAAACCGTCCCATTTTAGGGACAGTCTGAAAAGTACGTCTGAAGCACCCAAAAATAAACATTTTAACAAAAAATTGTTTTAATGTATTCCTAACGGGTTATTATAAGTTTAGAAATACATTAAAACATTTTTTTTGTTGAAATGCTTATTTTTTGGTGTTTCAGACGTACTTTTCAGACTGTCCCTACAAAGGAATGGTAGGCATTAATGTCACTGGTCGAAGTTGTCTCCTGGTACAGTTTCATACATTCAGTGCACTCATCCTCGTTGTCCTGTCTGACATGGTCCCAAAGATTCAGTATTTTGACATTATTTTCTTCTGAGGTGACTGATGAAGTTTCAAAATTCAAACATTTTGGTTTTTTTTCTTTCCTGCAAGTTTTTGGTTCCCACATTTTCTGGAAGCAACTGGAAGTAATTTGGTAGCTTATCTTCAGACGTTCGCTTCTTTTTTGCAGCTGCTTCTTTCTTAATTTTTCTCTCGAATATATGTGCGGGTCAGTAACATTCGTTGCACTTTGTTTTCTTTTTAATTTTGACGGCATTAAACGGTTTGGCAAAATAGTTTATTAATAAGAATAATTGTATAAAACTAGCACATTATTAATTCTTAACAACATTTTCGTCTAAGAAAAGAAATTTGCTCACTAATTACTTTATTTGCACATTTAGTTCCGAAACGTAATCATAACATAAATCTTCAAAAGAAATAAAATCACACGAACTTGTTTTCAACGATTTATACGGTATAAAAACCCACAGTCTCTTGAAAACACAAATTATAAAGTCACGACAACTTTACCTCTTGATATAGAACTATAGTCAAAATATTTAATTAATGCCTGTTAAAGAGACACCCGTGAATTTTTATACAAAGAAATAACTTCAAAAATCAATTTAAAGTTTTAAAATATTCAAGTCTTAAAAATGTGTTGAGAGGGCATAAGTATTTTACATTTTATGTTTTAGTAAAAATTCAGAACGACCCTTTTAATCCATTAATGCAGCGAATTTAATCGATTCATACGTTTCACATGTAATTTGCAATTTATGCTGCATTACCAACAAGCTATGGGTAATAATATAATGCGCAATCTCTCCTAGCATGAAAACTAACAGGTAAAACGCGCAATCTCTCCTAAGTACAAAACGCGCAAACTATCCTATTTCGGTAGGACAGATTGCGCGGACTTTTACTTAAATATGGCTGCTTCTAGAAAGAAATGCTGGCCTTCCCACTGTTAGTCTAGCTTAGTAGCTTACGAAAAGTCGCTTAAGTTTAGAATATTTGTACTACTGCTACTCTTTAGAATTTCAAAGAACTCATTAGGAAAATTCATGCACTTACCTTGTGAAAACAATATAGAATATCGATGCTTAATCACAGACGTTCATATTAATGAACTTGCACTTTCAAGTGAACATTCCACTATTGTATTTGTACAAATAGATGGCGTTTGGTCGCGTGCACCCTACTTCTTCCCCCCGAACTCGTAGGTGCGCAATCTATCCTAGCTTTACCTTAAAAAAAGTCATAGAATATATTGAACTCCAACTCCTATTGTGTTCCTGATGCTCCTCGTGCAGCTGCGGCTGCCACTTTTAGACTTTTAACTGGGCACGATTGTCTTCGCGCCCATCTTTTTCGTCTTAGTATTGTAAACTCTCCCGTGTCTTCTTTATGTTCAACTGGACAAGAAATGACTGCTTCTCACATAGACGAATGCCCTGCATTACCTATGTTTGATTTTATTGTTGCGAAATATTGGAGAGCATGTGGCCTTATGACCTAGTGGTCAACAGGCCGGCATTTGATAAATAATAAATATTAGTAATATTCATTAAAAACTAAATTCTTAGAGAGTTACCTTCGACTTAATAAATTTTTTACACTACTTTAGCAATAATTCTTGCCCGTAAAAGTTTATTTTTTCTTTGTATGGTAGAACTAACATGCAATGTATTTAAAATAACGTAAATATAAAAGTTTTTCATAGTACTTTGAAATGAGTTTTGCCCAACGTAACACTTTAAAGACCACTTTTCTAAGCCCAAAATTTTTATAATTCTTGACTTCATCTGTGCCAAAACTGTCTGATATCACGGTAAAAATGTATTCATCTCATGTGGAAAAAAAAGGAAAGAAAGAAAAACTTACAACGTTTCAAATTTCTTTTCTTATACGCGTACAGCTGCGTAAATTTTTTTAGATAACCTTCAAGTTCTCCCGAAAGGAAAAAAGTTTTTCAAACAACATTTTTGCCCATATATTATGGTCGTGACTTATTTTATGATCATCGAATTTCGTGCCTGTGAGTGTTCTGGACGAGATTTCAAAGAACTTAAAGATAGTTGCTCGTTTTATCACCCCATTTCTGTTCAATATATCTTATGTGTTTCAAGCCCTTTCAAAGATGACTAAATTGTGCTTGGCTGTCGAGGAAAAAAAAAGTTTATGGAGAAATTATTTTAAAAGTCTTAACCAATTGTAAGAATGCATTATTTATAATGCTTTAAACACCATATGAATAAATAAAAAGCCACAAATAGTTGAGTTTTATCAAACAGAAACAAAATTATTTAAAAAATGCTGTAATATGAGAATGAACGCAAAACTTCTGAAACTAAATAGTAGATATATTTGTTTGAAGAAAGCTTAAAGAACTTCGGTCTAAGAAAACACACACACACGCACAAAAACCTTAATCAATGACTAGTATTTACCAAGAGTTAGTTCTTTCGCTATATTCTACCCAGTAAGGTACTTAAATTATTTCATCCATGATTCTTACACGTAAGAAAAAATATTGGTTTATTTTATTTTCTTTCTTTGTTCCTTAAATCTTTGCTTTATATATACAGTTTTTCTTTTCATGCTCATGTCAAACTTGTATTAATGTATTAAAATACATGGATATATGTTTATTTTGGAAGTATTCAAACCTTATGCTATTGAAAAGAAATAAGTTGCATTTTTTGAAAAAATATTTTTAACTGAATGTACAGGCAGGAAAGTATTAGTGGTCTTGTAGTAGTTTTACGACAACTGTATTATACCAAAAAGATTCATTGCACATTTCTTATTAATACGTATATTTTATAATGTGAATAAAATACATTAGCAAAATATTTTCAGAAAAATTCATTTTTAGGTTTAGTTGTCGTTTATGATAACAAAGTAAATGCATAAAATATTATGTCAGTAACGTAAAAGTAAATAAATTCTTAAAAATTGTTACTTTGAAAGGTTTTATGCATCAAATAGTTACATTTTTTTGTTATAAATTAACATTATGCTCATTTTATAACACTTGGTAACTTCAAGACTAATGCAAATAGTATGAATTATTGTACCAGTGTTACTAGTACGCCTTTTGCTACTATGCCGACTACTACGACTATACATGCTCATAATAAAAAATGTAACAAATTAATTTTAATTTCAATATTTTGCAGATTCTTTTTTTCAGAAAAATAATTTAAACTTTCAACATGTATCAAATAAAAAATAATATTTCATAATCTAAGAATAAACTTGTGAGAAGGATTTTTTGTTCTTTCAAGTTTTAGTTTATACACTTCTTTACACTAAATTTACCATTAATAATTATTTTATTATTTTCTGACAAAAAAAAAAAAAAAAGAGCGTACTTAAATATTTATTATGACAGTTCCGCAGTTCTAAGTATTTTTCTCGTAAATACGTAAACTGCTTTAATTTTTAAATCCATTAAAGGAAAAAAAAATCCGGATAACTCATGTTAGACAAAGTAACACCTTTTATAGTGAATTTATAGCTACAACGCTTAAATACATACAGACCTGAGGATAGCATGTATATGGGGTGGTGCGAAACATACTAGTGTAAATCAATTTTTTTGAAAACGTAGATATATCGAATTTCCATAATCATCTACTTTTATTTACAGTAAACTAAACAATTCTTCAAAAACTTATTAATAGATGGCCCCTTTGTTTTTTTCCCATTAAATACCGTTACATTGAAATCGTAATGCAAAATACCATTTTTCTCAGAATATTAATCGCTTGGCTTAAACCACTCTGTTACTTACCTTCTCATATCGTAATTGTAACAAATGTTTTTTTTTTTTTTCTGTTTTTGAAGTATACGTAACGACAGAATCTCGGAAATACTTTTTAGCAATATTTACTATACTATTAACTATGACTATTACTTAAATCAGATAGTGTTAGGTTTTACGTCTCAAGAGGGTATGTCCATTAATTACCTGATCTTGTACTTTCAAACGGATATGGGAATAAGAGTTTGCAAATTCGCTCTTGCGTTACAAATGAAGATTAACTCATTCTTTTTGAAAGAAACTACTTTAAGCAGAGGCAAGAATTTCCATTAGATTGCGTGTCCCTTTGGCTGCAGCTCTGATAATTATGCTCTTCTGGATGGTTAAAACGGCTTGTTAAAAAATCATGGAAAGTAAATTTCAGAATTTGTGCAAATGAACTGTCTCAACTCTTTGTTTCCAAAACTAATTGGCAATGAGAAGAAAATACTTTGTTTTCAAAGAATTGAAAGCATTAGCCACTTATTTATATTTTTCAATCGATAATTTCGTGTTTTTGAAGTTTTGCACCTCAAAACCGAATCACAAAATGAATAAATGCTATAAAATAGATAAATATGTAAGTAAATGAAAATAATAATTAGAAATACAAAAACGATTCCGTTGCATTATATAATGTACAAAATGCTTGGTTCCTCAGAACAATAAAGCAGAAGTTGAACACAACATGTGTGCATGAACGCAAGTATATTTAAACGTTAAGTTGGTTCTAAAACGTGTGTGTTGATATATTTCAAATTTTAAGTATCGAAAAAATAAGTTGCTGAATAAACTAGAAAATTTTAAAGGGCAATTTTTTTTTCTGAAAATTGAGAAAAGAATTGCGTGCTGTCTCGCAAGCAAATTAAATGCTGCGGTCTTATTACAACCCGATATGAAACATGAAATAATCTCTCTAGTATATATATATATATATATATATATATATATATATGTGTGTGTGTGTGTGTGTGTGTGTGCGTGTGTCTGTGAGTGTATTCATGTGCAAACACTCGTGATTTCCAAGTGAGAAATTCAGAAGAAAATGCTCCTAAAAATAAGAAGAATCACATGACTTAATTCAGAAAGAGTAAAAATCGCGTGAGTTATTATTTGTCAATAAATTATAACACATTATCTGCACCCAACTGTAGTAAAATAAAATTAAACATTTTACCTGTTATATACTATTTTCTTTATCCCCAGGAAAATCTTATCTATGAGTTATTATATTACCCTAATTTATTTAAGAGGTTAATAAAGTAAAGTAGGAAACACTGCTTAAAAATAAGTTCAAGTTATAAAGGGTATCCCCAAATATACGCAAAATGTAAAAAAAAAAAAAAAAAAAAAAAGAAAACAGTTTTATGTTTTCAATTGTAAATTTAAAAAAAAAAAAAAAACAGAAAGTGCATAAGATAGAGTTATGTGTGGAAAACCACATCGATGATCTGGGTAAAGCTTCACTGGCACATACACACTCTTTTGCCGAATCTGCCCATGGCTATTTTGCATAAATGTGGCTGTTCTTTCTTTGATGCATCATTTAAGCTCCTCCTTCAATGCGCGAGGGGATGTGAGCATGTTGACCTTTGACTTCAAATATTCCCATAGAAAGAAACCCAATGGTGTTTGGGGGGCCTATTCTTATCACCAAAACGAGAGTACACGAGACGGAACTGTCTCATGCAGTAATTTGATAGTCTGACAGCGAAAACACTTTGTTATATCGTGTAGTTCTGCATTTTAACTAACCCTAAACTGTAATCTGTCCAACTATTAACTTTTCTCGGTTGCCATTGCCATATTAATTAATTTTCTATTTTAACTCAAATCTTGCGTAAATTTTGGGGAAACCCTTTACATTTTGCAGTTATAAGGTTTAATTCATTTCTAGCGCTGAAGAAACATTAAAACACATATGAAAACTTTTTTTTTAAGTTCTCAGTTGTCGTCATATATGAAAACTTCATCAAGTGCCGTCATCAAGATTTATAAAACATAAATAAATTCGTATATATATTTTTTTTATATTTCTGATATAATTTAGACTTTATTTCTTCAGAATACGATTCGCTTTTTTTTAAATTTCCTATATTATATACAGTTTCAATAGGGGGTAGGAAATATTCATGCATCGGGGTAGATTTCCATGCGTCGCAAGTACTCATAAGGGTGTATGTAAGTATTGTGTCCTCAATATTATATTTCCTACTTAATTTTATTTATGATTTCAAAAGAGAAAGGCTGAAAACGAACGCTGTTGAAGGAATGGGCTACAAGCATGTAGTACTAGCTGAAGAGCGATAGCAGCAAGCTTGAGTCGCGGAGCGATATAAATTTAACTACCAGAGCGGTAGTTGGCAAGCGCTGGCAAGCTAGGACAGGCCCCTTAGTACAATGTAAAAACTCCGAAAGGCTTTAAATAAGCACTGACATTCGCCGTGACGAAGCAAAATCCGTCAGCTTGTACCTCCAAGCTCGCTTTACTTAATCAGTCGTGCCTCTGCAAGGAAAACCGTTTTACAAGTATTTGATGAATTAGTTCTAGCACGTAATTTTAAATTCTACTATACGAAAGACAAATGCATTTTAAATTTGAAAAAAGGCTATTTTCTATGCGTATAAAATATCATCTGTTGGAATAAGATTTTTTATATTCAATTTATATACGAACTTTTGAAAAATAAAATATATATCTTATATATTTGCCCGAGCATTTCTTGTTCTTCGAGCATTGTAGTAATCTCTATGCCCCGATCTCATTAATTATGAATAAGGCTAATATATATCTATATCTATCTATCTATCTATATATATATATATATATATATATCTATGTATGAAATAGAGAATATATGTATAAAAAATTAGTGGGTATGTGAAAAAACAACAATATAAAAGGCAGAACGTGGGAAATCACAAATATAAACATTTAAAATGAAAAAGAGCCTGCCTCTTCATCAGTGGGAAGGAGCAGGAAGCATATATAACGAAATATTGTCATTGCAGGTTTCTGAGAAATCCCAGCAAAGCATGTGAGAAAAAAAACTTTTATAACAAAAAATATAAGACTGGGAGTTGCAAGCCAAGTGAATAATCAAAATAATTTATCCAGTTATAAAAATAACAAAAAAAATTTTATTATTAAAAGAAGTTTCGAGTTTACGTGATACTGACTGAGTCAAAATGTAAAAATAGAAAAAAAACAACATGCTATAGCCGAAATTTCCCCTCCAGAGCCTCCAAAGCAATACGATTAAAATATAGCTTCTAAATCTACTCACCTCCCAAGGCAGGACCGGAAAAGGAAGACATTAACAACTAGCCGAGAAAGAGATGCGCCATGTAATGGCTAAGTCCGTCCGTGTCCATGTGGCTGACCTTGACTTTCCGATCTCGCTCACAGACCAACACAATATCCAAAAACTGGCGTTCCAACTGATGGACTTTAGCCAGGAATCTTCATCCCGTGTGTGTCAATGAGGTTCCGTTATGGTTATATAGCAACTGCAAAACGCTACGCCAATGTTTTAAACGACTTAATGTAAAAATTAATAAAATTCAGCGGATAATTATTAAAGTAAAAAAGGATTGCAGAGAAGGTGAAAACATTTTTATCCAAGTTATATTTGTTATTGCAGATTTTAAAATACCTGTAAAGTTGACCTGTGATAATATTTATAAAAACTTTTTTATGCAAATTACTATACCAGTGTGTCATAGTGATGGTATGGAAATTGAAGTCCTTACGTTTATCATATATGTCAATAATTAAATTACTGTTTCTAATGTTCAATGATAAATCCAAAAAGTTAGTTCTGTATGTATTATTATTAGTGGATTTTAAATTTAGACAATTGGAATAAATTTTTTCCAACTCCTCAGCAATATTAAAATTGATAACCAGAATGTCATCAATATATCTGAATGCACGTATTCTATTGTTATATTGCACTACATATTTAAATTCGTAGTAGAATAAAAAAAGGTTTGCGGCAATGCTAGAGTAATTGGTTCCCATTCCTATACCCTTTATCTGTTTTTAAATCAAGTTGTGGAATTTTAAAAAATTATTTTTGAAGCAAAAACTGCATAGATTTAGTGTAAAATCCTTATTCAAGTTAATTTCAGATTCTAGGTGAAAAAAATCAAATAATTTGTCTATTGCATGTACCAGCAGATGAATTGGAATATTGTTAAATAAATTTTCAAAATCATAAGAGTATAAGAGTGTAGGAGGGGAAGCGATTAAGGCTTTTACAACATCCGAGCTCTTGTTGATTGACCAAAAATAGCTGGTGTTATGAAATTTGTTTTTTAGAAAATCGTAAATTTGTTTTAATAGTTTTTGTAAATGTATATTGAAAAAGCTATTCACACTACCAATAGTGCAACAGATAAATCTGAAGCCGATTGGTGTTTTATGGAATTTTGGAGTCAAAAAGAGAAGGAATTTATAATTCCCTAGGAACAGAAAATTTTTTTTCGAATAGAGATTTGCATTCCTTTGCAAAAGCAGCGAAATTTTTGTAAATAGAACTGAATTCTGCGTCTACAGGTTTGTAAAAAGATGTGTTATTCAATTCGGTCATAATTTTTTCTTTATAAAATTGTTTACATATAATTGCATAGTTGTTGGCAGCTTTATCCACAGGTACAAATATGAATGATTTTTGTATATTTTTTATATAGCTTAAGTCTTTGTTACTGATTTTTTGATATTCAAATTCATCACTATTAAGATGGGTTTTTAAAAAACACATAAAATCAAGTAGTATGTTATGTTTCCATTCAGAAAAGGCTTCGAAGGGAGTGGTATATGTATATGCGGTTTTTAATATGAAATCATTAATATTGTTTGTGAAATGTATTAAAGCTTTTTTGAAATTTAACTTTCTATTTAATCTGAACTTTGCGCCGAGTGATAGTAGTTGTCTTATATTTGGATTCTCAATGAAATTGAGATCTCCAGTTAGGATATGACCGTGATTATTGTCGATATATTTATAGAATTCAGACTTATGTCATAAACAACTAGAATCGTCATTCGGATCTAAGAATATAAGACAACTACTATCACTCGGCGCAAAGTTCAGATTAAATAGAAAGTTAAATTTCAAAAAAGCTTTAATAAATTTCACAAACAATATTAATGATTTCATATTAAAAACCGCATATACATATACCACTCCCTTCGAAGCCTTTTCTGAATGGAAACATAACATACTACTTGATTTTATGTGTTTTTTAAAAATCCATCTTAATAGTGATGAATTTGAATATCAAAAAATCAGTAACAAAGACTTAAGCTATATAAAAAATATACAAAAAACATTCATATTTGTACCTGTGGATAAAGCTGCCAACAAATATGCAATTATATGCAAACAATTTTATAAAGGAAAAATTATGACCGAATTGAATAACACATCTTTTTACAAACCTGTAGACGCAGAATTCAGTTCTATTTACAAAAATTTCGCTGCTTTTGCAAAGGAATGCAAATCTCTATTTGGAAAAAAAAATTTCTGTTCCTAGGGAATTAAAAATTCCTTTTCTCTTTTTGACTCCAAAATTCCATAAAACACCAATCGGCTTCAGATTTATCTGTTGCACTATTGGTAGTGTGAATAGCTTTTTCAATATACATTTACAAAAACTATTAAAACAAATTTACGATTTTCTAAAAAACAAATTTCATAACACCAGCTATTTTTGGTCAATCAACAACTGCTCGGATGTTGTAAAAGCCTTAATCGCTTCCCCTCCTACGCTCTTATACTCTTATGATTTTGAAAATTTATTTAACAATATTCCAATTCATCTGCTGGTACATGCAATAGACAAATTATTTGATTTTTTTCACCTAGAATCTGAAATTAACTTGAATAAGGATTTTACACTAAATCTATGCAGTTTTTGCTTCAAAAATAATTTTTTAAAATTCCACAACTTGATTTATAAGCAGATAAAGGGTATAGGAATGGGAACCAATTACTCTAGCACTGCCGCAAACCTTTTTTTATTCTACTACGAATTTAAATATGTGGTGCAATATAACAATAGAATACGTGCATTCAGATATATTGATGACATTCTGGTTATCAATTTTAATATTGCTGAGGAATTGGAAAAAATTTATCCCAATTGTCTAAATTTAACATCCACTAATAATAACACTTACAGAACTAACTTTTTGGATTTATCATTGAACATTAGAAACAGTAATTTAATTATTGACATATATGATAAACGTAAGGACTTCAATTTCCATACCATCACTATGCCACACTGGCATAGTAATTTGCATAAAAAAGTTTTTATAAATATTATCACAGGTCAACTTTACAGGTATTTTAAAATCTGCAATAAAAAATATAACTTGGATAAAAATGTTTTCACCTTCTCTGCAATCCTTTTTTACTTTAATAATTATCCGCTGAATTTTATTAATTTTTACATTAAGTCGTTTAAAACTTTGGCGTAGCGTTTTACAGTTGCTATATAACCATAACGGAACCTCATTGACACACACGGGATGAAGATTCCTGGCTAAAGTCTATCAGTTGGAACGCCAGTTTTTGGATATTGTGTTGGTCTGTGAGCGAGATCGGAAAGTCAGGGTCAGCCACATGGACACGGGCGGACTTAGCCATTACATGGCGCATCTCTTTCTCGGCTAGTTGTTGATGTTTTCCTTTTCCGGTCCTGCCTTGGGAGGTGAGTAGATTTAGAAGCTATATTTTAATCGTATTGCTTTGCAGGTCTGGGAGGGGAAATTTTGGCTATAGCATGTTGTTTTTTTCTATTTTTACATTTTGACTCAGTCAGTATCACGTAAACTCGAAACTTCTTTTAATAATAAAAAAAATTTTGTTATTTTTATAACTGGATAAATTATTTTGATTATTCACTTGGCTTGCAACTCCCAGTCTTATATTTTTTGTTATAAATTTTTTTTTCTCACATGCTATGCTGGGATTTCTCAGAAACCTGCAATGACAATATTTCGTTATATATGCTTCCTGCTCCCTCCCACTGATGAAGAGGCAGGCTCTTTTTCATTTTGAATGTTTATATTTGTGATTTCCCACGTTCTGCCTTTTATATTGTTGTTTTTTCACATACCCACTAATTTTTTATATATATATTCTCTATTTCATACATATATTTGCAACTGTTTAAGTGCTGCCTCGTGCGCCTTTTCACAGTTTGATTCACTTTATTAACTTTTGATTATATATATATATATATATAAACCAGCAAAGCTCCCTCTCAGTTTCGGTTAGTGATATATTTCAAAACCTTTAAATAATAATACCCTTTTTTAAAAAATATATTGAATGCCATTTCTTTTTATGTTAATGCAATATTTTTTTAAATGGAACACAATTTTTGGCCCTATAATTGGTAAGTACGGGCATATACGAAAAATAATAATAATAAGACATAGAACACAGTATTCGTAAGAATGGGAATAGTATTTTTGAGTGTCGAGTTTACTTACACAAATTTGACACAGATTTTTTTAAGCAGAATTTTCTTAGATACATTATAGTACTAGTCAGGGAGACACCATTTATACTAAAACAATAGTAAAGGTTTGATAATTACAAGTAAATGAAATTATAAAATAAAAGTGCAAATTTGTTCTCGTATTAGACACAACGCTATGTTATCACATAGACATGTCTGTTGCGTTCATCAAAGATTCCAGTATGTTATTTCCCTATAAAAATCAAATCAGAACGTAAAATAAGCAAAGTAACATGTAGATATGTTGACAATATGTTATTTAAATATAATTTGAAGTGAAAGTAAATAAGAAAACACTTGTGTTTGCTTGTACGATTTAATATGCTTGGATGTGGTGAAGTATTTAAGATAATCGTTTCTGTGTTCAAATATATACTATAAAATCAATGCTATAAAAGTAAAGAAGTGTATTTGGTTTGCTTGTTCAAATTCTGTGTACTTGGTATACAAATGCTTTCTAAGTTTTGATTAGTAAACATGAATTCTGATTTATCAACACTTCATTGTAAATACTATTCAGTAGGGTGTCCCTTATATGGATGAAAATTTTTTTTTTTTTATTTTCGAAACGCATACCCCCAATTTCTTTTTAAACTATCCAGACTTACTCAAATACAAAATTTTATCTTCCTACATCAAGATTAACCCGTGCCGACTGAGCTTTGAAGATTTGAAAAATTCTGTTTCTCACCCTTTCCGTTACGTAACTAAATCAATTGAAATATTTAATAAATATCGTTACACCTTAAACAAATATTACAAATTAAATGTTTTTTTGATGTTTTTGGGATATTTGTTCGGGAGCACCTAGAACCCAAACACTGATTTTTAAAAAAAATTACAAAAACCTTCCCGGGGATATGCCTAATAGTTTCCCAAATTTTCACCGCTGTTGGATGTAAATGTATGGTTTTTAAATCTATCGAGTACAGACAGACAGACAGACACATATTCATTTTTATGTATACAGATTTATTAAAAGAAGATACAATCACTGATTAGCAGGATATTTCCTTTTGAGGGTTTCTTTTTTACAGTCTGGGTACAGATTTTTATGCTCTTGCACACAGCGTAGCAAAAATTGCTTTTGTTCTTCATTAGCAGTGATCAAACCATGAAAATCTTGCATAAGTTTTACAGCTCTTTCAGCTGTATCATTAACTGCTCTCAAAGAAAGAACTTTTCTTTTCGCTTCTAAATAGGCAACATCATCGGCCCACGTAGCGACGGGTTGCTGGAGGAAGTTATTATCGATTTTCAATCGAGAAAATAAATTTGTGCTCTTCAAAGACACAAAATCACTTAATGATTTAGCTGTAACAATGGATGAGGCAGTATAATTTAGTTTAGAAAAAACGGAATAACAGTACAATAAATGAATATTAAATTAAATATTGAATTTAAACTTACCATACAAATAATCAGACATGTCTTCTTTTGATGGAATGTATCTCTTCCCAGAATCATAAAAACTCTCTCTTTGTAAGTTCACTACAATGTTTTCCTTGGTTTGTTCACTAACTTCATCATCAAAGAGCGACAAAACGGTTATTTCTTCTGACAAGTACCAAAGGTGTTGACTAAACTTGCTCAGGGCTGCTTTGGAGATGAATTTGTCAACAGTTTCATATTCTTTAAGCTTTTTTAAAAAGCACAAATCTTGATTTGGTGCCTTTACCAGCACACTACATCCAAGCCATGGTTTCACATATACAACCGCAATGAATAAACAAACGTCTTGAAGAGCTCGTTTATCCTTGGCGCTGATTTTTAACTGGGATTGCAACAAACAAATTTTTAAATAGTAAATAGCTCTAGCCATCCATCTTGCTTGATGCATCGCTCCAGGAGGTCTGATTTTAATTTTTTTCTCTTTATCTCCTCCTAAGAAAGTAATAGATAGCTCAACCAGTTCTCGATAATCGTCACGTACGATGGTTTTTTGCAGCTCTTGATTATAAAATGTCAACAATTCTTCAATTGTTACATCACTAAAATGTTGTTTGACAATATCGGTGCATGTTTCAATAGCAGCAGGATTAATATTTTTCCAGTTGTCCCTAAACTTTTTGAACATTGGGATATCAGGGCTAGTTGTGACTTGCTGGATTTTTGTTTCAAACACACATTTTAAAACCAGTTCATAAACGTGATGGCGGCAAGCAAAGAGTAGTAATTCCCTGTCCAATTTTTGTTCCAAAAGAATGCAAGCTCCTTTCACTCGCCCTGTATTAGACGCAGTTGTGTCACAGCACATTATTTGTACTTTGTCATCCAGGTTCCAGTCATAAAGTGCGTTTAACATTGCTTCAGCTTGATTCTGGCCGGAAGAGCTCTCTAATTTGGGCACAGCTAGAAGTTGTTCCTTTCCTCCAAATGAAATTAGAATAGGCAGGCGTTCTTCTTTAAAACTTCTCACGTCCAGTCCAGGTAATAATTTTCCATCCCAATGAATGGTCACCATTTCGGGCATATTATTATGGAAATCTGATTTTATAGATTCCGCTCTATCTTTTCTAGTCTTAGTACGAATGCGTTGAATGGAAGATTTGTTTATCGGGAAATCTTCACAGCTAAGATCTAGCGCTTCTACTACAGCCTGGAGTATATAGACAGAATCCCTTATGCTTAATTGGCATCTATCTAAAGCTGCAACTAACTTAGGCGAGATAAAGTCTCTCCTTCCTCTTTTCGTAATAGTTGCAGAACATACCGTTTGAGAAGTGGATGGTATGGGTTCCTCAAGGCTTTCATCAGAGCTAGTAGATTCATCGTGATGTCCTTGCCCTTGTAAAACATCTTGTGTAGCAAGAAATGAGGATACACTTTCAAAACACATTTGCTCATGCCTTTTTTTCTCTTCTTTTAATTTTTTCTGTCTTGCCCTTTCTTCTTTTTCCGTTAACTTTTTGTCTACACCCGCTAAACATCCGGGACGCCCTGGTTCTCTTTGTTTTTGTAAAAATATTTTATCTTCTTCTATTTTTATGCGCTCTAAAGCATCAGCGTGTGCAATATCAAATAAATTATCTAAACTACTTTTAAATTCCTCCTCACGCTGCTTGTAAACATCTTCAATTTTTTTTGAATTTTTTTGCAACATCCTCCAAGCATTATAAAGATTTACAAGTTTCTTTACGCAGTTAGGTGTAGCTCTCGTAGGGATTCTAGCCTTTTCCCAAAATATAACGCATTCTCGAATGGCAAGATTTGCGCTTTCACTAACCGTCAATTTAACTTCGCGAATGTTAAAAAAAAGTACAGCTAGAACTTGGCGGTTAGACGGCAACTTTGCGCCTGTTATTTGAAAATTTACATCACCAACTAAGAAAATATTTTTTTTATTACTTCTTAACTCCACAGTCATTTTTTAAGTGTAACACATACGTATTAACCACAGCAGTAACTAAGAACAAATGACAAACAGCGAGTAGACGGCCGCTGCGAGTACAAAGCGAAACGCAACTGTCGCCTATTTTCTTGGCGCCAACTCGCAATGAATTCTTCGTCTGAGGTTTTTCTCCTGGCGGTAGCACAGTACGAACATGTATGAACATGATTCGATGCAACTCGGCACGGGTTATTGACGTCCAATGAAGGTAAAAATTTATTTCTGAGTGTTTTAGAAGCAAATGAACAAAACTAAGACCTATGCGTTATAAAATGAATACTTTGAAATATAAGGGACACCCTACTATTCAGCTTTGCTTGAAACGTTGTCTACATTAAAAATCGAAATGATATTAATAATAATAACAATAATAATAATGAGAATCTTACACAGTGAAATGCTGTTACAACGAGCTCTAAGGAACATTAAATATTTCACTACAACGCTACGTGAGTTATAACTGAATAAACGTTATCCTACAACATTTCAAACAGAACATCACATTGTTTTGTTTTCTTTTTTTCATGACGGATATTTTGTTGTATCGGTGTTCACTTAACGAGATTTCACTGTATGTATGGTAACATTAATAAATTATATCCAATAGTGAGGAAAATAGTTTATTTTTACTGGTTGATAGCTTTTCGATTCAATTATGGCTATAGTTTCATTTTTCATAAGCATTAATGCTTTTAGCTAATTGTAATTGTATTGGGATCGAATTGAAAGATTTCTTCTAAGTGCTCTGATGCTCAAAGAGTTTTTGTTTCCTTTCTTAGAGTAATTAATGAAACTTTTACCTTGAGAAGAGCAGAAAATAAGAGTTCAGTCCTTTCAAGTTTTGATTACTTTCGCAACTTGTTTGACTAATTCCTACCCATTTAGACAAATTCCATATAATGAGGTTAAGTTAAAATATATGATTAATATTTGCACTTTATGTGTGTGTTTAATATTTGAAATTCGTTAAAATTACTGTGGGTTTCATCAAGTATTTGCAATTTCAGCTCAAAAGCAATCTTTATATATAGCGAAAGGTTAACGTAAAAGATGTCAAGTGCATGATTATTTAAAATTTATTGCTTAAAGAAAATAATACTTTACAGGTTTTAAAGGTTTCAAAAGTATTTTCACAGGTTTCAAAACAACTTTTGGAAGCCTACTTTCTCATAGACAAGAATATAAAAAGTAATTAAAATAATAATAAAGAGTATGACGGAAAGTTTAATGTATCGCGAAAATGTCATAAGAAATTTAAAACAATCTTGTAAAAGTAAATTGAATAGTAAAATATATATCAAAGAATAAAATAAATAAAAGTAAGATATTGAGATGGGAAAATTGTGTACTGTCTATCAACCCACCCCCACGTCTGTTAACCTATAAAGATACTGTTCGCTTTGATGTTTTTGTTTTTTATTTTGGTGTAAGTGGTTTGGTTCGAAAGATCTGGACAAGGGCACTTCATTCCCATGTTTTGCTCCTTTTATTTGAAAAAAAAAAAAATGATAAAAAATAAACCTTCAGTTTTCAAGTTTAAACAAAAATAACAACGTCTATGGGGCAATTTTATGCTTAAGCACATTCTGGTGTTATTCACGGATTTGCTTCAACAAACTTTATTTAAACGAGCTTAGAATGTAGAAGATGTACAAGCAAGAAGTTAATCCGGAACAAAACGAGCCAACGTTTGTATAAAATATTTTGTTCTAAACTTTTTAAGGATAATTTTGAATGAATGTATGAGTGAAATATTGAATCAACAAATAAAGATATGATTCAAATAATGAATAAATGAGGGAATGAATGAATAAATGAACAAAGGACGTATTTAGTGAAAGAAATAAGGGAAAATAAATAAAAACTGAAATAGTTTTTCCGTATAACTATTGCTAAACTTATAGTTGCTATCAACCTATAGTCTATAGCTTTAGTAAATGTTATCTAAAGTTCACTTTTATTATAGTTATAGACCACAGGTTGACCGAAGGAAAGACATTTTGTATACAAATTATTACTGATGTGATTTTTTTTTGCATGCATAATTTTTAATATTAATATTTTTAATTCTTTCTTTAGTAGCAGTTAAAATATTTTTTTGTGGAATAAAAACAAATGTAGGCTTTATATAGTTGGCTTAACATTAACACATTTTATGCAAACCGTTTTTATTATTATTCATTTACTTTACGTATGAAAAACTTTTTATTAAATTATTTATATTTTTTTCTTCATTCAGTTTATTAACCGTTGAAAAGGTAAACATTTTAAATAATTGAGAAAAAATCCTAAGAAAAGACAGAAAGATAGCTAGATTTACAAATTTGATAGTGGTAGATTCGAAAGTAGTCTCTTATTGTTCCAGAAATAACTTATTGGTTATAACGCGTTTATAGTTAATATTTGCGCAAAATGCACTTTTAATATTGCTGACAGTATGATTTTAATTTACTTCATTAACATAATGTATGAAATACAATCAAATGCATTAGGGTGTAATAAAATAATTTATGTATTAGAATAAATACAGACAATATCGTTTAATTCATTTCATTAACATTTTGTATGAAATACAGTTAAACACATTAACTCATACGAAATATGTACTAGAAAATAATTAAATGCACACGGAAACTAAATGTAACGCATAGACGACGTAGATCTATTCATAACTAATAACGCAAGTTTTCTTCATAAAAAGTGAAAATTAGTTAAACACTTTGCAGTGATATTAAAAATTCAATTTAGAATGTGTAAATGCAAATTTGGTTAAACTTCGATGACCGTATTAGGTATAAATTGTCAAAATATATGCTACGATAACTAAAAAAACTCCATCAAGAAGACACTTAAGCATTTGAATAATGTATAGATTCATCATTTTCGAAATATTATAACTTGCTTCTTATCTTCCAATGCGTACTTATTTTTATATTCCAAACTTTAGTTTTACTTCTTTCTTATATTATTTATGGAAATATTATATTATTCACAATCCAATTTTCCAGATTTTATCCACACACATAATACATATATGAAAAACAATGGTAATTGTTATTATAAAACCTTTAGCACAGTAGATGTCATCTCTTCCTTATAAATATTTCATTCCAAAGAATTTAGGAATACCTGCCAAATGAATTTTTAATAACAGTTAAAAATTAGTTTATTTATGTTTTTATTTGTTTATTGCTCTTGTTGTTTCTGAGTGAAATTGTCTATAAGCAAAGCTGTTTATCTTCATTCAATTTTATGTTGGTCCATAGACTAAAACTTAACATGAAATAAGTTATTTTCAGGGAACATATTTGTGCATCTTGAACGTGTTTCTGAATTTAACGAGAGACTTAGGATATTTAATTTAAAAAACATGTACGCATTGAGTTTGATTCACATGAAATTAGAAATTACATAATGCGGAAAACTATTGGCTGTTCGCGAAAAGTTGCGTAACTGCTTGTTTACGAAAAAAGATCATTTCGCGCTCTGTATTCTCTTGTCCTTTATCTGAGCTGAATAATTTTAATAAAATCGTGTTCGAAATACTAAACGATGTTTATTTAAATAAATAGTTTGAACAACCAATATCATCTTTAATCAAGATTGAAAGTCCTCTAATAAATCCAAGCTCATTTATATTTTGGAAAATCATCACAATTTGTGTTTCCGTATAATTTAAAAAGCTTATTAATCGTACATTTTGGTTTTAATTGATCATAAAACTCATAACATGTATTATTGATCACGATGCCTTAATTTTAATGGAATATCATTGCTGTGTTTTATAGCAATGATAAAATGGTTAAAAATTATTTCCAAGTACAATGCGTTGAAAGGGGAATTTAATGCTGCTTTAATAGTCCTATAAACCTGGGTATAAGCTGTTAAGTTATCAATACATATTTTAGGATGTACTCTATTTCTCCACTCCAGTACATTAACATGCAACGTTAAATTATATTGACTGTTAAAATATGAGAAAAAAAGCTCCAAAATAGGTTTTTCCCCTTCCTTTTTAGCCTACTTTCCCGTAAAAGTAAAAAAAAAATAATAATAAAGCATAAAAGAAGGCTTAATGTATCGTGAAAATATCGTTAGAAATAAAAAAAAGTCAAAAATAAGCTAAGTAATTAAATAAAGATTGAAAAATAAAAATTTGAAAGTAGGGTTTTGAGATGGGGAAAAAGTGTGTCTGTCGGTCTGTCGGTCTGTCTGTCGGTCTGTCCCCCCTTCATAACTTTTGAACGAATTGTCCGATTCAAAAAATTCTTTTTGCATTCGAAAGATCTCGGCGAGGACATCTCATTTCCATACTTTATTCGAACAATTCAAAAAAATTTAACATTAGCGCCTATGGGCGAAATTGAAGCAAATTATGTAAACTCTGGGTACAAGATCCAAGTTAAAATGAACAAGCTCACTGGAAGAAGTTCTTGGCGTGATATATTTCTTTGAACAATTTTTGTTCATTTTTGAACAGTTCAAAGAAAAATTTAACATAGTGCCTACGGGGAAATTTCAATCCTATATAAATCCTGATCTAACTTACCGATTTGCTTGGAACAAACTTTATCGGAAATCTCTTATGACGTAGAACATGTACAGATAAAAAATCATCCAGAACTAACGAGCCTATTTTCTTATGAAATTTTTTGATCGGGATTTTCAAGAATATTTTTGAATTAATGAAAGATTAAATGAATAAACGAAATAATGAATGAATAAATGAGTGAATAAATACATGAATGACTGAATAAATAAACGATTGAATGAATATGTATTAACCGTTGAAAAAGGTATATTTGAAGCAATTAAGAACTAAAGCTAAACGAGAAAGAGAGAGAGAGAGAAGTAGATTACAAATTTGAAGCTGGTATAGACGGGAAAGTAGGCTCGTATAGTTCTAGACGGAACTTCTTGTTCTTATTTTACTACGAGTGTCATTGTATCATAACTGCATAGAAATTAATTTACATTCTGAATTCGCAATTCTGGACTGATATTGAGAAGCTTCAGTTTTGCATCTTTGCTCTAGGAAGAGTGTATTGGTACAGTTTCCAGTTTATGGCAAATTGTGCCGCCCACTTCAAAATGTACAGTTTTCACGATTTATTCAAGGATGAATTGCTACTTTTTGAGATTTCTTCTTCTTATTTTTTCAGAGCTCTACTGTATGTTGTTGTTGTTGTCGTATTCTCGCGCGAAGCGAGGAAGAATGGGTGCGCTGCTTCTGAGTCTAACGGGGGCCTTATAGGCAGGAGCCCGACTTCAGCCCCAGCTCTACTGTCTACTTTCGTTATGACTCCCGGATAAAAAATATATGGTTGCTTCATTTTCAGAGAGAAAATGAAAATCTCTCCCCTTCAGAAACGCACATGCAGAAAGACAGAACCCACTCAAATGATTCGCATTAGGTGCTGGGAAATGCTTAAGAAACCATTTCCTGAAAACTAAAAAAAAATGCAATCAAGACTAAAATAGGTGAGATAAATAAAATAGAGGTAACGCAGGGATAAAAGGGAAAAGGTGACACATTTAAAATGTTTAATGCAGCAAAGAGAACAAAAAAAAAAAAAAAAAAAAAGGAAAGATAGAAAAGAAAAAATATATTTACCTGGAGGAAAAAAAAGAGCCTTAGGTGATAACCTTTAACAATAAACTCTTATAAATTTAAATTTCGGAGAAACTAGATAAGTTCTTGAAGCAACGTGTCAGAATCAGTGGTGTTTGTCAGGGTCGGATAATTGCATTTTTTTCCCTTCATCAGAAATGATTTTTTTTCCGCTCTTTATTTTTAAAAGATCCTTGTGTTTTCCAGTAAAATACTATTTGCACAATAGACGTTTTGGAAGTCCCAGGCCTCTATCTTTCTTTTTTTCTACATTTTAGTAATCTTAAGGTGAAGTTATTACTCAGTTCTGATTTACAGTTTTCGATGATTTCTGCATGCATTTTGACTGCCATACATTTACTTGTATTGTGAACCAATTTCTACTTATTTATAAATATAATTCCTGTTAGTATAAGAATTTCATTTTTATTGAAGCTGTAATAACTTCACGCTAAAATGAAGTTGGGAAGAAAATTTTTCTTATATTATACTCTTCATGATATATTTTCTTAATGTGTACTATTTTTTTATGTAGATACTCTATTAAACTATGTGTCAATGATTTCCTTGAAAATGATGCATTTTGGTTTAGTTTGGAGATGAAAAAAAAGTTGTATTTTTTTATACATCTATCTCTCTTGCTAAACAATTTAACTATTTCCCTAACCACTCTTTTTCAGAATTGTCTTCGAAATGCTTCTATATTTAATAAGATCGTAAATTGCAATCGTAATTAGATCGTAAATACTTCTGTGGCGTCTTTTGTCAGTTCATTAGTTTTTACTTTACTTTTGTATGTGCTTTGTTCCAGTTTAAATTTACACTTTATTTGGTCTAGCTTTTATTTGTTTCCTAAGTTCTAAATTTTCTTTTATTTATTTGTTCGCTTTGCTTACTCAATTAAAGTTTTTTCCGTGTATATTTTCTACCGAGAATATTTTCTGCATTATTTTTTTAAAAATGAACGTGTTATTATTGAAAAGTTGTGCGCATGCGCCATGTTTCAAGAAGAAAGCTTTAACTCATTTACCTTCTTGCTACTAGTAACCTCATACATAACATTGTGTATGTTTCGTAGCACAAAAAAATTATGCTTTAAGCAAATAGCGTATCCAAAGGGAATAGTTCTTTACGTTAAACATATCACTTAACATATATATACATTTATTATATTATAAGATATAATAGGGAGAAATAGAAGTAGTTCCAACAATGGAACATCGCAACAAGCAGGAATGCAGCAGCACCTACATTAAGCATCGACACGTATGTGTACTCATTCATCAAAGAAACACTTTCGTTTAATTTGCTCTCCAATAGTAGAATACAATCAGTCAAGTTTGCTTTTTCTGCAGTGCTAGAAATCGAAGTGAATTCTGGGGAGAAAGGAAGAAATAGTAAACGGAAAGCATTTTATTACTTACTTACTACTTTCTAAAGAAATTTTAAATCCTTAAATTAGAGGGAAAAAATATTTCGAATTGTTTAAAATAAAATGTCGTGAGTGAATTAGTACTTAGGATGAATATCAGTACTATTGGTAGAGTCGTAAATTAAATAAGTGCTCTAGTAACAATTCAAATTAGATCCATTACAAAATTTAAAAGAACTCATTCACCCATTATGTAATTTCGTTCCTATTTCCAATTTACGAACGTTAAACCTCTTCAATTACATGGTAGTGAAACAGCCTTTTCAATCAAATGTAGTAATGTAAACTCGGGGCTTCAGAGATTGAACGTAATCCTTTAATCTGGTGAACCATTCACTAAACGTAAAATCTGTTATGTATCATCCTTACTTATTTCACATAACATAATTCCATTTGAAAAATAAAGAAGTGGCTAATATTTTGAGCAATTCTATTTGCTTCTATTCAAAGCAATAGAGGTATTTTTACACAAATTTTATCGCCTGTGGAAATTTAAACCAATTAAGAATAATTATCCGACCGTGTAATAATGATTAAATCATTCTTTAACTTTAATGAGATGATTAAGTACTTAATTGTTTTATTGAAATGAAGCTTTGAAGTTTCAGGTGCCTTTTCCGTTATTAAAAAAACTTATATAATCTTCAATGAAAAATTTGATGTATTATTTAAAAACTAATAATTTGAGTGTTCTGTGATATTTAAAATTATTGAACTTCTAATTACCTGAAAATTTATTTTACTCAAAGATACTAAACATATATAAATAAAGACAAATAACATTTTGAGATGGAAATTATATATATTTGAGATAAATAAACTAATTATAATGCATGAAGTTTACCAGTGCTCATTTGTAAACTCCATTGTAGCCTTGATTCCAAGAACAAATTATTTACCCCGTTAACTTGCGCAGTTGCATATTGAAAACAATCAAACTAAATTTTAGTAATTCCGCTATGAATATTAAAGACCGCCACGATGTGTTACGTAGATGTGTTAAATTGATTTCCAATAAATTTAACAGCTGCGTTGGTAGGCTGAAAAGAAATGCACACAAATTTAAAGCACACTAACATACACAAATAGGAAGATCGGTTAAAAAGCAATTTAATGTACAATTCATAAATCATCACCATTAAGCTGGACATATTTCGCGTAATTTCGTCCATGAGGAATTCTCCCTACATTTTTGGAATCCCAGACGCGATATATGCCTTCACATTATCCTCCTAAGGTGTAATAATTTCCCTTAAAGTCTCTCTTGAGTAGGGGAAAAATAAAAACCACATTGCGCAAGATCGAAAGATTAAGGAGGGTGTGGAAGCGATTGAAACTTCAGGTTTCGCAGAGCCCTATAAGTTCTGCGCGAAGAATGTGGTCGGTCTTGGTCATCTTGCAAGATTACAATGTACAACACGAAAAATGTCCTTCAGATGAAAATGTTTGTTTCTCATATATTTTTGGCTGAAAATTAGGAATCTGCAATATTTTTTTGCCTATCACGCACCATTTTCCCAAAAATCCCCATTTTAACTTTTTACGTATTTTCTCGATAAATTTGTATGCTTTCGTAATTTATTGACTTAATCTCTACTAATAATTAAGCAGCAAGTATGTGTGTGTCTGTGTGTCTATCTGTCTGTCTGTGTCCGGTGTAGGGCCCAGACCGTCCAGCGGATTTTCATGAAATTTGGCACGAAATTAGTTTGTAACATGGGAGTGTGCACCTCGGAGAGTTTTTTCTGAAATTCGAATTTGTTCTTCTTTTATTCCAATTTATAACCAAAAGTTTCATAAAATAGTTATTTTCTATGGGAAGGAATTATCGCATCGCTTCGAGCTTGATACCGTTGAAAAGCGCGTAAAAAACTACCCCGGAAGAAGTTTCGCTCTACGCGCGAAAATTCGAAGCCTCTAAATTACCTAGAAAAAAAGTTATAAGCATTTTTCTCAGCAGTTCGAAATTATTATCGTTCGACTATTAATCCTTTTTAGCCTACTTTCCCGTAAAAGTAAAAAAAATAATAATAAAGCATGAAAGAAGGCTTATTGTATCGTGAAAATATCGTTAAAAATCAAGTAAAGTCAAAAATAAGTTAAGTAATTAAATAAAGATTGAAAAATAAAAAAATTGAAAGTAGGGTTTTGAGATGGGGAAAAAGTGTGTCTGTCGGTCTGTCTGTCGGTCTGTCCCCCCCTAATAACTTTTGAACGAATTGTCCGATTCGAAAAATTCTTTTTGCATTCGAAAGATCTCGGTGAGGATATCTCATTTACATATTTAACGTTTTGATTTGAACAATTTTTTGTTCAATTTTGAACAGTTCAAAAAATTTTAACATTATCGCCTATGGGTGAAAATGAAGCAAATTATGTAAACTTGGGTACAAGATCCAAGTTCCCATGAACAAGCTCACTGGAAGAAGTTCTTGGCGTGAAATATTGATTTGAACAATTTTTGTTCATTTTTGAACAGTTCAAAAAAAATTAACATACCGCCTACGTGGAAATTTCAATCCTATATTGTTCCTGATCTAACGGACCGATTTGCTTGTAACAAACTTTATCGGAAAGCTCTTATGACGTAGAACATGTACAAATAGAAAGTACATCCAGAACTAAGGAGACTATTTTCCTATAAAATTTTTTGATCGGGATTTTCAAGAATATTTTTGAATCAATGAATGAATAAGCAAAAGAATGAATGAATAAATGAGTGACTAAATACATGAATGACTTAATAAATGAATGATTGAATGAATATCTATTAACCGTTGAAAAAGGTATATTTGAAGCAATTAAGAACTAAAACGAAACGAGAAAGACAGAGAGAGAGAGATAGCTATATTATAAATTTGAATTCGGTGTATATGGGAAAGTAGGCTCGTATAGTTCTAGACGGAACTTCTTGTTTCTTTTAACGAATTAAAATTTATTGCTTGCGGGTTTTAGCATTTTGAGGAGCAGCTGATTTTTAATTAATTAATTTATTTTTTTGGATTTTGATTATTATTTTTTTAAAGCGAATTGAAATTTATTTCCTGCGGCTAACAGGGGGGTTGATAGTTTTATTTTGATTTCCTTATTTTGACATGTATTTTACGGGACCATTTTCCATACTGCAAAGGGGTTTTTAAAAGAAATGTTATTCTTTATAGTGATTTTTGTTATTTCAGCTTATTATTACTATTTATACTTTAATTTATTTTTTTTCTTTTCGCCTGTGAATTAGCACATATGTTATTTTCCTATTTGAGCTCGGATGAAAGGTTTATTCCGCTTTCAAAGCTTTGCTTGCTGCTGTTTGTTTCTGCAAGATACAAAATTTCGTCTTTCTCTTTTAAGCGGGGTCCAGACGCTACGTTTTGCACAACTTTTTGTCTCCGCAGTTCAACACGTTGCAGATAAAACGTTGCGTATAGATTGGAAAAGTGCGCAGTTTTGAGTCCGGCGCTAAGACTGTACAGTTGCAGCTATAACTGAGCTAGAAAGCATAGATGTCTTTGAACTAGCATCCTTTTCCGATTTATTTTATTTCTCAGTTTCAATTCGTCAGGCGACAATGGCCGACTTTCGGCAATGTTCTCCGGAGTTTCTCACAAAATTTATTGCATTATGCGAAAGTTTCCCACACATTTGTCGTTCCAAATCCAAGGAGTATAGTGACAGGGATAAAAAGTTGGACTCTTATGAGAGTTTTGTGGAAAAATTCAAAGAAATTGATGCAACCGCAAACAGAGAAACAGTTGTAAATAATTAATTCTTTCAGAAGTGTTTACCGTAAAGAATTGGCTAAAGTTATTAAATCGATTCGATCTGGGGCTAGAGACGAAATCTACAAGCCTTCTCTCTGGTATTTTGATTTGTTACATTTCCTAAATGATCAGGAGACACCAAGGCAGTCTAGGAATACCACGGATGAAAATAAAGAGATTGCAGTTGTCGAACCACCCTCAGAACAGGCAACAAAAAATATTTATTTTATGTAATCATTCGACCACTTTGAACGCCGGGTACTTCTGAGACGTTCCAGTGTTTTTTTTTAACATGACACTATGCCAAAATTGACCAGAGTAGTACCTCCTTCATGACGATATCGCACAAAACTGAGTGAAATATACAAATATCTCTGCACCATGTAGACGCATAAAAAACTGCAACGTTTTCATTCAGTATTAAGACTGCGTAGACAAAAGGTTGTACAAAGCGTAGCGTCTGGACCCGGCTTTAATGTCAATGAATAATAGATAAAAATTAATTATACTAAAAATTTATTAATTAAAGCTATTATAATTTATTATAATCGTCCTTTTTGTGGGGTACTTGAACTGAACAAACAAAATGCGTTTTCTTTCAAATATTTTCTTTTTTGTTTCGTTTCGTTTCTTTGTTTCCTTTTTCCTTTTTTTATTGTGCGTGTTTTGTAAAAAAAAAAAAAAAAACACTTAAATGTGTGGGCAGCTAATTTTTAATTATGTGGAAGGCTATACATTTTAATAAAATGACATAATTTACACCTAAAAAGTTATTACTATATACACAATGGCAAACCGACTGGTCTTTTTATTTTTTAACACGGGCATAGCCGTGCGGGTACCGCTAGTTTAACATAAATTATATCTTTCTCATTGGCTGAGATCATTATCATTTGGCGACCTCTTTAACGAACTTGGCTACATTAGCGACATTTTTGCCAACAAAAACTTTATCCACTGTCCCGAAGTTACAAGTCATTTACAAAGCGACAAAGGTATTTTGTAGACTATTTTTCAGAGAAAGAGGAAATCGTATGCTGCAGTGAATGTACTATTTCAGGCATTGGCACATGAACACAACTCAGCAGAGTGGCGCTTGTTTATCAGTGCGTATCTCCTCCGTATAAGATCCCCCCCCCCTATTTGTTCTTGTAGCATCAAACATTTTATTGATTTCCAAAGTCATGACAGTATATAGGAAAGAAGCTATTACGGTGTCTTCTACTTGTTTTTGGACATTCAGTTTTTTTTTTCGCTGGATAAAAGGTTCGTTGCAGCTTCGAAACACGTGTCGGCAATAATTCTGGAAATTATGTGATTTACTACATGCATAAATTAATAATAACATTTTTAGTATCATAATTCCAAAAATGTTGTGCTTTAAAAATGTATTCAGCTTAATACAGTTGATATTATCTTTTTTTGTACACTAAGGCAACATTGTATCGGACTTTATAATTGTTATCAACGTCAGTTAGAACGCTCAACAGGAATGTATTTATGTTAGGTATTAGAAATTTGATTATTGCATAACGAATTATAATTGATGAATTTTAGTGTATTTTATTTGTCCTGTTTTCTAAAACATTGTTGAGCTAAGAATTCATGGCACATGTTCATTGTTCATGGCGCACACTTTCTTTTTTTCGCTACTTTATTTTTCTCTGAGCTACTGAATCATGATTTTTCCTTTTCTCGCCAGTGACAAAAAGGGGGTGAACTCGACCTTCTGTCACTTTCACGCCCGATTTACTACGGACGTCGTAGAAAGCTGTCCAGTTCTTAAGCCGGTCGGAGGGTATAAAAAGCCCTGACCACTTCGAAACGGGCTCTTCTCTTCCTCTTTATTTTTCAGCCTCTAGACAGGGACCTCCGTCCCGGGTTCCCTCCCGTTTTTCCACAGGTACCTGACCTCGGAATTCCCTCCGTGAATCTTAGGTATGAACTCCCAATTTATAGCAAGGGTAATAAGCCCAATTAAAGTTTTCTAAACCCCTTTTCTTTTTTATCTTAAATCCTTTCTTACTGTGTGCCATGAATTGTTTTTTTTATGAGATGCTGTCTATGTTATGCTATGTGTAGCTTTACTAGTTTTTTGAAATTGTTCCAACATGGGATAGAACTTTCATGCGGTAAACTAAATTATGTAAGAATAATAAATGTTATTTGGTTTTTTTGTAAATATGAGTACGTTCTAATAGTCTACCAGGAATCATTAAGTAGAACCTGTTTACCAAATTTTCAAAGATTAGCTATAACGATCACGACCACCCCGTTATTTCTTCCCCCCCCCCTTTATTCAAAACTAATATTTAACATTTATATCTTGCACAAAGCACAGTTGTAGAATCAATTTTTAAAATTGGTGTGAAATATCGTATACTAAGTTTTAGAAAATGCCTCCTCCTGTAACTGTGCTACGGTAAAATTTAAGCGCAATCCCTTCAAGAATATTGCTGATAATAATAACAGATTTAATAAAACTCTTTAGGAATAAATTTTCGTTTACAAGTATTCTTACACTATATATATATAACTGAGGTAATCCCCTTTAGAATTCTGCGACATAAATCGTATTTACTGATCCTGACGCTTATTAAAGATGCTGTTTGAGTTCGAGTTGTCATGCTGTAAACAAATTTCCATGAAATTCAAGTGATAAAAAATTTAGAAGTCTCGTAAATTAGGAGATGTCTTCTCATATCCACTTTGAATAAGCTGCAACATTACAATGAATACATTTTCTCCTCCTTTTTTTTCCTTCTAGTTGTCTCAATTACATTAAACAAGTGGACCCGCCCCATGTTCGTCAACCCTCAGCCGGAACAGAAAGCTGTTGCATTCGGATCGCTTCACGTTCCAAGCTTGTTGCGCTTGCTCGCTAATTACTAGTTTCTTGTAATCTAGCAGGACTACAGTCATGTGATCATGTATAAAGATATGAGTAGCATTGGTGTCTATTTATTTAAACAGTCGATATTAATTCAACGATTAAAGTTAAAATTATGATTAAATCATTACTAATACATCGTCTTAGTCAAAACACATTGCCTTCTTTTTTAGCTCGTCTTCTATAAATACAGTCGTCATACAGCTTAAAATTACTCGCTTTGATTTTTGGCGTTACATCTTTTACCTACTACTAGCTGCGTCGGCCGGAGTTGCACGGGTTACCTCAAATATTGCGTCATTTCTCGGGTGAATATATTGTTTTCCTTCTTCATTACAATTCCTAAGAACATATAAGAATTAACTCGAAAAATATCGTCCACGCTTCAAATTGGTCTGGAATAAATATAACCTCCTTGGCTATGCAAGCGTTCAAACTTTGGACTGCTTACGCTGTTTCTTTCTATCGCTTCGCTCGCGCATTACAAACTGTTTTTGCAGACGAAAAACTGAACGCTGCCAGCAATACCCCAAAATTCACGTACATTGTTTAGTTTAATGAAGGGCAAATACAGAGATGCCTCAAATGCTAGAAACGTTCATTAGGATTTGTTCTAGTGTCAACTCATTTGATTTGCTAAAACGACAACTGTATTGTTGAAATAGCAACAATGCAAATAAAAAACTGCAGTTTTAACAAAAAAATGCTGAAATCTTTATTCTAAATTAATAGTTTTAAAAAGCGTGAAAAATACATGAATCACGTTTCATCTATATTAACAATTAAATATTTAAAATTAATGTTTCCATTACACTTAATACCAATCATTGCATTTTCTAATTAATATATTAAACTTAGTAAAATGAAACGCCGTAAATCATATTTTTTGTACCATTTTCGGTCCAAATCGAGCTTTCAGAATGTGCAGTTTTATTTCCCCAATTCACTTTTTACCGTTATAATAAAATCATTGTTTAAGAATGCCTTGGTTTTTTTCATATTGCTTAGATCGAATTGAAAACGGGAGAGTTCAAAACGAATGCACTGTTCGAGCAAAATCGTTGAAACGTTGATTTGAAAGTTGAGCGTTGAGTTGAGGCATTGTCCAGCAGAAAAATATCATTTTTAAGTAAAAATCATAAACAGGAAACAAACGAGACATGACTGTGCACACAAACTTCAAGCTTTTGTGAACCATTAATATGCATGCACAAGAGGCATTTGACTATAAAAAAAGATTCCAATGGCATCATCAAAACACCAGTTTGTTGTTTACTGAACGTTGCAGGCACGGTTTCGTCGTGTAAGGCGCGGGCTTCGTACGCCAGAGGTCGTGGGTTCAAACCCGAACGGTGTCGGTGGATGCTCAAGATGCAAAAAATCGTCTGCACATAAAGAGCCTTTGAATATATATTTTGCTTAGATACTCCTTGGCTGAATTAAATTTCCAGCGCAGTTTAACATCGTCCGAATCCTTAGTGCAGTTTCGCGTCGTCAGAGTGTAGGTGCTTCACCTTCCAGTGAAGAAACTAAACGACTAAATTCTGATGTGGCAGTGGCATCCGCCGATAGTGGTGCTACTTGAAAGAATGGATGCCAGTTTCCGGGGAATGCAATAGGTCTGCAAATGTTAAAGAGCAGTACGCTGCTCATGTAGAAAGAAAAAGAAATGTTTACCTACTAAACCGTACTTTCTACTCATTTCGGTAATCATGTCAAAAGTATTACAAAACCAACTAAATTCCCTTCTTTGCTCATTAGTCATTATCATATAACATAATTTCAGAGTGGTCTAAAGAAGAGCAACGAGTTTTTTTTTTTACAATTCTTACATTAATGAACTAATTTCAAAAATTATCTGAACAGGTTTTTTTTCTTATTTTGCTTCCTCCCATCAAATGTATTTTTATTTTCAGAAGGGGAATCAACTATCACTTTCAGCTAAATTTCATCGTGAAACATTTTCTGAACATAATTTTATATAATAATAATTTTTCAAAGGAGCCCCTGCCAACCTTCTGCGGAAACCTAGGGTTCCGCGGAACACACTTTGGGAAACGCTGATCTATCAGCCGAGCCCGCTTCAAGACATATCAGTTTTAAAGAACGTCCCGCTTATTGTGCCAAACTATAGAATTTTGTTTCGGTGATCCTTGATAATGGAATATCCAGTTTATCAAAATAGCTGTTAGCGGAAAATTGGCTATTCCATTAAGCAGGCTTGACTGTAACATAATTGTCCGTATTTCACTTTCCGATTACTTAAAATGTATCTTTAGATCTCTCGAACAGTGTGACGTTAAAATAAATCCAAAATGCATCTTTACTACTAAATAGCTAATAATGAGGTTCACTTGTTTTGTTGCCCTACGTCCTTTCAATGTTATAAAACATTTCTTGCGTAAAAATATCAATCACTTAATCACAAGCACTATGGTAAATATTTACAGTAGACAAAATAAGAAAAAAACCTTTTATCATTTCAACACATTTACGTAAATAACTAAGTACATGTATCTGAAAGAAGTCGAATTTATAAAACATGTTTGATCCAAAAGAAATAAAAATGAAGTATCAAATTCAATTTCCAATCGGCAAGTAAAATATATTTTATTTATTTCGGAAGAAAAAAAAAATAATTTATGTATTTGTTTATTTTTTCAGTAACTTCATTTTCTATTTTGAAATCTTTTACTCTTCTTTTTTTTTCCACCTAAAATATCATGTTTTAGCGAAGGATGTTTACTTTTACTTCATACTTTTTTACAAGTCTCTGGAGAAGCGTGTGCATCATGGAATGAGCGAAAATTAAAAGAAATAGATAGGGTAGATATTTTAGTAGAGAAAGGTATGGCATTTAAATACATTTTTTTAGTTTCCTGGTCTTGAGATTGTATTTTTAAAAAATCATTATAGTCTCGAAAGTTTTTTTTTTTTTTTGTTATACGGGGGTGTATTAAATGAAAATCTTAAAAGTGCTATGAAGTTCCGAAAAGTTGTTGGACTGATCTGATAGATGGCAGGGATGTTCCTTGAAGTTCACACAATGACCACCAGGTGTCTTAGTAACCTTTTTACACACACTAGCAGTAACATCAGATACAATATGGCTGCACCGCTATCAACATGCACCACGTTAGAACAGCAATCAGTGATTAGTTTATTGAGTAGTGAAGGTGTCATACCAATAGCTATCCATCGCAGGATAACAGTGCAGTGTGGTGATTCCTTTTTGTCACTGCAGTAAGTGTATGTCATCTGTGATGGGTTTCTATTGGTTTGACACCTTCACTACTCAAGAAACGAATCCCTGATCGCTGTTCTAACGTGGTGTATGTTGATAGTGGTGCAGCCATATTGTAACTGATGTTACTGCTAGTGTGTGTGTAGAAAGGTCACTAACACACCTGGTGTTCATTGCATGAACTTCAAGGAACATCCCTGCCATCTACTAGATCAATCCTACAACTTTTCGGAATTTTATAGCACTTTTAAGGTCTTCATTTGATACACCCTTGTGTATATTTATGTTTATCCCATTTCATAATTTTACTCGCAATCAAAAGCAGTTCTTTTTTCTTACTTTAAAACGTTTCTAAAATAAATTGCAAATTAAAGAATAATACATGTTTAAAAAAATAAGTAATAAATAAAAGCCTAGCACTTTTTTCAATTATTTATTATTTTTATTTATTTTTATGTACGCGAACATTCGGGCCAATACTTAAGATTAAATACCTTAAGAACAGCAACAAAAAACGAAATATGCACATTGATTATTGTAATGTAGACACATCACAGAATATGTAATCTTGAAAAAAATATTATTTAAAATTTCATGAACACAGTATTTTAACTTAGTTATTATTTGCTCCGTATCTGAGAATTATGACGATTCCGATTGAAATAACCTGTTCCTATAAAACTGAGTTATAAAATATAATCTTAACTCGTAAATTAAGTATTAACTCGTTGTCAAATTTCTATTAATATTTTGAAGAAAAGAAATAAGCTTTTCCTTATTGGAAGAAAATAGAAATATTGTTTCAATATGACTGAATATTTATTTACGATCTTTATTATTTAGAGCCAAAAAAAGTAATGATGAAAATAAAATAATATAAAGTCATATTTATTAGAAAAAATATTTTACCTGGTTATTTTCTTTTTAATTCCTATTTTATTTTTTAAAAGTTAATAATATACATTAAATCTACGGGAACTCTTTGTACAAAAAATATTAGTGTTTAATAGAAGAAACGTTATATTGTCAATTGCCGAAATTTTCTCAGCTATCAAAGCTGTCTAATACATAATGAGGGTTATAAATAATGCATAAAAATATTTACAATTTTTGTTTAAATTCTGAACTTGACTTCGGAATTTTATGTATAAATAAATAATATTTTAAAATTATATTTATGTGATTTTTTTATATTCTGGATAAAATGAGAATATCGTAACAACAGTAAACTTCCATAAAAGCGTTCCCTATAGTGCTGAGGAATATAACACATAAATCCTTCTATCTGAAATATTTTTATACCCTTATATCCTCTTGAGTATAAACTAATTTTTGCAGCTGGTACGCTCTATAAAAACCAGTTAAACACTTTTGAATTGAAGCAGCGCTTTTCTAAAAAGGATTTTTTTTTTCGTCTTCGTTTTGAGAATTGAAAGGAATATAATGGAATTTCTTTGGTTTAGTTTTTATTTTGTTCTTATTGTTGTAAAATCGCGCGCATTATTTGGACAATAACATATGTAATAATGCGAAGATATTTTTTTAACAACCCAATATAGCCTTTAACATATAACAAAATAAATAATGTTATACTAATTTTGATTATTTTCGCAAATGCCAATGATCAATATTACACTCAATTTTAAAAGCGCCCGTTTGTAACATAGTTCTGCATAGCTATAACGTAGTAGTTGCAACCACCTTTGTTTTCATGAGATGTGTGTGTGTGTGTGTGTGTGAATGCGTTATAAAATTTTATTTACAGCAAAGTAAACATTTATTTTATTGATGTATCGAATAGAACCGAGATGAATGTATTTTTTACGTCTCTTAGATGCAACTATGGGTAGTTTTGTAACCATTTATCTTTTCTCTGAAACTGAAGAAAACAATAATCACGTCTAAACTGTTTTCTCCCAATAATATGTTTTTCCGGAAAATCTCCCCGAAGCTGTTATTATCAGTAGTTTCAAACTTGTTGTGTAAATATTATATGTGGAGTTATTTGTGGCTCAATAACTGATCTTACTAAATTTTTGTGTAATTTTTCAAATTTAAATACAGTAAATTGTTTAATTAAAAGGAACATGTCCTCAGTATAAAGCGTGTAAAATATTTCTCTTATTTAATAAAAAATGTTTAAACTGACATTGGGAAATATGTATAAACTTGATAATATTACAATGTTTTCAAATATTCCATCATTATACTATGGACAGATTTATGTCACTAAAATTTCAAAATCACCTGTTTTCGTTAAAGGCCGTAAAACGGGGTGAACAGGAACAGAGGGGTGAATCGGAATATAACTTCCCGGTCACATAAAGAAATTCCCCATGAAAATGCGAGAGGAAATTTTTAGTTGCAAGTTATATTTTTTTGAAAAGTAATTTCACAAAGAGTTGGGGGACTCAAGGTTTGTCATGCTGGCACCACCGCTGCCTTAGCAGGAAGTAGAACCCTAAAAAAACTTATTTTACTCATTTGAAAAAATTCTCTTGTACGTACAAATCTTTTCGAATTTTTAAGACTTAAATTGGTGTTTTTTATTGAACACAATACAAATACGCCGCGTTTGATTTTAAGCATTACTAATACTACATCGTGTGAAAAATGAAATATTTTTTGTGATGTGATAGGTTTAAAATTAACGGGGTGAACAGGAATACATTTATTTTCGATTTCAGAGAAAGAAGGAAACTATACACAAGGCCATCCATTTTCTGAAGTTTACAACTCCAATTATTATATTCAAGATATTGACAAAGAGTTCACATTATTTATAACTTCGAAAGCGAAACCATATTTTGAAATCTCTGAGAGCCCCAACTTCCAAACAAATTTACTCCTCGGGCTCCAGGGGACGTCCTTGTCGTTAAAGTGTTTGAAAAAAAGTCATACAGTCTCCACATGTACGTAGCCAAAGTCCTGTACATTGAAGACCAAGCATATGAGGGAACATTTCACAGAAAACTCCCCTATACCCGGAAATTTCTCCTTCCAGAACGGATCATAAGGAAAGTTCCGACAAATCACAACATCCAAACGTAGCCTAGTTTCAAACACGTGATAACTTCCGAGAACGACATCAATGAATTGAGTTTGCATTAAATTTTTATATACCTGAAATATAATACGTTTTTAATCAATTTTTATCTTCCCTGAGTTCAATGCTGTTTTCGAATTAAAAAAAAATCGTACCATAATTTGTATAGACAATAAATGTTGGCGTTCGGTAGTAGTTACTTGTTCCTATTTTCCAACCATCATTAATATCTTTTTTTATTACGTTTAGCAAGGTCTGATCGATACAAATAAAAAATTTAACAGCGGTTCCGAGTCACTCCCCGCAGACGAGTGAACGCAATTTTAAAAATATATAAATGTAAAAACTCATAAAAATGTAAGTAGTTTTTCTCAAAACTGCAAGAACAAAACAAGACCCAAGTTTCTAGTCAAGAGAAAAAAATAAAAATAAGTTAGTTTTCTTTTCTTTTTTTATTTTTTTACGCCTTCAAAGTCGAAAAGTTTTCAATTTGCCCTGTTTTACGATACTCATCTTTTCTCCATTGCTATTAAATTTCATTTTTCCTATTTAGAGGCATAGTAGAACCACGGCCGCTCTTTTCTTTTACATAATGTTCGCATTTTATCCAAAAATTTATTATGTTTAATTACACATTTATGACGCCACAAAGATTTTTTGAACACTAATCCTGCAAGCGCAATCAAACCATGATTTGGAAGTATGAATGAATATACAGGAAACAGAAAATAAATTAGAAACTTTAAAAACAAAAGATAAAATGTCCATTGTTCCAATTGATAAAATTTTAAGTAGGTTGTATGGGAAGTTATATCCTTTTTGATCCGATTATCACAAAGGAAGATTTACCTCTTTTTAGGGTTTAAGTATGTAAAGGCATTTTCCAGAAGACTTTTTTTTATTTATACGTAAACTTAACTATTTTAATAGGAGATACACACAGAAAAGAAAAATGTCTTATATGATGAATTTAAACAAGAACAGGGAAAATACCATCTGTTTGAGATTTTGAAACCATAAATGTTTCCAACAAAAAATAGTTAGAGTAGAATATCTATTATCCAAATCGCTTTTATTGCAAACCCTCAACCGACCTACATTTTCCGAGGCACATTAAAAAGGTTTTTTTCTTTCCGGGGGGGGGGGGGGATTTGTTCTCTTAACGAAAAATTATTTTTGTAGCATTTCCCCCTGCAATTCAAATGTACAGCTGCAGTTTTATAGCCACTGGGTCTTTAAAGCAACGTTACCAGAAGCTGTTCGTTAAGAACATGTTTTTCGTAGGGGATTGTTATGAAGTTTATGTTAATGAATTTGTAGAAGATTAATGAAGCTTCTGTTGACGAGTTCATGGGAGATTGTAATGAAGCTTCTGTCGACGAATTCGTGGGAGATTTTATGAGGCTTCTGTTGAGGAATTCTGGAAATCTGAGCCTAAAAAAGAGTGTATATATGATCAGTGAAGCTTGGGATTCATTGCAGAAGCAAATGGTCCTCAGAAGTTGGAAAAAATTGCTCCAAGTTTAACCAATATTCAGTGAATATTTCACGAATGAACAGCACTCTGCCGGATTCAGATTTGTACGTTATACCTGGTTGGCTGATTCTACAGACATAGGGAGAAATGCAATCCTGAAAACTTCCAGTTTTTTGGGGCAAAATGTTTACTAAGGTAAGAGAAGCGAAACAACTTCTGAACTTCTGATCAAATGTTATTTTTCAAAATACTCCACTGAAAACTTGTAAAACAGATCATTTCGTATTTTAATTATATACACAAGTTCAGCTGAACGTTTAAATAATGCCCTGGCAGAAATTCACAAAATGCATTCGAGTTATATATATAAATAAAGTTCCTCTACTTTTTAATTTTTTTTGTTCAGTATTACTTTGGAAAAATAAATAATGCCCTTTAATGCCATGAACTTTTAAACACTAAGAAAACTTGATGACATTAAGGGGGTATTCTAGTGTAGAGGCATGAATATCGCCCGGTTTTTGAAGCGCCGTGCGATGAAAACTAAAAATAGTTTTACCATCCATTTTTTATCATTTGTTTATTAATGTTTTATTATTACATAAAAAAATTAACTAAAATTGACAGTCAAAGTGGGGGATCCAAAAAAAGAGGGTGTCATGGCGTGCTTTATTCCAACCCTCCTTATGATCTGAAAAATATAAAACATACGGATTCTTAATTATTATGGATGTGCCTATCGTATGAACATTGGACAAGTTTAAAAAAAAAAAAAAATACAAAATGGCGGCTGTTTGATTTTTTTTTTCCTTTTTTGCATATTTTTTAACAATTCCGAATTTTTAAAAATACTAAATGAAAAGTTATAGTTTTGGGCAACGTTCACACGATAAAGGGATGTATAAAGAACATTCGCACCAAATTTGAAGTAAATCGATCCATTAGAACTCGAGATACCTTTACCGCCAGCTCGAAAAAGTGGTTTCGAGCAAAACGCGTTCAAAGTTTTGAGACAAGTTTTCGGCAATGTTGCTTATAGAATGGTACAGAATACTTACATACTTTTAATCGGCGATTCCTGCTGCATATAAGAAACCTTCCTCTACTTCAAAATTCTCATTCTCCGATGTTATTTGGTAAAAATGAGCAGTTCTGCCCTCCTTGGACGCCTCTGAAGACCGGAGTTCCGAGCGCTCGATACGCGAGCTTCGTCCCGTCTTGCTGCAAAAGCATTTGCTTCTGGGCCAACCGTGATTTCCATAACATGCAAGATTTTTAATATGGGTATAAAACCTTTATTAAAAATACTAACTGCGAAGTTTGGCCCAAAACTAACTTAAGGAACTCACTAAAACTCAAAACTTACTAAAAGGAGAATATTCCAACAAAACCAGTTCCTATGTCTTTCAACTAAATATAGATTTAAAAGGGATACTATACAATAAAGATTTTCTAAGGAATATTAAATCGTTGTGACACGGGAAAGCCTACCGTCTTTTGTTGACTTGTAGCGGTCGGACAAGAACCGATGCCACGTCACTAAAACGGCTGTAACTCATGAAATAATAGGAATTTTGAAAAATCCTTTCAATGGCATATTCTTGAATGTCTAAACTTTGGAAATATGAAAAAAAAAAATTTTTTTCAATTTTTCAAAATTCTACACTAGAATACCCCCTTAAGCCGCCTATGAGTAGGGAAAATGAATATATTAATTACGAATTCGGAAATTTATTTCTAAATTATGAGATTTTTAATCATTCGTTACTGCATTTAGCACTAAAGAACAAAATAAATGTCTTAAATTCCATTCCATCGATGATTTAAAAGAATCTGCCTTCGATGTTATGCATGTCAATTAAAAAGTGAGAATAAATAACAAAAAAAAAAAAAAAAAAGGATTATTTTATTAAAAAATATTTTAAATTATTTACATTATTTTACTCGATTCTATCCATTTCTTTCTTCTTGAAAATATTTAAGAACCGTATCGGGTTCCAAAGAGCTCTTTTCCACATGACTTACTCCCTCGGTCTATTTAATGTCTTTTAATTAGATTAAATGCGAATGATGAAATTAGAGTCCATCTGATTTAAATCTTAGTTTTTTATTGTTCATAAAATATGGTTGTCATTCCAATTAACCAAGGGAATTAGTTTGTTATAATTACATAATTAAGTAAAATAAACTTTTCTAGTAATCGTCAAATCGTTTTCTTTAAGGAATTAATGAACTGTAAGTGATTTTTAAAACAAAGTAATTAAAATTAGAATGAAAAAAAAACAGGGTATAATTTAAAAATACTATAATTGATTCTGAACTAAGAAATTGGCGAATTCACAGGACTTTTTTTAATTCAAGTATTTTGCTGCAGAATTTGGAAACATGTTGTTTAACACTGCTTTTTATTATCATAACCCAATTCATTAAACAAATAGCATATATATATATATATATATATATAAACTCATGTTTGTGAAAATTGCAACACTATGAAGGACTTACGTGAGTGAGCTGAAATTTTCAGGAAATGCAAAGCAGCGCATGATATGCAAATGATTAGAATTTCAAATCCGCAGCGCATGCGTATGCTGAGCAGCGCCCTCTGAACGACGGATGGATCCGAATAAATAGACGGCTATAGCGAGGCGTGTAGGGTTATCGGTGGTTATCTGCTAGTGGTAAACGTTAGCTCAATCTTTACTTATGCCTCTTCGACGAAAGAGAGCGAGATTTGAACAACTTACAGAGTTTGAATGGGGGAGAAACACCGGCCTTCGTGAAGCTGGATTGTCGTATCGTGCAATAGCCGCTCGTGTGCAGCGTAACAGTAGCACAGTGATGCGTGTTTGTAAGCAGTGGACGGACGAGGGTCGGACAACTCGGAAATCCGGGAGTGGATCCCGAAATGTGACGTCAACTAGCGATGATAGACATCTGGTCCGCATGGCGCGGACGGATCGTACAGCTTCCTCTAGAAAATTGGCAGCACTGTGGTCAATAGCTACAGTTGTTTCATTGTGTGCTTCATCAATTCGTAGACGTCTGCTGCAGCAGGGACTGCGCGCAAGGACTCCTTTATACAGGATCCCCCTCATGCTAAACCATTGCCGCCTGCGGCTACAATGGGCCAATCAGCATAGGGACTGGCATGCTGAATGACAGCATGTCGTGTTTTCTGACGAATCCCGATTTAATTTGTGGTACCATGATGGCCGCACTCGTGTCAGACGCTATGCCGGTGAACACCACCTTCCGGAGTGCATTATCGAACGCCGCAGTGGACGAACACCCGGAGTTATGGTCTGGGGCGCCATAGCCTATCATGGACGATCTCAATTGGTACGGATTGTGAGCAATCTGAACAGCAACCGGTACATCAGTGAAGCTCTACAGCCCCAAGCTGTTCCCTTCCTTCAAAGCTTGCCAGGCGCTGTATTTCAACAGGACAATGCCCGCCCTCATATTGCTAGGACTGTTCAATCCTTTTTTGCAACGCAACAGGTAAAGCTTCTTTCTTGGCTTGCGTATTCCCCGAATATGTCGCCAATTGAACATGTGTGGGATTTCGTTGGTCGGCGTCTCGCTCGTGATCCTCGTCCTGTTGCTTTTGCAGACGAACTTTGGGTACGCATACATACAATATGGAATGCTCTTCCTCAGGCAGACATTCAAAATTTGTTTGACTCCATGCCACGTCGTGTAGCAGCACTTATTGCGGCGCGTGGTGGCTATACAAAATACTGATTCCGATCTTTTGTTATTGTTTAACTGCTTTGAAAATTTGATCATTTATTTGTACCACTACCAGTCAACTGTGTATTAAATTTCATTCAATTATGACGATTTCTTCATGGTGTTGCAATTTTCACAAACATGAGTTTATATATATATATGTATATGTATATATATTATATAAGTGTGCGTGTTTGTGCAACGGTTCTTAATGATAAACAGAAAGTATAAAGGAAGGAATTATGTTTTTTTAATGATAATTATAGTTTATGCTACCAAAATAAAATAGGTAATGTTAAAGATTAATCATAAAACAAATTTCATCTCACTAATAATTTGTACCAAAAATGCTGATAGCTGTTGAACATACTCTACTCCTAAAAGGAAACATTTTGCACTTTTCAACACCACCTCAGAGGTAGGACACAATGGTGCGTTTTTTAAAAAATGTATTATCACTAAGAGCCCTAATCCATGAGCATGAATAGAATTCCCGTGAGAAATCAGATAGCATGACATAGAGATGTTAAAAAAAATCAATTTTAAATGCCCATGAAACATATGTAATACACAATGTAACCCTTTCTCTCGTAGTGTGATTACTCTGACCAAGCGAATTATGCGCACCTTCTAGCCTACCATTCAAGTCAGTAGCAAATGTTGCTAGCACCAAACATAGAAAGAAACGAGACACATTTTTCTTGCAGAAAAGTACGTTTTCTTAAAAGTACTTTTACTTGGAGCCGTTATCTATAGTATGCACATAAACGAATAAACAGTGCCAACGGGTTAAAACGCCGCTACAGTGGGGATCTTGCCTTTTGCACTTCAACGAGTTACCATTCAGACATTTGTTCCACCCTTTGAACGGTGAAACGACTGGGCCTAAGTCATTCATCGACCCAATTGGCATCCAGCTAAGTAAATGTGAAAAGCTTCCAATAGTGGAGTTTGAAACTGTTGAATGTGAAGTACTAGACATTCATCCCAAGATTTGAAGCAGAGATCAGCAGTACCTGTTAGACATTTGTTGTACTATAAAATCAGGTAACTGGTCTGTGGACTTAGGTGTTAGTGAACTACGCCTTATTTCACCCTCACGATGGTTGACAACAGCTAACAGAGTTTTGAGACTGTACGTAAGTGTGAAAACCCCTGCAGCTGAGCATGAATGTTAGTATCTTTCATTCTCAAATCATAGATGCCGGTGTGGTTCAAAATAAAAAAAAGCAAGTACCTAACAGATGGTCCTGGACACATTTTTGAGGTAATCAAATCCACAAGATTTCTACCAGATAATTTGGTTCGAGTGGTTGATCCTGTGATCGAAAGAAACGCAGTTTTTGCCCATCCAGAAAACTTGCTGCTTCGGAGGATAGTGGATAAAAGAAAGCACATCAAAGGCTTCAGGAAAATTATGAAAGCAAGAATGTTAGCATCCAACACAGAATCAATAAGGTATTTTAGTGTTCCAAAAATAAACTTTCAGGCAACCGACTATACTGAAATAGTTGATTGGAACACCACTGCATTTACACCACCACCATTGTTACAAAGAGTATCTGATGATGAAGTTTGAGCTAAAATCACTGCCGGGGAAACTCCTGACGAATGGAACCTTGGCAAATTTCAGTGTCACACTCAAGCTGTTGAAAGCTGCGTGAAGTTAGTGATTGAAACATCTAAACAAGTATCCGGCGACAAGAACCAAGGTGGTTTCATAAGATCCATCTTTGCATCTGGACCTTAGATGCCAAAGTTTGCCAGCAAGTGCAGCTTCAACTTACCCTTTCAAAAATAGTCAGTAAATTTTGCAATTAATGCATTTTATTTTGTATTTTTAGTAATTATGCTACTATAACAAAAAGTAAACATTTATTTTTTATTTTATTTATATCCTTTATATGGTCATTCTATTGCAATGAATTGAAGTGTAAAGTAAAAAAAAGAAAAAAGAAATGAACTATTAACACATAACTCAGCATGCTTGACTAAACCTTTCATGTAAGGTGCTAGTATGTACCTTAAATGCAATAATTTACCGATTTTTGAGTCTTTTGTACTAACGCAAATTCAAAGATTTTTAGTGTTTTATTTTTAAAATTTTTTTTGGTGCTTTTAAACCTTTTTAATAAAGAACTTTCACTACAGCAGTTAAAAATATTAATGACTGAGTACTGCGAAAAAACTCGTAAAATGACTTGATTTCGGGAAAAAAAATCGAAACTTTAAGTACAATGTGCTAGCTGGGGCGGGGGATAATGGATTTTCTTAAATGTGCGTTTTACTTACCTACCCAAGAGGCAAGTTTCCCACGGTTCGAAAAAAAAATCGACCCACCATTGTGTAAAATGAGTTTTTCAGTGTATAGTGATTATGAAAAGGAAAGCTGCTGGTAACTCGCTTTAGGAATGGCATGGAGTGCAAAATGGTTGATACTTAATCACAAAAAGAAAGAAAGATAATACAAAACCTCATATACACACGTAGAAAAATTACAGAGCACCTGCATACACGATTAGTGCATTATATTATTTTTGAGTTATATGGGCAGCAAAATATTCTTAATCGTGCATTGCTATTCATACCTGACAACTCGATAAGGGCTTTGCTTGCTTGTCCCAGCTCACAGCTGGATAAGGGTTTGGATTTACATAATTCTTTGTTATGATCTCTTTTTCACCCAGAAGTGGAGCATTCAGCTAGGGGAAATCCGCAGCCCATATTTTCATATGTAATTTGAGGGGATACTAAACAAAATGAACAAATATACGTATGCGAATGTTTTCAACAACGTTCGATTATTTAGGTTATTTATCGTCATGCGAATACATTTTTTTTTAAAGTAATCATAAAGAAAATGTTACTAATAGAGACTCAATTTTCCATGTGTTAGTCAGATTTAATCCTCTCGCAACAGAATTATGAGAAAAAAAAGCAAAATTAAATTTTCTACTATTTAATTATAAAAATTACTGCCACAAATCGGGTGGTAAATAAACAAATAAATAAATGAAAGTTATCTTTTCTGCTTTTTTTTCAGTTGCGATCTAAATTGAATCTTATCCTTTCTACCCTGTTGAAAGAAAGCTTCATTTTATCAGCCTGGGTCGGCTTTTTGTTATAAATATTCTGCAATTAAATCGCAAAAAAAAAAATATATATATATTTGCGAAAGTAAATACTTATCAATGTAGGCGTCAAGCTTTTCTGTAGAAACTAGAGTTGCTTTTCGTTTTCTAAACAAACTCGTTTCATTACTTGATTGGTTTATTATAAAATTAATTTCAGTATGTCATCCGTTAGAAAAAGCTCCATTGCTGATGCGGGGTGTTCTGTTATCGCCGTATTGCAAAAAGGTGTAAAACCAGGAGTCAATTTCATAATGTTGTGTTGACGCCATGTTATACTACGAAATGGCGATCTGAGTACAAAACTAACTTAGCAACATGCAAATGTCAATAGCCTAGCGTGACCTATTGAAAAACATTCGAAATGTAATAGATTTAAAATGGTATACAATTACGATTTTTATGTATTTCTATGCGTGTAAAGGACATAGGTCGATTCAACCCGTTCAGGTAGAATGTCACTTTTTTCGTTTGTTGCTAAAAAACATTCTACAGATCCGAAGTTGCTATAAACATCTGTTTTAGGAATACGTAAGATATAAGAGATCTGAATTGAAATCCATGGGATATATAGTAGAAATGGGTCGATTCGGCCCATTCAGGGTAGGAAGGTTAAAAGGCATTTAGGTAAATTATGTGAATTGCAAAATTTAAAATAAAAGTAGGGTGAAACATAACTGTTTATCTGTTTATAATATACCAAAATATTGGCAAAACAATGTTAAACACCAAATTAACATGGGGATACAATTCCCTTTTATTGCGGCAAAAGGAAAACTAGAACTTCGTATTTTATACGAGTTGCATACATTTGAAATTCAAGATAGTTTAGAAAAATGAGAAAACCATTTCTGGTTGCACATTCTTTATGTATACTAGGATAAAAAATACATTACCTGTTTATGGTATATATTTTTATTTATAAAAATGACAGAGAATATTTAAAGGTAGCACCACTAACGTTTCTGGAGAAATATGAGAAATTTGAGATATAGGAGATTTTTTATCCCACGCATTTTTTATCCCATACAATTTTTCAGTCCCCATTTCGCAATTCACATTTCTCTTTCTGTTTCCAAGTATTTTGCGCATAAATAAACTGTTATTGAGTTATACATTACAACTATATTTCCATTTATTTAAGCGTACTTATCAATTTCCAAGAAAAAACCAAATTACAGCTACGTTCTGATAAAAACACTGGAATTTTGACATCTTTTCAACTGAAATCTCAGAAAATATGAGAAGATTGAGATATAGAAAAATGTTTAGCCCACACATTGCATTTTTTCATTCTCCATTTCGCAATTCCCATTTCTCTTTCTGTTTCCATGTATTTTGTGCATAAATAAAGTGTTATCGAATTACACACACACACCTTTTATTTTTTTTATTTGAACATACTTATCAATTTAAAAGAAAAAAAAAACAAATCTTCAGCTACTTTCTGATAAAACACTGAAACTTTGACATCTTTTAAAATGAAATTCGATTGAAAATTGAAATATGTACTTTTAGACTTTATTATGAAAATGTATAAGAATTATGCTGAAAGGAATTTCAATGCTTATGGTTGTGTATAAACAGCTTAATGGATGTGCGTGTTTTTAGTTTACAATGATAATTATATGACGTGATTAAAAATATACAGCTGTAAGTCAATTATTTTTTGAAAAATAGTTCATTCAGTGTTTCCTAATATTCAACGATATATTCATTAATTTACAGTAAACAAAAGAATACTTTAAACATTTATCAATATATGGCACCATTAGGTTTTTCTTCTTAGATACCGTACCGTTAAAACCAAAATGCAAAACGCCGTTTTTCTTAAAATATTAAACGCTTGATTTACTCAATTATGTTTTTCACCACCTAATATATTTGGATGATATTTTATTTACGTGGCAATGGTTTTAATTACTTAGTACATTAGTACATGGGAAAAAATAAAGAAAACATTTTTGAGAGAATGAGTGCTTTTATAACAGAATGTGTCAAAACTGATTGACCATTTCAAAGTAGAATGGCATGTGTAAAAATTATAAATAGCTATGACATGTGTAAAAATTGCAAATAGCTATGGCATGCGTAAAAATTATAAATAGCTATCTCGTATCTCGGATTGTCTCGTAAAAATATGTTCAAAGTTCAAAATATTTACGATTTTTATTCAAAAATATATATATTAAAATCCATCCATACATACATTTCGTGCAACATGCAGAAATATATAGAATTACGTAACATGACAAATTAAATTTCAAAAATAAATTAATATTATGTGTAATTTTAAAAAAACGTAAAAATCTTAGTTATTCCTTCAGTCCTTCCTCACTCGCATCTTTTTTTTTTCACATAGTTGCTTTGAACAACACAAAACTTTTTGTATGTGTTTTTTTTTTTTTTTTTTTGATACGGTAAAGTACAATATTTTTATAATTGACACGTAGGTAAAGAAGTTCACTTTAGTTTATTAAGAAAAAAATAATAGAGAAAGAAATACAAGAAACACATAATCTGATAAAAATTAACTAGAAAAAATTACATACACTGTTACAAAACAATTTAAAAAGCACATAGAAAATTTACATTTACTATTTATATTACGTTTATGACTTTTGTGCTACTTAGCAGCACACAATACGTTTTTACTTACGTATAACGCTTTGATAATGCTAGGCAGTAAACAACGAAGAGTCAAATTTTAGTTCGTCATCAGAATCTTGCTATACTTCATCCTTCTTGGTTGTAATTTCGATTGTTCCTCAAAGTATTTGTTATTGTCTAAAAAAATATAATATGCACCTGTTGTTTTATTTTCTTCATAATCTAAAGAAACAGAAGCCATGAGATACTAAAAACATTCTTCCCTTTTCATATTAGATTTCAACATATTTTTCGACTTAAAAAACTAAAAAAAAAAAAAAAAAAAAAAAAAAAAAAAAAAAAAAACTAGCTAAAAGGCCAAATAAAATTCAATTATTCCTATAGTCAAAATAGGATAATCTGTAATATAACTTGATACATATTTGTATAGTTATTTGATTTTTAAAAAGAAAAAAAATATTACGAGACTACTCGTAGGGTGTTTTTCAGCACCTCAGCTGAAATTTCAATAACTGTACTTCTTAAAAAAAAAAAAAAAAATCAATATAGTTAACATGCCAGTAGGCGCATCACTAAGAGTGTGTAGCTTTATACTAAAAAAATAGGTTTTTATCTGGTGCATTTTTATACTGGATCGTATATTTTTACACGTACGGTGCTCAGAACACCTATGCGAGTAACAGAGAGTTAACTAAAATATGCCACTTAAGTTTAAATTAAATGCTGTATGTAATATACATAGATTAAACTGATAATTAGAAAATCAGATTTTTAAATGGAATTTAAGTTTTGGAGATTGATGAAATGTGTGTCCCTTGGTCTGGTTAACTATATAACCTCCCCTTCCCCCCACCTCCAATAACTTATAATGAATGATTTGTTTCTAAAAAAAAAAAAAAACCCTCGAAACATCTTCAAGACAACTTAGTCCCATGGCGCACTTTTTTATATGGACATTCTTTGCAATATTGAACCGTAAAGAAATGCCATTAGGCTTTTCGGAAAAACTGAATTCTTAGTACTTCTATGTGGATCTGCTTCCGGAAAACTTTATCAGAAGGAACTTTTGGAGTTAAACATGTACATGAAAGGATACAAAGAGTACAAAGACGTTTAACCCTTGTGATGAGAAAAAAAAGCACCATTTCAATAAATATAATCTTTCTTTTATTATTATTATTAAGCTATTCCTTTTTAAACCATTATTTTTGAGCCATTCATTTAAAAAGTATATATAGGTCGGTATTTTATATAAAATGAGGCAACAGCTGCGTGGAATGTTATCATTTGTTTTCCAACTAAAATTGTTTTCAACAATATTCAAGGATTACGAAACATTATATCTACGAAAAAAAGTACTTTGACTTAATTAAAAAAACAGAGCTATTCTTAGTAAGGGTGAAGAAGCGGAAAACTGATGTTGTTTAAAAGAAATCAACGGCACATTTTAAGATTTATGTTTATTTTCAATGAGCAGAAATTACTTATGAAGAAGTATTTGTACTACACAATATTTTATGTACTTTACTACTTCAAACTTCAAAGCGAAAAATTAAATATATATATATATATATATATATATATATATATATATATATATGAAGGAAATAGGGGAAAGAAAACCCATCGAAAATATGTAGTACGTATTAGTAGAAACTTGATGCTAACACTGCACATATTTTTCATACGAGTGTAAAAACATAAAATTCAATTCTAGGGCCGAAAATTATTTTTAAAAGTGTTGTTCTATTAAACTTTAGTGCTAAGGGTTTTTAAAATGTGGAGTATATTCCATAACAAATAAAATGCTTGAAAGTTTGTTCAAATAAATGTTATTTCGACTTGAGGAAAATAACACGTATTAACTTATTTATTCACGTATGAACTTATTCACGCATAGGGTACTTGCATCATAAACATTTTTTCTTGACGTGATGCTTCTGATCCTTTTATTTATTTTAAAACTATAGTAAGAAAAACATGGTCTGATTTCTTTGATTCATACAAAAATTGCTTAGATTTTCATTCTTTCATATGATAGATATCGAAACTATTTTATATCTAAAATATCATTAAATTATACCATTTGTTAAATTCATTCTTTTCATACTGAATATTGAGCTTAAAAACAGAATGGACCGTTTATTTAGTTTTACATTACGTATATCAAAAATTTTAACTCGAAGTACATTAACTGACAAATTGAGAATAAATTTCATAAGTCAGTTTTGTTATCTGTATTAGTTTTAAAAATTTACTTAGACTATGTATACACATAGATAATCATACACATTTCTTTCTCTTTTTCTTGCAATTATAAAAATAAACGAATTATTTCAAAGTGAGAGGGAATAAGATGTAAATACTCTAGGCTCGTAAATTAATGTAATTAAGGTAAGATCACTAGTTCTGGATCAAAACATGTTAATCGGTTGATTACGCTATTGATAATTAAAGTTAACTAACTATTTTAATTGGAACTAATTAACCCATTTTTTTACAAATTTTTAAAAACATTTACTTTACAGGAACTTCAACTAAGGTAAAGCGAGGATAGATTGCGCGGTCGGAGAGATTGCGCACCTGTGAGTTAGGGGGGAAGAAGTAGGGTGGGTGAGCCCTCACGCCAAGCATTTGTACAACGGCAATAGTGTAATGTGTACTTGAAAGTGCAAGTTGATTGATTTGAATGTCTGCGATTAAGCATCAATATTCTATATTGTTTCACAAGGTAAATGCTTGAATTTTCATAATGCGTTCTTTGAATTTCTATAGAGTAGCAGTAGTACAAAATATTTTAAACTTTTGCGATTTTTCGTAAGCTACTAAGCTAGACTAATAGTGGGAAGGCCAGCATTTCTTTCTCGAAGTCGCCATATTTAAGTAAAAGTCCGCGCAATCTGTCCTACCGAAATAGGATAGGTTGCACGTCTTGTACTTAGGAGAGATAACGCGCTTCTCCCGTTAGTTTTCATGCTAGGAGAGATTGCGCATTATATTATTACCCATCGCTTGTTGGTAATGTAGCAAAAATTGAAAATTACATGTGAAATATATGAATCGATTAAATTCGCTGCATTCACGGACGAAAAGGGGCGTTCTGAATTTTTACTAAAACATGAAAATACATTTGTCTCTCAACACATTTTTAAGACTGGAATGTTTTAAAACTTTAAATTGATTTTTGAAGTTATTTCTTTATATAAATAAATTCACTAGCGTCTTTTTAACAGGCATTAATCAAACATTTTGACTATACTTCTACATCGAGAGAATAAAGTTGTCGCGACTTTATAATTTGCGTTTTCAAGGGACTATTTTTTTATGCAATAGAAATCGTTAAAAACAAATTCGTGCGATTTTATTTCTTTTGAAGATTTAACCTTAAGAAATATACGTTTCGGAAATAAATGTGCTAATAAAGTAATTTGGGAATAAATTAATTTTCTTAGTCGAAAATTTTGCTAATAAATTAATAATGTGCTAGTTTTATACAAATATTCTTATTAATAAACTATTTTTCCAAACAGTTTAATGCCGTCAAAATTAAAAAGAAACTAAAGTGCAACAAATGTTACTAACCCACACTTATATTCGAGAAGCAGCTACAAAAAAGAAGCGAACGTCTGAAGATAAGATGCTTCCAGAAAAAGTGGGAACCAAAAAACTTGCAGGAAAGAAAACAAAAAAATGTTTGAATTTTGAAACAACTTGGTCATCAGCCATCTCAGAAGAAAATAATGTCAAAATATTGAATCTTTGGGACCATGTCAGACGAGACAACGAGGATGAGGGCAGTGGATGTCTGGAACTGTACCAGGAGACAACTTCGACCAGTGACATTAATGCCTATCGTCCCGTTTTAGGGACAGTCTGAAAAGTACGTCTAAATCACCCAAAAGTAAGCATTTCAACAAACAAATGTTTTAATGTATACCTTACCTTATAATAACCTATTAGAAATACATTAAAACAATTTTTTGTTGAAATGTTTATTTTTGGGTGCTTCAGACGTACTTTTCAGACTGTCCCTTAAAAGGGACGGTAGGCATTAATGGATTAAGTGTGCTATTTGTGGCAGATGGTTGCACTACTTACAACAATAAGTATACTGATTGTGGACGACGACAACTTCGGTTAACAAAAAAAAAAAAAAAAAATTGAAACTGTAAATGAATAAGATTAATTATAGTTTGAACCTTCTTTTCTTCTTTATTTTTCTTCTTTAATTAAAACACTATTTTTTCCTATTCTGTAATCAGAGTTTAAATATTTATTCCTATTACAATTGTATGCCTGTATAAAAATCCTTACAACAACGTAGTTTTAGTGTAAATATTATAGCTAACAATTTAATTGCAAATATTATGAATAACCATCTCTCCTACCCATGTGCGCAATCACACCTACCCTGTAAGGACAGATTGCGCAAATTTGTCTTCTTAGTTTTTCTACAGCTGTTGCATTAAATTAAAGCAAAACAACGAAATATCAATGGAAATGCATAAAAAACAAGTTAAGTCAGTTGTTTATCAATAGTTTAACAAAAAAGTCATACTTCGATTTTTTTAATTATTTTTCCAATTGTGCGCAGACTCTCCTAGCTTTACCTTATAAGTATTTGGTTTCTTCTCTGTGAATTTGAAAATTTAATACGTACTTATCTACAGAAATAGTAACACATTTTTTAATTCGCTATTTTTTTTCAAACTTTTAGCAGCAAAAGTTACAAAAACCGCTTTTTCGTTTCCCATAAAGGCTTACCTCATTAGCAAATGATCTGATGGCATGCAGTCGGGCCTAGCAAACGTACTGCAAACGAAAAATTTCGCTAACAGTAGAGGTGTTTTGAATCACAACTAGTGACTTATCTTATTTTTTAATATTAAGTAAGTAGGTTATATTAATAACTAAAAGATGTACACATTATTTGATAATGTTGTCCGATCCGAAACTATTTGAGCGCCATGAATGAAAAAAAAAAACGTAAATATTTGAATATCGCTCTCTTTTGTGTATTAAACAGATACTAGCTGATCCCCGCAGAACAACTGCGGACTAGAAATTAACCATTTTAAAATCGTAAAAAACACTTTAAAATTCGAAAGGCTTAAGAAAAGATAGCTAGATATAAACAAACTAAGGTGTTGCCACTCCAAAGAATAGAAATGTAAAAATGGAAATGCTTTTTAAGAAATAGAAATAAATTTGTTAAAGCCCCGTAAGTTGCGATAATAAATAAAATTATTATGTTACTTTCCTATGGTAACCATTAAACAAATTTTTTAAAATTCGTTTTACCATAGCTTGGTTTTTGCATGATGTCAGTATCGTATCGTAGAGCAAAATTTAATCGTGACTGGTCCACGTTAATTGATATATATATATATATATAGATTGTTTTGAAATATGTATTCTTGTTCCTATTTAATAGTATGAGGTATTATTTGGTGAACAAAATATAATTATTTATTGAATTTCTTAAAAATATTAAGTAATATATGTATATTTAAAAAGAGGAATACGCTTTAGCGCAGTTTAATCCTTCAATAATACCGTCCTATGGCACTACCTAATTATTTATGCAAGATTAAAGTCGCGAGAACTTTTGTACATAAAAATCCGTAGATTTTAATTAAATTCCCCATGCATAAAAGCAGCTTGTTTTCAGCTAGTTCATACCGTGAAGGAGGGTCTTTTGCTTTAGGAGAAGATAAGGATAAAATCCGTTTAATTGCTTTTTCAGGACTCGTCAGAGATTTCTTCTCTTCCGCATCATAATGCTCGATAAGTTTTAGCTCTTAGTAAAGGAATAATGTTTATATGTTTTAAAGAAGTTTTGCTAATTAGGAAAAGGCGGATATAATTAATGTTACTTAGCACTTGCTTTACAATTTTAAATTAAATCCATCATCGTTTAAATCCTTTATTAGTTGAATAACATCATTAATTATTTAAAAAGTATTCATACCTTATTGTTCTACAATTAATTAACTTAAATACACTTATTGTCATTTCTTCGTATACTCTTTTTATAATAAAAGTAATAATAATATCAAAGTCAAAGTCAGATAGCTCAAAATAAGAAAAGAAAGAAAGAAATAAACTTGCATGATTAGTTATTGAAAATAAAAATAACTATAAAATTAAAATTAATTATTATTAGGTCCATAAATGATACAAGTAACACCAGTTCCTTGATATCTTTTCAATAACATTGTACCCGATAAAATATTGTACATTCGGTTAAAAGAACTATATTGTTTTTTGAATATGTCACACTACTTTTTTTCCCCTCTTTTTCTCTCTACTTTTAATTTTGAAAGATCATTAGGACGCGATCGGAATTTTTGTTCTCACATTCTCTTACGAAATTCTACGTTAGTGTTAGAGTAACCCAAGTTTAGTTCATATGCAGCGCTGTGCTTATTGTTTTCTCTTTCCTTTTTACAGGAAACTTATTTCTTCTTCTAATGTTATCTTTCTCCACAACATACATCTACCCTACACTTACCCAGTGAGGAGTCTCTGAACACCTGCCGTGCCATTATGGGTAGCTAAGAAAAATACAATTATAACAGAATGAAAGTGCGTTAGGACTAGGATAAACCGTGGATAACATAGATTAGGCTATTTTCGACCTTTATAAAGATCAAAAGCTAATGCATATACTTACATCAGTTTAATATATTTTTTTGAAATAGAGAAATACATGTATTTTGAATAATACATTCACTGATAAATAATATACATAACTAAACGAAAATAAATGCTGGTACACATAGCAAAAACATATGTCAGTTTTAATTATTTAGTAAAAACGTTTAACCGTTTAATATGTACTTTGAATTGTCTTATAGCCTTATTAAGATTTTTCTAACAGATACTTTTTTACTATAAATGGGTGAAAAACGCAATATTTGGGTGAGAAAGGACAAAATTAAAAGTTTAAAGATGCAATTTTATTTCTATGTTACATCTTGAAAGTTGAAAAGTAGATTTTAACTCAACTTTGTATGTTTCTTTCAAACTTATTTATTATGTTACCTTTATATTTAGTGTTAGTTTAAAAACCCTAAAGGGTCCATTCATTTTTGGTGTTCGTTTTAAAGTTTGAAGGTGTTATATTTTCTTTTGTTTTGCTATGTTAGTAAGTAATAAACGGGCAAGTTTTTCATGTCTGCCATTTTAATTGACTTATTTTCACAGGGCATTTCTCTCTCTTCACTGGGGAAAATCATATCACATGTAGGGAGAGATGGCCAAATTCGATATTCTAAAGTTTGTCCTGCTGCTCAAAAATGAACACTTAAACATTAAATTGTGGCATATACATTTAAACTATGAACATAACATCCTTTCTATTAGAATTTCCACTGATATTATTGATAAACTTATTGATATAACTTTAAATTTGGAAGCTACTTCATTTATGGCGGGGCAACTCTCCTCTCATTATCCTATGTAGAACAATGCTATATATCGTAAAATCAACGAACCCTAATGTATAAACCATTTTTTTCTTTCTTAAAAAGATACCTTCATAAGTTGACTACGTAGCAACCAAATTTTAGCCGATTTTCTAATTTTTACGCAATGTCAGCTCAGTTGTCATTTCCCGAGAAAAAGAGAAAAACGCACTTTTAACATTTTAATAATGTTGTGTATAATACCTAATATATCGTGTTTATACGGTTCAGATTGTATTTCTTATGAAACTGAAGATAACGTTTTAATTCTATAAAAGAAAAACGTTTTATGTGGTTGGACAAAAGGAATTTGGTTTTTCGTATCAATCACAAAAATTATATCTTTTAAACATTTATCATCTGAAACCTAACCTGGCCCAAGTCGGTAGATTATCAAGATGCAGAAATTCGTCTGCGCCCATGTCGTATGATTATGCGGCATGTAAAAAGTCCCTTGAGTAGACATTAGGCTTGGATGCTCTCGACTAAATATAAATTCCTAGTGCATATTGCCTTAATGAGAGCTCAGGTACCGCCATGTAGTGGTAACTGAACGCCAAAATTCTCATCCGGCGAAGGTGCCACACTCATTGTGGGGCCGCTGAAAGAGATGGTACCAATTACTGGGGAACGCACTAGGTCTGCAATGGTTGAGGACCAATACCGCCGCCCCATTAGAAATTAAAAAAAATCCTCTGAAACCAGCCCGCAAAGTGACGTCGTGTTAGGGCCCCGTACGCTCAACAGCTTTTACTCCAACTGGATAAAAGGCAATATTTATTGAAAAAGTATACTTATGCTTTTAATTTGTTTAATTGAAAAACATCAGCTTTAGATGTTAAATAAACTACAATCAACAAATAGTTTTTTAAGCTTGAAGTAATTTCTTGTGAAATGATTGATAGTGAGATTAAGATTTAAATTAATATGATGAATACTTTTACCTCTCATTTTTTTTCTCTGACTAAGTTGAAAATATATTAATAATTCCTAACTTCAGAAAATTACGCAGAAACGCAATTTAGAGATTATTGCATTATGTAACGAAATAATACACTTTAATGCAACTGGTAATCAATCATTGGTCAAAAGACACATTTTTCCTGAAAATCTGTTAGTACCAGAATATTTGTTTTAACTAGCAAATAGTTTGTTAAGAGCTGTTTACACCACCAAACAGCTCTTAACAAACTATTAATCAAACTCAATAACAATTAAGTTTTAAGTAGCTACTTTTTATTGCTTACAAATTAATATTTAAGATGATTAATTATATAACTTTCGCCATTAAAATATGCAAACAAACTATTACATAGTAATCGATAATGATGTTTAACACTTCCCTGCACCTTTTGTAGCTAGATTATACTGACACGCATTATATCACTTCAGATTTATTAATATATCGTTGCCTTATAAATCATAAAACTCATCTGTACTAAAATAAATGCTTTATATAATAAAATCTTTATATAATTAAAAGTTGAATAGAGGTATACAAAGGTTTATAGATAGTATTTTTTTTATCTACAGTAATAAATGTATTTCATTTAAATTTCATACCTATGCATTAGCGGTATTGTTTATCTTACTAAAGCTTATAGCTTTCTACAGGCTAGTAAGTTGAACTGAACTTTAACTAGAAAAAGGTAGTTGGGAAGAAAAAGGTAAAAGAGAAGTAATGAAATTAAAATAATCGGAAGTCCAAACAATGTAAAAGATGGATGGGAAGAGTACAAATACATCGAAATATACTGACCACATGAAAAGTTTTAGGTAGCATTCTTATTAGAGGCATGATGTGCGGGCTATATTATTTTGGTAAAACTATTCAGTGTTAAATTATAAATTTATTTGTTAGGCTTTTTATATCTGTTTTCATGTGTTCTTTTTTTAACTAAATGCATTATTTGTTGTTGAGGGAGGTTGCATGTCCTTGAATTCAAATAATACTGAAGCTTTGTTTTTTTTTTTTTAAATTTCCAATGGCAAATTTATTCGAATAGTTGAAGCACAACAAGAAAATGGAATGCAAAAAAAAAAAAAAAGATTGTAAACAAAGTGCAGCAACTCGAGTCCATTAATTTAGCAGGTATCGGACTTCCCAATACTGCTCAGCTTGATAAGACTTGCAAAGAGACAGTGCATTATATGGGCGGCATCCATTTCCTCCCCAAAGTTACAAAGTAAGCAGATTTGAGACGGAGCAACATTAATTCTGCTGAGATGTTTAAGAAGGCAGTCATGTCCAGTGGCCAGGCGGAACTCTGCCACAGCTCTACGCCTTGGCCCATTACAAGATTTTGGTACTAAGTCCCTCCAAGTTTTATTGGACACTCTTTCGGACAGGTCCATGAGGGTACAGTCTTTCATGCATTTTGTCACCATTTTTTTTGATGGAACAAAATGGTATTCCCCGGGAAGGAATTTCAATAATTGAGGCGCCCTTTTTGGCCAAAAGATCCGCTTTGTAGACAATTACTGAAGCTTTGTAAACAATTAATCTTGAAAATATAGAAATGTTTCTTTCTTTAAGAAAGTGTTTTACCAGCAGATGAATTTTAAAATGGTAAATGAATTACAGTTGAAATTGATAGTGATGTATGGTGGTAATTGCAAAACAGATTTAACCTTTTGTCTTGTTATTACTAATGTTGTTTTCCTCATTTTCTTGGGGGGTGATGGCTGTTTTAATATAAGACCTTAGACTTTCACGGCTGGTGTCCATGAATCAAAACATAATACTTTACGGGCTACTAGGCCGCGGTTCAAACAAGATATTGCTGGATGACGTTTCGCCTGATATATTTCAGGCTTCTTCAGAGTGAGAATGAAGTTAAGGTAGAGAGCATAAAACATGCCATGCGAAACGTCAGTCAAGAATATATTGGTTTAACTCTGGCCTATTAGCCCAGAAAATATTTTGTTTGGCTTCTTTATGGTTATTTTTAAATCTTGAACTGACTTAATTTTATTAACGGAATTAACGGAACGGAATTTTGCAAACTGAATTGTAGGAATATGATACAGGATTACAAACTATAATAATGTTCTAGTATGCTCGTTTAAAGATATACAATAATCTAATAAAGAACACGTTCTTTAGTATAAAAAATATTATGAAGAAGAAAAAAGAAAATGAAATAAGTCTATTTCCTTTCGTCAAACTCATCGGAGCTGTATCATCGCCTGTTATGACTCGACATAAAGGGCTGCGTCAATGCTACCTTGAGAAGCAATGCCACTTTATACGATCCTGTTTCCCTCAAATTTTTGTATGCTTTTGCTTCTGCACTATATCACTCTGACTTTTCTTTTCTCCTCCAACTTCCTTCCCTGTTAACACTAGGCCTTAGAGATGCCCTGCACCCGGGGGCGAGGTAGTGGGGTTCACGGATTTTACATGCACGTATCCCCAAGTGTACATGGTGGGTCTTCAGCGGGTATCGAACCCGATAGGAAGGCCAGCATCCTAACCACTAGGCTACCACGGCCTATATATATATCACTCTGACTTGTGAAATAATTGGAAAATATCAAATGTGTTTTAAATTTTGCAATTAATATATTGTGCGAAAGTTAGAGTTTTAACAGAAAAACCAGAATACTTATTTCTGAATAGCTTTGTTTTTTTATTTCCGTTTTAGTTTTTTAAAACTGATTTCTTGTTAGTCTGTTACAGTAGCTGATTTAAGGGGGGCCCAGGTTACACGTGCCCCTCCCAAAAGGTTTTTTTCCCTTTTATTATTTTTTTTTATTTTCAAACTGAAACAAACAAAATTTTAAAATATGTTTTGAATAAAATTTAATAATAAAGCAAACAAATTTGAATAAAATATATATTTTTTTTTTTGGCAATAAAAGTTTCTCCTGACAGTGCTTCCCATCATTATATATCTTTTCAAAGCTCCGTCAGCTGCTGAAAATCCCTGAAAAACAAATTTTTGCCCGCCTTAGAAATGACCCGGCTGTACGCTATGGATCTACGTAGTCGTTTCCTTATCAGCAACTAAACTTAAAATAAAAGGCAATCAGTGCCGTCGCCAAAGGGAGGGTGCCCCAGCCCCTATTTTCAGGAAAGGGGCCACCAAAATTTCAGTTCAATAATAAAAAAAGTTGGAAAGAAAAGAAAAAATAATAAGGAAAAATTTTACAGTAAAAATGAAAAAAAAAAAAAAAAAAAGAGGAAGGAGTGGATAATCAAAAATTTTTTCCTTCTGTAAAATAATAATAAAAAAAAAATGCTATCTTTCAACATCATTTAGAAACATTGGCAAAAGTATTATTATTATTACTTAATTAAGGGCTTCCGAAATGTGCGTTTCGTTTTAAACCTTTCTTAGCGGAAAGAGAAAAAAAAGTATTCAAAACATTATAGAAACAGAATGCAAGTCTGAGTAAGAAAAAATATAAACATATAATTAAACATAATAATTTCATAGTCGGACAGTCGAAAGTTTAGTGATTCTATATAATTATATATCATTTTTTAATTAAAATATTATTACGAAAATCCTAGCAAAGAGTATAAAAATGCTTGGGCTGCCGAAATAAGTTTGAAACTGATGGGGGGTGGGGGGGGGGATGAGAGATTCAAAACATTGTAACATAAAAAGTAAGATTTATAACTTATGCGTAATATTTAAAATGTAAAAAATGGAAAAAAATACTTATGTTATCACTGCAAAATAATACCGCTGTCTGAAATGTTAAAAGTTTTTTGAAGGTGCCGAAGACGTTGTTTGTATTTCAAATAAATAAAAATTGAGTTAGATATTAAAAATTAGAAGACCAAAGCAATAACATGTTTTTTTAAGAAAAAAATGGAGGGATTGTTGTGGCATTTTTATTTGAAATAAATGAAAGAAGGCAAGAAGACAGGTAGACAAGGTGATTTGAAGAAGGGTCAGAACTCCGCCCACTCCACACACACTGACATACTCTATTTTTCTTGTTCAGAGTTGTAGTTAAGATGGTGTGTGTTTGTGCGGCTTGAATTTCAAAAAAAAAAAAAAAAAAGATTTAGAAAAAATTCCAGTGGAGAGCCCCTGAATCCACTTATTCTTTAACGTCACAAAATATACCCTTATATGCAATTTTAAGACTTCGATTTAAAAAAAAAATTTCCGGGGGTGAGAAAATCCTCGAAAATCGTCAAAATTGTATATTTAGAACTTCATCTTCGAAAAATGTCAGCTCCCTTGTAACGTTCCCAGCTATAGCCGAGTATGCGTTTTACAACTTGAATTTCCCAAAAAAGGAGAACCTCTCCCTCTCCCTCTTTCTAACATTAGCAATATAGAAATAAAATTTCACGTTAAATTAAAGCACAAATGAGCATTAAAACGCAGACATATGTTTCGGGATCGCTTGGAATCCCTTTTTCAATGCGACAGGGAGCTTCTAGATGCAAAACATCCAAATGAATTCATCAAAATGGCTTCATTTGGATGTTTTGCATCTAGAAGCTCCCTGTCGCATTGAAAAAGGGATTCCAAGCGATCCCGAAACATATGTCTGCGTTTTAATGCTCATTTGTGCTTTAATTTAACGTGAAATTTTATTTCTATTACTTTGCACAAAGTTTAATCATTACTATTAGCAATATACTCCAAAAATTACGAATTTCGAACTTCAATTTCAAAAAATTTCCACGGGAGTGCTGTTTGAATCCATCTGTCTTTAGTCGTCACCAAAGATAGCCTAATATGCGTTTTCAAGACCTCAATCTCAAAAAATTTCCAGGGGTCAGCCCCCGATCCCCTCACATCCTTGAAAATCATCAAAGTCTTTTATCGTCATCGATGATAGTCTAATATGCGTTTTATAACTTGAATGTTAAAAAAAAATTCGGAAAAAGTCTCGAAACTTCAGCGATTTCTTACATTATCCATGGACGCCCAAAATTGCTAATTTAGAACTGTAAAAAATTATTGGAATCACTGCATTGACATTAAAATATTGACTTTTGAGAAGAACAGTCGTAATGTTTAAAAAGCTGCATGACTTTCTACGCATTCTCTGGCGTTATTAAAATCTTCAAAACATTTTTTTCTTTTAGTACAAATTAAATATAATGGTATTTTGGGAAATTATCTGAAGGGATTTGCGTTTAATTGTCTTAATATGTAAAAATGTATTGTACTTTTTCATTGGATGTAAATAAGTATGTTTTTCGTACTTTAAAAAATATTAACTGGTGTCAAGTGATCTTAAAAACGTGAAACAAGCTTATGAGTTTTTTTATTATACAAAATTTTACCATGAACAACTACTTTTTACAAACGGTGCCCCCTCCAGAAAATATTCCTGGATCCGCCCCTGGTCTGTTATTGCGTAAATTCCTCTGAGTACTTTGCTTAAAATACCTCTAGGTCGGCAGTACTGTTTAGAGCAGTGGTTCCCAACCTTCTTCTGCTTGCGAACCCCTTCTAAGATTCCAAAGATAATAGCGAACCCCCTTCCACAGTCCTTAGTAACGGGTAACAAATCTGTAAAATTTAATAGCACATTTATTATCCATATTGCACAGTAGTTCATTAAAATATAATTGGAAAATGTCAAAGTTTAACTAAAAACTACAATTACTTTATTACGTTTTGTTTTAAATTCAATAGGGCAGTAAACGTGTATTCTTATAGAAAATCTTTAAAAATTCTTTTCACAATAATGCGAAATATTTGTGGAATGGTATGAGAAATATACTTAAAATTTTGAATTAGTCAATAAATACGAGTATCTTTCGATTCTACTTTCGGGTTGAAATGTACAAAATTCGCAAAGTTAGGAAATTCACATCAATATTGAAATTTACCTCAATTTCTCATTGTCATAAAGCAGAAAAAATGGAATAAAGTAGGATATGTTGAGCACAAAATTTAAAGTTAATAAATGAAAATTTTCCGGTTCCACTTTGGGGTCTGTATGTGAGAAATTAGCCGAAAATAATGCAAAATTTTACATTTTACTAAATTTTCATATTTTCTACGCTCTTTTCGCGCTAGCGTGTAAAAAGTTGGAAATGACAATAGAAGAAAAAGTTCAAACTTTAAAATCAATCGATAAATATATTTCGATACCACTTTGAGATCCAAATTTTAGAAATCTGGTGCAGTATAAGTGCATTTCAAATTTTGTTGGTATACATTCTATGCCAGTCCACAACTTTCACTTATTAGCGGGAAAACCATTTTAATTTCCAAAAATGTCATTTTTACATTATGTTCTAAATGCGTACGAAAATTTATTATTTCGTTTTTTCTTTTACCTTAGCAATTAAATTTCCGCCATTGCTATATTATTTTCGCGAACCCCCTTTCTACGTCACGCGAACCCCTGGGGGTTCGCGAACCACCGGTTGGGAAACGCTGGTTTAGAGTAAAGAAATCTATTTTCAAGCCTTTTTTAACGACTTATGAGTGTATAATTGTTTAAGAAAATTTTGAAATCATGGGTATATTGCATGATATATCAAGAAATGTATGTTTCATATTAGTAAACGTTCTTTAACAGTTTTAATCATTTTTTCAGTCCATCTTCTTAAAGGGTAAAAATTAAATCACAGCAATAATGATAACAAAAGAAATTTTAATTAAATGTGCAGGGACAGAAAATTAAATGACAAAAAAATCTTCCAAGTAATTTATGGATTTGCTTTTTTATTTCTTTAAAGTACATTTCTTCATTTTGAATTTAGACTCACTGAATGTAAATTTGAAAGAGAGACTTAGAAAAAAACATCATTTCTGAAAATAACTTAATAATTAAATAATTAATTAATTCTTAAATAATTAAATTAACGTTTGGTGCATATATATGACATAAGATTTTGATGCTTTTTTGTCATTTAAATACATTATGCGAAATGAAAAAATCCGTTTGCTAAAGCAAAATATGAAAGATTAATTATAGTTTTTATATTGTAGTAGGGGCAAAAATACAGTCATTTCGGTTTGTTAATTAATGTAAATGTCAAGTGTAATGCTTTTGTTTTAATATAGACTGCGATGTAAATGAAATTTTAATAATGTATTGACGCGAAACACTTAACGCATTTGTCGATACTTTGTGTTGTTGCTTTTTTACTGTGTCAAGAACAATAAACTACATACATATTTTCACAAGACTACTGCGACAAAGCTCTAGTTTTTTTTATAAAAAAAGAAAACATTAGTTATGCTTATCTTATACAAAATTAATGTGCTATAGGAAATAAAGAAAAGTGCGTGCAAATTGAATCCAAGTTCTATACTAAGTTTAAAAATTATACTGGCCATTTCACATATAAAACTGACTAAAAGCTAGACTTTACAGATTTAAGGAGTATCCAACGAGAAAATGTCGAAAGGAAAAATATAAACAAGAACTTCCGTCTAGAGCTATACGAGCCTACTTTCCCGTATACACCAACTTCAAATTTATCATCTAGCTATCTTTTGCTTTCTCTTTATCATTTAGCTTTAGCTCTTAATTGTTTCAAATGTACCTTTTTGAACGATTGAAACATATTCATTTACTCGCTTATTCATTCATTTATTCACTCATTTCTTCCCTTATTTATTCATTCATTCTTTCACACATTCCTACATTTATTCAAAAGTATCCTTTAAAGTCCCGATCAAAAAACTTCATAGGAAAATAGAATTCTTTAGTTCTGGTTAAACTTCGTATCTGTCAGTATTTTATGTCAATAGATCTTTTGAGAAAAGTTTGTTCCAAGCAAATCCGTCTGTTAGATCAGGATTCATATAGGATTGAACTTTCCCCTTAGGAGCAAATGTTAAATTTTTTTGAACTGCTCAAAATGAACAAAAATTGTTCAAATCAAAAATATATTTCACCCCGAGAGCTTCTTCCAATAAGCTTGTTCATAGAAACTTGCATCTTACGCCCAGATTTTACATAATTTGCCCATAGGCGCTAATGTTAAGATTTTTTGAAGTGTTAAAAATTTAACGAAAAATTGTTCAAATCAAAATGTATATGAAAATGAAATGTCTTCGCCGAAATCTTTTGAATAGGACAATTCCTTCAAAAGTTAATAGGGGGGGGGGGCAGACAGACCGACAGACATACATTCTTCCCATCTCAAACACTACTTTCAGGTTTTTATTTTCCAATCTTTATTTGATTACTTATTTTTGACCTTTCTTCATTTTTAACGATTAGTTTACTTTACGTTGAGCCTTCTTTCGTGCTTTAATATTTTTTATTTTTACTTTTACGGGAAATTAGGCTAAAATAGTTTTTCTTTATGTGTGAAAACATAGTTCTTCGTTACCCATTTCTGGTGTTATGTATCTTTTAAGAATTTTCTTCAGCTACCACTTTTTGTGTCCATTTGATGTTTTGCTTCGAATGCTTCATGAAAAGGACCGCTTTGATGAAACGCCATTTTCTAAAAGTGGGTGGAAATTTCTGCCAAAATATAAACAACAATAATGTTACGATGTAACAATTAAATTATGTCAGCAAATGCTGAGTTGTAAAACATTTAACTCAATTAATTCACAGGCGGCTAAACATAGGGCATCCACTTTTACTCATCTGACATTTCATTGGCTAAGGAACATGACGTCATGTTAAGGGCGGTATTATACGTTTAAGTGCGCGCAAATTTTGTCCTGTTACAAAATCTGAGTAATTTAAAACACAAATAATGAGAGTAGTAGAGATTGCTTCTGCGCTCTTGTATGGATGATTCTGATTTGAAATTCTCCGAATTTTCTAAACATTTTCAAAAACCGAAAATTAAAAAAAAGAAGGAGAAAGTTTTTCGAAATTTTTTTAATTTGTAATTCTTGATATTTCTTTGACAAATAATGCATTATCTATATATATGCTTTATTTCCTTCTGTCTTGTGAGATGCAGAATATTTTGCGTTTTGAAAAACTCAGAGCAATGTTTCTGGAAAAAATGGACTTCTGTAGTAGTGATATAACTGTCTGGTCATCACATCAAATTGCATGTTGTTTGTTTTCATTTATTCACTTGTAAGATCTTTCGAGGTAATATATATATATATATAGCACGTATGTATTATGTGTGTGTGTGGAGGGTTATTCACCTAACTATATAATTTTCATTATATATACTTTTTCAAAAAAATTGTGAAAATATCAGTTTTTTTTAACTGAAAATTACCCTTGTATCTGAATATCTGAAAAAACATTCCATGAAAAGCAATATTCAGATTTCACTGAGGCTAATGTATATTTTTAATTCTTAAACTAACTAACGTATTATTCTTCATAAGGGTCTTTAGCTACGCCCTTTATACAGGGATGAGTATCGACCAACATAAACACTCAATTTATCTATTACACACAAAAAAAAAAAAAAAGAAAAAAAAACGGCCAACATGCAATTTGACAAAACTGATTTAAAGTGTGAAAAAAGTGTAATTAACAAAATAAAACCCATTAAACGCAAAAAAAAAAAATTGAAAAAAGCAATAAAAATTGCAGACACGTGTTTCGGGGGCGCAAGGAACCCCTTTTTCAATTTTGATAAATATCTTTTCATCTACAACACATTTTTAACCCTGAAAAAGGACTCCATATAAGCCCCGAAACACGTGTCTACCGTTTTTATTAGTACATTAGACCAGTGATCCCCAGCCCCTGGTCCGCGGACCGGTACCGGTCCGTGGATCAAATTTTACCGGGCCTCCCATTTCATTGAAACTGAATTTGAATTCCTAGGTTTATACCCCAAATTAAAAACATACCCCAGATGGAACCGTCTCATTGCAAAGAAACAAACTCAGGGCTCTCATTGATTTAACGTTCTAGTAAGTGTTTAAGTAAAAAATAAAGAAATGTTAAATCACTTTATATTTTTTGGTGTAACTTTTTTTTTGAAGGAATGTTTAAATACAATTAAATAAAAATTAATAAATCAAAATAAACTAAAATATACACAATGAATGCCCCCCCCCCCCAGTGGGCCGTGGTAAAATTCTCAAGCGCTGACCGGTCCGCGGTGATAAAACGGTTGGGGAACACTGCATTAGACTACGCGTTGAATGCTGAAAATCTGTAGTGGTTGTTTTATGTGTGCCTAAAAGTTTTAGGAAACCAATAACGTTATTATTTCTCGAAATATTTTATTTTACTGAACACCCCAAAGCAATAAAAAAAGAAAGAAATTGAAAAAAAAAATAGGAGGAGGGGGGGGGAGAGAAAGAAAAAAGTAAAAGCAGTGGGTCGCTCAAGCGCCGCGGAATATCAAACGCTAATCATATAAAAATAAAAGAAAGACAAAAACACAATTAATTGTCTGACATTGAGTAAATAAATAAATTAATTGATTGAATAGAATAAAAAAAGAGTAATAATAAAATTACTCTCTTGAGCAGTAAAAGATTGCACCATCTATGACTGAATTTATCTCAATTTTTGTGTTTGTTGAATGAAACTAAAAAAAAAGGCGTCACACGATTGATTTGCTGGTTCATGGAATCCATTTATCATACCTAAAACTACTGTTCCCATCTTCCACAGCAATTTAATCTTTCCTGTTAATTTTGTTTAGTTGTAGAATTATATGCACTGTAAAAGAGTTTAAAAAATCAATATGTATACAGCTACCTTCTCTATAACTTCCATAAGGACATATAATTATCCGTTCAAATATAGAAGAGTCAAGTGTAGCAGCAAAAAAAAAAAAAAAAAAAAAAAGAAAAAGAAATTATTACCAGAAAAAAGGTGCAGAGTTACATACATTTCTAGGTCCTAAATAGTCCAATTTAAAAATCATAGGGGGGAGGGGGAGAGGGCGGCTCAAACATTTCCAATTGCGCAAATTTTTTTTCAAAAAAAATTAATAAAATAAACAATTAAAAAGTAATTAACATTCACTCGTTATTGTTAATAAATAATTACAAAAAATCACTAATAAATGAATACATTTATAGATCATTAAAATAAATTTATTGTTTTCACAAAGTAACCGAAATCCTTATGCAATATCGTTGATTTAACTATACATTTATTAAACGTGATTAATGTAAAACAAAAAGAAGCACGTTTTTGTTTTAAATCTATGTTTATAAAAGGAAAATTACACAATTAAATATTTTTGTAGTCGGTAAATTTCTGTAGTTGAGGGAGGAAAAGGGAAGTGCATTTTCAAAAACACTACTTATGTATTTCAGAATAATTTCATATTTAGAATATAATAAGACTTATAAGTTCTTAAATTTAAAATTTTAGTGCAAGAAGTCTTTAAATTTTGGTTTTTATTTTAAAATTTTTAAAGCAGTTTTTCTCATTTAGCATTTGAAATAAAAAATTTCCTCATTTGTAATAGAGGGGCTTAACCCCCTGATCCCCCCTCCCCCCTTTCCTATGCACCTGCCTGTTTTAGTATCTTGCAACGAAAATCACGCTCATTCCGAAACTGAACAACTTTCGATTCTCTTCATTTGCGCTGACGTCATAAGATTTGTGACGTAGTGGAATTTAACCAATGAAATGGAAGATGAGTAACAGTGGATGCCCTATGTTTAGCCGCCTGTATTAATTCTGTACCGATTTGCTATACATAAATTTTCATTTCTCCTTCTAGAGAAACCTTAAAATATGCTGTTGTATCTGCTGCCAGCAATGCGTTTGACATTTTCAAACAAAGTACTTTACCTTTGGGGGAGAAAAGCAGATAAGCTGCTTGAAAGAGAATTCAATTTCCGCGGAAAATAGAAGTTTGAAAAGAGTGATAAAACGTTCTTGTTAAGGGGATCTTGCTTTTTTAAAATATATAACAAGAAAAATAAACTATGAGTGCATAATTTTTTTTGTGATAATGATGTCTTATTTTTAAATTGTTGAAAAGCCTATGAATCATTAATATGCATACATATTTTTTTATTTAGTAGTTCACAAATTTTAACAGACTTAATGTAACTTTACTCATGTAATCGTCATGTATTTTCAGTGTATTTGTACATAAAAATTGAAGATCGTTACATATGATGTACATATATTTAAATAAATAAGATACATATGTTTAAACAATAGACTACATAAGCAATTTACATAGTGATTTATCCGCTTGATGAACCTGAATTTCATTATTACATAAGGTAAATGTCCCTATATGAGGCAGCCTCTAATGAAACGGAGTGTTTTTATTTCTAATCCTGTTGCAAAAATTATATCTTCATGCGACATAATGAAACTTTCGAATTTCAAGAACAAAATGCAAGAATTTTCTATCGCATTAAAGTGTTTTTTTTTTTTTTTTTTTTTGTAAGCGAACCCCAACATGCATAAAAATCCTAATTGCGACCGTTCAAAATGACAATTGTAATTGATATATCTGCGCTTTTAAATGAGATGTATTTTTCGAGCTGAGGCGGGCAGAGGGAAAAACTGTTCTATGAAAATGGCTATGAAAAATGCACGATGCATGCTGTTTCTGCTCTTTGCATAATATCACAAATGTTGGCATCGGCGGCTTCAATTATTCATTCTTGAATGCTTACATAAACGTATATACATGGAACTTTTTCTACTAAGTAATACTACTTGTTTATTATTATAAAGAACTAACTCGCAAGATCAGATATTTTAACGAATGAAGTTCCTTTATTTTCGAAGATTAATTCAACTTCAGCACTTAAAAACCATTAGCAATGCGTGATCCATTTGAATGTCGTTTATTCTTACTATAGTTTATTTATTTATTCATATAATCTATATTTTTCTGCTAGAAAACGTGTACCGAATAAAATGTTATTGATAACACTGTGCAACAAATTTGAACTTTTTTTTTTTGTCCTTCAGATGAAACTATGTGATTCTATATAAACAAAACGTGCTTGATTCAAATATCCAAACCGAAATGGTCCATCACGTACCATTTTTGCTGGAGACCCGCTTCGCATATTTATACAATTTGGCTATAGAAGAATGTAACTGAGGCTTACTTATTGAAAACACAAACACTAAAATGATTTTCTTTGGCCATTTCATCTTGTGGGCATCTGTTGGTGTGCGCTGATAACAGATTAGAAATATTCAATTCGTATCCTTCCATTTTATCGACCTCTGAAACTCTTTTCAAACACAGAAATGTCCTGATGAAACCTTTCCCCATGCTCATCAATACTTGCGCAAAGTTTTGAGCAAAGAAGTCCATATGGCAGTCCAAAAAGTGTAGTTTTAATGAAACATAGCAACAAAATAATACAAAAGCATTTTATCATGTCACCAACAAGATTTTCGTAGTTTTACGCTTTCTCATTTCCAAGAAAACGTGAGCACTCTGATTTAAAAGCCAGCCTGGCGGATTTTTCGGCTTCTGACTGTTTATTTTCCTACTCTTCATCATGAAAGGACTTCCTTAGGTTGTGAGCCAATGAAAATCCTTTCTTTTACTTTTGCCTCACTTAAATTTTTGAATTTGTTCCTGAGATGCAAGAAATTCACTCCATCTCTGTCTAGAGCTTTTACAAATATTTCGATAAACCAAGTTTAATGTGCAATTGTGGAAAAAAAGCATATTTTAGATTTACAAGTGGCTCATTTGATATGTTTTTGACGCTCATAATTTAGAAATCTATTTTGTGTTTGCAGAATGTGCTACAGGAATGAATAGGAAAAAAAATACTTACATGGAGGAGCACTGATAAACAAGCATCACTCTGCTGAATTGTGCGCATGTCCTAATGCTTGAAATAGTACATTCACACCACAGAAGCATACTATTTTTTCTTAATCCGCAAAATAGTCTACTTGGCCTTTGTAGTCTTGTAAAAGACTCGAAATTTCGAGAAGTAGATAGAGCTTTTGTTGCCAAAAATGTCGCTAAAGTAACCCAAGTTCATTAAAAAGGTTCATCTAGAGCGGCAACAATCTCACTGTCAATGAGAAACATATAATTTATAATAAATTAAGTCAATAAATTTCGAAAATATGCACATTTATCCAGAAAATACGTAAAAGGCTAAAATGTGGAATTTTGGGAAAATGGTACGTGATAGGCAAAAAATAATTGCAGATTCGAAATTTTAAGCCACAAATACATAAGAAACAGACATTTTCATCCAAAGGACATTTTTTGTGTTGCACAGTGTAATTTATATTCGAAAGACAGCGAAAGGAAGAGCTAAATTAGAGCCATGGCAAATGTCAGCACTGATGTCCAATAACATTTAAAGCACGCTAATTTATCGGTAATTTCATAAGTAAGACTTCATTGGCAATTGAAATTTAATGATGTGTTAAAATGAACCGTTTGTTATACATATTCTGCTGGTAATAATGTTAAGTTACTATACCGAGCGAAAGCTTCAATTGTAATCCAATACGTTTACCTTTTACTACTTCGATAAGTGGTAGGCTATGAAAAAAGTAATATAAAAACATCAAGAGTGATTATCACTGCGGGTGAAATTTATTTTATATTTAAAGCACATTCTTCTTACAATGCAACCAACCCTTTGTATTCATTATATTTTTCAAAAAAAAAAAGATTAAGTAAAGGTTAATTTGTAGCTTTTTTCATAAATGTTTGAATGTCTTATATCATATCGTGTTTAAGCTCATGTTACGAATAGTTTGCTTCATTGATGTTTCATGATTAATCATGCTTTGCTTTATTAATGTTGCATGATAGATCTTGTTTTGCTGATCATTGAGAAAATTGTATAAAAACAATCATGATTGTACAAAAGCATAATTATTCACTTTTAAATTTTTATGTACAAATACACCTGAATTACAATGCGTATGTTATAAGTCTGTTGCACGTATGATAACTGGAATAAACAAACAAGTATTGGATATGAGGTTTGAGATATTTGTCCTTCTATAGTTCTTAATTATTATATCCCATTTAAAGTTGAGAATTCATATTTTAATCGATTAGAATCAACTAATTACAAATTATACAAAATTGTACAATACATATTTAATTCTCTCACGTTGCCATGGTTACTGTTCTTAAATCTTTCCTCTAGTTGTTCACAGTTACTACCATCACACCATACTCAGAACCACCCTCATTTTCCGGATGTTGCATCGGCTTTCACTCTCACCAGTTGCCAATAAATGCCAATTGTGAACGTTTCCACTGTACGCAAGAACACATTTCTTACTTTAATTGCGCTTCCATCTGAGGCCTAAATGTATTCGAACATTACAGTAATAATGCTTACTGCCTCGATAGAAAATTCAGTTTGGGCAGACGTTTTGAAACGCCGTGGTATTATAGTCAAAAGAAACTGCTAGAGCTAGTTAAAAGTGTGATGAAGGATAAATATTTGAAGATAACTTAAAAAAACTCGTTCAATACATGTATTTTACAAATAAATACTATATTGCAACTCTCAAATTATTTTACATAACATTAACAAAATTAATTTGAGTAAGAAATTGACGTGTGAAGAGAAAAAATGACACTGCTAAGTTTTCACGTCAATATGAATTACGCAAAATTTAACATCAGAAAATTTTACTTTTAATAGGTGAATTAAAAAACCCATAATGATTATTCTTTACGAATATTAATTCAGTGGTAGATACTGGATGTGAAATTTTTTGAAAAATATTCATCTAAGCATTTACCTTGATTTTGTTTAAAGAATTTTATAGAAGAAAATGAAGCTTCTTTTTACGATGTTCAAGGGAGAATATTTTAATTTCTTAAAAATAAGAAAATGTAAATGCTGTTTGAAGTGGTACCTCTCTTTAATATATTTTAGCACTTGTTTAAATTGCTTTCCATACATCAACAAGCTGGAGTGCCATATTTTCATAAGAATGCAGGTGAGAAAAGAAAAAAAAATCTTCCTTATAGTATGTTGACTTAGAGCAAAAAACAGAGTAGCTTCAAACTATACGCAACGATTTCTTTTCGATCGATTAAGAAAAATAGGAGTTTTAAAGTGAAATTGACTTATTGCATACTTTTATTTAAGCTATTATAAAAAAAAGACTATAGACATTATTTTGTTCTATAGGCAATACTCAATTTCATCAAAATCTCTGGATGAGTTTCAAAATATACATATCTCAGAGTTACTTCCAGAAGTACTATTCGATAAAATGGAAACTTATTTTTAGGACTATGTTATTAAACTAAAAATCCAGGAAAATGTCTATATCTTTCTTTTCATTTGCACATCATTCATCCTATTGTTCTGTTTCACTTTCGTTTTCAAAAGCTAGAGGCGTTCAAATAAAATGTTTCTGATTCAACACGTGGACTCTTCTCCGCTTGTTTACCAGAACTTCCGGCTCCTATAGCATTCAACATTTATTCTTAGATTTTACGTCAAAGAAGACACTATATTTTTCAACAAACATTTTGCTCTCCTTTTATTTTAGTACATTTGTTTAAAACGCGATTGAGTTTGTTTTATAAGCTAAGACTTTACTTTTTCAAAATGTAGCTTTGTTTGTGTAACTATGCAGTTGAACTCACTTTTAAAAAGGTTTTTACTCATCCAACAGTATAATATTTTTTTGAAAATGTGCAGTATAAAACACATTCTTTCCTTCAAGTAGTTTTAATTAAATGTTTTTTTTTTTTTTTTACTTTCGCTATCAGAATGTCGATAAATGTTTTATATCCGTTATTGGAAAATCATACGAAGGAGAAATTGGGAAGCGTAGCTGATGTTTATTTCGTTCAAAACTGATAAGAATTGTACATTTCCTAACAACCTACATGTACATTAGGGTGCAGGGATATTTTTTTTTCTTGCAATCATATCGACAAATTTTTTTAACGGTCTTAAACTAGCTAAAACAAATCGTTTCTACATTGTCAATTCAATGTTACACACCTAAACAAATGTGTTTACTAGCGGAATTTCCAGATATTATAACTAATTAAAATATTTAAACAGAACAAACTGTTGCCAAACAGAAAAATTAAGACGCTAAAAGGCTGAACTTGAAAGAAATAAAGAATTACGCGTCGAATTTTGATCACAGGGCGAATTCTAGTAGAACATAAACGCACGGTTAATTTCATAAATGGATTAAAAATAAGGAAATAAATTAACAGCTCCATATGAATTTTTGAATTCTATTGTGATAATGTGGAAACAGAAAGTCTATCGCGATTTTTATAATAGTCATAATAGTGTAATGCATATAAACTTAGAGTACTAGTAGTTGTTTCACAAACTATACATGAAGTAATACACAAGACTAAACTACTTTAACTTTCTAAACTAAACTACACATATATCGTTCATAATATGATTGCTTCTTCAATAGTACAGTTAGAATTGCTCAACTATATTGAAATTTTTATGTCGCCTCTACGCATTAGGGTATTCTATACCTAATCTGCCTTATATGCGAATTACTAGCAGAGTTAGTCATTACAAATTGAGTATACCACTAATAAAGTTTGATATGTAATCAAGCAGCTTGTATCTGGCTGCAAATATTTATCAAAACATGAACGTTGAAGAAGTAGGAATTAATGCGTGAATACGAGAATTTATCACATTTATTACAGTTCTAGTAAATTTATTATCTCAACGAAAATAAGCGGAACCAAATATTAAATGTGGGTACAATGGCGTTTCTAAACGTCATCATTAGTTTTATGAATCAGACTTTAGTGATATGGGTACTTTAATGAATGTGAAAGGAAATATTCTACTTACTTATTGCAATGCAAACACAATTAATTTAGTCTGGGATGCCAGAGCGAAATTGGTCTGAAACTTACATTCATGATAATTAATTCCTCTAATTCATTGAGTTGACGAAAGAGAAATTTAACGAGAAACAGGCACATGAACTATATTAGACGTTCGTTTAAAATAAGGATTCACTTAAAAGTCTCTAAATATGACTAAACCTCATAACAATAAATAAACAGGTGACTTTTGTTCATTAAAGTTTTCAATCAACTCAAAGATATCGGTATTATTATCGCTATGTATTTAGCCTGGTTATGCAACACTTTAGTTTTATCGATAGCCTTAATATAAATGCGCACTTTTTAGTCAGTGAAACATCACTTTACAGTCTAATTTCTATAATAAAAATTTCACAAGCAATCGCTACCGTTTGCTTGTGACAGAAAATGCGTCTCATGCGGTAGCAAGTTTGCACATTGGCTGTGGGCGGTGAGGTTGCCTCATTTTTTCTCTCTCTCCCTCTTCTTATATGGAAGACCAGAACATTTTTCGCTGTTTATTGGCGTTTTTGGTGGATAGACAATGCCATAAAGGGTACTTAATTAATTGAAAATCATGAAGAAATATATTCCTATGAAAGCTGCATATAAATACAATTACCATTTATTATCGTCACCTTCTTCAACATTTTTCAACATTATGGCTTCAGTATGCAATTATAAGAAAAATTATATATACAAAAACATGAGCAAAAAGAAAAAAATCATGTTTTTTTTTATAATATTTTTTGTCTGGCTTTAAAAAATAAAATTAAAATCTAGTTTAATTACAATTTGTCCTTAACCCCTTAAAGCATTCAACCGTGTCTGACACGGGCAAAAGTTACCGGCAAATTTGCACATGTCCGTATCTCACACGGGCGATCTGTATATCGTGTTATTTTATTTCTAACGCCCGTCTGAGATTCGTTTGCACTTTGTTTGTATAATAATGTTTTTATATAACTTTTACCCACCTCCCGCTCTCTAGTCACCTCCTACAACTGAAATTGCCCAAAACAATTTATACCATACCTATATATTCCTTTTCTTTCAAAAAAAAAATCGTGCGTCAAGGTTTAACGATCAATTATTTAAATATATTAAAGGAAACGATAATATTTTAGTTTTTAATGTTCGGAAATGTAATCCTTGTTTTGTACAATTCTTATCTTAAATACTAAGTTTCAGAAAAACCCCAAAGGCTGAAAGGAGACAAAGGTCCCTGAACAGACATGTGTGCCCATTTTGTGCTCAACATTGTTACCACTTTCTTCGCAAATCTTAAATTACAGTATGTAAACTGCCGAAAAGGCTAAGACCTGTTTTTCGCTGAATTGCTTTGGTTCTCGCTGGTGCGCTTTCTTACTTTTCCAATCGATATCCCTTCATGACGCTATAGTGCTCGAAACTATAATCTAAATTCTATGTTTGTAATCATGCATTCACTTCTCTAAACAATACAAGTTCCTTCAAAGAATTACTTGAAAATGAAATATTCAAATTGGCATTTTATGAATGAATTCAATTTTAATTTAACTGGCGAAGTGTAATGGATGTATTTATGAACTGAATATTTCTTTATATTCCCCTTGATAAAAATATGTACATATATTTTTTAAAAATCTAACGAAAGTTTCCTAATAAAAACGTCTACTATTCATATAAAAGACAATATAATTTTGATACAACAGGTTTTGAACTTTACAATGAATTATGTAAATAAGTTTTCCCCAAAATTACAGCACTTAATAAACCTTCTTTCTGACTGAACTATTGAATGGATGAAAATAAAATGAGGAACATAACATTTAGTAATTTTTAGTTTAATGTGTACTTTATTAACTTTGGTTTTATTAAGTACAATAAGAAAGTTTTGTAGGAGATTAAAAAATCATATATTAGCAAGAAGTTTCGTCTAGAACTATGCGAGCCTACTTTCCCGTACACGCCAAATTCAAATTTATAATTTAGCTATCTCTCTCTCTGTCTTTCTCGTTTAGCTTTAGTTCTTAATTGCTTCAAATATATCTTTTCCAACGATTAATACATATTCATTCACTCACCCATTCATACATTCACTTATTCATTCATTCATTCACTTATTCATGTATTTATCACTCATTTATGTTATTTATTTATTCATTCATTTATTCATTCTGTCACGCACTCATTCATGTATCCACTTATTTATTCATTCTTTCACTCCCTCATTCATTTATTCATTCAGCCATTCAGAAATATCTTTAAAAATCCCGATCAAAATAGTGCGTAGGAAAATAGGCTCGTCTAGTTCTGATTGAACCTCGTATCTGTATATATTTTACGTAATATCATCTTTCCGACAAATTTGGTTCTAAGCAAATCCGTCTGTTAGATCAGGATTTATATAGGATTCAAATTTCCCCTTAGGCGTTATGTTATTTTTTTTGAACTTTAAAAAAGAACATAAATTGTTCAAATTACCAAAATATTTCACACCGAGAACTTGTTCATAGGAACTTGGATCGTATGCAAAGAGTTTACTTAATTTGCTTCATTTTTGCCTATAGGCGCTAAAGTTAAGATTTTTTGAACTGTTCACAATTGAACGAAAAATTGTTCAAACCAAAAAGTAAAATATGGTAATGACATTTTCACGCCGAGAATTTACGAACTCAAAAAAAAAACCCCTTTCTAATCAGAAAATTCCTTCAAAAGTTATTAGGGGGTGATATACATACCGACAGACAGATATGTGTGTCGATAGACTGACCGACAGACATATTCCCATCTCAGAACCCTACTTTAATTTTTTTTTTTCAATCTTTATTGAATTACTTTGACTTTTCTTTATTTTAACGATATTTTTCGATACATTGTTGCGTCTTTTATACTTTATTTATTCTTTTTTTTACTTTTACGGGAAAGTAGGCTAAAAATGAAGTAGTCAAACTGTATGTGAAATATTAAAACTCGGACTGAACGTTAGAAGCATGAAAAACTTTCAGGTATGTCTACACAATTTTACAAGGAGCCTCCCTTTAAATGTAAAAAGCGTGGCCTTATGTATGAATTGCTCTTCCGATGCCTTTTTTATTCGTTACTATACGTCTTTTGCATTGATGGAAGGATTTCTTGTAGCACTGAAACATGTTGGCAACTTTCATCATTTTTGTGCTCTTAACGTACGTCGATTTTGGCTTTTTTTTAAATATTATTCATTTGCATCGAATGTCAATAAATAATTACTGTCGAAAACCCATTTTTTTATTTTTCAAACTTTTTCCAACCAGTATAATTGTTATTACTTAAAGATTGGTTTGAACTCTTGGGTTTTTGCTTAATTTATTTCATTCTAATTTTATTATAAGTTATATCGATTTATGTTTTTATTATTTTTTTCATATATATGTAATTCTCCAATTATTGACACCAATGTTAATGTATAACAGTCTTTGAAAGTAGTGTATCATTTTTGAAAACATGCAGAGAAAATTGCTTCCCAAAATTTCTTTTAGAAATACTTTCCACCTCAGAGCTTAAATCGGCCACGTGCAGAAAATTGCGTTCATTTTTCAAAATTGATTTCCTTTACATTATATTATGCCACTCTTATTTTGCTGAAGGAAACAAGATTAATGGTAAACTATTTTGAAAAGCTTTCTTAGTTAAAATAGATTTATACAACTTTTGATCATTATTTGACAGCAAAAACGTTAAGTGCATTTGTTTGGACCATATTTTCAATCGTTAAGGAAAGCTTTGCTATGTTTGATGCATGGGTCTCTATTTGAATTACTTTTACGGATTCCAAAACTGTGATTTAATTTTATGTTTCTTGAAAATATAAGTTGAAGATAATTGCGGCTATAAAGTAGCCACGAACAAATGTATATATATTTGACGCAATTTATGTCGTATATGTAAGTAAATGCAATTCAATGAGTCGAAAGACGTAAAACATAGACAACGATACCTTGGTAAAATTATTACTTATATAGTGTAAAACTATTTCTTCAACGAAGCATTAAAACATAATGTAATAAAATACACATATCAAATTGCGACCACCATAGATATGCAACCATTTGGATGAAAGTATCTCTAAGGGACTCTCCGTAGATTTGCATTTCCTGGCTTTCTATGGGGCTCCACGGCCAATAGAAAGTCACGAAATGCAATACATCCGTGAACTGCACAAGTGGACAGTTCACGTATGTTGCACATGAGTAGAATCAGGTGGGGTAAAGTGATCTTACATCAAATAAATGGCTATAGCTTTGCAATAAATAAAGGAATGTTCCTATTATTTGTATTTTAGCTTCCAATAAGTAAGAATAAAATTTTACTTTCCAAATTATATTAATGGGTTATTTTGATGGATAAAACAGTCAATTTGGTTTTTTTGGACAAATTTTAAAATTAAATAACCTATTTTAACTTCTCCCTGCCATTTTGTTTACAAGAATTTCCAGTAAATTGACGGTACAGAAAGTTTTACACAGATTTCAAAAATACTTTCTCTTGATTAAACGATATATATTGTATATATTATTTTACAATTAGATGGAAAAAAGTGGCAATAGTGTTAGGCTTAACATGCACCCAAGTTCTAAAATTATTTTAGGTTAATTTTTGAGGTAGACCAAGCGTTAACTTGCATAGAAACTCACGAGAGCTGAGTTTCCATATTTATTTTCAATTTTATGCGAGTTTTTAACTATTAGAGGGAATTCAGGGTGACATTCAGGGACGCATGGAAAAAAAATGATGATGACAGAGCTCCGCACTTCTTTTGTTAGAAATTAAGCCACGAGGCAGATGTTAGCTAAATATTAATTTCACTAATACTGTATTACTTTAAAAAATAAATAGGATTAAACGCAGCTAAGCTCATATATGCAGTGCAGATTGAAATTCCTTTTATAGAGTCTCCTTATAATTGACAAATTTTTGGAAGTACTTTTTCTGTAACACAACTTTCAAGTTTCCCCAGTTGTTATTCATTTATTAATTGAATTACAATAAAGAATTGTTAAACTGTAAAGGCTTAGAAGCTCGAACACGATAACAATGCATGAAAACTAGAGAGTTAATAATATTTAAAATATGTATTTACTTTAAATTTTAATTTTTAATAAGCTGCAATTATCGCAGAACGCCCTTATTAATAATATTTTCAAAATATGTTATTTATGTAATTTAAGCATTTAGTCATTCATTAAAACTGAGTTTAACTTTTTTCACGTAAAATTTTGAATTTTAGAGTCATGTCTTATTATCTTAAATTAAGGGACATTTTCACAGACTGATATTTAAGAATTCAAACCTTAAAATACCTATCATGTGTCCTAAAATGTCTTGGTACATATATCTTTGTTTTACGACCATCTATGCAGCAGTTGAATAGACTGGAATACCTTACGAGACGTTACGAAGATAGGGCCACACTGTGACTATAAAGGGCATTAATAAATTCAATTTTATAAAATAATGTTGTTTCCTTTAAAACATGAACGTTTGTTGAGTATTTTTAAGCATTATAGTTAGTAAAAATTTCCCTTTTTTTTTTTGTCTTTTTTCAATTCTGACCACTGCACCCCATGCACTTCTCTCTTTACCCAACCCCATGGGGAAAAGTAATCATAAATACATCCCTAAAAGAAAGCCTCATAAAATTGCTTAACTTTGCCCAAAATTTAATGCAATGTGTTGTTTAATAACGTAATGCAAAATTTTCAACAGAAAAATCTGAAAGTTTTGAACATTTTTTATATTCATTATCCACTGAAGCTAAAAGACGTGGAGACCACTTTACCCCACTTAGCTCTATAACCCGTGATGTTTAGATATTTTTCGATATCACAATATTTATGTGAAATGTCACCTGATCGCCATTGCATATCATTTAACATTAAGGGAACGTTTTTTTTTTTTTTTTTTTTTTTTTTTTTTTTTTTTTTTTTTTTTTTTTTAATTTTATTTTCATGCATCTCATTTTCTTAACATATAAAGTTACTGAAATTTGTGATTGATAATGATATACATGTCACTTAATCATTGTGCAAATTCTACTTCAGAACGTTGTAAACACAAATCCGCTATATATATAGATATAATGTATGCCTGATGTACATGAGTAATTTGATGCAACATGCGAATCAAGTGAAAATATATATTGCTACTCAATCTTGGTGATTTAAACGTCGTAACTTTCCTGTCAAAGAATAAGAAATATATAGCGGCATTGTCCTGAACAGAACTGCTCAATTGAAAAGAATACAAAAGCAGTGAACCAACTTTTTCCAACAGCAATGAAATACACACTTCATTTGTATATGAATTTAAAGAATAGTATAAGATATTTTTTTAAAAATATAATAAGCTTCGTAACGTATATTCAAAATAGTTCGTTTCTACTTTGCAAAGCATATTTGTATTAGAATCCATGAACTCAAACGTAACATATTTGAGTGTTTTAATAAATATATTCTGCATGATTCTACATCATACTAAAATTGAATCGTTATGTGTTAGAATAACTCCATTGAAACGGAACAAGAATCACTGTACCAAATATCTACCACTACTTTTATCATCTCTATATTTTTCTGCAAAATAATTTTAAGCATTATTTGAATGATAATTTATGTTTTGGAGAAAGATTCTCCAAATATTTAATATATATATATATATATATATATATTAAGCACTTTCGGGGAAAAAATTCTGGTTAAAACAATATTCATTTAAATAACGAGTGATTTAGTGCATTATTCATAAAGTTAGCGTTTACTCATGATATTGCAGTTAAAAATCGTAAACTAAACTCTTTTGCTTTGTATTTTCAATGGTCGATGCTCTTTCGTACATTTTTAGGATTAAACTTTACAAACTTTCAATTCATTTACATCTAAACTCTTGAAATAGTCTTTTTTTTTTTGGTGTCTTGCAGCTAAGCAAACATTAATCATTTTTTTCTAACTTCTATTCTATTTATCTCCTTGTGTTTTACATACTCAATTGTTTTTCAAAACCCTTTATATGAATAAAAATTTTTAACACAACGTATAGAACAATGCAGAATAGTCTGCTGAAAATATATAAAACTTGATTGTTGCATTTGGTGCAAAATTAGAACAGAAAATCTATTCCCCCTCACCCGAGGCTTCAATTCATATGTATTAAAGAAAGAGTAAAAGTTGTACATTTCCCATTTAGTGAATTTTGTTTAAAATTCCTATACACTATTTTTACGTCATGTAATATTCAAATTTTAAAAGCCTGAGAATTTATCGTTTTTCTAGTTGCGTCTGTGTGGTATAAATCAGGCGTTTTTCCTCCTAATGTTTTCGGCTCTTCTTTTTCTTTTTTTTTTTTTTTCATTTCTTACGAATGCATATATACTTTATAAGCATAGTTGATGTTGGAGTTTAAGAAGTTTAAAATTAACAGTGATCAGAATAAATTTGTGGAAGCCTGTAAAATTTCCGATTATTTGTTGAAAAATGATGTTTTGAAATTTGAATGGAGTTCTTGCTTCAAAGTGGAAAAGTTCCTGCTCTCAAATTTCTCCAAAACAAGTCTGCTTCATGTGTACCTCTGACGTTAATTTTCTACTGAAAGTTCAGTAAGGAAAAGTCTCAGGCTCGTTCAGCACGTTTAATTTGGTTTCTGGTTTTTGATTTAATTTGTTTGAGCAGCAAAAGGCACGTTCGCACACTTATTTACACTGCAGAACAGCGGTAACTTGTGCGTTCTCTAGGAATCCATTTCCAGAAATTTTCAATTGGAATGGATCTGCTTGAAGGTCACAAATTTGCATTTGAAGGTCGCTGAACACGACTCGCTTCAGTATCCATGAGGTTGTTGAAAAGTGCAAGATTTGGTATTAGGGAATTACTCTAAGAAAGGTAAAGGATTTTTTCCCCAAATGTTAAATTAAACTTTTTCCAGGAAGAAGGGCACTGGCCACAAAATGTGAGTGGGTGGGCAGCATGTGGCATGCGAGCCGCAGGTGGGACTACACTGTTATAAAGCAATGAAAATAACCAGTTTTGATTATATAATTTTCATCCGATCATGTGTAAAAATGTTATATATTGAATAAAACAATCAAAGGAGGATTACTTTCACATTAGGTAATTATTTTTTGTAATTTATGAAAGTCCAATGTTGATGGCCTATTATTTCTGAGTATTTAGGTGATATGAATATATGGAAATTATTCAACTTGAAATGTACAACTTAATATAGTAATTGGTGAAGAAAAATCCAAAATAAATTGCAAATACTAGTACATGGTTATAAACAAAAATTTCTTTTTAACCAACCACCACTGATAAATTATTTATCAGTATCCATTTATGGGAAAGCTGTACTTACAATTCACATTTTTTTTTTTTTTTGACACAGCAATATCAGTGATATTGTTTGATTATGTAACTCCATTTCGACGAACGCCTTCTATTATAATAGATTTTGCAATATAATAATACTAATAAGCTGTTGAAGATTTCTACTGGTGTTTTCATAATATGCCAATAGTTCCTTTTTTGGGTCCATTTATGGATAAGCAATTGAAGATAATACTGATATCACTTCAAAAGTTCTACTTGAACATTTTCCCTGTGAGAACTAAATTAAACAAAAATACGTGTTTTTCCCCTAAATTATTCAATTAGAAATGATAAAAAGAAAAAAAAAAGAATAGTGCTTTGTGAACTAAATATATGTTCACACTTCTCATTCATTAGTATACAGTACTTCACTGAATAAATTCAATATTGTATGTATTGCACACATACAGACGTGGAAAAGCCTTCTATGTCTGCAGGCCTTCTGGGGGTCTTTCATTTAACTGTCGCCGATACTACGACTGAAATTAAGAATGACACAAGCAGACCTAATACGTTGACGAATAAGACTTAATTAAATGTTCTGAAATTTCAATTTCGACAAACGTGAACTAACTCATTTAGAAACACATGATGTACGTGTGCCTTTAGCTTGAGTCTCACGAGTTTGCAAACTGTACGTTGTTTAACATTTGTACTTGGTTTTTTTTTTCTTTTTTGCTTCTATTACTTTATAACTAGTAAAGATAATTGCTGTTTAGCATACTTTTGGGCCTGTTGCAATATAGTTAGTGACATTAATGTTATCAAATAATATGGCAGCGGTTATATTGCTTTTTACTTTTGTGTTACATTTGATAGGACAATGTAATTACAAAAAAAATAAACATAACGTAAGATCATAATTGAGTGATTATACTAATATGAGATCGCAATTATTGAAGTAATCCGTATTACATTAGTACAAAATATGTAACAAATTTTTCATTGCTGTATACTTTGCCTAAGCAATGCTGCCATAGCGTTATTCAAAAGCATTTTCTGCTCATTAGTTGGTATTTTGTTTCATTTGGTTTTTCCTTCGTTTTCAAATGTTAAAATCCTGGAGAAAAAAAAATCCTAAGCCGTTATGCGCCCTTGAGAGACAAGGTGTCAATCAGCAATGATTAAAATCTTATAAAACTATGCATTTTGACAACATGCTTGGTTTATTTATTTATTGTTGTTATTATTATTATTATTATTTATTTTTGTCTTACTATATTTCAAAGTTGACGTACATATCACTGCCCGGAACAGGACGGGTCCGCCTTTTACTTTTATTCTGTTCTTTCTTAAATGGGACAACTTCGCCGCTACTTTTATCCCCCCTTTTCCTGGCACAGGACAATTCCGCGACGCCATTTGCATCAATAGAAAAGGGGGGATTTGCTTAAAATTTAAGTTTTTGTCGTCGCATCCTCTTCACACAGCAAAACAGTAAAGTATGAAATATAAATAAATTGAACCAGCTATCGCTATCTTGACAGGAAAAAAATCGTAATTACTGATAGATAAGTCGTCCATGATTCTATCAAACCTTACTTTTCACGGATCATTAATTATGATATATACTGGTAAAATTCAAGTTCAATATAAAATATGTTCTAAATAAACTTAAAATACACTTTAGTTTTTTTTCGTAATGTTTGCATAATGTATTTAATTAGTTTAGATGAAAATGCAACAATTAAATGCCTCAATTCCTATCAGAACAGGAGAAAAATGGCTTTTTTAGAGGTTAATAAACTAAAAAGATAAAAGGCAAGTTTTGAGTTCAAAAATTAAAACAAATCAAAAATGCACTTTAACTCAGCCCCGGTTTAATTTCAGAAGGTTCTTCTGAACCTCATCCAAGTCACCAAGAAAAGTTCTTATCAAAAAACAAAAGAAATTAAAATCAAGCAATATTCATACCCAAAAAACTTAATAAATATTTTTAAAATAAAAATTAGTAGTTAGTGTTTCAATTGTTTTATTATTTTAAATTTCTCCACTGAAAAAACTTGAAAGTTTGAATTTACTAGAAAAAAATAGCGAATTGTGACAATATGTTTGACATGGTTTGTACAATATCTGCTTGTACCTAAAAGAGACATTTTTCTTAAAATAGTTCGATAATCGATTCTCTTTGTGTATTAGCTCAAGAAATGACGCATGGACATAAATGTATAATAACAAAAACGGAAAAATCCAGAACAATATGAACATAAATAGGAATCAAATAGTGTTTTAGAACTTAGCAACACAAAGTCATAAACTCGCAAAATAGAGTCAAAGTCAATTTAAACTGTCCAATATATTTCGCCAAACATTAAACTATGCCAACTCCTTCGGCGATTTTTTCCCATGCTGAGAAAATGCCGGGAAAATATGCGGCGGACATGGGGGTCGTAGTGATACACATTTTGGTAGAGCTATCCAGCTCAGCAACGGAATTGTGACGTGCTCTTATTGGCCTTTCATCATCCTTTTGTTAATACCAATTTTTGATCCAGCATTCAAAAAAGTCTGCATGATTACTAACAAAGACTCTAATAATATCCATTACTTACAACTTAAGTTTAAACTATCAACTTTCTTCACATCATATCTTATCAAATCGCTAAACCTTTAACACCCTAAATGTAGTAGAAGCCTGCTACTAAACGTATGTTACAAAATGCGCGTAATTGCGTAAGTCATGAAGTGCTTACTATACTAACTACTGATTACAGACACATTTCATTTCAATTTTCTTAATTTGTACCTGAAATACAAAATTAGATTAATAATGATAGGATTAAATAAATGATATTTCGTTGCGTAGATGTAATATTGTTGTTACATTCTTTATAATGTCTCCCAGGCATTCAACCCTGTTGCTCTCCCTTTTTACGCAGATTAGAGGTGAATCGAATGACTAGTTTGTTTTTGGTCTATTCGCTGAATATACTGTAAACTGAATGGGTAAAAATCTTCAGTTACCATTATCAGTGTAAAGACACTAATTGTCCTTTCTATTAATGGTTTACCATTACTATAGTCTGTGTAATTAGAATCGGCCCGTCAAGGTCACACACTACCTTTTTTCCTTCTGGTCGTCCTGGTTTCCGAGCTAGACATTTTTCCCCCACGCTGGTTTGGCTAACATGATACGTAATTTTGTTGCTTTAGTTATAATAATAATAAACGGATTCAAGTCAAATTTACTTTTCAATAGCAAAAATAAATTGCTTAAGATAAAGTGTTCCAATATTTTGAATCAAATCGAAATCTCATAAAGCTATTGTATACCTAATGTATTGTATTTTATATTTTGTAAATATTAAAATCTTATCTAAACATTCCAGCTTTAATTTATAAGAAATTTAATTGCATTTACTTAGTATCAAAAATAAATAAATGGAAAATAAATTATTTCTTATTAACTGCTCCATTATTCTAATATTTTGATTCAGAGGCGTAGTTATGCAATTGCTTTAACTGCAGTACATAAAGAGAAAAAAAACGCTAGCGCTGTTATCTTTCTCGCAATTTCCATGGTATCGAAGCAGGAAACGTGTCCTTGACGCGACTATTCTACAGAGACTATAACCACAAGAGTCTATCGCCGGAAGGGTCTTCTACTTCGCTACCAGATTCTCGTACAAGTTCAGTTTTTCAATAAACATTTTATTCGCAATTTTTAGTATTTCATAGTGGGCCGTGGTATCCTACCGGTTAGGATGTCGAGCTTCGGATCGGAGGATCTGGGGTTTGATACCCGAGCAGCTGAAGACACATCATGTATACTTGGAGATACGTGCATGTAAAATCCGTGGAGCCTAAAGTCCCGAGGCAGTTCCGAGGGTACCGGTTTGTGGAGATTTTCCCTTCCCTTCAAGCACAGGTTTAAAAAGGAAGGTGGCGTATTTGTGGGGGCGCCATCTGGTGTCATCCAAGTACATTATGTGCAAAGTCGTACTTTCTCCATTGGTGCTCATATAGAAACGGAAGGCGCTCCTTACTGCCTTAATTCCTAGTCTATTCGACGAAAGGGAGTTGGATTTCCAAGTGGCATAAGCAGCAACAACAGCAGTATTTTATAGTAGCCCATAGAATGGTGCTCTCATCTCATATGATCATAAGATACAAAATGGACAGCGTTAACATATACTTCAACCTTTAACCAAAGTTGAGTCACGTGATACTACGTGTCAAGTAATGTGACCTCGAAAACCACATCATTCAATCTCGTCTGACCTCTGACCTTGACATGTGAAACTCGTTTCATTACTTATCAATTTGTTATTATCATTTATTGTTACATTAGTACTGCATTGAATCAATTTTGAACCATAATTATTGAAAAATAGATTAGGGTCATTATGATTTGAACAAAATATAAATACAAAATTTAAAAAACACATAGTAAATATTGAAATAAAATAAAATTGTCTTTTAAGTAATTACAGAATACCATGACTTACAAATTCACCAAATGTCAAGTAATTATCTGTGCACAGTAATTTTTTATGAGCTGCTAACTAATGTTTCACGTCAAATAGATCCGGACAGAACAAGAGGGTTAAGCATCAAACTTTTTTTGACATGATTTTATCCTATAAATTGAATTTAGCTATTAAAATTGGACATTAAAAGGAAGTAAAAGAAAGAGAGAAAGGGAGGAACGGAAAAAAACCAACTAGGTTGAAACGAGATCTATTATCTAGAATACTTGAAAGGGTCTGATCGGAAAACTCTCAGTTTAAAATATCTCCTTATTCTTTCTGGTAGGGTATATTAGTTTTACTTCCCAGAAAATTGAATTTTTGGAACTTTAGATGGCATTCCATCTCTCATAAAATGAAAAAACGTAGACGTTAAGAATGTTTGATGATGCTTATTACTACACCACTAATAGAGCATTTTAGCATTAGCATTTACTTTTAAAATTTACATTTCCTAGTACTTTGGAAATTTGAAGAAGTGTATTTAGCATTTTAAGAACGTTGATCTTTGAAAATATTTATCACAATTTCCTATCCTGGTAACGTTGAGCGAAGAAATAAAATATTATTTTCAATATTTTTTTTTCTTGCCCATGCTAAAATATAAAGTTATCTATGACAGATATGAAAATGTAAAAGGACATTTCAAAAAATCTCTATGACTTCAATCTAACTTTTACTTTGAAATGTCATTCAAAGGGCTGAATAAGTGAATTTTTTCGAAAAACGGAAACTTTGATGTCTTAGTCTGAATGCTAAGCTTGAGATAACTTAAAATAAAACGTTGACCATCCAAATGAAAATCCGTCATAGAGTTAGAACAACCTTCAACAACACATTTCGTTTTTTTTTTTTTTTTTTTTGAGCTGATAACCTTTTATAACTTTTAAAATCCATTGGAAAATTTCTTAAGGTGGAACGGATTCTTACAGTATAATGTAATAAAGGACGTATAATTCTAGAGTTAAACGAACCTACTTTACCGTGTACCAGCATTTTTTTCCCTCAATCAGCGTAGAATCAAAATTATTTCAAACATCAAACTTTAACACTAAAACAATTTTCTAAAAACAAATTATGTCAGTTTTATGTAAAAAAGAACTGTTGTTCATTATAAATTTGGTTTTGAAGTTATTATATTAAATATTTAGGAGTTACGATTTAGTACATTTCAACTATAAATAGTTTTGAGTATTTTTAATATAAAACATGTAAAAAAACACGCACACACACATTCGTACAATATGTAAGAATATGAGTTTCGTTCCAAAAATTAAATCATTCCAAAAAATTGATAAGTAACAGAGTAAAAGAAAAAATATGTACCTTAAGGGAGCTTTCACACCAAAGGCGACAAAGCAAAAACCATGCCTTTTCCCATTTTCGCAAGCGCTGAGCATATCTTTGAAGGCAGTAATATGCTCTGCGCTTGCGCAGATATGAAAAGACATGTTTTATGTCTTTGTGGCCTTTGGTGGGAAAGCACCCCAAGACAAACAGTTTGAAGGATGCGGTCTCTCTTATTTTTAAGAGCATCTCTTTTTTTCAACGAAAATTAATAAATAGTTTTTACCGTTGTATTGATCGATAGAAAATTACAATGATAAATCGGTAGTTCTTTTAAAGTACATGGAAACAAAGACACGATTTCTGAATTAAAATAGTAACACACATTGGAAGCAATTCTTCTCTAAATAAAAGAAATTTGCTATTGATTAGTTTTATACACTAATATTTTGGCAGGCTCTGAAATGTCGCTTACATTTATTAATATACATAGGTATAGTTCTTATACACCTTATTTAGCTACTTTAAAACAGTTGTTTTCCATTACGTAATTTCAATGCTTCTAAATCTTTTTAAAAAAACCTGTGGGAGGAGGGGAAATGATATTTTCATTTGTAATTTTAATTTTTTTAAACGCAGATGAAAATTACTAACGAATCTCTATTCATAAAACCATTGGCACCATGTAGGAGAGTCGTGGAGCTTTCATCACGCCAGCCAGTGCAAAACTAAAGTTAATTTGTCAGAAACAGATTGTTCACTTTTTGTTGTTGTTGCTGCTTCTTACGCCTTGGATATCCAAGCCCCCCTTCGCAGAGCGACCAGGAATTAGCACAGGAGCGCCTTCCGTTTCAAGCTGATTACCAATGGTGGCACTACGAATTGGCTCATAATGTTCTTGGAGGACATCAGATGGCCCCACCACAAATACGCCACCTTCCATTTTAGACCTATGGGTGAAGGGAAGGGGAAATCTCCACCCACCCTCGGATCTGTCTCGGAAGTTCAGGTTCCTCGGATTTTGCATGCACGTATCCCCAAGTGTACATGGTGGGTCTTCAGCGGCTCGGGTATCAAACCCGAGATCCTCCGATCCGAAGCTCGACATCCTAACCGCTAGGCTACCACTGCCCGAGTTTACTTTTTTATCAGCTAGAAGCAATCAAATCGTTTTCTGTATGATTAATTTAGATTGCAGTTTCTAAAAAATAGAGGGAGTGAGTGCAGTAGTTACATAATGAATTGTAAGCATGGTTTATTTTTTGATAAATAACAAAAAAACAGTACATATTTTTTTTTTTTTTAGTAATTTCAGTAGCATTTTGTTTTCTCTCTGTTTCTTACATATTGTAGTAATTTTTTTTCCCTTTTTTATTTTTATTCATAATAAAATGAAAAATATGTTTGCTTGATCGTCTATGTGTCTAAATTTTCGGTGGGGGACATCATTTATCCAATGTGCTTGAAATGAGTATACATACACTTCGTTCCACTCTTGTTCAATATACCATGAACCTCAATGTATTTCGAATCTGAATAAATAAAATAATAAAAACGAAACAGTCTGATTATTTTTTATAGGTCGCATATTACAAAGACACATATTGTGGCAGAAAATAAATTGAATATACAATAATTGTTCATTAAAAAGAAAAAAAAATCTTTATTCTATGGAAAACAAAGGAATATAATAAATAAATGCATGTAACACAATAATAATAATAAGAAGAATAACTAAATAAAAATTTCAAGTAAAATATCTAAAAAGAAAGAAAATATGTCCCATAACTATTTTTATCAAAAAGAAAATATTTTGAAGTAATAGTTTTTCAGTAATAGAAATATAATTTCACGTTAAATTAAAGCACAAATGAGCATTAAAACGCAGACATATGTTTCGGGATTGCTTGGAATCCCTTTTTCAATGCGACAGGGAGCTTCTAGATGCAAAACTTCATTAGGCTTCATTTGGAAGTTTTGCATCTAGAAGCTCCCTGTCGCATTGAGAAACGGATTCCAAGCAATCCCGAAACATATGTCTGCGTTTTAATGCTCATTTGTGCTTTAATTTAACGTGAAATTATATTTCTATTACTGTTTACTTGCACAAAGTTAAATTATTATTAATAGTTTTTCGTTTACAAACTTATGTGATTTACATTTACTTAATTACCGCCTAACCAATAAGTCCATTTTCTCCGTGTAAGGTCTACGGAAAAGTACATTTCAATCACACTATCTTTGTATCTGTCTACATTCGGTTTTTACGTTTTTTTATTTAAATTTTTTTATTTATTTTATTTATGTATTCGATTTTTTTCCTTTCTTTTTTTTTGTGACATGAAAGGGGAGGGGGGAGAGGTAAATAAAAAGGCGGTTCCTAAAATTTAGGGGTTTCAGGACAATTTGCGATTTATCAACACGATAAAAAAAAAAAACCATGATTGTCCCTGCAAAAAAATCGGAAAGGCCCACATACTTATGAATTTATTTATAAATCATATGCATATGTTTTTTCACAAACTATAGACACAAAAGAGTAGTAAAATTTTTTTTCACGTAAAGTAGTCTTCGTTTGAAAACGGGATTCCTAGCATTCCCCGCTGCATTTTAATAATAATTTGTGCTTTATTAACATGAAATAATTGTTTATTACTGTTTACTCAGCACATAGTTAATAGTATTTTAGACACAAAAGTTTAAAAATATTATTTACAGGAATTGATTTTCTTTCTTTTTTTCTTTTTTGTTTAATCACACAACGTTTAGACATTCTCTTCACCTTGTGCATTTCCCCACTGATTTTTTAAAAAGAAGCAAATATATGCATGGAATTCTGAAACTAATTGATAGCAAGTTCATATGACACTTCCAGTGGTAACCTAACTAAAAAGAAATAGTTTTAATTTCAGTTCTACAATCACTTCTGCTTTCCCCACATCACGATTCGATGTCCTTTCGCACTTATGTTCAGGAAAATTACCGATTGATCTTGACGTTTCATCAAATACCGATGTACTCCTGATTTGATGATAAGTAAACTGCGAGATCGGGTATTCTTCTGTGTGTTCTAGAGGCACGTATATATATATCTATGTTGAAAAAGAGAGTGATTGGTATTAGTTTTCATTTTTTGCTCAGAATTTTAAAACTAAAAAAAAATAAATAAATAAAAAAGAATGAAAACGGAAAAAAAACGCATTTTATAAACGCTTTTAAAAGATGTAATCATTTTTTTTTTCAATTTTTCAATTGGTACTAGATCAAATGTAATGATATTACCTTTATCAGAAAAAGTTTAAGTGTTTTTTAAATACTTTTTTATTTTATTATTTTTCCCCCCCAACAAAGTTCAAATGCTATGTGTTGTACATATTTGTAACGTAGTCATAGATCGATGAATTATATACTCTGACATTTATATTAAACAATACGAATAGATTAAGGAAAATAGTATTTGATTTATTGAACTAATGACCGAAACATTCACCGAAACCTGTTGCTTAGCAAATAAAATGCATTCAATCAAAGAGAATTTATTCACTGATGCACTTTATTTAATTACTCTTACTTTGTTGTTAATCTATGATTTTAAATTGAGTTGATAGAAAAGTCAAAGCTTCTCTTTATTTATTAATCACTAAGTAAACATCACATCTCGAAAATTAGAAGGAAATAGATTATTGATTAATTGTAAAGTAGTTAAAGGACAAAGTACAAGCAACCATCGACTTTTATGACTAAATGTCATAAATCTATTACGGGAAACTCAAATGTTCAAAAAGTAAGGACCATCAGCACACATTTGTAGAATATTTTAATTTATTAAAGAGTATATAAAAGAGCATTTTCCATTCGTAATGGATTGCTCCTTTATAAAAGGAACGAAAAATGCGCAGGGAAGATATGTTCGTCGCTACTAACATATTTTCTTTGATGCTCATTGTTAATCGCTCAAAGTTGACAAAGTACTGAAAAATACATATTTCTAAATATATTAACTTTAGCATGATTTTTTAACTTTTAGATCAGTGACGCAAATACACAGAAATGTCATGCGAAAAATAAATAAACAAAATAATTAAAAATCCTTTTTTCAGTATATTGTTATGTTTGAATTGTTAACAGTGACATGAAAAGAAAATATTTTTTTATTTTGATGAATATAACTTTTCTAAAAGAACTTAAATTTTATTATATTAAAAAAGTCACCATAATATTTACCAATTTGTGTTTTTGGAAAACGAAACGAGGTATACCCTATTTTATTTTCCATTCCATTTTAATTATAATAAATTATTTTTTAATTGTATATTATCCTTATCAAATTTAGGAACATGCTTTTCTCTAAAAAACAGCATTTTATGCCCGCTACTGGCTTGCAGTAAAAAGGGAGGCATTTATATCTAATATTCATTTTGTTTAATTATCCAAACACATTATATTTTTACACCTGGAAAAGTAGTGCAAAAGTACAGTAAAATAAAAAATCAAAGGAACGAAACACTGCATAAGAAATTGCACGATATTAGAATTTACAAAAGTCTAAGACGATGTAATCAATAAGCGGTTACTAGTGGGAAATCTCCATTTTGAACTCCTAGCCAAAAATATGGCTCCAGTAACGTGTTGGAGTGTCATTTATTGATGTCTAACGGTAACAATAGTATCATGAAGTTAAAATATATATATATTTAAAATATAAACAAGTTATGTTGCCTAAGATATCAAATATTTAAATTTTTCCTCATATATTTTTTTATTTTAATTAGAACATGCCGAATGGTTTGGTTTTTAGTGTGACATTTTCTATCATGCAATATTTAATCCTTTTTATCTCACGCTAACGATAACCGTATACTTTGCATACGACACTTCCTTAAGGAAAATTTTGCTCTGAATTAAAAAAAATTCGAAATCCTTATAATTAACCATAGTATTGAAATCTAAAACCTTAATATTTTCTCTCTATCGTTCCTTGTTCATTTTAATTAGCAATAAAATTAAATGCTAGTTTGGGTTAAAGCTCAATGGAAGGCATGCATTTTGAAATAAACATTCTGATTTCCTTACTAAGAAGAAAGTAAAAATAACTAGTCATTCAGAACTGTACGTTTCCGATTCGTCTTATTATTATATTAATTATCATTATTTTGAAAATTTCGTTTTCAAACCTAAGATTTCATAGTTTCTTGTCGCAAGCGGTTCATTCAATGTCAACTTTTTGTTTGTTTGTTCTGTACAGTGTTTTGTTCATTAACTGGTTACCTACTTCTATAACCCTTTGAAAACTAATAAACGCAACTTTGACTCATGTTTTAAATAGTTTACTAAAAATATGCATACAATTATTTTTGAAAACGCAAATCGATTGGAACCGAAAAAAAACAAGAATATCGCATTAGGAAAACGTGAAATCGGAGAAACAGAAAAGAAGACGCGAAGAGACATGCAATTCATTTCTAGATTCTTTGTCACTCCTTTAGTGAGAAATATCGGTTTCATAGTGCTGGAAAGTTTCATAGTGCTCGATAAGATGACAATCATGTTTCCAGAAAATAGAAGAATTTTAACGTCATAAATATTACTGCCTGTCTAAAAAGATGAGTTCTGAATACCGCTAATACGTCTCCTAATATACTTGAGTTGACAGGTCTTAACGTACTGAAGATAAGGGTTTGCAGAATTTGACATTGATGCGCAGTAAAAAGTTTGTTTTATGCAATGATGTTCTTGCAATGTTTTACGAACCCACTGTTAAAAATGACGGGCTTCAAAATGAGAAAATATCCTTCCTATATTTTTTATGTAATTTTGTCTCAAAAATGAGCATGCGCAGTTTTTAGTTTTAAGTACCGCTGCTTAGTTAGAAATACTAATTACATAACAGTCAAGTATTAACCGCAATAAATACAAATTTTATAGAGCAACTAAAGGGCATAATAAAATTGGAGAATGGCATCGATGAATTGAATTTGCATACAATTTTTGCCTACCTCAAATCAAATATTTTTAAATTTAATTTTTAATATATCCTGCGTTCAATGTTGTTTTCAAATTTTTAAAAACTCATATCATTTACGAAAAATAAAGGTCGCGTTGATAGTTACTACTCTCCTCGTCATTAGTATATGTTTCTAGTATTTTTTGTAACTGCTGATTCAAAACAAATAAATATTCTGAGATGTGCTACGATAACCCCTATTTTCAGGGTGAATCGGGACACCATTTAAAATATGATAATTAACAAAAATGCGACATTTTCACTCAAAACTTCAACAACAAAACATAACCGAAATTTCCCTTAAAAAAAGTTAACAACAAAAATCGTTAGTTACCTTCTTTTTACCTTCAAGATTGAAAAGTGTTCTAGCTCACCTCGTTTTACGGTACTTAACCAATATCGTGATGTTGACCTTTTTATTTTCACAAACGAAAGTCATCAGACATATGCCTCCTCTTCCTGTTGTAGCTTAATATTCAATTTAAGATGCAGTAAGGATACAGTAAAAATTGGTGAAAGAAGCATTTCTTTGTAGAGTGTATCCCCTATTCCTTGTCTAATTCCTCCTCCACTTTATATCACTTTTCAGGAGGCTATTTGAATATAAAAAAATTTGTCATCGCAATTAACAACAAAATTTTAAGTGATTAGCTATTTATTTGCACTATTTTTTGCGTAATCTTAAAAGAAACATAAATAAAAGGTTTTTTTTCATTTCAAAGTGTTTTTAGGCTTAAAGATCAAAGAAAGCATATAAGCTTTAAACTAATCTCGTCGGAAAAAACTAGCTTTATTTCTTTATCAGAAGAAACTTTTGTTTGAGAGAAGCAGAAATAGGCAGCACTTTGAAATTGTGAAAATAAAGTTTCGATAGGATTGACATGCACGAATTAAGAACTTTTAGCTCTGGGGGAAAATACACTAAAAATACCTGCTTACTTGATGCAAGACTGAATATTTAAATGGAATTCCTTTCTCTTCTCAAGACAAGAAAACCCGGATTTTATTCTTTTCCTTATGAGAAAATCAAGTCTGAAATATTGAGCTGGCATTTCATTAGAGCCTTTTATTTATTTATTTCTGTTTTTTTTTCTCAGTTTTAAAGTTCAATGAAGCCTTATGATGTAAACTGAATACCAAAAATGCATGTAGTATGGTTTTATTATATTGCATTTTTCTAGAAGCAATTTCAGACTTCCCACAGCTATGCTGTTTTATTAAAAATGGAATATTAAAAGTTATAAAAAATCTGAAATGTTTTCGATGTTTAAAGCAACGTGTTTTAAGTAAGACTGTATGTCACCGGAACGTCAATATTACTACTCAAGAATAAATATAAAATGTATTGTACAAATGTGCATAAACCAAAAATGTTTGGCGAAAGGAAAAAAGAAGTTTCAGCTTGAGTAAGTAAGGTGTTGTGAATGCCCATCAATAATTACTGAGCTACTTTTTTTAATAATAGATTTAATTGAATCACACTTGGCAGAAAGTCTTATATTCCAATCGCCGATAGATAAAATTCAATTTCTAACGTAATTTGGTAAGAATATACCAGACACTGCAACTGCATCCAGGTTTGCCTCAGGTGGTATGATGTTCTTTCTTTGGATTTTTATTCTTTCTTTTTATAATTATACTATTTTTTTTTCTCCTGCGAAATGAAATCCGCGAAAATAGGTAAGAGAAAATCATTATGTTTTCCCCCTAACCTGAGATCACAAATCAATGCACTGAAAATAACAACGTCAAAAGCAGGTTAAAATATTTTGAATTTAGTGAAACTATTTTTAAATGTAACGGAAATTTGATTTTAGTTTTTTTGTAGACGTCATTTATTCAGATGCAAGAAAAACTTAAGAAACTAAGAAATAATAAATAAGTACGATATAATTTGTTCAAAAAAAAAAAAAAAAAAAAAAACAGACGGTTTCTTAGTAAACATTTGATTTTTTTTTACCAAAGCAGCTTTTTTTCTTGTTTATCTCATAACCTCTGCGGTTTCTACGTTTTTTGTCCTTAAAAATATTGCACTGCAATAAAATTGGTATATATATTTTTTCAAACATAAAACATTTTTGTGTTTTGAAAATGCTTTAGAAAGAAAAGAACTTTGAAACGAGAGTAGAATTACTTCTATATATTCTAAAACGATATGTTTTGTCAAAAAAAAAAAAAAAACTTTGTTTAAACCAGTTTGCAATTAACTATTTCTTTAAAAAAATGTCATGAGCGTTACTAGTTCATAGTAAAATAATAAATACATTTTTATTAGCTCTTTTTTGATGAATTGGAAAACAACCTAGAGCATTGTTTTTCATTTCGGCAATAATTGGGTCATGCTGTATGTTTGCTACGTACTCCATCGTTTCTCCTACGTATGTTTGCTTGAAACTCCACCGTTTGGAAATGAGCGTTACACTGTTTCGTTGTTTCTCTTTTTTACTCAATATGAGAGCAGATTGGAAAGGTAGTATACAATACTCCCGTAAACCTACAAACTCAAGATACAGAAAATATTAAATCACTAGAAATCAAATGATTACTTTATTCTTCAGTTTTGATTTTCACAAAACGTAGCACAGAGATAGATTTTACTGACATCATTTGGAGTCAAGTCATCTCAGCTAGTTTTAGTATGATTTGAAATAAAACTTTTATTTCAAGTTGTGTAATTGAAAAGGATGCTTTTTTTTAAAAGTTTTTACAGCTAAAACGGAATGATGGAAACCAGGCAATCTTGCATTGTTCAAAAATTTTTTCACTTCGACGCAGTAGTACATTTACTATAATTTTGATTTAACACCTCAGCTGTCAGTTTAATCCTTACAGTCCCAGTGATGCCATTTTAAATGATCTTATTCTTTCTTTCTTAATTTTTTTCTGTTTGGCCTCAAAAGTTGTTTTTCGAGCCAAATGAATATTATTAAATATCATATAATCATTATATCCGTTACTTTTTCGTTTACAAATGAACATCCTAAAACCCTAAATGATTTTTCGAGCATAAAGGTTAAAGCATACACATAAGGTATTTTACAAAGATGGCCTACGGATACTATGTTTTTAGTATGTGTCTGACATTATACTGTCCGTATACCTAGAAAGACTGAAGGGGCCAATGTGGCCCTTCCAAGAATTTTGCGCCAATTCTTTCTAAATTTCTTCTTGAGGGAGTCCACATGCCCCATGCCTGTTCTCTAATCACTATATAACAGCTGAGTGTATGATAGGGGACCATGGCATTTACTTTCTCATGTCAAAATGTAAATAATATTTATTTTTCGAAGAGCAATTGCCATTCTCCGGGAAGTCAGGTGTCGCATTTGTTTAGTATTTTGGATTGAAACCAATTGTAAAACGAGAAACGTCAAGGTCCTAACACAGCCATTGAAAAAAAACGAAGAATTTAACCGATTTCTTTGAAAACACCTTAGGGGGCACGGTGACCCCTTCGTCGTTTTAGGTATAAAGTTTAATATTTTCGCTTCTATGAGGGTAAAACAAAATGATTAATTAAGCACTTAAACAGGATCATATTAGAAAAATTCAGAATATTACAATGCATTCAGTCAATTACTATTGGAATTACTGAGCAGCAAATATCGAGAAGGGCTACTCAGGCCTCCTCCGTCTTCTACTGTTAAAATTTTTAGAAAATGCTAGTTTACCAAAGCAGTCTTATGGATGACTTTATATATTTTTATTCTAAAATTTTAGTTCCTATTTTGAATAGCTAAAGAAGCACACAAATGGAATTATATTATGCAAATGCCTTCTGGGTGCACATTTTTATAAATTTAACGATTGGTTGCTAAACTTTACAGGAAAAGTTTGAAATGTACCAAAACCCATTTGTCACACTTGATCTCACAAATTAGATACTAATCACGTTTTAACAAATAACATGTTTAGTAAAAATTACTGCAATACTTAATTATGATTTTCATTGGAAAACGTTTTAAAAGCGTTTTTTTATTACTCATGTGTTTGTACAACTAAGTGAATCAATCTGCATGTGACAGATGGCCCTGCGACTTAAATGTGAACAACTACTTTAAGTTTCCTAAGTAAAGTTCATTGTATAATTTATTTAAATATTATTGAATTTTATGGAGCTTAATGATAAAAGTCATTTGTATTTACTATCAACAATTTTCCCCCACTGAAGTCCATCAATGATCGTCATGCATCATTGGACTTTTTTTTTTTTTTGTACTCCTCTACACTGTTAAAAATTTCATCATGAAATTACGGTTAAATGACTGGCAGCAATCTGTCCATCTAATTCACGGTTAAATCTACGATTTGGAACATTTTTCTATCTTTACGAGACCTAACCACCTCCAATCAACTTGGTTAAAAAGCCGTAAATACAAAAGTTTACGATTTTATAACTATTTAAAAACGGTTTCAAAACAAAATAGTTACCGTTTTTGAACCATTTCGAGGCGCAGAAACCGTAAACGAAGCGTGCGGGAATCGAACCCGGGTGTTTGGCACACCTACCTTGCTCTCTAACCATTCGGCCAGCTGCACCGCACAAAGCGGTCGTTTATTTATTAATAAATCTTCCTTTTCAACAGAAAAATTGCATTAAAATTGAGATTGCAGTTTTTGATTGGATCTAAAGCCCTATTTGGTCTAAATTTACTGTATATTGAAGAAAATCATTTTATTTGCTGCAAAAATTAAAATACAAATAAGCTTCAGCAGCTCAAATTATGGGTTTGCTCATTCGCAAACATTCCGGGAATCCGATGTCAACAATTTTTGATTTACGTGTGTATGTCTTTCTTTTTAGTAACCACTGCTTAAGCCACTTTTTTTCCTTCTTTTTTTACATGCACATGCAGATTTGAAATGATAAATCTTTATTCATATTTTAACAACAACGTACGACCGGTAAGGTTTCGCAACCAAGATGGACGCCCGATTCTTAATGAGCGCTTGAAAATTACGGTTAGTTAAACGTTCTTTAGGACAGACAGAGAATAAACGAATTTTTTCACAATCAGCGGTTTGAGTAACATCTTTTTAATGGTTATGCAATTGTTGTAATTAAATATGGTAAAATAACAATCAAATAAATGGTTATTTTACTCGTACAGAATTCGTACAGAAATTTTTAACAGTGTACGTTTTGGTTTAGTTTTATTTTAAAAGAAAACAAGTATTTAAAAACAAGTCTAAAAGAAGGCGTAACATTTCGTGAAAATATTACTTTTAATAAGTATAAAAAGAATAAAATTACTGAGTTTAGGGCTAATAAAATGAGCAAAATATTATACACATAACTGTCTGTTATTTTATCTGCGTTTTCCCCATCCTATAAATTTTGAATTAACAGTACGATTAAAAGAAAAGCTTTTTCGTTCTAAGCATATTCGTAAATACAACTCTTTCCCTTTTCTTCCCTTTTACACATTCATGTGTACAATAGTTCATTCCGTCTAAGCAGTTGAAAGGCTTAATATTAGTCTTTACTTGCAAATTTGAATGCTGTTTGAAATCTGATTTAACAAGTGGATTATGTTATATAGAAAAGTAGGCTGCTATGTTCGAATAAACTATCTTTTCTAAGCATTGAATTACGTTAAGAGGCTCTATAAAATTATGCTTCTATCAATTTCGAAGAGAAATTAAATTGAGAGAGTTATGCTTGAGAGTCATTTGAGAAATTTTACGGTGGTATTAGATGAATTTAAACGTGAACTAAAACCTTAAAAGTCTAGGGTATACGAGGAAATATTAAGTACATATTCTGCAGCAAAACATACACTTTGAATAGAACAGACAGTTATGGCCTGCAAATAATTATCTTATATACAATGATAGTCTTACATTTCCAATTTTTACATTTCTAAGAAATTTTAGTTCATAGTTTAGGTAAATGGTTCTCGAAACTTTAGTCGTACATAAAGATTGCGCCTATACTAGAGATAAGCCAGCGATTCTCAACCTGTGGGGCGCCCCCCTAGGGGGGCGCGAGCACACAAGAAGGGGGGGCGCCGAGAATATATAAGAGAAAATATTACTTTAAAAAATTGATTAACTGACCGAAAGGAAAGCACACATTCACATAGAAAACAAAATACATTTCGAAATATTTAATAATTTATTAAAGTAAAACAAATTACTAAATTAAAACTTTCTCAATCAAAACATACTAAATTTAAAACAAATTTAATAATTGTTAGTGACTTCTTTGGGCCCGTCTTTCAAAGCAAAGTTTTTCGAAGGAAGACTTAATATTAGAAATAGCTACTCTTTAGTTGTTTCTATATTTAGCAGAGATCTATAGTTTGTCTTCAAAGAAGACACAGCAGAAAATCCAGTTTTACAAAAGTAGTATGTTGAAAATGGTAATAGAATGCGAAATGCCCTTGTTTTTAGTGCAGAAAGATCATCCTATACTGGCCAAAATTCGAAGAGTGATTTATTACTAAACTAATTTTATTACTAAATTACTCGTTTTTACTCTTGTTTTGGCAGTTAGTTAGAAATAATTAAAAAACAGAATCCTAAGTACTCAATACACATTATTGTTGTATACATTTTATGGTAAGTGGGGGGCGCAATGATAATCATGATAGAAAATAGGGCCGCGAACACTGAAAGGTTGAGAAACGCTGAGATAAGCGATTCCACACATCCTACTGATATAGTAATTGCACATATCGTACAGATATAGCGGTTGCACAAATTCTGCGGATAACAAATTTTCGCATGGTATACAAATCACTGACACAAAACTTATTTTTGAGAAATATATTTCTTAAAATCATGCCTTGTGCACATACTAGAAGTGCTGTCATCGTTTATTTTGAAAATGAAAAAGCTAAGCAGAGAAAAATGTACAGTGGGTTTTGAAGCTAGTAATTATTGGGAAAATCGTTTGTGTTACATACCAAGAAAATGAAAATGTAATGTTTAATTTCGTTTTAAAAATATAAGAATGTTAAAACCAGTATTCTTTAAAAATGTTAATTACACATTGATCTATCACATGATACATAACAATAATAAATCATGTATTTAGAGTAGAACGTTTTGCTTAATAGTTGGGTTAACTACAAAAACTAAGATTTATTTCGCTAAATCCCAGATATATCCAAAATAGTGTTTTATCTCAATGTATGTACCCTATGCAACTAAAAAATAATTACCTAGTGCTCAGAAAAATCCTTTTTAATTTTTTTTAACATTAATGCAGAAAATATTTCTTAGAACGTAAAGATATTTCAAAGTTTTTGAAATACTTGATATTTCTAAACTTGAATTATTTTTGAGTTTAAAGAAACTTAAGTTTTTCTAAATTATTTTTGCTTGGTATTGATGAGGGTCATTATGATTCGAATGCAGACTAAAACTATCTCTCTCCTCTGCTTTTCTCTTACATTTACTTTTCATTTATATTACATTGCTTATAAAAAGAGTTTTCATATTTTGGTATTTATCTTAATTGCGTTTTAGGTTTATCGTACTCCGAAAAAATATTCTTCTTATTTCAGCTTCACGTTATTTCTATTTACAAGCACACGGAGAAAAACAATATTTCGTGAAGAAGAACTTTTTAGATTAAAGTGTTCTTACACACGTAAAATTGAAACAAATAAATGCTTTTGCAAAAAATGTCTTGATACTCTATGAAAGAATAAAAGCAATGTTGCATGTTTAAAAGAATGCCAGAGTAAATTCTGATTTTTTTTTTCGAAGAAAAATCCTTATTTCACAGTTGTTATTAAGAGCAAGTTTTTTAAGAATTAAACAGGCTGGGAAGTTGACATTTTTAGTTTGGTTGAAATTTTCAGAATATTCACGATATGTAAAATTACTAAACACGTGTTTCCTTTTTTTTTTTTTAACTATTTAGGTTTTGGTAGGTCAAAGTTAAAATTTATTCGTTTTTCTAAGAGTCTTACCAACGTATATAGGCGAATGTTTTTACGGCAAAATTGAACCATGGCTGTGAAAATTATTTTGTATTCTTCTACATCCACAGTAACTCTTAGGGCCCAAATAGTCATGGTTAACTCTTGGCGCAATAGTTTCAGGTCATTTAAATTTGTTTAAAAAAAAGGGTTTTTTTATTAAATTTGACTGTCGAAATCTTACACCAACAGTAAACCACAAAAGCATGCATATAATAAATGCATGGAAAGTTCAGATTATGTCCTGCATTTGGGTCTGGATGTGATGGGCCACTTGAGTGCGCTTCCTACCTAAAATTTCCAGAGTTAAAGAAATAATGTCTACACCTACACCAATAATAATTATATTTTAAACATTATCTTCTACAAGATAAATCTAAACAATTGTATCAAAAAAACGTTTAACATGAAAATTACATTTCTAGGATCTCAATGTCTTCAATTCTAAATACAGCACATGTTTTTTTGTTTCAAGGAAAAGACAAATGCTAATTTTAAAATCCAAAATACTACCCTGCGCAAACTTAAGAATGGTGAATTTTAGAGATCGATCAATTCAGAAAAAAATAAGTGCTTTATATTTTACCCCAAAGAGTTGCAGACTTTTTTAAAGATAAACGACTTATTGAAATGTTAGTGTTATCATTACATATATATATATATATATATATATATGAAGACAGATTTAAAAAAATAATAAAACGGAAAAATGAACACTTATCACCAAAACATGCGCAAAGCATCAATAACTTTAGTAAAGTAATATCTAACAGAAATGTAGTAAACTATTTTCGAAAAGTTAACAAATAAAAAAAATAGTAATAAAGTTTGAGAATGAGACAAGGACTCCTCAATTTTGGTTTGTCTTAAGGTATGAGCGATGTAGAGCACCTCATAAATCCCAAGCAAAAACACACTAGAGCCGAGAGCAATATAGGCCAGAAAAATATCATGACAAGCATAAAACATAAAAATTTAAATACAAAATGCGGGGTTTCGAGAGACTAAAATAAGTGACACACCAACAGACACGCTACCAAAATAATTATAATAACACACTAAAAAATCCGAGTTAAAGTACCAGATCCGTATCCCTCTGATCAAAGTTCGCTCCAAGTCGTCACATATAAAGGAAGATTAAACCATGTTCAAAATTCAAAAATATAAAACGTGCCGAGTTGTCCATACAGCGCTGTTGCCAAACATCGAATAAAATTCGAAACACATAATGTGCTTTAGAAAAGCTTAAGATTATGAATATCTATCTATATATCTATCTATATATATATATATATATATAATACAAATACTCATATGGCACAGCTTAAAATTAGGTAGTACCTAAGCAGGTAAAGTAAGGAAAAACGCTTATAGGATTATACGAATGTTGTGAAGTGTGTTCTTCTATGTGTGTCTTTTATTCTTTATTTATTAATATTTTCTTTACCTATTCATATTCGTAATTCTAACTGAGTGAAGTTTTCGTTGTAACTTAGCTCTATAATTTGTATGCTTACATTTTGCGGAAAAGTGTTTAAAGTTTCCCCAAATTGTTCTATTCTTGAAGAGATTTAATTGGAATATTTTGAAAATCTAACCAAATTTAGAGAGAAGTTTAGTTTTTGCAAGTAAATTTTTACTGGTGTACGGAAAACAAGCTCGTTAAGTTATGCACAAAATTCTTATTTTAACTGAAAAGAAATTGTCCTGGAAAAAAATCAAAAGTCAATAGCAGCCCTCAATAATAAAATGCAATCTTCCCTGATAACAACCATTATCAAAAATTAACTCATGCCATTTTAACAACTAAATCGGTGTAATATTCAAATTCTCAAATATTACTAGATCTCCATCGACATTAATCTATCCGCATAATATATACTGGTAAATGATATACCTACTCATATTACATAGTTTAGTTTGCGTTGAAAGCAATATGGATTTTATGAACGGGATTTCCCTGGAATAGTAATTTAGATCAAGCTAATCTACTAACATGGATATGAACTCGAAGAAAACATATTGATATTGAATTAAAATGTAGAATATTTTATAACTTAACTTCTTTTTTTATTTTCCAGAAAATCAAAAGGCATTTTATTCATTTCGATCTTTCAATCAAAAAATGTAGTGTAATTTCGAAAATCAGTTAGTTAGGTACAAGCAGTAATATAGTCAAAAGACGGGGCATTGAATATAAATATATTCGCGTGCATTGAAGCAATAAAAACTACAATGTTTTTAACTATTTACGTGTGTCTTCAAAACAATAAATGAATAAATTAATTAATTAATTAAATAAATAAATTAATTAAATTAATTAATTAATTAATTAATTAAAAATATAAATAACTAAATAAGAATGGGGATACTGTTTTCTTGGAATGCAATCTAAACTTGTCTCCCCCCCCCCAAAGAGTCATATTTAAACAATATTTCCGAAGACGCAAAATGAAAAATTATCTTTAAAATATTAAATTTTCCCAATGTCGGCAAAATTTGGAACACATGCGTTTAAACATAAATCGATTTTCTTCCTTTTTGTTTTCTTTTTAATTCCCTAATTCCCAATTTTTCCGCGGGGTTACAACCTAAAAAAATGGTTCACGCTTCTATATAACTCTCCTTAAAAATATAAGAATGATTTATTTTGAAAATATAATTAGCCGTTATGAGTTTGTTTAATAACCTGATTCAGTGCAAAATATACAAACTTTTGTTATTATAATGTCAATGCCATTCTTTATTAAGAACATGACTTTCTAGTAAAAACGCAAAAGGTAGAGTAAAACAATGATTTTTCCAAATTAAATAATGTAATTCAAGTCTGATGTTATTTAATGTCATTTAAAAACACGAAGTGTGGTAAGCAATACTAAAAGGTGTTATGTGCGCAAAATGTGGACGAAATGTCAATGAGAAAAATAATGATTTTAAAAAACTTTTGTATGTAAATAAAAAACACAATACAGTAATAAGTCTTAGTAATTTCACTGCAATTTTTAAATGTCATTTTTATTTTTTAAGCATGTATTTTAGTCTTTTAGGACTGAGCATCGATTGAAATTCCTATATTCCATTTTTTTTTCTGAAAATTTTCAGGGCTCTTATGTAGAATCTCATATATTAATTTCTTTTAGGTAGCACCCAAAATCAGTCCTAATTTAGATATAAAATTTGCCAACATCTTGGTTAGGTTTTTCTGTAGGCTTTTTTGTATAAATTAATTTTGTAGTTTATCCTCTTTTATCTTGAGGGGCAACACGCTGTTATGGGTTTTTTTTCGTGCTTTAAATTAATTTTGAAGTTAAATATTTTGAGGTATAAGATAGTCTTGGCATTTTTTTATATTTTCGTCAAACTTTTTCTTATCAAATTTACTGCACATTTACACATTTTTGGAGCCAAACCGCTATTTCTTTGACATTTCCAATTTAAACAATGCAAAAAGTGCTCAAGCTATTGTGCCTGAATGAGATGCAATTTCCTATAGGTATGTCCAATTCACGATGCATTCGGCTATCTCTAGGACGTATCTTGGCATAAAACGAGGGAAAATGATTAAACATACTTATTCTTTTAATGCGATTTTTTTGGAAGAAATTAATTTCTGTTCGCAGTTGGGTGTAAACGTATTTAGGGAACTTCGGAGAGGTTGATAAAGATGACTTTTTCTACAATGGGAAAATCCCGTACAAAAACGCAAAAAAAAAAAAAAAAAAAGATGGAAGGAATGAACAGTTTCATTACATTGTAATTTAAAAAATACCTCTTTTTTGGATTTTCACGTTTAGGCAAAATAACTCCCTTTCTTTCCACTTACAATCTAAAGAAGTACCGAAGCCTACGTGTTTACCAAAAACCTAGTTTTTTTTTAGACTTATAGTTTTACCATTAAGCTTTAAGTTTTCATTGGCTGTTTACATAATAGATGTGAGCATATAATTGCAGGAATGCCTGCTAGACTACAATACAGTAGCACTTGATGAGCCAGTTGGGATTGCAAAACGATTCAAATGGAACTCTAGCAGTTCCGTGGGTTGGCGAGTGTCAGCGAGCAGGGGGTCGACCTTCTAGTATTAATTAATGACGGAAAGCTCATCATTTAAAATTCTGAATAAAGTTATCAGAAAGATAAATAAAGACAAAAATAAAGAAATATTTAGATTCATTCAATTCAATATTTTTCAGTATTATTTGATTTCTGAAGAATTTCTTTTGAACACGTACAAATATAATGTAATTTTCTCGAAATATTTTCATGAAACCTAGTTATTATTTACATGCAAGTGCTGATTGAGTTTGTGAAAATTCCAGCTATTCCATTTCATCAGTAAAGTTCACAATTGAGCTATGCAAATCAGAAATAAAAGAAATATTCAATGTTATTGCAAAACATTTTTATATACATTAGTTTAATTAATAAAAGATTATCAGACATACATTTTACATATAATTTCTAAATAGCATTAATTTTGCTTTAAAATTCCGTTTGAAATAATTCTTCCAAAAAAAATGACACACGTATATTAAATATTTTATATCTGACCGATTGGCTGAGCAACACCACATGAAACTAAATAATTCAAACTGCAGAAACATTATTCTACTTTGTAATTCATCAGAACTCAATCAACTGCTACATTATTATTGAAATATCTTTTATTGAATAATTTTCAGCGCTGACGTTTAATTGCAGCCCTAAGCTGCAGAAAATGTTGATTATATTTTCCTTTATGCAAAGACAAATAGAAGACGGAGCTAGAAATGTAATATCTTCAGCAATGCTTCCATACAGAATTCAGTAAATATACTTCAGTGCTACCGAATTGCAATATGAATTGGGAATTCGGCTTTGCATTATTTTACATTCTATTATTAAGACGTCCGTGCGATATTTTCATGAAATAGTTCACAATTATCCTTAGTACATTAAAAGCTTTATTGAGCGAAAATTTTATGTTAATAACATGGAATTCCTAAAAGTCAGTTAGTTACATTAACGAAAAAAAAACTAGAATGTTTGCTGTGGAAAATATTGTGTAAAACTGCTGTTTTTAAAATTTTCATACGATTGCGCATACTTTGTTCAAAGTCTAAATTAAACATTTGTAAACTTTAATAAAAATAATTTCATGTTAAGAAAGCACAAATAAGCATTAAAATGCAGACATATGTTTCGGGATTGTTTGGAATCCCTTTTTCAATGCTACAGGCAGCTTCTAGACGCAAAACATCCAAATGAAGCAGACAAAACAACAAAAACAGAGCTTATACAGCCAAAGAATTATCTGTAAACCAATGAGAATAAAGGCAGCGTGAAGTGGAAGTAGAAGGTACCAATAAGAGAGCAACAAACGAATTCAGTTGAAAGTACACGAAGTAAGACAGACGCTGCCTTTATTCTCATTGGTTTACAGATAATTCTTTGGCTATATAAGCTTTGTTTTTTGTTGTTTTGTCTCCTTCATTTGGGTGTTTTTGCGTCTAGAAGCTCCCTGTCGCATTGTAAAAGCGATTCCAAGCAATCCCGAAACATATGTCTGCATTTTAATGCTTATTTGTGTTTTCTCAACGTGAAATTATTTTTTATTACAGTTTACTTGCAAAGTTAAATTATTATTACTTGTAAACTTATTTACTTATTTATTTTAACTATACTCATACAGCAGATTGTCATCTTTCATCTATATTGTATCCATCTCTTCCTCATTGAGCTGAAATAAATTATGAGGTTTCAACCTTACTTGTGTTTCTAGAGCGTATGGTGGCAGAGTAATTTTGAGTGTTTCGTTTTCCCTCCACTGTACATGATCTCTAAAAACGACAACTCTGTTTCCAAGAAACAATTCTTTATATGATCAATTTCTACTCCACAAAAATGAGCATGGGCTGAAAAATATTTGATTCACACTAAATCGAGGACAGCTGTCAAATAGAACTTCCAAAATCTATTAGACGTAAAAAAAAATTCCATATCTTAAAAAACATTTTTCCAAAATTTCTTCATGGAGTAATTGGATTTTTTTGCTTTTTAGAACAGACCTTAAAATAACGTTTGATAGTTTTAGTGTGTTTTTATCATTAACTGTTCCATTAAAACTGAAAAATTTACCTATAAAATATTTCAATTGATTCACCTTTCACTCGAATAGACGATTTGCTTACCAGCAATAAAGCTTCAGATTTACGCTAATTTTAAAGAACGCTTCTAACTCTTTTCAAATTAATTTAGAAGGTTCATATTTTAAAACGGGGAGCAAACTTATACTGGGACTGTTTTTTTTTACTGTATTTTTAATTATACGAAACTGTACGGCAATTCCTTCATATTGAAAGGTGCAAATGTTACAGAGTTTTATGTTCCTAAAATTAAAATTAGAGCTGTTTGGATTTTTTTGTAAATTTCGAAAACCGTGTTATGACCATCTCCGCCTGTCAAAGTATTTCCGTGGAAACTTAGGTGCAGATCCAACAAAAATATTTATTTAGACATTTTATTTTTGAAATTTGGTTAGTTTATACAATGTAATTAAAAATTAATATGATGTTCCAACTGGCATTGAGACCTGTAGGACTGCTTATTTTAGTAATTTACTAATGCATTTATTGCGAAATATTTCAATAGACTAAAAACTAACATAAAAATGAAGAGCTAAATGTTATTTTAAAGTGAATTTAGGATTTTAAACACAGGATTTAATTAAAAAATCCTTTAAATTTTTAAAATCCTTTTAAGGTTGAGTTTAATTAATCTCTTGCCAAATTTTGCGTTCTCATTAATGCATTTAAAGTACTTCCTAGTTTTAAATATAAAGCTGATCTGTTTGGTGATATATTGCTCTTCGACCTTTAAATTGCCTTTTCAACGGTAAATAATATCTTTTAATTAGACTGGGTAGAAACCACGTGAATAAGACTTCCTTGAAATCGTCAATGCAGTAAATCTTTTATCTTTAAAATATTTTGCAAAAGTAAAATGAATTAATCCAATTAGCTGAAATGTAATTTCATTCATACTTTTTACAAAGCTGTTAAGTATTTAAGCAGAAATACTTTGCTCAAAGACGTGTAACTAAAAAAATCATTCTCTAAACGGATTCCTTTTATGCAATTGAGAGATTAATTATACTGAATAAATTAGGTATTTCTGAAAACCATTTTATTGCAGAAAAGGAGAGAAAAGCAATTTTGCACTGTAATACATTTTTTAAATCTGATTATTTTATTGTAAAAAGGCAAAAAACGTGATTGAAAGTATGTTACAGGAATTGGAATTTTAAACATTGAGGATTAATTAAAGCCAAACATAGCTAAAATCATGAAACCTTCAAGTGACCAAGATAGTTAAAGTATTTTATTGCATTTTTTATTGAGAATTGGAATAATAAAAATTAGTAAACAAGAGCTACTCAAAACTAAAAAAAGGACATCGAGTGCGAAAACACATGTGCTTTATTGATTAATATTTACACACGGGACGGCTAAAATGTGTGAATTTACTTGTATTGATATAGTCTAAACATGGTTAAATAAGTAATGTTATCTCAATTGATTTTTTTAATGAACATACTACCGAATAATTATAAACTACGTATAATTTAGCCAGCTTTAATGTTTTAACTGTTTTTTCTGATCTACTTACGTTTTGGAAATAAAATTTAAAAAAGTGCATCCTTTAATAGGAAGTTTTCCAAAATAGAACAACACAACCAAATATACATATACATTAGAAAGTACTTTAAAAACAATTTTCGTACATAATAATACCCGATATTATAAGCTCAAATAAAGTTCATGTAAGCTATCATTTGAAGTCACACATAAATGTATCACATGATAACATTAATATATAATTTATGCTAACATTAATCATTAATATTTTTTACATGATTTTAATATTATTTTGGAAGGAATACACTATTGGAAACAATGAAACTACCTTAAATTTCTATGAAAATAGCATTAGTAATATCGAATATTACAATCTAAAGGACCCTCAACGGTTACGTTAATTTCTCCAGCCCCTCCCCCCCCCCTTTACATCTTCATTTCATCCCTACAGCATCTTTTTAATACAAATACAAATACAAATACAAAAGTGACGCTCAGGGCCCAGCTAGGCTGGTCCTAGTTAATTTAGCAGTCCCCAATGAACATCAAGAGCTTTCTTAAAAGTTTTTACCCCACTGCAATTAACAGTCGCTTCCGGTAAACTATTCCAACTGCCTACAACCCTATTGAAGTAGTAGTTTTTCCTCATTTCAAGATTAGCCTGAGATTTGAAAAGTTTAAAACAATGACCTCTGGTTCTACTTTCAGCACATAGCTGTAGCCCATCAACATTTCCCGTTTTAATGAATTTAAACAACTGAATCATGTCCCATCTGACTCTCCTTTGCTCAAGACTATACATATTGAGCCTTTTAAGCCTAACCTCATAATCTAAGTCTGAAAGACCACTTACCAATCTTGTAACCCTCCTTTGAATCCTTTCCAATAAGGTAATATCCTTTTTTAGGTGCGGAGACCAAAACTGAACAGCATACTCCAAATGAGGTCTTACCAAACTTCTGTATAATGGCAATACAACTTCCCTAGACCTGTTCGAAATAGCCTTATTGATAAACCCAAGCATCCTGTTAGCTTTGTTACTTACTATGCTACGCTGCTGGCTGGACTTGAAGTCATGACTAATCAATACTCCTAGATCAACAACTGCTTCTGCTTCCCTAATGACAGAACCTTGTAAATAATAGGTTGCATGTTTATTCCCATGACCAAAATGAAGCACTTGACATTTCCCAATATTAAAAGACATACCCCACTTAATTGCCCACCTAGAAATTTGATTAAAATCCTCTTGAAACTGATTGACTTGTTCCTCTGTGTCCACAATTCCCATGATTTTGACATCTTCAGCAAAAATATTGATGTTCCCAGAAATACTCTGAGTAATATCATTAATAAAAATAATAAATAATATTGACCCTAAAACTTAACCTTGTGGAACCCCACTTAAAACATCAATCCACTGAGAATAATTGCCCTTCACTACTACTCTCTGTTTCCTCCCAGTCAGCCAATTTTTAACCCAAATTAAATTTTTTCCACCAATACCAATATAAGCATGTTTGCTAAGAAGAGCTTCATGCGGTACTTTATCAAACGCTTTCTGAAAGTCAATGTAAACAACATCTACGCACTTTTTATTATCTAATGCCATGGTAACCTTGTCATAGAAATGCAACAAATGAGTTGTACAGGACCTACCCTTTCTAAAACCATACTGAAAATCAGTCAACACTCCATTTGCCCCCAGAAAACTCACTATTTTGATTTTTATCAGAGTTCCAAAATTTTACAAAGAACGGAAGTAATACTCACAGGCCTATAATTTCCTGCCTTAGTTTTAGACCCTTTCTTGAAGAGAGGCGTTATGTTTGCCAGCTTCCAATCCACTGGCACAGTCCCCGAGTTATATGAAGATATGAATATAGTCAAGACAACATCCACTAATTCCTCTGCACATTCTACTAAAATTTTTGCATAAACATTATCAGGTCCTGGAGCCTTATTTGCTTTAATCTTTTTCAAATGAAACAACACATCATCCCTAGAAAATACAAAATCCTCAAGCTGTGTATTAGCTTGCGTCTCGCTTATGTCAACTGTTGAGATACAGTTTCTGTTAAATACACTGGAAAAAAAATTGTTTAGAATATCAGCAATATCTCCCTCATTTTGAATCAAGTTCCCGTTCTCATCCACTAGTGGGCCTACCTGAGTATTACGAGCTTTCCCTGAATTAGCATAAGCAAAAAATTTCATAGGATTCCTTTCGATGTTATCTGCAAGCTTTTTCTCCAATTCCCTTTTCTTACACCGTACCAAATACTTGAAAGTACGTCTAGCTTCACAATACAAAATCCTGTCAGCATGGCACCCAGTCTCTTTAAGTCGCCGAAAAGTGGCTTGCTTATAATTGAGAGCTTCTTTCACCTCCCTGGAGAACCACATGGGCCAAATTTTCGTGAAATCCCCTTTCTTTCTAAAAGGAACATAATCCATCACTGTTTTCTCCAATTTCCCCTTAAACTCTTCCCACTGAAGATCAGCTTCACTATTCTCCAACCCAAAAGAAAAAACCTCTTTCAAACCCTGCCTAAGTGCAACATAATCAACATTCCTGAAGTTAGGTACAGATATGAAATGCTCACCTTTGTGAGCATCGAAGCTGGTCCAAAACCTAATAGTATTGTGATCACTATCTCCAATATGTTCCCCTATACTTAACCCCTGAACAGAACTTCCGACATCACAAAAAACTAGATCCAAAACAGCACCATGCCTAGTCCCCTGGGCATGGGGACTAGGCATGGATTAAGAATGATTTCGACTTCCTTGTCAGGTATTCTTTCTTTTTCCTACTTAAGAAATTCATACATAGTGGTGAATTTTGGTATGTATTTTTTTTTCTTTTGTTTTATTATTCTTTATTATAACCCAATTTAGTTTACAAAACGTTTCATACATTAGCTATTTAAATGCTTTCAATCATCACATTTTTTTTCAAGTCTTTTCCTTGCCAACTCTGAGGCTTTCTTTTCAGACTTTCTTTATTTATTTGTATGAAAATTGATAATTTTTATAAATGATAAAGTAAAGTTTAGTTTATACGTTAACCGTTTAATAATTTAAATCTTAAGCATGTCTGTGGATTTTTCATGTTATACGTTATTCAAACCAGAGGTAAACCTAATTAATTACATGTGCATTAAAATGATCTCGTTAAACAAACGTAAAACAATTAGGGACACTCACAAATCTTCTTTGTTTTTAGATATTTCTATATACATTATCTTAGGCAAGAGGTTAAGTGTGGATGTTGAATATAGCACAGTTGCGTATCAGTATAAAGGATACACATGCTGTGATTATACAATAAATATATACTTATCTATGTTTATAATATAGATATATATATATATATGTGTGTGTGTGTGTTTGTTAATAGCCAATAATATATCAAATAGTATGCAATCAAAGAATTGATTATTTGGTTCATTTGAAACTGAAAGGAATAAATACATTTAGAAATTTGGAATTAAAAGTCTGAATATATGGATTTAATACCTTATCTTATCTAAAAGAAGCATAATTGCGTGAAGCACACTTGCGTCGTTTATTGATATAATTGAATATTTTATTTCACCTTGAAATTTGTGTCATTTCATTATTTATTTAAAAAATATGTTCGCTTTGTATTCAGATCACTGTTAGAAATTTCATCATGAAATTACGGTTAAATGACCGGCAGCAATCTGTCCATCTAATTCACCGTTAAATTTACGGTTTGGAACATTTTTATATCTTTACGGGACGTAACCATTTCCAGTCAGCTTGGTTGCAAAGCCGTAAATACAAAAGTTTACGGTTTTATAACCATTTGAAAATGGTTTGAAAACAAAATTTTAACCGTGTTTGAACCATTCTCTTGAAGTTTTGCTCTTGTGGAACAAGAGCAAAACTAGTAAATTGATATATCATCTCTAGGAAATGACTGACAATTAAAGCTAGTTAACACTCTTATTTCATGTTCTAGTTATTGTAGTTGGACATGTTAGATCAGAATAATTTCTTTTTTTCTGAAAAATGTTATCTAAAGTTAGTTGAAAAGTTGAAAACGTACACCAAATATTCAATTCAATATAAAGCACAAAAATCCTGATACCTACGATATTTTATATACACATCCGACACGGGATCATGCTTGTTCATATTTTTAGTGTGTTTTAAGTTTCTTAAAATGTGCTAATTCATTGAAAATTAAATTGCTTATATAGGCATTACGTTTAGTTTTCTCTGCTGAGAAAATTTTGACGAAGTAAAAGGCATGTGTAAATATTAAATACATTTTTTCTGCTAATTTCTATCTTTCAGTTTCTATTCCAGCTAGAACTTATACATCGGTATTACAATTTATCTATGGCTTTCCTGCTATTTTGAGATTTTTAAAAACATTGATTGGACTGTTTAATGTTTCTTAATTACCCAGAGCCTGCAAAAGAAAAGCCTGAATTTATTTGTTCTCATTATTCACAGCAATTATTTTACTTTTAATCTTTTGTTATTGTTATTATTTCCAAGAAAGCACTTAACGGTAAAACAAGATTAATTATTTTCAACTGCGGATGGAAAATACTTTTATAAAATTCTTATTAAGATTCACATTTAAAGATCGTGAGGGCTAATTAAAGTAATTATAGTTAAATTTGAAAACAAGAAGTTTCGTCTAGAGCTATACGAGCCTACTTTCACGTGTTCACCAAACGTCAAATGTATAACCTATGTATATCTTTCTCTCATTTAGCATTAGTTCTTAACTGCTTCAAATTTACATTTTTCAAAGGTTAGTACACATTTATTCACTTATTCATTTATTCATTCATTCATCCACTCTTGAGTTTCAGCATAAATTATTTCTTTCGTTCAGAAGTATCCATAAAAATCCAGATCAAAATGTTTCATGGAAAATAGCCTCGTTTAGTTCTGGATGAACTTCGTATCTGTACATGTTCTACGTCATAAGGTCCTTTCGATAAAGTTTTTTCAGAGAATACCCGTCTTTTGGATCAGAATTTATATAATTGAGAAAACTTCTGACTAAGGTGTTACACTCTTCAAATTAAAATTTTAAATTTTTGGACATTTGCCTTTCAAGTCCCATTAGTGTAATTAATTCTTAAATACCAAATCTTATAACGAATATTTTTAAGTAAATGCTTTTGAAATAAATTTAAAATCATTTATCAGTTTAAGAACTGTTAAAAAATTTACTGTTGTTAAATAAAAGGGGAAAGCTGTATAAATAGTTTTCTTGCAAAAATCATAAGAAGTAATTCAACACACATCGGATAAGGAAGTAATAAAGCAGGACATTGTCTCAAATAATAAGTAAAAATAATAACACAAGCTGCTTTACCTAGATACCAAGAGTTATTAATTTCAACATCCAATTCCATTTTACATTATAAATAGTTAAATTTTTACAATATAAAAATTAAAATAGTAGATGTAATATAATTCTTGACGAATATTAGTATAACTTTTTAATACCACACTAGTACTTTCAAAACTGACGCGACTTATTTTTACCGACAGGAACGAGTAATTTCTGCACTGACAAGAACAAGTTTACTCATTAAACTTGTTTACTATTTGTTCACATATCTCATGAATCATTCTATTTTCTAACTACCAATAACGCATCAAATATAAGGGTATTCCCCTTTATCTTAAGCCAAACATTTAGCAAATAAATGAAAGGTATCTATCTCCCCTAGCTCATAACAAGGGAATTTCCCACCCTGATTCTGTTCATTTTTCATTGTTGAAACTTTAAACCATTCAAAGGTGAGTTTCAAGAGTAATGCAATTTTACTTTACATATTTAATCATCATGCAAAAAAAAGTTTCATTTTGTGTGATGATTAAATATATCAAGAAGTATTATCAAATTTTAAAAGGATAACAATACTGACAGCTATTATAATCTCTTTCATCTAGATTAGGGAAGACGTGGTAGGCTCTATCGGTTAAATGTCTTATTTCTTCACAAAATACTAACTTAAAACTTTTAAAATAAAAAGGTTTGTAAGACACAATTATTTCCTACATCTTACTCTAAGACATCACAAAAATAGACTAAACATTAGTTTTTGTTTTAATTCCAGAGCGTAGTTAAAACAAAATGTTGCTCCATTATTCAATGCTTCATTCTCCAAATAACACTATTTCTAAAAGTAACTGAATAATGTTCAGAGGGTAAATAAAATTTAACATATAATATTTATGTAATACTCAATAAGTTTTTTTTTTTTAATTAATGTTAAGTAGGAGAGGGGAAGCATGGACATATGGTATTAGAGAAAAACAATCATATACTCTCAGCAGGATATCTCTTTATGCAAAAAATAACCAAATGTAAACTTTTCCCCTGTTAATATCCAAGACATCAGTAGCTTATTTTAAAAAAAGTTAAAAAAATTCTAGTGCTTCCTCTTTATGAGAAAAATCGCTGACAAGTCTGCCGAAATTGCATGTGTTTGCCCTATGGTTTGTCTTTAAGCTGAAATATTTACAAGAAAGAGTGAGAAACCCAAGTAATTGATTGTGTAGTAATTTATGGTGAACACTTGTACTGTACCAGAACGTTAGTTAACCTTTGGTTTTATTTTCCTTTTTTTGGAATTAAATCCTCAATTTTAGAAAAATCGGGAAAATCGTGTTTTTGTGGTTGCAACTTCTAAGACTACTGTACCTTAACAATTTTCATTATAAACATTGTAATATTTTTTTCTGAATGCCTGGAACATCTAGTTTCCATAGATATCTAACACTTTCACATTGCATGAGTAGAGTTTTCCAGAGAAAAAGAAATAGCATCAAAATTTTCGGTATTTCGATGTGACAGAAAAACTTTGAGAACCTGTAAATATGAAAGTAGGTGGAATATTTGATGGTTGTAGGTGAACCATGAATATTTGATGGTTGTAGGTGAAAGTAGGGAATATTTGAATACAAATCTGAGTTGGTTATGCAACCAACTTTTATTTTTTTTATGTGAGTTGGAATTAATTATTAACAATGCTGATGTTTACAGTTTGCTCGTATCTCTACTGTTCAATGTCACTCACATAAGTGGAATTTTTGCCTTCATATCCCATTCAAATGAGCATATAGAAAAGCACAACCTTTCAGACTGGAAAGAAATGATCATGAATTTTTGCACTGCAGTCGGATTAGGTATTGTTCATTTTATGACGTTATTTCTTGTTCATTATATAGAAATTGGATACAGATTATCATCTAGTTGTTGCAACTCGGCTCTAGCTTTTGACTTTTAACACAATACCCCATTTATTTTTAACATGAAATTTAGATAATGTTTATGGTAATTTAAATTTTGTATCTGCCATGTACAAATTTCTGTAGAATGAGTGGATATACCTTTTCAAATAGTTATAAATGCATATGTAAAGGTCCGCGAGGGAAATGTTTATAGTCACAAACCTCTAAATTCACAGAACTACGTTTTTAAAGTTCCAACCTTCTGGATTTTGATCATTTTTTTCTCGTCAACAGCGTCATCAATGAACGGATAGTCTGCATATTTCTTGCTTAAGTCATTTCGCCTATGCATTCTGTCTATACTAAGCTACCTGTATGCCCTATATCTTAATTTTGGGAACAAATGGTCTGATTTTTTTACCCTTACCTTATATATATATATATATATATATTCAGTGATATATACAAACATAGACAGATAGATAGACGTATGCTCTTGCTCGCGAATATGTGTAAGTGTGTATCTTAATTTCCATTTGATAACGTATTCATAGCTAGTCCTTTTTTTCTCAGAAAATTCCCGAGAATGCGATTACGAAAGATATCATATTATTCAAGCAAAGAGTTTTAACGAAATGCGTACTAACAAAAACATACTGATAGAATATATCTTTTTCTAACTCGCTTCTGAGTTCAAGCAGTGCTTCATATTCAGTAAAGTTTATGAATTTTTATTTAACATTTTATGATTACGCTTCCTAAAATGTAGAAATAAGGGGATGTATTGGGCTCCACTATCGTTTATTCTCGGAAATACATCTGCAATTCACATATTTATTTCAAACTTGTTATGCAACTACGTATTTACTACTACGTCTATGCATTTACATAATAAAATCGTATGTTATCTTGCTTGTTACAGGTTAACATTACAAGTTTTCTCGTGGCAGTAAAGAAAAGAAAGCGGCCTTCTGCTGGTTCACTTTATCTGTAGAAGCAATGTATTTTTAAGAGATGCGTGAAGACGAGATTAAAAATTGTGATGAATTGTATTATGTTTTTTTGGGCATGTGGTTTGTTTCCAGCTGTGGTGAGTAACCAATCCTTCACACTCCAGCAGCATGATTGGACATGCGGTCTAAAGCACAGAAAGCGCAAAAGCGTAGGTTCAACTAAACTCGTCTCCTACTTGATGCAGAAAAAATTATAATTCATCATGCTCACGGATGGCAGCACTACTGTGTCACATTACCTGTTGCTATCAATTTACAGAATGTCTGTATTTATCCTCTGCAATTTCCTTTTTTAAAGACTTTTGCCTTCCTGTTTTTAGTTCACAATAGTTTTACATCAGCCTCCGGACAAATGATTTGCATGAGATTCTTATGTACTTTCGGACAAATTTTTTTTACAGTGTATATCATATACATTAGAACTGATAATTAGCCACCTGCGAAGCCCACTTCTGCACATTTTTTTTTTTTTTTTTTTTTGTGAAAACAAAAATGTCCAAAGAAAGTACGGTCGAAAGGGATGTCAAACATGCTGCAAATGCAAAGTATGTTGCGGTATTTTCGCCTATTCTAGAATACCTTTTCGGTTGTATTGTTGTTTCTCTCCCCCCCCCCCCCATGGGATAACTCCCCATATGAGAGTATGTTTAATACTTAAACCCCAACGTCATGTAGAAAGGGGCGGGTGAATTGCATTTGTAACATGTTTTATGCCACTTTTATTTTATCGTTTCTCGTATTATCCGCAGTGGCTTTAAGTTATTTCTTCTAAATACGCTGTACACTTCAAATTCTTCTAAAGTTTTGTTCCTGTTATTAATAATGTCTACTACATAGCTGTTACCACTTTTGAATTATTTTTTTCCTATTTTCATTTTATTTCCTTTATTTATATGCTATCTGTTAAATTTAGATAAAATTGGTTTTAAAAATTGGTGTGATTTTAAGTACTATAAGAAAATATTCATGAGAATACAATAAAAAATAACAGATAAAGTTTATTTTTTTTTGGCTTACCGAAATAGATTTATTCTTCATAAAAACAAACAATAATTGTAATTTACTCGGCCAAGCCTATCATTATCTGGATCCATTATTAAAATTGAAACCATTATGGTGGACCACATGTGAACTTAAAATTATATTAAAAATACATATTTAAAATCTTTATCTTAAAATAGGATTCACAAAAATCTCTACTACGGCAGATACACTCAATGGTTGAAAACAAGACATCTCAAACAACACGAGGCGAATCACAGACATTATTTTACGGTTCACTTGCGAATTTTCAACATATTAGTTGAAGTTCTGCATTTAATCAAAGTAACACAATTTTAGACAATATTATGACTCAGAAATATAGAAGTGTCAATCACTTGATGGGCGGTAAGCAAAAATTAAGGTCATTTTTGCACGTGCACAAATACACATCATATTTTTAGAATCAAAGCTCAGAGATCTATTTTTTTGAAGATTGAATCATGTTACATCGGCATGGAATTGAAATTCTAAAAAAAATAATCTTCTTCACCATCGTGCTTCATCAATACTCTAATGCAACCTCCATCTATTTTTCAGCTAGTAGAAACTCCAAGATGATGAAAAATTTTTAGATCATGCGTTTTCTCCTGCGTTGTGTCCAAGCATACTTTTTTCAAGATGGGGCCCTTTTCACCCCTGCACACCACAGAACAAATCGGGGAGAAAGAAAAAAAAACGTTCAAAGTTCCATGTTTAAGTCACGTGTCAATGACGTCGTGCTTTAGGTATCATGAAAGAAACAAACTGTCTATTGGACTGCCCTCTTGCGGGAAAAAATGTTGATAATGTAAAACATGATTTACACTATCTTTGCAACACATTCCGAATCCTGTAGGACTATGTTATTGACGTTTTAATATATACTTTTGCTTCCCGCGCACTGAAGAGGAGAGGAAGCTGTTCATATTTTTTGTAATATTTCTTCTTTGAATTTATTAGTTTATTTGGTTCTTTCAATTGTGTTATTTTTTTTCTGATTTTTAACCAAACATTTGAATTAATTTGTAGTATATTTGCATTATGTTTTTATTGTACTTTTTTTTACTTTGTATTGTGATGTCCTAGGTCACGTGATGCTGTGTGCCCTTAATATTTTTTTCTTTCTGTCAAAAGTTTTTTTTTTCTTCCTCAATTTTTTCCCTTTACCTTTCTCCTGGGTGAGTCAGCCCGCCAATGCTTGCATTGGTGGTCAGCCTCTTCTTGGACAAGGGGGGGGAGGGGGGATATTCTATAACATTGAAAACTAAATAACTTTTTTAGACCCCTTTTTGAGTTCTGTTTCGTTTTTGAAACATAGATATTTTTTATATGTCCCCCAGCCCGGAAAACTAGCGCGGGAAAGATTATGTAATGTGAACTGAAAATAGTAATGAATAGCAATATCGGTGCATCATCACGTGGCATGTAGCTCGAGAGGGTATAAAAGGCTCTCGCAAACTTTTCGCGGGGATTCACGATGCAAATATTGTTGTAAAAACGTTGATGTTGGTGTTCGTCGTATTGTTTTGAATGTGTATTTTCCTTTGATGAAACTCAAATAAACCAAAGATTAAATGGACTCTGGTCACGACTGTTTTCCACGATGGCTTCATAGACGGACATTTGATAAAATGCCCGTCCATTTCATTTAATAAAATGAAATGCTGATGTAACCGTGATGTTACATATATATATTGTCGTAACAGAAAGATGGGGGGTTACAATGTAATAGGCATTTTTACGACCAGCGGCGACAGTCCGTCTGGACTAACAATAGCTGAAGAGATTTTCTCAACAAAGGCCCATTGGAGGGATAAGATAAATATAAATTTTATAACTCAAGATGGCGGAGGAGACAACAACACCGTGAGAACACCAGAAGCAAAACGCTCTGATTGCGTGGATCTTCGTACCGCCCCACAGATAAACTCGCCAGCCAACGGCCGACGGGAAGAGCCCTGGTTGGGAGAAATCTAAGAAAAGATGGGAGGCCAATTGATCCTGAATTGGTCAAGACCTCCCATCAAATCAGCAAGGGGCTTTTGGTGAATTAAAACCCAAAACATTGTCAAAAAGCATCATCAGAGAACACCAGAGTTACATAAGAACTGCATCAGAGCATCATCAGATCTGGACAGAGGTGATCAGTTTTTCCCTGAAACCACTTCATCTTCCAAGGCAGAGATGGGCCCCTTCTGTGCAATTTTTGATTGACAACATCTGCCGTCTATAAAACAGGCGCGGCAGGCCTCTTCTGCAAGCAGGACTTATGCAATGATCACCATTCGCTGTAAGGTTAAAAATTAAGAACAGTGGCTAATTATTAGCTACCTCTACTAAAATTGGTTCAGTTTGATTAAAGTTCGGTATAGATTGATTTAAATGTATGTGACCTACGTAATGTTTTTTTCAATGCTGTCAATTTTTTTAAAGAGTTCATGAAGTTGACATAATTTTATAAGAGAATAATTTTTTTAACTCATGTGGGTTCTCCATTTGTCTGTTTACTTGTCTCCACGTCCAGACCAACCGATCTCTAGGCATCCTCACCACTACCCATTTATAAGTGTGATGTATATATATAATTTTTTCTCCAGGTTTGTCATATTGCTATTATTGTCAATTGTAGCACCATGTTTCCCATGACTAGGTGGGAAACAACCCATGTGGAAGGAGTTGTAAATATCTTGTACATATTAATGTATTGTAAATATTGACCCATGAGACTTAGCAAATAAGATGAGTTATTAATTTTTTTTTTGATGTGCAAGGGAAGGAATCTGTCGTAACAGAAAGATGGGGGGTTACAATGTAATAGGCATTTTTACGACCAGCGGCGACAGTCCGTCTGGACTAACAATAGCTGAAGAGATTTTCTCAACAAAGGCCCATTGGAGGGATAAGATAAATATAAATTTTATAACTGAAGATGGCGGAGGAGACAACAACACCGTGAGAACACCAGAAGCAAAACGCTCTGATTGCGTGGATCTTCGTACCGCCCCACAGATAAACTCGCCAGCCAACGGCCGACGGGAAGCGCCCTGGTTGGGAGAAATCTAAGAAAAGATGGGAGGCCAATTGAGTCTGAATTGGTCAAGACCTCCCATCAAATCAGCAAGGGGCTTTTGGTGAATTAAAACCCAAAACATCGTCAAAAAGCATCATCAGAGAACACCAGAGTTACATAAGAACTGCATCAGAGCATCATCAGATCTGGACAGAGGTGATCAGTTTTTCCCTGAAACCACTTCATCTTCCAAGGCAGAGATGGGCCCCTTCTGTGCAATTTTTGATTGACAACATCTGCCGTCTATAAAACAGGCGCGGCAGGCCTCTTCTGCAAGCAGGACTTATGCAATGATCACCATTCGCTGTAAGGTTAAAAATTAAGAACAGTGGCTAATTATTAGCTACCTCTACTAAAATTGGTTCAGTTTGATTAAAGTTCGGTATAGATTGATTTAAATGTATGTGACCTACGTAATGTTTTTTTCAATGCTGTCAATTTTTTTAAAGAGTTCATGAAGTTGACATAATTTTATAAGAGAATAATTTTTTTAACTCATGTGGGTTCTCCATTTGTCTGTTTACTTGTCTCCACGTCCAGACCAACCGATCTCTAGGCATCCTCACCACTACCCATTTATAAGTGTGATGTATATATATAATTTTTTCTCCAGGTTTGTCATATTGCTATTATTGTCAATTGTAGCACCATGTTTCCCATGACTAGGTGGGAAACAACCCATGTGGAAGGAGTTGTAAATATCTTGTACATATTAATGTATTGTAAATATTGACCCATGAGCCTTAGCAAATAAGATGAGTTATTAATTTTTTTTTTTTTTGATGTGCAAGGGAAGGAATCTGTCGTAACAGAAAGATGGGGGGTTACAATGTAATAGGCATTTTTACGACCAGCGGCGACAGTCCGTCTGGACTAACAATAGCTGAAGAGATTTTCTCAACAAAGGCCCATTGGAGGGATAAGATAAATATAAATTTTATAACTGAAGATGGCGGAGGAGACAACAACACCGTGAGAACACCAGAAGCAAAACGCTCTGATTGCGTGGATCTTCGTACCGCCCCACAGATAAACTCGCCAGCCAACGGCCGACGGGAAGCGCCCTGGTTGGGAGAAATCTAAGAAAAGATGGGAGGCCAATTGAGTCTGAATTGGTCAAGACCTCCCATCAAATCAGCAAGGGGCTTTTGGTGAATTAAAACCCAAAACATCGTCAAAAAGCATCATCAGAGAACACCAGAGTTACATAAGAACTGCATCAGAGCATCATCAGATCTGGACAGAGGTGATCAGTTTTTCCCTGAAACCACTTCATCTTCCAAGGCAGAGATGGGCCCCTTCTGTGCAATTTTTGATTGACAACATCTGCCGTCTATAAAACAGGCGCGGCAGGCCTCTTCTGCAAGCAGGACTATGATGATCACCATTCGCTTCCGGACGAGGAAGGATCGCCCACCGACACATATGGACTAAAATTCACAACAAGTGCTGCCCGTTGGATCCGGACATGGTTCGTTCCCTGCACATTTCCTTTCGGACGAGGAAGGATCGCCCACTGACACATATGGACTAAAATTCACAACAAGTGCTGCCCGTTGGATCCGGACATGGTTCGTTCCCTGCACATTTCCTTTTACTTTTAATAGTAGTAGTCTCATTGGCCTAAGTTAATATCTATATAAGTGAATAAATTAATCTAGTTACCAAAAAAATTTGTGTTTTATTGTCTATGCCACTTTACGTATCACGCGCCCTGATGTCGTGAACCTGGCCGCGACATATATATATATGATAAGATCAAACAGTTAAAGCTTAACATTATACTTTGATATAGCACGATTTAAAAATTACAATAAAACATGTGAATACTGCTTGCACATGAATCATCATTTTACGAACATAAACAAGTATTTAAATTACACAACTTTGATTTCCCAATATTTAGGAATATTTAGTTGCATTTCCCTCATTTCTTACTATCACAGCTAAATTAGTAAAGTGACTTACAATAAACGTCTGTTTCCATGTCTGTCTAGTTTTCTCTTTTCTCTAAATGTCTAGAACTGACAGAAAAACCAACGTTAAAGGATTCATTTGGAGAAATCTTTTCCCTTTCTTTGACAGGTAGAAGGGAAGTTTTTAGTTTTATGTTTGAAGGTTTTCCTGGGTTATAGAAGATGAATGCAGGAAAGATCACGTATACGATATATTATACAGTTGAAAATGAACGTTAAAATAACTATCATAATTTGTATGACAAGTTGATTGTAAAAATAGCGTGTTTTTTTATTATTATTATTCGAAATTAATGTTAGTGATCTTTATTGCAGGGAACATAAAAACTATGTTTTTACTTTTTTACACGCATGTACTTTTCTAAATATAAACAACATATTCAACAAACTCACTCATTGTGTAATCACATTTTTTAGAAAAATACCTCCCGTGCATAAAATTCAAACGGTGTTTTTAAGCTTAGTTTCCCGTGATAGAAAAATTAAAAAAAATAAGGTTTATTCTTTGTAAAGTTATTGTTTAAAACGGAACATAGGTTAAACTAAATTAACCGTTTCGATGCCAGTGTTCCCATTTCGGAACGTCAATTTATAAAAATCACCAAAAATGTAATTTCAAAGACATCTTTATGAAATGTTTATTTCATAAATTTAGAAGTGTGATTGATTTTTTAAAATGCTTTAAAATGAAATAACTAATTTTCCTTATGTTAAAAAATATTCGTCTAAAAGGCGAATTTTTACATGTTTCGCAATGAGTATTCTAAAATTTAAAAATGGTAAATAAAGCAGAAATTGGATTTAATTCAAATGAGTTAAGAAGTCCATCGTAAGACTCGTGTGCGAACCGCCAGCTAGCCATCTTCTAGATTTATTGGCACTGTTGGCATAAAAACTTAAGTATGAAACCTTTAAGTATGGTGTGCTTCATCCCCGGGGATGAATCACACCAGATCAAATTTCTGATAACTGTATTCGAGCACACCGATGTAGGCTGATGAAATAAGTTAGGCTTTTACTCACTGCTGACGTAGGCAGCAATGAAATGGCTAAGAGGAGAAACAAGGAAATTAGCGGATGCTAGGTCAGTCTGTCCATGTCTTAAATACCGCTCAACAGACACGCGGACATGCCGACAATTTGCATATGCATTCACCATAACGCAGATTTTCATCATCTCCCCTTTAAAAACCCAAACCCTTTTATAGCAAATTAAAACTGAAAAAAAGGACTTATCATTAAACTGAATTAAATTTATATATAAGTTCAATTCGCCTAACTGCGACGCGATTTTCCCTAAATTTCTCGCATTTAGGAAGTTTTTGGCCATATTTATGGCATATGGGCATGTAAGAAAATAAGGATTGAATGCACTTGTTCTTTTGATGCTAAACTGAGTTTGTACCGAAGAAATTGACAACCCCCTCAAAAGAAAAAAAAAAAAAAAAACACAATGACACCGACAAATATCAGCCAAAATTCCTTCATTGATAAATTATCCACCCCCTAAAAAGCTACTATTCCCCCTTCAAATAAATAATGATATGCACAAAAATCGGCCAAAATCCCTAATAATACCCTTCTTTTGATTCCCCACCCCTCTTAAAAAGCTACTCACCCCAAAAATTTGCCAACCCCCAGTTTTTTTAAATTGCCATCCCCTTAAGTAGCTGCGGAGCCCTCCTCAAAAAAATAAAAAAAAGAAAAACGATGACACTCCCAAAAGAAGTTAAAATCTTCCAAAGCACCCCTCCAAAAAAATTGAATGATAAATGTTGAGAATCATTAGCAATCTAGATGACGAGAATAACACTGGTCTACAAAAAAAAAAAAAACACTTTTTTTTTCAGTCCCAAAGACTTTGTTAACTGATTTTAGAAGCATTTTTCATGCTGAATACGAAAATGAAAACCATTTTTCTCTATCACGTAAGGATTTTCCGTGCAAGGTGCTGTAATAATTTACATTAATAACACTTATCCTAAATTATTAGATTACCTTACAAGCAAAACCCTTACGCGATAAGGAAAATTGTTTTCATTTTAGAATTCATCATGGAAAATACTTCTAACATCAATCAAAAAAATCTTTAGGATGTATTCCCCTTTTTAAGGGCAAAATAATTTTTATATTGGAAGCATTTCCACCAAACAACCAAGTAATTTTATATTTACCGTAAAAGGATCGATTTTGGCATGTTCTGTCATAATTCGCCTCAGGAATGTCCCTTTTTAACTTCCAGCAGTAATCTGCTAAAATAGTTGCACTCCCTTGATATTTCTTTTCCATAACTGAAATGTCCTCATGGAACCGCTCTCCATGTTCATCGCTTATACAGCTCCCATGTTTTTAGGGGGCCTTTTTACACACCAACAGGAGAGTTCTATGACAAAAAATAGTAGCGCATGCCCATTAAACGTGTCGTACAGTGTCAATCTTTTGCCTATTTGCCTTTGCATACCAATTCTCGCGAAATTCGTACCGAGATCCGCACCCAGTGCAGTAATTTGATACGCACTTAAGTTCGGGGGTCTGCGGGGGCTGTTTACGAAACTCCACTTAGTTTTTTCCAGCAAAATAAAGTGACCACTGATTTACGGTTGACATTCAAGATCTTTTGTGTACTTCATCTCAGTAAAAACGATGCTGCATGATCGGAAAAACACTGGAAAAACCCAAAAATCGAACATTTCCTTCCTCATAACTAAAAAACTATACGTGATGGAAAATTTTCCATGGCAGATAAGGATTCCTCGTGCAAAGCTACTTCAGGAAAAGTAAAATTCATTCTTGGGACAAAACACTTGTTGACCAGTGTAATTTAGCAACAGTTTTGATCGATTTTTGGGGGCGTCTTCGTGTTAAGAGGACTCCATAGGTTTTTAGTAGGCTGCGCCATGATTCTGGGGGGAGGACACAACAAAAAAAATGGTAAAGAAACATCGGTTAATAAAGAGTGGAAGGGATTTTTAAATTCTTACTTACGTAAACGGTCGCTTTAAACATTATCGTTTGGACCGATATGCAAATACTGTTGTTCATATGTCCAATACAGTGTTTTTTCTTGCACCGGCAGTGACGTCATACTTTGTTCTTCGTATTTTTCTCGTAAACTATGGATCATACAGGAACGCTTCTTTCTGCAGTTTTTATGTACTCCCAACGAAAAATCTAGGTGTGCACAGTTTATGCGGTCGTTTCGGGACACCCTGTATATGGTCAGAATAATTTAAAATATAATTTCCCTCAAAAACTAATTGCATAGCACGACCAGCGGGGACAAATTTAAATGTACAATGAAAAAAAAAGTCATATTCACGAGTGTTAGAGGGATACGAATATATGCTAGTAGATTTAAACAAAAATCCGGAACGAACTTGTGCGTTACCATACCACGCATACAGAATCACTCCACGACTTACGAAGCGGTTCAAACATACGTGACTGGCGCAACCGCAGAACTGCTTCTGGGTACATGATTTGGATTTTAAAGCACTTAGGTTAGGAACATTGGAGCGTATTTCCGTAGTTTATTCCTAAGATACACCACGGAACTGTGTTAATAACCCTATTTATGGAAAATTTTAGACGATCTAAGTGCTGCATTCTGCAGTCCGTGCCCAAATCCCCTCAGATTACTGGAAATTGTTTTGCAATTACATGCCGTAAGTAATAAACTTAGAAGTCCGGAGAAAGTAACATTAATGACATCAGTTACGTCCACATGTTTGTTATCGAAGAGTGAAGCCCTATATGCTATTTTCCATTTCAACAATTTCCCGTAATATAGACAGCCGATTTGTAACAGATGTTCGGTTAGTATTTAGAATCATTTGAATCACATTTTAAACTATTAGGAGGGTTTTGTGGATGCAATTGTTGGTTTTTCGTATATGACAGACATGGCAAATTCAGTTTCTGCACTAAATATTAAATTAACTTAATAAGTTCTGATGTGCCTACACATCTTCATAGCTACTTTAAACATAGAGGAATAATTTTAGTCTAAGAAAACACATACGTGAAAATCATCTCTATTTTTGTCAATATATGCCACGACAAATTTTTACGTAAAAACTTAAAATATTTATTTCTTAAAGCAAAATTATTCCAATAATTTAAGAAGGTCTAGTCACTAGTCTCCGTAGGCAATGACGATGTGTCATCACACCAACATTTATTAAGTTATCTTAACATTTGGTACCTGAAATAAAAATAAATGATGTATTGAGACATAACAAAGTATTGCATGTTGAAAAAGTATCTAAAACCGTTAAAAAGGTACTCAAATAAATGTAAAAGCAATTTTCATGTCAAGTAAACTATAGAAAATAAGAGCTTTAAAATTCGGGCGTTCGGTCACAACATGGTATATTAAGGGTTGTCGTATCAAATTATTTTATATTAAATTTTAGAAAGTATAATTATAGATATTGAATTAGTAGTGTAATGTTCAAAATTAGACAATGTTCTGATTTCTGAGGGAGAAAGTATTCCTATAATCCTTTCAATGTATAAAGTGACAAGTTCCTGAACCCTGTCACAAAATCCACTTTCAGAGAAACTGTTTTATGCTACTTTTATGCTCCAAAGCACAGAAATATCTTTTTCTGAAACAATTCATTTCTATTGAACGTAAAATAATCTCACTGAGGCGAAGTTGAAATCTAGAAACATTGTTTAGGACTTAACAGAAATTCTAGGAAATAAAAGAAACGCAATATTTTCTAGTTCCGGCATCTTGACATAGAAAATCTGTTCCATTTCTATGAAGCCTAGGTGTTTATAGTTTAATTTAACATAATTCGCGCAAGAAAATAAAGTTACAGATGTCTTGTACAATATTGTGACAACTTGTCTTTCTTTCTCTCTTACTTTTCTTTCTTTTTTATGGATGAAATGCTTAAATAAGTAAACGTATTAAAAGTAAAAAAAAAATAATTTTCCGTGAAAAAACTTTAAAATTTTTGCAGAGAAAAGTAATGTCAATAATGTGCTAAAAATGAAATCAGATGCGTCAGCTAGATACTGAGTTGCATTAGCTGGCACAGTATACTGAGTTTTATGCATACATAGAGTAGTTTCCGATAATTTAAAAGCATTTAAAATGAACTATAAACTGATATTTACTACATTTATCCTCATTCGAAATTTTTGTTTTCAAAAATTTAATCTAGCTTTAAAATTTATTTGGATTACATTTTATTTTATGTCATGAACGTTTTGTATTTTTTCACAGATTTTATGTCGATATGACACCAAGGAAAAATATGGCGCTAATAACTTATATTGTATTTGCAGTGATTAATACTTGTGAATTTTTTCAAAGAAAATCCTCGTTAATTTATTAAATACAATCTAATAGTAAGTCTTAAATGAACACTTTAAAACAAAAAAAATAATTGAATACATCACTAATGCTATACATCTGCTTATTCTTACTACTCAGCATATTTTAATGCAATTTTTATTCTTAGTTATAAATTAATGCTTATCTTCAAAATAAAGCCTTTCTTAGGTGTTTTATTCATATTCGAATTATTCATTCTATATCCCTACACTTTTATATGTATAATTCAGTGTAATGTAATTATTGTAACTAAATTTCTAGCATGATTCTCAAGAATATTCTGGAGAAAACTGTCCAAACGATTAACCCCGAGAATCTCTAAACAAGAGTAATCGAAATTTTAGCAACTAAAAATTGAAATTTGGAAATCGCATTTAATTATTTCACAAGATATATAACTTTAAATGCTCCTTTCCTCATATAAAATACTTAAATATTTAATCATTTAGTTGCACATTATTACAAAACATTAATTAAGAATTAATAACTCAACATTGAAGAACAAAATATTTTATGCATTTCTTGTCTATTTTTGATTTTGATAACACAAAATGAGATCCCAATTATCCATTGAAACACAAAATTTTGAAATATTTATTTAAGGTGATTAATTAAGGTGACGTCGTCGGGAAATAGTCTTTTTTTCATGTAATTGATATAACTGTGGTAGAATATTTTTTCAGTAGAAGGACGATGAAATGCAGCCTGATAAAATATTTTTTTTTAAATAAAGTAATATTGAAATTCATATTAAAAGCTAACCAACGGCTTAGAAAAAATGTAATTGACTTATTAAAAAAGCGTTCTTTGTAGGTAACTTGAGACATATTTATAGAATTTTCCTGTGCGTAATGATATTTTAGAATGTTGTTTTTAACACCTTCTTTTTTACGCTAATTTTAATTAGTAAATATGTAAACTATATATTTAGGTTGTTAAGACAGATGTTCTATTTGTCTTGCAGTATAATATTATATTTCAAAGATATTTATAATATGCATCGGGTTTATACTACTTTTCCGATAAAGAAACATAGAGGAGAGAAACCATTAAAAAAACAAAAAGGAGGGAAAAAACATTTGAAATAAAGCTTTATACATATGTTAAAAAATTTTGATAGAAACAAAAAGAAGTTCCGGATACAATTATACGAACCTACTTTTTTATATACACCAACGAAAGAAACCTTAGTGTCAATGGACGAGCTTTAAAGAAACCAGAAAAAAAAAACCCGATTCAAATAAATACATTATACATAAATATATTAAAGATGTTAAGAGAATTTTAAAATATGTGTTATAAAAAATTTAATATAATCTGTACTGTATAAACTTCCATAAAACTATTTTTAAGCAAACATTTCCTTTCGAATATTTGCTTTTTAAAGTTAGAAATTGGATTATATACGTGAAAATGAAATGCTGATTCATATCTAAGAAAAAAAAGTAACAATGGTTTAAAACACATTATTCATTTCCTACTAATATTATAAGCTGTAAAGTATTTTTTATCTTTTAATACAGCCATTACGCCTTTAATCGTTGATTATTATTATTCTGGGATTAGTTCAAGAAATGATTAATGTTTTAACAACTGCCATTAAAGGCTTAGCGCAAAGTAAAGGGTAGTAATCAATATTGCTATCAGAGTTTTCCATGTACATTTTGCTAGAGGAAGACCAAAATGTCATGTATAATAATAATCCTTCAACACTATTCAGACTTAAATTGAACATCTATTACAACTAATGTGGAAAGAAAAGCTGAATCGTTTTCTTATAAAATATTGATAATATGGTTTAACAACTAATAAGCAGGCCATTATTTTTACGTAAAAAATCGATACTTCAATAAAATTAACATTTAGTAATGATTTCAGAAACAAATGTCACGGCATTAAATTTTCTGTATCGAAAAAAAAAAGAAAACACGACTTCAATCATCAAGATTCAAAATAAAAAAGACGTTTCTCCAAAACTAAACGATCCTACATTCTGTGTACAAACGTTACATTTCTAAAACGTACAAGTGTGTATCAAAACAATGCCTAGGAAACGTAACAGATGTAAAATGAAGCACTTGTCAATATGCTAAAATGTAATGTAGGACTCTTGAAAAGTTTGGTGTACACCAAAACTAGGAAGTATTTTACGTGTAAGGAATTTGTTGTATTTTGTAGAAAATAGTTGCATTAAATGTGTTTCTTTTAAATCTTAGCTGTTGATTTAACACTTTTGTTTTTCCATAGGGAAAAAAATATAGGAGATATACGGAATTGATAAATATGTAGGTGTATAAATGAGTAAATGAAAAAAAAAACCAACGTAAATGAAGCACATCTTATCAAAAAAAAAAAAAAAAAACTGAAGATAGCTATTTCGAATATGCAATAGTCCCTTCTTTAGTGCAAAAAGTGCTCAACACACAATAGGAAAGTTACGTATAAACAAGGTGAAAAAAGACGAAACTTCCTTACCTTTAATGCAAGTATATTTATCGCACACTGACATAAATAAGTAGGGGGTGGCAGGAGTAAGTAAATGCAGTGTAGAATAAAAATATGCTCAAGCTCTAGTAAAATTATCAATAAACTAGCCTATTGTAGGCATCATGGAACTGCCTTTTACATCATTCATATGAATATTATTAATCCCTATAATACAGATCCTTATTGAAAAAAAAAATATAAAAAGAATGAATCAAAATGAAGATAAACTAATGGAGGCAATTCATACTGCGTCATAGGTCACGTGACAAAGATGTAAGCGATGTAAACAAAGGAAACTGTAGTATCGCTTTACTTCGAGTTCGCTTGTTTAACATTACGTTTTTGTTTGAATATTTTATTGAGTTGTAAATGATGTCATACTGTGCTGCATATGGGTCATCTATTTCAACTGAATGTTAAGAACTTGAGCTTCATAAGCATTGAAATCTACGAAACAAAAAAAATGTTAAAATAAATTACGTTACATAAACAATAACAAAAACTTACCTTGCATTCGGTTGAAATCCTAACTTTTGCTGTGTAAGCTTCTTTCTTTTTCATTTCAGCTTTGACAGTAGCCGCTATGTCAAAAAAGGCATTGTTTTCTGACGGTTCGAGGAAACAGATTTTAGAAACGAATTTTTCAGTAAATAATAATAATCCTTTCTTTACTTTAGTAATCACGCTATTATTACCAGTTAGTGCCGGAAACTGCTCGGCATATTCCATTATGGAAAAATTTGTAAATTCCGTTAAATACAAATACAAATACAAATACAAAAGTGACGACCAGCAACAGGCTCAGGGCCCAGCTAGGCTGGTCCTAGTTAATTTAGCAGTCCCCAATGAACATCAAGAGCTTTCTTAAAAGTTTTTACTCCACTACAAATAACAGTCGCTTCCGGTAAACTATTCCAACTGCCTACAACCCTATTGAAGTAGTAGTTTTTCCTCATTTCAAGATTAGCCTGAGATTTGAAAAGTTTAAAACAATGACCTCTGGTTCTACTTTCAGCACATAGCTGTAGTCCATCAACATTTCCCGTTTTAATGAATTTAAACAACTGAATCATGTCCCCTCTGACTCTCCTTTGCTCAAGACTATACATATTGAGCCTTTTAAGCCTAAACTCATAATCTGTCTGAAAGACCACTTACCAATCTTGTAGCCCTCCTTTGAATCCTTTCCAATAAGGTAATATCATTTTTTAAGTACGGAGACCAAAACTGAACAGCATACTCCAAATGAGGTCTTACCAAACTTCTGTGTAATGGCAATACAACTTCCCTAGATACAACGGTTTATCAACAATAGAATTAGCCATAGAGCCCAATAAATCCTAAATTATTACTAGTTAAAACTTCTTTTATGAATTTAAACTAATCTAATTAAAAACTAGGCCTAAATAAAGTTCTACGTTATTAACAACTAAGACTAAATAAAATTCTACGTTATTAAAAACTAGGACTAAATAAAGTTCTACGTTATATAAAATTAACAATAAATAAAACACTATAACTATTGTAATAATTAATAAATTTCTTTTATAATGATTAAATTAAAGGTAAATTACTTGGTTTATAATCAGAAAAAGTTATGAAACTAGTCTAATATTAGGATAGCTAATTTTGCTTCGGGAACTCCACGTAGAACTCAATTAAAAATTTGGTAAACAAATCAGCGAGCATCTTTGTCACGTGGCGCGATGAATTACCTCCATTGACAGTGTTTGAGCATTTTGAGGTTTTGCTACCAGCAAAGCCTCAAAATGCTAAAAGTATTACTAAACATTTTATTAGTTAAAGTGTATGTCAAATGGCAACAATAAAATGCAAAACAAAGTATCTGCTCCTTTGGCATGATTGGCAACAGAATATCAATTGCTCGAATTGTTGTATTCTTAAAATATATGCTTAGCAAGAAAAACGCTCGTTTGCTTCACCCCCTCTGTAGCGAATAACGACAAACTATAATCAACACTACTTCTATCAGGATGTATGTGTGTACCAAATTTTGTTTAATTCTATTCATTACGTCTTGAGTTACAGCGCCCACAAAAAACTAATAAAAACTTGGATTGCTCCACTTCTCCTGGAGCGAATTGCGCCAAAATGTAATCAGCACTTGTTCCTATTGAGGTCCACTTGTATGCCAAAGTATGTTCTAATTACAGACATGTATACATACCTACAGACAGGCATTTTCTAGAAATAGTCAAAATAGGTTCAACACACCTCAAAACGTGTAAATCCGTCGAAATTCGAAATTCAAAAGTGTTCATGAATCAATATTTTCTTCTGTATATTGGAAATAGAGAAGAAAAAAAAAACACTTACATTTTATATTCTATTATATTACGAAGACCTGCTACTGCGTACTATAATCGAGTGATCCGAAATTCACTCAAAAAAAAAAAAAAAAAATCGATGCAAAAAATCCACTTGTCCTCCCAAACGTGTAAATGATGAATTCTTGTGAAATAGTATTTTGCAAAACTTCGTCTGTTTACTTTCTTCTACATTCAACATATAGTATTATATTCGTAAAAAATTTCGATTTTCGAATTTCAATGGATTTGCACGTTTTTAGCTGTGCTGAACCATTTTGACAATTTTTAGAAAATATCTGTATGTGGCATTTGTTTTAGTTGTGGCCGGTGTAACTCAAAACGTAATGCATGGAATTGAACGAAATTTGGTGAACACAGTCTGATAGCAACCGGTGCTTGCCGGTTTCTGGCGTGAATACATTCGAAGGGTGTGGAGCAATCGAACGTTTTTCTTCGTTAACGTGAGTGCTATATTTCAAGAAGTAATGGAAGAATTCAAACAAAATGTGGTAGAAGTAGCCTTCAATACACTGTAAAAAAAAAAAAAAAAAAAAAAGTTCAACTTTGCACCGTAAATATGGTGAAAGCTCAAGGGCTGTTGATGATTGAACCAAAATCATGGTTCAAGCAGAAATGATAAATTTGAAGTTACGCCTTACACCATAATTTCGGTTCAACCTTGAACCGAGAAGACGAACTCGGCACCCGGCCGGTGACAGAGAGCCGCCATCTTGCCCAGCTGTGACTTGAATCATTTATTTTTCATAACAGTAAAAGGTAAGTAAACTTCGATGTAAATATAATTTTTTGTTTATATTGTCTTGTTTTCTGTGTTTTTAAGTCTTAATACGCACAAAATAGGTTGTAAAGCCTATTTCAAAAATGTTGTTATCATATACCGATCATGTCACCTTTAACGTTAAATTGACTAAGTAACTTAATTCAGAACTTTCAACCTGTGCAGTTTTATTTAATTATGCTTCAATATTTATTTGTTTTTTTACCTAAATTAATAATGAATCACCCCCATATATTTTACTTTTGGCTCCCCTGATTTATCTTTAAAGTTGTCACTTTGACTTGTTTACATTTTAAAAATTGCATCTATTCTCGGGATTTTTACACTAAATCTTTTTTTTCATTTTTATTACCAAGACTATGTTTCTACGGCGTTACCTTTCTAGATCCACCTCTTAATTTTTATTTAATTGCCTTTTTGAAATTTAGTAAACTTATTCGTTGTTAGACCCCTTTTGCACAATTTTTACCCGCAGATTTTATCAAGGGCGTGGCCGGCGGAGGGGGGGGGAGAAGAAGGTTCGAACCCACCTCCACTCCTTTTTTGAAGTTTCACATGCTATAAATGACAGTTTGAAAATTTAAAAAATTAAATATTCTGATAAGAAAAACTCATTTGTTTAAAATTCAGCTCTTATCCTTAATTCCGATCCCGTATCCGTAGGGGCTAAAATTTCTAAAATTTTACATGCAATAAATGAAAATTTGAAAATTAGAGTAAAAAATAATCTGATTAGAAAATACTCATTTGTATAAATGTAGTTAGTTGTATTTTGATTCCAAGGCCATATCCAGGAGGGAGGGGGGGCGATAGAATCCCTCCCGCCCTGAATTTTTTTACTTGCTCTGAATGATAATTTGAAAATTAAAAATATTCTGATTAAAAAACCTTCCTTCAACTTGACCTCCCCCCCCCCCTTCGAAAAACAATCCTGGTTGCGGCTTTGATTTGTAATGATTCTTACTTCCCAATCATTTGAACTAGCTATTCCACTAAGAGCTGGTAAACCCGGCTTTGTATTAAAAATATGTCCACTATAGGAATTCTTTGAGAAATTGGGTCAATTTTGCGTGATTTTCGAAATAGCATTTTTTTTTCTTTTGCCTTTAACATTAAATTATTTTTTTTTCAAAATTTTTAACCTGTACATGTTTACTTTATTGCGCTTCAATATATGCTTGCTTCTTACCTGATTTAATACTTTCCCCCGTGTATTTTACATTTTGCTCCGTTTGCTCTAGCCTTACAGTTGTAACAATGGTTTTTTTCGTACTTAAAAATTGCATGTTTTCTCAAGATCTCTCCCTCGTTACTACCAAACCAATTTTCCAAGCTGTTAGCTGTTACCTTTCTCTTTTCTGCTCTTTACATCTATTTTTTAAAATTAACTACTACCAGTGGTGGATTTTACAAAGGACACAAGGAGCATGTGCCCCATCAAAAAGAATAAAGGAAATTCGTAATTATTCCATTAAATATTTTTACACATTTTCTGCGCTCTTAACTACATAATTAGTTTTAAGGCATCGTAAACAGCATTAAAATTCCTAAAATAACTTTATTATAAAAATATTGACGAGGAAGAACTACTTTTTACTTCCCGGTGCGGATAATGTCAACGAAACATTGAATAGACAGCGTACAAATCAGATACGCTGTAATGTCAGTTCTTTTATATCTTTACAGGGGGAAGTCTTAGACTCATCTGGGCGGTCTTAGTCTGAAGTGCCACGAACTACTGCACGTTTTAGCCTTGGAGTAACATCTGTGCTGGAACCCCCCAATAATTTTTAATTACTTCTAGGCATATGTTTTCAGTCATCTTTGTATGCATATAAATAAATTTAAATTAATTTTTGATGCTAAAGAGTGTTGCAATATATTTTTGAAAAAAAAAAAAAAAGTAACATAGTTCAGAAATTTAAAATGTTCGCTATCAATTACACTTATAAGCGAAAATTCAAATGCCATTTTTGTTAAAAATATCTGTTGACGAGCATAAAAAAGTACATATATTGCGAAAGCCTTCCTTATGTGGCTTAAAATAATTAACAGTGACTTACATTGCAATTTTGAAGAATATAACTAAGTAACATGGTTACTTAAATATACTGAAACTCTCTGATACAGTGCATTGGGATGTTGATATAAATAAATATATAACTAAATACATTAAAATATATAGAACACTGAATCAATTATTGAAACGCATGAATCTGTTCTTATAACTAATTCTAATAATTAGCAAGAACTTAAGTTAAATTTACAGATTAAAAAATAGAAAATTTGCTTTGCAAATTAAAATTGGTAATAAGCTTTTTTCCTGTTTTACGCTTGAACATTAAAAAAAAAAAAAAAAGTATTTATGTTAAAACTCACCATTGCAACATAAAGTGGTGCAGCTCAAACTTCACTTTCATAATATAACTCTGGCTAGTAGAAAGTCCATCATTATGGTTCATAGTTGAACCAAGATAGCAGTTAAAATAAAATCTATGGTTATGGTTCAAAGTTCAACCATAATACGGGTTAGAAAAAAATCGATATCATGGTTCAATGTTGAACCGCAATACTAGTTAGAAAAAAATCCGTTATCATGGTTCAAACTTGAACCGAAATAATGGTTAGAAAAAATTCTGTAATCATGATTCAAAGTTGAACAGTAATACTGGTTAGAAGAAAAACCCGTAATCGTGGTTTCAGTGCTGAACCACATTTATGGTGATACTAGTAAACCATAATAATGGTTCGAATTAGTACCAACCGTTGGTTGCAGCTGCATTTCACCAATTTTTAGTGAAAGGTTGAACCAGAATTTTTTACAGTGTAGGAAATGTTGTTGATTGCATTGTGGGGCTATTCGCTCCAAGAGGGGGTTGACAATCGAACTTTTTTTTAGTTTTTCGCGTTCTCTGTAACTCATGACATAATATAGAGAGTTAAACGATATTCGGTGCACACACTCTCAGAAACGCATGCTCAAATCTCACGAAACTCTCGTCGCATTTCACGAAATGGCTTCGTGAAAAATGCTCCGAGTAAACCTTTCGTCAAATTGCCGAAATTTGTGCAGTAACTTTTTTAAGTCACGTGATCGCGCGAGGAAAGAATCGTTGTAAATGACGAAATTTTCTTGACGATTGAAGAATCGTCGGAACTGAGGATTCTATTTTTGAGAGTACATATACGTCCTGAAAGGAAGTGGTGTTGATTAAATTTTGGCGTCTGCTGCTCCGAGGGTGATGGATCAATCAAACGTTTTTATCTCTAAGTGTACCTTTCAAGAATTCAATAAAGGCGCCAAGGAAGCAGAGACTTAGTTTTGTATTGTATTTTTGCAATTTCACCTATAAATAAAATTATTTTCAATATTTTAAGCATTTTGAGGTTTTGCTGGTAGCCCAAGCCTTTTACTTAATTCGTCTTGGTTTAAAATCATTATTTTTATAAAATTTAATTAATTTTTAATAAGGATTTGTATCATAACAAGGATATTTGGCGAGAAAAATATACAAATGAAGGATATAGACGTTTCTGCTTACGAAGGATATGAAGTTCAGTTTACTAGTTTGAACAATATTTAATATGAAAAAAACGCACGTAAAAATTTAAGACGAACATGTTTAAATGTTCATTCTGTCGCATAACCTTTGACTTTAACAATCGCTTCCAATTTCCTTGGTAGTTTCTACGGCCATTCATATAGGAAACGACTATTAAGGTCGAGGGTGGTTATATTCCAGCCGGTCAATTCCATGGGCAAAAAAGTCGTGGTTTGACAGGCAATTCATGTTTTGAAATTGGTCATCAAGATACCCAACCCTCAATTTTTGTTTGACTGCCAATTTTTTTGCCGAGCTATACTTACGTAACCCTTAAGGTGTCAATCTGGGAGAGTGGCGGATGAGGAAGCATCTGTAATCCCTTATTAGAAATGGAATTGACGACACTACGCTTAACTTGCGGACAACATTTTTATTTATTTATTTATGTATTATTTCTTTGCGGGTTTTTTTCGTGTGAATTGCAGCTTGGAGGCGATAAATTTGAGCTAGGTAGCGTGGTAGATGTTGAATTTCGGTTTGTCGTTTCGCCCGGGATCCACCACTGTTGACGCTCAACATCTTCGCGTCACCAATAAAAAATGCCGTGAAATGATTTCCCAATGGATGATGTCAGTTCTCTCCCAACAAGCACACCATGTTGCTAGTCCCGAAATTGCCTTTGTCTGATAGTTCTTTCTCCAAAATATTCGTTGAGATCGCGAAGCAACTGTACTACTAGCCAATCTTTATTGAAAGGGCAAATCATAATATCACGAATATGAATGATTTTCGACAAGTATGTTTTTCAGGTAACGCTGAAAGAAAGAGTAAGATTAAGTTTTGGTATTTCGCAAATTGTTATAATCGACAGGAGCACATTTTTAGGAGAGAAGAATAACAATTGACAAATGGATCCACGATCTAAAAATGATTAGGAATATCTGTTTTTTTCGGCCATGTATTCATTTGATTTACCCATTTTAGAGAAGGAAGTATACGAAGCAAGATCTACCAATCGTTTCAGAAATATTTTTGGCGTGTTGCTTATTGTTATACAGTAGCCCCTCGTTATATCGCACTTGTCGGGGGAGAGCAAAAAAGCACGATGTATCCGAATGCGCGATGTAAAAGATGCCGTTAGAAATAACTCAAAAAGTACAAGTAGTCAACGTAACAAATTTAGTTTAATCTTACATATTGACAACTTTCTTAATAATAATAGCAAATAAAACTGAACTGTTTTATTTGCTATTATTACATGGTTTTATTTAACTTGACTTGTGGCGGAATTTTGTAAAGCGGTTTTCGACAACTATTACTGCATAAATTATCTTCAAATTTTGCAAACAGGCTTATCTTCGATGACAATACAATAATCCATCCATTTTATAATTTATTATAACGTTAGTTAGGAAAAAAAATAATAATTTTGGCCCTAAGGAAATTATCAGCATTATCATTTGCCGTTTGGTAACAATAGTGTTGTTTGGATAATGCAACGATGTTTTGAATTTAAATAAAACCATGTAGCTTAAAACATTTTTGGCGATTTAATATTATTATTAAGAATCTGTCTCTTTTATTCAATGGGCGTTAGGATCAATACAAAAAGAAATGTCAAGTAAAGCTTCAACTGCTTAGAGTAGAACCATTCTGCAGGCATGTAAGTTGGGGAGTGGGAGGAGAATTGATGCAGCTTTTAACTGCAGCAAAAACATTCCTGTTAGATGGCTTTGTTTAATGAGGGAAAAAGGGCAATACTGAGAAATTCAATATTTTTACTTTCGAGAGCTCAAACTTAAAATTTTGGGATCTCACAAATCCTTTACTACATCACTGGTACCCCAAAGATATGCCAACTGAGCGACTTATTGAGGGGTTACTGTATTATGATTGTTATTAAAAAGAGTTTGAAAGTAATAAAAAAATAGTTTTCGCTATGAATGTTTTAACTATTTTACTCTTTTTTTAGACTTTAAGGATTGAGAATCGATGACTAGAAAAATGTTTTACGGAGATATCGCGCAATATGAAAGACAAATTCGTCTTGCTTAAGTAACCAAAAGTAATGGTGGGGGGGGGGGGGACTGTATTTTTTGTCCACTCTAATAATTATGCAGTGAGGAAGAGATAATATATTTACTTTTTTAAATGAAATGTATCATATACTGAAACTTTTCAATTTGTATCTTTGTGTACTTTTGGATTCCCATTGCGTATTAAAATTGTCATTTTGTTTGTTTTCGAGATTCTTTTCACAAAAATTGCTACAAATAAAAAATGAATAAAATTTATCTTCTCAGTCAATGTAAATATTTATAACGATCAAAAGCATGTATATCCCTTTTTGTCAATATTTCAATAAGTATATAGTTTTGTTTTTAGAATTTTGAAGCGTATATTTGAAATGTTAATGAAATACTGATCTTAGCGACATATTTTTATTCTATACGTGTTTGTTTATATTTACTAGCGACAGAAGTGAAAAATTTCATTATGAAACTTTGAAATAAAATGTGTTCCATACTACATGTTTACTTTAATGCATCGACATCGTCCCTTTATCGGTTGTTTCTGGAACTTTCTCCAACAATCCATCTTATTTTAAGAAGAAACTTAATCAAATTTCTTCAGATAAATTTGATTGAATCGGATATCTTTTAAACAAATAGATTATATAATTTTGTATCTACTTCTTTACCTAAAAATAACACCAAGAGCATTATAATTTGTCTAGAAAGTGTTATTTTGTTTCGTGTAAAATTCGTATTCTCTAGATCACTAAAAATAAATTTAATTTATTATCGCAATTATGTTGTATCTATCTTTAGAGGAATATGAATGCGACTTCGTCATCTTATCATACAACTCAATGATTCTCATTAAATATTTTTGCTTTTTTTCACATTTTCATAAAAAGTCATCAGCAAAGAATAGTAACGCACCTGTGAGGCTTTTAAGCCATTCCTTTGAAATATTTAAGTACGTATTTTAGCCAACCTGAACGAATTTTTATAACTTGGCTTTTGCTGGAAATATGATGTTATTTCATCCGATGATAATATTTCCTCTTTAAAAAGAGTTTTAAATATCTAATGAATGTGCACCCGGAATATTAGCTAATTTCAAATATCCTTTAAAATGTGTAGGTTTATAAAATAGTTTCGCGAAGTTCGATTTCATTTATACGACTTTGGCTAAATATCAGTAAAAAAACAATGTGAGAAAAATTTCATCTTATTATAACTTAAGTAACATAGTAGCCACGTTTTAGGCCGTGGTAGCCTAGTGGTCAGAGCGTTGGACTTCCACCTGGAAGGTCGCGCGTTCGATACCCGATGAAGACCCACCATGTACACTTGGGGATACGTGCATGTAAAATCCGTGGACCCCACTACCTCACCCCGTGCGCAAGCAATCCGAAGGTCTCGGCTATCACGTAGGGGTCTGCTGGAGAAAAGTAGCCACGCTTTGAATAACAATTGATGTTAACAACTTGAATAAACTCAGAATATTTTTTAAACACTTGGTTCTTTTTACTTCAAAATTAATTAACATTTTTAAACGTAGGAATGATATTTTATTACGATTTTGAAACTACATACGGTATTTAATGGGTATTTATTAAAGTATAACTTTGTACTGAATACAGGGACCGTTTAGTTTAGAAATACATCAGAGGCTGTTCCCATTTAAAATAGTTTGCTGCTTTAAATGGCACTTTAAAAATTATGATAACTATAAAATGATGACATAAAAATTGGTAGCGTTAGTAAGAAGTGATGTGTAGAAAACCAATTCGACACAGACATGGCCAGTTCTCAACAAGCCACTGTATGCAAATTACTGGTTACTCCTTTTTTACATGGACATGGTTACAAGTCATGCGCTGGGATTTTTTGTCTTTTAATCTTGTCTTAAATAGCTATAATTAGCTATAGGTTTCAACCATTGAAACTCTTTATGAACTTCATTTACGTAAGCAATGCCGGAATTTTACATAGTAACGATGTATCCTATCACTGGACCGAAAAAGTTTGCATTTACTTTAATGCCTACAGTGGACATTGAAATCATCAAAAATCCTTCAAAATATTGATTTTCTGTTTTTAATTCAAATGTGTAATAAACTATTTCCCGGAAGAGTGTAATAAGAAGCCCTTTTTATACTTATATATTTTGAGTAAAATCGTTTTTTTTCTTATGTTACAAATTGCTCTTTGAATGCTTAAAGCGTTTTTCTCCAAACGATGAATTTTTTTACAGATCAAAACTTTCCAATCCTTCATGCATCAAAATAACTTACGGGTGAAGATAACACGTTTTTTTTTTATCTGTATCAAATTTCTCATTTATGAAATGTTGGGAGCAAATTTTAGAAAATTATAGACTGAGTTGTGTTGTCCACTGATAGAAATTTGAAATTAACTCATTTCGACATGTGTTTTCAGAAAATATCATGAAAACATGAATTTTTGACCATAATTTGTAACTGGTAATTAAAAAAAAAAATGAAAAATTGTTCCTAAAAATTTGTGATATCCAATGTAGGTATGGTAAAAAATAATTTTAACAGTATTCGCTCAATATTTTGACGCATGGAGCGTGCTTCAGTTTATTGGTTTTCTTCTAAATTATTTTAAAAATATATATTGAATTTCAAAATAAAGGTCGAAAGCTGCACATTTTTCATTCATTATTTATATTATATCTATATAGGAACATTTTATTATAATTAAATCAATGTAACTATGTATTTTTTTTAAAAAAAGTGTTACAAAATGCAGTCTGAAGCCTTAAGGATATTCTGAACAATTATAGTACTTATAGTTAATATAATATTCTTAGACCATTAGATAGTCAACTTGAATAATTCCATCTCATTAAGCGGGATATAATAAAATGGGCCTTTTGTGCTCAAAATAAAGCAATTGCAACATTTTCGTAATTATAAACAGATAGAGAAGCATTATTGCGGAATATTTCAGGCAGCTCCGACGACTTCTCAAGACATTACTATATCGAGTTCCCGCATTTCACCGGATGAAAACTTGTGTGACACTGTTAGGGGGTTTTTGTTCTTCAGTATATTTTAAAGAAAATACTGCTACAAACATTAGTTATGTTAAATTAATATTTATTTACTTAGGCAATTCTTGGAATATCAATATACAATTTAAAAATTTAAATTTTACAGTTACATTAAAAATAATTATCAAACTATCAACAATTATTAAACATCATTTCAGTAAATAGGTGTTTTATTCAACATTCAGCTTCATGTTCAAAACATACATCATATATATACGAAATAATTATTCCCATTCAAATGTTTTCTAATAATTATTGAATTCAATGCGCGAACACGATGTTTCAAGAAAATACTGACATTACCTTTTTTTCGTATCATTTTGTCTCTTACTGTACAGCATAATTTTTAAGACGAAACTATTGTCACTGTTCAATTATATTATATTACTTTAACGAAAATTCAGAAAGCAGTAATCATTTAGATATTGCTAATTTGAGAAATCAAATTGGAAAAATTGGGATGAAAATAAACGAAGTAGCTTAGAGAAATTGCGAGACAAGTTAATTACTGGCAGGTACAGTAGGGCCTCGATTATCCGAGGTAATGTGGACCGAGGATACCTCGGATAATCGAAAATTCGGATAACACGGACTCTGTCCAAATCGAAACATGGGTTGAAATGAATGAATATGTCGTCAAAGACATGAAAAAAAGGCATTTAATGTACACATTATGAAACGGAAAAATAACGTTACATACACACAAATATCTAATTTTACATATACACATCAGTAGAGTACATGTTCCAGTTAAAGTTGTTTCTTGAAGAAGTCTATAATTTTCTGTTTAACGGAACTCGCTCGATTCTTTGCTGCCGTTTTACGCAATGGTTTGTAGCCGTAAAAGGTATGTTGATGTTGTCTCTGACTGTTATTCTAGGTCTTTATATCACCGGAAAGTAAAATGAAAACGCAACTAACGCCATTGGATGACTGACGTCAATCAGTGACGCCGCCATCGGCTGCCATTTTTTTTCAAGGGCAAATGTACCTCGGTTAACCCGGAACTCGGTTATTCGGGGCTCGGATAACCGAGGCTCTACTGTAATATGAAACGCTATCTTATTGAAGAGTAATGCTGTCTCATAATAATGCGGATAAATAATGTGAGATCATGTAGAACTTTAATATTATACACAAGCATACTTTTGTTTTCATTAATGAATACTTCAAAGAGCAAACATTTTAAGGAACATTTGCATCACCCAACGGTAAATGTTTATAATTAATAACCATTTTTAGTACATAATATAATCTTGTTGAAAAGTGACATGAAGTGAGTGTAAATAGGAGAGAAAACTTTGTGGGATTAAGGAGGAATCTGGCATTGTTCTGTAGTAATTTGTATTGAAAATGAAATCCCTAAAATATTATTGTTCTTTGCATCGATACTGAAATCCTTCTCTGTACATACATTTAAGGTATCGGTATAAAATTCCGATTTCATGTTTGGAAATTTGTAAAATGGCTTTGCTTATCAAACAGCGGCATCCGTTTTTGTCTGGTACTTGTGACACAAATGGGGTAAAAACGGTTCACTCTCTGAATGACCTATAACTGATAAGCATACACCATCTTTTTCTATTTTTCTGACGTCATCACATATAATAAAGTCATTCACTTCACCTAATCCTAAGCAAGAAACAAATGAAGATATTCTTGATAACCTTCTCCACCCTTTAATAAAGTTATTTTGGTTCTGATTATTCGTGTCTTGCATTACAGAAATTTTTTCGAGCGAAGCGTTGTGAAGAACAAATGTTGGGCCTTTTCTACCCAAAGTGTCTTTTTGTGTGTCTGTACACATTTCACAAGTTTCGCAAAGACACGGACAAGAACTCCGCTTACGGTCGTACTTTGATGATATAACAGATGACCCAAAAGTTTTATCGTCAGGGTGATTGGAAGCGTCTTTATTGTCTTCTACTGTTACATTTTCAGTGGAAATTTCAGAAGCATTTGGAAATAATCCGGTGGAGAGTGTTTTGGGACTGTTTGGTGCAAAACGAAGTTTTTTTTGGGACTCCAAGGATAGTCTTCGATTCGGATTAAATCTTGAATATTTGTTTTGTCGCAAAGACGATCTTGTTGTCGACCGAAGGACATCAGGAGTACGTATCGAGTCACTTTGTTTCTGAGGCGTTCTTTTTCTGTGTTCATCTTGTCCAACGAGCCAGAATGTAGACATTTCTCCTTTTCCCTACAAAATTAAAACAAATGAAATGTTGAATTTAATCGATCATTAAAAAGATAATAATCTTCTTCGATAGACTCGCAGAGCAGCTGTTAAGGTGGCTTAGAAATGCCACACTTTCTAGAATTAAAACGATGAAATCACTGGTTTGAGGAGCACGCTCATAAGGTTTTAGCCACTGTCTGAATCTCATTGCATTGCGTGATAGTGCTTTTCGATGCGCAAAATTTGGTCTAGTGAAACATAAAAGTCTGGCAGAAAGCATTTTTCCCCAAAGTGTTCTGGACCGTAAAAATTAATGCATAAATAAATAAATAAATAAAAAACACACCAGAATGAACTTTGTCTGCTTCAATTTACTCCTATAAGACGTTTGAGCTATTAAAAATAATAAAATATAAGCAAGTAAATGTCCTCGAGTATTTTTTTAAAAAAATATATCTTAACTACTATATTTTCTAGATGAATCTAAATTTGCAGTAATGCTATAATAATAATAATAATAATAATAATTAATAAATAAATAAAACTAAACGAACAAATTTCTTGAACAGTACGTAAATTTTTTTTAACGAATCCGTCTATTCGTTCGATTTATAAAGCATACATTTTGAAATCACGAAATATTTTAAAGGTTATTCAATTCAAAGTCTTACTGTAAACTTTTTTCTGTAATGTTCTTTTAATGTATGCCTTCCGCCTGGAGGGTTGCGTTTCTCTCAGAAATCTTTCGAGAGGTACGCGAACTTCTTCCACACGTTCTATGTTTCTTATTTTTCATAATCGAAAAAAGGATGGTATATAACACTTTCAAGCCCACTAGCCATTTACACAGATCTGCGTGGAGGAGAAAATAACTCATTTTTTGGTTTACACCTTTCAAATGGTTTTTTTTTTCTTTGAAAGGTGAAATATTTAAAACTATACATTCGTTTTCCATCCCTATTTGTGTATATTAAAATGACCAGATGTCCCGAAACAGTTCCGATTTTTAACAATTTGTCCCACGCTCCGCGGTGTTCAAAAAAAAATCCCGATTTGAGGAAAGAATGAACAACAAGCTAGGGAACGACGGGATAACGGGAACAGAATATGAAGCACCTAGACACAAAGGGGTGTAAGAAACAAAATCGAAAATTTTGAGATAACTAGTGCAAATAGTAGGGAAAGCAATATTCTATATTGTGGCAAGACATGTTAGTAATAGTTCTAACAGTTGCTCCACCCCAGGTCCCAGAAGATCCGAAAATCAAACACGTTTTAATCAGAACCGTTTTTTGATCACTTACGCCCCTTTCCTTCTCACTGCCTCATATGGTTATCGGCGGTCATGTGGCTATTTCGCAAGGATATATATTATACATTACTGTTCCATTCAATAATATCCTAAAAATCGTGGAATACGTGATGTCTTTACCTGGAACTTATGCTGTAACTGAACACGGTTTTTTCTACCGTAAATTAAGTGTGGACATAAGAAAACTCACAATTAAGTGTTAAGATTTGGAAAGCCATTTTATGTGTGAAATATAATTTAATAAGCTCTTCAGGAAAATGCTTATGACCTTTAAAGCAACGTTATCAATCTACGAAAAAAACTCACTCAAATGAGAAGAATAAAATAATACTTTAGTATATAATATTTCTGTTATGTTTCTATACTATTTCTCTATATTTAATATTTCTATTATGTCGTATTTATGCTGGAATTAAAAAAATATATGAATTACAATAATATTTTTGCGTTCCATGAACATTTTTGTTGTTCCATGTAGATCAAACATTTAGCTCCCCTCCTCACAGTGTCGATGGTGTCCCGCTTTACCAATGTTTACTTTTATACTAAGGACCATCATAATTTGTTCATGCATGAGTGAGGAAATTGAAAAGGTATTAATTAAAAATGTAACCTACTTTTATAGTAATCAATCCTCTTTCTTCAAAGATGTATCCTTCTAATTTGTCTAGTAAGTTTTTGCAAGCTTTACTGCAATGAATGCGGAGAGCTGGAAAATAAAAGGAAAAGTTTTCCCTTACACAACACACAATTACTAACATTGCATTTTAAAAATGTAAAAATATTCTGAAACCTCTCCTAAAGAAATTCCTAAGGGATAAGGCAAAATAAAACAAAAAGTGGGAAAAAGGCATTTCAAAATAAAACGTAACAAATCTAACAATTTCAAGCTGAAAGAAACTTTGACCGTAGAAAAACGTAAAAAGAAAAAAAAAATACAAATAAAAATAAAAGTAAAACTCGTTTTCAGAAGTTTTTAATATTTTTGTGCTTTTTAATATTTTTTATTATTCTTCACATAGCATTTCACAATTAAAAACTGTCTGAACTGTCTACAAAAAATATTCCGAGTTATGTCAGTAGATGTACAGAAAAGTACTAGATATCAGAGAAAAAGTGAATTCAGAAAATGTTTGTTTTTCTGACTTTGATCATATGGTCTTACTGCATTTGAACCAGAATTATTTGTTTTCCGAATTCACATTTAAAATTAACTTGGTGGCTCTTAGAGTTTGCTATTTTTCTAGAAATGTAAGGTACACGAGCTATTTTTTAAAAAATTGTAGTTGTAACTGCTTATTAAATTATACAACAGAAACACTTCACAAGATGAAAATACGCAATATTCCTTATAAAAGCGGAAAAAGCTCAGTAGTATGCATTGTAAATGCAACGTACTAAAATCCAAAAAAAAAAGAAAAGAAAAAGAAAAAAAAAAAAAGTCTAAAGCATCAATCTTTTCCTGAAGTCACACTGTCCGCTCCAGTCGTGTTTTTGTTTGTATTAGACAATGTAAGAAAATTACTATTGCAAGTTTTGACTGTTTCTTTTTGAGCGTTAAATTTTCCCCAACGCCTGTGGTTCATCTTAGCAGTGCAGCTTTTCCAGTTTGGGCAACTTTTTAGCACCAAAATAAAAATCCTTATATGAAAAAAAAGCATGAGGGCAAAAATATAAAACATTCAATATTTGAGGGACATAGCGCCCAGTTATTCGCATCTGGAGGCGATTAGTTTCATATTTGATGAATTAGAAACCTATGGCATGCTTTTTTACTCTTACTTTTCAGAAAAGTTTTTGTTTTCAGAGTTAATTTTACATAAACCGAGCAAAGAATTCAAAATTGTCTGTGTGTGTTTATTCAAATTCTTCAAAATTATTTCAATTGAACCATGTTTTTTTTTTCTTTACTGTTGAAAGCAAATGTGTATGCAACACGATGTTACTAAAAAACATAATGATAACAATAATTGACGTATAAAAATATTAATGAAAGTTCGTGTTTTTCTTTCTTCTATATATAACTTTTACAGATCAATGAATCATTGAAATGTCGATCACACAAGCTTCGAATATTTCATTTATAAAGTAGTAGCACACAGTGTGCAAGAAGTGAACCAAATCCAAAAGACTATTTTTATGTTAAAACCATTATTGAAACTTAATAAGTGTGTACACGTTTCTTTGATTTTGTTAATACGTACGTAATCCCGTTGACTCCATTCTCGAAGCTGTATTTACTGTGTCTCCAAACAAACAATATCTAGGCATTTTTTGACCAACAACACCTGCGCAAACAGCTCCTATAAGAAAAATATGCGTCTAAGCATTTTATGTATGCATCATAGCGACATTTGAGGGACGTTAAGAAATCAAGTTTCTTCATGCTTTTTCACAAGGAAAACGTTATTGGGAACTGAAACATGCAATTGTCAAAGCAAAATATTAACGGTATCGTGGCCGCTACCATCATTGATACAGTTACTGTACCATGATATCAAATTCTTGAATTTGATATAAATACAATTATCTGTGCTAAAAATGGGTGCCTGAATATTTTTGGAATTTCTTCACAACCGCCTCTGTACCTCCTCATTTACGCTGACTGGTAAAAAAGAATCCGTTCACCCCATGACAGGAGATATTTGGATCACCTGGATTACAGCATTTTATCTTGCCCCACCTTCCTACCTTTCTTCAGTGTCTGAAAATTAACACTGTCGTGGAGTTATTTCCGAAGCCATGAAGTGATGCCAGCATGTGGAGAACTTCCTTAAATCGCTGTATACCGTTTTAATCGAGTATCATAATGAAAGGAAAAAAATGCAGAATCCGGCAAATGCATTAATGCCAGTAGTTACTATTTTGAGGAATATTAGTCTAGAAAGCGTCTTGTTGAAAAATATGTGGAAGACCTGGGATGGTTGGCCCACTTTTGGTGTTTGAACTTGAAACCTTGGTATCATTATCTTAGGTACAGATACTTTTACTACCCCAATTGTGACCATGAGTATTAAAAGTTGAGTTTGAAAAGACCGGGGAAAATGAACGAACCCTCTCTAATAGCAGTGTAGGTTGACAGGGCCGTCGGGAGCCAAGACGGGCACAGCGTCAGTTTTGCCGCCCCCTTTCTATTACGCTTGTATCTGAGCCAGAAAAACATTTTATCCACTGCACTATTCCACAATGCAAAAACAAGCACCCTCCAAAAGCCTGATCTCATGAATGACACCCCCTCTCGACTGCCCTGTAGGTTAGGTGGATTATACGACACATAAATCTGGACCAATGATTTTAACTTATATCCTATTTTAGAGAATAAAGTGCACTAATTCCGAATATGCGTGTGCTTATATTGTTCTATTGCTATTAAACACTAAAAAAATATTTTTTGACTATGAAAATGTACTTACCTCGGTTGAAATCAAAAACTAGCTTCTAACTATAATGCAGCACAATGTAACCAAATCACACGCTGAACGCGCCTAACTAGACACCATTAATAGGAGAGGCAATTTTCTCATTATTGCAGAATGAAAATTATTGTAACTGCGCCAACCAAAAAGTGTGTTAACTTAAACCGCACTGCGCTACCTTTTTCGTATTTCCGATTAGCTTGATTCATAATGATAAAATATATTTCTACATTTCTAAAAAAGTTCAGATTCTAAAGGTAACTTTTATTTCAATCTTAAATAATTGATTATTACTCATCGTACTAGATGCTACGAAGAAGAACAAATAAATAAATAAAAGTTTACGGTATAAGAAAAGTTCAAAATAGTAAAGCAACTGAATTGAAGAATGTATGACGCATTAAAAAGTTCCTCAAAGAATCGTGATTTCGAAAGTATTTTTAATATGCGTACAGCATTAACATCTTTCGAAACAAAGTGTTAATGCTAATAGAAAAATTTTCATATCAGTAATGTATTACTGTGTAGAGCGAATTAAGAATTTTAGATATTTTAAGTGAGAGAAAGCTCAACGTAAGCAACTGAAATAAATATTATGATTTTTCAAACATTGCGTTTCGTACAAATTGTAGCGCCGTTCTTAAGCTAGTGATCAAAAACATTTCAGAAGTAGTAAATTAACTTTTTACTCGTAAACTTGAAATTGGAATTGCTTTTGATGAAAACTGAGATAAAAGTCTTCTTATCGAAATCAAAAAATGACTTCCATTTATATAATGAATCTTAGTTTTAGCTTTAAGTTTTAGCTTTTTAATTTTTTGCTATTTCGGAAGAGCAATTACTGATACAAGTTACGCATTTGAAAATGATAAACAAAGGACTAAAATGATTAACTTTAATAAATTACCTGGAATTACTTAGTAAAATCGTATAACTTACTAAATTTTAAACATATCTTCATTACACTCAGTCCGTATGTTTAATATCACTGAGCTACAAATACAAACGATCCACCATTTTCGTAAACGTTCATGTTTACTTTCTTCAAAAATCTCCAATGTCATCACTGACAAACACACGGACACATACAAAAACAAATCGGTATGTAGCATATCAACTACTTTGCCAGTCCACTAAAAAAAAATCATACTGCAAAAAACATAAATTAGTACGTTGTGAAGGAACGAACTGGTAGCTAATTATGTTCTGACTAAAATAAGTAATTATGCAAAGAAAACATAAATTAATACTTTGTTTGCAAAGGAACGAAGTGATCGTCAACTATTTTCAGATTAAAACGTGGTTATGAAAAAATCATAAATTAGCACTTTGCTTCTAAAGGAACAGATTATAGTTAACTATGTTCAGAGTAACAATGCTCGTAGTAGGAATATTAAAAACAGAAGTTGGGCACTAATAAACACTAATATATGAAGTAAGAAAACTGTGTATCGTTGCGTGGATCATAGGCATGAATTGAAACTTCAATCATCATATGGCATTACTTGAACTGTTCTGAGTTGTTAGCAGTTAATTGTTATTACACTACTGGCCATTAAAATTGCTACACCAGGAAGAAATGCAGATAAGAAAATGATATTTATTGGACACATATATTATGTTAGAAACAACAAATGATTAAATTTTCAAAAACTTTGGGTGAATAGACACTGAAAAACTCATTTGCATATCACAGCATCTTCTTCCTGTCTTTTAAATCTGTAGCATGTCGCCTTCTTGGTGTAGCAATTTTAATGGCCGGTAGTGTACTACTAAACTTACGGTGGCTGAACAGATTCCATTTAAATTTTTTGTACTTCTTCCATCAATTCATTATTCAAATGTTTATTAGTACACGTATGATAATCATTTCGTCGGGAATAATAGATTGACTTGAAATCATAAAGAGTAAACTGTGTATGTCCCTTTAATTTAGTGTATAATCAATGATATAATTGAAAAAAAAAAAACACTAACTTATGCGGCAGGAAATTCACCTAAGTTTCTATTTCGCGGTTGGCAAAGATTACTGTGTTTCTTTATTAATAACTAGTGGTACTCGCATGGCCATGCCGTGTCAGACTTTAAAATCAATCATGTTGATTTTTGACGTTCTGTCTTTTCTCTATCTATATACGCCTGTGTTGTCTCGCATTCTACCTCGCAGGTTTTTAAAGGAATGCTTCGCTTGTGTATAACCTTCAACTATCTGGCTTTACATCTGTGTTAGCCAACTATGTGGGCCTATGAGCCCACACATATTACAAACATTGAATGTTTTCGAGATTTATAAAATACAGTTGATGATCAATTTTACGGTTTTTTGCGGTTTTTGCATTAAATCTGCAAGCAAAGCAACTTTGGAGTTTTTGTGTTTAAAGTTATTCGCTTATTTTGCATAAATTTTCCTGAAACATACTTGTTTTAAATACTTCTTATATAGTAAGTAAAACGAAATAAAATATTTTAAAATAAATTTGAAAACACATCTTTTTTTTTTTTTTTTTAAGTAAATGATATTGCAAGAGTGGTACATTAGCACAAACTCATGAAACCTTTGCATATATATATCAACTGCCACTGAAATTACTTAAGCAGGCGGCTTCGAAAATAAAAAAAAGCACCTGGCATGTAACCGGAAATGGCATAAAAACTGACTACCGTACCACTAGCCGGATTGACAGGCAAGATAATACATTTGATGATGTCTTCAACGTTCATGGTGTTAATGACAATACATCGTGTCCATAAAATAGCTCATTCATATACGTGGGACTGAGTTCATTTATAGTAGATGCGATAAGAATATTTGACTGAGGAACGTATTTATTGGTTCAAAGCTGACATATTTAGATATTTCATCTTTGTATCAATGAAGCCATTTTAGCGTGAGGCAGATGTCGAAGAAATGTTGCATCGCGAAAGCTACGTGTCCGGAAAGTTGCAGTTCCTGCATTCACAAATAGCTAAAACGTTTTCAGTTTACGAAAGTAAGATAATTACTTCAAAATAGTTTCAACGCGCAAGTACTCTTAATGTAACCCTTCCTAATCAAATATATACATGAATACTGATATGTACTAAGTCCTTTGAATTATGGAAACGTAAAATGAATATACTGAACCCGAATGTATTCCTATCCTAAGCATGAGAGTGTCATCTGGCCTGTGTCGGATGGTGAATTTCTTGATAGCTTCAAGCAAGTGCAAAGCCATTGATGCAATTTCAGCAGCGTGGCGGTCTCCGTTGCGAATGGGTAATCCACTGACAACCATGTACGCATCTCCAATGGTCTCAACCTTGTACACATCGTAGTTCTCAATAATAGAATCAAAGCAAGTGTAAAGATCGTTCAAGAAGTCAACCACCTAGATATGCAACACCAAAAATAGAAATAAGTAATCAAAATAAAAAATTAGTAAAAATGATACAGTAAATGCGTCGTACGCTCTTAGAAGTTGTGAATTTTCAAGTATGGCAACATTACCTGGAGAGGACTACTTTGCGCAGACATCGTTGTGAAACCAACAATATCGCTGAAGTAAATAGTGACGCAATCAAAGGATTCAGCTTCAACTTTATTCCCTTTCTTTAATTGGTCAGCTACATATCTGCAGAAAATGTTTTTATTTTGTTTTTTAGAAAAAAAAATAGGAAAAAATAACATGGATGAATCAGTATCAATTGGCAACAAAATATTAAATAATATATAAATAAATTAAAAGATGTTATTAGATTAAAATAAATGTTGCATATGTTGCACCAAAATATGATAAAGTTAGGCAACGACATTTGTTACGGGCAAAATGGTACCATATTTTGGTGTAACCTACAAAAAAAAATTTAACAGTTCTTTTAAAATTTTAACAGCGTTCTATAAAATTCCATCTGATGCAAAAATTAAGCATTAAAAGATTTTTTAGAGTTAAAAAGTATCAAATCGGTGGAAAAGTGGATAAAGCTAGATTAAAACAATTTTCATACCGCGATCAAGCTTCCGTACCTTCCGTATATAAACCGAAACGGGCCATAGGCGAATATTTTATGTAGTGGAAACCGCTAGTTATTATTTATAAAAATGCGTTTTCAGAAAAAAAAGAACAAGCAATTGATAACTTATTAAATTAATATATCCATGCTTAAAATATCTGTCATATGCAAACTAAAATTAGTTGAAACCTTTCATAAGGACCCAATTTTAAATTATCTGTTAATTTACAATATTTGGGGCATTAGAAAACTGAGAAAATGCACTACTTACTTAGGAAGCATTTCGTATAGTAAGGCGTCAGTTTTTTTCTTTTCTTCAATTAAGAGATCAGTTCTCTCATCCACAAGGGCTTCTAAGTTATTTGCATATTTCTCCATCATAGCCAACATATTATCGAAAATATTGGGTTTCCTAAAAATAATTGCAGCATATAATTAAGTTTTTATTCACATAGATACTTAGAAGTTAGGAGCGAATGCGTGTAGAACTTGTTAATGTTGATTTCTCCGATGAACTTAAATGATTTGAGATGTGTAACACTTTAGGCTCGACGCTCGAGTATGCTTGAAGCGGTGTGTTTTCCTTTAAATGATGACACTCGAGTCAAAATAATTTTGATGATTTCCCGCTTATTGTGACTGCAAATTATGCATTGAACTCAATAAACCGTTTGACATAAATATCAAGATAACAGCGATGGTCCATTTGTCCTACTTGACGTCATAGCGCATTTAACAAATCATGATGATCTGGGTGAAAGTAGTTTGTAATGATAGAATATAACTTGCCAATTAGTAAGGCTTGGCTTGGCAGCACAAACACGGGATATTTAATTTAACTACAAAAGTGACGCACATACAAAATCTACAAATAATGTTTTGGAGTTGTTACAATTGGTATGAAAATACTATGAAAATTAAAATTTAAGAAAACGCTTAGTGTATTGAGTAATAGTTATTATAGCAGTTAATTTTGGTTTTCGAATTTTAGTTGTATAGTTCTAAAACTTACTTATTTATTTATTTATTTTTGGTTTCTTGACATTCATTAATAATTAACTCGAATTTGTTACAGAATTGCCACGACATTATATAAGTGCCATACATTATTCTTGATTTTTTTTTTTTTTTTTTTTGATAGAGACATTGATATTTTCTTGGTGGAGATGTATACTACTCATATTAATAGCGGCACATTTTAGAACTATTACCACAACAAATATTATAAACCAGGCGGCTCCAGACCATTGGTCATTACCAAGGTTGTCAAATGACACGGATTTTACGAGATAGTCCCGTATTTTGAGGAATTGCCCCTTAACCTGGAGAACTTCAATATAAAACCTTCCGTGTTTTTGACAGTATATTGATTTCGACGGATGTTAGTTATCTGGTGACCCTTGTGTAACGGCTGTGTATCGGATATCCAACTCTGTTATTTGAAATTTGTAGATTCTGCACGTTTATAAAAACATCCCATAGCTTTCAAATCGTATTGAGCTTTTTAATTACATACATTTACAAAGGTAAAATTTATTAATCAAAATTGACATGATGGAAAACCGGATGTTTCATACCAGATGAAATTCCGAACATTTAAAAATCTGTAGGATATCCGATGCCTCCAGCTGGGAGGACTGATCGTGTAACTCCCGACCCCCCACTGTCGGAGCTCCCTTGTTGTCCCGTATTTGTAGTTTTTGAATTAGGCTACCCGGTCGGCAGCCCCCCCCCCCCCCAAGCAGCCAGTAGCTTTGAAAAAGTGGTAGTTTTGTGGTTAAGATGTCGGATCTCACACCGGATTTTTGGGTGTTCGATACCAGTCTCGCTGAAGCCCTACTATGTACCCTTGGGGATGCGTGCATATAAAACCCGCGGACTCTGAAGTGTTGATTCGGTTCCGAGGGTACCGAAGGGTGGATAATTTTCCTTCCCTTTACTCTTAGTTCAAAAAAAGAAGGGGGTGTATTTGTAGGGGCGCCATCTGGTGTTATCCGAATACACAAGAAGTGATTGAGCCAAGTCGTACTTCGACCCCTCTGGTACTCATTAAAAACAGACAGCGCTCCTAGTCTGCCTTAATTCCTGGTTGCTCTCCGAGAGGAGCTTGGTTATCCAAGTAGCATTACCATTAACAACAACAGCAGCTAACAGCTTGTAAGTTAGCAAGGGACTGAATGAATGTTTGGCGGTAGTTTGGGAATGTTTCGAAAACATTGTCGGAGAACTAGAGTCAGCTTTACCATCTTTCGAACAAACAGCTTATAAAAATCTGAAACGTCGGGACAGAACGATACACATTTATTCTAATAGCACAGATACACGACTTACATTCCTTTCTTCATAGGTCTGAGCTTTGTACGAATCGTTTTAAAATCGGGACGCTCTTCAGGCTCTTCGGACCAGCATTCTTGCATACAATCCACAACGCAGTCAAAGCAATCCTCTGACGTGGTAACGCGAGGTCGAAACGGAGGACATTGGTCACGGCGCATCACAGACTTGATAATTTCTATAAATTTGAGCATAAAAGTTATGTTTTATTCAAACATCATGTGTGATAATCTGAACGATATTTTACTAAAGCTATTGTAAAAATATTCCAATTATTTGCGTCATTTAGTCAAAATGTTACTTTACTACATAATACACAGTTATTTATTTGTGTCCGCATTTGTAATGCATAATGTGTATGCATATGCAACACTTAAAACTCATTGACCCTAGAGGAAAATTGAGAATATTTAAAATAATCTTTGTAGCAGTCATTTTCACATGGAAAAGGCCATAGAAAATATTTTTCCCATGGAAAGAAATGCAGCTTATATTTTAAATGTTACTTGCGGCTATACTTGGGGAAAATTTAAGGTGTGTTAAGTTTTACTCGTTTATTAACCTTTGTGGGCTGCTGTAAAAGAAGTAAAAGTAAGCAATTCAAAAAATCTGTAATGAAAACTACATGCATGGATTTTTTCTGACATTTTTAATGCATCAAAGTAATATGTATTTAACTGCGTGAAAAACAGTGTAATGAAGCTGCTTCTCATTTTGCTGCGAGTAACTATTTCTAAAAGAGTCGTCATATGCGTAGCATTTACTAAAAATTAAAAAGTTAAAAGAAAATGTATTGTGGCAACTTAATGTCAAGAAAGCTGTAACGAAATGTAAAAGGAGAAAACTTTCATGAAGTTAATCAGTCACCGTCAAATGAAGATAATATATCGGAAATAACAGTAGGAATCAAAGTACTAAACGCGAGTCACTTTAGTCAACAACTACATGAGAAGCACATTAAATATATAGTATGTACGTGATAATTTTTAAATATTACCACTGAATCAACAAACATTCTTTCGTTTTAACGTCAAATATTCAAGAAATATAGTTAAGAATAGCATTATTAAAGATAATCTAAGGTTTATTATGATGCAATTTTTGAAATAATCTTTCAGCTTAAACTGGAAACCCTTTTGCTAAACGTTTGTACGTTAAATATTCCCGAAATATAGTTAAGAATATCATAATTAAAGATAATCTGAGAATTATTATGATGTAATTTTCGAAATAATCATTCAGCTTAAACTGGAAAGCCTTTTGCTAAAACTAACACTTGATTCCCAAAATTGACTCTTACGGTACTTCCATATTGGAAGTAATAACCAGACTTCTCTTTATGTCCTATCAATGGGAAATATAGAAGCTTTATTATTCAAGATACATATTGTAAGGCGCCGCCGCCATGGTAACCCTGGAACGCCAAGGGTGGCAACCCTAAAATGGAAAACCCCAGAAAGATCCAAGAGTGCTGGAGAGGCCTTGGATGAGGAAAGAGAGCGGAATCGTCATCGACGATGGATGTTTGAATGTTGCAGTCTGCGTTCCTTGTACATGTTGTATGTGTTTTGCGATGTGTCCCTTTTACAGAAAACCTAATAAAATACCTGGGACTAAAAAAGTGTCTTGTGCTGCATGAATTGTCTCCGGTCCCGTTATTTCCTGGAAAAGAACCCGCAAACGGATCTATCAACATTGGTAGCAGCTGGGTGGGATCGGAGACGGAAGATGTCGGTTTTATGTGCAAGAAGTGAAATTAAAACAACAGTGTGAATGCATCATTGAGCATGGTATCACGGCAGAAAATATTGCCAGGATTTAGGCCGTCTCAAGTGAAAAGACCGCAAAAGAATTGGAAGATGTTTGCGTTGGATTTGCCTTGAATACGCATTCTAAAAAGAAACTGTGCAAGCTGAAATCAAGTTATGGTTTTTGCTTGGAGTCTTTAAGTGTTTGGGTTAGTCGTCTTTAAGATCTTTCCAATTCATGTTGTGGAAGTGCGAAAAGAAAAGGAAAAGTGCTCTATTTTTTATTCAAGTGATCTAAGATGTTTGACTCATACCAAACCGTACCAAACGCGCATATGGTTCCTTTCTTTCGTTCGTCTGGAAACGTAAGTAATGGGCTTCATCACTACAGCAAAGTGATCCGGTCGTAATTTCACGGAGGATCGTGGTTGAGCTTTGAAACCAGATGGCTTTTATTGCTCAATTGTTGAAAAAGGGTATAAGATTATTGACATATTACCTTGAAATGTGTATGTATGTGTTTTTTGATGAGTAATTTTCGAGTGTTCTTAATCTTGGTATTTGTTAACTGGCAATGTGTCAACTTGAAGATAGTTTTGATCAGCATAAATGATTTTATTTCTTTCACTTCGGGTTTTAGATTTAATTCTGATCATTTTATTTTTTTGGCCTTTTGTTGAGATTGGTTTTCTTCAGGATGAATGGCGGTTTATCTTTAAGAATATTTATGTATATGTATATATTTTTCTCTTAGTAGTTAATAATTATGATTTTAATTTTTTTTTCTTTCTCAATTTGTGATTTTATGGTGAAGATAAGTTTTACTGAGTATAATATTGAAATGTTAATGTTAAAATGTTTGGTATATATTATGTGCTCAGGTTAGGCAATATCCTTCCTTCTTTTAATCGTTTTCATCTGATTTTCGCGTGTGCAATTGTGGGTATTTGAGAAAATTTGCTGTGAATTTACATATTGCTTTATTTCATTTGTAATCTGGTATTTTAAGAAATTTTCAAGGTGGAAAGCCTTCTCGGTAAACAGAATAAAAATTTGTTACTTTTGCTCGCGGAAGAATTTGATACGACAGTATCGATGGCGGATAAGAAATTGGCGATAATTAAGGCTATTACTGAAGCATCAGATTACAATGAACAATATGCTAAGGATTGCTTAGATTGTTTGTTAGAGCTAAAACGGGAAGAGCAGGAAAAATTAGATAGGCAAAAACGGGAAGAGCAGGAAAGATCAGATAGATTACAACGGGAAGAGAAGGAAAGATTAGATAGACTAGAATTGGAGAAATTCAGGATTCAAAATAAGATAGAATCTGGGGGAAATAAAGAGGATATAGTTCACAGGATTCAGTTGTCCCAAATTACTCCAAAATTTGATGAAAAACGAGATGAAATGGGATTGTATTTAGTTAATTTTGAACGGAGGGCGGAATTTGCTCAGGTATCAAAAAAGGATTGGGTGGCTTATTTGTTGGCTGTTTTACCAACAGAGTTATCAAATATGCTTGCAAGAGAATCTCCTGAAGATGCTAGCGATTATGATTTTGTCAAAAAACTTATACTCAAAAGGTATAAAATGAATAGTGAAAAACTAAAACAGTGTTTTTATAAACATCATAAATCACCAGAAAAATCTTGGAGAAATTATGCGCAAGAACTAACTAGTTATTTCCCCGAGTGGGTTAATGAGTTAAACGTAGACAATTTTCATAAATTAAAAGACTTGATCATAACCGAACAACTAAAGTTTCGTGTACCAGCCGAAGTAAGGGATTATTTTTTGGACGATTGGCTTAAGTTTTCGACTCCGTTAGAATTAGCAGAAAAGTTAGATGATTTTGACAGTATTAAAGAAAGTTTTTAAAAAAAAGAGATACCTAAAAATAATTTTGTTAACTTTAAAAATCCAAATGAGAATCACAATAACTACAAAAATACCGTAGACCCCAGGCCCAACCGACACTAGAAAATTAATTTGTTTCACATGTGGCTCTGATAAACATTTGCGGAGAGATTGTCCTAAAAATAAAGGTGGAGATAATAAGAGGCTCAGCGTGAATAATGTTTTGGCTGAAGGGGCCGAGGAAAAAAATGAAACGGTATCGGCAAAGGTAAATTTACTGGGGAAAGTGATTCCTAAGCACGAGATTGCCGATAAACTGTGTAAATTACAGAAAGTTTATCTAAGTGTAGATGGTACATTAGTTGATGCTTTAGTAGATTCGAGAATTGAGATTACAGTTGTCAAAAGGGAACTTGTTCCACAAATTTCATTCGACGGAGCTTCCACGATTTATTTAAAAGGTATTTTCGGTCCGGCGGTTCAGTGTCCGTTGGTATATGTTCCAATAGGTCTTGCGACGGGTGGCCGAGTAAATGTGGTGCACCAAGCAGTGTTATGCGCCTTAGCAGAGGTTTTGGTGGAAGATGTGCTACTTCCACCGGGGGTTTTGAACCTATTAGGAGGCTCTCGGAATGAAGTAAATTCGCTTGCTCAGGACTCCTATGACCTGAGGTGGGACTCAGGGGACGTAGCTGAAACCGAGTTTGATGCTGCGGTTCCACCGGATACTCTGCTAGGGAAAGCATGGAATGGCACTGAGTTTGAGGTATCTGAAAAAGAAGTTACTTAATGTGCGAATGAAGTGACTTCAACTACAGAGGAAAGCAAGATGGACCCTGAAGCGTCTGACGGAAGCAAGGTGGCTGAGGGGTTTCGCTCTGAACAGGAGTGTTGTGCCGATTTAGCGATGGCTCGGAAACATGCTAAAGAGGGGAAGGGTAATTATTATAAAGTTGATAGTTATCTCTTTCATAAAGACAAAATACTCGGAGGGAGTAATGGACAACTAGTGGTTCCGAAATGCAGGCGGAATGAGGTTTTGAAACTTGCTCATACCTCTGTTTTTGGCAGTCATATGGGAACTAAGAAAACTCTTGACCGAATTAGGTATTCATTCTTTTGGGAAGGTCTAAGAGCCGACGTTAAAAAATTTTGTGAATCATGCAAAGAGGGTCAACTTACTCAGACAGTTAAAACTAGTGATAGAGCGCCGATCACGCCTGTGTCTAGACCTGAACTGCCGTTTCAAGTTGTGAACGTGGATCTCATTGGACCAATAGACTCACCGAGTTCGAAGGGACATAAATATATTTTGTGTCTAGTTGACCAACACACTAGATGGGGCGAGGCTGTACCACTGACTAGTCTAAATGCTAAAGTAACCTGCGAAGCATTACTAAGTATTTTCTCTAGGACAGGGGTACCTAACGTTATAACATCAGATAACGGAACAAATTTTACTGCCGAATTGACAAGGGAATTTGAAAAAAGAATTGGAAGTAGTCCTAGATTCTCTACTCCGGGATACCCGCAGTCAAATGGATTAGTTGAACGATTCAATAGGACGTTGAAAAATATGTTACATAACGTAATTAGAGAAGAGGGTAGCGGATGGCACTTGCAAATTCCGTATGTGTTATGGGCTTACAGGGAAATTCCCCATGCCACCACAGGTGTGTCTCCATTTCAATTATTGTACGGTAGGCAACCTCAGGGTCCGTTGTCAATATTAAAATCTACTTGGACAGGGAAACACAACAATTTGCAATTAGACACCACCCCGGTAACCAAATATTTAGAGAATTTGAAGCTAAAACTGGAAAAAGCTGCAGAACAGGCTAAACTTGTTTCCGGAGTGCAGCAAGAAAAAATGGCACACTATCATAATTTAAGATCTTCAAACACAGCATTCAGAATAGGGGATCAAGTCATAGTGCTAATACCCGATTCAAGTAATAAACTATTCACTAGGTGGCAAGGTCCGGCAACTATCGTCGGAAAACGTAAACCCCATTCATTTTCGGTAAAATTACCAGATGGGTCAACCAAACACTTACATCAAATTAAGGCATTATATAGCTAGTGCCAGTTCAGTAAACGTTATTTTTGAGGAGTTTCCTCCTCAAAAATAACGGAGTTTGGTCATGTGGAAACACTACCAACTGTTTCAAAAGAGACTAAATTCTTTGAAATGCTTGATAAACTTAAAGTTAATAATTTAGATAATTTTCAGTTAAAGGCAATTAAGAATCTTATTGCCAAATTCAAGCGTATTTTTACGAAACCGGTGCAACCAGCTTTGGTTGGTACTCACAAAATAGAACTTTTACCCAATGCAGTAAGGAAAAAACCTCATTGTTACAGCGTACCGATCGCTTATAGAAAGGAAGTAGAACGTCAGGTGCAGGAGTTATTGGATTTAAATTTAATAGAGCCATCAGACTCTGAAATCGCCCATCCAATCGTGTGCGTAGCAAAAAAGGACTCTACAGTAAGGATGTGCATCGGTTATCGAGCACTAAATGCAGTGACGAAAGTACCGGTTTTTCCGATGAAAGACATGCAGGAGTTAATTTTTATCGCAGGGTCAGCCTGTTGGTTAAACAGTTTAGACCTATTGAAGGGGTACTGTTAGATTAAAATGGACGAAAACAGTAAACCATTGACGGCGTTTACTACCCATAATGCCGTATATCAGAGGAAGACCATGCCTTTCGGTCTTGCTGGTGCTTCTGGTACATTTCAGCGTGAAATGAACCGGGTTCTCAAGTCTCACTCTGAATACGCACAAGCTTATATGGATGATGTAGTGATATTTTCAAAAACTTTTGATGAACATTTAACCCACTTAAATCAAATTTTGACTACACTTGATAAACTGGTTTTTCTGTAAAATTTGACAAGTGTACCTTTGCAGCGAAGGAAATTAAATATTTGGGCCATGTAATAGGGGGAGGTAAGCATGGGCCAGATGAACAAAAAGTTTTAGCAATTCAGAAGTTAGCCAGACCCACCACAAAGAAAGAGGTTAGGTCAGTACTCGGGCTAATGGGCTTCTATAGAACCTACATCCAGAATTATGCCGAAATTTCAACTCCACTCTCAGATTTGACAAAGAAAAATAAACCGGATATTTTTTCTTGGGGAGAGGTGGAGCAAAACGCTTTTGACAAACTAAAGGAGCAGTTGTGTAGGGCAACTAGCCTAGCCACTCCGGATGCCAATTCACCTTTTTAGGTGCATTGTGATGCGTCGGATGATGGGGTTGGATGTTGCCTAACCCAACAAGATGCCGAAGGGAATTATAGGCCCATAGCTTTCGCTAGCCAAGAGTTTAACACTTCTCAGAAAAACTGGGCTAGCATTGAGAAAGAAGCCTGGGCGGTACTATTCGGGCTGAATAAGTTCGATAAATGGATTTTTGGTTCTAAGGTGGAGATTATCTCCGATCATAATCCGTTAAAATATTTAGGTACAACCACACCTAAGAGTCCCAAGTTGACCCGTTGGGCTCTTGCTTTGCAAAGATGGAACCATTCCATTACGCATAGACCAGGTGTGCAGCACCGAAGTGCTGATGCGTTATCCAGACTAAAATAAAGTCTTTGTATATAGTAACAATCTTTTTATTTTGTAGTAATTAATGTTTTTATAAATGTAAATGCTTTGTGTAGAAATATTTCTCATATATAATGAGTGAATCTTTGAGTTATTTGTGATCATTGGACTATAAACTGATATATAGGCTGATGAACAATTTTTGAACTCAAAAAAAAAAAAAAAAACTGATTCATCAAGGTGATGTAATATAGAGTATATGTGCTATCGAAACCACTGATATCTACATAAAACCAGCCACTGAGGGCTAATTTTATGCTTGGGTGGGGCGTGTACAGCGCCGCCGCCATGGTAACCCTGGATCGCCAAGGGTGGCAACCCTAAAATGGAAAACCCCAGAAAGATCCAAGAGTGCTGTAGAGGCCTTCTATGAGGAGAGAGAGCGGAATCGTCATCGACGATTGGATGTTTGAATGTTGCAGTCTGTGTTCCTTGTACATGTTGTATGTGTTTTGTGATGTGTCCCTTTTACAGAAAACCTAATAAAATACCTGGGACTAAAAAAGTGTCTTGTGCTGCATTAATTGTCTCCGGTACCGTTACTTCCTGGAAAAGAACCCGCAAAACGGATCTATCAACACATATAATCAGGAAATTTAGAATTTCAAAACATATTTTCAATTCGAAAATTTATTCATAGCGGCTTATTGATATACTTTTAAATTGAAATCATCAAAATGACAAATTAAGAATTGTGCGTCATTTTGTGTGTGTGTGTGTGTGTGTGTTTCTATCAGGTACAAAAGAGACTAAGATGTATTCGTTTCGTGTGATAAAAGTCGTAAGAGTTTAAATGTCATGAAGTTCAAATTGAAATCCTTTTTTAAGTATGTTTTGCAGTTTAAAGAACCTCAAAATTTATTCCGATTGGTGTTTAGAGTACTGAAACCTTTTCTGCAGTGAAAAGCAGTTTCTTAAATCTACGAAATACCATTGAACACTTTTTTGCGCAATTTATTTTACAATTTATGTTTAGAACGGTGATCTCTCAAAATTTGCGATGCATACATTTGCACCTCAAGAGAGTTTTGTTGCGAATTGAAAGGTGAGAACAATCATGAGATCCATAAGTAGATGCTAACGATAAAGTAGGGAAAAAATAATAATGAGACACTAGGCTGGATATGCTCTTTTTTTTTTCTTCTGTTCCCATAGTCAGTTTTCCTTCAGAACTTATTTTACAAAAAAGGGGACATATATTCTACAGAACTCTAGTTTTGCGTCTGTGTCTTGTATTTTCCACTACATTGATTTCCAATTTTCGAAACATTTAGATGCAGAAATTATTAAAGGTGAAAGCAACCTTAAGGTGATTACAAATGCAATATTAATTTTAAATGATCACATACATTATAAATGTAAGGTTGAAATTGTATATCGAATGAATCAACAAAAGGCGAGCAAATAATAAAACGAAAATGTGCTTCCTTACCAGACGGAGTCTTTTCCTTCATTCCGTAAGGTCCCGAACGAAATGTTATTTCGTAGAGAATGATACCAAAGGAATAAACATCCCCCTTTTGTGTCCCACAAGGAGGAGCATTTGGCTCTCGTAATAGTTCAGGTGCACGCCATAACAATTCTAAAGTTACAAATAAATAAATACATAAATAAATATGATAAAATAAAATAATCAAAACGATATTTGGGAAATAGTAAAAAAAAAAAGTTGATTCAAATAATGTAAGATGTTAAAATAATTAATGGGCCATTTCAACAGAAAAATGGGAAATTAGTTACAGCAGTAAATTATAACCCTATTCCAGCAACGATGCTTGTTTTCAATCCAAAACCACTCAAACCACTCAATGATGAGCGTAACTGATTAGCGAGTTTGCCACTGACTAGCACTTGGAGTTGGATGCTAATCTTTTTTTTTCACAAAAAAATAAATAAATAAATACTTAACGAAGTAAAATAAGAATAGGTATAAATAATTAATTAAAATTAAGCAATAGGGTTTTTAAAGCTTAAGGAAAAATGATGAATAACTGGTTAACTTTTAATCAATGATGTTTTTAGAGAATATTTATTCGTGTATAAGTATCACATTGTAAGGATTTGATTTGGCCCAAAAGCTCCATAAATCATATGTAGTCGAACCCGCTTAGTGGAATCTCGTTTAGAGGAATATCCCGCTTAATGAAAACATTTCCAATGTACCAAATCATAGTATGTATATGTGATCAAGAATAATGGAATATCCCGCCTATTAGAATAATTTTTCTATGCAAATTTGTTATTCCATTAAGCGAGCCATTAACCGAAAGTACTATAAGAAACTTAAAAGTTAAATGTTCACTTCTTTCTTAGCTACGGAAGATCTCTAGGTGGCAGATGCAATTCAAAACAATGGATTACGTAAGAAATATGAGCAGGCATGTTCCTGAACATCTTATCCTATTAGCCAATGACTTGGAAATTGCAAAAACAAAGCCATCAACATTTATTGCCGTTATCAATCTGAGACTTACAATTGAAGCTTTGTAAGCCACGAAGAACTGCCCGATAAGCGTTTAATATGTAATTTCTTGCGCAGTTTCTCAATTTTTAAGAGCTTCGATTCTCAACGTTGCACTATAGTCTTACTTTATTTTAATTCCTTGATTTCCATGCGCGACATTAGGATGCAGACCAAGATTTAAGGGTCTTTCTTAAACATGTCAAGATCTTCCAACTGTCGAAATGTCCCTTAGTGACATTACATTGTGCGGTCAAAATAGCTTCTGAATGCTAATGACGTTCATTATCGAGTAAAGATCAAATTTAGATTCCTTATTTTCAATGCATGTTTGTTTATTAAAAAATGTTTTTGAAAATAAATTTAAAAAATCCACAACATGTGGATTTTCTTAAAACAGAATGCGTAAATAAATTTAAATTGATACTTTGTTTTTCTTTAATAGTCGCTCTCTTAATAAATAGTTAAAAATATCGCCCACTAATTGCAATTCGTTTTCATCAATATAATGACTCGGCATTTAAATATCAACAGTTAAAACGTTGTTTGCTAAATACAGTTTTTTTTTTTTTTGCTCGTAAAATAAATGTTAATGTCAATTTAAGTCGAGATCGGGGCTTTAAAAATGTGCGGAAACCCTAAACTGATATCAAAACGACTGATTGAATTAGCGCTTTTCTTTAGATGTCTTCCGTTTAAAGTAGGAAATGTCATATAACACAAAGAAATTGCAAGCGAAAACGGAATTTTAAACGAATTTATAAATCCGACTTCAGTTGAGTTAAATTCTGAAGAACTGTAACTGAATACTTAACCTGATTGGCAACGGAGTCACTATTGCAACTTTAAAGCACGCCCCCTCCCCCGATGACGAGTATTAAATATTTACCCGAAGATTCCAGGTGTATTGAGCTTGAGTACGCATTCTACCACTGGATAGAGTTTCTTTGTAGACGTTACATGTTCAAGCATGTAGTTCATAAATTATTTCAACATGCAGCTGAATTCATGCTTCCTACTTAGCTCCATAGAAATGCTTAGAATTTCCGTTCGAAATCAAATTTGTTAGTATGCTTCTCAAAGAGGAAATGCTAACTCATAAGTTACTGAAGATGTTATATTTGTCAGGTAGGATTTCAATAATTTAAGATGTGTGACTTGTAAATCAATTGGAAAGAAAAATATTGCTTTGAATGAGAAATATGAAGCTATTGTAAAGGAAAGAATATTAAAAGCGTCCAAATATCAAAATTCCGTGGTCAAACTATAAATATAAAAGAAAAAAATCACTATATATTATCAAGCTGTATCTATAAAAGTGGGAATAAATTGTGACCAAGACAGTTCAGAGGAAAACAAAAACTGAAATTTGCGTATTTAATATTGAGTGTGATCGCCTCTAACTTGTAATACATCTTGCTACGTAAAACGTATTGTTAAACTTGCATTGTAAATATCCTGCTATGGCATACGACTGGACATTTGCATGCAATTGGAACAAAATCGTCTAAAACACCTCTTTTGGAACATCCGATTGAAACCGAAAGGGGAGGTACACACCTAGACCGTATGCAGGTCCTGAAAACGAAATTTCAACCGTCTACGAGTAACTGGTTTTGAGTAATGCGAGATACGTACGGGGTACATACGTACATATAGACGGCACGACAAAACTCGTCAACACGGCCTCGGGAATGGTTAAAATCGATATTTAAGAGGTTCATACGCAAGTGCGTACGTACACACATACAGACATTGTGGGAAAAAAACTGTTTGATTAATTTGTGATTAAAATGCAAATTTAGGCTGAAATTTGCGTGCAAAACTTTTCACGATTACAATACTTCCCATACTTCATACAAGGAAGTAAAAAAAAAAAAAAAAAACTACATAAAATTACAATTATGAAAAATCACCAGTTCTTTGAGGATACATAAAATTTGCCAATTTCAAAAACAGAATTCATAAAGTCTCCATAACATAAATAATATCAATAAATTATTCTGCGAAATTGATATAATTTCAAAACACGCATGTACTTTAGGGGTATAAGACTATATTTAAAGATTATATCAAGTTTATTCCTTTATCTCAGTTAAAATTGGTCAGATCGGTCTGAAAAGATTTAATGTCCTCCGTGTATTAATTTTTCATCACGCTAGATATACTTAAACATCATGCTTTTGAAGTTGAAAATTCCATTCTCCGTTGAGAGGAATGTAATCCCAACGTCTTCCAAAGTAATTAAATTCTAAAAGTGATTTTGCTCAAATAAGGTATTGTATTCCACCTGGATGACATGTTGTGTTTAGATCGAATGTAGTACAATGTTTTCATACGTTATTATTTATTTGTATTTTAAGCAATACATTGCATTCTGAAGTTCCTACAAAACGTAGATTTTTTGAAGAATATTTAACATTTATGATTCGGTTTTTCTGTGCTAAATAATAGGTAAGGTTAAGCAGTCCTTAAAATAAACCAATTGTTGCATCTTATGTTTAAGTATTCGACTAAAGCTCTGGAAAACCAGTAGGACACACATAATTACTATGGTAATAAAATGGGTATGAATACCATATAGACGAGAAAATGCAGAATTCTTTTAAAACATGTCTTTTTCGTACATGTTGGCAACAAATTTCCTCGTGTGCACTAATATCAGGATGTTTGAGCTCGTCAAAACTGAATAAAAAGTATTCAAATAAAAAAAGAAACATTAGCTATTTTTTTAAACAAAAATTAAAATTGCCTTGCTGTTTTGTACTCACTTGCATTTTTCTTATATTTATTTATTTATTTTTTAAATTTGTTTTTAATGCGGATATTATTCCCACGTAGATATTAAATTTTCCATTGGATGTATACTTCTAGAGGGGCGATTCAAATAGCCTTTTTTGCCCCTCACCAAAGGGCGCGTCCGTTTGCAAAGCGGTAAAAACAAAGCTACCACCAGGAAGATCTCGGTTCGATCATGGCCGCCGTTGGCATCCTCTCCTTCGGTACTCGCACCTCTAGGGCCGTGGTAGCCTGGTGGTTAGGATGTCGAGCTTCGGATCGGAGGATCTCGGGTTCCATACCCGAATCGCTGAAGACCCACCATGTACACTTGGGGATACGTGCATGTAAAATCCGTGGGTCCCTGAAGTCCCGAGGCAGTTCCGAATATACCGGAGGGTGGAGAATTTCCTTCCCCTTCACTCTTAGGTCAAAAAAGAAAGGTGGCGCCATCTGGTGTCATCCAAGTACACTATGATCCAAGTCACACTTCCACCGTTGTGGTGCTCATCTATAAACGGAAGCCGCTCCTTACTGCCTTAATTCCTGGTAGCTTGGGTATCCAAGTGGCATTAGCAACAACAACAACTCGCACCTCTACATACTGCTGTAAATATTGACAGTTCGAACTAACAGATTTATGGCATCTAATGAATTAAAAAACTTTAATTCGGCACATTCTTGCACAAAAGAATAACGTTAAACAAAGAATTTATTTCGTTTTCATTAAATGACGATGAAAAGGAATTTATGATATAATTTGAAGTCAAAACGTTACAATGTAGTGCCACCACAAGATCAATGGTGGCATAGTGGATCCTGCTGTTTGTTAGGTTTTGCTTTTTTTATGACGCGGCTCAGGAACTAATGATATGCAGCCATACCCATCATTGCGGGAAGAGTCACTAAATGTGCGCAAAAATTCGAATACCAGTTCTATAATGGTCATAGCATCAGCACAAACTTGCTTGCCACTAGCATTTCGGTGAGACACTAAGTTACCCAACCGCTTCCATGGCAATACTTTGTCACTAACTAAATAAAGTGAATTTTACGATAAGCAAATTTACACATTATTGTCATAACAGAGAGATGAAATAAAATAGGCAGCAAACATTTGCCACAGGAATTTATTGATCAAAGTAAAGCGTTCTGTGCCCTACTTCAATATCTACTGTAAATTAAAGCTAAGTAACAAAATAGTATAAAGCCCAGTTAATAAACTTGAAACATGGGTGTATATTTTTACACGTCTTTATTTGATCTAATGGCATATTTTTAATGTGTATGTGTGTGTCCGTCGCAGAAGGGTAAAGCTAAAAATAACTCACTGTAACATTGCTTTTCAAAATCAGATGAGTCATCGTCAGGGGTTGATCCAGCCTTTAATTCGTGCAGACTGAAATCGGCGATTTTAACCACCCATCGGCTGTCAACCAGACACTTGGATGATTTCAAATTCCCATGCGAGCGTAACGCACTATCATGTAGATAACTCATGCCCTTTAAAAATATACATTGAATTAAAATATCACCAATTGTAATAGCATATTACCTAAACCTATATTGTTTAAGAATAATATGGCAATAATGAATAAGTTTTAAAGTACAGGATCATTATTTTAGATAAAATATTCTAGAACAGTTTGGCTATAAAAATACAATTAAAAGCAGAATATTTCTTCTTTTTTATTCTATTTCAGTCAATTGCAGTTTAATTTTGGGCCGATGATACCAACAAAACAAAGGTTCCTAAAGAGTAAACCAGCTAGTAGTGTGACAGAAGTCAGTTAAGAGTTTTTTTATTAGAAAAAACATTGGTCAAACATGTTTTTGGCTCCTAACCATATGGTATCATCATCACTTTCGCGATCGCTTGCCTAGACTTTTAACGTCGGAAAATAAAAACTAGAGTTCCTTAACAGACGAAGTTCGAACTAAATAATGAAATTTAGCATTCAAAATATTATGCTAGGTATATAATCGTATAACTTTTAATCAAATTTGGTGATTATAGCGTCGAACTTATTTTGATCATTCTCCCTTATAGCAAACGTATAGTACATCATTGCCGCCGCAGGGCCAATTGCGCTCATAAATGTAACCGCCTGCACTTCTCCCAATTGCGTACTAAGTTAAAATTACTTTTAATATTACTGCTTAAGGGGGGAAATACGTGTAAAGGTCTCAAAAAATTAAAACAAAAATTCTTCTTAAATCGATTCTACAACTATTCAATAATATACCCGGAAAATTTCAAAGCAAAATTCCAAGTCATTTAAAGTTATAAGCATTTGAGCGAGCGCCCCTTTTGGAGCAGTTAAGCAGGTAGTCTCCTCTTGAATGTCCTGAAAGTTATTAGAGAACGTTAGCTGATGTCCTTATATTTTTCTTTCACAATTGAAACCTCCGATAGAAATTTCTATAAGTATTAATAAGTATTAAAAAATTGATTTATTACTGTCTTAAATTTACCTTCAATTTCACTCTTTTTTTTTCAAACGCGTTTTTCTCGAAACCACTTTTTTCGAATTTGCGTACTCTAGCTCGCAGGGTTTTTTATCAATCCTTATCAAATTCGGCACACATTTTCTTTATGAATGCACGCTTTAGTTGAACTGGAATCATAAACATATCTATATTTTTACTTCTTTTATTGTAAAAAAAGAATAAAAAAAAAAAACGGTTAAAAATTGTACTTAGTTTTCCCATTCTAAAAAAAATTAGAAATTTTCAATTTTTTGTGATGATTTTAGTTCAACTAGAAGAGACACTTAAATAGATTTAGAAAAAAAATGATTTCAGATAAAAATTGGGACCTCCAGGATGTACGCAAACTGCCGACCCGAGTGGCGAGTTACAGTGCGCAGCAGCAGATATCTCCGACATGTTTCAAGAAAAATGTTTGAAAATTTCAGTAAATGTTCTTCAATATATTTATAAAATAACCCCAAAATCTCAATAAAATATATTTATTATTTGTTTGTTAAAAAAAATCATGAAAATTTCTCTTAATACACCGTTTTACACGTATTTCCCCCCTTAATGGCAACAAACTCTTTTTAACAATGAGTTTTACATTTATTACCCAATAATGTACTTAACGAATGCATGTTGCCATCTGCTATCTATAACTATATATCATTGCAATTATAAATGAGGCATTCCTGACAGAAGAAAAGGGGGAATAATTAACTAATAATAAACTTTCCAAATTTTTTTTAATGATATCACTAAATGTCGTCAGTAGCTAGTAAACAAAAAAGTAAGAAAATCGGTTGAAAAACGGAGGTGAAAATGGTTCTTAACTGTTTTGTCTTTGCCTATTTATACATTGATAATTTAAATAACGTATGACTGCAGTGCAATTTCCTGAAATATCCTTGGCTGATAAATATTTTGCTTCCCATAATATTGAGACTTAAACACCAAAGATATAATAGTTAAAATAATACCAAATGCTGTATCGAGATTTATTACGAAAGTATTTTTGAAATGCACTGTGTTTCATTTAGCATTTCAACTGCTATTTACCCCTTAATTGGTTTGCCCGTTCGGCGTACGGGCTACCCAAAAATGGCCTTAACTGGTTTGCCCGTACAGCGTACGGGCATTGATATTTCCGCCTTTCTTGTTTTGATTTGCCCGTATTATTAATAGATTGAAAGAGAGTCATTTAGGGGCATTTGTGTTTCAAAGTTATAAAATAGAAAACTGCATAAATTCCATAATTAAGAAATTGTTAAGAAAATAATTTCATTTTAATTTTATACCAAGTTAGGACTTTAATTATATGCAATAAAAATTTGCTTTTTTAGGAACACTTGTGGTGAAAAAATTGAACAGTTAAGGGGTTAATAAATACATTAATACAAAAGTATTAAAATTATTTTGGAGTAATGAAGTGAAGTTTTAATAAATGGCATTTTTTTCATATTGATACGTTACTATTACCCTTAAGACAACAAACACAATGCAATAAAACTTAAATAGACACTCTAAAATTTTACCAACATAAAACTGTTAATTTACCTACAAAACTAGAATATTTTTTTTTAATGATACTCACTTGGTACTTACCCTAACAATATCTCCTATTAGTGAGGCATTGAACATGTTGTCTAGTTTGACATCTTCATTTTCTAAGATATCCTGTAAAATCAGAACGTATTATTCTAATTGGTAGAATATATTGCAAAAATAAAACATTAAAAAAAAAAAAAAACTTCTGATAAAAAAAAAAATTCCAAAAAACCAAAGAAAAACATTTTTGCATTTAAGATAAAATGGTTAAATATGACTACTTGAAATATTAATTTAATATTTCAGGTGATTTATGAATGTTATGTTTTACCATTTTCGGTTTGTTTAAAAAAAAAACAAGAAAGGAAAAATATATGTTGTTGTTGTTGCTTATCCTCATGATCTGACATTAGTCAGATCAACTCCAATAAGTTGTTGACAGTCATAAATTCGATGACAAGAAGGGGATATGATGTTAAATCCGCCCAGGATAGTCCGATGCAATCTAGTATGTGTTTCGGTGAGGCTGGAGGGATACAGAATTTTTTACAAGTGGGGTAAATTTTTGTGCCACGTTCGAATGATAAACATTTTAGGTGACCAGTTGAGAGTCTAGCTATGACAGTCTGGGAGCTTCTATCGCATTTGATTTCCAGAAGAGTATTAAATATATGTTTTATTTATTTTTAGCAATTCGAAGATAATATATATATATCACCTTATAGATGCATTGTATTTCAAGTAGCAAAATGTAATTCATTGAGTTTAACTTTAAAGAATCTCTTGAAAAGTGAATTAAAAATCTAACAAAAGCGATTTGTTTTCATTTAAGTTACTAAAAATTATTTTTAAATCAGTTAGCTTTAAAACTTGATTAGACAAAAATATGCAGTGCAGAAATTCGCTTTTAACAGAGAAAAAATCATTCTATTACACTTAATACAAATACCAATACAACTGAAAACAAATAAACTTGTTCAAAAGAAAAATAAGATAAAATGGGAAGAAATGCTGACATCCAATTTTAAAAAGTTCTTTCTTCTTAAATTCAAGCGATCCGTATATTTCATTTCTTTTATTTCTTTATTCATTTTTGATTTAAAAATTAAAACGTTTCATTATTTTATTACAAACATCGAAATCTTGAATGTGCATTCTCCCTCAAGGCGAAGTACTTTTCTCAATTGCGAGCGCAATTCTTCTCTATTCCGTAAAGCAAACAGTCTAAGGAGCACGTACTGCATCTTAAAACGTAACCGACTTATTTCGACAATTACTGCAACAAATAGATTTACCCTTTAAGTGAAGCTTTAAGTATTGTCTCCCAAAAGTCTCTAACTTACGTACTAAATTAGCTTATATGCCAAGATATCATATTACCGTTGTTTTGAGCAGAACACTTGCAAACATTATGGATGAAAATGCAAATATTCACTTTAAAAAATAGCTAAGTACGTTGTATTAGCATTATTCATTTATTTTTACGAAAAAGTATACATTGTGTTAAGAAGAAAATAAATAATTTCTTAAGAAACATAGCAGACAATTTTAAAAATGTGTAATAATTTTTAAAAATATGTTTTTCTAGTTTATTGCAACATATGCCTATGTATCTAAACATAGGTATGTTTCCGAAATATTAGTTTTTAAAAACTTAGCATTTAAATAGAGCACTCTACTAGTAGGAGTATAGTAAGCGTTCATCAGTCACAATTAGGTTTTAATGAACATTATTGCGTGATCCAAATTTAAAGCATTTAAACTAAATATGTGTGAGCATTCAAGAGAAAACGTTTTCAATAGAAATAGGAAAACTTTTTTCCGTAAAAAAAATTATAGCGTTTCGTAAAATATATTTTTTTTTAATGTGCAGTAACCTTCTAAAGTAAATATAAACACGTGAACAAATTTTCAAAAAAATCATTACTAAACAAGATTTTCCGTCTAGGACTATACGAGCCTACTTTCCCGTAAACACCCAACTCCAAATTTATAATTTAGCTATCAGTCTTTCGCTATCTTTTCCAACGGTTAATACATATTCATTCACTCACTCATTTATTCTTTCATGTATTCAGTTATTCATTTATTCATTCATTCATTTACTCATTCATGTAATTATTCGGTCATTTAGTTTTTTTTTTCATTCATTCACTCATTTATTTTATCATCTATTCACTCCTTTATTTATTTTATTAGTCATTCACTTATTTATTCATTCGTTCATTCCTTCACTCATTTATTTAAGCATTCATTCATTCAAAAATATATTTAAAAATCCCAATCAAAAAAATTCATAGGAAAATAGGCTCGTTTAGTTCTGGTTGAACTTCGCATATGTGCATGCCGTAGAGCATGACGTAGATCATAAGAGCTTTCCGGTAAAGTCTGTTCCAAGAAAATCTAACTGTTAGATCAGAATTTATATAGGATTGAAATTTCCTTGTAGGCGCTAATGTTATTATTCTTCTTCTTTTTTTTTTTTTTTTGAACTGTTCAAAAGTGAGCAAAAATTGTTCAAATCAAAAAATATTTCTCACCGAGAGCTTCTTCCAATAAGCGTATTTATAGGATCTTGCATGTTTTGCCCGGTGTTTACACAATTTGCCTATAGGCGCTAACGTTAAGATTTTTTGAACTGTTCAAATCAAAAAGTAAAATGTGTAAATGAGATGTCCTCGTCCAGATCTTCCGAATGCAAAAAAAAAAAAAAAAAAAAATCTTTCGAATCAGACAATTTGTTCAAAAATTATTAGTGGGGCAGTTAGACTGACCGACAGACTGACAGACCGACATACCGACAGACAGACACACATTTCCTTATCTCAAAACCCTATCTTCAATTTATTTAATTTTAAATCTTTATTTAATTACTTCACTTTTTCAAAAACGTTTCTCTATTTTAAACGATATTCTTCGATACATTAAGCCTTTTTCATGATTCATTATTCTGTTTTTATACTTTTACGGGGAGAGTGGGCTAAAAAGAATTGGTATAAAAATAAATAATTTATTCGCTTTTTAACTTCTTAATATTACACTACGCTGCAATAAATATTTTCTCGCAAGTAAAGTGTGTGTTTTTTTTTTCTGTGAAGCAGAGAACTTGAGAGGGAAATAAAACACAAAAAAATGTCTTTAATATTCTTGTAATTTGCTTTATATGAAATATAATTTTATGACATTAATGTTTGAATATGATGTCGGGCATGTGGCCACCGCGGATGGCGCATACTTCGCGTAACCTGGAAGTCCAGTTTTCACACACTTTTCGAAGCAGATCTGGCTGAATGTCTGCAATAATGTGCCGAATGTTGGCTTCCAAATGCTGTTTTGTTCCTGGTTTATCAACGTAGGCAAAGGGCTTCACATATCCCCATAGGAAATAATCCAAGGGTGTCAAATCAGAAGAATGAGGTGGCAGTTAACAGGTCCGTTTCGGGATAACATTTGACCTATGAACATGCATTACGCATGTTGTGGTAACAGTTGTTGAAAAAATGTTGAGTATGTTTCTCTTTCAAAATAATAATAAAAATAATTGAAATTAAATAAATATATTATTTTAGGTGTTCCTATCGCACCTGACAATCAGTGATCAATTCAGTGCTTTTGTTCCATTTCTACTGCTGGAGTAACGACCAACATTACCAGCAATACTTAATTTGTAATTAATGTCTAACAATTGCATGATTTAAAAATGATGATACTGGTCAAATGCAATGAATTTCATACGGATATTCAGATACCAAGTAAAAAGAACTCAAACGATTTTGTTTTTAATTTAAAAACAAGAAGTTCCGTCTAGAACTATACGAGCCTACTTTCCCGTATACAAAAGCTTCAAATTTATAATCTAGCTCTCTCTCTCTTTCTCGTTTAGCTTTAGTTCTTAATTGCTTCAAATATACCTTTTTCAACGGTTAATACATATTCATTCAATCATTCATTTATTAAGTCATTCATGTATTTATTCACTCATTTATTCATTCATTATTTTGTTTATTCATTTAATCTTTCATTAATTGAAAAATATTCTTTAAAATCCCGATCAAAAAATTTCATAAGAAAATAGGCTCGTTAGTTCTGGATGAACTTTCTATTTGTACATGTTCTACGTCATAAGAGCTTTCCGCTAAAGTTTCTTCCAAGCAAATCGGCCCGTTAGATCAGGATTTATATAGGATTGAAATTTCCCCGTAGGCACTATGTTAATTTTTTTTTGAACTGTTCAAAAATGAACAAAAATTGTTCAAATCAATATTTCACGCCAAGAACTTCTTCCAGTGAGCTTGTTCAGGGGAACTTGGATCTTGTACCCAGAGTTTACATAATTCGCTTCATTTTCGCCCATAGGCGCTAATGTTAAAATTTTTTGAACTGTTCAAAATTGAACGAAAAATTGTTCAAATAGTAAAATATGGAAATGAGATGTCCTCGCCGAGATATTTCGAATGCAAAAAGATATTTTCGAATCGGACAATTCGTTCAAAAGTTATTAGGGGGGGGGGGGCGGGGACAGACCGACAGACCGACAGACACACTTTTTCCCCCATCTCAAAACCCTACTTTCAAATTTTTTATTTTTCAATCTTTATTTAATTACTTAACTTATTTTTGACTTTTCTTGATTTCTAACGATATTTTCACGATACATTAAGCCTTCTTTCATGCTTTATCATTATTTTTTTTACTTTTACGAGAAGTAGGCTAAAAAAAGAAAAGTAAAAACTTTTGTATTTAACTCGTGTATTGCGTTTTTTATTAATCATAATTCTTGTCATTTATATTCTCCGACCGTGCCCAAAGTGAATCGTGTTTCAAGAATACACAAAGTAACCACTTAAAATAAGAAACAAACATGTTTTTATTCACCTTTAGACTTCCTCTTGAACAGTATTCAGTAACTATGCATATATTAGGGCATTCTACACAGGCACCGATGAAAGGGTTTAGGTTGTCATGTCGCAAATCTCTCATCTATGATTGAAAACAAAACTTCACAAAATTAGCTCCATGACATAATTGGCATGGTTTTATAACAATATGTATTCTATTTGCAGCCATAACAAAAAATTAAAAGAAAAAATGCAATCTATTTACAACATAACACTTGAAAAATAAAATAATGATTACTTCACACTGGAGTTAGGCAGTAAAAGTACAAAATGTTAATATGAAACTATGTTCTTATCTTGAATATTGAACTCATTACATATTTTTTATGTTATTCAAATGACTTTTTCAAAAAAATAGATCAAACAATAGATTTTTTTTCTTTAATTGTTGCACTATTTACGTATCTATCAGAGATTCTGTTAATAGGTTTAAACATGTATTTAATAACGAAGAACTGCATTAGAATTACTCATTGCATTTTTATGTCCTAAGGATGGATGAAATCGCTCATCTGCCGAGGTTCAGCAAAAAAAAAAATTATTTAAAACGACGATGTGACACATGTTTGAGAAAATAATTTTTCCTACTTTTAAAGTACTTACTAAGGCTTGATTTGAGTTTTCCACTAGCAACTTTGACGAAGCATTTTCATCGGACGTGCTTAATTAACTCAGGTTTCCATTCTTTTGTAATGAGAACAGAAATTTATGTTTCAGTGCAAGACGTTCTCTTGTTAGTTAAGATTAAAATATTCCAAACGGAATCAGTCGTACACGTTCTGAAGTGCTGTTATGCAAAAGTTCATAAATTTCAGACGCGTTACGAGATTATGTGGTATCTAAATACGAAATAAAATTTAATTTTTGCCTTAGTGAAATAAATTTTATATCAGTATTCTTTTGTAACGTCAGAAAAACAAAACCTGCAGCTCATGTAGGAGAAAAAATATTTATAAAAAACCTTTTTTAATTTTTTATAATTTTCAATAAAGTATATGCTGCGGGTTTTATTGGTAACTTTTTTGTATTTCTGAAGAAAAAAAAAACATTTCACTTTTTTCTCGTTTGGTTTAAAACCATTTAAATAATAGCACAGAAATATATTTCTGCGCTGTTAGTTAAATTGTTTTAGGTTTTTTAAAAAAAATGAATTCCTCGCGCAGGCGCTGATGTTTTAAAATTGTTTTTTTTTATATTTAAAATAACCAAATCAAATTATTTGTTTATTTAAAGAGCATGCATTTTTGTGTATGTCCTACGCAAAGAACTTTTTTTCTAAAAAGTGATTTTTTTTCACAAATGCGGAGTTTCGTTCACGATTTATAAGCACTAAAAAAGCAGTTTTAATTTTAAAAAAAATCTTAACACTAACTTTACATCTAGCATTTATTTTATAAAAATCAAATAATTATGAAGTGAAATAAATCTAGAAATATAAAAGCATTAAATAAATATGCTTTCCAAACGTAGTAGGATTAAGGAGAAGTAGGCTACTAATAATAAAAAAGAAGCAAGTGCTTACTAATTTGAGTTCCTTCTTCATTTTACGAGTTATATCCACATTCTTCTTTCTTAAGCGCTTGATCGCTACCATACGTCCTTTGAAAATCCCGACCGTAGTATAAATACTGGTGTAGCGGAAATCTGTGTCTGCATTTGAACTTAGGGACACTTGACTTGTGCGTATTAGTGGATGCAAACTCTATTAAAAAGTAATAAAATACGCTAATTGATTCACTATTAGTCTACATAACTCCCTGTTATTATTATTATTATTATTATTAGTAGTAGTAGTAGTAGTATTAGTATATCCTAGGAAGGAAAATATATCTGTACCTAAAAACTGATGTGCGTTTTTGCAATGAAGTTAAAAAAAAAAAAAAAACACATTTTTAGTACAATACGACTAGACGTTCCGTACGAACCTTAGAATAAAGATGCCTGATGAAAGATTTAAAAGTTCGGAAACCTCATGTACTTGGTGGCTTTGTCGATGGTACTCTGTATGTCCATTACGTGTACTATGTCTCTAAGGTACAAATATATAATCCTGAATTTATGCACTCTTGGTCCACATAAGCATTTAATAGTATTATTACTATTATTACTATTAGTAGTAGTAGTAATAGTAGTATATATTCGAAAGGAGAATATATGTAATCCTGAATTTATACTCTTAGTCCACATACACTCTCAAAAATATAATCCTCATTTTTGACGATTCTTTAAGAATTTTGACGATTCTTGACAATCGTAAAGAAAATGTTGTCATTTACAACGATTCTTTAATCACGCGATCACATGACTTGAAAAAGTTACTACACAAATTTCGGCAATTTGACGAAAGGTTTACTCGGGTCATTTTTCACGAAGCTATTTCGTCATATATGACGAAAGTTTCGTGAGATTTGAGCATGCGTTTTTGAGAGTGTATGCATTTAATATTATTATAAGTATTGCTACTGTTATTATTGTTGTTACTATCATTATTAGCAGTCATAGTAATAGTATATCACAGAAAAAAACATATATATATATAATCCCGAATTTGTATACTTTTGGTCTACATAAGCATTTAATATTATTATTACTATAGTTACTACTATTATTGTTATTTTTAGTAGTAGAAGTAGTATATCTTAGAAAGGCAAAAAATTATATTTAATCCTGAATTATAATCTTGCTCGATATAACCATTTAATATTATTACTACTATTATTTGTTTTATCACTATTAGTCGTACTAGTATATGTTAGAAAGAAAAATATATTTAATTCTGGAGTGGTTTTTCAGCTTCAGTTTTAAACACAAAATTCTACACCTGGAAATATTCCATAAATAATAAAAAAAACGTCTTGCAAACTCTTACCCTTGCCATTCTTCCAAGCGTGGTGGTAGGCGTGTACTCGTTTATCTGTATGTCTTTGTAATCAATTTTCCAAATCAAACTGTCCAGTTCTTGCTCGTAAGCCCAGTTCCTGTAAGAGAAAATCCGATTACACAAATAGAGTAGTTGACGTTGCATTCCACTGGGAAAGTGACGCATTGAGCTGTGCAGGAATTTAACTGATAGAAAAAGGAATAAGACTTTGGCTGTACGTATTTTTGTTGTCATTATTTTGTTCTACGTATTGCATTTGCAGTTTTATGTTAGATTTCAGATTTCGATAAACATGATAGTTTAAAAATGAAATGTGGTGCCTTTTAGTAATATTGCGATGAGTCCATGTGCTAGTGTTCATTTGCGATGTAAGAAAAGAAACAAAATAAGTTAGACACGCTTATAAATATGTATTCAGATTTATATCCATGAATTGGGGAAAAGGGGGTACAACAGATCACCCGTTGTTTTACACAGCATTTCTGTTTGTACTGCTTAACATTTTACCAGACAGTATGACAGAGGTTAAAAAATAATAATAACATTATGTTCTGAAGAGAAAATTTAGTTGTTTCCTTTTTATAACTGATTTGCAATACGTAGAAGATTTTTTTGCCATTACAAATGTGTCCTTTCTGAGCGCCAAAAACAAAAGTTTTATGTTTATGCAAACATAACAACACTAAACGCAAACATTCTTAAATTTTTTTTTTTTTTAAATATAAGTCAAACTCTATTGAACCTCAAGGAACCGATATATCATATTATATACCTTTATGTATTCCATATTTAAACTATCAGAATCTCTTGTAAATATGCAAGCAATAAACTATCAGTTCGTATGATTTTAGATTATATTTTTAAAGAAAAGCATAATTGTGAGGTAAAATGTAATGTTAGACTTAAGAAAAAAGGAATTACAAAGGTTTAAGATGAAATTACACAATGAAAATAAATGCTTAAAAGTTCAAAAAATAAGACTAGTGTTTTGATTTGAGAAAACAAATGTGCTTTTCTAGCAAATGCAAGTTCAAAAACTCGAAAAACTTCTTCTCAAAGTGTAAATATTTATGTTTACTCGAATTAAAACACGACATAGAAGGGAAAAAAAATCTTACTTATATGCGACTAACATGCCAACAAGTAAAACAAACACTAGACCTCCAGTTATCCCGATAGCAAGCTTCCACACTGAAAGAAAAAAAAAAGTAAGCACTGAAGAAAATAAAAGAGAATAATAAGATGTTCACGGGCAGTGTTTATTTATCAATTATGTAAGCATGATCGAATCTGATAAAAGAAAACGAGTGAGCCATAGAATAAAAATAAATAGTCTGCTTTCATACCTAATTTCCAAACTTACGTAATCCGCTAATATATAAACGGTAACTTTGCAGAATATTAATATTATTATTATTGTTGATATTTACTTTATTTTTTTCATTTTTTATTATTTTTCCTTATTACATGTTTTTAACGTACGTAAAATATGTTATTCGATTCAACTGACGCAAAAAATTGTTATATATTTTTTCAAAGAAAAAATAGATACATACTGACACATTTTTCTCCATGAAAACCACAGGTAGGTTCGTCTTTTGGTGGCGCACCAGCAACCCATTCAATATTTGAGAGTAATTTTAACACCTACAAATACATGATAAAGTTTTTATTATGTTTATATGCAGGTTCATTAATTTAAGCCTAAAAAATTACCATAAATTATGTGTTAGTTGCAAATCATCTTCGTGTATGTGTACATTTTTTCAGTTACAATTCCATCTCTCACGTAATTCTCCAAATTTAGAACTAAGATTTTGCAAACTTTCGTTTTAATTGGGCCTTTAAATTCAAAAAATAGTTTTCAACCATTAATAAATGAAGAATTTTATGTGTTTCTTAGGTTGTTTCGCTTGTAGGTGATAAATTTGTATCCTATTTAAATTCTGCACAAATTGAATTTTTAAGAACGATTTTCCTTCTCAAATAGCAAAAGTTTGAATGTTTTTTTTTTTTTTTTTTTTTTTTTTTTTTTTTTTTTTTAAAGCTGAATGTACTCGAACCAATTTAGGACTTAACAATTAGTGCTTTAAGCATTGTTCTTTGAAGTAATTGTCTATTAACTATAATAATTATAAAATACCAATTGCGCATATAGGCTATTTATATATTTTCTCTCATTTAAACGAACCATGGAAGAAATACTGCTATGATTTTAAACGTGAATGATGATCTTAGAATTATGATAGAATAGTGATTTGAAATAAAGAATTTATTCAGAACTAAACGAATCTATTTTATATTGTAGCCCCATCGGCTTTGTAACCATTAGTTGATATGGAGTTTTTATCCTAAATTACCTTGCATAATAATTTTCCTATGTTAAAATTATCTTTTCAAATCTATACATATCAATTTCTTGTTAAATAAAAGTTGTTTTTTGCTGCGAAAATAATATGAAAACCATATCTTAAGGTAACAACAAATTATGTTCGAATTGGAAAAGCTCATCAAAAGTATTTATTGACAGGCAGACAAAATATCATTTCCCCATTTCGCTAGTCTACTTTCTGTATTTTTCTTCTCCTTTTTCTTTTGTTTTATTATTATTAATTATTTTTAATTAATTGATTTTTTTAAATTTTAGCACGAATTTTACGGAAGTTTAGGCCTATTTTCACACGTCTATTTCTGCCAAATTTTTAATAATTTTTGTGTTTCTATTTCTTAAAGACGTAAGCTAAAACTACGTTAAAAAAGGTAAAAAAGCTTGCATTTACAGGCATTGCTGATCGGTTTTCATGTAGCTGAAACACACCAACCGGGTACAAGCCATACTCTCCAGCAATCCCAGGAACAGGCTTCCTTGCAATTAAAGTGTAATTGCCTTCAGCGTCTCCTGTCTCGTCCATATACACCATGTAGCCCATCGCACCTCCAATTAAAAATGAAGACACACTGAATACAAGCTTTTGCAATTTCCTCAGAAAAAAATATGTATATGTATTAGCACTTACTGAAATATGTTCTCCCTATAATATATTTCATGATACCTCTGCCATCCAGTGGATCTTCATTATGAAATAAACATTCATTCAACGCTCTTGCGTATACGTAAACTGCGTCGTACAAATACGCTCCTTCAGCTGGTACCTAAAGAAAAGATGCATGAATTACGTTGCTTGATAGAGCCCACAGTTTGCTAGGAATCGCTTGCGCTAATTTAAACACAATTTTAATCAAACGTTAATCTTTAAAGTTATGTGTCATTGAAAATTAATTAAATTTTGCAATTTTTGTCTGAAATTAGGTTAGTACTCTGCGACTAATGGTGTGAGAGGAGCTCTAACATGTTTTCCTTTATTAAACTAACAGAAATCTATAGAAGTAGAAGGAACTCAGAGTGCACTTAATATTTTGATGCTTATGAATTATATTTGATATTGATGTATTTTTAATACATATTTTTTCCCTGCTACATTTTTAAATTTTCATTTGTCCCGGACTTTCACTCGTTTTATCCATAACAATGTTGGTCAAAATGTCATTTTTCTTTATAAACGAATAGATCTGTTAATTCAGTGCTCTCAATCATTCATTTTTTATAATTCAAGTTATATAATGTAAAAGTTTAAGATACTTTGTCTAATCTTATGTCATTGAAGCATTTGGGAGGCATTCTAAACATATAACAAGAAGTTCCGTCTAGAACTATACGAGCCTACTTTCCCGTATACACCGAATTCAAATTTATAATCTAGATATATCTCTCTCTGTCTTTCTCGTTTAGCTTTAGTTCTTAATTGCTTCAAATATACCTTTTTCAACGGTTAATACATATTCATTCAATCATTATTTATTAAGTCATTCATGTATTTATTCACTCATTTATTCATTCATTCGTTTGCTTATTCATTTAATCATTTATTAATTAAAAAATATTCTTGAAAATCCCGATCAAAAAATTTCAAAGGAAAATAGGCTCGTTAGTTCTGGATTAACTTTCTATTTGTACATGTTCTACGTCATAAGAGCTTTCCGATAAAGTTTGTTCCAAGCAAATCGGTCCGTTAGATCAGGAATTATATAGGATTGAAATTTCTCCGTAGGCGGTATGTTAATTTTTTTTGAACTGTTCAAAAATGAACAAAAATTGTTCAAATCATTATTTCACGCCAAGAACTTCTTCCAGTGAGCTTGTTCACGGGAACTTATATCTTGTACCCAGAGTTTACATAATTTGCTTTATTTTCACCCATAGGCGCTAATGTTAAAATTTTTTGAACTGTTCAAAAATGAACAAAAATTGTTCAAATCATTATTTCACGCCAAGAACTTCTTCCAGTGAGCTTGTTCACGGGAACTTATATCTTGTACCCAGAGTTTACATAATTTGCTTTATTTTCACCCATAGGGGCTAATGTTAAAATTTTTTGAACTGTTCAAAATTGAACAAAAAATTGTTCAAATCAAGTAAAATATGGAAATGAGATGTCCTCGCCGAGATCTTTCGAATGCAAAAAGAATTTTTTGAATCGGACAATTCGTTCAAAAGTTATTAGGGGGGGACAGACCGACAGACCGACAGACCGACAGACAGACCGACAGACCGACAGACACACTTTTTCCCCATCTCAAAACCCTACTTTCAAATTTTTTATTTTTCAATCTTTATTTAATTACTTAACTTATTTTTGACTTTTCCTGATTTCTAACGATATTTTCACGATACATTAAGCCTTCTTTCATGCTTTATTATTATTTTTTTTTACTTTTACGGGAAAGTAGGCTAAAAATGGGGACCACCAATTACAGAAACGGGTATGGCCGGCCAAACACTAGTGCGGAGTATTCAAAATGGGTATGTGAAAAATTTTCTCAAAAAAAAAAAAAAAAAAAAAAATTCCAAATTTATGTGAAGGGCATCCAAATAGTTGAATATTGCTAGATTCACGATACACAGAGTGATTTATGAATGTCTACGAATCTCGACTCTGCATGCAAAATCTTCGTTAAAACCACGCGGCACATTGCACTGTTTTTTTAACAAGTCAATATGTGATCTTCCTTAGTCAGTCATCGCTATCGTGACCAAGATCTGAAAGCAAACGACTTTTTAAGGTGCTCTACCTGGGCCTGCAAAAGTTTTTTCATTGACCATTTGTTTATAAAATTTTGAGATCATTCGGATATTTTTGAGACACGCTATATTTTTCTTATGAAAGGAAACAAAATTCCATGCGATCATTTTCGATAACTTTGTTGCGTTTTCGCTCACATCTATATCTAATCTATATTTTACTTTTTTTACTCTCAATTTTTAATGCAATGTGTTCCATTCTATATACATATTGTTTGTCTATCTACATACAGTTCTACTGCAAATTTAAATAATATATTTTTTCTTAATGAATAAAATGCAACAAAACGTTTTGAATGATATTTACCCGTTTCATGCCTCCAAGCCTACTGACTGGGTTAGGAAAATTGAAAGGAGGCAACTGCATATATTTGTTGACCTTTACTGTAAAATCCTCAAACCCAACCGGTGGACTTCCGACAACACCTATATACGACTGAAAAGCATTTTTCGCCACTTCTTCAATCTCATCTCGCAGAAGACCTGGGAAAGAAGAAAACTTTTCAAAAACGTAGTTGTGTTGGCTTAGTCAAATTGTAGTTTGGCCTTTGAATGTTATTGTTATCGTTGACTGTTATCGTTGGAATGTTAATGTTAACGTGGGATTGTTATCGTAGGAATGTTAAAGTTATTTATATGGAAATTAGAAGCTTAATTTTAACACATAAGTTCTCTTAGCAAACAAAGTTACAATTTTAAAATCCAAGAACGTTAAATAGCTACACCGAACTAAAGTTCGAAGGAATCATTTTAATACTTTTTGCTTGAGCCATAATGACATATATACAGGCAAGTGGGGATTATTCATTGCTCTCATTTTCATTTTTCATACATTAGTTTTATTGTTCGTGTGCATGTAGGTATGTTAGAAGAATATTAAAAATGCTGTGAGGGAACTTTCTTGCACATAGTCAAACATTCCACTTACCCAGAATTTATAAAAACTAGCAAATATACTTATTCGTTAAATTTAATAAATACAAATATAGACTTAGGTAATGATTAGTAGAATGTTGAAATGAATTCAAGAATATGTCAGTGATGAGTACTAATTCCATAGTTCATCACAAAATACTTTTAATGTTTTATGTATAACTGTTGATGACTTACAACCAGCAAACGTTCGTTACAGTAAAAACATTTGTTTTATTTCTGGGACAAAAAATACTCTGCCACTGTTTTTAATGTATCTTATTTAAAGAACAAATTCTCGTAGTTAAAGGTAAAGTCGGTCTTCCAAGCAACCTGAAGTTGATACGTTCAATGGTAGTACCGTATGGCCACCATGAAAACTAAATGAAGTTTCGTAAGTGGAGTTTGTTTGTTTTAAAATAAAAAATTAAAAAAAAACGGAGGGAAATACTCAAACAAAACACAATGAACAAAAAACAAAATACAAAGTTTAACACATTTGCTCTATTATATTATTATTTAGTGCAACCTTATGGAAGTTTTGATGAAAGTCGTCGACCTTGCGTGCACTCAGCACGCCGATGGCAGAATCATATGCAATTAATAAACATTGAAGCTATAAAAGAGCGGAGCCAAAAGATGGTACAGAAAATGCATTGCAATATTTTCACTTGTAATAAAAATTATTTATATCTTTTTAGGTATAAAATAACCTAAAAAGACCTAAATAATGTTTCCTGTTTTTTTTCATTTATACTTTTATGACAGTAGCAGTCTAAATGCGCAAGGGGGAAAAGAAAGCTGTTTGAATTTACCCCACTTCATGCTGATAAAATGAAGACTGCTACATTTTTATGGATCACTAAGGAAGAAAAGCAATGCTTTACGATTTACCTCTTATTTATTTTCCCTCATACCTTCTTACAAAAATATTACATAATAATAAGCGCAATTTTATTCCAAAATATCTTACCTTTCAGATACCGCCTTGGATTCTGAATTTCATATTGTTCAATATCGACTCCAACAACGTAATATTCTCCGTTGTCCAGGAGACCTCTCTTTTGCAAGCTTACCATTAAACCAAGATGCTCAAAGTAATACCCTAGCACAACATAAACTGAAATAAATAAAATAATTTTGAATATATATATCTTCTTTCTTATTCATACATACACAAAGTAATCATTTTAAGCGAGAAAAAGATATATTTAGAACATGGATATATTTTCCAGAAATGCCCTCCTAAAAATGCATAAAATAATAGTTTTGAATCTTCTTTATTGTTTTCGCATTATATTTTCACCGTATCGTCCTAGCAACAAAATATTTGATATGGAATTTTTCAAAACTAAACAATCCTTTCTAATATTTATCATCATTTGTCTGTTCTGTCATGTTATCAAATACAATGCAATTTCTTTCTAATTTATACGAAATCTACATTTTCTTCTTAGACATACGTAATAATGGAGTAAAAGCTCCGTCGTTTTTGCTACCCACTATGGATTGATTCCTAGTGGTATCACGACGAGTCTGCACTAGGTAGTACATCTAACGTAACTAGGGAAATTGGCAAATCTTTGTGTTTTACACGTTATGTTAATCCTTTGATTTCATGCTAAAATAATATCTGAAAAGCATTGGGGAACTCAATACTTTTGCAAAGTATCTGAATGCTAAGGATTTTTTTTTTGCATAAGACAATCTACACTTATCCTACCAACACTATCTTTTAATCATAAATTCCTAAATGTGATTCAATTTAAATAAAAAATAATACTGATAGTTTTAGTTCTAGCTGCAACTTATATGATTGATATCAACAATCTTACAAGTTTAAAAAGATTAACGATGCATATTGTGTAATTAACTATTTTTCAGTGATGATCGAAGTACAACGCTTTGTTTAACTCTGATTCTAATTAGCATACATTTGTTATACGTAAGTTTTACAAATTAATGAAAAGTTTCAAACTTTGAGGCGTTACTCAATAGTTGGTAGCTAATCCCTTTTTGGCGGATTGAAATAATACATTCCTCTTCCTTTTCAAAAATGCCTTGAGAATTTAGTCGAATTTCTGAACCAATATTTGGAATATTCTGACCCTATTTCAGATAGAGCGGGGCAAAATTTCAAGCAATTGTAAAATATTTTTGTATGCGTAAGACAATGCAATAAAAATATTTTTTTTAATTTTAACTGTGCTCTCGAAGCTTCATTACATGTTTTATTCCTATGTATTGTATTTTTTTAAATAATTTATAAAATGTGTTTAATTAAGTTGTCTGGAAATCTCAATTTTTTTTTTAATGTCATTTTTAGTTTCTATAGAGATGTTCCTTTACTTTTAGCATTAAAAAGACCGATTTAATTTCAAATAAATACAAATTTCAAAATAGTACTTTTTTTTTGAATAATTCTCTTCTTTAGTAAATTTTACAACCATAAATAATAATCTACTAAGTAAAATGTTACCTTTCTCAAATGGTCGTGGATTTTTTTTTTTTTTTTTTAGTTTTCTAAACTGTTTCATTGTAATAAACAAAAATAGCTTTCGTGTAATAATACACTTCAACATAATCATCAACTTAAATATAAAGATCTCAAAAATGCCAACAATACCGGGAAACAATTAATAGAAGAAATTTAACATTATATATATATATATGCTATTACAGCTAATTTTGGTCCAATCTCAACTGTGAAAGAAATTACGCACATGCAAATTATAATATTAAGTGTGCCCCATGATATCTGCTATTAAAGCAATGATTATCTTGCATAAACCCCATTTTTTTCTCTAACCTATGTTAAGACTGAAAGGTTATTTCTTTCCATTTTTTTTAGTTGCATAAAGATGCCTTCAGCTTAACCTAAATCCATGCAATAAAGAGAAAACATCCAAAAATGCACAGTAAAGTACGTGCACTGTTATAACTGTTGTTATAACAACCGACAATTGATTTATATTATTTATTAAATGTGTATTTTTATTAAAACATGTTGTGAACACCTGTACTTATTTTCTCTAAATATTTGTCATTTTTAGCACCAGCAGAAATACTTTTATTATTGTACAGAACAATTTCGAACGAGGCTTATTGCTTGGAAAAATATTCTCCTAACAATTTTACTTTTTGACCTGATCTTATTTGAAAGTTTTAAAACTTTTTCTGCTTCACCAGAAGAGCAGCCAGTGGAGTGTAAAACCTTTTAATTTCCACTATTTCTCCGAAGATATACGTTTTCCTCTCGGGCTATTTGGTCCTATTATAAAATGAGAAACTACGTTATTTCTTCAACTGTAACTTTTCTTTGCAATATTTCAGAAAATAAAAAAGAGGACGTGGAAGGAAACGGAAGACATCGTAGAAAAAGAAATTCCTCAATATGAATACGTATAAAACTTCTAAAACCGTGTTACTATGAATAGCAATTTTAGCGTTCTTACTGCTAATCCAACGGCGAATCATTATTTGAAATATTAGTAAAGTAAAAATACCGATCGCAACCGATCTCACTCTCTCTTTTTCCGTAATTTTATCGGATGCTATCAATTTTTTGCCTCCTAAACAAAAAGGGTGCAGTTCAAAATATTTATTTTTTCACTCTGATCATCTTCTTAAATAGTTCTTTAGCCTTCATTTAGTAATTACTCTTTCTCCCTTAGGAATTGACATACCTACACTTGTTTGTGTCATGTCTGTTACTAACGTTACATTTTGACGTTACTGAATATTTTTATCATAAAACACCGTAGCACGTAACTAATCATGTACCTTTATTATGGTCACATAAGATATATTATATAAAACTCTAATAATATAAATCATAGCAATATTTTGTTCATTAGCATTTTTAAAAGAAAAATATAAATGGTAACAGATATGACACTTTTTACATGTTAAGTTGAAAAGGTAATATATTTATTCTTTTTTTAATACAATAAAGCTATATATATTTTTTTTTCTGCTGGTGAAATAGCATTAAAATTATAAAAATAATCAATAGCATTATAATGTTTTAATTGGTATTTAACTAGTAAGAAAAAAAATAGTTAAAAAGTTTTATATAAGGTTTTTACCTGATATACATGACAATAATCTTAATTCTAAATTATACATTCTTATTAAAATTAGTTCTAAAAAGAGAACATCTCTTCCTAATTTCTACCACTAATAAAAAAACCCTCACATGTCAAGTCTGTTACCTAGTCTGTCATATCTCTTACTAAATAAGTAACAGACATGATCGGTAACAGACATGACATTTCGTAGGAACATTTTTTTTTGTCTAAATATTCTATAACAATAATACAAATTCATTTGATTTAGAATAAAATCCCACTAAACCAGGGATGGGCAAACTACGGCCCGCCGGAAGGTTCTATCCGGCCCGCAGATTGAATTTTAAGTTGACTTGGTATGTTTAAATATTCATACATACGTACATATTAGGGGGACCCGTAAGAAACGTTGCTTTTACATTCGATTATTGGTAGGGCTGAAAAAATTCGAATGGTGGCACAAAGTGTTCATAAGAAATGTAAAGTTTGTAGGGGTCGCCAATGTAATGCATTTATGATGGGGACCGCAAATGCACATAAATTGCGGCTAAATGTATTTTTCTTATATTTTTACAAAATTCGCAAAAAAAAAGAAACCAAAATTACATTTTCGAATAAGGGTAGTGCCAAAAACGTGCTGTATGTGGCTTGGTGGCGCTAAACTGACATAAAAATTAATAAAAAATATGATTTTCTTTTTTTTTTAAGTTAAGCGTTTGGGTGAGGGGATCATGTTTACCATTTACCCAATTTTGGAAAAAAAAATTCTTACGTTTGTAATGCATTTCTCAAAACTTTGAAAGACTCTGGCCGTATATTATTGACCGGCATTTTGACTCATTTGCAGCAAACGAAGGAATATTCTACTCACTTCAAGTTTTTTAATGATAACTTCTTGCCACCAATGGTACCTTTTCTGCGAAACCCTTCCTTGGAAATAAAAAAAAAATCAAGTTTGTGAGGTTTTTTTTTAAATGCTTACTCAAAACATTTGGCCAACATTTCTACGTATTTGCTGCTGATGAAGGAATTGATCTGCGAACTTAAATTTTTAATCGAAAGTAGAGAATTTCAGCCCAACCTAATGTATGATTACACGTACATGTGTCTTATGATCTTATTATGAAAGAATAAATCCACTTACTTCTGGCGTCTTTGTATGAATCCTCTACGAGTTTATCAAACGGGTTTTCTCCATATCCGTAATGATATGTCTCTGGCCAACTACCTAAAAATCGTACTTCAACTTGCGCTATTCGCAACGTCTCTAGAATGGTCCCAGAAACTTCCTTAAAACCTCGATCTTGCGTCGCAGAGTAAAGAAGAGCAATACGTTTCCAGCCAAAACTTAAAAGCAAGGATGCGACAGACTTAGATATTTGAGTATCAGGAGGACGTGTTCTGGCAAACGTAGGATATTGTCTCTTATCGGATGCTTCATGGTGTGCACAAAACTAAAGAAAAGAAAAAACGTACACATGCTTTAATAAATTCAAAATTCAGTAGCAAAAGTTTGCTATCTGCATCAAGCAGATACATGCATCGTAAATCGTAACAATAATTAAAATTGAATAGCAGAGTAAGATATGTGTTAAAGAAACATTGTAAGCAATAAATGATTCCAAGCAGTATTGAATATTGAATTAATCACTTATTTTGATTAGAAAAAGCCTAAGAAATGCTTACCATATATATTTCATAAACAGTTAACATTTATTGAATCAATCCTTATTATGATTAGACAGAAACCTTTAAAATATATACAGCATAGATTTGGTAAACTGTCAACATTATTCCTAAGCAAAGAAAACAGTTTGTAATCCAGAAGAAGACTTTTTCGCTTACACTGTAGTCTTGCAAATTTTAAATAATTTCCCTTCGTTTCAAGAAACAAATAATGAAAAACAAAGGTAAATTGGGCCAATTAGTGCTTACCTATTTTGTAATTGCAAAATACTTTCGATTTATTTTATTTCTTATTTCATTATAATTATTTTATTTTATTTTTGTGCAGTCATCCGTACATTTTCTTCGTAGCATCAAACATTTGTATACGTCAAATATCTTATTAAAATAAGATATTTATTTTTTAAATGCAAGATCAAAAAAGGAATTTTACTGCAAAAAAAGAATAATAATCCAAGCAAGTTGCTACACAAATGTTGGCTAAACTGAATTATGTACAAGATCAATTGCTTTAATATGCTTGTTGTTTATTGTAATCTTATAAGCCGGAAAAAATCTAAACAATTCACAATCGTTGTACGTTTATTAGTAATTGCGTTTACAATGCAAGGCAAAAAACTACCCTAAACATCATTAAATGTCACACCATTTTAAAACTCAAGAAACCTGTTAAAGCTGAAAAGAGGCTGATTATTTGAGAACTCTGCAATAAATAGAATGGGAGATGGTACAGTTATTTGCTCGTGAAAGAGATAAGTCCTTTTTTATTATTATTACTTCATGTATTCATTATTTAAAATCAAAATAATGAGTAAAGAAGCTAAAAAATATCTTTGTCATTTAGTAAATAGTAGGCCCATTTTTGGAATAAAATTTCAAAAGTTTCTTGTACTTTTCTTTTTGGGTCTTGTGTTTTTCTTGTAAGTATTTCAAATTCATGATATAGTTTCTTCCTAGGCAATACAAAAGTATGACACAGACACCTTAGATGTCCGGCAGGTAAACATCAGCCCCGTATTACGTTTTGCGCAGTTGAGCTGGAAATCCACATCACCTGAAATCGACGAAAACTGAAACAGAAAAACTTCCCCACTTCCGGTATAATCTTATACAAATACAAGTACAAATAAAAAAGTGACGACCAGCAACAGGCACAGGGCCCAGATAGGCTGGTCCAAGTCAATTTAACATTCCCCAATGAACATCAAGAGCTTTCTTAACAGGTTTCATTCCACTGCAAGTAACAGTCGCTTCCGGTAAACTACTCCAATTGCCTACAACCCTATAGAAGTAGTAATTTTTCTTAATTTCAGGATTAGCTTGAGATTTGAAAATCTTAAAATCGCCGACCTCTGGTTCTATTTTCAGCACATAACTATAGCTCATCAACATATTCCGTTTTAATGAATTTAAACAACTAAATCGTGTTCCCTCTAACTCTCATTTGCTCAAGACCCATAACTATTTATGCTGTCGTTCGACTGAAAACCGACAGAATCGAAATTAGAATATGTTGAACTTTTTACGTTTCTAGCAGCGTATTCAGTTCTCCGACAACCAATAGAAATTCACCACCAATCGTAAATATCTTTAGCAATGGCGGCAGCCATGGACATTGAAGAAGTTGAAGCAGAGCGATCAAAATTTCATCTGGAAATGCTTACAGAGGAAATTCGAATAGATCCCTTCCTGTACGATAAAAAGACAAAACGTTATAAAGATTCTGGAATGAAAAGAGCAGTATGGGCTGCCATTGCCGTCAAGTTCAAAATAAGGATAGGCAATAATAGTGTTAAAAAATGCCAGCTGAAAATAGCGTCTGTTTGATCACGATTGCTCATTTTTGCGTTGTTTGCTGAACAAATATCAATACGCAAATGGGAATATGTAGAGTATACAGTCAGATGGCACTTTTTTTCAGCGCTGACAGTTTTCTGCTCTCTAAACTTCTTTCGGGGCTTAAATAAATTGAAAATGAAAACTGAATATTTTACGTTTCAGTATTACGGCAATGTGGAACCCCAGCCTTATACTGCACTATATTGGCATAATGTACAAAACTATGCGTTAAAAAAACTATAGCACCTAAAACTTTAATTGCTTACACAAAACTGAGTTATCATCATCATTATCACCATTATCTTAACTAAATACACATGTTTTTTAAAACCCAAAAATAGACGATTGTATCAGTTCTCCCTCAAATATAATTACACGTAAGTAGCTGCATTAATTTTCTGAGTCATACCTTATCACAAGTTAAATTAAACTGAAGCAATGGGACATTTACTCAAGTTTTTGTATACATAGTCTCCCCCTGTGAAATTATTCAAAAAACTACCTCTGTGATGTTGTGAAACTTTAACATTATACTTCATCAATTATGAATTGATTTTCCTTCAGTTTGCATTTAAAGAAAATGTCACGTCACATCTTGAGGTATATGATGATTAAACGAACTAAATAGAAAAATTAAAGCTTTCTATAAAACCATATAATTAAACATAAAGAACACATAAGATAGATAAGAAATAAAAAAAGAAAAGAAAAAATAACTTGGCTAAAAAATCTGAAAAAATAACTTGTGGTCTTAACCCTTTTCAATAGACTATTAAATCGGCTTTTAGATTCAAACCTCCAATTTTTTGTTACCACAGTTCTCCCATAGTATACATCAATTTATATTAAATTCTTAATGAGTTTAGAGAAACATTATATCTTTAATCATTCTTTTTTCTTGGAAACTTCTTATAAGAAAGCATATCCGAAAGTTAGACAAGAAATCAAAATTAAAAATAGCAATTCCGATCGCTTGAATAGTTCTAATCTCCCACGTGACTTACGTAAAGGTTAAGATAACTTATGGCTTGTTAAAGTGTATGGCTTTTCAATTTATTATTATTGTTATTATTATTATTATTTATTGAAATTAAAAAAATATAAGAACTTCAGGGAAAAAAAGAAAAATGAAAGTGAGAAAAGAAAATAGTAATAATTAAAAAAATCACCATCTCGTTCCTTTTCGTCTATTAAAATAAATAAGATCATGGATTTTTTGTTTGTTTTTGCAATTAACTTTTAATACTTCGCAGTGCAAAAGTTGCTAAGTAATTGTAAACCCAAGAGAGATCATGCAGGGTACTGTCACTCCATTCTTAGAAAAATATCAGTTCCATGGGGAAATGTTTATCTGTTGAAAAGTATTCCTTCAGTACCATCTTGTATGACCCTACCCTTGGCAAATTGAAGGGTTATTTTAACTTGTTTCTTCTTTTTGCGCGTTTTTTCTTGGAATGCATGCGGTAATGGGTTAAACCGAATTCCCCGCAGACCGTGATTGCTCCGATATATCTGATTCTAAGCAGTGTAATTTTGTGCTCTTGAGTGCTTGTGTTGTTTCATGCGTTAAAGTATAAAACAGGAAAGTTGAGTCTTCTGAAGAAGGAATAGATGAAGCTAGTGAAAATGATCCAGATGATGAATCATAGTTCTCACTACGGTAAAACCCAAGTAACAACAAGGTTAAAGTAAGCTTGAGCAGAATAATGACGAGTGTGAAAAATCTCACTAAGAAGAAAGACATTTTCGAAGCAAAGAGAAAAGTTTGACGATAAGAAAAAGGATCAAAAATTGGAGAAATGATGTCGAAATGTAATACTCATTTATCAAGAGTAAAAAATACCGCATGCAAAGGCCAAAGACGAGAAAGGTCAATATGTTACGTAATCAAGAACTAAAAATAATGAAACTACAATTTCTTACAAAAATGTATAAAGCATCCCTCCCTTCTTTGTCAGAAAAAAAGTGAAGATTCGAAACTTCTAATAACGATGTGCAATTCTTTTGAATGGAAAGGTTTATTTAAAAATGGTAAAATATTTCTTATCAAAAGAAGTATACTTTCTAAATGAAATAATGCGTTTATTTCTTAAATTTAACTTTTTTCTCTCCTTTTTTTAATTGTAGTACATTTTAAAAATAATGTTACTTGGGTTGGGGAAGGGCAGTCATCGTGCTTGATCTCCGTCGTTAGTGGCAGGTGCAGACTTCTGCCGGGTTAGATCTTTATATATTCATAAAGTTTTCGTTCGTTAGTTATTAACGTATTATGTAATGGGCAGCATCGTAGAATGTCAGAGTTGATGGAAACAAATTCTCTACAAGATGCAAATAGAAATCTTTTTGATTTCTTTGAAAAAAATCCGTTTTAAATAAATAATTCATTTTAACATTTTTTCTGTTGCAACTCACTTTCATTGCAATTTAAACTAGTGTTATATCTTTTTAATGCACTATTTCTAAAAATGTATGCATTTTAAGTTTTTTTAAAATAGAAAATTTTAGTCCCTTAAGTACTTCCAAGCTTAGTTTTGTATCTGTGAAACTTAAAGTATCCTGTCTTTTTCAATTAAACTTACTATAAATTAAAAATTACAATTTCTTTATGTGGAAAAATCAGAAGAACCTTTAAACATATTTTGGGATACTTGGGATACTACTTTGAAGATATTGCCTAAACGTTGTTATCACTATCTTGGTTTTTTGAAAATAGTTATATATAGTCTATATATAAATAGGCAAAGACAAAACAGTTAAGTACCATTTTCTCCTATGTTTGTCACCGATTTTCTTTTTTTTATTATTATTATTTTGTTTTCAATAAAAAAAAGAATTTTTTTCCTCCTACTTTTGACGTAGATTCGACCAGGTTTTCCTTCGACTAACAATGTCTAACATAATATAAAGTGAAAAAATATGTGCAGTGACGCGGTATGTTGCGTCGAATCAAAGTTTCGTTAGTTTGTAGATTTGCGGTAGTGGTTCGAACATTTGATTAAATTCTAACTTATTCAGTAATAATAGGGCTGCATGAACGTTTTTATTTCCATTTTCTTTACGGAAGCAGGATTGCAGACAGTTAAAAATTACATATAATGTGTGTCACAACTGCATTCAATTAAACAGCTCAGTGGTCAATCAGTTGCACTGGGTGATTTATCTTGGGTGTATTACCGGTAATCGATACATTTGAACAAAACAAAGTGTTGTCAAACAGAACAACTCAAATGTCTAAAGGTTGTTTAAACGGTCAAGGGTGAATTTTGAAAAAATAATTAATTGCGATCAAATTCCGATGTCTGGGCGAAGTGTTGACCTAATAAATAACTGTATATACACTGTTAAAAATGACGTGCGAAAAAACAAGAAAATATACCTTTTATATCTTTTTTAAAAGTAATGTTGACTTAAAAATGAGGAAGTGCAGTTCTCATAATTCAGTACCAATGCTTATTAAAAAATTAGTTTCATAAAGAATGTTCAAAATTAATACAGGTCTAACTTTTAACCCATTACTTCTTTCAAACAATGGTATTTGTACTAAAATTAAAGAATTATTTACTGCACGAGACGTCAGAACGATTCAAGAATGTGAGTAGTCTGGTAGTCTCTTCAAAGCAGGAATACAAGATGAATAATTCGTCGGATTCAAATTGGACACAGTGAAGTAAAAAGCATATTAGACGAGTGGTTAATTAGCGCTCTTCTGGATTGCGCTATGATGAAATTTGGCAAGAAAATACAAACAGCTAACACCGTTTCGAAGCTAAAAATGCAACTTTTCTCTCTCCGTTCGAGTGATTAATGTGTTAGAATATGGTCAATACAGTCCGCGTTCAAACCCCAGATAAAGAAACATTTTTGTTAGTGGTCACAAAAATGAAATCGTAACCGGAATTATTTTTGAGAAAAGGAGTACTTAATTAATTAGAACTCAGTTTTTCCAGTACATTAGTTCATGAAATAGACATATGTAACGGAAAATATAAAACAAATTCAGTTTTGAATTATGAACTTGGGACAAGGAAATGTTTATTTAACGGAAAAAGTAACGTATGCTTAAAGAGATGTACGCTTGTGTTATTCTTTGGTGCTAGGCTAATTAAATAATTAGCATACAAATATAATTAAATATTATGCATACAAAATAAGTAGTAGCTGACGCAACACAAAAGAAAAACCCCGCTTCTAACATTCATCTAGTGACAGCCAAATTTTTATTTGTGAAGAAGTTTTTTCTGACAAAGGGGGTAGGAAGAGTGCTTGTAAATAACTTATGTATCCCAAGAAACATAAGGAAGTAATACTTGTTAAAATCTTTCATTTTAAGGTTTCCCAAAGATGTTCACTTTACATGGATTTCACCTATAAATAAGATAGAATTAGCGTATTTTCGTAGTCTATAAAATTGCAATATCAACCAGAGAAGTACTCCACCTACGAGAAAGTGACGCGTGTAAAAGGACATGGTAAAATAGAAAGTATGACTAGTTCTAATGAGAAATATACATATTTATTTTATTAAAGTTATTTAGCAAACGAGAATGTGAAAAATTTTCTCTTTGTAAACTTTTATAAGATAAATATTTTTATAATATATCAAAACACAAGTCATCCCTATAAATTAGATAGAATTAGCGTATTTTCGTAGTCTATAAAATTGCAATATCAACCAGAGAAGTACCCCACCTACGAGAAAGTGACGCGTGTAAAAGGACATGGTAAAATAGAAAGTATGACTAGTTCTAATGAGAAATATACATATTTATTTTATTAAAGTTATTTAGCAAACGAGAATGTGAAAAAATTTCTCTTTGTAAACTTTTATAAGATAAATATTTTTATAATATATCAAAACACAAGTCATCCCTATAAATTAGATAGAATTAGCGTATTTTCGTAGTCTATAAAATTGCAATATCAACCAGAGAAGTACCCCACCTACGAGAAAGTGACGCGTGTAAAAGGACATGGTAAAATAGAAAGTATGACTAGTTCTAATGAGAAATATACATATTTATTTTATTAAAGTTATTTAGCAAACGAGAATGTGAAAAAATTTCTCTTTGTAAACTTTTATAAGATAAATATTTTTATAATATATCAAAACACAAGTCATCCCTATAAATAAGATAGAATTAGCGTATTTTCGTAGTCTATAAAATTGCAATATCAACCAGAGAAGTACCCCACCTACAGAAAGTGACGCGTGTAAAAGAACATGGTAAAATAGAAAGTATGACTAGTTCTAATGAGAAATATACATATTTATTTTATTAAAGTTATTTAGCAAACGAGAATGTGAAAAAATTTCTCTTTGTAAACTTTTATAAGATAAATATTTTTATAATATATCAAAACACAAGTCATCCCTATAAATAAGATAGAATTAGCGTATTTTCGTAGTCTATAAAATTGCAATATCAACCAGAGAAGTACCCCACCTACGAGAAAGTGACGCGTGTAAAAGGACATGGTAAAATAGAAAGTATGACTAGTTCTAATGAGAAATATACATATTTATTTTATTAAAGTTATTTAGCAAACGAGAATGTGAAAAAATTTCTCTTTGTAAACTTTTATAAGATAAATATTTTTATAATATATCAAAACACAAGTCATCCCTATAAATAAGATAGAATTAGCGTATTTTCGTAGTCTATAAAATTGCAATATCAACCAGAGAAGTACCCCACCTACGAGAAAGTGACGCGTGTAAAAGGACACGGTAAAATAGAAAGTATGACTAGTTCTAATGAGAAATATACATATTTATTTTATTAAAGTTATTTAGCAAACGAGAATGTGAAAAAATTTCTCTTTGTAAACTTTTATAAGATAAATATTTTTATAATATATCAAAAAACAAGTCATCCAAAGCTCATTTTAATGTTTGAAAAAGTAATATTTTCCATTCTCTTTTATTTAGTTTAGAGGAAATTGCTGTCTTGAATTGAATGAGAATTCATTGATTCTTCCTGTTTACGCATTTTTTTCTTCTTCTTTTTCTAATGTTTAAAATCAACGCATGATGTTTACTTTATAGAATAAACAAATATACTATGTTACATTTTCTTGTATAGAACTATTTTAAAAACATTTGTGATAAAATCAAAAACGCTGCAAGTGAAATACGTTTTATATATAGTTCTCGAATAATAAATGAAGTAAATAAATAGGAAAAAAACTGCGGTTAGGGGATCATTCATAAATGATGTCAGGCTTCGAGGGGGTAGGGGGTTCGTGAAATTGTGACAAAGTGTGACAAGGGGAGGGGAGGGGTAACAGGAAGTGTGACATCCCAGCTTATGCTACATAGCGTGACATGGGACAAACGGGGGAGGGGGATCCGTTGAAATGTGACATTTTGTGACAAAAGGGAGGAGGGGGTCAAATATGTGGGAAAAAAGCGTGACATCATTTATGAACGGTTCCTAGAGCACTTATTCAGAAAGCTTAGTAAAATATAAATTTTTAATGAGGAAAATCTTTTTAATTATTAAATAAAAAAGTGGAAATAAATGAGAGAACATAGTTTTTGTTAGTAAATTTAATGAATAGTAGTAGGGGGGAAATGTATGTATATAAATGGCGATGGAGTAAATTCTTAATATTGGAAACAACGCTTCTGTTATTTTAACATTATGCAAACAAGGTGTATGTTTTTTAATCTGCATGATGGCATAGTGTTTTAGCACTGGCCTTTTATGCGGACTTAAATCGATGGATTTTCAAGATTTAAAAAGTCGACAGTTTCCTCCAGTCGTACGGTTATGCTGTATGTTAAACATCCCTTGAGTATCTTTTTCGCTTGGGAGTTTTGCCTTTTACTAGAAAACCAGTTTAGTTTGCCGAACTTGCGTCACATGAAGCAGCTGTGATGACAACTTCCATTTTATCATTTCTTGTTGATATCATAGTCTTTTAAGGTATGTGAAAACCCCCAAATCCTGCGTTTTGCAAAATCGAATGAGAGGAACACATAAGGCTAAAAGAAAATCAAAATTAAGTGAAAAATCATGCTCAAGCCGCTGAATTTGCAATTATGGTCCATTTTGAGGTTGTACAATTTGTACAAAAACGTATGCACAATAGTTTTTTTTTTTTTTTAATGAAAAGCACTATTTAATTGCTATTTCGAGCACGACACCTCTTGAGTTGGGAAGGCTGGCCGCCGAGGCTAACGGGCTGCTTGCAAAAGCAGAAATAATATGTTGCGCCGACAATATATATTGCAGTTTGACAATTTTTAAACTGGTAATGAAAGATCTCCAGGGCCATTCCATGAAAATAGGTACATGGGTGGTTCATTTTAAAATCATATTTATGTGGATAATTTTGGTATGTATTAAAAGATAAAATGTCAAATTTTATGTTTTGAGTAAGAAATCAAAAAGTTTAATTAGTTTATTTTATTAGGCTTTATGATCTAGGAGATATCTCAATAGCTATACTAGCACACACAAAAAGCTTATTTTTCGTGTCCCGCATGTGACGAAAGAGATGATTATTTTCAGTTAGGTTAAAAATGGAGCGCAGTTATTTTGTGTAAATAACATTTCTAAAGCAGATTAATGTAGTACACATATCCTATGCTAGTTCTAGCTTTTAAAGTTACTTTTACTTGTAAAAAAAATCCAAAAGCAAAACTGTCCTGCACGTAACGCATTACATGTAGGAAACACAACTCCAATTTCTAAATCTTGATAAGAATTTTATTTCAACATAGCTTGAATTCGTTAATGGTTTTTTGTTTTAAAATTGTAAAGAAATAAATTATACATTTTCTCATATTTATGATAGCTTTTGCTAAATTATGTATTTAATAGAGCAAACATTTCTAAAATTCTACATTTTCATTAGAGAATGCCCTATCATTTCAGTGATCATCTTTGTTTCAGAACAGATTACTCAAATCATATACAAAGACAAATGAGAATAAGCTAGTTTAAAACATAATAATAAAGCAACTACATTTTTTATCTATAAGTTCTTTGGAAGAGCATTATTTTTGATTTTTTTTTCAATATTTGATACAACATTGTAACAACATAGCTTTAACATTATGATATTTATTTTAGAAAGTCTATTTAGAATTAAAGCTGATTATATTTAACTTATATCACTTTTTGCACAACAACTTGCCATAATATTTTAACTTTTTAACATTAATAAAATTTGTTTTTTATTGAACAGAAATGGATAATGGAAGAATCTAAATCAAGTGTTGAAAGAATGAAAAAGATGAGAGAAAAAAAGGAAAAAGGTCAAAATTTCCTAAAGGAAGAAAATAAAAGTACAAATGGACTGAAAAAAAGGAGGAACGACTATATGACTAAAGCCGAAAAAGAGAAACAAAAGCTGTAATACTACAAGTGGCCAGAGCACCCTAATAGAATTCACTATCTCTTTAAAGATGTTTTAAGAAAGATATCAGCTCCCGCTTTATCTAACAACAGAAATTGTTTAAAATTTTTAAAAAATATTAAAACTTTTTTTTTTTCATTTAGTCTAATTCTAATTAACATTTTATATATTTCTCGGAATAATCAATTTGTGCAGATATTCTATTAAAATAAATGCTTTGTGTTTTAAAGTGTATAACCAAAACATTGTTTGGTGTTTTCACTTAATTTCCAACATTCTGAAAACATGTATTACATGAGCATTTGTAAAATGTCCCGCAAGTGACAGCTGTGTCCCGCACGTGACACGATACATTATAATTTTTTTCAACTATTAAAATTATTATTTCTCGAAGCTTTAGATATGTTTTATTTACAATGGAGCCTTGGCTTTCATTTCCTATATTTTGTTTTGTTACTGCATGATTAGTGGAGCAGAAATTCTAGCTGATTCTTAAAGAAAATTAAGAGAGGTTGACTTTAAGTGTCCCGCACGTGACACATGAAGATTAATTATATTTTAAAGTATAAAAAAGATTTACGAAAGATAAATATATGTGAAAAGCATCTTTGCACCATAAGTAAAGATTAAAAAATGCAATTGCTTCCACTTATTTAAAATCTTCTGCTCTATGACAAAATTTTGTTAAAACTATGGAGTTCATTTGTCCCGCACGTGACGGTGGAATGGCCCTCCAACGTGTATTACTGCATTTGTTTGCAACTTTTGAACTGTTTAGTCACACGTTCAAGTGTTTAGTTACACGTAACTTGACAGACCTTTTTATGTAGTCTCAGAGTGCGGGAAAACGAGAATTTTTTTGAAAACTTTTATCAAGATTAATAAATGTAAAACAAGTTTTTCGTAAATTTAAAGAAATAATCAATTTATCTCCTGTACTTTTAGATTTTTTTTTTAAATAATGAACTGCTAGTCTGATTATAAACATATTTTTCTTTTATTTAAATTTATTTTTATTTATTTTCATCTGTTTTTTTTTAAATCTAACATTAGTTTTAAAAATAAAAATGAATATAAAAGCTAATTAACTGTCATGAATTACCATAATTATTAAGGATTTAAAAAATCAATATATTCTTTAAAATGAATAACAAATATAATTTATAAAGAAAAAAATCTTACTTCATTGAAGAGAACAGTATCTTTGCGCAAAAGAAGTGTTATTTTTCCTAACATATTCTTTGAGAAAGTACTTAACTTCTTCAACATTATTCTAGATATAATTATGATGTTTTTTTTAAAAAGCTACATTTAATTTAGGAAGTAATTAAGAAGCTCTGGAAAATGTCAAGATATATATCTAGCACAATAAACTTCAACCCTCACTTGAAGATAGCAACTTGTAAAAACTTGCAAATTTTTTCATTAAACTAATTAATTTAACTCTCAATTGGTGAAAAGTATATCCCATTATTTGAAAGAAGTAGTTTGTTTTCATTTCCTCACTAAAAATCTATAAGTTACTGTTTATGTTTTTATTTCTCACCATCTACTTGTAATAAATGGCGTCTTTCAAGTTAAGTGTTAAAAGTCAAAGGAAGTTATACTTTGAGCACATTGATAAAAAGTATCATAAGTGATTTTAATTTATGATATTTTCTTTATTGAAGTGTAGGAAGAAAACGGAAATGAATAAAAATGCCAATTTAGATGCTGCACAGCACATTATTTAAATTTAACTCTAATGTGCACGTGGCTCTTCTTTTCGAAATAATGCTGTAAAAACACAACTGTAAAAGTTAATTAAAATGAGTGGATGTACAGAAAAAAAATAATATAAAAATTATTGTAGGATTTTAAAATTCAATGCAGAGGGTATTGTCAAATGATCGAAACCATTATATTCCTCCCTTATAGTACATGAAAATGACCAATAATTTTTACTTTCACGAAACACTTTTCGAGCAAAATGTGGCGTCGTATTTCATGTACGAAAAGATACTTTTTGTTAGAAACTATGACATCAACATATGGTACATAGGAATAATGTTCAAATCATATTCCAATGTATTTGAATATATTTTTATGAGTATTCAAGGATTGCATTAGCTCTCTGTGAACGCGTTTTTCTGTCAGTCGTTGTGACGTCGCGTTACTTGTCGCTCGCCAATTTGTCGAAAACTATGGCCTGTAGAAGTACAATTCTTTAAACTTTTTCAATGACCTCCCAGTAAGAATTTTGACTATTCAGAGTCGTTTGTAATCTAGATCGGACATCCTGGACAAATAAATAAATCAATAAATACATAAACATAAGCCGCATTTAAAAGGCACCTAAATTTAAGTATACATATTGTACAAAGCACCTAAATTGATATTTTTATTCATCTATACTTTCGTTGCTGCGCATAAACAACGGACACTGAAATGATTTTAACGCACTTTCATCACAATGCTTGAACAAATCGTAAGCTTGCGTGATTTTATTAAACAACTTTAATGAATGTCACAATTTATCACTTAATTCATAAAAACTCATCAAGGAAAACATTAAACAAACTTATAACTTTCTAGTAAGAACTTTCTTTCAAATAAAGAAGGAAATATTCTTAACAAATTCAGTAAACTAATAAGTTAAATAAAAAAAGCTCGCAATTTTTCACAAGTTGCTTTCTTTTAATGTGGGTTAAAGTATATTATGCCAAAATTATGTCTTGACATTTTCAGGAGTTTCTTAATTACTTTCCTAAATTAAATGTTGTTACTCTTTCAATAAAAATAACATAACTACATCACAAAGAATAATGAGGAATGTAAGTATTTCCCACGAAAAGAATTAAGAGAAATTAATTTTTCTTTAAGGGAAGATACTGTTCTCTTTTGCTCCCGCAAGAAATGATATGTTTTGATTCTTTATATTTTAAAGTTTATATCTATGTCGAAGCGTACATTTCATTTATCTTTTGATAAATTAAACTAATTAATGTATAGAGTTTGCATAAAATAGCCTTAGGTGTTCATCGCCACACAATTTGATGCACTTAAACATTGGAGCGTGATGTTTTAATTTCCAAAGAAAATATTTTACCATCATGTAGTGATAAAGAAAATAATAAAAAAAAACTATGTGCACACATAGTTTTTTTCATAGGTTTTTTTAAAAATTTCTAATGGCAGATTTATGAAGTTGCAGCAAATAACAGGTGATAAGAAAAAAACACAAAATTGATTTTAAAAAAAAAAGCTCCAACAAGAATTCGTCAATCTAACATAAATCTGGTCTCCCAGTACCGCTCGGTCTGGGAAGTCCGGCGAAGCGCAGGGCAGCGAAGTAGATGCCCAATGTCCACGTCTTGTACAAGGCTATACAGGGTGCATATTGGGGTAGATACAGTTTCAAATTTATAGAGATGTTTTCGAAGCCAGTCGGTGTGCAGGCGGAACTCGGCAACCGCTCTGCGTCTTGGGCCTTTACATAAAATCGAGATAGCGTCCTTCCACGACTTGAGGGATACATGGTTAAAAAGGTCTTTACGAGCTCGAGCTTGAATATATTTTTAAACAAGATGTTTAGTAGCACAGAAGGGCACAGGACAAAAGAAATTATGTGCAATCAAAGAGCCCTTCTTGGCCAGATAGCCAGCCTTTTCATCACCGGGTACCCCACATTGGGCAGGAACCCACTGGAGAACAATCGTTTCCTCAAATGACGCCAAGCTCTCAAGGTGACGTCGACAGTTTAATACGTCCTGTGTTAAGAGATTTTTTTTTTCAGAATTCATAGCTGTAAGATCAGCCCTAGAATCACAAAGGATGAGTGCTCTTGAAAATTTATTCAGATAGCAGTGAAGTTGGCATAGTGCTGTGCGGATTGCAACAACTTCACCGTCAAAAGCAGTGCCTCGCCCAAAAAAAACTGTCGTTCAGAAAAACTGGCAAAAAATGATAGAGTTTTTCTTTGACAGCAAAGAATACATAGGTATTTTTTGGAAATTTCAGTTTAAGGGGTTGACTAGAGAGTGGTGGTTGGGGTAAAAGTTATATCGTTATTATACAAACAAAGTGCAAACGGATCTCAGAGAGGCATTAGAAATAAGATAACGCGATACAAGATCGCCCGTGTGTGACACGGACATGTGCAAATTTTCCGGTAACTTTCGGCCGTGTCAGACACGTAGCAAATGCGTTTAGTGGTTAATCATTCGAGAGCCATGATTCTCATAATAGTACCGTCCGTATTACTTTTAGTTACCCGTTGACACAGGTCAAGATTAATCCGGGCATGTTTCACATTTGTGTTTTGTGCTAAAACGATTGCATTCAGGTTCACAATGAAACCCAAATGAATTTTTAACTGAAGAACTCCCTGAAGAAAGCATAACTATGTCTTTAAATTTCTAGCAAGATCTCGGCTAACCTCGTTCCAAAGAAAAAAAACATCGGGATAATATAATTATCTTTTCTCATATAAGTATGGCTATTTCTTGAACCACAGTTCTCAGTGGTCTATCACCAGTCAACATAAGCATGACACCTTTTGGGGTGGTCTTTACTGCTCTTGAAATAATACATAAGGACTGATTTTGGACTTGGAAAGTATCGAGAGCAGTTCCTTAAGCCACAAAATGTGGTTCACAGTAATAAGGCATATCTGTTAAGTTACGTTAGTACTCGTTAAACAGTTACCAATTAAGTTTCTTGGTAACAATTCCATTTAAAACTTCTTTTTTTCTGTAATCGAGATCTGTAAAAATACAGAGAAAGAATATTGTAGGTTACGCACTTCAACGTAGACCAATCCAAACTCTGGTCCAAACCCAGAAGCATCTTTGGCCGAGTGGTCTAAAGTACCGGAACCCCAATACAATGACCTCGACCATCCATCTTCGGCTTCGTGTGCCGGAAATGGTGCTTCAGATCACTCATAGATGGTGGCTACTATTTCAAATTTTCCATTTTTTTACATATCTATGAAAACATGCAGTTAACTACAGTCAACTCTGATGGCTGCACATCAATGGTTCAAAAATTGCTTTTATTCATTTTTGTCCTCCTAAATCAGCGTTTCTCAACCTTTCAGTATTCCTGGTCCAATTTTCTATCAAAATTTTCTTCGCGCCCCCCCCCCCTTACCGTAAAATGTATAAAACAATAATGTATATGAGTACTGATTCTATTTTTGAACTATTTTTAACTAACTGCCAAAGCAAGAATAAAAACAAGTCATTGTAGTAATAAAATTAATTTGATAAATAATCACTATTTGAATTTTGGGCAGGAGTAGAGGATAATTTTTCTGCTCTAAAAACAAGGGGATTTCGCATTCTATTACCACTTTAAACATTCTCAACAACTTTTGCGAAACTGGATTTTCTGCTGTGGCTTCTTTGAAGACAAAGTATAGATCTCGGCTAAATATGGAAAAAACTGAGGGTGGCAGTTTCTAATAGTAAGCCTTCCTTCGAAAAACTTGGCTTTGAAAGAAGGCCCAAGGAAGTTACTAATAATTATTAAACTTGTTTTTAATTTTGTACGTTTTGATTAAGAAAGTTTTAATTTAGTAATTTGTTTTACTTTAATAAGTTATTAAATATGTCGAAATGTATTTTGTTTTCTATGTGTATGTGTGCCTTCCTTTCAGTCAGTTAATCAATTCTTTAAAGTAATGTTTTCTCTTGGATATTCTCGCGTCCCCCTTCTCGTTTACCAGCCCCAGACAGGTTGAGAATCGCTGTCCTAAACTGATATTTATTCTGACATAATGACAGTTTTGTTCACCCTGTAACACAACATAAGATGCATAATGAGCAAAGCTTTTTTTAGCAGTTCTGTAAAAACAAAAACAAAAAATGTATCTCGATAAAATTCTTACTAATTTAATATTCAACTGTCAAATTATTTCTCAGAATTTGGTTTCGGCGGATTTTTACTTCTTGTTATTCAGCATTATTGTTAGCTAAAATTAATAAATATTATTATTAATTTATTTTCCGGTTAAATAAGTAATTTGAGTATGAGTGCCTTGAAGAAAGAAAGATGTCAGTTTCAAACATCACCTTTGAGCCATTTAATTCAAGTCATGATTCCTTATAAAATTATGCACAATTTAAAGATTAAAAATTTTCATTCTCACAAAAGAAAAATATGCTGAGATCAATTAAATGAAGTTTTTACTGAGATGGCAAAATAAATAAATAAATAAATGAAGTAGATGCAATTAACAACTAATATAATTCACTGAAGGAAAATTGATGCGAAGATTTCACATTTCTTGTAAGAAGTGAAGTAAATGAAGCGTTTTCTTGTTCGAAAATTTTCAGACAATCAATGCATTGTGATAAATATTGTTTTCCCTTAAAAATGAGTAAGCTTTGATGAAGCAGCAACTTGCACATAGCTCGTCATTTCTTTTCCTTTTAAAATTTAAATTATAATTTTTCGTGCCAGAAAGGGCGATTCAGCTCACTCAGAGACGGTGACACTGCCGCGGCACATCGTTTTTTTTGTGTTGTTTTTTTTTTTTTTTTTTTTTTTTTCACTTTCGGTATCTTTAGTCTTTGGTAATTTTTTTCTGTTACGGACTCTTGGGTACTTCATTGCTGTCAATTTATATATTATTATTCTGAATCTTATTATTTCACCAATAATTTAAAACAGTAAAGTATTTTTTTTCATTATAATATGTAATAAAATATATGTGTGTGTATGTGTATACAGCCATAATACTTTAGTAAAGTCCTTAATATTTTTTTTAAATATTTTATTTAGCTGAAAAACAGACGAAACCCCTCCCCCTCCCCCACCTCCCACCCCCCCAAAAAAAAAGAAACCTCACAAAGCAAAATCCTACTCTAAAAAATCAGAGCTATTCCTTTTTCGAAATGAAACCATTTGTATCAGTCTCATTTTTCAACCTCTAGCATTTCATTTAACGTTAGTCATTTTCATTACATAAAAGCTTTTCACTATTCTCCTGCTGATTTTTTTTTTTTTTTGCAGGTAAGCTGAATACTTCTGTTTCATAAGTCTGGGTACTATTCTGAACTTAAAAACTGAGCAATAACTTATAAAGAATGGTTTCAGGGATTAAAAATGAAAAGTTCTCGATACATTTTTTCTTTGATGGGATACAACTTTAGTTCCATTTAAGGGAACCCATTATGATACACATTATTATTAATTTAAAATGACAGTATAGGACACATATCATTGTATATTGCCATCCCCCCCCCCTTTTATTACCAGCACTATTTCTTCCTTTTTTTTCTTTTTCAAACTCACGTGTCTTAGGTTTTTTTTATTATTTTCACTCTTTTCTGATTCTAAGTAAATGACATCGAGTGCTGTGAACTTTTGTGCAGCTCTAACATTTAAGTAAGCTCTAATCTTTTCCTCTGTTCTGAGGAACGGAAATTTTTTTACAAGTATAAAAGAACGTTTATCAGTATTTCCACTCTTAAATGAAGTAATGATTTATTTTCAATATAGTGTTGTTTTTTTCAAAATGCGTTCCATGTTTTGTTTTCTTCATGTATTGTGATGTACCGTTATGCTTGAAAGCTAGTCGTTCTAAATGCTGATTATGAGAGCTTCATTCTTTGCAAAACTTTCCTTATAAACATAGACTTTAAAAGACGAGCAATTTTAATTGTGACTTTTATAACTACCAGGTAACTTTGATTTAATAATTTTTATTCATTTTTTTAGCTTACTGTCCCGTGAAAGTAAATAATAATAATAATGATAATATAATAAAGTATGAAAGAGCGCCTAATATATCTAAAAAATATCGTTATAAATAAAGAAAAGTGAAAAATGAGTCAAGTAATTAAATGAAGATTGAAAGAAAAAATGAAAATAGGGTTTTTTTGCGATGGGGAAAATGTATGTCTGTCGGTCTGCCCTCCCTCCCCCCCCCCCCCCCAAATAACTTTTGAGAAAATTGTCCGATTCGATTTTTTTTATCTTTTTGCAATTGAAATATCTCGGCGAGAACATCTCATTTCCCTATTTTGCTTTTTAATTTGAACAATTTTTCATTCAATTTCGAAAAGTTCAAAAATCTTAACATTAACGCGTATGGGTACAATTGAAGCAAATTATGTAAACTCTGGGCATACGATAGAAGTTCCCATGCTTATTAGAAGAAGCTTTTGACATGAAATAATTTTTTGATTTGAGCAATTTTTATTCTTTGGAACAGTTCAAAAAATTAACACATCCCCTGTGTAGAAACTTCAATCCTATATAGATCCTGACCTAGTAGACGGATTTGCTTGGAACAAACTTTACCGAAAAGAATGTTATGACGTAGAACATATGCAGATACGAAGTTCAAAAAAGACTAAACGAGCCTATTTTGCTTATGAAGTTGTTTCACCGAATTTTTAACGATATTTCTGAATGAATGAATGAATAAATGAATGAGGGAAAGAATTAATGAATAAATGGGTGAATAAATACAAGAAATGTAAATGAATGAAAGAATGAATAAATGAATGAGTAAATGAATGAATAAGTATTTACCGAAAAAAAAAAAGGTATATTTATGGTAATTAAGCACTAAAGTTAAGTAAGAGATATATTCTAAATTTAAAGTTGAGTGTGTAGGGGAAAGTAGGCTCGTCTATTTCTAGACAGAACTTCTTGTTTTATCTGCGAATTATAAAAATGTTTGCTTGTAATGGGGGGCTGGTAGGCTCCGTACAATTTGCAAACCAAATGCATTCCGCCGGGACTCGCAACCATTATTTCATGTGGCTTCATTATTGGCGAATTTCATTCGCTACTTGAGAATTTTAACGCCCAGCTTCCCTTTAAATGGCGGCACCAGGGCTCTAACAAAACTATAAAAATGTAATTTTTACCTTAAGGTGTAGCTACCCTCAGAAATTGTTGTAATAGACATATGTCTTTTAACTTTGGTTTGTACATAACATATACCATTGAAAATATTTTCAATAAGTAAATAATCGTTCACATTCCTACCACCAGGTAAAAAACTTTTTGCGTCTTAATCAATTGCAAATCTCTTCACCAAGTTGCTGGTGCTTTCGCGATGCCGTTTTATACTCAATAACTCCCCTTTGAACAAACAGAGTGCTCATTCAACAATTTTATGAAATAAAAACAAAGTTTTTTATTTGCTTTTTGTTCTTCATGAGTCCTCTTCTTACCTTGTGTTAAAAAGTGTAAGTATGTACCAAGTTTTAATGACATACGTTAATTCAAACACGCTCTACGTTTGTAGCATTTTTATGTATGCTGTGGCCTTTTTTGCTTTGTTGTAATTAGTATTCCTTTTTTACTTTGTGTACTTTCAACTGGGTTCGCTTGGTGCTTTATTATTGGTGCCTTCCCGGTTACTTCTACTTCCACTTCTAGGCTGCCTTTATTCTCATTGGTTTGTAGGTAAATCTTAGGCTATATAAGCCGTGATTTTGTTGTTTCGTCTGCTTCATTTGGATGCTTTTGCATATAGATGCTCCAATATTGCATTGAAAAAGAGATTCCAAGCAATCCCGAAACATATGTTGGAATTTTAATGTTCATTTGTACTTTCTTAACGTGATTTTTTTTTTTTTTTCAGTTTGAAAATTTATTACAGTTCTAAATCTTGGTAGGATGAAGTGTTACTGTATTTGGGTAATAAAACCCTAGTTTTTAAATTATTCGTTTTTATCTTTTTGAGGAATAATGAGTTTTTATTTTCAAAATACCTAAATTAAAGATTAGTGCTTTAAATGCAAAAGATACTGAAAGCCTTATTACGAAACTATATCCATTTAAACGACAATTCAGAAGGGAAGGTTCAGAAGAGGAAATATTCATATCTAGAGAAAAATAAAAATGAAATAGATTTGAGCGGAATGCATACGTTAAAATATATTACTCCTACGCAGAGCAAAACTTAGCTTCTCAAAAGAAAATATTTTTTGAAAGTCTTTTCATGAGAAAGTTTTTACACTAAACAAATATTAAAGTGAAAATGTCAGTAAATACCCTACTTCTACACTGTCTATATTAAATTGTCAAACGTGTATTCTGTATAACATACAGTTGCCTCATCCATTTCTGAACAGATTCATAATAATATATTCGAAACATGATCCTTCCAGAGTTATTGATCTTACATAAATCAAAATTTAACAGCAGCAGGAAACAACATGACTGAGGCTAATATATTATCAAGTGTTTAAGTGTTATGATCATTCAATATGGTTTAAGGTATTTTTTGTCTTTACAAATAAAATAAGTTTAAAGGAACATAGTATTCCCCCCCCCCCCCAAATAATTTGAAAGTCCCTCTATTTATAGAATCAAAAAAATAACATAAAGATCAGCGCTCTGGAAGATATGTGCTTCGTATTTTCGAATTATTTATGGTTTTCTAAGACAGTTTAGTTGTTTAGTAAATCAGTATAGAAAAACAGATGAATTATTATTTTTGTTTATTTAGCTAAAATAAATTACTTATTGCAACCCAGGTTTAAACACGCATAATTAAAAAAAAATTTCATTGAAATATAATAGTTACAGAATTTTGTTTCCTTATTTAATCTGAAATCTTTGAGTTTTCAGCGATTTTTTACCCAAGAGAATTGTAGCCAATAGTTACTATTTATTCTGAGTTATTGAACTTATGTTTATAAAAATTTAAACGTAAACAACATCTAAAAGTTCAATAAAATGTGTAAACAGGATATGAGAAGAACTTAAATATTAATTCAATGGTAAAAGTTGCCTGTTATTATTTATCAAACAATGAATTTCTTCGAAACAAACCATTAACGGAACCAGCGTATTTGCGACTAATGTAATTTATAAGTATTAACCACTTGCGTTGTCAAAAAATACACCGACGCGTGTACCAGAAGGGTACAGTGTAACGCGCTGAGACGCGTCACACAGTGATCGATGCCACAGAAAAATTGGAGAAACATTTATATTTTCTAAACTAATTTATTTTCGGTAAAGGGATTTTAATAGTTTTTGGAAGGGAATATCGAGCGTCAATTGATTATAAAATTATACGACTATAAATGTTAAATGTATTTTAATAATCATGTTAAGTTTTTGTTTCTATGACAACCACATGGCGACGTAGGTATAGGGTTGCCAGGCGTCCGGACATAGTTAGGCTTTTTGATTACGTGTCCTGCCAAAATTAACGTTTTTTAGGCTTTTTACATTTCGCATTGACAGATTTGGCATTCGGTTTTATATATATTTCATTAGAATTTAACAAGATTTATGGTAAAATTCAAAAAACTTGATTTTACATACAATTTTTTTGTCGTACCTATGATTCTGAGACACAAATCCTCAATAATGTAGAGTGTCCGGCCTTTTTATACAAATGTCGGCCAAACGGGCTGGTCTGTCCGGCCATTAGGTTTGGCTACCTGTCAACCCTACGTGCATGCCACGCCGTTGGTGATTCCGTGACAAAAGCATTACGACGTGCATAGCGCGTCTTCCCAAAGCAAGTGGTTAAATCGCAATAAAAGTAAATAAATCATTTAAGGAGTCATTCATCACCAACTCTATGCCCGCGGGCACCATGGCGCCCGTAGATCGGTCTAGTGCGCCCACTGCTTGTGCCCAACGATAAAATAATTCAGTTTTCCATTTTAAAAGAGAGCATTTAGAAACACTAGAGAAAATTAATAAAAGGTAGAGTACATTAATAAATGTTGACTTATCAACATTTGTCACAAACCCCTAAATGATTCAAGATCAATTTGAAAAGCGCTTTCAACTATTTAATATCATCGAGCCCATGGTCACATTTTTTGTAAACCCTTTTACCAACTAAATATACGTAACCGAAATAGCAACATACAATTCAGAATTCTTTCAAGTAAGGCGAGAAGAAGTGGAGATAGAAATTTTGGATCATCAGAATGACCTTATCTTCAAATTTATTATATGAGATGAGAAATTCTGAAATATAGTTGACAGAAATAAATCTTCATTCTTAAAGATAGCAGCATATAGTGGTGCGCCCAGAAACCCCCCGCACCTGCCATTTTCTGGCCTATCGTATTTTTAGATGCCCCCGAGTGCAAGCCCTCGGGAGCAAATGGGGTTCCGGGAGAGCTCGACCAACCGCAAATTTATGAAAACCATTTCAAAAAAAAAAAAAAAATACAGGTTATTGTAAAACACTAAATCACAGTAGAATGCAAAACTTTAAGAGTATGCATTAAGCGCTATATGACATGTGACAACAATGAGAAACCGTGCAACACTATAAAAAAGTACCAAAATCAATCATACAATATCAAAACAATGTGAAATGGTACACTCAAAAATATTCACAAAAACAAAGGAAGATAATAGCCAAAACTTAGACAAACACTAAGTTCCCTGAAATAGATACCCCTCGCTTGATAAATGCAAAAACAAAGAAGCAAGGAGGGAGCGTGCATGGGGATGCTGGAACGCGTTACACAAATAGCTTGAATGGGTGAAATTTGGCTGCTAGCCCGAATATGATACTTACTGGCTAAAGGGCAATGAAAAACATAGGGGTCAGGCGTACCCATCGCTTCACAGGAGCAATAAGGAGAATCAGAAAGAGCAAAGCGATGAAGATAGCTCGGGAAAGGGCTATGGCCAGAAACCAGGACTGTTTCAAAACGTTGGCTGACCCTTGGAGAAAAACGAACGATTGGAAAGAATTCAAAAACCCGGCGACCAGTATCCGCCTCGTTCCAGCGGTACTGCCAATCCTCTCTAGTTTTGGCTCTAATTTGTTGTATGAAATTGGATTTAGGAAGGGGAAGGGCCGTGTAGGGTAAAAATGCGGGATCCTCACCTGCCGTACGAGCTAATTGGTCAGCTTTGTCATTTCCCACATTCCCTGAATGACCCTTGACCCAGTGAATTGAAATTCTAGGATTCGAAATTAGCATGCTTTGTACTGAATTTACTAGAGGACTGCGCTGAAGTGGGTCTTTGATAGAAAGGATAGCAGCCTGACTGTCTGAAAATATTTGAACGTTAGAGGATGGAATTGTGAGCGACAGGTTCGCCGCTGACTTAATAGCAAAAAGTTCCGCCTGAAAAATTGAATTACCAACAGCATGCCTCATTGCACACTCCCCCACTGCACGGTGTCCCTTGTACTGAACCACCGCCGAAGCCACGCCGACGGGCGTTTTGGATCCGTCGGTATAAAAACGATTAAATGATAAAGATGGGGGGGTCACGGTCAGCACTGCAAGGATAGTCAGAAATTTGCACCCACGAACGCTGAAACCATTTTGGTGCCGCGTGTTCATACAAAGAGGGATCGAATGTTACCCCATCTAACACGATGGTCCTCCTCTCTACATAGAACTGGGTGAGCCAGATCTTCTCCCTTATTGTCAGGTCTATAGGGGGCACTCCCGCCAGAATGTATAGTGCTGAGTGGGGGCACGTTGCATACGCCCCGGTTACTGAGAGCAGTGCTCTGCGTTGGAGAGTGAAAACCTTTTTAGTCTGGCGGACTGTTAGAGTGCGTCCCCACAGTCCCGACGCATAAAAGAGAGACGTCTCAAAGACCTGTTAATAGATGAGGATCCGTTGGCGAATTTTCAAGCCCCAGTTATCACCCGCGAGACGCTGGAGACCACTTTGAATGAAAATTGCTTTATTCCTTATGTAATCAATGTGTGCATCCCAAGTCAAAAATTGGTTAAATACCATGCCCAAATATTTTAAAGTAGGGCTTCGTTTAATTGATAAATCACCGATGCGTAAGTATGGTGGTCGCACCAGGTCCCGCGGTACCTTGAAAACCAATACCCTTGACTTGCTGCCCGAGGCCTCGAGGTCGTGCTCCCTCAACCAAGCATCCAGTAAAGAAAGAGAAAAGCGACCATTAGCCTCCAGCAGTTGGTTCGTGCGGCCATGAATTAGCAGAAGAAAGTCGTCCGCGAAGGCCTGTATTTTAGTGTGACCGGGACAGTCAATGGAAAGGAGCGATGCTGCCACCAAGTTCCATAGCTCCGGACCACTACAGGAACCCTGCGGGCAACCCTTCCATTGTGATGTCCAAACGCAGCCGGAGGAGGTTTGAGCATAAACTGTGCGTTCGGATAAGAAACTGGCAAAAAGGTTCAAGACAGCCGGGTCGAAATTACACGAAGACATATACTGTAGGGGGGGGGGGTACCCAAGGGAGATTGTCGAAGGCCGACACAATGTCAACCGACACTGCCGCCATTAGGGATTCAGAGCTGATACCTTGCAATAGGTTATTGTAGAAGTGAAAAAGGGCGTGCTCGGTCGAGCGCCGAGGTACGAAGCCAAACTGCAGTGGATGATGTAGGTTATTAAGGGATAAGTGGCTCTGAAGACGAGAAAGCATTAGTTTTTCAAGAATCTTTGAGATTGTGGGGAGAAGGACTATAGGCCTGTAGGAGGCAAAGCTCGAAGGGTCCTTACCATTCTTTAAAAATAAAATGAGAACACCTTCCTTAAATGCTGGAGGGAAATAGGCAAGCTGTAAACATAAATTGAATAAAGTACAAAGGAAATCAGGGAAAGTCGAATGGAAAGTTGACCAAATAACTCCGTCCAAGCCGTCACGACCCGGGGCCTTCTTGCGTGGGAGGAGGCGGACCGCCCTGTCAACCTCGGGCTGCGTAAAAGGTGCGGATACCCTCGCAGTGCTGATTTCTGGTTGAAGTGACTTAGGGGTAACAGTAGGAGCAGGATAAAAATGATTTAGAACAGATTTGCAAAACGTCTCCTCTGGGGTTGAGGAAGGAAAACGCTCCCTGATTGCTGCGGGAGTAAAGACTTTACCAAAAGATACGCGATACGGTTTGCCAAAGGACTCCGAGCAGTTTGTGCAGAAACGTTGCCAGGCCGCTCTCTTTGTTGATCTCACTAGTTTCTTGAAAATGGCCAGGGCATTGCTGTACGCCGTTTTGTAGGCTGGCTTAAGTAGAGGGTCCGCACAGCGTTGAAATCTTTTACGAGCAGCGTAGACCCTCTTCTTATGAATAGTTAGAGATTCATTCCACCAGGTGGACGGGGAATGTGGTGCGAAAAGTTTTTTCCTAAAAGTTTGATCCGCGCAGCCCTGTAAATTTTCAGTGAGGCCGGTGTACAGCCTGTACAGGCCTTCCCTAGTTTTAACAGAATTTAACAATGCAACAAAAGGATAAATCTTATTTGATATTAACTTTTTAAATTTATCTCCCTTATAATTTGTATTATATCTTAAGAAACGCGAATGTGAAAACGGAGCGTCTAAAACAATTTTAATGAACTTGTGATCACTGAGTGAGATCTCTTCAGAGACCGACCAAGACACCGGCACAGGCAAAAATCTCGCCAGGGTCAAGTCGGGCCAACCCTTAGCATGGGGCGTCTCGAAAGTCGGGGGAAAATTTTGTGAATTTAAAACCATTAGGTTATGTAAAGCAATAAAATCAAGAAGACTCTCTTCCCTTTCCTCATTTTTCCTGTATCCCCAACTGCGGGAACGAGCATTAAAGTCGCCCGCGAGGATCACAGGCGCAGAGGAAAGAGCCAGAAGGAAAGTGTTCAGTTCCGACAAAAGAGGTTCCAGGGGCTCAAGGGGGGAAGCGTATGCCGAAATTAATACGAGAGGGCCGTCCTTGACCATGATTTTTGCTGCGACGAAGTCATGTGCCTGGTACGTTGAATAAGGACAAATCACACCAGAGGGAAATAACAGAGCTGCACGACCACTGCCCGACAGAAAACGGCCCCAGCCAGAAGGAATACAAGAGACCTGACCGTGCATCAGGTATGGCTCCTGAGCCAAAATTACATGTACTTTGTCCCTGTTAGCAACTACAGAAACATGGGAAGTTGGTGCTCTACCGCGCTGCAAATTAATTTGGAGAAGACTAAGTGCCGGGGCCGTCGACGTACAGTAAGTGGGTGGAGCAGCAGTATTAAAATCGGAAATACACAAATTTACATTACATATATTATCAGAGGATGAACGCAAAACAAAAGAATCAACAGAATTTAAATCGATTATATCCATATTATTATAATTGATATTACGTTTCAAAGTATTGTAACGTCTTGATGACTTGTATATATGCCGAGTGGTAAAGCATGACTTCGATGGTAAAACTTAAGGTATCCGAACACGTTGAAATGGTCATTTTTGACCAAATGTCACAAATTTTTTTAATAATTTTATTGGATTAATCACTTCTTTAGCTTTCCAAAACTGGTTCGTTTTTGTCTCTACGCTAATAAGAAGTCGAGATATCGGTCATTAAAGCAAGATCGGAAAACCGGAAATGAAGTTTGAAAAGACCGGAAGTGAGTATTTAAAGGGCCGGGAATCTGTCAAAACAAAGTTGAGGTCAGAGTTTATTTATAAATATGACTTTAGTAATTTAATAGCAATTAATTTTTATGATAAAAACAGTTTGTAATCATTAAATAATTGTGTGGCAGCATAAAATTACTTGACATATTGGCAACAATAGTTTGTTTACATCGTGTTTTCTCATCGCCCTGAAAGTTGTTATTGTTCAGTTTCGCTCTTACTGTTTAGCTGCTTATATTTAATTGTTTAACTATTCATACGTCATAGTTAAAGCTCTTTATTTAGATTTCATATAAATTTCTAAAATGGGGAGTAAAAAGAATCGGAACTATGCTCCTAAAAAAAAGTTTCGAGGGAATCAATACAGCAATTCAGTTTCCAAAAAATATGAGGATAATGGAACTGCACCGACAGTGAGTGAAACAAAATTAAATTCTGATTCTTCACAAATGGCTATTCCTGACGCATCAGAGAAAAATGTTATATTCAACTTGCAAATATTGAATGACGTTTTTTCATATTTATGCTGTCCCATCTGTTTACAAAGTAATTTAAATCTGATGGAGGAATCTGTGTTTGGGCTAGCTACCAACATGACACTTAAATGTATAAACTGTGATTTTATGAAGTCATTCTGCACAAGTTCAAAAATTAACAAAGGGCATACTATTAACACTGCATTTGTGTTTGCTTTACGAATAATAGGTAGAGGTTATTCTGCTGCAACAAAACTATGCTCTGCTCTTGATTTAAATGCCCCTTCAAAAACAGCGTTCAGATCCATTGAACAGAAATTGGGATCTGCTGCTTCTGATGTTGCCTGTGAAGTTATGAATAAAGCCGCTACTGAAATTATAGAAGAAAAAGGTGGAATTAGGGAAGAAGAAGGTGACACTGTTAAGTGCGGTGTGTCTGTTGATGGCAGTTGGCAACGAAGAGGTTATTCTTCGCTAAATGGATGTGTAACTGCCATATCCATTGATAGTGGCAAAGTACTTGACATTGAGATAATGTCAAAAATGTGCAGACTTTGTGAGAATAGAAAATTTAAAAAGCCGTCTCATAATTGTGAAAAGCACATAGGGTCATCTGGTTCGATGGAACCTATTGGAGCTTATAGAATTTTTGAACGATCTACAAAAGCACGACAATTGCATTATGAACATTTCTATGGTGATGGAGATTCAAAAGCTTATGATGCTGTGAAAGACATTTATGGAAAAAATACTGTCTCTAAGTATGAATGCATAGGGTACATTCAAAAGCGTGTGGGTACAAGGCTGCGAAATCTGAAAAAGAAACAGAAAGGTATCGGGGGAAGAGGAAAGCTGACAGATGCTTTTATTGACAAGCTACAAAACTATTACGGGATTGCAATAAGAAGCAATACAAATAATTTAGAAGGGATGCAAAGTTCTGTGATTGCAGTGTTTTTCCACTGTTGCTCAAATGCAAAACAATCTTTTCATGGCCAATGCCCCGCTGGATCTGACAGTTGGTGCAAATATCAACGAGCCATTGCCATGGGTAAAAAGTATGAGGAAAAATCCAAAGGTCTTTCAAAGAACATCATGAATATTGTTAAACCTCATTATATGAAACTTTGCGACCAATCATTACTGAAAAAATGCCTCCATGGCAAAACCCAGAACGGAAACGAAAGTTTCAATGGCATTTTATGGAAGTTTGTTCCGAAGGAAGTGTTCGTCGAGAGCAAGACTTTGAAATTAGGAGCGTATCTAACTGTGATTCAATTTAATGCAGGTTTTAAAGGGCTAATTGATGTTTTAAAAGCTACTGGCATTCAACTTGGTGCACATGGAGTTAAAGGTTTCCTTGCGATTGATGAAGAACGGGTGAGGGAATCGAGACGGCATTCTTTGCCAAATGTGAAAGTCTCTCGAAAGAAAAATAGACAAATAAAAAAAGGAAGAATAGCAAAATCTGAACAAGAAGAGGGCATTACTTATAAATGTGGGGAATTTTAATTTGTAAGTCGTAATTTAAAGAGTTACTTAGTAAATTAGTTTATTACTTAGCCAATGTGTTTGTCGCATGTATGGCATTTTTTATATTATAATTCTTCCACGAAAAACCTAATTATTTCAACTTCATAAAAGTGAAAATGTGTGTTTTTTGTTTACATATTGCTTTTTAGGAGGTCTATCAAAACGAAAAATCAATTGTGAATAATTCTGAAAATATATTATTGAATTGATGAATTGTGAGTATTTCTGTGTTGGCGAGTTTCATCACCAAGTACAAAAAAAAGCCTAAATATTAAAAAATTAAATAAATAAAGTTCAAATGTGCTAAATATATGTAAAAGCAAAGCATGGGCTATTATTGTGTTGAATTTTATATTTTTATGGGCATAATATATGGTAAAAATATGAAAGTCTAAACTTAAAATGCATTTTTCTCAAAATGAGTTTTTACGTAAAATTTGCTCGTTTCAAAAATGATAACTCAAAATATACTCATCCTATTTTTATGAAACTTGGCACACTGTATCTCTATATTAGCTGCTAGGGCATATACCAAAATCTTAATCATAACTGCAATAGTTTGCTATTTATGGTCCGTCTATGAAGTATCGAAGTAGCAAATTTGCCAAAAATCTTACTATTAATGCTTCGATGAGCTCTAAAAAATTTTCTTTACAATATATCCTCAAAATTGTTGGTATATGCCCTAGATGAGTGTCAGTAAGTTAATTTTGAGTTATTTTTGTTTTGTTAAATTCAAAAATATAATTTGTAGCATTTTTCAAAATTTTGGATTTTTCGTTTAAAATTTTACTAATAATTACAAGTTTTATAAAATTTTGCATGAATATTTTTTAAAATGTTAGTTAATTTCTGATTTTTACTGCAACTACATCGAAAAAAATAATAACAATGTTTCTAAACATAGTTTTTCTAAAAAAGTGCTCCGAACGTGTTCGGATACCTTAACACGATTTTATTTACATATTATTTACAGCTTCATCAAAACTTAGGGTTGGTAGACAGTGAACGAGGTCGGACGGAACACGTCCGTTTCTCTCCTCGTCAAAAGATGTTCTCCTCGAACTCCGAATTTTCCTACTTTTCCTTACATGTCCGTTGGCCAGGACTCCGGAAACTGCCCAGCCCCCTTTCCAGATAAAATCGAGAGGGATGCGGCCGCCCCTTTTGTCGGCGGGCACACAACCCTGGGAACGGAAATAGTTTTTGGGCTAAACGGATGCCAGAGGTCAGGGGCCAAATTCGGACGGACAAAGTCAGCAAGCATCTGGATTTTTGAAGTATTATTTTTCTCGACGCCGATAACATGAAAGGGGACCGAGGAGAAAGTGGATACGTCGGAACGAGGCAAAAAAGGACCGGATGCCCCTTCTGACCGGATGCGGTCGCCAAGAAGACGCTGCAACTCCTCCCCCCTTCAGAAATTCAAAAATCCATGACAAAAATGAACAATTTCACACAATAAAGTAAACTTAATAAAACAAAGTATCCTTTCCTTATGAGTTGGCTGTGATACACAAGTAAACAATTGACTTGATTTTAAAGTTAATAATTTAATATTTTAATTGAAACTAATATTTTCAAAGTAAGTTAGTTATAACTAAATTTTTAAAATAATAATAACTGGTCAGTGCAGTTGCTTCAAAAAGTAACACATACTAATGTATATAAAACATTCAACACAACTAATTAAGATGTGTTTTCACACAATCATTTGCTCTAACTCTGAGCTTCTCTTAAACAAAGATCTTAAATCAATAAACACAACCAATCAATAATGAAAAGTAGAACTCAAGTATATAATTTATGATTTTAGAATCATAACTAATTCCCTTACTTTACTTTTGGCTAGCGAATAACCATGACTTTCACAACTCCAATTTTTTCACTCTTTAAACTAGAAGTTTTTCTTTTAAAACAAAAAAATAAGTAGTTGATTAAAACAAACTTTCCAGCAATAAATACACTCTCCTCATCATCCCTAGTGCAAAGATATGGGGGTACTTAATAATATTAGAATAAACTTCCTGACAAGTTGAAAATTTTCAAAGTTAATGATTAATAATAATAATAATAAAAATCAATTAACGAGCTGATTATGAATTTAACCAGTTCAGAAATTTTCTGCAATACAAACTGATACAGCATTTAAACTCTATCTGTGCTCACAATATTACATCACAGAGAAATTTTGCAAATCAGCTACATCCTGAGGATCAGAATGTTGTAAACATAAAGTACAATTACAAATACACAACACAAAATTTTCGTATCCTAAACATCAATAAAAATACTAAATAATAATAGAACTGTTTAGGGGCCTTATTTAGCTCTATGGCTAGGGAAGAGGAGCACGACTTAGTGAATCAGCATTTTTATTCTGCTTCCCTGACCGGTGGATCACAGTGAAGTTATACGGCTGCAAAGCTAATGCCCAACGCATTAGTCTGGGATTAGAGCTAGCGTTTGTGTTTAGCCAGACCAGGGGATTATGATCTGTTATGACCTTGAAAATTTGCCCATCCAGGTAATAATGCAGTTTTTTTATGCCAAAAACGATGCTGGCGCATTCCTTTTCCGTAGTACAATATTTTTTTTTCCACCTCCGAGAATTTTTTACTTAGAAAAAGTACCGGATATTCTTCATCATTTTCACCTAACTGCGTAAGCACAACTCCCATCCCAATATCTGATGCGTCTGTTTGAATAATGAATTCCTTCTTAAAATCGGGAGCGTATAGCACTGGTTTACTAGTTAGCCTCTTTTTTAGCTCTTTAAACGCTTTGTCGCATTTCTCGGTCCAATTAACCTGTTCGCGTTTTGTCTTACCCTTTAAAGCGTCTGTTAAAGGGCAGCTATAACCGAATACATCAAAATATACCGGCTATAATATCCGGCAAGCCCCAAAAACGCCCGAATTTCCGTTTTAGTTCGAGGTGTCGGAAAATTTACAACACTTAGAATTTTAGCCTCAGCAAGGGTTCGGAAACCATTTCCAACCATGTGCCCCAAGTACTTGACATGATTTTGTGCAAATTTACATTTAGATGGTTTAATGGTAAGCTTGGCCTTTGAAATTTTTTTAAGCACACAATCAAGGTGTTGGAGGTGATCTTCCCAGGTATTCGAGAAAATAGCCACATCATCCAAGTAAGGCACAGCGAATTGTTCACAGTCTTTTAATAAAATGGCCATAAGTTTACTGAAAAAGAACGGGGCGTTTTTAAGTCCGAAGGGCATGCGAAGAGGCCTGTATGTCCCAAAACTGGTAACGAAAGCCGCAAGCCTTTGAGCCTTTGGACTAAGGCCAATTTGCCAGTAACCCTTTGAAAAATCCAAGACTGATATGTAATTTGCCGCTGAAACACTTTCTACCCTTTCCTCGATATTTGGGAGTGGATAAAACTCTGTACGGATTACCTTATTTAACCGACGATAGTCTACACATGCTCTGGGGTCTTTCCCAGGAGCTTCTACAAGTATCATCGGCGAGACATAGTCGCTCTCCCCAACTTCAATTATTTTTAAGTCAAGCATCCGCTGTACTTCATTTCGTAAAATTTCGGTTTGTCTGTGCGACATTTTATAAGGTCTAGATCTTATTACTTGGTCACTAATTAAATCGATATCATGTACTACTAAATCTGCTAAGCCAGGATCATTTGAGAAACTCTTCGAATATTTGTTCAGCAAGTCTCTCAGCTGACTTACTTGTTCCGGCTCTAAACGTTCTGCTAGATTGTTTGTGCGACAAACGTCCTCAAAATCATAAATGGTAGGGTTATAACCTATATACGGAATGTCTAAATCTTGATCCGCCAACATTTCGCTATATTCATCAAACGCTAAAAAATTTACAAGTTCCGGTCGTTTATAATAAGGTTTCAGCATATTTACGTGATAAATCTGTGACCTTTCTCTTTTCCCACTTAGACCCACCACATAATTAGTTTCCGACAATTTGCTTTCAATGGTTCCGGGTCCAATCCATTGGGGTGATAATTTGTTTGGTTTCGAAGTCGCAAATATTAAAACTAAGTCACCCTCTTTAAATTCACGTTTGACGGTATTTTTGTCATACCACGTTTTCCGTTTTTCTTGTAGGGCCTCTACCTTTTGAGCGGCGGCCTCCTGACACCTTTTTAATCTATTGATTAGATTGAACACATATTCAGTTACAGGTTGGTTTAACTCCTCGGGCTCAACCCACTGCTCGTATAAAAGAGTCTCCGGAGTTCGGAGATTCTTCCCGTGAACTAGCTCCGCCGGGGTAAAGCCTAAACTTTCATGCGTCACGGTTCTTAGAGCTAACAACGCTAGAGGTAGATTTGTTTCCCAATCGGGACCAGACTCCAAACAAATAGCCCGTAAGAGCCTCTTAACCGTTCGGTGAAATCTTTCCACGGGGTTTGATTCAGGATGGCTGACAGAGCTGTGATGCACTTTAATGCCAAAACGTTCAAAAAATTCAGTCGTCAAGGCACTAGTGAACGATCTGCCCTGGTCGCACTGAATCTCATGGGGGAACCCCATACGGCTAAAAATCGTCAGCAATGCATCTATGACCGTAACCGACCCTATGTCAGTTACGGGTATAGCCTCGGGATATTTTGACGACATGCATATTGCCGTGATTATGTACCTTTCCCCACTGGGCGTCAACGGCAGGGGACCACAGGCATCTATATTTATTCGATAAAATATTTCCTGGATGACAGGAACCAATTTTAAGGGGGCTCTCCTTTTATCTTTTGGCTTCCCGGCCCTCTGACATTCATCACAGGATCGTATGAAATCCTCCATTTGCATGTGGCAGCCTGGCCAAAAAAAATACTGATTCAATTTGTCTTTGGATTTCGTCATGCCTAAATGCGCAGAAGTACCCTCGTGACAGAGAGCTTGTATTTTGTTCCGTAATTTTTCAGGGACAACAACTAATTTCTTAGTGTTACCCAAATGGTTTTCTTGCAACCTGAACAATAACCCATTTTCAACGCAATAATAATTTTTTCCTTTCGTGCCCGTATCTCTCTTTGCAAGATCAAACAAAGGTTTTAGATTAGTGCACTCCCTTTGCGCCAACTTAAAGTCGTCAGGGCTTATCTGAGCCAAAGACAATTCCGGAGAGTTTATGTTAAGTGCGGGAATTTCTAGACTCTCGCTTGGCATTACCTGTAAAGCGGGAGTTTTATCTTCTGAAACACTATTTTGCGCGGACGTACTTCCTTCATTTATTGTTAGGATCTTCTCTTTTCCACGAGCTTGCGCACGCGTCGTTACAGCATTTAGTACGGCTACCCCCGAACATTGCTTCTCAAAATTTTCTATTAAGGAGGCAGTTCTGTTGCCTAACAAATACCGGCCCTGATCCAATTCGTCTTGAATAACGGCCGCTTTCGTCTTCAGTTTTCCGAACCTTCCTTCAAGCCAAACATAAGCGAGGGGTAAACAAACCTGGTTTTTGTCTAACGGTGTTTGTAACCAAACATTTTCCCCTGTAAAATCCTCAAGATCCACATACTTTCTGGCTATCACATCAATTGTACTTCCCGTGTCGCGCAAAATTTTTATCGGATACGAATTTACAGTTCCGTCACTTATGAAAGGAGTTAATAAGTCTTCTCCTGCGAGGGTTTTCAAGTAATTGACTTTCTCTGTCACTACAGGGGATCTCTTTTTATTCTTTGGACAGGACGGCCATAAATGCGCTTCGGAATCACACCCAAAGCAGCGGGGGAAACGTCGCCGTTCAAAGTTGTCGCTGATAACACGATCCGATTTCCGAGGGGGAGACCGGTTCCGGGGTTTACCACCATATTGCAATTCTGTCTTTTTTGGGAAAGGGTTTTGGCCAGTTTTCTTTTTTTCGGAATTAGGGTTTCTAAATCTCCTGACTTCGTCGTACTTGTCTGACATTTCCGCTAACTTTGACGAAGATTTAATAGTAGCCCAATCATCTATGAAGTGGTCTTTAGCTTCAGCTGATGTTCGCTTTTTCAGTTGATCGGCTACCATTAAATCTTTCAGGCCCTCAAAATCGCCCACATCTAAGCTGTGCACCCATTCATTTAAGTAGTTCTTTAATTCGAACACATAGTCCTTCCAGGTGCTATTTTCACCTTTCTGGTGTTGTACAAATTTTTTTCGGAAGCTTTCCGCACTTAATTTATATCTCTTCAACAGCAGATTTTTTACAAAGGAATAATCCTCTGCATCCTCATCGGACTCCCGAGCAATGAGTTGCCTGATATCGAGGGGTAACAGCGGAGTTAATTGAGAGGCCCAATTATTTTCCTCCAACCCAGATCTTCTAATTTGCCGTTCGAACATTGTTAAATAGAGGGCTATGTCACTTTGTGCAGGATCAAATTTCGGGATTAGATTTTGTATATTAGGTTGCACAATTTTGATAGGGAAATTATTGGTAACTCCACTTCCAGTTAATGCGATCTGGCGATCCATTTTTGCCAGATCGAAATCTCTTTCCCTTTCCTTCTCTCTTTCCCTTTCGAGTCTAGTCTGAACAATCTCATCAGCAAAATCCTTAACTAGGTTTTCCTCGTACCTTGCATTTCCGGTGATCAAGTCGACCAAATCTATTTTTTTTAACATGGGTGTAACCTCTATACCAAGCTCTGATGCAAGATTTTGCAAATCTTCCTTTTTTAATTTATTTAAAAATGCCATACTTAAGGAATAATATCACTACAAAATTGTTTTACAACTCAAAATAAAATTATAAACAAAACAATATAGTACTCTAATTGTTTCCTTAGGGTAATTCCACATGCATTAAATTATTCTACAATTAACACACTGACATGATTTTAAAGCAATTCAAGAGAAAATGACTTTATCAAGCAAATGCACTGTTTAATTTTAGAAAATTTAACTCACAACCAACAATTTAAGAAAAAGATACTCACGTTTGACGGTTGTCCTCTCTGCAGCATTGGTAATCCTATTTGGAACACATTTTTTTTTTCACACACAAACACATACACGCGCACTGATGGATTCAGCGAAAATTTCAAATTCTATTTGACTATTCTTCGGAGAACCGGATATCTCCTACTCTCAGAAAATTGTTGAAAACGGATTTCTTCATATCAGTCAGGGTGACTGCAATATAAAAGAACTTCAACACGTAGCTGCAACACGAAATGACACGGGGAAACGAAGGTTTCCAAACTGCAAACTGGATGTTAGCAAAGCACAACAAAAAAATTTTTTTTCTTCTTTTCAGCCAGGATAGCTGCAACACGAAAGGACACGGGGAAACGGATGTTTCCTAACTGCAAACTGGATGTTCGCAAAGCACAAAAAAAATTTTCTTCTTTTCAGCTAGGGTAGCTGCAACACGAAATGACACGGGGAAACGGATGTTTCCTAACTGCAAACTGGATGTTCGCAAAGCAGAACAAATCTTTTTTTCCTCAAAACGAAAAATGAACGGAAGAAACACTTCTCGGAGCTCTCTTCCTTCGATTCAACGGCAAGGCTCACAGCAGGGTGCTGAAAGTCTCATTCACTCGGGGCGAGTATATCTTCTCTGCGGGGTGCAGAAACATCTCCTTTCGAAAGGCCAGCATTCGTTTGTCTTCATGGAGAAGGGAGAAATCGGATACTTTTTTATCACTGTCTACGCTTCGCACCGCTGAACACCAATATATAGCTGTAACGTCTTGAGGACTTGTATATATGCCGAGTGGTAAAGCATAACTTCGATGGTAAAACTTAACAAGATTTTATTTACATATTATTTACAGCTTCATCAAAACTTAGGGTTGGTAGACAGTGAACGAGGTCGGACGGAACACGTCCGTTTCTCTCCTCGTCAAAAGATGTTCTCCTCGAACTCCGAATTTTCTTACTTTTCCTTACATGTCCGTTGGCCAGGACTCCGGAAACTGCCCAGCCCCCTTTCCAGATAAAATCGAGAGGGATGCGGCCGCCCCTTTTGTCGGCGGGCACACAACCCTGGGAACGGAAATAGTTTTTGGGCTAAACGGATGCCAGAGGTCAGGGGCCAAATTCGGACGGACAAAGTCAGCAAGCATCTGGATTTTTGAAGTATTATTTTTCTCGACGCCGATAACATGAAAGGGGACCGAGGAGAAAGTGGATACGTCGGAACGAGGCAAAAAAGGACCGGATGCCCCTTCTGACCGGATGCGGTCGCCAAGAAGACGCTACAGTATTAACAAGTTGCTGATAACAAATACACTTAGAGGCAAAAGAGGGGTGATCCATAGGGAAGTTAGAACCATATTTGGAATTATGAGTCAAACAATTAGTACAGGTTGGAGACTCGGCCTTGCATTTTTGGCCGTGGTGAGATTCGGTACAGAATGCGCAATAGTGAGTTTTTTCTGTGCAGTTCGCCGCCGTGTGCCCGAACATTTGGCACTTGTAGCAGCGACGGACTCCCATGAACTCCTTGACCGTGTGAACATCCCAAAGGAAGTTCACACGCGGAGAGGACATAATTTTATGAAAGGCTAGAGGGGAACATTCAATCACCAGGCTGACATTTGAGGCCTTGCCACTCAGTTTAAATTTGAAACTGAAGTCCTTCTAGTCTACCATGCCAAATTGGGTCTCAAAGGCAGTGACTACAGTCGACCATTGTACATTCGGGTCGACATTATGGACAATGATACGAGGCAATTTTTTCCTTTGCCACCCTGGTGCGGATCATGGCCCCCAACTTGGGATGATCTTCCAGGTGGGCTCTGAGAGACTCTGAATCCTCAACCGAGGGGACGTCCACGGCCAGACCTCCCTTTCCCACATAGCGATCTCTAGAAACCCTAATACCGTCCCGCGTTGGGTCGTAATTATGTTTGAGTACCTTTTTGAGATCCCCGGAGGTTACGTTTGGTGTATCCTTGTGAGGGTAAATTAGTACTGTGCTTTCACTGCGCAAAGCTTGAGCAAATGTAGGAACAGCGGAGAGATGGTTACCATGCCCCCAACTCCGTTTCCTGGACCAACTCTTGGGAAACCCGGCCTGTGCCGACGAGAGGTGGGAAATCCCATTCCATCAGGGAGTCGGCCTGGACACCAACATCGCAGGTGACTCTCGGAGGAAGATGAGGGGAGTCCCCCGCCTACATCTGAGTACTCTGATCTTGGCTGGAGGCCCTTAAAACTGGATCCTGAGTGTTAGCAGAGTGGGGTGAAGACGACGTGCGAGAAAATTTATCCTGCAGGATATCCAACACCGTGATTAACTCGCTCCTAATCCCCGATTTAAAAAAACGCGCTGATTTGGATCCTTAGATTCAACGAGTGTTCTTAGGAACCCAAAGATCTCCTCTGTTGTGTTGACTACGGACACGTAGTCCAGGGCAGGCTGACTGGAGCTATGAAAGAAGCTTTTTAGCGGGCCAACAGTTTTGACGTTGGACTCCCCACTGCTTGAAATCAAGTCCACATTTGACGGATGGGACTGAGAAGGAAAAGAATTTAGCGCAGTGGGAGAGGGAGAGTCTCTACGTACGAGAAGTTTTCCCACGAGAGTCTGCGGAGTAGAAGTTATCCTGTTTAAAACAATTTTATGAGTGTTCCTACCGTTCTTCGACTTTTTCGCACTCATGTTTGCTCGAGAACACAGTAAAAAAAATATTCAAAAAAAATGAACAAATAATTTATGGGCCCTATCCCGCTACTCAAAATTCACCAAATGTCCTACTTTTGGCCTTTTTACATTATTTAAAAAAAAAAAAAAAAAATTCCAACAAAATTCCACAGAAACCCAAAACATCAGGAGAACTAATCAAGTTATCCAAAATCTGACGGCACTGTACTGGCAGGAGATTACCCTGATTAAAACAAGTACCTACAACATGGGGTATTTAACTTTCAGTGACGTCACAACTCATAATTTTAACACCAGTTAGGCTTCTCATTCTTAACCTAATTAATTTAGAACCCACAAAATTTAAAATTCTTAATCCTTACGTTAATGCAAGTACAAAGAGTACTCACAACACCCTCCAAAACCAAACTTAAAAAAAAAAAAATATTAATTAATTAACTTTAACTTTAACTAATTAAGCAAATATCTTCAACTGTAATTACTTCATAAAAAAAAAAAAAAAAACTGACATCACCTGACCCACGTGAAATCTCCTGCTGATTACAATGCTGGGTCACACTTATATGCTTAAATGATTTTGAAATTATTGAGTCCTCTCAGAGGGCACCAAAGTACACCATAGTAATAGTTTTCGCGGGCAAACTATAGATGACTCGGAAGCACCGTCTACCCGAGGTGTCCCAAAACTACAATAATAAAACAATTACAATTAAAAAAAAAAAAAAAACTCTTAACAACTAACAACCATCCGTTAATATGCAATACATATTTCGAAACACAAAAAATAACTCTATCATTCAATATATGATACCAATTTCTATCTAAAACACAAAAATAATTACAGCTTGACAAAATTTCACAATTTTATAATAAATGTAAACACAATGTTAAAGTTGGAATCGAAACATTCAAAAACTAACAATAACATAAATTACGAACACCTGGTCATAACTTAACCAACCAGGACTCCCCTGGTAGGTCTCGGCAAGGGCTTTCCAAAAATATTACACTTGTTGCGGATTGAACCGGATTACCGGATCTGCAGACTTGACAAGCGAGGCGATGGTATAATAATCGTAAACGCAATGTTAAAGTTGGAATCGAAACATTCAAAAATTAACAATAACACAAGTTACGAACCCCTGGTCATATCTTAACCAACCAGGACTCCCCGGATAGGTCTCGGCAAGAGCTTTCCGAAAATATTACACTTGATGCAGATTGAACCGGATAACCGGATCTGCGGGCTTAACAAGCGGAGCAATGATAGAGCACGTCCTATCTCAACGGGTACGACGGTCGAGCTGATAGCAGCATATAGTGGTGGTGCGCCCAGAAACCCCCCGCACCTGCCATTTTCTGGCCTATAAAAGAAAGTCGTTTTTTCGTTCCGCATACTCGTGTGGATCATTGTTTTCGACAATGAATGACATAAAATAAAAATATAGATCACGACTTACATATCAACGCCATAACGATTGCTTGCGAGGGGGGAATTTCATCATATTCTCCCAATTATGAAGCGCTTCCCAGTGAAATGCAGTGCCAAAGATCACATTGACTGTATTTTATATATTTTATAAATAATTTTTATATTTTGTATGTTTTGCAAGCATGTAATCATTTATTTTATACAAAAATAATAGTACTAATTATATGCATATGTTAAATTAATTTTTAAAATTATTTTTTTGTGCATTATATGTGGTGTGTGTTATTAACTATGTCCACATACACCAAATGTAAATTTATCTTGAAAAAATAAATGGTGCCCGCCATTCGACCGATATTCTTGTATGTGCTCACAGGTACAAAAAGGTTGGGGACTCCAGATCCAAACAAAAGAAAGGGTATTATTGGAATGCTTAAAATAACGTTTTAATATTAGTGATATATTATTTTTGACTGCGGGGGCTATAAAATAAATGTGTCTCGGGAACGAAAATAATCTTTTTCGAGCAACGAAAACGTTCTGATATAATTTCACTATATTTTTATTAGGGCTTTATTTTCATATCTAAACGACAAATGATCTGACCTCTTGTAGCTCAGGAACTGATTTTTTTTCGATTCACGATAGTATCTGTCTCATCAATATCAGACAATAGTTTCAGGTTTTGGACTTCAAATATTTGGTTTTTTTTTTGAATAAGCAAACATTTCATAGTTGAAAATACTTTGATATTTTTAAAGAACTGTAGCGCTAAAAAGAGCTTAGTCAGTGACATTCTCTCCTGCTTTTTATGATGTTTAAATTTACATGAAACATGATCATAAAAATAAGAACTTGAATTTTTAAAAGAATTTGAAACATGGGAATTCAAAAGTTCCAAAATCGTTCCAGTTGTCTTTTTTTTAAAAAGAAAGAATGGAGGAAGATACATCAGTTAATTAAATGGCAAATCATGTAATGATAGCAATGAAGTTTTGCGGAAGTAATCTTTTTTTTTTTTTTTTTTTTTGTGCAAATAAATTTGTCTAAAATGTGCTATTTGTCTCCCATGTTAAAACTATAGCCGTAAGCCCATACATTAATGAACACTCTAATAGTACCTATTTTGAAAGAAAACGATTGACTGCACACTTAACAAGATACAAATAGCATATTAAATGGCAGTGTGTTTTTGTAAGATAAAAAAAAGTTTATTAACAAATTTTAAGGTGAAGAATAGTTACTTTATAGTTAGACTCTTATCAACATTTGGTTTTAGCAACTAACTACTATCAGTTTCCTGCTGATGGAAGCAGGTTTAGTCACGTTAATTTGTTTTGTTCTCTTGAAATAAAGCATTTGATGTTTGATACTTTTTGAAATAAAGATATGTTTGATCAAGATAAATTAGTATTGTGCATCATCTACTGACATGCTTTTTCGAACGGATGAACAGTTTTTTTTAAATTATTTATCGTTTGCACATTTTTTACATTTTAAGAGGAAATGTTAGGTGGTTAAAAATATTCTTACTACAGTTCAGCGAATCAAAAACTAATTTTATAAACATATATATATATACATATTTATATATGTATATATAAAGGTATGTCTTCTTACTAACAAGGAACATAATATAAGAACAATTAATCCAATATCGACATAAATAGCATACAAAGTAGTAGAGCATAATAAATTGTCAGTTTTTATAGTGTAAATTATTAATTTTACAATTAAGCATGTAACAGCATTGTTTATCGAAAAATACATTGAGGAAAGCTGCACCATTTATCATTAAATAAAATGTAAGGGAGAAAGTATTGGGGGGAAAAAAACTTTTCATCAGTTTCCAATTGCAATGCGCGGTTTTTATGCTGTTCGTCTTCTTTTCTTTGAAGCAAAACTTTTCATTAGTGTCCTGTTTTCCCGTACTTTTTGCGAAACTCTTTGCTTCCTTCTTTGGAAATTCTTTTAAACTGTCTGGAAGGAAACAGCTGTATAGTGAAAAATAGGAAAGATTCTTATACACGATCGATATTCCTTCGTCTTTTATTTACCATGTTTAAAATAAGAGACAAAAATCTTTGTTTGGAATATTGAAATTTATGTTTGTAGTAAATTTCGTGTTTCAAAAGTATGCAGTCTTTCCCTCTTGGCAGCAATCACATATTTTTAAGTTTACAAAATGATTTTAACTACTTTCGTTTCCTTCTACATTCATCTTAGTTAATATTTATTATACTTGCATTAAATGTTTTTCTAATAAAAATTATTACTTTTGATAATAGCTAAAAGTCTCCCTCTCCTCGAGAAGGTGTAAAAATGTATATTTCTAAGATTGAATTAACGTAATCTTATATATAAGCGCCTTATTCTGTCTGTGTCTGCCCGCTATAGGATCCTAGGCCGTTTTGCCGATCGGGACCACATTCGGCACGGTTAATGTTTACGACCCGAGAAACGAATCGCCGCAAAAATGAAAGTTGTGACTCAATTAGTTTTTTTTTAATTAATTTTTTTTTAATTTTTCAATGATTTTTTTGACTTGTTTTATTTAATTTTGCATTGTTGCCCTCTTTTCCAAACATATAATTACAGTTGCTGTGTAAACAAACAAATCAATGCAGTTGCCATTGTTATTGTCATAAATGTAACAAATATACTAATAACAATCGAAACGTTTAACTCCGTTAACGTCATATTGAGTGAGGCTTCGCTGTATTTCAATCTCCGTTAAAAATTAATGTATACGCGAATTTAATTTAATCCTTTCTTTCTTTTTAATTTATTTCTTTAGCGTCTGAGCTTTTTTTATTTTTCTTATTAGTGTGGCAGTGCTCTTTTTTCCCAGTTTCGTTAAAGCTTTTGTTTTGAAAAGCATAATAAAATTTTCAATAAGTTATTTCGATGATAAATATATATTTTTCACAAACAATTTGATTATATAGTAAATAAATGTATAGTAGTGTGGGGCTGTAAGCGAAGGGGCGTCCTCGCCGCCTGACCTGGGTAATTCAGTTTGAATAAGCAGACAAATTTGCACAAAACATTTTGATTACAATTTATAATATCTAGAACAGCGGTTATTCCGTATGACTGCCGGGCTTACTAGTATTTAAATTGTCATTTTGTTCAGGAAGGTGTTCCATCTGATTTGCGACATGTGTAAATAAATAACCAATAATGTGCATTTTGCTTTCTTACCTTATGTTTATGTTTCAACGGTAGAGGGACTTTTATGTATGTAAAAATTTTGTTTAACTCAAAAACGGTCATTCATAGAAATTTGTAATTTTACATGTAGGACCTGTACATCGCTTAATTGTGTAACTCCGCTTTGGTTACATTCTGATGTTCCAAAAGGATTCTTTGCTCGTTTTAAGCGTCAATATTTTTCGTATCAAGATATCGTCCTCGTGATATCACTTAAGTTATGTCTGTAGTTAAGTAAATTTGTGACCATTTAACGACTAACTCGACCTTTTTTCGTCAATAATAAGATGCCAATCCCGTGTCAGTTTTACGAAATTGGCGATATTCAGCGAATTTCTGTATGACTACCAACTAAAGCATTGGCGGAAGTGGAAGGAAGTCCTGTGGTGCACGCATCAAATTTTATTGTTATTATTATTATTATTAATACTTCCATAAAATATAGGGCGGAATAGAGAACTGGGGCAAAACGGTATTTATTTCCCGCCAGTGGTGCTAGACTATCACGACAAAGCTTCTCTAGCCTCTGTTGCGCACAGGACGTTGATGAGTAGCTTCTATCTTATTGTTAAAATTCCTTAACCTTTTCCCTACGGCGCTGGTAAAACTGTTGTACCAGTAAAAGTGTTATTTATGCCACCAGGCAAACTGCAAAAGCAGAGCATCCAATTAACTTACTTTGGCATTTTTTAGGTATAAATTGTGTATCTTACTTACTTTTGTGTATTATTCGGAAATTTTTGAAGCAACGCAATCTTTCTTTCTGTATTTTGTTCCCATTGAACATTAATTCCATTAAATTACTCATGTTTTTAGAATGGTTTCCCGTACAAGTTAAAAATAAAAGTAAAGACGTTCCGTCTAGAACTACACGAGCCTACTGGTTGTTATTTCATATGCCACTTGGATATCCAAGCTCTCCTTTGCGGAGCGACTAGGAATTAATGCAGTAAAGAACGCCTTCCTTTTCAAGTTGAGCCCCAATGATGGAAGTACGACTTGGCTCAGTATGTACTTGGATGACACCAGATGGCGCCAACACAAATAAGCCACCTTCCTTTTTTAGACCGGTGGGTAAAGGGAAGGGAAAATCTCCACCCACCGGTACCCTCGGAACTGCCTTGAGACTTCAGGGTCCACGAATTTTACATGCACGTTTCCCCAAATGTACATGGTGGGCCTTCAGTGGCTTGGATATCGAACCCGAGATCCTCCGATATGAAGCTCGACGAGCCAACTTTCCCGTATACACCAACTTTAATTTATAATCTAGCTCTCTCTTTCTCATTTAGCTTTAGTACTTAACTACGTCAAATATACTTTTTTCAACGGTTAATACATTTCCGTTCACTCACTCGTTCACTCTTGCATTTATGCATTCATTCATTTACTCATTTATGTATTTATTTACTCATTTATTTTTTTTAACATTTATCAGTTCGTTTATTTATTTTTTATTCATTAACTCATTTATTCATTCATGCTTTCAATCATTCATTTAATCACTCATTCATTCAAAAACATCCTGAAAAATCCCGAAAAAAAATTTCAATCACCGGGCTACCATTTCTATTTTTCATAACTTTTTCTAGACTAGGATAAAGCCAATTAACCTCTAAATTTTAATTTTATCCTAAACAACTAGCCCGTATTTTAGAAACCTATAATTGAAGAAGAAATGTATCTTACGAATTTGACGCATCTTTCCTACCGCGGTTTAGTTCTAGTAGAAATTTAGTTCAGTTCCAGAAAACAGAAAATCTTAAGATTCAACATTAACTGGTTTACAGTACAACGCACATTTTAAACTGAGATTTGAAACGTATTCTCTTTTAAAATTTACCTAATTTGTTTATTAACTTCGCACTTAAGAATTGTTTAGTCGTTCTAAACTAGAACTTAATCTGTATAACCAACGAAGCACGAATCTTGATACTACTTTAACTTCCATTTCCTTCAGAAAGAAAAAACAAAAAGTTTTCAAAATTATCGAATTATAAGCGGAATCTGTTGTAAAGTCCCAGATTATAATACCATTAAAATCTTAACGCATATGTGAAGTAGAAATTAACGAGTGCAAAAATAAATAGTTGCTACAAATATTTGCTTCAACAACTGTTTAATACTTGAATTAATTGAAATGTCATTGAAAGCATCTATTTAACATCAATTTATATCCTCTCTAACTTCTAGATATTTTATATTTAGAACTAATATTTACTTTCTACATTTTGGAAGGAAAGTCATCACTAATATTTTACTTGCATTTAGTTCGCTGTTGAGTCCCTATTGCAAATTCAAATAACAATGGTTGTATGAACGCTTCATAAATTCATCATGCTATTTATCATGGTAAAACTCGTATGAGAAATTATTGCGTATATATATATATATATATATATATATATATATATATGTTCTTTCATGTTGAAAATAACACACTTATCAGTTACCATGTTTGCTAAGTAGCATTATTTTATTTATTTATTCTTCATTTTTAAATGAAAAAAATCAGTTTTTTTTTAAATCCATAAAAGTGATTGTGTGTGTATCGTTAACTATGTGATCCCTATACAAATCCAATTTACGTTAGATTTTCACTAAATTTGGCAGCAATGTTTTAGCCAAATTTACAGAAAAGGGAATTTCTTCAATGGTATTATCCATTCTTTTGATACAATGTCCATTTGATATAATGACCAATAAGGGACGTGCGGATGACCATGGTCATGGACCATGGATGTCGAAACATTGCGAGTCGACTGTACATCTTTCCCCCTCCTTAACGATATAATATTGAAATTTTAATTATTGCAACTTTAAAATTAAAATTCTAATTGAAAATGTTTCCTTAAAAAATGCTCATTTATTTATTTTGTTTACGATGTGATATTTTTTAATGCTAAATATAATCTAATTTCGTTGGCTATAAAAACATAAAATGTACATGAAACTAATTTAGTATAATTAGCAATATGTGAAATATGTAAGAAAATTGTTTAAGGCTTTTTTTCTTCTTAACTTCGACCATTCTAGTGCTAAAATATTCAACATTTATAGAATGTTTCGTAGAACATGCAGCGGCTCCAAGAAGCAAGTTTCAATACCGTAGAAAAATATTGAGTCAAACTTTAATGACAAATAACGTGAACTAAGTCTGCCCTAATAAAAAGACTAAAACGGTATTATTAAAAATGCATGGGACTAAGCATTCTCTAAGTTAAGTTCCGAGTCTTGTACTTCTCGCATGCTGATCTAATTGGATATAAAAGTCCTTTTCTTATTTTTTTATATATTATGACTATTGTTTCTTTTTAGCATATTTTCCTTTTAGAGCAGAAGAAAAATTTAAAAAAAAAGTTCATTCGAAAGTCTTAGTAGACCTTTTCGCTGAAGAGAGGAAAAAGTATTTGCTTATGTAACGAAATACCATTTGTATCGCCGAATATTTTATTTTATGTATAAACTAGTATGCTTTAAAAAGCATTATCGTTCTAACAAATGCAAATGCATTGTAGGGCTCATAATTAGTTGATGCATTTTAAAAGTAGAATTCTCAGTAATAGAAATAGTAAATGGAAATTAATCTTTATGATTTCCTTGTTTTGCATTTCTGGGGAAAAATAGTTTGTAAAAACTAATCACATTTTAAAAGAAAAACTATTAATTTAAAAAAAAAGTTCATTTGAAAGTCTTAGTAGACCTTTTCGCTGAAGAGGGGAAAAAGTATTTGCTTATGTAACGAAATACCATTTGTATCGCCGAATATTTTATTTTATGTATAAACTAGTATGCTTTAAAAAGCATTATCGTTTTAACAAATGCAAATGCATTGTAGGGCTCATAATTAGTTGATGCATTTTAAAAGTAGAATTCTCAGTAATAGAAATAGTAAATGGAAATTAATCTTTATGATTTACTTGTTTTGCATTTCTGGGGAAAAATAGTTTGTAACAACTAATCACATTTTAAAAGAAAAACTATTAATTTAAAAAAAAAGTTCATTCGAAAGTCTTAGTAGACCTTTTCGCTGAAGAGGGGAAAAAGTATTTGCTTATGTAACGAAATACCATTTGTATCGCCGAATATTTTATTTTATGTATAAACTAGTATGCTTTAAAAAGCATCATCGTTTTAACAAATGCAAATGCATTGTAGGGCTCATAATTAGTTGATGCATTTTAAAAGTAGAATTCTCAGTAATAGAAATAGTAAATGGAAATTAATCTTTATGATTTACTTGTTTTGCATTTCTGGGGAAAAACAGTTTGTAACAACTAATCACATTTTAAAAGAAAAACTATTAATTAAAAAAAAAAGTACTAGTATGTTTTATGTTTTATTACAATGAAAAATGTTTTTGTGTGTATTTGTGTATGTGTGCTGCTCATCGATTTTTTAAATTTATTAAATTAAAATAAACTTTGCACTTCAAATTTTCCCTAATGCCCTGATGAAAATGTTTTCGTCATCATCATATTTTGTTCTTTTCTTTTCTGCATTATCAGATTTGGCTACTTTTGTTTTAGTGTCTGTCATTTATGCATTCTTTTGTTATATATATATATATATATTTCAAAACAGTTTCAAGGATATAAATGAAGATTTCCATAAAGTTTATATATAAAAGTATAAAAATCGAAAACAATATAAGCTAAGTAATTTTTTTCCTTACATTCTCGACCCATTAAGCATAAAAATCAGCTAACATCAAAAGAAAAAAACTGTTTTCAATTCGTTCGAAAAACAAATTTCCCTGTACATCGTGTTTCCATATTCAGGGTTGCATGTGTTTTGCTGCCTCCTTTGCCAATACTTTTTGTTAATGTTGTTTGAAGGTTTTTGTACTACAGGAGCACAGAGTATTTGAAGTGCAATTTTACAATACACCATTGCCATACAAAATGTGTGATCTGTTGACGAAATCCAGGAAACTAATCTTCATGCTCGCCTCCCCCCCCCCCTTCTTTTATTTTCTCTTTTCTTTTTTGTTTACTTGTTATTTCACAGAGACAGTAATTTTAAAAAATATAGAAAATTTGTTGTAAAATCAGGTATTCGATCAATGTATAATCTCAAGATGTGAAAGAAGTTTTTTGCCTCCATAGTAGCGATTTTTTGTGAAAATTGAAAGAAAAACGTGAGCAAAAGGAATATAAAATCAATTTCGAAAATTAGTTTTTCAAAGTGCGCATCCGCAGCATCCTAAGAACGACTAAAGTTGGTAGCTCTATGATCTACTGTCTGTTCTGTGAACCACCAACAGACATACAGATATACACTCACGGACATTGAAAATAACGCACCAAGAAGGAAGAGAGCTACAACCTCGAAACTATGCAAATTAGTAGAGTGACGTCCGGTATGCAAATGATGTAAGTTTAGTGCGCATACGTGCGTCCACTCACGCTGCACTGGTGTTGCAAACAAGAAACGCGGCCTATATAAACCGGTCTATTGTGGAATATTCATAAACGTGACGACCGCGAATCGACGCTATAAGGTGTACCAAGGTGTACCAAAGTGTATAGAATGCCAGGTAGACATCGAAGAAGACATTTCTCCCAATTAAGTGAGTTTGAGAGGGGCTTCATAATTGGCCTGAAAACTGCAGCGTGGTCGACGCTCCGTGTTTCTCGCCAGGAGGCCAGGTCGATCATTCTGAGTGTGCTATCACAAGATGTTGGGAGCAGTGGACGCGTGAAGGCACCCACGCGCGGCGTACCGGGTCTGGAGCAACTAGGGCGACAACGGTGCGATACGATCGAAGGATCGTGCGCCATGCACTCACGGATCCCACAGTGACCTGTTCCACTGTACAAGTAGATGTAGGGATTCCTGTTTGTCCACGAACAATTTCTAGACGCTTCAGGGAAGCGCATCTGCAATCCCAGCGCCCATTACGTGTACTGCCATTAACACTGTCACATCGGTGGCTCCGACTAGAGTGGTGCTAAGCGACAGCGACGTGGAACGCCACATATTGGAGACGTGTGGTGTTTAGTGATGAATGCCACTTCGCGTTGGGGACAGGTGATCACCGTGTACGTGTGTGGAGACGCCAGGTGAACGGTGAAATCGCACCCTCACTATTCAGCGACACAGTTCCCGCACTGCATGCATCATGGTCTGAGGGTTCATAGCCGCTCCACTCTGGTGGTGGTACGTGGTACATTAACAGCTCAGCGGTATATGGATGAAATCCTACGGCCTCATGTGCTTCCATACTTAACTGGTAATCCAGGTGCAATTTAATAGCAGGATAACGCTCGTCCGCACACGGCTCGGATTGACGGGACTTCTTAGGATGTGTTCGGACCCTTCCATGACCTGCTCGCTCCCCGGACATCTCCCCTATTGAACATGTATGGGACCAGCTGAAACGCCAGTTGCCGTCGTGCCATTCCTTGCCTGATTTGGACAGAGTTGTTCAAGATTTGTGGGTACGGCTGCCTCAGGGCAACATCAGACGTCTTTTCTATTCAATGCCGGACCCTATTGCGGCATGTATCGCAGCTTGAGGCGGTCCGACGCGCTATTGAGCATCGCTGGCTGGACGGCTTTGTAATTGTCTAATTGTTTAGTTTTTTTGATCAAGTGTATCTTTTATGTTTATCATTCACTGAAATAAATTTCATTTAAATCCGATGATTTCTTCTTGGTGCTCTATTTTCAATTTCCGTGAGTGTATTTAGATTCACCATATAGTGGTTTATTATTAGCAGAAATTTATCCATTTAAACTATGCACTAATTCCATGTGTAAAACAAAAAGCAATGGAAATTTTAACTGCAATTTAAATTTTAACTGTAATGGTTAAGAAAAATCACTTCAGCGAAATTTGCATATAACGCAGTAATGCTCTTAAATACTACAGCCTCTTTTCGTTGCGAGTGTGAGTTCCTTGCACAATTCAGCGGCTTGTTGGTTGCAGCGAAGTTACCCCTGTACTAGAATGCTGAAGTGATAATTTATGTTTTAAAATGTTATATTAAAAGGAAATGTTTCCGGTTGCAATACTAATCTTGGACGAGGATTGAATACGATGACACTCCAGAACTTAGAATATTGATCGAGATAAATGGATCCTGCAATTTTGGTTCGATTGTATTAAAAAGAATTCTAGTTTGGATGTCTGATGAAGATTAAAAGTACAGAGACAGGCAAGACAAGACCGGTAGCGCTAAGTTAATATGTTTTCGAGTTTCGTCTATTGTTGTTGTTTCTAATCCCACTTAGTAGACAGTAACATCTAGACCAAGTCCATAAGCCTATGCTTTTTTAAACCCTCCAAAACAGCAGAAGGATTGGAGAACAACTGAGACTTAACGCATCCATTACAGGACAAAACATGGGCAAGAGCAGCCTGATACACATTACATTTTGGGCAAAGAGGATAGACTTTGAGACCAGATACGTGTCGTTGCCGTCTAGTTTCGTCTGAAAGTAGCTTTGACTTTGTATATTAAAAGAGTGGAATTCAATTACGATTAAAGGAGTGGAGTGAACTTTGAAGATAAATGGGTCCTTCAGTTTTGGTTCGATCGTATTAAAAATAATTCTAGTTTAGTTCCCTGATGAAGATGAAGAGTGCTGAGAGTTTCAATACAAGACCGGTAGTGCTAAGTCAATGTGTTTTCGAGTTTCGTCTGAAAGTAGCTTTGGCTATGTATAGTGAAAGAATGGATGTTGTTGGTGTTCAACATAATGTGTTTTCAAGTTAATGAAAAGAGTAGTAAAAATATTTAGCAATTTTTGAAGGGTTGAAAATACGCAGAATATAAAAAATAGTAATACAAAATGAACAGAGTAATTATATACAGTATTTATAAATTTAAAAGAAAGTATATTTGATATTCAAGCTATTATTAAAAGTAGTATTAGCACAATGTTCTTAATGAACATTTTTTTGAATAATTTATTCGTATTGCAACAATAAAAATTTATCAAAAAAAAAAATATATATTTATATATATATACATAATAATTAAATTCTATAAGACAAAAAATATGTGTGATGGCTTTTATTTTTCTATTTTTTACATTAAAAGGTTTACACTCTCCCTTTTTTGTTTCGCATAAAGGATTTTTAATCCTTTTAATAAAGCGTGATTGCTAAAATTTTATATCACATAATATAGAATGAATTCCTGAACTGAATTATCCTGATAAATTTTCTACTCGATCAAATTCTCAAAGCATTAAATTAATCTCGAATTTTATTGCTCATGTTTCTTAATGTTTACATGACAACAAAAGTACGAAAGCGTTTCGCGGTGATAAATTTAAACCTATCTTTATTCTTCCTTAAGAGAGAGAAAAAGCCCTTGCAAAGAGATAAAAGTTTATTTTGAAGTTTTAGAACACATCAAAATAAAAGCCCTCGTACTCAGTGAGCCCTCGTAAAACACTACAGATAAATGCACTTTATGACAAAATGAACTCTTTCAGACAATTAAACTTTAATTACTGATAAGGAATCCTTATCTGTATTCGTTTCGGTTGCATGCATGAAGTAGTTTCATTTTCCAATAATTTCTAAAAGTTTCATAATTTTAATTTGGAAAATTTGAATTTCAGAAGAATTTAACTCGCATTTATAGTTTTCAAATATTTTCTAACAAAGAAGCAAATAATTTAAGCATTAGAGTTCCAATCGAACATTATTTTTTTATAATTTAATAATTTAGTTCCAAAATTTATAATATTAAATTATTATTTTACTATATTATTATTTTTAATTACTATTTTGATAAAATTCTTTCTTTTAACAATAATAGCTTTACGATTTTCTTCACCGTATCGTAGTTCAGCATTAATATGTGGTCGCTTAACCTTTAGTACAAATAATGATGGTTAGTTAGATTAGCTATAGTTATACTGTGAAACACGAGTTAGTATAGTTACTCTAGTATAGTTACACTGAAACACGAAAAATGTCCTTTGGATGAAAATGTCTGATTCGTATGTATTTTTGGCTGAAAATTACGAATCTGCAATTATATTTTGCCTACCACGTACCATTTTCCAAAATTCCACATTTTAGCTTTTTACGTATTTTCTGGATAAATGTGCATATCTTTGTAATTTATCGACTTAATTTATTACAAATTATATCTTTCTCATTGATAGTAAGATCGTTGCCAATTTAGAGAATTTTTAATGAAGTTGGGTTAGTTTAGCGGCATTTTTGGCAACAAAAGCTTTATCTACTTCTCAAAGTTTTGAGTCCTTTATAAGACGACAAAGGCATTTTGTAGACTATTTTACGGAGCAAGAAAAAATGGTGTGCTGCTGTGATGTGAATGTAATATTTCAAGCATTAGGACATGAGCACAATTCAGCAGAGTGGCGTTTGTTTATCAGTGCTCCTCCATCTAAGTATTTTTTTTGTCCCCTATTCATTCTTGTAGCATATTCTGCAAACACAAAGGAAATTTTAAAAGTACAAAATTACAAGTGGCAAGCATATCAAATGAGCCTATGATGATCTACAATGTGCCTTTTTCCCACAATTGCACATTAAACTTGGTTTATTGAAATATTTGTAAAAGCTCTGGACAGAGAAGGAGTGGCTTTCTTGCATTTCAGGAAGAAATTCAAAAATTTAAGTGAGGCAAAAGTAAAAGAAAAGATTTTTATTGGCCCACAACTTAAGGAAGTAATTTCATGATGAAGAGGATGAAGAGAAAGAGTCAGAAGCCAAAAAATCAGCCTGGCTGGCCTTTAAATCAGTGCGCTCACGTTTCCTTGGAAATGGAGAAAGCTGAAGACTACAAAAATCTTGCTGGTGACATGATAAAATGCTTTTGTATTATTAGGTTGCTATATTTCATTAAAACGACACTTTTAGTGCTCCCATATGGACTTTATTTCTCAAAACCTTGGTGCAATTAATAATGAGCATGGAGAAAGGTTTCATCACGACATCTCTGTTTGAAAAGCATTTCAGCGTTCGATAGAATGGAAGTATACGAATTGAATATTGCTAAACTGTTATCAGGGCAGACCAATAGATGCCCACAAGAAGAATTGGCCGAAAAAAAATAATTTTAGCATTTGTGTTTTCAAAGAGTAAGCCTGAGTTACATTCTTCTATAACCAAATTGTATAAATATGAGAATTGGGTGTCCAGCAAAAACGGTACGTGATGGACCATTTTGGTTTGGATATTTCAATCAAGCACCTTTTGTTTATATAGAATCACATAATTTCATCTAAAGGAAAAAAAAAAGTTCATATTTGTTGCACAGTGTTATTAGTTAACTTATTTTAATTTCTAAAAAATTTCAAACATGATGAAATTTTAAGCACGTATATACAGATAGGAAATGTTTCTGTTGCAATTTCCTAACTTTTTTTGTTTTTCTAAAACATTATTGTTTAATTATTCTACCATAAGAAAGATTTTTTTTTCTCATTACAAATATGAAAAAGCTAGTGCAGCATTTTGCCTATGAAAATTTATGAAATTCATTATTTAAGCACTTGTAAAAGCATATTTTAAAAGTTCTAGTTGATTATTTTTTAATGTGAATAACATAAAACTAAGTGAGTTTCAAAAGGAAACTGATTTACTCAAGAAATTTTTAAAACGTAATTTATAAAACCGTGTCCCAGTTTTGTCATATCTGTCACGACGTGTTTACACATAATAATTCAAATATTAATTTCATGGACTAAAATTTTAAATCTTATTTTTTAATATAGGCACAAAATGTATTTAGTTACTTTAATTTTTAGGTGAGCCACACAGAACAATAGGCACATGGATTTCTTCTTATTTCTAATGGGATGCTGTTAGTTTCTGCCAATTGCAGACCTAGGGCGTTCCCGAGAGATTGGTACTATCTATTTCAGCAATTTAATATAGTCAAGAGTATCCAAGCCAAATGTCTACTCAAGGGATCTTTTACATGCCGAATAATCATAGGATATGGGCTCAGATGCTTTTCTGCATCTTGAAAATCCGCCGATACTGCCAGACTCGAACTTATGAACTGGGCGTACGAGTCCCGCGCCTTACCACGACGCCACCATGCCAGAATGCATATGGAAATAACCATATATAGGTATTCTGTAAAGTGAGAAAAGGCGTTATCCTACTTGAAAGTAGCTTACACGTTGAAAAAATATTTTTGTACTCATCCTGACAGAAAAGAAACATGTTATGACTTCAATGGAAATAAATTTATTTCAATGAATTTGGGAGAGACGAATAATTTCATGTAAAAAGAATTCATGTAAAAGAATTTTTTTTAAGTCTATATATTTTTCAATTTAAAATTATCGAGGAAGAAGAACAGGCGCTTACCAGTTCCGCCGGATTTCAATAAACCAAATCTTATCATTAAAATAAACATTTATTAATTAAAAACATCTTAAAAAATGGGTAAAATCCAAGATAAGATTCTTCTTAAAATATTCCCAGATTAAAACCAGGCAATTTAGAAACAAATGCAACCTTCACATCTCACTGCTTGCTGTTCTCTGAGTTCAACACTACATCTATCTTGCAGGTAAAATTTCAATCAGCAATCCATACCTTAACAGGCTTTATTTGAATCATCTGTTCTTAATGTCCTCTTCATCTATATAAGATTTTTTTCTTCCTTGTGCTTAGAAAATGTACATCGATGAACCACACACTAATTCCACAATATCATATTTTAAAAACTTTACTATTTAAAATTACAAACACCATCTTTATTCCAGTCGGGTTGCAAAAATTTTTCTAGCACAAGACTTCCCCAAGCCTACATTTAAAAATGGCGCTTTAACTTAAAAGTCATTGAATTCATTTCCAACAAATGCCGTCAAGAACACCTGCTTCGTGTCGTTTATTTAAAATATGTTTTTGTGGATGGTTCAATCTGGGGAAAGTAAAAGTCCAAGTATATTTAAAGAAAATATATTTTCTTTTAAACTTACCTCAGAACATAATACGGAGAAAAAATAATAGTACATTTCAACTTTTGGATTTCTTCTTCTACATATATCCATTTTCTCCTTTTTCTGTTTATCAAGGTAAATCACAATTTTCCACATACTGGCACAGAGTCTCAGAGATAGTTTGTTTCCAAGAGTCTTTGAGTATTTTTTTCTAAATTTTTATCCAACATAACATTTGACAGCAACTTAAATCGGGAAACGATTTAAATTACGTTAAAATATTCGCTGATGTGGGGAAAACTTTTTCAGGGATAACATAAAATTCTGCAGTATAGAAAATTACTAATTTTATAGATAATTACTTCTGAATTTGAAAATATCTGAAGTACATTTTCAGAATCATTGTAAGTATATACATATACAGATACGTATATATATACAGTGAAAACTCCATTAAGGGACACCTCTAATTAAGGGACACTTTTTCTGGTCCCAGTCCCTTTGAATATTGACTGCAATGTATTTACCTCTGAATAAGGGACACTCTATTTAAGGGACATTCACAGAGAAAAATTTCTAAAATTCAAGTTATATAGATAAGAAAAATTTACTGGAAATTGAAGATTTTTTCTCTAAAAATTAACTTCTGAAAGTACTTACTAGTCTGAGTCCTAGAAGCATGATCAAGGAAACAAGTGTATTTTAAAGTGCTAGCCAAAACATACTTGTAAAGGCTTTTCTTTATCCTGTACTATGGAATACATGTATGCTCAGCATTGACAGACAGTACCCGGCTGCCAACAAGTTTTTGATGAAAGGATTGGAAAAAATACACGAGACTTAAATTATGCTGTATTGCCCGAATTTCGCATCTCATAGATCACTTTTCTGTAAGCTACAAAACTTTGCCAATACGACATTTATGCTAGAATTTTAATTTTTTAATGAAAAAATTTTAAATTTCAATAATTTCAACTTTTGATTTGTATGCATGAAACATTTTCAGTATTTAAGCTTTGATAGTAACACATTTATTATAAAAAAGTTGAACCATGTTAATACACTATACGAGTATGCATCAATTTATAAAACTCCGAGGAAGGGACACCTCTATTTAAGGGACAAAATTTCCAGTCCTCTTAGTGTCCCTTATTGAGAGGTTTCACTGTATATATATATATATATATATATATTCTAAAATTGCAGCACTTGTACTCTCACTTTGATTGGGAACAGTTTATTGTTTGACTAAATTACAAGTGTTTTATTACAACTTTCTTCGAAATTTTTTTAAATACATTTTTTAAAAATATATATTTTACCAAAAAGGAAGTAACAAAATGTTTTCTTTTTCAGAAAGTACTATTGTCTTTAGAAGTCAAACATCATCTGGGAAATGGCTAATTTTGCATATTTGAAACAGGTTAACACAATAAGGAACGAATTATCTTTCGTTTAATTAATTAATTTGAAATCTTATATATTTCAACGAGCAATTCTTGTATATACTAGTAAGCCCGGCGGTCATACGAAATGACCACTGTTCTAGATATTATAAATTGTAATTAAAATGACTTGTGAAAAGGTGTCTGCTAATTCAAACTGAATTACCCAGGTCAGGCGGCGAGGACGCCCTTTGCTTACTGAACCAAGCTACTATATATTTATTTACTATATAATCAAATTGTTTGTGAAAAATATATGTTTAGCATCAAAAGAACGCATTGAAAATTTTACTATGCTTTTCAAAGCAAAAGTTTTAACGAAACTGGGAAAAAAGAGAGCTGCCACTCTAATAAGAAAAATATAAAAAATCGCAGAAGATAAATAAACAAATTAAAAAGAAAGAAATGATTAAATTAAATTCGCATATGTATAATATTTTATAATTTGGATGTTTCAGAAGGTTTGTGTAACCTTGTAAGACTCATTGTGACAATTCAGAGTAATAACGTAATAAAGGTAAAAATCTTTAAACGTGTAAAATCGGGCAAGAAGGGCAAAAAATGTAATTCTCTTCTTGTACAGGTGCTGGTTAGCGATTTTTTAGGTTGGCGAAACAATCGTTGGTTACAGTTAGTTGTTGTGTGTTTGAAGTTTGGAATTTATTTTGTTATAGGTGTCACTGTTTTGGCAACATTCTTTGTCGCCAACCAGCCCCTACACCAAAGCAGTTGTTACTCTTGACAATTCAAAACATTAGCTGGGATGTATGTACCGTGCAGCGACACACCAGTTCCCAATAAGAATTGTAGTTCCCATGACAGTACGCGAAACTTACAGTTAATGATAGGTAAAGTCAAGTTTTGTTTTTTAAGCTTACCTATGTTGGTGTCTTCCCCGAAAAAACGCGATTTTACACAAAAAACCCATGTTTTTAATAACGCAATTGAATTACTTGTAACAATGAACAAACATCATCCAATATAGATATTTTATTTTAATTGAGTTAGCAATACACTGAGTGTCAACACTTATTTTTTAAATTTACCTTGTGTTGATTGAAATTTGTTGTAGTTACCATTTGTGAAATTTAAAATGCCTAGGAAACCCATTGAAAACTGAAGGTTTAATAATCCTGCGCGTATGTTTAATGTATCAGAAGGTCTATGAAATGGTGTAAGACTTATTGTGACAAGTTTAAGTAATAACATGATGAAGACAAGAATCGTTATGGTGAATAATCTGGCAAGGAAGTACATATTGCATGTACCTATATTCACTTCCTTGGGTACTACTTTAGTGTAGGAGCCTGTTAACGACAATTTTGGTTGGAGAGGAAATTGTTGGTTGCAATTACAATTAATTGTTTTGTGTTTGATGTGTGGAACTTTAGTTTGTTATACAATTGGTAAGTTCTGGACATATCACTCTTTTCACGGCATCTTTCGTTGCCAACCAAAATAAATTGCCAACCGGTCCCTATACTAAAGACGTTTCTTTGCCATGACCGTACCCTCATCTCAAGGTTAACAACTCTAAATATCGGCATGAAAATTTATAGTTTGAGAACTCTTTAACTTTTCAAATGTATCTAAATAAGTATATTCTTCGAAAAAAAATTACCGCTGAGCAAAGCTCGGTCACCCAGGAAGACCCATTTGATTTCACATGAACGAACAAAGGCGAATGAAAATGCTTTATTGCTTAAAAAGAAACTCGATACATATTATTTCTTGTACAAAAACTATTTCCCACATCATATACGGTAATAGCTACGTAATTATAGTTACAACAATTAAAAAAAATGCACTCACTTGGAAAAAAGCTCAAAACCGTTTGACCAATATCATGCAAAAGTTAGCGAATATTTTACTTTCGATGTTTGGGTCAGTTAAAATAGTTCATTCCGAGAAAAACCTTCACTAATGGTACAGTTAATGAACAGTCCAGGAATTTGTGCTCATTCAGGATTTATCACCATAATGAACTGCCCAGGAACGTGTACTCAATTTAGGATTTGTCACCGTAAAAGTAAATAAGTTTTATACATTTTTTTTATTTAGATAATTTCTTTATATATATCTAATTACAAATTTCAATAGTCCCTTTTAAAAAATAAGTTGCTTAATACGCTTTTACACGTATAAATAAATGTACCCGATTTTCCAAGCTCAAACTCAACCTTTGAAATCAAAAGTCAAAGGCATATGAAAATGTGGACTTGCAGTTACAATGGGCTAACATTTTGCCTAATAGTTTTTTTTTTGAAATGATTACGAAGTGTCTGTAATACAAGCATAAGGGCAAGAATACCGTACATGTTTCGAAATTATTACGGAATTATTGATTTTAAAATCCATGTAACGTGCGATTTATACTACTTTATTTTAAATCAGAAAACGGTATGACAGTAAAGAATTTTTGATTCATCAGATACATGTATATACTAGCAAAATTATCCTGCGTTGCCCGGTATAAGAATATTATTGAAGTTTAGATTTGAAAACGTTCAAAAAAAAATATGCATTTGCATTATGTATTGTCCACCATAGATTTAATACTTACTTATATAATAACAACTTAATAATATTATAATAACAACTTAATAAGAAATGGCGTTAAACACCTGTATGCGCGGAAAACATATCATTTGTAGAAACTTCGCCATGCTAAGAACTTTAAGGCTTTGTCTAGTCTAGAGCACGCTCAGGTGAGCCCGAAGACGAAACACAGCTTCTGCGCATGACCTGTACATGTGTGCAGACAGCCGCTGGCCACCGCTCAGGTTGAGCATTGCTCAAGTGTAGACGCACCTTGTGAATTATACGTAATTTCTATAGCAAGATTCGAACGGATGATGCATTTAACTAACGACCTAATGCGCTATCCATTGGACTAGCCGGGACGAGGCTGTTCTGGTTTATTTCGGAAGAAAAGCATCTTTACAGCTCGCTTATTTTACTTAAAACTAAAATAAAAGCAAAGCAAAAGTTCCTAATGGAAATACGTGCGTTAGACTTTTCACTGTTTGATTGCATCAAATTTTGTTCCAATCTGTCAATTAGTGGGGCTTTGTATAGCAAACATATAAACACACGAACGAACTGTTCATGCATATAAATGTACAAAGTGATGGAAACCTTGTACATATTCGTCGAACGTCAAAAAATAAAGACATATATATATTTACATAATTTATATGAATGAGTTTTGCGTACATTTTAGACAAAAATGTATTTTACTTGTCTTTCTAACTGTTTATATACAGGGTATAACATAAATAAAGCGAGCGGGGGGGGGGGGGATCAAACCAATACAGAAGTAAATTTTACCATAACTCATTTTATTGATTTCGTAAAAGAAATCTAACTAGTTTATGTTTAAATAATAGGACACATTTGTTTGAATGCTAAGATTATTTTTGTCACTAACTTTAGCAAATTGCTTAAGATTTAAACCGTACATAGACGCATAAAAACCTCTCTTAGAGGACAAAAAAAAATTCATTGCAGTAATGAACCTTCTAGATGCAAAAACATTGTGCTTCATTTGGATGTTTTTGCATCTAGAAGCTTCACTACTGCAATGAAAAAGGGATTCCATGCAATCCCTAAACATATGACTGCATCTTAATGCTCATTTGTGCTTTCTTTACGTGTATAATTGTTTTTCAGTTTTACAAACAATAAACTTATTCTATCAGTGACATTTCTCTTAAATTTACGTATCATGTGTGTTCATGAGGAGTTCTGCTGCACTGTAAAAAATTGCAGTTCAATCTTTCACCAAACAACTGAAAATAATGGTGATATTTTTCTGCAACCAACATTTGGCACTAAATTTGAGCTATTATAATGGTATCTAGTTTAACATTCATGGTGAAACTACACCATTATAAAGGTTCAACTTGGTATCAAATGTTGGATGCAGCTAAAGTTCCACCATTTTTTTGGTGAAAAGTTGAACTAGATTTTTTTAGAGTGTGCATGATTTCGATTAAATAAAAAAAAAGTAAGAGTAATTACTTACGTATGATATCATCGGAAGATTGAAACTGGAAGCCATCTTTGCCTCGTGGATGCAAGTCTCTTGAGGACCGATGTAGACAGCCACTTTTTGAGTCCACAAAAGCGCAGTTTTGTAAATGCTTTCAGGCTCCTCTCCATATGTTTCAGCTACGGTAAAACTTATCGTATGATTGTCTCTAATTGGATGAAAGTTGTTAATCTCATCCACCGCAAGGCTAATAGCTCCAGATATTGTCAAACCGGGTCTTGGGTATCCTTTGTTCCCTGGACGTCGCTGGGATCCGGTTAAATATCCCATTGTAAAGTTTGTGGAATTAACTGTTTCTAGCCTTGTACTCAAAAGAATCAGAAACAAATTTAAATGATATGCAGTTTCTATTGCGGTGTTAACACAGTGCAGTGACATCACGTTTTGCTTGTCACGTGCTTAAAAATTTCAGGAAGCATGTGGCTTTTATGCACATTTCAGTTCATTACTTACTCATTATTCAGATGAATTTAATGCACTACTACATCAATTTATCTTTCACATCTTGATTTTATTGTCGTGCTCCCTTTACAACACATTTAATAGTATTCTCATTTGTCATTAAGATGATGGAAATGCAACGCAATCAGCATACGTTTTTTCTTCGTATAACTACATTAGCAAATTAAAAATTCCTTGAAAATTTGATAATCAATAATGCAATATTCTTAGCTAAATATATTGAATTTAAACATGTTTGCCAGTTTTGTTTTTTATTAGTTACGAAATAACGTATTTTTAATTTCTTACGTTTGTATTCCCAATTTAAAAAAATGAATTCAATTTATTTAATATCCTTCAAAATATTCGTAAAAACTGTTTTATTTCACTATTATTATTGTTTTAATTTCTCAAAAATGATTGTAAATTTTAGGCTTTTAAATAAAATTGGTTTTAAAAATGATACTAAGTAGGATGCGGAAATGTTGTCATTTTTATTCTGAAAATTATTCCCTCAACTAGAATATTGCGCGTTAAAAGGGTAAATATGTCATAGTCAAAATCAAAATGCGTCAACAGGTTTTCTGTTTAATGCGGTTTTGTATTAATTTGAAAGTAGTATTATTCAACTATTGAAAACTGTTAATATCATATTGCATTTATTAGCAACGTTTTTTAAAGTACAGTAGGGTTTTTATTTAAGTTACGCAGAGTTGCTTTTTTCAACCGATGCAATATCTTACAAGTTCCCTTTCTGTTTTTTTTTTTTTTTTTACATAAGTATTAACTTTTAGGCACTTTTTGTTTTCAAGATTGGCAACATTCTTAAGTATATTATTCCCTTAAGAATAAAGGTATTATTTAAAGAAAATATCTGATAAAAAATTAAACTAAATTATCAAACGGTCAAAATTCTTCGTTGAATTTTTTTTTTTATGAATGCATATTTTTAATTTCGTCAATTGTAATTTATCCTAAGTATGCTTCTATGTAGTAGTATTTTCTTAAGGATAGAAGTTGATAGAAGTTGAGTTGGTAAAAAAAATCGGGATTTCATGTTGTGTTAACCATTTCTTCCGCAGGAAGATACGGTAGTAAACGCGGTTTTACTCAATTCACAAATACATATTAATATTGAAAGAAAATTCGAATTCAATAAATTATTTTAAAATTTGACTGGATGTTATTGTTATTTAAATGAAAATTTGATTCATCTGTACAGTATTTATATAAATAAATTTGCAAATTCTGAGAATTTTAAACTATAATTGTAGCAGAGGATAACGTTTTGGAATGTTAGTTAAAAAAAGTTTGAAAATAATATTTTTCTTTTTATAGTTTCCAACTAAAGTTACGTTCGTAATAAGTGTTTTTTAAAATAAAAACTGCAAATTTAACCTAAAAAAATCACTTCCTCCTCACCGTTAGGATGAACAAAACTCCCTTTGTTTGCAATCCAAAAAGTTCGTTCACAGCTTAATCTTGCGTTGATGGTCGTTCAAAATAGCATCGTCAGCCATCAAATCCAGGTAATCTGGCGGAGCTTTAGTTTTACCCATCAGCGTGCGTTCAACCTCTCGCGGAAGAAGACTTCAGAGTTTTGGGACCATTTCTAGCGACTAGCATGTGCGAGAATATCTAAAGGATTTTCGCGCATGCGCGGCAGGACGCCACCACGCTGTCTGGAAGAAAACTTTGGTACTTTTCATCTCTTGCGTCTTTTGCTGTCTTCTTTTTCTCTCATGTCGCTTGACAATTTTCTGGAGAGGGAGGGCTTCTCTTTCCATTCATACATATGCTTTGTTTTCTAGAAATTTGGAATAAGTCCTTGAGATATATATTTCATGAAAGTATTTATTTAGATTAGTCGGTGAGCCGAGAGAATCAAACAGTGAACTTTAATTTAATTTAGTTTAAAATTTATTGAAAGAAGACATCGGAAATTTTTCAGTGCACAAAAAACCTTTGTAAGTTATTCTACGAGCAAAAAGGTGCAAACAGCTTATTTAATGAAATTTTCTTATTATTGGTTTTCGGCTATAATTATCATCATTTATTAAAAGATTTTAAAAAATAAGTATGGAACATAGTGTAAAAATTAAAAGAGAAATATTTAAAACCTTATGAAGTTTGACAGGAAGAGATAGATAATCAACGAGATGTTAGGAAATGTGTGCCACTATTTATTGTGTGAGCTGTCTATTCATTTTAGTTCTTTAAAAAAAAGACATTTGTTTAATTTTTTATTAAAAATTAAACTAAAGTTAAAAAATTAAACCTGTTTAAAAATAGAATAATATTAAGTTCTTAAATATAGAAGTGCTCCTAGAAAGATAAAATGTAAAAGATAAATATACCATTAAGAAAGTAAATGTGCAATATTTCAATATATAAATTACAGACATTATTGGAAAGTTCAAATGGTTTAGGCCTGTCTCCGAATGCAGTATAAAGGGAAAATTGCCGGTTGAATATCCCATTACTTTATTATATATGCATATCTGATGAAAATCGTGACAAAGTCTTATCACATTCTTGAGGGTGGCTTGTGTTTGATGGCTTAGGGACATCCAAAAGCTATATTGCCAACAGAGAAAATTTTTCCCGATATTTTGTTGCGTACAGCAACATTGGGGTTAAGTTGGATATTGAATAGGAGAAAACAAGAAAAACTCCTACCAAGAACTCCATCAAGCTTGACAACTTGTTAAAACAACCACCTCGCTTACTCAGTTCTAAAAACAGTGTAGACATGACGGTATTTAAGGCAGGGCAATGTTTTTCGAATCAAATGTGTGTTTTCCGGACCATGAGTTGGATCGACTTAGTGGGAGTTATGAAGTGCAACAAATACAAAAGTTCCTTTACTCAAACATGGGATGGTATAACATTAAAAAAGAAAATAAGAAGGAAAAAAAAAGATTCAAATAACGTATTTCATAAGGGGAAAAAACCCTTTGTTATTACAGTCAGTTTTTACATTTTACAAAAAACTTTCGTTTTTTGAACAAAAAGTACTCAAATAGTTGGCATAGGGTAAAGTGAAGATACTATGTGCACATATGGAAAAGCTAAAAAACAAAGCACTTTGCATACTAAAACTTTTGCTCCTTTAGTTTTGTTTCTTAGGTAAAATATCCTTTTAGATCATTGCAAATTCTATTCATATAAAATCAAAACTTACAATTATCCATCTGCGTAGTTTCCTGAAAAGTCGGGTTGGCATACGCTTAAGGTGCGTAGTATGCAGTTCTGAAAAAATGAGGAGGTGCTAATATTTTAAGACTAATAATGTATTTTACAGTTATCATAAAATGTATTGATGCATTTTTAACACTTTTATGTTTCGAACTTCTTTACAAAAGTCACAAACGTAATTCTTCAAAGAGTCACATCCACTGGATTAGGGACGACTCTTAGAAGACTAATTTACGGCATATATATATATAATTTGTTATCTTTCTTTACACCATTACACACAAACAAAAGATTTTCTTAATTCTTCTCAGCTGTATTTGAGTATATTCTACCGTATTAGTAATCCCAATGTCATCTCGCACACACGATCATGTAAGAAAAAAAATGTATTGCTCGATTCTGTCAAAATTATTGGCTATTAATTAGATTATTACACATGTAAATGTTAATGAAGAGTCGTAGATTATAAATATGAACAGATAAAAAAACATTGCGAAAGGCACATCTTCTTATTTTCCAAGAGATTAAATAATAGTTTTTCTGGCACCCAGAAGCAAAGTTATGTAAGTGACAACATTGTAAATTTGGAGATAACTGGTGCAAATGATAGGGAAAGCGCCATTCTATATTTTGACAATAAATGCTAGTGATAATTCTAAGAGGTGTGATGCCCCGACGTGATTTGGAAAAAAATTAACATTAAAGGTCCCATAAGATCCAAACTTTAAACGCGTTTGGATCTAAGGGACCTCAGAATCGGTTTTTGATCACTTACATCACTTTTCTTATCACTACCACATTTAATCACACAAATAACAACATACATCACTACTGAACTTGAAAATTGGAGGTTTTGAAAAAACTCCTAATTGTTGAGGCAATTTATTTACAAACTACTAGGTTTTGACTAGAGACGTATGCGGTCGTTCGAATTCCTGTTATGCTCTGCAATGTTATGGAACAAGGGGACTATGCGCACCATTTTATATGGTAGTGCGCACAGTCTCCGCCTCTCACCTACTATCTTTCTAAAGCCATTTTACGTAGCATTGATTTTTCATTTTTAGATTTACTCATTTAAAAGTATACATTAATTTTACCTTAATCTTGGACTTAAACCTCATGTCTTTTAACACGATTCCCCTACACATACAGATTATACTTTGAAAATTAATTATGAAAATAAAGCTAATTTTACTCAACAACCTTAATCTGTTCCTTTGGTAAATCAAATGATGATTTAGCAACTCATAAAAGATTTTGGAAGCTTGAATTACATTTGCGAACGTCATGGTATTTTTATTATTTATTATAAATATTTATTCGTAGTGATATTTACTATTAATAAATCAGCAAACTCACTTGACTGTGTTAATTTTAAACAACTTTTCTACGCGATATGTAAAAGTTTCTCTTGGGGGAACCACTCAAACAAAATTATTTAGCTTAATATATATATATATATATATATATATATATATACTAATAAGACCGTCGGTCATACGAAATGACCTCTGTTCTAGATATTATAAATTGTAATTAAAATTATTTGTGCAAGGTGTCTGCTAATTCCAACTGAAATACCCAGGTCAGGTGGCGAGGACGCTCCTTTGCTTACTGTCCCACACTACTGAAGACTTATTTACTATATAATCAAATTGTTTGTGAAAAATATATATTTACCATCCAAAGAACTTATTGAAAATTTCATTATGCTTTTCAAAACAAAAGTTTTAACGGAACTGGGAAAAAAGAGCGCTGCCACTCTGATAAGAAAAATATAAAAAGAGCAGACGATAAATAAATAAATTAAAAAGAAAGAAAGAATTAAATTAAATTCGCGTATACATTATTTTTTAACGGAGATTGTAAATACAGCGAAGCCTCACTTAATATGCTAGATAAACGTTTTGATTATTATTAATATATTTGTTACATTTGTTAAAATAACATTGGCAACTGCATTGATTTGTTTGTTCACACGGCAATTGTAATTATATGGTTGGAAACGACGGCAACAACGCAAAAATAAAATAAAACGGGTCAAAAAATCATTAAAAAATTTAATTTGTAATGAGTTTATCGGGTCGTAAACATTAACCGTGCCGAATGTGGTCCCGATCGATAAAACGGCCTGAGATTCTATAGCGGACAGACAGACAGACAGAATAAGCAGCCTATATATACGATATATATATATATGTGTGTGTGTGTGTGTGTGTGAATACATACATATACATATTCCACTTTAACCTATTTGGCGTGAGTGACTGACGTAATACAACTGAAAATCATTTATGCCATTAAGCATAAATATGTATCCCAATATATTCTATTGCCATAACGCGAGCACAAAAGCATTTTAAATGGCAACCGATTTATTTTCAAAATATGTTAAATTTCACTCCAAGTCGAAATAGCTGTCGAAAATTTGAAAATGAAAGTGACACCACTGTCATCTTCCCCTGCTATTTATTTTAATGACTTTCTGACAAATTTCAAACATACTTTAAGCCAACGTCAATTTTAGTAAACGTGTCTGTAACCAAGCAACACTAATGTTGCTTTATTGAGCTATTTCCCTAAAAGGAATAAAAATTTATTTTACAATGGAGCGTGTTATGAAATGACTTGGAGCTGTAGCTCTTTTGGGGGCGCATACGGATTTATTTCGAAAATTAGATTCAATAAATTAGATCCTAGTTTCGTTTTACTTAATGGAATTTCATTTTGAAATTCTTTCAAAGGAGTTTTCAGTATTTTTAAAAATGTTATATCAACAAGAAAACATTTGAGGAATTTCTGAAAATTATTTATCTTTCATTGATTCCCTTTCGAATTTAGCATTTACGTTATGTTTCCTCAACTTTTGGCTTATTTAATAAATGGACTTGTTTATATTGAACCTAATATATTATAAATAATAAATCTGAAAGAAGAAATAAAGGACTATTTTTTAGAAAAAAATATCAACGCAAGAAATATGATATTCAAATTTAAAGGAATTTACGTTATAAAATGTATAAGATTTTAAAAAATAGCCAGAAAGAGAGGAGAAATAAGAACTTCTTCCGAAAATAGATAGCCGAATTTTTATTATGAAATGATTTAGGAAATCTCGAACATTCCCCCTCATTCATCCATCAGCTTAGGATTCAACTTATTTAATATATGAAGTTTTAGCTGAAAACAATTATATATATATATATATATAAAAAGATAGTGGAACATTAAAAACAACTAAAACAGATTAAAAACGCACAAATATGCAATTGACCGTCCACAAATAATGTCCCGTTTTTTGCCATATATTTGACCCCATCCCCCCTTTGTCACAAAATGTCACACTTCAACATTTCCCCTCTCCCTTTGGCACATGCCACGCTCTGCTGCATAAGCATGATGTCACACTTCTTGCTACCCCCTCCCTCTATCCCACTTTCACGAACCCCCACCCTCCTCGAGGTGGGACATCATTTATGAATGATCTCGAAGAGATTGCACACACCTGTTTCGAGATTGCAAGAAACCACTTTTTTAATGCAAAAGAAAGAGCTTCTAGAGGAAAAACAGTCAGCAGAAGCTCATTCTTTCGCATTAAAAAAAAGGTTCCCTGCAACCTCGAAACATGTGTCTGTAATATTTTGCATGATTGTGTGTTATTTAAGTTGTTTCAATTGTTTTATTGAATAGCACCTAGGCTTATGACAGTGGAACATCGTTCATACGACGTTCACATTTATACGTCGTTTTTGTGTGTTCACAATTATTGGATCTAGCCAGATTATACGGCGTTTTTCGGTAGCCCCTTTGAGATGGAGTAAATGATACTCCACTACATTTACTTTATGTGAAAAGAAAACTATTAACCCATCACAGCTTGCGTCAAAATTAGTAACCCGAGTACTTGCCAGTGAGCATTTTTCTCACACCACCTATTTTCCTCGCAAAATGATAGTAAATGAAATATTCTCAACTAAAAATCATTTTTATTAAACTCTAAACACAAAGCTACCTAAAACGATAATATTATTTGAAATATGTCGTGTGCCTGTACCGTTTTCATGAAATAGTATGTCACGCAACTTAAGTACTTTTATTCGTGGGATACAACAGGTTCCTAAGATTATTTTTGTTTTTGAAAATATGTATGTCCATTAGTTTTATAAGAAGCATTTTTAGCCAGATCCATTTGAACCAACAACCTTCTTCGTGAAGTCATTCTCGGAAATGAAAACAGTTTATCAGTACAAAGATATTGAAATAATTAAATAATTTTACTACGTAATTGATTTAATCATTTATTTTAGTTCATTTATCTACATACGTGATTAATAAAAGAAATCGTTTCCGGTAAATGACGCGAGCGCTGTTTTGATGAGGAAAATGCTCACATTAAAAAAATATTTAAAAAAGTTCACCAGCGTTATCACGATAAGAAAAAAAAAAAAAAAAAACTCTTGACAACACTGCAAACGCCCTTTGCAACAGTCAGACAGAGTTAATGATTACGAAACACATCGGGGCAGCAAGAGAAGGTTACACGGAGAACTATTTTGCTTATATCGCGCGATCTAAAGAATTAAAATTAAAATATGTGTACAATCCCTTGCCTCAAACTCTTATGGAGTTATTTATCCCCATTCCCCATTAATGTTTTTGAAGCTTTAAAAAGAAAATAGTTCTTAAATGTGTAGTGCTATGTTTTAATATACTCCCTTAAAATTAAATGCCTTGGTGTGCGGCTAATTATTAATTCCGTGGAATGCTACACATCTTAATAAAATAATATGTTTATACACGTTAAAAAAAATGTTTGTAGTGTGTATTTAATTGCGAGCCAACTAGACTTTTAATTATTTAACATGGACATGGCTGTGCAGGTACTATTAATTTTATGTAAAAAAGATGTATTTCGTTTTGAGTAGGTTTTTTTAGCCATTAAAATGTTACTTTTGAAGTGTTTTTAACCGTAAGACAATATTTTTTTCTTATTATGTGAACTGATGCAAATGTTTTTTCATGTGAAGCCGCTTCTCTGATCTCTTAAGGCTTATAAAAACATAAGTAGAAAACACGTAATTGAGTTTTTTCTTATTCATATTAAATATAATAAATATATGGTTCAGTTAGGATGCAATCAATTATTTGGTACATTTCTCCCTTACGTATAAACCTGTTAATCTATTTAACGACTTAATAATTTAATACAATACAAAGGGAAGACTTGTAAAAAGCATGTGAACTATAATGCATTCATTAATTTGCAAAAGTAATAATAATAAATTATAATTCAATTTCACTCGCAAAAATGAAAAATAAGTTCATTATCTTTCATTTAGCGTGAAGTACTTTTTACACGCATTTTTTCTTCCGAGAAATTCGGCAAGAAAAAATTACATTATCAACTGCATGGGAATATAAATATTTTCCCCTTCCAAACTGCAAGCTGTAAAATATGTCAAAATCTGTAATTAGCTGTAAGGGCATTTTTCCAAATTAAGCCTCGAACAATAACATGCAGGTACCAGCAGATTAGTAAACGATATTTATCTTTTGCGTAAGCTTTGACCTCATTCAAGATTTGTGCCAGTCAGAAGGGATACATAATTAATCACACTTATACGTCGTTCTCATGAGACATTTCATGGAATGGTAAAAATAATTGTAGTTTGGATTCACATAATAAATGCATATTTATGCACTTATTATGTATATATATATATATATTTTATTTTATAAACATAGTCTTAAAAATTCTTTGACACACTGTGCGTATATATATATATATATATATATATATATATATATATATATATATATATACGCACAGTGTGTCAAAGAATTTTTAAGACTATGTTTATAAAATAAAATAAAAACTAGTAATTCTATTTTTAAGGTATATTTATTCAAAATAGGCTCTTTCGGCTTCAATACACTTGTTACAGCAGCTTCAGAACAATTCGAATGACTGTTCCAGCTCACATCGTGGGACTGCCCCCAAAGCTCGCATCGCAGCTGTTTGTATAGTGCCAATGTCATCAAAGTAAAAAAAAAAGTAAACAAATGAAAGCTAATAGTTAATTAGTTTCACGAATACTCGATAACACGGATAGCTCCACTGTACGTTTAGTTCCACCTGTAGTCTTCGTCGCGAGCTTTGGAGGCAGTCAAACAATATGAGCTGAAACAAGCATTCGAATCGTTGTCAAACCGCTATAACAAATGTATTGAAACCGAAGGCGCTTTTTTTGAATAAGAATACTTAAACAAATATAATTACTAGTTTTTATTTTATGTTATAAACCTAGTCTTAAAAATTCTTTGACACACTGTACACTGTATGTATATATAAATAAATAAATAAATATATATATATATATATATATATATATATATATAAAACTAGAAATTATATTTGTTTAAGTATTCATACGTATTCATATATATATGAATACGTATGAAAAACACTTAGCATTGGGCTCAAAATTATGAATAAGCACACACACATATACATTCATAATAACAGAGTGTAATAAAAAATAAAGTAATATAAACGGAGAGAAACAGCTCAACAAGCAGTCAAATATAGCGAAATTCTTCTTCGCTGAAGACATTATGCATGCCGGCAAAAGGTTCACATACATACCTGGGAAGCAAGAAATGATAGACAAGATAAACCGAAATGTGCTGAATGTGAGGTTCCTCTAAGCTAAACACTCAGCTTAATCATAACAAAACTACTGACAAGGTTTAGTCAACGCTTTGCAATGGTCACTTAAATGGAATGAAATTATCTTCAGATTGCGTGATTTTCTCTTTAAGAAGAATTTACTGCTGCAACTAATTGAATATTAACTAAAAGTTTATCCAACTTAAATATACTTCCTCAAAACAAATAAATAAATAAATGAATATATATAATATATATATATATAGAATATATATATATATATATATATATATATAAGAGAGAGAGAGAGAGAGAGAGATGCATATCGCTAAAATAAACAGTCATAATCCAATATTGATTAAAGATTCAGAAACGGTCTTTCAGATAAAAATAGCTTTTGAAATTTTTAAAAGACACCGGACGTATTATCTAAAAAAAAGATTCTCAAAGCAAATGCAGTTTTATAAAATTAAAAATAGGCATTGTTAAAAATAATTAAGTCTTTATAGGATTTTTCAACAGTGACATTAAAAAAGTCCCATACGGAGTCTGAGCTTTGCATTATTAAATAAATTTTGTTTGCTGTATTTGTTATTACATTAGTTAAACACATAATTTGCATATTTATTTTTAAAATTTCGCATGTTTTTATATGTTTACGCCTACACAAAAACTGCAATAAAACTTGTTAAGATAATTGACTTAATTATCTATATTTTAAGCAAACAAGTAATTATATTTAAATTTGTGCTTGTAAATTTAGTATATTAACACATTTAACGCATTTAATATTTTATTTTTCAATTAAATTGGAAAAGAAAATTGAATGAACATTTTTTAAAGACTATGTTTGCTCATGTTATGTCACAATTGATTTATGTTCATTTTACCCTTTTTTAGACGTGGATTAAGAGCATCTTTAGTCATCTACCATTTTAGTACAAGAAAGCGTTCTGGTAAATGTTACCAGTCCATGACACCAGAATTGAGATATTGTCAATTTTAACTTTCAAATTGTTGCGAAAAAAAGTGAAACTCAATTTACAGGCCCCCTAACATCGACATTTTACTTACATAACTTTGAAGTTATGTAAACTAAATATTTAATTTAGTTTACATAACCGGTTTAGATCATGAAACAATTACTTGCAAATTTATAATTCGCTTAGTAGTCTGTCTCTTGCTACACTTCTTTTTTTGAATTGTATTAATTTAATCATATATTTACTTTGGATTTAGCAAATTTTACTAGAGCGTCTACAGACTTCCTCTATAAAATCAGTGCTTAGAGCCTTTAAGTTATCTATTTATTAACTATTGACATTATTACATTAAGCACAGATAGACGAAAAAATCAAAACAAAACAAAAAAATAATAATACATTTAATGAGCAAACAACTACTGTTCATTCTTGTAAAATTCTTACATATACCCGAGTAATAAATTCAGTTTATCACATTTTTGTGCTAGGCATGAAGTTTACCTCATTTAAAAACGAAATATTTTGTTTCTTTACTCCTGTGAACGGCAATTTTGATGAAAATGAAAGTATGTTAAAATTTAGGATATCAAGTTCAATTAACAACATACAGCAAAGAAAGAGAAAGAGAAGAAAAAAGGGAGAGTAGGCATTGCCTACTCTCCCTTTTTTCTGCTCTTTCTCTTTATTTTATTGGATACATAGAATCTGAGTTGATTTGCTTGTCACCTGACGATAATAAACTTCTTTCCTGCTCTGTGTGAAGAAAATTTAAGGAACATTAAGTCATTTTTAATTACTTAAAATTCAAATTAAATGCAATATTCCTAGAAATATTATGCTGTCTACACATAATATAGCAATAGCTACAAGTAAGCTTATACTAGGATTACCATGTTTTCGCATTTTGATGGTAACTATGTGTTTGCTTAAATTTTAGAAAACACGGAGGTTTTTCCGCATTTTTTGGGAGTATTTTAGATTTTTTTACCATTCATTCCTGTTGAATAGCTAATTTTCAACTGTCGGGAAGACTGGGCATACTTCATCCCTACCTTGGTTTTTATTTTTTCACTGATATTCTGTTTTTTAGAAATTTTTGACATGGACAATGGTATTTGTTTTCCTTTCTCAGACTGTATTTATTTTTATTTGAAACTAAACAAAAAAATTTTAGCAAAATGGTTTTTTTCTTTTTATTATTCTTCCAAAGGGATCATGTATCTCCACACACAGGGGTACATGATTCTTTCGCAAGGAATACTTGACCCAACTCTGAAATTACATAGAGTAATAATAATTTATTTACCTCCTTATTTTAGTTTATTAAAAAATATTTCTAATATTTTTTTCTTCGGAATAATAGAAATATGATTTTAAAACTAATATTTGTTGCTTTGAATTCAACTCGGCAATTTGTAGAAATATTTACGAAGTTTTATAATATGTTATTACGGATTTGATCAATTGGTTGCTCTCCAATGCAGCTGTGCACAGTACTTTATAAGTAAAATTAAATGTTTTTATCTTTTTCTCTTTCGGAAACTACGCAGTTTCATTAATAAAGCTAAAATTACAAGTTATAACACAAATTATAACAAGTAATACAGCAAGCACCTGATTTACTTTTTTAGTATGAAATAACGAAATCAATAAAGAGTTGTAAAAATTGAATTATATTAAGCTTCTAATAAGTTGTGATTTATCAGAAGCATACATTTTGAATAATAAACAATCAAAAATAGTTTACTAAAGAAAGTACTCAAGACTATATCTGTTACACCTAATTAACTTTCTTAAGTATACAACAGACAATACCAAACATTAAAATATTTCACTTAATAAAAGTTGCCTTTGGCACATTCAGACAATCATTCCTTGAGTTAAAAGAAAATAGCTGTAAAAGATTAGGTGTTGGCTGTTTTTGTGTTCAAGTATACCTTTAACATTGTAGACAGATTTTAATGCTCTACTAATTGATTTTGATAGAATTTTTTGTAAAATAATCAAGTATTTCTGAGGATCAATATCACTTGACTCCCCTATGGTCACCTACAAGATGCGATTTGAGCAAAACTTCTGAATTTTTCAGACAATTGAAATTTTGCCAACTGTTATACTACTTGAATGTAGAGAAAAGTGGGCCAAAACAGTACAGGCAGTTCAAATCAGCCCCTTTCGCTTTTGAGGGATCAGGTCATCATTCTCTTACAGAAGGCAGTTATTATCATTAAGATGTAAATGCGTAAAGTTGTGTTATTACTCATTCTGTCTTTCCTTAGAAGCAAACCTTAGCTTCGAATTATAATGCATTCAATTGCTCTGTTTGCTCCAATAACAAGGTGATTTTCACTCATACGACACACAATAACACATTTTCTTGTGTTTATCTAATTCTTCATCCATACTTTAGCTTTAAATGCAGTTTCATGAAAGCCACTGCAATGCACTTTTGTATTAAACTTTTATCCGAAGACAATTTCCTTACTTGAACGACACAGACACAACTAATTATAAAACAGATAAATCCATATCATTGACGCTTTACTCCTTAACGCTACCACTAATAATACTTTAACAAAACATTTGTAAAATTGTTTATTTAGTCCATCAACTCCATATCTGATTATAGAGCGATTCAATATTAATTGAGGTTGATCGGGACAACGCTGATACGCAAAACAATGAATATGTATCGCTCTCGTGCATTTGACGTGTGACGCACGTATATCTTAAGAAAATTGAAATGAATTAGACAATACCTCGTATTGTTCCCAAAACTTTCGTAGATATTGCTTCCATTACCATTCCTTTTCATAATGCATAATGAATAACACATTGTAAGTTACATATATTTGCTTTAAAGTAATATTCAATGTAACATAGAAATTCATTCAGCATGGTCAATTTATAATTTGGACGATATAAGACAAACAATAACATTTCATCTCTCGTCATAAGAAGAAAATTTGTTTTGTCGGATAAAAAAATGTAGAACACAATTCTGCAATTATTTTGCTTAACACGTACTGCAGTTTCTTAATTTTTATTCAAAAAACAATAGCATTTTAAATTTTGCAATGTTGATGGATGTTGTTTCGCACGTTCAATAAACTAATAGTTTACTAAAAAATTACTAAATTCATGTTAATAATATCCCTCGTTATGTTTTCTTGTGGTTATCATACAAGACATTAAATAGGATATTTGCAGAAAGGACGTGTGAAAGTTGATAAATGAATAAATAAATGCAGTGGAACCTGGAAAAGTTCCACTGGTTCGGGTTAAGGTTCGACACTTAGTTTCTTTTTGTATTTCGCTGCCTATTTACAATTAGTATGTACACTCGGTTGCTCCCGTCCAGACTCTTGAAGATCGCGTTGATCTCCGACCACAACCTAAAGGCAGGCGAAAGTCGGTCTCCTCGCCCCCGCTTTCGAGGGCAGCTTACATAGGGGATGCCTAACCTTAGGCCGACACTGCGAACTAGGGGACACATGTACGCAGTTTACTGTTACGTAGACTACGTAGGTTTGCCGGTCTAGGCCTGACCTGACAGTGACCAACTTTGTAAAAAGGTCCACTATGTCTAAAGTGACTACCACCCACTATGTGTAAAGTATGCGTTCTTTCCCTGTGCCTTCAAGTATAATGATTGGGAAAACGTCTTATATAGTGAACATCTGCTTAAAGGGAACAGCTTTATCAGTCCCCGGAGGGTGGTCGCATCGTAGTTTCACTGTAATAAATAAGAAAAAAAAAATAACGAATGACCAGAAAGAAGGAAGACCATTTTTAAGAATGACCACTCCACGCAGTAACAAATTCTTTCCTATTAGCAAAGCTTCCATAAAATTCTGGAAAAGTTTAGAAACGGAAGGAACGTTGTAACATAATAATTGATATACACCTTTATGGCTTGCTGATTATGGTTCTGTGTCTTAGTGTGCGCGCGTTTCTGCATGCGAATGAGCGACTTAATTTAAAAAAAAAAAAAAACTGAAAATTAGGAATGCGAATAAAGCATGAAAAGCTTCTGATTAGTTTTTTTGGGTAAATTGCTCCACGTGGTTTGATTCAATTAAACGTTTTTCAAGCTGAACGTGGCTGCTATATCTTAAGAAGTTCTGCGCGGAAGCAACTGAAAATTGATACACATTCACTCTGCTTAGGTACTATCGCTTTCGTGCAAATTGCGCAACCAAATGTTTTTCCAATCATGTCTGGTTGCTACTCCTCAAGAAGTAATGCATGAAATTACCCAAATTTAGTTTACCTATAGTCCCCAATGAGAACTACTGCTTACTAGCTTTGGTGCAAATCGTTGCATGGAACTAAAGCAATGTAACTTGGTTCTGATTACCCATGATGGATCCCATTATAATTTGGTGCAAACTTCGTCGTCAATTTTGCAAATTCGTGGCTCCCCTCTATAATTAAAAATTAATTAATAAATAAATAAAGAATCATACTATTCACATATAATAATTGACACTATTTTTGAATTATTTTTCTTTTGTTCAAAGAACCGGAATTTTTCTTTTCAATTTAGAAATACATACATATTTTGCAATTTATGGGGATAACTAGTAAAATTTTCCGGACGGCAGAAACCATGTACTGTACACTATTTAACTGTTAGTGGCATGATACACTATTTTTAAATTATTTATTTATATTTCCACATTGGGTCACACATCTCATAAACTTTAGAAAATAAATGTATACAAGAATACAACAGAATATGTATATACTAGCCATGTCATTCAATATTTGTACCAATCTAATTAATAGTAGAAACCTGAGAAAGTAGTTGAGAAAAAAGACGAAGGAAGCCTGATGTGAAAAACAGTTAATTTCATTCATTAAATCATAATTAGGTTCACAAAATGCGGAAATAGTATACACAGGTGATTTTCATGCCTAAGGTAAGTTCTTAATTAAAATGAAGGATGATGTTGTTTTCCGTGGAAATGAAAAAGACAAATTCATTTGAACAACACCATGACTTTACCGCATCTCCCTCCGGAGAGGATGAATAATACACCAGATTTAGATGAAAATAAATATATTTCCGAATGTATAGTTAGAATGCAACCTCTGGAAAAGTTAAAAAACTCGTTCACAACAGGAAATTTGTAATGCTACTTTATCGCCGTTTCTTTTAAAAAAGTTGCACTCAACGCTCATATTGCAACTAAGTCCTCATTAGTTAATTATGACTTATATTTAAAGGTGCACGCTATGTTTGTTTCATAAAATTTTTTAATAATATGATATTTCACTGAAATCGAAGCAATTGTTTCCCCTTATTTTTTTTAAGTAATTATTTCATTGCATGCAAAGTAGCGCTTTCTGTTAATTGGCATTTTCGATTTCATTGCGTTAAAAAAGTAAAATCCTACACTGTTAGAAATTTCATCATGAAATTACGGTTAAATAACCGGCAGCAGTCTGTCTATCTAATTCACGGTTAAGTTTACGGTTTGGAACATTTTTCTATCTTTACAGGACCTAAACCATTTCCAGTCAGCTTAGTTAAAAAGCCGTAAATACAAAAGTTTACAGTTTTAACCACATTTAAAAATGGTTTCAAAACACATTTTTACCGTTTCTGAACCATTTCGAAGCGTAGAATCTTCAAGACGTAGAAACCGAAAACGAAGCGTGCGGGAATCGAACCCGGGTGTATGATATACCAACCTTGCGCTCTAGTCATTCGGCCATCAACACCACTTAAAGCGGCCGTTTATTTCTCAATAAATCTTCTTTTCCAACAGGCAAACAGCCTTAAAATTGAGATTTCAGTTTTTGATTGAATCCAAAGTCATTTTTGGTCTAAATTTACTGTATATTGACGAAAATCATTTTATTTGCTGCAAAAACTAAAATACAAACAAGCTTCAGGAGCTCAAATGATGGGTTCGCTCATTTGTAAACAGTTTGGAAATCCGATGTCTCCAATTTTTGATTTACGTGTGTATGTGTTTCTATTTAGTAACCACTGCTTAAGCCACTTTTTTTTTCTTCTTTTTTTATATACACATGCATATTTGAAGTGATAAATCTTGATTCACATTTTAACAACAACGTACGACCGGTAAGGTTTCGCAACCAAGATATACGCCCGATTCTTATTGAGCGCTTGAAAATGACGGTTAGTTAAACGTTCTTTAGGATAAACAGAGAATAAACGATTTTTTTCACAATCAGCGGTTTGAGTACTATCTTTTTAATAGTTATTCAACTGTTGTAATTAAATATAGTAAAATAGCAATCAAATAAATGGTTATTTTACTATTTTGTTACGGAAATTTTTAACAGTGTAAGGGGTTAATTTTTCCTCAACAGTAGCTTTGAAAAAAACATAAAAATATTTGCAAAATGTCAGCAGGGTGGCGTAATGGTAAGGCATTGGTCTCGTACGCCCAAGTTCACAGGATCAAACCTGGCCCAAGTGGATTTTCAAGATGCAGATAATTGTCAACGCCCTTGTCGTATGATTATGCGGCATATTAAAGTTCCCTTGAATATATGTTTGTCTTGGATAATCAGGGTTAAATTAAATTACTAGTGCAGTTTCGCATCCCTTAGAGCTCAGGTGCAGCCATCTATCAAGAATCTGAACATCAAAATTCTCAAGTGGCAATGCCATCCGCCGACAGTGGTGCTACTTGAAAGAATGAATTTCCGAGGAATGCACTAGGTCGACAAAGGTTAGTGACCATACGCAGCCCCATTAAAGAGAAATTAAAACACATATTTGAAAAATAATTATTTTAACAACGTTCCAAAATAATGCGTTTTATATATACTTGAGTAAAGTTTATCAGATGAAGCCAAAACTACATGTATATTTTCCTAATTGGTCATCCAACGCGGTTATCTTTTCTTGTATTTAGGTAGTGGCGAAATGAGTGACACAAATGTTGTCTCAGAGCAGAGTACAATTTGTAAAAAATGGATAATACATAACTTAGATATAATCCCTGGTGATATGATCCCCAGTTAATGCTTGAGATTTAAAAAAAAATTTGATGGTTGCCAGTGGCGAGTAAACCCAAAAAAGTTAGTCGCCACTTTGACACTATTGGTCGCCACTTAGAACTATTTTTCAAACCAATCCCCCTCCTCAACAGGGGCCTCATTTTGCATACAAACATGTACATACATTATTCTTAAACTACAATTTGTCACAAAATTATACAAAAGTCGTATTTAAAAAATATAATAAATTGCAAACCTTTTCTAAAAAATTAAACTTTTCATCTCCGTTGTTTACTATAGCTTGAAAGTTGTCTTCTAATATTAAAAAATACTATTAAATTTCAAGAAATATTTCAAATTCTTAACCTTTTCTTGGTTTAGTTAAAATTTCTGAACATTTCCGATTCCCAGGCTAGATGGCTACTCTATGTATACTTATAAAAATTGCCAAAATGTTTTCCACATTTGTACCACGCACAAAAAAATTAATTAATTAATATGAATAATGGAATTTTATTTTATTAGTATAAAATAATAAAAATTTACATCTTTAATAACTCAGAGCAATCTGCAAACAACTACCCCTCTCCAAGATAGTGCATTCATCTAAATCAATCTCCAGAAGGATTTCGTTTCCAAACATTTTCAATCAATGCAATTTTTAAAATAGTTAATTCACCGATCGGTCCTCCCTACTCATCCCTATTTTCTTCAAAGAAACTTTTAATGTGGTACAACTCATTCATTTCTAAACGGATATTTTCATTTCAGATTGTCAAATTGAAAAGCGATACACCTACAAAGTCGTCATGTAAAGTAAAGCGAAGCGCTATTTTGAAAATGCGATGTTTTAAAAAATAGTCCTAAAGTTAGAAATTCAAATAAACATTTTGAAAAAAATGAAAATGAAAACTAATCAAGGAGTTTATTAGCAGAAATTTTCTTTTTTCGTGCTCGTACTTGAGAAGGTCCATTGAGATTGCGATCGCGGTTTGTATAAAAGGTTCGTTTTTCGTTTTGCGGCTTTAATTGGTGATAATTATTAATGGCCTAGTGATAATAAAAAAAAACTAAATCGCCAGTTTTGGCGACCGACATGACACATCGTGGTCAGTCAATAAAAATTTTTAGTCGCCAATGGCGAGTGGCGACCATTGGCTCTACCTTTACCCCCAGTGATAGAAAAGTGAGTATATTATGTATATAAATAGGGGGAGAAAATAGAAAAAGGAAAGAGAGAAAAGAGGTGCGAAAACACCAAAATCTATTGCTACAAGCAAAGCAAGAACTGAATAAGGTTCATCTTTGGTATCTCTCGCAACATATAGTAGAAAAATTTTTCTGAGTAAATTTGTTCATGTGCTTAAAAATAATTTAATATTAAATAAATTATTTTGAATATGCGCATTCATTAAATATTTATTTTTTCATGAACGGTTCTTTACAAAGAAATCTGTTGAACGAAAATAGTTGTTTATTTATGCGATATTTCATTATCAAAGAGAGCAATTTAGACTAGCAATTAAGGAATATTATCACTGTATGATACATTCTCTTGTGATGCATTACGAAGCCTAAACATAAGGAATTATTCATTGGGTTGGCATTTGTAAGTGCTGAAATTGACAAGAATGTCTAAACTGTAGTGAATGTATTCCAAATAGCCCAGATACTTGAGGCCAACTGCCAAGCTCCCGTCATTGCTATGATATCTTTGTCTCAGAGATAGGCAATATATGCCATTTATGGAGGCAAATGTGTACTAAAGCTTCATTCGAAATAACAAATACATAAAACAAAATACTCCGGTTTGTTACAAATAACCATTGTTCCCATCGCTTGGAAAATACTGTATATTAATTGGTTTTTGCGCAAAATTTAGAATAAAATACATCAGAAAAAAATGAATTAACTTTCGGATCATAGGGTAGAAATGTAGATTAACATTACTAGACAAGGCGTTCCGTCCAGAACTATACGAGCCTACTTTCCCATATATGCCAACTTCACATTTATAATCTAGTTATCTCTCTCTCTCTCTTTCTCGTTTAGCTTTAGTTCTTAATTGCTTCAAATATACCTTTTTCAACGATTAATACATATTCATTCACGTATTCCTTCATTCATTTATTCAGACGTTTATTCACTCATTCATGTGTTTATTCACACATTTACTGATTTTTTCATTCATTCTCTCATTTATTTATTCACTCATTATTTTTTAAAATTTATTCTCTCATTTATTCATCCGTTCTTTCACTTATTTATTTAATCATTCAACAATTTCAAAATATTCGTAAAAATCCCGATCAAAAAATTTCATAGGAAAATAGGCTCGTTAGTTCTGACTGAACTTTCGATCTGTACATGTTCTACGTCATAAGAGCTTTCCGATAAAGTTTGTGCCAATCAAATCGGTCCATTAGATCATGATTTACATATAGTATTAAAATTTCCCCGTAGGCGCTATGTTTTTTTTTTTTTTTTAACTGTTAAAAAATGAACAAAAAGTGTTCAAAGAAATATTTTACGCCGAGAGCTTCTTTCAATTAGCTTGCTCGTAGAAACTTGGATCTTGTGCCCAGAGTTTACACAATTTACTTCATTTTTGCCCATAGGCGCTAATGTTAAATTTTTTTGAACTGTTCAAAATTAAACGAAAAATTGTTCAAATCAAAAAGTAAAATATGGAAATGAGATGTCCTTACCGAGGTCTTTCGAATGCCGATTCGAAATTTTTTTTTCGAATTTTTCGAATCGGACAGTTTTTTCAATAGCTATTGGGGGGGGGGGGGGGGGGAGGGAAAGACCGACACACATTTTCCCCATCTCAAAATCCCACTTTCAAATTTTTTATTTTTCAATCTCTATTTAATTACTTAACTTATTTTCTTATTTTTGACTTTTCTTGATTTGTAATGATATTTTCATGATACACTAAGCCTTCTTTCATGCTTTATTCTTAACTTTTTACTTTTACGGGAAGGTAGGCTAAAAATGAGCACTCAGAAAATTACCAAATACCAAAATAGTATTGGAAGGAAAATATATTTTGTATGAAAATATAATAATAAGTTTTATTCCTTATCTGGTGCAGGTAATACTTATTTATTAAATTTGACTTTTGTATCTGCAACTACTAATGAAATATATTTATTCAAGGAATCATAGTATTACGCAATTGTATTGTAATCCCTTATTTATGAACTAAAAATGCGTTTTCAGATCTTGAGATGAATGTTTAGACTTTTATACAGTCATTGTTGAAATGCTCACCATTTATAAAGGATCTCTGGTAAATTCTACGAGATCATTTGAAATATGATTTAATAAATCCTCGGAAGCCAATTTGCTACACAGGAATTGAAATTAAATAATACAAAAAGGTTCAAAAGGTTATTTATACATATTGATATTAATATACTAACGATGATGTCCACCATTAGCTAATTATTACCAGTACATTCGAAAACCCTTATTTGCCTCCATCTATTATACTTATTATTCCTTAATGAACTTCGGAATATTTCTCCCGTATTTATTTCACTTTTTATTATTATTTCCAATATTCTAATTTATACGCTGTTATTAAAACTATTTTTAAGGAAGAAAATAAATGCATCTCAACTATTAATAAAACGAAATATATCACTGAAATACTGAAGGTAAAAACTGAATGTTCTCTGTATCACTAATTTTGATACTACGTATCATTGTGTTTTCGTTTTCTTCCAGTTCTCCAGAATATGATAATAAGAAAGTATTTTATGCTTAAAAGCCTTGTGTTTGAAGATATATTTTGAAATATTTCTTTAAAGCATTTCGTAAGCTATTCGTCGAATTAATGCATTGAATTTATATTCTTAGCTCCAAAGTAGTAATATCATTATTATGAATGATCCTTCGCTTTATTTGTCTGAGGGAATTAAAATCATTGCCATGCCTTTTATATAAGAAAACTATTTTTTTCTACTCTCACCTCATCTCCTTGAATAATCTTGAAATTCAATAATCGAAAAATGAAATTTCTCCTTGTACAAATATTTTACAATTATACAAATATATACGTTTATTTAAATGAATTACCGTTGAACATTTATTTTGACTAAGAAATGAACATTCTAGTTAAATTCTCGATTTTTTAAAAATGTTTTTTAATTTTTTTAAATATATTTTTTAAATTTTCAATCCTAAATAATTTCGTGTTAACTGTTATATATTACGAGGACGTAGCTGTTAAGCTTCTCATACAATTAATTTATATTACTTTATTACTTTTAATCTAACAATATGTGAATGACACCTGTTAATGTATGCAATTGTGCGTTTTAAAACGTGTAACCAGAAATTCATTGTTTGCTTAAAATGTGTTGTAATTTTCGAAGATCGCTCATAAACATACATATATGTGGTGTAGCCAAAGCTCGTTAAACCACCACTCTCGCAGTTCGCCAAGAAAAGCGATTAAAATAACATGCTTTTTAGAAATGAAATTCGAGTTCCCAAAGCCGCTACCTACTATTCATTTTCTGCCAATACTGTACTAAATCTGGTTATTAGTCATGCCAATTTCAATTTTCAAAATTTATTTAATTCGCTTATTAAGAAAGTATACGCAAAATAAAAACATATCACGTATTTGGAAGCTGCGAGATGTTTAAAGAATGCATAGAATTTACAGGTTTCAAACAGCCCGTATCCGGTACGGACCTGTTTTAAAGGGTCACCGGATATCCAACATCCGGCATAAAAATTACCCTGACAAGAATATGGGGCATGTGACGTCCAGGATTGAAGTTTCTCGGGACTCAGGGAAATTTCTCAAAATGCGGGACTGACCCGTAAAATCCAACAGGGCATCTCTGGTAGTCACATCTATTTTAAGTCATTCAATTTCCCATCATCATGGTTAGATAACACGAACGCGCATTTGCCCTATATTACTACACTAATCTCTTGCAAATATTTAAATCCGTTACTTAATTTAGAAGAGTTTATGTTCTAATGTGGAAGTCATGTTTGCAACACAATAAAAACCGTAGAAATAAACTTAATAACCAAGGTTACAACCTGCAATAGAAAGGTGCGTGAAATTCGTAAAACAGAACTTTCTACTTCCCTTATAGGTTTCGCCAGTACGAGTGGATTTATTAAGTAAAAATTACAGTCATCTGTCTAATGTTTTCAGCTTAGAAATGAATAATAAGAATAACTATGCAACTGATTTTAAACCAATTTATATCAATAAGAAACTTTTATGTTCTTTCTACCAAACACTTGCTTCGAGCGGTAATGAGCATTCGTCGGACTTCACTTCCCCGTGCCTGGGGGTGGGCAACCCTAAGGCGACGTGTTAACAGGGGAGGGGGATGGAGTAGAGAACTGTTAACAGTTTACTTTTTTAACAAATTCGATTTTTTATCAACAGTTGTGTATTTTGTCTTTTTTCAAATTCTGGTAGGGTCCCAGATGAAAAATTGAAATTAGGTGTAACATGAGGACGCATTAAAATAAACTTACGACTTTTTTACTTCTTTAATGGTAAAAAAATGTGAAATTCGAAAAAAAAAGATAAAAAATCTTGTTTCATTTAAAACATTATGAGGCCCGGTAGAGGGCAGGAAAACCTAAACCATTAAAAAAAATGAACTTGCCTGTAAACTTTAATTAAGTCTTTGCGACTTACAATTAGACGCATTTAAAATTAATTTCTGCATTTATTTTCGTATAATTTTTTTAATGTAACTTCATTTCTGTTTGCCCAATGTGTAATTAATTTTGAACTAATCTCTTAGTTTGAACGGAAATAATTAAATTTGAATCATGAATGGAGATCATGATTAAAATGTAAATTGGTGAAAATATGTGAACATGGAACATATTTAATAGAGGCAATAACGAAACTTGAAGCTCTTGAAGGGAAAATAAAGTAGATTGATCTGAGTATCTATGTATCTGAGTATCTAAGTATCTGAGTATCTATGTGCTCTGGTTTCTAAGAATGACGTGCACGGAGGTTATTACAATTATCCATTATTAGATGGAAAGTATTTAAAGAAAAAATATAAAAGAAACGAAATTACTGAATATATTGCTATCTGTTGTTTTTCTTTACCAGAAAGTTAATTATATGTAAGTGAAGAATTTCCAGTAATTTTGATTGTAGTTGTTAAAGTTCAATTACTGAGTAAATACAAAGATAAAATATTTCACTAAAATGTCTTTAGTAAAAGTAATAATGAGCCCTAAACACACAATGACATGAAAAAAGTATGCTGAGTTTTTTTCAAACATTTAATGATCTATAATGGATAGGTTTCGGAGTAAAGCACATAGCATTTTCCAATGCATGTTTTAATGAAGTTCCACTAAGAATTTAGCAGTGACAAAAACAAATAGAGAGATTTATTATGGAAAGATATAAAAATCTAACCTACATGAGAGTTAATGAGAGAAAATTGAGTTTTTTTTCCGAAACTATTCCGAAGCACTGATTTTTTATGAAAGGTCATTCTATATTAAAATCATAATGTTTTCTCTTAAAAAAATTTAATATCATAATCAAGGAGAACAATTCTTAAATTTCTGCACTAAATACTATTTTCCTTTGACTTCAAAAAAAAATGTGTATGCCAAAAGTTGCTTTTTTAGCATATGTAGTTTAGAAATTCCACGTTTAAATAACATCTTTACTTTTAAATGGTTTTCTGAAAAATATGTTCGTATTTTTCTAAAGTGCATAAAAATTTACACACAAAAACGAAAAGGAAAAGCGTATGTCGTTTGTCAAGGTAACAAATCTATTCGGAAATTTTCAAATCACACGCCATTTGCCTTGTTTGGTTCCGATTTTGCTCTACTATACTTATGGGTAGAGGAAATGTTTTAAATCTCTCACACAGAAGACGTTTAATATTTTGATTTTCACAGGGGAAAAAAACTAATCTTTTGGAAAAAAAATAATTTTTCTTCTTCAAAATAATTGGAAGTTTTTTAATAATAACGGAAATATTTTTAAAAAATGCGTTCATTTTCTCGTGGAGAACAAAAACGCACACGTGAAAAGCGGAGCATGAGCCATCCAAAGAAGATTCGACACCTGAAATAAAATTAAATGTTTTACACATTTCGGCATTCATGATGGGTGAAGAAATTTCTAATGGACAAAGAAGGGAAGGGGATCAAGGCTCTAAAAAAGTGATGACATACCACATATAAAATAATTAAATATTTTTTTAAATAAATTCACTAAATTACATTTGGTTCTTTTGGTGGCACTTTTCATTATAAATTTAAAGGGTGTAAACCCCGTTGTTTTCTTTAGAGCCCACACATGTTCAGGTAAAATAGTGCATCATATAGGCCAAAAAACGATTCAAGTGTATTTTTCTTGCAATTTAGTGACCTTTTGAAAAAAATTGCGTCTTGCAAAAATGCTAACGTTATGGAAAACCATGAAGATCACTTTCAACTTCAATACTAGAAAGTAACTTACTAAGAGCCAAAACTCAAAATCTAAAAAGCACAACAATTTTAGGCTATTTTAATCCTTTATTATCCTATTCATAGGTAAAAAACATAATTCAACCAGAGTTTTTCGTGACAAAATAGTTTAAAAGCTTTATTGCCGTTTATATGACCTCCCGACGAAACGAAAATCTCTGTTAATATCTGCTACGATTTTTAAATATAAAAAATACTCTAAAAACATTATTCAATACCTAAACAGTTTGTTTAAATCTAACCATTATTTTGTGGAGATTTTACTTTCTCCACGGCTATGGAATCTTTGTTTCGCAATGTACTGTATATATGTAGCTAATTATTATTTGATGCACGTCGGAAATAAGATCATTTTCAACATTTCAACATAACAGTAATGAGAGGATTTGGACAGCTCCATAATGAGCCAATTATACTTAAATCATGCAATTGGTGAATTTCACGAGTTCATTTCAACACTTTTAACGTCAACTGAGACATTCGAATATCCTCTATCCTAGTACGAGTTGTCGCAAGCAATTATTTTAAAGGTAATTTATTCAAGAAATATATTTTTCAGTATTGTTTTGTAATAAAATTATTTTTACAAGTTTCACATTTATATTAGCGTCGTGACCAGATCCGTTTTCGTTTCAGATTTTGTTTCTCGAAAATTCTTATGGCCACAGTTTCGTGAGATAACGACTAAAAACTTATGATTGAAGGTACTCTAAAAAAAGAAGGAATAAAAATCCCACACCAATTCGTTACAAATTCCAGTATTGTCATGAAAACTATGCATAGTCATGGTGCTGCAATCTGTAACAAAAAAAAAAAAGATTCTTTTAATTTCGCTCGTAAAAAGTTGACTAGTTAAATGTGTAGAACACTATATAAATAGCGAAAGTAAAAACAGTTAAGTACTATATTCTCCACTATTTGTGAACCAATTATCTCATATATTTTTTAGCTATTGATGAGTTTTAGTGTTATCAATAAAAAAAGAATTGAAATAGTTTTTTTCTCTCTCCTAATTTAGACGCTGATTCAAAGAACCTTTATTCGTCATGCTTTCATACTACCCTTTACATCTACAATCTACAATATCAGTACATTACTCAATGCATTTTTAGCTATTTAGAATTCAAAAAAATATCAAAAACAAAAAAAAAGAAAAGAAAAGGGGAAACTATTTAATGAATGTCAAAACAATATAATACAAATCTTAAGTTGTCAGTTAATCATTTTCCAATATATATATATAAATATAGATATATATGCAATCAGTGGCGCGACAGCCCATTGAAGCCCATCTCAGTTTTCGAGACCTAGAGCTCTGGGGTGCAGAAGCATATGTCCGGCCAAGTGGTCGGCCTGACGCAGAAGCCCCAGTATTTAGCTCCTAAGCATGCTTTGTCCTCATTTTATCGAGCCCACTGAAGGGATGAAAGGCTGAGTCGACCCTTCCCAGCCCGGGAATCGAGCTCTGCACCTGTAGAATGGTAGAAAGGAAGGTCTGCCACTCAGCCACTGTGCCTCTTTATATATATATATATATATTCATATATGATAAGTCCGTCAGATGTTTGTCATGTACAATGTCTAGCAAAATAAAATACGATTTGAAGCTAGAAAAGTCTAATACAATATAAAGTGAGATAACTAAGTGCGGAGTTGCGTTATTTTGCTTCGAAACAATGTTTCAACAATCATAGTTGCTTCAAAACCGTACAAAGTTCTAAAACATGCGTAATCTGATCAAAACGCTGTATCTGCCATTGATAAGGAGAACACATAATTAACAGGAGTATGTATTATTGAAATTGTTCCTAACACATCATCTCTGTCAGGAGAAAGAGACAAAAAATGATAAAATAAGAACATTTTTTGTGAACATCATAAAGGTAAATACCCTTTACGCGAATGTTCTTAACCACGTGACTGAACACGGCGCATCCAACCACGCTCAATAACGCGAGCAAAACCGTGGCGTTCAAGAATGTGTCGCACTAATGCACTACATTCTTAAACGAGCGCAAGAACGCGCGTTCAGATGTGGGTCGTTCATTGGGGTCCCCAACAAAGTGGCGTGTGGAATTTCGGAGAAAACAACATTCCACCTTAAAAAACTAGCATCTAAACACATTAAAATGAAAGAAACATGAAAGAAAAATTATTAATAAATAAATTGTAATAATATACACACATCACTTTGAAATTTCATACACAAAGCCCGAACGAAAGTTTGTTTTTTTTCTTTGCAGCAGTAACCGCTTCCAAAACCGTCCAATTATCCCACTTTGATGCGTGGTTAAGAACCCGTATGTAAAATGCAATATTTCTTGATGCGCGATCATGAACGTGGATATAAATGTCATTTTGAATCGCATTCTTGAGCGCGCTCCAAAACTGCATCTACACACATTTTGAACGCCCCCTGTTTTGAACGCGCATTTGGATGGATCGTCGTCTGGAGTGTGGTTAAGAACGTACGTGTAAAGGAGAAAAAAAAAGCCCACACAAAACATAAAAAATCGACATATTTTTTAACTTCTAAACTGTATTATCCATTTAGCTGCTGATGTTGTTAATATGAGTCATTTATTTATATTAAACTTGTGCAGTCATTTATGAAAAATCTCCTGAAACTTTTTTTGGTAGTATAAAGGGCTGAAAAAAGTATAATTACTTTTTACGTGCATCAGTAAAACAATCAATTTGGGAGAACAAAAACAAGAAGTTTTTGCAAAGTGTAAAAAAATCATAGCGTTTTTGTCTAAAACTTTTTGACATTATAATGTGACTAATTATATACAAAGAATATGCATTTTACATTATCTGATGATAATAGAGAAAAAAATGCGCAAATTGCTGCGAAATTTGCGTAGTTTTTTAGAACGCTTTCGGACTTGTTTTTATGAGCTATTCCTATATTTCGGATAATCTTCATAAATGTAACAAATGTTTATCCTATTTTCTTGTGTGAACATAAAACAGCGTCGTTAGAAAAAGAAAGACAAGTTTAATAAAATGAAAAGTCTAACAATCTATAAAATATCTATTATAGGTGAATTCCGTGGGTAACGGAAGGACGTTTTTTACAACAAAATGGGACTTTGTGAGCTTGTAAATTAAAAAAAATAACTGTTTTCAAGAAATTTATTGTCAAACCTTTATACTTTTTATTAAGTTTTATGAAAATTAGTAAACTTGAAATTTTACAATTAATAACTTTTTTTAAAATTGAAATTTTAAAATTGGTAACAGAAGGAAATTTTTCAGCCATGATAATTTTGGTTGCACTGTCAACTTTAAAGTTCAGTTAAACTCTTTGCAGACATTTCTTGAAACAATTTGGGCATCTTAAGGAGGGTTCATTCAATGCATATTAGGAGAGTTTGTTTGAAAATAATTATATTTTTCACTTAAAATAAATATTTTGTCATGGTAACGGAAGGACGGTAACGGAAGGATAAAATTGCCAAAGTACAAGATACACATTACAAAGGTTGAATTTCTTTCAAATATATGTGAAAATAATGAGAAAAACCTTTTTTTAGACTTATTCATCAACTGGTATATCTCTGGTTGTGTTTGTATATTAGATTTATGCTTGAATCTGTGTCTCGGTCAAGTGCTGGGGCAGGTCCCTTAATTATCTTAAGTTTGATTTTTTTCTTTGTTGTCTTTTATTGTTTGTTCTTTGTTGGTCTAACATTTGTCCCCTTTTACAGGATACATATAAGTCAAACATTCATGAATTTTGTTTTTCAAATGCAACACTTCAAAAAATATTCCCCCCTACTTTCATCTCTTGCCTCACCTAGTAAAATGTTTCCCTCTGTGTTCAAATAATAAATTTCTGACTTACAATTGCAGCTCTACTTATTACATTTCAGGGATACTTTGCTGAGTATTATGCAGTAAGATTTAAAATCATTCCACTAGAAACAAATATTCCTATTTATGTTTATAGGATAGAAAGCGTTAATTACTGCTTGATGGGTGCTTTGTTTCTGGCAGAGAATGGATTTCTTCCCATCTTTCAGTGAGGTACTCATTGAATTTTGAAAGATATCCTATGAGGGAAGATGTCCAACTATAAGACTTTAGCTGGGTGTGCAATGTCTGTAAAGTCTTTTGCAATAATGAGTTTCTCAGATAAAATGTTGCTCCACACAAGTGCTGTTGACATACCTTTTTCTGCGACTGGTGTCGAAAAAGTTCTTTGATGCTTTCATCTTTAAACTGTTTTTCAATGAAAATTTATGAATAATGGGTAATTATGAATAAAATTAAATTTATGAATATATACTGATGTTTAAACAGGCATATTAAGCCCCGTAACTGAAAAAAACAAAAACAATCCAACTATAGAAACTCACTGTGTTTATCAATAAAACCGGAAACTCACTTTTTCGTGGTTTAGTTCATCATTAACCAGTACATATTCTTGAACTTTTTCCACACCAAATCAAATAAATACAATGAAGATAAGTTTTATACAGTGAATACATGTTGCTTATATTATAGAGTATTTTAAAAATTAAGTGGAAATGAGTTTAACTATGACTGTCCTTCCGTTACCATGATTTATGTCCTTCCGTTACCATATTTTTGTCCTTCCGTTACCATTAAAAAACTCCTAAAATTGCCTTTTTGAAAATTTTTGACTCTGCCAAATTAATGCCAGCCTTAAACCTGCAGTGTACTGAAAAATTTGTAATTCTTGAGCCATTGTGTTCCGGGTGAGATAATTGATATCCACTTTTTCGGTAACGGAAGGACATGTTCAATATGACTAATTAATACACTACTTTTCTGGCAAGAATATATTTTTTAATTTATTAAATCAATGAAAAGCTTAATAGAACACCCAAAGTATAATAGTTAATTTGTTTATTAAACTTTTATAAAATAATTATTAAATTTTTAGGTTAATTTAAAGTTTAAGTTATTTGACTCTGCAAAGCCGTGACATAAAAGAGTAACTTTGAGCACAGTTTTTAAAACTTAAATTATGTCAAATTCACAAAATGTTTCTATTTTCAAAAAGTTTACTTATTTCTGAAGAAAATGATGTATTACAAGTGATCCAGTGCCAATGTTTAAAATTGAAGTGTCATTTCCCTTTTTTCATGGAATTCACCTATAATGTTTTCCTATGAAAATATGACTTAACAAGAAGTTCCGTCTAGAACTATACGAGCCTACTTTCCCGTATACACCAAATTCAAATTTATAATCTAGCTATCTCTTTCTCTCTCTTTCTTATTTATCTTTAGTTCTAATTATTGACAATATACCTTTTTCAACGGATAATACATATTCATTCACTCACTCATTCATTCTTTCATTTATTCAGCCATGCATTTATTCATTCATTCGTTACCTCATTCAAGTGTTTATTCATTCATTTACGCATTCATGTATTTATTCACTCATTTATTTATATTTTCATTTATTCAATAATTTATTCATTCATTCTTTTCCTCATTCATTTATTCATTGATTTATTCTTTCACTCTTTCATTTATTCATTCATTCATTATTTCACTCATTGAGTCACTGAGAAATATCCTTGAAAATCCCGATCAAAAAATTTCATAGCAAAATAGGCTCGTAAGTTCTGGATAAACTTTCTATTTCTACATGTTCTACGTTATAAGAGCTTTCCGATAAAGTTTGTTCCAAGCAAATCGGTCCGTTAGATCAGGATTTATATAGGGTTGAAATTTCCCCGTAAGCTCTGTGTAAATTTTTTGAACTGTTCAAAAATGAACAAAAACTGTTCAAATCAATATTTCACGCCGAGAACTCCTTTCAATAAGCTTGCAATAGGAACTTGCAAGCTTATTGCTTAGCCTACTTTCCCATAAAAGTAAAAAAAAATAATAATAAAGCATGAAAGAAGGCTTAATGTATCGTGAAAATATCGTTAAAAATCAAGAAAAGTCAAAAATAAGTGAAGTAATTAAATAAAGATTGAAAAATAAAAAATTTGAAAGTAGGGTATTGAGATGGGGAAAAAGTGTGTCTGTCTGTCTGTCGGTCTGTCTGTCTGTCGGTCTGTCGGTCTGTCCCCCCCTAATAACTTTTGAACGAATTGTCCGATTGGAAAAATTATTTTTGCATTCGAAAGATCTCGGCGAGGACATCTCATTTCTATATTTTACTTTTTGATTTGAACAATTTTTTGTTCAATTTTGAACAGTTCAAAAAATTTTAACATTAGCGCCTATGGACAAAATTGAAGCTAATTCTGTAAACTCTGGGCACAAGAGCCAAGTTCCTATTGCAAGCTTATTGAAAGGAGTTCTCGGCGTGAAATATTGATTTGAACAGTTTTTGTTCATTTTTGAACAGTTCAAAAAATTAACACAGAGCTTACGGGGAAATTTCAACTCGATATAAATCCTGATCTAACGGACCGATTTGCTTGGAACAAACTTTATCGGAAAGCTCTTATAACGTAGAACATGTAGAAATAGAAAGTTTATCCAGAACTTACGAGCCTATTTTGCTATGAAATTTTTTGATCGGGATTTTCAAGGATATTTCTCAGTGACTCAATGAGTGAAATAATGAATGAATGAATAAATGAAAGAGTGAAAGAATAAATCAATGAATAAATGAATGAGGAAAAGAATGAATGAATGAATTATTGAATAAATGAAAATATAAATAAATGAGTGAATAAGTACATGAATGCGTAAATGAATGAATAAACACTTGAATGAGGTAACGAATGAATGAATAAATGCATGGCTGAATAAATGAATGAATGAGTGAGTGAATGAATATGTATTATCCGTTGAAAAAGGTATATTTTCAATAATTAGAACTGAAGATAAATAAGAAAGAGAGAGAAAGAGATAGCTAGATTATAAATTTGAATTTGGTGTATACGGGAAAGTAGGCTCGTATAGTTCTAGACGGAACTTCTTGTTTTTTTTTTTTGCTTTTACGGGAAAGTAGGCTAAAAATTGAAATTCAAATAAATGAGTTTTAAAGTACAGTTTAAATTTGGATGCTCAAACTTTAGCTTTAAAATTATCGTTTTGTTCAACTTTAATTTAATTATTCAAGTTATTTAACATTTCTTCTGTTTTTATCTGACCGTATACGCTGTCTAACTAGAGACGTCAGTATGCTTCGGGTAAAAATTTGCCAATGCTCTACATTTTTTTTCTCATGTTTAGTTCCTTTGTAGGAAAATATCTTATAACCTTCCCTCTTTTCTACGTCCCCTTCGTACATCCCCCTAAAAATAACTGTACATCACTGCCATTTGAACAATCCACAAATGAAAAATATAACAAAAAGACTTATTTGCCTTTTTCTTCTTCTCTCTCTCTCTCTCTTTGTATATGCAGTTGGTGTACACAGGTGGTGCGACACTTGATCTTTTACAGATCTTGATTGTTGATTTTTTCACATTTTTACCAAATTTTTTCTCTTCGTTTATTTAGCTGTAAAACTTACTGTGTACAGCAGCAATAAAGAAATAAATAAAAAATAAATTTTAACATTCGCAATATTTTGAGAAATTAAAATGAAGTTTTCGTTTAATGGAATTATCTTGATCGAAAAGCTTCGTTTTAAAGCTTTTAAAATGCACTATATAATCCGAATTCTTGTTATTGACTAACAAGAAGTTAAACAGAATTATTTTCAAGAACATCACCTTCTCGAAATAGCTCCGAATCAAAATGACTTAGAATTGAGTTCATATTTTTTTAGAAACTCTTTTTCAGAAATGATTCCGCTACGATCTTCATTTTGAGACAACTATATATACACATATAGTTTCATCCCTTGAGGTTTGAACGTGGGTTGTCTTGAATTGCACGCTACCATTCTAACCACTGGGCCATGATTACCCCGAACAGCGAATGAAAAGTTGAATTATACAGCTCCCAAACGTACCAACTGTGGGTAGCTAAAGTACTTATATACCAAACATCTTCATAGCGCAATACAGAAGGGCGTTAATTATTCAATCGTCCATTCTGTTTGCTTATTTTACTGCAGCCAATATGAATTGGATGAATTATTCATCTTGTGTTCCTGCTGGAAGGAAACAAACAGACTACTCACATTCTTCAATCGTTCTGTTGTTTCCCGCGGTAAATAATTCCTTAACTTTAATACAAATGGCATTGTTAAAGAAATAATCGCAAGAAAAAAAGGTTATTTATTAATTTTGAACGTGAAGTTGCTCTGTAATGTATTAATATAATTGGAGTTAATAATTTCCCTTTCCGTAACTAATTTCTAAGTAAGTTTCGGTGCTTAAAAATGAGAAATGCGCTTGCTCATTTTTAAGTTAACTTACTCATTACTTAAAAAAAAAATAAGAATGTATATTTTCTCATTTTAAGCACGTCATGTTTAAGTGTGGCAGGCGGTGGTGTTTGCTAATTCTTCGAAACATTTGACGATCATTGAACTTTGCAATTTCTCTGATTATTAATTAATTCAAAAGAAATATGTATAATAAATCAAGAATCATAACAATATCTTTCGCTCCCTCAAAAAAGAGAGAGATGCTGAAAGAATGTTTTTATGTTACCCTTTTGTATACAATTAATTAGCCCTATATTTTACCGTTTTGATACAAAACTCCAATTTTTCACAGAAAAACAATCTTTTGTGCTGAAATTAATATAATTTTTTTTCTATTCAATTGTTTTCTTATTAGTTTGAAGCTGCCTGTAATAAGCAAATCTGTGCCAAAAGTGAACGCCCTCAAAGTATTAATCATATCTCCATATCATTTTTAAAAAGAACTATGTGTCTGAATGTTATGTGCTGTTTCTTACAAGCGGAATCGATTGATTAGGGGGGGGGGGAAAAAAAACTGGGGGATGTAAAAACATCTGATCCCAGTCTTTAAAAATTAAAAAAACACCGTATTTCCGCTGCACTGTTTCAAAATATAATAATAATAATAAAATAATAATAATAATATTAATAATAATAAAACATACTTTATTTCGGAAAAGATTTTTCCTTGGAATGCAATTTCAGTCAAACGGAAACTGGTACATTTATTAATCATGAATGCAATCCATTTTTGATCCCTTTACTTTCATCATTGAACATCATGGATACATGGATAGAAAATGGGAAATCAGTAATATTTTAGAACTACTCTTTAACATCTATTACTACATAACATATATTTTACACTACACTATTTTATGGAAGATTCTTCTTCGTACCGCAAAAATATATATAACATGCTACAGCCATGTTTTACTTCCTTGGTATTATTCTGTCTCATCAATGAAAAATAAAGATAGAAAAAATACTAATGATGAGATAAAAGGGAAAAAATAGTACTTTCAGATGACATTTTTTAATGCTCTTGCTTTGGGTAAAATTGAGCGAAAATAATTAGATTAAGAGTAAACACAAGAATGCGTTTTGATGAAAAATTAAGTTAGCTAATTACACTGTGCAACAAATTTGAACTTTTTTTTTGTCCTTTAGATGAAACTATGTGATTCTATATAAACAAAAGGTGCTTAATTGAAATATCTAAACCAAACTGGTCCATCACGTACCGTTTTTGCTGGAGACCCATTTCTCATATTTATACAATTTGGTTATAGAAGAATGTAATTGCGGCTTACTTATTGAAAACACAAACACAAAAAAATTTTTTTTTTGGCCATTTCATCTTGCGGGCATCTGTTGGTATGCCCTGATAACAGATTAGCAATATTCAATTCGTATACTTCCATTCTATCGACTGCTGAAACGCTTTTAAAACACAGATATCCTGATGAGACCTTTCCCCATTCTCATAATTAATTACGCCAAGTTTTTAAGGAAAGAAGTCCATATGGGAGTCCAAAAAGTGTAGTTTTAATGAAATATCGCTACCTAATAATACGAAAGCATTTTATCATGTCACCAATAATATTTTCGTAATTTTCAGCTTTCTCATTTCCAAGGAAACGTGAGCACATTGGTTTAAAGGCCATCCAGGCAGATTTTTTCGCCTTCTCACTGTTTGTTTTCATAATCTCCATCATGAAAGGACTTCCTTAAGTTGTTTGCCAATAAAAATCCTTTCTTTTAGTTTTGCCTCACTTAATTTTAAAAAATTTTTCTTGAAATGCAAGAAAGTCACTCCTTATCTGTCCAGAGCTTTTACAAATGTTTCGATAAACCAAGTTTAATATACAATTGTGGGAAAAAGACACATTGTAGATTTACAAGTGGCTAATTTAATATGCTTTCGCCACTCAAAATTTTGAAATTTCCTTTGTGTTTGCAGAATATGCTATAGGAATGAATAGGAAAACAATACTTAGATGGAAGAGCACCTATAAACAAGCGCAACTCTGCTGAATTGTGCTCATGCCCTAATGCTTGAAACACTACATTCACATCACAGCAGCATACTACTTTTTCTTTCTCCGCAAAATAGTCTACAAAATGTTTTTGTCGTCTTGTAAAAAACTCGAAACTTCGAGAAGTAGATAAAGCTTTTGTTGCCAAAAAATATCGCTAAAGTAACCCAAGTTCATTAAAAAGGTCTCTAGAATGGCAACGATTTCACTGTCAATGAGAAAGATATAATTTATAATAAATTAAGTCGATAAATTCGAAAATATGCACATTTATTCAGAAAATATGTAAAAAGCTAAAATGTGGAATTTTGGGAAAATGGTACGTGATATGCAAAAAATAATTGCAGATTCGTAATTCTCAGCCAAAAATACATAAGAAACAGACATTTTCATCCAAAGGACATTTTTCGTGTTGCACAGTGTTATTCTTTTACACAGCACTTAGAAACTGTTAAAACCTGATTGCAAAAAAGGATGATTTCTTTAAAATAAAAAGTAGAAAATGCATGCAATGTATATATATATATATATATATATATATATATATATGTACATGTCTTAGGGTAGTTCTTAAAATTTAACATTTAATTTTCCTAAGGTGCTCTTATTTTGTTCTTTGTGTAAAAGAATTCCACATAAATTTGTGTAGCTAATTGAATTATTTTTTTATGAACATAACCAAAACATCCATCAGTTTTTAGTGTGGTTTTTTGGGCCTCAAAGAACAGAACTTAAAAAGTGAAAATGCTCAAAAATGAAAAAGATTTAATAAATAAATAAATAAAAACCCAAATACAGAATAAATAAATCTAGGAATAAAAAAAGAAATAAAAGGAGAAAAAAAAGAATGTATTTTGTGCTGGAAACCGAATTCCCAGAAGAGGACAGCTTTACAATAATGCCTATTATTTTGGTTAGTTAAATTTGGTTAGTATACAAAATATAAAAAAAAGAAAGAGAAAACTTTAAAGAGCAGGAATGTATTTCATTTGCTGGATTAAAATATTGACGTTTGTGCCAACCTGCTAACATTTTATTTAATTAACCATATTGAATTGGGTTTTGGAAATCATCTGATTCGCTAATTATTGTAGTTTATAATCAATAGCGAGATCTCAACGGAAGTCTCATTTAAAAGTTAAGGAAACTGGAACATTAAATTGAGACTTTTATTAAAAAAAACTCATTATATTGTTGCTTAACACTGCAGGCTGTAATACGTGAGATACAAAATTCGTTTGTTTCACGAACAGTGTAAAACGTGTGTACAACTTCTCAATTGAAGAAGAAAGAATCCGGACATAAAATAAAGGAATTCAACTGGAAATATGTATAAAAGGAATAAATTTATTTTAAAGTGCATTGAAAAATTTATAATGATGTTCACTTTCTGCGTGAAAAACTTTGCAAAATCATTCAGCTGCATTTTTTTTGGTAAAAGAGTTTTTAAACTTAATTCACTTGATATCAGCAAGTATACCTAAAATGTCCCATGTTTTAAATATAGAATAAAATACTTCAGAATTTTTGAAAAACTATGTCATTGAAAACTTTTCCCATTTATAAATATAAGTTAAGAGACTCGTTTGTTTCGTAATTCAGATTTTACCTTGATGATCAGAATTGCTAGAAGTCAAAAGTAAAAAACAAGATTGCGAAGAAAAACTATTTTATTATTATTCCAAATTATGTCTCAAGTTTTCCCAAAAAAAAATTAGTGAACTCTGCTTTTATCTTATTTTCTACAGAGTCGTGATGAAATAAAATTAAATGCCTTAACACATTTTTGAAATGGATAAATGAAGTAATTTTTTTCTTTCCCGCTTTTTTGGGGGAAAAGAACTTTAATGCACTAACAAAATTGAATTTAGGCCTTTTTGCTTGTACAATGAACTTGGAAAAAAAGGTATTGCCACGGGACGATAAAATTTGCTCATACGCTTTTCGGGATTCATGTGATAGTTTTATTTTTTTCAAAGATTTAGATTTAAGAAAAAAAAAAAACGTGCTTTTAAAGAAAATAAAAGTTATAAAGCAATAGCTTATGAAAAGCATCATTAAATAAGTAAAATCAATTTTACTCAAAAATAAAAATATATCTAATCGCACTTTCTGACTTTCCTCTGAAAAGACAAAACCCTTATGTTTTAAAAATAATCTACTAAGAAAACAATCATTCTGAAATTTTTGAATTAAAAATCGGCATCCCTTCCAAATAAATAATTATTTTCATGCAAAAATCAATTAATGATTTTTCTTATGATTTTATAAATTAAGAATCATTTTTGGTGCAAATCTAAGGAAAGTTTTAGTAGTTTTGCGGTAAAATTAATCAATATACATTCTTCCTAACCATTTACGTTTTTAAAAATGTTTTCTAGGCCCATATTTGCTGTTTCTGCCATACATGAACATAAATATATATATCTTTATATACATACATAACAGAGAGGAGAGTACACCAGCAATAAACAATTAGTGGTCCAAAAATACCACCTATGCTATGATTCAGTAGTGTAAAATTACACTGGTCTACAAAAAAAAAAAACTTTTTTTCTGCCCCAAAGACTTTGTTAACTGATCTTAGAAGTATCTTTCTCGCTGAACTCGAAAACGAAAACCATTTTTCTCTATCACGTAAAGATTTTCTGTGCAAGGTGCTGTAATAGTTGACATTAATAACGATTAACCTAAATTATTGCAGTACCTTACAAGCTCCCCTTAAGTGATAAGGAAAATGGTTTTTATTTTCGAATTCAGCTTGGAAAATACTTCTAAGGTCAGTCAATAAAAGTCCTCAGGACCCCCCCCCCCTTTTTTAAGGGCATTGTAATTTTTACATTTGAAGCATTTCCACCAAAAAACCAAGTAGTTTTCTATTTTAATTAAAAGGGTTCATTTTGACATATTATGGCATACTTTGCCTCAGAAATGTCTCTTTTTAACGTCCAGTAGTAATCTGCTAACATAGTTGCACTCCACTTCCCTTGATATCTCTTTTCGATAACTGAAATGTCCTGGTGGAACCGCTCTCCATGTTCATCGGTTATACAGCTCCAATGTTTTCAGGGGGTATTTATACACACAACAGGATATTTCTATGATAAAAAATAGTAGCTCATGCTCATTAAACGTGTCGTACAGTATCAATCTCGCGAATTTCCTACCGAGACCCGCACCCAGTGCAGTAATTTGATATGCACTTCCGTTCGGGTTCTGCGGGGCTGTTTGCGACACTCCACTAAGTTTTTCCCAGCAAAATATAGTGACCACTGATTTAACAGTTGACATGCAAGCTCTTTTGAGTACTTTATCTCAGTAAAAACGATGCTGCATGATCGGAAAAACATTGAAAAAACGTAAAAATCGAACTTTTCCTTCCTCATAACTAAAAAACTATACGTGATGGAAAAGTTTTGATGCCAAATATGGATTCCTCATGCAAAACTACATCAGGAAAAGTGAAATTCATTCTTGGGGCAAAACACTTGTTGACCAGTGTTATTAAATGGTACAAAAACGTAAATAATAAAAATACAGGGTGACAATTATTGAGGTATTAAAAGGAAAAAATTGAACCTTGATAGGCGACATTCAGTTGAAGTGGCAGTTGACTGTAGGTTCCGCTTTAGTTTTAGTGCTGTTGCAGTTTAATTTTTGATGTAAAGGTTAAAAAAATCTTTTCTGAGAGTAATTTCGGTTGTCAAGACCTACTTCTCGAGCAATGACAGCACAATTGCGAATCAAAGAAACCTGAAACAAACTGAAGATAACCTTCCGGTTGGAAGTCCAACACCACAACCACTAAGCATCCACGGCCCTCAAGTTTAAGTGTGACGATCAAAAATTTGATTTAAAAAGTCAAAAGAATAAGTAGTGTTTGGGATGAATGTTGGTTATGATAGTGGTCGAGCAAACATGAAAACTACTGAAAATTTCGCTTTCCATTGGACCGTTAAAAGGTTTAAAGTTATGGAAAAGTACTTTGAAGAGCCCGTTCTTGCTATGGTATAGTAAGAGCCCCTTGGACTAGGAATCACCTAGCAGCTCTATTCTCCGGGGGAGGGCAGCCCTAAAGGCCACGTGCTAACAGGGTAACGGAGTGAAGTAGAAAAGCCGCTCTATTTTTCTGAACTTAAAGCTTTTGACTCATTTTGTGGGGCAATATTAAAGACAGCTACAGTGTGTACCATCGAAATAAATCTATCGTGACTATGAGTGGTAACTGCACATCAAACAATGTGTACAAACGGAGGGAAAAAAGGTAGTCTGTCTACATTTGGATTTTATGGGTAAGTACCAGCATGAGAAGTGCTATAAATAAACTGGTTTATGACGTCAGGGATTTGTTCCTACCTGTTCAATGAACGTCGAAGTCTGTGAAAATTTCAGAATGTAGTATTCTTGATTTCTCATGCAGTAGTGCAATTGGAGGAGGAACCCAGCTATGGGAGTTCGAAAAAGGTCAGGTAACAGCTCCCGAAAAACAAGATTTCCCACATAGACAAATACCTAAACAAATGAAGTGATCTAAAACCGTAATGGACAACTTCGTGAATCAGGGCAAGGCATACAGGTATAAAAAAAGGAAACGTACATGCAGAAAAAGTACTTCTAGACAGGAAAGAGATGTTGTGCGGCGTCTTTAACGAGGCGGTACTTCCCTCAGACAACTGGCTAAAGAGGATACTGTCTCTGTGACGAAATCAACCCTCTCACAGATTATAAAATTTAATTTGGATGTCCCAGACAGCCTTGCGCTGTATGGCATGACGAAGGAAAGAAGACGAAATCTGCTCCAAAAGACAGGAAGGTGGAGACTCATTAATGGTGTGGGGCGGTTTCTGCTATGGGGATAAAATTAACCTTGCATTTCTCTCAGGCCGCATGAAGGCTATTGATTACCAAGAAATGCTAGAAACCAGTTTATTACCATTTTCAGAGAGAATTGGAGGCCCAAGTTGGATTTTACAGAAACACAATGCACCCATTCACACAGAAAGAAAAATGTAACTTTAAGATAAAGCAGTATAAACGAAGAAAATCAAGAAAATGAATAAATAATATACTTAGGGTGGGGGTGGTCTCTAAATGTTATAAATAAAACTCGCTGGCATGTAAATGCGTTTAAAACTTCATTGTAGATTAATTTAAGTTCCTAATTTCCGGAGGCAATCCGAAACTTCCATGCTCGTTCGTAACTTATCACAGGCCTTAATCAAGTTTAATACTTTTTTTATAACGATGTAACGAGGTGTGAGACAAATGAAAAAGGCCTTTAAATGGAAACAGACGGTTTTTGTTTCACGCGTGACAGCTGGAAGGAAACGAACACAATATTTCTTCTCAGGTAATCACACGTCAATGAATGAATTTTAAAGCAAAAAATATGTTTTATTTGTCTTTTGCAATTATTATATTTTAGTGATATTCTCGTGTAGGACTCGAATGGTCCTTCTTCAATGGAATGACCAAAAGGTTTATGGGATCGTTGAATACAACTTAAAATTTCCAATATAATAGCCAAGACCAAAACGTAACATGAAAGATGTGGTCGTTTAACAATAAGAAAGAAAAAAAAAAGTAAAATTGCATGCATAAAAAGCATCATTTTTTCGATTATTCTGCAATATTTCTTATCATTTAAGGAAACAGGAATGTGTAAGGTTTCTATGTCATAATTGTATGGATGATCGATTTCGTTCCATTTATAAAATTAGTGATATTTTTTCTCAACTTTATGCTTTGCTTGTATTCTCCTCCCCTACCTTTTTTTGATAAAAAGTCAAGTTCTTTACGTTTTAGTCAAGAATATTTTTCTTTACAGATGAATAAATTAGTTAGTACACTAAACAATTTTGTCCTGAAAATACATAAGAAACTCCTGGAAATCATTTTTCCGTAGTCTGACGAAAAATTAGAGTTTCAAAAACAAATAACTACAAAGACTTCAAAAAAGAAAATTACAAAGATTAAAAAAGAATCATTATGTAAGTTGATTCCATCCGATAATGTGTCGAAGTAGTTTCACCATCTCTCAGTAATCTGAATTTCAATTCCTGGTACACAAAGTTGAAGGTTAGTTCAAATGAGACCAGTCCGCCAAGGGCTAGCAGGGTGCTTGGTAGATCTGAAATTAAATTATATGCCAATAATATATGAGGCAGTGAGAAGCAAAGGGATGTAAGTGACCAAAAAACGATTCTGAAAAAAACGCTTTCAAAGTTTGGGTCTTAGGGAACTCTTATTGTTATTTTTTTCTAAATCACGTTGGGGCTGAGCACATGTTAGAGCTATCGCTAACATCTCTTGCAACAATATAAAATAGTGCTTTCTCTATCATTTGCACTAGTTATCTCCGAATTTTCAATTCTGTCACTTACATCCCTTTAGCTTCTGGGTGCCTCATACAATGCATTTTTGACATTTTTTTTAAACTGGAATTCTCAGATTGCACTCGTTTCTTTAAACGAGTACTCACAGATTTCAGTTTTACGTAACTTAATAAATCTTTCTCTGTATTTTTACCGAGTGCAGAAAAACAAGCATTTTATAGAGAATCTGTTATCAAGAAACTTGATTATTTGATTTAAATAAAGTTCTTCGTAACTTTAAAGAAACACTCAGTTTCCCTTCTGCACTGTTACAAACTAGTTTTACAGTAACATATTTATAAAATCTACGTAAATTTCCGGAATTCTTAAGCGAAGAAAATATATTTAATGTTACCGGGTTTCTTTTTAGATAAGAAGTATTTTAATATCCCCGCAGGTGCGATAATGTTGACAATTTTTTATTATTAAAAAATTGACTTGGATAAACCAAATAAAATAAACTAATTTTAATACATTTTCTACTTTAAACTATCTTTTCAATAACGTTTTCCCGAAAAAAGGGCAGTCTGTTAGATTATAAATTGCATTGAATTAAGTGTTGTCTAGTCTCATGTTAGATTTTTTGAGCTGTGTAAAAAGGAGGAAAAAAATTGCTGTAAAGGCCCGTTCATAAATTATGTGACACTTTTTTTGATATGTTTGACCCCCTCCCCCATATGCCACAAAATGTCACACTTCATCATACCCCATCACCCTTTGCCACATCTCACGCTATATTACAAATACTTGCAGTTCAGAAACAAAGCCCTGCGTTATAGATCACGTTTCTAATTTTAGTTTTGAACTTTTAGTGACATTTGTGAACATAATAATAATAATGACCAAATGTGTACTTTATTTGTATAAAATGAGGTTATGGTTTACAACACAAAAGATAATTAGTATGGAATAATTAAATGTATTATGTGTTCGAATTCTGAAAAAAATAATCCACTCAATTTCACCTTAAGAGTTCAAACGCCCAAGACAATTTCCTTACAAACTTTTAACAAAGAAGTAAATCAGCATCAGTGTTAGCGATCCAAAATGATCAATGCAACTTTAAAATCAAATTATGAAAATCAAAAAAACTTTTTAAATAGTTTCAATTTGCTGATTTTAAATGTTTTTATAGAAACCAAAATGTGTAATGTCACACTTCTTGTGTACCCCCTTCCCTTTGTCACAAACGGTCACCATTTCTCGAACCCCCCTGCCCCCTCAGAGCGTAACATCTTTTAAAACAAACCCCTAAATCAAAAAATGAGAATTGGGAATGAGTGCTCCTGGTTGAGGACTTTTCATGTATCGTTCAATCACACTAGTCCCTCGAAATAAGTTTCCGCAACTCACCCCCCCCCCCGTCTTCTTTGTTTTTAAAATGTTTATTGGGTTGACTTTATGAGATTACTTTAATTACTAGTACATTTATGATACTTTGTTGGCTTATTTTCATGTTTAGCTAATGTTATGTTTAGTTTTTGTTATGATATGTCATGTGTTAAAATAGACACATACGAAAAAAACAAAGAGAGAAAACAAGGAGAGAAGTTCAATTTGCACTTGATGATTTATTGCGCGTTTCAGCAATAAAAAGTAAAATATTCCGAAGAGTTCATGTTTTGAAAATTTATTCTTTTTTTCCCGGAATTTAGAAAACTTAACAAAAAGGCTGTTTTATTTGGCCAACTATTTCTCCTAAACACTGACACTCACGTACGAGTGTATTTTCTTTTATTCTTCAGCTAATTAAAATAAGGATTAACTACTGTCATGATCGTTTTTACATGACAGCGATGAAGTCACGTCATTTTTGTTTTCTGTCCCGTATTTCATTAAAAAGTACTTTTAACATTTTAAAAAGAATAAATAAAAGGAAATCTTTCAATTCATTGCAGCGGAATACATTTGGAATTTTCAAACTTCAATTTGCTTTACTCAACTGTAAGCGCGCCCGATATCTTTGGGGCTTTGTAGTGTTTTTTTTTTTCTGTTCAAAATGGTACTGTTAATTAATTGCAAAAAATAAACTCAAATGGTAAGTAGAATTCTTTGCCACAGCTGGTGTTAGCTTTCTATTTCATTCTTTGTTGAAAGACGAAAAAGTAGTACTTTCCAAGTCAAATTTGACTTCCAGATTTCAAATGAAGACGAATACTGAAATTCTCTTACTATAATCATTGTATTGGATGAAAATAATGTTAATTTCATTTGTCCAAACGTAAGAAAAATAAATAATAAAACTCACAAGATTTTCGACGGAGAAAAGTAATAATAATTAGTAAAAATAATGATAATAATAATAATAATAACAACTAGATCCTAAACAAATAGTAAGAAAACGTATTTTGATTATAAAATAACACAGTTTATATACATAATAATGACATCTGGTTCACAGAGCGCTCAATAATAAAGAAAATAGGAAGACACGAAATAGATACTGTATTGTACAGCATGAGGAGGGAAAAGGTACTGGAATACCCGTACAAAACTATGGAATAAATTCTTTGACATTAAATGCAATTATGTTCTTCAAATCACATCTGGCATAAGATGCTAATCCTTCACTTTAAACCAGATAATTGTTCACCAGAGAAATATAAATAAAATAACACATCATATTGTGCATTGTCGTACATTATATAATGTACACTGCACATGTGAAACTACAGTATGTACGCAAACATTTCCTAGTAGAGTATTTTTAACAAAAAGATAATCTGATGTAAATAAGTTTATACTTATAACAAAAAGACTTTTTTTTACTAGGACTTTTGCCAAGAAATACCATAATCTAGTACGTTTGTAGTTTCAGTTTTCATTCTTTGAGCAAAAGCTACACATTGCAGGTCATCCAATTAAAACAAAGAAATACTGTTTCTCACGTAGGGCTTCTTGTCCAATTTCACACTGCACAACTTTTATGTTTTTGCTACCAAGTTTTGTGTGAAGATATATCGTTCTTAAAACCTCGCTTTCCAACATACATTGAAATAGTGACATTTTCTTTACAGTCAACTGTTAAAGGCGAAATTGTTTTCAATTTTAATGAATAAATCGAATATCCTAACTCCATCCTTATAGCTGTTTGTTTTAAATTTAAACTTTGAGCGTAACTGCTGTGCGTACAAAAATCACGAATTGACCTATTACAATTTATTATGAGACTAACAATATAATGGAAAAGTCAAATATAACCAAAATAATCGTAACCACTTACTATATTTCTATCTATTAATTTTTCATTGAATTTGACATAAATACTAAATTTGTCCGTATTGCATAAAATGTCAGTAGTGCAAGACAAAATTAGTGAACGCTTTGATTTATTATTTTTTAAAGTGCATTTTAAAATGAATTATTTCGTAGATGCTCAATGAGCAGAAGTTTTCACTTATTAATGCTGCTTAAAATACCAACTATAGCATATGCACAGTGAATAGCTAGTTTAAGCATATTACTGTACCTTAATTACTACTGGATTTTCACTGATTAAATAATTTGTAAATGGCATTGGAATGCGACAACAGCCTGATATTTGACATTGAATGCAATTTAACTAAGCCTTTGAGAGTCATTTCTAATACAAGCTCTCATCGGTATTTTATTTGAAACATTAAAACTGCGTATTAGATGTCTCTCCCAAATGCTTTTGTAATGTTACCTTGCATGTAATATAACAACCATTGTTTTTAATTTTTGTTTGTAACGTAAAAAATATAAATAAATAAGAAAATAAAAGATATAAAGAGATGAATTTGTTTCTGGCTAATTAAAGTTTATTATTCAAGGTTTGCCACTAGGTTTCAGCTCCTTCGGCTTTATGAAATTTTGTTTGAGACAAAAATATTAACGTTTAGTTCTTATGAGTAAATGCCTCGTTAAAACCGAAACAAAATTTATTAAAATTGATAAATTTTAATTGAACATTGTTAGAAACAATCGTAGTTCTACAATCTCTTATTCAAAAATATACTGAACAGGTAGAAAAAGTGACACTAACCTTCGTCCAACTTAAACTTCAAAGCTTTTGTGGCTTCTAAATTGGCAAAGACGAACTCCGCCACAAATTTTTAACGTCTTCATCCCTGATTGCTCTGGATGCCACTTAAGATACAAAAACTTTTACTTTGCATTGTTGGTGAATTCCGCCTTTTTTTTCTTCTATCTTTCTATTTTATTGCGATACCTTGTCGCATAAAATTTGGCGATGGTTTGGTTTGATTTTACAGTATTAACATTGTTGGCTATAACACTGATCAGTGTGCTTGTGACACTATTTTTTTCATTACGTAAATTATTGTATAATACCGTTTACTCTCAATGTTATAAGTAAATTTCATTTTTTAAATGTAATTTTAAAACTTGAAATAAAAAATAGTGTATCATTTTTACTTAATTGGCATGTTTGGAGCACTATTTGATGATACTACGCTTTGATTATTTTATGGTGTTAATCTGAAACTGCAATAACAATAACTATTACTTTTGAATATCAATAAAGACAGTATTTTAAGATTCCCTCGCTAATCTCAGCCCGTTTTTATTTTCATGAAATTAATAATATTATATATTATTTCTGTAGCCTGTTTTCTGTCGGTCCGCAAGACCTTTCTTATTCCTTTATAATATTCAATGATTTACCCCACTTTTAACATTTATCGTGCCGGCTAATGACGAAAAATAGACACAATCTAAAAATGTGCCGCTCTTCTTAAATTTGAGATTTATAATGATCTAAGAAAAGGTTTTTTAATAGATGCGTTGATTTTTCGATACATATCTAAGTCAGATATCAACTTGAAACATAATTTATGATAAATCTTAGAGGATTCTTCAACTTAACCAAAAAAATTCCACCGAAAAACCGCTTGACCAAAACTTCTAGCAGGTCAGACTTGATTATAAGTAAATACTTTTGGAATTACTGCTGATGTTTTGTATTAAACTTAAGCTACAAACATAACCTCTTTCATTTACTTCTTATAGCCTCAGTTAGTCATAATACTCAATACTTGAGTAAATTCTTGGTTCACAATGCAAATTCATTAACTTACATGCAGCATTTTCACGAGTAAAAACCTTTAATGAGTCATGTTTGCATTGAAGATGTGTACAACCAGGTTGCATTTCACTCAGCACATTGATAGTATTGTGTCAAAGGCTTGTAAAGCACTTGGATTCCTTAAGCGGAAGACCAAAGACCTTTGATTGTAACGAAATGTTGGGTTATAAGCAGACCAAGGTAACAAATAGGTCACTTAGAAATAATCATTCATTTAAATGTTATTCTACGCAATATATTTAATTCTATCGATAATTGTTTCTCTTAATAAGTTTTATAATATTTTTAACAAGTTTGCCACTAACCTTGATATTTTTAACATGTCATGGCTCTTAATGATTTTAAAGCTAGATGCATTGAGTTTTTAGATTCTGTGTTTTACGTTGTTGTTTTTATGCATGTCAGTTGTTTTTCGTTTATTTATTTTTTGTATTTTACCTATACCACTGTAAATAATTTTTTCTATAGTGTGCTGTTTTTTTCAAATAAATAAATAAACTATGATGGTAGCAAGTTTTAACATTGGGAAATAAATAAATAAACATTGACGATAGCAAATCTTAGCATTGAGTTCTATAGGAATCGCGCCAAATACTGACAGCATGAGACTGGAATCAGCATTTCAATTTTTGCTCGAAAGCTGGTGACAACAAGGACACATGTGTCCCAGGTTAGAGCCAAATTTGCCGTATGGTTGCGATTTGATGACGTCATTCTAAAAATCAGAAGTAAACTGTAAAACCTTTCCATTTAGAAGCATTAGAAAATATATTTTCAGACTGATCAATCAAAAATACTGTGGAAAAGAAAGAAAAATAAAACTTTTTTTTTTTTTAATGATTAGCAGGAGTGTTCAAATTTTGAATCGAGCTGTAGCTTTTAAGGGTCTAAATCTAAACGTATAAATGCAAAACCTCTAGCTAATAACAGAAATATTTACTTATCAAACCTATCTTTTAAAAACGGAACACATATCTTCATTTGGTCCAGGAAACATATACTGTAAAAAATTACAAAGCAAAGTACACACTGTAAAAATTTCTGCCCAAAAATGCATGAGAATCTACTGAAAATCGCTTATCCGCAGACTGACGTGAATTAAAAACAAGAGGCGGCAGAGAGTTATTAAAAATACGTTATAGATAAAAATAAAACATATAACAAAATTTTCGGAGTATTATTGCTTTCTGTAAGTTAACAGAAGTAAAATAGCTCTGCACATCTATCAAAAGTTTTTTTTGAAAATAACGGCAGTAGTGTCTCCATCTGTGCTCTCACGAAATCACTATTTCAAGTACACAAAGTAAAAGCTAGGGGATATATGATCTCCGAATAAGCGAGTTTAGAACTTCGAGCCTACTCTAATACTTTAGACCGCTCGACCAAAGATGCTTCTGGGGTTTGGGGCGGCCAGGGGTCGGATTTATATGCGTTGAATGTACGAAATATCTGTAATATTTTTTCTCAATATTTTTGCAAAAAAGAATTACAGTCAGTAAAAAGAAGCAGCTTTCCGAGGAGTTGTTATTCAGAATTTGATAGGTTGATTTTAAACAAGTTCTTAAGTAACTTTATAGAAATATTCCATTTTTTTTCTGCATTTTTACAGAAATTTTGCACAGCGCATAATTGAACTCATGCTTTATGATTTATTTGATACGAATAAGAAGTGTTGTAAAATTTCTATCGATCAACCATTTAACTATTTATTTTGTTGAATTTCAAACAAACATTATTTAAAATATAAGAACCGAAAAATGTTGCAGTAAATACCGTTTTTTTTCCCCAAATAATACGTCCCTTAGTTTATTGTTTTTTAGATTTTACAGTTAAATCTTTTCATTTCGATTAGTTTAGAAGAAAACAAAGTTAGCGGAAGAAAACTGCAAAAGAAAAAAAAACTAAATTTTAATGCGCTTTTCAAATATTTCACAAGAAAAAAACTTGTTTTTCTAAAGCTCTTTTGTCACTGAAAATCTCGTAAACGTTTGAAAAAAATAATTGAAAATTGGATTATCCACTAAATTCTTCCTTTCAAGGAGAGACAACACCCAAAAATGTCGAAAAACACCGAAAAAAAATTTATTGGCTTAAGTAATAAAATCAATCTTTAAAAATGTTCCCTGAAAGTTTCAGAAAAATTGAAGCAATATTTATTGATTGATCATTGATTTTATTACTGCGTGATTTGCCACCTTTTCATTCCAAAACCACAACTGTGCTGAATATAAGCCACATATTTATTTTTTAAAATAAAATAAGCGAGAAGAAGCAATTTCATCGTGACTGTAATTGTAAAAAAATGTTCCTTACTTGAAATTTTGTTAAAGATATTGAAAGCTGAAAACTTAATATGATATTCATAACATTTCTTTAAAAAAAAATGACGTAGATTTCCGCCCTGAAATCGAAACTATTAAATAACGATATGAAGTCATAAATTAAGCGTTCAAAAAAGGTAGGAGAAATTTTGGACAAAACCGGGAGCACTAGTAAAATCGTATACTGGCAGTTTTGGCTAAGTGTTACAATCTTGATTTTTTACAATATGTTGTAAACTAGTTACTGACAGCTTCCATGTTATTTGTAAGCTGAAAAAAACACCTGCACTGATTCTTGTTGCTGAACGTCTACGATTTTATAACCAAGACCATAAATATTTCTGCTTTTACTCGATTATCTTTGCTGTGAAGTCTCTAATTGGTTGAAAATTTATTTTAGGTAAGATCAATAATTCATAATACATATTTAATCTTTCTCTCAATCGTTTTAAACTATTCAAACACACATTTTAAATCACATTGTATTCTATGCTTTTGTTTCTCTTAAATCTTTTTTTTCTCCTCCTAATGGGGCTGCGTATGGTCACTAACCTTTGCAGACCTAGTGCATTAACCTCAAACCAGCATCCATTCTTTCAAGTAGCACCATTATCAGTGGATGTCATTACGACCTGAGAATTTTGACGCTAAGTTTCCCCCTAGCTGGCGGCACCCACGTTCTGAATGATGTGAAGCTGCACTAAAAATTTAAATTTAGCCAAGAGTATCCAAGACAAACAGATGCTTGCTGGGCGCTACTGATTTTCTGCATCTTGAAAATCCACCGACTTGGGCCAGGTTTGGTCTTGCGAACTTGAGCGTACGAGGCCAGTGCCTTACCACTACGCACCCTGCCGAGTTTTCTTAAATATTTTTATTAAAAAAAAAGACTCTCGCATCAGATGACGTCGATGTGGAAAGCGATGAAACCTGTATCTTTTGTAATAAATTGTGCTCGAGGTAAAAATCTTTGGACTGTTGGATATAACGTTTCAATTGTAAAGAATGTCACATGAAGACTACCAAATCAGAGGCGAAGGGGAAAATGTTTGTCTGTGATTTATAATCCTTAAAATTTGAAGTAAACTAAACCACTTTATGAGACTTGTTGACGTGACAAGTATGATGTTCAAAATTACTTGTTTTCTACACGTAGGAATCTTTAATGGCACGTGTGTAACTTGAAATATCATTGTACCAGTTCCTTGTAACAGTACATAAACATTGCAATAGTAAATCAAGATCCCCTTCCCATCATTCCCATACATGCAGGGGTTTCATGGGACCAGGTTGGTTGAAACTAGTTTTTACATACTGGAAAATGCAGCTACTTTGTGCCTCAATTTGAGGATTTTTCAACATGTTTAATATCATATAATTTATTATGTTACGAACCAAACGCTCTAAAATTTTTACTCAACATACCTACACATCTCGGTTATCCAATGCTGTTTTTTTTCCATAGAAGGGGGAGGGGTTCGGTAGAATTTATTTTATGTGGCGCAAAGTTGTACCAGATTGAGTGCAACGCTGTGCCACTATCATTTCTGCCTCTAAAACGCAATGAAACTTAATGTCGTCCAATTTTGACCATTATGTTTTTCCTACTCAGTTCAGCTAATAGGCCATTCACAGCGAAATAAAATTTGTCATTATCATTGTAACGTTTTTTTCTTCTTTTTTCTCAATTTTTTAAATCAATTTTGAGGTGTTCGAAATGGAATAAAACGAGTTTTTTTTTTTTTAACTTTAATGATAAACTTTTTCAAAATATTACATTACAAAAAGTAATATTAAATTATATTCCATGTCAGTTTATCGACTAAGTATAACCCATTACCAATGCGACTTGGTTGGCTAGTGTCCCTCACAATTTGTTCTCGGCAATACCACACCTCATTCCTAGGGTTTGGCCGTGACCAAAATCAGCCTTTCCTTTAGTATCTGGTAGATACTAGCGTTTTTAATTTATCGTCAAACTCTCCAACCTTAAATCTGAAGTACAGTTTTCTACAGTATTTCACGATACATAAGCGTATGTAGGTGTTTCGTTTTCTGATGCCTTTTGTGTACCACGTTGACGGCGCATAACGCCATTGCCGTCAATAAAAAGGGAATTGAAACTCAAAAATTTATAAAATTATGTGGCACAAAGTTGTCATTTCTGATAACATGTGAACTTATGCAGAAAGAACAATCATTTGTAGATGTTAAATACAGCAAATTGTAGATAATAATATAGTGAATAATGCCTAAACTTACCAAATATCTAATGGAACAACTAGTACGAAATCAATATGAGATCCTCCTTGTATCTTAAAAACCTTCAAACAATGATCTCAAACAATATTTTTTGATAACCCCAACTTATAATTGAAGAGGTTATTAAATTTTGTTTAGATTCAACATCATCTTCGCAAACTACAGGATTTATATCCAAACCTCTAGCTGTATTTATATTACCGCTAGAACGCATTGACGTCTGGAAACCGTGTGTGGCATAATGCTGTAACCTTGGCACAAAGTAGCTCCACATTACGGTACTTTGCAAAATATGAACAATTCAACCTATAAAGTGTAGTTGTTTGACATTAAAGCGCATTTATTTTTGCAACTTAGGACTAATTGAATAATAAAATGGAAAGGCAAGAATAAATTTTACTTACTCAGCTGTTCAAATAAAGCAGAGAAAAGAAAAAGGTTACCCAGTTTTGCCCCACTTTTCGTCATTAATTATTGTACTAATTAATTTCATTCATAAGTCAGTTGTTTCTAACACTGAAGATAGTAAGGATGATATGCTGGATTTATTTTAAAAAAATACTTAGAGTTATAAACTTGGTATTTTAGAATTGTTTTCCTAATGCTGAAGACATAAGCAAATGAAAGGTCCACTGGAAAAATGACCGAAGTCACATACTACTTGATGATTTTTGCTTTATGTTTTATTATAAATGAATATAAATTATGTAGTAGAAATATATGTATTAGAAATTTTATTTTGGGTGTTACGGAAAAGTATTCTCGTATAGTTAAAATTAGTAATAATTAAAATTTATGTTACAAGATAAATCAATAAAACAAAAAGCAAATTTCAAAAAGTAGTATGACTTAGGTCGTTTTGCCAGTGGGCCCTTCAAATAATAAGATTAAATAAATCAATAATAAAATTGAAAATTGAATCGCAATGTCTTATCTAATTTGTTCGTTTTACAGCATACGTTAACATTGAAATAATGAGCACTATAATAGCAACATTTATCAGGGATAAAATTTAAATGAAGAAAGACAAGGTTGATGCACGACTTTATGAAATAAATTACGCATACTTCGAAAATGTATCGATTATCTTCACCAGATCTTAATTAGTATTTTTTTTTCCTGTACTAAATGCAAAAGTTATCTTGTTAATGATAGACTAGAATGAATATGATTCCTTTGAATTCCTGAAAACACATTATTTCCGATTGAGATCTTTATCTTACCATAAGGCAGATCTGGAATAATGGAAAATTGTAATAAACCGTCAGCGTTTATGAGTAAAGAATTTAATTAAAATCTTGAAGTCTTTATCCGCCATTTTTGGGTCTTCAATCAAAAATGAGTAAATGCAACTACTTTTATGCAACTACGCATAAAATAATTGGGAAAATATATAGCAAAAAAATGTCTTTTATTCATGCTGCTACGTCCCTAACTACTATTCAGGAAACAACGTTTGAAATATGTCTTTCGCTACATTAAAAAAAACAACACTTAAATGTTGTTTTTTTTTTTTTTTTTGTTTTTAAAGATAAAATAAAATAAAATGATTCTACACGAATTGCAAGATGTGTTGACATTATAGTTATTCTCCATTCCTCAATCGTACTTAAACATAAAACCATGTTATAAGACTAAGGTGTTTGTACTTTACTCCTAATCTAGCTCTACTCTTTTTTTTTTCTTTATTCCATAAGTATGCAAAACTAACGCACAAACATTAAAGAAAAATTATCGCTCACAAGAATGGTTTATGCATTTCAAAACCATTTCGAGCTCGTTTGGTGTGTGTATGTATGCTTGCTTGTACGTTCGCTGTACAAAGGAGCAACAATTGTCGATTGAAATTTGGCACAAAATTCAATAGTCCCCTGAGAGAGGTCATGCGTGCAAAACATTTAATTAATGTGTTTTTTATTGAAGTTTCATGATTTGTTTCAAGAATAAAGATACCAAAAAAAAAACCTCCTTTTCTAACATTTTATAACATTCTGAAGCTGATAAAAACTACGGCGATAGAATTAGTTCCGAAACTTTAGAGTAAATAGAACGTGAATTATTGTCCAAAATCTTATTTTCTCTAACGGGGATCTAAGCCTGAATGAACATTTTGGAGAAAATAAATTTTAGGAATTCATTGTTGTAAAAAAAAAAACCGTGAGTGTTATTTAAATTTAATTTTTACTTTTCCACGGCCATGTTTCCTAGTGTTTAACGTGTATGAGGCAGATATAATTTATATTTATGTTTTTATTATAACGTACAAGCGCCGAGAATGTTTTTCTGGTAAATATATTTTCATATTATTTTATTCATTTATTTATTTTTCACCAAACACATTTATGATGTGTTTTTAGAATGCAACAAGTGTAGCTACCCTCGTGCCATGATTTCAGGTGAAACTCAGTGTACCTATGATTAGTTCTTGCGCACATATCCGTGTAGATTATTATGATAAACTGTTTCCGATGAATTGTAAAAACATTGCCCAAATTGTCCAATAAATCCTACTTTTTCAAATATCAGCTAACGGAACACATCATTACCTTCACACAAATATTTGCGAAAAATACATATTTCTCTATTTTAGAGGTGACGAAGAAAGAAACTACACAAAATATCCTTACGTGCTGATAAAATATTGTTTACTTCCAACAAATCGATTCTTTTACGATCTTGCAAACATACGAAATATACTTGAAAATGATTCAAGTGTTAAATCGAAGCTTGACTTCACATGAGTGGCTACATACGCTTCGATTTCTTTTCAATGCATTGATACATAGTCCTCTTATACATATATAAGTATATTCAAATAAACATAAGAATAAGTTTGTGTACATTCCAAGAGCATTTATGTCTGTTTACAATACACAGAAATACATGCAAGAACGAATTTTGAAGTTATACGAGTACATAGAAATATATATCGAGTGAATTGCATAAGCTAATCTTTATATATTCAATATCTCATTTTCTTGAGAGACGTTCTAATTATTATTTTATTAATTAGTTTCTCTTTTGTACCTGATTTATCTTTTTCATTTTATGACTGCGAAAAACAGTGATAAAAACTTCCATATTTTTTGAAACACATAAACAGTGCTTTGAGTTCTAAAAAGTATGTTACAAACTCTAAAACTCTGCTATGGATTTGCTGTCAAAAATTACTACTGAGTTTTTCTTGAGTTAAAACTTCCATTAGAATGCTGTATTTTGAGCCAATGTTTCTTTCAGACTATTTTTAAGACTATGGACGCGACCCACTGGTTGGTCGCTAGTCTTTTTTAATTGGATCGTATCACTGTAATATAATATTTACTTTTATAATTGGGTACTTACTTTGCACTTGAATTCTAACTGTATTTTATAAAATAAAGTATAATGCAACATTCAAAGTTTCAAATTATTTTTAAAAATTTATGAAATTTCGATTTGTATCTGAAATTAATTTCAATAAATAAATAAATCATAAAGCATGCAGCGTTTTAATAAAGTAGATATTTGTAGAAAAAGAGTCTTTTCAAAAAGAGGATTTGAACTGGATATTTTACTACAGCTGCTGCTCTTTCAAATAGTGTTTTTTGCATGTGACATTAAAATAAATGTAATGCCGACAAAACAAACAATATAGTTATTAATAATATAATTAATTTAAGGAATAAATAACCAAAACAAAGTACCAATGTATAAAAGCATATTTTTGCAGATTTTTATTCTAAGTAGTTGAGTAAAACCTTTTTATTTAAGAGATTAAGTGGGAATATATTTTTAAAGAGAAAAAAAATAATTTGAAATGTCTCTAAAAATGTCTTGTCACTTTGTCAATTAGGAGAGATGCGTTGTAATTTGTAAATATAAAGGCATTTACTCAGGAATCACGATTAACTCGTCGCTAATGCAGTTAACAATGAAAAAATAATACACAAAAATGAATAAATAAAAAAAAATAAAAACACAAAATAAAAATTTTCAAAAAGTGTTGCTTTTCTTTTTTTTTTGATTAACTTTCCAGTTTAGCTTCTTTTCGTTTTCTTTTACATTTTTCTTCCTATGATCGAATAAACAACGGACAATTGCACTTGTATTCGCATGTTTTTACACTCGTACTTAGTTCAAATCTTTTTCATCATAAGTGACGCATTATTTTAACTTGATTAAAATGTTTTTTATGGTGATATTCAGTTATGTGTTGTAAAAAGTTACTCAAAATTTCTGTTTTTATCGAAATTTATTTTTTTACCGTGTATTTTAAGAATGTCATCTAAATCATAAATTTAACTGTTTTGTGGTTTTACTAGCCGAATTTTTTTCACTAGCTATAAATATGCCTTAATAATTGTATGTCAATGATCAATATCTTTATCTAATGAAGATGCAAAGACGCAAAGATATTTCTGTTATTACCATTGTCAAAACAAAAAGATAAAAGCAAGAAATAAAAGAAAGAAAAATGAATTGCACATCATTTCGTTCTTGATGGTACATATCTAGTTACTTGAAAATGTTGCATGACTTATAACACAGGGTAGGAACACGTATTGTTGACAGTTTAAAGAGAAACCAAAGTTGTAAGAGGGAAAATTCCTCATACTGAAGCATTATTAGCAATAAGAGATATGTCATTCTACACACAATTTAAGCCTCTTTAACACATAAGGTAAAGCTAGGAGAGTCTGCGCACAATTGGAAAAATAATTTTAAAAAATGAAAGTATGACTTTTTTGTTAAACTATTGATGAATAACTGTGACTTCATTTGTTTCTTATGCATTTCCATTGATATTTCGTTGTTTTGCTTTGATTTAATGCAACAGCTGTAAAAAAACCAAGAAGGCTAATTTGCGCTATCTTTCCTTACAGGGCAGGTGTGATTGCGCACATGGGTAGGAGAGATTGTTATTCATAAAAACTGCAATTAAAGTGTTAGCAATAATATTTACACTAAAACTATGCTGTTGTAAGGGTTTTTATAAACACATACAATTGTAATAGGAATAAATATTTTAACTCAATGTTTACAGCATCGGAAAAAACAGTATTTTAATTAAAGAAACAAAATAAAGAAAAAAAGAAGGTTTAAATTATAATTAATCTTATTCATTTTCAGTTTAAATGTCTTTTCTTTGTTAACTGAAGTTGTCGTCCCACAATCGGTATACTTATTGTTATAAGTAATGCAAGCATCTGCTACAAATATCACACTTAAGCCATTAATGCCTACCGTCCCTTTTGAGGGACAGTCTGAAAAGTTCTTCTGAAGCACCCAAAAATAAACATTTCAACAAAAAATTGTTTTAATGTATTCCTAACGGGTTATTATAAGGTTAGGAATACATTAAAACATTTTTTTTTTGTTGAAATGCTTATTTTTGGGTGTTTCAGACGTAATTTTCAGACTGTCCCTAAAAAGGAACGGTAGGCTGTTACTGGTCTAATTTGTCTCCTGGTACAGTCTAAGACATTCAGTGTACTCATCCTCGTTGTCCTGTCTGGTATGGTCCCAAAGATTCAGTATTTTGACTTTAGTTTCTTCTGAGGTGGCTGATGACGAAGATGTTTCAAAATTCATGCATTTTTTTTTTTTTTTTTTCTTTCCTGCAAGTTTTTTGGTTCCCACTTTTTCTGGAAGCATCTTATCTTCAGACGTTCGCTTCTTTTTTGCAGCTGCTTCTTTCTTAATTTTTCTCTCGAATATATGTGCGGGTCAGTAACATTCTTTGCACTTTGTTTTCTTTTTAATTTTGACGGCAATAAACTGTTTGGGAAAATAGTTTATTAATAAGAATATTTGTATAAAACTAGCACAATATTAATTTATTAGCAAAATTCTAAGAAAAGAAATTTGTTCACAAATTACTTTATTATCACATTTAGTTCCGACGTATATTACATAACTTAAATCTTCAAAAGAAATAAAATCGCACGGACTTATTTTCAACGATTTTATACATTATAAAAAAACTACAGTCCCTTGAAAACACAAATTATAAAGTCACGACAACTTTATCCTCTCGATATAAAACTATAGTCAAAATATTTGATTAATGCCTGTTAAAGAGACACCCGTGAATTTATTTATATAAAGAAATAACTTCAAAAATAAATTTAAAGTTTTAAAATAGTCAAGTCTTAAAAATGTGTTGAGAGAGCATAAATGTTTTACATTTTATGTCTTAGTAAAAATTCAGAACGCCCCTTTTAATCCATTAATGCAGGGGATTTAATCGATTCATACGTTTCACATGTAATTTGCAATTTATGCTGCATTACCAACAAACTATGGGTACCCAATGCTAACTGCAGCCATACCGTATATAGCATCAATGGCCTTCCCGGACTACCCCCCTGTAGAAGGGAGTGCGACTGCAGCGCTGTCCTCCTCGAACTTCCCACAAACTCTCTAGACCCTTGACAACCAGCACCGGCCATAAAGGGCTGCGCTGGCAGAGCGTTGCCTACCTGCTTTACCGACCCGAGGCCACAGTCCAACTACAAAGTTGGCCTTACGTCACCCGGATCGGATAGTGCTATTTTAGTCACCTCTTACGACACGCATAACTACGTCGGCGCTATTCAACGCCCGATGGGTAATAATATAATGCGCAATCTCTCCTAGCATGAAAACTAACGGGAGAAACGCGCAATCTCTCCTAAGTACAAGACGCGCAAACTATCCTATTTCGGTGGGACAGATTGCGCGGACTTTTACTTAAATATGGCGGCTTCTAGAAAGAAATGCTGGCCTTTCTACTGTTAGTCTAGCTTAGTAGCTTACGAAAAATCGCTTAAGTTTAAAATATTCTGTACTACTGCTACCCTATAGAAATTCAAAGAACGCATTATGAAAAGTCAATTACTTACCTTGTGGAAATAATATAGAATATCGATGCTTAATCACAGACGTTCATCTCAATCAACTTGCTCTTTCAAGTAGACATTCCACCATTGCCGTTGTACAAATGCATGGCGTTAGTGCGCTTGCACCCCCTTCTCCCCCTTCCCCCCACACAGAACTCGCCGGTGCGCAATCTCTCCGACCGCGCAATCTATCCTAGCTTTACCTTATATAACCTTATAAATGATTAAATGAATGGAATATAAATAAATGAACTTAACTGAAAAAGTGCAATTTTCATTAGTTGTGGCTATCTATAAGCTAGTTGTGGCCACCTCATGTTTCAATTGTGGCCGAGGCATTTTTTTTAATTTTATAATAAAAATTATGAGTCCAAATACTAAATATGATGCAATTATATAAAACATAAAATAAAGAACAACACTGCTTGTGAATCTTTCAATCATGTTTTAATAAATTACAATAAGTAATTATAATGGAACAATACGGCAGAAAACAGGCCTGTCGTTTAGGGCACTGTGTCAGTACGGGAAAATGATCTAACCCTAGTTTTATGATGAAAATGCATTTATAGTGGTATGTGTCTGTGTATCGTTTCTGTTATTTTTAAAACTGAGTATTATACCTTTTGATCCCCTCTCCCTGGCTCTTTTTGAAAACTTTGAAATGGCTGGGGTAGTAATAAGAAATAATGGCAGCAATAAGAAAAAAGCAGGTGCATGAAGAAAACTAAAAAGTCATTATTTTGACCTTTTGTACTTCCTGAGGGCAGGTACTTTACCACATTTTACCAAGTTTCATCTTTCTAAGCTTAATGTTTTCCCCTTACGCGAGGAAATCAAACAAAACAAACACACACACACAAAATCTTTATGTTTTTATATTTACGAGCAAAATCACCCAGCAAGGTCTAAAGTTATTTTACCACTGTTTATATTTTTAATTTTATTTATTACTTTTTTTAATGATCAAGAATAAAAAAAAAAATACTGCATTATAAAATAATGTTCAATATTAGTATTATTTCTGTTCAAATTAATTTTATCAAAAACCAAAAGAAATTGGGATCGAGAACGAAAGAATTCGATGCGTACAACAAGATTCTAACCTACGACTACGATCTTTCCGTTACCAACGGAATCAGCTGGGACACAGGTGTTCTTGTTTTCTTCTTAAAATAAAAACATTCATTTTTTAAAGCACCCTTATTTCTTTAAAACTGGAACAATATATAACTAATTCGAATTCTTTTGAACAGAACTACGTGCGTTAGCTTTCTCAGGGGATCTTAGTGCCACATCTCGTGCCAATTTATCAATTCTGTGGCTTTGTATAGCCAGTATACATGTCCTCTTTTAGATTATATACATAGACGGTCACGGATACAACCATCGGGCAACCGGACCGGTCATGTTTTGGGGACGAAAGGACCAATCAATGATTCAGGATTCAGCGTGCTGTTTACAAACTGCAAATATTGCGTATGTGCATGAGGCTTATGGCAATGCAAATCTGCAGATCCTGGTTTCTAGTTTTTTTTTTTTTACCAATGAACTTTTAAGAATATTATAGGAACTGTGGAACCGGAGACATCCCCTAAGTTACGAGTGCCCATCAGGAGTCTGGGAGACAGTCATGGCACAGACTCACCATTGAAATTTTTAGGAACAAGGGGTGCTTTCACGGGTAAAGCAAATTTTTGGGGGGTTATCGCTTGGAGGGTCCTAAGCTTTGGGGGAGGGCGCGCCATCGCGCTTAGGATCTTGAGTATCCCTGCCTATATGCCAGGGCCATTTCTGTAGCCAATCCGCCACTGTGTATAAAAAGATGTTGAATGAACACAACTGACTCTGTATGTAATCCAATTGTGGCGATAGCCATGGCCACAATTAGCAAATGTGCATTTTTGTTCTAGTTTTGGCCAACCCATAAATAAGCAAATAAGTTACAAAATCAAGATTTATAAAGAATTCATATTATAACTTAATGTTTCCTTGACAGCAAACACATTTGAATTTCTAAAAATGAGTAGATTTTAAAAATGGTTTTTCTTAACAGTGAATGTTAAGGAAACTGTTTTTATACAGACAGTCAGGGAAATACTTTCTACATGTAGAACACACAAAGCAAAATTTTGAACCTATCCGCAGATTAAAAAACATACTTCCCAGTTTATAAAACATACTTTGGGAGTGGTCAGTGTGCTCAATATTTATAGTGTTTCTAGATTGAATATGAAAGTGGTTTAACTTTTCTTAATACAGGTCGATTCGCACAACATTATTCTCACCATTATGAACAAATTTATGTGTATGAAGCATTTTCTATACCGAAAGCTTCTCCAATTTCAAAATCGAAGACCTGCAATACATTTTATTCATAAAAGCTCTGTTTGAATCCGATAGAGCTTTATCTAGCTTTCGGGGAGCAGCTGTAAAAATTAGTTTATGCTCAAGAGGATACAAAAAGATTTCAAATGAAAGGGTTTATGTACTTTGTATCCAACGATAACAGAAAACCTTTTTCAAAATAAGAAAGTAGTAGTTTTACTTTGTTATGCAATGCTTATTTTGTTTAAAATGAAAGGAGATCATTTAAGGAAGTTTTGAAACTTGTCTTTCTCACCTGATATATTAATTGCTCTTATGCAACGCCCAAAATTAGCTCTAATTTAGATGTAAGATTTGGAGACACAATGGTTTGGCTTTCCTTCAGCCTGTTTTGTTTACATTTATTTTTCAGTTAATCATATTTTATCCTAAATGGTAACGCAATAGCAAGGCTTTTCTTTTCTTTTTTCTGATTTGTTTAAATTATTTTTTAGTTAAATAACTTGAGTACTAAAAAAAAAACATGTTTTTTTTGTTGCTGTTGAAGATTTCCATGAGACTTTTGGCATTTTTTTTTTTTTGTCGCCAAAGTTTTTCACACCAAATTTACGTAACGTTTTCTTATTTTTTGACCTTAAGCTTTTATTTATTTGACATATCAGTTCGAGTATTACAACAAGAAGTTCCTTCTAGAACTATACGAGCCTACTTTCCCGTATTCACCAACTTGAAATTTATAATTTAACTTTAGTTCTTAATTACTTCAAATATACCTTTTTCAACGGTTAGTACATATTCATTCACTCACTCATTCTTTCATTTATTCAGTCATTCGTTTTTTTACTCATTCATTTTTCTCATTTATGTATTTATTCACTCATTTATTTATTTTTCACTTCATACACTCATTTATTTATTTTATTATTTATTCACTGATTTATTCGTTTATTCCTTCAGCCATTCATTTAATCATTCATTCATTCGAAAATATCTTTAAAAATCCCGATCAAAAAACCTTCATAAGAAAATAGGCTCGTTCCGTTCTGTTGAACTTCGTATCTGTACATGTTCTACGGGCAAACATCTTTCCGATGAATTTTGTTCCAAGGAAATCGGTCTGTTTGATCATGATTTATAAAGGATTGAAATTTCCCCGTAGGCGCTAATGTTAACCTTTTTTTTTTTTTTTTTTGAACTGTTTAAAAATGAATTACTTTATCCTGGCGCAAATCTCGCCAAGGCAGCAAAACGCGCAAAAGGTTACGAGCGGAGGTATTCCGTTTGGCGTCGGTTGCATCATTATTGACAACTTTATCGCCTGCGCCGGGATAAAGAAAAAGTACAGTTAATTTTTTTGAACTGTTCAAATATGAACAAAAATTGTTCAACTCAGAAAATATTTTCCTTCGAGAACTTCTTTTAATAATCTTGTCCCTAAGAACTCGACTCTTATGCCCTGAGTTTAATTTGTTTCACTTTTGCCTATAGGCGCTAATGTTAAAATTTTTCGAACTGTTCAAAATGTTTCAAAACAAAAAATTGTTTTTCTTTTTTTCTCAGTTCGTTTCGAAAAATAGAAGGAGTTGGGAGAACTGTTTAAAATAATTGAAAAACTAAAGCTGGTAAGTTTGTTCTAATGCAGTGAGGCCACTTTTTGCACTTGAATAACGTAGAAACAAAATGCCAAAGTCTTTATTTACCGTTTATGAATTTCAAAGAAAAAAAAAAAACTAGAATATAAAGTTTTTAATGAGGTTCTTTAAAGAACGCGAGTGATCAGCTTTTCATGCCTATGGTTGTGCATTATTCTGACTGCACGATTAGTTATACACAACGAAAGCTTTTTTCTAAAGAAAACTCACGAAGATGAGGATAGCTCTCGCTATAACTTTCTCCTTATTATAAAAGAATTAAATCGATGAACTTAAAATTGTGGGAACTATACTATTATTAAATGTTTAGCCCTAACTTTAAATGGTGCCCTGGAAGTTACCTTTACTGAAAAGGTGCTGCACACTAAAAAAAAAACCACCAAATTGAACAAAATATAGAGCAATAAAGCTTTATTACTGAGATACTAAACCTAATAAAACCAGTCAAACAAAATGGTATTCCGTTTAATTTAAGATCCGTTAACTGTTAAATAATTTAGGAAAAACATTCTTCAATTTCTTAAAGGTATCTGCAATGTAAAGCCGGTAGAGATGGCCCACAGTTGGAAAACATGAGAAAGAAATGAAAACTTTAGTTTTTTTGTTAAACATTTGGTTATTATTATAGAGTAATTTCCATCTGCATGCATTTCCATCATTATTTTGATCTTATGCTGCAAGTTAAAACGACAACTGGAATAAAACTAACACATCTATTTTCGCTTCTCTCCTTAGAGGGCAGATTAGATTGCGTACATAGATAGGAGAGATGGCTTTCAATAATAAGTAGATTATATTAATAATAACTACAAAGTATCTAGCAATGCTCCCTTCACAGTGAAAAAATCAGGAACAGTAATAGAAATTGAATCCCTTACATTGGGAAAACAAACAATAACAAGAATTTCGGTCTAGAACTATACGAGCCTGCTTTGCCGTATACACCCAAATTCAAATTTATAATCCAGCTATCTCACTATCTCTCTTTCTCGTTTAGCTTTAGTTCATAATTAGTAATTGCTTCAAATTTACCTTTTTCAACGGTTAATACATATTCATTCACTCATTCATTCAATTCATTTATTTAGTCATTCATGTATTTTTTCACTCATTTACTTATTTTTGCATTCATTCGCTCATCTATTCACTCATTTGTTCATTCCTGCTTTCACTTATTCATTTACTCATTCATTAGTTGAAATAATTTCTTGAAAATCCCGATCAAAAAATTTCATAGGAAAATAGGCTCGTTAGTTCTGAAGGCACTTTCTATCTGTACATGTTCTACGGTATAAGAGCTTTCCGATAAAGTTTGTTCCAAGCAAAACAGACCATTAGATCAGGACTTATATAGGATTGAAATTTCCCCGTAGACGCTATGTTATTTTTTGAACTGTTCAAAAATGAACATAAATTGTTTAAATTAAAAAATTATTCACTCCGAAAGCTTATTCCATTAAACTTGTTCATTAGAGCTTGGATCTTACTTCCAGAGTTTGCATATCTTGAGCCGTTCAAAATTTAACGAAAAATTTCTCAAATAAAAAAAAATATATGGAAATAAGATGTTCAGAACCAAGATCATTCGAATGCAAAAAAATCTTTCTAATCGGACAATTCCTTCAAAAGTTATTAGGGGGTATAGACAGACCGACAGATTGACCGACACACTGTTTTTTCCATATCAAAACTCTACTTTCAAATTTTAATTTTTCAATCTTTATTTAATTAGTACGTAACTCATTTTTGACATTTCTTGATGTTTAGCGATATTTCACGATACATTTAGCCTTCTTTCATGCTTTATTATTATTTTTTTTTACTTTTACGGGAAAGTAGACTAAAAACGACTATCTATCATAAATGTACAGAAGAATAAACTTGTGAATTTAATTATACAGTATAGTGTTGTAGATGTATAACTACCTGGAGTCGCAAAGCGTTTACACTTTCACTTCCTTTCTAAAATTCAAGTGCGCCCTTTTTCCGACTGCGCCATTTCACAAGGTCTCACCTTATCTACTTTTCTTCCATTTTATCGTATATTCACTGAAACGTTAAATATAAGTTTACATTTTTTTCAATATTGCATTTAAAATCATGTCGTGTTACAGCAAAGCAGATATATAATTTAGTTTTTATGTTCTTATAACAAATTCTTATTTGTTGTATGAAGAACAAAATGTATCTCTTTTAGTATAAAAGGAAAAGCTTTTGGTAGAATCGGGTACATGAGTCGTAAAAGAGAAAAATGATGCCGGAATTAAATACCACAACTCCTAGACTGGACATTTATCAAGAGCTAACTTTAACGCCTTTTACTTTTTAGTGTACGCATAAACAATTCTAACCTTCCTTTTCGTGAGGGTTTATGTATTTATTTATTTGTTTTGGAGGGATTTATGAGAAAATAAAAACATATGTTATAAATGTAACGTGATTTATGCATGCAAATTTAGAGCATTTTTTGCTTTCAAAAATATTCAAATATGACTATTAAGCAAAGGCAAATTAATTTTTCATGATTAAATTGACAGTCGTTTTATAACCCATAAAAAAATTAAAACAAAAGCTTAAGAAAAAAACGTTCAGGTACGAAAAAAATACTGTAAAGTAATTTATGTCACAAATAAATAATTTTTCATTAAAAGAAGCAACATAATTTAAAATTTCATAGTTTTTTCGTAAAGAAAATATAATGAGCGGAAACGGGAGCCGAACAAAAGCTTAAATTAAATTTAAAGCTTTGTAAATTCCTCTATTTATTTATTTATTTATTGATATCAGCAACATAAAAAATAACAATATTAATAAATAAATTAAATTAAATAAACAACAAATAAAAAAGGATACATATCTGTTATTTCCTGATAAAAATACTTATTGAAAAATCTCAAATCAGTATTAAATATAAGCCATGTAGTGTTACGTTTTACTTTTGTTAATATACGCTATATGTTTTTATCAAATGCTCATAAAAGAATATTCTCTAAAATAACTTTTTAATGTACAGGTATATATTTTTCAACGAAGTTTTCAGTAGCTCCCTTTTCTGGTGTGCGTAACAAAGTACTTTTTTTTTTTTTTTGGTCTTTTCCGAACTCAATTTTTCCATTCTTGATGTATATTTCATGTACTGAAAAAAATATTCGTAGAGAAACTCTTTTTCAAAATAAGTCATATCTAGAAAACGCGTTTTTGTTGAAGTGCATAGTAAATTTAATATACATTGTGGCATTTCAACAATCCGTTTTTGAATAATATTATTTCAACACATTGCCTCCAGTTTTACATTACAGACTAATGAGTTCAAATGAATATTTTGATTGCATTTATTTAGTAGGCTTATTGTTGTTTGATTTTTTTTAAATTACTTGTTACGCATGTAGAAAGTGAGTAAAAAAACATTAAAAATAAAACACACATTAGGGCGAACCAGCTAGTCGCAGAAGGTGATTATTATTTGTAAAGAAATCTAGTACGTTGTAGATATCATAAAACCTTCTTCTATATTTATTCTCTTCTTAAAATCATCGAAAAGGGCCAGTCACTTAGAACAATTGGTGACAAAGCATAACCAGTGTTTTTTCGCATTGGCATTCAATTGTAACAATATTGTGTAAAGTTTTGGATTCTGAAGCTATACTTTTAAAATCAAACGCGTCATTGTCTCATCCCCTTTGTAGCAATTCGCAACAAAAGCGGGACGTTAAAATACTGATTGTTATTTTCATTTGTGGTAATTCCTGTGTTTCGTCTTAGTAACTATTGCTGAAACATCAATTTTTTTAAAAATTGATATACTGTCCATAAATCATGTTTAAATATGGAAATTATAAATAGTTAAGACATTGAAATACATTCTTAAACTTATGTTAATGGATCTATTATGAAGCCGAAAAGTTTGAAGCTAATCTTAAGCCATGGGTCGGCAAAGGAGGCTTGCGAGCGACATGTGACTCTTTGGCTACTTAAATGCGGCTCTTCAGAATATGCAAATGTATTATTTGCATCAAGTTATATATGATGGTGTACTAATTATTCGATAAATTTTATTTAAATGCTTACTAAAATGCAAAATATTCTTCTTACATAAGTGAATAAAAAAGAAAAATCCTGGCTCTTCGAATGATGAAATTGGTTTTTTAGCTTGGTTGGCACACCACTGTCAAAGCCATTAGAAGACTAACAATTATGGAAATATTTTGATCAGAAGTTTAAATAGTACAAATTTATCATGATTAAAACCTCACGAATTATGAACCATCATTTGAGTCACGAAGAAACTGGAAAATATTTATGCTTTGAAAGAAACGCTTTGCCTGAAAATCTATGTCGTTCGAAAATCTGAAGTCGTTATCCATCCAGAAATGAATGAGTCACCAAGCGATTGCTATGAACATTTAAGAACGGATTTTTTATCGTCAATAAGAAAAAGCCAAACTAGAGATGTGCATCGACGAATATTTATTGCCCATAATGTTTTTATTCGGTCTTCCGTATTCGTTTCAAATCTTAAAAGTGGAGACGAATCGATGTAATTCAATTATAAGATATATTGATATTTTTGGGTTTACCATCTCAACGTGAGCCTTTTTAACACAACGTAGGGTTATGGTAACATAGTGGTATGAGTATTGGTGTCAGAGGATTCCGGAGTTAAGTCTCGTCTCAGGAAATGCCCATTAAATATGTTCGCAGAAGTGCTCTTTAGATGCGTATGTTCGAAAGTCTTGCGGTAGTTTGCTAGCAGGGAGTTACCATGGATACAGGGTGCTAGAAACTTTCCCTCTTTCCAGTACTATACCTACATTGTAGAGATTGATAGATATTCATCATTCCACGTGTCAATGGGGTGGGACTCATGCCTTTACGATACCTCATTTCTCAAGAGCCGCTCCTTTCTGCCTTCAATCCTTATCAGTGTTCGAGTGGAACTTGGATAGTCAAAAAGCTTTAATAACAACAACAACGGATCTCGACATTTCGACTAATTGTTTTTCTCCCCAACTTTTCAGAATGAAGCTCATAACCTAATGCTACAGATAAACTACGAACAAAGGAATTTAAAAAAAAATGAGTGGAAACAAGGAAAGCAATCCTTTTCGCGTGGTTTCAAAGCAACATGTTTCTTATAGTCTGAATATAAAGAAGAAAGCAAAGTATTCATCACATCTAATTCTTATAAATGTGCGGAGACATATGCAGTGTATTAAGCAACACAGTTAAAAATTTCCGTAACAAAATAGTAAATAACCATTTAGTTGATTGTTATTTTACCATATTTAATTACAACAGTTGAATAACCATTAAAAAGACGGTACTCAAACCGTTGATTGCGAAAAAAATCGTTTATTCTCTGTTTATCTTAAAGAACATTTAACTAATCGTAATTTTCAAGCGCTCAATAAGAATCGGCCGTCCACCTTGGTTGAGAAACCTTACCAGTCGTACGTTGTTTTAAAATAGGAATACGGATTTATTAGTTAAAATCTGCATGTGTATATAAAAAAAGAAGAAAAAAAAGTGGCTTAAGCAGTGGTTACTAAATAGAAACACATACACATGTAAATCAAAAATTGGAGACATCGGATTCCCGAACTGTTTGCGAATGAGCGAACCCATAATTTGAGCTGCCGAAGCTTGTTTGTATTTTAATTTTTGCAGCAAATAAAATGATTTTCGTCAATATACAGTAAATGTAGACTAAAAATGACTTTGGATCCAATCAAAAACTGAAATCTCAATTTTAAGGCAGTTTGCCCGTTGGAAAAGAAGATTTATTGATAAATAAACGGCCGCTTCACGTGGTGTAGATGGCCGAATGGCTAGAGAGCAAGGCTGATATACCGTACACCCGGGTTTCCTGCAAGCTTCGTTCACGGTTTCTACGCCTCAAAATGGTTCAAAAACGGTAAAAATTTTGTTTTGAAACTATTTTTAAATGGTTATAAAACCGTAAACTTTTGTATTTATGGCTTTTTCCAAGTTAAATAGAAATGGTTAGGTTCCGTAAAGCTGGAAAAATGTTCTAAACCGTAAATTTACAAGTGAATTAGATAGACAGACTGCTGCCGGTCATTTAACCGTATTTTCATGATGAAACTTCTAACAGTGAAGTATGTATGCAGATTTAAAACAGCAAATGTTTCAACGTATTAGCTGTAACAAGGTAAGGCAACTTCGTCTAATACGGGAAACGATCAATACCCGAACGCTTTGTTCGAGTTAAAATGGGAAAAGACCACTTGGTTCGCTATTATATATATTACAATGGATTTTTTTTTAATATGCAGTCTAACTAACATGTATAATTTGTCACATGGAATGCTGCTAAAAACATTTAGTTATGAATTTAATCCTCCCTGTTATTTTTCATGTGCAAGTTAGGTGTTTACAATTACCCTATATATTTCGTACTCTGGGGTAATTGTAAACACTTAAATTTATCCCATTTCCAATATGGGGGGGGGGGGCAATAAGTATTATATTTTGATGTAAATTACACTTTAGTGTCTATTTTACATAACTGTTGTTGTTGCTAATGCCACTTGGAAATCCGAGCCCCCCTTGCTTATTATACCATAAATTAAGGAAGCTCCTACTGATTATTAATGAGCTCCGCTAGAGAATGAAGTACACTTGGCTCAAAGGGGCTTAATGGTTTTTAACCAGCTCCCAGATGAGAGATCGTCACCTAGGATGGTCCCTTAGCGGAAATTATTTCTAACTTGGTGGACAGTTGAAGCGACGATGTATTTTACGTGCACAGCTCCCTTTAGCGCACTCGGTCTCAGAGTAATCAGTCGCGGGAGGCGGTCAACCTCCCAAGCGTTGTCCACGGCCAGTTATCCTTCACTTTCACTGTTCTGTGGGATCCAAGCTTAATCGACTGATGCACTGCGGAACAAATTTTACTTGCATTTGTCGCATTACTTAATTTTTTGCAAGATATCTCTCGTTAAATGATCTCAGCCGACTCATAACATAACTTAGCGGACTACATGCGGCCTGTTGGCCGCAGATTGAGAACCAATTCTTCGGAATTTCTTAAACCTTCAAGCAGACTGTGTACGAAACAATTTTCCATTTCTATCAACCTTATTCGAAAATAAATCAGTTTCCAATTACCCCAGATCTCTGGGGTAATTGTAAACACGAGCTCATCGCCAACAAACAGTCATAAAGTCAAAATTTTTGTACACATTTACTCACAAGAAGTACAGTAGTGTCTACAATGCTCACAATTTTATCTCAGAATTCATTCAAGAGGTAGGGAAGGATCAAAAGTTAAAACTTTGAAAAAGCGTTTACAATTACCCCAACTGACCTTACGTTGTTTAACAACATATGCGTATTGGGCTGAAAGTACAGTGTATTGCATTTCTCTTTCTAAATTTTTAGCATACATATACCCTTTTTAATGTAAAATTATTTCCACTTAAAACTATATTATATCAATTGCATTTTACTCAGAATGTCAATCTTAAGTTATGTTTATTGATAGGATAAGCAATCTAGTTAGAAATTTAAAATTAAAAAAAATGTTCTTTTTTTTTAATTTAAAAAATCATGATTTTTTCCATCTTCTAATATTTATTAAGAATTAAATGCCAGGTCAAAGAAAATTAAATTTGGATAATTTTGACTTTATGTGACCAATATATGACTATGTTATAAACAAAACTGATAAAATATATGGCAAAATCTTAAATTCTTTCCTTAATTGTTTTTTAAATTGAACACAAAAGCGGAAGCTGTCCTTTTCAGGGAATGAAATACTCAATGTTATTGACCAACAATAAAAAAAAAATTTAAAAAAAATTGCCTTTTTTGAGCAAAAAAAATAAAAACGCTTTTTAAAATTTTTTTTAGAAGGCTGCAGCAAAGCAAGTTTAACATATATTTTGAAATGTAGCCTTTCATCTTAAACAGAGTATAATTATCCTTTCAAATAAAAAAACCGCATCAAAATATCTTGCACTGGTTCAGGAAATAGAGCACTTGAAGTTTTTGTCGAAAACCGAAAGGTGAGAAATTGCGCCGGAGTCGCCATCTTTGGAGGCCTGTATCTCGGGCCAGGAATTCCTTTGAGCAAAACAAAAACATACCTATAACTCACTTTGTTTTAAATTGTAGCATATGTGGAATTCAAAACTTCTTAGACTATGAAGGTAAGAAATGGGAACTTGTGCACAATAATGCATACTTGTGCAAAAAATTTACACTTAATGCTTATTTGTGCTTTAATTACGTGTAAATATTTTTTGCATTTATGAAGGTAATATTTAATTTTCACCTGCCTGAATCGACATGGACTGTGCCACATATGATCTTATTCCACAAAGATGTATATCATTCCACAAAATTAAAAATTAGACGACCATGGCAATCAACCAGCAATCCCATATATTTAAGCAACTTAATATTTTTTGTAAGAAACACACACACACAAAACAAAGCATAATTATTTAAAAAAAAAAAAAAAACGCGTCATGTTTGTTTAGTTCAAGTACTCACGCAAAGAGCATGATTATAAGGCATTGGAATAGTTTCAAGTCACGCATTTTAAGTATAATTAATATTTTTTTAATATCTTTATCTATTACTCATTGAAAGCAGGACAGAAAGACGGAATTCAGTGGGATAAAATAATAAATAGTAATAATAATTTGGAATAGCAAATTGCTATAAAGGATAACATTTCTTTAAAAAAAACATTATCGGTACGGAGAATGATTCCATAAAATACTTGTCAAAAAATGGAAATCAAAATAAAGCTGTCGATCGCATGTGAGCCACAAGAATTAAATTTTAATTAGTTTTAAAAAAAGAAGAATCAAATGTTAGAAAAAGAAAAAGACAAATCAAAAATCGACTGCACCTCAAAATACTAAAAACATTATAAATAAATTTTGTTTTAGCAAATAAATAAATACACATAGAAATAATGACAACAATTCAAATAAAATAAAAAACACGCGATTTATCAATCGTCTTGGGAAAATAAAATTAAAGTTAATGAGCGTGGAAAAATAACTTAAAAGAAAAACGCTTAAAACTCTTTTTCTAGTTAACTTAGAGGCTTGAAATTTTAGCACCGAGAGCAAAACTCTTTCTGAGGCAGTCTTTTTACGGGCGTTTCAATCGTATCAAGCTCGAAACGATACGACAATTTCTTCCTATAGAAATAACCATTTCATGCAATTTTGGTCTGTAAATTGGAATAAAATGAGGCCAAATTCAAATTTTAGGAAAAACTCTTCAAAGTGCACACCACCATGTTCCAAACTAATTTCGTGCCAAATTTCACGAAAATCCGCCGAGCCGTGTTGTCCCTACGCCGGACACAGACACACACACATCAGACACAGGCATACATGCTGCTTTATTATTAGTAGAGATATACTGCAGAATGGAGTTCAGTGTGTTCACTATTTATTTTTGTAGCAATTACATCTAACCTATAACATCACAGGTTAACCCAAATACCTTACTCCTCATGATATCTGAAAAAACTTTCCAGAAAAAAATTGAGCTACACATTTTATTTCATTAAAAAAAAATGCATAACGGTTTGTTTTCAAACTTTTTTTAACTGTTATAATGCAATATGTCCTTTTTCTTGTTTTTTGTTAAGCAGGTTGAAGTGAAAATAAATCATGTAATGTATAAATGCTTCATGATAAGGAAACCAACGTAAAATTGTTTAACTGTGCATAATTTTTATTATTTATTTATGTGATTTGATGGTTGCGGCTGTGTTATCACATCACTAGTTCACTAAATCAATACCGTACTCCGTACAAGAAATCTGAACAATGTGGAAATAAATTGATATATCCATTCAATTCAATCGAAATTTCGATTGGTGGTATTTTTTCCCATTTTCTTCTCTTCTTACTTTATTAGCGTAACACAGTACACTAAGAAAAGAAGTTAAATTCTCAAAGGCAATTATCCGTGACCTAGAATCTTATCTTGAAGAGTAAGAGTAAATAAAAGTTTGAATCCTAGTAGAAAATGAAACCGAATTTTAATTAACTCTGGTAAATGGATTTGAACGAAGATTGGAAGTTTGAATGGTATACGATTGGTGAAAAAAAATGACAGATGTTTCTTGGATGAGAATTATCGGTAGCAAAATTCAATGTAGTATTTAAGAAATGCATTAAAAAATCACGGTTTTAAAATATGTTCTTATCGTCGCTGTGATTATGTCTTTCGCATTGACGGTGCGACGATAAGAATGGGAAAAAAAGCAATGCGGTAATAAATATTTTCCCCATCGTATAACCTAGTTTTGACTTTTTAATTTTAATTATTCATTGGGTGAAGCTATCTTCTTTTCTTCTTAAATTTATTTTTGTTTTCAGATGTATATTCTTATATGTAATAATCTTTCTCTAAGTTTTATTTTTAATTTGTTTTTCCTTCTTCTAAAAATAGAAACAGAATATGCATTACAACATCAGTTGTCACCCATTTCCTATGTATCACTTCGTAATCTATCAATTTGTGTCACAACTTGCACAGAACCCATATATAGCAGACTCTTCATTTCAAAATTTTAAGGGGGGACAAAGGAGTTTATTTTCAATGTATATTATAGTTAAAAAGCTACAACATACATAAAAACACGTACAAATTCAATATATTTCGGTAACAGTAAGGAACTCTCCCCCCCCCCCCTTCCCCTGGTCGCCCAAATGAGATATAGCTATACCTCCGTTAGAATACAGATCTGTTCATTTAACTACTTTCCTGCGAAATCTTTTCGGTGCATAGCGCCATCTTGTAATTAAAATTTTTCTTTTTCCTTCTGCACGTTGTATTTGAGGAAACTGGTTTTGGTTACAAATAACAACATACTTTTGTACTAGTTACTGAGAAGTTCAAAGAAAAACCAACAACTTTAATTTAATTTTTTTTTTTCGAGAAAACACGATTTGACTATTTGCTCCTCATTTATTTTATGATTTTAAACGCAACACCACTGTTGTAATTAATTTTATAAATCTCATAGTTTTCCTTATATTAATTAGGAGCTTACTTTGAAAGCAATCCATACAAACGTTATTAGGGAAATCATTTTCGTACATTTACTTTTCCTAAAAACTGTCAAATGATTATTTCGGTCCATAAAAACTTCTAAAATTAAAATATTCATTACATAATCAATAATTATTATTACTATCCTTTATCTGAAATGCAAGGTCGTCACGCTTTGAGTCAAAAGCATTCTTTGAGGCGCTATGCGCTGAGACCTCCAGGGATTACAAGTGGACCGGCAATAGCATCAAATGGAGAGGCAAGCTACGTATATGTCGTACGTGTTTGTTTGCACTGAAACTTACTTTGCAAGCTTTTCCGTTTCTCATGCTGTTTCATTCGCATCACCAAAGAGGAGATTATTACTCCATCCGAAAGGATACGTGTGTCGTGTAAGATTTTTTCATTGTTGCTTACATGTTATTCTTCAGAAAGATGCGCTCTAAATGAAATAAACATTAAAAATTAAAATTCTTCCATCAAGTACAATTACGTATTATTGTGGCGCCATTTTTGTACAAACGCTGATTTTGTTTCAATAATTATCTCATGAACGTGTAGAACAAAAAAAAAAGGAACAGGATTAACGCCTTAAGCAACCGAAATGTGGTTAATTCAGGAAAATATCCTCAAATTGATATAAAATCAAATTACTTTACTAGTAAGAAAGAGAAAAATCTGAATTGTGTTCTAAAATCAACTGCATGATACAAAGCACTGATTGCATGTTTAAGCTGATTTACAACATTTCCAATTCTAAATTAAACTTTGGTGTTTAAAGCTTGGATACGTTAAGATTACATGAATATTTAATACGGATTAGTGTTATTAAGAGCATTTGCTAGCAAGTGTTACACTGAGATTATCGATGCGAAATCTGTAACCTTATTAACATAATTCCGAATGGGCAAATTAATTCATATTTTCCCTAACTCATACTGAAAATTATCGCAACCATTGCCAATACAAAGTAACTAAACATGAGTATCTCCTTATTGTGAGCGAGGAGAAATCGTTGCTGTAGTTTTGTTGTTGAACGATGCCGATAAACACAGAGAGAAAGAAATGTGATTAAAATGCTTTGATTTTGTCGGTTAAAGAATTCCGCGAGGAACGATCATGCCTGTAAGAGAAAAAAACCCATGCTCATTTCCGCTCTTAATTACAATTATAGGTGTTTACAAAAGTTTAAAGAAACATAATGTAAATACGTATATTGTTATTATTATTAAAAATTAAAGGGTGGTATTTTTGACAATTTAATTTTAAGTATTATTAATACAATCTACTCATATATGTAGGATCCGATTCGTGTTGCAGTAGCCCCTCGTTATATCGCGCTTTTGGGAGGACAGCAAAAACGCGCGATATATCCGAATGCTCGATATAACCGATGCCATTAGAAATAACTCAAAATGTACAAGTAAATTGAGTGTCAACGTAAAAAAAAGTATTTAATCTTACATAATGACAACTTTCTTAATAAAAAAAAATCTTAATAAAAATCCTTGGGCAATAGACGTCTGTCTCTTTCATTCTATGGGTGTTAGGATCAATACAAAAAGAAATGTTAAGTAAAACGTCAACTGGTTTAAGTAGAATCATTCTGGAAGGCATGTAAGAGAGTTGAGGAGTGGGACGATAATTGTTTCATCTTATAAATTGCAGCATATTCATAAAAAAAGAACACATTCCTGCTCGATGGCTTTGTTTAATAGGGGGAGAAGGGCTTCACTGAGAAAGGCGATATTTTTACTTTCAAGAGCTCAAGCTTAATATTTTGGGAGACATAGAAAAAGCGCGATATATCCGAAAGAGCGATATAGCGAGGCGCGATATGAAGAGAATTTACTGTACTGGATCGACTGCCTTCGGGTGAAAAATCAAAACAGAAATTTGATCCTGGGTGCACTGTGTTTGCACCCCGGGAGCTTTTGGAATAATCAAACGGTCGAATTGGTATAAATAGATAGTTATCGATACATATTGTATATTCTCTGTAAATATATTAAATTTGAATTTCAACACTGTGTGTTACTCGAAAATCCTCTTAGACTCAAATTTTTGACCCCATATATATATATATATATATATATAAACTGTATATAAACATATGTTATGGTGAATCTCCGAAATCGGAGAAGGTCGACATTCACCGTCTATCAAACCGGTGATTGTTGACATTCTCCATATTCGGAGATTCACCGAAACACAGCGATTTTCAACCTGTGGGGCGCGCCCCCTTAGTGGGCGCGAGCATATACTCTGAAAAATTGATTAACTGACTGAAAGGAAAGCACACATACATATAAAAACAAAATACATTTCGACATATTTAACAACTTATTAAAGTAAAACAAATTACTAAATCAAAACTTTCGCAATCAAAACATACTAAATTAAAACCAAGTTTAATAATTATTAGTGACTTCCGTGGGCCTGTCTTGCATAGTAAAGGTTTTCGACGGAAGGCTTACTATTAGAAAAAGCCACTCTCAGTTCTGTTTCTATATTTAGCCGAAATCTATAGTTTGTCTTGAAAGAAGCCACAGCAGAAAATCCAGTTGCACGAAAGTAGGATGTTGAAAATGGTAATAGAATGCGAAATGCCTTTGTTTTTAGTGCAGAAAGATCATCCTCTATTCCTGCCCAAAATTCAAATAGTGATTTATTGCTAATTTAATTTTATTACAAAATTACTCGCTTTTACTCTTATTTTGGCAATAAGTTTAAAGTAATTCAAAAACGGAATCCAAAGTACTTAATATACATTATTGTTGTATACGGGGAGCGCGATGAAAATTATGATTGAAAACTGGCCGCGAATACTGAAAGGTTGAGAAACGCTGCCGTAACATATATACGTATGTCTGTGTGTGTGCCTTAACACGTCTATAGCGTGGCTGTTTTTTCATACTCTGTACGGCATTTATTGACTAATTTTCACACGAGAACATTCCTAACTAACCTAAACAAGAGGCACTTTAAAAGAGAAAATGCTTCAAAAAATGAATTAATAAGAATTATTAGCCTGATCTAAATTTTAAAAGTTTTAAAAACTTTTACTTTCACAGAGCATTATTTTAAAATATTATGATTTAAACAGAACAAAGAGTTACAATCACTGCCTATGACGTTAGTATTGTGCTGTCATAGACGTAAATAAAGCAGAGTAGGCATTATGTGACCCATTGTTGGAACAAAGCACTTGGCTTTCTACAAAGAAAACATATAACAGCTCGTATCATATGTTTGAAGATGGAGAAATTGTGACAACCAAAGTATTACTTGCGTGAGGCAGGGAAAATATGAGCTCATGTTTCTTGTTGAAGGGTAGGAGATGAAACTACAATGGCAACGGGTTTGGGTTATGCAAGCTTTTTAACATGAGCTACACGTTACTTAATTATTTATTTTTTTATTAGTTATCATTTTAAATGGCACTTTCGTGAAAGTTAACGACCGCGTTTAAAATTCGTATTTAGTAAATTTTAAATAAAGCCCCAATTTCAAACAGAAGTATTCTCTAAAGAACGAAATTATTTTAGATAAAATCATCCTTGTACGCATATTTTATAGTTTTATGAGAACTTATTTAGACATTTTCTTTTCGGGTTAAAGCTCATAATGCTGCTCACATGGATAAGAATTTATTTTATAAATTATAACCGTTTTTTTGGGGGGAGGGGGTATTTAATATTAATACTAGAACAATGTACATTTATTGAAACCATTTTACACAAAACTAAATTCAATTAATTTTTAATTTATGCCTTGACTTGTAATTGCTTTATACGTGACTATTCTGAAATAATACCAGTAGCTAAATTACTGTACAAAAGTGCACTTTGAAGTTTTACAATATTTTACTAGACTCTAATGTGAAAAAAAAAAGGTTGTTTATTTAGGGATATTTTCTAATGAAAACGGTGAAAACTGCTGTTGAATTTAGAAATAATGAAAATAATGGTGCATCGTTATGTAAGGGAGTTGAGGTGTGGGACGATAATTGTTTCAGCTTATAAATTGCAGCATATTCAGAAAAAAAGAGCACATTCCTGCTCGATGGCTTTGTTTAACGGGAAAAAAGGGCTTCACTGAGAAAGGCAATATTTTTACTTTCAAGAGCTCAAGCTTAATATTTCGGGAGACATAAAAAAAGCGCGATATATCCGAAAGAGCGATATAGCGAGGCGCGATATGAAGAGAATTTACTGTACTGGATCGACTGCCTTCGGGTGAAAAATCAAAACAGAAATTTGATCCTGGGTGCACTGTGTTTGCACCCCGGGAGCTTTTGGAATAATCAACCGGTCGAAGTGGTATAAATAGATAGTTATCGATACATATTGTATATTCTCTGTAAATATATTAAATTTGAATTTCAACACTGTGTGTTACTCGGAAATCCTCTTAGACTCAGATTTTTAACCCCATATATATATATATATATATATATATATATATATATATATATATATATATATATATAAACATATGTTACGGTGAATCTCCGAAATCGGAGAAGGTCTACAGAAAACTGTACAAAAGGGCACTTTGAAGTTTTACAATATTTTACTAGACTCTAATGTGAAAAAAATGGTTGTTTATTTAGGGATATTTTCTAATGAAAACGGTGAAAACTGCTGTTGAATCTAGAAATAATGAAAATAATGGTGCATCGTTATTTTTAAGGGGATGGTACACTATATCGGTGTGTTGCAACAAAAGACGAAATCGAATTTCTCATTTTATTCAGTTTCCGTAATTACTTTCGGTTTTTAGTTTCACGTCAAAAATAAAACGTGATTCACACTTTTTTTCAAAGTTTGGTTTTTCGCCTGAATTGTTAAATAGAAAAGATATATCAGAAGGAATAAAACATTTATCAATAAAAGCAATAATGTATTGTAAAGCCTTTATTATGAAAATTTGGAATTATTTAAATTTAGTTGACTGCATTCTATTTCTGTTTAAGCGTTATCTGCCTTTTTTAAAACCCACATTGTCTATTTTATCTTGGCATTATTCATTAAATGTACTACGTCTGTTAAGAAACTGTTTTGTTAATGCCAAATAATTTAGCGTTATTTTGCATACATTCTAATAATTAAATTCTTCCGATACTGTCAGACACTTCTTTAAACCGCATCAGAACAAAAAAAAAAATCCAACTTGCTTGAGAGATTTAATAACGATGATGTTTCCCTTTTGAGAAGATAACGAAATCATTTTCCTATGTCATATCTTTAAAAAAGTTTTAATAGAGCATAATTAGTATTTAAACTACTTACTTACCTTCTTTTAGTGAGTCTGCTGCTGGTATAATCTGAGATTAAAAAAAACATATATTTTCTAAAAATCTGCAGATTGCATTTGCAAACACTTTTACATCCTCGTAACAACTTATTTATGAAAATACAGTGAGTGTACTAACAAGATGAAAAATAGAAGAAAACAACTTATACTATTCAAAAGGAGTCATCATTTTTTTTCGGAATCAAGAATTCTTGACTTAAGACTTGCATCTCAAACTTGATGCCCCAAATTAACCAAAGTAATAATTAATTTCTTGAAATTGTGAAATTATTCTACAATCAAATGAGTGCTCAATACATAAATAATGATTTCAGCCACGTCCCTATTTATTTATGTATTTATTACTTTTTAAGAGCTAAAAAATATGACCAACGACATTAGAAACAGTCTCCGCTTGAAATACTAACAAATATTGTGAAATAAGATACTTAGAAGTTAAAATTTGTATTTATTAATATTTAATTTCTTAGCAGTAACGTCATGAAAAACAAAATACGCGGGATTACATTTACGTTTCTCCGATATTACGATTTACCCAACAGTGTGAATACTAATGTGTATATGAATTAACCTCTCATAATAAAGGTCAAGACAGCGCAGATATTTCATTATATTATTTTTTACATAGTATGCTAGTGTAAACCAAATTTTTTAAACATTTCAGCATTAAAAGTTCATCAGATAAATTTTCCTTTTTATCGAACTAAATTTTATTCCAAGTGCTACAAAAGTGTTCAAGTTTACTATATATTTGGTTTTTACCAGTCGCTTCTGCACTCCTTGTCAGTAAAACAGCAATAGCATTACGGCTATTTTAATGACTTCTAATTCTTGACATTTCTCGAGAAATAACAAATATCTTGTGATAGTAGTTGACACCCTGTAAAGCTGTTCTGAAATTGTATTTTACCTAGTTCTTGACTCGGAAAATTATATTTTAGAGATATTTTTACGAAATAAAATGTAAAGATAGTTGTAATTTTGAATCAAGCCGTCAGCTCTGATCTTTCATTCAATTTTGTGGGTGAAGGTATTATTAAGGATTATAAAAATAAGTTTCAATGCCCTCCACACACATAATCTCACATTAAGGCACATTACATTACAACTGCTGTCAGGAAAGTGTGAAGCGTATTTCGGATAACTCATTCACAATTTTCACTTTATTTCCATTTTAATGTTAAACAAGAAACATTAATCTGTTGTTAATTGTTTTATACGCTAGCATGTATTATGCCTAAAAAAGTTTAAAAGAAAAATCTCTATGACTTTTCAACACGTCGCTCCTGACTAAAATGGACTTCCTTATCGGAAGTAAATTTATTCATGAAACACGAATGAATCATAATATTTTACAGAATAAAGCTACCTTTATTAAAAGAAAATCCCATGTATAATTCAAAACAACGCGGAAAGATCTTTTATTTATTCATTTATTCATGTATTTTTAAAGGTAGGGGGTGGGGCACACACTCATGGTTATCCACTTAATTTATTCCTAATAAAACGACCAGCTGCACTTACAAAATACGTCGCAAACACCTTGATGAAAAATATAGTAAATATTGTACACACGCGCTGCATAAGTGCCGTTATGGTGATGATGATGATGATATCAATTATTGCTGCACAGTCTGTAAACAACACAGCATAATTATATGTTTGAACATAAAACAATAACGTGAAAGTAATATACTTTTGGTTAGCTTAATTTTTGATAGGTAATATTTTTTTGTGTTCGCTACTTCTGAATTTAAAGTGTCCGTTTGAAACTTCCTGATATTGGAAAAAATTCTTAAAATTACATAATAATGCAATATTCTTAACATTTGAATTATACATTATTGACTAAATTGTAATTTACACAATGTATGGAACTCAAATTGACAACGTGTAGCTTTTGAAACAGATTGCAGATATTTGATAGTATCCACTAGATGTTTACCTCTTTTTTCTTTTTCAGTATAAATGCCCCCCCCCCCCCTCATGATTGAGAAGTATTCCAAGAAAAGACATTTTAAAAGGAATGATTTTGGAAATTTTGCTAAAGGAAATAAGTAAATAAATAAATTACGATGAACAACAAACGAAAAACGGATCAAAATCATCAACAAGTGTACGTTATTTGTTATTATCGCTAATATGATCTGTTATTCTTGTATGGATTTCACCGTTCAAAAATAACATAAATATACTGTCCTGGCCAATGCTGACAAAATAAAGTGAAACATTTTATCAATGGGAAGTTACAGGACAACAATCCTTTGTAAAATTTGACGTCATACTACCACGAATTACCAAATGGTGAATAAAAAATGAATGCGTTCTGATTTCCAATCGGAGATTGTTCCCTGAATCATCGGTAGAAATGCACGACCATTATTTATGTTAGTAAACGCAATTTCCAAATATATGTCCAAGATTTCAAAACAAAATCATTGCCACCTTGCTTTTCACAGAATTCAAAAAACGCCGAAGTTATTTCAACCCCAGACATTACTTAAGACAGGATCAAAAACCAGAGACTGCCTGTGCTAATCGTAGGTTATGGTAGGCTGAAACTTTGTAAGCGGTCACCCTCTCTTAAGACTCCATCTTCAAAACAATAAAGAGCAGTTTTAGTAAGGTGTAAATTCATTTTTCGTTTGCACTTTTGAAACCGAATTACACATTTTTTCACATGAAGGGTTAAAGCTACAACAAAATGTTACATATGCTGCAAGTTTAAAACACATAATTGTATTAAATATTGTAGTGCAGAATGTACAACATCCTTTTTACGACCAATTCCTAAAAACTGAACTTCCATTTTAAACTTTACAAAAAAATCCAATCTATGTTTCCTTTAATTATATTTTGTGCTTTATGCATTATTTATAGAAATCATGTGATAAACGTAACTGTACTTTTCGTATCTATAAAATACAGTTGAACAAACGAAAATGACTCTTTCTTGTCATCTACAACTTATTGCCCCACCGAGAGTAAATTCAGCTCGGCATCTATGAAAATTAGTAAGGCTCGACAGATGCATCGGCGCCGATTGTTCAACAAAGTTGCCATCGGCATCGGTGACCGATGTTAAATTTGGAAAAACATCGGCCCATCGGCCTTGAAAAACATCTAAAAGCCGATGCAAGGCCGATGTTTTTCGCAGGGACAACTTTCCAGAAAACATTCACAATTTAACTTTCTTTTTCCTCCATAGCTAGATTTCTATTTCCATACAATAGCAGGCAGCACAGCAGTTAAAGAGCACAAAAATAATATCCTTCTACAAAGTAGTTAATAAAAAAAATCGGAAAATTAGTTTAACCGATCGCTTCCCGAAATCCTTCATTATTAAAATTATTTCTTTTTGAACAGAATGCTCGCGAAATAGAATATGTTAAAGTAAAAGTAATAGGCGTCTCAAGAGTGCTATTTGTTTTTCGCACTAGGTTATTTGACTCTTTTTTGTCCGGTTTTTCGTTTAATAATGACTTAGTGCATTAGATGTCATTGTGCAATAATCTTATACTACCTGTTTTTAGTTTGTCATGTTTCTTATTATTCCGAAATTGTAAACAATACAAAGTCAACTCAATCAAAGCACGATAATTTAAATTTTTACCCACGTAAACTTTTTTCTCTTACCCTCTCTTTTTTTTTTTTTTTGCTCCGATGCCACGTGTTGCAGTTTTTCTGCAATTGTGCACTTATCTCGTTGCATCTGCTTTCAGTTAGAATATTTCTTGTTATTTTATTATTAGTTTACAACATAGATCATATTGATAAAAAATATGAATCAATTTTTCAGTATAAATGTTTATTGATCGAAATTTTATAAGTCCAAGTTCGACTTGCAATTTTCAAAAATTTAACTCTTAAAAACAGAGTTCGCGCGACAGGGTGGAATAATATCTTAATGAAAATGTTACAATTTCTTTATTTTCAAAAATTTACAATGTATGCAGTATGGGATCCCAAATTCGGAATTCCGAAATCCGGAACTTTTTCGAAAAAAACGGCAGTTGAAAAAAAAAAAAAACAGCTATCGCTTTTTGAAAAAAAAATCGGGAAATGTTTGCACCGTTTGTTTGGAACTAGGCGTTTTAAAAGTAAGAAAATAAAATGTAATGAAGATGTAGATCGGAAATATACTGATTTTTGAAAAAATTATCTCGCGATTTTCTGAGAAGGGTTCGTTTTTGCGATTAGAGTTTCCAGTAATTGTTGCTTTAATACCGAGTTAATATCATTAAATTTTGCTTTTTTTTATTTCTTGTAGTTTTTTTACATTAATCTTTTTAAATGAGCTCTAATTTTCGCGCGATACAGAACATTCGCGAAATTGAAAATCAGCGTTTCTCGTATTTTCCCGATAGAATTATCTTTAACTGCAATTCAGTGGCTAGAGAATATAAAATCACATCAGAATTTGATGGAATTCTTTTCTTTTATTGTTTAATTAAAGAGGCTAAACCAATATCGGGAAGAGTGTAGATGTTTCGATGTTTTGCTACGAATGCAAGCCTACGCTCTTTGTTTTTGTGCTAAATTTCGTGACTTATAGGCGAGTATATACAAAAATAAAAATGCTATAATTGAGCAAAATGCTGATAAAATCTTCCAGAGCAAATTATATGGGTTTGTAAGTAGCATTACTTACAAACTTTTTTGAATGAGGACCCCAAATTCCGAAATCCGTAAAGATCGCGGCCCCGAGCGTTTCGGATTTGAGGTCCCATACTGTTTTTTTTTTTTTTTTTTCAAAATGCATCTTAATTTTTATAATAGATGACGTGATTTTCAGATTATTTGTCAACAGAAAACGTCTGGAGCTCAAAATCTTCCTCATGTTTACCATATATTGGTTTATTTCAGTGGGTTACATTGTGCTCATAAAACTATAAAGAACATGTCAAGTATTTCAGTGTAATTTTCAATTCACGAGAAAAAAAAAAACTTAATAAAATTGGTTCTTAAGAAATCCCATCATTCACTTGTAATGACAAAAAAATCTCACGTCTATGTTTGTAAAGCAATATTCGGTATTTCTTGGTTATGAGAGGGGGTGCGTTAATGAGGGCGAAACTTTTTAACATTTCTTTTTTTATTTTATAAAAAGAGCTATTTTTAATCAAAATAACTTTTATAAAGAAAAAAAAGCATAGAAACTTTCCCGCTTTGCTTTAAAAACGGTGGAAAAAATCCGAGGGGGGTTGACAATTTTGTTAAAGATGCAAACCCACATTATTTTAGTCTGTATTATAAAATGTGCATTCCTCTCCATGAAAAAAATAAGAAAATAAAGGCAGCTGCAGATGACATTTGCAGTGCAGGTGTTATAAAGATAAAATGTTGAGGGAAAGGGAAGGAGACCCAATGCGATCCAACAGTTGTTGAGTTTTTTTTCAAAGATAAGAAAAAAGAATTAAAAATTCTGTGATATAGCTTTTTTTACCGCCAAATAGTTTAATTACTTTACTAGAATCGCGAGTGATTCTTTTAGTTTTAATTATTATGTAAACTTACCCCAAACAATCTTTACGGTGCTTGAATAACGCATTTATGTTTTTATAAACATAAAAATAAATGATTTAAATGACATTTTTGACTAGCATTGTAGACGTTTTACTGGTTTAAAGCGAATTTTTTCTATCAGCCATCGGCATCGGCCATCGGCCAATGGAAGAGGAAAATAATCAGCCATCGGCCATCGGCCGATCTCGAAACAATCGGCCAACAATCGGCATCGGCCCATCGGCCAAAAAATGCCATCGGTCGAGCCCTAAAAATTAGTTTTTCATTGGTCCTCTTATTAACTTGTATTTTATTAACCTGATACTGTATATATGACATATGTTTGTTTTTCGTGAATGGCTAAATCATATTCAAAAAAAAAGTCAAAAGTGCTTATATTTTAATTCAGCATGACAGTATTCAGTCATTTTTGAAGGGTCTTCTTTAAAATGTGTAAAATAAAGGTGGTTAGTAAAATTATACTTCTAGATGTTGATATTCTTTAAATTTTATAATGAAACGCTGACCTGCACTCAAATTCCATGGTTGTAAATTAAGTCACGAACATGACATATAAAGAAAATACTTGTTTGAGTGTTTATTTTCCCTAAGAAAACTTTGAACAGTCATCTAAAGTACTTATATTTCTGTGCACGCGTTTAAGAAACGAAACGAAAAAAAAAGTTAAAATTTTCTTCTCCTTCACTGAAGGTGAATGTATTTTTGTTTAATAAAGTTAAAGTCTCCGCTGAATTTCAGACGAAAATTAGGAAAACTTAAGAGTTTTAAGAACAAAAGTCTTGCATTAATTTTTAGTTCCTTACTCCAACCTTAATATAACTAAAAAATATAAATAATAACATTTTATTTCACTTCCAATTGCATTGTATGTTTATAGTATCATTCGAAACAAAGAAATAGCTTGCACGGGCTAATATTTCCTGTGAAGTAACATAAATGTTTTACGCGAAACAACATATTGTAGATGCAAAAACCCAGTAAAAAAAGGATCATTTTGAAATAATTGTTCTATTCTTCACCTTAAAATAAACTAATTATGGCGAAACATAGGAAATAATATGTTTATAAGAAATAATTTATCATAACACATAAATTAAACATAAAAATTTTTCTCGTTTTTTAAATCAACTACCGCTTTGTCATGCATTTTGAAGTTCATAACAAAAAACCAAATTACATACCAAATAGAATAAAATATTCTACTTTTTCACTATTTCAGATTGATGGTATCTCACATTTTATCAAACAAACATGATACAACAGGCTGCTGTTAAGCTTTATGAACGAAAGAAATGTCGTATTCCTCATAAACTGACGTCAGTAATAAAACCAAACCATATGCATAACCCCTCAATATCATCCTCAATACAAGAAGTTCTTTCTAGAACTATACGAGCCTACTTTCTCGTACACACATATTTCAAATTTATAATCTAGCTATCTCTCTTTCTCATTTAGTTCTTAATTACTGAAAATATACCTTTTTCTCATAATACATATTCATTCTTACACTCACTCATTCATTTTTTCATTTATTCAGTCATGTAATTATTCATTAATTTACTCATTCATGTATTTATTCACTCATTTATGTATTTTTTTCATTTATCCACTCATTTATTTATTTTATCATTTATTCTCTCATTTATTCATTCATTCATTCTTTCACTCATTCATTTATTCATTCATCATTTTCTCCATTCATTCATTCTTTCACTTATGCATTTATTCATGTATTTATTGAGAAATATCCTTAAAAATCTTGAATAAAAATTTCATAGAAAAATAGGCTCTTTCAGTTCTTGTTGAAATTCGTATCCGTACATGTTCTACATCGTAACATCTTTCCGATAAAGTTTGTTGCAAGCAAATCCGTCGGTTAGATCAGAATTTATAGCGACCATTTATAAATGATGTCACGCTTTTTCTCCACATATTTGACCCCCTCCCCTTTGTCTCAAAATGACACACTTCAACGGACCCCCCCCCCCTCCTCCCTTTGTCACATGTTACGCTATGTTGAATAAGCAGCGATGTCACTTTATGTTACCCCTCCCCTTGTCACACTTTGTCACAATTTCACGAAACCCCTTCCCACCTCGAAGCGTGACATCATTCATGAATGATCCCATATGGGATTGAAATTTCCCCGTAGGCGCTAAATTTTTTTTGAACTGTTCAAAAATGAACAAAAATTGTTCAAACCAATATTTGACGCCGAGAGCTTCTCCCAATAAGCATGCTCATAGGAACTTGGATTTTGGGCCCAGACTTTACATAATTTGTTTCATTTTTGCCCATATGCGATAATGATAAAATTTTTTGAACTGTTCAAAATTGGGTGAAAAAATTTTCAAATTAAAAGTAAAATATGGGAATGAGATGTCCTCGCCAAGATCTTTCGAACGCAAAAAGAATTTTTCGAATCGGAAAATTCGTTCAAAAGTTATTAGGACGCACATTTTTCCCATCTAAAAACCTGCTTTCATTTCTTTTTATTTTTCAATCTTTATTTAATTACGGGACCGTTCATAAATGACGTCACGCTTTTTCCCCATATATTTGACTCCCTTCCCCCCCTTTGTCACAATATGTCACACTTCAGCGGACCCCCTCCCTCCCCCCCTTGTCACGCGTTACGCCGTGTTGCATAAGGCATGATTTCACACTTCTTGTTACCCCCTCCAATCCCTTTGTCACACTTTGTCACAATTTTCATGACTTTTCTTCACATTTAACGATATTTTTACAATACATTAAGCCTTCTTTCTTGCTTTATTTTTTTTTCCTTTTACGTGAAAGTAGGCTGAAAAATGAATTCATAACAAACCATTTTTTTTAATAGAAAATATTTTATTCACCCTTCCTTAGATTTTAAATTGGAAAACGATCCTCGCAATATATGCTGGATGCTGTACTTCCGCCTTCCTGCACTCACTCTCTAGTGTCACAGAATTTTTTTTTTAATTTATAGCCAGCAGTTTGAAGGCTCACTCCCATAATTAGGCCTAGCACTGCTAGGTTTTATCAGGATGTTCTTTTGTCCGTATTCCAATTTTTCGTACCTAAACATAGCTATAACCTTGTTAGGATTAGTTACCTTTCCTTTTCTTCTTCCGGTGGTCAATTCCGTTCTTTTCGCTGTTGTTCTTGCTGAAATGGTAGATTCAGGACCATTAGACTGGTTGGATTGGGCCACGGATGAGCTAAGTTTTCTCTTTGGTTGCCCTGGATTAAATAACCTAAAATTCATAACGTTCTTCTCCATTGGTGAGCTGGTAATTTCAGCAGGCAGGAAAAAGATATAGATCCAAACTTGGAGATGGCTGGATTAATTGGAAAATTACTCCGTATTTGCGAACTCTCCAGTACAGTGTTTTATCAAACTGCCGTTTTATAAAGAAGCTGACTTTTTGATATTAATAAACTAAAATCTTAGAATGCAGATACATGCAATAGCTATCTACCAAAAAAAAAAAAAAAACAGGTACACAAACCTTCTTTTAGAAATCGAAAAGAGAATTTAAATAAAACTTGTTTTTCCGCTTTGAGGAAAAAAACTGATATTTTTACAGTTAAAGTTACTCTAAGTTTAGAAATTAGTCTAAGAAAGCTTTTTCTGCACTTCAAAAACTTTCAAAAATTCCAAAGATAGTTATTATCTGAAAAGAATCCATAAAAAATAAAGGGTAAATGATTTAAACCTACTTTATATAAACAGAAAATGCAATTAGTTATTAAATTTCGCAAGTGTGAAAAGTTTTACTTTAAAAGCTTTTAAAGATATTTTTATGAGCCTTTTACTGTTTTGAGCAGGAATTGAAAAAGATTCATTGAAGTTTTTGTTCATGTTTTTTTTTTTTCTTTCTCTTCTTTTGGTTTCTTTTACATTTTTGTTTCCTTTACTAAATCCAAAATTGTTGTTGTGAACTCAAAATAGATTTTAATATCTATATGAATCTTAATAGTATTTAGTTGGACTGATTTTAGAATGTTTCATATCATGCACGCATTATTTTTCCGTTATTAAAAAAAAAAACAATAGTAAAATTGCAAAAAATATTCACTTTTATAATTACTGTTACCTAAGGTGGAAACGCAGTATGTGCAGCAGTAATCAGAATTTAGCAGGAAAAAAAATTGCAGTTTTTCCCCGGCTTCTTTGTATTTATTCCTCGCTTAATTTTTATTTTTCGCGAAGCAAAAGTCTTTCTTCTCCAGTCTAACCGTTTTATGTGTTTTGTGACTGCACAGGAAACAAATGCAATTTTCTGCAGTAAGAATTTCATTCTTCAATATTACACTAGAAAAAAGGACTTGTAAATCAAAATGTTTTAAACTTTAGGCTGATTGAGGCAAAACAGACCTTTAATACTTTTCACGTTTTCTAAGAATAGGAATTCGCAATATTCCCGCATCAGCTTAAAACCTTTAAGGAAACTCTCTGTTTTCTTGCCTCATTAATCCCTAGTTACTACTTAATTATTAAATATCCTACACTATCCTAAAATTAAACTAAGTACCCGGTACCCGCCGACGTAAGTACTATTTTAATCTATATATATATAAATGAATCTCTATTTTCCTTGGTCATGCCATCACGCGTGAACGGCTGGACCGATTTCACTGATTCTTTTTTTGTTGTGTTTCTTATTGTCAGGAGAAGGTTCTTATGAAAGAAACAATCAAGAAAATAGCTAAGTTAGCGGAGATATTAATTAAAAACAAAATTTTTTGCAAGTTTTATTTTATTTTTGCATTGTTGCATCCTTCCAACAATATATAATACCGTTGCTATGTGAATTAAAATCAATGCCGTTGCCATTGCTGTAACAAATGTCAACAATACTAATAATCAATGTCTCTCTAGCATTTAGAGTGAGGCTTCTCTGTATTTGCAATCTCCATTAAATTTAATCCTTCTTTCATTCTCAATTATTTATCTGCTGCTATCTAATAAAAACTATTTTTCGTATTTTAAGGAGGACTTTTAAAGAGTGTGTTAATTATTCTGAATGCATAAAACGAAAATGGCGTAAAATAGAAAAAGAATAGAAAGGGATAATTAATTGTCCTTATTCTGATGTGATTTTTTTTTGAATTTCTATACTATTAAAACCTGTCCGCGTGTGTCTGTCTGTCACCTCACCTCCTCGAGAACGGCAGGTTGCCCAACGTCGGGACGGGTATCGTCGGATTCGGAATTTTCCGGGAAAGCCATATCGCCCTGACTCATCCGTGTCCGGCTTTAATTAGCGGAGATATTAATTAAAAACACAATTTTTTGCAAGTTTTATTTTATTTTTGCATTGTTGGCATCGTTACAACAATGTATAATACAGCAGTTGCCGTTTGAATTAAAATCAATGCAGTTGTTGCCATTGTTGTAACCAATGTCAACAATACTAATAATCAATATTTCTAGCATTTTGAGTGAGGCATCGCTGTATTTGCAATAATAAATTTAATCTTTCTTTCTTTTTAATTTATTTATCGTCTGCTATCTAATAAAAACTATTTTGCGTATTTTAACAGGGACTTTTAAAGATTGTTTTAATTATTCTGAATGCTTGAAACGAAAATGGCGTAAAATCAAAAAAGGATTGAAAAGGTCAATTAACTGTCCTTATTCTGATGCGATTTTTTTAAATTTCTCTATTATTAATATCGGTCCGGGTCCTGTATGTCTGTGTATGGATAGATAATAAAGTTTTTCAATGCCGTGTTGTATTTAAGCTCGCTCAGCGTTGGGCGTACAACGGTTTCTTAAAAAAAATCGAACGCCAAAAAAAGAGAAAAAAACTACTTTTTGGGAGCATTGTACTTAATAAATCTATGTTTTTTAGGGACTGTTGCTCTTATTTAGGCTCACGCGAAGGCTTATTTAGGCTCACGAGTATCTCTGTGTATGGATAGACTAGCTGCGACGCCCGGCGTTGCACGATCTATCTTAAATTATATTTTGCAAATACAGCGATGCCTCATCAAAATGCTAGAAATGTTGATTATTATTGTTTTTTTATTTGTTTAACAATGGCAACTGTAACAATTGTTGAAACGATGCAACAATGCAAATAAAATAAAACGGTCATCATCTGGGTCAAATAAAATTAAAGTTAATTACCGTGAAAAACTAATTTCAAACTACAGAGAAAAACGTTTATAACTTCTTTTCTAGTTAATTTAGAGGCTTCCAATTTTAGCACTAAGCACAAAACTCTTTCTAGGATATTTTTTTACGGGCTTTTCAATGATATCAAGCTCGAAAGGATGAGATAATTTCTTCCGATAGAAAAGGACTATTTTATGTAATTTTTGGAACTCCGCCCAAATTGGTCTTAGCGTGATGATATATAGCCTATAGCCTTCCTCCATAAATGAGCTATCTAACACTGAAAGAATGTTTTAAATCGGACCAGTAGTTCCTGAAATTAGCGCTCAACTCTACAGCTTTATAATATTAGTATAGAGGGTCAAATAAAATTAAAGTTAATTACCGTGAATAAAATAATTTTTATAAAAAAACAGAACCGATTTCAAATTAAAAATTGCGGTAAAAAGTAAAAAATAAATTCATTCTTTAAACAACATCGATGTGACTTTTAAACAGTTTTAGAAGTCGGTGCAAAATTAGGATAGATAAAATATTTTGTAATCATGAATCAATTACAAATATATATATTTCCGCAGAATTAGCAACAGTTCCAATATGAAGTAGCAAATGGTATAGTGGTAATTAGACCCATAATTTTGCAACGACTTCTAAAACTATGTTTAAAAGTCACATCGATATTGTTTAAAGAATGAATTCATTTTTTACTTTTTAGCGCAATTTTTAATTTGAAGTCAGTTCTGTTTTTTTATAAAAATTATTTTATTTTATTATTTTTAGTGTAAATACATTTTGTATATAAATACTCTATTTTTTATAAAATCCATATCAAGGGGCAAAACTTCTTTAAATTAATGGCACTAAAAACTAATCATTTTCATGATAAATGCCCTTTTGAAGTCTAGTTTAGCAAACAAACTGATTGGATTAATTTTTGCCACAGAGAAGCCTTCAGTCAAACTCTTGCTGTAATTTCTTTTAATATTATAGCCCATGACAACAAACATGCTTTTAACAATGCTTTTATATTTATTAATAGACTAGCGTTACCCGCACGGCTATGCCCGTGTTAAAAAATGAAAAGACCAGTCTGTTTTCCTTTGTGTATATAGTGATAACTTTTTTAGGTGTAAATTATGTTATTTTATTAAAATGTATAGCATTCCACATAATTAAAAATTAGCTGCCCACGACAATCAGAAAGAGATCCTACACATTTAAGCATTTTTTTTACAAAACACACACAATAAAAAAAGGAAAAAGGAAAGAAAGAAACGAAACCAAACAAAAAAGAAAATATTTGAAAGAAAACCCATTTTGTTTGTTTAGTTCAAGTACCCACAAAAAAAGGACGATTATAATAAATTAGAATAGATTTAATGAATAAATTTTTAGTATAATTAATTTTTATCTATTATTTATTAACATTAAAGCCGGGTCCAGACGCTACGTTTTGTACAACCTTTTGTCTGCGCAGTCTTAAGACTGAATGAAAACGTTGCAGTTTTTTATGCGTCTACATGGTGCAGAGATATCTGTATATTTCACTCAGTTTTGTCATGATCGTCATGAAGGAGGTACTACTCTGGTCAATTTTGGCATGGTGTGATGTTTAAAAAAAAAAGACTGCAACGTCTCAGAAGTTCCCGGCTTTCAAAATGGTCAAATGATTACATAAAATAAATATTTTTTTGTTGCCTGTTCTGGATGTTCGACAACTGCAGTCTCTTTATTTTCATCCATGGTATTCCTAGACTGCCTTGGTGTCTCCTGATCATTTAGAAATGTAACAAATCAAAATACCAGAGATGGCTTGTAGATTTCATCTCCAGCCCCAGATCGAATCGATTTATTAACTTTTGCCAATTCTTTACGGTAAACACTTCTCAAAGAATGAATTATTTACAACTGTTTCTCTGTTTGCGGTTGCATCAATTTTCCACTAAACTCACATAAGTCACTCCCTGTCACTATACTCCTTGGATTTGACACGCCAAATGCATGGGAAACTTTCACATAATGCAATAAATTCTGTGAGAAACTCCCGAGAACATTGCCGAAAGTCGGCCATTGTAGCCTGACGAATTGAAACTGAGAAACAAAATGAATCGGCAAAAGGTGCTACCGTTTACATTGCCGATTTGTCTGCACAGTTCAACGACATCTATGCTTTCTAGCTCAGTTATCGCTGCAACTGTACAGTCTTCGCACCGGACTCAAAACTGCGCACTTTTCCAATCTACACGGAATTTTTTATCCGCAACGTGTTGAACTGCGCAGACAAAAGAATGTGCAAAACGTAGCGTCTGGACCCGGCTTAAAACAGAAAGACGAAATTTTGTAGCTTTCAGAAACAAACAGCAGCAAGCAAAGATTTTAAAGCGGAATAAACCTTTCATCCGACCTCAAATAGGAAAATAACATATGTGCTAATTCACTGGCGAAAAAAAAAGTCAATAAATGAAACTATAAACAGTAATAATAAGCTTGAATAACAAAAATCGCCATAAAGGATAACATTTCTTTTAAAAACCCCTGTGCAGTATGGAAAATGGTCCCGTAAAATACATGTCAAAATAAGGAAATCAAAACAAAGCTATCAATCGCCTGTGAGACGCAGGAAAACAATTTTAATTCGTTTTAAAAAAATAATAATCAAAATCCAAAAAAAGAAATAAATAAATTAAAAATCGGCTGCTCCTCAAAATGCTAAAAACCACAAGCAATAAATTTTAATTCGTTAAAAGAACAAGAAGTTCCGTCTAGAACTATACGAGCCTACTTTCCCGTATACACCGAATTCAAATTTATAATCTAGCTATCTCTCTCTCTGTCTTTCTCGTTTAGCTTTAGTTCTTAATTGCTTCAAATATACCTTTTTCAACGGTTAATACATATTCATTCAATCATTATTTATTAAGTCATTCATGTATTTATTCACTCATTTATTCATTCATTCTTTTGCTTATTCATTTAATCATTTATTAATTAAAAAATATTCTTGAAAATCCCGATCAAAAAATTTCATAGGAAAATAGGCTCGTTAGTTCTGGGTAAAACTTTCTATTTGTACATGTTCTACGTGAAAGTTTTCCTATTTGTACATGTTCTACGTCATAAGAGTTTTCCGATAAAGTTTGTTCCAAGCAAATCGGCCCGTTAGATCAGGAATTATATAGGATTGAAATTTCTCCGTAGGCGGTATGTTAATTTTTTTGAACTGTTCAAAAATGAACAAAAATTGTTCAAATAAATATTTCACGCCAAGAACTTCTTCCAGTGAGCTTGTTCATGGGAACTTATATCTTGTACCCAGAGTTTACATAATTTGCTTCATTTTCACCCATAGGCGCTAATGTTAAAATTTTTTGAGCTCTTCAAAATTGAACAAAAAAATGTTCAAATCAAAAAGTAAAATATAGAATTGAGATGTCCTCGCCGAGATCTTTCGAATGCAAAAAGAATTTTTTCAATCGGACAATTCATTCAAAAGTTATTAGGGTGGGACAGACTGACAGACAGACAGACCGACCGACACACTTTTTCCCCATCTCAAAACCCTACTTTCAATTTTTTTATTTTTCAATCTTTATTTAATTACTTAACTTATTTTTGACTTTTCTTGATTTCTAACGATATTTTCACGATACATTAAGCCTTCTTTCATGCTTTATTATTATTTTTTTTTACTTTTACGGGAAAGTAGGCTAAAGAAGGATCAATAGTCAGTCGGCATGGTAACAATTAAAATTAAAGTTAATTACCGTGAAAAAATAATTTCGAACTACAGAGAAAAATGCTTATAACTTCTTTTCTAGTTAATTTAGAGGCTTCGAATTTTCGCACACAGAGAAAAACTCTTTCCTGGGTAGTTTTCACGCGCTTTTCAACGGTATCAAGCTCGAAACCATGCGATATTTCCTTCCCATAGAAAATTACTATTTTATGAAACTTTCGGCTATAAATTGGAATAAAAGAAGAACAAAATCGATTTTCAGAAAAAACTCTCCGAGGTGCACACCCTCATGTTCCAAACTAATTTCGTGCCAAATTTCATGAAAATCCGCTGGACTGTCTGGGCCCTACGCCGGACACAGACAGACACACACACACATACTTGCTGCTTTATTATTAGTAGAGAAAATCCGCTGGACTGTCTGGGCCCTACACCGGACACAGACAGACACACACACACACACACACACATACTTGCTGCTTTATTATTAGTAGAGATAGAGAAGATTTCCCAACAAAGAAAAATCAAGCCAAGCCTTACCATTTAAAATAAAAAATACTTATTTTTCACTCGTAACGTTTTTTCTAAAAAACAAATGTAGTCAAATTGATTTGCAATATTTGAGTTAGACGACCCTCTATCGATTAAAGAAAAAATCATCAAAATCGGTTCATTTAATCAAAAGTTATGGAAGAAAAGACAAAAAAAAATACTACATTTCTGCCCATTACTTTTGTTCTAATTATCGAATATGGTCAAACGAAAGTACGGGACCTATGGAAACCACCCCTGATCGATTGAAAAAAAAATCATGAAAATCGGTTCATTCGGTGCGAAGTTATGAGTGAACAAACAAAAAAAAAAAGACATACATACAATACGAATGTATAAACTCCTTCCTTTGTGAAGTCGGTTAAAAAATAATTTCAAACTACAGAGAAAAACGTATAACTTCTTTTCTAGTTAATTTAGAGGCTTCCGGTTTTAGCACAAAGGAGAAAACTCTGTAATCTAGGATAATTTTTTACGGGCTTTTCAATGATATCAAGCTCGAAAGGATGCAATAATTTCTTCCGATAAAAAAGGACTATTTTATGCAATTTTTGGAACTCCGCCCCAATTGGTCTTAGCGTGATGATGCCTATAGCCTTCTTCCATAAATGAGCTATCTAACACTGAAATAATTTTTCAAATCGGACCAGTAGTTCCTGAGATTAGCGCGTTCAAGCCAACAAATTCTACAGCTTTATAATATTAGTATAGATAATAAAGAGTTTCAATGCCGTGTTGTATTTAAGCTCGCGCAGCGTCGGGCTTAGCCCGGCGCCCTCAATCTATTATTTTAGCCTGTGCAACGCCGGGCGGCACGCCTAGTCATCATTATTAATATTGGTCCGTGTCTGCATGTCTGTGTATGGATAGATAATAAGGAATTTCAATGTCGTGTTGTATTTAAGCTCGCGCAGCGCCTGGCGTACAATGGTTTGTTAACAAAAATCGAACGCCTAAAAAACCCTACTTTTCGGGAGCATTGTACTTAATCTATGATTTTAGGGACTGTTGCTCTTATTTAGGCTCGCACGAAACCTATTGCATAGCATAAAAATCGATTTGCAAAAAAGAAAAAAAAAAAAACTTTTTGGGGGTATTATCCTTAGGATTCAATGGACTTTTGACCTTATATGTACTTCTTAGGAATTGTACATGGACTATTAGCGTTATTTCATAATTGTTCTCATTATTTGTTTAGTCCGTGCAACGCCGGGCGGCGGCACGCCTAGTTCTTCATAATTATAACGTACATTGGATATTTTTCAATTAAATCGTTAAACAGTTACTTAAATAATTGGTGCACTAGTTTTGAAATGAATACAAATAAATTTACCTCTATTGCAATAGTGGTGTTACTTTTTCATGAAGCGATATTTTATTCAATTATTTATTTAATTTTTTTCGTTTGTTTTTCCGTTTAGTTATGGGAAAAGCTTTGATCAAACTCCGGGTTTCCTGGACAGCCTCCGGGGCCTACAGGCGGTGAGAAATGATGTTGAATAATGATTCACTTGTAGCACACGTCTCTGAAGTTTCGGAAGACGGTAGCTCAACATTAAACACATCTTTAATTTAAAGAATATACAAATATATGTTATCTAACGAGATACCTTTGTATCTCAACTACAAGAACATAACTCTGACAGTATTTTCAACTACTCTTCAACTAGGCTTAAAACACGCGTTAAAAAGGTACGGATCATGGAAACACAAACGTGTTACATGAATTCATCTTACATGTAAAAGCAAAGAAAAAAGCACTAAAGATATGTGAGTGTTACAGTTACCAGTTACACATATTCAAATAGAAAAAAAAGGAAGAAAAAAACTAAATATAAGAAACGTACATAAAATTAGATTTAAACGATTCCACTTGTCACTTAACGAATGTAATATCGCATAAAATCTAACTATTTTAACTACATATTTAGGAAATAATATTTCATTTCAATCCAGTCTGTTTAGAAGTACTATCTAAAACAGTATCCAAATAGGCACTTATTACTGCCAATTCTACATTTTCCTATACAAAATGGTTCTTTAGAAAAAGACTAACCTCCCAACATTTTTGGAAAATTTTCCGGAAATGAGGTAATGAACTTCTAAAAATCTAAGTATGCAATTAAGTTCTTTCAATAGTTAATAGGTCTAAAAGGAAAATTTACCCCAAGAACGAATGATAACATTTTGCACCTAATAGTTCAACGAAATGATTAAAAGAAAACTCTTTAGTAGGGCTTGATATTTATCTCTGAACCCTTTTTTTATTTAAGTGTAATTTACACATTTGGTTTCAAGTTCTTGTAATCAGTGGCATAATTAAATACGTAGTCTTGAATAACAAAAATGTTAAAATTTTTACTTGAAACACATTTATTGGCCGTAGACAGGGACAAAACAACATAAACACATATAACGACAAGACTTATGATTTTATTTCACAGCTCAAGTATCAAGAATCAAGCACCCAGAAGCATCAAAGAATTCTCAGAGTAAACATTCAAAACATATGGAAGGCAAAAATAACTCTTCTGCCAGCGCCGTCTTGAGGCGAAGCTGGCATCACGTCAGGGTCTGAACAATATTAGTAAATGATTTTTCTTAGATTGTTGTAGTTAATTTTAAGCAGTTAATTTTACATTCACTTAATTTGAAGTAAATAATATATTATAACTTTAATAATATATCAAAGGCTGAAGTATTAAAATATAAGCTTCAGTTTTAGATCTAAAGAAAGAGGTTTGGAATTTTTGTTGGCGTCATTTAGTGTCATCCGAGTGTCTTTCGTGGTAAGCTTAAAGTCGTGTTTCCACCCTTGCTGTGCTGAAAAACACATGGTGCTCATGAACACTATAAATTGGGTGGTCCTTTTCTACATGGGCTCGATGGTTTCGAGATTGACCAAGTGGGATCAGCACAGCAATATGAAACTGGTTTTTGTTTGAATTTCACCTGACAATCTGTCAGCCATTCCGCCAAATTGTTATAAAATTCAAAGGCTTTTGGCAACTCTTTGGGCAAGCAAACCAATTAATGTTGTTAAATTAATAATAATAACTAAACTAATTATTGCGATATGGGAAATGCAAATCCCTATCACGTGACAAGAAAGAAACTGTCAGGTCATGAGCAGCTTTTTTTGTGTTCTAAAATAGTACATTACATCCACTCGTATACGTCTTGTATAGCTTGTGTTTAGTTATTTCCGATTTGCAATTTACTAGGTTAAAAGGAGTTGGCATCTTTTGACTAAAACACATATAATCCATTTTATGAGTGCAAGATTGGCGATATGTTTATTCAATAATGTATTTCATCTTAAAAATATATTTTGAGTTTTTACCTCAAAAATTTAGTTATTTTTTAACAATTATTATCTTATTGGTCAAATATGCTTTCTATGAAAAAAGAACTCATCCATATCTCTTAAGAATTCCTGTGACAATAAAGTCATCTAAATCAAACTGTACTTTTTGTCCCAAGAAAATTATACGTGTAAATCAAAACAGCTTTGTAGTTGTTAAAAATAACTAAAATCAGACAAAAGAGTTTATATTGTCAGTGTCTTTAGTCGTGAATAAATCATTGAAATTCGATTTGAAAAACTAAGTATTTCAAAATAATATCATAGTCATACATCAACTACTGAAACGTATATTTACATAAAATAAATAAGTAGACTACATATATTTTGGGATTAAAAAGAAACGAAATATTCGAAAAAAATGCACATACTTAAGATTGGGTAAAACGGCAAAAGTAATAAAATGTAACTGTTTTTAAACCCATTGTTATTCACTAAAACTACTTAAAATGCGTTTAGTATAAATTGTTTGTTTCATTGTGTTTACTTTTCTTTGCTTTGAGCTTTCTTTATTTTCTTTATGCTCTTGCAATAAATGGACTAATGTAATCATTTTTATGCAGACAATACATTTTTAACAATTCAAATACAAAGCTTTTATTTTAGAAGCCAGATTGAATTACTGAGCTTCGCGTATTTCTTTGTTGAGCCAACATGCAAAATGATAAATTAATAATGTTTGTTTATTTTATAAAATTGTAGTGTTTATTTTAATATAAACAGTACATATTATATTTTTCTATTGTAATTGCTACATTTTTTCCCTACACCAATCTGGCTCGCTTTAAAAAGTCTCTAAAAGTAGTACCCTTCGGCGATTTATGAAATGAGCTAAATTGATGTGAAAGAATAGTAGTACTTATGAAGGAAAGGTACATATCTAATCTAATATAAAAGTTTTTCTTGCTGATGTGTTGATCTCCCCTATCAATCAGGGAATCATTACTGAATGAGCCTGCATCTTTTCATTGTCCTTATTTTCAATTGAATAACTTCTGAAAAAATTATGATACAAACTCAAGTTATATCATAAAATTCATCAGAAATTTTTCCGTGTTTATTTAAATACAGAACTTGAAATTCTGCCGCAAACTTAAAACATTTTTGAAATTTGCCCGTTTTTGGAATTGTGTCCACATGAAATTACATCAACACCATATTTACACCATAGACCAAAATACTGGTACTGATATACATACTAGCATTTAAATGTAATCTAGAAAACAGTTTATCTATAAAACAGCTCTACAGTTGTAAAACAGAATTACACATTTTGGTGAAAGGCAGATAATTAATGTAAAATTTCTTAACGCGCAATTTGTCATTTATCATTCAACTTTTTTATGATTTCAATGCATTTTGCTACGTTCATTACTTGGTAGTTTTAAGTTATTACTTTACACTAAACCATTGAATCTATAACTTTTATGAAAAGACTGTGAAGACAAGAGTAATTTCATTAAAAATTAACAATCAAATATAGCGGCTTAATGAACAGAATAGCAAGGTTCTTAGATGCAAATAAAAAAGTAAATTTGTTTTTAAAAAAATCTAAACAACGTTTTGCACATTGTACGCTTATTGTCGTGAAGAAAATATTAAACAAATGCTTGTACATTTTTAAGTAATCTCTGAGTAACTAGTAAAGTTTACGGAATTATTTTGGCAAAAAAGTTCAAACATAGAAATACCTTTTGATGCTTGTTGATGATTTGCTTCGATTAATTTAAAAACACTCAATCATATTCAAACAATAATATTCGAATGTAAGAACTTCTTGTTTTCATTTAGAGTCTTAATTATTGCACTACCACTGATAGCTATTTTACTAAACTACATTTTATTCATTTTCAAAATAGTATATTTCTCATATGATGAGTTGTTTTTATTATAAGGAAAAAATAACCATTTTGCCAAAGAATTACTTAAAAAAAGAAACAGAAAACACTAAATAAGACACACGTTCAAGAAAATAAAATAAAAATAAGGATTGCCGCTCTTTAATGCAGTCTAATATTATTTGGTAATAACTAAATTTTTCATAAGACTAACATTTTATGATGAGTAATGCGCAGTTTCAGAATAAAAAATGAAACAGTTTTCTTTAAAAAGTTTAAACATTTCTCATTTCTTATCGGCAAACAAATAATAGTTCCTCTAGTCTGCGTTCTTTATTTGTTAATTACATGTAATTTTTTTTTTTTAATTTGTTTTCAACATTCTTATTTTAAACCGTTGTTTTTCAACCCTTTAACATTTAAAATAGAAAAACGATTTATTGAAAAAAATGCTTGACATAAATTTAGAAAATGTCTGTTCTTGCATATATCCATTATGTAAATACACTCGCGGACATTGAAAATAGCGCACCAAGAAGGATACGAGCTACAACCTCGAAACTATGCAAATTAATAGAGTGACGTCCGGTATGCAAATGATGTAAGCTGTGCGCGTGTCCAGGCACGCTGCACTGGCGTTGCAAACAAGAAACGCGGCCTATATAAACCGGTGTATTGTGGAAGATTCATAAACGTGATGACCCCGAATCGACGCTATAAGGTGTACCAAAGTGTATAGAATGCCAGGTAGACATCGAAGAAGACATTTCTTCCAATTAAGTGGGTTTGCGAGGAGCCTCATCATTGACCTGAAGACTGCAGCGTGGTAGACGCGCCGTGTTTCTCGCCAGGAGGCCAGGTCGATCATCCTGAGTGTGCTATCACAAGATATTGGGAGCAGTGGACGCGTGAAGGCACCCACGTACGACGTACCGGGTCTGTAGCGACTAGGGCGAATGCGGCGCGAGACGATCGAAGGATTGTGCGCCACGCACTCACGGATCCCACAGTGACCTGTTCCACTGTACAAGTGGATGTAGGGGTTCTTGTTTGTCCGCGAACAATTTCTAGACGCCTCAGGGAAGCGAATCTGCAATCCCAGCGCCCATTACGTGTACTGCCAGTAACACCGTCACATCGGTGGCTCCGACTTGAGTGGTGCCAAGCGACAGCGACGTGGAACGCCACATATTGGAGACGTGTGGTGTGTAGTGATGAATGCCACTTCGCGTTGGGGACAGGTGATCACCGTGTACGTGTGTGGAGACGCCCAGGTGAACGGTGAAATCGCACCCTCACTATTCAGCGACACAGTTCCCGCACTGCATGCATCATGGTCTGGGGGACATAGCCTACGATAGCCGCTCTATTCTGGTGGGGATGCCTGGTACATTAACTGCTCAGCGGTATGAGGATGAAATCCTACGGCCTCATGTGCTTCCATACTTAACCGGTATTCCAGGTGCAATTTACCAACAGGGTAACGCTCGTCCGCACTCGGCTCGGATTGACGGGACTTCTTACGATGTGTTCGGACCCTTCCATGACCTGCTCGCTTCCCGGACATCTAACCTATTGAGCATGTATGGGACCAGCTGAAACGCCAGTTGCCGTCGTTCCACTTCTTGCATGATTTGGACAGAGTTGTTCAAGATTTGTGGGCACGGCTGCCTCAGGGTAACATCAGACGTCTTGTCTATTCATTGCGGCATGTATCGCATCCCGAGGCGGTCCGACGCGCTATTGAGTATAGCTGGCTGGACGGCTCCGTAATTATCTAACTGTTTAGTATTTTTTGATCAAGTGTATCTTTCATCTTCATCATTCACTGAAATAACTTTCATTTCAATCCGATGATTCCTTCTTGGTGCGCTATTTTCAATGTCCGTGAGTGTATATTTCTTCCATTACGTTCCGACCTTACAATATGAAGGAAAATTTTCAATAACGTTTGAACAGTTTATTTTTCTGTAAAAGGGTAGGTTTTTTTAAAATTTGCTTTTATTTATTTATTTACAGAACATCAGAAATTTACAAAAACTGAAAATAAAAGGACAAAAAGAAACTGTTGAAGCTTGATCTATCACATCTGTATATTCCCTTCTCCCGCATGTATCGTCTATTTTTAATGACCTCATTACGAATGTTATCTAAATAATGTTAAATTTACCCGCATCGATCGCTTCTGATTCCAGTACATTTCCATATCTGGAGTTAAAAAATTTTACCGACCTTGGAAAAAATTTATAAATTCACCCCCTTTGCTATCATATTTGATCATTATGAATCAACTGATGAAAAGCTGAGAAGTACAGATGGATTTTCTTAGAGAAGTGATCGCAGAGTATAAAAAAAAATGGATGAAGACGAACAAATTAATGCATAACGGGCTATAACATGTACTGAAGAACTTTGAAACTTGCAGAACATACTTTATCCACGTGAACTAAGCGAACGGTGTCACGAAGAAGTAAGCAAAAAAAAAACAATATTAAGCACAAAATTACAATTCAAAAATCAGACACGTGTTTCGGAATTGCCTGAAATTCTTTTTTCAATGTAAGAGAGATAGTAGCAAGGGAAGCAAAGACCCAACAAAAGTCCTGCAAAATATAAAGAAAAGTTTCCCTGCAAAAGAGAAGAAACCGCCCAACGATAAAAATTAAAAGTGGCAGTCCACGTCAGCAAATACGAAGAAATAAAATAAGGGAATAAAAGAAAAAAAAAATTCTGCAAAGTTAGGAATTGCCCTGATATAATTAACTCAATTAAAACTAGGCCGCGGTAGCCTAGTGGTTAGGATGTCGGACCACCGGGAAAGTCGCGGGTTCGATACCCGCTGAAGACCCACCATGTTCACTTGGGGATACTTGCATGTAAATCCGAGGACCCCACTTCCTCGCCCCCGGATGCAGGTAATAATTAGGGCCTCGTGCTAACAGGGAAGGAGGTTGGGGGCTTAAGGTCAAATGAAACTCAGGATTACACAGCAGTAATTCTGGGCTGGCACCCAGCAAACCTACCTCGACGTGGCTACGCTACGTCCGCAAAGACGTTCGTCGGACTTTACTTCCTCGGGCCAGGGGACGGCATCCCTAAGACCTCGTGTTAACATGAGAAAAGTAATTTGAAGCTATTGCTTAGAATATGAAAAGCCTCAAAAAAATCGGGATCAGACGGGAAGGACACATTTTAGCCTATTTTCCCGTAAAAGTAAAAAAAAAAAGTTAGAAAAAAAGGCTTAATGTTCTTTTTAAATATCGTGAAAAAAACAAAAATTGAAAATAAGTGATGGATTTCAATAAAGATTGAAAAATGAAAAATTTGAAGGTGGTGTTTTGAGATCTGGAAAATGTGCATGTTGGTCTGTCTGTCGAGCCTCCCCATCTCGCCCCCCCCCCCCAATAAATTTTGTAAGAATTGTTCGCTTCGAATTTTTTTTCTCTTTCTTTTAGCATATGAAAATTCTCGGCAAGGACACCTCATTTCCATATTTTACTTTTTGATGTGAACAATTTTCCTTCAATTTCTACTTACCAACTATTTTCCCAATAAACTACATCACAAGAAGGCCCAGATTACAATATTTTTAAGTGGAATGAAGCTATTGATCTTCTTTTTGTATTCCTTAATTAATTAAAATTATTTCATAATATACTTTGAAGTTTAGATATCTCTGTCATGAAAAATCTTGTTCCGATATCTTGTTTAATAAGATAAAAATGAGTCACTTGAAAAAAACAAAGCTATTTTAAACTGATCTATGAGATCAAAGAAAAATATGATCAAAAGGAAAATATAATCAAACAAGGAGAAAAATCGGCCTTATTTTATTAATTGAGCTCTTCACAATTAATATCACCACAGAAACATGCTGTACGGAGTTACAATTACAAAAATTGGAATTTAACCTAAGAATAGTTATTTGCAATAATTGAAAGTTTTCTTTAAAATAATCAAACTCTGGACATTCCGTAAACACTGAGTAAAACAGCACATTTTTAGTCTCCTTTGACACAAAATAGAAAGTTTTCTGTGCACCGTTCTTATTAAAAATCTATTTACTCTTAGTTTTTCTAAGAAGTTTCATTGCTAGAAATATCTCTCATCAGCTTGTTTTTTGCGAAACCCTCTTCAGGAACTGATGAATACAATTTTACAACTACACACTTAGAATTGCGATGAACTGTAAAAACCTTTCGAATAAAAACAATACTTGGCTAAAATTATGACAAAAACTTTCAAAACATACATTCAGCGAAAAGGAAATTAAAGAAGCAGTTAAACCACATCTAGATGTACTTTAAGAATATTTGATTTCCCGATTAATACTATATTTCCGGCATTAACGCAGCGGACAGTTTATGGTTCAATTTTAACATAAAATCACTGTTATTGAATGAATTTATCATTTTATTTTGACGAATCTGGTTTGAATTTGTAGACTAATTTTAATGCCACAATTGTTCAATTCTTCATTCTAGAATTAAAAAGTTTGCCACTAAATAATTATGTTTTAATTTGTACATTTTGGCAACACAAAGCAAAAATAGTTTTTCTGTGCATGGGGGGGGGGGGGGTTAGGGATGCGTAGATGTTTGCAATTTTTTACTATAGTGTTTGATTCAGGTTTTGGCGAGGGATTATTTTCGTAGTGTCATTGGTGCAAAGCTGCTCAGGCCCCTCCCAACCATCTTGAATGCTTAAATTTTACTCATCTCGAAATTTTAAGGGGTTCAATTCTATTTTTGGACCTTTTTTGGATTTTTTTTTTTGGTCTTATGGAGATGGTGCAGCAAAGCTATATCGTCTGGTATTGGAAAAAACAACACAACACAACTATACTGTATAACGTTTTCTAACAAAAAAAATTACTTAAAAAATGTATAATCTTGCAAATATTAACAACTACAGGGAATTATGTTAAATGTCTTAAAAGAGAAACGTTTTCAAAGCACTACGCCATTCTTAAAAAAAAAGCTGTCTAACATATTTAAATTTGAAACGCAAATACCAAAATGCGTCACTAGTGGCAGGGCAATAAGCTTCTTCGAGAGTTCTTAACGTCAACGTTATTCAATTTATAAGAGATTGAATGGCATCTAATAGGCCAAAAATCCAATTTTATGTAGAGGAAAACTAATATTCCCCGCTAGCGAGCATTAAGAGTCTGAAATTGAAAGAGTTTTTGTCCAGAGCTTTTCATGTATGCTAGAAAATCGATTTCGTTTTAACCTAATGCTACTTTTTTTTTTCCAATTTTGAAATTTAATCCCCAAATTCCACTTCATGCATTGCGTTCACATCGATAAATTTTTGCGCTCAGTGACTGAAAACCGTGAGGCCTTTTTGATCCACGTATGGCTAATATGAAGCAATTATTTACACCGTAAGTTTTTCACTTTTAGCTAATGCTTAGGTAATATTATACATTTTCAAACGTAACAGTTCATATTTTTAAAAGGAGTGAATATAGCAGCATTAAATCAATATAAATAATAAGTAATAGTTCGCATTTCAAAGATGTAATGTTTATCTAAGCCGTCATCGTGGCATCTTGGTAAGGCGTGGGATTCGTTCGCCAAAGATCATAGGATTGAGCCTGGCAGCGTCGGTGGATTTTCAAGATTCAGAAAATCGTCTGCGCCCATGTCATATGACTATGCAGCATGTAATCGAGCCCTTGAATAGACATTTGGCTTGGATACTCTCGGCTAAATTAAATTCCTGGTGCAATTTGCATCAATTAGAGCTCAGGTGCCGCCATCTAGAGTAAACTGAGAGTCAAAAATCTCAAAGTGGCAAGGGCATTCGCCACCAGTGGTGCTACTTGAAAGAATGGATGTCGAATTCAGAGTAATGCATTAGGTCTGCAAAGGTTTGTGACCATACGCAGCCTCATTAAAGAAAAGTTTATGAAACGCTCATTTTCCCTGAATGACCTGCTTAATCGTTATTGGTTAATACGCATAAAATAATATTAAATACCTTAAGACGATACCAGTATTAAATTATGATTGAAAAATATTTAAAATTTCAAGTGATTCACAAGAGTGATTGCAACAGATAAAGAGGAAAATCTGCTTTTCTTGCTATGTATTATGAGAGATACATTAAATTTCAACACTTCTCTTGTGCATTTGAAGTGCAGATAAAGAGGAAAATTTTCATTTGTTACTAGTTGTTATTACAGATAAATTTAATGTCCTTAATTCTTTAGGGCAGATAATTTAATTTAATTATTTCTAAGTGCAGATAAATATGATAATCTGCACTTATAGCTAGGTGTTATTAGAGATAAATGCAGGAGAAATTATTATCTGTGAATCAATTTGAAAATAAATGATACTTCTGAAAAATGTGAGATGTAGTTTCAATACGAATAACATTAAATGATATTAATTATATTTCTCATTTTCAACAGAGTTAACAAGAAGTTCCGTCTAGAGCTACACGAGCCTATTTTCCCGTATACATCAACATCAAGTTGATAATATCGCTATCTCTCTCTCTTTCTCATTTAGCTTAGTTCTTAATTGCACCAAATATCCATTTTTCAAAGGTTAATGCATATTCATTTACTCATTCTTGTATTTATTCATTTACTAATTTATTTATTCTTTCTTTCACGCATTCATTTATTCGTTTATTCACTTATTTATTCATTCATTCCTCCACGCAGTCATTTATTCGTTCAAAAATATCCTTAAAAATAAAGATAAAAAAATTTTATTGGAAAGGGCTTGCTTAGTTATGGATGAACTTGCTATCTATCTATGGTATACATCATAAGATTTTTCCAGGCAAATCCGCCAGTTAGGTCAGTATTTGTATAGGATTAAAATTTCTGCGTAGGCGGAAATGTTTTTTTTTTTTTGAGCTGTTCAAAATTGAGCAAAAATTTTTAAAGTCAAAAAATATCACACTTCCAGAGTTCCTTTCAATCAGCTTGTTCGAAAGAATTTCGATCTTATGCCTAGGGTTTATTCAATTTGCTTCATATTTCCTCATAGGCACTAATGATAAGAATTTTTCAACTGTTCAGCATTGAACGAAAAACTGTTCAAATAAAAAAATAAAACATAGAAATGTGGCGTTCTCTCCGAGATTTTTCGAATGCAAGAAAAAAAAATTAGAACCTTCAAATCAGACAATTAATTAAAAAGTTATTAGAGGGGGGTGGAGACAGGCATACCTACAGAAACTCATTTTTCATTTCAATTCTTTGCCCCACGTTCCACTACATTAAAAAAATATATATATCGTTTCGATGAATTATTTATTGATTCTTTTAACTAGTTTATTCTCTGTAAGAGAGAATCTTACGTTAAATGGGGATAACGAGAAAGTCGAATAATCGGTCTCAAATAATTCGCTTCTGAGAAATGTCCCATTCCATTTCACTTCTTAACAAAGGGAAGAATCACTATGGTATTCGAAAACTCCTTTTCATGTCTGCCCCCTGTAGAATCGCCAACTGTTATACCAAATCCATTCTCATCGTTTACAATGCTTTGTTATGAGAAAATCACGAGGTCACATGATTGCCTAGATTTGTCGAATAATGGCACGTAGCGATTCCAATCCTTTTTCCTGCTTCTGAGTTATTCAGGTGTAAATACTTTTTCGGTTTCTTAGTTTGGTACTGAAATAACATCTACTACTAGTTATTTAAGACAGGTATAACTAAATCTAGTAAAAATGCTTTCTCTAAGAGAAATATGTTTTTCTTAAAGGAAAATCATATTTCTCTTAGAGAAAGTTATCTAATGACAGCCTAAAATCGACAGCTAACAAAAGAATGTAAGGCCATGTTCTGGTTTTAAAACATCTTTTCATTTTTTAGTTTATGTTATCAATGCTTCTGAAGAACACAGAGAAGAGTTTAAGCCTCACTGGTAAAAATTTCCGGAAGAAAAGAGTAAAATAACCATTTGTTTGATTGTTATTTTACCATATTGAACTACAACAATTGAATAACCATTAAAAAGATGGTACTCAAACCGCTCATTGCGAAAAAATCGTTTATTCTCTGTTTATCTTAAAGAACGTCTAACTAACCGTAATTTTCAAGCGCTCAATAAGAATCGGGCGTCTATCTTGGTTGCGAAACCTTACCGGTCGTACGTTGTTTTAAAATAGGAATACGGATTTATCAGTTAAAATCTGCATGTGTTTATAAAAAAAGAAGAAAAAAAAAGTGGCTTAAGCAGTGGATACTAAATAGAAACACATACACACGTAAATCAAAAATTGGAGACATCGGATTCCCAAGCTGTTTGCGAATGAGCGAACCCATAATTTGAGCTGCTGAAGCTAGTTTGATTTTAATTTTTGCAGCAAATAAAATGATTTTCGTCAATATACAGTAACTTTAGACCAAAAATATATTTAGATCCAATCAAAACTGAAATCTCAATTTTAAGGCTGTTTGCCTGTTGGAAAAGAAGATTTATTGATAAATAAACGTCCGCTTTACGTGATGACGGTGGCCGAGTGATAGAGAGCAAGGCTTGTACACCACGCATTCGGGGGTTCGACTCCTGCAAGCTTCGTCTACGGTTTCTACGCCTCGAAATGGTTCAAAAGCGGTGAAAATTTTGTTTTGAAACCATTTTTAAATGGTTTATAAAACCGTAAACTTTTGTATTTACGACTTTTTAACCAAGCTGATTGAAAATAGTTTAGGTCCCGTAAAGATAGAAAAATGTTCCAAACCGCAAATTTAGCGGTGAATTAGAAACTTTTGCAGTGGCAAGGTAAAACGCAACATTTTATCTTGAGCCAAGATTGATATTTGTTGCACAGCATATCTCGTCCCACAGCCCCTCATAAAAATAAATAAGTTATATCAATAAATGCAAACTGTCCTTCAACATTTTAAAACATAGTCATTTTGTATTTTTTCGAAATTAGGGGCACATATGCTGTTTCTCGCCAAGCTTGGGGACATTCCGATCTGGATAAATACTCTTTCTGGAATATTCATGCCACGTGATCCGAGGTGTTATAAATGAGATCTGGTGAGAAGTTGAATAGTTCAGTTCAGTTTTAGTCTTTTCGCGAGTGAGTGTAAGTCTGAGCCATTGTGCTGCAAGCTTCGTGCTTGATTGTATTCGTATTTGGGAAGTAAATACGAGATTACCGTTGGTTTTATGGTGATGTGTGTACTTCTTGAGATATTTTTGTGTGCTTAGATAGTGTAAAATACTTGTAAATAAATTGCTCTGTATGTTCAATAGGGTGGAGCGGTCCTTTATGCTATTTTTTTATTTATTCGAATCAAAAGGGTGGGAAAGTTATGCTATCAAATCAACTTCCTGAATACAAACTATCTTTAAAAAAATATTAATATTTAATACTGCCCCAACAACGTTAAACATTTTACAAAATCATAGACAATTGCCATTTTTCAATTTTTTAAAAAAATTTTTTTCAATAATCATTTTTGTTCGGTGTGAAAAAGTTGATCTATGAGATAAACATCCTGAATATAAAATATCTTTTAAAAATTTTAATATTTAACACTGCCCCAAAACCATGAAACAATAAAAAAAAACATAGAAATATGGTTTTCCATTTTTTTTTCCATTGGCAACATTGATGTGAAATCATCAAGGAAATACCTTGTTAATAAATCGAAAGAGGAAATGGGAACTATTTCAGGAAAAAAAATACAATGTCTATCCCTTCCATCAGCACATCCCCACCAGTAAGAAAAGAAAAGGAACATTGTTCAAATCAAACATATCAAGAAACAGAACCGAGTACATCGCAGACTAATAGTGGTGTAAAGGAATATTCCGTGGTTGCTATAACTTTAGATAGGTACAACATTTCTGACAGAGCTGGAGCAGCGATTGTCTCAGCTACACTCTAAGATATTGGCTATGTTGCTGAAAGTGACTTATCGAAAGTTGTGCACAGAAGTAAAATTAGACAAGCCAGACGAAAAGCAAGAGCTCTGTTAACTAATACAACTGTTGAAGGTGAGCCTTTAGTCGGGCATAAATTTCCTTCATTTATATTTTTATTTGTTGTGATGGAAACGAGATGTCGCGAACCAGAGACAAGAAACCTCGAGCAAAATATAGTTTGAATTAATAGAAAAGAAATGTAACGTCAAGAAGGAGGTGCTCTTTAAAATCTACAGAAATAAAAATGTAAGTGTTCGTTTGTGCAAGCCGCAAATCTCTGAAAGTACTTCACCGATTGCTTTGAAATTTTGCCAGTAGACAGAGTGATTCAAGAGGATGGTTTATAGACCCGTTAGAAAAAACCCGACAGGTAGTTCCTTTTTTATTCCAATTTTAAGCAAATTTCTGCATAAATTTCCCATTATGGGGGTGAAAAAAACTTTGCAGATATTAATGTAAGATATCAATCGAAAGCGCTGATTTTTACGCACAAGATGGAATTTGTTCGAAGTTTCTAAGTCAAAAAGAAGGCCAGTTATAAGATTTTTAGTTCGATTTCTTAAGGCTTACCTTGATCCAAAAATAATAATTAGCAGTTTCCTCAACTCCGGGTATATTATAGCTTATATAGCTATATAAATAAAAATGTAAGTGTTCGTTTGTTCATACAAGGCTGAACGTGATCCAGTTTACGGTTACGATCAAGTTCAGCCTTGGTTCATAACCTCAAATCTCCGTAAGTACTTCACCAATTGCTTTGAAATTTTATCAGAACATGTGTTTTTATATATCACTTTTAATTTATTGCAACTCTGCTTAAATTATTTCATTTTTTAATGTTTTATTATGAAGAATGAGCCACTTTCAACAACCGGCAGGGTACAGCTGTTTTCATTTTGATTTAATAATTTTTTCTGTTTGTGTTGAAGTATTTTTGCACTCGACGATTAAGGAAAACTTTAAAACAAAGATTACTTAGTTTGAATAGCAACAGTTTAAAATTTAGCTATTTTCATTTTTATTCAAAAATTTTGTGCTTTTTCAGAAGTATTTGTTAGTATTTTTGCACTCGAAGATTAAATGGATCTTTAAATAAAGATTACTTATTTTGAATATTAACAGTTTCATTTTGCTATTTTCATCCTGATGTTAAAATGTTGTGTTTTTTCTGTTTGTGTTGAAGTATTTTTTAATATTTTTGAACTGGACGATTAAGGGAACTTTAAAACACAGATAATTTATTTTGAACGGCAAATTTTTAATTTAGAATTTTTGTGTTTGTGTTTCTTCTGTTTGGATAAGGCTTATGTTGGAATTTTTCAATCTACCGAGCCAGACAATATCAAAATCTTCACAGACAATGGGGAAAAAAATGCCCGCAAGCATTGTGAGAAAACATAAAGCTCAAGACCAATCAATCAAATTGAGCAGTTTAGATCTTCTCATGTGTACAATTATATATTACGTGTTCTAGAATGGGTAAACCAGACAATCTATATTTTCAGACAGTTAAACAACAAGCATTGTCAAATGAAACAGATTAGAAATATGTACTTTTTCTTGCTTTTCCATCGAACGAGACTGAGCCACAGCAAAGCGTGGCCGGGTTCAGCTAGTAGTTTTAATATATGTGTAAATGTGTCATAATAAATGTTCTTTTTGTAATCAAGACTTTCGTCATTGAATTGTCGATCTAGACAGGCTGTTCTCATTTTAAGAAAAGTTGCATAAAGAATTGTAACATTTGGCGCCCCCGGGTGGGCCGCTTGTCTAGAAGGTAAAAACAGATGAAATTATGAGAAGTCGCCATTAATTTTCTGCTTGATTCTGATATCCTCTTCGAAATTTAGCGGTAAGATGTAATTACTTGCGATGTTTGAACATTTTTATTCAAGATAACTGCAATATTTTGAATTGGTGAATTGAGTATTTATAAATGTATTTTAGTTTTTATACGAAGTATTTTTTAGAATATATAATCTCTTTTTATCATAATGGATGCAGTTAATAAGGCGAAACGTACTGTCTTAAGAAGTCAAACAACGAAGTTAATTGCAAAAATAGAAGCGAAATTTTTAGAGGGTAATGCGAATGAAGATGAGTTAGAACAATTTCTGGCGGAATTAGATTTTAAAGAAAAGGAGCTTAACTGCCTTGACGTTGAAATTCAAAAAACCGTTGAATTGAAGGATTTAGAAACAGAAGTATTGAAATGTGATGAATACAATACTAATTTGATAATTTGGAAAACAAAAATAAAACGGGCCAAATCAAAGTTAGAGCTTGGCGCGGATTTAAATATGCCAACTGCGACTGTAAATAATTCAGAACAAAGAGTTATATTACAGAGATTTGATTCACCTCACATTAAATTACCTCAATTTGTTATAGATAAATTTGATGGGGATCCCTCGGACTGGCAAAGGTTCTGGGATCAATATGAATCTGCAATCCATAAGAATTCAGGCATTTCAAACGTCGATAAATTTAATTATTTACGCTCATATTTGAAAGGGGCAGCGTCTGACGCAATCAAAGGATTTAGCTTGACAAATAATAATTCTTTCAGCTATTGATACCTTGAAGTACCATTTTGGCAAGAAAACACTTGTCATTAACTCTCATTTAAACAAATTGCTCAGTCTTACCACCGTAAGAAGATCGACTGATATTACTTCCTTGCGTAAATTATTTGACACTTGTCAAACCGAGATAAGAAATTTAGAATCGCTGGGAAAAACGGAAGATAATTATGGGAGCTTTCTTTGGTCCTATTTTGATTAGATTATTACCAAACATCATAGTATTAGAAATTACTAAGAAATACTGCACAGACGATGAATGGAAGGTTTCAGAAATTATAACCATTTTAAAATCAGAAGTGGTAAGCCGAGAAAAAGTCGCGGCTTTAATTTCAAGTACAAGTACTCAGAATTTCGAATGTTTTCCCCCTCATCACAGTAAACATGACCCATGTGAATTATCACACAAAAAAAAAACAAAAATCACCCTTCAACTGCATCTGAATTATTGAATCACTCAAGTAATAGAAGAATTAAATGTTTTTTCTGTGAAAATGATGAACATCTATTACGATGAACTATCGATTGCAAGGAACTTAAGATGAAGCAAATGGATCAAAAACGAGATTTTCTAATGAAACTTGGTTGTTGTTTCGTTTGTCTTTAAAAAGGACATTTAGCTAATAAATGTCCTTTGAAGTTTTATAAAATGCCGCATTTGTTCACATCGTCATTATGAGATTATGTGTCCTGATATTAAGAAGAATGAAATACAGGAAACTGCAGAAAGTGACAGTGCGTTAAAGAAAAATGTAGATGCGTTGCATTCAAGGACTTCAACAGAGGTTTTCTTGCAAACTTTAGTTGTAAAATTAATTGGTAAAAATGGCGAACGAAATGTTCGTTTAGTCATTGAAACAGGTTCACAGAAATCATATATTTTGAAATCCACTGTTAGAGAAATGGTATTCGAAGTGCGGGGAGAGGAGGAAATTAGTCATTCATTGTTAGGCGGTTCAAAAACAAAAGTTAAGAAACACCGGTGCCATAAAATTCTCTTAACAGATCTCAAAAGCAATTACACCTGCAGTCTAGATGCATTAGATCAAAATATTATTTTTAATGATGTTCCCAGTATTAGAAAAGGACCTTGGTTACAGGAACTGAAAACGAAAGGCATTCATATAACAGATGTTCAACGTAACTCACGACCGATTGAAGTACTGTTAGGTGCCGATGTTGCTGGAAGACTTTTCACCGGTAAGCGTGAGGAACTGACATCAGGATTAGTCGCCTTAGAGACTAAATTAGGATGGACATTTATGCAAAAGGTCCCTCGGTTGGAACAACATAATGTGGATATGACTGTAATTAGTATGCTCTCCCAAGAACTAACTGTTTCATTTTTGAGGGACTTAGAGCTGATTGGCATTAGAGATACGATTGAGCATAATACTAGAGAAGATTTACAAAAAGCTGTTATGGTTCATTTTCAAGACTCTGATAAACAGAGTTCTGACGGAAGGTATGAAGTAAATTTGCCATGGAAAAAAGATAATGCCGTTTTGCCACACATCAGTGAGTTATCCCTCAGGAGATTGGATGATTCTTATAAGAAATTAAAGAAAACGGGATATAAAGAAAAATGTCAGCAAGTCTTCGAAGAATGGGTCGAAGAAGAAGTGATAGAAAACGTTCCCTTAGACGAATTGATGTGGAATGAACCTCATTACCTTTCCTATTGCCCAGTTATTAAAGAAACATCACTGACATCTTTTAAAATTCAGCCCGTTTTCGATGCTTCTGCTAAGATTCCCAACTATCCATCACTGAATGATTGCCTAAAGACAGGAATGAACTTTATCGAGACAATTCCAAATATAATAGACAGATTTTGCCTGTATGAAATAGAAGTGATTTCTGATATAAGAAGAACATTCCTACAAATTTCTTTGAGTGAAGATGATAGAAATTTCTTACGATTTCTATTGTATGACGAAGAGAATGTCAAGACTTACAGACAAAGACGAGTTGTCTTTGATCACATTGGATTTCTTGCTCCAGCTTTGATGCAACCTAAGCTTTTACTTCAGGAAACTTGGAAGACAAAAGAAAATTGCGATTCAGAAGTTATTTATGACATAAAGAAAAAATTCCTTTCATGGTTTAGAGGTTTTTCATTGTTTGAATAATATTAAAATCTCAAGATGGTTTGGCGTCACGACAGAATCAAAATTAAGTCTGCACACATTTGTTGATGCGAGCCAGAAAGCTTATTCTGCTTGTATATTTCTAAGATGCGAACTTTCTGATGGTTCTGTAAAGGTGCCGCTACTCCACGCTAAGTCAAGAATAACTCCCTTTAAGAAAAGTACGATGGCTCACCCTGAATTGAGGAAAGCTGCCAATGGAGCACGGTTATTTGATTCCATGAACTGTGCTCTAAAACTTTGTGATGAAAATAATGACAAGGACTTTTGGACGGACTCATCAACAGTGCTAACGTGGATTACGAGACGGGAACAATGGTCAGTATTTGTGAGCAACTGAATCCCGGAAATAAGGAAATCGACTTCTCCTAAGACTTGTTTCCATGTTCCAAGAGAGCGTAATCCTACGGTCCTTCTTTCTAGGGGATGCGAAGCTAAACAACTGCTGAAGTCCGAGAGCTGGCTAGGTCCAATGTGGCTGAAACAGCTCAAAGAACATTGGCCTAAGTCAACTGAAAATATCAACGAAGGAGTTGCTGGTCATGATAATATGTTTCGTTTAAAGTCCAACTCCTCTTTTGAACAGCCTGATTAGGAAAAAATCCAAACAGAAGTAAACCAGATCAGATAGAAGTTCAACCCTCCATCCTCCCAAGTTGGGGATGATTTTATGAGAGACTAAACGGTATTCTCAAAGACCTTCTTAAGTGCGTCTTGTTGAGTTTTCTCCTAAAGATCTTAAAAACTCAAGGTGGGGAGTATGTTGAAGATGAGCCTTTAGTCGCGAACCTGAGACAAGAAACCTCGAGCAAAATATAGCTTGAATTAATAGAAAAGAAATGTAACGTCAAGAGGGAGGTGCTCTTTAAAATAGTTTTAATATATGTGTAAATGTGTTATAATAAATGTTCTTTTTGTAAGCAAGACTTTCGTCATTGAATTATCGATCTAGACAGGCTGTTCTCATTTTAAGAAAAGTTGCATAAATAATTGTAACAACAACCTTGGTTGATATCGAATCTAATGAAATAGGTTTATATTTTGATGGCTGTAAAGATAAAACTCTTTTCATGGAGGACTCAAGGAGAAAAGTTATATCAGATCAGCATATAAGCTTGATAAAAGAACCAGGATCTGAGTATATGGATCATCTTTCCTTAAACTCTGGAAAGGCATTAATTGTAAGTAAAGAAATACAAAACGTTTAACAAGAAATAATATTGATAACCGTAAAATTGTTGTTATTGGCAGAGACTGAACGGCGGTTAATACTGGAGTAAAAGAAGGGTGTCTGTCATTCGAATTCTGGAAACGAAATTCGAAAAGTCATTACAGTGGCTTATTTGTCAACTACATGCGAACGAGCTTATTCTGCGCCACATTTTCGAACACCTTGACGGTACTACAAGTGGACCTCAAAGTTTTACAGGACCTGTTGGTAAATCCCTGAAATACTGAACATCTTTCATAATTAAAGTGTATGCATCAATGTGGTTTTCAATTAAGACTCAGCCATTATGTATCTTCGGAGCTAAGCATTTGCATAAAATCATAATGTTGTCGCAGCATTTACCAAACTCATTAAAAGATGTCATCGATCCAGTAATTCAACGAAACAGATTTTTTGGACATCCAGAAAATATTCTGATTGCTATGTTAACTGATGACAGGCAGGACATACAAGTTTTGGCATTGCGCAGAATTTTAAAAGCACTGCAGGCAAAGAAGTCTTCAAGGAATATTATTCGCACTTTTGAAATTCCTGAGTTCAACTTTGAAGCTTCTGACTACATTGATATAATAAATTGGGCAAATGTGACAGACACTGAACCACCGTTAACCAAACAGTTAGACGATCAAGTTATTTCAGGGTGCATCATGAATCCACAAACTACAAATAATATCATAGTATCCAATATCAAGCAAGTCCCTTGTCACTCAAGTCACTGAAAGGTGTGTGAAACTAGTAACCGAAGCGCAGCTTCAGTTTGTGGACCTTCCAGACGGGATGGATTTATTAAAATTTCTTTGGAGTCACACAAACAAATGCCAGTTTTTAACACCAAAAAACAATACAGACCAGTTGAGAAGATATCTTATTCATTGTCGTCAATGTGACTGTAAGTATAACCAATGTGACTGTATATAAAAATTGGCAATTTCTATGATTTTGTAAAATGTGTAACATAAATTGGGGAAGTATTCAATATTAATATTGCATAAAATCATAATGTTGTCGCAGCATTTACCAAACTCATTAAAAGATGTCATCGATCCAGTAATTCAACGAAACAGATTTTTTGGACATCCAGAAAATATTCTGATTGCTATGTTAACTGATGACAGGCAGGACATACAAGTTTTGGCATTGCGCAGAATTTTAAAAGCACTGCAGGCAAAGAAGTCTTCAAGGAATATTATTCGCACTTTTGAAATTCCTGAGTTCAACTTTGAAGCTTCTGACTACATTGATATAATAAATTGGGCAAATGTGACAGACACTGAACTACCGTTAACCAAACAGTTAGACGATCAAGTTATTTCAGGGTGCATCATGAATCCACAAACTACAAATAATATCATAGTATCCAATATCAAGCAAGTCCCTTGTCACTCAAGTCACTGAAAGGTGTGTGAAACTAGTAACCGAAGCGCAGCTTCAGTTTGTGGACCTTCCAGACGGGATGGATTTATTAAAATTTCTTTGGAGTCACACAAACAAATGCCAGTTTTTAACACCAAAAAACAATACAGACCAGTTGAGAAGATATCTTATTCATTGTCGTCAATGTGACTGTAAGTATAACCAATGTGACTGTATATAAAAATTGGCAATTTCTATGATTTTGTAAAATGTGTAACATAAATTGGGGAAGTATTCAATATTAATATTTTAAAAAGATATTTATATTCAGGATGTTTATTTCATAGAATAACTTTTCTACACCGGACGAAAATAATTATTGAAAAAAACGTTTGGAAAAATAAATTCTGAAAAATGGCAATTTTTATGATTTTTTAAAATGTTTAACGTTGTTGGGTCAGTATTAAATATTATTATTTTTAAAAGATATTTTATATTCAGGATGTTTAGTTCATATAACAGCTTTTCCACACCGGCCAAAAATGATCATTAAAAAAAGTTTGAAAATAGAAATTCTGAAAAATGGTAATTTTTATGATTTTGTCAAATGTTTAACGTTGTTGGGACAGTATTAAATATTAATATTTTTAAAAGATATTTTATATTTTGGATGTTGTTTTGATAGAGCAACTTTCCCACACCGCCCGAAATTGATTATTGAAAAAAAACAGAATTTCGCTCCACCCTAATGTTCAAGGAGTTAGTCATATGTTTCAAGTACGACAAACTCGTAACAGTATGTAGCGTGTTAGTTTTAAAAAAATGAAAAATTTTAACGGCGATCTCCACATACAGTAAAAACTCCACAAAAGTGGATTTCTTTTCTTTTCTTTCTATATTTTTTATTCAAAAATCTCTTTTTTCTGCAAGAATACAGGCAAGCTCCATTCTTTTTCGAATATAAGATACATTCTTTTTGAGCTTTTCATTTCTTCACTACTTTTGAATACTTATTCTTATATGCATTTTAAATATCCTGTCGCAACATATATCATACAGCAAGGTTATTTGGAGAGATATGTTATTCAAATCGAGTTCAATTCTCAAACATCCTGTGTTTTCTCCATTTCGAAAAAATAGACATTGCATTTTAGGAGGCGACATGTTCGTCTTGCATACGACTCTATTCAAAGTAATGCTTAAGTTTTCGATGTCAAGTACAATTCAGAAAGTGTTCAGTATTTGCATTTAGGAAATGTCATTTTTATATAACGTTTAGATAAAAACTTAGGTAAAATTCACTATAACTGTAAATTTACATGTTCTATATTGTCACGATATGTATTTTTAAAAAATCAATATTTTTCAAATTTTAAGAAGTAATTAAAAGTACGCAAAGTGAAATAATTTTTCAAACTACTTTTTTTTTTTTTTTGAATGTGCGATTTTTTTACAAAGATGTGCAGACCAATTGTTTAGGCGGAAGAGCACAAGGCTCCCAAAAAAGAATCGAATGCGATTTTCTTGCATGACTGCTCAAAATGACAGCGGAGATACTCTGGTACGAGCGACATGTTTTAAATTAATATAAAACAAACTAAATATTAAAAATTACTTAATAAATCTTGGTGTGAGTAAACATCTTTCTGCCTATTTTAAAAATAGTGAAAGAGTATTAGTCTAAAAAATAAATGTTTTGAATTATTGTATGAAATATGAGATAGCAGGCATGGCAAAAAATGGACCGATATTTTGTTCGATTATGAAACGTGATATTGTTCTATTATAAACCCAAATGCATTAAAATGTGTTCAAATATAGCGTCTAACAGTTTGGTAAGGTTAATTCCACGAGAAACGGACGTGACAAAACACACATTTTTCGTTTTAATTCAAGCACAAAATATTTCTAAAACGTAATAACTTTTAGCGGGTTTACACATATTCATGCCCATTTTACAAATAGCGGAAGAGTTCAAAAAAGAGACATATAAAATTTTGAGTTATTAAATAAAACATGATGTGTTAGACGTGTACAATTTTTGTCACGTCTAACACATACTTACGCTCATTTTACAAAACGCAAAACTTTTGGCGAAGAAATAAAAATTTTTAATTTCTACGTAAAAACAAGATGTGTTAGACGTATCCATTTTTTGTCACGTGTAGCACGGAGATTTTACAAATAGCAGAAGAATTTTTGGAGAAAAAATAAAATTATGAATTGTTACGTAAAAGCATGATGTTTTGGTTACACGTGTACATTTTTTGTGACGTCATACTTTTTATATAATAACTCAAAATATTTATTTCTTTGACTAAATCTCTTCCACCATTTTTAGCCTACTTTCCCGTAAAAGTAAAAAATAATAATAATAATAATGAAAGAAGGCTTAATGCATGGTGAAAAAATGGTTAGAAACCAAGAAAAGTGAAAAATAACTTAAGTAATTAAAAAAAGATTGAAAAATTGAACAAATTGTCCGATTCGAGAAGGTCTTTTTGCATTCGAAAGGTCTTGGCGCGGACATGTCATTTCCATATATTACTTTTTGATTCGAACAATTTTTTGTTCAATTTTGAACAGTTCAAAAAATTTCAACATTATCACCTATAGCAAATTATGCAAACTCTGGGCGCAAGATTCGAATTCTTATGAACAAGATTATTGAAGGAAGCTCTGGCGTGAATAATTTTTCTTTGTTTGAACAATTTTTGTTCATTTTTGAACAGTTAAAAAAAATTTCAATCCTACATAAATCCTGATCTAACAGACTGATTTGGTTGGAACAAACTTTATCGGGAAGCTCTTATAATGTCGAACATGTACAGATAGAAAGTTCATCCAGAACTACCGAGCCTTTTTTCCTATGAAATTTTTGATTGGGATTTTCAAGAATATTTTTAATTAATGAATGATTAAAGGAAAATGACTGAAATAATAAATGAACAAATGAGTGAATACATGAGCAAATTAATAAGAAAATAAGTAAATGAGTGAATGAATGACTGAATAATTGAATGAATGAGTGAATGAATATGTATTAACCGTTGAAAAAAGTATATTTGAAGTAATTAAAAACTAAAGCTAAACGAGAAAGAGAGAGAGAGAGATAGCTAGATTATAAATTTGAAGTTGGGTGTATACGTTAAAGTAGGCTGGTATAGTTCTAGAAAGAACGTCTTGTTAAAATAGATATGAAGTGTACCCACGCCAAAACTTATTAAGTTAGTTTAATTTTTTTTATTAGTTTAAAATGTCTTCACAGACATGACAAAAAAACTCACGAAATTAACCTTGAATGTGTTTGATATCGTTTTGATAATAATTAATATTTTATGTACAAAATAATAAGTATTATATGTACATATTATTTGTATAATTATGTTGTTGTTTAATTTAGTTTTTTATAATTATTTATCTTTAAAAAGGTATATTTCGAAACTGAGGTATAGCAACTGTTACAAAATAAAATCGATGTTGTTATACAGGAAAATTAGTTTACTTCGAAACGACCAACTGTTTGTTTTTCTTTTCTTTTTTTCTAATCAAGTAAAATAGTTATACCTGACAAATCTTCCGTCATAGTACACTAATAGATATAAAACTTTTCAATAGACTTTTCAGTTTTTTTCACTAGAAGCGAAATTTTCTTTTTTACGGTTTTTTCTTTTCTTTTTTTTATTCTTTACCAGTGTAGTGTGCCATTAAGATATTTATATTCAGCGCGTATTAATATTCAGTTTGACGCTTTGACAGTATTTTTTAAAGTAAGCTTGTTTCACTTTCTCTTCACAAACTTTGAAAGATAAAATGCATTATTTCGGGATCATATCCGCACATCCGTTCTGAAAAAAAGTTCGCCAATGGGAGAATCCTTGTTAACGAGTAAAAATACATCCGCACAGTGTCAAAAGCAAAATGACCCCTTTAAATATATTTTTTTTTTTTTTTTGCTCAAAGAGGAAATAGAAAATCTTGTCTTTTGAAATTTTTGGGATGAAAATATGCTTTATTCTTTGAGAAAATAAATTTTAAAGAAGGGACTACAATGGATAAAAGAAAATGCTTAGGTAAATGAAGCAAGTTAGAAAATCCAGAAAAAAAATGTATACATAAAAAATGTATAAGATAGTTCGGGGGAATACGCGAGTTTGTTAATAGAACTTTTATGCTTCGATAGATTGAAATACTGAGTCACTTCTGTGAAGAGTCTGGTCCGACATTGGATGTGGCTAGTGAATTGATCTGAATTAATCGTCTTTAATCGGCGTTATTTTTGGATCTCGTGAGCATTCACCGTGGTGAGTACAAATGTTATAATATTCCGTTCCTCATATTTAAAGTTCGTAAAAGTAGTTTTTATTTTAAATAAGATATTAGTAATATAAGTGAATTACGTATTATGTTATACATACGATGCCTGTAGAAGCGGCCATAATACTGTAGCAATAAGGAAATAAGCGTGTGTGGCGTCTTTCCCTTATACTTGAGGGAAGATACCACAAGGTTGAAAAATAAATGAAATCTTTAAACTGCTTTTTTTTTGTTGTTGTTTTATAACATAGAAAATGACAATTCTTTTCTGTCTTCTAAGCCACACCACCCAGTATTTACATCCACTTGATCGCTCGTTTTTCAAACCATTGAAAACATATTGCTGACAAGCCCTGAACTCCTGAATATAGAACAAGCCAGATCGTAATTGTCAATACATCAGTTTGGATGTCTTCTGAATGCAGCATGGAGGAGGCAGCCATAGTAGGAAATGGTACTTCTCGGTTTTCAGCTACTGGGATTTACTCCAATAACCCACCAGTAATAACACAGCATGCGTTTGCTATTTCGAATGGTTACAGTACAGCTGTAGGTTCCACAAGTGGAAAATGTGACATGACTACACAAGCAGTTGTTTCCACCAGCAGCGCTAGTGGCAATGTACTATCACCATCAGTTGCCTTCACCAGCACAGAACACGGGATTTAATGTCAAGAAGCAATTAGCCCTATTCCTCAGATCAGGAAACGTAAAACATCCGCGCGTATAAAACAAAAGTTAGAAGTTTTAACTGAAGCAGAGAGGAGAGCAACTATGCGGGAAAGGCCCGAGGAAAGTTGTAAAAGGCGGGTAAGGGCAAAACAAATAACAAGAAACCTTTAAAAAAAACAGACGAAAAAGAGAAGTGTTAGCTTGCCATCCTCAAGTGAAGAAATTCCTCCAGATATCACGGATAAGTTTTGATGAGATTAATAATGACGATTTTTGGGCTGTGTGTAAAGGGAACTTTTATGCTAAAAAAGGTCCCAAGTGTGATTGGATTCAGTGCATAGAATGCAACAAATGGTTGCACGAAGATTGCAATGATAATCATTTGCACTGAGTAAAATGCTGTGTAGGCTATCAGTCGAACCTGTGCTGTTGTTACTTTAGCAAACTATTTATGAAAGAATTTATTTGTTTTGTTTTTCTATAGTTTTTATTAATTCACATTTAATTTTGTAATGTTTGTCTTATTTTCTTATTTATTGTGGTGGTGTTGCATTGCCACATTTAAAAGACTTTCATTAACATTAAATTTCTTATTTATTTTCATACTGAGAAGAGAATAAACTGGTAGGCATAACCAATTAAATATTGCAAAGTAAAGTGGGGTTTTTTTTCGGTATCCTGTTATTCCAATTTTCAATGTACTAATGAAAAAATCCTTAAATGTGCTGACTTTAACCGATTTACTACGCATGTATATATATCTATTCTTAGAGCTATTCAATAAGCTTCCTGACCCCAAAAAATGTTTTAATCTAATCCGAAGTTAGTATTAGAACTGTACTACTCAAAATTTTGTTTGCTCAGGAATATGCTTTTGAAACAGCACCAACGCATTTACCCAGCAAATTAATAAATAGAATATGCAAATCCAGCAAAACTCGTTTAAGACGCTGTTGAAGGGACCAGCTCAAAAGCGCCTTAAACGGAGAAATGTTTTACAGGTGAAATAAAAAAGGGAAAAGAAAAAACGAGAAAAAGAAAAAGATAGAAACGAAAATCAAGAAACCATATACTAACGAAAAACACTGTAGGGGACCACTTCATTGAAGTTACTACTTTTAAGGTCAATGTTTATTAAGCAACCAAAAATGAATGTAGCGGAGCATAGTGAAATAATTTTTCACATAATTAAAGGTTGCCTTTTATTTTTAGATTTATGGCACAAGGATTTTCTACTTTTTTCACAACTCACGTCTTTTCAGCTTGCTTTACTTTTAGCTGCAGCAGTATGGACCCTTAAACGGCTGTAGAATGATTTTTTAAGTGTAGCATAAAAAATACTGCATATTTTAAGCTGAAATTTTGGAAACCTTTAGAAAAACTCATCTAAATTGAATTTTCATTAAAATATAATATGGTTTCAGATCAGATCATATTTTTTTCAAAAATTAATTTCATAATTCATAAAAAATAGTAAATTGATATTTTCGACCGTGAAAGTCACGTTTTTATTGTTAAGTTAGCTCATATTTTTATATTAAAATAATACAATCTTTGCTATACCCATGGTAGTTTCGATAGTACATGCAAAAATATCACAAAACTTGTTTACCATCACAATTCGTGTTTTTCTCAATTTAATACTGAAGCAACGAGTGAACAGAACTGCACGAAAATTGATATACAAAATTACATTTTGATGCTGAATACAAATATGTTATGAGAAAGGGAGGATATTATTCAAAGTTTTTTGGTTGATGTTCATTTTAAGAGGAAGACGACCCCTTGATAAAATTTTAATAGTAGAGCTTTATAGAAAACATTATTCTGAATAAACTGAGCTATTTCATGTGTCTGGTGTGAATAATGTCTCAATACGTAAAAGTGTTTCTTCCCCCCCCCCCTTCCCGTACACCAGTAAAATGCATATGAAGTAAGATGAGATATTTAATGGAATTGTGGGAAGCACAAAATCCTTTTATCAATTGATCATTTTGTATACTTGACTACTTTCGAGAATAGTTATTTATAATTTTTCCATTCAAACAAAATAAACATAGACGTTTCTTAAAATTTTGAATTTTCAAATAAAGAAAAAGTTGGGGGGAGTTACGATGCAGAAACATTTGCATTCATAACAAACTAAAAATTAAAACATTAAACAGCTAAAAGCATCTCACGTAGGATAAATTCAAAACCTTTGCATCTTTTAATTAGGTATATTTGAAAAATGTATCTTGAATTCATAAAAAACAGTCACAACTACACCTCGGGGGGGGGGGGGGGGTTACATTATCGCTCTTATTTTTAAAGACTTAATATTTTTAGCTGCTTTCAGCGGTTTTAAACTGTCAGTGATTGGTCTAAAAAGGTCTGTAAACAACAGCAAATATATTATTAATTGAAATATTCATTAAAATTCATTAATTCACTGCATAAAATATTTAGCAGTCAACTTGTTTTCATATCCATAAATAACTTTGTTATGCTTTTGCGAAAGACATCTTTATCTTAAAACAAGTTGATACCACCTTTGTCACTTTAATTTAAATGCAAATGAAGGATGTCAGAATTTGAGATGACTCTTCTCCATGCATGACATTACAACATTCTGTTGCCAAGTATAAACTCTTTTATTCATTACGAAACCATTTCCATTTAATTGTTTCCGAGGTCTTAACTGAAATACCAAATTTAAATTAAAAATGTTAATTTTTTCATCAAAGCAAATAAAAATGTCAGCTATGGTGGGAGTAAACCACTGGCAAATGTCAAATGATCGATTATGAAGATTACTTTTTGTTGTCAACATGAAACCGTTCCTGACTCCAATCACGTGACCATTTGGTGAGTTAAATGTCCTGTCTTTTAGGTAAGTGAACTTTCAACATCGGTGATTTTTCACAGATTTATTTGAACTGCTAGTAATTTTAATGTCACTGTGGTAAAGTTAAAAGGAACGAAATGCAGAGCGCCTCTCATATTTTGACCACAATTTTTTCTTTCACCCTGATGATCAGTCTCTATAATGCGTCTAATAAAAGGCGCAGTATGTCTATAATTTTATGTCGGAGAAATATCGTTGAAAGGCTCAAACTTGCAAAAGAAACTGCATGTATGTGTTTCATGGTAAAATGCACTTTGTCAAAGCATGAAGAATTTTACCACTTACCCACTTATTTATTCATTGATTAGCCCCATAACGCATTTTCCCGTGTCTGACACGGCTGAAAGTGCCCATGCTTTGCACGGCCACGAGATTTTTCGCCCATGCCCGTGCATTATTTTACGTCTAATGATCGTCGGAGATCCGTTCACACTTTGTTTGCATAATTTTTTCTCTATGTAACTTTTACAACCCCCCCCCCCCCCGCTCCCTAGTCACCCCCACCCCACAACCTGAAATTGCACAAAGAATAACTTACACTATACTAGTGTTACAGCAAAAAACTTGTGCTTTAAGAGGTTAAAGGGCTTCTTTCTGACCCTTAAACATGCGTTTGTTATCAAATTTGCATATTTTATTATGTAATATTGATATACACATATATATAATGTCAAAGTTACTTTCAATATGATACTTTTTTTTTTTCAAATTTCTATATCAATACAAAGCAAAAGGTTTCGTATTATCAGTCATATAAAAAACTCGCTTTACCTCACACTTTCCAGTGAAAAATTTATCATCTTTCATTTAAGGAGCCGACAACAAATTTAAGAAAAAATATGATATTTTCGATCATCGTGCATCACAAAATGCTTTATTTCCCAAAAGCGTGTAGAAACTTGCTATGGCCATAATAATTCCAAACATTTAGATAAAACTATCACACACAATCATGAAGTATTTATTTCTAAAATTCCAATTTCCCAAGCATGTTTGTGGCCTTTACCACGTAGATATTTGCTAAAAAATTTTACCAAACTTCCGGAAAGGTTGAGAACATCCATGGGAACCATTATACTAGTTCCTAACCTTTACGTATTTATTTATTTATTTAATTTATTATACTTTAAAATTTTCACGTTTCCACAGAAAAGATGTCTGTAATTTTGCATAAATTCCTAAAGCAAAAGAAAGCAAAATCAAATGCTGATTTGCTACAATAAACAGAAAGTAATAATAATTCGTGTATATTTCCATTTAATACTAGTTTTAATTTGCTTACCTTTCCGGCAAATACATATACTTTTATCATGATATGGAAGAGCTAATAAATTCGTCCAAGCATTTCTATGACTGATAAATATTCATGAATACGTTAGAGGCACGAATCAATAAGACGATAACTAAACTCTGAGAAATGGTGAAGATTTAATTACTTCAATTTATAGTAATTGGGGAACTTTGATTTTCACTCAACGCATTAGCGGTTGAATTGACTTTATTTACATTCCAGGAATTTATTGTATAACTAAGAATTAACGAAATACGTTGGTATTGGTTTACCTGAATTACTTTATTAGACCACTTTCACGTAAAAAAGTGAAAAAAGGCTTAATAAATCGTAAAAATATAGCTAAAATTAAGAAAAGTCAAAAATAAGTTAAGTAATTAAATAAATATTGAAAAATAATTTTAAAAAAAGAAATTAGGGTTTTGAGATGAGGAAATTGTGCCTCTGGTGATCTGTCTTTGAAATCGAAAGGGTCTTTCTTTGCATTGTTTGCACTCAAAAGATCTGGGTGAGGACATCTCATTCCCATATTTTACTTTTTAATTTGAACAAATTTTCTTTCAATTTTGAGCAGTTCAAAAAATTTAACCTTTAGTGCCTATGGGGGAATATGAAGCAAATGGTATACACTCTGGATATAAGATCCAAGTGCCGATGCGCAAGTGTATAGGAAGGAGCTCTCAACGTGAAATTCTTTTGATTTGAACCCCCTTTTCACCTACAGTTTATTAAAGTATAACATAGAACCATATTTTTATCAGTTTACTTGTATACCTATCTCATCGCTTTCTTCGTTAAAGAAATTACAAAACACACACACAGAGATTAAACCAAGCGCTTTTTAAAGCTAAAAAGAGGTCATGAAATCATAGCTTGAGGGTTAGTAAAAAATATTCAAAATAATATTGAGACACCAGAAGAACCCAGTAAGACGAGTGAAGAGGTGAACATTTTAGGACTTTTTCTTACATTATAAATAAAGTAAAGAAAAAAACAAAAATCCTAATGTTCTCTTCTAAGCGCGAAAGTGAAGTTTATGAAGAAAGAAAAGAATAGGAGAAACCGAGGCAAGTAAAAATAGTAAAATATATTGTCCATATGAAAATCTGCGAAGAATCTATGCGTAACAAATATGTGAGAGAGAAAATATTTATGCCTGTTATGTTGCCAAAAATATGACATCAATCCTTCGTATTTTTTAAAAGTGAATTATGTGAAGTAGAGGTTTAAGAAGAGCATCAGTTTATGCAAAATGCAAAAATAAAGGTAGTTTTTGTTAATTAAAAAGCAGAAAATGAAGAAGTTTGATTGAAATACACGATGGAAATCAAAATAATCACCCCAAAAAACTGATAAGTTTATCTAGGCTTTGGCTGTTATAAATCATGCAGTGACTGCAGTATCCTTGATTAATAACGTTACTCAACCTTTCAATATTAGCAAACGAAAGATATTAGGAAATAAATATGTAAGCAATAATATCTTGGTAAGCCCGCAACAGTGAAATATATCATACAAAAATGATAAATCAGAGAATCGTCGATCATTTGTCATTTATTCTGATGCGATATCTTTTCAGCTTAAATGCATACAGTTATGCACTGACAGATATTAAAAAAAGAAAAAAAAGACTTTTACAATACAATACATAGGCGTGTGCAGTGGGGTAACACGGCTCTCCTGGTACCCCTATTAACACATAAAAACAAATGCTAATACAAAATTGACATTTATTTTATTTTATTTTATTCACTTATTTATTTATTTATTTATTTGAGTTTTAGATTTATTAATTTTATTCTTCAGATGCATTTAAAATGCTTCTTATCGCTTATCTCATCTAAAGTTTCCATGGAGGTGCACCTGTTATCCCATCTGTAATCTCAATTCCCGACACACTGCTACACCATTTCTAAAGGTTCGCTCAAGCTCATGACACCATAACATAATTTCATGTAAAGTTAAACTCATTGAAATATTACTACATCTAAACCAGTGGTGCGCAAACTTTTTACATTTGCGACCCCCTATTTTGTGTAAAGTTTTGTCGCGACCCCTGGGTAGACAGTAGACGTTTTGGTTAATCGTCAACGAAGTTACATTGAAATTCTTTCTAGGATTTGCTGTTACAGGGTGTTTTTAAAAAAAGAATCGTGACGTCATCGATTGAAATAACGCCTTTTTAAAATAGCGCACCAAACTTATAAACTATCATTAAAATGTTATAAAAAAGTTGTTACATCATAAAAATCAATTAATGAATCAACACATAATTTTATGAAACAATGCTTTATTTATACACATGGGTATAAATATTTTTTAATGACAAATACTTTTAAAAAACTATATCACAGGAAGTCAATGTAAGGTACGTTGCTTGCAAAGAGCTCATGATTGCGTCTATGTTCGGATCTGCATTGGAAATCGCAGGCCGTAAGTCATCCTTTGGATCCAATCGAGATCGAGATTTTCTTTTAATTGATACTAACTTTGAAGAGCCGGATTAACACGAGTAGGTCGATGCAAACTGAATCAAAATATTGATTTCTTTTCTTTTCAAATTGGCATATTCGCTTCCAATCGATAACCAAAATTTTTGTCACCGTTTACAACATAAAAAATCATCCGATATGTCTTCCGAAAATCTTCCGATATATCCGTTCTTTGAAACGAATAATTGTAGATTTTTCATAAATTTGATTTTTTTGAATTTGGCAACCCCCAAAAATTTGCCCCCGCGACCCGAAGGTGTCGCGACCCCTGCGGGGGTCGCGACCCATGGTTTGCGCACCGCTGAGCTAAACAGCTGAAAAAATGCACAATAAGCACGCGATATCATATTAAATTTTATAAAATCGGGAGATTTTAACTTGATTAGGAGACAAATTCATACTTCTTACACTGGAAAACAGTCTATAGTTTGAGAAGTGGTCTGTGCATCTAAGACAATTCAACATTAATATAAATACTTCAACAGCGCTGTTCCTTCTACATAAGATTTTATTCCATGTATTAATTCCATGGATTTTATTCCATGTTTATTCCATGTCCATTTTAATACATGATTTTCATTAAAAAATATGTATTCATGGGTAAACTTGAATCGCTCTAACGCAGTGACAATAGAACGAAATTTCACCTGCTTTCCACATCAAAGCAAATGGAAGCAATGCGTCAGGAGCTGATCCTATCATACTAATAAAAGGGATTTGGCGAGAGCCCTTAATGTACAACATACATTTTAGGATGCCAATTTCCAGAAATTTATGTTTTCAATTATTTAATATTGTTTTTTATCTTTATTTTTTCAGTTTTCTTAGTTATGACAAATGAAACAACTTCTAATTATGTTCTTATGGTGAAAAAATAGCTTGGCGTATAAGTTACCGAAATAGAAATTTCCCCGGGATGTACATTTTTAATCATGACGCCAGTAATAAAGAATGGTTTTAACTTCTTCGAAACAGCAGAAAATAAAAAAAAAACCTATAAAGAACCTCCAATTAAACCTTTTTTTTTATTTGGTTTTTTTGTGCAGTAAATTAAATTTTCCTTAAATGTGTATGCACAGCCCTAAAATTAAAAACTTTTATTCAAGCATTTAAATTAGTCATTTTTACAAATTAAAATACGAATACACGATTAAGTAGAAAGAGAATAATAACAAAAAACGTGTGTGTGTGTGTGTTTTGTGTTTTTGTAGCAAGTTATTTTACATTAATGGAAAGAAAACTGTTATGACTTTCGACACCTTTTTTTATAGTGTAAAAGCAAGTTTTTATGGAAATTAATTAGTTATGGGAAATAATTTAGATGCATTTTAATAACATGAACAATTTGACTTACATTTCCATTTAAAACTGATTCAAATTATTTGCAATGTTTTTACATGGTTGAACGTTATTAATAACGATGCAGAATTCATAAAAAAAATGCTTTAAAGACTTTTTAGCCGAGCATTGCTAGATTACTTTATTTATTTTTTTTTCTTTATTTATTTCAATTCGTTCAATTTTATTTTAGCTTTTTATGTTTTTTATTCTTTTTATTGTCTCTTTTAATGATTTGTTGGGCAATTCCAAGTCAATGTTCCAAGGCTCAGTTCAAAAAACTTAGCGGACCTCATACTGCCGTGGATCTGGATTAGCATCGTTGTTTTATTTAATTGTAGGAATTTTTGACAGTGAAAAAAAATCTTACCTTTTTTCCTACGCAGTCGTAATTGGTATTGAACATTTACCATAACTTAGATTTTTTTTTCGTGTGTTGCGTTATTATGTATGTATTTATGAGTAGGCTCAACAAAAAAAAAAGAAAATTTGAGTTCTGTAAATTGGAAAAGGCAACTTATAGGACGTTTAAGTAGTATAAATTTGTGTACCTTAAAGATAAGTTGATATTGGCATTATGTAGAGTAATTATTATTTCAGCATGTGTAATAAAATGTTCATAGGCTTTCTTGAAAAATATATTTATGTTACAAGATTGAACTTATAAGATAAATTCTTAATGAATAAGTTTCTTCCGTTCCTTTTTTTTTTTTTTTTTTGGCCGGATTTGCCATGTTTTTTTTCGCTGTGGAAAAAACTTACTAACTGTGTGATTCAAATTCTAAAAATATTGTACATTAGTTTGTTACTTCTCATTTCCACAACAGATGGCACCACATATATACCCTAGTTTTCCTGCGTTAAGTGTATAAAAATGGCACTTTTTAAATTTACTTTTTCCTAATTTTTTTTTCTCAAACTTTTTAGTGTACATAAATCTTCTAAGATCAAAAATTTCATCTTTCTGGCTAGTAGAACAACATGTGGAAGTTTTGTCTCAATTTTCTTATTGCCAGAAAATGCTCAGGAGTGAAAAATATTCTTTTTCTTTCGAAATAACAGATAATTAGAATTTTTTATCATCAAATAATATGGCATGTGGACAAATAAACCATAGTTTTACGTTTTTCTGATATGTTTTGTTTTTATTTTATTTTATTTTTATTTATTTTTTTTTTTAGTAAAACTTCAGTGGCCAATCATGTTGAAAATCTGTAGTAACGTCACTATTTCTTTTACAAACTTTTAAATAATAATGAATCCATCTTCTAATAAGTCTATACTAAGTTGTAAATTTACATCAGTAACTGCGTGAACTAAATTAAAATACATGGTTATATCTTCCTTTAAATATTCAATACTGTCTTTATTTTCGGCACGAGATTATATTGTGTTATTACGGGTCAATGTTTTCCCTCTTCTCGCGAGTTTATAGACATATATTTGTTTTAGTTATAAATTTCAAAATAAGGTTCTGTAACAAATTTTGAAAAACATCTGCTGGGAATTCTAGAATCATACTCGTAACTTGTACACTCACATTTACAGTAGTATTTTGCATCACTTATCGGACTCTTTGTAGAGAGTGGTAACCGATAATACATGATCTCCTATCCAAATTGCATATGTTTTATAAGCGTAAAATAGGACTAAATAATTCATAGAGAAATAGACAAGAAAAAAAGATATTGTTAAAAATGTTTGAAAAGGGGGTTATGAGAAGAGGCTAATTGGTTCACTGTCTTGGATGCCTGTGTTTATTGGTCTGTTTGTCCGTCTGTTCATCTCTTCCTCTGTTCTGCCTTTGGCGCCTATATTTCCATCACGGTTACCTCTGCATAAGCGTTTGCAGGGTAAGCCGGAGGTTGGATCTAGGCCAAACCTCCCAGAATTGATAGGGTCTCATTTTATACTTCCCTTGATAGCCATTTCTGAAAAATAAGCAAGAAAATCACATTACGTCTTGCACATCCATCCGATCCTCCCCCCCCCCCCTTTTTACGAACATGGACTCTGCGAGTAAGAACTTTCTGAACTTAAGTTTTGTGCACATTAGATGCTTCGAGTAGTGAACTGCAAGGATGATCTGCAAAAACTACTGATTTGTTTCGTTTTCGATTAGTTATGCTAGTACATTTAAACTAAATGTTTCATATTTCGCTTTGTATATAATTATAAATAAAAACGATTTTTAAAGTTAAGTATGTCTAGGTCATTTCAGAGTGAGTTCTTCAATACTTAATTTCAGGAATAGATGTTGATATTCTGCATAAGACGTATTAAAGAACAGACACAACCAAGCATAGAACAAGGTAAGCATTTATTTTTGCTTACTTAATTCAAATTATTTCGAAGGCTATTCGTCTTGAGATACATTAAAACAAAAAGTAAAATTTCAAAAGTAGGGCTCTGCCTTTTAGTGTCTTAATGCGAGTATAAAATAATTCAACTTAGTTTTATGTACCTTCATGGTATTTAGCGCAGCAAAGGAAAGCTTTTCACGAAGAAAAGAACTTTGTGTAAAAATGTTATCACATGTGATAGTATATCTGACATATAATGTAATTTCCCATTCCTTTTACTTGCAAATGGTCAGAAGTACGATTGTGCTTGATATCAAGTTAATATGGTGTTCATCAGCTAAATAATTACTTTTTTTTTGAAAAAAACAACATGGGTAGGTGAAACCTTTTCTATGTTAAAATGTCATTAGTTTCCCGTAGAATGTAATTAAAGAGCAAAGAAAGGAATAATATATATAATTTCAAATTAATGTCAAAATGTAGTAGGACGTTTAAGCTCGATTCTCGGATTGATATCACACTTGAAATTTTCGCTGTCGCTGGGATCGGAGTATGCAGCTGCAATCGGTTAAATTTCTACAACAAATATTCGAAATAGAAATCACACCAATCACGACATGTGTACGTGTTCACTACACTCTGTTCACGTGAACACTGGGAACTGACCAATAAGAGTGGACAAACAACAGCACCACAAAGGGTGAGAACCCCTTAGAAACAGTCTATACACAACCTTACTATCAGGAGGTTGCGTGTCTTTGCGCCTAATGATTTTATTGTAAATATTTCCTTCAATTTATAAATGTATTTGTATAGTGAAATAAAAGTTGTGTATTAAAAAACATATGAGTTTAAGCAGTAACCTTAACTAGGGGTCGCAACAGCTTCTTACACTGTCATTTCGAGTCAAATGACTTACTTTGACTTCGACATAAGTGTGACATCACAGATACGGTACCACTTTATCCCTTAAGTTTAGAATTTTCAAAGCAACGAACATGTAAACATTTTTAAACATGTAAAAATTGAAAAGAAAGCCTACTGTTTAGGCCGCTTTGTACGTATTTTTCACATTCCTCTTATGATTTACCTTGAAATTCTTCCTCACCATCTGTGAGGAACGAACGCGTAATGCGTAACAGTACTGTATTCAAAAGCCGCGGCATTTGTATTATCTATTTAGGAAAGAAATGAGTGAATTATGTTAAAAAGAGAAAGGGCATGACAGTTTCATAAAACAAATCCTAATGCATTCTAATCCCATCCAAACTAAATCTGCATCATTATTTAAATATTCGTTGAATTTGTTTTGTTTTATAAGAAAGAGTAAAGTGATTTTTTAAAGATATTCCTATCAGTTTGATCGTTGCTTCAAAGATACAGTTGCTGACTTTATTTTCTGTTTGCATCCAATGGCTTATGGGTTGCCTGATGACATTTTCCCCATTTAACACCTAAAAAAGGATATCAGTTGCTTTTTCCTGAGGTTTGTAAGTATTTGTATATGTATAAATATATTTTTTTCTTAGAATTGGTTCAACAGTTGACTATTACTATCTCAAAACACATGGTTGAACTAAATAATAAATTTACTTCTAATAAACATAGACCATCATTCTATAATGTATTATAATTTAATGTGAACTGTTAACAATTTATTTTATTTGATGATCTAAGTGACACTTGCAACGTTAATCATGTTTGAAACCTAGATTTATAAAGAATAAAAAGTGTAATTAATTTTCGAGTTATCTCATACATTTATATCTTTCAAAACTCATCTCAAATATGTTTTAAGTAAACTTCTTTTAAAAAGTTCAAAAAAAGCCCTTTAAATATTTGCAGTTTTCTTTCTACTTGGTACTTCTGGAAATTATATGCAATTAAATTACAAAGTTCATATAAGGAAGAAAATAGAACTTTGACAAGAATAATAGAATGCTCGAAACAGTTACTGGTGGAAGCCGAAATTGTCACTGTTTAAAAATAGGTATAGTTTTCAAAGTAAATCCTCAGAAATAAAGTACTATTCGCTAATCAAATTGTTGTAAGAGGTTTAACAAATGTAAATTTAAAACATCAATGTTTATATAACATCCTTTGCGCTTTGAAAATAAAAGGCCAAGTCTGCCTAATACAAGCATTGAAATTCCGCAAGATAAGACACAAAAATGAGTTTTAATTAAGTCATTGTAACAGCATAATAGATTAAATAAATCTTTAAGATGTAACTTCGGCATAAGATGACTTTCGAAAAAAGATGTTAAGTGTGCAAGAAATATCTACAATCAAAATTAAACCAGTATTTAACTGAAATATCAGCTATTTCTGCATTAAAATAGATGCTTTATTTTTTGAAATTATATGTATATATATATATAATTTTTTTTTTAATTTTCATACGTCTTTGGGTAATAAATTATTATGCTTCAAAGTGTAAAACTTGTTCACATTTTGGAAGAAAAAATAAACCTGAAAGCATTAGGCAATAGTGATATTATTTTAATTTGAAGCAAGCCGCTGTTTCCCGAAAACGATGACTAAAGTTTTTGCGTTACTAAGTAAGCGTACGTTTTGTTCCTTAACTAAACTATTTGAAAACTCCCTTTTTTAGTTTTTTGTTGAAATAACATTTGATCTCTTATGAACAGAAATCATTTTGAAATTTTGATACATTTCTCCTTTAAAATAGGAAATTTTGTAAGAACGCTGAAGTTTAATCCTCGAAATTAACGAAATGGACAAAGAGCGGGCAAGTCTGGGAATAACCGACTATATCATCTTTGCTCTCATGCTTCTGATTTCTTCAAGCATTGGTGTAATTTTTCGATTCTCTGGAGGCAAGCAAAAGACAACAGATGAATATTTGCTGGCAGGAAGGAACATGTCCATTTTGCCAGTAGCTTTTTCTCTCATGGCCACCTTTCTCTCTGCCATCAGTGTCATCGGTATGCCGTCTGAAGTCTATAAATTTGGGATTCACATGGTTTACGTTAATATCGGCACAATCATTGCTATCGTAATCTCATCGTACTTCTTCTTGCCAGTGTACTTCCAAATGCAAGTTTCAACAGCATATGAAGTACGTACTAATTCATTCTTACTTCCTTAATATTTTGCACTGCGTCTTACAAATAACTACTATTATGTATAATAAAGGTCAAAGTTTAAATGTTTCATCTAAAATAAGGAAACTATTGTAGAATACACAGTGTGTCAAATAATTTTTAAGACTAGGTTTAGAAAATATAATAGAAACTAGTAATTTTTTTTTTTTTTTTTACGTATTTTTATTCAAAATAAGCTCCTTCGGCTTCAATACATTTGTTACAGGGGTTTAACAAGGATTCGAATGCCTGTTCCAGCTCACATTGTGGGACTGCCTCCAAAGCTCGCGTCGAAGTGGCTTGTCACTTCACAAGTGTCAATGTCATCAAAGTAAAATAATAATAATAATAACAACAAAGTAACCTAGATTTTGGCCATGCGTACAATGTTTAAAAACCTTAGTTAGCTTTTAAACTGAATTTTTAAATAAGAAAAAAAGGATTCGGTTTTGAATTCAATTTAATTCAATTTTTACTCTATTGATATTCAGTTTGTTGATTATTTTAATGCCATTTAAAAAAAAAACTTTTAAAAGTTATTTTAAATATGTTGCATTTTTTTCCACTTACAGAACTAAACTTTTATCGATACGTTCAAACTTTTTTCTACTTTCTCCAAATTTAGTATTTAGAAAGAAGATTTGGAAAACTTACTCGGACAGCGTGTTCTTTCATATTCATCGTTCAAATGGTAAGTACAAATCAATTAAAGCTTTCTATATTCTGAAATTAAAACAAAATAAAATGGCTTTTAAATACTTTCAAAATATAATATTCTAAAACATATTTCACTCTTAAAAGCTAGTTCTTTTACTTTTGGAACTCTAAAAAAGATAATTAATGTGAAATGGCGATTATTTATAGATATATCATAAAATTAAGGAAATGCATTCAAAGAGATTTCGATGCCTCTGATAGAAATATGTTAGCATTCCAAGAAAAAAAATAATGTTACAGCAGAGCCTCCAATACTAGGTGCCCTCCGATATAGCGCTTCAAATCCATACGCATTTCTGCCGCAGTTTTTTTACCTGTGTCTGTTAGAGGGTAGTCGTGTCTTGCTCATAATACTGCTTTTATAAGTAGATCGATATGGCGAACAGGGGCGGACTGGCCCACCGGGACGCCGGGACATGTCCCGATGCGCCCTATCATCTAGACACCTCCACAAAAAAAAAAAAAAAATTGCGACATTTTCCCCCTAATAATTTACAGTAAGAGAAATAAAATGAAATATTCTACTTTTAATCCGTGACGACAAAATCTTGATTTAAAAGAAAGATAAACGACTTTCCCAATCAAAACCACATTTGTGAAGGCTTTAGGACGTATAGCTTCAGGGATACGTTTTGGTAATGCGCGGGGAAGGGGTGAGGGGACAGTCGAGAATATAAGTGTTATGGTATGTAGTTCTAGTATGAGGATCCGCGAACACATCCCGAGGGTCGAAGTCGAGGCGCCCGTTTTGGAATATGGATTCCCTTCCCTAAGTAAAAGTTTGACTAGTCACATGGGTGCTCACCGGAAGGGGGGAGGTCACAGCGCAGACTGCGTCATTGAGATTTTTTTGCTAGGGAGGTCGACTTTTTGGCCAATTTGTTGGGTTGTCGATTTTAAGGGGCTCCGCAGTTTTTTAGGGGGTTGGGTACACCAACGCTCTGAAAGGGTGGGCAATTCTACTAATCATAAGTAACGTATGAAAATAAATAAAACTAGTGTACCTGCATTTTGCATAGCCCTTGTTTTTAATATAGGGCACTGCGGAGTATTGATAAAGCTTCATAATGAACAAACTTCTAATTATTTTTGAAGTTTGTTGCTAAATTTCGTGGCGCCCTGTGAAGATTTCTCAGATCCTCGGCACACAGTTTGGGAATCATTGCTTGTAAGTAACATTGAAAAACGTGAATGAAATTTTGTCGACCCCATTTCCTGCCTTATAACATGTTTCATTTTGTGATGTTGGGTGGAGGCGGGGGCCAGGGCTGGTGGGGGGGGGGGAGCACGTACACAGTGTAGACAGACGCGAACATACGAGCTATATTCAAATTTAAAAAGGCATATCGGTGGTGTTCAGTTAAAATAAAACACGGGGATGCAGTTAATGCAGTAGAAACGAATTCATTTATTTTTTAAAAAGTTATGTCCTAAATTTCAATAAACAAGTGACACGACACTTCACTGGTAATAACTAATAAAAAAAATTAATGTAGAGAGATTTAAATGCATAAGGGGATACAGTGGGGTAAGGCGTTTCTACACTTTTCTATTAGGAGAAACTTTGCTTCCGGTACTTTATTTTGAGTTTTATTTGTTTTTAGTTTATTTCAAACTCTAGATTTCGCTCCAAACCATTCTAATTTGACTCAGTTCAAATCTAATTTTAGCTTATTTTTATTTTAAGATTCTGTATTTAATTTTAATCTAATTTAACCATTGCTTCGATTTTTATTTATTTATATTGATAACCAAAAAATAACACATGTTTTTTTATCGCAACTAGCAAAGTTAATATATATATTTATAGTATATCCATTTCATACAATTAGAATTACAGTGTTCGGTGATTTAAATCGAGTGTTTTACAATGGCTGGGACACCTTGAGAGAATGGAGGAAAACAGAGGCACTAAGAAGATTTTCAAGGGACAATGCCAGGGCCAGAGGAAAAAAGGAAAGCAGGTTAAAAGATGGGAAGAAGAGGTGGAAAAAGACCTTAAAAATCTAAATATCCGAAACTGGAATGAAAAAGCGAAAGACAGAGGGGCTTTTGAGGAAAATTGTTAGGGAGGCCATGGTCCAACATGGGCTGCAATGCCAGGAAGTTAGTTTTAAATCGTTGATTTAAGTCAAATGTTTTAAATCTGTGATTTAAATCAGTAATGTAAATCATTTTTTTAAAAATCATGATTTTTATCAAACATTTAAATTTGCCTGAAATTTATTATTATTTTTTTAAAAATAAATTATACAAATTTTATATTTCACAATAATCAATCGATATGATTATATTTATTAACACATAACTTTTAACGTGTCACTTACGTAACTAATATGCTAAACATTTTTTTTATTCATTAATAAAACTGTCTTAACCATTGCTCTAAATAAACTGTTGCCACAGAAACTTTAAAATGTTAGAAAAAAGAGATGTAATATGTTGTTGCTGTCGGTGTCCTCACGCGTGGTGAGGAAGAAAGGGTACGCTGCTTCTGAGTCTAACGGGGCCCTTGTAGGCAGGAGTCCTATTTCCGCCCCTTTGAAAGGTCTCTTAATTTTTTGAATCAGCTCCCAGTTGAGAGACCCCAGAGGTATCGTTTTACTTGGAGGACATTGAAGCCACGACCTATTTAACGCGCGCCAGCTCCCTTTAGCACACACGGACCGCAGCAACCAGCCGCGAGAGGTTGTCACCCTCCCGAACGCTGACCTTAATCAGTATTGCTTCGCTTTTGTTGTTCTGCGGGAGCCGAGTTTCTACCGACTGGCCCACTGCGGAATAATTTGCTAATAGAATGTAAGAAATAGGCTTTTAAGGGTCAAAGTAGATTAGTTTTACTCTTACTCCTACTTTCAGATTACATCAAAATATTAACTGCACATACATTGCTTGTTTCATATTTTAAATCCGTTACAAACACTAACTAAAAGTATCAAACTATAAATATTGTTTTTACATTAGATTCAAATATAACATTTCAGTGACACTATGTAAAGTCTGTCATTTTTAAATGTAAACCGATTGTTAGTTTTATTCTTTTGAATAGTGTTTCTGAATAATAATATGAGAACATTGCTAACAAATAAGTAATATATAAAATAATATGCAGTACAAAGTAGCAATTTTGAATTATTATTATTTAGAAGTGGTGTTTTTGAAACGGTGTATGTTTTGATTTACGCTATTCTATGTACAAAGCCCTCTTATGTAAATAATTTTTCTTCGAAAATTCAGCGAAAAATTAATTCTCAAATCAATTATTGTTGAAATTCTAAAAAACAAGAAATAACTCAGATTAAGTATTTCATTAAGGTGCCTGATTACTTGAACAAAATTGCTCCATTTTCGTTTTCTCAATGATGGTAAATGTGGTGCCTCTCTCCATGTGCCTAAAGAATAATTTTAACGGGCGTAGAAATATTTAGGGAAAGTAAACGAAAAAATTATACAAAAGTGCAGTAATGAATTTTTCTTTTTGTTGTAGATTCCTTTGTTCTTGTATTAATTAATAATAATTTTATTTCCACCTATTTAAAAAAGGAAAGGAAAAAAGAAACGAACAAACATAAAAAGTAAGAACAACCTTGTATTTTAATATAATCCTAAAATTATTTTTTTATTTAACTTATCTGTTTATTACAACTTATGTATTCCTCCAATCACTTAAACCTAGATTAGAATTTTCCAGTTAAAACAAAATTTCAAATACGACAAGCATAAGCAATTCATGCAAAACAAGCGAAGTTATGCCATGAAGTTATGACTTATTGACTGGTATTAGGAGTTGAAATTTTCTGAAGGAAGCATTAAAACCATGTGTCATGCAGATACCATCCTATATATACATGTGTGTGTGCCCTTTGGTTGCCGCCCTTTGGTTAGTTGGTCCACCGCCCTATTAGGGGTCCCAGTCCGTCCCTGATGGCGAAAGATTACTGAACTGAATGTTTAAATGAAATTAATTTTAAACATATCAGCAAACACTTTTTAGAATATATCTAAACTTGAATTTGCGATAAAATCTTGGGAAAAGGGGATTTAAATCAAGGATGTTTTCTAATTAGTCGATCTAAATCAATAAACCCTGTGTATTCGTGGTTTGCTTTATAAAGCATCTGGTGTATATTAAAGTATTTTTTATATAATCCATATGAATCATTAAATTAAATATCACATTTATAACACGAAGTTTTTTCAGCTCATTTTCGACACTATAACTATCAGTTTGGATTAAATTTAATCAATAGAAGTTTTTAGGGAAATTAAAATAGACTGAATAGTATGAAATTCACATTGTATACATATGTAAATAATTTTTAATCTACTGATGCAACAGGAAATGTTAAATATCAACATGGTCTACTTTTTTTTCATCATATACAATTTCAAAAATACTTTAGCTTATAATGAAAATAATATTTTTTATTGAAAACAAAACTATTTCACTCTTTTATTTTAAGAGTGAAATCGATTTGCGCTTTAAAATGCCAATTATAAATAAAAATGTTTTTACTTATCATATATTCAATTGCACTGACTTTTATAATTTTTCAGGGGAATAGCTTATTTTGGGTTTTCTACTGCCACGGGCTTCAGTGGCATCACATAGACTCGATATTATGTTTGATTTTGATTGTTTGAGATAAAGAAATCAACTGCGAAATAGTTGTTTCTTATTTTATTTTTTTTCAACATTTTCCCTCCTCCCAGTTTTTTTTTTTTTTTACTTCATTGTAGGTGGAAAATATTATTACACATTTGAGATAATTTATTAAATATCATTATACTTTTAAATTAAGTTAAGCTAATTACTGCAAAATTAAATTTCCGAGCGTATTTTTATTCTTGAATAAAAACATTTGTATTAATTCCACTCCAAAATATTAAATAGTAGCGCGAATTCAATTAATTAGTTTGGCCAAGAAATTAAAGGTTAAAGAATGGTATAAATTTAAAATGTTCATATGAATATTTACAAATATCATATTTTTTTAATTTGACTAAAACATTTAAGAAGTATGAACTTTTATAATATACAAAAACGAAACAGGATATGTGACATCAAAAATAAAACATGTTAAAAGAATAAAACGGCAGCCATTTAAAAACAATAACAATTCAAGTTTCAAAAAACACATTGAAGTAAGAAAAAGAATAAATACCTTATCAAGACAAAGCTGTTAGCTACTTTGTTCGCAATCCTTCGTCAGAAGGGAATTGATGAAAACGGATTTTTTTCAGTTCTTGAATCTCAAGTGCAGTAAGGCACAACGCAACACACCATAATTTTGATTAAAATCTAATTTAGGTTCTTTAATGTTAATAGAATAAACAACTAAATAAATAGAAATTCACAAACAACACCATAAAACCTTTAGCTGTCGCGTCGGGTCATATTGACCCAGATACAATTTTATGTTCCTTTCTTTTCTATAGATTTTATATGTTACATATTCTTACATTATATTGAAATTAAAACACATTGTTCTGCATTTTTTTTATACCCAATTTACTAAATTTTTAATTCGGGTCTATAGGACCCGACCTGACGAATTGTGTGATGTCTAGATAGGGGACAGCTCAAGGGTTAAGAAGTGAATTTTATGAGCAAGTCAGTTGCGCCACCTAGAGGAAAACTTTGAAGAATTCCGCTGCAGTTCTATATATATATATATATTATATATATATATATATATATATATATATATATATATTTTTGAAACATCCTAGCTACTGGATGTCACATTCAATAGACTTCTTCATTTTTAAGTGATAAACGAAAAGTAAAAACAAGACCCAAGAGCCGGTCCACACGTCTTTATTTCACCACATCTTTAGCGAAAATGTGCAACACAAGCTTTTGCCATATGTACAATTTCTTATTGCGCATGACACTTTTTCACTACCTTATATGGTAATGTTAGATGGATAGGGAACTGGAGTATGACGTAATGAACATTCTTGGCCCGTGGTAAAACTAATGGAATACCGCAATCAAAACGGAAACCTTTAGCTAAATTATGGAACAGTAATTAATAGTAATGATTTAAGTTAGCTTAATTTTAAATTAATGAAATATTAATTTTCATTGTTACATCCCCCCTCCCGAGAGGACTACACCCTATGCGTCCATAGGGTGGAGGACACTCGGAAGTAAACAGTATAACTTTTAGAAGAGCCCTTACTTTTGTATAACTCGAAATACCCAGGAATTTCCAAATTCCAATTCCCCATCCATCCAAACCAATATATAAAAAAAATAATAATATACAAATAAGTTTAATACTGATAATACAAGAAATAATACAGTTTTTCTGACAAGAGGAGACCGAAGTTTTGTCGTCTTATCATCGTGATTGCAATCACATCTTGAATTAACTTTCCGTTGTATACAATGGAAATAAAAAAAATATGTAAACAGAGAAAGAGAAAAAAAAATATAGGGCCCAAAAAACTAAAATACACAAAATTACAATCTACCTATAATACACTCTAGTACTCATAAGTATGAAATATTACACCACTCATAAATGAATAATCATCAAAATAAAAATTTATACAAAATACTTATAGATAAAGACCTTAGTTACATTACATAATTTCTGTTGAGGTGCACCTCTTCATATCGAAACTTTACTCAATATTTACAACAAAATACGAATGTTCTTACAATCATTATAATCATATAACACATAAACAGTTTGACCGCTTAGTTAACTTAAACATAATATTATAACAAATATACTTAAATCCCTAAATATTATACTTCTACCACATAAACATCAACATCTTCACTTTATTACTTATTTTTACTGACTCTCAGATCAATTTCAAACTCAACAGCTATAATTCACTGAAAGTAAACAAACATTTCTTATATGATCATTTTTTACTCTCTTATAATTCTCAATTTGGCAGTTCTCCAAAATTCTTATCTCTATTCGGTCATCAAATAAAAAAATGTGATTATTTTACTACTTTTATGACGTAAAGAAATCTGGATGCTTGCTTGAATACAACAAACTTATCAGAGTATTGTTTTCTCGTGATAATTATTGCAATTAAAGCAGTTTTATAAAATAATATGGAACCAATATACGTGAAAAAGTAAAGTTAGGTCTCTTTCCATATTTTAGTCCACATTAACGAAATTAAAATTATTTTAAGGTTTATCACAGATTTCTGGTTACCAAAATTCAAAATAACGATTTCATAAATTTTCCCTAGAATAAAAATAAATTACTTTTAATTAGGGATTTTTGAAGATCGTTGAACTAATTTAAAATTATTAGCAGGATTAAAATATCTTAATCTGGTAGAATGTACGATATCGATTTTCTTTTGAGTCAAAAAATTAGGCTTATTTATTTCAAATGTTACCCCTGAGATTTTCTTACTTATTTTGAAAGGTCCGTCAAAAATGGGAGTTAATTTTCTAGTGTTTGGATATACAAAATTTTCACCCATGACCATATCTCCCTCATTAAATGGAGACTCTGAAAATTTTTTGTCATATCTTACTTTATTTTTCTCATGGTCTTTGAGCGTTCTATCAAATGCGATTTCCCTAGCTTGTTCTAAAGGAGGATATACTTCCATAGTTGGTAACGGAGATTCATATGGTAAAGTACCATACAATAAATAGTTAGGAGGAAATGAGGTCACTTGGTGTGGTGTATTGTTATATTCTGCGGTCGTTTGTTCGAGTAATTTTGGCCATGGAGTTTTTGAAGTTTCCGAATTAATTTTACATCTCATTCTCTGTATAATCGTCGCTCCTACGCGTTCTTGTTTCCCATTGGCTTGTGGTCGGTGGGAAGGAGTTAATCGTTGAGTGATACCATTATTTTTTAGGAAATGTTTGAATTTAGGAGAAGTGAAAGCTCTATTTCTGTCACTCAGTAGTTGTTTGGGTTTGGAAATTAAGAAAATTTGCTTCAAACAATTAATATAGGTTTCTGTGGTAGCATTAGTACTAGCAAAAGTTCACACATACCTTGTACTATGATCAGTTATGCAGTGTAAATATTTTTTGGTGGAATGGTAATACCCCAAACCTCCTATGGTATCAATGGACATCAATTCAAAAGGTAGTTTCGCAGGTGGTAAGGAATGTAATAAGCCGTATCTTTTCTGATGACATTTTTTGTTCAATTGGCAGATCTCACAGAATTTTACATAATTAGAAACATCAACAATTATAGATTCCCAATAAAAAATAGGTGATAAAATCTGGAGCATCTTTTGAACCCCTGGATGACCAAATTGGGCATGTGCATTTTCCATTAATTTTAACCTTAAAGAAAAAGGTACTACAATTTTTGTCAAACCCTTCTTCTGAATAGTTAACACTTCATTCATTTTTTTAAATTTAGGGTTAGATATGTTATCCAATTGCTGATGTTCCCTAATTTCCTCTTTGTCCAATAAATTAACCTGTGTACTTACAAAACGGGAAATCGGTTGTCTGCTTAAAAAATCTGCTTCATGATTAGTGGATCCCTTTTTATATTTTAGGGTGTAGTCGTACATGGACAATTTGAGGGACCACCTAAATAATCTACCCGTGAGATGTTTGATAGACTTTTAACCAGACTAGGGTCGTATGGTCAGTAAAAATTGTGAAATGGACTCCGTGTAGGTAACAGTGAAATTTTTCTACGGAGTCTATGATAGCTAGACATTCCAATTCCGAGACACTATAATTTTTTTCATATGGTCTTAAGGACCTAGAATGGTACGCTACAGGGTGCCAACTACCATTGGGATGTAGTTGTTTTAAAACACTCCCTATGCCATCTCCAGAGGCATCTACATATAAACTACAGGGATAATTAGGATTATATATTGACAAGATAGGTTTTGATATTAAGCAATTTTTAAGAGATTCATATGCCTTCTGACATTCATCATCCCAAACCCATTTCACATCCTTTTTTAATAAATTATTTAAAGGCTTCCTCAATTGAGCATAGTTATGGATAAATTTGTTGTACACATTCACACTTCCTAAAAATCCTTGCAATTGTTTAACATTACTTGGAGGAACAAGCTTCTTAATAGTTTCCACATTTGCATCATTTGGTGAAAAAGTCAACTCCCCAATTTCATATCCCAGAAAGGAAATCTTAGTTTGTGCAAATTGACATTTAGAGAATTTCAGTTTAATGTTTTCCTTCTCGCAAATTTCGAAAATAGTTCTAAGATGTTCCAAATGTTCTTGCAAATTATTTGAAAAAATTACTACATCGTCAAAATAGTTTAGAGCAAAATTTACCCGATATTTGTTTAAAATTTGTCTAATTACCCTCTGAAAAATAGCAGGACTGTTTTTATAACCAAATGGAAGAACTTGGAATTCTTATAGTCCGAAATTACAGGTAAATGCCAATTTTTCTTTACTTTTTTCATCCAATGCAATGTTCCAATACGCAGAAGTTATGTCCAAAGTTGAAAATATCCTAGCTTGGCTTTATTGGTCTAATATCCCATCAATTCTGGGAATTGGTTCTTTATCAGTTTTACAAATTTCGTTAATTTTTCTATAATCTATGCACATTCTAGTCTTTCCCTCTCCTCTTTTTTGTGCTAACGTCACTGGACTACAGTAAGGACTATAGGATGGCCGAATAATGTCATGTTTTAAAAGTTCATCAATTTGTTTCTTAATTTCAGCATTGTCTTTTTGCGAGGTCCGATAGGGTCTCAAAGAGATAGGATTTTCCGAAGTTAAAATTACTTTAGCTGGATCCATTCTGATTCTCCCAATATCAAATTTATCTTTGGAAAAAATATGTGTGAATGACCGTATTAGCGATGCCAATTCCGTCGCTTGGTCCATTTCAGCGAATCCAGGTAAACGCTCCTGAATAGCTAAATGACTTTCAAGGTTTTCAGCCAAGCGAGAGAAATTACCATCTCCAACACTTTCCTTGGTCACATATGCAGTATCAGTACTAGGAATATTTGCCTTTCCTGCTTTACAAAAGTTAGAGTTATTACATTTTACATTCTTATTATAAAAATTTCTTGTTTCAGTAAAATCAAATTGGGTATTATTTTCATTACAAATACTTTTATCATGAATATCATAAATTTAAATTAAGTTATCATTATTATAATTTCGTTTAACTTCGTTTAAGTAATATGTATTCATTGACTCTTGTTTAGTATGCATATCATAATAAGTTATATCTCTATCCCCTTGGTAAATTTTCCCTTCCTTTAAATTAATATCTAATTCGAAAAGTAACATATGCTGTAAAGACATTAAAATATAAGGCAATTCAGAGTCAATGACATACATAAGTATTTTGTTTAAGTAACTCCCAATCTGCGCACTTACCTTTATAACTTTATTTATCCTTAAAATACCTTGTGTTTGTCTAATTGGTTCTGTTTTGGTTTGAACTTCAGTATACTGTAAATATTTTAGAAAATTAATTGGTATGATAGTAATGTTACTTCCTGTATCTACAACACTTAACAGAGTCTGTCCAGTGTCTGGAAAGTATATTTGAGTCTGCAGAAATCGGTCTTTTTCAGCAAAATTCCTGGCCTTTTGCACGCTTATGAGCGGCACAGCCCTGTGTCATTTTGACAGACATGTCCTGGCTATATGTCCTGGTTGACCACATTTGAAGCATATCACATTAGCTTTATCCGTTGTTGGAGGCACACTAGGACGAGGAATTCTTGGCATCTGATTTAACTCACGGTAAGGTTGTTGTCTTGTAGTCCAAGGCTGATGAGGCGAGAAAGGTGGGGTCCACATTCTATTTGGTTGCACTCGAGCTCGGGGCAAAAAAGTCGGACTTTGTCCGACAGCTGGTCTCCAATGTGGAACATACTTGCGTGGCTTAAAAGTTGGGGCCTTTGGATCCAAAATAGGTGTAACATTTTCTCTGTAATTTATTTCCGTTTGAAGGAATTTAATTAAGTCCTCTGTTGTGCTTGTTTCTGTATTTTTGTCCTTTTGACGTTCATACAGTAATAACATATCCGCGGGGATTAACTGTTTAATTTTAATGTTCAATATAGGACTGCAGTTGCTTGTATCGATGCCGATATTATTTAGATTCCTCAAATTAATAGAGAGTTCTGTAATTAAATTTTTGAGCTCACCTATCTGAGCTACAGATGTCACAGGTTTCAATTCTAAAATTCTTTTCACGTTTAAGTCCACTATTCTGCTTTTATGGTCATATTGCTGCTGTAATACTTTAACGATATCTTCATAATTTTCGGCAGTGACAGCAAAACCTGACACCAATCTGGACGGTTCTCCTTTTAACAAAGACAAAAGGTATGTTAATTTCTCGATGACAGATAAGTCCTTTCTCCGATTGATGGTTGCATCGAAAATTTGCCAGAATGAAAACCAGGTGTTAATATCACCCTGAAATGTTGGCAAATCGATTTTAGGAAGGCGTGCAGAAATCATATGTGCTTGTTGCTTATTTGTTTCTTCTGTGTCAACAACCTGTAAGACTTCTAATTTTTCATTCTTGTCCTTCTCATTTTCCTTTAATTTAAATTCAATTTTTTCTATAGCTTCTAGAATTTTTTCCTGATAGTCCTCAGATGTATCACAATCCTTCTTAATTTCTTCATCTTTCTCTGTTGTTACAAGCATTAATTCCTTATCGAGATCCTTCAACTCTCTTCTTTTTTCTTGTAATTGCGCTTTTAGCACGCGCAATTTGATTACGTTTTCTGAATTCTTAATTAACTCTTCTTTGCCAAGAAGCTTGGTCGCCTTAGCTCTTATAAATCCTCTCCGTTTCTTGATGTTCTCTATGATTTCAGCTTCGGTACCCTTCGCCTATGATCCGTCACGATGCCTTGATAATCAACAAAAAAAATCAACCGAAGGTTTCTCCTTCTTTTAGCCAATCACGCATAGGCGCACTTCTTCCCCACTTCGGTGAGACGGGGCAACATCTGGAAAGCTCTTCGGCGCCTGTTTTAACATCTGGAGATTCTCTTTGGCTATGTCAAATTCGAACTCGAAAATACTTCAATTCTAAAGTAATGTCCATTTCAAAACTTCGTATAGTCTTAACACAGGCAACAATCCTGTCGACTGTAAACATCCTAGCTACTGGATGTCACATTCAATAGACTTCTTCATTTTTAAGTGATAAACGAAAAGTAAAAACAAGACCCAAGAGCCGGTCCACACGTCTTTATTTCACCACATCTTTAGCGAAAATGTGCAACACAAGCTTTTGCCATATGTACAATTTCTTATTGCGCATGACACTTTTTCACTACCTTATATGGTAATGTTAGATGGATAGGGAACTGGAGTATGACGTAATGTACTTTTCGTTTATCACTTAAAAATGAAGAAGTCAATTGAATGTGACATCCAGTAGATAGGATGTTTCATATATATATATACAAGCGTTTAAAAAGTATTTAATAAAAGGAATAGCTTTTACATAAAAAGCAAAACAGTCGATTAATTTTTGTTTGTTTGTTTGTCCACTCATAACTTCTCACCGGATGAACCGATTTTCATGATTTTTTTTTAATCTATCGAGGGTGGTTTCCCATAGGTCCCGTATCTTTGTTTGACCATATTTAATAATTAGAAAAAAAGTTGTGGGCAGAAATGGGGTCTTTTTTTTTTTTTTTTCGGTTTTTTTTAACCATAACTTTTGACTAAATGAACCGATTTTGATGACTTTTTCTTTAGAAGATAGAGGGCCGTCTAACTCAAATATTGCACATCAATTAGACTGCATTTGGTTTTTATAAAAAACGTTACATGTGAAAAATAAGTATTTTTAATTTTTATTGGAAAGGCTTGATTTGATTTTTCTTTGTTGGGAAAACTATTAATAAATATAAAACTCATTGTTGAAATAGTTTTTGTTGCCATTGTGCTATAATAATAAATGCAATTACAGCAAGATTTTGACTGAAATCTTTTCTGAGGCAAAAATTAAAAAAAAATTAATTTGAAAAAAAACGACATACATATGAATGTATAACCTCCTTCCTTTGTGAAGTCGGTTAATAAAAGGAATACCCATTACATAAAAAGCAAAACAGTCGAATAATTTTTATGTACATTTCCATTACTTTCCAGACTGAAAGGTTTACCGTTATCAGAAAATTAGTCGTGAAATATGTATTACGTAGTCATAAAGCGGTTGACTTATTTCTTCAGTTTACAATAGGAGGTTTATCCAAAGGGAATCTAACCTACTTTCAAGTTTAGCCTTCTCAGTTTTTGCCACCTGTTCCACCGTATGTGTTCACCTCATTTCACACACACACACATATATGTATATTGTAAATTGCGTCAAAAGTTGAGTTCGCACAGTAAATAATAGTAATTGTATTTTTCTACATAAATATTTTTTATACTTAGAAAAACCGTTTTCTTGCCTCTGAACATTTACACATTTAATTAAAAGAATGTGGACTATTGACTGTATCTTATTTTTTTCGGTGACTTCTGAAAGCTACTGTCAAGAAAATAATACGTTATACTAAGAATTTATATGTTTTTTACAGTACTTGTTAAAATAAAGTACTTAAGTCGCCAGTAACTTTAAGTTACTGGTAAAGTCAACATACCAGGAGGGACTACTTGTCAAAGTTTTACTTTAAATATTTTGCATATTAAAATTTACTTTTTGTATATGCTCATATTTCGTAACTATTTAATCTAAAACCAACCTTATTTAAATACAGATATTGTATATGTCTGTGGTGCTTTATGCCCCGGCTTTGTCTTTGAGTGCTGTCACAAATTTGTCTACTTGGGTATCAGTAATCTCTCTCAGCACTGTCTGCACATTTTACTGCACTTTAGTAAGTATTATTAATTATTCTGAACATAATTTCAATTTATTTAAACACTAGCTCTTTCGACCGGCTCTGCACAGGTTTAAAATGCAACATGTTATTCAAAAGAGAGGAACTTATCCTAAATAAAGCAAGCTACCTTAAACACATTTTCTTTAATGCTTATGTACATGCACTAATAAACTATTTCACACAGGGTACAATATGCAACTTAGGTTCATTACAAACGAATCGTTCTTTTACAATGTTACTGAATGTGCTTAGTAAACAGTCATTTTATTAAGAATCGAATCTGTTGTCGAGAAAAGGGGGAGAACACGTATTTTTAAGGTGAAATAAGTGTATTTCCTGGTTTGTTAAATTTTTTGGCATTTACCGACTTACGACGAGACAACGCATGGAAGCTTGGGTGGCAACCGTAGTTTTCATGGATGTCTGCGGCTGACCCATGCTAATTGTCGACCGCAACTTGAGTATGGCTAAAATCAATCTAACAAAGAAGAAAATGCCTAAAAGGAAATGATGATATTAATGTTTTTCGAATTTAATAATTATTCATTTTACGAAGAACATTTCGCTCTTAGAACATTTACGAACTGCATATCATTGCCATGCAATTTTAAAGCAAGGGTAATTTAGCTGCATGGCGGTATTCAATCGACAAGCCACCGAGATGTATTGCGAAGAACTACGAAAATGTTCCAAGTTATAAAAGCTTTCAACTTGATTATTTTTTCACGCACAGACGATTGAAAAAAAAAGTACAGAGCTATCGAATTAATTTCGTTTTAAAACAATTATTCCAAGCCTTCAAATTGAAACCCAGAAGTCGAGCAAACCGCATAAAAGCAGTAACTGGCTTTCCAATGGATGCGGTAATTCTTTCGTATAAAAAAGAGCATTGTTATAGTTTTAAAATTAACATTTGAACGATTTAAAAAAAAATATTTAAACCTTACAAAGTCCCTACTACCATTCATCCCCAGGTGGCCAATTTGATGAAGATCTGACGTATTTGTGGAGGGAACATACATACGCATAGTGGGTTTTTTATTTGAAAATACCTCTCCTGTGTTAACACGTCCAAGACGTGAAAGTTTTTATTTTATTTTATTGCATAAAAATCCTATGATAGTGTCGCCGGAACCAATCAAATCGTAGCTACTATGATAACAGCAGCCACTTAGAAGCGGGATCTCATCAGCGCGTTTAAAATTCAAACAATGGCTTATTTTTGAGATTGAAACGATTATAATACGTTCCTTTTATTTCAGTCATTTAAACTACTTTTATAGTTAAACTAGTAAGCCCGGCGGTCATACGAAACGACCGCTTTTCTAGATATTATAAATATACAATTTTTCCAGTAACCGGAAATACACATCAACTCAAAGAGATATTTATCATGTAGAACAGTAAAGTTTAATGAATAAGTAATAAGCATATAATAATTTCGAAAAAAAAATTCTTACCGAAAAAAAACATCTAAGTTATAATAATCTGTAAAATAAAAATAATATTTACTATATAATCAATTTTTTTTTTGTGAAAAATATTTATTTATATCCAACATAATCATCGTCAGAGCAATAGTTTTAACGAAACTGGAGAAAAGAGCGCTGCCACTTTAATATACATAAAAAGCGCAGACGATAAACAAAGTAAAACAAAGAAAGAAGGATTAAATTAAATTCGCGTTTACATTAATTTTTAACGGAGATTGCAAGTCTAGCGATGCCTCGCTCAAAGTGCTAGATAAATGTTTTGATGATTAGTCGTTTTCATTATAGAAACAATTGTGTAGATGGCAGCACGATGCAGTTTCCTCGGAGTAAGAAATTCGGAATAAGCAATCGGCGACAAGGATACACTTAAGCGGCTTATATATAAGATATCTTAACCGGCAAAACTTCTGAGGATATTTCAATAACAGACTTTTAGCACTAACTTTTTCTCATGCATTCGTATTAAAAAAGAAATGTCGCCAAGGAAAATATTACATTTCCTTAAACTTTAAAGCAATTTCCTTGTTGCCAAATATGAATATGTCTTTACACAAATGTTAAAATAGGCAATAAAGGGTTGAGAACTAATATTCTTCCTGTCGTCGCCAACAGTCATAATAATAAAGCAAAGTGTGCGTAAACATATAAGGTAAACGACCCGGTAGTGAACACAGTTAAGAAAATTTTCGTACTCTTTTACATGGCAAATTTTTTTCAAGGGACTTACATCAATATTTGCATATTTAGCTTAATCGCCAACTATTTCTCTAAAATTTAATTACCTATAAAATGTCATTTGAGGAAAAATTAGGATTTTTACGTCAAATTTACTAAACGCCTAATTTGTATCTATAGTGGACCTTTATAATACAGGTATTTGCATTAGTAGTGTACAGAAATTAATATCATCTATTTCATGCTGTTAACTTTGGAAAAATAATTTTTAAAAAGGACTAAGGAACCATTCATAAATGATGCTGCGCTTTTTTCCCATGTATTTTCCCCAAATCCCTAACCTTCTTATTATTCGGCTTTAGTAAAGAGCAGCAAATGTGACCGTTGTGGAAGCAGCTATTGAATATTATGATCCATGTACTTGCATAGATGCTCCACGCCAACTTTAAATCTATTAACCAGCACTAGGAATCGTTCGCTATAGATTCTGATAATTTCATTCAAGTTTAATGTTACATTCATGTATTTTAATAGCTTAAAGATCTAAGTGTATACTACTAGAGCAGTGTCCACTACCGGGTCATTTACCTAAAATATACTTCTTTCAGAGTTTAGAATGTTGATCTTAGGATACGATTCGCTTTATTTTAAATTTCCGCGTGAGTATATTATTTCGTAACTTCATATACAATTTGAATTAACAACGACATTTGGATACTCACCAAGCTTCTGATGCTGTGTAAACTCTTTGCATATTAAGTTACAAGATTTATAATTTTTTCCAAAGAGTTGTGCGCAATATCGAACGTTATTTCTGACAGAGAACGGATTCTTTCTATAAAGCTAATCTAAAATAGTTTAGTTTGTAATGAGCGAGAGAAGGAAGCTTGAGCTTGCGAAGCGATCCGAAGGAGTTGCGTAAGAATGTCTGGGGGTTGGCGAGCGAGCAGGGGGAGGGGCACTATTGTTGAAAAATTTTGGATGATAAATTTTCAAGAATGTTTTTGCAATTGAACTATTTTATTCTTTCAGGGTGGTATGAAGGCTGTGCTGTGGACAGACCTTTTCCAAACAATGTTAATGTTTACAGGCATTCTTTGTGTCTGCATTAAAGGTTTCATTAATTTAGGAGGCATTGAACCAGCCTTGAAAACTGCGTATGATGGTGGAAGAATCTTCGTATCTGGGTATGATCTCAATTTATGTATTACAATTAAAGATAAGGTACTTGTACCCAATATGGACAGTGCTCTTGATATGGACACCCCTAATACCTTTAAAAGTAACAAATTTTATCGAGAAATAGCACTACATGTCCGCGAAGAAAAGCAGTTCAAAAGATAATTTAGCCAGAAAATTGAAAAAAAACGCGTTGTTCGCCATTTTGAAGGAAACTTGTGTTTTCGTGGTGTGCTGATCGTAATTACTGGTAAGTTTAAATTCGTGTTATATATGATAAAATTACTTTAAATATTAAAAAGTGGAGTGTTTTAGAAAGCTGATAAAACATATTTTTGACTGCTATTGCATATATTGCTTTAAAATGTTTTCTTTGGTTATTTATTACAAGACTTAGTAAAAATACGGACACCTTATTTTGTCCAAATAAAAGCTTCATCATGGGCGCTAAGTACCACACAGTTCTCATGGACATCTCTAACGCAGTTGATGCATGTCTGCAACTGCATCAATACTTCATAAGAAGCAGTACCAGCTCTCCTTTGTTGAGGAAGTACAGCAAGTAAATCTTTAGATTCACAAATTTGTAAAGAATCTGTTTAATGTTGTTTTGTTTTGCTAAGTCATAATAACCTAATGTTTATGTGTATTTATAATTGATGCTTTTGCAGACATGCGGCCGTGCATCAAATGTGGCAGATATGTCCATGAGGATTGTGTAGGACTTAGCGCCCATGATGAAGTTTTTATTTTTCCATCGTGAGAGGACTGAGTAATAGCAGATGTTAAGTCTGCAGACAGATGCAATAAAGCTAAGCAAAAGCAACTATATTATTTCAGAATATTTTGTAGTAACTGAGGGGCTTTTCATGGCTCTTCGAAGATCCACAACCAAAAATAACCCCCCTTCTAAATGCATGTTCTGAAGATATTTACTGTGCCCCACCCCTGCCCCGCAATACTTTGGGCTATATTTTTTTATCCCTTCTCCTCTAAAATCCCTTGGAAGAGTGTCTCTTCCCTACACCCTGTGTAGTAGGTCAATAAGAAGCCACCTGTCCCTAATATTGACATGCATGTCCATAATAGGGACAGGTGGTTCCTTATATTTACACTTGTAATTTTTTTTTAATCATTTAAAATAAACCAGGATAATTACAAGGTCGCTAATTTTAATAATGATAGTCGATAGTTCAGGGATAGTGGTCATACAGTTTTGGGGTCTTATGACGTGTACACGGGGGTGAAAAAAATACATCTTCCTTAAGGTGTCCATATTGGGCGCAGGTACCTTATTATAAAATTATTACTTTTGACGTGTACCATTTCGAAAGAAGGGACTTGAACCAGTACTTCTTATGAAAATCCGAAACATTTATGCAAATATATTTAAAAATGTTTTATTTATTTTCATTTGTTGGATGTGAATCTTGAATCTTGTAATTGTAGATCACGATTATTCACTTGTGAAACGAAATCATTGTTCTTACACAAATCATGACTAAGTTACTAGGTTTATAATTTGCAGTGATAAAAAAAAGCTTTCAGATTTTTTAAAAAATATACTTGTAAATGTGAGAGTTTTTTTCCCCCTTAAAAATCACTTACTTTGCTTTTTCAGGTTTGGTTTCGATCTTGAAGTTCGCTACACAATGTGGAACTTAATCATACTAGGCTTTTGTGTTTCGGTATCACACTTCAGTGCAAATCAAATACAAGTTCAAAGACTTTTGACAGTAAAAAATATTTCTCGCTCAAGACGGTAAGTTTCTAAATGCGAACTCATTTACGAATATAATTTAAAGGAGTTACCGCACTCCATGCAATGCTCGAAGCGAAATTTGTTTAAAACTCAGGAAATATGGATTGGTATAGTAAGAACCCATCAGAATAATCAATGTTAAAGATTTATTTGCTGTAAGTATTTTTGTCAATGACATGTCATAAAAAAATGCATGCTTTAAAGCTACAAATGGCAACGATTATCGCTTTCTTTTTTCTTTTTTTTTTTTTGTCATTATTTTTATCCTGAACTTTGACTTATACATTGCGGCGAAAATGTGTGTATATATTTTTTTAAATTTTAAACGCAACTTCTATTATTATAGGTGAATTCCAAGAAAGAGGGGAAATGACACCTAAATTTTAAAAATTAGCATTGGATCACGTGTAATACATCATTTTCTTCAGAAATAACTGAACTTTTTGAAAATAGAAAAAAATTTTGAATTTCATATAATTTAAGTTTTAAAAACTGTGCTTAGAGTTACTCTTTTATGTCATGTCTTTGCAGAGTTGAATAACTTAAACTTCAAATTAACCCATAAATTTGATTAATTATTTTATAAAAGTTTAGTAAATATATTAACTATTATACTTTTGGTGTTCTATTAAGATTTTCATTCATTTAATAAATTTTAAAACCATATTCTTACCAGAAAAGTAGTGTATTAATTAGTCAAATTGAACATTTCCTTCCATTACCGAAAAAGAGGATATCAATTATCTCACTTGGCACACAATGGCCTAAGAATTATAAGTTTCTTTGTAGACTGCAGGTTTAAGGCTTGCATTAATTAGACGAAGTCAAATTTTTCAAATTTGCAATTTTAGGAGTTTTTGATGGTAACGGAAGGACATAAATCATGGTAACGGAAAGACAGTTATAGATAAACTCATTTCCTCTTACTTTTTGAAATACTGTAGCCAAAGTTATCATGTCAGAAAAATTTCCTTCCGTTACCAACTTTAAAATTTCAATTTAAAAATTGTAAAATTCCTAATTTTGATGTAACTTAATAGAAAGTTTGAGTGTTAGTTTTTTTAAAACAGTTTTTTTTTCATCGGCTCACAAAGTCCTCTTTTGTCTTGTAAAAAACGTCCTTCCGTTACCCACGGAATTCACCAATCATTTCTTATGTTATAGGGCTCTCATTTTAAGTATGCCTATTAGTTGTTCCTTTCATTTACTCACTTGTGTGGCTGGTATTGTTGTGTATGCCCATTTTGCTAACTGCGATCCAATGACATCTCCCAACAGACCGATAACTCAAGCTGATCAGGTAAGTAAAGCCTATGAATGTTTTTGCTTATTTTTAACCGAGTTTACAAAGAAAGGAGGTTACACATCCGTACTGTATGTATGTCGTTTTTTTTTTTTTTTTTTTTGTCCACTTAGAACTTCTCACCGCATGAACCGATTTTCATGATTTTTGTTAATCGATCGGGAGTGGTTTTCCTTAATTCTCATACCTTCGTTTGACCCTGTTCGATAATTAGAAAAAAAGTTATGGGCAGAAAGACAGTCATTTCTTTGTTCTCTTATCCATAACTTTTGAATAAATAAATCGATTTTGATGATTTTTTCTTTAATCGATAAAGGATAGTCTAACTGTAATATATCGCACATCAGTTTAACTACATTGGTTTTTTAGAAAAACGTTATGCGTGAAAAATAAGTATTTTTTATTTTAATTAGAAAGGCTTGGCTTGATTTTTCTTTGTTGGAAAAACTATTATAATAAATATAAGTCATTGTTAAAAAAGTGGTTGTTGCCATTGTGCTATAATATTAAAAGCAATTACATCAAGAGTTTGACTGAAGTCTTCTCTGAGGCAAAAATTAAATCCAATCAGTTTGTTTTCTAAAATCGACTTCAAAGACGAATTTATCATACAAATGATTAGTTTTTACTGCCATTCATTCAAAGGAATTTTGCCCTTTGACATTTATTTTTTTGAAAATAGAATATTAATATAAAAAATATATTTACACTGAAAATAATAAAATAAAATATTTTTGTAAAATGAAATAGAACCGACTGGAAATTATAAATTGCGTTAAAAAGTGAAAAATAAATTAATTCTTTAAACGACATTTATGTGACTTTTAAACAGAGCTTTAGAAGTAGGTGCAAAATTATGATTCCATTATGTTACCATTACACTATTTGCTACTTCATATTTTAACTGATGCCAATTCTGCGAATATATACATATTTGCAATTGATTCATGATTACACAAGATTTTATGCATTCTGATTTTGCACCGACTTCTAAAACTATGTTTAAAAGTAACATCGAAATTGTTTAAAGAATTAATTTATTTTTCACTTTTTAGCGCAATTTATAATTTGAAGACGGTTCTATTTTTTTATAAAAAGTATTTTATTTCTCACTGTATTTATTTATTTCTGCGCACTTAAATATCTTTCGCTTAGGTAAATGAAAGTCCTCGCCATCCTACCCCAAGTGTGTTTACTGGTTTCCTTTTGCTGATTGTACACTTTAAAATAGTACATTTTTAAAAAGTACTTGTGAATGATCTAGGCTATTTCGCATCTAAAAAAAGAATATTTTACTATTTTTTTCCCAAGAGAGAAAAAGACCCCAAAATGTACATATCATTTAGTTTCGAAACTGTAAATCCTAAGTTCGAAATCAATAAGTGTATGTAGAAATGTGTGGTAGAATTTATTTCACGCCAAAATGTAGGTCAATTTTTGAAAAACGTACTACACATATTTCACAAATTAGTATTTGTTTCGGTATTTGCGATTATACGTTGGAAGACTTATGATCACATGAAGGCAAAAAATAATTTAAAGATTCAGCTGGACCCCAAAATCACTCCTTCATTAGTTCATAATTACAACCCACTCATAATCAAACTGATTGTCAACAAACACTTTTATGTTTCAAAGGGTACATTTGCGACATATAAGCTCGTATGGAATGGATATATTCATAAAAAAAAGAAGGAAGAAACAGAAAAAGTAAGAAAAAGAGGAAGATTTTAGATAAATTCTTTTATTTTGTTTAAGGAGGAAAAATATTAGAAACTATGAAAAAATAAAAGTTACAATAATTGAACTTGATCTACTTAAATATATTTTCCAACACCGGCGCATCTGCTGGCGTCCAGTCTACAGAACATATACATTAGTAAGCCCATTCCTGTCCTTTGCTATCCCCAGCTGCGTTAGTTTAGAGAACATCACAGGTCTATGTCCCTACACTTGTTTCACTAGCAACCATTAATAATTCGTAAAAAAAAGCTATAGGCATTATGAAATTCATAATTGCAGCAGCAAAATAGTGTAGCGAAATTAATTTCTTACAACAGTAAGCTACTTAAATTCACGCGGCAGGAACTTCAGTCTAAACAAAAACCAAACACACCTTTCTACATAACAATTCATTTACACAAAAGAAAATCTTGAAGTTTTCAAAGCAGACTATATTATAGTAGTAAAACAGTAGTATTTGAGTTTATCATACCGGCGTCGGTTAAGGGCATTTCAGACAGTCACACCTCGATATGTCACCAATTTTTTTTTTTTTTTAATACGATTTCAGTACGGCAGGTGCTACGAAAATGACCTAATAAGCGGTGTGACCTTATGTCGATTCATACACGTTTGATATTCAACGAGCTGGGACTTTAGAGACCTCATATGCCGTTGCTCTTATATCGAGGTCTGACTGCATTACCAAAATGCTTATTTTTGACATTAAATGGATTTTTACCATCTTCATGTAAGTGCAGTAAATATTAGACAGACTCAGACATGAATCTCATGCTTTCAAATTTACTAACAGCTACTCCCGTACTTCATAGTATCTACTATGAATCAATATCCTGGGCTAGCTGGCTTGTGCATCTGTGGAATTTTCAGCGCCTCATTGAGCAGTGTGTCATCCGGAATCAATTCGCTTACGGCCGTAACAATGCAAGACATCGTGCGTCCTTTGTTGAAGATCACGGATAATTCTGAAGAAAAGGCATCATGCATTGCGAAAGTATTAAGTACGTAATTCAAAGTTATAATATTTTCGTTATATTTTATAGAATGCGGCAGTTATTCTGAGAGGTTTCCAATTTTCGTCCCCTTCTCTGCGTATTTACCAATAAATCCTACTATTGGGTTGGAGGGAAAGTTCTGTCGTATTTTAAATATGCAGGTGATTTTTCTTGTGAATAAAAAACATCTGGCTCGTGAGTCATTTGGATTTGTTTTTGTTGTGTTAGCTGCTGTATAATATAAAATGAATCTTTTTTTTTTATCGTTCATTATTTACTTGTGATGTTTAAAGTGAAAAACATGTCAGTAGATTAAATGGATTTACGACACTGCATTTTGTATGAATTCCAAAAGGGAAGCAACGCATCGGTTGCATGTAAAAATTTATGTGCGGTATTTGGAAAACATATTGTAAATGTTCGTACTTGTCAAAGATGGTTTAGCAACTTTCGTTCCGGGGATCTGAGCCTACAAGAAACAGAACGATCTGGACGACCATTCAAGATAGATAATGGTGTTTCGCGATCCATGTTGGAAAATAATCCACTTTTAACAAGTCGAGAAATTGCAGAAGAGTTTAGCATTCCTCATACAACTGTTGGATATCACATTAAATCTCTTGGGTTTGTGTTAAAGGAAAGTGTTTGAGTTCCACATGAATTATATTTCTTTAAAATACGACATAACTTTCCCTCCAACCCAATAATAATAAATAAATAAACAAAAATATAAAAATAAGACAATAAATTAAATTTTGAAAATAAACCTAATCTTTTGTAAGGACGTAGAGAAAAAAAACATAGAACAAATCATAAACGTTTAGTCTAATGTCTGTAATGGTCGGCTTAACCTTAAACGCATAGTGATGTAGATTTTTAGCTTATCTTTAAAATTACGTACGTTAAAACATTCCGAATGCAACTAGAATCTTCGACAGTTTATTTATTTATCGATGTCAATTCATTGTTGGAGCACTATCTGAGTACGATTTCGTTAGGGCAGGTGCTACAAATTACGATTATTTACCTATTTGAAAAAAAACAAAAACATACGTGATTTTTTTTCCCCTGAAGAAACAAGGTAAGAGTAACGAATAATGTTAATGTTTTGCACATATACTAATAAATTTATGTAAGGCAAATGCATTTCTTGTGTCATGTTAAAAATGCACTTGTACTTTCCCCATTAACTGCAACCATTTCCCGGATAATTTTTAACTTTATTCATTAAAAATAAAAATTAATGCGTTTAAAGTTAATCTTTATGTCTGCTTCATAATTGGATAACGTTTGCTTTTATATTTTATCTTATTATCTTTTTTTTCTACAAAATCATATCATGTCACAAAGATTTTCTTAGTAATTTTTTGTTTCGAGTTTCATCTGTTTTGTATTTTCATACACTATAAGTTTAAAATTTTAATTATTTCAGCTCTATTTTACGGCCTTCTAATGATGGCGTTTACATTTATGGTGTCAGCATTGGAAAACGTAACATACGCGGCTATGACAGTAATGGGAGTTCTAGGCGGACCTGTCTTTGGAGTTTTCTTTCTTGGAATGATGACGCAAAGAACAAATGAAAAGGTACACGTGTCAGCACGATAATACGCGTATTTTTCCAATGTACTTTTTATACCATTTATTTTCATTTGTCTTAAGGGCAAAAAACTCATTTGAGATGAAGATTGCGACGGAGGGGTGGGATATAAACAAATAAAGGATACATTTAACAAAACAACAGTGCACAGATTGCATTTACATTAATAGCACCTTTTAGTAAAAACGATGATGCATTGGTAAGTATTGATTGAATTCTGCTTTAATATTATTCATTACAGCTACTCTGCAGCTTAAAAAATATGTATTCACAATACGTACTCAGAAGGGAGAACATGCTGCTTTATAAAAGGCAAAAAACAACTCAAAAATGCCGAAATATCAATATGAATAGCAAAGAACGCAAACAATTTTAAGTAAGTTTAAGCCACAACTTCAAAAATAAATACATAAATATTTACCTTTGTGCAATAAGTTTAAAAATACAAAAATAACGCAAAAATGACCAGATAGCAGCAAGAAATGCTAATATTAAATTAATAATATATAACTTATAATTGTGCATTTTTACGTTGTTGATTCGATTACTTAATTTATCGTGCAAAGGAAAATGCTTCATCTTTTTATACTTTATTAATTTTCTTTACTTAGCATAACACTTTCATTGTAAGCGGATTTCCTTTGCAAATGTATTTATTTTTCAAAAACATTGCGTTGTGTTTGATTCTGTTGCTTCATTTTTTTTTTTTTTTTGCTTAAAGTTAGACGCAGTTTGTTAGCTGCGGTGAATACATTTATCTCTAATTTAATAACAGCATCATCACTAGATAAAAGTAATCTAGAAAGAACAATTTATTTAAGAATACCTTGTGAGGATGTATTTTGGACATGATATCTGGCGCAGCTGTCAAAGATACCCCTCACAATGTCATATGACATAGTTAAACAGCAAATTTTGGGAATGTAAACCACAGTATATATTAGTTCTCTTTTTTAAAGTTCACAACTCATAATATTAAAAATATTTCATAAAGTCTAAGTGTGTGTAATAAGCAGAAAAAACTTAAAAGTTATTTATTACTTATTTTTTTCATTTCAGGGAGCCATACTGGGATTAATACTATCCTCCATATTCACAATATGGATATGCTTAGGAGCTTCAGCGAATGGAACATCTATGAAACAGCTTCCAGTATCTGTGCAAGGATGTATTTTGAATGAAGTATTAAATGCTACGATGTTTCCATATACTACTTCATCATCATTCAACTTTACTGATGAACTAACTACTGTTATGTCACCATTGGGAAACAACAGGACAGTTTTACCATCACAATCTTCTTACGAGTAAGGATGTTCATGCAGCATGATTAGGAATCGCAATTAGTTTATATTTTGCTTCCATTTTGATTTTCGTCAGTAAAGTTTGCTAAAATCAATCCGTTGCCTATCCATTAATTAACTGTATATATATATATATATATATATATATTAATCAACTATGTATTTTTAAGGATTTATTTATTGTTGTTTTATTTTTCCCTTATTATTTTCCTTATTTGTTTGTTTATTTTATTGATGATAAGAAGATGAAATATCAAAGATAGTTATCTTTAAAAAGTGTCTTTGAAGTAACGACAGTTTTTCAAATTTTATAAAGAAACTTTATTTTTAAGAAAAAAATCCAAATTACCTCATTATATCAAAGATAGTCTCATTGGTTTAAAATTAAAAACGAATGTTTTACTAGCTCTCAGTTAGAAAGTTCGTTTTCCAACATTAGGGCAAATTTATTCTGTCTAAAAAATGCAACGAAATCAATCAGAAGCATACATATTAGATTGTCAAACAAATTGTATGCATTCTAGTTTAGTGGCTGCACTTTTGGCAAGAATGGCTTTTCGTCGCTCAAACTACGTATAAAGAATATGACACATACTTTTGTTGAAAAGGATCTACCAGAGAGGTTATTATATATTTGAAACATTTTTGCGTTTAAAGACATGAATTTGCATTGAAATTTGCTTTCTATGATGTTTTATTCGTCATCAAAAAGTTTCGCAAAATGTCTGTAGTTAGTAGCCACAGGGTTCTAAGTCCATATTTGCTGAAATGTCTTTGAGAGTGAAAACAATTAGTGATGTTTATACTAAAAAAAAAATTTACTCATATTTCTTCAGACTAAAATTTAAATGCTTCCAAGTAAATTGTTTTCAGACTCTAATGCTAAATTTCATAATTGAATCCGTGAGTAGAAAAACAGTACTAGTCCGAAATTGGTTATTTTTGGATAACTGCCAAAAATAACAACTAAAAACCTAGGAACTACAACGTTGTAATGAAGAACAGCATTTTTTTTCAAGACATCTCATGCTGCTAGACATGATGTTAAATGAGTGGAACATCAGTATCTGTCTTGGAATAATCCGTTTTTTTTTTTTTTTTTTCACTCTCGCATAGTAAAATTTTCGATTTGACACCGGTAGAAAACACAGTAATAAACCTTATGTCAACAATGAAGATTAACTTATCAAAATCAAAGAATACTTTAATACATTAAGTCCTTTACGACGAACATTTGTCATTACTCGTCTAAAACCATGAAATATTTTCTTTGTGGTTTAAGACTATGCATTATTTGTTTGTCCCAAAATATCCTGAGTTAAAAAATACTAATTAAAATGAGCATTACTTGAAATATTTTAATGAAAATTACAACCTAATATTTGGAAGGTTTCAAATGTTTCTCAGAGTTTAAGCATGTATAAGCGAAACTTAAGGACAAAAATTTAAATGATACTGCAAAAAAAGTTGCAACAGCTTAGCTAATTCTGTGCTTAATAATATTTTTAAGTTTTCGGCATGTTGGAATCCCTAATATGTATTCCATTTTTTTTCCTGCAGATTCGTTTAATAGCAAGGTCGCAAAATGTATTTGCATAAATGAATATTAATGGATTAAGTGTACGTAAAAATGTAAGTGTAGTTTTTTATATTGTAGTCCTATTTTTAACACTCTAAAGTTGATTAAGTGAACTTGGGTGTAAAAGGAATGAATGTCCAGTAATACTTAATATTTTATTTAATTTTTTTTACAAACGTTTAAAACAAAATTGGAATACAGTACTTTCCTGTGGGTCACTGTAACAATTTAAAATATATTACATTATCATAATGTAGACTGTATTCGTGTTATCTTTGAAAACAAAAGTTGTTTTTACAAATATCTCAACTTGAATTTTTTGGACTAGTACTGTCTTTCCCCTCACCGATTCAATAAGTTTTTGTGCTTTTTTGTTTATTTAGTGTATTTAAAAATAGGAAAAAAATCATGGTTCACTTTTATACTTAAATAATAATAATAATTACAGTCAAATTACATAAAAATTTGAAGGTAAAAAAAAAGTTCAGTAGTCTCACAAATTTAAAATTTTTTTTTTCTATGATAACCAAATTCAGATTTTTAAAATTTAAAACTTATGTCTCTTTCCAGGCATGGGTTTTCATTATATAAAATTTCGTACGTGTGGTTCACGCCCATCGCACTCTGCACTTCTATCATCATAGGTTATCTCTCCAGCATCGTGTTCAATACCATTAATGGTAGTTTATTTCTTTAATTGTTTTTTAATGTTTTATTTCTTAAATTACTTATTTATTTCTTTTGTGAACATATCTTGATTCTCCTAAACACTTAAAAAAAACAAGTTTCGGTTATAACAGGGACACAAAGGTTAATAATATTAACATGAATGATTTTGTTTTGCTAGAATTTTATTTCAAGATGATTTAACATTACATGAACAAAACACTTTTTGCAATAAAATATTTGAACATGTACGGTCGGTAAAACTGATTCAACAACGCCCAGTTTATTCTATAAAACATTCCAACACTCAGTATTTAATCTTCACTTTGCTGTGCATAACATTTGTCCTTTATTTTGCTTTCTGGCCGTAAGACTTTATTTATGATATCACAAGGTAAAACTTTGAAATTTTTTGAACGGATATTCTAACAAATTTTGATTAACAAATTATATCGTCGTCTGCAACCTCCCTGTTATTACGTATTTATTTTACAGGTTCAACAGAATGTGTTCCTACACATTATTTAAGTCCTGTTTTAAGGTATTTCTTGGAAGAAAAAGCCTCAAATTCTGAAATAAACCTGACTAACATATCAGTAAGTTTTTTCGTATAATTGAAGTTTCATTCATTTAGGTATTTGTAATTATTTATTCATTTGTTTACTTTTATTAATATTATTAATAGTAAGGCACTGGCCTCGTACGCCCAAATTCGCAGGGTAAAATCTGGCCCAAGTTGATGGATTTTCAAGATGCAGAAAATTGTCAGCGCCCATGTCGTATCATTACGCGGAATGTTAAAGGACCCTTGAGTAGACATTAGGCTTCTATACTCTTTTGGCTAAATTAAAGTGCTATTGCAGTTTAGTATTATTTAGAGTTCAGGTGCCACCATCTAGAGGGAAACTGATTGTCAAAACTCTCAACGTGGCAATAGCATTCGCCGATAGTGGTGCTACTTAAAAGAATGGATGCCGATTTCCGGAGAATGCACTAGGTCTTCAAAGGTTACTGATCATACGCAGCCCCATTAAAAAGAAAAAAATATATTCAGACATAATCGCGGTTTTCTTTTGTTTCGGTTGAGGAGTTTAAGATTAAAAATGCTTGTCTTTCCGGAAATAGTTTTTTTTTTCGCTTCAAGTTTTTATAAAGCTTTTTGAATAATTGTTTACGACACGTAATTTTAGGTCAGTCCATAATATTCTAAACAATTAACAATGTCTGATGTTGTTGCTTATTATTTCAAAATTTTGCAAAATGCAATATTAAATATTTATACTCGAAGTTAATTATAGATTAAAATAGACAGTTACATGAATAATTTATTAATTTAAATTTAAATAGCAAATAACCAAGCCTTTTTTTTTTTTAACTGCGAGAAATTATGAGCTGATTAAAAATGAGATTCTTGTTGTTTTGATTTTCGTCAATTACGTATTTTACATCGTTTTCATATTTTATTCTTTTTGAAACATAGTTAGTCTGAAATAAATTTTGAAAAATATTCTGTACTACCACACTAAAAAAATGCGTGCTATATTGCACCTGAAAATGATGACAGTTTACAATCTACAAACAATCGGGAATAATTGCACTATATTTTGGAATGAATACCAAAATACAGTAAAATTAAGCTGTATCCTTTTCAGTCAGCAAATTGGCACTATATTTTGGTGACACAAACCATGACATGTTTTACATTGAATGAAATTGCGTTTTTGATTTAATACATTTTTTTCGGTTTTCTCCCTTTTTTTGTGTTGCAGGGACAACTAGAGCATCAGCTCTTTACTGAATTGGATACAAGAGCAGGAGGAAAGCATCCTATGCCAGTCGAGCATTCATCAAATACGCAGAACACATCAACTTAAAGATCCTTAACATTGAATTAGAATCGTTTAACTATCTATTTTGTGCCATTATGGTATGGACAATGTTGCATTTTTGCCGACATATATGAGCTACTAGCGGTACCCGCACGGCTATGCCCGTGTTAAAAAATGAAAAGACCAGTCGGTTTGCCATTGTGTATATAGTAATAACTTTTTTAGGTGCAAATTATGTTATTTTATTAAAATGTATAGCATTCCATATAATTAAAGATTAGCTGCCCGCGGCAATCAGCTGGAGATCCTACACATTGAAGCATTTTTTTTTACAAAACACACAATAAAAAAGGAAAAAGGAAAGAAAGAAACGAAATAAAACAAAAAAGAAAATATTTGAAATAAAAAAACGCATTTTGTTTGTTTTGTTCAAGTACCCACACAAAAAGGAAGATTATAATAAATTAGAACAGTTTTAATTAATAAATTTTTAGTACAATTAATTTTTATCTATTATTTATTGACAAAGCCGGGTCCAGAAGCTACGTTTTATACAACCTTTTGTCTGCGCAGTCTTACGACTAAATGAAAACGTTGCAGTTTTTTATGCGTCTACATAGTGCAGAGATATCTGTATATTTCACTCAGTTTTGTGCGATATCGTCATGAAGGAGGTACTACTCTGGTCAATTATGACATGGTGTCATGTTAAAAAAAAAAGACTGGAACGTCTCAGAAGAACCCGGCGTTCAAAGTGGTCAAATGATTACATAAAATAAATATTTTTTTGTTGCCTGTTCTGGTGGTTCGACAACTGCAATCTCTTTATTTTCATCCATGGTATTCCTAGACTGCCTTGGTGTCTCCTGATCATTTAGGAAATGTAACAAATCAAAGTACCAGAGAGATGGCTTGTAAATTTCGTCTCCAACCCCAGATCGAATCGATTTATTAACTTTTGCCAATTATTTCCGGTAAACACTTCTCAAAGAATTAATTATTTACAAATGTTTCTCTGTTTGCGGTTGCATCAATGTCTTTGATTTTTTCCACTAAACTCTCATAAGCCTCCCCCTTTTCATCCTTGTCACTATACTCCTTGGATTTTACACGCCTAACGCGTGGGAAACTTTCGCATAATGCAATAAATTTTGTGAGAAACTCCCGAGAACATTGCCGAAAGTCGGCCATTGTCGCCTGACGAATTGAAACTGAGAAACAAAATGAATCGGAAAGGGGTGCTACCGTCTACATGTGCCGATTTGTCTGCACAGTTCAAAGACATATGCTTTCCAGCTCAGTTATCGCTGCAACTGTACAGTCTTCGCACCGGACTCAAAACTGCGCACTTTTCCAATCTACACCCAACGTTTTATCTGCAATGTGTTGAACTGCGCAGAAAAAAGGTTGTGCAAAACGTAGCGTCTGGACCCGGCTTAAAACAGAAAGACGAAATTTTGTAGCCTGCAGAAACAAACAGCAGCAAGCAAAGATTTGAAAGCGGAATAAACCTTTCATCCGAGCTTAAATAGGAAAATACATATGTGCTAATTCACTGGAGAAAAAAGAAGTAAATAAATGAAAGTATAAATATTAATAATAAGCCGGAATAACAAAAATCGCTATAAAGGATAGCATTTCTTTTAAAAACATCTGTGCAGTATGGAAAATAGTCCCATAAAATACATGTCAAAATAAGGAAATCAAAACAAAGCTATCAATCGCCTGTGAGACGCAGGAAATAAATTTTAATTCGTTTTAAAAAATAATAATCAAAATCCGAAAAAAGAAATAAATAAATTAAAAATCGGCTGCTTCTCAAAATGCTAAAAACCGCAAGCAATAAATTTTAATTCGTTAAAAGAAAAAAGGATCAATAGTCAGTCGGCATGGCAACAATTAAAATTAAAGTTAATTACCGTGAAAAAATAATTTCGAACTGCAGAGAAAAATGCTTATAACTTCTTTTCTAGTTAATTTAGAGGCTTCGAATTTTCGCACGTAGAGCGAAACTCTGTCCGGGGTAGTTTTTCACGCGCTTTTCAACGGTATCAAGCTCGAAACGATGCGATAATTCCTTCTCTACTAATAATAAAGCAGTAAGTATTTTGTGTGTGTGTGTGTGTGTGTGTGTTGTGTGTGTGTTTGTGTGTGTGTGTCTGTCTGTGTACGGCGTAGGGCCCAGACCGTCCAGCGGATTTTCATGAAATTTGGCACGAAATTAGTTTGGAACATGGGGGTGTGCACCTCGGAGAGTTTTTTCTGAAATTCGAATTTGTTCTTCTTTTATTCCAATTTATAGCCGAAAGTTTCATAAAATAGTCATTTTCTATAGGTAGGAATTATCGCATCGTTTCGAGCTTGATACCGTTGAAAAGCGCGTCAAAAACTACCCCGGAAAGAGTTTCGCTCTACGTGCGAAAATTCGAAGCCTCTAAATTAACTAGAAAAGAAGTTATAAGCATTTTTCTCTGCAGTTCGAAATTATTTTTTCACGGTAATTAACTTTAATTTTAATTGTTGCCATGCCGACTGACTATTGATCCTTTTTAGCCTACTTTCCCGTAAAAGTAAAAAAAAATAATAATAAAGCATGAAAGAAGGCTTAATGTATCGTGAAAATATCGTTAAAAATCAAGAAAAGTCAAAAATAAGTGAAGTAATTAAATAAAGATTGAAAAATAAAAAATTTGAAAGTAGGGTATTGAGATGGGGAAAAAGTGGGTCTGTCTGTCTGTCTGTCGGTCTGTCTGTCGGTCTGCCTGTCTGTCGGTCTGTCTGTCTGTCGGTCTGTCGGTCTGTCTGTCGGTCTGTCTGTCTGTCGGTCTGTCTGTCGGTCTGTCTGTCTGTCTGTCGGTCTGTCCCCCCCTAATAAGTTTTGAACGAATTGTCCAAATCAAAAAATTCTTTTTGCATTCGAAAGATCTCGGCAAAGACATCTTATTTCTATTTTTTACTTTTTTATTTGAACAATTTTTTGTTCAATTTTGAACAGTTCAAAAAATTTTAACATTAGCGCCTATGGACAAAATTGACGCAAATTCTGTAAACTCTGGGCACAAGAGCCAAGTTCCTATTGCAAGCTTATTGAAAGGCGTTCTCGGCGTGAAATATTAATTTTGAACAGTTTTTGTTCAATTTTGAACTGTTCAAAAAATTAACACAGAGCTTACGGGGAAATTTCAACCCTATATAAATCCTGATCTAACGGACCGATTTGCTTGGAACAAACTTTATCGGAAAGCTCTTATAACGTAGAACATGTAGAAATAGAAAGTTTATCCAGACCTTACGAGCCTATTTTGCTGTGACATTTTTTGATCGGGATATTTCTCAGTGACTCAATGAGTGAAATAATGAATGAATGAATAAATGAAAGGGTGAAAGAATAAATCAATGAATAAATGAATGAGGAAAAGAATGAATTAATAAATTATTGAATAAATGAAAATATAAACAAATGAGTGAATAAATACATGAATGCGTAAATGAATGAATAAACACTTGAATGAGGTAACGAATGAATGTATAAATGCATGGCTGAATAAATGAAAGAATGAATGAGTGAGTGAATGAATATGTATTATCCGTTGAAAAAGGTATACTTTCAATAATTAGAACTAAAGATAAATAAGAAAGAGAGAGAAAGAGATAGCTAGATTATAAATTTGAATTTGGTGTATACGGGAAAGTAGGCTCGTATAGTTCTAGACGGAACTTCTTGTTTCTTTTAACGAATTAAAATTTATTGCTTGCGGTTTTTAGCATTTTGAGAAGCAGCCGATTTTTAATTTATTTATTTCTTTTTTCGGATTTTGATTATTATTTTTTTAAAACGAATTAAAATTTATTTCCTGCGTCTCACAGGCGATTGATAGCTTTGTTTTGATTTCCTTATTTTGACATGTATTTTACGGGACTATTTTCCATACTGCACAGGGGTTTTTAAAAGAAATGTTATCCTTTATAGCGATTTTTGTTATTCCAGCTTATTATTACTATTTATACTTTCATTTAATTACTTTTTTTTCCTCCAGTGAATTAGCACATATGTTATTTTCCGATTTAAGCTCGGATGAAAGGTTTATTCCGCTTTCAAATCTTTGCTTGCTGCTATTTGTTTCTGCAGGCTACAAAATTTCGTCTTTCTGTTTTAAGCCGGGTCCAGACGCTACGTTTTGCACAACCTTTTTTCTGCGCAGTTCAACACATTGCAGATAAAACGTTGCGTGTAGATTGGAAAAGTGCGCAGTTTTGAGTCCGGTGCGAAGACTGTACAGTTGCAGCGATAACTGAGCTAGAAAGCATATGTCTTTGAACTGTGCAGACAAATCGGCACATGTAGACGGTAGCACCCCTTTCCGATTAATTTTGTTTCTCAGTTTCAATTCGTCAGGCGACAATGGCCGACTTTCGGCAATGTTCTCGGGAGTTTCTCACAAAATTTATTGCATTATGCGAAAGTTTCCCACGCGTTTGGCGTGTAAAATCCAAGGAGTATAGTGACAAGGATAAAAAGGGGGAGGCTTATGAGAGTTTAGTGGAAAAAATCAAAGACATTGATGCAACCGCAAACAGAGAAACATTTGTAAATAATTATTTCTTTGAGAAGTGTTTACCGGAAATAATTGGCAAAAGTTAATAAATCGATTCGATCTGGGGTTGGAGACGAAATTTACAAGCCATCTCTCTGGTACTTTGATTTGTTACATTTCCTAAATGATCAGGAGACACCAAGGCAAACTAGGAATACCATGGATGAAAATAAAGAGATTGCAGTTGTCGAACCACCAGAACAGGAAACAAAAAAATATTTATTTTATGTAATCATTTGACCACTTTGAACGCCGGGTTCTTCTGAGACGTTCCAGTCTTTTTTTTTAACATGACACCATATCATAATTGACCAGAGTAGTACCTCCTTCATGACGATATCGCACAAAACTGAGTGAAATATACAGATATCTCTGCACTATGTAGACGCATAAAAAACTGCAACGTTTTCATTTAGTCTTAAGACTGCGCAGACAAAAGGTTGTACAAAACGTAGCGTCTGGACCCGGCTTTGTCAATAAATAATAGATAAAAATTAATTGTACTAAAAATTTATTAATTAAAACTATTCTAACTTATTGTAATCTTTCTTTTTGTGTGGGTACTTGAACAAAACAAACAAAATGCGGTTTTTTTTTAAATATTTTCTTTTTTGTTTTATTTCGTTTCTTTCTTTCCTTTTTCCTTTTTTATTGTGTGTTTTGTAAAAAAAAAATGCTTAAATGTGTATGATCTCCGGCTGATTGCCATGGGCAGTTAATCTTTAATTATATGGAATGCTATACATTTTAATAAAATAACATAATTTGCACCTAAAAAAGTGATCACTATATACACAATGGCAAACCGACTGGTCTTTTCATTTTTTAACAGGGAAATAGCCGTGCGGGTACCGCTAGTCTCTACTAATAATAAAGCAGTAAGTATGTGTGTGTGTGTGTGTGTGTGTTTGTGTGTGTGTGTTTTGTGTGTGTGTGTCTGTCTGTGTACGGCGTAGGGCCTAGACCGTCCAGCGGATTTTCATGAAATTTGGCACGAAATTAGTTTGGAACATGGGGGTGTGCACCTCGGAGAGTTTTTTCTGAAATTCGAATTTGTTCTTTTTTTATTCCAATTTATAGCCGAAAGTTTCATAAAATAGTCATTTTCTATAGGAAAGAATTATCGCATCGTTTTGAGCTTGATACCGTTGAAAAGCGCGTGAAAAACTACCCCGGAGAGAGTTTCGCTCATTGTGCGAAAATTTGAAGCCTCTAAATTAACTAGAAAAGAAGTTATAGGCATTTTTCTCTGCAGTTCGAAATTATTTTTTCATGGTAATTAACTTTAATTTTAATTGTTGCCATGCCGACTGACTATTGATCCTTTTTTCTTTTAACGAATTAAAATTTATTGCTTGCGGTTTTTAGCATTTTGAGAAGCAGCCGATTTTTAATTTATTTATTTCTTTTTTCGGATTTTGATTATTATTTTTTTAAAACGAATTAAAATTTATTTCCTGCGTCTCACAGGCGATTGATAGCTTTGTTTTGATTTCCTTATTTTGACATGTATTTTACGGGACTATTTTCCATACTGCACAGGGGTTTTTAAAAGAAATGTTATCCTTTATAGCGATTTTTGTTACTCCAGCTTATTATTACTATTTATACTTTCATTTACTTACATTTTTTTTCTCCAGTGAATTAGCACATATGTTATTTTCCGATTTAAGCTCGGATAAAAGGTTTATTCCGCTTTCAAATCTTTGCTTGCTGCTATTTGTTTCTGCAGGCTACAAAATTTCGTCTTTCTGTTTTAAGCCGGGTCCAGACGCTACGTTTTGCACAACCTTTTTTCTGCTCAGTTCAACACATTGCAGATAAAACGTTGCGTGTAGATTGGAAAAGTGCGCAGTTTTGAGTCCGGTGCGAAGACTGTACAGTTGCAGCGATTACTGAGCTAGAAAGCATATGTCTTTGAACTGTGCAGACAAATCGGCACATGTAGACGGTAGCAACCCTTTCCGATTAATTTTGTTTCTCAATTTCAATTCGTCAGGCGACAATGGCCAACTTTCGGCAATGTTCTCGGGAGTTTCTCACAAAATTTATTGCATTATGCGAAAGTTTCCCACGCGTTTGGCGTGTAAAATGCAAGGAGTATAGTGACAAGGATAAAAAGGGGGAGGCTTATGAGAGTTTAGTGGAAAAAATCAAAGACATTGATGCAACCGCAAACAGAGAAACATGTGTAAATAATTAATTCTTTGAGAAGTGTTTACCGGAAATAATTGGCAAAAGTTAATAAATCGATTCGATCTGGGGTTGCAGACGAAATTTACAAGCCATCTCTCTGGTACTTTGATTTGTTACATTTCCTAAATGATCAGGAGACACCAAGGCAGTCTAGGAATACCATGGATGAAAATAAAGAGTTTGCAGTTGTCGAACCACCAGAACAGGCAACAAAAAAATATTTATTTTATGTAATCATTTGACCACTTTGAACGCCGGGTTCTTCTGAGACGTTCCAGTCTTTTTTTTTAACATGACACCATATCATAATTGACCAGAGTAGTACCTCCTTCATGACGATATCGCACAAAACTGAGTGAAATATACAGATATCTCTGCACTATGTAGACGCATAAAAAACTGCAACGTTTTCATTTAGTCGTAAGACTGCGCAGACAAAAGGTTGTATAAAACGTAGCTTCTGGACCCGGCTTTGTCAATAAATAATAGATAAAAATTAATTGTACTAAAAATTTATTAATTAAAACTATTCTAATTTATTATAATCTTCCTTTCTGTGTGGGTACTTGAACAAAACAAACAAAATGCGTTTTTTTTTCAAATATTTTCTGTTTTGTTTTATTTCGTTTCTTTCTTTCCTTTTTCCTTTTTTATTGTGTGTGTTTTGTAAAAAAAAATGCTTAAATGTGTAGGATCTCCGGCTGATTGCCATGGGCAGCTAATCTTTAATTATATGGAATGCTATACATTTTAATAAAATAACATAATTTGCACCTAAAAAAGTTATCTCTATATACACAATGGCAAACCGACTGGTCTTTTCATTTTTTAACACGGGCATAGCCGTGCGGGTACCGCTAGTCCTATATAAAATGACTATTTTATGAAACTTTCGGCTATAAATTGGAATAAAAGAACAAATTCGAATTTCAGGAAAAACTCTTTGAGGTGCACACCCCCATGTTCCAAACTAATTTCGTGCCAAATTTCATGAAAATCCGCTCGACGGTCTGGGCCCTACGCCGTACACAGACAGACACATTCACACAAACACACACACACACACACAATAACACACACACACACACAAACACACATACTTACTGCTTTATTATTAGTAGAGATACAGATAGAGATCGAGATAGAGAAGGTGTTCTACCCTGAAAGTTATGTTTACCGATTGAAAAGAAAAAATTAAATGAATTGAAAATTGTACATTCTTTCGTTTTTAAGCAGTAAAATTATTTTTTTGTTAAAAAAAATGTTATTATAGAATGTGACTCGTGTGCCGGGATCCTAATAGATTACCATTCATGTTCAAGACAGAACTGCTGCGTTGAGATGACTTTTAGTACATTAAAAGATTGTTTTTTATTCACTTTTGATTAATTCACAAATTAAAGCAGACACATTTATTAATTTCAAGTTGACTTTATTTACTTTTATAAACCATCGTTCAAACCGGAAATTTAAAAATGGGTTGTTCCCGTTATATTCGAAACATTATCGAATAAAAATAACTGCTAGCGTACTGACGAGTGAATAGTGTATACATCTATTTGATATAATTCTTAATTTTTCAACTTCCAAATGGGGAGGGGAGAAGCAAAGGGATATAAGTGACTAAAGTCTCATTTTGAGTAAAACTCATTTGAGGTTTAATTCCTATACTAAATTCTAGAGGTTCTTCGTGTAAATATATATTTTTTATTTTCGAGTCCTATATGTATGTGTTAGTTTAAGTATGAAGTGTGAAGTGTTTCTGATAATTAGATTTGGCGTACGATTTTTTTTAAAAATAGCTCATTTTTACTTACATCCCTTTGCTTCCAACTAGTTAACTACACCCCTTTGCCTCTAAATGAAAAACGTGTCTTGTTCATTTTACGAATTTACTCAGTAATAAAGATAGCTTCTTAGTAATAATATAAGCTTTATTAAAAAAAAGCATAATATAAGTTTCGAACAATTATATTTATCAACAAACTAAAAATCATTGACATTAGACAAATTGCCGAAAACAAAACATGACAAAAATAAATCTGCAGACGATTTAACCCTTGTTTTTAGTATTATTATTATTAAACAATTCGGAATTCTTTTGCTATTTTTTTTCTTCTTCTCTAATATAAGTTTCGTAAATAGATCGTCTGCATCGCGTATTTAAACTAACTGAAAAATCAAATAGTTTTCTTTAGAGGCAAACGGATGTAAGTGCACTTGCATCCCTTTGCCACCAAACGGAATGAAGCTTTTATTTGGGAAGTTTTTTAAACCACTCTTTTTTGCAGTATCTGTCAAAGCTACCACTAAAATATCTTTCCCACAGAACAAAAGGGTGTTTAATTTATCATTTGCACTATCTCAAAATTTTCATTTTGGTCACTTACACCAATTTGCTTCTAAGTGTCTGAAATGTTCTTTTTAAAGAATTGTGGACTACCTCATGCAATGGAAGAGGGTCGTAAATGTGGCTCAAATGATCTAAATATATTTACATTACTAAAACATTTTTTTTCTTTCTTTCCTTCCCTTTTTTTTTTTCTTTCTCTTTCTCTTTAACGCTTAACTTAATTTTTATAATGTCCCAAAAGAAAGAGCTTGATGCCTTTTTTGTACTAAATATTTCCAGGGTTTTCTATGAATTTTCGAAAGTCATACTACATTGGAACATTATTCTATGATTTACTCTTTGCGTTAATGCTAGACGAAGCCATTTTGAATTCCAAGCGATTCTTTCGAACATGAGAAAGAAAGTTAAAAAAATACTAATATAGTACAGGCCATTATGTTTAAAATGATTCTGTTTTCAGTTTGCAGCTTTTTAATATTATGCTGAATACGAAAAAATAATTCAGTTACCAATCTTCCAAAAGCAACTTGATCATTGTCGCGATATCAAAAGTTGTAATAGAACAATTTGTTAATCTTGTAAAAAAAGAGAGTTATGAAGATTTTCAAAAAGGAAGTTTTTGAAAAACAAGGAGTGTTGTGATTGTAACGTTTTCAGTGTGGATACTCATTGAATTAACTATGTTATCAAACTTCTTATAATATGTTATTATCTGATTACGTACATTAAAAAGTGTGGAAAGACAACTCACTTTGCCTGGAAATGAAATGTAATGCAATGTCCAGAGAAGTGTTCTTATAAGACAAAAATTTGGGAATGCGATCAAAACTTGTAGACAAAAACTTCGTTTATCAAAACTATTTGATATAAATTGACTAGAAGTTTAAAATGCAATGTATTAAAATAAACTAGCTTAAAAAGCCTTAAAATAATTATAAAAATTTATAAATCACTTTTTATTGTCAACTTGCATGTACAGTGAAACCTCTGTTAGTTGACGACTTGTGGTGCAACACTTTAGTGGTCAACTTAGAAAGGTGGTCAACTTTACCTGTTTTACTGTATATGTTTACAAACAAAAAAATATATAAAACATAAAATAATTCATAATGTATCGAAAAGTAATCAATTTTAAAGTAATGTTATGATATGGGAAAATGGTGTGTTTATTGGTCTGTCGAGTCAAACTTATACGATAATGTTTAAAACGTTCGCTTTAAACATTATCGTCTGGACAGATATGCAAATACTGTTGCTGATATGCCCAATACAGTGTTTTTTCTTGCATTGGCAGTGACGTCATACTTTGTGTTTCGTATTTTTCTCGTAAACTATGGATCGTACAGTAACGCTTCTTTGGGCAGTTTTTATGTACTCCCAACGAGGAATCTAGCTGTGCAGAGTTTATGCGGTTGTTTTGGGACACCCTGTATAGTAAAAATTATTGGAAGAATCAATTAATTCATTTTGGACTAACATTAGATGCGATTATCCCATGGTAGCGGAAGGATATTTTTAAATATTATGACAATATTATTGGTGTGAATTTGGATTTTCAGTATCAACCAACATAAAAGCGAAAAAAGATCGACACTGTTAAATGTAGAAGACGATATGAGAGTGGCATTGTCCTTTTATATACGACCAAATATAGTTCAAATTATCAAAAAACATCAAGATCAAATTTCTCATTAAAAATAATATTACCTTGTAATTTACCCCTTAATAAACGAGCTGTTATATCTGTAGTATATTATATATTATTTCCTTTTATATTCAAAATTATTATCATAAACTATTTTACACATTTATAGGTAACGCAAAAACTTTTAAACTTCTCTTTTTCTTTATATGCCTCCAATTTTTTTAATTGTTAAAAGTGTGCCGCGACAAAGAAAAAAAAGCTTGAAAATCATTGTTTTACGGTTTAATTTTTTTTAACTGTTCAAAAATGAACAAAAATAGTTCATATTAAAAAATGTTTCAGGCCGAGAGCTTCTTCCAATAACGTTCTTCATAGGAACTTGGATAATATGGCCCGAGTTTACATAATTTGCTTCATTTTTGCTCATAGGCGCTAATGTTAAGATTTTTGAACTGTTCAAAATTGAACGAAAAATTGCTCAAATTAAAAAAGTAAAATATGGAAATGAGATGTCCTCGCCGAGATCTTTCGGATGCAATAAAAAACAAAATCTTTCACATCGGACGATTCCCTCAAAAGTTATTTTGGGACAGACCGACAGACACACATCCCCCCCCCCCCCAACCCTACTTTCAGTTATTGTTTCGTTTCTTTTTCAATCTTTATTTAATTTCTTTACTTATCTCGACCTTTCTTTATTTTTAACGATATTTTTACGATACATTAAGCCTTTTTTCACACTTTATTTATTTATTTACTTTTACGGAAAAGTAGGCTAAAAAGAAATGAAAACAACTGTTTAACGACAGATAAGTGGCACAGACATGGAAATTAAAAAAAAAAAAATTCATTAGTTGTCGTCCTGTCAACAAAGTAGGTGTCATAACTTGTAAAGGCTACAAGTTATGACACACAATATCTTTTTATGGTTTTTTCCCAGTCGTAAGTATTGCTCTTTTCCTCACAGCTATGCAAACGTTCTACATGTATTTCTTTACAAGTACATTTTGTCTTCTGAGCCTTTGGTTTGCTTAATATAACTTCGGTTTTCATCCATTCTACGCTTGCTGCTCTAACAATATTCGTGGTTTGTCGCTGCACTAATCAATTATCAATAATAGGTGTAGCATTTTTAAATTGCGAAACTTATAAAATATAAATAATTAAATGTCGAGGCATTTAAGTTTTGCTATATTCGATGGTATACTTGGAAACATGTGTAATTCGAATTTCTTTGGTAGCATTGATCGTAGCCACCATTATACGCTCACCACATAATTTATTGCAGTATGAAAAAGTTATAATGTAATAACTTATGCCCTTTATCAGTTGCGTTACACGGTATTAAATTGTAGGGATAAATTATTTTTATCTTTGTCAAGGATAGATAAACGGAAGTGAACAAACTTTTCCTTCCCATCAATATTCATTTTGTTATGAAAAGCTATCCATAAACAACTTCGTAATAGAAGAAAATTACATTTTCCCATCTTCTGTGGAAGTACAACTGTTTGACATGATTTGTTTATTTTGACATTAGATCTGTAACGGGCGCGATGCATTCAACTATGCCGCGAAGTTGAATTTCCTGTCGGAAATTCTTTTTCACATAAACGTCAGTTCCAAAGCAACTTCTTTTAGCTCAAAAAGGATTTAAAGGAAGCCACACATTTGAGGTAAGAGAAAAATTTTAAATTATCTATAATGCTAAAAAGATATCCAAAACTGTTGCGAGTGATCACATATCAGTATTTTTTCCCCTTTGTCCATTTTTATCAAGTTGATAGTCGGTTATTTAGTAGTAGGTCAAAAAAAGTTGCTAATAATCAGGGATAGTCAGTACTATTATGTGATATTATGCAAGTTTATAAGCTGTGTATTATCTTAAGCAGATGTGAAAAATTATAATTGTTTGCCATAATCAGAGATAGTCATTTTTTTCTGATCTTAATCAAAATCCATTTTAAAATTTAATTAATTGATTTTTTCTTAGTATTTATTCACGGAGAAAATTACTGCCTACTTATGTTTCTCTTTTTCTCTTGCAACAAATTATAGGGTTGACGAAAACAAAAAAAGGATAAACAGAAAAAGGAAAAGGAAATTTGGTAGAGCGGTTTTTTTTAATTCAGCCCCCCCCCCCCCCGAAGTTTCTTTAATTTGTTAAGAAATTTATAATTTACAGACATATTTTAATAAAGTTCAGAGAATAGATTTAGCTGTGAAACTTTGAGGTTTGGACATATATTTGTTGCATGCACCATTGCCACGCTTCAATTAATTTAAAGCAAATTTTGTAAATAATTACTCTAAAAAACACCTTTATTTTATTTTCTTTTATTTTCATATTTATTTATTCTCTTTATTCGTTCATTTATTTATTTTTTTATTGTTTTCTATTTTTTATTGTGATTATTGTTATTATTATTATTAATGCCGATTTTTGCAACATGCTGGTAGCCGAATGTTATGAACGAAGATTATTTAGTGTGAATATTTTTTGAGTATTTGATCTAGAGCCAAAAGATATCTAAAACTTTGTACCGCTAATACTCGTTTAAGTCAGTTTTTCAAATGCTATTCATTTAAATGTTGTTCTTCAACCCTTAACGCAATAAAGTAAGCGTATGTAAAGATTTTATTTTATAAATTGTACTGGTATTACTTTGTGTGTTACCTTCAGAATTGTAATCGATTTTTTTTTGAAGAAAATGATAGATCGAATTCTTGGAATAACAGACTGCGTCGTCTTGTTTCTGATGCTCATAATTTCTGCCGGAATCGGGGTCTTCTTCCACTTTTTCGGAAACAAACAGAAAACAACAGATGAATTTCTTCTGGCAGGAAAGAACATGTCTATTCTACCAGTTTCATTCTCATTAATGGCCACGTTCTTGTCAGCTGTCGCAGTCATTGGAATTCCGACAGATATCTACCGCTTTGGAACTCACTTGGCTTTTAAATCAATTGGCTTCAGTATTGGTATAGTATTGACATCATATATTTTCTTACCAGTGTACTTCCAAATGCAAGCCACTACAGCATATGAGGTATACAAGATAGACCATCTCAGATTTTTGTTCTGGTGTATTTATTTTTTTTTTTTTAATTGTTAAAAAAACTATTTTCTTCCTATGATATTTTTTTTTAACATTCTGTGATAATAACCTTTGATACGTTTCTCATTTTTTGTTTTTAAGCATTCCTTTAGCTTTGATAAACTTCAGTAATAAACACCTTCCTGCAACTAACTCTTTAAAAAAATATGTTAAACCAGAGATCGATACAGCATTTTCTTTCAGGGTCCGTTTTTTGTGAATTTAAAGGAGATTTTTATGTAAAATCAAATAATTTTGTGAAAACTGAAAATTTAAACATATAATGATAAAAAAATTGGCGAGAAAACTACAATTTGAAAGCTTGGAATTTCGCAAAGCGTCCGTTGTGATTGGTTTGAACTTTGCGAAGGTCCATTTTGATTCATTGGATTTTTGTGAAGGCTCCGAAAACGGACCCGAATTTTGTCTGGCGACCAATGTAAACTTAATGTTTTGTATGTAATCTGCCATTAGACTAGTGTTCGCCAAACGTTTGAGGACATTGAGCAACAGCACCGTTCTAAAATTCCCCTATGAGCTACTCCCCCCCCCCCCCCTTGACTCAAAAAAAGATCTTAGGATAAAATAGCTAGAAACTCAATTCTCAGTTATTAATCAACGCTCAGTAAATGTATCAGAAGTTCCCTAACTGGGTGCCGCGGCATTCTGAGATGCCACAGCGATAGCGATAGTTGAGGGGTGCCACGAGAAGGCGCTCATGGTATCAAAATTTCTTTGTTGATAAGCAAACAAAATTGTGATGGTATTTTACAATTAAAATACTTTCGTGAATTTAAACGATTACGTACAATAATTATTATTTATGTTTTTATTACTTATTTCTGCGATTTTTTTCTTTAAAATCCTACAAATATACAAATTTAAATCCATTATATTGTTATTTTACTGCGCAAAATTTGAATTATTCATCTTGTGCTCCTGCTATGAAGAGGCGAACATACTACTCACATTCTTGAATCGTTCTGATATCTCGCGCGGTAAATGGTTCCTTAATTTTGATATAAATACTATTGTTCTGAAGATGTTATCGTGAAAAAAAGCCATGTATTAATTTTAAATGTAAAGTTGCTCTATAAATTTCTCATTTAATGCTGTTAACATTTTCCCTTTCTGTAACAATAATTTCTAAGTCAGCATCGGTGCTTAAACTAAGAGCTGCGCTTGCTCGCTTTTAAATCCAAATTACTTTTTTAGCCTACTTTCCCGTAAAAGTAAAAAAAAAATAATAATAAAGCATGAAAGAAGGCTTAATGTATCGTGAAAATATCGTTAGAAATCAAGAAAAGTCAAAAATAAGTTAAGTAATTAAATAAAGATTGAAAAATAAAAAATTTGAAAGTAGGGTTTTGAGATGGGGAAAAAGTGTGTCGGTCAGTCTGTCGGTCTGTCTGTCTGTCGGTCTGTTGGTCTGTCTGTCTGTCGGTCTGTCTGTCTGTCTGTCGGTCTGTCTGTCGTCTGTCTGTCTGTCTGTCGGTCTGTCTGTCGGTCTGTCTGTCTGTTGGTCTGTTTCCCCCTAATAACTTTTGAACGAATTGTCCGATTGGAAAAATTCTTTTTGCATTCGAAAAATCTCGGCGAGGACATTTCATTTCCATATTTTACTTTTTGATTTGAACAATTTTTTGTTCAATTTTGAACAGTTCAAAAAATTTTAACATTAGCGCCTATGGGGGAAAATGAAGCAAATTATGTAAACTCTGAGTACAAGATATAAGTTCCCATGAACAAGGAAGAAGTTCTTGGCGTGAAATATTGATTTGAACAATTTTTGTTCATTTTTGAACAGTTCAAAAAAAATTAACATACCGCCTACAGGGAAAATTTCAATCCTATATAATTTCTGATCAAATGGACCGATTTGCTTGGACCAAACTTCATCGGAAAGCTCTTATGACGTAGAACATGTAAAATAGAAAGTTCATCCAGAACCAATGAGCCTATTTTCCTATGAAATTTTTTGATCGAGATTTTCAAGAATATTTTTCAATTAATGATTGATTAAATGAATAAGCAAAGAATGAATGAATAAATGAGTGAATAAATACATGAATGACTTAATAAATAATGATTGAATAAATATGTATTAACCGTTGAAAAAGGTATGTTTGAAGCAATTAAGAACTAAAGCTAAACGAGAAAGACAGAGAGAGAGATATAGCTAGATTATAAATTTGAATTCGGTGTATACGGGAAAGTAGGCTCGTATAGTTCTAGACGGAACTTCTTGTTAAAATATGAGATGTATTTTCACATTTTTAAGCACGTCAGTTTTAGCAGTGTAATGATTAAAATAACAAATGTCTTGTCATTGCAATTTGTTTTTCATAAAGAAAAAAAATTGTAAAAAGAGCAAATGAAAAACTAAATAATCGTTGGTTTTATTTTTTTAGTATCTCGAGAAAAGATTTGGGAGAGTAGCTAGAAAACTATGCTCCTTAGCGTTCATTCTACACATGGTGAGTTTGAATGATATTCATTTCTGTACTTATGTGCAACAATGTCAAGACATACTGCTTATACTTGTCTCCTCTTTTTAAAGCAATTAAACTCATTATTATGATGGTAGTGAATTATATTTCTAGAAGGTTTGAAAATTTTTCAATACCAATAAGAACAAAATTAACCCGGAATATTTACGTCCTCAAAACGATCATGAACATTTTAAATATTAAAAACAAGATATGAGAAAATTTACTCTGTATATATTTTTATTTCCAATGGGCTGTTGTTCGATTCTGTCAATTTTGTTTGCAACGCTGTATAATATACGGACCTAAAGTGAAATTCAAATTCAACACGGATGCGATACGTTTAACGTCATTTGCTGAAAAGGGGAAAAAAACAAGTGGGTAATAAAAAAAGAATAAAAAAAGTTTTCTTGATTTCTAATAGGCTGTTGTTGGCTTTTGCCAACTGCAGACCTATTGCGTTCCCCAGATTGGTACTATCTTTATCAGCGGCACCGCAATGAGAGTGGTACCATCGCCTTATGAGAATTTTGATTTCCAGTTTATCCACCTGAAAAGGTAAACACCCAGACTCTGTTGATGCGAAATTGCGTTAGGAACTTAATTTAACCGAGAGCATCCGACCCAAATGTCTTCTCAAGGGATCTTTTACTTACCGCATATTCACACGATATGGGCGCAGACGATTTTCTGCAACATGATAATACACCGACACTAACAGCCTCGGAGTAAATTTAATCCTTGAGGAGGTTTACTCCTTACTTAATGTAATGAGTTTTGTTTTTCTGAGCAATCAAAGTTGGGTCAGCGAGTTGCTCAATGCAAATTCGAAAACTGAGAGGGTTAAAAACAGGATTTATGTATTTCCTGAAAAAATATATCTAAACTAACTTCAGAAGATTCACTGGTAAAAATCTAATTACAAAAAAATACAAGTTCAAATTTTTTGATGAGTTTTTTGGTGAGATGTATTTGCTAATTTAATGATTAGTTACTTACTCCTAACTCCTTACTCCGTAATATTAAATCCAAACATGGTTAATGCTGCCGTATTATTTTCAAAAATATAAAACTAGATTATAAACATAAAAGTTATAACTCCACAACCCATATAAGTCCTTACTACACACGAACATATCAGTTTGTTTAAAGTTTAAAAAGTTTGTTACGCAACAAAAATAAATTTCATATTTCGTGAATCATGACACCATATTTTTTATCGCTTTATTTATTTCACGCGTTTTGTATATGGAAAAGTTACCCGCTGAAAATATTGTATTTAAAATGTCATATGGGCATTTGTGTTAATACTTATTTCAAAAAAATAAGTTGCTAAACTTGTCTCTTTTAGGTCCTTTATGTTCCCGTTGCTCTTTATGCACCATCTCTAGCACTGAGCGCAGTGACAAATTTGTCTACGTTTGTGTCAGTAGTCTCAGTTGGAGCAGTGTGTACATTTTATTGCACTTTGGTGAGAAATAAGAAATTATTTTAAAGTCTGAAAATGTAAAAAATAGCAACTGGCATGCAACAAAAACACAGCAGTGAATGTGTTTAATTATCGTTTCTACTTTGCTCTTGGCGTTCGAGAAAAAAAAAAACTATCTTGTTTGTTTGTTCAAAAAAATAAACTTTTTTTTAAACCTTGATAAGTTGTTTTTTCATAGAGAAAATAATGATAAGTCTAAAGCTAAAATCATGTGAAAAGAAAAGAAAACATGATTTATTTTGCATTGAATTTTCAGCATTAATACATGTAAACTCTAATTTTCGCTACCAGACCCCTGCCTGTTAGCCGAGGACTTAAGATTGCTTGCGCACGGGGCGAGGGAGTGGGGTCCACGGATTTTTCATGCACGTATCCCCAAGTATAGATGGTGGTCGTCAGCGGGTATCGAACGCGTGACCAGGCGGAAGCCCGACGTGCTAACCACTAGGCTACCAAGTGCTCCCAGAAACCCCCCGCACCTGCCATTTTCTGGCCTATCGTATTTTTAGATGCCCCCGAGTGCAAGCCCTCGGGAGCAAATGGGGTTCCGGGAGATCCACTAGGCTACCACGGCCTTAATACATGTGAACTAATATTTAAAAGGCTTTTTTTTTTTGACAGAAGATGAGAGATATTATAAAAAATCGATGAGAAGATTACCTTTACTTTTACGAGTCTGTCGTCAAAATTTCGAGATTGTTTTCGAGTTTATGTGATATTAATTTCAAAAACGAACTAAAGTCCTGTCAGAGGCAAAAAGACATTCATTTTTCCCTTTTTACTTGGCAGTGCTTAGTGATGTGTTTTCGGATAATTACATTTTCATAAAAATGTCTTTTTTTTTTTTTTTAATTTTAAGTAGTGGTTTGAATATTAAGAAAAATAAATAAATAAATAGTTTCTTTGTCCAATGTCCATAGCAAACAGAAAATTAACTTCATCAATCAACTCTTTTTCAGCTGAGAGTAAGCAAACACATTAGTTAGGAACACGGTTTCCTAATCATTTCGCTTTGAAAGAGCCCTTTTGTCAAGTCTAAATTCCAGTGACTTGAATAAATGCCAAATTTGAGTAAACTCTTACATAGAACAAAGAATATTGACAGAACCATTATATTAAACTAGATAACTTACAGGTTCACGAAAGCATAAAAACAAGCATTAGGTGCTTTAAATAGTTATGAACCATATTATTAATTATATTATGTAAATTTGAGGAAACTACTTGAGAAACTGTCTGGTTTTGGAAGCACCGAAGAAATAAAAGTTTTATTTCTTCTGCACACACCGCTCCATAGCGGCAATGAATTGTATTTTAAAGTATAACATAACGATTACTGAATATTTTATGCAAATAAAAGTTTTTCCAGATTAATGTTGCGTTAAAATATATCATTGCTTTATGTCAAAATGTACCAATATTAATTTCGTAATTCATAAAATATATATAAATAATATTTTCAGCCACATGTATTATTGTTGTGTTTGGTGATAGCTACAAATAAAAAAAAACTACCTTAATCATGTTAGTTAAAATATTATAAGCAAAAATATCGAAAAAGCTTTTGAGATTACGAAGTGGATATTTGTTCATTTAAATGTGAAGCAACAGCTGATAAAAATCACAAATAAATATGTAATATTAAATTTTAATGTTGGCTAAAGTTAATTTTACCAATAATTCAATTTACACACTTTATTTTTTACAAATGTGTGATAATTTGGTTACAAATGTGTATTAATTAATTACTTTTTTATCACGCATTTGCAACCAAATAGTAGGTTACAAATGTGTGGTAAAAGGGGTAGGGGTACCATTTGAAAAAGCTTTAAAATTGAAGTTCATTTTAATACGAAGCTGACAGATCAATACATTTTTACAGTACGTACTACATTATTCCAACTGACATATTTCATGTATCTCGAAAACAAATAGCATTTAAAGGAGAAAGGTTGTTTTGTTTTGTTTGTTTTCAGGGCTGCTCCGCCGTTAAATGAATCACCGTATTGCCACCACTATTACCTTCAGTTGAACAGATTACTTATCTGCTTTTTGTCGTTCAAACATTTTCTTTTCATTATTGTAGGGAGGTATGAAAGCGGTGCTGTGGACCGATGTTTTCCAGTCTGTCCTCATGTTCATCGGTATTATTGGTATTATAATCAAAGGCTGCATTGATGTTGGTGGAATAAATAAAGTCTTTGAAATTGCCAATAAAGGAGGAAGACTGGTTATTCCAGGGTAGGAGTGCTTGCTTGTTATGATAAAAACTAAATAAAAATGACCTGCTTGTAATTATGGACTATTGTCTTTCAGTCACTCCTTAATAATTGCTCTTCTTCCCTTAACAAGCTTCCAATAATCTCAAGCGTAAAACTTTTTTTCCCCCTTAAAACCTGCATCAGACACCTTAGAATATGATATTAAGAATAATAAACGGTTTCATCAAAAGCCTTCAGATTGATATTAGCTTTTTTTATACTGATTTTTTTTTTTTTTTTTTGAGTATTAGTTTGATTTGTTAAGACAGCTTCTGATTTTTGCTTTTAGGCTTTGTGAAACCTATATTTCACACAGTAATTTTGGTCTATGTCATTTGAATCTTTTTTTTTTTTTTTTTTTGTGATTTATTATTCTTTATTTCAATTATCCTCACTACAAAACAAGTTGACGTTATTGTTTAGCATTTCTCTTGAAGTCCCATTTTGATAAGCACTATATGTATTTGAAAATAAATAAAAAAATACATTTCTTTTTAATGAAGGGAAACTTGATGTATGAACTACTGGTAAGTGTAAATCTGAGCTTGTTTTGTCAGCTTAAATGAAATTATATAATATAAAAGATAACTGCACTGCGTAATACCGGGTGGTTATAATTAAACTTCCCCTATTCAGGGCATCCTGCAGCTAAAACCGTTCCACGGATTGACACCAAAATTGGTATGTGGACTATATACGAGATGCGATCAAGGAATAATGAAAAAAAAGTTCTAAAAACGGCCGCTAGGGGTGCTTTTTAGCCTCACAACACGGACTTAACGTAGAAAATACGTAGTACGGCATAAAAATAATGATATCAGTATTTATGAAAGGAGAACAATATTCATTTCACCTAAACTTGTTTTTGTTTTTGCCACACAGATAAACTGTTATAGCTTTCTTTACTTTCATTTTAAATGGCCAGATGATAGGATATGGACGGAAAAGTGTACAATTAATGTTGATATTATTATTTTATGTTCCTTGCTGATCATTTCCTACCTCAAAACCCTGTTATAAGGCTAAACAGCGCCTTTAGCGGCCATTTTTATAACTTTTTTTTTTTTTTCAAGATTCTTTGAGCGCATCTCGAATATAGTCCACATACCAATTTTGGTGTCAATCCGTTGAAAGGTTTTAGCTGTAGGATGCCCTGAATAGGGGAAGTTTAATCATAACCACCCGGTATATGTATTGTTCCGTACTCTGGTGAAAGAAGTCCTTGCATCTGCAAATGCAATACGTATTAATTAAGTATTTAATTAAAATTTCAGTGGTTCCTTTTCCATCTATGAACTTCATCGAGCAGGTTTTAATGTTTATTTTAAAAGGTAATTTTTAAGAAATCTAACATAGAAATGCATGAAAAAAGAAGTTCGGTGTTTTATTTGCATGGAAAAACGCTTCATTCTTAGTGTGTTTTCCAGAAAAAATAGGAAAATAGAAAAAATATTTTTAAAAATCTACGTTTTGATGATTTTATTGGTCCGGTAGAATATATTTAAGCGTTTTACCTTAAATTTTACATCTTGAGAGTTACGAAAAATAACAAAAACGGACAAATTTCACACTTAACTAATAAATTCTACGGAAGCTAAGAAGACTAACGAAATTTATTATGGCTATTATTGCGATGTTTTACCACATTCTAAATATAGATTCAGAAGTTTCGGAGTGAAGAAAAATGAGTTTTGAAAATAAATTTTTAACTTTACCGAATTTCCAGAGAATATTCATTAATCTTTCAGAATTTATTTTTTGTGATGGAGGCTCTTGGTTTTTATTTTTCAATATGTATTTAAAAGTACATCTAGTTTGTAGTAATCAAATCAGAAGGCATTAAACTGATAATCAAAATAAATAGCGACAACCTGAAAGCTTTTTGAGGAATTAATAATGTAAAAAAAAAATCAAAGACAAAATTCATGTAATTGTGCTTCTTGTGGTGTAAACTTCAATACATTTTGAATCAGGAATTCACGTTTCGAAGTGAATGTTACCTTTAGTTATCTCTATTGATTAGATAATAGTTTAAAATTTTTAAAAAATTTTAAAAAGAGAGGGGGTGGGATCTTTCAATGATAGTTTCGATCGCCAACACCCCTGCGCGTTTGCGCTCTCGTAGCAGAGTGTGCTCGCTAGGTGGCTGTTTGGCATTTTTCACTGCTTGGGTTTTAAGGGTATGCTTTTCAAATGTCCGCTGTGCAAAACCCTCAAGGAACGAGGTCGGGCGCATTGACTATTCCTGACATGTTGGTAAATTTGTTTTGAGCCCTGACAGGGCCTAGCAGTTCGGAGATGCCCGGACTGACGGACTGACTGACGTGCAATATTATGACTATATAGACGATTTTAATTTCTCGAAAGAAGGGTTACTTAATGAAGAAAAGGGAAATAACACTGGTCTACAAAAAAAAACTTTTTTTCTGCCCCAAAGACTTTGTTAACTGATCTTAGAAGTATTTTTCACGCTGAACTCGAAAATGAAAACCATTTTTCTCAATCACGTAAGGATTTTCCATGCAAGGTGCTGTAATAGTTGACAATAATAACATTTACCCTAAATTATTGCAGTACCTTACAAGCAAAACCCTTAAGTGATAAGGAAAATAGTTTTAATTTTCGAATTCAGCTTGGAAAATACTTCTCAGCTCAGTCAATAAAGTCCTTAGGACCCCTCCCCCCTTTTTTTAAAGGCATTGTAATTTTTACATTAGAAGCACTTCCACCAAAAAACCCAGTAATTTTCTATTTAACTTTAAAACTGTCGATTTTGACATACTCTGGCATACTTTGCCTCAAGAATGTCCTTTTTAATGTCCAGCAGTAATCTGCTACCATAGTTGCATTCCACTTAAATTGATGTCTCTTTTCGGTAACTGAAATGTCCTGATGTAACCGCTCGCCATGTTCGTTGATTATACAGCTCCCATGTGTTTTCAAGGGGTATCTTTACACACAACAGGAGACTTCTATGATAAAAAATAGTAGCTCATGCTCATTAAACGTGTTGTACAGTATCAATCTTTTGCCTTTTTGCCTTTGTATCCCAATTCTCGCGAAATTCCTACCGAAGCCCACACCCAGTGCAGTAATTTGATACGCACTTCCTTTCGGGGGTCTGCGGGGGCTGTTTACGACACTCCACTAAGTATTTTCCAGCAAAATAAAGTGACCACTGATTTAACGGTTGACATTCAAGCTCTTTTGTGTACTTTATCTCAATAAAAACGATGCTGTATGATCGGAAAAAACACTGAAAAAACGTAAAAATTGAACATTTCCTTTTTCATAACTAAAAAACTGTACGTGATAGAAAAATGTTGATGCGAGATATGGATTCCTCGTGCAAAACTACTTAAGGAAAAGGGAAATTCATTCTTGAGGCAAAACACTTGTTGACCAGTGTAATTATAAATTAAATGCACCTACAGGCTATACATTGCTCTTTAATGATCTTTAGCGTAATGAATACGGAGTGAAAACAGCATTTTTCTCTTACATGACTAATTGATTTTTCCCGTTCTATTTAGTTTAGAAGTAACATCGCTGCGCTTACTATATTTTGTTAAACATTTCGGTTTCAAAGTTTTCAAAAATTTTTTGACTTCTAATACTGAAAAGTAGAATTAGAATTATTTTGTTTAAAATTGGAACGAACCATTAAAACTAATTGTTGACGCAAACGGTCATCTAAACCTCGAAGAAATTTAACATCCTAAATAATTTTCAGGTGGGAATTCGATCCCACTACTCGTTATACAATGTGGAATGTCATATTATCAAGCATATTGGCACCCATGATGACATATGGAGCAAATCAAGTGCAAGTGCAAAGATTGCTGACTGTAAGAAACATTTCTAGATCGAGAAAGTAAGTGGTCTCTGAAGAAAAGTGAGCGTAAGTACTGTATTTCAAATGAACGTCATTTTACTCTTTTTTAGTAAAGAACTGTATTGGTGACTTCCTTAAATGGTTTGCTCTTCCTTGATTGTTTTATTTTTAAAGCTTGATACAATTTATGGAATTGTCACGCTGCAGATAAATATGATGCTATATTGAAATGGTAACAGATAACTTAGCTCTAAAAGAAACTATATGGTTAAATAATGATTCATTTGTATTTCATTGATAAAAAGCGTTTCGTGCACGCGTTCACTTGAAATATTATATAAACACTAGCTGATTCCCCGCAGAATATCTGTGAGCTATAAGTACAGTAATCAACCTGCGCTGAAAAAGTAACCATTTTTAAAGTTGTAAAAAACACTTTAAAAGTATAAGAAACCGCCTGCGGCATAAAACCTGTAGCGTTTGATAGACTTTGTCTGTCTATTTGTCAAAAAAGTAGACATTGTTAATGTTTGAAAAAGTAATATAACATGTAAAAGGATTAGTTAAGAAAACTTGAGAGCAATTCCGTCAGTAGGGTCAAATTTGCCGGCAAAGGGTACTTAAAACTTCCAAATTGTAGCATGGCGTCATTTGTTGCGTTATTTTTCATCTGGAATTAGTCTTGGCGATGATCTTAGATTGATTCCGCTGAAATCTAAACTAATGTCTCTATTTTGAAAAATAACTTTTAAATTGAAATTATGCTAACACTATTCACCTGGAGTTGAGGAAACTGCTAATTTTTATTTTTGGGTCAAGGTAAGCCTTAAAAAATCGGACTAAAAAGCTTATAACAGGCGTTCTTAGTGATTTAGAAACTTAGAACAAATACCACCTTGTGCAGAAAAATCAGCGCTTTCAATCGATATGTATTACATTAATATACGCAGGGTTTTTTCACCTCCATGTTGGGGAATTTATGTAGAAATTTGCGTAAAATTGGAATAAAAAAAAAAGAACTACCTGTAGGTTTTTTTTCTAACGGGTCTATAAACCTTCCTCTTGAAATACTCTATCCATTGATGAAAACCGCTTTAAATCCGTTGTGTAGTTTAAAAGATCTATGCGTACATACGCGGGAAGCGACTTTGTTTTATACTACATTTCTAGATCGAGAACTTTACTGATTCTTTTACATGTTATGTTACTCTTTCAAGCGTTAACAATGTATCTCAATTTATAAAATACATACTTGATTTATATCGAGCGATCATTCTCATGTTTATATCAAGCGATCTTTTCTTAAGCCTTTCGGATTTTAAAGTATTTATTACGATTTTAGAAAGGTTATAGCCCGCAGATGTTCTGCGGAGAATCGGCTAGTGTTAAAATCAAAACTGAAATTTGCGTGACCGTAGCTTGGTTAAGCACTAACGACCACTCTCAGCAGTTCTGGATCATCATTAGGGGTCATATTTATGATTGTACCATTCTGCGCTCCAGCAAAGGGTGGCAAAATTTAGGGAACGGAAAATTTTTATTATTGAATTTCTTTTAAAGGTTTTTACAAAAAAAAAAAAAAAAAAGGGAATGAGAGTTCTTCATTTGTATAATTAAACCGCTACTTGACATTCTTGGCTTCCTCAAACAAGCTAATGTCTATATTCGCCGCACACAACACCTTAAATACGGGCCTGATCATTATGCTGCCTTAAGGTGCTTTCACACCAAAGGCGACAAAGACAATATTCCTGTCTTACATCCTCTGCGCAACCGCAGAGCATTTTTTAACCTTCAAAAATATGCTCTGCGTTTGCGCAGATGAGAAACGACGGGAATATTGGCTTTGTCGCCTTTGGTGTGTAGGCACCTTCAGACTAATTATTTAAGATTTGAAAAAAAAGTCAGCAGGAAACAATGCAGTAGTAATGTATTAAAACGAATGTAAATAAGCGACATGAACTGAGGAAATTAAGGTGCTTTTATTCCCTTCGTATTACAGTAAATTCGTATTTACAGTAAAAATAGCAGTATAGCTTCTCCATAAGGAGTTCCATGTGTAATGGTAATAGGTAAAATTTTATTTTTTCATATATTTCATAATTTTCCCGAAAATTATTTTTTCTTAATATCTTATCATTTTTTTCAACTTGTGTATTACTGCGCAAATTGTAGTTAACACCTAATTTCATTATCTTTCAGACGTTTCTTTTATCGCTTCATATGATAAAAATTCATAAAAAATATTTGCAATTAAACCGCATGTATTACGAAAGTGCTACGAAAATGTTAATATTACGTAACAGTATTATTTTATTATTTATTTCTAACAAGCAGAGGTGTATTTTTTTTAATTGCAATTGATGACATTTTTCCTTATTTTTAGGGCTCTTTTATTAAGTCTTCCAATGTGGTGCTTATTTTTTTTACTAAATTGTCTCTCTGGCATTGTAATGTACGCCTATTTTTCCAATTGTGATCCTATAACTTCTCCAGAAAAGCCCATTACTGCTCCAGACCAGGTAAAAAAGTTATGTATTAGAAGTTTTTCTTAAGAATAAAATAATAATAACTAAAGTCTATTCAAATAAAACTTTAAACAAAGTAAATTTCAAAAAAATAACAATAATAAAAGAAGATTAAAAGCATTGCTTTAAAAACATGTCTAAAAATTATACCTTCAAGGCCTGATTTTTGAATCGTTTGTAATTTTAGCTTGTCCCATATTTTGTGATGAAGACTCTAAGTAAATATCCCGGTTTAGCTGGCCTTTGTATTTGCGGAATATTCAGCGCTTCTTTGAGTACCGTATCTTCCTCAGTAAATTCTTTGACAGCGGTGACTATGCAGGATCTCATCCGCCCTATTCTCATCAAGAAACAATTCACTGAAAAAACATTTACCTTTCTTTCAAAAATTATCAGTAAGTCTTATAGAAATCAGTTATTCTAATTCAGAGCATGAAACAAATTTCTTTCAAGGGTCATAGCCAATATTAATTTTCACTTATTACGAATCAAATAATCTATATGTTACTGCATTTTTTGTAGGGCTCTCATAATTGTCTTTACTCTCATAAATGTACACTATTGTAGAGCTTTCTCATTAACGTTGTAATTTTAGAACATATATTAATATTATTATGTAAATTAATTTATTTTCATTTTTGTAAACTTCCGAATATTGGTACATCAAAATTTGTTGAGTTTTGTTATTTTGTTTACCTTATACTCATATCACGTTGCAAATCCCAAGATAACTATCATTTCTTACTGTATTACGTTTTATATTTTGTATTTAAAAACAATATTTCAAATTCCGTCTTATGAATATTTTGCTTTCATTAGTTTGTGTCCAATTCTATCCTGCATACTGCATACTTTGAATTTCGGATTTCATCTAGTCGTAAAAGGTTATAGTACTTTAGAAATTTTTACTACTGCAGTAGTATTTTGTGCGATATCATGTATGAATTTAACTTTATATTGTTTTTTTTTACAGCCTTGTTTTACGGTTCTCTTGGTATAATTTTAGCGTTTTTTGTGGCTAAGGTCGGAAATTTAGTAAAGATAACATTCCTTCTGTTCGGACTTTTGGGAGGACCAGTGATGTCAATGTTTTTCCTCGGAATGATGACTAAAAGAACTAATGAAAAGGTAATAGCAGTTTTAAAAGATCCATAGCAAGCGAGTTATCAGTGTAAACGTGGGTTTAGGCGATACAATAAAGCGGAACGATTTGTCTGCAACGACAAGACGCACCTTTTTGTCGAAAATCGGGAGTGCCATTCACACCTTACGTCTTTTTACTTCAACCCGACTTCTCCAATGTCAGTAGTCTATCTTTGTGTTTTATGAGTTGTATCACGCAATGAAAGAGATACTTTTGTGGTCTTTTTATGCTTTTTGCAATCAAAATACCATAGCTTAGGTTTGAAAACTGTCGCCGCCTGCTCCTGATTTCTGGGATTTCTCACCTTTAGTCATTTCCTTCTTGAATACTGTTCTGAATGAGTTTATTTTCTTCTCAACTATCACAACTGAATCTCTGTCTGCAGACAGATCAATCACTTTGTATTTAGCAACCAATTCGATATAAGCTAGATCGTTTGTGTTTATATCTGAATATTCTTCGCTCTTTACCTGCCATAAGCATGGGAAGCTTCTGTACTTTTCAATAAATTGTGACAAAAACTCCCGAGAGGCTACACGCATGCCTGACATGTCTTTAGTTGATGTCACTAACAAGAACACTTCTCACAAGAAACACCACTGTACCCTAGAAAACCACTGTCAAATTAATGAAATAAAATAAAAAAGTAAACCGCACTGCTCTTATTAGTAGACCGTACAACGACAAAAGTGATGTTAGATTGTATAGATAAAATGGAGTCACCGTTTACATGCATGGACTTGTCACTACAATCTAGAGAAACTGATTGAAATTTGCACGTACAACCTAGCTCCGATTCCGAGAAAATGCAGCGACGTCTGATTTACTCGTTCCATCTTGCATGCAACGTTTTGTCGATGCAGACAAATCGTTACGTTTTATTTTGTCGTCAATACCCAGCTTTCGAAAGAGTTCGTTTCCTTCACGCAAAAGTTGTTTTCAGGTTCATGATTTATAAAATTCCCCTTCACATTATTTGAAAACAAGTACGTGATCATTTTAATTTATTTCTGAAGCAATGATGTTTATGAAGTTAAAAGCTCCGGTTTTTGTGTGTATATGTGCCCAGGGTGTTGCAAAAAAAAAAGAGGGGGGGGGGGGTTCACAAAATAACAAAATAAGAAGAATAAGTGTGGTCATTCAGACGAACAGCATTTATTATGAACTTGGGGTCGCAATTCACTCTAAATTGCGGCAAAGCAGGTTCTTTGAGAAGATCTTGAGAAATGCAAATTAAACAGTTAACAGTAAAAAGGTATTGAAATATTGAAAACTTAAGTTCCACAAACTCATACAGTAGCATCCAAGAAAGAATCAAACTTGATGCTTAAAGTATCATCCAAGTGTAACGTTGAAGAATTCCCGTTGTCCGCTGTTTACTAATAGTTTGAACCCCACTGAGTATTTCAGTGCTTGTACGCTTTTATCTGGCAAGTGCCGCAGGTATTTAGTGGTTTATTGGGACACAAACTAAAGGAATGCTGCTATCCAGTCAGGATTTTGATCCTTATCTTCCCCTCACCATGACTTTTCTGTTTCTCACAGTACAACACGGCCCAAGACTTTATAGTAAATATTGTTTCTATTAAAGCGTAAAATTACTCAACTTTTTTTGTGGAAAAACTTTTGAAGATTACTCATTACGTTTGCTTTATGCATTTAAATTTCTTCCACATAAATCTAAAATATTAACATTTGCAGGTTTTCTGTTTGCAATAATCATTAAGCCATGAACTTAAATAAATAATAGCACATCACAGCAGACACAAGATGAAAAATCAAATTAAAAGTAATAATAATAATAAAATAATTAATAGAGCAATGATTGGCAGAAGTTATTTAACTTCATTAGACCTACTTTACTTGGGTAGAATTTTTCAGATAAATTTTATGTTATTCCGTTAATAGGATTAAACTTTCCGATTGTTGAGATCGTTCTGTGTGTTATTCTTCATGCATATTTTCTGTTATGTTTCTCATTGGGCTTTCTAGGGAGTGATTTTTGGATTATTAGTGTCACTTGCTCTGTCTACCTGGATAAGTTTTGGATCTCCTACGCCATCGGCACCTCCAGAAGTTCTTCCTGTGTCTTTGAATAAGTGCAGCAATTCTGAAGCTATGAATTCAACAATAATGCTGCATTTCGAATCCATTGTTTCTAATTCGATTAAAAGTAAGGAAGACAACGACTCGACATTTATTGTCAAAAAAGAAAATATTTCTCCAGCAGTCGCTCATGAGTAAGTTCATTTAATCTCAAAATAGTACATGGCTAGCTTACGTCTTTTCTTTGCTCTTCCATTATAATTCTTCAAGTAGGGCCTGTGAGCAAGAGAAGTGTCACCAACGTGTTTTAAAAAGTTGATGTGCGTCAAAAACAATTTACAAATGTAGTCCTATTACACCACACGACCTGATGCTTAATTTCTGAATCATAAAGATGTTTTAAACAGTAAATTTTACAAATTAATAAAAATATTTCAAAAAGTAGCAAATTATAGCAATGTTTTTTTCATTCACGTTCCTCGCCTTTTCGAAATCTTGGACTAGCTGTTGTATCTGGAGGTGGTTGAGTGCCGCGCATATATTTCATGAAACTCTGTTGTTACGAAACACACACATTTAGCACACAAATGTTAATACGCGTTGAGAAGAATAGGTTTACGTGTTACATGTTAGATTTGAACTAACTTTTTCATGTACTTCACATACAAAGGATGTAGTTGATGTTGAACAATGTTGCTCAGGATCTCCTGCCGTTGCCACTCAGTCTTTTATTATGAGTAAAAATATAAGTTACCGAGAGGAATATATATAAGAACACCAAGCTTCTATCGACTGCTCCACTGTGGGACATTATTATTATTTCAATAGCCTAATGACCTATTTTCTTCAGCCCAACAACAAAATATTTTACTACAGCAGTAATACATAAAAATAGTGTTATAAAGAGTTAACCATTGATATCATACTCGAGGTTTGGAATTTAACTTTTTAAATAGTATTTTTACAAACCAATTTCCCTGAGGAAAGATACCTTTCATCGCTTGTATCACAGGTAAAATCAACGTCTGTTTTAATAATTATTTTTTCTGTTTATCTATTGACGAGTTTTAGTGACATAAATTTAAAAAAAATTATAAACAGTTTATTATTAGTTAATTATTTCCCCTTTTATTATCAGGCAAACCTCATTTATAATAGTAATGTTATATTGTTATAGATAGCAGATGTTAACGTAATAAATATAAAACTCATATGCTAAAAAGCGTTTGTTGCTAAGCAGTAAAATTAAAAGCAATTCTAATAAGAGTTTGAGTGAAGGCTTCTCTGAAACAATGAACGAATAATGAGGATAGTGTATGGAAGCAAACATTTAAGCTTTATGCAACTGCACTCAAATTAATACGAAATCGGCAGAAGTTCAAGTAACTAACTTTTTAAGCGCAATCGGCCCTTCGGCGACAATGATTTACAATACGCCTGCTTTAAGTGAGGATGATCAAAATAAACTCGACGTTATAATTGCCAAATTTGATAATTATGTATTTCTCATACATAAGCGGCTTATTCTGACTGTCGATCTGTCTGTCCTCTATATAATCATAGGCCGTTTTACCGATTGGGAACACATTCGGCACGGTTAATGTTTACGACCCAAGAAACTCATCGCTGCAAAAATGAAAGTTCTGACTCATTTTTTTTTCCCAAATTAATTTTTTAAAATTTTTTGGACCCGTTTTATTTTATTTTTGCATTGTTGCCGTCGTTTAAAACCATATAATTACAGTTGCTGTGTGAATAAGCAAATTAATGCAGTTGCCATTATTGTAACAAATATACTAATAATAATCAAAACGTTTCTCTAGCATGTTGAGTGAGGCTTCGCTGTATTTGCAATCTCCGTTAAAAACTAATGTATACGCGAATTTAATTTAGTTTTTTCTTTCTTTTTAATTTATTTATTTTTCGTCTGCGCTTTTTATATTTTTCTTATTAGAGTGGCAGCGCTCTTTTTTCCCAGTTTCGTTAAAACTCTTGTTTTGAAAAGCATAATGAAATTTTCAATAAGTTCTTTCGGTGATAAATATATATTTTTCACAAACAATTTGATTTTATGGTAAATAAATGTATAGTAGTGTGGGGCAGTAAGCAAAGGGGCTTCCTCGCCCCCTGACCTGGGTAATTCAGTTCGAATTAGCAGACACCTTTGCACAAATCATTTTAATTACAATTTATAATGTCTAGAACAGCGGTCATTTCGTATGACCGCGGGGCTTACTAGTAATTATATAAATAACATAATGTTTTCACTGTTAAATGTAATTATTGCGGTCAAATTCCGACTGTTGGGGGAACTCTTGCTTAGATAATTAGCAGAAAATACCTATAACATGACGAGTTTTGTATTTAACGCATTACAATGTTTCTCAATTGAACTGTAGCAATTAATTCTGAAGAACTGATGCGAGTCATATATAAAATTTGTCATTTTTAGGAAGGGGTTTTCCTTGCACAAGATATCTTTTATGTGGATAGGCTTGATTGGATTTTTGAGTTGCACTGTAATATCATACGTCTGCAGTATATTGCTAACTGCTTTTGGTGGTAAGTAACTAACATTTTTTTACTTAATGCAATCATATTTTCTTTTATCTATAAATGATGCAATAAACTTGTAATTTAAGAAAATATTAGTATTAAGTAGAGCAGGGGACAAATACAAGTTGCTCGATTCTCCCACATGTTTCTTACAACCAAGTTTCATCTTTTTCTTTTCTTTTCTTTTTTTCAACTTTTATGAGTTGTAAGTACTTTTACGTAATCATCTTTACTGATAACCTATTTCGTTTTAAAATGAAATATCCTCATCGCAGATTTAACACAAGCATGTTTAAATTTCTCTTACAAATTGTTAGCTCAGCATTTCGAGTTAAAAAGTAACTCCCAAGCACAGAGATTGTTAAAAACAATTTGAATAGTCAAACTTGCTTGTGTACAAAAAATTGGAATGGTTTCAGTACAAATGAAAAATACTAGAAATATTTTTGTTAAAATTTTTTGATTGATTATTCCTAATTGAGAAGTAACAAATATATAATATTTCTTACGTATGTTATAATTTTTAAATTATGTACTCATTCACATCTGAGATACGTTATGTGATACAATTACCAACTTAAGCTTACAAAGAAATTCCGAAGATTCTCTTTTAAGAGAATATTAACGAAAAGATCCCCCCCCCCCCCCCATCTCGACTTTACATTTTACACTACAGCGTCAAAATTAATAGCGCGTCGAAGACTCAGCAATACCCGAATTTTACTGGCGCCATCTACTGGCCATTGTAAGAGTGAATAAATAATTATTATTACGCAAAAAAGACACAATAGTATTGTTTCGCTAAATGCATTTATTACTTCTGATTCTCTGAACTGAAACAGAGGGGAAAAATGTTTCGGGATATTTTTCGAAGAAATGTATTTGACATTTGTAAGTTGTTGCTTATTGCAAATATCCAACTAAGTAAGAAGCAAAACAGTGCAGTTTTTGCCAGGTAGTTTGTCTTATCGTTGTTTTCTGAAATCTATCATAAACATTTCACTTTAAAAATTGGGTCTACACTATGAAAATTATTTTGGTAATTCAACTTACCATCCAGCTTAATATAAAGTAGTATATATATATTGAAAACTAGAATGCATATTTCTGAGTAATTAAACTCTAAATCTTGTTCCTTCTTCTTTCTAGAGCGCACACAAGAAATTCCAGACGAACTGTTAAGTCCTGTGTTCAAGTTCTTTTTTCGTCAATGTTCAATAGCAACTAAGGAGCAAAAAGTAAATAACTTAATAAGAACTATTTGTTCTAGCACAACTTAGGTCGAAATGATTGCTTTGCGGCGTTGTATTTTTACATGTATTTTGAAACAGCTGATACAAACAAAAGTCTAGGTACCAATGACGTAAGGCAGCTAGTATATATTACTTACTATACACAAAAAATTTCTATTATATCTATTTTTCCCTTAAAAAAGATACACGTAAATTTACACGTATTACTTGTTCTTAATATGTTAAATCAGTACACATTTATAAAGTAATACATTATGTTAATGAAAAAGTTAATTACATGTTACTTAAAAATGCACACAATGAAAAAAGTTTTTAACTATTGGTGTTTTTGCGTTGGCAAAATCATCTATCACATTTTTAAAATTCACTTCGGAAAACACGCTCTGCTCGATTGATGGTAGATTTAAACACTTCAGTCTATCTTGCTTTTATTAGTATCTTAAAATGAGAATTCTTATTTGTTAATATTTACAGAACTCCTTTTTACCAGCCTACACGTATTGCTGAAGAAAGAAATATCCGGCATATGGTAAAATTCACCAAGTTCACAAAAAGAAAAAAAGAAAAAAATCAAGCCAAGCCTTTCCAATTAAAATAAAAAAATACTTATTTTTCACTCGTAACGTTTTTTCTAAAAAAACGAATGTAGTCAAATTGTTTGCAATATTTGAGTTAGACGACCCTCTATCGATTAAAGAAAAAATCATCAAAATCGGTTCATTTAGTCAAAAGTTATGGATGAAAAGACAAAAAAAATACTACATTTCTGCCCATTACTTTTGTTCTAATTATCGAATATGGTCAAACGAAAGTACGGTACCTATGGGAAACCACCGTTGATCGACTGAAAAAAAAATCATGAAAATCGGTTCATCCGGTGCGAAGTTATGAGTGGACAAACAAACAAAAAAAAAAAAAAGGGACATACATACAATACGAATGTATAACCTCCTTCCTTTGTGAAGTCGGTTAAAAAAAGATGAACTGCTCACACGATTAAAAATCATGGTCGCTAGTCTTTTTAGCCCCTAAATATTTCCGTTTGATGACGGCAATTCCACATTTCCACATCCCGGCGTCCTTTTTGACGCCCAACCTTTAATTTAAAACTGTAATTTGACGGCTGAAATGTTTCACACAGTCGTCTTTTTTTCCATGTATAACTTTATATAGATGTTTCAATTAATCTTTTTACATGCATATTACATCAAATCTTCTATACATACATGCACATGCCTATTCCATGCGGTAATCTTGAAGCGTAAATTCTTAAACTTCATATATTTGAATTGAAAGTCTTTACTTGTAAATGAAGTGTAATACTTGAAAAAATAGTTCAATCGGTTAACTCATTTTTCATCTTTTTTTCACTAAGTGCAAATTATAATGAACATTTATATGGATGCATAGACGCAAATAAGCTTATCAACTTCTTAAAAGTTATACTAATAGAAATTGCTTTTCTAAAATTTTTCATTTTCTTATGAATAATTTACTTAGTAAGGTTGTAATGTATTTGAATAATTTTTAATAAGTGCTTTACTGTCTTAACAGTTATTAGTTGATATTTCTGCCTAAGCAATTTTAATTATCTTAAAATAACGCCTAGCAGAACATTTTTGGCAACTAAATAAAAAAAAAGCAACCTGCCAATGATCATCTAACTTTTACATCCCAATTTCGAATCCCAAGTACGGCAGTGAATTTGAATTTACTATTAGTTATTTCAAGTTGTAAACCAAATTTCAGAATTTAAATGCGGACTAATGAGCTCATTATAGAAATTAAGGATCTTTAAAGTCCTGTTTACTATTTTTCGCAACGATTAGAAGGTGTAAGCCTCACTATTTCACAATAAGAGTTTGGCACTTTTCTAGACGCCGACCTAATATGTATTGAAGGATTAATTTAGAAATGATTTACAAAAGCCCCAAATAACCGTTCTTTAGTCATAGAAAGCTTTCCTTATTCCAAAGGGTTTTAATCTTAAAATCTTGAAACCTCGTCGTCTTTACGTGAAAGCGCCTGTGGCCATCAGCCATCGTCATACATGCGTTTATAAAATAATAGGGGATACTCTACACAAAAAGCCCATTTTCCCATAATGCAAACTGTAAATAAATAAATAATTAAATAAACTACGTCAGAAAATTCGAATTTCGATCCTAAAAGTTGGTCTTAATAGGGGAAAAAATAGTCGTCACACTTAGTAATAAAAAATAGTATAATGATTACATTTTTATTTTGTTTATGTATTATTTTTTATTTTATTTATTTATGCATTTTTTTCAATGAGGAATGAGTTTTTTGTGATAAACATGTTAAAAATTATAATTGTAATTAAAATTTATATAGCAATATGCATTCCCTAGTTAAGAAGACATTGCAGGTTCCAGAAGACACTATAATTTTTATTTTGATAATGTCGCATATTCGTTTTCTAACAACTCTGTTATTTGAAACAACATGCCCACACCATCAGGAGCCTCTTCCCTGAGCTGTGATCTGATGTCATTTAATAAGATTTGCGATTGAATGGCAGAAACAGTATTCCATCACAAATCTAAAATTATGCTAAAAATAAATATTTTAAAAATGTATAAATGGATCTCATACGTTTACCTTTGACTGTCATTATAGTGGGGATGCAAGAAGAAACATTGAAATATTATAACTTAAAAGTCCCTTTAAATGAGTATATAAAATTGAGATGCTTAAAAAAAAGTAATTAGAAATGCATTGCATGAAAACTACATTCCACATTTCTTATTTAGGCATCCATTCAGCTAAGGAATTCAAGCAGAGATATAATGGATTTCAAGCCAAAAGAAAGGAAGGAGAGCTATTAATGTTTAGAAACAGTGGAAAACAACATTTTTTCATTTAAGAATATTACGCACTGCTCATTGATCGGATACGATTTACTGCGCTATCACGTAATCATTACCACTGGAAATTGAAAGAACAAGATGAAAAGAATTGTTCATGATGAAAATACTTGCTTGTATTGTTGACCTCAATATATGTGTGGAAACGTTTTAATTTGCGCAACATATAAAGTAGTTAATAAAACATCTTTAAAATATAATAATTACATTAAAACATACTAAGTAATGTTTTGTTGAAATTAGTAGCATGAACATTTAAGATCACTACAAATATTTCCAACTTTACACATTACTAACACCCCCATTTTTTTTCAAGTATATCTTTACTTTCATAAGACACAAATAATTCGCCACATACGTTTTTCTACTATTTTTAAAACTAAAGTAACATTTTATGAATAGAACTATTGTTAAAATTACATGTACGAGTCTTTTCTTATATTTGTATTGACATTTTTTTCCCACGAATATTTATATCTGTATAGCGATTAATTTATTTTTTAGTACGAAAACGACTTTTGTAATATAACGTCGTAACGCATCAATTATTATAATTAAAACTCATTTAAAATATGTTTTTTAAATGACACACATACTTTAAATTCCCTATGGATATGTTTTAGATTTGAAATCAGAAACAGCAAAATCATATCACAAATTGAAATACATAAATCCTTTATTGTTGTACGCATGTTGGTCTAAACGAAATTCTTATTGAAAAATATTAAAATCAATGTACACTAAAACAGTCATTTTGGTTACTCTTCCGGTACGTTTTCGGGGACTGTACCGCCACACATCGGACTTTCGTTCCGAAATGGATGACCCACACTATGGGCAATGTACAGTTGATTGCGCCCCCTAGCGTCGAAAAGCAAGCCCATCATTTCAAAATTTACAGAGGGAGAAACAAATGATATAAACTGAATGTATATTGCATTAAATAAAACAACAAAATACGAGTTACTCTTACTTATTTGATTTAAAACGAACATACATAATAAATACATTATACTGCTAAAGGACTTGAGCTTCCCTGACCCCCCGAAATGACCGGCATGTTCTTAAGGTTACTTATTTGTTTAGTCACTGCTTCTTAAGCTGTGGTACAGCAGATTTATATGTATCTTCATCGAATACTTATAACTCTGCTAATTTTCAGTGGTAAGAAAACGACGTAGCTGTTTAAAAAAAAAATTCAAATGTTGCTCTGAATGTTAAAAATTAAAAATAACAAGAAACATAATTTAATGCCCCAAATAATAATCATTCTTAAAACCAGCAACAAAGTAGTAAAGAAATAAAAAAAGGTATTTTAGAAAATTTAGTTCCATATAGCCAGTCGTTAGAAACATCGACGACATACTCTTTGGATTATTCCCTTCGGAAATGCGGAAATTTCTGGCAATTGTAGTCAAGAAAAGGAAAGACTCCATCATGACTAATGGTTCTCCTGTTCCACCCCGTTTTCCTATAACACCATTGACGGATTATTATGATGCTCATGTAAACATCATAATAATCCGTAATTCATGATTTGAAAACATCGCATTATACCTAAAACTATGAAGCCATAATGAACATTATTTTAGGTTTTGGGCTTTTTTTAAAATTTTCAAAAACTTGGAAGAAAAAAATTTTTACGAAGTATGTGTTTAAAATACCACATTATAAAGCATGACATTATTTTACTAGAATCATATTCACATACCAATTTTGGTGTTAATCCGTTGAACGGTTTTTGCTGTAGGATGCACTGAATAGGTTAAGTTTAAGTATAACCACCCTGTTCATTAAAAAAGTAGCTTACCAACGCCAAAAATCATAGGCAATTCCTTTCTTTTGCTGCCCTGGCTTTGCTATAAATCGCTAAGGGTCAAATTTAGAAGGATTTGGAAAAAATTCTGGATCTTGATTTATAGACCAAAAGTTCTGGAGCGTTATGGAACCTTTAGGAATTCTATATCCTCTCAATGTGGTTTCCTCTGCAATAGAAAAATTCAAAAAGAACCGTATGTTCGCGACCCATACAGCATTTTATAGCTTCATTTCATAACAGCATACTTTTGCACATTCTAAACTAATGACTAAAGTGCTTAAATTGTTTTAAATAATATCGATGAACCTATGGGAGGGGGTTGATCATATAGGACATTTCATGCTTAACGTGAAATCCGTGTAATGTTTGCATTGCTGAACCAGTGCTTGTAGAGAAAGTTAACACATCAAATCTTATATATAAGCGGATTATTCTGTCTGTCCACTATAGAATCCCAGGCCATTTTACCGATCGGGGCCACATTCGGCACGGTTAATGTTTACGACCCGAGAAACGCATAGCCGCAAAAATGAAAGTTGTGACTCAATTAGTTTTTTTTTAAATTAATTTTTTCAAATTTTTCAATGATTTTCTTGACCCGTTTTATTTTATTGCCGTCGTTTAAACAGTATAATTACAGTTGCCGTGTGAACAAACAAATCAATGCAGTTGCCATTGTTATTGTAAAAAATATACTAATAATAATTGAAACGTTTATCTAGCATATTGAGTGAGGCTTCGCTGCATTTGCAAATATCCGTTAAAATTTAATGTATACGAGAATTTAATTTAATCCTTCCTTTCTTTTTAATTTATTTCTTTCTCGTCTGCGCTTTTTAATATTTTCTTATTAGAGTGGCAGCGCTCTTTTTTTCCAGTTTTGTTAAAACTTTTGTTTTGAAAAGCATAATAAAATGTTCAATAAGTTATTTCGAAGATAAATATATAGTAGTGCAGGGCAATAAGCGAAGGGGCGTCCTCGCCGCCTGACCTGGGTAATTCAGTTTGAATTAGAAGACACCTTTGCACAAATCATTTTAATTACAATTTATAATATCTAGAACAGCAGTCATTTCGTATGACCGCCGGGCTCACTAGTAAATAAATAAATGAATAGATGAACAGAAAAAGGAAAACGAAACTATTGTTTTAAATATCAAAATCAAGATAGATTATGTAATACACAAAAGTATTTCTCACACAAATATTCTAAATTGCTCGTTCTGGATAAATTTGAAACTAAAATTGGTCTAAGATACAACAATCTTCCTTACTAGTTCAAAAAATAAAATTTCCCTTCTTATATTAGCCATTAAGGTGTAAAAAGGTTGGGGCTTACAACAAAAAAAAAGTATGATGAGCAAGGTCTTCGAAAATAGTTTCACTAGCGTGCGTTAAAAAGATTTAGAAGAAAAATTATTAGTAATTAAAGGCATTTTCAAGGGTTTTTAAAAATGTTCTTTGCGAAACATAAATTGTGTTTGAATGCAGGGAAAGAGTTATTAGTTATGCTTTGTGAGGCAAAAGCAAAACGAGCAGTTTGTATGTCACATTTTTAAATTTAATGTTTCATTGGCTGAATATTCCCGATCAAAACGTACCAATACAGCATAATTTAGTTTTAAAAACTTACTGATGCATTCTAAACTTGAAAAGATGGAGAACAAGTTGGATGTTATGACCTCGTTAAGGAAGGCGTTGGTATATGGTATTCGGTCTCGGATTTCCATTGTTGGCAAACGCTCAAATCCAATAACATGTTTTATTTCTTCATATAGTTTATCTTGCACTTCAGGACAGGATGATGAACAAGAGCACATAAAAAGCCGCCCATGAAGTACACAACTGATATTATACCATCTCCAACAAACTGGGTGAGCGATCCCACCAACATTTGATAAGATGTAGAACATATATATATATTTGAAGACTTCTACCTTTGTTGATACGATATAATTAAAACACGCATTCAGAGTTTTATCATCAATGCACATGAGCCAAAACATCAAAGTTAAAAAAACTATATTGCGCATTGTAAACAATTATTTCTTTCATAACGTTGCTAAGTTCGTCAATTTCCTTTGGTTCATTTCAGGCGGTTACTAAATAGATACCTTAAACGAAATAAAAATGGTCTTATAATTTTGTCATTCCACACTGACTTCAGTACGTATCGGTAATATGTCCTATGATTTCTCATTTGCCAAAATGTAGAAACAAGGTCAGATTCTATTTCATAAATACACTAAAATTCTACGAATTGAATACTTATTGATAACACTCATATTGGCGACATACAAGAAAATTGCTATCTTTTACTTATAACAATACAAAGTGTTTCTAAATGAATATCGGGTTTTTAACGTTTTGTAGTATTTATAGCGTAAAACGTTAAATTATAGTTAATACATGATATGAAAAAGCAACTCAAACAGTTTTACGAACAAGCTTATAAGTGTTTAATGTGAGCATTTTTCGTCACACGGCACACATCAAGTCGATTGTCCAGTTCTTCCCAAACGTTGTTCAGCGTTTGTGCTGTAATTGTTGTAACACCTGCCTCAATCCTGTTTCTTAAGGTCCGGTAAGGCAGCTGGTAGTAGAGGCACATACCTACGATCCTTTACGAACCCCCACAGGTAGAAATCCCTTGGCGTAGGATCGGGTGAGCGTGGAGATCATGCGAAACAAGCTCTGCCCTTTGCGGCCAATCCAGCGTTCGAGTACAGTGGTGTTCAACCAATCGGTATTTGCAAACTGATGATACCATCTACAGATGTTATTATGGCTTGGGGATCACATCTGAACTTAATTCGTAATGCACGTTCCACAGTAACTTCAGATTCGGTCTTTGCAAACTTCAGAACACAGAAAAGATTTAAACTACATAGTTGCCATTTTTGCTACTCGCACTTTCTAGCGCATGCGCGTACCAACAAACAAAACTGTTTTAGTTGCTCTTTCATTTCATTGTATAATTATGATTGTAAGTTTTACGTAATAAATACTGCAAAGCGTTAAAACCCCGATATTCTTTTAGAAACACCCTCTATTTAAATGTGAAGATAAGTAATACGGCAGTTACTACAAATAAATAAATAATAGAGTAAATAAAATCATATTCCCGATTAGCAAAAGCGCGAATAATAACTAGTGACAAATGTTGACAGATGCCAATGTTAATACAAACTTCAATTACAAAAGGGTGGATTCCAATTTCAAAAAAATATCCGATTACATACAAAATATCGGACGCAAATTTCCTTATCATTATTACTTGAATAAGAAAAGAAAAAAACTTGTACAGGTAAAAACTTCAAGGACTGGTCAATGTTTTCATTGACAGAAGCTCGTCTGCTGGGTCAGCAGTTGAGAATCCCATAGTTCAGAACAATTTTGGTTCAGAGAGCTTTTTTTTTCTTTTTCTCTCTCCCTTCGATTACGACCTGCAGAACTAATAGCGCTTGACTAATAGCCAACCACCGAACTGTATATATAATTTTTCGACAATATTATTTAAATTGATTTAACTTAAAGTAAAACATATTACCTGTAAAAAGTTTTGCAGTTTGATATTTTTTCTGTCGTCTGGTATTTCTTTCTTTGTAAAAGCTTTCGACTATATTCATCGGATGTTCGCCATCAAAGCTGGTTTCCAACCTCCGACAAATTTTATGCAATAAATTGCACATGGCTTTGTGTTGATCAATAGCAATACGATAGGAAGGTAAAAAGCGGAAAATCAACCTACAAAAAAAAAAAAAAAAAAAAGTAAACTCAAACAAACAATGATTTTAAACAACTAGATAATAGCATTTAACTAAATGTAGTGATAATCAAAACATGATCTTCTTTTTCGGAGAAACTAAAACTACTGCTGACAAGCTATTTGCAAAGATCTCGAATAATTAAACCAAAACTGACCGTAAAAATGTTTTTAAAATGCTTTCGTGTGGAAGATTGAATATTTATGTCTTACACCTACAAATAAAGAGTAACAGAACTAAATATACTGTTATTTCTGCTGTCTGTACTTCATTTATTTATACCCATGTAAAAAACAAAAAAAAAACAAAAAATAAGGAAAAACTTCATATAGCTACACGTATCACGTGTGAGAGAAAGATCTTGATGCACCAAAAAATAGTTTAAGAGAAGGATGAATGCAAACTGAATTGATTTAGTTTCGAGTTTGAAGCTTCCATTATACGCAGTGGGCACATCCCGTCGAATCATGAAAAACCATTTTCATGCTGGTATACTTTTAAAGGCCATTTAAAATGGGTACAACCCATTTTAATACAATTATATTTACAATTCTTGATGAGACGAATCTTCTTAATAGGTTAAATATGATACGTGTTGAAAGAAAACAAATCGTAATAACAATAACAGTAATAAAAGTATAAATTAACTAAAAAATTAAATGTAAACTTGAAATTTATTATTATTTTTCGGATCAATAAAGAAAATGGGCCTGTATATGTTAACTATAATATGTATTTTATATAGATATTATAGAACTCTTTGTAAAAGCTGAATAGCAACAAAAAAGTAAATGTTTTTAGTCAGTGTAAAATCTACGTTAGGTTACCGCTTTCCGCATTTGTTGTTTTTTTTTTTTTTTTTGGTGTTAATTAAATGTTTTTTTTATACGTGTATTGCCTTTATTACAGTAAGTTAAATATAATTTCTTAATAATCGCTCGTATAACCCTAATTCCTGGCATTATTTGCTTTGCAAAACTAAAAATTTCCTCCCGAAAATACACGAGACTCTCTTGGAAATCATTTATCCGGAGTCTGACGTAAAATTACAGAGAACTACAGACAGGAAACTGCAGACTTTAAAAAACGAAATTAGGGAGAATAAAAAAACAGAGAACATTATGTAAATTGATAGCAAGAGAAGATGTGACGTAGCAGTTGCGACATATGTCAGTACGCTTAATTATAACACCGCACCGCTCAGCGAAAAAAAGCCGCCAGACCTCGGAGAACTAAGCCGCGAACGGCGAGACTGCTCGATAGAGCTGAAAATTAAATTTCAGGCCAACAATAGTTATTATAATTCTCGACAATTTTCAACCTTTTTTTTCAATTTTTCCTTCTGTTCCTTTATTTTTATAAAAAATTTTATTGCAATAGGAACGCATATTACGGGCTTATGAAATATATAAAAAGCTTTTTTTAATGCATATTTGACTAATTTGAAATTTGGTTGTCTATCAACAAAATTTAAAACTGCTTATTTTAAAAACAAACGAGCTGAAATATCAAATTACTTAAATAAGCTGCTAATGCTATAGTATATCGTTTACGATATTTTAACATTGGTGTAAAATAATGTAACTTATGTGCTAGTGCAATTACCTTTCTCTTCCTCACATGATCTGCACTGTTTAACTTTACGTAGAAAGTATATGGAAACAGTGCCAATTGTTATATCGCTCGAGATATATTTAAAAAGTTTAGTTTGAGTTGTGTTATGAACAATAAAGTACCCCATTGTAGTTCATAGCAATAAACTCATCTTTTTTTCTTCATAATTCGTTTATCTGCCATTTCTTGTGTTTGATTTAATTGAGATGCTTTCCGTTTTTAGCCAAATTATAGGAAAGTGGTTCTAGCTTATATTAGTAGAAATAATGTTAGATTTTATCAAATAAAGGCTCCACACTGTTAAATATTTCTGTAAGAAAATAGTATTATAGCCATCTATTTGATTCTTATTTTACTATATTTAATTACAACAGTTGAATAACCATTAAAAAGATGGTACTAAAACCGCTGATTGTGAAAAAATATCGTTTATTCTCTGTTTCTCCTAAAGAACTTTAACTAACCGTAATTTACAAGCGCCACTAGCTCTCGTAGTCAATCAAAATCGGGGGTCCATCTTTGATGTGGAACCTTACCGGTCGTACGTTAAAATATGAATAAAGATTTATCCGCTCAAATCTGCATGTGTATATAAACACGAAGTTCCGTCTAGAACTATACGAGCCTACTTTTCCGTATTCACCAACTTGAAATTCATAATCTAACTTTAGTTCTTAATTACTTCAAATATACCTTTTTCAACGGTTAGTACATATTCATTCACTCACTCATTCTTTCATTTATTCAGTCATTCGTTTATTTATTCATTCATTTTTCTCATTTATGTATTAGCCTACTTTCCCGTAAAAGTAAAAAAAAATAATAATAAAGCATGAAAGAAGGCTTAATGTATCGTGAAAATATCGTTAGAAATCAAGAAAAGTCAAAAATAAGTTAAGTAATTAAATAAAGATTGAAAAATAAAAAATTTGAAAGTAGGGTTTTGAGATGGGGAAAAAGTGTGTCGGTCGGTCTGTCGGTCTGTCGGTCTTGTCGGTCTGTCTTGTCTGTCGGTCTGTCCCCCCCTAATAACTTTTGAACGAATTGTCCGATTGGAAAAATTATTTTTGCATTCGAAAGATCTCGGCGAGGACATCTCATTTTCATATTTTACTTTTTGATTTGAACAATTTTTTGTTCAATTTTGAACAGTTCAAAAAATTTTAACATTAGCGCCTATGGGTGAAAATGAAGCAAATTATGTAAACTCTGGGTACAACATATAAGTTCCCGTGAACAAGCTCACTGGAAGAAGTTCTTGGCGTGAAATATTGATTTGAACAATTTTTGTTCATTTTTGAACAGTTCAAAAAAATTAACATACCGCCTACGGGGAAATTTCAATCCTATATAATTTCTGATCTAACGGACCGATTTGCTTGGAACAAACTTTATCGGAAAGCTCTTATGACGTAGAACATGTACAAATAGAAAGTTCATCCAGAACTTACGAGCCTATTTTTCTATGAAATTTTTTGATCGGGATTTTCAAGAATATTTTTTAATTAATGAATGATTAAATGAATAAGCAAAAGAATGAATGAATAAATGAGTAAATAAATACATGAATGACTTAATAAATAATGATTGAATGAATATGTATTAACCGTTGAAAAAGGTATATTTGAAGCAATTAAGAACTAAAGCTAAACGAGAAAGACAGAGAGAGAGATAGCTAGATTATAAATTTGAATTTGGTGTATAAGGGAAAGTAGGCTCGTATAGTTCTAGACGGAACTTCTTGTTAGCCTATTTTCCCGTAAAAGTAAAAAAAAAAATATTAAAGCATGACAGAAGTCTTAATGTACCGAAAAAATATCGTTAAAAATGAAGAGAAGTCAAAAATAAGTGAAGTAATTAAATGAAGATTGAAAAATAAAAAAAATTGAAAGTAGGGTTTTGAAATGGGGGAAAATGTGTGTCGGTCGGTCTGTCCCACCCTAATAACTTTTGAACGAATAGTGCGATTCGAAAGATCTCGGCGAGGATATCTCAGTTACATATTTTACTTTTCGATTTGGACAATTTGTTTGTTCAATTTTGAACAGTTCAAAAAATTTTAACACTAGCGCCTATGGGCAAAAATGAAGCAAATTATGTAAACTCTGGGCGTAAGAGTCGAGTTCTTATGAAAAAGATTATTAAAAGAAGTTCTCGAAGGAAAATATTTTTTGAGTTGAACAATTTTTGAACAGTTCAAAAACTTTTTCCTTTATCCCGGTGCAGGCGATAAAGTCGCCAATAATGATGCAACTAACGCCAAACGGAATAATTCCGCTGGTAACCTTTTTTGTGTTGTGTTGCCTTGGCGAGATTTGCGTTGGGATAAAGGAATTCATTTCGAAACAGTTTAAAAAAAAAAAAAAAAATATATTAACATTCGCGCCTACGGGGAAATTTTAATCCTTTGTAAATCATGATCTAACAGACCGATTCGCTTGGAACAAAATTTATCGGAAAGATGTTTGGCCGTAGAACGTGTACAGATACGAAGTTCAAAAAGAACAGAACGAGCCTTTTTTAACGAAATTTTTTAGTCGGGATTTTTAACGATATTTTCGAATGAATGAATGGTTAAATGAATGAGTGAAGTAATAAACGAATAAATCGGTGAATAATTAATAAAATAAATAAATGAATGTATGACGTGAAAAATAAATAAATGAGTGAATAAATACATAATTGAGAAAAATGAATGAATAAATAAACGAATGACTGAATAAATGAAAGAATTAGTGAGTGAATGAATATGTATTAACCGTTGAAAAAGGTAAATTTGAAGTAATTAAGAGCTAAAGTTAAATGAGGAAGAGAGAGAGAGAGAGTTAGCTAGACTATAAATTTCAAGTTAGTGAATACGAGAAAGTAGGCTCGTATAGTTCTAGACGGAACTTCTTGTTAATATTTGATATTCTTGAGTCATTACTTCTGATTACGGTATGAATAGGTATGTTTCTAATAACCGACATGCGATGAGCTTGTAAAAGATTCTTCACAACTGAACTTCGATTGTAGATTGAGTTGTTATTCACCATTTTGCAATGAAACACCTGTGCATACACCTAATTTGCAGTTTAAACTGCGTCTAAAATGTTTCGTAAAGGAAGAACGTGACATAAATGTTGTAGCAAAATCTCATTTTTCAATTTTAAGAGTTAACTTAAAATGTTATTCATAAAAAATAGTTCATTAAAAAGCATGTTAAATTAAAAATTTAGCATCATCCAAACAAGCTAAAATCACTAAAAAATAAAATAGATAAAAGAAAACTTCTTGAAGTCTATATTTATACTGCTATTTTTATCTGAAGGAGTTAGTTATTTGCGGCATTGTGGTGAACCACAAGGACGACAAAAAATGAGAAAGCTTGTCAAGAAAAAGTGAAGCAAAAAATCAATGGAAATGATAGCATTGTTGTAACCCGAGAAGCAGGTAATGCGAAGGCTTGATGTGGAAAGAAAACTTGCAGAAAATCAGAAAGAGTTCGGAGAGATGATATGACAAAAACTTGAGGATAGATACGCAAAGAGAAATCTCACACACAAAATGAGCGCATTGAAAGGAATAAGCATTCAGACTCAGTCCCAAAAAAACCCAGCAGGAAATTGATATATATATGATAGGGGCTGAAAAAAATCGAATGTCTTCAAATCTTTCAGCGGTAGTGCAGAAAAGTCGTGAATTCCCGACTTTATAAAATGTGAAAAATAAAAAAAAAAAACTTTGAGTTGATAGCCTTTGTCGCTCAATTCATCTGTTGGAATTCTTGGCCAAATGTTGGACAAAAAGTGCCTTAAAGTACGGAAATTATTTTAAAAATGATTGTTTTGAGGATTAGCTTAAAATATCCGGGTCACAGCACCATTTGGTGAGCGGGCCCTTTAAGGGTCATGGCACAAAGGGGTGAGCGAGTCCGGTAAGGGTCACGGCACCATGCGGTGAGCAAGACCGGTAACAAAAACAAGTTGAATTGAGTTTAGCCTGAGAAAACTCACTTTCTTCGTATATAGACATATGCGAAGAGATTCCACTGTCATTTGCAGTTGTGCAAGAAATTAACTTGAACTAGTCGACCCGTTCGGCATTCCATACTACTTTGGGAGAAAGGACATCTCTACTAATAATAAAGCAGCAAGTATGTGTGTCTGTCTGTCTGTCTGTTTGTCTGTGTCCGGCGTAGGGCCAAGACCGTTCGGAGGATTTTCATGTAATTTGGCACGAAATTAGTTTGGAACATGGGAATGTGCACCTCGGAGAGTTTTTTTCTGAAATTCGAATTTGTTCTTTTTTTATTCCAATTTATAGCCGAAAGTTTTATAAAATAGTCGTTTTCTATAACAAGGAATTATCGCATCCTTTCGAGCTTGATACCATTGAAAAGCCTGTAAAAAACTACCCCGGAGAGAGTTTCGCTCTCTGTGCGAAAATTCGTAGTCTCTAAATTAACTAGAAAAGAAGTTATAAGCATTTTTCTCTGCAGTTCGAAATTATTTATTCACGGTAATTAACTTTAATATTAATTGTTACCATGCCGACGGACTATTGATCATTTCTTCTTTTAACGAATTAAAATGTAGTGCTTGCGGTTTTTAGCATTTTGAGGAGCAGCCGATTTTAAATTTATTTATTTCTTTTTTTGGATTTTGATTATTATTTTTTATAAACGAATTAAAATTTATTTCCTGCGGCTCAAATGCGATTAATAGCTTTATTTTGATTTCCTTATTTTTGCATGTATTTTACGGGACCATTTTCCATACAGCACAGGGGTTTTTAAAACACATGTTATCCTTTATAGCGATTTTTGTTATTCCATCTTATTCTTACTATTTATAGTTTCATTTATTTTATTTTTTGTTTCGCCAGTGAATTAGCACATATGTTATTTTCCTATTTGAGCTCGGATGAAAGGTTTATTCCGCTTTCAAAGCTTTGCTTGCTGCTGTTTGTTTCTGCAAGCTACAAAGTTTCGTCTTTCTGTTTTAATGTTAATGAATAATAGATAAAAATTAATTGTATTAAAAATTAATAAATTACAACTTTTCTAATTTATTATAATCGTCCTTTTTGTGTGGGTTCTTGAACTAAACAAACAAAATGTTTTTTCTTTTAAATATTTCCTCTTACCCGCTTCGTTTCGTTTCTTTCTTTCTTTCTTTTTTCTTTTTATATTGTGTGTGTTTTGTAAAAAAAAATGCTTAAATGTGTAGGATCGCTGGTTGATTGCCGTGGGCAGATAATTTTTTATTATGTGGAATGCTATACATTTTAATAAAATAACAATTTACACCTTAAAAAGTTATCACTATATACACAATGGCAAACTGACTGGTCTATTCATTTTTTAACACAGGCATAGCGGTGCGGGTACCGCTAGCTAATAATAAAGCAGCAAGTATGCCTATGTGTCTGTGTCCGGTGTAGGGCTAAGACCGTTTGGCGGATTTTCATGAAATTTGGCACGAAATTACTTTGAAATAGGGGTGTGCACCTCGGAGAGTTTTTTTCTGAAATTCGAATTTGCTCTTTTTTTATTGCAATTTATAGCCGAAAATTACATAAAAGGGTTCTTTTCTATACGAAGAAATTATCGCATCGTTTTGACTTGATACCTTTGAAAAGCCCGTAAAAAACTACCACAAAAGGAGTTTTGCTCTACGTACTAAACTTCGAAGTACCTAAATTAACTAGAAAAGAAGTTATAAATGTTTTCCCTGCAGTTCGAAATTATTTGTTTTCGAAAATTTACTTTAATTTTATTTTCTCCAGAGGATTGATATAAAGTACTTGCTTTTTATTTTATTTGAATTGTTAACATGCCGACTGGATTATGATCCTTTTTTTTTTTTACGAGTTAAAATTTATTTCTTGCGGTTTTTAGTATTTCGAGGAGCAGCCTATTTTTAATTAATTAATTATTTTTTATTTTGTTTTTTTTTTTAAACGAGTTAAAAGTTATTTCCTGACAGGCGATTGATAGCTTTTTTTTATTTCCTTATTTTGACATGTATTTCACGGGACCATTTTCCATACTGCACAGAGGTTCTTTGAAAAAATGTGATCCTTTATAGCGATTTTTGTTATTCCAACTTAATGTTACTATTTATATTTTTATTTATTTTATTTTTTTCTTCAGTGAATTAGCACACATGTTATTTTCCTATTTGAGCTCGGATGAAAGGTTTTTTCTGCTTTCAAAGTTTTGCTTGCTCCTTTTTGTTTCTGTAAGCTGCAAAATTTTGTCCGTTCTGTTTTACTGTTTTTCTCTTTTACTGTCTGTTTAATAATAGATAAAAATTAATTATACTAAAAATGTATTAGTTAAACTTATTCTAAAGGATTATAATCGTCCTTTTTGTGTAGGTACTTGATTTAAACAAACAAAATGCGTTTTCTTTTTAATATTTTCTTTTTTTGTTTTGTTTCGTTTCTTTCTTTCTTTTTCCCTCTTTTTATTGTGTGTGTTTTGTAAAAAAAAACAGGCTTTAATGCGTAGGATCGCTGGTTTATTGCCGTGGGCTGCTAATTTTTAATTATGTGGAATGCTATACATTTAAATAAAATAACATAATTTACGCATTAAAAAGTTATCACTATATACACAATCGCGAATCGACTGGTCTTTTTATTTTATAACACGGGCATAGCCGTGCGGGTACCGCTAGTGATAGCATAAAGCAGCAAGTATGTGTGTCTGTATGTCTGTCTGTCTGTGTCCGGCGTAGGGCCCAGACCGTCCGGCGAATTTTCATGAAATTTGGCACGAAATTAGTTTGGAACATGGGGGTGTGCACCTCGGAGAGTTTTTTCTGAAATTCGAATTTGTTCTTTTTTTATTCCAATTTATAGCCGAAAGTTTCATAAAATAGTCGTTTTCTATGGGAAGGAAATATCGCATCCTTTCGAGTTTAATACCGTTGAAAAGCGCGTAAAAACTGTCCCAGAAAGAGTTTTGTTCTTCGTGCTAAAATTCGAAGCCACTAAATTAACCTGGAAAGAAGTTATAAGCGTTTTTCCCTGTAGTTCGAAATTATTTTTTCACGGTAATTAACTTTAATTTTAGTTGAATGGTTACCATGGCGACTGGTTTATGATCCTTTTCTTTTTTAACGAATTAATATTTATTTCTTGACGTTTTTATCATTTTGCGGAGCAGCCGATTTTTAATTAATTAATCAATTAATTTTTTTTTTTGAATTTTGATTATTCTTTTTTTTAAAACGAATTAAAATACTGCACAAGGTTTTTTTTAAAGAAATGTTATCCTTTATAGCGATTTTTGTTACTCCAACTTATTATTACTATTTATATTTTTATTTATTCAATTGTTTTCTCCAGTGAATTAGCAAACATGTTATTTGTCTATTTGGGCTCAGATGAAAGGTTTTTACGCTTTCAAAGCTTTTCTTGCTGCTGTTAGTTTCTGCAAGCAACAAAATTTCGTCTTTCTGTTTTGCTGTCAATGAATAATAGATAAAAACTAATTATAGTAAAAATGTATTAATTAAAACTATTGCAATGGATTATAATCGTCCTTTTTGTGTGGGTACTTGAACTAAACAAACAGAATGCGTTTTCTTTTAAATGTTTTCTTTTTCGTTTCTTTCTTTCGTTTTTCTATTTTTTATTGTTTGTTTTGTAAAAACCAATGCTTAAATGTGTAGGATCGCTGGTTGATTGTCATGGGCGGCTAATTTTTATTGATGTGGAATTCATTTTAATAAAATAACATAATTTACACTTTAAAAAGTTATAGCTATATACACAATGACGAATCGACTGGTCTTTTCATTTTTTAACACGTGCATAGCCGTGCGGGTACCGCTAGTCACGAATAAGAATATAAAAAAGTAAACGGGTGTTGGTACAAAAGAAGACATGTAATTGAACAAATCAGTACAAATAGCTGTTAAATTTTCTTTTCCACTTTTATTTAGGCATTCAAAACAATAAAATTTTCACAATAATAATGATAATTATTTTTATTAGTAGTATACGTAGCATTAAAGTACAACAACGAAACAGTTAAATTGCTTAAAATAGAGTTACTGTTGGTTGGTTAGGCTCTACACATTCATAATATGGATCAATGTGTAGCGCCTAATGATTGAATAAGTTTAACACACAGACGCAGCTAAAACTGTTCAACTTGCTACACAATTTGAACAGGACAGTTTCTTGTTTGTTTACTTGATAACAGAAGGCTCCAGCATACACAACACCAATTTGGAGCCCATTAAAGGACCTCTTCCCAGATGATTTTAAATCTCAAGTTTAAGAGGAGCGGTACACTTTTAGACCGTGGGTCTATTTTTCGTCCTTAGCCGGTACTATAAGCTTTAAAATGAGGGGTAAATCGTGGAATTTGCTAAAAGAATAAGGAAGATATCACGGGGCGACAGAGGAACAGGCTAGAGAAATAATAGATATAGATAGATGCCAAAAGAATTCATACCAAATAACTCTCTTAGGGTTGAACACCATTAAAAAGACCTAAAAAAAAAAAGCTTTTTTTTTTTTAAAAAAAAAGCAACATATAAAATCCAAACCCATGCTGCGTACTTATAAATATCTTGATTTCTTATAAATATCATGTCACTCTAGAGCAGCGGTTCCCAAACTGTGGTACGCGAAGCCTCTCCGGTGGTACGCGTACAGGCAAAAAAGAAAAGAAGAGGTTAAAAGACAAAAACTCAGGATTGAAGATCAAATTTGCCCGATTAGAGTTGGGAGAATGTTGGCTCATAGTTAAAAATGAATCCCTGTTACTGTCAACAAAAGCACTGCTGTTTTTAATTCAGCTCACAACCACTCATCTTTGAAACAGCTTTTTCCAATTTGCTATTTATTAAAAATAAATATAGAAGCAAATTAAATGTCTACCCAAATTTGAGGTTAAAACTAACTTCTACGGAACAAGATATCACCTCGCGTGTATCTACCATGCAGCAGCAACATTATCATTAATTTTGTTTTCTCATTTTTATACATGATAGGTTTTTGCACTTAAAGACGTATTTCTAATGCTGTTTTGGAAGAACGTATAAAAATGTATTTTATGTATTTCATATATTTTATTTTATACATAAGCTTTATTTTAATAAACACTTTTCTCCGCACTCGCTTCTCGCCATCGTATTCTGGCGAGAAGCGAGGAAGAGTGGGTGCGCTGCTCCTGAGTCTAACGGGGCCCTTATAGGCAGGAGTCCGACTTCCGCCCCTTTTATGAGTGGTCTCTTAATTTTTTGAGCCAGCTCCAAGATGAGAGACCGTCACCTGGGGTTGCCTCCCCCCTCCCAGAGGTAATATTTCTCATGGAGGACATTGGAGCCACGACCTATTTAACGTGCACCATCTCCCTTTAGCGTACACGGAATCCCATTAACCAGCCGCGAGAAGTTGTCACCCTCCCAAACACTGAACTAAGTCGTTGTTGCTTCCCTTTCGCTGTTCTACGGGAACCGAGCTTCTCCCGACTGGCCCACTTCGGGACTTTTTCTGCATTAACTATAAGAAATGGTGTGATTGAAATAACCTAATCGTCGTAGTATCTTTCTATAATATATTAGCGTTCTATTCTATATAATACAGTTACATTAGCAGTGGTACGCAAATGGTTTGCAAGAAAATAGTGGTACGCGGGAAAAAGGATTGGAAACCGCTGCTCTAGAGCAGGGGTCTCCAAACTTTCCAGCCTTAGGGCCATATTGATTACTCCAGTAAATTCCAAGGGCCAAAACCATATTATCATTAATTGTTGCCGGTGGTAAAAAGTTGAATCAGTCCACTAGTGGCGTAAAATATGATTACTTTTTTGCCAGATGCCATTAGCGACGGGGAAGCTGATGTATTTTCTGTATCGTATGGGTATCCGTTATAATGGGGTACCCGCATCGTATCGCCATAGTAATCATTGATTACAAAAGTAATGAAATACACAAGTAATCATTGATTACTTTTTTCTTCAGTAATCGTTACTTCGGTTCCTAACGAGTACTCAAGTAACGAATGAGTATTTTTTTACATGAAAAAAAAAAGTCCGAAAAAGTACGCCACGTTTAAAAAAGGCTGCAAATCGAACTAAAGTCCGCAAAACGGCAACACTGCATATTATTAATTTTCCTGTCATTATCTGTAATTTCTAGATTAGTCGTAGAGTACGAGCGAGCCATGAGGAGTAACGTGACAGGACATCTGGTGGACACAAGCAGAAATAGGTAGTACCTTCTATCCCTAACAGATGGCGCTAATAGCACTTACAGAATAATCTCGTTGGTTCGATAAAGTTCTGGTGTCTTCCACTCACTTCTAGATGGCAGTAAGTGAAATATATAAGAAGGCTAGTGGCGCAACCACAAGTCAGTTCCTATGACACTGCTGTGAAATAAAATAGTGCGTACCTCCTTAAAACGTGTTTGTGCGTGTTTAAGTTTAAGACATCTTTGTAACAATATTTTTATTTGAATTGTTGCTTTTGTGTGTGATTTAGTAGAATGGAAAAGAAGCGAAAAATTGATAGTGAATGCAGAAAATTCAAAGATCAGTGGAACATTCAGTATTTCGTAATTGAGTCCAGTAACAAGGCGCTATGTTTGATTTGCAATGAAAGCATAGCCGTTCTCAAAGAATATAACATTAAACGTCATTATGAAGCAAAACATTTTCAAAATTACTCAAAATATACAGGAAGTTTGCGGACAGAAAAATTCGAAGCTATGAAGCGCGGATTGAAATCGCAGAAATCTTTATTTACAAAACTCAAAACTGAACAAGAGGCTGCAACTCGTGCCAGCTTTCGTGTGGCTCTTGAAATTGCAAAACGTGGAAAACCATTCACCGATGGAGAAATGGTCAAAGAATGCATAATCGCAGTAGCCGAAGAAATGTGCCCTGAAAAGGTAAATTTATTAAAAACTGTCAGTATGTCAGCAAACACTGTGGCTCGAAGGGTAGAAGACATCGCTGAAAATATATCCTCTCAACTGTTCAACAAAAATGGACATGTTGAGTGGTTTTCTTTGGCCTTGGATGAGTCAACGGATGTGTCAGATACTGCTCAGGTGTTGATTTATATTCGAGGAGTAGATAAAAGCTATGAAGTGCATGAAGAACTTCTTGATATGTATAGTATTCATGGCACAACTACTGGTTCAGATATTTTTAAAGGAGTTGAAATGGCCATTAAGCAAAAGAACCTTCGATGGAAAAACTTGAAATGTATTACAACTGATGGAGGCAAAAATATGAGTGGGAAAAATAAAGGAGTGGTCGCTCTTGTGTCAAAGGCTGTAGAAAATGACGGTGGTTCAAAACCAATAGTCTTACATTGTATCATTCATCAACAGTCTTTGTGCGGAAAATGTTTGGATATGTCTGAAGTTCTGAAACCAGTCATATCAACTGTTAACTTTATCAGATCTTTTGGGCTGAATCACCGACAATTCGTACAATTTATTAAAGAGATTGGAGAAAATGACTTACCTTATCATACTGCCGTACGTTGGCTTAGTTGTGGGAAAGTCCTTCAGCGCTTTTTTGAACTTCGAGCAGTGATCGAATTTTTTTTGAATGAAAAGCATCGCCCTCTTACTGAATTGCAAAACAACGCATGGCTGTGGAAGTTAGCATTCTATGTTGATTTGACAAAACATGTGAACGAACTGAATTTGAGATTGCAAGGAGAAAACCAGCATCTTCCTGATTTATACAATAATATCAAATCATTCCGGAAGAAATTGATACTGTTTCAATCACAACTACGAAGTAAATGTTTTTCACATTTTAAAACATGTGAAATATTTAGCCACACCACTGAGACCGAGTTTCCTATCGATTTTGCAATCGAAACTTTGAGTGCTTTGAAAATAAATTTTGATACTCGTTTCTCGGACTTTGATGCCATTGCGAATCAAATTAAGATTTTTCAGAATCCTTTTGATACTGACATTGAAACCCTAGCCCCGGAACTTCAAATGGAAATGATTGATCTACAGTGCAGTGATATAATTAAGAACAAATATCAAAACTTATCTTTGTTGGAATTTTATAAGTGTCTTCCACTGACACAATTTGATAATTTGCATAAATTTGCTCGTGGGCTGTTTTCTGTTTTTGGTACTACTTATTTGTGTGAGAAGACCTTTTCCAAAATGAAGTACACAAAAAATGTTTACAGATCTAAATTAACTGATGAGCATCTTAAATCTCTTTTAATAATTGGTACAAGTAAAATTAGTCCACAACTACAAACTATTGTCAGTGGAAAATCTCAATTACATAAATCTCATTAGTATTTCATATGTCGTTATGCTTGTTATAAGTTATCTTTTCATTTAAAATGTATAAAATGTTAGTTGGATTCATTTCAATAATTTGTTAGTTAGTAAATAATAACCTACAACAATGTTATGAGTAGTTAGCCCATGACCATATCAATGTAGATGTCATATTAATAATTATTCAACATAAAAATAGATTACTTCAGTAAACTTAATTTAATTTGCTATAAAAAATAAATATGTTCTCTAGAAGGAGTTTTCTTTCAAGTATGCTAGCTCTCCGCGGGCCGGACAAAATCTGTCCGCGGGCCGGATGTGGCCCTCGGGCCGTAGTTTGGAGACCCCTGCTCTAGAGGATAAAAGTATCCTCATTCACAGAGCATCCCAGAACTAGGCTTCTTTCTGTTCATACGTATCTGCAGTTCTCATCTTAATCACACATGACTTCCGAATTTTTCGACGTTTTCAATAGGGTAGGATGGGGTAAAATGGGTCACTTGATAAAAAACTCAAAATAATAGAACTTGAAATTGAAATTTTTAAACCAATATTTTTTATGTTATATTTCAATGTGTTGGCAACATTTTTCATTCTAAAAAAAGTTAGGTTTTTAAGTACGGCAACACAAAACATATTTTTGTAATTTTTGGATGATAGTGTGCTAAACACTTGGTTTACCAACTTCTGAAAATCTCTATATTTTATCAAATAACAACCTAAATTTAAATTGGGTCTCCAAACCAAAGTTTCATTGTTGGATTTCCATACAAAGAAACTTTGGAGTACAATTACAGCCGAACATGTAAAAAAAAAAATTAAATATTGAATTGTTTACACCAGTTTTTCTTGGATGGGGTAAAATGGGTCATGGTTAGGCTTAGCTAGTTCTATTTTTTAAAATTTACTCTGTTGCATCTAACTGAAGGAAATTCCTAAATTTAAAGTGCATGTTGTTTATTTTAGTGAAATTAAATTTAAAAAAAATTTTAAATGGTTTAACTAAAAAAAATCATGTTGATGTGGTAGAGAGAAGTGATGTTGTTGAAGTGTTATATGAACCAATATATAACAATCTTGAACAATATTATTTTAACATTTCAATGTAAATTATAATTCAAAATGTTGCTAAATATGTTACTTGCTTTTTTTTTTCAATTTCAAAGTAATAAATAACTTTTCAGCATTATTTTGCATTATGACCCATTTTACCCCACGGTGGAGTAAATCAGGTCACAACTTTGTACGCTCAGTTAAACTGTTTCATAATTAAAAAATAAATATTAAAATGACATAAAATTGTTCAAAAGGAAGTCAATGTTAAGATGCAATTGAAAAGAAATGGGAAATACTTCTGGTTTTGTTTCTATGAAACTTTAAATATGAAAATAGCTAAAAATTGATCCATTTTACCCCACCTGACGTTACTAGCTTTCTTCATTGCGCCGCTCGCACGGACGGACACGTAATGTTATGCAACTGGGGAACTCTCTCGATGCATGTGGGAGATTTTGATTTATGGATGATTTAAAGCCATTTACAATTGGTTACCGTTAGTTCATATGCTCTTCTATTCAGTCGAAGGCTAAATCGAAAGGCGCTAAAAGTGACAAATCTACCCAGCTTCGGTGCCCGTTCATACGGCAGAAGATATTAATCTACAATTTCAAAATTCTGTATAGTGGTTTTTCTTCAACAATAGTAACTTTTAAGCCTTACCTCAAAAGGTATCAGCTCACATATTGGACATTTTTCACACCTTGTAAAGTTATATTTATAAGTTTCTCATATTGCCGTTAAAATTTTTTAAATAAATTTGATTTTTGCAAATACCCTAAAGTACATTTTTAAATGCATCAATGTATATGTGTGCTAATGTACATCGTTGGCCTAGTAGAAAACCTTGTACATTTTTATACGTTATTAGATGGATAAGCTCGTATCTCACAATACTATCGTGAGAAAGTATTGTGAGTATCGAGAAGAAAATCTTATTCTTGCTGATATAAAAATGTAACAAATTTAGATACTGACTTCTGATTAAGCACCATTACTTTGAAATAACTGGTACGCTTTTTGCGTCTCCTGCAACGTTTGCATTTTTTGAGTTACGTAGTTATCATTCTAGGCCATCGATGTATAATATTTAGTTGTTCACTTAAAGTATTATAATATACACCGCGATATAGTTTAAAATAGCTACTTTTGTGGTAGATATATTTATATGACATTGTCTTATGCATTATACTCGCATAGTTTCTAAAGAATTCCAATCACAAAATTCTTCTCGAAACCTTGCAACATCTCTATTATTGATACCTTAAATGTTCTTTCAGTCGCGACATCGATTATCGTTGAGGTTGCAGCAGGTTGACTTCATAAGGAAAATAGAGCGCATGATAAAAATGATATTCCTGTCTTTCGCGAATAACTTCGTTGAAGAAGACGAATTGTGGATCGCTTTGCATTCTGTGGTATGATACATTATGCCGTGTTGTGTATTCCATTTAAATAACGCATATTATCTGACAAACGACTCTGAAAAAAAGAAAATCACTCCCAGTATTAGCTAAGACTTGACGTAAGTATTTACGTCGTAAGTAAGTATTATGCTACACGCAAGTATTTACGTCAATATTATCTAAATCCTAGTAAAACCAAAGCTGCAATGATAATAAGGTACAACCGATTAATAAACAAGTCAGGTCGGTAGGGTGGCGTGGTGCTAGGACAGTGGCCTCGTATGTCCAAGTTCGGCGGGTCAAACCTTGCCGAAGTCGGTGGATTTTCAAGATCCAAAAATTCGTCTGCTCCAATGCCATATGTTAAATCTCCCGTGAGTATATGTTTGGCTTGGATACTCTCGGCTAAATTAAAATTCCTAACGCAGTTTTGAATAATTTAGAGCTCAGGTGCCGCCCTCTAGGGGGAAACTGAGCGTCAAAGATCTCCAGTGGTAATGGCATCCGCAGATAGTATGGTACTACTTGAAAGAATGGATGCCGATTTCCGGGGTATGCACTAGGTCTGCAAAGATTAGTGAGCATACCCAGCCCCATTAGAAAGATAAACAAATCAGTAGTACCTTATTAGCGTTTACAGCTATGGTGATTAATTGCGAGCTGATGTGTCTCGAAGCACTGGATTACGAGGTAAGTACAAATCAATACAAATAAAATTTCCTGCAGAATAGACGAAATAGCGGAGTAATCCATTTTCAAATATACTGCAGCTATTTTTGTGTAAAATTCAATTATCAGTTGTACAATAACTAAAGTTGGCTACACACGCTCAAGAAGAATAATCGATAAAAGAGCAAAGCAAAATAAATATCGTTAATGGTTAACACTGGTGTTCTATGGGAACCTCATTGAATTATTTCGAAGCCGATAATGAATTTAGAATCTTATTTTTGGTGTCAGTCAAATAAAACGACATACTGTCAAAAAGTTGTCAAATGATGTCCAAATCTTTTGACGCGCCTGGCAATTTCTCGAGTATTTATTCTTTCCAACTAATCTTCAACAACCAATTTCAGAGATAAATTATTTAAGAACAATGTGAAAGTTCAAAAACTGAAAAAAAGAGTTTTCTCATCCTCCTTCCTCTCCAACGAAAACTGTTTACAAAACTTCAATAATATTCAAATGTGGTTCAACCACAATTGAACGAATTCGTGTTGCAAAGTCATTTATGTGTTATTTTCCAATAATGAGACGCACAACCCCACATTTCATTATACCCTACTCAACGTCTTGCTTTGTTCTGTTGAGCTCCTAAATTCCTTCTCTGAAATGAGATTATATTTTATTTAAACTAATTTCTGGAGTAATTTTTCTCTAAATTCGTGGAACAGAATAATACCGCAGACAAACTCATTTTCATTAATAAGTCATTCCAATGCATGCGTCGATCGGTCACTAACCTCCTAATGCAGGAAGTCGAAGCTTTGTTTCCGAACTGATTTAGCACTCAGACTTTAAGACTTCGGGGGTTGTGATGGACTTAAATATGTAGTTTAAATTCATATTAAGATTTTTTTAAAAAGGCTTCAAGGCAATGTAAAATTTTTAGTACACATTGAAACTAAGTGCTGTTTAGAACTTCATAATGCCCTCTGACACCTAGAATTGATTTATGTATTTAGCAGATCATAAGAAAATACCCGCCATCTATAAATATTTTACACTATCAGGTGACCCTGCACAAATGGCCAGCAATTCCCGTGGAAAAGGGCAAATGCCGAGTAGGCAAGTGCCTCCACATTGGAAACCAATAACAACATAAATATTTTACAGACATCTGTTAATTTCTGAAGTTACCTCAAAGTGGCACTAAGTAGAACGTTTACGTCATTCCATCTAATTCATTTAAAATATCAAGGCTCCAAATTATTTAATGCCTTATATTTTTACCGTTTATAAAGTGCATTATTAGTCATTTAAAATTAAATTGACCATTTAAATTTAAATAATGATTATAATTTAATACATTTTTTTAAATTTGGCTTAATTTTCCTACTTACTTATGGTCAGTTACGAAAACAAATACCAAATTTTACCTTTATATGTAAGCCTTCGATCTATGAGAAATGACGTAAAACCTAGTGAGGTTGGGTGGTCGGAGAGATTGCGCTCTTGAATTTTTAGAGGGAAGGAGAGGTGTGAGTGCACCGCGACTTCAGGCAGTTCTGCAGCCACAACAGCACACAGCACAGTGTCTACTTGAATTCATAAGCTTTTTTTTGAACATGATACAGCGTCGCTTTTATTGATTGCTTTTAATGCTTGAAATTAACGGTTGCATTTTCATTACTGTTCCTCTGCAAGATAATTTTTAAGCAAGTGTTTTTTCAGCTAATTTAACAATTTACTAGCAGTTATATTTTATATAATCTACTTATTACCGAAAGCCCTCCCCCCATGTGCATGAACCACTCATGTGCACAATCTTACCCGCCCTAAACGGAGAGAAACGAAAATTAGCTGTCTTGGCTTTATGCCCTAACATTGGTTTTCTTCTTTTTTTTTTTCTGTACATGAACATCCATTGATGATAATCCAACATCATATCAGCATACCTGACATTACGCAAAATCATATTCATTGTTAGTATTTGCATAAAGCTATGTATTATATATCAAAGCGAATTGCCACTCACTGAATCATGAAATCTCAGATAGCTTAAATGCTACAAACTAGAAAATTGGCGAGCAGATTTCTCACCAGAAGTACGTAGCCTCTAAGAAAGAGTTTTTTAAAATTCTAATTAGTTTTTATGCAATTAATATTTTAAGCAAAATTTTTACATAATTCCTTGATATGAGTGTTAAAAACACTTCGCGTATATAAATATATATCGGACTAAAGCACTGATTTTCCAGCACAAGATGGAATTTACTCGAAGCTTCTAAATTAATAAGAACACGAGTTATAAGCTTTTGAGTTCAATTTCTTAAGGTTTTCCTCGAATTTAGTTATTCAGAAGTATTGAGAATCTTGAATTCCATGAAGAAATTAATTTTTAGCATAGTATTATGTTGTATGTATGTTTTAAGTTTGCTCACTATTGATATTAAAAGTTCAATGTTGGATAAAGTTCAATGTTGGCTTTTTGGAATGAAAAACTTGATACCTAAAATTAGTATTTGCCTTTTTTAGTGTAATATTGGCTTTACTATTACATTTATGGAAATCAGTTATAATTGTAGAACATTAAAGATATATTACTAGAATGGTTAGTCGAAGAAATTAATTGGTCACAAACATAAACTTTTGAATTTCATTGAAACGTGATTTGACTTAACTTTGAGAAACCACATTTGAAGGGTTTAGTTGTTTGCTTTTCATGTGTCTATAAAAATTATATTTATATAGAGACCATCAAATGTTGTCGTAAAAGGGTTGCTAAAGAAGATGGATTAATTCTTTACAAACTGATTCTAAGAGTATCAACAATTTTGAACTCTCCTAGAGGGTGTTTTTACCCCAAAAATGGAAACAGATCAATGTAAAGATTGCTAAATCTGTCATTCTTTGAAAGGAACCTATTTAAGGTAAGATGTTACTATTATTATTTTTTTCAACTAGAAATTGATGTTAATCATCCACTAATATAATAAAATAAATATCAGGGATTTGGAGCAGAGTTTTTTTTAAATTGCTCTCACCCGAGATCTGAGCACTTGCAAAGGCTCTTGCTCTACACTTGCTCCGGATAATTTTAATATGATACGTATTATATTATTTAGCTCTTTTTTAATATGATAAAAAAATAAACAAAAAAAGGGGAGCAATGCAGTACAACAAATTTCATGAATTCGCCTCCGCTCCAGTTTCAAACAAAATATCGTTGCTTCACTCGTCCACGATCCTGCTCCAGGCTCCACTCCTGGTCCCTGCTAAATATAGTTTTTTGTCCCTAGGAAATTTGTGAATTACTTTTATGGAAAATACTCGAAATATTCTCACTTCCGACTCGTCGAACTGTCTTATTTACTATGAATCAAGATCTTTTTATTTCTCTAGGTCACCGGTTCTCAACCTGTGGTACGCGTACCGGCAAAACAGACTGGATTGGGAGTACTGCGTTGCTTTCTATTCTGATGGTGCTCGGGCAATGACAGGGAAACACGGAGGAGATTTTACCAAAATATAATGTGACAAAAAAGTGCACTTTTTTTCATTGCAGCTTTCATAAAAAGCAGTTTGGCAGCAAGGGATAAGTCAGAGCCATTTAAATGTGTTTTACAGGAATCTGTCAAGGTGGTCGAGTTCATTAAATCACGGTCACTAAACTCTCGATTATTTTCCCAGTTGTGTTCTGAAATGGGGCAGCGATCATATTCAGTTGCTAGTATTATGCACTGATGAGATGGCTTTCTCGAGGAAAAGCTTTTGAATTACGTTCCGAGGTTCAGATGTTTCTGATGGGAATCAGTTTTAATTACGTGAATGCTTGAATGATGAGCTTTGGATATCAAACCTTGCCTATTTAACAGATGTTTTTAGTCGCTTGAATGACTTAAATTTAAGTTTTCAAAGTAAAAGCATAAATAGATTTTTAGTTGATGACAACATAAAAGCATTTATTTTTTTAAATGTCGAATTTTGAGAACAAGTAATTCGACTGAATTCTTGCCAGTCGTTTCCAAGTTTGGAAAAGTTTACAACAGAACAACACACTGTTACATTGAACAACTAAATGATCAATAATATAAAAAAAAAATACTGCCAACTGCTAGCTGAATCGTTTGAAAAGTATTCTAAGGAAGACTATTCTGAGTATTTTTCGACAAGAAATCCATTTGTGTAAAAAACACTTCTCGCAACCCTATCAAATGAGGAACACAAGTCCTTAATAGAATTTTTCATGTGAGGTTTGAGGATCGAGTCTGCCCAGTTAGTGTTGGAAGGACTTTGGCTCAAAGTTAAAATATAATTCCTGCTATTGTCAAGAAAAGCATTTATGTTTTTAATTCTGCTCACAACTGCTTATCTTAGTGAAACTGCTTTTTCCAATATGATACTTATTAAAGATAAATATAGAAGCAAATTAAATGTCGACCCAAATTTGAGGTTAAAACTAACTTCTACTGAATCAGATATCAACTCGCTTGTATCTGCCATGCAGCAGCGGCCTTCTCATAAATCTCGTTCCTTCATTTTCTTTTTACATGTATTTTGTACTTAAAAACGTATTTCTAATGTGTTACGTATAAGTACCAGAAGTACGTATTAAAAATATATTTTATATATTTCATATATTTTATTTTATCTATAGTTTTATTTTAAGAAACCCTTTTCTCTGCCGTAATGACTATCAAAAATTATGTAATTTATATTACATAGTCGTCCTAGTATTTTTATATAATCTATTAGTATTCTATTTTTTTTAATAAAGTTATAGAGAATAGAATATTAATTCACTGCAAAAATCGCAGTGGTATGCAAATGGTTTGCAAGAAAAAGGGTGATACGCGAAACAAAAAGTTTGAGAACCGCTGTTTAAGATAATTGATTGATAAAGAAGCCCGGATAACAGAAACAAAATAGCTGATTTTAAGTGTATTTAAGAAATATTTTAAATACTTTAAACTTTCATCTTAAGAATATCTCATCTTGACTGAATTATATTTTTCTAAATATGTTTTTCTTCAAAGTTAATTAAACTGAGATTTGATTTTCCTCTAGTATTTATACCAAAGTTAGTTCATCCGTATAAGTGAATAAATAAAATAGTTTACATATTGCTGCTAGCGTTTATTAGGTTTTAAGAAAAAGGGACTAGAAGCATTAAAAGGATCCATTCAGTTGAATGAAAAGGTGTTCGAAAGGAATGAGAAATGTGAATAAATTATCACATTTCTAGACTATAAATAAATTAGGAAACCATTTTGGATTTAAAATTAATGTTTGAAAACTAAAAAAGTACATTTAAAACTAAGGTATACTTAGTTGTCGATGAAATTCAGCGTGAAATCAAATGTGTAATGCAGGAACTAAAAGTAGCTCTCAGTAAAGTAATTTCAAAGACAAATATTACGTAACGAAAGATTATTTCAAGTGTTGAAGCATAAAACTATGAATGTTGTCATCACGGATACATATATAGTACCAAATAAAATAATAATTAAAAAAAAACATGTTTTTTTTTTGAGAAACAAAACTGAGAATGTCTTTTTTTGAAGGTGAAAGGATAAAAATGTTACTCGGTAATAATTTAAATATTGCCTAGCAAAAGATAATATTTAATATTATTCGTTTAAAGATAAAGTCGAAAACGTTAACATTTTCTACAAAGAAAAAAATACTTTAAATATTATATTAATATAAGTATTTTTTATCCTGAATAACTATTTTTGGATTTTTCAATTTGTTATGCTTGACATTACATTTGATTTTTAATCATTGCATTAGCATTTGAGTAATTGAAATATAAAACGTACATAAATTTACTTTATACGTTGTAGTAAGTAGCAGAAAAATGAATTCCAATAATAATGACTTTGAAATATTTTAATACACATATATGTATATATGAACGAGAAAGGAACGTTACGTTTAAAAGACTGGGTCATAAATGCAACCTATTTGTTGAACAATTCCATCAGTTAATGGACAAGCATAGTAAAATGAATCTCTGACGGACGTAAAGTTTGGGCTGCTCTATTTTCAAGTGAATTAGCTGTAAAAATATGGCAGCTTTGCCAAAAATAATGACCTTCGTTTAAAAAGAGCTGAATTTGTAATCGTAGCTGTGGAAGCTTTTCATGAATATAAAGTGAACCGTAAAAGTCCGATGCATCAGGCCGGCGCCTCAGATTTAGCAGTAAAATTTAGCCGAAATTTTTATGAAGGGGGTCGGTCTGCTCAATGAGAATATGACGGTACATCTTACGCTTAAGATAATAATAAAATATATGAGGACTTGGCAATTATGCACGTATTTCTGGGAAAGTTTAACAGTGCTAAAGAAATTTGAATGATGGACTAGAAGTTATGAAATATAATAAATTAATAAATGAAAAAAACATACACGGACGTCTACCACCCACACACACGTGTTTTTCTCAAATATTTATATTGAATATTAAACGATATTTTTTGTTCATATTATGTGCAAGGAGTATCAGACGTATATATCAAGTAAACGTTATCAATAACTGCACTAAAAAATGTAAATGAAATGTCATTACTGCCTTTGTCATCAATAAACCTTTCTCAACTTTACAGCGTGCTTACTACATTGGGTAAGTAAAATTGAGATAAATGTATTGATTAATATTATTGATATTGTAGTCTACTTGACAGTATTTATTAAATACTGTCAGTATTTCGTGTAATTTATTTTATACAACATGTTGAATGTCTCCCCAGGATTTATTTAATTACTGTTCCAGACACCAGAACGACAGTGAAAATTTCACTGATGAATATAAAAGTAACGTTTAGAGAATACCTTTTTACAGTATCAAAAATATGTAAGTGTTGAAACATTCTTGAAAATAATTTCACCTTTAAAATTTAATGCATGACTTTATTAAATTTAATTACTGTCATTTTAATCATCTTCTAAAAATTGCGGGTTAGTGTAAACGTTTCTCTTTTTACAAATAGTTATAACATACATTTTAAATGTATAAAATAATAAAATAAAAAAAATCGATATCCTTTGTGTATATCAGGCGTAAATTAATGTTTTTCAATCACTCTCCCCTGTATTTCTCAAAAATCCAGAATAGAAACTATTTTTCAAAAAATTGTTATTCTACTTTTTGTTCAATATTTTTTCTAACGTTGCCCTATGTTCACACACACACACACTCTTCCACTATTTATCGGAGGGAAAAATTTACCAAAGTATTGTATGTGTCTTAAACGTATTTTCAACTATCTATTTTTTAACTCATTTGGAATGCAATTTTTTTTTTTTAATTTTTTAGTTTCATTTTTTTAATTCTTAGTACTTGCCTGCTATTAATTTGAATATTTGAATGCATTCTCTGACTAAAAAATAACATTATTAGTGATATATAAAGTTGAAATTTTAACAATACAAATAATGAAAATAGAGAGGAAAAACATATTTTCTTTTGCACGAAAGAGTGATTCCAATCCTTTTTTGCAATTGTGGACTAAATTTATATGTCAATTGCGGATTACATTTATATATCTTTGCAAATAAATACATGTTTACTTCCAAGAAGGAACTGCTGAATTGAATTTATTTCTTTCTAAGCAGACATTAACCAGTGACATCAACATTGATACTTTTATCGGACATCCGGGATCATATTTCATGGCACACAAGTTAGTAAAATGCATTTAAATAACCGAATGTTTTTATACCTTACAACGTGCAGAAAAGGTTATTTTTAAAATGACTGGTTTCATTCTTTTATAAAGAGGCACCTAACGAAATAAATTCGAAGCTCTATTACTTACCAAACTTTGTTTAACATATTGCTAACGCCACCTATCGAATATGTGGCGCAATCTCTTCCCCTTTTCCGCAAAAGCAGTCGATAATAACACTCATCTCTCTAGAACTCCCCATTTTCTTCTAATCCTTTCTGCCTGAAGCATCTTTCCTCCTTATATTCCCTAGCAATCTCTTAAGAATAGAAAATGACTCTTATTCGCTTAAAGTTAGTATGATTTCTGAAAAACTTTTTTAAATAATAATAATAAAACAAAACTTTCACGAGAGGTTTTTGATGTTACCGCAAGTTTTTAATAGTTTTCCCTCGAAAATATCTGAAATAGAAGCAATGATGTGAGCAGATATTATTCAGTAGAAAAGTAAGTCTTATTGCCGTTTATCTAATATTACTAATAAAGAAATATTTGAAACTCATAAATATGTAAAAAAAATATTAGTGCTTATTAGCGATTAAGATTAACAGATATAATACTAGTTATGATGATATTGAAATGTTTGTTTACATATAGGTATATATATAAACATTTTTTCAAAGTATTGTATTTTTCTATTTAACTTTCAATCTTGTCCTGCATCATTAAGTAATCAACGTCCTGCGTCATTACTTTTTGTATGTTTTTTTTAAAAAAGTATTTACTTTTATTTGAAAAAACAAATCTTACATGATTGATTCAAATACTTTTCTGTAATGAAAGCACTTTCACTTACTCAAATGTAATTCATAAATTAAATGATCCCAATTTTATTGAACTTTAAAACAAAATTATTTTTAAAGTTATTACCCTCATATTCAAAGAATTGCTCTTATTATGAATGTTTTCGATTATTAATAAATTCATACACATTTATTTTTAACAAAACAAAACTCATAAGTAAAATATAATCGAAGAAAAAGTACATCTGAGATAAAATGGTGTAAGATATATTAATTATGTTTGGAACAATTTTGCTTTTTTAAAGCATTTCCTTAATGTTTTTGTCATATTACATAAAGGATATTTTTCTGGAAATACATCGGTTTTTATTTTATATGATAATCTAAACGAATTTCGGGACTTTGTTTTGATAATTCATATAGCTACTTGTATGGGTAAAATTATACCACTTTTACACAGATGGTGAATGAAATCATATGATCATATTTTAGTAAAATGATTGATGCACGTGTCCTGCAAAAATTTAAATTCAATATTCTCAAGTTAATGGCTTGTCAAATGCTATACGGTACTTCAAAAATTTTACTTTTTTTCCTCTTAGTTCTCTTATAATGTTATTAATAAAAAAACGTAAAACCTATTTTGAAGTGAAAATGTCTAGAAGTAACTTTCTTGCTTTTTCACGAAATACTTAGTTTTATGGACATCTTTTACTTGAACAGAATGTTCTACTCGCCCATCGTTGAAATATGCAAGTATCGACATTTTTTTTAAATAAAATGTTACTTGTTATTAAAGTTTTGTTAAAAATATATGATGCAATTGAACTAATTCCATTTTCAGTTTCATTTGATTTAGATTTTTTGATATTAAACAACATTTATATATATGTAATTAAAACCTTCTCACTTCCATCTGTCGGTTTTCATATAATAAAATCCCCTCTTGACCGCCTCTGTGTCCGATCTTGAGGCAAGTACCATCGTATTCAGAATATTCCGGGGTAGCCATTCCAACCGGTCTCTCCCTTTTACCCTTACTTACCCCTTTAGCTGTCGGCAATATTAACTAAATCAAGGTAATATCAAGTGTCTCATTAATGTGCCCGGTTAACTAAAAAGCATTAGATTACTTTTTTAACTATTTTGAATATTCTTATGGCTAATATGCTGCTACTAAAATTAAACTGAAGAGCCCAATATAAATCAAAACAAAGTAACCATTCAAATAAACACTTCTTTAAAATGTGGCTAAACTGGGAAAAAGAAAGTATTTCTTTTATTTTAAACTTCCCATGACACATACTTTTTTCTCATGACAATTTTTACATTTACTCATATCGTTGTAGATAAATGTAAATTAATGAAAAACAAAATATTATACAATTTTTGTCGAATGCTCTTTTATTTATTACAAATGCCATTTTTATAAGGATGCTATATAGGGCCGTGGTAGCCTAGCGGTTAGGATGATTTTTGTCGAATGCTCTTTTATTTATTACAAATGCCATTTTTATAAGAATGCTATATAGGGCCGTGGTAGCCTAGCGGTTAGGATGTCGGGCTTCCAACCGGAAGATTGGGGCTCGATGCCCGACCTGCTGAAGACCCACTATGTACACTTGGGGATGCGTGCATATTAAATCCGTGGACCCTCAATTTCAGAGGCAGTTTCGACGGTACCGGAAGGGGAAGAGTTTCTCTTCCCTTCACTCTTAGGTCAAAAAGGAAGGTGGCGTATTTGTGGCGGCACCATGTGGTGCTATACAAATACATAATGAAGAAAGTCGTACTTCCACCGTGGTGGTGCTCATCTATAAACGGAAGGAGCTCCTTACTGCCTTAATTCCTTGTCGCTCTGCGAAGGGGAGCTTGGATACCCAAGTGGCATTAGAAACAACAACAACATGCTCTTTTATTATTACTTGCCTTCTTCTAAGTCGAATGCTCTTTTATGTATTATATTATTATTATTACTCTTTTGTTTATTTTTTAAATCTGGAAATCGTCATATGCATTAAAAACTAATTTAAACCATTGCATGGCCATTGCTTCCGTAACAATGTATGTGAAAAAGTAATAAACTCCTATTTAGTTACAAAAATATGTTTAAAAGTAACAATTTAAAAATATATCCATTTCCTTAAAAAATTGTGTCTGAAGTTGCTTTTTAAAAGAAGTTTTGCATAGATTAAGTTTTTCAATTTGGTGTCTCTTTTATATCTTTCGTAACTCTTCATATTTTCTTTTAAAATAATGATAATAAATAGTTAAATCAAAGAACCAAGTTATTTTCAAAGTCAAGTTAAATCAAGTTATTTTCAAACTCTAGTTTTCAGTGCTTCAACAAAAGTGCATTTGCAACTGAATCAGAGGAAGTGTTGTATGAATTATTACTTTCTTTACTTCACTAAAATTCTTGTAGAAGCATCAATAAAACATTTTCCGAGAAGTATAATTAGAGTAACAGCTGTTCTCTCTTGGCGTTTAGTGGACATAGTAAATAAATGTATAACTTTTTTCTGCGGAATGTGTTATCATCCTATTAATGATTATGGTTTTACCTTAAAAAAATTGTTTTTATCTTACAAAGTGACTTTAACGAGCTCATATTTAAAAAGTTTGTAAACTATTCTGTCAATTATTCATAACAACAGTAGTATTAGAGAATTTCAAACATATTTGTTGTTTCTGCTATGGCATGACAGATAATTTAAAGAGTAAACGATCTTGTTAATGAAATGAAATTTCAAATTTTATTTGGAAAATTAAAATGTAACAATAAGTTTTTAATGTTGTTGTTGCTTTTTATTTTAGTTGAAAAACGCTTTTTAAAATTAACTGTATTTAATTTGTACAAGATCAAGGCGAGCAATAATAATGAAGTAAAAAGGAAGCATTTTACGATTTATAAACTAGCCTGGTTGTAATAACAATGTAAAGTAATTTTTTTCGTGGTATTTTAATTATGCTATAGTTTATTTTGAATATTATTCTATTTCTTTGAAAGATTTATACCGTGTGATAAGTTGCTTTGTTCAAAGAATTGCTACATAAGATAAATTATCAAACTGTTTGTGCTAAAATGTAAGTACAAAGTTAAAACAACGTAAAAAAGCACAAATTCAGAATAAAAAGTATCGCAAATAGCTATCTCGAAGCTACAATGGAGCGTCTTCAGCAGGGCAGAAATGAAGCGCTCAACACACAACTAGAAAGCTGTGAGTGAACCTTTCTAGTTGTGTGTTTACTTTATATTCTGAATTTGGGTTTTTTACGTTGTTTTATCTTTGTAATTACTCTATAACAAAGTACGCCTTGTAACATAATTAAACGTGATATGGCATATGAATTTTTAAGGGTTTAATTATGAAGCTGCAAGGCACTATATAAATAAATAAATAAATATATATATATATATATATATATATATATATATAGCCTGTTTTATACACGTAATCATATGAAAAGCTTATGATTATAATGCAAAACAATAGTTTTCTTCTCCGCATAATCCCATAATACATTATCCTTCAAACTTATGCACAGTATATTTGTTTACGTTTTAAAAATTATGTTCGAAAGATAATTTCTTAATTGATTTTAGAAAGCAGTCCCAGTTTTCAAAGAGTTTTATAGATTTAACGGCATTATACTCAAGGATTATTTTTGGTTGACGCTCAGGATGACATTTCTTGTAAATAATTTACCACGGTGATTATTAATGTAATTTTATGAATACTGTAACATACTGAGCATACTTCTAATGCATGTTTTCTGAAACGAATGAAAAAAACAAATGTAAGCATGTTATAATAATATGTAAGTAAGAAATTAAATTGATTACTGAAAACCTTTAGTTTTAGGCATTTATATAATACAGTAATATAAATATTGCTTTGTATTTACAAAATGAGTTAAAACAAGGCATATGAGAACTAATTATTAAAAATTCAAACAGTTTGAAAAAATATAACTTATACTTTGAAAAAAATTATTACTGTGATTAAAAAAAAAAACACAAAATTGATTTAGATGAACGGATTTTTATTGAAAATTTACTGTATCTAATTTTACAAATTACAATTGGTTATTATATACAGCATAGGAAAGGATAGATACAATTTAATAAATCAAAATCTTGTTAATGACAATTCGACACAAAAATGTACTTTTACAACAACGAATATTTCTGATAAATAGTTTGGGAGGCAACAAATTATATGTATTTCCAATAAATAATATTTAAGAATAGGCTATTTGTATTGCTAAATGGATTTCTGGAAATTCAACTTATAGTAAAACAGCTATAGGAAACAATGTATATTTCTGAAAAAAACTTCTGTATTTCCAGCCAATAATAATATAGAATAGGCTATTTGTATTGCTAAATAGACGACTGGAAATTGAATTTATAGTAAAATAGCTATCGGAATCAGCGTGTAGTTCTAATAAATCGTTTGTGAGGCAATAAATTATATGCATTTCCAACAAATAATAATCTAAAACAGGCTATTTTTTTTTCTAAATTGACGTCTGGAAATTCAACTCATAATAAAACTGCTATCGGAAACAGCATATATTTTTGATAAATCTTTTATGAGGCAATAAAATATATGTACTGCAAAAAAATAATAATATAGAATAGTCTATTTGTATTGTTAAATATACATCTGGTATTAAACTTATAGTAAAACAGCTATCGGAAACAACATACATTTCTGATATTTTTTAAGGCAATAAAATATATGTATTGTTGACAAATAATAATCTAGAATAGGCTATTTGTATTGCAAAATAATCGTATGAAAATTGAACTTACGGTAGAACAGCTATCGGGTCATACTAATGAACATTAAAAACAAGCATTTAGCATTTATTATCTTAACTGGGTTTTGAATTGCTAAACTTGCATTTAAAGTTTATAATGTGGGCTTGCTGAAAGGAATTAAATTGATATAATTCCCTACATTTTGAGAAGAACCTTCGAAGCGTAGGAATCAAACAATAAATGTATGTTGGACGCTTCTGTGAAGAAACTGAAAACAGTATCACTCATGACATTTAGTCTACGTATAAAAGACTTCAAATGGCGCCAACAGAATTGCGGAATAATTACTTCGAATTTTAAATCGTGGCTTTTAAATTGTTTAACAGCTTGAAGGGAGGAGCTTTCAAGATATTGTAAAAGTATTTCATGAAGCGGGTATTAGCCTTTAATACACGTAGGCAGTTTTTCTAAATTTATAATTTTGGTTTTATTGATCTGGGCTTTATTTTAATGAGATTTAAAAAAAAATTTTCAAAGAATACATCGTGTTAAAGATTTCTTCTTTGTGAACTCTTTTGCAAAATTCTTAGCAATGACAATGACGCTCTTCTCTTAAGCATAAATTAAAAGTTATTTCTTTTTTAGTTATGTAAGTAATGAACTAAACTAAACGCTTCTTCTTTCTTCTTCAATTCATCAGGATTCTTTCCCAGTTTTAGTTTTGGCGATAAGGAAATTAAATTTTCTGATGTCTTTCATAACTTATTTATTTGATTTTGAGTTCCCGTTTTAAAAGGAGTAATGTTGCTGTTTTTTGTAATATATTTACGATATTACTAACTATATTTAGTAAACATTTCTAGTCTGCACGTTAACGTAAAATATTTCATTGAAAAATAAATTTGCTTTCGTTGCTAAAAACAACAAGATATAAATTATCACACCCTGGAAAGAAGCACTTACCGCATAAATACATGAAAACATTTTTTTGCCTTTGCCCTGATAAAAAATTTATGTTTTCAATCATACGTATTGATTTTCATGAGAGGAAACATGCGCTGACGGTTAATTATGATGAAAAACGATTTGACTTTAAATTAAATATTTATGAAATGTCTCCATATTCATGTTATCGGGAAAAATTTCAAATATTCTAAACTGTAAAATCAATATATAAGTTTAAAGAAGAAAGGTTACTGTTTATAAAAATTTTAGATTCATTTTCTTGTTCTAAGAACTGTAAATATTTTTAATGCTTTTTACACGTGCTTGTATATTGTAATTAGATAAAAAAGTATGCTTTAAGTGGAAGCTATTCTGCCACTAGCAGAAAGCAAACAAAACACTCTTCATATGAGACCTCTCGAGACCTGGCCTCTTAACTGACATAAGTCATAATAATTTGATTTAAATTATATTGAGCTTTATTGGATAATTTCCATTAATGGTTATGCTAGAACACGATAAAAATTTTTAAAGAATACTTTGGTGTCGTTAATATTATAAACATACAGGCGGAATAGTATCCCTTGGTAATGTTAACCTGTACAAAACTAAGCAATTTGCTCATAATTTCAACAAGCACAGTTCAAGTTTACGGTTTTTGACTAAATTAGTAATTGATATATGTTATTAAATGCTACTGTTTTATCAAGATAGTATAGTATCCTAAAAATAATAAGTTTTACAACTAATGCAGTACTTAAAATATTCTTCAAATTCTAAAGAATTTTGCAAAAATATAGTGCAATATTTTAATAAGGCCTAAAATAATTCTTTCACAGTTTTGAAGGTTATCTGATTTTAATTTGGAAAGTCATGGCGTGTTTTCCGTCTGGCCTTAGTTTTAATATGAGTCAGGCAATGACACCATGACTGAACTGGCTGTAGCTGCAATACTCCACACAGTAAATATGAAATTTTTTATTTAGTAGCTTCTGTCATTTTAAAAAAAAAGCTAGATGAGTAAAATTTCAGGTTTTACTTAAAATTTACATTAAACAAACCAGAGTTAAACTTACTAATTTTAATTTTCATACCCTAAGAAAGGGTTTATTTATTCTCGTAACTTAGTTTTGTAACGTTAGTTTGCAAAAAGTTACTATGTGGCAAGGTTTCCATAGGGTAACTGGATAGGCTTTCTAACTGGACATGAGACTCATATTCTAACATTAGTCTCTTTGAATAATGTGCCCTTTCTTAAATAAGCTAACCTTGTTGCGTCAAAAATGTCAACAATCCCGGTGAAGCTGCAAAAGGAGTGGGACGAAAACAGCGATAAATAATAATAATTATTATAATAAATAACAGATACATAATGACTCGAATTCTTATCAGGAAACTGTTTGAACCTTCGCCCTCCAATGTAAAAGGCTTTAAAAAACAAAGCCTGAAAAGGCATAAAAACTATTTATTCAAGTGATAGAGAAGAGAAAGACTATTTCTGCATTTATTACTTTGAACCTTACGCCCATTTTAAAGAAGTGTAACACGCACTGTAACATTGTTTATATCCTCAGTGGAAAGCAATTTGATTTTAAATTTCCCCCAAAATACTGAAACATCTTATTTATAAAGTATAAAGCAATATGCGAAAGATACTTCGATAACCTTAAAAAATAAATAAGTAAATAAATAAACAAGTAACAACTGAATGTGACAACAAACTTAGGAAAAACCACGTTTTATTGTTTAAAAAGTAGTGTAAAGTTTTCTCTTCGCTGCATTCAAAATACGATGCGTTTATATTACTGTACATATATTCTGTACGATGCGTTTATATTACTGTACATATATTCTGTGTATGATTTTACATACACAGAATATATGTACAGTAATATAAACGCATCGTATTTTGAATGCAGCGAAGAGAAAACTTTACACTACTTTTTAAACAATAAAACGTGGTTTTTCCTAAGTTTGTTGTCACATTCAGTTGTTCTCTAAAATAATCGTTCAGTAGTTTATTTTTCAACATAAACACACAAAAAGTATGAGTTGGGAGGCTTTCTTTTTTTTTTCTTTATCTTCCAAAGTATTTCAACGAAAGTTTGGCAGATTGAATTGTCTTCCCCACAGCATTTTTCTCTTTACTATTTCTAACATGTGAAAAGTAAAAATCAGTTTTGTGGCATTTTCTATCTTGGTCGGTATTAGAACATTTAGTTTTGCCTTTATCTGAAGCAATTGTAAAATAAATAATATCAACTGAAACAATATAGGAAGTCTACTCGCTGCTGCTCTTGTCTGTACCTTGACTAGGAGGTAAAAAAATATATTTTGTATGCTTTTAAAATACAATTTCGTCCCAACTTTTAAAGTACAATTTCGTAATTTGGTCAAGTATGGTGATTACTTGTGAAATAAGAGAGTGAAATAGAAAATGAAAAATAAATAAATAAACAAGAAATATTACAATTGCATTAAGTTTGCTTTGACATTATCAAATTTTAAAATGAGCCAAAATGAAGTATATAAAAATAATCCTGCATCATACTGTTAGTGACTGTTCGGAAATGTGAAATTCATCACTGAGCTTTCGAGAAAATTAAACAAGTAAACAAGCAATTCCACGAAAATTCATTGAAGTTTGATGACAAAACCTATTGGCATTTAACAAAAATTTATTGTTACTTCATAAAAAATACATTTATTAATTCGTTTTCCTTTCTTTATTTATTTGTTGAATTTGAGCGTTGGAGCTTCCTCATACTGATGATCAGCGGATGAAATATGGGGGATGCACTCGCCATTTTTCTAGTACCTGAACGCAATGTGAATTAGTTGAGTCCTCTCTGAGTCGACGACTCTGAGGTCGAATCAGCAGGTTCAGGGGTTCAGGCTTCTACAAATTATCAATAACGAATATGCGTGCTTCAGCTTCTGCAGTCAGCAACAACAACGAACTCTCAAGTGTGGGATTTGAATAAAAGCAGCAGAGGTTATACATTTTTCGATGATGAAAAGATTTGAGTCTTTTGATTTTTTGAGAAAATCACAGTAATTCTCAGACAAATGATGCATTGAAAATAAATAAATTAAAACCAAGAATTTCAGTATTACAACGAAAATTAGCAAAAAATTTAATACGTTTTCGCCTTAATTTTCGTTTTCATAATATAATATATTTTCCTTTCACATTCAACTGTATTTAACGGGAAAGGAAAATAGTTTTCAAGAGAAGCAAAGCCAGAATGTCGTTTTGACATGAGTACATCCACCCCCTCCCACCAACTTAATCCATCAAAAAATGGTGAGTTTACCCAAAGAACACGCACAAAAACGTAGCATTTTATATTTCATTCATTAAATATAGAATTTCCAAATTCTGGCGTGGTCGATACGAACGCATGAATTAAGCCCCTCTTTTGTGTGCAATCAAATTTGTACAATGTTTTTTTTTTCCACTACAGAAATGAAACTGCTAAAACTAGCTATTAAACCTGACGGGGGAAAATAGTCCATAAACTTTATATCAGCACCTATTTTCAAAACATGGACTTGTTTTACAACAGTCGATGCCGTTAATTTAAAAAGAAATATATTTTTTCAAGTAAACTCTTCATTGCGAGTCTTTTAATATGTCAAAAACTGTTCAAACTTGTTTATTTATTTACGTTCCTTTATTTATTTATTTTTCTATCAATACGGCCAAAGTAAGAACGAAAGTAACACGAATTAAAGGTATTTGACGTCAAACACTTTTTGTCATTTAACAAGGACAGTTGAAACTTTGCTTATTTATTTTTTTTCTGATTAATATAAAAAGTGTGTTGAATTTTAAATCGTTACTAGGCGTCCGTTTTTAGGAGTTAAAAAGTAAAAATAATAAATTCATGTAGCATATTCTGTGTATGACAACGTACATTATCTATTAACTCAGCGGCTGGTGTTAATGTTAAAATTTAAGAGGTTTAATTTTAACAAATAACGATTCTAGTGTATATACATGAAATAAATATGGAACTAATATTGTTTTGCGATTCCAGTTCATGTTCTAGCATCTATTTGGAAGTTTTAGCTATGGATAGAAAAAAAATATAAAGCACAAAACGTCGCTTTACTTTCATGTGCAGTCTAACTCACAGACAATACCTTATGATTCATTTTATTTAGAGTATGATCTGTGTTTTATAGAAGCAGTAAAGTCGATCAAAATACCATAGTTATTTGTGTTTTTAAGTCAGCAGTAAATGTATTGTGGACGATAGCCAAAAAAGTTTTCATTGTTTATCGTAAAAGATAATAAAACTCGACCACTAAAAGGTTATTTCGAAATTTAGTTTGAGACAATTTTATTTAATATATGTATTTATAAAAAGCTGACAACAAAATTTACTGAGAAACTATATGTTGTTTTGTAGTGTCCATGACTTATTAGTTTGTCAGACAAAGATGTCATTTTTATTTGTTATTTAATTATCATGTATCATTTGTCGAAAATTAGTCAATCTGGCGTTCACATATTCACTAAAAAATTCGAGTTCAACTATTCACCGAAAAAGTGGTGAAATGTAGCTGCAACCAACATTTGGTACTAAGTTAAAAGATTATAAGTGGTGTAGTTTCACCATAAAGGGGAAAATAGGAACCATTATAACGGTACAAACTTAAGTACCAAATGCAGCTAAATTTCACCACTTTTTCAATTACAGTGTTAAAATACTAAATACCTAAACGGCAGACGCATACTGATTAACTTTTGTAAGATAGAAATTTTAGCACTACTACTAATAGTAGCTGCTTTTTTTTAAATGTTTCCCTAAAAATTTACCTCACTTTCAGGTAATTCAAAGCGCACTAAAAAAAAAAAAATCTTTGAATTTGAGAATTTAAGCTAAGCTACACTAAAAAAATTCTGGTTCACCATTTCACCAAAAAATGGTGAAATTTAGCGGCAACCAACATTTGGTACCAAAGTTGAACCATTATGACGGAAGGTCATTATAATGGTTCAATCATTATAACGGTACTAGCTGATCCCCGTAGAACATCTGCGGACCAGAAATTAACCATTTTAAAATTGCAGAAAACGCTTTAAAATTCCAAAGGCTTCAGAAAAGATCGCTTGATATAGACAAACTAATGCGTTGCCACTCCAAAGAATCGAAAATTAAAAATTGAGTTATGAATGGAAATACTTTTTAAGAAATAGAAATAAATTTTTTAAAGCCCCGTAAGTTACAATAATAAATACAAATATTATATTCCTTCTCTATGGTATCCATTAAACAAATTTTTAAAAAAGTTTTACCATAGCTTGGTTTTTGCATGATGTCAGTATTGTATCATACCGAAAAATTTAATCGTAACTGGTCCACGTTAAGTGAAATATATATATAGATTAAACAAATTTTTAAAAATCGTTTTACCATAGCTTGGTTTTTGCATGATGTCAGTATCGTATCGTACCGAAAAATTTAATCGTAACTGGTCCACGTTAGGTGAAATATATATATATAGATTACCATTATAATGGTAAATGAGCAGTGGATATTGGTCGTTTACTTGATATTCTCAATTCCATTGATACTTGAATTCAGTTGACTATTGAAATGGAAGTTGATAGTTCTCTTTCATTCTTGTATGTTTTAATTACTAAAAGTAATGACGATTTTATGATTTCAGTGCTTCGTAAGCCCTTTGCTGTTACACTATCTCCTTACAAATGTTCTTCTCACCCTCCAGACCAAAAGTTAGCCTCTTTCCAGACTCTTGTTTTCCGTGCTTTGAATATATGTTATTCTTCTAACTCTTTGTATGGTGAGCTTTCTTATATTAAAGCTGCGGCTTTTTGTATCGTGGTTATTCTCCTAAGGTCGTTGATTCTATTTATAAGAGGTTAATTAAGCATTCTCACTCTGGTAATGTTTCCAGGTGCAAGTCTGCGTATACTATCATTTTACCTTTTTATCCAATCATCAGTCAGCAAATTGCTGAAATCTTGGAGAAGTTCGGTTTTGATACTGCATTTTCTCCTGTAAATAAAATAAAATTTACAAATTTGAATCATCCCATTGATCTTCACAGCAACTGTGGTATTCATAGTATTTCTTGTAAATGTGTTCTTTTTTACATAGGTCAGATTAACGTGCCTTAAAAGCACCGTCTGAAAGAACATGAAAATTATGTTAAACGTAAGGAACTTGCGCGTTCTTCTATTGCCCGCATTGTTGGAATTTTGATCCTTGTTTTGAATTTTCTTCTGCTAGAATTATCAGAAAATGTTCTTCGGTCTATGACCTTCATTATTGGGAAGCTTATCATATTTGGAAAACGTCTCATTCTTTAGTAAATGATTTTTCCAGTGCTCCATATTTTCCCGACATTTGGAAACGATTTTTATAGTTTTTCTTTCCTTTCCTGTTCTTTTCCCGCCTTTCTGTGTTCGTTTCTCGCCTTTTCCTTCTTGGTCTTTGCTCCCGCTTTGTTCCTGGCCTCTGATTGGTTAATCTCTAATCCGACACCATTTGGTATAAGTACCGATTGTCTTTCTGGTTCTTGAATGTCCACTCACAGCTTTCTAAATGTGTTTTGAGTGCTTCTTTTCTGCACTGATGGAGAGGCTCCATTGCAGCTTCGAGATAGCTATTTGCGATACTTTTTATCCTGAATTTGTGCTTTTCTACGTTGTTTTATCATTGTATTTACATTGTAACGGCACCTAGTTTCACATTCATGATGAAACTACACCATTATAATGGTTCAACTTAGAACCAAATGTTGGTTGCAGCTATATTTCACCATTTTTTTTTTTTTTTTGGGTGAATGGTTAGACTAGAATTTTTTAGTGTATTTTTTATATCTTATCCATGAAGCAAAGATAATTTTAAACCACTTACAAACTCTTTAAACTCTTTAACCACGCTTTAATTCTTTAAAAAATCTTATTTCCGATAAACCGGCTATATAAGCTTAAAGTTATAAAACTATTTCCGTCATTTTATTTCCTATTATTTCACTTTGATGGTTAAAAAACAAATCGTTTTGACCATTAGCGCTGCCAAATCACTGTCACAATGATTCGACGAAAGAGGACACAGATGACCTGCTCTTATCTCCCAGCCTTACCCCTTCCAACTAGTATTTTGTTGATTAAGCTTTTTTTTTTCCTTTTGTTCTTTTTTTACTTGCATCAATAAATTGTTTCGCCATATTGCATTTCTCGGCAAAGTATTGGGTATTTGCTCAGTCAGCTGTTATTATTATTGATTACCCATATCAATTTCATTGAGAGTTTATCAGCATTTGAATTAATTCTGCCAGTGAAATTATTGCTCAATTTTAATTTCTTCCGAAATATACTGTCAAAAATAAAATTTTGTTGTAGCGGGTCATTAAAGAAAATGCCTGAACGAAGCATTCTTACGTATTTTGAATGATACAATTTTTATACTTGATTTCAGAGTGAAATTGAATACTAGTTTCGTACTTCAATTTTATGAGGAATGCAATTAAAGCAAGGTTATGTTTTCGTTGAGATCTTATTAGCTAAGATGATAAAGGATGTAGACATTCACACGTTAAAAGAAGACTTTTTTCTTTATAAAATGGAATATTTTTAATAATTGCTTTATACTTTAAACCAGCAATTTTTATTATTATTCTCTTTTTATGTCTGTGTTGTATATTTGTTAACATGTAGAAGATTTTTTGTGACTATGGAAACATGCTATTGTAATATATTTGGAGATTTATTTTTACTAAATCTTTGTCAAACATATATACATTTAAGTAAAAATTTTGTCATTCATATTTTTCTTCATTTTGTCCTTGCAGGGTCTTCAAAAAACGCGAAATTATGTGATGTATTCAAAATGACGCCACGAAATTATCAACTGCAAAACGAAATCAATTTCTTCTACAGAAACCAACAATGTTTAAAACGTTTCTCCTAATTTATATGACAGGTACTTTTCTACCATTTCATATGTGTTATTTCAATAAACAACAATAAAACAGTTGATTGAAATAGCATGTCAGTAAATTCTATAAAGAACAAAACAAAAAAATACGTTTATTTATTTATCTATTGTTCTTCTATGCAATCTTGAAAATGTATAGTATTGTAATTAATTTAAACAATTAGAAGACATTTGTAAATAGAAATTCAAAAGATATGTGTGCAATAAGCAATGGAGATTTTTAACTTTAGAACATGAAAGGGTTAATTCTGGTCCTAAAGGATTTCGTCCTGGAAATTTATTCCTGGAATTGTGCTAATACGGTTTTAGACCACGCATACCGGTTATCTTATTCGTAGATATTCATACATCATGCATGAAACACACCTGCTACAGCAGTGGTCGGTAAAACTTATAAACTAAAGCATTCGGCAAGTTTTTTTGAGATTTCATTTTCAAGGTCACTGACACCATTCTTTTCAAAACGTGTATTTTTGAAAAATCAGAAAAAAATGACCTTTTGCCCTCCTATGTGCTGTTTACGAGGTAAAAATTTCAGAATGGTATTCCAATGGGCTCATGGAAAAACCTATTTTAACATTTTATCTCCTTATAACTAAATTGCAATGTTAAGGGCTGAGCTTATTTCCAGATCTATTACACATCTAAACTCAAAACTTATGGTTATACATTGGTTGACGTATTGCTTTCTGGTGGTAGGCCAATTACATCGTTTAAAACTGTAACGATATATGTAGAACATGATAAACCAAATCGTTAGTAGGTTGAAAATGAAAATGCTTTTCAGTTACACCTGATAGTTATTCAGTGGAAGAAACTCTGACTACCTCGTAACAGTTTTTCCTGTCAGTGTCCTGCGCTTCAAAGTTTCTCCTTTTGTTGATATTGTTCAATTGTTCTGCACTGATAATATATTGACAGAATGTATTCATTTACCCAACTATGCAACAGTTGTAGAGTCATGATCTTGCTATGGTAGGTCATATGAAGACGTACTCTGGGTGAAAATCTTTCCCCAATAGCATCCATACGTTCACACGCTCTTGTTATTCACATGACATTTGGAACAGCTACAACAGTTCCGTAATTTTTTCTTGGCATTTTCAGACTTCAGAAGAACACAACTCATGTTATGTTCTGAAGTTATGTGGAGATTGTTTCTCTAACTAAAACATTTATTTTAAAATAAGTCATAGTGCAATTGTATATATAGTTTGATTAGAAATTAATTTGTTTATTTTTTGAATAAGATTAAATACTGATTCAAAACGGTTGACTGGTACATTTAGAAAGCACTTTAGCATCTTTTTCCTCGCTCAAGAGATCTTGAAATGGTTGCTCAAAATCTAAATTTTAATTTACGCGCTACTTTACAAGATTATTCTATACATCTGTCTCGCACGCGATATGATGTGATGATACCTAAGTTTTTATTAATTTTTGATTAGTGGTTTTTCATTTATGTTTTCTAAAGCTTGCTTAGATATGTATTTAAAAAAAACTCATATTTTAGAAAAATATTATTTCAATTTAATTATTACGATAAAACTATTCATTAAAAGTTACTAAGCAACATAATGTCCATAAACTATTGTAAAATATTTTTAGTTCGTTATTAAGACTTGATCAGTAAGAAAAACGAAATTGTAAATACATTAATGTATAATATGAAAGAAATATAAGTATCCTTACAGATTTATTTACTAATAAAATATTATTAAGATAATATGGGCTCATTTAATCAGGTTTTACACACTCTTAATTGAGTGTTTAAGCACACTAAAAATTTCTGGGTCTTAAACAAGGATGAGATCTTGTGAGATACAAAAACAGTATTGATTTTTGCCTACTGAAAACATCTTTTACAGCCCACATAAATTTATGGCATTCCTTTTCTTTTCTCCTTTATACGAGTTGCTTAGATGATTGAACGCATCTTTAAAGATCCTTATAAAGGCATTTCTGAAAAACGTTTCATATTTTCAATTTTCTTAATGTTATTGGATCACTAAAATACTAGCTTGAAATACTTTTTTTACCAGATATAAGTAATTTATTTTTACGGGTAAAAGCAAAAGTGATTTTATGATAAAACTTAAGCCTAATTTTGTATAATCTGCCATTGATATGAGTCTTAGTAATTAGCACGTCAAAAACGCAAATATTATAAATAGTGACTGCAATACCGGTATCCCAAAATGTGTTGTTTTTGCAAATAACTTCGTGTTATTTTGCAATTTCATAAAACCGGTTTTTGCCAAGGTAATTTTGGTATTTTTTATAAATAATACTACATATTCTTACAATTAAACATATTTTAATTTTACTTAGAGGACATCTACTGCTATTTTAAAATCAATCATTTGAAATCAAAATGTGGCTTCAAAAACGTGCATTAACAGAATATCAATGAATAGTAGCACCTGAAGAATACAATGAGATATTTTTATTACTATATCGTGTGATAAATCACCACATTTTAATGCATTTGTGTGTACAATAATCTTATTTCTTTCACATCTTCGTTAATAGTTTCGCTCATTAGGCTAACCCACTTGCTGCTTTGTAAAAGTTCATTTAAATCATCCGTCGAGAAAATATTTTTTTTTTTTTTGAAAATTTTATTCTAATCGTCAGTTGCGGAATTGCTTAATATATAATTATTTTTAAATGTTTGACTCAACTGTGCTGGGTTTCAAGGAAAACGTTTTCTGTTACTATAACAAATGCTAGTTTATTACCGCTATTAGTTTGTCGTCCAATTGCTTTGTTTCTAAATTGGTGAATTACTTTTTCCCACATAAGTACATCTTTCATTATACTTTACCGTTCAAAACATTTATATTTGTTCCGTATATTTTACCGTAAAGTATATTATTATGATTATCTTATTACAAGTACTTGATTATACTATTAGATCCTTCTATTTTATTTTTGTTCATAATATCAGAGGATTTTAGGTAATTTATTTTTGTATGAAAGTTCAAAATATGGCACAAGTACTTTTTTTTAAATTCCCAAAACTGGTATTAATATCGCTAGTCCGTTATCACGTTAAAAACATCGAGTACCGGTACTGTATTTTTGGTCCGATACTGTAAATGGTAATTATAAAGGTGTTTTTTTAAATGAAGGCATGATTAAAACGATGTTCAGGTGAGCATCCTGCATAGTATACTGCACTATTTCTTGAGCCCAACAAACTAATTTCCAATTTGTTTTTGTGATGTAAAATACGTAGAGCTAAAATATATTTTAAACAACAAAGAAAAAAAACACGGTCGATCTTGAAAATGAATGCTCTCACAAAAATTCAGATATTTCGTCTTCCTAAAATGCTTCAGAACAAGAACAGGAACCTCACCACTTTCCTTTTTTAAAGATTTATGATACTTTTAACCATTGTTTTCTGGCTATGTTAAATCTTTAAAAAAGTTTATTTTTCTTTTGCTTTGTCCTTTTATCCTGTTGGGCAAGGATTATGTCTTTTCCAAGCTATAAGAAAATCCAATGAACTTTATTTCCCTGTTTTGTTCAAGGAGGTGTACAAGACGTTTAAGAATAGAATAAGAGCAGTGATATATGTCAGGACGAAGTTGATGCCCTAAAACTCTCACGTTCAGAGACAATATTTCTCTTCAACAAATTTATTTATCTTTATTTACAGCTTGAACGCAAATCCGATATAGTTTGTTTCATTTTTTTTCTTCAAAACTGCCTTTTTTTTTCCTTAAAAAAAAAAAGATACAGCGTATTCCAAAGGAATTTAATTATGTTTGTCTTCAAGATTCTTATTTAAGGATTCTTAACCAACATTTATACAAATTGTAACATATTACATTTAAGAATTGTTAATTTCAACATTTTAAAAGGACACAATTTTTGTAGTAAATATTATATTTTATGCTATAAATAAATTAATAAATTTATGTATGTATGTATGTGTACAGATCTATATATATATATATATATGTCACTTGACCTGAGACCTCGAAGATCATTTAAAGCGATTTCGCAAGGATTGCCTGGGGATTCATGAAATAGTAAATAGATAAAACGTTGATGTTTTTTGTTGTCTTCTTGCTTTGTCTGGAATGTGTATTTCCCATGTTGCAGCTTCAAGTAAACAGATGAAATAATGTGCTGATGTAACCGTTACATTACATATACTATCTATTTATATATATATATATATAAAGTTATACCAAGTTTCATTTTTTGTGTAGAAGATCGTTTCTATTTCCTTTATGAGAGTGTCTTATACAGAAATATATAGCTGCCAAACACAGAAAACGAAAGTAACTGTTTATTTACAGAATTCATTCTTTCTTTTCTTTTTGGGCTAAATATTTAAACCAGAAATGGAATAATTCAAAATTTCTACTTCGGGGATGTACCATTTACTTGGAATTGGAAAAGAATAACGTATTTTTTTCCTGAAGATTTTTTTTAATTTTTTGGACGTATTTTTACATGTGTATTTAGTTGACCTAAAAATAAGATTAAAGCGAATGTTGTGATATAAATTAATGTAAAATTGAACCTCAACAATGAAGCTTTGAAATACCGCCAAGTTTGAAATTACTGGTCACACCAAACCCCAACTTTATCAAATTGAAGTTACAAGTGTCAATAATGGGTTCCTTTATCATACGAACTTTTACTAACTTCGTAAGTGAATACGCGAACTCTTTTTTTTAAATGGAGAATATGCATCATTTAAACAAGGTATTTCAATACGTGTACGAGTGAACAGGAACAAAAATATGTTAAGTTAGATTACAATATAAATACCCCAATAAAATTTTTCCCAAGACTGCTAAATAAAAAAAACAAACATAAATCTACCCTTTTTGCGGGAAAATAGAGATTGAGTACGCTTTACTGATGATAAATATTGAAAAAATATGTAGATTTTTTTAAAAATATATATCTTTTAAATATCTATAAATCGCGAAACTAAGACCAAAATTGCCCTGAATGATGAAAAAGCAATACTGTATTTTTTTTTTTTTTTTTTGGTTTTGTTTTATGGAACAGAAAACTAAGAACGCATTTAGAATCTCAGTAATTTTCTTGAACGTATGAACAAAATTTATTTCAAACATAACTTTTTTTTATGCTAAAACTCTGTATCAATCCTGCATTTGTTGGTATTAATTTAAAATGCATGGAACCACAATATTCTTTCCTACATTTAAAATTATTTTTTATACAACGTTTTTCCGACTTAAGTCCGCCTGATAAATCAAAAGTTGTAGAAGATTCAAATTTCACCACTCGGTCTAATATTATATTTTGAAGTTCAAGTTGAATAATAATTTACATGGATTTTTTTTTTAAATTGAAATAGGCTGGGGACGAACCTGTCCTAACAAAAAGACAAACAGACACACGACAGACAAACACACATTTTCGCATTTCTTAAGTCTACTTTCAAATCTATTTTTTAATATTCACTCATGTGTTTTCTATCTTTTCTCGTTTAAAATGATATTTTTTACGCAGATTAAATCAATTTTCTTTCTTTTATTTACTTATTATTTTTCTCAAGAAAGTAATGACAGGCAATGTTCTCATTTAAGTAAGCACAAGTCTCAAATGTTTCACCTAAACTTTATGTTAGTTCCTTACATAAATTTACAGGTCTTATTGCAGAGACCTGTAAATTTATGTAACGAAACATTTCATGTCGGTCCAATAACTTACTCACATACTTTAACGTTTTGTAAATTTAATCTAGTACTTCAATGCTCAACGAAGCTAGAAAAAATTTGGAACATTTCTTTACCCTTGTCAGTTTGTTCTATTTTCGGAATCCCACAAACTCTTCCTCTCCATCCACGTTTAGGGAAAAAACAACTCAACCGGTGCGAGGGACCGTAAAATGGCCTATCAAGAGCTTCAAGGGAGGAAAATTTATGGTATCTCTACTGCTGCGAAAGGAATGCCTATATGTCCTCCAATGGAATGACTACAAACGATTTGGTATGAAGAGCCAGGATGACGAGAAGGAACAAACATGAAACAGCAGACGAGCGGGCGTCGTGACATGATTGTGATCCATTATTGTGTGTTAACCTATGTAGTCTTACATATATCGATCGAAAAGATGTGGACGTGATATTTATAATTTCATCCTTCATTTTTCACTTCAAGAAGGTTAACTTTCTGGAATAAGTGAAGATGCAGTTTATATTTCCATCATTTATTACTAAATAAAAATGGCTTTATTAGAAACATTGATAAATTTAATGGCAGATTAATTCCATATAATTTATTTCTTAGAATTTATCTCTTAGAATGTATTGAGTAATTTTTAATGGAGATGCTAGATTTCATAGAAGTACTTATTATGCAAATTGTGCCGGTAAAGTATCATAGAATTTATCAGCACCATGGTTAAAATTTTGATTGAACGAAAGCTAAACTGGCCTGATGGTTCGTGACTAGTGGCTCTTACTTGAATTGAAGTGTCCTTTTTTAATCCCCCCTCCATATTGTAAACATAACGTATATTATAAGATATATATATATATTTTTTGTCTTTTAATCTAATGCTCACCCAATTTAAACGTACTCTTTAACTTAAATGAAGTAGAATTGGTCTACAATTTTTAAATTCAAATATTATCAGAACACTATTAGGCCTCATAGTAGATGTGGTAGCACTATGTACTTTGAGGCCTAATCTTGAAGTCATCTGTTATTTAAAATAATGACCATTTTATTGCTGGCAAATTTGAGTAACGACAAATTAACGAGCTATCTTATCAGCACTGAGACCAACTACCTAATTGCCATTAACAATGATTACAATGAGACTGAATTCCCTCTCCTAAGTTTAAAAGCATAAACAAAAACAATAACAAAAAAAAGAGGGAGAGTGTTTCTTTTTCTTTCAATTCTCTCCGCATATGATAATATAAAAGTACGTATGCATTATGATTATTTTTACTTCTGTTTTCATTTATTTCTTTGCTTATTTTTTAACTATAATAAATACCAGAATTAAAAGGAAAGTAAAAGTATATTTTTTGACTTGGAAACTTGTCCAATATGTTTTGTTACATATTTCAAAATTTCTCTTCACATTTCGAAAAAGAAAAAGCGCAAAAAATATTTCCATCACTTACTTTAGAAAAACATGCCCATCGGAAAAAGTCTTGAAAGCGGATATCAAAGTTCAAATGGGGTAAAAACAGCAAGAATATGCATAGAAATGACTTAGAAGTTTTACAGTGCTTCATTTTCCGTCATATATTGAAAACCGAGACAGAGAGATAGAGTCGATATTTGTGCAATCTTCCTTCATACTTCTTGAAATCGAAAGGAAGTTAAGATCTGACAAGAAGAAAAATAAATCGAAAAAAAAAAAATTTTAAAAAGAAACAGAATTTGTTCTGAAAGTTAAAACATGAGTAATATTATGAATTTTACTCCCAGCAGAAAAGAAATACGTACATTTGTATGCTGTTCTTTTTTCCCCACTTTTTCTTGTTTTGTTTTGAAACATCTTCTCTTTTATGGTACTGGATTATAATGTATACATCTATATTAACCTAGAAGCCATACATCTATAAATTAAAATTAAATTCAAATATAGGATCTTGAGTTCAATAAAGCAAGCCATGCTGACTGGACACAACATTGTGGGGTTAAACTAGTTTTAGCTCGTGAACTCTGCCCTAGACTTGCATAAACTCAGAAAAGACCAATATAAGCCAATTAGGAAGCAAAAAGTAATTTAAGCAATAACTAAACGCATATACTAAACAAAGCAATCATAAGTAAATATTATTACTAAGCTGCGAAAAGTACAAGAAAAGAAGCAAAAAATAAGAATGCAGATAAAAATAAAAATGAAAACATGCAACTAACTAATAAAATAATTTAACTTTGTGCAAGTAAACTGTAATAGAAATATAATTTCACGTTAATTTAAAGCACAAATGAGCAATTAAAACGCGTTTTAATGCTCATTTGTGCTTTAAATTAACGTGAAATTTTATTTCTATTACATGCAACTAACTATTTATAAAACTAATCTTATTATCTACATAAGCAAATCAGAGCAAATAAAATAGACAAAAAAATAAAACACAACAAATTGATTATATACTATATATATTTAACAGTTTTAGAGCTTCAAAAGTTGTAGCAGTCATGGTCCGAGTTAGTATTTTAATTGCTTTAACTATAGCCAAAACGTTTACAGCTAGCAATGGATTTAAGATAAGCCTTTCGCATCTTAGCAAAAGTTGGAACGTAACCCATTACTCGCTTTTTTTTTTTTTCTGTAGCTTTTGAGTTTTACTGTTTTACATCTTTACAACTCAACCCTATATCGTACTATTTGCAAGTAGTTGGAGCTCTTTGTATAATTTCTTCCTTTAACAAGTCATATTTCGATTTAATTTAACAGCCTCGATAACCAAGAAACTTCAAAATTAGAAAAGTAATTAAATAGTAGTTGTATTTAATAAAAGAATGATTTTTTTTCAGTCACATTAAAAATTTGAAATTTAATTTAGCAAAACTAAGATTTAAAGTGTTAATTTTTTATTTCAAGCAATTGTTATTTGCAAGAAAATGTGCTTTAAATTTTTGTTTTAAATTAAAAAAAAACATAACTGAATGTGAATACTCTGAAGAAACATCAAAAACTGCGTAAACCTAAACATATAAAACATATTATTGTTATCATTAATAAGTATTTTTCTCAAAAACGCGAATTACTATTTTACTTAGTATAGTTTTTATTTTTTAATTAGATTTAAGTTTTCAAAATAAGATTTTAACAGTGCAAAAAATAAACGATGTAACGGAAATCGCCTAACGCGAAAACGGTTAAAACTTTTAGCTCGTTTCCTAGGCCCCTGAAAGTTTGTTTTCTCACTAATACTAGGTAGCAGCTTAGTGCTGCATTACTCTATTTACGCTAGAAATCCAATTTTACGCAGTGGACGATCTTGCCCTATAATTTTTCGAAAAGCTATGAAGGTATTCAAACACAAAAATTTAACAAAAATTCTTTTTGTCATGTATTTCTTTCCCTTGCGAAATCTATTTTTACTAAATCAAAGATGTTTTAATCAGTTTATTTATTAATTTATAATGCCAACTGTTATTGAGAGTTACCAAACTTGTCATGAGCTCTCAAATATGGGCCATATGTAATCAAAAATTATGACTCACCATCAAATTGTTTTACAGAAATCATAGGACTTGTATCTACTGCCGATGAAAATGAATATCGTTTGACTCAATACTTGCTAACTGGTGGTTACGACAAAAACGTTCGGCCCGCGAAACATGCTTCAGAACCTGTCAACGTCACGTTTGGTCTCGCACTTACGCAGATCATTGATGTGGTAAGATTTGATCTCATGTATTTAGTGAATTATTTATTTATTATTTTTTCAAGTTGTAATTTTGGGCCGATGATAGTAATGTCAATATGCAATTGACATCAATATGCACTGAACATGGCGTTAGGAGCGGTATCAAAACTTTTTGCAGCCGGCTTTTTTAACCCAACTAAACTTCACTAGCTTACTTTTACTTGTTATTTTTCGCTCTAAACCTTTCTTTCTTTATTCCCCTCCCACCACACACAAAAATCTTTTTTTTTTTAAGAAATTTGCATTTAAGTACAGAACCGCTGCCTCGGGATTTGAAGCTGGTTTGTCCTTTAACTTTGTGATATTTGTTAATTTTTCGCTTATTGCATTTATAAAAATAAAATTAAATCGGGCAATTACTTAAAACAATTATGTTAAACAAACTAACTATACACGTACACTACGGAACCAAACTTCGCTATACATTGAAATTATATTCTCGCATTAATCAGAATTCATCCTTCAAAAGGAACCAAAAAACATAAAAAATTAAAATGTAAAAAGTAAAACATCTAATTTGCTTACATGAGTGCAGGGTAATATCTCAGTTTAGGAAATGACTGGTGTAACAAGCTGAAGCAAATCGCTATCTTCCAACAAATAGAAATGTTCTTACTATATATATCATACTAATCAATTGTAGCAATCATAGCATTAACCGTTCCGCAGTGGGCCAATCGGTAGAAGCTTGGTTCCCGCAGAACACCGAAAGTGAAGCAACATTGACCGAGGTCAGTGTTTGGGAGGGTGACAACCTATCGCGGCTTGCCGCTATGGATCGTGTACGCTAAGGGCAGCTGGTGCACGTTATCTCCTTAACGGTCGTATACATTTCACGAAAACAAAGCGCTAATTTGTTTTCCAGAAAAAACATTTTAAAAAATTTTTTTCTCTAATTAAACTATAAATAGTTTGATACTATCGTCTAATATTTAAGACAGTAAATAAAAGAGTTTTGAGGATTACGGAGAGGATTTTTTATAAATGTTTTGGTGCGCTACTTTGGAACATTACAGCCCGTAATTTTGACGGGGTTAAATCCGTCATGGCTCCAATGTCCTCCAAGTGAAACGATACCTCTGGGGGTGCCAACCCAGGTGACGGGCTTTCATCTGGGAGCTGGTTGAAAAATTAAGAGACCTTTCAAAAGGGCGGAAGTCGGACTTTTCCTATAAGGACCCCGTTAAACTCAGGAGCAGCGCACCCTCTCTTCCTCGTTTCGCACGATAAGTCGACAACAACAAAACATTCACCGACAATCCCTATTTAGCTCATTATTTGCAACGAATGGCAGCTGTAATCGCATAAAGTTACTAGTGCTTTTAAACCTTATGATGAGCTCAGGTGTGAAATTTGCACTATGTATATTATATATGTATGCATGTATGTATATATATATATATATATATATATGCATTTATTTCAACTTGTAGCTAATAGGTGACTCTTAAAAAACGAAGCAGAGACTATGCTTATGATAGAAATAAAATTTCACGATAAATAAAAGCACAAATGAGCATTAAAACGCAGACATATGTTTCGGGATCGCTTGGAATCCCTTTTTCAATGCGACAGGGAGCTTCCAGATGCAAAACATCCAAATGAAGCAGACAGAACAACAAAAACAAAGCTTATATAGCCTAAGAATTAACTGTAAACCAATGAGAATAAAGGCAGTGTGAAGTGGAAGTAGAAGTAGTATTAAAGGCACCAATAAGAGAGCAACAAACGAATGTAGTTGGAAGTACAGAAAGTAAAAAGGAATATCAATAAAAACAAAGAAAAAGACAACAGCGTGCATAAAAATGTGAAAATACATGAAAATTGCAAAAAAATAAATTAAAATACAAAGAATAAAATGGAAATAAAATAAGTACAGAAAATACCAAAACAAAAAGCAAAACAAAGTACACATGCAAAAGAGGGGGAGGGGGGGAGAGGGAAAAAAAAAATTGACACAAAAAATGGAAAACTAACAAGAAAACCATTAAAGAACAACAAATTAAAGGAACTTATGCCAGACCTGTGAAAAATAAGGAGTTGAGGAAGAATCATTAACCAAATTAGAACTATTCCTGTTAATATGATAAGCTTCCCAAAAGTCAAGTTCTAAAGGGGAAGAACATTTTTGAATAATTTTCCCAGAATTGAAATCAAAAGAGTGGTTGGAATTCTAACAATGTTGAGCAATGCTAGACTTATTCAGCTCTTGCTTACGTACATAACCTTTATGCTCATTTAACCGAATTTTCAGAGCACGTTTTGTCTGTCCAATGTAAGAAAGGCCGCAACGGCAACTAATTTGGTAAATACCCCAAGTATTAAGTTGATCAACAGGATCTTTAAGAGAAGAGAAGGAAAGTTTGTTGCTAGGAGCAAAAACAACTTGAAATTGAAACCTTTTTAGGATTTTAGCAATACGAAAACTTACAGAATGAAAGAATGGTAACACAACCAAATCCTTTCTAGAAACCACATGATTGGGACCAGAAGTTTTTTCAGAAAGTTTGTTATGAATAGAATCAATTAAAGAGTGAGAAAATCCTCTATCAACAGCTACAGCTTTCAGATAGTTGAGTTCAATCTTGAGAAGCTCAGGAGAAGAGCAAATATTAATAGCACGATGGACAAGAGCATTAAAAGCCGAATATTTTTGGTTGGGAGGATGAGACGATAGTCTGTGAGGAGGTAAAGAAACAGCGAAAGGTTTACGATAGACAGAAGTTGTGAAACCAGACTCACTCCTAGAAATCAAAACATCAAGAAACGCGAGGCTACTATTAAGTTCTTTCTCTCAAGAAAAGTTCCTAATATTGGTTTTACCCATTCTGTGAAACGCTGTGTCAATAATTTAGTTTCAAATTCTGATTTGGTCATTACCAAAGCTGACAAGGGTGGTCAGATTGTTGTTCTTAATAAATCATCTTATGTTGAAAAAACTGATGATTTAATTGCTTCTGGTCCTTATTCTGAAATTTATAAAGATCCTAGCGACAAGGAGTTAAAAGCTATTTCTTCTGCTGTTAAGTCTGTTCATTCTATTCCTTTGATTGCTAAACGGTCTGTGATTCCTTCTGTTGCTAATTGTGCGCGTTTCTATGCTTTACCGAAGGTACACAAGGCAGGTATTCCTTTCAGACCAATTGTTTCCAATATTGGCACTGCTTCATATAAACTTTCCAAGTATTTAGTTTCTGTGTTTTCTCCACTTAGGAGTCGGAATGTTTTCACTGTTAAAAATTCCACCGATTTTGTTAAGAAACTTCATAACTTCGTTCCGAATAATTCGGTTATGGCCTCTTTTGATGTTAATTCTTTGTTTACTAATGTTCCTGTTGATGGCGCTTTGACTTGCCTCAGGAAAAGGCTTTCTGAATTCCATTTTACTTCTGTGGAAATCGAGGAATTAGTTTTTTCTTACTCGTGTGTGCTTGCAACAGAGCACTTTTGTATTTAATGGTAAATTCTATGCTATGGTAGAAGGCCTAGCCATGGGAAGTCCTCTTAGTCCTATTTTAAGTGATTTCTATATGCATTATTTTGAGGAAAAACTATTCCAAAAATTGCAATTTCAATTTTATGTTCGTTATGTGGATGATTGTTTTGTCCTAACGGACAGTAACTTGTTAGGTATTGATGATGCTCTTTCGATTATGAACTCCATTGATTCTAATATCCAGTTTTCTTGTGAGAAAGAACTTAATAGTAGCCTCGCGTTTCTTGATGTTTTGATTTCTAGGAGTGAGTCTGGTTTCACAACTTCTGTCTATCGTAAACCTTTCGCTGTTTCTTTACCTCCTCACAGACTATCGTCTCATCCTCCCAACCAAAAATATTCGGCTTTTAATGCTCTTGTCCATCGTGCTATTAATATTTGCTCTTCTCCTGAGCTTCTCAAGATTGAACTCAACTATCTGAAAGCTGTAGCTGTTGATAGAGGATTTTCTCACTCTTTAATTGATTCTATTCATAACAAACTTTCTAAAAAAACTTCTGGTCCCAATCATGTGGTTTCTAGAAAGGATTTGGTTGTGTTACCATTCTTTCATTCTGTAAGTTTTCGTATTGCTAAAATCCTAAAAAGGTTTCAATTTCAAGTTGTTTTTGCTCCTAGCAACAAACTTTCCTTCTCTTCTCTTAAAGATCCTGTTGATCAACTTAATACTTGGGGTATTTACCAAATTAGTTGCCGTTGCGGCCTTTCTTACATTGGACAGACAAAACGTGCTCTGAAAATTCGGTTAAATGAGCATAAAGGTTATGTACGTAAGCAAGAGCTGAATAAGTCTAGCATTGCTCAACATTGTTGGAATTCCAACCACTCTTTTGATTTCAATTCTGGGAAAATTATTCAAAAATGTTCTTCCCCTTTAGAACTTGACTTTTGGGAAGCTTATCATATTAACAGGAATAGTTCTAATTTGGTTAATGATTCTTCCTCAACTCCTTATTTTTCACAGGTCTGGCATAAGTTCCTTTAATTTGTTGTTCTTTCTTGGTTTTCTTGTTAGTTTTCCATTTTTTGTGTCAATTTTTTTTTTTTTTTTTTTTTTCCCTCTCCCCCCCTCCCTCTCTTTTGCATGTGTACTTTGTTTTGCTTTTTGTTTTGGTATTTTCTGTACTTATTTTATTTCCATTTTATTCTTTGTATTTTATTTTATTTTTTTGCAATTTTCATGTATTTTCACATTTTTATGCACGCTGTTGTCTTTTTCTTTGTTTTTATTGATATTCCTTTTTACTTTCTGTACTTCCAACTACATTCGTTTGTTGCTCTCTTATTGGTGCCTTTAATACTACTTCTACTTCCACTTCACACTGCCTTTATTCTCATTGGTTTACAGTTAATTCTTAGGCTATATAAGCTTTGTTTTTTGTTGTTCTGTCTGCTTCATTTGGATGTTTTGCATCTAGAAGCTCCCTGTCGCATTGAAAAAGGGATTCCAAGCGATCCCGAAACATATGTCTGCGTTTTAATGCTCGTTTGTGCTTTAATTTATCGTGAAATTTTATTTCTATTACTTTGCACAAAGTTTAATCATTACTATGCTTATGATGTCCTAAAAACGTTTGGTCTTGTCTTGTGATGCGCCCCCCCCCCCCCCCCCCAGTGACTTCATATTAAGATTTCACATTAATGATAAGAATAAAGATTTTTAAAAAATGTGGGTTATTACATTTAAGGAAAAAAATCTCATTTTTTTTTAATTACATTCTAAAATATTGCAAGAAACTATGTTTTCATGAAATTTATGCAAAATAAATGAAGAATTTGTGCACAAAAATTCTGCAGCTGTTTTAGATATTTATCATCAATTGCACCAGACTAAAAAACTATAAAAAAAAATTTAAAAAAAAAAACGCATAGAATTTAGTGTATTTTATACAAATAACTTCAATTAACTTCCCTTTTGGTCGGCTCTTAAATCATCAATATCTTCTTTCTGTTTTTGTTAGTTCTTATTGGTTGGTTTTTTTTTAAAAATAATATTAAGAAATTGTGCAAAAAAAAAAAATAATTCACTCTCTTTGCAGGATGAAAGGAATCAAATCCTTACTACAAATTGCTGGTTAAATCAGGTAAGAAAAATTCTTTTTGATTTTTTTCCTAAAAACAAAAGTTTTAGGTTAAGAAAAAAACATAATGTCCGTTTATAGTACAAACATTTTAGTTCTAGAGTAAACGTTTCGCTAATTTAAAACGTTGCATGCCTTCTGAACGAGCAAATACTTAATGTTTTTTAGTTACTAATTGATGATACAAAAGGAATATTCCTTTTGGCGCGATGAGAGTGGAATTTCAACATTCAGCAGAAGGGAGGAAACGGAAACGCTTTGGAATGACGTTATAAAGTAGTGTCATTAATCGCCAAGATACTTTACTTTTGTTACAATTTCTATTTGCTATTATTTCTTACAACAAAGTTGTTCAGTCCATGCAAACTAGAATGTGTAAATATTCGAAATATTCCTCTGTCCGCTTTTTGACCTTGAAGCATTTTTACATTTTTATACTGTTCTTTTTTCACACACCATCTTTCAATGAAATTCTAGATTTAACTTGCCAAGAAAAACTCATTACAGATCTTTTGAGTTTTGATGTGCCATTGTCTATAACTCTACTATACTATATAATAGTATATCAGGGTAGGTATTTTAAATTTTTCAATCAACCCCTCAAGTCGCTTAATGTACTTGTTCTTTTTTACTGCTATATTTATATTAATTAGTGCTAGAATTTAAGATTTCAGTCGCCAAAAAAGGATTATTTTTCTTTAAATTTATGTACCATTACTTATATTCATTTTACTACACATTAAATTGAGGAATATAACTACTCAAATCGGCCGGCAGGGGGGTGTAGTGGTAAGGAGCAAACCTCGTCCGCCCAAGTTTGCAGGATCAAACCTGGCCCAAGTCGGTGGATTTTCAGAATGCAGAAAATCGACAGCTCCCATGTCGTACGATTATGTGGCATGTCAAAGATCCTTTGAATACCCGTTTGGAGTGGATATTATCGGTTAAAATAACTTCCTAGTGCAGTTTGCATTAATTAGAACTCAGGTGCCGTCATCTAGAAGGAAACTGAGCAACAAAAAGTGCGGCAATGGTGCCACACGCATTGCGGTGCCGCTGAAAGTGTTGGTACCAATCTCTGGGAAGGCACTAGGTATGCAATGGTTAAGTGGTTAAGTACCAATACTAGGCAGCCCATTAAAAATTTATAAAAAAACTAAAAAAGTACTTAAATTATTAATATAATCCTTCTTGGGTAGGATTTTACTGTATTTAAACTCTTTTTGTTTTTTTATTTTGTTATAAAGCAAGGTTTGAACTGTTAAAACGCCTTATTTCATACATTTCAACTAGTTGAATTTTGCTGAACATTATCAAATTATTGCTGAATGAGCGGAAGCTCAGATTGAAAACTAACTTCATAGTGGCGTATAAGGCGAGCACACCTTCCTCTGGATATTGAAATTACACTCTCATCTTAACTACAAATTTATACAAATATAAGATTCATTAAAAAATATACAAACTTAAGAAGTACCTACGGGAATACACGCATCCGTTTATATATTTGTTTTTATTTTAAATAATAAATCAACTCGTGTTTTTTAACTCTTTAATAGTATTTTAACAAGAATTTCAAGCTACTTTTAAATGTTGCTTCCTAGTTTATTTATATGGAGTTTATTTTAAAGACTACGTACTCTTTTTATATTATATAATATACTAGCGGTGCCCACACGGCGTTGCCCGGGCTGAATTTTAAAAACGTCGCCTACGGCGCTGTCCTTGCTAAGAGTATAAAAAAAATCGCCTGCGGCATGAAGCCTGCATTGTTTGAAAAACATCGTGCGTCTATTTGTCAAAAAAAAAAAACACATTAGACATTGTCAATGCTTGAAAAAGTAATATAACATGTAGAAGGATCAATTAAGAAAACTTGGGAACAATTCCATCAGTAGGGTTAGATTTGTCACCAGAGGGTAATTAAAACTGCTAAATTGCAGCACGGCTACAGTGGCTAGAATACCTAGTGTGCCGTTCGGCGCGAAAATGTTGAAAACGAAACTAAGCCACCAGTAGGTGGCGCTAGCATCGACAGCGAGGTAACTGATTAGCAGAGCGAACGTTAAAGAATCATTTACTCGCCTTAGTTTTCGCACTTTTTTCAGTACTAAAAAAAGGAGGTGCAAAAAATATGTGGTTTTTTAAAAAATATCCAATCATCTGTTCTAGAAAAGAATTTGGAGCAATAAATAGACGGCTGTCGTTTAGGTGAACACAAGCATGAAAAATGTTTTTATTTAGTTTTCGGAAGCAGTCTTAAAAGAAAACCATGTATTTTGTTAAGAGAATATTGTTATACATTTTAAAGACAAATGTTTTTTAGTCCAATATAGTGTGAATGAGCTGTTGAAAATAATTGCATTATTATGCTCATATTACCTAAAAAAAGAAAGACTATATGTCTATGTACTATATTTTAACATAAATAAATAAATAAAAATTAACAGTAATTACTATCACATAAGTTTTTTTAAAAGCACATTGCAATCTGATGTATATTTTTAAAAAAAATAAACACTTGCAATGTCATTTTTTAAATGAACTGCATGCTTAAAATTTTGTTAGATTTTTTTTTTTTTAAATATAGATTTTTTTTTTTTTTTTTTAATTTACATTTATTTAAAAACACATTATGATGCACAAAGTTTTGGTCAAGTTTCAATTACATACAAAACCAAAATTGAAACAAATAATAAAAAAATTTTTGAACCAAAGCAAAAAGCTTAGCTTTAAATTTATTTTGTTATGACAAGCACAATTTCATTTTGATATTACATTTCTTCTTCTTTAACGTCAATATTGTTTCATATATCAAATTTAATTTTTGAGTCACATCTTTTAAAACTTTTTGTAGTTCCAGACAAATGTAGAATTTTATTAAAAAAAACTGAAACCCCCCCCCCCGAATCCCCCCACCCCCTTTGGTGGGTACTTTTGTCACATTAGGATACACAAAATGTTGGTCAAGTTTCAGTTACATACTAAACCAAAATAGAAACAAATATGTAATAAAAAAAATCTTGAACCAAAGCTATGCTCAAACAATACAAGTTTTATTAAACAAATTTTCAAAGCTTCCTTGGAGGGAGAGGAGTTTGTATGTGTCGTTTAAGAAGGCAGACCCGTGGCTCTTCAATATGGGCGTTACTAAGAGGGGGGGGGGGTTGTCCCTATATTAAAAAAAATGCCAATTTTGTTCTGCATCTTATGTGTAAGAGCGCTAAAATTTTAAAAAGTTATGCTTTTTTTTCTCAAATATTTTTGTAGTCTCAAATTCATCTCTTATAAAGCCTCAAAATGCATCAGTTTGCATATAGTATTCAAAATTTTACCCGGGGGGGGGGGGGAGAATCCCCCGGACCCTCAACTGTCAGAATTTCTTATCTCCGCTCCCTTCATATGGTTCTAGCCCCTAATGTTGAGTAGAAAGTTACAAGTCGTGGGAACATTATAAAATTAAAACGAAAGTTTTATGGGTTTATCAGTGACCCCAAAGTTAAAAATCCTATAAAAGAAGGGGGCAACGCATTAAAGTTATATGAAATATCAACAATAATAGGATGGAGGGGGCGGCATTTTTCAGTTTCGCCCCGCCTCGGAAAAATCCAAGGTACGGTTCTTTGTACCACCCCAAAATAAGTAACGGCCATTGGTTTAGCCAGTTACCCTTATTTAGGGGGGGGGGTCTTCGGGGATTATTACTGCTCCTGGTTTTACATCCCTCCCCAGGGACGTAACTAGATCATTTTCTAACTGGGGCAAGACCAGGATTTAGCGCCCCCTCCCCCCTTATATAAACAAAAATTAATATGTATTTAGGTAAACACACACATTTAGTCAATTTGGCGCCCCTAAAATTATCTGGCGCCCGGGGATTACGCTCTGTCTGCCCCCTCTAGTTACGTCCCTGCCCCTCCCTCTAAACCCTCCCATACATAAGTCACCATTTGAAGGGGAGCATCCCCCCATCTACGCTAGTGGCTATTACCAATTTTTCACCACCAGCTCTTACCCGTATAGCTTATGTGCGTTTCGTTCATTTTTTAAATATTTTTAATTACAGTGCTCACAACAAAATGGTTATCATTTACAGATACACACAAATACCATACGTATATATTTCACACGTGTCCAAAAGTGCTCAATGTAACTTAAAATGTATGAATCCGCCTTTTTCGAAAATTTTAGCAAATCAAATAAATGTAACTTCTGTAAGTCATAAAAAGTAAAAATTTCAGTTTGTCATATGAGCGAATACAAACAGAAGGTGAACAGCTTAACAGACTTTATGTGAAAAAGCAGTGTGAAGGTTTTTTTTTCAATAACAATAATACATAATAATATTAGTAATGCATTCATAAACTTTTGGAAATGAATCCTTAGATTGGAAAAACAGAACTTGCGGAAAAGGTAAGGTGGGACGCAAAAAGAACTACATATCAATAGCAATACCTTTTAAGTTAAATTTCGTTAAAAATCGATTACTTTAGGTGTAACTCAAAACCACAAAGTATATTTCAAAACTTTGTGCATTTTTCTTTCGCATAACAGATAAACTTTTACGGCAAACGAATCAACCTCAAAATTACTATGAAATAAAATTTATTTTCACCAAGTTCGATGAGATTTGTTATTACTGTATTAGCGAACAGATATTTTCAAATAGCGAATGTATTCAAACCCACATTTAGTTCACCAATATAAGAGCCAAAAAAAAAAAAAGCGATACTTTCGAAAGCAAGTTATTCTGTTCGGATGCAGATTTAAAAAACCACAGACATTTATTATAGCATTGCAAGACTTTGCCCTTTAGAAATTCTTGTTTTCTTTGAGGTGGTCAGAATTAAACCGATGTATCACACATAACTTTACAAAAACCAAAAATGGATATTTGTTACAAAATCGTTTTCATTTATTTATTTTATGGAATAAAAAAAATGAAAGTTGTTCGTATTTCAAAGTTTGAATGAGTGAGATATTTTTCATTTCCTGCTTCCTTACGGAAAAAACTAATCTGAAAGTAGTTAACAGCAATCAATTCATGTTAGTACATCAGTGTCACTTATCACTTTCTGAATGACAATCGGCTGAACGAAAGACTTTTGGTACACAGGGACTTTAATCGCAGCAGCTGGCCCCAAAGCCGTCTTCCGGCGGGCTCGAACTTACCTCGCTGTCGAATAGAGCGCCATCTAGTGGAGGCTTACTTTTGGGTACAGAAAAAGCGCTGGAGGATAATGGCGAACGGCACACTATCTATTCTAGTCACTGTAGCACGGCGTCATTTGTTGCGTTACTTTTCATCTGGAATAAGTCTTAGTCTTGGCGATGATCTTAGATTGATTGCAAGAATGAAATTGCAGTATCATATTTATTTTATTTCCCAGCCATGGTGAACTGTTGTCTCGCTAACCGAAAGATAGGTTTTATGATGAAATGAAGCTTCGCTAGCGGTACCATAGAGATGAAATAGTAGGTGATAATATTTATACAGTTAAATGATACTGTACACCATACCTGAAAAACGCATTCAAAATTTTGTTAGTATTCTTTATCGCCGGTTTATCACCAACGCCTAATTTAAAAAGTCAAATTAAAGCGTGTCGTCATTCGCCACGTTATTTGAAGTCTAGAATAAACTATACGTCCGTAAAATTTTCGAGGCGATATTTATTTAAATGCTATTGCTAACTCAAGGAAATCGTAAAATCGGGGAGACAGAATTTTTATCAAGTTCAATCTCGAATTTAAAAATTATTGCTAATTCGAGAAAAACTTTAAGTCGAAAATATGCTTTATTATTGTTTTATCTTTATTAAACTGAAATATTTTGAAAAATAAGTTTCATATTGAAACCTAGCGGTAGCCGCACGGGGCTGTTCGTGCTGAATTTTAACCGTACCTAAAAAACGTAAGCACAATTTCATTAGTGTGTTCTGATTTATCGCCAATGACTAACTAAAAAGTCAAATTGTAGCGTGTCATATTCGCCACGTTATTTGAAATCTAGTATAAACCAAACGTATTCCTATTCGGGCGATATTTAAATGCTATTGTTAAATCAAGGAAATCGTTAAATCGGGGAAAAAATACTTTTATCAAGTTCAATCTCGAATTTAAAACCTATTGCTAATTTGAGAAAAACGTTAAACCGAAGGTATGCTTTATTATTGTTTTTCCGTTGAAAACTAAATTGATGTCTCTCTATTTTGAAAAATAAGGTTTATGTTGAAATTAAGCTAACACTATTACCGGAGTTGAGGAAACTGTTAATTATTATTTTTAGACCAAGATAAGCCTTAAGAAATTGCACTAAAAAGCTTATAACTGGCGTTCTTATTGACTTAGAAACCTATAACAAATATCATCTTGTGCAGAATAATTAGCGCTTTCGATCGATATATTACATTAATATGTGCAAGGTTTTTTTTTTCACTCCCATATTGGGAATTTATGTGGACAATTGATTAAAATTGGAATAAAAAAAGAACTACCTGTAGGATTTTTTTTCAGAAACCTTCGCAGGAGTGTACTCAACAATTTCCCAAAGTTTTAAGGCGATCGGATGAATGGTGTAGTAATGCATAACACACAAACACACATACATTCATTTATATATATATATAGATAAGTGTATGCACTAAACGTGCTATAAAGACAAAAAATACTACCGAAACTTTAAGGTTTTTTTTTCCTCTCACGAGCTTCACGTAGTTCAAATATTGATTCATCAATATATTCTATGATTATTTAAGAATTCTGAAAATGGAGCAAAGTTAAGGCTAATTAGTTCTTAATTACATCGCTCAAAAAGGTCACATTTAATGCCCTTAATTCAATGAGTACTATATGTATCATTAAGAAAAACAAATGCAGGAGAAGCAGGTGTTCTTAATGCTCTTGTGTGCCATGTTTAATTTTATAAAATAGTTCACGAATATTTTGAAAGCGTATTTGAAATTTTCCCTTGGACGAAGGTGGTTAATGTTGTCATATTAAGTACGACGTTATTGAAACATTTGTGAAATATATTTTTTATTAAAGCTTCAATTCTTAACTTTTTGTTGCATTGACTGACTAAAATAGGCATTAATCACAGGCAAGTTCTTTGAACTCCGTATATTTTAGCAATTGCACGTACTTTTGGGGGGGATACCAGGGATATATTAATCGAAAGAGAATTTCGAAAAAGGAGAATAAAATATGATATTCAAGAAAAAAAATTACGTTTTTGTTGGGATAATAGAAATTATACATCATAAAACAAAAAAATGGGCAATAAAAGTACGGTTACATATTTTCTGAAGGGTAACACCGATGCATTATACAAAGTATTTTTTGAAGTAAACCCAAAACATACTCCACTCAAGAATGGTTCATTCTCAAAAATCGACATCCCCAAAAAACGACCTTTCGAAAAACTATTAAAGTTACAAAAATGATTTCTTGATGTGCCTTAATTTCTTTATTACACTTACCTATATTATTTATATTATTTTCATTATTAAATTTACTTTAGCTTCAAACTTCCTCTGCAGTTTAGATTTTGTGTGAATGCATATTTGCTAGTGTTCACAAAATAAGCGTAATTCCCAGATAAATACCATTTTCTCAGTAAAACCATATTTCCACAAATATTGTTATAAAATCCCAAGAATTAAATAAGTGAATTAACAACGGCCGTGGTAAAAAAATGTATATAAAAATAAAATGTATTTATAATCAAACGTATTACTTTTTTTGGACAAAATAAAAGTTAGTTACACCAAATTGGAGGAAAAATCAATAGCACTGAATACAATTTATATTAGTGGCGCCATCTATGAGTGCATTGAGTTACTACGCGAATTCGCCGGCTTGGATGCTAAAGCCTAGCAGGGTGCGCATTAGAACTTCAGTGAAATTACATGCTAACTGAAAAAAATACATTTTGACAATTTTTAAACTGGTAGCAACAGAGCTCAAGCATTCTTTTCTTTATGCATGTGCGCACAACTTTTAAACTGGTAGTCACAAATTTTTTGTATTTAATGTTACGTAAGTTTATAAATCTTTCTGGGTAGTTTCAGAGAACGCGGAAAAACAATAATTTTACTGAGAAACTGTTATTAAAAACTTGATTATTTGATTTAAGATAAATTCTTCGTAGATTTAAAGAAACACTCACTTTTTGTGCTTTTACAGAATTTTTTTTTTTTTTTATAGAGTACTTATTCTATTGCTCAGTAACGCTTGTGAACCTAAAACCATTTCTTTTCAAAGCGCCAAAACACGGCCACTGACCTAACTAGAAGTGGTGAATTTAATATACACACCTAATTCTACTAATTACAATCCTATTGAGATTAGTATCGGTGCTTCAAATAATAAAATTTTTTAGACAGATAATTTCTCACGAAACTTCACAAATGAAATTTTACTGACAAAATATGTATGATCACAAATATCTATGTACAATCAAAGAGAAGAAATGGACTTTCTTTCGTGCTACATTGAAAGAAATGAACTTCAAAACCTTACTTCAGACGTATATAAAAATGCTTTCCTCTCATAACTTGCAAGATAAGATTTGGGTTGATACTTATTTGTTTAAACAATGCCTAAATGGTAAGACATTTTCAAATTGTATTATTCCTCTTGCAAACAAATATGATTTGCTGCAAGCATTTCTTATTAGAGTACTTGAAAGAATATTAAATAACGATAAGATAAAGTGCAACCTTTTTGTCTTTAATTATGAGCAACACATTTTAAACGCATGCAGTGCAGTTCCTAAGGGAAAAGTACATCAAAATCCACTAGGTTGTTTTATTTGGTACAAAGCATTCATTACATTATTTACAAACATGCAAGAAATATATTTCATGTCCTTACGTAATTGGATTTTTCACCAACATTAAAATATTCCCTCTACTTAAAACACCTAGATATGGATAGATTATGGACTTATCTGGAACCATTCAGAATTCGGAGGAATCAAGGTTGTAAGAATTCCAGCCGATAAAGTATGGAAGCCAGACATTATATTATATAACAAGTAAGTATAGATTCAGATACATTTGGTAACTGACTGAGTGAAACTAGGGACCTTGTTTCAAATAAATCACTTTGCATTTCATCAGTTTGAGAATTCGTATGGTACACAAGTACAAAGAAACACGGCCTGTATTTTACTTATAACTTCTGAAAACTGCTTTCCAAAGTCGTCAAACGGGAGATAATTGTACTGAGAGCAGTATTAGAAGAAAAATTCGTTCGGAAATGTCTGGCATTGACTAATACCACGCGAAGACTATGTGTCTTTAGAAATGAAAAATAATAAATCTCTCATTTGAATATCAATCTTCAATTACGGTCCACAATAAAATAGAGACTAATATTAAACTTCCTTAAGAGTAATGTGTCCTGTGCTTAATGCTTTGTTAAGTACTAAGCTTATTGCGTTACATTTGATTTGAATTGTTCAAAGGAATTACTTAAACGTAAGCAATTAACGCAAACCCTCTAACGAATCCCAACAATGTAAACAACTTTGACCTTAAATTATTGTTTTAAAATTTTTAAAAGCACCTGAACAACGCTATTAATTGATCAATTATTACGGGAAAATACAGCGAATGCAAAGAAGTTGCCAGAATTCAAAACTAATTTAGCAGGTCTACTTATTAATTTTAATTCAGGTCACACATTAAAATTTCGGAAGAAAACTATATTTTATTAAGTTATTTTATCAAGGTACTTTAATACTCTGGCGAATGCAAAATAAAAAATATATGTTCTTGCATTTTTTTTTTTCATCTATAAACATCATTGAATGAACTATTTCGAATGCTTTTTTTAAAAAATCGACAAAGTGTGGTCTAACTTATTGGGCCAACCGTTCCCGCGTTTGCTCTTATATGTGGGTAGAAAATCAGTAATTTTCATGCAAATTGCCAAGGCCAAACTTGATAATATTCTTACTAAAAAAGGTGATAAAATACAATGATTTTTGTTTAAATGAAAATTATTACAGTAATATACTTAAATTACCTAACTTAATACAGTAATAAGCTTCTCGAAAAGCAGTGTATTCGAACTATAGCTCTATTAGCATCTTTGACTTAATAGCTCGTACTGCACGGATGATTTTTGCACCTGCTTAGCTGTCCGCCTAAAAGCGGATTCAGCCCTCTCCCTTTTTTTGTCGTCCGAATGTGATTTAGGCAAGGTTTCCTGTCATATATAGTACCAACTGTTTTGTAAATATATTAGCTAAATAGAATTATGGTAAAATTTTGAAGTAGAATAAAAAGAACCGACATCAAAGCAGGATTCAGCTAGAAAACCTAACTATCAATTGCTAGGACGCTGAGAAAAATATATTTTGAAATATTTTTCTCTGCGTCCATATCAATAATTTTTTGAAGATGAATTTTAAAATGTTTATTTCTTGCGTGGGAATGCAGTATGGTGACATCTGTTGCTGTCTCGCCTGGAGTATTGCTGGTTTTAATTAGCAACCACTCTAGAGCGCAACAGGGATGTTCCTGTTTGTTGTGGGAACTTCCTGTTTTTTTTTTCGACCAGTTGTTTACAAAAAAAGGGTCGAATGTTCTCGAATGTTCCCAATATGACGTTTAATGGATATAACGAATTAGGTTCCGTGGGAATTATTTTAACTCACGCCCAAAATGTAGTCAGCAAATAATATGCTTTCGAATTTCCCTTGAACCAGTTATTTTTATGGGGGCGGGATTTTTTTTACCACGCCCAAAATCCGAGTTTTCCTCGGATGTATTTTTTTTCAAAAAAGAGAAGGGAGATAGAGTTAGACAGAGAAAGATGAAAAGAAAAGGCAATGATAAGTTAGATGTGAATGTGAATTGAGTGATTTGGATTTTACGAGGCATTGATATGGTAAGCTTTAATTTTCCATTCAATCTTAGGTGACATTTTTTTAGGTGAAAGGATGATTTTAACGAATATGTTTACCTTTATTTTGTATCCATTGAAACCTAAACAAAAAAAAAAAAAAAACTTAATTAAATGAAAATTGAAGTTGAAAAATGTTTTTGTTTAATGAATTTAAATGAAAATTGAAGTTGAGAAAAGTTTAAGTTTAATGAATTAAATATCATGTGAGTTTTCCGTGATGATGTAAAAAAAATTGTAAATAAATATTGTCCATGTTAAAAGTTTTCTTCTCTTTGAACATTTTGATCACCAATGCCAATACATTTTATGACTGTGTTATTATGTTAAAATTTTGCACATTTGCGAGAACCTTGGGTAAAAGAAAAAAAAAACACAACGCAAATTATTAACTAAGAATAAGAGAAAAATGATGTATGGAGGTAAAAAAAAAGATAACTATATAAATGAGTAAAGCAATTACGACGCGCCACACAATCGTAAACTAAATTGTTCTAAAGAGATTTGTTTGTTTTTCTCTTCTTTTGTTTTCTTTTTTTCTTCTTTTTAATGCGTTTTCCAAACAGCTTCAACATGTTTTTAAAATGTATTTCTCAAAGCCGGCGGTAAAATGATGCATAAAATTAATGTAACCATAAATTGATTGCAAGTATTAATTTAAATTTTCCCAGAGAGCTTTTTTTTAATTTTCTAAAAATTACTTTTTTAATTAAATAATGTTGGCATAGATTACATAACTAACATATTAATGTGTCGCTAGTTATGCTTTGTTCATAAACTTCAGCTGCCTTTTTTAAAAAAATTGTGCTTGACAGTAGTATTAACGTTGGTTAGGGGATAAATTTATTTCAAACTTTTCAGTGCAATTTAGTTATATTATGAATGTAGTTTGATTTTCCCCCAGGCTGTTTGGAAGTTTAATGGAAATCGCCAATTTTCCTTGCATATTTGTTTATTCATTTTGCAGTGCGGACTCACAGTACAACAATGCTCTACTTAGCACCAACGTAATTATTTCGTCTGATGGCAATCTGACTTGGCTGTCAAGTGCCATCTTCCGAAGTTCTTGCAAGATAGATGTCGCATGGTTTCCTTTTGACGAACAAAACTGCTCCATGAAATTCGCCTCTTGGACGTACGATGGGCGTCGAGTGGACCTTGTCATACAAACCAGAGAAGGGGATCTTTCCAACTACATCGAAAATGGAGAGTGGGATCTTATCACTGTAGTAGTAGAAAGGAATGAAGTTTATTATTCTTGTTGTTTAGTAAGTTTGGTACATTTTTATCACATATGTATCAGCGTACGTAGCATTTTATTTTATTTTCTTTTTTTCTTTTTTTTTTTACTCAAAGAAATACTAAATCTCTTATGAAAATCAAATATAAAGTAAAATGAAACTGCCATGTATTCATGCTTTTAAATTCTAATTTATTGTGCTTCAACCTTTCGAATGAGTTTGCGAGAAGATTTTTTCTCAATAAAATTTTTTTTTTCTTTTTAACCAAATCAAGAATTCAAAACATGACTTAAAAACTACCATGACTCCTTTTTCAGTAGAGCCAATTAAGCACTGCAGACAGCGTTTTACGGTTGTAAAAATATGGTTGTAATTTATTTTTATTATTATTATTATTTACAGAGAGAAACACTTCCGACCACAAAGCTTTAAAAGCAGAAACAATAAAGGTCATCTGCAAATTTTATTTTTCGAAGAATCTTTAGCACCTAAGGTTTTACCTCATTTGACGGTTCACAGACCTAAATCTGGAAAAACTCACGAAAATTAAAGCTACCTACAGACAAATCATTATAAATATAAGCTATTTTAATGTCATGAAGTTGATCACAAAAGTAATTTTGAAAAAAAAAAAAAAACTATCTTCGTTACATGAAGTTATTTTTTAAATAATTACATTAGAGAAACAAACACACGCGGTTCTGTCTTTGGAGTCAGTAGGCATATAACTTTGCTGCCATGATGTTATGAGGTAACATACACACACGCACACACATACAAGAATTAAATTTACAATTTGATACTATACTCATCTTTAAATAAAGCTCTTTTTTGTCTATATATTTCTTCTAATTTTGTTTTGAAGGAACCATATCCAGACGTAACTTTCCACGTGGTACTGCGCCGCCGACCTCTGTTCTATGTGTTCAACTTGATACTGCCTTGCGCGTTAATAACTGGCATTGCTCTGTTGGGCTTCTACATGCCGTCAGATTCCGGCGAAAAAGTGACACTTGGCATCACAACGCTTCTGTCAATGACTGTGTTTCTAATGGTTATTGGAGAGAGCATGCCACCTACTTCTGACACGGTACCCCTCGTAGGTAAGATTTAAGTTTACTTTTTGACTGGTCTTGTGCTGTAGAAAATCTTCTTCAAAAATGACTCTTCTGAATTAACTAAAGTAATTTGTCAAATGAAATTGCGGTAGTAAAAGTGTCTAGCGCTTAAGTAAGACACCCATGAACAACATTTTAACGAGCACGGTGAATTCTTTCTGATGAACAAAATCGTGTTTTCTAAGGAAAATTAAAAATATAATTTGTTTTTTGACAACTGAAACATTTTATCAATCAATGATTACTTGCTACGAGGAAAAAACAACTATATTTTTATACGTTTCATAAATTTAATTCGTTTCGTTTTGTAAATTGATTTGGTTCAAGGCATTTAGGGAAAGTACATTTCTTCATCGCAAAATTTTAGCAATAGCGTCCACGTCAAATTATTGCGTCAGAACTTATAGAGACTAAGCAAAATCACTAATTTCATTTCGTTGAATCTCACTTTTTTAATGCAACTCATTTAGTACACTTTGTGGCGAAAACGGAAGAATTCGGAGAGGATCCAAAAGTGAATATTCTAAGTCTGATTCCTCTGTCGTTCCTTTTGTCCGCGTGGATAAAGCAACCAATTCGCCACACCAAAGATTGCAGGTTCGATGCTGTTTCGTGTTTTCAAAAGAAAAAATATTCCGAAAAATGATTCTTTCAACTTTGAAACAGGTAATAAAAAGTCATCATAACACTAACCTCGAAAGATTAGAGGCAAAAACAAAAATAGAACAAAAATAAAATTATAATCTTAATGAATGTTTAAAAATTTGATATAGATTTGGCAACCAGTATATCCCAAACAAAATAATTAATCAGAAAGATCTTTGTCGGGACATCTCGGTCCCGTGCCTCTATTTTTAATTCGAATATTTTTTGTTCAACTAAATATTGTTTAGAGAAATTAATGTTTTATCTAGAAGAAAGTTACAATACGAATGTTTAATTCGATTTATGTGTTATTTACTACAATGAGAAACAAAGTTTGAGTGATAGTGCCTTGCTTTATTTTCAGAAGAAATAAAAAGGTGCACTTTAACATTTAATTAATTTTTATTAATTCAATTTTAAAGTACACTTAAAGTAACTTAATTTATTTTTATTAAATAAAAGCATTAGATAATAAAAATAAATTTGATTTTCTTTGAAGGTATGAAAATGTTGTATGCGGTGCTAAAATAATTTAAAATAACTTTTTATAACATTCTGAAATGGTATTTGTTTTAAAAATCCACTGTTCAACTATGATTCTTTATTGGAGAAAATAATTGCAATGGTCGTTCTAGATAGTTCTTGATCGTTCAAATGCAAACTTGCAACGAAAAATTGAAATAAACTTTTAAATACAAAAAATATAGTTCCCATCTATTTAAAAAAAATAGAAAAATAAATAAAACCGTTATTTTAGAGAATATCGCCAGGAATATTACTTCTGTTGACTTCGGATGAATTTTATTTTACTACTAAAAAGTACGGCAGATATTCACCATAAATTTTAAAAGAGGGAGAGAGAGAGAAACATTGAAAACTCACTTCAAAATCTCTTAAAAGAACCAAGTGACAGCTCATTAACTGAGATAATGTTACATAAAATGAAACGTACTCATATTTAGGGCCGGATTTTTACTGTTTTTAAAGTAGTAAAAATTTAGCCATAAAATTTAATAACAAAGGTGTCAAATATTTATTAAATTCACAATATATTATCGAACAAACGGAATCGAGAAGTTTCTTTCCTCATTACATGAAGGAACTGAATGGCATTTAACTTTAGAGATTTCTTAAAATTTCTAATTTCCCTATTATTTATTATTATTATCATTAATGATTCAAAATTTCCGTACTCTTCCTTTTTCATCGCCGATACTAAGTGTTTTTTTTAATTCCAAAGTGAAATGTCTTACATCATGTATTTCTGCTTAACACCTTTGCCATTTTTCCGATAATTGTCTTCTCCGAATTTATTTGAACAAGATTTTAAACGCAAAGTACTTTTTTCGACCGTTTCATTTTTTTATTGGAGTGGCTGTGGAAAAATTCATTTGTGATTGTTTCTATTTTTTAAAAAATAATTCTTTGATTTCACCTATGAAAATCCTTTCATATTTTACCACGGCCTGACTAGAGCAAATTCAGGGTAAGCGTGACGTCACGGAGATGAAAAAGAGCTTCTGCGCATGACCTGAGCATGCGAGCAACCATTTGGGTGAGCGGATTGCAGTGGCTCAGGTCTAACATTACGTAAGTCTGTACTCACCCTTTGAAAAAACTATAAACGAGTTCATCAAATTGCATATTATTCGTCTATTGAAATGCAACTGGCAACCATGTGTTATTGAACATATATTTAATAGATGAAAATATCTCTATTCACAGAGTATTTACATGAACAAAACTAAAACCAAAATTTTCTATAGAACTGCAGGATTGCTAACAAATAACGCAAGTGCTGGAAATGGTTCTGAGAACAACACTCGCTTAAAATATAGATCTAAAAGTTAGTTAAAGGTATCCCTATGTCTACACGATTTATATTAGTTTTTAACTGTTATCCTTAATTATTTACAAGTTCTAATACGAGTGGACAATTCTTGACTTACATGGCGTATATCTGTTATAGAAAATCAGGAAACACAACGGTATTTATGTTTCGTTCATAACTTTCACCAATATTTGAAGTAAAAGTAATTATAATAAATGCAAAAGTTTATAAATTTAAAAATGTAAATGTGTTATTTTATTGTAGGTTTGTACTACGCTGTGGTTATGACGTTGGTATCCTTAGCTACAGCGATGTCTGTGGTTACACTAAACATTCACCACCGTGGTCTCCATGGAAACGAAGTTCCTCCAATTGTCAAAAAGTTCGTTTTTGGATTGCTTGCTAAAGTCCTCTGCATCAGGGTAGATTATAAAGAAGCTTACGATGCTACTCAATCAGTATGAGTTTTAACATTTTTCCTTATTTTTGTATTTACCTAGAGTTTTATTTGTAGCATCATTGTATTTTATTTTAGATTTCAGTCATTTTTCACTCTTCCGTTTTAATGATTTTTTTCATTCAAGCATGTCAAACCATTCTTAAAAATAATGCTTAATACTCATTCTTATTTTAGCAAATAAACGTCTTAAACACGGGTTCATTTATCCTGTAATGTATCTCTATTAAGATGTTACTTTAAGCTAAAGATAACACTAAATCCTTCAACAAATCTTAATCCCAAGACCTCTCTATCTCTTTATAATGCTTAATTTTATTATGATAATTATAGTAATGTGTGTCACTTTACTGAAATTTTAAAGATATAAATTAAATGTAAAATGATCAATGTCATTAACATTATTGATGTCCGTTATTATGTTTCTTAATGGTTTGTGTGGTTCACTTGCCTTTTGAATTGCACATTGCAATCAAAGGGCAAACGGGGGGGGGGGGGAGATTCTGGCATGACGAGCTGGATTAGTGGTACTTGCAGGTCGGTGTTAGCCCCTGTAGTTTTACGATTCTTTGAGTTTCAGTGCCATTAATTTTATTTCTCGAATTCAGATTTGTAACTGATAAAATATTTATAATTTTCGTTGAGTATTTGTATTTTGACTTATTTTCTTTACAGGTGTTTCACAGAGTGCCTAACAGCAAAGTTATTCCAGAACAAAGCTATTGTGAAAACATCTCTCCTATAACTCGATGTGGCAACCACTGCATTGCACATCTACATAGATCAATAAAAAATCCAATTGAAAATTTTGAGAATCATTTTCTCAAAGTCTTGGATAAAGTCCATCAAACAATAGAGAAAAACGAAGCACGAACAGCAGAACATGACAGAAGAGATAAAATAAAATCAGAATGGCAACTCCTGGCTCTGGTCATAGACAGATTCTTGCTGTGGGTATTTATTGTATCAACGTTGGCAACAACATTTGGTATTTTATCAATGTCACCTCATGCTAGACTGTACTGACAGCAAGGCCTAAGAAAGAAATTTTTTTCGGGTTTGGGGCCTGACTTCGACACACTTATGTTAAGGAAAGTTTTAGGGAGGAATATATGCTGGGATTTCTGGGGGGCATGGGCCCGTGGGCCCCCTTCTGGATACGGCGTTGACTGACACCCTGAACTTCAAAAAAGATTAGTTCATAGAAAGCTACAGCAAATATTCTACACTAATTAATTAGAGAAATTTGAATGATTCTACTAAAACACAAGGAGTTTCACATTCAATAGGACAAAAAGGAAGCATACCTATGAACCCTATAATTATTATTATTTTCTTCTTTGTTAAATCATATTTATAGTGAAACTGCAATTATCCATGTTTCTATAGATATTCTATACGCACTCGTCTGGTGACACACAAATATTAATATGGTATTCCAGTTCCTGCCATATTCATAATAGAATATGCTTTGTTTATGTTTAGAGTAGGTCTCAGTTATGTTCTGCTTCAGTGTTAGTTAGTTCTGGGGAAATTGGAGGTGCTATGAATATTTCGTTTCAACGTTTTTTCTAACTTTGTTTCGCTTGATTTAAACACATTTCACTATTGTTTAAAATCAGTTCGGCTTTGGCTGCTACTCGTCCTAGGCTTGGTTTTTTTTTTACACAAGCCTGCAACTGCTTTACCCACCGTTTGATTGTGTGCTGATGAGATTGTTCTTTAATTAATTTCGTGCGTAGATTTCTTTAAAGGAACATTGCTGTGCTTCATTTTATTATTATCCAAAATCTAGGGCAGCGATTCTCAATTTGTGGGGCGCGTCCCCTAGGGGGGGGGGCGCGAGCACACGAGATGGGGAGCACGAGAATATCCAAGAGAAAACCTTACTTTAAAAAATTGATTAACTGACTGAAAAGAAAGCACACATACACATAGAAAACAAAATACATTTCGACATATTTAATAACTCATTAAATTAAATCAAATTACTAAATTAAAACTTTCTCAATCAAAACATACTACATGAAAAACAAATTTAATAATTATTAGTAACTTTCTTGGGCCCGACTTTAAGGCAAAGCTTTTCAAAGGAAGGCCTAATATTAGAAATTACCATCCTCAGTTGTTTCTATATTTAGCCGAGATCTATAGTTTGTCTTCAAAGAAGCCACTGAAGAAAATCCAGTTTCACAAAAGTTGTTGAGGATGTTGAAAATGGTAATAGAATGCGAACTGCCCTTGTTTTGAGTGCAGAAAAATCCTCTACTCCTGCCCAAAATTCAAATAGTGATTTATTACTAAATTAATTTTATTACTAAAATTACTTGTTTTACTCTTGTTTTGGCAGTTAGTTAAAAATAATTCAAAAACAGAATCAGTACTCATATACATTTTTGTTGTATACATTTTATGGTAAGGGGGAGGGACGCGATGAAAATTATGATAGAAAATTGCTCCGCGAATACTGAAAGGTTGAAAAACGCTGACCTAGGACCTTCTTTCGTTAACATTTTCTGGGGGCCTCGCACTAGTTTATGCTACAGGACCCGCCGTGCTGGCTTAATCCAGCACTACAACAAACGGTAACGTTTCGGCGTATTCCCGAACATGCTTTCTCCTGCATGAATGAAGCAATTTTTATTAACAGGACATCAATCAGGACTTTCGTAACCGTAAGATTGTTCACTGTTACCAGATAAAATATGGATAATTTTTGTTTCAGAATTAATTTATTGCTGCTTAGTAAATAAATCATCTTTTTTACTGTGCTATTATTTTTAATCCATTCAATATCTAACACCCTGTATTTTGATTTCAAAATTAAACTAGAAGCTAAGGAAAGATCAGCTGTAGCCCTAAATTTTTATCAGGGCCATTTCAATGAATCCTTCGAAAGCGTTGATGCTGGTCATATTCCTTGTAAGATATCGCTAAATTACCGGGAACGATAGAACTGAACAACAGTGAAGAATAAGGGAAATGAAACAAAACGGACTGCAACATTTGAATTTGGTGTAAAAAATATTATTATTGAGACATCGATTGCAGTAGCAATGTGAAGCAAATGTATTTTGTTATTTTAAAAATGATAAATTATAGTAGACTATATTAGTCTGAAATTCAATAAGAAATACAAAAGAGACTATTAGCAATAAACATAGAGCCCTAATCCCAAATATTAGATAACCAAAGTCGTACAAGGATTTCTAACCGAAGAAAGTTACTGACTACAATTAGAAAATTTTTTCCCTCACATCCTTTTTTTTTTTTCTTTCTTTTTTTTTAGACTGCGAATTTGTTGAAAAAAAAAACTAGGTTTTATTAAAGCAAACTTATTGATACATAAAATCTGATTCAAATGACAATTTTTTGGCTTTCGTAATGTGCTGTTGTAGATATTTTTGAAAGCAGCTGACCTCTGCGTCCGAAGCCACGATTTTTTATATTATTTACTTCAAAATTTTTTTGATTCCTTTTATCTCATAAAAATTGCTTTGTATTTTCAGTCTATATTTAAATGTCCTTATACACACATTGACCAAAAACATTTGATTTTAGAGATCTATTAATTTAACCCAAGGCAGCAGTTGTTAACTTGCTTCAATAACTGAGTTCAGTTATTTCTTTGAAAACTACATATGGAGCAATCGAATCGCCTTAATAATAAATCAAAGGTTAGCCCAAAGAGATAGTTAAATAATTTGATGAATAACAACTGAAACTTTTATTTGAACAAAACTTTTCTCTAACTGATTCAATACCAAAACAGATTCAATCCCTACAGATGACTTCAGGTGAAATTAATTCAGTTTATGATTTAACTCCATTGCTATTTTTGACATATACTAAAAATTATGTATGTTATGTTGTGGAATCTAAAATGGATTTCATGTTTCACGAGAAAAATTACTTGATATCTTAAAAGTTTTTTACAACTGACTGTTATAGATAGTTTTTAGAAGTTGTTATAGTCTGAGAATAGAAAGATTTTACCAATCACTAGATGGTTATGTATATCAATGTAAATGTAAATTCCTAGTAAGATCTACAGCTGTACAAAATGAAAATTTGTATCATGTCTAACTTGTAATTCTAGATACATTTGATACAAAATTAGAGGAAATTTTTGTTCGATATTTTGTATACTAATTACAAGACATGGTGTTGCTTACCTAGATTTGTAAGACAATATAGAAAAACATTTGTGCTTAAATATAAATTATGTGCCAATAAAATTATAGTTTTTCTAATGTGGTTTTGCGTTTTTTTTTTTTTTTCTGTTGAGGACATATAAGTATTAAAAACATTTCAAGAAGAAATTCAAGTATTTTTGAAATTCATAAAACATTTAATCATTAGATAAGAAATCGCAGCAAATCAATAGATAGGCGGGGAAAAAAAGATATAATTCTGCTAGAACTTTATAAAAGACAAATTCACAAGCAAGCATTAAAACATTAGGAATAAATGTGAGGCGGGAGCACTAACTGGAGCACTAACTGCCCCCAGGATACCAGTTTATGGAAGGAGCTAACGGGGGCGGGGGGGGGGGGAGTTAAATACAAGCTAACCAGTAAACAAGTGGTTAATCACACAACTATTATTAAGGTTCCTGAACTTCTAGAAAATGTATCATGCTTAGTCAGGCTACTTTGTTGATGATAATGTAAAATATTCATCAATTTTAGTTCCTCTTTTCTTTTCAACGGAGACATACGGACCCTATTGCTATGGCAACAGTAACAATAGGAATGTGGGGGCCCTGCCCATCGGGGTCCATGTGTTGAACATTCAGAAGAAAAAAATCAAAATACTCATCATTTTGCTATTGCAAATAAAATAGGCAAACACAGCCTTTTTTATTTTTATTTAAATGTTCTTTTTTTATTGATTTGCTTAGATAACCGAGCTATGCAGAAGCTTTAGCTTTATCACAAGCATCCAAGATCTGTCACAATAGTATAAATCATTCCGCTATTATCTGTTGTTCAACCAACAGCTGGTAATTCACAAGAACATTTTGTTACTTACAACTGAGCTCCGGGTTTGAAAGAAATTTCTCAAATTTTTTACGAAAGGCATGTTATTCTTGGCGATAATCGTGCTTCTCACCAGTTCTACAGGTAAATATAATGATTATTTTAACAGTTGTACCTAATCGATTTTCTAAACATTTCGTAACTAATATATTTTTTTAATTTTAAAATGAGTGCAGCTTTCAATATTACTGTAGCTCAGTTATTCCATTTTCTAAAAGCGCAAGATATTGGAAAGCAGTTGCACTGTAGATTCTAAATACATTTTAAACTTTGTTATGCACGTTATGTTTATGCGTTCCTAGTTTAATTACATTCTTAAGGGTATCATAATTAAATGTGTGAAAGTGTATATGTAGATGTATATATACAAGAAAAGTAACAATAAATTTTGCAGAGAAAAAGAATCATAAAGCAATATTTTTTCGGTTGCTTAATGGTGACAACAACTACAACTAAAAGGCAGACAATACTTAAATGAATTTTGTTTAATACAAACTTTAAAGTAAAAGTAAAATACAAAATTGTTTTCGGTTTTTCAATTATTACAAACCAAACATTAAAATAATTATATAGCATTAAATAAATTTAAATGGATTTTATTCTAGATAAATGTGGGTTTATCACCCTTACTCATCTCGTTATTCTGAAACTTCGTTATCTTGCGTAACTCCTGTTTTATGTTATATTAACACTCCTACGATCAACTACTTTTTTTGCATACAGACAATAATTGGGATAAAATGTGACTTTATTAATATATTTATGTTTTCATTTCAAATATCGTCAATACTATCAAAATTTCAAGTAAGGATTTTTTTTTCAGTTACAATCACGGTGAAAGTGCTTCTTCTTGCTTATTTTATTAAAAAAAATAATTATGTAGCTTGTATTCAGCACAATTACGGTTTCGGAATGAAAAGGTGGCACCTCACACCGTAATAAAATCAATGATAAATCGATAGATATTGCTTCAATTTTTATGAAACTTTCAGGGAACATTTTAAAAGATTTATTTTACTATTTAAGCCAGTAAAAAAATTTTTGGTTTTTTACAACATTTTTAGGTACTGCCCTTAAACGATGAAACAACGGGATAAAACTTCAATTATTGGTAAAAAGCTCATCCCCATGGAAAAGCACGAGATGAGCAATTTTTTTTCTACTTATACGTTACACGAGGAAATCCCGCGATAAGCAGTAATCGTAAGTTTTGTGCTCCCGATGTTTTTATTTAAAAAAGTAATAAGTAATGAATAGGAAACCTGATACGGTCACAGAAAATAGTTGATATTTTTAGGTAAAATTGGCATATTGCACTTCATTCTGTTACAGCTGCCAGTAATAAACAGGAAATTTGCACGTTAGATCCTGATGAAGGAACATGTTCTGACTACGTGCAAATGTACTTCTTTAACCAGTATTCTGGACAGTGCCATGAATTTGTGTATGGAGGATGTCTTGGTAATAAAAACCAATTCGAATCTCGAGAAGAATGCGAAGAATTTTGTGAAGGTAAGAGTTATTTTTCTCTTTTTCACACTTTAAATCTCTAAAGAGCCTATACATTGTATTTTGAATGGACTACAATGAAAATTGCAATCGGGTTAGTAAAACGATTTTCGCTCGTTTATAAGAAAATTACAAACAGTCGAATTGATAACATATTTTACTGATTCACTGGTAGAGGTCAACATTATTCTTTTGAATTTAATAAGTAGTTCACGTTTTTTATTTTCTCACTGACGATATATTGTCAAAAAGAAAATGAGAAAAAAAAAGTTTTAATCTTAAAAATTTACCAAAAAATAATTCGTTAAAACGAATGAGAAAATAGATTAGGACATAGCTGTATAAAAGCTAGTATGTGGTTATATTTCATTATAATCTTGAAAAAGCTTTATCACGTCCTCGTTCTCACGCATTCTCTGGCATTTAAGTGATTATTAAAAGTTGCTTTAACCAAGGGGTGTTAATTACACTAAAAGAAAGAGCAATTTTCTAGTAACAACCGCGTTATTTGTGTTTGTCGCTGTCGGTGCGAAGTTTATATGAGCACTTTTTTACTAAGTACGACCATTTTATCTAAGTAAGCAGATATTCGCGGAGACAAAGTAGACAAACGAACAGACGAGTAACTAATTCATGATCGGCTATTTAAATTAAAAGCTTTCAAATGTGGGATTATTAAAAAACGTTTCCCTAGCTAAAAAAAAAAAAAAAAAAAAAAATGCGAGAAATGGTCAACCATTCTGCAAGAAACCAACGTAAAATTGTAGAACATCAGAAGGAATTTTGGCGATTGCGATGACCTTGAAAAACCTGCGCACATGTGCCAACGTCACTTTGTGACGCGATACCATTACACCTATTAAAGTGTGTGTACGGGCCCTGCAGTGCTGGATTAATCCGTAAGCTAAATAAATAACTTCCTTAGGGCACCAAGAAGACTAGGGGCAGAAAAACTTTTATTATCTATCCAAAATTAATTAAATTTAAGAATTTTTAAATTTTGGGGTAAATTGAATTAACTTTACTTACATAAATTATTTTGTCTTATCTCATCATGTTTATCCTTCAAAATAGAGTACATGTTATTCCGTTTTTGCTTGCAAATAAAAACATATTTTTATTATTTTTTTTCACATATATTTTTTTCTCTTGAGACAATTCAAGAGAAAAAAATATTTCTGTTAAGTAGCGTTACAAGCGTACATAATTTTTTGAACATCTAAATCCAGCATTGGTTAGGCACTTTACAATGAAATTAGTAGAAAAGTGATATTCAATTCGAAACATTATTAAGCTAGAAGAAATAACTGTAAGTATTGTTCTAGGTTTCGTTTTGAATTTTCTGTAAGATTTTTCTACTAGTCTTTAAATATTTTATTGTCTGCATTTTGAATATTCAAATGTGTGCGGGGCACAGAAATATCTTAGTGCTTAGAGTATCTAAGGGTTTTAATCCGGTCCTAGGAACGTAGAAGGTTTCCCTGATTTTGAAATTAAACAAAAATCTTGTGGGTTCGTTAAAGCCTTAATTGTTTACAAATAAAGACCCAATATTCCATCATCATATATATTGTCTGTTTAGTATGTAACCACCTAATATTCATTTGTAGTCAAAAGATTTATGGTCGTGAAACATAAAGAGAAAATAGTAATCTAAAATTCCTTCATTAGTATTGCTTTTTAATTAAAATAGTATTGCTTTATAAACAGGGATGGCACTGGACAAAACAGATGACTGTTCGAAACCGCCCGCTAGAGGTCCATTGTAGCGGTTTGATTGTGAGGCATTATTATGACGAAGCCGAAGATGATTGCTTATCATTCATGTATGGAGGATGTAGAGGAAATGCAAACAACTTTGCTTCCAGATCAGAATGCATGGAAACATGTTCCAAAGAGCAACAGAGAAAATTTGCGTAAATAAAATGCTAAAATGAACATTGTACATAAAAGTTACGAAGCTTCGTATCTATCTATACACAGACACGCATAAATACAATGCATAATTTACACACACATACACACCCACATGTATGTACAGTAGCGCGAGGAACACCGTTTTTTTTAAATGATATTTTGCTGAGGGAAAGGGGGGGGGGAGCAAGATCGGGATTAGGGTGCATCACGCATTGATTTTATGGGATCTCCGACTCTAAAGTTTAAAGCCCAATTTCTATGCATATTTTTAAGCAACACAATGCTCCCAAATGCGTTGTACACATTTATCATTTACACATATTTTCAAAACATGTTAATACATTAAAATTTAAAAATCAAATTTGACATGTCAGACCGTGACCCAGGGGTTGGGTCAGATTCTGGAAGCCTAAAAATCGATAGGATATTGGTTATCCGATGCAATTTCGCTTCCCGTAGAAATATTTCATCAATGTTATTCCCTGTTCACGTTAACAAAATTTAAAATCTATGGATAAAGAAGAAGAAAAACGAAGATCATTTTTTATGATGAGTAATCGGTTCACATACTGTTTCTCGTACTCCTTGCATCCCGCGCAGATTAGTAGGTCGACGTTAGTTCGCATCCCCTGCAAATCGTGACGTCACGACAGGGGGCGTGGAGCTCTGCTGAAGGCGCAGGCGTGTGGACTGCGTTGAGTGTGTGAGAGTATAGTTTTTGGCGTTGTTTGTTTACATTGAACCTAGTTGGGAAGGGACGGCAATAGAAATATGTTTAGAATGTTTTACATCGATTATGTGGAATGCTATCAATACAAATAAAAGCGATCATACTTTAAGGAAAAAATGGCTGAATAAAAGTATATTATTAATTCATTTGGTCTTTATTGCGAGAGAGAAGTGTTAAATAATATTTTTTTTTTCAAGCTAGTACTTAAATTTGAGGAGATAGTAAACATTTTTAGTTGCAATGACATTTAATCAGTCAATTACTTAATGAGTGTGGTTGAATTTTTTAATCCAATTAAATTAATTTTTGGTGAATACAAACTAGAAAATTAAAAATTATTTGTTTGATAATAACTGATGATCTGGCCTTTTTCTATCCTATCACAAATTAAATTACTAGTACATTAGTAATAAGTGTTAATTTAAAAAATGTACAAGTAATTTATTTTGTGATAGGATAGAAAAAGGCCAGATCATCAGTTATTATCAAACAAATAATTGTTATTCTGAAGGGATGAGTGAACTCTTTTATTTAAAAAAATACACAATTTTTTTAAAAAAATTAACTGTAGTAAAAAAAATTACACAAAGTTTTAATTGAAAAAAAAAAAAATTATATTCCTTGAATAACAATAATAAATGAGAGCAAACATGTTTATAAGTTAAACGTATTATACTGTCTGATTTATGGATTGCCAATTACGAGAAATAAGGGAATTTTTCGCTTAACAGAAAAGGTAGTTAGTAATGTAATTCGATTAAATTTTAAATAAATAATGTTATACTTTCAGTAACAATCAACAGAAGGCACTGCTGAATATTAAAATTCTATCCATAAACAAACAACTCGGGCATGCATGCCCGAGCTGTTTGTTTATGGTCTCTTTAGGATCTCTTTTATTTGTATTGATAGTATTCCACATAATCGATGTAAAATATTCGAAACATATTTCTAACTGCTGTCCCTTCCCAACTGGGTTCAATGTAAACAAACAACGCTAAAAACTACTCTGACACACGCAGTCCACACGCATGCGCCTTCAGCAGAGTGACGTCAGAGCTCCACGCCCCCTGGCGTGACGTCACGCTAAAAACTACTCTGACACACGCAGTCCACACGCATGCGCCTTCAGCAGAGTGACGTCAGAGCTCCACGCCCCCTGGCGTGACGTCACGATTTGCAGGGTATGCGATGCGAACTAACGTCGACCAGATTGGTCATGACGAGAGGAAAATAATAGTGCTGCCATCTGTTGCTGTTCGTAAAAAATAACATCTCTTAAAAAGTTTGGTAATTCATTTTAATTCATTCTCGTTCAGTGTCAGCATAAAAAAAATATATCAATCGTTTATTTAAACCGTTACTAAGCCAGTTCTTTCCGCAAAAGTTTTTTTTTTCAGAAAAAAATATTGTTTTTGTGCGACATTAAGATTTTTTGATGTGTTTTAATTAAAAACATTTTTCATGACTTAAAATAACTCACAGCTCATTTCGGTTTCCGTTTAAAACCATCCATATTAGCCTAAAAAATATCTTTGGTCGCTAAAAGTATTTTTAGACACAAGAAACGAAAAAGAAAAGAAATTGGTGTCAAAAGTATAATCTGAAGCTCGGAACCTATTTCTGGTACATAATCGCTTTCTGAAATTTAGCGAATTTATATGATGACTGAAAGCTTTGTTATAAAGATTTGTTTCAAATCATTAAGAAAAAACTTGAGCATTCCCCTGACAGTGAAACGTTTAATCTTTAACAAATTTAAGTTTGTGTTCGTACTAAAACCTTTCTGTTTCGGTTAATTTCATAGGTTTTTCTACCAGAGGCCCAGTTGTTAGAGTTCACAGTAATAATGCAATAATATAAATAATAATAGTGTTTTTTAATTACTGAGAAAAGTTTCAAGATCTATTGTAATATTAATAATTACACTAACTGTAAAAACATTAGTAAAAAATAAATAAATAAAATAATTTTAAAAATAAAATAAAATAATGAAAACCAATATGAAGGACAAAAGGAAAGAAACGAAGTTGAATAAAGTAAATGAATTGAAAAATAAGTAAATAAAACTTGCTTTCACTTCTAATGTTAGTCATTTTCACCATATTTAAATTTTTTCGAAACACATTACTGCAAAATTTTATTGGAAAAACGAAATATCCCTATGACATGGAAAAAAGACACCATATTTGAAAGAATAACATTTTTATTAAAACGTTTGGGTTTCAAGTGAGTAAAGATACAATGGTGTGTAATTCAACAATAAATAATTTACAATAAAAATGACTCAATGAAATTGTTGCGATTTCAGATTCTCATCATCCTTAGATTCAGAAGAACCCACTTCTATTCTGAAACACAAAGGACAGAAATGATAAGTTTGGGTGTTGAACATAGTGAATAAACAGTCTCTGTTTTTTTTTTTTTTTAACCCAAATTAAATTTGAAAGCTCTTAATAACAAATTTTTATTTGCACGAGTTTTCTATACTAACTATTTTTCGATTTTAAATTAGGCTCTGTATCTGTCTAATTAAAAACTTCTTCCTACTTATCTATCAATAAAATATTTTTTCCCCAATTTTTCTCTCGATTAGTTTTTAAATCTCAGTTTTTACTGTGTCCGTAGCTTTCCATTTTATGAACCACATCACCCCTTAAGTCAACCCTTAAGCTATCCACCGCAAGTACCCACTTTCCTGTATGTTTTATAACGATATTTATGACTCTATTAATAACTCCGCTAAACAATGATAAAATCTGGTCGAGAGCTTAAATATAGTAATGTAATAATAATTTTTAAAAATTAAAAAAAAGGGTGTGCAGTGGGATTTTTATAGCTGGAATAAAACAATAATTTAATCCTCTTCTGTGAATTTTTTGCATCAACATTATATTTTCACGTGCTTGTTTCATTCTTATATGTCCCATTATTTATTCAGTTATTTATTTCTATTTTATTTATTTACTTTTTTTTATTTCATTCATTTATTTATTTACTTGTCGCAATAAAGATTAATCCCAGAGTTTATAGATATTTATTACAATCTACTTACGCAATATAGCATAAAAGTTGGCTAAATTTACGTGTTTCTGTTAATATATTTTCATTCGTCGAGCCGGAAGAAAGCACACTGAGTCAACCCAAGTTGCGTTATTACTAGTGAAATACAAGTCTACCAGAATTTAAAGTTATAGAACTTAGAGTATATGATCTAAATTTGGCGATTTGGCGAGTCATGTAATTTCCTTAGGTCGCTTTGAAACGCAAGTACATCATACTAATAAAACAAATTGTTATTGTTATTATATTATTTCTAGACATGCATGGATTATTTTAAAATTAATATATTGGTAGAGAATGTAGGAAATACTTCGCTTCAAATGCAATTATTATATGTTAGTGGGTAAATATTATTCACAATGAATTATTAAAAATAATCACAGTATTAAAAATTTAACATGCTATTTAGTGTGTATTGGGATTAATTTGAGCAACACACTCGTGTTAGTTCCTGTTAACAGTCTGCTTTACAAAGGTGCATCTAAGCAACTTCGTGACTTAAAATACTACCTCGAAATAACATTCTTAAATTTTGCATTTAGGGAAGGATTCATGCTTATTAGAAGGTTAATGCTTTGACTTGTTCAGTCCTACATTCGTCGATATGCGTTACTTACTTTCTTGCCTGGGATATAAATGACAACTTTTTTCACATTCCTCTTCCGATATAAAGTTATTTGAATTTCCTTCGCAACCTCCGTAGATAAAGGATTCACACTTTCCGTTGCCATCGTTGAAATAAAATCTGGGCAAGAATGCTCTACATGTCCCCGACACTGCGGGTTGTTTACACATGTCCGGAATAGAGCTTTCAGTTTCTTCTGCATTTCTGGATGGGTCTTCCTGTTCTTCTGAGCCAGGTGTAGAGGCTTCTGAAGGGTCTTGATTGGTTGCTTCGCTATTAGACGGATCGCCTTCAGAAGATTCAGCATTTGATGAAGCGTCTTCAGAAGGTTCCGAGCCTGATGAATTTCAGAATTTTTATGTCGTTCAGAAAGGTTAAAAATTTAGTGAGATACTTATCACTTAAGTGAATACATATATTATGGCAATTTCTTGTTTATTTTATCCTTTTCCACAGACGAGTATTAATTTGGATATCACTCTTGTTTAGTTTTGGTACTTATTATAAATATTTAAATTACAGCCGAACACTAATAATAACACGAAGACAAAATTATAATAATCATGAAGCAAAAATTATTTGAAAATAAATGGAAATTTAGAACGCCTGTTCATTAATAGTGAAACGAAACAGTGGATGATAATAGCTTAATAGCCCAACCTAAATTCACATTTTAAAGGACCGTTCATAAATGATATCACTCTTTTTTCCCATATATGTGACCCCTCTCCCCCCCTGGTCAGAAAATGTCACATTTCAACACACCCACTCCCCCTTTTTCACATGTCACGCTATGTTGCAGGAGCATGATGTCACACTTCTTGTTACCCCTCCCCCCCTCTGTGTGTGGCTGATTTTGCACTTGTGGTGTCAGTATTATGTAATTATTCGAAATATAAAGAATTTCTTTGCAAAATGGCTGCGTTGATAATGTCAATGAATATTGCTGGTGCGCGGTATTGCCCGGCTCATGGGAAAGTAGACATTTAAGAAATGAAGCACCAAATGATGGAAAAGAAACATCAAAATAAGACATATTTAGTTTGAACGTTACATTTAGAGTTTTGTTTTTACGACCCGTTTTATGTGATTAACAAATATTTGTATGTAAAGATATAGGATAAATGGGAAAAAATACTGAAGTAGTTTATTCGATACTTCTGAAGAATTCGACCAAAATGAAATTAAAAAAGAAAAAAATCAGGTTTAAAACAATAATTTTCTGCCACCCTCAAATTAAAAAATATTTGCAATCTTTGAACTTAAAAAGTAGATTCGGCTGTTTAAGGATATATTTTTAATTTCCAATTATAAAGGTACTATTGTGCATATCCTTTTCTGTCTCTCCTTCACCCTGATTGTTACAAAACAACAAATGATGAGTGAGGATAAATTTAAATATGTTTTTTCCTTTAAAAGGTCATAAAGCTTTTATTTAAAAATTTTCTTTTTTTTTTTTAAAGTTAACAGACAGTTACAATGAACTTCTACGCATCAATTTGTGGTTTGGACTACTTTCGAGTGTTTGAGTCGTAGGTGGCTGTTGACCTTTTCTCTTGCCTCCTAAGTATTGCTTATTGCTTCAGTCGACAAGGTGAACTAGTCCTGAAATTCGAAGTGACGTCTTTGTGCGGAGAAGTGGGGGATCACCGAGGGTGAAGGAAAATAAAGTGGCAGAAACCTTGAAGAGTATGGAGCAACGGTCTGGAAACTCATTTTTGACTTTCAAACGTCATGAATAAAAATAATTCAAGCTCATGCTTTCTGCAGACTCTTTACAGAAAGTTTTTAACCGACAAAAACAGACAAGAAGTAGTTCTTTCAAAGAATTATTTTATGTTTGTTAAAAATTATTATTTAGCTTGGTGATAAACTTGGAGCAGTTATGGTTTTTTTTTTTCTATAAAACGTGTTGTTCATTTTATATAACCTATAAGACATTCTAAGTTTCAAACTAATTTATTTGCGCACTCAATCCTTAACATTTATCTCCTGGCTTATATATCATTCAGAAATAAAATGTCACACTTTAAACTCTTACGATAAAATGTACCGCTTTACATAGCAAAACGATGTCGCAGTACAAAAATGTGATCCTATTTTGCCTAAAATATTCAGGAATTCTTAGATATTTCATCCAAACCAAAATTCAATCTGTTTGGTAGTAGACTTCTTGAGTGACGCAAATCAATAGCTACGCAATTTTCTAACATTTAGGAAGACTAAAGTTGAAGAATTTCTTCTTTAAACATTTTCGTTTGGATCTACAGATTATAAGTAGTGAAAGAAAGATGGTCGGAGTTTTTATTTATACAATCAACTCGGGTATCATACTCAATACAAAGTCTAATAATTGGTATTATATGAAATTATCATTGTGAAAACAAATATAACAGCTAAAGTTAAAGTGAATTTTTAATAAATCTAATTTTTGCAATCCCGTCTCGTCTAAGAGAGTTTGAACAGCAGCAACCTAAAAACACTGCAGCTTTTACCGTTCCAGAATTTGTGAAAGAGCTCTTTTGATTATCAATTCTTTTTCCTACATTTATTTCCAGATCATTCTAGAAATTATTTATGTGGGAACAGTTTTACTCCTAAAAATGTTTCAGATGTTCTTGTTAGAACATATAAAAGAACATTCGTTGTTGCAATGTTTCACTGAATTACTACGGTAGTCTGTACTGTAGCTATAATTCAGTAAAATTACAGCTGCGTAATTTAGCCAAATATGGTTGGCCAGGGTTGGTAGATGGTTGATCGTTAGGATCAACGATCGACCATCCATACCTATATTTGGCAAAACAGGATGAACACCGCCCCAAAGGATTGCTTAAGAAACTACACGTTTTTCGAACCAACAGGCAAAGATTGGGAGAAGTGTGTACATGGCAATAACTTTTATGTTTTGGTCGAGATTTGACCCGAAAGCATGCATCAGAAAATATATCTGTGCTGTGTATGACACTGCATGAGGGGGATGTTTTTCTTAAAGAAATAATTAATAAAATTACCTTTGGCAGCTCCTCCGCATCGTTTCATGCAATCCTCTTCAGACCAGAATCTGTTATCATTTCCATCGCATCCTCCCCAGATAAAGTCTTGGCATTTTCCGGTAGAAGCGTTATAGAACCAGCTTGGGATAAAGGCGAGGCACATGCCGCTCCTGGGTTGTAAGACACAAGGATTCTCAGATCCTTCGTTCGTTGCAGACGTCTGTGGTCCTGAAGGAACTGCATTTCGGTTCGGCCCAAGTGGAAGTGGAGAATCTAGAAAGTTGAATACGCTCTGAGTTTAGAATAGCAATATAACTTGAAACAGAAAAAACAATGCTACGATTTGTGAGCAAAATAAAGATTAAACAGTAACATTACAAAATAATAAATAAATACAATTCTTTGAAATTTACTGTGGTTGTTGTACTGAAACATCTGAAGGGTCCTCCGGAAAAATGATCTAAGTCACATACTACTTTTTGAACTTTGCTTTATGCTTTATTATAAATTATGTATTATAAATGAATATAAATTATATATTATAAATATATGTATTATAAATTTGAATTTGGGTGTTACGGAAACGTAGGCTCATATAGTTAAAATTAACATTTATGTTATAAAATAATTGAATAAAACATAAAGCAAATTTCAAAAAGTAGTATGTGACTTAGGTCGTTTTTCCGATGGACTATTTATATACAGGAATCTCATTTTCTGAAAACATACCCCGCATATTCATATAGAGAAAGTTGGAGTCGTAAGACCATCCTAGTGAATTGCCTACAGGTGGGTGCAAAAACTTATTAATGAAGAAGGAAGTTAGTTAATAATTGTATTTATTCAAATTTAGTGAAAAAAATGAACAGATCACAAACATATTTAGTACCTCGCTGCTGAAACTAATTCAAATTAAAATTTAAGTTTTATGTATTGATTAGATTTGTCATAAGATGTATCTCACATAACCCATCGATTAATGCCTCTGGTGAACACCATAGAACCATCCAGGTACATACAGGCATAAAAGAGTTTCTTGATAAAAATTTACAAAGACCGAGTTGTATAATTTTTAAAAACATAAGTGGCTCGAGTAATGTGATGGAACATTCGCAACTGAAAATGCAACAGAAATTACTGCGTGGAAAAACTTAAATTTTTTGCAGGTTATCTTGCCACATTCACTGAGTTGCAATGTTTTCAAGAAAATCGATGGTTTGTGCTGTAAAAAGTTTGTACTAATTCGTTTACTTCAGAGCGAAATAATGAATAATTTAGGAGTACGCTGTAAAAATGTTTGTTGCTACTGAACGCCATTTTTTGTGTTCAGTTGGTGTAAAGTTGAAAATTATTCATTTTTTGATGTATTTTAAATTTTTTTAAGTGTCTGTCTAAAAAATACAGACAGCAGAATGTGTTTTTAGCATAGCAGTTAACTCATTTATCCACAAAAATTCATTATGATTGTTCATTTATCCTCATGTCATAGAAATGAGCAACCGCAATGAAATTTCGATAGCCAGAGTTAGTAAATTTCATGTGCTAAGAAAATTTATACTGTCTATATTTTATTAGACAGACGCAATAAAAAAATTAAAGTATATCGAAAATGAATAATTTTCAACTTTACACCAACTGAATACCAAAAATCGCGTTCAGTAACACCAAAAGTGGTGGCAACTGAACGAAAACTTTTTACTGTGTAGGGTAGCTGGTTTTTGAGTGGCAGGCTCTGAACAGATGCATGACAAAGAAACAGTTTCATGGAAATTTTTTAACACGATTTTTGATTATGTACTTGGTTTGTATTGTATTATATACAATTAACTGAGGCATTTATATACCAGTAATAAGTACATCATTCACTATAGTGAGATGTAAATCAAAGGCATCATATTGTACAAATTAAAAATAATTAGAGCGGACTTTCATCGAGAAAAGGGTTGATAGCCGTTGAAGTTCATGATAATTATAAACGAAAATGTAACTTACTCTGAAAATAAAAACTTTTCAGATACTTTTGTGCAATAAATATAGCGTAATAATAATCTCCTATAGTCTCCAGAATCAGTTTTAAGAAAATGGGTAGAATGATTAAATGCAACGTTTTTCTCATCTGTACAGAAAAAAACTTCTTAACGAATATACATAAACACACTGCTTAAAAGAATTATTTATTTTATGTTTTATTAGGGGAAAATAGGAACAATTTTGAACAGACAAATTCACTTTTTAAAATTCACTTTTACTTTGTAATTAATTTATACTTAATTCATTCACTTTTACTCTAACATAATTGCGAAAACTAACGAATACTCCTCTTTGATATTTTGAGAACATCTAACAGTTCGACCACGGAATTTTGACATTGAGGCTTCTGTTCATGGCAGAAAAGAACGAATCCATTCGAGTTTTAGAGAAGTTCATTTTGCAGGTGCACTTGTTTAGTACGCGAATTAAAATGTTTGCTTCTCTGTTTGTTGAAAGCAACTAACTTTATAAACTGACGTATGGCATCAGATCCGAATAAATAAAGTAGGTTAAACGAATTAGAACGGGGACAAACACGACTTCTTATACCAGCAATTCTTCTCGTGAACATGATTGGATTCTTCTTGGCACTCTGCCAGGCAGATCGCTTTGGCTGATGGTAGAACTGTAATGAAATATAGAAATGCATCATGATTTATACCTGAGTACACTATGGCTATCAATGCGCTGAACAACAGAACTGAGGAGATTGTTTTCGTCATTTTCACAAATGAGCAGGAAATCTGAAAGAATAACATAGAATGATGTAATTTAAGAATAACGGATAGATGAAGCTTTTATTTAGAAGTGTTTGATAATAAGCTAATAAGCTTTGTCTTCTAATAAAAATTTAACAGGAAAATGAAGTTCTACATTCTATCAGCCAAACATTGTAATAGGTACAAATGTGCAAAAATTTTATACTGAATGTTGAAAATTCATAACGAATAGGTAAGATAGTGTTCTACAGGTAAGTGTAAATTACCTTTGACGTCAATATCACAAATTCCAAAAAAGTGGCTGAAGTTAATAAGTTGTTCTAATGAAAGCCATTCTCTTAGTGATGATGAGATTCATCCGCGAAGCATTTCATTCAGAATGCTAAGTCGGCTTATTCGTTTTAAAATTAATGGTGATATTTGTTTAGGGACGCAGGCCCGTCATTTGGAGAGAGGGGGTCAGTAGGGTAAATTGCCCCCCCCCCCCTGGATTGCAAAATATAATGTATTTATATGTATGCACATGTATTTTGTTGTTTTTTTAACAAAAATACGTTGAGTCTATTGGTGGGCATCTCCTCGTGGTGCGAACTGGCAACTGGGCAACGCTTTTTTCCCCGTCTCCACCAATTTGCTTCCGGCGGATGCTAGGCTCTCTTTGTAGAGAGACGACGGCACCGGGACAGCTAAGCAGGTAGGCAATGCTCGCCAGGGGCCCCATGGCCGGATCTGATTGTTAAGTGTCTGAGAGTTTTTGGAAGGTTCGAAGGGAGGAGCGCTGCCTGCCATGTCCTTCTAGTTAATCTATGAAGGCCTGAGATGCTATGTTCAGTAGGGACATGGTTGGTAATAATTATCCCCCCCCCCCCCGGAAAATTTTGAAATGACGGACCTGTACGAACGGATTTTTTTCGTCAAAATAGCAAACACAGGAAAGCAGCAAACCGCGGCCGAGTTAATTCGATTTCTAAAGTATGAAGAACATTTTTAGTGAAGAGAAATCTCACTATTCACTGAGATAATTGTCTTCAATGGAAACATTATTTAGGGGGCAGAAGGGTAGGCACAAAATTTCATTTTAATAAAAAATGCAGGAAGGAAATACAGAAGGGTTAAAAAATGAGCGAACAATAATTTTTTTCAACAAATGATCACATGACAAAAACTCAATATCTCAAAATAACATTCGCTTAAAACTTCCTCCACATTTAATCTCATCATTCAAAATGTCACGTCGGAAACCTTGAAATAGTAGTTGGCTTTTATTATTGTTAATTTGTGCATTAGCCAGGGTTTTTTCCTCTTGTGATAGTGCTGATTGAAATATAGTTCATGATTTTGATTCATAAATAGTACTAATAATAATTATATTATTTTAATATATAAAAATATCATATTACTTTAAGTAAAGAAAAGAGCTTCAGTTTTTAAAATTTCTTATGCATTTTATTCGTTTAAATAAAGTGAAATAGTCAATTGAACGTATTACATTAAGTTAATTTTGTGAGAACTGTCTTAAAACGTTTCGGTTTTTAGCGAGGATATATTTTTGTTATCCTATGATATGCAGTTATAGGTTTCTTTACATTAAAATGTAATTTCGAAAGAGTTTTTTTTTAATGTTTCAACAAGGTAATAATAATTTAACTTTGTGCAAGTAAACTGTAATAGAAATATAATTTCACTTTAATTTAAAGCATCTAGAAGCTCCCCGTCGCATTGAAAAAGGGATTCCAAGCAATCCCGAAACATTAGTCTGCATTTTAATGATCATTTGTGCTTTAAATTAAAGTGAAATTATATTTCTATTACAGTTTCAACAATGGTCTAACTTTTTAATTTAATGAATGGTATTAAAGATAGAGCAAGTGTATAAACTGGAAAATATCTAGATTACAAATTAGAAACATATATAGTAGATATTGTTAGCTTTTACTTCACTTTTAACACAATGCCAAGATTTTACAATTACTTAAAAAAATGCGTGTTTTTGAACAAAAAAAATTGGAAATTTTGAAGTAAAAAAATCATTAATAAAATACTTAACTATAAGTATATTAGTTAACCTAAATAGGTTTATAAAATGTTCTTACTTAGTGTCTTAAGTTACAGCCGTGCTCTGTATAAATGAAATGGTCAGACTAAAGTAAAAACCATGGCAATAAAAATAGCTTGAACTCATTTAATACAAATACAGAAGGAGAAAAAAAAGTGTAAACGAAAACAATTAAAAGTACACCTCACAGTGGAAATGTGAAATACATTAGACTTGTTGCTCTATTTTTTATTAGTTATTTGGGTTTTATTCCATAATTTATTTTTTATTAGTTTTTATGGCTGTTTTCAATTGGTTAAATTAAGCTCTTTTTTTTTTTTCTTGCTGAAGCAACATATTTTTTTTTTCTCTTCATGCTCCAGCTATTTCTGCTTTTCAGTTTTCCTTTTCTGTCATCTACCTCTATTTACCTTAATGCGTGCAATTACTTCACTTTTGGGCTGAACTGTTCATTAGTCCATTAGTCATCTCCAAGCAATTTTTCTCACGAGAAATTTTTGTTGCAACAACAACTTGTTTTCCATCAAGAATGCGTAAATTTTGTATTTGCTCGCAGTACTTGTTAAAGATTTATTTCTCTCGCAAAAACTACACTGATATGTTACATTAGGTTTATTTTTATGGCAACACACGTTAAAATGCGCGTTTCTTCTTAAACGTTTGCATAGTTATTATTATTATTATTTAAATTGTTGTTTTAGGAGGTTCACAAAATAAACAATGTTGATTTTCTTAGCTGAAGACTTCCTTAGTTTTGAGCACGCTTCAAGGTGCTTAGATTTCATCGACATAGAGGTGAGGGGACTAAGGAAAGACGAGGAATGTCTACTTTTAATGAAGAACGTAAAATAAATCAAATGCTTACTTTCTTTTCCTTTTCTTTTAATGGTAAAGATTTAAATCGGAAACGGAACTCTGTAGAACTTCAATACCTCGTTCCAACATACATAGTTTTTCCGTATGTATCTTCTTGTTTTAACGGTTTAAAGACATCGCATTCTTTTACACACATTCGTCGGTTTCAAGTATATATCGTTTGAAAGCAATACCCCCGTGATAAACGATTTATCGAGGCTTTGCTTTTTATCGAAATCGGGAACAACAACACATACGCAAAAATTTAACTTCAGAAGTTGTCCATTTCAATGCACCAACCTCTTTGCCGAAGGAAGTTTTTAGCGATTGGTAGTCGCTGCTTGCGGAAAATTACGCGTCTACTGAATTTAGGTTCTCTTATAAATGTTTTTGTTAAGATATCAATGTGGCGCCATTGTTGGTTGATTTAACGAGCTACAAAGATCAACATTGTTGTTGAAAAGAAAAACGTTGCTGTTGGTTAACTGTAGAAAAAGGGGTGGTGTAAAGAAAAAGAAAAGAAAAAAAAAAGAGAAAAGAAAATGCGACGAGTTTAAGAACGGATTTTTATTTCTTTACTTTTAAATGAAGACAAGTCATCTAGCTCGTATTTGGCAACTACTATAAAACTGAAAAGATTACCGCTTTTCTTTTTTTTTTTGGAATTTACCTTAACTTTTTCCTTCTTAAAATGTATGTAAATTTACAAATGAAATATTAGTATTGATTTCAGAATCAGAAGTAAAAATAGAAAAAACCTTGAAGTATATATTTGCAATAAAGTTACTCATTTAGTTAATTTTTATAGCGGTATAAACTAGCAGTTTTGGGATAAAATAGTTTCTGTAAAACTTATCCATTTTCTCTAAATACTGTTAGTGCATTATTCTTTTATATTTACAGGCGTATATTGCTAAGAATAAATTTATCTTTATTTTTCGAACTATTTTCTTTTTATTATGATAAAAATGATTTTAACATAATAAATATTAATTTATTGATTTATTTTTAATCCTATTCAGAGTAAATTACTTTTGCGATTTATTTCTCTGAGATTCTGAGAGATATTTTCTTGAAATGTTAAACAACTGAAATAAAAAGGTAACTACAGCGTCAGAAATTGGTGTGGGTTCAGGGATGATTTATTTCATGTCATTCAATTTTCATTATCGATAAAAATGATCAGTTTTAAATACTTAGCAGAATTTCAAAAGGATGGGAAAAAGAAAAAGCAAACTTTACAAAACTTGCTACTCAATACGTAAATAATCAAAAAGAGAAGACTGACCTGTTTACTTTTTTCAACAACAACACGACGAACAGCTGACGAAGAGATGGAAAGTTTAACGAGATGGCGTTTGATGTCGCTCCCCAGATTTATACTCTTTTCCTATCGCCGCCTCGTTAGCAGGGTTGCTGCATTCAAGCGACAAGGTCACCATGTTATCGCCCTATTGGCACGTCCTTTGGTCATAAAATGCAATACTACTCCATTCGGGAGAATGCTTTATTATACTGTCACACGCGGGAATTATTGTATTAGTCGATTTCATATGCATGAAAGACTTTTGTGAGTTTTTTGTTCCTTTCAGAAGCGAAGTATTTCCTAAAACATTGTTCATTCCGCCGTTATATGGTTTTAGTTTTGGATCATGATGTTCTTCTTTTTTAGGGACAAATGGCGGAGTTCTTTTATGCCTTTTAATGAACATTTGCGTGGTTTAAAATTTAAAAATGGACAGTATTCTTTGAAACATAAATCTCTTTTCCCGTATTTGAGGTTGTAATATGCGTATAAATTATGCATTCGTGTGTAGTTTTCCGGGAAAAGTAACCAGTAAACTCATTACCTGAAAAGAATGAATAGAACACAGTTATTATTTACTGCCCCAGACGATCATTCCAAAGAGTTTTAGAAGTTACGGAGAAAGTTCATATCATTTAGAAAAAAGAAAAACTTAAATAAAAGAGAAAGAGGGAAAAATAGAAACAACTGCTTCTGAGCATTTCTTTACTAATTGCATTATGAGAAAAAAATTAGTTTGGAAAAGAATCACTACTCAATGTCACTCATGTAAATAAAACATACTGTATGTTGCAAAAAATACTTAGAATCTTCTAGAACTTTCGTCATAAATAATGATTTCAGGCACAAAATTGTCGACACTTCATTCGTTGAACAATCAATAATATATATTAAAAATTAGCTTTATTCATGCAAGTGCGTTAGAAATTATAGCTTTTAAATTCATAACTTTTTCTATGTATTTTTATTTGGATGACTCTTCTAGATGAGATGAGGGCAATTTCAGCATATTGTGCACGCAATGTACATCTTATGAATTTAGTTTTTAACTGTATTTTCAGCTCAGAGAAAAATTGAGTAATAAGAAGTATGCGAATGTTAGGAGCGAAAGCATTCCAAGCCATGGATGAGAGTAAACTATCACAACTAGTAACAGTTTGAATTAGTTTTCAGTTTGACTTTTCAAATCAGTTATGTGTTGAGTAAAATTCACAAATAAACATTACACGTATTTCATTATACTCAAAGTTCTTCTGCACATAGATGGTGCTACAAAATCCATGTTGGTGTGCGGTAAATAAAGCTTGTTTGGTTCTAGAAGAATTTCTTGTAAATAACGGTAAGAATGAGCACATTTTATTTTTCGTAGTTTTCACAGGATCAAAATGGTACAAAAATTCAGCAGAAAAGTTACAGAAAAATCTCCAGATCACATAAATTGCATGAAAATTAAGCTTGAACGAAAAGGAAAATCTACTTTATGAAGAACCACTTGGATGTGAACTGAGTTATGTTCCTCTATGTTTTTTCTGACAGTTTCATGAAAATAGGTCGAATGATTGTAAGGTGAATTCACACCCATGGCAACGACAACGAAAAAGTCGTCTCAGGCTTTAAGTGCAATTCATTAGTTCCACATAATTTAAAAACCCCACCCTCGTGTTGGTTTATTACGAATTTTTCTTTCTACATTAAAAGCTTTTTCACCCGGAGAACCATCATTTGTTTATAGATCTATGGTGTTTCCTTTAGATCAGATTTATATTCATTTCTAGTTCGATCGCCACAAGAACGGCCTATGGCGACAGACGCTAAATGCTGCCGCCGATATTGGTGTAAATGCAGTACGAGTCCCCTACATCATACAGTGAGACGAACAGAATATACGGATAGACGTGCAGACAGACATATAAACTGATACATACTTTCCATTGCATTCTATTTATAGTAAAAATTTCCTAAATCGAAAATTTTATATTTTGAGCCTGTGTAACAAATGGATTTTGCCTTGAATACTATTCTTATTTTATTTATAGTACTACATCAATACTATGAGAAGAAACTTTATGTTTTAAATGCGTTCAAGCATCAAAGAATGTTTCATAAATCCATGAAGCAATGAAGCGTTTCAGATTTGTCATGTAACTTTAAAGGTAGTGATGTTATGTCAAGCGCATCTTGAAAAAAAAAATGCATGAATTTTTGACGGGTTTTTACACGGAAAACTTAACATTATGCTGACATAAGAAGTACATATCCCGTGTAAACATTCTATGAAAATATGTCACTGTTCTTAGAAAGAATTAGAAATCGCTTGCAGATACCTACTAAAAGAACAATGTCAGCATTTAAGCAGATTTCCAAGAAAGCTATGCTTTAAAAGTGGTTTAAAACTTTCTTGGAATTAGTGGACAGAAGTTATTTGAAAAAATACTTTCCTTAAAATTTAAATCTAATTATGGAAATGATGAGTTTGATCTCTGATTGGAGTTAATTAATAATAATAAGATGTATTTTTTATTCATCATCATTTTCATACACTCATAAATTTATTTGTTTGTTTTATTTTAAGGTTTCACTTCTTATCTTTTTCTTTTTTTCCTCCGTAAAGCTTCCGAGTTTAATTTTGTACTTTTCTCTGATCTACTGCAATATGAGCGTTTTTAAATGTAGAACATAAGCTGATTATACTAATTCGGTAGCAATAATTACGATGATATTTGCATTCATATCACGCTTTGTGCACTTTTATGATGTTATTATTTTCATGCTATCAAAAGTCAATAATTATCATAAAAAGACATCAACACGCTGAAATAGTATATATGTTCTACATTAATTAAGTTTTTTAAATATAATCATAAATAACGATTAAGTAATATTCAAGAAATGTTTTGTTTTTTTTTAAATCTAGAAATTATCTTCGGTTTAACATGTAATAGTTTGAAAAAGCTTCCGAACTGAGTTTTGAAATTTGCTTATTTATTTTCTAAAATGTTATTATATTCCCGGAAATCAAACGCAATAATATAATATCATTTATTACTACAAAAAATATTACTTATTTTTAACCGACTGCCAAAAGGAGGATGGTTCTCAATTCATACCGTACGTATGTTTTTTCTTTTTCTTCTTTTTTTTTTTGCTTTTTTCATCCATAACTTCTGACTAAATGAACCGAATTTAATGTTGTTTTTTAAAATCAATATATGGTCGTTAACTTAAATATCGTACACCGATTCGCCTTCATTTACTATTTAGAAAAAACCTTATAAGGGGAAATTGTGTTTTTTTCTATTAATTAAAATGGCCGAGTTTGATCATTCTTTTTTGAGTAAATTATTAATAAATACAAAACTCCTTGTTAAAAAGAATTTACTGCAACTAAGCAGTAATATTACAATCAATTATAATACGACTTTTGAGTGAAGGTTTCTCTAAAACAAAAAATAAATTCATTCAGTTCATTTGCTCTAGTAATTTCTAAAACCATTTACAAAACGGAATTTATCCGCCGATGCTTAGTTTTTAGTGTATGTCAGGTACCCACGGATGGATATATTTTGCTGAAATAGAGTCATCATATGACAAATGTATTTCCACTTAAAATAAAATATTTTTTAGAAAAAAAATAGAACCGACTTCAAAGCAGAACAATTAAAAATTGAGCAAAAAAGTAAAAAATAAATTAATTCTTTAAACAACATCAATACTTTTTGTAAACATATTTTTTGAAGTTGGCGCAAAACTATATTAGATAAATATTTTATTACCATGAATCAATTACAACTATAAATGGCCCAGAGTAGGCAACAGCTCCCAGATAAAGTAACATACAATATACTGACAATTAGACTGTCGGAATTTTGCTCCGACTTCAAAAATTATGCTGAGAAGTAGTATTGATGTTGTTTAAAGAATAAATTGATTTTTTACTTTTTAACACAATTTGTAATTGTCCTGCTTTAAAGTCGGTTCTATTTTTTTCCCCCAAAAATTATTTTATTACTGGTAATGACACATAGACATAAACGGTGTTTTGCAACACACATGGCGGGAAAAGACAGCATATTTAAAATATAGTAATCTAATACTCCAGAGTTAGAAGGAGCGGCTAACATTTTGTTATATGCTCTAACCTCTTTAGACCCCAGAACTAAGCACAAGCAATTTTGACGCAATTTTTTGGTTCTCTGTTTTAAAAAATGATTACAAAGCAAAATAACTAATTTTTTTTAAATTTTAATTAATAATTAATTTAAATAATAATTAATGCCCAATTTCCATGTTTTCCATCTTTAAAACGAAGTAAACTATCTGTTGATTAATTTCAAAAACAATTGGGTGTTTTTGCTTTCAAATTGCACAAACAGTAGTTAATAAGCAGTATTTTAAAATATACCCAATTGGGTACAATTGAAATGAAGAGGTTAAATCTGCCTGCTATTAAATCCTTATTTTTTTATTATAGTTATAAACATGTTAGAGGTTGAAAGTAGAAATACGTGCAGAATTTGTAGACATTGAACGTTGCAATTCAAAAGACTATTGCATTATTCTGTAGTAAAACAAAATGTTAATTTTGATGCCTTAATAAAGAAGTGACTGGCAGGCCTTTATCCAGATACTTATCGTGAAGATTAGAAAAATAAAAAATAAATAAAAAGAAAGAAAGAAAGAAAACCATAAAATCTGGGAAGAGGTAGCACATAGACACGCTCAACATTGTAATGTGTATGAACATTTCATTTAAATGCCCATATCTCATTAAATACATAATGTGCTCAAATTCAAGTATAATGCTGCTGTTGCACGTTGTCAACATCTCTAATTATTTCAATACAAACATAGGATGCTGTACACAAAAGTCAACTAAAAAAACTTCTCATAATTAATAAAATAGTTTTATTGAAAATGCGTGTTACTTCTACAAAGATGCTGTCTAACATTGCGCATTGTTATTCATGTATTATTGGTTGAGGTTTCGTTTTGTTCCGAACTTTTCATGAAATAAGGAGATTAGAAATTCGTATCTCCTTTTTGTGTTTATAGGTGACTTCCAATTCTCAGTTATAAGTAAATTCTTTACATATCTTAAATCGCATAACAATATGAGAGTTATCTTTCTTGAAATTACTTTGAACTATTACTTGTATAAATAACTTCTGGTTGATGCTGTATGAAACCTGCAAAAATATCTTTCACTTAAAGCCAATACAGATATCTTTAAATAATATTTGCATGCAAAACGAAAATTAAATGGCTCATTCCGGAAAGAAAATAACATTATACAGTTATGGTTAATCAATTAGTCATAAAGCACTCAGAAATGTAATAATGATTGATCAATCTTGATTAAGAATGCGTGGAACCCAAGCTCTGGTGAATTTTGGGGGATTTTTGTAATGCTTTCAATATGTGGAACGTAAAAAATCATTTCAAAGTATTAAAATTGCAAAGAATGAAATGCAAAGATTTGAATCTAATTAGTAATTTAAGGGCTCTAAAAAGTGGAGCCCAACACTGAGCCACTTTTCTTTTTTCTGGACCTGAGTTTAATATTTCTTTATTGTGCCTCCAGGGTTTATTGCCTCCCTTAGAGTAACTCTGGCCTTCACTTCAGAATGTCCTCCTTCCCCGGAAGTTCTACTTTATTTACTATGGCGAAAGATAAAGTTGCTTCTTCTGTAGGAAATATTCATTTCCTCAACAATAATTCTTTTTTACTGATTTCGAGGTTTTCTTTTGCCTTTAAATTTTTCTCCCTTTTTATATACAGAACTATAATATGTATATACTATGTTCAAATGGCACATCAAACTCGGGAACTATTTTAGTAATCAAATTTCATAATATTAAGTGTTCGTGATTAGAAAAGCACTGAACTCCCCGTAGAACTGCCACCTTAATGCATTTGCAAGAATTTGGATCTTGTAAAACTGTCTTGGCCTATAGCAGGTCTCAGCAAATTAGTATCTTTAAGTTTTTAAAATGCTCTTCTCCTTGTCCTAAGGCACGCTTACGTTGTTTCTCTCTCTCTCTCTTTTTTTGCAGATTCTGTTCAGTTACTGTGGTTTTAACTTCCTTGCACAAAATACAAGTATTGTAATCGCGAAAAACTGTGCACTCAAATTTCAGTCTAAATTTGCATTTTAGTCAGGAATTAATCAGTTTGATTTTTTGCCGATGTACGTATGAATGTACATACGAACGTGCGTATAGATCATTGAAATATCGATTTTGACCAACCCTGAGTTCGCTTTGACGAGTTTTGTCGTGCCACCTCTATGTACGTACATATGTATATACGTACTTACGTACATACGTATCGTCGTACGAAATACGTACGACGACTCTGGATCCTGATACGTACGTATGTATCGTCGTACGAAAATACCATGCTCACGTGCGTATATATCTTGCATAACTCAAAAACAGTTAGTCGCAGAAGGTTGAATTTTTGTATGTAGGACCTGCATACGGTCTAGTTGTGCAACTTCCCTTTTGGTTGCAACCGGATGTTCTAAAAGGGGGAGTTTTATGCGATTTTGTGTCAATTGTATGCAAATTTCTAGTCGTTTCCCATGCAAAGATATTTAGCCGAGGGCATCACTCAAACCAACTCCATAGTTACTTGCGCCATTTGGCGACAATATGTGAATATTTAGCGCGCCAAAATAGCTTAGGCAAATCTGGTTTCGGTTTGGCGATTTTTGCAATATTTGACAACTTTGCAGTAGATCTTCACGTCAAATCATTTGCAAAAATTAGGATCTTGTGAAACTGTCTTTCCTCTATTGGGTCTCAACAAGCTAGTGGGCTTGAGTGTTTAAAATGCTCTTCACGCCTCACCCTACGACTGCGATTCTTAACCTGTGGGGAGCGCCCCCCCTACGGGGGCGCGAGTACACTAGAACGGGGCGCGAGAATATCCAAGAGAAAATATTACTTTGAAAAATTGATTAACTGACTGAAAGGAGAGCTCACATACACATAGAAAACAAAATTACATTTCGACATATTTAACAACTTATTAAAGTAAAACAAATAACTAAATCAAAACTTTCTCAATCAAAACATACTAAATTAAAAACAAATTTAATAATTATTAGTGAGTTCCTTGGGAATAGTTCCTTTCAAATAGTGATTTATTGCTAAATTAATTTTATTACTAACTTACTCGCTTTTACTCTTGTTTTGGCAGTTAGTTAAAAATAATTCAAAAACAGAGTCCAAAGTACTAAAGAAACCTGTGCAAGTTGACCACTTGCGATGCAGCACTTTAGTGGTCAACTTAAACAGGTGGTCCACTTATGGGGGGGGGTAAGGTTGTGGGTGAAGAGCTATTTCCGTTCTTGACAAAAGTGGTCAACTGAGACAGGTAAGCAACTTAGAGTGGTGGTCCACTTACAAAGGTGGTCAACTTATTGAAAACACAAACACTAAAATGATTTTTTTTGGCTGTTTCGTCTTGTGGGCATCTGTTGGTATGCCTTCACAACAGGTTAGTAATATTCAGTTCGTATACTTCCATTCTATCGAACGCTGAAATGCTGTTCAAACACAGAGCTGTCCTGATGAAACATTTCCCCCATGCTCATCATTAATTGAGCCAACGTTTTGAGAAAAGAAGTCTATATGGGAGGCCAAAAAGTGTAGTTTTAATGAAATATAGCAACTTGTAATACAAAAGCATTTTATCATGTCACCAACAAAATTTTCGTAGTTTTCAGCTTTCTCATTTCCAAGGAAACGTGAGCACAGTGATTTAAAGGCCAGCCAGGCGGATTTTTCGGCTTCTGACTGTTTGTTTTCATACTCTTCATCATGAAAGGACTTCCTTAAGTTGTGGGCCAAAAAAAAAAAAATCCTTTCTTTTACTTTTGCCTCACTTAAAATTTTTGAATTTGTTCCTGAGATGCAAAAAAGATACTCCTTCTCTGTCCAGAGCTTTTACAAATGTTTTGATAAACCCAGTTTAATGCGCAATTGTGAAAAAAGACGCATTGTAGATTTACAAGTGCCTCATTTGATATGTTTTTGCACTCATAATTTTGAAATTTCCCTTGTGTTTGCAGAATATGCTACAGGAATGAATAGGAAACAAATACTTAGATGGAGGAGCACTGATAAAGAAGCGAAACTCTGCTGAATTGTAATCATGCCCTAATGCTTGATATAGTACATTCACATCACAGCAGCATACTATTTTTCTTTCTCCGCAAAATAGTCTACAAAGTGCCTTTGTCGTCTTGAAAAAGACTCGAAATTTTGAGATGTAGATAAAGCTTTTGTCGCTAAAATATCGCTAAAGTAACCCAAGCTCATTAAAAAGGTCTATAGAATGGCAACGATCTCACTGGCAATGACAAAGATAGAATTTATAATAAATTAAGTCGATAAATTACGAAAATATGCACATTTATCCAGAAAAAACGTAAAAAGCTAAAATGTGGAATTTTGGGAAAATCGTACGTGCTAGGCAAAAATATAATTGCAGATTCGTAATTTTCAGCCAAATATACACAAGAAACAGACATTTTCATCCAAAGGACATTTGTCGTTTTACACAGTGTAATTATTATGATTCATGTTATTATAATTATTAGCTAAATGATATTAATATAAATAATTATATTTACGATATTTTCCTCTATGAAGAAATAAATATATATTTTATTATAGAAAGGAACTTATAAATATACTGCAGCTTTATGTATATATATATGTATATATATATATACCTTAACTGCGATTTGTGGCAAAACTGTACGTGATAGAACTTCTCTATTATTTTTCCCGCAATGAGTATTGAAAAAAATATACGACGTAACGTTTTCTTTACGGAAATTTTTTAAACCGTTTTCCCGTGTTATCAAAATTTAAATCGAACATTTCTTGAGCTAGAAAAGGAAATTAACTTCCTAGCAGACGACGTATATGGTCTCAGATATGGCATTCCACAGACGGAAATAAGAGAAGAAATTCTTACTATACCTAAAATTAGACACTAGCTAAAATTATTTAATCGTTAGTTTAAATTTTTTACTGTCCAACTACAACAGAATTACTGTGAGGACTCATATCTAAAATCATTTTAAATGAAAGGCGTGTTAGATGCATTTAAGGACTGTTCTATCAAAATTCGAATTATAACAAAGGTAATCAAACTCATCGTAAAAAAGTTCAAAGAAATGGCCATTGTGATTGAGGATTTTTATAATAAGCTATGGATCTTTTTTAATGAGATAAATACAAAAAAAAAAAAAAAAGAAGAAGAACGAAAAATAAAACAAGAAGTTGAAAATGATAATATACCGATGATGATGATAAATTAGATATGATTTTATGAGAAATGTTTATTCAGATCAGGACTGAAGAGTCATTACCGGCATTTCAGCGTTTGTTTGAAGAGCAATAGCTGATATTTCCATACATAAATAAGTCGAATAAACTCCTAAATTAGCCTGCACCCTCAGTTATGACAGCACTTACTGAAGCACCTGCCGTATTTGTCTCATAATTTAAGCCTCTGCAATGTTTAGAGAACTTGTTAGTTACATTTAATTTCAAATGTAACAACTACTGTGCTTCAACTATTTGACACAGGTATAGTTCCGTAAAAATTAAAAAGCATTCTGTATTTGAATACAATTTACAATAGAGCCCCAAAAATATGCCTATTAATACCGCAATTTTTAAATAGTTTTTCATATTTTTAGTTATAACATCGAAAATATCAAAATAGAACAAGTTTTAAAATGTTGAAAATAATAACTTATTAATAACTTGTTATGAATTACGAAATTAATACAGTGAAACCTGTGTAAGTTGACCACTTGCGTTGCAGCACTTTAGTGGTCAACTTACACAGGTGGTCAACTTACAAAGGTGGTCAACTTTACTGGTTTTGCTGTATTTGGAAAGCATGATGTATGAAAAACTATTTTAATAGGAAAAATAACGTTAAAGGATTTTTATATGAATATCAAAAATTTTGTCTCAAAATATTCAGTATTTAATTTGTTTGCTAAAAATGCGGCTGTTATAGCATTTCTGAATTAAAGGCCGTCATTAGAAAAACTTTACTTTATTCATGAGTTAAATAAGAATAATTTGAATAGCACTTTATTCATACTTTTATTCTTTTATGAAACTGTTACGAGTAACACAAAAAGAACGAAAGCAAAACAGTGGTTTCTAAGGTTATCTATCATTTAGTACAAGCCAAGAAAAATGTTTGCTTTTATAGTGATTTTAAACAAAAGTTATGGGATTTATGCGCGCATTATTAATGGATTGTAACCCAGCATGGAACTCACATTAAAGTTCCGCCTCTTGTAAATGTTTACGAACAAATGTCTATTTTGTTCTTTTTGTATCAGCATTGAATGTGTAGATGATTTCGTTACTACATATTTTGCCATTTATTTACGTGTACAAATTTAAAGCAACAACTATTTATGCGGTACTTGCCGGATTATAATGTGAGTATATTACACTTGAGTATATTTAAGTACTTTGAGTATAATTTGGCGATATTTTTTCTTGGCGCTCTTTGATCGGCGTTTTAAAGGCAAGTACCGTTATTAGTCATCCAATCTGAATAGTTAGTGAGATACATTCATGCATCCTGGGAAAATCCCCTATTCATCATTACGTCATTCATTGAACTTATTAGCATTCTTCTAGTAGCATTCAAATTTTGTTTACGTCAAAAGTGGAAAAGGACGACAATAAATTACCACCCGCATATCTCCATACGTGAGTTTCCATGTTTATCAAAATCGCCAAATTAGAGGCATGCTTATTGCAACTAAGACCTTGGTTTTGCAGTGGGGGAGAGGATGAGAGAAACTGACATCCGAAATATCCTTGAGTCTTTTATGCTTTCTGCACAATGCTGTTCCATCAACTGTTGCTTCATGCTGTGATGTAAGAGCCGCTATTTCGGTAGTACGCTTCACTTCATTTCATTTAACAGCCGAAATTCGTTTGGAGAAAATATGATTATGCGTTTTCGTGTCAGCAAGGTTTCATATCAACCTGAAGTGTTCTATACCATTGTTTCTTTGTTAAATATTTTTACGCGACATTTATTGTTCAATCTTGATTTTTTTTCTGTTTCTAAAAATTAAATATTAGATTAGTTATTCATAAAAACGAGTGGCGCACATGTTTCTTTTTTAAAACCATTCAGCCGCGAGCCAGATGAAAGCTCGAATAACATTATGAAATAAATTCATATGGCTTAAGCATATTCATTGACTTATTTATTTAATCATTCATTCACTGACTCACTCAATCATTCCTTCATTCAGAAATATCCTTAAAAATCCATATCAAAAAGTGTCGTAGGAAAATAGGCTAGTTTATTTATGGATGAACTTCGTATATGTACATTGTACATGTTCTACGTCATAACAAATTTCTGATATAGTTTGTTCCAAGCAAATCCGTCTGTTAGATCAGGATCTATATTGCATTGAAATTTCCCCTCAGGCGCTACTGCTAATATTTTATTTATTTATTTTTTTGAACTGTTTATAAGTTAACAAAAATTGTTCAAATCAAAAAATATTTCTTGGCGATTATACGCTTGTTCAAAGAAAATTGGATATTGTACCCAGAGCTTACGTAATTTGCATCATTATTGCCCATAGGCGCTAATGTTAAGATTTTTTGAACTGTTCTAAATTGAACGAAAAATTGTTTAAATGGAAAAGCAAAATATGGAAATCAGATGTCCTCGCCAAGACCTTTCGAATGCAAAAATAAAAAAATCTTTCGCATCCTACAATTTTTTCAAAAGTTAGGGGGGGGGGGGAGAGTGCAGGTAGCCCGACAGTTAGACAGTCATACAGACCGACAGTGTAAGGAGGTTTGTCAGCTTGTTCCCTTGTCAGGTGATTGGCAATCGTCGCCAGACAGTTTGAGCTGTCAATGAGACTGGACACTTTGCACGTCTTTATCCGTGTTCTATCCTTACAAACCCGGTTTTACGACATCCCTCTGATATACTTCCGATAACATACACACTTGGGGCGTATACAGACTTTATGGCCGCCTCTGATTACGCAATTACATTTTCTCCTAGCTACTATGATCGACTGTAGCGCCTTAATGGTAGCCAATAGCAAAAATTTAGCAAATTATTCTGCTCCCCTCGTAAATATCCAAAGTACCTTATACAAAAATTGGTCGAGGAGAAGTCCGAAACTCCGGTCATGGCAGAAATAAAACTGCCTGCGAGTTTTATTTTTTCTTTGATACATGTCGGTACGAGACTTTGATTAGAGGGAGTGTGGGATCCTATGAGCTCTGAGGGATTTTTTGTTTGAGAAGTTCTCGTTGTGTTAGAGGAATGTTTTAGCCAAAATTTATCCACTTCTATGTGTGTACACACTATGGAAATAGCAAATGTACGTAATCCAACTGAGTTAATAAATAAATAACTCTGATTTTTTTTTGCGTTCATCTCAATATATTTCATTCATATATTCAAACATTTCATACTGCCAACACACTCAATACTTGACATCAGACACACATTTTCAACATCTCAAAACGTTATTTTGAATTTTATTTTTCAGTATTTTTTTAAAAACTTAACTTATTTTTGACTTGCTCTTACTTTTTACAATATTTTTACGATACATTAAACCTTTTTTCCTTATTTTTAACTTTTCCGGGAAAGTAGGCTACAAAAAGCAATCAAAAATTCAATGATAAGATAAAATTAAAATAATAAAACTTCAGGGGTGTTAATAAAACTTGTTAATGCTCGTTTTGTAAAAATCTAATTTTAATTCATTGGCCGATGACTGATATAAACGCTAATATCATACATTGAAAACAATAAAGCGTGCGTTGTTTTCCATACTTAATTTGTGGTAAAGCTTCAACAATACACGAGGAAGTTATTGAAAGAATGCATTGTCCCCCCCGATGAAGGTTGTTTGTTGAATACATTATGCTCAGCTAGATACGAATATTGTGTTTTTTTAGAACACAAAAGTGAAAGTGTTGCCATAGAATAGCGGTCAATAACCCAAAAAAATTCCATTTTTATGTTTATTTGCAGAACGAAAAAAATCAGCATATAAATTAGCATTTTCTATAATGAAAGATGCAAATTATTTTGGATTCTTTCGTGCATTGTATTTTATGTGTGCTTTATTAGAAAGCACTTGCTGGTACCGTAAACAGCTAAATTGAAGATGAAAAAAAGATGCAGTGTGAGGGTTACAAATAAAAATTAATATAAACAAGAAGTTACATCTAGAACTATACGAGCCTACTTTCCCGTATGCACCAACTTCAAATTTATAATGTAGCTCTCTGTTTCTCTCTCTTTTTCTCGAAAAGCTTTAGTTCCTTAATTACTTCAAATATACCTTTTTCAACGGTTAATACATATTCATTACCTCACTCATTCATTCATTTGCTCATTCATGTATTTATTCACTCATCTATTTATTTTTTTCATTCATTCACTCCTTTATTTATTTTATCATTTATTCACAACTAAATTAATTTTATTATTTATTCACTCATTTATTCATTTATTCCTTCACTCATTCATTTAATCATTTATTCAGTCGAAAATATCCTTAAAAATCCTGATCAAAAACTGCGTAGGAAAATAGGCGTGTTTAGTTCTGGTTGAAATTTGTATTCGTACGTGTTCTACGTCATAAGATCTTTCCGATAAAGTTTTTTCCAAAGCAAATCGGTCTGTTAGATAATGATTTAGATAGGATTGCAACTTTTTTGTATGCGCTATGATAATTTTCTTTATAAACTGTTCAAAAATGAACAAAAATTGTTCAAATAAAAAAATGCTTCTCACCGAGCGCTTCTTCCAATAAGCTTGTTCATATGAACTTTGATCTTACGCCTAGAGTTTACATAATTTTCCCATAGGTGCTAATGTTAAGATATTTTTATCTGTTCAAAATTGAACAAAAAAATGTTCAAATCAAAAAGTAAACAATGAAAATGAGATGTAATCGACAAGATCTTTCGAATACAAAAAAAAAAAAAAATTCGAATCGGACAATTCGTTCAAAAGTTATTAGGGGGGGGGGGACAGACAGACCGACCGATAGGCCGGCGGACCGACAGGCAGACCGACTGACACACATTTTCCCCATCTAAAAAGCCTACTTTCATATTTTTTATTTTTCAATCTTGAATTAAATTGCTTCACTTTTTATTGCCTTTTCTTTATTTTTAACGATACTTTCACGATACATTAAGCCTCCTTTCATTATTATTATTTGCTTTATTATTATTATTTTTTTTTACTTTAAGGGAAAGTAGGCTAAGAAGTGAGGTTGAGAATTTGGAAAGTATTTTCATAATACAACGAAAAAGTTCTGTATTGTGTTTTTATTGAGGGAACTTAACTAATGCATTAAACTGAATTTTAAAACGATATAACGTGCAGCATTTCAGTTTACAATGGAATTAATGCTTTAATTGATTGAGGATTAGCGATGTAACGAATATTCGGCCTGGCCGAATAGTCATTTCATCACCCAGCCGAATATTCGGCCTGGCCGAATACTGGGTAAGCTCAAATTCGGCCTGGCCGAATATTGATGGACTATTCAACGGAATAGTTCTGCTGCAGTAAAAAAGTAAAAAAATAAAGAAATTAGTAGATTTTAAACATTTAAAATTGTATTATAATTATTCCAAAAGAATACATTAGTCCACTATAGTTTTAATAAATAAAAATAATTTAGAATAAACTATTTTTTTAATCTTGTTTTAGGCTTGACTGAGCAAAAATACATTTTAAAGCTGTAATTTTGTATTTTATACTTAGCATTTGCTCCCAAAAAGCTGCCAATAGTTAATTATAATGGAGAATATGATAAATTCATTTTGTTATTATTAACAAAGTGGAAGCCAGACTTTGTTTGGGTAGACTGATTTATTGTGAATATTGGGTTAGAGAGAAATGTGAAAAGCCCAGAATATATCATGAATATTTAGATAGCATAAGTTATTGTGGTTTTTGAAAATAAAAACATATTCCAGTTAAGTGCATTAAGTTTTAATGGATCTTTTAAAATTAGGTATGTAAAAAACCCCATAAAATAAAAATATTAACTTTTATAACTTTTAAAATGTCTTCATAAAACAGTTTTGAGCAAGGTAAAAGTTCATTACACACTAGTACTTCTTTCTTTACAATTAAATAATTAGTTAAATAATGCTAATACTTACTACCGTAAAACCTGTCATTTCTATTTTGCTTGTGAGTGAAATTCTTAGTTTTATTACATTCAGAACAATAGTGAAAATAGATTAACTTTAAATAGTTCTAAATTCTTAAAAACGGAATTAAATCATAAATCATAGATTGTGTGTAATTGGTGTTTGACTTTGCGAATAATTTTAAAATTCGACAAATTCTTTCGATTACAACGACTTTCTAGAAATTTTAATATTCGGCCGCAGAATATTCGGTATTCGGCCTAGCCGAATATTCGGCTTCGGCCTATTCGGCCTAGAAGAAAGGACCGAATATTCGGCTTCGGCCTTGAAGAAATGGCCGAATATTCGGTATTCGGCCTATTCGGCCAAATCACTATTCGTTACATCCCTATTGTGGATGGCTTGAAAATGTTGCTTTTTCAAACACCCGCACGATCTGTTGTAGTATAACCTAGGATGACATGTTTATAACTCAAAATTCTTCTCAACTCGTTGTATTTATTACCTTACTTAACTAATACAATGTGACAGCATAAAACAACATATACAAAAATGACATTTAATTAAAGTTGATTGAAGTGAAAAAAGTAAAATATTCATGATTTTAATTGTAATGAATATCGCATTTTCACGATAACAGATACATGTGCTGCTTGTTGTATTTCGTACCTAAATGGGAACATTCATTTATTGTAAGGATGTAACCATATTTGCCATTTTATAACTATGAATCGTAGAAATGTCACTACGTCAATAGCTCCAATTTTGAGATATTATCAATTTAAATTGCTGAATCATTGTGAAAAATAGTTAACATTATATTAGAGATTCCCTAGATCTTGAAGTAGGTTTATTTATGTAAATTGTGTTTAGCACATATCATGAAATGATTAATTGTAAGCTCTAATTTACTGCAGTAATCTGCCATTTTTACTATTATTATTAGTATTATTATTATTTTTGTTGTTCACTTAGTGTCGTTTAACAGAACTCCGACGAGACATTGATTTCTCAACGTTATTACTGTTAATATTAAACAGATACTTCTGTTGATTGACATAGTGAGTCGAATTCGAAGTTTCCGCACTGAACAATGCGTAAAATGCGGCCTTGGTTTACTGTGGAAGTCAACACATGATTTTGCTGCCTTTTATCATATTCTTGCAGCTTCCACTTCTTTTTAGCCTGCAAGTCGTTCATATTTTCAGAACTCCCTTTTTGTTTTATCATTGTTTTCGTTAATAATTTTGTCCTAATCGTTAAAACTACATTTCTCATATGTTTTATATTCAAACATTATTCAATTAAGTAATGATCATTTAGCAAGATGAAGTCTCTGGGAACCTGATAAAATCTTCGCAGTTAGAGCGAAAAGAAATAAATAAATAGTCAGCTGTATTCAAGACAGCTTTATTATTTTATTTTCGCAATATTTTTTATTAAAACATTTCTATTCTTTAAGTAGCAGATCTTGATTGGAGTACATGGCATTAACAATGGCCTTAACAAATGGCATTAAAGACATTTTGTCATCCCAACTTGTCATTTATATTTTCACGTTCTTCTACCATTAGCTATTCTAAACATTTGTCAAATAATACAAAAGAAAAATCTTATTACTTATTATCTATTGTTCTTTAACAACCAATAATGAAGAAAATAAATTTGTTCCATTAACTATTGAATCTTTTTCTCGTATAACAACTTTCACAGTATTTTACAATACCCTCATTTAAATTGAAAATACCTATATGGACAGTTCATTTTTTAAAAAGCTATATATTAGCAAACATTTTACACTTCTGTCAAATCTGACACGTACTTAACAGCAAAAAACGTATCTTACTTCGTTTTTGAAAAAAAAAAAAAAATCACTCAGCGTTGTCAATACATCCTGTATTTTTTTGTGTTTTCAACGTAATACAAGTGGCCATTTTTTTAAAGCTCAAAAGATTGCAAATTGCAAGCGATTTTATAAATTCTATATTAAATCAGCTTAATGGTTCTTGAATTGACTACAGTCATAACTAATAAATGATACTATGATATGTACACATTACAGTTAACTCGAATCAAAGAAATGTTGACAGGTTTCTGAAAGGTGGTGGGCTCTTGCAGAGCCCCCTATACTAAATGCCATCCGATAGGGCTTTAAATCCATATTCATTTTGGCCGCAACTTTTTATATAAAGGGGGTGCTAGTTTCCTGCTCATAATATTGCTTTTATAAGTAGATACATTTGACAAAGATTAATGAACTGAGTGTTTAAATTACATAAGCTATTTAGATTTAAGCATATCACTAAACAAAATATCCTAGAAAGCAAATTTTTACTAAAATAAAACCTAACTAGTTCTTAAAAGAAATTTAAAGTTGATACTGCAGGTTATTTGCGCTACCTAGCGGAGAACTTTTCACGGTCGTTTTTCTTTCATATCGGAAGGCATTTAGTATAGGAGGCTCTGGTTCTTGTAAGTAAAACATATTTCTACAGACACAGGGGTGCCCACAGGGGGGTAGCATGGCGCAACTTGCGCCATCAGGGAAATTTTTGGGGGGGATTTCGAAATTTTTGGGGGGGGGGAATAATAAAAGTAGCGAAATATTTGAAAAAGTTATTTGCATGTTTAAAGAGGAAGTTCAATGTAAAATATGTTATATTCGTCCCTTTCATCAGAATTGGCAAATGCTATAGACCAAAAACAGGTTTTTCTTTTCTTATCTTACGATTCTATGGAATTGATCGGGAAGAAGTTATTGAAGAAATAAATGTATTCAGTCAGCTTTATAAAATAAGTTACACTACCATTGACTTATCAGATGTGCTGAGCTCGCCTGACAAAGATACAAGTAATAAAAATTGAGAAAACGACTCCCATGACCATCACTGCGACGACATCCTAGACAACATGTCAAAGGAAAGACTTCTTGATCAGTGGATTAAGAAGGGGTTTACAAGACCATATAGGTGTGTAATAAACATGTCGTCAGGCTTCGAAAATCTAACAATGCTATAGCAAATTATCCTTTCGTTGCCAGTAACAAGCTGTAGTGCTGAAAGAACAATGATTAGATTAAAAATTGTTAAGAGCAGGCTCCGATCGAAGCAGTATGGGAGATGTTTGGTTGCCCATCATGCTCGTTTTAACATCCGAAAAGGACATTCAGAAGGCAATCTAATGTTGATATAATAGGAAAATTTGCTTCAACAAGCGTGCAAAGAAAAGAATTACTTCTCTTTAAAGCACATCAAGATCTTAAGAATTGATATATAATAATCTATAAAAGACACCACTTGTCAAATATTACTTTTTCTGAGTTTTCATTTGTACTAGTTTTTGTTCAAATAAAATGTTTGATGGGATTTAACTTTTCAATTGCTAAGCTTTAGTTGTGTACCAGTATCTAACACTTAATATATTTTGATATAGCCTAAGTATTTTATATATATATATATATATATATATAATCAAAAGTTAATAACGTGAATCAAACTGTGAAAAGGCGCACGAGGCAGCACACTTAAACAGTTGCAAATATATGTATGAATACATATATATATATATATATATATATATCATACCTATCTATATATATATATGTACATATAGTATATAGATATTATATACATATATTAAATATTTTCTTTTTAATGGCAAATATTAATGGTTTAGTATGTATACTTAGTAGTTGCAACGACGAAACTGGTTGGCCGATGTTTTCAAGGCAGTAGAGTTATAATCGAGTTACCTCGGGCATTTCTTATGTCTATCAGAAATATTGTTGAAAGTTATAAAAGTTATTACTTAGCTTAGAACCATTCGCAATTCTTTTACAGCAATTCATAAGTAAAATCTTTTAAAAAGAAAATAATAGTAATTGAACTTTTAGTAAAATCCCCAATTTTCACCACAATTTCCCCATCCTTCATATTCAATAGAATTCCGAAAGCATGAAGGATACCGTTAAAAAAAACCACGTAAAATGTTCTTTTTTTTTGAAATTTTCAACCCCCAAATTTTAAAAAATTCCCTATAAACGTATTTAACGTGACGCTAGCCTGTACCCTTCTCCCCCTTAAAAGTGCGTCTCGTGGTTTTTGAATGGACCCAAGGGTATGGTAAAATTTCTTTTTTTTTTTTGGGGGGGGGGGGGTGGAATGCGCCATAACCTCTTTGGGGGGGATGGGCACCCCTGTACAGACATATTTTGTTCTATGCAGTTTAGAGAACAATACTTAAATTTTGATGAATTTCTGCAACGTGTTTTTAAATTTTCCCAATACTTAAGAAAAAATTATTTAATTAAAATTTTAATTAATGTTAATTATTGTTATTGCATACCTTAGTTTTTTTTCTTGCGAAGATAAAACGTATAAAGTCTGAGTGTAATGTTTATCCATTCTCCTATGTAAAAAAGTAGATCATTACTTATATTTCCTTTATTGAAATTTAATATCGATATGAACACTCCACGCTGAAGTCATTTTATATAGTTTTACTACAACAAAGAGGAGCACCAATTCAGAACAAGAAGTTCCGTCTAGAACTATACGAGCCTACTTCCCCGTATACACCGAATTCAAATTTATAATCTAGCTATCTCTCTCTCTCTCTGTCTTTCTCGTTTAGTTTTAGTTCTTAATTGGTTCAAATATACCTTTTTCAACGGTTAATAGACATTCAATCATTCATTTATTAAGTCATTCATGTATTTAGTCACTCATTTATTCATTCATTCTTTTTCTTATTCATTTAATCATTCATTGATTCAAAAATATTCTTGAAAATCCCGAACTAAAAATTTCATAGGAAAATAGGCTCCTTAGTTCTGGATGTACTTTCTATTTGTACATGTTCTACGTCATAAGAGCTTTCCGATAAAGTTTGTTCCAAGCAAATCGGTCCGTTAGATCAGGAATTATATAGGATTGAAATTTCCCCGTAGGCGGTATGTTAATTTTTTTGAACTGTTCAAAAATGAACAAAAATTGTTCAAATCAATATTTCACGCCAAGAACTTCTTCCAGTGAGCTTGTTCATGGGAACTTGGATCTTGTACCCAAATTTTACATAATTTGCATCATTTTCGCCCATAGGCGCTAATGTTAAAAATTTTTGAACTGTTCAAAATTGAACAAAAAATTGTTCAAATCAAAAAGTAAAATATGGAAATTAGATGTCCTCGCCGAGATCTTTCGAATGCAAAAAGAATTTTTCCAATCGGACAATTCGTTCAAAAGTTATTAGGGGGGGACAGACCGACAGGACAGACAGACAGACCGACAGACCGACAGACAGACAGACCGACAGACCGACAGACAGACAGACCGACAGCCCAGACCAGACAGACAGACCGACAGACACACTTTTTCCCCATCTCAATACCCTACTTTCAAATTTTTTATTTTTCAATCTTTATTTAATTACTTCACTTATTTTTGACTTTTCTTGATTTTTAACGATATTTTCACGATACATTAAGCCTTCTTTCATGCTTTATTATTATTTTTTTTACTTTTACGGGAAAGTAGGCTAAAAAAGCAACATCTGGAAATCTATTTAAAAAATTGCTTGTGCTGCCATCTTTTGACGTTATTTTCAGCCAAAGGTATAATTATTTTGTTTTTTTTTTTCAGTGCAGTTTATCAAACTGCGTTCTGGGAAAAATACGCTCATGCTTTTAGTTTTTTTTTAATTCCTTGAATAGTACGAATCTGTTATTTAATGAACAATTCGGTTTCATGGACATTGGCGATATATATTGAATTCATACACATTAGCGTTTTGTTGTTGCATTGTAACACGAGTTTTGCTGCGTCGTTGATATTGAAAGCTTCCCGGTATTTTGTTTCCCCTTTTATAAAAACTTTAAAAAAAATGAATGAAACTTTCAGAACTGATTTGACTGTTGTTAATACACACGCATACACACACACACATATATATATAATATATATATATATATTGCTAAACAAAGTTACTAGATTTTCAGCTTTAATTGAAATTAAGTGATCTCAAATTGTTTCATAAGTGCCCATATAACATTTTATTCACAAAAAAAAAAAAAAAAAAAAATAATTTTTTCAGCACTAATACGAGTTTTATTTCTTAACTTGTCACATACCTCTCTCTTCTGACTGGTTTACGTATTTCAGTCAAACGGAAAATTATAAAACAGAAGAAACCCTTATCGAATTTATTATATTTTCAATCCAATAAACTACAAATGCCGTGTATACATGCTATCATAAATAAACAAATTTAAAAAGAGTTTGAAAACACTTTCTCTCTAAACAAATTAATCTCTCAGAAACTAAATGGTCTGGTACAATTTTTATTATTACTCGAAAATCTTTAAAATATCATGAAATAAATCTGCATTTTTTCAAACGTCAATGCACATTTTAAAATCTTTATTTCTGTTAATAACTCGTCTTAAAACATGAGAATATTACCCAAAATTTCATGAAATTCTGAAAATGTTTCTTTAGTTTAGACAAAGTTATTTCAATTACTTCGATTTTAATTGTTTTGATTACCATGCAACTTGTCTCTTTAATAATCACAATAAAACGTAGCTTAATCTTAGCTTATCACACTAATTATAGACTACTTTTGTTTGTAAAGTTTTAATAAGGAAACAATATTTTAAAGTATAGATAATAGTTCAGCTTTGACCTCAGTACTTAGTGCTGCCATCTATCGACTGTTTTTAAAAATACATTTTTTCGGATTAAGTACATTTTTCGCATACTATATTAATATTTCTCTTATGTATCGCCCAAAACCAGCCCTAATTTAGATATAATATTTGGCAACGCCTTAGTTACGCTTTTCTCCATTATCCTGTTTTGTTTAAATTAATTCAGGAGACAGCACCATGGCTTTTCTTTTCTTTTTCGTCTCCTGCTTCTTTGATTTAATTTTCACACTTGAATATCTTGAGTAACAACATTTTTGGGAATATTTCAATAGCTGATGAGACTCTTCGCGATTTTTTATTTATTGCATTTGAATTTTTTCGAATTCTTTTTTTTTTCCGCCTAGGAAAAGATTACATTCATTTCACTATGAAAGCGATAGTTTTCACTAATAAGTAGTGTTCGGCAGTAGTTAACTAGAAGTAGTTAACTACTAGTGGCAACTACTAGTTAACTTGTAGTTAACTACTGGTAGCCTAGTGGTTAGCACGTCAGACGTCCACCTGGAAGGTCGCGCGCTCGATACCTACTGAAGACCACCATGTATACTTGGGGATATGTGCATGTAAAATCCGTAGACAGCACTACCTCTCCCCGTGCGTAAGCAATCCTAAGGCCTCGGCTAACAGGTAGGGGTCTGGTGGAGAAAAGTAGTTAACTACTAGTTAAACTACTTTTTCCCCAACTACTAGCTACAACTACTTTCAAAATTCCAGCTACTTTCGAAATAAATTTTTTAAATCTACTTTTTGAAAAAAATAACTATTTTTTAAACATTACATTATTTAAATTTTTAGCTTATGAATAACTCACACAAATGTATTTTTTATAGTATGTTATATAATGAAAAAGTCCTTTTCTCCACCAGACACCCGTACACCTTTCAGCCGAGGCCTTAGGTGCGCCGTAGCTGGGAGCTGGGGGCCGAATGAAAAAGTACTCATAAGAAAATCATAATATTTATTGCAGTATTTACGCAAATTAGAAAAAGCTTTCTAATATAGTCAATAAATAGCGCCCGCATTAGCACATGCACAATGAAATTTCATTTAAAGACCAAATCTTCATTATGGGGAAGCTTTACCTCTACTCCAGTACCACGCATGCGTTTGGGATACCATAAAACACACACAAAAAAAAAAAAAAAAAAAGAGAAAAAATACTGGTTTTTATGATTTTTTTAAAGAAAAAACTGATTTTCATGATTCCTTTTTTAGACAAAATATTGATTTTTATGAATAAAAAAAGAACTATTTATATCAGCTTCTTCCAAATTATTAAAATATAGATATTTTTTTCATTATAAATTTTAATATATTCTGGGTTGAGGTAATTCATTAGAATTTTAACTCACTATATGGTTGGTAGCTTTAATGCATCTGGTCCTCTAGGGAAAAGTGGAATAACTTCGTTAAGGTGTCAAAGAATGACATTTTCCTGAGAACATTAAATTTTTGGACATGCTGATTACAGCAAAAGCATCAACAGCACATTTGGAACGGATTTTTTCTACATTTGGAATAGTGCATTCAAAATTAAGAAACATATTGGGGATTGATAAGGCATGAAAACTAATATTCTTGAAGAAACATCTAAATAGTAAAAATGATTAAGCTGTAGTAAACATTTTATGTGGTATTTGCCATCTCTGTTTATATAATCAAGAAATTTGTATACACTCAAAAAATTATAATAGTCCAGTCATAAATAAATAACTGAATTTGTTACTGTATTTGTGTGCGCATACATATTTTGCTTAAAAAAATCCAAAAAATCTGATTTAAATTTAAAAAAAATACTATTTTTTAATTTTTTTAATGAAAAAAATCACCAACCCAGCCTTCAACACAAATTGAAAGGATATAATCTAAATTCTCAAGCATACGCGCTATAAAGAAATTTTGTTAATGAATGGGGGCTGGGCAGAGGGAGAATTTTAAATTGATATTAAGGGTAAACCCCTTCATTTTACAACAGCTGCTATGAAAAATTGTTATTTCTTAAAAACATAAATTATTAACTTTATTAAACAAATACATATTAAAATAAAAATTTAAATTTAAAGAAAAAGGTTTTGTCTTTATTCATATTCTCTTCATGTATTAATTGTTAAGTGTTATTTGGAAATATTCAATCTTTGAATGTTTTAAAGGTATTTCTTTAAAATTGTTCTAATGATTAAAAATAATATTGAGTTGAATTATTAGGATTAAATATTTAAGAACAAGCTTAAAAATGGGAATTCAAATGAATTATACTTAAAAGTAGTTAAATAGTAGTTAACTACTTTTGGAGAAACGTTAACTACTAGTTACAACTAGTCTCAGAAAAAAGTAGTTAACTACTAGTTGCAACTAGTTTTGTTTAGAGTAGTTAGTAGTTGGTAGTTAACTACTTTTTGACTAGTAGTTGCCGAACACTACTAATAAGTGCATCAGCAATTTAATAAAGCGATGCATACATAAAGCGATCACTCTTCATAAATGTTTAATTCGTATTTTTGTTATAGCAATACACATTAATAAATTATTGTCGTCACACTACAATCACAAATAAACAATTATAAAAACTTTTTAAATTAGCTATTTTTGTTGCCAAATACGAAAACTTCTTTATAAAAACGCTATAAAATATGTAATAAAGGCTTAGTACTTAAATTGTTCCTGTCGTTACCACGATTTATAAAAATAAAATTAATAAATTCTTATGTTCCTTTGATATATTGCTGTTAGAATTTAGAATTTTGTTCTCTTTACTTCAGGTTTTCTAATTTTGTATAGAATTTCAAGTAAGGGTAGGGAGTAGGTATTCATGCGCCGTAGGGTCTCATAACGAAGCTGGGTATTGTGCCTTTACTATTCCTATTAAATTATATTTTTTCACCAAAGGTCAATAGTTTTTTTCGGTGAAGCGGGCATTTGTTGAAGGAACGCCTGCTGGGCTACAACAATTATCGATGAGTGAGTGCAACGAGTTTGGTAGTGAAGCGATTCGAACGGAACTGCTTACAGTTCCGGGGGTTGGTGACGATAGCAAGCCCAATGGCGGTGCAATGTGCGAAATCCGGAATGATTCAAATCTGCATTGGCATCATTGGCATTTGCCGTAATGAAACAAAATCCGTCAACTTATACCTGTAAGATCCCTCCACTGCAGCAGTAGTGATTTTGCAAAGAAAACCGTTCTACAGTATTTGATGAATTAGTTCTCACCACGCAATTTTAAACGGTGCAGCGAAAGGCGAATGAATTTTCAATTTTAGACGAAGGTACATAGTATTTGTGTTGATAAATTATCATGTTGGGGTAAGGTTTTTACGATAGAATTTTGATACGAACGCAAAAAAAAAATTAAACAAAATCTGTATAGAAAAGCGAAATACCACTCACTGATCACGAAATCCCAGAAAGTATGAATGCTACAGACTTGAAATTTAGAGGATACATTTATCATGGGGAGTAGGTATCCGCTCAAAATGGAATTTTAAAAAAAGTTCTGAATAGTTGCTTTCTTTCTTTTCTTGGAAATATTTTTTTATCATAATCCACATAAATTTCCAAATGGAGGAAAGGGTAGCGGGGGTAGCGGTATATCATTCGAAAGAGTCTTTTTATGCATAGGATGATGTTTTTTCCAAGCTTTTAAGTAGTTAATTAGAACACGAATCATGAGCGTTTTTAGCAATAGTTCTTCACGTTAATTAGTTTTAATTTCCTTCTCACAAATAAAATCTATATACGAAAAATTACATAGAGTCGTTTCCCACGGACAGCTTATAGGGGAAAGGCAGCGCTCTTTTTTAACGTCGCCGCGTTTGGCGCTCTTTAAACTCTTAAGTACGGGCCTTGCCGTGCGGTACCCACTAGTATATATAAAAATCCTATTCCTTACTTGGGATATAGTTATTTAATAATAAAAGATACAAAGAGATAGCTCAACAGGAGAAGAAACAGACTAGTTTTCAAAGTTCGACCAAAGCAAGACGAGCGTACTTGCCAATATACGTAAACTACATACATAGTAACCTCTCTCATTTAGATTAGGCTTGAAACTAGTTCACAAAAATACCATTTCCAATGGTTAAACTTGTGTCTGAACCCGAAATAAATTGCCCTCATGAAAAATAAATCCTTTCTTTACAATTAAAAGTACCTAAAATTTATTACTTCAAACAGTTAAGTGTTATATTTTAAACATTTTTCCCCATTAATATTTTAAATAAAGAAATGTTACAATTAAGATTTATTAATATTAAAACACTTTTTCACTACATTATTCCAAGTAAAAAGTAACAAAGTCAAAATTGCACCTATTGGTAATTTTTGAAATTGAACAAGCAAAAAATAAGTAAATAAACGAAAACAAATAAATAAAAAATTGAAAGAAAAATAAATAAAAAAAACCGGAATGAATAAAGTGTAAACAATTTTTACGCAATATTGTACAAAAGGTTTTAATTTTAAGTAAATCATAATGATGTTTCAATTATTTACGAAGCTTTTAATTTTAAGTAGAGTGTAATAAAGCTTCAATCATTTACGAAATTTAATAATCAAATGGGACAAAAAAGCAGGGTGGTTATAAGTAAACTTTCCCTATTTAAAGCACCCTTCAGCTGAAACCGGTTAAAGGATGATACCAAACTTGGTAAGTGGATTGGCTATACACGAATTGCGCTCAAAGAAAAGGGGGAAAAAAACCCTCTAAAAATGGCCGCTAGGAACGCTTTGTAGCTTTATAACGGGATTTTTAACTTAGGAAATGAACAATATGGAATTGAAAAAAGTAATATCAACAAGTATTGGCTACTTATCGATTTATCACGTGAACTAAAGATAAGAAAAGCCATAACAGAACAGCAGCAGAGTTTCAGTTCCTTTTATAAAATAGTCTCACCAACAGCTCTCGTTCAACTTACGAAACTGCCACCGTAACAAAAAATGAAAATTAAATGTTTGTTCTAACCCAGTACTTCTTAAAATTTCAATATTTTCGACCCAGTTTCCATCATAATTTTTATTCGCTCCCCCCAATAACAATGTGTTGAATGCAATAATAATGTACTTTGATGCTAAAGCTGCAGTGTAACCTTAATTATAAAGCGTACGAAACAGTAATATGCGCAGTAACGTATTTACTAAAAATTTACCATGAAAATTACTTTTCGGAAATACTGGTGTATAACTATAAAAACAAAAGGCCATATCTGGAAACCCTGCAAAAAGCTTAATTAAACCAATGGATGCAAATGATTTTAAAGCGAGCCTATAATTCCTCACAAACTCAACATGACAATGTGCATTACATAAAAGTTAATTATCCTCTTTCCTACGATCTTTTCATAAATATTTACTGTAACGTTTTCAGAATGAGTTCTGACTGTAAGAGGTTCTTATTTTCAATCAAAATTCAAAAACTTGAAAACATAATAGTGGACCTCATTGTATAAAAATGATTATCCATGTACGGAACATGAGTTGCATCCAAATACATGTATCAACTTTATTTTCAAGGACTTTATTTTCAAGATCGCACTCTTTTATACATTTTTTTTTTAAATTTTAACGCATCGTGTAGTTCATTTTTTCGTTCTTTTTTATTTTCCTTTAGTGTTTATGGTGTCAGTTCTTACTGTGTTCATGTGGTAAAAAGCGAAATAGAATTTCAACAATTTAACACTTACTCTTTCAAACATTAACTCTTCTCACTTTCAAACATTAAGCATTGTTTTTAGAATAGTTGGGAGTTCCCCCCCTCCTTTCATATTGATTTCACTTTATTTGCAACTACTATACCACGCATTGTTAAAAAAGAAAACTGCTGACATTAATGGGCTATTACAATTTAGCTTTCACTCTGTAGAACAAAAGAATTCTCCTCAACCTTACACGCATACATCATACTAAAACTCACTCGCATAAATATTTCACACCATTTATTAATTTACTTAATGATATTAATTCACGGAATACTCCCCAGGGAAAATGGTCATAAAGAGTCGTTTAAGTAATTAAATAAAACTTTGGGACATTACTGGAAGTTAAAAAAATGTCCATTCCCAAGAGAATGCAACTGAAACTCTAGTCTAGTATCATTAGAAATGATAACTTGTTAATAAAAAAAAGCAAAGGCAACATTTGTGAAACTCATTAGTCCTTAATTGTTTAAACCATAACTTTTAGAATTGGATCATAAAAGTTGCATTAAAAACGATCCATCAGTTCCTTTTTTCGAATGTTTCATAATTTCATAGCCTGAACTTTTGCCCTGCTAACTTTAATGATACTAAACGTTTTTGCTAAATTTATGTGGAAAAGATCAAAGCTTTCTGGAACATCAAAGCTAGTAAAGTACAATAAAATAAAATTTTATGAATACTCAAAAGGAAATTCAAAGTGATATTGATTACAGATAGTTGATTCTGTGACACTTGGTTTAACTTCTTTCCCATTTGACATATATGTAACGTAGAGTTAATTTCACATTTAAACACTAATTTACAATAGATCAATTGCTTTATTCCAGAGTTTTTTAGATTAATTTGATGCGCGGAACCCAAAGTCAAGTTCTGCCATGAAACCCCTTGTTTTCTTCAATAGCATAATCTTAATGAAACATTCTGGAAATGAATAATTTGGAACAAAAGTGACAACTGCATAAATTTATATTTAAAAATAGTTCCATAAATAGTTGAGAGAAAAATTGCTTAAATAATTACAAGCATCATATTCAAACACGGCACTCTTTTATTATGCGTGTATAGAGAATTCTCTCGTATTTCCTGATCTTTGAGATTTCCTGTCCTAATGAAGAAACTCGTGACGTCTTACAGTTGCTCTAGCACCAACTATCGAAGTTACTAAAACGGAAACGACCAGTTAGCTTATTCTATTTTTTTAATTTAGCGAAGGCATAACGCCTATTCGAAATTTTATTGATTTGTCAATGGCCTTCTTGAATGATTTTGAAGTTGGAACCTTCAAATTTCATGGAACCCTTCAGTGATCTCTGAGGAACCCCAGGGTTCCCCGGAACACAAGTTAAGAAACGCCGTTTTATTCAATTAAACGGCAAAATTCTTGTATTAGTAACTGAATTAAAAACGCATCGTTAAAATGGGAAGTAGTAACCCAGTGGTTAAGGTGCCGGACTTCGAAACAAAAGGTTTAGTGTTCGAAGCCCTACCCGCTGAAGATTGTACATTTGACGTGTGCATTTGACGATACGTGCATTTAAATTCGTGGACCCTAAAAGCCTGAGGCCGTTCCAAAGTTACCCGTGCCAGGAGAGTTTTTCCTCTCTTTCAGGCATACGTCTAAAAGGAAGGATGGCGCCCCTGTGGTGGCGCCATCTGATGCCATACGTGCACAATCTATGGGTTTGAACCTAAAGTCTTGCTTCCACACCTTGCGGTACTTATGTAAAAAAGGAAGGCGCTTATATAGCCTTAAATCCAGGAGGTCTTACCACCCGGGGCACGGTGGGGGGGGGGATTCAGCAAAGTGGTATAAACAGCAAGAACAGGGTTCAAATAGTTTCTGTTCGCAAATTTTTCTCCAATCTCGTCCCTAATTTACGCGAGTTTATTTTTTTTAATCTATAGAGTTAAAAGAACCGATCGCAGCAGGTAAAAGTATCTTCATTAATAACTCAAAAACATATATATATATATATATATATAATAAGACAGAACTGAAAAATGGTTTAATGTTCCAAGAAAAAGGATAAAACTAAAAAAAAACAGTATTTATATTTACAGCTTTCTTAACTCATTAGTTCTTGAAATTATTCTGTAAGCATGTCCTTGCCTTCACTTGCTTCCCAGTAAATGGTGCTGCTTAAATTTCGCTGGATTGTCATTCTTTTGAAAGTAAATAGGGAGTGTTTGGGACTTTTGTCAACAGATAGCTGTGACTTACAAAGCCGTTATAGAAAAAGCTGAGGCGTTTCATTTCAGATTAGGATCAATTAACGTTCTAAATTAGCGTTATTATTATTTAATTTTTTTTGACAAAGGCTTTCTGGATTGTCCGTTTTCTGCATGATTGATAGAATGACTGCATTTTAGAAGGAGATATTGATCGTATTTGGTGTGAAAATAGTACTTCCAATATGTCCTATTTAAAGATTAAAAACTGTTTAGTTCAATTTGTTAATTTTTCCAAGTAAGATTAGCATTAAATGTTGTTTTTAAAATATTTTAATTTTCTTACAAACTTAATGAGCGAGTATATTTCAACCACTGTGACTCACATTAACTTAGAGACCCCCAACGACATTAATATTCATTACAAAACCTTGAATGCCGAGAAAAGACAAAATGAAGCAAAGGAACCAAGTTAATTTAAGCCTATTGAAAACAATTCATGCATGCTTTATGCACTATCTTCGTGATTAAGATATCTTTTATTTCTGTTGACCTCATTAACTTGAATGGTATTAAGATGGAAAAAAGGAGTATCAGTTTTTAACATTGAAACAAAGAAGCCAGAAATAATACGAAGAATATTCGCTTGAATTTGCATAATGAAACCCATTCTTCGATTACAGTCATTATCTTCGAACAGTTAATACCATTCTGAATATGAGCATTGTTGTGAAATATTGGAAAAACAATCAAGTCCGAAAGTCCGATCGTTACACAAATAAAGTCGTTCATGAAGTGATCAGTTTTAACGCGTAGAAGATGATAATGTCTCTAATAAGGTTATCCCTTAAAAAAAAGGAAAGAAAAGAAAAAAAATGCTTTAATGGAGTCGTGGGGAAGAGCCTATTAAGCGTAACAGCTCATTTTCACAAAATGTCCGATTAAACTCCTAATTTAAAGTACACAAAATTTAAATTTTTTATTTGCTTTAAATGGCAACTGTCATTATGGTGGAGTTCTAGTTAAGTATAGTGGATCTTTGCGTTTGATTGGAAAAGGGAACTCCACCTAGCATATTGCAAAAAAAACTAGGATTCGATCACTTCCCTGCATTTACCATTTTTTTGTGTGCGTGCCATAGAAAAAGAACAGACCCCATGTGGGGCTAGAATCACCAGCTAAAAAAAACAATGCTGCAAGGGAACGAGGAATGAATGCATACCTGGAAAATCAGGAAAGATCACACGGATATTATGGTGAATACAAACATCACATTTATTGTCTACGTAAAAAGGGAAAGGCCGGAGATCAGGTCATAGCACGTAACTGAAGTTGCAAAAGGTCATTCTGGGGCGTCCCCCATCGGATTAAAATAAGACAGCTACGTAAGTATACATTAGTCCTCTTCACGCTTCATGGAACTATGTGGATCAGGTTGACGACCAGCATTACGTCTTGACAAAAATAGTTGCTACTGAATCAAAAATACATGAAGACGCGTCCTGCGTCCGAGCGAAAACGGTTCTCCGCTACCCATGCTTCTTTCGAACTTCCTGCACGGGCGCCGCAAAGAGTCGGGTTACCAACTTTTCCTGTGACTGGGCCAATCGCCAGGAGCGAATCCGCTTTCCATTGCCGGGAAGCAAGGCGCAACACTTCATCGCCCTAGGAGTGTTCTTCTTCTGTTTCTGTCATGTGACAGCGGAGAGGCAAATTCAACACAGCTATGTCGAGCATCACGACAGTCATTTCTTTTAAACATTAAATTATACTTTAAACGTTGTTTATTTTAAATTTATTGATAGTTTTATAGTTGTTTTGATAGATATATTCCGATATTGGTTCAAAGTAGCTTTTGTGCATTAGATGATTTTAAGCCCAGCTTTCCTTTAAGTCAGGAGTTTGGGAACTGCGTCCTGGAAGTCGTATGCGACTCCTTGTCTACTTAAACGGGGATTTGCCGAAAGCACCATTGTATCATTTACATAAAAGTATATATGGTGGTGCATTGATTATTCAATTAATAATATTTCAAATTTTCATTCAACCATAACTATTGATCTTACACAAAATCTCCTGACACCTCTAATGGCGGAATTTGGTTGTTAAACTTTTAAAGGTTTCCGAACGCTGACCTAAGTGCACGCTGTCCAAGTAAGTTACCTATACCGACCTCTTTTCACGTTATAATTACACATCATGTTTTCACGTAAGTCGAGTTGAAAAGCAAAGAAGAAAAACACTTACTCTTTTTTGAGTTTCATAGTTATTTTATTTAACGAGGGGGGAATCGATATTCGGGTGCTTCTTTTAACTCATTCTTTGCGAATTTGAAAAATAAATTAATAAGAAAAACCGAAATAGAATTTTGCATATTTAGCATATGTAGGGCATTTAGCTGAGTATAATCTTGAGTAAAAGAAAATACCTCCCTCCTCCTCAAATAAGTGAATAATATAATAATCAATACTTTAAGTTATTTTAATTTTAAAACAACATAACATCGTTAGAATGCATCCTACACATTGTGTCAACATAAACAGCACGTTATTCAGATACATATTTTGCTGAAACGTGTAATTTTAGTATGTAAAATACTTTATAAAACTTAAATGGACTACTAAAGAACCTACATTTGCTCAAACATGTCGTATCAAATGCAGTTTTTGAGCGAAAATAGCATTTTACATAGGAGCCAAAATTTATGAATCAGAATAATGAATTTGTATTCTAACACTTGACAGCGATCCTGCAAACCCCCTCTGTTACTGCTGTCAAACGTACGATTTTGAGCGATGATTTTTGAGCTGCTGTTTCTGAATGTAAAATACTGCTATTCACGTCAACTACTGATGATGTCACTGTTTAGTGTTAATGTCGGTTTTGAGGGCAAATAGAAACTTTAAAATATTTATTTTAAATTGATTACTCATTCGGCTCAAAAAATAATTAACATCTCTTCTCAGAAGTACTTCAACTGGCAGTCACTAAATTGTAAAATCTTGTGGATTTACCTTTTTGTTGCTTGAAAAATAGGAAACGATTTAAAGTTTAAAAATAATTTTTTAGGTCGGTATTTTTTTTGAACTTCAACACTTTAAATATTTCTCTGTGTCTCAAAGTTAATTGTTAAAAAGAATCTCACTATTTCAATTTCTTTTAAGAATAATGATTTTGCTAGCTTTAACTTTTTTCCTTAAATTATTGTCTTCTAGAATTCTGATATGAATTATTTTCAAAATGTTGCTAAAAGGTTCGCATTTTTCAGAATATAATTTACTTTATTTTGTAACATTAAATAAGTCTAGAATTTCAAAACATTCTCCTGCTTTTCAATAAAATTCGTATAAACAATGCAGCTAATAACAAATAAGTCAACCATTTTTAATAAACTTTGCATAAGGTATGAAACTGAAGTGAACTAAGAGGTTAACATTTTCTGAACCAACAACTACCTTTTTTTCTTTTTACCATTGCTACAAGAATAGTTTTATCGGAAAAATATTCCTATTTACTCTCCAAATGGTAAGACAAACTCTTCTGGAGCAGTAATTGTCAACGATTATAGGGATCGTAATTTTGCTTATTTGACACACTCATTCATAAAAGCTAATGTCTGGTACTGATAAAAGGGAGTAAATTTATCGAGAGAGTGGAAAGTTTTAACTCATTAGTAAGTGAACGCAAGTAAAATAATAGTCATATGAGCTTTATTTTTTGTTCATCCATTTGTTACTTAAGTTTTCGATCCGAGGCAAATTGATACTTTTGTGAAAAGATGCTTTTATCTGTGACCCGGTTTACTCTCTTAAGAGATTGTCAACCATTTGTTCTTTCATTTCTTTAAGAGAACATTCCCAAGAGTAAATTGATAAGAAATATGTTTATCACATTCATAATTTCATATTAAAAAGGAGAATGTTTCGTCTCAAAGCATTTTAATTGCTTTAAGACTAAACCTTGAGTTAATATTTAATTAATGGCAATATAATTACACATACATAGCATATGTGTAATTCTGTTGTAAAGTATACATTTTTTCTTTGTTTATTAAAAGTTGTTTGGTTAATGTCAACTGTTAAACTATTCTATAGTTCTAACATCAACCAAAGCAATCTGCCTGGCAGAGAGTCAAGAAGAATCCATTTATGTCCAAGGGAGGGAGGAAGAGGAATTGGTACATGGAATATGCCGTTTCTGGTCTCGTTTTATTTCATTTAGCATACTTGATTTATTTTGAAAGGATGCTATATACAAGTTTATAAATTTAGTTGCTTTCAACAACCCGAGAAGCAATCATCCTGATTCGCATGCTAATAAACGCACCTGCAAAACGAACTTCCTTAAAGTTCGAAGGGATTCGTCCTTTTCTCTCATGCGTAGAAGCGTCCAAATATTTTAGAACTCCATGGTCGAACTGTAATAAATATCGGTAGGGTTGACGTCAGAATGGCGATAAAGCGACATTTCTCGCCAAGTCATTAACAAATGTCACCATACTTACATTCATGGACGATAGATTTGACACCTAAGATATTTTTAGGATATATTTTTGTCTGTTTGTCTTATGTTTAAAAAAGTGTAGAATCAAATAGTTTTATGTATTTACAAAATGTATGGAACATTCTATTAGAAATAAGAATCTATTTTCTACAAGTGCACCGATGCTAGAATTCTGTATTCATATAGCACCAGACATAAATTAACAAGAGCAACTAAAAGTCAAATCGCATCGTGACACAAGCTTCTAAACACCGATTTGCATTTCTGTTCTGATAAATATTGTTGATGCTGCAATTGAAAATTTCAAATGTTTTTTTCCGATTTTGGGCTGAGGAATCATACATTATCTTCTTCTATTTCAGAAAGGAGCTCTTGAGTGAAAAAAAAAGAAAAAAAAAAGCAATCTCTTGTGATTGAAGATTATGTAAAATAAATTCTCTCTAACGTTTCAAAAATATACCTTACTGAAATACTCTTGACTAGATTGATTTTAACATTGTTCTTATGCAAAATCAACACATATAAATATATAAATTTCTACTTTTGGAATAATTGGATTTGGACCGTAGACATGGCTGAGTTCAGACTATTTTAAAATTAAAGTGTTAGCGCTTATTTTGCTTTAAAACATTGGTATGTACAGTTTAATACGCGTAAAAAGTTTGTATACATGTTGTTTATTTTTTATTTTATTATTATTATTATTATTATTATTATTATTATTATTATTTCACTTTTATCTACCGTTTTATATTTCGCACATCATTATTTCCTGAACTGAAGCGTGTAAGAGGTTAAACTTTTGAAGTTTATTTTAAAACAGTCCTCTTCTTCTATATTCTCCATAAAATTTCACAAACAAATTATTCTTAAATTAGTTTCAGCCTTTGTTGAATTATTTATACTGAAAATTTGTTTCCGAAGATAATGTTATGGTGTCGTAACTCATAATCCTAAAAAGAAATTTCGGAGCCTCGTCAGATTTCGAAGAGCGATATCGCAAAGCGGGGGAATCACTACTAATTCAGATCTGATTTCTTTAACAATATATTTTAATCCATTAATATTACATGATATTTATAGAAATACATCTGAGCATCCGTTCATGAAAGAAAATTTTATTGAAAAATTTAGTTACATTAATTGATTAATTTACTTTTAACCTCATTTATCAGTTCACTGCAGATAAGGGGTGAACTGATACAATGTTTGAATTTGTTGATATGCCTTTTTATAAAGCTGTTTGATGACACTTACCTGTACGTCGGATGACTTTTGCAACAGCTGAACATCTGAGCAGTAAGTTCAATAATCGCGTGATTAGTGGTTTTGGTGATGTTAAGTGGTCTGCGTGGAGCTGTGATTAAACGCCCCTAGGATTTTCTTTTTGTGGCAAGCAGTTAAATTTAAATATTGAAGTTACGCTGACAATTCAGGCACTTAAGCACATTATAGTTGGAACTTGTCGTGAAATAAGACTTCACACCATCAAAAACTACTGCAACATTGAGTTGAGATGCTGCAATACTGCAATAAATCGAGACACAGCCATTTAAATACAATTTTATTCCTTAATTATCGGAAGGATTGCTCTTTTTAATAGAGAATAAAAAATTGAAAAGAAATGAACGATACTATCTTTTTTACTAGGTACGTAAATTATACGTAATCATTAGTGTCCTTCTCAATTTTTTTTTGACATCAAATACCACTCACGTAATTGTTGTTAATTACCCTATCTGATTTTTGTTTCTTGTAGATATCTCCCAATAGAGACATTAGCACATTAAAATTTTGAGAAAAATATCGAAACATTCGTTAATTATAGAACGTGCTACTCTAATGAGTGAAATTTTGAGCTTGCACTTGAGGCGATTTTAACACCAGTGTTATTTAAACCATCTGATGGGTCCTTTGCTGTTTAATCTACATTGCAGAATGAACGTGTATAGCAATTTGAAATACTACTCCCCTCTGTTAATAAAATAGGATATTATTCCACATAATTCTTTTAAAAGCATTTTGTCTTGATGTCATTGGTTTAGACTTGATATTACGTGAACTAGAGATTCAAATAACGCATCAACGACTTCTCAGATTACCATTTTGATGGCAGGACATTATACGCAGAGTATGTTTGCATTTAGGAAATAGGTAGCCAGGATAACATGAGCACCATAAAATCTCTGTGAGAAATATTAGGTTATTAAAGGACGTAACTTCAAATACTTTGATTATAAAATTTGTAAGTGTTTCTTCAAGATTTACTTCTTTATTGGCGTAGAAACGTACTTTATTTGTTACGTTAAAGGATATGTTTAAGAAGTTCCTTTTTATTTGTATTTGCATGAAACATTACGAAAAATGTATGGCGTTTGTAATCCAGACTATATGTCTCATTTTTGAATGAAATATAATACCGCAGTTTTACAGCACGTACTTATGTAATTCCGTGATAAACTGAATATTGGAATACTAACTCGAGTAAGCCGCCTAATGTGATCCTTGACAGGATACTACAACAAATTAGTTCATTTAATTTCGCGATAAACTGAGTATTAGAATAATAACTCGAGTAAGCCGCCTAATATGATGCTTTAGAGCAGGGGTCTCCAAACTTTCCAGCCTTAGGGCCATATTGATTACCCTACAACATAATTATTCAACATAAAAATAGATTACTTCAGTAAACTTAATTAAATTTGCTATAAAAAATAAATATGTTCTCTAGAAGGAGTTTTCTTTCAAGTATGCTAGCTCTCCGCGGGCCGGACAAAATCTGTCCGCGGGCTGGATGTGGCCCTCGGGCCGTAGTTTGGAGACCCCTGCTTTAGAGGATCCTACAACAAATTAAAAAGAGGAGTAAGATCATTTTAAAAATAAAACTAAATAAGGATTCAGTTATTCTTTTTGTCTTTTAGTAATTTAAATTAAATAAAGAAAGTAAAAGTAGCAGTATATCTATACCATTAAAACCTGCCCGCGTCTGTCTGTGTGTGTCTGTCACCTCATCTCCTCGAGAACGGGCGGCAGTGCGACGTCGTGGCGGGCACCGTCGGATTCGGAATTTTCCGGGGAAGCCATATCGCCCGGTCTCATCCGTGTCGAGCTTTAATTGGCGGAGATATTAATTAAAAACGCAATTTTTTGCAAGTTTTATTTTATTTTTGCATTGTGGCATCGTTCCAACAATGTATAACACAGCAGTTGCCGTTTGAATTAAAACCAATGCAGTTGTTGCCATTTTTGTAACAAATCAACAATACTAATAATCAATGTTTCTCTAGCATTTTGAGTGAGGCTTCGCTGAATTTAATAAATAAAATAATGTACGCGAATTTAATCCTTCAAATTTTTTTCATTTATTTATCGTCTGAGCTTTTTATTATATTTCTTAGAGTGGCAGCTCTCTTTTTTTTTTCAGTTTCGTTAGAACTGTTGTTTTTTGAGGCATATCCTTGAGAATAGCAAATAAACTCGAATATTTATGTGACCTGAAATGGTCGTAAACAAACAAACAAACAAACAAACTGTTGTTTTGAAAAGCATTAAAATTTTCAAAGTTCTTCCGATTTGATTATCTTGGATATAATTTGATTACATAGTAAATAATATTTTTATTTTACAGATTATAACTTTGTTTTACAGATTCGTAAGAATATGTTTTCCGAAATTCTTATATGTTTATTTATTCAGTTTTATTTATTCAGTTTATTTATTCAGTCAAATATTTAAATCAAATATTCAGTCATATTATTAAATTTTGATTGAGCATTTATTTATATTTTATTTAATATCACTTTGAGTTGCTTTAAAAATGTGAATTTATTACAGTTATTTTTCTCAAAGTTCTTCCGATTTGATTATCTTGGATATAATTTGATTACATAGTAAATGATATTTTTATTTTACAGATTATTATAACTTTGTTTTACACATTGGTAAGACTATTTTTCCCGAAATTATTGATATGTTTAGTTTTGAAATTTCGTTAGAGCTTTTTCTTTCAAAAGCGTAAAATTTTGAAAGTTCTTATCTTGAATATTGATATATATTTTGATGATATAGTACTTGGATATTAATATATATTTTCATGATATAGTAAATAATATTTTTATTTTACAGATTATTATAAGATTATTTTACAGATTATTTACAGTAAACTTTATTTTACTACCTGTTAAATATCTTTTTGACTTTATGTGCATTTAGTTTTTCGACATTTATTTACATCCTGATTCTCATAAATATCAATTTAGTATTTGATATATATAGTATACTGATTCAATTTAGTATTTGCAATAATAAATTTAATCCTTCTTTCTTTTTAATTTATTTATCAACTGCTATCTAACAAAAACTATTTTTCGTATTTTAACGGGGACTTTTAAATTAATTGTCCTTATTTTAATGCAACTCTTTTGCATTTCTCTATTATTATTAATCTATTATTAATATCGGTCCGGGTCTGTATGGCTGTGTATGTATAGATAATAAAGTTTTTCAATGCTGTGTTGTATTTAAGCTCGCGCAGCGCCGGGCGTACAACGTTTCTTAACAAAAATCGAACGCCAAAAAAAAAAAAAAAAAAAACCTACTTTTTACGAGCATTGTACTTAATTAATCTATGGTTTTTAGGGATTGTTGCTCCTATTTAGGATCGCGCGAAGGCCATTGCTCATTAATATCGGTCCTGGTCTGTATGTCTGTGTATGGATAGTAGATAATAAAGAATTTCAATGCCGTGTTGTATTTAAGCTCGCGCCCTCAATTTATTATTTTAGCCCGTGCAACGCCGGGCGGCACGCCTAGTATACTATTAAAATCTGTCCGCGTCTGTCTGTGTGTGTGTGTGTCTGTCACCTCATCTCCTCGAGAACGGGCGGCGGTGCGACGTCGAGCTGGGTACCGTAGGATTCGGAATTTTCCGGGGAAGCCATATCGCCCGGTCTCATCCGTGTCCGGCTTTAATTAGCGGAGACATTAATTAAAAGCGCAACTTTTTGCAAGTTTTATTTTAGTTTTACATTGTTGGCATCGTTCCAACAATATATAATACAGTTGTCGTGTGAATTAAAATCAATGCAGTTGCAACTGTTGCAAACAATGTCAACAATACTAATATTTAATGTTCCTCTAGCATTTTGAGTGAGGCTCCGCTGTATTTGCTCTCTGTTAAAAATTTAATCCTTCTATCTTTTTAATTTATTTATCGTCTGCTATCTAATAAAGACTATTTTTCGTATTTTAACGGGGACTTTTATAGATTGTTTTAATTATTCTGAATGCATGAAACGCAAATATCGTAAAATCAAAATAATTAATTGTCCTTATTATAATGCGAATTTTTAAAATTTCTCTATTATTAATATCGGTCCGTGTCCTGTATGTCTGTGTGTGGATAGATAATAAGGAATTTCAATGCCGTGTTGTATCTAAGCTCGCAACAATTAATGTACTCGATATTAATCTTTCTTTCTTTTTAATTTATTTATTTATCGTACGCGCTTTTTGTATATTTCTTAGAGTGGCAGCGATCATTTTTTCCAGTTTCGATAAACTATTGTTTTGAAATTTCGTTAAAATTTTTGCTTTAAAAGCATAAAATTTTGAAAGTTCTTATCTTGGACATTAATATATATTTTGATGATATAGTAATTAATATTTTTATTTTACAGATTATTATAACTTTGTTTTACACATTGGTAAGACTATTTTTCCCGAAATTATTTATATGTTTAGTTTTGAAATATCGTTAGAACTATTTCTTTGAAAAGCGTAAAATTTTGAAAGTTCTTATCTTGAATATTGATATATATTTTGATGATATAGTACTTGGATATTAATATATATTTTGATGATATAGTAAATAATATTTTTATTTTACAGATTATTATAAGATTATTTTACAGATTACTTACAGTAAACTTTATTTTACTACCTGTTAAATATCTTTTCGACTTTATGTGCATTTAGTTTTTCGACATTTATTTACATCCTGAATCTGATAAATATCAATTTAGTACTTGATATATATAGTAGACTAATTCAATTTAGTATTTGCAATAATAAATTTAATCCTTCTTTCTTTTTAATTTATTTATCAACTGCTATCTAACAAAAACTATTTTTCGTATTTTAACGGGGACTTTTAAATTAATTGTCCTTATTCTAATGCACTTCTTTTGAATTTCTCTATTATTATTTCTCTATTATTAATATCGGTCCGAGTCTGTATGGCTGTGTATAGATAGATAATAAAGTTTTTCAATGCCGTGGTGTATTTAAGCTTGCGCAGCGCCGGGCGTACAACGGTTTCTTAACAAAAATCGAGCGCCAAAAGAAAACTACTTTTTGGGAGCAATTTACTTAATTAATCTATGATTTTTAGGTACTGTTGCTCCTATTTAGGATCGCGCCCAGGCCATTGCTCATTAATATCGGTCCGGGTCTGTATGTCTGTGTATGGAAAGTAGATAATAAAGAATTTCAATGCCGTGTTGTATTTAAGCTCGCGCAGCGCCGGGCGTACAATGGTTTCTTAGCAAAAATCGAACGCCAAAAGAAAACTACTTTTTGGGAGCAATGTACTTAATTAATCTATGATTTTTAGGGACTGTTGCTCTTATTTAGGCTCGCGCGAAGGGCATTGCTTATAATATCGGTCCGGGTCTGTATGTCTGTGTATGGATAGATAATAAAGAATTTCAATGCCGTGTTGTATTTAAGCTTGCGCAGCGCCGGGCGGCACGCCTAGTGTATTACATAATTGTTGACAAACAAACATAAAATATTGTAACTGTTTAACTTATAATTATTTACGAGCATGATTTTTTTATTAATTATCAGCAATAATTTACGCAAAACAATAATTCGGTTATGATTACTGCAATTCAAACCAAAATTTAGAAAATTTTAGGTGGCATTCAGTATGGGATACTCTGCAAAAGTTCGGTATCTTTACTTGAATGCAGTTGCGAACTATTTGTGTATTAAACACCTTAATAAAAAAGTAAATGTAGTTATGTTTTGATTCAATGAAAAACAATATTTTAGTCCATGTGGTGATTTTATGTTTTAAAGGCCGATTGAGCATCAATTAATTTTATGGATTAGTTTTGTACAGTGTTCTGCAGGAGAGCCATTTTACTAAGGACCCTTAAGAATACTTTGAAGGCAACAATAAACTCAACATTTTTTCTACGTCGGCACTAAAAAACTAAATGTGCTTAAGTGTTCATGAAATATAACATTTTTGTTCAGAGAAAGTATTTTGCTTTAATCTCCACACATCCAAGTTAAACTTTAATGTCACATTTCAAAATGTTTTCCTTAATTGGTTCTGAACACATGGAAAAGTACTGAAAAAATGTTAAAAAAATTATCTTGGGTGTTATTTCGAAGACAAACTCTATAACAACCAATAAATCGAAATCTATCAATAATCTCAATTTAACGAGTTGTTCTTGCACAGTATAGGGTAATTGTTAATGTCACAAAACATAAACCATTAACCTCTTCAGACCCTAGAACTAAGCACAAATTGGTTCTCTGATTTAAAAAATGATTTCAAAACAAAATAACTAAAAAAATTGTTTGAACTTTAATTAATAATTAGTTTAAATAATAATTAATGCCCAATTTCCATGTTTTCCATGTTTAAAACGAAGTAAACTATCCGTTGAATATTTTCAAAAACAATTGGGTGTTTTAGCTTTCAAACTGCACAAACAGTAATTAATAAACAGTATTTTGAAATGTACCCAATTGGGTACATTTGGAATGAAGAGGTTAAGAATAATTATTAATGATAATCTATTCTAAGTTGAAAAGTTTTCGCTAATTCTCATTTCAAATGAAGTGATTTTGAGAGTCATTGACCCAATGTCCTACAGCTGACAGTACGCCATTTTCATTTGAAACATAAACACTCTATGAATAAAAATATTATCAATGAAAAACCTTTTTTCAGTAGTGCCCATCTACGAACAAGGGCATTAATTGATTCTGAGCAATATTGACGCCTGTTATTTACCTTGGCGGCATTTTTGGAAAGTGTTGTTTAGTGGAGCGTAGTTAGCGTAGAGAAAAGGTTCAGTCAACTTTAGAGTCATAAATGTATATGCTTTTAAATAAACCACATTCATTATTATAAATGTGAATTCTTAAAAAATAACAAACCTTTTAAAATGAGCAAACACTATGTCATTTTGTCTTAGAAAACGTGTATTTACCTATTTTCTAATGCAAATAGTTATAGTACTAAATTAGACCCTATTCATTGTAGATTCTAAAGTCGATGTAGGGTGATGTTCTTGACAAAACGGGGAAATTATGCTGATTGATATGGTTTACTGCAAGGAAATGTTAATATTGCACGAGAATATCTCAAAGGATAATGACAATTTTTTTTAAAAATAAGTTAATTATCATTTCTTTCTATATTAAAGAAATGCAATGTAAATATTATTTAAGAAATACTGCTGCGAGTGCGAAAATTATTTTCACATTAATACTACGATGAGAGCTATTACGCTTCAGTGAATCTGCATTACCATTGTAAAATACGTTAGGGGGGGGGGGGGTGATATTTTAAGGGTTTTCTTCAAGTTACTTTTTTTTTTTCAAAAATGATTAAAGATTGTAGTTTTCTATTTTTGAAGTTTTAAAAGTCACTTTCCACTATCTATAGAATGTAGTCTCACTTCAAGTGAAAAATAAAAGATATTTTTGTGACACACATTTTATTACTTGCTGCATGATTTTGCATATACTCCATAGCAAAAAAGTTCTTACATAAAATCTAATTTTTCATTAAGTTTTATACTTTATATTTCATAAATATATATTGAGCAAGTTTTAAAAATATTCCCTGGATTATATCTACAATTTTACTCTTTAGTAATTTCAGCTTTAATGTATTTAATGAATAACATAAATATTTAATGAATAAAACTTTGTTTCGATTAATGTCACTTATTTTAGGAATTTATTGATTAATATTTATTATTTTTGAAATTTTCATATGCAACAGGGCTATTAATGTTTAATGTATTTATCATGTTACTATTTAATTGTTATTGAATTGGGAAGAACATATTAATTGAATTATTAAACCTATAATGTGGTAATTATTATCACTAAACTATGCATTAGCGATAAAACTAATATGCTTAAAATTAATTTGACTGATTAATACTTTCAGACAGTTACCGATATTAATTTCGCATGCAATTAAGCAATACAGCGTTATGTTCTGTGAATGTATTGGGATTTTGCTCCTAATTTGCAGTTAGATATCCTTTGAAAGCAAAATTGATTTAGATCATTTGTGACCGATGACATTTCCGTTCCTTTGAAGTGCACTTTAGTGACTTTACAGTCCCATTTCGTTTAATAGTATCTAAAATACTCTTATTTTTTGGGCTGCTAAAATTTTCAACCTTAAAGGCAGCGCGGAAACTTTGAATACCTATCGTTAGTGTAAAAAATAATAAAGCTCTGAGTTGAAATTTTTTGTCGTCTCAATCGGGCTAAAGTTTCGAACATTGAAATTTTTCTTCTCCAATGAGCTGCACTCAGCTTACTGCCTTTGCAGACCTAGTGTGTTTCATAGAAATTCGTACCCTCTCTTTCAGCGGCACCGGAAGGAATGTGGTACCATCATCACATGACAATTTCGACATCCAGTTTCTTCACCTGAAAAGTAAAGCACCTGGACCCTGTTGATGTAAAATTGCACTAGGAATTTAGATTAGCCGAGAGTATCTAATCCAAATGGCTGCTCAATTTATTTTTTACATGCCGCATAATGATACGACATTGGCGCAGAAGATTTCTTGCATCTTGAAAATCCGTCGACAGAATCAGGTTCGAGCCTGCGAATTTGGTTGATCGAAGTCCGTGCCTTACCACAACGCCACCGTGACAGCCTATTGGACAAAAAGTGCTTAGAAATTCGAAATTAATTAAAAATGTGTTTTGTAGATTGGTTTTCGGTAGTGCTTAAAAATTATTACTTGAAAAAGAAAATAACAACAGAAGTTTAGAAGTGTAGCTTAATATCTGTCTGCGGTTTCAACGGCACCGAACCTGGGGATATTTGCTGTTTTGGGGGCTTTTCAATCTACGTCTACGACTGCATTGAAGTGGTTTTAAACTTACAATAAGCAGTCATTATTGACTTATCGAGAATTGGCCTCAATTTAAAAGAAATTCCCTCCACTGTTTGAGGCTTTTATTTTGACGAGTGGGACAATAAACAATAGAAACACTAGCATTTCCAAAAAACCAATTGAGGACAATATTTCAGTAAAATATCAGAGGCTGGTTCTACATACATTGACATGAAGATTTGCTAGTGGATCTAGTAGTCTGGATGGTAACAAACCATATTTACAAATGCTAAAACGAAACGTTGGTGGATGATTTTAGCAATCTTATAGTATAGTGATGTAACAGTGCAATCGTTAACACTGGATTATTTAACGGTATACTTCTCAGAAGTGAACTGAATTTGCAGAAACTAATGCAATTCATTATTAATTGCGCCCCCCCCCCCCATTATAGTTTCTACAAATCATATTCAGCATTCTTTACGGCAACTGAAAAATACCTAGCATTGGCATTAAGCTCACAGTCCTAGACAAAGCTAAATAATACATTTGTCAGAAATTAATTTCACTTTTAGAAATCTCCATCGAAGTAAATATAGATTTCTGTGTTTCGTTTCTTCGAATCATTTGTTGCATAAGATAATTTTCTTTCAGAGAATGTAACGCAAACTTCATATTTCGTCGATTTTTGATATGTGAGGAAATGCGATTGAAGGAGATTCCCTTATTGTAAAAATGTGCAAAATTCTTGCTTTTGTTGCCAGCCTTAGATCGTCCAAACCGTCAATCCTTATGGATATGGACTGTTATGCATTGATGGAAAGAAAAGAGGATTTAAGAATAGAAGACTTTACGTTACGAAATATTTTTAAAAAGCTGAAGTTGGTTTTCATTCACGTTTCTCTTCTCTTTTTTTTTTTGGACCTTCTTGTTTTTAAAACAATTCGTAAAATTTCAAATTCCTAAAATAATTTGCTTTTGTTGCCTTGCTTCACAGAAGGAAAAATAAAGACAACTTTGCCTTTAAAGAATAACTATACATAAAATGAATACACTATAGAAATAAACTACTTGGATGAACGAATATTATTAGTAAGAGAGATAAAATATTACAATAACGTTTTTCATTTTGTTTCTAAATGCCATGTAGATATTTTACTTTCTGAAAACGTCTAGAAGACTTAGCCTTTAGAATAAAGAAAAGCTGTTTCTGAATCATGTTGTTTTATAATCGTGTAAAATAACTTATATTCTATATTTTTTGAAAGCTTAAGCAGGAAAGAAAAGACTTGTTTTTAAAAACTAATTTTAAATATTCCCTAAATTCTTTTAGAAATTAAAAAAAAGAAATGTACGCAAAATCGCCTGCTTTAAGCATATTAGTGAAGCTGTTACTTAAAAAAATCCACAAAAGTCAAAGAAAAATACACAGCTTATAAAATAATTTTCTGAAAAATAATGATTTTCAGAAATCTGAAGAAATTTGTGCATACCAAAATGTTGTATAAGATGTTTTCGAAGCCACGAAGGTAGAATTTTTTAAAGTAAGGGCAGTGAAATATTTGCCATAGCTTATGGTTAAATATCAGTTTGTACAGTCAGCGTGTAAGTACACTGTGTGGAAACGTAACTTTTTTTTTTGAAACGTGAGACCTTCGGGCTATAGATGTTGTGTCGGGGAGGGAGGGGGCGCATTCCAGAGGGATGGCTCTAATGTTTGGCTCCCAACCTTCGCCAATCGCCATTATGCATTCGAATGTCTGAAAAAATCATTAAAATTATCTGTAAAAGTCTACTATTCGAATAAATGTTCAGTGATTCGGAGTGGCAAGTATCTTCCTGGACTTGGCCCCTTGCGATTTTTCTTCCCCTCTTTTTTAAATACCTCCTTTTTGTCGATCGTCCAGTGACCCTACAACACCTGAAGGCCAACATCCAGGCTAAAATTGCTAACTGGGAAGGCCATGCTGGTAAGGATCATGACAAACGCTAGAAATCGGCTATCAGTGGGTAACAGGAGGCGTCCCTTATCTGGTTTGATTTTCAAAACTGCGTAAAACATAACTTTAGAGTTGTACCTACACTATGCAAAAATAACTTTATATTTTATAAAAGGGGTTTCATATAGTTTTGAAAAAAGGAAATTATGTTGCCGCATCCTGTACAATCAAATCACTTTCGCAAATAATAGACATATTTTTACTAAATTATTTAAAAAATTTAATATCTTGCTGAGCAAAAGGAAGTAATCCCAAGAGAAGGTAGCTTCATTTAAAGAAATTGTCTCTATTGTCATGTTTCACATTAAACAAACCAGCTATAAGTAGATTGAACAAGGTTTTGGTTATCCTTCGAACACTTGTAAGATTGATTATGATGATATAGCTCTATTTTTTGCTTTCTTTTAATGTATTTTATTACTTTTAATGTTAACTCCTGTGGTACATTAAAGAAATGAATTAGAATGAATTAGAATTTTTTTATTCCTATTAAATAAAATTTAAGCGATATTATTTGTTTTTCCGTGAATCAACTTTCAACATTTGAGCATTTCATAATTAGGTAAATGTCAATCTTAAACGCTCAATAATATCATTAGCATCATAATTTACATAGAAATATACATAACCAACATTTTTTACTTAAAAAAATACGCTAGGGCTATTTCTTGAAGGCAACTAACCTTACCTCTTTATGAAAGTATTAAAATATCGTTAATATTATTCCGTTTTCAAAAGACCCAACAAAAATAAAAAAAACTGTATCCTAACAATACCTTTGTTGTTCTTTGACTCGATTTGGAAGGTGTTATTGAATTTGCTTAATTATTTTTTCAATAATCGTTTATCCTAGACAGAAATACATGAACAGCTTTTGAATTTTTTTCTACTGGTTATTTGGAACACTCTTCTTCAACAGCTTTCAAACACTACACACACTCTCAGAAACGCATGCTAAAATTTCACGAAACTTTCATCGTATTTGACGAAAAGGCTTCGTGAAAAATGCTCCGAGTAAACCTTTCGTCAAATTGCCGAAATTTGTGTAGTAACTTTTTTAAGTCACGTGATCGTGCGAGGAAAGAATCGTTGTAAATGACGAAATTTTCTTGACGATTGAAGAATCGTCAAAAATGAGGATTCTATTTTTGAGAGTGCAACACAAAACAAGTAGCATGACGGAATCCAACGGATCCATTCAAGATTTATTACCAAAGCGTATCTGCAATGAAGAAACTTAAAAATATGGGGGTACACTTTTTATGAATAATGAAAAAAAAATAGGGGGTCGGACGGTGACAGTTTGGCCATTAATGAAACCAAAGTAGACATTTATTAAAAAAATTCAGGAAAACGAATGTGCGTGCAATTAATTTTACGCATTGACACAAGTAACATAAATAACACCTTACTTACAAATCAGTTTCTTATTAAACACTTTCTGAACGAAAACGCATTTAAATTCCTTCTTCTGTTACAATTGCCGCATTCAATGCCCAATACAAGACGTAACAAAGCTTCTGAATTTCTTCCATTTTGTTTGTCTGCCGAAATGATTTTGGAAGACATTTTCCTTAAGGCGGATTACACAGAATATGTTTGTGTGTTGTTGACTGCCCTTCAATCGTCAAAACCACAGAAGCTTTAGGGCATAAATGATTCGTATAGATCGGAAAGAAGATTTGTTAAACAAAGATTACATTCACCGTTTGAGAAGTTTGTTGCAAAACTTGCGTTTTCCAAAGACACAGCTAACGCGAGTTTTCTCCACTCCGTCTTCTTTGTTTATTTTATGAAACATTTTGTGAAACGACGATAATATTTTATTGCTAAAACCAAACGACACTAATAGGTAAATCATAATATACCATGACCATTATAATATTGCTCAAATTTAAGAAAAAAAGACAAAATATTTATAAAAACTGTTATTTATCTAATGTTTTGTAATGGTAATTATCGACAATCGCAACTTTAAAACCATCAACGAACACAGGTCCTGGTAAATTGATTGCTCGGACATCAAAGAAATGCAACGAGGCATTGCATAGAAACCTTGGCTAACATTAAACTGCTTTCATTGCCTGTGTATAGTATTTTTAAATTGAGAATGCAAATTGTTTTTGTTTTTTTTTCAGTCTGTTTTTTTTTTTTTTTGGAGCCAAGTAAAAGCATTATGATATGTATTTCGAATTTTCGAATTTAAGACTCAAGTACATCCATTAGATACAAATCTGGCTAGTTCTTTTCTCTCTTTCTTTTGTTCCGTGTTATATATATCACCTACACATTCTTACACATATAATTGTTGAGTTGTAAATGTTTTTAAAACTGTATACATGAATTTTCTTTGAAAACGAGGCTTTAAAGTAATTCATGATGATATGGCACAGGTTTTTTTTCTTTTCCTCTTGGGTTAATAGTAAGAGAGATTTCCTTCTATGCGAGTTGCGAAAACTAAAGATGGTAATCTAAAATATTCCCTAAACTTGCTTTTTACAATTTCTGTTAAAATTGACGATAATAAATAGTAGTTTCTGAGAATTAGTTTATACTGTTTAAAGAGGTTTTATACTTCGTCCATCGGAATGTAATGTTTGTTTAGATATTTATGAGAGTCATTTTAACCTATTCACAAATAACAATGCGACCTACTCGCATTAAGTTGCTACAGCATTCAACTAGTAAGATGAACTCAGCTTGCGAATTCGTTCGCAATGCCCCGTATAAATGCATTCAATATAATTCAGAATCTAACTAATAGATGGAGCTTAAATGTCTTCTCTAACGAAGCACACATCATGAAGTTTGAATGATTTCTTTCTTGGATGTCATGGTTTCTTTTGTTTTCTTTGACGATGTCGACAAGCGGGAGCTCACAACCGTAGGGTTTCAATCCAAAGATCACCATTATGCTAATAAAGTGCTTCACTGCTTTACCAAAATATATGCAATGGCCAGTTGGCATGGTAAACTGAGACGAAAGAGAGAGAAAAAAAGGTGTCTACTACTCAAGAGGATAAAAAAGTGAAAGTTCATAGCAGTGTAAAAAATGTGGTGCTGCTCTATATTAAGAAGACTGTTTTGGATGTTTAACATAAACCATATTCAAAATTGCTGCTAGCTGACATGTACTTAAATGCCATGTAATAATAGTCCAGATTTAAAATGATAATTTGGACATTTACCTTTGCTGATAGTTTTTATCCATCTTTTGTGTTATTATCATGCTCATACAACTCACTGGTGGCTATTTATTGTGATTTCAGAGCAACTAGAATACGATAAGAATAAGTTTAAAACTACTAAGCTTTGATGCATTAACTGTGTCGTCACTGACATTAATTATGTGATTTCAAATGATCTCAAAATATCTTGTTTTCAGATAGCAATATTTATTCAGCATTAAAAAAAGTGCGTAATTTTTAGGAATTTTTCTGTTATGACATATATATTTCCCCAAATACACTAAAGAAATTATTCAGTTTAAATTTTAAATTTTCAGTAGTGATAACTTACGCAAATTTGACACTTTTCCGAACATTTTTTATGGTAAAAAGGGCCTCAAAAGGTTTCCCATGCAATAAAAGTTTTATAAATCCTTAGAGTACGGATTCCTTTTTGAAATTCGAAGAAATTTGCATTTAATGGACTAGTGTACAGCAATATACGGAGTCTCAGAGGTAGCATTTCTTTTAGGAAAGCCAACTGAAATATCAGACATGGATGGCAGTTAATAGATATTTCGCATGCACTAGCTGTAATTTTATGCTTTAAATCAATAGCAAAGTAAGGGAATGAGTTCAAAGAAGTGTTTAAAAGGTGGAATCCGAGTTGAACAATAGTAATCAATCCTGAGGGAGGAGAACTTTGAGAGAGAGTAAGTTTCTTGATTTCCAGCTTTCGCTTTAAAAGTGTCTTTCATCGGCAGTTTTGAGCAAACATTGGGATTGTCTTTTGGGTATTTGTGGAAGATTGATCCAAATGATTTTCCATTACAATCGACGTTGAATACAAGAAAGAAACGGTTTGGAAGTTGTTTGATGGTTGTTTAACTTTTGCGGTTCCACGGGGAAAACCAAGCTGAGGAGCGTGAGGAAGTACTTTGTTTAAATAAATTAAGTTTGACATGAAACACAAGTATATATTTTGTTAATTTAAAATAAAGTTTTGAATAATGTTTATAACATCATTTTTCAGTTGCAATAGATAAACTAGTGTTTAATCCGTACACAACACAAACTTTTGAGAAATTAGGTGCTGTGCATGAAAGGCATTAACTGAGATACATTAAAATACATTTTGAGTTAGCTTCATGACACAGTAGTGCTTCAGAAAAATTCATCCAAATTCACAGCGTTGATACATAATATAAATGCACAGCGGTTTTAAAGATTAACAACTTAAATAACGCTCAAATTGTCCAAACAAATAATCTAAATAGCTATTTCGAGACTCTAATGGAGCCTCTTCATCAGTGCAGGAAAGAAAAAAGCTCATCACAACAAGACAGTCGTTCTTTTCACAACTTTCTTGCTGTGTGTTGAGCACTTTTCATTGATGTATTAATGAAGATGTTTATTGTAGCTTCGAAATTGCTATTTGCGTTGTTGATCTGGATAATTTATCTACTCTGCTTTTTCCTAGTACTCTTATTTTAGCACAAAACATGTTTTGATAATTTGTCTTCTGTGAGAGTGTGCCACCTCACATTTCAACTTTTTTTGTCTTGCGCTTTGCTTCTTCGCAAACGCACCGCATACCCCCCCCCCCCCCTTATGCTTTAAGGAAGGAATGAGTCGCCGACTGTACGAAAATTTGCAGAACGTAGGACAAATGTTCATAATTCTTTCCTTCTCTTTTCAAGCGTGACGATTCACACCTGGTGTGCATCCAAGGTCATTCAAAGCCTTGATTAAGCTTTCTTGTTCCGTCTCCAATCTTTCTAGAATGTTCGTTTACCGTTGCACTGTGTGTGACGTAGTGCCTCGTTTGAACGTGATCGCACTCTCATTGGTCAACAAGTTGACTCGCCCAGCATGCAATTCAGCAACGCTGCTGAAAATATTCGGAAAAGTTAGTAGCGTCTTTTCGTAAAAATGCGAAGGACGTGAAAAAAGAGGTGCCTTTTTCCCGAAACAAAAGAGGAGGATTCCCCGTATTGAGTTGGCCTGCCAAAAACATAATGTGCTAAGTATTCGTTTTAATACCAAATATTCTGCTTTTAAATTAAATTGTGTAATACCCATGTCTTCTTTTAAATTTTACTGTGCTAAAATTTGGGTCAATGCATGGTTGCCGTTATGCCACCTTTGCATCAGTAAGCTGTTCTTACTGTTTTAAGAAAATGAATCTTTGATTAAACATTTAAAAGTGCCTTCCACTCAGTATTTTACTTACTGACAAGTTCTTTATTTATGAAATAAAGTATTTGGCTTTGATTGGAATAAGTTTTCCATTGTTCTGACCCCAACGGCCAAATACAGTAAGAGCATTTTCGTAGCCTTGTATTTCTGAATGAACTGAAATGTTGGAATTCGTACGCATTGTATTCCTGGTCATTCAGGAAGAGATTCATTAACTCGATCAGATTAATGAGCATTTATATTCCGGAAGTGCCATATGTATATTTCCTGTGCCATAATTAGTGTGTCAATATGCTGTCTTAATTAGTGCGATAGCGCATTAAAAAAAAAAAAAGAAAAGAAAACTTGTTAATGTATGACTTGATTTTACTAGTCATTTGAAGCGGTAAAATATTTGGCGTCCAGGGGACATTTACTTTCTCCCCTCCAAATTTAAAAAAAAGTGAGTTTCTGTTTTGCCGTTAGTCATAGGGGAGAAAGTAAAAGTCCCCTGGACGCCAAATATTTTACCGCTTCAAATGACTAGTAAAATCAAGTCATACATTAACAAGTTTTCTTTTCTTTTTTTTTAATGCGCTATCGCACTAATTAAGACAGCATATTGACACACTAATTATGGCACAGGAAATATACATATGGCACTTTCGGAATATAAATGCTCATTAATCTGATCGAGTTAATGAATCTCTTCCTGAATGACCAGGAATACAATGCGTACGAATTCCAACATTTCAGTTCATTCAGAAATACAAGGCTACGAAAATGCTCTTACTGTATTTGGCCGTTCGGGTCAGAACAATGGAAAACTTATTCCAATCAAAGCCAAATACTTTACTTCATAAATAAAGAACTTGTCAGTAAGTAAAATACTGAGTGGAAGGCACTTTTAAATGTTTAATCAAAGATTCATTTTCTTAAAACAGTAAGAACAGCTTACTGATGCAAAGGTGGCATAACGGCAACCATGCATTGACCCAAATTTTAGCACAGTAAAATTTAAAAGGAGACATGGGTATTACACAATTTAATTTAAAAGCAGAAAATTTGGTATTAAAACGAATACTTAGCACATTATGTTTTTGGCAGGCCAACTCAATACGGGGAATCCTCCTCTTTTGTTTCGGGAAAAAGGCACCTCTTTTTTCACGTCCTTCGCATTTTTACGAAAAGACGCTACCAACTTTTCCGAATATTTTTAGCAGCGTTGCTGAATTGCATGCTGGGCGAGTCAACTTGTTCACCAATGAGAGTGCGATCACGTTCAAACGAGGCAGTACGTCACACACAGTGCAACGGTAAACGAACATTCTAGAAAGTTTGGAGACGGAACAAGAAAGCTTAATCAAGGCTTTGAATGACCTTGGATGCACACCAGGTGTGAATCGTCACGCTTGAAAAGAGAAGGAAAGAATTACGAACATTTTTCCTACGTTCTGCAAATTTTCGTACAGTCGGCGACTCATTCCTTCCTTAAAGCATAGGGGGGGGGGGGGGAGGGGGTATGTGGTGCTTTTGCGATGAAGCAAAGCGCAAGACAAAAAAAGTTGAAATGTGAGGTGGCACACTTTCACATCTTCTATGAAGAGTTCAGTTTGCTAAATTCTTCCACAAGAGGAAAATATACTGTACAGGTGAAGAAAATTTAGATTCTTCCTCCCCCCAAAAGAAAAAAAAAAGTTTAATTGTCACCAGTAAAACTATTAATCGTTTGCTTTCGTAATTTAAGCAGCAGTGTTATAAAAAAACCCTATGTTCATAATACATGCATGCAGCTATTACATGTATCGAATATACCAAGAAACATTACAGATTCTTGTATATATTTATATATATACATCAAAAAGCCTGTATTTTATTTGTATTACAAAATTAACCTTTCACAATTTACGATTTTTTTTTACAATTTCATTGGCATGATTTTATGATAAATTGAAATATATCAGCTGGTTTCATTCTTCAGCTTATAGAGCAAGGGAAAAATTAAGCACCGAAGTCAGTATGTTTACTTAAATTGCGTTGCAATTTTCATTCCTTCTTTTCACAAAAATAATTGAATAAATTTTGAACATGGTTTTGTTTTCTCGTTTTGCCTTTATGAAAACTTGGTTTTAGTGACCCCCTTTATGGAGACAATGTTATAAATTCAAGAAATTCTAGTCCCTTTATTCGCCTATACACTTTAAAATGTAGAGACACAACGTCCCTTGGCTATAGTGACAAAACTACTCCGGTTCCTTGAATGACGTTACAATAGAGTTCCACTGTATCTACGTTTCATTAATAACATTCGCAGTTGCTATTGCAAATTAAAGGTAATTTTCTTGAGCTTAAGCTCCTCACGAAAAAATAATTAAGTATGTTTTTGTACTGATCATACTTACATCTTTCGGCTCCCACATTAAAGTAGAGCCACGTGCCAGGCTGGATTCATTCAATTATGATAGCATACTACGCTCGACTGTTTAGATTTGGGAGTCAACAAGAGGAACAATTTTAGCAAATGACTAGCGTTTCAAATACGTTGCATGAACTCAAACAAGAGTTGGTAAGGAAAAAAAAAACAGTCGAACTTCAAAGATCAAGTTCAACAACAATTATAAAATGTATTTTGATAGCCGGAATGTACCTTTATTCCTGCTATGCCCTTACGCAAATTGTATAGAAACTGCATCGAAAATTTGTAATAAGAGGTTACGTAACTTAATAATTTATCACACACAATATTCTGTATAAACCTTAAAGAGCTCTGTTATGTATCCGCTAGGTTGATCCAAAACTAATGCTTCTTTAGAAGTCGGAGGCGGTGCAATTTAGGCAATTATCCAATACATACATGCACGATGACACATCTTCGTAGAGATAAATCTGACTAACTTCTTATTTGATAAACGAGGTTTAAATTTTGAAATCTTTCCTCAGAAAACTGGCGAAATTTTCTTTTTTCTTAAATAGAAAAATAACATTACAAAAAATACGTTGAATGTTATCGATTTGGAATGACCTTGAAATGACTGTGGCGTGTTATCTAAAAAGTATGTGGAGTAAATTGCTCAAGATGTTCAAAATCCGAAACATTAAACCACTAGTGAGGTACACCACTAGTAGCTCTGTAAAATGTGGCCTTCTCGTATAAAACAACAACAATAATAATAAAATTTACAAAAAAAAAAAATACTGTTTTATTTTTATTATAATTATATATATTTTTTAAAAACTGTTTTATATTTCTTTACTGAAGATCAAATGTTTATAGAATGAACTGATTATTGCAAGAAACTATACAACGAGTTTATTGTTACAAAATAAAGAGTAAATCCCTACACTTTCGTTTTAGTGATACACGACTTCAAGAAGCCTTCCTGTTAAATTTTAAGAAAAATATGCTACTCGGTTTCTAACTGTGTAAGAAACAAATTTGCAGACAGAATGTCGAAATGCTGAAACATTCAGCTAAAATAGAAAAATAGAGAAAAGTAAATAAATAAATGTGTTGAAACATTTTCCCATAGAATGAAGGTAAGGCTTCTACTGAAAAAATAACCCATATTCTATAAATCTATTCTAATTTTAAATTTCCATACCATATTTCTTGATATCATATTGCATTTATATTCTTTAAACAATATTTGACCTTAATACATTTTAAGTGCATGTACTCTATTATTTAACTAAGATGTTCAAAATGTTGGGCTAAAGATTCCTTTGTTTTGTTTTAAGACAACTTTGTTACTGCAATATGTTATTTTAAAAAAGAAAGAAAATATTTCATTTTAGTTTGATTAGACAGAAATAAATCGCAGTTACAACTATTTCACACCTTGGTTATTTAGTACTTATAAAATAATACCGCTGGAAAGTTTCGCATACAAATAATTTGTAAATACGATTTTACGATCGATTTTTTTTTGCAGGTAATTGAACAGGAATGTAAAATTACTAAAATTCGTGTGTACGTCAACGATTAGATTTGAAACATTATTTTTTTGTAATATCGATTTTAAATAATTATTTTTTCAATAATCTCTCACTCCTGTTATAAATATATTTACTGTCTTATAATATGCTCTTTGTTGAAACTACAATTTTTTTTCATTTTTCATTTTTATTATTTTAATTTTTGTTATTTTAGTATTTTTATAATAAAGGTTTGTTGTCCATGGCAGGTGTTACTATTATAAATTATCCCTGTGAAAATAATTGGATACCTGAAATTAAAAAAAGCTTTATAATGTATTTGCAATATCATTTTAATATGCATAATGAGTTCTGTTTTGTGATATGCATGCAAATATTTTTATTTATGACCACGTAGTACAGATTGGTTCATGGTCTGAAGTAGCGTTGGTAACCTTAAATTCGGTATTATAATGTTCAATGACAGACTATTTTCCGGGTCAGCAGCCTTAAATAATAATAATGAGTGCAAAATTAAATAACAATAAAAACAAAAAATACTTCTTTTTATCAAGTTGTATAAAGGCAGTACTATGATAACAAAATTCAGAAATAGCATACTGGATATCAAAAACATCCAATTCGCACCCTAAATGAAGTTACCAATTTTTTTGGTCATTTTTTGTTACTGACGGAGTGCTAGTACACTTTGATTTCTCGTGAAACCCTTAACAGTGTTTTGACGTAGTAGTAAACGCTGGAAGCTTTACGTGGGAATCAACTTTCGTGGCTTCAAAAATTAAGAAACGGATTAAAAGCCAAAATCACGATTAAGAGAAGCCGTATGACAATGTCTCACTTTTGAAATGGTATTTCTAATTTTGATGACGATTTTATTTAAATCATTAATTATTGTTGACGATTTAATTTTTGATGTCAATTTGCTGACATTTTTTGTAGCTATAATCTAACTCAATATTGAAATTATTAATGATGTTTATTATCGTTTCAGGTAATGATCTTCGATAACTTATTTTTGCTTTGATTTGGTTTTCATACATTTTCAGGCTATTCAAAAGAAAAAAAAAACACTTGGCCGTTGTACACTTTTTTTTCTGTTAAATATTTATTATCTTTGTTACTGTCATGGATAGCTCGATGTGGGTTTTGTTATTTATATTAATATCTGCAGCAGCAAATAACCAATGACTGAATGGCCAGGGATCTTATGTCCTCAGTACTTCATTGCTTCCCCTCTACGCTGTATTTTTAATTTTTAAGGTCTTATTGATGTATTTTTTAAAGGTTTTTAATGTATTGTTATTGTCAATATTCCCTATATAATATGTTGCATTATCGAATTTTACTTTTTTTGCTGCATTGTCCCGTGGCGAGTGGACATAAGGTAAAGCTAGGAGAGTCTGCGCACAATTGTAAAAATAATTTAAAAAAATCGAAGTATGACTTTTTGGTTACACTATTGATGATTAACTATGACTTTATTTGTTTTTTATGCATTTCCATTGATATTTCGTTGTTTTGCTTTAATTTAATGCAACAGCTGTAAAAAAAACAAGAAGACTAATTTGCGCAATATGTCTTTACAGGGTAGGTGTGATTGCGCACGTGGGTAGAAGAGATTGTTATTCATAATAACTGCAATTCAATTGTTAGCAATAATATTTGCACTTAAACTGTTGTAAGGGTTTTTATAAACACATACAATTATAATCGCAATAAATATTTTAACTCAATGATTACAGAATCGGAAAAAATAGTGCTTTAATTAAAGAAACAAAGTAAAGAAGAAAATAAGGTTTAAATTATAATTAATCTTATTTATTTTCAGTTTCAATGTAATTTGTTGGTTAACCGAAGTTGCCGTCGTCCACAATCGGTATACTTATTGTTGTAAGTAGTGAAACCATCTGCCTGCTAACACTTAACCGTCCCTTTTTAGAGACAGTCTGAAAAGTACGTCTGAAACACCCAAAATTAAACATTTCAACAAAAAATTGTTTTAATATACCCTAACGGGTTATTAAAACAATTTTTTGTTGAAATGTTTAATTTTGGGTGTTTCAGACTTACTTTTCAGACTGTCCCTAAAAAGGGACGGTAGGCATTAATATCACTGGTCAAAGTTGTCTCCTGGTACAGTTCCACTTTCAGTGCACTCATCCTCGTTGTCCTGTCTAACATGGTCCCAAAGATTCAATATGTTGATATTATTTTCTTTTGGGGTGGCTGATTTTCAAAATTCAAACATTTTTTTGTTTTCTTTCCTGCAAGTTTTTTGGTTCCCACTTTTTCTGGAAGCATCTCAACTTTCAGACGTTAGCTTCTTTTTTGTATAGCTGCTTCTTTCGTAATCTTTCTCTCGAATATATGTGTGGGTCATTAACACTCGTTACATTTTGTTTTCTTTTTAATTTTGACGGCATTAAACTGTTTGAAAAAAATAGTTTATTAATAAGAATATTTGTATAAAACTAGCACATTAATTTATTAGCAAAATTTTCGACTAAGAAAATAAATTTGTTCACAAATTACTTTATTAGTACATTTAGTTCCGAAACGTATATTTCATAACTTAAATCTTCAAAAGAAATAAAATCGCACGAACTTGTTTTCAACGATTTCTACAGTCTAAAAAACTACAGTCCCTTGAAATAAGTCAAGGTCACGACAACCTATTAAGTCACGACAACTTTATCCTCTCGATACAGAACTATAGTCAAAATATTTGATTAATACCTGCTAATGAGGCACCTGTGAATTTATTTATATAAAGAAATAACTTCAAAAATCAATTTAAAGTTTTAAAATATTCAAGTCTTAAAAATGTGTTGAGAGGGCAAACTATTTTTATATTTTATGTTTTAGTAAAAATTCAGAACGCCCCTTTTAATCCTTTAATGCAGCGAATTTAATCGATTCATATGTTTCACATGTAATTTGCAATTTATGCTGCATTACCAACAAGCTATGGGTAATAATACAATGCGCAATCTCTCCTTGCATGAAAACTAACGGGAGAAACGCGTGATCTCTCCTAAGTACAAGACGCGCAATCTATCCCATTTCGCTAGGACAGTTTGCGCGGACTTTTACTTAAATATGGCAGCTTCTAGAAAGAAACGCTTCCTTCCCACTCTTAGTCTAGCTTAGTAGCTTACGAAAAATCGCTTAAGTTTAAAATATTTTGCACTACTGCTACTCTATAGAAATTCAAAGAACGCATTATGAAAATTCAAGCACTTACCTTGTGAAAACAATATAGAATATCGGTGCTTTATCACAGACGCTCAAATCAATCAACTTGCACTTTCAAGTAGACATTTCACTATTGCCGTTGTACAAATGCATGGCGTTAGTGCGCGTGCATCCTATTTCTTCCCACCGAACTCGCAGGTGCGCAATCTCTCCGACCACGCAATCTATCCTCGCTTTACCTTATGTAAATGGATCGTATTCCGATTAAAACCATCAACCACAACCAAGAAACAACACCAAAACCAAAAATTATCCAAAGTAAGCTTAAATTCTTATGCGACGAAAGTGGTTTAAGAATTTGTTGAAAAGAAAGTTAACTAAAACGTCAGAAAAGTGGAAAGCAATTAAAAACAGGTTTCCAAGGAGTTTGTGCAAATTTAATGCGTATATTTCTGTTGCACTTAATGAAAGGGGAATATTTTAAACAAGTGTTTAAAAGCTCTGCTCTAAGGGAAACGCTAGGAAATGTATCTCGAGAGGGAAACTTACAAGAATCTATGTTTTCTGCTTTTAGCCTTTTACTTTCAGGTATATCCTTTTGTCGAGAAGATTTAACAAATGTTGCCATTGTCCTGTGGGTAATTGCATAATATTGATCGCACAGATTTTCAACAACATCAGCTGTTATTTCAAAAGTAAAGTGAATTTGCATTTGTTTAATGGTTATTTAACTTATGCGATTACCATGGAGAAAAGAGAAAGATAAGTTAAAATCAGATTGTAGAAGCACTTTGTTAAACCAGAAGTGAGTCTTAAAGGAAATGGTAGCAAGTATTACATTTAAAAAGGCTGGTATTTTTGCTCACTGATGTAAATTGTCTGCACTTTTTTTTGAAGAGGTTATAACACATGAGTTTTAAAGTTGTATTTCACTATTCTACATTTTTTGCAGCTTTTAGGAAAATATAAAAGTTGTAACGTTTTATAATATAAATAAGTCATGGAGTTAGGTATGCAAAAAGGTATAGGTATTGTGTTGCTAAAAAAATTATATTTCTTACATTACCCTTATCTGTGAATTTGAATGGAAGTAATGATTAGCAGCGACGTACACATCGAAAGTGTTTCACATTTTCTGCTGTGACGTATTTATTGTTTGTTACATTTTTAACTGGAAATAGGAAGATATGGAAAATTCAAGAAAAACTACTGAACCTTAATCTATGCAAAATAGGACTCTGTTCTGTTTTCAAAACTGTTATAAATCTTCCATTTTTATAAATAAATAGGCAACAATTTTACATAGTTTTCAGGGAAAGGTTGTACCATTTCTCATGTTAAATAAGAGCAACTTACTTTAAAAATAATGGATGTGAATAATGAGTTCGGACATTTACACCTAACATTAAACTAGCTGGCGCAGTATATTGAAGTCGAGTTATTCTGGTGGTCAGTAAAAAGGTGAGATTTTTTTTTCGTGGGGGAGGGATGCTCCGAGAAAGCCATTTCTGGACGACGTTCTGTGTAAACGCTGGCCTTTCCATCTCGATGCACATATAATTAATATAAAATAAACCTTGGGAAATGGGACGGCTTTAATCATTCAAAACGGTCACGTCGTCTCTGATAATGATGCAATTTTGAAGGGTAACAATAGTCCTGCAGAATTCGTGTTACGGCTGACTTATCATAACCGAGTTCTTACCATGTGTTACTTTTGGTAGAAAACAATCCAAAGGGTAACTTAAGATGGTATTCTGAACATACGAATTTCTACATTTTCATTGGGAATATAGTTATTTCAATGACGCTTAAGGGTCATCGGCGATGGCAAAGTAAACTGAAATTTGATTTATCGCTATCAGCATTATCAGTCATATTCTGTGTATTTTGCAATATAAAATCACTGGAGTGGCTCGTCAGAATATTGTTGCACTTGTGATGGAAAATATGACTCGAAAATGGAACAAACATGTACTCCTTTTGCGAAATTACTGGTATAAATGGGCTCGTTTATTGTTGTAAAAATAGAAATTATCAAGCTCACAATATAACAAATGTTCTAATTGAACAAACACAGAAAAAGGAAATCAATATCGATGTGTTACACAGGGTGACCATAAAAGAATGTCCCAGTTTTAAATTTAAAAAGCATTGTAGAGTGTTGGTTAACGGTCCCAATTAAAGAGTAACTCAAACAGTTTTAGATAAGCGCATGCACGATTACTCCTTTGTTATTTGCTGGCTCTCAGCGCCACATACGAAAAATGGCAACGCCTGATTGTAAAGCATTTTGTGTTTTGCAATTTGCGAAAAGTCAATTTGTAATTTCAGTTCAACGTGCGTTTCGTTTAAAGTTTAAGTGTGTGTTTAAACCTTCCGCTCTTACCTAATGATTTGGCAGAGTTGAGACACAGAATTGAAGAAGCTATTGCTTCCATTACACTGGACGTGTAATTGTTAACCAAAGCAAGAGAAGAATTGAACTATAGATTGGATGTGTGCCATGAAACTAAACTTGCACATATTGAACATTTTAATGAAAAGTAACTTAGTTTACCTTCAGTTTGATGTATGATTTCCTGTAAATAGTCTAAATTACACTGTTATAACCTACCATTGGAACTGGGACATTCTTTTTAAGATACCCCGTATTATACCAAAATAAATGTTTGAATGCAACAATTGATTCTAGCACTTAACTTTTAAGCTTGTCAAGACTTTGGTTTAAAACATTTAAATTATTGCTTAGATTGTTAATACGCATTTTTTTAGCAATGTTCATAGCAATTTTTTCTTTGTAACTATGAGAAGCGTGCTAACTTACTTTTTATTTACATTTATTCTTTCAATTTGGTATACATTTGGATGTTACAGTTGTTATAATTCTGACTGTCAGCACTTTTCAATTATTGTTGGCTTTCATTGACATTTTTATGCACACCCGAAGCCTTTTCTTGATTTCATGCTTTCTTGTTACAAGTTGATAATATTTCCGATTAAAATAAAACTTGCATTACTTTCGGCTAAGCCTCTGGGAATATTTTCTGTTGTCATCTGAATGTTGAAATTAATATGTATGAATTCATTTCCGAAGAAAGTAAAAAAAATGAATGAAACTACTTTGAAAAAACGAAAAACGATAACCGACAAACTAACTGCCATTTTCTCAATTGCAAAAATATCCATTAAGCATTCAAACACGCAGAAAATATCATCGTGAAAAATACCTGCCTTGGGCGCTTCTAAAAATATATCTTGCATTAGAAGTATGTTTTGCAAATATTGAATTCAGATATTTAATTATTTTTCTCTGTTACATGAATTTACCATCTTGAGTGCTCAAGATATGGTCTAAATTGTTTTAAAATAGTAACATTCCGCCAGCTTCTTTTTCTTTTCAAATATATGCTTCAGTTTTTACTATAAAATGATTTTTCTAAATATTACCAATAAAGTATTCGCTTCATGGATCACTTAGTAAGTAGATCACTTTAGCAGCTGGGTTCCCAACAGCTGAACATACCTTTTTGTAATTTATTTTTTTTCCACCACATTTTGCATTTAAATATCACCAGTAAGCAGTTAACTCACATATGTTCCTATCGTTTTTCTGAAAAGTAAATATCTTATATGTTTGCAGCTAGGATAGTTCTGGGATCTATCGACATCGTTGGGGATGAAAAACTGGTTAAAATTTGGAGAGTTTAATTTTTCCATTTTACAGTAAGTATCACATTATAATCTGTTCGTTCGGCCTGAAAACACCATAAATCATATAAACACAATAAGAATAACAAAAGCCAAGTGCCACTTCTCAATTGCCGAAAATCTCGACAGGTACAATCAATTGATTTTGTGAGAAACATGAACTGCCATGTTATTGACCATCTGCTCTAACTAGCCAGTAATTTGAAAATCTGGAAAACCCAAAAGTATCCACCCTTATTACGGTTATTAAAGTCAATATTACACTTCAAGCTTTGTACAACGAAGAACTTAATGACGACACTCCAGTGCAGTGCATCATTGTGAACTGCAATATTCCAGTGCAGTGGCTTCCATACGTGACATTAGGGTGCATGTGCAGACCACACTTCCAATAATAAGGGATTTTCTTAAACATTTCAGGATCTTCGAAGTCTCGTTATATCTTGGAATGACCTCATTCAATGAGAAAAAAATTGCAAGATGGAGAAAAATAAACTTTAAATCGTATCTTACTTTTTTTTATATGAAAATTGTTACAGTCGTTTGAGACCCTTGATCCTCAAGACAGCAATATAGTTTTTATTCTTCTGGTAGCACATTATCATATGAGGACTTAACTAGAGCAGTTTGGGAAACAGTAAGCCACCTTTGTGCTTTTTTTAACAAGAAAGTAATAAATAAAGGCACTTGAAAAATTACAATCATGTTTTAAACCTTTGCTGTTATGTCCGACTCTTTTCACAATAATACACTCTCTGAAACACATGATCAAATCTAACGAAACGTTCGTCGTACTTGTCGAAATGGCTTCGTGAAAAATGCTCCGAGCAAACTTTTCGTCAAATTGGCGAAATTTGTGAAGTAACTTTTTTAAGTCACATGATTGTGCGAGGAAAGAATCGTTATGAATGACGAACTTTTCTTGACGATTGAAGAATCGTCAAAAGTGAGAGCTCCATTTCTGAGATTGTATCTGCATTGCATTGTAAACAAAAAAAAAAAAAAAATTGTGTGTGCTCACAAAATGGATCACTGCGCCCCTGTCCCGGGGTTTAGAGAATCAACCTTTGTTGTTTATATTTAATTAAAATGTAATGAATTCCCACCACCACCCCTGTAGTTAAACTTTTTTATGCTACTTTAGTCTAAGAAACATAATGCCAACATTAAAAAAAAATAAAATTATCCAACTGTAAAGGAAATCAAAATGAGCACGAATAAAAATGAAATCAAGAAATTTCTTTAAAACTAAACTTCAAATCATCCTATGTGTGTTAAAGTTTCATAAAGAATCATGGAAGATTTTTGGAATTCGTTGGTTAATGAAACCATTTATTAATTTATTTGTATTCGATGATAAAAAGGTAAATGAAATATAAAGACAATGCACGTCAATATTTGATGCGTAAACAAAGCATCTGCTGCGTTGTAACATCAGAACAATAATTGGTTTTGAAGGTCACTAAGGTGCATTTTCCCCCCAGTATCAGTAAATTATTTTTAAAAGTTATTCTGACGGATGAAAAGGAAAATATCTGAATTTAGTAAAACAAGAAGTAAGAGTAAATTATAGGAAGAAACAAAGACGACAGCAAAAGCGATTCAAAGAAAATGCAAAGTAAATTTCATGAGTAATGATAGACTAACTGAATTTTTATGTAACAATTTTGAAATAAGACAAAGAAATGAAATGAAATAAAAAGAAAAAAAGAACTTACAACACATTTTTTCCAAAAATAAAGTTTTGGAGCATTGTTATGCCATCTAATTAATATTTACATTGAATAGATGTTTAACAATAACTTATCATTTTTTCCTTGATTTTGGTTTTAAAAATGCATTTAAAGTTTAATGTTTTAACAAACGTGCGAAACTGTGTGTCTATTTAGAAACACCAAATAAAAAGATTAGGGATTAAGTTGTGAACTCACAAGTAATTATTTCACTTCTATGTCCAAAACAAGATCAAAGCATAAGCTTTAATTTATTGTTTTCAGGAGAAAAATAAATTTCTGAATTAAAATGTTCATTTTCGCTTGAATGAATATTCAGCTGCTCTTCCTGCAACCACAATCTCTTCCTTCGATATTTTCCACACAAGTTTAATTCCTTCATTCTCATTCAAAATTCATCTCATCTTTTTAAAAATACCCATACCGGAAGAGTGGTTTGATCTTTCCCTTACATGGATTAAACTTTGCGTTTGTTTCTAAAAATAAATTATTTTTATTCCCCTTTCATGAATTATGTTTGAAATAAAACGAATTTGATTTAATTCAAGTTATTATTATTGCTTCAAGTATTAGCATTGAAATGCATTAATTAAATCGAAATAAAATAAAGAATATAATGCGAGGACGAAATCATCGTGTTCTTATTTTGGCCATGTATTGAAAATCCGAGCTATTTTATTAAAAAAGAAATTTATAACCTAACCATTAAACCACTTGGATCGGTTCATTAAGTTTTACTGAATAAAATACAGAAGCGTGTCAAAGACACGCACAAAATATCAGAAGTATCAGACAATTCTTTCCAGAGCCACCGTCCTCATCATACGAGTATCAGATCATATACAGATAAGACACCACTAGATTTCGTTTGAGCGTAACTCAGGCGAGGTTCGCACACTTTTTGGTCACGCCGATTTTTGTAAGGACTCTTCCACCAGTAATTTTTATTAATCTACCTTATACATAAGGAATCGTTAAATTCATTCCATCTGTTAGCTGAGGCCCTCGGATTGCCTTCGCACAGAGCTGGTAGGCCCTCACACAATGTGGTGTGGCTTAAGAGGGTGCAAACCCTGAAGGTGCGATTAGCATGTCTTGATCATTCTGCCCATTTGTTTTTGTAAACTTCCCAGATATCTGTGGTGAGACAATGGGAGTGGGCTGGGAAATGAAAGTAGTCTTGTGACTGACAGAGCTTTCGGCAATGTCGGTAACAAATGAGGTTGTGCTTTTTCCGTTAACTCTATGCACTTATTTTCTCTCAGTTTGTCGTATTTTCACACGGGAATACTTTGTGAGTGAGTGTACGTATATATATATATATGGTTTATTACCTGTGATGGTGTGACAATGTTTACATTAAGAAAAATAAGAGGAATTAAACGTAACGCGAAAGACGTCATGATAATAACAAACAAAGAAAATATCCAAAATTGTTTTAAACTTCCCTTCTTCTTCATGTAACCCGTTATGTATATTAAAAAAATTAAAAAAAACTTCTTTAAAATATAGACCGATGCGAACAAGACAAAACCTGAGCTTGTTTGCTTTTCTTCTTTTAAATGTTTAACATAAGTCTAGCACAAAACCGTGGCAATAATTTTAAATCCCTAGAAAGATTTAATTTAGAACAAAGGTAAATTTAATTAGGAAGGCGTTCCAAAAAGCCTTTGGAAACCATATAAAGATTACTATTCTTCATAACACAAAGCAGGCGTTTCTGGTTTTCTTCTTCTTACGCAGAAAATTTCTATACCTTTTGCTATTATTGAAAATTATTCAGTAAACTTCTTTGCTTCATTTTCAGAAAGTAAGTAAATGCAGCACAAAAGATGCGCTATTCTTGAGAAATTTTTCGTTATAAATGCTCTATTGTTTTACATTTTATGATATTTAAGTTCTGAAAGAATGTAAGAAATGAAATGTTTGCTGTTTATAGTTAAAAGTAATAAAACGAACAATCACGTATAACTGAAACTAATTTTTTTTTAAGACGATATGATGTTTCATAAAATGTTATTATTATTTTTGTTATATAGATTTTTTTGAAAATGAGGGTAAAAGAAGATTAGATATATTTTTCTAACCATGCATGAGGGATACTAGTATTTTTTTTCGGTGTAGGTGTAGGCTCCCTACCCCGAAAAAAAATGTGTTATTCCAGACACTACTCGATTTCGTTTACGCTAGGTGCTCATCGAACAATATATTACAAGTGTATTGCTCCAACTGTAAAAATTTGCTCTGTCACAGTGTTTTCTTCTTCTTTTCTTTCTTTTTTTTCTTTTTCCTTTTTTTAAATGGCATCTGAAGTCAACAGTGCCCAGCAGTTAATATTTGTTTTTTGCCCGGGAAAAATGTCACAAAAGCAGTTCATGTTTAATACTGATTAGTTGTGGCATCCATAATCAAATGATCGGATATGCAGTGATTCCGATAAGCGAATGATCAGCAAATAAATTTCGATCAAGTAATTGGCCTAATCGAATGAAGATCTCTATATATTTCAGAATCGAATGAAGCTCTCATATGATTTTATGCAAATATTTCAATTGTATCCATCAGTATTGCTTACAAGGATGGTGATTTGGTAAATGCTCAAGGTACGTTTTTTCTTTTCAAAAAAGGTTAAACTCATGAAGACTCGAAAGTTCTGGAGGAACGCAGGAACGAAAATATCAAAACATTCGTATGGACTGTATACATTATTTGGACTCGAAGTTCAGTTCAGTCCGTGAAGTATGAACGGAGGGAATGTCTTTTGTATCAATACCAGTGGTCGATCCAGCATTTTTAACATGGTCCGGTTTTGTGAATTTTAAAAGCCTTTTTGTGGAAAATCAAATATTTTTTTTTAAATTCAACATTTAAAGATGCACTGACATATATATATATATATATATATATATATATATTTAAATTATTTTTGCAGCTTATTTAATAAATAATTATGTAAAATGTACGATTTGAAAGATCATAATTTTAGGGTCCGTTTTGATTAATTGGAATTTTGTAAAGGATCTGAAAACGGACATGAATATTTTCTGGCACGACCTCAACAAAATCAGTCTAAATCAATCTAAATACTTTAACAAAATCAGTCCTTTTTAACTGTCAATTTAACATACAAAGCTAAGTAAAAACCATCTAAAAAAACGTACTAGAATAATTTCGTTTTTTTTCTTTCAAATTCTAAGCATTTTCGAATTAAAAGGGAGAAACAAAATAAATAAAATTTCGCTCAAATCTTTTAAGGCATAGAAGTTTCCGTTATTCTAAAATGCCCCATGTTTATACAAATGTATGAAAATAAGTGTTTACTTTGCAACGCATTCCAATTATTTGCATTTATGCAAGTAATTTCTTTTTGTTTACAAATGGTGTATTTACAGCTGCTTCAATTCTTAAAGTTAATAAAAACAAATTCTTTCACATCACAGAACAACTTAAACTCAAGAACTGTAATGAATGGTGTTTTTGTGCGCTTAAAAACAAATTTTGTTTTTGTTCTGTTATTCATTATTTCTATACTTTTCAAAGGCCTTTTTATGCATTCCATTATAAATAACGTAATATATTTTTTCATAGTTATATCAGTATATTTGGACAAATGAAAAAAAAGAAGAAAAAAGCTTTGAAATGACGTTTTTTCAAACTAGAATTTAAATAACAAAAAAGCTTTTTATTTTCTATTTATTACATGACGAATAGTTCATTTGAAGGAGAATTAATTCTTTTAAAAAGCGTTTAATGAATAATGTTTTGGAACTCAGCGTGGTAAATTGTAGACTTTTGTGTTTTTAGTGTAATACTGTAATAAAACTTTTTATTCTACATTACAAATAACACCGTATTACATTCGAAGAATATACAGAGGGGTCCAAAAAATGTATACACTGGTTGACAGTGAATATCTTTATTTTAAACATAATTTTTAAATTTCAATGTTCTGTAACAAGATTTTTAATTGATATTGTCAATTAAAAATGAAAGTCGATTAAAAAGCTGCGCTGGTAGCCGGATTCATTGCTGTACAAGTAGGATCACTGTCAATGAGTGTACACTTTTTATTGGACCCCTCAGTATAATGTCGAAAAGCTATACAGTGTTCCCTCGCCACTTCACGCTTCATGTTTTGCGGCTTCAGTGCCTTCGCGGGTTTTTCCAGAATATTCATCAAAAAATGAAAATGAAAAATTACAACCATGTCGGCAGCCACATTGCGGAAAGGAGCGTTGTTTCATGTTGATGCGCGAGAGAGAAGGATCTCTGCATGTCAAACAAAGATATGAGTTGACTCAGAGTACATACCACGGCCTCTCAAAAGCTCCCATCAAGACTCTTCGCCTCTCTCAGAAAGCAATGTTGATTAATGTTTATTACTGTATTATAGGGTTTTGTAATTAATTTTATCAATTAGCACCGTCACGTTTAAGTAAATACGTATACTGTTGTAATTTTCGGCTGAAATGTGTAAGGTATAAATACTGTTTACATATTTAGAACGTTCTTGTACCCGCATGCACGAAAATTCCTAGGGGCAAATCCTACTTCGCAGTTTTTCAGCTTTTGCGGAAGGTTCTGGTCCCCATTAACCGCGAAAAACGAGGGATCACTGTACCGTTACGTAACATTTTAAAAGGGAACGATAGAGAATAAATAACATTAAAAGAACATAAGTATATAAAGCATATTATTTTAACTTTTTTTATTTGCTGAGTCGTGTAAAATTTCTATTAAAATAAAATACTTGCGAAAAATAAATACACTCCTAAAAAACTATTTATGTACATTATTATTCTAATCAATGATATTTACTGCACGCTTTGTGTCCGGATTCAATTAAAGATGAATTCAGCAGGCTCTTTGGCAAATATTTACAGCTCAAAATTCTTATCACACGTTTTTAAAAAGTAGCGCATCCTTGTTGCATGTTAATTAAGATCCTTATTTTGGGTTTTTATGTTTTCAAACTACAAGAATCAGATTTCGTAATAATGAACATGTAAAATTAATAAAGTAGTTTTCTTTTATTATGTGGGTCCAAGCGAGACAAATCACAATAAATTGTATTTTTATATCTAATCAATCAATCAACCTTGCGAAAAATATAATTTGAATAGGCTTTTCATAGATAAAAATTATCTCTGATAAAATTCAGTCATTTGGCTTGATTCGGGCAGCATTTTAGTTCCTAATATTGTAGAACTATAGTTAATTTATTATTTTCTTCTTATTAATTTTTTACTTTATTTTTATGTATTAAAATATTATTTGGATATCACTAAGTTTCATTAATATCAATGGATTTCCCTCCTTAATTAAACTAGCTGAGAATTGTTCCTTTTATTTTGTATATCAAGTATTGTTTAAGACACCAAAAACCTTTAAATGTATTGATACTAATTGCACCATCAGAACACAATACAATATATAAACGAATGATTTGCAACATATGTAAGTGCGTGAATAGTTTTATCACATTGAGCTTTAATATGACTTTATGTTTTCTTTTCGCATTTTGTACTTTAGGATCGTCTAACATAATCCCACAACTTAATATAATTAAATCATAGTAAACCTTTTGTTTTATCTTGATAAATAATATCACTTCAGTTATACTACAATTTAATAATTAAAACATGCGATGATTTCTAATTCATTAATTAATATATTTATTGTTCCTTGTTTTGCAGCTAATAATTGTTTCCTTAGATTTGTCTAGAAATCTTAGCAAAATACATCTTTTTGCTTAAATCGGGGATTTCCATTATTGTTGTAAAATACTTTTAATATCGACTTTATATTGATCATCTTAATCTACTAATCTTTAAAACATTTCATTTCGTACCAAATCCATTATAGTTTCAATTAAAATTTAATTGTACTCGAAAAACTAATTATCAGCTTTTCTCGTCGCTTCACAAATGAGTCTTTAGCGTCATCGATATTCTGACGCTTTTATAATGCTGGGGTTCATTTTGTTCTGATATGACTGCACATGAGAATTTAATTACTTGCAAAAGAAAAACAGCATTGATTGCAATTAAAGAAAGAGTGAGACAAAAAGTAAAAGAAAAACGAGGGAATTGTTTTCCGAGTAAATAAAAGTCAGACTGTAGAAAAAGATTACATTCTTAATGATAGCTTCCGAAAAAAAAAAAAAAAAACCGTCGTTATAGATATCGATTTAAGAGTTTTCTCAATTCATCAAAAGATGGCGCAACAAGTACAAATTTTCGTTTTTTTTTACAGCAAGAGAAATCAGAGATTTACTTCGTATTTTCTTAAAAAATAATTTATCACGTTAATCTGTGAAAGTTAAATACAAAGAAAAACAATATTTTGAAAGTAACACTTGTGAAAGGTACATATTACTTCATCTGACATATAAATAAATGTTTAGTTAGTTAATAAAATCGTAATGATTGTGAAATTGACCTATGCCTATATCGTACCATCTACTAAGTTTTAGCAATGTCACGTAGAAGTTTTAAACAATGGGTCAGATTTTATTAAACAGCTTTGGAGATGGGCTAGGCTAGGTCACTTACGGATCTCTCGGAATTTATTGACTGGAACTCTCCCTCAACATAAGTATAGTACATATATATACACACACACATATATTATTTAGGGTTCTGTTCTTTAGAGGTGGAGAACTTGAAATGGAAATAAAACACACAAAAAAAATGTATATGTCATTTGCTTTATTTGAAAGAAAATTTTATGGCATTAATGTTTGAATATAATGTCGTGCCACCACGGCTGGCACGTACATGGCGTAACCTGGAGATCCAGTTTTCACACATTTTTCACAGTGCATCTGGCAGAATGTCGGCAATAATGCGCTGAAGCTTGATTTCCATGTGCTGCATTGTTCCTCGTTAATCAGCGTAAGGGACTTCACATATCCCGAGAGGAAATAATCCAAGGCAGTCAAATCGCAAGAACAAGGCGGCCAGTCAACAGATCTACAGCGAAAAGTGTAAAAACTGGTCCAGTCGTCCTACAGAGTTTTCCAGGTTACGCCATGTATGCGCCTGCCGTGGAGAGCACATGCCCGACATCATATTCAAACATTAATGCCATAAAATTATCTTTCAAATAAAGCACTTTACATTAATATTAAATACATTTTTTTGTGTTTTATTTTTATTTCAAGTTATCCGCATCTAAAAGAACAGCCTGTATACATAATATATATACGAGGTGTGTCTAAAAAGCTCGGTGAATGGTCTCATAAGTGGCTATTCAAAGTTTGATAGAAGCACGCGTGCCTGTGTAGACACGCACGGACATGTCTGGACCTGACCTCTGTCGGTACTAGCGCAAAGCTTCTACTGCAGTGCTTATTGCATTCAGTCTAATTGAGTGACCCGAGTAGTATGCGTCATGGAGCAACGACACAACATTAAGTTCTGCTTTAAATTGGGTAAAACGGTGACAGCAACCCATGAGATGTTGGTGCAGGTGTACGGGCAGGATGCTGTGAGTAGGAAATGTGTGTATGATTGGTTTGTACGCTTCCGCGCTGGTAAGGAATCTGTGGAGGACGAACCACGTTCAGGCCGGCCATCCACAAGCAAGACACCAGAAAACACTGAACGTGTGCAAGAGATGCTAACAAAAGATTGGCGATTTACTCTGCGATTAATAGCAGAAGAATTGGGTATTAGCAAAGACACAGTAGGGACCATCATCCATGACGAATTTGGCAAACGCAAGATTTGTTCACGATTTGTGCCGCACATGCTAACAGATGATCAAAAAGCAAGACGTTTTGAGATGTGTGGCGATTTCATTGACATGTGTGACAGGGATCCTACCTTTCTGGGTTCCATTGTTACAGGAGACAAATCTTGGTGTTATCAGTACGACCTCGAAACGAAAAGACAATCGATGGAATGGCGACCACCTTCTTCCCCGCGACAAACAAAATGCCGTGCGGTAAAATCCAAAGTTAAGACCATGTTAATCACATTTTTCGACAAAGAAGGAATCATCCATAAGGAATTCGTTCCTGCTGGCCAAACGGTGAATGCCGCATTCTACTTGGAGGTTCTCAAACGTTTGTTAAAGCGCAACCGGCGAGTTAGGCCACAGATGTCAGACCGGAAATTGGGTGTTACTGCACGACAATGCACCATCGCATACCAGCATCATGGTACGACAATTTTTGACTCAGAGTGGCGTGACAGTTTTGCAACATCCACCGTACTCTCCAGATCTGGCGCCTGCTGATTTTTTTTTTGTTTCCACGTCTTAAGAGTCCTAAAGGGATCACGGTTTGTGGATGTCGAGGAGGTTGAGAACCAAGTGACGGCTATTATGAGAACAATTCCACATCAAGACTTCTCCAATAGTTTTCAAGCGTTATACGAACGTTGTTAGAAGTGTGTTGTGGCTGGTGGAGAGTATTTTGAAGGTCAATAAATGTACTTACAATTAACATTCTGTTTTTATGTTTTTATCATACCATTCACCGAACTTTTTAGACACACCTCGTATATATATATATATATAAAAAAATTTTACTGTTAACATAATTCGAAAAGAAAGTTTAGATACTTTCAGAATTATCGTTCATTATAATCGTGTTCAAATAGCATGAACATAACTGTATAGATAACTTTAATGAGGAGTAATTTTTTAATTAAAAGTAAATAAATAAGGACTCTTAAATAGTCATACCACAATCCTTCGTAACGGAGCGCTAAATGGTGGAAAAAGTCCTTTGAAATACATTTGCTTATAATTCAGTAAGTTAACGTAAATAGGGAATCGCAAGTCACCTGGAAGATGAGCTTCTACTCAGATTAAAGCGTTTTACGCGGAGCATTTGACGTGTAAGTAATTAAAATTGTTTTTCAAAATTCGAAACGTCTACTATCTTCCTAAAAACTTTAATGTAAATAAATGTATGTTAAAAATCATAAAATTACTGATTAATTTCTCATTTTAATTGTAAAATGAGGGAGTACATTCTATTATTAATGGGCGCTTCAATATATTTCAAGATAAAGATCAATTGACTTAGGATCGCAAAACTATTCATTAAATATTGAACTTTTTATATCAGTGAAATTTGAAAGGAACCAGTTTATTGCAACTGCTATATTTTTTTTAAAAAAATTATCTTGATTTTTCTTCACATTTTTGAAATATGTGTTTTGAAGAAAAAGGGAAAGGATAGCGATCAGGATGGTCATTTTTTATTATGACATAGAAAATTCTCACATTGAATGCTATTTTTTTTCTCTTCGAAGATTTTATCATTGTTCTTAAGTAGTCTCAGGGTTGTGACTCTAATAGCTTGCCCTTTCCTAATTGGAATTACCTAATGGCTAATTTACATCAAAAAATACTTTTAAAAAATGAACATGATGAAATTAGGCGAAAATGCTGGGCAAAAAAAATAATTAATAAATAAACTAAAGACATAATAATAGTAATAACAACACAAATTAATAACAATTACAATGATCGTGACATCAACTAATTAAATTTTTAAAGATATGTATATACGAGGGTCCTATTTTATGTAAGAACCGATTGCGCATCGTGTTTGCGCATCCAGTCAGGTGACGTCAGTTCGAGGTCAGAAACTCTTGGCCGGTCCCTCGCAACACAGGGAGCCACAACCCTTCAATGATACTCTTCAAGCATAGGGGTATCAAGGAGGGCCGGGTCCACACAGCAATGTAGGAAGGATGGGCTGACGCCCAGCTAATCTACCTCCGGTCGATCACGAGCTGTCGTCGAACTTCACTTACCCGTGCCCGGGGGAGGGCAGCCCTAAGGCCACGTGCTAACAGGGTCAAGGAGTGAAGTAGAAAAGTCCCCCACTACACCACCATTATGTTTCAAGTCTCTGCCAGTGCTGGTTGTGTGGTTATACTGCATAGTTTGTCGTGATGTCTATCAGTAATCCCGCCGATTGTGAAGTGCGTGCCGTTATTCGGTTTTTGAATGCAAAGAACGTTCGTTCTGCTGAAATTCAAGAACAAAAACGCAACTTTACAATTGTCACTGGAAAGTACTGAATCATCCACCTTACAGCCCAGACTTAGCAACATCAGACTTTCGTCTCTTTCCAAAACTTAAGGCATTTTTCAGTGGGAAGCGTTTGGAATAGGATGACATGCTTAAAGAAACAGCAACGAACTGGTTTAATTATCAGGAGGCGAGTTCTTTGATGAAGGGATCCAAAAGCTGGAACCACGGCTTGACAAATGCTTGAATGTTGCCGGCGGCTATGTTGAAAAGTGAAATAATGATCATATTTAAGTTTTTGATATAATTTGTGTTATTAAATAAAGTTTCTTTTACTCCATTACAAAACGGTTCTTACTTAAAAAATGACCCTTGTATGTTACGGTGAATCTCCGAAATCGGAGAATGTCGACAACCACATGTGGATGTCGACAATCACCATCTACCAGACCGGTGATTGTCGACATTCTGCAATTTCGGTCAAACGCCGTAATTCTTAACTGTATTTTGGTGTGTTTTAGCACTAAAAAAATACATATGATCAGATAAGATTATCATCTCGTTATTAGCATTCGCATTCAGTTTAATTTCGTTGTTTTATTTTGAAATCCTAAGAGTAGTTTTACTATTAATACGCATATATTTCTCGGTAATATATGTATTTGGTTACAACTGAAGAAAAAATAATGTTAACATGAAAAATGCTCAAACCAGCAGGCATCATTGTAACAGTGATTTGTTAAGTCAGACAGAATTGCTCTTATCTCTTAATGAACCTGAAACAATATATTTGACTCTTGACAGAAGTTTTATCTTTTCTATTCCCAGTCACTCTTTTTTTTTTTCTGCGAAGAGAAACGTAAGAAAAGTACTGGTAGTAAATATTTCTTACAAATAATAATGATATGTGACAATAAATTAGTGTAATGTTATGAAGAAAAGTTAATCCAGCTTGATGCATATGTATGCTCATAAACAACATTGCTAGAAAAATAGCGAAATAATGGTCCATGGCGTTTACATAGAATTAAACGCATTTTTTTTCCTTTTTACAGCAAGTCAGTTATATAAGTTATTGAATTCTAAACTCATGTACTCAGTATTTTTATGAACAAAAACTATTACCCATATTCCTAAAGTTCTAATGATCTTTTTTTCCTTTTACTTAGATCTTTTTTCCTTTTACTTTGTTTCCTTTTACTCTTTTGAATGGAACTTCGTGCCATTCAAAAGAGTCACGGAAAATTGGTTTCAAAAGTTTTTGCATTTGTTCTTCTTGGTTTTTGCAAGTATACCCAATTTTGAAAAACTGTTTCATATGTTTATAATTCAGAACAAGTAGTGATTATGAATTTAAAGTAATATAAATCAAATTATAATAACTACTTTTGTTGTTAAAAATAATGCAAAAAAGAAACCTGCACTGTTTAAAATGATATTGTGGTAGTACGTTGCATTTATCCTAGATCCTTGGCTGATGTCTTAACGAACTTCCACTATCCCGGCGAGGATGCATCTTTTTTCTATCGCCTAATGAAGTGTTACGCTGGCATGGGGGCGTCGTGGTATGGCGCGGGACTCGTATGCCCCAGGTCATAGGATCGAGCTTGTCGGTGTCGGTGGTTTTTCGCTATGTAGAAAAACCGTCCGCGCCCATATCGTATGATTATGCGGCATGTAAAGGGTCCCTTGAGTAGACATTTTGCATGGATGATCTCGGCAAAATTAAATTCCTAGTGCAATTTCGCATCAACAGAGTCCAGGTACTTCCCCCTCCAGTGAAGAAACCAGACGTTTAAATTATCATGTGGCAATAGCATCCACCAATAGTGGTGCTACTTCAAAAAATGGATGCCGGTTTCCGGGAAATGCACAAGGTCTGCCCCGGTTAGTGACCATACCCAGCCCCATTAGAAAGAAAAAGAAAGAAAATGAAGTGTTTACGGAAGCAAATTTCCTGATCACCGCAGCTAATAGACTTCAGTAACCAAAAGCAGCAAGCTGCGAATCCGGCATTTTGGACCCAATGCAGATTTGTCTTAAGGGATCATTCATAAATGATGTCACGCTTCGAGGGGGGAGGGGGGTTCGTGAAATTGTGACAAAGTGTGACGAGGGGAGGGGGTAACAAGAAGTGTGACATCATGCATTATGCATCATTGCGTGACGCGTGACAAAGGAGGGGGGGATGGGTCAAATATATGGGAAAAAAGCGTGACGTCATTTATGAACGGCCTCTAATAATTAACCGAAAGTTACAAGTATAAAAGAAGTGGTAAGCAAGTTTATATACCAAATTATAGTTTAATTACAGATCCATTCGCTCTAGTGTAAATGAAGTTATTTTCGGGAAGTTTCTCAAAATGCAATGTGTCACAGCTCTGTATAATGAGCATGCACTCTGTTAAATGGAAAGGTTTTCAAAAATTAGGGTGATCTATGTGGACTAAAAAATTTCTGTAAAAGTACGTAAGGGAAATTGACTGATTGTTTAAATTTACGAAGAACTTGTTTTAAATCAAATAATCAAGTTGCTTCATAACAGTTTCTCAAAACAATATTGTTTTTCCGCAGTCTGTAAAACTACAGAGAAAGACTTGTTAATTTACCTAAAACGGAACATCTCAGATCTCTGGCTACCGGTTTAAAAATGTAAAAAAATGCATAAATAAACGTTTGATATTCCTGTCAGCACTTAGCGGCTAGCTTTCTTGACTCCGGAGGCATTCAAAGCCTCGTAGGCGCAACTAAACTCACCTTCGACTTAATGCCCCAGAAATAGCAATTCAGCGTACTCTCGGTTGGCACCACTACTGCATTAATCGAAGTCGTCAATAACTCATTGTTTTAATAATAGATCTGTATTATTAATAAATTTCTTTAAATAATGGATAGTTTTGTGATAAAAGATATTATTTAAAAAATAAATGACAACAAAAATAATTTACATAGCTCAAAATACCGGTTTTACGTAGAAATCGCTTTAATAGGTTAAAAAATACCTATCGGCATTTTCTAGAGCATAAAAAAAACTCTGAAAGCACATTTAAATGCTTTTCTGCATAAAAAAGGCAAAAAAAGCTTGCATTTTTGTGAGTTTTCAAAAAAAATGAATGATGGTCGATGAAAGGGTGGCAGTGTGCTAAAATTGGAGCACTTATATATCCTAAGTTAAGAATATTAAATATTTTGAAATTTTTATGTGGATTTTTCAGTATTATTTTCTCGCGAAGATAGGAAGACTGGAGTCAACTAGTTAATTTGTCTCACAGTTTTTCCCCTTGGACTTACTGTAACAAAGCAAGTTCTCTCAAAAATACAGTTCATTAAAACGTGCTTTTCTCCTCTATCTCCCTTCCCTGTTAGCACAAGACCTTAGGGATGCCCTCCTCCCCCGGGATCGGGGAAGTATTAAAGCAAAATAGCGGGTACTTCTTCATATAAAAAGGCATTATAAAAATAAAATAATAAGTAAAGAAAAAAGAACAACCTAACGGTTGCGGATAGATTAACACACTAGTAGGTTAACTAGGTTAAAGAAACACGCGTTGGTTAACTAATTAATGTCTGCTCTAGATGTCTTGCAATACACTTACTTTTGCGAAAGTAAATGTATTGCAAAAATATACAAAAGTACCAAAAATAGGCATCCATATACTGTATAATATGGATGCGTATTTTTGGTACTTTTTGTTTGGCATCCAACAATCAACCATCTTGAGCACCTTTATTTGGTTAAAAAATATACCGGACACTAAGTGCCTCTAAATATCACGGTAGGATCTAGATCAGTGGTTCCCAAAGTTAACTGGGCTCCAACCAATCTAGCAGACATTTCCAGTCTTGGGACACACCTCTTAGCAGCTTTAGAGAAAAGAGGGCATAAATATTGGTAATGTTTCAGATTCAATACTGGCGGGTTGTGGAACTACTTAATGTTGTCTTATTTGTTCTAATTGAAATTATAAAAAGAAATAGTGTTACCAATACGCATGAAAGACGGTTGAAATAAGAAACACAACTTACGTAACTATTTTTATTACCTAAATATCTGCTGCACCTGCAAGGTTTTTTTTTACAAAGTTATTTCAATGGGAAGGATGTATTTGTTTCTTATTTCTCTTCATTAAAGTTTTAGCATCAAGTTCAAATTTAGTTACTTTTATTCGCAGACTTCCTTTTTTTTTGTAATTCATGTGTACAGTGCACACTCAATATTCGCTCACAACCCACCAATGGGTCGTGACCCACAGTTTGGGAAATACTGATCTAGATGATCAGAAGTACTAGGCGGGATTCGAACTAACCCACACCGTGTGATCATAATGTTCATCTATGACAAGAGGCGTCTAAATAAGTGGCACTAAGCAACAATATAGTTTATAAATAGGAAAAGTAATTAATAAAATATACTAAACGTTTAAAAAATTCTTTTCGAAGAAAAGGGATCAAACACATTTCAAAGCTATAATTTTTAGATTTCAATGCGAAATTACGCTTTTTTGATAATAAATCTTCTTTCCGGTTTAGTCTAATTTGATCTTACTACTAAATCTTTAACTACACCTCCTTCTATTTTTTCAGTTTATAAGAAATATTCCAATCTTCGCATTAGATATACAGTTGCATTTTTTTGCGTTAAAAGTTCTATGTTTTAAATCAAAGCTGATATGGCAGTTCACCAGACCAATGCATTAAACATTTTTTTGGAATATGGAGGGGGAAAATGAAGAAAGACATGTTGAAAATAAGACATTCGAATTCCATGGTTGGACCGAGGTCGTCAAAATATTCAATGTCATTTCTGTTCATTTCTTAGTTTAAAAAAAAACAGCATTGACGTGAATGAAATACGTAATGAGAAAAAAATATTCTGGAGTTGGCTTTCCTCATTTCATTCTATCAAGAATAGTAACAATAAAAATCGTTACTGACGATTTAATTAAAATTAGCAATTAAAAAAATGTGAAAACGTTTAATACTGTGTATTCTTTGTAAAGGTTTCATACTCAATAGCTAAAAAAAATAATTATTTAAAAAACAAGTTTAATGAAAATGTTAATAAAGATGCATTAACTAAATCATTCCCACGTCATTTATTTGAGTTGTTCAAACAAATTTAACTGGTGATGTTAGGTTGATCCTAAAGTATGAAAAAACTTATATTTATGTAGCTTTAAGTGTGTTATTACATATATAGCCAAAATTTGTGAGTGAAGCAATTTCCAAAATGTAAAATATCGGAGCATACGTACACATAATGGTGGGAAATGTTACTCGCGTCCGTAGCATACTTTAGGCTACACGTGGCCCCTAAATGAATAACAATTCTTGCAAGATTGGCATTGGTAAATACAGCAGTCCTACGTGCACTTTGTGCAATCAAAACTTTGAGATGGACAAAGATCATCTGCTTAGCTGTCCGTCATTAAACGAAGAAAACTTATATAGTCGATATTGGAGGACTAGGGAACAGATGCAATTGACTTCCAGAAACTGATTTTTCTTCATGTTTATGCAATTCATTTTCATAATTTTTGTTGCATTAATTGTATTGTTCAGCTGTTCTATTTATGTCTTGTTTTAGCTCCAATCTCTTGCATCTTTGATGCATGGGAGCCAATGATGTGCAATCAAGTGATCTTGCAATAAAAAAAAAATGTACACATAATTTTAAGAATGCTTGGGCTCGGACCCCGGCAAAGGTATGGGTTTCGATCGATATAGCGCTTTTTTCGATTGTATTCTAGTGGTTCGGAAACCCCTTTATTGACTAGAGATCCCACATATAAGTCCAATAAAAATTTAAAAAAAAACCTAAACGAAAGAAATAAAATAATATTAATAGTAAAGGTCTATTTTAAAACCATAAATGTTATTCGCTTGTGCTAAAGTGACTTTACAGATGTGAAAAGGTGTCACTGAATTTCAATAATCACAGTTCACTTTAATTAAAGTAAAACCCCTTGTGGAACAAGTCATTTAATGTGCAAAAAATTAAAAAAAGTGATTAAATTAAATGTATAAATCGTATGGGGACTATTTTCTAGAATCAGTTAATGTAAATAGTTATTTTTAAAACAATCTAACTTATAAAATGTAATTTAAAAAAAACTGATATAGCAAAAATTTCATCAAATATATATACCAACAGAGAAGCACCATTGCTAAATTAAAACGTTGAAGATGTTTCTTAAAAATAAGCTGGAACTAATTGGACCATAACAAGAAGCAGACATTTCAAACGCAAGATCATGTCTGAATGCTTTTTAAGGCGTGTCCAGCGAAGTGAGAATACTGCAGTACAAAAGGTATTCAAATGAAGTCAACCTTGAAATTAGACTGCGATCTAGAACATGTGAAGAATAGGCGTTTGTAGTTATTGACATTGAAGATGAAGAATTTATGCAGCTTTGTATAACAAAAGAAGCAAGATCCCTAAAAATGTAATTATTTTTGAAATCGGTTTTCTCCGTAAAAGTTCTTGAGATAGATACAGGAAACAAATCAAAATTTAATCGTATTTCTTAATTGGAATATACGGTATGAGTCGTCCGTGGATTTAAAATTGGAATTGTTAAATTCACTCATGACTTGTACGTATAAGGTATTCTTACGGGATTTTTGTTTACACTTCAATTTTGAATTTGTTATTGATAACTAAATTTAATGTTGAAGCGGGGCCGAATATAATATATTTAAGTTGTACTCTTAGCAAAAGCCGAATGGCAACAGAAAAGAAAATGTTTTAGTGAGGCAGTTGTAAAATCTACACTATGTTGACGTTTATCGCGTTTGTTGTTTTCATAGAGTTATGTACATGCGAGGTTTTTTTCTTTTTTTAAATACCGACTGCGCCATATAAGAAATTATTAAGAAATGTAATATTTCACTTACTAAAATAAAGACAATACACGTATAAAAAGGAAACATTTGATTAACAATAACAATTGCGATAAGCGAATACCTAGCGTAGATTTTGCAACTGCCCCAGTGAAACACCTTCTTTTCAGTTGCCATTCGGCTTTTACTAAGAGTTCAATATAAATATCTTATATACGCATGTGAGTCATTAAAAGCATGTCAATATTAAGTTAATTTTTTTTGGCTTAAACATTACTTTTCGGAGGAAAAAAAATATGAAATATGAAAATGCATTTCCAATACAGTAAACTGTGTTCGCGCGTTACATATTTATAAACACTTTACAATGCTGTGTGATATATTATTATCTCAAGAAGTACAGATAATACTTTAATGGTATTTTATAATTAGTTTTTCAGCCATAATTTTATTTTGTGAATTCCTTCCGTGTAAATACTTCTTACTTATACGTCTGCATCAATACGTCTAAATAAGGCAATTTACTCTGCTCTTTATTCATCATACAACACTTTCATCGCATCCTATACAATTTGGGATGAAAATAAATAATTTTGAAGTAATTTACATTACATTATTATGTAATGTAGCTGTCAAGCCAAATCAATTTTACCAACGACCTTGTTTATAATTGACAAGTTAAAAAAATATATTTCTGAACAAATGATGCACTATTCTAATTTTATTAGAAACAGGGTTTTACCAACAAGAAACCGATCCTAAAAGCTTCCACTTATTTGTGTGTGTGTTTTGTGTGTAGGTTTTTCGTTTTGCCCAGAATATTGAACGACAATTGAACAAGGCCTGATGAACAGTTTTAACGTTGCTTACGCGGTGGAAAAAATAAAACAAAAATCATTACAATCGTTCTTTCAAGAAATATGGTATGACTAATTTATGAAAAAGTAAGATCTAAAGTTGGTGTACGGACTAAATGTCTGAAAAATTTTTGAACTTTGAATCCTGATTTTTGTAGCCATCCTTCTTATAGGTTTTTTTAACTCTCTGTATTACAGTGTAGACTGTAGGCAACATACCATTCGATTGCTGTTTTTGTATTTTTCTTTATGCATAATTACAATAAATAAATCAGTAAATAAATAAATAAAATAAAAATTTCTAAACAGCTACGGTACTTTTTTGTTATTATCTCGAATCCATAAAGTCATTTGACTTTATGGACGACATGGAAAGACGAAATTGATAAGTGATAGACAGTTTAAAAAAAGAAAAAGAAATCCTGTCTTTTAAATATGCTTGACAATTTCAATTCCACTACGCACATAATTCAATAAAGTATTGAACTACAATGCTTCTAATGACGTGGATCATTTAAAATAACTACCTATTCATATATATATACATATATATTTTATAAATATGTATATATATATGTATATATGAATCGCAAAAGTCAGTTGTTAATTTATACATGCGTTTAAATGTTAAACTTATGTATATAAATATTCGGGGAAAAGAAAATAAATATTACATATTTTCTTTGCTGAAAAGCATTCTACTTGAAAATAAAGCTGAAGTTATGTTGAACAAATCAGTAAAATAATCCTTTTTGCAGCACAAGGAAAATCAGATCTAGCACCCAGAAATATTTTACCCAGAGAAATATAAACAAGAATAGAGTCAGGTTCAAAAAAGTATAAACATTCCCTATTGGATGCTTTAATGAAATAGGAGAGAAAGAGTTAGGGCATAACCGATTTTACTGAAAACTCTCTACTAAGCCGTTAAAGTTAATATTGACTTTAAGTCTCTGGTATATTTTTCAAATTGGATTCTGCCATGCACAGTGGTGAATTTGAGCTTTTTGTCATAATGTTTTGGTACGTTAGTTTGTAGCAAAAAAACTTTTTATTGTAAGGATTTTACTTCACCCATCCTGACTTCCAACTTACCTATACATTGGGAAAAAATATCATTAGCTAACCCTTAACTTTTGATAATAATGAATATTAACTTCGAATACGTTCAAAAGCGCTTTTAAAGGCACATAAGACTCATATTAGAACTAAAAAGTATTGTTCTGCGCATGCGCAGTTTGCACTTATCTATGCATTTTATAAAATTTTATAAGTTTATTTTTACTTATTTTTGAATTTTTCAATTTTGTGTACTCATTGTATGCTTTTTTTGCCCTATTTTGTCTTTAAAATTGCTTAATTTATATTATTTGGCAGCACTTAAAGGCGTAGTGCGATGCACTTAGCAATCCAAAACCACATTTCATGGATTTTAATTCATTTTGCATCTTTACATCTTTCTCCTTAACTAACAAAAATCACACTACAGATGCAAAATTCCTTTTCTTTCTTTCTTTTTAATATTGTAGCATTATTTAGATTCATGCAGTTCTGCGAGCACTGTAACAAACTGCACAGCATACATTTTATTTTTTAAATTTTTAAGCAAAAATGCATATTATCCATTTAAAAATTCCAAAAGCACTCATACTTGTTTAGTTTTGCTTTATAAATATTGTATGAAAGTATTCACAATGTCCATTAGGCATTTCCATTTAAAAGATTTTGTCTAAGAAGTACATTTTACAGAATCAATGTTCTTCTTCTTCTTCTTATTATTTTTTTTTGTTGTTGTTGTATTATTTTCAATAATGTATATTGTACTGTGTTGTATATTCGTACACGTACTCAATTGCATGAAAACACATATGAATTAATAGATGAGGGTGGGATAAGTCGAAAATTAAATCTCAATTCTAGATAAATTTCGTATTTTACTCATTTCTTTTCCTTTTTTTTTTTTTGATGAGTTTTTTAATCACTGCGTTATCTAAGACTTTTTTCTTTATACTTTGGATTTCTTTCCTTATAAGGGTATTTATGTAATTATATTCTTGAAAAAATACAAAACGATAAAACAATGTAACGCAAAACAATATTTCAGTTAGAAAATACGTAGTAGAAATTCTAAAGAAAATAAAAAAATATAAGCGCACAATGTGAAAAACTCTTAGATTATTACCAATGATGCCATTAATTACGGGAAACTTATAAAGCTAGAAAAGAAAATGCATTAGGAAGATTCTTTCGCTTTTCCTTTCACATTTCGTTAAGTCAACAAAGGAAATAAAGAAAAAGTCGTTCAAAGATGAAATATCCGTCAATAACACAAGACATTTATTTCGTGTTCATTAAGAGATAAGGGCGACTTCTTTTTTCTACAAATGACAGATCACAATGTTGTGCCTGACTTCGTCGATTTTTCTTTCTCTTTTTTATATCTTTCCTTCGTAGTCTTTATATTTTAATAGCATAGTTTTTGGAAGGAATAACGGTCTATGGAGAAGAAAATAGTTAATTAGAGGAACTGTTGTTTTAAGCAGGGAAAAAACGCTGTATGCAATGTATTATTTGAGTTAGGAGGATTTTTGCAAAGTTAAAATGGTTGGAATAATGCTAAAACAATCCTTGGAAATTGTGTGTTGTTAAACTAAAATAAAATCTTCATGAAATATAGAAGATTTTTAAAAATATAAAAAAATAAAATAAAAAGCCTGATAAAGAAATTAAATAAATTTATGAAATACAATTAATTAATAACTAAAATAAAATGCCAAAAATTTAAAAGGGTTCCGTCTTTCTTGTTTCTCTTACCTAGTACAATTATGATTTCACGGTATAGTTGCAATATTATTCAAATTTAATTATTTCGTTGCAGTCCTTTTATACTACTTTCCGTAAAACTAAAAAAAAAAAAAAAAAGGTAAAAAAGCTTAATGTACTCTAAAAATATCGCTAAACATAAAGGAGAGTCAAAAATAAGTGAAGTAATCAAATAAAGATTGGAAACTAAAAAATTGAAAGTAGGGTTTTGAGATGGGGAAAATGCGTCTGTCAGTCTGTCTGTCCACCCCTAATAACTTTTGAAAGAATTTTAAGATTAGATAGATTTTTTTTTTTTGCATTCGAAAGATCTCGGCAGAAACATCTCATTCCATATCGTTTAATTTTGAACAGTTCAAAAAATCTTACATTAGCACCTATGGGTAAATTACGTAAACTCTGGGCGTAAGATCCTAGTTCCTATGAGCAAGCTTATTGGAAGAAGCTCTCGGCGTAAAATATTTTTAGATTTAAACAATTTTTGTTCATTTTTAAACAGTTCAAAAGAGATTTTAACATTTGCGTCCTACGGGAAAATTTCAATCCTAAATAAATCCTGATCTAGCATACGGATTTGCTTGGAAAAAACTTTATTAAAAAGATATTATGACGTGCAACATGTACAGGTACGAAGTTCAACCAGAACTAAACTAGCCTTTTTTTCCTATGAATTTTTTTGATCGGGATTTCAAGGATATTTTTGAATGAATTAATAAATTAATGAATGAATAAATGAGAAATAAAATAAATGAGTGAATGAATGAATGATAAAATAAATAAATGAAAAAATAAATGATTAAATAAATACATGAATGAATGAATGAATAAATGTGTGAATGAGTGAGTAAATGAATATTAACCGTTGAAAAAAGTATATTTGAAGTAATTAAAAACCAAAGCTAAATGAGAAAGCGAGGGAGAAAGACAGCTAGCTAGATTACAAATTTGAAGTTGGAGTATACGGGAAAGTAGGCTCGTATAGTTCTAGACGGAACGTCTTGTTACTTCCGTTTTATGATGGAGTTTTCAACTTCATCACGCCAAAAATGGTATGACTTGACTGATCTCAGTAAGAAACAAGAAGTATCAATCAAAAGACATTTTTATGAGACAAAGGAGTCGTCACTTCTCCAATTACACCAGCATGGAAATAAAACACTATCATCATTTTTCTTTTCATTTTTAGGAATAAAAATCATTCACTTGTGACAATAAACGAGAAGTGACTTCAATGTGAACATAAAATATGTTTTACTTCGAGTGTTGCTTAAATCGGCGTTGTTTCTACGTTAGAGGCCACATGGAGTTTAATAAATGAAAAAGATTTTAAAGATTCATTGCATTTCGATTTCGTCTGGTATTTTACAATAACTCTAGTGCATCACAAAAGTTTGATTCTATTTGTCTTTTGCCAGTCACACCTTTTTTTAATTTCATTCCAGGTACTAAATATTTGTGTTAATTTCTATTTCTAATGAGGTGCTGTTGGCTTCTGTCAATTGTAGACCTAGTGCGTCCCCCAGATTGGTACACTCTCTTTCAGAGGCACTATAATGAGTATGGTATCATAGCCGCATGAGAATTTGAACGTCTAGTTTCTTCACCTAAAAGCCCGGGTTTTGTTGATGCGCAACTGCACTACGAATTCCATTTAGCCGAGAACATCCAAACCAAATGTCTACTCTAGAAGTCTTTTACTTGCCGCATAGTTATACGATATCGGCGCAGACAATTTTCGTCCACCGACACTGACAGGCTCAATCCTCTGACCTGTGGCGTACTAGTTCCACACCTGAGCCCGTACGCCCCCATGCCGGCGGTACTAAATATTAAAACAACTAAATAAAGGAAACTTTGCGATAGTGGAAGAATTTTAGTCTATTCAACAAATATTTTGAATAACTTTGTAAAAATATGCCGTGACAGACCTGTAAAAATTGTACATACTCCAAAATTTCAATTCTTAGACTAAACTTGTTCCCCTATATTTATAGTAGGCATGAAGATTTGAGCATACTAAACATTATTTTTAAATTTAAATATTTAGTACCTGAAACAAAACAAAAAAGGTGTTTTCCGATGTCTGTCTTACACACAATTAAACAAAAACGATACCTATTACAATTTAGTGATTAATTCAAAAAGTGAAAATGAATAAAGAAATTAATAAAAGAAAAGGAAAAGAATCCATTTAGCATACAAGACTGATCAGCGGATTATTTTCCAGATAGAAAATTTAATTTCGAGTATAGCAAACATCATAGCATAAAATCAAACCATCTCTTTCAAGATGCATTAAAAGGATCCTAATAAGTGGAATAGAATTCCAACTGAGTTTATTACAGTGAAACGTGCTTTATTTGAATAAATACAAAAGTCGGTTCATTACACTGTCTCTGTTTTATGTTTTCCCTTTGTGTTACGAAGAATACTAAAATGTTTTCTTCGGTTAAAATAACAGTTCTTTCCTTTTTATTTTACAGTGGAATATTACTAGAATTCAGTGTAGTAAAAGAAGCGTATTTTCCTCTTAAGATGCGTGATTTGGTTTCTTCCGGCGGAAACAAATAAAAGCGGTGGCTTGAAAAATGCTAATTATATTGATTCTGTATTTATCGTACGAAAACCCAAAAGCTACGGTTAGTACACAATTTTTGGAGATATGCCTGAAAAAATGATAGAAAACTATCTACAGATAAAAGAGCATTAAAATGCGATGCATAATTTATGGGAAAAATGCATAATAAATGTATTATTGAATCAAAATCTACAAGACACTGTTAATATATTTTCCCCCTTTTCATTTCAAATGTTAGAAAAAGGTAATTGTTTGTCGAATTGGTCTTTAACTTCTTTTGAAAGTGCTGCTATTTTAAAAATAAAACCTTAAACGCTCAAGCATGTTTTCCCAAACATATTTTCTGGCAAGAAAACTTGAGTGCGTGTAGGATATAGATAACACCAAACACTGTATAGTTTTTCCATTCACATATTAAGATGAGCCAACAAACTGCAATAAAGTAAATACGGAAGAGATTGCGCACAAATCAGCACAAAAATATAACAAGACTGAAAACGTTAATTTTGTTCAATGATTTTACTAAATATTGGACTGCATTCACTTTGTATGCAATTCCATTAATGTTTTGTAAGAAAATTATGAAAATTAGCACTTTTCATTTGTTATTAATAATAATTATTGTTTATTAGTCAGATTTTTTAATGTAATGTTTAACTAATACAAATGTGAAATATCAAAGATTTTTTTATGAATGCAAAGTTCATCATTACTGGATGCATAATTAAAAAAAGACACCGCTAATTAGACCACAATCCTCAATTTCAATTTTAAAGATATGATGCGCCAACTTAATTTTTTTTGTTGAATATTTATTTTCATTTTATCCTCTAGAACTGACAGAGTTATATATTTTAATTACATTAAGGGTTGTTTTTCTTTGTTTTTTTTTTGAATGTATCATTTTTTAAAAGAAAAAAATGAGAAATTACAACGTAAATCATTTATTTTTACTAGAACTACTTTCTTAATTTCTTAATTGATGAATAAAAACAACATAAAATAAAAGAATCTACAATAAAAAAATAATATTTTAAAATAATCGCTTCCAACTTGTATCAAAACAACCTTGCTATATAAGCTGGTATTTTTAAATCTCTAATTTCTGAATCTCCAATTCTCTACATCACGTAAAGATAAAAACATAATTTTGTAAGGAGTTTTTCTTAGCTAAAAATAGCGTAATATTAGCCGTTCTAATTTTAGAGCAGGTATACATTAATACGCAAATAAAATTAATTAGCAATTATCAAACAGGAATTCCGTAATTTTGAGGTAAAACCATATTTTTGTGCTGGAATCAGTGATTTATTTAGTGATTAAAAAAGAGCTTGCAAATATTTAAAAAAAAGTTTTGACTTAGGAAACTAAGTACTACTTTGACTAAGTAAACTTAAGTTGACGCATATTAGTGAGTATGTCTACACTAACATATTTCCTACATACTTCAGTGACTTACACTCTGAAGTTGCTTTTTTCCCTTGTCCTTGCAAAAAGATAAAATCCATTAATTTAGCAATGACATTTCTTCATATTTTATAATAACGCAATATAACCTAGTAAAACAATATAGTTAGATAATATGTTTTTGATTATCCACAAACTAAAAAAAATCGAACTTCATGCATCATTAAAAGGGAAAAAAAGTCTCTTTTCTCGTCTAAACGCTTTTCGTCCGAAGTTCTTTTTCTCATTCTTGACGGATTTCTCTGATCACTTCTACCATCCAATTTGTGTCAAAAGAAGTTATTCTGCGGCGGTGGAGTGAATTGAGATGATGTTTTTGAAATTCGACACGACAAGAGATTGCGACTTACTATTGAAGACCGAATTCAATTCTTCTTAGTCTGACTCCTTGTCACTCTTTTTCACCTTTTAAGAAAGATCACACTAAATCTGTTATCTAGACTTTGATCTGCTGTTAAAAGCCTCTTTTAAATTTTTGAATCAATGCAAAATTTTAGACTTTTACTATAGAGCATGATTCTTAGAAATTTGGCTTTTATAAATTTAAAAATTATTATCGATTGATGGAAGAGTGACTTTAAATATGTGATTCCAAAATAATAATAGTAATAAACAACTCATTAAAGAAATAACCACTGAATGTTGAGGTACAGTTTTAGTACTAAAAATTCTCGCTTAGCTATTTTATTTTGCATTTTTTTTTTTTTTTTTTTGTAACAGCAAAAAAGTTCCCCTTTTCTATAGCGTTTTTAATGATTTTAGTAATAATTTTTAATGAAGAAAAATTTCAATATTCAATAATAATGTGCTATTTTCTAAATATAAAGGTAATTTTTTCAAGCATGGTGCATTCAATTTTAAAATGTTTGATGTTAACTTATTAAGTTACATTTTCGAAAATACAGATTTATAATGAAATATTTTCTGATGAAGAAAGGACGTTTTTTTTTTTGTAAAGAGCTCCATTTTCGAATTCTAGCTGTATATTGGAGAAAGTGTTTTTACATAAACAACTAAAGCACTATATATTTAACTACGTTACTAGATTTTAAAAAAAATAATGATCATTCCATATTGAAATAAATTTATAATAATGATTTTTAAAAAGTCAAATTAATGCGTATGTATGGAAGATCGAACGAAACAATAGAGATTGTGAGATATGCTAATAAACTTTTGTGTATCGCTAATCGGTACGCAATTTTATAATTCGGAGGAATGAAAAATATTAAGAAGTAATTGTCTTCAGAATTATTATGAAAATTATTTAAAAATGTTTTTATTTTGAAATCATCAGTTAATATAATTGCAGTTTGTGCTATTAGTTATTCAAAAAAAAAAAAACTGGGCTTTGAATTTGGCTAGAAAACTTGCCAAAAATGCCTAGATCAAACGAAATAATATAGATTGTGAGATATGCTAATAAACTTTTGTGTATCGCTATTCGCTAAGGAATTATAGATGACCTGGAAATTTTATAATTCAGATTAATAAAAAATATTAAGAGTAATTGTTTTCAAAATTATTATGAAAACTATATATAAAACTATTTGCAATCAAAATTATTACGAAACTTTAAAATCATCAGTAATATAATTGCAATTTGTGCTACTAGTTATTAAAAAAAACGCGGCTTTTAGTTTAGAAAACTTTTCAAAAGGCCTAAAAATATTTGCCTAGTGGGGGGGGGGGGGGTGTATTATTATTAGCATCATTTCGAAGTGTATTCTGCGTAAAATACTTTTTTCTTTTTATTTATTTATTTTGACACCTCTCATAACATTTCATCTTCAATGGTAAGAGTTAGTTATTGAAAAACTATCTTGAGAGCTATACGCATAGCAGTTTTATTATGACAAAAGAATAGACACATGATGTCGTCTATTCGTGCCTCTGTTAAAAAAATAGAATTGTAATTTTACGCACTCCAGGTAAACATTAAACTAAAAAGAATTTCTATACAAATGCTTTTAATGCAACTTAACATTTATTTATATTGAGAAATTTGCAAGAACATCATTCACAAAGTGCAATACATTTTATGAATAATGGTTCATCTATATATATGTAATGTTTATTTGTTTATTTTTTAGCCTACTTTCACGTAAAAGTAAAAAAAATAATAATAAAGCATGAAAGAAGGCTTAATGTATCGTAAAAATATCGTTAAAAATAAAGAAAAGTCAAAAAAAAGTGAAGTAATTAAATAAAGATTGAAAAATAAAAAATTTGAAAGTAGGGTTTTGAGATGGGGAAAATGTGTGTCTGTCGGTCTGTCGGTCTGCCCCCCCCCCCCTAATAACTTTTGAACGAATAGTCCGATTCAAAAAATTCTTTTTGCATTCGAAAGATCTCGGCAAGGACATCTGATTTCCATATTTTACTTTTTGATTTGAACAATTTTTCGTTGAATTTTGAACAGTTTAAAAAAATTTAACATTAGCGCCTATGGGCGAAAATGAAGCAAATTATGTAAACTCTGGGTACAAGATCCATATTACAATGAACAAGCTTACTGGAAGAAGCGCTTGGCGTGAAATATCAATTTGAACAGATTTTGTTCATTTTTGAACAGTTCAAAAAATTAACATAGCGCTTAGGGGGAAATTTCAATCCTATAAAAATCCTGATCTAACGGACCGATTTGCTTGGAACAAACTTTATCGGAAAGCTCTTATAACGTAGAACATGTACAAATAGAAAGTTCTTCCAGAACTAAGGAGCCTATTTTCCTATGAAATTTTTTTATCGGGATTTTTAAGGATATTTCTCAGTGAATAAATGAACGAGGAAAATAATGAATAAATGAGGAAATAAATACATGAATGAGTAAATGAATGAATAAATATTTGAATCAGTAAACGAATGAATGCATAAATGAATGGCTGAATAAAGGAAAAAAATTAATGCGTGAACGAATATGTATTGTCTGTTAAAAAGGTATATTTGAAAAAATTAAGAACCAAAGCTAAATGAGAAAGAGAGAGAAAGGGATAGCTAGATTCTAAATTTGAATTTGGTGTATACGGGAAAGTAGGCTCGTATAGTTCTAGACGGAACTTCTTGTTTTAAAGTAATCTACTTCAACTTTTTCTTCATCATCTCATTTTTATCTAACAAGGATCATAAGTTGAAAAAAAAATGTTGTCCTGTTAAAAATTTTAATTTTTAACTGAAAAAGGAAAACAAAAGCAAAATTCTCGTTTATTGCGTGCCATTAAAATAACTTTTTTAAAGAAATATTTTCTTTTTCCTTCTTTATTTCATTTTTCCAACATTAAATGTTTTAACTATCCAAAATCATTTGAAGCTTTAGATTAGTAAATTCTATACCTTAAGACTTGTCACTATTTTACTTGCTGCCCCGATGCAAGAGAGGAGGAAAAAATGTTATAATTTCATTTTGGATACTACTTCGCAACGTCAGAGTACTTATAACCAAGAAAATAATAATAATGTTATTTTTTTTTGCCAACTCAGTTGTTTACCCTGCTAAAGTCCTCCCGTCTTTAAACCGCTTGGCAGTTATTTGACCCTTAATTTTTGCACTTAAACTCCTACATTTATGTTTCTTATAGAATTATTCTAACATATTCATAACAGTGGAAATTTTGTATATAGATGAAAAAATGTCGTTTAATTAACTGATTCTGAAAATTTTCATTCTTACGTTATTTTGGATGTCTATGTATAAACTATTAAAAAGTATCGAATATCATTCCGCCAAGCTCCTTTCAAAATAACTCTATTAAAATTTATCTTGATTATTTACTTAACCACACAGGTAATGTTTATTAATTATTTAACCACACATAGGTAATGTCAGTGCACTACAAATTTACACTACTTTAATTGAAATATGTACGAAAAAATATTTAAAAATGTATAATTGTAATTGAGTCTACAGGGGGCGTAATGGTAAGGCGCAGGTCTCGTACGCCCAAGGTCGCAGGTTCAAACCTGGCCCAAGTCAGTGGATTTTCAAGATGCAGAAAATCGTCTGCGCCCATGTCGTATGATTAGGCGGCATGTAAAAGATCCCTTGAATATACATTTGGCTTGGATGCTCTCGGCTAAATTAAATTCCTAGTGCAGTCTGCATCAGCGAGAGCTCAGGTACCGCCATTTAGGGGAAACCGAGCGTCCAAATTCAGTAATAATGGCATCCGCCGATAGTGGTGCCACGTGAAAGAATGGATGCCGGTTTCCGGGGAACGCACTAGGTCTGCAAAGGTTAGTGAACATACGCAGCCCCATTAGAGAAAAAAAATAGTCATTGACAACCAGTCACTTCAATTACAAAACTCATTTTAATTAATACACACACAAAGTTACACATACCACGAGAAAAAAGTTACACAGACCAACAGAACATGTACACACACAAAAACTCATTCCACACTCTCCAATCGCGTCCCGAAAGACTATTCGACATGATTATAAGGCACCATCTATCGTTTGCTACATGCACCTTCTATCATTCGTTACATAATCCAATATACAGAATGATTTTAACCAACTTCAGAAATATTACCAAATGATTTTACTGAAAAGAACCTGTTTTATTATTAAGATGATTTAATTATTTTTCTGCATTTAGTAAAATGTTATTATATTTAAGCTTAGCGTTAGACAAGATATTTTCCTTAAGCTTTATAATTATGTTGTGCTCAAAAATGACGTTGGATATCAGAATGAGAACTCAGACTTAACTTTGTTTTGGTAAATAACGGTACACAGCCAGCTACAAACCTAAATTTATGAAGCTATGCTCGCTTAGACAGAAGAAAAATCGAACAGTAAAGGAGGGAAAGAAGAAGAAGCCTTAAATCTGTAGTGTCCCTATGATGTTCAATAGCGAGGGATTTGTTGGAATCCTTGGCAACTAAGCAATAAAGTGAGGATTAAAAGAATTATTTCTTTCCCAGCTGAAGCTTTAAGACGATTAAGGTGGAGGTTTTAGTTTAGAACGAAACACTTGAAAATGCTTTCTCTGGGGTAGAAATGTCCGTAACGGCATGAAAGGTTATATATTGCACACAGGATCTGAAATAAATAATTCAAGACACATTTGATTAAAGGGAATGAAAATAATTGAATCACATAAATTGAATAAATAGTTATGCCACTTTGTTCTGTTGATACCAAAATAACAAATTGATCTTAAAATTTAAAGTAGAAAATAAGCATCTGCTCTTATTTTATTCAAACTCAATTTGTCAAACTAATGGCATGGTAGTACTTAGGTTTAATCAAAAGGCGAAGCGGTTATTATTTATTCAAAAACAAGACAGATTACAAGACAAAAAAGTGTAAGACGCTTAAATATTTATAAATATATTCATTTGATTTAATAATAGTGCATGCATGTAGCGAAGGCATAATGAAGATATGCGTATGAAAGTACTCGAGAAATTTCTTCAGTTCTGAAATTACTCGATAGATTATTCTATTCTAAAAGCACGAGATTATTCTTTAATTATGAAATTGAAAATGACAAAATTAAAAGAAAATTCTTCATCAATATTATCAAGTGAAGCGTTAAAATTACCTTTAAAAATGATCTTTTGCAACGTGGTGTTTTACACTTGAAAGTAATATTGCTTACATTAGTACTATTATTAATGTAAAAGATTATTTTTCATAGTCACTATGATCGAGTATACGCTTTGCATAATAAAGGGACAATTGTACAATGCCCATGGAAGAAATCAATGCGTAAATTTCTTTCTCAGCACAGTTTTGTAGGATGTCTTGGAGTAACTTAACAAGACATATTTATGCAACACAATCATATAAGAATGTTACTGAGAATTTTTGGTACAATAGATGCATTTCGAATTCTATTTTTTTATTCTGATTTCTTCTGATTATTAAAAAGTGGTTCTTATTACCACCTTCTCCCAAATTAGTCAAATAATAAAACTCTACTTTATGGAATATAGTTGAAATCCCAGTAACACTTTTCAACTCCTCGAAGTCGTTAAACGAACCTTATTTCAGTTTGTTTGAAATAAACTTTAAAAAATGAAATGACCCTATAACTTTCTGATACACAATTGCTAATGAATCTATCTACAAAGGTGTAGTTTATGTCAGATACTTTGTGTTCCACCTTGTCTAATTGTGAAAATAAGTGATGTATGAAGTTTGCATTTTTTTTTTATGAAACTTTTTTTAAAACTTATTATTAGTTTCCTACTGAAGATTTCTAATTAAAAATCTTAATAGTAGGGGAGAAGGTGATAATATAAACCACTTTTTAAGCTTTGGAATTAAAAAAATGGAATTCGAAATTACATCTATTGTATCAAAAATCGTCAGTAACATTCTTATATGATTGTGTTGCATAAATATGTCTTTTTAAAAAAAAAAAAAAAAACATTTTAAAATTCAGAATAAATGCAATTATTTATAACATTCTACAAAATATGGATATTGTAGATTGGGGTTGTAATATGAAACACTTGCTAAAAGTAAAACGAAAATGCTGTTATTCATGTTATTTTGAACAGTATATTTCTATTAGTTCTCTGTTATAATTATTTTGCTTCAGAATTACATTACATTGGAAAAAATAAACACTACTGATCGAGTTGCTAGGGAAAAAAAAAATTTTACCTTGCAAAAAGTTTTAAGCTTTCGAAAACAGAAAACTTGCTCTCACAACCGTGCACAACGTCAACTCTGACTTTAGTGGTTAAAAGGGAAGTAGGCGATTGAAATTAGACTGGTTTCCGGAAAGTGGCATCAGCTACTTGATAAAAACATCGCAGTTTTATATTACAACTCAAAATTGAGGACAGAAGCATCAAGAATTGTAATCTGAAAACCAAAACTAGACATAACGTGGAAGGACTTTCATAGTTATTCTTGGCGACAAATAGTACGACCATTGCCACGGTGAAGAAAGTCCGTTTTTATCGCTGACGACAAATAGCTCCTCGCTAACGGGAAAGGAAACATCCAAACACAGCAAATTCTAAACTAATCTACATTGAACTTTCATAGATTTAAAATATTACTTTAAAAAAATGCGATCAAATAAGTAACCCCTCCCTCCTATTTTTTAAATTATCCGAGACGAAAGAATATTTCAGATTTTTGGAAAACTATCAATAAATTTGATACGCTCTATAGATATGTCATTAGATACACAAATAAATGCAAATCTATTTTGCTGCTACATTACAATATATTTAAATATCTTTACATGTTTATGTGTTTATACTTTAACGCATTTATAAATATGAAGGGAAATTAAACGGTTATTTTAAAAGAGACATTTACATAGTTTTGAATTGATTTAATTTTCTGAATTAATAAATAATGCTTGGAAACTTATCTTCTAATCAATTTACTTGATTTCTTACATTAAACACGTCTAGTGAAGAAAGTTTAGTTTAAACAGTTTAAGGTGCCTAAACCAAGTTATATTGTTTTTTGTCAATACGAGTAATAGTACTTCACTGCCTTCTGTTCAAGGAAAATATTTACTTTCAATCCTGATAAACTCGCTGGACATTCATTTGTCTGAAGGCATTTCGAATAAAACCCAGACTAAAAATATTTCAATCAAAAAACCCCTAAGGATTTATTTTTAAATTCATGATTTATATTTACTATTTCAACATATTTAAAGACAAATTAAAATGTATATTATTTTGTTCTTTTTAGAAATGAGATGAATCGAAATACATTTCTAATTCTCGAATTCTTTACTTTTCTAGAAAAAAAAATGCATTAGATGTTTAAACCAGAACTAATATGACAGCTCACTAAACTAATACATTAAAGATTGCGCAAAAAGGAAAGAAAGAAAATAAAGAAAATGGGGTATCAAATAAGGCATTTGACTCCCATTGTTAGAACAAAATCGTCAAAACATCAAATTTCATTTCTGATTTTTCGCAGTTGAAAAAAAATCATCACTGACGTTTTTGAGGGGCAAAGTGCTGGAATAAAGAACGTTATTGCATTTGAAATCTTTTTAACTGTATTCTATCAGAAAATATTAACGAAGAAATATAAATTCCGATTAAAAAGGGCTTTTAACAGCCCCCATTAATTTTATTTTTGTTAAAAAAAGTTTAAGGGAGCACAGTTTTCAACTTATTACCAGAAGTATGCTTTGCATTGGATAGTATTTATTTAATTTTTTTCCTTCCTTGAAAAGAGTAGCAACGACAACTTTGTATTTTGGAAATGTAAAATAGTATGAATACATTAAAGGGCTGAGAAAATATACTAAGTTTTCCAATAATTATAAATTATGTGATTTAAGCTATGGGACTTAATGGCTGCAAAAAATGTGTCTGAAACAACTAACAAAAATGTCTTTTTTTTCTTTTTCTTTTTTCACAATTAGTGTAACTTTTGCAGAAACTTCTTTCAACTTTTCCAAACAATTTTTGAAAAAAAAAAGAAAGGAAAAATTAGTTTCTTGTTTTTTTCTTCCTCGGAATTTTCTTTTCAATCCTAACTCGGTTTCTATAACTTGGAAAAATACGATCATTCCGATACAAATATGTTTACCCTTATCTACTAATGATGCCAAAATGATAAAAATTCATTCTATTTTTTGCTTCGTTGGGTTCGTGCATTAGAAAACTTCCTCTAACAATCTGATTCTTAAAAGTCAGGTAAACATTTTCTGTTTTTTTTCTTTAAATTTTACTATAGAAATTGATTTAGTGGATTTCAAACTTTTTTTTCACGAAATAATTCTTATAGAAAAGTTTTAGAAGCAAAGTTGTTGAAATACATTTCATCTGACGTACTTCTACATTATATAGATACATAGGTTTGATTCCCAACAATCGGTAATCAATGTGTCTAGTATTTGACACAATTTAAATAGAAAAAATGAAGCTTACTTCGGAACAAATATTTTTATTTTTATTTTTTATATTGACTTTAATTATGCAAGTTTAATGCATACACGTGCAAGTTTTTTAAATTTTGGTGAATCAGAAGACATAATTTAAAATAATTGCTTAAGATATGAACACAAAAGTACGGGAGACAAAAACATTAACAATTGCTGCTGTTAACAGTAAAGGAGTTTGAAAGAAATGTCCAGGTAATAACAAGTAAATTATATTGTCCAATGTTATTTGTTCATTCACTTTCTTCCACAGTCAAATACCAAATTTACAAAAATAATTGAATTAGTGTAGTAAAACGAAGTTCCGTATTGATGTGCCAATTGTTATAATTTTTAAAATCTTATTACATGCAATTATTTAAATATGAAATGTCAAAATATCAACATGGAGTTTAGCTAAAACACTTCAAACCTTTAAAAACGGGCGTGCCCTCAATGTACAATTCACATAACTCCTATTACATATTTCGTCCAACCCAATGAATGTTTCATGTTTAGTAAGCCTCAAAATCGTCCCCTCATCTATATATATAAAAATGAATGTATGTGTGTTTGTCCTTTATGCATTACTCACCATTCATCCGATCGCCATGAAATTTTGGGAAGTTGTTGAGTACACTCCTGAGAAGGTTTCTAGACCCGCTAGAAAAAAATCCGACTGGTAGTTCCTTTTTTATTCCAAATTTACTCAAATTTCTACATAAATTCTCCAATATGGGGGTGGTAAAAACCTTGCACATATCAATATAATATATCGATCGAAAGCGCTGATTTTTATCCACAAGATGAAGTTTGTTCGAAGTTTCCAAGTCAATAAGAATAAGCTTTTTAGTTCGATTTTTCAAGGTTTACTCAACTCTGAAATCTATTTTTATATTGAAATTAGTGTTTGTTTAATTTCAATATAAAACTTATTTTTCAAAATAGAGAGACATGAGTTTAGTTTTCAACGGTAAAACAATAATAAAGCATACCTTCGATTGAACGTTTTTCTCAAATTAGCAATAGGTTTTAAATTCGAGATTGAACTTGATAAAAGTATTGTTTCCCTGATTTAACGATTTCCTTGACTTAGCAATATCATTTAAATAAATATCGCTAGAATAAGAATACGTTTGGTTTATACTAGATTTCAAATAACGTGGCGAATATGACACGCTACAATTTGACTTTTTAATGAGTCATTGGCGATAAATCGGAACACACTAACGAAATTGCGCATACATTTTTAGGTACGGTTAAAATTCAGCACGAGCAGCCCCGTGCGGGTACCGCTAGGTTTCAATATGAAACTTATTTTTCAAAATAGTTCAGTTTAATAAAGACAAAGCAATAATAAAGCATATTTTCGATTTAAAGTTTTTCTCAAATTAGTAATAGTTTTTAAATTCGAGATTGAACTTGATAAAAGTTCCGTCTCCCCGATTTTGCGATTTCCTTGATTTAGCAATAGCATTTAAATAAATATCGCCTCGAAAATTTTACGGACGTATAGTTTATTCTAGACTTCAAATAACGTGGCGCAGGACGGCACGCTATAATTTGACTTTTTAAATTAGGCGTTGGTGATAAACCGGCGATAAAGAATACTAACAAAATTTTGAATGCGTTTTTCAGGTATGGTGTACAGTATCATTTAACTATATAAATATTATCACCTACTATTTCATCTCTATGGTACCGCTGGCGAAGCTTCATTTCATCATGAAAGCTATCTTTCGGTTAGCGAAACAACAGTTCACCATGGCTGGGAAATAAAATAAATATGATACTGCAATTTCATTCTTGCAATCAATCTAAGATCATCGCCAAGACTAAGGCTCATTCCAGATGAATAGTAATGCAACAAATAACGCCGTGCTGCAATTTGGCAGTTTTAATTACCCTCTGGTGACAAATCCGACCCTACTGATGGAATTATTCCCAAGTTTTCTTAATTGATCCTTCTACATGTTATATTACTTTTTCAAGTATTACATTGACAATGTCTAATTTTTTTTTTTTTTTTTTTTTTTGACAAATAGACACACGATGTTTTTTTAACAATGCAGGCTTTATACCGCAGGAGATTTTTTTTTATACTCTTAGCAAGAACAGCGCCGTAGGCGACGTTTTAAAAATTCAGCCCGGGCACCGCTAGTATCGAAATATTTTTTCCTTTGTCCTGGTGAAATTCCATATGTCTGTACGACAACGGTATGTAAGTATGCTGTCACACCAAAAGCGACAAAGACAAAAAAAAAAAAAAACTTGTCTTTTCTCATTTGCGCAAGTTCATAGCATAGTTTTGAAAGCAAATATATGTTTACGCAAATGTGGAAAAGACACGTTTTTGAACGTTGTCTCCTTTGCTGTGAAAGCGCCCTAAGACCGTTCCTCACATAATTTTTGTCAGAAGGCAATCTCGGCTTTAATTACATCCGTATGTTGTCGTTATGAAGAGAAACTGAAGAATTTTGTGGATGTAGATGGGAGCGATTTTAGTGACGATGATGACAGTCAAGATAATTTTATTTGAAAATTCCTATTCTTCTGACTCGGAAATTTCTACATCTCAAAGTAATTGTGCTATTAAAGCAACAAGTAGTTCAAGTAAATAAAATCCACCCCATCCTGCAAGTAAAGAAAAACATCATATGTGGGTTCATCTTGCCAAAGCCTTGTTGGTTCGGAAAGCGCACAAAAAGCATGCCATGAGGGAGTCAGAGAGCATGAAAAAAAGTGTAATACTATTAATTTAGGAGCTGTCAAGGGAGCTTTTTCTAGTCCATGTAATTATAAATTATTTACCTATTAAGCTTTGCATTATATGTTAAATAAAAAAAAATAGTGATTAATATAAAACATGCATTTTTATTGTTCATTTAAAAAAATTTGTAGTGATTACTTGGTCATCGCGATATTTGTATATTTCCTCTGAACTGTTTTATTTCATTACGAAATGTAAAAAAAATATTTTTTTCCCTAAAATATCAAAGTTAAAAGTCATCCGAGGGATATTAGTGAATAAAATTTTGACTAAATTGTTTATATATTTTTTTTTTTTGTTAAATTAGAACAAAGATATTGTACGTCCCTGCGCGGCTGAAATTTCACGTCCCGTGTTACGACATAACCTTTCTCACCTCCCTTGCTAAATGGAAAGGTTTTGACATTGTCCTCAAATGAAAAATGCGGTGTGTCGTGTTGGTCGCAAACGGTACCGTGGCGGCTTTATTCTCCAGATCAGAAGAAACTGCAGTAGAACCAATAGTCAGGCGAGAAATACGCTGAAATATATATTTTTTGAACGCGAGAATCTTTAGAGTGACGTGTTTCATTGTTTCAATTTAGAAAAGCCCTCTGCAGTAGAAGTGAAAGCCAACCCAAATGCAAATCGCAATGATAAAAATTAGGCGACAAAACCTAAATCGCGTACGATTAAAAAAAATCGAAACTTGTTATGGTTAACTTGAGCCGGGTTGAAAGCGCATTGAAGTCAATAACACGTGCTGAAAGGAATCGGTGCTGACTGGAAACTGATTAAAGTTAATCGAAGTAATATCGCATCACTTTTAGAAAGTTCCATCAATGATGTTGCTTCCTTTTCTAATCCAGATCTTTTCGAACAAGTTCTCTTATGTGTAATTTTAAGAGATAAGGTCATGAAATCTCTTAATGGGATGATGATTCTGAGACGTTTCGCAATTTTCTATTAGGTATTTGATCTGCTCTCTTTGACCTCGTAGTTATTTTGAGGAAATTGCATCCATTTCGTCAGAATATGTTGTTTTCAGAATCATGATTTTCCTTTTTTTATGTTTACGAATTATTGGTAAAAAATAATGCGAAAAATATGTTATTAAAACAAAAGTGGGTGTACACGTTTATCTTCTATTAATTTGTTTTTATTTAATTAATACGTTATGTATTCATACTTTACTTTTATTAATGAATTATGAGATCATGGTGGACAGTTTTTATTTACAAAGAACTTTAAACAGCACTTAAAGCATCGTTAAGATATTGAAGACTTAGGTACCTTCTCCTATGTAAATTTTACGCATAATTAACACTATTAAGAATAAGAAGTTCTGTCCTAAACTATACGAGGCTACTTTCCCGTATATTCCCAACTTCAAATTAATAATCTAGCTATATCTCTCTGTGTCTCATTTAGCTTTAGTTCTTAACTGCTTAAAATATACCCTTTTCAACGGTTAACATATATTCAGTCATTACTCTTCATTCATTCATTTATTTACTCGTTCACGTATTTATACTCATTTAATTATTTTTCATTTTTTCACTAATTTATTCACTCATTTATTCATTCATTCTTTCAATCATTCATTTATTCACACATTTATTCATTTATTCACTCATTCATTCATTCATTTAGAAATATCTTAAAAAATCCCGATCAAAAAATTTCCTTGGAAAATAGGCTCGTTTAGTTCTAGTTGAATTTCATATCGGTACATGTTCTACCGCCAAACATCTTTCCGATAAAGTTTGTTCAAAACAAGTCTGTCTGCAAGATCAGGATTTAGATAGAATTGGAATTTCCCCGCGGGTGCTAATGTTAAATTTTTTGAGCTGTTCAAAAATTAAGAAAATTTTTTCAAATCAAAAAATATTTTACGCCGAAAGCTTTTCCCAGTAAGCTTGATCGTAGGAACTTGAATCTTAAGCAAAAAGTTTACATAATTTGCTTCATTTTTGCCGATAGGCGCTCATGTTATTTTTTTTTTTTGAACTGTTAAAAATTGAACGAAAAATTGTTCAAATGAAAAGTGAAATATGGAAATATGGAAATGAGATGCCCTCGCCGAGATCTTTTGAATGAAAAAAAAAAAAGACTTTTGAATCGGACAGTTCCCTCAAAAGTTATTTTCAATTTTTTTATTTTTCAATCTTTGTTTAAATAGGGTCAGTTGGGGTAATTGTAAACGCTTTTTCAATGTTTTAACTTTTGATCCTTCCCTACCTCTGGAATGAATTCAGAGATAAAATTGTGAGCATTGTAGCCACTACTGTACTTCTTGTGAGTATATGTGTACAAAAATTTTGATTTTGTGACTATTTGTTAGTGAATGAACTCGTGTTTACAGTTACCCCTGGTGTTTACAATTACCCCAGAGATCTGGGGTAGTTGTAAACAGTGATTTATTTTCGAATAAGGTTGATTCAAATGAGAAATTGTTTCATACACAGTCTTCTTGAAGGCTTAAGAAGTTCCGGAGCAATGTTTTTCAATCTGCTGCCAACAGGCCGCATGTGGTCCGCTGAGTTATGTTATGAGTCGGCTGAGATCATTTAACGAGAAATATCTTGCAAAAAATCAAGTAATGCGACAAATTTATGTAAAATTTGTCCCGCAGTGGATCAGTCAGTTAAGCTTGGATCCCACAGAACACTGAAAGTGAAGCCCAACTGGCCGTGGTCAGCGCTTGGGAGGGTGACCACCTCCAGCGACTAATTACTCTGAGACCGAGTGCGCTAAAGGAAGCTGTACATGTAAAATACATCGTCGCTTCAAATAATCCACCAAAGCCCTTTTTATGCAGCCGGATTCAACCCGGCGCTAACCCGGCTTCGCCGAAAATGTCGCATTCATGCATTCGACCCGGCTTGAAACCGGCTTCAATGCAGGGGAAATTTTCTCCTGCATTATTGAGGGATTATTGGCGGATTTTACCCACTGTTTGCGCGGTCACGTGAGTCCCTTCCAGTGTTTACGATTTTTCAGCAGCCATTGTCGTAATTTCGCGATAGTTTTAAAGACCTTAACATGGAAAAACAAAGTTCAAGCAGTCGCTGGACTGAAGAATAAACGAAGGCCCTCATATTTATAGGGGGGGGGGGGCGAAAGTGTTAAAAATAAATTTGATGGCAATATCTGAGATGCTGAGGTGTATAAAATAATTGCTCAAAAATTAGAGCAAAGCGGAATGTTGCTATCCGTCCAACAAGTACGAACGAAAATTAAAGCCTAAAAAATATTATAGAAAGGCCAAGGATAGTTGGCGATCAAGTGGTACGGGGAGCAAAGTGAAATTCTCCCAATTCAAGCAAATTGATGAGATATTGGAAGACAGAATCGCCTGCACTCCGACTTTTATTTTGGAGAGCAACCTTCCGCATGGGAACGAAGGTATGTACCATTGCATTTTTGAAATATTTGAAACATAAGATAAAACTTTTTCGCATGAAGCCATTTAAAATTTATTTAGCTTTGTTCTTTTCTTCTAATTAATACTGTAGGAAACTTTTTAAAATGCATTCTTCATATACTACTTAATTTTATTTTTCTAAAAATCATAAAAACTAATATTCAATCAGCACCATACTGGGACTGGTGTCAAAACCCATTAACTTTAATACCTTTTGCTATACATTGTACAATAAAATCTGCACTTATTGGAATAGCAATATGAATCTATAGCAGTAGTATTACACTGTTTCGTAGAACCCTGGAATTTCATGGGCCATGCACAAGCTTATTTGCATGGGCCATGCACAGCGGGTAAATGCTTATTTTTGCACTGCATTGGAACTGAAGTGCTTTTCGTATATTTTACGCATACCGTCAAGAAAATTTAAAAATAAATGCTCTTAAAAATATCTAACTTCACTACTTTTGCAAATTGTGTGTTTTAATGGTATTATGTACTGCTTAGCTATGCGAACTGAAAACATATTCTGCTTTCAAAAGCCCTTGTGACTCTGAAACACTTATATAAAATTTTTCGATTTTCGTACTATAATAATTTTGAAACATCGACTTGTACCGTAACACCCCTCCCCCCTTTTTTATACACACATTTAGTGAAGTAAAATAGATTTTAGCATTTTATCTTTCCAACCCTCTACAGTATTAGCATTATTGATTGCAGCTGAAATGTCTGTATCAATTATTTTTGTTTCAGTGCCAGAGGGTGCAGAAGTTCTTCCTGAATACGTGGATGATGATTTTATGGGACAAAGAAGGCAGCCAAAGAAGTAAGTTTTATTTTAAAATAAAATACAATGCACAGATTATTTTAAAACATTTTCAGATATGCATGGTCAACTCGCAATAACTTAGACTTTTCAATACCTCAAGAAAGTTTATTTTCCCGCATGTTTTAAATTTATTTACATGTAATTTTCTTCTGGTATATTTCAGGATTTTCTTTATTTTCGAAATTTCCTACACTTTTGTCTAACTTCATTATTTCTAATCCTAAAAAAACAAGACTTTAAGAGAATATGTTATATGCCTTGTGGCTTGTTCTAAAATCATGTATACTCTTTGCTTTTTAATATCTTGATATTTTTTGTAGACAATTGTTTTAAACAGTAAAGTTGATTGGTGAAAGAATAAAGTTTAGTGGCTATATTTTCTGTTGACTAACTCAACTGTCTTTAAAAAAGGATTCTGAATGGTGTACGAAGAATTACTCAAAATTCATGCATAGTAGGATTGAAAGCTAGAGCATTACAAATTCACAGTAATAAAATATGGTGTAGTGATAAATTAATCATTAATGTTTTTGCTTCTGTGTAATAGTTTCATCAATATGTGAATGTAAAATAAGTGAACTTTGTGCACTAGTAAAACTGAAAAAATAGAATGGCACGTTAAGAAAAGCACAACAGAGCATTAAAATGCAGACATATGTTTCGTGATTGCTTGGAATCCCTTTTTCAATGCAGCAGTGGAGCTTCTAGATGCAAAAACATCAAAATGAAGGTCTGCATTTTAATGCTCATTTATGCTTTTCTTAACATGAAATTTTATTTTTTCAGTTTTAATATGTGAATAGTAGCTCTAAATTGTGAAAAAAAATGGAGTAGTATTCTTTTAAGTTTATTTTTAATTTTTATTCAAAATTATATGGATTGTTTATTTTTGTGCAAATTTTATATTTATATGGTAAGTTATCTTTTTGTCATTTTAGTACTACAGTACCCGAAATTGAAGAAGAGAATGAAGCACCTCAAAGGGTTACAGAAACTCCACGTAAGTCATTTTTATTTAATATTACTATCACAACTTAACTCTTAAACAAGACTTTAGAAGTGACTGATATGCAATGGCAAAAAATTGTCGAGTTTAAAATCTTCCTGACATGAACATGTTTATATAAAAAAGTATTAAAAGTAAACTCAAAATTAAAAACATTTTATAATTCATCAATGTATACAATTTGACATTAGAAGTTACTTATTGTAGAGAAGAAATGGAAAAGCAGTTTGGTTTTGGATTTTCTTATGCTTTGTCAATGAAAAATTTTGCAAGAAGGTTTCCTTTGCTCATTTGTATGGCAACGAACTTTCGTCTGGCCGGACACATAAATTAAGTTTCAAATTGAGTGCAGTGGAACCATACAGTTAAAACAATGAAAGGAGGAAATTGATAATTGAATCACTTTTGGTTAAATATATATATATATATATATATAATACGTTCAACATGGATTTACATTGTTTGATAATAGACACATTATTGATTTGTGCTAAAAAAGCATTTCGAACTTTATCTATAACAACACAATAAACTAGCAAACATCATGGCTTCTGAAGAAAAAAATTTTAGTATTAAAGTTTTTTTATTTCTTGAAAAATTTGTAACTTGTTACTTATGCCCTTTCAACAAAAACTGATTCAATTATGGAATAAATAGATTATAATAAATGTTTTGTAAAGGAATTTTCTATTCTGTTTGGTAAAAATATATTTAATTTATATTAATTTGTCAGAAATAAAGTAACCAATATTGTGCAAAGTGAATGTATCTCTTTTTTAACAATATTATATGAATTGTTGAACTTAATAGTTAACTTTTTAAATATTAGTATGCATTTTTTTTCCGATATGCATTTCAGAAAGGCCACCTCTAAAGAAGAAGAGGATGTCGTTAAGACCACAGTTTCATCGGCTTTAGAGTCTTTCTTGGAATTTGAACGAGAGGTTGAAGAAAAAAACTTTCAAAAGAATGTAAAATTCCAGCAGGAACTGTTGGAAATTGAAAGAAAAAAATAGAACTGACGGAAAAATTGTTGAATAAATATTATATGTAAATAAATTATTGTAAGGACAAAGTTAAAGCAATGCAAAAAAGCATATGCGGAATGAAAAGTAACGCAAAAAGCTATTTCGAAGCTACAATGGAGCCTCTTCATCAGTGCAGAAATGAAAAGAAACGCTCAACACACAACGAGAAGCTAGCTTCTCGTTGTATATTAGGAGGTTAACAAAGGTAAGATTCTATACAAAGTTAACCAAAGGTAAGATTCTATATACAAAATTTACAACAATAAAATGAGTATAGTACAAATACTATTCTAAAGCCTTTATATCTAACACAGAAATCAACCTTTACATATTATATAGTCTATCATACCTTCTAGGCTGCGTAACAGTTCAGAGAATGAAATTTGTTGTATATTTGTATTATTGCTAGGAAAACAGGCATGAATAGAGAATCATTTTATCAACATGAGAAGTAAAGAGATTAATGTTTAAATATTTCTTGATTCAAATATAAAGCTTTTAATTCAACTTTGTGTTTGATTAAGGCTTTTTTTTTTTCAATATGCAATAAAACACTTCTGGGCATGTATCTTTTAGACAAATGTGCCCTGCAGGTCATATAACATTTTAAGATATTTCAAGCCCTGATATAAATAGTTAGCAACTTTTTAACAAAAATTTTAAATATTTTAAAAATGTTATTTCAAAGCAACAAAGATTTCTATAATTCATGATGGTGCATAGAACAGCATTAAGAAGCAGAATTACTGGATGATATTATCTGGGCACTCGAAAATTTTCTTTAAAATCCCGATTTGTCCAGGAGTTAAGAACGATGGTTTCCCACCAAGCACTGGATCGCAATTTTCTAAATATTTGCCGTTCCCTAACTCCAATTGTTAAGGAATTTATGAACATGTGCACCATTAAAATCAGAATTCGCCGTCTTCTGACACGTCTTGCACTTTGCTGTTCTATTTGCATCTGGATCTCAATTTGTCTCCGATCCAAAATGAGAAGTTGCTGGAGAATCAGCTTCTCGTTTTCCATTGTATGACAGAAGTAAAAGTTGTAAAGAAGCGGTTTTGGCGCGCGCAAAATTATTCGCATGGAATGATGGGAACGAGAAGGAGAATCACGGTTGTCGAAAACTGGTCTTTTCGTTTACCCGGTTGAAATCCGCCTTTCCCCTCCTACGGCTTTACCCCGGGTCGAAACCGGGTCATGCATAAAAAGGGCTCAAGTTAGAAATAATTTTCAATAAGGGACCAACCTAGGAGACGATCTCTCATCTGGGAGCTGGTTCAAAATCATTAAGCCCCTCTGAGCCAAGCGTTCTTCATTCCAGCGGAGCTTAATAACAATCAGTAGGAGCTTCCTTAATTCATGGTCGCCCTGCAAGGAAGGTTTGGATTTCCAAGTGGCATTAGCAACTACAACAAGTTATATAAAATAGACACACAAGTGTAATTTACATCAAAATGTAATACTTATTGTCCCTCCAAAATATTGGAAATAGGATAAATTTAAGTGTTTACAATTACCCCAGAGTACAAAATATATGGGGTAATTGTAAACACCTAACTTGCACATTAAAAATAACAAGGAGGATTAAATTCATAACTAAATGTTTTTAGCAACATTCCATATGACAGATAAAAATGGTTGAAACCGCTTACATCGCTTTTGTAGATGAGCTAGAGAGAAAAATGTAACATCACTAAATTTTGTTAAACAACTTTTTTCACCATGTCATTTTCAAACAACGGTAACGCTTCCACAGCTGTATTAAAACATACGAAACTTTTTCAACGTCTTTCCCATGTTGGCAGTTCATCACTCACCCGCAGTTAAGTTTTCAAAATCACCACAAATTTAGTTATGAAGCTTGTTTACAATTACCCCAACTGACCCTACTTTACTTATTTTTGACTTTTCTTTACTTTTAACGATATTTTCACGATACATTAAGCCTTCTTTCACACTTTATTTTACTTATTTATTTATTTTTTTACTTTTTACGGGAAAGTAAGCGAAAAGAGAAGTTATTCAATTGCCATCTGGACTTCGAACAGGCTCCGAGAAATGCTGTTTCTTCGGGCTTTCCAATGGCACAAAATTTAGAACGATGGGTTAATGCTCTCACGTCGGTAATATCAGTTTTTCGGTGGTAAATCAGTATTTCGAACGATTTGGAGCTTTTCTTAACGTTCGAAGATCCACTCAGAAACTACGCATGAGGCATTTGCAGTTGTTTCCCTTCACGCGAGAAATCAACGCGCATTTGTGAAATACACAGGGATATTCAAGAGCTTACACATGCAAACTGGTTGGGAATCACGCTGCTACTCTCGCGCAATTCGACATTTTCTTTGCTATCTTACGCTAGAATGGAATGCCAAGATACTTGGCTGTACGCTAGGTGCATTTGCAGTAATTTCAAGGAAAATAAAAATTCAAAAACGGCCGCCAGATTTGCGCTAATTTTCCCCCTTGAAGTAATATATTATTTACATTTAAATCTAAAACTGTTTCTCTTAGTGTTTATTTAAACAAAAGGTAAGTAATTTGTGATTTTAAATAACGATCACCTTTTAAAGCCATTTTTAAAATTGTGTTTTGTAGTATTTTTCTTATTACTTAAATTCGTTTTTTAAGACAATACCTAAATCCAGTATTGAAAAATAGATATGAGCTAAGTTGTTGTACACATGTAAGCGAATTTAAATGTACTAAATGTACTCGTCATTTTTATCCTTATTGAAACTTGCTTACATCACTGTATAAGTCTGAGGGCTATATTATTCAATGAAAAATACGTGCTATTGTCCAAACAAAGCTATATATTTTCTTCTTAAATAATAACATTAAGAATTTTTGACAACTGTTCTCAAACATATTCAAACGCTTTTAAATTTACATTTTAATTTTAAGGATTTTAACCTCATTTTAGGTAAAACATAGATGCACTTTTTCTAAGACATCTAATGTTCAAAGGAAAATAAAAGCAAGAATGGCCAAACAGCGGTTTGGCTAATGCTTTTATATCTTTCTAGCCTGATGTGATCAAAAATAGCAACATAAATTTATGTAGAGATATATTTTTATGTTTCTTTTCTTCTTCTTTTTGTTCTTTTATTTTGCGAATCTTTTAGGTTACCTTTGAAGTCGAATTTCCTTGATGTCATCTAAATGGACTTACAAACTAAAAATAGTTTCATAAATGTACGTTATAAATGCAACACAGCATGATATTATTAAACAGCAGCATCAAATGTACACACAATATTTACATTCCTGAATGAAAAAAAAAAAGCCAATCTGTCTCGTTTTAAAAGCCCCCGTCAAAAAAAAAAATGAAAGGAAGTTTTGATCTGAAAATCTGTGAAATAATACTCCCAGAAGCATAAGAAAAATCACATCTCACTGCCAACAATCTCTTTTCCTAAGAAAAGAAAATATAGGAACGGAACAAGGTTTGAATATATATATAAATATCCTTTCAATGATGCTGCAACACAGGCAGAAGAGAAAGAGTTAAACGTATTCCACCATACTGAAAAAGTCCTATCAAGCTGTTAAAGTGAATATTGACTTTAGTTCTCTGATATATTTTTCAAATTGGATTCCACCATTCACAATACTGGCGCTAGAATTTTGTCTTTCGCCTGTTGTATTTAAGTTCGAAGCAGAGGCATTTCATATTAAGTTTTTTTTACAAAACACTAGTGTTTGAAATGCATACACTTTAGAAATAACATTGTCTGTTTGTCTACTTGTACGCTAAACAGGCTCAAGCTTTAAGATAATTTCTAAAAGTTTATATGAGACTGATATTTGGAAATAGAAACGAATTTTGCTTATGGAGTTGCAAGAATATATGAATATTGCGCATTCAGGTTTAAGAACACTCAACATGCTTAATCATATCAAAAATAAATTCTTATCGATAAGTAATACTCTAAAAATGTATAATTTTATGCTACAGCATGAGTTTTACTAACACATATATATTATATAAAAGCTCTGGTCAAATTACTATAACGATTTGAAATTTTCACCCTTTCTCTTGGTTTTGTATGTTGAGTCAAATTGAAAGGTGTTTCTTTAAACACGGCACCATGAATTGAAACGTTGATAGTTAGAAACAGTATTGACTTGCATAAGGTCTATATTTTCGCAGCTGTTGTACTCACTTTCGCATTAACAGGTCTACTTTTGTCCACATTCTTTTATACATATTATCATGAGAGGAAGAGTCTTTCAAAACAAAGTCATAAACAAATTATCTATTTGCTTTTAATAAGCTTTTAATACTTACTTTTGCTTTTCAGAACACTTATTTTAACAAATCTTCCACAATAAACTACTGATATAAGTAGATAGATATATTGTTAGCGTCTTGCATTGTACCAACACTATTACATAACTCTGGTAAAAATGTCTACATTCCTTTATGCAGGGTATTAACATGAGGGGGAGAGTCCTCCAAAACAAAATAACAAACACGTTATTTTATTTACTTTTATTACAGTTATTACATACTTTTGCTTTTCAGAACACTTTTTTTAACAAATATTCTGCAATAAAATACTGATATAAATGATAGGTATGTTGCCAACGTCTTACATTGTACAAACACTCTTATAAAACTCTGGCACAGAATATGTACTTTGTAAATAAAATAACTCTATAAACGAGTAGTGTGACACTTTTATAAAGAATGACCTCTGAAAACATTATTTCCTAACAAAGCTCGTAGGAAACTAAAAAAAAGCGGTGAAAAACAAATTAACATAATAACTTTGTTAGCACTGTACAGATGTTTATGTGCGCATACGCTGAAAACAAAAAGGAGACAGCAAAAATATAGCATGCGTGCGAAAATTGAACTTGAAGCTTGAAACCTCAGAAAGGGTTACTAAACATCGCAATTAATGAAGTGACAACTTAAGGGCTCTTAAAACAGAATGCATAATTTACTCTTTTGTTTTTGGGTCTGGAGAAAACTTCATTAATTTCGATTTTATTCCTTTGTCTCAAAAGTTAATTAAATTTAGTTGTTCTAAAGCACTTGGAGCTTTTGTTTTCCGTTTTTTGCTTTAACCTGATAAATTTATTGAGTTTGGTCTTCCGTCATTAAAGCTCATAAGATTTTTCTCCTCTGTCTTGTATTAAGGACGAAATATAATAAATATACTTAAGAAATTGAGTTTGTTTTAGAATTTATTGCTAAATCAATTAATTTTTACATAAAAGTTTAGAAAAAAAAAAGTAGAGGTTTCATCATCAAATTAGTTTGAATCTGCTGATATATTATTTTATAAGTTGCATACTTGATTGACAGGATTTCGCACCATTGGGTTTTCATACCATAAGTCCGTTTCTTTATCATGCCCCACTTTATGCAAATTACAACGACGACGGCAAACGAAGACTTACCTTAGCAGAGTGCCAAGAAGAATTCAGTCATCTTAAAAAGAGAAACTGCTGGTATGTGCCGCGATCTGTTTTCGTTTTAATTTGTTTCACGCACGTTATTTCTTCCGAGCTTATGTTATACTAGTAAGCACGGCGGTCATGCGAAACGGCCGCTGTTCTAGATATTATAAATTGTAATCAAAATGATTTGTGCAAATGTGTCTGCTAATTCAAACTGAATTACCCAGGTCAGGCGGCGAGGACGCCCCTTTGCTTACTGCCCCACACTTCTATATATTTATTTACTATATAATCAAATTGTTAGCGAAAAATATATATTTACCATCCAAAGAACGTATTGAAAATTTTATTATGCTTTTCAAAACAACAGTTTTAACTAAACTGGGAAAAAAGAGCGCTGCCCCCCTAATAAGAAAAATAAAAAAAAAAAAACCCCAGACGATAAATAAATAGATTAAAAAGAAAGGAAGGATTAAATTACATTCGTGTATGCATTAAATTTTAACGGAGACTGCAAATTCAGCGAAGCCTCACTCAATGTGCTAGAGAAACGTTTCGATTATTATTAGTATATTTGTTACATTTGTTAAATGGTAACTGCATTGATTTGTTTGTTCACACGGCAACTGTAATTATACTGTTGTAAACGACGGCAACAATGCAAAAAATAAAGCGGGTCAAAAAAATCATTGAACATTTTTTTAAAAAATAATTAAAAAAATAACTAATTAAGTCACAATTTTCATGTTTGCAGCATTGAGTTTCTCGGGTCGTAAACATTAACCGTACCGAATGTGGTCCCGATCGGTAAAACGGCCTGGCATTCTATAGCGGACAGACTGACAGACAGAATAAGCCGCTTATATGTAAGATGCTAGTTTTTAAAGTTGGTTGCTTTAACAAATTAGAGCAACATTCTGATTCGCGTGCTATTAAAGGCACGTGCAAAACGAACTTCTCTAAAACTCGTACGGATTCGTCTTTTTCCGCCATGTGCAGAAGCGCCCAAGTGTCAAAATTCCATGGTCGGACTGCAACATGCACTCTTACTCATTAATACGAATTCATAATGGTTTTACATACGCAAAACGGACATAGTTCCCGAACATGTTAAAACTGTCTTTCTTTTGTGTGCAAGATAACGCTCTTTGATTTTCCTTCATTTTGATTTAAGGTGTACATACACACTCAAAATTGCTAAAATTGACCAAAATATCGAGAAAAAAAAATTATTACTTCAAATTGTTTTCCAACTCTTTACCTTTCAAACGATACAAAGATGTTGCCAATATTCGGAATAGTTCTTTAGTAACTCGTTAGTTTAGTTTTCTCGAGGTATTACTATGTAAAAATCCGCGTTTCCTTAGCTTTGAAGTCGATTTCTGAAGAATTATGTTTCAGCTATGTGACGCTTAACTTGAAACAAGATAACTCAACAATGAATTAATCAATCGCAATTATTTTTGTACCACTATAATCTACATAATACAGTGGATTTGTTCTGCCTCAATTAGTAATCAATTATGCAAAATGGAAGCTTAAAAACTGTCAAAATGAGCCTGGTAGATCTAGTGTTAATTTTCAAATATTTATTTTTAGATTTATTAAGATTACCAAAAACTAAAACTATATTTCAAATTTCTGCAATTTTATCGATTCTCAAAGCAAAAAAAAACTAAATTTTGAGTGTTATCGGTTGTCTGTCTCTCGTACTTGCAACAGTATAAATTTTTGAATTGTTCAAGAATGCCTTTAAAACATAAGCAAATAAATGAATAGCGAACGATTTGTACATGCTTTATGTCATCAGATCTTTTCGATAAAGCGTGTTTGATGCAAATGCGCCTTTTAGTTTAGTATATATTCTTTATATTGGGTATTGTGAAGTTTTTTGCACCGTTAAAAATTTGACAAAAAAAAAAAAGCTAGCATCAGAAAATAAAATATAGCAATAAGGGTGTCCTGAACAAATTGTTTTCGAGCAAAAAGTGTTTCTTTGGAATCAGATTATTCCTCAAAAAATTATGAAAAGGGGAGGGGGTGAGCAGAGATACTACCAGACACTCTTCTCCATCTTAGAACCCTACTTTCAATTTTTAATTTTTCTATTTCGTTTTTGACTTTGTTTTCCTTGTGTTGTTTTCAGCGATATTTTTACGCTGCATCAAGAGTTCCTGCTTTTTTTCCAAATTTTACGGGAAAGCAGACTAAAAATCATTCAATATGGAACAAAACGAGTAGACGATACAACATCAACAAAAGACTTATATACACATACAATATTATACATATATAATCGCTCTAGAGCAGTAATGGCGAACCTATGACTCGTGGGTCCAACACTGACCCACGCTAGGTTTTTAACTATCCCACGATTGCTTGGAAGCCATTTGTTTGTTTACATGGGTTTATTTAGATTTTCTAATTTGTGTGAATAATTTATATTCTATCTGTATTTTTTTTGAACACTGCATTGACACAAAAGCAATTTAAATGTTGTCTATAACCTTCAATTTGATCATTACAGCTCTAAAGTTACGCAAATGACGACAAGTGCGTTTGTAGTATTTGAAATAAAGCAAAAGGGTGCACAAAAAATCAAATAAATTGTATAAATTTACTCACATTTTGTTTGTTGAAAAAAAATTGACAAACCAAAGCAAATAACCATATTAAAAGTACTTTTTCCAAATAAAACGCAAGTAATTTTCGTTTTTCTTGTTCATTCAAACACTTATCGCCATTTGAAACAAACACTTAAGAATTTTTAACCATACTAAAAATTTTTAATTCGTCATACCAAGCCCATTTTTACCAGTCAAGCGAATTGAACTTTAAAGATATTTAGTTTTAAAAACACTCAGTTAAAAAACTTAGTTTTGGTGCAAATGAGCATTAGTTACCCACCAGCTTGTACTAAAAAAATATGAACAAAATTTGACCCACGTCTCAAAAAGGTTCGCCATCCCTGCCCTAGAATATACGGCCAGCTACATTTTTGAAGAAGATTTAATGGTTCAAAGCATCGTCGGTGTTCTGCATACAAATCACGAAGCCCACTAATAATAATAATGAAAAAAAGATAGATTACAACAGTGAATTTAAAATAACAAATATTCATTTTATTATGTAAACTAGGGATATAACTTGTGACGGAACTAGCAAAAAAAGTATCTTTTGAATCGGGCAATTCCCTCAAAAGTTATTAGGCGGGGTGGGGAGCAGACAGGCTGACAGACCGACAGATATACAGATCTACAGACAGACAGACTGACATATACACATTTTTTCTATCTCAAAACCGTACTTTTGAATTGTTTATTTTTCAATCTTTATATAATTACTTCACTTATTTTAATAATTTCTTTTTCTCTCTCTCTTTAACGACATTTTTAACATACATTAACCTTTCTTTCATACTTTATTCATTTTTTTTAACTTTTACGGGAAAGTAGGCTAAAAAGGATCGAACATAAATTCTTGTGAAGGAAATTAAAAGCGTGTGCATATAAATTTTAATACTAGAACAGCCGAAATTTGAACTTACTGCAAACCGCCATTTGGGGTCAATTTGACCCACGTTAGAAATGCGAGTAAAATAGCAAAGTATATTCTTTTTCTATTGACAAATGAGGTTAAAATGACAATAAAGAACTGTTTTTAGAGATTTACTATTATTATTGTTATTATTTTTCAGTCTTTAGAGCTTTTGCTAAGGTTTTCTTTCCTCGATTTTATTATTTTTTTATGATTATACATGATTTTTTTTTAATTCGAAAAACAGCCATATAATGCGATATATTTCATTACATTCTGTTATTTCGAAGTAGAATATGTGGTCAGAACACAGAAGAAAGGTACAAATATCGATAATTAAAATTAGTAGATTTTAAAAACATAGCAACAGGAAAAGCAAGCAAAACATGCAATTTAAAATAATGCGAATTCGAACATGTGTTTCAAAATGACATTATAAAACACATACCATGAATAAACGCAGAAAATGCTCAGTTTGTTATACATTAGCACAAGTGCAACACTATGCACTCTTGACAGTCACAGCAACAGCAGCACATTTACCACAAATTTGATTCTGGCATCCCTCACAGGTGATAAAAGTTTTATTATCTCCGTTTCAATTCTAAGAACATCTTTTCCTTTTCGGGTTCTGTACACGAACAACTGAAGGACATATGTTGCCATAAAACAACAACGCCCCACCCTTATATCCGACTAACTGTTCCAGCAGAGCAAAGCACTCCTGTGTGGGATTGAGTGTGGTCAATCCTTTTCGCATTTCTTATACAAAAATAAACTTGCGCACTGATGTCAAACAAAAGCTCTGAGGACGCTTCTGTTCTGTATGGTCTCGACTTTCGTTTTCATACGCAGCTGAAGCTGAACAGAACTGTTAACCGCCAAGCACCACCAGGACGCGCGCACATTTTTGAGCAAACCAGAATGTTTAGAGTCGTTAATGGAGAGATGAAGAATCGTACTTTCTACTCCAACTTCCTTCCCTGTTAGCACTAGGCCTTAGGGAAGCCCTCCCTAAGGGCGGGAGGTAGTGGGATTCACGGATTTTACATGCATGTATCCCCAAGTGTATACATGGTAGGTCTTTAGCGGTTCGGGCATCGAGCCCGCGACATTCCGCTTGGAAGTCCGACTAACCACTAGGCTACCACGGCCCCCAAAGACTTCGCATGCTGGGAATCGAACCCGAGACTTCATTTATTTTGATTTACTTTTGCTTTTAGATATATTTTAAATTTTTTTTCTAATTTTCTTATTTTTTGGAAAATTAGGCAAATTTTATTAGTGGCACCTGCTGATTTTTGAAAGTTTTCTTTCTAAAGAAAAATATGTGTTCCCACTTACGATGATGCTTTGTAAACTTTGTTTATTGGGAGTAGATAATACATTGAATGACATAAAAGCAATTAGAGCTACAATTCAAAACTATTAGTAGTTAGTCGTAACGTCTGCCCACGACGTTCTATTCACAAAGTAGTTGACTAAAATAATAAATGTGTTACTCAACAATGGTTATGCTCAGAAAAATAAGAAAGTACTAAACATTTCGCTAGAACCCGACTCAGTGTTTTCTAAGACTTGTAACAGCGTACAATATACGTGTTCTTAACTACGTTTTCGGGCTTTTAACAAACTTATCTTAAATAATTAAGTTTCTTCTTTCTACAGCTGCACAAGTTCCAGCAAGACTTTAGATTCGCATTAACACCTTTCCCGCAATTGCTGCTCTACGTTAATAAAAGAAAAGGTAGAAAACTCTGGAATTCAGCTACTTAAGGTGAAAATTATTAAGAGCAAACGCGTCTTTTTAAACATTAAGCTGGCTTAATGCTACATATTAGGATTTAAATTATATTAATCTCATTGATATAGGGCACTTGTGTTGAAAACTAATTTTATGATATCACTTAGTCGAACAAAATATATCAGCAGAATCGTTAATGAATGGCGAAATTTTGAACAAAAAATCCTTGCCTATGTTTCTTGTATAGAAATCCATAATATTGCTTCGTGCTTTCTTCAATAATAGCGTAAAATGATAATTTCTATGAGATTTTAAAATTAAGTTTATAAAACAATTTTCGGATGTTTTTTGTAATATAAAAGTTTTACGTGCTTCTTGCTAAGACTCAGGAACTCTCCTATTCAGCGGCATACTATGACAGTTTTTATGTCTTCTTGGACGAACCAAATGCATTGCTTGCAGTTTTGAATTTCAAACTGCAAAATATTTTGTATATGTATACAATTCAGTCATCTATACATGCAGCAGTCTTACGTACGTGGCAGCAAAAAGTGATTCCTTTTTCAATAGCAATGATTGATATATTTGAGTAAAAATTTGAACGTCCTGGAAAGTTTAAGAACCCCAAATAATCTTTCAAAATATACACTATTACGACGCAAAACAATGAAGAGAGCGCAGCTCTGTTGCTCATAAAATATGTTTACACATCCTGTTCACCATACTGATTTACATGATGTATATAAGTTCATATAATGTACATACGTTTGACAGCTTTTTTTCTTTACAGATAAAAAAAAATGTAATTGTTTTGTACAAATTATCGCAAATTATATTCAGTGGAATATTTTAGTATTATGTATTTTAAAAATATTTTTAGTACTTTAAAAGTTATTTAATTAGGTTTTTGTTACGTATTTATTTAATTATTTAGTCATTATTATTACTATTAATTAATTTATTTGTTTTGATTTGACATAACATTTAGAACAGACAATTTGAAACTTTAATAAGTAAATTTATAATTTTCAGCCGAAGAATATTTCAGGAAATAATTTTTCCGCCTTCATTGTTTTATTTATTGCCCCTGTCAAAGATATCGTCTGCAATTTATGGCCTCACTTCCGAAGCAAAATAAAAGTATCGATAACAACTACCGGAAATAGTTCTTTAAAGAATTTTAAGACAACAAAATGATAAATTAAGATGTACTACATATATTTCATTCTTGGCTTTCAACGTAATTTAATTACTTCAAGTATTGTGTCCAACGAGTTGAGAAACAATTTTCCTTCTTCAGCTTCTGGTAAATTAATTTTAAATACGACCGATGCCTTGAGATTATAAATAAACTTCGCTTTTAATGTTGTTGGGTTGGTGTATTTAAACTCGGTGCAGAGTTTCCCGTTTTAATTAATACACTTTATGCTGTTTAATTCGAAGGACAAATTTGCGTATGAAGTATTTGTTTTAAGAAAGCTAATTCTTTGAAAAGCTTATATACGGGAAGAAAAAGTTGATTATCAGAAATAGCAGTTGTAAGAAGAGGACTTATTTTGTACTTTCAACTGATGAAAAAGAAAGGCACTTCATTCAACTGAGGAGAGAAACATGCTTTAAAGATTATTATCAGCGCCACATTTTATTTACAACACAATTCTACCAGATGTGATCTGACACACTGGGAAAAAAATGTTTATTCACATCAACATGCTGCTCCTGTATGATTACAGATTAGGTATCGTCGTTTAAAATAAAAGTGTGTTTTAAAGCTTATCAGAACTAGTGAGATTTCTATAATAATATTAATGTACGTGTACAATACTGATATTTTTGAACGTTTATGATCATGGTTGCACAAATGTCAGCGATGTAGTTAAAAGCAGAACCTTGTCATCTGAAGTAAATCATTGTTGACACTGTAATAAAAATAATTTCACGTTAAGAAAGCACAAATAAGCATTAAAATGCAGACATATGTTTCGGGATTGCTTGGAATTCCCTTTTCAATGCGACAAAGGGATTCCAAGCAATCCCGAAGCATATGTCTGCATTTTAATGCATATTTGTGCTTTCTTAGCGTGAAATTATTTTTATTACAGTTTTCTTGCACGAAGTTAAATTATTATTAAATTGTTGACACCTTCGCTGCCGACCACGCGCCAGCGCGTGATGTCAATCTCTTGCTACAGCGCCAGCCGCACAAGCTCGCACGAAAAAAGCTGCGCTTTTTCAATTGCTCTCCGCTGCAGTGGGCATTTCAGGTGTTTTTACTGCGTAATGATTAATCACTAAAGTGAATATCAGCGAGCGTTAGAGGCTTAACACGTTCGTTGCCGACCACGCGCCAACGCGTGACGTCAATCTCTTGCCACAGGGTGCGAGAGTTTACAGCATTGTCTTAAGTGATGTCTCAGTTAGCTAATCACAAGCGCGCGCGAAAAAAGCTGCAATTGCTCTCCGCTGCAGTGGTGTTTACTTTCAGGTGTGTTTACTGCGTAAAGATTCATCCCTTAGTGACCGTCAGCGACCGTTAGAAGCTTTGCGTGGTGTGAGTGATGTCTCATTAACCAGCCACCCGTTCGCGGGAGGGAAGGCTTCACCTTTGTTTCAATCTGCTCCTATCCGCATTGTATGTTAGGTGTGTCTCCTGATACTACGTAATGTAAAGGTTCATTCTTAAAGTGACCGGCAGCGAACGTGTTAAATATAAACTTTACAGTTTTGATTCTATAAAAATTGGATTGTAATTTTAACGGTGTCAATGATTTTTCGCAACTCAGTTGAAAAACACCTTTACTTTATGCTTGAAAAGTGTTAAAAATATCAGTAAAATCATTTAAAATTATTCATATGCGTAATAAAGGGTTCTTTTATAGTTTTTCTTTTGGGCAAAAAAAAAAAAAGTTTTATGCTCACTGGTCACGTAAAAACATTAAGCCGAAAAAAGAGTTGTTCTTTGTGTCACAAATAACTGCGTTTTTATTTATGAAAACTGCATTAATCCTTACTATTGTTTTTTTTTCTTGGGCAATAACTATTAGTGAATAAAGAACGAAACACAAAATATTCTTTTGTCATTAACTTCTCAAAAAGCATATTAAATATTAGAAATTAATTTTTATCTGATGACACCCTTGATACCAAAAAGATAATTAACACTGAAGCATTGCAGAAAGAAAAACTTGTTAATTATGCAAGAATGACGTAAAATTAGATAGCTTAAAGACACCAAGCACTTTTTATAGGCATTTACATTGCAGCTAATATATTACTTTTGGGATACTTGTTTTTGCACTGAGAATTTGTTAGAAGAACTCTTCAACTGCCTTTTCTGGAGAAGTTTTATCTAATTATACCATCAAGATTTTAAGCCCGAAGTTTTATTAAGTAGATAATGAAAGCTAGTTATTTGTATATATGTGTTCAATTAGTTGCGTTGCATAAAAACAAGGAGTGCGTCAAAATTTTAATGAGACCGTAATGAGGTATTACAAAAATTAACATAATTCAGCTTTTATTAGCTCTTAGGAATTTTATAATTTAATTTCAATTGATTTTAAAACTGCTGCTGGAAAAGAAAAAAAATATTTGGACGTTTTTTGTTTTTTTTTTAAATAACATATTGTCATGTGCATTAAAAATAATCTTAAAAAAAGAAAAGAAGATTTTTTTTGCAGTGTTAACCCATCATACAAAACTTATGTGAGACAAATATCTGCAGAAAAGTCCAAACATGTTTAGTGATCAATCAACTCGAAAATATGTGACTTGCTTTCAGATAGTCATCAAAGGTACGTATCGCTAGCTGCATTCTACTGTCTACAGCCATCTTGACCTTACCAGATTACACCAAAGGGCATAAACGCTGCACTCTTCCTTCGCTCGTCCCCCAAACTCTCAGACCAATTGACTACCAGTTTCGGCCATAGAGACCATACTGGAGAGCATTTCCTACCTGCTTTTCTGTCCCAGTGCCGCATCACTTTTACAAAGATGGCCTTACATCCGCCAGGAGTGAATTGGTGGAGATTTAGCGTGACCCAGTCTGCACGACGGGGAGGCCCCGAGAATTACCGCCTGTCATTAAAGGTATCAGATAGTAACATTAGTGTGGGAAACCTAATATAAGAAGAAATATGATCTAAAAATCTATTGGAAGTACAATTTATTTTTAAACATTTGTCTTTAATGTAAATACGCATGAAAATCTGGATAAGTTTATTGGATTTTTACACATTATAAATGAAATAGAACAATGTATACAAGAATGCTAAACATAAAACTGGTCTCTTTGGAAGAGCAATTTTATTCCAAAACTGCAAAACCTTTGGTAGAAACAACTCTTTCAGTGCAGACAAAAATACTAATAATTATTAGGCTTAAGTGCACGTAACATTTATCTTTATATAAAATACATATGTATTTATATTTTCTTGTGAAATATAATACATTAAGTGTAATAACTGACATTGTTGTATGATTTTTAAAATGAACTAGTCTGCTGTGGCAGTCACGATCTTTCTTCTATATCCTTCATATGAATATTACTACTCTTCCTAATATCCCTATTGAAATACAAATCCTTATTAAAATTGATAATAAAGAAACTAAAATATACAAAAATAATGATTTTAAACCAGGAGTTACTAGTTTGGGCTACCAGCTAAGGCTAAAAATGGTAAAAATATCGATACGAATTTTATTTGTTAACGTGTTGATGAAATGGCAACAATACAATGCACAACAAAGTATCTTCTCACTAGGGGTGATTGGCGCCAGAATATAATTAACAAATTTTCTCATTGAGATACACTTATTATTTGTTTTGAATTGTTGTATTTTTGATATATATGTTCTTAGGGAGAAAACCGTTCGATTGATCCACACCCCCTTTGAGCTAACGGTGGCAAAATTCAACCAACACTACTTCCTATCAGAATATATGTGCGTAACGAATTTCGTTGAGTTATTATAAATTACGTCTTGAGTTACCGCGCCCACAAAAATTTAATAAAAAGTGCGTTTGCCCAACCCCTCTTGAAGGGAATGGAGCCAAAATGTAATAAACAGCTGTCCGTATTAAGATCCACTTGTACACAAAATTTTGTTCGAAATTTTCCATTGCATCTTCAGGTAGAACTTACGCTAATAGCGAATAACGTTCAATTGCCCCTCTCAAAATGCCAAAAACTAATCCGCATCCGTTACCAGTTACCAGTAGGATTAATGTGTGCAGCAAATTTCAGTTGATTCCATGCATTACATTTGAGATGCAGCACCACAAAAAAAAAAAAAAAATATATATATATATATACCGTCATACACAGACAATTTCCAAAAATTATCAAAATATCAAAATGAGTTCAGTGCACCTCAAAACGTGTGATTCCATAGAAATTCGAAATTTAAACAATTTCATAAATCCAATATTTTCTTCTGTATATTGGATGCAGAGCAAAGTCAAAATTTTATAGTCAAACCAAATCATTGTAACCCATAGCTAAGATGTTTCATTAGCAATAACTAATATTAAGCAAAATTTGTACACTACTTAAAGTAACTAAAAGTTAAATACTTGACTTATGCGTCATTTCAATAAACATACCTTAAATAATATACTTTCTCCACAGAGTTGATAGCAATACTTATATTTCAAGTTCTGAGCAACAGACTAGTCCCTTGCTCCATTTGTTTAAATACCTGAATTCATGTAGATGTTTAAACAATATAAAACAGAGTATTTACCCCTGTTCTGATAAAGGTAAAGTAACAACATTTAATTAACATTTTATTTTCATATTATGTGCTAGTCTGTAGCGAACAATAAAATTTTTCCTGAACATACATCGCTATGTAAATGTTCTGACTTCGCTGCGTAAATGTTTTGTCCGTAAACGTTTCAGAAAGAAATATTCAAACAAACGATTTAAACTAGAAAATGTATTAATTTATTTACGAATGAGTACAATGAGGCATTATGTTCAACAAAAAAGAAAAAATCTCAAATTAAGAATTTAACATGCTTCCGATTGAAGAAGGAAGACATATTAGCGAAAAACAATTGTGATGCTATTTTTCAAGCATTTTCAGGAATATAAGTAAAGGGTTTTTTATCACTCATTTTCTCATCATTTGCAAAAAAGGTGGAAATTTAATTCTATTCGGTTAACGAGCCAGGTGTTAATTATCAAAGGACTAATCACCACATTTAAATGTTGGCAAGGAATTATAAAATAAAAAGATGGTGAGCAATGTTCTAAGCAGCACAGGTAAAAACTTGTGCTGCTTAGATCATTGCTTACAAATGCGGTTACTTACAAGCATGATGATAAGCTAATACCTTTGTAGTAATAAGTATGGATTTTATAAATTTACTTTTCTTTAAATTGCGTCGTTTTCAAACTTAAAGAAAACAACTGCAATCTAATCTTTCGGACGGATGAAATTGAAATGTTTTGCTTTGAAATATATTATATTTTCGAACAAACCTTAAAATATGGTAAAAACAAGAACACTAAAACTAAGACATCAAAAACTAAGACCATTATTTATCAAAAAGAAAAATAATGTGTGTTCAATTCACTTAATAAATCTGCTTAAATTTATTGTTTAAAAAGAAAGAGAGATAATTAAAAAAAGGTTTTCATAAAGAGGAAAAAGGAAAAAACAAAAAAAAAAAACACTGGATTTGAACTGCTTATCATTCGTTCCGATAGATACCTGTTTGATCTATAGCTCGCTCTCCTAAACGAAAATTGAACCAACGATAGCAACGCCGGAAATAGGCATGTCGATATTATGATAAGAGATCGTGATTAATCGATATTTAACTTAACCACTAATGGTGGAATTTAGCGTAATTTAGTTAAACGGAGTTGTTATCTTCACTGCATATATTTTTGTTAAGTTGGGAAATTAAGTACGATATACATTATTGCTTAAATTGGGTTCTAAGAAGACTAAATTTTAAAGTAAACAATTTTTTAACATCATTCAATAGCTAACTTAAATATAAAGGTGTGTCTAAGGAGAGTTGACGGTGATTGCGCAGAGAGAAAGCATTGTTAGATAGAGCGTCGCACACAGCACATCGTTAAGGTCGCAGAAGTCATACTAAAGATTAAATTATGAAGAATAAGGATGAAGTTCTATGCTTCTGTATATACACTGTTAAAAATTTACGTAAGAAAATAGTAAAATAACCATTTATTTGATTGTTATTTTACTGTATGTAATTACAACAGTTGAATAACTATTAAAAAATGGTACTCAAACCACTGATTGCGAAAAAAAATCGTTTATTCTCTGTTTCTTCTAAAGAGCATTTAACTAAGCGTAATTTACAAGCGCTCAGTAAGAAACGCGCGTCCATCTTGATTGCGAAATCTTACCAGTCTTACGATGTTGTTAAAATGTGAATAAAGATTTATCACTGCAAATCTGCATGTGTATATAAAAAAAGAAGAAAAAAAAAGTTGCTTAAGCAGTGGTTACTAAATAGAAACACATACACACGTAAATCAAAAAATTGGAGACATCGGATTCCCGAACTGTTTGCGAATGAGTGAACCCAGAACTTGAGCTGCTGAAGCTTGTTGGTATTTTAATTTTTGCAGCAAATAAAATGACTTTCGTCAATATACAGTAAATTTAGACCAAAGATGGCTTTGGATACAATCAAAAACTGAAATCTCAATTTTAATGCCGTTTATTTATCAATAAATCTTTCTTCTCCTGTTGAAAAGAAAGATTTATTAATAAATAAACGAACGCTTTGTGTGGCGCTGATGGCCGATTGGTTAGAGAGCAAGGATGGCATGCCATACTAAGCGGGTTCGATTCCCGCAAGCTTCGTTTACGATTTCTACGCCTGGAAGATTCTACGCCTCGAAATGGTTCAAAAGCAGTAAAAATTTTGCTTTGAAACCATTTTTAAATGGTTATAAAATTGTTAACTTTTGTATTTACGGCTTTTTAACCAAGATGATTGGAAATGGTTAAGTCCCGTAAAGATAGAAAAGTGTTCCAAACCGTAAATTTAACGGTGAATTAGATGGACAGACTGCTACCGGTCATTTAACCGTAATTTCATGATGAAATTTATAACAGTGTAGTATCATTCGTTCATAAATAATAACTGTTAAAATATGAGGCATTAATAGGAAAAAAATGATGAAAATCTGACAAAAGTCTGATGTCTTTAAATTCATAAATTCATTTCTTTTGCATTTAAAATATGTTTTTTTTCTTTTTATTCATGATAGATGTTTCTGCCATTTTCTTTGCTACCTGTGACTTTCGTCACATTTTTTTCGAGTTTTTAACGTATCGCACAAGTATAAACGGTTCATTTTTGCAATTGCAAGTGTTTGAGTTAACTGAAATCTCCTCCTTAGTAGACTTGAAGGTTATGCAGGGAAAAAAAAGACTTTTGTAATCCTGACTTTATTGCTCAGTTTCCGAGAATTCCTACAGATCTCTTAAAATTGAACGTCCTAGTGACCATTACATATTTACTTTCATGCGTTCCAATTTGTTCTACTGTTTTTTCTCCATTTAAGTGAGTATTGCTTTAGAAATGTTACATTCCAAGAGACTGGACAGTTGTTATTCTTTCGCATAACAATATCTGTATATAGTTTAATGATACATACAATCCTTTAAATTTATAACGATTGAATTTCTCGAAACGAGCTTTATTGTAATCTAAGATCATAAGTACGATCGATTGTCAGGTTTTCAAAATAAAAGCATTTTTACCGCCATTTACCAGTGAAGAAAAGTTCAGTTTCAGTGAGTCAAGACAAGTTCAGTTTAGTGAGTCAAGAAAAGTTCAGTTTCAATGAATCAAGACAAGTTCAGTTTCAGTTAGTCAAGAAAAGTTCAGTTTCAATCAATCAATAAAAGTTCATTTTCAATCAGTGAAGAAAAGCTGATTTTTAATCAGTGAAGAAAAGTTTATTTTGAACTGATATGATTAATACAATTGTACGTTAGTTAATTTAAATAAATGTCTATTATTAGTCTTGAGTTGTGTTCACTGTTCATAAGAAAACTGATTAAATGATGTAAAGCAGAACCTACTGAAATTCTAACCTGAACTTAATTTTATTATTAAAAATGTTTCATCATCGTACTTTCTTGCGCTATTTTTGTTGTTCAATTTGCACAGTATTTCCCTTTTTTTTCTTTCCGTTGTTGTTTTCACATACCCAAAAAAGATATTTATTGCTAATTTCTTAACTGATTTTATGATTCCACACATCGAAGCACACAATTGTGCAAATATAATAATATAAAAGTTTTCAGTTGACTACTTAGGCTTTCATTTAAATACCAAATATTAATTTCAAGAATTATGTATGTGAAAGCGAACTTCTAAGCATTAGCTGAACGTTAAAATTACGCAACCTGAAATGTCGTACAATATGTTTCTGCTTTTCATTGTCCGTAACGTTTTAACTATGTCGTCCCGACCGGAGACAAATTGCCTACTTATCAACTTGGTGGTTAAATTACTAATGATTGAAAAACTGCATTTCGGGGTAAAAAGTCTCACAATTATGATACACTGTAAAAAATTCCAGTTCAATCTTTCATCAAAAAATGGTGAAGTGCAGCTGCAACCAACATTGGGTACTAAGTGAAATCATCAAAATGGTGTAGTTTCACTTTCACCATAAATGTAAAACTAGGAACCATTATAATGGTTCAACTGTAGTACCAAATGTTGGTTGCAGTTCAATTTCACCATTTTTACCTTTTTTTGATGAAAGGTTAAACTAGAATTTTTTACAGTGTAGATTTTATAGGTGATATCACTGATTTTAAATTATTTATTCATATAATGTTGAACGTATTTATTATATTGAGCATATATTTTTAAAATGTACTTTCTATCCTGTAAAAAAATATTCTCTTTAGCTGAGTGTCCGCAAATTTAAAGTTAAGATTTGATGTGTCCGAAAATTTCAGTAGAAAACAGAGTAAGTGAATAAATTATTGAAAAATAAAATGGAATAATGAAATAAATACGCGTGGTATGGAAGTATGTCTGCCTGTATTTGACACATAATGACGTGTGAAGTAATAGCCCAGTTTAGAAAAAAATCGGTTTTGTTTCAGAAATATAAAACAGAACATTTCATCCGCATGTTTTTTTTTCTTTTCAGTCTTAATAAAAAGCCTGCTGTATACTAAAAAAAAAAAAAAAAAACTAAATAAATAAGAGATAACTACAGACCTGTTTTTCCATGCACACACTAATATATATATATATATAGGGGGACCGGAAAGTAATGCCGTCGCACAAAGGGAGAAAATCCGTGTCAGACAATCAATAAACTGTCAAATACCCACACCTCGTTCGACCATCCAAGAGCATTTAAGGCAGATTGATAAAGTATAAGCAGAGCAGATGTTTAGGTCCCACATAATCGGTCCGAAGAAAACCAAGCTAACCGATCCACCTCATGCAACTCTTGTTGCTTCAGCGGAACTATACAAAAGAGCTTTTGATCGCTTGATCACTGTAGATGAAAAATGAGTACTCTATAATAATGTAAAATGCAAAACGTGGCGGTTGTCTCGGATTTGCAGCCAGGTTTACACCCCGAAACGGTACTTTTGTGTGTATGGTGGAGTATTCTCGCGGTCGTTAATTTTGCAGTGCTGAAACCTGGACAACTGTGAATGCAGACTTTTACTGTAAACAAGTGGATCGACTAAATCTATCTATCTCTGAAAAATGCCCAGCGATTGTCAACAGAAAAGGTGTCATTCTGCAACACGATATTGCAAGAGCGCACAGCTCAAGACAAACACCCGGGGGAAATTATAGAGTTGGAAAGGGAGTCATTGCATCGCCTACCATACTCGCCTAATATTGTGTCATCGGATTTCCATTCATTCCGATCCCTACAACATTTTTCGTGTAGGGAAACATTTGAAAATTAGAGATGATATCAAAAATACTATCTCCTGGTATTTTGCTCGAAAATCAATTAATTTTTGCCGACCCGGCATTGAAAATTTGCACATTAGATTGCAAAAGGTTCTTGATAATAAGGGTGGTTTCACCATTGATTAAAAACAAAATTACAATTGAATTTAATGTAGAAAAGCAACATTACTTTCTGCCCCTCTTATATGTATATATATATATATATATATATATATACGTGTGTGTGTGTGACAAAATTGCCCATTTAGAGCATATTCTCTCGTTAGAACATCATAAACATTTTCGAAAGACCAAAATAAGATTAATAATACTCGAGGGGAAAATTGCGTTGAGAAAATTCTGAAGAATATTTCTGCTGCTGTGACAAAATAAAAATCTAGTACTCAATAGATTTAAATACAAAGCACTGGCAATGATTTATCCCTCAAGCTTATCGGGACTGCTAATGACGGAAAATAGACCCGCCTATAAAAATGCACCGACTCTCTTAAATTTGAGTTTTAAAATCATCTAAGATTTAGGTCCGTTAATAAATGCCAAACTGGTGTTGGGTATGCTAGCGCCATCTGTTATCAAGTAAACAAACAAAGTGTCGGTCTGTCGGTTTCCTCCCCCCCCCCCCTAATAACTTTTGAACGAATTGTCCGATTCGGAAAACTCTTTTTACGTTCGAAAGATCTCGGCGAGGACATCTCATTTCTATATTTGGAACAATTTTTCGTTCAATTTTGAACAACTCAAAAAAAATTAACATTAGTGCCTATGGGCAAAAATGAAGCAAATTATGTAAACTCTGGACACAAGATCCAAGTTCCTGTGAGCAAGCTTATTGGAAGATGCTCTCGGCGCGAAATATTGATTTGAGCAATTTTTGATCGTTTTTGAACAGTTCAAAAAAAAAAAAAACACTAGCGCCTACGGGGAAATTTCAGTCACATATAAATTCTGATCTGACGAACCGATTTGCTTAGAAAAAACTTTATCGGAAAGCTCTCATAACGTAGAACATGTACAGATAGAAAGTTCATCTAGCGAGCCTATCTAACGAGCATATTTTCCTATGATTTTTTTTAATCGGGAGATCAAAATCGGGATTTCAAGAATAATGAATTAAATGAATAAGTGAAAGAATGAATGAACAATTGAGTGAATAAATGATAAAAAAATAAATGAGTGAATAAATGAGCAAGTGAATGAAAAAATAATTAAATGAGTTTAATAAATACATGAATGAGTGAATGAATGAATGACTGAATAAATGAATGAATCAATGAGTGAGTGAATATGTATTAACCGTTGAAAAGGGTATATTTGCAGCAATTAGGAACTAAAGCTAAATGAGCAAGGAAGAGAGATAGCTATATTATAAATTTGAAGGTGGGTTTCTAAGGGAAAGTAGGTTCTTGTAGTTCTAGACGGAACTTCTTGTTAACCACGTATTTGCTTTTTAAAACAATAACATTTCGACAGATATTTATCCAGAAAACGGTTTTATAAAGATGCAAGTTCTGGAAAAGAAATTGAAATTGTTTTCAATTTTTACAATTTAAAAATAACATCCACCTGCCGGTCAAATTTCAATTAACTGATTTCTTGTGAATGTGAAAAGAAGGAAAGAGAGGCAGGAATTAGGAAGTGGGAAAATCAAATTTGTGCTTCATTTATAAATCGCGACTCTTGTTGTGTCGAATGTCAAAAACGTCATCTCAATTCACTCCTTCCCTAGAGAATAATTTTTTCCGACATAAATTGGATGAAAGAAGTGATGCGCAAAATCCGGCAGAAACGGCAAACGTGTTCCTTAGTGTTTATTTAACAATGGATACAATTTCTCAGCTTTTAATGTGCCGCAGCAGTTAATTTTGAAATTACAGAAATTATGAACAGACGCTTTTAATTATGTTTACAGTTCATGCACGTACATATAAGCTTAAAACAAACAGTTGACAGTGTAAAAGAATAAACACGATATTTATCATTAAAAGCCCAAAATAGTAATAAAAATTAAAGAAAAATGTTTCGGAGGTACAAAAAACTTTTTTTTTTTAATTTGAAAAGAAATTAATTTATGGATGGAAAGAATCTTTCGAAAGCAAACGCAACTCTACCGGTTTATTACAGCATTATCAGTATTTTTGTTTAGCCTTAAATGTGATTTATATTTTAAAGTTAGAATTTGATTTTATTACTTTTAAATTCTTATAAACAAAAAAAAAAACTTTAAGTCCATGAAATACGTTACCAAATATTTTTAAACAGCAAAATTTGCATATTCGAATGGCCATTTTTTTCGAAACTAAAGGTTGTTTTACATCAAAATTGTTCACCTTGATATTTTTTTTTTTTTTTTGGTTTTTATTACTCACAGTAAAAGTGATAGATCAGAATATGAATTATGAATGAATATCCTCAAAACACTGAAGTATGATACCGAAGTATAAATACCACATGAATAGCCATGAATCGAAAATATCCACCTTCCTCTAAAATTGTGGTATTATACATACGGTTTTATCTAAAACTGAAAAATATATCCCGATGGAAAGTTATTCAGATCTCTGGAATTAGAAATTGTGCAAAGAAAAATACCTCAAAGTGGAGGCCTAAAAAAACTTTAATGTCACACATATAATAGATGATACAAATACAAAAATACAAAAAATTGAGACGATTAAGAACAGGCTGTGGCAAAGCAGTACTTTCCCATACAGTCACCACATGGAGAATAAGGAATGGAAATTTTAACCTTCAGTGTAAGACCACATTAAATTTTCAACTGTTGACTACTTTCCTTTTTCATAACAAGAAAAGGTATAATTCTATATCGAGAACTTAAGTAGCAACTAATTCAGTTTAGTATGTTCACAATAGACATATGCTAAATTAATTGTTACTATTTCTGGCTTCGCTTCATTATTAATTTATTCTGACTATTTGGCCCATTGGATCCATTCAGATGTCTATGATATTGGTAAATATATTTCCCAATACAACCATTTTTTTAAAAACTAGTTATAAATAAGGAGAAGATAATTTTACGCGCATTACTGGTTACAAATTGGCATTTTCATATGAATAGAAACTTAAACGATATTCACCCACGCATGTTTGTGATTACTTTTTAATTTTTTTAACCTAATATGATGATATTCAAAAACAATATATATATATATATATTTTTGGAAATCCTCACGTTTAAATGAACTAACTGGTCGTAAATATAAAAATAATTATGTTTTAAAGAGTGTTATATGATCTATAACTCATAAGTAAACAATAAAAAAAAGTAAATTATATGTGTACGAAATACATTTATTTTCCATTTTGCTAACGCACTATTTTGAAATGAACGATTTTCCATCTAAAAGGTTAGCACCACTTAGCAATGTTGAAAAATTTTGCCTTGTTAAATTAATTTGTTGAAAATATGCATATGATCAACATATGTTCAGTTTCAACATGCTTTATATTTGACAGTAAGATACATACATATAAATATATATATATATAACTCGGATGCGACATATTATATGATCTATAATATTAAATCGCCAAAAATGTTTTAAGTTACATGGTTTTATTTAAATTCAAAACATCGTTGCATTATCCAAACAAAACTATTGTTGCCAAACGGCAAATGATAATGCTAATAATTTCCTCAGAGCCAAAATTATTAATTTTTTTTTCAAATTAACGTTATAATAAATCATAAAATGGATGGATTATTGTATTGTCATCGAAGGTAACCTTGTGTGCAAAGTTTGAAGATAATTTATGCAGTAATAGGGGTCGAAAACCGCGTAACAAAGTTCCGTGACAAGTCAAGTTAAATAAAACCATGTAACCAAGGCTGAACTTGATCGTTAACTGTTTAACTGTTATTCAGGCTGTTTCATTTCGCCATAAATGAAGGGGTAAAAATTGGGGTCGGCACTCAGCGCCATCTATTCAACTTTAAAGCTTTTTAACAGATAAGAAGCAGATTATTTCATTAAAAGTTTGAGAAATTTCAATATTGTCTACTATTAATTTTAAACTTGTTCAAGATAAGTAACCTCATCCATTCTTTGCTATATTGCTTATTTCTGTAAATATATATAGTTCATTACACATATAAACTATATGCTAAATAAATGTTGTACGGAAATTTAATCTATGTGTAATATAGAATAAATAGCATTATCATAACTTATGCTGCTCAGGCAAAATTTGCAATACATATATTTTTTGAAACATTTAAAATTACATTTAATTAATTTTAAGTTAAGAGCTGACTAGGTAATTTTCTATTTTTTTATATATATAAAAGAATAATGCCGAAAATGGTGAATAAAACAACTATTTTGTTCTAAGCATTTATTTCTGCACAGAAGAAATAATAAAATGCATACAAATGCATCAAAAAACACACTCATATTGACTCTAAATCAAAAGCCTAATATCATTAAATTCCAATTATTTCAGCGTGAAGAACATAATTAACTGGTAAAGAACTACATAAACCTGCCGAAAGTTGTTACTACTGAAACAAGAATCATTTTCGGTACTTTTCTGCTTCAGGGGGGCTGGCGATGGCTAAATTATTTTTCGTCAATCAATTTGTTTCGTGTGTGGAGTTTGTTTTTGCGAAAAATATTTAAACATCGCCAACGTCAACCCAAAATGGTACAGTAGTTTGGCGAAGAAAAAAAAAAACATCTCCAGCCTCCCCGAAACGGAAAAGTACCTTATTTTTCACTAGAAAAATCTAATTGACTGTAAAAAATCTTAAAAATTACATTAAAATAAGAGATAGGACGACTTTACACTAAAAATATTCACCATCAAAACTTAGAAGAACTATCAGTCTTAGTTTTGATACTATTTGATGTGGCATAAAACATTATTTCCTTTCCAAAATGCCAATGCCTAAAACATACTAGGTATTTTGCACAATGAGGAATAAAAAATGCACACAAAAGACATAAAGACCGAATGAACAATGAATGACTGCAATTACAATTTTAAAATTTTGCGTGAGAGAGGTTTATTCATAACTTTCAAACTAACACTGACACTATTTGCAATATTTTTTAAAACAATATTCAAAAATTTTTCATATATGTGAAACAATAATTAGAGAATGATCTAAGAGTTGACGCTTCAAAATAGGGCATTGCAAAAGCTCAGGTGTTATAATATTTTCCAAATTACGGGAAACATTTTTTCTTGGTAGAAATGGTACAGCTTTTTCAACAAAATCCAAAAGAACTATTAATATTGAGACAAATAAAGTTGAAGGGTATCTTAAACCACCGTTTTCTTGATGATGAATCAAATTCATAAGGGGTGAAGAGCACTTGGGGAGGGGGGGGGGAAGAAAATGTAGCACGCAGAGCTGAACTGAAGGAAATTCATGGTACGAAATACCTTCCTTTTCCTTTTTCTTACTCTTTTTACTAAGTACAATACGGTACAGAGCAATTAACAATTTCAATAATATTTAGTTAACCATTTCCAACAATATTTAGCTGATGAAACCAGGAAAGGACATCGCATCAGCAAAATAAAGATGCTTTTAAATGATGCAAACAATCTTTTTATGGGTCACGAACTAGCGGCTCCTAGCGGGAAAATGTAAAAATATCAGAGCGGAAAAGTGCGACGTCGGCTCTTTTGAAGTTTTCAGAAATGAAACAGCCTGATTCGTAACAGTTAACTAACTGGATCAAGTTCAGCCTTGATTTAACAAACAAAACATAGTTGCATTATCCAAACAAAACTATTGTTGCCAAACGACAAATGATAATGCTGATAATTTCCTCAGAGCCAAAATTATTATTTTTTTTTCCTAATTAACGTTATAATAAATTATAAAATGGATGGATTGTTGTATTTTCATCGAAGATAAGCTTGTGTGCAAAACTTTTAAGATAATTTATGCAGTAATAGTTGACGAAAACCGCCTTACAAAATTCCGCCACAAGTCAAGTTAAATAAAACCATGTAATAAAAATGAAGAAAGAGGCAAAAGCAAGCACATGCAACGAAACATTTATATTGATACCAATTACGTGAAAGCCCAATTTCCACTTACTGAATTAGCAAAACCATTAGATTAGCTTTTAAGTGCTGCCAAGGGATAAAACTATGGTTTATTTTCGATGTGCAATCACTGAACTATACTTTACTACTTCTGCGAGTTTTGTCACATATATTCATTTGCTGAGACAGCGCGTAATGCGCTGCTTTAAAAGCGATGCGATGTGTTAGAATGCGTTACTAGCGAGGTATACTTATAATCTGGGTAGTATAATTTCATTTCATAAATCAGAATGTACAGCATAAACAATTATCTATCAAGATATTGACCTTTGAAACAAATCAGAAAGATGTGATATAGTATTGTTCATACACTGGAATGAAAACAATTAAATTTCAATATGGAATAGGGGTACTCATCTGAAACGAAATGTAGCACACAGGAAGACTCTTAAAAATGGAAAGCTATAGAACAATATATTTGTAGGTAGCATAAATTAGGGAGGATAAAAATATTGCTATTTGGAAGGTTTTCTTTCCAAAAATGAATTGAACTGCAGGTTTTTTCAGAATACCTAAATGTTTTCTTCTGTTCTTTTAACAGCATTGTATAAAAACAGTTTTTTTAAAATTTACTTTACTTATTTAGTTATAAAGTTTTTACTGGGAGAGATATTAGTTGAAATTCAGTTGATTCATATTAAAAAATTGTAACTGGTTTTCAGATTATCTTAATTGAAACACTGATAACAAGATTTATTAAAATATAATGCCTGTCAAGTTAGAGTGAATGAATTTGATATCGTTTATGCATAATAATTAAACATGTTTTATTATTATAAGTTAAACTGTATTCATTTTGTTTTTATATTATGCGTTTCAATAGATTAAAAAGTTTATTATAAACATTGAAAAATAATTATTATTAAAAATAATAATAATAATAATAATAGAAATACGCATAATAATAATAAAGGTAATAATAATATAGGTAATAATAATTTCAGCTAAGCAAAAAAGAGAGAGATATTACAAAATCATAGTCGGTATGTGAGAGAGTAAGCGTGTTTAGCTCTAGACGAACTTATAGTTATTTGTTTTCATATAAAAATAAAAAAAAAATCACGCTCCTTAAAAAAAAAAAAAAAAAAAAAACACTGAGCTCCGACGATATTCTGCAGGAAAATAAATAAATGCTGGTTTGCTGTTTTAGTCGACGGAATTACTCAGTTTTTCCCGTAACACAAAGTGAGAACATAAAAGAGAGGTACAATAATGGTTCGACTTTTGTCTGTATGCAAATGAACCACGTTTTGCTAATAAACTTAGTGTCATGGTCCTTGCATTAGGATTCCTTTAAGCCATTTTGAAAGAGATGGTTTGAATTTATCCATTGCATCTGGAGGTTATCTAATGTACAAAATTAAATTTTATGGTAAAAAACTATCATCTGGACTAGTGTTGTGTTGGGGGAATAAAATGTCAGTATCTTTGAGGGATCATTTCAGGCCATTCTTTTGAAAGATATTTTGAGCAATAATTCTGTGTTACATAGTTTCTGTTAAAAATGTTCAGTCATAAATAATAAAGCGCAACTATTATGATGTTACGTTTAATTACATGTATTTTTGTTCTGCTTTCGAAAGAAGATCACCTTGAATTTGGAACATAATTTCTTCAAGTACTCTTGAGAAACTAAATTACACCTTATTCAACGAAGCTTCTTGCCTCTTGCATAGCATTTATTTTGAAATGGATCTTTTTTTAAAAGCTTTAAAATATTCCTACAAATAAATTGCTGTTCGGAAAAATTATAAATATAACTTCTGTATATTTTTTTAAATAGTAGTTTGGCAATATACCATTTTTTTAGGTTACGAAACCATTTTTTTAAGTTATGCGCTCTGTGCTGCCACGCTCTTATAATAAAAAAAATACTATTTATTCAGACCTTCATATCAGTTTATACAATCGTCGTGACACTTCTTGAAATGTTTAATATATCCTAATGCGCTAACATTTATTTATTTATTTATTTTGGTGCGTGGGTGATATTAACGATTATTAAAATGGGGAAGCACATATGCATTAGAATACATAAACATTAGTAGAAAAAAATCAGTTAATAAATGAAATACGACAATTTGATTCTAAAACAAGAGAAGCATATACCGTCGTTTAAATTAATTAATATTTTTTTTTTAAATGATACATTAACGCATATCTTTTAACAAGTTCAATTTCTTTCTCAAAAGAAAGGGAAGAAGTAAAATAAAATATTAAGTCAGTAAACTTAAAATAATATATTTAGTACATCTAGCATTTCTGTACAGTATTTCATAATTTCAGAATATTTTTGGACTTATATTTATATAACGTATTTTTTCAACGTATACGTTTAAAGAAAATAATTGCAACTTTAATCGATGTATTACTTAAAAAGCATTATTATGTAAATTAAACTACAAAAAATGCTCGTAACAAAAGAGAAAGATATATTTTTGGAACTTTTGCATTGCCGATTTCACGGTGGCAAAGAACCTACAAAAAATACAAATACGTCAATTCAATTCAGCATCTAACTTAACATAAATTGATTCTGACGTGTTTTCGAAAAAAAAAAAAAGTGAATACAAAGTGAATTCTACATTACGTTATTTTTAGATGTCACATTTTATTATGAATAAGAAAATTGCATATTATTGGAATACAGTTACTATTTTTACTTTCTTTAACTGTTAAAATCTAAACTAAGTTTTAATTTCCTACTAGAATGGGAAAAAAAAAAGGAAGGAGTGAATCTTCAAATTTTACTTTCCATTATTGTAAGAACTTGGCGTGCGTCAGCCACGTGATCAGGTGGAATCATTTTCAATTTTTAATTATTTTTTCTTTTATATATCGGTTAGAAGTGTCTTTCAAATTTTATATTTTTGTTCAAATGCATAAAAGCTCATGATATAGTATTAAATCAATCTTCCTAAACGGCACAAAAAAGTCCACCAAACCGTAAATGTTCAAATACCTTGACCTCCCTCAATGTAATTACATAACTTTAGGTCAAATTAGCTGCAGTTAACGATGCCTTTAAAGAAGATGATTCTATGTTGTAGACTGGAATTATATGTTGGTTGAATATTTCTTTGAGAATATTTGCAAGGAATATTACCATTTAGTTCAAGTTGTGAAAAATCCAATTTCGAGCTCAATTTCTTTTTTCGTAGACATGGTAGAAATAAGAAATGAACTTTATTCATTTAATAACTTTTCGTTGCGTCTTAAAAGCATTTTTTTAAAAACTACAAATATTGTTTAAAAAAATTCCCCGAAAATACACGAAATTCTCCTGAAAATCATTTATCCGGAGTCTAACATTGATTACAACAGATAATGTGCCGCAGCAGTGGCGCCATCTGTGAGTACGCTAAACTACTATTTTTGGTACACAAAAGCGATGGTCAGTTCAGTTGGGACCAGGCTGGCGGAAAAGTGCTAGCAGAGTACTCGCTAGAGCTAAAGATAAACTTAATGTCAATAACATAATGCTAATTTTTAAGCTATTAGTAACCGATATCAAGTGGGTTTTTTTAATGCATTTGCTTGCAACTTTTTTAAACGGTAGTCACAGATCTCAAGTGTTCAGTTTTACGTAATTTATACAATCTTTCTGTGTAGTTTTACAGAGAAAAACAAGAATCTTATTGAGAAACTCTTGTCAAGAAACATGATGATTTGATTTAAAACAAGTTATTCGTAAATTAAAAGAAAAAGTTTCCCTTCTGTTCTTTTACGGAAATCTTTTACAGGGGACCCCTATAAAATTTTATTTAAACTAAACTAACGATGAGACAAAAACTAACGATTAAAAACCTGTTTACAAATGCAAAACACCGTGAAAGTGTTCAAAATATAAAAAAGTCCATGCCTCTTCTATGGAAATATTTTTTTTTAAAAGGCAGCAATTGCATATGGATCCTTATTTAAATTGAATTTATAACATACAATCTAAATCATCACATTAAATTTGGACATGGAAATAATTTACTATATTTTCAACCCACTTTAGGAGAAACTATGATTTCTCCAAGTGTTAAAGTAATTTATTCATGCTACCTTTCATTGCTAGCATATAATCTATATAAATAAAACCGAAAGTTTGTGTATTTGTGTGTGTGTGTGTGTGTCTGTCGCTCGCCTCCTGGCGAGATGGAAGTGTCTAGTGCGAAATTTTGGTTACAGGTACCTTGGGTCAGTTCCTCGTGCACCGGGAAGTGTTTTTCCTAAAATTCGAATTTGTACTTTTTTTATTCCAATTTTAAGCAAAACTGTAAACTGTTCGCTCATCGAAGAAACGTCCCACGTTTTCGATATTTACGGAATTTGAATGCCCATAAAAATCTGCACAAGATGATTTTTTACAGTTCGTAGGACAAATATATTAATTTAAAGTAGTTTTCGAATATTAAAACGAGGCTACTTCTGAATTTAGCTGCTCAATTTGCGTGTTTTCGCCATAATAAATATTACTTTTTTTGCCAACTAGATGATTTCTGTTAACGCAAGATTGAAAAAACGTTATTTTATCTTTATTTATGCCGTTTTATGAGTGAAACAAATTCTAAAAATTCATTTCATTTTCATGCAGTTTTTGTGGATTATTAACTGCAGACGAGTCTTAATACTTTATCTTGAGGTTCATGCTTCTTTTTTTTTGGCGATTTAATATACGACGGTACCAGTTTAAAAATTTCAAGAAACATATTTTTTGGTATGGTAGAGTGTCCGTTTTATCAACAAAACAAATTCTAAAAATTCATTTCATTTTTATGCATATTTTGTAGATTTTTAACTGCATACGATTTTCAATTACTTTATCTTGAGGTTGGTTTTTTTTCTCTTTTGGCGAATTAATAAATATTTATTCCTTCGATAAAAACTAGGTTGGAAAGGTTTCGATATCACTTATTTTTCATGAAATTATGGTGTTGGAGTTGCAGATACTGAATTTATCAGTTATGAGAGAGCACTGGAGTCATCAATTACCAAAATAAACTTTATTATCACATAACAGAAAATCAAAACAATGGAGCGGCACAGATGCATGTGCATAGCTCGCTGACAGACTCGGAACTGTTTGCGTAATGGCTACGTCACTGATGACGAAACCGAAAGCTGATGGCAGTGCCACCTAAGGGGCTAGAACGGTTCACTACAGAGTATCCCCCCAGTGACGGAGGAACGATACAAACTTAAAAAAAAAAAAATGGGGCAGAGTAACAATGTGTGTTGCACAAATATTACACAATGCGATACACTGCTGTACAAAAATTGATGATGAAACACAATGCTTAAACATAATATGCAAAGTACAGTACAGAAAATGAAATACACAATGCAAATACAACATACTATAAACAATCAATGAACATGAAATTAAATGATATATTCTTTTACAAGAATCTTAGGGAAACGCACGCGCCGGCCTGATCTGGTAATAGTTGATTTTTCATTCAATTGTGGCAATTCCTTTGCGGTAACTTTTAAAGGTGCAGGAATTTGTTGTGGTTCCTCTGAAATTTGAAAAGCAGGTTTAACTCTATCAATTGATACAGTACTACGTTTGCCATTTAGCTCTATGACAAATGTTTTGTCTGAACGTTCTATTACCAAATGAGGTCCGGTGTATGGAGGTGTTAATGCTGGTTTTATGCTGTCTGTGCGCAAGTAAATATGAGTACAGTTGTGCAATGATTGGTGCACAAAAATAGGTGGTTTGCCATGACGGACAGGTGAAACAGGAGTTAAATCATTCATCATGCGTCTGAGTTGTGCAACATAATCCTCTGTTGGTGAGGTTGGAGTGTTACTACAGTTTAGAATGTCCGATGGCAGTCTCAGAGTAGTACCATACACAAGTTCAGCAGGTGAAGCATTAATGTCACTCTTAATGGCAGAACGTATGCCAAGCAACACTACTGGTAAAATTTCTGACCATTGGGGTGTATTGTGGGCCATAAGGGCGCCTTTTAAATGGCGGTGGAAACGTTCAATGATTCCGTTCGAAGATGGATGGTAACTTGTGGTATGTATCTTATTTGTTCCAAGCATGCAAGTAAGTTCTCTGAATAATTGGGACTCGAAATTTCGCCCTTGATCAGTTGTAATCGTAGCTGGACATGCGAACCGAGATATCCAAATGTTAATGAGGGCTTTACAGGTAGTCACAGCTGTCATATCTTTAGTTGGTATGACTTCTGGCCATCGAGTAAATCGATCGATTATGGTCATACAGTACTGATAACCATCCGATACTGGAAGAGGGCCAATGAAGTCGATGTGTATATGTGAGAATCTGGCATCAGGTGATGAAAAACTGCCTACTGGGGATTTAGTGTGCCTATGGATTTTAGCACGTTGACAGTTTTGACAAGATTTCACGGCGTTTTTAATGAATTTGTACATATGAGGCCAAACGAACCTTTTTGATATCATTTTAGATGTTGCCGAATAACCTGGATGAGAAAGATTGTGAATGTGGTTGAAAACCAGTGTACGGTAAGATTCCGGAATGAAAGGACGGGGTGTACCTGTACTAAGGTCACAATAGAGAGTAACATTCTCTAGGGGAAAATAATGTTTTTGCAATTTAAGAGTTGTTGAAGATTGGGAAAGGAAATTTTGAAGTTCTGGATCCTGAAGTTGTTCTTGTGATAATTTATTAAAGTCAAGATGGGTGAGTGCAATTTCGTCGATCTCTACCCTTGATAAGGCATCCGCCACAATGTTATCAGATCCTTTGATATGCCGTATGTCTGTAGAAAATTGGCTTGTGAAATCCAGTTGGCGAAGTTGTCTGGGAGAACATTTTTCAGGTTTCTGCTTGAAAGCATAAATAAGAGGTTTCTGGTCAGTAAATATTGAGAAATCTCTAGCTTCAAGCATATGCCTGAAACGTTTAATAGATGTATACACAGCTAAAAGTTCCCTGTCGTAGGTCGACCAATTACGCTGACTTTTAGAAAGTTTGACAGATAGAAATGCAATAGGTTCCCATACATTATTATTATTTTGCATGAGAGTACTACCAACTGCAAAATCTGAAGCATCACACCAGAGACTTAAACGGGCACCGGGAATTGGATGCTTTAATAATGTGGCATCCGCAAGCGCCTGTTTAGCAGCGAGAAAAGCTGATTCTGCTTCATCAGTCCAATGAAGAGGTATCTCAGATTTTGTGGAAGAACGAGGGGATTTTTTACTATTTTTATGAGCCTCCAAAAGTTGTACTAGTGGTGCTAAAATATGTGCAGCTTTTCTTAAAAATCTACGATAAAAATTATACATTCCAAGAAATCGACGTAATTGAGTTAGATTTTCGGGTCTAGGAAATTTTACAATGGCCTCAACTCTATCAGGGAGCGGTGAAAGTCCTTCCGCAGAAACCTTAAAACCAAGAAATTCTATATGCGGTACACCTAAAGTACATTTGGACGGCTTAATAGTAAGACCATAATAATTTAGTCTTTCAAAAAGAGCTTTAAGATGTTTAAAATGCTCTTGTTTATTTGCAGATGCGATTAAAATATCATCTATAAAAGCATAAACACCCTCTAAACCACGAGTAACTTGATCAATAAATCTTTGAAATGTACTGCTGGCGTTGCACAAACCAAATTGCATCCGAGTACTTTCGAAGAGACCGAAAGGTGTACAAATTGCTGTTTTATGCACATCTTCGGAAGCAATCGGAATTTGGTGGTAAGCCTTAACCAAATCTATGTGTGAAAAAATTGTTGTTCCGTGAAGTTCACTGGTGAAGTCAAGAATTGAAGGAATTGGATATTTATCTTTTTTTGTCTGCGCATTTAAAGCACGATAATCACCAACCGGTCGCCAGTCTTGACTTCTCTTTTTTGGAACCATGTGCAATGGAGAAGCATAGTTAGAAGTAGATGGCCGCATATGACCTAAATCTAACATATGTTGAAATTCCATTTTAGCAATTTTGAGCCGGTCCGGAGCCAACCGACGTGGTTTAGCAAAAACTGGAGGACCGAAAGTATCGATATGATGAATTACATCATGCTTAACAACTTGGTTTGCACAAGGCTGTGTTACAATATCAGGAAAATCATATAAAAGTTTATGAAAGTCATTTTCAATATTTACAGTTTTTACAGAAAATATATCAGTAGCATTAATGTGAGCATGCGATTTTATTTTAGTACACATATCAAATAACGTCCGATTTCTTAAATCGGGTTTTAAATTGAAATGATGTAAAAAATCAGCACCAATAATTGCAGTAGAAATATTGCAAATAAAAAATGGAAATACAAACTTTTTCCTTAAACCTAAATCAAGTGAAAGGAGTTTCTGACCAAATACCTGAATTGGTGTCCCATTTGCAGCTGTAAAAATTTGAATTGGCTGTAAATTACGTTCATTTTTTGTAGCAGGGAGAAGGGAACAGTCACTCCCAGTATCTATTAAAAATTGTATATTTTGTTCTCTATCGCGAACAAACAGGCGACGAGAATTGCGAGGCATGGTGTACGTCGCCGCTACGCCAGCCGGTTCGTGTTTTCCGTGTAAGAGCACGGCTGCTTACATTTTGTCGCTTTGTCTTTAAAGGTACGATGATACCAACAAATGTCCTGTGCGCCAGCAGGTGGATTGGAATTTCGTGACCGCGAGTTATACCTACTGCGAGATGAACTGCGGTATCTTTTAAGAGCGGCAACTTCTTTTCTGAGATGTTTAATTTCAGCAAGCAATGTCGAAGATAGTTCCGATGATTCAGCGGGAGCCGATCTGGTTGTAGCGTTGACTTGCAGTGGTGTAATGTCCATGATTTTGTCAGCTACTTCGGCAGTCTTTTCCGGAGTCAATGGGTCGATAGACGCTAGGATGGTCTGAATATTGCTAGGTAATTGCTGCAGAAAAAGTTCCAACAATAAGGAGTCACTTACTTTGTGTGAAGTGGCCCGCCGTTGCATCAAACGTAACAGTTCGGACGGCTTTCTATCACCGAGCTGTTCGCCAGCCAATAAACGCCGAATTTCTTGGGTCGACGATTCGCCGCATCTGGCTATCACTGCTTCCTTCAGTTTCAAGTAAGGGTCGGTAGAATCAGGAGTTAAAATAATATCCCGAACTAGAAGAGCAATATCCGGCGGTAAACTTGCAACGCAGTGATTATATTTGGTTTTACTCTCTGTAATCGGTTTAGGTGAAGCCAGTTCGAATGTAGATTCGACCATTGAAAACCAGAGTTGCGGATCAGTAGAAATAAAGTTCGGAATTTTTACCGCTGACACAGCGTCCGCCATTTCTAGAATCAAAACTAATTCGTCTAACAAAAGAAGAGGATATTTCACAGAAGGATTTAGTTCACTTCCAGAGTCACCATTATGGTGTTGGAGTTGCAGATACTGAATTTATCAGTTATGAGAGAGCACTGGAGTCATCAATTACCAAAATAAACTTTATTATCACATAACAGAAAATCAAAACAATGGAGCGGCACAGATGCATGTGCATAGCTCGCTGACAGACTCGGAACTGTTTGCGTAATGGCTACGTCACTGATGACGAAACCGAAAGCTGATGGCAGTGCCACCTAAGGGGCTAGAACGGTTCACTACAAAATTTAAAATTTCGCCAAGTAGTGATAACTTTTTTTTTTGCCCCCATCCAGTAAATTTTTTCTCAATACATTATTTTGCGCTTCGTAACTTTTTCAAACCGTGCCAGTAATCCTTATTAGTAAGAGTGTTCTAATTTAATTCAATACGTGATTTACATTATAGGATCAGGGCGCATTTGCGTCATGCTTCCATTACTACAGTGCAATTTGGCAATCTTCTGCTTAATGTTAACTTTTTCACGTAGCGGTTTTGATTGATTCCATATTTTACTCAAGTGACTTATCTTCTAACATTTATTGAATTTTTGTACAGTCCATTTGGCGCCATTTGGACATAATTTAGTTAAAAAATAATATAAATTTCACACGTCAAAATTGGTTCAGTACTAAACATTTTCTAATTTAAATGTATATTTGACTTTGGAAATAATGCTTTTTTTTCTTTCGTTTTTACCAAATTTTATGAAAGTGATATTTAATTGAATTTTCAGGAAATGATTTGACGGTTTTGCAAGTCGGATTTTAGGAACTGGGGTTCTTATTTTTATGGGAAATTTAAGACGAACTGTTGGTAATTTTAGGAACAGTGGCTCTTAAAAGTATGTATTCTAATGGGTATTTATAGTCACTTACGTCTTTATTCTAATGGAGATTTTTTGAACTAATGTCCTTATTCTATTTGGGATGTTTAGAAATAGATGTATTTATTCAAATGGGGGTCTATAAGGAGCGTTTTCTTTATTATAGCAGAAATATTCAGAGACCGTTGTTCTTCATCTGATGGGTATTTTTAAAGAGAATACAGCTCTTATCCTGATGGGAATTTTTAGATATATCTCCTACTTGGATTTTTTACGTAAATGTTTGCTTATATATTTTCAACAGAATTTCGGACATGCGTCACTTAGCCTACGAATGATGCAAATATTATCCCGTGCAACGCCGGGCATTTCAGCTAGTTGTTAAATATTTCGGTCTCATTAAATTTCTAAAAACAACCATATTCACAATTAAAACTTAAACAAACAAAAGCGAAACTTAAAACGGAGTCATTAAATCCACAAAGGGGATACCGTTCAATGGATCAGAGGTGATAATGAACCGAAAATAACGCATGGATCTAAAATGACCATCATACTAGTGGATCTGTTGACCGTCGCAACGAAAGTTCCAGATGAGAGAACTCGTCCGAACGGAAATAGGCTGGAATGGATAGCGACAGCATTGATCGAATGTTCGGAAAATCTATGAGACTATGAGGATTAACTTTCATGGATTTCTAGCTCGCTCTGATGTCCTTAGTCACATGCTAATGACTCTAATGTACTATGGAGACTCAATAATTGCCCAAAGGAAAGCGTACTCACAGTTTGTCATTCAGCCTTTATTATTGTTTCATCATACATAGTGATTACCACTATTACTGCGTTTTTGTTAATGTTGGTCTTCAAATCAGGATATTGTTCTCAAATGCACTAATGCATTACTTTTAAAGTAGTTTTCAAAAATCTTACATTTTTTTATTATGTGGTGTAGTCAAATTTTAGGATGAAAAAAATATACATATTAGTAATAAATGTGGGTGCAATAAAAAAGTAAATAAAGAGTGTAGACGTAGAAGAATCTCCCACATTATTACTTAAGGACTAATTAGTACCAACGCACATATTCGCCATTATTCAAGCTCCTGGGTGTCTGATGAGCTGCAGTTTAATCGTTTACTATTTTTACTTTCCATTTTTGCTTAATTTAGTTGATATTTTAACTTGTATCTGGCCTTTGTTGCTCAAGTTCAAAATATTTACAATGCAATTTTTGGTGGCTTATAGTATTTAATTAGCTTGGTAATTATGATTAATGTGTCTCATGTATTTAAATTATGTAATTTTTTTACTAATTTAAAAATAAATCACAAAATACCTGCTAAACCTTGGTTAGCTTAACCTAGTGCCAGTATTGTATCTTGGACCGGTCCAAGGTTTAACTTTGGGTGGCTTATAGTACTTAATTAACTTGATAATTTTAATTAATGTGTTTCATGTATTTACATTATGTAGTTTAATTACTAATTTAAAAATAAATCACAAAAGAGCTGCTAAACCGTGGTTAGCTTGACTTAGTGTCAGTATTGTACCTTGGACCGATCCAAGGTACAATTCTAACAATGGTCCAAAGTACAGCAAGAACTCACTTTTGCAAATTTTACACGTTTTTACACACTTTGTAAGAAAAATATTATTTTTAAATGATATTTAAGTGCTCATCCAATCTATCATCCCAATGTATTTATGTGTGCATTGCAGAATTAAAACCATATTTTTGAATTGTCGGGGACACCCCTTACATTACTCAAAAATTGTTATAGTATTTTTCTCACTGAAAAATACATAGAAATTTTAACTGGATGTACAATAGCCTTTACAAAATGCTTAGGAAATGGGATTTTCAAACTATTTTGGATTTGAAATTGCTTTAAAATCTAAAAATGTTGGGGAAAATGAAAAAATATATATATAAATAAATAATCACCTAAAATATAAGCAAATCAATGGCTTTTTTGTAGTGTAAGGAAAAATGAAAAGAATCCTTATCGCATTTGAAAATTTCACTTTTGTATAAAAATCAATGCTACGTGAGACGAATAGTGATTCAACATTTTCACTGATAGAAATTCTAAACAAATTTATTCTTCTGACGTGCAGGAGAATGTTTATTTGAAAAGAAAAGAAAAAGTCAAAAGGAAGTGATGTTTTGTCTTTGTATTTTTTCCTCGAAAGTCTATACAAATCTGATTAGGCTCTGTTACAACCCTTTTAAATTTCCTTCATACTTATGCATTTTTTACATATATATTTTAAACTAAAAATGCACATAAATGTAGCATGCGAAAAAAAAACTAAATACATAATGCATTAACATACAAATTAAAAAAAATATTATTATTATTTTTGTCATGACTCCTCCTTCCATCTTCCTTTACTTTTATTGATTTAATTTTAGTCTTGCTCACGTAAGCGATTTTTAAATTCCGTCTCGTGTACTAATAATTGTGCTGTAGATTTTTCTAAACTTTGTAATTTTTATTTTATTTTTGCTATAACATGACCACTGTGTGTTGCGTATAATCATAATGTTTACTTAAGAAAGAAAATAATTATTTTACTAATGCAAAACTGACAGTAAAAACATAAATAGACTATAAAATATTTAAGTAGATAAGTAAATAAATTATTAAAACTAAATTAAATGGCCTGTTGTTATACAATTGTTGTACTAAATAGGGATTCATTAGTATATTTAAATAGTATTTATTATGTTAAATTAACGATTAACAATGAAAATGGACAGAAGGTGAAAATGGGAAAAATAACAGTATTTTGTTCCCTGAAATGCGTATATTTCTTAAATACATAACACATGTATTGTATACGTAACTACGTAACGTTTGATTGATTGCTTTAAAATGTATAATGCTATAGATAACTGATTAGTTAAGATCTTACAGGTAAAATACTATTTTGTGTGGGCCATTTTCAGCAACATTAGGCTGAAACGTCTTTCATTGTTCTGTTATAATTTTCTTTCATTGTTCTGCTGCGCTACTCATCATTGTGTTAAACATGTTTTCAAATGGTCGCTGGTGAGAGAAAAAAATATCTACCAACGCAAAAATGTGCTCTAACTTTTTAACCTATATTCATTTCCGTTGTAGAGGAACGCCTTTAATATAGTTTTAAAATGAATAACACTTCTAAATAGCTTGCAATTTTGCAATAAAAAACATATTTTAAATACATAACTTGAATATGGTAATTACCCTATTAACTAAATTCGTGCTATGAAAATCAAATTTGATGAGTCCTAAATAAAATACTTGTCTTATTTATTACTACGTTTTAATAAACGCGAATTATTTAAAAAACGTAAAAATCTAAGGCACATTTCAGCGATAAATGCAAGCGGATTTTTTGGTTATTTGAACAGTTTTCCTCTGAATACATTGAAAATTGCCCCAAGGCAGAAATAATTTCAGCGTTTTCATGAACGAAAATGTAAATATTTAATTTTGTGAACCATTGTTGCGTATGTTGACAAAAAACATTTTTTCGAACACTTAAAATAATCTTAAAGCGATTGAGCTTAGCTAAATTTTTGATGCACAAAATAAAGCTAAAAATTGAAAGAGATCATTGTTACGCATCATAAGGTAAGTAATAAAGAAATAGACATTTTTAAAGAAATGTGTTTAGTTGGAAAAACATGTTTATTTTCTCTCCCATTTTTTCTTCAACTGGTGTAAAAGTGCAATAACGCATGTTAATATGAATACTCTTTAAAATGAAACACAAAATCTAACTGTGATAAATGGGTATTTGTACCTCAAAAAAGGCTAGTATGTACGAAAGGTATGCATTTTTTAAATTTAATAATCATAATAACATGTTCGAATACATAAAGATTAAAACCTATATTTATGAATTATTACTCTTATTTTTTTTTAAATTAAGGTACTACCAAGATTGTGTGTAAAGATCAATCTGATCTACGATTGATTCTTATTGCGCAATCTCTTTCGGTATTCTTTGAGTCATATATTCAGACTAACAGTACATTGGGTTAGAATCAGGTTAGTTTCTAATCAGGTTTGAAAACCCCTTTGAACTGCGCATGTCGGCTCTGACGTCTCTTGCGCACACATCGTTGCGATGTCTTCGCGCTCTAGAAAACATGTGACGACAAGCCAGCATGAGACAGAAAAATGAAGCGTGACGATTTCTTAAAAACCAAGCTTTAAACGAGACAATCATTGGGTCAAATTCTGATGAGTTGTGGAAATGATGCTGTAAAAATATTTGCATTAGTCTTTATTTTTGCTCATATTATTGACAACAATTTTTTTTCTTTAAGAGGGAACAAAACGGGATTTCTGCTAAAGATTTAGCCTAATTTAAAAAGTAAATGTTGTATAAAAAGTCTGCGTAATACGAAAGCAATGCATAAATGTTACTTTTAACACAAAATGTGTCTTTTAGTAGAGTTTTTAAATGCAGTGACCTTATAAGAAGAAATGCATTGACTATTATTAAGCAAACTATTTCCCTTTAAATAAGTGTTCAAAATATTCAACTTATTTGAAATATATAAAAACTCAAATGATTTCTCTTCCACCCTCTTAAAATCATATTTAGCTTATTCGCAGAACTGATCGAGTTGTGATCAAGGGAAACATCCTAAGAACGATTATTTAATACTTAATAAACACTCAGGCATAGTACTGTTAACTAAAGGTGTCATGTCACATTGCTGAAAATTGGGAACGACGCTAAAGCATGGCTGTACAAATGAAATAGAACAGTAATATTGATCGTAATTATCGTTTAGCTCAATTTCCCATCTCCGAATTATCAGGATGATTAGATTAGCGTTAGAGAGCGGTCGAAAAGCAATGCAATTACACGGAGGCCATTTATTTCGATGTGAAATCCCCAAATTCTACTTCTGAAATTCCTCTGATCGTTTCAAAGATTTCTATTTGTAGCTCCAATTTAATGTGTTGCTTTGAACGTGATATCAGGGTCTCTGCGCTGTGTCTTTGATAATTTACGCTTGTGACAATGATATGATTGTGTGAAAATAATTCAATTTCGTAAGTCCTTCTGAATGCGGAGCATTGACGAATTATTACCAAGATGCTGATATTTGATGTTCTGGCATTCTGAGATCTGTTAACAAAGAGATACAGTACAGGCACAATGCTTGCTTTATAATCTAACGTTTGTTTTTGTTGGTAGGTGAAGGAAGATATTAGGTAATTTAAACTTTTATAGATACATTTATGTGCGTACACTGTTATAAATCTCATCATGAAATTACGGTTAAATAGCCGCCAGCAGTCTGCCCATCTAATTAACCGTTTAATTTACGGTTTGGAACATTTTTCTATCTGTACGGGACCTAAACCATTTCCAATCACCTTGGTTAAAAAGCCGTAAATACAAAAGTTTACAGTTTCATAGCCATTTGTAAATGGTTTCAAAACTGAAAATTTAAGTTTTAGACCATTTCGAGGCGTAGCAATCGTAAAAGAAGCGTGCGGGAATCGAACCCCCGGTGTATGACGTCCGAACCTTGCGCTCTATCCATTCGGCCATCCACATCATGCAAACAGGCCATTATTTATCAATAAGTTTTCGTTTCCAACAGGCAAAGTGCTATAAATTTGAGATTTCAGTTTTTGATTGAATCCAAAGTCATTTTTGGTCTAAATATACTGTATATTGACGAAAATCATTTTATTTGCTGCAAAAATTAAAATACAAACAAGCTTCAGAAGCTCAAATTATGGATTCGCTCATTCGCAAACAGTTCGACAATCCGATGTCTCCAATTTTTGATTTACATGTGTATGGGTTTATATTTAGTAACCACTGCTTAAGCCACTTTTTTTTCTTCTTTTTTTATATACACATGCAGATTTGAACTGATAAATCTTTATCCATATTTTAACAACAACGTACGACGGTAAGATTCCACAACCAAGATGGACGCCCGATTACGGTTAGTTAAACGGTTTTTAGGAGAAACAGAAAATAAACGATTTTTTTTCACAATCAGTGGTTCGAGTACCATCATTTTAATGGTTATTCGACTGTTGTAATTAAATATGGTAAAATAACAGTAAAATAAATGGTTATATTACTATTTTATTACGGAAATTTTTAACACTGTATGGTTGAATCAAAATTTCCGATTTTTGTACATAAATTTTTAATATCAAACAGCAATCTGTTTTTCATTTTGGTCCTAATTTCAACTGACCACTTTTTTTTTATAATGAAGAAATAAAATCAGTTTACACTGCCTTTTGAAACGTTTTAATTTAATTAATATTATTACTTTAATCACAATTGTTCTTTATACTGTATATTTCTCCTACTGTGTACATTATAATTTCCCAATCACGTATTATTAAACTCATATCAGAGCCGACATAGTCGTCTGTCATTATTTTTACTTTCTTATACATTAAAATGTCGGGGGGGGGGGGGGGCGGTAGTACGGCCTTCGGTGAAATGTTTCCCTTTTTGAATTTTGACACACGTTTTAAAGGGTGCTGAACACATTTTAACTATATTTGAAAACAATATGTGTGCCTGCCCGTCTGTCTGTAAGTGAATGCTTTTCTTTTGTAGCCCCGCGAGCTCAAAACGTAATGTATGGGATTAAACAAAATGTGGTACACATTGGTACAAGTGGTATCGATCAGTTTTTGGCGCGTATTAAATTAAAAGCATGCATTAACATTTTTTTAGCATAAAATATCATTTTGACGACAAAACAGCTATTTGCTTTGGAGTAATTAGTACCATATTCAGTTTAAACGACAGGAATCCGGGTCGCAGCAAATTATCAATTAAATTTAATTTAAAACTCATGGGCTCATTTTCACAACTAGTAATTATAGGATTCCATTCTTTCCAACTGATCCAAAATCTTCATTTAAAAATAAAAACTTAGTTTAATCCTGGTTAAAATTGATACAATTCTGGGAAATAACTCACGTTTTAGTTTATCTATTGTTTTCGAACAAATTCAGTCTTACGTAGATTTTCTTTTCTTCTCTCTTTCTTTCCTCTTTTTTTAGGTTCAAAAATTTATTAAAATTTACAAAATGAGACAGTGTTTTCTTTTTTTTAAATAAATCAAATTAGATTGAAAAAACAATTTCGAATTTTCGAATGGAACTCGTTAGCTTTCTCAGTGCATGATAATTTCTGTGCCAAATTTAATTTTAAACCATCATTTAGTGCAGCCTTTTATAGCGGACATACAAACATAACCTAAACATGTTGTTTTAAAAACACAAAATTCATACTATATTCATCAAAATTACTGTATAGGACTAACACTAAAGACAGGTATAGAATGTTTTCACTGTTCTCCTACCATTTGCTTCAAAACACATAAATAGTAAATAAATATTCTTTCATGTTTCATGATTTCATAAAACTTCACTGTATCTCCAGAATTCGTAATTGCTTCGGAAAGATTCCTATACATTTAGAATCCTATTCACTTTTGAAGAGCTCACTTATCAAGGATGGCTACAAAATTTCCCGCCTCGAAAACTTTCCTTCTCATTGTTTAACCGTTATTGCACAGTTGTTATTGACACTACACAGCTTTGGTGAAGTTACCGGGAAAGTTACGAGAAAGTTGAAAAATTCTTAAGTTCATTCCAGCGTGAGGTTTGAAGTTGGAATTATCACTTCAGCTTTAGCTCATTCTGGGGATAAGAATAAGAAGAAATCTGTAAGAGAGACGAGAACAGCACAAAGAGACAGACGCAAATTTTAATTGCTTTTCAGCTTTATCTGCGAAGAAGGTTATACATGAGTTTCATTAGAAAGCTTTTCAAAAGGAGGATTAATAAAATGTTAATGTAATATTAAGCAGCAGTAAAAATATTTTTTGAGACAATCACTTCATACTTGTTTTGAAGTTTTATTCCCTGGATAAAAACTCATGTAACTATAAACAAAATGAAACATGTAAAACTAATTAATATATAGACATTTGATTGCAATATCAGCAGATTTCATCAAACTATTCCATATTCCAAAATTGTAGATCGATTCTAACCCGATTTGATAGCGCGAGAAACGAAAAAGTGTATATTTTCAGGAAACGTATTTGGCAGGCTTGAAAATGTTTTTTACCTTACGGTTTTAAAAGTTTTTTACCTGTTACATTTCCCATTTTTAAAATTAAGGTTAAATAAATATTTTTTGAATGACTTGATACTTAAAAACGTGAATATACTTATATATTCATACATACTGTAAGAAATACACTTATACACAGACACATTTGAAAAAATATTCCATATAAATACCATTTTATTTACACTACATTACCAAATATCAGTTTTTAGAATTTTATTGGTCATATTTAAAGACAAATGTTCGTTAAGTTCATGCTAAAATGACTATCATTAAAAATTGCATTAATAGTATTTAAAATTAAACAAGCGATTTCATTGATACTAAAACGTTTTAAACAAAACGGCCTACTTTACTACTACCTATTAATAAGCGTACATAAGCGCAGTCAAAATTAAATTAAACATTTATTGCCGACTAAAATGATGATCATAATTATATTTTTGTTACTATTAGTCTTTTATGACCGATAATGAGAATGCAGTACTTCTATTTTGAGGAAGCTTTCTTTTATTTTCTGTGTCTGAATTTGACAGTTCTCTTTTATTCAGTGTAATTAATTGCTCCTTTTGTTATTTTTCCAGAAATTTTGAATAATTTTTACAGCTCATATAGAAAAGTCGATGACAAGTGGTTAAGCTCTTAGAACTTTTTATTTATGTTTGTTAAACTAAATCAATCATTAATAATGATTTGATGGGTTTCAAATTGATAGATCGTTAATTTTTCTCTCAGCGCATGCTCAGATACTTCCTTTTTACCTCCATTCGTTCATATTACACTGCAACTTTTGTTATAAATTATAACTCCCGATAAAATGCAAAACGAAATACATGAACTTAGATAAAAGAAAATAACATTTAAAAAGCCTTTTTATTGCAGCGATTAAAAAGTAAACAATAATTTTAAAGAAAAATGTTTAATGAATAACATGTATTACTGGCAAATTTTATTCAGATAAAATCAATTTATAAAGTCAATAAAATTAATAAGTACCAGAAATAGTTCAAAACTGATTAAATTTCGTATAGTGATAACATAGTACCATTTACCGTTGTGAAAGGAATAGAAAAAAAACCAATAAGGTAATGAACGTGTTTCAGGGTGGGCAACTTAACAACTCATAGTTAAAAAAAATATATAAAAAAATCTCGTTATCGAAATGAAAGAAAATATAGAAAATAAAAGAAAAATGTAGCTGAAATAAATTAGCGACTCACCACGACGTTAAAACGTTAAAACGAAACGGCCGAAGCGTAAAAAAAAAAAGAAGTGTAAATGTTAAGAATTTTCATGAGACCAAGAGACAAAGAAGAGAGAGTGGTGCAAAGTTAGAGAGAGAGACAGAAAATGGAGACTCAAAAAGGAGGGTAGACTGCACAAAAGGAGGAGGTTCGCTAACACAAAAGCGTCGCCAAATCAACAAGGCAAAAATCAGTTAGAACGTTATTGTTGGAATGCAGTATGTTTACATACTCGGAGGAAATAAAAGTGAATGAAAGAAACGCCAAATGACTATATAAAATAACTTGGCAAAAATTGTCGAAAGCGATACGCCCAAATGAAGGATTCTTTGACCGGATGTCCAGAGCTTACCGTGAGAAAATGTTCCCACACTCACACTGGCGATAACGAAAAAAAAAATGATTCAAATTTTATGAAAACTTCAGAAAAATTAAACTATAATAAGGGAATAAATACCCAAATTAAATAATTTAAACAAGAACAAAAATAAAAATAAAGTATATAAGCTTCATTTATTCAAATGCCAACGATGGTTTAATGTTAATGTAATCAAAATAAGAACAAGTTGTGGAAACTGAAATTTTATATGACAATAATATCATAAAATTAGGTACTTTGAATGCACTCAAATGACCGAGTATCTTATGCAATTTAATTTGTTTGAGCAAAACGATCACGAGGTTCCCTTGTGGATCACTGGGGCACTTATAGCTTTAAGTGGGATTCGATCCACCATTGGATATGATTGGAAGAAAAGAAGATACTGATCAATAACATTTTTGTCTCAGCATTATTCAGACACAGACCTTCAGCTTTACTGTTTTTGTGTCACAGCAACGCCCCATAATATTAGGTATAATTCCCCATAAAGTATTATTATAAAGAAAAGACAAATTTACTGATTGGTCGTAAAAACATTGCATGAAAGTTTAGAAAGAATTTCTTCAGATGAAAACGCGTTATAACTATCCGTTACACCTAAAATCATTTTCCTACTGATTTTTCTTTTCTTTTCTTATTTCTTTTCTCTGTAAGGTGATAACATCCAAAGTACAACTTGTACAGAAAAAATACTGGATTATAATTTTCCCTCCTTCGCATAAGGTGGAGTAGTACGAATGTCGGACAGAAGGTCCAAAACCAAAAGGTCCATGTCCAAAAGGTCCAACGGACGTAAGGTCCACGCACATAACGTCCAATTCTCTGTGCTGGGAGGACATAAGGTCCCGTTTTCTTTCATAATTATATTCCACTTTGAACTTAGGAGAATGCCTAATTCAATATAAAAATCAAAAGTGAAGTGAACTATATTACTTCAATGCAAAAGATTTATTCGTGTGAAGATTGATTAGGAATTTTGAAATCAAAAGAGAAAACTTAAAACATCACACATATTGAGGGAAAATACGATTGTCCAAAATATAGAAGGTTAAATGCCCCAATTCGTGATATCCTTACTAAAGTTGCAATTTTAAATGTACGAAAAGAAAAAAAAAACCTATTTTGATGTTTAAAAAAACGAATAAATTTTAATTTTGTCATCTGACAGTTTCTGTAATTCTTGGTGTAGAAAATTTAATGCAATTCAAAATGCGAAAAGCTTAGGAGAAAATAAAACAAATTTATTCTTCCACGGAAATTAATTATGAAAAATCTTTCTTCAAGTTTCCCCAAAAATTAAAATGGTGAATAATTAATTATAAAAGGATAGATCAGTGAAATGTATACCAAAAGTAAGAAAATATACCGCGAAGAATACCTTGTACGAGCATACCCAATTATCTTTTTTTTTTCTCATCAGATCGATGGGTAACACTTATAAAAAATAGCATTATTTTTCGCGCGTAGGAATGAAGTTCTCGTATGTTCTTTCTTAAAATTACTTAACACTCTTCTCCCAAGCTTTCTCTACAAGCCTGCTTAGAACTGCATCATTAGCATTGATCTCTAGAAGCATATGGTGCTAATTAACGAGGGTAAGATTGTAGGGATTTTTACGTATTACGTACTTTGTAAGAATTTTTACGTTAAACGAGTTTTACTCCTAAAAAGACTTTCTGAGGAAAATTAATGAAAAATCACCCATCACCACCAGGTTTTGATTCGATCAATGTAGGTTTTTTTTTTTTTTTTAATTTTGTGCAATTTTATAAAGATAAACATTCGGCTAATGCCGCAAAAGTGTAATGCGAGTATATTTGGTAGTAAATGGAATACATGTCACCTGACGAGGTATTCGTATTTTGTCTTTGCAATGTGTACGGGGGCAAATGACTCTCGCATTTCCTTCTGTACTTCTCTTTTCTTACTTGTCTAAAAGCATTACTGAAGGAAAGTGCTTACTGTAAAATTCTTATTCTTAATGAGGTACGCATCTTTTTCTTGATTTCACAACCTCGGGTTCTTCTTTCTAATTTTTTTTTGAAGTTTTTCGAAGTTAACAAAGTTAAAGAGGGAGGGGATCTTAAAACTAGGTAACATGACACTTAACAAAACATATGATAGTTATTGACGGTTACAGAAACCGAAGGGTGCATTTTTTGAACGAAACTTTTTATTAATCCAAAGTTGCCTTGTAATTATCACCATAAAGTCTATATGTTACTTACTTAGTTAGATTCGATAAAGGTAAACAGTTTTTCAAAAAACAAATATTTTAGCGTCTAAATGCACAATAAAAAAAAGACGCTGGCAAAACAAGTTCAACCTAATTCAGCATAAGATTTTAGATATGAGCTCTGAAAAAATGTAACCAAATTTGAATAAATAAATAAATACAAAAACGAAATGACGCTTGTAAATCTTTAAGCAATGTTTTTAGAGATAAGGACAAAGCCATATGTACATATTAATAATCCATCTTTATAGCTAACGTACTACTGTTATTTTTAAATATTTTAAATAATTATTGTTATCATTATTATTACTTTTATGTTCGTAGAAAAAACAGCCTCTTCCTAACGTGGCTCTATGTGTTCACATCTCACCTATGCATATAAAAATTTATTTTGTTCATTTTTATTACAAAACTTCAAATGTATATGTAAATAGTTGTGGACATAGCAGAAAAACATTGGAAATGTCAGAGATACAGACTTACTTGGTTAGCGTCTTTAAGCCAAGAAAATATTTAAAACATTAAAAATTATAAAAAAGTTTAAAACAACACCATAAAATTTAAGTTATAATTAAATTTGAGAAAAATTTTAAGTTGAGCTAAAATTTCAGTAAGTAAAATCGTGCTGTTAACCATCTAAACTAAACATAATTGATTGCATGGGATGAAAACCTGTTGTCCCGGAAAAATTAATCAACTAACTTTTGTCAACACCTTTTAATCTGAAGTATTTTTCACTTTACTGCAACTAAGCTCCAAAATATTCAGATGATTCAGAAAGAAAGGATGAGTTCGTACGATAGCGTAGTCCAACAAGTAACACGATGCCCGCTTGATAACTATTTTAAATTATATTACAGATAAATATTTTTCATACTGAAAATCCAAAATTAGTAAGAAAACTATTTTTTTAAATAAATACATAATAAATAAAAACATTAAATAAATAATTCAGAAAAACAGTTCATTACATAAAAATCAAAAGAAACAAATACTCAAATAGAAAGCACTGCTTACAGATAGCAGCAGGTTTATTTTATTTATTTATTTTTTTATCTCTTATCTTATTTTTGCTCTCGACTTGTCTTTTGCGATAGATTTATTAAAATAATTTGGGGCAGATTTTTTTTTTTTAAACTGTCTGCAACTGTTTTGTATTTGCACTGAAAACCATTAATCGCGTGAATATCTTGCTCTGTCGGGATCTATAGATCGTGTATTATAATGTAATTAATTAAAAAGTGAGAATAGAAATTATCGCATTTCATGTTTGATGAAAGATTGATTGAATAGAAAAGCCAAAAAAAAAAAAAAAATGCATTTCAGGAAAAAAGTGAAAGACAATTTTAGGGCTTAATACACAAAAGCAACTTAAAAAAAAAAAGCATAATATAAGATTTCCTGCCTCGACACAAAAAGAAAAAATAACAATGAAATTAAAACTAGAGATTATGGAGTGGAGGAGGGGGACTTAGTAACCAAAGAAAGAACATATTGATGCACAGAAGTAAGAAACATTGCAGAAGCGTGATTCGGGGCATTCTACAGTTAGAAATTTCGTCATGAAATTACGGTTGAATAGCCGGCAGCAGTCTGTCCATCTAATTCACCATTAAACTTACAGTTTGGAACATGTATCTATCTTCACGGGACCTAAACCATTTCCAATCAGCTTGGTTAAAAAGCCGTAAATACAAAAGTTTACGGTTTCATAGCCATTTAAAAAAGGTTTCAAAATAAAATTTTTACGGTTTTTGAAACATTTCGAGGCGTAGAAACCGTAAACGAAGCGTGCGGGAATCGAACCCCGGGTGTATGGTATACCAACCTTGCGTTCTAGTCATTCGGCCATCTACACCTCTCAAAGCGGCCGTTTATTTATCAATAAATCTTCTTTTCCAACAGGAAAACTGCATTCAAATTGAGATGTCAGTTTTTGATTGGATCCAAAGTCATTTTTGGTCTCAATTTACTGTATATTGACAAAAATCATTTAATTTGCTGCAAAAATTGAAAACAAGCAAGCTTCAGCAGCTTAAATTATGGGTTCGCTCATTCGCAAACAGTTCGGGAATCCGTTGTCTCTAGTTTTTGATTTACGCCTGTATGTGTTTCTATTTAGTAACCACTGCTTAAGCCACTTTATTTTCTTCTTTTTTATATACACATGCAGGTTTGCACTGATAAATCTTTATTCATAGTTTAACAACAACGTGCGACCGGTAAGGTTCCACAACCAAGATGGACGCCCAATTCTTATTGACTACGAGACTTAGTGGCGCTTGTAAATTACGGTTAGTTAAACGTTCTTTAGGAGAAACAGAGAATAAACGATTTTTTTCACAATCAGCCGTTTGAGTAACATCTTTTTAATGGTTATTCAACTGTTGAAATTAAATATGGTAAAATAACAATCAAATAAATGGTCATATTACTATTTTCTTACGGACATTTCTAACAGTGTATTTACATATGTTCATATCCACGTGTGTTTTTTTTAACTTATCTCAACAACTAACCTTAATGTGAAAATAAACATTTTATTTTATTGTAAGGTTAGTTTTACAATTATTTTAAATATATTTTTTGATCTAAATTTGATTTGGTGTATTTTGCTTGTCATCTTGTGAAACAATTATGTATGCGTCGGCATAAAAATAATTGCGAGACTCATTTTGATATTTTTTGGGGGGACTGAACACAAATTATTTTAAAACTAGTACTTCAATTCAAAAATAAAGTATATATTCAACTTGCATCGGCAAGACACAATTCAGCACAGCTCTAAAATTGAGTTTGGGAGAAGAAAAATAACTGCGTAATACTGAGGGAAAACATTTTTCTCCTCTGAGGATAAAATTACAAAAAAAAAAAAAAGAAAAAAATCAGAACTATAATAAATCATATAAAACCATGTTTAAATACAATATGTCGATTCTCATTTCAAAGTGTTTAAAATTTTCTCATTCAAGGAAATACTTACATTGATTTAATACTTAAGACTAGACTACATTCTTAGAAATATCGAGTTCTAAAGCGGCTTTTTCCCTCTCTCTTCTGAAAAGGAAATACGAATGCAATTTCTTTCAGTTAGCCAAGTAATATAAATGCTAAAAGAATTATGGGCTGATTTTCTACCTTCGTTTTAGGGTTAATCGATTCCGGAAAGAAATGGAGCGTGAATTTAATACAAAGAAGTCTTGTTTATTCCGTGGAGCGCTTGACAATTGTTCTTTTAGATCTTTTCTGAGAAAGATGTTGCTCAGTTCGATTCTAAGGTATTAAATTTCAGAGCAAATGTTCCCGCAAGTCTAGTTTTTTTACATTTAAAGAACTAACATATGTATTTTAGTGTTCGAAATATGTTTGTAAAACAATTTTATTTCTGATTAAGACATTGTTTGAAGGAACTGGAGCTTAAATCTGAAAGTTTAAACTTTAAGGGAAACAGTTGTCTCGCAGTGATTCAGTTGGTTAAATCCCGGTTCCTACATAACACCGAAGGTAAAGCAGCCCTGGTTGTGATCAGTGCTTGGGAGGGTGACTGCTTATCGCTACTAGCTGCTGCGGGAACGTGTACGCTAATAGAAGCTGATGCACGTTAAATTAGTCGCTGCTCCTCAGTACCCTACCAATTTCCAAATATATATATATATGTGGGTGCCAACCTAGACTATGATTTCTGTTCTGGGAGCTGATTTTAAAATTAAGATACCCCTCAGGGAAAAAGTAGCACTTCCTCCCAAACGGAATTAAAATGGAAGCCATCCTTCTGCCTTTCACCTCACTCGGAGGACTTGTTCCCAGTTCCAATCAAACAAGAGCCACTCGATAGGAACAACCAGTTTGGTCTACTATGTCGCTGACCACAAAATTTTTGATGAATCGTAATTAAAAAGAAAATAGAAAACGAGTTATGTAGTTTTCTAGCCGAATTATGATTTTTTTTCTTGACTTCAACGAAAACGCTATCTTAATAATCTCTGAATAATTATAACTCAGGCATTGATGTAGCTGCAAGAAACCCGCTTATTATCACTGCTAATAAACGAGTTTTACAAATGGAAGAAACTTGCACTATTCATATCCTTTGAATAACTCGCGCTCTAAAAAAAAAATATTTCAGAGGCAAAAGGTAAAAAGCAAACTAATTGTTACCGCTTGAGATATTTGTACTTCAAGAATTGTACTATCATATGAATTATGTAATAAGAAATTTCTGAAGACAATAGTTTTAACAGAAGTCGTCAAATCTAATTTTAAATTTTTTTACTGCCAAGTTAAATTGCTCAAAGTATATGGTAAACTTAAGAGGATTTATTTTGTCTTAATGAGTGCACTCTCTGAGCCCTTTGCTGGACCTTAACCCTTTCGCGCCTAACGGGACACATACGTCCCAAGCAAATTTGAAAAAAAGTCTTTTGGGACAGAAACGCTTCTCTGTCTAATGGGAGACTTTCCCACCAGTCCTGCCAACGGCGCACTAAAATAATGTGCACGATGTGTAATGTTCCATTGTGCATTGATTGTTTCAAACCATACCATTCATAATTAAATTTTTATGACTAGAAAATCATTGGTTTTCTTTACAAAATTACTCATTGAGGACTACAGGGACACATATGTCCCAGTTGTCAGGACTGATGGGACATATATGTTCCGGTCCCAAATCAGTGTTTAAAATCTTCCTAAAAATATAACACCTTAGTTTTAGCATTCTAGTGTGCCCAACTCATAGTTTATGCTACCAAAGTTGTTCTGTTGTAAAAAAAAAAAAAACTCGTCTCGAAAGGGTTAAAGAACAAAAGTAATAATTTAGCAAGAAATCAATGTACTTTGTTTCCAATTTTTTACAGATATCAGCTCTTTAAATATACAAGAAATTGATTTGAAAACGGTGGAGATACTAAGTTCATTGAATCCGGTAGGTGCAAACAAAGGTTAACAGTTATCGTTGCAGTGAGTTTCATATCACACGAGGTCAAAGAATCTCATCTTCAATGAAGTGACAGACAAAGAAATGGATTTACACGAAGATCTATAGAGAAGAGATAAAGAGAGCGGCGAACATAATGATAAAAGGAGGAACGGAGGGAATGAGGCAAATAAAGCCAGATCATCTATCAACATTAATACCCGGAGATTTGTCCCAGCTCTCACCACCCGGCCCATAAAATAGGGATTAAAAGAATCATATCTTTTCCAGTGGTTTGTTTCAGCCGTATAATGGACAGTTTGTTAATAGCTTTAAAATTGAAAATTCCAAAGCTCTTCTTGGTCAGATTATGCTTTAGAAGTAGAACAAGAAATCAACTTAGAAGATAAACGTCCCATACTATACATACAAATTTAAAAAATCCTCTGCTGTTATCATCAGAAAAAAGTAATTAAAATCTGAAGAGCTCGTTGCTACGATGATTTTTATTTTTGGACCAATGTAGTTATTTTGGGAACAAATTGTAAGCTAGAAATAACTTCAGAAATGCCATTAATGGTAAGTAATAGTTGTAATTTGTAATAGATATTGCTTTATGCAATAATTAAGACATTTAAAAGGTAATTCATGTTTTTTTTTTCTTTTTTTTTTTGTAATTGCTGAGAGTAATCCATAATTCCCTGTAGTACTTCGGCTTAATATTCTGGTGCTTTTTTGACTGACTTGAGAAAACCTATTCGTGTTACTAAATAATCCATATTTTACTTGCGCAACAAAGATCCTATAAATATTTAAATACCAAAACGATGTAAATAAAAAGCGAACAAGCGTGTATGAGTTGTATGGCTCTTTTGAATTTGTGGTTTTTTGAAAATTACAGTATGGTCTGTATGTATTTTTGTATCTTATATTTTTGGATTGGTTATTTATGAACATTTAATTGTTAATTGACCTGTGTGTTATCAGCAAGGTAAAACACATTAATGCATGCTTCGTTAGGATTTTTAGCACATAAAAAATTTATCAGCTATTTTCATAGTTTACATTTCTTCTCTTTCTTCCGACAAATTTTTGGACCCCAATTTTTTTAAGGTAAGCTTTGCGTTTCAGAATTCCACTGGAAACGGCGACATTAACATGTTTTGTAGTTTTGTAAATATAATAGTTTTAAACAATATTTTTTCTAGTAAAAGTATTATATTTTGTTACTTTTGTTATAGAGGATTTTTTTTTTGTTTTTATTCTGGTTTTGGTATTAAAAATAGTAAAGGTAATGTCATTTAATGTACTTTTTATGAACGTTCATGGGGAGCATAAACAAATTAAATCGAAAAATTCGTTTTATTGTGTCTCCTTTTTTCAGTTGGTACCACATAATAAATATTATATTTTGCATTTACTTTACATTTTTAACTGTATGTTTTTGTTTACGCATTATTATTATCAGTTACTTTTTCATATGAATACGTCTCAAAAAATATTGTGCTTTGCTGTTAAAGCCCCGTGTTTTAATCATTTGTAAAAACAAAATATTATGTAAACTTTATGCAAGCAAGAAACCTGATTACATTATGTGAGATGCGGAAAGAAATAAAGTAGATTAAAAAACATCTTGCTTTTGTTTCATATTTATATTTATTTCATGCGGTGGAAACGGAAATAATTGATTCTTCCAAAGTATTTTTTGAAAAAGATTAAGAAAAGTATCCCTATGTAAATTTACAGCAGCGAACTACTAGGTCTTCGAAAAGAGGATTAAAAACCAATTATAAGACGGAAGAATCTTTTTTTGTAGAAGATTGAATAAAATGAGTTCCCATGTTGATGAAATGCGTCACCTCTTTGGATCTTTTAATAAATAAATTGATGCGTTTTTCTTCTTTTAAAAAGGAACATATTCTCCTTTTTTTAAGGAAAAAAATTCGTTACTAGTAATAAAATTGAGACTTAATCTTTAAAATTAAATTTTAGTCTGAACTTTGTAAACATGTCATTGAGGCCCCTGTTTCCGTACAAAATAAAAGTGAATTTGCTTCTTTCATGTTTCTGTAGTCATAGAATAGTTGTTTAGAGCATTCAAAGTAAAGATTGCAATAACACTGTAAAAGAGAAGATGGAATTTATTCTGTATCTAATATCAGTTAATGGTTTTAAAATACATTTCTTAGTTCAATCAACAAATATAATTTTTACGGTTTAAACACAGCTTTGGCTTTATTCCATTGAATCATTTACGTGAAATGGAATACAATAAATTTGTATATGTTACGCATGTTGATGTCTTGTTTTGCCTCTCCAGTTTTGAATCTTTTACAAAAAGTAAACACACATAGAAACAAGTTGAAGTTTCTAGGTTGACCATAAATTCCCCCCCCCCCCCGAAGAACGTAAGAAAAACATTTCAAAAATATTCGGAATCAATCACCAATTTAAAGTGTTTCCAAATAATGTTGAGGACGTCAGAACTGAAGAATTTAAATTTCCTTAACTATGCAATAAAGAAGCACATCGTTTTTATAATGGCTATGACCAAAAATGCCTTTATACTCTTCATCTATTTACAAGTTAATGCTAAACGCTTTCCAAACTCAAAATTAAAGCTGTAACAGTTTTTAGATGAATGGACACACTAACAATGTACATCATACATTTTATTTATCGATCTATCTGTTATTATTATTATTGTTATTATTTATTTATCAATTGTTTTTTTTTTTTTTTAATTTTATTTCTTAAGTGTGGTTAAGAAACGCTTTTCACAAAAACTGATTTTCCTATTTCATGTATTTAGGTCAACGTGAAATTTCTAATTAGGGTGGCTGCAGCAGAAATTTCAATTGAGTAGAATATGAAGTTGAATGAGAAGAATTAGAAAAACTAGTTTGAAACACCATGTCTTTTCTTTTTCTTAAATTCGTTGTAATGGTTTTGAAATTTGCTTGATGTACTTTATATCACGATTTTTAATGGTAGTTCATGAAACTTTCTGAAAACCACACATGGGTTCTCAAGTTACCTTGTAACGCTACATGGGATATATATCTCGAAGTATGTGCTCTAACTTATTCCGATTTTTAATACTAAATTAAATTAAGAACTGAAAAAAATTGCTCAATTTTTAAAAATTTTTGTAGCGAAAAATACTCAAGTTTAAGTATGTGTAAAAACTAAAAAAAAAGGTTCCTTCGCAGCATACCGTTCCCGAGTGAGTTTTAAGGGTGCATTTTTCTGATTTTTTTGATGCGTCTTAATCTGATTTTTTGGTGACATTGAGAGACTGGTGAAATATATCCCAAAACATGATTATATCATCAAGAAACATGAAATCTCATAATACAGCCAGATTAAAAGCGGACATTCGGAAAACGTAAGTGAAACTGTAGAACTTCCAGGCTGTAAGGCATTGGTATCTAGGGTGGTGAGAATTTTACGGCATTGCAATAAGTCTTTGCTTTTAACGCCCAAGTTCACGAGTCACTGAAAATCGTCAGCATGCATGTCGTATGGTAATGCGGTATGCTGATTGATCCTTTGAGTATGCATTTGACCTGGATAATCACGGCAAAAAAAAAAAAAAAAATCTGCGAGTGACATTAATCTATAGCGGTGTTACAATGAAAAAAAGATAAGAATGGTGGTCAGTCCTTGGGAAAAATGGTTACGTCCCATTTTAGTCGTTCCCGAATCAGTCGGTGGAGGAATTTTGTCCGGATTCAGTCGGTGGGGGAGTTAGAGATAGCTTTGTATTCCCGCTTGAGTCGGTTGTTCTGACTTTGCGCAGTTTGTATGACTAGTGACAGAACTATGATGGTGGCAGAATCACCATCTCAGAAAGAGTTATTCCTCGTTACGTTCTACCGCACTTGTTGGGTGTCAAGCTAAGTAAGAGTAATGTTCACTGAGATATCCTTGGTGTCAAGAGACAAGCCCTACCTAACCGAGCTCATTAAATATAACGCCATCTAACATAGAAGTAAATCATACGTGCACTTGTGAGAAACTTTATTTTTTCATGTTAAAATAACTTTTCTAATAATAATTTTAAAACAAAGCGTATCAATTACATTTTTAAGATTAAAATTGACTTTAAGAATACTTACAATACTTTGAATTGTGCTTTATTGAAACAAAAGTCCATAGTCATATTTTAAATTGCAGTAAATTCTGATTTTTTTGCTGTTTTGAGGAGGCAGAATTTATCATCTTTAATTTTAGTAAATATGTCATAAGTGGACAAATTTACTACAAAAAACTGTGTATAAATGTACAAATTGATGATAAGTGTACAAATTGATGATAGTTCCTTCTTAGGTAACTGAAGAAACATATCAAATGTCAGGTATCTAGAGGTGGTGAGAATTCTTTTAATAATATTTGCAATATAATTATTTACAATTTCAGTTTATATTCTTTATACATTTTTATACTATAATTACTCTGCAATGATTTCCTTATCAACATTTTTCGCAAGGTTCGATTCGGTTAAATCCCAAGAAACCTTCAGAATATTCCTAGAAATAAAAAAAAAATATATTTCTTACATTTTTCATTGTTTTTTATTAAATCGATTTAGTTCCTAAACCGTTAACTTCATAATGACAGGGACATTCATCATAACTACATGTAGTTTAATTTATTTTCAAAACAAGGAATTTTTACGGCAAGTATGAGCGCTGCATAGCAAATCGTGGTAACCTCAAAACATACCGATTCAAACGCGAACACCCAAAACTCATCATAACCCTTACCGACTGAAACGGGACATACGTACCGCATTACGTACTCAAACGGGAACGACTGAATAGGCACTAAACCCTCACCAGACCTTGCAGACCTAGTGCATTTTCCCGGTTTCGTGTAAAAAATGTCGTGACGCATTGGAATTGTTGCCGTGCAATTTATGTCACCGTAGACCAACTGCATTGTTTCACAAGTGTTTTGCGCTAAAACGTTGTCCATTTAGCACGAGTTAAAACATTAAAATTTAAGTCCAAGAAATACTGGCTTTTTTTTTCCATAAAAAAGTAACATGTTTTTCTCAATATCATTAAACTCCATTGTTCTTTTTTTTTTTCAGATAAATATTTTTTGTCTGCTTTTAAAACTAAAAATATTCAATGTGCGTTTTAAGATGGAAGCACTTTAGATTTATTAAATTAATGTACAAAATAAAAAAGTAATTTGGCATGAGAACAAATATAATTCAAATAAAATAAATCATCTAGAGTAAACGAACATGTATTTTTTCTTCTTAAAATGCAAATTTTAAGAAGAACTTAAGAAGAAGAATTTTAACTTCTAAAAATGCATGCAACAGGAGAGTAAAACCTTGAAATTACCCTTTGGTGGAAGTATCCCTTTAATGCTCCAAAAGCTACAAGGCGTATTTTTCAAAAGCCTAATTGATTTTTCGAAAGCCATCATCATGAAGAAAATTAGATTTTTCTCCAATTCTAAATTTCAATTTCAATTTATTTTCATTCGAAAAAAAAATATTTCAAAAATACTTCTAATTGAAAAGTTTAGAAAGTAATCCACAATACTTCTTCAAATTTATTTCAGTTTATTTCAGCAAGCACATTATACGATTGAATAAAATATATTTCTTCTTAAAAGCAAAGAAAATAAATTAATAATTATTTTACAACTAGATGTTTAAGTATGCAGTGACTGCTAAAAAGAAATTTTTCTTTCATTCCGAAATGTGTTAATGCCTTGTATGCTGTGTAGTTGGATGTACAAAGACATACATAATCTATAATATTACAAGATAATTCATTATTTTTAACGTACATTTAATTTCAGTGATGGTATTAAAATGATTTTAAACAATTAATTTTTTTGGGGTGTTCCATTAAAACAAATTATCATTTATTAAATCAACGTTTTTTATGGAAAGAATTTTGGGTTTACTTTGTATCTGATGAATATTATTGATAAACAGCTCTAGAAAGATACGTTTGAACAAAACTCATGTTTGCAGCATTGTATTCAGAATTAAACTCATCGAGTATTTTAGAGTAAGAACTACTGGTGACGCGAACTGAAATAATAGAACATGTTTGTTATAAAAAAAAAAACACGTAATAATATATTACTGTTTGGTGGATTACAATAGTGCACGCACGGTCTTATGCACATCTAGTTTAGCATAAAAGTTTACTATAGACATTCGAATCACAAATTTAATACAACTTACAAAGTTTTAACATGTAAAACCAAACCCATCCTTTCTTTATTGTTCTTTTCTTTTTGTTCAAAACAAATATATGATTTCAGAAAATTAATGTGAAAAAGTTCTCGATAAATCAGAATATTCATACAAAAACTAATAATAAAAGTTTTTTCCAACTGTGTATATACTTCAACCCAAAATTGTTAGTTGAAATCTTCATGTAATAGAGAGCACTTTAATTCAAACAGAAGTGATTCTGCACATTCAATTTCAACTATTGCTTCATTCATAGCTTTAAACATTTGTTTCATGCTTCATGCGTTAAACACGCACAGAAAAAATATCTTGCACAAAAATTGGTTGAATTTGGTTACATGAAAAACATGGGGAAAAATACCGGATATTGAATCCCAACTTCTATTTATAAGTTTGATAAGCAACAAATACACTTAAAAAAATGTATTTTCACAAAAGTTTACAATTGTAGTGATTCGACAAAGAACATATAGAATGCTTATTTACGGAAAATGTATTAAAACACGTTACTTCTTCTTCTACAAATTTTGCCACTCTGGGATTTTTCGGAATGAAATTCATTTCTGCTAAAAGCTTTTGCAGTAATTTTTTATTTCCTTTTTGTGGATGTTTGAGGTAGTCCCAATGGAAAAATTGTATTTTTTTCTAAACCATCTGCAGTTTTGTTGTCAAGATGAGATGTTTCAATATAGTTTTTTTTTTAAGTGCCCATGTTTCATCTTACCGTTTCCACACTGCATTATAGTATTTATAGAAAATAAACTTATCTGGAGGAATTCTTGAAAGTTATTTTTAGTTCTGAAAATAACTTTCTCTTACATTGATGTTCGTGTTTACAAATATACGTACAATTTGTTACGTATAACTTCGATTAAGTAAAATAACTTATTAAAACTCTATAATTAAAGCACTTCTGAAACTTTCTATCTAACCATCAGGTGTTAACATTACTCATTAATTTGAAAGAAAAAATCATTTTCTGCAAAAATATGATGCATCAAATTTCTTTATTTTAAGGTTGCGTCCTGTTGTTGTGTGTACATGGCAAAAGGATACAAAAAGCAAAATCGGGGTTGGCTGGGATAGATTTAGGGGTGTTTTTTTTTTTTTTTTTTGTAGGTGACTGGTTTAAGTGTCAACCCGGGTACAGAACAGCGATTAAAAAAAAAAAAATCTAAAAAATGAGCCTTGGTAATGTTTCGGCGATTCATTGTTTCTTAACATAGTAATTCAGGGTTATATAAGGGTTTAGGACAGAAAAAAGGAAACTGGTATGATTTTAAAATGGAGAGCGACAGAAATTGGGTCTGAAACAAACTGCGACTCTGAAACTTACAGACATAATGGCGATTAAAAGATCTTTCAACCTGGTTGCCATAAATTTTAAAATTAAATTATTTCCATGGTACACAAAACAATTAACTTATCATTCCAAAATGATAAACCTCTAAACGTTTCTATCAAAATTTTAAATCTAGTTTAGAAAGGTGCTCAGAAAAACTGCTGCTGAATCCTCAGAAAAACTACTCTTTTAGCAAAAAAATGACTTTCAGAAAAATGTCTTTGTAAGCAGTAGCAGAAAAAGGAGAGTTCTGCAACAAGAGGCGGTGGCGGTGGAGTGAAAGCGCAAGGGGGCGTGGTCCCAACGCCTGCCGAGTGGGGTTGAGTAGTAGGATTAATGCTGCTGACGTCGTAATCTTTTACGAGGGTTTCTGAACGGAGTTGAGTTGTTTTACATGTTACACTGAAGTTTAGTTTTTTGGAATGGCAACACCGATTTAGTTTCGATTTTGATTAAATTTATATTTTAGGGAATGGCAATGGTTCTACCGTGTGTTGTGGTTTCCATGACAACGTATTTTTACGAAGAGCCTCCTAGTGGCGAAAAACAGGAATAATTATATTTTTAACTTAATCGTTTTCCGATGTTATTTTTAATTTCCAACTTGGGTTTTTCACGAGTGGTTTATTTTTTTTTAATTTCAAGAGTTGAAACGCTCATGTTGTCATCCAGCGAGAGAAATTGTTTTTAGACATAGAATATTTTATTTAATTACATTTTCTTTCAGATATTCGAATTCATATACCACAAACCTAAATATTGTAAAGTTCATTCGATCAAATCATGATTACTATGTTTTTTTTTACACTTTTTTGTACAGCACGATTTTCACACATTCAAAAAAGTTTATTACTTAAGCACGAAGAAACTTTAAAACTATTCACTCAGCAAATTTCATGCATTGAAAAAGTCTGTTACTTACATACAAACTTAGAGTCTTTGAAACTAAGATCGCAGAAATACAACTTAATTTAAATACGGTAATGCTTAAAATCACAGCTACATAAACTACAGAAAAATTAAAAAAAAGTTTGAAATATTATACTCAAAGACATAAAAAAACACACACAACACATACCATCTGCAGAAACTGCTATCATTAAAAATTATTAACATTAATTACTAGAACTTGGAAGAATGAATGCTAAAAAAGCCTCTTAGAAATAAAGGACAATTTTAGCACATCCTCCACCGAGTTCCTACTAAGCAATGCAATCGTGGCAAATTTTCAATTATCCGATAACCGAACACAAAGCAAATATGCAAAATCTAGCAGTACAGTTAGTGAATGCACGTAGAGAGAATGAATGCACTTTAAAAAATATCATTCACACATTGAAAATCGAAGAAGTTTTTCATGTAATATAGCTATATTTCACTTATTCAAACTTACATGAAACTAATTTTAACAGCGTACAATCTTAGAAATACTTTAAAGTTGAAATACAAATTATATGAAACATCATGTACTTACAAGAACGTATGTGTCTTCCAACGGCAAACCACATAAAACTAATAAAGTTTTACTTCAGACTCTTATCTGCGGTCAGAGATAAGACAGAGTTTCACTTCAGCGTTTCGCCCAATCGGAGTATGACACACGCACACATGATACTACCAGCTGAGTAACACTATCAATAAACCAATTTAACTTCAATTAAAGTTTAATATGAATGCAGCAGTAAGTTTTAATTAAAAAATATTTCATACATGCATACATATACATACATATAAATTTAATAATTTGACGAAGACCAATGCATTTAACTCACCAGTGGCGTATAGTAATGAAAGCTGAGATGATGCGTCATGTAGGAAATTATGATGATGATAATGATGAAGATGATGATAATAAAGATCATATCACATCTTATTTTGGAAGTACAATGCAAATTGAACTTATCAAAGAAAGTATATCCGATCCCTTGAATGATAGCATCTCTCAAGTTGAAAATGCTTTGGAAGAATGTATGCAACTTGGTTCTGGTTGGGTATTTGATCGCATTATTAGTGTAGAAGTTCTAACTGCAAAATATGCACCTTTAGCCGCCGAATAAAAATTATCTAATCTTAATAAAATTAAGAAATGTTACCATAGGAAATAGAATGTTCGTAAATGATAATTTGGTATTTGTCTTACATAAATTAATTTGCTTTTGAAAAATGACCAATGACTTTAGTTGGACTTTCTAGTGGTTACTTTATTCAAAAATATCAAAAGTGTAAGTAATTTAAGATCATTATTACATTTTAAATAATTTCTTTGTCATTTAAATGTAGGTGATCGATGATTTCAGAGTGGAGTTTAGGGAAGGGCTGGCACCCGGGTTATTAAAAAAAACCCCCAAATGCCGAAGCTTTAAATGAGATCTCCAGGTGTCATAGAGATGTTTTCTCTAGGTAAAAGCCCATATATTGCATGTGTGTGTATGTATTTGCATGTTTTTAAAATTTTTAAAGTAGAGTCTTGCTTAAGTTTCTGCAAATAATAAGCATTTGTTTATGTATTTGTTTATTTGAGTATCTCATGTAAGTCTTACTGTTTCGAGGTTTTCATGTTTTAAAGCCAAGTTTCAAAGTTTGTAAATAAATATGAGTGTAAATAAGTGAGACATTTCTAAAGTTGCAAGTTTATAAGCTTTTCTGTTTTTAAGTTTTTGCGTTTTGGTTCTTCAAAGTTTTCATTTTTTTTTAAAAGTTTATATGGTGTTTTCCCCCTTTGCTTTAATGTTTAATTTTACTAAAATAATCTAATTTTTTTTTTTTTTTTTGACGTGTTGTACTTAGTACTTTTGCCATCTACAGTAAACATTTTACATTTCCGTTTCACTAGTGTAATGTTTGTACACTTAATTATGCATTTTGTTTATAAGTTCTGTATTCTATTTTTGGTTTCGTCGTTTTCATTCATTGTTCTTACTGTACTTTTCCATTTTTGTGTTAAGTTTTAACCCTTCGCAAGAAGAAAACACTTTTATTTTTCTAAGTTAAGTACTTTTTACATTTTCATTTCAAGTTTTACTTGTGATTAAAGTTTTATAGTTAATAATTTTTATAGGCTTTTGTACTGTGTACTTATACAGTTTAATAGTGTTTTACCGTTTTCTACTGAGTATTTTTACATTCTACATTTAATACCCTGAACTAGGTTTAAAGTCTGCTATTCATTTTTTTTTAAGTTTCAGATTTCTATTTCATTGTGTTTAGTAAGATATGTATTGCATTAAAATTTTTGGAAGTTTGTTACAAAACTTTTAAATTTAGTTTTGAGTCTTTATTTAGCAGTTTTACAATGTTCTACATTTTTTTAATTATTCAATTTTCAAATTTTTGTTCTAAGTTTTGATTGTTTGTATGCAGTACTTTTATATTTTTATAGTATGTTTTAATAGGTGAATCTCAGTTTTGCAATGGTAGTAGTTGAAAACCATGTTTCTTTATTTCAGTTAGTAAGTCTTTGTGTGTAAAATTTCTAACTTTTTTTTTTTAAATTTTCCGTTTTTTATGTTGTTACGATGTTAACCAATTCTGTATTTACGTTGGGCTTTTTTTAAGTTGCATGTGATCTTAGTTTCAAAGTACAGATTTCAAGTTTGTATGTATGTAATAGACTTTTTCAAAATATGAAATTTGCAACGTAAATAGCTTTAAAGTTTTCTTCGAAGTTTGGTAATAAACCTTTCCAATGTGTGAAAGACGCTTTGCAAATAGTTTTGATGAATATTTTTATCGATTGTATATCATAAACTCTGTGTAAATTATAAAAATTGTGTTAAAGATTGAGTTTTGAAAATAAATAACTCTTTGAATAAATGAAATGTTTGTTAAATGTTAAAGACTAAGTTTTGAAAGTCTTTGAAAAGATGAAATGTTCGTTTAATGTGTTATATGCTTGATTATAATATTAAAGGTGTGAACAAAGTAAAGATTCTAAGTTTGTATGTTAGTAATAGACTTTCTCAAAACATGAAATTAGCAGCGTAAATAGCTTTAAAGTTTTCTTCAACCTTTAGTAATAAACCTTTACAATGTATGAAACTCGTGTTAGAAATAGTTTTGTTAACTATTTTTCTCGGTTGTACATCATAAAATGTTTGTAAATCATAAGTTCTGTAAAAATCTTAAAAAATTTTGTTAAACACTGAGTTTTGAAAATAAATAATTCTTTGAACAGATGAAATGTTCGTTAAATGTTAAAGAGTAAATTTTGAAAGTCTTTGAATATCTGAAATGTTCGTTTAATGTGTTATTTGCTTGATTATAATATTAAAGGTATGAACACAGTAATGATTCCAAGTTTGTATGTTAGTAATAGACTTTTTCAAAAACATGAAATTTATAATGTAAATAGATTGAAAGTTTTCTTTTCCCTTTAGTAATAAACCTTTTCAATGTGTGAAAGTTGCGTTGCAAATAGTTTTGTTAAATATTTTTCTCGGTTGTATATCATAAACTCTGTGTAAATTATAAACTCTGCGTGAATCGTAAAAACTATGTTAAAGATTGAGTTTTTTGAAAATAAATAACTTCTTGAATAGATGTAACGTTCGTTAAATGAAAAAGACAAAGTTTTGAAAGTCTTTGAATAAGTGAAATGTTCGTTTAATGTGTTGTATGTGTTGATTATAATACTAAAGGTAAGAAATTCTTCACTCGGAAGTAATGAATTAAAGGGTTATATCTAGGAAAAATGTGCGTTTAATGAAAACTGTCTGAGTTTGGTGAGTTAAATACATTAGTCTTCGTAAAATTATTAAATTTATATGTATGTATATGTATGCATGTATGAAATATTTTTTAATTAAAACTTACTGCTACATTCATATTAAACTTTAATTGAAGTTAAATTGGTTTATCGATAATGTTACTCAGCTGGTAGTATCATGTGTGCGTGTGTCATACTCCGATTGGGCGAAACGCTGAAGTGAAACTCTGTCTTATCTCTGACCGCAGATAAGAGTCTGAAGTGAAACTTTATTAGTTTTATGTGGTTTGCCGTAGGAAGACACATACGTTCTTGTAAGTACATGATGTTTATATAATTTGTATTTCAACTTTAAAGTATTTCTAAGATTGTACTCTGTTAAAATTAGTTTCATGTAAGTTTGAATAAGTGAAATATAGCTATATTACATGAAAAACTTCTTCGATTTTCAATGTGTGAATGATATTTTTTAAAGTGCATTCATTCTCTCTACGTGCATTTACTAACTGTACTGCTAGATTTTGCATATTTGCTTTGTGTTCGGTTATCGGATAATTGAAAATTTGCCACGATTGCATTGCTTAGTAGGAACTCGGTGGAGGATGTGCTAAAATTGTCCTTTATTTCTAAGAGGCTTTTTTAGCATTCATTCTTCCAAGTTCTAGTAATTAATGTTAATAATTTTTAATGATAGCAGTTTCTGCAGATGGTATGTGTTGTGTGTGTTTTTTTATGTCTTTGAGTATAATATTTCAAACTTTTTTTTAATTTTTCTGTAGTTTATGTAGCTGTGATTTTAAGCATTACCGTATTTAAATTAAGTTGTATTTCTGCGATCTTAGTTTCAAAGACTCTAAGTTTGTATGTAAGTAACAGACTTTTTCAATGCATGAAATTTGCTGAGTGAATAGTTTTAAAGTTTCTTCGTGCTTAAGTAATAAACTTTTTTCAATATGTGAAAATCGTGTTGTAAATAGTTCTGATAAAAAATTTTCTCGGTTGTATTATTCTGTTTAAATCCTAAAAATAATGTTAAAGACAGAGTTTTGAAAATAAATAACTCTTTGAAAAAAGGAAAAATTCGTTAAATGTTAAAGACAGAGTTTTGAAAATAAATAACTCTTTGAAAAAAGGAAAAATTCGTTAAATGTTAAAGACAAAGTTTTAAAACTCTTTTGAATAGATGAAATGTTCGTTAAATGTATTGTATTGTACGTCAATCGGGTTGTTGAGCTGCTTCGCAGTTACAAATTTAGCAATATGGTCTTGGCTATTTTTAAAGTTTCTTTAATCATGATGTATATGACCACAATAATCTCTGAGATTGTATTCGTTTGAAACGTTAAAATGTGTAAGAAAAATATTAATTAAAAACAAAATAAATAAATATTGAAATGCACGAAACATTCGCTTATCATTCTAAGTAAAATCAAGTTGCTGAACATATTTTAACTTCTATTATTTCACGCAAACTCTTAAACTTGGAAAAAATCTAGCGATATGATATGGATTAAAGGGTGATTACTTATAATACAAATATAGTCTTTGTTGATATAAATTCATTGATTTGTATTCATAGAAAACAGTAAAATGGATGTAAACCCCTGTTTAAGTATAGAAGAAATCACCGCTTTTTGTAAAAGTATTGTTAAATTGACATGTATAAACCTATTAAAACTCAGTTCCAAATATTTCAATAAAACTTTTAATTGACTAAAATTTAGTAAATTACGAGGATCGATTTGATTGGTTCGTATTAAGTCCACAATTTTCCAAGAAACTATTTGATAAGTTCTCATTTAATCCTATCTTTGACGTTTTAGGGTGAAAAAATATGTTCAAAACTAAAAGATAGTTGTTACTTATATATTATTGAGTGGATTTTAAGATGAAATTAATATTATGAGTTGATTAAAAATTGTGAAATTTAATTCTGATGGAAATAATTAATTAATTCTCACTAGAACACTTCGGTTAAGTCTGATACAAACGCAAGGGAAAAAAAGACATATTAATCATGATTTGATCGAATGAGTTTTACAACATTAAGGTTTGTGGTATATGAATTCGAATATCTGAAAGAAAATGTAATTAAATAAAATATTCTATGTCTAAAAATAATTTCTCTCGCTGGATGACAACAGGAGCGTTTCAACTCTTGAAATTAAAAAAAATAAATTAATGTTACCACTCGTGAAAAACCCAAGTTGGAAATTAAAAATAACATCGGAAAACGATTAAGTTAAAAAAATAATTATTCCTGTTTTTCGCCACTAGGAGGCTCTTCGTAAAAATACGTTGTCATGGAAACCACAACATACGGTAGAACCATTGCCATTCCCTAAAATATAAAGTTAATCAAAATCAAAACTAAATCGGTGTTGCCATTCCAAAAAACTAAACTTCAGTGTAACAAGTAAAACAACTCAACTCCGTTCAGAAACCCTCGTAAAAGATTACGACGTCAGCAGCAGGAATCCTACTACTCAACCCCACTCAACAGGCGTTGGGACCACGCCCCCTTGCGCTTGCACTCCACCGCCACCGCCTCTTGTTGCAGAACTCTCTTTTTCTGCTACTGTGAGCCCTGTTTAAGAGTTAAAAAACAACTCCAAAAACGAACGTCAACCATGTTCAAATTGTGCTTTGTATTTCTGAAAAAAATCACCTTGTGTAGTTTTTGCATATTTTAAGATGCAGTAAAAATAAAGAAGTGTGCTTTATTTGATTATGTATTGTAAAATTTCTGTCTTTTCTTAAAAAGATGTAATTTTTAAAAAAAAATGAATTTAAAAAGAAAAACGGAAGGAAAAACAAAGGTTAATAAAGGCTCGATTCAACGTACTTCTGGAACTTTCCATTTAACCATCAGGTGTTAAACACAAGAATGTAAACCGCGCATGTAATTTAAAAGATCAAACTATTTTTTTTTCCAAAACGTTTTTATTACCATATGTATACCTTTAAGAGAAGCAATGTTTTTTTTTTATTTTTCGCGTTTGATCTTAAAAAGACGTCTTTTTTTTTTCTTTTTTTTTTTTTATATAAAATGAATTTAAAAAAAAAAAAACGGAAGGAAAAACAAGGGTTCATCAAGGCTCGATTCAACGCACTTCTGGAACTTTCAATCTAACCATCAGGTGTTAAACACAAGAATGCAAAACGCGCATGTAATTTAAAAGATCAAACTATTTTTTTTTCCAAAACGTTTTTATTACCATATGTATACCTTTAAGAGAAGCAATGGTTCTTTTTGTATTAGTTGTAATAAAAGTAAAAAAAAAAAAAAATGATCTTATTTTTTTTTGTTTTTCGCATTTATGTGCAGCATTTTTAATACTAAACGTAAATTTATATGTCATCCTTCAAGCTGTAGGTCCATAATTTGTCTTCCAAAATTAGTAAAATACGGAATTAATGATTTTTTCTTTCAAAATATCATTATAATAGCAGAAATCATTTGTACAGTAACAATTTATAAAATAACCAAATGGGCTTCTATTTTCCTCTCTTTCTTTAAATTTTAAGAGAAGTTCTCATCGACGATCATCGGTATTAGGATGCAGTAACAATTTGTTTTTGGAGAGCCGTCATTCATGCAATTATTGGATTCTGCATTGTGATGTGAGGAAATTTTAGTTTTAGCTACACTGTATATACCAACTTCTGAAAATGTCCTTTTCTTTTAGATTCTCATTCCATCATTCTCTTTCTCTATCTTTTTTTTGATCGTGATTTATTTAAATGCAGGCGGAGAATGTTTTGCAGCAAATGTTCTTCTGAACTTATGTTTTTCAATCGTTCTTTTTAATCTTCTAAATATTTTTCAAACTGTTTTGCCTTTTCATTTTTCGAAATCTCAATTCCATTTAACATCATAATTTACATTATTATTGTTAATGGAATGTCATTTAGTTTATTGAAGATGTGTGTAGAAAAGTGGAGTGTGCAACACTCTTTTAGAGCTGTATAAAGTAAATTTAATCTGGTTATATCAACTACATGATGCTGCACCTCTCGTCCCTGATTCTAAGAGTTCCATACCTAGTGAAGCTAAATATTTTAACTTGTGGCGGGTTATCTGAATATTATATTTTCTTGCTTTATATTTACATATTGTACTTTTGAATGTTCAAACTTCAACCATCGAGCGGGTGGCAACAGCCGATTGTTTGTATTTAAAGAGATTCAGATGTAGTCTCTTCAGCTTGCTCACTTTTGTTTGATTCTGAGCCGACCTTGGCGGAACGGCCACTTGTTATGGTTTTTGGTACTTTTGTTTAAATTAAAATGTAAATAGTTAATAAATGTAATATTTAGTTTTAAATCTTGACTACGTATCCAGTCAATTACAGCATCTACAAAGATTGATCGACCAACCTACACTGGTGACCTCTAGGACATCGAATTCGCCCTTAGGATGCGGATTTTTTTTATATGTGAGTTTATTTTATTGTTTTGCCTTGGAAGCTGATAATTTAAGATGACTGAACCCAAGAGTGACACCAATGTCAATAAAATTGGCATGAAAATGCCTATTTTTTTCTCCATTAAATGTAAAATTATATTTCGCGCAACTTGAGGCCAATTTTTCTATAGCTAGTATAACTTCTGAATCAACTAAATACAGCTATTTAATCGCTTCAATAGATGCTGAATATTTAACTTATGTGTCTGAAATTGTTTATTCGCCACCGGACGAAAATCCTTACACTAAATTAAAAGAGAAATTAATTGAGCAATTTGAACATTCGGAAACTAAATAAATTAAAACTTTATTACAAGACTTAACTTTAGGTGATAAAAAACCGTCTCAACTCTTGCATGATATGCGTGAACTCGGTAACCACAAACTTGATGATAGTTTCTTAAAGAATGTATGGTTAAGTCACTTGCCCGCTAATATGCAAGCTATTCTAGCAATAAGTTCTGAAGGGTTGTCTCAGCTAGCACTAATGGCTGATAAAATTTGTGAAGTTGTGACTCTTCCGTCAGTAGCGGTAGTGAATTCTCTTCAAGCTGAAAATTCACGAATTTCTCGTTTAGAGAACCTAATTGAGTATTTATCAGAGAAAGTCCAAAAATTGTCTGTGCATAGACCTAGGAGTAGGTTTCGGAAGTTTCCAAAGTCGCGCTCGCGAAGTAAAAGTTTTAGTCGAAATTCAAACAATTCTCAAAATGTTTGTTGGTATTACGCGAATTTTTCTGAAAAGGCAACTAAGTGTAGACCTCCATGTCATTATAATAAAAAAAAAACGAATAAGTCTGTCAGTAGATACGGTGTCAACTGTGCAGAATTATAAAAATCGCCGTCTTTTTATTAATGATAAAATTACAGGTGCTAGTCTTTTAATAGACACAGGAAGCGATATAACGTGTATACCCCGTGCGCGTTTTAAAAGCCTTAAGACAAGTAATCTTGTTCCTTCAGCAGCAAATAATTCCTGTATAAAAACTTAGGGCACAAAATTGATGACTTTAGATTTAGGTTTACGACGGAAATTTACGTGGGAGTTTGTCGTTGCAGATGTAAGCAAACCAATAATTGGTGCGGATTTTTTAGAACAATACGGTTTAATAGTTGACATCAAACGAAAAGTGCTTATCGATCCGTTAACATCTTTAACTCGAATGGCCGCACTGTACAATCTAAAATGCCAAATATTAAAAGTATTTCGGGTAGCTCGCAATTTCATAAACTCTTAGAGGAATTTAAAATTATTACGCAACTCAGCGCCGAAGTTAAAACTGAAATTAAGCATAATACATTGCATTACATTCAAACAGGTCCTCCAGTTCAGGCGCGTGCACGACGTTTACATCCGGCGCAACTTAAAATTTCAAAAAAGGAATTTGAATACATGTTGGAGCAAGGAATTTGCAGGCCGTCTCGCAGTAATTGGTCTAGCCCGCTTCATATGGTTCCTAAAAAGTCCGGAGATTGGCGTCCGACTGGGGACTATAGGTTGTTAAATAAAATCACACGGCAGGATAGATATCCTATCCCGTATTTAAAAGATTTCGCACAACAACTCCACGGTACTAAAATATTTTCTAAGCTAGATTTATTGAAAGCATATCACCAGATTCCTGTTAATCCAGATGATATATGCAAAACCGCAATAATAACTCCGTTCGGATTATTTGAATTTCCCTATATGAATTTTTGGATTAAGCGGAGCGGCACAAACATTTATGCGCTTCATTCATGAAGTTGTTCGTAGTCTTAATTTTTGCTTTGTATATCTGGATGATGTTTTAGTTGCTAGTGCAAATCCCGAAGAACATGAAAATCATCTTAGAATTATTTTCCAGCGCTTTAAAGACTATGGGATAAAAATTAATTCTGTAAAATGTACATTTGGAGTATCACAAGTTAATTTTCTGGGGCATTCTATAAACGAATCGGGTTTTAAACCTTTGCCAGATCGCGTAAAAGCCATTTCAGAATATAAATTGCCAAAAACAGTCAAGAGTTTAAGAGCTTTTTTAGGTATGTTGAATTTTTATCATAGTTTTTTACCGGGAAACGCAGAAGTGCAAATCACACTCAATGAGTATTTAAAGGGTAAAAATAAGAAAGCTCGATGCGAAATTAGTTTGTCGGAAGAAGCAATTTCTGCTTTTAACACATGTAAAGAAATGTTGGCGAATGCTGCGCTTTTACATTATTCTTCGATGGATGCTAAGTTAGCGTTAATAACAGACTGCAGTAATATTGCTATGGGTGCGGCTTTGCACGAAGTTACTTCGCAAGGCATAAAGCCCTTAGGTTTCTTTTCCCGCAAAATAACTCCAACGCAGCAGAAATACTCTACATATGATCGTGAACTTTTAGCTATATATTCTGCTGTAGTGCACTTCAGGTTTATGTTAGAAGCGCGTCCTTTTTTAATTTATACAGATCATAAACCGTTAATTTATGTGTTTAATCAGAAAAACGATCGAAACACTCTCCTAGGCGCTTACGTCAACTAGATTTCATATCGCAATTTTCGACAGACATTCGTTTCGTAGCAGGTCGGGATAATATCGTGGCAGACGCTTTGTCGCGTATTGAAGAAATTTCTATCCCATCATCTATTGACATGGAATCCTTAGCTGACGCGCAATCGGAAGATTCTGATTTTTTGAAGAATTTAGATGACTCAAATTTTAGCCATTCGCTAAAAATTAAGAAATTTCAAATCCCAAATTCAAACAAGCTTTTATATTGTGATATTTCAACCTCAAATATTCGGCCTCTTATTCCAAATTCTTTTCGTAAAGCAGTGTTTAATTCTTATCATAATTTATCCCATCCAGGCATACGCGCTACAATTAAATCTATTTCCGAAAAATATGTTTGGCCAAATATGAAAGCCGATATCAAATTATATTGTCAGACTTGTTTAGACTGCCAGCGAACTAAAGTTCATAGGCATACTAAATCTCCTTATGGGACTTTCCCCTACCTGACGGAAGATTCAAATATCTTCATATTGATCTAATTGGGCCACTTCCGGTCTGCCGTGGATATACGTATTGCTTAACGGCTGTTGATCGCTTCACACGCTGGCCGGAGGTTACCCCCACAAGTGATATAACCGCGGAAACTGTAGCTAAAGCTTTATATTTTTCTTGGATATCACGTTTTGGTGTTCCTTCAGTCATTACTAGTGACCAAGGCAGGCAATTTGAATCCTCACTTTTTAAATCTTTTGCCGCCCTTTTTGGAATTGAGCTCAACAGAACATCCGCATATAATCCAAAGTGCAATGGACTAGTGGAAAGACTTCACAGAACACTAAAACAGGCATTAAGTTGTCTGTCGCCTCTGACTTGGGTCGACGCTCTCCCTGCTGTGCTCCTCGGACTACGGACGGTATACAGAGAAGATGTGAAGTCTTCCGTTGCTGAACTTGTCTATGGGGAGACAATTCGTTTGCCCGGAGATTTCGTCGCTGAATCTCCAGTTCCGGTCCTAAGTTCGACGTTTCTCCAAAAACTGCACAAAGTCATCGGTTCGCTTCGTCCAACGCAAGCATCACGACATGGAGTGCCAACATTTTTCGTCCCTAAGGATTTGACAACTTGCACCCACGTCTTCATTTGTCATGATGCTGTCCGACGAACCTTGCAACCACAATACGATGGACCTTTTCTGGTGCTCAAACGTCTTGCAAAGGACTTTGTTCTTTCTATAAAAGGGATAGCTAGAACTGTTTCCATCGACAGATTGAAACCTGCATATATTTTAAATCAAGATTTAAGTCTAAAGACCGTGAACGCGAATCCTGTCGGTGTAACTACACGTTTCGGCAGGAAAGTACATTTTCCGGACAGATTCGTCTCTCCCTGATCTGCTCGAGACTCAGAGGGGAGTATTGTGGCGGTTAATCTGAATATTCTATTTTCTTGCTTTATATTTACATATTGTACTTTTGAATGTTCAAACTTCAACCATCGAGCGGGTGGCAACAGCCGATTGTTTGTATTTAAAGAGATTCAGATGTAATCTCTTCAGCTTGCTCACTTTTGTTTGATTCTGAGCCGACCGTGGCGGAACGGCCACTTGTTATGGTTTTTAGTACTTTTGTTTAAATTAAAATGTAAATAGTTAATAAATGTAATATTTAGTTTTAAATCTTGACTACGTATCCAGTCAATTACAGGATCTACAAAGATTGATCGACCAACCCTACAAACTAATAGCAATCCAAAACATACTTATACAAAAGTGCGTATTTGTTTAACATGCTTACTTGCCTCAGAATTCCAAATTGGAACCAAATCCCAATCAGCAACTTAGTACATGTTACCACCTTAGTAGTTTTTTCCACCACTGCACACATGCACCACGGTGCATGTGTGCAGCGAAATTTGTTCAATTCCTTGAATAGCTTTTTTGAATTAAAGCACTCAAAAAAAAAGGGATTGCCACCATAGTCTTAGATACTCACATGCAGACATTTTCTTTCAAAAAAAAAATGCATAATGTGTTCATCCGAAAATCAAAAATTTTTATTGGACCAGTACTTTCTTCTATAAGATTTGGATGTCGAAAAAAAGTAAAAAATCAATATGCAATCTTTAAAATTGCATGTCTTGAAAGAACAAAGCTTGCATCAGTTTTCTCAAAATAAATACACATAGCAAGAAAATCCAGCATAATAAGCTAATGAGTTTTAGCTACTCTATCTTCTAGATCAGTGCTTGCCAAGCTTTTGAGGACACTGAGCAACCATACCATTTTCAAATTATCTTGCTAGTTAGCCCCAACCCTCCCCACGCTGTACGATAATCCGAAAGAAAATTAACAAAAAGAAAAAAAAAAGTGGACCTTTAGGAATTATCATGTTTATTTTAAATTTATGCGAACAAAATATTTTTTTTAATTTATTTTTGAACTACGCGCTATTCAATGCGAATATAAACAAAATATTCAAATAAACTAACAATTGTTGGCGTGATAATGTGCAACCCAGGGATTAACTACCTGAGTGAGACCACGATCGACCGAAATTACCTTGCAATCGAGTTTGCCTACCACTGCTCTAGATCAGCGGGGTCTTTAAACTACGGCCCGCTAGCCAAATCCGCCCGCGACAGCTAATGGCTGATTGTTATTATTTTTTCAGTGATAAGTTAGAGTTAAAAAAATACACACAACATAATACAAACTCGGGTTTAATTACTTGCTTGGTAAACCTTAGTGACAACTGTCCACTTGTAAAAAAATACTAATGATAGCTATCGAATTGTGATTTTAGACTAAAAACATTTTGCTTTTGGGGACTAACTTACTTGCAACAATTATTAAGAGATTTAAGGTGCTCAATAGTTCACGTTCTTTGTGTACTTCATTTTGGAGAATGTTTTCCCACACAAGTAATCGGCACTAAAAACAGAAAACAGCACATGACCAATTTATGCCAAATATCAAATTGTACCAGTCGAAGACTTGTAGCATTCCAAAATAGATGAGTTTTGATATTTGTTTCCTAATTATATTACTGCACTACAAATCAATCATTTCCATTTGATACTGTCATTCAGTGACAGTATCAAACGGATTTTGAAACATCTTATTTCCATTCGCAATGATATCAAAGTTTAAGACAGTACTACCTATTTTCGCTCTTAACCACCAGATAGCCATAAAATTAAAACGGTTTTGGCTATTGATACTAATTCGTATAATTTGTATATCTCTGGTGCTGGAAAGTTTAGAGACCCAATCAAAGATTTCAGCATATACTTTAAACTTATGAGACATTTTCCATCATATTTTTTTTCTCCTATCATTTTTAGCCTACTTTCCCGTAAAAGTATAATAAAAATAATAAAGCGTGAAAGAAGGCTTAATGTATTATGAAAACATCGTAAGAAATCAAGAAAAGTCAAAAATAAGTTAAGTAATTAAATAAAGATTGAAAAATGAAAAAATTGAAAGTAGGGTTTTGAGATGGGAAAAAGTGTGTCGGTCGGTATATCGGTCTGTCTGTATCCCTCTAATAACTTTTGAACGAATTGTCCGATTCGAAAAATTCTTTTTGCATTCGAAAAATCTCGGCGACGACATCTCATTTCCATATTTTACTGATCTGAACAATTTTTCGTTCAATTTTGACCAGTTCAAAAATTTTTAACATTAGCGCCTATGGGCGAAAATGAATCAAATGATGTAAACTCTGGCGTGAAGTATTAATTTTAACAGCTTTTGTTTTTCGTTTTTGAGCAGTTCAAAAAAATTAACATAGCGCTTACTGGGAAATTTCAATCCTAAATAAAACTTGATCTAACGGACCGGTTTGCTTGGAGCAAACTTTATCGGAAAGCTCTTATAACGTGGAACATGTACAGATACATCCAGAACTAGTGAGCCTATTTTCCTATGAAAATTTTTGATCGGTATTTTCAAGAATATTTTTGAATAAAGGAATGATTAAATGAATAAGTGAAAGAATGTATGAACGAATGAGTGAATAAAGGAAAAATAAGTAAATTAGTGAATAAATACATGAAGGAGTGAATGAAAGAATACATGAATGAGTGGATAAATGAATTAATGAAAGAATGAGAATATGTATTAATCGTTGAAAAAGGTATATTTGAAGCAATTAATAACTAAAGCTAAACGAGAAAGAGAGAGATAGCTAGATTGTAAATTTGAAGGTGGTGTGTACGGAAACGTAGGCTCGTACATTCTTCATATCATTTTGTAAAAACTCAATCTGACCTTGCCGTTTCTTTGGTTAGGCTAAGTTTGACTTTATTTTATGCACACTTCATTTAAGGTTTTAAAGCTCGACCACTATTTAATTTTTTTATGTTTGCATAAATGTTTTTCGTAAAAGCGTTTACCTATAGCCGCAGCATATGTTTTTTAAATATATATTTAAGATTACCTGAAAACTAAAACTTTTCTTGGTGTTATAGAAGAAAAAAAAAAGAAAAAATATAATATTAAAATCATTGGTAAAGCATTTTAAATGGTACCAAAGCTTTTTTTTTTTTTGTGCCAGTAGCTCTAACTTATAAATAGATGCGCGGTATTAAAAAGTGAAAGCATTTAATGCCGGTGTATTTAGTCCATGAATTCTTGCAATTTACACATTTATTATTATTATTGTTGTTTAAAAATCTTGTTTGCAATTATATTTTAATCTTGCAGCAAATTCAACAGTCTAGCCTCAAGGAGTATTTCGACTGCCCTGTTCCTTTATGTTTCGCCTAATGTAAACATTGATGAACTATGAGTGTAGTGTAATTTATATTCTATATAAAACACACATGGTCCTTTTACAAGCTGCTGCCAGTCTGATAAATTAGATGAAAAAAAAAATAATAAAAGATAAGAAATCACTGCTGAATTAACTACTGCTGCACAATTATTTGCTGAATTTTCTTGCTAAAAATTTTAACAATAAGTAAAGTGTGACAGAATCCTTTCAAAGGCGTAATTTCAAAGCATATATATATATATATATATATATATATATATATATATACATATTAAAAAACCCTATGTTATATGAAATTGGCTCGAAATGTGCCAATACGATCTTCTAAATAATTAAGTTTGCAATCTAAGATATGGCAAAATAAATTTTGTTTTTGATAGACATGAGTAGCAACTAATATTCCCTAAAATCGTAAAAATTCTAAATTACATTTTTCGAAAGTTAATGGAAAAAGCGAAGTCCTGATAACATTTGCAAAATTAGTATTCTTGGTACAAATATAACTTTTAGAAGTAATATGGGTGAGTTACTTCATAAAAGTCTACGAAATAATAATAAAAATATACGTCCTAAAACTTTTGTTTTTCATTTCTTTCTTTCATTTTTTAATATATATAAATTTAAATAAAGGAATGCCCATTCATTTATTAAGATATCACCATTTGAGAATTTCTAGTCTAGGACTGATTTTCTGCAAAATACTTACGAAGACTCCACAATTCAAAAACCTCATTTCAGTTACGTTTATTTTCCATATCTCAAGATGATTAACTTCCTGATTATCCTTTATTTTTTCAAAACTCTAATCGTTCTGCATCATTTGCAAAATTTAATTGATAAAGCTCCTCTCGAGACTCTCAAACAGTTTTATGATCTGAGTGAAAATTATAGAAAAATTAATTGTGTTGTGTTTTTCTTACTTTAATTTATTTCGCATATCCTTCGTTATCACAATTCACTAAATACTCTCCCCTCCCTACCCAGAAACCTTAATATCTTAAGATCATGAGATAGAATTGCTTTTATAAGAAAAGATGAAATTATTATTACAATATCTGCAAGGCAATTTCATTTTTATAAAATATATTTTTTAGAATAAAGAACAATACTCTATTATTGCCAAGATGTTTAGCTTTCGTAGTTGTATTTTAAATTAATCGATAAAATATTTCAGTAAATTTTACTCCGTTAAAAACAATTTAACCGATTTGACGCAGTAAGTGAAACGATTGGTGTCAAAATTATACACATTGTGAAATTCCAAAATTTCTTTGAGATTATAGGGATATCTGAAACCCTCACATATTTCGTTATCTTATTACATCGTAAAATATATATCTAGTTTCGACCTCCTAATGTTTTTTCCAAAATAATAATTGCTTTTTAAAGCCACGATAATATGATACGTGACTTTCGGGGAAGTAGAGAACATTTCGCAAAAGAAAGGAAGATATCACATTCTTAGAAAAGCATTTCCGTTTGTATATTTGCTCTAATAAGTAGAAGATCTCCCGAACTATGTCACGGCACTAAAAGTATAGAAAAGAAGAACTTTATATGGTATTGGCATTCTGCAAATTATTAGACAAATTTAGAAAGTTATATTTTAAGAAGAAGTATAACTAACTCCAAACATATTTGACTAAAAGGCGTGTTGGTCATAGTGGTAGAATAAAGCAATAAACATAAAAAAATATATAAAAACAAAGCAAAACAACAATAAAAGTTCAAATAAAGGAATAAAATCTAAACAAAAATTTTTAAAAGCATTGCTTTTCTAATGCATCGATGCATTATATTTCACTGATAAATGACAAGCGTTTCACTGATAAATGAAAACGGTATTTAATGATTTCTAAAGCAAAAGGAGAACCTTTTTGTTCTATATTAATGCAAATGAAACGTTTAAAATAAAATGTTGAAAAATAAACAGTATATGAACGTAGTAAAAACAAAAGAGCGGAGTGTCGCTTAGAAGTGTGAACTAACTGCACATTTTCTATATTAATAGCTAATTTGAATTTCTTTTTGGTTTTTTTCAACTTAATTTAAGGCAATTAATTTAATGTGCGTAAATTTATACTGAATTATTTTTTGGAGATTCATATACGTTACAGATGTGAAATTCATGACAATGGCATAACGTTATGTATAAAATTACAGTCACCCTAATCAAAGAAAGCGTGGTGCATCATGAGTCTACATTGCCAGAGGAACGAAAGTGAGATGCTCACACCAATATGTTTTTTTTGTTCTTACAAAAGGAAATTACGTAGCGGTTAGTTGAACATCTCCCCAATGATTAAACATGTCAATGTCATTTACTCAGGTTCAGAAATGTTTGTGTTTCAATCCGCCAAATTCGCTACATTTTTTTTCTTTATTTAGCTTTATTTTTTTATGTAATACCAACGTGAAAATCACAAAATTACACCACACTAATATGCCGAAATTAAAACAAAGTTCGTAACACAAAATGCTTATTAATATATTACAGTTGCTGAGAAAAAAGAAGACTAATGAGTGGTTCTAACTTTGACTTATCTTACGTATTAAAAACGTGTAAAGAACATTCACTAGCTTTTAATTTTAGAATAAACTTAACGAAACAATGAATTATTCCCTAAGTTTATAGAAATGCTCATTCGTTTTAAAGTTTACATATGTGTTATCTTGTACGTGCATTCTTCCTTAACTCATCTGTTAACTTTTCAGCATCATTATAATTTTGATGTGTTAGTGAAGGTATTGTTTGTTTTTTAGCAGCTTCTTAACTTTAATAATCATGACTTTAAATCTTGAAACAATAACAATTTATTCTTATTCACACTTAAATATAGTTGCTACTCATACAGTATCGGTAACCAGTCTCACAAACATCTTAAAAACCATTTCTCGCGCTTATAATCATGCTAATAATGAGACGTTGAAATATGGCACTTCTTTTGCTATATAAAATATTTTTTAAAATCTTTCTCTTCTTTTATGTGGAGCACCTCAAAAAGTAGTTACTTGTTAGTATAAAAATAAAAAATAATAGTAAAATAAAATAAAAATCGAAAGAGAACTGCGCTGACAGTTCATAAAGTGCTCATGAAGCTCATTTTTTTCTTCAAAATCAATTCACTTTCAAAAATCAATTTTTATCTTCAAAAAAATCATTAACAAGTTCTTAAAGTCCGCAAATTATATTTTTTGGAATAAAAAATTGCATTACATGACCATCCTGATAAGGCAAAATCCACAGAGATAGTTTTCCCTCGAAATACTTCCAGAAATATCCTCAACTGAAATGCCTAAGGCTCATTTCGTCCGAAGAGTTAATCACTACAGCAGACATTACAGGATGTTATAAGAAGTGTCTTTTGTAGTTTGTTTTGTGATCATGTGGGTCATTTGGTACATATCTGTCAAGAGCAGAAAGATGCCTCAATCTACTGCTGTGCAGCGAACTGATTACTTCACAGTTTCCCAGAAGAAATATACAAGATAAATGGGAAGAAACTGAAGAGAAATAAAATGATGTTGCTAAGAGAAGTTGATTTCTCAAGGTGAGGGCCCATTAGAGATTCTTTTAATATGAAAACATACATTGGGTTTTATTTTTGCAATCAGTCAGAAAAAAATGTATTAATGATTCTTACCCTTTATGGAAATTTGTCATAAAATTTAACAGGAATAAAACATGTTTTTGCCGCATAGTTTGGAATCGTGTATAATAACGCACAAATAAATGTATCGTAAAATAAACCGAAACGCACAAGGCCCTACAGCGTGTAGTGCACTAGAACAAATGCACCGCAGAGCATGCGATTTCGATTTCTAAAGAAACAATTATAAAGATAAAAGTTGCCGATATGGACAAATTTAGAGAAAACAATCGTGATGTGTATGATAAACTACTATTGATGATAGACCAGCCTATTGTAGTGCACGCTAGAACTCACAACAAGAAACTAAAAAACGCTTTGATGATTCGAGCTCTGAAGATCTTTGAAATGAACTATGAACGCTCGGTCTTTGAAACTATGCAGATAAACTTTAAAATTTAAAAATTCATTATGCCAATTAAATTCTTTATAATAAATCTCAAGTACTGCCACTATATTTAAATGCGTTGATTAAAAATTATTCATCCTTTCTGTCTTTCTTTTCGTAAATTTAAAATTTTGGTTTTAAAATTGATTTATAAATAAAATTAATTTAATCCGAAAATTACACCCTGAAAATATATATATTAACTCATCTTACTAAGCAGTATTTTCCAAAGCAACATTCAACTTTGGTTGTGTAAAATCATGCTATCAACCAAAAACCATTTTCCAGAATTTCCCTTTATGTTTGGTCGATTTCCCAGTATAGCAAATACTAGAATCGTAAAATTTGTTGAAAGTAAAACAAATTATCGAGGCTTTATACACAAGGGAAGCTCGAAGCTAAAATACGAAAGAAATTCTGCGTTTTATTTGCTCAAGTAGAAAAATTACCAGAATTAATCTTCTCTTGTAGAGATAACCCTTATAAGATCCTTTTTTTCCTTCTCTAAAAGATGTCAAGTTTGAAAGCTTGGAAAGAAACTTTTCAAGTACATAAATTGTTAAGGGAAAGTTTATCCCGTTCCGAAGTCAGTTGCCATTTCTCTTTTTGCAATCGATTAAGGCTACTTTTTGTTTGGTAGATTGATCTTGAAACAATTCGTGTGCTTTCTCTTGCCCTTAACAGAACTGTTAATGGGTTAGAAACTTCGTAGTTCATTCAAGTTTAAATAGGATGAAGAGCTTTAAAGAATAAAAATTAAACCTGAAAAATAAAGGAGATACGATGGAGTTTTCCTTTCTAAATATTTTCTGACATGAGCAAGGAGTGTTTTAATGTCTCATCTACTCCACTATAACCCCCAAAGTATTTATTACTACAAATATTCTTCTTTACTTTCATTGCAGAATTTATTTATTTTTTAGCCTACTTTCCCGTAAAAGTAAAAAAAAATAATAATAAAGAATGAAAGAAGGCTTAATGTATCGTGAAAATATCGTAAAAAATCAAGAAAAGTCAAAAATAAGTGAAGTAATTAAATAAAGATTGAAAAATAAAAAAATTGAAAGTAGGGTATTGAGATGGGGAAAAAGTGTGTCTGTCGGTCTGTCCCCCCCCTAATAACTTTTGAACGAATTGTCCGATTGGAAAAATTCTTTTTGCATTCGAAAGATCTCGGCGAGGACATCTCATTTCTATATTTTACTTTTTGATTTGAACAATTTTTCGTTCAATTTTGAACAGTTCAAAAAAATTTAACATAGCGCCTATGGACAAAATTGAAGCAAATTCTGTAAACTCTGGGCACAAGAGCCAAGTTCCTATTGAAAGCTTATTGAAAGGAGTTCTCGGCGTGAAATATTGATTTGAACAGTTTTTGTTCATTTTTGAACAGTTCAAAAAATTAACACAGAGCTTACGGGGAAATTTCAACCCTATATAAATCCTGATCTAACGGACCGATTTGCTTGGAACAAACTTTATCGGAAAGTTCTTATAACGTAGAACATGTAGAAATAGAAAGTTTATCCAGAACTTACGAGCCTATTTTGCTATGAAATTTTTTGATCGGGATTGTTTAAGGATATTTCTCAGTGACTCAATGAGTGAAATAATGAATGAATGAATAAATGAAAGAGCGAAAGAATAAATCAATGAATAAATGAATGAGGAAAAGAATGAATGAATAAATTATTGAATAAATGAAAATATAAATAAATGAGTGAATAAATACATGAATGCGTAAATGAATGAATAAACACTTGAATGAGGTAACGAATGAATGAATAAATGCATGGCTGAATAAATGAAAGAATGAATGAGTGAGTGAATGAATATATATTATCCGTTGAAAAAGGTATATTTTCAATAATTAGAACTAAAGATAAATAAGAAAGAGAGAGAAAGAGATAGCTAGATTATAAATTTGAATTTGGTGTATACGGGAAAGTATGCTCGTATAGTTCTAGACGGAACTTCTTGTTACCTTAAGTAAAGTCAAGAGTTTGAAGTAGCGCTCTTTGCTGTAAACAAGTTATACAATTTTTCCAAAATTTGAAACTTTCATTGAACTTGTCTTGAATTCGTGGAATCAGGCCGTTCTCAGTTTTAAGTACCAATGCTTAGAAATTATAGTTACGTATTGGGCAAGTGGGAAAAATGCAGAGCAACTTTATGTTCAAAGTTAATGCAGGTTTTTTTTCCATGGTTACTTCCTCAGAACAGTAGTATCTGAATCAAAATTAAGGAACTATTTACCGCTCGAGACGTCAGATCGGTTCAAGAATGTGAGCAGTCTGTTCGTCTTTTCAGAGTAAGAATACAAGATGCATAGGTGGTCGGATTCAGATTGCAAGCATTAAAATAAAGAAACTGAATGGACAAGTGTATAATTATTGCTCTTCTGGATTGCGCTGTGAAGAAATTTGACCCCACGGAAGTACTTGATCAACCGTGTTGGTACTTTTGGAAGCTATATAATGCAACTTTTCCTACTCCGTTGGTGCCCTTCTGGCACAGTGGTTAGTGTATTAGGAAGCCGTCTGGGTACACTGTTAGAAATTTCATCATGAAATTACGGTTAAATAGCCGGCAGCAGTCTTTCCATCTAATTCACAGTTAAATTTACAATTTGGAACACTTTTCTATCTTTACGGGACCTAAACCATTTCCAATCAACCTAGTTAAAAAGTCGTAAATACAAAAGTATACAGTTTTATAACCATTTAAAAATGGTTTCAAAACTAAATTTTTACGGTTTTTGAACCATTTCCAGGCATAGAATCTTCTAGGCGTAGAAACCGTAAACGAACCGTGCGGGAATCAAACCCCGGGTATATGGTACCTTGAGCTCTAATTGTTTGGCCATCTACACAACGCAAAGCGGTAGTCTATTTATCAATACATCTTCTTTTCCAACAGGCAAACTGCCTTAAAATTGAGATTTCAGTTTTTGATTGGATCCAGAGTCATTTTTGGTCCAAATTTACTGTATATTGACAAAAATCATTTTATTTGCTGCAAAAATTAAAATACAAACAAGTTTGAGCAGCTCAAATTATGGGTTCGCTCAATCGCACACAGTTCGGGAATCCGATGTCTCTGCTTTTTGATTTACGTGTGTATGTGTTTCTATTTAGTAACCACTGCTTAAGCCACTTTTTTTCTTCTTTTTTTATATACACATGCAGATTTGAACTGATAAATCTTTATTCATATTTTAACAACAACGTACGACCGGTAAGGTTCCACAACCAACATGGACGCCCGATTCTTACTGACTACGAGACCTAGTGGCGCTTGTAAGTTACGGTTAGTTAGACGTTCTTTAGGAGAAACAGAGAATAAACGATTTGTTTCACAATCAGCGGGTTGAGTACCATCTTTTTAATGGTTATTCAACTGTTGTAATTAAATATGGTAAAATAACAATCAAATAAATGGTTCTATTACCATTTTCTTACGGACATTTTAACAGTGTAGTTCGCTTCAAAATGCGATCTGAGTAGTTCGGCCTCAAAAATGCGATCATAGCCGGATGATTTTTGCGGTTTTAAGAAAAACCCGGTCATTTTGGCTCGGAGCTATTCCGAGAACATGGCGTTCTTGAAAATAAGCCATTTTATCCCAATAATGAGAATTCTGATTTAGAGTGAGGGAGGAGTTGCTTAACTTTCGATTTTTCTAATTGGCTTAAGAAGTAGATTAAAAATCTAAAATTTTCCAGTTTGAAGTGTCAATGTGTACTCTAAATGCAATTGCCCGATTAGGAAATAATATAAAAATATATATATTGAAAAGTTGTCTTCCATTTAAATTGATGATACCTTAAGTTTTCAATTATCGTTCAATCAGTTCAACACTAAAAAAAGCTTGTTTTACAATGAAGATTGCGAATAATCTTATGAGAACAAACAGAAGAAAAATAAAAGAAACGCCTCAGATATTGAAACTTATTCGAAGAATTAATCTTGGAGTTTAATAAACGAGCATGATTTGGAATGCAAATTATGGAACATATATTTAAATCAACAGCCCAGTTCTTAATATTCTAGAAGTAAGTATCTTGATACATCAACTGTTGATAAGTCTCGACGAATATTCAAATTTTATGAAGTTATTAGAGATAGGGATTTCAACGATCTCTTCATCAACGATAGGGAGAGGGCTTTTCGAATATTTATGATTTATATTTAATGAAGCAAGACGTATTTGAAAGGAAAACAAATTTTGGGTTTAGAATATTGATGCAATTTGTCATATGCAGCATAATTCATATATTTCGATGGATAAAAAGTGGCTTCTACTTAAAGGAAGTACTGCTTAAGAACAATTTTCAAATGAACTCGTCAAACCCTGTTTTTAAGCTAATTTCTTGCATTTATTTACTAATTTTAAGCAAATATAGTTTACAAACAAGGTTTATCTTTCAATTAGTAGTCACAAATGTCAATTACCACAGTCATTTAAAAGATGTTTTTTTTAAATTACTATTTTATTTTATTTATTTTGTTATTTTAAATGTAGTGCTAATAATATTATATTATCCAAATAACTAGCGTATTTTACAAACAAAAAGACGCATCTTAAAAATTGAGTATTTTTTGCTGACAAATAATCTTGAAGCTTAATGATTAGACCACAAAGTTAATCAGAATAGTTTTTCCTCAATTTTTAAAACCAACTGGACTTTTGACAGCCCGGAACATTACCATTTGTGTGTGGTGTTGTGTGCGTGAGTTTCTGAACGAAATATAATATTTTAATTACATTTACGTTTTTCACGTGAATCTACAGCCTTAAACAAAAATTTACATTAAATAGGTCCTGGTATTCATGCCTGAAAAATACGTTGACACATGGCTATGTAATCATATGTAATTACGCATTACTCTCGAATTAGGTGAAGTGAATTGAAACAAACTCATCTACGTGTGGGGGAAAACAAAACAAACGAAATATTTGTTTAAAAGAGAGTTACTCTGCCAAAAAAATTTAAAATACTGACTTTCCTACGCCTTTTCAGCATTGAAAGTCTATGCATTCTCTGTCTTCCATTGTATTGTTGCAATGCACATTTAATATTAAAGTGTCACAAGCAACATATCTAAACTAAAGTGTCACCACCCATTCAAATTGAGAGTGACACTATTGTTTGTTTATTTGTTCATACAAACTGGCATAGAATGTGTGTTCTTCTTTGTTTTTCCGATTCCAACATCGCATCCGATTCCAAGAATGCAAAAATAAAATAGACATAACATACATTAATCATACTCTCGAGACTAAAATATTACCATAACACTCTATGTAACAATTTTACAAGTAATCAGTAAAATATACTAACTCACTCTTTAAACAATGAGTATCAAAAGAGTAAAAGTGAGTGGACATAGGTTGTTATTTTTTCTTCTTCTCTAAATAAGCTCATAAGAAAATTAAAAACATTAGGACTACGGCTACAAAAATAAGTGAAATATCTAGGAAATTGATTCACAAATAGGTTAAATTCGGGAAATATGAACAACCGGGTCAGATAGACTAGTCGAATTTATACTTAATTCACCGCCACAACCCGACTGAAGGCGCAAATATCTCTCTCAGATTGACAGACATTTTGCATATATATGAAACATTTTGCTTTTCAATAGTCACATAATTTTCCTACTAAAAATCGGTGAATTTTGGGGAAGTCAAATATATAAATTTGTTTCATAGGACTATTAGTTATGCAATTAAACGTTTTGCTTTGCATGTGATTTACTTAATTTTGATGTGGTAATATCAGGGAGCATTTAAACTTTTAAATAACTTAAAATGACAAAGTGATATACGCTGTAGAATTAGGGATGAGTTTTAATTCTTACCAGAACAATCTGGAAATATGGACGTGGTTTTCTGGCCGAAAAGTTGGACAGCTCAATCGTGAATTTTAAAGATATATTTTTAAATCCTGAATCTAATCATATAATGTTGAGCAATTGTATTTTACTTATTAAAAAAAATCACTACTTATATTTAAGAATACTTGTTTATACACGAGAAATGAAGGCAATTTGGAGTTATTTGGAATTAAAACCATTGAAAAAAATAATGTGGGTGTTACGCAAATAGGAAATACTTATAGTATACTGGAAACTACTTTAAACTAAAAGATTAAAACACACTACTAACTTAACTTTTTTTTCTTTGGGCCTTAAATCCATATTAAAAGAGTTCCCTGAAAGAACGAAAGCAAAACTATTGATTTCATAAATAACTTACAGAATTGGCATACTGGTGCGGCTCTTTGAAGCTTAAGCAAATAATTACAAAATAATGTAACCACATGATGCTATTTCATATAAACTTCTTAAAGACATACATTTTTTTAAAGTCCATGTACATTTTGTCGGAAGTAATGGAACTTAAAGTAAAGCAATTTACTTTTCGTGCGAAGATTTTTAGCATTTATAAATTAATTTTATATGAGCAATTATACAATTATTGCATCATTTTGTGTAGATTATCTCTTGCACGCTAGTGTCACTGTCATGGAAATGTATCGCTTCGAGCGCAAACTGTCGTAAATCAAAAGTCTCCTTGCAAAAGAAAAAGGGGAAAAAGCACAAAGACCCTCATCAAGAATGTCAATTATTAATATATTTGGACTTGAAGAAGAAGCCTAACTTCTCAGAATATTTCAGAATGGCGTACTAGCAGTAGTCACAGTGTTCATGCGTCATTGCGAGTGCTGTTTTGTTTTTGCAATATGAAACGTTTTGCTTTAAAAAGTAATTTCTTGTAGACTCAGAAACATATGTTGGCAATATACTTTGCAATTTGGGTTATTCAACCTTTCCTTAAAGATTTTTATTTTCTACCTCGAGCTGTAATCGTCTTCATATTTAATACTCAGCTTTAAAAACGATATAAAGCAATTATATAACAATTATTTTAAAAAAATACATAAATAAAAAAAGAGAAAAAAGAAGAAGAGTTTAGCAGTGCTTCCCTTGACAACGATTAGTTCCAAAAGATGTGTAAATAGCGTATCCAGGAAGTCAAGGGATGTTTGGGGGGAGGGTGGTATATTTGAATAAATAAACTCAGAGCAAAGCAAACAAAAAAGCAGACGTTCTGAATTTACAAAACATACGAAAATGTAAATAACAGGCCTTGAAACAGTTTGTTTTATACATTTCTTTATAGCTAACACTTCATTCGGAACTAAATGTATCTCAAGGTTCACCAATTGGTATTGAACGCTCCAAACGGCTCCAATCTTTTTTCTTAAACAGATCACCAGTAAAATTTGTTGACAATTTCTGACCACTACCGAATTTAAAGTCACAGTTTTGTATCTTTCCAAACTACCAAATAACCTACGTACTATTTTAATGCAACTGTTAATTTTGCGTTTTAAAAGAACTTGTTAATTGTCAAATATCCTCAATTGTGATTTTCTGCAGCTATATTTTTACAAATACTTCATACTTATTTTCCCGACATCATGAAATAGCTAAAATGGGACCACATAGATTACAAACATACACAATAAAGTTCGTCAATATAAATAAAACCGTTTTAAGTACAAGACAAATAACATTTGATGTGCAACACTAAGGCTATATGAGGGACGCGAAGCACTAAAGTTAATCTTATTACGATAGGTAATGGGTACCGGGTCACATCAGGATTGTGAGTGAAAGCTTTTAAGAGATAATTCCGATAAAATGTTTATGTGTAACAGGGGCACTGCTAAGACTTTCATGGAGGTAATTATATGTATTAACGATTATGTAATAAATTTAACAGTACATGATGGCTATTAACTGGAAACATGAGCTGTAACTGTTAGATTAAGGAACTTATGGTGCGTATTTCACCATTTTTTCACATATGTTTTTTATCTTTTTAAAATAAAAATAGTTTAGGATTTCCTATAAAAATTTCTTTTTCTATTTCAACGAAGAGTTTTGCCCAATTTTCCTCTTTACTTTGAGACTGTTTATTGTACCCGAAGGGGTATTTTCTTCTGCTTTTATGAATGTCTTTTATTGATAAATTCACTTCTCGTCCATTTAAAAAGTGGCTACAATTATTTCTGGTAATTGTGCTTTTTTTTGTGAAAATATAAAACTCCAGTACCTAACTTCTTTGTTTTAGTTCCGAAGCCATAATGATTTCACACACACACACACACTTATATATATATATATATATATATATATATATATATATATATAGGTATAAAAGAAACATTTTAGAATATATGAAAGCTTTAGTACTGCTCTACACATTTATACTTCTTTCATAACTGCCCTATCCATCTTAATCCTTCCTAATTGTTATCCCATTACTTCTGATATTTTTATTAAAGATTTGTATTATTAGTTTAGTATGGACATTTAGTAGATAGGTTAGTCCATGAAACCAGGAACACACGTCCCGAAACTGAACAATCTCCGACGTTGATACTAAATTCATTTTAAATTTAATACCGATTCTTAAAATGACAGATTAAAAATAATGTTACGCTTAAAATGATGAAACACTACAATTTTACAAATTAAATTGTTTTTATTCAAAAATGGCCTCACTACTACATATTTCTCTTTTGAACTTCATTTCTTGCAACAATTGTTAACTATCAAATTTTTTAACACCATTACCAGTTTATTTTAAAATGTATAAGTTACAGTATATTTTTATTCCGAAAAACATGTCAGAAGTCACGTTGGATTAACCAATATGTGTGCGCTTTTGTCCTACAACCTCCTTTCCTGTTCGCCCAAGACCTTAGCAATGGCCTGCATCCGGCAGCGAGGTAGTGGGGTCCACGGATTTTACATGCACGTATCCCCAAATGTACATGGTTAGACTTCAGCGGGTATCGAACACGTGACCTTCCAGGTGGAATTCCGAGGTCCTAACCACTAGGTTACCACATATCATTTAGTATTAGCTGTGTAATTTAACCCTGTATTTATTTTTATCTATATCTATTTAGGAAACAATATTTTGATGCATGCAGTCAATAATGGTATTATTTTAAGAAGCAGCAACGCCTTTGCAGATCGATCTATAGATGTGCCATCAAGCATTGATAGGTTCAAAATTTCAGTCATTTTTGAGTCATACTTAAATTAATCATGTGTACACGTTATCCATTTAGACCCACCTACTTTTGCGAATTATATAAAAAAAGTTCCGTTTAGAACTATACGAGCCTACTTTCCCATATACAGCAACATCAAGTTTACTATCAAGCTACCTCTCTCTCTTTCTCATTTAGCTTTCGTTCTTAATTACTTCAAAAATACGTTTTTCAATGGTTAATAAATATTCATTTTCTCTTTCATTCATTCCAACATTAATGGATTCATTCTTTCTTTTAATTATTTATTTATTCATGCACTCATTCAGTCATTCATTAATTCGATTCATTTATTCAGTCATTAGTTTATTCATTAATTCGTTTAATAATTTATTCAGCAATTCATTCACTCATTCAATTCACTCAGAAATATCCTTAAAAATCCAGATCAAAAACTTTCATCGGGCGTTTTTTTTCTGAATGAACTTCGTCTGTGTACATGGTCTACGTCATAAATTCCTTCCGTTAAAGTTTGTTCCAAGCAATTATGTCGGTTAGATCAGGATTTATATAGGATTGAAATTTCCCCGTAGCGCTAATGTTAATTTTTTTGAAGTGTTCAAAATTTTAAAAAATTGTTCAACTTAAAAAAATATTTCACGTTGAGAGCTCCTTTAATAAACTTCTGTGAAGGAATTTGGGTCTTAAGTCCAGGGTTAATATACTTTGCTTCATATTTTCCGATAGGCGCTAATGTTAAGATCTTTTGAACAGCTCAAAATTGAACAAAAAATTGTTGAAATAAAAAAAGCTAAATAAATAAAATAAAATAATTAAATGAGATGTCCTCGCGGAGATTTTTTGGAATGCAAAAATAATCTTTTGAATCGTACAATTTCTTCAAAAGTTATTTCAGACGGATACACATTTTCCCCATTTTTTTAAAATTGTTTTATATGTAGCGATATTTTTACGATACATTAAGCCTTTTTTCTTTCTTTTTTTATTACTTTTACTGGAAAGTAGGCTAAACATTGCTAGATTTGATCTTCCCACTTGATCAAAAAGAAAAAAGGTTAGTTGACGTTACGCCGCAATCAGAGCATATTGACTTATTACTGTTATAACATCAATTATGTAATAACAATTGTATTTGCAAGGTTTTGACTAACCTTTATGACTAAATCAAAAAGAATCACTGATTATGAACCACCTTTTATTATGTATACAGTTGTAGGAAACTTGAGCATAAATAGGCCTGGCAACGTACTTAATTTGCATTAGTATTGATCCGCAGTACGTGAGTAATGTTTACCAGGACGGATCTACTAGTCAGTTTTTAAAATGCATTATTGCTGTAAATGTTTACAATGTCAAATGCTTTCAATACAATAAAAATATAATATCGAACATAAGGAGGACCTCTGAGACAGTAATAAAATATAGAAAAATCAATCCAGAAATTTTTTTTTTCCTTATCATCGCATACGTATTGACTTTTATTACATAAATTCTTAGCAGTATTATTATAATTTAGGAGGACGATCATAGCAATCGATTATCCCTCTCATTAAAAGCGGTCTCGATAATTAACACTTGAAATTATGTGTTTACTGTCGCTATTAATTACTGTCAGCTTAAAGGCTTACGATGTTGCTGCCAGCAGGAATGACTAATTTACATAGTTATACTGTAAAGGAACCTAATACAACATGAATTATGCTTCCTAACTGAAGTCATTCTGTACCATCAATTAAGGTGCCTTTGAAGCAAAAGAGTCCCTTCTAAAATAACATATTTGTATTTAATTCACTTGTGGGAAAGCAATTTGTTTATATGAAAAACGCGTAAAAGGTAATTAAACTAAGTGTAAGATCGTTTATATTATTTTATTTTATACTTGAATTTATTCCTGCTCGATTAAACCGTATGTAGATATAATAATTAAAAAAATAGATACAAAGCAATAATAATGCGGTTAAGGATAATTTATGATCCCAACATTGGTATTAAAAATCACAAAACAATCTACAGTGAACTAGGTGTTCATCTATTACTTTCCATTTGTTTTTACTTATATATCAGGGTTCGCGCAAGGCCGCGCGATCGCGCGATTCCCGCAGTATTTTTTGAAATCCCACACAAAAAAGTTCGTTTGCGTTCTAGTCTGCTAGTTCCCGCAACTAGCAGACATGCGTTCAAAACATCGCGAAGCGAAACTACTATTGTAAACTGATAATTCAATACAAATTAAATGGAGTATGTTGGTTTTTAACTGCCATCTTATACTCATTAATAAAAAAAAGGATCTAGGAACCCTATTTATCATATATAATAACATGGGGAAAAGATTGACAACTTCTTCATTCCTTGGGATGATTGAACAATTTAAGACCCTTGTGAGTGCAGACTTATCTTCGTTCATTCTATTCACAGAGGACAACACCAAAAAAAGGAGTGGAAAAAGGGAATCTTCCTTGGTCACAAGGTTACAGAAGAATGCTGGTTTCTAAGATATACTGATTTCATTGAAAAAAATCAATAGATAAAATGACATATGATCAAAAAAAAAAAAAAATTAGAGGAAATATTAAATTAATTTTTAGGATTTTTTTGTAAAAATCACACATCAAAGAATTTTGATTAAATAACCAAAATAACAGAGGATCTTTTTCATGCTTAACATTTTATAAAGCATCCATTTTTGCGATCGCAAATTTTGTGAAGAATCTGTTTTGTGTGAACCTTGATGTTTATTCTTTCTTTGCTGAGCGTAGCTTAGATAATCATCTTTTATTACATAGTTTGTATTGGATCATGATCGGACAATTTAGTAATATTTTTAAAGACAAAAACAAAAAGAAATATTCCCACTTAAGTTTTAAAAATCCCACTTATTATTTTGGTCAAGGTGGGAAATCCCACCTTGTATTTTTCCCCAGTGTGAACCCTGTATATTTATATATACGTTAGCGTTTTTAGCACGGGTGGCACCTGGTGCAGTTATGTGTTGTGTCCCCCATTCCTCAAAAAAGCTCCATTCTACGCGAATAATAAAGTTAAATAAGGATAACAATAAAAATAATACAAAAGTTAACTAAATTGAAAACAAGTTCTTTATTTGTAAAATATGTATTGAAAGATTTTTAAATCTGTTATTAAATAACACTAAATACGTTAAATAGTTTTACCTTATTCGAAGAAATCTTTTATTGATGATTGTTTTGCTGTATTCGTTCATTTTTTCTAATTTTGACAGAATTGAAAAATCAGCATCTTTTGTCATTTCTGAAAAAACCATAAATGTTTTTTATCACTTTCAAAGAAATTATGGTTTCAGTATAAATCACTTGGTACGAGTCTTCTATCGGCTCTTCATCTTCGATCTCACTGGCGTCACTATTTCTTATATCGTCACGATTTCTCAGATCATTAACTTCAGATGCAGTAGATAATGAAAGGAATTCTAGCCTTCCCAGTTTCTTTGTTTCTCAGAACCGCTCCTGCACCCCACCGCAAAACGGGAGACGCGTGCTACAGAAAAAATAAAAAAGTATCTCTCTCTCTCCCCCTTGTGTGGTTTGCCTGACGGTCCTATTGTCCCAGGATTTGTCCTATTTTCCAAGACAATAGGACAAAGAAAGGTCGATCGGGTCTGATGGTACGTCAGGTTGACGGTTTAAGTGAGGGACGGTTTAGCGGGGTTTGACAATATAATATATATAAAGTAAATCGGAGGAAGACGCAACTTTGTTAACAGTATTTTTACGTGTCGTTAGATTACAAAACATAGCCACTTGTGAGAAAAGTCTGGTCTGGATATTAAGTGTAACTTGTGAATTTATATGAATTATCCGTCTTTAATCGGCATTATTTTTGGGTCTCGTGAGCATTTAATGTGGTGATAACCCTCTTATAAAATTCCGTTCCTCGTATTTAAAGTTTATTAGCCTACTTTCCCGTAAAAGTAAAAAAAATAATAACAAAGCATGAAAGAAGGCTTAATGTATCGTGAAAATATCGTTAGAAATCAAGAAAAGTCAAAAATAAAATAAGTAATTAAATAAAGATTGAAAAATAAAAAATTTGAAAGTAGGGTTTTGAGATGGGGAAAAAGTGTCTGTCGGTCTGTCTGTCGGTCTGTCGGTCTGTCCCCCCCTAATAACTTTTGAACGAATTGTCCGATTCAAAAAAATTATTTTTGCATTCAAAAGATCTCGGTGAGGAGATCTAATTTCCATACTTTATTTTTTGATTTGAACAATTTTTTGTTCAATTTTGAACAGTTCAAAAAATTTTAACATTAGCGCCTGTGGGCGAAAATGAAGCAAATTATGTAAACTCTGGGTACAAGATCCAAGTTCCAATGAACAAGCTCACTGGAAGAAGTTCTTGTCGTGAAATATTTATTTGAACAATTTTTGTTCATTTTTGAACAGTTCAAAAAAAAAATTTAACATAGTGCCTACGGGGAAATTGCAATGCTCTACAAATCCTGATCTAACGGGCCGATTTGCTTGGAACAAACTTTATCGGAAAGCTCTTATGACGTAGAACATGTACAGATAAAAAGTTCATCCAGAACTAACGAGCCTATTTTCTTATGAAATTTTTTGATCGGGATTTTCAAGAATATTTTTGAATTAATGAAAGATTAAATGAATAAACAAAATAATGAATGAATAAATGAGTGAATAAATACATGAATGACTGAATAAATGAATCATTGAACGAATCTGTATTAACCGTTGAAAAAGGCATATTTGAAGCAATTAAGAACTAAAGCTAAACGAGAAAGAGAGAGAGATAGTTTATAAATTTGAAGCTGGTGTATACGGGAAAGTAGGCTCGTATAGTTCTAGACGGAACTTCTTGTTTAAAGTTTATAACCGTACTTGTAACTTTAATTAAGATATTAGCAATATAAGCACGTTACGTATTATGTTACACATACGATGCGCGTAGCAGCGACTACAACACTGCAGCAATAATGAAATAAGCCTGTGTCACATATTCAACCTAAACTTGGGGAAGACACCACATGGTTCAGAAATAAATAAAATGAACTTAATTTTTTTTCTTTTTAATTTAAAATGTAGAAAATGACGTACTTCTTTTCTATCTTCCAAGCTACACTACACAGTATTTACAGCCACTTGATCGCTCTTTTTCCAAACCATTGAAAAACATATTGGCGACAAACCCTGAACTCCTGGATACACAAAAAGCCATATTGTAAATTGTCAAGACTTCAGTTTGAATCTCTTCTGAACGCAGCTTGGAGGAAGGTAGCCGCAGTAGGAAACGGTACTTCTGGGTTTTCAGCGTCTTTACATAAATCTTAAAATATGCAATAAAGGATTGAGTACTTTAACTCTGCCTGTGGTGGCTAATAATTTTACTGTATTATGTTATTTCTGACAGAAAACCGTTTATATACATAAAGCTACTCTAAAACAGTCCAGTTTGGAATGAACGAATCAAGCGCGCTCGAACTCTCGAAGCGATCTGAAGGAGCTGCGAAAGCAGTTTTGGGGGTTGACGAGCAATGACGAGCTGGATCTTCCATATATATATATATATATATATATATATAGATATATATATATACATATATATACCCTTTGAACCTCTTGAATAGATAAAATTTCCTCGTGACTTTAAGGATGAAAAATGCAAACTTTAAAGTAATCATACAAGCTTTATGTAGGTTTTCTGGGAAAGAAAAAAGGATAATGATTTAATTTATATTGCATGCAGACAAGGGAAAACTTTGTGTACAAAATCTTTCTTAATGTTAACCTATGAATACTACCAGAACTAATACAAAGTTTATGGCACTAAAATGAAATTAAATTATTGTTTAATATCCAATTTAAATTATTGATATTGTAATACGATTGAAACTGATAGATTTTGCTACAAAAAAGGTTAGGAAAAGTGCTGTTCTAAAATATAAGCTGTTCGAAGATTTCTTCTTTCTGAAAAACATAGACGTACACATAAAAATAAAACTAATTCATCCTTTTTACTTTGAGTACACACATAAAAGGGAATTGCACATTGAAATTTCATGTATCGTCCGAACGGGAACATTCATCTTACCCAACCTCGCAATCAGTTTCAAAATGTCACAAGCAGTCCATCTATTTCAAAAAGCCAATTCCACTTCAAATAAAGACGGACACTATGGTAGAAGTTCTGTGAAATATTTGCGATGGCGCTGACTGTTGTCTTTCAGTTCCTTTTCGGTGCCTAAAAACTGTCGCAAAAAAATAAATATATATGTCACAAATAAAAGAAAATAAAGTCAGAATATATATTTATATATATATATGTATATCTATATGTATGTATATATGTATATATATACATATATATATATAGACACACACACACACACATATATATATATATATATATATTTTGTACAGTAGAACCCCGGTTATCCGAAAAGCACGGGACCGTAAGTTTTCGGTTAATCGATGTACCATAGAAATTTTCGGATAAGCGAAAATTATAGGCAAAGGCCGTGTTTATATCCAACATGTTCCCATCTGCCAATAGAACTTCTTCGAACTGCAGAATACAATGGTTTGGCAAGTATATTAACCGGTTCTGAACTTGAAGTTGTTGCAATAAATTGTATACAAAATATTAATATTTTACATTTATGTCATTTAATATTGTACATTTTTAACCGACTTCACAAAGGAAGGAGGTTATACATTCATACTGTATGTATGTCGTTTTTATTTTTTTGTTTGTTTGTCCACTCATAACTTCGCGACGGATGAACCGATGTTCATGATTTTTTTTTTCAATCGATCGAGGGTGGTTTCCCATAGGTCCCGTACATTCGTTTGACCATATTCGATTCATAGAACAAAAGTAATAGGCAGAAATGTAGTATGTTTTTTGTTTTTTCATCCTAACTTTTGACTAAATGAACCGATTTTAACGATTTTTTCTTCAATCTATACACTGTTAGAAATTTCATCATGAAATTACGGTTAAATGACCGGCAGCAGTCTGTCCATCTAATTCACCGTTAAATTTACGGTTTGGAACATTTTTCTATCTTTACGGGAATCTAACCATTTCCAATTAACTTGGTTAAAAAGCCGTAAATACAAAAGTTTACGGTTTTATAACCATTTAAAAATGGTTTCAAAACAAAATTTTCACCGTTTTGAGGTGTAGAATCTTCGAGGCGTAGAAATCGTAAACGAAGCTTGCACGACTCGAACCCCGAATGCGTGGTGTACAAGTCTTGCTCTCTATCCACTCGACCACCGTCATCACGTAAAGCGGACGTTTATTTATCAATAAATCTTATTTTCCAACAGGCAAACAGCCTTAAACTTGAGATTTCAGTTTTTGATTGGATCTAAATTTATTTTTGGTCTAACTTTACTGTATATTGACGAAAATCATTTTATTTGCTGCAAAAATTAAAATACAAACAAGCTTCAGCAGCTCAAATTATGGGTTCGCTCATTCGCAAACAGCTTGGGAATCCGATGTCTCCAATTTTTGATTTACGTGTGTATGTGTTTCTATTTAGTATCCACTGCTTAAGCCACTTTTTTTTTTCTTCTTTTTTTATAAACACATGCAGATTTTAACTGATAAATCCGTATTCCTATCTTAAAACAATGTACGACCGGTAAGGTTTCGCAACCAAGATGGACGCCCGATTCTTATTGAGCGCTTGAAAATTAAGGTTCGTTAAACGTTCTTTAGGATAAACAGAGAATAAACGATTTTTTTTCGCAATCAGCTGTTTGAATACCATCTATTTAATGGTTATTCAACTGTTGTAATTAAATATGGTAAAATAACAATCAAATAAATGGTTATTTTACTATTTTCTTACGGAAATTTTAACCAGTGTAGAGGGTTTTCTAACTCAAATATTGTACATCAATCTGACTACATTTGTTTTTTAGAAAAAACGTTGCGGGTGAAAAATAATACAAAGTATACCGATGTTTTATTTTAATTGGAAAGGCATTGTTTGATTTTTCTTTGTTGGGAAAACTATTAATAAATATAAAAGCCATTGTTTAAAAAGTGTTTGTTGCCATTGTGCTATAATATTAAAAGCAATTACAGCAAGAGTTTGACTGAAGGCTTCTCTGAGGCAAAAATTTAATCCGATCACTTTGTTTGCTAAAATTGACTTCAAAACGGGATTTTTTATACAAATTATTAGTTTTAGTGCCATTTATTCAAAGAACGTTTGCCCTTTGATATGGATTTTTTTTTAAAAATAGAATATTTATATAGAAAATGTATTTACACTAAAAAGAATGAAATAAAATAATTTTTATAAAAAAATAGAACCGACTTCAAATTATAAATTGCGCTAAAAAATGAAAAATAAATTAATTTTTTAAACAACATCGATGTGACTTTTAAACATAGTTGTAGAAGTCGGTTCAAAATTATGAGTCTAATTACCATTACATCATTTGCTACTTCATATTGGAACTGTTGCTAATTCTGGGAAAATATATACATTTGTAATTGATTCATGATTGCAAAAGATTTCATCCGTCTTAATTTTGCACCGACTTCTAAAACTATGTTTAAAAGTCACATCGATGTTGTTTAAAACATTAATTTATTTTTTAACTTTTTAGCGCAATTTATAATTTGAAGTCGGTTCTATTTTTTTATAAAAATTATTTTATGTTATGTATTGACAATATTTTTGATAGTTATGGAAAATAACGAAACATTTGCTCTTTATGAAAAAATAATTTTAAAAAAAATCGGAGCATTTGCCCGTTAGGGAAAAAAAAACCGAACGGCCCATATTAACGCCATTTGCCTTTTCGGTTAAGCCGATTTTCGGATAAAAGGGATTCGGATAACCGGGGTTCTACTGTATATATATATACGTTTATATATATGTGTGTTGGTGTGTGTGGTAGTTCAAGAAGATAAATAATACATTTGATCAGGGCTTAATTTCCAACGAAGGTAATGTGTGGGTCACGACCATTGGCCTGGAGCCGTAACTTTTTTTGAGTTATTTCGCTCCAGCTCCGCTCCGTGCTTCGAATAATTTTAATGGATTATATTATTTATCTCCCCTACTTAGTAAATTATTTTCTTTTTATGTGATAAACATTAAAAAGTAAACCAATCGGATCAGTGGAGCACAACACTTTGCCCCTTGCTCCGCTAAAGTTTCAAGCAAAAATACCGTTGCTACACTGCTCCGTGCTCCTGCTCTACTTTATAATTCATATATCTGGTCATCACAAATTATTTTAATGCTTAACTATTCTAATTCGCCTAATTTTAAATATTCACCCATAATTGAAACAAGGTGAAGGTGCTGAGCTCTCATACAAATGAATCCCTTTAGTGTTCTTTTTGTAATATAATGATATTGTATGCTATTTTCAGCACCTTGTAGAGCGTTAAATTTCATAACTTAAATTGAAATGCGTTAGATGCAATAATACCAAGCGATATTGTAACCGTCATTATCATTCAAAATTTCGATTACGGCGAGATCATGTTTAATATCGTCCAGAGCTCCCGCTACAATATAATCACTAATGGCAGTTTCCCGGCCCGATTCGTATATCAAACCACATTACTATACTCAACAAATCCATTATTCAGCCAGGATTCCGTTACATATCATTTGGCAGAACTGTTTGTGACTCTCCCAAGTCGTTATATTCTTGTTTCCTCGACTTAATTTCATTAAAAAATATTGAAAGACGTGTGATATGATGCAACTAAAATAAATTATCATGATAATAACGCTAATAAAGATGCGTCGTAATGTTAAATTTGTAATAACCATAATATATTTACTTTTGCTATTAAATGTACGCACTGTTAAAATTTCAACTAAGTTGAATTATTTTATCGTGAAATAAACCTTTACTTTACGGAATAGCTTTTATTTTACCGTTTTTTGTAAAACGAGACATCTTGCTGTGCGATCAACTTTCTCCATAGTTTGACAAATTATGTTGTTGTATTTCAGAATAAAAAGTTCAGATTATTATCTTTAAGTTACCATTAATTTAAGTGTAACATTTTCTTTTAATACATATTTCACAAAGCTTGAGATGCTTTTAACTGTAGAATTTGGTTTGTGAGAAAAATTTAAATCGTAAAAAAAATGTTTTATAGATATTAAAAATTATTGTTTTTTTTTTCTTTTGGGAAAAGGGGGAGGAGAATGACTGTTTTAAATTTATCGCTTTAATACAAAAACATTAGATAACTAAATAATACTTAATAACCTGCGTTTTTAACTCGATCAAATTTAAGGCACATGTAAAAAGTTAAAAGTGGAGTTTTAAACAAAATTAAAGACTTTACAATTATATTTTATTACTTCTTAGGACAGGAATTTTATGATATGCCAAATATCCCTGTTACGATTTCTTTTACTTGCTTATATGTGAAGCAATTACGTTGCGTACTTCAGTAATAAATTATATTTTATTACTTCTTAGGACAGGTATTTTATGATATGCCAAATATCACTGTTACGATTTCTTTTACTTGCTTATATGTGAAGCAATTACGTTGCGTTCTTCAGTAATACTATTGTTTTTATTTATCCTACAGTTTCATCTTTTTAAATTGCTTATTTACGCCTTTTTTTTTGGGGAAAAAATCAAGCAGTAACTTAGAACATGTAGCATGTATGTGTGTAAATGAATTTTATTTGGCACTTAACATTATGCGATAAAAAATACTTTCGGGACTTGCTAAAGGCGAAAACCAACATGCAAGAATTTTTCAAAGTTGATATATTGTACCAAGAGTATCTTAAAAAAATTGTATCATTATCAGTATTTTTTAAATTTATTTTCGTTTTATTTATTTATTTATCCACAGGTTTTTTTGTTTTTTTTTTGGTTTTCCCTGTCTAATGATAAATTTTGTTTTATTTGGTCCGAGGAAAAAAAATAATAAGTTAATCGCATTTTTTTTTCATTTTTATTTTAAAGAACCTTAAGCAAATACACTCTATTTAGATAAAAAAAAAGGTAGTTAAATGAAATTATGATAATTTTTTAAAGTAGATGCTTCAATTGCCCTCATTATCTGCTACATGCATAAATGAGTATGCGAAAGATTGAACATTTCAATTTCTTTCTCTTTCCTAAATGCGTCAGGCATACCTTTTGTTTCGAAAACCAATCTTCAGAAAAAACACTTATTGTTATACTTTTCTTTTTCATATTTAAAGGAATTTTTTGATAAAATTGTCTAAGTTCCAACACATTTTTTAAAAAGAAAATTGTTCTTTAATGAGGCAAAAAAATCTGTAATACGAAGGAAACAATATAAATAATTCTTCGAAAGAAGAGCGAGTTCTTTTGACAAAATAAGTTCAGCTTGGACACAAAGAAAAGAACAACACTTAATATGTAAAAAGTAAGTACGCACATTTTTTTTTACCCATTTAATCACGTCAATTCCGAAGGGTTAACTGTTCTTAATTATGACACAAAAACGTATGTGATTTTGAGCCTTTTTTGTGAACTTCATTGAGTATGGTAAAAGCTATAGGGAAAAAAATACATGTTTTTCAATTTTTTTCATTACACTGCATATTTTCATAAACTGTCGCTACACGTTATTCATTTCTTTTCTCTGTAAGTGTAAATATTGCATGTAGTGTTTTCCTGGAAAAAGGTAAACATCATTAATGGTTCTCATTTTCAAAAATCTGTAAAATATTTGGCTGTTATTTTCCCTATTTTTTTCACACACAGATGCATTATGATGAGTCGAATTCGTTTGCACATCAACAACATTTTGACTGGCACTGTCCTAGATACAGACTGACATATCTTTTGAAATTAACAATCAACAACTTGCGTAATCAACAACCGTGAAATGTAGAATTTCAGAAATATTAACCAGCACAAATACTAAAATAATGACTATGATAAGTGAAGGAGTTAATAAAACGTTTTCCTTTTGAAAATAAATTTTAATTGTTACTCTAAAAGCCCTTAATTTTACGAGGGTTAAATTTTCGCAAACCCATCGTAATTCCAAAAATTTAAGCTTCTCGAAGCACTTTATTTTTTCCACTCAAATAATAATGAAAAATCGAAAAAAAAAAATGTACTTTCCAAAATTAAATGATTTATTGTACAGTTACACACTTTTCTTGACAACTTTCTTTTTACAACTATTTCTTTAATATAAAACAGTAATACAACTAATAGAACGCACTTATATGTACCTGCTTCCTATATTTATACCTGTTTCTTCGAAGCCATTCAAAATCATCTCATGTTTAGCGTCAACACCGCTAAATATGTGGACAAGCAAAGAAGCGTCAATCGTTTCTTGGCCAAGGTCAAAGTTGAGGTATAGGCACCACGGTTAGTTTTTAGAGAGATGGGCAGGGGGAGGGAACAAAATTTTCTGCCAGAGGAAGTTTCTTTAAAGGCCTTATGCAAAGGGGTTCTATTGCGTAAGGTTGTTTCGGGATTTTTCAACTTTCAGTTCTGTTCATATAAAATCGCGAAATTTTCAGCTCGCGAAGTCACCAATATCTTCATTTTCCCGAAATGCGTTTACAGATTATAATTTAATTTCATAAAGTAATTCAGACAATAGATGTAATATGCTTTGTGAATGTTTTTAAAATGAGATGATGTGGTCGCCAGAAATTCAGTCTGAGAAGAAAAGAACAAACAATAGTGTAAAGAGGCACTTATACTAGAGAGTGGGAGTAAAATCACAGGAAATTCGAATATTCAAACAAATCTAATTATAGCATTGTTAGTTAAAAATAAACAGTATATTTGGCACTCAGGAAACAGTTTTTAATTCCTAAACTCAAAAGTTTAAATTGGTGATAGCTCAAAAAAATTTAAATTTACTAAAAAACCTAGTTTACTTTAAAACTTTTTTCTTTTTTGGAACTTGATATACCTTGTTTTTTCTTCTTTTTTTTCTTTTTACAATTTTCGACTTTTTACGAATTAACGCACCTGTATGTTGCGAACTTTGGCTGCGACAGTAAATTATAAATCACCTATATAATAATAATTATTGAACGTCAAACATATGCCCCTTTAAATTGGGACTAATGAGACACAGTTTCACACGGCTGCTTCAGGCCGATTCAAAACGAATTTAAATTTTCAAAAGCCACAGCACTAATAGCATATGTTTGCATCACTGGTCGTTTTTTTATTAGTATTATTATAAAATGAGATTACGATTAATACTTTAAATCAATTATCCCTTATACATGGTTTTCTGTTCAAAACACTGTTTTAATTTTCTTTTTGAAAATCGAGCAAAGCATTTATTTTCAAATAATTTACAGAACAGTTCTTGGAATACTTTATGCGAAAATATCTTTCTCGCAAAAGGGAGAAAAATGTCGGAGAGGAAAAGGTGAAACAGCCCGATATAACGATTGAATAAAATATTCTGTCACCTTTAATGGATGTGATAAAAAATCAATATTGGAGACTTTTCCAAAATTTTCGATTTAGCGAAACGCGTATTGAAAATTCCATATTTTCTTCGCGATATTCCATTTCGAACGGCCAGCGATAAATAAAAGTAAGTTGCGTTTTTTAAACATTTTTGACATATTGAAAAGAAAGGGGCATTTTAGGGTTCCGTTATCATTTTATTTCAATTTATTTATTTATTTTTGCTTTGAAATACACACACATAGTATCACACAAACACAACCGCACATGCACACTAAACCACACACGCACACAAACACACACACACGCGCAACCACACATAGTCATTTGGAGTAATTTTGATAAATTCTTCTATTTTTAACTGATCCACTCATTTTTTAATAATGTTATAGAATGTATTGGCCTAAAACTAAGGAAAAATTGCTAAAGTGTAGTGTAGTTATCAAAAACCTAAGAAATAATAGTTATAAAAACCATTTTAAATGAATTATTAACCGGGTTCAAAGTTTTCCTGTCACTCAGAGTAACGTTGAGCCTCGTCAGGAAAGTGACTTTAAGAAGAATTAAATAAAGACTAGAGTAAACGTATTACAGTTGTGCAACTTCAAAAAATCAGAAGAAAAAGAATCTTAATTTTTTTTATTTCACAACATCACATGATTTCTATAAGCCTGCAGTGCATTCTATAGTGTAAATATCATGAATTTCAACAACTTCCAAAGGTTGCACCAAGTTCAAACCAGCACTCAAAGATTGCTTCCAAGCAGTGACTTCAGAAGTACTGGATGATGGAATTATCTCTGTACAGAGTTGATAACTTATTTCTTAAGGTTAAGAGTAAAAAACTAATTTTATGGAGTATACAGCAAAGAGTAGCTCTGCACTTTTCAGTTTTGGTTTTGAAGTCAAACACACTAAAAACTAGGAAGCTGTGCATAGTTACCTCGAATGACTGCAGTGTAATGTCGTGTTTTGTAGTGAATAGCCATCCTAATGCCTTTCACATCGGCTGCAAAGAAACGTTTTCACTATTACCAATTTCAGATTTGCTCTTGCATGTTGCACTCCAATTGTCATGTGATGTTTTATTTTCGTCAATACAATGTTTTTTACAGGTGTTGCCCTAATTCCTTTCTCTGATGGTCCTTAAAAGCACTCTGCGGATGTAATTAAAACATTAAATAACACAATAGTCTTATATATATATGTATATATATATATATATATATATATATATATATATACAGAGAGAGAGAGAGATGGATTAGCAGGAAGGCCTACTCACCCCTTCAGAGCAATATCGCACCCCGCTAAAAACTACGGACCCCCCTGTAAACAATCCCCCCCCCAAATCGGCCAAACAGTCTACTTCGCTGTCCCCAAAAAGCTCTTGACCCCCAGGGCCCATATGCCCCTGGTGGGCATATGGGAATATCTGTAAATATATAAATAGTTAGATTTTATATATGCATATAACTTTTATAGATTATATATTTATTGCCTGCTTTAAAATCAATTATTTACGCAATGCATATTTTTACGATAATAAAGCCGAGTTTTCCTTATAAACCAGTGGACTAAAAGCTTATTTCCATTAAAGAGTTCATTCTTGCCAATATAGTGTGAATAATTAAACTATTTATTATTTTTGTATGCGTCATCATTGGATAAACCTCCATAGCAGAAACAGGAAAAGCGTTCTGACTTTGAGAATGAAGCACAAGTTCTTTTTGCTACTACTGGTGATGATGACAGCTTAGAAAGATGTCTCACAAAATAGAGAATCTCAAAAATATCTTCAAACACAAAAAAAAAAAAAAAAAACACACTGGAAAAATTTATTTTAAACATTTTTTTTTTAGCATTTCAACTGTAATGACTTTTATTGCATAAATTTCTAGCATTATAATCATAATGTATTGAGTTAATCAGAGCCGAATAATTAATTGATTACCCCGCCTACTTGAAACTGTCTGGATAACTAACATTTGATATTATGTATTTACATTACTTTCAGCTAAAATTCTCATAATATTGCTGCCAATATCAAGGGCTAATTTACGTAGTTATACTGAAAAGGAACTAAATACAACATAAATTATGCTTCCTAATTGAAGTCTTCCTGTATCATTAATTTTAGTGTCATGAAAGTAAAAATGTTCACCAAAATAAAATGTTTGTATTTAATTTACTCCTCCGCAACGACAATTTTTAACGTCATAAACACTTAAACGGTAATTAAAGTATGATTCATCATTTAAGTTCTGTTAGTTTTCACTCGAATGTAAGCTTGTGTAATAAACATTTGTAAAAATAAAGGTTTTAAATTTGAACCAAAAGTTATGATGAAAAACATTTAAAAAAAGAAAAGATAAGAAACAGACAAAAGAGAAGCAAAGTAATTATGGGTTTATTAAATGAAAAAATATAACTTACATGACATGCATTAGCGTGAAAAAAAATTGTAAAATAAAAGTACTTTTGCAGAGATAAATAATGCACATTGATATTTTTGTGGGTATTGACATTTTTATTAGTTAAAAAAGGGAGAATTTAAATTAACCAGTTAATCTGAATTATCATTCGGTATTTAAACTATTTCTAATTAGAGTCTCTTAGTTAACTGTTTGGACTGCCCTATGGCTTCGACTGTGATTAATTGAATACGCAATGGAACACAAGGTAAAGCGACAACAATATTTTTTTTTAAACTAGACATATGTTTTGATTTCTTACGAAACTATAATTATATACTCAACCTAATAAAGTGTGCATTTTTCATAATTTCTTATATATGTGGTGGTAATAATTGTATTAAGTAAAATTTGACAAACTTTTACACACATAAGAACCGATTCTACATCTACGAAAGTAAAACTAGACATGAGTAATCAAACAAGAAGTTCACTAAAATAAAGATGTAATACCAATAACGTGTTGTTGTTGTTACTAATCCCCCTGGCATAGGAAAGCCTACTACCAGGTCCAGAAGATCATTGATCCACTGGCTTAAAGTGATATGCAGCATCATTTTAGAGCGAGGAGCCACGATGGCTGAAGACTGACTTGACCTCAAATTTTGTGGTCTCTTAACTTTGAACCAGATCTCAGATGAGAGACCGTCACCTGGGATTGGCACCCCCAGAGGTATCGGTTCACGTGGAGGATTTTTGAGCCGCGACCTGTTTTCCGAGCACCAAATCCCTTTAACGTACACGGCCTACAGGAACCGACCGCGAGAGGTTGAGACCCTCCCAAACATTGACCCAAGTCAATAGTGCTTCACTCTCGGTGTTCTGCGGGAACCTAGCTTCTACCGACTGGTCCACTGCGGGACATTTAGTCATCTGTGGATTTGCTATTGAGAAATGTATTTCTCACGTACGATGATGAATTTTTTTGGAATTTTGCGACGAATAAACACTGATGTTTTTTTTTTTTTTTTAATTTTTCAATACGGTGTTTCCGTTATCGTTGTAGATATTGTTATGGTTGAAATCGCTTTTGATTTTCTGTCGGACACTTTTAGCGTAAAATAGTTATTTTAAAGGACAAAAATATTTTGTAAGAAATAAAGAATGCATATAAAAGTATATTACCAATAAAAATAGTGAGTAAATAAACAACACAAATAAATAAATGAATAAAACTAAAGGAAAAGCTAAATATGAACTGGCAGTCTATTTCGAAAAACGAAAGAATGTGTCAGAGTGGAGATGAAAAGTAAACAACTGTTTCATCGTATTCCTATCTTTAAAAAAATACTGAATCACGAAGAGGAATATGAAAAAATAATTTTAAGAACAAAATTTCAAAAAATGTATTTTTGTAATAAAAACCTAACGCTCCAAAAAACGAAAATGCAATACCGTGATTTAAAATGTAAGGAAATATTAACCAATGGAAATTTTAACTTTTTTGAAGTGAAGACGCTATTGAAACTTGTCTTAAAAGTGTCAAATATTTCGACACTGACTCGCAGTTAAAACGAAATAAAAAGAGCCTAGAGTGTATTAGAATATATAAATGCTTATGTAAGCGCAATCGAAAAATATATTGTTATACGTTTTTAAAGGAATCACGGAATAAATTTTGCCTACTTTTAAAATACAGTTTTTAATCACACTACTTAATTGTTTGTTTGCATAATCTATAGGTTATTAGTTTCATTTTTAAGCTCCGAAAATATGTTTATAAGTTTTTTTTTTTTTTTTTTTTAGAAAGCACTGTTTGAGGGTTAATATTTTAATTCATTGGCCACTGGAGGACAATAAATCATTTGTTTTCTGTAATTACTAAAAACCACAAATTTACTACTTTATACATACATATATAATTAAAGCTTAGCTCATAACGACACATTACGCACTCTGTATAAAATAGAAACAGTTAATTTTTCGTATACCTTATAATGAGTAAAATGTACAAACAGCATTTAGTTTATGTACGGAAACTGAATTTATTTCCGAAATAAAATAAGCAACATGCTTGTTGGAGCACGATATTGCCAGACTGTTTAAGTGTTATAAACATTGCATAGTACACTGTAAAAAAAATCCTGTACAAGTTACCGTTTTAAGACGGCAGTTGGGTTGATTGTGGAAAACCGTAAATCCGTAGTCGCAACGGTTTTTTACTGTCTAGTTATTGCCGCACGATAAATAACCGTTGTGACTTCGAGTTGGAGCAAGGCCAAATTGTATAAGGTATAGTTTATTGAACTCTTTGTGAAAGCCAAATGGCAACAGAAAAGAAAATGTTTTAGTTAGGCAGTTGTGAAATCTACGCTAGGTTGTCGCTTATCGCACTTAGTCGTACCGGTTTTTTACCGTCTAGTTATTGCCGTATGATAAATAACCGTTGTGACTCCGAGTTGAAGCAAAGCCTTATTGTATAAGATATAGTTAATTAAACTCTTTGTAAAAGCCAAATGCAACAGAAAAGAAAAAGTTTTAGTGAGACAGTTATGAAATCTACGCTAGGTTGTCGCTTATCGCATTTTTTGTTGTTAATTATATGTTTCTTTCTCATACATATGTATTGGCTTTATTACAGTAAGTAAACTAGTACATTTCTTAATAATCCCTTATACACAACTTTTGTATTCTGTTGACCACATAAAATTCTCGAAGTATCATTTTCTACTGACATATTCGGTGGTTACGATGTTATTTCTGTGATACCTTTTGCAAGAAATTAAAAATAATCTGGTTTGGCTGATGGATATTTGCAATTTATAAAAGATCACAAACATTCAAATTCAAAACGTGAAATTCCTAGTGTAGTAGACCATCAAATGTTACTTATCGTCAGTATACAGTAAGGTATAGTGATGACGCTTCAATTGAGGAGATGTGCACGTGAGCGTTAGTCCCTCGATTTTCAGCTCAGTGTTAAGGGTCAAACTTTTGGTATGAATGACAATTTTATTCACATAATTTACGTTTTCAAATTGGAGGTCGTAATTTATCGTTATTTTATTAAGTCTTATTTTGTTGTTTATCAACAAATGAAGCGAAAACGCCAGAAAATTCAAACTCATTTGGACAGCCAAAGAATTTGTTTTGAGTGATTTTGTATTATTAATATAGTTTGCAGATGTCCCGCAGTTTACCAGTCGGTAGAAGCTCGGTTGCCGCAGAACTGAAAGTAAAGCAACATTGACAGAGGTCAGTAATTTGGTAGGGTTCCAACCTCTCGTGGCTGGTTCCTGTGGGCAGGGCACGCTAAAGGGCGCTTGATGCACGTTAAATCCCTCGTGGCTCCAAGGTCCACCAAGTGAAACAATACCTCTGGGGGTGCCAAAGCCAGGTAACGGTCTCATCCGGTTGCTGGTTCAAAAATTAGGAGTCCTCTCGAAGGGACGGATGTCGGACTCCTGCTTATAAGGATACCGTTAGACTCAGGAGCAGTCACCCATTTTTCTTCTCTTCGCGCGAGGACGCGACAACAACAACAACAAATTTGCAGTTAACAACTTCATCACATATAGGCATTTGATTTAATATTTCTGTTTTTTTTTAATCGCCTAATTTTGAATTAGACCCCTGATGAGAGACCGACATCTGAAATTGGTACCCTAGAGGTATCGTTTCACTCGGAGGACTTTGGAGCAACGACCTATTTAATGTGCACCAGCTCCTTTTAGCGTACACGGAAGACAGGAACCAGCCGCAAGAGATTGTCACCCTCTCAAACGCTGGTCTAAGTCGATGTTGCTTCATTTTTGGTGATCTGCGGGAACCGAGCTTCTACCGGCTGGTCCACTGCGGTACAATGGACACGTATAACGCACAAATGCATGGAATCGTTATGAGACACATCTTTACTTTAGTACTCATTATCTGTTATGCAGTTAAAAGTTGTTCTTCCGCATTCATACATAACACACTTAAATGAAAAAATCACATTTTTGTCTGCATAGAATATAAGAAACAGATTAATTCTGTTTTTTTTTCTACAAAATGTTTTCATCCAAAACTTCTTTTCTGTATCTGAATCGCTCGAGAATTTAAAAAAAATATAGTTGTAAAGAATGTTATGGAGGAAAAGGAAGTTCTAACTTCTCTTGAGATCTCAAGAACGTAGGAAAGAAAAGATGAAAGAAATTTTCCAGCTAAGAACTTAATCATTAATCGAGAGCACTTGATGAGTTTAAGTAATGCATACTTTTGTCGTTCTCGTCTATTAATGAATATTTTCTTTTCAGTAAACCCATGGTCCTTGTTTAAAAAATATTATATTTCAAAAGTAATGATTAAAAAAGAAATAAATAAAAATAGAAAAAATGAAAGGAAATGTTTGTACTTTCAATACATAAGATGTAGATGTTTTGAAAATCAATAAATGCTGTCTAAAAATCGAAAGGTTGAACAATCGATTTTTCTCATCTTAACTAATCAGGACAATTTTTCTACTGACGAGTTTTCTAGAAAAGAGTTTATGTTGCATAAAAAAAATGTCAAAACCTAATGGGTATCAAAAGCACTAACAAGAAAGTTTCAGGCCCCATGAGTTTACTCCTGGGGCCTGCAAATTGCTTGTTAGTGCGTTATTTATTTATTTGTTTACGAAAGATGTTTAATTTTTTGCTTTTAAAGATTGGACTTTAGTGGATTAAAACCTTTTATTACATAATATAAATGCAATACTATAATGTATTTTTTTCTGTGAAGACAGCCAATTCAGGTAATGAAAAATTATCAAGCAGAAAGTTTTCATACAACCAATCGTTATTTCAATGTATGTACAAAGTAACGTAAGTTATTTTAATTAACATGTTAATTGTGAACGCCGGGCAATATATTAAGAAGTTTTTTTTATTATTATTTCCAATGGCAAGGCGGGTTACATTGAGAACGTAAACATGCATAACTAGTAGAACATGTACAAGTACAATGCAGATCAATGACCGAAGTCATTGTAGCCCCAGGCAGTCTCTACCTCTCCAGTACAGGGCAGTATCGGCGTCAGCAGAGCCGCCAAGTGCCCCACATCGACGCAGATGAGCTCTATTCTCCCAGGTCGCATAATGAACAAAGAGGGGAGTCAAAAACCCCAATTCGATGGAGATGCTCACTCAGGCAGTCATATCCTGTCACCAACCGGAACAATGCCACTGCCTCACGTCGTGGGAGATCGGGTATGTTAGCAAGGTCTTCTCTACTCCAGAACTTGAATTTAATCCTATCTTGCAGTTGAGATTCTAATTTCAGCTTCAAAGTTCGTTTCTAAAAGAGCTTTTTTGAGTGATAAGACAGTCCGGAGTCACTAGTTTGCTGTAAAACTGCACCTTTACGTGCGAGAAGATCTGCATGATCGTTCCCATAAATGCCGCAATGGCCAGGGATCCAATGCAACTTGATACGTTTGTTTTCGCTACTAATACGACGTATTTACTCCCGGCACTGCAGGACTTCAACAGATATAGGAGCCCCAGCAAAACCAATTGCCTGTATGGCTGCGTGCGAGTCCGAAAGCTGAACAACCTTTTGAAATACATGTAGAAATTCCAGGAATTGCTCTAAAGCAGTCCGGATGGCCTCCACTTCGCCATCGAAGTCCGTTCTGTTCCAACCGCAGAAGCAGAACGAGAGAAGAGTCTCGAAAAAACTCCAGAGCCTGCAGAGCCACAGCATACAGAATATGACCCGTCCGTATATACGTGTAACCAGTTTTCCTCTGGATATTCAGTATAGATTAGATCCAAGGCACAGCACCTGAGAACATATATATATATATATATATATATATATATATACGTATATATATTTATATATATATATATATATATATAAAGAGAGAGAGAGAGAAGTTTGGCGTTAAAAAAAATCCACATGAAATGAAAAAAACTTTAGTGTAATAATAGGAATCTAAAGAATTATTTATGTGACATTTTTTTCTGATCTAAATTTTAACGGCGAGACTAGTCCTCACAAATGTGAAACCGTGGGACACAAATAACAGCGGCATTCACTACTACTTTGATTGCAAATATGGAAACACGCATACGCTATGTGTGTTTTCGTGACATGGAGTTGCAAGGCTAATTCATTTGATCAGCCTAATTCATAACCCCAGTCCGTGGTAGTTGTAGACACGTATTAGCACGTGGTTTGAATGCCTGCATATATTAGGCTATGTATAGAAAACATTTATAGTAAAAATTTCTTAAATAAGAAAGCAAGTATAGTACGAAAGCGTAAATAGTGCAAAAGCTTCTTGAACAAGTCGTTACAAGTGACGTGAGCTGGAATTATTTTCGAAGTTAATTGCAGTAAAACGATTTGAGCGTGCATATTTCCCACTTAACTTGCCAACTTTTAACTCTTAAAAGCATTTAATCATGTTAGGACTAACAACTTAATAGAGAGTTTATTTGATGGCAAGCAAAGTAATATATTTACGCAGCAGACAATGTTCCTAGTAAAAATAAAAATGTTCTCATGAATGCAATTATGAGAACACTTTCATGATGCAATTTTCTTCCTTATTTTTTTTTTCCTGTACACAATCGTTCCTGCAAACCTCATTTGCTTTTTATTCTGCTCAACATTAATGCACTACGACTTATTTTAAAGATTTTAAAGGGCATCACTCCATGAAGCTCACGCTTTCCATACACCGTCATAACGGTGTTTACTTGCTGTAAACGGAAGATCTCTATAAGGTAAATCCTGGTGAGATGGTATGGTCGGAGGGATGGCACACTTGAATGTTTGGAGGCAAGGGGAAGAGTGAGCGCAACGCGATTCCATGTAGTTGTACAGCCCCAACAGCACAGTGTCTACTTGAAGTCGTAAGTCTTTTTTCATCTGAAAGTGTTTGATATAACATCGTATTTAGCCAACTTTTTCGTAAAAATTAAATAAACATAATCTATCGTAAAAATATAGAAGAAAATAAAGAAAAGTCAAAAGTAAGTGAGGAAATGAAATAAAGATTGAATAAGAAATAAAATTTGAAAGTATGGTTTTGAGACGGGGAAAATGTGTACCTGTCGGTCTTTTTGCCAACCACAATAACATTTGAGAGCATTGTCTGATTCAAAAGATTTTCTTGCATTCAAAATATTTCGGCAAGGACAACTCATTTCTATATTTTATTTTTTGATTTGAACATTTTTTCTTTCAATTTTTAACAAACATTACATTTTAACATACATGAACATAAGCCGATGGCTACTCAAGGGATATTTTGCATGCGCATAATCCTGCGACATGGGCTCATACCTCTTTCAGCATCTTGGAAATAAATTGACAGAAGCAGGATCGGACCTGCGAACTAACGGTGTACGAGGACCACGATTCCACCGTGCGGTTCAATAAAAACATTGTATAGGTGATTATAACAATCCATAAATAAGAAACAAGCTATTATTCGAAGCTCGGTTACTTGTACTAATTCTGAACCAAAACTGAGAATATGACTCTCATGCCCAAAGGATTGCTTCTCAATTACATTATTTCACTACAAATACAAAAAAAATGCTCTGATCAGTAAACTACATGCATAAACTCGAGTACGGCATACCTTTTTTTGTCCGTATCTCTACACGTTTTGTGCATAGAGTGTCTTATGAACGAGGGTTATTGGACGAATTTTGATATAACAAATTTGATAGTTCCATACGCACTGAACTCAATTTCTTTCCTAGAATCATCTTCAAACATCCCACCACATACATTATCTTTTTCACTAATAAACTTGACTGATTTCATTAGAACTTTCCAGCCTTCTTTATTTTGCATATTATCTTTTTCTTTTCTTGTTCTTCTTCTTTTTTTCCTAAGACCAGTATTTATAAATTCTAGATAGAATCCATACAGCAGAAACCATATATCTTTTTAAATCTAAACTAAAATAAATTTACTAGTGTGTCGGATGAAAAGTAAAGCTATATTAAAGCACAAGATTGTTTAAATAATTGTATATGTAGTCCTTAGTTTAATTAAAAACTTTTCTTGAAAGAGAATTTTTAACAGCTGTTTTGTAGATGATCTCAGTGATATTAAAGCTATTTCAGTTTAATAATAGTATGTGCTAATGGGGTTTTTTTCGTATTTAATAATTCAAAAACAACTGAAAAAGTTTGATAGACAAAACCTTAATTGAAGATCACCCAAATAAAGATTCAAATTCATACTTTCTGTATGAAGCAATTAAAATCAAACTAAACGATATATTTGGTTTGAAAATTAAGTGGTAATTTATTATTTTGACGAATTTTGTTCTCAATTGAAAGGACATAGTGTATTTTTATACTTATTTTATTATAATTATATATATTTGGATGTGAAAATATTCAAATTAATTAACATTTAATTATATAATTAAACTTTTATAAATATTCAAACGAATTTCTAACGAGCAATAATAAGAATCTAAAGAGCATGTAAAGAATTGAGAAAAAAAAGAGGGAAAAACCCTTGTCTCTTAGAAAATGAAACAAGCAATATGAATGAAATCGCTGAAGAAAAAGAAAACTGCTTGCGTGTGAAAAAAGAAAACTTTTAATTAAGGAATTTCCTAAAGTCATTTGAGTTAATTGCAAGAATTATGAACTGAAAAAAATGTGGTTTCTATTATTGAAATTTCATACTTTTTCTTTAATATGGAACTGTTAAAAATGATTTCTACAAAAAAGGAAGCAAAATTAAAATGTGGTTGTTGTACCGGGGAAAATTTTAATTGTACATTTTTCTTATAGTTGTGCAATCAGTTGTGTAATTAATCCTCGCATTTGAATGTAAATTAAATTGCATGTTTAAAGACAAAGTATAGAAATAAGATAAACATTTGTTAGCGTACAGCACAATTGAAAAAAGAAAGGTATTGTCTATTTAAACCTTTTTTTCTTTCTTTTAACATCTTTGCGCAATATTGGCAAAAAAAAAAAAAATCTTACGAAACTGGATACATTCAAAATAATGTTTTTCAAAGGTACCATCAAAACTTCGTGTATTGGTGTATAAATATTGTGCACCAAAATATTCGCATAAACGCACCCATAACAGTGTCGTAAGGTTGATACACATAGGTGGGCAAGGCTATCTCAATATTTAAGGAACTGGATGAAGTATTGCAGAATCAATGGTGAGAAATTTAGAGTAATATCTTAGAATTGTGTGAGAGAGAGAAATTGGAAATTCATAGTAATAATAATTAATAAAATATTTTAAAGAAATAATTAGCTCCTTTTCTACATTAATTTATGATTTTTCACTACTTGAAATAGCTCATGTAATAAAAGAAGGAGTTTGCGTTTGTTTGTGGCTCGCGTTTCAGGAAAACTGTATGTCTAGTAGAATGGAATTTCGTATGCAGCCATAGTTCATTTCGTAGTTATGAACCTTGGAGCCCAATTTTTTAAAAATTGATTTATAAAAAAAAAAAAAAAAAAAATATTATTGTCTAATATATTTTTAGAATAAAGAGCTGATATCTATAATATTTGTTCATAATTAAGAAGCACTTTATTGTTTGATGTTGCAGCAATGCTTTGATAATGCAACCTAATTTAAAATGCATCAGCTCTTTCACTAATTGCGTAAACAATTTGCGAGCTATGAGACAGAAGCCGATGGCGGCTGCGAGTAACTGAAAGCTAGCGATAAATTAAATTATTTCAAAATTTAAAGTACTGAAATATTAAAAATGTAGAGAAATAATTAGCATGAAGAAATGATCTTGGAAAACCATGAGTCGTGAATTAGATTTATTGTAGAAACATTTCGGTGTTCTAAAAGAATAAATGAATATTGTATTATTTTTAGAGTAGTTACATTTCTTTAAAAAACCCATCTAATATTTTGAGTTATTGAACACGTTTTGCAAAGTTAAATTATTTTAATAAATTTTTCATACTACAATTTGGTAATATATCTTATCCAGAAACTGTAAAACACCACAAACGTTATATTTAATTGCACACGAAATTCGATGGTAAATGTTTGCTAATTTATTAATGCTTTCTGTATCCTTATGACAGCTTTATTTGTCATGATGTGTTCGTTATTCATTTAGGAACAGCCCATAAACTTGATTAAAGACAGAAGTAAAAAGAGACACATTATCTTTCAAGATATGTCAACATTCATCAGAAGCAATTTTCAGAGAAATAACCAAAAATAAACTGGTAAACACCAAAAATAAACTGGTATCTAAAACACGGATATTGATTTATTTCCTTATTTCTTTTAAGCTTTGATGAATATTTTATTTTGTGCACTAATTAAGGATTTTCTTTTATGTCTATGCCTTTTTTTTAAAAAATTCAACAATGGGGGGGGGGGGGGGGGGGGTTGACAAGATATTGCAAACAGAGAACTAAAAAACCTGCTTCGTGTAAATTTAAATCCAGCGATTTTACAGGGTTTTCTTTCTAAAAATATATTTTTCAAGAACGGTCCATATTTTCTTAAAGTTAAAGGTAATAAATAGAGACAAAAGTGATAGTGAAAAAAAATATAATTATTTCTGACAGCAGCAATTATCTTGACATTTTCGTTTGACGTTTACTATTTCATTTTTTGCGCATGTGTACTTATTCTACTTTTGTGTATATTTTCTGCGTTTTGTATGAACTAAACTTTTGTAGAAATAAAATTTCACGTTAAATTAAAGCACAAATGAGCATTAAAACGCAGACATATGTTTCGGGATCGCTTGGAATCCCTTTTTCCAAGCGAAAAAGGGATTCCAAGCGATCCCGAAACATATGTCTGCGTTTTAATGCTCATTTGTGCTTTAATTTAACGTGAAATTTTATTTCTATTACTTTGCACAAAGTTTAATCATTACTAAACTTTTGTATTTCAGTACAATATTTATAGTTCGTTTACTAGTAATCCAAATGTTTAATGGCAGCATATTAACCGTAATTATTCTTATACGTAACTGTAATTAATTTCAGAAACTTAAAATTATAATGGAACCTTTTAAGACTCCGTAATAATCAAAGAAATGAAAGTTATTCTTTGTGTGTATTTTAAGAGATCAGCATCGCATTCACTAACTGTGTTAAAGTGCTTTAAAAATACATGTTCGTGTGCTGATTATTTATTTTAACAATAACCGCAAAAAATCAACATTAGCGCCCATGGTCAAAAATGAAGCAAAATAGCAAATTATGTAAAATCTGGGCCAAATTCCTTTGAAAAATGTTTTTGAAGAACCTCTCGGCGTGAGATATTTTTTGATTTGAACAATTTTTGTTCATTTTTGAACAGATCTATCATACGGATTTGCTTGGAACAAACTTTATCGTAAAGCTGTTAGGCAGTAGAATATGTACAGATAATGAGGTTCAAAAAGAGCAAAACGAGCCTATTTTCTTAAGGCGTACGTACACACTTGGACTTTTTTTTTTTAATTCTCACTTTAAATATAATATATTTTAACAGTAAGCAACTGGTGTATGTGTAACACCATTTCATAATAAAAAAAACTTTAATGAGCTAATTAGTAATTAATTAATTTAGATAATGTGAGCTAATTAGCATGTTTTTTAAAACGCGATATCTTAAAATCTAATTTGTCTAGACACACAATTTCAATTGAAAATTATTCCTAAAACTATTCGTCACGTTTTGTGCCTCCAGAAAGATATTAGGGACAATAGTTTTTTTTAAATAATTTTTTTCATTACGGATAGACAAAAAATCAAAAATTTTCACGAAATTTTGACGTTTTAAAATTCACTAAAAATTTATTTTTAGAATAATAACCTAGATTGAGGGAGACAACATCTACTGTACTATACAGCACATAATGATACTAAAATAATTATGATAGGTTAATTCATTGGTGAGTTATCATATTTGTAACAATGCAATATATTGCAAAAACGCGATTCTTCAGAAATTGAGTTTTAAGTTTTGGAAACATGTTTTCATAACTTCATATGAACAAAAGTGATAAAACAGGTAGTACTTACAGCACTAAAATCTTCCTGGAACATAAGTAGGTCCTTATTTTTCAATTTTTTTCTCCTCTTTTTTCTTTTTAATGCCTCGCAACTGCTTCCTCCTCTGTTTTTGAATGGGTGTCGACTGCCGCAAACTTTCGCTAACTCTAAGTTTGTCCCTATTTTCCACTCCATGCAACATGTAATGTCCAAGACTGCATTCTCCTCATAACTTCCAATTCAGGCCTGAATCCACTGTTAAAGTGGAGAACAGCATCAAAAACTGAAAGCTTAACTGTTTCAATTCTGGCAAACTTGATTTTGGGGCATCGTTTCCAAATTAGAGAGTGGAGGCACTCATTCACATTTTGTGTTTTTCCGTGGAGGCATTTTTGCAGCCTTTCGGGGTTGGTCAACCTTTGATAAATTGGTTTAATATGCTTCAAAAGAGTTAGCGGAAGTCCTCCTTTATGCTTGTAAGTTATTTGCTTTCCCTGAGCTGCGGCACGCTGATATGAACACCAACTGTCACTACCTTTTGGGCATTTGGTGTGGAGTGGATGATCCTCTTTCGCACTCAAATGATAAAATGTACTCCAAATTGCTTTGAACATTTTTGAAACTGATCCAGTGTTATTCCGCAATGCAAGGCCAAAATAGTTTTGCATTTTGTTTATTTTGGCGTCGGTTAACTTTCCTTTGCCGCCAATTCCTTTCACTGTTTTTTTAAATTTTCTCAATGCAGTCCCAAGCCCTTTTTGGTAATGCCCAATGCACTCTATTTTTTTAATTTCCTTCCCATCATATGGGTCTAGCTCACAGACGGCGGAATAGCTTTTGCTATCTCCGTCGCCATAAAAGTCAACATACTCGAGTAATCTCGTGTCAGCGGAACGCTGAAAAATTCTCCCAGCACCGATGGCCTCCATGTTCGTAGAAGAGCCATGGTAATTTATGGAGCAAACGTGATTTGCCTTCCATCTTTGTTATTTTGAAGACGACTTGTCTTCTCTAGACCACTTGCGGCACCCAATGCAGTCCTTTGACATCACTTCTACATCGAGGACTTCCCCTGTGTCGACAGAAAGCGATATAACTACTCCATTTACTGATGAGTGGCCTCACTTATGCCAGCTTCCGTCCATAGAAACTCCCTATTCAGAAGATCCCTTAATTTCAGCAACTCGATGCGCAGCCATACGCATGGTTTCTTCAACAAGTGGCTTTACAACGAGAAGTAGTGCTTTCATGTGTTTACTGTATGGAGTCTGATTTGGTGGCGGAGGCATGTTCATAATGCTCATGAAGTGACTCGGTTCTCTGTGGCTACATCCTAGCTGTCTCATGGCATACACTAGCCGTCTGTTAACTTCATAAAACTGACCAATTTTTTTTTTGAGCTTGGACACGAAACACTAAGATAGTCAGAGTTGTGGCAGGCAAGATTTAATTTTACACAGCATCCCATATTCATGCCGACATTGCTTTGTACATAAACATTATTTGTTAAGCAATTTGGGCAGTTTAATAAATTGAACAATCCATTGAGACAATCCGGTTCAATAAAAAAACGCTCTTTTAATGCATCATTATCGGTTTTAGAATCGTTAACATTGTCCAATTTAATCTTCGATGCAGACGATTGTTCCTCTTTACTTTCCGTAATACATTCAGGTTTTACCTTTTTATGCTGATTCCCAAAGAACTTTCTTTTCTTTGATCGACTTGGGCGACTCGACGAACCCATTTTTAATCAAAATAATTTTAAAATCTAAAGCCAAAACACGCTGATAGGAAGAACAGAAAATAGAACACGCCGGGTTAAAAGTAAACAAACAAAGCTCAAATCAGTTATTTTAACAGTTAAGTACTGTTGCCAAACGGAACAAACGAAATAAAATATCCTTTAAATAAATACTTCTTTGCCAAAATTACAATTTTCAAATAAAAATCTAGATAGTTCTGTTAATTTACATTAGGCTTAGGTATCGAAACGTAAATTTTCTGTGGCAGTACCTCAAGAAAAATATTTGTAACTCGAGAAATACTCCGAATATTGACAATATCTTAGTATTATTGGAAAGCTGAAAATCTGGAGAATCTTTTTAAGCAATAAAAAAAAAAATAACGATATTTTGGTCGATTTTCGCGATTTCAAGTGTGTATGTATACCTTAAGAAATCTTTTGATCGGCATTTTTAAGGATATATCGGAATAAATGAATGAGTGACAGAATGAATGAATGAATAAATGAATGAGTGAAAGAATGAATAAATAAATAAATAAATTATTGAAATAATAAGTGATTAAATGAACGAATACATGATTGAATGAAGGTATGAATGAATGAATAAATGAATGAGTGAAAGAATGAGTTAATAAATAAATAAATGAATAAATGAATGAGTCGAAGAATGAATGAGTAAGTGAGTGAATTAATGAAAAAAGTAAATAAGTGTATAAATACATAAATGAGTAAATGAATGAAAGAGTGATTGAATGTGTATTAACTGTTGGAAAGGGTGCATTTGAAGTAATTAGCAACTAAAGCAAACTGAGAAAGATAGAGAGATAAGAAAATTATAAATTTTAAGTTTGTTTATACGGGAAAGTAGGCTCGTATAGTTCTAGACGGAACTTCTTGTTTTTTTTATATCAGTACGACTACAGTGAAATTATTAGTTTTTTCAAGAGAAAACTCGTCTTCATTTGATGGTCTCCATTATCTTCTATCTTCTAAAGACGATTCATTCTTCTTTGACATTTTATACGTCCTTTGTCTCACATTTCGTCAGATGATTTCTTCTGTTTTATTCTTCACAAGAACTCACGGACTGTGAAATATCATTGGTTCAATTTGTTCCTGAAATTTGTATCAAAAGTGTTGAACTTGAAAGTTCTAAATTTTACATTGAATGGAAGGCGTTAAAATTAAATTCTGTGTTTTATTCGTTCGTAGTTTTCTCCTGCAAGTAGATTCCCAACTACTACAACAAAGATTTTCCTATTTTTTTATGATTGTATTTTTATCATTATTTTATATATTTGATGCCAGTGTACGGAAGGGGGTGGGGATTTCTGAGGTACTAGATTGAGATGTCTAACGCTGAAACGGATTATTAAAAACATATATCATTATTATTGCGGCTTCTTCTCATTAACGTTTACTTTTACCTTATTGACCTACTTTATGCTTACTGAAACATATGATTAAAAAATATATATCGCACGTTTAGTGACTAATCAATAGTAGCCAGAGCTGCCAACATGTTTCTGCTGCAACATGTTTCTGAAGACAATAGTCTTTGGTTTTCAATAAGCATCCCTTTGCACTCAATAACTCATATCAAAAGATTTATATTACAACAGAATTGTGTCTATTTATTCTGAAATATTTCATTACATACACTGCGGACAATTTAAACTGAAATAAGAACAGTTTTGATGCATTAGTAAGTATTGCCGAAATGTTACCAGTAAATTAAATTTTATTTCATTTTCATTTTTTTTCTCACATAAGGTTTAACTTTTTAAACCTAATATGAGAAAAAAAAATAAAGAAAAAATCTATATCTATTTTATAAAAATCTACACCATCTATAATGCACCAATTGGAATATTAAATGTTAAGAAAGAGTGCACGGAAGAGCAAACGTCTCATATTTACAAAAGTGAAGGAGGAAAAAGAAAAAAAAAACTGCACGGAATGCATCTACGATAAAGAAAAAAAATATTTCCTCATACGCTTATCTTTAAAAAGGGTTGATTCAATCACAAAGGAATGTAAGAAAATAAGAGTCGTATAAACAAATTTCAAAACTTTCATTTTAGCATAAAATCTCAGTATCTGAAAAAGCAATAACGTGATTTAAAATGTTTGAAAACACTAACTAGTGGAATTTTCAATTCTTTTGAAATGCGAGAGCTGCTAAAACTTCTCTTAAAAGTGTCAAATATTTTGACACTTTGTCGCAGTTAAAGCGATATGAAATGGAGAAGCTAAAGTGACAGAATAAAGAAACATTAAGGTAAAACTGAGATAAATTATTCTGTTACTTGTGATTTTATGTGCATAAATACAGGAAATTTTAATAATTTTTATTGTTTAATTTGTAATTATCAACAGTTGTATAACAAATAAATTAATGAAAAAAAAAAAAAATTCATTACGACACAACAGTTGTTTACAGAAAAAAATAACAACAGATAAGAAATATTGAATTTTGCCCGAGAAAAAAGTATTTTTATAGCATTTACCCTTTTAAAGTATTTCATGCAATTTCTTTTAAAGTTATACACTTTTCATCTCTCAGAGATTTGTTGGTGATAAAATTTTCCGATAAATTCAAAAAAAAAAAAAGTAACTGCAGTGGAAAAATTTATTGCTTTTTAGAAAAAGTACTCGGCATTTGCCATCTTGTTAATTTGGGGACAAGAACTGCTACATCCTTTTATTATTTTCCGCTTGCAAACGGATTGGGGAAAATAAAAGCATTATTTGAATTGAACAGGAGTTTTCTTTCTTTTTCATTACTAGAAAAAGACTTAATTACAGGACTACATTTTGCTACAGGTGTTTGCAAACTCGATTGAGTAGAAATCTTATGATGTCATTAGAGGTAGATTTACCAATGCAACAATAGCAGCAAGTAATTTTAATCACATACAATTAATTTGGATAAATCTTTACTGCAAATACCAAAAAATTGAAAGTTTGAAGATGCAATTGGAAGACGAGAGACCACATGTTAACTCCTGACATCACACAAAAAGTCCTTAGCACGGAAGTTACGTGGCATTCTGTGAAAGCTGTGTGCTCTATTGTATAAGGAGTTCAGTTTCAAGGTAAAAATATAAAGTGTAGTTACTGCATTTTTAATCAGTCCATAAGATGGAAGTCTGGGGTAGCAATGCATTTTCAAAAGTATCTGAAACCATGCATGATGTTAACCAATCGAATTCTTTTGGAGATGGAAGTTCGAAAACTTAGACAACATTACTGGAAGCTATGTCTTAATGTAAAAAAAAAGAATATATGGTCCGAAAATGCTTTCAATAAAATTGAGGGAACTAAAATCAATATTAGGACGAAAAGCTTACGCTGACGGTAGAGGACTACGCATCAAAATTCATAGCATATTCTGGTAACACAATCATCCAAAAAGACCTGAAAATGTAAAACAGATAAAAATCCATCAATAATTAAAATTCACTTAAATTCTTTGTACTGCTAATATGGTTTCTTAATGTATTTTATTAATTACATTTTCAAATTTTAAATTTTTTCGTGAAGTTTTGGAAAATAAATCAATGTCTGAGATAATTAAACTTTTCAAAATTACTTTTAAAATACTTTCAGAAAATAAATAAGTGAATAAATTATAAGTCTTCAGATAAAATATATTTGTATTTTAAATGTTTACACGTGACTCCATCAACTTTTCTTATTGCTTTATAAGAGCTACTTTTAAAAACATAGCACTTTTAGTTTTGTGAAAGCATTCTTAGAAGACTAGCGTTTTTCGAAAACTTTTAAAACTTTACTTTTCAAAAGTAAGTATTAGAAAAATTGAATTACATGCTCAAGTAAAATATGGTACTACCACGGTGGTAAACGAAAATGTTATTTAAAATAATTAAATTTAAAATATGCATTAAATGCATTTCAAAAATAAGTTAATTTCTAATAAACGCAGAAGCTCAAAGTTTTTTCTTCTAAAAATTTGGTATGAGTTTAAAAAATGCAGATCTGCTCTTTCTTGTATGCAATTATAAAACCGTGCACACAACCTCGGATAAATGTAAAGGCTGACTAAAATAAAACGTTAATAATACATATTTTTTGGTGAGGATATAAAGCACTTAACTTTCAGAAAATCTCAGAAAAACTTTACTACCTTTCTAAAAAATCTTTTTTTTTCTTATGAATTTCACCTTGTTTGAAATATAAATAAAGAAACTGCCAAAATTTTATGCAATATTTATTCTACAAGATTTTGATGGTGTTCGAAAATAAAAATGTCTGCGTATAAGTGCTATTAGGGGAACACGGGGCGGAAAGGGGAACCGTGACGAAAAGTGGTAAGCCTTTATAGATATCATTCGAGAGACAGTAGGTTAAACTACTTAAACAAACTTTAAACATTTAAACAACCATTTCGCCATTTTATTCGAGTTCTTTATACAGTGCGCATTTTCTTTTTTTTTTAAAGTTTTGTAACAAACTTTTTATTGAAGATTTTTTTAATCATATTTAGTTAAATTTTCGAAGTTTGTTGTTGTCAAAATAAATTTTCATTGTAATGTTTCATTCAGTAGACTCATTCCACCGCAAACTAATGAAAAACAAAATCAAGTTTACAATCCCAAACGTCACTCTTTGCTATTTTAAGTTATGTATCATTTTTATTTGAATCTATGTTTTACAGTGATGAATTACTAAGTGATAAAAATCCTTTTTTTTTTTGTATTTTAAGGCTGTTCTTACAATTCTATAATTCCAGTTATACATAATCTAGAGTTAATAATAATTTAACTTTGTGAAAGTAAACAGTTATAAACATTCTCATTGGTTTACAGTTAATTCTTAGGCTATATAAGCTTTGTTTTTGTTGTTTTGTCTGCTTCATTTGGATGTTTTGCATCTAGAAGCTCCCTGTCGCATTGAAAAAGGGATTCCAAGCAATCCCGAAACATATGTGTGCGTTTTAACGCTCATTTGTGCTTTAATTTAACGTGAAATTATATTTCTATTACTAATCTAGAGTGTTGCGTAAAAGCTACAGAAAGCGTATGAAGATAATGGATATGCAATTAAAAACCTTTCATTAAAAAAATATATATACATATTTTATCAAAAATTCATTTTTTATTGATTTTCTTTTTTTTTTTTTTTTGGGTAAAAACATACTGATTGTTTAAATTATGAAATTATATTGCTTTTTGGAAACATGAAAAATGAAAGGGAAAAGAAAAGTATTTCCGGAAAAATACCAAAATACATCTTCAATTTCGAAAGGTATTCATAGATTCATATCAGGAAATGTAGCACGTAGGGGAAACTCGGATAAAACCGGGTAGGTGGATAAAACCGGGACCCAGCAGTTTTAGCTTGATTAGTATTACTATTTGTCAGAAAACGCTTGAAACTTGTTGCAAACAAGCGCCATGTTATTTGAAGTTGAATGAAAGGCAGTGTTGTTTATTTGTTTGTCAACGCCGATGTTTTGAAAATTTCGAGTGGAAAAGTTTTGATTTTTACACCACCGATTTCACTTTGTAGTTTCTAATTGCTTAGAGATTTATTTTAAGTAAGTACAACATCTGATAACAAATTTTTCAGCAGTTATTTTATTATTAAACCAGGTTTTTCATCATGTTTGAAATGTGCTAAGCCGTACTTTCTGATTAATGGCGTTGTCGGATAAAACCGGGACCTTGGCAGTCGGACAATATCGGGTAGTACCCGGTTTTGGACGACCTTATTTTTACTGTGTGAAATATAAATAGTTTAATTTGTAAAATATAAATTTTAAAGAATCATCTCATAAACGGAATGAAATTAAATCTTTATTACTTTTTAGGAGAGACTTCGTATGAATATAGGCTACTATTTTATAGTATCCCACTTAGTACAAATATAAAATTAAAATTGTTAACATTTAAAATAAAAATTATTTTTTAAAAATTAAATCGTGTTTGTCAGTTTATCCAAAAAATGTTTTTTCTTATTTTTTAAAGTAGGGTAGAATGAACAAATTAATGCTTTTACAAATTTATAATGTTGTTAGAATAAAAATTTCCCCCATAAAAATTAAGGCTGGTCGTCAGTCAATTTCCGAATTCAGCTCACTAATGTTAAGTCTATGGGCGTGTAGTGCATTCGTATTTTTTAAAATATCTCCTCGCGAAATTATTTAAAAAGAAGACATCTTTTAAGAAGTCTACACAGAAATAAATATTCAAAAATACAATTTCCCGAAGAGATATTTTTAACCCACCTATGTTTCTCAGTATAAGACGGATATTGCACCAATTTATTGTTATAAATAAATATTTCAGTAGTAAGGCAACAGCATTTTTTAAGTGTTCCTAAACATACCCGGTTTTATCCAACCTGGTTGGATAAAACCGGGTACTTTTATACTTACAAAAAAAATTTATTTATTCTCCAAAATATTGTTCTTCCACATTGAAAAATATTAATTTAACTAAAGAACTAATTTACCATTCAAATAGAAATTTAAGCAATTTTATTCACTTATTTGCTTAGGAAATAAAAAAAAACACTTTGGGACCCGGTTTTGTCCGACTTTCCCCTACAATCATTACTATTTATATTCTAGGAAGAAAAAAATAGCAGGGAGAAATCTCTGCAAAAGTGATATTTTAAAAGAAACTGAAACCCATAAAATCCATAGTTCTGAAGTTGACATTAATGTATCGTTTTATACAGCAGCGAATACGTAACGTTAAAAAAATCCAGTTATCAAGAAAATAAAATGATAAAAATAAGACATTTTAAGGCTTAGACAAGAGTGTTCGTAAAATAAACGTCATTTAAGGAGGGTTAAAATAATATTTTTATTATTCTTGCTGTTGTTAATATTTATTATTTATAATTTATTGTTATTTTCAATCATGTTAAGCGAAACAACTTGCGAATGACTTTAAAGAAGAATATATATATATATATATTTATTATCATATTCGTTTTCAGGAGTTGCGTCGAAGATAAAAAAAATTTTGTATGAACCAGAATAATGGCAAATATAAAGCAAATATTTTAATTCAGATATTAAAATCGAGAGAATGACCTTAATAAAGATCATTTCGGGGTCATTGTGCCTTAAAAGAGATCTCTTTCATTTTCAAAGACGACATCATAAGTACACAAAGTGTAATGACAAGTTTTTATGATCAGAACGACCAGTTTTAAAACAGTTATAAAATTCTTCCGAAAGGAAGTCATTAACTATGGTTATTTGCGACAATATTACCATCGGCCATCAAACATTTATTGATATTTTTGATTAGTTTCTCTAGAAGATTATCATGAGCAAACAAGGATTTACATACCTAAATGATTACTGTGCTTTCATAAAGGATCCGTTTGAAACACTCACCTTTTTTTCTACGCAAATTATCTATAGCTGAAAGTAAAAACAAAGAAAGCAAGAGCACTAAGGTAAAATATAAAACGCAGAGTTCCATTATTTTAAATTTGTAAGCTTAAAAGACCAGAGTAAAATTATATTTGCTTTAAAAAATATGCATAGTTATATACGTTTAGCACATTGTTGCAAATCTGAGCGTTTTGAGTAAAACAAAATAACAGACAGTTCCTTTAGAGATAAAACTCCATATTCATATTTACAAATAAAACGCGAATATGGATTGAAGGCTTTAAAACACTTTAACATTCATTACTAGGGCTGTTAGAGAGAGAGGTGTCGGCAGAGGTTCTCGGTCAGGATTGAAACTGTCCGCAATACATATGGAATAAAGCTGTAAAAACTTTAATTAAAACCACTCATAAGAGCAGATTCCTCTTTAGGGGAGAAAGGGGTACATTAGAAGACTTTTTACCAAGCACATTTTTTTTCCACCCTTAATAGCTTTTTATGATTTGAAGTTTATTTTATGTTGAGCGATATAGCATTGGTGATTCACGTATATCTAATCAGAATTCTTTTATGACCTAAATATGTAAAATGGGACAAAATATTTGTCCGTAATAGAGAAATGTCTGCAAAATAGGGTTTTTTTTGGCTCAATGATTTGCTGCCGGGGAATTAAAAACTGTTGTTACTAATCCCCCTGGCAAAGGAAATCCTACCAGGTCCAGAAGATCAATAATCCACTGGCTTTACGGTAACTATGCAGCTTCATTTTAGAGCGAGGTACCTCGAGGGCTGAAGTCTGACTTTTACCTCAAATGTTGTGGTCTCTTAATTTTGAACCAGATCCCAGATGAGAGACCGTCACCTGGGTTTGGCACCCCCAGAGGTATCGGTTCACTTGGAGGACATTGGTGCATCGACCTATTTAACGTGCACCAGCTCCCTTTAGTGTACACTGCCCCTTCAGTTGTCACCCTCCCAAACACTGACCTAAGTCGATGTTGCTTCACTTTCGGTGTTCTGCGGGAACCGAGCTTCTACCGACTGGTCCACTGCGGGTACTTTAAAAACTGTGTTTGTGTGTTAAACACGAGTTTTACTAAAGTAATAATAATAATAATAATCGTAATAATAGAGCTGTGCCAATATGACTCGAATTGTCCGATGCATGGGAAATATTATGAAAATATTAATTGCACTGCAAAAAAAATTGCCTGAAAAAACATGAGAATCTTCTTTAAATCATTTACCCGGAGTCTGACATAAAATTATAGTGAACAAAAAACAGGAAACTACAAAGTCTTCAAAAAAAAAAAAAAAGACAGAGAATGAAAAAGCAAAGAACAATCCGTAAATTGATAGCAACGTATAATGTACTGCAATAGTGGCGTCATCTATGAGTACGCAGAATTACTATTTCGGGTACACAAAGTTGAGTTCATGGTTCTTGTACCGTAGGCCGCCAAGTTGCGTCCCGAGTTGAGAGGACTTTTCTCCTCCAACCTCCTTCCCTGTTATGCCGCGTTTACACGATGCCAGTTGAAGAGACAGTTGTCAGGGCCAATTGTCTCTGGATAGTTGGGGGAATGTCATGACCAGGCTAGTTGGAAGAGAACCTGCTCACACTGTGAAAGTATTGGCATGGCAGTTGATAACGAAAAAGGGCAAAACAAACACATCATACTTGACTGACACGAGTGAATTGGCACAACACAAAGCAAATCAACTGGCTGCAACGTTCATACGGCGCCAAACGGCTCGACAACTGTGATTCAGAGTGAAGAGGTCGTCACTGGGCCCATTTCATTGTCCTCTGTCTACTCCTCGAGACAACTGAATTTCAGCACAACTGGCGAGGCAGTTGGCTCGCCAATTGGCCTGAATTGTTTACACGTAGCCAATAAGCTGTCTCCAGACAATTTTCTCTTCAACTGGCATCGTGTAAACGTGGCATTAGGACTAGGCCTCAGGGATGCCCTTCAATGTACACGGCGACCTTCCAGTTGGAAATCCGAAGTCCTAACCACTAAGTTACCACTGGCTAGCTGAGAGGACTGGCTAGGGCAAGGCTGTTAGCAGGCGTTGAAATTATATCATCATCATCACCTAGATTTGCAGATGGGCGATCAGGCCCTGAAGGGGCCTTTTACCCGGATATCCTTTGGCAGGAGTCAATGGTATGGTCATCAAGTGCCCGAAGGCATACATCTTGGTCCCCGAAGGGCAGAGAAGGGAAAGGTAGGAGAAAAAAGATGAGCCGGGGCTCGGTGAAACAAAGATCGTCAATTCCTCTCGTTTTCGTACTCTTGAAGGGCTTTCTTCAGGAGAGTCAGTAAGTCATTTGGTCGTTTGTGGTTGGGGGCTTGCATCTGAGTGGGGTATTTTCTGGCTGGCGCCGTTTTCTTGGCAGCTCGGTTCTGGAGGTGTCTTGGGCAGTCTAAACTCGTCGCCGGGTGCGTTGCGTGGCAATTTGCGCACTGCGATGGGCCTTCTTTTTGCTGACAGTCCTTGGATCGGTGGCTGCCTGCGCAGTATTTGCATCGCTCTCTGATGTTGCATGCGTAGGAGTTGTGACCCCACCGCTGACACCTGAAGCATTGGGTGGGGCCATTTCTGCGTCTCATTTTTTCCGTCTTGACGACGAAACCGTCTATAGTGAGGGGTTCTCTGAATATTTTCAAGTTTTCTTCAGTGTGCGGCAATTGCACGCAGAATATGGGCAAATGTCCATTTTTCCCGCGGAATTGCTTCATCTGGAGAGGCTTCCTGTCTTGTGCTGTTAATTCTTTTTCCAGGGTTTTGGGATCAAAGTTGGTTGGGAGTCCCTTTAGAATAACTTTGATGGGCGGGCATTGATCGAACCTTGGGGCGTAGTACTCCTTATTGCACTCTTCGGCATAGCGCATGACCGCTAGATGTCCGTCTTCAGTAGAGGGGTACACTTTTACTTCGTCTTTAACAAGCTTAATTTCATAGTTTTCATTGTGTTTTTCCTTTATCTTAGTTAATGCGAGAGCTGGATTACCTTCGTTTATGATGACTACTGGTCTTCTCTTCAAATTTTTTGGGGGAGGCTTCTTATCCTTTTCGTTGAGTGCTTCGGTGAGTCTGCGTACCTCGGAACGTAGCTTAACGCATTCCTTTTCATTCTTTTCAAGTTGGTCTTTAAGGTGGGAGATTTGATCCTTATAATCGTCTTCCGCTTCATAGGTAGCAAGCTTGGTGCTGACTTTGACCAGGGCGTTAGCGAGGCTGCAGTAGATTTGGAAATCGTACAGGTTGGTTTCATTCCCTTCATGTGCGTAGTCTCGGAACCAAGCTAACTTGACTGTGATTACCGCTTTGAGCATCAATAAGGCTGTATCACTACTCTCTTTTTCGATTCGACTTTGCAGACGAGGCCAATCATGTAACTTGGTATCAACCAGTTTTCTTCCAAATGCACAGGTGGCGTAGGAGTCGTTCTCCTCGTCCGGTGCTGAGGCCGCGTTGACGCGTGTTACCTCGCCGGCCCTGAGAAGGGCCTCGGCACTTCTGTCCGCTGGACTCGGGGCTTCCTTCTTTAGTTTCTTCGTCTTCGACATCGTTGCTTGGAACGTCTTCTTCATTTTTTCGAACTCTTCTTAATCGTCACCAGCAAGCCCACTAATAAATCCGTTGAAATTAAGGTGTGCACTAACAATATATCATACACTTGACAACTTTTAAACTGGTAATCACATATCGCAAGTGTTATTTATACATTTTTTTAAACTGGTGGCCACATATCTCACACGTTTATTTACACATTTAAGTGCAATTTTTAAACTGATATTTACAATTCTCAAGTGTTCAGTCTAACCTAATTTAAGTTTTCCGGTAATTGTGTAGAGAGCAGAGCTCTCTATTGAATGTGTAGTAATCTGTGTATGAGATTTAATTTTATGTATTGTAATTTTATTGAACTGTTTTTCAAAAAAATGATGGCATACCTAATATATCTGCATTGCAAACTACTGCCGCATTCAAATTCATATCTATATTGGTGATTTATTGATCAGAATATTTCCCATCAAATAGGCTCTTTCGCCCTTTATTTGGTAAGGTTATTACGTTTTGCTCTTATTTAGACATAACTGAACCATTTAACGATTGTGGCTTGTAATTGTTGATCATAAAGGGTTGTTCACTTAATGCTTATGTCAGTAATGATCTATAATACAAATAATCAGTAAAAATAATATTGTATCACGATGATACTTAAATGTTATAACTGTAAAACTATTCTAGTGCAAAGTTTCGATTTTCGATGAAATTATTTTCTGCATTTATGATTGGTTTTAGAATTCTTATTTTTTACCTTTATATTCTAATAAAGTTTATAAAATATGCACTTTATTTAATAGTAAATGTATTTAAATGCCCATTCTTCCAGTAATACTATAAAAATAAGCTTAATATATTTTTAGATTGTAGTTAAATAGGTAGACTTTCATCGCAAATAATTATACAAAAATCAAAGTCAATGAACAGAAAGAAAAAGAAAAAAAAAACTATTTCTTAAAAACTTCTTATTTTTAATTTTCTTCATTAATTACTTTCAAACCATTAATTTTTGGTATTCTTCAACAAAAGAAATAAGAGAAAAACAACTAAAATTTCAATAACGCAAACCATTTTTTCGGTTCATAATCCTTGCAATTAACTCAATTGACTTAAGGAAAATTCTTAATTAAAACTGCTTTTTTGCATGCAAGCAATTTCCTTTTTACTTTTGGTCGTTAAATTTACATAACTTATTTGATTTTTCCTAAAAACTTCCCTTTCTTTCTTGAATTTCATTACGATTTTTCTACTATGCTCCTCAAAAAAAAAAAAAAAAAAACTTCAAAAGCGAAACGAAAATATGCAAATCCGTAATGAATATAATAAAGAATACATTTTATGTTCATTTTCAATTTATATTAATAAAAGCATTCGTAATTATTCGAGCACTCGTGTAATGTGAATAAAAGCATAACAACTGGAAATGAGTCCTGCCAAAAATTTTTAATGCGCGGCAAAGGGTTAAGTATTGGAGAAAATATAGTAATATTATTAATAAAGGTTTGAATTTTCAACTAAATCTTTACACACGTCTTGAAATTACAAACGAACCTTTATTTATTGCATGCAAATCCTTGGAACATTAAAATATTATAGAACAAGTCCTAGAAGCTCTAAAAAGACTTAAAACTTCCCAGTTTTAAATTACTTAACATAGACTTTACGGGAAATTTTAAAACTGAAATAAATCTGGTTATAAGTCAAGTTTTCTGTAAAAAATATTGCAAAGAACATTTAAAAAACGGTACTTAAAAATTGTACCAAAAAAAAAAAATGCTTTTATGAAGGCTATTTTCAAACGCTAAAAAAAGTTTCGACATTGACGCCCAAGGGTAAAAATTAAACATTAGCATCTAAAGAAGCAAATAATGTTTTTACACCAAAAAAAAAACTATTGTAGAGATTCTAAACGTATTTTAGCTTTATTTTCTTCTAAGTCAGGGGGGGGAAGGAAAGAAGTAAAGAAAATTTCGAGTAAAAGCCATGGTATTTTTACCGATGCAGGAAATAGAACTATAAGAGATTTTATTTATGGTATGCATCAATTTGAACTTTTCTTATTACTATTATCAACTTTTATTTTTTTTATTAATACTTTTCAGTTTTTTTAGCAGGAAATTAAAAATAAATAAATAAATCACTGCAAGCAATTGCAATCTCCAGTATGCCATGTCCAGTATTGAGGACGTTGTTGTTGCAGTATTGTATACCAATTGGTCTTTCTTTATATAAGTGTTTCCTATTTATCTTTGAAATCTTATATTGGTAAGATTTTTTTTCTCTAAATAGGTTCATCTTTTTTCTCTTTTACGTTTGTACACTTAAATAAATAAAATAAACTTAATATTTAAATTTTATCGTTAAAAACATTAATAGCTAGTAATTTCTGAAAAATAATATCTGGTAGATTCAGAAACTTACCTTCATTGTTTCTATGATAAGTTAAATATATACTATGAAAAAAAACCTATTACTTTTTTGAGATATTCATTTCAAAATTTAAAGATGGATCTTTGAAAACATTGGGAGTCTGAGTCACATGAAAGAGGAAAGAAATTGTAATAGTTTGATTTTAAAGTACGGGAAACGAGGGTTATTAAGTCCGGTTGGATTAGTGTCCACGCGCGAAACGAGGATGAGAAACCGTCGCCTGGGGTTGGCTGGACCCCCCTGAGGTATCATTTCACTTGGAGCACATTACCAGCCTCACGAGATTGTCCCCCTACCAAGCACTGACGTCGGCCGATGTTGCTTCTCTTTCGGTGTTCTGCGGGAACCGAGCTTCTACTGACTGTTGCACTGCGAGACATTTATTCACGTGTGGATTTGTAATTGATGAATTTTTCGGAATTCTGCGACAAATAAACGATGATGTTTTTTTTTTTTTTAAATTTTTCAATGCGGTGCTTCTGTTACCGTTGTAGAAATGGTTATTGTCGAAATCGCTTTTGATTTTCTGTCTGATGCAAGGATGCCAAAGTTCTAACTAGATGCCCCTCAGCACGTTTTATGCAAGAATGAGCAAAACACAAATAAAATAAAACAAAATGTATGAGGGCAAGGGTTCACCTAATAAGTTTTTTATTTTTGTAAATTTTTAATGAAGCACCTCGTTATTTTGATCTAGTATACAAAAATAATGACTGTAATTTTCAGATTTTTAAGCCACTTTTAAAGGGTCGCTACAGCTGCCAAAATATGTTGAAGAAAAATAGTTAAGAATACTTTATACTTCAGGACGTTAATTTTTATTTTACACATATTTCATAAAGTGAAAAATTTAGTACACTTTTGGAAATAAACAAACACAGAATTACAAAAGCATATTACTTTAGGTTACTTTTTACAACAAAAATGAATTTTTACAGTAGACATATTTTTTCTTGGAATGCTTCACAAACAGTAACAAGAATTGACTTCGTTCCTTACCTTTTGCATTATGTTCGTTGCCCTATCATCAGTGTGTCGGTCTCAGCTCCTGATGAATAATCTAAAACTTTTAATGAATCAGCTTATGTTTTATTTGTATTGCCAGATTTGCCTTCGTTCAACTCTTACGACGTTTTGTAGAAATTCTGATTGTACCTAAATCGTACAGCCAGGATTTTAAAAAGCCTTGTTATGCTTAGCCAATATAAAATTATACACACTCTTTTTTTAAAAATACGGCTGAATCTACTCAGGATCGCTTGAAGAGATTATGTCCTCTTGTTTTCAAAGCATCAACTATTTTTCTTTTTCATTTCTTGAGAAATATAGTCATTGAAGGTCATTGGCCATGTCTCTCTCCCTATAGCAATTAAATAATAGTCAAGAAACATTTTCACTTCCACTATGTATAATATAATTTTTTTAAAAAATCAGTCTTTAGTTAAGCAGTTGTTAATAAAGCCGTAAGTTCTCGCCGAAAAGGTTCGATGAAAAAACTTCACCTTGTTTTACCACTAACCAGCAATTTAATCTATGCTTAAAATTTTGTGCACGTTGGAGAGGCCAGTACATCAGAAAGGCATCAGTAATTAAATTTATTTTAATCAATAGTATCATTGTAAAGTATTCAAATGAAATTCGCACCTCTTCTTCCACTCCAAGAAGGAACCCCGAGCAAAAAAGAACATCTTGTTACAACGGCTATTCTACAAAAAGCTCTGTGACTCTGCATAAAAATTGAAGCTTTAGTTTACGCAAGCCGGTTTCAACTCCTGTGCAGTTGGTTTCCGCTCATAAAACGAAAGGCAGCGAGTAAATATGCAAGTAGAATCTGGTGAGTGATGTCACAAGTGTTGTCTATGCTTTGCAGATGTCAAGATATATGCAACTTCGTTTTGAGTTTTGAAAACTTAATAAATATTTTAGAGCACCTAGAGCCAAGGCTCTTTAATCTATTAGATAATACAATGAGATATAATATTTTAATCATAGAATACGATTAATAAAAGTTCGAAGGAAAAGGAAAAATATAAGAAAAATGGTGGGTGAGTACACTGGATTAACCAATCATAGGAGAGAAGTCCTTCCACTCAGAGACCATTCAAGTCCTTTAGCGATTTACTTTAATATATATATATATATAACTTGGTAGCCCTGTAAAGTGTATGACATGATCACACAAAATAATGAAATAAATAGGCTATATAAGGGGATCCGTTTTATGGCAAAGAATAGAAGTTTTTCACACTTACAATAATTATGATAATAAATTTTCGCATTGAGCCACACATTTTGGTTTGTTTTCTTTATAAACATTTATATGTCCAATAGATATGTCTGCCATCAAATAAAAATAACTATAAAATCTCATCCATCATAGGAGGATAAAAGTCACCAATCATGTTAATAGAAGTCGATTTTTTCCCATCAAACATATAGCGAAAAAATTCAGTTGTAGTATTTTCTTCTTGAACAAATAGCAATTTTTTCGCAGTAATGCTTTAGGAAATGAAAGTTGATGTAGGATATCCATTATTTATAGACCTGTGGATACGTCCAATATTTTTGGCTTAGTTATAAAACGTGAAATGAAACAAAACTATTCCGTTTCCTTTATGATCCAGATGGTGCGATAATCTATGGTTATTGGTTGCATTTTCCCTTTAAATATCATAGATTATAGAGAAAATTATGCAGACATTTTTTAGTGAAAAACATCATTTAAAAGTTAGAGTTTAAGTTAATACGTTGTACAGAATAGTTGTTGAAACGTATAGACTCATTCACATAAAAAGAAAGAGCATGTAATAGATTAAGTACAACAAGAAACTAATAATTACATTATTGAAAACTAGATGGCTTTTAATCAACATTAACTCCAAAATGCTGGGCAACAACGTCCTTAATAATCTTACTTTTAAGTTTACCATCGTTTATTGTGTAATTTTTTTACTTTTGTGCATGTAGTAAGCTGTCAGTTACAATGTTGTTTTGCATAAACAATTTAATAAAAATATACTATGGTTGTCTTGCTTACTGTACGCAGCGCATACAACCTACACTGCAATATTCTACTGAGTCACATATAACTCATGTCTTCCCCGAAACGACGTTTAATAATAACTTAATTGTGCAAAATACATAAAAAAATAAATAAAAACAAGAAGTTACGTCTAGAACTATGCTAGCCTACTTTCCCGCATACACCCACATTCAAATTTATAATCTAGCTATATATTTTTTTTATCTTTCACATTTAGCTTTAGTTCTTAATTACTTCAACTATACCTTTTTCAACGCATAGTACATATTCATTACTCACTCCTTCATTCTTTCATTTATTCAGTCATTCATGTATTTATTCATTCATTTACTCATTCATGTATTTATTCACTAATTTATTTATTTTTTCATTTATTCACTCATTCATTTATTCATTCATTCATTCTTTCACTCTTTCATTTATTTATTCATTTATTCTGTCGCTCATTCAATTATTCATTGCGAAATATACTTAGAAATTCCGATCAAAAAATTTCATAGAAAAATAGGCTCGTTCAGTTCTTATTGAACTTCGTATCTGTCCATGTTTTACTTTGTAACATCTTTCCGATAAAGTTTGTTCCAAGCAAATCCGACGGTTGGATGAGGATTTTTATGGGATTAAAATTTTAACGAAGGCGCTAATGTTATTTTTTTTAACTGTTCAAATTAATATTTCACGCCTAGAGCTTCTTCCAAAGAGCTTGCTCATAAGAAATTGGATCTTGTGGCCAGAGTTTACAAAATTTGCTTCAGTTTTGCCCACAGGAGCTAATGTTAAAGTTGTTTTAACTGTTTAAAATTAAACTAAAATTGTTCAAATCTAAGAAGTAAAATATGGAAATGAGATGTCATCGCCGAGATCTTTCGATTGCAAAAAGAATTTTTTGAATCGGACAATTCGTTCAAAATTTATTTGAGACCGACAGACAGACCGAAAAACACATTTTCCTCATCTCAAAACGCTACTTTAATTTTTTTTATTTTTCAATATTCATTTAATTAATTCACTTTTTGTTGACTTTCCTTTATTTCTAACGTTTTTTTTTTTTTGTGATACATTAAGCCTTCTTTCATGCTTTATTTATTTATTTTTATTTTTACGGGAAATAGGCTAAAAAAGTTAAGTTAAAAAGATAGTTTCCGGTAAAGTCCCTCTATAGACTATTACAGGGACTCTAGTTTTCGGCAGTTTGAATGGGGTAAAACTCTGTGCTAGAAATCAAGTGTGTAGTAGGAACTGAACAAATTTAAAAGTGACCACAGTTACCCAGAAAGCTTTAACTCTTGCGATAAACAAGTCGGATTCCCATGTTTTAATTATAGATACATTAATACATGCCGGGGATAGTAAAACCCGAAAAGCTGATTCATGGTACAAGTATTTTGCAACACCTATTTAACTTCAGTTGTTACGCAATGAGTAGAATTACCTTCTGGGAAGGGGAATCCTAAATCCAATTTGAGAAATCAGTGTAACATTTCGATAGCAACTGATAAAACTATGTTCGAGGGAAGTTATCTATTATAAGAGCTGATGAATGGATGTCATGTTGATTAGTTAAGTTATCACTCTCTTATCTCGTTAATTTCAAAGGGGAAATCGATTCTCCTAACTGAGCTCCCAATTCTGCTGTCAGTTAGGCATACTACGCGAATGTCCAGATTACGAATTAATTGCAATCCACAACCGCCTGATTGAAACTGATTGTGGTGAATGTATATTTAGAGTGTCATTAGATTTACTTATAATTGTGTGTTTCTTTTTTATATTTTGATATATTTTTACTGTTTAATTTTAAATGATATTTCTATTGTAAAATCTTGGAAAGTAGGCTACCAAGTATATTCTAGAGATCGTAATTCATTTTAAAATAACTGATTGGATTTAATCAAAAAGGAAATCCAATCAGTGTGTTTGCTGTAGTGACTTTTAAAACTGCTTCAAATGATTAGTTTTTAGTGCCATGCACATGAAATAAGGTTCTCCCTTTGATATGGATTTCTTATAAAACAGTATTTACATAAAAAATGTATTTACAGTAAAAAGAATAAAATGAAAAAAAATTAGAGAAAAAAATAGAACCGACTTAAAATTATAAATTACGCTAAAACGTGAAAAGTAAATGAATTTTTGAAACAACATCAATACGACTTTTAATCATAATTTTTGAAGTCGGTGCAAAATTATGATAGGTTTTGGTTCATGATTACTTTTGTAGTCATGAATCAATTACAAATATAAATTGCCTAGAGTTTACAACAGTTTCAATGTAAAATAACACATTCAATGTAAAGTAATAATGTAAAGTAACACTGAGATGTGGTCTTCTTGCGTTTGTGGTGTCTCACATATCTTTGTTCAATAGACCTAAAAATTTTACGTACATAACGCGAACGGCTAAAATAAAATAACAACTGCACAAGTAGTTAGAGTATTTATCGTAATTTAATATGTATCATGCAATGTTATAAATCTAATAGAATGTGTATTAGAGAAACCTAGCATTTATTTATAAGATTAACCAAATACGTGATGTAGTGCATGATGTAGCACACGAGTGAATTTAAAACGAAAAAATGTAAAATGAAGCCCTTAGCTAAGTGCCAATTAAACGAGAAGTACCCCTTATGAGAAGTGTTTTGATTGGCATAGGATAGCTGCAGGAAAAGGGTTTCTGCTGTTTTATTTGTGTAGTGTGAGTGTATACATACACACACACACACATATATATATATATATATATATATATTTACCATTCAAGTACAATTTAGTTTTTAAACCTAATATTCTTATTTAATTTCTACAATGAAAATTTAGCGTATTTTTACTAATAACGAAAACAAATCTGAGCACAACATACGATTTTTCTTTGTTGCAACAATAGCATAGGTCTTCAACAGAGCCAACTCGACTGTGAAATTCATTTTTAAGCCGATTTGATACGTTTATCGTTGAATTTTGCTTAAGCTCAAATTCCGGAAATATTAATTTTTCGAATATCTCTTACGAAAATGCGTGATAAGTAAGTCGACAAGCATTTATATCTTTCTACTTTTAATTGATAACTTTGATTTCAAAATACTGTAGTATAAATAGCCTTCTTCGGATGACAGTAGTATGTCAGTCATATTTGAATGATTCGGATCAAACTTATGGATTTCAGGTGACCCAAAACATGTTTCTAAATTTAGAAAGACATTGATTGTTTTAAATTAATCATTCGAAAGTTGGAAGATATTACTCGTTTTTACTCATTTTTAATCTCTGCGGGGACAAATTATGATATTGTATTGCATTTAAAAAATATCGACGTTTCAATGAATTTCAAAACATGTATATAATTTCACATGGATCATTCTCCATAATATAAACGCATTCTATACTATTAAAATCTGTCCGAGTCTGTGTGTGTCTGTCTGCCACATCATGTCCTCGAGAACGACCGGAAGTACGATGTCGAGACGAGCCTCGTCGGATTCGAAATTTTCCGAGGAACAGATATCGGTCTCATTCAAATGAGGCTTTAATTAACGGATATATCAATTAAAATGCAATCATCACTCTTTTGTCGATTTGGACATGAAAAAATGCTTGCATATTCACAGTATTTACACCGATCGAAAGGCGTTATTTTTCTGCACAAGATGGATTTTGTTTCAAGCTTTTAACTCATATAAAACGGAAGTTATGCCGGTTTTTCTCTGAAATTCGAAATTATTTTTTCATTTGCCATCAATTTTCAAAAATCAGCACTCTACTTTATATGCTGAAATAATTTTTTAAAATGTGTTATCCAATATGCTTTTAGAGGGGAAATACGTGTAAAACAGCGTATTAAGAGCAATTTTAATATATTTTTTTAACGTATAAAGAATAATTATATTTTATTGAGATTTTGAGGTTATTTTTTTAGATCTATTGAAAAACATTTACTGAAATTTTCAAACATTTTTCTTGAAAAATCCCGGATATATCGGCTGCTACACACTGTCAGTCGCCACCCAGGTCGGCAGTTTGCGTAGATCCTGGAGGTGACAGTTTTTATCTGAAATCAATTTTTTTTTTTAAATCTACTTTTTTTATAAGTGTCTCTTCTCGTTGAACTAAAATCATCACAAAAAATTGAAATTTTCTATTTTTTTTTAGAATGGGATAATTAAGTACGATTTTTAACCGTTTTTTTTTTCTTTTTTTACAATAATAAAAGCAAAAATAAAGATATGTTTATGATTCTAGTTCAACTAAAGCGTGTATGTGTGCTAAATTTGATAAAGATTGATCAAAAACTCTGCGAGCTAGAGTGTGCGCAAATTCGAAAAAAGTAGTTTCGAAAAAAACGCGTTTGAAACAAAGAGTGTTATTGAAGGTAAATTTAAGGCAGTAATGAATAAATTTTTTTTAATACTTATAGATACTAATACTTATAGAAATTTCAATCCGCAATCTCAACTGTTAAAAGAAATAAAAGGACATCTGCTAACGTTATCTAATACCCTTCACGTCATTCATGAGGGACTACCTGCTCAACTGCTCCAAAAGGTGCGCTCGCTCAAATGCTTATAACTTTGAACCGACTTGGAATTTTGCTTTGAAATTTTCAGGGTATATTATTGAATAGTTGTAGAATCGATTTATGAAGAAAACATTTTTTTTTGAGACATTCACACGTATTTCATTTGAGACCTTCACACGTATTTCACTCCTTAAAATGGTAATGTATTTTTATATGAAAAAAGAATGAACTCTTCCTTTTCTGTATAGTATTTTTTTAGTATAGTTGTAACAAACCCTCTCCAAAAATTGTAAGAAACGTTACCATGTCGGATTTTATTTGTTTTTAAAAATAACGTATTTTTCCAAAAATAGTATTGCTAATACAATTTGTCTGTTTCTCATTTGATGTAATTAATTTTACTAGTAGTTTAATCCTCCCGTTTAGTTAACATATTTTGATATTTAACTTGTTTATTTCTAAGTGCCCCTACCCACCCTCTCGTTTTGTTTCAGTTTTTTCAATTGCATCAAGTTTCCCCTACTGCCCTGGAAGAAATCAGTTTCATCCGGAAGAAACCCATCCCTGATTTTTGGGACTACACTCAGTATTTTTATATTGAAATTTCTTTTGTACAAAATCAGGCTCATAGTTCATTGTAAGATTCCCGAATGTTTTTTTAAGCAAGATCAATTCCAGACAATTGTATAGGACCAAAAAAGATGGTGCTTCTATGAACAGTCTCATTGTCATCACGTATTGACCATCTAAATTCTTCAACTCCTCTCTGGTGAAGAAATTTTATGTCCCCACAGTCTTTCCAATATAAAAGGGTTTTTCATTCATCACTGCCTAAAATGAATGAGAATAAAATTCAGTTTCAGCTCTGGCAAAACGATTTCCGTCATCTCTACTGAATCAAAATTTTTAGCCTTACTTTTCAATCTGGTATAATAAGAAGTAACTTGTTCTCACATTAAGTAATCTTCTGGGTTAAATTTCCCATCCATCTACAGTAAGACATCTTATTATAATAAATGAACTTTGTGTTAAGAAAACTGTAGTAAAAAATAAATTCACGTTAAGAAAGCACAAATGAACATTCATTTGATGTTTTGCATCTAGAATCTCACTGTCGCTTTCAAAAAGGGATTCCAAGCAATCCCGAAACATATGTCTGCATTTTAATGCTTATTTGTGCTTTTATACACTGTTAAAAATTTCCCTAAGAAAATAGTAAAATAATCATTTATTTGATTGTTATTTTACTATATGCTATTACAACAGTTGAATAACCATCAAAACGATGGTACTCAAACAGCTGATTGTGAAAAAATCGTTTATTTTCTGTTATTCTAAAGAACGTTTAACTAACCGTAATTTTCAAGCGCTCAATAAGAATCGGGCTTCCATCTTGGTTGCGAAACCTTACCGGTCGTACCTTGTTGTTAAAATATGAATAAAGATTAATTACTTCAAATCTGCATGTGTATACAAAAAAAGAAGATAAAAAAAGTGGCTAAAGCAGTGGTTACTAAATAGAAACAAGCTAAATAGAAATACACACACGTAAATCAAAAATTGAAGACATCGGATTCCCGAACTGTTTGCGAATGAGCGAACCCATAATTTGAGCTGCCGAAGCTTGTTTGTATTTTAATTTTTGCAGAAAATAAAATGACTTTCGCCAATGTACAGTAAATTTAGGCCAAAAATGAGTTTGGATCCAATTAAAAAGTAAAACTTCAATTTTAATGCACATTACCTGTTGGAAAAGAAGATTTATTGATACATAAACGTGGTGAAGATGGACGAGTGGATTGAGAGCAAGGTTTGTACCCCACATACCCGGGGTTCGAGTCCCATGCATTTCGTTTCTGCGCCTCGAAGAATCTATGCCTCGAAATGGCTCTAAAACGGTAAAAATTTTGCTTTGAAATCATTTTTAAATGGCTATAAAACCGTAAACTTTTGCATTTACGGCTTTTTAACCAAGCTGATTGGAAATGGTTTAGGTCCCGTAAAGATAGAAAAATGTTCCAAACCATAAATTTAACGGTGAATTAGATGGACAGACTGCTACCGGTTAGTTAACAGTAATTTCATGATGAAATTTCTAACAGTGTAGCCGAGTGAGTTATGGTTTTAGTGCCCACTAATTTTGTGATAAAAGACTTGAATAAATATTACTGCCCAATGACACCTTCTAGAAAGTTAGAAATTTGATATATATATATATTGCATATATGTATTGTTACAGTATGCATTCTTTCCACAAACCTATTCTCAACTTTGTCCACTCTAGAGAGTAATTTAGGAATTTTGTGTTCTCTTGCTACATGCAATGACAATTCGGCAGCAGTTTCAGATGTAAAAGTACAGTTCTCTTCAGAACAAAACATATTTACAACATGATTTCAGTGTCTCCTATGCAGTAATAGCATTACAAATAAATCGAGAAAACAAGAAAATAGTAAAGAGGTTTTGTTCAATTTTATTTCACTGAAAGTAATATAATTGTAATTTAGCAATTTTCAACGGTGTTTTTAAATTTTTTCATTAAAGAGGAAGACTTACATATTTTTTAATCACTCATTTATCATAGAATGGCAAAGAAATAACAATTCAGGCAAGTTATTTCGAACAGCAAAACAGCCCTGGTGACAGAAGTAGTCCAAGGGAAAATACATTTTAGTTTTTTTAACACAACTTGCCTCAGTGGATTTTACTTTTTTGTAGAGAACAATAATAGAGTAAAATAATGGCAAAAAAATTATTTCAATATATCGATGCCGCAAGAAGTTTGAATTTTGGCAAAATCCGACATTTTTCAAATTTTGGCCTTATGTTACTAAATACGCATTTAACTTGCCTCAATGATAGATTTTTTAAAAGTACTAATAAATACCTTGCAACCAACCGACACTACTTTTGCCATGGCAACTAGAAGGCGCAAGCTGCCGGACCCTTTTATATTCCATATCTAAAAAGAAATTGGTGGCAGGTTGTTTTGCGCAACAAGTTGTGACTCATAACAATTTCCATGTCTTCAAAATCCGCTCAGTTTTTGCCGCCACACGTTGACCTTTGGTGGTCCATAGAAGCTGAACAACTTAACTTTAGAACAATTAGTGATAGATATGATCTTTTAATAAGACAACTAACAGCTGGTAATTTTTTGGGGAAAATCTGAGATGGCATGATTCACCCCATAATGCTATGTGTGACAGTGTCTCAGATTCTGGCTCTTAAAGGTTGTTCTTGACATTTGAAGTCTCGACACAAGTTTCTGACACAATAAAAAATTCTGTACATTATGCAAGACGATCAATGATCCACCCAAGAACTTTTGCTTAGGGACTGAGGGCAAGTTTAGGATTGAGGATGCATTAAATAGTGATTTTATCGGATACCATGTGTCCATTGTATGTCGGATCCTTGCCGGATATCCGGAGCTGATGTTTGAATGCTGTAAGCTCTATACATAAGCATCGCAAAGTCTTGAAATCCGTTGTAAGCCTTTAATTTACATATATTTTCAATACTAATTAATTACATTTTAAACATCTAACTTTTGTTTGATTTTTGCTTCGGTATGTCTGCGCTTGTCCTGTCCTATGTTCATCTTGATGCACCAGAAGAACGGATCTTTACTGAAAGGAGCCGATAGGGATTCCCGTTTTTTTTTTTTTTTTTTTTTTGACAAAGAGTTGCCGAGCAATAGCGAGCAATGGTGAAGACCCTTGTTACATAGATACATATATATATATAAATAAATGTATATGTTTATATATATATATACGTCAAGGTTACATCAGTACTTCACTTAATCGAATGTCTGTCTGTAAATCAAGAGTGATCGAAATTCAATGAATCAGTAGTTTATTTCCAGCTTCAACATTGTAAATGACAAGAAAACGAACACAAAACATCAACGTTTACACTATTTACATTTTATTAATCCCACGAAATCCCTGCTAATCGCCTTTAAATACTTTCTTGAGCTGTCTGCCACGTGATCAAGCAAGTATTTTATTATTGGTTCGTTCTTGCAAAAATTTATATAAGACTCACGTATCACAAGCGCCTTCACTTAAAAAAAAAAAGAAAAAGGGGAAGGGAAAGGGAAAGTATATAAAGTGTCTACAACTGTCGAACACTTTAGTTTTTGTGTTTTAAAATCGGACCTGAATTTAAAAAGGGGTTTGAAATATTTATTTATTTTTTAATGTTGTATATATAAACATATATATCAATAATTGTACTTCTTAAAATATTTAAACTGTAATGAGTGAAAAGTAGGTTTCATGTCTCCCTCTTTGCTTTACTCTAATAAGTTTGTCTCTGTAATAACGACATTAATCTTGTACAAGAGCCTAAAACGTTTCACATATTTACTGCGATTTTCCACAAAATAAAATATTTTAAAGCACAAGACGTTTGTTTTTAGAGTTATGGAAATAAAATTATGCGATAACAGCTCCTGATTATAATCTTACTACACATGAACTGCAAGCTGCTTTCGCAGTTTTCACTAGGGAGTTTTAACTTTACTTACATAATTTACAAGATTAACGCTTCAGCAGTATTTTACAGCTTGCTGTATAAAGAAGGCTTCTTTTAGTATTCACGCTTATCACTATATGCAGTGAAATAAAGAAAACAAAAGCAAGAAGCGGCGTTTTATCACTGATTGCATCAGATGATATTCGCTCCTGTTTAACTTTATATCCCTTGAGAATTTTATTTTCAAACATAACTTAAGAAATGCACTGAAGTGTATTATCATACTTTACAATGATTTTTGTTCTAATAGTAATTCTAGTTGTATAAGAAATAAAAAGTAAACTTCAGGTAATTTTCGAAATGCATTAGTAGTAACGAAATTCTTGTTTAAAATTAATGAAGTAAATTTTGTTGCACAGAAAATGTTATTGTTGATTGCTGATGCTCTTTTTTTGTTCTGTTGTTTATTTAAAGGCATTTTGTTGTTCTTAATTAACATTTAGCTCTCACTAAGTTGCATAATTTGGGTATTTTCTCAAATTTACGTTTAGATGTTTATAAAGTAGTTGTTTTGTGCTGTTGAAAAACAGCACTAGGACATGATCGGGAGTATGGCTATACAAATCAGTAACCTGATCGGTTTAAGCCAGCCTTGTGCTTTAGCCTAAGCCAATGAGTGGTACATATGATATAATAGGGAAAATAACGCAAGTATAACGTATATTTTGCATGTCGTAATTTATTATAGTTACAGCAAAAAGCCTGTTATAACACATTGAAGTAATAAGAATAAATCTTTTAATTTTTAGTTAATGATTTTTTTCCGTTCAATGCGTAACTTAAATTTAAAATTTGAAATAGTTTTATCATATATTAAATTTAAAACTATGAGTCACTTCCTTTCAGTGACGGACTACGGAAACAAGAACCATCAGTTCAATTTAAGATTGATCATATAGGGACTTTTTCGGAATGTGGTTTTCCCAAATACTTGCATTAGTTTTCGAGATATACCAGTCACGCTTAAAGAGAACAATTTGGCATCATGGTACAAAAAAAGATTTTTTTTAGTCGTAAAAGGGATTACAATGTATCAAAAGTATAAATATGATTGCATTAATGTTTTGTATTTACCAAAACATGTGATTCCATTTTTCTTATAAATTGCGCAGCTGATAATCTCAAAACGATTTTTCAATTTAATGCTTTAATATTATTATAATTATCACTTTTAATCATTTAAAGTAACATACAAAATAAAGGTTTTACAAGTTTTATGATCAAAAGTTATATTGCGTAAAATTCCAACAGACGTAGTTTTTGCTTTATACGTCTTCAAGAACATAAAAACATATGCTCATCGGAAACATATGAACATTGCTGAAGGATAATACTAAATTATGATATATCTTTACATTGCGACAGTTGTTATCTTTAAAACTCGACAGTTTCTCATCCGCAATGTCAGTCTCTGAGGAACTCGGTTCGGAAAATGCACTGTAGACACAAATGTTTTACACATTGCAGTCGAATAAAAATATTCGTGGACAAAACTCATATAACCTAGAAAACCAATCTTAGATCTGAAACCTTGTGTCATATATTTTATAGGATACATATTTGACCATTTCACAATAGACAGAATACCTTAGAGAGGGAGGGGGAAAAACACAAAAACTGTTCATTTAATTTCCTTCTATATGTATATATATTTTTTAAAATAAGAACATAGGAAGCCTTCTTACATTAGAATTTAATCGTAGTCTTCTTACATTAAAATTTAATCGTTGCCTTCTTACATTAAAATTTAATCGTAATCATCTTACATTAAAATTATTATGAAATGCTGATTTGTTTTTGTATCAGAATAAAACAGTTGAAGTTCAAACTGTAATTTTATTATGTATAAAGAATGTAAATGTCGATTTGCATGACAATTATGCATCATTAAGCATGGAAACACAACATAATATTCTGCACAACCGTAGTGATGTGTTTAAAATAATATGTTAAGTCCCAGGGAGTGTTGCTGCAGGTTCCAACATGCCTTAACAGCGAATAATAGTTGAGTAAAATTATGAGCGCTTATTTGTTTAAAAAATAATTTAAATAAAATATTTTCTCATGTTGTGATCATCCACTAAATAATTTTCCTTATTTCGCATAATGTTTTTTTCTTCGTTTTAGTAGTACATTGCTAAATCAATGAAATAAACAGTGTTACCAAACCCTATTGAGATAACTGGAAAACGTCCCTTCATTTTTTGACTCTCTTGCATGTGTGTATATATATATATGTGTGTGTGTGTGTGTGTATAATGAATATAATGATTCAATCCTTTAGCAGGAATACCCACAACATAAATTACTAATACAGAAACGATAGATATACATTCAACTTAGAGATAGGAAGTCATATAATTGATGACGTCACAAAATGTAGCATTCCATAAAACAACAATAACATCTAGGAATGTTTTGAACTTGTGTTGTTGTATTAATCTTTTAGAGTAAAATATTTCAAAATTTTAATAGAGAAAATATAGTTTATACATGTGTGCAATTTCTAAACCTTTGTTGAGAACGTTGTTTTTAGTTTTAGTGGTACCAATTTTACTAAATTTTTGTGTCTTAAGTAGAAAACAATTCAGTCGTGATTTGTTTCTGTAACTTTTTCAATGAAAAATAATTATTTATTGAAATTTCTTTGAGTATTTACAGAAATGCCACGTTAAAAAATCACGAGTTTAAAGGAATTGTTGGCGTCTTTTGGCTTAAAATGAACACATTCCTTACTCGATTTGTTTCTAAGCAACATTATTTTTCAGAATGCGGCATGATTTTTTTCCCATTGCGTACATTTTTTAAATTTTTTTGTTATTTCTTTTGACTTTTGTTTGACACAGAGGAGATACTTTTTCTGATTTAGAAGTTTAAAGTTCACAGAAACAGTCTAAATAATCATACGAAGCTAAAACTATAATTTTTAACCATTTTACATCAGTCAAGAATTTCTTTAAAATAAAAATTAGTGTATGTAGTATGTGTAGTATGTGTCCTTTGAAATGTGTCTTGCGAAGAAAGGGCAAAATATTTCCCTTAAAATTATGCATTAGTGATTATTTTAGTAAAAATGTCGTCTGTTTCGTCGGGGTGATTTTACAAAACTGTTAAAAGATAAAGATCATTTATTTGTTTATTTAATTTGCTTCAAATATACATTTCATATAAGATGGTGCAGTAAAATGGTATTTGTTTTCATACCTTTCGCACCAATAATCTGACTTTTAGCATGAATTGTAAATACTAGGATTTTAAGTGAAAGTCACACCCAACATTTAGAAAACATGTAGCCCTGATGTCACACGCGCTTGCTTCAGACAATGTCACGTTGTTCGAGACAAAGTCTAAAAATTTACACTTGTCGTTTCTAAAGCGTTTTAAGATAATTACTGAATATTACTTTAATTAAAAGCATGTTGTTTATGTAAAGTCTTAAATAAGTGTCGAAGCGCACTAAAGAGTATGTGATGTCTTGGCTTCTTCAGCATTGGCGTTTGGTTAAAATCCGAGCGTTTAGCCCTTTTGGTAGTGGTTAAATTTTCTTTAAGCTGGGGATCACTTCGTAAAATTGTGCGTGAAATTAAACGATCGCTCCTAGGCACCCACCTTTTTGTGTATATATATATATATATATCCGCCAATCATGGAGAAGACACCCATAAAGGATTAGAAATCTGCTATATATTTTTTTTATTTTATATATATATTCGTTTAATACATATAAAACCATAGTAAAAAAATCAAGTTTTAGAACATTCTAATTTAGACAACCCTCATAAAAAATATTCGAACCTAAATCAAATGTTTAACAACCTTTAATATTTTATAAAATATATAATTTGACTGAAGAATAAAAGGTTTCATTTCAGTTCCAGAGAACCAGGGATGTTTTATTTTCCCAAAACTCCCCAATGAATATCTTCAAAGTTCTTCACAGGACAAAATAATGACTTCCTTTCCCTGTGATGATTGTAGTTGCCCCCAGCAGTTCTCTGCCAAATGGATCATAGAGTGAAATAGATAAATGGAGACCCCAAAGCGTGATCACTTTCAGAATCCTGCATGAGAGAAATAAAGACGTATACAAGAAATAGCAGTATTATACTTGATTTTGGTTAGTTTACTGTTTGCCGTTTTAATACTTTTACTTTCACCCAAACTTTTTGAGTACACAGTTTCTTTCTAAGAAAACCGTTTAAGTTTTATACAATTGCTATAATTTAGCTTTTTTCTTGTTGAAATAGATAGATAGATGTTAAGTTGAATGTATAGTACTATACAATTATTGGCATAAAATATATAGAATTTGAATATAAAAAAAAAACCAATGAAGGGTCACTGGAAAAACGACCTAAGTCACATACTACTTTTTGAACTTTGCTTTATGTTTTATTATAAATTATGTATTATAAATGAATATAAATTATGTATTATAAATGAACATAAATTATGTGTTATAGATATATGTAATATAAATTTGAGTTTGGGTGTTACAGAAAAGTAGGCTCGTACAGTTAAAATTAACATTTATGTTATAAAAGAGTTTAATAAAACATAAAGCAAATTTCAAAAGTAGCATGTGACTTAATTCGTTTTTCCAGTGAACCCGTCGATTGTTTACAAATGTATCTGCTCTCAACAAACTTTTAAACATGTCATTCAAGTAGATAACTTAAAATGCACTTAGTCTAAAATGATGGTAACAATGGATATCTTGACCTGTCTAGATTTTTCATGTTTAACAAATTTATTCTAGATTTTTTATGTTTAACAAAAAAGAGCATTGAAAATTATTAATTTGAATTATACATATAAAAATCCAATGGTAATGGCCACTGATATTATGGAAGTTGAAAGAAGAGGTGATCGAAATGGATTTTTTAAACACAATGTGTAACTAGCTGTTTAGAAATACTACGTGTTATTCTGTAATAGTGCGTCTTATTTTGCCATTTGAAAATATTACCTGGCACAAAGATGACTTTGCCCGAACGAGTTTAGACTTGATCTAGATTAAACTTGATAAATAGTGTAAGGCATTGTGCTCTATGTTGCACTTAAGTAAAAGTTGACTTGTCTTAAAATACATTTGCGCAACAATTAAAATCATCGTTAGAAGACAAAATGGCTCAATTATGCATTGCTATCTTAACTGCAACATACGATGTATTACTCTTAAAAATATTATGTCTAATAGCATTTACATATAGGCAAACATTAATGGCTTTAAACATACGAAAGTTATATGTTTATATTGGCTTATTCATTACTTAATTATTATGCTATCGAACGGCTCAACTGATTTAATTTTAGCAATTAGTTAACAAATTTATTTCTCCGCATTACTCGAATAAAATGATACATATTTTATCAATCTTAATTGCTAGGAAAAAGTGCAGTTTTTATAAAAGTACTTTTAAAAGTAAAAATATGGTTTGATATTTATTACACTTATTTTAATCCACAGATCATTTTCCAACATGCACATTATCCCTGGAATCGATGGTTAGAAATATTAGTAGAAATATATTCTACAAATGTTTCAGTCACACTCAATCATCCTTAATTGCAATTACGGGAATAATCTTCATGTATTAACATGAAATTTCACCAGGTTTCATTGTTATAAGCTTCGTAGAATGCTCTTACCACGTGCTTTGAATAGTTACCTATTCATAAGACAACTGTTTTATCAAGAACATGCGGTTGATCTATGCAGTGACAGTTATTGTTATTACTATTTAGATTGTAATAAATGAGATTTTTTTTTGTATTTCATGTATGTACAAAAGTGTGTAAAATTTAAAACATTATTGAGAGAAGCATACATTTTGTAAATATATGTTGTAAGTTTTAAGAATTACACGTTTTATAAAGCTCATAGTTATCTTGCTTTATTTATCAGGTTACCAAAAACTATCGTGTTTCTAAACAGTCTTATGATATATTATTATTTCCTCCGTTTAGGTTCGAAGCACTGGTAGCCCATATTCCATAACAATGGAAGCTAGTCAATATAAGGTTGTTTCCTATGTTTTGTCAGAAGGAAAACTAAGTGGGGGACATTAGAGCTATTGTATCGAAGAAACAAATTGTCCTTTAATGCTCAATTTATACAATTAAAGTGGTAGCATTTCATGATTTCTATTGTATTCCTGTATACATATCTTAATTATGAGGAATTTACCAAAAACTTATTTTAATTAATCCTTATAGCTCATTTATTAATATGATAGTTGACTTTCTCAACATCCTTACATTACTTACGCTGTCAATCGGGCTTGAATTTCAAAGTACTATCAACTTTCATCAGTGGTGTTAATACATATAACGAATCCGTCTAAAACTGTATGAGCTTACTTTCCCGCATACATCAACATCAAATTTATAATCTAGCTATCTCTCTCTCTTTATCGTTTAGTTTAGTTCTTACTTGCTTAAGATATGCCATTTTCATTAATTAATACATATTGATTCACTCAGTCCTTTATTAATTCACTCATTCGTTTATTCATTAATTCACGCATTCATGTATTTATTCATTTACTCATTCATTTATTCCTTTATTCGCTCATTTATTCATTCATTCTTTCACTTATCCATTTATTCGTTCAGGAATATACTTAAAATTACAGATTAAAAAAAATTGATTCGAAAATAGGCTCGTTTAGTTCTGGATGAACTTCGTATTTGTACATGTTCTACGTCGTAAGATCTTGTCGGTAAATCTTGTTCCAAGCAAATCTGTAGTTAGATCCGGATTTATATAGGATTGTAATTTCTTAGTAGGCGTTAATGTTCTTTTTTTTAACTGTTCGAAATGGAACTAAAATCGCTTAAACCAAAATATACTCCATGTCAAGAGCTCCTTGCAATAAGCGTGGTCAAAAGAACTTCTATCTTATGTCCAGGGTACATAATTTGCTTCACATTTTCTCATAGGCGCAAACATTAAAATTTCCATAGGAACTTGGATCTTATGCCCAGAGTTTATATAATTTGCGATGTTAAGATTTTTTATTTGAACGAAAAATTGTTCAACTCAAAAGACAAAGTATATCAATGAGGTTTCCATCGTCTCCATCTCCAAGATCTGCAAATGTAAAAAAGATCTTTGGTCAGTTCCCACAAAACTCTAAAGTTGTTAGGAAGGGAGGGGGGGGGGGGGAGGAGTCAGTCCGACTGGCAGACGAACCGATTCACATTTTAACCATCTCAAAACATCACTTTCCGATTTTTGAATCTATTCAATTTTTATTTAATTGCTTAACTTATTTTTGACTTTTCTTTACTTGTAACGACATTATTAGGATACATTAAACCATCTTTCCTACGTTTGTTTATTTATTTAATTTTATTTTTGAGAAAAAACGGGCTGAGAAGGCAAAACATTATATATGAGCATTGAAACTAATTGGTAAAATGATCAAAATCTTAAATGCGTGTTTTTGAACAATGTAATAGCTTGTATAGCAACGTAGTTTTTAAATAATTCTGGGTGCGAATTGGCGAGTGGTATTATTTAACCAATATTACATAATAACGTTTACTTCTTCTGTGCTTTAATAACAGAACGTCAATACATCCGAACTCTTGCACCTGCAGATGTCAACACTATTCCTTCAATATTATTAAATCAAAATATTGCATTAAGCACTTCATTTCTTTTTATCAGACTATTTTTTCATTAACGAAGTGTTTATATCTCCCAATGTCCAATCCAAACATCAAAATATGACATATTCATCAACTTTGCCCCGGAATTCCAGGCTTCTAATAACCCGTGGAAACTTTCATCTGACTGACTTCCGGCCAAATTAATGATCCCTGTTTCCACTAGCCTTTTCTTGGCGATGAACACTTAGTGACAGCCTATCATGAGGAACTACCGATAAGAAAGAACACACACCAACACAGAAAACATTGTGTTCTCGACAGTTATGATGGAAACGGAGCGAAATGACCTGATTACTAGCTAACATTACCACAGAAAGGCTCATCTTAGGTATTTTATGTAATTGCTTCGGGGAAAAAAATAATTCTTGTTTTTTTTAAAATATGATTTATATTTTGTTGTTAAAACAATAATAATATATAAAGGATATATCTTATATAATCAAATGATTAAACCTGCTGTTTACATTACTATATTAAAGCGCTGCTCTTACGGATCCATTTCATAAGGTAGTTAAATTTTAAATGTTTTCCTCTACATCAGAATTAATAGTCATTTACAACGCAGTAATTAATGGTCTTAAAAAAGGTACAATAACATAATAAGTTCTCTGAGTGGATATAGTGCAACAGAGGATGGGATGCCATACACTTACGATTACTGTTTTAAATGGTCCATTAAATTCAGAATTCCATTTTTTTTACATTTTTTTTTTGCAAATTCATTTATGCGATTTTTTTTCTTTTTCGCCAACATTTTTTTATGCTTAAAATTTTTAATTTGCTTAGTTATAGTTACCTCTCATTCTACTCTAAATTATGGATGTTTCATGAACTTTTATAGGCAGTTTATTCAATTGATGTATGTTGCATGATAATACTTTTTTAGGCACACCAGCAAATGTTTAGAGCAACATTATAGTTCATAACTCTTATGCCGTAATAATTACAGGTAATTAGCTAAAATAGTTAATTTCGTCAAAATTGTAAAACGGATAGTTTAAAGCGTTTCCTGTTGCATCCTATGGGGATCGTGCGCAGGCGGAGGTTGTAATCTAATAAAAAGGTGAAAATATATCATTTATGAAATAAAGTACTTTTAAATATAATCAAAGGTTTCATTGATTTAAAAGTAAAATATTGTAGCAGAGGGGTTTGAAGGTTTTTTTAAATGTATTTCTAGCAGTTAATGGTAGATTCCTTGCTTGCACAACCCACAGAAAAGGTATTGAGAAACTATGGTTTAAAATATTAAGTGCTAATATTCGTGAGCTTTAACAGACTACTGAAACTAAATGTATGCTATAAAAACTTAAACTAGGAAACTTTCATAGCTTCAATGGAAATAAACGACTTTGTCATCTTGAAATGATGCTCACTTAACTTTTTGGCACTTGTTTTCCTCGAAAAGTATGCTAAGTTTCTTATTAAGTATTACACATATATTTTAACGTCTTTTAAACTTAAAAAATGTAAAATAAAAAATATATATATGGTAATGTACTTTTTATCCATCGATCTACTATTTCAGCATTTAAATCATCATTTAATTTAAATTAGATTACAATGGAACACAAAAATATATAATACTTTGATCATACTTAAAAACAAGCTTCTTTTCCAAATATTTTTATTGAAACATGTACACTAGTGCGGGCCGAAGTAACTTTTTTTTTCAATTTTCTATACTGGACCGCGCGGAAACGGCGACATGGTTGGCGCAAAGGACACATATGAAGTTAGAAGTATGTTTGAAAATGTCTTGATTTGCCGCAAATTGCATACACATTTCTGCTAATTGCTGTTTTTTAAAAAGATTTTAGAGATATTTTACAAAAAATTGTTTTTATATTTTTGATGATAGGTGGGGCGGAAAATGTATCATTGGTAGCACTAAGTTTACATAAGAAATTTGAGGTGTTCAGAATATTGTTTTCGCTTGCTGCAAATACGCAGAAATTTTGGTAACTGTAATAGTTACATGGTTTCTTAAATTGTCCGCACGACGTAGTAAAATATGAACAGAAAAAGTCAGATTGCAAGCACTGTACAGAAACAAGATAATGTTCCATTTTATATGCGAAAAATAAAGAATTTAATTTCAGTCAGAAGCCAGCTTATAACACATATTGAAACAAGAAAATACAGAACATTTTACTCATCAAAGCATTATTGCGGGTAAACATGACAAAATAAATGTAAATACTTTGCCAAACTTGGTAATTTTGTGCATCAATTCTACTATTTTGCCGCTAGTGTTTCTGCTACGATTCGGTCAACTTCAGTCTATCTCAGATATTCCTGCTCTTCTTTAGTTTAGTTTGACTTCTGTTAATTTCTTCCCCGCGTGATGTGCATATGTTTTAGTTTAGCAACATTGTACAGCGTCTTTTTATTTAAAAGTAACGGAAGTCGCGGTCGGGGCCTCAATGGCTAAGCGGTGTAAGCGACTGGTTCCGGTGCCTGCCTGTGCGCAATGGGTTCGATTCCCAACCTGTGCCATGGGTGTGTTGTAATTTCCCTCTTTATATTGTAATGTTATATCGTATTGTCTTGTACTATATACTATATAAGTTTACGAGAGGATTGGACGAGAGTTTGACGCCATATCCAATGAGGAGAGAAAATAAACTCGAAAATGTACGTGACCTAAGAGGTCAGTATAAAGGATGAAGAATAAAGTCGTAACCGTAGCGGTTGAGTGGTCTTAACGCTTTTACTAAGACCTGCGTCCAGAATTTAACTCCCGCTTTCGCCACCAGATATAATTTCCTTCTGTCCATTTTTCCTCTACTGACTGTATTTGTCTTGTATGTATTTTACGTAATTAAAACATGAGAAACGGAGGATAGACACATATTTCGTAGACCTCATAAAAATTAAATGTAGAAATGTAATAAGAACTATGGAAACAACGAAATCTGTACTAATGTGAGATTAGATGATGACTGATGTTCCACATCATTTATTTATAAAGAAAGATTAGAAATATTTACAAGAAAACTATTTAAAGATACTGAGAATCTAAATCATATCGGATCATCACAGCTCAGAACGCCTCGCGACCGTTCGGTTCTCTTGCTCAAGAACAAGTGCCATTCTCTCTTCACTTCTTCCACTGGCGGCGACTCTTCGTTGCTACGCTAATAAATTGTTTTTTACTTTTCACAATGGATAAATGACAGACGTTCGAAGATCGAGCCCGGTGTTTTATAAGCTAGCATACCTTTCGGCGAAGCGAAACCGACTCTTAGAGACGATGCTGGCTTGAATTCTGAGAGTTTAGCGTCTTTTTGGGTTTGGACGAGTGGTAAAGACAGGTTGATCGGATATGGCAAGCTATAGCGCCAGCTCTGCTCTACCCTAACACATCGTTCATTTGAGCCGACATCCATATTAGTAAGGTCCGTTGGACTTTAAATTTGCATTAAAAGTTAGTCGACACTTCAGTTGCTTTGCGATTGATAAGGTGCCTTTTTGAGGGCAGTATTGCCGCGTCGGGGCTGAGGGCTTCGAAAAGAGGCCATGCCAAAGATTCTCAAGATCCAAACAGCTCGTTTGATGACACAGATTCGGGAATCCCCGCCGCACCAGCCTTCGGGAAAGATTTCACATTGAAAAAGAAAAAGAAGAAGAAGACTGTGGTGTCCAGCTCTTCGAACCAAATTAATGATTTCCAATCTCCTGAGGACCTTGAGATGCCCAAATCCAACGACGAAGCCCCCAGTGACTCGGAATCGCCAAAGATGATAACAAAGAAGAAGAATGCAGGGGCCAGCCCAGGGGTAAGAAAAAACCGATTTCTTCTTCTGTGCGAGCATGAGGGACTAGCACCTTTCAAATTAATTAACCAATTAATCTTAAACGCGGAAAACGACTCTGATTTTCAGAAAACAGAGGATAGATTTACTAAAGTACTACAAAATAAAAGTAAACTTAACTTAGCTTACAACCAAGAACTTAAACTATATGAAAGTAAGTTTAATAAAGCTTACCAAGATGTGAGTAAAGCCAGAAATAATTTTCTATTTAAATATGGTGGCGAGAATGAAAAACTTTGCAAAAGGCTCCAAGCAGACAGTAAAAAAAAAAGATGAAAGAATAGCTAAATTGATTGAGGAACAGGAAAAATGAGAAAATCCCAAGAGGAGCTCAAACTGTTTGTCGAAAGACTATCACAAAAAAAGACGAAATTGACGCAGAGTACCCCAGCCTAAATAGCACCCATTCTAAAACTAAAAACTTTTCAAATCGGGCAGCTGCCCACAAAAACCCTAACCCCAAGAGTACTGAAATCGAGATAAGCAATCCCTACGAGAACCTCGAGATAGAAAGAAAACTTCGAAATGGAAGAAGAAGAAACGATGGATCAAGATAGCAAACCCCCTCAAAGAAAGAAGAGACCTGCCCTTAACTTAGAAAGCTCCCCTGAAAGGGGCCCCCCCCCCCAAAAAAAAAAACCCCACATAATGATAATGAAAATCAAGACGTGAACCTTGAATACCAAAGCATATATAATGACAAAGCCCCCCTCCCCCCCCCCATTACCTTCGTGGATATCGAGGTCCCAACCCCGGTGCTGAAAGAGCTCAGCGAATTAGTTGGAGCCAAGATAATAGGAACCTATAAAAGAAATAAGGAATTAGTCGTTGAAACCAAAATTGCTCTCTACTACCGAAAAATAAAAAACTATGCAGACAACCAAAATTACAAATCGCATACCAGACAATTACACCAGGACAAGGCAATCCAAGTGGTCGTTAGAGGCCTGCCTATAAACTACGATGCCGACGAAATAAGTAGAGAACTAGAAGGAAAAGATTTTACAGTAACCAAAGTAAATCAGATGACGAGAGGGAAGTTAAAAGAAAAACTACCACTTTTTATGTTACATCTCCCCAAAAATAATGACAAGAACAAAGAAATATATAACATAGAAAGCATCTCATACTACAAAATCAAAATAGAACACCTTAAAAAAACTCAGCATATTTCACAATGTTACAGGTGCCAACGGTATGGACATAGTTCGCACATGTGCACCTTAGACCCAGTATGCCTTATCTGCGCTAAAACTCACTGGACTAGAGAATGCGGCCGTTCTAAGGATAAAAAACCAAAAGGCCCCAATTGTAAAGGCGATCATCTTGCAAATAGTTCCGAATGCACCAAAAGACCGAACCCTAATTCCAAAGCTGATAAAATTTTCCAAAAATGCAATGTAAAAAACCAAACAACCTATGCCTCAGTAGCCAATCATATCAGTAATACAGAACCCCCTACAAACCCCCCCCCCCCCACCAATACCATCGAAGCCTTAGCAACTCTCCCCTTGACAATAAACATTATGATGAATGACCTACAGATCCTTGTTAAAAATCTGAATACGTATCTTGAAAGAATCAACAATGGCCAAAATTAGCTCCCTTAGTTTCTTTTCTTGGAACGCTAACGGTCTATCCCCTACTAAGCTCGATGAACTGGAGAACTCTATAAATAGACACTCTCCAGACATCCTCCTCATACAAGAAACTCACCTTAAGCCCGGCATCAGAAATATTGCCAACTACGTCTCTTTCAGAAACGACAGAGAAATTGGACGCGGTGGAGGCACCGCAATCTTTATCAGACGTGGGCTGGAAGCAAGCGAGATTAAAATACATACCAGTAGCTTCGAAAACACGACGATCTTACTCAAAATTAACAATACGGAACATATGACTTTCTCTTCAATCTATGCCCCCCTAGCTCTGCCAGCCTCGACAATAACGAACTCCTCCGTATAGGCACCCTTAGCTACACGACAGTTTTATTTGGGGATTTTAACGCAAAGCACCCCGATTGGAGTTTCGGTGGAGGAAACCGCCGTGTAACAAATCTAAGAAAATTTACTGCAGATCACGGTTTCCAAATACTGTCCCCCAACTCCCCCACCCATTTCAGCACACGAGAACCTACCACAACTGGACATAGCACTCGTGAAAACTAAAAATTGGCCCTATGTAGTGAACACCCACGCAGAACTATCCTCAGATCATAATCCTGTTACCATCACTTTTAACCTAAACTACCAGATCCCAAAAAGAGAAAAACAACTCCTGACGACAAACTGGAACAAATACATGAACCTAATCTATGAAAAAATTGAAGGCAACCCCCAGATTGCCAACACTTTTGATATCGATAACTGTGTGGAAAAGTTCATGGATGCCCTTATAATTTCGTTTAACGAAGCCACGGTCAAAAAAAAACAAAACTACATTCCAGTTCGCCTCCCCCCCTATGCCCGCATTTTAATAATCGAAAAAAACAGAATCAAGAAGCGCTGGCTGCAAACTCTTGACCCTGCCCTGAAGACAGAAGTCAACAGAATGCAGAAAATGATCAAGTCCATCACACGACAGCATAAAGAAAACAGATGGACAGAATTTATTGAAAGCCTAGCCCCAGAGACAGGCTCCTTATACAAGTTAGCTAAAGCCTTTGAAAAACCCTTCAAGCCAATACCCTCATTACACCAAAATGGCAGAATTCTTAGCACACATACCGAAAAAGCGGAAACCCTAGCTGAAACCTTCGAGGAAAATTTCAAACCAAACCCCCACCCACCAGACGACCCCTTCTGCAACCTCGTACTGAATAAAACAGACGACTATATGAGAACACCCCACACACAAAGCGACATCATACTCACTAAACCCAAAGAAATTGCAGTACTCATCAAAAAAAGCAAAAACAAAAAAGCCCCTGGCCTGGATAACGTTTCGAACAAAATGCTTAAAAATATCCCAATCAATGCACTTACTTGCCTGACTAAAATAATTAACAGCTCACTTAAATTGTCCTGTTATCCGAAGCCATGGAAAATTTCAAAAATTACACCAATCCACAAAACCGGCAAGGACTCAAGAAAGAGACAAAACTATAGGCCTATAAGCCTAACATCCCACATCTCTAAAACATATGAAAAAGTGATCAAGACGAGAATGGAAGCCCACATTGATAATCACAACATCATACCCCCCATTCAGTTTGGCTTCAGACCAAACCACAGCACCATCCACCAACTTATTAGGGTACTGAATAACAGAAGGTTTCAACAGAAGCAAAACGACGGTCGGGGTCTCCCTTGACCTCCAGAAAGCCTTCGATAAAGTTTGGCATGAAGGTATAATCTTTAAACTCATTCATTTTAACTTCCCAAGTTACTTAGTCAAGTTGGTTGCAAACTACCTAAAAGAACGCACCTTCAGAGTGCAAATAAATGATTCCCTTTCATCAACAAAGAATAGCAATAGTAGTGTTCCCCAAGGGGGAATTTTATCGCCCCTACTCTTCAACATATATACAGCTGATTTCCCCACCCACATTCATACCACAACAGCCCTCTTCGCTGACGATGCAGCAATAATCATGAAACAAAGAATGAAAACCCTTTTAAAAAAACATGCCCAAGAGCACCTCCAAAATATTACGGAGTGGTGCCAGAAATAGAAGCTAAACATTAATCCTAACAAAACTGTCGCAATACATTTTAAGAAAAACAAGAAAAAACTGGGACCCGAAAACCTTGTGCTCCAAGGTACCAGATTAAGTTACAGACATGAAGCAAAGTATTTAGGAATACTAATTGACGCTGGACTGTACTATAACAAACATATAGAAGATAAACTAAACAATGCAAAACATAAACTGAACCTTCTACAACCCCTATTGGGGTACCACAGTAAACCTTCCCTGAAAAACAAGCTGCTCATCTATAATCAAATCCTAAAACCCACCATACTTTACGGCACCCCTGTCTGGGGACACGCAGCCAAAACTACTATACTAAAAATACAAAGGCTCCAGAACAAAACGTTAAGGAAAATTGCAAGTGCCCGTTGGTCCGAGAAAGGGAAGGCTATTCACAACGACTTCCAAACCGAATCCATTTCTCGTCTCATCATCAAAAATGCAACCAAACTTTACAACAGCTTCCCAAATCATCAAAATGAGGAAATCAGAAAGCAAGTACATTATAGGAACCTCAATCACAAGTATCCATACCCCGCCCACTCATGCTATCTTGACTACGACTCACTCAGCACTAAAAACAACCCCCTGCCCAACCCCAGCTGGACCCGGCCCTTCATGCGGAAATCTAATCTTTGCTCTGGTCTTTCCTGGTGATGACTTTTCTATCAGGAAAAAAAAAAAGAGAAAAAAAAATCAACTCGCTGCAGTGGAACTTGCGTGGAACTTTTTCATTCTCACTCATTTTAATCCTTTATAATATTTTCATATATTATTTCTCAAAGCCTTTTTTTTTTGGTCGGTACGCCATAACTTCCTTAACGCTTCATCGAATTTCATGAATGAGGTATCATTTTAAAGCTTTCCTTAACCGCTACACCAGAAAAATATGCAATACACAATTATACGGAAATATACAAAAAAAATATACCGAATTCCAAAAATTACATAAAGTAATCCTTTTGTATGGGAAGAAATTATCGCAGCCTTTCGAGCTTGATACCATTGAAAAGCGCGTAGAAAACTACTTCAGAAAGAGTTTCCTGCTACGTGCTAAAATTCGAAGTCTCTAAATTAAGTAGAAAAGAAGTTATGAGCGTTTTTCTCTGTAGTTCGAAATTATTTTTTCACTGTAATTAACTTTAATTTTATTTGAATTGTTACCATGCCGACTGGCTTATGATCCTCTTCTTTTTTAACGAATCAATTAAAATTTATTTCTTGGCGGTTTTTATCATTTTGAGAAGCAGCCGATTTTTAATTAATTAATTAATTTATTAATTTTTTGGATTTTGATTCTTTTTTAACGAATTAAAATTTATTTCTTGCGGCTTTATCATTTTGAGGAGCAGCCGATTTTTAATTTATTTATTTATTTATTTGGATTTTGTTTATTCTTTTTTTTAAACGAATTACAATTCTGCACAAGGGTTTTTTAAAGAAATGTTAGCCTTTTTGCGATTTTTGATATCATATGTACTTCATCAAATTTCATGAATGAGGCATCACTTCAAAACTTTCCTTAACCGCTGCACCAAAAATATAGACACGCGGTCTAAAAATGTACCGATTTTCTTAAATTTGAAATTTAAAATCATTTAAGAAGAGGGGGAAGGATGGCCTTTAATGGATGCCAAGTTGGTGTTGTGTTTGCTGTTTAGAGGTCGAGTGGCCGAGTGATTAGGAGCGCAGGGCTGGTATACCTCACACCCATGGTTCGAGTTCCGCATTTCGTTTACGTTTTCTCCAATTAATTGTTTTGCTGGATCGATGATTTTTGATAAACTAAATTTAAAAAAAACTCCTTTATATTTTAATTGGTGTTTTTATTTTCATGCATTAAATTAAAAAATATACTATTAAAATTATTTATTAAACGAAATATTCATTGCATAAAATGCGGAATTCCGCACGGGTCAACTAGTCTATGTATAAAAAAAAAATTAAAAAATTTAAAAAAAGCACAAAAACATATCTTTTTGTTCAACTAACCACTGGTAGATAGAAACTAACAAACAGTCCAAGATTTGGACTCTTTCGCCCTCCGGGGACAATGATGTTAATCCTATTGGAATGATACCCTCCGAAGTGTGCTCGCACGGAACCTGGGTAAAAGGCCCCTGTTGGGCCTGATCGCCCGCAAACAAATTTATGTGATGATGATGATGATCGGCGAAGCGAATGGATAACTTGTGAGTCCTCCGCCTTCTTAAACCATTCCTTTCACCTGATTTTGAGCTGTTCTTTCAACGGGGAGATGTTATCCTTTCTACTCTTGAACCCGATGGGTTGCCTACTATTCGGAGATTTCCTCTACCGTGACTTTCTCAACTTTTTGCTGGAACCGTGGTTTTTGCCTGAGTTTAAGCTGTTGTGCGGATCCTTCCAACAACTTGAACCGTATTTCCTTCACCTGAGTGTACCATTTCCAGTTCAATGCACACGTAAGTGTTTCTCATATGATTTTCATTGCTTTGGCATGAAGTTTGAATGATGTGTCTTGAATTACTTACATCACAGCATATATTGTTATTTTTATTGAAACTTTATTTACACTATAAGATTATTGTTCATCATCCTTTAGTATGATTCAAAATAAGCAGTTTCTTGCCCTTAGTATTAAGTATACTTCCTGTCATGTGGACAATAATCAAAGTAAATTTTAAATCAAAATTGATAATATTTAACTCCTTCAATCAATATTATTAAATACTACCTTTATTTTATATTTAGCATGCACTACGTATTTATTTGTTTTTGCCATTTGGAAAACGATCGAATTTTGTGAAATGCTCAAACCGTAGATAGCTAAAGTGTGTTATCTTTGAAAAAAGTGAGCTAATGATAGCACGCCGATTGAATATAGTGTCCGGAAATCTGATACAGAAATTTTCAATACATAATAAATAACTTATTATGCCGCTTTAAGTGTACTTGAATGTGACTCCAACAAAATAATGAGCACTAATAAACATCTTACCATTTTCTGCTATTAAGTTCCTTATAAAATCTTTAGACTAATTATGGCCAAATTTCACTATTTGTTATAATATCAGTTACCTTGTATGAGTTGCGATAGAAAGCACATTATTTTAGTAAAAGTATGCACCTCTTCAAGTAATTAGTTCAGATTAACAGCACATTAGATAATTAGTTCAATTCACACAAAAGTTGTCCATTTTGATAAAACAAAAATTGCTTTTCAAAGTTTTTTTTTAATTAATCAGTAAACTATCTCGAATGTATAGATTATGAGAGCACATGACAACATTTTGAGCAATGAGTATTAGACAGAAAGTCAATCCAAGCCATTAGTGTAAGCAAAATTTCTTTTTACACCTGCTTTACATAATTTTGTAAGTGAAGCTGGTCATTATACCTATAAGAAGAATCTACAAAAACTCTGGATTATCGTTGTAAAACTTATGGAAAAGGACCGACAAAAGCAACATTTAAAAAAATATATGTAGTCTATGAGCTAATCCATTTCCGTTGAATAATACAGTCGTCGCCCAAAGTTAGCTTAAGAATATATATATAGATATATGTATTTACACGTACGCGTTCAATGGCGATTATAGAAGAAAAATAGGCGCGAAACTCGATTCTTCATCTATTCATGCACTAATATTTGGTCTCAGACATGGGTACTTATTGATTAAAGGCCCTACCATGCTTCTCGCTTGGATATATATAGTTTGATGTTTTTTAATGTATATGTATTTATCGATAATAAGGCACATATAAGAAAAAAATTGATGGTGGGCTACAAATGGGGAAAATCGTAGCAAAAGGTGGTGCCCTTTAAGCGATAAATGTCCAGGGATGTCTTTAATCGAATTTTTTTGTTTGATATGCACTCATTTTTGAGTCATTGGAAAAAATGCCGCAGTGTAATTCAACACTTTCTCATGTCCTAATTAATTTCAAATCCCCAACATACATGGATTTTACATTAAATTTTTAATTACTCAACATTCAGAATATATACACTGATGGAAAAAAAATCCCAACACCAAGAAGGAGTTGTGCTAGCGAAACGAAATTTGGCAGGCATGTTTATACATCTGAAAGACGACGTCGATTCAAATTTTGCGCTCGGCGCATCAGTGTGACGCTAGTAGCGACACACGGAAGATGCAAATCAGGTTTGCTTTAAATACGCGCTGTAACGTTAATGAGCGTTGTTTAGCATTGAGATTTGATGTAGTGAGTTGATGTTAGTCCACAATGCCTTTAAGAAGACGACGAAGCCATTATCAACAGCTCACTGAGTTTGAACGAGGTCGTGTAATAGGCCTACGAGAAGGTGGGTTTTCTTTCCGCGAGATTGCAGAAAGGCTTGGCAGGAATGCATCCACTGTGCATGAATGTTGGCAGCAGTGGTCAAGGGAAGGCACTGCCTCAAGAAGACCGGGTTCCGGGTGGCCACGTGGCACTACTGAGAGGGAAGACCGCCGTGTTTGGCGTTTGGCCGTAGCGAGTCGTAACTGCGTCTGCAGCAGAAATTCGAGCAGCAGTTGGCGCCACAGTGGCGCAACGAACTGTTACCAATTGGTTACTTCAAGGAGGTCAAGGACAGCTCCGAGCCAGACGTAGTGTAGCGTGCATTCCACTAACGCAAAACCGTTTGTGACGTCAGTGGTGTCAGGCTAGAGCTCATTGGAGGACGGAGTGGAGATCTGTTGTGTTTTGTGATGAAAGCCGGTTCTGCCTTGGTGCCAGTGATGGCCGTGTGCTGGTTAGGAGGAGGCCAGGTGAGCGGCTGCAGCCATCCTGTCTGCGGCCTAGACACACTGGACCTACACCTGGAGTTATGGTCTGGGGAGCAATTTCTTATGGCAGCAGAAGCACTCTCGTGGTTACCCCACGCACCCTGACAGCAAATGTGTACGTCAGTCTGGTGTTTCAACCTGTTGTTCTGCCTTTCATGAGTAGCATTCCAGGAGGTGTTTTCCAACAGGATAACGCTCGACCTCATACTGCTCTTGTAACCCAACGTGCTCTACAGGGTGTCGACATGTTGCCTTGGCCTGCCAGATCACCAGATCTGTCTCCAATTGAGCACGTATGGGACATAATTGGACGACAACTCCAGCATCATCCACAACCAGCATTAACCGTCCCTGTATTGATCGACCAAGTGCAACAGGCATGGAACTCCATTCCACAAACGGACATCCAGCATCTGTATGATTCAATGCATGCACGTTTGTATGCTTGCATTCAAAATTCTGGCGGTTACACCGGTTATTAATGTACCTGTATTTCACTTCTGCAATGGCTCTTCTCGGGCTTAAATTAACCTGTGATCTTGAAATTGTAATCTATTACGTACGTTACCTATATAAATGTATTGCTGAATTTTCATTACTCTACAATAATTATTTCTTGGTGTTGGGATTTTTTTTTTCCATCAGTGTATATTCAGTACTCATCTTTTTTTTTTTTTTGAAGAAACAATAAGTTCAAGATTAAATATTTTCTTTTCACAACAGTCGCCGTATCTAGTCTTCAAATTACATTCCCTCTTCATAACTCTTCAAAACTTCCCCATCACTAATTTCCAGGAAGTTAATGACATATTTGGGAGACTCTTCCTTTCCAGATAAATGTATAGGGTCAAACTATCACGAGAAAATACGGATCAGAAATGTCAGGGAACCAACGAGTTTACATTGTGTTCTGGACAGCTTCGATGAACGAAATGACCTAGTTCCCAAGCAGAAATTCTTTAGATATTCTTTTAGATATATTTTCTTGTACCTTGCATTTGCGTTGATAAAGTTATTAAAGGTTTGCTTGAAAGAATGTCTAATTAAAATATTATTTAATGCAAATACCTTTCATTAGTAATATTTCTTCGAACCAGATTGTCTAGATTAAATAACATGTCATTTCATCAGTATAGTCAAAGTATAACTTCTCCGTTTATAAGAAAAAAAATGCAAGAAAGTGCGTCGAAACTGGTGCAATTTTTTTGTAAAGTAAATATGTTTATGCAGTAAGTATTTTTGCATGAAGAAGGAAACTGATTACTCATAAACTAAGTCTAATTAAATATGAGACGGACGGCGAAATAGATGATGTTAGAACAGCTCTTAAAGTGAAAAAATAAAACGTTTCAACACTTTACAACAGCAACAAAACAGTTACCAAAAACGGCAATTAAACTGCGTATACAGTCGACACATTTTAGTCAACAGGGAAGTGATATTTTAACTGTCCACATTTTTGCGTCAACAATGAAGTTGGTATTGTAGTCGAAATTTTTACGTCCAAAAAAAAAAAAAAGACTGTTATAGTCATTACTTTTACTTCTACAAAGAAGCAATTACTATTAATACTACATTTAAAATATATACAATTGTCATGTCAATCCATCAAAATTATCTACAATATATTATATATTTATGAAGAAATTACTAACTTTTTTTAGAAAATTCCTCGAACTTTTTAAAATCTGATGCTAAGAACTCGTATAACATATATTTATAATTTTATAGAGTTATGCTGAAGACACAAAAAAAAATATCTCGAAATGAAATTGATTCCATGCTAAGACCTTTTCACTTATAAAGTATTCCGCTTTTTTACGCAATTTGAATGACTGAGTTTCTTTTTATATACTAGTTTTTGTAAATAGAAAGAAAATAGAAAGCAGTTTTTCAAATGAAAACCATCCAATTTTTTACCCATTACCATCAAACTTACAATTAAGTTAGATGAATTTCTCTTCCATGCAGAAGTTAATTAATGACACCATTTTTCACGGCTTCATTCTTTTAACTCCTTAATCATCGCATTCTAAATGAAATACCATTTCCTGCCTTCTATTTCTTAAGACATTCCCCGTGAAAATATCGTTATTTCTCTGTTGTGAAGGTTTTTTAGCTTATGTTATTATCTTTTGTCTCTGTTTAAAATACAAAGTAAAAGTGACTCGAAAGAGAACTTTTTTTTTTAGAATTTCAATTAAGCTCAAGTTTTATGTCTTCATATTAAAATCAATATAATTATAAAGCCTTTCTTTTTAAAAATATCACCTGATTTTATTATGATCTTTAAGTTATTACGAACCGTTTTTTTTCTCCATAAACTAAGAAATGGTATCCTAAAATACTGACAGGAAAACCACAATCATGTTTTGAATATTTTGATAAAACTGTAACATATTTTTATTTTGCATATTAAAAAAAGCAATGTTTTGTGTCTAAATTAATTTGGTTAAGACGTCGCTTTAAAAGTGTTTAAACATTGAAAAAAAGTCTTTAAATTACAGTATGATGATTTATTTTAATAAACTTTTATAATTAGCCGTAAATTAAATATGACACACTTTCTGGATGTAACCTATAGGGCAAATGTCTTGCCCGATTGAGTTTTATGACGCATCAGTGCTCAAAAAAAATTTACAAAACATATTTGTCCAATATTAACAGTCTGCTTCCATAGTCTGCAGTAAAATGAATTCAAAAGATTATGTCCGTAATATCTGGTTGATTGTTTTGCCATGAAAAAGCGAGATGAATGTTTTAAAACTTGAGTTGTGTAATTAGTTTGTTAACCACTTGATTTGTGAAATTTACGCATTCCTTCAGACGCAAGTGGATGTGATAAATATTTTGAGGAAATAATTAAGGAAATAATATTTTGAGGATAGAAGCTATTTAAAATTGTAATTTCTCGTAAATTATTGCGATATTCCCCAGTGCGTGTTTTCATAACATCAATAATCACCTAGTCTTACATTAAACACATTATACAAGCAATTTATCCCCTTGTAATTGCGTTATTGTTTACGCCATTTTCATACCAGCAAACTATATACTACAAAAAAAATCACTTAAAATTTACGGTTTTAAGCTGTCAGCTGTGTTGGTTGTGGAAAACCGTAAAAGTTACGAAGTAAATCCGCAGTCTCAACAGTTTTTTTTTAACCGTACGGGAATATTTTTACGGTAAAAATCCGTCGCGACTACGGATTTACTTCGTAAATTCTACGGTCTTTTTCAACCAACCCATCTGCTGGTTTAAAATCCTGAATTTTACAGCGTAGTGGGTAAAGGCGAAAAAACTAAAACCTGTTTAAGAAAAAATATCATTCAAAGTCGTCTAAGTAGTGTTATTTAGCGCTGACTTATAGGTAGTATTGTTTCACAATTTAGGTCTTACATATTCAAAAATTAAGAAATATACTTAAGTAAATAAAATAAATTTTAAATGAACTTTATTTTGCAAATATTTAACTATACTGATAAGAATAAAACAATGGAGTATACTTTTTTTCTTCAAACGCGAAAATAGTCTTCAAAATTTCATAATCATCTCTTTTCCTTCACAATCTACAACGACGATCGGGAACAAGTAAAGTTCTTTAATAAAATTCATGAAGAATAAGAAAAATCGAAAAGAAAAGAAGATGACGCTTGAAAGAAGAATAGAAATCTCCTTTTTCATTAAATTTATGGAGTGTTCTTGATTGGTGATTAAACTGCTGCCCGGGACCCGGTGGTTGGCACATAGGAATCTCACGAGAATTCCAAAACCTCTTAGCCTCGGGGAAAATTCTTCGGAAATTATTTTCTAGCTGCTCCTACAAGAAGAATAAGAAGAACATTTCCTTTAACAAATGAGGTTCATATGTTCCTAAAGCTTTAAAGGGAATTAGGCGAGAAATCGATTTTAGATGAGCTGCAGTTGAAATGGATATTTATTATCAGTTTATGCGTAGTTTTTTTATAAGCGTGTTTTTGTACTGAAATTATTTGTGTTGATGAGATTTTTTCCATTTTTGTTAGTTTACTTGTGGAGGAAGCAACGTGTGTTGAGCGAAAAACAAAATTAATTTTTTATTTTTACGCAGTATTTTTTTAATTGGAAAAATGAATTAATTGAGAAAGTGTTTTAAGAGTTGAGAAGCACAGATATCATGAAAAGTTTCAGATTCTATTATCTATTAAAAACAACAATCATTAAAATATACTTTTTACTTGGAAATCGAATAAAAGATGATCAAAACTAAATGACAAAAAAAGAAAGCAAAAATGTGTAGTTAGGCCTGAAACTTTAGGCAATGGTGCAATTTTTAAACTGATTTTTGTGACACAATGATTGAATGATAAAATTGATTTTATACACAATGGAAGAACATTTTGAGTTCTTCCATTGTTATCACTTAATAATTTAGGCATATCATATTATTAAGTGAGATATTCCATTTTTGTATAATGGACTTCTAAGTCTTTTTTTTAATATGAATATTTGAATTTTTGACTCTGATCTTAGGAAAAGGGGGGGGGCACTAAGGGATAAGGGGCACAGATGAAAAAACGCTATAATTTCAATACTACAAAATAAACAAAAAATCACACCAGATAGTAATCATTATATTTGTTTGTACATGCAATCCCATAATTTGATGACCATTTTTTTTAAGTTAGGAAAGTTAGCTTTAAGTAACAATAAGTTAAATTTCTTCGTTGACTAATGAATAATAATTTTCGGAGTGGAAAAAAATATATTTATATTTTAGCTATAATTAATATTTTTTTTAACAGCTAAGCTTTTCTTTCCCCTATAAGTGTTCCAAGTCCTTCTAGATTTAAAGTCTAATCTAATCATTTTGAATTCATTAAAAATGAGAAAGTTGCTTAACGTACGTTAGTACATTGTTACAAGTCCAAAACATAAAATATGTTAAAATAACTATTTGCTTATGTAGTATTCTGCCTTTTGTGTCGTATTTTATCTTTTATTTTAATGCAATGGAAGTCAAAGGCACTAATTTTTATTTTACATTTTTACCATCGTTATTCTAAGCATGTAAACAAATTAGTTTTTATATTTACATTCTACCACTTTCTGACATGTATTTTCAGAATTTCTAGTTTTTCAAACATATTATTTCTACACGTATGTGTGTGCATGGTATTTGGTTTTATTATAAAAAAAAACACGTTGTCCTAGTGCTTTCCGTAGTTAAATGAATAATATATCAGCGGTCCCGATAAATAGGGCACATGACATGTGCCACAACTTTTATGTAATTCGATTATGTTTTCCCTCCTTTTTTAAAATCAGAGTATACATGAATGAACATTCGTGAAAAAAATGATCAGTAGTATAACATTCAAAATAAAACTTTAAATAAAAAAATCGTTTGAAAAATAAAGATTTTGTGATAAGTTCTAATGTGTTACCATCTTTCCTACTTATTTATAAAACATGAATGCTTTGAATTTGAATACGCGTCGCGTGTTTTAAAAACAGTTAAGACTTAAAAAATTGCATTTCGCTTTGTGTGAGTAATATTTAGCAGTACAATTTTCCCAAATTATTTTGTTTCTTAAATTTTTTGTTTGTGGAATTAGTAATATAAAAAACAGTGTGAATTAATTTTGTCATTACCTCATAAAATTAGTTTTTATTCCTAATGAAACGTTTCCAGAGCAGTAAAAAAATAAAAGCATAACGATTTCAATATTCATTTTTATGATAAAACTTTGAAAAAAGGAAAAAAAAAAAAAGTTTACAAAAAGTGTAATATGCCGCATACTTAGGAAGCATTCATCAATCAATGTCAAATTAGGAATAAAAAATATGCTTCTGACTGGCTGTGAACTAATTTGCTTTACTTTCTCACAAATTCCCCATCAGTCACTAGTTTGAGTAAAAAATACAATATGAGTATATTTATAACTTTTATTAGTGAAAAAAATAAAGTGTTTTTTCCTCTCCAAGAATGAGTTTTTCTTCTATTATGTTTGTTATTGGTTTAAAAAATATTTTAAGCATGTACAAATAATTAATTCTTTCAGTGATGCGACTAATTTACTAAAACTAAATCACAAAAGCTCATGTAACTTAACTTTGCAATTCATAAAATCATTTGGATATTTTTGCATCTAGAAGCTCTACTACTGCATTGAAAAGGGAATTCCAAGCAATCCCGAAACATATGTCTGCATTTTAATGCTCTATTGTGCTTTCTTAACGTGGATAATTGTTTTTCAGTTTTATTGCAATTCATGTTTAAAAGTACTTATCTTGTAAGGTAGAAATTTTCTCTTGTGGTTCAGTTTTGAATTTGATTGCTCGTATATGTTCATCTTTAAAAAAATGGCCTTTTGTTTACCTGAAAAATAGTTATTATTTTCTTTTACAGTATGCATTATGATTCTTAAAATATGTCGAGGGGAAGATTTAATTTACATATTTCTTTTTTTAACGTAAGAGTCCCTGAAACTTTTTTCTTCTTTAAACTTGACATTCAATGCCTTCTGTCAGTTAACCGATACCTGACTTCCTGTATACGCTACTCTAGTATTAGTCTCAATGATGTTATGGTTTTCAATAGTTATTCGTTAACATGATTTTTGCTTTAATGATAAATTAAATACAAGGACAATGTTTAAAAGTTTATTGCTCGAAAATTACACACCGACCCTACTCTTGTTTTTTCATGAAATTTTTTGTTTATATCCACTATAATTGCAAACCATTAAAACTTTTCACATACATAAGTATCTTTAAAATGAATAAAAATGACGGAAGTAGTTGGCATTGCTTTTACGAAAATTGTTGAATCTGGTTTCGAAGCCTTGGTTAACGTAACTTTTAGAGCATTTATATCTTCTGTATTAAGTATACATTGTTAACGAAAGTAGCCACGCAAAAAATGAGCAAGATTTATTGACGTATATATGCAACACATTTCCTTTTAACTAGTTGTCTCTTGTACAAGGAAATAAAAATTTCGTAAGAATACTTAAACCAAGATCTCGCAAAACACATGGTTTCACAAATATGTTTTTAAAGAAGAAAAAGAGTAAATTAATTAAAAATAAGTACGAAAATGAAAATGTTCAAAAACTATTATTTATACAATATTTAAGTATACAATTATTTTTCAATTATCAGTTGCAAATTTTCCGTTACATGCAATAACTTACAAGTTTATATTTTGTGAGCAAGGATGTTTAAAATTAACTCTCCATTTAGGGGGGGGGGGGTCTTAAAAAGGTTTTTATATTTTTATGTTTTTGAACACTCACGAGAGTGTTCACCTATTCTCTGAATGTATCCCGCTTGATGAGCGATTGGTGTAGGCGTTCTATAGCCGATTACAGACAAGACATTGAATCCATTCCATGTGTCAGACGATAGCTTTCATATTTGACAGTTATATGACAGAAATTCTCCACTTAGTAGGTATGCATTTCTTAAGATAATAAGAGTAAATAAATGACTTAAACCTATAGAGTCAGGTGGGGCAAAATGGACATAAAATCCACGTTTTTTAACTTTCTTTGCCAATAAATATAAGATTTTGTTCAAAACCTTCAGATTTTTTGCTTGTTATTTTACATTACATTTTTAAAGAACAAATTGCAATAAAATTTGAGCAGAAAAAAGTTAAGTAAAATAATTTTTTGACGCCTTTCTGGGATGTAGGTATGACCATTTTACCCTTTAGAGGGGGGGGGGTAAAGTGAGTAGTGCATGGGGTAAAGTGGTCATAATTGGAAAAAAAACACTATATAAAAGTATTAATAACCATAATGCTTCAAAATGCTCAACAAAGGTTTGTTTTAGAACAAAAACAACTTTATTTCCCTCAACTGAATTTATTTAGGTCCTCTGTTATGGTCAAAAGTTAGCCTCATCTTCGTAACGTCTCGTAAGGTACATCAGTCTCTTCAGCTGCTGCATAGACCTTCCTAAAACGAAGTTATATACCAATGTTAGGATACATAATAGTAGGTATTCTTGGGTTTTAATCCCTAAATTTTAGATTTTATGTCTGCCCTTTAACCCAATACACATAATAAAACATAAATATGAAATTCAAAATTTTCCGTGAAAAAAATCAAAATAGCTTTTAATAGATGACTACATTACTTAACTAACATGTAGATATACATATTTTAACCTAGCTATTTTTAATTCTCTCTCACTTTCATGTATTGTTCTTGTTCGAAGCACTGCTAGTTCTGAACATTTACAGCTTAATAATACTTGTAATAAGTCTGTTTATAAAGGAATCATTGATACCTGAAAATTCTTTTATTAAAAGTGCTTCTACAAATTTTTCAATACTAAACACACCATTGTAAGAAGACTGTATTATAGTAATTTCAATCTCTATTGCATTTGGGCTCAGTTGTGTTAGTTCCGGTTTACTAAAAAGTAAATTTAAAAGTTATTTTTTAAAAAAATAATACAGTATTAGTGAAATTAAACTGTAACTAACATCCGCCTCGTAGCTTAATTTCTAACAAAAGAAGTGCGAGCACTGTAGTCTTCAAAATTTATTTTCTTGCGCAAATAGCCTGAATTCCCTCTAATAGTTGAAAACTGAAAATAAATATTGAAACTGTGCTACTGAGCATTCCTATGCAAGTTAATCCCTGTTCTACCACATAAATTAAACTAAAGTAATTTTAGAACATTGGTGCATGTTAAGCCTAATACTATGACCACTTTACCCCATCTTACTTAAACTACTGTAAAATAATATACAAACTAAATCTAGCTTCACGGTTAGTGAAAAAGTATTTTTTAGATCTGTGTAAAACTACCTGCACCGTCCATTTACTGAAAATTCTTCAAAACAAAATGTCAGAGAGAAGTTAAAAGAGCTGTTTCAATTTCAAAGTGTTGTATAAACAACTTAAACGAGTGTTTTCTCCACCTAAAGAATTGCTATTAATATAATGTTGCATGTAAAATTTAATTTTTAATTATTAAAAGCTAAAATAAAAAAATACATAAATTCTTTTATTTATTTCAAAGCTATAGCTCTTTATTTGTCGTACGTCCACTTTACCCCACCTGACCCTATATCTGGGAAATCCTGTAGCCTTGTTTTTCTTTTAGAAATATATTCGTATTTTATATCACCCCATTTGAAATAATTACATTTATACATAACTTTAACAATAACTTCGTTAGGTTGTAACGCTAACCTTCCTTACTGCTGAATCAGGGTCTATTAGTTAAAATCCGTACATCAGCTCGAATATATTTCCCCTTCCGCCGATTTCTTAAGCCATTTCCTTTATTTCATAACATATTTTTTAAATATATTTCTTTGACTACTTTATTTTTTGGTAAAACAAAAGGTTCATTTTATATGAAATTTAACCCGAATTACCTATATGCATAAAAGCAAAAATTGAGTGATTAGCGTTACATTAAATTGTAGTGAGTGTGACATAGTTTTCACTAAATGAATGGATTGTATAAAGTTATCAACAAAATAACAATACGACGATGGTACTTTTGCAGGTAAATTGAATTATATGTACTAAGTAGAGGTCATGCCACCGTCGTTACAACAACAAATTTTGGACAGCATGTTTTAGAAAAGCTAAATAGCTAATTCTTGAATAAAACCCATTAGTTTGGATACATGGTTCTTTATTTTCTCAGCAATAAAGCGCATGTTTTTATTCGAAAAAAAAACAACAAAATTGTGCGCATATAGTATAATAAAGTATCTCAAACTACCTTCTAAATAATCTAGTACTGTCTTCAGGTATGTAAAAAAGTAAGAAATAAAATAATTTCCGGGGTGTAAGAAACGGAATATTATTTTGAATGTTTTGGTGCGTTATTTTTGAAAACTTCAGCGATTAAATATCACACGCACGAGAAATGGAAGACAAAATTTCCTGTTATTTTGACGGGAGCGAGAAAGAAGAATAGTCAAACACTGTCCTGAAATTACTTTAAACAAGAAATGTACCAACTTGTGTAATGTTTCAAATGTTCCTGTTTTGACTGAGTTGCCTCTTTTTAATAGGAATGCGGTTGTAAATTTTTCGAAATTTTCTTTGAGTTGTAATGAAATTAATGCTTTGAAATGCAACAACAATCTTGCTTTGGCTAAAAAGCCTTTTTTTTTTCTGAATGTATTGCTCCGGTTGAAAAAGCTTTCAAATTCAGTGCCTTAACTTCCACTCAGAAAGAGTCGGTTCGGCATCTTATTGCTTCCAATGTTAATTTCAATTAAAAAGTTACTAATACTGGTTTTACCCATTCTGTGAAACGCTGTGTGAATAATTTAGTCTCAAATTTTGATTTGGTCATTACCAAAGCAGACAAGGGTGGTTAGATAGTTCTTTTTAATAAATCATCTTATGTTGAAAAAACTGATGATTTAATTGCTTCTGGTCCTTATTCTGAAATTTATAAAGATCCTAGCGACAAAGAGTTAAAAGCTATTTCTTCTGCTGTTAAGACTATTCATTATATTCCTTTGATTGCTAAACGGTCTGTGATTCCTTCTGTTGCTAATTGTGCGCGTTTCTATGCTTTACCTAAGGTACACAAGGAAGGTATTCCTTTCAGACCAATTGTTTCCAATATTGTCACTGCGTCTTATAAACTTTCCAAATATTTAGTTTATGTGTTTTCTCCACTTAGGAGTCAAAATGTTTTCACTGTTAAAAATTCCACCGATTTTGTTAAGAAACTACATAACTTCGTTCCGAATAATTCGGTTATGGCCTTTTTTGATGCTAACTCTTTGTTTACTAATGTTCCTGTTGATGGCGCTTTGACTTGCCTCAGGAAAAGGCTTTCTGAATTCATATTTTACTTCTGTGGAAATTGAGGAATTAGTTTATCTTTATCGTGTGTGCTTGCAACAGAGAACTTTTGTATTTAATGGTAAATTCTATGCTATGGTAGATGACCTGGATATGGGAAGTCTTCTTAGTCCTATTTTAAGTGATTTCTATATGCATTATTTTGAGAAAAAACTATTCCAGAAATTGCAACTTCAATTTTATGTTCGTTATAAGGTTGATTGTTTTGTCCTAACGGACAGTAACGTGTTAGGTGTTGATGATGCTCTTTCTATTATGAATTCCATTGATTCTAATATCTAGTTTTCTTGTGAGAAAGAACTTAATAGTAGCCTCGCGTTTCTTGAGTTTGGATTTCTAGGAATGAGTCCAGATTCACTACTTTTGTCTATCGTAAACCTTTCGCTGTTTCTTTACCTCCTCACGGACTGTCAACTTATCCTCCCAACCAAAAATAATCGACTTTTAATACTCATGTCCATCGTGCAATTGATATTTGCTCTTCTCCTGAGCTTCTCAAGATTGAATTCAACTATCTGAAAGCTGTAGCTGTTGATAGAGGATTTTCTCACTCTTTAATTGATTCTATTCATAAAAAACTTTCGAAAAAGACCTTCTGGTTCCAATAATGTTGTTTCTAGAAAGAATTTGGTTGTGTTACCATTCTTACATTCTGTCAGTTTTCGTATTGCTAAAATCCTAAAAAGGTTTCAATTTCAAGTCGTTTTTTCCCCTAGTAACAAACTTTCCTTCTCTTCTCTTAAAGATCCTGTCGATCAACTTAATACTTGGGGTATTTACCAAATTAGTTGCCATTGCGGCCTTACTTACATTGGACAGACAAAACGAGCTCTGAAAATTCGGTTAAATCAGCATAAAGGTTATGTACGAAAGCAAGAGTTAAATAAGCCTAGTATTGCTCAACATTGTTGGAATTCCAACCACTCTTTTGATTTCAATTCTGGGAAAATTATTCAAAAATGTTCTTACCCTTTAGAGCTTGACTTTTGGGAAGCTTATCATATTAACAGGAACAGAGAGTTCTAATTTGGTTAATGATCCTTCCTTAACTCCTTATTTTTCACAGGTCTGGCATATGTTCCTTTAATCTGCTGTTCTTTCTTGGTTTTCTTGTTAGATTTGCTTTTTTGTGTCAAGTTTTCTTCCCTCCCTCCCCCTCCTTTACGTGTGTACTTTGTTTTTGCATTTTGTTTGGTACTTTCTGTACTTATTTTTATTTAAATTTTATTCTTTGTATTTTATTTTATTATTTTTGCAATTTTCATGTATTTTCACATTTTTATGCATGCTGTCGTCTTTTTTGCTTTGTTTTTATTGATATTCCTTTTTTACTCCGTGCACTTTCAACTGGGTTCGTTTGTTGCTCTCTTATTGGTGCCTTCCCTGCTACTTCTGCTTCACTTCCTTCCCGATGCCTTTATTTTCAATGGTTTACAGATAATTCTTAGGCTATATGAGCTTTGTTTTTGTTGTTTTGTCTGCTTCATTTGGATGTTTTGCATATAGAATCTCCCTGTCGCACTGAAAAAAAAAACCAAGCAATCCCGAAACATATATCTGCATTTTAATGCTTATTTGTGGTTTCTTAACGTGAAATAATTTTTTATTACTATGGTCTGTTTCTTTGTGTTTTAGTTGTACGATATTTTTAACTAGGAAAACAACTGACGATATAGTGAAATAAGTAAACGAAATGTCTAAGAATTTACAATTATATGGATTATTTTATGTTATTCATGGTTCCATTTTACAATAAATGCACAAAAATATGCCATGTATGTAAAAGAAAAAAATATAGGATCAGAAAGTGTATAAGGCAAAATAAAAACATAGACACAAATAAAGTGGAGCTATTTATTTTTCCTTCTAAACGTTCACTACGAATCAATCAGGGCGTTTTCATACAGAAGTAGACGTTTTAGGCCCTTCTAATATACATAACAATCCTTTGGCGCAAGCCAGACGTAAATTCTTTTAAATAACTACAAACACAAAAAGAGAACAACGATAGTAACAAATTATTTCATGGCATATCACAGAGCAATCTTCAATATGATTCTTAAAAAATGAAATATTATTAAATAATAAGTTATTTTTTGAATATTAAAAATGTAACTATGTATTAACATCAGCATTATACAATGGTCATAAAGCGAAATCATAATTTTAATAAATGTGTAATAATCATCAGCATATACACATATTTAAGATTATACTTTGAAAGTGTTACGAAACATTCGGTTTCATTCAAAAATGCAGGTATTTTAGTCGCATAATACGTAATTGCATAAAATAATCTAAAAGAAAAACGCTAAAACTTAAGTTTTGTTTTTATGTGTGTTTGCGCTTTAGATCAGTTATTTTGTTGTGCATCATAATTTGGGCAAATCTCAGAGTACTTGCGACAAAAATATTTCAAACTCTGATCATATTACCATACTTCCTGGAAAGCAACCATATTATCAAAACACGAACTAAATAGTAAAATTGCGAGTGCTACTCACATTGTAATTTTGTAATTTATTTTTGACCTACACTTTATTATACCAGACTTAACACAAAAAATAAGCTTTTAAACTTATTGTTGTTGTTATTAGATTTTTTACTTAGAAGACAGACAAAAATGCCTTTTTTTTTGTTGGTTATTTTCGTTATTTTTTTATTTATTTTTTGTTTATTTTTTTCTTTGAAAATTTGATTGCTGTCACTATAGTCTACTTTCAATATATTTTATTACGTTTTTTTTTTCATGCTTGATTTGGCGGTATTTAGCCCGAAACAACTCAGAAATTGTCCTGATAGGGTTTTTTTTTTATCTGGCTGTTATTTAAATTACGTATTTCATTAAATACTGAATTATAAGTAAGATATATGTATATGTTATGGCGTATGTCCGAAATTGGAGAATGCCTACAATCACCGGTCTGATAGATGGTGAATGTCGACATCCACCGGTGATTTTCGACAATCCCTACTTGGTGTATGTCGACATCCACCGGTGATTTCCGACAATCTCTACTTGGTGTATGTCGACATCCACCGGTCATTGTCGACATTCTCCGAATTTGGAGATTCACCGTAACATATATATTTCTTCCGCACACACTTTGAAGATAAATGTAACTTCAACATAAAGTGCCTAGCTTTTGGAATTTTATGAAACTTCAAATTTTCTTCACGTTTTGTTATTAAGATAAGTTTTAAAAACGCGATTTAAAATTCTGCAGACATTGCAAGCTCAAAAATGTATGTGTATATATATTTCAGTGTTTTAGTAAATTGTGTTTATGTACTTTTAGTTTAATTATAAAGTGAATAAAAATATTTTCTTGTATTTGCCTTTGTAGATTTTGCGTTGTCTAACATTTTCGTTGAGACGAAATGGGCACATTTCGATTCATACAATTAATTTCTTTCAGACTAGAAGAATCCGAACTGAAAATATCAAATAACATATGGTCACAAAAAAAAAAAAGTATTTCATGTTGTAGGTTTTGTTGTCTTTTATTATTATCTCAATGCACTAATTGGCTGAAATTTTTTTAGTGGTATGTTGCAACAAAAAAATATGCAATTAATTAGCTACAAAGGATGGTACTTAGTTTTATTATATTTCGGCCTAACGCATCCACGAAAGCACCAAAATACTGTAAAATTAGCCATATCCGCAGCAAATTTGAACCATTTTTTGTGCAGCATAAATTGTTTTCCTAGTGTTTTATTGTATGAAATTAGTTTTTACCATGGTTTCAATTGATATAGCACCTTCTTTTTTTCCTGATATTATCAGAATATTTCTTTAATACAGGAAATATTTTTCAAATAAATACCAACATAGTTTTCTTTGAAATTTTGTTGCCATAAAGCTTCAATAAATGTGAAAAAAAACTGAACATGTCTTGGTTTTCAGTTTCTCTGACAAAACCTATATGTGGGTTTTATAACATTTTACGTTTGAAAGATACTCTGGAACTGTTAAACAAAAGAACAAATTCCATTTAAATTCTTTAGTTCAAGCGTACATTTTTCTCGAAACCTGAGATATTATGAGAGTATATGCAATTTCAGGATACTTTGTGTTTACTTATGAAAAAAAGAAGGAAGAGAAGTGTTAGTATGGGAGGAAAAGCTTTCTTTCTACTGGAAAACTCTACATCCGTTGAGCAAAGGATCGTTTATCGGCGAAATGGCATAAAAAGTTAAAAAACGTGTTGCACAAATATTCATACTTGTGTTTTTCAAAAAGATATTTCTTTGCTCATAGGTACTGTTGGTAGTATTTTAGTGCTTTTAATATTTAATGTTAGCAATATGTTTGAAAATTAATTAAATTACCGGCAAGTTTAATAAATGAACCGAAATGACGTAACTGAAGTACTACTAATGTTATTTAATGAAACACCTATTTTCTTAAAAAAAGGGTAGCAAACTAACAAGATCAAAATGTAAGTAAGAACATTCAACTTTTAAGGTAAATTCAAAAAAATAATTAAAAAAAAGAAAAAATGAATATTGTTATCTTTATACAAACTAACCCTGACGAACGCATCGCTAAAAACAACAGTACCTCCAAACTTTTGTTTAATAATGTGGTTATTAAAATTCCACATGTTGCCAAGTACAAAGCGTTTTTATGCATAATTTAAAAAAAAGGAATACAAGGTAATTTTGCGGGATAAAAGAGACTAATACTACTAATTTAAAAAAGTTGAGTCTTATTTTTTATCATTTTGTGAGTATAAAAGATTCACTACGTATATAAATACTCCAAGAGCACGTTATTATCCAAGTATTGTTTCAACCATACATTAATGCATGCTTTTCAATCATTTTCTAATAGTTTTTTTTTGTACAAGCCGTAAAAAATAAGGCCTTTATACAAGACTTCCTTAAAGTTCTTAAATTTTCCTGCGGTACCAAATGTACAAAGCATTAATTTATCTTCATTGAAAAGTTTCGAATAGCATCATAAATCTTTTTTTTATACAAAAGTTGAGAGTACAGAGAAAAATGTAAAAATTGTTTTTTTTTTTTTTTTTTTTCGTTTTTCCTTTTATTTTTAATATAGTCCCAAAAAGTGTTGATTTAATTGTTGAGTGTTTGAATAGACAGTTTCAGCATTATTCAAACATATCGAACTTTTTATCAAAATGTAAACTGAAAACCTAAAAACTTATTATTTTTTTTACGTACAACGCTGTAAACAGTAGTTGTAATTGGTCCATTCCAGTCAAAATTTGCAAATATTTTGTCAACAGCAATATAAACTTGGTTCAAGATATTTTCAAAATATCAATCAGTTTTTAAAGGTTATAAATATATTTTTCTTAACAAAATTAATATAATACATTTACAAACAAACTCCTTTGTTTTGTTTAATACAGTGAAATAAATTAAACAATACAATTGTTTCAGACATTAGAAACCATCGTAATGCATCTCAAGACAATTATATAATATATTCATTGTAAAGAAGAAGCTTTGATGACGCTATAAGAGCAGTAGTTTAATTATAAAAAGCAAATTATAATATTCTAAAGCATATCATTTAAATATGTAACTTTTATATTAGTTTGTGCAAGAAAAAGAAAACTGTTGTGACGCACAAAGTGACCCATGTTATGCACGTACAGTGTACAAGTTAAGAAGAGTTAGTGTGTTCGATGACGCAGATCTCTAATCATAACATTTACTAAACTAGTATGGTTAAAAAACAAGTATAAGGCAAATATTTTTTATTCATGATTAGGCCATTACATAAAATTTGTATTCCGCACTTAATGTAAACCAAATATGCATTTTTTTTTTTTAAACTTTGAAGCAAAAAATACCTTTTAAATCAAACGTGACCTATGACTTCATATGTACACGTGACAGTAAATTGAAATATATATGTTAGATTACTGTGGTGTGGACAGTATATTAAAATTCACATGTTGCATTACTGTGGTATATTTTCACGAAGTTATCTGAAAAAATGAATACAAATATGTTAACGAGAATTACGTATTTTTTTTTCGCTTTGCAAAACATTTTTACAGCCCAAGTTACCCCCACGCCTGTAGTTCAATGTATCCAACGATAAGGGTTTTATCAAAGTATAATTATCTTAAGATACATGTCGATAGGTATAGAAATATCCTAATACATATCATGACAAGCACATTTCAAAACAAATATATATTTTTTGAGATATACTAAAGGTCAGTTCACACCTGTTGCTACAACGTTACTTGTCCCAAACGACGTCACAATCCAATCAATGAAACTCCTTTCTCTGGGTTTAAATAATTCCTAATAAAGAAGCGGATGAGTTGCAATCGGCAACACAAAGATGTGTTAATTAAATAAATTTGAATCCATAACGTGCGCCGGTAGTAAAGCATTTATTTTTTATCACTGTCGCAATTTATGTGAACTCACCATTAGTGTATTGTTTTGTATAATATGATTCTGTTCATTTCATACTCTGCATTTTCTACTTGATATGTACAGCGGACAGCCACTTCTCGTTATACTAAATGAATAAGCTCCTCTTAAAAGTATTGGCAATAGTTGCAGCTAGCACACCAGCATCTCCGTCAACAACAATAACACAAATACTTTAAAATTTATATGCAATAAATAATATTGGTGAAAACATATTTAGAGCGAAATGAAAATTCGCAATTTGACAGGAGTTTCGCGAACATTTCCAGCTTTGTTTCCCTGGCACTGTAAAAAAATTAACTATGAATTCGTATTGAGTTGAATGTCGTTAAAAATGGATTGTCTTAAAATCTGATTTTTAGCAATTTTAAGTTAGAAAAGGATAGTAAACGATTTGCTAATCTTTTTTTTTATGGAAATTATGCTTGAGGCAGAATTTGAGGAAGGTTGTAAGGCAAGATAAATGGCTAAACTACAAAATAATAATATTAAGTTTGTAAAACGCAGGCAATTCCTATTCACTGAGATAAATCAGGATGATATCCCATTTATAATGTAATTTTCGAGTGATTTTGATCATAGCTTGCATAAACTCTACCAAATAGTATCTTAATAAAAAAGGCAGTAAAAATATATAACTTTTTATTTTAAATAAGGTTTTGCGCTAACGTTTTAATTATTTTTTTTCCATTTTTTCGTATATTTTTATAATTAGCAATGACCATTAGCGTGAGTTATGAATTTACCCAAGTTATGTTTTATAAATACACTGTAAAATATGTATCCTAAGCCTTCTGCTTTTATATCGTCATTTCGGTTAGTTTATCAGACCCAGATAAAATATAGTACATTTCCGCAATTAAAAAAAATTAAACTTATTCGCAGTTTTTGCTTGAAACCTTTTTGTTAAAGGATAGTTATTAAATTTGTCTAATTTTATAAGTAACCTAAATAACGGTTTAAAACGAGCCGGTTTTATGAGAAAATGTTTGCTTTTTATGTAAACGCTTTATTTGAATAATAACCATCGTACATGGTAAGACCCATTTTGAAAACAATTTTATTTAAAAAATGATGCTTACACAGAATCAATTCTTTAAAACTAGACCAAGCTTTCAATCACGCCTTTCGAAAGTTTTCAAAAAAGGTAATACTGAAAATGAAGGTTATTGTACTGCAAGATCGGTAAAGTTACAAATATATAAGACATATATTAGAAAGGGAAGAAATTTTCAGGCATTTATTTTTAATAACGTACAACAAAAAGAACTACTTCTGGAAAACGTTGAGCCCACCTATACTCATGGAAGAACGGGAATGTATTTTTTTGGAAAAATGCCTTTAAAATTTAAAGTATTTTATGTAGTCATATGCTAATAAAGATAATAAGAATATATATGCATTTGTGGTTAAAATAATACTGCCCATTTGGATTTCAGCAATTAGAGCAAAGTAATGAGTAATGCAATACTTTGGTTTTGGTACGATTTTAAAGTATTGTAATTATAATTTTTCTTTGCATGATGCGAATGAAGTGATAGAAAGATACTTTATGAGATATGTATTTTTAAGGTGAACATTTCCTACCTAAAACTGTAAGAGAACAGAATCATCTGACTTTCTGAGAACACTTCGATTTCTGAAACGTGAATGAAGCCCAGCTTCAATGAAAATGAGGAACGAAGTGTTTTTTTCTCATCAAAGAGGAAAATATTCTACCTATGACGAGAAAACAAATACGAATTCAAAGCTTAATTTTAATACAGAGCGTTTAATGCTTCCAACCCTTAGGAATACAATTCACAACAGTCAAATGAATCTCCTGCACCAAGCACAAAGATTAGCCAATTCCATATTGCTTTAGATATCATGGAGCAACATCTTAAACCTCAAGAAAACGACTCTGGCAAATGGAATGCGAAACCATTTGGCTTGAACACAAAATACTTCAAACGAAATAATATTCAAGTTCAAGATGCAAGGACAGAATCTGTTGGATTCTTCCTCTGACAAATGTTGCACAAAATGACATCGTGTAGTAAGCCTTTACTTCCACAGCTTTTGTATCCGAGTCCCCTCCTTGACAGAAGCTTCTTGAAGGAACCCTTAGCACTTGTTGATCATTATGTCCATTTTCTCAGATGCCAATGGAATCGAAAAAGCCTCCCTTTTTGGTCTTAGGAGGCAGCGGAGGCTCCTTTGGCTTCTTGCCAATCCCCTTTGGAGGAAGAGGGGGCTTCATTCTAGGATCTGGGACCTTTCCCGATTTTACATCATCATACAAATCGGCGTAAACCATTTCGTCACTGCTGTCCGGTCGATATGGCTAAGGGGGAGAACATAGGTATAAATAAAACTATATATGTATTCAAAAACTACATATTTCTTTTAATTTTGTGTTTTGTAATTTCCAATAATTATTTCAAACTTTGAGACATTTTTGCCTGATTCAACACTTTATTACGTGTCTCACAACATGCATTTCAGATTGTTGACATCAATCTATAATTTATGAGGAAATGGAAAAGCTAGTTTATTTCTTACTAGCGGTGCCTGCATAGCTATGCCCGTGTTAAAAAGTGAAAAGATCAGTCGGTTCGCCCTTATATATACAGTGGTAATCCTTTTCTGTGTAAACAATGTTATTTTATTAAAATGTATTCCATTTCACATAATTAAAAATTTGCCGCCCACGCAAACAACCAGCGTTCCTACACATTTAAGCAACTTTTTTTCACAAAATGGACACAATAAAAAAATATAAAAGAAAGGAAGAAACGAAATAAAAAGGAAATTTAATAAATAAAACGCATTTTGTTTGTTTAGTTCAAGTACCCATACAGAAAGGAGGATTATAGTCCATTATAATAGTTTAAATTAATGCATTTTTAGTATAAAACACTTTCCCTATTATTCATTGACATTAAAACAGAAAGACGAAATTTTGTAGTTTGCGGAAACAAACTACAAAAGTAAAACTTTGAAAGCGGAAAAACCTTTCTTCCGAGCTCTAATATGCAAATTACATATATGTGCTAATTCACTCGAGAGAAAAAAAAACATATAAATAACAATAATAATTTGGAATAACAAAAATTGCTATAAAGGATAACATTTCTTTAAAAAAATCCTGTTCAGTCTGTAGAATGGGCCAGTAAAATATATGACAAGGAGAAAGGAAGTCAAAATAAAGCTATCGATTTCGTATGAGTAGCAGGAAATAAATTTTAATTCGTTAAAAAAAATCAAAATCCAAGAAAAGAAAAAAGATAAAATTAAAAATCGGTTGCTCCTCAAAATGCTAAAAACATTGTGAATAGAATTTTATTTAGCAAATATACATGTAGACACATTGGAAACAATTAAAATAAAATAAAAAGGAAGCACTTTATCAATCGTCTGGAGAAACTAAAATTGAAGTTAATTAATGTGAAAAAATAATTTCGAACTACAGAGAAAAATGTTTATAACTTCTTTTCTAGTTAACTTAGAGGCATTGAATTTTAGCACTCAGCAAATCTCTTTCTAGAACAGTTTTTACGGGCCTTTCAATGGTATCAAGTGTGAAAGGGTGCGATAATTCCTACCGATTGAAAACGACCCTTCAATGCAATTTTTCGCTATTAGAATTAAAAAGCAACAAATTTGAAGTTCAGAAAACTCTTCTAGTTGCACACCCCCATGTTCCAAACTAATTTCATGCCAAATTTCATGAAAATCCACTGAACGGTATTGGCCCTACGCCGGACACAGACATACTTGCAGAATCCACTGGGAAAACGACCTAAGTCACATACCACTTTTTGAACTTTGCTTTATGTCTTATCATAAATTAAAATAAATGACCCGGTAGTGGACACTTTTCTCCACCAGACCCCTACCTGTTAGCCGAGGCCTTAGGATTGCTTACGCACGGGGAGAGGTAGTGGGGTCTACGGTAGTGGACACTTTTCTCCACCAGACCCCTACCTGTTAGCGCAGGCCTTAGGATTGCTTACGCACGGGGAGAGATAGTGGGGTCCACGGATTTTACATGCACGTATCCCCAAGTATACATGGTGGCGTTCAGTGGGTATCGAACGCGCGACCTTCCAGGTGGAAGCCCGACGTGCTAACCACTGGGCTCCCACGGCCCCACGGTAGTGGACACTGCTGTAGTAGTGGACACTTAGATCTTTAAACTCCTAAAATAAGCGAATGCAACATTAAACTTGAATGAAATTATGAGAACCTATAGCGAACGATTCCTAGTGCTGGTTAATAGAATTAAAGTTGGCGTGGAACATCTATGCAAGTACATGGATCATAATATTCAATAGCTGCCTCCACAACGGTCACATTTCCTGCTCTTTACTAAAGCCGATCAATAAGAAGGTTAGGGATTTGGGGAAAATATATGGGAAAAAAGCGTGAGATCATTTATGAATGGTCCCTTAGTCATTTTTAATATTATTTCTCCAAGTTTACAGTATAAAATAGATGATATTCATTTCTGTCCACTACTAATGCAAATACGTGTCTTATAAATGTCCACTATAGATACAAATTAAGCGTTTAGTAAATTTGACGTAAAAATCCTAATTTTTCATCAAATGACCTTTTATAGGTAATTAATTTTTAGAGAAATAGTTGGCGATTAAGCTAAATATGCAAATATTGATGTAAGTCCCTTGAAAAAATTTTGCCACGTAAAAGAGTACGAACGTTTTCTTAACTGTGTCCACTACCGGTTCATTTACCTTATGTATTATAAATATATTTATTACAAATTTGAATTTGGGTATTACGGAAAAGTAGGCTTGCATAGTTAAAATTTACATTTACGGTTTAAAATAATTGAATAAAACATAAAGCAAATTTCAAAAAGTAGTATGTGACTTAGGTCGTTTTCCTAGAGGACCCTTCACTTGCTGCAAAAAAAAAAAAAAAAAGTTTTCAAAAAATATTTGTCAGCGCGTAAACATCAATCCTGTTAAATCAAAAAAGAATAAATCAATCTAAACGTTTCTTTCTTAAACAAGCAGTGATTTAATTCAAACATGAATAGTCATAAAGTAATAAATGTGACTAGTTATAAAGTTCGTGAAACGTAAGTAGGCTTAAATTATTATCCAAGAGATGGTGCTCGCTCATGTTCTTATATAGAATAATAAAATGTTTGTGATATATTTAATAGTCGTTGGGTCCTTCATACACAAAGTAAACTGTGAGGTTGAACAATATAGGGTAGACCGGGGGAATGCAGCCACCTTAAGGAACTTCAATTTTTATCACCATCAAAAATCGTATTTATGAGGTAGATCAATTTTTGGAACGTAGTACGTAATCTTAAGAATGTATACAAAATGTGCTATCAATAAATCTTTAAAGGAAATACTCATAAAAAATTAACTTATTAACCTCTGCACTGTGGTGGTATTACCCAGGGAGCTAGGGTAATCCAGTCACGAACCTGGGGTAATGACACCACTAGTTAATATGACTAAAATACTAAGAAGGAAAATGTATTGAAATGCTTATATGCAATTAGAATTACAATATAGGCATTGAAAAGCAAAAGAAATGGCATTTTTAGTTTATACGAATGAAAAAACAGTGTATTTTAAATTTATCTGATTTCTTAAAATTTACAAAAATCACAAATGTAGTTTTCAGCTGTTTCAGCATCGCTACACTCTGAATGCACCAACTTGCCACAACAAGTGCATCTGTACCACAGTTTCGTTGGTTCCATATTCATTGCATATGGCAAAGTTGAACGTTTGGATCCCTTGGATCAAAAAGGTCATCATTATCGCTGTCGTCACACAACTTTTTGAGGTCGATGTCCTCCTCATCTGAAGAGTTTTCAAAACTTAAAAGTCGCTTGCCCCTTTTCTTATCAGATTTATTCATTTTCTTTTGTCGTGTTGTTAAGGCTTTTTCTTTTCTTGCCTTGGATTCAGTTTTGATGGACATTCCCAAAACCTTAGCTGCAGATTTCTTTCGGCTTGTTCCTTTTTCAATGTCTTTTCCTTTCTTTTAGCAACTGTTTCTTCTAAAACTGCCTTCATTGGGGTTCCCGTTTTAGAATTGACGAGTGACCTTTTCTCTTAGAACTTTCCGCTACCCTTTCTGCTGCCAGTTTTGGAATTGGTGAAACCTTCTCTAGCGATTGAAGAAACGTTTTTTGAGGCCCTTCCTGAGCGGACTTTGATGAGCAAGCTTCTACGACCAGTAACCCAACTTCAGAGGTGTTGCTCGCATTTACAAGATTATTTTCTTCACCAGTTTCTTTTAAGATCATCTTTTCTGCCTGTTCTTGATTTTCAGATTCTGTGTCATCTGCATCATCGATGCATATTGGCTCCAGATTTTGAACAGGGAAGAAATCTTCTTCCTTGAAGGTGTTTGAGCTTACTGGAAAGATCCCAGTGCTGCGAAATCCTGATACTCTCTTCTCTATTGTTGCAACTAACATATAAGCGCCATAAAAGATTGATGCTATGTCATAAGGAGTGATTTACTTGTAGGTGCTTGCTCTCATAAATTTGTCACACTCCTTATTGAATGCTCTTTTCAGAGGTTTCGCTCCTTTAAAAAATTGTTTTTGACTTATACAGTGGAAAGACGCGTCCGGGGGTAATGCCGCCACCATGGCGGCATCACCCCTGGAGAGGTAGCGTCATAACCTCGTTCCGACAAGATGAAAGAAACGTAGATTTAAAGACATCAAAACAAACGGAAGTGATCAATATTGTTGATTAAAATGTAAACTAAAATACCTAGTTAAAGGTTATTCATAGTAAATGCAGGCATTGTAACATCTAAAAGTACATACCTCAGCTTATTCAAAGTGAAAAAATAAGATCAAACTTCTTCAAAACAACGTTCATCACTGTAAAAACAAAACAACACGTGCAATGGCTACCATTCACTCGGGGCATTAGTCGTTCGCTATAGGTCAGGAGCTGTCAGGCCGGCTAACCGGTGTCCTTGACTAGAATAACGGGAGCAGCGGCAATGCCCTGGGTGGCGGCAATCCCCCGGTCTACCCTAATTTTGTTTTCTTGTCGAATTTATGTGTAAAAAAATAACATGAGTTTCATTTGATAATTTGATTCATTTGTTTGATAATCTTGACTGAAAATGATTTAATTTACGAACGTCAGCTGCAAAGCTTTAAAGTTTTAGTGTATTAGAAAACCCGAGATACGGTATGAAACTTTCATAAATGGACCATAGACTGTTATATCTCTGTAACTCATTTTTGTTCAGTCTGAATCGTATCTTTTACACAGGGACATCGGTAAAAATACAATTTTGTCACCTCGAAAATATTTTTTTTTTCTTTTTGAAGAAAGCATTCCTAAAAAAAATTCTTTTACACAGGGATTTTTTAAATTTGTATAAAAGAGCTCATGTTTCTTTGTTGTTTTAGACGGGGCAAAATCAATCGATTAAATACTTTTCAATCTGGCTTTTTGCTGATTTTAAGAAAATGGTCAATCTTGTCCCGAATTTTAAAATGCAGAGGGGAGTTTTAAAATGCATTTTAGTGCATTATACATGTCCATTAGTTGTAACTATTGCATCTTTATCCGGAAAAATCTGTAACGGTCATATGAAACTCTTCCAGAGCTGAATGCCTGATTCAAAACCGATGTTTTAACCTGGTGTTTTAAAAAAAGGTTTCATCGAATAGGTAACAAAGTTATTGTTACCAATTATTACCTTCAAACGACATCCCTAATCTTACCTTTAGCAGCTTCTGATGTGAACTTCAGCGTCGCATATTTGGTGACTTCTTTGGTGATTGGCGGGCTTCTGTGATAAGGTAACGCCAGATCGGCATATACCATGCCAGACGGATTAGAACACTTCTGGAACATGCAAACGCAAGCACAAGATGCATCATTAATTAGGCATACAATTATTTGATTATAAAGCCAAGTGTTTTAACACCATTCTTCTAGAGTAAAACACATGCAAAAATGCTGTTAGTAATTTAAATTATTATCCTTTATTATTATTATTTCTTCTGTTAATAAAAGCAAATATTTTCTATAAATAAGATACATTTCGTTTCCTTTTGCTTCTTTTTTTATTTCTCCTAAGTTGAAGTGTTTGACACTAATAATTAAATCGTTTGAGCTGAAAAATTATTCCGTCAAAGAATAAAATGTAAAGCATCAACCTTTTCAGCAAAATATAATAACAAAATCACTTAAGTATGATTTGTCCTCAAAATTTAGAATGCATTTAAAGCATTAATTTTTGCCCTTTAAAGCAGCATAAAAATCAAGAGTCAATACTTAGTTCGATATTTTGCAATTGTTTTATTTGATGTATAGGAAATAAATAGGAAACATGCAAGAAGTTTTTTCGTAACCGACATAGTTGCCTCAGAAACAGTCTTCCTATAATATAATATGTATTAGGGACTCTAAAAAAACTTTAAAATAAGTAATTAGTTACGAAAATGCGTAAATGCTTGCGCTTATGCTTACAGTATGACGCCTATCTCGAAAGGGACTTGACAGAATTGTTTCAGTCTGTGCATTTGGAAAAAAAAAACAAAACAAATATTGTACTTCAGTACCATAATATAGATGGCTAAATTATGACCCTGATAAATATAAAATGCTTACTGTAAGAGTTGGATGAACTGATATATTGTATACCGCATGCAGTACTCATGGTATACAGTAATTCCTTATTTAGATTCTATATCTTTAGAAAAGGAAAAAAAAAAACTCTGCTACCAACAGTCTCTAGGTGTCATTATTTGAAAACCACTCATTGCACGTATGGAACGGTTCTTTTTTATTACCACTTAGGGCATTTCAGTGTACAACAATTTTCTTTTTTTTAAACTCGGAATGATTTTTCCAAACAAATCTGGAATAAAAATGGCGAACTTGTAAAACTAAGTTTTCAAAATGTGATGAGATACTCGGGCACCGTTAATGGAGATTTAATATGGAGAATCGTCTGGGGGGGGGGGGGGTCGAATGAATTTTAATCTACTTTTAATAGCTAAAATCTATGTTTTATATGTTTAAGTTTCTTACTTGCGGCACAAATTTGGATGAACTTTCATGGTCTTTTATAGCCAATTTGTACTTAGATAATTTTGTTACTAACAGAAAATTTTAACTACTAGAAACTTAAAAAGTTGATCGTGAAGTATTTTGTCACACACCTGTGAATTTCCCCCATTTTCTCTAGGGAGGGGTTCCACCCACTCCGGAGATTCGGGGACTATGATCCCGTGCTGCGGACAAGGTTCCCTGCCTTTTCCTATCCGCCGCTGATCCGCACTCCCACTGCTGTTCCACTGCGGATTCCACTCTTGCCTGCAGTAGAGCACGTTCTGGTAGGCACGAGAGAAGTCTGCCGGAAGTGACTGACGTGTTCGGGCACTTGGGAAAGGCACGGGCTGTGGACGCAGGCAGAAACAAAACCAAAAGCATGCTCATGCAGTTAGTCAATTATTTCAACGCTCTACACTTTATAAAGTGCTTAAAAGGTCTAATGTATTAAAATTTAATTAGTTAAAGAGATGTGTATTCTTTAATATGACATTTTTTGTAACTTTCTTTTTCGGTTAAATTGAAACATAACATGTATAGGCATTAGTGTCATTTACGAAAGTGATTCACACGGTATCAACTTCAAAAAAAGAAATTATCAATTGACGTAAATAATTCAAAGATGGTATGAAAATGTTAAATTTCAACAGACAACTGAAGTAATGTAAGGAAGGGGAGTGTAAGTTGGAGAGATTTCATAAATTGGAGCCAACAAAAGGGGGGGGGGGACTATTTAATTCGTTTAGCAAAAAACCACAAAAGTCTGCTTTCTAGCATTTTGCTATTTTACGGTCCAATCTTTTGGGCAATCATTTATCCCTACAGAAACTGACGTCAGGCTTTGGACCCAGGCTGTCCGCATACTTCGAGTCATCTCTTGCCACTATACTATGGACGCTTGGTTAATACTAAACATACGTGTTTCATAGTCGTTTCAATGTAAAGTCATTTAATGCACGCGCAGAAATAGGATTAAATAAGCTAACTTTTTTTTTCGTTTTTTAAATGTTGGTTTAAAACTAATTTCATAGTATCACACATTTCTTGAACAACTTTAGTTTCATGCTGAAATTATTCTGATCTTAGCTGTAAAAGTCATTCGAGTTCTAAGCTCATAACAAATTAATATAGAATATTCTTTAATAAGTATAATTTTTTGCGCGTGTACATGAGCGTATGCAGCCTTTCTTCTCTTTTCGTCCTGGGAATTCTTTGAAAAAATGCAACAGTGGCTCTATTTTAGAAAATTTTATTTCGAATGAAAGAAAAACAGAACTAATTAATTATCTGTTGAGTTGAGGAAATTCTTATAAAAAAACTACTGATCTGCAAAAGAGCCCATTTAAAACACACACGCACAAAACATATGTTTTTTAAAGTAATATACCGTAATGTTTCAATGCTTTGTTTAACGTACGATTTTGTCTACTATAGTTAACATCATTTGAAATGGCTGAGCCGAATTATTTTGAGTTTATTTATTTGTGTGTACATTTATTATTTATTTTGTCCATTTATTTTAGTTCCTTTATTTACTCGTTTATTTATTTATTAGTACAATTATTATTGGGAGACAGCAAGAAAATTGATTATCTCAGAAATTTGCATTTTAGATACAACTGAAAAAAAAAATCCATTTTTAATAAATAGATAAATTTAGTATTTAGTTATAGTTCCGGAACATGCAATTTAGTTACTGAAAATTAAAACAAGCATTTAATATAACAAATTTCTTACCCCCTGACGGTGGAATGGCATATTTTCATACATCACATTTCCTTCTGTTTCGGCCCCTGATGGGCCGTTTTGTTTAGGATCGGTGGGAGCCCCACTTACATTCTGATAAAGACTATCTCCGCCGCCCCCTAGAGGTGCTTTTCCTGGACTTCCAAAATCTGTTTAGATCGGATAAAATAATTCAATTATTTATTCACTATTTTAAACATTATCTTTTTAAATAACAGCCTAAAAAGTAGGGATGTAACAAATATTCGGCCCCTATTCGGTATTCGGCCCATTGGCCGAATATTAATGGACTATTCGGTCGAATAGTTCTGCTGCAAATGCAGTAGAAATGTAAAACAAAATAAAGAAATTTGTAGATTTTAAACATTTAAAATTGTATTATAATTATTGCAAAAGAATACATTAGTATATAATTTCAATAAATAAAAATTATTTAGAAAAAACTTTTTTAAAATCTTGTTTTTAGCTTGACTGAGCAAAAACATATTTTAAAGTTGTAATATTGTATTTTATGTTTAACATTTGCTCCCAGAAGCTGGAAATATTTAATTATGATGGAGAATATGATAAATTAATTTTGTTATTATTAACAAAGTGGAAGTCAGACTTTGTTGCGGTAGACTGATTTATTGTGAATAGTGGTATGAGAGAAATGTGAAAGGCCTAGAATATATCAGGAATATATTGGGGTTTTTGAAAATAAAAATATATTCCAGTTAAGTGCATTAAATTTTAATAGATCTTTTAAAAATAAGTATGTAAAAAAACATATAAAATAAAAATATTAACTTTAATAACTTTCAAATACGTTCATAAAACAGTTTTGAGCAAGGTAAAAGTAATAGTAGTAGTTCTTTCATTTGAATTAAATATTTAGTGCAGTAATGCTAATGCTTTCTACCATAAACCTGTCATTTCTATTCCGCTTGTGGGTGAAATTCTTAGTTTTATTAGTTATTACATTAAAAACAATAGAGGAAATAGATTAATTTTAAATAGTTTTGAATTCTTAAAGAGAATTAAATTATACATGATAGATTGTGTATAATTGGTGTTTGACTTGAATAATTTTAAATTTGACAAATACTTTCTATTACAACAATTTTCTAGAAATTATAATAGTCGGCGATCGAATATTGGGTATTCGACCCAAGACGTTGGCCGAATATTCGGCTTCGGCCTATTCGGCCAAATCACTATTCGTTGCATCCCTACTAAAAAGTGTTAAAAAATTAACAGAATACTTAAAATATAAGCATGCAATTATAATAATTAAAGTAATAGTAAGAATGACCTAAAATAAATTTTATTAAAACTAATTCTTAAACTCCCCGATTGTAACAAAGACTGAAAGACAAATTACAAGAAATTATGAAATATTATAAAATATACTGTAGGAACGTTTAGGCTGGATAGCAAAATATGAAGAGTACAGATAAATACTTTTACTCGATTGTTTGTTTGTTTTTTATATATAGAAATATATGACGTAACTTCAATTAAAATGAAATTGGTAGGTTATATTTAGGGAAAAACATTGGACGCTTAGTTTAATGATTATTTATTTTAAGAACGTTTAAAACGCCAAGTATAAAAATTTCAGCGGAGTTCAAATGCATATTACAATACAATAGTATTCATTTTACATATTTAAGTAATAAGCTTCGCTTAAAAACAAATTTTTTAGCATTGATTATTTTAATTAGTTAATACATCAATACCGTTTTGCATTGCTATAAACAAATTGAAACACACGCCCGCCTATATTTATATACTACTAGCTGGTCTCCCGCAGAACATCTGCGGATCGGAAATTAACTATTTTGAAATCGTTAAAAACTCTTTGTATTTCAAAAGGCTTGAGAAAAGATCGCTAGATATAAAGATGTCCGATATAAGCAAACTAAGGCGTTGCCACTCCAAAGAATCAGAAATTAAAAATTGAGTTATGAATGGAAATACATTTTATGAAATAGAAATACATTTGTTAAAGTCCGTTAGTTACTATGATAAATATAATAAATGCAAATATTATGTTACTTTTCTATGCGAATCATTTAACATTTTTTTTAAATATCGTTTTGCCATAGTTTGGTTTTTACATGAGTATCATATCGTGCCGCAAAATTTAATCGTAACTGGTCCACGTTAAGTGAAATATATATATAGATATTTTATGACAAACTTCTATAAAATGACAGTGGTTAAATACAACATAATACGTATGCTTGGCTGTGCAAGACAGCAGTTCACTTACTTCTGGATCGTCTTTTTCGCATAATGAGAATGATGATAATAATGGCAAGAACGAAAAGGATTGCAATACTACCAATTACCGCCGCAATGACTAACACATTCTTGTCCCCAAATTCAGCGTGCCAGCCAGCTAAATCTGGGAAGAAAAAACAATCTGAATATTGCGTTTGCATAAATATTAAAAAAATAATAATAATTTCAAAGAAATGTAAATTTATTGTAGAAATACTAATTAAAACTTTACATTTTACAAACATGGTCAAAATGGTTTCAGCACACCTCAAAACGTGTAAATCCTTCGAAATTCGAAAAATTACACTACTTTCTTCTATACGTAGAAGAAAATAAACGAATGTACTTGGAAGAAAAAATATTAAGAGTTTAACACGACAATATAGAAGACGTAAATTATGGCTTCTAAAAAGTTTACGATTTCTAAAGTAGAAGTCACCTTAGAATATCACTCAGCCTTAGAATATCCCTCAGGGTATTGTACATAAATAGATATCCCAACTGCCCATCATTATTGAACGGAAAGGCTGTTAACTTTCGTGTTAATCAGAAATAATAAATTTTAGAAAATCAAAGATATTAAATGTCAACATTGTCGGTGAATTATTTTTCCATGAACAGTCTGTTAGTCAAACTAATAGTTTAAATTTCATGCTTGGTTGTTTGCCAAGGTTAAATGAAGAAACTGGTGATTTCATTCTACAGCAGGATAGTACACAACCCCATTGTCGCTTAACTATTCATTTTTTTTTTTTCAATAAATTGCCACATATGTGGATTTATCGCCCTCACCGCATGAACTTGCTTTGGCAGAGGTGCTTTGTCCTTTTTTATTTCAACCCGGTGGGAGGTAGGGTCAGTTGGGGTAATTGTAAACAATGGGTAATTGTAAACAAGCTTCATAACTACACTTGTGGTGGTTTTGAAAACTTAACTGCTTGTGAGTGATAAACTGGCAGCATAGGGAAGACATTGAAACAGTTTCGTAAGTTTAGAAACAACTATGAATGTGTCCCTACTTTTTGAAAATGGCACAGTGAAAAAAGTTGTTTAACAAAATTTAGTGATGTTACATTTTTCTCTCTAGCTCATCTACAAAAGCGATGTAAGCAGTTTCAACCATTTTTATCTGTCATATGGAATGTTGCTAAAAACATTTAGTTATGAATTTAATCCTCCTTGTTATTTTTAATGTGCAAGTTAGGTGTTTACAATTACCCCATATATTTCGTACTCTGGGGTAATTGTAAACACTTAAATTTATCCTATTTCCAATATTTTGGGGGGGGGGGACGATAAGTATTACATTTTGATGTAAATTACACTTTTGTGTCTATTTTACCAAACTGTTGTTGTTGTTCCTAATGCCACTTGGAAATCCAATGCAGGGCGACCATGAATTAAGGAAGCTCCTACTGACTATTATTGCGCGCCGCTAGAATGAAGTACACTTGGCTCAGAGAAGCCTATTGATTTCGAACCAGCTCCCAGATGAGAGGTCGTCACCTAGGTTTGTGCCTAAGCGGAAATCATTTCTAACTTGGTGGGCATTTGAAGCGACGATGTATTTTACGTGCACTACTCCCTTTAGCGCACTCGGTCTCAGAGTAATCAGTCGCGGGAGGTGGTCACCCTCTCTAGCGTTGACCACGGCCAGTTGTGCTTCACTTTCGGTATTCTGTGGGATCCAAGCTCAAGTGACTGATCCACTGCGGGACAAATTTTACATAAATTTGTCGCATTACTTGATTTTTTTGTAAGATTGTTCTCGTTAAATGATCTCAGCCGACTCATAACATAACTCAGCGTACCACATGCGGCCTGGCCTGTTGGCCGCAGATTGAGAACCATTGCTCCAGAACTTCTTAAGCCTTTAAGCAGACTGTGTATGAAACAATTTACCATTTTCATCAACCTTATTCGAAAATAAATCACTGTTTACATCTGGGGTAATCGTAAACACGAGCTTATTCGCTAACAAATAGTCCTAAAGTCAAAAATTTTGTACACATTTACTCACAAGAAGTACAGTAGTGGCTACAATGCTCACAATTTTATCTCTGAATTCATTAAAGAGGTGGGGAAGGATCAAAAGTTAAAACATTGAAAAAGCGTTTACAATTACCCCAACTGACCCTATATCCGCTGGCCTTCGCCTCAATGAAGGACATAGAAGGAATTGTGTTTCTTGACGACGTTTCCTTTTACAAATGAAATGTTTAAATTATACCAATGTTCATCTTTTTATAAGTATACAGTCTACTATGCCGATTTTGCAGAAGAATCATTTTTTTAGAAAGTTCCGTATTAAAGTTTTTAGTATTTTTTTTTTAATACATAGAAATATTCAAGGAAGAGGAATGAGGAAATTAGAAGGGGGAAGAGTAGCAGCTTTATAATGTGTTAATGAAAAGTTTTTCTTCGAATGTAATAGTAATTGCTGATATTACTAAGATATATTAACTATTGAAGACAACTCACCTGGTCCAGAAATTGTGATTTCGCATGGTTCAGACACGCCAACGTCATTTATGGCGACACAAACATATACTCCATATCTATCACCAGCTTCTGGCAGAATGTAGATACTAAAATCATCATTTTCACTATCCATCATCTCATATTCATCATCCAAGGTTTCATTATCTTTACTCCACGTAAAGTTAATTTTTGTTGGGAATCCATCAGCCTTGCATACCAGCACTGGAGCACCGTCTTCGTTGCTGCTTTTACTCACTTTGCACTCTGGCTTATCTATGGAAAGACAATAAAAGAGACAAAATCATTCTATTCGTTGTCCTATTCAATGGAACTTAAGTTACTGGTTAAATTTAGTTTTCGTTCTTTTCTTCTTTTTACATATCTCCATATGCAGTGACTAAATTACCATGAAATAATAATAGGAATAAAAGAGGTTTTACTTAATTATAAAATGAACGCATGCATGAATCTTTTTACTTTAGTATGTGCGATTCATTTGTTCAATATCAAATAAGTTCAAATTTGCTGTAGGTGCGTTTTGATATATGCAAACCTGATTTATGAATAGATTTTGTGCAGTTTATTTATTTCCACTTTCTAGTAGTCTTTTAAATATTTCAAAACTCAAAATACACAATTGAACGGAATTGGTCAAGCTCAAGCAATGTAATTTATAAAACAAATATTCAGTAAATTCAATTATTGCAAGATATGCAGGCTTCCGTTCGAAACCTTAAAATTACCGAGCTTTTTGTGCGGCATTTTATCTATTATGATATTTAGAACTAAAAAAAAACATTTCTATGCAAATGTAATATAAGAGAAAATGCAAGTAAATTTACACATAAATACTTGACTTTCCTTTAAAATTTCTAACTACCACTTGTTTACATTTTAACAAGGACCTTATAAATGTTTTTATGGATGTACAAATATAATATTAATAATAGACTGCTATGTCGAACCGTCAAACAGACCCACATCCAATTTTTCCCAAAGCACGATCAGAAGGGAAAAGCGACATTTCAGTCTACTTCGGAAACACACTATTTATTTTTTTATCCTGCAAACGGGTACATCAGCAGCGAAGCAACAAAAGCCATATCAGTAACTCGACCCATCATCTGCCAAGTGTCAAGCCAACCCCTGATATATGGACCCAACGTCCTGCCCTTAATAGATTGCAACCTACATAACGCATCGATCTTCTAACTTAACAGGACGCTGGTAGATCGCTTAACAATGTCCTTATATATTACGAATGTCTGTATAAAAACAAATAATAATAATAAAACTTTTTTTCTTGTTTTCCGTGGTTAAACGTTGTTATGCTATGTACGTATAAGTGAAAATTTCATACAATTGACTTTTTTATCTCGACCAAGCAAAAATATCAAGCGTCGAATGATGTATGGTCTAGTAATTTATTTGTTGTTCGCAATTGTTTTTCATTAGGTGTGGTTATAAATCGTTTCGTTTTGGGGTAGTGAGATGTTTGGAGTTATTTAAAGTAATATTAGGATAAAGTAGAATGCCATTGTATTTAGATTTAATTTTACTAATTGAAGTACATGCATCTTTCTCTATTCTTGAATTTATCAGTGGGCTGGCTTTTCATTGCTAACGATATGTCTAACGCTAATTTGTTGATCAATTGTAAATGATGTCATTTACAGATATATAAATATAGGCCACTTTATTTAAGCTATTACTTCTGGCAGAGTGAATGTATTTCGATATTGCACAAGGATTTCCAAAACTTTTTTGAACCTTAGAAAACAAGTTTACCACTTTAGTCGATATCAGATTTGGCACTGATGCTTTGAAAAATTACTCTTGATTTTCGGAAAAAAGTTGTATGTATTATCTTGTATCTTTATGCTTTAAATAGTATTTGCGTTTAATATATGTAAACGCTTTTTATAAATTATTCGTTTTATTTTAATTATTTCTTTGCGTATTTCTTTCTATAAGACCATCTTACATAGTTAACTTGGTAAGCCTCAAAAAAGCTTAGAAATTCGCGGTTTTATATTTTTTCAAGAGGTGAGAGGGCAGTAAATTAAAGGTATATTGCATTAAAAATACATTAGCATACCTATAAATGAATTGTTCTTTTCAAGTCAGGGGGCAGTACCCTAACCCCTGCAAAATGACGGGAGGACTTAAATTGTGTCTACTTCTACAGTATATAACTCTGACACAATATTTTAAAATTTAAGGATAAAAACTGTTAAGAACTATTGTTCTTGAAAAATATTATATTTCCCGGTTCACATTTCGTTTAGTTATCTCACTGATATTACGGAAATTGCTAACGTCACATTTAAAAAATATATACCTGCTAAAAGAGCAAAAAAATACTTAATTATGGGATCACACTCGAGTGTCAAACCGCCGCACGATCGTTTTTCTTTCGTTCCTATTCCAAGAATCGATGATCAACAAATTTTCAAATAAACAGTTTATACAGGAAGCAAAGAAAAATGAGGGAACCCCCAAGCAATGAAAAATGGTTTTCATTCAACATATTATTCATTTCGTGGTGGCAACGAAGCAATTTCTCTTTACCTTATGATTGAGTCGGTGCATATTATAACATTTTCCCAACAGATTTTCGTAATCCAATCCACTTTTTCCAGCTGTTGATTTACTTTGCTTAAGTGTTATTATAAACTTTAACGTACGCAAGACATTACTCTCAGAAAGTAAACTTTATTGGTAATTCAAGCAATGTTGGTAACTACGATTGTTTCAACACCTTTTTTTATCGATAGTTTCAGAATCAAAGTGCAATACATATGGTAAAAATATAGTTTGTTTAGTACATCGGTTGAACATTAAAAATAAATAAAAAGGTAAATTAGTTTAGAAAAAAAAAAAAAATGTGAGGGAAAAACGAGATTTTTTTACACATTGTTAAAAATTGTAGTTCAACCTTTCACCAAAAAATGAACACAATGGTGAAATTTAGCAGCATCCAACATTTAGTACTAAATTTGAGCTACTATAATGGAAATAAAATTTCACGTTAAATTAAAGCACAAATGAGCATTAAAACGCAGACATATGTTTCGGGATCGCTTGGAATCCCTTTTTCAATGCGACAGGGAGCTTCTAGATGCAAAACATCCAAATGAAGCAGACAGAACAACAAAAACAAAGCTTATATAGCCTAAGAATTAACTGTAAACCAATGAGAATAAAGGCAGTGTGAAGTGGAAGTAGAAGTAGTATTAAAGGCACCAATAAGAGAGCAACAAACGAATGTAGTTGGAAGTACAGAAAGTAAAAAGGAATATCAATAAAAACAAAGAAAAAGACAACAGCGTGCATAAAAATGTGAAAATACATGAAAATTGCAAAAAAATAAAATAAAATACAAAGAATAAAATGGAAATAAAATAAGTACAGAAAATACCAAAACAAAAAGCAAAACAAAGTACACATGCAAAAGAGGGGGAGGAGGGGGGGGGAGAGAGGGAAAAAAAAAAAAAAAAAAAAAAAAAAGGGAAAACTAACAAGAAAACCAAGAAAGAACAACAAATTAAAGGAACTTATGCCAGACCTGTGAAAAATAAGGAGTTGAGGAAGAATCATTAACCAAATTAGAACTATTCCTGTTAATATGATAAGCTTCCCAAAAGTCAAGTTCTAAAGGGGAAGAACATTTTTGAATAATTTTCCCAGAATTGAAATCAAAAGAGTGGTTGGAATTCCAACAATGTTGAGCAATGCTAGACTTATTCAGCTCTTGCTTTCGTACATAACCTTTATGCTCATTTAACCGAATTTTCAGAGCACGTTTTGTCTGTCCAATGTAAGAAAGGCCGCAACGGCAACTAATTTGGTAAATACCCCAAGTATTAAGTTGATCAACAGGATCTTTAAGAGAAGAGAAGGAAAGTTTGTTGCTAGGAGCAAAAACAACTTGAAATTGGAACCTTTTTAGGATTTTAGCAATACGAAAACTTACAGAATGAAAGAATGGTAACACAACCAAATCCTTTCTAGAAACCACATGATTGGGACCAGAAGGTTTTTTAGAAAGTTTGTTATGAATAGAATCAATTAAAGAGTGAGAAAATCCTCTATCAACAGCTACAGCTTTCAGATAGTTGAGTTCAATCTTGAGAAGCTCAGGAGAAGAGCAAATATTAATAGCACGATGGACAAGAGCATTAAAAGCCGAATATTTTTGGTTGGGAGGATGAGACGATAGTCTGTGAGGAGGTAAAGAAACAGCGAAAGGTTTACGATAGACAGAAGTTGTGAAACCAGACTCACTCCTAGAAATCAAAACATCAAGAAACGCGAGGCTACTATTAAGTTCTTTCTCACAAGAAAACTGGATATTAGAATCAATGGAGTTCATAATCGAAAGAGCATCATCAATACCTAACAAGTTACTGTCCGTTAGGACAAAACAATCATCCACATAACGAACATAAAATTGAAATTGCAATTTTTGGAATAGTTTTTCCTCAAAATAATGCATATAGAAATCACTTAAAATAGGACTAAGAGGACTTCCCATGGCTAGGCCATCTACCATAGCATAGAATTTACCATTAAATACAAAAGTGCTCTGTTGCAAGCACACACGAGTAAGAAAAACTAATTCCTCGACTTCCACAGAAGTAAAATGGAATTCAGAAAGCCTTTTCCTGAGGCAAGTCAAAGCGCCATCAACAGGAACATTAGTAAACAAAGAATTAACATCAAAAGAGGCCATAACCGAATTATTCGGAACGAAGTTATGAAGTTTCTTAACAAAATCGGTGGAATTTTTAACAGTGAAAACATTCCGACTCCTAAGTGGAGAAAACACAGAAACTAAATACTTGGAAAGTTTATATGAAGCAGTGCCAATATTGGAAACAATTGGTCTGAAAGGAATACCTGCCTTGTGTACCTTCGGTAAAGCATAGAAACGCGCACAATTAGCAACAGAAGGAATCACAGACCGTTTAGCAATCAAAGGAATAGAATGAACAGACTTAACAGCAGAAGAAATAGCTTTTAACTCCTTGTCGCTAGGATCTTTATAAATTTCAGAATAAGGACCAGAAGCAATTAAATCATCAGTTTTTTCAACTTTGCATGTGTACTTTGTTTTGCTTTTTGTTTTGGTATTTTCTGTACTTATTTTATTTCCATTTTATTCTTTGTATTTTATTTTATTTTTTTGCAATTTTCATGTATTTTCACATTTTTATGCACGCTGTTGTCTTTTTCTTTGTTTTTATTGATATTCCTTTTTACTTTCTGTACTTCCAACTACATTCGTTTGTTGCTCTCTTATTGGTGCCTTTAATACTACTTCTACTTCCACTTCACACTGCCTTTATTCTCATTGGTTTACAGTTAATTCTTAGGCTATATAAGCTTTGTTTTTGTTGTTCTGTCTGCTTCATTTGGATGTTTTGCATCTAGAAGCTCCCTGTCGCATTGAAAAAGGGATTCCAAGCGATCCCGAAACATATGTCTGCGTTTTAATGCTCATTTGTGCTTTAATTTAACGTGAAATTTTATTTCTATTACTTTGCACAAAGTTTAATCATTACTATCTGTTAGGCTTAACGTGCCTGAATTTGTTCTTCTTTCTTTTGTTTTGTTCTCCCATCTGTTCGCTGCTTGGTGAGTTTTTGATTTTTATTCTTTCCTCATTGCTTTTCTTGACTGTGTTTATTTTTGCTTTTTTGTTTTCTGACATTTGTTCCGCATATTGTTACGTGGTGTATGTTTTGCAATTTGTTCTTTCTGTTTCTTTTTGTTTATTGAACGGTTTAGCTATTGTTTTTTCCCCTTATGTTTTGTTTGTTTTGATTCTGGTTATGTCTCAAGTTAACAGATTTTGTAATCTACGAATTAAAAAGGTTCGGTTTTTGAACCATTTAAAGTTTCTCCAGGCTTGCAGGCGCAAGAAAGTCATTCCTAAGTTTATCACTTTAAAGTGTAATTTACCGCGTTCTGTTAGGGTTGATAAGGTAATTTTTCGTTCTAAATTAGCTTTACTTAGAGCTTCTATCCAGGAAACTAGGAAAAAACTTTCGTTCATAGAACGTGAACTTTATGATTTACATCTTTCTGTATCTAATTCTAATTTCGATTTTGATTCTATTGATAGAATGTCATGGGCGAGAGCTCTTCATTCATCTGACAGTCACAAAATTACTTTAAATAAGAAATTTACCAAGTTGTGTAACGATTCAAATGTTCCTGTTCCGGCTGATTTGCCTCTTGTTAATAGGAATGCGGTTGTAAATCTTTCGAAATTTTCTTTGAATTGTAATGAAATTAATGCTTTGAAATGTAATAACAATTTTGCTTTGGCTAAAAAGCCTTCTTTTTCTGAACTTATTGCTCCGGTTGAAAAAGCTTTCAAATTTAGTGCCTTAACTTCCACTCAAAAAGAGTCAGTTCGGCATCTTATTGCTTCCAATGTTGATTTCAATTCAAAAGTTCCTAATATTGGTTTTACCCATTCTGTGAAACGCTGTGTCAATAATTTAGTTTCAAATTCTGATTTGGTCATTACCAAAGCTGACAAGGGTGGTCAGATTGTTGTTCTTAATAAATCATCTTATGTTGAAAAAACTGATGATTTAATTGCTTCTGGTCCTTATTCTGAAATTTATAAAGATCCTAGCGACAAGGAGTTAAAAGCTATTTCTTCTGCTGTTAAGTCTGTTCATTCTATTCCTTTGATTGCTAAACGGTCTGTGATTCCTTCTGTTGCTAATTGTGCGCGTTTCTATGCTTTACCGAAGGTACACAAGGCAGGTATTCCTTTCAGACCAATTGTTTCCAATATTGGCACTGCTTCATATAAACTTTCCAAGTATTTAGTTTCTGTGTTTTCTCCACTTAGGAGTCGGAATGTTTTCACTGTTAAAAATTCCACCGATTTTGTTAAGAAACTTCATAACTTCGTTCCGAATAATTCGGTTATGGCCTCTTTTGATGTTAATTCTTTGTTTACTAATGTTCCTGTTGATGGCGCTTTGACTTGCCTCAGGAAAAGGCTTTCTGAATTCCATTTTACTTCTGTGGAAGTCGAGGAATTAGTTTTTCTTACTCGTGTGTGCTTGCAACAGAGCACTTTTGTATTTAATGGTAAATTCTATGCTATGGTAGATGGCCTAGCCATGGGAAGTCCTCTTAGTCCTATTTTAAGTGATTTCTATATGCATTATTTTGAGGAAAAACTATTCCAAAAATTGCAATTTCAATTTTATGTTCGTTATGTGGATGATTGTTTTGTCCTAACGGACAGTAACTTGTTAGGTATTGATGATGCTCTTTCGATTATGAACTCCATTGATTCTAATATCCAGTTTTCTTGTGAGAAAGAACTTAATAGTAGCCTCGCGTTTCTTGATGTTTTGATTTCTAGGAGTGAGTCTGGTTTCACAACTTCTGTCTATCGTAAACCTTTCGCTGTTTCTTTACCTCCTCACAGACTATCGTCTCATCCTCCCAACCAAAAATATTCGGCTTTTAATGCTCTTGTCCATCGTGCTATTAATATTTGCTCTTCTCCTGAGCTTCTCAAGATTGAACTCAACTATCTGAAAGCTGTAGCTGTTGATAGAGGATTTTCTCACTCTTTAATTGATTCTATTCATAACAAACTTTCTAAAAAACCTTCTGGTCCCAATCATGTGGTTTCTAGAAAGGATTTGGTTGTGTTACCATTCTTTCATTCTGTAAGTTTTCGTATTGCTAAAATCCTAAAAAGGTTCCAATTTCAAGTTGTTTTTGCTCCTAGCAACAAACTTTCCTTCTCTTCTCTTAAAGATCCTGTTGATCAACTTAATACTTGGGGTATTTACCAAATTAGTTGCCGTTGCGGCCTTTCTTACATTGGACAGACAAAACGTGCTCTGAAAATTCGGTTAAATGAGCATAAAGGTTATGTACGAAAGCAAGAGCTGAATAAGTCTAGCATTGCTCAACATTGTTGGAATTCCAACCACTCTTTTGATTTCAATTCTGGGAAAATTATTCAAAAATGTTCTTCCCCTTTAGAACTTGACTTTTGGGAAGCTTATCATATTAACAGGAATAGTTCTAATTTGGTTAATGATTCTTCCTCAACTCCTTATTTTTCACAGGTCTGGCATAAGTTCCTTTAATTTGTTGTTCTTTCTTGGTTTTCTTGTTAGTTTTCCCTTTTTTTTTTTTTTTTTTTTTTTTTTTTTTTTTTTTTTTTTTTCTCTCTCTCCCCCCCCTCCTCCCCCTCTTTTGCATGTGTACTTTGTTTTGCTTTTTGTTTTGGTATTTTCTGTACTTATTTTATTTCCATTTTATTCTTTGTATTTTATTTTATTTTTTTGCAATTTTCATGTATTTTCACATTTTTATGCACGCTGTTGTCTTTTTCTTTGTTTTTATTGATATTCCTTTTTACTTTCTGTACTTCCAACTACATTCGTTTGTTGCTCTCTTATTGGTGCCTTTAATACTACTTCTACTTCCACTTCACACTGCCTTTATTCTCATTGGTTTACAGTTAATTCTTAGGCTATATAAGCTTTGTTTTTGTTGTTCTGTCTGCTTCATTTGGATGTTTTGCATCTAGAAGCTCCCTGTCGCATTGAAAAAGGGATTCCAAGCGATCCCGAAACATATGTCTGCGTTTTAATGCTCATTTGTGCTTTAATTTAACGTGAAATTTTATTTCTATTACTTTGCACAAAGTTTAATCATTACTACTATAATGGTTCCTAGTTTTACATTCAAGGTGGTACTAGGTGAAACTACACCATTATAATGGTTCAACTTAGTACCAAATGTTGGTTTCAACAAAATTTCACCCCTTTTTTCCCTTTTTTTTTTTTTTTTTTTTGTTTCTGGTAAACGGTCGAACTAGAATTTTTTTGCAGTGCAGTCAAACCTTTGTGCTGCGGTGACCACAAAATGTAACAAGTCGTCACTTAAATAGAAGTTACTAAAGAGAGTTCAATAAAGAAATAAAGGGCATAAATCCTTAGTTTAAGCACGTTTAAACTTATTTAAGAGAAGAGAGATTATTCGTAAAAAAAAAAGAAAAAAAAAACAGTATTTTTAAACGCTAATATATTTTGTACAGATGAATAACATCTAAATAGAAGAGAAGATGATCCACTACTAGACATTCATAAAACGTTGCAACTATTCCATTTTCTACTGTTTCAGTTTAAAATGCAAATATATTCAAAAGCATAAAACATCAAAGACAAACCAAAAGACATACGCTAAAAGCTCAGAAGTAGTCTCTGAACTCTCTTCCATTGCATTTATTTCGCTTGAGTTCAAGTTCACAGGAGGAATATTCTGTCTGAAAATAATATTCCTCGAATACATACACATCAAAATCAAGTTTTATTTTCCTCCATCTTCTATATATTCCTTAGAAATATATATTTCATGCATTTGAGCGCATGTGTTTGACATCAGCCTCGCCCCCAAAGTGCCCGGAAAAATAACACCTCCAGTCTCTCCAGCGTTTTTAGTGTCATTCTGATGACTACCGTAACAAGAAGAATTGAACAGTTTCCTCAGGAGTATTTGTCAAATATTTTCACGCACTTGCTGCATGAATCGGGTGCGTTCCGGGAGCTACTGTGAAATTCAGGTTACTGTATAAATGGGATTTGTTCCTTTTCTAGTTTGAAGTTTTCTTTGAAGTGTATATAGGGTTAACGTTATCAAAAATATTCAAGATAAGAAGATGAAAGCTTAGAAACTACAATTTTTTCCTGCTTCTAAAATGCGTTTGTGTGACTTGGTTTTTTTTTCGTGATTTCTCTGCACAGCATTTAATACATGGGCAATTCCAAATTTACACACAGATTTTAAGCATTGCACTAAAAGTATTGTCCAATAGAAACTATCCTATTTTATTTAATGCCCCAACCACTTGTAATGCAGCGCATTTGTATTATCAAAAAAAGTTTCCTGCTTTGCAAAACAAGAAATGTTTTTAAAAAAACCTTACTAATATTTCTAGTTGGGCGGGATGAAGTTTCTTGATAATACACTGTTTATTTAATACTACTAAAGCATTTTGTTCTCATGTGCCATCTGCATGAATACGGTTCTTAAAAACCGGATTTCATTTTGTTAGTATAATTTAGTTTCATATTAGCTATACAAATATCTTATTAACATTTAAAACTACACCAGAGATATGTATTTCAGAATATTGTAACTAAGTGCATATGGAATCGCCAGTACTGTAGCCTGCATTGACATATTAAATACTAATGCTGTAACGTAACTGTCAAAAACTTAGGCCTAATAGGCTTTTTTACAAATTTTACCACTTTTTTAAATTTCATTTGCTTGTTTCAGTACAAAACGCAGGTAATTTTTATTATATGATTTGCATTTCTGTGTTTTTTCATTAATTAAACCAAGATAAATTTTACTTTAAGTCGGCGCTAATAGTAATCTTGAAACACAGTAACAAAATTAGCAAACAATCGTGTTTATAAATCGAATGCATTGAATGTACTGACGGAGGTTGTCAAAAGATGCTTATAATTGATTGATCGGGTATCGAGTGATACTAATAATCAAATAATCAGTAATTCAGGAAGTCTCTCGAGTAATTTCAATCTATTGATCAACTATTAAATGAACATCTCGAACGTTTCTCAGCTTTGAATTAACTTGTTGCGTGGTTTCATGCTAATCTAATGATTATTCCCTTACTCTTTGTAAGTTCCGCCACAAAATATAACTCCAAACAGTTTAAGTATATTCCAATGGAAATAAAAATTATTGTATTACTTATAAAACTCTTACGGTATGAAAATATTTTGGATAATTAAGTGCATTTTTCCTACATTTATTTCAAAAGTGTTTTTTTTTTCAATGAATCAACAACATAAAGAATATCATTGCAGATTTGTTGGGGCAAAGGAGCTAATACAAGGTTACAAGATTCGATATTTTCACATAAACGTCTTCTACTGAAAAAACTACGTAGAGAAGGGACTTAGATAATGTCTCCTTAATGCGGTATCAGACAAGCAAAACTATATACTAAATTCAAAGAGACTAATTTGACTTTGTTAGAGTACATGAGATGAGCTAAAAATATGTTACTTTAGGCCATAAAACTTTTCCAATCGTACGATTTTAAAATGGCTGCAAAAATGACAACTAGTGTTGACATTCACCAAACTGATCAATGATATTCGAACTCAGCTTTTTTTTCAAACAATGTGTAGTAGCTTACGTGCAACTGTGATATATAATATGCGAACGCTTTTTTTTTTTTTATTTAAGAGCAAATTATTTAAAGTAATTTAGGTAATCTAAAGCATTGTTGTTAAAGTACGTTTTTAAAAAAGCGTATATGAACTAAACGTTCAACCAAACAGCAAAGAGAAAGTAAAAATTAACACAATAATTCTCTAGAAAAAAGAGCTTAAAAAAGACTTTGGAAGCTCTTTTTTAAGTTCACGAATCCTTTTAAAATCGAAAATGTTTAAACATCCATCTTTTTAACCAAATAATTCAGTTAATCTGATTACTCTTAAATATTCTTGCTTTGAGCACTGACAAAAGATCGTTTCAATACCTGTTGTTTTTTGTTGTTTCAAATGGGGTTGCATATGGAACTAACCCTTTTGCAGACCTAGTGCATTCCCTGGTAGTCGGCATCCATTTTTTCAAGTAGCACCACTGTTGGTGGACGCCATTATTACTCTGAGAATTTGGAGGCTCAGTTTCCACTAGCTGGTGGCACCTGTGCTCTAATTGATGTAGATTGCACTAGAAAGTTAATTTAGCCGAGAGCATCTAAGCCAAATGTCTACTCAAGGGATCTTTTACATGCCGTATAATCATAAAACATGGGTGCAGAAGATTTTATGCATCTTGAAAATTCACCGACTTGGCCCAAGTTTGAACTGCGAACTTGGGCGTACGAGGCTCGCACCTTACCACTACGCCACCCTGGTGACAGTTTGAATACATCGAAACATATGTTTTTACTTACATTGTATTTGTGTGAACACGAGATGGTGCAAGTGTTCGTTTTAAGATAAACTATTATATCTTAAATTCAAAAAAAAAATTGTTATGTAGTTTGTTATGGACCATTTTAAGTAGAAAAAATAGCCAAACAGAAAAACTAAAGACGTTAAAATAAGAAGTAAATTTCAGGAATTAAGAAAACGGCAAAAGTGTGCCTATCTTTGCAAATAAAACAAAATGTATTGCTTTGAGTTCAAGTATTTTTAAATGATATTTCGCTTTAACTTTACTATTATCCGCTTTATAATACACAATATGAGCGTATGGGTCCTGCAATATTTTGTTTTATATCAATGCCATTTAAAGCTAAAATAAAAACGGAAAGAAATGTCAAAAACAGCACCCAAATAACAAATCTTATTTCCTACGAAAATACATATGACGGCAAAGAATTCATCTTCTTGCAGCCATCAGATGGTGTTCTCTGCTAAAAATTGACTTTCAGAAATACGCTTTAAAAATTCCCACAGAAAACTTTAAGAAATGCATAGACAAAAAATGTCAAAGAAATCCACAAACATTACAATTGAGAATGTGGCTTGGCAAAATAAAAAACAGCACTCGATGTTTTCGCATACAAATTTCATGCAAAATATCTTAGAAGGAATATATATTTCTGTAACAAATATTTCTTTATCTTATTTCTCATCGTGGTTTCAAGTTTTATGAACTTATCCCCGCTTAGGATATGCAAGTCACGTTTGGGAATTTCTGTCATGGTGTTGATTTTCTGTAATGCTTATTTACTATCACCGCAGTCAACCAGAATAACAGTTCTGGGACGTAATGCATTATTTTGTGTAAATACAGTGAAAAGAAATAATCGAATTATCCCTTAATAATCTGTAATAAGAATGTACGGAAAAATACTTGTATTTGAAATTATAGATTTCTTGGTGAAATAATGTTTATTTTTTGCTATAAATCTTCTTTTGGTTCCCATTAAAAAAACATGTTTTTGTACGAAATAACTAATGGGTAGTTATGATAGCGCTCACGTTAAACATGCTTAACATTCATGCTTCTTCAAGTAAACTTGAGTGCGTATGGGGCAAATGATTATTATTGCGTAAGCACTGCGCAAAATTTCCCTGTGCATGTTCATGTTTGCTTGCACAGGCATGCTTGCGTAAATATGCTTTTCAAGCATGCTTGAGTGTGTGTAGGCCCCTTTACTCATTCTGTTGGTAACACTATGTTCCTCGTTAATAATGTGCTGCATAAGATAAACCGCAGTATCTTCAGACTGGATTTTCATCGGTGCAGTAATTCCGAAGAAAATTATGTAAAATATAAAACTCCTTCAAAATCCTTAACAAAATAATTCCTCTTTGGTCATTGCTTTAAGGGGGAATCAAACGATGATAGTTCAAAGCTTTCGAATACTAGGCATATATGTGGAATAACTCTAAAAATAACGGACATTTTGCGGAACGACATCTTAACATCTCAGCCCAGTACTGTGTGTACCCCTTCCAAACTCTTCTCGCATCACAGGGGATACGCGTACCGCACTTTGGAAAACACTGACTTAGTGTATTCTTAAATAGTTTTTTATTTATTAAACCGTAAACAGGTTTGAAACTCTAGACTTGCATTATTTGCCAAAGTCATGCTGGTACTTACATAAAACTTCTAACTTCATTTCAATTTGAGCTTTTCCGTGTCTGTTCTCAGCAACGCATATGTACGGTCCTTCATGCTGCCTGTCGACTGTTCCATTGAAAGACAAAGTGTCATCTCTCGCCACAATGATTTCCCCTCTTAGCCACATGTACGTGCTAGGGGGCCAAGAGGACGCCATGCACTCCACATCTTTTGGTACTTCACCTTCTTGAACTTGGATGACGCTATCCGAAAGACTCATGGCTTCAGGAGGATCTGAAATATTAAAAATGAATACATGATACTCGCGTTTTAAATATTCTTTGTCGTTTCCGTTTTTTCTGTTAATAATCTTAATAGTTAAAAAAATACTAGCTGATCCCCGCAGAACATCTGCTGGCTATAAGTTCAACAATCAAGCTTCGCTGAAAATTTCTGTGAAATCAGTTTTCAAGTTCTGTATTTTTTGCTACTACATTGAGTGCATGAAAAGACTTTGCACGGGAGAGGGCATACATATAACTGTCCGTTACTATAAACCAGTGGTTCCCAACCTTTTTCCTCTTGCGAACCCCTTCTAAGATCTGAAGGAAAGTAACGAACCCCCTGCTTGTAGTCGTTAGTAACGGGACTAAATAATGGAAAAAATTTGCTAGCACATTTAGTTGCACAATAGTTCACAAAAAGAAATGAAAGTAAAATGTAAAAGTTTAAATAAAAATTAAAGTACAGCTGCAGGAGAATTAATATACATTTTTAATTGCAAGTTTTTTTATTATTTGTTACTTTTGAATTATTAATAGGGTAGAACAAGCATATGTTTACGTAAAAAATATCTCTAAAATTTTTTCCCCGAAAGTTCGAAAACGTTGCGGAATGGCATGATAAATAAAAGTACGAAGTTTTGAATTAATCAATAAATATTTTTCGGCTCTACTTTCGGGTTCAATTGTACAAATTTCCTAAAAGCTATGAAAATGTACGGCGTTCAAATTTTAAAATAAATCAATGAATACCTTTCAATACCACATGTGACACAAATTTTCGAATTTAGGCAAAATTAGAGCTGCATTTCGAATTTCTTACGTATGCTTCTTATGCCAGCCCACAATTTTTAAGCATTATCGGGAAAATAATTGCTTAAAAAAATTCACTCTGTCCTAATATTTATGTAAATTTATTGTTTCGTTTTTTCTTTTACGTTTGCGATTAAAAATTCCGCCGTTGCAATATTAGGTTCGCGAACCCCCTTTCTAGTCCATGTGAGCCCCTGGGGGTTCGCAAACCACCGGTTGGGAAACGCTGCTATAAACTGTTTTCGGAAGATAAACGCATTTTCTTACAAAAGTCTTATCCTGCGATTTGTTTGTATGACAATGATCACTCGATATAAAGAAACTAAAGTGTTGCCATTCCAAAGATTCGGAAATTAAAAATTGAGTTATGAATGGAAATACTTTTCAAGAAATAGAAATACATTTGCTAAAGTCCGTAAGTTCATAATACAAATATTATGTTATCTTTATATGCTAATTATTAAACAAATTTTTAAACATCGTTTTTACATAGTTTTTATTTTTTTCATGATGTCAGTATCGTATCCTACCGCATAAATTAATCGTAACTGGTCCACGTTAAGTGAAATATATATATGCATATTATTATTGTAATATAATAGTTCCAAAACACAAAATTAGTTAAAATAAAAAGACAGCAGTAATTCTGTAGATTGGAATGTATTTTAAAAATGCTTTCTTTTCCACGTTACTAGGAAATTGAATATTATAGTATTCAATTAAATTTACTAATTAAGTATTGTGATAATAATTATCTCTAGCTGCAAAATCAACGGAGTATTTTTAAACATAAATTGTAACTATATTTTGTGTAAATATTTATAAACATTTAGATTTTAATTTTAAATTAAAAACTTTATACATAACACTTTTCATGTCACCATATTTCAGTCAGTTTATGAATAACCCAAAGTTAGAAATGTAATTACGGTGCTGTTTTATGAACGTATTTTTTTTAAGGTAAATATTTTTACCTCGCTGAAATGTTGTTTCTTTAATGAGTGAAAATATGTCGCGTGTTCTTCAGTGTGAAAAAAACTAAATATTTCTATTGCGAGGTAAAGCATCTCATTTGGTAGGAAAACATTTGTTCTTGTTTCATTTCCGGAATTTTCTCTCTCGCCCGTTGTACTCCTATTATTTTTTTACCTTCAATGAAAAAACATAAATTGTTCTTATATTTAGTTTGTTTAAGTTAGAAGGTAAAAAACCGTAATTTTAATTTGATGATAAGAGCTGAGTACCATACTATAAGCATTCATTTTTTGAAATTATTTATTTCAAAAGCGAGTTTTAAAATAAGCCGCATAAAACTTTGATTGTTTTTTGTTGAAAAATCTATTTTAAGTTTAAATAATTTAAAAAAAAACGGATTATATATGAACACTTTTTCTTATTTCGAATGAAATGCTTTAATATAAACAATCATTAGTTTCCCACATTTGTTGTCCCATACTCATTTTAACTGTTTTCTTTTCTTTACTCCGTACGTTTTGCTACGATTGTGTTATAGATTAAAGATAAGTCTTTTCATTCCAAATGGGCAGTGATTTCAAAGGAATGTTATTTTTAGGATTTTCTTGATCAGGAAAATAATATAACACTACGCTTTTGTGAGATTATTTTTAATGTACTTTTAACACAGCAAGCAACAGTTCAACATATCGCTGTCGTAGTTCAATACTAAGACATGTTGAAACCGCTGTTTTGAGAAAATGCACTTAACCATTTATTTTGCGTGGTACAATTCTGAAAATATCCCATTGAAAATTAAGTTTGGACATCATACTACCTTATAATGCTGTTTTGAGCTTTGTTATTAGAATTTAGTTACAAAATGAGGCACTTACTTAGATCTTTTAAAAGATGTCTCGGTATTTAATTAGCACAACGATATAAGCGGAAATATTTAGTCCAGTTACGGAGAATATTTAGAAGAATATGAGGCTTACATTCTACTACAAACTGCATATTGGAAGTCACACCATCTCCAACAGCATTGTGACTGCTGAAGCAGGTGTAATTGGCTCGGTCCCTGTCCCTTTCCAGTCTTCTTCCAGGCCATGCTGTCATGTTGAACTGCAAACTGCTGGCGATGGAGCGGAATCTGTTATTCAAGACATCTTCACCCATGATTTTGTTCCTGACAATAAAGAGCTCAGAACTTGTGACTCGTTCTCCGTTCCTCGTCCACCCAACATCGCACAGCGGTTCGCATTCCACGCGGCATTCAAAGATGATAAAGGGGGCATCCCTTGCTGCGCCTCGGATATCAGGGAGGTCTTGCACGAATGTTGGAGGCGCTATAACACAAGAAAAATTATATGCTATGTTATTTAATGCCACAACTAATCCGTTAGATTTGGAATAAAATGTTTAGCAAAGTGCTGTAAATGAATAAATGATTGCAGCATTGTAAAACAGAAACATGTGAATTTAATTTGGCGCTACAACTTTTTGGTAATATATTACTTTTTCTACAATATATTGCTTAATTCGGATCTCCTTTCATCCTTAAGCTAAGCTCTTTTGCATTGATAAAATAATTTCCTGTAAATCCGAAAAAAAAAAAAAAAAAAACAGCATACCAGTTTGCATGTTTGTGCGTTGTACCATTGTCATTATTTTATTTAATCCCTTTGTTGTCTTTATGATTTTTCCGATATCATACGTGCATGGATTGTAAACATTTCTGTTTAACAAAATGACATAGTTAACAGTAGCTCAATTATTTATGCGTGAATATTCCAGTGTAATGTTTTTCGTTTTTCAATATAGAAATTAAAAGTAAATATTTTTAGACAAAATAAAGCACAAAACCTTCAAGCTTAAACACAACTCGATGAACATTACTTGGTACAATGATTGTATTTGTTTAATCTAGATATGGCAAAAACAGGCATTCAATTATTCGACCTAATAACTATCTTTATTAACTGGTAGTCTCCCTAATCTTAAATAAGGCAATAGACTACATGCTCGTAATATTTTAAGAAATCAACTTAAACCTAAGACTTTTAATGTTCGTAAACAATATTAAAGTTGGTGATAGACAAAGAAGCTGCATAATTTTCAATACAGCACCTTTTATGTCAGATTAGTGTTTAGTTAGCTTTCAAGTGCACTCCCAATTTTTTGTTAGGATTTTTTATAGTATTCTTTGTCCTTGTCTTAATGTTTAATGAAAACATTAAAAACTCAAAATTAATGATTAATTTGTTATTTTATGCTTAAACTGTCTTATATACGATAAAAATAGGCTGCTATATATTGTTCTAATTGAACATGGCAGCTTATTGAGAACATTACCAGTCGTACTTAAACCATATTATATTTTCATATTAAATAGGTGTCTGAAAAGATTTAAATCATTTAAATTGCAAATTCCCAAACGGCAGAACCAAATGAAAATATAAAAACAAAAAAATATTATAAATAAAAACATTCAAAACAAATTGCTTTCCCTATCGTTCGATTTACTTTGAAACAACAATTTATTTAGTAAGAGAAAAAGAAATCTTACATCCTTTAAGCTAAGCTTCGAAATTCATTTACCGAAAACATTGCAAACGTAAGCATAGCACACTTGCAGCTCCTAAAAAAAAATAATCGAACAAAACACAAAACATTCAAAATATTTTGCCGTCTAATCCAACATCTCATTTAATTTGGAAACAAATGAATGTATAATTTAAAAGTGAAATCGAGTTTTCTTTCTCCTAATCCTTACATTATCCTTTTACATTTTGGGTGTATGTTATGGAGCACGCTTTCCACAAAGACACTATTTTTTTACGCTCCCGTAGCTTTTAAATGAAAGAAAACAGGTAGTACGCTGAAGGATTTTTCCAGAAAACCCCTTTTTTCCCCCTGCGCCGGCCTTTCGCAGTCGGCAGTTGAACATGAATCAAACTACCGGGCAATTGGGCATGAAGAAATAAGTGAATTTTTCAGAAACATATGTGTTTGTAGTTCCTTTTTGTTTCAAAGATAAACCTTAAAAGTCACTTTGAATGACTTACAAGTTGATGGAAATAGGGTTTGATTAACGAAGGTTTCTTTGTAAATCTAAGGGAAATGTGCAGCATTTTATGTGTCTTAAAGGCCGAGAATAAAATATGGATTTGTGAAGAGAATCTTATTTTATCTATTTGCGCGGAAATTTCGTTTCATTGTTAGAATTTAAAAAACAAGAATGTTAAATCCGTTTTCCTTTTTTATCAAAGCTGAGTAAACATTTTATTAAAGTGAAAATAGTTTTGAGTTTCAGAAGGCTGTGAATACCCAACGGAGTTAATTAACTTTTCGTTTCTAAATTTTCTGGAAAACTAAAAACCACTGAGATTTAGCGTAATGCATGTAGATGTTCGTGATATTTTACTTTTATATATATAAAAAAGTAATTTTGGAGCAAAAAAAAAATAGGAATTAATTAGTAAACGTAACTGTCATTACAAAAACGAAACATTTGTTCCATTTACCTTAAAACAAGAAACACTTAAAATTACTGTTTTTAGATTTTCTTTTAATTATTCATTTTTATAATTTTATTTCCTTACCTTTCTGTTTTAGTGTAAATATTGTGCAGGACATTTTAAATGATGTTTTTTTTTTTAATTGTAAAGTGTTTCTTAACGAAATATTAAGTTCGATCAAATATAGCATATATAAAACTCAATGTGCAATATATATTCTTCAAACATGCTAAATGTTTTTATGGATTCCTGATTAGGTATACATGTAATTTCTTTCTTTTTTTGTTATTTGTAACAATATATTTTGAATATTTTCTTAAAATAAAGTTATTTTATAGAACATATTTGCAAGAAAATATACCTTGAAATAATGTTGGAACCGGCTCCTACGTTTTAAAATAAAATAGTCGTATATTAGCACCCGTCTTCACAAACTATCACTTATTAAAACAGTAAACAAATAGTTTTTTTTTTTTCATGTACTGTTCGCTTACGAAAGCCGAGACTGTCCGTCGGGAAGATTCCATTCGGCAAAGAGTAGAGCGCTAAGATGGGTACTTCTCAAAATTATATTTTACGCTGTTATTTTTTGCTTTTCCCCGATACTGATATATTATATCAGCGATTTGAATCTTTAACAGAAAAAAAAAGAAAAAAAAAGAAACGCAGAGGGTTTATTATTCTTCATAGAACTAAACATTTCCTAATCTTTATTCATCCACTCATCCCTATTTAGAGGAAATGGGAGCAGACTTTCCGCATGCACAATTTCGAGGAAAGTCTCGGCAAAGAAAATCAGGCAGTACTGAATAATATTTTGTATTTCTGTCTGGATAACAATAAAATGTTTCTTCACTAATAATGCGCCATAAAAACTGTTTTTTGAAAAAAAAATAGCAAACCGTATAGACCAAAGTTTCTTCTTTTTAGTGAAACAAAAAACTAAAAGAACAATAAACTAAAACTCTAGAATAAATTATGTAACAAACTCAAAGATGCACAATAGTTTAGCTTTTATTCTGACCCATTTAAAAAATATATTTCTGAAATTTGCCGTTTATATGTGTGTTATTACGTATAATCGCCAGTGATGAACTTAAGTACGTAATGAAAATATTTTACCAGAATATTATGAGAACTTTGAATTCATCAAATGGTCCCCCATTTAAAATGAGTTTATCATAATACAACTTAAGGCTAAAAATGCGCTCAAAAACACAAAGGTTATGTACGAAAATGTGATTAAAAAGGAACAGAAATAGGGGACATAGTCTTAAAAAAAGATTGATAACATAAAACGCGGGAAGATATCTAGTTTATCTTGCGCTTTTCGAACTGTTCAATTCAGTTCTTAATAAGATACATTAAATGTTCGCTAACAAAGATGGTAAAAAAATCAATTTTTGCATTTACAATTACACTTTATAATTTTCAGTAAGTGTGTGTTTTCATTCTGTATAGTTTGGAAAGCTACTCAGTAAATAGCAGGGTTATATTAAATAAATGAATGTTCTTCTAAAGTATCTTACTAAACATTAGGTTAGAAAAATGAAAAACAGTACAAACACGTACTAGCAAGATTTTTCGGAAACAATGTTTCTTTAAACTTTATATTTTAATTAAATAATAGTTATACAGTAACCCCTCGTTATATCGCTCATTCGGATATATCGCGCTTTTTCTATGTCTCCCAAAATTTTAAATTTGAGCTCTCGAAAGTAAAAATAATGCATTTATGAGTAAAGCCCTTTTCCACCCATTAAAAAAACCATCGAACAGGAATGTTTTCCTTTCTTCTGAATTGTTGCAGTTAAAAGCTGCATTAATTCTCCTCCCACATCCCAACTTACATGTCTGCAGAATGATTCTACTCAAACCAGTTGATGATTTACTTGGTATTTATTTTTGTATTGATCCTAACGCCTATAGATTCTAAGAGACATGTCTATTGACCAAGGATTCGTTATTAAGCTATTTTCATTTTTAAAAATTTCATTATGTATAATTTAGTTATATTTTTTACGTTGGCACTCAATTTCTTTGCACGTTTTGTGTTATTTCTAACGGCATCGGTTATATCGCGCATTCGGATATATCGCGCTTTTTTGCTGTCCCCCGACAAGCGCGATATGACGAGGGGCTACTGTATATGCAAAGCAATAATATATATATATAAATGCACGTACTATTAAAGTATGATGTGTGCTCTCGTTCCAAAGTGGGAATAAAACACTTTAAAATGGTGCAGTTTTTCCGAAAAGAGTAACTGAGAAGTTAACAAAGTTATTGGTTAAACAAAACAAGAGCAATAAATTCAGAGCATACAAATATTGCATAGTAAATAAAAATGACTGATTACTGTGAGAAAGAGTTTCTAAAAGTGATATGCATTTATTCGGATTGTTTTTGCATTTTAAATGTATAATTATAAAATGAATTTAGTACAAAAACATTACTTGAGTTTATATTCACACCTATTTTTGCATTGTACTATATGCATGTTATGACAAGGGTCAATTATTTCAAAATATTGTGATTTTTCTTGAACTATTTCTCCTGCGCAGACTAGTTTAAATTTACGTAAACAGGTGGCGCCACAGGATTCTGTTAGAAATAGTTGTTTTCTCCGTGAGGATTTGCGAAGATCATAAGTGCTATTTTGGGATGGAACTGAGCTTCGATATTTGGGTTATAAAAAAATAAAAGTAATAAATACAAAAATAAATACTGACAACGATTCATCTGTAGTTTTTTAATATTGAACTGCATTTAATTTATTTTCTTTATTTGTTATTTTTTGAAATTATTTTACCAATGGGTTACTGAAAGTAATTAAGTAAATTGAGCAAAAGTTTTGCAAGCTTTGTTAACTCGCATGATACATAGTAAAATTCGCGCTCCAAATTTTTCTAGAACTATGTCTCCGACTGCACTAGTAGTATGTAAGGTACATTGATATGTTTTTTTAAAAATATATTAAGTATTATTATATTTCATTATAATATTTTTTTGGTTTAATGATTGGAAAAATAGTATTTTTTAATAACGTTTTTTTTTTTTAAATTTTAAATATCATATATTCAATATGTTTTAATTTTTCAATGCCTTATAGAGAACCCTCCCCCTCCCTCCCCCCTTTTTTTTTTTTTGAAATTTATTTATTTTGTTCATTTCTTAGAAAAAATTGTAAGTGAAGTAATTAAATTGCATTTGTTAAAACTAGCACCGACTCTATTTTAGACAAATATGCACAATATCAGTTTCCTTTGTTTCGAGGATGTCATAGTATCACTTTGTTTCGATATATTAGTTTTTATTAGCATCTAACTTGTTTTTGATTATACATACTTATAGGATACGAAACTCAAAAAGGGGCCCTGGAGGGCTGAAAGATCAATAAAAGCAATCAAATTAAAAAGCCAAAGTAAATTCAATGAACTTAAAAAAATAATAATAATAACATAAATAAGGTAATGTTGTTTGAAGGAAAGGTGATAGGAAAAAATCCTGTTTGCCTATGATTTTAATGATTTATTTAAAAATATATTAAGTATTATTATATTTCACTATAATATTTTTTTGGTTTAATGATTGGAAAAATAATATTTTTTAATAACGTTTTTTTTTTTTTAATTTTAAATATCATATATTCAATATGTTTTAATTTTTCAATGTTATAGAGAACCCTCCCCCTCCCTCCGCCCTTTTTTTTTTTTTTGAAATTTATTTATTTTGTTCATTTCTTAGAAAAAATTGTAAGTGAAGTAATTAAATTGCATTTGTTAAAACTAGCACCGACTCTATTTTAGACAAATATGCACAATATCAGTTTCCTTTGTTTCGAGGATGTCAAAGTATCACTTTGTTTCGATATATTAGTTTTTATTAGCATCTAACTTGTTCTTGATTATACATACTTATAGGATACGAAACTCTAAATGTGCCCTGGAGGGCAGAAAGATCAATAAAAGCAATCAAATTAAAAAGCCAAAGTAAATTCAATGAACTTAAAAAAAAAAAAATAATAACATAAATAAGGTAATGTTGTTTGAAGGAAAGGTGATAGGAAAAAATCCTGTTTGCCTATGATTTTAATAATTTATTTAAAAATATATTACACAGAAAAATACATGCTTTAAAGGTATTAGTTTCATTGATGTATATTCCTTTATTTCCCTTTTTAAAGTTTAGCTGCAGTACCATTGTAAGTAGCAAGATCTTGAAGTTTTTTAGCAGTTGACGTTTTTTAGCGATAATAACGTATCATAATTATTACGTGAAATTTCTTCAAAACATTTAAAAACTAAACATCAAATTTTAAGACTAGAAGCAATCAAAATTGGTATAAAACATCTTAGAAAAAGTACGATAATAATTTTCAAGATTTAAAAAAGAAAAAAAACATAATATCATATTATTTTTACGAACTTCAATCTTGAAATCTTTTTAACTAATAAAAATGGTAAACTGCAACACATTTTTTCCTTTTTACAAAATGCCTTTCAGGCAGCTCCACACATAAATCAATCTTACGGCGTTTTCTCTTAAATATTCTATGAAAAAAGTAGCAAATTTAATAGCATTATTTTCTTCGAAAATCTTCAATTAAATTAGAGTATCAGTTTCATCTAATGATAACACGCAGCAGACAAAAATGGGAGATTTAAAGAAATTATTTCCTTTTACAGCCTGAATCTAATCTTATAAAAATAGATCTAGAACATAAATGGCTCTCGTTGCTATGCTATATGCATACATAAAAAGAACGACTTAAATCTATTTTACGAGAATCTTATCTAAAGGAACGGTAAAATTGAATTCTTACAGTCATTCAGGGGAGGAGCTCTCATGTGTGCGAGAGGGAGGGGGATGAGTATTCGCCCCAGGCTTTTGTCGTATAAAGGTTGGGAGTACTTTGAGCTATATCGTTACTTTAAGTTACTAAAATGTTAATATTTAATAACTAATAAATCACTGAGTCGAGAAAAATGTATTTTCATGTGTATCCTTTATTTTATTTCTTACTGCATAGCAGTGTATGTTTTTAAAATGTGTCTATACTTTTAAAGTTTATGCACATTTACATATCCCTGTACATTTGTACTTTGCAACTATAAAAAAAATTACCTTTAGGGTAATTTATTTTTTATTTAATTTCTGCCTATTAGTTTGGTTTTAGATTAATATATAGCTGATTCGTTTCATATATTCTTCCGTATGTGATGGTTACTATTTTCTCTTTCACATGTATCCACAAACAAAAAATAATACTATACCAAAGTTTGTAAAGTTTGCATAGTTAACTCTTTGATACATCCCGTTCTGTTGTAGATCTAGTCGATTTTTTTTAATTTTGCTTCATAATCTTTCTTTGTTTAGTTTTTATCTTTTATTACATTAATTTTTGCTTAGTCATGATTTTCCTTTTGTCATTTTACATTTTTTTTTGTGAGAAATTGATTTCTCACAAAATGGTGTAAATTCTGTAACTACCTTTGTTATCGCCATTCAATCATTTATTTAACAACACGTACATTCAGAAACGTTGTGGATTTCTTAAACAGTACAAAGTTTATCAGCATTTTCCTTTGTTGACACCCCCTCATTCTGCTCATCCCTTGCTGCAATCCCCTGATGACGAATGTGCATTTCAACTAACTGCTAACTTGCTCAGCTGCGCAATTCATGAAAGTAACACGTGAATGGTATTTATTTTTCAATCGCAAATATATCATTATAAGAGTTATGCGCTAACAGACCAGATACTAATCACACTAATTTTAGTGCATGACTGGTACACAGTAAAGAAAAAAGGGTTATGCTCTTGAAAATTGCACAGAATCTATGGGTACTTTTCTAGCTTCTACAACGACATGGTCTACAGTGTTCGCGAAACTTTTGACGACATTGTGCAACACATACAGTTTTCAAATTCATGCAAGAAGCTCCACCCTCCTGGTTGGACAAAAATAGTAAGCTCAATTGTCAATAATTAATCAACTATCAGTTGATATGTGATACAACACACTAACAGGTTTTTCACTGCTAAGGCAGTCGTTCGTCGGTTTGAAAAGAAACTATATCTACAGAGTTCAGATTCCAGCCGTAATTGGGATAATGTGATGCATTAAGTACTGATAAGAATTTTTAAAATTATTTGTACTAAAATAATAAATTTCAATGAAATTTATTAACACACTCTAGGAAAAGTAAAATTAATTATGTTTTTCGTTTGGATTTAAAAAAAAAAAACCTATTTCCAAAATTAAGACATTGAAGTTTTTAATGAGTAATAAGGTGTGCATGTAAGGAGATATAAGGTTAAAAATAAACTATGCAATTTTTTATTGATATTATATTTATTCATATTTTTAAAAAGTGGGAAAATCATACATTAACGAAAATAACCTAAAATGTTTTATTGCGACTTCTTTGAAGCGATCCAATTTTCCACTGCCTAGATTATCGCACAATTAAAACAAATGTACAGAGTTTATGTTGGTTGAAGTTATTAAAAAATATGTATACTGAAATAATGATTTTCCTTAAATTTTAATGACTTTCTGAGCCACGCGCTATTCAATGCGAATGCTGGTGAAATTCTGCAAATCAACTAACAATCGTTGTGCAGGCTTAGGTCGCGGCACTTGAACGCGGCCGCGAGCTAACAAAAATTACACCACGAGTTACTAGTAGCTCGCGATCGACAATGTGCAGAAAAATACAAATACACATACAAAAGTGAAGACCAGCAACAGGCTCAGGGCCCAGCTAAGTTGGTCCTAGTCAATTTAGCTGTCCCCAGTGAACATAAAGAGCTTTCTTTAAAGTTTTTACCCCACTGCAATTAACAGTCGCTTCCGGTAAACTATTCCAACTACCTACAACCCTTTTGAAGTAATCATTTTTCCTAATTTCAAGATTAGAATGAGATTTGAAAAGCTTAAAACAATGACCTCTGGTTCTACTTTCAGCACATAGCTGTAGTCCATCAACATTTCCCATTTTAATGAATTTAAACAACTGAATCATGTCCCCACTAACTCTCCTTTGTTCAGGACTATTGCTAAAAAGCTCAGTATGTAATGCCGATGCGATAAATATTCCAATCTAAATTTATATTTTAAATACCCTTGAAAAAATCAGTCTTCTTACAGATTCTTTTTTTTTAAATTGAACCAAAACAAAATTATTCCACCACGATTATTAATAGCAATAGCATAGTTTTACTACTGAGACGAAGAATGACATAACATTATATATAATTAATGCTGATCTCTTTAAAAGAAAAAATGTTAACTAAAATTTTGAAATAGAATTTTATTCCGTTCCAAAACATATTATTGTAGGTATTCAGCATATTCTTTGTAGCGCTATCGAATTACTAAGTATATTTTTACCCAAAGCCATACATATGAGCAACATATCTAACAATTTCTGGTTCGAGAAATATGTGTAATATATGCATGACTAATTAATAAATCTACCATTTTGTGGTGCAGGAAATATGTGTAATATCTCCTGGTTCCTGATTGATAAATGTATCCATAATTTTCCAAGTTAAATAATTTAAGTAACTTTGTGTGGTTTGATAAATGTGCAAAATATTCCGCTTCGAGCACTATAACTGATATTTTCCAGTTCAAATAATATTTGTAACATTTTCAAGTCTTACAAACTAAATAAATTTCTATAATGTAGCAGTTGAAAGGGAAATCGATATTTTATTTGGTAAAAGCAGATTTATTGTTACCGATAGAAGAATAGATGTCTTTTATTTACAGTAAATAAAATCTTCAGAAGGCTAGAGATAAAAGTTTTTCTTCCAAATGTACGTCTACAAAAACATTCTTATATTTCTTTGCTATTGACAAGAAGAAAAGAACGCTAGAAATCGTTTCTGACGTCCAAGCAAAAGGGATTTTAATGGAAAGCAAATCTGAAAATAGCTCTTTTATTAAAGTATTTAGAACAAATATATGTCAAAAAATGTTACATTCTGTTACATTAGGTACGTGAGTTTGCTTATCAATACGCTTTATAAATATTATTATTTAGGTACATAGTTAAGTTATGAGTTGAAAAAGATGTTTGTTGCATAACCAGAACTAATATACCTCGTTTCTTTCTTTCTTTTGAGTCTATCATATTTAATTTTATTTTTGAGAACAATGATATAAAAGATATGCAAATTTTCACACAAGTTGAAGTTAATTTTTAATGCCTTTATTTATACTGGAAAAAATTTGACTATATATATATATATATATATTACTTCATGTTATCAGATAGATTCATTTGTGGTTATTATTTTACCTATTTGATTAAACCACTGTTTGAATGAATTTGTTATACGTCTTTTCTCCTGCTTTTCTGTATAAGTTTATAAAAAAAAGCTCCGGCGGATCTAAAAATATTGAACCATTATTTATAAGCAAAATTTTTATTTTGTATGCTTTAATTTAAGGTATATATATGTATATATATACATATATATATATATATATAGAGAGAGAGAGAGAGAGAGAGAGCTATTTCATTTCAGATCAGGCAGAGGGTGTCACATGACCCTCACCGATTTTTTTGAAAAAAATACAGTAGTTACAACTAAGGGACATATAAAATATCTCAAAAGGATTTTGCAAAAAAAATATATATATATATATATTTCTCCAGTTACAGAAGTTTTAAAATTGGGACAAAGTTGGCCGTTTTCAGAAAATCAGCAAACACTCACGTTTAAAATGGCCACTGTTTCAAAAGTTTTTAACCGATAGAAAGAAATCCTTCGAAAGGATTTCTTTCTATAAATAATGAAGGGATTGTATTTTATTTAGACACTAATTTTAAACATTTAGTTGGCTTCATTGATATTCAAAAATAGTGTTTGTTAAGAATTCATAATTTTTTTTCTTATGAAAGAAATTTATTTTTGACAAAACAGAGGTGGCAATCTAAAGTGCTGTTATGGAAGTTTTGTATCAAATTTTATTGTAAACCTGAGATGCATATCCTCTCCGAATTTAAATTTTAAAATTTGAAAATGTTCAAAAATTACGATTTTTTAAGTGTAATTACTCAAAAAAGCCATTTTTTAAAAATCTGAAAATCTGCTCATTTGTTGCCCTTAAAGTGCTTAATGAACTGCTATCAATTATATTGTGTATTTTTGCCCCAGATATTTTATTTGATTTTTCAAAAATGGACTTTTGTTCGTTTCTCAAAAAAAGCCAGAAAGTCAAACTCGTTCTTATTTAATCACTTTAATATAATATTTAATCAATATTTAGTAAGAAACATACTGTATTGTTACACAATTAGTACAGATAAATTGTACTTAACCTTCTTAGAACTTAAATAGCGCCTAGCACAAAGTGTAGCTACTGTGATTTAATGCATGTTATTCTGTTCAATCTAATTACTAGTTTTAAACTCGCACACTTTGCATCAAATATGTTACAGCACTGATATACAGTTTTAAACGCATATGAAATTATGTACTTAAAGCAAAATAAGTAGAATCAAGTTCTTGAATCATCTTCTACTCGTTATTACCAAAAAAATGCAAAGACTAGGAGGGTTCAGATGGTGTTATATTTCTTGTGCTATTATATTCTGGCTATTGAAATATTTGTTCTAAATTATCTGTGTACAAATTATTCGATAGTGTACCTAAACCATCGGTGATACATTCTTAATTTTCCTCATTCAATAATTCTCATTCACACTTTCATTAAATTTTCCTATTTAGAAATCATGCATTGAGTTATATTTGTTTAAGAGGCTGTTAGTTTTCTAACTGTTTTCCACTTCTTGTTTGCTCGTGCGTCCCATGTAAGCATTACTATTTTAGGGATTTTTGCTATTTAGAACTATTGTGGGATAGCCAATAATGTTTTGATGGTATTCCTACAATAAATTTTACATTTGCTGTTGCTTGGTATTTGATATAATGCATTAAATCACAGTAGATACGCTTTGTGCTAGGAGCTATTTAAGTTCTAATAAGGTTAAGTACAATTTATCCGTAGTAATTGTGTAACAATACAGTATATTTCTTAATAAATATTAATTAAATATTATATTAAAGTGATTAAATAAGAAAGAGTTTGAATTTCTGGCTTTTTTGAGAAACGCACAAAAGGCCATTTTTGAAAAATCATATAAAATATCTCGGGCAAAAATACACAATATAATTGATAGCAGCTCATTAAGCACTTTAAGGGCAAGAAATGAGCATATTTTCAGATTTTTTAAAAATGGCTTTTTTGAGTAATCATACTTCAAAAATCGTAATTTTTGAACATTTTCAAAATTTAAATTCTGAGAGGATATGCATCTCATGCTTACAATAAAATTTGATAAAAAACTTCCATAACAACACTTTAGATCACCACCTCTGTTTTGTCAAAAATAAAGTTCTTTCATAAGAAAAAAAAATCATGAAGACGGAACAAACACAATTTTTTCACTTCAGAAACACTTTTTTTTCTTTATCAATGCAGCCAATTAAATTTTTAAAATTAGTGTCTAAATAAAATACCATCCCTTCATTATTTATAGAAAAAAAATCATTCGAATCGGTTAAAAGCTTTTGAAAGAGTGGCCATTTTAAAAGTGAGTGTTTTGCTGATTTTCTGAAAACGGCCAACTTTGTCCCAAATTTTAAACGTCTGTAACTAGGGAAATAATTTATTTTTGCAAAATCCTTTTGGGATATTTTATATGTCCCTTAGTTGTAACTACTGTAATTTTTTCAAAAAAATCAGTGAGGGTCATGTGACAAGTTTCAGACCTGCCTGCCTGATTTGAAATGGAATGACTCTCTCTCTCTCTCTATATATATATATATGTGTGTGTGTGTGTTTGTGTAAATGTTCCCAATTAACTCCAATTAACTTACTGAACTATATACTTTGCGCGGGGTCTGCTATTGAAACTCACGCTCTGACGCGGCAGAGCGAAAGCGGATTGCTGTGGCATTCGGACGATGATAAGAAACGAGCGATGAAGTGCGATGATTGTGTGTTCGATGTCAGTGCTTATTATGTTTAGTATAATGTGTTATATATATATATATATATATATATATGTAATATGGAAAAATCCTTTGTATCCTTTGTCAGGCTGTGATATGGAGAAGTCCTTTGTCTCCTTTGTCTGGCTTTTTCCATATTAAACTTGACAACTCAGGGTTGTCTCACTCATAAATTTCTCTAACGCGTTACCATATATGGTCATGCCTAAGCTCAAGTTGGTTTCCCTCATTAATTCCCTCCAGACTATTTTTTTCCCCGTAGACTTAGGCCAGCCCCTGTCTACGGCATTAAAGCCAATAATATATTTTATTTTCCATATGGCCCTCCTATTTAAACCACGTGCTATCACGTGGTGTAGGGAATGTTGTCTGCAGTCTAAGAGATTTTCCCCCATATAAATATGACTGCCCGAACGAAAATCGGGGTTCTTGCTTCTTGAAACGTGCTGATGACTTCATGTCCTTCGTTCCAACAATATTAATGTTATGATATTTGTGTGTTAAAGTTTACCAATAAAGAATTGCAACGAAACCCTGTGCCTCGTCTTACATGTGTTTTAGCGGCCACAGCTGTAGAAGATAGAACGGGACAGCCGTTCTTACAAGCCGGTAGGATTTATGTTCCTATCCGGACTCCTGCAGGAAAAAAAGAACCATCGAAGAAAAGCAATACTAAATCTGCAATGTGCCGCGCCGATGTAGCAGCGTGGATCATCTTTCCAGGCGGTTCAATGAACCGATGTGCGCTTCTTCCACCTGGGGAAAAGCTCGCCCCCGTTGTGGCTTTTAGAAGCGAAGAGTGTTTGCGTTCTGCGGAGTGATTAAACGAAAGGGTCGTTATCTGTGGTGCTTTAGAATGGAAATTATTTTCATGTGCTGAAGTGAATGTTGATAGAGTAATTTTTAATGTGTTATTCCAAAATGGTATTATTTCGAATTTTCTTCATAAATATCTTATAATTATATGAATATCTTTTTCTCCCGTTAGGTTTTTTTTTTACATGATATTGCTTTAGAATTTATTATGATGTAAATTTATCATGTGCTTTGGAAGAATAATTTCTTTATTTGATGATATATTAATTATCGGTTTAAATTTTTAAAAAGGATCTTGTCAGCACGGGTTTTTTTTTTTTTGACATTAAGATGTTTGAAATAGTAAATTTATCAATGTGCTGTGTAATTGAAATTATGGTATATTTTTTGCAGTATTATGAATAGTTCTGTATATATTTTAGATGTTATGCATTTGTTTAAGCGGAATATTTTTGTTGTTAAAGTGGGAAGGTAAAAAAGGAAAAATGTCAAAAATTTGTGTGTTATTAGAATTATGTTATTACGTAGTGGTAAAATGAGCAAGACCATTGAAAATGAAAAAAATTCTGACTTAGAGTCTTCCCACAAAGAAAATTCAAACATGGATGGAGATAACTTAAACCGTAAGGATGCGGAAACTCAAGCAGAGGCAACTGCCGATTTAAGCTTAATAAAAATGGATTCAGAATGTCAAACGATTAGTGATAAAATAAAAGAGATAAGTTTGGCAGATGGCTCTTCTACTTCAAAAATTGAAATAAAAGACAAAATTTCGGGTAGCTCACCTGAAATTTTATTATTTGAACCAGAGTTAGGGATAAATTTTTCAGCATGGTTAGCTCACTTTAACCAGCAAACGGCTCAGAACAATTTAAATGATAATTGGAAATTAAAAAATTTTCAGAAGTTTATTCGCGGGTCAGCCTTAAAGCTCTACATCAATCAATGCCTTTGCTGTAATTCCTTTCATGAAATCATTCAAATTTTTGAAGAACATTACTTTACTCCAGCAAGTAGTTTTCTTGATTTTCAAAATTTAAAATTTTCTGGAAATCCGAAAGAGTTGTACTCCTATTTTACGGAAAAAGTAGAAATGGGAAGAAAAATAAAACTTAGTAATCAACATATCCTTGAGGGGCTTTCAGTGGGGCTACCTGCCCAAGTTAGGGCATTTTTGGTAATAAAAGAGCCAGAAACTCCCACCGAATGGCTTCAGGTAGTTTCAAAATTAATAAATGAAGTTCCACATGAAACACCCAAGTCCGCTTATAAAGGGGAGCAACAAAATATTTTTAGGGTGAAGCCCCCCTTTTATCAAAATTGGATGCCAAAAAATCATGATCAAAGTAATTTTCGTCAACAATATAACTATTCTCGTCAAGATAGTAACAATGTATACCAACCTAATTTTTACCAACAGAATAAACCTAGGTTTGTAGGTCATAATGAAAGACAAAATGTAGTAAAAAGACAGACTGCACATTTTTCGCAGGAGTTACCCCCTAATCCTTGTAAATTTTGCGCACAACAAGGAATCTCCAACGCATATCATTGGGGACAAACTTGTGTGAATAAGCCAAATACATCGAATGCTGGATTTAAACTACCACCTCAGCAAAAAGATAATCAATTAAGAGAAGAAAATCAGAGAGTTAACGAAGTATGACAATTAATAATACCCGGGTATATTATTATAAATGAGGCGAAATTTAAAAATGATTATCAACTATCTAATGACGCGTACACTCAAAATACAAATTCGAATTTAAAGACTATTTATTTAAATGTTGATACCGGTTCAACATTAAATATCATCCCGAGTGCAATTGCAAAAACATTAAATGTTTCGATTAAAGAAAAAATCGCTGTAAAAATAAAACAAACGAAGGGAATGCTACAGCTTAACCAAACGTGTATTCTTTACCTTAAGGTCGGCAATATAGTTAAACCGGTGGAATTTTATGTTCTAGACACCGATTTACCTTATGCCATATTAGGTTTAAAGAGTTGCGGGGGATTTCGTTTGGTCATAGATTGTGTAGGACATGTCGTTATGCAGGATCAGAGAAGACTGATCACCTTTTCTGATTCCGAACCGAATGACTTGTCTTTGCATATTTTACCTGAAATCCTAGTTAGGAACTGTGGAAATAAAGTAAAAGAAAATAAAAACGAAAATAATAGTACGGGAAAAATACGCAAGAAAATTGATAAGGAAATTAAAAGAGTGAAAGATCCGAAAGAAAGTAAAACTAAGGAAAGGGTGACGGAATTACATTATAACGAAAATGAAAAGAAAAAGAGTAGCACGGAAAAGAAAACTTGTCAAGAGAAAGATAGAAATGAAAAAATGAGTTGCGAAAAGAATAATCATTTTCGTATTTCGTCCGATGTTTCTGGGACTGGTTGCGGCATTGGAGGCCTACAATGTCGCGATCCTGTCGATGGACATTCGGAATTTGAGAAAAATTCAAAGTTAAAAGAAATATTGCGAAATTACGAGGATATATTTTCCAAAAATAAATATGATGTTGGAACAATTAGAATTGAACCTCAACGGGTAAGGTTAACATCCGACTTACCGGTGTCGTTAAGGGCATATAAAACTTCCCCAAAGCAACAAGAAGAAATTGAAAATCAAATTCAAGAGTTATTAAAGGCTAATATAATAAAAGAAAGCTCATCGCCGTATTCTGCACCTGTTACACTAGTTTTTAAAAGAGACGAAAATAAAAAAAGTCGATTATGTATAGACTACAGAAAATTAAATCAAATTACGAAGTCCGACGCAGAACCATTACCCCTGATAGAAACACTTGTAGATAAATTAGGGAAAAGCAAATATTTTACCAAATTAGACATGGCTTCCGGATATTGGCATATACCAATTCATCCCGACGATACTGAAAAGCTCGCTTTTGTCACTAATAGTGGCTTATATGAGTGGAACAAATTACCCTTCGGGTGGAAAAATTCAGGAAGTATTTTTCAAAGAACTTTGCGTCGAATACTTACAAAACATAAAATAAAATTTGCAGCCAATTACTTTGATGACATAATAGTTTTTTCTGAAACCCTTTCAGAACATTTAGATCATATTCAACAAATGTTTGAGATATGCAGACAGGAAGATTTAAAGTTAAAAGCATCAAAATGTTCTTTCTTACAGACTAAAATTGAATTTTTAGGGTATGAAATTTGTAATGGTATTGTAACGCCCGATAATAGTAATATTGAGGCTATTAAAAAATTACAACCGCCTAAAAATGTTAAATCTCTCCAAAGATTTCTGGGGTCAATAAATGTGTACCATAAATTTATAGATAAATATGCAACTATTAGAAATCCATTAAACCACTTGCTAAAAAAAGATACAACTTGGCAATGGACTGACAAATGCCAAGAAGCATTTCAAGTTTTGAAAAACTCTTTAATTTGTAAACCAATTTTAAAAATATTTGATCCTAAAAAAGAATGTCATATTTGTGTTGATGCAAGTCAAACTGGTGTGGGAGCAATATTAAAACAGCCAGACAGTTTGGGTGCCTTACATCCCATAGCTTTCCATTCCCGCTCATTAAAAGATTACGAGAAGAATTATAGTATTACTGAGTTGGAATGTCTAGCTGTTGTGGATGCTTTAAATAAGTACCACCACTACCTCTTTGGCCATAAATTCGTCATACATAGCGATCACGCGGCGTTAGTTTGGCTCAAAAATGTAAAAAACTTAAAAGGTCGTCTGTTCCGCTGGTCCTTACAATTAAGTATGTATGACTATGATATTAAATATACGAAAGGCACCACAAACTTCGAGGCTGACATGCTCTCAAGAGATATACCTGTAAATAATGAATGTGTTGAAAAAAATATAGGAAACCACGTTTCGCATCTACTGCAATTGGATGAAATTCAAGAAGCTCAAAAAAATGACAATTTAACTGGTAATTTTGTCGAAATTAATAACGTGTTATGCCTGCGTAAAAAGGGTTTTACTAAAATTGTTGTTCCTTGTTCTTTACGCCGTAAATTACTTGAGACTGTCCATGAAAAGTTTGGACACCCAGGAATTCAAAAAACAATTAATTTACTTACGCCTGTATATTATTGGCAAAATATAACATTAGATATAACTGGATTTAACAAACATTGTCATATTTGTCAGGTAAACAAAAAGCCTCGACAAAAAAGATTTGGCCTTTTACAGTCTATGCCTCCAGTTGATAAACCATTTGATCTCGTTGCAGTAGATAGTGTGGGTGGTTTCAACTACTACAATTCCACGAAAAAATATTTAACATTGTTTATAGATCATCATACTAGATACATGTGGTCTTTTGCATCAAAATCAATCACTACCGAAACTTACGTCAACTTTCTTAAACAAATTTTCAGTGTTCAAATACCTAAAAGTGTATTAAGTGATAGAAATCCATCATTTACTTCATCTCATTTCAAGAAATTTCTAAAGCACCACAAAATTAAACAGCTTTTAACCACAGCTCATAGACCAGAGACAAATGGTAAGGTGGAACGTCTGAACCAAACAATAGTCACTCGCCTAAAGTGCAAAGTGAACGCAGCTTCTGGAAACGTGCCATGGCCTAAATTATTAGAGCAGGTGACTCAAGAATACAACCTAACTCCACACTCAGTTACGAAGTTCCCACCTGCGTATTTAATGTACGGTACAGTGCCTTTTCAAAATCCAGTAAATGAAGACATTTATCCTCCTGTTGAGGAAGCTAGAAAACTGGCAGTGGAAAGAACTAAAGAGTATCATGAAAAAAATAAAATATATTACGATGCCAGATTTGTCGACAAATCTTTTAATGCAGATGACTTTGTGATATATGAAGAATTCAAATATCCGAATTCACGAAAACTTTCGCAACCGTTCAGTGGACCATATAAAATTCTTCGAAAAGTTACGGACGTAACTTATGAAATCAATAAACCAAATGCACACAGCAAAGAAAAATCAGACATAGTACATGTGTCAAGATTGAGGAAATATTACCCACCAACAAATTTCAAACTATCACATGAATAATGTGATATAAGTCATTCACTTTTGAACTGCAACAGAATAATCCAACTGTAATTAAACTGAACTGTAAATACAATTTTGTAAATATCGTTTAGTAAGAGTATAATAATCTGTGATGAAAATGTTCAGTAATTTTTGTAACTGTATAGTATTTCATTCAAAATGTGATATGTTTATATAAAATTTAATACATAAATTTATGTGGGGAAAAAGGCTGCAGATATTTCACTTCTTCAATATTTAAAGTAATAGAACTTTTGGGGAGGGGGGATGTAATATGGAAAAATCCTTTGTATCCTTTGTCAGGCTGTGATATGGAGAAGTCCTTTGTCTCCTTTGTCTGGCTTTTTCCATATTAAACTTGACAACTCAGGGTTGTCTCACTCATAAATTTCTCTAACGCGTTACCATATATGGTCATGCCTAAGCTCAAGTTGGTTTCCCTCATTAATTCCCTCCAGACTATTTTTTTCCCCGTAGACTTAGGCCAGCCCCTGTCTACGGCATTAAAGCCAATAATATATTTTATTTTCCATATGGCCCTCCTATTTAAACCACGTGCTATCACGTGGTGTAGGGAATGTTGTCTGCAGTCTAAGAGATTTTCCCCCATATAAATACGACTGCCCGAACGAAAATCGGGGTTCTTGCTTCTTGAAACGTGCTGATGACTTCATGTCCTTCGTTCCAACAATATTAATGTTATGATATTTGTGTGTTAAAGTTTACCAATAAAGAATTGCAACGAAACCCTGTGCCTCGTCTTACATGGGTTTTAGCGGCCACAGCTGTAGAAGATAGAACGGGACAGCCGTTCTTACATATATATTGTTCTTCACGGATTTTACTTCTTTTTTTTCCCCCTTCTTCAGCTTATATCACACTTCCCTAACCTAAATTGATATAGAAGTTGCACTATTGCGTTAAGCTAAATATCTGAACACCTAAAATGGTTACCGAAATTAAATGATGCGTTATTTTACTATATTTATGCTTATTAAGTAAGCCACCCAACTTATCCTTTCTAAGAAATACGACTGAAAGTTCTTAGCCTATTAAAGGCATTTTAAAATCCTCAGAGGTTTAATTTAGACTTGGAGAGTTATAACTTGATGTTTTTCCATTTATTCCATATTCTTAATATTAAAATATAGTGAAGGTTAAGTTATTCTAACTAATTCGAAAAGACTATGTTTTGAAATACATAAAGAATTAATTTTACAAATTTCTTGAATAATTTATCGTAAGCAATTTTGAAACTTTTTATAAATACATAAGAGTGAAGTCTAATCAATTTTTCACGTACTGTAAACACCTTGCTACCCGACTCTAGCTCTGACTGCAATTTAAGATACTTTAATCCCACACCGTGATTTTACAAAACTCTAGCCATGCTCGTGTATAATCATAATATCCTCATGAATAAAAAATAAGTCTTTTAATATCTCATTCCGTAAAATCCACTGCAGCTTTCGTTTATCCGATAACCAAAATACATTAAATGCAGAATCTCAGGAAGAGAAATCTTTTTTCCTGCACAAGATCAAATGTTTGGTTTTGAGAAGCACATTTGAATATTTATACCAGGAAAAGCCTCTAACGCGTTATTGTCGGTAAAATAATAAAAATGGCTTTTAGGTGCCTTCCGGCGTGAAAAATTTAAAGCAGCAGTTGAAAAAGTTGGGAAAGAAGAAGAAATTTACGTGCAAGTGCTTTTAGTGACTTAGAAACAAAGAAGTCTGAGCTGTGATCAGCATATTTTAAGACAGGACTTACCGTTGTGTGAGTTAAAACGGAATTGTTAAATAAAATAAAGAAGTAAATGACTAATTAAAGGCTTTTCGTGTAGTAATAATGAGGAAAAGTGTTTCTAAATCGCAAGAAGGTAATCAATCGTAGGGAACATTTCCACAAAGTAAGGAAGGAAACAATTTTGAAAAAAAAAAAAAGACATTTAAGGTACAGTTTGAAAATGTAGCTGATGTTTGATAAAACTCATTTTTGATATTATAATTACAGGATATGCTTGTGTTAGTCCAGAAAGTAACTTAAACTATTTATCATGGAAATTATTCCAAACTGATAATGTCAGAAATCTTCTTTCGTATTTTATATTACTTTATTTCATCTCTTTATTTTCATTTGCTAGTTAAGGTTTCCCTTCCGTTGTGCGATGTGATTGACGAGCGGTTCTCTCGTTACTTTTTGTAATATTACGCGATCTACACGCACACACACACACATATATATATATATATAGAGAGAGAGAGAGAGAGAGAGAGATAGATAAAACGGAAAAAAAATGGTGAAAGAAACAAGTGCAAAAGACGCTCAAGTACATTATATATATTTTTTAATAGAGATTAATAAATTAATAAAGTTATAACAAGTATGTGTATCAGCAATGAGACAAAAAATGTTAAATGACTAAAAACGTAGGACAAATAACAAGTAGCATGAAAGCAAAAAGAGATAACAAAACAGTGGGAACAGTCTCTTGAACAGTGGGAAGGAGCAGAAGTACATACTACATCATTATATAGTTATATATTCTGCTCCCTCCCACTTTTCAAGGGACAGGGTTTGTTATTTCTTTTTGCTTTTATGCTACATGATGCTATTTTTTCGACTTTTCTAGTAACTTAACGACTCTTTTTCTTTTCATTTTGGTTTATTATTGACGTACCTACTTGTTAAAAACTTATTAATTTTTTAATATCTATCTCTGTATATATATATATATATATATATATATATATATATATATAAAGAGAGAGAGAGAGAGACCATCCAACAAAAGACAAAGGTGCGGAGTTTTGCTTGGTAAATTAAATTTATAACAACGACAAAGAGTAGTTCTAATAACACCACTGTGAGCATGTGAATAACAATCACTATTGCTTCAAACACGGGACATCAGCATCGAATGAATTTTTTTTATCTTTCAAATTTAGTATTGTGAGCTAGATTGTGCATGCCACAAGTTCCATATCTAAGCAATGATTTTTAAATGCATGGAACTAGGGATGAAAGAACGTAGTTAAGATACCTTGTATTAAAAGCATTTTATGCGTTGGGGCAACGTTGGTAATATATAGCTCTTCAAGAAGATGAGCTTCTAAATGACCTGTTATAGGCGGAGAGTACACGAGCAATTATGTTCTGAGAATTAATCTTCAATGTCAGCAGAAAAAAAAAATCTTGCCACTTTTTAAAACACCTTGTCAGTCAAATTGTGTCTGAAAATCATGATTGAATTTGTTTTGCTCTTTGCCATGACCACTATTTCAGGGAATCTTTTCAAGAGTGTAGCGTTGTGGTTCCTACTCAGTGTGATCCTAAGGATCACCAGATTTTTGTCACATAGATAATGTATGATGCTTTCATTTGCAATAATTCCAGCGTTATCGACAACTACCACAAAAGAGGAATTAGTTACCATAGCATCATGATTCTACGGCATTAAATTTCTCCTTTTGGTACTTTGTAAACATGTCATCATAGACCATATTATCCCTAAATTAAACCTTAGTTATCTAGTTTACAGTAGTATTGTCTGCACTACAAAAGTATGATTGAAATCGGTTGGATTAAAACATTCCAACCGACCCTGAAAAAATTGTTTTAACCTTACCTGGCCCATCTTTGAAGAAATCCATCTTTGTAAGAAATAAAGTAAACAAATTAGATAAAAATATTGACGCTTACTTGAACTATGATAGCCACAAATTTCTTACTTAAGAAACTAATGTTTCTCATAAAAAGTGTAGTCATGGTCAAAAAAGCAAATGAACATCAACAAAAATAGTTTTCTTCAGGCAAAATTAATAAAGCAAAAAGAAAAGGAAAAAAATATTCTGAAACACGAAACTTATGCACTTGAAGTATCCAAGCAACAACATATTTTGCCTGTCTGAGAGTTTCTCTTTTGTTGTTCTAGAAATTGCGTATATATTTCACATTCATGTTATTAACTAGATTATTCATAGATGCATGTCAATTTTCTTTTGATTTTGTTCAAACTAGAATACAGGACGCGTGTAGAACCTGCATAAGGAAAGTGACAAAAATTTAAAAGTGCACTAGTTTTAGTTACTCCGGCATTGAAAACATTCTTTTTTTGGAGATCTGAAATAATATAACTGATCGCTATGGCAACGGAAGTAACGTTTTAACAGTACATTTAATTTTAAATGTGTAGGTGAATATTATTTTAGCTCAACTGGAAAACGATGTTTTCTTTTAAAACTTGGGGTCACTTTTCTTTGCCTGGGTACTAATTGAAAAATATGCGAATATGGTAACTATTACATATGTTTTGTAAACCTAAGGTTTGACTCAATCTGTACTAGCTGAGCCCTTTAGAGGCTTGCAAAAAATCACTATTTTAGCTCTTTCATAAAGCATCTTAAACAAATTATTATTAAAAATATTTTTTGCGGCCATACTACTCTTTGAATAAATTTTAGAAAAAAAAGGTTTATATTAAAATGATACAGTTAATATCTATCTTTATTACTAACTACTTAAGAATCAAGCATTAATAAAGGGATATATAAAATTTGGCTTTGCTGTTTTCAGTTTAATCCGAGTTTTAAGTGAAAAATCTAGCTACATCACCAAATTCATTTTCTTTGTGTGTTGATCTAATTATAAGCATACATTAATCCCCGGCTGGAAAGAAAATTTTAATGAACATTGTTTAATGAAATTAATTAAATTTAAGACTTCCATAAGGCCACAATATGCCGTTTCATACACGATTCTTTTACAAAATCTTTGCTTTAATTAGTTAAATGAATTTCAGTCCCCTATTTTTGAAAAGGAAAATTATCTTCTTATTACCGTCTCGTTAAAAGGGACTTATGCTTCTTTTTTTTTTGCTGCAAATATTAGCAATGTAATTTTGCTGAATTAAATTTGAAAATAAAATAGAATTTTAAAAATGCTATTTCCTCCAGTTTTCGAGAGACAATGTTTGTTTAAAATAATTTTATGGTATTAAAAAAATGTTTGGGGAGGGGAGGAAAAAAGACCTACTATTATTATATGTAAATTATCATTTATTTATTTATTTATTTTTATTAATTTATTTGTGTGTGTATATGTGTGTGCGTGTAGATTGGTATAGCCTGCCTCGTTATTTTTCGTGCAAGATTCTTAGTTTTAAATATTTAAGAAAAGATTCGTAAATAGCGGTACCTACCATAAACTGAAATGAATTCATAGCCTTTAGGCCCAACTCCAACTTCATTCACAGCTGCACAAGAATAATTTCCTCTGCTTGTAACACGATGAATATTGGTTGTATAATTCTCACTTGAGGTTGTTGCCAGAAGTTCACCATCCTGCTCCCATCTGAAATAGGATACCCACAATGAATGTATGAATTTTTTCTTGGCCCAAGCTTAATGGCTTTTTCAGACTTTGGGTGCTCACAGATTTTATGTCTACTTTCTAAAATTTTTGAAAAAGTGGACATTTCGCTGGTCAATAATGTAAAAAAAAATCGTGCGTTTTAGAAAAAAGCTTTAAAAACCACGAAAATCATCGCGGGAATTTGCGGAGCGACAAACTTGCAACCAAATAATGCTGCCTGACATGAAGATAGCTCCTTGTATTGTCTACTCCGTTTTAAATATTTAATATTCAATAATGTATTTAGAATTTTTGAAATACTCGCAATTTTACGAAATCATTCATATTTCTTTTTTTTTAAGGCTTTCCAAAATCAATGTCTATTTCTTCAAATGTTGCAGTTATTTCGTATGTATTAGTCGACAAAACTAGAAAGTCTAAAACTCTATGCTTCCTGACTATAGAATAAATTAAAATTAGCAAGTTTCTTTGCTTTTATTGCATTTTTCTTTTTGGGAAGACAATTTTACCTGTATACTGAAGCGGGTGGTAAACCTAGATCCTCTACATCACAGTGCAGAAGTGATACCTGCCCTTTGACGGCTGGGGGATTCATTTCAACGAGGTCTGCAGGTCCAGGAAGGTCTAGAAAGAAAAAGCTTTATACTCTGTAAGTTGAAAAATGATGCTTGCAAACATAACACGTAAAAGCAAGAACTATACAGCTTTTGAAAAATGTAAGATGTTGATCAAAATAATGTTTAATCTATACCAACATTCAGCGTAAAGTGTGTGCAATACTGCTACCAGAACGCTTATTTCGTAACTTGGTATTTCGCTTGTGTTTACAGTCCTTTAGAGATAGTCGGTACATAAAAATACGCACACTTTGTAAACATCATTGATTTTTTTTTTTTTTTTTTTGAAAATCAACTAATGATGTTCATTAAATACCTAATTTTACTTACCGGTTAGTAACGGTATATATCATTGGATTATATTTTCTAAATACAAATAGTTTCTAAGAATTTACCGGATCAATAATGCGATACACCAAAAAACAAGGTCAACCAGAACAATTCGAGATTACAGACGGAAAGTAAGAGGACATGAGTAAAACATTTCCAACCGGTCATCGTTAAGAGAATAAGGATAAAATTTGGCGATGTGAAAATGTTCCGTTTACTTTTGGCTGTTTTGGTGATATTTATATTCCAGCATTCATTGGTTTATGACATTTTACCGACATCTTCTATTTCTTTGCTTTAACAATAATTTACAAATAAATGAAACATATATATATATATAACAATGAAAAAATTAATACATCAATAAATAAATAAAAGAAACAAATTTGAATACAAGTTCAATCTTCCATGTGACAGTTTAATTGATCATTATTTCTTCTTTCTATCAATATTTTTGTAAATTGTGTAGACCGTTAGTTTTCGTTGTCCGTATTGTCTAGTTTAAACATGTTTATAAGGTTACCACTGAACAGGACGGAAGAAGTTTCAACTTAGCTGAGGAGTGCATCCCGATTCAGTTTAATTTTGATCTGTTTAATCTTATGATTTTTAGTCCTTGACAACGGCAGCCATAGTATGCCCAAACATACGTGAAGTTCTTATTTATTTTCCCCCCGCATTCGCTATTTTTGTGGTTGAAAGTTATTTAATTATTTTAGGCCAGAAACAATAGTACATTTTGAAATAAAACATATGCAATGTTTGAATTTTCTGTACTATTTATAAGGAATAAAAAAAATACGTAATTTTAAAAGAAGGCTGAAAAATAAGCTTAGATCCATCGTCTTACTACTTGCAAAATAATAGCCTTAAAAACAGAAAAGACATATTTAAAATTTTCTAATTGACAAATTTTAGTTAAGAATTTAGCATCCTATATGCAAAGAAATTATCCTTTTAAATGCATTAGCAATGTTTATCTAATAGTAAGTAGTATTTAAATGAAATGTTTTCCTTAAATATGTTAAAAGAAAAACCTATCAACTTAAAACTTAAATTCGCAAGTAAATTATCAAGTTTTTTAAAATGATTTATTTTAAAGACAGATGTATTGGTAATCCGATTGTTTCATTGAAATTTAATTTGATTAAATAAAAATCTCAAGATCGCTTTATCAATTAACCAAAGTATTTTCAACTTTTTCTGTTCTTTGCTGTCATTTAAAGTATAATTTAAGTATCAAGTGTTGTTGTTAGGTTCCATTAACTGTTTAACCTTTTTGTCTTAATATATATTGACAATATAATCAACATAAGCATAGAACGAAATATATTTATTCTTCTGTTTCAGAAATAATATCATTAACCATTTTTTCTTGCTACATTCATAGCTAGCCACGGGGAAGATCAAGAAGGAAATTATCAGACTGAGAAGCACTCAAATAAGGTGAAAATCACAACTGTTTCCCTTTAATTAGGTTTGTAGACACAGAAAAATTATTGGGAAGTAGCAAAAATAACGTGCTCTTGCAGTTCTTCCATTTTGCGCGAATTTATCTGAAGCAGTTTCGAACTTGCTTTTCTTTCAAGAATATTTTTATGGTACCGTTATATACATAAAAAATGAGAATGCCTGCATGTAGCTTTATGCAGAAGGGCTTATTTGAAGTAATTTGGTGGAAAGCAATTGCAGATAAGGTGAATTTTTAACACATCGTGAAATGTTTGAAGTTGCGCTTCTCCATAAGAGGTGTACTGTATAATTTTCTTCTAATCATTAATTCAGAAAACAAAGTGGGTGTTGTCTTGAATAGGCACCTTGCTGTTCATTGATTTGAATTAAATTTTGGAAAGAATGTCAAAGGTTCCATTGAAGTTTATTTGTTTACTTTTAAAATAACTTTAACTTTTAAGATGTTTTTATTAGTGTTAACTTCCAAATACATTCAGATTTTTCCAATATTCTAGCACAACACATAATCACACTTAATAGAAATTTATAACGTACACACGTATAGAAATATGTTTTCCTTTGGTACATAAATATTTTTAAACTGCCTCTTCATTCTTATTATTGCAGTTAAAGTCGTAGTAATAATAAAAATAATCCTTACCTATATTCTTGTTGTAGTATTTATAGCATTACTTATTATACTACAAAGACTAATTATAATAATAACAATAACATATTAAAACTTAGACCAAACTAAAAGGGATAAGTGATAACATAATTGCGATGCATTATTTTAATAAGATACTACTACTGTAAAAGTTCTTCCTAAGATAATTTCAAGTTTTATCATTAATTAACGTTTATTTCGAGCATGAAATTAATTAGTACCCAAAATAAAGACAGTTTAAAATCATTAAGAATAAATGCATTAAGTGGTCATTCTTAAATAAACTTTTCTATTAGCGCGTTGGAACGTAAATTAATTGCATACTTAAGATCTCAAAGCAAAGAATATTTGAAATATCTTGAATGTTAATAGTAAATAGACTTATCCGTTTTAGAATTTGAAATTACTTTTAAAGAAATGTAAGATCATAATCTGCGCTCGTTGAGATTTCGCTAAAATATTTTTGTCGTATTTTTATTCTTAAAAGGCTGTTTAACATTTTTTTTAATTATTGAGACCGGGTTTGATATTTAAACTTTAAATGAATAGACAAGGGTTTGACAATAATACTACCGTTTTTCTGCAAGAGAAATATATTACCATGATTCTTTTTTTCTTCTTCATTTCGCATATAATTTTACTCCGCCACACCGTTACAAAAATATTTTTCAGAGGTTAGCGCAGTGTAAAAGCGTTCTGCACCGACACCGAGTCAAAACTATTCATCTCTAATTAGGTTGTATATTTCGTAAAAATGTTTAGAGTGATCGAAATATATATGTTATTTCTTATGATTTGATTGCGTTTATCTTTACAGATTTTAAAACCTTGATAGTTCAAATCGTAATTTTAGAATAGTTTTTTAAACATATATATATGTATATATATATATATATATATGAAAACCAGTAGATTAATGCTTTTATATCTTCGAACGAACATTTTTTTCTTACTAACAAAAAGGAAAAAGGTTGCAGAAAAAGCGATGAGGAAACAATTCGTAACATTCCCAACGTGTTATAGAAGCTACGTACAATAAAAATTTAATTAGGCGAAAGAAATGCTTCTGAACGGTGGGTTTTGTAAAGAAAATTTTCACAATTGTGTTCTACATTAAGAACTGAGTGAAGTTTAAAAAAAAGAAAGATTCGTAAAATAGTATATTTGTTTAAATCTGGGATAGAATTTTCTCGTATTTTTAAAAAATATTAATCTGAATTAGTACATTTTTAAGTTGAAAAACTTAATGGAACATTTTACTTTATTAAATATGACTGTGGGTGAAATCCTAGTTTTTTATTTAAATTATTTAGTGTATAAGGACAATAAATATGGCAAATAGAATAAGGAAAAAGCTCAACGTAAAAGTATTTGGCATTTTAAGCAAATAAGATAAAACCTGGAGAGAGATTGCGAGATAAGAAGCACTTGCATTTTGGGGGAAGGTGAGGATAGAGTGCAACGGGGAGATTTCAGGTAGTTATACAGTCACAACAGATATTTGAATTCATAAGTTATTCTCTAAAAATATATGATACAACGCCGTTTTTATTGTTTGCGAGCTTGAATTTCAATTCCTGTTTTTCTGAGTTTCATTGTGATGAGAGTACTGCAAGATAATTTGAAGCAAACGATTTTTTAACTATTTTGACTTCACGTTTAATCTTATCAGCGTTGATTCACATACAAGAATATATACTGTTCCGTTAAGCATAAAATACCTGCAATTTTAAACAAAGTTCAATTGTTTTACCCTCAGGTGTTCTCTGTCATTTATTTCATTTAAATGCTATGTGTTGTTTTTCTTTTGTCGGAAAAAGAAACAGAGAAAATTAATCGTATGTTATTGTGCTGCGAGCTTATGATGAATTGCAATTCATTAAAAAACACAAAAGAAGTTATCCAAAACGATTATATTTTACTCTTAAAGCCTTCACTCACGTGCATAAACCTTAAATTAAATTATTCCTCGCTCCCTTTTACAAACAAATTTAATATAAAATAATGAGAGTATTAAATTAACTTTTGAGGTTTTTTAATACATCATATTGTGTAATATGATTTCACTATGCTCCATGGTTATTTACTTATTTATATATATTTTTTTAATTTAGAATATTACAGAAATATCTTTTCATTTTATTCGCACCAAAATGTTATCATTCTTTTATTGTATTCATATTCTATTTTACGGTTTAATAGATTTGAACTTCAAAATGAAAGAATTGAAACGGAAAAATATCACCTCAGATCCACTTTGGAAAACAGCATTATAATTACCCAGTCGCATGAATGTATAATCAATTTCTTTATTTCACCTAGGATTGTAAAGTGAAAAGTAAATTCATTCCAAATTTCGAACAAAAAAGCAGATAATGGAAGCACTAAAACTCTTTCGAAATCACAATTGAATCTTTTTAATTACGTTTTGAGGAGATGCATTGAATGGAAAGGCTTCGAGAATTGTAGAGATAGCTTTACAATCATTGCTTTTCTTTGTATGATGGACTTACTATAGATTTTCCTTTAAAAAATGTCCTTATCTTCCAAGCTGAGAACAAAAAACGTTTTCGAAAATTAGTCGTCATCGTAAAACTTCTCTCTTGGTATTTGAATTGCTCTAAATACAAAGCAACTACTTTGAATTGAGATTCAAACAAACTATAAAATTGTGGGGTATGATGTTTGTTTAAGGCTTTTTTGTTTGGGATGTAATGAAAGATCATTAAAGGTTAGGGCAATAAAATATTCTTGTTTTAAGCAAACAATGAGCGGGATAAGAAAGACAGAAGAGCTTTTTATTATATATTTTCAAATTTCCTGTCTAATAGTGCATTGCAGTTTTAACTTTCAAGATATTTGAAGCATTTTTCCACCATGTGATGTTACTTAATAGGCTGTAGCGAGAAATGAATATTGGCGTACCTTTCGCTTAAAAAAAAATTTCGTAACGCTTACCATTTCATTTTTCAAATGTTGACCAGTTTTGAAAGAAAAATTCGCTTTAATGACTGTTTTTTTTATATTTTTAACTTTCCGAATGGCAACATCACAAAACAAGCTATATTTATCAATCAGTTCTCAAAATGAGTTGCCGAGACCAAAATTGAGAAATTTGTTTGAAGTTCAGTTGTCAGCTTATGAAACAATGTTTTGAATTCAGAGCAAACAACCGATGAAAATATATTGTTGGTACCAGAGGGAATTTGAATTCCGCTGTCCTGACGGGGAAAACAAATTAAAAAACGTTTTTTGTACAGATCCATTTCATTCTATCTTCAACTCTAGGATAATAAGTTAGAGGATTGGTAACAAAGGTTGAAGCATATATATTAGAGTATGGCTGACAGAACGTAGACGAAGAGAGAGAGCGACAGATGCTGTCGTCTTGATGTTGGATTTTAAATATTTTCCTTATTATCTGTTCTTCTGATACGAACTTGTGTATTTTTCAGTCTGTTTTAATTGCCACGCTTTGACATGTTGGTTAAATTCGTTCACGTGAGAGACTCATTTGAAAATGTTCCACTAAGTTTCCAGTTGTTTTTGTAAGCATTTAATGAAATGCACGTTGAAGACTATAGAGCTTTGTATTTCTTTCCTTAGGAATTTAGCCTTAGTGGTAAATAAAACGACCGACCAGTTTATGCACTGATATTAGTCCAAAAAGTCTAAACATAAGGAGCCGCTATGGATCTCCAAGGGATCTACAACTGTAAGTGGAATCCCAGTTACTAGGACACAATTAGAGAAAATGCAAGCAATGAATAACATTCATACCATTGTAGGTGCGAAACTGGGAAATTTATTTAGTAGCCAGTGGCCGATAGACTAAGTTTTGTTAGTAACCGCTTTTTAGCCTACTTTCTCGTAAAAGTAAAAAAATAATAATAAAGCATACAAGAAGGCCCAATGCATCGTAAAAATACCGTTAAAAATAAAGAAAACTCAAGAAAAGTGAAGTAATTAAATAAAAATTTGAAAGTAGGGTTTTGAGATCGAGAAAAAGTGTCTGTCGGTCTGTCTGTCGGCCTGTCCGGTCCTAATAACGTTTGATCGAATTATCTGATTCAAAAAATTATTTTTGCATCCGAAAGATCTCGGGAATTACATCCCATTTCCATAGTTTACTGTTTGATTTGAACAATTTTTCGTTCAATTTTGAACAGTTCAAAAAATTAACTTTAGCGCCTATGGGCGAAAATGAAGCAAATTATGTAAACTCTGGCTACAAAATCCAAGTTCCAATGAACAAGCATATTGGAATAAGCTCTCGGCGTGAAATATTGATTTGAAAAATGTTTGTTCATTTTTGAAAAGTTAAAAAAAAAAAAAAAAAAAGCATTAGCGCCTACGGGGAAATTTCAACACCATACAGATTCACATCTAACCGACGGATTTGACTTTATCGGAAAGATGTTACGATGTATGTACAGATATCAAGAGTTCAACAAGAACTAAAGGAGCCTATTTTCCTACGAAATCTTTTGATCGGGATTTTTAAGGATCTTTCCTTATGAATAAATGAATGAGTGAAAGAATGAATGAATGAAGAAATAAATGAGTGAATGAGTAAATGAATGAATGAATAAATGAAAGAATGAATGAATATGTATTATCCGCTGAAAAAGGTATATTTGAAGTAATTAAGAAATAAAACTAAATGAGAAAGAGAGAGAAAAAGAGATTATAAATTTCAATTTGGTGTATACGGCAAAGTAGGCTCGTATAGTTCTAGTCGGAACTTCTTGTTAAAATTGCTCATAAAAATTGAAAACTAAATCAAAAATCGTTTAGAAATAAAATAAATTATTGAAATAAAACTAGAAATATGCAGATTTGATTTAACGCCTGCTAAAATGTTTTAGAACATTTAAAATGATTTGAATATATACAGGATGTTGAAAGATTGAAACTTGAAGTACGGCATGGGATTTTCGGTGAAGCACTTGTTCAATATTGGCATGTTTTCAAAGGAAAAACAAAAAAAGGCGATTCACTCACAAAAAAGGGGAATACAAGTAGAATGTGTATAAAGGGACCGTGCAGAAGTGGCGGTCTTTAACACATTTTTTTAATCTAAACTTTTACTACTTTAATCGCCATGTGGCGAGTGGCGACCGAAAATTTTCACCTATACGTACCATACCGAGGTTCAAACAAGTGCCTTTGGCGTGGAACACTTCTGCTCTACAGAGTATTTGGCTACGCCACTGGGCGGCTTGCTTAAATAGCTTGAAATCAACATAGATTAAATTACCTTTTAATATTTCGTCCGGATGAAGTCAGAAAAATCAATTGCATCATTTTTGAGTTCCAACTAAATCAGTTTGAGTTTTTTTTTTTTTTTTTTTGAGGGACGGGGCAGCGTCTCAGTGTGTGCAATTGAATTTAATGAGGTGGAAATTAAACTGAATTAATTTCAGTCTCATTAGTTATAGAAAATTTGGTTATTGTGTTATCCATTATTGGTGTAGAGGCAAGTGCAAGTTGAAGTATGGGCTGTGATATTTCACTTTGCCCCGCATACTTTAAACAACTTGTGCTAAACATTTAAAATCAATATTAGCCACACATTAAATAAATTAACACTGTACTGGACATCAGTATGTCTTAATTAATATTTGAAATATAAATAATAGAAACTTTGTGATTATGTAATAACAAAAAGTATTTTTTACAACATAAACTATTACAATATGAGTATCCAATTTTGCAAATGGCTTGTATTATAATATACCACGATCTTTAGAGAGGTTATCATGTTTTGACTGGGACTTATCACATGATATGTAACATATGCAAAATGCTATCGAAGAGGTGGCGCCTCAAACAGTTTTTTTTTTTTTTTACCATTTTATTTTGCACCACATATGCTTTATTCAACAAATTTTAAAACGAAAAAAAATGTTTTATTTCAATAATCATTAAGTATTATTTTAAGAACAATGATTTTGTAGCAGTGCACAAAATAATCCAACATAATTTGAAGAAAAAAATGTAAATTCATTTTACAATAGTCCGCAATATGTTGCTTAAAGTATGTGATTAATCGGGAAAAAACCTTCGTATCATATCTGCAAATCAGAATATTCCAAGAAATAGAGAAGCCATCTCATCACAAACGAATCCGTCTAATTACTAAACTTTAAAAGTACTTGTGAACTTTTTGCTTTATTTTCCGCAATAAAATAAAAAAAGAAAGAAAAAGCTAGCACATTTAGAAAATGAAAAAAATAGCGTTTGGGATTACGTCCTCTCTTCTAATTTCTATCTATGTTTAAATGGCGGGGCTCTTATCTGGTTTAAATGGCGGGGGAAAAAACCCTAAAACAAGAAAAAAATCACTGGCATCTAAAGAGGAGAAATTGAAGCCTAACAGATTTGAGCCAACAAAGTTTCGTCTTGGATAAAGGAAAAAAAAAGTTAAAAACAACGTTTGTTCAGTTTTGTGATCTCAAAAGAATACATGAACAAAAGAAACAACTTTATGACTTTCTTAATGGGTTTGGTTCATTCATCATGTCCGCTGGAGTCTCAAAATTTAGTACTCGAGTAATTGCAGAAGTTGACCACTTTCTATTAAGACGCTCCCTTTCCGAATATTAAGTACATTGGTAGACAATAATTTATTTCATGGAGTGAAGCAGATAAAAGTAACTTAAGAAGAATTTTATGGGCCGTATATTATTGAACAAAAGGAAGTTTCTCTTTGCCATCCCAGTACTTTGTACGTGGAAGTAAGAAATTAAATCCGATTGATTTTATAAGCGAACACACATCTTATAACACTTTCGTTATTGCTATGATACATTATTTTCTGCTTTTTTTAAGCCATTTGTTTTTCCCAGTTTTTTTTAAATAATACGTTCCTAATAATTCATTTGCAAATGAATCCCGAATTTATATAAATAAAAAATCTGATCTTTGCACCTTATGATTTCCTTGTACGCCTTTTAAGTAATATACACTTTTTAACATTAACAAACAAAACTCGTGTGCTCTTTAAACATTATAGCAAATGTTTAATTCATTATAATTCTTTTTAAATGCATTTTTAGCTTTTTCCCCCGCACCAATGAAGCATGGTAAATAAAGAGAATGGATCTTTAGATTATATATTATTCTTCATACTCCTGCCAAAATTAAATTCTTAGTTATCTCATGTCAGAGCCCAGGTGGTCATAGCTGATGAGCAAACTGGACTTCAAAATTCTCAAGTGGTAATGGCATCCGCCAAGGGGGTTCCAGATGAAAGAATGGCCGCCTGTCCTTGGGGAATGCACTAGGTGTCCGAATCGTAAGGAACCGATACGCAGCCCCATTAGAAACAAAATCTTTTAAAACGTGCATTGTATACTCGTAATTTTTTTTTTTACTTTCATAATTTAAACCAAATATGCTACAAAGAATGGACCGATTAACCGTTAGAAAAAAAAAACTTTTAATTTTTAAATATTTTAAATTAAATAGAGCGGTAAATTTTAGCAAATGAAAGTAAAAAGTAATTGCAAAAGGAAATTACACATACTATTTAGCATCATTCTCAAACACAAAAGAAAAAGTCTTCTTCTGTTTGTTCTCATATGGTAGGACATTTTAAAACAATTTTGATTTACACCACTTTACAACAAAGTAATTTAAGAAGAGAAAACTTTTTACGCTTATTACTAACTTGTGCATATAAGAATGCCAGCAGCATGCTGCCACTACACCTCAAAAAGCAAAGACGAGAAAATTAGCTTTTAATTTTCATATTCAGCTTCCGTCGAAGGAAAGAAGTCTCTCCTCTTTTCAGGAAAATAGGAAACACTTTGAAAACTTTTTTTTATTCACTTTGGTTTTGTATTTTTACCCCTTCTTAGCGTCACGTGCGACATTAACGTTAATTTTGTGCCGTGAACACTTAAGCAATTTCAAGTTGTTTTTCCAGAACGAGTCAAAAATATTTACCTGAAGCTACTTAGGAAAGAACTTTTTGCGAAAAATTCCCTTCTTAAGTATTGTTCCAAGGCATTAGCAGTGAATAATTTTAAGGAACAGCGAAAATTGTTTCTGAAAGCAATTAGAGGCATAAAGAGAATTCATATATTCAGTTTAAAGTCATGATCATAGGCACAATATATCATTTTTCATTTTTGTAACAGTTCTTCCTAATAACAGTGTGAACTTGTTTGAGTTGATTTTGAAGGAGTAAATTGCGTTTGGAAAATCCACTCACGAGGGAGATTTTTACTTTTTAAAGTGAAAACAACTAAATTTTTCCCTTAAAAGAAAAAAAAAATAGAACAATGAATGCAACATTGTAATTTCCCCCGTAAATGGGACAAAAGACGTTTGATACTATGCTGAGAATTATTTACCGTAAAAAAAGATTTTCAACGTCAACTTATATGAAAGAATTCTGTAATCATAGCATGTATCCAAAACAACAAAACATGTTTTTTTCCTCTCTTCCAATATACATTAATTTATACTGCAATATATTTTCTGACTCATAGGTTTATATGCATTCCCTCCATATGGAATGTTTTTGAAAAAAATATATTGTTTTGCTTCGAGCAATAAAGGTTTAGGAAATCTAACTAAAGTACCCTAATTTTGACTAACAATAGATGTGATATCCAATTTTAAGCACATTGAACATTTGGTATAGGTTCCTGAAGATATTTGCTTGTATAGGTTCTTGAAGCTATTTGCTTGTATAGGTGCCTGAAGAGATTTTCTTACTTATATGCACGAAGCGTTGTATGGACCGCTATGGTTTCTTTTATTTCACTTTTCAGTTCTTTCTGCACTTGCTTAAAACAGAAGCAAAAAGTTCCTGTTTTTATACAGAATAGTTCCTTCCTTAATTATTGTTAATTCTTTTGTCTGAAATATGTCTTATAAAATTTAGGCCCACTGACGCAACATACGGGAATTCCCAAAGCCGCCCATGCCTACGCCACTGTAGTAGTTCCTATTATCTCCACAGCAATTTTCACTGAAAATTAACTCTTATAATTTGGCAAAAGTGAAAAAAAAAAAAAAAAAAATGTGTCGGTACAAAAATCAGAAATTGTATGCTACTTTACTCACAATGGACAATAAGTTCTTTGGGTTCTGATCGTTGTCCCCAACCAGCAGCGTTTTCTCCTTCACAAGAATACACCCCAGAAGAATTTCTGGACACACCCACCCAGACGATCTCGCGTTCCGTCGTTTCATGTAGCGTCTCCTCCCCTTTAAACCACCGCACATTTAACAGGTTCTGGGGGTTGCCTTCCACGAGGTCACAGAAGAGGGATATGCTGTCTCCTTCCTTCACATCTTCAGGACTGATTGTAGCTTGGACAACTGGGGGATCTAAAATGAAAATATGCAGGGTTATCAACAAGTAGACACATACATCAACAGTATCACAAGACACATACATTCGTAAAACCAGCTGATTAAAGTAATATAAAACGCGTACGTGTTTAAAATTTCTTTTAACTATGCTCGTGCAACTATAAAGAATATCGATTTAGGTAGATGTGAGACAATATTGTTCATAGATTTAACAGAATAATTATAGTTATATTTATTTTCGAGAAACGAGTTTCATAGTAGTATTGTATTCTTACAAATTAGATAGTTGAAATTTAAAATGCATTGGTTCTTCATGCATTTTGGGGGGAGTGAAGTAAAGAAAATGCGAAATAATAACAATACCGATAAATCATAAACACAGATTCGTTTATAAAGTACTGTTTGTTTGCGAAAGCCATTACTACCACTCGTGAAAGATTCTATTAGGCAAAGAAGTATGATATCCACTTTCTATAGTTACGTTTAGGCGCGCAGTTGTTATTTATTCATGGTGTTGATATACTTCAGTTCCAATTTCAATCTTTTCACAGAAAAGAAAAAGAAGGCCGTTGACTTATTTAGCTCATAAAAATTGAACATATCCTCATCTTTATTTCTCTTCTCAAGATCATTTCGATGAAAGCGAAGCAGATCTGCGCAAAATCAAGGTTTTGACTAAGAAAACGGATAGTACACTTAAATATTTATCGTAAAATTAAAAATATTAATACATAAAATCCAGATTGTAAAAGAGAGTTTGCTTCAAACAGCGGAAAATTGGTAACGTTTAGCAACAAAACCTTAAGAATTAATTTACGAACAATCGCTTTGTCACAGTAAGCAATGAAAATTAATATGTCTTGATATTTTAAGATAACCTTTTATTCAAATGAATATAACAACAAAAAAAATTATTTATGAATAAGTAATTAATTTTATTTATTTGTTTTTGTAGATAAAAAAATGACGAATTAGTAATTTGCACTTGTTCAACACATTCGAATTTCTTTAGAAAAATTTAAGTATATTAAAAACTGCTAAATTAACAATTTAACCCAGCATTCAAAAAATGAGTCTCATTTGCTAATGTTACTTACAATTCAAATAAAATGAAAAATAAAGAAATAAAATTACGCTTCTTTCCCAAATGCAATTATATTAAATAAGTAAGTAATTACTTTTACACGTTAATTGATCATAGTGTACAAAAAAAAAAAAAACACAATGTAATTAAGACACGCAGAATAAGAGAAAAAATATAATCATTCATAAATCACAGTTTGAGTATTTAATTAAAATTATGATGCTTTAATAATTATTGATTAACGCGTACATAAAATTCAGATAATAAAAGCAAAAATAATCTACTATAATACTGGTACATATATAAAGCTCTCGGCGTCAAAACTAATTACACTGTGCAACACGAAAAATGTCCGTTGGATGAAAATGTCTGTTTCTTATGTATTTTTGGCTGAGAATTACGAATCTGCAATTTTTTTTGCCTATCACGTAACATTTTCCCGAAATTCCACATTTTAACTTTTTACGCATTTTCTGGAAAAATGTGCATATTTTCAAAATTTATCGACTTAATTTATTATAAATTATATCTTTCTCAATGACAGTGAAATCGTTGCCATTCTAGAGACCTTTTTAATGAACTTGGATTACATTAGCGACATGTTTTGGCAACAAAAGCTTTATCTACTTCTCGAAGTTTTGAGTTTTTTACAAGACGACAAGAACATTTTGTAGACTATTTTGTGGAGAAAGAAAAAATAGTATGCTGCTGTGATGTGAATATAGTGTTTCAAGCATTAGGACATGAGCACAATTCAGCACAGTGGCGCTTGTTTATAGATGCTCTTCCATCTAAGTATATTTTTTCTATTCATTCATGTAGCATATTCTGCAAACACAAAGGAAATTTCAAAATTTTGAGTGGCAAAAGCATATTAAATGAGCCACTTGTAAATCTACAATGTGCCTTTTTCCCACAATTGTATATGAAACTTGGTTTATCGAAATATTTGTAAACGCTCTGGACAGAGTAGTGACTTTCTTGTATTTCAGGAAAAAATTTAAAAAATTAAGTGAGGCAAAACTAAAAGAAAAGATTTTTATTGGCCCACAACTTAAGGAAGTCCTTTCATGATAATGATAAAGAGTATGAAAACAAACAGTGAGAAGAAGAAAAATCTGTCTGGATGGCCTTTAAATCGGCGTGCTCACGTTTCCTTGGAAATGAGAAAGCTGAAAATTGCGAAAATCTTGTTCGTGACATGATAAAATGCTTTTGTATTATTAGGTTGCTATATTTCATTAAAACTACACTTTTTGGACTCCCATATGGACTGCTTTCCTCAAAACCTAGGCGTAATTACTGATGGGAATGGGAAAACTTCTCATCAGTATATCTGTGTTTTAAAAGCGTTTCAGCGGTCGATAGAATTAAAGTACACGAATTAAATATTGCTAACGTATTATCAGGGTACACCAACAGATGCCCACAAGATAAAACGGCCAAAAAAAATCTTTTTTGTGTTTGTGTTTTCAATAAGTAAGCCGCAGTTACACTCTTCTATAACCAAATTATATAAATATGAGAAGTGGGTCTCCAGCAAAAATGGTACGTGATGGACCATTTTGGTTTGGATATTTGATTTAAGCACCTTTTGTTTATATAGAATCACATAGTTTCATTTAAAGGACAAAAAAAAAAGTTCAAATTTGTTGCACAGTGTTATCCTTGAAGCATTATTCAGTCTCGTATTATATCATATATAAACATACGAACTTGAGCGGAAAGAACATTAGCAATACATAAATGTTTTTTCTGTTCCTAAAGGGAATACAGAAGTATTGATAGATTAATAACATTAATATAACTTTTTTTTTCTGAATGAAAACAGCGAAAAATAATGTGTGTTCTAAATGAAAAGCAACAAAGAGTTCTCTAAAAACTCATGAATAAAATAAGTTTTTAAACTCCTTTATTACAGAAGTTATTTTTAATTGAAAATCACTTTAAAAGATAATATTTTTAAGAGTAAATCGTTTGTATAAGTACAAAAAAAATGTTTAAATGTTTAAAAACTAAAGATAAATGTTTCAAAATTATTAGTAAGTACGTTTGTATATTAGAAGGAGCAGAGAAAATTCCCCTTCCCCTATTTTCTAGGTGCCTTTAGCGTCATTAAAGTCATATAAGAAAATTGAAGTATGGCAGAAAAATCACTTCATTTGTTGCAAATGCGAAGAATAGTCGGCTGAAAACATGGCGACGTATTTGCTTAATTTGTTAAAAACGCAAAATAAATAAATAAAAAGAGGATATTTACGCATATACGGTAAAAAAAAAGGAGCTATGCTACAGAATTAAAAAAAAAAAATATGTGAGATTAGGGACGCAAATGACACCTTGCTAAATTTGCCAACTTTTAAACCAATGGCACCTTCTAAATTGTGCTAAGTTTACAGTCTGTACGTGCAGATTCGTTTGGACTAGCACGCACGACGCACTCAGGCATTGTCTTTTATATAAGTATATAATACAAGTATTGAAGTTATTATTATAACTATTTACTGAAATACACTGCATTAGGGTTAGCGTTGAATACGTAATAGATTCGCAACCAGCATTATTATTTACCGATTTATCCAAGTGCAACGTAAATCTTACTATATCAAAGTAATGCGGAAATCAGATTAGGAATGATATAGGAAAGAATTTCACATGTAATCTCTGTGCCCTAGAGCTCTTTCTTCTTCCAGAAATCATCAGCATTGTTTCTTATAAGTAACTATTGGAAATCTTTTCTTATAAGGTCGCAGGTTTGGTAACTCATACGAAATCCAGTTCTTATCGCGTATGGTTTCAGATTTAAGTAAATATGACATAAAAACAGACCAAGTAAGTACTGTTTATGCGCTATAAATCTTGTTTTTGATTTTACATGTTAGTTTTTCAGATTAAAAATTAAGACGCAAATTAAAATACATTGTTACTTTCTTGCACATTTACAAGAGTTATTACGAAAAAGTTTTCGCTTAAACTTTAGACTAAATTTCGTTGGACATTTTGAAGCCTCATACATACATACGTTTGTACACACCTACGGACGTCGTAAAATTACAAGTCAAAGTTGATTCATAGGTGATTTAAGAGAAAATTTAAGCTTTGAGTGACAAATTTCTTACGAATGTCCTAATATTAAATCAAAGGATTGCTTTTCCTTTTTTTTTTACTGTTTGTGCCATTTAAAAACTTCGGAACTCCTGAAAGATCTGTTTTTATAACTTTCAACAATCGAGATTTGATAACACAGCACACGATCAAAGTAATACGTTCCAACTATTATCAGAAAGAATAGAACGTGAGTTTTAAATTGTTCTCGTATTTAATAAAATAAAATTTTAAAAACATTTTAAACTGCTGCCTTGAAGCATTTCAAGAATATTGCATTCACTGTCATTTCCAGCTGGTGATAAGTTTATTGATCTCAGTTTACAAAAATTAAATGCCATACAATTATTTCCACTTGCATTTATTTCTTTTCAATTTTGATAACACTTTGTCTATTAGAGGGTTGTTAAATGGCCACACGAGGCAATATACGTTGTGTGGCCATTTCAAAAATGAATAATAATTATAAAGAACTTGTGTTGGATGTGCAATAGCAAATTATTAATAGATATAATCAAAACAGCTTGTATTATTTCCTTCTTTCTTCTTTTACCTTACTAAACCATAAAAGGAAAAGAAAAAGAAAAAATGGGGAACTAATATGTCGTAAAAATATTTCTAAAAACAAAAGTAAGTAAGTCAATTAGCTAATTAATTACAATAAAATAAAGCAATAAAAACTAAAAATTCAAAAATATTTCGTTATATATAATATATATATGTATATATATATGTATATACAGTGGCGTTTCTAGCATGGGTGTCACCCATCCCCCTCAAAAAAAAATGTGGGGAACTCCTTATTTTGAAATGATCATTCCGTTTCAACTAAGCTTGGCCATTTTTTACTATTAAAACATCATCTAAAATTGAGCACTGGATCTTCGAATTTTTTCAGGGGGAGGGGGAACCCATCATCGTTTCATCTTTCTCTATCAATTTTAATGGTGATAATAATAATAGTTAAGGCATAACATAAATAGAGATAATTTTTAAAACGCAACATAAGCTTAATACTGATAAATTTTATGTGCGAGTTATTGGCTTAAGGTAGGATATGTATTAACTTGTTACTATTCCAAAAAACGTCCTGCACAATTGACGAACGTGTACTTTTCAAAAACTCAAATCCATTTTGGGTGTCACTCACAACGGGTGACACCCGCAGCAGCGTCCCCTTTATAGCAAGCTTATGAGATGGGGTTTCCAATGGTCTGCTGGTACGTCTATTCCTCGAAAATATTTTTTTAAGGGAACAGTTTAATGTCAGCTAAATTTGTGAAAGAATACTTTATAGGTAAGGACACATCGCTCCCGTGCTTCATTTTTAAATTTGATTTTTTTTTTTTACGCCGAGTTACGCTAAAGATTAAAGAAGTTATACTAATAACTGTTTAGAATGTACCAGGAGATTCAAACTGTACATACACTACTACATAAATTCTACACCAACAGATGGATCTGCTTCGAACTAAACTGAGAAGTTAGCAGAGAAAATTTTCTAATACTACTACTAATAATAATAATTAATGAGTAAAAAACTAATGAAAATCATTATAAGTTTCTCCATCGACTTAACCTTGACGGAGATACGAAATTGATTAATTAGACGGTTCAATTAGTAAATTTTAGGCTCTTTAGGATTCCCATAAAATGTAAGAGTAACATTTTGGTTTTGTATTTGCAATACTGAGGACACAAATTGTCATTGTAAGCTAGAACATATAATTCAATCAATCAAACTAAAGACTCGAAACAAAACCTTAACTGATACGTAATTTTTAGTGAAACTGAAAAATAGCGCTGGTTGATGATATCAATGGATTTTGCATTAAAAATTACACTTTCAAAACTAGCACAACTTTTAATGGAACGCAATTTTGGTAAATCTACACACCTAGTAAAACATTTCTGGGATTTGCATTTTGTTCTGAGAACTTCCGAGACAAAAGTGTATATAAATCAATGCATGTATAAGAATAATAATTCCAAACCTTCGTGGTGATTTACACCATATTTTGTTTTATAAAGACAAAACTTTTAGTATTTGCTTACCAGAAAACGCTCAAAATCGACGAAGATCAAGATAATGTTGTATGTTCTAAATGCTACCTAAAATGCTTTCCCTACGCTCATTTTATTAATGGAGCTCACACGTTTTCTTCACTGATGTTCTTGAAATATTACTGATTTTTTTCTGAATGTAGTAGGATTACAGAAATAAAACATGACTAAATATAGTTTTTAAAATCTTCTATCAAATAAGCTATTCATTCCCCTCGATGCATCTATTTTAGGATAGATCACGATGCAAAGATAGTTACTCTTACATTTCTTTCATCACTGGAAGAGTATTTCTCTGCAAAAATGTATTCGTTTCAGGCGGTATAGAAGTGTTCTTGTTTTATTACCATTGCTTAGAAAAAAGCGAATTTGAAGAGAGCCTAAACATATTTCTTTTCTTCACATAGGACGTGACAAATATCGTATATGTATGTATTTGCTTTTAAGGATTTGGATTGCGGTACAATATTTGTTGAAATTTTCCTACTTTATGTGTATTATTTTGTAAAAGCGGTCAACTTAATAAATGGCGACTCTCTGGCCGGAACCTGCTTCTCTGAAGCCTTATACTACAGTTTTTCATCAAAATTTATTTAAACCAGCGGTTCCCAAACTGTAGTACGAGTACCATTAGTGGTACGCGAAGCTTCTCCAGAAAGTGCGCGTGGAGTCAAGAAAAAAGAGATAGACTGGGCTGTGTTACTTTCTGTTTTGATGGTACTCGGCCAATGACAGGGAAACACGGAGCAGTTTTTGCCAAAATAAAATCTTTGACAGAAAACTGAATTTGCGTTCATTGCAGCAATAATAAACAGCAGTTGACAACAAAGGTGTATGAATGAATCATTTAAATGTGTTTTACGAGAATCTGCCAAGGTGCGCATCTTTATTAAATCGCGGGATAATCTATTAAGTATTCTATTTCTATATAATAAAGTTATATTCACAGTGGTGCGCAAATGGTTTGCAAGAAAAATGGTGGTAAGCGGAGAAAAAAGATTGGGAACCGCTAATATAAATTATTGTACGAAAAATACAAATTTTCACTTTGTTTAAAGACAATTTCAAAAAATTATAATATCTAGAGTGGAACATTTGCAAGTATTTAGAACGGGGAGGAGCAATTCAAACATGTGCTTGCTCCAAATCTCTGGCTGCAATCTAGTATCGTATAGACAATGAAAATTATTACTAATTTAATATATCTGTAGAACTATTTTAAGCACTGCTTTTCGGTATTAATGACTGAAAATCTTTAATCTGAATAATAAACGTCTAGTAAAAAATCAAGATATCGATCAAGTCTTTTTTTTTAGAAAATCAGATTTTTTCTGCCGAAAAATTACTACACTGCATAGGAAATGAAATTCTTTAGAAATAAGTATGCAAAAACATGACTTGTGTCAGTTAAATGGAAGTTTAGTTAAATAAGAGGAAAAAACGCAGCAAGTTTAATGCATGGATAACCATTATGCACGGATGAGTGTTTACAAATGACTCAATTGAGTGCTTTTTTTATTATTAATTAATCATGTTATCAAGTGAACAAAAACAACGTGACATATTTCATGTTTTTTGCAAGATTTTTTTACTTGAATTTTTGTATTTCTGCTGGGAAAATGCTGACCAAGCGTTAAATTGAACAAAATATTCTTCCTAAAATAGAGATATCCGAAACTGTCAATTTTTGCCGCTAAAGGAAACTGTATGAAAATAATAACTCAATTAACTTAAAAGCTTTTCTTTCGTTTAAAATTGTGAAAGAAATGTTAATTACGTGCTGAGAAATATTTTAATGAAAATACGGAATAATTTGGCAATAAATTGCGTAATCCAACTTTTTAAAATTATTTGTGATACGACCTAATCTTCTCTTTTCCATGCATTAAATTTGCGTAAATAGTTGCATCGAGAAGTTTGTTGCAAGTTTTAAAAAAGTTTTTTAACAAAGGAAAACTTATATAATTATAAACTTGTGTATTTTTTTACAAACGAAAGTTAAACCCTAGAGCATGAAGTACTAGATTATTTTTTTCTTATGCTTCGTAATTTACGAGAAAAAAAAGCTACGTGCATAAAATGGGCCCTATGAAATTTAAAAATTTATGAAGTAAGCAAAAGAAAACGGCAACAAATAAACGGTGTTCTGAAAAAGCTCAGTTGATATTTTTTGTATAATTCCGCGTAAAAGATGAAAGTAACTTTTCAACAGAGTAAATCAGCAAATTTTTTCTTAAAGTAAAAATTGATTACGTATAGTAGCTTTTTATAAAAACAAATTCACTTTAAATAACATGATGAATGTATTACTTCTAAATTATACTTGTGCGGATTTTTGAGGGACAAAACTTTGGAACGGAAAACGTTTACTTATTTTAAATGGGATCGTAAATATAATTTATGCATCATAAAATGTTTTATACATGAAATTATTCCTGATGAATAAAGTTGAATAGCTGACACGTTGAAAATTAGGATATGTGTTTGCATAAAAATATTCAGCGTACATTAAATGATTTCCAGTAATAATATTTCAATTTATTTAATTTTTAGTTGTAACAATACCAGGTGAAAAATTCTTACACGAAAAATTTAATTTCAACAAAAACACGTAGGATTCGTATGTAAGAAGCTCATTTACATTAATGCTGCCACAAAAATTGATGGTATTTCCCTCTCTTAATACTGCATGCGAATAATTTTACATAGTAAGACCTAACGCATGGAAAGTACAATAATAAAAATTCTTACATCTCACCACGCAAGATTTAATTTTATGCATCACAGAAAATAAACATACATGCGGCCATTTTGAGGAGAATTAATGGATCTCTCATTTGGTTTAAAATTTACGTATGAAATAATGTTTTACAATAAAAACTTTTTTTTTATTGCCTAATAACCTAACTGCAAGTACAATTCAATGCATATTCATTTGCAAAGAGATTCTCTGCACTAAATGTATATTACGAGTACAATAAGTTTATCATAATGAGAGAGAGAGGTTCAGAATTATCGAAAACAATATTCATGTAAGAATGTGTAGCGATAAACAAAACATGTCGTAGCATTTATACACAAAGACATTGAATTTTTAAAAACATAACATAAACGAAACTTTAACCCTTAATTATAGAAAAAGAATTTGGGGGTATGATTTACATTAGGCTACAAAATATGGAATTGGTTAGTATTGCAAACCAACCGTTAAACATCGTAATCTATAGCATATAAAGTGTAAGGGGTTTGCTACTCAAAACCAACTACTTTTTCAAAAGAGGCATTAGAAAAGTTTAACCATAATTTTTAAATTTAATTTCCTTTTAAATTCATTTATCGAAAGTTAAATAAGACAGTGCCAAACTATTAACGTGCATTTTTTTAATGATTTTCTTGGGAATAAAAAATAGCTTTTCCTGCTGTTCTTTTGAAATCTTGCGACCGTTAAGGGGTTATAGATTTTACTACACATAACATCAAAATGAAGCAAAATACTTTTTAATAACACACAATTTTTTCTACAAAAATGATATATTATTAAAACACAAATGTATTCATAAAGCAATCTTTTAAAAGATATTTTAAAAAACTATTAAAATAAAGGTGAATATATTCTCTTGTGCTAAGTATACCTAATATTCTACCTCAGAAAATGCATCGATTTCTTACGAAAGACACGAATTCAAAAATGTTACGAAAAGTGAATTGGAAATAGAGATCGAAATCAATTTACGAGAATACAATTTTCTGAAAAGCTTTTACGAAAAAGAGAAATTTATATTGTTTCAGTGGTAAAAGAGCATTGTTCACCGAATTGAAAGCTGTGCATAGGTTCTAGTGATTTCAATGTGTTTAAGAAACTTTTATAGCATTCTTTTACCTAGCATATGAAGAGAAAAAAAAATATATTTTTGCTTTAGAATTTAAAGCATGAACCAACTTTAATTTATATAATATTTTAATTTAACCACAAAATAAACTGGAAATAAATTGAAGACTTGCGGAATTGCTTGTGGTATTGTTGTACATACATAAATGTTGTACGTTCTTTAATATCTCTTGATTTAAAATTATTCGAATAATGATTTTTCTTAAGTAATTTTTTTCTAAAATAAAATTAAAAAAAAAAAAAAAACCATAAAGAAAATAAAAACAAATCATTAATGTTTTACTTAATGTTTGATTCAAACATTTAAGTATATATATAATTAATGTTAAATGTATTATGGAGCCATTCCATTTCAGATCAGGCAGGCAGGTCTAACACTTGTCACATGACCCTCACAGATTTTTTTGAAAAAATTGCAGTAGTTACAACTAAGGGACATATGAAATATCCCAAAAGGATTTTGCAAAAAAAAAAAATTATTTCTCTAGTTACAGACTGAAAATTTTGGACAAAGTTGGCCGTTTTCAGAAAATCAGCAAAACACTCACTTTTTAAATTGCCACTATTTCAAAAGTTTTTAACCGATTCGAATATTTTTCTTTTCTATAAATAATGAAGGGATGGTATTTTGTTTAGACACTAATTTTAAAAATCTAGTTGGCTTCGTTGATAAAGAAAAAAAGGTGTTTTTGAAGAGAAAAAATCGCATTTTTACCGAATTTATGATTTTTTTTCTTATGGAAGAAATTTATTTTTCGCAAAACAGAGGTGGCAATATAAAGTGCTGTTATGGAAGTTTTGTATCAAATTTTATTGTACGCCTGAGATGCATATTTCCTTTAAGAATTTAAAGTTTGAAATTTGAAAATGTTCAGAAATTACGATTTTTGAAGTGTGATTACTCAAAAAAGCCATTTTTAAAAATCTGAAAATCTGCTCATTTGTTGCCGTTAAAGTGCTTAATGAGCTGCTATCAATTATATTGTAAATTTTTGCCCCAGATATTTTTTATGATTTTTCAAAAATGGACTTATGTGCGTTTCTCAAAAAGCCAGAAATTCAAACTCGTTCTTATTTAATCACTTTAATATAAGATTTAATCAATATTTATTAAGAAATATACTATATTGTTACACAATTACTACAGATAAATTGTACTTACGCTTCCTAGAACTTAAATAGCTCCTTGCACAAAGTGTAGCTACTGTGATTTAATGCATGTTATTCTGTTCAATCCAATTACTAGTTTTAAACTCACACACTTTACATCAAATATGTTACAGCATTGATACATACATAGTTTTAAACACATATGAAGCCATGTACTTAAAGCAAAATAAGTAGAATCAAGTTCTTGAATCATATTCTACTCGTTATTTCCAAAACAATGCAAAGACTAGGAGGGTTCAGATGGTGTTACATTTCTTAATTTCAGCACTACTTTATATTGGTCTAGTTCCCCCCCCCCCCCACCGGATTCTTCTGGCTATTGAAATATTTGTTCTATATTATCTGTGTACAAATTATTCGATAGTGTCCCTAAACCATCGGTGATACATTCGTAATTTGCCCCATTAAATAATTCTTACTCACGCGTTCAATAAATTTCCTATTTAGAAATCATGCATTAAGTTATATTTGTTTAAGAGGCTGTTAGTTTTCTAACTGCTTCCCACTTCTTGTTTGCTCGTGTGTCCCATGTAAGCATTACTATTATATGGATTTTTACTATTTATCAGTATTTCAGGATAGCCAATAATGTTTTGATTGGATTCCTACAGTAAATTTTACATTTGCCGTTGCATGGTATTTGATATAAAGCGTGTGAGTTTAAACTAGTAATTGGATTGAGCAGAATAACATGCATTAAATCACAGTAGCTACGCTTTGTGCTAGGAGCTATTTAAGTTCTAAGAAGGTTAAGTACAATTTATCTGTAGTAATTGTGTAACAATGTAGTATTTGTCTTAATAAATATTGATTAAATCTTATATTAAAGTGATTAATTAAGAACAAGTTTTAATTTCTGGCTTTTTGAGAAACGAACGAAAGGCCATTTTTGAAAAATCATATAAAATATCTGGGGCAAAAATACACAATATAATTGATAGCAGCTCATTAAGCATCTTAAGGGCAACAAATGAGCAGATTTTCAGATTTTTAAAAAATGGCTTTTTTGAGTAATCACACTTCAAATATCGTAATTTTTGAACATTTTAAAATTTCAAACTTTAAATTCTGAGGGGATATGCATCTCAGGCTTACAATAAAATTTGATACAAAACTTCCATAACAGCACTTTAGATTGCCACCTCTGTTTTGTCAAAAATAAATTTCTTTCATAGGAAAAAAAAATCATAAATTCGGTAAAAATGCGAATTTTTTTACTTCAAAAACACTTTTTTTTCTTTATCAACGAAGCCAACTAGATTTTTAAAATTAGTGTCTAAATAAAATACCAACCCTTCATTATTTATAGAAAGAAAAATTCTTCGAATCGGTTAAAAACTTTTGAAACAGTGGCCATTTAAAAAGTGAGTGTTTTGCTGATTTTCTGAAAACGGCTAACTTTGTCCCAAATTTTAAAAGTCTCTAACTAAAGAATTGCAAAATCCTTTTGGGATATTTCATATGTCCCTTAGTTGTAACTACTGTAATTTTTTCAAAAACATCTGTGAGAGTCATGTGACAAGTTTTAGACCTGCCTGCCTGATTTGAAATGGAATGACTCTATAGTATGTTGAATAGCTGAATTCTAGCAAAGATCTTTAAACCAGAAAAGGTTCAAATCATTAAACATTTTTCATCAAGCATTCTTCCAGCGCTAAACCTTCTCTTTTTGCACCTGCCCAAAATTATTCAATTTTATCTTTAAAAGATTTTACTCCATTTATTTGACTGATAAAGAAAAAAAAAAAAAGAGTTTGAAAATCCGAAACTTTCAAGAACAGAGGTTAAAATGCATCAGTGCTTAAAAATATGCAATACCGCCATAAAAAAACATGGAGCAGGACGGTCTCCGAACCTAGTTGTTAAAATAACAATTCTCACGAAATAAAAGTATTTGCCAACATGTATATCCAACACACGCGAAAATTGCTCCGTAAGCTCTCCTAAACGTCCTATTTCCAGGGATAAACTGGTTGACTGTCATTTGCTTCAGTGATTTTACATTTGACATTTGTCCGTTACATTTCGTTACACTTTCGAGTTATTTCTCGTCTTAAAATAAGTTGTAGGAAGTTATTTTGTTCAAGTGTTTTTTTCTTTTTTTTTTTTTTCAATCTAAAAAATTCATTATTTTATTGCAAAGTTAAGATGTAATCGCAATATTCAAATGGCTATAAACTAGAAAGGGAATAAAAATAATGGAAAAGGTATTTTTATAGCATTAAAAAAAGTGGAATATAATGGAAAATTAAGGTGTTTACATTAGAGTACTTTTGAGATTTAAACGAAATGTACAATTATGACGCATATCAAAATTAATTTGTAGCATGATAAATAGTTAAAAGGAAATGTTTTTATTAACTCAGTAAAATTGAAATTCAATTTGACATCAGATTTTGAACTCAACTATAAGTTTTCTCTTTTTCTTTTAGATTTACGGGAAAGTTAAGAGCATAAATTTGCATCTCGGAGTTTTTCTTGAGTAGGAAAGTATAGTTTGAAGCATTGTTCAAGGAACGATAGAAGGGGAATAAACTTTAAGCTTTCTTGTAAAAATACAACCCAGTGAAGTTGAAAAAATTGCGTTTGAATACCAACACCATAAAACAGCATTGCAAGTAAAATTTCATAATTGAAGTGCAAGGCTTGTTAAAGAATAAATACCAAATGAACAATCTATTCGCGAATAATGTGTCAATAGAATGAAGTTTCAGGTAATGTTCTAAGTAATTAATACTATTATGAGAAATTTATATGAAAAAGGAATCGATAATAAATAATATTACAAATTATGAAAGATATGGATAAAAAACGAAAATTATGCCTATAAAGAAATTTTGCACGAAAATGTAGCTACCAAGGAAAAATAATTCGGGAGCAAGCATTATCAAAAGTCGAATAATAACTCTAAATGATTAGAAAAATGAGTGATGAAGAGTAAACGTATTCGAACAAAAAATAACAGAACGATGGAGGCAAAAGTTGTGGCAATATGTTGGCGATAGAACTACAGAGCAAATGAAAATTGATTGTCAAGAAAATACATCTACTATAGCTACGGTTGCACCGATATGAGTTCGACGAATGGGGGAGGTCCCCCCCCCCCCAAAACTGCATCGAATATCCGATATTTGGCAGATTTTTAAATATTTGGAATTCGAACTGGACATTGCACTAAATATTCTGTTATCGCGTACGTCAAGGTGAGCATCCGCAGGATATCCAGAGAGATAATGCAGACAAAGTTCCTGCTCTAACAAGCATTTGATATTTTAAATTTGAATAATTAACCTGTTTTGAAGATATACGTATATTTAGAACTTACAAAGGATTTGAAAGCTTTGGGATGCTTAAAAATATGTACAGAACTTACAGGTTCAAACTTCAGAGATTGACATGCGGTACGATTTCGTCGGAGTAGGGACACTAGATATCCGATATCCGTCAAAATCAATATCCGATGTATCCTTAACTATGATCTCCTCCTCCCCCCATAAAGGCAATCCTGAGTAAGCTACTAACTGAAAGGAAATAGATGTAGGATTTATACGAGGATCTGTGTTACTTCTAGGATCATCTACAGAACAGATGCAATTAAACTTTGAATATTTCCTCACGTATAAAAAAGTGTTTTTAGTAGTTGACGTTGTTTTATTCAATGCAATAAAACCGTATGACTTCTGCCGTTATTCAGCATGGAATCGCATTTTCTGAGCCGTGTTACTCGTAATAATGTAGTCGTAAGAAATCCATTAAATATTTCACATTGTACAAACTTCTTTCGTTTCTTTTCCTTCACGCTTAACATGAAAAGATGTATTTTAGAAAATAAATAAAAAATATGCTGAAAATATATGCTACATTATTTTCACTGTCGCTTATGCTAGCATGCGCTCCATTTTGATAAAAATGCACGCAAAGAGAAAAGTTATACTTTTATGGTTACATTTCATCTGCGTCATTGAATAAACAGAACGTTGGAGAATAAGTTTTCTCGCCCGTATATATATGTTACTGTTTCTTTTGGTCTTTTATATGTAGGCGGATTTACAAGAAGTATTACTTATAAAAATTTATTTCCTGTGCATCAGAGCAGGAATCATTTTACCATACTGTTATTTTTGATGTAGAAGTGTGTTTCACGGTTCACATTCTTTCCTGTGTATAAATTCAGTGCAGAAAAACTGGACAAAATAAAATAATGAATATTTTATGGAGCCTTTTTCGCTGTTTAGTTCATTAGGCTGCGAAAAATACTCCACTTAGTTTATTGTTTAGTTGACAGTTTAGCGTTTTAGTTCAGTTCGTTTTCTAGCATTTTGCGCACTACTTGTGTAATACCACATTTTTTCAAGATCTGCTTCCCTCAATTACTGTAATTCGTAGATTCGGAGCGTTTCAAAAAAATATTTATAAGTTTAGGTGAAACTATATTCTTCTTAATTGAGGACGTATAGAAAACACTCGTGGATTAAGAGGGAACATGCTAACATAGTAAATAGTGATTTATTATGCCTCTTATGCACAATTCTTGTTTAAAATATTACCTATGGTTTTAAGTAATGCTTTTTCGCTTTTACTTGCGTGTGGAATGCTTTGAGAAATTTTATAATTATTTTCTTGGAAGAACACATAATTACTTTTTTTGTTATTCAATTTCTCATTATGATAATATTTACATACATAAATGCCCGTTTAGTAGTAATTTAACACATATATTCGTATCAAGAACTATGTTTATTTTTTAAGCGCAGCAATATATTTATATTTTACTATTTCAAAGAAAAGCCCATGTTATTGTTGAAAAGAAATCCAGTAGTGGCTAAAATTAATATTTAATCAATAACGTATGATAAGGTTCAGAATACTTATTGCTTTATAAAATCGAAATTCAATTAATTCTATTCCAATAGCTTGAAGGCTGATTTTATGCTTCCAAATTTATCTCAGTTTACTTCTAGATTTTCTGACTAATATCGCGATATATTAATGCATAGTAATATACTTTCGTCTCAGTTCATATTCAAACATAAAATGGAAAATAATAGTAGCAATAATAAAATAAATAGAAATGTTTTGCTAAATAATGTAAAAATTGAAAGCGTTCCCACGTGTATATTACCTATACACGTTATATATATACCCATCATACGTATTTCAAATTTCATGTGGCAGTGATGTAGTTATTTCTTTATTTATTTATTTAATTTTTGAGAGAACTACAAATACTTAGCTAAAGATTTCAAACCATTTAGATGTATTGAGCAATGAAAAACTCGGTGCAGTAAATGATCTCAAATAAATAGATACCAGACACTATTTTGTAAGTGTTTATGTCTTACAATTATGATTCCCTTGCTATTACGTAATTAAGTCAAAAACATATTGGGGTTAGAGTTAAAGAACTTACATTCTCCATGTGAAAATACAGAAAGGTAATTAGTTTGGGTCAACTTTTGTTTGTTGGTTAATGAATATGGATTAGGAATGTGACTATACATTTTAACTGTTTATTTTACCTACAACTTATTAAAGAATCTTGTGATCAAGTTTGCAGTTTGTTTTCTTTTACAGCAACTTCAATTTAGTGTGTTTTTCTTGCAAAAGTAAAACGTGACGTTAGGACTGAATTAGTACCACGGTATTAGTGCGGATCTATTAAAGAAAAAAAAATAGTTTTATATATACAATTACTCATCTACATGCATAATTTTAATCCATAAAAAATATGTTATTTTAATTATAACAATTGATTCATAAAAATGCTGCTGAAGAACTCAGACGAACAATCCAAAATAACGTCGGTGTTATGGAAATAAAATTGAAATCTGTAATAGCTCTCTTAGTATTTCGACGCCATCTGTAACGTCGTTTACGAGATAAAAGGCTTTCTCAGAAATTGCATACTAAACTATCACACGGAAAAGGAAAGACAGTCACCAAAAATTGCGATGGACCAGAAGAAAGAAAGATAGAGAAAACCTCACGATCTTTGTTCGTTCGGACGCTGGAGGTTGAATCAGCATTCCAACCACGAACTGCCTTAAATTTTCGTTTCTGTTCCGCACCATTTTGTGCCCTTCTGTGCTGTTAACCCAAAACTGCCCGCTCTGGGAAAAATGGATGAAGACCGTGTTTTATGCTGGAAGGCAATTTTCAAGAAAAGGGAGCAATCTTCTAGAAAACGAAAGGAGAAAAAAACGTAATCGCCACCAAAAGACGAGTGAAATAAAAGGCCTGAGTATAAAAAGGTCACGGAGGGAACGCGTCAAGGTTTTATAACTATCTACAGATACAGTTTGTTAGGCAAACGGGCTCCTGCCGTTACGGGTTACAAAAGTCTAAGATCATTTCGAAGTTACTGTAAAACGTTTATAGTCATAATGACTCCTTAGTGATGATACATTTGCACATTTCTGCAGTTTGGGAAATTCCTTTGTTAAGAACGGTCAACTAATAGCATATGCATAAGGTTGCGCTGAGGTATCAGAGTTTTAGGAAAGTAGTTTTTCTACCTTAAGCTTCATGAATACATATGGCAGAAATAGTAAGTATTATCTTTCGTTTGAAAAGAGTGACCTTTCTATAGGCTAAACCTAACATTTTTCATTACTTTTTTAACTGAAAGACTTAGATCCTCTTATCCTTCTGTCTATAAATACGTCAATCTTTCTCCACCATCACCAGAATAGTATTTATTTACTTTGATATTAATATCGTATTTAATTAATGTATATAAAAAACATGTGACTATATTTTTGAGTCTAAATTATTTTCCAAATAAATGAATAAATTCAGTATTTCCAGTTGAATTTCTTGAGGGATAATTAGCGAATTCAAAAGAATTTATAATGTTGCATTTGGTTTAACATGCCATTGAAATTTACTTTTAAAAAAAAGTACTCAAACAGTGCAGGGTCAAATACAATGTAAATACGAAATTAGACGTTCAATTCTCAAGTAATTTCAAGTAGAAGGACTACAAATGCTTATGCAAATGATGATTTTTCCCTTAAAACAATGATCCGAGGAAATACAACGACGGTTTTTTTCAAATATTTGTTATAATATTGGGAAAAAATTGCACCAATAAATAAATTCTAGTTCCCAACAAACATTTTCAAGTACGTCGCTTAAAAAAGAATGAAAGTCAACCATACTCACGCAGCACATTCAATTCAGCATAATTCGTGGCGTTTCCTCTTCCAATAGCATTAGACAACGCGCAAGAGTACATGCCTCTGTCTTCCTTTTGAACGTTACGAACGGTAAGGGATGGATATCCTTGACCTCCTGGCTCATATTTCCCTTGAGTAGGTACCGCGAGCTGCTTGCCTTCGTGAAACCATTGCACGTCTGTTACGTTGAAAGGATTCGCTTCGTACGTGCAATAGATGACTGCTGTGTCACTCTCGTTTACTATAACTCCACCCACAGGTTGCATCACCACTGCTGGAGGAACTGTGAAAAAATAGAGCTAAATTAGATTCTGATTTTATGTGCATTATGGTACATATATAGCACATTATATGAGGCACTTAGATGCAAAGGGATGTAAGTGACAAAATTGGAAATTTGGTGATAGCAAGAAATGTTTGGTGATATCGCTAACAGGTGCACCACAACTAACAGAACATTAAAGGTCTCATAAGGTCCAAATTTTGAACGCGTTTCTCTCGTAATCGTTTTTTGGTCACTTACATCCCTTTGCTTCTCACTGCCTTATAAGTCAAACTACATGTATCATCAAGTTGAGAACTGTTAAAAGGAAAATTTGTCGCTCTTTATAAGAAGTACTGCTTTTAAAAATAAATGAAAGTTAGTTCTTTTTTAAGCCTGTAATGTTTTTGTGTTACAAAACCTCAGTGATATGCCTTCAAAATACTGATACTGTGTTAATGTTCGCTGAAATGCTTTCATATTGAGAACCCTGCGAAGAAGCATTTTGTAATTCCAAACAATTTTAGTAGATATTTTTGTAAAGAATAATTATGACTTGCAATTATGAGAAAAAATATTAATTAGATGCGATAATGAAACATTAAAATACAAACTATGTTCCATCAACCAAAAGTCTTATTTATGCACATGAAGTAGTTTATATGTCTGTGTGTATAGAAACACGTTTCCGATTTTAGGCCATTAAGGTTACTCTTTCTGTGTTATGGTAATAACATTATGAAACCTCAAATAAATTTGAGATCGAGAATTTTGAAAAAAATACCTTTCCAAAATGTGCATCGCCCTTTTGTTCAACGTTAATCATTAATACATAACTCTCGAGTTTATATGATTTCAGCACAATCCGATATCGGACAAAGAAAAGTGATTACTCAATATTAGGAAGAGTGGGGTTAAATATTTATTATTACTCGCTGGGAGAAACTTCACTGCACATATGTAATGATGGGAAACAAATGTTTGGCGGACGCTAACAAATTAAGTGTGTGCTTATGGTATCCGTTGCAGTGTCTATTACTTAAGTCAACTCTTGCGAAAATGATTTAAATATTTTTGCCGATTTTTTTATAACATCATCTGACTCAGTTTTTGCTCCTTCTGAAGCTGATTATGACGCTTCTAGAAGGTATACGTTCTTCAAAAAAATACAATATACTAATAAGTTGTATTTAGAATACATGTTCTGAAATGTAAGCAGCATCCATCACTATGTTTATTTTCGAATTGTTTTGTATTACCAACACGATAAATAAAAATCACAAAGCATTGACAATAGAATTTTCAATAAGGGCAAATTAAAAAACTTTTTTTTTTCTCAAAATTTAGCTTTTGCACAAAATTAAACTTAAAAAGCATTTTTAATAACAAAAGATATGTTTTTACAGGAAACATTGAAAATATATGACAAAAATGTGAACATATATGTAGGTAAATTTCATACAGATTTAAATGCAACTTCTATACAATTATGTCTATATCTTTACAAGATTAAATTAAGAAAAAAAATAAATAAAACGGCTGTAACTTAAACTAGGTAAACGATTTTTTTAAAACTTTAGCACAGAAAGATGCATAATTAAAAATTATATTTTTAAACGAAAAAAAATATGATGCTGGTAAATGTTTCTATTATTTTCTTTATCTCCATTGTAAGTTATATTTCTCTAAATATTTGCAAATTGATTTTTAACAGATAATTTCACAGGTTGTACTTGACTCTTTAAATAGTTCCTAATTTAAAAGCATACATGCCTATTTATTATTTGCTTCTCTTAAAAAAAAATTTAAAAAAAAACTTTAAATTAAGTAACCCAAATTAACAATAAGTTTAATTTTTAAACTTCGGAAGATTTTTCTAAGTTTACCGAAGAAATTAAGTGGCTTAACAGTTCGTCCTTATTCATAATTAGTTAAAGTTGATTAAATTATAGTTCATTTTCTGATTTTTTACCTTAGCTCTACAAAAACGTCACTCTTAAAACGTGAACAATTACGGGTTTAAATTATCATTTTGAAATTTTTATTTATGTGAAAACTGTAGTCTTTAATCAAGCTCTTTTTTCTGAAACTATTTAGCTCTAGAAAAAACAGTTAAATCACAAGATATTCCGTCAAACAAAAGAACTTAATATCAATTATGAAGCAACATATATTTTTGACACACTATTTTTATTTCTTGATTATGTAAAAGAAACAAAACATTTCCAAACTTCAAATTAGCTTTGTATGCTTTTTTTTCGCGAACTTTTTCTTCATTTTTAAAAATTGTGCCAAAAATATACTTTGAATGAAGTTCGATATTTTCAATATTTTTCTTGTCCTTTTTAACCAATCAAATTTCGCAGAAATTTTTCATTAGTTTCTTAAAAACAAGCTCTTAAGATTAATACAGATCATTTATCTTTATGTTTAGCACAAAAAAGAATGACATAGACAATTACAAGAATATGCGTTTTTATGCAATAAAAAAAAACATATAAGAGCACCACTTATCGCTGCAAGCAAAAATGTTGTTATTTTGTCTTTTTAAAATTTCGCAAACAGACCCCTTTATTCAATGCATAAGCTCTTAAATCTATAATTTCACTTACCGACAAGGGAAGTTTTTTTTTTTTTTTTGAACGTACAAGCTGACGAGAGTCAACAACAGCTGCATTTCATCTTTGTTAGATGCTTTTAAGAATTCCAAAGCACCATGGGATGAGACCTTTGTAATGTTAATTGAGAACCGATAATTTATGCTAAGTTAATAGAAGTACCACACGCCAGGTTTTTACAAGTAAAAAATTCGCTAACGCTGTTGGGCAATTTTTATATTGACGCCATATGCAAATTATGATCTTTTTTTCCCATGTTGGCCGTTGTTTGCCTACAGTTTGAATTACACAGTAAAAGTTTTTTCGTATGAAAAAAGTAGTTGAAGGAAGATTTACATCAACATTAATAACTTTTATAATCTAATGAAAGAGAACTTTTGGTTTTGTATAAAGTGTTAGTTTTCATGCAGTATGATTATTTTAGCTTAACGTGTTACTGATTACTAGGCGGCTACCACCCCTTGTTGTAACTCACCTACTCTCGGAACTACAGGCAGTTTGGTACGGAAGCTTATGATCTGTGAAAGATTTCCGATCCCGTACGTAGGCATCATCCACAAACGATGTCACGCTTGGAGGGGGGTTGAGAATTCGTGACAAGGGAAGAGGAGGGGAGGAGGTAGCAAGAAGTGCAACATCACACATTTTGATTGAAATAAAAACATTTAAAATAAACAGAATAATAATTTTTTTTTAGTTTTTTGTTTTGTATTATTAATTTCATTTTGCATCAAAAACATCGCTGCTGATTGAGGTTTAAATTAACTGCTAGTTAAAAAAGTCACATTTAAAACAAAATCTCCAAATCTTCATGGGCATTGACACTTTTGGGACAAAACAGAGCGGGGAATTTTCGCAGAAGTCAAAAATAATATTTTTCATTGGTACATACTAAGTTTGCTATTTGTTATAAACCTTAACAAAATTTTATACAAATTAAGTACACATATAATAATTACTATTGTTATGATCCCAAATATCATTAAACGTTGAAAAATAAAATTGGAAATGTGATCTACCGCGTAGTGATCTGTTTCCTAACTGTAAGTACATATGCTTATGTAATATAGCATGACATGTGGCAAGATGGATAGGGGGTATTTTGAAGTCGGAGAGTTTGTGACAAAGAGGGGAGTCAAATATATGGTTGAAAATGTGACAGCATTTATGAACCACCCCTAGGAAATTCCTGCAACTTAAAATTGAAAAAAAAATTAAAAAATAGTTGATTTAGTATTTAAATATTAATAATAAATGTTAATTTTTCAAAAGCGTTCCTAGCTTTTTATATAGTGTATTGTTAAACTGTCTCTAGCTTTGAATAGCATTATTTTGTTTATCAACAAGGTATTGAAGTTCTTCTTTCAATGTTAAATGATTACACCCCGGTAAGGCATTCTTGGACTTATTTTGAAAATCCTTGATTTGTAACTTTATCAAACCCACATTAATTTATCATTAAAAGATTAGATGCTTTCACTCCCAAAGCTCGAACAAAACTATTTTCAAAAGCAATAACCCTCAAATAGTCCGAAGCACTTTTTGTTAAAAGTGGAAGCAAAAATGCGATCATCAGAGAAGGAAAAAACACATTTCATTTTCGTGAGTTCGTTTCTATTTTCCTTCCTGCGGCAGTCTCATCAGGGTTTTGGAGTGTCTCTGAGCTGTCAACTCTCGGCCATTACCTGATAAGGTGACTGATGGCAACGTCACGAGTCGAAAAGTAAAGAAATGGAGGAAAGAAATGAAGAGACTTGAAATAGAAGTTATCATTTTTGAGATGAATTTCGATGACTTTTGCTTATTTGTTTTTCAGTTAAGTTTCTTCAAGTTTAAAGTCTTTTTATTGGTATATATAGTTTTCCTATGCTCCATATCAATATTTTCTAAAGTGTGGTAAGTGTATCCCCTGGGGTACGCCCAGCTAAAAAACGACTGCAGAACAACTGTAGAAAAGCGTAAAAAATTACAGACGTTTTAAAACTTCTGCAGTTTTCTTAAACATTTTAAAGTTCCTGTACTTTGGTAAAAATAAAAAGTGCAGACGTTTTAAAACTTCTGTAGTTTTCTTAAACATTTTAAAATTCCTGAACTTTGGAAAAAATAAAAAGTGCAGAGATTTTAAAATTCCTGTAGTTCTGTTGAATGTTGCAAACTGCCTGTACTTTGAAAGAAAAAAAAAGTACAGACGTTTTAAAGTTTTTACCGTTTTTTAAATACTACAAAACAACTGTATTTTGTCATTTTTTTATTGTGCAGTTACACTTGATTTTTTTTATTTCATCACATAACCAGCAATAGTAATTTTTTTCTAAACTTTGATTGTAACTTCAACAAAGGTGCATTTTTAAAAGGAAGTACAATACCTGATTCATTAGTGCTCACATTTTGTAAGCTGAAAGTATAATGACTAAAGCACCTGATCGTCAAGAGAAAAAATGTTCAAAACAATGTATTGCATATGGTGTAATTTTTAGATTATTTTATCAAAAGATGGTAATGTGTGACACTGTTGCAATACTAATTAAATTTTAAATATTTCTTTAATAACACTAAAGTTTGCGAAAAAATTATTGGATAGAAGCTCTGATTGGAAGAATAATAATATCTTAATTTGTTGAAATTTCAAAAATGTAAAATTAAACAAAGTGTTTAATGAAAAAAAAAAAAAAAACGTTGATATGAATTAATTACTGAAGTCTTTTTTTTTTTTTTTGAAATGGTTTCTTTATTATTCTTAAGTAAAAAATGCACGAAAAATAAAATAAAAATCATATTGTTTAATAGAATATATTGTTGGTAAGAGAAAAACAAAATTTTCGAAACAAAGAAAGAACTGTAATGATTAAACTTTTGCTCATTTGTGCTTTAATTTAACGTGAAATTTTATTTCTAAAGAAAGGACTGATAATTGAAGGAATTTTGAGGAGGATCAAAAATGTATTTAAACAATTTTTATTATAGTACACAAATTACAGCATACAGAAAAAAAAGGGAGATCAAATTTGTGTAATGGTACAGAACATGCATGATTTATAATTGGTGTAAAACTATCTCATGTGTGTGCCAGGGACATTATAGCGTGATTGGACGAGATCCCGTACTATGGAAACATTTTTAACACTTCTTTCCGGCATCCCCAACTACCCATCACCGTGGCCGCATTCCTACCAGAATTTGTTCGGAATTTGCTTTGTTCAATCCTATTGACTATTTTATTAGCATTCCTAATTATTTGAGAAAGTTGATTTGATTTTGAAGATTTCATTTCACTGTAAGTACATTTTCTAAATTGTATTTTTATTTTCCTAACTTCAAGAAATATTATCCAATTATTTATTATTTTTATAAATTTTCTTTCATGCCCTTCATGATCAAAATTTAAAGAATATAATACGATTACGTATTTTTTTAATTTTTGCATTCTTAACCAGATTTGCCATGTTTCTACAAATGCAATTTGCATAACTTTCCTGCTTTTTTTACCGATTTACATACAAGCCTTATCCCATTGGAATGCTAGTCAATAAATATAATTATTTTTGGACATTAAACTTAAATTTTCCGATGATAATTGATTAATAACTTTCTCTTTCACATGAGTATTACTAAAAAGAGTTGCTTACTTTTCATGCTCAAAATGCACGTTTTTTTAAAAAGATAAAAATATAAAGAAATTTAAAAAAAAAACTAAAATCCAAATACGACAGTTTCACTTTACATTGATTTGAAATTGTAAACGTAAAATTTGAAAACAAAAATGACTGCTTTCAAAACATTTTGATGATGATCCATAACTTTTACAAAATGAACCGATTTTGATGATTTTTTCTTTAATCGATAGAGGGTCGTCTAACTCAAATATCGCTCATCAATTTTACTACATTTGTTTTTTAGTTAAAATTCTGAGTTCAGTTACTTTTCACCTATGAGAAGTTATAGGTGAAAAAAAGTAATTTTTTATTTTAATTGGAAAGGGTTGGGTTGATTCTTCTTTGTTGGTAATTTTACTAACAAAGATTGTTTGAATGACACGTTTTCAAAAACTTTGATTAAAAACGTTTGTTGACATTAAGCTGTAATATTAAAGGCAATTATAACAAAAGTTTGACTGAAAGCTTCTCTGAAGAAAAAATTAAGTCCAATCAGTTTGTTTGCTTTAGTGACCTTTAAAAGTGGATTTCAAAACGGAATTTATCATACAAGCGGTTAGTTTTTTTGGAAAAAAATAGAACTGACTTCAAATTCTAAATTGCGCTAAAAAGTGAAAAAAATAATTAATTCTTTAAACAACATCGATACGACTTTTAAACGTAATTTTTGAAGTCTGTACAAAATTATGACAGTCTAATTATCATTACACTATGATGTTATTTTGCATTGAACCTGTTGCAAACTCTAGGCCATTTATGTTTGTAATTGATTCATAGTTACAAAAGTAATCATAAAGCAAAATCCATCATAATTTTGCACCGACTTCAAAAATTATGTTTAAAAGTCGTATCGATATTGTTTAAAGAATTAGTTTATTTATCACTTTTTAGTGCATTTTATAATTTGAAATCGGCTCTATTATTTTCCAAAAATTATTTCAAAAACTATTTATCTCATTTTGGGTATCACCCTATCCAACTCCCCCCCCCCCCCGTAAAGGGTGTCCCCATGACGGACCTGTCTTTATGTTTTTAAAAATGTTTTTATAGTTAATTCCAGCACCGAAAAGTGAAGCATTTGAATTGCGCTATGAAAGCATGCTCTGTATATAAAACAAGAATAATATATATATTATATATATACCTCACAACTCAAAGAACTCAAATCGGAACTTAGAATATGTGCTATTTGGTTCATAAAACAGCTTAGGAGTAAGAATCCTCAGTGGCAAAAATAACAGAGTTGAAAAATAACAAAAAACAGTATCTCGGGAAATTAATTTTTGAAGATTTTAAAGGGGGGCATTATTTCCGCATAAATAAAACAATTAAAAATAAACGAATTCGAATTATTCAAATTAAAACCTGGTATTTTTAGATTGAATCAGAGTATGAAAATAGTAGCTAATTTCATTGTATACCTTTCTGGGACACTTAAATGATTCGCTTTATTTATGCATTTAAAAAATTATTTATTAATTTTTATGACTGAATGGATATTCCTTCCTCTAAAATAATGCAGCAGGACACAGTAACGAGCCTGCGTTTAACGAGATTCCTAATTTAATATAGGAAATGCAGTTTTTTTGGTTGGTATAAATGGTTTAAAAGCGTTCGAGTGTACTCTTTAATAGGATAATTGTTTTTTTCTGGGGATATAACAAGGAAAAAAAATTTTGGAAACCTGAAGTAATGACAGAAATAATGAAAAATAATTATTTAAAAAAAAAAAGAAATGAAAAGAAAATCATCAGTAGTCCTAACCATTCTATAATGTTTCAAACGCTTTTCCAAATTTCTCAGAATAAATAGCATAACTGCCACAGAAGCACAGAACCAACATGTGCAAAAAAGAGGGACCGGCCGGCTAAACCGGTTCCCCTTTTGTCTAATTCCGGGAACAGAAGGGGGAAAATACAAAGAACGTATAGCAGCTTAAAAAATCCCGTGATTTCCTGTGCCTTTTACTAGTGTTTCAGAGCCATGCATAAGACAAGTTATTTTCAAACCACTTGGAAAAAGCAGCAATAGATGTAAGTTGTTTTTATATTTTTTTCATGCTGAATTCCGCTATAAGGACAATTACTGTAAATATATCGTTTAGTTTTTTATTTGGAACTTAATGGGTTGGAAAAAATACGTACTTTTTAAAGTCGCTCTTTTAAAAATTTAAAATTACTTTTTAATTTTAAAAACTTCTGTTTCGAAAAAGGGCTATGGATATGTATATTAGTATCTCTAAGCATTCACAAAATTGTATTGGTTTTTAAAAGCTCTGGTCGTTTAAAAGATGGAGGAAGGGGGGGGGGGCATGCGTCGACTTTCAAGCGAATACTTCAGCAGCGGGAATTACTATTTATCAACATATAAAGGAAACGCAAATTTTTAAAATAGCAACCACTGCCAAGCGTTTTGATAAAATTTTAATTCTAATTTGGGTAGAATAAAATTGGATTCTAATAATATTTATATATCAAGGAAATTTTTAACTAATAAAAATTAAGGTAAACTGAGTTTTTAAAGCTCAGAGATTTACATCTATGCATATGGTATATGGTTAATGATACACAAGGTATTGAAGTTCTTCTTTCAATGTTAAATGATTACCCCCCGGTAAGGCATTCTTGGACTTATTTTGAAAATCCTTGATTTGTAACTTTATCAAACCCACATTAATTTATCATTAAAAGATTAGATGCTTTCACTCCCAAAGCTCAAACAAAACTATTTTCAAAAGCAATAACCCTCAAATAGTCCGAAGCACTTTTTGTTAAAAGTGGAAGCAAAAATGCGATCATCAGAGAAGGAAAAAACACATTTCATTTTCGTGAGTTCGTTTCTATTTTCCTTCCTGCGGCAGTCTCATCAGGGTTTTGGAGTGTCTCTGAGCTGTCAACTCTCGGCCATTACCTGATAAGGTGACTGATGGCAACGTCACGAGTCGAAAAGTAAAGAAATGGAGGAAAGAAATGAAGAGACTTGAAATAGAAGTTATCATTTTTGAGATGAATTTCGATGACTTTTGCTTATTTGTTTTTCAGTTAAGTTTCTTCAAGTTTAAAGTCTTTTTATTGGTATATATAGTTTTCCTATGCTCCATATCAATATTTTCTAAAGTGTGGTAAGTGTATCCCCTGGGGTACGCCCAGCTAAAAAACGACTGCAGAACAACTGTAGAAAAGCGTAAAAAATTACAGACGTTTTAAAACTTCTGCAGTTTTCTTAAACATTTTAAAGTTCCTGTACTTTGGTAAAAATAAAAAGTGCAGACGTTTTAAAACTTCTGTAGTTTTCTTAAACATTTTAAAATTCCTGAACTTTGGAAAAAATAAAAAGTGCAGAGATTTTAAAATTCCTGTAGTTCTGTTGAATGTTGCAAACTGCCTGTACTTTGAAAGAAAAAAAAAGTACAGACGTTTTAAAGTTTTTACCGTTTTTTAAATACTACAAAACAACTGTATTTTGTCATTTTTTTATTGTGCAGTTACACTTGATTTTTTTTATTTCATCACATAACCAGCAATAGTAATTTTTTTTTAAACTTTGATTGTAACTTCAACAAAGGTGCATTTTTAAAAGGAAGTACAATACCTGATTCATTAGTGCTCACATTTTGTAAGCTGAAAGTATAATGACTAAAGCACCTGATCGTCAAGAGAAAAAATGTTCAAAACAATGTATTGCATATGGTGTAATTTTTAGATTATTTTATCAAAAGATGGTAATGTGTGACACTGTTGCAATACTAATTAAATTTTAAATATTTCTTTAATAACACTAAAGTTTGCGAAAAAATTATTGGATAGAAGCTCTGATTGGAAGAATAATAATATCTTAATTTGTTGAAATTTCAAAAAAGTAAAATTAAACAAAGTGTTTAATGAAAAAAAAAAAAAAAACGTTGATATGAATTAATTACTGAAGTCTTTTTTTTTTTTTTTTTAAATGGTTTCTTTATTATTCTTAAGTAAAAAATGCACGAAAAATAAAATAAAAATCATATTGTTTAATAGAATATATTGTTGGTAAGAGAAAAACAAAATTTTCGAAACAAAGAAAGGACTGTAATGATTAAACTTTTGCTCATTTGTGCTTTAATTTAACGTGAAATTTTATTTCTAAAGAAAGGACTGATAATTGAAGGAATTTTGAGGAGGATCAAAAATGTATTTAAACAATTTTTATTATAGTACACAAATTACAGCATACAGAAAAAAAAGGGAGATCAAATTTGTGTAATGGTACAGAACATGCATGATTTATAATTGGTGTAAAACTATCTCATGTGTGTGCCAGGGACATTATAGCGTGATTGGACGAGATCCCCTACTATGGAAACATTTTTAACACTTCTTTCCGGCATCCCCAACTACCCATCACCGTGGCCGCATTCCTACCAGAATTTGTTCGGAATTTGCTTTGTTCAATCCTATTGACTATTTTATTAGCATTCCTAATTATTTGAGAAAGTTGATTTGATTTTGAAGATTTCATTTCACTGTAAGTACATTTTCTAAATTGTATTTTTATTTTCCTAACTTCAAGAAATATTATCCAATTATTTATTATTTTTATAAATTTTCTTTCATGCCCTTCATGATCAAAATTTAAAGAATATAATACGATTACGTATTTTTTTAATTTTTGCATTCTTAACCAGATTTGCCATGTTTCTACAAATGCAATTTGCATAACTTTCCTGCTTTTTTTACCGATTTACATACAAGCCTTATCCCATTGGACTTTCATAATGCTAGTCAATAAATAGAATTATTTTTGGACATTAAACTTAAATTTTCCGATGATAATTGATTAATAATTTTCTCTTTCACATGAGTATTACTAAAAAGAGTTGCTTACTTTTCATGCTCAAAATGCACGTTTTTTTAAAAAGATAAAAAATATAAAGAAATTAAAAAAAAAAAACTAAAATCCAAATACGACAGTTTCACTTTACATTGATTTGAAATTGTAAACGTAAAATTTGAAAACAAAAATGACTGCTTTCAAAACATTTTGATGATGATCCATAACTTTTACAAAATGAACCGATTTTGATGATTTTTTCTTTAATCGATAGAGGGTCGTCTAACTCAAATATCGCTCATCAATTTTACTACATTTGTTTTTTAGTTAAAATTCTGAGTTTAGTTATTTTTCACCTATGAGAAGTTATAGGTGAAAAAAAGTATTTTTTTATTTTAATTGGAAAGGGTTGGGTTGATTCTTCTTTGTTGGTAATTTTACTAACAAAGATTGTTTGAATGACACGTTTTCAAAAACTTTGATTAAAAACGTTTGTTGACATTAAGCTGTAATATTAAAGGCAATTATAACAAAAGTTTGACTGAAAGCTTCTCTGAAGAAAAAATTAAGTCCAATCAGTTTGTTTGCTTTAGTGACCTTTAAAAGTGGATTTCAAAACGGAATTTATCATACAAGCGGTTAGTTTTTTTGGAAAAAAATAGAACTGACTTCAAATTCTAAATTGCGCTAAAAAGTGAAAAAATAATTAATTCTTTAAACAACATCGATACGACTTTTAAACGTAATTTTTGAAGTCTGTACAAAATTATGACAGTCTAATTATCATTACACTATGATGTTATTTTGCATTGAACCTGTTGCAAACTCTAGGCCATTTATGTTTGTAATTGATTCATAGTTACAAAAGTAATCATAAAGCAAAATCCATCATAATTTTGCACCGACTTCAAAAATTATGTTTAAAAGTCGTATCGATATTGTTTAAAGAATTAGTTTATTTATCACTTTTTAGTGCATTTTATAATTTGAAATCGGCTCTATTATTTTCCAAAAATTATTTCAAAAACTATTTATCTCATTTTGGGTATCACCCTATCCAACTCCCCCCCCCCCCCCCGTAAAGGGTGTCCCCATGACGGACCTGTCTTTATGTTTTTAAAAATGTTTTTTTAGTTAATTCCAGCACCGAAAAGTGAAGCATTTGAATTGCGCTATGAAAGCATGCTCTGTATATAAAACAAGAATAATATATATATTATATATATACCTCACAACTCAAAGAACTCAAATCGGAACTTAGAATATGTGCTATTTGGTTCATAAAACAGCTTAGGAGTAAGAATCCTCAGTGGCAAAAATAACAGAGTTGAAAAATAACAAAAAACAGTATCTCGGGAAATTAATTTTTGAAGATTTTAAAGGGGGGGCATTATTTCCGCATAAATAAAACAATTAAAAATAAACGAATTCGAATTATTCAAATTAAAAGCTGGTATTTTTAGATTGAATCAGAGTATGAAAATAGTAGCTAATTTCATTGTATACCTTTCTGGGACACTTAAATGATTCGCTTTATTTATGCATTTAAAAAATTATTTATTAATTTTTATGACTGAATGGATATTCCTTCCTCTAAAATAATGCAGCAGGACACAGTAACGAGCCTGCGTTTAACGAGATTCCTAATTTAATATAGGAAATGCAGTTTTTTTGGTTGGTATAAATGGTTTAAAAGCGTTCGAGTGTACTCTTTAACAGGATAATTGTTTTTTTCTGGGGATATAACAAGGAAAAAAAATTTGGAAACCTGAAGTAATGACAGAAATAATGAAAAATAATTATTTAAAAAAAAAAGAAATGAAAAGAAAATCATCAGTAGTCCTAACCATTCTATAATGTTTCAAACGCTTTTCCAAATTTCTCAGAATAAATAGCATAACTGCCACAGAAGCACAGAACCAACATGTGCAAAAAAGAGGGACCGGCCGGCTAAACCGGTTCCCCTTTTGTCTAATTCCGGGAACAGAAGGGGGAAAATACAAAGAACGTATAGCAGCTTAAAAAATCCCGTGATTTCCTGTGCCTTACTAGTGTTTCAGAGCCATGCATAAGACAAGTTATTTTCAAACCACTTGGAAAAAGCAGCAATAGATGTAAGTTGTTTTTATATTTTTTTCACGCTGAATTCCGCTATAAGGACAATTACTGTAAATATATCGTTTAGTTTTTTATTTGGAACTTAATGGGTTGGAAAAAATACGTACTTTTTAAAGTCGCTCTTTTAAAAATTTAAAATTACTTTTTAATTTTAAAAACTTCTGTTTCGAAAAAGGGCTATGGATATGTATAGGAGTATCTCTAAGCATTCACAAAATTGTATTGGTTTTTAAAAGCTCTGGTCGTTTAAAAGATGGAGGAAGGGGGGGGGGGCATGCGTCGACTTTCAAGCGAATACTTCAGCAGCGGGAATTACTATTTATCAACATATAAAGGAAACGCAAATTTTTAAAATAGCAACCACTGCCAAGCGTTTTGATAAAATTTTAATTCTAATTTGGGTAGAATAAAATTGGATTCTAATAATATTTATATATCAAGGAAATTTTTAACTAATAAAAATTAAGGTAAACTGAGTTTTTAAAGCTCAGAGATTTACATCTATGCATATGGTATATGGTTAATGATACACAAAATTATGGTTTCACGAGTTTCATATGCATGAGATGTATACAAGTTAAGAAATACGGAATTTTTCAGAGGGTGAAGCTTAATGTAAGTATGATTCCCCGGACTCGCACTCCCTATTGTTTCACTATATATTAATTAGCCAATTTGTTATAAATAACTACATCCGTGGAGATAAATATAATTTACATTATTTATTCTGTTCATTAGAAATTATTTAATAAAAGCAACATTTTATCTTTAATTTTTTAAAGATTGTATCTGTAATATTAAGAATATAAGTAATATGTATATATGTATATGATTGGTGTGTGTTGAATCCTTAGTAAATTAAAAGGGCATTTGTTTTAAATAATTTCTTATGAATGACTTACGAATTATATTTCTTGCAATTATAGATTTCTGATAGGGAATTGTCACAAAAAGCGTCGCATGTTGAAAACCAGATATCTCTGCCTATCTTTTTTATAATTATAATTGCATTTTAAATATCGCTCTTTAGTATGTAAGCATACTTTTCTCTTAAAATATTTTAGTTACTGTTTCAGAGATGCCAATCAGTATGGATAGTTGTCACTACGGAAAATAGCGAAAATTTTCAGTTTTCTATAGAATATGGAAAATGTCAACATTTTAACGAAAATTAAGAATTTTTACTTATTGACTTTCGAAAGCAGTACTGCGGAATATGATACTTGGTACACTAATAAATTAGAAGCATGATTAATAACTGAATTGCTTAAAAAAATTAAAATTAAAAAAAGTGTTAATTAAATAGAAATTACCCTGACACTGTTTTTAACATTTCTATTCGCTAAAGTTTGACTTAAAAAAATAATCAAACGTTCATACATTCTAATATCCAATACAGACCATTTCTTATCGACCAAATTAAATGCTTTCTTGCTTATTATTATCTCTCGCATTTAATGTTTGGATTCATAAGATATTTACCTAGTAAATTCGTTGGAGATTTATTGGACGTTGTCTTCGGGAAAGCAGTTCTCTCCCAAAGCTGTATCAAACTAATAAACGCTAAAAATAGTTACAAAACCACCTCTGCCTGATTATACACTGAAGTACACTGTTAGCAGCTTTTCGTCAGAAATTAAAAAGCTGCCACAAAGCTCTGGCTTTTTAATTAATATATTTTCTTATCTTATAAGAAATAGTTAAGTAATTTTGTTCATTTTTCTTCATTCTATTTTTTTATGAATTATATGTACTAATTGTATGAATTCTATTGAAATTAATTAATTTTGTCTACATATTTACGAACATTATCATTCATTAATCAACTACACTTATTAATCATATTTCTTACAAACATAGGTTTCAAAGAGCTGTCAAAAACTGTTGCATGCTAAATCCCTGCCTATCTATAATGATGGAAATATAAATAATGATTGCATTCCTAAAGCATTTTTTTTTCTAATTTTATAGTATTGTGAACTAAGCATAATTTCCTTTGAAAATGATTTTATTAACAGTTAGATGCCATCCGGTATTAATTGTTGTAGCTGTGGTATAATGTTAAACTGCAAAATAATTTTAGTAAAACCAAAATTAATACTAAAGGTATTTGGAACGCTAAAACTAGAAAAAATGTTGCTCTAATTTTGAGCATCGAATGTACATTAAAACTTCAGAAAAAGAAAAAAGTAAAGGTATTTGGAACACTAAAAACTGTGCAAGAAATACTGTACTAATTTTTAGTATGTAATGTACAGAAAAACTGCAGAAGAAAGGAAAAAAAAAGTAAAGGTATTTGGAACACTAAAAACTGCAGAAGAAGTACTGTACTAATTTTTAGTACGGAATGTACAGAAAAACTGCAGAACAAAGGAAAAAAAAAGTAAAGGTATTTGGAACACTTAAGACTGTAGAAGAAAAACTGAAGTTTATATTTGTACAGTTTTCGTGTTCCAAATACCTTTACTTTTTTTTTAAAGTTAACCTGCAGTTTTTTTTTTTTTTGGCTGGGCGGGAAGAATTTGGAAGGATGTTGTATCGGGATGTGATTTCGTTCCCCGAAATTTCCTTTATTGTTATAGCTATTTCAGATGCTCAAGTGCATCAAAGTACAGTTATACCATCAACCAAAGCTATCTGGTTGGCAAAGTGCCAAGAAGAATCCATTCATATTCAAGCTACTGTTTTAAGGAATGTTCCGTTTTTGTTTTCGTTCTAGTTCATTTAGTATACTTGATTTCTTCCGAACAAATGCTGCATGCCAGTTTATTTGTTTTCAACAACTTGGTTTCTTTAGACAAACACGCAAGTAAACATTCGGATTTGCGTACTAAATAAACGTTCCTGCCAAAACGAACTTCCATAAAACTATAACGGACTCTTTCTTTTCTGCAATGCGCAGAAGCGTCCAAATGTCAAAATTCCGTGGTCGGAACTGTATCAACGTTTGATTTTCGTCTTAAAGTAAAGACCATAATGTTTTTCCTCATTTGCGGATTTTAAAAGCATCTTATTTCTAACTTTGTTTTTTTTTTTTTTTGACGACGGGTACTCAGCATTACAAAAGTGATAGAAGGGGTACAAAGATGTTGAAAGTTTTGGAAACACTGCTTTACTTAAAAACAAGAGCATTAAAATAGGATGAATTGCAAATGAAATAAAGTATAATAAATAGTAAAAACAATAACTAAAGCTTATCAAATTGACAACATTATAAAAAAAAAGGTGGACAAAGGAATTAAATAATTTTAACACAAAAGTTGTCATTACTGCGGGGAGAGTTGTTACATATTTGGATATGCTTAAATGAATTCAGTCTATTCAAATGAGATATTGAAGTTTTAGCGCTGCACATGCTGCAAAACTAAGAGGAGAAAGTTACTAAAGTTAAAAATAATTGCAAACAATATACAGTGAAAGAAGGTTGTATAAACGCGTATCTTTTTAAAATTCTGTTATTTGAGGATATTAACTAAGATATTTCTAGGAAGTTATACCATATTTATACATAAAAATTTCAATTTATTAGAACAAGAAGACTGCATAAATCATATTATAGATACTAAAGAATCATGAAATACTAAGACTAAAATACGTAACGTTGGTTAAACGTAAGAGCTCAATATATATATCCTAACTATTTCACTTCCGAAACCAACGAATCGAGTTACAGAAACCCCACATCTGCTTCCACATAACTTGAAGTCGCAGGTGCTCAAATCTTATCCCATGTGATTACATTGATTGCCATTCATTGAAGGGTAAAGCAACAAACACGTCTACTATTAATTCGGCTTCCCCGCCGCCTATTCCAAAGATACCTGCTGATCAACGGGTAGCAACTGCACGCGAAGGTGCTCAATATGAATAGTTGAAGGTCGAGAAACCTTGTCAGAAAGTCAAATTATATATCTTAGGTCAGTTAGCCAACACGCAATCGAGCAATAGCGTTATTTATAAATTATATGCTTATAAATGAAATGGTTAATTAGACTTGATTTATGCATTCACGATATGTTGATTATAGTGAAAGTTTTATTTTGTCTAAGAAATTCTTAAAGTTTTAAATTAGCATTTCATATAGAGAAAACAACATTGTATGGCTTCATTTTTGCATTGTGAATATTTCTCTGGTATTTCTATTGAAAAATGCGCAAAGCGAAATATTAAGAAAGAAATAGGTATTGTTTCCCATATTTAACAATATTTATAATAATTTTACTTTTAAGAAAAAAAGTATTCTCTATTTAACTCCGAATTCCAGTCAAAGTGTTCAATTATAAATTAATCTAAATTAGAAATATGAGTTGGAGAATAATCTTAACTCATATCTCTAATTCAGATGATTTTTTAGTGCTTCAGAAGATAGTACATTTTTTATGATTGAATAATGAGTACGTTTTGTTTTGATAGCTCTTCTTTGAAGCAGATGAAGTCACTATAATTTTCTTAATATGAAAATAAAAGTACAATGATTTTTAAAGAAATTACAAGAATTACAATAAAAATAAATTATTTCAAGCGTCTACTTTGGGAAACTCGATACGTTAAATGATGAAAAGTAACGAACAAACTTACGGAAATTGTCAAAATAATGCGCGAAAAAAACCGTTCTCGCACTCACACAGCCACAATCGTAGCTCCATCCACTTGGGTCCAGCGAGTAGGAATTCTGTATATATGCACGTGGCATAACTTTCTATTCCTCCAATGCCACTCACTAACTTCTAAGGCAGAAAACTTTTCCCTTTTATATCCAGAATTTCCTTTATTGAGCCATTGGTAATTTACAAATGTGTGATGTGCAAGTATTTGTCTGTTTATCATATTGTTTTGTTTTTTGGCTATCCTTTGATCTACCGTTAGAAAAGAAAACACGTGTGCCTGCATGTGTTTATGAGCTGTAAAAAAATCCCGTAAAATGTACGGTTTTAAAACAAGCAGCTGAGTGGCTTGTGCAAAACCGTAAAAGCAACATAATAAGTCCGTTTAAAGGTTTTTATCAAAAATTGAGTATTTTTTTCCTCGTACGGTAAAAAACGTTGAGACTACGAATTTGCTTCGTTACTTTTCGGTTTTGCGCAACCAACCCAGTTGCCAGTTTAAAACCGTAAATTTTTCGGGATTTTTTTTAGCATATGGCACTGATTTCTGTCCCATTTAAAACGGTGACAATATGAAAGCCGATAGAGGTGGGCAGTCCCAGAGTTGCATGTTAAATGGATAAGATATCTCGTCATGGGGGGGGGGGGAACCGCATTACATGTTGAATGGAAGATATATCTTGCCATGAACCACTGGGTGGTTTAACCTAGACGTTTAAAATTTATTCAACAGCTTTGAGTGGAATAAATGGTTTCAACCATGTGCCTCAACTTGATTATTATCAAAATTATCAAATGAAGTTATAACAACTATGATTTTTCAATTATTGCTGCCATGATTCATTTTGATAAATCATTATTTTTTGCTTCGTTTTCACAGTTTCTGGAAGAGTGTACTATCTAAATAATCCTACGTAAACGTCAAGTCTTCTCACAAGAAGAGCGTATAAAAATCTATTTTTTCCATAACTTCCTTTTCTCCTATTATTTTTCTCTACGCGAAATCTCGGCAGACTTGCAGCGGTGTCTCAAGGCTGTCAATCCTCTCCCATTGCCTGATAAGGTGACTGATGGCAACGTCACGAAATCGACAGAAATGATGAAAAAAGGTGGGACTACACTTCAGGTTCTTGAGAAACTTTTCTTATGTTTTTTTTTAGCAGAAATATTTCCTTTCGGCTTTCAATGTTCTCATATTTGAGATTTTAATCAATGTCAAACGTTATGCGGCATCTTAATTTTTAACTTCGTCATATTTTTGCTCTTTTAATGAGACCTATAATTTATGATTTTATAATATGCATTATTCTTAAATGGACTGACTAAATCAATAAAATATGAAAATTTCAACTTTGTAATGTGCTTGCAGTTATAATTAAAAGCACAATTTATAAATATTTGATAAGTGTTTTTCTTAAACTGATGAATTAAATAATTTTACATAGATGATTGCAAAGGGCCTAACTTCGTACCTCCGGTGCAAGAGCACCACAATTCAAAATCAAATACTTTTCCGGAAGAGGCGTTGGAATCATATTATTTTTGATGTTCAATGAGGTTAAATAACGTTTCGGATTGTTATAGCCTTCCGTGGACCTTATTATGTTTGATTTGTACAGCAATTTTATGAAATAATATTGGAATCATCTCATATATCAATTCAGGTATTTAAGCAATTTCGAAATAATTTAAAAAGTAGTGCAATAAAAACTCATTAATACACGAAAAACTCAGCAAAACATACATAATTATTCAATTACTGCCATTTTCCTTTTTTTTTTAGTCATGGCCCTTTTACATTGGAAGTGCAATGCAATAATGAATAACTGAAAATTTAACAAAAATCTTTCAGTACATGTGTACACTATGATCGATATATTTACTATTATAATGAAAGTATAATTTAAAAAGGTATAATACGTATCATTTAATTTTATGGTTGTCATGAACTTAATATAAAGTTGTAAAAACATGGTTCAAAAGAACGTAAGCATGATGCATGAATATAACGTTCATAGTCCCGGAAAGACTTCTTTCTAATGGGACTGCAAATGGTCACTAACCTTTGCAGCCCTAGTGCATTCCCCGGAAATCGGTATTCATTCTTTAAAGTAGCTCCGCTATCGGCGGATGTCATTACCACTTGAAAACTTTGACGCTCAGTTTCCCTCTGGAACTCGGCACCTGAGCTCTAAATGATGCGAAACTGCACTCAGAATTTAATTTAGCCGAAAATATCCAAGCCAAAGAGATACTCAAGGGATCTTTAACATGTAGCAGCACATGGGTGCTGACGATTTTCTGCATTTTGAAAATCCACCGATTTGGGCCAGGTTTGATTCTGCTAACTTGAGCGTACGAGGCCTTACCCCTACGCGACCTTGCCGGCGGAAAAGCCACTTCTGCGGAGCAATTATCATGTTCATATTTCAAAGGAACATCAATACAAGAATAGTAATGTGTACATTTTTAAAATAAGGTATTTTGTGCTGATATAACAATAATATAATTTAACCTTAGTAAAGAATTAAGAAAAAGAAATTAGTAGTTGTTGAACAGAAAATTGATTTAGGGTTAATTGAAACTGTTTCCTTGGTGCACAAAGTTAATTAGGCAGTACAGGGGTTACTGCAGAAGCGTTCAACATTGAACTAAATAAATGCAGAATTGAAAATACCGGGAATGAATCTGAGATTCTAATATCTTATAGTCCAATGACGCTAGTGCAGTCGTAGTTTTTTTAATGAGAATATTTATTCATTGAAAAATACTTATTGCCTTTCCAAAATGCTTCACGAATTTGAAGAGATTGCCATTGTTTACTCATACTTTGTCACTCAATTTTAGAGCAATACACGGAATAGCATTTACAGATCATGCAATAGTTCAAGCTTTAGCAAAATATTTCCAACTTATATTCATTGCGGTAAAAAGTGCCAACGTTTGAGAAAAATTACGTACTACTGCATGCAATACAGCTTAATATGTTCGTGGTTAACGTCTGAAGTTGCGGTTTTTTTTTTTTTTTTGGGATAAAAAGGACCATTTCAGGTCACATAAATATTCGAGTTTATTTGCTATTCTCAAGGATATGCCTCAAACTCTCGCCTAATATGACAGATAGAACAAGACAGCACAATAGATTTTAATATACAAAGAAGGAAATACACTTAGGGGAAAGTGAGAATCAAACATACGCCTCTTTCACTCCGCGCAGGGAGGCACCGGAACCAGTCGATTAGACCGCTCAGCCACTGAGGCCCCAATTTCACATCGAAAGAAAGTTTTAATAGAAAATTATTTAAGAATTTCCTGGTATTACTTTTTATGAAAGTGCTCTTACTTTATTTTGATCCAAGAATAATTCGCATGAATAAAAGTATTAGTATTAGTAGTTAGGTTCAAGTAAGAATTTGCTATATGTTTTCACAATTAACGTTTTTATTTTCAGATACGAACCGCAAATATTACTCCTAGTAAAATGAATTAACGATAAAAAAACACACAAAAGCAAAAAAAAAAAAAAAAAGCAGTTATCGAAAGCAGTAGAAGTAAACAAGATAAAGGTTTCATGTAATGACAATAATGTAATAATCAATGCCACTAATAATGTTTTATATTTATTATTATTTTTCTTGCTATCAATTCTCCTACTTCTTAGTGTTGAAAAAAATATAAAACCGTCTTGTTTTCAAAAACTCAACAACTCTGCATGCGCATGACGAACTAAACTATGTAGCTTATCACTGAGCATGCGAATGGTTTCCTCATTCTTCCAAGATTGAGAACTTTAACGAAGATTGAAAACCAAGAATGCATGAATGTAGTAAAAAAGAAAACTCTTAACTCTGAAGATTAATTTTGCTCTTCGGTATTCTCAGAAGAAGTTCACTGGTGTTTCAGAAGCGTGAAGATTTTCACGTATGCTGATAAAGTGACGGATGACTCCGTCAAGGCATAACATGGAAGAGGAAATAAACTAAAGGAAAAGTTGAAAATATGTTTTTTTACACTATTTGATGGATTTGTCTAGGGAATTTTCATATATATTACAGAGTTGATTTATTGAGACTTTAAAGATGAGGTGATGCAAAAAGAATATCACAAATTAGCATTTATTCTTAAATTGCTATCGCTAACGTTATTCTCCTTAGTATTTATCCTTAGGAATATATTGCTTAGTATTATTCTCCTTAGTATTTATCCTTAGGAATATCCTCCTTACTATGATCCCCTTAGTATTTATCCTTAGGAATATCCTCCTTAGTATTATTCTTCTTAGTATTTATCGCTATACGTACTCGTCCTTAGTATTTATCCACAGGATTATTCTCCTTAAGGATCAATTTTCCTTAGTATTTATATTCAGGATTATTCTCCTTTAAGATTGATTCTCCGTAGTATTTATACCTCAAGATTATTCTCCTTTAGGATTAATTCTCCTTAGTATTTATACCTCAGGATTATTCTCCTTTAGGATTAATTCTCCTTAGTATTTATACCTCAGGATTATTCTCCTTTAGGATTAATTCTCCTTAGTATTTGTACCTCAGGATTATTAACCTTTAGGATTCATTCTCCTTAGTATTTATACCTCAGGATTATTCTCCTTTAGGATTCATTCTCCTTAGTATTTATCCTCAGGATTATTCCTCTTTAGGATTAATTAATATTTATCCTCAGGATTATTCTCCTTTAGGATTAGTTCCCCTTATTACTTATCGCTAAAACGTTATTCTCTTTAGTATTTATCCGAAAATATTTAAAATAGCTCCTAAAATATTTCTTATTGTTTCAAACAGATGATATAACTTCAAAAAATCGCATCGGTTACCTAAATTGCATAATTTTTTGATGCTTTGTCGATGAATATGTCATACCATCTAAAAAAATTATCCATAAAACTATTAAAAAATAGTAAAAATAATCAACAAGAGAATCAACTCTAAGAGAAAAAATGTCAGTGCTGAAATACTGCATTTATTTGATACGAATAACTAATATTGAAACAAAGATATGTCTGTTGATTGCGAAATTTAAAATAAGCTACAGAAACGTATCCCAAGTCACAATCCATTGAGAGAATCATGTTAGATGTCAAAAATATAGAAATCTATCTCAATCATTCTACCTAATCATGTCACGTTATTATCCTTCTGAGCATCGTCAATCTTTTCCAATCCTGGCAGTCTGATAAGTGTCAGACACTGAAATACCGAGGATGCCAAAGACAAAAGAAAATGTACTCCAGAAAGGTTAAATGAATTATCCTAGATGGGAATGATTCTTCCCACGATCAAAAATTAATGCATCAGAAAGCTAGGGAGTAGTACGATAAATTTGATTATTTTCAAGGTTGAATTAACTATGAGTAATTATTCAAACTTTAATTAAGAAACTTATCTCCGATACATTATAACAGAAAACCCAAAACAATTTCGTAAACTTCCGTCTAGTAGTAAATTTTAACAAATACTCTGTTTTAAAACATTATAGGATACTTCTGAATGAATGAATTAGAGTTGAGCTTCGTATCTGCACATGTTCTACGTCATAACATATTTTCAATAAAGTTTGTTCCAAGCAAATCGGTTTCTTAGAACAGGATTTATATAGGATTGACATTTCCACGATATACGCCGTTATTTTATTTTCTTTATTTATTTATTTATTAAAGGTTCAAAATTAAGCAAAAATTGTTCAAATCAAAAATTAAAATATGGAAATGAGATGTTCTTTCCAAGATCTTTCGAATGCAAAGAAAAAAAAATCGGAATATTCTCTCAAAAGTTCTTAAGGGGGACAGACCGACTAAAACCCCTTTTCCCCATCTCAAAATACTACTTTATTTTTATTTTTTATTTTTTAAACATTTATACTTACTTGGTACTTAACATAAGATAAGTTAAGTACCAAGTAAGTATAAATGGTTAAAAACTTTGACTTTTGACTTGACATTTTCTTATTTTTAACGATACTGTTATGATACATTAATTCTTCGTTCTTTTTTTTTAACCTTTACGGGAAAGTAGGCTAATATGGAACAATTAATGATAACACATAAAAAAAAAATTGAAAGTCTTTACTGAAATTAAATTACTTTTAAAATGTTTTTCTCAACACTAATGCTTTAACGGTTTTTGAGGAAAATCTATTTACCTAACAAAAGACATTTGCATAGTTTTAGAGAAGCATAAATACTGTAATTTACAATATTTAGAATACAATGTTGCTTTAGAAATATAATTTTTTGCAGACGGTGATAACGAGTTTAGGGTTTAAAAAAATGTTTGGTCATGAACATCTTCTGGACCCTCGCTTCGAATATATAATAAAAATACGTATTATGCATAAGTACTCAACCTTAGTAAGTGTTTGTAAATTGTTAGACTGAATAAATACTTGGTAAGTATTTGATTATCTTAAGGTGATTTTTTATTTACTTTAAGTATCATAATTAATTAAATATCATTATTGTTTACTTTAAATATCCTAATAATTCTCAAGAATTTGATGTCTATTTACATAAATATTATGCTGATACATCAACATTGTCTTATCAGTACAAGTAAAATTTTGACAATATTGCTTTGAAGGCAGAAACATCAGTATTTGTTCAACTTTTCAAGATTTCATCGAAGTAATAAATATAACAACAGCCGCAAACTCTACACAACTTAAAATGGCGTTTGATATTTTAATCAAATATTTTACCACAGACGTGTCCCAAGTTTGAAATGTTTCGTATCTTAGGCAGTTAAACTGGTCACATACGTCAGATCGGCGCCATAAAATTTTATATCCGCTACGGCGAAGAGATTTCAGTATAATTTGACTTGCAAAGGTTGTCCCATTTCCCACAACGCGTTAAATATTTCATATATCCCCGTAACAAACTCGGCAAAAGTGGTATAACTCTACACAAAGTCAAAGTATAATGTTTCTGGATGTACTAATTTTGTTTCATGAAGGAAAGATGATAAACCATTAATAACTTGGCATGAAAGGAAATATTTTTCATCTAAGCTGTCTTGATTCTATTTATAATCTTCTGTTTTAAGTGGTTCCAAGTCCTAGTAAATGATAGATCATTAGAGATAACCTGCATCAATAAATAAATATTTTTTTTTTTGTTTTCTTACACGGGCAAACCAATTTTATTCAATGTTACGAATTTAAAAGCACACAAACATTAATTTGTTTCGTTTAAAACGATGCATTTTAGCTGGCATTTTTCTGTTGCATTTTTCATGTTGCCTAAAATATGGATTATAAGAAAGTGTGCATGTTAGTAACGTGGTAATTTTTGAGTTTATAATGATCATGACCATAATCTTATTACTGGCCTTTTCATATTTCCCCACAACATCTAAGACAGGAAAAAGAAAAAAATCATTTGTAAAAGTCCACTATAAGTCTTATAAGTTTACAGTGTAACCATTAACCCAGCGGTCGGCAACCAAAACTGACTGAAGATCTACTTTCCAAGTTCGGCGGACACCAAGATCGACTCGGAGGCCGGGGTAGGTTATTTTTTCTCAGAACAAGCTTCGATGTTGATAAAATACCTACTTTAAAATTTCTAAAGTAATGTTAACAACGTTAACTCGTATTAAAACAAAATTTTGAATACTGCTATATTATTTGTTTTAAATTTGATGAGTTACTGTTAGTTTTTGTTTTGTTATGTTTTTAAAATAAAATACACATGTGAAATGCCGTTACATACTTCAATCAAGTATCTTTGTTGAGGTGACGATTGACATTCCATATTATTGGCAAGTTTTTTTTTTAGGTCCGAGGAATGGTTTGACAAATTAATGAATATTTTTATGAAAGGAAAAAAAAAAAAAAACAAGTTCGCCTTCGAATTCAAAGCTCGTTTGATTTTTTTTCTTTTCAAAACTAGATAAACTGTCCAAAATGCTGTCGCGATCGACGGGTTGCCGACCACCGCGTTAACCCCTTTATAAACACAATGTGCGCACGGAAGAGGGAGATTTGGCATAGTTTACTCTCAAAAAGAAAAGGATTGGCAGAAAGGTAAAAATTATTTATAATATGCATTACAAATACATTCAATTAAATTATTAACTTAGTGGTCAAACAGTCGCACTGAGTAGAGATTATCGATAGTTGAAAGATTGAGTCAACAAAACAAAAAAAAAAAAAAAAAAACTAAAATGTCAGAAAATTGTTTAAACGTTCAAGGCTGAACTTGATTAATTTAGTGACAATCAATACTCATTCAATATAGTCAAGAATGCATTCAGTGCAACTGTTTGACCAATTGAGTTAGTCATTTAATTTAAAGCACGTGTTTCTACACATGGGCTCCCAGCCAAAAAAAAACTGCAGGTTAACTTTAAAAAAAAAGTAAAGGTATTTGGAACACGAAAACTGTACAAATATAAACTTCAGTTTTTCTTCTACAGTCTTTAGTGTTCCAAATACCTTTACTTTTTTTTTCTTTGTTCTGCAGTTTTTCTGTACATTCCGTACTAAAAATTAGTACAGTACTTCTTCTGCAGTTTTTAGTGTTCCAAATACCTTTACTTTTTTTTTCCTTTCTTCTGCAGTTTTTCTGTACATTACATACTAAAAATTAGTACAGTATTTCTTGCACAGTTTTTAGTGTTCCAAATACCTTTACTTTTTTCTTTTTCTGAAGTTTTAATGTACATTCGATGCTCAAAATTAGAGCAACATTTCTTCTAGTTTTAGCGTTCCAAATACCTTTAGTATTAATTTTGGTTTTACTAAAATTATTTTGCAGTTTAACTTTATACCACAGCTACAACAATTAATACCGGATGGCATCTAACTGTTAATAAAATCATTTTCAAAGGAAATTATGCTTAGTTCACAATACTATAAAATTAGAAAAAAAAATGCTTTAGGAATGCAATCATTATTTATATTTCCATCATTATAGATAGGCAGGGATTTAGCATGCAACAGTTTTTGACAGCTCTTTGAAACCTATGTTTGTAAGAAATATGATTAATAAGTGTAGTTGATTAATGAATGATAATGTTCGTAAATATGTAGACAAAATTAGATTAATTTCAATAGAATTCATACAATTAGTACATATAATTCATAAAAAAATGGAATGAAGAAAAATGAACAAAATTACTTAACTATTTCTTATAAGATAAGAAAATATATTAATTAAAAAGCCAGAGCTTTGTGGCAGCTTTTTAATTTCTGACGAAAAGCTGCTAACAGTGTACTTCAGTGTATAATCAGGCAGAGGTGGTTTTGTAACTATTTTTAGCGTTTATTAGTTTGATACAGCTTTGGGAAAGAACTGCTTTCCCGAAGACAACGTCCAATAAATCTCCAACGAATTTACTAGGTAAATATCTTATGAATCCAAACATTAAATGCGAGAGATAATAATAAGCAAGAAAGCATTTAATTTGGTCGATAAGAAATGGTCTGTATTGGATATTAGCATGTATGAACGTTTGATTATTTTTTTAAGTCAAACTTTAGCGAATAGAAATGTTAAGAACAGTGTCAGGGTAATTTCTATTTAATTAACACTTTTTTTTAATTTTAATTTTCTAAGCAATTCAGTTATTAATCATGCTTCTAATTTATTAGTGTACCAAGTATCATATTCCGCAGTACTGCTTTCGAAAGCCAATAAGTAAAAATTCTTAATTTTCGTTAAAATGTTGACATTTTCCATATTCTATAGAAAACTGAAAATTTTCGCTATTTTCCGTAGTGACAATTATCCATACTGATTGGCATCTCTGAAACAGTAACTAAAATATTTTAAGAGAAAAGTATGCTTACATACTAAAGAGCGATATTTAAAATGCAATTATAATTATAAAAAAGATAGGCAGAGTTATCTGGTTTTCAACATGCGACGCTTTTTGTGACAATTCCCTATCAGAAATCTATAATTGCAAGAAATATAATTCGTAAGTCATTCATAAGAAATTATTTAAAACAAATGCCCTTTTAATTTACTAAGGATTCAACACACACCAATCATATACATATATACATATTACTTATATTCTTAATATTACAGATACAATCTTTAAAAAATTAAAGATAAAATGTTGCTTTTATTAAATAATTTCAAATGAACAGAATAAATAATGTAAATTATATTTATCTCCACGGATGTAGTTATTTATAACAAATTGGCTAATTAATATATAGTGAAACAATAGGGGGTGCGAGTCCGGGGAATCATACTTACATTAAGCTTCACCCTCTGAAAAATTCCGTATTTCTTAACTTGTATACATCTCATGCATATGAAACTCGTGAAACCATAATTTTGTGTATCATTAACCATATACCATGTGCATAGATGTAAATCTCTGAGCTTTAAAAACTCAGTTTACCTTAATTTTTATTAGTTAAAAATTTCCTTGATATATAAATATTATTAGAATCCAATTTTATTCTACCCAAATTAGAATTAAAATTTTATCAAAACGTTTGGCAGTGGTTGCTATTTTAAAAATTTGCGTTTCCTTTATATGTTGATAAATAGTAATTCCCGCTGCTGAAGTATTCGCTTGAAAGTCGACGCATGCCCCCCCCCCCTTCCTCCATCTTTTAAACGACCAGAGCTTTTAAAAACCAATACAATTTTGTGAATGCTTAGAGATACTCCTATACATATCCATAGCCCTTTTTCGAAACAGAAGTTTTTAAAATTAAAAAGTAATTTTAAATTTTTAAAAGAGCGACTTTAAAAAGTACGTATTTTTTCCAACCCATTAAGTTCCAAATAAAAAACTAAACGATATATTTACAGTAATTGTCCTTATAGCGGAATTCAGCGTGAAAAAAATATAAAAACAACTTACATCTATTGCTGCTTTTTCCAAGTGGTTTGAAAATAACTTGTCTTATGCATGGCTCTCAAACACTAGTAAGGCACAGGAAATCACGGGATTTTTTAAGCTGCTATACGTTCTTTGTATTTTCCCCCTTCTGTTCCCGGAATTAGACAAAAGGGGAACCGGTTTAGCCGGCCGGTCCCTCTTTTTTGCACATGTTGGTTCTGTGCTTCGGTGGCAGTTATGCTATTTATTCTGAGAAATTTGGAAAAGCGTTTGAAACATTATAGAATGGTTAGGACTACTGATGATTTTCTTTTCATTTCTTTTTTTTTTAAATAATTATTTTTCATTATTTCTGTCATTACTTCAGGTTTCCAAAATTTTTTTCCCTTGTTATATCCCCAGAAAAAAACAATTATCCTGTTAAAGAGTACACTCGAACGCTTTTAAACCATTTATACCAACCAAAAAAACTGCATTTCCTATATTAAATTAGGAATCTCGTTAAACGCAGGCTCGTTACTATGTCCTGCTGCATTATTTTAGAGGAAGGAATATCCATTCAGTCATAAAAATTAATAAATAATTTTTTAAATGCATAAATAAAGCGAATCATTTAAGTGTCCCAGAAAGGTATACAATGAAATTAGCTACTATTTTCATACTCTGATTCAATCTAAAAATACCAGCTTTTAATTTGAATAATTCGAATTCGTTTATTTATTTTTAATTGTTTTATTTATGCGGAAATAATGCCTTTAAAATCTTCAAAAATTTATTTCCCGAGATACTGTTTTTTGTTATTTTTCAACTCTGTTATTTTTGCCACTGACGATTCTTACTCCTAAGCTGTTTTATGAACCAAATAGCACATATTCTAAGTTCCGATTTGAGTTCTTTGAGTTGTGAGGTATATATATAATATATATATTATTCTTGTTTTATATACAGAGCATGCTTTCATAGCGCAATTCAAATGCTTCACTTTTCGGTGCTGGAATTAACTAAAAAAACATTTTTAAAAACATAAAGACAGGTCCGTCATGGGGACACCCTTTACGGGGGGGGGGGGAGTTGGATAGGGTGATACCCAAAATGAGATAAATAGTTTTTGAAATAATTTTTGGAAAATAATAGAGCCGATTTCAAATTATAAAATGCACTAAAAAGTGATAAATAAACTAATCCTTTAAACAATATCGATACGACTTTTAAACATAATTTTTGAAGTCGGTGCAAAATTATGATGGATTTTGCTTTATGATTACTTTTGTAACTATGAATCAATTACAAACATAAATGGCCTAGAGTTTGCAACCGGTTCAATGCAAAATAACATCATAGTGTAATGATAATTAGACTGTCATAATTTTGTACAGACTTCAAAAATTACGTTTAAAAGTCGTATCGATGTTGTTTAAAGAATTAATTATTTTTTCACTTTTTAGCGCAATTTAGAATTTGAAGTCAGTTCTATTTTTTTCCAAAAAAACTAACCGCTTGTATGATAAATTCCGTTTTGAAATCCACTTTTAAAGGTCACTAAAGCAAACAAACTGATTGGACTTAATTTTTTCTTCAGAGAAGCTTTCAGTCAAACTTTTGTTATAATTGCCTTTAATATTACAGCTTAATGTCAACAAACGTTTTTAATCAAAGTTTTTGAAAACGTGTCATTCAAACAATCTTTGTTAGTAAAATTACCAACAAAGAAGAATCAACCCAACCCTTTCCAATTAAAATAAAAAAATACTTTTTTTCACCTATAACTTCTTATAGGTGCAAAGTAACTAAACTCAGAATTTTAACTAAAAAACAAATGTAGTAAAATTGATGAGCGATATTTGAGTTAGACGACCCTCTATCGATTAAAGAAAAAATCATCAAAATCGGTTCATTTTGTAAAAGTTATGGATCATCATCAAAATGTTTTGAAAGCAGTCATTTTTGTTTTCAAATTTTACGTTTACAATTTCAAATCAATGTAAAGTGAAACTGCCGTATTTGGATTTTAGTTTTTTTTTTTTGAATTTCTTTATATTTTTTATCTTTTTAAAAAAACGTGCATTTTGAGCATGAAAAGTAAGCAACTCTTTTTAGTAATACTCATGTGAAAGAGAAAATTATTAACCAATTAAAATCGGAAAATTTAAGTTTAATGTCCAAAAATAATTCTATTTATTGACTAGCATTATGAAAGTCCAATGGGATAAGGCTTGTATGTAAATCGGTAAAAAAAGCAGGAAAGTTATGCAAATTGCATTTGTACAAACATGGCAAATCTGGTTAAGAATGCAAAAATTAAAAAAATACGTAATCGTATTATATTCTTTAAATTTTGATCATGAAGGGCATGAAAGAAAATTTATAAAAATAATAAATAATTGGATAATATTTCTTGAAGTTAGCAAAATAAAAATACAATTAAGAAAATGTACTTACAGTGAAATGAAATCTTCAAAATCAAATCAACTTTCTCAAATAATTAGGAATGCTAATAAAATAGTCAATAGGATTGAACAAAGCAAATTCCGAACAAATTCTGGTAGGAATGCGGCCATGGTGATGGGTAGTTGGGGATGACGGAAAGAAGTGTTAAAAATGTTTCCATAGTACGGGATTTCGTCCAATCACGCTATAATGTCCCTGGCACACACATGAGATAGTTTTACACCAATTATAAATCATGCATGTTCTGTACCATTACACAAATTTGATTTCACTTTTTTTTCTGTATGCTGTAATTTGTGTACTAAAATAAAAATTGTTTAAATACATTTTTGATCCTCCTCAAAATTCCTTCAATTATCAGTCCTTTCTTTGTTTCGAAAATTTTGTTTTTCTCTTACCAACAATATATTCTATTAAACAACATGATTTTGATTTTTTTTCGTGCATTTTTTACTTAAGAATAATAAAGAAACCATTTCAAAAAAAAAAAAAAAAAAACTTCAGTAATTAATTCATATCAACGTTTTTTTTTTTTTCATTAAACACTTTGTTTAATCTTACATTTTTGAAATTTCAACAAATTAAGATATTATTATTCTTCCAATCAGAGCTTCTATCCAATAATTTTTTCGCAAACTTTAGTGTTATTAAAGAAATATTTAAAATTTAATTAGTATTGCAACAGTGTCACACATTACCATCTTTTGATAAAATAATCTAAAAATTACACCATATGCAATACATTGTTTTGAACATTTTTTCTCTTGACGATCAGGTGCTTTAGTCATTATACTTTCAGCTTACAAAATGTGAGCACTAATGAATCAGGTATCGTACTTCCTTTTAAAAATGCACCTTTGTTGAAGTTACAATCAAAGTTTAGAAAAAAATTACTATTGCTGGTTATGTGATGAAATAAAAAAAATCAAGTGTAACTGCACAATAAAAAAATGACAAAATACAGTTGTTTTGCAGTATTTAAAAAACGGTAGAAACTTTAAAACGTCTGTACTTTTTTTTTCTTTCAAAGTACAGGCAGTTTGCAACATTCAACAGAACTACAGGAATTTTAAAATCTCTGCACTTTTTATTTTTTCCAAAGTTCAGGAATTTTAAAATGTTTAAGAAAACTACAGAAGTTTTAAAACGTCTGCACTTTTTATTTTTACCAAAGTACAGGAACTTTAAAATGTTTAAGAAAACTGCAGAAGTTTTAAAACGTCTGTAATTTTTTACGCTTGTTCTGCAGTCGTTTTTTAGCTGGGCTGTTTTTACTTACGGGTAAATGTACTTCACAACAGGTGGAGCCGTTTATTTCATGGTTTGAGATTTCACATTTCCGAACATAACGGTCAAAGGCACGAAATAATTTTTACAAAAAAACTTGGTCTCCACAAGAGTTTTGAATTCATTTTAAAATTATTTTAAGTTGAATGAGAAGTATATTTTTTTAACCGATAACTCTTTTGTTTCAACAACAAAGTATAAAAATGAAAACGAAGCACGTATTCTTATTCTACATTTCTATGAATTTCTTATATATTTTTTGTATGTATTATATTTTTAATTACAGTTTATGTAATAAACAAGAAGTTCCGTCTAGAACTATACGAGCCTACTTTCCCGTATACACCAGCTTCAAATTTATAATCTAGCTATCTCTCTCTCTTTCTCGTTTAGCTTTAGTTCTTAATTGCTTCAAATATGTCTTTTTCAACGGTTAATACAGATTCGTTCAATCATTCATTTATTCAGTCATTCATGTATTTATTCACTCATTTATTCATTCATTATTTTGCTTATTCATTTAATCTTTCATTAATTCAAAAATATTCTTGAAAATCCCGATCAAAAAATGTCATAAGAAAATAGGCTCGTTAGTTCTGGATGAACTTTTTATCTGTACATATTCTACGTCATAAGAGCTTTCCGATAAAGTTTGTTCCAAGCAAATCGGCCCGTTAGATCAGGATTTATATAGGATTGAAATTTCCCCGTAGGCACTATGTTATTTTTTTTTTTTTTTTTGAACTGTTCAAAAATGAACAAAAATTGTTCAAATCAATATTTCACGCCAAGAACTTCTTCCAGTGAGCTTGTTCATTGCAACTTGGATCTTGTACCCAGAGTTTACATAATTTGCTTCATTTTCGCCCGTAGGCGCTAATGTTAAAAATTTTTGAACTGTTCAAAATTGAACGAAAAATTGTTCAAATCAAAAAATAAAATATGGAAATTAGATGTCCTCACTGAGATCTTTCGAATGCAAAGAGAATTTTTCGAATCGGACAATTCGTTCAAAAGTTATTAGGGGGGGACAGACCGACAGACAGACAGACAGACCGACAGACACACTTTTTCCCCATCTCAAAACCCTACTTTCAAATTTTTTATTTTTCAATCTTTATTTAATTACTTAATTTATTTTTTAATTTTCTTGATTTTTAACGATATTTTCACGACACATTAAGCCTTCTTTCATGCTTTATAATTATTTTTTTTACTTTTACGGGAAAGTAGGCTAAAAAGGGGTTAATTAAATGTGTAGGCTTGGTAAAACGTAGTCAATATAGCAATTTAAAAAAAAGTGAATGTCAAAAATGAGTGTAAAATTTAAAAAAGGAAGAAGACGTCTTATCCAAGCTATACCTCATTTTTCTTATCGTTCGTATTGTTCAATTAACTTTAATAAAAAAAATATACGCATAACGACATTCAGACACTCTCGCAGATGGCGTAATAAAACAAAACTAAAAAAAGTATATGTGCTAGCATTATAAAGATATACTCTTCAATAAGAAAACTGTAATAACATTCAAAGATTTAAGAAATTACGGTCGAATTTCAACTATTACGTGAACACTATTATTGATTTCAGATACCGTGCACGTTTTCCAGGCACCTCATTTGGGCAATAAGGGGGGGGGGGGGACAATTGAACTCCCGGACTAGTAGAAAAACATTGAATTTTTACATGTATGCATTTCTTTGATTTTTGCATATACAATTATTCGAAACTATACCCTTTGACCCCTCCCCCTCTCGAAAATTTTGAAATGACGATCCTAACTATATCTATAAATTAATCAAAGTAAGAAATCAGGATGTGAATTACTGACCAAAATTAATTCACCCGATTTCATTACACGACCATAAATTAAGATAAATTGAAAAATTCATGACAATTACTAAAATTAAATCGTTCAACTAATATGACAACGAATATTAATACGAATCACATTTTTGTGTGAATCAAAAATTAAGGTAAGCAACTTACGTACTACACTGAAAATGTACGCTTGAAACCATATAGCTGCTTCCTGAAACCTCTTTCTCAGTATAAAGTTCACATTTTAGTCTTTTCGCAATTTTGGCCATTGTAGGGCCCAGAGGTGTGGAACAATTGTCACCTTATATGATTTTAACTCAATTATCAATCACGCATTTAATGTAATTCGAACTATATATATGCATTAAAACGACGACTAAAAAACAATGTTTAAGAGAAAAGTTGTAACACATTTTGTCGTTTTAAGAAATCACATTAGAAGCAATTATAACCGGTAATAACTTTATCAAAGAACTACGTCATTTACTTTAGTATCCTGTCACGCAGGAGAAAAAAAGTCACGAATTGCGTGATCTAAATTTAGGTCTAGATCAGTAAATGTGAAAGAAAACTAATAATTCTTAAGTAGAAATGTTGAAGAAGTTCTGGTATAATGCATTTTCTTCTGTCCTTTTGCGACACCATTAATCTTTATTAAGCTTTCGAGTAAAAATATCATCTTTTTTTTTTTTGCAAACCTGTTTTAAATTTCACATTTTGAACATCGAAATACTGCTCTGACGGGCTAGTCATGAGGATTTCTCACGTGTTCTGTCCTAGAGTGTTGCGATTACGCTCAATATCAACTGCCTGATTTATTAAAAAATGTGTTTGGAAACAAATCTGTCAGAGCATCATTATTTTTTTAAAACAAGAAGTTCCGTCTAGAGTTATACGAGCCTACTTTCCCGTATACACCGAATTAAAACTTTATAATCTAGCTATCTCTTTCTCTGTCTTTCTCGTTTAGCTTTAGTTCTTAATTTTTTCAAATATACCTTTTTCAACAAAATTAATACATATTAAATTCAATCATTCATTTTTATTTAAATTTTTTCATTCTTTTATATTTTATTTACTCATTTATTCTTTTTCCCATTCTTTTTCTTATTCATTTTTATCATTCATTTATTCAAAAATATGCTTGAAAATTCCGATAAAAAATTTCAAAAGGAAAATAGGCTCGTTAGTTCGGGAAATGAACTTTCTATTTGTACATGTTCTACGTTATAAGAGCTTTCCGATAAAGTTTGTTCCAAGCAAATCGGTCCGTTAGATCAGAAATTTATATAGGATTAAATTTTCCCGCCGAAAGGCGGTATGTTAATTTTTTGAACTGTTCAAAAATGAAAAAAAATTGTTCAAATCAATATTTCACGCCAAGAACTTCTTTCAGTGAGCTTGTTCATTGGAATTGGATCTTGTACCCAGAGTTTACATCATTTGCTTCATTTTCGCCCATAGGCGCTAATGTTAAAATTTTTTGAACTGTTCAAAATTGAACGAAAAATTGTTAAATATAAAAAAATACAGGAAATGAGATGTTTTTCGCCGAGATCTTTCGAATGCAAAAAGAATTTTTCGAATCGGACTATTCGTTCAAAAGTTATTAGGGGGGGACAGACAGACAGCCCAAGACCGACAGGGAAAACAAAAAAAATTTTTCCCCATCTAAAATACCCTACTTTCAAATTTTTATTTTTAAATTCTTTATTTAATTTCTTCACTTTTTTTTGACTTTTCTTTATTTTTAACGATATTTTTACATTAAGCCTTCTTTCATGCTTTATTATTATTTTTTTTTACTTTTAGGGTGAAAGTAGGCTAAAAAACGGTCAAATTATTTTGCTTTATTTCAAAAAGACGCTATGTATGGACATTATAAGACGGGATCCAAAAAATAATCTATTTGATGCGCTGTAAGGACAAAAGCGAGACTCATGAAGACTTACGTTTTCTACGCGTGTTCGTGTTAATATACTATATAGCGGCGTGATACAATTTTTAGCGGCAATGGAAAAACGTAATTTCGGCTTTTCAAATTAATTTTTATATTCTATATCGGAAAAAAAGAGAGTTGCGGAAAGGGACTCATTGGCGTAAGTTCAAAGCATATACATCTAGCATTGGTCCTTAGTCAAGAGATGTCTTTTGGCCGAGCGTTGAAAGCAATGAGCAAACAACGCGGGGGACTCTTGATCATCTAAGCAGCGAGCTTCAAACACCGCCACTGTTTCAACTAATCTCTGCTTGATTTGTAATTGGCTAAAATCCTACGCAAAAGTTAATAAACAACAAGAAGTTCCGTCTACAACTATACGAGCCTACTTTCCCCTATACACCAGCTTCAAATTTATAATCTAGCTATCTCTCTCTCTTTCTCGTTTAGCTTTAGTTCTTAATTGCTTCAAATATGCATTTTTCAACGGTTAATACATATTCATTCAATCATTCATTTATTCAGTCATTCATGTATTTATTCACTCATTTATTCATTCATTATTTTGCTTATTCATTTAATCTTTCATTAATTAAAAAATAAATTTTTTGAAAACCAGGACCAAAAAATTTCATAAGAAATAGGTTTTCTGGTGTTTTTTTGTACATATACTATATAAGACTTTGATAAATTTTTAAAAACCCGGCCCAATGGAAAAACGGTTAAAATTTCCCGGGGGGTTTTAAAATTTTTTTTTTTTTTGAAAAATGTTCAAAGGGCTCAGGCAAAAAGTTCAAAGCAAAATTTTCGCCTAACTTTCCCTTTCAAAATACTTTTTGGGAACTTGAAAGCAATGACCCAAACAAAGCGGGGGCTTTTTGATCACCCTAAGGGGCTAAGTTCAAAATTTTTGCCACTTTCAAAAATGAACAAAAATTTCCTCTATAAAAATAAGAGTATGGGAAATGAGATGTCCCCCACCGACATTTTTAACAAAAAATTCCTTGCGGCAATTTGCAAAAGTTTGGGGCGCCGAAAAGCGACGAAAACGCAGGCGCCCCTTGGTTAAAAAACTTTAAAGCTTTTTTATTTTAATCTTTTTTATTCAATTTTTTTTCTTTACTAGATTTCAAAGATAGTTTTCCAACTTTAATTTTTTTGCTTGATTTTAATTTGGGTAAAATTTCCTACCCCCCAAAAGTTAATAAAAATTTTTAAAATATAACGTCTTCCCCGTTTTCGCGTACAACTTTTCCGAACGTTCAAGAAGGCAAAAATCACCTCGACGGCACAAACCACCTGACTTCGTGTACTTTGCAAGTGCCGTGTTTGAACCAATTTGAAGCCATCTTATAACTTCTTCCCCATACAATTTACAATTCTCACTAGCAGCTTCTGCCTCTGTGGCACCTCTTTAGAACGCAGAGAGCAGAAGGTTTCGTAAATGCTTTTTGGCGACAAGAAGAGCAATTAATCAAGTTATAACTAAAATGTCTTTTCAAGGTTACTCAAATTCACGTGTATTTGAAGGAAGTTTTCACGCTTTTAGTATAAAACTTGCCTTGTTTGGCGTCCTTGGCTTGATTAACGAAAATAGGGCGGATGAAGTTTTCGTAAGTACCGCATTGCTTACTACTCTCCGATATTTTGCAAACGTGGCACAGATAGAAAACACGTAAAAAAAAATAGTATACAAAAAAACAGGCGTCATTTTTCGTTTTATTCTCGTCAGAGGACGTTGCCCGATTTTTTTTAGTAATGCATCTCACAGGAAACTAGAGTAACTTTATGAGACGTCCTCCATTTCTAATACTAGTTTAATAATGCGAACGGGACATGAGCTTGACGGATGGAATTGTCAACCTCTGCTGGATCAATAATGTCCGGACTTCTGTTAGATTAGTCAAACAGAATGCCTCAATGCCTTGAATAGTTAGAAGCTTTCGAACGGCCACATTCTTGCTCAAGAATGCCACCAATTCATTTAGCCTAACACATTATGTACATTCCCAGTTAGAATATGCAGTCTCAGTGCTTTGTTATGTCATAACAAAGCCGTGAATATATTTTCATTGTTAAGCCGCTCTTTGGATAATGTTCCGTAATTATATAGTGATTCTCTCTCCTAATCTGAGGCGAAATTATATTCGTCTTCTTTTCTTGACAGGGACGTGGTGCATTGTGAAAATATCACATGGCCACTTATTGTTAAAAGGTTACACTATTTCTAATAACTTTTTAAAAAATAGTTATTTTTTTCAGTTAAGTATTTTTTAAGAAAATTAATTTAAAAATGTCTTTCAACAATGTTTCATTTTGTGAATTATATTCTTCATAAGGATGTATTGATTTAATAAGATCAAAAATCAACCCCTCCTGCGGATTTTCTTTGAAATTGCATGTATCAAAAATTAACGGTAGAAAAGATTTTCATCGCCATCGGTCAGAAAACGTTTTAACTAAAAACCGACAGTTAGATAAAAACTCCATGTCGCTAAAATTTGAAGCAAGAAATGTCGTCCTGATATAAATATTTGAAAAACGTCAGTAGTGCATTAGTACATGCCATAATTAATGTATGTGGAAGAAAATGATTAAAATTTCTTCATTGTCCTAGGCGTAACTTCGTTATAACAAATCAAATAGTAAGACACGAAAACAAACTACAAATACGTTTAAAAATAAAACAATTGTGTCAAACATTTTTTTTGTTTCCCAAAATCACTTTGTTTCTTCCTATAGCACCATACATTTATATATTTTCGATTGAATATTTTACCTTTAGTTTCTACATAATTGATATTGCATAATATGAACAATGTTTTTATTATCAACAGAGAGTTTGTGTTGGCAATAATGCTGTACTGTTTTTGATTCATTGAAAGGCTCTGAACCTACGAAATTCATCTGATGGTTTAGACTCACTGCTTTGGACCTGAGAAAATACAGATAACTGACAGTTAAATTGTGCTCAGTAGTGAAAAAAAATATTCGTTTTTTTTTTTCAATAAATTTATTATCCAAAATTTTCTTCCAACACAACCAAGGAAAAAAAAAGAGTACTTCCCTATTCGAGATTCAATGATATTCTTAAGAAGGATGTTGAGGGCAGACAACAAGTTTTACTTTAACGGAAAAAAAATCCAGCGCACACGCTTCAAAGTCTCACTACAGGTTCAGTAAAAAAACAAGAAGTTCCGTCTAGAACTATACGAGCCTACTTTCCCGAATACACCAGTTTCAAATTTATAATCTAGCCATCACTCTCTTTCTTTCTCGTTTAGCTTAAGTTCTTAATTGCTTCAGATATACCTTTTTCAACGGTTAATACATGTTCATTGAATCATTCATTTATTCAGTCATTAAGGTATTTATTCACTCAGTTATTTATTCATTCCTTTGCTTATTGATTTAGTCATTCATTAATTCAAATATATTCTTGAAAATCTCGATCAAAAAATTTCATAGGAAAATAGGCTCGTTAGTTCTGGATGAACTTTCTATTTGTACATGTTCTACGTTATAGGAGCTTTCCGATAAAGTTTGTTCCAAGCAAATCGGTCCGTTAGATCAGGATTTATATAGGATTGAAACTTCCCCGTAGGCACTATGTAATTTTTTTTTTTTTTTTGAATTGTTCAAAAATGAACAAAAATTGTTCAAATCAATATTTCACGCAAAGAACTTCTTCCAGTGAGCTTGTTCATTGCAACTTGGATCTTGTACCCAGAGTTTACATAATTTGCTTCATTTTCGCCCGTAGGCGCTAATGTTAAAAATTTTTGAACTGTTCAAAATTGAACGAAAAATTGTTCAAATCATGTTGTAAAATATGGAAATGTATGGAAGCATGGCTCTCTGCGCCCCGGCAGAATAATGCACAGGACCAAACTCCAAATTCGGCACAATGGAGAACGGTGTTAGGCCGAATTTTGGACACGACAAAAATGGCGGATTTTTGGAAACAAACGCTGACACGCGTTCTTTTACGTAAGATTGCAATGCCTTCTTCTCAAACACAAAAACAGTGACCTTTTTTATGGCTTAATCAGAGAAAGAGCGCTTTCAACCAATGGGAAATCGGCAATCGTGCTGAAAACGGGCAACGAAAGGAAATTTCGCCGACGAAACTTCGGACGCTTGCCGGTTTGAATATTTTCCCCTGATATTTGGAAAATTTAAATATCCCCAGATATTTTTCAGAACATAAAACTTCCCTGAGAATTCCCTGATTTCCCGGTTATGTTTCTACCCAATAAGATTATTTTTCAATATAAAATACAAATTTAATTTCTAACTGAATTTGTTAATTAATTTAGAACCAAATAGTTGATAATCAAACGAGCAAACGATGTACGCAACGAAGAATGCAATAAGCATGGCAATAAGCAACTGCAAATGCTGAAAGGCTAAAAGCACTTGTGTCGTGCAGGTAAGCGAAAAAATCCGAACTTTGTCCGAACTCTCGCCGAAGAACAGGGTTGCTGTAAATATTGCTCCACGCTGTGAAAAATTCCGGTTAGAACTGGAATTCTGAGCTTTCTACCGTCGCCATTCTCCTATTGTTCGCAGCTCTAAACTACCAAGAATCGTCAGTAAGCGCTCGTTTTGGCGACTGTTGGTGAATCTTTTTTTTTATATGCGCGCCAAGCGCGAAAAGTTGAACTCGGCTAAAATATTTTATTTTCCGTAGAAAAAAAAGCGCTTTCCGTAGTCCGTAGTCAACTTCAAATTTTTGTATTTTTCCGTAGATACTACGGAGAATCCGTAGTGTTCGGCATCTCTGGGCACATAATAAATAAATGAGCATTGAAAAGTTCTTAACTTATTTTTAAAACTCTCCCCCCTTGATTATGGTAGGGTAAGCGTTAGGGGGAGGAGGACTAGCTTGCAATACGATTAGAAAATAGTACAGTTACATAAAGTCTTTATAAGTTTAGTGAAAAAGTCTTCGCCGAGATCTTTCGAGTGCAAAAAGAATTTTTCGAATCGGACAATTCGTTCAAAAGTTATTAGGGGGGGGGGGGGACAGACCGACAGACAGACCGACAGACACACTTTTTCCCCATCTCAATACCCTACTTTCAAATTTTTTATTTTTCAATCTTTATTTAATTACTTAACTTATTTTTGACTTTTCTTGATTTCTAACGATATTTTCAAGATACATTAAGCCTTCTTTCATGCTTTATTATTATTTTTTTTACTTTTACGGGAAAGTAGGCTAAAAAACACGCATTTTTAGAATACTTTACGTTTTGTTTTCGTCGTCTCAAAAAAAAAAAAAAAAAAAAAAACAGATTTTTATTATCTTATTTAAAATTCTTGAACTAAGATCAAAGTTTCATATTCTACTGATTTTTTTACAATCGGCGATAATAACATGATTTTTCAGAAAAAAACATTCCAAATTCCATTCATGATTTGACAATAAAGAGCTAAAATAAATTTAATAAGGATGTATTTACACCAAGGGCAACGAAGACATTTTGCCTGCGTCGTAATACACTATTGCTATGAATATCGAACGCAAAGTGGATGTAAGCGTAATCAATGAACCACGGACGTATAGTGGAAGTAACTTTGTTGTTGTTGTGTCCTCGCGCGTGGCGAGGAAGAATGGGTACGCTGCTCCTGAGTCTAACGAGGCCCTTGTAGGCATGAGTCCGATTTCCGCCCCTTTGAAAGGTCTCTTAATTTTTTGAGCCAGCTCCCAGATGAGAGACCGTCACCTGGGATTGGCACCCCCAGAGCTATCGTTTCACTTGGAGGATATTGGTGCCCCGACCTAGTTAACGTGCACCAGCTCTCGTTAGAGTACACGGATCGCAGCAACCAGCCGCGAGAGGTTTTCACCCTCCCAAACACTGAGCTTAGTCACTGTTGCTTCACTTTTGGTGAACTGCGGGAACCGAGCTTCTACCGACTGGTCCACCGCGGGACGGAAGTAACTTTTAATAATGCAATAAAAAAAATAAGTCACGCAGTCAGTATATTGTACATAGTTGTTACGCAGTCAGTATATTGTACATAGTTATAAAGTTCTGCAGAACCAATGGCGTGCCCTGAAATTATTCGTCTCCAGCGTACGTCGTTGTTGCGATTGGTCTGGATGGCCCCTTAGGCGACAAATACAACATTCCTGTCTTTTCTCATCTACGCAAGTACATAGCATATTTTTGCCTTCAAAAATATGCTCTGCGCTTGTGCAAATAACAAAAGATGCAAATATTGTCTATGTCGCCTGGCAAAAATATATTTACTGCGCTTGCGTAGATGACAGACAGATCGTCTTTTTCGCATTTCGTGTGAAAACATCCTTAGTCTTTCAAGCTCAAATCAGAATTTACATTTAGATCTACTTACTTCAGAAAACTGAAATGTAATGCTTAAAGTAAACTAGCGCTTTAATTTAGATGGCATTTTAACTTATTACTATACTAGTGTTTCTACAATTATATTTTATTTGTTAAAAGTTATTTCCTTCAACGTTATTTAAATTACACAGTTTGTACTTTGATCGAAAATAAACTAACCAAATGAACTTTATATATATTGCAAATTTATCCCACGGCTGAATTTGCAATAAATATGAAGCCTTATAGTACACATATAAATTTAATCTTGCACATAAAAGGTCCCGAAAGATAAAATTTCCAAAATAAGTGATCATAACAAGTTTAAACATTACACACATTAGGTTACTGCTTTTAATCAATGTTCAATTTAATCTTAAAACAAATTGCATAGCTGTAATATAATTAACTACATTTTTGGAACTTGTTTGAGTTATTAAATTAGACATTGGATAACTATTCATGTGTTAAAGGTACAATGGACACATGTGTTATAATACATCAATTATCTATTTATAATGTTTATCTTTCCCAACTTGAGCATCGCTAAAACTAGGCTTTATCTGGATGATATAACGCTTTCAGAAACGATTTAACAAATATATCTCACGCTCTGGAAATTTACCGGAAACGAAACTAATTTGGAATTATTATGAACTATATCATATGGCATGTATATTGGAATATCTCGTACTACATCAATTTGAATTGGTTTGCTAAAGAGCTCAGTAAATGTTCATTGCAGATTTTATAAATGAATTGAGGAAACTTTACACGTTTTTGCTATGTAATTAAAAAAAAAAAAACAGTTGAAATGTCAAATACAAACTTTTTCACTGTGTTTGATATTCAGTGTATTAAATGCCAACAATATCGAACAAATTATAAAATTTAAAAACATGTAAACATCTATTTCCGTGTGATACTTGAAAGGGTAGTTAAAATTGTGTAGATCTAATAAACCACCGAGAAACTGAGTCTGTGGATACTTTGAAAAATGTGTTTAATATCATGTTTTGGTTCTTATAGAAAAATGTAAGCTAAACCGCCTTTACCGCCTTTAGTATCTGGGGCTTAACAAGTTTTCTTATGGTATTTAGAAATATCGACATTTTTCGCGTGTTCTCATACTTTTTATGTTTATGGAATTCTGCTGACCGTTTTTCTGCAGTTAACCCTCTAACTGTCAAGTTATTTTGATGATTTGGGTACAAAACTATCAATTTTTTAATTGCAAAAATCAAATGTTTAGTACAAAATTATTACACTTAGTAGTTAAAAATTGATATTTTGAATTACATGCATAAAATGTTTAAGGTTTTGTAGTCACTGTATATTCCGGTGAGGCGGCTACCACTCAGCGTGGCAGTGTTAAAGTTCGCTTCTAGTGGAGCAGTATTTTCTAAAAGTTAATATTAATAATTAATTTAATTATTTAGAGAAATATATAAATAAAAATGAATACCTATTAGTAGTTCAGTAATTCAGTTTTGTATGATATAACTGGAAACACTTTCTCAAGCAGAAACTAACTCCACAATCAGTACACCAGAATCGTGTTTCCTTCCTTATTTTTTTCCCATTTGCTCAACAAACTTTGCACAGTTTTGTAGGCTTTATTCAGCGCAAATTAACTTTTCCATTTTCTGAGATGGATTCGGGTTTGACAAAGAGATGAAGCCGAAATGAACTTCTCTCGATACATATTGGGGTATAACAGTACCATGCACTAAAAAAGAAAAAAAAGTACCCCGAGTAATATTCGGGCGTGACATTTTGGAACACCAGTGCTGTGCCCGAGATAATCTCCGGAATGACAGTTAAAAGATTAATGATGAGATAACCCAGCTATTTGTGTAAAAATAAAAGACGAAGTAACTTGTGAAGTGTCTACTGCTCTTAACTGACCAATGCGCATAGATCTTTGCTAAATAGACAAAACTAATTTTTACAGGAATCATCACGGTTTTACATCAATGAATAATTCACTATAGTTCTTGTCACTAACTTTTTAGAAATTATTTTTCTTACGTATTTTTTAATAAAATTGAAAAACTGTTGTAGCAAAAATGAATAGGAAATAACTTATTAAAATAAGCTTTTGTATCTACATTTTAAAATTATTTTGATTATCATGGAAACCATCTATGTCAAGATGGATCTAAGTAAAATGGTTGAATTTGTAAAATTGCTCAATTCGTTGAGTTACTAATAATGTAAAGTTGTACTTGAATGACTTTCTTAATGACGTAAAAGTGTGAAATTGCACTAATTTGAAGTAAGACGTCTCATTAAGAGTAATACAACACCATAGCTCTTCTGCATTATTCTTCCTCTCTCTCAGGCTACCTTTTATTTATGATACAAAAATAAGTTGTTTCCTATTGTATTTTTATTTTATTGCAACTTTTTTTCCCTCTCTGCAACCGTTTCCATTCTTTTGAATTGTACATATTATACATTTACTTTTCAGATGTAATGTTTTTATTGCTCTTTCGTTTTAACAGCGAACACTGAAAATTTCAGAGATCCATCCCCATAGGAATATGGAATTGGTGCTTTAATTATGTGCAAAGAAATTGTAGACCTAAAAGCGGAAATTATGTGTTAAAATTCCCTAAAGATAGTGTTTGTTAATGAGTTGCAATTAGTGTGAAAAGGGAAAATTTCCTCATACATTCCTTATGCTAGCTTTATCTTTAAGATAGCTGTTTTCAGGCTTTAGATAAATTATTCTTTTGACTGGAATATCTGCTGTTGAAAAAATAGTTTTGGGAAGAAATGTTTATAAATATAATTATTATCCGTCACTCTACTAAATTAAATTCCGGGATTATATTGTTTCAAACAAACTGCTTTCGTCCTTTGAACTTTGTGACAGTGTTGATAGATGAGTTTTGTTTACTATTTATATTTTTATAATTTATACATTGTCTCAGAGAAATTAAAAATAAGAATTATGTTCTTTGCAAGAGCACATTTATCTGCTAATTTTGTTGTAGATATTTCTAAAATGGTAATTGTAGGAAAAATGACTACATTTGCGTCATGTGTACATTGAAGAAAATAATTATAGCTAAGATTGTACTTGTAATTAAACTTCTTACGCGTGTTTCGCAGCCACAAGAAACGAATTCATCATGGCAATCAATTAGAACTTCGTGAAAACACAACTATTTCTATCTTTTTCGATCACACTAACTAATAAAAGATCTCCATTATGCTTAATAAAATTTAGTCTATTATTTATTTGTTCAGTTAAAAATGGAGTGTGAAACACTCCGTTTGACATCTTGTGGAATGCATAATAAATATTTTTATCAGTAAATGTCATTATGATTTAATTTATAAATCAAAAATATTTTTTTTTAAAAATCGAACCATTTATTAATTTTCTCGAACCTTAATATCCTGAATTAGGTTATATTCACTTAGGTATCAGTGATTACAACAATTATAATAATTCGTCATTATATTTAAATACTTATTGTAAAGCGAGATATACTTTGTGGATTGAATTACTGTACATAGAATTTAATTCAAAATTAACACAATTCGCTTCAAAACTATACAATATGCATCTCATTTATTAACGACACGTTGTTCTACTAGTTGAACAAAGCGTCACAGCATGTGCTCCATCTTCTGAGAATCTCACTATACGCCACATAGTGCTACCAAACATCAAGCTCAGCTTGACCCTATATCTGTTCGTCCATCTCGGTTGATCTAAACCAGTCTGTTATTGACACAGCGGAATATGACGTTCACATCCTTCATGCTTTGTCACTGCCCGCATATTCATAATTAAGCCGGGTCTAGGCATCAACGAGATTGTGTACGAGCTATTCCTGTACATTGTACATTATTATCAGCTTGTCTCTGAGCGCAGAGGAACGCGATGTGTTAATGACTCAGTAATTTCTGTAGATGATTTCATTTCCACAATTCATTTTAGGGCTGTAACAAAAGCAATACTTAATCAAAAGCATGTTCCGTTCATGACGAACAGGTAAAATGACCACTTTAGAAAACAAGGGTTCAATGTATATGTAAACATTTATTCAACTACAACGTTATTGTATTGAAGATTTCTGATAGAGATGAACTCTATATAATTTGTATTTACCATTTTCGAACCTTACCTTCAATGGCAGAAATATCCTAAGATAACGTTATAGTGAATGATGTTATAGGTGTGCATATAATTTTAATTTCAAAGGATTCTGGTGCCCCAAACATTTATTCATTCTCTAGATGCAGGTATATTAATTTTATACATATTTCAATTTTATATAACAGTGACGCTGAATATATATTACTATACCAGTCGATTCAATTTCAATGTTTTCGATTTATTTAATATTTTATTTCTGATAGTTTTACTACGATGCTGGCAGGGTAGCGTAGTGGTAAGGTACTGGCCTCGCACGCCCAAGTTCGCGGGATCAAACCTGCCAAATTCCATGGATTTTCAAGATACAGAAAATCGTCAGCTCGCACGTGGTGTGATTATGCGGCAGGCTTAAGATACCTTGAGTATCTGTTTGGCTTAATAATCTCGGCTAAAGTAACTTTCTAGTGCAGTTTCGCATCATCTAGAGCCGCCATTTGTGGGGAGCCTGAGCATCAAAGTTCTCAAAGTGGTAATGACATCCGCCGATATTGGTGCTACTTGAAAGAATGGATGCCGATTTCCGGGAAATGCACTACGTCTACAAAGGTTAGTGACCATACACAGCCACATTAGAAAGAGTTTTACTGCGACTCCGATGAAGTTTATGAAAATAAATAGTATAGAAACGGCTCTTCATGACAATCTGTATCTATACAAATTAATGCATTATAATATCAGTAGCAAAGTCAGCTTTATGATAAATGAACTAATAGCTTTTCGAACTGAATGTTTTTACAATACCAATTATGTTAGGTAGATCATCTTCACATAGATGATCTCCTTTCGAAGATGTACTACATTTCCTTTTCCCACCCATTAAATGTTACCTGTGTAGTAAGATTTGGAAAAAGTCTTACACTTAGTGACACAAACATTCTCCGGAGAAATCCGTAATTGTTTCCTTGTACTAAAATAAAAGGACCTGCATGATGTTGAACAAATCGGATTAATATTACTCAGTTTTGTATTTATTAAAACTTTCCGGTCCTCAATCCTTACCTTTTTTCCCCTTAAATATATATCTTTTGCTGATTTTTGTTGTGTTAATGTTAGTTTAAAAAATAAAATAATAAATCTTTTTTTTTTTATTCAATTAAACTGAGCAACATTTCAGTTAGTTGAAAATTCACTATGCACGAACTATTAGGTTAAATAATATTTCATATGCGAAATAGGTACAGCAGAACTTCTGTTAACCGGCTTAATTGGGACCGATGGCAAGCCGGTTAAGTAAAAGTACGGTTAAAGCGGGGGATAGCAAAAAATGGGATATATACTATGCAATTTAAAAGAGATCGGTGGTGTGATGATTTATTGCGTTTTAGTAGCTACTTTGAGAGTTACATACCAGTTATCAAAGTGTTTGGGCAAGGCTGAATTGACTGACCCCTTGAACCTGAGATTAGCCAGTAGACACACTTGATGATTTCATGGAACCCGTACGCGGATTTCCAGAACCCCCCCCCCCCCCTCTCTCTCTCCAGCATCGGAATGTCGCCTATGTCCATGGAGGTAAGGATTCCACAAAAAAATACACTCGAGTACAGCAGCTTGATGATTTCTTCCATATAATTAGTGCTCTAAAAGCTATTTTTGTACTTTGAAAATATGGGTCAGATAAAGCGAAGGCCGATTAATCCGGAGCCGGTTAAGAGAGGTTCTACTGTATTCCTATTCATTATCTAAAATAATCACTGCCGATAGTTCTTGTTCCTCTTTTCGAAGGCTTCGCATTAAATAGTTACGAGCATAAAAAGCGTCTATAAGTCGAAGCGTTAATGATTTTGATTTTTTTTCTAAACATTAGATATTACGAACAATACATCTGACATTCTATTTTTATACTCTTGAAACATTTTTCTCTCTATATAAGGCTCAGTATTACATATCATGTAAAAGCTATTAATTATTTTAGAAAACGAATGTAGGAAAAATTATTTCCAGTAACCATAAACCATATCCGTAATTACATCCTTTTAAACTTTGAACGTGTTCTCAAAGCACGCTGGAGCTGGTAAGTGTAAAAGTTGTTTTCTCCCTCCTTTACTAATTGGAACTCATTAACAAACTGTCACTGTTGGGATTTGTGAAAGAAAATGAATCCGAAATTTTGCAACTTTCATAAGGCTAAGAGTTACTATAAAATTAACTTTGTATTTAATCCTTAATTCATTCTTTCTCTGGTAAATCTAATCTTAGTTACTTTATTTGAAATTAACATTCGTGTTCCATTACATATGCTGAAACTAGTCCCACATAATGAGAGCGGCCTCGTTTCTTTTATTGTGCTTTCTTACCGTTATTTCGTTAGTACCTAAGAGCAATCAATTTATACAGTTTTCCAAATTTATTAGAATATATATACGCGTGTGTGGGGGCGGGGGTGTGTAGCAATGAGAATAGAGAATCATTTAGAGTACTATTTTCATGAAATCTGACAAAATTTCCATGGAACACGGGGGCGTGCACCTAGAAGCGTTTTTTTCTGAAATTCGATTTTGTAACTTCCAATTCAATGCTCAATTTTCCTATACAAAATTAATAAACTATATAAAGCCTTGGGTATGTAGAGTATAATTTATTTAGCTATTTTGCTTACTTATTTTCGTTTTGATAACCGACCATAAAAAATACTTAATTGACGTTTGCATTGTTTCATGTAAAGAGTACCTTTTCAGTAGTATTTATTATTATGCATATTAAAGTCAGTTAAATTTTAAATAAATATTTAACTATGTGTCTTTATTTTAGTTTCAAAAACATACTAATAAATATAAAATAAACCCCTAATAATAAGTTAAATATAACACCCCCTTTATTCGTCCCTATATATAGATAATTATAGAAAAACTTATTGAATTCAAGATTTATCCAGTACAAATGAAATTAGGCAGCACATGCAATACTCGACGAAAATTCGAATAGCTCATTAATACACTTAATTTTAGCGTTACGTTAAAACTGCTTGTTACATACATACATATATTAATTGCTAATTATAAACATCTCTGCAGCATTATGTATGAATATATAACATATAATAACTTCTGAACTATACGATAAATTAGTCAATGTAAAATATTTAAATTAAAAAAATGACCATTATTGCTCATATACAGTATTAGATGGTGAAGAATATTACACACTATTTCAAAAAAAAAATAGGAAAATCCGTAGTACTATGTTATCAAAAAACAGGGTAAAAAATAAGGATAAATTTAAGAACTTTTCCACCAATTCATGAAGCGCGCATAAATTAAAAACTTAGCACAAAATAAAAATACTGTCTACGTGACTAATGCACAGAACTTTAAAATTAAACTCTACCCGAATAACTAAACGAGTTCAGAATATTTCCCTTAAAACAAACTCAAATAATCTTTTCCACCGTTCTGGTATTTAATCCGCCCCAATAATACACTTTCAAGCAAATAATGGGGACTTGATCGATTTTTCACTTCAGGAAACCACTTCCCTCATTTAAACTACTGATATTAGTTCGTTTCGTGTTCAGGTACATTTAAGGAAAGCAATTAAGACACACTTCTATTCGTCGAGTTTAGTGCAGGACTGAAAATTTATGAAAGCACGTGCTTCACATATTATAGTAAACTTAAAGTTGTAGCCTTTAAAATTCTTCAATTGTGTGTTTAATGGTTTATGTTTTGATTAAAAATTTTAAGTTAAGGTTTAGACGATCTGAAATGTACTCCATTACAAAAATACGTTATTTCATAAACATGGAGGAGTATTCATGACATATTCCGTCCGTATGTATTGTCCCATTTCCGTAACATAACAAATGCTGATTTTAATTTTCATGCTGGTGGAGGCTATTTTATGAACGTTTAGACATCCACTGGTGATTTGTACAGTCCTAAGAGAAAAAAAAAAGGAGAGGGGAGAAAAAAAAATAAAAGGAAACAAACTTCCCTTTTCATTTGAGTACTTGTTACACTAGTAGATAAACTGATCACGCTGAATCCTACGCTGTTCTCAAAAAATAAGTCATTCCAATCAGCTTTTGAAGTTCATGTTCATTTCAAAATATATACGACACCTTATCTAACTTTTATTCCAAATATTTAAACGAATATTTTAATCGATTTCAATTATTTCGTGACTTGTTTTTTCAGAGCGTATGATAGCTGATTAATTACTAGCGTTTCACTTTTCTCTTTTTTTTCTTTTAAAATTGTACAATGTGCACTTAAACAGAAATTGTACGATGCACGATGATTAGCCTTCGCACCATGATTCTTCACAACTGATTCGCTATAATTAAGAAACATATTATTCAAGCTCAATCGAACTATTTCGCATTTTATTTATGCTCGCAAATTAAGCTAAAACTTTGGGTTAACTGGTGCAGTTTTTAATATTCCTATGAAACTTACTCTACTCGAGAAGGATATCAGAGAAAATAAGACGGTTTTAAAAGACCAACATAATTTTTATTTGATTTAAATGCCCAAGAAGTCTTCTGAAATTTAATTTTTTCAAAAGCTTGCTTAAAAATTAAATTATAGCTACACGCTCACTAATTATAAAAATTCAGAAACGAGGACGAGCAAGGAGTTTGTCATTGCTACCGGTTATGAATTTGCTTTACCTTGTAAAAACTATATCTTGAACCCATTTTAGCCTACTTTCCCGTAAAACTAAAAAACAAAGCATGAAAAAAGATTTAATGTATTGTAAAAGTATCGTTAAAAATAAAGTAGACTCAAAAATTTAGTGAAGTAGTTAAATAAAATTTGAAAAATGAAAAATATGAAAGTGGTGTTTTGAGCTGGCGAAAATGTATGTCTGTCAGGTCCGTATGTCTTTCCCCCCCCCCCCCCTATTATCTTTTTAGGGAATTGTTCTATTCGAACGATTTTTTTTATTATTATTTTCGGCGACGACGTTACCTGTACCCAGAGATATGCATAAAAAGCGAAAGAATTTAAAATTGTCCAGCTCAATGTGCTATATTTTCTTTTAATGTTTCCCCGCTAATATATCTACTTAAATAAACAAATGTATGTGATTTATGATTACGCTACTTAACGAATTTAAAGCATACAACTGAGAAAACATCCCTTTCCCGATATTAGCTCTGATTATTAATTATAAATTAGGTTTCGGAAGTGTTAGCGTCAGATACTGCTGAGTCAATAAACGTAGCTTCAATCACAGTGTGGTCACGCAGAGCAATCTCCAGGATTAGTCACGCATTGGAGGTAATGCGGACAATGTTAGTACACATGGCATCGAAATTCGATATTTCTCAATCATTGCAATAGCTAATTACATTGTATATATCACACTGTAAAGTTACTTTGCATCATATTAAAGTTGAATAGGGTAAAAATGAGATTTGAATATTTAAATAGAATAAAATACAAATTCATTCGACTCAGAAATTGGTGGTACGAAAAGTCATTCAATTATGTCAGCAATATGTTTCTCATTCCATACACATCTATCTATCTGTCTCAGTAGCGTTCATAGAATAAGTCACTTGGTGTTTGAAAAAAAAAAAAAAAATTTGGCTGCCGATGGCTGCGTCACTTACTGACGTCAGTCATAAAATGGCGTAAGTTGCAATTTCATTTTATTTTCTAGTGATATAAAGACCTAAAACAACAGTCAGAGACAACTTCAACAGACCTTTTACGGTTACAACCATTGCGTAAAGCGGCACTCTACTGATGTGTACAAGGTACACATCAGTAGAGTACATGTTCCATACATGTAAATATTTAATTTTATATGTACTACATATAAAATTAGAGATTGGTATGTATGTAACGTCATTTTTTCATTCCATAATATGAACAGTAAATTCCTTTTTTTACATATTTGACGACATTTTCATTTATTTCAACCCATGTTTCCCTCTCGATTTGGACAGAGTCCGTGTTATCCGAGTTTTCGATTATCCGAGGTACCCTTGGTCCACATAACATCGGATAATCGAGGCTCTACTGTATATACTACTTTATTTATTTGGTCTAATTTTCATTAACACTAAAAGGATGGAGGGTGCCTGTGTGGCACCTCCCGATGTTTGGTATCCAGAAATTCCAATAATAACTGACTGAATGCGCTGTAATTTTCTTACTTTTCTTAACATGATCATATTTAAGTGTTTGTTTAGTCATTTTTGTTTTATCCTCTTAGAAGCGCAAATATTGAACCTTATACCTAGAATGACGAGAAAGGCCACTGTAGACCCGAAGTTGTTTTATAATGAAAACTGTTAAATTCTTCCTTTATTTTGATGACTGTAGCAAGAAAAAGTGTCATTCAGTCCAGTTTGCCCTTCACCTTTCTCTTTTTACAACCGGTTTCAATTCAAAATACTAAACAAATGCGACAGCCGGGTAGCTGGACAATGACGATTGCTCCTTGAAAGAGAAAGAAATTTTACATTTTCAAGTGAAGAAGGAAACACCATGGTACACTATGATACACTCAGCTTTAGTCTAGGGATTAGAGACCATGCATGGGCCACGTGGAATCACTCAATAAGAAATTTAGAGAGAATTGTGTTCAAAATTAGCGGAAGGGGTACTTTGGAACCTTTACTCTTTCTAGGTATACGGAGATACTCCGTCTTTCTGGGGTTAAAGTGCATTTATATTCAGTAATGGTGAATTGAAATGGCACCTGTAAATTTGTATAATTCAAGTAAATGTATTTTTCAAAACCTATTTAAAATTAAGGTGAACAATTCGAAATATTATTTTTTAAGCATAATGCAGCTGTAAATTTACGAACCTGAGAGACTAAAAAACTAAATATAAGTTTAAAATAAATCGATTTACATTTTCCAGTTCAGCATGTACTCTAAGGTTTTTTGTCGAGGTTCGGAAAGCCCCAAATACACATATGGAAATGAAAATAATTAGTTTTACAAATTTGTGTACAAAAATACTACAAATAATCTTAGTCATAAATACGTTATGATGTTATATAAATACTTACAACTCGTTTAGCAGTCATAAGCAAGTTCCATTTATCCAACTTAAAACGATGTTTTGACACATAATCTAAACCATCAATCATCGGAATAATCATAACTTCATAAATCGTCAGAGACACGAACGATACTTTAGAAATGCCAGCCTGCAATTCTTGACATCACCCTTGCACAAAGCATCGATACAGAACTTAACACTCATTTAGAACCCACCCCTCTTCCGATCGTTCTAAACTAATGCGAATCTAATGTAATTCTTTCTTCTTTGTATAGTAAGGACTATTAGCTTGGGGGAAGCGCATTTATGCATAACCTTTGACAGACAGATAATTGGACACTTTGGAATGCGGCACAATTAGCAAAAGCAATTATCACCGTCCCTTCCCTCGTAGCCGTGAAGTCGCTTTTAAAATGGAAGATGGGGGTAATTATCTGTAACTTTAACGATATACGTTCGTACACAAATGGAAAAGCATATCATCTGTAGTTAAAACCGCCATTTGATGGCGAAAGACGTTTATATCGGTAATACGGATGATTTAATTTGGGCCAATGAAAGACGGACTGGCGAATAAATTTTGCCATGATGACAGAAAATCGTTGCAACGGAGATATTTGGAAACATCGTTTAAGACAGAGAAAGATGACTTATTTTAACTAATTTGCTTTAATGTTAGTATATGTAAAATGTTTGCAAAATAAAGAATTTAGCTGCATTAAATGGAACACTTTCAACTGGGGAAAATAATTAAATGAGTTAAAATGTTTTGAAATATTATAAAAGTAATATTTTAATGGTATATTTTAATATGACATAAAACGAAAACGATCCCCCCTCCATATTTAATAATAACCATAATCAAGTAGCATAGTTTAATTCTGACCAGTGTTTTTGAATTTACATACTAAAAAAATATTATTAAGGGTATTTGTTTAAATCAGTACTTTTAATTCTTGAAAATAATAAAAAACAATTCAAATCCTGCTGTTATATTGCTACATAAGCCAATTTAACAAAAAAGAGCGAAAAGTAGAGTTAGCATAGTGTAATTTACCCTGAAGGATATGTTTTTTTTCTGCAATACCTATTGTGAACGCTAGAATGAAAGGGCTGCACGTAACACCAACTGGTACACGGGTCATTCTATAATGCTTCAGATTAAAGTCATTGTCAAAATACAAAAATCTTAGTGCGTCCCTATCAGTCTCTACAATTCTAATCTGATGGAAAGCCTTTTCGATATCTGCCGAGAATGCAAATCTATATTGCCTAAAACATAATATCAAATTCAAAACCGAAGGGTTTAAATTAGGTTCAGATATCATGCAATGGTTCAAAGATACCCCATTTTTACCTTTTGACGATGCATCAAACACTATACGAACTTTTGTTTTCAACGCGTTCTTTCTTATAACCGGATAATGAGGCATATAATATATCGTATCCCTGTTCTGGCTTTCTACGGCACACTCTTCAATTACTTCAGTTTTTAACTGATCTTTTATAATATTATCATAATTCTTCTTAACCCAGTCATCGACCATTAATCTGTTAAATAAAGACCTTAAACGCAACTTCGCCTTTTCAAAGTTATTGCCCAGGTTTTCATGATTCATCTTCCACAATAAACTAGCTTCATATCTACTTTCTTTTTTTTAGGGGGGGGGGGGGCTAAACATGCGACTTCATGGATATTTGATTGCATGGATATTTCAAAATGAAGAAATTTAACCATGAATTCAAGTATTTCAAAAGTTCAAGACACAATTTTATTTTCATAGACTAAGCTTTCACACACAAGTCAAGTACATGTACAGCTTTCTAAACTAATCAAGAGTGCTTTCTAGACAAGTCAAGCGTTATTCCACAAAACAGGACAAGTAACCGCAACAGTTGCGGTTATAATTTAAACTGTTTTACTCAATTTGCATATCTGACAATACTTAATTTACATTAATGCAAAAACGTTCTAACAATACATTTTACCCGTAAAAAAAGAATTTAAAACAATCCAGGAAGAAAAAATACCGCGTAACTAGAATAAGGCTTACAATTACGGACAATATCACGTTACTTTTACTAGTAAAGAATTTGAAGCATATAACTACAATATTAAACGCTGCAACTTATTTTGGTATGAATTTCAATAAAACTTCATCAAAGAAAATAGCATAATAATGTAAAAGTTATTTATTTTTTATTTAAGTGTTAATTAAATAATTTTTTTGTGATTACTGTTACTACTAATCAAAGTGATCATGTTTCAGTAATTATCACTACCTTAAGGTACATATGGTAAACATAAAAGTAATTAAAAAAATCATAAAATTACTTAGAAATAGGAAGAAAGCACAGAAGAAAATTATTTAAAATAATGAATACATTTAAAAGCCTTTGATCTTTACTCAAAAGCAGAAATTATACGAAACAGTGAAAAGTTGTATTAAAATTGACTTTTAGAAATTCTTTTGTGCTGCCTGTGATCTTCAATCTTATTTCTTTTTCTTTGAAAGAGAACGGTAATGGAAGTTTTGCCGGTTTTCAATTCATAAAATGTACCGCAGGTAATGAAAAAAAGAAAAAAAAAACAATCATTAATTAAAATAAATACTCAAGCTCTTAGTGAATATTTATATGTTTTATATCAATACAGCGAATAAATATTTCCACTTGGTTTTACATTTTCCTGATAGAATATGGCATCAAACTTCGTTCAAACGATTAAAATAAGTTTTAAACTGATTCTTTTAAATTGTAAAATTTGGCCAATCAAGCTAGCACGTTGTACAGATTGCTTTAAAAGGTGGAATTCAACTTATCAAAAGTGTGGCTGCAGAAATATACATCGAAAGTATTTCTTTCCATTGTATATTTTGTAAACAAAAATATATATATATATATATATATATATATATACATATACATAAGTTTTCTAGTACATTTTCATTAACTTAAAAATATAAACAAAAGTTGTTGAAATTTTAACCCCTTAACTGCCACGGGCATATGTTCGCCTCGCTAAGGCGATGTTTTAACTGCTCCGGGCGAATAGATGCGCCCTCCGAAGTGTGATTCTTTGCCTTGTGTTGCTATTAGTAAAATTGCAGCCGAGGCATTGGAATGCCACAAAGTTATCCTGATAGTGTTTGCAAAGGTTATACTTATTTCTGGGGGTGGGGAGATTCAAAACACGCATTTTTCCCTAAAATACATGCACTTATTAGAAAATCGTTGGCACGGGGAAGCAAATCTTGTAAATTTTCCCCAGGAGGTAAGGGATTAAAGAAATATTTTACTGGTACAGCGAAACAATGCACCCAATCTCGTTACTACAATTAACACATACACCCGTCATAAAATTGGATCTTAGAATTTAACTCAGATTAAATAAATAATTAAGTTTAAAAAGTTACTTACATAAAACTTGAATATCCAATGACTTCAAAAGTGGTGCCTCGCCTTTAGTTTGTAATACTGAATTGGATCCTTTACAATAATATGTCCCCATATGGTCATGTCTTGATACAGGCACTTGCACTGTGCTGACAGTACTAAACGTTCCATCCGCAGCAAGATCTACTCGCGCATCTGCTTCAATATGGAGGACATCCGACCTATTAAACCATGTTGCGTTTGCTGCAGGCTTCGCTCCTTCGATTGTGCAAGTAAGAGTCACAATATCACCAGCAGTGACAGCGGAATCTGGACCATCAACTTCTAATGATGAAGGCCCCACTGCAAATAAACAAATAAATAAATGGGATTAAAATGACACATCGATAGACAAATGGGTGATGTTACACAAGAAATAATTTCGGTCAAACAAGTGCAAAGCTCGAATCATATGTAAGTTTTCGTCCAGCAGTTATTCTGTGTCACTCGAGATAGCTGCATCTGTCTTGCTTTCTGGCCACCACTAACATCTCATGCTGCAAAACAGATTGGTTCTGATTCTAGCCTTCGAGCTAGTGATCTTAAAATGTGAATTTTAGGAGCTTCAAATACATACATACATATATATATGTATATATATATATATATATATAAGGTAAAGTGCTCTAAAGCTGACACCCTCAAATAAAAAAAGATTTAAAGTATTACTAATTTAAAGATTTAGGAAGTGATATCATTCAAAAAGAAAGAAAATCTCATTTCAAATTATTTTAGGGAATTAATTGGTAATACTTTCAATGTATTTTTATTTAAGGATTTAAGGGTGTCAGCTTTAGGGCACTTTACCTTATATATGACTAATCATTTAATTGCATGAAAACAAAAACATTTATTGCTTTGAAGCAGTAAAATACCTTAAATAATTGTAGAATAGATCAGTTATTTGGGCACTACTTCATAACACTGAAAAATCCTCTGAAAAGTATTATCAGTGTTTCTAATTTTTAGACATATTATTCACAGACCAAAGTTACGCCATATACATATCAAACATCGTGATAATCTTTTTTAGCACGGAGAAAGAGCTTCAAAAATAAAATCAAGATATTGTAGAAGAAGACTGTATAGGTGAGTAATGCTTAAACTTTGTATCAAACATTGGAATTACTTAGACTAAAGAGACATTATTATGTAGAATTACTGATTTAATGTGTAATTTATTAAAATAAAATGCGTTGAAATGTAAGTGTATTAGGAGTAAAAAAAAAATTTTTCATTGAAAAAGGGATACCTTCTAAACGCAAAACACGTTTCTGTAATTTTTAATAATATTTGTGCTTTGATTTCTTTCTGGGAGTTCAATGTTTAACTGAATTATTTTGAGCAGGTGAAGAAAAAAAGCCTACTTGCTTTTTTTTTTTCCTTTTCTTTTTTTTTTCATATATAAAGGAAAGTAAGGATGCTTGACTTGCGTTTTCAATTTTTCATTTTACGTTATAGCATTTTCCAGTTGACACTATTTATTACCTTATATTGTGTGATGTGAGCATTTTTTTTAATCTTTACTTAGTTAAATTATAGACAACCATATTCGCGGAAATTTTTTAGAACGTCCAAACTGGGTCCTTACCATTTGATATAAGTTTCACCCAACCAGAACAAAATGCTATTAAAATTACATTTAAACATCTTGAAAATACCATTACAAGACACGCAGCAATTAAGTTTCTGAAGAATTACCAGTCATTTATTTAATAATTAAAAATATTAAATAATCTGAACCAAATATTTTACATGAATTTAGTTTGAACTGATGAAGACTCTGATGGTTAGTAACGTCATGAAGATACTTTGATAACATAATAGAAAAAATAAGTTTCAGTTACTTTTAGGTTGATCAGAAGAATTCATGAACAGGATCTCAATGACTTTAAGCAAAATTTAAGAACAAAATACCTTAGATTTGAGTAGGGTAACATGTCCATGTAAAACTCATTAAATGTTGTACGCTTAAGAACGTTACAAGCATCATAGTAAATTAAATGGTATTTGAGGTTTGACCAGGGTCAAATCAAAGTCGCAATTGGATTCAGAAGATAATGCATATCTTTGAAATTTAAGTCGTTTCTTTTGTGAAATTTGCAATTTTTTCCAGGCACAAAATAAGAGTAACGTACTCAAATGAGTTAAAAAGATTTCTGAGATTTTAATAGTGAGAGAATCTAAAAGGTGAAGGTTTTTTTTTTCCATCACGGGTGAAGAATCCGTAAGTAAAAATAGCATGCGAAATTTTGATATATTTCACAAACAGTTCATTATAGATAAAATTATGCTGAATCTGCAAATATTTGAAACAAGATCATAGTTAAGAATAGAGCAAGTTAAAAATGCCTTAAAAGTTTAAGAACGCAGAAGCTAAGTAAGAAAAATATAAGAAATGTTTCAGAGTCAAAATTCAACTGTATCCGAGATGCAATCTGCCGGAGTTTGCAAGTTTTTTCTCTAAATTTGCGAGCTTGACAAATTTTATATTTTATCCTTTTCATGAATAAAACATGACACAATCCTCCGAACGAAGAAACGCTAAACTCTGAAAAGAAGGAAATTTTTAAAATTCCCTGTGTTCTTTAAGTGCATCTTTTTGATATTTTTCTTTAGCAAAGAAAAACAATTTACAAAGAGTTTTACATTTGTTGCATTAACTTCACTTGATATAAAAAAACACATTTTATTTTAATAAAAGCATTCTTTTAAATTTAAATATGTAGCCAGATTTATCCATGCTCGTGTAAGGGGTAACTATTCAATTAAAATAATTATGACTGAAAACTAAATCCTTCTAAAATAGGTGACAGCATTTTTTTCAATAGTAACAATTTGTTTGTTTTCTTCGTGATCTATCTCCAGCTAGATCTAATTCATAAATGCGCGTCCCCAAACAAAATTAAGCCTCAAAAGTGGATGCAAAGAGATGTCCTCAAGTGCGAAGTCCAAAAATATTAGCGATATGTTTGGGAGAAGTAGGAACATGTTAGCCTTTGTTACACCTTGGGAGGGCCTACCGACAAATTTCAAAAGTCATACATTTCAAATGGAGAGTGATGAGTCGTAATAGAGCAGTTTGGTCTGATCTGCCTCCATCCAACTTCAGAGCTCTTCCAGGTGGCTTTCGAGCGTACCTTTGACGGACAGGAGGGATGAGATTATCATCCCTCTCTTTATTTTTGCTCACTGACCACAATTTGTGGGAAACGATGGAATAGTTTTCACTTTTCAGCTTCTCTTTAAACCATTATACTTTTTCTGTTCTTAACAAGAAACTGCAAATTTATCCATTCAAACTATAAGAAAAGTGACATTGGTATCACACATGTGAAGTTTTGCGCAACCCAAATGATTGCGCGTGTAAGCAGAATTTTTGCCATTTCTCACCGTCTTTTCCTCTCAAGCAGCGAAATATTCTTTGACTATTGCTTCCTCACAAATATCCGAAATCCACGTGAGAATGCTTCTCCTCCTCTAAGAATTCAAGCAACTTCATGTTATAATTTTGCAATCAATCAGAAAGAAATTCTTCTTTGATGCATGGTATTTATACATTTTAAAATTAAAAAGTAAATAAACAAATAAGAACTTTTTTCCAGAGTCACTGTATTGAGACACATTTCCTAAAATCAGATTTTTAATATAATAGAGATTTTAATTGCATTTGTTATGTTGCAGATATAGATACAAATATGTACCTTTAACATAATTTTTTGCATAAATACATCAACACATTTCTCAAAAAAAAAAAAAGTTTAAACGTAATACATAATTTACAACTATTTCTCTTTTTCAACCTACTTTTGTTGCTCAGAAATGTTTTAAATGTTGATTAATGTTATGAAATTTTCAGGAACCATGATTATATGCTTCATGTAAGCAAGTTTTTACTGTCATGATAAAAAATTATAAGTTTCCAATTACATTGTTTATAAACTGCACGTTACAACAACAGTGATTTTTTTTTCAGGTCTTTAGTTTTGAGCGTTCAAACATTGATTCGATAAAAGAGTGACATTAGATGCAACTCTTAACTAGTAAAAATGTTTTCACCATTTGTAAATACTTTAGTTTAAGTTCATTTATGACTAAATTTGAGCTCACCGTGTAAGTCTATTTCAACCCAAGAAATAAGAGGCTCATCAATGGCTTCATTGTCGACGTGGCACTCAATTTTAGCTCCTAAGTCATCTCGATCTAAAGTGACTTTCACATTTGACGTCACACTTGATGCTCCATTCTTTTCAACTCTCACGTGATCATCTGATTCCAGCTCCTCTGTATCCTACAAAAGCAAAAATGAAAAAATCATATAAAAAATGAAAGTATATTAAAGGAAACTAAATCACTTCCTAATATATATATATCATTTAAATATATTTTAATGAAAATTAATATTTACATTAAAAAATACAGGCTCTAAACTATTTTTTGTGATGAAAGTTCCAAATTATGTTGGTATGTATAACCACATGTTCTAAAGCGAAACCCTGCTTGCCTATTTGGAGTTAATATAAAGTTACCCAGGGACATCTCGACAAGTTTAAAAAAGCCTGTTAGAAGGGAGCATCGTAGTGTCGCGTAGGGAAACCATTGTATCTAACATAGTCTAAGAGCTAATACAAGATAATGTAAGATATTCTATCAGCTATACAAGAAAATAGTGTCATTTGTGCAGTACAATCGCGTAAGGTGGGTTTTTTTTTTTTTTTCAGTTTTTTGCGCAGATTACGAATATTCTAACGCGTAAATCGAAATTGGCAGCTGGTTGTAAGTTTCTTCTCAAAGTAAATTTGAAAATCATCAATTTCTAAAGTTTCAGTTTTTTGTGAATTGGATCGACATTAGCAAAAAATATTCTAAACTGAAGTTATATAGCTAATAATTATCTGTACAAATGTTCCTTTTATTTATAATAACAATTCTACAGAAGGTAAAAGCTTCTTAAAATGTCTGAAAATTAAAGAAAAATGTCTCACACGATTTTTGTTCGTAAAAAATATTAATTTGCATTTGTGTGTCCATCATTTGACTTTTTAAAACCGCAAGAATTTTTCTAGTCGAGAAATTATTATCTTTAGATGGGACGAAGTTCGTTTTTGTTGACGGTAAAAGCCATTAAAAAAATATGTATTTATTCATTTTTAAACATTCAAACATGTTTATTATATTACACAGTAAAGATAAAATATTATCGTCCTTGTACTACTAAAATTATTGGCCCACTAAAAAAACTCCCCACTCCCCCAAAAAAACGAAGACTACTGCAGTGAATTAAAATTTTCAGTTGAGTATTTCATCATATAAATCAATTACACTGTTTAAAAGTTGCGTAAGTGTACCTGTTGTAGGAATAGAATTTCTAAAATGATTTGTAAATTTTCATAGCGATTTGAAGCATAAAGTGACTCAAACTTGGAGTGGTGGACTTGGTGATTTGGTCATAAAATATAGAGATATAATGTTTTTTATTCATGAAAACAGTAAGTTAATTGGAAAATAGTTCTTATGGAGATAAATTTCAAACGAGACGATGCTGCTCAGAACAAACCAATGTGTAATGCATTTCAGCTTGAATTTTGTAGACATACATTTTTGTGTTTTGAACAACGGAGCATGACTGTTTTTTGGGCAAATAACGTAACAATTAATAAAGTAGTTCTTTTTTTCTTTTTTTTAAATTTCTGACACGCATTTTTGAAATAACTCATGGCGCTCTGGAAATTTTCTAGGGAAAACTCTAGGAGAGTTAGTGCTCTAAAAACAAGTTATTGCTTAAATGGATTATGTAAAGAGAACAAGAACATATATATATATATATATTATGTGGAGGAGGGAAACACCTCAACCCTTCTCTACAATCTGACCACGAGCACAGTGACAAAGAGAACGCCAGAGAGACGTTAGAGACGAGAAAGCGATATAGACGTGTAGCTTTCCACTTAGAAGAAACCCTTAACTTTAGAAGTGTTTTCAACCACCTTCACGCGAACAAAATGTTTATCTGTTTCTATGTGTTCCTGTAAATGTTTTAGGTGTCCTGTCTTCGTCAATAAATCTGTGTTCGTCTTAAAACACTTGATTCTTGGATAACGGAAGGGACTACACCCAACATATATATATATATATTATTATTATTATCAGCTAAGTAACTTTATTTTTTAATAATTTGTTGTAAAAGTTGCTCCAATTGAGAAAAAACTTAAAACTTAAAAAAAAATTTGCTTTTAAAGTATTTTGACAATAATCGTACAATAGCTACCAATTTCGATTTCCGTATTAAGAAAATGACTAAAAATCTATCAAATTAATTCTGTGCTGTTTACATTTAATAAGAGAATATTATAATACTTTCTACATAAAGTCGTTTTTACCTTATGTATTTAAAATAATACAAACCTTTACAAATCAATATTTTAAATTGAAAAACTTTGGTTATAGCATAATGTTAAGTTAAAAAATAAATTCACAAATTAGAATGGCAATTTTAATATTGTAAGTGATATAAACATATTTTGTTATTTTAAACCAAGATATTTGAAAAGTTCGTTCTCTCCCAATTGGCTTAGCATTTTTATGTAAGAATTGTTAAAAAATTAACAACACTGCTGTTAAGAACAGGTTTGATTATTTCATTTTTAGAATGGTTTCCGTGTTCAAACGTTTTGTTGAAATATTAATTTTTATTCACCATATATTACTCATATGAGGGTGATTTTCCACTCACCCTCATATAAGAAACACATATGGTAGATAACTTCTAAGTTGAAGGGTTACAAGAATTTATTTTGTATGGCCAACAATACTTTAATATTTGAATGATAACTTTGGTTTCTATGCAGACGATTTCAATTAACTTGCAGATGTACTTATATTATTTTACGCATTTAAAACCAAGCAGTTTAAGATTATGTTCAAAGGATATGAATGTTTTACTTTAAACCAAGAGACTTGCGGAGTTGGCTTTCCACCATAGGTTTCGCATTCCAACGTGAGGGCTGTTCCTTCGTAAAAAGGTCCAACAATGGAGCCGTTAGGAGCCATTTTGCCATCTTTCTCAATTGTAGGAGCACTGGGCTGAGCTAAGAAAAATACGAAAAGGAATTTTCAAGAACAAGTTCACAAGGTAGCGAACATTAACTTAGGTAAATTAACTTTTCTACAATTTAAATGATTCACTTTTAATGTTTTATGTAAGATAACATTTTTTTTTCAACTGTCGAAGGCATTTAAGTAAAGACAGTTTATCCACACAGCAAAAAAAAATGGCTATTTTCTAATAAAAGTTCTTTTTCTAGGAGATTATAAGTACCTCGATAATGACCGGGTATAACACATACATTTGTATATCAGAAGTATGGAATTATGCGTTACACAATACAAATTAGGCAACATTAACGGATCATAATGTATTTGGTTAAATACTTCAAGCTAGTGATGAAACGGTTAGTCTTAAACATTCTAAGAATAAAGAGATTACCCTACAAGTAACAGTAGTCAAAACAAGATTAATTTTACGCACTTTTTTGCCCCTAAAAAGAAAAAAATAATAAGACATAACACTCTCATATATTTTAATATTTTTACTTCTCAAACAAATATGTTCATCTTTAAACTGTGTTAAGTAAGAAGTTATAATATGAAATTGATTTCATATTCACATACGACATGTTACATGCTTTTGCATTTATTAAGTGGCTATTTGGAGTAATTTTCCAACAATTTGTTCGTTATTTAAGTTTAGTTTTCATTGCATTCATATCTAAACGCAAATAATGTCTCATAAGTTTTAATAGAAAATTTGTAAGCTATTTTGCAAAGATTCTTTTAAATACAAAGGGCAACTCAAATATGTTGTCCTTTGAAAAATCAGTGTGCGTGTGAATTAGAATTTATTAGTCATGTGTGCCATTTTGCAGCTTTAAACTGAAAGAAATCCTCACTCTCATCATAAAAGCTTCATAAAAGCAGAGAAATGTTAAAAAGAAAACATACACACACAGAACTCATTCTATAGTAGTTTTATTGCATTCCATTCCTTTAAGAATTGGGAGAGTCACATTCATAGGATTTTTCTCATATCCCCCAACTTTTATTATTTCGAAATTGCTGTCGTTGATAATCCTCCTTTAGTTGGATCAATTTTGTGAAACCTTTTGATGTTTTTCTCAACCTTTTTCCAATACCATTACTCCAATTGGAACTCCATCCCGCAATATTACCAACATCAACTGAAATACAAGTATGGTGTTTTTATTTTACGGGAACATGGTTAAAGTTAAACAATAAAAGAAGGTTATCATCGACGTAAGAAAATGTATTTCTAATTTCCCGCTCCTTTTTTTATCATTTTATGGCACTCCTTCTTTAAGAAGAATTCGTAAGTATTATTTAAAGGATGTTTTTTTTTTTTTTTTCTTTTAATTATGTCTCCGGCAGTTCTTCAAGGATAAATTGATTTTTTTCAAGGTGTTTAGAAATGTAAATCTTTAAAAACACAAGTTAAAACACATTTTGCTTTGCAATGCTTCGGCGACATTTTGGTATTATTCAACATCTTACAAATTTCGAAAGTGTTTCAAAAGATAATTGGAAGATAAGATTAAGAGCAGTTTCAACGCAGCAAGTTCAATGCTTTTTCTAGCACACGCGAATAATTTTAATACATTTTTGAGCTGCATATGGTCACTAACCTTTGCAGACCGGCATCCATTTTTTCAAGTAGCACCACTATTGGCGGATGCCATTACCACTTGAGAATTTTGACGCTCAGTTTGCCCTATATGGCGGCACCTGTTTTCTAAAGAATGCGAAACTGCACTAGGAATTTCATTTATCCGAGAGTATCCACGCCAAACGGATACTCAAGGGACCTTTAACATGCCGCATAATCATCCGGCATGGACGCTGACGATTTTCTGCATATAGAAAATAGACCGACTTGGACCGGGTATGATCTTGCGAACTTGGGCGTACGAGACCATTGCCTTACCACTACGCCGCCCTTCCGGCACATAACTAACAAGTACGAGTGGATAAATTTAAAGGAAATGAATTGCTTTGCTCATTTAGCAATGATCGAATACGGACTAGGACACAACTGCATTCATTGATATGTTTGAAAACTGAAAAAGAAAAAAAATATTATATTGTTTTGTCTCTTTAAAATCATGATAATTATTTTATTATGTAATTATTTATGTAATTTAAGAATATGTAAGTATACCTGCAAGCGGCTTGAAAAGAATCACGAATACAAATCAGCAAACTTTTTTTCCTGTACACGACTTTGACAACAATTCTAAACCAAACTACAACCTCAAATCAGTGTTGAAAATTAATTACATTACAGTTTTATGTTTATCTCATATTCAATACACTGTATAAAAAGGCAGAGAGCAAACGGAGTGTTTCTGTAAATTTACAAAGTTCAAATCCAACTTCTTGATAAGTTTAAGTATTGTATTTCCGCACTCCGTACAACTACAGAGAAAGGTCTTAATACGTGTAGCTGAACAACTGAGATTTGTAACCACCAGTTTAAAAATTATAAATAAATGAATAATTAAACATTTGAAGTTTTGGATTACAGTTGAAAAAAAATTACAAATGCATTACATATTGTAATTATATTGCATATAACTGTTAATGTAAGATGAAAATGCATCGTAAAATATTGCAGAACATTATTATGTATTAATTAGAACTGGCAATTACATTGAAATTGTCTTCGAAATATTATTTAAATTAATTTATTAAAATGCATTGATAAAGTAAAAACCTTCAATCAGTTTTGGGCACAAATTAAAAAATCTTCATGCATTTGATTTCCCTTCATAGTCACACCAAGCACGAATAGATAAAAATGCGAATGAGCATCCCTTAGTTGGAAGATATAATGATTATTCACAAAACGATAGTGATGTATTGAAACCGGAGAAGGACAAATCATCATAACATGAAAGAGGAAAACCTGATAGGAATACAAATAGAAAGGAAGCTAATGATAGCTGCAAGAACCAGGAGTTTTCTATAAATAAATACTACCCGCTATCCATGTACTGAAATGTGCAAAGTGGCCCATTAACTCATTAGGTTGTGGTCTCGTGGTGCAATAATGGGAAAAGTCGAGCGTAACTCGATTAGATCTTCCAGGAAAGATTGCCTTGGGAATGATTGTAGGCAAACAAATGGGAAAAAAGTAATTCTTATGTTTCTTAAACCTTGCACTTCGAAATAAGTACCGTTTAAGTTTTTTTCTTTCTGAAGTAATTTTTTTTTCCGCAAGAACTCGTAAATTGATGTCTAAAATATATTATAGTACATTTCGCAGAAAGTTATTTTCACGACTTCAGTCAAACAGGTCGTTTTATGATTTAAATAGCAAATTAAAAAAAAAAAACATATTAACTGATTTTTTATTTATAAAAACAACAGTGATTCTTTGTATGAAAGCACCTTTTAACTGATTCCAATTAACTGCGATGCAATTTCTAATTTGATCATTTGATCTACATTGACTGCAGGCCAACGAAATTAGGCGTCACTAGAACTTCAAGTGAATCTGCATAACAGGATAGTAATTTGAATGGAAGTTCTTTAAGTAGGAAATCTAGCTTCTTATATATATATATATATATATACATATATATATATATTAATAATTAATAATTGGGAGGAAAAAAAGCAATGATAGGCTGCATATGCTAAAATCTACGTCAGTACCTGAAACACCAAATATTCTAAAATTATACCAATTACCAAACTAATTAAAACATGTTCTAGTAGTTGGATACCAGGCTATAATTGAGCAAAAAGTGAAAATATATTTTCAATATTTAGGTACAGTTCACAACTATTTTGTATGAAACATTTTGAGAAAAATGTTTTGTTGCATAAAAACATAAAAATATATGCTTTTTTTTAATTATATTTTAAAAAATACTTAAATAATGTTATGTTTTAATGCACCACCATGCGTGGTTTCGTATGCAGAATATTTCTGTTTTGCATCTCTATTGTTTTGATTTTTTTTTCAACTATTGGATTATTTAGCCCATCACATATTTCATCTTTGCCGTCTGAATTTATAATTTTTTATTTGGGTGAAAATAAGGTTATTATCCGTTGCCTGATGGAGTCTCCATTTGGTAGGGGTGCTGATTGTTTTGAAACTTCTGCAATATCAGATCTAAAGTCCAGTAAATCCATCTGAATTTTCAGAGAAATTCCTAAAGAAGTTTCATCCCTTTTGCACTTGAACCAAGAGTTTATAATAGCCGTATTGAAACAATAAATTAAAAATAAAGGTGACTATTTAATGTTCTTTATATATAGCAGCTTGGTGTAATGGTTTTCAAAAGCCATGTTTGTTTTACCCATTCTTTCTGTGCTTTTATTATAGAACTTCACAGTTTCCGGTCTAGCTACATGGTGGTATCCTCATTAGGGTGGGGCGAAAAACAAAATTTTTTTCATATCAATTTTGGATAGCTGCCAAAAGTTGTCTATGGGGATAGTTAGTTAATGTGCGAAATTTGACAAATATCAGTTAATATCTTCAGGGGGCGCTATGGTCGCAAAGTTTTGTTATTGGTTTTCTGTTTAATTCTTGTATTTATATTGTGAAAAATAATTATTTTGACTAATTTTATTGCATATTTTTTCCAGCTAAGAGGCATCTATGCATTAAAAACATACGAAATAACTCCCAATTTTTATAAGTTATATATATTTATGTATGTGTTATATATATATTTGTTAACATTTTTGGGATGCACTGCAACAAAAAAAAAAGCAAAAAGAGAATTTCAAGATAATGATTTCAAATGAAAACTTATTTGGACTAAATCTGAATTGTTACAAAATCTGACACAAAAAATATGAAAATATAAACGTTTCACGTGATTAAATAAAACAAAATTACAGAAACATTAATGAAAATAACCTAATTAAATGCTCACAAATGTACACAATTTATACGTCCTAAAAACAGCGTAATACCTAGAGTTTTTATTCAAACGATTTATAGTCCGTTTTGATTTCAAAGAAAGGCAGTTCTTCGCATGCCTGTAGATGTGCACGGATAAAACCATCCCTTGCTTACAATCCACATACAGCCAGTGACACCTCCGTCAACAACTTTACGCAACGCTCTACGGATTGTGCATGACACGGAAATTTCTCCATTTCCCGAAGCACCTGGAACGTCTACGGTTTTCACAATCTCACGTAGCTCGTTCTCAGATAGTATCATTGCTATAGAAGGATCCGGTTATAAGCAAATGTTCACATTGCCAATTGATCCTGTCCACATAGTCGAGAGCAGATAAGTTCAGTTGAGGAATACTAAAAGTACGGATCTGATTATCATTAAGAGAATTGGTGTCTCGTGCTCTCAATATCCTGCGAGATGCTAACTGCCGTAATTGTCTACGATCATTGTTTAACATTCTCAGAAGAATATTTTCCGGAGGCGCAAGCTACTGATAAACTTTTATCAATAGGGCCCGTGAACCCACGAGTACCAGTCGTTTGTCCATCTAGATGCTCCATTAAATGTCGAGAAAGCAATTCGTCGCCATGAAGTTGGCATATTACCCATTGCAATGGTCTATTTAAAAACATTTCTAGATGCAAAATCAAGCCACCTTTCTTTCCGGTATTTACTGCAGTACCGTCACATCCAATTGCGCACAACGTACTTGAATCGCTTCTGTTCGCGGCAAAGAATTCAAGTACTCCGTTTGCAATTTCTACTGCGTTTGATCGTTTTGGTGATATGTGTCCTAAATGTATATTTTCAGGGAGAATAACCAGTGGAAACGAGCTTTTCAATTATTACTTCAGTTATTTAAGCACAATGGGATATCCTTCCGTCTATCAAAAGACAAGCGTCGCACGTCTTTCTATTTAAGATCTTAGTGTTGCTGAGTTTGCACAGATGTTTTCTCACTTTTTTATGATCTCGTTTTTTTTATTGGATCGACTACATTTGATGTTTTTTGTGAGATTAAGCCGACGTCTTTTAATACCCATGATGCTAAGGATGCCGCTGCTCTATTTGGCACATGATGGTGATGACACGTTTTTGAAATTTTACTTAAACTGACCCTGGTTTGTAAAGTGCTTGCTTGAACCCTGATACAACTAAACTTCGGATCAGTTTTGTCAGTGTCTTTTATTAAACATTCTTTATCGCTTTCTGATTCTTAAGTAAATTCTTCATCAGCATTAATTCCATCTTCCATTTTGCTCTTGATTCTTTTTTGCTTTTCGTTCTAACTTCTGTTTCAATGTCTTTGTGCTTTTAACAGCCACATTTCTAATAATCATTTTTCGCTCCGCAAGTAAAAATTGTTTTGTGACAGGGACTTTTCGAGTCTTATCGCAATTGCATGTAGAGAAATAGCATTTACAACAAGCGATATCGAAAAGCTGTTTACGAGCTTCGGATAAAAATAATTGTAACATGACATTAAAAGCATCGGATGTAGCACCTTTTTTGCTCATCGCTTTCTGCGGGTTTTGATATTTGTCCTAAACACGTTGAACTATTCGTCTGTGAAAAACTACAGGAATGGATGATCAATGCCATATCTCTTCCAACTTTGTGGCAACCTCTTTTGAAATTTCTGTAATTGTGGGCTCTTTGCAATTATGAAATGACTTTTTTCATTCACAAGAAACAAATAATATTTAAAAGCGTCTTCATAAGTGAGTAACACTGAATCATACAGGTTTTTGGGCGTCCCAAAAATTGCAATTTCCTTGTTTTCATCTACATCTCGTACAGACATATTTCACCCTCTGTGTAACAAAACAATGCAGCGTCCCTTCAAAATGTTAACGTTTATTGCCATTTTTTTAAAAAAGGTTCTTTGGAATGTTATTAATAAATAAATGTCTCTTATCGGTAAAAAAAACAAGCATTAAAATTTGTTAAAAGCATTGTCTTTCGAAATACTGCCATGAAATTAAGGAGAAAAACAATAACAAAACTTTGCGACCGTAGCGCCCCCTGAAGATATTAACGAATATTTGTCAAATTTCGCACGTTAACTAACTATACCCATAGACAACTTTTGGCAGTTATCCAAAATTGATATGAAAAAATTTTTGTTTTTCGCCCCACCCTAATCCTCATGCTCCATCTTTTAACTAGGTCGTGAGCATTATCTCATAACTTTCGTAGAAACCTACGTCAATAAAAACCTTAAAGTATCTAAATTATGCATGCGACACAATATTTTTAGAGCAAATATTGTTTTACTCTAAAGCAGAAAGGTAAGTTTTCTACTAATAAACACATGCTGCACTATTAATAGAACAAAAATAAAAATACACTTTCTTACTCTGAGACCTGATGTCGTATTAGTATAACATTTATTAAATTCCCCTTTTCAATTTAATTTTTCATTATTTTTTTAGTTAAAAATCGGGCTTATATAGTATACTCTGTACTATGGAATTTTTTAAAGATGCAGGGAATTTTATGTAATAATATTTTGAGAATTAATATAAGACGAAATTCCTTTTACATGCAAATGACATGTAAAAGGACACTTCCATTATTTGATCTGTTGGGGACAAACTGCTATCTACTGAACAAAAATGTTAGTGTATTGATATTCTTGCTTGTATCATCAGTAGGATACCAGATTTTAAGGCCAATATTCCTGAAAATGAGGAAGATAGAGTAATGTAAAGATGTGCTCTAATACTGGGACGTCAGGGCCGAATGGGGTTAATCTGTTACATTTTCTAGTCGAGATACTACGCTTGCTACTAAAGTAGAAAATTGCAAGCAGCGATTTGAAAAATGCTATTAATATCTAAAACTTTCTTTGAAATATTTAAAGGATATGCCTTATCCAAAAACAAAAAGACAGAAAAAAAAATGTGTTTAGATAAATGACCTGCTACTACTAAACAAACAAAGCTAAAGAAATTTCTCTTTTTTATAAATATTTTCATTCGCAATTTATTATTTTAGTGAAAATGTACTAATATTACTATAATCATCACCAAATGTCTTTACTATTGCAGTAAAACCCTTTTTAGCGGGCACCCCTCTTAAGCGGACCTTTTTTTTAAATCCCAGTCACAAAGCATTGAGCCTAAAAAACACCTCTTTTGCGGACACCTCTGTATTACGGAGAAATATTTCTGTGCCGCTAGTGTCGGGCTAAAGAGAACGGACTGTATTCTACGTTCAGGTAAAAAAACAAGAACTATTTAGGAAGTGAGTGAATAAGAACTTTTTCATGAGTTTTTGATAGCGAAGCTCAGGCATATAATTTTACATAAAACGTATACATATTTTTCTTTTTAAAACATGTGTTTAATGATACTAAAAACAATTTCGTAAATTATGCTTCTCAGTTAGCAATCACATTTGACCAATGAATTTGCATTTCGTTATAAGTTAAATGTCAAGGTAAATTTAGGTTGAATTTTAGTGGGGGAATTAGCAAGATTGTTCTTTAAAAAATCGTGTTTAATGATACTAAAAACAGTTTCGCAAATTATGCTTCTCAGTTAGTAATCATCTTTGGCCAATTAACTTGCATTTCGTTATAAGTTAAATGTCAAGGTAAATGTTGGTTAAACTTTAGTTGGGTATTAATTATTAGTAATTGATTTTTTTCCCTTTGCAACTATCAGTTGTTGCGGAAAGTAAAAGTATCAAAATGCTTCCTAATTATGAACAAATTTTTCAGTGGTGTTGAAAGGTTTCTGCCATTTTATTTTCAGTGGATTATTATATTTTTCTTCCAGTCGTCTCTGAAAAATACCATTTTAAACTTTAAGTCTGCATATTTCTTTTACTAATGATTACTAACATTTTAACTAATTCCATTGTTTTTTTAATTAATATTTGTAAACTATCGAAACGTTTAGAAGAGGAAAACTTTATAAGCAAAAAATCCCGAGTCATTTGACGTACTAATACTTAAAGTTAAGCATACGATAATTGGAATGTTCCTTTTACTTAAATTTTGAATTTATGCAAAACATAATACATTTTTTGTTACTTTAAAAAGCTTGAGAATTTTTAAAAAAATACATCGTTATGCATTTTTTTAAAAAATTCTCAAAAAAAAATATTATTAATAATACGATGATAATAGTTCTGAGGATTTAATTTGTAATTGTACTAAATTGATAAAATAAAGACCATGAAAAAAGAAAAAAAAGCACAAATGTAAACGGAAAAAAATCCAACTCAATCAAAATACAAAAATAACTAAGCTAAAGACGGGGTAAGAGTGTTAAATCGTTTTACAAATAAACAGTATGTCTTCATAAATGTCCCTAAACGTGCAAAGTTGGCCATTATTTCATTAAGCTGCGTTCTTACGACAGAGTAATGTGAAAGATTCGGATGTAACGAGATTAGTCCTATTTGGAACGGTAGTCTAGGGAAAAATTGAGATCAGTGTAATGCAATAATCTATTTCCAAGATTTCCTGGTCTGTAAACCATGTCCATGCATGTGCAGTTGTGTAAATTTTGTTTCTTTTTTTTTTAAATTAATATTGGTTAATATTAATTCCGTGTTGAAATAAAAAAGTTCTTTTGAAATGAATAAAAAATAATGCGTTTACAAAACTATGACCCATTAAAAGTCATTTCAGGAAAGAAATGCATATCAAAGTAGCGGACATATTGCCTGCAGCTCCTTGTATGAAATAATTCAGCTATGCAAAGTGAAAGTTTGAAGAAAGTTCATAATTCGCAGAAATTGTAAAAATATGTGTCATATGTGTCATTTGGTAAACTTCAAAATTGAACGGAAATTGTTCGAATCAAAAAATACAATAATGAATCGAGATTTTCTCGCTAAGATCTGTCGAATGCAAAAAAAAAAAAAGTTTGAATCAGACATTTCAATAGAAAGGTTTTAGAGGGACAGACAGACATTTTCTCCATCTCAAAACTCTGCTTTCAATTTTTTTTTCAATCTTTATTCAATTATTTCATCTATTTTTACTTTTCTTTATTTTTAAGTATATTTTACGATAAACTAAGCCTTTTTTCATATTTTCTTTTTTACCTTCACGTTAAAGTAGGCTAAAAAGGACCATTCATAAGCTATGTAAGCTAACTGGATTATTTAGCATAAAAGGAAGTAATTGAGTACATTTTCTCACAGAGGAATCCACCTAGCTAGGAACCTAAGAATTTGTTTTTTAAATCACGAAACTCTTCGATCATCTTATTAATGACTGTTATTAATAAAGAATATTACTCTGATTAAGAATTAGCCAACGAAATTTTAAAATGTGATGTTGTTAATACCTTTAGGTATAAAACAAAAGAGAAATATGCAAAACTAAGCATAATATATATATTTTTTCAATTTTTTTTTTTTTTTTTTTTTGAATCGGAAAGAAATTCTTTCTTTTGAGAACGGATTTTCTTTTATCTTCTCTTCAATAATTTTAACGGTATTAAATTCTAATGTCAGGTTTTACCTCATTAAATAACTCAGCATTTCTTTACGCTATATAAGCTATCTTTCAATTATTAGAAAAAAGGAATACTTTTTTGGAGGTTAAATAGATTATAATGAACATTTTTAATTTTTTCCTTCACATCGTATGAAATTAGAAAAATACAATATAGTCTATGTGTAATATTTTATTAACAATATTAAACAATCTGCTGTTTTTAGAGATTATACTCAAAATTAGTTGGAAAACGAATTACATCCTTTCTTATTATATTCTTACTTTTTTTTCAATGTGCGAAACTAAGTTTGATTAAGCAAAAATCATAGTATTCTGTTTGAAACGCCTACCATGCAAAGAAAGTTAATTTATTTAATAAAGAGCTGTAAAGAGGGGAGTAAATAAAGGCTTATTTTATTAAAAAGGATGACTGCTTGACACCACAGAAAATGGCAGTAAAAATAATGTAAAATATGAATGGGATGTCCTCGGCGGGATATTTTGAACTTCCTTTCCGAATCAGACGATTCCCTCAAAAGTTATTTGGGGGGGGGGGGGGGAGACAGCTAGAGAGATTGACAGACACACATTTTCTTCATCTCAAAACCCAACTTTCTTTTTATCAATCTTTATTTAATTACTTAACTTATTTTTGACTTTTCTTCGTTTTTAGCGATATTTTCACGTTACATTAGGGCCTTCTTTCATTCTTTGCATAGTAAAACTTCTTGTAACGAACACCTCTCTTAGGAGAGCAGTTTTTAATTCTCCGACAGCAAATCCCCCCATTGAGCCTTATATAAAAAAATACCTCTATTGCGAACAAATATTTTTTCTCGCTGATGTCCGATATAGAGTGGTTTTACTCTACCATTAACATCCGAGACATATTAACATATACGGAGTAACGCTGGCTTTTCTTTTGCTTTGCGAGTAACCGAAGAGCGTAAAGGTCACGTGAAGTAGACGATCCAGTATTGACTAATTAGCGTCTCTTTGTCTTATCTCGCTTCGCTTTATGTGATTTTGCCCTTATTACTTCCCACGGCGCGAAGTTGTAAAAGTAGGACTCTGCTGCGCGTTAAATTGCACTGAACGAAATGACCCCAATTCAAGTGGAATTTGAAAAGCTCATTTATCAGCAGGAGCAACGCCTTCTAAGCAGATTGGCGTTTTCTCTTTAACACGTGAGCCACACCGATTCCCGCCGTTGGGCCACTGGAACTCCCTCAAGCGGTATCTACGATTTTATAAGCTCTATGATTAACCTCTTCAGACCCCAGAACTAAGCACACACAATTTTGACGCAATTTTTTGGTTCTCTGATTTAAAAAATGATTACGAAACAAAATAACTAAAATATTTTTTTTAATATTTAATTAATAATTAGTTCAAATAATAATAATGCCCAATTTCCGTGTTTTCCATGTTTAAAACGAAGTAAACTATCTGTTGATAAATTTCAAAAACAATTGGGCGTTTTAGCTTTCAAATTGCACAAACAGTAGTTAATAAACAGTATTTGTACCCAATTGGGTACACTTGGAACGAAGAGGTTATCATATAGAAAGAACATTCTCTTAAAGCAATAGGTACTTCAAACGATATGCTTGAAAAAGCCAACAAAATGAAATGAAAGCATTTTTTTGGTTAACTATTTTTTTTACATCAGAATTCTTTAACTCCCTACAAATGTTTTACCTATTAACATGAACAGTTCGCAAAATACAACATACAACAATTAATTACTGAGGTCTCATCCATAATTTTGAAAGCTAGAAGACATGACTATATATATGTATATATATATAGTCATGTCATATATATAGTCAGTAGTTACTGACTATATATATGTATATATATATAGTCAGTATATATATTCTCTATTTCATACATATATTTGCAACTGTTTAAGTGTGCTGCCTCGTGCGCCTTTTCACAGTTTGAGTCACTTTATTTACTTTTGATTATATGTATATATATATATATATATAATCTACGTTATTTAATTTGCTTTTGGAAAACTCATTGAAATATTCCTTAATATTTCCGCAATACCATCAGCAGGAATACAGAAAGCACCCAAGAGCTACGTGCCATTCTTTTCGTTTGGAATTATTTCCATTCCCGCGCCAAACCCTCGGGAAATCACACTCGAATGCCTAACCCCGACCCTGGACTCTTTCCCCAAGATTCATTCCCCAAACATGGAATCCCATCTTTCGGTAATTGGGAGACTAGAAGATGCAGAAACCGAAGACCACAACTTGCACTAATCATTCCCGTCGTCCGATGCTACAAAACGGCAACGGAAACTTAATTTGCAAGGCTAAATTCCTTCTGGATTACGAGAGAAAGAAAGGGGCGAGTCTTGGAGGATTTTCGTTCCTTTCTGGGAAAGAGAAAGAGATGGGAGTTGTGGAAAGTACAACATGTGTCGAATCTTTTGACGAAACCATTTTACTACTTTGATCGATGGAGGCATTTCGATTTCAACGTTTTAATTTCCTCAAGCAAAGGTTTCCTTTTACGTTGGCTTTAGTACTTTATTCAATAAAGAATTGTGAGTTTAAACAGAAAGTATTTGAGGTTAAATAAACAAATTATCAACTTTATCACTGAAATCAAAAACAATGTTATTTTTCAAATAAAAAAATTAAAATATTCGAGAATTCAATAAGCAAATGAAGATATTTTAATAGCAATGCTATTAAGGAAAGAAAAAAAAAACGTGGCAAAAGAAAAAGATCTGCAACAATTGTTCACCCAATAACCCTTGTTGTCTCAATGCTCTGACTTGGAAAAAAAAAGCTTAAGAATAAAAATAAATCATTTTAAGCACGTGGAAATAATTTCAAAAATACTCAATTCAAAATTAAAAAGTGATTGGAAAAGAAGTGAAATTGATTGTGACAACGAGCATAACAATGTATTTTTTTATGCATTTTAACTGGCAACTTATTATGCGAAACTTTATATTTCATTTTCGAAATTTGTTTTTGTGACCCTCCATTTAAACAACTTGGGAGCCGACACTCTTTCGTAAATAGGGAACAGATAATAAACGTAAATTTGGCATCCATTCATTGATCTTCTCCGCCTCTCTCTCCCTGGATCAATGTATACTAATTTATCCTGCGCTATTTAATTTACGTTATAACAACTGACAGTATGTATTGTAGAGATATTGTATTGGTGTTCAAATAACAGATATCGCATTGTGTCTATCTTCATTTCTTTTGGTTTCCTTTGGTCTGAACTGGCCATGCGCTTCTCATTACATAATCACTAACTACCAAATAGATAACCAGTACTTAATTGCCTTAAAAGTAACAAGAAGTTCCGTCTAGAACTATACGAGCCTACTCCCCGTATACATCAACATCAAGTTTATAATGTAGCTATGGCTGTCTCTCTTTCTCCTTTAGTTTGATTAGTTCAAGTATACCTTTTTCAATGGTTAATGCACATTCACGCATTTATTCATTCAATCATTCATGTATTTCCTCATTCATTAATAAACTTATTTTCCTCGTTATTTCCTTCGTTCATTCATTCATTCATTCATTCAGAAACGTTCTCAAAAATCCAGATCATAAAATTTCATGGGAAAATAGCTTGGATGAACTTCGTATCTGTGCATGTTCCACGCCATAACATCCTTCCGATAAAGCTTCTTCCAAGAAAACCCATCGGTTAGGTCACGATTTATATGGTATTCAACTTTCCCCGAAGGCGTTAATGTTATTATTTTTTGAACTGTTCAAAATTAAACAACAATTGCTTAAATCTAAAAATATTTCATCTCTAGAGCGCCTTCCAATAAAATTTTTCAAAGAAACTTGGACCTTATGTCCAGAGTTTACATTATTTATTTCCTACTTCCCAAGAGATAATGTTCAGATTTTTTGAATTTATCAAAATTGAACGAAAAAAATGTTCAAATCAAAATGTAAATATGAATCAGATGCCCTAGCCGGATGAGATATTTCGAACTTTTTTTTCGAATCAAACATTCCCTCAAAAGTTATTTGAGAGGGAGGGGGGAGTCAGACAGAGAGATCGACAGACACACATTTTCCTCATCTCAAACCAAACTCCTTTTTTTTTATCAATCTTTACTTAATTACTTAACTTATTTTTGACTTTTCTTCGTTTTTAGCGATATTTTCCCGATACATTAAGACATCTTTCATTATTTTTATTACTACTACTTTTTTTTCAACTTTTACGGGAAAGTAGGCAAACAATGCACAGTAACAAATATTTTTTAATATGAGAATTTATGCGGCACATTTATGCAACATTTTTATGCGGGAATAATTCAGCATAATGTATACTAATTTATCCTACACTATCAATTTATGTGATGGCAATGATAGTACCTATTGTGGATAGATTGTATTGGAATTCAAATAGTAAAAAGCGCATTATGTGGTCACCTTTCGTTCAATTGGACTTGATTTCTTTTGGTCTTAACGGGCCATGCGGTACTCATTACATAATCAATAACTACCCAATAGATAACCAATAGTTAGCAGTCTTAAAAGTAAAAAGGCACAGAATAAAATATTTTTTTTAATATGAAAATACTACGAATCTAGTTCTTTTAAAATATGTTAATGCTAGAATAATTCGGTATAATCCCATACACATTCCACATTTCTAAAATAACATCATTGAAAGTGAAATTATTATATTTATCTGTTCTTATGACGTAATGTGCACCGCATTAGTTGTCGAAAAATCATAAAATTTTACACCACCCAATACACGAATAAATATCTTATTATCACTCAGTATATCAACAAAGCCGCATTATACAAGAATAAAATAACCCTCATATCGCTTCAAAACTCATACTCGCTTTCCAAATGCGAATTATGAAATACGAGTGGGACGGGAGCTTTTCTTTGAGAAAATTATTAATTCAGCCCGGAGAATCTTCCTTCTGGAGAACACTTTTCCGCTTAAGTTTCATTATGGAAGTAGAACTCTTAGCTTATTATTGTTATTAATGTCGTTAGGAAGAGCGGCTTTGAAAATGGAAATGTCAATTTGACATCGGACAACATTGTTGCGAAAGAGGAAAGTTGTTAATATGATAACGTCGTACATCTCTCTAGATCGTATTAAGGACATAAAGAACTACAACTGCTGAGACTGAACTGGAAACTGATATTTATCACGGTACCTTAAAACATGTACACATTTTTGAATCATTCTTTTCTGCCATAAACTTTGCGTCTTCTACTGTAATCTTGATTTATTTCAAAATATTTTTTTAGAAGTAAAGATATTTATATTATATTATTTATTAATGCTTCAAACATTTCTTAAAAATATATTTATATATTTAAAAATGAAATAAAACGAAAACAATTAAACAAATTAACAATGCAGAAAACAGACACGTGTTTCTGAACTGCAAGGGATCTTTTTTATTATTATTGAAATAACTGAAACTGATTGCAGCCATTTTTTTTTCAAAGGTTAAACGATTTTTACATGTGGCAGTACCTGATAATAACAAAAAAATCGTTTTTGTCATCGTTTTATCTCTGAAAAATATGAGAAAAAATACTGACAGTTCATAATAAATTTAATATTCCCGAGAAGTAAAATATCGCCCAGCGTTAGTGCTATTCATTGATTGGTTAGGGCTAAATTAAAAACATGAAAACGTTGATTCATGTTAACGTTTTAAAACTCCATTTAAAAGCTTTTATTTTTACCTGTTTTACTTTACCTTTCCGCAAAAATAAATTAAACAAAGAGTTCCGTCTGCGTGCCTTTCTTCCTGTGTGCAACATATCTGTAAATCTTCTCTTTTTCTAATTTTCTTCTCTTTTACTCGTTTTAGTTCTTTTTTTTTTTTTTTTTTTGTTTTTTTTTTTTTTTTTTTCAAATTTTCAAACACACTTTTTTAACTGTGAATGCACTTAATATCGTAAAAATATGTGTTTTAGTAAAAAATAAAAATAATACCTAGCCTTCTTCCATAGGTAAAAAAATCGTTGTTAAGAAGAAAAAAATAAAATGTTAGTATTAATGCTCATTTTTAACAGACTCCACAAATTCGTGGTTATCAATTCATACCGTTTTTTTTTTGTTCATCGATAAATTATCACTGGATGATTCTTTTCTTAAATCAAACCAGGGTAGTTTCCTGTGGGTCCTGTATCTATATCTGAGCATATTCGAAAATCAGAGAAAAAATTATGGGCAGAAATGTAGTGATTTGTTTTTTTCATCCATAACTTTCAACTAAATGAACCGATTTTGATGATTTTTCTTTTAATCGATAGATGGTCGTCTAACTCAAATATCGCATACCAATTTGACTACATTTGTTCTTTAAAAATATTGTTATGGGTGAAATATTAGTAATTTTCTTTTAGTCGGAAAGGCTTGCTTTTTGTTAGTAAAATTACTGATATGTATAAAAGCCAATGTTAAAAAAGAGCTTTTTTGCAGCTGAGCAGTAATTTTAAATGCAATTATAATAAGAGTTTGACTAAAAGCTTCTCTGAAGCAAAATTTAAATTATTTCAGTTTGTTTGCTCTAGTGTACTTTTAAAATCGACTTAGAAACGGAGTTTAACATACAAATGGTTAGTTTTTAGTGTCATTCACTCAAAAAAGGTTTGCCCTTTGATATGGATTTTCAAAAAAATAGGGTATTTATATAAAAATATTTATAGTAAAAAGAAAACATTTTTAAAAAATTTGGAAAAAATAGAACCGACTTTACATTATAAATTTCGCTAAAAAGTTAAAAAAATAAACTCCGCCTTTAAACAACATCGATACGAATTTTAAACATAATTTTTGAAGTCGGTGCAAAATTAGGATAGCTTTGGTAATCATGAATCAGTTATAAATATAAATGGTCCAGAGTTCTCAACAGCTAATATTTAAATTAATACGTAGTGTAACGGTAATTAGACGCATAATTTTGAGCGTACTTCAAAAATTATGTGTAAAAGTCGTATCGATATTTTTAAAAGAAGGAATTTATTTTTTACTATTTAGTGCAATTTATAATTTGAAGTCGGTTCTAATTTTTTGTTAAAATTTACTTTATTTCTATTTCTTTTATTTACCCATTTATTCATTTTTATTTTCTTCATTCATTCACCTATTCATGCATTTATTCATTCATTTATTCATTTATTTTTTCATACATTGACTCAGTTAATTATTTACTCATTCCATTATTTAGAATTATCCTTCAAATATAAATCAAAAATTTTCATGATAAAGTAGTATCGTTTAGTTCTAGATGAACGAGTTTGTACATTCTCTAACTTATATGCTCCTGTCCATAAAATTTATTGTACTATCTTTTCTTTTCTTTTTTTTCCACTAAGTCCTAATGCATTTTTTTTCTTCATGCATCATTAATTAATAAGTTCAACATTCATTCATTGATTCACTCACATGCATTCATTCATTCAAAATTATCCTCAAAAACTCCAAATGAAAACTTTCATATAAATATAGGCTCGTCTATTTCTGGATGAATCTTTTATCTGTACAAATTGTACGTCATATGATGTTTCCAATTTTTTTTCCAAGCAGCAGATCGAAAAGCAGTATCGTTTAGGTCAGGATTTATTTAGGATTTAAATGATTTCCCCGTAAGTAGATATTTTTTGAACTGTTAAAATGTGAACAAAAAGGTGTTCAAATCAAAGCGCAATTTAGGAGAATGAGGCGTTCTCACCAAGATCTTTCAAATGCAAAAAAAAAGACGAAAAATGTTATACAATCTTTTCAAAAGCTGTTGGCGTGAGACAGACAAACTTCAGACTTGCGGCCGGACGGACCTGCAAACAGACACACATTTTTTCTATATCAAAACTTCTAGTTTCAACTACTACTTTTACTTTTTTATTTTGTTTTTCGTTCATTGAATTATTTAATTTATTTTCCATTTTGTTTCGTCTTTAATGTTATTTTTAAGCTACATTCAGCCTTCTAACATTCCTTCATGCTTTGGTCTTTGTTTTTTTTTTTTTCTTTTATGGGAAAGCATATTACAACACACCAAAAGAACTTAATGTTCAGCAGAAGTATCGATAAAAATAATTTAAAAACTGTAACTAATTAATTTAATAGTGCTACGTAGTCAAAAAAAGTTTGGTTGTAACATTGTCAAAAGTGTTTTTTTCTATTCTATTTAACTGCATGTCTGTTCCCTCATAGTAAATTTTGAGGTATTAATCAAAATACCTCACTCCAATAGTCTCTTTTTTTTTCTTTTCGTTCAAATCAATAAAAAAATTATTATTATTATTATTTTTAAAATATTTTTTAGGAGAAAATTGGATTTTTACATATAATGATTTCACTGGTGGATTTGCCTCTGTCAAATTTATCGGAAATAAATATTGAAGTAGGACATATACAAGACATTTTTTTTTTGTTTCATTCCATTATTATAAACATTTTTTTATTAGCTAAACATATTCAACTCTATCATCTACGGATAACTGCACCTTTTCATCTGGAAAATCAATAACATGAGAAAAATACTGTTTTCAAAAAAAAAAAAAAACAACAGGAAATATATTTTTGCAACAAAAGGAAAGAAATTGCCGACAGATAAGAAATCTTCGTTTTTTTAACAACATATTTCTGTTTCTGTCTTGAAGAAAAATATGCGCCTGAGTTTAAAATTTTCCAAATAAAAAGCATTGGAATTTACTAAATTATAACAGTTTAAGTGAAGTAACATGATATGATGAACATGTTGTTTTATAAATTCAATTATGTTTAACAATTAGCTTCAAGCACCAAAAAAGGAACTTTTTTTAATTTCTTGTAATAAATAAATATCTAAATAAAATAAATAATTTTTTTGTCTGTGTATTGCATCAGCAGGAACAAACTTTATTTTTTTTCTTTTTTTTGATCAGCAGAAAAATAAGTATTTTACTGAATTAAATTTATTTTAGTGCGAACATAATATATCAAAAACAGAAATTCTTACAGAAAGTTAATAATTTTTATGCGGATGTTTGATACTGATGCCTACATAACATAAACTTAATGATATACATTTCTTGCACTGCAAAAGATAAATACTTCGTCGAGTGTTTTTTTTTTTCTTTTTTTTATTCTTTGCGAGCAAAAAAAGAAGAGATTTCACTCAAGATAAATAAAGTTGCAGAGATTTTCCGCTTCCAGCTGTGTGGGCTCCTGATATATATTTTATTCGGAAGCTTCATTAAATCAGTGTTCATTAGATGCGAAATTCTTCCGAATGTCTTCCCTGTCTTTGCGCAGTGATTAGTACAAATTATTTCTCTGGCGCAAAATCCAAATTAAGAAAAATCTGCAACTTCTTTTCCTCGAAAGCGAAGTCGGTATCTTTTTCATTTTCTCCATCAGATAACCAGCAGTGAGCTTCAACAAATAATTTAAATTCTTTGCTTGGGCACAATTACAACAATGGAATAAAAATAACGGCGCGTTTACTTCCATTCCGCGACTTTAATGAGTTGGAGGAAGGAAAAGAGGGAGGTCTTTATATTCCGCTGTTCTGTAATTAGAGCGGAGTTGTGTTGTTTCTTTCATTTTCTCTCTAACATGTAGAATATTTATTCACATCATTTTTGTTTGAGGAACCGATAGTTTAACGGCGTGAAGTAAAAACAACGCTAAAATTTGGAATCTTTAAATTACTAAAACGGAGGGAGGGGGATTTCTTGATAGTTCTAACCGTTTGCATTCTATGCAAGAAATGTCTGCTTTAAGTTGTGTTAATGGGATTGTTTTGCTTAAGTAGGTTTAGTTTCCTATACTTATTCTTTTAATGCAGTCAAATTGGTTAATAAATGAGTATTTAGTTTTCTTCTTTTCTTAAATGATGTAATTAAGGATTTAATCGAGAGCAAGTACTATGCAGTATCTTTTTACATTCTTAAAAGCAAACATTGTAAATTTTCAATTGCAAAACTTTTAGTGAAATGTAAAACCCTTTTTCTTCGTCAATGTAAACTTTGTTAAGAATTATGGTTGTTTGAGGAAAAAACGGCAATCAAATAATTATTGAACGTAATATTTATGCACATTTCAGCTCAAATCCGCAGCGCAAATTTTAAGGAAATATTACACTTACGGTACTTATTAAGAATAATTACCAATGTCATAGCAGTATTGAATGTTATTAATTAAAGACACTTTAATTTTACTGAAACTTATAAGACATATAAGAAACCTGTATGTATTATAATTTTGTTCATTTATATGCTCAAACGAAAATGTAGTTGAAAAACACAGCTTTTGTCCTTTGTAGGCACCTTAACGCATTTTTAAATGTAAGTACATAAAGGGAAAAACTAGTAAGAAGAAGTAATGTACTGTACAGCTTGCCACCTTTAACATGACGTAAACTTCCACTAAACTGCGTCTTTTCCTGTGTGGTCTTATTCCCTTTGAGTTCTTACTAATCTCTTCGTGCTGAAATCTGAGATAGTGCATCCACCAAGTTCTTACAAATCTAAGAAAATTACGCATATAAACACTGGAATTGTGTCAGGTCATGTGGATATTCAAAAGGTGTCATGCCTAAATCCCTCTCTTTCTTTCATTGAAGAGAAATCCCCGAGCGGAAAAAATATAAACAAATAAAAGTGTCCCATAAAATGTTTTAAAATTTAAGGCGAAGTTGAGTCGACGCAAATACGTTGTTTCCAGTTGACTAAGACTTCATTTATTGTTCGTCACTCCTAAGGGGTATGTCGTCAGCTTGAAGCAACATCATCCATCAAGTTCATCTTGATGTAATCAGTGCATAAACCAAACATTTACTTCTTCTTAAAAAGTTCTTTTTTTTAATTATCCTGTTCTTTTTAAGACGAAATTAAACTTCGTAGTTTTTTTCTCTCGTGGCATGAATTTGCTTTTCACTATTTTGCGCCATAATCTTTTTTATTATTACTATACGTTTACTGTATCAAACAATATGGCTTATTAACGCTATAAAATAATTCATCTATTAACGCATTAGGGTCAGTTGGAGTAATTGTAAACGCTTTTTCAATGTTTTTACTTTTGACCTTTCCCTACCTCTTGAATGAAGTCAGAGATAAAATTGTGAGCATTGTAGCCACTACTGTACTTCTTGTGAGTAAATGTCTGCAAAAGTTTTGACTTTATGACTATTTGTTAGCAAATGAGCTCGTGTTTACAATCACTCCAGTGTGTTTACAATTACCCCAGAGATCTGGGGTAATTGTAAACAGTGATTTATTTTCGAATAAGATTGACGCAAATGGAAAATTGTTTCATACACAGTCTGTTTGAAGGCTTAAGAAGTTCCGGAGCAATGGTTCTCAATCTGCGGCCAACAGGCCGCATGTGGTCTGCTGAGTTATGTTACGAGTCGGCTCAGATCATTTAACGAGAAATATCTTGCAAAAAATCAAGTAATGCGACACAAATAAAAATATAAATGCTTTCAGAGGATCTTCGGAATTATTTTCGTTGCATTGTTTTGAATGTGACTGGCTTTTTATGTTCCCAAGAACATTTAAGTTAAATAAACATCAGATTTTAACTTTGTTCTTCAATCTCCGACTTTTATATTAATTAAATTGCAACAGAATCTAAGTGCAATATTTAAAAATATAAATTTGAGATAAAATATACGAGAAAATCAATAAGATTAATGATTAAGATTAGCTTATTTATGGAGATAAGCTTCAAAATTGGATTTCAATTTGCATATATTTTCAACGCATACTAGGTATAGTCCATGCCGATTCAGGCAAGAGTGTAACCCTCATAGTCTCAAAAGTTTTTGAAACGAACATATGTTTAAATGTTTAAATTTGGGGCACAATAAAATACAAATATATTTTTGTTTAGATGACGTAATTCAATAAAGATTGAAAATTAAAAAAAAAGGAAAGTAGGGTTTTGAGATAGGGAAAATGTGCTAACTTTTGAAGGAATTTTCAGATTCGAAAGGTTTTTTTTTTTTTTTTTTTTGCATTCGAAAGATCTTACCGTGGTCATCTCATTTTTTGGTTTGAACAATTTTTCGTTCAATTTTGAACAGTTCAAAAAATTTTAACACAGGGCCTATGGGCAAAAATAAGACAAATTATATGAACTCTGTGCATAAGATCCAAGTTCCTATGAACACGTTTATTCTAAGAAGCTCCCGGCGTGAAATATTTTTTCATTTGAACAATTTTTGCTCATTTTTGAACAGTTCAAAAAAATTAACATAGCGCCTACGTGAAAATGGCAATGCTATATAAATCCTGATCTAACAGACAGATCTTGCACTGTTCGGAGAATAGAGCACTTTAAAGTTTTGTCGAAAATCGCGAGTCAAAAATCGCCATCTTTTGCAGCCTGTATCTCCTACAAGGAATTGTTTTGAGCAAAACAAAGACATACTTATGTCTTACATTGTCCTGAATTTTAACATATGTTCAATTCAAAAAACTCTGAGACCATACAGGTAAGATTTTATTCTTTACCTGCCTGAATTGACATGGACTATGCCACTAATTAATTAAATTTTAAAAATTAAATTTTCGATTGAGAAGGAGCTTTACGTGTGTGACTGATATTCTGCTAAATGTCCATCTCATAAAGCCGGATAACTGTACCTTTAAAGCAGCCGTCGGATTGGCTTACACACATTCAAATATCGGCCAGATACTGGATATTCGATTCTTTCTGGGGGTGAGGGGACCAGTTCCGTTTGCCCATCCCCGTCACTGCTTCTCAGCACGTATATATGTATACACACATGTATATAAGCTTATAATCATTCAAAAACTACACCTTTACATTTAATCTCCTGTCTTAGAGCGTAGTTTTGAAGAGTATGGTTGCTGCTTGTAACGCGTAAGGATTCTACTAAATATTACTATTTGTGTTTGAACACATTGAATCCTCCTTGTATATCAAAGACATCAATGCATATTTGAATGGAATGCTACTTATAAAGCAGCAAAGATTATCAAGTAATGCAGCGGGAATAAAGATCATCTCTATACCAGCTTTAGTTCATCATTTCGGTAATAATATTTATTTCTCGATATCTACACTTTCATCTAAAACGCGCGCTATTGCCAGAGTCAGCATAAGACTTCATATATATTCCACTGACAGCCACAACGTTTTCTAGCCCCTCCTCCTCCCGCCCAGCCACGCCTAATAATTCTCTTTCGAAGTGCAGGTTTGTGGTGGGGGGAGCGATCCATTTATGGTCATAAGAAACGGAATGTTGCCATAACCCACGAACGGCATTCCATTTCTCATTGCAGCCGGCCCATTACAGATGCTCGGCGCGTGTCCCACCGGGGGTGGATGGAAGGATGTAGGAGGTGGGGATGGGCTGTAAACACTCCAGGAGCTATTATTTGATCCGGCGGGAGTCATACTGGGCAGTTCTTGCTTCGAGTGCATAAAAGGTCATTTATGATATCGATCTTTATCTACTGATGTTTCTAGTCAGTCATGGGGGGACATGATATTAGTTGTTTGAGGTATGTGAATCGGAACTTTTGATGGGAATCCTAAATTATTTTCGAATGTTATAATCAGTCAGACAGTATTTTACTTTTTTCACAATGATGATGCTTAGGTTTTCAGCATGTAATGAAACGTTGTACTTTTTTTCCTTTCTTCATGCTTAGGACGGTAACTGGGAATTAATATTTTCAATCGCAATAGGCATCTCTTCGAGTGAGTAATATATGACACTGCCCTTCATGAACTGATATTATTTGCTCATTGGGCGGGGGGGTACATGATATTAGTTACTTGAAGCTTAAAAATGCAACACAAATTTTAAAACAAAATTCTTGTTCCCTTAAATAATTGTGTTTAGATTTTACAATTCTTTAAGAAAACAGGAATTCCCTTTAAATAACTGAATTTTAAAAAAAAAAAAAAAAAAAAAAAGATTGTTTTTGGAGCTCTGTAGCTATAAGAGTTTCCTATTGTTTCCTTGTGCGCAAACGGTGTTTTCACACATCATTAACCGTGTTAATTTCAATGCGTGTTTAATCTTCCACGAATGTTTATTACCTTATTCAGTTTTATATCTTGTTTAAATTTCTGAAAAAGGTTGCACAGTTTCCTTTCTTTTTACTTCCTAAGAAAGAGGCTGAAGCAGTCAACTTTATACTGCGAAAAATGTAAATTTGATAAATTCGTTTTAAAACAGCAAACAAAGCAGCTAATCTCTATTTATAGAAAAAAACGTCCTCATTCAAAATGTGACGATCTATTTACGTTCACAGTTACGCCAACCAAATCGGTTGAAAACTTATTTCCCTAATCTCCAAACTAAATTATGAAACTTTCAACACAGCGTAATTGAACTACGTGCTCACTCTTTTGAACTCATCGCGCGATCACGCTTCTGTAGCTGGGAGAACAACACCCCTGCGAGATATGGTATTACCTCCAGCGAGGAACGTGCCGCCACGTGCTGTTTTACGATCGAAAGGTGGAATGTCGTGTGTGTAGAAAGCCGTTCTATAATCTGATAACTTCTGAAGAGGGAAAGAGCGAGAGATACAGAGAAGGAGAGAGATTTGCTCCTCAACAATCTTCGTTTACGCTGCAGTTTAAGATGCGAATGATCGCTGAAAGACAGAAAATAATTTGATGCTTGTATCTAGATGCACATTAATAATTTGAATGCAGTGTTTCAAAGCATGCCCAAACGTTACTCTAGAAATTCCCACTATAGAATAGGCTACATCAAAACAAGCAATTCCAAGTCTAATTGTAACTATGACCTAAATAAACTGCAAATAATGGCAATTATTCCACTTTTCAGACAGTCCTCACTAAAATAACTAGGATACAAACTAAGACTTGATATTTATTAAAAAATATTTTTATGCATTTATCTGATTTTTAGCACGTTTTTTGTATTTTTATTTTCATGTAATATTATTATTTTGATTCTTATTTTGATGTTATTTGAATATATTGATTCTTACATTGACTTGTTTACTTTTATCACTTTTTTTTGCACTTAAATTTGAATTTTTGTTCTTCTCTTTTTTATATTAATACTGTTTTATTTTGTTCGTTATGCATCATCATATTTCATGTTATTTATTCATTTATTTATTCGAGGAATATTCAAAAACTGTCGCAATATTATTAAAACTACATTTCTAATAAGAGTGATTTATAGCGAAATCAAAAAAAAATAAAGCAGGAAACTAACTCAAAATTGACGAAACGCTTCATTAAAACCTACAAATAAATACTTGAAAATGCCTTTTTTTTGCGTCATTAAAGTTCCTTACTGAATTGCGTGCTAAAATTATTTATTTATTTCTGGAGAAGCGGTTGATATCAATTAATGCACCAATTAACATTGTTTTATATCATCAAGCAGTTAATGATGATCGAGAAAAAGTTATTTATAATTGAGGTAAACGATAATTATTTTTCTATTTTTAAAATTGCAGAATAAAAATAATGTCGTTAAATAAAATTACCCGTTTTTGATCACTCCCTTGATTTTTTAACGTTTCCAAAAAAAAAAAGTTCTAACTCCAAATAATACAGGCCACATGTACAGTGAAGCCCAGCTATAACGAACCCTCAACGGACCGACTTCGGAGGTCGCTATAACCGAGGGTTCGCTGTATCCGATTTTGCAAATAAAAGTGCTAACTGACTAAGATACTTCTATATAATAAACATATTTGTAACAATAATCCGGGTAGAGGAGTAATATATTATTTTTAAATATGTTTTTAATAATAAACAAACAAATATAAAAATTTACCTTATTATTGATCAATATTATTAAAAAATATATGTATTTTTGGCTGTAATCTTTTGGATTTTACATACACCATAGTAAAAAATAGTGTTCGACTAGACTGGAACACAAATGGCAAAGAAGGCTGCTGAGATAAAGCGTATAAAAGATTTAAAATTTTAGATCTCTATAGCCGATTTTCTAACGTTTAATGATCGTTATAAACGTTTAAAAATACATTAATGACATACGGTTTCAGTTGGGACCATTTGAAAGCTTCGTTACAATCGGGGTATATTCCGGGTTCGGCATAGCAAGGATCCACTGTATTTCCGAAATACATATTAATCTTTTCATTAAAAAACATATGTAGAAAAAGTAAAATAGGCTATCACGCTTCGTTGAAAATATTTTGCAAAAAATTGACACGGCGAACAAAAATTACCGACTATTTTTGGGGCATAATGTTAATTTTTAAACCTTGTTTTTTTTCTAAATTTAACTATCCGATAAATATTTATTACGTCGAAAAGAATTTTAGAAAAATTGTCACAAAGAAAAAATTACAATTTCCACTTAGCTTTTAATTTGCTTTTTTTTAGCCTACTTTCCCGTAAAGGTCTTTAAAAAAATTACGGACGAAAGCTTAATGTGTCCTGAAAATATCGTTAAAAATTAAGAAAAGTCAAAAATAAGTGAAATAGTTAAATAAAGATTGAAATATAAAACAATTGAAAGTTGTATTTAGAGATTGGGAAATTCTGCATTTGTCTGTCTACATTTCCCCCCCCCCCCCGATATTTTTTGATGGAAATAGTGATTAAAAATATTTCTTTTTCTAATGCGCTACTGTTGACTTCTGCCAATTGCAGAACTATTGCGTTCCCGATAGATTGATACCATCTTTTTCTCTTTCAAGCGGCAACACAATGAATGTGGTACCATCGCCGCATGATAATTTTGGCATCCGGTTTCTCCACCGGAAAGGCCGCGCACTCTGTTGATGCGAAATTGCACAAGGAATTGAGGTTAGTTCAGAGCATCCAAGCCAAATGTCTACTCAAGGGATCTTTTACACGCCACATAATCATACGACATGGGCACAGACGATTTTCTTGACGAGGATATATCATTTCCATATTTTACTTTTTGATTTAAACTTTTACTTCGTTCAATTTTTAACATATCTAAAATTTGAAACCATAGCGCCTACGGAGAAATATAAAACAAATATTATAAATCCTGGACATAATAACCAAGTTTCTTTAAACTGCTTTATTCGAAGGAGCTCTCAAAGTGAAATATTTTTTTCATTTGAAAAATTTTTGTTCAGTCTTAAACAGTTCAAAAACATTCAACATTACCGCCTCCGAGGAAATTTCAATCCTATATAAATTCCGATGTGACAGACGGATTTGTTTGCAACTAACCTTATCGGACGGATCTTATGACGAAGAACATGTAAAGATACAAAGTTCATTCAGAAAAAAACGAGCCTATTTTGCCATGAAATTTTATGAGCTGGATTTTTAAGGATATTTCTGAGTGAATTAGATGAATAAATGGTTTAGTGAAAGAATGAATGAGGAATTAATGAGTGAAATAATGAATGAATGAATTATTTTTTTATGAATAAATGAATTTACGAAGGAAGGCATGAATGAATGAGTGAGAGAATAAATGAATGAATGAATCAATGAATGTGTATTATTGTTCAAAAAGGTGTTGTTGAAATAATTAAACTAAAGGAAAAAGAGAGACAGATAACAACATAATAAATTTGATGGCGGTGTATACGGGAAAGTAGGCTCATTCAGTTCTAGATCATTTTGTTCCTTATTAGAGGTGTGTATTTTTCCCCCATGAAAATAAGATATCAACTCATATTGTATTTGAAATATTTTTGGGACAATTTAAAAACGGATATAAACCATAACAAAGGGATCATTTATAAATGATGGCAAGCTTTGAGGGAGGGGACTGGGTAAGAATAAATGTAAAAAATCACACTTTGGTATCTATAACATGCAGAGTAAAGTTCGTTGCTTCTTTCTCCAAAAGCTTTAATCTGGAAACTGGGCTTCTTCAGGGAGAAGTTAGTAGCTGCACTTTGTTTAATATAAATGTTAATGATCTAGTTTCATCACTTAATTCTATACCAGGTATAACATGCTTATCATTTGCAGAAGATTTGGTAATCTGGACCCAGGCACCAAAAAATGTTGTTATACATGTTATTCGTCGTTTAAATAAGGCCATGCATGTGCTCTCGAATTGGTGTGAAGAAAATAATATGGCTGTAAACTAGGGATGTAACGAATAGCGGTTTGGCCGAATACCGAATATTCGGCCCTTCCTTCTAGGCCGAAGCCGAATATTCGACCATAAACCGCTAAGCCGAAGCCGAAGTATTTAAAGTCAAACACCAATTTCACACATTAATCTATGATGTAAGATTTAATTATGTTTGTGAAGAATCTAAAAGTACCTCAAATTAATGTATTTTTTGTATTGTTTTGACTGTAATAAAACTGAAAATTTCACCCACTAGTGGAATAGAAACGATAATATAAGCATTAGCATTATTTTACTAATTATTTAATTCAAATTAAAGAAATACTATTGCTTAGTGAACTTTTACCTTGCTCAAAATAGTTTTATGCAGATAGTTTAAAAGTTATTAGGAGTTAATGTTTTTATTTTATGGGTTTTTTACATACCTATTTTTAAAATATACATTAAAATTGAATGCATTTAACTGAAATATATTTTTATTTTCAAAAACCTCAAAAATTTCTGCGATTGTAATACTCATGATATATTATAAGCATTTTACACATCTCTCTTACCAAATAGTTACATTAAATCAGTCTACCCAAACAAAGGCTGACTTCAACTTTGTTAATAATAACAAATTAAAATCCATCATAACTAACTATTGCCAGCTTTTGGGAGCAAATACTAAGTATAAAATACAATATTATAACTTTAAAATCTGTTTTTGTTCAGTCAAACCTAAAAGCAATGTTTAAAGAAAGTAGTGTTGTTCTAAATTATTTTTATTTAGTCAAACTATATACACTAATGTATTCTTTTGCAACACATATAATACAATTTTAAATCTTTAAAATCTACTAATGTCTTTATTTTTTGTACATTTGTACTGTAGCAGAACTATTCGCCCGAATAGTCCATCGATATTCAGCCAAGCCGATTTAGATCTTACCAAATATTCGGCCAATTCATTGACTATTCGGCCAAAGGTCCGAATAGGCCGTATACCGAATAGTGGCCGAATACGGGGCCGAATCCGTTACATCCTTACTGAAAACCTAGGAAAGACAGCTTCACAGTCTTTTTCACTACCCCATGAGTCTTTCTGTCCAGAGTTAAATCACCAAGGCTCTTCGATTGACAACACATACTGATTCACCTATCTGGGAGTGACTTTTAAAAAAACATTAAGTTGGAAACTCCATGTTGAAAGGCTTACCGAACGTACTGCAAATAGAATGAGTGTGATTTAGCTCTTAGCAGGAGGTACTTAGGGATGCCGGGCGGTCCACACTTAACGCTATTTTTAATACTTTTATTCTGCCTTTAATATTGTATTGTTGTGAAGCTCTGATCACAGCCCTACAAACTGTGGTCAATAGATTGGAAGTGTTGCAAAACCAGGCTCTACGCTTGATCACAGGAGCTGTAAAGTCCACTCCTCCATGTATGTGCCCTCCCAAGATATTATGAAAATGAGGGCCTTTTTTCTCTATGAAAGGCTTCTACGGATAGAGGATCCCTACTGGAGGGGCTATGTGACCAAGCTAAGGAATTTAAAAACTCATGGATTTATTCAAAAAGTCCCTTATATTAAGAAAGATCTTGTGATTGCAGGTGATATACAACCACTTACGACGCCCAGAAATTCCTAGGAAATGATCAATGTTTATATGAAGTTGGCTTTCGTTAAAAATTATCCATAGAAAGAGATCACCAAGTGTGTTGAAATGTCTTGCCTTAAAAATCATTGCAGTCAGATATACACCTTCTCAGTGGCTGCACATTTTTACTGATGGCTCATAGTTTGACTGTCATCTTAATGTAGGGGCTGGTGTTTTCTCAAATATATTTTCATTCTATACCCGTGCGGGCTATATTGGTACCTTCTTGGATGGGGAAGTTGTGGTGATATGTATAGGCTTAAAACAACTATTGGCTATTCATTGCGAGTTTGAAAGAGCAGTCATTCTTTCTGATTTTCTGGCAGCTATACAATCAATTAGCACCGTTAATTATCCGTCAACGCCTGAAATATGCCAAAGCTAAGAATACTTGAGAACTCTCACTTTAAAGTGGAAGAAAATTGTTCTCCAGTGGGTGCCCGGCCATTGTGGCCTTTATGGCAATGAACAGGCAGTAAATTTTGGACTAGAAATGGACAGGGACCATCTGATTTTTGTCGAGCTCTTCGATGTTCAACGGAAGATACGCTCCTTAGGCGATGGCTTCTCTCTTTTGTTATGTGTTCTATTGTTATTTGTTTACAACTTTAGCTCTCTGTAACTTTTGCCTAGCCATTGGAAATAAAAAAACGATATCTATAGCAACATTTAAAATCAGCTAATAACATTTGTTTTGAACTTTTATTTTTATTTTTATAATTTGAAGGCAAAGTTTCATTGGTTTTCTTTTAATGCTGCATAAGGTTTAAATTTACTTCTAAATTAAAAGTTTAAAAGAAAATCTTCTTAGGCATTTACATTTTTAAGACCAAAAAGCTAAAGTCATTTTTCAGAATTCGAATATATACATATATTCCAACAAAATTTTTTTACTGTTGTACAAATTACCTTTTTATTATAAACCTAATTTTATTTTATGCAAATTATGTAAACAATGAGTATTATTGTTATGCTCACAAATGTGACTAAAAGTTCAAAAACAAAATTAGAAACATGATCTATATTGTTAGGGCTTTATGTCCGAACTAGAACACTGCAAGTACATATACTTCTCTATCTCTTCTCTACTAATAATAAAGCAGCAAGTATGTGTGTGTGTCTGTCTGTCTGTCTGCCTGTGTCCGGCGTAGGGCCTAGACCGTCCAGCGGATTTTCATGAAATTTGGCACGGAATTTAAAAACTCAACCCAAATTAATTTGGAACATGGGGGTGTGCACCTCGGAGAGTTTTTTCTGAAATTCGAATTTGTTCTTCTTTTATTTAATTTATAGCCGAAAGTTTCATAAAATAGTCATTTTCTATGGGAAGGAATTATCCCATCGCTTCGAGCTTGATACCGTTGAAAAGCGCGTAAAAAACTACCCCGGAAGAAGTTTCGCTCTGCGTGCGAAAATTCGGATCCTCTAAATTACCTAGAAAAGAAGTTATAAGCATTTTTCTCTGCAGTTCGAAATTATTTTTTTCACGGTAATTAATTTTAATTTTAATTGTTACCATGCCCGACTGACTATTAATCCTTATTTCTTTTAACGAATTAAAATTTATTGCTTGCGGTTTTTAGCATTTCGACGAGCAGCCGATTTTTAGCCTACTTTCCCGTAAAAGTAAAAAAAATAATAATAAAGCATGAAAGAAGGCTTAATGTATCGTGAAAACATCGTTAGAAATCAAGAAAAGTCAAAAATAAATTAAGTAATTAAATAAAGATTGAAAAATAAAAAAAAATGAAAGTAGGGTTTTGAGATGGAGAAAAAGTGTGTCTGTCGGTCTGTCGGTCTGTCCGTCGGTCTGTCTGTCGGTCTGCCCCCCCTAATAACTTTTGAACGAATTGTCCGATTCGAAAAATTCTTTTTGCATTCGAAAGATCTCGGCGAGGACATCTCATTTCCATATGATTTGAACGATTTTTTGTTCAATTTTAAACAGTTCAAAAAATTTTAACATTAGCGCCTATGGGTGAAAATGAAGCAAATTATGTAAACTCTATGTACAAGATCCAAGTTCCAATGAACAAGCTCACTGGAAGAAGTTCTTGGCGTGAAATATTGATTTGAACAATTTTTGTTCATTTTTGAACAGTTCAAAAAAAAAAAAAAATTAACATAGTGCCTACGGGGAAATTTCAATCCTATATAAATCCTGATCTAACGGGCCGATTTGCTTGGAACTAACTTTATCGGAAAGCTCTTATGACGTAGAACATGTACAGATAAAAAGTTCATAAAGAACTATCGAGCCTATTTTCTTATGAAATTTTTTGATCGGGATTTTCAAGGATATTTTTGAATTAATGAAAGATTAAATGAATAAACAAAATAATGAATGAATAAATGAGTGAATAAATACATGAATGACTGAATAAATGAATGATTGAACAAATCAGTATTAACCGTTGAAAAAAGCATATTTGAAGCAATTAAGAACTAAAGCTAAACGAGAAAGAGAGAGAGATAGCTAGATTATAAATTCAAAGCTGGTGTATACGGGAAAGTAGGCTCGTATAGTTCTAGACGGAACTTCTTGTTAATTTATCTATTTCTTTTTCTGGATTTTGATTATTAGGTCTTGATTATTAAACGATTTTTTTAAAACGAATTAAAATTTATTTCCTGCGGCTCACAGGCGATCACAGCTTTATTTTGATTTCCTTATTTTGACATGTATTTTACGGGACCATTTTCCATACTGTACAGGAGTTTTTAAGAGAAATGTTATCCTCTATAGCGATTTTTGTTATTCCAGCTTATTATTACTATTTATACTTTCATTTATTTATTTTTTTTTTCGACAGTGAATTAGCACATATGTTATTTTCCTATTTGAGCTCGGATGAAAGGTTTATTCCGCTTTCAAAGCTTTGCTTGCTGCTGTTTATTTCTGCAAGCTACAAAATTTCGTTTTTCTGTTTTAAGCCGGGTCCAGACGCTACGTTTTGCACAACCTTTTGTCTGCGCAGTTCAACACGTTGCAGATAAAACGTTGCGTGTAGATTGGAAAAGTGCGCAGTTTTGAGTTCGGTGCGAAGACTGTACAGTTGCAGCGATAACTGAGCTAGAAAGCATAGATGTCTTTGAACTGTGCAGACAAATCGGCACATGTAGACGGTAGCATCCTTTACGATTCATTTTGTTTCTCAGTTTGAATTCGTCAGGCGACAATGGCTGACTTTCGGCGATGTTCTCGGGAGTTTCTCGCAGAATTTATTGCATTATGCGAAATTTTCCCATGCATTTGGCGTGTCAAATCCAAGGAGTATAGCGACAGAGATAAAAAAAGGGAGGCTTATGAGAGCTTAGTGGAAAAATTCAAAGAAATTGATGCAACCGTAAACAGAGAAACAGTTGTAAATAACTAATCCTTTGAGAAGTGTTTACGGTAAAGAATTGGCAAAAGTTAATAAATCGATTCGATCTGGGGTTGGAGACGAAATCTACAAGCCATCTCTCTGGTATTTTGATTTGTTACTTTTCCTAAATGATCAGGAAACACCAAGGCAGTCTAGGAATACCACGAATGAAAATAAAAAGACTGCAGTTGTCGAACCACCAGAACAGGCAACAAAAAAACATTTATTTTATGTAATCATTTGACCACTTTGAACGCCGGGTACTTCTGAGACGTTTCAGTCTTTTTTTTAAACATGACACCATGCCAAAACTGATCAGAGTAGTACCTCTTTTATGACGATATCGCACAAAATTGAGTGAAATATACAGATATCTCTGCACCATGTAGACGCATAAAAAACTGCAACGTTTTCATTAGGTCCTAAGACCGCGCAGACAAAAGGTTGTACAAAACGTAGCATCTGGACCCGGCTTTAATGTCACTAAATAATAGATAAAAATTCATTATACTAAAAAAAATTATTAATTAAAACTATTATAATTTATTATAATCGTCCTTTTTGTGGGTACTTGAACTAAACAAACAAAATGCGTTTTCTTTCAAATATTTCCTTTTTTGTTTTGTTTCGTTTCTTTCTTTCCTTTTTCCTTTTTTATTGTGTGTTTTGTAAAAAAAATGCCTAAATGTGTAGGATCTCTGGTTGATTGCCGTGGGCAGCTAATTTTAATTATGTGGAATGCTATACATTTTAATAAAATAACATAATTTACACCTAAAAAAGTTATCACTATATACACAATGGCAAACCGAATGGTCTTTTCATTTTTTAACACGGGCATAGCCGTGCGGGTACCGCTAGTATGTAATATAGCATGACATGTGATAAAGAGGGGTAAGGGGTATATTGGAGCGTGACAAAAGGGGCAAAGGGGGGGTCAAATATATTGAAAAAAAGGTGGGACATCATTTATGAACGGTCCCATAGTTATTTTTTACTAAACCAAATATAACAACATATTAATTTAAGAGCAAATTCCATTTTTTGAACAGTGGATTAAGTAACGTTTAAATTTTGTATGCTGGCTTCTGAAACATTTTCAGAAAATTTAATGTTTGAACTAGAAAAAAACTAAATTAATTTTATAATCCCATTTTCGCTCAGTATTTTTTTAATAATTAATAAACTTTTGCGAAAGTTAAATGAGAAATACTACCGTCTTTATCAAAAAAAAAAAAAAAACATGCCTTAAATATTTACCTTTTGGCAATCAACCTCTTTTTAAAATATTTATTTCATACCAAGTGTATAGTCCATTTTATTTTTTTATTTCTTGTTATTTCTAGTTAGTAAGTTCTAGTTAGTAAGTTAGTCAAGTACACGGCCCATTGAAGAAGAGGAAATGTTGCAGAAAAAATTTCTGCTTAGGAGGGCAGCTCTTAGAAATTTGTTTACAGAAAATTTAACGAAGAATATGAAGCATACCCTCGTAAGATTTATTATTACCTCCTTGAATACTTTTTCCTAGTATGAGCACCCTCTCAGAAACGCATGCTCAAATCTCACGAATTTTTCGTCGTATTTGACGAAATGGCTTCGTGAAAAATGCTCCGAGTAAACTTTGCGTCATATTGCGGAAATTTGTGTAGTAATTTGTTAAGCCACGTGATCGCGTGAGGAAATAATCGTTATAAATGACGAAATTTTCTTGACGATTGAAGAATCGTCGAAAATTAAGATTATATTTTTGAGAGTGCATGGTCATAAAAAGAATTGCTAATTACAATTATTGTTCTAAGTTTGAAATATTTTTCAGAAAACAAAGCTAAATACAAGGTAAAACAAGTTCTTAATAAACCATTCCAACATTTTTGGATTCAAAACGCAAATTATATTTCCTTTTGTGATAGGTGTAAAAAATGTCTATATACCTGGTTACATGACAAGAGTTGCGACAAAATGTCTGTCAAACGTATTGAAATAGAAATGAAACTTTCAATCACGGTAATGTAGGGATGTCTGTGACCATAATGGAAGTCATTGATTTCAATTTCTAACCCTGAGAAATCGATGTAATGGATCCGAGAGTAATGGGTGGGTTATGCAACAAATGGAGTAAAGTCATTGAGCTTGACAAGTTCTCCCAAGAGATCTTGGAACAAGTTGTAAGATAAGCACAGGACATGTAATGAGAAAAGAGTGAATTCCAAAAATGATGAAATCGGGGTCTTTTTGTTCTTTTTTAAGGAGGTAAGTTCACGATTTCGGCCACATTTCGCATTTTTAAAAAGTTTCAACTTTTAGGCTTCTCATAATTATTATATTTTTGTTTAGCAACCCTCGAAGTGTGTTTAACAAGTTTTTAACAAACTTTATCACTTGTTAAACGCCTGAAGCCACATACACTAAAACTTAAATTTCTTTTAAATGACTTTTTCGGGAAAAAAATAAAGCTTCTTTAGCTTTCTTTTTTCCCCAAAAAAGGTTTTTTCAGGAAATATTAATATGTAGAGTGACACTTCGCATCACAACTAATGAAAAAATATGAAAAATTTAAAAGTTTAGAAATAATTTAGAGCGTTTTTTTAAAAAAAATAAACTTTGGACATTTTGGTGTTTTTGAGGCAAAACACGTGCAATAGCACATATATTTTCATATTTTTCTTAAATATTTTTTTACATAAAATTAAATAGTAGTACTTTCCACTAAGGGGAATGGAGATTTTCGTTGCCTCTGAGCTTCATTAATTGATGCATAAACATTTAGTGTATTGACTTAGTTTAATTTAATAATAAAATTGTGCTAATATTTTAGCTTAAATACTGACAATATTTTATGCCATGTATTTGTTCAAAATAAAAGTCGAAATTATTGAAATTTAAAATGTTTTTATTGTAAAACTAAAATCGTATTGACTGAAATGTCGTATTAGCCAAATTTTGTAACGTACAGAAATTTATTTGAAGTAATCTATTAAGTGAGTTTGTTTTGCAGTATTGCATCACAATATAAATTACGTTCAGTGCTCTTTTTCCAATCTTTGCATAAAACACTTGCTGACAGCCAGGTACTGTCTGGGAATGAGGAGCCTACATGCATTCTATAGCATCAAAAGGGTAAAGCTTTTGCAAGTAGGTTTCGGAAATATCTTTAACATTACATTGCCCAGGCCGTTTTGAAACATTTCTAAACTTCCATTTTACACCAAGTTGCTAATAATTACAATAAAACTATCAGTCACATTAAAACTTTCAGTCACCGTGTATTAGAAAAAACCAATGCAATGGAAAGTTGCACTATAATTAGTAACAAATTATGTAAAATGGAAGCTTCGAAACAGTGAAAATGACTGGTCTGGGCAAAATCTAGTGTTAATACTCACTTATTTTTTCGTTCATGTCGAAGATGTCCCTTAAAAGAGGTACCGCTATTCTCATTTACAATAAATATTTTTCGAAAGGCATGCATATCCCATGTTTTTTTAGTAGTATTTTAAAACTAATTAATGTGCACATATTTGTATTCTGAAAATGCTAAAAGGATTGGGATTTACATTCATTGAGAAAAAGCGATTAAAATAGTAGAAACGCAGATATAAGGTTATTTAATGCATATATAGGCTATTTAATGCATTCTACTATTAAAAAAGCTACTTTGAGAAGGAAAAATGAAGAGATCTAGGTCTCTTATAACTCAACTAAACACTACAATTTGACTCCAATAATAAAAAGAGACCAATTACATAAACACTTTGTTGAATACATAAAATTCAACAAAGTTTGTTCATGACGATAAAAAATGGATTTAGAAAACTTTTTCCAACAACTTGTCATAGCCATGACAGCCCAGTTTAACCAACTCGATTAAACCCGGAAAGAAATGCTCCCCATTTCTTTTGCTTAAAACTTTGTCTAACATTCTAAAATTTTGTCATTCCACAGTCGGCCCATCTTGTAGAGAACTATCTTGACAAGAAATTAATGGCTTACGAAAAAGGTACAGCTATCGTGAAAAATGATTTGGACTCTTCATGTACTTGGGACGATGCCAAAACGAATAAATTTCCATCAAAAAATAAGCGAGGGGGTACGACATAATTTTTCGGTTTTTTTAGTCCTCAGGCGAAGATATCTTTCGACAACAGACCTACGTCAAATATGCTTTCAAGGCAACGTATTGCAAAAGACATTTATTTCTTCATGTAAGAGAAATATTTAGGCAATACGCAAATAACGAACACATTTTTACTTCAAACGGATATTTTTTCTAACAACTCACTTCCGTAAAAAAAAATGTACCTAATAATATAGATAAATTATACGCATAAACGTGAATAATTTCTCAATAATTATAAAATTTTATCTACATACCAAATAATTTCTTTATTATTGTGAAATGTTTTAAAGAAAAAGCAGTTAGGGTTTTTTTAAAGTAAAATATACCCAAAATTTTTGCATTTTCAGATTTTGTGCAAAACCAACAGCTTTCCAGTTCCTGAAAACGTTTTTTTCTTAATTTATAACTCAATCCCATTATTCCTCCTCAAATAAAAGACAACAAATAATACTCAACATTATACGAATACAAAACACGGTTAATGGTTTAATGCGTATTCATAAATTTATCATTTGCTTTAGTGCTGCTTTTGAAATTGACAAATGAAACATTTATCTTACTGTTATGCATTCACATTAAAGGCGATGGAGGCTTTTTGTCTGCGTCGTAATGGACTGTTGCTATGATTATCAAACTAACAGATAAAACGTAAGTCTCTGATAGTGCAATCAACAAATCACGGTCGCCAAGAAAGAAGGCACGTTTAATGACGAATAAAAAAACTCCCAATTAGTCACTACGATTATGTAGTTGTCAATTTATGTAGAACCAATAAAGCACTCTGAAAGGTTTCGTCTGTGTTGCTTGTAGCTTTTGTGCTTGGTACGAACACACCCTAATAGAATTATTATTAAATAGGACGAAATTGGTAAGAAAACTTTAAGTTTAGGAGAAATTATGAACATTTAAAAATAGTTTAACTAAAAATATGTCAATTATTTCATAACAAATATTTTCTTAAAAATCAAATTCTCTTTTTTCTTATACTTTAGCTTTCTTATCATTTCTTACACTTTATTAAATTGAAACATGTGTTTTGGCATATTTTTTGTTAACTAAACGATATCGTTTCCTTTTGCTCTTATTTTTTTGCAATTAATTGCAAACGATTGTAAAAAAAAAAAAAAAAAAAACATAACATATTGATTGTTAATCTTATTTATCCCTCTGAAAAAAAGCAAATAAATAAATAAAAACCTTGAATTATATATTTTGAACTTGTTTTATTAAATTTACTGGCACGAAATTTCAAAACAACTTTTTATTTACCTGAGGAAGATACTTTGCAAAACTTTGAGATTTTCCGTTCGGATTTTTTCATCCATGCTTACGATAAATAAAACCCCTTTTTTTTTCTTGGATGTTTTCTGGAGGAAAAAGGAACTTATCGTTCCACAGAGAGTCTACTAATTTTGTTTTTAATTTTTTCTCCACTTTTATTTTGTTATTTTATTCTATTTTTATTTGGAAAACAAAATCATGTAATATCGAAATGAATATCAACGTTTCTACCCAAGATACAATTTTGTTTGTGATCAATGAACTAAAGTTAATGTAGATTAGAATTATATTTTGTGAAAAATATGAGGATTGTCAAAATTTATTTTTTAAATGTAATAAATGATCATTAAAATATTTTTTACAACAAGTACGCTTTTTTTTTAACTATTATATCTGAAGTGCATCATCATATTGAATTCTTCACGAGTTTAATCCTAAACAGTATTATTTTAAAGATTTTCGCTTAATAATTTAATGCAGTACATTTTTTGTTTTAGCATGAAAAATTAGGATTTAAAAAAAAAAAAGATGTACTGTAAGAAATATTATGGTAACAAGCTTTTGCTTGAAACGCAATATTATAGCTTATAAGCAGAAAGCTCACTCAATTTGAAAACGAAATTTTATGTCGATGTCACCTTACGCCTATTCAGCTTTTGCTATCAGTCTCAATGACACTTGTCGCTTCGCTTTTGCGCACAACATTATTAACTTTTCTTGCCAAAAATATTGTATGAGCATTGGAGAAAAATAATTAAGTGAATAAAATTATTATGCATATATATAGCATTAAAAACAAATAACTCTTTCAAACCAGTTTTTAGCCTACTTTCCCGTAAAAGTAAAAAATAATAATAATAAAGCATGAAAGAAGGCTTAATGGTATCGTGAAAATATCGTTAGAAATCAAGAAAAGTCAAAAATAAGTTAAGTAATTAAATAAAGATTGAAAAAATAAAAAATTTGAAAGTAGGGTTTTAAGATGGGGAAAAAGTGTGTCGGTCGGTCTGTCTGTCTGTCGGTCTGTCCCCCCCCCCCACGAATAACTTTTGAACGAATTGTCCGATTGGAAAAATTCTTTTTGCATTCGAAAGATCTCGGCGAGGACATCTCATTTCCATATGATTTGAACGATTTTTTGTTCAATTTTAAACAGTTCAAAAAATTTTAACATTAGCGCCTATGGGTGAAAATGAAGCAAATTATGTAAACTCTGGGTACAAGATATAAGTTCCCATGAACAAGCTCACTGGAAGAAGTTCTTGGCGTGAAATATTGATTTGAACAATTTTTGTTCATTTTTGAACAGTTCAAAAAAAATTAACATACCGCATATGGGGAAATTTCAATCCTATATAATTTCTGATCTAACGCACCGATTTGCTTAGAACAAACTTCATCGGAAAGCTCTTATGACGTAGAACATGTACAAATAGCAAGTTCATCCAGAAATAACGAGCCTATTTTCCTATGAAATTTTTTGATCGGGATTTTCAAGAATATTTTTTAATTAATGAATGATTAAATGAATAAGCAAAAGAATGAATGAATAAATGAGTGAATAAATACATGAATGACTTAATAAATAATGATTGAATGAATATGTATTAACCGTTGAAAAAGGTATATATGAAGCAATTAAGAACTAAAGCTAAGCGAGAAAGACAGAGAGAGAGATAGCTAGATTATAAATTTGAATTCGGTGTATACGGGAGAGTAGGCTCGTATAGTTCTAGACGGAACTTCTTGTTTAAATTCAGTTTCGATTTTAAAACATTAAATCTTTGTATACGTTCGCTTGGGCCCGTAAAACTAACCCGAGAAAGATTATTTAAGATGAGCAAACTTTATAAGAACGAGCCAATCGTATATCAGTAAATCCATCACGTGATCGAGACCTCGAAAGATTATACAAAGACAGTTTCGCTGAAATTTCTGGGTATTCACGATGTACAAGTTGTATTATAGACTGTGATGTTTTGCGTTGTCTTCGTTCTGTGCTGTTTATTTTGCGTTGTCGCTAATTCTACTTGTTTTTAAAACAAGAAGTTGTTTTGTAAAAATGAGACTGCAAATAAACAAAGGATTGGTTGATAGACTCGGCCTACGACTTGCATTGGCTTTCAGACAGACATTCTATTAAATGAACTGCTGCTTGTAACTGTAATATTATATATATATATATATATATATATATTTCAAAACTAACTAGTTTTTGATGCAAAAATAATTTATTATTTTATTTATTTTATTTTATTTTTTTTTTTTTTTTGCTTCCGACAGTCAAACTTTTGTTGTTGTTGTTCCATCTTTACATTTATGTTTCTCATAAAGTGAACTTTAACTTTCAATTGCTGCAATTACATATGTGCTTCATCTTTACAGTAGTATGATTCATAGCGCTTGCATTTTCCTCTGCACGTGTAAATAAAACAACTCTAATTTTTTTTCGTTGCATGGAAAACGCATATTCATGACTAGGAATTTTAATTTTCCAGAAAACATTCATACACATTTGCTAAACTTCCTTGCATTTCCATAACATCTTTTAATAAGCAAAAACTGAAATTTTTTCATCGGTATTTCAAGAGGCAAAATTTAACGTTTTCCACCGAAGCCATTCAATTTATTGCTCTTCACTCTTGTATCGCGCTATTTCAGCATATTTTAGAATAGAAAGCACTTGTTGCTTTGGGACGCATAGTAAAATTCTTACTCCTCCAAAGAGTTTTACGCCGAAAACGATAAAATGTCAATGAACTGCTTCGGCGTTTAAAATACGAGCGGGCGGGTCGCTTCTAATATTGTGTATCCTCAGCAGATTTTTCCACGAAGTAAAGATGCGATTTAATTTGGCTTGGGGCTTTGAGAGCAGTTCTCAAAGAGACATAAATAGAAAGAAGCAGAGCACACAAAATCCTAAGTTTCACGCTAATGCCCTGAGGATTGGACCGACATAAATTTATTGCATAATGATCTTGATGTGAAACTCGTTTCTTAAAAAACGTTGCCACTTTTGTCATTTTACTGAAATCGATTGAGATAAAGTTGAAGATAAAGACGAATGCTTTGCAAAATATATATATGAGTAAGTACTTAATATTAACAATTTTATAAAATATTACTATATACAGGGTGCTTATAATATATTATCCTCTAAATGGTTCCAATATTTTATTATATATCTTCCAACAATAAGTATCTTTGGTTTTTCAGAGTGTCTACAGATTTTAAAAAGTAAAAATTTAGTGACCTTTTAGTGATTCGTCGGATATTGATTTTGCCGGATATTGGATATTTGGTATTCTTTTGCTTGACTTATCCGGACCGGATATCCCGCTCTCTAGTTTCAATTTGATACATATTCGTAGACATTTCCACAGCTTCGAAGTACGTACAAAGTGCTTAATTTACATGTATAGTTTCAAAAAACATTTACTATAATATAATTAAATGCTGAAAATCAAATTTGACAGGCAAATGACCGGATATTTCGTGCAGTGACCGGATTTAATTCCATATACTTAAAGATCTGTCAGATATTTGATTGTGTGGGGATCGGTCCTGTTGGACGGAGAACGTTTACAAATACAAAAGTGACGACCAGCAACAGGCTCAGGGCCCAGCTAGGCTGGCCCCCTAGTCTATTTAGCAGTCCCCATTGAACATCAAGAGCTTTCTTAAGAGTTTTTACCCCATTGCAATTAACAGTCGCTTCTGGTAAACTATTCCAACTACCTACAACCCTAATGATGTAGTAATTTTTCCTAATTTCAAGATTAGCCTGAGATTTGAAAAGCTTAAAACAAACAATTACAAAGAAAAAAATAGCACCAATTTTTATTTGCAAGTTCAATTTATATAATTAAAAGACCACTTTGAATCTTATTCCTAAGCTGAGAAGGATAACACAGCAGGCAGGGGGAAAAAAGTTGTTATGCTGCTTAAACCAAATCATGAATCAACCGGGTTAGAAAAGATCAAATTACATTTGTCTCCTCTTTAAAACGATTAAATAGCAGATACCTCTTAACGTTAAGCGGCTTTGCAATGAATTTTTTTTTTTTTAACTTTCACGTTTCTTGTTTCCGTATTCCTTCCCAACGGGTTCACATCGTTAAGTCTTTGTTTGCTTACGTTTATTGATTAGGCATTCAGAAGTGGGTTGTTACAGCTGTAGGTGGTTTTTTCCCGCTGCATCCGGCATGATCTCCGTTATTTACTTTCTTACAACTTGCTGAATATCTTCTTTTTTTTTTGTATAAAAGATTATCTCGGTTGAATAACTCAAAAGATACCGTGAAATAAGCACCACGAGGAAAAGGTAACATTTTAAGTGGAAAGAAATGTTTTTTAATGGAAAATAAAGATTCGAAGCAAATTTTGTTGAGCAATGTTTTTTTATACATCGCGTTTTTATAAGTCATTTTTATTTGTGAAAATTATGGAAAAGTGCTTAATAAAAACTTTTAGCTCAGCATTTTCTTTATAGAAGCATCATCGACCTTTTAAAAAAGTTAATGCGCTTAATTTTTCGTCGTACGGATGAAGCTAATTTATAGGAGATACGCATTGTTTTTTCTGAATATTTTATTTTGAATGTAACTAGTATATACATTTCTAACTTCTAATGTAATAATCAAATATGAGTAACGCAATAAATTTGGTATGTGTGAATCATGGATTAAAAACGAAAATATTAATATATATACTTAATACAATAATGTTATGCGCTTAGGCTTGGATGGCCATAGGAAAAACCGAGAAATTCCTCTGCGCGCCTTCTTTTTTCTTACAGAAAATACGAGCTTTTGTTATTCCTTCTGTTTCTAAAGGATATTTTACAATACTGGAGGAATTATGTTTTTGCAAAATATGAGTAATTTTTCAGCAGGTTTTATCATATCCTTTTCCTTATTGCCTTATAAAACGATTTTTTTAATCATCTTAAAGGCAATGAGCGCTAATTTCTTTCGGAAACACTCTGCTTCCCTATGTGTGGTCTGTTTGGCGTCTCAGACAATGCCTGAATTCAGAGTAGAGGTTTTATCATATCCTTTTCCTTATTGCCTTATAAAACGATTTTTTTAATCATCTTAAAGGCAATGAGCGCTAATTTCTTTCGGAAACACTCTGCTTCCCTATGTGTGGTCTGTTTGGCGTCTCAGACAATGCCTGAATTCAGAGTAGAAGATTAAAGTTGATCCACTACTCAAAGGAGCGGATACAGAACTTTAGATTTGAGAAGGGGACAATTTTTTCGTAATTTTAAGTATCTCTCAGAAAGTTTGCTCCATAGGGGGAGGGAGAAATGAAGTTTTAGTTCGTTTTTCATATAATCTTTATTATCAACTGGCTCGCAGAGGGGCTGTAATTGCCCTCATTGACTCCCCCCTGTACCCATATCTGACTATTATTACTATGAGGGACTCTTCCACTATGAGGGAAATGGAACCGACAACAGTAATCATACCTAAGAACAGTGATATGATTTTAGGAGGTTAAAGCAGTGAATCATAATATTTTAACGATTTAATGGGTGGAGAAAGTATGGACGATGACAAGCTCGCACTCGGCAAAAAATGCGAAATAAACTGAATTACTTTATACAAACACTGCCTTAATCATTATTTGTTATTATCGGTAATTTTACTTATATTACATATACCTATATACTTAACACTGTTCGTAATATGTTTTGCTGAAAAGAAAACGAATCTCATTACCGGCTCACTATACTGGCACGTACAGCAAGCATAAAATTTTACTGCTTTTTACAACAGCTTGCCTTTATATTACTTCATTTTCCCAGCATGTATGCCTCTGTTTTAAAATTTCGTTTTGGGATACAACACATTTTCGCTTGAAGACATTAATAATTTAAACTCACTAATTTACGACGCAATGCAAAATTTATGGAATTGATTTGATATCCATTTTACGGTAACTAATACTACTGCTTGTGTAGTAGTTGAGAAGTTACTTAACAGCTGACGCTGCTAAAATCATTATTTCTTCATTTATTGTTAACTAGTTCGGTAGCCTGCACTACTAATTCTACTAACAATATGTTTTTTGATATAAAAGATCAGCTAGGTATTCTGAATAACTATTTCTTTCCACAAAAAAATAAGGTAGTAAAAAAAATCGAGACTCAAAGAACTATCATGTATTAAATCAATTTTAGACCATAAATGTCTTATTTTGTTTAATTACCAGTACATTTTATCATTCAATATTGTTATATTTGAAAACTACAAACTACGGGACTACATAGTATTTGGATATTTTGTATTCACAGAACTTTCTCTTGAAATGGTCTCGAGGGACCAGATCTGAAGAGGACATTGTCGATTATTAAGTACTCTGATTACTGTTTTTTTCTGTGAGCCTACATTTTTTAATAAAAACTTGGCGGTACTCAGGAATGCCAAAAAGTTATCGAATATATTGGTTGATACTCGCATAATTTTTTATTATAAAAATTGCGCACGTTAATTACTTTGCAATGAAAATTATGTTTACTGACTTATGTTTTCAACAAGTTCGGAAACAATTTTGCTACATTGCAGAAGCGAAAGTGAATGTATAATTTGCGACAAAACTCTACTGACATTCATACGGAAGACAATAAAACTAAATATGAGTGCAGAAAAAAAAAACATAGTTGTAAACATGTGCCTGATATTTAGCCTTGTTGGATTAAATCCGGACTCACTTCAGAACTATATAAATCCTGCGTCATTAATCATGTGCAATTCTTTTCTAAGAAAGCTGAACTGATTTTAACTATAAATATGTCGAACTTTGCGTTTTATAGACATTCCTATCGAAATAAACCTAAAAGAATCTCACATACAGTGGGTCGAAAATCACTGAATCTCACTCCTCACTTCTTTCGAATATTTTGTGGATATACGAATGGCATCTGTGAAAACGAAACTGTAAGTTTTGGTCTGTATTCTGATGTTGTTGTGTTACTCAGGATGCTTTTAAAGAATCATTCAACTCAGCTCCTGTGACTTTTTTCATTTTTGCTTATTTATTTGTTTATCTTTGGCCATGTGCAGGAGATTATGCTTTATCTATTGAAGTAATAAGTTAAAAAGAGGAAAAATATTATATTTTAAATCAATGATACCTAACGATCAGGTAAGAAATGTAAGACATTCGGGTTGCCAACCGAAATATTGAATACTTCTTGGTAAGTTAAAGTTGGCGCACCAGATAGTCTAACCTTTCCGTACAGTTTATAAGAAATAAAAGTTGATTGCGTTGGTGCAGCAGTACATTCATCACTTAGATTTAAAAAATCTTTCATACTCAGCATAATACCGTTTCATAAATTTTCTTATTATATAATTTTAACTTTCCAGGGATTTTACCAGTAGAGATTGATATGGTTATTTCTAACCTTTTCGTTTATAGTACACAAACTCAAATGAATGCTTCGTAAAATTAATGTAAATGACATATATTCGTTAAATACTGCTACAAGCTTAATTGCTGAAATTCCTGCTGAGAAACGGGCTATAAAATAAACAATTTTGCTTTAATAAGCACCATTTACTAGAGCATTTCAAATGCCCCGTTTAAACGTTCACCATGAAGTAGAAAACTTCTCTAAATGAGTCTCCCCAATTTACTATTATTAGGTCGAACTAACAAGTCTTGTTTAGCTGTAATAGAAATTATAGGAATAAATTGAACTGCTTTACTTCCGCCAGGCAGCTGCAACAATTTAAAATTAGTTAATTTTCCTTTGCTGTTTATGCGAACAAGACGCTCTATTAACTCCATTTTGTAAAGTCGTTCAAAACTATTCTAATTTAGTCGATGATTCCAAAATCTTCCGCCTCAACATGTTGCAAAACTAAATGTGTTGTATTCTACTAAAACATGTTTAGAAATATGAACTAAATTTTAAAATTTTTGGTATCTAAATGTTTCTGATTTTAATATTCATAAATAATTGTTTCCCATTAACTCTCGTCAAACATGCATTCATGGATAATGATTTATTCTAATTTTTACAGATAATTACCCAATTAATTGTTAAAATAAATTGAAATGTTAATTGAATCGTAAATTACAAGCATATTTCTGCAATTCTAATTCCCATCCTGTGCATCACTATTCACTGATTCTCAGCGATTAAGGATTACAGTTAAAGATTCTACAAATACTTTTGCAATTAAGTTTGACTAGCGCGACCATTTTGCCCAATGGATATTTTAGTATCAGGTCTGTCTGACGTTATTTCAAAAGTTTATCTAGTCATTTAATTTCCTCCTAGATATTGGTTAACTACTAATGAGTAATGTTGAAATTTAATTAAAATCAAAGTAAGTTGAAAAGGCTGATCCATGTTTTAAAGAAATATCCTTAAATATGATACAGGAGAATTTTTTTAGCGTTCAGGACATGGATAGTGAATAGTTGCGCGAAAATTATCAAAAATTAGAATGGATGTTTTTTAAAGATGTTTAAATGTTTTATGTTGTGTGATGACAACTATACCTAGTTGCCAGCATTGACTACGACCAGGTTTAATTTTTTTGATGATGCCAACCAGCGACTTATATCGCTCGACTGATACAATAATTACGAAGACATAAGAATTCATCAAATGTTTAAGTGTGCTTCCGACGAGAAACAAACGAAACTTACGAAATTTGATTATTTGTAATTTTGCAAAAAATGTATTCAGTATTCACTGATATAACAATATTAAATACTATTTCTCATTAGTCCTATAAGTGCTAGTATACCAACAACGAAAATTTAAATGTCTAGATTTTTGCCCACTCGTATTTGAGTATTTGAGCCACGTTTGATAATTTATCTTTATTTAATAGGACCTTTATATTCCAGTTTTACTCGACAATAAGGCATAAAAATATATTAGTGAACACTAGTTTACAAACCACAGCTGTGTGTTCAATAATCAGATGCTAAAACTTGATACAGCTAGATCATATTAGTACAAAAGGCTTTATATCTGATAAAAATTGATTATTTTGATATTCTAGATACACTCTTCGTAACTATCCATTATTACTGTTATTCTTTCCGGCATGGGACTTCAACTCCCAGCTCTAAACACATTGGAAAATAAATCCAGAACAATGTAATGCATTATGTTATTAGAATATCATAAGTCAAACTATGTAAACATAAATATCGAAATTCCGGAAAATAGGAACGAGTAAACGTGCAAAAGTAGAAGTTACTCAATAGGCCGTTAACTTGTTTTAAAGCTCTAAACTAGCGCCATGAAAAAGCCGTAGATGACTAAGTAATTATTTTGGTTCTTAACAGCAAACTACACCATCACTCTTGCCCTATACCTAGACAAAATATTCCCATGTAAAAATACACCTATAAAAATTCCTGTGTAAACTATGTTCTATAATTGTAAAAATACTCCATAATGTAGAATTGCATAATGCTTATTTAATGTAGAAGTGCTGTTCATTTCGCCTAAAATTTATCGGAAAAATATTGAATGCAAAAACTGAAATAATACTTATATTGTGTAATGTTATGAAAAAATATACTACCGAGAAACTTTAAGTTTTTTAGAAACTGTTAAAAGAAAAAAAAAGCTTATACGAATTTTTTTCTTTGTATTTTAAACAAAAAGTAATCTCCTTTTTTTCCACTTTTAAAAATATTAACTGAGGAGAATTTTCTTCGCACACAAGTCAGAAGTGGTCACATAAAGAAGATCAAAATACACTACACAGTCTTAGCATTTTTTTAAAACTAATTTTAGAGCACTTTTCGTGAACGAAGTACATAATTTTTTATCCAACAGTCACTTTAAAAGAAATTTCCACCTCTCCTAAGAATGTGTACGTGAATGGCAGAAGCACGTGTCCTAAAAATAACATCAGTCTCAATTATCTTGACAGTTTCATGTCGCCCGAACATCTTTGCTTTTTATGGCTTTTTAAAGAAATTATGTAAGGGTATCTTTTTGTTTCTGAAACAAAACATGTATCGTGTACGTACTAGTAAAATTGATCTTTGCTACTGTGTTATGTTTTTTATTGTCGAAGCTTATGTACAAATGAGTGTCTGTTGCAGCTAAAAAATTTATTAAGTATAATTTTCTGTAGCAGTAATGAGGGGAAGAAAAGTATAGTTTTGCTTGTTTTCTGTGACAAGGGAACAAATTAAGTCGAATATATCTGTACCTGAGTGCCATAGTTTTTGCAATGAAGTTAAAAAATTAACATTTTTAGTAGCATAATACTAAACTTTTCCATGCGAATCTTAGAATGAAGATGCCCGACGGGTGCTTTATAAAAGTTCGGAACCCTCATGTAGCTAGCGACGTTGTCGTCGGCACTCTTTATCTCTATTAGGTACACTCGGAAAAAATTAAAAATGGATTTAAGATAATATGGCTCTCAGGTACAAATGTATTAAACAAGAAGTTCGTGAAGAACCAAGTAAATCTAAATTTCCTTGAACCAACACCGCTTATATATATATATATATTTATATATATAATCAGTTTTGGTATTTAACAGGGTGGGGCAGAAGTAATGAACTGATTTTGACGGGGTATTAAAAAAAACTAATACAATTTGACACTTGGCACTTTTCTCATTTTGATCTGTATTTAATCCCATTTTTTACATTAAGTTTTGAATACCACTTTAGCAAGATGGCGGCCTTCAGCCCTAATACACTGATGCAGTCCATTTCTAAAGTTTTCGGAAACTTTTCTGCACATGTAAAGGTGTATGGCGGATATTTCCTCGATAATTCGGTCCTTCAAATCTTCTAAAGTATGGGGAATTTTCTCCTTCAAATTACCCCACACAAAAAAGAAAAAACCTAGGGAGCGTAACACGCGGGATGTTGAAATGCACACAAAGATGCAGTCTATTCTATCTGCGTGGAAAAATAGACAGCATTAGTATATCGTTGCAAAAGGCCACCGTCTTGATGAAGTGGTATTCAACACTTAATTTTAAAATTGGATTATATACAGATCAAAATAAAAAGAGTTTTAAGCCTCAAATTGCATTATTTTTTTTTTATACCCCTTCAAAACCGAGTTGCTATTTTGACTCCGCCCTGTATAAATAAATAAATATATGTGTGTATATATATATATATATATATGTATGTGTGTGTGTGTGTTATGCCTGTGACAGCATAACACAGAATTCAAATTTTGACCATTAACCGGTACATAACGTTTACTGTACCTCCAGAATTCATAATGAGTATATGTTGAGTCCGTCCCTCAACGTACAACAAGTTGATCTTTTAAAACACATCCCTATTTACACTAGCCACCCCAATGCTACGGTCTTTTATGTTTTCCTCATGATCTAGAGATTTTACTATATTCTTAGCAATTTGAGGTGCGAAAAAGAACAAGAGCTGGGGGAGGGTATTTTCGGTGTTAAATAAGATGTACACATAACGTGAGATATCTTTAAATAACACTTATTTCCCAATTGCCTTTAAGGAACAGGAAAAGCTAACAGGTTACTTTATATATATATATATATATATATATATATATATATATATATATATATATAATTTGTGAGGATTGCTTTATAATAACTATTTAACTACTATCTAGGTGTATTTTTACACAAAATTTATCGGATTTTATCCAAATTTTTGCATTACTATTAAAGTCATTTTAACGCAGCCAATATCTGTAGCACCAACTAAGAGGTACTTCTGAAGACTAAAGTTAATTAGAAATGATTTAAGGTCAGTTCTAGCCAAGGAAAATCAGTTCTAGCCAGCTCTACCCAGAGAGCAAAGATAAATAAGGATTGAATATGAAACAAAATAACCATGTTGATAGGCCCAAACATCCTTTTGTTTTGTTGAAACTTAGCTATATCAAGCATACTTAAAAGTTGTCATTCGTTTAAATGTTTCATTCTTTTCATCTCCAAATGAATGTTTAAATTTTATTATTTGGCATATTTGCTGCAATCTAAGGAGTTTATTTCTCAACTCTGCGTTCGCGAACCGAAATGTGATAATTTTCAATTTAAATAAATCTCGCAAACACATTACTAAGTCTTTTATTACTAGAGCTACCTAGTTATTTTAACAAAGAAATATTTAAAAGACATTGTGGCAGAAATTACTAAAATGTCTCCAACACTGTTTAACTTATATTGAAATAGATTTTCATTACATTAAACCTGTTGCATTCCTGGAAGTTCCAACATTTTAAATGGTAATGCATGTAGGTCTTTGTGATGCTTGGTAAAATTTAGTGTAATATGATCCGGTTTTACGAATTTTGAAATGATGCGTTTGAATTGTCACAACACATTTTCAACTTTGAATAGTTTGAATAAATTATAAAACGAGAAGAGCATTATTATCTTTTGTTACATTAAAAATGTATGATAAAATAATAAATGATTACGGAAGTTAAACTATGTAACACAACTCTTAAAACTTAAAAATAAATCAAAATTTCAAAATTAAAATTTGTTACCAAAAGAAAAAGTTAGTTATTTTTTAAAAAATCATATCATGAAGATTCTAAATGTTAGAATTATTTAGAATAAAATTACTTCTGATTTACTTTAAAGTAGTATTTTAAATCAATCCATAAGGAAAACAAGACATTAAAGTCCCATGTTATAGCAGTCAGAGGGCTCATATGTCTTTGAACGCAATTTCAAGCTGAAAACGAAATGTAAGTGCAAATAAAAAGATAAATAAGCTAGGTTAAATTCCAAATTAATATATTAAAAATCCCAATAAACAAAATAATGATATTTGAAGATAAATATTTATTGTTGAGGACTCAAATGAAAAAACTGTTTGATCGTCCGAGCAAAGAACAATCACTGTGAAATTATACTGTAATTTATTAACCATTTATTTTTGCTGAGGAAGGCTATAATTGTTAAAAATGTAAGAAAAACATCAGTTACAAAGAAAACCATTTCAGAAGTAAAAGCAAAGGTATAAATTACCGCGGGAAGCATCAAAATGGCACAAAAATCTGCATTAAGAAAAAGTTCTCAAAGAAAGTTTCTAACAACAAAGAGGCAAATTGTCATGACGGAAATAAATAAATAACAATTATAAATCAAAGTAAATTCCACTACTCGAAGAAATTGAGGATTAAAACTCTTCATTCTTAGAGAAATTTTGAGACCTAAACGAAAAAGAAGTTAATAATGCAAATATATACATATATATATATTGCTATTATGGGAAAAACTACGTATAATGAGTGAGAATGTATTATAAATAATAAATAAAGTACATTTGTGTTAACTAAAGGTAAAAACAACGTTTGTACAGTACACACTTTGCACTCACGTGTTTCGAGTTACAGGGAAATCCATTTTCAAGTCAAGCTTGGAAATTTTTTTCTAACATTTTTCTCCTATAAACTCACTTCTTGGAACTAAAAAGTGGGTTCTCGTGACCCCAAAACACGTGGCTTTACTTTTTTTTTTGCTAGTTTTTGCTTTATTGAAGTTACTGTTTACTTCAGAAGAGTATTATCTGTAGATGGAAAACAATAATTTTTCCTCACAAAAAGTTTTTTTTTTTTTGTGAATAATTCTCACGAACCAGAGCAGAAGCTATAATATTCAAAGTGATCTTTGTGCAAAAACACTTACTTCATATTTTTTCACTTATAGTCTCTGCTAGCAAAATAAAAGTTTACACCATAAGGAAATTCGCGATTTTCTCGTACGCATTCTCCCAAAAGGAAAACAAAGTGAAACGAAAAAAATAAGTGGAAAAAGTACCGTGTGAGCATTTCTTGGCATGTCTTTTCAACAAAGCAGCAGAGTAAACCAAATATGAACAAAGAGCGCCAACTGAAAAAAAAATACATTTCCAAAATGTGGAAAACTATGTTTTCCTAAAATATCACCCGCCAATTGCAAGTAGAAAAGAGTGGAAGCAGAGAGCAAAAGTAATAGACGAGAAATAAAAAAAGAAGAAAAAGAAAATAGAGGAAAGAAGAGACTACATTTCGGAACAAAGGTTGTTACAAAATTTATAGCCCCATCCCAGCGTGAAAGTTGCTTCAAGGCTCCTGGCGTAAAAAAGCACAACAGGAGAAAGTAAGTTTTAGCACATATACTCAAGCCCCAACAATTTCGTAATACATACATTTCTTATTTAAGTAAAGGAATGCGTTTAGCCCTTTCTGTTTCCTACTCTGAGAGGTGTATTTGTTTACAACTGTAATACAACGCTTCCAAATGTAATTAATACGAATTGTCACGGAAATAAGTTTAAAATAGCCTAAGTTAAAAATATAGATAATGAATCAGAAAATATTTTCGTACGTTTTCTTTACAGGAGGAGCAGTGCAAAAAGATACAGTTCATGCATAATATGTGCTACAAGTGAAATAAATTAAATAACTAACTAGATGGTAAATCATTCACACTGATGAGAAATAATTGAAATATTTAAATAAAACAAACTGTGGTCAAACAAAAAACTAAAATGTCTAAAAAATGCCTAAACGTTCGAGGATAAAAAATTTAACGAATTACGACAGAATTTTAACTTCTGAACGACTTTTAGTATATTTTAATAGATATAGTATAAGCACCTAATACATGCAAAAATCCTTGTTTTGAACCTTCTTTTTTCCCATAAAATTTAAGTGTTCTGCATCATCCGCTATACCGGAAAATCCATAAATTTTTTTACTTTATTTATGGTTAAAATAGCTTTAAATTTCGAGCGATTGATATTGGAGATGTTACGAAGATATACCTTAAAGGACAAAAAATCAACGCCTATTTTTCCAAAATCTTGTGTAAAAGGGTTAAACAAAGAAAAAAGAAAAAGAAAAAAACTTTGAAGACAAACGAGTGTTGAACATTCAAGTAAGAAGTCATCATGTATATGTTTCAAAAATATTTAATTACGCACCGCTAGGGCTCCCAAAGTGGGAGCCGCGGCATCCTGCAGTGCCACATTGAATTATGGGAAATTCCACAAGTCGCTGACGCTAACAAATATTTGATGCGAAACAAACAACAATGTGCAATGTTTAGAATGAAAGTAATACTTTCGTGAATTTTGATTATGATTTATAATCATTATTTCATTATATCACTTTCTTCTAACATTCCCTTCGAAATATTGCAAATATGTATTATATGTGTACACAGCACTTGAAATCATGGGTCATCAGATGGTTCGATATAATTACTAACCAATTCACACCGCTGCGACATAAAACTCAGTGATCGTTTCCTTTTAACGTGATGTCCTCATTAAACCCTTAACAGTGCTTCACTGCACTCTGGGGTTCCAGAGAGCCTTGGTTGAGAATGAATAAAAAATAATATAATATCTTTAAGAAGATTTCAAAATAGTTTAAATTTAGATCAGTTAATTACTTTAAATAAAACATTCATTTTTTTCTTTCTGATAGAGTTGCGTATTGTCACTCACCTTCGCAGAATTAGTGCACTCCCCAGAAACCGTCATCCATTCTTTCAACTAGCACCAGTGTCGGCGATTGCCATTACCACGTGAAAATTTTGACGCTCAGTTCCCGGATGGCGGCCCTAGATGGGGATACCTGAGCTCTAAATGGTGCGAAACTGCACTAGGAATTATCCGAAAGTATCCCATCCAATTATATACTCAAGAGGTCTTTTAAGAACACGCTGCATAATCATACGACATAAGAGCAGACGATTTTCTGAATTTGGAAAAATCCAGTGACTTGGGCCAGGTTTGACCTTCGATTTTGGGCGTTCGAGGAGTGTACCTTACCACTAAGCCACCCTGCCGGCAGAACATACAACTTGTGGCATTAAAAAAAAGATAGCCTAAAAATATTAAATTTTATTAGGCCTAAAAAATTTAATATTTTTGAACATATATGTAATACGTTCGGGATTCATATTTGCGTTGTGTGAGTTTTGTAAATTGGTCTTTTATTTGTTCCACTCACAATGTCGAGGAGGAACATTTTATGAAATTATAACGTGCCTGCCATACTATTTAGTTTCTTAGATATCCGTCATGAAACAGCTTGTACGTACAATAGCTACATTTACATTAAAAGTAAAATATTTTTACAAATGGGCTGAGTTTTTGCTAAGAATTTTAAGATTTGAAATCTTTGTTTGACAAAGAATTAAAATGGTACGTGTTTAAAATACTTATCTAGAAGTAAAACACATCCAGGTATTTAGGAAATACAACATCCGACATGAGCAGCGAAACGCACTTAAAATCGGAAACATGTAGACAGAGAATTTGGAATTCGAAGTGATTAGAGCTTTATTACGCGCACATTAAAACTTGAAATAATAGGTACATTAACTTTGCAAACCGAGGTAATGGTCAAAATATGGCTTGGCTTTCCAAGCTACAAAACTCGCCTTATATGATATTTTAGCCTGAATAATTAATTATCCAAACTTCCTCTTCACCGTGCGATAAATTTGTGCTCGCTGCATATGAATATTTGCACCTGCTTTGTTATGAAATAAATTAGAATAAAATAGTCTAAATCGCGTCAAGTCAAGTTTACGAGTAAAATTATGACATTTTCATCCACACCATGCGTAAATGAATGATGGAATTAATCTGTCGAATTTATTGCTATTCCATTTGCTAACGTCTGGATTGTAGGGAGTTATTGTGAAATATTTGTTTTTGAATTCATTAATAATAGATATCAAATGAGATTTCATAAAAGGGAAATTAAATTCAAAATTTAATTACTTTTTTTACCCACAATTTTCTGTGCTTCTTAGCGTCAATTTTAAGATGGTTGCAAATTTATCACTAAAATAGTTGAGCTCAGAAATTATTACCTATTATTCGAAGGTAGAGCGTAGTGATTCTGCTGCAAATAGAGAAATATGCTTCACATTTAATTTATTTTTGGCAATAGCAAGTAAACAAAATGTTACAACATATTTTAATGGATTAAAATATTTGTGGGTGATTTATTCTCTTCAAGCACTGAATTAGCCCCAAGAACTCCATCCTAATAATCTTTACTATAATAACATAAAATTGATTTTAAAAACCTCACATTAATTATTTAGGAATTACTGTTTAGTTTTTCAATTAAATCCGTAACAAAATTAAACCCTCAGAAGGTCAAAACTAAAATCACGCTGTAGTTTGACTAATAGCATACTGGACATTCGATCCAAAGGATATGCTCGTTAATATTAGTTCTTACAAACAAAAGACACATTTGAACATGGTTATCCTTCACAAAAGCCAAATTGCAGGAAATTAAGAGACCTTAAATAACGATCATATATTGATGAGGTTTTTAATTACCTCATATATTGTAGGAGAATGAAGCACAGAACTTTCCTCAAACATCATTCAACCCCATAAACATTATTATTTTCCCCCCACATAATTTGAAATTTAACTATTTTAAAACAACGGTACAGGCAGTACAAAACCTACTTATTTGTATAACGTGTTTCGAAACTTCGAGGACTTGTGTTTATTTCTTTCTACCTTCATTTATTTTCCCTGTAAAGTTCTTGTTTTTTTCTTTTTATGTTTATTTTAAAATTTTGAACAAATTACTATGCCTTAATGATTAAAAATATAAATCTTAACAGTTTAAGGTTACATGATGGAAATAGGTGAAAACGTCGTCTCCCGAGCATGTCTGGTAAAACAGTATAAACTGTAGTTTCGTCCTGTTGATAGAGGTTGGGAGACTGAGGGAGTAATTCTGTTTAAAACATTTTTTTTTCAAATTCTAAGAGACACTCCATAAAAAACATTAATACCACACTATTGCGCATTTCAATTAAAGTGGTATTGAGTCCACTGTAACTAAGCCCAAAAGCCTTTAAAAAACAGTAATCGATATTTTAAAAATGCAACTTGACCTGTAATTCCGAGAACTAGTGCGTTAAATTTCTTAAAAAATAAATCGTATGCTTAGTTTCAAGGATTATTGGACGCTAATAAGGATTTTTTTTAATTTTATGTTATATTCAAATAATGCATTTAAAACATAAATAAATAAATATACCATTTGAATTCCTTTCCTAAAAATAAAAGTGTTCGCAATCAAGATTTACTGTTAGTTCTTTAATCTTTGTTTATGTAATCAACAGAAACTTTTGCTTCTCGACAAAAACCATTTACTTGTAGTAAGTGACTGTCTTATTAAAACATAACGAAAATATATTAAAATAGCACCTCATAATATTGTCACTTCACGGCAATATTCACAGGATTTTTTTAAGTGCCTATATTCTCTAATTTAAATGTATAGTGTAGCTGGTATGAAGAACGACACTTATCCCAAACGAAGTTTAATGCTCTTGTTGGCACCTGAAACCTAAAACTCCAACAGCAATAATTAAAACGATAGAAGTATCCACATAGTTAAACATCGGGATGTGTGGCAGTCACGCCAAATACCACAAGCATCGTCGAGCTCTTACTGGATTTGGCATTTCATTTAGGTGCTAAATGTTTCCCAACTTGGCGATATATCGCCAATTTAGACCTATATGACGGTTGCGTTCCCGTTTCATATTTTTCCTCTCCATAATTCATATAGTTTCTCACTTTTTTCTGAAAAATCAGAAACACATCATTATCTGTGCTAAAAAAAGCTGAGTATTATTAATAAATGCTTAAATAATGAATATAGTCCTGCTTATTACATGAATGAGGAACTAAATAACTAATTAAATTGTTATGCGTAAGAAAAGGAATTTTACTCGTCCCTACCCTACCGGTCACATGCACCATTAAAAAAAAAAATACCGCTATCTCTTTTTATACAATATACTATGAGGCTTAACATTTACTGATCATTCTTTAAGTTTGGAAACATTCCACCGTAAGATTGCTGGTTATAAGAGTAAGTACATTATAAATCTAAAATGAATTAAAACATAAATTCATGTGCCATAATTTTTTTTGTGTGTGCTAGTAAATACTTTAAAAAAGTGATAAAATATTGAAAACCCACAAAAAAGAAAAGTAAAATGTATACGCTACATTTTTTATGATCCGCAAGGTTTGATACATTAAGTCTACGGCGTTAAAAATAATAAAAAATGCGAAAGTAAGTAGTTTTGGAACATTTTTTTTACGTCACTTTTCCTTTTTTTAGGAAACTTTAATTAAAATGTAGCAAAAAATCCTGAAGTTTGTGTTTAATTTTCCTCTTTGAATTTCCTTCAACGAAGAATTTCTAAGCTTAAAATAAATGAAAGTGTGATGTTCTTATTAAACAATGTAAGATAAAATTAGTTCCTGAAGATTTTTTAAATGGACTATGTCAGAAATTTTAATATAAATCATATTGTTTTAGGCTTTGGTATTAATATGTATTCCTAAATTTTGTACACTTTCAAATTAATGGTACATTCTGTTTCAAACTAATACAAATACCCTTTTTAAAATGAAATTTAGAACAAAACTTCTTTTAACTATTAAGATTGGAATTTTCATATTAGAGGAAATATTTTTTTCTAATTCAGTTCTATATTTCGTTTCTCCTACACTGTAAAAATTCTGCGTCTAGTGGCAACCATTTTTGGTGCTACCGAACACCACTTTTGGCGTTCAGTTGAATGTAAAATTGAAAATCATTCATTTTTTGATGCATTTTAAATTCTTTTAAGTGTCTGCCTCAAAAAATATAGACAGTATAACGTTTCTTACCGCATGAAACCTTGTTAACTCCGTTCCGTGTCGAAATTTCATTGCGATTGCTCATTTCTATAAAAATAGAACAATGAACAATCGTACTGAATTTTTGATGCGTAGATGAGTTAACGATCATCATACGCTAAAAAAACATTCTGCTGTCTGTATTTTTTAGACAGATATTTTAAAGTATGAAAATACATCAAAGATTGAATAATTTTCAAGTTTACATCTGAACACCAAAAATAGTGCTCAGTAACACCAAAAACTTGTAAGTGTACGTTCGTAAGTTTAAAAGTATAAGATGCCACAATTTTAAATGTTCTTAATAAAAAGTGCAGTTGTAGTTAGAATTTGCTGACGAATAACGTCTCACAGCTTGACAGAATAAATTTCAAATATTTTCATTTCAAGTAATAATTTTCCTTCTACATAGAAAAATACAATTTTTTTAAAAAATATGATTTTAGATTAAAAAAACATATTTGCAATATTTTTGACCTGAAGTCAGGGGTAAAGGAGATTTAGTTGAACGAGCTTCCCGTATACTTTCGCAAGCATTTGTAGCAAATATTATTTCCACCTCGACGATATTTTCCAAATTTAAACAGATTTGTTTCGTTTAAAATCATATGATTACATTTTCTAATTTTCTTCTCCTATAATAGTTGTTAAGCAATAACAATTTTTCTTTAAAATGGTGGTGATATACATCATTGTTTACAATCAATTGATCTATTGCATTTTAAACTACACCTTTCTTATGTGCTAAAAAATAGAAATATTTAACACAGGTACTTTAATATTCATTCTTAATTTTCGTTATTAAATGAGTTTCCTTAATTTTTTGAAAAAGTTCACCTTTTTAAATTAATAAGGTCGTGCTTTATGTTTAATTTATTTCTTTTATTTTTGCTGATTCTTTGTTATTTATATGAGTATTTTAGAGTAAAATTCATTGATTAAAAGTAATTGCTACTTTTTTTTGTCTTCCTTGTTAGGAAAAAATAAAGTAATTCGTTGGGAACGGCTCAGAACAATGTATCAATTTGCTTAAAAAAAAACTCTGTGTAAAAAATGTTAAACCTTTTCCCGGTTTTGGGTTAAATAAATTCTAAAGCACCAAGGAAGATCCTTTCCATCCATTTGTTTCAAATGATGCCATCTGAAAAAAAAAAAAAAAAAAACAAACTCAACTGCCTTTCGTTCTGGCGCGAAAATGCGGCTGTTCCCTTTCATGCATAATATATCCCAAACAATCAAAATGCAATTTCTCCCCAACATATTCAGAAAATTAAACACCCTTCGCTCAAAAGCTCATGATCAACATTCAAGCACACACGTCGGAACGAAAAAGGAAGGGGAGTTGGGTTGTCTGGGTAGTAGGATTTAAAGGAGAAAGCGGGAAATAATATACAAAATACTTTCCTCTCGGCTTTCCGCTGTTCGGAGTGACAACTAAACATAAGGAAATTGATTCGCTTAGGAAGAATTTTTAGCTTCACCATGCCGGATTCCCGATATTCTCATGGCGTTGGAGGAGGTATAGAGAGCGTATTATTTTAATCACCGGCCTCGGCAAATTTTATTGAATTTTCTGTATTGATTCGGGAGAAAGCGTAAAGTAAAATAGGTTGTGGACTTCTTTTTCTCATGCTAGAGACACGTGTTGGATGGAAATGATTGTACTGCAGCAACTGTTGATAGTATTTTTATCCGAATCTGACATCAATATTTCAGTAAGGGATCCTCTTTTTTTATTTTCTTTTATGAAATCGGTTTTATTGAAAACTATATTTAATTTAACCATAAAACATGTTACGGAACTAGGAAAAGTAATTGTCGTCGAATGTCCGCCATTCGACGTAGCATTTAATGATAAGTAATTAAAAACTTCAACTTCAGATGCTTAGTTCAAATCGAATATTTTCATTTGCGCTTGTTATACTAAAAAATCTTTTAAAAGTCTTGCGCCAATTTGGAAGTTTTAAATAAGATGAGGATCTTAAGAATTGTTGCCAAATTTTAAAACTACAAATACGGGACATCAGAGGCGCACCGACGGGGAGGAGGGGTAACATGATAGGTCCCCTCTGGAGGCATCGAATATCTGATATCCGACCGACTTTTAAATATCCGGAATCGAACCCAACCACTGCATGAAAAAAACAATTATTTGGCGTGTCAATTTTGATTTTGAAAAATAAATTAATTGGCATATTTGCAAATGTATGTAAATTAAAATCTTATTACATATTTCGAAGCTGCGGGATGTTTAAAAGATGAATAAAATTTACAGGTACTTACAGATTTCAAACATCAGGGAGGGGTATTTGGTACGGACCTGTCACACAAGGATCACTGGATATCCGATATTCGACATAATAAATGTCCTGGTAAGAATACCTGACTTTTGCCGTCACGTATTGAAGTTCTCCGGGACGCTGGGCAAATTTCTCGAACAGCGAGACTGTCCCGTAAAACCCGCGGCATTTGACAATCCCGGTTGAAAGTAAACATTTTGAAAAGAAGGAAATAAAAACCAATGAACGAATTTAAGATAGCAAATATTTATTTTTTTACTATTATTTGTATTCCAGATCGAAAAGTTCGTTTGTATATTAGCGAATTTTTCAATTGTTGCTTGTGTTCCTTTTTTAGCCTACTTTCCCGTAGAAGTATTAAAAAATAATAATAAAGTATGAAAGAAGGCTTTATGTATCGTAAAAATATCGTTAAAAATAAAGAAAAGTCAAAAAATAGATGTAGTAATTAATAAAGATTGAAAAAAAAATTGAAAGTAGGGTTTTGCGATGGGGTAAAATGTGTCTGTCGGTCTGTCAGTCCCCCTTTAATAACTTTTGAAGGAATTGTCCGATTCGAAAGATATTTTTTTCATTCGACAGATCTCGGCGAGGACATCTCATTTATATATTTTTTTGATTTGAACAATTTTTCGTTCATTTTGATCGGTTCTTTTGAACTGATCTTAACAATAGCGTCTATGGGAAAATTATGTAAAATCTGGGCGTAAGATCCAAGTTTCTATGAAGAAGCTTATTGGAAAAAGCGCTCGGTGTGAAATATTTTTTTATTCGAGCAATTTCTGTTCATTTTTTGAAAAGTTCAAAAAAAATAACATATCGCCTACGGAGAAATTTCAATCCTGTATAAATCCGGATTTAACGAACCGATTTGCTTGGAACAAACTTTATCGGAAGGCTCTTATGACGTAGAACATGTACCGATAAGAAGTTCATCCAGAACTAACGAGCGTATTTTCCTATGTAATTTTTTGATTGGGATGTTTAAGGTTATTTTTGAATGAATGAACAAATGAGTGAATAAATGCATGAATAATTGAATGAATGAATGAATGAATAAATGAATGAATGAATAAATGAATGAATGAGTAAATAAATGAATGAATAAATGATTTAATAAATAAATGAATGACTGAATAAAAGAATCAATAAATGAAATGAATGAATATGTATTAACCGTTGAAAAAGTATATTTGAAATAATTAAGAACTAAAGCTGAACGAGAAAGGGAGAGAGAGAAATAGCTAGATTATAAATTTGAAGTTGGTGTATACGGGAAAGTAGAGTCCTATAGTTCTAGACAGAACTTCTTGTTATAATTTTAATAACAATCTAAGTTTAGGTTTTTGTGCTCGTATTCCATTTTTTTATCGCTGTCTTTATAAACAGTTCGCTTTTTGCTTTAGTGAGTTTTGTTGATTGTTGGTTATGTTCCTTCTTTCTAATTCAAATAAGAATTCAAGTTGAGGGGCGAATATTTGGTATTTTCAACTGAGGGAAATTAAAGGAAAAGGAAGGGAGCTACTTGTTTAGCATTTTACTGTAAGCAACTAATGTTCTTATATTTTTGCGCAATATTACTTCCAATCCTTAATTCACAAAAAAAAATCAAATTTATTCTCATTTTCTTTGGAATTATGGAGTGCTACAGCAACTTTCTTTTACTCCCCTATGATAGTATTTTTCGTCAAACTAATATGTGTGTGTGTGTGTGAGTGCAGTTATATGAAAGTTATTTACGATTTAGTTTCTTGAATGTTTTGGACAAAATACTTGTCTTGCAAGGTTATGAAAATTGTAAGCCTCTCAAGGAAATATACGTATCCCTGCCAGAAGAAAGTTTGTTTCAATCATTTGGTGTAAATCTTTCAACACAAAAGGAAGATGCGTTTTTTAAATGCATTCAATATTTGCTTGTATTTTAATAAGAAATCATATAGCTTTTTAAAAAGTGTTGGGGAAAAAGATTAAACTATTTCGAGAAAAAAGTTTGTGAAACATGTGTTTGTCAGAAAAACGTTTGTTTTTGTATACGGAAATGTAAGTTTAAGATTATTTGACTGAAATACCTCAAAAGCAAGGAACAAAGATATAAGAAACTGCTGCTCAAAATTGCAGAAAAAGTAATAAATTAGCATACCTGCTACTAGGTATCTAATAGTGACCTATTTGGCACAAATTACATAGGCCTGAATAAATACATAACGTAAAACCATTTATTTCTCAACATATTTTAAGTGAACGTCCAACCAGGTGAAAAATAAAATGCAGCAAAAATACATAAAATACTTATGACACCACCTGCAACATAATTATAGAAAATTATATTATACAGTAATTGAGTAATAAAAGTGGCACGTCGTCTTGGCAACTCAAAAATTACTTTCAAAAGCGTTCAATTCTTAGCCGCAGAATTTAACCATGGAACATTAAAAACATAAACCTATTTTAAGTATTCATAATTTATCAAATTCAGCAAGCCCATTTATTTCACTTAAAAGAGCTGGTGCATAGCTATTTGGGAAAATTTTATTTCTGTTTCATGGGATTCGTAAGCACGGTTTCGCAAAACCTTTTTGCTTTGCAATGTGGCATTTACGGCAATGTACTGCTATTAATTTGTAGTTAGAGATATGTTTACTGGTGCAATTTCTGATGGGTAATAATTCTAGTGATAGTTTTTGCGGTAGCTCTGGATTAGGGATGAAAAATGGAGATAAATGGCAAGACTATTCTTTTAATTGCAATAAACTACCGAAAAAGAACATATAAATCAAATGAAATTGATAGCAGCTATATGTAAGACTAATGTTTTCTTGAATTATCTCCTAATTAAATTTGAATTTAAATGATATTTAAAAGTAATTTATATCCTTAACATCAATTTCGTGTTTTTTTTTTTTGCTTTAAATTATGTTTTATGTATTTCCAATTTAATTTCACTATGATTTTCCATTCATTTGATTTAAGATCAAGAAGTGGCTACGATACAGAGATGATTCACAAAAGGATATACTTCAATTATTGCACTTCACTAGTGATACGTTCCTTGCACATTTTGTCGTTAGTATCAACTAAAATTCGTCCTTTAAAAGTTCACACGTATTGAATACTTAATGTTATAAAACACGCACGGCGTAAAAAAAGATTTTAAATTTCAGCAAACTTTTAATGATATGTGTAGCTATAAAATCTTCAACCCATTGGAAACCACTTACGTGTTTGAAATTTCATAATTTGCTCTCGAAAAAAGGAATAAAACTGCTTTTTTTTTTCTTTTATATGTTTGATTATTTTACCTTAAATGTGAAAATGCCTATATTTGCCTGAAAAGAGCGTCAAAAATACGTAACATAAAAAATTAATAATCGAATTATTCATACATACTAATGCTGTTACTGGCAGCTGTTAGAGGTCTCTGTTGTTAGATACACCTTGTTCACGTATTTTTTTTTTTTTTTCAGAGAAACCTTTTCACACAAATGTTTTTTGCAGCGTTTCAACGAATTCAAACAACTCATAATTCTCAAACGTCCAGAGATCATCTATCAAAATAAGTAAGTTACGATTTCAAACTACCCAAAAAGTAAAGACTTAGAAGAAAATTATTCCGAAAAAATTAAGTACAACTGTTGAGTATAAGTGAGTGGTACTTCGTTCTTACTATTATTTGAAAATACAGTGAAACCTGTGTAAGTTGACCACTTCTGGTGCAGCACTGTAGAGGTCAATTTAAAATTTAAAGAGGGTGAGGTAGAGGGGGATGGGCTAGTTCCGTTCCTGACAAAAGTGGTCAACTTAGACGGGTGGTCAACTTAGGAAGGTGGTCAACTTTACAGGTTTTATTTACGAGCAAATAAAAAATCAATCTCAAAAAATTTATAAAATTCAACCAAACCTTGAGTTAAAATAAATAATTTGATTTATTTCAATTAACTGCTCATCATAAGTTGTATGACTAATATGCATCTAAGAAAATGAATGCGAAAATACAAAATTTACACTAAGAGATAAGTTTATAAAGTGCAGAAATATTTCTAAGTAATGAATTCTTAATATTACGAATCTCTGCAAAAAATGTAGATTTCTAGAAGACTAACAAATTGTACGAAATTTTTTTTCTAATTAATATTTCGAATACAAATTTCAAGTCTATCAATTATTGCATGAAAAATATGGTTTTCTTTTTTTTTCCCTTCAAAAGTTCATTTTCTACCCATTTCTTTCTGATAAAAAAATCCTACTTATAAAAATTAATGAATCAATTAATGGACACCATTTTAATTTTATATATGATTTCCTTAAATCATATATTAGATGAAAATGATGCCAGAAATGTTTGCTTAATGTTTTTGTGAGATTCAACAACATTCTCTAAATTTAAACCTAGTTTTACAATAGATTGTTGATTAAAAGTAGGTGAGCCCCTCATTTTTTTTCTTTAATGTTCACATCTTTCGAAAATTAGCCGTGGTTATGTGAAATAACATAAATCGTACATTTTGAGTGGTGGTTTTTATCAAAAATATATTTTTGATAAAAACCCAATGCTTTCTTGCGAAAAACTATTATTTCCCATACATTTCCAGTAGGTCTGCTTTTTCTTCCTTTCGATTTTTTATGTGTAATTACTAGCTACCAGAGAATGCATATGAACCTCAAAAATCATAAATAAACAGCATTTTATAAAATATACCAAAACGTTTGAAGTTTCCGCTTCAAAATTATTTTTCCCGCTTAACTTGTATTTATTATTAAAAAAAAAAAAACATTTATTTTATGTACATCAGATTTTTGAGTTTTATATCACTGTATTATCGTAGAAAACATTTCCGAGGTTTAAATGAATCGAATGAAAACTTTTTTGTCAGCTGTGTTAGCGGGAATTAAAACTTCAAAAATGTGGTTTTGAAAAAATCATTAAAAAAAAAAAAATGAAATACCCATCGAAACAGTGCATTTCCGTCCCCTTAAATTTTGAGTAGTTTTCATTATATAGATTGATGACTTTTTTGTGGTTTGAGAACGAAACATTAAAGCTGTCAAAATGTCCAAAATTTAAAAAAATGTTTCGTTTTTTCTCTCAAAAACTAGGGTGTTTTCTTGTATAACTAACCTAAAAATCGGATAATATGCAGTATGAATTTCAAGCTTCTTTTGGAATAGAACTTAGAAAATGCAGCGTCCAATTTCAGACTTATTTAAAAAGTTGTTGGCATGACAACCTAGTTGTATTCATCGAAATTACCATTCTTCTTCGGGTACTTCTCATTTTGAGCATTTTCGTAAACGTAACCCTAAATACATTTCACAACATCTTAAATCTGAAATTAACTCCAGATTTCAATACTAAAGCGGTTAAAGATAAGAGTTAAATCACAGTATTGGACGTGAAGTAACGTCCTTACGCCGGGAAAGACAAATCAACGAGCCATTTCCTCTGCTAAGCGTGCTATGTGGACACAGAATCCCTCGCACAACGAGCCTTAATCCTGGCCTGCCTTTAACCCTAAGTCCTCATTCGGGACATGATTGCTTTCGAAAGCACAGCTGGGATTATTGCTCCGGAGAAGTGGGTTAAAAAGCGAAGAAACAGAAAGACGTGAGCAGGAAGAGTGAGGTGACAAAGAATTGGCTAGTCTAACCGGTCCGCCATTTGAGGACAAAAAATGCGAATAGAAGACTTCTTGTGTTCATTTTACATTTTACATTAACATTAAAAAACTTGAGTAAGTTTAAACCAACGTATCTTGCTCATTTTCTATTTGCACCAAAGTATATATTATTGTAAATCGAAGTTCATTCACCAGAAATTGAATCCAACAGTTGATCAAACATTTGGAGTGCGATGTCAACATTAGCAGTGACCATTAACTTGTTAAACATCGTGTTCTGCAGCTGACCTGTAGCTTCCCAGAGGCATATGACGCAAAGCAAGTTGGCCCGTCGCCTAGGGTCTCGCGTTTGAACTCGACAAAGCTGTAAATAAATTGCTTCACGGAAAACAATTGCGTTAATTTGCTTCGTACAAAGTAAGGTATTTTTTGTGTGTGTTGTGCGTGTTGCCTCCAAGTGTAGTAAAGTAAATCAAAATCAAACGAACAAATTGGCTTTTTCTTTTTCTTATTTTTTTGCAACATATTACCAAACTCTTGATTAAACAATTGAACTTATGTATTGTTTCTGTACCCTTCCACGAAAGCTACCTTAGAATTAAATCGTCTTTTATTCCAGAATCAATGTTTCAGTAAAACTTATTATGTTTGGGCAATACCTTCATGTTTAAAAGGTCACATTTACATCTCTACTTCAATCTTTGCTATGGAGCCGGAAACTCGGCAGTACCGTAACTAAAGAGTCCCGTTAACTCGGCACTCGAAAACTCGGCCTGAATAAGTCAGCCGGGCAAGGGTCAGTTGCACTCTCCACTCACCTGTCAATCAAAGCAAAAGGGTCAGTTGCCCTAAAAGTATTTCTTATCAGTAAACTGGCGAGGGTCAGTTGCCCTCGCACTCCACCTCTTACGTGAGGAGGGGGTGGGGTGGAGGGAAGCTAATTTCTTTATCATACCTTATAAGAGGGGCGCTTTCTCTGACCAACAAATGGGGTTGTTAAACCTCTTTATAATGCCTTTAAGTACCCGTTTTACTAGTAATAATAATTATTATTTTAAAGTACTCTAATAAACGGAAGAAAAATAACACTGGTCAAAATTGATTTTGGTGCCAAGAATTTTGGAGCTGATTTTGTATGAACTTAATGCATTGAATTCAAATATGGCATTACGTTTATCCTAGCATCTCTAGTTCTTCAGATGTAACATGTTGGTGTACTATACATTATACTATTCCAATGTATTAAATAAACAACTAAACATGGGAGTTTTATTATTATTATATACAAAGAGGAGAAAAAAAATCATCAATTAATCAAGTTACTCACTGAATACTTCGGTGACTTTTTCATGTAACATTCTTAAATGTACTTTAAAGCATTCTCATATTAAATAGCAGCAATAACCTGTCATTCATTATGCAGGTATCCCATATTCCTGGATAGCGGTCCCAGAGGGGGATTGAGGGCAACTCGGTCGCTTAGAATTTGGGTAGTGAGGGCAACTCGACCCTTTTGCGTTATCTTGAGTGCAACTGACCCATCCCCAGTCAGCCACATCCTGACAAAGTCAACAATTTCTATAAAACTTCTTTCTACGCATTTGCTTGAAGAAAAGCAGCCAGTTTTTGCAAAGTCGATAACTGATTTTCGATATAAATAGCTTTATGCCTCCAAATATTTTTCTGAGGTATGTCATTTGGCAATTTACTATTTGTTGCATTCTCAAGCAAGCAATACACACAAGTACAGGATTGTATTTTCTAAAGAAACACTCGTGATTATTTTTGTTTGACCCCGTTCCCGATAACCCGAATTTTCAAGCTCGGTGACTCTTAGGGCCCCATTTAGGCCGAGTTTTGCGACTCTGTTGTGTGCCACTAAATTAACAATGTATAATTACTAAATTACACACTTTCATTTCTTAACTACAAGTATCATTTTGAAAAAGGATACTTGTGCCCTTTATAATGTTAATGATATAATTGTAAGATGATAATTTTGATTCGTTATACAGCGAAACAACACTTATAATGGTTTATTCATTTCAGATGCTTTGCTTTACAAAAACAAAATTTTTAATATCTCAACAAGTGAAATTAGTGTGAGACCATGAAAATTTATTTTCATTGCATAAGACCGTAATTAATTTGGTTTCGGCAAAAAAATGTGTACTTGAATTCTGAATTTGTTCCTTAATCCCAAAAATGAATTCTATAGGATCAAATTAGAAGATATGGCAAACGGAATTAAATTCTGACGATTAGAACAAAAGTCATTAAAAATGAATTTAGGAACTGTTATTATATGCTGAAAAAATCGAGTGAATTTTGCAATCATGTATAGAGCCCATTTTCTCATAGCACCAAAGTTTAAAGAAGTGACAGTTCAAGTTCACGCGGCTTTCCCCTTACTTGTTGCGCAAACTTCAAAATGTTAAAAAATATACGTTTTAAAAGTACACTATTTTTTTTTAATGATTCTACTAAAATTCGCTATGAATTTCTAGACATAAAAACCAATTGCTCAAACATTTGAAGGAAGGTACCGCTAACTTGTTTACATATGTCTTCGTCAGCTGACCAGTATCCGCTCAGTGGCAGAAACGGTAGAACAGGTCGAGCCCGTACCTTACATTCTCGTGTTCGAACCTGGTAACGCATCAAAGAATTACCCTTCGAACGGTCAACACTTTGAAAAGAAATTATGTTACACACACACAAAAATTGCGTGTGTTGCACCACAATATGATAGAATTAACTCCATGCTTTGTAGCCAGCAAATTTGCAGGTTTTTTTTTTTTTTTTTGATGCAACGCACCATTATTTTTTTTAAAGTGTACTTAATATATTACTTTGAAAGTCGAAGTTTATCAAAAAATGAAAACGAATTAAATAAACTATGTTATGTTTAGGAGGAATAGGTAAACCTATTCCTTTTGTGAATCAAATTTAAGAAAAAAAAAAGATTCAGATTCGATGCTTTATAATTTTTTGTTTATTTTATTTATTTAATAATTTTATACAAAGCGATTTAGTATTTGTCTGTTAAAACTACTGTTAAATTATTTTCGAGCTTCACAACTAATGGATTTAAAATGGTTTAAAAAAAAAATATATTGAAGCATTCTATTTAAAATGTTTATTCTTGCAAAGTTGTAACCCCTTATGATCGTTTGGAGAGTTTACAGATCCATTCTGAGCAACTTAGATATGATCTAAAGAACTGCTATACACTGTTAAAAATTTCATCACGAAATTACGGTTAAATAACCGGAAGCAGTCTGTCCATCTAATTCATCATTAAATTTACGGTTTGGAACATTTTTCTATCATTACGGAACCTAAACCATTTCCAATCAGCTTGGTTAAAAAGACGTAAATACAATAGTTTACGGTTTTATAATCATTTAAAAATGATTTCAAAACTAAATTTGTACAGTTTTTGAACCATTTCAAGGCGTAGAATCTTCGAGGCGAAGAAACCGTAAACGAAGCGTGCGGTAATCAAACCCCGGACGGATGGTATGCCAACCTTGCGCTCTAGTCATCCGGCCATCTACACCATTTAAAGCGGCAGTTTATTTATCAATAAATCCTCTTTTCCAACAGGCAAACTGCCTTAAAATTAAGATTTCAGTTTTTGATTGGATCCAAAGTCATTTATGGTCTATATTTACTGTATATTGACGAAAATCATTTTATTTGTTGCAAAAATTAAAATATAAACAAGCTTCAGCAGCTCAAATTATGGGTTCGCTCATTCGAAAACAGTTCGGGAATCCGATGTCTCTAATTTTTGATTTACGTGTGTATGTGTTTCTATTTAGTAACCACTGCTTAAGCCACTTTTTCTTCTTCTGTTTTTATATACACATGCAAATTTGAACTGATAAATCTTTATTCATATTGTAAGAACAACGTACGACCGGTAAAGTTTCGCAACCAAGATGGACGCCCGATTCTTATTGAGCGCTTGAAAATTACGGTTAGTTAAACGTTCTTCAGGATAAGCAGAGAATAAACGATTTTTTTCACAATAAGCGGTTTGAGTACCATCTTTTTAATGGTTATTCAACTGTTGCAATTAAATATGGTAAAATGACAATCAAATAAATGGTTGTTATACTATTTTCGTTCGGATATTTTTAACAGTGTATCAATCAATAACATTCGCCCTTTGCGAGATTCATGCCTTGATGCATGACACTTCTTGCACCACCGACTATGCCACTAATTAATAATTTATTTATTTTTATGTCGTTATTATTTTATTATTTGCTCAAACTTTTTAATGTACAAATACCTAGTTTTTTTCACAAAAAAAGAAGAAAGAAAGAACGAAATAACAGATTTTAAATTATTTTAAGTGCACCAAAAGTGTGCAGGTGCTTTTTTAAAAAAATTTACAAATTTCATTGTTCCTTCGTTCCTTCTACTTTTGCGTAATTTCGCCCTCTGAGCTCTTTTGAAGGAATTACATATGTGTATATATGAAAAGTGATATGAATGTAGAAGTGTAATGATTAATTATACTATGATAATTTCAACTCTAGACTGATGGCAACAAATATGATTTATTCAGTATGTTCAGTATTTGTAACCAAAAATGGCCGCTATACAAAACAGTTTTGGAAGACTCCGAAGTTCTTGTCTTCTAAATCTTCTACAAGGGCTCAATTTTGTCGCAGGACTCTAGTAAAAGATCGTTTGGGCTGCCATACATTACAGCCATGTTCATTTTGGCTAGTATGGTCTGGCTTTAATTTTAGATGTTAACCGAGCGAGATGGATTAGTGTTGTTAGGCTTTTCTCGTTGCGTGATGTATGGGAACTTTTGGGAACATGGAATAAGAAGAGAGGTGGGGAAGGGGGGAGATTTGAAGAGATCTTTTTGCGTTTTCGAAGCGGTTAACTTTGATGAATGAGCGCCTTGTAAGTACAAAACATGTCACAGCAAAATGAACTCAGAAAAAGGTTTGGACATGACATTTATTAACAAACGTTTACTGCACCAATTAAAACTTTTAAAGAAATGTAATATATTATAAACATAGTCCTCTATAAATGTATCAATACTTTTCAGAATTTTAGATTAGGATACTTTTTTAAGCTACATAAAACCTTTATCTATTTGTTTTCTCGCCGAAAACAAAGTAAAATATTGAAAAAGAAAACAAAACCTTGTAACGGTTACAGATAATTCACATAATAGCATTGCATGTTATCATTAGTTTCAAAAACATGTAAATGGAAAAAAACGATGACACGGGGAAAAATCCTTTAATATTAAAATAATGAAAAATAAACAATAATATGAAGAAAAAGCTTTGTTCTTTCAAAAGCAAAATAATAACAATTTAATAATATATATATACAATACTAATAATAAGATTTTTTTTCGTCAAAATCAAAATTTAAAAAATCAATTTTAATTCTTATTATTTTAACAATCATATCCTTCACATTGGCTGTTTTTTAAAAATATTTTTGCAAAAGTAACAATGCTTCAAATTTCAACTTGTTTCGATTTTCATAGTAATGGTAGTAAAAACTGATTTAGGAAAAATAATTTTTATAATTATTATTTCTTTCAAATTTATTTCATTACAGATTGTTTGACGGTTTTTACGCTAAAAATTAGTATTGTTTATGCATAACGCCTCGCCGAAAATTATAATATTATTTTCAACTTACTTCCCTATAGACCAAAGACAAAGGGGTTAAAATCATGAAAGAAGGCTAAACATTTCTGTAAGAATTATCGGTAAAAACGAGGTCAAGAATGATTTGATACATTTATTATTATTACTTTATCTCTTTTTAAATTTTGAAATAAGATTATTAAATAAGAAAAAATGAGAGCCGGTCCCTCTGTTCTAAAAATAGAGAGGAAATTTTTCTTATAGAACAATATGATTTAGGAAAATTTCCTTTTGGAAAAAGGGGCAGCTTTGCACTCTTTCTCTCTTTCTCTCTCTCTCTCGCTGTGTTTTTTTCTTTGTTCATTCTGTTGAATATATCAAAAAATAGAATCCTGTACAGTTCTCGGTTCTAGGGCACTGGAAACGTTAACCTACTATTATTAAACGTTCTTCATAAGGATGTGATATCTGTATGTTTTTCAGTTAAAATTTAACAAATACTCCGAAAATTGCTTAGAACCAGCTGCTTTTTTCTTTTACTTTGTTTTTCTTCTTTCTTTCTTTTTTTCTTTATTTATTTTTTAAGTTAATTTATTTGTTTATTCATATATTTATTTAAAAATTTGTACTTGTAGCAAAGTCGGCAATAGCAAACTTTGAATAGATTGGGACTATGACTTATATTTTAAAAAATCTGCATTTACCAGCCTAAACTACAAACGCTATGTATGTGCAACGTATACATTGAAAACACATATCTTTTATAGTTTTTAACTGGCGAAAGCAAAAACATGTTAAAATTGCTTGCATTGAGATTTCGATCATTTTAATATTTGCTATTTACGAAACTTTTGCTCTGAGGTACAAAAATATCAGCTTAACTGTCTTTAAATGCAAGAGAATCTTTTGAAAACCGATCAAGCAAAACGAAATGAATCAGAATCGAAATATTTATTCCTTGAAAAATTCATGCCAGCTTTATCATTATAGCTACCCATTCAAGGTTACAACCGATAAGTCAAAAACGGGGAAAAAATCCTGAAAGAATGAAAAAAGCCCCGAGTTAAAAGCAGATAAACTGTCAGGACTCCATTGAAATGCAGAAATATTTATTGAAAATTAATATACAGAAGGGGAGCAGAGGAAAAAAAAGAGCTGCAGTTGAAAAAGCCGGGAATGACTTTTGCATATCCCTACAAACTGAGACGTGAACTACATCGATTTCTACTAACAATGGAAATTCCGTTTTGGGTATCAACCAATATATCCAAGATTGGTTTCCGTGCATAAACTGATAAGAATTTGATAATATATTCTAGGAAGAAATGCGTAGAGTTTAAAAAAAATGGTTCTTCTTTCTCTCTGGGTTTGAGCTTTTATTATTGGTAAACTGTTGAAGACAGGACTGTCTACGTCAGGAACAAAAGAATGAGAAAATAGTTTTATTGTAAACTAGTTGACGTGCCCGGCGTTTTGGCTACCTCGAACATTGCATCATTCCTTGGCGGAGAAGATAAGTCAGATAACGTGATACGTGTGTAACATTATAGCGTAAATTAGAAAAAGAGAAAATTAGTCACAACTTCCCATTAGTAGATAGGCAGCAATTCCTTATTTATCTCTCTCTTATATATATATATATTTATATATATACAAATTTATTTATATTACTTTTACGGCCTGTTTTTCTGTGGATCCGCGATATCTTCCTTATTCCTTTATCAAACTCCATGATTTACGCCTCATTTTAAGGCTTATCGTGCCGGCTAATGACGAAAAATAGACCCACGATCCAGAAATGCACAGCTTCTCTTAAATTTGAGATTTAAAATCACCTAAGAATAGGTCCTTTAATGAGTGCCAAATTGCTGTTGTCTGATTTGGCGCCATCTATTATCAAGTAAACAAACAAGATACACTTATGTTTTTATTCTGAAGCAAATTGGACAGTTTTAGCTGCGTCTGTGTGTTAAACTATTTCAATCGTTAGGCTCTACACATTCATTTATATTACCAATGTGTAGGGCCTAACCAACCAACAGTAACTATATTATAAGTGATGTAACTGTTTCATTCTTGTATTTTAATGCTATGTATACTAATAATAAAAACAATTATCATTATTATTGCGGTTCTTTTCATATTTTGAATATCCTAATAATAGTGGAAAAAATGTCTTTTTTTGTACCAAGACCAGTTTACTTTTTCTTTTCTTCTTCATAATGTCCTTTCTCCAAATTTTAAAGAATGGGATGCCACACAAAACGATTTGGTGCGCAGTACGGAATTCCGCACGGGTTTACTAGTAAATCCCTATTAGAGGAGTAGAGCTCCTTTAAAATCTCCATTATTTTCAAGCGATCACTATCTACTATTAATTAAAATAATGACAACATTTCCTACAAATCACAATTAAGAATATGGTGATCAGTACTACTAGAAACTCTCATGCTGAAAAGAGAAGTCCCCTGAAATAGCTAATGGAGGAAGGATACACTTTCCTAAAATACTCCTTTGACTCAGAACAATAGTTTCAAAATAACAGCATGAATTTCTAAAAATACCAATTAAAATATGATCAACAGTCCTTCTAAAAATGTCTTCCAGAATAAGGACATAATTCTTTTAAAAGTTCCCATCATAGTAAGTGCACACAGTCCTTAAAACCCCCAATTAGAATAAATGAAACTTTCTGCTTTGTGATTTTTTTTCATTTAACGCTAAGAAAGTAGACTTTTTTGATACTTAGCGTCAGATTAATCAATTCTACGTACAATTATATTACTTTTAAAGTATTTTCATCAGAACTAAAACTAATAACCTTCACCTAAAGATGAAGGTTATTGGTTTTAGTTCACCTATAGTTTTTTAATTTTTTCAGTCAAAAAAAAAAAAAAAAAAGGAATGAATAGTTATGTGGATAGCTATAGACAATGGTCATAGCTATCCACATATAGTTCGCGATGAATTGAAATTAGTTTTGCGAATATTTACCTTATAGAGGTATGATTACATTATGATACCCTATCACCCCAGCTCACACTGGGGTGTAGGGTATTACAGCGAAAGAATAAATCCAAAATAAGTGACATACCGTGTGTGACGAGAGTCGCGAAAGACAACGAAGGACACTTCCCTTGCACATACGTGACATCACATTTATAAGTTCCATCGTCTTCTATCCTAAGCGGAGATATCCTCAGATAGGCAGTCGATTCTTGTAAATCAAAATCCGCTCTGTCGGGATTAGCGAGCTCTTGAAGTGGTTTCTCAACTGCATCACTGTACAGATACAATCTTTTCCATTCGTTCGAAACATTCTTAGTCCATGTAATGAAGTAAACTTTCCCACAAGTAGAAACATCTACATCACAGTATAAATCAGCAAAGCTACCCACCACTCCGATGATTCTGGCTCCTTTCTCATCTGGAAGTGAAAAAAGAAAAAAAGATTTTTATTGCATAAAACTAAGCAAATAATCGATTCAAATAAACTCTTTCTAAGATGTCTAGTAAAAATATGCAGTTTTATCTCTGACAAAATTACACACACAATGGATGAAGACAAAAGTATCTAAAGTAGAAGAGATGTTTACTCTTTTTTTTACAAACGTAATGCAACAGAACTGCTAAAAAAATTGTCTGAATCAGTAAGGTAAAACTTGGTGAGATGGCACGGTCGGAAAGACTTGAATTTTCGTAGGGAAGATTAAGTGTGGGTCCACCGCGATTCCAGGCAGTTAAACAGCCACAACATCAGTGTCTACTGTAATTTTTGTGTTTTTCCTCTGAGAGTGTACGATACAAAATCGTTTTTTATTGCTCGCTTTAAATATGTAAAGACATGACTTTTCATTGCTGATCCTCTGATTTTCATTGCAGCGAGAGTAATCAAAGATAATTTTTAAGATAACGCTTTTTCAGCTATTTTGACAATTTACATGCAGTTATTAGTAATATAATCTATTCATTATTGAAAGCCATCTAGCAGGTGCGTGTGAACCACCCATTTGCGCAATATCAACCTCCTTAGAAGGAGGGAAGCGAACAAGAGCTGTCTTGGCTTTATTCTTGCTGTGGTTTAAAATTACAGCATACGGAAGTAGTGATGGAAATATTTACAGAAGGAATATACTCATAATGTTCGCCAAAAGTTTAGCAAAAAATTAACGTTTTCATTTTTTAGCCTACTTTCCCGTAAAAGTTAAAAAAATATATATTAAAGCATGAAAGAAGGCTTAATGTACAAAAAAATATCGTTAAATATGAAGAGAAGTCAAAAATAAGTGAAGTAATTAAATAAAGATTGAAAAATAAAAAAATTGAAAGTAGGGTTTTGAGGTGGTTAAAAAGTGTGTCGGTCGGTCTGTCGGTCTGTCTGTCTGCCCCCCCCCCCTAATAACTTTTGAACGAATAGTCCGATTCTAAAAATTCTTTTTGCATTCGAAAGATCTCGGCAAGGACATCTCATTTCCATATTTTACTTTTTGATTTGAACAATATTTCGTTCAATTTTGAACAGTTAAAAAAAATTTAACATTAGCGCCTATGGGCAAAAGTGAAGCAAATTATGTAAACTCTGGGCATAAGAGTCGAGTTCTTATGAACAAGATTATTAAAAAGTTCTCGAAGGAAAATATTTTTCGAGTTGAACAAACTTTGTTCATTTTTGAACAGTTCAAAAAAATTAACGGTACTTTTTCCTTTATCCCGGCGCAGGCGATAAAGTCGCCAATAATGATGCAACCAACGCCAAACGAAATGCCTCCGCTGGTAACTTTTTGCGTGTTTTGTTGCCTTGGCGAGATTTGCGCCGGGATAAAGGAATTCATTTTGAAACAGTTCACAAAAAAAAAAAAAAAAAAGATTAACATTAGCGCCTACGGGAAATTTCAATCCTTTATAAATCATGATCTAACAGACAAATTTGCTTGGAACAAAATTTATCGGAAAGATATTTGGCCGTAGAACATGTACAGATACGAAGTTCAACCAGAACGGAACGAGCCTATTTTCTTATGAAATTTTTTGATCGGGATTTTTAACGATATTTTCGAATGAATGGATGATTAAATGAATGAGTGAATAAATCAGTGAATAAATACATAAATGAGAAAAGTGAATGAATAAATAAACGAATGACTGAATAAATGAAAGAATAAGTGAATGAATATGTATTAACCGTTGAAAAAGGTATATTTGAAGTAATTAAGAACTAAAGTTAAATGAGGAAGAGTGAGAGAGAGTTAGCTAGATTATAAATTTCAAGTTGGGGAATACGGGAAAGTAGGCTCGTATAGTTCTAGACGGAACTTCTTGTCTAATCATGTTTTATAACTGTGCACTATCTCTACCGGCTTTATCTTATGACTCGATTTTCTTTTCAATCTGAGGTGTTCTGATATGTGTTTATCAATCTGATATGTGAAGTTCTGATTTATATAAGGATCACCTTTTTCTATTTAAATTGCAGTAAACTCTGTTACTACATGATTTTGAATCAGTCCAAAAATTTGCACTGATTTGCAACTTCTTTACTTTTCTAATTAAATTAAATTCATACTTTCAACAATGCTATATAAAGTTCCAAGTGATATCACTTTAGTAATTTCACTATGATAAAACGAATAAATTTTGCTATTTAACCTACAGTAAACGCTGTCTATATGACTCTAACTCAGTGAACAATCTGCGTAAGCAGCAATACTTTTTGTTTTCTCACTAACTTAAATATATACTACTAACTTAAATATATACTAACAAATTAAAATTGATGCTTGATTTTAATTAAAGTTGCAGTATGTTTTCGTTTTGATAAATCGAGTTTTAGACGAATTTTATAATATTATGCAAAGTATTTAGTTAAGAATACAGAAAACGAGCGTCAGCAGAACTGCGTCAATGATCAATATGCTAAAGCTGGATGAACAAAATTTGTGATTCTACCTAATTGCGTGAGATTGTCACTCTTCTTTGTACTGCTACGAAATTAAATTTGGTTACAATAGTCAATTAAAACGTATTTTGTATTTAAGGTAGTTAATTCAAGATACGCTAAGTCAAGCTTAACAGTATAACAATGAAGTATACCCGTACTTCATATCACTTTCATAGCTCTTTCTCAAAATTGTGTTCAAGTTATATTTAAGATGGAATCAAATCCTGATTGATCGAGTCTTTGCCAGACATTACTTTACAGCACATAGCTGGTATTTTTAAGTAGAAAAAACTCAATCCGTGCAGGATTTAATGATAATTAGAAGTATCTCTAAACGTTGCAGTTTTATAGTCAGAGCTAATTAGAGAGCTCTGTTGAGTTTTTTAAAAATCTATTAAAACATGTATATTGTGTAAAACTGAAAACTTGTTTTTGACTAAGCTATTTAATGTTTTACGTTAGAAACTAGTTATAACAAGATTTTATCACGCTATTACTGTCATTTAAGGAAGTTCTGCAAATAAACTGCAAAATGGAAGTTTGCAAGTGTTCAATTCTGGAGAAGATTCCATCATAAGGAATGTATTATTATTATTATTATTTTAATCAATTTATGATTATATTTAGCATTATCCAAATTTACTTTGTCGCCAAGGATGATACTAAAATAATATTCTAATTATAACTTATTTTCAAAGAACGACCGATGGAAACACTTTGATACACTATAGAAAAAGTATTTAAAAATTACTACTTATTCTTTATAACTGTACATTTTTTTTTTGTTTTACCGTTACTTTGTTAATACTGTTAAGTTGTATTTCATTTGTACGTAAACAATGAATTATGTTATATATTTTTATGCGCAGCAAAGTTTCCCCAAAATAGTTGTAATGAGTAACAACAATTAGTTGGAATAAGTCAGACATTCGCTTTTGCTCAAGGTACTGGATTTCTCAAAGAGCAGTGCATCCGTCGAAATGCTATAGTTTTTTTTTTTTTTTCGTTAGAGTTTCCTTATAAAAAGAACCATGCGAAGCAAACTCTAAAGTAAAAACACCAAACCAACCTAAAAATAAAACTTTGAGAACAAAAGCGAATAAAATCTTTGGGATTAAAGAAATCTCTGAGGAAGAAAGTTAGTCCTAAAAACATAAGACACAGAACAAAAAAACACTCCTTTGAACCACAGAGCAAAAATACTTGGATCTTTGTATTTCTTATTTTCCTATTCCCAGTTCACAAAAACTAATAAAACTAACTAAGAAATGTAAGCTAAGCCAATAAGCAAAGAAAAACACAGCGCCATAGGAATACAATTTCTCTTAGGTTAATTTTGCAAAACCTTATATAGAGAAAACTCCTAAATTAACAAAAACCGCAAAAGTAGCATTTCAGTTGAAGAATGCAGAAACAAATGTCTTTCCCGCCTATTAGTTTAAGTGTTGCTTATTATTTTGAGACGAAAACAATTTGGTTCATGTTTTATTCTAAGCATATGGCTTGGAAGTTACAATTTAATTCAGAAGTTCCAGGAAAAAAAAAAAAGAGCCTTTCTTTTTTCATTGTTTCTCAGTTTTATGACACCAACTTTAAAAAATAGAAATGGCATCGTATTTTATTCTAAGTGGAACTGATGATATACTGTAGAAGTATGTTCCTTTCTGACAGTGAACAATATTCTTAAAGCAATTAGTTTTTTTTGGAAAATACTTTTGTTTTAATGTGCAAATGGATGTTCTCATTGCATTATTTAGTCATAAAAGTAATTTCTTTTAAATATAAAAACTAAAGCATTGCATTGACTGAGCTCTAGAAATGTTAATATACCCATTAAAAAATAAATACATTAAATAACAGACCCCGCTGCAGTGCTAGTGCATGGTTAAAAATTCTTTTTAATAGTGAGTAAAAATGCTTTTGATAAACCGCGATGAAAGTTCATTACAATTGATTTCATGTCACATTCTACTGTAGTAGTAACATTATGAAAGTGAAAGCCGAAGAGTAGAGCCACCTTCCAAAATGTCCCTTCAAAAATTCATACACATGCCTGACTCTGTTTCAACCTTTCATTATTTTTATTTAAAATGTTTTTCAAGTTAATATACAAAGTTCTAAGGATTGAGTACCAGAAAGTTTGTAGGAAATTCTCGAAGACAATTTTCACTCTGGAATAAGTCAGACTAGTAATTTAGTCACTGAAATAATCCTCAACGAAAAAAGAATAATGTGCCCCATCCGTAATATCCGTGCTTTTTTCCTTAACTTCTTGCACATTTTGTACACTACCTATAATATTCCGAATTTCTTGCCATGATTAAGATTCCGTATAAAGTGACCTCTACTAAACAAAAAATTTTCTCTAAAATTTTAAGTTATAAATGTGAGCTGAAAAAACAAAAATATAAATCTATCACTAAAGAAGTACAGCTTAAGTTTCAACTTTGCGTTTGGCAGTACAGTAGTTTCTCGGTAATCCGGCAGATATCGGACCAGGGTACTGCCGGATTACCGAAAACGCCGGATTACTGGAATGTATTAAAAATTGTTTTTTCACTTTTTATGAAATTTTCAATGGGTTTTCTTGAAGACGTTTCAACACTAGACACACTAGGTGGAGACATATTTCACTCACAGCACTACTAACACACAAAACTACACTGACGAAGGACAGCACGTTAGCGAGCAAGCGTATTACGTAGCAGAGAGACGCGCGCACACAAAGCACAAAAGCCACTCACAATAGCTGCGCAGAAACAGGTTTTCAACTATACTACCACTCATTTACTAGCTTCTTATGAAACGCCGGATTACTGGCAGGGCCGGACCAGTGAACTGCCGGATTACCGAGAGACTATTGTATTTCTATATAAAACAGTTAATTTTTTAGGCTGACGGTCCTTGAAAATTCATTTTCACAAAGAAAGTATTTTCATCAGTCATATATTAGAATCATGTATCTAGACATAATGGTCACATTGGATTAATTGGAGTAATTAACAGCTCATATAATTTTCATCGATGACCTTCAAAATTAACATTTAATATTCAAGGTAAAAAAAAATCCCGTTTCACTTCTACGATCCGTTCTTCATCAAAAAAAGATTCTCATATATTTCTATGTTTAAGCAAAATAACAATGTACCATGTGAGTTACCATACATCGTTCTTTACCGACAGGAAACCAAATAAAACACATAGAACGTAATATCAAGTTTGTAATTTTGCTGGAGTCAGATTTTGCTATTTTTTGAGGAACGAAGTAGCAGTGGAGTAGAATTACAACCTCGTGACCAACCACGTGACGTTACATTTAATCTCTAACGTAACCGGAGAATCCCATGGAACAATGAGAAAACACTATCTCTCCATCACTTCAGGTAATGAATTTTCTCCAAACCAGGCTCCTGTAATAGCAGTTGGAAAAGTTCGCAACCCAACCTTTGCCACCAACGGTAATTGGTTTTTCTTCGTTTCTATCTTCACACAGAGAATCAAGATAATACCAGAGGGAAGTAAAAGCCCCAAAAGCTCCCGCAAAATGCGGTGAAAAAATTTACAGTCAATTTCGCAGATTAATACCAAGATTCTTGTCTGTTTTCTCTGTGGATATCAGTAATAAGACCAGGATCTGTGCCAGTGAAGTGTTCTCAACTTGTGAAGTAATTCCAGAACTGTATTACTTCGTTCTTTTCAATATTTGATTTACAGTTGTTATTTGAAAGTCGAAAAGAGACTTGAAAATTAAAATGTACTTCCTTAATGTAACAAGATGCTTGTTACATCGCGTGTATTTAGTTATTTTAACCGAATACTCTGGTTATTCGCTTAGATCTTGGTGACAAGCCTTTGCATTTTTATTCACGGTTCTTTCGGATTAACTGCTAGGCGTAACCACGACTTGTTACCTCTTTTTTAATTGCCTACGCGATCAAAATTTTTATACCATTTCATTCTTTTGAAACACCATTTTAAATTATTTTTTTAATTAGTTTTTTTACCCCATAGTTAACCTTTAACAACCGTTCATTTTCCACTCGGTTCCGTCGCTTTTCGACTTTACAAATTCAAATAATTTTAAATACGCGACGGGAACTATTTACTCTCGCGGATTAATCTTCCCTTTTCGCGCCTTGCAAGTGTGCTATCACTGACGAATTTTGCTTTTCCCTGGCATAACGACTGGTAGCTGGTGAAGGTGTATGACGCGAGCCCGGGGTTAGGGGCTTTTTCGCCTCTTCTCCGGGTAAGCAACCGTTCTGCAATCAAGTTTTATTTTAAAGTGCAATTTAATTTAACCAGCCTAACAATTATAATAGATCTGTGTATCACCATGTCTTCAATATACTTTTGATCACCTGTGAACAGTTTCACTTTGATCGCTTACGGAAATATCAAAAATTGCATAGGCGACATGCATGCAGTTTAACAAGTTTTTCAAAAATGTCAATGTGAGTTCGGCATTATCCTACATTAATCAAGTTATATTCTGGAGCCGACGGGCTACCATCACATCGATCAGCAATTTACAAAATTGGAAGAAAGCGGTGAGAGCAGCTACAGAAGAAATCGGTGCTTTCACAAAAACCGTTACGAATCACGCCAGCCAACGATTCTTCAAAGACGCTATTTAAATCGTCATCCCGTTACTGAACACGCAGTCAACAATGTTTCTGTTGAAGAAGACCTTCAACAGAAACTTGCAAAAAAATGATTTAATTTAATTTCTCCAAAAGTGACTTCAAGAACATTTTTTACCTTAATACGAAATTTTTAGATACATTGTGCAAGAACTTAAACCTGAAACTAGAAGATGAGCTGTGTTATTTTCCACTGATGATTCCGCCAGACAACCAATGTGAAAGCAGATCGTATGTATGTTTTTTGTACATATATATATATATATATATATATCCCAGATGCAATATTTTCCGTTATAAATGATTGGATGATTTACTGAAGTAAAAAATATAAGTAGTTGGTATACCAATTCAATTTAAATTTTTTACTATGCCTAATATGTAAAATAAAATTATTTATTCAGTTTAACATCATAGCTTTGGTATTATTTGGTAATTGTCTGATCTTATATTTAAAATAGTTTGATTGAATTATCTGTCACTCTAACTTATGGTATATAAGTACCAGTTTGACATAAATGCTCTAACACATTTCATATCTTAACACAACGCAATGTATTTTAGTAAACTAAACCACAACAACACCATACTTAACATAAAAACACATTAAAAAAAAACATTATTGAATTTAAATTTTTTTGCTAGATTTTATATTGTTCCACAAACATAATGAAAACGACGGAAAACACTATGAACATGTACAAATATGCAACAATAATTTATTATATAAACACGAAACATTAATTGCAACAATTGTACTTTGAGAATTGCTATAAAAAATTGCAAAAATTCAAATATCTCCAATGTAGATTTATATTACAGTTGTATGATAATTTGTTGAAGAATGATCTTAAGTGATTAGTTTCATATAAAAGACATTTATTGTATTCATTCTTTTTTATGATTTTTCAAATGCAGTTTCTATATGCGTAAGCAAATAATCCTTGTCTTTGCGAAATATGAAAGTTTGGATCTGTCCTCAGCGAAATATATACTTGTGCTCATGATAATACACTAACTTATATTTATTTTTTTCTCTGTAATGTGACAAAATGTAACGTATTAATCTGATATATTTACGTTGGTCTTTTATCAACAGTCAAAAAGTATTTTTATCTTGAAAGAATTATTTAGGGTTCAACCACAATGATAACCTTAAAAGTTGCTGCTTAAAAGTTAATTTTAAATATTTTAAGATTTATCATAATTACAAGATTTATTATGATCATATGCATTATAGTCTGCCATACAATGTTTCAGCTGATAAAAGTACAACGTAAAGATACTATTTAGCAAGGATGGTAGTTTAGTAGCAAATGGTAGAATAACAGGTAATGTAGATTTTGCAGGTAACGAAGGAGTATTGCAACTTGCTGATGGTAAGACTATTACAGGCAATGTAGCGTAAATCGAGCTTTTAATTTCAAACATTTGCTGTATTTATACTTTTTTGGAGGGGGGGGGGTGATTCCTGCTTCTGCAGGAATAAAGTAAGAGCCATGCAACAAGGTCCGCTTTACCACGGCAAAAATGTATCGATACCGGTATGGGTCTTGAGCGTATGACGGCGTATTACAGCATGTTAACAACAAATGACATATATTTATTTCAGGAAATAATTAATTTAGAAGGAATTATAATTTTACATATTAGAATTAGGAAATATAAATTTACATTTTTAGGTAAAAAATATTTTACAAGTCAAATAAAAAGAAGAAAATTATAAGAAGAAACGATTGCAAATAATTCCTTAAAAGGTGAATTAAAAAATGCATACCTCATGTCTTTATCGGAAAAGATAATTGCCACAGGCCAATTTCTGATTGCATTTTTGTCTGCGCTTTAAATTTTAGGAAAGGAAAAGAAAACATAACAACTAAATATGATTGATGTTTCTTTTACGTAATTTGCGTAAGAATGCAACAGCCCAAAGGGACAAGAACACAATTGTATTTTGAGTGTAAATAAATTTAAAGAGATATAAAAACCAAATTGAAAGATTAAACTGTATGCTAAGAATACGGAATAATTAAGAAAGTTAATGAATTAACTGTTTGGGGATTACGTACGAGATAAAATGTCGTAAAAACGTTAATGGAGTTTGGAGCATTTGTATAAATCTGAGTCTTTAGTCAGGTATGGGAAGAACGAGTCTTATTATATTTTCTTTCTCTCATTAGCATTTTAAAAGAACGGTAAAGATTTTAATGGTATTTCATTTTCATTTGTAACAGAAGAAAAAATTTTCTTGCAATAAAACTACTTTGCAGGACAACACGTGACGTTTTTTACACCTGTTAAAAAAATCTATCTTTTTATATAAACATTATTCAGGTATGGGTAGAGCATAACTAATTATGTTTTCTTTCTCGTTTTAGCATTAAAAAATATGTAAAACTTTTTATGGTATTTCATTTGCGATTCTAGACAAAAAAAGAAAAAATTTAATCTACGCTTTTACGAAACACGTAACTTTCTTGAACGCCTATCAAATATATATCTTATATTTAAGCGGCTTAAACTGTTTGTCGCCTATAGCTTATTGGTTGCTCAGCATCATGTGATTCTGCGTAATCACGCCAATAGCTTATTGGTAGCTCAGCATCATGTGACTTCTTCACCTGTAATCACGAGGGGAGTGAAACAGCCATGTGATAGGAAGCGAGTCACGTGTCCTAACAACCGTACAGCAATGCAGTTGCCATTGTTGTAATAAATATACTGATAATAATCAAAATCTTTCTCTAGCATATTGAGTGAGGCTTCGCTGTATTTGCAATCTCCGTTAAAAATTAATGCATACGCGAATTTAGTTTAATCCTTTCTTTCTTATTAATTTATTAATTTATCGTCTGCCCTTTTTAGCCTACTTTCCCGTAAAAGTAAAAAAAAATAATAATAAAGCATGAAAGAAGGCTTAATGTATCGTGAAAATATCGTTAAAAATCAAGAAAAGTCAAAAATAAGTTAAGTAATTAAATAAAGATTGAAAAATAAAAAATTTGAAAGTAGGGTATTGAGTATGTATGGGGGAAAAGTGTGTCTGTCGGTCGGTCTGTCTGTCGGTCTGTCGGTCTGTCCCCCCCTAATAACTTTTGAACGAATTGTCCGATTGGAAAAATTCTTTTTGCATTCGAAAGATCTCGGCGAGGACATCTCATTTCTATATTTTACTTTTTGATTTGAACAATTTTTTGTTCAATTTTGAACAGTTCAAAAAATTTTAACATTAGCGCCTATGGACAAAATTGAAGCAAATTCTGTAAACTCTGGGCACAAGAGCCAAGTTCCTATTGCAAGCTTATTGAAAGGAGTTCTCGGCGTGAAATATTGATTTGAACAGTTTTTGTTCATTTTTGAACAGTTCAAAAAATTAACACAGAGCTTACGGGGAAATTTCAACCCTATATAAATCCTGATCTAACGGACCGATTTGCTTGGAACAAACTTTATCGGAAAGCTCTTATAACGTAGAACATGTAGAAATAGAAAGTTTATCCAGAACTTACGAGCGTATTTTGCTATGAAATTTTTTGATCGGGATTTTCAAGGATATTTCTCAGTGACTCAATGAGTGAAATAATGAATGAATGAATAAATTAAAGAGTGAAAGAATAAATCAATGAATAAATGAATGAGGAAAAGAATGAGTGAATAAATTATTGAATAAATGAAAATATAAATAAATGAGTGAATAAATACATGAATGCGTAAATGAATGAATAAACACTTGAATGAGGTAACGAATGAATGAATAAATGCATGACTGAATAAATGAAAGAATGAATGAGTGAGTGAATGAATATGTATTATCCGTTGAAAAAGGTATATTTTCAATAATTAGAACTAAAGATAAATAAGAAAGAGAGAGAAAGAGATAGCTAGATTATAAATTTGAATTTGGTGTATACGGGAAAGTAGGCTCGTATAGTTCTAGACGGAACTTCTTGTTATATTTTTCTCATTAGAGTGTCAGCGATTTTTTTCCCAGTTTCGTTAAAACTTTTGTTTTGAAAAGCATAATAACATTTGCAATAAGTTCTTTCAATGATAAATATATATTTTTCACAAACAATTTGATTATATAGTAAATAAATATATAGTAGTGTGGGGCAGTAAGCAAAGGAGCTTCCTCGCCGCCTGACCTGAGTAATTCAGTTTGAATGAGCAGACACCTTTGCACAGACCTTTTTAATTACAATTTATAATATCTAGAATAGCGGTCATTTCGTATGACCGCCGGTTTTTATATAACCGCTAGTTTTTATATAACCCAGAAATAGTTTCTTCTAAAACCCAAAATACAAATATTTTCGCGATTATACAAATTCGTTAACTGCATAGAATCTATTCTACTAAAAAAAAGTTTCCCTTCGCTTTTTTTTATGTACTAACTGATTTATCCACTTTTGATGTGTTTTACTCTCATATATTAATAAGCGTAACTGTGTCACGCTTCCTCCGCACTAATGACTGGGGGTTAAGAGTCGAGTGAGATATAAAAAACGTATTTTCCAAGGAAGCTATTTTACCTATTTTCATTGCTGTGGGACTTTAATTAGAGGATGTATAAATTTAAAACACAATAATTTTCAAAGCGCCGTTTTCGTTTAGTCGTGTTGTTGTCATTTCAACAATACAGTTGTCATTTTAACAAATTCCGATTTCTCGCATTTTGAGTCATTGATGTATTTGCTTTTCATTAAATTAGGGTGCGTGAATAAATAAGGAGGAAAAAGTCACCTTTACCGATCGTTAAGGTGAAGGCACTTTAAATTAGAAGTTCTCTCTCCTTTTTAATCAAGTCGAGGCCGGCGAGCTAAACCAAGTCCTCTACCAGCGAATGAGCAATATTTGAGGTAGCCCGCGCAACGCCGGGTGACGCAGTTGCATAACTTCTGCAGATCTCATCATACAAACTTAATTTATATCTCAAAATTCATCCGAATGTCATTCTTATTTTCTGACGTAAAAATTTTAAATCGGCCAAGATCTTCAAGGATTTAAAAAATTCAACCATCTTCGGATCTTTGACAAAAAATATTACACCACATTTACAATGATACTTCAACGGAGGCAAACGTTCAACTACCCTTACCACATTGAACCTTTAAAGAACATATCTAGCTCTGAATGGAAAATTGACTTGCCCTTTGCGTAAAGTGGGGAAACACACTTTCCACTTCTCGTGTAATACACAGCATTTTATATGTGAGCTGTACCTTCAAACATATTACTAGTTTAAGTGGACACTAGTAATCATTTAAATTAGTTACGAATTCCAACCCATAATGTATTTTCAATGTACAAAATTTCTATCGATGGTTCAACCTCCTACTAAAATAATAAAACGGCAGTGGGAAGTACGCGTCGCCAACACTCGTCAAATGGCGCGAAATTGGACTTCTTTATCTCTTTTCATAAATTATAACAATATAAACAATATAAATGTAACGAATAAAACTGCAAAAAACAATTTTATAGTTACATCCTGTAGATCCTTCCAGGAGTAATATCTTTTTTATTATCAATGCTCTATACTAAATTTATTTTACAAATAAAACTTTTTTCTTTATTTTGCGTTCAGAACACAAAACAAGTTACACACAAAATCTTCAAATTGGGAAAGCTACCTGCAAGTAAAATATTGCCTCTTTCTACACTATTCATGATAGAGACCAAAAGGCACTTGAGAGCTCTAAAAAAACTTCTCTCCATTTCCTAATGAAACGTTGATGATAATCTTGCCATTTTCTAAAGATCTTCATGTTTTTTCCATTACCTTTTTGTACGGAGAGATAGCCAATAAACCCGTTTATGAGATATGAAATTACGTTGCACTTCGGTTAATAGTTCTGTTGGGAGTAATTTTTTTGATAGACTTCATTCTATCCATGAGTTTAGGGAACTGGTGTAGGCATTTTCATCGCGTTGAAACACAGCTAATAGTACAGGGCAGAAATGGTTAAAGGGAAACGTTAATGAGAAAAATGGAAAGTAATTTAAGTCTTTTGTAACCTTTGTTTAAATTGACAAAATGTTTCCACTTTCCGCACTTTGCATTTTATTTAAGGTTTTCTTCATGTTCTAATGTCAGGTGAACTTTATAGGTGTCACTTAAGACACAATGATGCGATAAACGCTTATAAATTAAATGTTGTTGATTTTTTTCCCTTTCTTTTTCAGTATGATGATTCAGTAATATGAAGAATTACCAGTTATTTGTTTTTTTTTTCTTTTCTTTCAGTCTTAAACTTTTGACCAAGTACTATAGCTGAATCGTCTTCATTGCAAATGGTATAGAACACTGGCGTAAGTGGAAAACTAAAAATAGTTTTGTACAAACGTTTTTTTTTTTTTTTTTTTTTTTTTTTTTTTTTACGAACTCAGAATTCGAGCGTTGAATTAAATCCACCATACCACGTCAATAATAAGATTGCTTAGTAGAAAACTAGAACGTTTTTTGCTTGCATTCCTGTGGATAAGTATAACATGATAACTTGTCATTAAATGGCATTCTTAAGCGCTCCCAATGAGGTCGGACGATCACAATGGACTGTTAACTTTAGATTTTTAAAAAATATTTTAATAAAATTTCATTCCGATGTAAAAAACTGTTTCGGTTTTCATTTCTTTTAAATAAATTTATTTCCTATGATTTGCTGGATTTTCTAAGATGGACTACGTTTGGATTAGTCTGTATTTTAGCAAAGAATCCTTCAGTAAGAAGAAAATGCAACTCAATTTGCAATCGCTCTTCATAAATGTTAATAAAACAGTGAATGAAGAAAACAGGTAGAATCTATACAATAAAATATATTGATCGCTCATTAGAAAATAAAGTAGTAGTACGTTTCAAGGAAAACGAAAGAAGGTGCTTATGCTGAAGTCTTATGTGGTCTAGTTAATTGGGACCTTCGATTTTTATACACACGACCCAGGCTCGATCTTCAGCTTGGGAAGGGGGCCTACTATTTTTCTCGCAAAATGCGGCAACCCATTAGAATTCTAAAACACATAGTCTTGTGTTAAAGGTAGGGAGTTTTTGATTAATGAAACTTTTCACCAGTAAAATGATAATGTAACTAAGTAAGAGGTATTCGTATGAAAAGTAATTAAAATACTATAAAGAGAATTCTTATACTACGAATGCAATCATGTATATGAAAAAACATTTAATAAACAAGAAGGCAAATGCGACTGCTAAACGAGCAACGTTACGCCAAACATTCTTTTTCATGTTGCCCCTCAGTGTTTAAACACAGTTACAAATATGAAGTATACCTTAGATAAAGCACAAATCTTCCTCTAATAGTAGTTTCAAACTAAAGCGAAGCCTCTTCATTAGTGCAAAAGCATTCAACATAACAGCATTAGTTGTGCGTGGCACACCCAATTTTTTGGAAATTTGTATTTCACATACACTGTTTATTCATTTTACTCAGCTTTAGAACAAAGAAATTTTGATCATTTTTTATATACAGGTATTTTTTTATTCAGGGAACATACTATGTAGTGATATGCCAAGAGGATGTAAGAGACGAAATGAAAATTTTACGAGCAACGTTTAAGGCACCACTAACATATTTTGTTGGACACAGAGACATGTTTCGCTTACGATTTTCACTAGTTATCTCGAAATTTCACCTTTCTCACTTGCACCACTTTGCTTCTAAGCGTCTCGTGTGTGGTATTAACACATATCAAACTGATTCTTCAGTCAACAGTAAATGATTCTAATACAAGACCATACCATTGAAAGATATTTCATTCATTTAGTTTAGCTCAATATTCCCACTAAGGGCAAAAAAAAAAACTTTTAATAGCGTTCTCTAATGTCTAAGTTCCAAAAGCTATCGTACTGTTCTTCCATCGTAAGGAAGTCTATTATAAAAGCAATTTTCACAGAAAGCCAGCTCACTAGATTTGCTAAAAGACATTTTTTTTTTCTTTTTCCGCCCCTTCCTTAACTAGATCCGGATAACTCAGCATCCCCCTTTTCGTTTGTTTTCCTATTTTCAGTGGATCACGTCTTAAGCTCAAGACTGAAGCTCTCGAAGCTGTGATCACACTTCTCTCCTGTCTATTGTTTAATCTTTTTTTTTCTCTCCTCAGAACTCATCTGAGCTCTTTCGCCCTTTTCTCTTATGTTCCCCGTTTTCATTGAAGTTTTTATCCCTCTTTTGTTTGTGTGAGTTCTGTTTTCAACTTTTATTGCTTTTCATTCTTTGAGAGGAAGTATTTACGTCTAATAACGTGGCCTCTGGAATAGAAATGATAGTTACCGCTGTATCTTCATCCATATTTATTAAAGTATTAAAACTACACTTAAGATAAAACTTAACAGCAAAAGAATAGGTATAAGAAATGTATCTACTCATTTCACTTTTAAATTCGATATTATTATGCAAGATATATATTTATTGGAAATTATTATTTACTAAATTTTGATACTTTATTCTAAATTTCAGTTAATGTGACATTGATAGTTTAAAATGTCAAAGATAATTAAAACATAAGAGACATCATTTCCGAATCGAAGAGTATTTGAGTTCAGAAAATAACCATAGTGTGGTTTTAAAAAACACGTTTTGGACGTCATTAAATAATTGTAATGGTGAATTTTACAATAAATACCAGTGTCCAGTTTGTTCAAAATTTACATTCAATCCATGAGACACCGGATGGAAGCTGCCGCTAAAAGGTCGTATAGGTAAGAGAATAGAAAATTAACATTTTATTATTAAAAATCAAAGAAAACAATAGTAAGATTTATAAAAATAGCCCTCAGTAGAAAAAAATGAAGCTTTAGTGAAACTCTAAAGACTAAAGGTCAAATAAATAGAACATAAAACTATTTTCGTTGTTTTACTAAAATGTTTTAACAATATATTTACATCTAAACATTATTGAATTAATCAAACTTTGCTACTCATAATAACTCTTGCCAATAATAAAAATAAGCCTCGTATAAAAACATACTTCATTTCTATTTCATAAAAGAACATACCAAATAATAACCATTAAACGATTTTTATTTTGCATAGTAACACGATATAATTATTACAAACATGTTTGACAAAAATTATTGAAGTCAGGAACTTTTATCATACTAGTCTCATAATGTTTTTTAAAGGTTACAAATAAGGAATTCATTTCATTATGACACAATCTGTGTTGACATCATGAAACTGTCATGATGTCAACACAGATTGTAACAAAACCGTTCTGCTCACGATTTTCTTGATGACAAACCTTTGTCCATTTTCAGTATGTTACTTCAAGCGTTTAACTATGATCACAAAAGTTATAAAGTGAAGTAATAATCTATGCAGCTTTAATTCTTTGATTTGTATTTTGAGGAAAAGTGCATATACTCCATTATAGCAAATGTTACTTTGCTACTATAAGCAATGAGATCATATTATAATACAAATAATGTATGCATAAAATAATTATTCATATATTCCAACTCATAATATTGTTCATACTGAATTCATATTAAGTTTGCCTTCTTCCGTGTTCAAAAACTTCTATCAAATGAATAAATTTTCAGTAAAGCTTATATTATCTTATTCACGATTTTTATTCTGAAGGAGATTCGGAACTAGTTCACGTTGTGAATCGATTTTTCTGGAGTCGTTTACAAATGATTGGATCATTATTTTCTCCTTAAGTTTTCATTAAATCGCATTCCTTTTGTCTGATAAAATTGTATTTGTAAAAATGCCAAGGCCAAAATATTGTCATTATCATTAGCAAAAATTTGAATGTGTGTTTGGCATTTGGATACAAATTTAGGGATCCGGATAGGTTTTGAAGTTGTTGATGTTGTTGCCATGTCCATGAAAAGAAAATCATATAGGGCCAAAGCTATTTAAGATGAGCGACGTCAGTTCATGGGCATATGGGCAGGTTTAGAAGTCTTGCCTTTTTATAAATATGACGTCCATGTGTAATCAATCCCAACTTACACACATGCTAAAAAATAGGAATAATTGCAATGTGAACGAATTACGCACAAAAATAAAAGGAAAAAATTTTTGAAGCATGGAATAAAACTATTGGCGTAAATACATGGAAAGTAGAAATGTGAGCAGCACCATTACATAAGCGATAATATTAATTTAAAGAAAGGCAGATCACTGAAACTGATGGTGATTGCATACTTTCCATCAGTATACAGTTGATGTAACTGTTAATAACTTATTCCGTTCCAATGGATTCATTACAACTTTTGACTTGCAATGCAGCAAAGTTCAAATTTGGGAAAAGAATGAGAGATCTTTAAATAGAAAAATTGTTCTACAAGGTTCATATACATGTTGGAGATTAATGACTCTGCAAGTGGTCGGCGTAGAATACTCAATGATGCTTAGCTTGGGAAAGAAACGTTGAATTATAACGGATACTTTCTTCCTTTTCAAATTTTTGTACACGATACTAACACAGTAAGGATGGGCATTCTAATTCAAAACGAATGATGCATGAACCTCTGAACAACGTTTGAGCAGACGGACATTGTATATACAGTTTTACCACGAAGTTATGACACTTGGACGCTTCTGCGCATGACAGAAAAGGGCGAATCCATTAGAGTTTTAGCGAAGTCCGTTTTGCAGGGGCGTTTATTAGCACGCGAATCAATATTTGTTGAAAGCAACCACATTTTTAAACTGCAGGTTGTATGATATCAAAATAAATCAGCTATGCTAAACGAACTAAAACTAGAAGACAATACAACACATTCCTTATACCAGCAATTTCTCCCTAGAACATGAGCGACAAAGTCTTTAGCATTGTCTTTGTCCTGGTTCTGCAATAATGTAATTAATTCTCACTTTATTACTATCGCTTATTCAATGTGCATTAAAATTTTTGGTTCATAATTAGTGTTCAGCTTTTGTTATATATTGCACTTGTGCAACTACGCTTTTAGTTTGAAATTGTTGCTCTATTTTTTTTTTTTTTTTTTTTGCACTCTATAGAATATACATCTTAAATTCAGAAAATAAAAACTATTTTCATTTACATTCAGTTCCATTTATGTTTAATTCCTTTATGAATAAATTAATGCTAAGGGGGAATATTATTGTTTTTATCAATTTGGTTATTATTATTGTGTCCATTTTTTATGATTCACAGAAAAAGAAATTAAGTTTAGTATATATTTTTTAAAAACTGAACACTTCGCCTTCTTTTTTTTTTGTTTTGTTTTCTCATTATTTATTTTAAGTTTATTTCATCACACATTTTATTTTGCAATAAATTTAAGTGGTTATATTCACGAAAACTAATTCTATTCACACTAAGTGTAATTTTGTTTTTCTAAGTATTATTTTTTTCTCATGCTTAAGAGATAGGAACGGATTTTTTTCAAAACAATTCTTGAAAAAATATTTTTAAATACTGCTTTTGCGAAACAAGTCATGCAACTTTGCTTGTTTGAAGAAAAAAAAACAACTTCTTTTATCCCTAGTGTGTTTACCCCCCCCCCCCCTCTTTTCTCTCTTTCCTAGTTACTTGTTTCATAATTATCCCAAATTGCTGTGAAATGTGTGTTTAATCATGAGGTATTATTATTATTATTACTTTCTTTTATATTCTCTTCACCTCATTCTTCATTTTAATCTTACCAGAAGAAATAAAGTACTTTAACTGCAAAAACCACTCATGAAACATTCGCGTTCTTAAAAATGTAACTAAAACAAGCAAAAAAATTACATAAGGACTGCAGTGCATTAATTTGATGATATTGATTCATTTATTGACTCTTTTAACTACAGAAAAAATCTCTATTACGCTAATGCAGGCGGCATTAAACTTCGGTTTTATAACTCTCGTGGAAATGAAAGTTGTATGTAAAAAAAATAAGGATCTTCATCAATATTTTAAGTACTTTGCCATAAACTGAGCTCTTAAACCTTGAATGTTTGCACTGATTTTATTAGAAAATTTTCTTTTATGTGTGTTCATACCTATTAAATAAGATGATTAAAAATGTGGAAGAACAGCGCATTGGAAATATGTTCTATCTTGTTTTTGCGTTCCAATAAGTAATCTTAAAATTTATTATTTTTATGGTAGAAAAGTGAGTTTTCCAATTTTTAAGGATACTTTTAAGTAATTACTTGTATTGGGAAAAAATATTTCGATGATTATAATAAAATTAGGTTTAATTTAAAATTTTGATTTTAATCTGGGTAATGATATTTACCAAGAAAAAGCCTTTCAACGTAAATCTACAGAACTGAGATGATTTTTTAAAGTTACATAAAAACCTGTGAGCTAAACCGTAAATTTCAGTTATTATTATGAGAAATCTAAATTATCAATATTTATTAAGTGAGCATATACTACGTTTCCTATTTAATCACTCACGCAGTGGCTTTAAAGTTTTAGTAAAATATTCTGTACTGTAAAGTAATTCATCTGAATTTTAACTAAAATTCACAAGCGGTTCGATTTTAGTAAAAAATTAAATAGAACGCTCTTGTCAAATGTCAGGATTTCAATATAAGAGTAATTAAAAACTAAAGTTTTGTAACTTTACCTTTAAAAAATTTTCTATTGATTTTTCTGCATAAAAAGTTTGCGTTTTTTGAGAATGACCCTTTTATATGTATGACATGGGCACATTTCATTTGCGTTAACATAAAACATGCAGTAAAAAAGTAAAAAACAGTATTAATAAAAGAACCGAAAAAAATAACAAAATAGAACGCATACATTTTTGTTTCTGAAGCACCTAAAATCCATTATAATGCCTGCCTTTCTAATGCGAAATGAAACGTTAACGAATATTTCATCAGTAGAGTTCACCCAATTTCGACTTTTATCAATTCTGAATTGCGAAATATGCATTGCACTTACTATAAATTAGCAAGCAACTCTGACTCTTGTATAAAGTGAATAACAAGTTGCATATTTTCATTACCTCGCAAGCAACACAATAATTCTAAGGCGTGGAAAATCGATATGGTGTTTTGATAATAAACTCATTTACATACATATTGAACTGGTGTGCTAGTATTTCAAATGCTCATTTGCTTCTTTTATCAGGATTCCCCTAAATATAGTGCAAATTTCTGCGTTATTTATAATGACTTGATGGCAACAGAAAGGATAATAAAGTTATAAAGCGTCTCATTTACATACAAGATGAAACAGCAAACCAGGAAGCGTAATTTATTTCCTCATACAAACGATTCATTTCCCACAGGATTTGATTACATATTTCCAAACTCAAACTGTTTCAATTACTTTGACATTAATCTCAAAATTACTTCCCACATATTTTTATTTTTAATTTGTTGTCAATATTGAAGGATGAAAACACTGAAGACTAAGGGGAGATATGTTACAAAAAGAAGAGTGACTAAAAGTTTGATTCTTACTGCGCCTAAATTAAACTATTAATGTTTACTTGTGCATTTAAGAAACTATATAAAATAAAAGCCTCTTGGACTCTTACATCAAGGTCTTATTGAAAAAAAAAAACGAACCTTAAACTGTCTCGCTTACATAGACTACTTCTATGCGGTAAGTTTCGTTTATAACCAGCATAATTCTGTTGTGTTTATGTAGGATTTCAGAAGGTATAAAAGAGGCCTGAGAACACTATTGTTAGTCATTTAAATGCTTTGTAGTGAATGTATTTTATAGCAGTTAAAAAACCATCACATATAAATACTAAACGTATATGAATGCACTAAACTTGAAGAAATATATGAAATTACATAGTGTGTAATAAAAAGAAAGATATGTCATTTTAGAAAACTAAAATTGACTGATATTTTAATAAAAATAGAAGTAAAAATAAACTATTAAAAGTAGCATTTTCCGCCCTGGATAATTGCTTATTTTGGCCTCTTATAAATGCGGATCTGACTAACGCAATATGTATATATCAAGGATCAGGAAATATAATCAAGGATCAATTAAAATGTAAAAAAATGTCACCATGAAAAATATACCACGCATAAATTAGTTAACCGATTAGTTTATTATATATCATATTTTCAAATGTACATCTATGAATTTCAGAGCCGTTAGTAAAACCGGTATCATGAATCCCATGAGAAGACTGCTATTACAAAGAAACATCAAAGAAGTAACATGAAACTAACATTAAATATCAGCCCTCTCTTTTCCTTTAATGCCGGCTTTCCTTCAATAACCAAATTGATTTTTAATTCCGGTTCCTTGTGGTGAATAATATTGCTGGAGGTGGCGGCTTATCGCTATTTTGCATCTGCCTTAAGCTGGCCTCTTCTTTTTGCACTTGGTATTAGACCGAGATGGAGCATTGAAGGCACCCCCTTTAACCAATAGCTTTAGTTGAAGAGACGGGTTCATTTAGCACTTAATGGAGCATGGGTTTTCTGAAAGGGTGGGTGGAACAGAAACAGACCCCACAAAGCTATTTCGATCGCTGGCAATTATCTCTAAAAAGGCGCTCGTTGCACTTTAATATTGCGGAGAATTTACTTGATGGTTGACTCTTTGCTTCGGAAAAAGTGTATTTTTTGAACTTTCTATTTAAGGCAATTTAAGGCTATGTTGAGAATTCTATAATTTTGAATAGCGTAAAATGCAGGGAAAAGAGTCAGAGCAAAGCACTTCAAACCATATGGTGCATAAGAACTAGAAGTTTCTTAAATGGTCCTCAATCTATTTTCAAGTTAACCAATCGTCAAATAAGGTGAATGTGATGCATTTAATCAGCAAATAACATGAGATTCTGAAATTTTGGTAATGTATTTACATTGAAAATTTATTTCTTTATTTAGTCATCTCTTGCATGTTCAGCGTAGTGTCGAAATATTTTAACAAACGGCAAAAAAAGGAACACAACCTGAATCCCGCCGATCTTTTATGAGTAATACGACCAGTCAAAAATCTCTCTAAGGCAAGTTTAAAATATTATTGCAATTTTTAATGCATATTTTAGGCATTGCTAGTGGATATATGTATGCATATTGTAATGATTTTAACTGCATATAATCCGGACTCTAATTATTAGCTTTTATCTTACTTACTGCTGTTATTAATGTGACGAGAACTGCGTCACATCTTCACAAAATTTTCAAACTTAATCAAATTTAAAAAGCTGAAGGTGCATTCAAATAATTCAAAGAAAACAAGCATCTGATATATGGCTTGACTTTATCGGGTCACGTACTAAATCTTGACCTTCAGTCACATATCTGTCCCACTGAAAAATAAGGTTACATTCACAATAACAAGTTCTTAGTTAGGGCGAATTTATTTGTAGAATTTTGAACACCACCCCGTTTGATTCACGTAATTACCTAGATTAAAATACTTTCGGCATACGACTGCTGCGGCTTTTGAGAGTAACTAATCATTTGACTCTCCAGAGGTCACACCACGGAACTTATGAATATATGTGCACCCTCGATAAGGGGTTGTATAGATTATTGTAGAGAACAAGCAAAACCCCTGCCCCTATGGTCATGGAAATAAAGTCTACCTATCGCTTTTATTTTAAATTTTATTTTTAATTATTAATATATTCTAAGCTTAATAAACTACTTGTTGGTATACCTCATTTCTGTCTTATTGTAATGGGTAGCGCCGTGATATTAAACTTAATGTCCCCAAAACAAACCAAAAGTAATTTACATTTTTAGGAGAAATAAAAACAGCCAGCAATGCAACTACTCCGCTTTCCAGTAGAATAATAACGGCATAAGTACAAGTAAAATATTTTTCAAAATAATAAAAGAAGTCAATATATATATATATATATATATATATATATATATATATATATATATGTTTCTTTCAAGCTTTGCTTATTTGTCCTATGCTACATACAATAAAATTTCATTGTACGGCAGGGGAAAAAATGCAAAGCTCAATACGGAGACAAATGCTACTCAACTGACAAGCCTTATGTTTTGCTCAGTTTGTTATAAAAAGCAGATAAAGCCTATATCTGCCGGTGCTCGGATTACGTCTGGTTTCTTTTGAAACTCCTTGAAGCAACCGATTCCTCATCCGTTTCTATTTGCTGGGTCCACACAGCGACAAGCAAATCAAGATCAAGTGGCAGCGAAGAACATATTTCCTTTTCTGATGAAGTGATAATAGAACGCTAAGAGACAAAGAATTGAACTGATTTATAGCAAACGGTCTGTGCCATGACAGTTTTCTTTGGAATCTTTCGAACGTCGCATCTCCCCCTTTGTTGAACAGATACATGTAAGACATTCCTGAATTGGACGTATACGGTAGTCTTTTTACGCGATTCAAAATAATAGAAGCGGAGGGAAACATGGAGGATAGTTTTTTTTCTAAGAATGGGGAGAAAAACAGCAACAATGCTTGAACTTGATTTGTTTTCATCGTTCAATGATGCAGGAATATTGCTTAAAGCTACATAGTTTGCACTTCATTTACTGAGATACATATATACATTTACCTAAGCTTTATCGTACGTACTAATACAATTTACTCATTATTTACTCAAGTACTTAAGATAGTGTTACATTTACACTCAGGAAGCAACTCCCATTAATTGCCTAATTCCAAAATCCATACATATATTTCACCTAACATGGACCAATTACGATTATATTTTGTAGTACGATACGATATGCAAAAAAACGAACTATGGTGAAACGATATTTAAAAATTTGTTTAATGATTAGCATAGAAAATGATTAGCATTTCTTAAAAAATATTTTCCATTCATAACTCAATTTTTAATTTCCGATTCTTTGGGGTGGCAACACCTTAGTTTGAGTCGAGCGATCATTCTTAAGTTTGATTGTTGAACATTTTGCCCGCAGATGTTCTGCGGAAGATCAGCTAGTTATGTATTATTGCTATTATTATGCAAGACAAACTATTACTTCAGTGCTGTAAATTAGTAAGGAATTATACAGTCGTGCTTATGTAGATGCTGCGGAAATAAAAAAATACCATGTATAGATTAAATAAACTTTTATTTTAGAATATTAGGTTATGGAGAATAGTAATAATAATTTTAAAAAAACCTTATCTCTAGCAGAATGCTACACACGTATACTTTAATGCAGAGATTCTCAACCTGAGGGGCGCGCCCCCCTAGGGGGGTGCGAGCACACTAGAAGGGGGGCGAGAGAATATCCAAGAGTTCGACATATTTAACAACTTATTAAAGTAAAACAAATTACTAAATCAAAAAATACTAAATTAAAAACATGTTTAATAATTATTAGTAACTTCCTTGGGCCTGTCTTATAAAGCAAGGTTTTTCGAAGTAAGACTTACTATTATAAATAGGCACTCTCAGTTCTGTTTCTATATTTAGCCGAGATGTATAGTTTGACTTCAAAAAAGCTACAGCAGAAAATCCAGTTTCACGAAAGTAGGATGCAAAATGCCCTTGATTTTAGTGCAGAGAAAATCATCCTCTACTCCTGCCCAAAATTCAAATAGTGATTTATTGCTAAATTAATTTTATTACTAAGTTACTCGCTTTTACTCTTGTTTTGACAGTTAGTTAAAAATAATTCAAAAACAGAATCCAAAGTACTCAATATACATTATTATTGTAAACATTTTACTGTAAATGGGGGGGGGGGCATGAAAATTATTATTGAAAACTGGGCCGCGAATACTGAAAGGTTGAGAAACGCTGCTTTAATGATGGGATTTGGCATTTATTAGGTTTTGGCGCTATTTGCTTTAAAACATAAAGCATACATATGAAAGATTTGTTAGAAATTTTCGTGATAGCCAAAGTAGCTGACTAAACGTTCTAACTTCTTTAAAGGGGAAAAAAAAAGTCTCCAGAAATCGAGTCATACTGACATAAGAAACTCTCACGATTTTTTTCTATGCAGCCATGCAGAAGACTAAAAGCAGGTGGTCATCAAAGATCCCACCGGAGATGGAAAGGAGTTCAGAAACAGAGGAAAAAAAAACATTCCGGATGAAAATGATTGCATTGAAAAAAGGGAGGAACCAGTATGTTCTTATTCCTACAGATGTTTTTGTTCTTACAAAAAAGGAGTAAAATAAAAGTACTTTTGCGTAACAAGATCAAGCAATTGCCCCCCCCCCCCCAAAAAAAAAAGTAGGAAAGAACTTCTCTTCCACGTTTTTTTAGAGGAAATTAAAAAAAAAGATTTCTGTACAGCTAAAGTTAAAAAAAGAAGACCGCTAAACTTAAAATTATAATTTAGTGATAACTATTTAGTAATTTTTGTGTTTTCGGAGAAAAGCTGCATTTTTCAGAACGTATACGTGGTAAAAACAATAATATACTGTCAAATGTATATATGTATACAATGTTAAATAAATTTTGTATTGCATATTGCTTTTTAAAGCTACAGTTTAAAGCTACTCAGAGTTATTGCGTAACGATATCATTTACAGGAGAAACGAAATTCAATTTAGTTGATTCACCATTATTTTCAGTTCTGATTTTACTCTTAATGAGTTAAGCAACTTACAATAATGTTATGAATGAGAATATTAGAAACACAAACATAAAAGAAATTCCATGGATAATGAAATTAAGAAAATCTTTTTGTTTTATTTAAATAGTTTAGGGACATATTTATATGTCATCATTTTATTTTGTGCAGCAAACAAAAGGTAACAATTTAATATTGATAAACATATACATGGGTTAGATAAAAGAGGATGGAAAATGTACCCTAGAATCCCCTGACCACCTTCTAGGGTAAGAACAAAGATTTTATACTCCTGTGTTTGAAAACATTAAGTTACATACAATAGTGTGCTGTTCTCTATAGTTTTTGCGCAGCTTTGATATATGGTATATTAATTCTTAAGCTTACGTTAAGCGTAATGTCATGCCTCTGAAATAAATATATATATCTTAAAAGGACTTTATGTAATTTATTTCTTCATATCAACACAGTATCCGCACAAGGGAATGTTTGTTCTAAGCTTCTAATTAATTAGAGCACGAATTATAAGCGATTATAAAGTAATTCTTCACAGTAAGTAGCTTTAATTTTTTTGTTACAGAGGAAATCTATGTATGTAAAAGGGCATAGGCGTTTTCTACTGAGGGATGGGGTTCTCTTTAACGTCGCTGCAGACCACGTTCTTCTAAACTCTTAACACGAGCATCGCCCAGCTACTATTTATTTTCATTTTATTCACAATTGTCCGTACAGTCCTAAAAGATATACAGGTACATCCTTAACAAATGTCATTAACATCTCACAAAAATTTAAAAAAAAAAAAAAAAGAACACTTCCACCATCCGCCCAACATTCAAATTGCATTCAGTTAGTTTTAAGGGGAAAATTAAAAAAAAAAGGTTCTTAAACTTCACCTAGCACCGCGTGATGCTCTTAACACATTTTTACACATACATACTACTTAAGTTGTCGAGAACGACAACTAGTTTCGTGTCTTCCTCGAATGATATCCTGACAAATGTAAGTTGAATAGATAAAAACTGAGGCACTAAGAAACAAATGGGTATAAGTAACGTAATTGAAAAATTTGAAAATAAATATCTGCTCTTAATTTTATAATAATACATAACAGTTCAAAAACCTTTGCAATAATAATGTAATAATGTAATATTTTGGGCCTTTAATTTTTGTAAATCACAGAATGACGAGTTTTTTAACCATTGATGATCGTCAGAATAATCTTACCTACAGTGTGTACATATTATTACCACGTGTTATCACGTGATGATGTATGTTTTACACGTTGTACTAGTGAACTGAAAATGCAGAAATTTAATTGTTTTGTTATTCAAGATAGTATTTTCAGAGGGATTATTATTTCCGTTTCATTTTCAACAGTTTTTTCTAAACTAAGTTTTACACATATTCTTAATGAAATGTTTTGTAAAGGTATATATTAGACTGCGCAACACAAGAGTTATTTCCTGATATTTATCAAAAACGTTTACTTTTTCACGACCACCAAACTACTTCTTCCTAAACAGAAGAAAACATTCGAAATCGAAATCCAACTTGAAGAAGGGAAAAAAAGTTTTAAATATTACCTTCAGAAAATAATTTCTCATTTAAAACATAATGGGATTATAATCTGATTTCAACTAATTAATATTGAGGATGAGTATAATTAACACATCCAATCACGTCAGAAACATCAAAAATAAAGTAATAAATAATTTTAATTGAAACTTCAAATAATGCTTCGCTTGTACTTGCATGCAGGTACATTTTTTATGAAGTCATTAATTATTCCTTAACCTTCAAATTACATTGTATCATCAGTTATAGCAGAATAGCCTTTCTAAACTAAGTTATACACATCTTCTTAATATGCCCTCATAAATGATTAGTATTAAAGCAGCAATGTCATAAGTTCTTAATATAATGTACTGTATCAACACATAAAGGAATTGCCAGAAACTATTTTAATAATTAAGAAAATATGGTTGCAAGATATTTTCGTAGCTCATTACTCTAAAAGCATCGAGTCATCACTCAGATAAATAAGGGCTCAGAACAGAAACGAGAGTGCAAAAGAAAATAAAAGGAAAATACGGGTTTTTTTTTTTTTTGCAAGTTCTACTTTTTGCCATAAGTCGAAAAGAAATGGTTATATTACAAATAATGCAATTAATGACAGCAACTAAAATGTAAAATCAATGTATACTTTTTTATTTTTTTAAAGAACATCCATATATATTCGGGTAGTCTTTAAAAAAATGTTTGTTTAAAGAATAGAAGAATTTCATCTAAAGCACACTTTAAAAAAATTTTTCTTCAACCGTTCACGAAAAGAAATGGAAGAAAATGGTGAAATTTAGCTGCTAACAACATTTGGTACTAAATGGAGCCATTATAATGGTGTAGTTCCACCATGAATTTCAAACTGGGACCCATTTTAATGGTTCAACTTTAGTACCAAATGTTGGTTGGAGCTAAACTTCACCATTTTTTTCTTTCTTTCTTTCTTTTTTTTTGGTGAAAGGTTGAGCTAGAATTTCTTAGTGTACGTTTCGAGCATAGAATTTCGCCTTTAGTGAGCAAATATCATCATTCTTGGACAAGAGATCAAATATATAATCCTTTGTTTTAATACCTGAGCTTCAGACTTAATACTGTAATTTCAAAGTGAGTCATTGCTTGTTAAACTGCTTTTGCACATTCCAGTTTTGTTATTATATTTTTGCTTAGTGATGAGATACTTGTATGAATTTATTATTAATCAAATTATTATACCCTAGTTACTTCAAACGTGCTTTAGTTCATTATTCCGGAACATCGAACACAATTGCACAGTAGTTCACAAACACAAAGTTTATGTTTTTTTTTTTTTTTGATCCCTTATGCACTTGTTTTCAGAGAGCTTACATTGTCATTGAAGCAATACAGCCATTAAACAATATAGGCATCAAGCTTTAATCTTTTTTTCTTTGTTATTTTTTTCAAGCAACGAAGACGGGTTTGCTGCAATTTCAATTTGTGTCCGTCCAAAAAAAAAGCGTAAGAAAGTTTTTATTAAAGAACATGCTTTTCTTTAATAATTTTGTCGTTAGGATGAACTGCGCTACGGGAAATACATTTCAAATTATGCTCTGAAGTCTTTCATTAAGTTCTAGGAATCTTCATTCCAATTACAAATCAACTCTGGTCTTCAAATCCTGAGATCTCAGCATTTCTCAACTCATTAGGCGGGGAACCCAACCTCCTTCACCAATCAAACCGATATTAGAGAAGGAGACGCTCAGATTTTTTTTTTCTTTCGCACGTCGCTTCGAAGATATTGGTGACAATAACGGCTTACCAGTAATGAAACACCAAAGAGGTACAAGAAGAAGAATACAAATGGGTGGAGGAAAGAACGCATATTGTGTCTCTCAGGACAACCGTACTCAAATATTTGCTTCTCAGAATCCAACAATGTTCTTTATTTTTGCATTTCTTCTTGCGTAGAAGGAAAGATCTGTTTCATCTGAGGAGTATTACGACACAGTGGAATGTTAAACATCTCCAACTGAAGATGGAAGCGGTGTTGAATAATGAAAATACTCTGAATAGAATTTCATCATTCTTTTTGAACTTTTTTTCACTCAAATGTCTGGGATACATCCTCTTCCTTACCTAACAACAGAAATATGCATGAAATTTCCATTCCAATGAGTCTACGACAAGGCAAGAATTCAAGACAAGAACATTATGTCTTCATTCTGATGTATTCCGATACAAGGTGGTCATCTTAAACTCTTCTTTAGGAATAGAAGGGAAAAAATGAAAAAAAGTGTAACTTACTTAAAAATTGAAAATTTAAACAGGATTTTTCCCTAGAAAATTAGTGTTAGATCGGTAGAAATATCCAACAAATAGGAATGTAGTATTTCTAAGAAAAAAAGCCCGACTTGGTGGAATATATTTAGCTGTAAAGCACTGGTGTGTAGTAGTCCGTATTAAAAATTTTATCAAATGTTGACTTCTTATGGACCTGTTATATTTTATTTACTTATTTTACAAAAACAAGTAAATGAATGAAAATATTTAGCATTTTACGTAAGCTCATTCTTCTAGTTAGACTCCGTTAAACCATCAACCTTAATGTCGGCCCAAAAGTTGGTGAAAGTCGAGGGTGGTAGGATAATTTCTCAACGTATGCTTTTTCTTTGAAACTGAAAATTAAACATTTATAAGTCCTTGATATTTAACGATTAATTTAAAATTAATCAAATAATTTGGAAATAAACTTACCAGTAAAATCTGTTTAATGTATGAACTTAATTTTTCACTGTTCTTTCCTTTTCTTTGTCTTTTTCTTTTTTTTTTTTTTGTAAGAATTTTTGTACCCTAGACACAAACATTCTAACATGTTTTCTCTTTCCTTCAATGTGACTCCAATGGTTCTTGGGTTATTATTTACTTATTTATGTACTTCACGAATGGCAAAAAAAGAAAAAGAGTCAGCAATAAAGTGTTTACCAACTGGTTTTTGCTGTTAAACTTGGATTAAAATCTACTTCGTAAACTGTTTTCGACAACTTTGCAAAATAATGCAATAGAAAAAGGTGCTATAAATTATAGAATTTTGATACAAAAGGGAATCTGAGGAGTGCTGAACCCAGCGTATCAAAAATACACGATTAGCAAATAATGAACGCTTCGGGGTTATTCCCGAAATAACAACAATACTGGGGGAAACACTGTATAACACAAAACCTAACATTAAGGGCATCTGAGCATACGTTTCTCGGCAATGTTCAAGTGCAATTTTTCAGAATTAGCAGAGAATATTGTTTTTCACTAGCAATGCCAAAAAAACAGACGGACGAAATTCTGTTGTGTGAGGAGGGGGAGGACATGTATGTACCGTTAACTCAGTTCAGAGTAAACCTTCAACCTCCCTGAACCGAGATAGGTTGGGTAGGGTACCAAGAACGGCTAAGAAAATCTCCGAGTTGAAAGGGGGCGTGAAAAATCAACATTTCCACGAACTAACTATGGCTAAGAATTTATAGAAACATTGGAAACAATCGTGCTTGGCTACTTGGTGTAGTGGAAAGGATAAGGGGGAGGGGGCATGAATGGCATAGCTTAGAGAGGGAGGAGGGATAGCTGAAGCAGCACAGCCTGGTGGCATCTAATCAGCTTTTTTCAACTGCTCACCAATCAGCGATACAAGCTGTTCCTGATGTCCTTTTGTGTCATGTGATCGTTCGTTATTGTGAATGCTTTGTCTCCCCTTTTTTTTTTTTTTTTTTTTTTGTTTTTTTTTTTACTTTTAAGATGCGGTTTTACCGGAACAGGGAGAGGGAGGGTGCTGGTTTAGCGCATTAACTCCATGGTTCAGTGAAGGAATGGACATTATATTTCTAGAGAGTACTTTTTCTTCATTGCTTTTCTTAGCGAACTGAGAGGGTGGAGGTTAACGAAGTTCGATGTATATTTTGAAGTGGTGTAAAGCAATAGAGTGTAGACAATTTCTTAATGAACATATTTACAATATTTAGCTACAATCCCATAATCCTCAAATAAAACATGAGTTCAAATGGCTTTACGGAGATCTAGAAATGTGTCGATTTTCATTTAAACCAGGTAAAAAAATTGATTTTTTTTTTGCAAAAAAACATTTACAAGCTTACTTAGAGAGTGTGATGTCAAATCAGGATTGTGTATGTTTTCCCCACCAAGGTTAATGCCCATGATACAAATCGGTTTTTAAAACTTGAAAAAAAAAAAAAAAAAACTAAAATACTACACTGTTTTGAAAATATCCAATGAATGCTGAGAGAAAACACGGCTTTGAAAATATCCAATGAATGCTGAAAGAAAGAACGATTGCAAATTAGGTGTATTTACTCACTACTTGTCAGCCCCAGTAACCGAATTCTACATAAAAGTAAATTAAGAACAGGCTGTAAATACATTTTAATTGTCAAATTTTTTTATCATGTTTATTGAATATTTGCTATTTCAGTTGAGTTTAGTCAGGTTTAAATTTTAGTTTTTTTTCTGACACTTTTTTTTCCCTGACACCAGCCTTTCCAATCAGTAAATGCATGTATTTTATTTTCTTATTTATTTTTTATCTTTTATTCCCTTTACTTTCCTTTCCTAAAAAGTATGCATGAAATAGTCAGACCTCTATATATCGAAATAGCAGATTGTCGATAAAGTTCGATCCATAGGCATTTCGATACTTTGAAACAACCTTAGTTTTACCGTAATTTCTCCTAAAACATTAAAATTAAAGCTACTTGTCGTTTATGAAACGCCATTTCTAACTTATATGCGACTCACATTCAATAAAAGTTAGTAATTAAAAACGTACTAATATGGGAGATGTGTTATGAACTTATTTGAATACTTAAAAAAAACTTCTCTTTTGTTCGATATGTGACGTCACCTCTCACCCCAGCTGACTTGTATTGATCCTATTAGTACCATTAACTGAACTTCTTCCTACCCCCCCCCCACATTTTAATTTTTTGTCAGGCAAACGGTCTAAAGTCGAATAAATCTCCCATTACGACTTTAAAAAAATCGACGTATGGAGATTTTTTTATGTATAGGCAGTTTTTCTATGTATTGAACATAGAAGCTATTTTAAAAATAGGTGAAGAATTCATTTTTGTTAACTCAAAGTAACAGTGTAAATTGGAGTTCGGGCAGACATTAAAACAAAAGCATATCTCCATTTTAATAAAACTCATTGTCCTCTTCGGTGAAAATTACACAAGATGCCCTTGGAGAATATTTACAGATAGATCATGATTCAAATTCAATTAAGAATAGTTGAAATTGCTCCGAGGGCAAAATGTCAAAGCGGCCAACAAGAGCAAACAGCCTTCTTTGCTTACTGAACGAGAACAACCTGAACAACCACTCGAATAACCGCTTAGAAAATCATCTGGTGAAGCCTTAAAATAGCTAGGTTCATTTGCATGGTATTCCATCCTCGACTTTTCCAATTTTAGAAAGCCGGTCAATCAAAAACAATGAAGTATCGTCATATCATGACGTGAAGCAAACACGTGCTTAACATCCGAAAATGCGTCACGATGATGATGGAACTTGTGTGACTCTGCAAAAGTTTTCCTAATGCCAAAACAAGAGCAATTAAATTCAGAAAACTCGAAAAAATGCGCACATAATGTTATAAATAACAGGAAAATTCCAACAAGTTGTTAAGAGTTCGATGTATCGAACATTTCAGTATGGGGAAGTCCGAAATATAGAGATTTGACTGTATTTCGTCCACACATTTGCGAATTAGTGGGGAAAGTGGTCTTAAAATCGGAATGAAAATAGAACGAATTTGACTCTTACAAGAAAAAACTATTTAGGTACCCACACCATGTTTCAAATTAATTTCGTGCCAAATTTCATGAAAATCGGTCGGACGATCTGGGCCCTAGAGAGTCACGAGCACACACACACACGTGTACACAAACACATTTATACTTTCTGCTGTATTATTAGCAAAGATTAAAACATTTCTTTTAACAAATTCGACAGCGTGTTTTTAAAAAAAAACGTGGTTAAAGGGTTAAAATGTTATTTTAAAAGTAATGTTTTTCTATTCACTTGAATATTTATTCATTTTTGGTGGAATTTAGTATCAAAAATGACATTTATGTGAAAGAAATTTTCAATGCAGTTTTATCTAAACGTTTCACTTTAAGAGGCTTTTTCTCTATTCTCTCACATTTTGATGTCAGTATTTTTCTGCATGCGTTGATAAACGGAAGTTTTTAACAAGCGTTAATCTGAATAAAATCGGCTTTTTAAAAGAAATTTCTATAATGAAAGAGCTCCAAACAATGCAAGAACTTCTGAAGAAAAAAATGTAAGTTCAAGGCAACATGCACCTAAAAACTATTTCTTCAGAGTGCTGGTCACGGCATGCTTCTTTGTAAGGGAACGAAGAAGAAAGCGAAAAAAATAATAAGTGAGGAGAACACTTTGATGCTCTCAGTTTTCCTTTTCCTCTTCTTTCAAGAAAAATATACGTGAAACATTCAAATCTGAAAGAAAATGAATTTATCCCGGGAAAAAAAGCATTGCACTATAAAAGCTTCTCTCTCTCTTCTTTTTTTTCTTCTTAATTTTTGTTTGAAGAAACACCTGTATAGATTATTTTTTCTTCGTATGTTCTTTTAAAGGAATAAAAGCAACATAGAAGGAACTTCTTTTAACGTGGGCAGAAAGAGTTTTTTCACAAGCATTGAATAATTTTAATTTGTGTAATTAAAGTAAAGGCGTGTTTTAACACTATTGTGTCTTTAAAAACAGCCATCCCTAAAAGTACATAAAAATGTATTTGAAAAAAATATTTTTTTTTAAATACCAATAGGCAAAATTACTTGAATAAACAGACGGATCTAATATTTAAAAGTAATTTGAAATTTAACCGTGAAAGTTTTTCCCCGTTTTTAAAGGGTCTGTTTAAACGAATGTTTTACGTTATATCTAAATTTGAAGAGAAAAAAACGCGAAATAGGAGTTCACAAACACGAGTTAATGTACAGACAAGTCTGGGTAAAACTACCAAGTTATTTACTGTTAACATTATGTTACAGCCTTTGACAAAGTTATTTCATTCGATTGCTGAATTTTATTTAAACTCTGTTAAGCACCAGCTAGTTGACTGTTAAGTGTTGTTGCTAGTCACTGTTAACATTATATTACAGCCTTTAACAAAATTATTTCATTCGATTGCTGAATTTCCTTCAAACTCTGTTAAGCACCAGCTAGTTGACCTAATTTTTGCATTGTGTTAAACTGACTAAATACGTTTCTGGAAAAAGAAACACTTACGGTGTAATTATATTTAAATTTAATCTTAAACAGAGAAACGTTTTGAAAATTATTACTAAATACAAAAGCGCACGTTTTAGTTACCGATGAAATACTTCTTATGTAACTTTAAAATGTGAAGCATTTGTGGAAGTGTTAGCTAACATAAATGTAGAAAAGAATGTTTAGTATAGTGCCTAGCGGTGTTGTTACATTTATAAGTATGATTTAAATAGTTTAAAATTGCGGAACTGAAACTAAATGGGTGAACTGTATATATCTACCATTTCATGCTAAAGCGAATAACTTAATTTGGTTAAAAACTGAGATTCGGACTACTTGGTATGATAAATAACGCATAAGTCTTCTTTAAAAGAAAAAATTTAAAAGAAAAAAGTTGCTTGAAAACAAGGAGCAAGAACATCTTGATGTTCTCCGTTTTTCTTTTATTTTTCTTATATATAACTAAAAATTCAATTTCTTTGAATCAAATTTGTGTCGCATTAAAATAATAAGTAATCCTACTACCAGGTTTAACCAATCCTAGTTGGCTAAGGTCAAAAGTTAAGTTATCCATGTTAATAAAGCAATATGAAATTAGGTAATACATGAATAAAAGTAAATTACGAATAATAAAATAAATTTATTAAAACAAAAAATCAAATTTAATTAATCAGATGTATTTTCATATTTCTTCTATAATTCCTTTGAATTTCATTGATGCTTTGTTTCTGCTCTTAGTGATCCTTAATGAATTCCTCTAAGTTCTCTTTGTTAGTCATTTATTTAAGACGGGAGACCAGATGACTTCAAACCAATTTTCCCATCACAGCCGAACATAGATTTTATGGCGAGAGCTTTATGCCATCATGATAGGCTGTTTTTCCTGAACTAAACAAATCTAAGTTCTTCAAACCACTTTGCACAATTTTCATCCTTTTTCCAGGTCATGAGCATATTTTCATTCCCTTTCTTAGCTCATACTGTGATGTGGTTTTATATGCCATTATTTTTAAACCTATCCATATATATCTTATATTTTCAACCACTGTATTGGTTAACACGTAACGAAACAAGCTCGCACATGCAAGGAATGATACAGTACTAGTTGCGTAGCTAACATGATATGGATTTGTTCATGAGCTCATTAGGTTTTAGTCAGCTAAATTAGGAAACGTTGTGAATTCTTCGGGCTTCCACCAACTAGGTTTGGCCAACCAAGTTTTCGCTGGTTAAAGGTGGCGGGCATTGAGAACTCTTCAGGTTTAATCGCAAAGCCTAGATGATCTCTACTTTTTCCGGTTAAGCCTAGGTTTACCTTTCATTCTTACTTTAACCGTATCATATATATGTATACAGTAAAACCTGTAAAAATGACCACCCCTGTAAGCTGACCACCTGTCTAAGTTGACCACTTTTGTCAGGAACGAAATTAGCCCTATATTATCTAATGTAGACAAAACTTTGTAACCTGACCACCTAAGTTGACCACCTGTCTATGTGTATCACTTATGTACGCCAAATTTGGGTGAGAGTATTATAAAAAAAACCTTTGTAAGTTGACCGCTTAATTATTACTAGATATATTTGTTTATCTATTTTTGGGAGGTTAAAAAAAACTAAAATAGCTTCTCCAGGATATTTTTTATGCTATAATGTTAAACCAGTATTTGTCTGGATGAATGATCAATAGAAAGTTTGCCTAAACCTCCTTGTAAGTTAACCAAATGGGAAAACTACTATGAGCGCTCTTTTATTCTTTAAATTATTCTTTTCTTTTTTCTTTGATCTGATATAGCCATTTTGAAAAATATATATTTTTAGGAAATCTTCAGAATCATATAAGTAACTGACATAAATAATATGATAGTTATCTTCATTTTAACTAAGTACTTTACTTTTGAAGTTGTATAAGATACGTTGTACGTCATTCGGTTTAAATTTCTAATAATGATATTTCAGATAATAATAAAATTTAAAAAAAAATCTCCACCTTCCATAATTTGACCGCCTGTCTAAGCTGACTAAGCTTCTAAATTGCTGCACCGCAAGTGGTCAACTTACACAGATGTCACTGTATATATATATATATATATATATATATATTATATATATATATATGTACATATATATCCCGGTTATATACCAATGCTATGTGTAATATAATATAAATTAATTTAGTTATAAATATATTCTCTGATGAAAAATAATTTTCTTTTTCTATATATTCCGACAGAATTACAATCTTTGCTTATTCGTTTCTGAGGTATAAAGAAACTTGATAAATGCAACTCTGAAATAAAATGAAAAGAAACTAAATATACAAGGAAATTTGTAGAAAAAAATGTTTTTTTATTTCTCAATATTTCCCGAACGGCACTATTTCACTTCGGGAAGAATTCGAAAACCTTCAATTTACCATCCGTTCGGGGTGAAAAATGCATCCGGAAATGTAGCAGCATAAATTTTGAAAACTCTGTTTCGTTAGAAGAGAACGGTGAAAAATGTTTGATTTTCTGAGGAATTAATATGCTGCAATACCATTAAAAAGAGTCGAAATGAATTGTTCAATCTGAATACAAGATGCTTTTCTTTACATACTGAGACATATTTATTTATTGTTTATTACAGGATTATTACTTTATTATTATATGTTTAGTGTAAAAATACGTCACTGTTTTATTAAAGTATACCATTTTCATATTTTTATACGTAAAAGTTCATTTTAAAAATGTAATTTTTTTTCGCTGCCATCATCATTTATCCAGAATCCTATTCCATTCATAAGCAATTGCTTTATCTCAAATAATAATAATGATGATAATATGATAAGATAAAATTACATTTAAGAAAACAAAGTAAATGTTAAAAAAATAATGATCACCACACAGCAACGCAGTGTTTCACTTAAATTCATACGTTTTCCCTGAAAATGTATTAGGGGCCGTTCATAAATGATGTCACACTTTTTACCGTATATATTTGACCCCCGTTCCCTCTCTTTTCACAATATGTCACACTTCAGCGGACCCCTGCCCCCCCTTTGTCAAATCGCACGCTATATTGCATAACGCACAATGTCACACTTCTTGTTATCCCCTCCCCCCAATTCCCCGTCCATAAATGATGTCACGCTTTTTTCCCATATATTTGACACCCTCCCTCCTTTGTCACAAAATGTCACACCTCAAACCCCTCCCCCCTTTATCACATGCCACGCTATGTTGTATAAGCCTGATGTCATACTTCTTGCTACCCCCTCCCCTTCCCTTGTCACAATTTCCCGAACTCCCAACTTTCGAAGTCCCCCCTCGAAGCGTGATATCATTTATGAATAATCCCTTATTCTTCCTCAGATTTCCATTGTTATGTGAGTACTGCAAAATACTTTTTGAGCAAACGCTTTTTTAGCTATTTTGAAAATTTACTTGCAGTTACTGATATAATCTACTTATATTCGAAAGCCATCTCCCATGTGTGTGAGCCACCCATGTGCACAAGCTCACGCGTCCTAAACGGAGATAAGCGAAATACAGCTGTACTGGCGTTATGCCTGATGTTTTAAATTACAACATAGCAAAGAAATAGTGATGGAAATGTATACAGAAGGAATGTAGTGCATAATAATCACCAAAAGTTTGGAAAAAAATAACGTTTCCATTTTTTTATCATGTTTTCCAAGTGTGCGCCAACTCAACCTGCTTTTCCTTACATGTTGGAACCTTACATATTGGTTTCCTTACATGGGGTTACAATTGGCTGACTGGGAGGAAACAGAGAGTAGTAGTGAAGGGCAATTATTCTCAGTGTATTGATGTTTTGAGTGGTGTTCCACAAGGTTCAGTTTTAGGGCCTATATTATTTATTATTTTTCTTAATGATATTACTCAGAGTATTTCTGGGAACATCAATATTTTTGCAGATGATGTCAAAATCATGGGAATTGTGGACACGGAGGAACAAGTCAATCAGTTTCAAGAGGATTAAAATCAAATTTCTAGGTGGGCAATTAAGTGGGGTATGTCTTTTAATATTGGGAAATGTCAAGTGCTTCATTTTGGCCATGGGAATAAACATGCAACTTATTATTTACAAGGTTCCGTCATTAGGGAAGCAGAAGCAGTTGTTGATCTAGGAGTATTGATTAGTCTCGACTTCAAGTCCAGCCAGCAGTGTAGCATAGTAATTAACAAAGCTAACAGGATGCTTGGGTTTATCAATAAGGCTATTTCGAACAGGTCTAAGGAAGTTGTATTGCCACTATACAGAAGTTTGGTAAGACCTCATTTGGAATATGCTGTTCAGTTTTGGTCTCCGTACCTAAAAAAGGATATTACCTTATTCGAAAGGGTTCAAAGGAGGGCTACTAGATTGGTAAGTGGTCTTTCAGACTTAGATTATGAGGTTAGGCTTAAAAGGCTCAATATGTATAGTCCTGAGCAAAGGAGAGTTAGAGGGGACATGATTCAGTTGTTTAAATTCATTAAAATGCGAAATGTTGATGGACTGCAGCTATGTGCTGAAAATAGAACCAGAGGTCATTGTTTTAAGCTTTTCAAATCTCAGGTTAATCTTGAAATTAGGAAAAATTACTACTTCAATAGGGTTATAGAAAAGTTGGAATAGTTTACCAGAAGCGACTGTTAATTGCAGCGGGGAAAAACACGTTTAAGAAATCTCTCGATGTTCATTGGGGACTGCTAAATTGACTAGGACCAGCCTAGCTGGGCCCTGAGCCTGTTGCTGGTCGTCACTTTTGTATTTGTATTTGTATTTGTTTTTTTCCGGATAAAATGTTTATAATCTAAAAACAGTTATTCATTCACATAAATTTGCTTAAAACGAAGAAACTGAGAAAGAAAATACCTAATTCACGGGGTTTTTTTGTCCTCCTGAGAAGGAAGAGAATATATAATGTTTTCCTTTCGCACTTTAAAGGGCAAAATTTAATTTTAAAAATTAAACCGGTATATTTCAGAGACCCTTAAAGGATTAGCACATCTATTTCAGTTTCCTTTTTTATTCTCTTTATATACGTATGTAATTTGCATTTTATTAAGCTAATTTTTGCAACAAATGTTGACTTGACTTCTTTTCTAAATTTGTGCAGCAGCTAGACTATTCATCAAAATAACAAGTTAACGAATGCTTTTCGAAAGACATAAATAGAAAACGTCCATACATTTCTGATTCTTCATTTTGACTTCAATGTAAAGTAAAAATATCTACACATTAAGGAATCAATACCACTCAGTGGAAAATAAAAAAAAGAAGGAAAGAAATATGCTGAAAGTGAAAGCATATATTGATATTAAAAATACACAGTGGTATGAAGAAACAAATGGTTTCGTTCATCCTTGAAACTTAGTTTTAGTTGTAGATTTTTATCAGAAAGCTTTTTTCCAATCGTGACATCAATTGATATACTAACAGTAGAAAGTAACAAAAAAAAAAAAATATCAAAGCATTCTGCAGCGTAAAAATGTCAAATACGTAGCCATACTTTAACGTTTTAAAGATCTTTATTTAAATTATAATCCGTTTTATCATTGTGAAAGGTTTCATTTAATGAGAAAAAATAGAATATTTTTAAAGAATGCAGCCAAATTATACCCAGTTTAATTTATTCTTTAAATGTAAAAAAAAACTTTGGCTAGTTATATAATTAACATTTAAAAAACACCATGAGTTTTAGTAACATAATTGAAATGAAAGTGCATACTTTGTATCCAACACTAGAAAGACGGAGGGGCCTGTGTGACACTCCTTGATGTTTAATTTCTCTGCAATTCACATAACAATTGACCGTATGCATTGTAATTTTCTGACTTTTCTTAACATGATTCTATTTAAAAGCTTGTTTAATCACTTTTGTTTTATCCTAATAGAAGCCAAAATATTAATCCTTTTTAATTAGAACGAGGAGAGCTGCCACTGTGGCGCCTAAGGTATTTTACAATGAAAACGTGAAATTCTACCTTTATTATGATGGCTGTAGCAGGACAAAGTGTCATCTAAATTCTTTGGTGTCATTCAGTCTAGTTTGACCTTGACCTTTCTCCTTTTACAACCGGTTTCAATTCAAAATACTAAACAAATGCGACAGCTGGCTAGTGCACAATGACGATTGCTCCTTGAAATATATATAAGTTTTACATTTTCCCGTGAGAGAAGACCCTGACAAGAGAACATGCATGGGGCACGTGGGCTCACTCAAGAAGAAATTTCGAGAGAATTGTGCTCAAAATTATCTGAAGGGCCACATTGGCCCCTCCACTGTTTCTAGATATAAGGGAATATTCCACCTTGCTAGTGCTAAGTACTACCATTTGTAGAGCTTTTGTCCACCACGACATAGCATTGTAAATAAACTCATGTTTGAAAAAATTGCAACACCATGAAGGACTTACGCGAGTGCGCTGAAATTTTCAGGAAATGCAAAGTAGCGCATGATATGCAAATGATTAGAATTTCAAATCCGCAGCACATGCGTATGTTGAGCAGCGCCCTCTGAACGGCGGATGGATCCGAATAAATAGGCTGCTGTAGCGGGGCGTGTACGGTTGTCGGTGGTTATATGCTAGTGGTAAACGTTAGCTCAATCTTTACTTATGCCTCTTCGACGAAAGAGAGCGAGATTTGAACAATTTACAGAGTTTGAACGGGGGAGAATCATCAGCCTTTGTGAAGCTGGATTGTCGTATCGTGCAGCAGCCGCTCGTGTGCAGCGTAACAGCAGCACAGTGATGCGTGTTTGGAAGCAGTGGACGGACGAGGGTCGGACAACTCGGAAATCCGATAGTGGACCCCGAAATGTGGCGTCAACTCGCGATGATAGACACCTGGTCCGCATGGCGCGGACGGACCGTACAGCTTCCTCTAGACAATTGGCAGCACAGTGGTCAATAGCTACAGGTGTTTCATTGTGTGCTTCATCAATTCGTAGACGTCTGCTGCAACGTGGACTGCGCGCAAGGACTCCTTTATACAGGATCCCCCTCACGCTAAACCATCGCCGCCTGCGGCTACAATGGGCCAATCAGCATAGAGACTGGCGTGCTGATTGGCAGCATGTCGTGTTTTCTGACGAATCCCGCTTTAATTTGTGGTACCATGATGGCCGCATTCGTGTCAGACGCTATGCGGTGATGCGACCTCCCGGAGTGAATTATCGAACGCCACAGTGGACGAACACCCGGTCTGGGGCGCCATAGCCTATCATGGACGATCTCAATTGGTACGAATCGTGGGCAATCTGAATAGCAACCGGTACAACAGTGAAGTTCTACAGCCCCAAGCTGTTCCCTTCCTTCAAAGCTTGCAAGGCGCTGTATTTCAACAGTACAATGCCCGTCCTCATATTCCTAGGACTGTTCAATCCTTCTTTGCAACGCAGCAGGTACAGCTTCTTCCTTGGCCTGCGTATTCCTCGGATATGTCGCCAATTGAACATGTGCGGGATTTCGTTCGTCGGCGTCTCGCTCGTGGTCCTCGTCCTTTTGCTTCTGTAGACGAACTTTGGGTACACATACAGACAATATGAAATGCTCTTCCACAGGCAGACATTCAAAATTTGTTTGACTCCATGCCACGTCGTGTAGCAGCACTTATTGCGGCGCGTGGTGGCTACACAAAATACTGATTCCGATATCTTGTTATTGTTTGTTTGCTTTGAAAATTTAATCATTTATTTGTACCACTACCACTCAACTGTGTATTAAATTTCATTCAATTATGACGATTCCTTCATGGTGTTGCAATTTTCACAAACATGAGTTTACTTAGCGGAAACATGCAACTTTAAAGATCATTTGTCTCACAAACTTAAAATAGGTATAACATACAAGACGAAGAATTGCGAGTATGTTTGGCAGAGATACCCGTTATTCTAATTGCAATGTATTAGCCAAATGTTTTCTAAAGATTGTTACTTTACACCTTATACACCTCTAATACTTTTAGGTACAAGTTGTCACTGTACTATGGACCGCAAAGTAGTGGATATTTAACCTAAAAGACAAAAAGCAAAATATGCAACACCAAATTCATATAAATTATTATCACTAAAACTAAAGCACGATGTAACGCGTGTTGAAAGCAGTCTCAGTGTTGAATGATGATATGCGCAATTTCGTTTTTCAACATTCAAATCTTTATATATATATTTTTTTCTTTACATGATTAATATTTTCTTAAAAATGGGTGTCCGAATTTTCCTTCGCTCCGTCCTGGTGAGAAATTAAAAGACAACATTTATGTAAAAGTTTATTATTGTTATTATCATTATTATTATTTACTTAAAAAATAAATCTTGTGTTATATATTTCATTTATATTTATTTAATTACATATTTTATCTTTATTAATTATTGTCCGCATCTTTAATTGTTTAAAACAATTGATTTAACTTCCAATACTTCTAATACAACTACTTTTATTTTTCGTTTGTCTTTACTTTTCCTGTCCTTCTCTAGAAGGAGCAACAGTTCCACTGTATGTATATAAGGTGTATATTATTGTATTGTAAAAATTAAATGTAGTTATGTGTTTGTCAGGACTACATCAAAGTATCATTCCAAGATTTTCTACCGTATTTTACGAATACAATTCCACGCAATTACAAGAGCTTGTTTGTAAAAACAGTTACTCACTATAGGTGAAAGACCTTTGAAGTTTTATACATTTATTTCTTACGTAAAATTAATTGCATGCATTTTAAGTAAACCTATGCAAAAAAAAAAACTCTAAATGCACTAAATACCTCTGAAAAAGTATAATGGAAATCTAACATTTAGCAAAATGTAAATGATGTCATTTCGTTTTTGAACAACCAGCATCATTTGCTAAACATTACTTAATCCAAAAATCAACATTTTTTAAACCTTGTTGCTGAACATCCATCACGTAGGAAGGAAAATAATTATGCCGCAGTTAACCACGTGAAATTCCTCCAGAATTCATTTTTCTCCTTAATCTCTTATAAATTCCTCAATTACGTGATAAAATTGTCTCCCTATTCAACATGACCTTTTTATCTTAAATTCGTAATGTTCTTCCCATCATTACTCTTTCAAAGAAATTTGTAATTACTTTCCTTGGTTCACACGCCCTTAATTCTTCAATCAGAATTTTTATTTCTAGAAGACACAAAACGGCTCCGAGCATTGTCATGACGGAATCGTCTGCACGGGGAGCAATCTTTACAAATAAATGATTGGCAATGACCCAAAGAAACTTCCTCAACGTTACGATTCAATGAAGAAAAAAACCGAGTCAACGAGAGAAAGACTCAAGTGGCTTGAATGAAATTCTCTCTGAGATTGTTAATAGCTCGTTTTTAGGAAGTTTAAAAAAACAAGTGCGTTATACTTGAATTTGAACAGGAAGTTGTTTATCTTCATTCTTTCACGTATTTCAAATTTTAAAAGATGAACATATTCATCTGGATCGTTTTTGCTTGACAAAGCAGATTGTAATGTAATCCTTAAGAAAATAATTATATATATTTAAAAAAAAATATTTGCACTAAGTGTTTAGTGGATCTAAACTTAAAAACGTGTATGAATGCTTATGTACTTTGAACACTTTAAATGTTCACACAAAATGCGTGTATGGTGGCGCCTCGGTAAGGCGCAGGACTTGCACGGCCCAGTTCGTAGGATCATGCCAGGCAGTGTCGGTGGATATTCAAGGAGCAAAAAATCGTCTGCGCTCGTGCCATATGATTATGCGGCATGTTAAAGATCTTTTGAGTATGTGTCTGCCTGGGGTATTCTTGGCTGAATTAAATTCCTAGTGCTGCTTTGCATCACTTAGCGCTCAGGTGCCGCCATCTAGGTGGAAACTGAACATCAAAATTCTCAAAGTGGCAATGGCATCCAACGATAAGTGTGCTACTTGAAAAAATGAATGCCTGTTTCCGGGGAATGCACAAGGTCTGCAAATGTTAGTGACTATGTAGCCCCATTTGAAAAAATGAAAGCAAAATATGTGTCAAATATAAATGTCAAGCTTTTTATGTGTATTAAATACAAACATACAGTATGTGTCTGTATTTGCGTGTATGTTTTATATTAACAGAACAGACAAAAGAATTTAGCTCAAAAACATTTGATGTGATTTTGGTGCAACTTTGGATGTGATAATATGCACATCGTAGTTAATTTTGCAGATTTTATTTTTGTTATTTTTCATTATATTGTTATGTAAACGTCTCGTATGAATTCGCTGATATGAAGACGAAAAAACTATTGTGAGCATTTAAAAAATTTTACTACCGGAATATTTCTGCATAACGGGAAATTTGTTCAATAATAAATGTTTTCATCACAAACAATTATTTAGGCCTAGGGGTAGCGGAAACGATTCTTTCTACGCACTGGAGAGAGTTCCGTGAAATCAATGAAATTTATGTATAAACGTGTTAAATAGGTTGATAGTACAATGGTTGTCACATGATCGTACAATTAAGCAATCAAAGAAAAAAAATCAATGAAAAAGTAATAAAGTACCAAGTTGGTGGATACATTAGTTTTAATGAAATAGTCTAAATTTTTATAGGTGAAATTTCGTGACTTTTTCGTAACCTATCGGTGATGTATCGGATATTAATTTTACCGGATATCGGATATCTGGTATATTTTGTCTGACGGATCCGTACCGGATATTAGGCAATGGTGTTTTTAACCTGTAAATTATAGACACAGTTTTAAACATCCCGCGGCTTCGAAATGCGTTGTAAGTTTGTAATTAACTAAGTTTGTAAGTGTGTATATTTTTTTAAAAACATGTTAATTAATTACATTTTAAAAATCAAATTTGACATGCCGGATAACTGTGCAGCAATTGGATTTGAGTCCGGATATTTAAAAAATATGTGGGATACCGGATATCCTCTGAGGAAAACGGTCCCATTGGATGTACAATTTTTGTGACCTATTTGTAATTTTCAGGACTTTTTCATTACTTTCGTGACCGCTTTTCAAATTCAAGATTTTTTCGGGACTTTCCTGACTTGTAGACACTCGAAGTGCATCTTTGGTTTTTCAATTCATTCCTAATGTACTCATGTTAATGTAAGGTTCGTTTGGCTGTCTGCTCACCCAGCTAGAAAAAGTTTGCACAAAAAGTGAGCGTATTTGGCACCTCTGATTATGCATAAAATGTGCAAAATGAATTATGCATAAAAAGTGCAAACAGAATTGTGCATAAAAAGTGCACAGCAATCATGGATAGTAAAATTTCGTGGCGCCATCTATAGGTCGTCTGAGTAACCGCGTGAATGAATTAGACAGGATCTGGGCTTGAACTGACGACCTTTCATTTACGAATCCAACGCTCGAACCACTGCGCCACAGACTCCGCTGGTTGGTGGAGAAGTTATGCTATGTTATGTATTAAGCTATGATAGTTGTAAATGAAACAGTTTTTGTTGTTCAGTGACATTCAACAAAGTATCTAAAGAAAACGGATAATGATATGAGATTTGTCTAAAATTTTATTACGTTACTGATAGTGGATCATCTGACAATTTAATGATCATTTGTCAAAATGATATAAAATCACATAATTCAAATAAAATAATATATTTTTACTGCAGTTATTCGGTCTTATCTTTTTTCTTTCCTTTCTCTTTTTTCTCGATTTAAGCATAATATACATTTTAAACAGCATTAAATAACTTCGATTAAAAAAGTGCAAATTTAAAATGTATTATTTCAATATAATCTACATCATTGAAGACATTTATTAGATATTAATATGTTAACGAGATGACTACTTACATTTTTTTTTTTTCATTATCATAAGCGATTGAATTATCCGAATGTAACATAAAAAGTAATGTATGTTATCAATTAAGAAAAACTACTTTTTTTTTGGTGTGAAATTCGATCTTCTCATAGTCTTAATGATCATCAATGGGGAAATATTAATAAAAATTATTATTTTTTTTGTATTGAATTGAAAAGTAGACTTTTTTGGGAATTTCACAGATACACAATTTTTGCAAACACATACAATTGCAAGTATTGTATGCACAAAATGTGTACTATTTTTAAAGCCTTGATTGAGCCCTGAATAACATGCAAAAGTATTTTTTTTTTTTTATTCGGTTATAAAATTTCTCATGAACGACAGTTCATGTAAAAATTTAGAGATTTTCTCATATCCTGACGAATGTATATACATAGTAAACCAAGTAGTAGTTAATTATGTGGTACAAAGAAGGAAAAAGATCAGTTTGGAAAAAATAATTTGAATTTTTTGAAGAATTGAACCAGACTTGTGTTATAGGTAAGACTTTTAAGAAATGAACAATTTTCGCAAACAAATATAATTTTACAAATAATTTGTGCAAAAAATGTGCAAAGTTTTTATAAACGCAGAATATGCACGTTTTGGTGTGCATAAAAAGTACACAAAATTTGCTCAAAAAATGTATAATTTTTGTAGTATTCAAAAATTATTCACTTTTTGTGTAAAAATTGTGTACAATGTATACTGTTGGGCAAAAAAATGTACACTTTTTCTAGCTGGGTAGGATTTCCGACCCACCCAACTTTTGCAATGTGAAGCTAATGTCCATAAACTTACGCCTTCTGTGAATCAAGCAACTATCGTTACATTCTAAAGGAAATAGGGCTTTCGTATTTCGCCTCCTACCGAACCTTTGCGGAGGGAAGAAAGGGGCGGTCCCGCTCCTACTCATATATTCAAGGGATGCCTTCTCATATACATCCTACTCATATATGAGTTGCTAACTGATTCCAAATTTTGCTGTCTACCGCGATAAATAAAAATAATAAAAATTTATTTTTCCAGTCAAGAAATTAAATAGCTTTTAAACCAGGTGGTGTTTTTATAAAAGTCACCAGTAAAAAACGATTCAGAGAGATCAAAATGTAAGTTTAGGTTAAAATTTCAGTCGGAAGTTTCTTGCGAATGAAATGTATTTTTACTTGTTACAGGGAAGCGAAAGAAAAGAAATTGAGGGAAGCTTAACTCTGCAGAAATTTGTTAAACAATCCAAAAGCATATTTCAAAGTCCAATTCACTCTAGATTTCGAATTTAAATATCAAGTTCAAATTATTTAGCCAGTATGCAGTAAAAAATACATATCGATAGATAGATAGACATATAGATAGGTGCATCACTTTTTATATATTTGAAATCATGATCGATCTTGAAGCGGAATCGATATTACTAAATACTAAAATATGTATGATTTTCAGTGTTAATTAATTAAAACTAATCCTTTTTCCCTTCAAATTTCTAAAGTGGTAAAAATATTCTAAACGCAATGTTTGGAATGTTTTATCACATGTGTGTATGAAATAAACATAAATATTCTGCAGTTTGAATTCAGCTGAACGTATATTTGCATTATTTCTTGTTTATTCGATAGCCCTAATAATGCAGAAATGGCAGACCGTTAACAACATCGTCCACTTTAAATGCAAGTGAAATTGTGTTTAAAAGAGGGTTGCTATGGGAATTAAAAACCTTATTCAAAACAAGCAGACATTACCGTCTCATTTGAATTGGTAATTACGCATTAAAATATAAACTTTGGGGAAAATGAAAATCTATCTATGTATATTGTAATGAATATTTTAATAATATCATGGGATACTGTGGAATGTCAATGGAATTGTTTGTTATGCTTTCGGTTTGACATATGGTGACGAAAATACCTGAAATTTGTTGATATTTTATTTTTCGTTTAAATTCGAATACAATAACAACATTTATCAATTAATAGCCTGAGCATGACATGGTGTTTATGTCGTGTCAAAAGATTGTCACAAATTTAAAAACCGACACAGCTTGTAATTTTCCCAATTGACTCTATTTCATAAAACATATTCTCAGTGTGTCTTTATTTAGGTTTAGTTCAAGTTTTTCTTGGTAGTTTTCCCCTTCAAAATGAGCTTACTGATATAATAGTTTTTTTTGTAATATGTTTCTACCTTTGTTTTCTTTTTTGCAATTAGATAATTTTAACGCGTACGCCATTTTATAGTAACAGTGAAAAACATTTTAGTTTCTACATTTTAACAATAAAAAAATGTTACTTCGTACAAACACATCCACTAAGGCCATTTTTTTAAATCTAAGGCCACACATCCACTAATGATGCCCTTGTTGTAGGGTCAGGGAGGGTAGAGTGGTCATATAGCAAACAAAAAGCTATAGCTTTGAAATAAATTTTAGATTTGAACAATTTGTTTTTTTATAATTTTTTGTAATTATTCATTTATTTTTTTTAGATTAAGTATTCTACAAAACATCAACGTAAAAGAAGTTGTCTTTCTAAAAATAAATGTGAGAATCCAAAAAAAAAAAAACACTGAATTAATACAGATTCAGCAGATTTTCATTGGTTGGAACAAATTAATACATTGAACCTATAAACTTCCCAAAATTTAAATTCAGAAGTTTATATCAAAAGATTCCAGTTTGAAGTTTCATTTTTTGAAAACCGCGTAACAGAACTTGACCTATAAATTTTACTTTAAACTATTTTTTTCTTCAAGAGATCATATAACACCACAAAATAAATGTAAATATCTCTAACTTCAAAATAAATAAATAAATAATAATAATTATCTGTTCAAAATTACGTTTTTAGAATAAAAAGATTTATTGAACTTACAATCACCCTAGGTTAGGATTAAGAGATAAAAATACATTTAAATCCTATCAAAAATCGCAATAAAAACGAAGTATCTAAAAACGTAGAGTTTAACTTTAATAATTTTCTTAAAACTCTAAAAAACCAGTGCAATTAAATTGAGAATGAACTACAAATTTGATTGTTCTATTAATAGTTCTGAGAAAGGGTAATAAAATATGAAATTATTTTCCACATTTCAAACATCTACATTACGAGTATATTATTAAAATTCTTCGTTATCAATAATCAATAAAGTTTTTAAAAACTACAAAAATGGCCTCATCTTTTAATACAGTTGCTACAAGTTGATCCAACAACACGGCAAAACGAATTTGTGACAATCTGTATCGTATTCACCTTCCTACCGCTAATCATTAGCTCATTAATTAGCACACATTCGAGGGCTGGAATTCCTATGCCTCCGGACAGATATATTTCTCCGATGTTATCCATCTGAATGCTTTTCGCATGTTCGCCATCTGGGACCCTATTTTGTAAATGAACCGAATTCTGGCTGTCGATCAGATGCTGAATTCATTTCCAAATTACATATCCACCGTGTTAGATCAACTGAGTTGATTAATCTGATTCATTTGGGTTATGAAACTCTTGCTGAAATTATAAAGGAGATTTTCAACCTCTAGGCAGCAAGAGATGTGAAAAATGTTTTTTCCCCATAACAATGTAACAAAGCGAAACTAATTAGCTTTCAATTTCGCTTCAAGTTGCAACAATATATTTGTACAAATTTAAAAGCTGCTCTCATTAAGGGTTGAAAACTCCGAAGATAATTTTAAAAAAGAAATCCTTTTCATTGTTTTAAACATCCCACAAATGGCAATACAGTGAGTAAATAATCCCGAGGAAAAAAAAACTTTAATTGAAAGTTTTGTTTATGTGACATAGTGCTCTTTACCTCCCAGGTACAGCAATGTTTATATTTTTTTTTAAGTACGGATTTTTTTTTACTCAATTCAGTCACAAAAATACCTTTTCTGTATTCGTAATTCAAGTTAGTTTCATATGTTTCCACCAAATAAGAGATGATTAGTTTGTGTGCACTATTTGTATTACTCAAAATTGAGCTTAAGTGATTTCAAATATTCATTAGATAGTTTCATTTCATTCACAGGAAAACTATAAAATAAGAGTTTCACAGAAAACTAAGATATTTTATCCGAAATAAACGAGCATGCGAAGGTGTTCTGAAGTCGAATTTAATTTTGTTAAACAGTTTAGGCTAACGAACAGGGTATAATTAGTTTTACGTTTGTCAAAAAGATCAAACGTCACTCAAAGATCAGAATATTTATTGGGTTAAGAAAAAGTATTTAGCGACATAATACCCAAGATGAGTTTCATGAAAAATTAAATTACTATTCATTCCCGTACTCTTTTTTTTAAATTCAAGATCTCGCTCTCTCTACCATTCAGTTCACGTTCACTAATGTTACACCTCCTACGTATAAATTATTTTTGTTTATTATTATTATTATGATTGTTTTGTTTTGTTTTCAATTTTTTAGGGCAGCAATTTTTTAAATAAAATTAATCTCTCTATAGTTTCATTGGTTTTTGGTGAACTCATATTATTTTAGAGCTATTGCTTGCTACTTTTTTAGATAAAAATGTCTGGATCTCTGCTGTAGATGGCTATGCTAAATGTTTTTTAATTGTTTAGATAAAATCTTTAAAATAGCCAAACCAAGCGATCCATTTTTAAATATCAGGTTCATATAATGTTCTGTGTGATACTATTTCTCCGATAAAAATCCTCTTGTTTTCGTTTTATGTTTTAAACTTTTCTTTAAATATAAAGGATTAAATACCTTAAACACCGAATATATGAATATAAACTATTTCGATATGTTCTGATTTTATTTATTTTACAGTTTTCCTCTAGGTTAAAAATATACTAAGGGTTCTTGACGACTATAATTAAGTATTCAAAATTAGAATCGAACTAAAAAATTAAAATATCAACGACGCTCCAAATTAAATTCCAGAAATAAAACAAGTCTAATTTTATATTACTCGCTCTTTAATTGACACAAATTGATGAAGAATAACACATCATAATAGTCGAATACACGAATATAAACCATTGATATATATTTTGCAATTATATGTTTTACAGTTCCCTCTATGAGCAAAATCATGCCAATGATTCATGAAGAATTTTATTGCGCATTTGTAAATTACAACATAATTCGTTTCCAAATTACTAAGAAAAAAAAACAACGACGCTTCGAATTAAATTCCTGAAGTAAGTCCAATCAGACATGACTCGCTCATTAATTGACACAAATTCCTGAAATGGAATTCTTGTACTCTTAATAAGACATAATTATCTGTCCGATCCCATAGGACGCTTTTCAGGTATACGCCATCTGGAACTCTATTTCAGAGATTGAGCCGAATTATATGTGTCTTTCAGTTGCTGAAGACCTAACCCAATAATTAGTTATCCACTGAGTAAGTTGCGTAGAGATGATTAATCTGTTCCATTCCGTTATGACACCTTTATTTAAGTAGAAGGACGTCAAATACCTTTGAGACTATTTGATGGAAGACCAACTCATTACTTGGGTGTGAGAATAGACAACATCTGAGTTGCCAATAGTAGATATTTATGGGGCTTTGATTGGAAGATGAAAAATAATGTGTCTTTCGGTGAAGGGGGATGCGAGCCTCTAAAACTTACATTATAAATTGAAGGACAGAAAATATACCCAGCTTTCAATTTCCTTTGAATAATGAGGCCTATGAAGTAAGACTTTCCTACCTTCTATATATTAATGCTCATTTATACTTTCTATACCGATTCCGTCTTGTATTTCTCAGTCAATGATTTTGTCTGCCTTTTGAATGATTAACTTTCGATTTAATATCTTTTTTCTGTAGCGGAAAACTTGAAATATTGTGCAAAATATGCATTACCAATGAGCCTCTCTTTGGGGTTCTCAAGTATCAAAGTTTCGTTTTCGCAAATAGAAAAATTGGATTTTCAGAACCTTCTAGAAATATACATTTCTCTCTTGAAAGGAATGCTACTATAATCGCAACATACAAAACAACATTTAACCAAGAATGTGTCTGATTTGCCACGATGCATATTGTCCCGTGATTACTCATTTAGAAAGTTATTTTTTTACGATCAATCTTTTCTTACTCAGCGAAGCTTAATGCTGTTTGGCTCTGGCAAGAAGTATTCCGATGAAAAGGAATTATACTATTAAATTTTTTAAATAAGAGTGAGGAAAACTGAAATGAATAACGTACTACGATAGTGATTGGCTCTGTGCCGATACAAGACGTAAGAATCCCTCGTCTTTGTTCTCTCCAAGAAGAAATGAACTATTTCAAGGCCTGTCGCACCCTTTCTATTTGCTCTCTACAAGAAGAAATGAACTATCTCAAGCCCGGACGTCTTCTAGTCAGAACCACACTGTAACATCAGACGTATTGTAAAGAACAAAATTAATTGTGTTACAGTCTCAAAAAGGGTTGTCCTAGGATTTCAATCATTGTTGCTTCATATAAACAATGAAAAAATGAATATTGTGTTCTGAAGTACTTTTACAGCCCAGCTCGTTTAGTTTTAAAAAATAAATAATTGTATTGTTTTATCTGCAACAAAGAACATATCAGCAGTTTTCGTTCTCTATTTGCAACCATAGTTATAAGACTTAACGCTTTGAAAATCATAAATTGCAATCGAAAAATAGCGCACTTGTTAGAAGAAGTATAATTTATACATAACTTACACGTTTTCAGAAAAATCAAGATTATTTTATCTAAAACATTAAAGCTATAATCAACTGTTATATAATTTACACATAATTACATACATATACGCGAGATGACCCAAAGATATTAACAACACATTTAAAGTAAATATAAGAAGCATAGATTTATAAAATAAATTAATAATCCTACATTTTTAAGCATTTTTAAGTAGACTTAAAAATTACACATTCCTTCAAATCACTTATAAAAATGTATTTTTAAAACTGAACTTAACAGCTTAAACAATGACATTTTTAGAGGATTTTAATTTTTTTATTTATTTGTTTACAATGAGAAGTTCTTCCGTAATGACGTACTTTCTCGAAAGACGTTTCAATTTTCTTCAACAAACTTAGTTTTCAAAAGTTATGTATCTGTTGTAATACTCAAATGTATAGAAATGATTGATGCATATGGCTTTAAATCACGTGAACATTATTTAAACAAATTCTAATAACTTCGTCACATTAATTTTCAAAGGAGATTTTACTTTAGTGTATCTATCGCTAATATTATACTTACTACAAACAATACAGTTTTTTTTTAAATCAAAAAGAAAAAACATTGAAAACTGTTATTTCTCATATTATTAATAATCCTATGCAAACATTAATTCCACTATATCTTTGTGTCAAAAAATATTTCAATTAAAACGTCTATCTTAATAATAGAGACGCTGAAATTCATTTCGGAAGTTTTCGGAAACATATTATCTAAGCGGCTAGGATCTACTCAGACTTCTTAATAATGTGCTTTATTGTGGCGGTGATCTTGGGGTAATTGAGGCTAATTGCCCTTAAGAGTGAAAAGTCTGATGAGTCTGAAGCATTGTCATATGTGATGAAAACTTCCGCGTAATAAAGATGAGACAACTTTTTCATTCATTAAGACTCAATAATGACTTACCAGAGCTTTAAGATTGTATGTAATTAAAATACTTCTTACATCAAATATTTGATTCTTTAGGTAATGGAACTTGTAGTTATCAGTTGAGCATAAGAATAGTTGACTTTATTTGCAGATTTTAAATGTAATAGTTTTAATCGCTATGAAAAGAGTACACTGAGCTACACAACGTTTCTTTTAATTTTCCAAATGATGTAAATAATGCATCCACATTTGTCTCGGTTGATTTTCTTTCTTTAATTGACTACCATAAGGTAATTTATTTGCAAAAATAGCATTATTAATAATAATATGGTCATTTATCCATACATTAATCTATAAGTACAGTTTATTGATAGTTTAAAGTTATCTCATGCAATAGTAGCAATTCGATGATCGAAAATGGAATACTATTATTTGTGCATAAAATTTACCAATTGTTTGTAATTATTCTTTCTAAAATCTAAGAATTTTTGAGCATATGTTTATATATAAGTCCCTCATTTTTTTTCTTACCTATTTCCAAGTACTTTTTGTTGAAGGAAATAGCTACTTAGAACTACGGATAGAGTGGGGATGGATTCATTATTTCCTACTAAAAAATTAAATGATTTTTTGCAAAACATGAATTATTTCTAGCGTAACTAATAGTATATTCCACCCCTGAATCAATGTAGTTAGAGCTTAATATACATTGCCACGTTATATATTCTTTACGTGAAATTAGAGATAATTAAGAATGTGAAGGTCAAAATAAGATAATAGTTTTACCTGCAAATATTCTCGTAAAATAGAATGAGATGAGTCTTTGATTAGATTGTATGACTTACCTAGAAAACAGGGAGAAAAAAGCTGTTAGTAGTTGCAATGATTTAAATAAATGTAGTTTTATTTTATATGGTATGAATGTCAACTTGAACAAACAGTGGTCAGTTACCCACCATGTCATATATCATACCTCATACTTTAAAAAATGACATAAAATGTATATGTGTCTTATACCACATTATAATGCGCAAACGGTAGATTAAAGTTATAATATCAAAAATGGTTAAATAGTTTTATCATCACAATTGATGATTTGAGACTTAACCATTTCAAATTTAATGCACATTCTCTCAGAACCGGTTTAATGTAAATGAGATGACTACTTCAACTTTCAAATTATGATACCAATATATTCATCACCATTATATAACAATAAATCAAATGACTAAGTTTTGAATCATTCCAATTTAAGCCCATGAGCTGGTATTGTTTGATTAATGAATCCTTGGAAATAAACTCGTATGCAGCCAACTGAAATGAAATTTTAAAGTTGATTAAGTAATGTCTCCACGTGGGGCTGAAAGTTTGTTTCTCCATTTGCGACCAAATGCAATCTGTGACGCATAATTTATGACGATGTAAACTTAGTGTATTTACTTGCTGAACGTTGGCTTTCATTTAGTAAATCAATTGTAGTTATTGTTTTGTTATTGTTGGGGATAAAACTGATAATTTATATAAAATCTTTTAAAAAAAGTGTAGATTAGTCTTTTTTAACTAAACATTTTCTTCTAAGTTTTATTTCTCAAAATAATTGTCTGAATATTTAAGCCCAATGTGCGAGCGGATGCCACATTCTATCAAGTTTATTACATGTTTTTCGTCCATCATTGCAGTCATCAAAGGAAATTTGAAAATAATATAGCGTTTGTCACTAGCAACGATAACATTACCCAATGATAATCTTTAAAAATCAGGATTGGTTCTATTTAATTCAGTACTATTTTGAGTGAGTTGAGACTAAAATTTGAACATCTGAATACACAAAAAAAATTTCTATAAATATAAAAGAAAGGGAAACACATTTCTGTGTAAATTTGCAGACTTTTTGTAAATTTACAAAAAAACTTGTTTCAAACCAAATAAATAAGATTCTTAATAACAGTTTCTCAATAACATTTTTGTTCTTCCGTACTTTGTGGTATTATCAGGCGAAGCGAAACCTTTTTGCAGTGTACATTAGGGCAGAGTTTCTAAAATTGTGTTCCGCGGAACCCTGGGGCTCCTCAGAGATCACTCAAGGGTTCTATGATACTTGAGGGCTTTCCCTTTATAACATTCAAGAAGATCACTGGAAGAGTAATACAATTTTAAAGATAAGTTATGCTTCTTTGGGAACGTAATTATACCTTTAAAGACAAAGATAGAATTTGGAAACTTGTTCGCCTTCAATATATTTTGATTTTTTAACAATTACAAGCTAATCTGAAAAAAAAAAAAAAAGGTTTGAAACAGGGGAGATGTGAGAAATTTATGAGCATCTGAAAGGTTTGAGTGAAAATTGTAATCAGTCTTTTTGAATACATAGCGTAGAAAATATGAAAAATAATTGAGGGTTAAAAGCATTTGTTGCTAATGTACCATTTTCGACTAAGTCAGTAGAAGAATATGAAATTTCGATTGAAATGACACCTTAGTCATCCTTCATCCTCAATTCAAAAACTTTAATTAATCTTTTTATCAGTGGAATTCTGGTGAAATTTAAAACATGAATATTCTTTCCCATTATCACGAAGTACTGTGTTATCACTTTGACCATTTTAAAAGTACCTATCTGTGCGTTGTTTGAACATTGTGGTTGAACTTATTTAAATAATTTTGTCTGAGCTCGTAACTTTTAGAATTAATTTTGAAGCCAACAAATTTTAGTTGACGCAATTGACATTCTAATGCAAATTTTTCTTTTCCAGGATATTTTATTAACACCTTGCTATTGAAGGAAACAAGGGTTCCACGGTAGAACTCGACCTTTAAATGGATTCCGCGGATCAAAGAAATTACAAAAACGCTGCATTATGGTATTTTTGTGCTAAACCGTAATAAAAAAACCACTTGTTAGAGTTTAAAAAATAATTATCGTGTAAATATCACCTCATCAAATTATAATAAAAATTAGCTATACTAAGTTGCAAGGGATATAAATCGAATCTTCAAAACTTACCGTACTTTAAAGTTCCACACAGCCGATGTAACCGTAATCGTTACTCAAGACTAAGCTCGTATTAAACGAATCGATAAAACTCAAGGAAATCTAAATCAGATTTTTAGAAACTCAAAACCATAGCATTTGGGAGCCAATCCTTTTACCCGGCTTTTTCTTTCACATCCCCAATACCTCTGCAATTTATCCGAAGCGATTAATCGATAGCTCTTCGATCCCCGGGAGTTCAGCGGTTGACGTCTAAAGAAGGAGTTTAATCTCAACCGCTTAAATACTTAGGTGTACCGTGTTCAAAATCAGGGCCTGTCACGTGAAATGATAGCTGTCAAAATTTTATTTTTGACAGAAAGTAAATCCATTCAAGGAACCAGGTATTACTACTATATTATTTATTGTGGGCAAGAAATTGGAAAGTTATGGTGGGAATTGATGGGGAGGAATATAAATAGAAAGCAATTCCCGAAAACACTTTTTTATTATCTTATTACAGAAAGTAAATTACAATAAATCTTATATATATATTTTCATATATATATATATATATATATTAGGGGGGACTGAACGCAATTGGGGGAAAAGGATCGGAAAGAATTTTTGGAATTTTGGATCGGCAGGGGGTAGAAAAGTTGCATTTGTGGTTAAATGATTGCATATAAAAACTTTAGTGCAGTACATTAGTATTAAGTTGCACTTCAATCCACTTGAAATATTAATCATTCAGCTCTCTAGTGAGGTGATAATAATATGCTATTTCAGTTAGAGTAAACTATTGTTTACTATTTTTTAGGGTTTTTAATATTAAGCCAAATTGAATATGGAAACGGAATAAATTGATTATTATAATTTTGCCCAAATAGCAGCAATTAAATGTCTTAATCGCAGTCAAACTGAAATTAATATAACTTACAAGTAAATGTTTGCTGAAAATTCTATGAAATCAAATCAAGAACGAGAAAACACGGACACACAACTAAAATAACAGAAATTATAGTTCATATTCCCTCTTTGCCTTAAATTTAGTCATATTTATTTCTAGATGAAAGCTTAGCAAGAATTAATCCATGTCTTTATTTATTTTCGCAAAAATACACTTAAACTGCAGTTATAAGGCGAAATACCCTTATGTTATTTGCAAAGTGACAGAGGAACTTCGAAAGTTGGACCATCTGCAGATTAATTAATCTGATTCCGAATTAATGATCTATTATACTTTTAAAACTTGAGATCCATGGCTGGAAGAAGAAAAAAAAAAGAGGAACCCTTTAATAAAGTGGATTTTGTTTAATTCGAAATCACTTTGGAGCACATACTCTCATTATATGTATATATTGCCGGTATTATGAGATTTTAGGAAGGATTTTATGTCGCCACTCATAACCGAAGGAATCTATTTACAGTAAGAGTAGATAATTGTTTACAATTTTTTTTTAAGTGAACCACGGGAAGTGCTTATTCAACTTCACTTGTTAATGCTCTTGAGCCTTATGTTTTACCGTCAGTATTCTGCAGAAGATGTCTTAGAGATAATTCTTTAATAGGCAATATGAAAAATTATCACTGTGGTAGATCACCAACATCTATTTCCAAACACCATCCTTTGTGCGTTTAATTTGGTTCTTCACATCCAACAGCTAACAATCATTCTCCAGTTGGAGATGGTGCATGCCTAGGTATCTAGTATTTTTGTTCTTCAACAAGTTTGTAATGTTCCTCTATTACAATTGAATCAGTTATTTACGAAACCCCATAAATCACATTTTTGCAAAAAATCGATTGCTATGATGAAGAATCATCGTTTGATAGAGAAACCACATCAGTTCTGGCTGTATAAAGCAGTCTGGAGGAAAAAGAATTACGTGTATTTGAGAAACCCTATAAGCCAGTGAGTTACACTGTTTGCACGCTAAGAACGCTAGTGCACTTGGATCGTGATGTAAACAAACCCAACCCAATGTATTCTGGGATATCTTAGAAGCTAACCATTCTTTTCAACAGACTCACCCCTCTGTTTCCTAATGAACTCAACTTCCCGCATGCGCAGTTAAGACAGCCGCGTTGGTTTTGAGACGCTAGTCGGAATTTGTTGGTTTGCCCCAATTACTTTTATATTATTTTTTAAAGATAATTCATGCACTTAGCATCCAATTATATCATATTTTGAAGAAAAAAAAAAGTTTTTATTGCAGCTTTTTATCTTAAGTTGAGAAACCCCATAAGTCAGCGAAATTTAAAATTCAATATAAATTCATGTATATGTAATAAAGATTAATGAAGAATATGGATAGTGTAGTTGACCTAGTATTGCAATTAAGACAGGAAAAATGTTCATCACATGTGATTATCAACTTTTATTCAGTTTTCCTCAATTTTACGAAAGTTGCTAAAGTGTGACTTATGGGGTTTCTCAAACTTATTCAATTACACTATTGAGTTTGTCTCCCTTTTTAATTTTAAAAACACTCTCGAAATTTTCTTCTGCATTGCTTAGAATTGGTCTTAAGACTGGTTTTAGTCTTTTTCTTCGCTAATTTGTTAAATGAAATTCTTTGCTTTAATATTACATACACGCATAATCTCGATGTATCTAAGAACAGTAAGATTTCTTGATTTAAATTTATCGTTGTAAAAGCATCAGGCGAAGATTCCACACTATCACAAATCGTAAGGAAGAAAAGATCTACTTTTACTGAAAAGACAAAGAGGCAAAAAATAAAAACGAAAATAAAAGAAAACGATAAGGAAAGAATGTGTGATTAATAACTGATAAATTTTAAGAACATTTTTTTCAAATTTCGATCTCATGTGTATATGCTAAAATAAAAATACTTATATCATTTGATTTCAACAGTGACTGCATAAAATCATCCTTTGACACTTATATGTATTGACAATAACTTAGATATTAATGGCGTGCTTACATTGAGTACCTATTTTCTTTGGCAGCAGTGTTATCTATTCAAAAGTAAATAATTGCAATTTCTCCCCGTAAGCCTTTGTTATGTCGATTAACAACCGCTACCACGCATAATATCAGCATGCATAATTAATAAACCTATTCACAGAAGCGCAAAAGAGTACAAATTCATCAAATCCCTTTACCTAGCCGAACGCGTAACATTCCTTGATCGTAACATCCCAAAATCTGACACCGCGGAGGAACCCAACGCCCCATTCCAAAGACTACAAGAAGGGGAGAAAGTTCTAGGAAGCATAAATTAGAAGGATTCTATACGAAGACTAGAAGTTAATCAATCAATTTTTAAGATCTTAAGCCATCAGAAACATCTGCCGCTGATGAATAACAGATCATAGTCTCACACTGCGAACACCAAAATCTGAATTGTCACAGATTTTACTATTAAAGGATATCATTTATGATCAGCTGGTTTTGTTTCTATTCATACTGTACATTTATTTTCATGAATGCTACTTATTTATGATTCATATTAGGTACCTGTAAAACAGATGTTTGGCGTATTTGTAAGATTTTGCTCAGCTCGCTTTAGAAGATAACTTTATCTTTGCCCTTTTCATTTTCTATCCTTCTTTTATTTATTTTTTTCTTTCGTTATTTATTTATTTATTATTTTTGTTTCTAATGCCACTTGGATATCCAAGCTCCCCTTCGCAGAGCGACTAGGAATTAAGGTAGTATCTGAGCATCAATGGTGGACGTACGCCTTGGCTCAGAATGTACTCGGAGGACATCAGATGGCGCCACCACAAATACGCCACCTTCCTTTTTAGACCAATGGTTGAAAGGAAAGGGCAAATCTCCACCCAGCGGTACCCGCGAAACTGCCTCGAGACTTCAGGGATAACGGATTTTACATGCACGTATACCCAAGTGTACATGTTGGGTCTTCAGAGGCTCTGGTATCGAGCCCGAGATCCTGCGATTCGAAGCTCAATAGCCTAAAAACTAGGCTGCCACGGCCCTATTAATTTGTAAGCATTCATGGTTTTTATTTTGATGTTTCAGTTTTTATTTAGACCTCCATGCATCTCATGCTCATCAATTACTTGTTCGAAACTCCCGTATTTAAAACATGTTATACTCACACAAATTTTGTTCTGATTTTGCTAAGTTTAGTAAGGAAACCGTCGCTGCTGTTGAAATAGACCATATAAATAAACTACAGTGAAACCTCTCTAAAGAGACCACCCACCAGACTGTAGAAAATCGGTCTTATAGAGAGGTGGTCTCTGAATAGAGGTAATGGCTAAAACAAAGCTTCATGCAACAATACAATAAAACACTATTCTAAAACTTGTTTTTATAACTGAACAGCTTTCAAAAAAGAATTAATCAAAGTTTGCTTTGATCATAGTAATTTCTCATTAACAATCTTTATTTCTACACTTTGATTTCCTGAAACAATTTATTTATTTTAGAATCATCTCTAGCAGAAATTGAATTTTCTTTCAATCTATTAATTTCATTTGGTGTTTCTTGATAGGAAGTAAATGGCTGTTTCCCTTTAGGAAGCTCGTCATCTGAATCAGAATGAGGTAGTAACACATTTTTAAAATATTGACTGTAGTATCATTTAGTTTACAAGTATTGTAAGAGGGAAATGCCCATGTGAACTCTACAAACGTCCTTAGCTCTCCAAGAAGGATAACAGATGGAATGTGGAGCAATCATTCCCATAAATGATTCTGTACTTCCAAGGGTATTGGTACTTCCCACTTCACAGGGGTCTTCAAGGACAAATGAACAATTAAAATTAAGCTCATCGAATTCCCCTACCCTAGGTGCTTATCACCCACCCAATTCCAGAAACAGGAACAATAAATTCCTCCATCTACTAGCTGGGTCCTATTTTTCTCAAAGGTAACTCAAAACTCCCCAGATAAATAATCCTACCTGAAATTCTCCTGAAAAAGTGGTCTTACTGGGAGGGAGACAGAAAATAAGTGGTCTTTTAATGGAGGGAAAGTTAATATTGTGCCTATAGCCAGAAATTTTAGACCTTAAAAAAATGGTCTTTATGAGAGGTGGTCTCTTTATAGAGGTGGTCTTTATGAGAGGTTTCACTGTATATAAAGTAAAAAACTACCAGGTAAAAAGCATAAGGATTTAGCACTACACAAGTTGCAATACGTTGTTATTAGAGCACGTAGAAACAAGAAGTAGTTTTTCTAGCCGAAATATCTTGAATAAATTAACGACAGAGTTTTTCTGGTCTAGTAAAATAGGTAATTATTAAAGTAATTGTTAATCTACTGCAATATAGGATCTGCTAATACATCGTGACAGGTAAATGCAGCGTCTCCCCCATCAGCCAAACAAAAAACATGCCCACTCACGATTTCAAAAACAATAATAATAACAAAAAAAATAAAATAAAATAAAAGAAAGACTAAATCACGTAAATGAAAAGATCTATAGATTACGGTTTGTTCAGTCTACGCTTACGAGAGAGTAGGTTAGCAGTATTTCAGTTTCGGTTCATTTTTTTACGACCAAATAGTTCATTCCTTGTTGTACATAACAAATTCAAGAACTTATTTGTAAACGACTTTAATTATTTATTTCATATTCTGCTCATTTTTCACATTCACTGAAAACTCATAGCTGATTCATGAATTAAATCATTGTTTTGATCCCTTACTTTATGTTATTACAGTGCTCCCTCGCCACTTCGCGCTTCATGTTTCGCGGCTTCAGTGCTTCGCGGGGTTTTCCAAAATATTCATCAAAAAAGAAAAATGAGAAAATACAACTATGTCGGAAGCCACATTGCGGAAAGGAATGTTTTTCATGTTGTTGCGAGAGAGTGAAGGATCCCTGCATGGTCAAACAAAGCGATGAGTTGACTCAGAGTACATACCACGGACTCTCAAAACTTCCCACCAACACAAGACTCTTCGCCTCTCTCAGAAAGCAATATTGATTAAGGTTTATTAATGTACTATAAGGTTTTGTAATTAACCCTATTAATTAGCTCCGACACGTTTAAGTAAATACGTATACTGTTGTAATTTTTCTCTTAAATCGTTAAGTATAAATACTGTTTCCACATTTAAAACATTCGTGTACTCGCATACAAGAAAATTCCTAGGGGCAAATTGTACTTCGCGGTTTTTCTACTTTCGCGGAAGGTTCTGGTCCCCATTAACCGCGAAAAACGAGGGATCACTGTATAGTGTTTCCTTGATGGATCATTCATAAATGATGTCGATGCTTTGAAGGGGAGTGACAAATTGTGAATAGGGGAGCGGAGGGAGAAGAACAAAGCAGCAAGAAGTGTGACATCATGCTTATGCAACACAACGTGGCATGTGACAAATGTGTGAGGGATAGGGGGCCTGTTGAAGTGTGACATTTTGTGACAAAAGGGAGGGGTCAAATATTTGGGGAGAAAGCGTGGCATTAGACGAGAAAACGTCTGACCTTGAAAGGGTTCGTTTCTTCTTAACGAAACCAAGGCAATTGGCACAGAGTCAATATATGGCAGATATATGAGTTGGTGTATCGTTTTTTTGAAGAATGAGTAGTGTCCGGTCGTTTTAAACACCTCTTACCTGGTTCTACCTTTCTTTAGATAAATAAATAACAACATTTTACACTTATTTTAATATATTTATTTGCAATTAAAAGTTTAACTTTTGAGCAAAAAATTAAAAATAAAATAAAAAAGCGACATTTTATTTACAAAATGGCAAAAAAACCCACCAATAAATGTTTTAGGAAGACGAGGAACTCCTTTTTCAATGAAAAAACAAGAGTGAGCTTGTAAAGTGCAAACGAAGGAGGGGGGGGGGGGGTAAATCCACAAAAACCTTTCTTATTGGTCTTTTGATATTTGTATCCATAGCCTTTTAATCTTTGCCATTAGACTTTTTTTTCTTTTGCATTGGAAAAAAAGGATTCCTTTAACTCTGAACCACGTGTCTGCTGTTTCTAAGGCTGCCTTTGTGTTTTAAACATTTATTTTGATTTTACTTTTATATTTATAATGCACAAATTTAATTCATTCCGCATAAATTGTACAAGTTCTTAAAACTTTACGTCTATTTTTGCATAAGGATTTTTTTAAAAACTAAGTATTTTAAAAAGCTGGTAGCAGAATGTTATACAAAAGTTCTAAAAAAAGCAGTTTCCGAATTAAAGTCAGTTTTATTTGTTCATCTGTCAGGATAAATTGCAAGGTAGTTGTTTTCTTTAAGTAAAACTCTTTAGAGTAAAAACAATTTTTATTGTATAAGACAAAACAATGTAGAAAATGCAGACAAAATTTTTTTCTGAGTTTTATACGCCTGAACTATGATTTTTTTTTTTCAAACATTATTTTTTTTTCTTCAAACAAATATTTTTCTCCTAAAACGAAGTTTCAAGCCTTTTCTTTATTTTATCTCTTATAATAAACAATTTCTTTACGGTAGCTTATGTTTTCTTTTAGGACTTAATGAACCATTTATTTTTTCATAATAGGAAATTACTTTTTTCCTGTAAATAAGATTTCAAATTTTAGCTATGCCTTTCTGCAAAAACACATTCCCTTCTATTTATTTGTTTATGGAGGCATCCTATTTAAAAAGATTTTCCGTATCTTAACTTAGTCAAGAATGTTTTGAACTAGCGTTCTTTGCTTAGAAATGTTTCAAATGATTTTTTTTTTTTTCATAGTTGCTGAATAAAAAGCGACGCGTGACGCTACGTGTAACGGAAAAGAAGAAAATAAATAAATGAAAGAGTAAAATAATAAAATTAAGTATGGTGAAATGAAGCTTCATTTTTTTCTTCTTTTCTTTTCAGCTGTAAGGCATGAAACAACACCAGGTATATTTACCACTAAATGAAACACCTAACATCTGCAAAATTTTGTCTCGAATTAGGGATCTAGTTCTGGACATATCAAAAATGAAGAAATAAATAAGTGAATGAAAAAATATCTATTACACTTTTGCTATTAGTGAAGGAAAAAAATGAAAATATCATAATTAGCATTGATGTCAGCGCAAATAGTGACGTTTTTCTTTCTTTTTTTTTAAACAGTGAAGCCATGTGAATCCCAAATTTATTTTTTCCCCTGTGATTTACACACAACGAACTATTCATGAAGTTAATTTGAATTTTTTTCAATATGTATTCAGAGGAAAAACTAATTTAAAATAATGAATTAGATTTTCAAAAATGCATTTCCTCTTAACCAATTTAATGTTCAATAACTTTAGAAAATCCAGGAAATACTTAGTACAATGACAGCTATTCCGTACCTATATATCATTTAAAAAAGCTTTTCAGTTCAAAATATACCGTTTTCAATTTTCAGTTCAATTTTTCGTCTCTGTAAATCATTGCTCTTCAAAAAAAAATGATTAAATAAGTAAAAAAGAGTGTTTTGGAAAAATTTTCTAATTTCCCATGTCTATAAAAATACACATATGCTGCCTTTAAGATGATGAGATGTAGACTCCTGTGCTGCGTTGACATGGAATGAACAATTGACCTTTTTTAGTATTTTAGCTTTTCGATTTTTTATTTTTATTTTTATGCAAAAAGTAAAAAAATAAATAAATATTGTATAAATTTTTAAAAAATGAAAGGCATAATATCCTACCTAAAAAAATTCTAAAAATGTGAAAAAAAAAAGTTGTAAATAATTCAATATAAGGTAAAGCTAGGAGAGTCTGCGCACAATTGTAAAAATAATTTTAAAAAATCGAAGTATGACTTTTTTGTTAAACTATTGATGAATAACTGTGACTTCATTTGTTTTTTATACATTTCCATTGATATTTCGTTGCTTTGATTTAATTTAATGCAACAGCTGTAAAAAAAAACCAAGAAGACTAATTTGCGCAATCTGTCCTTACAGGGTAGGGGTGATTGCGCACATGGGTAGGAGAGATTGTTATTCATAAAAACTGCAATTAAATTGTTAGCAATAATATTTGCACTAAAACTATGTTGTTGTAGGGTTAGTATAAACACATACAATTTTAATAGGAATAAATATTTTATCTCAATGATTACAGAATCGGAAAAAAACAGTGTTTTAATTAAAGAAACAAAATAAATAAGAAAAGAAGGTTTAAATTATAATTAATCTTATTCATTTTCAGTTTCAATGTCTTTTGTTTGTTAACCGAAGTTGTTGTCATCCATATGCGGTATACTTATTGTTGTAAGTAGTGAACCCATCTGCTACAAATAGCACACTTAACCCATTAATGCGTACCGTCCCTTTTTTATTGACAGTCTGAAAAGTACGTCTGAAGCACCCAAAAATAAACATTTCAACAAAAAATTGTTTTAATGTATTCCTAACGGGTTATTATAAGTTTAGGAATAAATTAAAACATTTTTTTTGTTGAAATGTTTATTTTTGGGAGTTTCAGACGTACTTTTCAGATTGTCCCTACAAAGAAACTGTAGGCATTAATGTCACTGGTCGAAGTTGTCTCCTGGCACAGTTTCAGGCATTCAGTGCACTCATCCTCGTTGTCCTGTCTGACATGGTCCCAAAGTTTCAATATTTTGACATTATTTTCTTCTGAGGTGGCTGATGACGAAGATGTTTCAAAATTCAAAAACATTTTGTTTTCTTTTCTTTCCTGCAAGTTTTTAGTTCCCACTTTTTCTGGAAGCATCTTATCTTCAGACGTTCGCTTCTTTCTTAATTTTTCTCTCTAATATATGTGCGGGTCAGTAACATTCGTTGCACTTTGTTTTCTTTTTAATTTTGACGGCATTAAACGGTTTGGAAAAATAGTTTATTAATAAGAATATTTGCATAAAACTAGCACATTATTAATTTATTAGCAACATTTTCGCCTAAGAAACAAAATTTGTTCACAAATTACTTTATTTGCACATTTAGTTCCGAAACGGATATTTCATAACTTAAATCTTCAAAAGAAATAAAATCACACGAACTTGTTTTCAACGATTTATACGGTATAAAAACCATAGTCCCTTGAAAACACAAATCATAAAGTCACGACAACTTTACCTCTCGATATAGAACTATAGTCAAAATATTTAATTAATGCCTTTTAAAGAGACACCCGTGATTTTTTTTAAGTAAAGAAATAACTTCAAAAATCAATTTAAAGTTTTAAAATATTCAAGTCTTAAAAATGTGTTGAGAGGGCATAAGTATTTTACATTTTATGCTTTAGTAAAAATTCAGAACGCCCCTTTTAATCCATTAATGCAGCGAATTTAATCGATTCATACGTTTCACATGTCATTTCCAATTTATGCTGCATTACCGACAAGCTACGGGTAATAACATATTGCGCAATCTCTCCTAGCATGAAAACTAACGGGAGAAACGCGCAATCTCTCCTAAGTACAAAACGCGCAAATTATCCTATTTTGGTAGGACAGATTGCGCGGACTTTTACTTAAATATGGCTGCTTCTAGAAAGAAATGCTGGCCTTTCCACTGTTAGTCTAACTTTGTAGCTTACGAAAAGTCGCTTAAGTTTAGAATATTTTGTACTACTGCTACTCTATAGAATTTTAAAGAACGCATTATGAAAATTCAAGCTCTTACCTTGTGAAAACAATATAGAATATCGATGCTTAATCACAGACGTTCATATCAATCAACTTGCACTTTCAAGTGGATATTCCACTATTGTCGTTGTACAAATGCATGGCGTTTCGTCGCGTGCACCCTACTTCATCCCCCCGCTAGGATAGATTGCGCAATCTCTCCGACCGCGCAATCTATCCTAGCTTTACCTTATGTTTCGGAAATAAAACTAAAGGGCTTATTAGAATGAAAATGGGTCAGGTTAGGCCTAGGCCGACAAACCTACGGGGCCTACGTGACAGGACGAAGGGGCCCACACGACAGGAAATGGTGCACGTGTGTCTCCTTGCCCTCAATGTCGGCCAAAGGTCAGGCACCCCCGATATAATCTGCCCTCAAAAGCGGGGGCGAGAAGATCGACTTTCGCTTGCCTACGAGGTTGCGGTAGGATGAGCAGGAGATCGTCGAATGCTGGACAGGGAGGAGTTGCGCCCATCCAGACGTAACGGGAGAGCTTGTGCCCGTAAAGAAATACCAAAGAACTTTAGACGTAACATTGCGCGGGAGAGCTTGTGCCCGTAACATCTAAGAACTCAATGATGTGGAGTTTGAACCACTGTAAATAATATGTAAAATAATAATGTAAATAGGCAGCGAAGTGAATAAATGTAAATAAAGAAAATATAGCAAAGAATCGTAACTTAAATGTATGCACCGGACAATCTTCTCATTTCGTGTCAGTGTTTTTTTTTTTTTTTTTTTTGTTCTTTTCTTCTTTTTTTTAATAAAAAATGTCATGTTAATGATCAATATTTCAAAACCACATTTAAAAACTAATATTTCAACAAATAAAACTTTTCCAAATACGCACGTTCTGAAATACATTTTTTTTTTTGTTAAGAATACAGTAACAGAAAAAATATTTTTGCTCTAATATTAACAATTCCTCAAATACATATAAAAATTGTGCAATTTCTAACTAATTAATCTTCATTCTTTTCCCCATAATCATTCCCTTCATACCACACATATTATATCACAACATATTTTACAAAACCCTTTCATAAATTCAAAATATTGATTAAAAAAACCTTTATGCAATAAAAAACAGCACCACATCAAATTTAATGTTAGCAATAAATTACATTAAAACCATAATAAAGAAACGAATTTTAATAAATTATTTCTTTGTTATGCACGGGATTGATTTCCATCAGAGAAAAAAGTACATCTCCCGATTCATTATTTATATTCCTTTTTCAAGATAGGGCGGTACTTTCAGTGTCACTCGCAAGGACAATTTAATTACGTTTACAGCCGCGGTGACGAAATCGCTCTCCCAAATGACTTTCACAAATAAAAATTATTTTTTTCTTTCGGTATATAAAAGTCACACTAGCTCTTTCAATTGGGAAAAGTTTTTTTTTTCGTAGCTCCTTAATGTTAGCTTTACAATAGAGTTAGATTTTTTCTAAAGCAATGATTGCAAAAATTGTTTATGCGTATGGTTTATATAAAATTTATTTTCCAACAGTTAAAAAAAATAATAGATTTATGGAAGTTTTTCTATGCACTTGTGGTGTTACTCGATTCGCTGACAAATGAGTAGAGAATGATTTTTTGGATTTCTTCTAAACTCGATAAATATGAATATAATTATTTTTAATTCCTTATTATCTGCTTATTAACAATACATTAGCAGTGAACCTTTTTTAGTATTTTAAGTTCAGTAAAAAGCAATTTAAAACGGAAATAAGTGTGTTCTTTTTGGAACTATCAATGTGATAGCCCTTTTGTTTATCGTTACACATTTCCTTTTGTTTTTGTGCTTCATTTAAATTATGCTGTATTATGTCTGATGGCAAACGTAAAAGAATCTGTATCTTCTTCTTCTTTTTAAATATATTTTTCTTTTTTTCAACCCCTTCATAAAGTTGCAGGAAACGATGTGTCATTTATTCGTAAACTATTCCAGATATTTTTGGATACAAATGTTTAACAAACGTATTAATAATAACTACAAAACTAGAAAATTAGTTCTAGAAAAGCTAAAGTTATTGATACTAATAAAGTATTTTGTTTTAAAGTTTGCTATGCAATAATAAAAGTATATGTCACATAACAATGCTGGTATTTCTAAAAACAGTTGCAATGTTAGTAAAAAAAAAGAAGTTCCGTCTAGAACTATACGAGCCCACTTTTCCGTATACACCACCTTTAAAGTTACAAGCTAGCTATCTCTCTCTTTCTCGTTTAGCCATAGTACGTAATTACTTCAAATATGAATTTTTCAACGATTAATGCATATTCATTCACTCATTTATTCAATAATTCATTTATTCAGTCATTCAGGTATTCAAGCATTCATTCATTCATGTATTTATTCACTAATTAACTTATTTTTTCATTCATTCGCTCATTTTTTTTAATCATTTATTCACTCATTCGTTCACTTACTCATTTAATCATTCATTAATTCAAAAATATTCTTGAAAATTCCGATCAAAAAATTTAATAGCAAAATAGGCTTGTTAGATCTGGGTGAACTTTCTATTTGTACACGTTCCACGTTTTAAGAGCTTTCCGATAAAGTTTGTTCCAAGCAAATCGGTCGTTAGATCATTATTTATATAGGATTGAAATTTTCTCCGAAGGCGCTATGTTATATATATTTTTTTTGAACTGTTCAAAAATGAACAAAAATTATTCACATCAATATTTCACGCCAAGAGCTTCTTCCAGTGAGCTTGTTCATTGGAACTTAAATCTTGTACCCGGAGTATACATAATTTGCTCCATTTTCGCCCATAGGCGCTAATGTTAAATTTTTTTGAACTGTTCAAAATGGAACGAAAAATTGTTCAAATAAAAAAGACGTTTTCCTCCGAGAGCTTCTTTCAATAATCTTGTTCATAAGAACTCGACTCTTATGCCCAGAGTTTACATAATTTGCTTCATTTTTGCCCATAGGTGCAACATTTTTTGCGCCTATGGGCAAAATAGGTGCTAAAATTTTTTTTAACTGTTCAAAAGTGAACAAAAAATTGTGCAAATCAAGAAGAAAAATATGGAAAGAGTTGTCTTCGCCGAGATCTTTCGAATTCAAAATGAATTTTTTGAATCGGTGATTAGGGGGGACAGACCGACCGACACACAAATTCCCCCATCTCAAAACCCTACTTTCAATTTCTTCATTTCTCAATCTTTGTTTAATTACTTACTTTATTTTTGACTTTTCTTGATTTCTAACGATATTTTCACGATACATTAATCCTTCTTTCATGTTTTATTATTTTTAAAAATTTTTCGGGAAAGTAGGCTAACAAATTACACTTCAACAAACATTACCAGAGTTTAAATGCGCTATTTGGAGACAAAAAAAGGTCGAGTTTTGGCTGAGCGCAAAAAAGAAACATTAATTCTTGTTATTTTGATAAAATGGCTTATTTTCAAGAACATCACGTTCTCGGAATAACTCTGAAACAAGATAACTTAGATTTGAAAAACTAAGCTCTCATTTTTTAAGTAGCCCGTTTCTCAAAAATGGTTCGGATGGAATCTCATTTTTGAGACCACTAAAAATACATAAAAGTTTCCTCAATAGACGTGAAGGAGAACAGTCGTAAATCTACGCTAATACTCCAACCACTGTGCCAGGATTACATTGAACGCAGAAGGCAAGTGGAATTATATAGCTTCCAAACGTACCAACTGCGGGTGCTAAAGTACTTCCATGCCGGACTCCTTCATAGCGCAATGTAGAAGAGAGTTAAATATCCACTAGCCCAATCTGTTTTCTTATTTTACTGCGTTAAAGTTGAATCCGACCAATTTTTACCTTGTATTTTTGCTCTGAGGAGACGAAAAGACTCATTCTTTATTCGTTCTGATTTCTTGCGCGGGAAAAAGTTTTTTAATTTTGACACAAATACTCTATTGTTCTGGAGAAATAATGGTGAACAAAGAGCCCGGTTCGTTTTTTAGCCTACTTTCCCGTAAAAGTAAAAAATAAATAAATTAAGTGTGAAAGAAGGCTTAATGTATCGTAAAAGTATCGTTAAAAATACAACTCAAAAATAAAGGAAGTAATTAAAGTAAAATTGAAAAATAAAAAATTGAAAGTAGGGTTTTGAGATGGGGAAAATGTGCGTCTGTCGGTCTGTTGGTCTGTCTGTCTCTCCCTAATAACTTTTGAACAAATTGTCCGATTCAAAAAAATATTTTTGCTTTCGAAAGATCTCGGCGAGGACATCTCATTTCCACATTTACTTGAACAATTTTTCGTTCACTTTTGAACAGTTCAAAAAATTTAAACATTTGCGCCTTTGGGCAAAAAGAAAGCAAATTATGTAAACTCTGTGCAGAAGAGTCGAGTTCTTATGAGCAAGATTATTGCAAGAAGTTATCGGAGGAAAATGTTTTTTGAGTTAAACATTTTTGTTCATGTTTGAACAGTTCAAAAAAGTTAACGGTACTTCTTCCTTTATCCCGGCGCAGGCGGTAAAGTCGCCAATCATGCTGCAACAAACGCAAAACGGAATACCTCCGCTGGTAACCTTTTGCGTGTGCTGTTGCCAAAACGTCTGCTTGGCGAGATTTTTGCTGAAATAAAGGAATTCATTTTCCAACAGTTCAAAAAATAAAGCAGCGACTACGGGGAAATTTCAATCCTATATAAATCATGATCTAACAGACCGATTTGCTTGGAACAAAATTGATCGGAAAGATGTTTGTCCGTAGAACATGTTCTGGTACGAAGTTCAACCAGAACGGAACGGGCATATTTCCTTATGAAATTTTTTTGATCGGGATTTTTAAGCATATTTTCGAATTAATGAATGATTAAATGAATGAGTGAATAAATCAGTGAATAAATAATAAAATAAATAAATGAGTGAATAAATACATAAATGAGTAAATGAATGAATGAATAAACGAATGACTGAATAAATGAAAGACAGAATGAGTGAGTGAATGAAAATGTATTAATCGTTCAAAAAGGTATATTTGAAGTAATTAAGAACTAAAACTAACGGAGGAAGAGAGAGAGTTAGCTAGATTATAAATTTTGAAGTTGGTGAATATGGGAAAGTAGGCTTGATAGTTCTAAACGGAATTTCTTGTTGAATTTTAAGTTGGTGTATAGATTGTTCATTTATTGCAGTTAATACTTGCCCTTTATGCAACTATAATTTCTAAATAAGCATCTGTACTTAAAACTAAGAACGGCTGTTTTTCATTCTTAAGTTGAAATTTTTCTTTAAAAAAAGGTATATTTCCTCATTTTTAAGCACATCATTTTTAATAGTGTATTGTGAAGTTTTACTCCTTAGTATAAACTCTAGGGCAAAAATCTCAAATACAATGAACAGAAATGCTCACTTTCTTCAGTTCGTGATTTTTTATTTTATTTATTTATTTATTTATTTATTTATTTATTTATTTTGTAAACACACTCTTTGGTTTAAAGAAAAGTGTGAATTGTTAGTAGCATAGCCATAGTATTGATTAGGGCAAATTTTCATCAATTGTTAAAAATTCTAAATTGACATTTCTCTACGCATTATTTTGAAAAAATGTTTCCTTATCTTTAAATTAAATTATCTTAAGATGAGGGTCTGTTTCTAGAATAATTTAATTACAGACAATATATGAATGTCACATTAATTTCTTGAAAACTCAACTGCCGTGAATTTTCACTATACTGAATCTTTCAAAAGCTTACTGCATTAGTAATCAAGTGGGTAAAAATGAGCCAAAAATCATTACAAAGCATAGAAAGAACTTTACAATAGTAATAAAAAAAAGTACAAAGCGTTTACATTTTCGAAGATCGTAAAAATTTTGATGTGGCATTGCTTTTAGAAAAATAAATATTAACAACCAGAACGTAGATTGATGCTTTCGGAAAATAGCATTTTGGACGATAAAGTTCGACTATAACCATCTTCTGATGCCATTTGAAATTCTACTCAAAGTGAATAAAAAGCAATAATAGGAAAGAAGATAAACCCTTCATAAACAAAACAGATCCCAATTTCAAATCTCCTTTCAGCATCAATGACTTACCAAATCTTTAAAAGTAAAAGAACTTATGAAGTCTCATTTCAATACTTCACTTCATTTCGGCAGTATCTTCTCAAAGTAGTCATCAGACGATAAAGAACTAAAAACCGCCAACACTTACGCAGAAAAACAACAGAATTCTAGATAGAATACAACACTTAAGATTTAAATTTCCTTAGAAGCGTTACTTATATAAAAGGTTCAGTTTTTGTCGGAGACCCATTTACTGCCGTTTTACTGCCATGGAGATTTAGGAAAAGAAACTTCGATGGAATTATCCCTTTTGAAAGCCGGTATGAGAGAAAAAAAATTCCATGCTTCTTTTGTTAACCTTTCCACTTTTTTTTAAACTTTGCGTTTCGGGAAGAATAGGATAAAACGAAATATATCTTACTGTAACTTGAATATAAACTGTGGGTTTTATCTTTAAAAAACGATTTCCTGAGAAATAATGGTTTTAGCTTGTTTTATACTTCAGCTGTAACAGAAAATAGAGGCATAAATATTGGGTTTTAAGTGAGCGTAAAAATAAATATAAACACACATGGAAAAAGAATTACTTTTTCTGCACATTAAAAGCAAAACTAGAAATTGTAAAAATAATACTTATGAACACATTTTAAATTTTTGTAAAATGCTTCTCACATGTATTTAAAATTTACAAAAAAAAAGTTAACTTTTTTATTATTAAGTTATGTTCTGCTTTAGAAACCAATGTTTAAATAGTATAATATTATTGTGTAGTATATGTATGCATTATTTTAAAAATTCTAATTCGCAAAAAAAAATTGTGTGTTAAGTAATAAATTATAAAACTACTACTCACAGAAAAAAAGCAGTATGTTTTAATTTAAATTTCGAAAGGTTTTTTTTGGGGGGGGGGAAATGATTTGATGCCACATTTTTACGTATCCATATTTATAGCTATGCATTACATACAAATACATACAATCCAGGAAAATGCCTAAACATGAAATTAGGTTACTGTCCGCTATGTCAATATATTTTACTACGCAATCAAAGCAAATATAAAAGCGAAAAATTCCATAGACGACATTTAAACTCATAAACATACGTTTACATACATCAGTTTTCCTTAATAGTGCAATTATATTATCAGGCACAACTAAAATCGCAAAAGTAGTGTTAGGTACTAAATTATAATATTGCAACTCCAAGATAATTTTTAAAAATATGCATCATTCATTATTAAGATTATTATAAATACTTGAATTAGTACCGCATTTCATCTGTAACAGTACTATTAATTTTTAGTGATATATACATACACACGCACACACATATATATATATATACATATACTATCTATCTATATATATATATATATATATATATATATATATATACTGAGAGATAAAGTTAAGAGACGTATGATATTTATTTACTTGGAACCATCATTAGGAAAGGGACGGATTATTGCGTATCATGATATTTTAACATAAGATAGAAAAATATATAAACACATAAAAGAAAACCACTGTTCTATGTTAATTTTTACGCGTTACACATAATTCAGCCTATTTATGCATGAACTATAGGCGAAGACTAAAGGGTCCTCTCACTCCTTTCGCCAATAATGAGCACCTAGTAATAAGGTTCTTCATTTTTTAGTTTCTGTTTTATTTATTTACTTATTACGCAGATCTAGTCAATTTTCTCCACGCGAGTGATTATAAATAGTTAAAACCCATGTGCTTCTTCAAGAATGCGCTTTACTATTTTATGCTTGATTTACAAAGTAAAAACGACCAGCATTACTTTTCTTGTTTTGTTAACCTTTTGAATATTTGCAAATACATGAACATTATATTCTCAATAATAATGCTCGACAATAAAAAAAATAAGAAACATTTAATAAAAGAATATTATTACTGCTACATTAGGGTAAGTATTTTTATATATTTTAAGACAAATAACAAATCAGTTGCAATTTAATTTGTTTGTACTCAACACACATCCACATTAGAATTTAAATGTGCTTAATCTTAAACTAGCTGATTAATTTCACACAAAAGATATTCGACTATACCAGAAGGAATATTTTGTATTTCCTCAAATGCGAACCATTGTGTCTTGTTAATCAAAAGTAATGTTACTACTTTAAATCTAATTCCTTTACTCCTAGAATATGGAAATTTTATGTATTTTGAAATTGCATAACGATTGAAAGCATTCCTTGTTATTGTTAAACGTATTGTTTATTTGTTAAGCAGTCTTTTTTCAGGTTTAAATATACACTTTACTCTGATTAGAGATATTATTTAATTTTTAAAATATTTTCCCTATTTTTCCTGTATCTGCAAACATATGGCATAGTATTAATTGCTGAGCCAATGTTTTGCTCACGTGTCGTATTTTTGTAAGTTTAAAAATGGGTCCTTTCTATTTGCGAACTTCGATATTATTTGAACTTGTAGAATTGGTTGTAAAATCAATGAATAAAAACTACATATTTCTTTTGTGGGGATTTTTTCCAATTTAGTGATGGTAAGTGGGTATATGGAAATATCACTTATTTATTCTAAAAGACATTTACTTTTAAAACCTCCCAGAACAATTATCGTTTATTATGTTAATCTTATTGAAATTAAGAGTAAAAACATATTGCATAAAATATCACTATTTACATGTCACAATAAAAATATTCCTTTTTTAAAAATTTTTAAAATAATTTTTGGAAAAAAATAGAATCGACTTCAAATTGTAAATTGCACCTAAAAAAAAAAAATAAATACCTTCTTTGAACAACATCGTCATGAATCAATTACAAATAGTGACCTAGAGTTTGGAACAGAAGAAGGATTTTTTTTTTCCTTTTTAGAGCTATTTATAATTTGAAGTCAGTTCTTTTTTTTTTCCCACAAATTATTTTATTTTAATATTTTAAATGTAAATACATTCTTCATATAAATACTCTATTAAAAGAATATATCAAAGGGCACACCTTCTTTGAGTGAACGGCACTGGAAACTAATCATTTGCATGATAAATTCCGTTTTGAAGTAGAATTTTAAAAATGTCACTAGAGCAAACAAACTGATTGGATTTAATTTTTGTTTCAGTGAAGCCTTCAGTCAAACCATTATTATAAACGCTTTTAATATTACAAAAAACACTCTTTTAACAGTGAATTTCTTATTTATCAATAATTTTCCCAAAAAAAAAAATATCAAACCAAGCCTTTCCAAATAAAAGAAAATTACTAATATTTCACCCATAACGTCTTTCTAAAGATAAACTGTCAAACTAGCTTGCGTTAGATGACCCTCTATCAATTTAAAAAAAAAACAGGCCGGTTCATTTATTCAAACATTACAGACAAAAAACAAAAAAGTCACTACATTTCTGCCCATAACTTTTTCCCATTGTTAGACAAAGATACGGCTACTATGGGAGACCACACTCGATCGATTAAAAGAAGAATAATCAAAATTAGTCGATCCAGTGAGAAGTGATCGATGAACAAACAAACAAACAAAACAACAAATACATACGCTATGAACTGTTAACCTCCTTCTTGTAGAAGTTGGTTAAAAATGAAAACAAATGCATCTATTGAACTCAAGATTTTTTTAAAATTATGTTCTACATACAATACATGCCGAATTGTCCTACTTTCCAATGGCAGTTATTCCAAAATACATTTTAAAACCATTCATGCTTAAGTCTGAAATAAATGAACGCACAAACGACACATATTGAAATCTGTTAACGATAATTATGACTAGTTTCCGGATGGCTACATGAGCTATATGGTAGTACTTATTTGTGGTAGTACTAAAGTCATATTAAAAATATTTTCCACATAAAGTCAATAATAAGACATGAAAGGGAATACAGCTCTTAAACCGACATTTGAAAATAATTTTTCTAAGTGACAGTACATAAAAACACTTTTATCACAATAAATGTCATAGAGTAAACAGTTTTATAAATATTTCTTAACGCAGTAAATATTTATTAACGCCCTAGTTCATTAGTAGATTACGTAGGTTAGTGGACCTAACAGTTTTTCGTTTTCTTCTGCTTATTTGTGGTGCCGTACCTGCCTCCCCCCACACACATTCATTTTAAGGGTTGTTCAAGCATCGCAATAAACCCGGAATCGGCATCCCTGATCTAGTGTTAAATAACGTTTAAGACTGTTGTAATCTCTTATGAAGTCACTACTGCTATTACATGTTTGCGTTTACTTGGGGAATAATTACGTAATGTCTCTATTTCAGCTAAAATTTTAATCGGTTATAATTAGAGTTGCCTCAACTAACTAAAAACTTAATGCAAGAAAAGGCATGCCGGGTCATGAAGAACTCCGTAAGTTATTCAGTTACTTGTGCATTTTTATTGGAACGTTTTTGAAGAATGGAATTATGAAGTTTCTCCTGTACTTTATTTGTGCATGTAAAAAACTACTTCACGTATTTAAATCTTCCTATTGGATAACTTTTTCATCCAACTCTTTTTCCACATATTTTCTTTTTTCCCGTTCCTTTTTTATCATAAAGACGCATTGAGGTGTAAAAGATAACAATACAAGCTTGAAAAAGTACAGCACTACTGCACTGATTATGGTGTGGATAAAACTCCTTAATAAAGCGTTAATGGACTCTCTTTTGTAATACTCCGCTCCGTATTAACGAAAACCAATAACGAGACAAAGAGTGATGGTTCTGTAAATGACATCAAGGAATACAGTGAAAATGATACCCGGCTTTTAGCAAATTCCCCTTGAAGATGTTTAATGTTTTTCAGAAACATTGATCTTTTTTTTTTTTGTCCCTTTTGCAGAAGAAAGGTAAGGAACTGCAACATGATTTTAAATAAGCGATTTTGTTTATATAAAAATATGTTAAACTCATTAATGTAGTGAATCTATTAGCAAGAGGTTCTAGATAATGAGGCAAGCATTGAATAGTACATTGTTATCCTAATAAAGAATATCTATGCATCACTGCAATTGTACAATATTGATTTATTAACTGTAGCATAACAAAATTTTAAACGGGAAAATTTATCGCAAAAATTTCTCCTTAAAAAACTAGAACTTTCTAAAGAAATATCTAAGACTATATTTAGCTAAAATAAAACCTACAAGGAGGAACTTTTTTGTGAGGTATTTAACATTTAATTAAAAACAAATCAACTAAGGAAATTATCCATCGACCTTATGAAGAGTTTGCTCAGTTTCCAGTTTTGAGAATTCCAGTTTTAACGACTATTTTCGAATGTTGAAGCAGGTAGCATGTAATACTTAATTGTTTTACAATACATTTTTGTAATGGTTAATTATGTCTTAAAGATGACAATAGCTCCAATTACTTTCAACGCAATTCAGGTGCTCATAGCAGAAGTGTAGCTGAAGTAAAAAACGTAATCAAGTTAGAAACATAGGAATGAATCAATCTGCGCAATACTTTTGCCTCTTATTTAAATGTGTGTTGTACATTAAGCAAAAAACTACCATATGTCATGTTTTTAAACAATACTGGTTGGAATAACTTAAATAGTGCAATGCGCAACAGGCAACATAGGCAGTAAACAGAGTATATCCAGGAAGTAAGCATAAAAAAATCTTTGCGAAATTGCTTTTTTACAAAAACCGTGCCTACCACTTGTATTTTGATTCTATGTTTCAAATGGGTGATACTGCAATGAGGTGGACAATTTCCCGAGCTTTTTATCAAACACATTACCCCCCCCCCCTCTCCCGGTGTTAAAATATACCACTACCAATTTAAAACTTTTCAGTACAAAAAGGAAAGAGTAAAAAGGCAGCTGATATAATATTATTCATGAAAAGTAAACGTTCCCTCATCTATGCGTCTCGTCTCACCCCTATTCAGATGAAATCTAAGTACTCCTGACGCATGCGCAAAATCATGAAGGGTTTCAGCTAAAAAATCAGAAACTTATCTCTATTTACCTCACACAGTACACATGTCATGACGCCATTTCACCAAAAAAAAGCACTAACTAGTTGAGTAAAAAGCACTAGTTAAGTAAAATTTAACTGACTGAATACAATTATGATGCTACCTACACTTGAACTAAAATGTATTCAAAACTACGCTTCTTAAAAATAGTGTTCTATGGAACTTTGATGTTAAGAATCATTTGTTCTCGTGAAATTATTCACATTGTAAAAATAGCTGAACTTCTAAGATATTCTTTCACAATCAACAAGACCTTCTTGCATCTAATTAAGCAATAATTGTTGAGCAACTAGTATGCAAACGGTATTCGTAAAATTCTTTGAGTCTTGAAGCAACAGAAAGTTTCTAAAGGAAACTGATCAGAAATTAGAAAAGAATACAGATAAAGGTTTACGGTTAATCAATCAAATTTTAAGTTTTGTGCCATCAAGAACATCTGTCGTTGATTGATAGTCATTTCAAAATCTCATACCGCGAAAACTAGCAGCTAAAAGGAAGCTAAGTTTCGTAAAGGATTTAAAGCATCATTTTCTGATAAAGATATTTTTATGTTCGTCTTGACAATAAGGTTTTAAAAAACCAATTACTTTTTTTTCTTTCTTTTGTAAAAAAGGGCTATTGTTTAATTAACAAAACCAGTTAGCTTTTGAGTGTTTTACGTATGTGATGATTATTGTTATTTATGCATAAATTCTTGCTTTTGCAAAATTTAAATTTTATAAAACTTAAAGTAATTAGAGCTTGTTTCTTAAAATACATAAATAAGAAGAGAAGTCCTAAACCTTTCTTCGATGAAAAATTCGCAAGCCCAGTTAAATAAAAACACAACTCAAAAGAAAAAAAAAGCGAAAATGGCAGTAAATTAAGAATTAAGTATGATTTACCGAATTCTTGATGTATTAATGGCATATCTTTATTTCCGTTACTTTGAAGTTATTCAATATAATTTAAATTATGACTGAGACTAAATAATAAAACAGCTCTGCAACTATTTCATAAAATTGTAAGTACATAATAGCCTTATAAGATTATAGCAATCCAAAATATTTTTTACCTTCAGCTAAGTGAATTAAAAAGAAAACGGGATTTTAAGGTTATGTTTCAAACGCTTCAACGCCTCTTGCACTGAATGTGCTACATACTGTAGTGAAGACTTTCCTTGTTCATTAGCATATGCTTAGAACACATTAATAAAACAAATTAAGTGTATTTCAACAAGTGTTTTGGTTTTCAAAGTTTTCCTGAAGTGTGTTTGATAGAATATAGTTTTTAAAACTTAAAATACACATGATAGTTAAAACAAAATATTTAACATATATATGAGATGTAAGAATATGTTTACCAAATTGGGTACAGTCATTAAGTTCACTTTGGCAAACAATACCTCTATTTTTAATTCCTCCATTCATATTTAATAGTATTATTGTATTTCCTGGCAAAAAAATGAAGAAAAACTCCTAAAGTATGGCATAGTCCCCACGAAATAATAATCATAAAAACAATTTAAAATGAATTATTAACTTGTTTCAAAGTGATCTTTTGATTTACGGTAACTTTGAGCCACGTCAGAAAAGTGATTTTAAAGATAATTATTTCAATAAGAGTATTATAGTTGTGCAACTTTGAATAAGAAAAATAAAGTTTCAAATATTTAAAAGTTTTTCCACAACATTCAGGAAATTCATGATATTGACGTGTGCAACGACATCGAGAACTTCAACAACTTTAAGGGTTTCAACAACTTTAAACCACCAACGAAAAACAGCTTCCAAGAAGGGACTTCAGAATTACTATGTTACACAATTGAGGTTGAGAAACCTACTGGGATAAAGGCTTACAACAAAGTATTATACTAGTAAGTATAAAGTATTGATTAGTAATTGCATTTTTGTTCGTATCATTTGATACTCCTGCGCAGAACCATTCGCTTTCGGAATTTCAGTATACAGATACATTGAGCACACTAAATGTGAATGTATAAACCAGTAAAAAAAATATCCTCAAAATTTATTATTTCTTCGTGTTTTCCCGATCACAAAAATACTTAGTACAGTAATATTGATAAAACATAACACATACCTAATGTCTCAGCATACAATCTTTGTTGTTTCTTTACTGGTTTTATACAAACAAATGCAGATATTTAAGTCTTGCAAACACTTTTGAAATTGCTCCTCCGAAAATGAAGCAACAAATACTTTTATTTAAATAATCTATGCAACTGGAATTAATAACCTTTATCTTGGGTCATTTGTAATGACATGCACGCAATTCAAATTTATTGAGATACAAAACAATAAGAAACAACAACTTGTTTGCCAAAGAGTTATTTCTCAGTAGTAGGGAAAAAACTTTTTATGCAAATGGTTGTTACAATTCCCTTATTAATTTGTCACTAAACCTATTTAATCAGACACCCAACAATTATGACTCGTTTCCTACAAAATTCATAAGAACACTACGGAAAATCTGTAGAAAAGCTCCTTTTGTATTTTGTGCATGTCATGAAAACAACATTATATATATTCTCTATAAATATGCAAATCTCTATGCACTTTCCACTCTGAGAAAAGTAAGTTATTTTTGGATTTTATCGACATGAACTAAATTAATATCGACCATTCACTGAATGCGAAATACACGCGATTGTTAAAATTAATTTACACGACTGCCAGTAATGAAGATTTTTCGGATCTAAAGACAAGGAAATATTAATTAAAATGCAAATAGGATTGCGTGCTTTGGTAAAGTTATGTCTGAAAAGAATTTCTTTTGCATTTTCTGTCAGTCGTTTGCGTGTTAATCTTCGTATTTAAAGAAATTCTGGTTTAGTTTTTAATTATAAAAAATAATTAATTTAACAAAGGACGGTATTCTCTCATAAATTCTACTTTGCTAGATAAAGCATTTTGTGCTATTTGGAAGTTGAATAAATTTTATTAAATAGATTATGATTTGCAGTAATGACTTAGATTGCAATTTCAAGTGAAGCAGTTATTTAAAAACGTTTCTAAAGTATTTATATAGTTATGCATATTTTTTGAAGTTAAATGGATAAAGTTTATTCTGCTTCTATTCTCTTTTTTTAACAGTTAAAAGAACTTAGAGAGTTGGAGATTATCGCTCTCAGACTGTCTTGTTCAGTAAAAAAAGATAAATTAACCTTCCCATTAGTGCTCTCATGATTCAAACTTCAAGATTACGTCATTGTTTTGAACCTTCAGCAGAACTTTTGCATTGGCCATATTAGGAGAAAAAAGTGTTTGCTATGCCACGTTTGCTTGCACTATGACTATTGATGAACACATTTTAAAGAAACAGTTAAATTAGAAAGAGAAACTTTAATAGTCCAGTTCACTTAAGGAAAACGAAATGTGACTGTCTGAAGCTACAACTTCATTTTTTTCATTATCGTTAAAACAAAAACATACATTTTAATTTTTTGCACAATACTCGTATGTTTTCTTTAACTAGTATGATATTATATTTTTCAAAAATTTCTGGCAAGCTGCAAAACAGACTTTATAGATAGTTGGTTGTTTTATCTTTTGTTGTTCTACAGAATTTAGATGTTATAAAGTTTTATATGTATAAAGCTACGACGCAAACAATTCTTGTTTACCACTAGTACAAAAATAAACAGAAGCATGTGTTTCAAAGTTTTAACACTTCTTAAAAAACAAAATGAGAATTTAATGCAAATGAGAAATGCAAGCTCCGAATAATAAACAACTCGCCAAATCCCTGTTGGATTTAGTATTTTTAAAGTAGAAAGTATTATTTTATAGTGAAATAAATCCGTTGCGCTGGTAGTAAGTAATTTATATAACATACAGTACTTTTCTAGTGTGCATAAAATATTTGCATTTTAATAACTATTTTTAATATTAATAAAATCGTTTACAGAAATGTTATACAGCGTTATAAACAAAAGGTTTTACATTATCAGGTTTAGAAAGGCGACCATTGAATCAACATTCAATTTGACCATGCAGGGTAAAATTTACGGTGATTTCTTCTATCTTATATGCATTAAATACAAATATATTCAAATCCATTTTAAATTCTTTTTTATTTTAAGTTAATTCAAAAAATACATTCAAATCATAGGTAATTTCCTTTAAATTTTACTCAAAACAGTTTAAACTATAATGGTTTTTTCGGGTATTTTAAAAAATTTCTGTTGCAAGCTCTAGTGTCAAATATTTCTATTCTGCTTTAAAGTAATCAATTCAAAAGATTTTTTACTTTATTTTACTACTTTAAAAACGTTTTCTGATAAAGTCTGCAATTAGAAAATTAATCCGCTTTATGATCAGCATTTATAACGATTTTTTCCATCATAGATCCTAAAAATAAATGTGATTCTGAATTGCTCATAATTGAACAAAAAATTTACAAAGTGCAAACGCAAAATTTTAAACTCAACAGGCTAAACCTGAGACTAAAAATTTCTGAAAAAGGTGTTTTCAAAATATACTAGAAGAGACATTCAGACAGTCCGATAGACACACATGTGAACAGGTACGTAAAGCGTACAAAAACACTTTTTCGCAAAAAATAATTTCATTTTTTCAAGAAACGATTATAATTTAACCAGAAAATCTCTTGATAAAGTCTTTTAAGGAACATGAAATTCATGTAGGTACACGAGAGAAAACAAATTTTTTACCTTAGTAAAGAAAAATTTAGACTAACTTTTGGAGAAAAAACATATCATGATAAAATCCTCTAAGAAACATGCAATTTATGTAGGTACGAGAGAGAAAACTTATCTTCGTTAAGAAAAAAATCAGATTAACTTTTGAAAAAAAAGAAAAGACTTCTTCTAATAACAAGAGAACGTATTAATTGCTGTTTTTTCCCATGAAGTTTCTTTTTATCGCAAGAAGTACACCCTTGAAATTATTTTTAGTGCTGCGTAAAAAGAACATGATTTATATCATTAAAAAAAAGGAACCGTAAGTAGAATCGGACAGCCAGTGTCTGCATGAGTTGGGGGATTCAACAGCAACAATGTTAAATGCAGAAAGAAAGAAACACTTTTACAAGTGTAAAAAGAATTGGTGCGCACTTTTTAACTCCGGTTAACAAAATGCTTTAGATCAGGACATTCTCTCTCTCTCTCTCTCTCTCTCTCTCTATATATATATATATATATATATACATATATATAGAAAGAGAAAGAGATCATATATATAGAGTTAAAAGTTATTCTTGGCATATATATATATCTTCTCTACTAATAATAAAGCAGCAAGTATGTGTGTGTGTGTGTGTGTGTGTGTGTGTGTGTGTGTGTGTGTGTTTGTGTGTGTGTGTCTGTCTGTGTCCGGCGTAGGGCCCAGACCGTCCAACGGATTTTCATGAGATTTGGCACGAAGTTAGTTTGGAACATGGGGGTGTGCACCTCGGAGAGTTTTTTCCGAAATTCGAATTTGTTCTTCTTTTATTCCAATTTATAGCCGAAAGTTTCATGAAATAATCATTTTCTATGGGAAAGAATTATCGCATCGCTTCGAGCTTGATACCGTTGAAAAGCGCGTAAAAAACTACCCAGGGAGAAGTTTCACTCTACGTGCGAAAATTCGAAGCCTCTAAATTACCTAGAAAAGAAGTTATAAGCATTTTTCTCTGCAGTTCGAAATTATTTTTTCACGCTAATTAACTTTAATTTTAATTGTTACCATGCCGACTATTAATCCTTTTTTAGCCTACTTTCCCGTAAAAGTAAAAAAAATAATAATAAAGCATGAAAGAAGGCTTAATGTATCGTGAAAATATCGTTAAAAATCAAGAAAAGTCAAAAATAAGTGAAGTAATTAAATAAAGATTGAAAAATAAAAAATTTGAAAGTAGGGTATTGAGATGGGGAAAAAGTGTGTCTGTCGGTCTGTCTGTCTGTCGGTCTGTCTGTCTGTCTGTCTGTCGGTCTGTCCCCCCCTAATAACTTTTGAACGAATTGTCCGATTCAAAAAATTCTTTTTGCATTCGAAAGATCTCGGCGAGGACATCTCATTTCTATATTTTACTTTTTGATTTGAACAATTTTTTGTTCAATTTTGAACAGTTCAAAAAATTTTAACATTAGCGCATATGGACAAAATTGTAGCAAATTCTGTAAACTCTGGGCACAAGAGCCAAGTTCCTATTGCAAGCTTATTGAAAGGAGTTCTCGGCGTGAAATATTGATTTGAACAGTTTTTGTTCATTTTTGAACAGTTCAAAAAATTAACACAGAGCTTACGGGGAAATTTCAACCCAATATAAATCCTGATCTAACGGACCGATTTGCTTGGAACAAACTTTATCGGAAAGCTCTTATAACGTAGAACATGTAGAAATAGAAAGTTTATCCAGACCTTACGAGCCTATTTTGCTATGAAATTTTTTGATCGGGATTTTCAAGGATATTTCTCAGTGACTCAATGAGTGAAATAATGAATGAATGAATAAATGAAAGGGTGAAAGAATAAATCAATGAATAAATGAATGAGGAAAAGAATGAATGAATAAATTATTGAATAAATGAAAATATAAATAAATGAGTGAATAAATACATGAATGCGTAAATGAATGAATAAACACTTGAATGAGGTAACGAATGAATGAGTAAATGCATGGCTGAATAAATGAAAGAATGAATGAGTGAGTGAATGAATATGTATTATCCGTTGAAAAAGGTATACTTTCAATAATTAGAACTAAAGATAAATAAGAAAGAGAGAGAAAGAGATAGCTAGATTATAAATTTGAATTTGGTGTATACGGGAAAGTAGGCTCGTATAGTTCTAGACGGAACTTCTTGTTCTTTCAACGAATTAAAATTTATTGCTAGCGGTTTTTAGCATTTTGAGGAGCAGCCGATTTTTAATTAATTTATTTTTTTTTTAGATTTTGATTATTATTTTTTTAAAGCGAATTGAAATTTATTTCCAACAAACAAAAAGTAATTGTGCCAAAAAACTTACGTATACACTATCAGAAACGCATGCTCAAATCTCACGAAACTTATCGTATTATTTGACGAAATGGCTTCGTGAAAAAGGCTCCGAGTAAACCTTTCGTCAAATTGAAGAAATTTGTGCACTGTTAGAAATTTCATCGTGAAATTACGGTTAAATAACCGGCAGCAGTCTGTCCATCTAATTCACCGTTAAATTTACGGTTTGGAACATTTTTCTACTCACAGGCGGTTGATAGTTTTATTTTGATTCCCTTATTTTGACATGTATTTTACGGGATCATTTTCCATACTGCACAGGGTTTTTTAAAAGAAATGTTATTCTTTATAGCGATTTTTGTTATTCCAGCTTATTACTATTTATACTTTCATTTATTTTATTTTTTTTTCGCCTGTCAATTAGCACATTTGGTATTTTCCTATTTGAGCTCGGATGAAAGGTTCATTCCGCTTTCAAAGCTTTGCTTGCTGCTGTTTGTTTCTGCAAGCTACAAAATTTCGTCTTTCTGTTTTAAGCCGGATCCCGACGCTACGTTTTGCACAACTTTTTGTCTCCGCAGTTCAACATATTACAGATAAAACGTTGCGTATAGATTAGAAAAGAGCGCAGTTTTGAGTCCGGGGTGCGAAGACTGTACAGTTGCAGCGATAACTGAGCTAGAAAGCATAGATGTCTTTGAACTGTGCAGACAAATCGGCACATGTAGACGGTAGCACCCCTTTCCGATTCATTTTGTTTCTCAGTTTCAATTCGTCAGGCGACAATGGCCGACTTTCGGCAATGTTCTCGGGAGTTTCTCACAAAATTTATTGCATTATGCGAAAGTTTCCCACGAATTTGGGGTGTCAAATCCAAGGAGTATAGTGACAAGGATAAAAAGGGGGAGGCTTATGAGAGTTTAGTGGAAAAATTCAAAGAAATTGATGCAAACAGAGAAACAGTTGTAAATAATTAATCCTTTGAGAAGTGTTTACCGTAAAGAATTGGCAAAAGTTAATAAATCGATTCGATCTGGGGCTGGAGACGAAATCTACAAGCCATCTTTTTGGTATTTTGATTTGTTTCATTTCCAAAATGATCAGGAGAAACCAAGGCAGTCTAGGAATACCATGGATGAAAATAAAGAGACTGCAGTTGTCGAACCACCAGAACAGGCAACAAAAAATATTTATTTTATGTAATCATTTGACCACTTTGAACGCCGGGTTCTTCTGAGACGTTCCAGTCTTTTTTTTAACATGACACCATGCCAAAATTGACCAGAGTAGTACCTCCTTCATGACGATATCGCGCAAAACTGAGTGAAATATACAGATATCTCTGCACCATGTAGACGCATAAAAAACTGCAACGTTTTCATTCAGTCTTAAGACTGTGCAGACAAAAGGTTGTACAAAACGTAGCGTCTGGACCCGGCTTTAATGTCAATAAATAATAGATAAAAAATAATTATACTAAAAATTTATTGATTAAAACTATTCTAATTTATTATAATTGTCCTTTTTGGGTGGGTACTTGGACTAAACAAACAAAATGCGTTTTCTTTCAAATATTTTCTTTTTTGTTTTGTTTCGTTTCTTCCTTTCCTATTCCCTTTTTTATTGTGTGTGTTTTGTAAAAAAGAAGGATTAAATGTGTAGGATCTCTGGTTGATTGCCGTGGGCAGCTAATTTTAATTATGTGGAATGCAATACATTTTAATAAAGTAACATAATTTACACCTAAAAAAGTTATTACTATATACACAATGGCAAACCGACTGATATTTTCATTTTTTAACACGGGCATAGCCGTGCGGGTACCGCTAGTATATATATATATATACAGTAATCTCTCGGTAATCCGGCAGATATCGGACCCGGGTACTGCCGGATTACTGAAAACGCCGGAGTACTGGAATGCACTAAAAATACGCATATAAATACCTGGACAAATTATTTATTTTAATGTACATAGCTGCGCAGAAACAGATTTTCAACTCTACTACCACGCCTTTACTAGCTTCTTATGAAACGTCGGATTACTGGCAGGGCCGAAGCAGTGAAGTGCCGGATTACCGAGAGACTACTGTATATATATATATATATATATATATATATACAGTTATATATGTATATATATATATATATATACATATATATCTTTTAACTCTTAACATATTTTAAATGATTATTTCGTAACTACTGGTAAGTCCTTGTTTATTATCCTTGCTAGGACGTCCAACTTTTTAAAAGGTTTGCTTTGAACTTAAAATTATGTTTTCGTAAAATAAACGAAGTTGACAAGTGATAAAAATAAGAAGCATGCAATGTCTTATTTGTACACACAAGGTATTTCATTTTTACAAAAAATGTGTCTAGTTTTAAGGTACTGATTTTAAGATGAAAAATATATTTTTTAAATAGCTGTATGAGATTACGTAAAGCCGCTTTTCCGTATAATGGAAGCATGTTTCTTATTAGAGACGGAACGTCCGAATAATCTACTTATTGATTATCACATTGTAATTATAGCAGTCAAAGTCGAGTAATAAGCCAAACCTTATAAAGATTAGTAGAGACACTTGCTGGAAATGTTGCAAAAATGTAAAAAAAAAATAACACAAGAAGACGTCAAAAGAACATTAAACGCCTCATGTAGTTTAAGCATTTTATTGCTTAAAAGAAATATATGTATGTCGTATTTTGTAAAAAGTAAAATTATACGTAATTTCCCAAAACTTTAGCTCAGTGGAAAACAATTCACTAGAGTTTATAAAAGGCTTTTCCAAAATGTTTCAGTGTAAAGAGAATTATTTTAAAAATATGTATTTTTTTTTCAATTGTATATTACAACAAAAATGATAATCATTATAGTTGCTATTATGTTTTACACTTCACTATACTATATATTAATTTTTAAAAAATATTTTCTTTTTATAGGTTACAGTTTGTATGCCTTGCACCAAAATTTGGATTGTTAATTATTTTTTAATTTAAATATTGCACATATCCTATTAATAAGAAAAAAAATACTCGATGCATTTTTACACACAAATTGCATTTAAATTACATCATTATATACTTATGTTCTCTCATAAAGAAAATGTTAATTAAACTGTCTTGAACAAATTTCGTAAACAGTTTCTCCACAAAATATGCCGACTTTTAAAGAAACAAGGTTACGTTTAATTTAATTTAATGAGCTCATTAATGACCAACTTAATAATTATTTCATAGATTAAATAGTATGAACACTCAAACTTTTCTTGATTATTTCGCGGTTGTATAACATTTATTGTACGATTTGATGTTGGTAGCATTCTTGATTTCGTGTGAAGAACTTTATGCATTTAAGGCAAATAAAAATTATTTTGTTAGTAAGTGTCCTAATTTACTAAGTACGGCGTAATTTTAGCAAAAACACACAAATAAAAAACATATTTTAATGTAAAAGAAAAAGTGGTTATTATTAAAATAGAAAATACACACGAAATAAACTAATGAAAAAATCTATTGCTTAAGGTATGTTGTTAAAATTCATTTTGAACTAAATGTGCATTCATTCAAATCCATGACAAAATTAAAGTAACAAACAGTATATACAATCTACCTCTAAAATAAATGATAAATTCCTATATTCCTAATGGAAAACAATTGTTCATATTTTGAAAAATAATTTAATGTTTTCCGTGAAAAATTAAAGACATTATTGTATTGTCACAAAGCAGAGAAATATTTATAAAACTAACGAATTTAGTTAAAATTCTTAGAGCTTGCTTCTAAACGAGCGTGCAAATATACATAAAGTTATTGTATCCATACATTGCGTCCAAAATTCTCGTTCCAAGCTGGGCTTGAACTTTTATGTTTACTAAAGACTTAAAGTTCATTTGTGTTTAATGAATTTTGTTACCTTTAGTTCCTTGAAATAACTTCTTAAAATGCACTTTTGATGACGTTTAATGATGTTTTTAGTTTAAATAATTTTTTGACTTAAGTGTAGAGTATTTGTAATTAATGTGTTGTTGTATACGTTAACAATCTAATAGTAGTATTTGCTGTATCGGGTTGCCGAATTTATTTAGCAGTGTAGAAATAGGAGTTCGGTCAGGAAATAATGCAATGTACAATCATACCACTCATTACTCAGTACTAACCAATCAGTGACCATTACTTTTGGTTAATTGAATTGTAATAACATATTATTTTAAGGATAAAATCATCAAAGCAAACATTTTGACTTTTTTGCAATCCCACTGAGGCAGCATTGAATTTTGGAATTTTTATTATTTTTAAAATTATTTTTCTCTTAATTTCCATGCCATAGACCATCTTTTGCTCATAAGTAAATTATTATTAGTGCTACTTTTTCACCCTATAAGAGCAATCCACTCTAATATATGCATGTGTTGATCATTTGTACAGCAACGTAACAAATCGAACAGTAATGATTTTTGCGTCATTATAAGTGGGATAATTAAATTGATGGGTTTAATTATCCAGTAGTGTTAACTAAAAATTTGAGTTACAACGTTGTTGCAGCAAATGATGTATGTGTATGTATGAATATACATATATATATAAGTATAAACAAGTTAAATGTACGAAAGTACTCAAAGTATGAGTCCTGTACTAGAGCAGCACTATTCTACATACTTCAAGATATTAAGTTGCATACAAAACGAATTGAAGTGAAAGTGATAGTTAGGGGCATGTAAGCTAGCAACAATGGCAAAGGCCATAAATAAATAAACGAGGAAAAGTACAAGAATACAATATAAAAATAGACAAATATAAAGATAGACAAATTTAGGAATTATCCGAAATGAGCAGTTTACTCTCCTCATCAGTGAACGTGGAGTAAAATAGTAATTTAATATATTTGTCTCATTGTATTCTTGTGCTTTTCCTTGTTTATTTATTTATATCCTTTTCCATTGTTGTTATATTACATGCCCCAAACTATCACTTTAATACATTTTGTATACAACTTAATATATATATATACTGTGTGTATGTAAACAAATATTTATAAATGTAACTATGTTTGTAAACAATTTAAGAAAAGGTAACCAATCTATCTAACCATTCACGAAAACTCTGCCGTAAGTAATATATTTATTTTTTAAAAATATCGAAACATTAAAACGTTAAAAATGTACAAATAAATTTTCCAGGATTATAAGGAAAAGGTATGTTGGGGTGAAAACAAATGAAGTTATTTTTGCATTAGAAACAATTTCATTGTTAACATTAAGCATAATATGATTTAATTTTATTATTAACTGTCAATATAATTTACATTTTCATTGCTGTTTTCAGCCCAAAGTAGGTTTTTGCCCCATTTGCTTACAAATGAATCTTTAATAGCGTGGTTTCTATCGTGACTTTCAAATGAAATGAATAAATTTCATTTAGTTTATACATTTCAGGAATTTATGAATATTATATTTTTCCCTATGGGCACGCAATTGCTCAAACGTATATGAAAAATTCATAGTGGTTGCCTGAATTGCAAGGGAAACGATTTTACTTTTGATTTTTCACGGAATTATTATTTAAGTAATTTAAAAAACCATTACATTTTGAGCAATTGCGCTTATAAGAATAGTTATCAGTATCTTATTTGTTAACCACGCAGTGAAATGAAATATTGCATTTGTAACAAGTAAGATACATAAATAATAATATAATTTACGTTTCCTTAGTCTGAACTAAATAAGACGACTTTCACGCAAAAACGAACAACGTCAATTGCTCTTATTCAAGGTTTTCCGAATCTAATTCGAAATAAGACTGTTAGATTAAAAGTGATATAGGATTTAAACGTCTTGTTTTCTTTGATAGAAAGAGAGAGAGAAAGTGAAATCATGGAACTAGTGTTCTGGTGAAGATCAATATTAATAATAAAAAATACCTTGGTTCGAGTTGGACTTAAAATTATTGAGGGCGGACGAACAGCAAGTTGCAAATTTATATATATATATATATATATATATATATATACAGTGGCGTGCAAAAGTTTCGAGCCATCTTATTTTTCATACATATTGCACATAAATACGATGGTGAAAGAAACATAAACGATCAATTATAGCAGATATTCACTTATATTTGAAAAGAATGAGTTACAGGCATTGATATTACTTTCAAATAATTATTTGTTCAACATTTCTTTATTAATGACCGTGCAAAAGTATCGGGACACATACTGTCTTTAAAAAAATCAAAAAGAATAAAGGAGAATTGGGGTTAAATGTCTTGTACTCCTTCACTCGACTTAATACTTTGTTGCCATGCCCTTAGCAGTAATGACTGCAGCACACCGACGAGGCAATGAGTCGATTATCGCGAGATTCGTTCTTTTGGCAATTTCTCCCACTCTTGTCGCAAATGGTTCCACAATTCCGGCTTGTTGGAGTGATTTTTCGTTCCAACACTAACATTTAGGTCTTGCCACAAATGTTCAATGGGATTTAAGTCCAGTGCCTGCTATGGCCAGGCTAGGAAGCAGACTTTTCGGCTTTGAAGAAATTTTTTCACAAGACGCGAAGTTTGTTTTGAAGGGTTACCGTGTTAAAGAATCCACCCACGAGGCAAATTTTTCGTTGCAAATGGGAGCATATGGTCTAGCAGAATGTTCTTGTACATTGCAGCGTCCATATTGCCGTGAATTTCCACCAGCGGACCAACGCCATCAGCAAAAAAAACTCCCCAAACTTTGATGTTCCCACTACCGTGTTTAACAGTAGGAGTTTGATACCTTACTTTATATCTGGTACTTGTTGGAGGTCTTAGTATTTCCCACCATCACTTCAAAACAATTGAAATTTCAATTCCTCAGAAAATAGCACTTTCCGCCAATCCGATGCAGTGCAGGTCTCATATTTTTTTCCAAAGTCCAACCTAGCCTTCTTATTATTTTTGCTAATTAATGGTTTCTTGACGCCCATCCGTCCAATCATCCCTACAGCCTTCAGACGTTGTACTCTGGCTAACATCGAGTACATTTCCACTTCGTAATTCTCGTGAAATATCGGCTGCGCTTTTTCGAGGATCGACAACACACTTTCTTCTTATAATTTTGTCCACACGACTCAAAGTTTTTCGCGGCCTACCGCTCCGTTTTTTATCACACGGTTAGTTTGTTGTTTTATACTTAGAAATAATACGATTAACAGTACTTTTACCTACAGATAAAGCCCTTGCAATGAAACGTGAACTTTTTCCTTCTGAAGAAAGTTTCTCCACGATTTCACGAACCTAAATATTCATGTGTTTCTGCATCGTCGCCACAAGAAGACTAATTTTCCTTTGTGTAGCATGTTTCGAAACCAGCGAGCCTAAAATGTAAACAAACCGGGAGTACAGAACCGCGGCAAGAAGTGGCTCAATATTTTTGCACACCGACGAAAGTCATTTTACGTAGTACACGCTATTAACCTATGTAATATTTCATGTTTCTTTGTATATTCTAACTTTCTCATATATTTCGGACAATGAACGAGTGGAGGAATAAAAAAAAATATCAACTCAATGGAAAAATCAGGGTGGCCCGAAACTTTTGCACGCTACTGTATATATATATATATATATATATACCGGGTTATAATTAAACTTCCCCTATTCAGGGCAGTCTACAGCTAAGACCGTTCAACGGATTGACACTAAAATTGGTACGTGGACTAGACACGAGATTCGCTCAAGAAATCATGAAAAAAAAAGTTCTAAAAATGGCCGCTAGGTGCGCTATTTAGCCTTATAACAGGGTTTTAACTTAGAAAATGACCAGTACGGCATAAAAGTAATGATATCAGTATTTATGAATGGAGAAACAAATTTATTTCATAACCTAAACTTGTTTTTTTTTTTTTTTTTTTTTGCGACACAGAGAACTGTTATAGGTTCATTTTAAATGGCAAGATGATAGATATGGACGGAAAAGTGTACTACAATAAATGTTGATATTATTATTTTTTTATCCTTAGTGGTCACGTTAAAACCCTGTTATAAGGCTAAACAGCGCCCCTAGTGGCCATTTTCCGAACTTTTATTTCATAATTCCTTGAGCGCATCTCGTGTTTAGTCCACATAGGGTCAGGTGGGGTTAAGTGGGCATACGGCAAATAAAAAGCTCTAACTTTGAAATAAATAAAGGGATTGGTGTAATTTTAGCTTTTAATAATTAAAAATTAAATTTTACATACAAATTTATATTAACAGCAACTCTTTAGGTGGAGAAAACACTCGATTTGTTTGTTTATACAACGCTTTGGAATTGCAACAGCTCTTTTAACTTCTCTCTGACATTTTATTTTAAAGAATTTGCAAAAAAAATGGACGGTGCAGGTAGTTTTACACACATCTCAAAAATACTTCTTCACTAATCGTGAAGCTAGATGTAGTTTATATATTATTTTACAGTAGTTTAAGTAAGATGGGGTAAAGTGGTCATAGTATTAGGCTTAACATGCAGTGATGCTCTAAAATTACTTTAGGTTAATTTATGCGGTCGGAGAGGGATTGACTTGCATAGGGATTCACAGGAGCTCAGTTGCCATATTTATTTAAAATTTTTAACTATTAGAGGGAATTCAGGCTATTTACGCAAGAAAATAAATTTTGAAGACTAAAATGCTCGCACTTCTTTTGTTAGAAATTAAGCCACGAGACAGTTGTTAGTTAAACTTTAATTTCACTAATACTGTATTTTTTAAAATAACTTTTAAATTTACTTTTTAGTAAACCGTAACTAACACAACTGAGCTAAACTGCAATAGAGATTGAAATTACTATAATACAGTCTTCTTACAATGATGTGTTTAGTATTGAACATTTTTTAGAAGCACTTTTTAAAAAATAATTTTCAAATATCAATGATTCCTTTATCAACATACTTATTATAAGTATTATAAGGCTGTAAATGTTTAGAACTAGCAATGCTTCGAACAAGAACAATACATGAAAGAGTGAGAGAATTAAAAATAGCTAGGTTAAAATATGTATTTTTCTCCCATTTATTTTTTAATAAGCTATAATTATCCAGAACTCTCTTGTTAGCAATGTTTTCTTAATATGTTATTCAAGTAATTTAATCATCAATTAAAAACTATTTCAAATTTTTTCACAGAAAATTTTGAATTTTATATTTATGTTTTATTATATGTATTGAGTTAAAAGACAGGCTTAAAATCTATTTTATTTAGGGATTGAAACCCAAGAATACCTGCTATTTTGTCTCCTAAGATGTTTTGGTACATAACTTCGTTTTAAGACCATATATGCAACACCTGAAGAGACTGAAGTACCTTACGAGACGTTACGAAGATCAGACTAACTTGAGACCATAATAGAGGATCTAAATAAATTCAGTTGAGGGAAATAAAGTTGTTTTCGTTCTAAAATGAACCTTTGTTGAGTATTTTGAAGTATTATGGTTATTAATACTTTTATATAGTTTTTTTTTTTTTTCAATTATGACCACTTTACTCCACCCCATGGGGTAAAGTGGTAATACATACATCCCAGAAATAAAGCGTCATAAAATTATTTCACTTTTTTTTCTGCTCCACATTTAATGCAAGCTGTTCTTTAATAATGTATCGTAAAATAACAAGCAAAAAATCTCAAGGTTTTGGACAAATTCTTATATTTATTGGCAAAGAAAGTTGAAAAACGTGGATTTTATGACTACTTTACCCCATCTGACCCTACCAATTTTGGTGTCAATCCGTTGAGCGGTTTTAACTGTAGGATACCCTTCATAGGGGAAGTTTAATTATAACCACCCTGTATATATCAGGGCTAGGTCCAACAATTTTTAACAGAGTCTCTTTTTTGTGAATTTTGGAGATTTTTATGAAAAATCAAATATTTTTTTTTAAATGGAAAATTTAAACAAATAGTGATGAAAAATTTTACTATTATTTACCAGTTTTAGAATAAATAATGATGTGAAAAGTACGGTTCCGAAGTTTGGAATTTTGTGAAGGGTCCGTTTTGATTGATTTGTAATTAGTGAAGGGTGCGTTTTGATATATGGAATTTTGTGAAGTGTCCGAAAACGGACCTGAATTCCCTATGGCGAGATATATAATATATATATTCTTTTATATATATATATATATATATTCTTTTATGTATATATATATATATTCTTTTATATATATATATATATATATATAACATTAAAAACTAAATAGCTTTTTTAAAACCCCTTTTTAAATGTTGCTTCGTTTTTAAAACATAAATATTTTTTATATGTCCCCCAGCCCGGGTAACTAACGCGGGAAAGATTATGTAATGTGAATTAAAAATAGTTTTGCAGAAGAACGAATAGCAAAATTGCTGCTAAATCACGTGACATGTAGCTCGAGAGATTATAAAAGGTGATCTCGCAAGGTTTTCGTGGGAATTCACGATGTAAATATTGTAGAGATAGAAGAGTGTGATGTTTTGTGTCGTCTTATGTTTTGGAAAATGTGTATTTAATATGGGAATTCACGATGTAAATATTGTAGATAGAAGAGTGTGATGCTTTGTGTCGTCTTACATTTCGGAAAATGTGTATTTAATATGTGAAGCTACTTACTAATAAATCAAGGATTGAAGATTTTCGGCCACGACTGATTTACCAACGGACATTACACTAAAATAACGGCTGCTTGTAACGGTGATGTTACATATATATAAAAGCATGTATATGAGTTTAGAAGGAAATAAATATTACATAACCTATTTCTAAATGTATCTAGTGTCCGTACAAAGAAAATACTATTGTATATTTGTTTTTTGTTTTTTTCTTCCCTCTAAAACTTGCACTTGAAAGAAATGTTCTTTTAGAAATGAATAACTAGGAAGGAACTTTCTTAATATACTTTATTCGATCTAGAACTCTAGATTTTGACTTAATGCCTGCTTCCGTTGCATCATCCATTTGCAGCAAATGGTCTTTGTACAACTAGGTCTCTAGGGTAGTACATACTCGATCAGTATCATCTGTTCTTGTCAGGCGACTTTTAGTGATTTTTTCTTTTATGTATCCCATTCAGATATCAATCAAAAGCAAGACTGATTTCGTTTTAGTGTTTAAACTTGAAAGTTTAGGTTTACGCATCATGTATGTTTTCGGGAAAGACTCGCAAAAATAAAGCGTAGCATTTCGAGCTGAGACTAGTTTCTGGATTTGCGCAATGCTGAGGTATTTGAATATACGGAGTTTATGCGAAATAATTTTTTCTACTAGTACTCGCTGAGGGCGACCGGTGATCACGTTAATAAAAGGGTATAAAATATTCTTATTCTAAGCGAATTAACGAGACATTAATTAGATTTTAAGGGGGAAAAGTAAAAATAAAAAAACCTTCAAAAACATATAGTAAGTTGCAATAATATTATCTTCCTTATGTGATTAAGAATATTAAGCTTTACAATATGTTCGAAAAAAATTTTTGTCAATAAATTCCCAATGCACATTCAAAACGTATTTCTGTAAGCATTAAGTATCAGCTAAAAAGTGTATGAATCGATTTAAGCCTAAGATATATATTATAGAAACGCTTATAACTTATGTCCTAATTAACATAGAAACTTGAAGCGAACTTTATCCTGTGCTAAAAAAAAAAGTCTTTTTAATTAATATATTTCCAGGTGTACGGGATTTGGTACTTATCGGTTACACCCTTGGCGATGTTCGGCAAACATCGCCAAATGAAATGTAAACAAAGCAACGTTATTATATTTAAAACGCAAGCTAATATAAATTCATGTGGGCGAAATATATATCTATAACCTTAGCCAAGGTTGGGCGTTTAACTGATAAGTACCCGATACTTTTTTAGACTACCCCTCCCCCTTCCTTAGGCAATTTTTCCTTTAAAATAATGTTTAACTATCCAATTCGAAATTAAACAAAAAATAATTTCAAAACTTGTAGATTCTACAGAGTCTTTTAATCATCGTGCACAGTAATTGCGCGTCTTCTTTTTATATGTAGGTTATGCTTATACGGCATATTTTTGTAAAACATTTAATAGTGTTATTCATTTTAGAATAAAGTGTATGAAATATAATGGCTTGTCAACGCTAACCAAAATAATTGCAGTAGTGTATAATCAACAGTTATAACATTTTTTAAGTACTTTTATCTTGCTTAAAAATTTAAAAAAAAAAAAACTAAATCAGTACTTTTGTTCAAATTATTTTTTCATCTAAAAAGATGTATTTTATCTGAAACTTAAAATGAATACATATTTCAACTTAAATTATTACCCAATGAAAAATTTACGATATAAATGAATTTACTTGAAATGTTTTCATCCACAAATTCTTATAAAACTGTTCATTTTAGCAATGAAACCAGTAGAATTTCGGCACTAGTCTAGACAGATCGTATACTAAGCATCATTCAAACGCACAACAACTCTACTCGGCTCAGAAACTCGACACCTCGGAATATCTTGAGAAGTAACAGCAAGTTAATGGCCGCTGAAATTAGAGGAATTCCATGTTAAGAATTAAAGTTCATCAATCAAATTCTTCTGCCATCAGAAACATCTGCCTCGTGGTTTCTTAGAGTTTTATTCCGTGAAATTCCAGAAAACAGTTCGACTAAGAGATACGAAAATAGATTTGAATTAAATTGCATTATATTTTTGTTTATGCTTTAAGAAGACATTACAAAGACGTGACTTTTTATTTCATTTTCTGGTGAAGAAAGAAGAAAAAAGCGTTTTCCAGTTTATGGGCAAATATTCTGTAATCTTGTTCTCAATATTTTTTTCTTTTCTTTTTATTCACTGGAAATGCTTAGTTGATTTTTGTTCTTTTACAGCGCTTGTTTTTGAAGAAACAACTTACAACTTCACTTCAATATTCTTCATCTTAAAAATAATCATGTTAAAAATGTCGATGCTTTTTTTTTACTAATTATGTTCATGTGAAGAAGTACTATAGTTTTTTTTCTTTCTTTTTTTTTTTTTTGTTTGAAGCTTGTGCTAAATAAAGAAAAACAGTCTCACAAAAAATCTAGTTAGTTATTTTTAAATAAACAAGGTTTTGTTGTATTACATAGTGTTCGTTCTTTTATGTAACACCTTAAATATTTTATTATTATAATTATTTATGTAGATAAGAAAATAGTGTGTTAAAGCTTTATTATGTTATATATATTCGCAATTTATATTAATTAATTTTTATACAATGCAGTGTTCAAAAAATTTAATCTATTTAAATAAAATTATGCAAAATAATTATATTTAAATAAAAAATATGTAGTTATTGATCATTTGAAAAGAGGATTCACTTTAATAAGCACAATATATTGGAAAGTAGTTTTCGGTTAAAGATTAACGATGTAATGTAAAGAAACATGAGTTTCAGGTTGCAATGAGCATTTTTTTTTTGGAACATAGAACGGGAGCTAGATACTTTTACCTTTTTCCCCTTTGTCTTTAACGATAGTTTAAAAAAATAACTAACATATCTTCTCAAACTCTACATATAGCACTGTATTGACATTTTTTTTCTTCTTTGACTCTTCTTTTTTTTAAATTTTCAAACACATTTCATTGAGTTCAACTCGCTCTACTGCCAAACATGTTATTCCTATTCTTCATTTTTATAAATTTCTGATCCATCAATACAGCTTAATTTAAATAGTTTCCAGGCTACCGACATGCTACATATTTGTCGAAATATATAAATATATATATATAGGATTCATAGAGACTTGTAGAGATATATTATTGGAACAGTCAAAAACAGATAATTGAGCAAAGATAGATAAAATAGGAAAAGAAGTATCAATAGACTTATAGGTTAAATAAATAAATGTATATAGTTAAGTACAGACAGATAGACTGTAAGATAGATATATAGATAAATATAGATATAGATAAAGCAGGGTGATTTTACATGAAAAGGCGAGAGTCATTAAAAGCGAATTGCCTAAGTCTAACTGTTTTTGCGATTTAGTATGATACAAGCAGGTGCTGAAGGCGACAGTTGGCTTGAAATTAGAAATAGTGAGAGAAAAAAGAGTGATTTGCGTAGGTTTAGCCTGAAGGGCTAATCTGTTATACTTTTTTACACAATATAACTTGTTTGTACGTTTTAATTGGAATGACCTCTTTATGCTGGTATTGACTAAATGTACGATTATGACTGCCAATAATAGATGCAGTCATAATCGTAACTTCAATAAATGACAGTACATTCGCTGATTAGAAGAAGCTTTATATAGTGAATGTCTCAATCTTTTAGTTCTAAAAATTTACAGGAAGGAAACCAAAACTAAGGTATTATTTACGATATTTTGATGCTATTAACATTGTCAGAAAAAAATTGCTTTCTTGCTTACTTCTTCAGTTAAGTAGACATGATTGTATGTGTGGAGGAAGGAAAAACTAAAGAATTTTCTTTTTTGGTAGTTACAATAATGTGATAACATAAAGTTAAAAATATTTGCTAATGTTGCTGGGTACAGCTACAATTTTATTGAGTTATATTAGCAGCTCCAATCAAAATTCCGTTATACCTCAGTAGATCAAAATACTATTTAATAATATTGTGTGTTCCGTGATAATATATTACGTAAGAAATTGCGTGCATAATCTTGCAAAAGCAGAAAAAACTTATCCCGTGCTTGTTTGCTTTTTACTCAACTGCATATTTCTATCGAAAAATGTATTAGATTATTCCTTGCGTAACACATTTTAAATTCAAGCTGCGAATCATTTGCGTTGACGCATTACAAAATAAATGATTTTATGCTGTTAGATGGAAACGTAGGTCATTACCGAGTGATTTATTACTTATCAAAATGTGAAAGTACATCATTACAACTTAAGTATTAGATGAACACAATTTTGCTTCAATAAAAAACTTAACGCCACATTTTTGATAAAATGGGAGAAGTTTTTGATTTGTTACTCCCCCCCCCCCCCAAATAAATAAAAATTATAAAATAAAATTATGTACTTATGCATTATTTAAATGTATTTTCCCTTTTTACAGTCAAACCTGCAGTCCTTTTTCATGCAATTTGTTTTGTGCGATGTGCGATTAGTCACAGGGTTTGACTACCGTATAAATTAAAATCGCACAAGACAAATCGCATAAAAAATATCGCTTAAAAACGGACCGCACAAAAACAGGTTTGACTGTATTACTTGAATGACTTTCAGTTTATTTTACGATATGTGTAAAATGGAAAACAAATCGTTTTTTTTTTTTGCCAAGTTTTAAAATTTATTACACGCCTATAAGTAATAGCATGTTAATTAAACTAATAAATATATATTCTTTTATTATATCGCTTTCTAAATCCGCTACATGCATTAAACCCATTTTTCCCTTTCTCATCGATTCAGGAGCAATATTACATTGCGGATTGGCCTCGAAAACCCGCCATTAGTAGATTGATAAGGTGCACGAAAAATTAAAACCCGTTATGTGTTTACGAAAAAAAAAAACGCAGCCAAACAAACGCTATTTGCAGTAAAATGAATAACAAATATGAAATATTGTACTTACAATGTTGAACAACATCGTGAAACAAAATTTCATAGCTAATTCACTATAATAAAACTTTATTGGAATCAAAGTTTCAGATTTAAAATTCCAAAGTGATAACGTTTTTTATTCTTCTTGACCAATTTTTGCAAGTAAACGCAGTAGTTTTTTTTTTTTTTTTGGTGCAATGACGATATACAACACAAAACTAAATTTGTATAGTACAACATGTGTGACGCATTATAATACAATAACTCATTATTCGTCGGAATGCCGATTTAATTTATGAATATTTTATTTACTTGCATGTATGCGAGCATATGAATGAATATTAAGTAGATAAGAAGGGAAACTTGTATAGTGATATACCTATAAGTACATAAATAGATAAATATATATAATTATATATATATATATATATAAATGAGAGAAATAAGCAACAGTGGAAGAGCAACCTGTGTATGGTTGTATAATATAAACAATACAAAATAATGTTACAACACGGTTATTCGATTCATCTTAACTGACTTCTAACCGAAACATTCAAAACAAAACTACTCTCATTTATGAAAATTAAACTTGTTTTATGAATTTTGGGAAATGTATAGAAGTGTAGATTACTGAAGCTCATAATTGGAATATTTCTAAATAACTCCTTAAATCTTGTGTCGGTCACATTCATAATAGTTTTAATACTTTTTATGTGTATAAATAAAGTTTTTCCTGCTGATTCTAATTATTATTCCACATTTTCAGAACTATATATCATATTGTCTGGTTTTTTTATTAATTCCCCCAAAATATTTGTTTAAACTTATTGTCAGTAGATAAAGTTTTTAAAAAAATATTGTAACCAATAATTGCAACTAGCTTAAGTGTATATCAGCTTTTAATTTGTCTTTTCACTTAAAGATGTGTAGGACGAAGTTATTCGTTATTATTCTTATTTTTATTATTGTTTTTAAAAAAAATTCTACTTTTGCAGAAAATGAAAAAAGGGAAAACATTTCATTCTACTTTTTTACAATTGTGTTACAAAAAACAGCATTTTCAGCAGTGCAATCATACTATTACTGAACATGAAACGATAAAGAAGTATCCTTTTTTGGATGATGTGATAAGGATTTTTTGAGAAAAGAATAATTGATATTTTGCTAATAGTACAGTTAACTTTTCGGAATATTTTGCCGTCATCAATTCAGAAAACTGCAATTTAATTAGATGCAAAAGTATGAGAGGAATCTAATGGCTTTTCTGATTTCTACGTTTCTATTGGTGATTCTCATTATGCGCATTTTTGTTTCAGAGAAACGCAATAAAAAGTACGAGGAAGGCGCTAATAATTACCCGCAAGGTCTCTTTATTGCTTTTTTTTATTTTCACCAAAGACATTATATAAAGATCTTATCTGAATAGTGGTCCAACTCCACGTTTGTTCATTCGGAGAAACGAAGCCTTAAAGTCTGATAAATGCATATGATTTTATAATTGAGATACTAGAAAAAATATATCTGCAGGAACAAGAAAAGAGCTGATGTGTAACAGTTTTAAAATAACATAAAAATAAGTTGTCTAAACATGAAAATGAAACCAACTCATTTTTTTAAGCGGAGTTAAGCCACTGTTCAAAATAGACCTTCATATTTTCCATAGAAAACACTGAAAGTAGTGGTAATGAAATTCAACCGTTTTTTCAAATGTTTTCCATTGTCTTGTCATTAACTAAATGGTTATGGAGTAGCTAATTCCATGATTAGACTGCATTTATGTATTATTAACCACATTATTTAAAGGAGCAGTTGTAAATGATAATGTTTCTTTCTCTAACAATAAAAGATTTTTTTTCTTTTTTTTGTCTTCTTCTTTTTGCTCTTTAAAACGCAAGATCAATGTTTATATTACAATAAAATGGTAAGTAACACACGCAAATAATTGCGAAGTGCATATTATTTGTAATTAAGGAAGTGCTTGTGTTCTTGAGCAACTCTATTAAACATATTAAACTAGTTAGAAGGGAAAATAATGCAATATCAAATGAACTTAAATAACGCATGCTCATTATACAGACAAAGTATCTATAATGTTTAGGAAAAAGGTGCTTCCTGGTGTTTTCTTTCTGTTTTTAATACCAATCAGAACGCAGTTAACTAAGGCATTGCTAATCATGTTAGTCACATAATAAATAACGTTACTTGTTAATTTGTCATTTGTTTTACACGCAAAATAGGAGATCATTGAAATAATTTTAAATGTTGCTCTTAACCGATTATTCATCAGCTCTACATTACATCTAAGTTATCTCCTCCGTACTTCTCTAGGAATACAGCAATTAGCCTATAGTTAGGAATGTAAGTGATTCCTTCGTCCTCTACGTCTGTTGGGCTTTTAGCGGTAAAGCTAAAGATACAGAAGGTCAGTTATTAACATCTTAACAACCGCGGCCCTTATATATACGTGTTTCCAAAGTGCAATTCCTTTGCCTTGTGTTGCTATCAGTAAAATTACAGCTGAGACTTTAGAAATCACAATTCGGGAAGGCGTATATATAATACGCCTTCCTGAAGTATATATACGCCTGGGGCAGTAAACGGATCGCCATAGCGAGGTGTATACATACTTTCGCTGAAATTAAGAGGTTTAAATCATGCAGAGACTATGGCTAAGGAAACAAAGTAAGCACATATGTTAAAAACATAGATTCTATGTCCTTTAACATGATGCTTTGAAAAAAACTGAGGCTATGACAGACAAAAAGGTAATCGAACAGCATGAGGAGTAGATTTCACACCAGACTTTCAATATACAAGAAACAGAATGTTTTTGACAAAAGAAGTTTTATGGATTCATGAAGATAGCATGAAGAATGCTATCTTTAAAAATAGTTTTAGTTTTCATTTCGAATGATTGAAACAGTTAGATTGACGTTGTATTATTGACGTAAGTATTCAGTTAAGACAGACTGAAGCTAAAATAAGTTGAAGTAAAATATATATTATTAGCTGAGGCACATTTACTGATCCCTAAATGTCAAGTTCAAGTAAAAATAAACAGTTTTAATGTAAATAAAACAACTAATAATTGTTTTGAATTAGTTGTGTCTCCAAATCAAATTCCAAACGATACATGACTATTGCTTGTCTTATATTTTACCGCCTACTTCTGTTCCCTTTGCAAGCAGATATTTTCCACAACAGTGCATAGCACAGATCCAGGGTGGGGAAAAGATTTTCGTATTTTAATACTATTTACTCTGGAGTTATTTCCAACATGTCAATTTATTGGGGGGTAATATACAGTATAAAATGGCAACTGTAAATTATTTTTCGGGGCCCTCTTCATATAAAGAGATAAACGGAACATCAAATGTGAAATTTCATACAATACCCCTTCCCCTTCGCTTTTTATCACAGGTATGTAACCAGCATTAAAGTTTAACCTTGAATACTTTTCTTTCTGTCAGTAGGTTCAGCTTTTGATTCGCAATTTAATTTAATAAAATCCACCACAGATACGTTAAAAAGTTACCAAACTTAAAAATCTTAATAATTTGATTTAATTTGTGGTCAGTTTGTAGAACCAAATTGTTCTTTTAAGATGATGTTTGTAATACGAGCATTGGGACTTCACATATGTTTTAGGAGATTTTTCAAAAAGCTACTAGAAGAAGGAAAGCATTTTAATCATTGAAACTAGCTATTATTATCGCCTAAGTACTTAGAAAAAAAATGAATAAACGACATTGTTACCATCAGCATATAAAATATTATGTATACCAATTATACCAATGTAAAAATTATGAACACATCATAATTTTTGAAATCATAATATATGTTTCTTAGTTTTTACAACAGTTATAATCATTATTTATAATGCAGTCTTGTAAAAAAGTATTTTTTCCCTTTACGAACGTATGCTTTTTTCTTCTCTTTAAGAACATAATAGCTCCTGAAACCAAAAAAAAAAGGTTTCTCCAAAAGACGAATCTTCTACTCTGTGCAACATACATTATATTTAATTATTAGTTTTTCTTAATTTAAATAACTACTTTATTTTCGAAACTTGCTGTTTTACTTCCAGAATTTTCAATACTGAAGTCGAGAAACAGTGTGCAATCAAACGAGATATGCAAAAAACAAAATTCGCCAACAAGGAATACTGACTTCACATTTTTCTACTACACATTTTGTCCTTTTCTTTTCGTTAAAGTTGAATTTTTCATGCTTAAAAGATGTTTCACAAAGAATGGAATGTATATTCAAACTTTACTTCAATCGAAAACGTCTCACTCACTTCAAATATCCAAAATTTTACAAACAGAAATGCATGCATAAAAAATGTTTTTGCGCATATTTCTATATTCTTACTGTTTCAATGTTGTATTGCAGTGCAAGGTATTCCTACATTTATGAGTCTTTTCCATGTTCACAAAATATTGGTAGAACAGAAATTGCTCACCCATGCGTTTGTTTAAAAAGAGAATTTAAGTCTGAAGACTGAACTATACTGTTCTTGAACAAATAATGTCGCAAGTATTTCAATATCAAATCAAATACTTCAAGTTTTTCTGAAAAAAGATATATGTATGATGGATATTTTGTTTAAAATGTTTTTAGCTAGAACATTGCTGTTTTTTACATATTGTACCGCTGTATTACAAACAGAACAGTTTTAAACATGTATGTAATAAGAAAAACAAACTATAAATTTATATATATACATAGCACTTTGAGAGCAGGCATATGCTTAGTAAGGTAGTTCTCGGCATCTCGACAGTTTAAGGGACAATGATGAATAACTAGTTGGCATTTATGAATTTCATTATTTATTTTTCCAAAAAATATTTATTCGTATATTAGTATCACATTTAAAACTTTTTTTTTTGTTGTTGAAAATTCCGCAATTCACCTAAATACTACATAAAACATAAAAGCCGAATGTCCACTCCTCTTTTAACTGCGAGAAACCTCAACAGGAACCTAAGGGTTGGCAAGTACAATTCAGAACAATGGATTTTGTAATAAATATGAACAGCCAAGTTCCGGTGTCCTGGAAACAGGACTAGGACCATTCCCCCACCTTTATTTTTATCTCAATAAAACTTTAAACGTATTCGTATACAGTTACGAAAGCGTATAAAAGAGTTGTTAATCAGTACATTTCCGCAGTGCTATTTTGTGTTTAAAATAAAAACTGATTATTTCGCATGCTGTTTCGCATCAACATTGCGTGGCAATTCTACGCCGTAAGAAATCGATAGATCTGCATAAAATGTATCCAAAAAGTTCAAATTATCTCAATTTAAAATAAAATATAAGGAGAGAAAACAAACGCGAATTTACATGGAATAAGAAACACAGAGCAGGAAAGAAACGCGAGAATTGTTCTTTCTTACTTTAATTTTTCTATGACCATCAGGATAATTCATTTATTAAAAAAAATATAGTAGAGTATTGTTTTTACGACGCCGAAAGGACTATCGAAAATCACATATAAACGATAACGTAGTATAATCGATTTATTCTTCTAGTTAAATCCAATAATTGGAACCACACTAACACGTAGTATAAATGTGAACGTCGTATAAACGATCGTCGTATAAACGGTACTCTACTATATTTTGAATATTTTCACAAATACATTTTCCCATCACCAAAGACATATTTTAACTTAAAAAGACATATTTTCGCATCGCTATGTTACGACGTGATATTGAACTCAGCGTTTTGCTCATCGTACACTAATGAATCAAGAAAACTAACTACACTTACTACATTGCCATAAATTTGATTTTTAATTTTATTGCCTTATATGATCTAACATAAATAAAACTCAAATGATATTTTAATAAAAGGTGTTAACTGCGAAGCTAATGCATTACGTGAAGAACCAGTTACAATTGCTTCGAATCAAATTTAGAGTATTTTCTGTAGTTATCAACTTAAAAAAACTGGAATATTTCCGGAAAACAAAGTAAAGAATGAAATCTAAAGAAAATCTTTTCTTACTCCTGTATAAAAGTCCCCCTGAGGTCGTTATTCAGCCAGTGTTGTTGAGTGCGAAAAAGAAACATTTTCACTGTCCATCGAAATCAATGACTTTCGTTCGTTTTTACTCTTTCCCATTTTCCAGTTCATCCCATTTTTCGCTTTTTCAAATTTATGTCCTTTTCTTCTCTGTGGTATGACGGATAACTTAACAGTGGTTTCGACTGCTGAGACTACGCGGAGGACTCTGAATACAGCTGTTTCTTATTAGGATGATAGGTCCAACGGATCATGTCGAGTTTTTTTCATTTTCTAAAAGAAAAAAAATGCTTCTCCGGTTATATTTTTTCCATTATTTGTCATATTTCAGCGAGCTTTCTTCAAAAAATATCAGGACATAGTTCAATGCATTCAGTAATCATTAATTTTTCAAATTATATTTTCTGAGAAATAATTTTGATGTACTTTTATTGTTAGATAAGTGACATATTATATTTCTTAAATTCAACGTTATAAAGGCATAATTTTACAAAAAATATGAGTCTATAAATTTCTAAACATCTCCAAAGCCCTTATAAAATCAGGCTCCTGAAAATAAGAGTATTTATATGATTTTTTTGTTATACAGTTACAAACGTCTCGTTTATTTAACTTTTCAACAAGTACATTAGATAAAACGATCACTCGTAGTTAAAAGAAAGAACATATCGTCACTGCAACGATATACAGTAAAATTCCTCCAAACGAACACCCCTCTAATGTTGACAGCCCTCTTAGGCGGACAGTTTTTAATTCCGCATTAAAGGATTCTTATTGTATAAGGGGTAAAAGTATAAATCCTGGACAAACATAATAGAATATATGTTCTCATGAATTTTGACTGCATGTACTCACTATTGTCATCTGTATATCCGACGAATATTCAATAAATGCGGTCCTGCCTTACCGAACTGGTACATAACTTTTCGTTGGTATAAACAGGGGAGTATGCCGAGGTTTTGTATAGTTGATTTGTAGTTAGCAATTAGGGTAAAGAAGTGCGTTCAAATGTAAGGATACAATGTTTGTTTCTTATAAATATAAAAGACGGAAATTACGAAAACGCCACAAGATTTTACTTATTTATCGGTGTAATTGTCACTGTGATGAAAACGCGTTACAACAAATATTGACTGTATAAGGTCTTTGTACTCAATTATAAATCTACTAGAGCATTTCTTTTGCTAATCAACCACCAATATAATAATCTAAAATATCACTTATGTACTAAGTACTTCGATTTAAATTAAGAATCAAATGCGGACAAAGTTGGTAAGTGGTTTGAAAAAAAAAAACCTCGTTGGAAGAGATTTTTATTTGGTTTAGATTCTTTCGCTTTTTCATATAGTTCTTATTTGGCCATAAGATTCAACATCAAGTTCACAAAATCCATGGAACCATTTAAAACTACTTCAATTTGCTTGCTAGGATATTGATCGGCAGCTGAGTATAAAAAGTATAGAATCAATAATTCCTAAAATGCAGCTAAAAATCATCATACATTTCTTTTATTTGAAGATTAGCGTCTACAGCCGTAAGCTCGCACTAGAAAATCTTTGCACTGCTTGCGTTCGAAAAAGTGGATTTGAAAATCACATGACACAACTAATAAGCAAATATAAAAATTTAAGAATATCCATTTATTACACAAAACGTAACTTACGCAGCATGATAACATAACTTATGTGCTCACCCTAATTTAACTACAAATATGTGTAAAATAAAAGGAGACAATTCTTGCTTCTGTGTTTAGTCAATTCCGTTTCTCTTTAAATCTGAAACGCAGATCGCGTCCGCCAATAGTTCTAAACCCGTTCATTAAAACAGAATATTTATCGACGCGTCAAAACCCAGATAAAAAGACGTCCTTCTACACGTTTTGAATCTTTTCCGAAAATAACAAGAATAGTTCCGTCTTATCCCATAGCTTGTTCGAGTAAACGTTCAATCCTATTACACATTTATACGGTAATTCCACTTTTAGAAGTTTCTTAAAAATAGTTTTGAGATTTAACAAAGCACATGGGAAGAAATTCCATTACTTGGGAAAAAAAATATTGATAAAAAATACTTTAAGCAAATAAATGAAATTCTTGCTAAGAGCAAGTTCTGAAAACGAAAAATCTTAAGTGAATTTCAAATATACCCTATACTGAGGGGACATGTGCTCGTTTTATTATTATTTTTTTAACCTTGGATAAATAAAGCGATATTTTGCAATTTGTCCCTTGAATTGAAGTAGAGTTAAAAAATAATGAGTTGGTTCTAGCGATTTTATTTTCAATCTTACTTCCAACCCATAGATTACGAATTCTACAGTTGAATTTAGATAAACGGATTTTTCCAGAACGGGGAGATTGAACGCATTGTTGTTTACTGCTAAAAGTACTCTAAAATTGAATTTTAGTTGTACAATAAAAATAAATTTGAGCCACGATATTTTACCAAAGGAATATTGAAATTTAATCCTAAGCATTGCTTTTAGAGTGTTCTACAAATCTGTTTCCCATATTTTTTTTTCATGTGATTGAAACACGTTGTATGATATACATACCTTATACAAAGCTATGTTTTTAATAAACATACTTTGAAATTTATAAATAGTAGTTATTATGAGAACCCTTAAATGTAGGCATATTTCAGGTATCGGTAATGTAAAAAAAAAGCATTTTCACCAGTTTTCATATTGGTTTGAACTTGTTATTTCGATCACATTAAACAATGTAACCTAAATATCTTTACTCTTTATTACTCAAAATCACGTATTTTGTCATCAAATCACATAATACGCTTCATGGACACAAAAAAGTTTCCAGAAGTTTACCTATGTTTATTTTACATGTTCACGCCGGCACGTACCACACCGGTGGCCTGCACTAGACTGTCTCATCGTGCGGCGCTTACCACCGGTGGCGCAGCATGAAATCGAGCGCCGCCGCAAAATGAAAAACATGAAAATCGGCCTCGGCGTGAACGTGTTACATACGTAGAAATTGCATGCAATAAACATTTATGTTTATTTATAGAACAACAAAAAGCATTAATAAAACAAAAGTGCTGAAAAGACATCTCTATTAAGGGGGGGGGGGGAGTGAAAGTTGACTTCTTTAAAAAATCTCTCATGTTTGCAGGCTTGTATCTTTCGATTGCATGCAGTGATTCCATAATGAGTTACACCATTAAAAAGAACACACTTTTCTCTTTCCAAATATCTGTATCAATTTATTTTATAATTACAACTGTACCCCTTTGAGTACAGGTAAACAAAACCTAAAAAAAATAGCACCTTTCATAGTGCGCAACCTTTTCTCAAAAAGTATCCATCACACAGCTTTGAAATTTTTTGTGCTTACATTTTATGATATGGTCAACAAAAATACAAACCAGAATTTTTTTTTACTCAAACTAAAACCCATTCCTATTATTAAAGATGACATCTACAAACATTTTTGTAAAAAAATGAAGAAAATCCATCGACAAATACTCAGATAAATGGTTGCGCAAGGTGAAAAAACAGCGTTTTGAGAAAATTGATGTTAAAGTTTTGACACAGTTTTGAGTATTTGTGGATGGATTTTCTTCATTTAAAAAAAAAGTTTGTAGATAAGTAATCTTTGATAATAGGAATGAATTTTTGTGTATTCCTTCCCGTTTTTGTTTTATTTTAAGATAAAGTCAAACTTTTTGGTAAAAAAAAAAGTTGGGTAAAATGTAAAAATTTATATATTTTTTTCTGTTTGAGTGAAAAAAAATTTGGTCCGTATTTTTGTTAACCATATCATAGAATGTAAACACAAAAAATTTCAAAGCTGTGTGATGGATACTTCTTGAGAAAAGAGTTGCGCACTGTGAAAGGTGCTATTTTTTAAGATTATGTTTACCTGTAATTTCAAAAGAGTACAGTTGTAATTAAAAAATAAATTGAAACATATATTTGGAAAGAGAAAAGTCTGTTCTTTTCAATGGTGTAACCCATTATGGAATCACTGCATGCAATCAAAAGATACAAGCTTGAAAACATGAGAGATTTTTTAAAGAGGTCAACGTTCACTGCCCCCTTAAGTTAATTCTGGATTGTCCTATTTTATTCTATAAATTCATTAATCTACTTTTACAATTTATGCATATCAAGTGGTTTTTACGAGAGATGTTAAAACATTGCATCTTAGAAATTGAACCCGGCCCTATGCAAACAAAGCTTACACGAAACTTTTTTTTTTGCACAAGTTTGGAAAATCTGTCCAACTCAATGTTTTTATTCAACATTTCACTTATTTAACTAAGGTATCTACATTAAAAACGTTTGGTCAAGTTAACTTTAATTAGTTTTTATAGACACTTGTTAGAATCAACATTTTTGGAGCAATAGCCATTCGATCAACAGACACCGCTTAATCAAATATTATGGAAGTTACATAGAAACATTTCGTACTAGGAATATGCAATTAAGATCTTTCCGAAAACCTTTGATAAAATCACATATTATTTACCTCTATTGTGATTGCATTTTGGATTTTACCGACTATCAGTGGTTCGTTCTGTTTTTTATAAATACATTACATTTTCTGTTTTATTTCTTGACTCTGCAACGAAGTCAAAAAATTGTAACCTTACACTAAATTCATTACTTCTTTCGAAAATCGTAAAACAACTAAACTCAGAAATGGTCTGTCCGTAAAACGTGTTTTACACGTTGCATTTATATTTGGTCTAAAAAATATTGAATCAGGTATTAAACAAACAACTTAAGAAATCATACATGTGTAATTTCTAAATCAGAATTGTTTTTCAATACCTTTTTTAGTTATTAGGTTTTTAAAGAAACATATATGTCACGAGTGTTGCTAAAATGTCTCTTTTTGAATGGAATAGTCCTAGCAAGTAACAATTGTTCTCATCAAGTAAAGATTTATAGAAAGTGTATAACTTTTTAAAATCCCTGCTAAAAATGCAATAGAAGTAAAATAATAGATTTAAATATATATATATATATATATATATATATATATTCGATAGACAGAACAGAACATGTCTTTTACATTCATACACTAATAATCCCTACTAATCAGAACACTTCCCCTTTGCGAAAAAACATAACATTTACGTAAGTGAATGTGTATAAATTTCCTTCATTAGTCAACTGCCTTAAAGGTCTTTTGGAAGGAAATATGTTCCATCAATTTTGATATTTCCTGACATCACTTTATCGTTGAAACAAATGGGACCAGATCTCTCAGACAACACTCGTTAAGATCATAATACCCATCTAATTAAGTAAACGGAAAATTAGCCAAACGATGACGAGATTAACTTTCAAAACTCTACCGATGGTTACTGAGTTTGATGTGGAATTTACTAATGACTTGGACAAGATCTTTAACGCCTTAAAATATTGGGAAAGTTTGAACTTCGTAGTGTTTGATGGTTGACAATAGTTTCCTATAAATGTTCAAAATAACTCGGATGTTAAGAAACGTAACTTTCTTAGAAATATTGCGTCTACACATTTATTTAAATTTCAATTGATGCTAAAACAAATGGTCGCCGTATTATTAATACCATATTATCGAAAAATCTTTTTATATTTCATTATACTATGCAGTTTAAACATTTAAATTTTTGGTAACTAATGTTAAAAAGGCTGTAACGGAAGTTATACATATCTTTGTGTAAATTTAGAAACATTTATTTAGTCTTAATTGAACTTTTACTTTGGTTTTTACAGCTATGCATGCATTTTACATTTCATTGCGCTTAAACAGGTCACTTAATAAACATACATTGGTTATCAATCAGATCAACGTTTATCGCATTGAGACATTCGAAGACTTTTAGAATTTTTTTTTATAATAAGAAATTATAAGTATTTATATATATCAAAACCACCTATTTATGTTATTTGAGGACTTTTCAATGGCAGACACCAATGAAAAAATTTTTAGTTGGTGGCTGTCATTGAAAGCTCTCCCATTTTAAATGTATTTATTTGTTGTTATTATCTTTAATGTGGTCTTTACTACAGTTCCGTCTATTCTAAGCTGCTTTAGCGATAAAATAGAGCTTATTGTTTTTTTTTTAAGTTGTTGATATATGTAAATATATATATATAGTAACTGCGTGACCAAGCTTTGCGCGGCATTTTTTTTTTTCTTCGAAACCTTACCTAGTTAGAGCCGTTTTAGAGATGTATCTACAAGAATGTATCTAAATGTATCTACAAGAATGCTTGTTAAAATATACAATACGTATATATATAAATATATATATATATATATCCTGTATAGTTTCAAGATCAAAATTAATATAACTTTCTATTTTCCTAAACAAACCTTTTTGCCCATCTGTTTATGCATCTAAGAGTATATATATGGAGTGAAGTGTATTTACTTAAATTTAGGGATGGATTGGGAGATGCCTTGGGAAAATATCTTGACCCTAATAACGGCTTCACATTAATTTGTCAAAAAAAAAAAAAAAAAACGAGTGAAAAAGATGAAAGACATTTTCGGAACACCTGATTTGCAACCAAAAAGAAATTTTTTCATCAACACATCGCACAGTTTGTGCATGCATTTTTTCGGTTTCCCTTGTTTATATGTACGTACATACTAACCCAGAAAGCTCTCTTCTATTTCAAACAGTATTTTAAATACCGTATTTTAACCAGGTTTAAGACCATACGTCAAAATAAATTACGCTATTTCTGCTTATATAAATGGAATTTTCGTTGACGGTACAATTTTTTTTTAAATATTTAACCTCAGGAATATTTGTATTCAGAGAAACTGAATTTATTAATAAATTGGTTAATTTTAAACGTCGAAAAATTATATATTAAGAAAGTATAACTATGTAATAATTTAGGTTTATTTCGCAAAACTAACTAGATATTCGATATATTTTATTTTAATTTTGAAATGTCGCATAGATTTTAAAGTTGAGATATAGTTTTTTTAGGAATGTTTAGGCAATATTAAGCATCGATGTTATTTTTATAGTTTACCTTGCCTTTTTATTTAGTTTTTAAAAAAATTAGGAAAAACTTGGCAAAAGAAGGTTTTAAGATTTGTAAAGGTCTTTTTTTTTTTTTTTTTTGAGAAACGAATTGGAACAAATTGGTCTATAATTTATGTTTCTTTAAATTAATGTGCAATTTAAATTTTTCATTTAATTTTTGCTTGGAATTAAAAACAAACAATGTCAGACGTTCATTGCAACTCTTTTTTCCTATGGTTGTTATTTCTATATAAAAGATGGAAAAATGTCTAAAAAGTTAGTACAAGACTTTTGCAGTCGATTATTCCTACAGCTATTTTAATATAACGTTATTAATCCATTAAATCTCGGTGCATGTTTTCTAAAACGTTCAAGATGAAAAATGTTGATGTTTATGGTCATTAGGTCGTGATTTAAGTGTCATTAAAGTTTCGCGCAGGAAATTGTAAGATATTTAAGGAAAATCAACCTTAAGTGAATTTCGAATTAAATACCTATTTCTTTTAAGTTTTAAGCCAACGTTGTTACGCTCTACCATTAGTCTCCTTTTTGAAGAAATAAATCTCCTGTTTTGAGCATGAAATTGAGAAATATGTGATTAGTGCACAGAAAACATTTTCCTCCGTGAATTTTTTTTCCTGAATTTCACGTAAAGTTAAGATATAAGCTAAATCAATGCTTGGAAAAGTTTGCATTGTTCAATGCAGTCAGATTTAATTTGATATTTTTAATACAATGCTTTTCGGTTTTCAAATGTTTGTGGCGTAACGACACACCAGAATATAATAGTTATTGTATGGGAATTCCAATTATATATTTTGTTTAGTCATCTTCCCGTTACCGTTTTTTTTTATTTTTTTTAATGTCTCTTTTAGATGTTCAAATGGGATTTTTCTATTTTTGTCGTAATAATTTTAATATTTCGCTTTTATTTAAAGCAAGAACATGAAATGGAATTCCTTCAGTAATTTATGAATATTTTTCTATGTGAGTTAAAATAAAACAATTCATATTTTCTTTTCGGCTTACGTTGTCGATCGTCGCTTGGCGTTCTGCTGAAAGTTTCAATTTTCCTTGAATTCTGAGGAAGTCGTTTTGATTATGTTTCTTACGTATTTTGCTACTGATTTTACTTTGGATGTTAAAGTCCCTTTATATTGCAAAAGAACGTAAATATAGATCTAAGTTCAACTGACTACTTTCAACCTACTTATTATATTATTAATTCATTAGGATTTTTATGTCATTGCAAAGTTTTCATCTTTGTAATTGTTTCTTTCAATTGGAGTTTTGCAAGGAAAGCAATCTTTTTGTCTTCTTTCGAAATGTGTTTCTCTTTTTTTCTTTTTGCATTTGAAAAATCTTATACTCGCGTGATAATTTAACTTTATCACTCTTAGCTAAGTTTGTTAAGCGTCAGCTCAATATACGCGATGTTGTTCATATGTATATAAAGTCATTGTTACTTTTTTTTTCTCATTGGACTATGAACGCAGTTATATTATTATTTTCTACTTAAATAATTTCCTGTACTCTGCGAAAATGTTAAACTATATGTGTCCCAAGTGAGCGAAACACTGCTTTAAAGTGCACATTATTACTTATTCGCACAATATATTTTTAACCTCTTAACTTCTTACCAATTTTTATTTTATTTATTTTGAAACTACATGGATTATGTCTGGTATATATATACATATATATATAGGTAACCTTTCTGTATTATGTCTGCTTTATATATATATATATAGGTAGCTTTTCTGTATAGTTTCAAGATCAAAATAAATGTCTCTTCCTATTCTTTTGAACAAATCTTTTTGCCCATCTTCCTCTCCATTCGAGGTAAATAGAGTAATTTCCTCCCATCTTTGCTCCTTGCTTTATCTCTGCTTTTTATCTGTTTTATCGTATTTTATCTCGGTACTCATTGCGAATGAAATTTTTGAAAATAAAAAAGGAAAAAAGCATTTTATTCTTTCATTATTGCTGAGAGAGCTTCTTGGAAGCTTCTTTATCCATCCAGTCTCTTTTTAACTGGCTATTTTCTCGGAACAAACTCTGCGACAAGAAACATCTGTGCGATACGAATTATAGCTTACCCAATTCTTTACAAGTGTGGAAAAATGGCATAAAAATAATCAACTTGCTTTCTTTGACTACAAGTGGATATTTTTATAGTTAAATACTAGTGAACAATTTTGTCTTCTAACTGAAAATAAAACATTGCATAACTGTCCTTAAAGTAAACTAATCTATAAATGTCTCACTTTGTTAAATGTTTATGTGTTAAATGTTTTGATTAGGATATGTTGTTGCATACTTTTAAAAGTTACCCATTATTATGTCTTTTTTCATTTATTTATATTTATTCATTCTAAACAATGACTTCAAAATCATTATAAATAAGATTTTACGAACATTTTGCTGTCACTAAAAAGATTGCTTGTTTGGTGCAAAATTTTTCTTTGCCCCAAACATTACAGAAAAATACAAAATAATTTTAATGAAAGGAAAAAATGAAAATGGGATAGAATGCACTTTAAAAACGATATGAATGAGCCTAATCTAAACTGCAAGGTAATATAGGATTTCTTACATTTTCTGCATTAATTGAAATAAACGGAAAAAATAACAATGCAATTAAATGGTAAGCGATTCGAATTTTCACAGTAGTTTCTTTCAGAGAATGATTAAATTTATACTGTTTGAATTCGGGTGCATTATGATCAAACAAACAAACACAAATATAAACAATCAAATATACGATTTTATTTTTGGATATAGATTAACAGTAACTCAAATTCGAACTAATTAAAAAAGTTGTGCTTAAGCGTTTAAAACTGGTGTGCTGTTCAAACATGAGTCTTTTATCCATTTTTATTTTCTGCAAAAAAGTCTTATACCGAGGCCATCCTATCGTGCTGGGGAATTATGTCGAGTCTATTGAATAACAAAATTTTAAATGTAGATACAAACTGCTTAAATCTACCATTAGTTACTCCTAACCTTATCATTCTCGTTCCTGACAGAGGCCATAAATACTACAGCAATGCAGTAGAACCAATGAAGTCATAGTATTATTCCAATGTTCCAAACTGGATCATCTTACGCAATTTATTCTGAGTAGGGGTCTTCCAACCCCAGTCTTCTTTCGAATATAGAATGCAAAATGTTTTGGCATTGAACCAGAGCACTTCAACCGACTTCCCAAGCTTCCGGTCACAGATGTGGTTTCCACCAAAAATAAATGTGCTCATCAAGCGTTTTCCCAACCTTACGAATGCGATTTATATTTCCATTTATTTTCCTCTTGTTTAGAACAATGTCAAAAATCTTGGTATTAAGATGCTTTAGCTTCTGGTATCTTATAGTGCAAAATCTAGTACAAAAGAAAAATATCTGCGAGCAGAATAAATAAAAGTTTTAGTTTATTCAGTTCAATTTAGCTCAATGCTTATTAGTTAGTTCATTCAGTAAGATTATTTGTTTACTGTATATTAATTTATTTACTTTTAAAGTTTAAAGAAAATTAGATAGTTTTAACAATTGAAAATGCGCCTTATCTAATTGAAAATAATTTTCTTTAAATAATTATAATGAATTATTTTGATCTGAGATATTACATTTTTACATTATAGTGCATTTGATTAGTTATTAGCGAGGAGACAGACGGACACACCGTAAAAAAAATCCTGTAGAATTTAGCTTTAAACTGGCAGCTGAGTTAGTTGCGCAAAACCGTAAAAGTTACGAAGTAAATCCGTAGTCACGACGGGTTTTTTTTTTTTTTTCGTCTAAGAGGAAAAAAAAATAATAATAAGTTTCTCTTGTACGGTAAAATAACCGTTGCGACTACGGATTTAACTTTTATGGTTTTGCACAACCAACCGCGCTGTCAGTTTAAAACCTTACATTTTAAGGGACTTTTTTTACAGTGCACATTCCGTCTCATAAGGTTGTTTTCAAATAATTTTAATAACTACTAAGTAAAGTTGTTTTACGTCTGATCTTTCTTCTTTTAACCTCTTGAGACCCCAAAATTAAGCACAAACAATTTTGACGCAATTTTTTGGTTCGCTGATTTAAAAATGATTACAAAATAGCTATTTTTTCATTTTTAATTATTATATATTTTAAATGATAATTAATCCCCAGTTTCCATAATTAAAACCAAGTAAATAAAATGTTGATTAATTTCAAAAACAATTGGGGCTTTAGCTTTCAAATTGCATAAATACTACTTAATAAACAGTATTTTAAAAGGTACCCAGTGGAGGCAATTCACCGCTAGAGGGACTCATGAGCGAGTATCGTTGTCACGTGATATCCGCTCTATGTTAACTAAGATTAACTCTAGATTTCCAATTGAGTTCCACGTGGAGTACACTAGGCAAAATTAGTTATCTTAAAATTAATTAGAATATTTTCACAGCTTTTTCTGATTATAACCCAGTATTAACATTTAATTTAATCATTATAAAAGAAATGTATTAACTGATACAATAGTTACAGTGTTGTATTTAGTGTTAATTTTATGTAATGTAGCAGAACTTTATTTAGGCCTAGTTTTTAATTAGATTTGTCGAACTCGATGAAAAGCGATGCTACGGCTTCCTTTGCTTACATTGCTTTCATCGGTGCCACGTGACCAATAACGTTGCTTGAATTGCCTCCATTGGGGTACCGAGACTCTCAAGAGGTTAAGCGATTTTTTTTAAAGAGACATTCAGTTTTATTTTACATTTTTTTTTACAAATCAATGACCATTGTTGTTACTTTTTTTCCTAAACTGTTCCGTAAGCTGAAAAAGATACTATGAAGCTGTAAAACGTGTTGAAAAAACTAGATTAGCAAAGTAGACACAATCGCTTAATTAACACTAAGTAGCGGGCATTTACGATGTAATCTATTTTAATATGTAATCACTATAAACACACTGTTGATAATTTAAATATTCTAAAATTATTTTCAGTCGGATATTCAAAATACGTTTTTACAAGAATAATGATCAAATATTTTTTCTCATCAACTTTGAAATTTAATGGAAATAGGTAAATTGAGAAGCAAACATGAAAGCAATTATTCTATCTCATCAAAACTTATAAATAATGTTCTGAAAAATGACACTTTTGAAGCATAAAAGCAAACTCAGCAGATATTGCTACAAATGAGACTTAAATTCTAACATTAAACAGCCTTCGTTTGAAATATTACATTCTTGAGAAAAGTATTTAGTTTTATAGTTATAATCACTTATTATCTTAACAACCAACTGTCTGAAGCCTAAGGGAGGAATATGTATGCATAAGGGTTCGATTGACATGAAAGAATATTAATAAAACTAACAAAAACAAGTAAAAGCAACAATTTGCGTAAAATGTAATTCGAAACTTTGTCAATGTGAATATTTTAAAGCTATTGCAACTTATTTTTAAAATGTAGTGAATGATTGCGTTAGCTAGAAACTCTATATTGTGATAACATGTATAGACATGTTATTTCATGGTTTAGAAGGCATCTGTTAGTAGGAAGCAGCAGTTACTTTGCTTTAGGTTGGAATTCAAATAGACAAATAGAGTTTTGTTGTATGCCCTGCGGTTAGTTTGAACACGAGAGAGAAGTTGAGGACATCTATCGAGGCAGAAATTTCTAAATACCATTTCGTAGATTACAACGATTGGAGGGCATATTTATGAAACATTGTTTTTTTCAGTTCAGTAACACATTTGCTAAGTAACATCCAAATGGACACACGATAGAAAAGATAAATTATTTGATTAGTAACAGGTTTGGATTTGCTCAATGATAATAAAACTATTAAATCTCATTAGTAATTTATTTTTGTACTGTTACATTAATGTTCCATAGACATAAATTCTGCATTTCGAAGGTCTTTCTTTACTTGTTTAATTTCATTCCCGTCCTTCTCCAAATTAATAATTTTTCTCTTTATTAATATTTAAAATTATGTGATTGTAGTCACTTTCTTTTTATATACATATATCACCCATGAGTATTTACACATTGCTTATGTAAACTTTTATGTAGATGCCTTATTAAAAAAAACTAAAATTTATTAAGGGGACACAGTACCTCCAAACCGGTCAAATTATCGATTTTTTAATTACTGATATTGACAGATAAAACTGTTTTAAAGCCTCATGCAAAATTTCAAACCTATCTGAACACAACTTTAGATGATAATCCTGCTTTTGTAAATGATTTAACTGTCTTCATTCTGCATTTAAAATCTTTGAACACATTTTTCTCTACTTTGTATTTTTGACCAATTACGTGTAGTCAAATTGTTAAGATTTTTTTTCATTTAAAGATACAGCTTTGAAACTTTTAATGTGCATTTCACGGAGTATGTTTAACAAAAATTAGCATGGGTTTGAGTCTGAATTTTATAGATTGTTTTATTTAATTGTTGAAATTGAAGTTTTGAATTGTTTGTCGTTTCTTCTGAGTTTTTAACGAAAAAAAAATTGTTAAAATTCAACTAAGTTTCAGATAGTTAATTCCATGCTAACTATTATTCTATAATATTTGTGAAGTATTACAAAGAAAAAAACTTTTGAAAAAAAATATAATTGAGAAAGTTATAAAAAATTTTAAAAATTGAAAAAAAATTATTATTTTTTAAATTTTGAATTAATGGTTGATTACAATGAGGCTATACTTTCAAATATCATTTCTAATCATAATTGGAATTAAATGCATGTAATGGTTTTTTTTTTTGACTGCTAAATGAAAAAAAAGTGGAACAAGGTACGGTGCCCCCTTAAAATACTGCAAGCCTACAGCCTTTATTACAACAAATGAATAAATAAAAGCAGTTAAGCAACTATTTAGGAAAAGGTTACCATTAAAAATAAAGCAGAGAAATATAATTTTATTTTTTTACATCTCAATAATAATTTGTAGTAAAAAGATAGTCTGTAGTTATTTATTTTGAACGAAAAATGAAATTCTTTGATTTCACTTCATTTTGATTCAATGTGTGTGTGTGAATCATCATAACAATTGTCAATGTTAGGTGAACGGAAAAAATTTACTTAGGTTTTTCATTCACTCATTCAGTCATTCATTTATTCATTCACTAGCTGTTGAGCCTGGTTCTACACGGATTTTAAATGCAACATGTCATTCGAAAGAGAGGACAAATGAGTTAAAATAACTTAATCTCTATTTTCGCGAGAAACAAACGTTGATAATTACATGTATACGCTGCCTTACGATTGCAACCAAGAGGGGAGGTTGATTAAAGATAGGACTGATATTTCCCCGTAGGTACTAATGTTAAAAATTTAAATCAAAAACATTCACGGTAAAATAGACTCGTTTAGTTCTGAATAAACTTCGTATCTGTGCATCTTCTACGACAAATATCTTCCGATAAAGTTCGTTCCAAGCAAATCCGTCCGTCATACCAGAATTTATATGCCAATAAATTTCAACTAGCACCTTGAACAGGTTCTACAAATGAAATTTCAACCTTCCAAGAATAATTGCGTTTAAGTCATGACAACTAGGCAGAACGTGCGTTCAGACGTCACGAAAAAACTTGTCAAAACGGGCTTCGTACAAGGAAATAATAAGGAAAACGAGAAAAAGGGTAAAATATTTCGATTATAAGCATACAAGTGATTTAAAGAAATAGAAACCTCATCGCAAATAATATAAGTTACAATTGAAACATTACATCTTGATGACTTACTTCGGTATTAATCATAATTTCGTTGAAAGAACCTGTATACTTTTAGAACTGCCATACATTATTATGAAGAAAATAATAGTTTAAGTTAAAGAGATAGAAGCATTTTATATAATTATAAAGATGAAAATATTTTTAAAAATGAATACATATTGGCAATGCACGAGTATTTCGGATTTAACGATGCTCTAAATACGTTTTTCCAGTCAAATATTAAACACATTCGAAAACATAATGCCAGTTTCTATGAAGAATGTATTAATATTCCCCACAAAAATGATACCAAAAGCACTGTATTACGCTTCAGAAAATGTCACATTTCTTGCACGGAAGAATTTTATACCAACAAAAATAATACATTTCCAAAGATGGATAATATATTTAAACAAATCCAAGCAGCAAAGGTAAGTGAATTTCCCGATACAGCAGCAAAAAAATTTCACTTTCTTCTACTGAAACATGTTGAAGGAAAGCGAACGACACCTTCATTCAAGAGACTTTGAAAAATATTTCATGGACAGAGTTGACATTTCTCAGAAAAAGCTCTCAAAGTAAAAGGCCGCGTAAAACTCAACGTGAGAAATTTGAGTCGAAAACCGGAAAACCCGGAAAGGAGATATCATACGTGTGCAGAATTTCGAAATTGCGAGAGGAGCCGAAAGTGCATTGTAGCTATCAGAAATGGACTGCATTTTGCGTCAGCAACACACGTAATATTTAGGATATATGTCATGTAAATCTAATATCGTTTGCGATTTTTGAGTGATATGTTTTTTTTTTTTTTTTTTCAAATACAGTACTGCACTTCACATCGTAGTTGCGAGTTATAAAACCAGTTTTAAAACATTTTTCCAACATCTAAAAACCTTAACCATTTTTATCTTACAATTTTTACTTTGCAAGTGAAACACACACACATTATATACATATATAAACCATGTGTGTGTGTGTACATATATATGAGTGTAGTCTTTAAAAAAATTATTTGTCGAAATTTTGATTAGACCCTCTCATTTTGATTTAAGGCAGCGATTCTCAACCTGTGGGGCACGCCCCCCCTCCCCCCCCCCAGTGGGGCTTGTGCACACGAGAAGGGGGAGTGCGAGAATACCCAAGAGAAAACATTACTTTAAAAAATTGATGAACTGACTGAAAAGAAAGCACACATGCACATAGAAAACAAAATACGTTTCGACATATTTAATAACTTATTAAAGTGAAACAAACAACAATATTTAAAGCTTTCTTAATCAAAATATACTTAATTAAAAACAAATTTAATAATTATTAGTAACTTCCTTGGGCCTGTCTTTCAAAGCAAAGTTTTTCGAAGGAAGGCTTAATATTAGAAATTGCCACTCAGCTGTTTCTATATTTAGACGAGATCTATAGTTTGTCTTCAAAGAAACCACAGCAGAAAATCCAGTTTCACAAAAGTTGTTGAGGATGTTGAAAATGGTAATAGAATGCGAAATGCCCTTGTTTTTAGTGCAGAAAAATCATCCTCTACTCCTGCCCAAAATTCAAAGAGTGATTTATTACTAAATTAATTTTATTACTAATATTACTTGTTTTTACTCTTGTTTTGGCAGTTAGTTAAAAATAATTCAAAAACAGAATCAGTACTCATATAAATTATTGTTGTATACATTTTATGGCAAGGGGGGCCGAAGAAAATTATGATAGAAAATTGGTCCGCGAATGCTGAAAGCTTGAGAAACGCTGATTTAAGGCCTAAAATAACACTTCCATAAGTATTTCATGTTAAAAAATGTATTTCAGGGGTCACTACCGATTTTTAAAGCTCCGAAAGAATATTTTTTCAGAAATGTGAATAAACTTGACATCAACTGGTAAAGATCAACCAGTAATAACTGCTGAATATATGAGAGCACGAAATACACCTTGTATATAAAATTATAGTGCAAAACTTAGAGAAGTTACGTCTCGAACTGTACGAGCGTACTTTCCCTTATAGACAAACTTCAAATTTATAATGCAGTTTCAGCTATTTGTCTCTTTCTCTTTTAGCTTAATTACTTCACATTTACCTTTTTCAACGACTCGTACATATTCCTTTACTTATTCACTCGTAGGCGCTTTTTTTTTTTTTGAACTGTTCGAAATTGAACAAAATTGATCAAAACATATTTTACGTCGATAGCTTCTTTGAATAAGCTTGTTGAAAAGACCTTGGGTTTATATATTTTCCTTAATATTTCCGCATAAATGCTTCTGTTAAAAAAAGTTTGAACTTTAAAATTGAACTAAAAATTGTTCAAATCAAAAAAAAATAAAATATAGAAATGAGAGGTTTTCCCCAAGATCTTTCGAGTGCAAAAAAAAAAAAAAAAACTTTCGAATCGAAAAATTCCCTCAAAACTTATTTAGGGGGGTGACAAACAGACAGATGGACAGACACACATTTTCCCCATCTCAAAACCCTACTTTCAATTTTTTCCAAACTTTTTCGTTTTTAATGATATTTACACGATAAATGAAATCTTCTTTCACACTCTTGTCTTCTTTAACGGGGTAGTTGGCTAAAACGGGGGGACAGCCAAATACTCAGGAAAAGAGTAGAAAATAGAGTTATCAGACCCGACAGATACTGCATATTAGGACAGTCCGTCCTTATATGACTTTTTTTTTTCATTAGGGGATGTATGGATGTTATATATTAAAAAGAAATAGTTTAAAAAAAAGAGATTTTAAATTAAATTTTAAGGGTCGCTTTATGCTACTAAAGAAACAAAGAAATGAAAGAAAGAAATTCGAATTATGTTTCTACCCGCTCTTTGAAATCAATCTCCGCTTTTTTCTTAACTTTGAAAAACTTCTAAAAAAATAGCATACCAACTTGAATTATATCTTGAAATTCATCAAACATTCTGCCTTTTTTTTTGACATAAGACATTTTAAAAATATGTCAATACCATCAAGAATTCTACGGAACAACGACATACGATATTACGCTATATCTACGACGCTATTCTAAAAGAGGTAAAATTTGAGCCGAAGCTTAAAGTTTCATTTTGTGGAAAAACTACTTTTTTTCATCATGTATAGTTATACTGTTTCTATGCTACTGCTTGAGGATCATTTTAAACAATGTTCCGATGGAAGTGCAAATGATAAAAAGAGTTTTGTAATGGAAATCTTTTTTCTCCATAAATCCATAAGATATTAAACCTAATTTATTTGCTTAACATAAACAAGTTAAACCTGTTGTTGAAGTTGTACAAGTTTTAAAAAAAATTGTAACTGATATGCAAAAAAATAATTTACATAATATAATTTCCATAAAAGTATGGATAGAAGTTGCTTATAAATTAATAGAACAGTACCTAAAGGAATAACAAGATATAGTTTTAGGTGAAAGGATAATTTACTTTTCAAAACTTTTGGTGCCAAATTCTCAACAACAAACCAACACAAGTCTTTGTCGCACAAGAAAATTCTGAGTGAGAATACATAACACGCATGTGCGTTTATTAACTCAGTTTTCGTCTTCTGCTAAATAATGAAGACGCCCATTATTATTTCACTTACGCATTACTGAATCCTCGCTGCGTGGAATCTAAATTAACCTCTGGGGATGCGACATTTTGTTCGTTTACTCATTGCCAGGCTAAATTTCTGTGAATAACTTCATTTGTCTATTCTCACCGAATGTTTGTCAATTTCAGAAAAGCGGTTAGTGGTGAAAGGTGTGATAAATAAATTATTTGCATGGGAACGAAAAGTTAATATGATATGCTTCACTTAGGGTAAACTCACTATAAAAAAGTGTATTAGACACTAATTGTGGATCAAAGTACTTGTATTCTAAGTTTTTCAAATTAGAACATATGTTTATGTTATGGTTTGTTTGCCGATTGCTTGGGATACCACTATTTGGGAATGAGAGAAGACATTGAAGACGGAGCAGTGTTTGCAATATTTTTCGCTAAAACTTTGAAAAGGAAATTATTAAAGGCAAAGTTAAAAAAGTTTAATTATTTCTGTATATAACCTTGGAGCTTCAATAATTTTTGAAAAACAGACCTTTTTTACCTATCTCAAAACCCAACTTTCAATACTTTTTTAAAAAAGCATACATTTTTCCCTCTCTCAAATCCAACTTTGACTTTTTTTCCAATTTTTTTTAATTATTTCACTTTTTTTGACTTTTTTTAATTTTAAACAATAATTTTACTATACATTAAGCCTTCCTTCATAGTATTTTCTTTTTTTTTACGGGAAAGTAGACTAAAAAACGACAATCCTGTAAATAATAACTCACTAGTTTATAACTCACAAAATTCGCCGTTGATGTGAATGCAGACCTTATGCGCAGATACTACAGAATTTAATTTACAGACGCCCGTAGAACACCAAGTGGTGTACGGATGAAAGCATCTTCCCTCTCTTGCTCAGAGGCTCTACCTAAACCCCACAGAATACTTATGGATCCAGTTAGCAATTGGTTACGAACCCGAAAACCACATCCGAAATCAACAACTGCGCTGGTCACATTTTTTCAATAGGGATGAACATAAATATTTATAGTTGAGTATCAAAACATAATTAAAAGTAAGCCCAGAAAGTTGCTAATGTAACTGCAACACATGATGAACTATCCCCTATGAAGGCTTATTTTCCCTCTTAATACCATTACATTTTGTTGTCATATATGGCATTGTAGGGTAGCTGTCTATGCTCGTGTCAAAGTACTTTATTTCCCATAGATCGCGTCATTGGCTCTTTACGCAGTAATTTAATTATGCATGACTTTTTGTCTTATTTTAACAAGATTTCCGTCTAAAATATCTGAATAATATCAAAACGTTACTGTACTTATTGCGTCTAAAAATAGATTATTTTAGTATCACATTGTAATCCACAATTTTAACAAAATAAAATTAATTAAGTGTAATTACTGCAGAGTCTGAAAGGATATAACCGTTTGTTTTCCACTGCATTTATACTGAAACGTTGTATTAATATATGTTATGGGGATGCAGAATGCAATACTACGAATAATGCACAAAACGATACGAACATTTCTCTAGGACAAGCAATTGCACTAAATACTGAATATTTTCAGTTACATATACGACTGAAACAAGAAGAAATCTCATCAGAGAAACCACTTCGCAGGATATCATATCTCTCAACGAGGAACTGCACTGATTCCTGGTAATGTAAACCATTCTGGTCTGGAGGGAATTGAATCCCAATAAGGTGTACAAACGCCGGGATTTCCAGGACTTCTCCTCTCGAAAGGAAAGGAATCCCGATGGGAATGACCGCTAAAAGGAATGGACACCATTTTGGTGATTAACTGTTACTTGCTTCAGGAAAAACAGTAGATAAAGATTCCTTCCCTTTTCCAGGGGATTTCTTGAAACAAAATGCCTTGCCACCGTAGAAGGCAGCTGTCGTCGGTGATAAAAATTTATTCCTTTAGAGAACTGCATTAGAAAATGAATCGAGCTTTCTTGTATTGCCAAGGGAAAAACATTTTAAAGCTTTCTTCTTTGTACTGCGTCGAAGTACTCTCTTTAATCGTTGAAAAAGTTAGGGATATTAATTACATAAAGAAAACAAATGTATAATTAAAGAAAAATGTCTTGCCCTCAATTTATGTCTCACACATACGCACGAATACACAACTATAAAACGCACGCAAGCAGAACGACATAAAACAAGAACCCCCGCACCCAAAGCGCTCAAGGTTTTATTATAAGATATACCTTAAAGTGACGCTGTTCGACATCACGGCGCACTGTTCTGTATTTTCCGTCTTGCATATTATAGTAAATATGCAACGATTATCCTTTATTTCTTATTTAACACAGAAAGTACTATGTGACCGACATAGAGTTCTATATAATACCTGGAATGACATATGAGCAATAGAGCTGGCGTCTGCTAGAACCGCATAACACTTCAGCAATAAGGAGAAAAAAAAACTTTGGTAACAGTAACGAGTACACCATTGTTTCGCTTCTTTTACGTTTTATTCTGAGCAAAATATATGTCTTACCGGTGAATTTTTAACTTTTATTTTGCAGCTCAACGATTTAAACAACCTGATGCAAAACATGTTTTACCGTACTTGGTTTACCACAAAAAAAATGAAATTTACTTTCTGTCTATCTTTTTTGTCTGTAAAAGATTTTCGTTTGCGCAGACTGTGCGCTATATATATATATATTCTCCGATACAAACGAACGCTAAAATAAACTAAATTGAGAAACATTGAGAAACAACCATAAAATGGAATATTTTTGGATGACATTTTAGTACATAAAAAAACTAAAATCAGTGGCGCGACAACCCTTTTGGGAGATATGGTGCCCATCCAAGTTTTCGAGACCATGGGCCCTGGGGTGTAGAAGCATATGTTCCGGTCAAGTGATCGGCCAGACGCAGAACCCCCAGCGTTTAGTTCCCAAGCATGCTTGGTCCTCATTTTATCGACCTCGCTGAAGGGATGAAAGGTTGAGTTGACCCTGCCCTGCCGGGAATCGAACCCCGGATCTGTGGTATGGTAGCACGAGGGGGCTACTACTCAGCCACTGGGCCTCGACATTTCAGTACAGTTTCGGTAAAGGTTCTTCTTGATTTCATATTTGATTATTAGGATTTATTTTCCTTAAACACACATATGCTGCATTTTGCTTATAAACTAAACCTACCTGACTACTCGCGAGTTTGGTCCAACCCAATTTATGTAAAGGAATACGACTTAAAGTCAAAAAGCTTGCGAATAATGTGAATCAAACCACTATCCTTACAGTATCTTCCAAAGGAAATAATGTTTTCATTCGTAACCCCTTACTCATACTTGTAATTAATAGTCATTTAAAAAATGTCTACCACAAAGCTACCACAAGAGTATTCAGCTGAGTACTTACGCACTTGAGTTTGGAGGTCTATGCAACAAACAACCGCTTAAAAATACACATTGTATGACTATTTCAGCCAACAATCATAGACATGATACTTTTTTGCCCGGTGAAATATATATATATATATAAATAGATCATGCGTGTATTCGGTTGCACTTAACCTATATATTAAAACTATGGGTAAAACTTTTTAAAAAATGTGATGGTAATCGTTTTTGATCAGAACAAAGTTTGTTTCTGTTGAGTGAGTTGTAACGGCACATAAAAGTCTAACATTGAGAAATCTGTGTATGACTAAACATTTATCAGCATAAAAGATTCAAATAAAAAATCGCAATAAGCTTTAAGCAAAGAAATGTAAGCAGAAAATCGCATGTTTCACTTATACGCAATACATAGATATTAATCTTTAAATGCTTTTTCAGTTGAAGTTATGGAAATAGTATGAGTAATTTATATTATGTTCAACAAATTTTATTACATGTACAATGTTACTTATAAGTTCGAAATATGTTTTTATACATTTTCTTTGCCATAAGTCGTACTAAACCTCTTAGTGCTTTATTTTTTATTATATATTTACTTATTTATTTAACCTATTTTTTAAATTCATTTATCTTTAATTTGTTTAAGTTCATTTATTTACTTATCTGTTTGTCTTTTTTGTGTTTGTTGAAATAGTTTAGAAAATAATAACAATTTGAGTGGATTAAAATTGTACATGCTAGACATGATTTACAGAGAAAAATGACATGAATTGAAGTTGAAATTAAACTACCAACATGTTATAATTTTAATTAGTCACATTTAACAAATAGCACGAAAGCTATTTGTCTTCCTTTTACGGTTCAATAGCCACACAAGAAATTTCATGAGTTAATTCATAAAACTTTTACACGTGTTATTACTAATCATGCTTTAGGTCCTGTGTTTTAACAAACTTGCTTGGTACAAGATTTGTTTAGTTTTTATATCTGCCAGCACTGAGACAGCAATTTATAATTTCATCTAACTTACCAAACAGCAAAGGTTTATGTATGAGTACAACTTGTTTTTTGCTCGTTATTCTCGAAATAGATTCACCATCACTGATAAGAGCAACTTAATTGCATCTTTACTTACCTAAAAAACGAAAAAGAAAAAGAGATTCATTAGTTTGAAAAGAATTATAAAGAAAACAGACAAGAAAAATATTAAAACCAAAACTAAAATGAAGAAAAATTGCTCTTTAGAAATCTTTACATCGTAAAGCACTATTAAACTTCGCTTTAGAAATGTTTAGTACAAGAAACGAGGTTTTAAGGAAGTTGCTTCATCGTTTTTCTATTAAACTGGCTTTTACGGTTTCCCAAATTGAGGGTTGATTTTATTAACGACTACTTTTGAAGTCTCCTTGAAAAGATAAAAATAATTTAAATCGCTAAGTATCTCAACCGCTACAACTTTTTCAACTTTAAACGAGTTTAAAATTTTCTTATATGTTTTTTCAGTATGGTATTTCTTGTAAAATAAAAATTTTCGAATCTGAGAAACTTAAAACATAAAGTAAAATCGTTTTCGTGTAAAATCAAATTATTTAAATGCATACTTTTGGTTTTGCACGTTTTGGATTCTCAAGACTTGTGGCGGCATAAATGAACCTTATTTTTTCTTAACTGCAGTATTATAATTTCAGTATTTCTTAAAATCAAAAGTAATAATTTTTAGACAGTATTTAAATCTTTCCTTAAATTACGTAAATTACTTTTTAGAACATTTTAGAAATCAGTAAGTTTTTACGAATTAACTTTTAAAGCAATAAAAATATGTATCCGATTAGAAAACTTTATAATCTGATTTCTCTGTGAATCGGGCACCATAAAATGTATTTAAATAATTTACATTAGTCATGAGTCATAATCCTTAGCAAAATAATAACAATGGGGGAAAATTAAATAATGATTTAAATAAATATGTAAATGATAAGTAACTAAATCCGAAGCCAAACTGGCCCTAAAATCAATTTGGTTATCGAAATAATACGTGAAACCATTGCTGGAAAAATTATTTTAGTGGTTTCCAGTAAGAATTTCAAAATATGAAAAACGTAGCGTCCCTTATCTTTTGCAATCAGGTAAACTATCATCACTGTCCTCTCAACAGTAATTTTTAACATACTAGAAAGGATGTTACTGACATTATCCGTGTTTCTCATTTTTTTTATTTCACAAAACAGACAATATTATTGCAGTACCCGCTGGATTTGAGAAGCAATGAAAAGCGCTAAGGACGAATAAAAAAGTATGTATGAAGTATACCGTTCTTATGATGTGCTTCCTTTTTAAGCTTCTTCATTAGTAACATATCATTCTTCTGCAATGTTTAATTTGATGTTCTAATCCTTTATAACCCACATTATTATTATTATTATTTACTTTCGAAATTTGTCTGGCATTGGATCGCCTCTAAAATACTATTATTATTATTACTATTTCCGCACTACTTTCTCTATAGCAACATACACTTCTTTTGGAATCATTTTCTGCAGTTTCTTCCAGGAGAAAACATGAATGCGGTTATAATACACGTTAAAACAATTTAAAAAAATAAAAGAAAAAACATTGGAAATTATATTATATATTTTTGCGCTTGTGTACGTTGAATATTTGTGTACATGCTGGATTATATCCTTTTCTATTTATTTCAACCAGTTTTATTTACAAGCGATGTGTAATTTAGAAATTGGATTAGGAAAAATATTGTTCCAAGTGTTAGTTTAGTACTTCTGAAATTAAAGTTTAATATTGAAATGTTTGGAAAAGTTACTTTTTAGGCTAGAATACTGCAAAGCATTTTATTGAAAGGCTATATGCAAAGAAATGAAGCGACTAGCTGTAAAAAGATGGAAACTGTATGAAGAGATTTATTTTCTACTGGAAACAAAAAAAAATAATACTTGCCTACATGAATGACTCTGAATTGGCATAATTTTCAGCAATGGAGAAACGCATTAGGAACACGCATTATAAATTTTAAGAAAAGTGATAATTTTTTTTATTTACAATAACGTTTATCTTGTTTTGTTTAATTGATATTTATGAAACTGTTAGTTGAGTTTACGCAAAATGTAACAACATTTATGTACACTTTTCCATACATAAATTATGATTAAAATAAAAGTGGGCAAATATTGAAAAAGTTCCATTCTATCAGCTTTCTGTTAAGCCTCACTCTGCCCCAATGTCATAAAATTCTTTTAGAGTAATAACCGTAGAATAATATTTCGTGTTTTAGTTAGCGTACAGTGTATTTTATCTGCAAAAGAAATATGCATTAAGTAATCGCGTGCTCGTAATATGCCTTTTCCAACATCGCCTTGAAGATACTTGCTTCACGCAAGAACTTTTACGTATGAGATGCGTGAAAAGAAAAAAAAAAGAAGACGCTTCAAGGAACGTCAGCATAAAAATATCATAAAACACTAAAAAGGAACAAACAGCGAAACAAAAGGCAAAATGGAGAATTTCAAAAGCAGCACGCCAGAGACTTTTACAATTTCTCGCCGAAAGCCAAGAACTGAATGGCAAGAAAGATATTTGCTCAAAAAAAGTGAAGAACACCAGAAAATATTTATCAAACAAAATGGCGTAACGAAGTTGGAAGAAATCTACCCACTGTTACGTACAGTGAAAAAAAAAGACGTGCAAAACATTTCGCACTTTGGAGAAACTAAGGATAAACGCATACATTGCACTAGCAATTCGCAGCTCAGTTTTTCATGGCTTAAATATAAAACAGATTGTTTCCGAGTTTTTTGTGGAAAACTAAAGAAAGAAAAAGAAAACCATTTGCCAAAAAAAGATATAATCTAAAAAGACAGTTAAAAGCAGTTGAAACTTTCCAAGGAACAAATTGGCATGATGAAATCAACCAGGCTTAAACTGTACTTTGTGTTTACGGCTGTGTTTGTGCATTTATATAGATACAAAAATGAAATACAAAAATAAAATAATGTAACGAAGTATACATTGAAGAAGCACTTTTTAACTAAATAGTGCACTATAAAATTTTAAGAGGTTTTTCACAGTAATTTATTTCTACAAAAAAAAGCTATTTTTATGTAGAATAGTGAGTTTACGACTGAAATGACAAGAAAACGATTAAGAAAAAGAAAAGTACATGCTATAAGTTTGCTGAGAATAGTTTACTTAGCTAACTTTACACTTCATAAAATTAAGGTTTCATGTCAATTCATCTCACTGTTAACCAAAGGGCACAAAATGGACGCACTGTACTTTCTATAGCTTCAGTTCTTTGCACTAAAAATTCATCACAATATGTATAGTTGGTAATGATCTTTTGAAATAAAAGTCAAAATAATTAATTCGAAGCATAGCAAATATCGATTCTCAGTAAAGGTGTAACTGGTACAGCCGTCGTTGGAATAAAGTAAGTAAAATTTTGAAATTATCAAAAGAAAAAAAATGAATAGTTCCTATTAAATCTGATTATTTTAATTCTGCTGGTGCAAAAATGCATCAGCTGTGTCTCGCATATGTTTCTGTCTACACAAAACTAACTATCAGCAGGCAACGACAAGAATTCATCTTAAACTAAGTTACATTCTCTCTCCCCTCCCCGTCTCCATTCTGTTGTCAACAGAAATGCAGCTTTTTTCTTCCGTTTGTATTCTTATTTCGAATGCATTTCTTTAAATTTGCATTTCTTAATACTGTTACAAATACTTCTGTAGTACGAATGTTGTACATTGAAGAAAACAAAATAATGACAATAATAATATTAAAAATATACTTGTTTTGTTTTAACAGTAGCTGAATCAGATATTTTAATTATAGAGAGCTTTTATTGATGTTCCTTCTGAAAAAATTTTCTGTTTTAAATAATTATAAAACTAAAACATTTAAATCGAATTGAAATATCAATATACTTTTCCACTTTAATATTTTTTTTTTTTTTTTTTTGCGGAATTTTTCTCATACCTGTTTAAGAAGATTCATCAAAACTTAACTTCACAATGCACGATTATGAACTATTTTAGGGCAACTGGATTACGAATTAACTTTCTTTGATCTTTAAAACAGATGTTCTACACTATGGAATAGATTCAAGAATTCTTTGGCAGTCCTCCAGATTAATGACCACTAAAATGTAGTGGAACTTGATGAATTCGTTAGATGAATATGTAAACTTTTTTCGACAGTGTACCCGAAAGATGTCCTCATCTTAAAAGTGGCAACTAGATTTAGTATATCTCAGCAGTAAATAAATTAGTAGTATGCTGATCTAACTGGATGCAAAAAATAAACACATGTGTACAATTTTCCTACGAGAAAACTACCAAAATATATAGAATATATTTTATTATCATTATCAAACTTGCTTATGAGTTAGCATGAAATAATCCCAAACTTGAACATTCATTTCTTAAAAAAATGGTGCAACTAGACCGTATATTGGTATTAAGTTTACTAAGATTTTTACTGTGTAAATGTTACCGAAATATTTTTCTTTTACTTACAGATAACTGGTACTTAAATAAGATGGCCCTATACTATGAGAATTATAATGCAGAGACAAACATTCGTTTAGTAATATAGAACATATATTTTAATGTACTCCGCCCTGAAGACTTACCCGCACAGAGTTATAAATGTTTCTTGACTATGCTTCAAAATCAATCTTAAATTTACAGTTCCTCAAAGAAAGACATTATATGATCATTTACTAAGAATAACAAAAGGAATAAAGTTCGAATGTTAAAATAACATATATAACCAGTTCATTCCTCCCTACAACAGTAATATTTTTACGTGATAGTTTAATTTAGTAATGTATATTCGTTAAAAAGCTTGTTTCAAGTCTAAAATACTTTTAGCATGATCAATATTCTGTAATGTGTTAAAAATGATTGATGCAGAGCGAAACATTCTTTAAATATAGCCTGTCATATTTTAATTCGTAAATGAACTATCACATCTGAATATCTATATTTGTGTATATATATACACACACACACAAATATACATGTGCTTCATTTTCTTTTAACCAAAATCCATCAGTGTAACTCCTTTACCAGAAACATTTGAATTCTTATGCAGTACGGATCTTCAAATGTCTACATATATTTTTCTTATTTATAAAAATGAATTAAAAAAAAATGATGGATAGAAAACAGATTAAGTATTCAAAAGTTAATGTTAAAAAAAATAGCAAGAAAATGTCAATGAAGGGAACATTTTTAAATGGCTTATTAGACGGAAATGCTTAATGCGTTGGCATTAAGACGTTACATTTTCCGCTTTTCTTAAAATGTTTGTACGACTCAAAATGATGCTTAGTATTTATCATAAATAGATTACATTCAGGCAGTTCATTCAATAAAGCAAATATTTCCGAATTTATGGTAATACTTAATTCCAAATCACTGAGTATGAAATTGGAACATCTAAAGTCGCTTAGTTACCAAACCAAACAAAATATTTTTCAAACTTATTTCCAAGTAAAAGCTTTTTAAGGATGCATATTCTAATACAAAACGTATTTCCGTAAGATTTTGCAAATATCTTGTACTGTAATGAAAAATATATTTACTTAATTATAACTTATTCAAAAATAAATATCCACACAAGAAAAAAATTCCGAAACGTTTATAATTAATTGCATGAAACTAATAGAAAAGAAAATATCATTTAATAACTTCTTATGATGATCCATCATCCTATTTATATTTTAGTTTATTTAGTACAAACTCTAAAAAAACTTCGAATTGCAAACAGTTTTGTAAACGTCATGAAGTTATGTAGTTCAGTAATAGATATGTTAAGTGTATGCGTTGAAATAACCAGTGTTGTTTTACACAAAGCAAAGTTCTTACGAGTGATTTGTAGTTGCAAGGAACTCTGATAGTCTCCATTTTTTGTGTGTTCGAAGGGATTTAAAAATAAACACATATTTGCAATTGTTACTGCAATGCTAAAACCAATGCTAAATTATTTAACGTATACATCCGATGCATTTAGTTTTAAGCAATGAGATCTGCTGGTAAATCAAAACTAAACTAGATGTAGCTTGTATGATGGGTAAGACTACTAACGGAAAGTGGCAGCTTTGAATATTGTGATTATTTGACATCTTTAAAATAGTTTAGAGTCATTCTGTGCGTGTATAATGTTCAATTATTTACAAAAATTACTGCAGAACAATTTTTTAATCCAAATTATCTATTTATTTACGTGGTAACTAATCTGTGATTGAAACGTTTAGTGAAGATAAAGAACAGAACTCAGTGTACAAACAATGCGGGTAAACGTGTAAAACTGGCTCTTTTTAATTTTTTTCCTTAATAATAACTTCGAAATAAATCCGAAACTTCAAAAGGATATGCTTACCTAGGAAATATCTGATAATAGCATTATGATACGTGCAATATAAGAAACTGGAAGGGAAGATAGGAAATACATGTTATGTACTGCCTAAGCTATAACTGTTCCAGCATTAAAGCTTTTTGGAATGGGTGCCAAATTAAGTGCTGGTTCTTATTTTATATTTTTAATTCTAATTAACACCGCCTAATGCTGAGTACGAAAAGAAGCATTTTAAGTAAAGATAGAAAAGTCCACGTGGTTCTTTTTGAGGAATGGCTTTTTTTTCCCTGGTGTTTTCTCTGTAACTCATATGTCCGATTATCTCGTGCACTGTCGTTTCGCTAAAGATACAGAGAACTAAATGTCCCTAAAAAACGCTCCGAGACCGAAAAGGGAAATCCTACCACTAAACCATGTTCGGAAAACGCGGTATACCCATCAATAATATCTATACCTTTGCCAGGATTCAATGCTGGGGCTTTGACTCGGGAGCCGTCTGCTCTACCGAAATTACACGCGGCGGCCTTTTTTATGTAGAGTGCATTATGTGTGCTTAAAGAAAAATGATAGTAAAACACAAGATTTTTTTCTTTGAAAACCATCAGTTTTCTCGAACAATAATTGTATTGTGTGTCCTACATCGGTTCTAAATTAAACCCGACTTCTATCAACTCTTTTAAAAATAAAAAACTTATCTGAAGTAAGTAAAACAGATTTCAATTATTTATTTCCTTCCAAAATGCAATGTAGACATGAATGTATATCTCCTGAAAGAATCACGAATGTTATCCGAAACAGACCATGCATATCAAATGACTCCCCCCCCCCCTCTGAATACTGAAATTCACATCCCGGTAAAACAAATTTGAAATAGATTGAAAGGCACAACCGTCAATCGAAACTTTTATCCCCCTCTTAGACGGTGAAGAAATACAGAGATTTCAAAACCAATCCAAGACGATGAACGCAAATATTTGACCGAATCTTTTTCATTGATTGTTTCCGAAAATCCTTTGTTTGCCTGAAAGACACATGAATTCTGAAAAACGATTGTTTGCATTGTAAAAGATAAATTTCCTTTAAAGAGGATGACATTTATATTAATTTGAAGAAATTAAGAAATAATTTTTAAAGCAAACAAAGAAAAAACAAATCCATATTTCACATTTTCAAGAAGAAAAGTAATAACGTTTTAAAAATGTATTTAACAATATATATATTTCCTAGAATTGCGCCTAGAGCCTTAAAAATACTTTAGATGTGTGTGTACTCATTTGTATATTCTACACATAAACATATAAATTAGCATACACGTTGCTGATGGAATACATTTAAGTTGTTTATTTCCTTTATTTTTTTCAGATATTGCATGATTAGTACAGTGTACATTGAAACATAAGCACACTTACAACAAATACGTGACGGTTCTTAACTTGTCTGCCTCTAATTTTTAAAATTAGAAAAATTAAATCTGTAATTGCTTACTCTACAAATTATTGCTGCAGCATAATATGTATATGTATTTATATGTGTGTGTGTGTGTGTGTGTGCGTGGACAGGCCACAGAATAACAGAGAGAGATAAAAGAGAGAGAGAGAAAGTGAAACAATTTTTTGATTGAAGTTCGTTTCGTAGTTATAATTTATTAAACATAAATACATACGAAGTTTTATATTTATTTATTTATTTAAATAAATTTCATTAAATAATTATTTTTACCATAATAAAACTTCGTAACCATTTATTTCTAACATAAATATTTTAATAAGTTTCTTTGCAAATTACTTTCATTATAAAGGATGAATACAAAAACAATACATGAATAATTTAAACTAGATATTAATAAATTTGAATATCAGTTATTCAATTTTGAAGGAGCAATACGAGACCATAAATATTAGAGCAACTTCTATGAGATTTTAAACGAATTAAAAAATAATGAACGAACATGGATTTAATAAGATTTAAAACTATTGAAGGCAACGATTTAGTCATTCAAAGACACCAAAATATGGAAAATGCAATTAAATCAAAGCTTTAAGAAAAAAAAAATAAAAAAAAAAATTCCAATGCATATTTCTCCTAGTCACATTTACGAGCAAAAACATCCCTGCTGCTACACTTCTTCAGATGTTCATTTCAGCCCGCCGCAAAACATTAAAGGTCCCGGAGTAAAACACACAGTTCCATCGACACCCCTCCATTTGTTCTCGGGGCATATATCGCTAGAGCTTCACTATTAATCATTACTTTTTAAGCAACGGAACTGGTTATTTATCATGAAGTGTTCGGAGATACGTTAAATCTTTGTTTTAAATGCAATACTGAATGGCTGAATCTCTCTGGAAAAACAAAAAAGCAGATTTATGGTTATTGTTTGGGTAGTGTATTTTATCACCAAGATTTACTTTATTCTACGAGGAGCAGTTTGAATATTTCTGAATACATCTTTTTTTTAGGGGAAAAAGGTATAAAACTTTCAAATTAAATCGTACGTGTATACAGATATTCCTAATATAAATGAGGTCATTTCTGTGCAATAAGTCATGTCTACTCGGAAGCAATTAAACTATTTTCTGATAATATTTATGTTATATGAGGCGTTTAAGAAAGGAACTCTTTTACATTACTTTAATGCTTCGCACAAGTTCTAATTATTATTTGTTTCAGGAAATTTTCCCTCCTCTCAAGAGCGCAATAGTAGTGCTAAAGAGCCTTTTTTGCGAATTAATTTAAATCGATTATTTCAAAAAGGTAACAGCTCTGAAAAACAAAATTTTTTCCAGGAAGTAGAAAAAAAAGGGCTTATGAAAAGAAGACAACTTTACGGGTCTAAACTTATACTATTTTATTTTAGTAGGTAATAGCAATGCGATATTGGTAAAGTAAAACGATATTTGATTAATTATGCCATAAAAGTTATAATTTTCAAAACGGAGATGTTACATTTTTGAAATAAACGGTTCATTTATATATTCATTTATTATATATTCATGAAATGTTGAATAAGTTGTTTTGAGTAGGTATTTTCCTTTACAATTTGTGCTCTTAAAAATTCATCGGTGTACCAGTCTTCTTTTAACATTATTTCTAATGGGCTGCTGTTGGCTTCTGCCAATTGCAGACATAGTGCGTTCCCGAGAGATGGGTAACATCTCTTTCAGTGGCACCACAATGAGTGTGGTACCATCGCCCATAATTTTGACGTCCCGTTTCTCCACCGAAAAGACCGAGCACCCGGTCTCTGTTGATGCGAAATTGCACTAGGAATTTACATGCAGCATAATCATACGACATGGAGGCAAACGATTTTCTGCATCTTGAAAATCCACCAACTCAGGCCAGGTTTGAACCTGCGATCTTGGGCGTACGAGGCTTGCGCCTTAAAACTACGCCGCCCTGTCGACTCTTCTTTTAACATTAAAAAAAAGCTTGTAAATGTATACAAAAAAGTACATTCATCTTCTTGTTTTGGGAAAGGATTAAAAAAAAAAAAATACATTGCAACTCATAGTCTGCGAGTTTTTATCTACTTATCACAAAACTCTCGTTTGATATGCCCAAGGCTTAAATAAAATTTTAACCTCCCATACAACCGCCAAATAAAATATGTTTCACAAGGCGTAGTACTTTTATGTGCCAGAAAAATGTATCCCTTGAGCAAGTATTTTTGGGAAAACTTTCAGCAACACAAAATTTCGTTTCTTCTATTTTGCATCTTACTTGTCAAATATAAAATAGCGATTGCCATTTTCTACACAAAACTGAAGATCAAAGATACAGAAATTCGTTACAAAGCTGAATACATTGTATAGAAGTAATCATTTTAAACCAAGATTAACTAGTTAAAAGGTTTGTGCTAACAGCAAAACCTCAAAATGAAAAAAATATATATTGATAAGAATTTCATTTGTTAACATGTCAGTGAAATGGCAACAAGATAATGCAATAAAAAAGTATTGTACCAATTCCTATCAGGATTGTATGTATGTGCAAAATGCCGTTTAATTTTATGCATTACTTTTCGAGTTAGTAAAAAAAAAAAAAACGGTCAGAATGGGTTCAGCACGCTCCAAAACGTGCAAATCCGTCGATATTTGAAAAATTTCACGAATCCAATACTTTATTCTGTGTATTGGATATAGTAGAAAGTAAGAGTTAAGGAAAGCAAAAATTAAAGGCAAATTGGTTGCGACTTCTATTACCGTAAAATATAACACAAGAAAATATCTATCTAAACATTTTTTATCCTGGCCCCAATGTGTCATTATATTTTGATGTCCCCATGTGCGCCATCAGTTTACTGGGTCATTATTAAAAATTAACTAGATGAAATATTTAAGAATACATCGAGCAATTACCTATAGTGGAAAGAAAAGTTTAATTGTTTAAAAAAGTTGGAATATTACTCAGATATTTAGGGAGTTATTAACAAAATGCCAGCTCAGAAATTTTACTTATAATACCAGAAAGCAATTGTTCTTATATCGTACGAAATAGGCTTCATCATTATACAGGTAAGTACGTAATGAACCCCCCCCCCCCCCACCCGCTAGAAGGCGCGGATGGTTGCGCATGCTGCAGTCAAAATATGGTTTTATAGCTCTGTAATCTCGTAGAAGCAACATTGTAAATGTTTTTGTTCGTTTTAAATTTATGTAGTTAATGTCTTCAAAAGTGTTAAGTTATTGTTTCACACCCCGGCTGTCGTATACAATCGTATGTTTTGAGTTTAGAGCTACATATAAGCTTTATACCATGCAGGACGAGTTTTTATAACTGTATGTAGCTGTAATTGTAATTATATAATTCGTCTCATTGAGCCCTATGTTCCGCCCTTACAACACAGTGATTTTCTTTCAAATTAAAACATGTAATCATACTCAACTTTTAAAGTTGAAAATTTAACTACAAAGTAGTGTACTTCAATGCGAGTACGATTTAATTTGTGTCAAAGGACCTAATGAGTACCTGATAAGTAAATATGGGCACTATGTACTTTGCTAAAAAATGTATTTACTCAATCAACTAAAAACATATGATAATCTAGGGGTTCCCAACCTGTGGGTCGCCACATAGTTTCTAATCATAAATTAAAACATTTTACCACTTTCTTTTACCAAGTATCATTTTGATTCTTGAATTATTTTGTGCTAAATTAAAGGCATAAATTACAAAGAAATTGTCTATAACATGACTAGTTTCGTCCTATCCGACCAAAATAAAATCCATCAAAAATATTTAAAAGAAAGAAATGTACGAAAAATATCCAAATAATATTGAAAACATATTAAAATAATGTACGAAAAATATTTAAATGATATACAGAATTTGAATAAATTCAAATAATTTACAGAAAAATGCAAATAAAAGTGGTGCCTCTCATTGTATAGCAAACCCCAATTTTTCTTTGAAGCCTTCCATTATTTCTTGAGAGCATTTACGAGAGCAGTTGCGTTTAGTTGATCCATCCCTCGAGTGGATCACTGCCAAAAGCTAATCAGCACTACTTACCATTAGGTTCCAAGTGTGTACTAAATTAGTTCAGTTCCAAGTATTATATTTTCAGTTAGATTGAACACAAAAAAGTGCTCGAGTAAAAATACAATCTTTCTGAATCCAACATCACTGTAAATTTGTTTATTTTACAGTGTCATTTGACATTATCAAGTAAACATATTTACAGGGGCGTTGCACTCAGAAACAGTTTGTATATTAAAGTATTGTTTTTGTATCAAAATACTTAAATGAAACAATGTGTGTGTCGCATATGTGGGGTCGCTCGTTACTTATTTGTTAAAAATGGGGTCGCAACGTGAAAAAGGTTGGGAACCAATATGCTAAGCAATCGACTAAATAGGAATATGTTTTACTAAAAACTTTACTTTGCAAAAAAGACTTACGTGATGTATTGCATAAATTTACGATAAATTAATCATAAAATAAACTAATTCTCTCTCTATTCGCACCATTTCAGCTCAGCTATAAAATACTACGAATCCCAAAATCCGAAATTATCCGATATCTGTCTGGAACTAAAAGTTCTTTGCTCATACTAGTTATAAGAGATTGCTTAAGACAAAAACTTTAAAAGACTTCCTTTCTTTAAGCCATATTCTCACTAACCTCGAAACAATAGCGCTTCTTTTGCCTAAGGGCCGGCGCTCTATCGGCACCCCTCCATTTGTTTCCAGTGCATATATCTTTTCCTGCAAACGATTAATCATTATTTTTTGAAACAAAGGAAGCCACTATTTATCAAGAAATGTTCGAAGATAACTAAATCTTTGTTTTAAATGCGATATTCAAAGGAAGATTTCTGCGAAAAAATGGATTTATGGTTACAGCTCGAAGGTTGCTCTTCATCACTGTTGTTTTCTTTTACTTTACAAGATAAGAGACTTTTAAAGTTATTCATGGAGAGCATTTCCTTTGGCCATGGGAGGAATCTCCAGCGTATAGGAATTTTGCAATAAATTCCCAATTGTTTCTTCTTTAGTTGATTTTTCTCAGTTAAGAGTTACTTTGTTGCACCTATATTTTGTTCGAACTATTTTTCACTTGCATGGAGTTACCATTTTAAAAGAAAGCTTCCTAATAATTTATAAGACAAAAGAATTTTAGCTGTTTTATTTGCACTTAATGCTTTACTCTTCTACGCCTCGCATTAATGTTAAATACAGAAGCTTCCTTTATGCTATGATTCACTGTTGTCGGAAAGTACGGAAGAACAGAGATATTATAGTTTTTACCAATTACAGGTTGTTGCAAGCGACTTTGGATGGCCTAATATGATTAATTTAAAGGGTGCTTTTTAGAGGAAGAAATTGAAATAAAACACAAAAAAATATCTTTAATATTCATGTAATTTGTTTCTTTTAAGATAATTTTATGGCTTATTCTTTAGTCAAATGTTATCCCGAAATGAACATGGTAACTGGCAAATCACAAGAACGAGGTGGCCAGATAACAGGTCCATTTCGGGATATTATTCTTTCGTCAAATGGTATTGTCAGTAAAATAATTGTCTCGCTTGTTGTGTGGGATGTGGCGATGTCCTTCTGAAACCACATGTCTGCAACATTTATTTCTTGCAATCGAGGCACGAGAAAGTTAGTAATTATGTCTCGGTCTCGCTCACCGTTGACTGTAACGTTCTGAACCAACCCGAAAATGGGTCTGTTAACTATCCTCCTCGTTCTTGCTATTTGACGCACTTGAATTATTTCCTCTGGGGATATGTGAAGTCCCTTGCTTACGCTGAGAAACCAGGAACAATGCAGCGTTTGGAAGCCAACATTTGACGCATTATTGCCGACATTCAGCGAGCTCTACTGCGAAAGGTGTCGTGAAACTCCATTTACGAGCCACGCGCGGTGGCCACATGCCCGATAACATATTCAAACATTAATGTCATACAATTATTTTTCAAATAAAGCATATTACATGACTATAAGACATTTTTTGTGTGTTATTTATATTTCAAGATCTCTGCCTCTAAAAAAGCCCACCCTTTATATTTTAAATTACTTTCTACTACTGCCGAATTTTTGCAGTTGATTTCAAAATAGCTTCATACAGTTCTTAATGTTCTTAAAACTGTTTCATGTAGATACAGATGATCTTGAAATCTTCATACAGTTTTTACTATTTTCATAAAATAAATGAAGCCATAGTACCCAGTTGTTAGGAGCTTCATGTATCTTTCTGGATGTTTAGTGGTGCTTCATGAAATTATAGATGACTGATTTTTATATTTTTTTCACTCCAATTCACTCATATTTTATATTAAACTAAATGTAATTTTTACAGGAAAAGAGCACAAAACTCGCAGGTTTTATCTGTGGATGATAAGACAGAGCAACTGCAATGCGAACGAGCCTTTCAATTAAAATTTTGCGCGCATAAAAATTCAATTAAATTTTTATTTTATTTCTCACTTAAACTTCGCAGTTTATGTGCTTTCACAAACTAAAGTAAAAACTCAATTCGAAAGACCTTTGTATGTGGTCATTAGAGACAAATACATCCACATCAGTAACATATAAGTAAACAAAAAATGCATTATCTTCCTGATTCTTCGAAATGATATTCTTGAGAGGAACAGGCTTTATCATCGATGCCTGCTCTCTCTCTCTCTCCTTTATTCTATTTATCACAAAACTCTCTTCTGTCTACCCCGAGGCATAACGAAACCTTCAGTCGAAGCAGATAAAAAGATTTTTCGAAATAAGGATCTCGAAAGAAGACAGCTACCATGATTTTTTTTTCGGCAAGCTTAGGAAAAATTTCATTTGTTTTGCATCCAAACAGTAAGAAACTCCTGCTTCTTGTATATTTTCATGGGTTGATTGTTGTCACATACAACAAAATCCAGCGCCGATGCGTTTGATCTTCAGTAAAGACTGAGATTTATCTGAAATAAATTATAATATTTGGATAAGAAGACGGTGGGAGTTCTACAGTTGTTTGTGATTATAAGTTGTCTGTTTCTTTTTAGAATGTTCATATTTCACGTGCAATGATAAAGACTTATTTATGTCCATGCGTAGGTTTGTCTGCAAAATCTATTCCGCAAAACAAAATAATGCATTTCTTATAGATTGCTTCCCAATTGTAAACTTAGAAATATCTTATTCCTGGCGTCAGTAAAACCTTGCATATTTTTAATTATATATATGTTTTAAGATTGAAAATTTAACGTTTTCACTGAAAAAATATAGCCTCAAAAAGGTATAGTGAGAAGAAAATTTTTATTACCATTTCCTAATAATAATCTTAGAACAATTTTACATTAACTAATCTGATCGCTTGAGAACTGCAATGTCGGCGTAGTCCAGAACTCACTCCATAACTCCAGTTTCGAAAAAATGACAATTAAAACTTTAACATCGTTACGAAAGACTTAAAACTATTTCTACAGGCCAATAATTTCTACAGTAGGTTTTTAAATGTAATCTTTAAATGGTGCAGTTGAGTTAGTGTATTAAATATCTAATTGTAAATTTTTCTCATTCGCTGCAGTAGTTCGTGAATTATTATTATTATTATTATTATTATTATTATTTTGGAGTTGGTGAATCAGAACGTTGTCATATTTTAGTTATTTCAATAATTATTGCATCCACATAAAATTAATGTTTGTTGTTTCTCTCATATCAAGCCTTTGAAATAGAGCAATGTAAAAATTATGGTTTACTTAGTTATTAAATATTCTTAATCTAAATTCGAAAAGGTTAAAGTTTTTTTTAATTTGGGATTTTTTTTTTTTTTTTGAATAAAATAATTGAACTAGTTGCCGTAGGAAAACTAACTAAAACTCATTCTTTGCTATTATCTTCTTCTAAGCATCTAAGCTTTAAAGTTCAGAGTCCCTTGAGCTTTTCAAAAGAACTTACTGTGAGGTTCAAAGTTTTTAATGGATTATTAGAACTATGCTATTCTTTACTAGCAACAAAAAAAGTATCTTAAGTATTTCGTAACTCTTTAAAAAATATTATTTTAAACTAATAAAGATTATTTTTTACTTCCGTTTTTAAGCGCTTCAACGTTAATTTTTCTTTTCTTTTATAAATAATGGATGATGTACTTTTAAAGTGTTTGAATAATGATAGTAGGATATGGAAAAATGAAGAAGAAAAGTAGCGATCTTAAATTTATTTTCTTACATTTTTTAAATCTCGCCTCAGAACAAAACTGGTTAAATCAATTACACATGCGTTAATTTTCTTGGTTTCTCTAATGCAACATCGATTATTTTTAAAATAGTTCTTTGAACAAGTAGTTTATCAAATTAATTTTAACTGTTCAAACTTTGGAAAAAAAAAGGATATAATTGATTGCTGATACTACTAATTAAATTGCGTTATTTAAAACATAACTTTAGAAAACGATGCTCCTAGAATTCTATTTTAAAATGCAACAGATGTTTGCAAATGTGGAAGAATTACAAAATTCAAGTCACCGCTAATGCACATACCATGAAAATGTTTGCAAAAAAAATAAGTAGATAAATAAATAAATAAAATAAATATTTAGATAAATTTGTTTATTCGTACGCTGATTTTGAAAGGTATTAAAAGCAATTAACGTTACAATAAAGGAGGGAGGGGTATTAATTGCTAAATAAAATAAAGAAAAAGGATGGACTATTACTAATTAATTTTTATAACAAACCTACTTAGTGAAGAGGGAAAATGTTTATTTAGCCTTAGTACTAATGATATCAAGATGCCACAATTTTAAACAAATTTGGTACGAAATTCTTTTTTCATTACATAGAAGATGTTTTTTACTTCGCACATGTTTACATGAGCGATTTTTTAGAAAATACCTATGAAAGTGACTTTAAAAGAAAATATAAACTAGAAAAAAGATACTTAAATAAACTATAAGTGATAAACTAGAAAACTCTATATTTTAATAGTAATTTAGAAAGCAATTCTTTTAAATTCCATTTGGAAAACTGCCGTCAAACTAAAAACTTATGTTAGAATAGATCAAGCATTTAATAAACAAAAAAAGAGTTGGACAGTCGTTGAAGGAAAATATATACTTTTATGTTTCACAAACTCCTCAATATGAACAGGAAAAAAGAAATTTTAACTTAATAAACGAATATTCAGATTTAATGAAATAATTTATACGTTACTGCAAGCAGGAATTAAAATAGGAGCAAAAAACTTGCGTATCAAAGAGAAAACTGTAAGTGAGTGTATAAAGTAAAAGTAAACAATAATAAACTTTATACTAATAAGAACACTGAATGTGTTTTAAGTATTGAAAACCAGATATGTTTATTTTTAACAGCAACAGAAGCAAAAAAAAAAAAAAACAAGCATTAGACAAATAATTTGGGCGTGTCTATCGAAGAAAAAAGAAGACAACAACAGAAAAATGAATAAATTAGCACTTTTTAATTTAAATTTTTCGACCTAAAAAAGGACTGATAAAAATAATCTAATACATTATTGTATTTCATTAAATCGGAGAAGGCTGTTTCTATGAAAAAATGTAAAAACGTATGTTCTATTGAACAGAGTGGCAAACTTTTCAAAGTGAAATAGAAAAATCTTCTGTAATAGCATTTTTTAATACCCGTGCCACTGAGAAACTTCGTTAATGCAATTTCAAGCCCTGTCTTGAAATTCATTTCCAAAATAAAAACTTCAAAACTTTTCAAGAGACACCAGTGCTGGAAGAATAAGGTACTAAACGCAATTAAAAAAGTATTTCTAAATTAGCATATACTCTCCTTATTAAGTAAACAATCGTTAGTGGGACAATAGTGATCGATACGAGAACACAGCGAACAAAGCATTCAATTAAGAAAAGGAGATGGCGAAAAAAATAAAAGACAGATCCCTAAGACCGCCACCGAACATTGCAATTGCAATTGAACCGAGCGCTTAACAAACACAACTGTCCTTCCGAGACACGAGTACTGCTAGGAAAGACAGATAGGACAAAAGAAGAGAAAAAAGACGAAACACGTTAAAAAATGGTGTCATCCTTAGCGCTAACGGTTAGGATGCAATCAAAAGTGGGCTAATGTGATCTTGAAGGGAGGGTGCAAAAGGGAGGAGAAAGATTTTTTCTCTTTTGTTCCTCCCATTTCTTTTCCGGTTATCCGGCAGAGCATGTCCAGGAATAATGAGCAGAGGACTTAAGAAAGCAGTTAAGTCTGCTTTCATTGCTTTTCCTATAGTGAGTGTACCCTTTTGTTGCTTGTTTCGCAATGCGGGTTGGAATAGTTTTTAGAAAACCGCTGTGGTATTCGAATGGGAGACTTTTTAAGTACAAAATGTTTCAGCAAGGCGTGTCTTTTTAGAAAGAGATACATTACTTATTTAGTAGAACATATTTCCCGAATTTCACAGTACTAGTGATTAATGGTTTAAACTGATATTTAAAAGCGAAAACAAAAGATCATATGCGTATATGTAAAATAATTTTAATACATAAATTAAAATGATTACTTCGGCTACGTTGCTGATGTTGAGCTTAAGATTATGGCTTTCTAAACTTTTAAAAATGAATAAACTCAAACTAGAACAAGAAGTTCCGTCTAGAACTATACGAGCCTACTTTCCCCTATACACCAGCTTCAAATTTATAATCTAGCTATCTCTCTCTCTTTCTCGTTTAGCTTTAGTTCTTAATTGCTTCAAATATACCTTTTTCAACGGTTAATACATATTCATTCAATCATTCATTTATTCAGTCATTCATGTATTTATTCACTCATTTATTCATTCATTATTTTGCTTATTCATTTAATCTTTCATTAATTCAAAAATATTCTTGAAAATCCCGATCAAACAATGAACAAAAATTGTTCAAATCAATATTTCACGCCAAGAACTTCTTCCAGTGAGCTTGTTCATTGGAACTTGGATCTTGTACCCAGAGTTTACATAATTTGCTTCATTTTCACCCATAGGCGCTAACGTTAAAATTTTTTGAACTGTTCAAAATTGAACAAAAAATTATTCAAATCAAAAAATAAAATATGGAAATTAGATGTCCTCACCGAGATCTTTCGAATGCAAAAAGAATTTTTCGAATCGGACAATTCATTCAAAAGTTTTTGGGGGGGGGGGGGGGGACAGACCGACAGACAGACCGACAGACAGACGGACAGACCGACAGACCGACATACACACTTTTTCCCCATCTCAAAACCCTACTTTCAAATTTTTTATTTTTCAATCTTTATTTAATTACTTAATTTATTTTTGACTTTTCTTGATTTCTAACGATATTTTCACGATACATTAAGCCTTCTTTCATGCTTTATTATTATTTTTTTTACTTTTACGGGAAAGTAGGCTAAAAACTGAACCGGAATTCAACAAAAATGTTCCTGCTATATGTTTATATTTTAAAAAATGTTTTTTAACTTAAATGCTCAAAAGAAGTTTTGATAATGCCTTGTTAAAAACATTTTTGTTTTTGTACGTTTACCATGGTACTTTGTGTATGACGTTACTTTTCTTTTATGAAATCAATGAATGTAGAACACTATTTATGAAATCAAAAGCTAAACACATCCCATTTAAAAATACCGGAAAAAAATTATCTAACTCGATTCAACCAAGTTTTGCTTTCGTTATTTCAAATGATATAACAGGCGTTTTATTTTTAGTTTTACTTTAAGAGAATATTTACAAAAGCTAAAACAATGATGTAACTTGACTTTTTCGAAACATCAAGTTTTACAAAGAATGATTCTTATCGTTATTTAGTAGTTCCCAATTTATAACGGTTTATGAAAAAGTATTTCTTATATTTAGTTCATATTTTCTAAAATAAACCAAAGAAATATGTATTTGTAGATAAAAGAGTACAAAAATGACGTAGAGTCACATGGAAACCGTAAATTGTTTTCATAGTGGGGTTAAGAATAAGCGATATTCTTCACTTCACATTTCTTTCGCATAATCACGAAGAATGCATTTCCTTGAGATTAATTGGTTAAAAACTGTAATCGTACAGGACAATTATAATAAACAAAATAATTGCTACGAAAAAACTAATTTAACTTAAGAATATTTTAAAATACGCTCGTACACTCATAGTATTCAAAACTGGGAAGTTTGTCAATTTGGTTAACCGAAATGGAGCATGTAAATTTTGCATTGATTTAAAGTACAAGCATAATTTTTTTTCCCGCGTCCGAAAAAAAAAGGTATTAAATGTACATTTGCACTAAACACATGTGTACGCAATGTACATCTTTTTTTTTTTTTTGTACTTCAAATGGCGCGAAAGTCAGAAATGTAAATCATCCACGTTAAATATTTTTGAAACAAACTACGTTCAATCTCCTACGACGGCTTCTTTAACTTAAATTCTGTGAGACATCGATTCACTATTATTAAAATTACTGTTGCAACTGAAATATTCTTTGGTTATCTAATCCGTATCGTCGTATCAAACAAATCAGAATAATAACTCGAACAGCATTTGTCCTATAATAAACTCTACAGTACTGTGTCTTCTACACAGAGTAAGTCCATTCACCTGTTGAGCATTTCTATCAGCACGTATAAAAGCCACGCTCTTAACAGGCGCAATTGTGTCTTCCCTCGTTAGTTATCGGGGCTTCTGCTAATTGGAAGAAAGTCCGCCTTTGTCGAAAAGATCTCTTTTATCGTACTCTTTTCTTTCATCCTCCCCTTCCTTCCTTAATTCCTCCCCTTCGAACATTCCGTCCCTAGCCCAACCCTTCTTTCCTTCTTTATTTCATGCATTTTTTCCAACGTACTTCTTTTTTATTCTGTTGGTATCCTCAGCGCTAGTTATAGTGTTGTTGCTCACTGAATGGGCACAGGCTAATGAAAAGATGGTTAACCACTGGGCCTTCCTTTCTCCTTTTCTTTTCATCTACTGCTTCTCATTATGATGTGTGTGAGAGTAGGGTTTTGGAATGGACATGCTTCAGCGCTCAGAAATTAGGAACGCGTGGCATTTCTTCCTGGAAATACTCCATTTCTTTTGGCGTGACCGGTGAAAGTAGAAGCACGTTCCTTTGATTTTCGTATTGATAATGCGTGTTGGTTACTTTGTTATGGAAATATTACCACAAGCATCCTTATTTTCATAGAATGCGTTTTGGCTATTTGGGAACTTGCCTTAAACAACGAGGTGTCCAATATTGGAGCTTAAAATGTGATATATATATCAAAGTTATTACGGCTATTTTTGCTAACAGTTACTATAAATGTCACAACACGCTATTAAATTTTAAGGAAGGGGGATTTTTTGAGGAGGGGGCAGAGACAAACAGATGTTAATTGACCGTTTTATGTTTACACTATACCTATCAATTGTGTTTTTTCTTTTTAATTTTTCAACATATGATTATTGAGAAATGAATCCAATTCTACATAAATTGCGATTCAACCTCATCTGCTGGCGGGTAGCAAACCGAGAGTCAAAATTCTCAAGTGGTTATTGTATTCATCGATAGTGGTTTAACATAAAAGAATGGTTTCCAGCCCTCGGATAGGCATAAAAGCTGCAAATACACAGCGCTATTGAAACAACAAAAAACAATTCTACAATTTTGAGAATCAAATAGGGCACTAAATTTATGTGACAAAAAAACATTAAATATGTATTTTGGGGGAAGAAATATGTATTCGATTTGTGTTTGCTGATAATTACGTGGGAATACGCCATCTCTTTTATATATATATTTCTTTTTTTTTTCCTAATATATTTTCTCATTTAATTATTGTTATTAATTCACTGTTTTTAAAACGTTTTTCTGGAATATAAAACAAATAAAAATTATTTGTTGGAGGGGGGGACTAAGAAACTATAAATACAAATTGCATTCGTAGGTTTTTAAAATAAAATTAATTATGGCACATTTTCAACTGGAGAACCGAGAAAAAATTTTGTAGGTACGCGAGTATTTTGTCACCACATAAAACGTTTACCTTGGATTGGAGATCAGTAAGTTAGAATTGATTAAGTGAGTTGGAAAAGAAAAAGCTTGCTTCTGTCCATATGCTATAACTGTTGCATTCCACAAAATAGGATTCACGACAGCGTAAACACATTTTGCTCAATTTACAAAATTAAAAAATATATTTCTAGACATGTATGTTTTCACGCATTTAATGTATCAACAGACATTTACTTATGTACAATATATTTCTGAAGCTTTTGCTTAGCATAAATTCTGCAACACCAAAATAAAATCTCTGCTGAGGAATTAGTTTTTCAACACACTAAAGCAAAAAAAAAAATTATAAAAACATCGAATATGCAAATCTGCCCCTACCTTCTTGTAATATTTATGCCTCAAGCTTTAGAAATGTGACACATCGGTAGTGCTATAAGTTCTTTTCAGCAGTAAGCTTGGCAAATGTATCCTATAAATTGTAGTGTAGACCACTGGATCACCCGAGAACGAATAACACTACAGAACGTCTGAAAGACTTGCGTCATTCATGATGGTCATATTCATACTTTGAAACGGAATCGAAATCGTACATATGTCTGGAAGCGTAACCGTCTTTTAACGACTTTTCTCCCTTTTCTTGCGTGAGGATAGAAAGACATAATATATGTGTTGTTTTTTTTTTTTTTCATCAGCACGGGCATGCAAGAAATATTATTTCTCAAGAGGGTTAGTTTGTTTGTTTTTCTTTCTCTTTTTATTTTTATTTATTGTATTGGGTCTATTTTTTCAAATTCATTTATTACTCTAGAATTGCAAAACAACGTAACCATTTTGGGGTTAGAATTGCATTAACGCAAAAGTTTCGGTTGCATTAATTTATAACACAATCCATTTTTTTTTCTGTTATTTTTTCTTTTTTCATAAAGAAATATTTCTTCCTTCGAAAATTAAGGAAAGTGCATATGACCAAAAATGTCCATAATTACTTGTCTTTAACCAAAATAATAATAATATTAATAAAACTATTACTGGAAAACAGGAATCTGGACCCACGCGCGGAGCAGTGGATCAACGAGATTTTGCTCAAAAGTGGAACATATCCGGAGCACGGATCGGAGCCTCAAAAAAGTGGCTGCTCCAGATTCCTGATGGAAAATAGACAAACACAAGTAAAGTTTTACTTTATTTAGTGTGAATATATACGATTTCATACTAAAATAATAATAATAATAAATACAAAGTACTAAATAATTCGTCTAACTTGTTGTTTATGCCCTTGAAGACACATAGTAAGGTAAAATATGACAACAGATTCACATGCTTAGGACGCAGTTCAAAACATCAATAAATGGTACACAATCTAAAGGAGTAAAGCGCTGTTTACCCCCATCTTGACCACACTGCTAATCTCATGCACTTGGGCGTCTTGGGAAAACCTAACGCTGTGGCATTTAGCACAAAAATGGATTTCGCTTGAACATTCAATTAATTTATTAAAAAATCGTGATGTTTTAAATGCATAGCATATAACAATATCAACGGAGAAGCAAATAACTACATAACCACTATAGAGTACTACATACTATTTTGTACTTCAATATGTGCCAAAAATTATTGCCTCAACTAATCGAATATCCGATTCTCAAATCAAAAAGTAAATAAGTAAAAAATTACAAAAAGCCATTACACACTTGTTTGAAGTAGTGAGCAAAGTTTTACGAAACAAAGATGATTAATAGATAAAAAAATATTGTCATTTTCTTTTCCACAAACTGTGACACATAGAACGGATCTACTATTTCTCCTCGCTTAAAATAGTCGACATTGTTTCTACTACCCTATGTGCACTTTAAAATGCAAAAACTAAATTTTAAAAAATCACGAATAACTCCAACGCTATTTATACCGTCAACCATGATATTGAATGATTGACATTAAAAATGGCTATACACATCGCGTCATTTACCGGTAACTAAACCAAGTGTTGTAATATTCCTTGCGATGCATCGTTCCTTAAATTTTGCGCATGAATGTTTTGCTTAGTCTTGTTGTGTAGTTTCGAATGAAATTACTTACTGAATTAAAGTTGCTGTAACTTCTAAAGCTAAGTTAGGTAGTTATAGGCCTGTGAATCTGACATTCGTGATTTCTAAGTTTTTGAAAACTCTGATCAAAATAAATACCATAAAAGTTTTGGGGACTAATGTAACTTATAGGGGAAATTATTATTAGCGGATTGATGTTTTTGAGGTATTCTCCAAGGTTTAGTTTTAGGGTAAACGTTATGCGTTGACAACGATGAACATGTGAAACAACTTCAAGAGGATTTAGATCAGGTTTCTAAGGGGAAAACTAAAGTGGAGTATGCCGTTTAGGAGAAATGTTAAATGATTCTTTCATGAAAGTTATCATGCAATCTATTATTTAAAGGGACCAATCAGTAGCCAACCACAAACAGTTCTTGATTTACGAGTATGAATAAGCCAGCACTTAAATTTTAGGAAATTCCATTGAAAATGCTGGTGCTGGAGCCTATTCTAATATTTTCAGTATAAAATGCTCTATGGGAAAGTGCTGTGTTGATTTTGATGGTGAGATAGCTGCAATCTCATATGCGATTGACAAACTAAGAAATATCCATAAACAGAATGTTGTTTTTTTATTGATCCACAAGCAACTATCCTGTCTCTTATCAACTTAAACTATAACTAAAATGCTGTGGTTCACTCTTGCAGAATGAAACTATGCGAATTAGTTAAGACCAGGACTCGTGCTGCTCTTCAGTGGATTCCAAGCCACAGTGACATTTTTGGAAACGAACAAGCACTTGCTAAAGCTGCGTCTCTTATGACCCAACCTGAATATCCTTTACCGTTGCGTAATATTAAGAAAATTATCCACAATAAAATTAAAGACAACAGAACGTCTTTGTATGTTGATGCATTTGTGGCTAAGAAGTGGAAGCTATTACTTGACAAGAGTTTTAAAATCCCTAGCTCCTTGCCTAGGGCTTTTGGAGTCGCTTGTTTTCGAATGACAACTGGGCATGATTACCTACAAAAACATTTATACCGAATAGGAGCCACGAATTCAGCTTCTATCCCTTTGTGCCACAATGGCGATATGGATAATTACCACCTCAAGAACTGCCCTGAAGTTTTAAAGTTTTTAGCTGACAACTCTGTTGAGGCAAATGAAAGATTTTATACCTGTTTTTATACTTATGCATCGTATTACTGGGATTCTCATCGAATGCAGCAGAAATGCCGAAGACGGGCGTAGGATAAAAAAAATCTTGAATTTTATTAGGCAGTGCCGAGTAACAGAGATAACGTAATGCTAGGGTTTATTAATCCGAACTATTTCAAATAAGTCGGACGAATTTCCTTATTTTGCCTCTATATAGGAATATTGTTAGACCTCATTTGAAGAATGATGTTCAGCTTTGGTCTCTATGCATATTTCTATACATCTTCATACATTATAAGGGGCATGCTTCAGTTATTTAAATTTATTAAAATGGAATATGTTGATTGGCTACATTTTTGCACAGAATGCAGAACCAGATATCGTTGTTTTAAGCTTTTCAATTCCCATATTATTCTTGAAATAAGGAGAACATACTACTTCAGTAAGGTTGAAGGCATTTGATTAATTTACCTTTTTTCTTTGTTTATGGTTTTACAAAAAAGGCGACAGTTTTAAGAAAACTTTTGAACCGCTGCTAGTCGTTACTTTTGTATTTGATTTGGCTGTTGATAATGTTTCACGTAAAATTTCCGTGTTTACCCAACTCACTTACGTTAATCCAGGACAAGTGCTTTTATACGAGAAAAAAAAAGGTTCTTTAATTTTAAGAAGTCAACATGGAAATGCATGTCTTATATATCGAAACATATCATATTTCCGAGCTTATATTTGTGTGCAAATGTTACAGTTAATGATATATCAAGAAAAGTAAAAGGCCCGGAAATGAAAATGTCTTTTCTTTCTTTTGTAATAACTTTTTACGTTATAATACATTTATTTTAGACACTGGTAGAAAAATAATACTTTCGTTCCAAAGCCGGCTTCTTTTTTTCAATACCTTTTCTGCATCTACGAACACTTAAAAAATTTTCTTCCGTGTGCATAATTTTTATAAACGTTTTTTTAAATTCCTACTTGAAGTTTTTTTTTTTTTAATAACTTCGAGAAAGACAGAAAAACAGTTGCAAACGTTTTCGGTTATGAATAATGTTATTTCCTATTTTTATTTTCTTATTATCCATAACCGAACACTGCAGTGCTTGCATCGCTGCATTTTCTTAAAGTAAAAAGAGAAGAGAAAAGAATGAGAACTTAATTTAATAACCTCAGAAATGTAGTAGTTGCTTTTTTCTCTCGCTCTCTTCTGCAAGATAATTTGAAGCGGAGAAATTTCAAGCGTAGTTGTTTGGAAAGCGAAGCAAAAAGGAATTTATTTACACTTTTTGAAAATAGACATACGCTCGCAGTCCATTCTTAAAGATTGATGAAGTTCGAGATAGTAGAAATGGATTTTTAGATACTATTTAAATAAAATATTCTTATTATTTTTAACACAGAACATTAAAGGTTGGAAAATCATTTAACTTCCATTTTTATCTATGCGTAATTGACTCGAGAGGGAAACAGTTTCAACAAAATATAAATTTTGATATACATGCACTACATAAATGTGTGTGTATTTTTATATACATATGTATGTGCGTCGCATACCATATTTGCACTATTACATCCTTCGCATAAAAAGAATCATTAATGCTGTTATAAGCAATTGTTACAAATTATTAAAATAAAAAGAAGTTCCATCCAGAACTATATGAGCCTACTTTCTCGTATGCACCCCAACATCAAATTTATAATCTAGCTTTCTCTCGGTTTCTCATTTAGCATTAGTTCTTTATTATTTCAAATATTCCTTTTTCAACGGTTAATACACATTGATTCACTCATGTATTCCTTCTTTCACTTATTCATTCCTTCATTGCCTTATTCATTCATTCACTCTTTGATTTAATCATTCATTCATTCGAAAATATTCTTAAAATCCAGATCAAAAAGTTTCATGGGAAAATAGGCTCGTTTAGTTCTGGATGAACTGCGTAACTGTACATGGTCTACGTCATGATTCGAAAAAAAAAGTTTCTAAGGAAATCCCTCTGTTAGATCAGGATTTTAAACAGATAGCAATTTCCCCATAGGCGCTAGTGTTGATTTTTTCTTGAATTGTACAAAATTGAACAAAAATTGTTTAAATTAAAAAACTGTTTCATGTCCAGAGCTACTTTTAATAGGCTTGTTTAAAGGATGTTGGATCTCATGTCCAGGTTTTATATCAATTGCTTCATATTTCCTCATAGGCGCTAATTTGAACTGTTTGAACTACAAATTGCTCAAGTCAAGAAGATAAAATATGGATGTGAGATGCCCTCTCCAATATCTTTCAGATGCAGCAAAAAATATATTTCCTTCGAATTGGACAATTCCCTCAAAAGTTACAGGGGGGAGGGTGAGACAGACAGACACACCGACACACATTTTCCCCATCTCAAAACCCTACTTCCTTTTTTTTTTTTTTCAATCTTTCTTAGTTTAATTCCCATATTTTTGAATTTTCTTTATTTTTAAGGATATTGCTATGATACATTAAGCCTTTCTTCATTCTGGGGGACTTCAAACTTTTTCTTTTACAGGAAAGTTGGGTAAAAAGCGCTATTTTTAAAGACTAAAGGAGAAATTTAATTGATAAATTTAAGAATAAATAGATACAGTATGTTATTATTGAATTAACCACATTACATATATATATATATATAGGTCTTAAAAGTTATTTGTATGAAAATACGCAAAGTATGGGTCAGGCGCAAAAGCAGCACCATACTACATACTTTAATATATTTAGTTGTAGCAAAAATGATTAAACTGTTAATCTAAAGCATGTAAACTAACAACAAGGGCACATAAGGCTGTAATTAAGTGAATAAACAAGATATTACAAGATTCTTGTATATTCACATAATTATTTCCTTATGCCCTTGTTATTAGTTTACATGCCCTAGATTAACACTTTAATCGTGTTTGTTACAAATATATATATATATATATATATAAGTTTAAAATCTATTACGGGACTCTAATACATCATTACACTGTCTTGAAATTTTTCTATACATGCCTATTGACCAAGGTTATATATACTCAACTTGCAGTCCTTCCAACAATATTTTTTTTTGCTTCGTAAATCTGCAGCATTTGTTTATAAAGTAAACTTAACGGGAAGAGAGTAGTTTAATTCACATCATTCAAAACAATACGGAAGAATAGTTGATTTATTAGAAAACCCAAAGTCGCACTAAAAATCTTTTTTTTTTTTAAATGTTACATTACATATGAATATGAATGTGCAGATGAAAATATGCAGATATTTTCTCTCTTTTCAATAATATTTATATCCCAAGCCTTAGAAACACGACACAGCAGGCGCTCTCTAAGTTCTTTTCAGCAGTAAGCTCGGCAAATGTAGGTCATAAATCTTCGTGGAACAGGACCATTGGATCACCCGTGAACGAATAACGATATAGAACGTATGAGAAGCTTTCGACATTTATTATAATGGTATTTGGGGTTGGAAAAACCCAACAAATCGGTGCGTATGTCTGGAAGGGTTACTGTCTCATGGCAGTATTTTAAACTTTTTTTTAAGAATCTTGTCAGAGCAGGTTTAAATACTCTTTAGTCGAGTATGTTATTTTATTTATGACTATGGTTGCCGAACTAAAAAGAGATTACGCGTGAATCAAAGACTTTTTCTTTTTATGACAGTCCTCTACATTTCAAGAGTTTACAATGTAAAATTTAAGGGAAAAATTTGGGACAAATGTCGTTGGATATTTTTAACAAATACAGATGGTAGAACTGTCTAATACAGTATTTAATATACCATTGAAAAGGCAAAGCAACACATTTTTCTAAGCTATGAACAATACAGTTAAGCTCAGCTATGATTTTTACCTCCAAAAAAGATAATTATTTTGTTTCTTAATTTAGGTTTTTTTTTTTTTTTCAGTTTGCCATTCTTACTCGAAAAAATTCACGCCATGAAATGGCGTGTATTTTATAAAACTCATTTTAGATATTCATGTTATTTCATATTCATTTTTCTTTTGTAAAAAAAAGATTTCTTTACCCAGCCCTTCTGAACAAAAAAAAATAACAACCTTTACGTGTAAAATTCGCCCATTCTGAAATTCAAAAATCTTAATATGTAATCCTGATTTTCATTTTTATTATGCTCAATATACCCATAATGACTGTCAAGCTTTTAAAATACATTATACGTACATAAATCAAGCATTTATTTACTATATCTTTTCTTTTCATTGTGAAAACAACGTATTTTTAATCATCTCAAGATCTAAGTAAAAAATTGCATAAAATATTCAATTTTTATGCAGCTCAAAAAGAAACTAAATAATAATAATAATTATTATTATTATTACTATTGTGTAAAAACATCTTTTTCCCTTAATTGTATACAAAAATTATGAAAACGTATGTCCTTGTCAGTAAGCATGGTCCGCATAAGACAGCAAATGGGAAAATTAAATGAATTTTCGCCCAATGTTGCAAGTTCAAAATCTGTCCTAAGACGCTTGATTTTCGAGATGCAGAACATTGTCGGCTGTTTTTCGTGTCGTATAATTATGTGGCATAAATAAGACCCCTTGAGTGTCCATTTGGCCTGCATTCTCCCGGATAAATTAAATTCCCTGTGAAATTTTTCATCATCAGAACTTAGATATTCCCATCCAGTGGTAAACTGAGCGTCAAAATTCTCAATTAGTAATGGCATCAGCCATACACTAGACCCTATAAAATCGTAGACACCGCTTGGGGGCGTTGCAGAGGCACAAGGGCGGGAATCAGTCTGGCTCACGTGTTCTAGAGGAAAAGCCAATTTCTCTTAAGAAGGCGTTACTCCTGCTGATAAGTGAGCAACTCGAATTGGGGTCCTCTCGTTCGGTGCAATTTAACGCGCAGCAGAGTCCCATCTTGAAAACTTCGCGCCATGGGAAGAAATTAATTCAAAAACCGATAAGGCGAAGCGAGATAACACAGGAGGCACTAATTGGACGTCTAGTTTATGTGACCTGTTCACCCCTCAGTCACTCGCAAAGCGAAGGGAAAGCCCGCGTTTCTCCGTCTACGCATAGACGTATTAGTCTATGCGTACGATACGCATAGACACCAAACAATAGCAATTTGTTCCAACATGAAAGCCACTTTTGTTCTTTAACCACTATCGATAACAATCCCCCTAGTATTAACATTGCGTCAACTGTCCCCTGTTTCAATCGACCCCAGTCCCGCCTACTGAAAAAGCAATGGAATTCTCAAATATGTTACTTTAATCATTATAGTTAGCATTAATAAGTGAATTATTCGATGTAATCGTTACGTTCTGTTCTAACCACATTTCCGATAGGTGCCAGAAAACCTTACCTATTTATGCCTATTATTTTCGCTTCAGCGCAAGATATATCCTTCTACCTTCTAACATTTCAAAAACAGAATGAGTCGCATTTATTTTTGCTGAATCGAATTTAAAAAAACAATAAAACGAAGAAAGTGAAAACTAAATTATTTAAAGATAAAGGATACTTAAAGATGTATTATTTTTTCATTTTTAAAAATTTAAACCCGTATGCTTTTCTCCCCTCTTCTCAGAAAAAATGTTCTGCCACAATGTTTCGTACTACAAAAATACTTGAAAAAAAACAAAAAACAATTCTACCTTTTGCATAATTTTCATAAACGATTTTTAAAACTCCGGCGTTGGGTGTGTATTTTTTATTTTTTGCTTTGAATAAAAGCAAGACAAAACAGAAAGAAAAACAGTTGAGAACGGTTTCAGTTATGAATAAATTACATTTCTAGTTTTATCTCTCTGTTATCCATGATGAAACACTACAACGATCGCACCGTTGAATTTTTTTAAGTAAAAAAATCAAAGAAAATGAGAACTTAATTTAATAACCTCACAAGATGTAGTACTTCTTCTTCCTTCCTTCCTTTTTCTCCTGTGCAGGAAAACTTGGAAGCGGAGAAATTTCAAGAGTGGCTGTCTAGAACGCGAAGCAAAAAAAGTATTAAGGAATTTGTTTACACTTTTTGAAAATAGACATTTGCTTGCAGTTCGTTCTTAAAGATTAATGGAGTCATAGATATTATTCATCGTTTTAGAACAAATTTTAGGGAAAAATTTTGTGACAAAATAATTTAAGCAAAGATTTTAAAATGTTACCCTGTATATATATATATATAGTATAAAACAAAGTCGCTTGCCGTGTCTGTAAGCTGATATCTTTTAAACTACGCAACGGATTTGAATTCGGTTTTCATCAATAGATAGAGTGATTCAAGAGGACGAATCATAGACCCGTTAGAAAAAAACCGACCGGTAGTTCTTTTTTTATTCCAATTTTACGCAAATTTCCCCATAAATTCCCCAATATGCGGGTAACAAAAACCTTGTGCATGTTAATATAATATATCGATCGAAAGCGCAGAATTTTTTGTACAAGGTGAAATTTGTTCGACGTTTCTAAGTCAATAAGAACGTCAGTTATAAGCTTTTTAGTTCGATTTCTTAAGGCTTACCTTGACCCAAAAATGATAATTAGCAGTTTCCTCAACTCCGGGTGAATAGTGTTAGCTTAATTTCAATATAAAACTTATTTTTCAAAATAGTTCAGTTTAATAAAGATAAAACAATAATAAAGCATATTTTCGATTTAACGTTTTTCTCAAATTAGCAATAGGTTTTAAATTCGAGATTGAACTTGATAAAAGTTCCGTCTCCCCGATTTTACGATTTCCGCGATTAGCTATTTTAGCAATAGCATTTAAATAAATATCGCCTGGAAAAGTTTACGGACGTATAGTATTCTACTGACGTGTAGTATAAAGTTCAAATAACGTGGCGAATGACGACACGCTACAATTTGACTTTTTTAATTAGACGTTGGTGATAAACCGGCGATAAAGAATACTAACAAAATTGTGCATAAGTTTTTTAGGTATGGTTTATAGTATCATTTAATTATAAATATTGTCAAATACGATTTCACCTATATGGTACCGCTAGCGAAGCATTTCATTATGAAACTTATCTTTCGGTTAGCGAGACTACAGTTCACCATGCCTGGAAAATAAAATTAATATGATACTGCAATTTCATTCTTGCAATCAATCTAAGAACATCGCCAAGACTCATTTCAAATGAAAAGTAACGCAACAAATGGCACCGTGGTTCAACTTGGCAGTTTTAATTACCCTCTGGTGACAAATCTGACCCTACTGATGGAATTGTTCCTAAGTTTTCTGAATTGATCCTTCTACATGTTATATTACTTTTTCAAGCGTTGACAATGTCTAATGTTTTTTTTTTTTTTTTGACAAATAGACACACGATGTTTTTCAAACACTGCAGGCTTTATGCCGCAGGCAATTTTTTTATACACTTAGCAAGGACAGCGCCGTAGGCAACGTTTTTAAAATTCAGCCGGGCAACGCCGTGCGGGCACCGCTAGTATATATATATATATACATACAGTAAAACTTCTCTATAGCGGATACCAGTGGTACAGAAATATTTGTCCGTAATTGAGAGGTGTCCGTATTTTTTAGTTATAATACGAAGGAAATTAATTACGAAGGAATTAGCAAAAATACGAAATACAAGAAAAGTAGGAAATTGAGACCTATATATATACAGTAAAACTCCTCTATAGCGGATACCAGTGATACAGAAATATTTGTCCGTAATTTCGAGGTGCCCACAAAACATTGTTTCTCTTTTAAGCTAAATAATTTGCTGTCGGGGAATTAAAAACTGTCTGCCTAAATGGGGTGTCTACATTTGAGGAATGTCCGGTAAGGAGTTTTACTGTATATACATAACTGGATCAAAAGCATAAATTTTAAAACTAAATAAAATCTCAAAAAGCATTTTTATTGACGAGCACATAATTATCAAAGAACAAATGTATGTACTATAATAGAAAATTAAATTACCGTAATTATCGGTAAATAGCCCGCATCATTGTATATAGTCCGCAGGAAGAAAAATTCATTCTAAAAAAAAATTCATTCTAAAGTTCGGTGCATAACCCGCATTGTTGTATAACCCGCACCCCAGAAAAAAAAACATGGGATGCAACCCTAGAAAACAATGCATTCGCCTGTATCGCCCGAGCCCCAATCTCCTTTGGACCATTGTTTCGAAAGCTACGATTTATTTCTCTGCATTTTGTTTTGCAGGAAAACAGATTTCGATATTTTTAAACGGTAGTTGTCTTTTTAGTAATACTTTTTTTTTTTAATTTCATGTATTGCCCGCAGGTACTGAAGAAAAGTTTTTTTTTGTAGATAACCCGCGGGCTATACACAGATAATTACGGTAGTTAAAATGTAACTTCAGGAAAACGCATTTTCTCTCAACTTTTAAGTGGTTCCTTTATCTTTTATTTGTTTATTAGTATATTTATTGTGTTAGTACTGTATTGCATCATCTTATTATTAATTTTCATTAAAGAATGCATTTAATTTTATGTACAGCGTTAGAAGTCGTAAAAGAAACATACCGGTCCGCAGTTTTTTGACAGCGATCAGCCACTGGTCTAGGGGACCACTGCGTTTAATTTCGTGGTAGTCTGAATCGATTTTTAGTGGTCATGCACATGCGCACCACCAAGGGTTACAAAACACTATATCTAAATATACAGCCTCAAAATGTAATTTTGTTTCATTATTAAATTCTCAATTTAGCCCACTGGATTGTTGCTTTTTTCTAATAAAGTTACGTGTAGTTCTTATAGATTAGATACATAGATTTTTAGAAAAAAATATACCTTTTCTTTAGTGACTGCTATTTACCGTCAAAAGCTCAAAACATTTTCAGCTTTTGAAAAAAAGTGCCGCGTATAACCCCAAAACACGTGCCTCAAATAATTTGCAATTTTGTACTTTAATAACGTTGATGTATTCCTTTATTTACCATATGTTTCATGCTTTCCAAGGCTACTCTGTTTAGTTTGGAGCTTTTAATTGTGGTTAAACACATGTATTGTACTATTTTTCCCGAAATCTATCAAACTAGACTGTGGAAAAATATCACTTGCATAGTATTTACGATATTACCACAAAATAGGCTCCGAGGACAAAAATTACTTTCATAAACGTCACAGGGTTTGTACATGTTTTTAATTTCGAAATGAATAAGGATTGCTGCAATGATCTTCATTATGGATTTTTCCTCCAAGGGACTTGAAGAAGTTTTGAAAAAACGTAACACCAAAAAATTGTTTAGACGGCCATTTTCGGCGAGACACGTGTTTCGATGTTGAAAAACGGTTTTTTTTGTAAAATGATCGAAAATCTAATTAAAACACTAGACAAAACGGAGCTTAAAAACCAAATGAAATTTGAGCTGGGGTTAATACTTCATCAATTGATAACCAAAAGCAGTTTAATTCCTTTATGAATTTAAGTATTGTTGAAATATTAAGAAAGTCATTCTTAGTACTTACTGTTCAAAAAAATAAAGAAAGATAGAATGTAAAACCTTCCTACGAAGCAGATAAAAATATCGTATTATCAGGTTAAGGCATTTTAAATTCACTTTCTCCTCATTCATGTGCACCTTTATATATACATCGTAAGAATTTTACAATAAACATTGTTGTGATATTATTTCTACAGCTGTCCTCTCTGCCATACAAATGTTCCCCTTTGACCTTATTGTACTATGTCCGCCTTGCTCAACACTGCCCTCTTCCGATTTAAAAAAAAAATGCCTAATTATGTTTAATCAAAAATAAATTTTGGAATACTCGATTTCATCTTTGTTTCAAAGTATCTTACAATTTCAAACCTTATGATTAACAAAGCTTCGTTAACTATAAAGTAATCGTAACGTGTAATTACACTACTTTAAGTTCAGTGCTTTTTGATATAATTTAGTTTTTATAAACTCAACTGCTGTTATAAAGCGAAAAAATTTCAAAATTACTTAAATTTCCAGCAGAATATAAATATTTAAGAATAAGAGACATAAAAATGACGAAAAAAAGTTATTTTCTCCTAATGCTTTTCGTAATGTGCCAGGTCGTAGCGCAGACAAAATGACGCAAAGATTTAAACGCGATTTGCCCCGGAAGCTTACAGGGAAAACTCATTCATTTTTCCCCCTCCTTCGCTTCCTATTTTCATATCCCAAATGTCTGTCGAAACAAAATCCCTACTTTCTTTTTCCTTTTTCCCTGGTGCGTCCATAATGACGATGATTTTGCTGTTGTCCTTAATCTCTAAAAGTTTGGAGGAAAAAAAGAAGCATTATATTCAGAAGAGATGAAAGTTTGTTGCCATTATGCATTGTGAATGGAATCAAATGGAGAAGAATATTTTCTTCACAAAGGGGAAAAAGTGAGATTTCCAATTTATTTTTCACTTGTAAGAGCAGAGGCCAACTGTCGTTTTGTAATCTCTAGAATTTTAATCGATTTTCAATAGTTTAACTTGAATAGTTTTCTTTATATATTTAATTCTTTTTTCATCTTTAGATAATTTATTTCATTCTTCTGACAGCCTCGAGATTTCAGCTATTATATTTGGATTTTCACTCGCAGATGTAAGAGGATAAAAACTGAACGTAATGACATGTATTTCCAAAACTTTTCGCTTTGTAAAGAATGTAACAATTTTATAAAAAAACATGCAGGAATATTTACACACTAATAGTCGTTGTATTTTTGCATTTTTCTTTATGTAATCCCTTTATTTCTTGGAACCAAACACGTTCAATAAAATGCTCCAAATTGCGTATGGTATCAAAATCTGGGATTTTTTAAAATAGACTTAATAATTATATATTTCTTTGTAGAAAAGAGTGAAGACATGTGGGAACGGGGATGAGAATTTTTCTCACTCGTATTTTAAATATTTAGAAGCTCTATTTCAAGTGCTTTAAAACGTTTAATTAAACGTTTTAAAGCACATTGTATTTACAGAATGAGAAAAAAATTAATGTATTAACATCTTCCTTATATACATAAGTGTTTACCGGTATGTTTATTTACCTTTTTTATAAAACATTTTTTCTAGTAACTGAAATACTCAAAGTATGGTATGTTTTTTAACAAGACATTTCTTAGCTTTCTTTTTTTCTTTTCTTTTTTTTTTTTGCTTTTTAAACACACTTTTAAATAAAAGACAATACGAAACTGGAAGAAGAGAAATTTATGTGCAATGTAAATCATAGTTTGGTAACGTCACGACGCTTTGACATAAATATTTTTGTAGCAAATTGAAAGTTTCACCAAGCGACACTACCAAAATATATATCAAAATTGCCAAACGTTTCAATTGACGTACTCCAACGTCGTTGTTTCAAACATTATCAATATCTTTTCAAATCAAGGAAAAGATAAAACTCTTATTTATTTTGGCGACATGCTTAAATAAATTCGTTTAAAATGAGATACACTTAAGAAAGTACGCAAGGTTTATTCTGACATAAGGAGGTCACAGAAATAAATCTATCCATGTATCCACAACAAAATCAGCAGAATTTCTAGCCTTTACGATCGTTCCAATTCATATTTCAGTTCAATTGATTCGTTTAAGGATGGCCATCCATCCCGACATTTCTAAATCAAAATGCGCATCCTGCAGTATTAAAGAAGAAATACTCGTTGCCATTATTTGTAGGAAAGGATCCAAAAATACAGTGGCTTATTCTATCGGATGTTTCCGAATTTGCAACACGTTCGATTTGTTGTTAACTTGTAAGATGGTATACAAGCCAGCCTCGTTCAATAGACGGCCTCATGTATTATGGATACTATGCTGCATGTTATCCGTGCCGTTTAAATTCTGAATGTCCTCCATAGGAAATCGGATTTTGGGAGTCTTCTCTCCCCTACATCACTGTTGATTTTTAAGCGAGCTATCTGGCCACTACTCAGGATTTTGCCTATTTATTTATTTATTTTTTACTTATTTATGCATCACAGAGTGTTGCCAGAAATTTGAGAAACGAGTTTTGCCATTGCTTTTGTTTCGATTTGTACGATGTTTTTATTAATAGTCTTTGCATACGACATAAAACTAAGAACAAAAACGAACCCAGATACTTCGTTTTAATACACCCACCCACCCACCATACATATACGCACATACATGCGCACATATATATATGCACACGGTTCAACCATCAACCAAAGTGACCTTCCAAGAAGAATCCATTCATGTTCAAGGGAGGAGCTGTTGGTTTTTAGAACGTGCCGTTTTTGCTTCTTGTTAAAGTTCATTTAGCATACTTAATTTCTTCCGAAATGATGCTATGTGTCAATTTATAAATTTAGCTCCTTTCAACAAATAATAAAAGTAACCATTCTGATTCGCGTACTGATAAAGAGACAAAGAAACACTACGAGGCAGGATCGAAATAATATATTGAGTTATACACTTAACAGATACAGTACAACTGACTTCCCAAAGAACATGACAAACATTTATAACTTTGGGGGATTAACCTTCTGAGTCATAACAGAATTGATACCGGCTCATTGCCTTCAAGGCCAAGTATTGAGAGATCTCTTGCGAAACATAAATATAATTCAGATTAGGATGATGCAATATAATGCTAAGATTACAATATTCTAACACGTACTTCAGTGGTCGAACTGTACATGTATATATATATACATATATATATCATATACGGTTATGCTATAGTAATTGAAAAAGACGAAATATCAAATGCTTCGAAATGTGAAAACCAAGTTCTTCGATTAATAAACTCTTGAATCTTTTTTCTTTATATTTTATTTTTACAAAAACACTTAACATTTATTATTCATCAACAAAGACATTAGACGGAAAAACTAGGAAATTAAAGGGCAGTGAAGTGCGTTAAGAAAGTGATCCCGTTTGAATTTAAACACAAACCAAGAAAAACCAGCTATCCGAAACGAAATTGCATTTTGCATCGTCACAATAGGTCAAGTAATCCAGATTATCCGATCCGTCTGGAGTTTCGTTTAAGCAAAGAACACAATTATTTGATAAATTTAACTCACACCACCATAATTTAGATAGTGTCTTTCAACTTAGCTTCAGGTAAAAGGGGTTCACAATCTGACCAAAAGAGTAAAAGACATCATTTTATTAAATACTTTAATATATGGTCAAATTAAAAAAAATCAGTATTGTATTTATAAAAATTGTAACAAGGGGATCGCAACGTTCTTTATGTTTATTTTCAACTCTAACAGTGTCGCAATGCTAAATAAATTGAGAGACGATGTTAAGGGGGATATTTTTTGGCATTTTTAAATTAACTGTTTTTACTTTTTCTAATTAATCCTGTCGGATTTTACCATGGAGTAAAAAAGACAACTTCTCACAATATTTTTAAAAATGTTTTTAACAACATACCATCCAGTTTTCTCAGCAAATTTCTGTTTTACATCATTTTTTACAAAATAAGTTTTTCGTGCTCACAAAAAAAGTGTCTTATTTGTCACTTCTATTTTATACAGAGGCACTTTAAATTAGAGCTATATCGTATCCCCATTACGCTCAGAGTTCCCCTAGAGATGTATGTTGCTATATTTCTCCCCAAATATAAACCTTTAATATTTTAATCAGTATTTTTTTTTTTTGCATTTGAAAGTTTTTTTTTTTTATTTGAACAATTTTCATAAAATTTTGAAGATTGAAAAAATATTAATATCAGCGCCTATGGGGAAATATGAAGCAAAGTATATAAACTTTTGACACTGGACATAACGGAATTTTATCAGAACAAGTTTATCAGAACTCTCGGCGTGATAAACTTTTCGATTTGAACAATTTTAGTTTAATTTCGAACAGTTCAAAAAAAATCCTTTCAAAAAATGTTTCCCATCAAATAAAATCAATATAATCAATAAATCCAACTAGGCTAGCGCCTGTGGGAGAAAATGAAGCAAATCATGTATACTGTGGACATAAGATCCAAATCCCAATCTTATTGGAAGAAGCTCTCGACTTAAAATATTTGTTGATTTGAACAATTTTTGTTCAATTTCGAAATTTTATCATTAGCGCTTGTATAAATCCTGATCTAAGAGACGTATTTGCTTGAAAGAAACGGAAGAAGCTTATAACGTAGAACATAAAACAATGTCCATCCAGAACTAAACAAGCCTTTTTCCCCATGAAACGTTTTGATCTGGATTTATCAAAATGTGATGGGCTCCAAAATATTGCACATCGTAAAAAAAATTACCATATAAATGCATAAGAAATATATGAATAAATGATTACTGTATTTGAAATTACTCCTTTTTGTCAACCTTACAACCAAGTTCTAGCAAAATATTTTTATAAATAATATAATTGAAGCAAATCCAAAAGCAAGATTTACGTCAAGATAACAAACTGTCATAAATTCGATATCTCATTATCCGGAAGTCGAGGTCCTTCTGCTTTTTGACTCCGTCTAATGGCTATTTCCGGAAAGGCCGGACATAATCCATAATGGCAAAACTTCTGCGAATTGGCGTAGGACTAGGCTTTCAACTCAATTGCATGATGATTTAATCCTCTTTGAAATAGATTTCCTTTAATTTTGTAGTAATTTATTACGTATAATCTTAATGGAATGGTATATGCTTTTAAAATATACATTCTTATAGGGCGTACAATTAAATTCTTCAACGACAGAGCAATTTTTTAACATGAAGTACAATAAATGTGTTTAAATTTCGAAAGCATAGTAAAAATGAATGCATTAAAGTTGTTTTTGACATTATTTATGTGATCGATATTTTGTGATTTATTTTTACAAGTTAATGTGAAAATGGTTTCGAACGACTGCATTTACATTATTATTAAAAACTCTAGCAGTATATTGTTCAACGTTTCTTGTATTTTTTCATTCCCGTTCTATTTTTACTTTATAACACTAAAACAATAAAAAAAACATTCGTGCAAATGAAAAGGTCAAAAATTGTGCAGACATCGTAAAATAATAAAATATACTATAAAAATTAAAAGTAAGTGTTTAAAAATTACACTTAAATACATTTTCCCCCATATTCAGTTTTAATTTTAAGTTACCGTGAAATCGGGCTTCTTTCTTTGGCCTGTTATGTTCTCTGCTAGCCTTCATAAAGCAGTTTAAAACTAATTTCGACAGTTTCCAGCAAAACAGAGGGGAAAAGTATCCCGCAATCAGAGTAATAACATATTGAAAGATAGTAATGGCCCACATATAAAATGAAAAAGTTCGGGCCCAAGAAGGACCTCAGGGCCAAAGCATCCCGCTTTCACGGTACTTTAATATTTTTTCTCTCTTTAAAAAATTGTTTTTAATGTTTATCATGTTAGTCATAATTTCTCACAATTTTCTAGCATAAGATAGTCCTGAGACATCTCGATACCTTAAGAGAAAATGAGATATTAACATATCAAACACCATTAATGAGATTAGCTTAAAATTATCGTTAATGATATAAATGCAATAAAAAATATAAAAGCTAAATGTCCATTTATCCCTTTGAAAGATTTCGACATGTACCAACGGAGGGAAGACAGGTGCAATTCAGAACAATGTATTTTCTAAGAAATATGAATAGCTAGGCTTCTCAATGCCTTACCAGCCAGTCACTTGAAAATCTCCGAAACCCAAAAGCTATCAACATTTATTACCGTTATGTATGCCAACTTGCCAACCTTACACTTCAAGTGTAAAAAACTACGAAGAACGTACCTGATATACTTTTAATATTTAATTGTCTTCCCCAATCTCTTAATTTTGAAGAACTTCGATTCATAATGCACTACACACTTTGGATATTATAATACAATTGTATCCATGCGCGATACTAGGGTGCAGACCACGACTTTTAAAGGGGTTTTTCCTAAACATGTTGAGGTCTCCCAAGCGTCAAGATGTCCCTGAAATGACTTCTTACAAAATAGTTATGAATGTCGATGTGGAACATACTGTTGTTTTTTTTTAAATCATGAAAAAAATATAAATTTCGTATTTTTCATTAGAAACAATTTCACTGTTCAATATAAAGGCAGCGGCGTGTCTAGCATAGCTGTCACCCGGTGCGAAAATTTGTGGTGTCACCCCCACCCCCCGCCCCCTCAAAAAAAAAAAAAACATATGAAGAGCTCTTTATTTAAAAATGTATATTCAGTTTTAATTAAGCTTTTAAACTTTGATCCTTTTTACTCTAAAAACATCATTTAGTTTTATCCTTTCTGGGGCGGGGAAACTCATTCTCGTTCAAGAATCTCTATCAATTTTAATTAATTTCAATAAGAATAATAAATATTATACTATTAAATTAACTGCTTGTTACTACTCCAGTTTATGCTGTTTCAAGAAATGTTATTAAGACTATGTATTAAGAGAAAGTTTTACTGTATGTGTTGACATACCATGAAATATTTAGACATACGTACTCCTTTCGTTGTTAGATGGTCAACGTATGTAACATCATTAACGGCTGCTTTAATATTGATATCTCGTTTGTTCTTCTGAAAAAAAATTGTTCCATTCTAATTTTCATTAGCCAATACTTTAAAATTGGATAATGTATCAAATCAAAGTAATGTAGTTTAAAATTAGTTATTTTAATGCATGAGATCAAATAGTTGTTTTCAGTGCATTTAATACAACATTTAATTCAGCTCTAATAATGCAAAAATATTGGGTAGTTGGGCATTGTAACATACAAGAGCACGCGAAGCTCTACTATGTCATCCATCGCCTTTTATTCTCCTGCGTATTTCCGAACACAGGAGCCTTAATGAGAAATTTCCATCATTGCCAAGGAAGTCCATCTCCGAGCGGCTGGGACAACACCTCCGGGGATATGCCCTCTGCCCCCCCCCCCTCCTTCTCCTTCCTCGTGCACCAACTTCTGAGCAGCAAAGCATGAAACAGACGAAAGACTCCTCATCATTTTCCCCGAGAAATGAAAGTAGCAAGGGTGACCACTTCGGCGAAATTTAAGGAAAGAAGTTCGGGAGATAGTTGGCTATCTTCAAAGACTTGCGGATGAAATTAAATGGGGTAATAAGTGAAGACGGAAATAAGGCAAATTAACCTTCTTTGAGTATGGTGCTCCTAATTTTCTGATTTGTTCCTCGTACTTGTTTTTGAAGCTTACTCTCTGACGTGTTTATTTATTTGGAAACGGGGGAAAATGTTTCAGAGTGTAGTTGGAATCGGGAAGAATAAGAAGTATCGCATTTTTGTTTACTACTTCGAACTTAGAATTTTCTTTATTACAAAACTATAACAAAACATTTTTATCATAACACGTTTTTTGCTCGTTAATTGCCCATTTTTCAATTATGAATAAATACAGTTTTATACATTTGGGATTAAATATCATTTCGACGCAGTTCTTACACAAGTAAATGCAGTCATACGCAATGGATAAGTTCAGCAAATTGCTCAACAACGAATTGGAGTCGATAGTCTACTTCACACACTACCGCTTGAAAAGGACTATGAAAAAAATCTTCATTTGGGATGGCCTTTATATTTTCCAGTATATTTAAAGAGATGATTTTCAAACGAGGTCATTAACAACTATTCATTGTTTATTATCTATATAACCACGTCTAATACAACTGCATCAACAGTTTAAAATAAATTTCACAAAACAATTTTTCTATCTATTTATGCAGCATATTTTTGAATCCTAAAAACAACAAGAAGTTCCATCTAGAACTATACCTTACCTTCTTTCCCGTATATGCCAACTTCAAATTTATAATCTAGCTTTCAGTCTCTCTTTCTCATTTAGCTTTAGTTCTTAATTACTTCAAATATACTTTTTCAACAATTAATGCATATTCATTCACTCACTCATCATTTATTCACTTATTCATTTACTCATTCATGTATGTATTCATTCATTCTTTCACTCATTCATTCATTCAGAAATATCCTTAAAAATCCAGCTCAAGAAAACCATGGGAAAAAAGGCTCGCTTAGTTCTAGATGAATTTCACATATGTACATGTTCTACGTCATAAGATTATTCCGATAAAGTTTGTTTCAAGCAAATCCGTCAGTTAGATCAGGATTTATATAGGATTGAAATTTCCGTGTAGGCGCTATTGTTATTTCTTTTGTGAACTGTTCAAGTTGAACAAAAAATTTTTCCAGTGGAGAGTTTCTTCTAATAAGCTTGTTCAAAAGAACTTGGATGTTTACCCAGATGTCCTTCATTTTCGCCCATAGGCGCTGATGCTAAAATGTTTTGCACTGTTCAAAATAGAACGAAAAGGTGTTAAAATCAAAAAGTAACACATGTAAATGAGCTATCCTCGCAGAGATCTTTAAATGCAAAAACAAAACAAAAAAAAAACTTTCGAATCGGGCAATTCCTTTAAAACTTATTACGTTTGTGAGACAGACTGACAGACACACATTTTCAAAATCTCAAAACGCAACTTTCAGTTTTTTGAATTGTTTCACTAATTTTTGACTTATCTTTATTTTTAACGATATTTTTACGATGCATTAAACCTTCTTTCATTTTTATTTTATTTATTTATTTTTATTTTTATGGGAAAATAGGCAAAAAACAATTTCTCCTGTCATTTTTTATGCTTTTCTAATATATTATGAATTTGCACAAAATCAAATATTTAAAACAAATGCAATATGCAACTGAGTTTCTTATATAAAAGTAAATAAAATCAAAGTCTTAACATTGCAGATATTTCGTAGTTACATTGCAACTTATTTTTTTTTTCTTTTTTCTTACACCGTAAAAAAATGTACCGCTTATTGCTATTCGTGGCAACTTAGACTTAAGGGACACAAGTCTCAATATTATTACCACTTCAATCTGAACACTAAAATGAACAACTAATTGTAAGCAAATGTCAAATCGAAACATCGGTCGATAAATAAAGCTATTTTCTTAGTTTTGCTTTTATTTATTTATTTTGTTTTATTTCATTGTTATTATTATAACTTTTTTTATAGTGCTGGAAGCAAAGAATACAACAATACTATAACACAATATCATGCAATAATTGAAATTGTTTTTTTAATTTTTGTAAAATTTGTACAGATTATGGCTTTTTTTCAATAGCTTGATAGCAAATTTTTATTTTAACTATCCTGTGTTAGAGCACAAATCTCTTACTGTAGGAATGACAGCCAAGTCATTTCCAATTCCAGAGGATATGTCATCAGAATAATTAGAACGTAATTGCGATCGTGTTTAGTTTAATTAAAACTGGAACGGCGATACTGTGAAAATTTTATGAATGGATATGTAAAACGTTATTCAATTTCGTAGAGTCACTAAGTCAGAAAAGTTATTACATATTTTAACTCACTATACCAAACGAGATGTCCTGCGAACTTTCTTTTCTTTTCTTTATACATTACACAGAACGCTTTTGGTACAAATTTTTTTTGACAAAAACTGCCCCTTATTCAAACCAAAATATTTCTCAGTAATTAAAAAAATGAAATTTATTTCAGGCTTATGATGTTCCTAAATGTCTTTAATGTTTTTTTAATTTTCAAACTGATTCATATTTTTCTGCAAACAGAACTTCTTCAAACCAATCGCATTGTTAACATTGGTTTTCGTTCAGTTATTTATTTCTAATTGAAGTTTATGCTATATCGTACTGTTAGATACGAATAGGCTGTATTCGTATTGTTTGAAATTCCCACTACTTATTAACACTTCTAAAACTGATATTGTTTCTTGCTATACAAAATGTAGAAAGACGTGCTTACGAATATAATAGTTAGTAAAAGCGCCGTTAACAGAAAACCTTTGGGTAAGGTGAGTTTAGAAAAACAATTTTTAATAAAGAGAAATGTAATGAAGCACATCTTTATAAATTAACAGGAAACTTTTTTTTGGTTGAAAAGTTATTTGATTAAATATTTGTTCTATTTCGTATATCGACTTAGACTAAAGATAACTAAACTTTCTTATTAGTTTATTTCCGTCAACATTTAAAAAGTTAAATAATTGTCTTTTAGAATTACGATCATAGTTTCAGTATCATCTTAAAATATGGTTCATAGAAAGCAATGCATAAAAAGTGTTGTTACTTTATTTTTTTATTTATCTTTATCGGTCTGAATCCGAAAGTTATGATGGTGGGCATTTCCAAACAGTTAGAACTCATCTCAGAAATTTGTTCCTCCGACGTTAGTAAGCTTATATATTCGAAAAAATGAAAAGAAAAAAGAAAAAACAATAAAAGTGGTAAATAATAAGACATATTGCCTAATAAGTTTGAAATAAATAACTTTACATCGTTTTCATATTAACTAATTTTACAATTAAACAAAACAATATAAAATGAGTAACTATGTACCTTTATTTTAATGGAGGGAATTAAAATGTGTCAAATTGATGTTGCCTCTTTATTAGATACCTGACAAATAAAGATTCACTAAGTAAGACATTATGAAGATCACACTATGTACCATATAACACGAAATTGCTATCTCTGATATATCGATTTGCTATAGATAGAATCAACAATAGAAAAAACACATTGTCATTCTAACGTTGAACTTTTTTTCAACCAATTATAAGAGTAGTTACTTGTAAAAGGTGATGTCAATAAATAAATAAAAAAATTTTTTCCCTTTTCAAAGAACATGTGCCTGTCATAACTCTTGTGGCAATTTATTGCAAGATATAATATATATTTTTTGCAATGAAACAAAACAATATGAAATGAGTCACTATGTGCCTTTATTTAAATAGAGGGAATTAAAATGTGTCGAACTGATGTTGCCTCTTTATTAGATACCCGACCAATAAAGATTCACTAAGTAGGACATTAGGAAGATGACATTATATACAATATAACACGAAGCTGCTATCTCTGATATATCGAGTTGCTATTTCGAGTCAACAATAGAAAAACCACATTTTATTTCTATTGTTGACTCATTTCCAACAAATTATAAGAGTAGTTACTTGTAAAAGCTGAAGTCAATAAATAATAACTATCCTTACATTTCCAAAGAACATGTGTACGTCATAACTCTTGTGGCAATTTATTGCAAGATGTAATATGTATTTTTTTCAATAAAACAAAACTATAAAATGAGTAACTATGTACCTTTATTTAAATAGAGGGAATTAAAATGTGTCGAACTGATGTTGCCTCTTTATTAGATACCCGACAAATAAAGATTCACTAAGTAGGACATTAGGAAGATGACACTATATACAATATAACCCGAATTTGCTATCTCTGGTCGTGGCAAGCTTGACGTTAATGAGAAATTTCCATCATCGCCAAAGAGGTGTTACCGGGCCAACCTCTAATATATCAAGTCCCGCATCTCAAAGTATGTGAGGAACGCTGAAATATTCCCGGAAAAGTGAAATGTATCAAAGCCTGCGTACCGCCCCTCACATATTGCTCTTTTCGGAAGCTGCTTGGGCTGGTTTGCAGATAATTCGATTCCGGAAAATGCTGAGTACTTTTCACTATTGCATATACGTGAAGCGGGATGCGTTTTCTAGAATTTATAAGTATATTCTAAATTGAACATGACAAGAGTTTGCGAAACATTCCTAAAAATTTTCTGCTTAAAGATAGTGGAATTTTCACATCTCTTCATTAAGCGGAAGCTGCGGAAATGAAGTTTGAATTTATGGGAAGGAATAAAAATGTATCATTATATTTTCAGCATTTGCACGCTCGGAAAGTGAATAACATAGAGAGATGAACAAAATCTAAAAGGATTCCGTAGGTTACATTTGGATTTAAGTTCTGAATTCTGGTGAGTTGAGGGAAATATTATTTAGTTCTACATTTATTTTTCATTAGCTTAATGGGGACAAATGTTGTTATTTCATTTAAATTTTCGCTAAGATTCAAAAATTTACACTGGTAAAAACCATTTTAAATCATGGCAAAAAAGTTTTGAAAATTCGTTACTAATCTTACAACTAAAAGTCTGAATGCCAGTCTGTTTATTTGTCCCTTTTTACAGGCTCAATAATTCAAACAAGATTTAGTATTAAAGTTAAGTTAGGCCCTGGAAAGAGTTAATATAAAGAGCCAGAAGAGTTAAAATAAAGAGCTTTTGAAAAATTTAAAAAGTTTGACATAATATTCTGCTGTTTTACTTATATATTTGTTTATTTATTTAAAATTTCTATTTTCAGAAGTCTTGGATATAAGAGATAAAAGAATTCTGCAACTTTTTTTTAGCTTGCACTGTTTTAAAGGCGAGAAAAACTACGCCAAATTAAAGTTGTATAAAGTTCCTTTGATGCAGCAAGAAGCAAAGGGCTGAAGGGGCAAAGCAAAGACATAGATTGAAACAAGAGTAGAAGCTTTCATTTAATATTCTTTCTAAATCTCACTACTGGATAGTGATACCAATTACCAGCGATCCTTAACGCCAATACATATTAGTATTTCTACTATCAGTTCCATTAGTTATCTTCAATTTTCGTTTATCTCACTTACACTCATTTGTTTCCGGTAGTACCATATAACGATACGAAGCCTTAGAATATGTAAAATACGTTATGAATTACAATCCAAGATTTAAACATCCTAAAATAAAATATCGCAGAAAACAATTATCAAAGAGTACTTAAAAAGGATGAAATTGAAAGTTATTTTGAAGTTTCAAAACAAGTGCACGATTTCGTTGTCATAATAATAACAAACTTCATCAATAAGTAAAATGTTTCAACAATGGTTGTAACCGTAAAATATAAATCAGGAATTAATGCCGCTAATTAGTATCTTATGATAGATATTTGAAATGTCTTTATAGTGTACTTGTTCATTAAAACAAAATTTTGGAAGCAATAAATTTGAGGGATTCTTGGTTGTAAATTATTGAACTTGATTAGCGACATTCTCCGCTGTTTATCGATCTATAGATTTGTTGTTGTTGTTACTGCTGTCGTATACTTGGGCGAAGCGAGGAAGAATGTGTGCGCCGTTCCCAAGTCTAACGGGTACATGAGTCCGACTTCCGGCCCTCTGAGAGGTCTCTTAACTTTTGAACCAGCCCCCAGATCAGAGACCGTCATCTGGGAGTTGGCACTCCCAGAGGTATCGTTTCACTTGGAGGAAATTGGAGCCATGACGGATTTGACGTGCACCAACTCGAGAGATTGTCACCCTCCCAAACCACTGACCTCAGTCAATGTTGCTTCACTTTCCGTTTTCTGTGGGAACCGAGCTTCTACTGACTGGTAAACTGCGGGACGATTTATAGATTTCCAAGATATAGCAGTGTAATGTATAAGCATTACATTCGAAAAAATATTTTTATCTTTATTTTAAAAGTGCTGTGGGAGAAAAATAAAGTCATTATCCCAACTAGGTTTCGCTTTGCCGTCACGTTGTCTTTTAACTACTTCAAATCCTTCGTAAGAGGAAAAAAATGTCTGACCTGTCGACATTTGCACTAGTTTAGCGATACATTTGTTCTTGATTTTCTTTGAACTAAAAATTTCCCAAAATGATGAGGAATAATCACCAATTTCATCATTTACGTAGTTCTTGCTTCGGTTACAATAATGACGTTGCTTTTATGTCTCCTGTTGTTCTAGATTACCATTCATTTGAATGGGGTGCAATTTTCCGCCAAGAGTGGAAACAGTCCGACAAAACCTGGATATCAAAAGTCACGTTCTCCAATTAAAAAAATATTTCTAAGCACGAATTATTTCTAAGTAATAGGAAGTAAGGTGAATTTTACAATAAATTTATATTTAAATGGAAATAAACGAGTTGAAACAGAGGCCGTTCACATTCTTTTAGTCAAAGATGACTTGAAGCAAAAATTAAGTTGCATACCGATCAAATTAAATTGTGTTAACAATTCTGTACAATTTCCAACGACAAACATAATACTTTTTTCTTTTTTTACAGTAGCAATTATTCATTCAGTATTTTTTCCGGAAAATAACATAAAAAACATATAAACGATTCCTATGATCTTACAGCAAAATTGTGTGTAAAAATATTACTTCAGTAGAATTCACAACTTGAATAAAGACTTGTGACTTCGAATTAAAAACATTCCACCACCATTCCAAAATAAATTTAAAAAAAAAAAAATGCGACGCGATAAAACATTTTCTTAATTTTTAGTACTTTGCAGAAATAATAGCTGGCAAAAAAGTAATAGAATTTAAAACAATGACGAGTTTTAGAGACTACAAAAATATATTTTAACTGGGCGATAAAAGATTCATTTAAACAAAATAATACCATCGAAACTGCTATCCCAATGAATAAATGATTTGATTAGCAATACTTATCAGTATTGTGTCGTAAGCAAAAATTCACGTTTAATTTTAAAAACTTCAACTCATTCTTCGCAATCAGAATAAAGTCGTTTCTGTTTATCTCAACAACTCGGCAAGATGAAGAACACTCCTTTTATGATCTTGAAGAGTCGGGTCTTGAGGAGATAATTCGATTTCGTGTCGCCCCGAGTACTTAAGCGGTTTTCGTTTCTACCAAAGTCGAATCTTCTTGGAGGAAGCGCTCGCTGGCGGCGATTTACTGACTTCGACTAAAATGGTTACGACACCAATTTGTGAACCCAGCGTGTCGTGTTACCCCGCAAAAAGGCAATGAATTTACCAAAGGAAACATGAGTCCTCATTAGCCAGAGTTTTCAGGGAGTTCAGAATTTAACGGTTTGTTTGGAGGAGGAGGGCTTTCTGGCTATCCTGTTTGCCCACTTGCAGAAACGACTTTTGCGTCTTCGAATTCCCTGCCATTTCGACAGAGCAAATGAAATCATTATTTGCTGAAATTAAAGATTTTGCGTTTTGCAAAACTTTCCTAATTGCCCCTTAGGATGGTTGACTTGATACTTTCGAAAAATAATCTTTCGAATAAAGATATATGTTTTCCCAATTCGGACTGAAAACAGCGCTTTTTCTTAGGTTTTCTATGTAAATCTGTGATTAAAAGAAAACAGTTTTATATTTTTGTTATAATGGTCATTCATTTGGACATGATCTCATTTTTTCTTATTATAGTACTATAAATGTATACAGTACAAACCCTCTTTAACGGACATCTGGGTGTCCGTTAGGAAGAATTCATCTGTATACATAAAAAGAAGAACATATATGCCGTATAACACACACATATTGCTTGCAATTGAAATCCAAGAGTTTTAAGCATCCAGATGTCTCATAAAATTTTGCAGTCAATAAAAGCACGTAAAATAAATAGAGGAAAAGTTTTACTTTTTAAATTATATTGTGCTACTAGTACTAATATTCGTTATCATACAACTCAGTGTGAAATAGTTTCTTACAACCAAAAACTATAATCATCATCATCACTGAAAGAAATCCAAACGCAACTATAGAAGAACTAGTTGACACGTGCGGATAAGTTTTGGTAAAGTGGTTTTTGGGTTTAATGTTTTGGTTAAGTTGAAGGATCCTCTAAAATTTCTTTATCATAAGTTACGTTTATTATGACGGAAGTGCATTTAAAAAAAGAAATATTTAATCGCTGTTGCTTCAAGTGGATGTCCGATTCCACATTTAAAGAATCCTATTCGATAGACGCATCCGTTAAAGGACCTATTCTTAGATGATTTTAAATCTCAAATTTAAGAAAAGCGGTACATTTTTAGACCGTGGGTCTATTTTTCGTCATTAGCTACCACGATAAGCTTTAAAATGAGGGGTAAATCATGGAATTTGATAAAAGAATAAGGAAGATCTCGCGGGCCGACAGAAGAACAGGCTAGAGAAGCAATATATAAGATACTTTGACGCTCGATGTGTTTTTCTTTAAATCGTAGTACTTGATATCAATAAATGAACATTGAACACATTTTATTTTCACTGCGTAAATCAGCCTTAAACTTATGCAAATTTTATTTTTAGTTATGAGGTATTAATAACAAACTTTTATCTGTAAAGAGGGAAAATAAAGTCCAGGGAAAGAAAAAGAAAGGGAAATGGAAATACAACAATTAACAAGTGCCACAACATAATTATGCTGATTAAAACATATCAGAACGTAAGGTTATATGTTATGAAACGATTTTTAAAAACTCTCAAGGTTGTCTAGAATCCTTTTAATGTACTTTTTAGATAAAACATTAATATATAAGCATGTAAATATATAATTATTTTTGTTAGTAAGAACTTGGTAATCTATGACAGCCTCATAAACTGGAAAGAATAATAGTTAAATATTTGTCCAACAATTGTTACAATACTCATTTCATAATTATTTACGTGAAAAAATTTTCAGAAGAATTATCTAATACGCATTAGTACAAGTTTTCCTGCACAGAATAAAACTATTACAGTTGATGAGAATTAAAAGGAGGAAGCGCCGGAAATTGATCCATCGATGACTGCAAAGCACTGACCCTTGGCGTTCATCTGAGCTAGTTAGATGAATTCGCTAACTTAATGAAATGATAAAAGTTTGCTGTGTCCCAAATTACAGATAATGGATATAGGTAAAACTAGATTTCAAATTACATGACAATACTGAATTACGTTGATTTCATTTATTTTTTCTATTTCTCTGATTTCCATTATCTCTGTTTTAACAACAATATTATTCATTTCATCGATTTTAACAATTAAAAGTTTAAATGATGAGGAAAAAGACATTTAATGCTTTACTTGTTCTTCATAACAATGTGATTTGAATTATTTTATTTTACAGCTCTACCATCAACCAAAGCAGAGTAGAATCAATGCATGTTAAAGGGAGGAACTACTAGTAAAAGGAATGTGCCGTTTTTGTTCTCGTTCTAATTTGTTTAGCGATATGTGATTTCTTCCAACTGATGCTATGTGCCAGTTTATAAATTTAGTTGCTTTCAACAAACATGTAAGCAAACATTCTGATTCGCGTACATATAAACACACTTGCAAAATGAACGTCCCTAAAACTAGAACGGATTCTTTCTTTCGTGCCATGCGCAGACGCGTCAAAATGTAAAAATTTCGTGGTCCACTAAATTGATTTTGAATTCTAATTAAAATTAGTGCTAGGGGAAAAAATTTACTATCATACAGATGATTTTTAATACTTTATTTACTGCAGGCAAATCGTACATTGCAAAATTCGAAGGCTTACGTTCAAGCATACTGGCGCTTTTATTTACCGTATTCAAAGGCTTAAAAATTAGCTTTGACTTTCTTGATTTTGGGCAAAGATGCTATCATCCACGTGTTATTAAATTTAAAGACATTGCTTCGTTTAAAAATGGCATGCAGGAGAGAAAAGAGAATATTAATAAGTAACGTTTATTCTGCAGGAAAGGGTTGATTACAGAGACTTAGCTAAGAAAGCATGAGATGTATGGGCACTGTTTGAAAGTGTAGACTCCTGGTGAAATTTATTAAAAATGCAAGTAACATGAGCATATATTTCAGTTAAATACAAGTTCTAAATTATACACAAGCTCATAAGTATTACTCCAAGAGGAGGTTCTTATAAATAGAATTTCAGTTATATTGAGAATATGATTAAAACCTTTCTTGTCTTTGGGATAAAAATCATTTTTTTGTATCTTTAGCCAATGTTTCACAGTTGCTTTGGCGGTTTGATTTACAAATAGCGTGTGATAGCTTGTGCATAATTATACAAAGCCAATTCTGTGCACATTTATTACGTAATTTGAAAAACGCTTTTTATATCATAAGAGCTTAAGAAACAAATCTTTACAAGAAACGAGGAATGATATTAATTAGGACTTGAGTTAAGAAACGAGATAATTATTTCCCTCGAACAACAAGAAATTTGGCCTGGGCCCAAAACAGGAAATATTTATTACGTCTTCTAACCATGAAACCTGATATCTTTATAGTTATTATTATTTTTTCGTTAATTAGCATTAACAACATTTTGTAGGAATTTTTTTAAGAACAAAAGCACATACATTAGCATTAACTAATTGATTCTGATCACTTTATGACAAAAATAAAATAAATAAATAAAAGATCTACAACTTTGATAATTTCTACATAGTAAATATCCACTACATTTGGAACTGAGCAGAGATGCATTACTAAATTATTTACTTTGGAAGTAAAGCATACAAATTATAATAATAAATCAAAACTTGAAGATTTTATTCCCGCTTAGTGGCATTCGAAAATAAAATTGATTTCCTGTAAAACCATATTCCCATTTTGATATTTTGGAAATTATACAACTAAGACAGCAAAACTTAAAATCTCAACATATAGCTTTTTTTCGTATTTATGTTCTTTTGCACTAAAAAATAAATTAAACCTAATTAAATCTTTATCATCCGTTCTTTAACGTTGTGTGCTGTGAAAACATATACTTTCTTTTCATAGAAATGCATTCATAAATTGAAAAAAAAAAAAAAAAAAAAAACGGGATAAAAACTTTTTGCAGTTGTTCATTGACTCTTACCCAAAATTTAAAAGTTTCTTTTTTTAAGTTAAAGTAATCAATATTACTTTTAGAACACCTTAAAAAACATGTGTACTCCTTTGCATCAGTTTTCTACAATCTTTCTAAGATTTCAAATGCTATTATAACAAGAAGTTCCGTCTAGAACTATACGAGCCTACTTTCCCGTATACACCGAATTCAAATTTATAATCTAGCTATCTCTCTCTCTCTGTCTTTCTCAATTAGCTTTAGTTCTTAATTGCTTCAAATATACCTTTTTCAACGGTTAATACATATTCATTCAATCATTTATTTATTAAGTCATTCATGTATTTATTCACTCATTTATTCATTCATTCTTTTGCTTATTCATTTAATCATTCATTAATTCAAAAATATTTTTGAAAATCCCGATCAAAAAATTTTATAGGAAAATAGGCTCGTTAGTTCTGGATGAATTTTCTGTTTATTTGTACATGTTCTACGTCATAAGAGCTTTCCGATAAAGTTTGTTCCAAGCAAATCGGTCCGTTAGATCAGGAATTATATAGAATTGAATTTCCCCGTAGGCGGTATGTTATTTTTTTTGAACTGTTCAAAAATGAACAAAAATTGTTCAAATCAATATTTCACGCTAAGAACTTCCTCCAGGGAGCTTGTTCATGCGAACTTCGATCTTGTACCCAGAGTTTACATAATTTGCTTCATTTTCACATATAGGTGCTAATGCTAAATTTTTTTGAACTGTTTAAAATTGAACAAAAAATTGTTTAAATCAAAAAGTAAAATATGGAAATGAGATGTCCTCGCCGAGGTCTTTAGAATACAAAAAGAATTTTTCGAATCGGACAATTCGTTCACAAGTTATTAGGGGGGGGACAGACCGACAGACAGACAGACCGACAGACCGACAGACCGACAGACACACTTTTTCCCCATCTCAAAACCCTACTTTCAAATTTTTTATTTTTCAATCTTTATTTAATTACTTAGTTTATTTTTGACTTTTCTTGATTTTTAACGATATTTTCACGATACATTAAGCCTTCTTTCCTGCTTTATTATTATTTTTTTAACTTTTACGGGGAAGTATGCTAAAAACTGAATCATTGCAAGAAATTCATTTATTTTCTCTTCGCAAATGGTATGTACATTGTAGTTTATAATCCCACCCACCTCATCAAAACCCCCTACAAAAAGAATGCAGTAAAACCCCGCTATTGCGGACACCAGTGGAACAAAAATATTTATAATAGAGGGGGTCTTTTTTTGGGGGGGGGGAATCAATGCTTTTCTGGTGGGATATTAAAAACTGTCCGCGTGAGAGGAGTGTCCGTATTTGAGAGATGTCCGTTGGGAGTAGTTTTACTGGTAAGGCGCAGGTCTCGTACGCCCAAGATCGCAGGTTCGAACCTGGCCCAAGTCGGTGGATTTTCAAGATGCAGAAAATCGTCTGCGCCCATGTCGCATGATTGTGCGGCATGTTAAAGATCCCTTGAGTCTCCGTTTGGCTTGGATATCCTCGGCTAAATTAAATACCTAGTGCAATTCGCATCAAATGAGATCTCAGGTGCCACCATCTAGGGGAAACTGAGCGTCCAAATTGTCGAGGCAATGGAATCCACCGACAGTGGTGCGACTTGAAAAAATACATGCCGATTTACCGGGGTACGCACTGGGTCTGCAAAGGTTAATGACCATACGCAGCCTCATTAGAAGGGAAAAAAATCTACATTTTTATTGGTTTCACAGTTCTACCATCAACTAAAGAAATCTGATTGGGAAAGTGCCATGTTCAAGAGAAGAACTGCTGGTATGAGGCAAGTGCTGTTTTTGTTCTCGTTCTAGTTCGTTTAGCATACCTGATTTTTCCGAACTGATACTATATGCACAGTTTATAAATTTAATTTATTTCAACAAACGGAGAACAAGTATTCTGATTCGCGTACTAAATAAACGCAACTTCCTACGAACTTCCCCTCGAACGCTTCTGCCATTCGCAGAAGCGTCCAAATATCGAAATTCCGGGGTCAAACTCTAACAGTTGTCACACTCAGATGGTGAAGGTATTATAATTATTAAAAATACATTTTATGATTCACTAGCTTTACGCAGTTGTGGAGCTTTTTGAATGTTTTCTTAATGGCATTGTAAAATAAAATACCTTGATTATAATGCTTAACTCGAAGGGCAAAATTCGTTAACTGAATATTTTTGATAATCTGTATACAAACATTAGAAATAATCTGTGTGTAATGTAACTGCACTTACCATTCATATAGAAAAGCTTACATTATTCATTTTTTAAACTTGATTTGATTTTGAATGTTATTCTTTATTTTCTTTCAAATGATATAACTTAACTTCAGGAACACTTACCTGTAATAGAAGAAAAAATACTTATTAACCACGTAAATTGAAAGAAACATAACCATAATAAAACCTTTTTTTATATTTACGGACACGTGTTATACTTATTAGAAGTTAAATTAAAGTAAAAACCCCTGAAATGTGGACATTCCTAATAGGCAGAATGTTTTTCATTCCCTAGAAACAAATCATTGAGCCAAAAAAAAAAAAAATATTCCTATTTTCCCCGACACCCCTCTATTACGTACAAATACTTTTGTCCCAATAGTGTTCACAATACAGGAGTTTAATTGTATCTTGCTTAAAACATTACTTCTTAAAAATATCAAGTGCAAAGTAAGGTTTTTCTAGCTAAATTCATTTATGAGTGCTTTACATATTGGAAATTATTTTAAATAACCCAGTTTTTGCGTGTCGCCTTAAATCTCAGAATCATGTAAACTCTCAAAGTTTACAATACACACATGATCGTGGCACCAACTTCAGGGCCATAATCTAACAGTAAATACAATATTTTAAAAAATACAGTTAATACCTTAACACGAATCCCGAAGTTACATTAGGTATTACGAGAAAAGAAGATGTAAAGTAATCTTTGTAATAGTTTGCCTAACACTCTACAAGACACTGTCTGCTGGAAGTTTTCCTAGTATTCTCCTAAGCAACAACTAAATGTCCGGGAGCCCCTCTTTGATGTTACGGAAACCAGAGCAGTCCCCTAAGGTAGTCTGAACTCATAAATATGAAACGAAAACAATTTCACTACGTGGAATTTAGTAGAGGGATTTAATTTTTCAGAGCACATATATACCTCACTGCTAAAAGAAGTGCACTGAAAAGTCCATACAAGTGATTAATTTTCAGTAGTTTTATTAGCTTTTAAAACAACAATAATGTGATTTAAAAAAAACCCTTACTTTTCAGAAAATATTTACTTTGAAGCGAAACTCCTTTATAAGTTAAATTCCCCAAAAGGTTCTCGGGTGGTAAAATCTTTTAATAAATCCCGAACTCTGAAACTAAATATCTCCATCAATTTTTTTCGGCACATTAGTACACGTTTTTTCTCAAAAAATTAAGGGTCACGGGGAAGAACGATCATAGTACAAAGCACAAACATTTTCAGTATTACATATTTTAAGTTTAAAATCGATTTAGTAGCGTAAAAACAGTTATAAAAATGTTCTTAATGCGTTTTATGTTGTAATACATTATTTATTACGCATTCATAGATAAAAAAAAGCATACTTAATATACTGAACATGAAACATTAATTTCAAAACAAAAAGGCGTCATGATTGTTTTCGACATAAATCCCATGCAAAAAGTTTGTCTAAGTTTCAAAACTTCTTTGGCCCATTCAATGACAGTAAAAAGAAAGGCTCTCAGCTTTGAATCACGTCGTTTAATTCTACATGTTGTCTTCTTTTTTTCCACATAATTTATACGCTAGCCCCATCTATACTGACTGTTTCACTAAAATCACTCATCTCGATGCAAGTGTGAAATAAAAAGAGGTTAGGTTAAGGTTATCTGTTCGTAGTCAAAATGTCAACAAAAAAACATAAATCAAAGAAAACACAGATGACATAAATTAGATTTAGGAAAAGAGCGAAGTGGACCTTGATCTCTGCCCACCGAAGCATGAACGACTCTGATCGTTCTTGCCCGTTATCCCCAATAATTTCCCTGTTTTAACTCAGTGGCTATGATTTTTCTTGTCTGAATAATATTACAGTTATATAATGTCTATAATATTCTACCAGTTCCCATGTTAAACAGAGTTCGGCAAAAGCAAAAAATAGACTTTGATCCTTCTTCCCTGTGACCCTTCAATTATTTAATTGAATTAACTTCATTATTTAGTTATGATTGATGATTTATTTTGTAATCTACTTTGTCTAAAAATCAATTTACTTCCAAATAGTTGAGTATGGTTAAATATAAAGTTAAATATGTATATTGTACTTCCTTTCGCGTAAAAGCTAGTTTTATTGTCTAATAGCATGTTGACGAAAATACCATTGAAGTACTAAATGACAGAAGTTGAAGCAATGTATATTTTCATGTAAAAGATCATCTTAACATAGCATGCAAAAAATTATGCTTACTCACAGTTTTACATAACCATTTCTTTGCCGCTTTAAATAACTCATAAAGACACATATTTATTCTTTTAATGCTTTTATAATCTTCAGCATTACAACACCGTTATTTCTTCGATGGTTTATTTATATCAACCTATACTTCATCATTACTCTTCCATATATTCTTCAACAACATAATAAAACTGACCGGAGCACAAGGAATATAAATCTTGAGCAGGCTGAGTTTATTTTTCTCGGAAAATGCAAAAATAAACATAACATCCTGCTGCATATAATATATATCCATTTTTCCTTTACTGACCAAACTTACTTTGAAAGATTGTAGATGGAGTGGGCAAAAAGAAAGGATTCTTTGCTTCAGTTCTTCCGCTATGTTGTACTTTCTTTTTCTTTCTTTTTTTTTTTCGTTCGCAAAAACTGTTTGGAAAAATCCCAACTCATAGCTTTATTTTTAGCTTCCGGGAGGAAGATTGGCGTAGATCCACTGAAAAATAGAATCCAAGTTTTGGGACAGTCTTTAAATTAGACCACTGATGTGCCACGATATACAAATGGAACATTTTCGGACTTTCGGCAAAATGGTGTGTTTGTTTTGTAGTGATTCGTCAGCAAAGAGCCACCCTGGAGGTTTCTATCTTTCACAAAATAGCAACTCATGTTATGCTCATTTTTGAATACAGGTGGTGGTGAATAGCTGATGGTACAGTATGAAAATGAAATATCAGAAAGCAGAAATTTGATTTCACCGGAAGGCTGATAAAACGTAAAAGTACACCTTTTTATATAAAAATAAAATAGGAATACACATTTTTTTTTCAAATTGTACTTGTGTATTGAAATTTATATAATGTTAAATGTTATTGGGAGCATCAAATCTTGAAATTGATAATGAGCTTTTAAAGAGAATCCTCAAGAACCACCGGTCATCATTTTTTTTTATCGAGCCTACATAAAATTACACAATGTATTAGATGTATAATTTAGTATACATTAGTGTACATGATTGTTAAAACAATAGAATCACTTAAAATAAATATACTAAATGCTAAGAAGAAAACTCTGCAACATTTTTCACAATATAATATTTAATAATAAAGAAAAATTGAACAGTAAGGATTTCGGCTTCCAAGTGGATTTAAAATAAAAAGAGAAACTGAAAAACAGTACAAATGCATACATTTCGAGAAACATTTTTTTTATAAATGTATCAAAGTTTACAATGATTTGAAATATATATATTAATAGTAACAATAATAATAAAAGTTAATATTAAATATTCAAATATATTTTTATATTGATGTTCATGGGTGATGTAATCATACCTTAATTCCCTAACCTCCAAGCCTAAATCTAGATTTTAAGAGTAATAAAAGGTTTTAAATCCCATAAAAAAATCTCATTGAAAAACGTTTCTGCCTAAAATGCGATTTAAATTCTATAAGAGAATCAGACATTTAGAATTATTGGATTCGAAGTTACGATCTGAGGTTTTCCCTCACCTAGCATTACATCAGTAAAATCAACATTTTATATGTGCTTTAGTTGAAGCCATAAATATATATCACCCTAATTATCAGCAATATTCTCCAGAAAGATTAATTCTTCAGTTTCATCAATATATTTTTATAATATTTCTAGTTATTTTTAGGAGAGAAACTAATGGACTTGCCTTCTATTTACAAAATAACTCCAAAGTTGTTTGATTCAACTCCAAGCTATAATCATACAAAAATTAAACTTGTGACAATGTGTATTATATGCAGGGGAAACTGAGTGTCCAAATTCTCAGAGTAGTAATGGCATCCACCGACAGTGGTGCTATTTGAAAGTATGTATGCCGATTACCGGGGAGTGCACTAGGTCTGCAAAATGGTTAGCTCCAAATGCAGCCCTATTTTAAACAACAGCAACAACGTTTATTATAAGCTATCAATGCAAAGCCGAAAAGCTAACAATACAACGATGTGTACTGATCTGTAAAATTTCTTTTTTAAAAATGTAATTTGCAGCTTATCTCGTTTCCAACATTTGCATCAATTTTAAATATTAAAACTTAATTTCATATTTACATAATAAATGCCTCTTTCTGATAAAGGATAAATAGCAAAACTTAATACCAGATTTACAGAATAAATACCATTTTCTAATAACGAGTAAAAGAAAAATAGCAAAACTTGTTGCCAGATTTACAGAATAAATGCCTCTTTCTGATAAAGGATAAATAGCAAAACCAGAAAATGATAAGCCAGAAAAAATACCATTTTCTGATAATGAGTAAAAGATAAATAGCAAAACTTGATGCCAGATTTACAGAATAAATGCCATTTTCTGACAAAAGTAACCATTCAAGATTAAACACTGTACAACAAAAGCTCATGGAAAAAAAAAGCTACAAAAATCTTCTGATACAATGACTTTTCCATAATTTCCACTTTGGGATTAAAATAGTAGTCGAACAAATGTGCAAGATATTAAAAACTATTTTCTCTTCTGAAAGAAGTGCGCACTGCTCTCAAACACATGTATGTGGTTTGTTTTTTACTTCTTTACAAATATTATTGACATTTGTCGAAATTGAAGCAAGATAATATTTTAGAAAATGAAGATAACTCAAATTTTACAGAGTAAGAATTTTTTACATTGTATGACGCTCCAGAAATACATTTTCCTTTTTGTTAGTTATTTGAGGAATGAAGTTATAGCTAAAAATTTGCAATATAAACAACGATAAAGTATTTTGAGGGGAAAAAAGTATATTTTCGTTTTTTGTTGCTGAAAAAAATCAAGAAAGAAAGGAAGGTTAAACAACTTTTAGAGAATTAGTTATATTTGCTCTTTGGCATTATGCTCAATGTATTATTGCTATGTCCCTGCAGTATTTGTATAATATGCATATTAAATAGTTCCTAATTACTTCCTGTAACCATAATATTAATGACTTCTTTTTTTTCTTTTTTTTAGCTCAGTAGATGCTAATTTTTAAAAGGTGTACCTTTAGGGCTTTGTTTCCAAGCAAATATCTCGCATCACCTCACTGTCTCATACTACCCTTAAGTTACACATTGCGTATTGCAAATTTTTCAAGCGTTGTAACTAGCCGGCAGGGTGGCGCAGTGGTAAGGCACTGGCCTCGTACGCAGGATCAAACCTGACCCAAGTCGGTGGATTTTCAAGGCGCAGAAAATCGTCTGCGCCCATGTCGTATGATTATGCGACATGTTCAAGATTCATCGAGTATCCGTTTGGCTTAGATACTCTACGCTAAATTAAATTCCTAGTGCAGATTCGCATCAAATAGAGCTCAGGTGCCGCCATCTAGGGGGAAACTGTGCGTCAAAACTCTCAAAGTGGTAATGACCTCTGCACTTTCTGCAAAGGTTAGTGACCCTACTCAGCCCCATAGAAAGAAGTATTATAACTATCTCTTGAGCATGCACATACGATTTTAGGACTGCCTATGCTGTTTTGGTAGAGCAGGACGTACGCTGAAGCTAAGGTTTTATATTTAAAATTCAGCAGTATTTTTCAACAAACATGTTTTTTTTAAACGGCTTTGAAAATGAATTGGTATTCAAGTGTTGTGGAGAGAAGCAACAAAACTAAATATGTAAACTAGGTAACTATGAATTTTGTTTTACTTTGCTGCCTAATGACGTTCATTATTCCACTAGGAATAACCCAAAAGAGAAACGTAATCTTTCAGCTTACCAAGAACATATTTCCCTACAAACATTACATCTCCTCTGCAAAAACGCATTAGCTATCTGATCTCTTAGAAATATGAGATTCATTTTTCTTCGGCAACTATAATTAAGAACACTCAATGGCTTAAAACTTATGATGACTTTAAACATTACACCAAACTATCAACTAATAGAGCGTAAAAATATATTAGGAATTACTTCTAATATCTTGCATAATCCGAAGCAATAAACAACCTCTAACTCATTATATTAAACATTAACCTCCAAAATTATCGTAAAGTTTCTGCGCGCAGTGTAAATCCCATTATTTAGCATTAAAATATTCATTATCCGAAAACATTTTTCATCTGCTTTCCCCCCAAGTTGTATAAAAGTCTTATTTCCGGTTAGTTGCGCCTTTTCATAGAAATTTTAAGTCATTGGGTAGATTTTCTCACTTCCCTAACAGCATGATTTCGTGAGAATATTAAGTTATGGATCTCCTTTTTTTCCTAAATAAAACTCAATATAATGTTGTGTGGCTGAAGGGTAACCTTGATATAACTACATAAAAGCCTTATGGAATAGATTTTGAAGTGTGCATATGCATGTATTTACATACATATATTAAAGGATGTAATTTATTTGATTGCAAATTTCTATTATTTTGAAAAAAGAAGAAGCAATTAATAATGTTTTATCTAAATTAACTTGCATAAAACAAATCGCTTGGCTGGCAATATTTTCATCTGCTTTAATAACATATAAAACTAAACTTTACTACTAACCTTTTTCTTTTTTAAATGCAGTTCTATAACCATCTACGGACTTAGTTACACGTATGTACATTATTATACATGTATATACATTATAATGTAACTTCAATTTTACTTCCAATGCACACACGATTAACACTGAACAAGAGTGCAATGAGCATACTTTAGATAACCATTTAAGTCGCAGAAAATCTCCAACTTCAATAACTTATCTTGAATTGAATATGTAATAAAAATCAATAATTGCTGAACCAAGTTTGATGTTGATGAATTTTAAAGTTTTGTAACAATACTTAACCGTAATAAAAAAATGTAAAAGAAATAGAACATACTCGAAATTAAAATTGCACTAAAAGTGGTGCGCGTGAAGTGTTAATTCTTTAAACAACATCAACACGACTTCAAAACATAATTTTTGAATACGGCGCAACATTATCAGTCTAATTATTAATATATATGTTTTACTTTAGATTGAAACTGCTGCAAACTCTGGGTTATTTATACTTAATTTTAATTGATTCATTAATAGAAAATAATGCACCGAAATTATAATTTTGCACCGACTTCAAAATTAGGCTTAAAATTCGTATCGATGATGTTTAAATGGTGAATTTATTTTTCCCTTTTTAGGGCAATTTTTGTTTAAAGTCGGTTTGTTTTTCCACATTTTTAAAAATTTATTCTTTTGGTGTAAATACACCTTTCATATAGATACTATGTTTAAAAACAAAAAAAAAAAAAAAAAAAAAAAAACACATATCAAATGCCACATTTGACTAATAGTGACTGTCACTGAAACATAATCATTTGCATGATAAATTGTGTTATGAAATTGATTTTAATAAGTCCAGAACAAACTTCAGTCTTAGAACGCACTGAATAAATAGATTCTTTTTTCAGAGAAGCCTTCCCTCAAACTCTTTTTATCATTGCTTTTAATGTTACTGCTTAATGGCAACACGCTCTTTTTAATAATAATTTTTATATTAATTACCCGAAAATTTACTGAACAAATCAATATCAAGGCAAAAATTTTCAATTGAAAGAAAATATGTACGTTTTCATTCATCACGTTCTTTCTAAAGAACAATTGTAGTCAAATTGACGTTATTTAAGTTAGACGACCCTGTATCAATTAAAAAATATATTAAATTCGATTTATTTATTTGAAAGTTATCGATGAAAAAAAATGAGTATATTTGCGCCCACAACTTATGTTCTAATTATCGATTATGGTCAAGCAAAGGTACGGGATATAGGAGATACCACCCTTGATCGATTTTTAAAAAATCACGAAAATTGGCTCATCCGGTGAGAAGTTATGGGTGGACAAAAAACGACATACATACTGTATGAATGTATAATCTCCTCCTTTTTAAAGTCGGTAAAAAAAGGATCCCTTGTAATTGCGAGACACGTGTCTGCTTTTTGTATTGTTAATTTGTGCTGAATTACATGATTTACTGATGAATTCTCATCTATTTTCATTTTTAAATATTTATAAATCTATTTTTAAGAAATGTTTGAAGCATAAATAAATAAATAATACGATATATATTCTTTTGAGTGTCAAAAAAAATCAGAATAAATCAAGATTACGGTAGAAGAAGCAAAGTTTATGGCAGAAAGGAATGGTTCAAAAATGTGTACATGTTATGAGGTACCAAGAGAATTATCAGCTTCTAGTTCAGTCTCAGCGGTAGCATTTCTTTATTTCCTTAATACGATCGAAAGAGATGTACGACGTTATCATATTAACAACTTTCCTCTTTCGCAACAATGTTGTCCGACGTCAAATCGACATTTCCATTTTCAAAGCCGCTCTTCCTAACGACATTAATAACAATAATAAGCTAAGAGTTCTACTTCCATAATGAAACTTAAGCGGAAAAGTGTTCCCCAGTAGGAAGATTCTCCAGGGTGACTTACTAATTTTGCCCAAGAAAAGCTCCCACCCTACTCGTATTTCATAATTTGCATTTGGGAAAGAAATATGAGTTTTAAAGCGGTATGAAGATTAATATATTTTTAGAAAAGGAATCATGAAAATCGGTTCATCCGATGAGAAGTTATGGGGGACAAACAAACAAGGGACATACATATGGTATCAATTTATAACCGTCCTCCTTGGGAAAGTCGGATAAATATAGGAAAATATTGATACATTTTATCATTGTAACAATTATTTCTATTTTTCACAAAATAGTGTCAGTCCTTTTTCCTCTCCTTGCATAAAGAATTTTAAAATTTTATCACCCTTTATAACTGAATATATATTGCTTTCCGTACCCTCCTTTGTATTAATATCTGAACCCGAACAATGAAGTAGAATGAAATCGCTTTCCGTGTGATACAATAGCAGTATTATAACCCATTGTTTCTCCGTTTCTTTTGAATTATACACTTTTATTTCCTTCTCATATTTCTCCCATTTAAACTGCAGAAAAGCTTTCGGTTTGAACTTCTTTTAATTAATTTTCTTAATTAATTTTGTTCCATATTCCCTGTCTTTTGTCAAATATTAAAGATTTTTTTTTTCTTCTTTTGTTTAAATACGTAACAGCAAGGATATTCCGTATCTGGAGCATTTCTCATCATGATTTAGATTTTCTGTGTATCATACAGAGATCTTTATGTCGTATCTGAGTCTATTCCGTTATTTCAGGCAATTTTTCTTAAAAATACAGTGCTAGATAAAATAGTTGAAATTGCGTTTTAATGTTAAATATATCAGTTTTTCTGAAACTAAATCAAGTAGATTTTAAAAAATACATTCAGAATTAGTTAAAATATCAAATAGAAATGAAATTTTTGATCACTGACCTTTGTAAGCTCAAATTGAATTTTTGATCAATAAACTTCTGAAAGTGCTAACTAGTTGAAAAGATTATTTAGGCATCGGAGTGAATAATTTGAAATATTAAAGTTTTCAAAAAAAAAAAAAAATGGGGAAATTTGGACAAGCTATAATAAATTTTTTAAAAGTATTTTTCGCAAGAAGTTTAAGAAGAAGTGTTTTTAAATGAAGTTGAAATGTTTAAGAGACATGATCATCCTTATTATTTTTATTAATAACAGTATTATTTTCTTAAAAGATGTGAATTTTAATCATCACGGCAATCTGTCCATTTTAACTCAAGCTGCACTTTTGCTTATGATTAAGTAGATCACATTGATTTAAATATGCAGTTGCATGGGACGCTGCTATTACTACAGGCGTTTTTTTTTATTTTATTTTTTCTTTTTCTTTACTTGTTTTTTTTTTTTTTTTTTTGAAATAGAATGAACGAAAACTGAAAAAAATATTACAGCGCACGTTATTTGAGCATGAAAATTTTCCTTGCTTAAAGTTAAGATACGTGCTAAATTTCAAGCCATATTATTTTTTCTCCATAACTCCTTATAATAGCCCAAAAGCAAGTATACAATATAAAACCTATCTAAAGTTAAAATCAACCAAATCGCATTTTAGAATAAGGGAAAAAAGGAAACTCGTTTCTGGTTCATTGAAAAATCTCAGCTTAATGACATTTATGGGACACATGTGCTATAATGATTTAATTGATTTATGTTCATCAAAATTATTAGGTTATATTTTGTATAATTTATATCAATGCATTTTAATGAAAAACGACAGTTTTATTTGAGAAATGTCAGCTGATAGAGATTTAAGAAAAAAAGAACGTTCAGGAACATGTCAACGTAGGACACATGGAGGACATGATGTGGAAGCAAATTTTTATACAAAATTAAATTTTAAGGAAAAAAACACATCGTTAGTTTAAGATCACGTTTCTTCATTTCTTTAATGCGTGGAACTCTTTTTATGGTTGACTTGTACCGTTTAATCCGTTTTCTTCAACCGTATGATATTAATATACTCTATTGTAAATGAATGATTTGGAATTAAAATGACAATTGCATCAATTACTATTCATTGATTTCAAAAATTAACAGTTGGGAGTAGGTTAATAACTTCAAGTATCCTTCTAAAAGACTCAAATTTTAGGGAGACAGTAGCCTCACTACAAGGGGATGGGTGCCACCCTTTTGAGGTTGACACCTAAAATGGATTTAAGAGTTTATGAGAAATACATGTACAGCTGTGCAGAGTACATGCTTCCCCTATAATATTTTTAATATGTTTAATCTTTTCAAACGTACTTTTTTTGCTGAAAAACCACTATACCTTGTTATTTTTTTTAAATTTTTGTTATTTGTTTAGAATAAAACTTTTTTTTTTTTTTGGGGGGGGGGGAGGGGAGTGACACCTGTACTACGAAAGATACTGAATGAAATGAGCTGCCCTATTTTTTATGCCAGATATGTTTAATATTAGGTTTTATAAATGAAAGTTGAACTCATGTCAGATGGAACGTCTGTTACAGCATTTATTATTTGGCAACACATAAACTGGTCACTAAATTTCGCAAACAAAATGTCGCTTGCAAATGCTGTCTTTCTAGTTCCGAGTTCTAATCAATAAACTCGCGACACCTAACAGTTGCACTTGTGCTAATTATTTAATATATTAAATGGAAGCAACAATGAGTTATTATTCTTTTTCCGAAAAGGCATAACAACATCTCTTCGTAATGTTATGGTTTTTTCAAACCTTCTTGAATGCTATGAAGGGAAAACCTCGTATAAGTGTCACGAAACCCTTGAGGGATCTCCGTGGAACCAGGGCTCTACGAAACACAATTTAAGAAATGCTGGCTTAAGAGATAAAATTATATGAAATAAGGAAAATCATTTGATGGGGAGATATTTTTAACGTTTTAGGAATCTGACCCATCTTTTCTGTACAGTGCCCTCTACCAGTCAAAATGTTATTACTTTTCCGTCTATAGTAAAAGAAAAACAAATACATTTTTATAAGAACAACTTCGAAGCAAACCGTATTCAAACATACCTTATCTCCGAATTTCATGAATTTTTAAACTATTATCGGTTTTATGAGTCCTCCGGTATCTAGATATATTTTTCCATATACACTGTCACCAATTTATCTTAAAATTATACAGACAATTTCCTGAATAAATCCCAAAACTAAATCTTAAAATAAAGGTTGATCGTTTAATCCATAAAGAAAACAAATGTTCCCAACGTTTCTTCGGGGAAGGAAACGTTTCCGCACTTCCGTAAGTGCGGAAACATTTCCTTCCCCGAAGAAATACGATCCTATCAAACGAAAATGTCTCAAAATATCGCAAATTATTTTGTCAGCAAATCTCGCTCTCTTTATTTATGCCCGCTCTTAAGAAAAGAATGAGTGCTCCACACCTGCTTTAGAGCAAGAATGAGATTTTAAATTTAACTTTTATCGACGTCCCGGTGCCGGCTTCCGGTGACGTCACGCGGTACAGATTTGCTCTACTTTTAAGGCTGTGTGCTTGTGGGATGGCGTTCCTCCAAATGTCTCTGTCATCAACCACGTCGGGATGCAACCACGTTTCTGGTTGAGTGTCAACAGTTAGGTAACGTAGTACGTTTCCGTGCAATTCAAAATGCGGTAACGCCAGAGGTAGGGGTAATACCATAATTACTCAATAAAGATGCTATGTTTTTCATGATGCAAGGTCATATAACAAAATTGTGAGAAAGCTTTGGATTCCATAGGTAAAAGCTTGAATTTTCATTAAGTATGCAAAATGCGGTCCAAAGATCCAATCCAGAGATAAAGGATCATTTTAGTGAAATTTTGCGTAGAAACATACAAATGAATTCAGTTGACGATTTCAGGGATATATGAAATGTCGAGGATACTTATCTAATATATTTCCCACACACCAATTTTGAACAATACAAAATGTGCAGCACCAGGGATACAAGAGGAACCAGCGGTCATCGGAAAAGTCCTACCTAATTGTACGGAACTACTAAGTAACAAGTAATCATTGCTCATAATATCAGAATGTGTTCTCGAACAACGCTATTTCAGATTTTGTTTAAGGAAGCGTTTCCCAGCCTCCAGGGGTTCGCGAGGGGTATGAGGGTGGTACAAAAAAATACTATTATAATGTCTTAATTTCCCTTTGCTAACTCAAAAAATTAACGAAAGAATAAATTAGCAGTAACATTAGGAAGAATTAAATAAGAATATTTTTAAAAAAAGAAAGGAAGAGCATAAAAAGGAGAAAACATGAAAAAGTTGTGAATTTTAAATTGAATTGAACTACTATTTTTCTGGCACAATACATGTAATGTAACATTGCTATTGTTGACGGAAAAGAAAGTATAAACTTATTTCAAATTTGAAAAAAAAATGACTTTGTAACTATTTAAAGGCTCTAAGATTTCTCTCCAAATTAAAATCTTCACTACTGAAATATAAAGTCTTTACTTTGTCCAATGAGACAACAACTCGCAGACTTAAATTTAACGAGAAACTACACTTGTTCACATTCCTGTGCAAATTAGAGTTCGTTGGAATAAAATTAAGGTAAAGTAGTGCATTTGAATTTTAAATTTAGCTGCGCAAATACGCAGCTGATGGACCAGAACTTAAACTATTTAAGCATTTATTTAACTAGTAGTATTCGCACTACATGCATTACCATCAGTGTTCCATCACAAAATGGGGAAAACTGTATTAGAAGAGTTTAACGTACCCATTTATAGTTTTAATTGTTCAATAAAGTTTTAATTGTTTAAAAAGACACACTTTATTATTGAATTTGAACTAGACGCGAGTATTACTTAAATAGCTAATATCTTAACGTGAGGGACTATTTGTAAAATACGGTGCTGGTGTTTAACTGACAAAAGAGCATTTTTGAAAGTTTATTAAACGGTGCTGAAGAATTAAAAATCCACAAAAAAAGCTATTCGATATGTATTTGTATGTGAGTATATGTGGTGAAATCAGTAAAAATAAAACTGGTCGTTTATACGACGTTTTGTTCGTTTTTGAGTGGCATTACCTGAAATATGCATGCTTTTTTTTTTAACCTTAGCTAAATAACTTATTCATATGTATATTTAACCATACTTTTTTATATTATCGGCACCGAACTTCGAAACTAACACGTTTACAATTAACGTATTCACGTTTTTTTAGCTGGACCATCTGTGTCTGTCACACATAAAGTCAAACGTTTTCTAAAATGTTATGCAACGGACAGCAACCTATTTATACAAAGTTATATAGTACTACTCCCTTTCTAATTATGTTTTTAGAGAGGTCAAACTTTTATGTGGGTTGGTGCAGATCCTTCTTGTCAGCCCTTGACATGTTTGTCTCTAAGATGAACCATACTGTATAATTTAATGAGTTTAAATGAGGGGAGTTAGGTGGCTTAGTTAGCCATTCTTGGCTGTACTGCAAAAGTTGTGTTTCAGAATTCTTCTCTGCGCATTTTGCTCTGTTTGTTGATTCATTTTGCAGGAAGATCAACGATAAGTGTAGAGAAAGCTTTTTTGAACAAAGAAAACTACCATTTTCAAAATGAGAGAGTTATACAATATTTTTTTGGATAATTTTCCTATTCGACTAAATTGAAACAAGTAACTCTTTGCCACTAGCACATACCCCTTTCCAAACCATAATGGATTGTAGCTGTGGATGATGTTCCACAATACTTGAAGTCCAAGGGAAGTTCTTTGACTGTATTCCATCATTATGGTTTTTGTAAGCTTGTTCAGTGGTGTCAAATATTCCATGTATGAAAACAGTTTCTCAAATTGATCTCTGCCGTCCGTTTGAGTAAAGCACGACATTTTTAAGGCCGTCTGCGTCTATTATTTTCAGCTAAATTTTGATTTTTTTTTTTTTTCGAATTATATGCTTAATAACAAATTTTTTTCTTTTCTAATCAGGAAAATTGTTTCGCGAATTCTATTTCTGATTTTTTCATTGAAGTTCTGAGCTTCCGTTTAATTCTGTTATTGGTGACTGTGGTTTCATGGTGAGTTTACCATGTGCTTTTTCCACTTAAACGTCAGTTTTCATCAGCACCAAGCTATTGAAACTGTTTGGTTGTGTATGAAACTGTCTGCCTTAGGAATTTCAAGACAACTGGGCAATTTCCCATTGTCCCTGCCCTTGGGCATCTAATGACCAACTAACATTTATTGACTCTGTTGCGATAAATATACATTTAAAAAATTTAAATTTGTGAATGTGCAAGAGATTTACGGATCTATTTATTATAAATTATTTGAAAATTACCATTCAAAGTAAAATATATATTCTTTGAAAATGTGTTCCGAATTATTTCTTCACACTCTGTTTATTTTCTGGGAAAAATGCATTAGCAAGTAATACTGCATCCATTACAGGTTGTTCAAAGCCAAATCATTTAAAGCTCTTGTACCTTGTCGGAAAGGTGATGAGATAAAACTCGCCCCTTGATCACGCATGGAATAAAGATGCTGCCAATCCAACGATAAAAATAAGAAATCTTGAGAAGGAGAAAAAGGAATGAATGGACCTCTCCCTCGGGGTGGAAAACGAAAGGAACAACATTGTGAATGCATCTCATGAAAAATGCATTGCTCCAAGAAAGTAATTCGGCCGAAATTAAGCACATAGTCATCGTCTTCTGTTTGGGACATAAAGATGACCATAGCTGTCTTTTCAAACATCAGAAGAAAAATTCCATTATGTTCCAGTCATCGCCGGATTTTAATAGCTGGCAGTTTTATTTCTAAGCATGAGTAAAAATTAAATTCATAAGGGAAAATGAAATGTATGTTATCTTTGTAAAGAATTAAGCTAATGTTGGCTTTATTATTTTTTTTCTTGTTTGGAGAGACATTTTTGCAACAAAAAAACTTATTATGCTATACATAGGTTCTCAACCTTTTTTTGCCCACCGCCCACTTTGAGAATATTTTTTTTTCTAACCCCCCCCCCCCCCCCACTCTTTTTTTTACTTTCGAATCTGAATACCCACGAATATATTTTTCAATGTGTAATATTATACATTTTATTCGTAGATAGGATATGACCCTATCCTATTTCTGTTTTTAAAGAAGACTATTTTAATGAGAGCAATCAAAATGCACACTTAATTATATTGAAAAGTATTTTTATTAAAATTTTCAGAGATTGAATTCGTAACTTAACTAATGAGAAGGTTGCATTAGACGCATTTGAAGGAGTTTGCTAATATCAGGCTAAATTTTACTTTAAACAATCTAAGTCGCCGCGTTCAGTAATATGGATCCGATTTCTCTTTTTGGTTACCAATGTTGCTACAGCACAATAGCCACGTTCAGCTAAATATGAAGATGGGAATGCTATCAGAAGTCGACCATAAACCTAATACTTTTGTTAATACATAATCAGCGTGTTTAGTCTATTTTAGACTATATTTAAGTAATCTGCCCAAGCCTCTCCGTGTCATCTCAAAGCCCCTAGTTTTCTTTGGGTCTTTTACTGCCCCCCTGAAAGTCTCAAACGCCCACAAGGGGGTGTTATCGCCCCCTTGAGAACCTATGTGCTATAATAATATCACAATAAATAACTAGCCTCGAGTTTAAGAAATAACATAAGGGGTTAGAAAACATTGGTTTAAATCCCTGCTTAGCAGATAATGCGTTAAAAATGATGCATGAGACAACCATTATTGGGCCTTCTCGCTCTCATATAGTTGTCACCGAATTGCCCAGCATTTGTCCTAATATAGACTAAAATGTAAATCCAGTCCCCACAACATTTAGGCTCCTTAAGATAATGTTTTATTTCTGTCAGGATTAGGCATGTCTGGACTCTAGCCTAAAGATGTCGGAGAAAATATATTCATCATCATTACTTAAAAACAGCTTTTGTTGCTTTAAACAAAAGTGCAAAAGTATTAAATAATCTCGGTGCGAATGTTTTTAAAAAGTTCTTCAAATCAACAACTGATTTTTGCGAAGAAAAAGTATTCATATAGTATAATAATTTCAACATTAATAGATTTGCAATTCTGTCTTTTGTTCTTCAAGCTGATTTTCATTAAATCTAAACTACAATTTAAAATATTTACATGGTTTCATATGATAACATGAGAGAAATAAGTAATTTTGATTTGATAATTTTTTAATGGGATGCGTATATTTGTTCTGAACCATTGCAGACATGGGAAAAGTGAGGCATCATTATATTGTACTGAAATTAAAACTGAGAGTTTTTAATTTTTATCATATGTAATGTTTTTTTAATTTATATATGTGCTACTAATTTATTGATTTAAGGTTATGCGTTATTAGATTTTCACTAAACATTTAGACTAATATTTTTTCTTATAAACGTTGTAAACACTAGTTTCAGGTGCTATTTTGTTTGGATAGCAAAATGTCGCTAAAAGAAATTTCATCTTTTGAAGACATTAGCAATACATCCCAAACTGTAAAAAAGCTTTAAATAATGAACTATTTGATCAATATTTCCTTGTTTATTTAACAGAAAGAACCGAAATTTTTCTGCAATGAATTGACGATATTATTGGTTTTTCTCTTTTGATTTTGTGTATACCTGTTTGAATGAGATTTATTCCATCTTTAAAAATAATTTTAAAAAATCATAATAGAAATATATATTCTATTTATCTTTACATTTAGCAGTTTTTAAATACATTTTACCCCAAAATTTAAAAAAGATGATGAAATACTATAAACTCATTGATGGGTAAAAAAATAAATGGACAAAGTATTTAACTATGATTATGAATTGATTGTATTTTAAACAAATGCAAATGATGGTAAACTTTGCTATAAATGAGAAGGGAGCTCCAAATAGAAAGGTATAATATGAATTCCAAGTTCTGTCTTTTTTTTTTGCAAATTAGCTACCTTTATTATTAACTTTTTAATGAGAACTTATTTGCAAGTCGTTAGTCACGTATTACTCTTTTTTAATGGCTCTTCGTGGGAATAAACTTTTTAAAATGAGAAAAAATTCAATTTTATTCATGAAGTGAATCACTCTGTCACGTGATATCGATAGAAATGAGGTTTTGCTCATTATATGGAGAGTTAATTAAATTTTAGCCTCTTCAATTTAAAAGTTTTTCCTAACATTACGCGATATGATAATATAAAAGCGAAACACGCGACAAATTTTAATCATTTCAAAATATTAATTCAATGTACATTTCGATGTTTAAAGGCATTTATTAAAAATGTCATAACGTTTTCCCCGCAAAAGGCATTAAACATTCAGAAATTCGTAATTTTGTATAAAAATTGTGGTTACTGTTTTAAAACTAATGATAGACCGTGGGGCTAGTTCGTCGAGACATTTTATGTTGACCCAATCACAAAAAAGGGGGGAGGCGTCATATAAATATCGTTGAAGCAATAGCGTCCATTCAAGAAAATTGAAACAAGTAAATTTAAAGGCCGCCACATAATCTTTTGATATAATGATTTTGTTTTCCATTTTGACGAAACATTTTCTGAAAGAATTGTTCATAGTTATGCAGCAGTTATGTTTGTTTGTTGAAACGCTTTCAGAATATTTTTTTTCATTAATCAAGACAAAAAAACTGCAATACGGTGAAATTTCGTCAAACCGGCCTACGTGCCTCTTACATACTCCAGTTTTATGTGATTAATTAACTTCGTTTCAACTTTGAACCGTAACAAATACATTTAATGTTGAAAAGTACTAAAAACATACACTTAGATAACTAACTAAAAAAAATACTATACTTTAGTGCAATGTTGTTTTTCTTGTTGATAGATACTTTATAAAGATATTTCAAACAAACAAAATACAAAAAAAAAAAAAACATTATACTGTTAAAACACGTTTTAAAGAGTATTAAAATTATTCTTTTTTCAGTCTGTTTAGAATTTTAGCTTATGTGCAAACTAAGGGCTAGAGTTATATACTACCGAGGAAACAATACTTCATGCCTGTAGACATTTCAATGGTGAAAATGGTATCGATCAAGAAAGGCAATTCAAATTCTTGCCTAAAGTAGAGTTTTTCTTAAAAGTTTCTGTCTTTTTAGTTTTTCAAGCACATAGTTTTGTAACACATAATTGTTTTTTGTTTTGTTTTGTTTAATATGTATTACAGAACTGAATTAGGGAATTGTGCATGAAGGACGTTTTTTTAAGCTATCTAATGTTATCTTTCATAAGAAAAAAAAAAGTAATATTAGATATTTTTTTTTGCATTTTTCAACTGTCGTAAAATCAGAATACTAAAGAAGTGAATTGGCCCCGTTTACCCCACACTCGGGACTAGTTGGTTCAAGCGATTAAGTGTTAATATTTTCTTCTTCGTTAATATTTGTAAATAATAATTTTAAATTTTACAATAATCACTTCTTTTTGAAGGTAGTAATAACTTACTTTTTTTCTAAATATTAATTTCCGTTAAATTTAAAATTACGGACGAAAACGCTGGCCAACTAGCCCCTCTCCTCCCCCAGTTTACCACACATATCCCATAGCATTCATTAAATTTGAAATTTGATATAATGGTATGTTCTAAAACGACCATTAAATAATTCAAAGAATTTGCCATGAAAAAGGAACTATATTTGTTATTGATTCTACCCATCATAATCTCAGCAAATTCTGTATAATGCTCGTGAATAATAGGGTTGCATTTAAACTAAATAAGATCATACTTATAATAATCCAATCAAAATCAATTTGTTCCAATATAAACCATCGACGATCTGAAACAGCTCTGAACACGCATAAATTTAACCATATATCTTAAGCATAAAACAAGTTACCGCTTCCTGTTACCATATATCTTAAACATAAAACAAGTTACCGCTTCCTGTTACTGCGTACATGAGTGAAAAAACTGGTGCTTTAATATTTTCTGTTATGCACAAAAGTAAATTTAATTAAATAAATATTATACCCACAATATATATTGTTGAAATAGTTGAAAAAAATTGTTACTGTAACATTGTTGTATAATGAACAGTATAAAATAAATAAATTTATGGTTGAAAACATCTGAAATTTTAATACATATATTCAAATTTCCTCTTTATAATACAGAGAGGAAAAAATTCAACTACAATATCTCCAAAATTTCCTCCCATTTTTGTCCATATAACATTGCGTGCAAAATCTCAAATAGAAGAATCTACGGCAAGCTCAGTCTGTATAAATCATAACCATCGCGTAAATAATGTTTTTGCCCGAAGCAAAGAACATAATTTTCCCTCATTTATGGCCTGGTCTAAATGCATATTTCATGAAGGAGGATGTTTCAAAAATTCCCTCTTTTTTTGCATGGTTTTTCCCTCTTTTGTGGCAGCATATTCCCCGTCTAGGTTTGCATATGAGACGAGTATAGAAAAATCTTATTTTGCTAGCAAGGGTTTTACGAGAGGCTCTTCTATCCCCCGAATCAATATCGCATTTATCTTTTCTGGTACACAAAGGTGAATATCGTTGCATAAATCACTTTATTTTCGAGGTAAGTGTGAAAGTTCGACACAAAAGCTGCTGATAAAACCACATCAGAAGGAAATGTGCGGTATTGTGGATCCATATACGACCCTACTTACTCTATATGAAATCTATGTATGCATGATGTAGTGTATGATTTCATTGCATATCAAAATACTGCTACTCACACAGTAGAATTATTATATACAATACATAAACAATGCTTACAGATAGGAAGTAGGAGTTATTAATTAAATAATAAAAATTAATTTTGAAAAAAGTACATTGCATATTTTAGTTTTGAAATTCAATGCATATCAACGAAACTATGTGTGATACTTGTAGAGGTCATTTGGTTAATTTTATATAAGGGTCGTTAAAATGAAAATGGCATTGCTGTAATAACTCCTTTCGAATACTAATTTATAATAATATCATTACATCATTTCTCAAACCGACTGTAGTATCACTTTCATTTGAACGACCCTTATATTTTTTGAAGAAAAGTACAAAAAAGGTCATATGAATTTAGATTAGAAATATAGATGTGACGACCCTTATATTTTTTATTATTGTATGCAGTCAACTACATGACTACATACAATATTTGCTCTGTTCAATAGTTAACTGTTAGAAAATAAAATGTTTAAAAAAGTTTCTAAAGAATAAACCTTTCAGACGTGATGTCTGGTATACTGGGCACTAATTTTAATGGGCGTAGCAACTACAATATTAAAGCTATGGGCATCAAACGTATTTTAATTTACTCTTTAGGGCTTTATGCATGATATGTGTTTAAATTTTTCAAAAAGAAGTCAATAATAATTTTAAGAAGACGAAAATAGTTTATCTTAGCTTTAATTTTTCAATCACATCGGTAGAACTAAAAATTATGTAGATAAAATGCTTATGTTCAAAAACAAAATTTTGACCTTTGTAGTATATATTTTAAATAGATAATACTATAAAGCTTTAATACAAGCAAAAACCGTTTAATTTTAATTTACTTTTTATCATAAAATTGAAATGTTTTACATCACGTCTGCCACACCGGACAAATCATAACATTCTTATTTATTGATATTGGATATGCTACAAAGCTATGCCTTAAAGGAAAAAAAACGTAAAGCTTTTTTTTCTTCCAAAATTATGCCTGAATATCAACTACATCATATGCAAATTGCGTAGACATAAAAATGTGTATCAATATAAAACTACGTACAATACGTTTTCATTTAATTTCAAATCTGCAAAACTGATTATTTTTGCTGATGTGTATAACGTAGGAAAAACAAGTAAGCGCATTTTTGTGTTAATGAAACAAGAGTGAACAAATGCAACAACGAAAAAAATAGATTGTTCATGCAAGAGAAAAAGCAGCAGTCACACAGTATTTTCAAAATTCCAAAGCACTAAAAATGTTCCAAGAACACACTATCAAAAACGTCCCTCTTTTTGAGATACTTTCATATAATAAATGGTTCTCCTAATCAAGAATAAAAATCAATGCTACAGTGGCTGATACACTTGTTTCAGTAAGTGGGCGCGAGTTACCATAAATCACTGCTGCGATTCGATAGAAGTATGTGAAAGACGCAAAGTATATAATTTTTTCCCATTAACACTCTAGCGTAAATGCATATTTCATCAAGCCCACAACTGTATTGACAGCTTTTCTTCAATTTCACATATCTTTTATCACTTTCCTTTTGCTTAGTATAATTGGTATAGCAAAACAATATCGTAATTTTGATATATTTATTTTAGTACGGAGAAATATATTTATTCTTGTGTTTTGGTAATGTCAATAGTCAAAATCCATTAAAAATATGAATAAAGAGAAAATTGAACTGAGAGGGGGGGGGGGGATCTGAACTTTGGTGGTAGTGATTTCGCAGAATATATATATTTATTTGTAATATATATATTTATTTTTGTTATCTTTCTTTTTGTTACCTTTAAGTTTGGATTTGTTTAATATGCCACTTTAATAGCATATAGAGTATAGATTCACATTTTATGAAATATTCATAATATAATTAAAAATTGTAAATTAAAACACTGAAGTTAAATTTGAATTTTCGCAAGATGAACATTTTTCCCCTATTATCTTGCGCATAATGATCCCTTTCTATGTATGCATGGAGAATTTCATCTCCTTCCTTGGGAAATATGTTTATGAGTCATAAAAAAATAAATAAACTTCTTTTTACCACATACTGTATTGAATTCTAATTAAAGGAAACATAGAATGCTGCAAATTATGTTGGAAAAAAGGACTTGATATCTAGGTTTTAAACTATGCTTTTAAGCAATTAATAAAAAAAGAAATTAAAAAAGGTTACTTAGCACGCCCAAAGATAACACCATCGTTTTGGAAGGGCAATTTGCATAATACTGTGAAAATGCAGATATAGCACCACGTATTATCGTTTAGAGGTATTTATTGGTTGTATCGGATATTTTTGATGCGAGGTTTTAGTAGTAACACGTTTAGCAAAAGCTTAATGCAAAAGTATGCTCAGCTGTTATGCATTTTTGTCTAATTGTTTATTTGTAAATGCATAATATGTTGTAGATTCGATTGGAGAGCATTGAATTCATTTATATGTTTTCAATATATGTTATCCGGCATGATGGCGTCGTGGTAAGGCGCGGAGCTTTTACGCTCCAGGTATGAGAGTCGAGCCTGGCCGTGTCGGTGGATTTTCAAGACGCAGAAAATCGTCTGCGCCCATGTCGTATGATTGTGCGGTATGTAAAAGATCCCTTGAGTAGACATTTGGCTGGATGCTTTCGGCTAAATTAAATTAATAGTGCAATTTTGCATCAACAGCGTCCGGGTGCTCGCCCTTTCAGGTGGAGAAACCGGACGTCAAAATTCTCATGCGGCGATGGTACCACACTCATTGTAGTACCCTTGAAAGAGATGATACCAATCTCTGGGAAACGCACTAGGTCTGCAATTGGTAGATGCCAACAGCAGCCCATTAAAAAATTTTTAAAAAATGTTTTTAAAGAGTTTTTTTTTACATTTCAAAAAAAATTTTATATGTTTAGAAATATAAAGACAAGAGGTTTTTTTCCTTTTTCAAGAATTACTTTGTACGAGTACAAGAATATTTTTATGTGTTTTTCATTGTTTTTTTTTTTTTTTTTTTTTTTTTTTGTGTGTTTGAAGCACAACGGAAATGGCTCCCTGAATGCTTGAATATTGGTTTTTTTTTCCTCTGTTTGCTGTGTACTGTGTTAACTGTCTAGTTTGTTTTTACATTAAATAATTTTTCAAATTAGAAGTAATGTCATTTCCTGAAAATTGAAAGGTACCGGGTAAGAGATATTTAAGTCAATTATTTTATTGTGCATCCGATTTGCTTCATATTATATACATAGACTGTTTCAAAAAAAAAAAAAAAATGCTACGTTTTTCTTCATCATGTTACGAATAAATAGCATGTCAACTCCATAACTTTCTAATATTAATATAAAAAGTTTATAAGACTCAATATTAACTACTCAGAGCTCGTAACTTCAAATTTTCCGGATTTTGTACAAGACTTCCGAGAAACAAGTGATTTTACGATATGTAGTGCAGTATAGGAAGTTTACACAAGATAAAAGCTTATTTACAAAAGGAATTACAATAAAACTGAAAACTATGCTCGTTCTTTGAAATAATAAAGTATGTGAATTTATAATAGAAGCTTCGAAAATGCAAGAAAATGAATTAAGTCTAAGACAATAAAACACCTAAATTATTGTACAAAGGATGCATACATTTTTTCGCTTTAAAATGTTAACATTTATTTTGTTTCCTTTTCCCGAATGCAAATGTATTTACCAACAAAAGCCTCTTAATAAAAATCTTTAACAACAAATTATATATAAAAGTCTTTGAAATAGATGCTGTAGCAATGTATTTATTCTTGATATTTTGTAAAAACTTCTTTTAGTTTACTCGTGAAACATTATTCTCGTCACTTGAAAGGAATTAGGTTTAATTATTCCATCACTTTGGTTCTTCTGTGATTTGCCTCAATCTTTGTTTTGTCACTTAGCCAAATGAAGCGTGGAAGAGAAGCCCCGAGGGAAATTAATCACATGCTCATGCTTAGATGTTAGAACTTTTTTTTTGCTCCACAACTTAAATGACTATTACCAAATCTTTTTCCCGGCTACGATTAAAGCGCGAATCGCTAAGAATGAGGGATTTCTCTTTGATTCCATTGAAGTTAATTAGTTGTATGAATTTTAAAAAATAAAGAGGGTTGTGTTTTAGGTACTACTGGATTTACTTAAAAACTGTTTTCTATTTGCAAGCAACACAGAAATATCTAGGAATACAAATAGCAATGTTTGTCTTTAATGTTATTTCTTCTGCTCAAATAAAGACATGAACATCTAAACGATGACATTTGTCAACTTTTTTTAGTTTTCTTAAGTATATTATTATTCATTTATTTTTTTAGTCTTTCAATCTAAACTCTATTAAAATACTTTCTAGATGAAAAGGTAAAAAAAATAAAAGATTTATTTTTTATTTAATAGAGTTAATTTCGTAAACAAGAAAGAAGATCTAAGTTTTGCTTAAAGATTGCGCTCATTTGCATAATAAAAAAATGATCTGAAATTTCAAAAATCAAATATGTGAATTCCAGTACCATTACAAGAAAATAGGTATTAATTTCTTTGCGTGTGAGAGAGTATTTTAATAATGAGAATATAATTATTATTGTTTTTTTTTTTAATTTTTCAATGGCGCTAACGTAAATGCGATAACACGCGGCTCAGTCAACACGTGTTTTTTTATTATTACTATTTCGAGCCCTTCAGGACAAAGAGCTTAACTTTATGTATGTACTAAATGTTTGTATTTATCTTGTAATAAAAATTTTCACGTTAAGAAAGCAAATAAGCATTAAAATGCAGACATGTGTTTCGGGATTGCTGGGAATTCCTCTTTCAATGCAATAGACGCAAAAACATCCAAATGAAGTAGACAAAACAGCAAAAACGCGGCTTATATAGCCTAAGATTTACCCGCAAACCAAAGAGAATAAAAGCGGCGTGGAAGTAGAAGGTACCAATAAGAAAGCACCAAACGAACTCAGTTAAAAGTACACAAAGTAAAAAAGGAATATCAATTACAACAAAGCAAAAATAACCACAGCATGCATAAAAATGCGAAAATACATGAAAATTGCAAAAGCAATAAAATAAAATACAAATAATTAAAATGGAAAAAGGAAAGAAAGAACCAAAACAAAATGCAAGAACAAGGTACACGTGTAAAGAAGGGGGGAGGGGGACCAAAAGGTGAAAATTTAGACATAAAATTAAAGCAAATCAGCTACCGACCTACAGGAAACCAAGAAAGAACAACAAATTAAAGGAACTTCTGAAAGACCTGTGAAAAGTATGGAGTTAAGGAAGAATCATTAACCAAATTAGAACTATTCCTGTTAATATGATAAGCTTCCCAAAAGTCAAGCTCTAAAGAAGAAGAACATTTCTGAATAATTTCCCCAGAATTAAAATCAAAAGAATCGTTGGAATTCCAACAATGTTGAGCAACACTAGACTTATTTAACTCTTGCTTTCGCACATAACCTTTATGCTCATTTAACTGAATTTTCAGAGCACGTTTTGTATGTCCAATCTAAGAAAGGCTGCAACGGCAACTGATTTTGTAAATACCCCAATATTTGATCAACAGGATCTTTTAGAAAACAGAAGGAAAGTTTTTTACTGGGGGGCGAAAACAACTTGGAATTGAAACCCCTTTTTAGTATTTTAGCAATACGAAAACTGACAGATTGAAAGAATGCTAACACAACCAAATTTTTCTAGAAACCACATTATTGGAAACAGAAGTTTTCTTAGAAAGTTTGTTATAAATAGAATCAATTAAAGAGTGAAAAAACACTCTATCAACAGCTACAACTTTCAGATAGTTAAGTTCAATCTTGAGAAGCTTAGGAGAAGAGCAAATATTATTAGCACGATGCAAGAGTATTAAAAGCAGAATATTTTTGGTTGGGAAGATGAGACGATACTCTGTGAGGAGGTGAAGACAGTTACAATTTTACTAGTGCATAATTACAGTTTACTAGTGTATAAAGTTAATTTATTAGTTTGTATTTATCTTTGCACTTAATGTTTGTACGTATATTTGCACTACTTCTCTCCCCCCCCCCCCAAACTGCCTATCGCTTTCAACAGATATTACAGCATTTCGAAAATGCCAAATGTGTGAATATATGTAACGGCTGACGTTGAACAAGAAGCACTGTTGTATAAGGATTTGCTGAATGCAAGAAACTTTCAACAGGTATGTTTTGATTTTACAGGAACAACATTTCGGATAGTCATTCAAGTGTAGTTAGCCTCTGCCCAATCTATTTCAGTTTTTTAATACGCACATTCCCATCAATTGCATGCATATATATATATATATTTGTTTGTGTGTGTGAATGCATCATTATATCGATATAGAAATATTACGTTATAGTTTTTTTTTTCTCATCTCAGAATTCTTTCTGAATCTGTCATACAAATGACGCAGTACCAGGTCCAAATGCATGGTCAAAAATCAATAAATTAGGAGTACTAGACTCTGGCCAAGGTTCGTAAATAATTAAAATTTAACATTAATCAGAAACGTGCGTGTTCAATTTTCTATTGAATTAAGGCTGTGTCTGGAGAAATTTATGAATCATTTATCAGACTATTTTAGACGACAGTTTATATTACGGCAATCCATCTACTGCGGCCATTAGAGTGCTTGAAGTTTTGCTTTTAGCAGTCAAGTAATACGTGGTACGTCTCAATTATTGTGGAACCATATGTATACTCTTGAGTACTATACTAGTGTAAGAAACATTAGTGTTTTGTATACTACATTGCGTATTTTGATAAATAACAAGAAGTTTTACTTTCCCATTTTTGTATTTTTATTCCAATAAATATCTTTGTTTCTGTTTTACTCAGATTAAATCCATTGGTGAGATTCTTTTTTTCAGTTGGAGGGGGGGGGGGGTAGTAGTTTCCTGTATACTTTGTATTTGAAGAAATATGTAGTTTAAATAAATTGATTATAAAAATACACAATATATTTTTGAAACCACATTTGCACTTATGACGAACACAGTGTAAAACTGACTTATCGTGATAATTGTTGTCTTGCTTCCGATTAATTGTTTCGCGCTTATTAAGTAGCTTAATTATAAATAATATTCGTCCCCAGTTTTCCTTACTTATAATTTCGTATTGACCTATTAATTTATTTACTTGTAAATCAGGATATTTATCATGCAAAACGGAAAAGTGCTGCTTCTTTAAAATGCCTGATATTTTAGCAAAATTTATGTAGATGTTGAAAAATAAGATGGTATAGAAAGACAAAATCCGTATTATTGATAAACTTACTTACTAAAACATAATTTAATGAGCTAAATCATAATTACACCGAATTAGAAAGCATCAGAAGATAATGAATTTACTTGAAAAGTGTCATAAATCTTTTCCATGTTTTAAATCAAGTGTTTAAATCTCCTCCCTTAAGGGCTTTTCTTTTATTAGACGCATTCTTTAAGACTTTTCAAGCTTTACTAACTAAAAACAGTTTAATTCAATTCAGATATTCATTTACAGATACAACATTCTCTGCTTAATAATTAATTTTAAATAATGAATTACTAATCAATCGTTCAAATCTCATTTGCAGCTACATGTTCCGCTTAATGACTAATTTTTAATAATTAATTACTATTAGATACCAAGTTTAAAAAAAAAAGTCTTGTGAAAACACCTTTGTTCAAAATCAAAAGCAAACTTGAACCTGACCAAAAGTGGGACCAATCCCTGATGGACCAAAAATGTTTCCTGAAAGTTTCAGAATGATTGAAGCACTCTTTACTGACGCATGATTCTTTGTAATCACCATATGATGAGAAAAAAAACAGTGAAATTAAAAGTTATTTTTGCTGACTAAAAATAAAAAAAGCAATAAAAATAAATCGTCGATAATTTACTTTGGCTGAACTCTAAACCATACGACGCATTTTTAAAAATCAATGATATACGCATGATGAACAAGGAGCAAAATATGGTTCTGCATTTTCACTGAAGTTAAAATTTAGACATTGAAATTGGCATTATATTGACCCAGAATATTTTTAGTAAATCTTTAAGTGTCGTTTTCTCCTACTTTTCCTACTTTTTATGCATTCCTTGTTTTTTTTTTTAAGTTTAAAGTTTGTTTTTTTTTCACTTATCCATATATAATACTGGCTATAATATTTTTTCAAGTATTCCTGAACAAATTTATGCATTACCTTTACGGTATTTTTTTAAAAATGGAATGCACTTTATTTTCTTTCTTTAATTGCGTTTTTTAAAACTTTTTTGAGGATTTTTCTGATTTGTATAAAATCCAACGAATTCAATTTCAAGTAATAAATCATGCTGGCTATACGACATTTTTTAACAACAAAATAAACAATGATAACAAATTTGAAAAAAAATCTTTTTTTTAATTTCTATTTCCAAAACAATCTTTGTTGATTAATTCAATCTACCTAAATACTTACACTTTTCGCAAAAGCACAAATATAATTTGGATTAGACTTGGATAAAATCCAGGTAAAAACCATCTTGTGGTAAGAGATAACAAGCCGTAGTCATCCATTCTGATTATTATTGACATCTATTACAAATCGTTTCACAAGTCTTCCCATCAAAAGCCGAATTGCGCTAGTTCCAGCAAAGAAAGAATTCGGGTTTATTGAAATGCCAAGAAATGACGATGCATTTTTCATGTGATAGACGAATTCTCGGACGAGAAGTCTGTTGCTGAGCAGCAAGAGATGGGGTTTCGAAGAAAAGTTGCATCTCATAAATCCTTTCCATTATTTGTAATTTCCTTCTTTGGGAAAGCTTTAATCACAAGAGCGGAAATAAGCACTGGTTAAAATGAAACCCCATAAATTAATTTCCAGATTTTTATCCACAGATGGCTCTTATTTTGAGACAATAACTGTATTTTCAAATGACTTATAATATGAACCTTTGATTACATAAGCGACAATTTTATTACATAATCTTTTAACATTGAGGGAATTTCCGAGATTCAAAATATTAAATCGCCAAAAATGTTTTAAGTTACACGGTTTTATTTAAATTCAAAACATCGTTGCATTATCCAAACAAAACTATTGTTGCCAAACGGCAAATGATAATGCTGATAATTTCCTCAGAGCCAAAATTATTAATTTTTTTTCCTAATTAACGTTATAATAAATTATAAAATGGATGGATTATTGTATTGTCATCGAAGATAAGATTGTGTGCAAAATTTGAAAATAATTTATGCAGTAATAGTTGTCGAAATTCGCCTTACAAAAATCCGCCACAAGTCAAGTAAAAAACGATTTGATCGCATTGCTGAAAAAAACCTTCACAATAATTATGTCCCTTTTAACATTGTCATTTTTAAAATGTCATTTTTAAAACAAAAACCTGCATTTACACTAGGTTTACCAGACCAGTCACTTTGACTGTTTCGAAGCTCCTATTTTGCATCATTTGTTACTAATTATAGTGCAACTTTCAATTGCATTAGCTTCTCCTAATACACGGTAAATAGTACAAGTGAATGGGACTGAACGTTTTCTTTTAATTAGTAGCAACTTGGTGTAAAATGAAAGTTTAGAAATGGTTGAAAACGGCCTGGTAAATCTAGTTTTAATTATGGGTTTCTGAAAGATAGCCACATGGGGTCCTTGAAAGCCATCACAGAAAAAATCGGGGGGGGGGAGGTCTGCAGAGGGGAAAATAGTAAAATTAAGGAGCTATGAATCCCGGGAAGGAGATCACGAAACAATAATTTAAAACTGATAAAATATTTCACACACTAATATTACACATTATTTTGACCAAATATGTTGCAAGTCTATGTATGGAAGGTTATATTCTTCCCTGGAAGCAATAATATGTTAACATTACTTGAATAGTTTCGTATATATGAGATCAGTATTTGATTTGAAATTTCTTACGTAAGGCAAATTAAACGAGCTCACAAAACTCACTTGAAGAAGCACACATTCATTATAAAAGAATAAACGTTTATAAAGCTAAGTACCACAGTGAGAGCGATACTGGAATTTGAAGGGCATATATGTTTTTATTCAAGTAAAAGTATGCGAAAAGCCCAACTTTTTGTTTTTCAATTTTTTTCTTTCGGAACTTTAGAAAGTTTTTTAGCTTTTTGAAAAGTTTCTCTATTCCTTTAATCTCACCTCTTCCCTCTGTATCTTTATTTTCCCCCTCAGATTTTTTAGAATTACATATTTTTTAATTCTTCTCCCCCCCCCCTCCGCAATCATTATTAGTTGATAGTTAGACTGTCTTCGTGGAGCTTAATTTTGCCAGTGTTCTCCGTTTTATTTTCTTGAATTAAACGAGAGGCTCCTTGTACGATTGAACTATTTCTATTTAATGGAGAAGAGCTGCTCCTTAAGATGTTCACAAATCAGTCGCATGAGTTTGCACTCATTCAGCTCAACTATGTTGTGATTTGTGATAAAAGTCGAGTATTGGGGAAGGCTTCCTTACCATCCTTACGAAGAACATAGATGGAGAGAGTTACTTCACAAAATTTAAAAAATCAAAAATCACAGCATTAATACATTGAATTATTGCAAGCACTTGCGTTTGATTTGTGAACGTCCCCTTAAAAAATAGCTCTTTTCTAAAAAAAACTTTTGAATTCAACTGAATTTTTAATAAGTTTTCTTGACACTTGGGTTTGAAATTACGATCTTGCGCAAGTGCGTAGTAAAAATTTAACTCCTTTAAAAGTACATAATTTATCAAATATTCAATATTTTCATTTTTAATTTCACTATAATGCTTTCTTTGTATGCTATAAAGTTTTCTCAAAGTTTGGTACGTTCTGTAAAAAAAAAAAAATCTTTGTTTGAAACAAAAAAAAAATGTGAAAGTAATGGGAGAAATGCCTCGTATCTCCGTAAGAATAAGTACAAGTTTTACGAAAATGCTTGTAAAAATTGCACAATGTTCATTGCAGTTTAATTATTTTTAGAAATTTACAGCATATTCCCAGCTTTTTACGATGCAGGATGATCGAAAAAGTTTCCTTCTTCAATTTTTTCATGGTCTCCTAAATGCAAGAGATTAAATTCTTAATGGAAAATGAACATTGTAGTATAGTAAAACATGACTAATGAGAGAAGAAACGGGTTTCTGCATCAGACTTATTGTTAAGTATGAAATTACGAAGACTCTGCAGGACTATATTATAACAAGAAGTTCCGTCTAGAACTATACGAGCCTACTTTCCCGTATTCAGCGAATTCAAATTTATAATCTAGCTATCTCTCTCTCTGTCTTTCTCGTTTAGCTTTAGTTCTTAATTGCTTCAAATATACCGTTTTCAACGGTTAATACATATTCATTCAATCATTCATTTATTAAGTCATTCATGTATTTATTCACTCATTTATTCATTCATTCTTTTGCTTATTCATTTAATCATACATTAATTCAAAAATATTCTTGAAAATCCCGATCAAAAAATTTCATAGGAAAATAGGCTCGTTAGTTCTGGATGAACTTTCTATTTGTACATGTTCTACGTCATAAGAGCTTTCCGATAAAGTTTGTTCCAAGCAAATCGGTCCGTTAGATCAGGATTTATATAGTATTGAAATTTCCCCGTAGGCGGTATGTTAATTTTTTTGAACTGTTTCAAAAATGAACAAAAATTGTTCAAATCAATATTTCACGCCAAGAACTTCTTCCAGTGAGCTTGTTCATGGGAACTTAGATCTTGTACCCAGAGTTTACATAATTTGCTTCATTTTCACCCATAGGCGCTAATGTTAAAATTTTTTGAACTGTTCAAAATTGAACAAAGAATCGTTCAAATCAAAAATTAAAATAGGGAATTGAGATGTCCTTGCCGAGATCTTTCGAATGCAAAAAGAATTTTTTGAATCTGACAATTCGTTCAAAAGTTATTAGGGGGACAGACCGACTGACACATAAGTTCCCCATCTCAAAACCCTACTTTCAATTTTTTTATTTTTCAATCTTTATTTAATTACTTAACTTATTTTTGACTTTTCTTGATTTCTAACGATATTTTCATGATACATTAAACCTTCTTTCATGCTTTATTATTATTTTTTTTACTTTTACGGGAAAGTAGGCTAAAAAGGGATAGGCATTTTTCACATTTTCTTTACTGTACCACAGCGTCTTTTTTTAATACGAAGATTTACCCTCTGCAACTTATCGTTTTTTAATCGTGTGATGTACATACGTACGGACACACATATGCAAGTACAGCACCATCGCGATAAAACATTAAAATGTACTGGGGGATATTGACCCTCTACGAATATTTCAATGACCAATGATTATTCCAGTTGTTCGTATATACGTACGGACGTCAAGGGGAAAAAAACTACTTGAATCGACTCATGAGTGATTAAAATGGAAATTTTGGTTGAAATTTCAGTGGAAAGTTTTTCGCGACTCTTCCTTTACTTCGCACATGGTACTGAAAAAAGTAAAGATTTCTCGAAAACAAATTGTCGAAATATCATTTTAACAAAGTCAAAAATACGTTTTTGCCTGTTTAGAAGATTTATAACCAATGTTTGTGGAATAAATTCACAATGACTACAATGAGTGGAAGTTGCAAACTTTTGAAACATTTACTTCCGCTTAGAAACCATACACATGTTACTTTTATTTTGTAAAACAATCTGCAGGGAAAGAAAAGAACAATTAAATCCAGCACTTCTGAAATCACTGAATCAAACCCCTATAAAAATAATATTAGTCATCAAAAAAAGAATAATAACCACAGGAACAGAGAAATAATCAGAACTCGAAAAAAATCGCTCCAGTTTCAGAGACGAAAAGAATTCTCTGGAGCTTCAATAAAGAATAACAAACCGCAAGGAACAAAAGACATTTGTTCTGATTTACTAGTACGTAATGCGAATCCACCTTCTTCACCGGACGTATTTATGATGAAACATCCCAGTAAAACTCGCAGGCATCTCGAATCATAGCAGTCCTCTCAAATTGCTATGTTTTTTTCATGAGAAACCTCAATTGATCCAACCTTTTTCTGAACGCAGTGAAAAAAGAATGCAATAGACGAAAGTTTACATCTTGTACGGAAACATTTTTACCATATTTCTCCTCTTATTGTGAAAAGTTTTACGTTTGAAAGAAGTTTAGCAAAAATTAATGCATTAAAATGTGATATTATATTTTCACGTAAGCAGGAAAGTATCATAAACTGACGTAACATTTCTTTGGTGAAGATTTATGAAGCACAGCGTAATGGTTTCTTTCTTAAGTATGAAATTGAATACCGTATGCGTGAGTAGTTTTCCTTCCCTTTTGATGAAATACAACTATATTTGATTCAGGATCTTATACGTAGGTGTGTGTGTGCGTAAATTTATTTATTTATTTCATTTATACCGGCTATTCTTGCATAACATCATTAACTTATGTCTTTGAAGTTACTTATGTAGTAAATGTACTGGTTAAAATGTATGAAACATTGAGAACTTGTATTTGGACCTATTTTTTCAGTGAAAAAAACAATTCACGCATATATACATCTTAAATTTTATATGTTTTCATAATAATCCAGATCATTTTGCTCCATATTCGAAAATTCAACTGTTATAATGTTAGACGCTACATTCAGAAGAAGTCAGTACTAGTACATAATCGTTTGATGCGGATGATTCAAAGGACGGATGCGGATGGCTAGTACGTTATTGTTTGATGCGGATGACTAGGACCAGCCTAGATGGGCCCTGAGCCTGTTGCTGGTCGTCACTTTTGTATTTGTATTTGTATTAGAATCCAATGGTTTAATCCGGTAGTACATCCGATTACGTTCCGTATTGCTTCTTTATTGAGTTTAACTAAAAAATGTCAGTTCCAAGGCATGTTTACGTATTTATTTATTTATCTATTTATTGTTCTCATTATTTACTGTCTTTTCCTGTGCCAAATCCTTCCTTCGATGTACACATGCGGCAGGACTGCTTCAAATTCGTCGAAATAGGGCTAATAGAAGAAATAAAAATGAGGATATATTTACTTTTCGCAACGAATAACCAACTAACTGCGTTCTCTTTCTTATCTTTTTGTGCTAAATATTCGAATGAGAAATGCAATATTTCAACTTCGAGAAAAATGTAAGAAATACTTAGCTAAACCAAAACTTCTAAAACTGATCTCAGCCTATCAACCCTTCGACAAATGGAATAGTTTCCGACTGGTAATCGCGACTTTCGAGAACAGTCAGTACGAGTTACATAAAAGTTCTTTTATTATACATATTCTTATGGAAACTTGCTTAATTTTAAATATGCTACAATATTATTTTCTACAAATCAACCTCAGTAGATAACTGACTTCATCTCACCAAGTATATCAATAACTATTGTTTTTTAAGTGACTACTTTTCAGCGATACAATAAAAGTTATGTTTATCATTTTGTATTGCTCTTCTTGCTAAATCAGACACGTTTTTGATAGATGCAATTATAATTGTTAAATTTTTTGCCGCGGCAGTTCTTTACGCAAGACTTTCTAGGTACCGTTCATAAACGATGTCACGCTTTTTTCCCACATATTTGACCCCCCTCCCCCCTTTGTCACAAAATGTCACACTTCAAAGGACACCCCTCCCCTCCCCTTGTCACATTTTGTCACAAGTTCACGACCCCCCCCCCTTTCCTCCCCCCTCGAAGCGGGACGTCATTTATGAATGATCCCCTAGAACGAGTACATTTTACTTCCCGTTTAAAGTATGGACAAAAAATGTGTAGGGGTAAAGCTGCGTCATGTTTTCAAACATTCGCATTCAAATACCAACTTCTCATTAAAAAAAGTTTTTTTTTTCCTTGCCGATATGGAAAAAATTGCTTGATTTCAAAGTAACTTCTTTATCCAAGAGCAAAAAAGACATGAAACATCGGAAATGTCATTGCGTCATTAGAATTTGATATGAATAAAAACCCAAAAAATAGTTTTAAAAAAAAGGTAGATTTTATTGACGAAAATGAAATTTCTTAAATGCAAAATAATTCTTAAGGCAATGGAAATTAAAATATTTTTAAAGCATTCACAATATTACATGCCAAAAAAAAAAAAAAAAGAATATTATCATTTTTATTAATAACTTGTTTCAAATTCATTTGTATTAAAACGTTAAATATTGCTCGTTTGGTTAAACCCAATCAAAACTTTCCAACATAGATTTTCTAAGGTTAATTGTTATAAAACTGGCTGAGTACCTTATGTGATATGATAATTTAATGAATCGATGATTCTTTATTTTTATTTCCGATATCAATGAACACCTAATAACACATGTAAATTATAATTAATCAACATATCCAGGGATAAAATTTTCTATAAGGTTCATAATATTATAATTACTAAACAAATTAAATGTTTGTGTCATAATAAATGAATAAATTTTGGGGGGATGTGTAAATTTAATTTTACTTGTTTATTTATTTTTTTTTAATCGAGCCTAATGACGGCATTCTACTCTACTAATAACCTAACTATAAATAACAAATAATTAGCAGCAGCATTTTTACACACAAGGGGAGCGTTTATTGTTCAATAATAATATAAAGATGCATTATTAAATGTACGTTAAAATAACATATTTAAAAAGTTTGACGGACAAGTTTATTTTTATCTATTTATTTCCATTTACTTATTTATTTTTCCCCTTGACGCACGCATATGATTTATTTTTTATATCAATCGCCAACAGCAGTCAGTTAAAGATAAGTTGATAAACGCATTTTCACAATGTCCCGACCTTGCATATTTAATGAGCATGTCCATGCCTCTGATTGGACAATTCTCGAAAGAGCTCTGATGCACATTAGTGACCTTTAACTAGAATTTGCGTAAAGGAAAGTCACGCAACTAACGCCAGAGTTAATTTGGAATGACCCAAGGGGAGAGGGTTGTTTAGGGACTTGGAAATAACGCGAAATCTCTGCGACCCTTAATGTAATCGGCAAAAGAGGCTCTTCGTTCATTTTGAAAGCATTAGAATAAGTTTGCTCCTGCTTTAAACTGGGTTTTGACTTTTCTATTCCAGCACAACAGTTCCAAAATTAGACATTTTCCTTTAAAAAAAAGCATACAATCGATGATTGTGAATAATCTAGCTTTCAGACATTACTATCATGATTTTTTATATATAATATTATACATGAATAGAAATTAATATCGAAAAGTGTATTGAATTATATTTTTACTTGAAAGTTTTTTACTTAAGGATAGATACAAAGAACAAGACTTTGATAGTATATTTCTGTTTCACATTACAGCATTGTGATTACATATTGAGATAAACAGTTTTATAGGAATATGCTTGTATTACGTTAAGTATCTTCAGAAATATGCTATAAGAAATCAAAATGAACATGAAACATAATAGGTTTTAGTGTACACGCACACACACATACATACAAATATATATTTAGCAAATTTAGTGAAATTTTAAGAAGCACAAGGTAAACAATAGCATTTCCATTCTACGCAGTAGCTCATGAGAAGCCAAACAGCCTACTTTCTGCTTTCTCATATACGAACGTCTATTTTTGTAACCTTAACTTTTCTTGCATCCCTACCATACGATTCGGATATGTTACAAATCAGTTGCAATCCTTAAATACGGGAAACGATAGATACAAAAACTATGGACTGCGGTTCTATTGTAAAAAATAGATTATCTTTTACGACAAAGTAGGCTAAACTAAAAACACATATCTTCCGTGTTAAAAAAATTAAACAAAGAATAAATACAATTAAATATAATGAATAAATCAAGACCTCTATATGCAACAAATAAATGTCCTTTAAACGACTGTAATCACAAAACTAGTACCGGATCAACGAAATTTAATCAGCAAATGGTTTACAAGTATTAGTTTCAGGTTAAAAAAACAATACTACACATACACAAACTATCTTACTAAAATACACTGTAAAATATTTAGTTTAACGTTTCAACAACAACAACAAAAATGGTGAAATTTAGCTGCAACCAACATGTGGTACTAAAGTTGAAACATTATAATGGTTCCTAGGTTCACATTAATGTTAAAACTAGGTAAAACTACAATATCATAATAGTTCAACTTAGTTCCAAATGTTGGTTGCACCTAAATTTCACCATTTTTTTTCTGTGAAAGGATGAACAAGCATTTTTTACAGTGCATTTATTTATGTATCCAATGACAAGGTACATAGAATTGTTGCAAACGTTTAATTTCATTCATAAAAAATTATTTAAGGGTTGTTTCATGAGATCAAAAAAGCCAGGCATTTTCCGCCGGGAGGAGATATGGAAAGATTTTCCCTTTCAATGTTTTTCTGCATGCTTTTGCGTGGGCAGCCAAAGCTCCATTACTCTGTCTAATAAACCTCAATCGTTCATACATATTTCATGAGTTATGTGAGGCCTCATGCATGAACTTTGCATAGAGCAATGTCGCTTATAACTGGATTGAATATTGGACCTCAGAGAGAAAGGCCACTGGAGTTGTTAATTTACGTATGCAGAGCTATCCTCACAAACTTTGAAATAAAGCCATGCTTAATACTAACGATAGTTAAATCTTTCATGAGAGTGAAGATTGAATTTTGGAAATGGAATGAATTTTCATTAATTTGAAAATTAGGATAATTTAATTATACTTATTGAATTACAAGACCAGCCTTGAGGGTACCTTTAAAATAAATTGATGTGAAATTGTAAGCATTTTTTATTATGGTAAACATATATTATTTTGTAAACTTTTGAAGAACTATTTTAAATGGTTCTTGAGTTAATTACATTTTTAAAATATAAAACTCCGAAAAATTGCCAAATTTTAAAATGTCCCAAGAGCAACAGGTTTGCTCATATGTTCACCAAATTTTTCCATACATTCATTTGATGCAGAAATCAGATGTTACTAAAATTTTCTCTAATACTATTTATTATAAAGAAGCAAATAAAACCCTATACAGCAATTTTTCAATTTTTATTCGAAAAAGCAGTATTCATTGTTTTGCTTAATGATTAAAAGAAATTTTATGTCATTATTTTGCTTAAGATTTAGACGTAAACAATTAAGGTTAGTAATGATTTAACTTTGTGCAAAGTAATAGAAATAAAATTTCACGTTAAATTAAAGCACAAATTTAATTTAACGTGAAATTTTATTTCTATTTCAATCAAGGTTCATTAAGATTTTGTTTTTATGCATTAAATGATCGCACAGAAAAAGCTTGGTGAATCTGTGAACTAACCAATTGACCATGGGGATTTTTAAATTTAGAAATTATTCGGTATTTTAATTTTTTTAAATTTTATTAATTCAAGAACCCTTCAAAATACTTTTACAAAAATGAAAAATAATGTATGCTTACAATATTTTAAAAATACTTCAATTTTTAAAACAATTCACCGATAATTTTAAAAAGTCAGTTTCGAAGTTCCCTTGCACGTATAGTTAAAGAGTAATTTTTTTAAAAGATAAATATTTGCTTAATCAAGCCCTGCACTTAAGAACCTTCGGGGGAAAAAAAAGAAAAGTATCTTCCACGATTACTGTTAAAGTCAGAATGCTTTAAGAAGAAATCAACGCCTACTTTTACGCTTTTTACTATCTAAGTGGCTAGTGAAAACATTAAACATGGCTATGGAAATGTTCCTGTTGAAAAAAACAGCGCCGTCGCTAGTCAGAGAATAAAGGTAAAACAAAGAATAAAAGTTGAATATGCGCATCATTCGCAGAAATCTCGTGAGTGAAACATTTATTGTGCTTCCAAAAGTGTTATGTTGAACTCCTAGATGAATGTTACTGTTCACATACTGAAAATGTTTGTTTTTTTCTCCTTTATGCTCACGTATTAGAATTTTCTACATGTCTTACATTGTTTAAAAGGTCAGACTGCAGTTCTGCGTGTATGGGTCCTACAATCATTCACGAGTTTCCAATGCAGTTGTGATACATTACCAAAATATGGTATTCGGCGAACCAGTTAATAACCATTATTGGTATTATCATTTAATATATTTATTACATCCATGATGCATAGAGTTTTTGCCATTCTCATCATATTCATCATATAATTGTAAAGAAACCTCTATTGCTTAATTATACAAATGCTGCAGTTATGTTCTAAAAGACATTGCAACGCCCAATGGTAAACTAAAATAATTTTTAACTTAAATAAAAATAAAAATATTTGACATTACTCCAAAATAAGTAGGTAAATTAATATTAATAAAGTAATAATTTACCACTTTTTTTAATAACAAAATAAAAGCCATAAAAATATATTTAATGCAAAAAATTTAATTTTATTACGCACTTTCTTTATCTTTTCTGTAAGTACTTGGCCATAAAATCTAAAGTGACCAACATACAATTGTAGGCACTTTATATGCTTTCCTTTTTCTCTTTTGCGCATCGCACTTACGTAAGGTGAGTAAATTTTGCAAGAACTAACCAATAATTAATCAGTTTCTTCATTACGTGACCCGAGACCTCAGATTTATTTAAGGAGATTTCGAAGGATTTCGTGGACATCATTCATGACATGTAAATATGTAGATAAAAAGGTGATGTTTTGTGTTGTCTTCTTGCTTTGTTTGGAATTTGTATTTACCATGTAAAGCTTCAAATAAACAGATGATTCCTTAGATTTTGGCCAATATTGATTTACAGAAAGACATTCGATTAAATGAACGGCTGCTCGTAACTGTTATATTTCATATATGTTAAACCGAATAATCATTTCTGAAGCGTGTTCGATATACCGTTGTGTATAAACTTAGTTGATCACAAAATTTAACGCTGCGAAAGTGCTGTTTTTATGTAAACTTGTAATCAAGCCTCTATGATTGGTCATTTTTACGACTTTTACCCCTGTGACGTGTCAAGAACAGCTAAAAGCTAATTCGTCCGTCGGATAAGGCTCTCTTTTGTCGATGCATATTTCATGAGTTCTACACGGGTCTCCGAAGAGCCGTGTCGCACATTTCGGTTCCGTAATTGAGTCTTAGAGAAAATGGGGAGGGTCGCGCATCCGGCGATCATAATAATTTGTGAAGGACCCAAGGGCTTATTTGTAGACTCAAGAAATAACTCGATTCGAAGTCAAATCGGTCTGGGGGTTCTTTACGCATCAGAAGAGCAAATATTTGAATAAATTTGTGTTAGAGTTGACAGAATGTATAGTTAGAAAGGAACAGAATTTTTTGCATGAAAAAAAGACAATTACTATTAATTGCGTCAATTATTATAATAATGTTTAACAATAATAAACTACCTTTAATATTATATATCTGTTTAAAAAACCATTTTCGTAGCGGATTTGACTATTTCAAAAATGACAGAATATTAGAGAAGTAGTAATTATATAAGGTTTTAGAAAGCTCACATAGTCATAAAATGAAAATGAATGCTATTAGTAATATTACATAAGATCTTGATAACTTTTTTAAAAATGAAGGGGAAAAAGTTAAGGTTTAATAAAATAATATACGTTTTATATAAGTTACACATTTTCCCGTCAAGATCTCAAAAATTCGGAAAAATAGAAGAAATAGTCAATGTATTTGTAATCAACCAAAAGTTAACTTACTTAAATGATGATACTAAAAATAGGAAACATATAATATACAAAACAGAATACTTCCGTTCCGTAATGCAGTATTAAAAAATTCTCAATGTTTTGACTTCTTATGATTCATTCATTGACTGTAGCGTCGTAATGAGGATAGTAATTAATTAATTAAAAGATAAAACAATTTTAATTTTCAGTGTGACTATAAGGAAATGAACTTTTAGGAAATACATTTTCGTTTGCTTTTCGTCATATTATAACAAAGTATGCTTTAATGGTTGTGCTTTTCCCAGTAAACAAAAGTAATTAAAAGCGACATAAATTACATTGATTTTGTTTTAAAATGATCTAAGATTAACTTACGAGAAATTACTCTTTTATTTAAGTACATATAAAAATTATATTGCGGAATTTCCAGTGCAAGCATAGTTTGAATTGTACATAAAAGAGATACAAAATAACAATTGCATAAAGCAAAAAAAGCACAATTCAAAATAAAAATAGTTAAGTGAAGAATGAGTAAAAACGCACCCACTTTACAAAGCATGTTTTCATATGTGCAGCTAAATGTAAAAAAGAAAGAGAAAAATCAGGTTTAATACCGTCTATCGGGGTTAATTTGTCCACTTTTCAAACGTTAGTTTGTATCATTTCTGAAGGTTGACAACTTCACCGTAATAGGGTGATAGTTGTAATTAATGAAACGTTTATCTTTACGTTTGTTATCACGTTAGTTTTGTCAGAAATAATACCAGCTAGCATTTGAAAATTAGGAAAATTCACCCCGGGTAGGGCAAAGTCACCCCAGTTGACGGTATACTAACTAATAGTGATTGAATTACTATTAAAATAGATTTACAAACTTACTAATAATTTCAAAGTTTGTTCTATTAAAACCAATATTCTTCATTATGTATATTCATCAAAAGCTTTGCCACTACTTTAAAAATAAAAGAACGTTTAAAATGTGCAAATTATTGGGATGGATTAAAACAAAACCCTTTTCTGAAAGAAAGCTGAAAAGGAATTCTCGAAATTCCTTGGACTTTTTCTCTAAGTAAGGAAATATGTCTCAATTAATTCATTAATTTACGCCAAAACGCAATTTCCACGCCGATGAATATGGAAGCTTGATCGCAGTCTATACTTAAAGAATGTCCTTATCTCTAATAAAACCCATTAAAATATACCCCTTCGTCACTTTTTGACGCGTCTGCCCACGCCTCACATACCAAAGCATCCCGTTTCGAATTTTGATGCGGTGAGGGCACCTAATAGTTCGGAAGACAGGCACTTAATTTATGTGTTCCAATATCGAAGCTTTTAGTCCCCGATTTACCGCGACTGCACCCCCTTGCCTCCTTCCAAATGCCAACGCAGTCGATAGAGCTCATGAATTATCAATCAGGTTTATCCCACCCACCCCCCGCCCTTTTGCCCGTCTAAACAAGGCTTTAATTAAATTTCCGGCTTAGGCGAGCTGACGAGAGAGCTTTTCGAAACTTATTTTCCTCCAGAGCGTGAATCCTTGTACTGACCGCTCGCAGATAGAAGGTGGGAATCATCTGACGAAGTATAATGGAACGCATCTAGCCAGCTGTTAATTTGAGAAAGAATGTTTCTCGCTTTGAAGTTGGCAACACTGGAAATAAAGTTGTGACTGAATTAGAAGAAGTTTTGTCAAAGTTTGATGCCAGTAGTACTTGATTTGTGATTAAATACTTTGTTTGAAACATGAATCCTTTTTCAGGCCGAATTTCAAGAGAGTTTATCTACATCAGAGTTTCTTAAACTTCAAGTCTTGAAAAATTTGCCGATATATCAAAGTATTCGGTGTTTAAAATTGATTTGTAATACGAAATCAGTAGAAGATTTTAAGCTAATAGTCGCAAAAGAGTTTCCAACGAGTACTGAGCCTGTGCCATAAACTTGCCTTTACCTTCTTCTACAGCATATTTGTGGGAAACGATTTTTTTTTTTGTCTTTAACCACTAAAACCAAATTCAAAGTGTTGCTCAAATATAAAGGATATTTAAGTTTCGTCCTGCAGTGTCAAATTTTTACCTAAGATTTGATAACATAATTAAAATTAAACAGGCCCACACTTTTCATTGAAGATTAATTCTCGCATATTCGCTATTAGAAGACTGTGGACTTTACATCTATGTGGTTTCAGTAGGGACCATCTATGTGGTCTTTCACTTAATGGACAGACTGTAGTTAATCTTTGAGTTTACATAAGTAATTGAAATAATTTTCATTGATGCATTTTATTTTTAAGTTTGCTACTCATTTAAAATGTGTTCTATGCCTTAAAAGTTAAAGTTAAAGTTAATTTTCTAAAACTGCAGTAGTATATTACAATGGGCCGTGGTAGCCTAGTGGTTAGCACGTCGGACTTCCACCTGGAAGGTCGCGCGTTCGGTACCCACTGAAGACCACCATGTATATTTGGGGATATGTGCATGTAAAATCCGTAGACCCCACTACCTCTCCCCGTGCGTAAGCAATCCTAAGGCCTCGGCTAACAGGTAGGGGTCTGGTGGAGAAAAGTATATTACAGTACAAATAAGAATGAAACTGAGTGTCAGATTTACGCAATTCTTGCATGGTCCCACAAAATGTTCGTAAATATTATTTGGGTCCGAAACCAAAATGTTTGAGAAACACCGATCTATATCATGGAAATAATTATTGAGGAAAATATTGACACGAAAGATTTGAACTACGCTAAGATTAATTCGAAGTATCAACACTTGTAGGGAACATTAAATTTATTATTAACAAGAAGTTCCGTCTAAAACTATACGAGCCTACTTTCCCGTATAGACCAAATTCAGATTTATAATCTATCTATCTCTTTCTCCTTTGGCTTTAGTTCTTAACTTTTTTAAATATACCTTTTTCAACGGATAATACAAATTCATTTATTTAGTCATTCATTCTTTCATTTATTCAGCCATTCATTTATTCATTCATTCGTTTACTCATTCATTCATTTACTCATTCATGTATTTATTCACTCATTTATTTTTTTCATTTTTTACTCATTTATTCATTCTTTCACTCTGTCATTTATTCATTCTTTCACTCATTCATTTATTCATTGAAAACAATCCTTCAATATCCCGATAAAAACATTTCATAGGAAAATAGGCTCGTTAGTTCTCGATGAACTTTCTATTTGTTCATGTTCTACGTTATAAGAGCTTTCCGATAAAGTTTGTTCCAAGCAAATCGGTCCGTTAGATCAGGATTTATATAGTATTGAAATTTCCCCGTAAGCGCTATGTAAATTTTTGGAACTATTCAAAAATGAACAAAAACTGTTCAAATTAATATTTCACACCAAGAGCTTCCTCCAGTAAGCTTGTTCATTGAAACATGGGTCTTGTACCCAGAGTTTACATCATTTTCGCCCATAGGCGCTAATGTTACATTTTTTTGAACTGTTCAAAATTGAACGAAAAATTGTTCGAATCAAAAAGTAAAATATGAAAATGAGATGTCCTTGCCGAGATCTTTCGAATCGGATAATTCGTTCAAAAGTTATTAGGGGGGGGGGGGACAGACCGACAGACAAACCGACCGACAGACTGATGTTTCCCCCCATCTCAAAACCCTATCTTCAATTTTTTGTATTTTTCAATCTTTATTTAATTACTTCACGTTTTCTTGACTTTTCTTTATTTTTAACGATATTTTCCGGATACATTAAGCTTTCTTTCATGCTTTATTCTTATTATTTTTACTTTTACGGGAAACTAGGCTATCAATGATTGGACTGAAACATTAATATATTTATTTTGTTTCAGTTAAACTGGTAGATTGATGTTATATTAAACTTTAATATTAGCGCTAGAAATACTGAAGGAGAAATTTCCTCAGTTTTTGCATACCTGTATGTTTAAAAATAATCGATAAAAAGTTCTGAAGTTTCATGATTTTCATTAGCTGACCTAATCTTACACTGGAATTAACATTTCATCATATTCGCAGACTTTATTTAGAGATATATAGGTATTTCGCAATCCATAGGGGTGATCATTCAACAATCTGTAGACGAATCACCAAACGTTTTAAAGAAATGAATAAAAAGTCATAACTACTCTACAACAACAAATTATAGAGTTAAGAATCATCAAAGTACAATGATATTTGAAGATTATGGTTTCAGTACGGACAGGCCTATTTCCAAACTTGAGAAACAATTCGTCTAGAGCTTAGTTATTTATATATTTGTTTTAATATAGTGATTTTGATTTTTTTTAAAAACCTTTCATGACAAAAGACAACTTGTTTACTTACGTAAGTAAGTAAACAAGGGGGAGTAACGCGTACTTAACATTTCGTGAAAACAACGCCAAAATTTAGTAAAATAGGACTCTTATGACAATAGTTACCAACTTAGAGATCATATAATTTATAAATAAGACTCATTAGATAATTTATGGATATTGTAGTCTGTTTTGTTTTTGTTGAATTAACACTTAAAAGTTTAAGTCTAAATAAAACTGCCCATTCAGCATCGCTGTATGAAATATTTAATTTACTGTACAAAAACCGATGCTTATTATTAGGAAACGCACTATTTAACATATCTGTATATTTTACTACTCATTTTATGGAAACATTTGTGCAATAGTATTTCCGGAAACCATTTTATATTATATAATTTAAACAAATGCAACTTTTCCTACAAACAGAAAATAATAATAATTATTAAAAATGTCCTAACTATTAGTTATAATCAAAATATACCCTTTCTTCTTTCGATGCATTTATTTGCTCCTCATATACCACCCATAATAAGTTCCAAATTTAGAGAAGATAAAAGCTTCTAATAGTTCGAAATCAGCGTACTTAATTTATGTGTTCCAATATCGCAGCTTTTAGTTCCCAATTTACCATTACTGCACCCCGTTGACTACTTTCAGAAGCCGGCTGGTATGCAGTTCGATAAAGTTCATGAATTATCAATCAGGGTTATTCCACCCAGTCTTGCCTTACCCCGACTAAACAAGATTTTAATTAAATTTCCAGTAGAGCCGGTGTGACAGGGAGGTTGTTAGAGACTTATTTTCCCCAGTCTGAAAATTTTCTCACTGACCGCTTTCCCTTGGTAGAGAATCATCAGATGATTTATAATTAGGTACATCTGGGGAAAAGGTGTCATTAATGCAAAGAATATAATTTCATTTTATCGAGAGAACAGTTGTATCTGGTCCATTGGGGTTTTTATAAGACTTTGAGAGACTGGGTAAGAGAAAACTTTGCGAAAAATGTATTATGATATTCAAGTTATGATTGAATGTCCATAAATTTTATAGACTGCTTAAATATATGAAAACTGGTGTATTAAGAATGCGATTGCACTCTAATTCTGGTTTTACTAGGACGTGACAGTTACGCACTTTCTTGTCGTCGTTTTTGCCTAATAGATTATATTATAACTGTCGCATCAACAACGACGATCCTTCTATATAATGATTTAAGTCAAAGAACAATCATTTGGAAAAGTTGGAAAGTAATAAGTACTGAAAAATTTAAAATAAAACGCAATTTAGAAAAAACAGAAAGAAATCGACAATCAACATACATATATCGTTTCATTTTTTTCAATGTGGACATGTTTAATAACTCTACAAAACTATTAGAAAAACAAATTACGTCAAAATACAACAAATAAAAAAAGAAGTCAATTATACCAGTACAGAAAACAAATTTGGTTTAGCCTTATATCAGTGCCTGGAGAATTCTATGCAATCTCACACGAGTTGTATCAGAGTAAGTAAAAATATAGTCATTACTGTTTTTCCTAACTCTGTTAACTAGAACTGTCTATTACAGAGACAATTTTATGAAGAGTTTTGTGTGTCCTTAATGGAGGTATCTATCTACGCATATGCACTGCAGAGTGCAGATGGACAATTTTCAGCACAGCTTAAAAACTATCCAGCAATTGAAGACAACATTACAATGTTTACCAACAAGTTGATGAGATAAATAAAACCAAAAAGAGTTTCAAACGCAGAACGCGCCCATTATATAAGTATAACCCAATTGAGTTATAAAATAAAAGGTCGGATCATTTCAGACTTGCTAGCAGAGTAAGCAGGCGTGGCATTTCGCATCGGGTCTGTTTCCGATACCATCCTGTCAAATGTCTTTGTTAAAAAGTCGAAATTGGCTTCCCTTTTCCCTCATGGAAGGGATTTTCGGAAGGAGCTGCCGAACTGGATGTCTATCATATGTTCTGTTTGGTGCAGAATTTGGTTATGGTGTAACCCAAACGACAGCCCATTTTGTGCACGAATCCTTAGCTAAACAGGCAGAGCACAGAATGCCTTTCTGTTCAGTTTGATAGATAATGTTATCTTGTCGTATTAAAGTCCTATTTAAATTTTCAATTTTTATGGCGTTAAATAAATGCAACAATTAAAAATATTTTTTTTTTTTTTTTTTCAGCAAAAAGTCTGTTGAAAGATGGACAACGCTTTCTACAACCAATTATATTTTAACTCACCGTTAAATAACCAATAGTACATAATGGAATTCGAAAAGTATCTTTCATAGGGGTTAATTAATTGTGGTTTATCATAGTTGGACTGAACTCCCAGGATAATTCGTGCTCCCTGAAACAATTTTACGGAGGCTAGTTTTATATGTACACAGAACTTTCTGACAATGTAGTTTGAAATAACAAATAAACATGAAAAGCAAACTAAAGCGCATGTAGTACACGTCCTTTCTAATGATTGTTGTCAATATCGAGACTCGACAAGCATCCTCCATCCAAGAAAATACATGGTTAGATAAATATTTTCGGGTATCTCAACAACGTTTACTTTAGCCGTGTTATATAACGTTTGACTAGCTGCAGGGCTCCGATGCAAATTTAATCCTCTAATTTAGTCGCAAAACTGTTTGCATATTCAAAGAACTGTAAAAGTGGAATTCTAGCTTAAGCATTGATTATGTCTCAGGCCCGCTGATCAATAGTTGCATAGATGTTGCATCTAGTAATTTGGGGAATCTGGGATTTCCAATTACAATTCATTGTGCGTCGAAAATAAGTACATTTGTAGCATAGTAATAGCGATTGCTAACTTTAGTTTAAATAAATATCATACATGTAAGCTGTTCATCATGTGCTTTAAATATTTAGTTGCTGCTAATTACAAATATATTATCTTCAATGCATTATTTTTCAAAGCTATATCACCCTTTGGCATCTCAGCTTCGGAATCTAGTTTTTGAAGTAATATTTATATGCAATTCATAGTACGACTGAATGCTATGCATTTCATTATTTGTTTTACAGGTTTTTATGGCTGAAAAAGTTAATAGAATATACTGCAAGATTTCATGAATGTATGCCAACAAAAACGCGTCAGGAAAAGAAGTAATACTCAGCATTAAGTAACAGTTAACAGTAGGTAGTTCGTGAAGTGGGAATGTTGTATTTTGTAGCTTCTGTAACGTTATTTTCAATGATTTTCAAATTTAAAATATTGAAAAACAACCGCATTTCAGATAAACTTAATGTTGAGGGAAAACAGTTTTTTAATCTAATCAATTTCAAATGAGAGACTGAAAGAAAACGTTACCTTCAGAAAGAAAACCGAGATGGTGGTTTAAAAGTCTGTTAAAACACAAATGAACTCACCTAAAAAGAGAGAAAATAATAAATTACAAAACAGCAATAATGCATAAAATAAAAATACTATTTTTATGCATAACATATTATTTACACAGCTTGAGAAATGAAAAAAGAGGGTAACATGTAAAATACTTCTACATAGTAGCATATTTAATAATATTTAATTAAAACTTGCGTAGAATTTTGTATTAAAGTAACGAAAATATTTCTTAAATTAATTAGAAAAACTGCCTTCTTGTACATGTTTATGTACGAATATATATATATACATATATTGATATTGATATTCTTTTACATGTATTATACAGAGATATGGGAGAAAGATGCAAAAATACATAATTTCGTACAGGTTGTCCCATCGTCGCTAAACGTAGTGGGATTTTATATAGTTTATACAAGGGTATTATTACATACCCCTTGTATAAATAAATTTTACCTCCAATTTATTTGTACAAGGGTATACATCCAAAAATAATCGTACATTACGATTATTTTAGGATGCGTCGATATCTAAGTTTTAGCGATTGCAAATATGAATTATTTTACCAAATCCCCATGTGATATTCATCGTTGAGAAAGTCCATACAGAAAGTAGAAAGTAAAAAAAGGATTAAATCAGTTGAGTGTATTCTTTTTCTTTTTCCTATGTAATTTTTTGTTTTCTTTTATTTTTCCTCCAAGAGAAATTCAGCGTAGAATTTTGGAAAGACAGCGACACATAAAAATCGAACAAAAATTTGTATAATCGCCTGCCCTTAAGGAGACCATTCATTCTAAGCGTAGAAAGGACATTGCCAATGTCTTTTCTCACTGTTAAGAATATGTTTTTAAAATTTCTAAGACCGTGCAGCAAAAGTTAAAGCATTTATTTATTCTAAAACATAAAGACAGTATTCTTCACTTCGCAATTTTTCTTTAAAAACATTTTTTTCAAAAATAAAACTATTCACTAGGTCACTATGAAACTTTGTAACATAACTCACTCTTTATTTGTATGTTTAAGCATGTAAATTATTTTAAAAAAAAAAGCTCAAAAGGAAGTTCTAAATAAATATTGAAATTGCTTTCCTTTCCATTAAATTTAAATTATCTAAAGTTTGTTAAATAACAAATATATATGTGTTATTTTAGAAAATTGCGTGCCTTTGTTAAAACTTATACTAAATATTAAAATAGCTTTAAATAGCATATTTAGCATAAATTGCTTTTAAGTTTTAAAAACGTGGTAAAATTTGTGCCTAAAAAATAACAAGCACTGTTTTAACAAGCCAACAAAAAAGCTAAGACAGAAAATATTGAATTGGTGCATTTCTAAAAATCAAAAAAGCCCTTTTAACAAACTTAAAACGATAAAATCAATAATTCAAAATTTTTAACAAGATGAACTTTTAATTAACCTTCTTTTAAATGTATGCCTGAACTTGACATAGCACGCTGGCTCCTACATTCACAAAGATTGATTATTGGCTAAGTTTCAACTTCACTATGTCGAAAAAGTCAACATGATGCGGGGAACTAATTATACAGTCAATTTTTTACGAGGAAATGATATTTCTTAGACAAGAATTAAACAATTTTCTTGAAAAGAACTTTAACCAAATAATCCATAAAATAAGCCTTTTATGAGTCATAAATTAGCTGAAATAAACTTCAAAAGCAATAAATGGTTGGAAAATTTTCTAGGGACTCAACAGAATGTCTTAAAGATATTTTCTAATTAATTTTACACGCGATGCAATTTGAACTGATATCTAGAACCCAGGCTCAATAACACTTTAAACTTTCGAGGCTTATTAATACAGTACATTATTTACTAAAGATTCTAATGAGGATATACCTCCTCTGAACAAATATTAATTATTAATTTCATTGAGACGTTTACAAACTGCTGAAAATTATGAATACGGCAAATCAAATCATAACGCTTTAACTAGACAGGAAAAGACGCTAGGACGCATTGCATTTTATATAGCGAGTTATTTTATATTAATGTGAATTTGTAAACATGAATCTTGTTAATTACGCTTTTTTTTTTTGTTGTAACACACAAGTTGACAATAACAAGGCAAGAAACGAAATTGCCATTATATCTTGATGTTATGGAAAAAGCAAAATATTCATCAACTTTAATATATTTTTAACACTGCAGCTTTTTGCAAAAAAAACTTTTTATTAACAAAACAGTGATGCTCTCCGAATTATGATGTGTAAATCTTTGCATTTGTTCTTGTTTTTTAATAAAACTTTATTTACTTATATTAACGTGTTTTACCGACAATTATATACCTCATTCCTTTTTCTCCTCCAACCTCCTTCCCTGTTAGCACTAGGCCTTGGGGATGCCCTCCCCCGGGCGTGAGGTTAACAATAATACCGGACGAGAATGAACCTTAGTCAAACTGGACCCAATCACTGCTCATTACAACTTTTCCAGAAATGTGGGTCGCGATTGGTGACTATAATATACTAACACCAATCGCGACCCCCATTTCGAGAAAAGTTGTAATGGGCAGTAATTGGGTTCAGTTTAACCAGGGATCATTAAAGTCCATGCCACTTACAAGCAGCTAAAACCAGAAACCATCACTAGCTTAAAAATATCGTGATACACACTCAAATAGGTCTTCCCTTACCACATACGACGTCAAATCGCGCTGTACTGCCCTCAAGGTCAAGGCTGTCATACGTTCGAGTTTGATTTTTGTTGCTATTTGATTTATTGTTGTTTCTCAGGCAACACTAACTACTCTACGCATACACGCTGCTAGTCTCATGTAGACGCGGTATTGATTTTTTAGTAAACGCGATACATATGGGGCAGGCCCCCACTAAATCTTGAATTTAGCGCTTATTTGTTTTCATCAGAGGCTATAATGACAGATTGAAAAAGTCAGATTAAACGCTTGACAGCACACGTAAGTGGCACATATTTACAATGCAAAGCAAAAGAAAAATTAAGTGCAATGAACTACTATTTAATTAGATTTTGTTTAAAGTTCAGAAGTAAATTATGCTCTCTTTAATATGACCCTCCGTATAAATTCCTCGTTTGCTCAATTTTCTGTACAAAAAAGCTGTGAAATATGCGCTGTAATTAGGATAAAATCTTAAGTTAATATTTGATACATTAACTAAAACCAGAGATTTGGATATAACTAAATGCTATACTGTCAGCTATAATTTTGCCAATTTTTTTTCGACTTTGAAACAAGTCATACCCCCGATAAGCATCTTTAACTCTTTAACTACGGGTAACGTTAATAGACGATTTGGAGAAACTTTCCTGTGGTACGGGTAACGTCAATAAGCGATTTGATGAATTATGCTGAAAATGTAGGTTTCGGAATAAAAAGTTGAAGAAATGGAAATGAATTCGTTTTTTACATTATAAGTAATAATTTATTCAATTGAAAAGGGCAAAATTAGAGGTGCAGAAGGGGGTATTGACCACTCCATTTTGATACAGTGCGCCACCGATTTGAAAGCAATTTTTGGATACTTTTTTTTTTGGGGGGCGTTCAGACAAACAGATTTGTGAATATATTCCGGTAGTTAAAGGGCTAATAATCTCCTCTTGACGTAAAAACCACCGTTCTTGAAGCACTGAAACCACTGACGATACAATATTCCATTAATAGCAGCCTTACGATAAGTACTTTAGAGCATTCGAGGAGCCTCAGTCGCAGTTTTTTTCATATTAATGGGTAAAAACTAAAACATCCGATAAATGTTGAGACTTTGATTTTGTAAACTGACAGTTTTAGCTAAGAATAAGTTCATAATGCGGAAACAAAAGGTCTAATATTTCTATGGGGCTCTGTTGACAAATTCCCAAGTTTATTGTAGGAGTCCGATCTATTTATTTCAATCACTACTTACCGCTAAAGTCAGGAAACAAAGTTTGACACCAAATACATGCTATATTATTTAAAATAGCAATGATTATGTGTTGTTTAATGTTGATCCTGTACTTTCTTTGCATGTCAAGAAGATTTCCTTGAAATAATTGGATATACCGCATTGTATCTTAATTTTCATTTTGAAAAAAATGCAGAAGAATGCAATGCGCACAATCATTGTTAATAATATTTCAAAATGTTTACCTTTCCTTAGATATTAAAGCCAATGTTTAAGAATATCAAAAATAACTAGATAATTTTAGATACCATGACATTGTGCTTATCCAAGTCTTTTGTAAAGCTTTCCTTGTACTGATGCTCTATTACATCCATGCTAAAGCAATGGTATACATAAAATGTGTTGGCGTATAAAACCATATATTGTAATCTTAATATATTTTCTGGATATATACTAATTTGCTTTAAAAAAGATACGTAAATCAAAAAAGAAAATAAATGTTACTGTCTCTTAAAACAAAATGTTTTTTACATAAATATTTACCATAAAAATTACCCTGCTTTCAAACTAAAACTTTTGAATTTATTTACATTTTATTCTCATTGTATAAATTGTATGTATTTGATACAATGTATTTTCACATTTACTACTTGTTTTGATGCTCAATATTTTCACTCAAACTATATTCTTCAGTAAATAACTCAACAAATGTAAATCATGCTCAATGTTTCATTTCCGTCAACCTTTCACTCGCACAACCCTTATAAAAAATCCCCAAAATCAGATTAGGAGAAATACTGATTGCATCCACTTGATAAAAATGTCAGATAAAGTCACCCTTGCGCAACTGCAACAAACAGCTTGCTCTGGAATCAACAATAGTATCTCAGAAGAAAAAAGCTAAAAAGCAAAATCTAATTCCCTCTGCATTTACTCATTTATTACACCTCCGCTCGGGTATCAGGGGTGAAAACAAGTTCCAGGCGAGACAGAGCGAGAGAAGAGGGTAGTCAGTACTAGTAACGATCCCATCTGGCAAAGACAAGATTTAGTGCGGAGCGTGCCAATACGTAAAAAATGAATCAGCAGAAACGTCACATTATGCGCAGCTGTTATTGCAACAAAAAATCCATTTATCACGTTTGTATTGCTCCGACATTTGTGGAGAAATGCAACTACATGCGATACATTTTTAAGTTGGCTTCAGAAACAACGGTTTCAAATATTTTTACGATGGAACTCAGCTAATATGCATATATTTTGCCAATAACTGTCTCTGTTATTGGCATTTTTCCTGAGTAATCCTCTCTTGTTTCATGATTATTTTGCAATATCTGTTTCGTTCGGTAACATTCCATGTCAGTCTAAGATTACTGTTTCAGGGAAAAGAAAAATATCTCACAGTCACTTAGATTTTATGCAAAAATGAAGATTTCTCTTGTTTTAAAAATTAGCTTCGACTCGGTTAATCTACAAGGAATGTTTTTTCTTTCTTTATTTTTATTTACGCAAAAGAGTTGTTCGAGGATCAAAAATTGTTATTAGAATGAGTTTTGTTTTTTCTGAAACGTCTGGGAAACAAAATTTACATTTAAGATGGGAAAAGTTAACTCTTCTTTTAAAAAAAGAGAATCTGTAATTATCATATGGCATTAAGAGTTTAAATATACGTACAAAAACATAAATTGTAGGACAATTTTTTTTACACAAGATATTTCAGTGATTCGATGCTTCATTGGGAGACATATATCAATGCAGAACTGATTTTAAATACAATGACTAAATTCATTTATTTATCATCGCATAACTAAGCAATTACTTTCTTGCGACGTATTCAAAATTGTACTCAATGTTTTATTACTATAAGTCTTAAAATCCTATGTCCATGAGGAATTTATTTAGTGAATCTAGAGATTTCAAAACGTTTAACAATATAGTTCTTAAATACATTAGAATATCGAAGGGCTGTTTTCTTTGTTAAAAAAACATCTGTTAGTTTTATGTTATCTAGTTGTTCAACAAAATAAGGATTGAAAATATTCACTATGAATACATATTATAACAAACAATTGAACATTTTTTTATGGTTTCGTCTTTAAAATATAGACACACATACTTCTTAAAGCTCTTTCTTTTAAAGAATTTCTTGTTTCAAGGTTGTTTTACATGAATACTATGGCCACTTTATTTCAACAGTCATTTGAGTAAGGTACCAGTTCATATAGTTTAGTTTTTAGAGCATACTGATTAGCATTTAAAATACGTAATCTACGTATTTTTTTCTTCATCATTTGCTTAAAAAAATTTCTGATGCGTTGAACTGAAAAACAATCCTCTATAGGAAACTATCTAAAAGAGATTAAAAAGCCTAAAATGTACTTCAAGATACAATAACCTCCCTCTAAATTTCAACGCGAGTTTTTCTTGCGATATCTCCAAATTTGTTATTTTTCACTTTAATATCAAATTAGCTAACCCCAATAGCGTCGTGGTGGGACTAAAACTGTATCTAAAAGAAACCCCGGATGACTTTTTGTCTGTGATTTACTACTCATCGAAGCTTAACCCATTAGCCGCTGGTATTGCGTTGACGCAACGGTTACTATGAAAAATCATAAAACATTCACTAATACAGTTATTTTTGTATCGATTGCAGTTTTAGATTTATTACTATCAATAGAAATTCCACAACAAAAAACAATGATTCAAAAAAAAAATTTTTACTTCTAAAAACAAGCGCTATTTTTGCTGATTTTTTTTTTTTTTTTTTGTCCAAATTTTAGATCTCAGATTTTTCTAGAAAGATTGTTAAAAAACACAAAATAGGGCTTGGAAGTAAAATACTTTGGTTCAAGGTCACAGCTTATCAGTATATTCCGCAAATCAGCTGTCTGTATGGGGGTGGAGGAGGAAGCAAATACAGGTGTTGCGCTCGCGCAATGTCAGCGGAAAAGGGGTAAAATGTTTCTACTCTTTTCCGGGTAGAGACAGTTCGTTTCTATTCTGTGCAATTTGAATGTGTGAATTTGATTCTCTTCTCCTTTTTGAAATAAATGCCTAGAACAAAGTATCTTACATTAGAAGAGGCATTATCACGGATTTTAGATGAAAACTTTGATGACGATGCGAATGAAGAGGAGAATTTTGGAAATAATGAACCTGTAAAAAATGTTTCTCGCTACTCCAAAATCCGGAAGAGAAAGGTGTTAGTTCCCCAGCCACGTATCATTGAGCAATATAACCTGAAAATGGAGGGGGAGGTGTTGTTTATTTGTGTGACAACGTGGTTTCAAATTACAGAATTAGAGTTCGAAGTGAAAAATGGTAGTGGTAAATATTTACAAATTATATCTATGTTGCATTGACAAATACTTGGAAATTTTCAAGATTATTTGAGGAAGGAAATAAGAAGGCACTGCTGGGATTTTAAAAGGGAGCGCCTTTTTCTGACCCCAGTTTGATAGTGATGTAAATTAGGAAAAAACAGCGATGGGACGGCCAAGTAAATTGAGCTTTCCAAAGCCAGTAACTGGGAAACATTTCATTGTATATTCAACCGACAAGAAAAGAATACAATACAAGCCTTGCCATAGCCAAACAATTAATCGCTGCAGTATTTTTAATGTTGCTTTACAACATGACTGCAGTGAAGCATATCATGTATGGAAAATAGTTACTGGTTATTTTCTCAAATGTATAATTCCTCAAGTGCGCATATGCCCTTATGTTCAACAAATTTTAGTATCCTATAAGATGTAATGCATGTTTTAAAACTATAATAGTGCTCATAAAATTTTCCAATTTATAAAACACATTGAAATCGCAGCATAGTTTCTGACGAGAATTATTCGCATCCGTACTCCTTTTCCGCTGACGTTGCGTCAACGCAACACCCCATACTTCTAAAGATAGTTACAATTTTCTTCTTTTTGCAGCATATTAATAATTTATGTGACCGAAATAACAACTTTTGTTAATTGTATCGAAAGCAAATAACGATTTCGACTTTTGGCGGTTAATGGGTTAAATCAACAGGTTTTTGGAGTCAACTAGCTTCGAAGAGCATATGTTTACTAAGAAACTTAACCATCGTAACAAATATGTTTTTTCCCGCTCTAAAGCTCACCATTTTAAGATCAAATCTATCGATTATAATAGCAAGAAATTGCAAACAGTCATTTGAGCCTAAGATATTCCTGTCATGCTGTTATGTTCGAAGTTAAATTATCCATACATTACAGTACCGAAAAGAACTAAAACTAGTTAAATCACAAGATATAACAGTGATTTAATTTTCATGGTACACTAAACGATTAACTGAGCATAAGAACCAAAGATCGAATAATTAGATACCCACAAACATACTATATTTTAACAATTGTTCATGCCGATACCACTATGTCAAATTACCTGTGTATTCTAGCTCCGATACAAAATAATCTATCATTAAAACATCGCATCTAAAGATTTAGAAGATATTTTGTGCGTTAGTAACCATTTTATTTCTATTTCAGGTTAACTGATTATTGGAACATGGATTTTCGAACAATTAGCTGACAATTGTATCTCCTAAGATATTCATGAATATTTTATCTTTATGGTTAAAGTCAAATTAGATGCTATTTATTGTTGGGGAATAGCCTCAGTAACTAAAAGACGTTTTCTAGCTAAACTACTCCATTTCATTAAGAAAATAGAATTGAAATAATCCCTTTCAAATGTTTATTTGAGGCAATAGAAATATCTCTTGTAGGAAACTTTCAATATCAATTATTTATTTAATTTACAAATGTATTGATATTTTTCTCTACGAAGGAATCCTAAAGAAATATCAAGGCAAGCCTTCCCAATTAACGTAAAAATACTTATTTTTCAATCATAACGTTCTTTTTAAAGAACAATTATAGTCAAATCGATGTACGATATTTAAGTTAGACTACTTTCATTTAAAAAAATCATTAAAAATCTGTTCATTTAGTCAAAAGTTATAGTTGAAAAAACAAAACAAATATTACATTTCTGCCCATAACGTTTTTTTACATTATCGAATATGGTCAAACAAAAGTACAGAACCTATATGAAACCACTATTGATCAATAGAAAAAAGAATCATGAAAATCGGTTCATCGGGTGCGACGTTATGGGTGGATAAACAAAAACAAAAAGCGACATACTCATGGTATGAATATATAATCTCCTCTTTTGTGGAAGTCGGTAAAAAGATGGTCAGATTGCATTTTGACTTATCATTTAGAGAAATAAAATAATACACTACAACATTAAATTGAAATTAACTGGGCAAAAACGTTCCACTGAAATCATAAGAAAGAAGAAGTAAAATTTCTTTATAGTTTTCGAAACGTTTCATAACTTCAGACTGATTTTTCTTCTTTTCAAATGAAGTATTTTTTAAAAAAGAATAGATTACAGAAGCGTGAAACTAAATGCATTATTTCTAACGAGTAAGAACGTTTATGAAATAAATGTATCCCTTGAAGTCGATAAATTTACTTCTAAAACAAATGTGTGTTTGTCAAACACAAACATATAAATCGTCAATTATCAAACAGTGAACCAAAACTACGCATTTTTCTGAACTAAATTCGACCGACACTGCGAATTCAACATCTGTTCAATCCCAGATACTTGTGGTTAAAAAGTTTTCCGTATTTAACACGAAATTCCAGGAAACGAAAGAAAAAATTGTTTAACATCCCCTTCCTGCTTAATTCACAGCTTTGCCTTATCGTGCTTAATTTCGAGAACTCTGGGGTAAGTAGAGTCATGCAAATGCAAAGGGACACGCGACAATTTTCTTTCCTTCAAACTAATCCCACAAACTGAAATTTGAATGCAAATTGAGGCAAGCCTTGCCTTTTTCTTTAAGAGATAATTACGGCAGCCAGGCAAGTTTTTTATTTCGTCTGATTAGTTTAGGGAGACTTCCATCTTTGAGACGGTAAATTCAGACAGAGTGAAATATTTAACAAAGTTTTAAATTTTTATTAGATTTTCCCATCCCCTCTTTTACTTTTTAAGCAAAAAAGAATAGTTCAACTTATTCGTAAAGGCAAGTAATAAACTTATTACATTATTTGTTTTAACCAGGAGAAAATATTTGACTTTAAAATTGAATTTATGCTATTGGGTTTGAAAGGAAATTTTACAAATTTGCATTTTGATACACCATTCCATTTTTGTGCTAAAAATAAATTCAGTTCTTTAAAACTTCACGTATACTTTGATTATTATTTATTTGGCTTACTTTAATTAAAATTGTTTGGTTGAAAAGTCAAAGGCTATTTAAACAGTGGAAGCGTTATTATCTTCCTGATCCTGATATAATATACAAAAACATACAATAAATAAAGAAAGTAACTCTTTATTTAAAAGTAAATATAGTTACTTTATTTATTTATTCATTTGCTGTGATATTAACACTAAGTAATTAAATTGCTGACTTTTAGTGTAAACATTATATTTTGATGTTTGAGATGAGTAAGTTATTTTTAAATTGATATAAAGAGCAAATGAACTTTTGATTCGATTTGATTGCACGCCTCAAGCTTTTTTGTTTTAGACTGTCGAAAGTCTTTATCGATAATTGATAAATGATGAAGTAATAATTGTAAGTTATAATTTTCTTTCTGGAGGAAATAGAATGAAAGTTCCTTAATTTTAAGTCGTAATCGTAAAACTATTTTTTGCCAAAAACTGCGATAGGTTTCACGAATGAATAAATTGAGTTAAATTGTAATCCATGATTTATATCAACAGTAATTTCATTATATATTCATAAAACATGTTTGAAACAACTGATTAAATTACCTTTTTAATATTTTTATATAACGCACATTTTAAAATGTCTGCTGGAAGTACGCGCTTTCTTGTGTGCGCTTTATGTTTTCGGCCTATTTTGATCAATTATAGTGGTTACATAGCCCTAACCGATTTAAAATCCCAATTTATTTTAAATAGACCTTGATAAATCCTCTCCTAAACCTAACGATAACTTTCTTACGGAATTGAAATCCCAATTAAACTCCCTGATTTTACTACTAAAACAAAATCATTTGATTTTTTTTTTCTTTAATTTATTTATTTTTAGAAGTTTGATTTCATTTCGCCTTTAAGCACACTTAAAAATTGAAAAACATCATTGGTTGTGTTGTTTTAAAAAATAACGTTCCTCAAGATATTTTCACTAGTTTCATGAAAAATACAGAAAGAAATTCCCGGTATCAGTGACTCACTGAATATTTATCTCCTCCTTTGTTTGCATATTTTTTAACTTTATCTTTAGAAATAATGTAGCTACAATCTCTAGCTTAAATGCAATGCAGCGTAAATTGTGTTTAGACTGTTTGTTAAAGCTATTCATTTTTCAAACCACAAATCAACCAATCGGGTTTCTTAACTAGTGATAGTAAATGGGACTTTAGACATCGGAAATTATTGCCAAATGTTCGCTGCAACATTGGTTTCGTTTTCATAACGATTATTTTATTTATATACGTTTCTATCCAATTAGAAATATCATTAATTTTGAAGAAACAATCTAATTAAAATCTTTATTCATAAAAGTGCTTCAGAAAATATTTTATCGAAGTAAATCACTAGCAAAAATAATTTTTATTCTAATTTTTAAGTTTGGTTTATTATGACTAGGAGTGTAACATTATCTTCACTAAAACAAATTTTTAGCATCTTCAAACTATAAAGTTGAACAAAGCACGGGTATTGCCAACGAACAGATGCTGAGTAATTTTTCTTCTTTTTTCCTTGGGGCTAGAACCGAATAATAAAAATGTTAAAAATTTCTCACAACGAAAGAAGGTAAAAAACTTTAGCACATAAAACTCATTCATGAAATGACGTATAATTATGAAATAAAAGTTTTTCATACTTTATTTTTCCTCCGCTGTTTTTCATTTTTCTTTATTTTGCCTTTAGTTCTCATATGAACTTGGAATCCAATTACTGTCATAATTCTCATTATTTACACTAAAAGTTTTAACATGTTTGACGTATGTATTGTATCAGAAATAATATTTTCATTTTACCCCTGTTTTTAGAAGATTAAGGTTTTCAATTATAAAACAAATCTGCATCTTACATTTTTTTCTTTATACTTTAATAGATACATTTGGGAAAGGTAATAATTGACTAAAGCTATTTTAGCACGACGGGAGTATGTAAAAATTCCCTATTCAATTATTTTTCAATAATGATAAAAGATAGCATGCATTTGTGAGTGAAACACTACCACTGCATTTTTCAAATGTTCTTCAAAGATGAATATAAATTGTTAAATTAAGTATAGGGAGAAATTTACTACTCAATCTAGGCGTAGATAACTACTTGATCGTTCCTTTTGTGAATATATTTTCAAACATTCATAAATACTACTTGATCATTTTTGTATGAATGTTTTTCAAACATTTAATGTGTTGTTTAACGAAGGCTTTGTGGTTTATACTTGTCCTTCCTTTCTTGAACTTAATATACTGTCGGCGTTCTGACAAAGTCAAAATTTGCCATGTAGCCGAACATAATATTTAAGCCAGTATAAAAATACAAAAAAGATTTTACTGACTTTTAGTTGTTGCAGTAATAAGCAGCACATAACCAGAAGCTCTAATACGCAGTAACTATCCACTTAATGGCTTGTTTGTATTTTTAATGAGTTTTAGCCAAGACGTATTCATCGTCGTTCAGTTAAAAATGACTAATCCCACTTTTAACTAAACGACTAATTCAATGGATAAGTTACTGCTCTAATCCGCAGTAACTATCCATTGAATGTTTTATTTGTATTTTTAATGAGTTTTAGTTGAGACGTATTCGTCGCCGTTTAGTTAAAAGTCACTAAGTCCATAAACTCCAAAAAGGCTAAGATATAATTATAGAAATCCCTATCCTAGTCCACACAGTAAAACATGCAGCAAATCGCTGAATGAGCTTCGTGACTTTTAGCTGAACATTATATATAGTTACAAGACTTAGCGAAATTTAGGCATCTCTGTTTCTTAGAAACGGAAAGTCAATGGCTTTATTGAGTTTTGCTATCCTATGCAATCTTTATGCTTTATTTCTAGATAGTAAAAGAGTATCTCAAAATCATGCAATTTTTACATAGTGACTTTTACCAGAACCGCTGACGACATAGTCTATTTTAAGAGGTATAAAAATGAAGAACACCTAGGTGTAAAAATGTATTTACTGCATATTGTTAGAGTTAATTGGAGATTTCATAACTGAATAGTATAACTATTTTTAGACTGTGTTCCATCCAGATGGCTCTTATCGGATTGTTCTAAGTTTGTGAAAATAAATGCCTGTATATGCTTTCAGTTTTAATACTTTGTTCAAAACACTACTACCGCATTACGTGTGCTTACGTATTTTCTGCAAGAGTTACGTATAAGTGGTAAGTTCATTTTTTTTAATTAAAAAATAGCAAACCATCGAGCTAATAAATATTAATATAGCTCGTATTATATTAACGTTTCTAAAGTATGTGCAAAAGATTAATAATCACTTTCCTTAAAATATCAATTATAAATTTCCTTAAGAACCAATAATATTGGTATTGTATTTATGTAATTTATTAAAAATAATAATTTGTTACTGAAACATTAATTTCTTTTTAACTTTAAGAAAATTATTCGTCAGCAAAAAACTAAAACACTACTGTGGGAATCCGACGATCCCAACATCCTATAACCCTATCCAACTATCTCATTATCAGATGACGTCACGACGCGAACTTAAAATTTACATTGCGCATAATTAATTAGAAATTGTAAAATTACCGAGCAATTTTTAATCATTGAGATTTCATCTTTACCAGAAATATCCATAATGAGTTTCTTACTGTTTATTAAAAGGAAAATAGTAAAGTAGATTCAAATATTAAAGATGGTAAATGATTTTTTAATAGAATTTTAAAGTTATTTTAAAATCTAATAAGTAGATTTTCATTGTTTCTTAATTACTTTCCGAGAGATAAATAAATATTTTTTTTTATTGTGCTTTAACGAGTCTTTATTCTTCATGAGCAAAAATTTGACAATTGCATTTTGTAAAATTAGTTTTTACCTAATAGGATTGCATTTGTTAATACGCGTTTGCAAAACCATTTCAAAGTTATATCCTAGAATATAAATTTAATATTGTTTACTCATTAAGCACAATCAGTATAATATTTCTGTGATTAACAACCCTGACCACATTCTTCAAAGCAATAATGAATAGTTTAGCCAACAAATAAAGTAGTGTATTTTTAGCATTACACAAGAAAATTATCGCCTTTTTTGGAAAACCTTTTCAACTAAAAATGTGCAAATATTCACGGATTCAAAATCTTCAAGGAAAGTGCACGGTGCTGCCTATTGGAAGACCTTGCACACATAGATAACCTTGCGTTAGAAACCATACTTTCAGGAATAGGGTAAAGAAGGCGGGCGTGACTCAAGGGGTGCTCATCCAAGCGGGCGATTTTTTGTTCGACAGAGCAGTGTCTTCGGGCATTCGAGTGTGAACAGGAAGAAGACGCGCCCACCACATGAAAGACCCGAGATGATTCGGAATCATCAGGTGTGAAACCGTTAAGAAAAGGAGACTTTGTTTCCTGAGTAGCGCTTCTTCAGATAATAGGATAGATATAGATGCATCAGTAGAATATATATGGATTTTTTTGCTTAGTCAATTATCACAGTAAATTTAACGCCATCTGAAAATCCACATAAGGAGTGGTCGTTCTATATCAAATATATATATTAAATCTTCGATACCTACTGGGCATATCGAATATTTCGTCGCAAAACACATCTAAAAAGGAAATGAAATTGATCTACATTTAATCTAAACATAGCAACAAAGTAAATTGCAATTTTTTTTTGTGTTCACTCAATCTGTCTGCCATTTTTCCCACGAACTACTGACGCAATTTTTTAGGTCAGACATAGCTTTTTTTTTTCGTTCAAATACCTTCACGAAAACACATCAGCCTCAAGTTTCATTTTCTTTGATTTTAACAATATTTATTTCAATTTTGAAAAGTTCTAAAATTTTCATTATGCTCTGCCCACAAATTTTGGTTCGTCATAGCTCCAAAGCAAATTACACATCACTGTCGACAATAATTTTTAACAAACAAAGCATTGATAAAAATGATTGCCTGCTCGCATTAGTACAAGTCTTATCTTGAACAGAATAAAAAACGCTTGACAGTAGCATGGATTAACAAAATCTAAATATTACACCTAATAAATCAATAACTTTAAAGTTCAAATGTTGTAATCAAAATTTCTATAAGCTTTTATAGATAATGAATACATTTTTTTTCTTATTGTTCTCTTTCTTGTGATCGCAAAAAAAAAAAAAGGTTTAAAGCTGCTATTTCTGTTTATACTGTAATTGCAAAAGCATTTTGACTTTTCTCAACTCCTTTAGATGAAATATGAAATTAGTTTCATTTTCGTTAAAAGAAAGAATTTTTTTTTTTAAATAAAGAGAAAGAAAACATGGTCATCAATTATGTAAGTTTGGATCAGGAATAGCTACAGGCACCAAAACATCCACTCTTGGAATGCATGCAATTCTCAAGATCATTGCACGAAGAAACTGATTTACATTGTCGAAGTGTTTGCTAGGACAAACTTATCGTTTAGTAACATTGCCACAACTATAATAATTTTCAATTTATTCCTTAAATAATATAAAACTTGTTTATGTGTGTAGAAAAAGGGGGGGGGGGGAATAAAAACGTAAAAGAGAGGAAGAGTCGCAAAAAGCTGCTAAAACACGCTTTAGAGCCTGGTGAATTGGGTAAACAAACGTATTTAACACCATCAAGATCATAAGTTGGAAGCTTTAAGCTTAAATATTGTCAGAATTGAACTACTTTCCTGTTTAAAATTTGAAACTTTTTTTTTTCATATATTTTCTTTAATTTTACTGCATAACAATTGGCTTTGATTAAATCATTTGATATAGTTTCAATCCAATTATTTTCTTAATAGGCGACGGTAGATAAACTTGTACTAATAACAATTGCCTCCCATGATTCAAACTATATGATGTATTGAGCAATTCCGCCAAATGCACTCCCCGTTAGGATTATCGCCAATACCAAATGAGAGAGCTTACTGCTGTACATTGAATGTGCACCTCATTATCTTAAATTAAGTGCTTTGGTATTGAACTTTGCCTCTGCAATAACCACAAAATATCTGTTTATCGCCAAATCGCAAGTTTAGACCTTGATGCAATTATCTCTCATTTGACTTGTTTACAGTTGGAATGTACCTTTCCTAGTTTTGCACGCGTTTTATAAGAAAATTATACCTGCTAAACAATTGGTTTATGCCTAGTTATTTAGAAAGTACAGCTAAGTTTACTTAAACAAGCTATGTAAGTAATTTTGATTGCTATTTTTACAAATAACAGGCTAAATAAAACATTAAATTTTAGCACATTATAACCTACACTTCGAATTGGGTCCAAATATAGCAGTGAATTATATTTTACATTAAATTGAAAAATTATCCGTATTTAATACATAAATATACGAATAAAGCATATAAAAACTTATATTGTTGTTGTTGTCTTCGTGCCCTCGCGTGTATCGAGGAAGAATGGGTAAGCTGCTCCCGAGTCTAACGGGGCGCTTATAGGCAGGAGTCCGAGTTCCGCCCCTTTGAAAAGTCTCTTAATTTTTTGAACCAACTCCCAGATGAGAGACAGTCACCTGGGATTGGCACCCCCCCCCCAGAGGTATCGTTTCACTTGGAGGACATTGGAGCCACGACTTATTTAACGTGCACCAGTTCCCTTTAGCGGCCCCCTCCCCCCTACAGGAACTAGCCGCGAGAGATTGTCACCCTCCCAAAAACTAACCTAAGTCGATGTTGCTTCACTTTCGGTGTTCTGCGGGAACCGAGCTTCTACGGAATGGTCCACTGTGGGTCATAATTAAAAATTTATAACTATATATAAAATTTATAACTTTATAATAAAAACTTATAATTGAAATAAATAAATGGGATTTCAGCTGTCCAGGATGCAATTCCAGCTAGTTACTTTTTTTTCTAACAAAAAGTTTAAATCTAAACTTTTGATATGATTCAGTCTTCACTGTTCTTAAAATAATTGAACCTTATAGAATCATGTCGTATAACATTTAATGAAAAAGAAAGTTGTTTTGAAATTACTCTAGAGTTAGAATTTATAATTTCACGCAAGTATTTATCACCAAATTTTAGATGAAGAATTAAAAAACTCCCGATTTATTTAACGTGCACAAAACAAAATCGAACATAGGGAATCTCAACGCCTAGATCTGCATTTTTTTCTTAGGTTAACTCTTTTGAACAAACAACTAAAAGTCACGACATTATTTAAAGCCTAACTAACAAAAGAATAATTCTGTACACTTGTAGATTTTTTGAAGAACAAACAGCTTTTCTAAGCAATGTAAGGGATTTTTTAAAAACTTCTATGTTATTGTGCGTAGGCTACCGTATCGTTGCGTATCATTATTGGGTGTCAATGAATGACGCTTTAATGCGTTGAATATTCAGAAAAAAAGAAGGCAATATGTACTTAGAAAGGGGAAACCTGCCATACAGTAAGATATTTTAAACTAAGTCTAGGAGCTTTAAATCGTTCGTATAAAATCAACACAAAAACCCACGCAAATCTCGCTGTATAAAACAGTATAAATACAAAAAAAAACCTGAAATTTGTGGTTTTTTTTTTTTTCAATAAGAAAAGTTTTTACACACTGTCTTAAATTCTTAATTCATACATTTCTCATTTACTTATAAAAAGCAAACTAATTTATTAATTGCCTCCGTGTTAGAGCTTTCCATGAAAGTATAAACCTTATTGCCAGTCATTCTAGAAATATAAAAATGTTATAAACACAACATTATTACGAATTTTTGCAGAGAATTCCAAGCATATATTTTAAAAAGCACATTTTTGCGTGATTGTGTTGCGAATAAAATGGTTTAAATTTAGAAAGAAAGGTATTAGAAAACATCGCGCATCCAAGAATCCTGATTTCATGAAATAATGGGTAACTTTTTCCGGAAAATTTTGCCTTCACTTTTTGATTGTAATAATCATTGCAAAAGCGAAAAGCCCAGCTTCCATGTCGAAAATATGGAATATATTATTTTAAATTTCCCTGCAAGAAATAAAATTTCAAGTTTCCCGTTTCAAAATTAAAACTGATAGTTTTGATCTTACATCGTTTCATTGTTAAACCATGTGTCGAAAAATATGAGAAACGTTTATACTGTTTTTCAAGCCATTTTTACTGAATTCGAAAAAGTACTGAACTTGTACTAAGTCTATTAAAATATATTACATTTATTTCCTACCTTTTCAGCTATAGTTTTATTTGTCGAAATATGCACAGTTATGTAGTAATATTCAATGGGAAAAATTGGGGGGAAATGGCTGCAGTGAAATTTTAGCACATTTGAGGTATATTTTGCTGGATTGCGAAAACTTCACTGAAAAACATAGTTTTGTATGTTCTGTTATAAAGAAACACAATTCATTAAAAAAAAAAAAAATGTGAAAACGAACCCGAGGTATTTTATCCTTATCTATGAAGTCAGACTTCTAATTCTTACTGCTGACCAAAGGTTTCTCTTAAATTTGTATATATTAAAGACTAAGAAATCTATGTATGATAGTCCGACAACAATCGATTTTTGGTCACCTTCTGAGGTCAAATCACTCCTATACATATTTCATACCACCCCGAGTTCGACATAAACTAAAATCCTTTACCTTTAATTTAATCTATGAAATGTTAGATCACAAATTATTAACCTTTTAGGTCATTAAACCTTTTTTACAAACTGATTGAGGAAAAGTACTACATGTCTTAAAATAATAGTAATTATATTTAACTAAATTACCAATATTGAATGTGCAAATTAAAACAAAACGCATATTTACGGCCCGCACGACATAATGCTTTTTGCCTTAAATATTTGTTTTGCTTGTATATTCAATATCAGTAAATATATTTAACTAAATTACCATTATTTTACGTCTTTGGTTCAGTAAATTCGTGAAGAAGCTTCCATTTTCATATTCACCAATTTTATCTTCAAAGAAATACACTTCACTAAAGGAATTCCCCATCCTTTATCGTTATTACACTCCTTCCAAAATTGAATTGACTTGTTATTTCTGGCTCCACCAACTTCTGCTTTAAACAGAACACCATTTCTTTAGATAAGTCGGCGCACACTAAACATCTTCGCGGTGCTTCAAGGGAATTTCAAAGGCCTCTCTTCAGCTAATCGAAATCATCAGATGGCCACATTAAATAGCTTCCAAAGTTTCCCGAATAATGGACACAGCCGATTCCTTAATGTGAATCTTTCGCTTTCGACCGGGCGGATGCAATTTTGTGAGTATTTAATCCCCTGACTCTCTTCGTATGAGCACTTCTTCAATTCCGAGGAATCCTTTGCCATAATCCGCGCTAATAAGGAATATTAATCTTGTTGCATCAAGAAGAGGCTGGTTAATGTTTAATTAAACGAAGGAATATCTCAACTAGGGAGCCAGAGTTAATCTTTGGAAGTTCTGTTTGTCTTAACATTCGTCTTCGGAAACGTCAATGTTGAGTCAAAGATTAAATTGTTTAAGCTTCGACTCAGAGTTTCGAGAATAAACATACCTTTGAATTTCAAGGAACCGAGTTTGAAATCACCAACTTTGGTGACTTTGAATTTTTCAATTCAAATATACTTTATCTTTTTTAGGAAGATTTAATTTTTAAAAATAATATATTTATACATATTATACATTTAGCACAGCAAATAAGTTATCGTACGTTTTGGCTGTTGCCAAATGCTGCTTCTCAGATGTTATAGTATAAATATCTCCAAATATATCCTCATTCCATACATATTTTATTTAGGAATGTGAGTATGGTAAAATTTTTACTTTAAGCATGAAAAATATATACATTTAAGTTGATGCCCCCACATTATTTCTTTTTTTAATTATTTCTATCGGTTCAAGATTTTCAGTACTGCTTATCTTTAATGCATCTCGTGATTTTCTTCTTCAAGATTTTAATGCTAACCGTAAAACCTGGCATATAATTTATTTACTTCCTTATATCTAACAGGTATTTCTTTCAAATGTTAATTAGAACTCATTCGTTAATGACAAAGATTTTATCTGTAAAGGAAGATCGCCTCTACTGGACTTCTTAGAAGTAAGAGGTCTTTTTCGCGAAATAAGGTGAAGCACCTGAAACAAATTCAAGTGAGGCATCTTTGGGAACCGACATATGTAAAACATTGGCTCTATTTGAAAATTTATTTTTTCTTTAAGTTTACAATAGACACAAATTTAAAAATATATATATATTCCTATATTAGAATCTACACTTGTAAATAAACCCACCACTTAAACTACGAAAATGTATAATTACACTATACACAGGTATTTATTACAGGCATCATATTACATGTTTTTTCCCTCCTTCTGAGCCCTATTTTGGTTTTTAAAAAATCACGCGTGCCCTTGTAAAATATCACATCCGATTATAAAGAAACACCTTGCCACTTTTAAGTTAGAATTTTAAGAAGCATTGTATAAAGTCTAATTAGATACTTTACACTGCGCAATTTTTTTTTTTTAAATATTTTTTTTGTGTTTGTTTGTGCTAGTTATAAGTGGGAAAAATACTAAAAAAATTCTTATTTAATTCGGAAAAGTAGAATCTAGAAAAATTGACATGTTGTTTAAAAACACCACTGCGCGGTGTAATTATAATTAGGTGTAATATATTAATATATAATTTGGTGTATAATATTAGGTGTAACAATAATAATTTTTTGAAAAATCATTTTAACAAATGAAACCAAATGAATGATAAATAGGCATGCATTATAATCATAAAATAGCACTAAAATATGAAAATTTATTAAAATAATTAATTTTATTATTATTTATAAATTTATAAAATTTATTAAAGTAAAAATTTGCAGATGTAACTAATAATTATTAGTTACATGTGCTTTTTACTTTGCTTACCAATAAAGTTTAATAATAATTTCACTAAAAGATTTTAAACAAGAAACCTAACATATGTAGGGGGTCTATGCGATAATGTTATCTTCTTTGGTTGAGCGTGAATTGATTTTAAACAAAATTCCTAAATAATAATTTAATCGACCACTTTAAGCTAATTTGTGAAATATTTAACAAAAATCTTCTAAAAGATACTAAATACAGTTAAATAGAACAACCTGTGACACCTGTTCACGTTTATACTGCGAATAATGCAGGAGCATAAAAATTGTCCCCGAATGCGCGGTGTTGTTTTAAAACAACAAGTAAAAAAGGCGCCTCAATATATATTTTTCCCGAAATTTTTCGGACAACTTATATTTATTTTATTTTAAAACTACGTAAGCAATTAAAGACTATTTTTTTAAATAAAATTGCTGTTTAAAATTTGTAGAAAAAAAATTAAGAAGTTACTGCTTTTTACGAAATCAACACGTCTTACGATTTTGTGAAAAAAGATGAGCCTCGAGTCCAGTTTACAAGAACTAGGGGAAACTACATTAACTAATATGATCACACATACAAAATGAAACGAAAGAATGCGCTACATGTTAACAATATTGCAAAATAAAAGCTTAATGAACGAAAAATGGAGGTGTTGTTTAAAAACAACACGGCGCAGTGTAGGGTTAAGACAATTTGTCTCAGATCCATTTCCAGGCATTAGATTGAGATTTTTTGAAATTAAGTAAAACGATGATCTAATAATTAGAAATTGTTTCATTTAAATGAATAAATTTCTGCTAACAGGAATATTTGCCTTCACTTAGAGCAGGATGAGAAAAGCTGCTATTTTCAAAGTTATTTAAAATCTTCATAACCTAGTTGTAAGTAATTATATTTCAATGGATATCAAAGAGGAGAGAAGATAATCAGAGAGTATAATAGATAATCCACGAGCATTTTTTAAAATCAATATCTTGCAGATATTAAGTTTAAATCATCATTACTTCAATAAAGACTTTACCTTTCTTTTTTATTTAAAAAATCCTTTTTTTTTCGTGTTGCAAGGCCTGATGCTCAAAATATATTTTGTGTGTTGGGGGGGGGGGGGTGAGAAGATATGCTTAAGTATTTTGCGGAAAAGGCCCTTTTAAATAATGAATTTTTAAACAACAATTTTAAGTATGATTTTTTTGCAAATGCGGAGATCAAAACGATCTTTCTCTTCATATACATAATTTGTCAACAATACTCTCGCTAATGGTAATTAAATTATTCCTGAGACACAAACATGGCTCTTTAGCATGTTAAAATATTTAACAGGATTTCCTTTCAGCAAGATAAATTGAACTTAAGAAATATTAATAATGTATCAGGAATGTCATTAAGAAATTAAACTTGAGTTTGACTTTCTACAAGAATCAATTTATCACTGCTTCTCTGTATAGTTTTGAAGATTTGCTTATTAATTTTTTGCGCTTTTAACAAAATTATTTAATAAGTCTTTCATGTTTTTTTTTAGCTTTTTCATGGATGAAATTAATGAAATGACATAGCCAACTGGTATTACATTTTCAAATTTAATGAAAGATATGATTCATTCTGAAAATTACAATGGGCTAATATATATATTTAAATTACATTTTAAGGTCCATATAAGATGCTATTTTTGGCATCAGAAACCAACAAGCCATTTGAGACACTATGCATTACGTGTGCAACGTAAGTGAAGTTATATATCAATCAGTAATCAAATATGCAGGAAGACTAATTCTGACCTCCTAGGCAAAAAGGGCGCTTCTCAATTCTATGCTTAAAAATAAAATAAATTCTTTCAGGATCATGTACTGTATTTAATAAAAACAAAGTACATTAGCTAACTAAGTAAAGTTTTCCACAGTCAAAAGTCCATGCTCCACTTCAACAAGTTTCCCGCTTAACAAAATCAAAGGATCTTTATATTATACACTGGCTTCTTCAAAAGTTAAGGTACAACCGTTTTTTTTTTTTTTTTTTTTTTTTTTTTTTTGAGTCTAATTTGCAAACGAATGAATGTATAAACAAGAAATTTTTGAAGGGAATGTGCATAAAACAGTTATTTATCGAATGCGTCATAGAAATTTACATAAGTTTAATAAGTGCAAAAAGGGGTTCTAATAAGGAATGTGTCCACCCTAACTTAAATGCACTAGCGGCATCGACTTTGTGTGCTGTCAAGTCCTTGACACCGGAATGGGTAGCAAAGACGAAACACCGAGTAAGCCTTGTTTCGGCTCATGTAACGAATTTAGAAGATTACTTTATGCCAAGACAGTCCCAAAGATGTTTTATCGGATTCAGGTCTGGCGATTAATCTGGCCATTCCATTCGCTACAAACCGTGACCCTCAAAATAGCCTTCAACAACCGCAACTCAGTCAGGTTTGCACTAGCATCCATCAGAATGAAGTCATTACCAATGCCATATGGGCAGACATATGGATCAAGGATCTCATCCCGATAGCACCAGTCAGAGTTCCTCCATAGAACACTAGAACACATGCAGGTCAGTGTAACCACCAAGTGAGATCCGCTACCCAAACCATGAGTCCACCCCGTCTATAACTGGGACTTTCAACAGTGTTGAATTGAATCGTTTATTTCGAAAAAATAACATCTCCGTTTTGTAAAAGGAAGAACTCTGAGCATTAACTTATTATTTTTTATGACATAATTAATCAAATCTTTACTAATATTATAAAGCTGTAGAGTTTGTTTGCTTGAACGCGCTAATCTTAGGAACTACTGGTCCGATTTGAAAAATTCTTTCAGTGTTAGATAGCCCATTGATTGAGGAAGGCTATAGGCTGTATATCATCACGCTAAGACCAATTGGAGCGAAGTTCCAAAAATTGCATAAAATAGTCCTTTTCTATCCGAAGAAATGATCACATCCTTTCGAGCTTGATACCATTGAAAAGCGCGTAAAAAACTACTTGAGGAAGAGTTTTTTGCTACGTGCTGAAATTGGAAGCCTCTAAATGAACTAGAGAAGTTATAAGCGTTTTTCTCTGTAGTTTGAAATTATTTTTTCACAGTAATTCATTTTATTTGACCCAGAGGAGGACCGTTTTATTTTATTTGCATTTTTGCATCGTTTCAATCATTGTTACAGTTGCCGTGTGAACAAACAAATCAATGCAGTTGCCATTGTTAAACAAATAAAAAAATAATAATCAACGTTTCTAGCATTTTGATGAGGCATCGCTGTATTCGCAAAATATAATTTAAGATAGACCGTGCATCGCAGCTAGTATTTCATACTAGCCGGGCGTCGCAGCTAGTATTTCATATATTCTCAGTTTCAATGTCGGAAGCAAATATTTTTCTTTGTTACCAGTGCATAACAATCCACTAGTTATATTATAAAAACTGATGGAAAAGTATTCTTAATATCCCTAGTTTAAATTAAGAAAACGTTTCCGTCAAGTTTATGAATAAGTCTATACATAAAGATAAGATAATTTATATACGTATCTAGAAAAAATTACATAGCTAAATTTAGGTTACATGCAATAATTTAGAAAGAAGGTTTTGGACAAACTATGGAGCAAAGCTTGTTCCAGTTTTTTCTTCTTAATAATACGCATGTTTGTTCTTAAGTAAATTGTTGCTCATACAAATAGATACCTAACATGATTCTAAAATTCATTCAATATATTGGAACTTGCATCCAATCATTAATAGTAAACATCCTGTACTTTTAAGAAGTTTTACGAGATAAATAATTATTTATAAGTAGTTGTTTGTAGCTTTCTGATGTCACAAAATCGTAAACAAGGGTCTAATTTGCCAACATTTACTATTATACAGAATATTAAGGTTTTGAAAAAGGTCTGCTCTATTTTACGAAAGAAAATGGGTGAAAATTAAGGATTAAATTTATCTCTAAATCCAAGGTTCTAAATTTAATGGGCCAGTAAATCATTAAAATACAAATGGTTTCATTGATGAAGGTTATGAGACAGTAGATATTACAGTTACATAGAATAAGTATTTTAGAAGTTTTCTATGTATCAACATCAGGAGCGTAGCAATTTAAAAATCATGGGTGGGGGCTGAAACAATTTCACTTCCAAATGCTCAAAATTATTTCCAAGAAAAACCAATTAACAATTAAAAAGTAATTAGTATTCACATTATTATTAATATTAATTACAAAAAATCAATAATAAATGAATATGTTTATAGATCATTAAAACCAATTTATAGTTTTCACAAAATAACCGATTTGCCTGATTTCTAATGGGGGGTGCTCAAACCCAATGAGTCCCCCCTTTCCTACGCGCCTGGTCTCCATATGTCCTAAACATCAAAATATGAGACAATGCATGCCATTTGACGGAATTTTACAATATCTTTAAAAGCCTAAACACTAATATCCCAAAACTACGAAGGCACGAAATATTAACTCCTAACATAATTGCCAGATTCGTCTAATTCCTTCAAATCACGACCACCTCTCGTGTTCAGAATTCCCCGAGGCAATATGATTAGAAATTCTCAAAGATGGCCGGAGAGAAGGGATGTATTATTTGGGCCACATGCATAACTTCTAAACATATAGCTTTTCCCCCAAGTGAGTAAATCACAAGCGTGGAATTTAAAGTCAGAAGTGGAAGGAAATTAAACTTCAAATATTGAGTAAACAATGAAGAGTTCATCCACAAGGCTCAATTATCTTGCAGAATGTCCCATTAGTAAATCCTGGTTCCTTCTAACGCGTTCCGCAGGGAATCAAATTCCGAATAAGGACTTCGAGAAATATTTGCAAAGATCTTGAATTCACTTGAATTTTTAATACATTAGTTTTAAAGTTGAAAACTTCAGGTCACATGTGGTAAGTTCCAAACAAGATTTTAGGCAAAAACTATGCATCGAAGCCGGCTCCTGTTTTGTTATAGTCTCAAGCAACGCATGTTTGACTTATTAGTAAATTGTTGCTAATACAGGTAAAACACCAAACAGGATTCACCAAATCCCTCATTACGTTGGAGCTTAAAGACATTTTGTGAAATTAAGAAGTTTTACAAGATTAATATTTATTAAGGGAATGTAGAATTTTGAAGAAAAAAAATCGAAATTTTTTTTTTTCATATTTCCAAAGTTTAGACAGTCAAGAATATGCCATTAAAAGGATATTTCAAAATTCCTAATATTTCATGAGTTATAGCCGTTTTAGTAACGTGGCATCGGTTCCTGTCCGACAGCTACAAGTCAACAAAAGACGGTGGCGTTCCCGAGTCCCTACGGTTGAATATCCCTTATAAAATCTTTATTGTATAGTATCCCTTTTAAATCTATATTTAATTGCAGGACATAGGAACTGTTTTTGTTAGAATATTCTCCTTTTAGTAAGTTTTGACTTTTAGCAAGTTCCTTAAGTTAGTTTTGAGCCAACCTTCGCAGTTACTATTTTTAATGAAGGTTTTATACCCATATTAAAAATCTTAGATGTTATGGGAATCACGATTGGCCCAGAAGCTAATGCTTTTGCAGCGAGACGGGACGAAGCGCGCGTATCGAGCGCTCGGAGCTCCGGACTTCAGAGGCGTCAAAGGAGGGTAGAACTGCTCGTTTTTTTTCAGAGAATGAGCATTTTAAAGTAGAGGAAGGTTTCTTATATGCAGCAGGAATCGCCGATTAAAAATATGTAAGTATTCTGTACCATTCTATAAGTAAAATTGCCGATAACTTGTCTCAAAACTTTGAACGCGTTTTTCACGAAACTACTTTTTTCGAGCTGGCGGTAATCTCGAGTTCTAATGGACCGATTTACTTAAAATTTGTATAGGATGTTCTTTATACATCCCTTTATCGTGTATACCTTGCCCAAATTTATAACTTTTCATTTAGTATTTTTAAAAATTCGGAGTGTTTAAAAAAATATGTAAAAAAGAAAACAAATTTCAAACTGCCGCCATTTTGTTTGTTTTTTTAGACTTGTCCAAGGTTCATACGATAGCCGCATCCATAATAATTAAGAATCCGTCTGTTTTTTTATTTTTCAGATCACCAGGAGGGTTGGAGTAATGCACGCCATGACACCCTATTTTTTTAGGATCCCCCACTTTGACAGCTCATAACTCTGTCAATTTTAACTTTTTTTTTTTTGGTTAATTTTTGTATCTAATAATAAATTATCAATAAACAAATGATAATAAAACGGATAGTAAAAATATTTTTTGCTTCTTTTGTACAGCTCTTCAAAAACCGGGCGAAATTCATGCCTCTACACTAGAATACCCTCTTAATAAGTAACTGTGCCTGACTCCGCGATGTCGTCAAATTGCTGTTGTAAAATAAGCAAGTCTCTCTTTTACCTATTCAGTCTCAAAATTTCCTGTTATAGAGATGATTTATGCTTGAAAAAAGAAAAGTACTCCATATTTTCTGCAGAAAATGTGGCAGAATTAAAGATTTCATGTTTTCATCGTTAAAACTTAGCTCTCATTCTAATTGAACCAGTAAGTCATTGATATAAATTGCTTCCTTGGTAAAGACTATTAGATTGTACTTATTAAACTTGAAGAATATATAAATACACAAAAAAGAATCTGTTGAGTGACTGGATTTCTCTTAAAACATGAGCTTATGGTCTTACAGATATTTATGCAGAGTTCAAAACAAGAACATTTTTATTCAATAACTTTAATTTTGTTTCATATATTTATTCATTTATTTATTTCATTTATTTATTCATTTATTGTATAAAAACGTAAACATTTTTATCCTATAACACACTTGCTGTAGTTGTTTAACTCGCACATGCGACTAACACATGCGTTCCGATAGCTGAAATATTTTCTTGGCACCATGGTTATCTTCCCAATCATTCTGTTAATACAGACTATTTCTCATAAAGGTAAATTAAACTTGACAAAGATAATTGCAAATACAGCGAAAATGCTTCCTGAGAAGTTTACTCTAACAAGCTGATTTTCCGCCATATTCTACGAAAAAAATCTTAGTCAAGACGCAGCTCTGAATTTTCCTCGTTATCTCCAATTCTTTCCAGCCCGACTATGCTCAAATTATTTGCTCGTAACATGATTATTCTGTGCATTCATCCTTTCAAAATATAATGACGATATTCTAAACAATAAACCAACTTGCTAATGAACAAAATTTGATTAAATATGTTTAATTCTACAGTCTTAGGTCTCTGCATGCCTGCTTCTGCCCTAATTCAGTTAAAACATGGCACCTAAGCAGACAGTTATTCCCGTAGCAGATGGGTAGAACAGAGCTGCCTGCCTACTGGAGCTTTATCTAACCTAAAACTGCATTTCAAATATTAACGCAACAAAGAAATATTTACGACAAAAGGCAATTAGCTATCCCAAGCTCTCTATTAGTAAATAGTATCTCTGACGTCAATAAAGGTTATATATTATAAATATTCTAGTCTCGTTTACGTTTAACAAATGTCTAGTGGAAGTAAAGTAACGTTTAGAAATTTAAACATCAATTGTGCTTTGTGTGATAACTATAAGAGTTTATTAGATAATTCTAAATATTTCGCATGTCACTGCTTTACCACTTCGAGATAATTTATATTTGTTTATTTTACATTTCAAATCTTACTCAAAAATGTACGTAAGAATATTTGAATATCAAAAGGATCTTTTCTGTTCTACCTATAAATTTACAAACTAAGCAGGAATATGTAATACATTTAAGTAAATTTTGGCAACATGACTTTTTGTTATTAAAATTGGAAACAATTACAGTGTTCTAATTATTAAATTAAATTATCGTTGTGCAATAAAATAGTTTCAATACGATGGTAGTTTATTACTGGAGATAAAACAGGATACATTTGGAAAAGGTTGAATTAACGATAATATGATCAAAAAGATTAGTAATTTTAGACAATATATACTAATTCTCTATACAAAGCTTAAGTTAGGATATAAAGTAAAAAGTACCTACATCTCCGCTGTATTTTGTAAAAACTGTGCACTTTATGCTTGTTAGTAGAATAATTGTTCAAAATTTAGAGGTCAAAAACAACAAAAAAAAAATTTAAATCAACAATTTTGATTAATTGTTTCATCATTTTTTTAACTTATCGCTTCAAAAATATTGATTATTAAATGACCAAAATTCGGACAACAAATACACAGATGTTCTGTGCATGGCCATATTTGCTATATCTACAACGTAAATGCATGGAATAAGTTTTGATTTTCTTCGAGCATATATGTGTTTATGAAACATAAGAAAACCACTCTATTTATTCTGGACTTTGTAATAGAATTAATCATACTGGGAACACATTTAGATACAGTTCTTTTATTTTTTGTCTTTTTTTCTTCTTTTTTTATTTATTTCTCTTTTAAGCTTGAAAAAGTTGTATTAAAAACTCATCTGAGACACAACTAAGCTTAGCTTCATTTTTATCACAGACATAAACTATTTCAACACAAGGTAAAACGTTTACTTATTATATTTTTGGAAGGTATGTTTCCGATAGTTACTTACTGTTGAAACACTTTTTTTTATTATTTTTTAAATTTACCTGTATCGCGAATAATATTTTATTTTTCCTTTACTCGGTCATATTTTTTATACATTACCTTCTTATAAAAAAGGATTTTTTTTAAACTTATACACTTGGGGTTCAATCACTTGAACGTGAAAAAAAGGTACTAGTTCTATCATTTTTTCCGCTTACAAAAATCTACTCTATCTACATCTAAACTATCGCACACAACTACCATTCTTCCCTGTTTTTCAAATATGTAACATGGATTTCAAAAAAAAAGAGAGGTCTCAATATTTTGGTAAATAATCTGAATTTACTTTTAAAACACATTGCATTACTATTAGTTAAACTTATTTTGCCCAGAATCATTCTTTTCATTCTTATTTTTAGTTAGTACATTTTTTTTTCATGTTATCTAAATAACTGTGTCTCACTTTAGTTCACGAGTTAATGTGACGCATCCCAAAAGAACATCGTATTTTAGAATATTATGTGCAAAATATTCTTTTAGAAAGTTTCAATATTAAGCAAATTTCTTCAATAAAAATCTGCTACATTTCTGAAAATATCTCACCAAAGTATATACAGAAATTCATTTAATATTTACGCTTTGATAAGTAAAAGTTTTATAAAACTTGTCGTTCAAACTCAAAGTTTGACCTTATGCCACTTTTGCGAAACAATGCATCATGGATGGGACTCGATTCAAATTACAGTTGCAGTGAAATCCCTTACCGATGCTTGAGTTAATCCTTCGTTATCTTTATTTCTATCTACCTTCTTCCGTTAGGATTAACTTGTAGAGTTGAATTACAACTTTAATTTTAATCTGACAGCTGAATCTCCTGCAGGCGATCTCTGCACACTAGATGACGAAGACGCATTGCTTCCTAGCCTGCAATGATCAATTAGTTTATGCATAAAGATTGTTATGCTGGATTACGTACCGTGTCAAATTAGGAAGATTTTACTGGAAAATATGTTCTGTTAACATGATATATTAGGTGTTATTCACATATGTGGGCATCAGAAAGTTAACGTGTCACGGCAGTCGTAATAATTAGCTGAAACAGATGCACTATTATTTTTTCATATGCCAGCTATAAAATATCAACTGGCGTTTTCTCCGGTAAATATCAACAAACACAATTCCATCGTTTGCAGGGTATTCTAAAATTCAAGGCACGTAGAAAGTATAACTTAACTTTAAAAATGTCATTAAAACTTGAATATTTTTTAATGGGGCTGCGTATAGTCACTAACCTTTGCAAACCTGGTGCATTCCTCGGAAATCGGCATCCATTCTTTCAAGTAGCCCCACTATCGGCGAATGCTATTACCACATAATTTAAAAGCTCAATTTCCCCCTAGATGGCGGCACTTGAGCTCTAAAAGATGCGAAACTGCACAAGGAATTTAATTTAGCGAGAGTAACCAAACCAAACGGATACTCAAGGAATCTTGAACATGCTTCATAATAATACTAAATTGCCGCTGACGATTTTCTGCATTTTGAAAATCCCCCGACTTGGGGCCAGTTCGATCCTGCGGACTTAGGCGAACGAGGCCAGTGACTTACCAGTACGCCACCCTAGGGCCGTGGTAGCCTAGTGGTTAGCACGTCGGACTTCCACCCGGAAGGTCGCGTGTTCGATACCCACTGAAGACCACCATGTATACTTGGGGATATGTGCATGTAAAATCCGTAGACCCCACTACCTCTCCCCGTGCGTAAGCAATCCTAAGGCCTCGGCTAACAGGTAAGGGGTCTGGTGGAGAAAAGTACGCCACCCTGCCAGCGACTTGAGTAAGTCGACTGGCATGGCGTAACTACTTTTTTTTTTTTATTCCTTTTTTTACTACTTGTTAATTACTTCCTCTAAATTTGTAAAATCATGAAACCATTTTTAAACTTAAAGCTTTTGCAGTAGCAGATTGGTCAGTACGCTGTCAGGTTCTTCGTATTTTCATCTGATGTTGTAGTAATATTTTATTTCGTGATTGATTGCTGAGTTAATTCCTTAATAATTCCCAAAAAAATAACTTCTCTAACATTTCTTGACTAGTTTCCCAAGAGTAGTTTACCTTTTTTATGCCGCCAGTTCTTACTGAACCAGTAAATTTTTAGGTTTAAAGATGTCTAGAACGGACGATAAATTCATACAAGAGTGAGGGCTTAGTCCAATCATTCCAGTAACAATCGCTGGTCGTCAGATGATTATGACAATTGTAGAGCGCTTAAAACTGCCCTTCAAATTAAGTTCTTAGAGTATTACTTGAAAAACGATGAAATCAAAAATTAGAGAGCAGAAAAATGGCATCAAAACCGAGGAGACTATTTCAAGTAGAACAATAAAAGCGGGTTGTTTAACGTTTATTCAATGGAGAACTGAAGGGACCAGCAATTTCTTGACGTTATCACATATGTGTCGTTAAAAGCAGTGTCGTTACAAACCAGTTTGACTAGTTTTTTTCTTTAATCAAAAGTAAAACTTGAAATCTTCATTTTAATATGACACAGTGGGATCTTTTCACTTACTTGCGTTAAAAATTAAAATATTAAAGTGATACACAATGATCTGCACTTTAACATTTTCTTATCAGCTAATGACATTTTTGACACTACTGAACACAAGATTCGCTGCAGGGATAAATTAAGTATCATGTTTTAAAAGTTGTATTGTTCTTTCCTGAAACTTAAAAAAAAAACAATAAGTAAGCTTTTTAAATTTTTTATTTATTGTAACCTTGTACTTCATACTAATCTGCACACATTCTAAAAAATAATCAATAGTTGAACTTACCGTTAAAAATACTACGAAAGCACAAGCAAATTCGTGAAAAAATGGTTCAAAAACTTTAAATGCAAACAAATTGAATACTTTTACAGAAAAATCTAAACTGTCATTTAACCGACATATTGAAAATGAATTGATTAAAGATTCATTATTCGAGCGTCAATAGAGCTGCTTAATTTTCCATGTTCATAAAGTTTATGTTTAGGAACTTTTAATAATCTCTTCAAAGCAAATTCTTCTTGACACGTATAATTTTATTCCTCGTATCGTTCGATCATCAAGATAAACATTAACACTTCAATGATCTTTAAATAAAAGTTTGAAGCTGCTGGAATATTATAACAAAAGGAAAAATTGAATATTTCGCGAAAAATTAATTACACACCTTTCAGAACATATTAAACAGGGTTGAAGCGCTATTTTTTATTCTATTTTCTTCGTTACTTATGATATAGATCAAGTGTCGGTTGGTGGATAATGAATCGAAGTTATTTTATCTAGAAGTTAATTGCAATATTGTTTATTGGTCGTGGCTGAAGTTATTAATTTTGGTGTTATGCGTTACAAAACTATTTCTATCCCATAATGGTTGCATTATTTTTAAAAGTAAAGACATATTTTAGAAAGATTACTTTTTACATTGAGTAAGCGGTAAATGGTATTACGTATGACTACAATTACTGAAATCGACATCATAAACTGTATAATTACGTACGACTTCTTTTTAAAAAATGATTAGTGATAGCATAGAAATTATACTTTATTCAGCACTTGACGTTTTCGAAAAATTTAAAAACCCTAAGAATTTGCTTTTAAAAACAGGAAAATATTTATTTCGCTCCTGTAATGTTTAGTTTGTTAGTTTCACATAAGTTTTATCATGAAACATGAAAAAAATTGAAATATTTTCAGTTGCTCCACATTTTTCAAAGTAATAAATAATTTATTCTCTTACAACGTATTGATAGTTATTCATTTTGTTCATGTTTACAGGCTGTACACAGTTAAACAAAAATGTTTCACTTTAAAATATTTTTTAATAATAAAATGTCTTTCATAGAATGAAGTTATGGGAAAAAATAATTTAAAATTATAAGTAACGTACTTGTTGTTGGATAAGCATGACCTTAAACACGAACTGTGAAATATGGTACCAATAGAAAAATCCAATACAGTGTCTAATAGCATTGCTATTTGTTGAAAATGCTACTTTATAAGAATGCTTTTATGGTAAAGCGCTGAAATCGTACGCCCCAGGTCAGAGGTGCGAGTTAGGCAGTGTCGGTGGATTTTCAAGATGCACAAAATAGTCTGCGCCCATGTCGTATGATTATGCGGTGGCATGTAAAAGGTCCATTGAGTAGACATGTGACTGGAATACTCTCTCGGCTAAATTAAATTCCTAGTGCAATTTCGCATCAACAGAGTCCGAGTGTCCACTATAGAGAAACTGGGACGACGGGAGAAACTGGACGTTGCAATTGAAACTGGACGATGCACTAGGTTTGCAATCGGCAGAAGCCAACAGCAGGCCTTTAGCAATAAAAAGAATGCTTTTACAATGAACAGACAGATCGACATGGATAATCTTGATCCATTTTCCAGATACAGCCGTTTGGCAGAGCCAGGTGGAATCAAATAATCATAAAATAAACATTTTAAAACTTTGGTGCATAATAAATATAATAATTTGCAAAAAAACTTCAGATTTTTGGTTGATGTTTTACATTACATAATTAATGAACGCAAGCATTAAATTTTGGGTATAAAAAATAGAGTAAAACAATTATATGACTCATTGTTTTTGGAACGTGTTCTTGCGCAGATAGTATTTAGGAGCGTAAGAACCATGCAAAGAAATATTTATTTATAAAACGGAGAACATTTAACAAATAAAAACTTTTATCCGCAAAGAAAATCATAATTAGATTACTTTGTAAAAATATGGTATAGAGGAGTCAAAAAATGAAAACGCAATTTTTAAAACGTCTTCCAAAAATATTTTTCAAGCACAAAAGTGTTTCTTTAATTAACAAAATACGAAATCATATTCCTTTTTGTTAAATAAATTACAAATGATTACAAAATGAAAAACGATATTTTAAAAATATTCCACGAAAGAGCATTTGCTAAACTGAATAAAAAAGTCTTAGTTCAACCTTCCCTTTAATTAATTTTAATTTAAAATTCAATTTAAAGTTAAAAGAATGTTAATTAAAGAAATGCTTACGCTTTAAGCTTAAAAAATACAGATCGTTTTTTTAAAAAGGGGATTTTAAACGTTTGTTCTTATAAAAGCTTAACAGAACTGAGAAATGCAAATCCCTACAGACTATATCTCTGGGAAAAAAGAAAAGATAAAATACCTGGAAAATTATAGCTTCCAACCTTCAATTAAATGATCACTGAAGGCAGCATGATTAGGTTAGTAAAAAGGTAAAATACTAACTTTAAAATACTTAAACATTAGGGTTTTTTCCCTTACTTCTGAATTTTTACCAGCTTTAAAACGAATGACAGAATTTTAAGGTAGACACGAAAATTATTCTTTTGAGAGACATTACTCTCCGTAAGCTGGGAATTAGTTATTTAAAATGTATTTACAATTTCTTACTTTAGAGGCATGATAAAATAGAAGATAAAACTGTAAAGGAAAATGCTATTTTTATGGAAAAAAAAACTGTGAAAGGAAAAAAAAAACTGATTATTTGTTTATTTATCAGAATTTGGTGATAAAATTGCTTTTCTTTTAGCCGTTCCAGCAGTTTACTTTATTCTATTTTAATGCCGCCTTCATAAAAATTTTAAAGGATTTTTTAATCAATGTGTTTATTTATTCAGCTATTCCTTAAGATCTTGATTAAGAATACTTTACAATATTTTCATCTGACCTTGGTTATGAAATAAGAATTTTTATAGCTCATTGTTGACAGAGTAAATCCTTCAGCCTAGTTATAATCAGATTCCTGTACTTGTTTGCGCGTTTTTTTGAGTACAGTGAAACCTATGTAAGTTGACCATTTGCGGTGCAACACTTTAGTGTTCAACTTAGACAGGTGGTCAACTTATAGAAGGTGAGGTAGAGGGTGAAGGGCTGATTCCGTTCCTAACAAAAATGGTCAACTTACAAAGGTGGTCAACTTTACAGATTTTACTGTATGTAGATAGTTTTTCTAAAAAAAATAAGTTCCAGTACGTTTAGTTAATGCGAACGATGAAATAATTCTGGATAATTCATACCGCATAATGTAAATCAAATTCACTATAATTTACGCGGTAAGCAGCAAAACGTGGTGAAATTAAGCAACGTCTTTTCGCGCTAAACTAGCAGAAGAATAACAAAGGTCAGCTTCAGGTGTAAGACGTACTAAGGCGCGTTTTATAAAGCCACCTCAAAAAAACGCAATTTTGAAATGTGTCCCTTTCATTTTACATGTGCGTTTTGTCGACAGTAAATCGGCACCATTTTTCGGTGCAACATACCACACTTTTATTTTAGTGTAACTGACATTAGGGGAGATATATTGGAAAAAATCTTGTAAAAGGGCACAAAATGGAGTCAGACCTTTACATTTCGTGTACAGCTGCCCGTTAAAAAACTCATCTAAAAAAGTAGAACTAATAAAGAAAAACTGATTTCATACCAAGATTCAGCACCATAAATATAGCAAAAACCAGATCTAAAGTCCTCGGCGACATTTTGTTCTCTTGTAGACCAGTGTAATTAAATATATACCTTAAACTATTCAACTTTCGACTATTTTAAGATTGACCACCTAAAGAGATTGTTTGGGGAACATAACCATGTAGCAGTTTATGCTGTTAAAAGACTTCGTTTTAAATATTGTTTGTAATTGCGCCGCGTACCTTTCTAATTTCCTTCAACCATTTCAAACATCATAAATACAACTTCAAATAGTGATGGTGTCTCTAGAAACAAAACAATGTAGAAGAAATTTCATTAATTCCTTAATCGGAAAGGGAATTTTGGGGCTATAGTTTTAGGAAATTTTGCGTCTACCCCACAAGACATATTAATAAAAATAAACGACATATTCCAATATATATATATAGCTAAACTGATTTAGAAGTTTGCTTCTATTCAGAAGGAATAACAATATAAAGCGGAAGCCACTGAATCAATAATCGATTCAACTCACATTAAATCATGATGAGGTCAACCATTCCGTAAACTTTTATTTGACTCCGTCTTTAGAAATCGCGACTTTCTAAAAGCTCTTTCTTTTAAAACACTTTTGTCCATAAACGATGGCTAAGAAGGAAAAAAGGAAAAAAAATGGCAAAAGCGAGAACGAAAAAGGAGTAATACTCCGGTTTAAAGCTGCATTGCCTCTTTAACGCCGAGCAACAATATGCGTCGATTTTTCGATACGACCGATTCTTCGACATGAATGAGTCTCGCGTTCAAACTCACGATCCGTGAATCAGAATTCCGATTTGGGTACTAACAATTCATTCAATAGAATTACAACAATTGATTTCTAATTTTCATTCTTTCTAATACTTGATGTGTTAAGCGTGTAACAACGCGATATCGAGAGAAGGTCGATGTTAGGACAATGCCAAAGTTTGTCGGAAAAATAAATTAAACGCACAAATATCTTTAAAAGTGCGATCTGCTTTCGCTCGTGGGGTAAAATGTGTGATCGAACTATAGATTTGCCATTTGAAGATTTGTGAGTCTGATATAGTGCATTGTATATTTTTGCTTTGTCCCATCGACATTCAAGAAATAGGTAAGTGAATGAAGAAATAAATAGTGTATTCGTAGAAGGGTTACGAACAAAAAATATCTAAATAAAAATTGAATGCAATGTAACTTTATTTATGTGGATAACATTGATTTTATTCCATATGATGCTCTTGTCGGGAAAAGGTGGTGTTTCACCTTTTTTTTAAATCTAATCAATAGTGTAGGGGAGACTGGGGTAAAATAGATCAGTTTTGACAATTTTCAGTGCTTGCACTCAAAGTAATGTTTTTTAAGCCTGAAAATATCCAAGCACATTACCTAATATACTCAATCAAAATTAATTAGTAGGAATACTTTTTTTGATATAATTTTTAATAGAGCGTGAGAAAGTGGACTATTTTACCCCGAAGCAGGGGTAAAATGGTCCATGGAATGGGGTACTATGGACCACAGGGGAATTTCTCAAAAAACTATTAATGCAGTACATTCTTCAGCAGTACAAAATTCAACGGAATATTATATTGGTTTATTCATTGCTTCAATTTATACATATAAAGCATAAAATTAACGCACATTGAAATTTGCAAATGACACACCAAAAGATTTTTGTGTCACTGAAAGTCTGCTGTTTTCTTGTGACACCGTGGGGTCTGGAAGATTAATTTCTTCTTCCCTAAAAAATATCTGTTTATGCGTATAGTTTGGCATAAATCTAATGGCTAATTTATTATCACTTTCTAGTTCCATCATTATTAATCTCAATTTATAATTTAGAAACTTTATACTTTTGCATATAATGTAGAAGGGTTGTGTGTGGAATGTTTGCCTGAATGTTGCACACTGAACGAATAGGTTTTTTATCATCCCGAACACTTTTTGCTGCCTGCTCCATAACTTCATGTGGCACAGGTATACATGATGAAATAATGAAAAATAAATTTAAAATATACTCTTTGTAATAACTTAAAGAATAATGAAATGAAAAAATAAAAATAAATTCTTTGTAATGACCTAATTATGATATCAGTTAAATCATTTGAAATTTTTTTGTTTATTTTAAGTACATGATCTGTGAAATTATTGGGTTACAGTTGTACCTTTTAAAATTAATCTCAATTTATATATAATATCTGTAGCTATAAACTAAAAGACATATATATTTTTTATAGAAATATTTAATTATAGCTTGTTATAATTAAATACACACAATACAAATATTTACAAATATTTTAATATTTGTAAACATATAAATATTCAAAATCAACTGAAGGAAACCTAAATCAAAAGAAACCTGGCTTAAAATTAAATGAATGTTTTCTTTTCTTTTAGGTCTAATTAGGCTTAATTTTGAAATTTCAAAGTATAATACACATATAACTTTTCCAAATGCACGTTACATGAATCATTGATTAATTTATTCATTAAAAATAAGTATTTTATCAATTTGTAATTCGACACATGATATCAACTAGAAAAAGTGCATGGAATGCAGAAATATGGTAAAATATAACATGGTCCATTTTACCCCAGTTGATGGTGTTCCTTTTTACCTCATGTGGAAGTCTAACAAAAATTGTCCAAAAAAAAAACAAATCTTTTATTAAATTAATTTAGTTATATTAAATATAATAATATATGATCTTATCTTTTTATTGTGATGCATAATTCCTTTCAAATCATAATTCTTGAATGAAGAAAAGAATATAAGTTTTGATGAAAATATTTACTTTTGCTAACTAACCCACAAATCAACTTTCTAGAGCAAAACGGCTAAATTGTCACCTAGATACACAGTCGAAAAGTAATTATCACTATTTTAATCCTACCATCTATCTACCAAAATATGAAACATCAGAAGAAAGTAATAAAATAGATAATAGCTGGTGGTCCTTTTTACCCCGTGGACCATTTTAACCCAGTCTCCCCTGCATTGAGAAATCGCAGATATTAAATACTTAAAAAAATATATTTATCATACTAAGAAAAGCAAAATTGTCCATAGTGTGGCTGTTTGCCGAACAATAACTGATTGAATAGCTGCAAAAATAATCATCATTCAACTCGATGCATATCATTAAATTCACGGTAAGCTCACCCTTATTTTCTTACATTTTGTTTTCTTCTCTGTAAAGAATTTAAATGATTTTAAAAATTTAGCCATCTTCGGAATTTTGATATTGGATATTACGGAGCAATATAATAAGAACTTCTTGCCTCACATATCGTACAAGATTTCCAATAACGTAGGCGAATCTGCTAGTGTAATTATTCAGTATGCTAGTTATATTTATTTTTAGTCCTTAGCATAACGCTGCAGTTAAGCTAAAAGCTAGCATTCAAGGAGAAAATGCATATATATCAATAACAAAACACGGAAATTGAACGCTGTGTAAAAAAATAATAATAATAACAATAATAAAAACAATAATAAGTTTTTAAAAACCTGCTTCCTTTGTACATAATCATTTACATCGAGTTTGTCATCCTTCACTAATCTACCCAACAAACACTAATGACGCGTTAAAGATCAGAAAAGCAATGCATTAATCAAGTAGGGAATTATTTTGTTGAAAGCATATGAAATATTTTTGTCCTTTTTTTTCTTTTACAAAGTAGAAAAGTATCATTTAAACAAATTAAAATGAACCAAAAAAAAGCGTTTTTGTTTACCTCAAAGTCATTATGAACATAATTAGTTGATAAAAAAATAAGCACTTAAAATCAAAATAAGTCACGGAGAGCTTAAAAAAAGGGAGTTTTTTTTTTCTTTGGCTAGGTGATACGTTTTAATTTGCATTCTGCAATGATGACAAGATAATAATCATAATCAACTTTTTCTAGATAAATTTCAGTTAAATGAAAGCGTATTTTTTGACCCAAACAAAGTATGAAAACAATTCATAACGATAAATCTCTTAAGAAAAAAATTAAGGAGGTTAGGAGATACTAATCAAGTAAATTAATAATATTAAAGAGTTTTGACGAAAAAAATAGGCAGTTACCTTTTTTTTCCCTTTCTGCCAGTAATCTTATTAGCAAAATTCATTTGTAATTCATACCAGTAGCATTAAAATCTGAAGAATTTAGAGTTTAAAGAAAAAACATGTTGAGTTTTTTTGCGTGGATATAGTATGTGACGAAGGTAACGCGTCTCAAAAATTAATAATGCATATCTTTAAAGATTTTTTTCAAGTTCCAGATAAAGAAAGTAATCTTATTAAAATAAGTAATGTTCTTAAGTTAATCTGTAACTTCTGTAAAGTAAGAACATATTCCTCAAAAATTAGTTTTATATGTAGTTCTTGATGAGTATGTTTGTAGGAATAAAAAACTATCTTCTGTGTAAAAAGATTAGTTGTTCATACCTTAAAAAAAAAAAAAAAATATCGTAGAGTTTCGTTCGGGTGACACTTTAAAATATTTTTTTTTAATAACTGTTAAAATAGGATTTATAGCAATGGGTGCCTAATAAAAATATTTAGCAACACTTTTATGTCAAGAGCACACGCGAAAATGATAAATTCCAACATCGGCTTTCCTATAAATAAGAATCTTAAGCTTTTATAAAAACGCTGAAATCTGTAAAATAGTGTCATATCTGAAGTTTCATAACGTGTTAAGATGTCAAAATTTTTAGGAGAAAGCGAATCGTCCAAATTCAAGACTAATGTATCTTGAACAAATGTTGGGTTCTTGAAAATTTGTTTCAGGAAAATTGACTTCAGGATAATTTGATTCACTATTAAAACGTTCTGTACCCTAAACATATTTTGGGTTCTTGAAAATTTGAGGATATTTGAATTTAGGATTCAAATGTGCTCCACCCTGAACAAATTTTGGGTTCTTGAAAATTTTCTTCAAAATATATTTGACAAAATACAACCGAGTGACAACAATCGTAATATAAAATGATTAAAGATTTCAAGCAATTTTTAAATACTTTAAAATATAGTGAAGGGTCGCGAGAAAAACTATCACAGTCACAAATCTCTAAATATCTGAATTACGTTTTATAAAATTTCAACTTCTGGATATTGATCATTTTTGCTCGTCAAAAGCGTCATCAATGGTTGGGTCCTCTGCATATTTATTGCCTAAATGCTATCGCATATTTCGGCTATAATAAGCTACCTGTATGAACTGAAAACTTTATTTGGACTATCGTTTTTCCCCACGACCCTTCAAGTACTTTACTAAAGTACTTACTTATTTCACTGCGCATACATTAGCATTCTCTCTCTCTCTCTGTTTGAAGCTATTTTTATAACATAACATGTTAGACAAATGTATAGAACCACTATTTTAAAATACACATGCAAGCATCTTGAAAATTCAGATATAGTAGACATAATGAGTTGAATTTCTAGCGCTTTCAAATAATAAATAAAAGAACGATTATTAATTTTCTGCATTTTTTTAAATTTGTGAAAGTAGTATCGTTAACGCAAATTAGCACAAGTGTCAATATGAAAACAGCCCCACACTGATTTGCCTTTTTTTAGTTTTTTAAGAACTCGAACCATGGTTTAATAACATTAAAAATACCGAGAATTTTCAGAAGCTAAACAAATAACTTCTATCACGGTGCACTAATTAAAATGCAGGAAAGTTATTAGTTAAATTAATCATTCTTCAATATGAGTTTTGATTTAAGTTAAAAATAATGAACTAAAAAAAAAAAAAAAAAAAGCCGCGTTTGTTTTCAAAAGTTGAAAGCATGGCCTAGTGTCTTTTTTAAAACTCAAAAATTCTTTCATTTAAAAGCAACCATTTTTTGCAAAACGCTACGAGTAAAAATTCAAAAAGTCACATCAGAGGAATTTTTATGCTAAATCCTGCTAAGGTAATTAAATGAAAGTTAAATCGAAACTTTTTTATTCAGAGCTTGATGTATTTACTAGTTAAAAGAAAATTTTTCTACTGATCGCATTTTTCAGTTACTGATTCAGAAAAGAACTTTTCCACATAAAATTGAAACAAACATGGAAAGAATCAAAGCTTAGTTTTTCATGATTCTGAAAGAATTATTTTAAGTTGAAAAAACTTTAAACACTAAGGAAATCCTTCTTTCAAAAACACAAAGCATTTTCCCGACTTCATTAGAAAAACTTTGATAATTTTAATGCAGATAATATTTTTTAAATGTAATCAGCATTTGATCAGTAAATGCAAGCTGAAAATTGAAGAATAAAAAAAAACATAACTTATTTAATTACAAATGACAAAAATGAGTCAAATTTCACAAAAGTATTTTTTATTTTTCTGAACAATAATTTTTCAGTTACGATCAGAAAAATTCTTCCATATTTAATTTTAAAAAGCTTGATCAGCACTTTTACATACTTGTCTAGATTAGAAACGTCATTTAATTTTATTCGGTAAAGGATTTATTTGACTTAATAGTTGCATCTCTTATTTAAATTTAAAAAAAATATATGATTCTCCCTAAAATAAAAATGTCAGTTTCCTTTAAAGACATTAAAAAATACAACATTAAACGTCATACAAGAGGGTGTCCCCTTTATTTTACTTTTTATCAGATACACAGAATTTTAAATTTTATGAGACTTCTGTAAGCGCACAGCTTTCGGTGGCAGACATTAGAGTATGCAATAATTGTTACAAATTTGTCATCTTTTTTGCAGTGTTTTGCTCAAGAAAACTCGCTATGTACCAGTAATTCCCTTATGAGGTCATAATCTCGTTTTGAAATAAGGTTCTTAAAGACAAACAATTGTTAATTGCTTTCTGTAGCTGGTTTTTCTTGTTTCGTTGGAAAACACAGTAGGAAAATCTCATAGCTATTCCTTTTTTTCTCTTTTGAATGTTCCTGATTATTTGTGAGTTGTATTAGAATTCAGTATTTAAATATTTATGAGAAACCCTTATGAAGCAACATTATTTTGTTTTTGTAACTTACAATATTACTCATGTGAACTTCCAGAGCGAAAGCAGAACAACTTTTAAAAATTACTTTTATTGGTAAATTTGATTTTTAACTGTTTTTAGTAAAGTTGGTGTTGTAAATTTATAAATAAAACTTTCTTACTAACAAGAAACCATGGCACCATATTTTGTCATTCAAAGCTAATTTCAAATGCAGCTACTAAAAGCCAATAAGAAAAATTGGATCTAATTATATCACATTATTTACGGAAACCGAACTTGTAAGGATTTTAATAACTTTTTTCTGTTTCATTTTTTTAATTTGTATTTAATACTTTTTTCTAACAAGAGACCGTAACACCTCAATTTTATTTTTTCTTTTAAACTTAATTATTGATAAAAAGAAATCTTTAAAATTTTGAATATTAGGACACGTTGTATTATTTGATATTGCAAAGCTATCACAAAAGAAAAAAATATTCAAATAAACACAAATATCATCAACGTATCCGAATAAGCACTATCACAGGTGTTTTCTTATTAATATGTCTGGTAAGTAGCGTGAGAAGTAAGATGAATTATCCTAAGGCTAATATGTGAGAAGAAAAAGCTAATTGGATATATAGTGTTTATAAATATTTTGAACTTTGGAAAATAGGCTTTGAAAACGCTCAAGTTTTGTAGATCTTACCTAGTCCAATTTAACACAATATTTTATTTGAGTTTTCAAAACTAGAAAAATCTTTATTGGATATATGTAACGAATTAAATGCTACTCGCAGATTTATTTTCTGACATTAGCGATCTCGTTTTTCCTGCGTTTGGTATATACACATTTGACCAATGAACAACCGCGAAAAAAGTGCTGTTGCACAATTGATGCAGCAGTGAACATTTTTTTCGCAGATAATAGAAAGTACTTTAACTTAACTGTAGAAAACGAAGAGAAAAGCCTAATCGGATATTCAAAGATGATTTAGTATTAAAAAGCAGTAACTTTCCAAAAACACGATTATTAAAAAATTGAAAAAACTTCACAAATTTCTAAAATTCGCTTACGTAAAAATTACGAATATATGTCTTGAAAAATCATGTGATTTTAATTCTTTTAAATTCCTGAAGCAAGTAGTCTTCCTTCGAAATTAGGACATCTACTCATATTAAGTAATGACTTTTAGAAGCATCTAAAATACACGTTCTTCACAATACAGAACGTCTAGTGTAGCATCTTTAAACTTGAATCGATGAAGATGTTATAAAGCGATGATTAAACATGCCTAAAAATAGTTCTGCTTGCAAGTAATCTTCAGAAGTCATTATTAATGGAAATACGATACAAATGTCAAAAGCGAAAGTTTTCAACACCATGAAACTTCTCTTTTCAGTGTCAAATGTTCAGAAGACTGTTATTTTCATCATTTGATATTGAAACCTTCTTTTCCTTTGAATGACTTAAATATGATTTTCATCAATCTAAACTCTGATCGAATTTCCTCTCCCAGATTACTTTTAGCTTTATTTTTCACTTTCTCTGTCAGGTTAGAAATATTATGGATTGAAAGCTGCTTCTTTGTATTGTTAGGCTGAAAAGGGAAACGATACTTTGCTGCGAAAAGAATAATAGCATGTAATCCGATGCCAGCTTTGTGACTTCTTTTCATAATTTTTCTACCAAATTTATTGGTTGTTCAGAGCAGTTCAAAAGCTTTGTATCATATCGAAGATTTGCGATGCTTTATAGTAAATATAATGGGTGATTAATTGAATGTAGCTGTGTTTAATATATATCAGTCGTTTAACACAAACTCCAGTACTATGTGAGTTTAATTTTTAAAATAACTTCTTAAGAATTTGCTAATCTTCTAAAGTTGTATGTATTATTAGTAAAATATTTCAAACGAAATGTTTTCAACGTATTTCGTGGTATACTCCTTGAATTTGTTTTCTTTTCTTGAGGGGTTATAAAGATACAAACTTAACTTGGGGCTTATTTTATAACTAAGAACAAGTAGGAAAATTTGATTATACAGCCACATATTTTTTTGCCATATGTAATTGACTGTTGACTATATCATACACTAATAATAAAACTACATCGCGTGTTCCTTTGTATAACAGATAGAAAAAGGCCTGTTGTGGGCGTAACAGAGAATCTAAGCAAAAAGAGTGAGGTTGGGCATATGGCTCCTGAAATTAAATCACCTATGTTTAACTAAATATGTGGAAAAGCACTCGGATGAAAGATTTTACTTTAATCTTCAGAAGCCAAAAGCAGTCAACATCTCTTATGTTGTGAACCTAAATATAACTCTAATTCTCAGTCTGGTATTATCTTTATTCTGTTAAAAGCACTGTAATTAATGCAGGCTGTTTGCTTATTATTATTTCTGTTATTATATCGGATCCAAAAAGTCATATAAATCCGAGTGCTGAGTGATGCGGATTGAATTGATTGGTCTGAAGGAACTGATTGGCTGAAAATCTTGTTTACATGCTTGCAGAGGTGAAAGTAGGTTTCCGAACACTTTTTAACTTCAAATTTTGTACTTAAATTATAGTTTTATAGTATCAGGAAGAAACATTTTCTTTTATAACTATACAAGCATAAGAATTAGATTTATGACGATATATAATGAAAATTACAAGAAATTAAACTAATTACTTGAAAAGTTGAAATATTTTTTATTCAGTGCTTTTTACTTTAGATATGGTTGCATTTACGATGATTGGTCCCCCTTGACATATATATATATATATATATAAACAAATATATGATTTTCAATATTAACTTTTAAAAAGTGGTTAAAATGTTAATTTAAATGATGGTACATAACTATTAAATCATAAAAGAAGTGCTTGGTTATAATGTAACTAACAATATCCCTTTTTTCAGATGTTAGCCGGATAATAAAATTTTTATTTTTATCTCACGTGCAAGTTTTCTTTTAATGCCACAGCTAACAACTTTTAAAACCTTCAAACCCTCCAAAAAAATCACGCCATTAATTTTTAACGCGTGACCAAGATATCAGGAAATCCCTTACTGTTTTTTTTTTTTTTCGTTTAAGTCTAGTCCTCCCTTATTAAATATTCCAGAATCGTTTAATTTTCCCCATTTTTTTTCTCTCTGACTTCATATACTGTGTCATTACTTTATCAGCCTCAAAATTTAAATATAGAAGCTATAACGTATTTATTTATTCTTGATGCAGTAAATAAACTGTCACTTTCTTAAAGCAATAGCTGCAAAAAATATGCATAAAGTGATGAACAGTTTTTTGCAATTTAATATCGGGAATTTCTTGAGATTAATTTATAAAAATATATTTCAGTTTTATTTGAATAGTTTAGGCATTTTTTGTTCAGGTTTTCCAATATGTAGTTACGTATTTTTTTTTTTGAAACACTCAGGACCTCTACTGAAAACAAAACAGAGTGATCGTACTTTAAAAAAATTATTCATTACGCCTGTAAAATTAGAGCTAACATTTAGTAGCCAAAATGTAGCAATTATATATTAATTATATTAACTTTAAACTCCACTAATAAGGCATTTGATAACGTCTTAGCAAAATTTCACAGAAACAAAACTCTTGCATTCTATCTTCCTTTAAATAAAAAATGTGTTGTTGTTTCTATCTATCTTTTATTTTATCTTAAATGTATCGTTGGCATTCCTGGAGTATAAATCATTTTCAAAAAAAAAAAAAAAAACACACAGACATACATTTGACTTGAACGTTGCCGAAAGACAATGAAAAGTTAAATGTCAAAGAAATTATAAGAAACAATGATTTTTCTTTCGTTTTTTGTGTCTGCGTTCGACAAGAATTACCAAAATAGTATTTTAGGCCTCTTTTTTTTTTGGTTTTTACTAATTTTATATATAAGTATATGTAATGAGTCATTACTGATGCAGATAAAAATTATGAGAAAATTAATGTGCTTAACTGTTCTAAGACATTGCCAAAATATGGACGTTCAGACTAGAACGTTTACTTGTATTAAGTTTGAAAGAACTTTGTGTCATACTTCCACGTCGTTTTAAATGTACCCTTAATCAATGCAATACCCTTAATACATGTTTCAATCTGAGTGACGGCTGTCTAGGAAAATAAGTAAGTTATATAAGTATATTATGCAAAGAGTTTTATTTCATTATCTTAAATAAACATGTCTAGAGAAAAAAGCGTTCTTTACCTTTTAGGAATAGCACTCGAATGCACGTAAGTAGTTTAATTAAATTCGTTTTTTAATTAACTTCCAATATACTTGTTGATTTGAACTGAGTTCAGTTTCAAATAAAAGTAAAGACTTTGATTTATTGGGGTAGTATTGATACATGTATTCTCGCTTACTTTATTTAGATATAAGAAAAACTACAGTACATTAAGAATATTTCTACAAACACGTCTTAAAGGAATAGCCTTGAAAAGTTCGAAGTGGTACAACACTGAAGTGGTACGTACGGGGTATTTAGGGGGTAAAATTAAAACTTGAAGTATTCTATTTAGAATACTTCAAACAATCACGTGACATTACACTAGAAAGCGCATGCCGCGTACACCCAAGTTCGCGGGTTCAAACCTCGTCCAAGTCCTTCGATTTTCGAGACGTAAAAAATCGTCAGCTCTCATGTTATATGAATATGCGGAATGTTGGGGAATCCTTGAGTTCTAACACCTTTTTGCCTTGGATAACCTAAGCTAAAATAAACTCTTAAGTGCAGCTTCGAATCGGCAGAGCACAGCTGTTTCCCAGGGCGTAAAAATGCTCATGTGGTGCTGCTAAAAAGATGGTTACGAATTGCAGCAGGAAAGCAGTAGATCTGCAAATGGTGAATAACCAAAATGCAGCTCCATTACAAAGGCAAAAAAAAAAAAAAACATCTTTTACCTATAGATAATAAATTAGTCTTGTGCTCCATCGGTAACATGAGATAGTGTTACTGTGTATAGAAGTTAACCATTATTTAATTACAATCACTTTAGCCAGATTTTATATTTTCGAAACTTAATTAATACTCAGAAATCATTAATTCTTACATAAAAAGATTTCAATTAAAATATTCTTCAGAATAATATGCTAACTTGTTCAGCTAATGCTAATTAATTTTGATTTATTGTGACCAAATAGAGATAAGTCATAATCAGAGCGATAAATCATTAACTTCATTTAATCATGCTAACAAAGAGGTACTCTTTTTTTTCCTCTATAATATTGAGCTGTAATTTTACAGAGACATTCTAATGTAATTTTCCAGCTACGAAGCGTTTAAAGGAAACTATCGAACCGATATTTATTTCACAAATACACATTTAGTAAGATATCTATCGAAAGAATCTCCCAATCGATTTAAATGACAACCTATTAGTAGTTACTTTCATTCATTATGAATTCAATCACGGTTTTAGGTTCGTTTTATTTGAAGCTGCACAGCAGTTATATAGAATCGTGCTAATGAGATTTTCTAGAAGAAAATCATCAATAATCACATCAGCTTGCATAAATCAGAACTTCTTGTTCGAATGAGTAATAATCGACCTGAAAATTAATGCATATGCTTTTATTCTTTTCTATGAGTATGCAGACGCATGTCAGTATATAACTAAGGCTCAGAAATATTTTTGAGAAGTGTGCAAGAAGTCGTAGAAAATTAGTATGGATTATCCAGTTTTTGCCGCATAAGGGAACCTTTTTGTAAGCAGAAGGTTAATTTGCTCCCAACAACTGCCAATTTAAATTGTCAGTTGAAATCAACAAAATAAATCACATTGGAATGCACCAACTGTCACCAGTAAACTAGATGAAATGGTAATATGTAGCGCCAATTAATAACTTTCGTTGTAAGGAAAAAACATGTAATTAGTTCAATGAATGATAGATCAATAGCAATGGATACCAGAATTATCTGGAGGAAAATGAACAGGAACTAGACTTGATAACCAGGGAAGCTTTAAGGAACTATTTTATGCCATTGCATGTTAATTAAAATTGCATTTTTTTATCCAAAACTTTTTTAACCAAGCATTTTTTTAACCAAGCATGCAGCCAGGTGATAAATAAGGTTCTGAAATGTTCTGGGGATTAATGCAAGAAGTCGAAGAAAAAAATGAGTATCAATTATCCATTTTTGCCTCCTAGCAGGATCTTTTGGTAAGAAACGATTTAAATGACTCTCAAAAACTGCCAATTTATATTGACACAGCTGGCATCAACCAAAAAAAAAAATCAGTTAAAAGCGTCAACTATTACCAGTAAAGTAGGTGATATTATGTTGTGGGCTGTTGTTTAATAACTTCCATTTTAAAAACACAAACGGTAATAGCTCAATCAAAGACAATAGATCGACATTAGTGGCTATCAGAATTATCCGGAGCCCAATGGACATGCAGTGGATTTGAAAACAGGCAAGATAATTTGAAGACAATCGAGGTAATGAGGTTTCATACTAACGCATATCCCTTCTTTTCGTGCTGTTGTTGTTACTTAATTTGAAATGGTATTTACTGTAAAGGTTGCATATTTAGGAGAAAGAGATATTAGAGAGTTTGCATACTAAGCATCAATCTTTAATTGTGTAAGGTGGCAGTTATATAGCTGGTCAGCGATTCTAACTAATTAATATTCTAATCTATTCTAATTCATTTACCACTGAAAGCTGTATAACGCTAATTTTAAAATATCCTCAGTAGCCCCACCACCATGTGTCCACACTAGGTCCTTGGCGTCAATTACAACTTATCGCGTAGCAGTGGTAAATTTAAGCCTTGCGAAACAAAAGTGAGTATCAAAACATGGAACTGATTATATTGATTTGTAACATACTATCCCTTTTCTATTGAAATATTTAATCAAAATGGTGAAAATTAGCAGTTTAAAAACGAATCATGAATTTAATTTTGCACCATAAAAACCTTATTTTATTAATTTCGAATTAACGTCTACATGAAATTTTGTAAAACTACACATCGAAGTGTATTTCAGTGTTGCAAAATTGCGAAATTTACAGAGAAACGTTAACTAAATATTAAGGGAATAATTCACATTTTCCACACTAGACTCTTATTCACACAAGCCCCTTTCTCTCCTACAAATTGGACATAAAAAGACATTAGAAACAAAGCTCCTACTTGTTGACTTACTCGACTTTTAACCAAATTTAAACTTATACACTTTAAAAGTAAAAGATAAAACTACAATTACTCTAAATATTTAAGACAAAAAAATATGTATATTAATACAAACTGGCGGATAGAATCAACTCTTTTTAAAAATATACGTGTATACGAAGTACGTGTAATGCAATTTTCATTGCAAGATCGTGCCTAAAAACATTGGGTTTGTTAATGCATACTAGTAATCGTCTTAAAATAAAAATAAGTGATTTTATGCTTCTGCTGATTATCTACTAAGTTCCCCCGTTGTTTCATTGATGTATGGATTAATTACATTTAAATGCTTGAATGAGATTTTCTTATGGCAAATTTCAAATTCTACTGTCAAACCATTAATTCATCATTTCCAGACAAATAAATATCCTCGTTCTTTTGAGAGAGCTTTTCAAAAGCAGAACCGCAATTCGGAGACCGGAAAATTCAACCTTTCTTAGGCCGGTCCCAATCGGAATCTAAGAAGCAACAAACTCACAGGAAGTCGGCAGAAGAATCGATTCATCGAGTTAGGAAATTGCATGTTCGTTCCGGCGGGGAAAGAAAGATGAAAACTGCCCTCGATTCAATGACAGGAGACGCAAAATAGCGATATTTCTTTTTCAAAAGAAATGACGCTGTAGAAATGGCAAAGTGTTTCGCTGGATGTGTCTCTTTACATAGGTACGTATTTTTCCTAATTTAAAATACAGTGAAACCCCCATTTTACGTTTTTCAAGGGACTGGGCGAAAAAAACGTAAAATAGGGGGGAAAAAGTAAAACACGGGAAATACATAGAATACAAAAATCAAATAGAAAAAAACTAAAGGTAGTAAAGATGACTCTTTCAAAAGGTATAATATCTATATTTTACGAAAAGAACATTATTATACATACCATTTAAAGATAATTTTAACACATTTAGATGCGATTTCTGGCTTTTAGGCTGAAAATAATCCGTAACAGTGGATTGTTTTTTAGTCATTGAGTTCAAAGGGAATGCAGCATCTTCTAGGTATAAATACGTTGCAAGTTTTTTTCCTGGTCTTTATAAGAAAGAAAATCGTCTTTCACTATTTGTAAGCTCTTCATTGCAATAGTGAAAGAAGGAACGGGCTGTACTGTGCTTCCGGTTCTTTTTGTTGATCTTCATCGGCTGACGAAAAGTACAGACGGAAAAATATTGCTTTTTTTTAGAACATTTTTTTTTTTTTTTTTCACTTTCCAGGGAAAACGTAAAATGCGGGAAATTTCATACATAACAAACTTACAATCCGGGTAAAAATAACATTTTTAGTATGCGGAAAAACTGGGACCTGATGAAAAAGAACGTAAAATGCGGGAAAAACGTAGATTCGAGGTTTCACTGTATTTGGGTTACACAATAATAAGTTATGGCTTTTATAGTTAGGAAAAAACTATTTAAATAATATTAAGAATTATCGTTGGTATTTACGACAAAATTCGTACAGTTACTTCTTTTTCAAAAGAAATGACGCTGCAAAAATGGCAAATTTTTTCGCAGGATGTGTTTTTTTAGATAGGTAAATATTTTTCTAATTTAAAATATTTGGGTTATACAACATATTATGGCTTTCATATTTAGGAAAGAAATAGTTTTTAAATAACATTAAGAATTATGGTTTTTTACGGGGAGAATGTTTTCTTGATAAATACAAACAAGTGATTTATTTTTTAAAAAAACTACGCTGCAGAAATGGCAAAGTGTTTTCTCTCAATGTGTCTGTTTACATAGGTCAATATTCTTCTAATTTAAAATATTTGGATTGTACAGTAATAGGTAACGGCTTTTATATTTAAAAAAGAACTAATATTTAAATAATATTCAGATTTTTTTTTCCTAAATAAAAGAGGATTATTTACATAACCTGCACAGTGGCTACCTTTAAGAAACCAAATGTGAAATTAAAAGATTTTGAGATCTAACAGTAGTCTGTAATAATAAAATTACACGTTAATTTAAAGCACAAATGAGCAAAAAAATGCAGACATATGTTTCGGGATTGCTTGGAATCCCTTTTATGTTAAATTATTTTTATTAGTAGTCTGTAACCCTAATAGGATAAAAGGTTTGTCCTGAGATTTAAATTCATTCTAAATATCATTATTGGTACATTGTATCTTTTAACATTAGAGGAAGCATCCATTTCTAGAAACATTTCCATCCATATGTCAAAGTAATTTAAATAGAGGGCTAAGCATTTTCGGTTTTAAACACGATTTAGCTCAACAAGGAATTACTAGCTGAACCGCGCAGGACATCTTCGCTCTAATGTATTTTCGGAAATAAAAAATATAAATAATGCTAAATAAGACATATTTGCAGAGTGAGCGTAAAATCTGGCCAAACTGCACGACAACTTTACTATTGGGACAGCATTTACAAATTTTTTAGATGAGTTTATTTCATTTTTGTAATGTAATGCGTGACAAAACTCACACACCTTAGTAATATTTTCATGATTATTCAAAATTATTTCTATTACAGTCAATTCCGTTTAATAGAATAGCCAATTTTCTCCAAAAAAGTATTTTAAGAAGGGAGATATTCCGTTGTCCGGAATCACAGAAACAATATACTATAGTTTGGAACATTGACTATTTCTTACATTAAGCGGGAGATTCTTTTAACCGATATTCCACTTAGCGGGCTCGACTGTACTGAGGAATTTCTTTGCAACGTTGACGAGTTGTTTGACACCAAATTCTGGGAGACATTGTTTCTCCTGCCTTGGAGAGAAATCAACATAAAATAATAATAATAATAATTTTGCCACTCTGACTATGCTAATTTCCGGATTTCCCGTAGTTAAAACTCTAAGTTTTACTTGTCCGTTCATAAAATTATTTTTTAATGTTTTCCGTTGCTTTGCTATGGCAGAAAAATATCAGCGTTTCGGATCTGAAGCCGACCAAAAAATCGCCAGTTTTCCCCCAAGCATCGAAATGTACCCTTAGTGGCCACAATGAGAAATTATCGCAGAATTTAACTTATCACGCCATTTTTAATAATCGGAAGTCTCCTGATCACGATGGTGTCCGACTCTCCACGCCTATGTGTTTTATTCATAACTGATGTGCTTTAAATCATGTTATTAAAAGTTCTATTCGATTGCAGTTCTTTCCTTCATGTATTTTACGACCTAATGTGAATGCTACGTCATAGCTCTCTTTTTTCCAAAAAATAAATATCTGCATCATAATAATAATTTTCGCTACATATTGTTATTACTTTACTTTAAACTATTATAATCAAACAACCCCGTCACGCGGATTTTTACTGATTTTTTAACTTTGTATGCTTACACAACCTTCCCACATATATTCCTAAATTTAAAAAAATAAATCATCCTGTCACTTATCTAATTTTATTAAATAAAACTAATTATGTGTCACACTTAATTTTTTCAAATAAAAACTAATTACAACAATATTCTTGAGAGCTTATGAAATAAACCTTGTGTGTCATGCATTGAAGCTTTAAGAAATATTCCTTATGCTAATGTGAACTTTTATAATATATCATGTGTATATATAAAATTAATTTTAATTTTATATATACACATGAATTTAAATAGCAGAACCAATATTTTTATCTAATAAAGCACTGGATAATGTTGTAGAAGATATATATTATGCATACCGTATCATAGGATAATGCATTAAATATTTTATTTTTTCCTTTTATCTGCATCATTGAGAGGAAAAAAGGAATAACACCACAGATTAGCCGAAGTATGTATATTATATAGATCGTATTCTTTTCGCACTAGCCCAAAATGTCTAAGAACTTTCTTTTCCTTCATGCCCAAGATGTTGGAATTCATCTACTTTTGATGCAAAATCAATTTTTAAACTCCGAAACTCATCTTTTGCACAGGCGGGCCATCAGTGAGGCAGGCATTCCATTCCTGTCCCGCTCTTTTGTTACAAGTGATGCTGCCATTCCAGGCTTGCAAAATTTTCAAGAAATCATATCGCATCGGATTTTACAGGCGCTATCGATTGTGACTCCTGGATTATTATGCGAAATCGATAAAGATCAAAATGGGGGTTAAGTACGTGGGGCTCCGTGGCGAAGTGTATTATGGGATTTTTTCCCCCTTCTACGCCCAATAGGTCTGTTTTTGATTACGGCGTAAAATATTGATTGCTTGTACACCGATATCTGGGATGAAAATAACCGATATATGCGGGATGTTTTGCTGTAAACAAAGTGACATAGATATTTTATCTGAAGTTCCGATCGTTAAAAGAAGTGTTTATTTGGGGTTTAATTTCAAACGTGCTTAGCTGTTTTTTTCCCATAAAAACAACATATATTTTTTTCTTTTAAACAATTTTTACAAATAGCATGTTTGACGCTAAAACATGACAATCAAAATTTTACTCTGAAGCAACTAACTTATAATTGTTTAACCAATCAGATAGTAATCTAAAGTCAACTGTTAGTCCTACTCCATCATAAGCGCAATAATATAAACACATTTGAAAAATTTTGCGACGTGTGCGAAATTTTTGTGCGTAATCTATATAAATAAAAATGTAAGTGTTCGTTTGTGCGAGCCGCAACTCTCCGAAAGTACTTCACCGATTGCTTTGAAATTTTGACCGTAGACAGAGTGATTCAAGAGGATGATTTATAGACCCATTAGAAAAAAATCCAGCACGTAGTTCCTTTTTTATTCCAATTTTAAGCAAATTTCTACATAAATTTCCCATTATGGGGGTGCAAAAAAACCTTGCACATATTAATGTAATATATCGATCGAAAGCGCTGATTTTTCTGCACAAGATGGAATTTGTTCGAAGATTCTAAGTCAAAAAGAACGCCAGTTATAAGCTTTTTAGTTTGATTTCTTAAGGCTTACCTTGATCCAAAAACAATAATTAGCAGTTTCCTCAACTCCGGGTAATATAAGCTATATAAACAAAAATATAAGTGTTCGTTTGTTCACACAAGGCTGAACTTGATCCAGTTTACGGTTACGATCATGTTCAGCCTTGGTTCATAACCTCAATTCTCCGTAAGTACTTCACCGATTGCTTTGAAGTTTTGTGAGAACATGTGTTTTTATATATCACTTTTAATTTGTTTCAACTTTGATTTAATTATTTCGTTTTTTAATGTTTTATTAAGGAGAATGAGCCACTGCAACTATTGGCAGGGTACATCTATTTTCATTTTGATTTAATATTTTTTTCTGTTTGTATTGAAGTATTTTTGCTATCGAAGATTAAGGGGAACTTTAAAACAATGATTACTTATTTTGAATGGCAACAGCTTAATTTAGCTATTTTCATTTTAATTTTAAAATGTTGTGTTTTTTCTGTTTGTAATGAAGTATTTGTTAGTATTTTTGCACTCGAAGATTAAATGGAACTTTAAAACAAAGATTACTTATTTTGAATGTTAACAGTTTCATTTAGCTATTTTCATTCTGATGTTGAAATTTTGTGCTTTTTCTGTTTGTATTGAAGTATTTTTAAACATTTTTGAACTTAACGATTAAGGGAACTTTAAAACACAGATTATTTATTTTGAACGGCAATTTTTTAATTTAGAATTTTTGTGTTTGTGTCTCTTCTGTTTGGATAAGGTTTATGTTGGAATTTTTCAATGTGCCGAGCCAGACAATATCAAAATCGTCGCAGACAGTGGAACAAAAAAAAAAAAATGCCCGCAAGTATTGGGAAAAAACTCAAGACCAATCAAACAAATTGAGCAGTTTTTCATGTGTACAATTACATATTACGTGTTCTGGAATGGGTAAAGCAGACAATCTATATTTTCAGACAGTAAAACAACAAGCATTGTCAAATGAAACATATTAGAAATATATGCTTTTTCTTGCTGTTCCATTGAACCAGACTGAGCCATAGCAACGCGTGGCCGGGTACAGCTAATCTATATATATAATAAACAAATTAAAATTAAAATAAATAGTTTACAAAAACCATTGCAAGTCATCAAGCAACTTGTTGAAATGAAACGGGGTACCATCATTTATGGATCGATTGTGATTTTTTTTAAAATCCAAAAAGGCTTTGTGTAGCAATTTCTGACTGCATTAGCACGAAAAAAGAGCGTTTTTCATTAAAAATAAATAAAAAAAAGGATGGGGGGGGGGGTGGCTGTGTCACAGACACGGCCGTGTATTGTACGTGAATACGTTTATGTAACGGGTTATATTTTTTATTATTATTACCATTCCATTGTTCTTGAGAAGCCCTTTCCAACCGTATGCGATCTCTGTATTTGGTTTTGGCTTTTCGACTCGTATAAACAGACATTATCTGTATATTTTTGATATTTTTTTTATTCTAACACCTTATTATATTCACTGCCACTACTTTAAACTAATGTTTTATATACAATCAATAGATTTTGACGACAGTGAAGACTAAAACTTAAACGAACATCGTAGCTTCTCCGAGTCGAAAGCTATACTAATTGCAAATCTCGATAGGCAGCAAAATAACTATAAAAATGGCGGCGCTTCCCCTCCACCGCGCGCAATGCGTCACTGTTCTCGCTTATCGTAATGAATTCTTACGTTACCCAGTGGTATAATTTAATTTTGGATGTAGAGAATAGATTCTAAACTACAACGCCAAACTGTTTCCCCCGATTTTGTTATCATTAGATTTTTCGGACTGCCTCCGCATGGTATAAAATTTAAAGACGTATTCACGTCAAAATTGTAATTTTCGTTTATTCACGTTATTATCTTTTAAAAATATGTATGAATATTTTAGATACATTTATAATAATCTGCAGCTCAGAATCTCTTAAATAGAATTTTTTTTCTAAAACGTCTTTGGACGCTACAAATAAATTAATAAGTGGGAAAATAGCTTAGAATTTAAACATTAATTCTTTACGTATGATTAAAAAGTGATTATATATGTGTGTGTTTCATTTAGTAGATCATGAAAACTATTGTTAACATTTCCTCTTACAATAGTTTTTCATGTACTTTGAAATTCAATTTATACATCGCATTTTTCCTAAATAATCAAGAGTTCGGATTTAATCACGTTAGCCATAACATTGATAAATTCTCGCAATGGCTGTGAAGATCTTTTTTCTTTCCATTTCCTTCTTTTCATCTTTTTCAAATATATATAACAAATATTTTGTCTATTTTATTCACCCTGAAGTTTACATTTACTAATGTTTGTTCTGTACAGTCAGAAACGGCGCACAAGCACCATTTTTATACTTATACAATATTTTAACTTTTCTTAAACACATTGAAAAGTTTTGGAAGCAGAATTCAACAAAATATAAGTCGCTTCCTGGGATCTGTAACCTCTATGATTCCTGAACTGTATTTTAGGAAGTTGGCAAGCTCTGTTAGCTGGTAGCTGGAAATAACTTTGTAGTTGCTTGCCCGAAAGGTAAATGTCTGTGAGCACCTCATTCACGTCTAGACCGCCGGCAACAGCCAACGTTTCGGGCGAAAAGTTTAAAATAGCTTTTCTCACTTCACATATAGAGAAACACGACTCCTTTTTGAATCACAGTTATCAAGTTCTTTTATCTCCCCGATAGAGCGGAAAAACCCGACAGTGTTTTTTCTTCTTCTTTTAATATACCAAACTTTGAAACAACTTGACACATTGACTCAGAAAAAGTTTTAAGACACACACACACGGGTGTGTGTGTATCATTCTACCCCACTACAACTGAAAAAAAAAAAAAAAAAAAACGTTCTCTTATGCATTGATATTAGTGGATTACTTTGCTACCTAGGGGACAGTTTTGTAACTACAAAAATTTCGCTATTCCTGCCTACATGGATAGACAAAAATTGTATAGTGTAGGATATGAATTGAATTTCGTACTTTTTCCGTTTGTGAGGCTATTTTTTACACACATATAAAACTCCGGTACTGGTAAACTGTTAAAACGAATAAGCACTACGATCATGCGTACAACTTGAGCGTAATGTTTTTACTGATATGTTAGTTATTTATTTTCCTCTGTATCAATTATGTCTTTGAAGTTAAAATATTTTAACAATGAATTTCCTACCATGATTGCCTTAAAATATTTTAGGAGCTAAAAATTAAAGGGAAAAGAAAGGTCAATTCCTAATATACGATACGGCGCCATTTTTCTCGACTTGCTTTTAGAAAATAAATAACAAAATAACAAGTAACGAAATTCACTGATGTTATATAAACGAAATTAATGAAAACTGTAAAACATTCGTACAAATTTCTAGAGAAAATGAAATTAATTGGAGCCAAAATTTCTCTCGATCCTTCCGCATACTGAAATTGAGCCATAAAAATCTAAATTAGAAATAATAAAGCGGCACAAAAGATATTTTGATTGAACTTTCAATGGCTTACAAAGAATGAATTAAACGATTCTCAAAAATTAGATACCCCACTACCGTCCAATAAAAACACCGCATTTAAATGATAGTAATTATTATTTAAAAACTTCCACGATCATTATGATAGGGCTGCCTGCTTCTTTTTTTTCCAGACCACCTAGCAATTAAAAAACGAGATAAGAGTACAATATTAATATCTTCTGTGTTTATTTCCCGCTAGCTGAAATACAATATCTAACTTTCAGCGAAACTAAGCCTCATTAATTTTAATTAAATCTCCCTGCTCCCACTTAACGCTTCGTTAAATAAAACATCTGCATTCCTATGGGTACGATTTGATTAATCATCTTCAAAAAGTATTTTTGCGTCTTCAGATTTTAATAGAAGCATCACTTTATCACGTTATTAATGAAAGAACTGTTTTTATCTCCGAGTCATTTTCTTGCATATTCCTCGGCACCGTCGTACCTTACGAGCAACCGGAATCATTATTTTTTTATATTGACATTAAAATCAAAATTCATTCAACTAACTACACATGGTATTAGTTACTTCAACATCTGTATTGGGAATTTTTAACCCGTTATCTTCCAAATTCCTGTGTACCTTACGAGATTATTATTATTGTTATTAATTTATATCGACATAGACATCAAAATTAAAATCTTTTTTATTTAAACTGCAGATTACACGACATTATTTTTAGTAGTAATATTTTATTTACAGTTTTCCTGAATTCAGCATATTTAAGTCAATTGAAAGGGTGTATGAAAGAATATTTACTTTTCTCAAAATGTGCGCTCTAAAATGTAATGTTTTCTAAAATTTTCATACTTTTCTGTGCGTTTAGAAGAACTCAAGTTATTTCAAGAAATATTTGTCCTGCTTCTTAAAGTCCAGCTCTACAAAAGAAAAAAAATCACTTCAAGAACTACTTTATTTGCCAACTTAGGTATGTAATAGATTAATTTTCTTTTATTATTCTTATTGTTTTGAAAAAAGTTGAAAATAAGTGCCAAAAAGCGTTGAATTATTTATTATGAATATTACTTTCATAATTTAAAAATAATTACTTGGATTTTTAAGGATTTGGCATTCTATCTTCAAATGAATTTTATCCAATTTTAAAAGCCTAAGGGTTGTCTGTCAATTGAGAAAAATATATTATCTCGATATTTAACGTGTACATTTTATGTTAGTGTTCAACAAAATTATTAAATATTTGTGTCGCATTAATTTTTTAAATAAACTAAAAGTTTAATATTTACAAAAAAAAAACTTTTCTGAAAACATTTCATGAAACCTGAATTTATGTGGTACTTTCTTGAGTCTCGTGTGTTTAAAATTAAAATGTTTGGCCTTTAAATGTTTGCAAATTCATCACAAATGTAACTTCTAATCAAAACCTAAATTTTTCCCCACATCATTTGTATGTAAGAATAATATTTGGTGCCTCTGAAAATTAAGTATTTATTATCTCATTGTATTGAAAAAAGAAAACCTTTCTTCACTAAAACAATCCAAACACAAAAAATAAACCAAAAAAGGGATCAATATCATAAATACCTCGAAAATTAGTCCAAAAAGATATCAATGGAATAATTTAAATCTTGAAAAAGAACAAACAGCAATTATTTCACGTAAAGTCATTTTTTCTTCATTTAACTGTAAGTTATGTAATAGCACTTTTAGCAATGCATTTCTGCGAAAAGTACACATTATGGATATTGAGAAACGGGAACCTACGCAATGGCGAAGTTTAAATATTTTAACAGGTTTAATTCTCTAAAAGACATTTTGTTGAGACATGTTTTAAACTAGAACATGAAACATATCTAGTGACTCAGCCTTTAATTAAACTACAATTACGTTTATCTTGAGGTACAAAATTAAACCTCAAACGAATTAATATGCCAGAACTCGAATCCCTGGCAAACATAGGCCTCGAATGAAGCCCTTGCTCAACTGGCAACTATGGATTGCCTCGGGGCGCAGGGGAGTAGGTTCACTTTCGACAGAGTCTTCGTCATCAAGAAGCCAGCAATCAAATCATTATTGTCTATTGCAGAATTTAATGGAGGGAGCGGGAATCCATCGATTGTTGCCTTTGATGTCGCTTTAGGGCAGATCATGTGGACTAAATATCAAAATCAAAGGGAATGGATGAATCATAATTCGTAATAGAATAGGATATGTCTCGACAACATCATCTGAAACTCGTTTAAGCTTGGTAGATAGGGTTATTGTCATCAATTACCATTTAACGGACTACGCGGATTATTGATGAATTGCAATTTACCGTAATTACTCCTACGTTTTGAGTATCGCAGTTAAGGTATTACTGCTTATTCAAATCAGCTTTATGCACCTCCAATATTCGAAAATCGTATTAAATAAATTATTTGAAGAGTATGTTATGATCCTTTAAATTTTTTTTTCTTTTTTTGCTCCTTGCGTTATGTGTATCACCAACGTGTATGATAGGTTCTTTGAAATATTTTATCCTTAGTTTGCTAAGTCTTTGGCACAAGCATTTGTCCAAAATTAAGTAAAACTTCAGTTATGATGCTTGTTTTTTAAATTCTCCTTATGTTTTTCTCAGGATTCTTTTGCTGTCCTTTCGTTTGGTTTTGTATATTCATAAAACAGATTTGTATATCAAGTTGAATTGCACTTTAAAAAAGCATTATCCAAACGTAATGCTGACTTTTATTTTTTAATTCTCAGAATTTAAACTTATTTATAGACGGTAAAGACACAATATCTCAGATATTTCCTTTTGGTATATTTTCATAGCAAAAAGAGAAAGTGCGAGGGATAAATAGAAAAAAAAAAACCTTAAAATAACGAACCTTTTCCTTTTGTCTGAAAAACGAACTAATTGAGATGCTGTGTATAACTTTTGAAAGAGATGCTGTGTATAAATTTTTGATTTGCTGTACTAAGCGTATTGCACGTTATTCTTAAAATACAGTTACATTTTGGATTGTAGATTAATTTATCGCTGTACTGTCAAAGTGTATGAAATCAAGTATACATATTATTGATTTAATTTAGGCTGCTTATGGTTAAAAATGCAGCTGAGTTATTTTAAAAAATAACAAATTATCTATGCTCAATTTGCAAATTCTTTTATTTTATTGAAATAAATCTTTGATATAGAACACTTCTAAATTCTAAATATATTTTTAAATAAAAAAAAATCTATATTTGAATGATTAAAAACAACATTTTGAAGCTTTTAGGACTTTTTAAGTGATTGAATTTGAAAACTCTTCTTCAAAGACTCATTGTTTAAATGAATACATTGAATTTCGCATTTATGAAATTTATTAAATATTCAATATCAGGACTAAATAACATCTTTTAAACCCACTTCGCATGAAACTAAGAACAAAGGAACATGTTGTTGTTAATTCAAAATAAGTATTACAATACCGAATACTTTGGAGAAGATTTGAAAAAGGTTTTATTCAAACTGTGTTTTGCATAATTTTAGAAATTTGATTAAATTTCCATTCAATTGAAATTGTGAATTAAGCGTTTGATGAATAAAGAGCCGGTATAGTCTATCCTATATGATTTTATTAGGTGTTGTGATGCTGCAAAATACGCCGAATCTCTGAATTGTTACCTTAACTGTATACAAAATGGGGGAAATATGTTATTCCAAGCATGTCCATGTCAAATGGTTTAGAAACATGAACAAACAAAACGATAATTTTCTGTTTTTTACTTATATACTTTACAAAAGAAAAAAGATATAAGAAGTTAGATAAAAAAATCCTTCCTTAAAATCGAAATAACTTTATAATCCAAGCATCACACCTTTTCGCTATTTTATTTCGCAGCACCTAACAGGATACTAAAAATCTTAAGCTACTTTAAATAATACTTTAGTGCTCATTTGGCCCACCTAACGTTGAGTTAAGTGCTCAATATTCGATAAAATAAAATGCCTTAACTTCTATTTTGAGTAGTTTCATAGAATATCGGTGGAACTTAAAGGAACAAGTCCAAGAATTGTGACAATATGTTCAAAAGTTTACAAAAAGGTCATTGCTAGTAATAATGTATTTAATCTATTTAATCCTTTTTTTTTTTTCATTTTACTCCACAGTACCTCACGGGATACTTAATCTTAACGCATTATGAGCGGGCGGCAGGTACTAGTACCCGTTTCGTGCATTGCCGTTTAAAAGCGGGGCTGGTATTTGTACTCGTTTAAAATCACCACTTTTAGGTCACACAAGTGAAAAAAATTGTTTCATATAATTGGTGTATTTTTTTAGAACATTTTTTAACTTAGTCAACTTAGCCCGCTACGCAACATAGTTGCGGGTGCTACGTCGCTCGCTCATAATGTGTTAAGCTACCTTGAATAATACTGTTGTGCTAATTTGGACGACCTACCGTTGAGCTAAGTGTTCAATATTCGATAAAATAAAATTCCTTAAATTTTATTATGGGTAGTTTCATAGAATATCGGTGGAACTTAAAGGAACTAGTACAAGAATTGTGACATTTTCAAAACTTTTTAAAAAGATTATTGCTAGTATTTCTTTTAATATATTAGATTAATCTAGTTATTTGAATCAAAATTTTAATGAAATTGTGAAAAAGCTAAATCTGGTATTTAAAAATATTATGAAACGTTTTAGCTAACTTAAGAATTCTTTCTTTTACGTAAAATGTGATTGCTACAAAAAATCGTAAAATGAATAACAATCGTGAACGGATTAAAGGCTCTAAACATTTTATTTATTACTATTTTAATTTAATTTATTATGGAATTTTATACATTTATTTCGGATTACAGCGAAACGGCAAAATATCTGAATAAATAAATTTTCGAAAAATACTTGATTTTCGAAAGTTTTCCTTTTTTTTCTCCTTCTAATTAAAAGTTTCTACTTAACCGATCCTGAGAATTTATTTTACATAGTCAAAATAAAGTTAAAATTTAAAAAAGTAAAAACGCACTTAATAAGTTTCACAAGTTAAAAGAAATTCTGCTTTTTTTTTTTTTTTTTTTTTGCACAAGAATTTTCAAAACTCTCAAGAATTGAAAATAGCAGATGAGTTTATATAAAAAGCATTAATCTCCAAAAATTTCAACGAAATGTTTACATTAGGTAGTATAATTCGTTTTTCGATTTAGAAAAATAATTTAATAAGCTCTTCCTTTAAGCACATTTTAATTGATGCTTTAGCTATGCTATTCAGATTTATATCTGTTTCTCACTTTTTGAATTTCAAACGCTTTTTAAAAGATAAACATGAATGCTTTTTACCCAGCTTTATAACGGAGGTAGGGATAGAGATTCCGACGTCGGCAACAAACACCAAAGGAGCTTTTTTGACCACTTTTGAGATCCGTGCTTATTTGTCGGAAGCGTAAATCTTATTTCTGCATTTTTTCATTCATTTGTTCTGCCCAATGGAAAAAGTTTATACAATAGTTCATATTACAAAACACACGCCAATTGCAAAAATGACTGAAACAGGACATCACCAAAGTTTCCACCCTAAACAAAACAGCAAGAGGCGGGAAAAATTTATAGTTTGTGGTTATCAAACAGGAATGAGCACATAAACACAAAACTCGTGTTCTTATGTTTTCTGAAGAAAAAATATACTTTCATACATTGTTTTTGATTCCAAATACGAATGAAATCCGTGGAGCGATTTATTAAAATTAGTTTAATAAGAAAATTGACGAATTTATATTCACAACTATGTTTTTTTCGTCGGTTTCTAAGTTATGCTTATGTGAAACAATCCCCTCTATGGGTGCATAGCATATGTGCCGGATAAATATAAAAATATTCAGTAATAATGCAAAAGTTTGCATAAGTCAAAATATTGCCTGTAATTGGGTTCCAAACTCTTTTCTTTTTTATATTTATTGCTATATATTTTTCTCTACGTGACCCACATTTAGAACATTCTGACGTCCCGAAACTGCGTTAGTGGACAGCAGGACAGACTACCCCTAAAAACCAGGATTGTTCTGTTCAAAACGAGATGTATGATGATAGCCTTAGTTAAAGGATTCATGGTGCCAAACTTGTCAACAGACGCTGCAGTAACATATCCAAATCAAACGTAAACAACGCTATGTTCTTGAATGAATTTAAACAGATGCCTATATTTCATGCAACGACAAGTTAATTACAGCTCATTATATTATTCTATGTATTACTAGATCATACGAATTACGCGCCACTTCGGAGTTCGTTGTTATAATCTGATGAAGGTTATTGGCCACTTTGCTATGAACTAAGTTGATCAACATTTGGAACTTGCTGATGAAATAAATTGTTATAATGTAGTGCTCTTTAACGTGTATCATAATGCATGGAGGAAATAACAGGATCTAAATGAAGCTTGGGAAGAAATTATTCAAAGGATATCAGTTAGAATTGAAACAGATAAGCTTGGGAAAACCAAAATTCCTTCGAATCAGCGTCAAAATACTCTGAACCAGTGAAATCGTGTTAATTTATAAAATGTTCGGAACATCGTGGAATACTATTTAGGAGGTATGACTGGAGATGCGCGAGTTTTGCGCACCTTTAGGATATGAAGATTTTTGGGTACATATTCGAAATCGCACTAAGCGTCTGACACTGTAAAATCTATATACATTATGCTAAAAGATATATTACTTTTGACTCCAAAGAGTTGTGAGCAAATACCGTACGTTATTTCTGAGAGAGAGCTCATATTTTCCATGATGCTACCTAGAAATAATTTAGTTTGTAATGAGCGGACGAAGCGAGCTCAAACTCGCGATGCGATTCAAAGGAGCTGCGTAAGCAGTTCTGGGGATTGGCGAGCGACCGCGAGTAGGAGTCTAGAGAACCTTCTTACCTATATAAAAATTATGTTGTACTCAAATTTAAAAAAATGTATTGTAAAGTCTTTACTAGGGTGATTTTAAGAGTTATTTATATTAAACTTATAAATAAACAAGTAGTACACCTCTTGAAACGATATTATATGTTAGCTGTTAAGAATAGAAGGCAGAAGTTTTGTTTCAAAAGAAAAGAAATTCTTCGAAAATATCCTAATGAGAAACCTAATTTTTTTTCTTTTTAAAAATACTATTCTTTTCCTTAAAAATATTTTCCGAGCTCTGCAATTAATGGATTTTCATAGCTACAAATTGGACGGAAAAGCGAGATATATTCAGTATATTGTTTCTCAAACGATTTGGCATTTCTGCCGCATCTCTTTTCCCTCATTATCGTCTGATTTAGAAGCACGAACAGCACAATGTGACTAAAAATCGAAGAATATCTTAAAATATTTTCACGTCAGTTCACGTTTTACTCGATTTTTCGTTCCTCTCTAATCACTAATAACTATCAGTTCCAGTCAAGTACGATAATGTGTGCATCAACTTAAATACATGGCCTTTTATGAACAAATACTCTTTTTGAAAAAAAATTACGTAGCCTTTTTAAGACATCCGTTTCAAAGATCATTAAAAATAACTGGCACAATTTCAAATTTCTCTAACAATATCAGAACACGCCTTAAGAAGACATTTATTCAACTATAAAATAGGAGTCCCTAACATTGCGCTAATTAAAATTGTCGATGGCAATCAAGTTGAAAATTTAAGATGATTTGTGATTATTTTAGCAAAATGTTTTAATAGAAATAAAATTGAAAACCATTTGGATATCATAACTGATTTAAAAACTGAATTCTTAAGATGCACCAGAAGTAGGAAGTGAAAAATTATACGGCTATTCTTAGCTACTCTCACCAAAAGAAATTTCTACTTTTGTATCTCATTTAAAAAGAACTTTAAAAGATAATTTTTCAACACTGATTTCCAAATGACCCAAAACTCTATTTCTTACACTTTTAAATGCTTTCGTTTTCTTACCTACGGGATCATTCACAAATGATGTCACGCTTCGAGGGGGAGGGGGGGGTTCGTGAAATTTTGACAAAGTGTGACGAGTGGAGGGGGTAACAACAAGTGTGATATCAGGTTTATATAACGTAGCCTGACGTGTGACAAAAAAGGAGGGGGTCCGTTAAAGTGTGACATTTTGTGACAAAAAGGGGAGGTGGTCCGTTAAAGTGTGACATTTTGTGACAAAGGTTGGGAGGGGGTCAAATGTACCGGGAAAAAGCGTGACATCATTTATGAACGGTCCCTACGGGATCATTCATAAATGATGTCACGCTTCGAGGGGGGAGGGGGTTCGTGAAATTGTGACAGTGTGACAAAAGGATGGGAGTGGGTAACAAGAAGTGTGACATCATGCATTATGCAACATAGCGTGACGCGTGACAAAGGGGGGAGGGGGGGTCCGCTGAAGTGTGACACATTGCGACAAAGGGGGGGAGAGGGGTCAAATATATGGGAAAAAAGCGTGACGTCATTTATAAACGGCCCCTACTGTGTATACATTACATATTGTATATTTCAAACAGATAAACATGTTAGACGTTGATTTCAATAAATCGTTTACTTTTAGTGCGTATAATTAATCTTTACATCATTGTCTTATTTAGTGCTCTTTTTTTTTTACTCTTCTACAAATGCATTACTTACAAAATGCAATTTAAGTTATTGAAAAAACAACTTATATGTTAAAAATGTTTTTAATATTTAGTAGAAGTGCATTTTTGAAGCACATCATGCTTTAAACCATAATTAACTTTTAGCTAAAGTCGCCATACAAAAGGATGTGAAAGCAAGAGCAGAAGTTTTTCGTTAATAACTTACATGTACACACTGATTTCTTTTTAGGTTTGTTAAAAATAAAAGGGACACTTTTTTTGGAATGACAGGAAAAAACTCTTAGCTAAACAATGTTTATTTTTTCTTCCAGATGCTTGCAATGGTTCAAAGAAACAAAACATGGATGTGGTTTATTTTAAGGAATCCGTGATAGATATCATCTAACGAATTTTTCCATGAAGTGTTCAGAGAATTTTTATGTCAGTCGCACAATTGCGGCATACGAAAATGCTATTTTTCGTTCCTTCATGAGGTTTTCTCATGAGAAAAACTATTTTAGAATTGGCCAGCAGAGTGGCGTAGGGGCAAGGCGCAGGCCTCGTATGCCCTAGTTCGCAGGATCAAACCTAGCGCAAGTCGGTGGATTTTCATCATGTAGAAAATCGACAGCTCCAATGTCGTCGGATTATGCGGCATGTTAAAGATCCCTTGAGTATCCGTTCGTCGTGGATACTGTCGGCTAAATTTAATTCCTTCTGCAGTTTGCATCAATTAGAGCACAGGTCCCGCCACCGAGAGGGATACTGAGCGTCAAAAAATGCGTCAATGGTCCCACACATTGTAGTGTCGCTGAAAGAGTTGGTACCAATCTCTGGGAACACACTTGGTCTGCAATGATTAAGAACCATTATACACAGCCCATTTGAAAAAAAAGAAAAAAAAACTATTTTAGAATTATAATATTTCCCATTTGTTTCTCATTAGATTTATGGATGAAAGTAATAATAATGTGGCACAATCTCAAATTCATGGCTCCTTATATAATACCTACATACCAAAAGCAATATAATAGAAACATCCTAACCTATGAATCCCGAGCAAGAATGCATACAATTAGCCATAGAATATATTCTTAATTTTCTCTTTAAATCAAATTAATTTCAAAGTCGCAGAAACTGTCACCTATTTTTATCTGGAATACTTTCCGGTAAGAAAATTCATAATTTATAAAAATATTAATGCGCTATTTTTAAATGATGTTGTTAAAGGGAAAAAAATAGAGCGAAGGAAAAAACCGAAACTCATTAAGACCCGAAGTTCATCACCGCTCCTGAAATTTTATAAACCAAGGATTGTAAATAAGAAAATTATTCCATTGTTATCAACTTTACCTCTGTTGTCTTTTTAAACGCATGTAAGAGCATTTTTGAAATCATGTAAAGATGTACATAAACACAACTTGTAGATTCAGCAGTGTTCTGCTGAGATGCGTATAATAAACGTCTAAGTAAATCTTGAAAATAAAGTCTGTGTCTTATTTTTTGTTAATAATAAAAGAACTGTAACATTACTATTCATGATGCAGCAAAGACGAAAATACGAAAAAAAAGTTTATTTCAGCCTGAAATATCTTCACTTCTCTTCTAATTAAAATAAAGGTTTTTGAATTTTTAAACCTTAATGCAGAGAAGCTACGTGTTCACAATACGTAATTCACGAGGCAAATTTATCTTTAATTCTGCGGAAAATAATTTATTTTTGGATGGAAAGGCACACCGCTTCTTTATAAATTATGCAATTGATCACCCTGCTGTCAGAAATTCCGCTTACATTATGAATCACATTTATCATTCTATGATACTTGAATTTAAATAAAGTATAAAATTAATCAAAAGATATGTTGAATGAATTATAGGGAATCATATTTCATATAAGATTTTAAAAGTGAAGGAAAAATGAAAGGATAAAGAAACGTAAAGAATCCTTCTTCTCCTATGAAGTAAGTTCTGGAGACGTTGTAAAACATATCTAGGAGAATCAAAAACTTCTAGGAAAGCATGAAATTATAGCACACAAAATGGTAATTCTTCATTAAAAAACAGCTAAATCGAAAATATTAACATGAAAAAGTATTTGTTTTAATGATTAATCAATGGTTTGTTCAAGCAGACCCAAATTTTCAGGACTATTTTAAAGAAATTTTACTTTAGTACATTTAAAAAAAAGCAAATATTCTACAGTAGAATGTTCAAGCACTGGTATATCAAACATTGTTGTCAAATTAATAATATCAATATTTGCCGTACTATACATTAACACAGCAAAACAGCAAAAGAGGCATTTTTTAAATAAATATGTTACTTACTTATTTCTGTCGGCAGAAAAAAAAGTTATCCGTTAATGGACATATTAGAACAGATGGAGTCTTGTATTATATATGTGTACCCATGCCATAAACACGCAAAGAGATGTAAGGAAATATAATGGTCTAATGTGGATCAAGTTGAGTATTTCACGTCGTCAAGTCTTGGTAATTTCTGGTCTCAAGACTTATCATGCCCGTAGCCATGTATATTTCAAATGGAAAAACCATGTAAAAATAATTATGATAGCTGAAAAATGTAAACAAATACGTGAAATTAAGAGAATCAGCAATTTTTTACAATCATAACGTTTTCTTCTTATCGTTTTCCGACCTAATAAAACCTTCATATGCCTTTCAACAAATCATTCTACTGATGATAAGGGAACATCAGTGTAACATGCAAGTTGAAAATTTCATATGGAAATTACTCGACTATTTAGTACTTTCAAATACAAACGAAAATTCATGTTAGATGATAAGCACTTAGTTCCTGTTTTCATATTCCCGATCAGGCTCTTATTTTAAACTACACTTGTATCTTTGATCATCTAATCACAATGGTTTTCTTTTTTTTTTATACAAACTGTAAATTTCGAACTCGTGTATTAGTATTACACAAATGTTCTAATGATTGACTGTTTAGCTTATCTTGCTAATGGAAAACTAGATTAACGTGCTGGAAAAGTGATGCTTCGCATGACACACTCTGCCTTTTGACAGCGTAAATTTGGTATTGCATATTTATGTTATATTTTTGGACAGCATAAATTTAGGCGTCTCATTGAATCACTGCAAAAAAATGTGTAGAGCTTGAATACTCGTGTGGCAGTTGATCGGGATTGCGGTGGAAACAGTTTCAACTTTACCTCTAGAAAACTCAAGTAGCTTAAACGAAAATTATAATTCTTCTTTTTAAATATATACGTGTATTTACGGAAAGGAAAAAATGTATCTGACTACATCAACGACTTTACATTTTTTTATCTTGATTTTTACTAAAAATTGACTCAATGCAGTAAATTTAAAGGCTATCTTTTTAACCAGTAATTTTATTGTTTTAATGAGCCATAATTAACTTCTAAAAATAGAATCTAATTAAAGTTCATGGAAAATAGAACATCGGTAGTACTTTCCCACCCACAAATATTTTATTATTCATTTCCATACCACTGAGTATTCTTCATTACCAAATGATTTCAGCCGAGTTAATATAAGACAGGTAATCTTTTTTCCTCCAAAAATTAATTGCTTTTATTAATTTAATGCAGACCTAGTGGAATATTAATTACCTAAATTTCAATCTACTATTATTCTTCAATAAAATAATTATTACTGAGCCCATCTCCAGAAAAATTTGAATTAATCTAGCTGGTTGGCTGATTTCCAATATATTAACTTAATGTTCGGTCAAGTTTGCAGAACTAAACAAACATATGGCGTTATTGGCGATCACTTTGAACCGGAATTTTTTAAAAAATTAGAATATTTACCGTGATGTTGTGGCTTTGTCAAAAGATAATTACTAAACTAAAATTTCAGAAAATTTAATTAAATGAAGAGCGGAACCCTGAATACATCTTTTGCAAAACATTGTGTAAGTCATTTGGTAAATTATGTGACAGTATTATAGATATCTATATTGTCATTCGCTTTTCTATCCATCGTTTATTACCATACTGAGGCCCCCCAACTGTATATGCCGGAAAACGAAAGTAACCCACCTTCCCACTATCACATAATACACACAATCAATAATCACATTTTTATATATATAACATTTAGGGGCTACCACCGCCCGTTGCTCACTATCGCAGATTCAAAACAGAGGAATTATCAGCAACGGGATTTTTTTTTTTTTTTGATAAAGAGATATACAAAAAATATTATTATTATTATCAATATTATTATTAATATATTTCATTGAGTAATTTCTGTTCTAGTTGTATTCAAATTTAAAATGTTACTACTTTTAGAGGATCAAAAGGATATCATTTCTAAACTGATAAGACTATCATTTCTGGGAGCTAAGTGTTCTTATGTCTGGGGTTTCTACCTTTACCAACTCGTAAGTACACACACACATTTTATATTTTTAGGGCTTCCTTTTCCTCCGTTGTGAGAATGCGTTTCATATATTTGGAATTTTGACCACTACTGCTTTTGACAGCAGTTCATATGTTTAGACCAGAGTGCGTTTAAAATTTCCGCAATATATGTTTAGACTTTCCGCAATTGGTGAATGCAGTTTATGCGTTTAATGTTTCTACTTACCTTAACTGAGGAAAACAACTCATATCTTTTCAGTTTGTTCACAATTTATTAGTAAAATTCTACTTTCCCATACCCATGAGCTCAAATTATATGCTTAGAGTTGCACTTCTAAATTGTAAGCGCAGTGTTTGGTGAAAAAAGTAAGCAAGTTTACAACATTTTGTTTCTTAAGCAATAATGTTCTTCACCTAAACACTATCATCATTCAGACTAAATACTATTATCAGTTTGAAAACGATAATTTATATCTTTTTCATATTTAAAACATAACTTTTATCAGTGTGTGTTACATAGTGAGTTTTAATTAAAACATAAATAATCGCCATTATTTTTTCGAAACTTACTCTGTCACTACTATGCATAAGGTGATTTTATATTTTTAAAAGGTAACCTCTATGATTAGTTAGCCGTTCTTGCTATCACGCCACAGGTCCGGGGTTGGATTCCCATGCTGGGCAGGGTCGACTCATCCCTTCAGTGGGGTCGATAAAATGAAGACCGAGCATGCTTGGGAACTAAACACTGGGGGTCCCGCGTTATGCCGACCACTTGTCCGGAGCATCTGCTTCTGCACACCAGGACCCTCGTCTCGAAAACTGGAATGGGCACAGTAGGCCATGGTCCCCAAATGGACTGCCGCGCCACTGAGTTTAGTTTTAGTTCAGTTTTTAACTTCAATGATTATATTGAAAAAATACAACATCGTAATCATTTCTTTTCCTTCTTATTTTCTACATAGAGTGTCTGTCCCGATCATTTCGTCATTCGCAGAATATTGAAACATGAACTGCATGCGAAAACAAAATTCAGAACTAAATAAATAAATGTCGATAAATCCCTATAGTAAGGTTGCATTAAAATAACTACAATCAATGGTTTTGAATTCTACACCTTTCTTTCTTTTTTCTTTTCGTTCCAGACAGTGCTAGTTCCGAAAAAGAGTTATAAAAGTTTAAATCAAAAACAAAATTTAAACCGAGTTCAAAAACGTGTGCACTTCCAGGAAAGAATGGAAACTTAACAATGGGGTTCAAAGAGCTGTTAACTTTGGCAGACGTTCAGTTTCAGTCTTATCGCTCTGGAAGTTGACCCCACAAACAATGAAGATGTGATCTTGCCAAAAACAACTCTACTGTAGCCAAATAGTACCTACAAACTGCAATGAAATCTTCCTTTCTGAGATTTTTTTCATTCAAAATTGTTAAGCAGTTTCTATTCACATTACCCTTTTTGCACAAAATATGACAAAGTAATTTTTCTACTTCATTATTAGTGAGAAACAATGACATGCTCTTCGTACAAAGAATTTGTTTAGCCCAGGTGTATAAAACTTCGAGAATATTTACTTCATTTCACTAGAATTTTTTGTTTTTGGCAATCCCTATGTGTTTTTAGGTTTAATCGCTTTGTGATTGGTAGATACTGAGTTCCCTGAGCAATTTCTAGTGTTTAAAATATTTTTTTCTACATAGTAGTACATAGAACGTGATGTTAAAACGATGTTCATTAGCACCAATTGAACAAGAAGTTAACGTCCCGCAGTGGAACCAGTCGGCAGAAGCTCGGTTCCCGCAGGGAAGCAACACTGACCGAGGTCAGCGTTTCGGAAGGGTGACAACCTCTCGCGCCTGGTTCCTCTGGACCGTGTTTTAACGTGCACCAGCTGCGGGGAGCTGGTGCACGTTAAATCCATTGAGGTTCCAATTTCCTCCAAGTAGAACGATACATCTGGGGTGCCAACCTGGATGACTCTCATTTTCTAAAGGAGTTGGTTCAAAAATTAAGAGATCTCTCAAAAGGGGAGGAAGTCGTACTCCTGCCTATAAGGGCCCCCTTAAATTCAAAAGCAGCGCATAACTCTCTTCCTCGCCTTGCACGAGGACTCGCCAACAACGACAATTTAACAAATGTATTTAAAGGAATAGTTCCATTTTTCTACAAACCAGCGGCAACACTGATTATGACATTGGAAAGATTTCAACAACAAAAAAAGTTCGCCAAATTTTTTTTTAATGTTATCAATGAAAAGATACTATTGTTTTCCTCTTTGTTGATCTTCCCAAAATGAAACAATTATTCCAAAATTTGGCGACCTTGCCAATTTCTCAGCTATAGAAATATCTGTATCGAGTGGCAGTGGAGCGAAAACAAGTTCAGGACGAAGCCCTCTGGTATTATAAATAAATAATTAGTTCCAGCCTACCAGGAGGAATTTTTCGCAGCATATAAACAATTTCCTAAATTGCCATGAAATTTCACTGAAAGATTTAATGCAAAAATTAGCTATATTTTTAAGGGAACATTCATGATTTATATAAATTTATTTCCCAAAGTAACTCGTCTTAATATTTTTTCCCTTTAGTTTTGCAGAAAACCTTTGGTAAGAAATTTTTCACACTTTCTGATTTTTTTTCATCAGATTTGATGAACGGAGGAGGGCATGGGGACATATAATTATAATTTGATGAACGGAGGGGGGCATGGGGACATATAATTATAATTTGACCGAAATTTCTGTATTTAACAATGCAATAAAAATATCCGTAAGACAAACGGCTGCGCTGCCGTTCAATAGTATTATAAAATTTAATCAGCAAAAGTTGTACATTGTGGGTATTCATTTTATAGCGTGTCAGAGGTGAGAAGGTGCATTTCACCAAGCGCAACAAAGACGAAACCTTTCAGGGAACTTAATTCTCTCTACATATCTAAATTATAACGCCCTCGTATTGACTGCATGGTATTTTTACTGCGCCATTATAACCGGCTTTAACTTAGACAATCGTGATTTGTTGATAGCGTTATCGAGTACTTAAGTCAGCGGTTATATGATAACATAGCAAGACTATTACGACAGAGGCAAAATATCCGCGTCTCCTTTGGTGTGAATGTACCCTGAATGCTGTTAACTCATTACTGTAATAAAGTATAGGTAATAAATTATTTTAGCTTAAAACGCTTCACCTTTTAAAATTAACAAGCGAAATTATAAAAAAAGTTACCTGATAAGAGAAACAAATTGAAAATAATAAATAATTATATTTTTTTTTTTTACAATTAAATATCAGTCTTTTTGTTAATTGATTATATTTTTACTCATTTTGAATGTTTTTAACTATTTTTTTTAAAGATTCAAACAGATAGTACGTAAATTCAACAACAAAAGTTTTTAAAATAATAAGAACAATAATAATAAAACGTGCGAATGGTTCATTTCCAAAATTTTTGCAACATACGATATTTGGAAACGGGAAAATCTCTAGCTTAAGTGATCATTTAAAAAACAAAATCGGAAAATATTTGACGTTTCAATCAAAAAAAATCAAGAAATAATCAGCATCACTCAGCTTAATAAGTAGCACATTAAAGGAAAAAGAAGCAACGATGAAAAATTATATTTACTCATATATTATAGGAGAGGGGGTTTGGTAAATCAAAGTTGTCAAATTATTAAAGATGCAATCGCCAAAAAATATAAATCCTTTGGCACGCAATGGAAGTAAAAACTGCATATAAATTTCAATTTCCCTGATTTTCCTAGAAGTGTATGTAATCACGTTAATTTATATAGCTTTTTTTCCCTATGTAGAGCATTAAAGAAAAATTTCAACACAGTAATATGATTAGCACATGTATCTTTCTAATACAACAATCTTGATTTTTTAAGCTTATCTAATAAATTTTAGAGTATACGCAATTAAAATTATCTGCAGTCATTAATCAAACTGTCGAAATGCAACGTTATATATATATTCAAAAACTAGTAATGGATTTTTTAAATATATATTGAAAAATTAAGCAATTAAACTTTTAACTACAATTTATCAAGTCATGCTAATGCACCAAGGTTTTTAATATCTAACGCATTATGGAAATAAATTGAGAACACCAATAAATATTGCGTATTGATCTAACTTATGCAAACTTCGTTTGTTACTTTTCGATTCGAAGTGTGGAAAAATGCAGTGCATCAACATCCAGGTGCTATCGAGAAAAAAAATATATTTTCATATCTTTAGAAAAGATCGGAAGTCCCCTATTAGTCTTTTTTATTTCCTCTCTAAAGAATCATCCTCCCTAAAGTGCCCTTCTGAAAAGCACCCCCCTCCCCATCTGGATATATATTACACATTACATCTCGCTTAAATCATCTGGACGTAACCTTTTATGATTTAATATAGTCTGGAAAATTTTTCATCAACTTTTCGCATTTAACGTCGAAAGTCAAACAAATTAAGAACAGAAAGAAAAGAACAAGTTCCCGTTTCCCGGCTGGCGGAGAGCCAAAAAATAATTCGTCTTATCCTGTGAATTGCTTCCCACGTTTTCGTTCGAGAAAGAATTCAAGAAGAGCTTCTTTCTTCAGAGATTAACTTCGAGATAGATAAGTTTAATTCTCCACTTTTCCTTTTTTTTATCTACCTTATTTTTAGAGAATCTAACCAACTTTTATTTCTTTTGATAAAAAAGGGGGTTAATATGAAATGAAACATAATAAAAAGTAAAACAAAACGTCTGCATTGTTTTTTGTTCGTGTTTTGTGTTCAAAATATGTATATTATTGTTTAAATCTGATGAAAAATGGCCCTGATGCTAGAGCATGTTAAAGTTTCTTTGGAGGAGTATGTGTGTGCAAAGATTCACTCAGATCACATGACACGCTCGAGTGCAAGTTCAGACCAGAGATAAGCTAGATGTAATGTTGGGTTACTTATAGCTGTGAACAAGAAACGGTTTCTAAATACAATTGCGTGATCATTCAGATCACATGACACGCTCGAGTGCAAGTTCAGACCAGAGATAAGCTAGATGTAATGTTGGGTTACTTATAGCTGTGAACAAGAAACGGTTTCTAAATACAATTGCGTGATCATTTGGTGGGCTGAAGTGCCTAACGTTCAGCCAAGTAGTTTTTTAAAAGCGGATTCGCTCTCTTTTTTTTTTTAATTGAGATAATTTAATTCTACGATAACAGCGCTAAAGGTGCCAAACGCGAAATTCCTCTCATGTATTGTGACAACAATTTTTCCCTTTCTTATCATAACAAAGAATTTCTACCTTGCGTGGCAGTGGGAGGAATTGCCTGTATTTCGGTTTGAGGTTAGAACATTTTAGCCCGAGATCGAGCTTTAGGCAAAGTTATACGTATTACTAAATTACGTTGAACGTTATATTCTATTAATCGTATTGAATGCTGAAATGATTTTTTAGATTTCTATTGCATTTAATCTACGTATTACAAGCTCTGTAAAAAAGTTAAAAAGAGCTCACCAAACAACTAAAAATGTACAAAAGTACTTCAGATCGTAAAAAATATTTACCAGTTATTCAATAATGCATATCTTTGAAAGTAGAAAAAATTGCAAACACTCTATACAAACAATGTATTTATTAAAGTGATTGCCAAAATTCGAAAGAAGCTAAAAATACAGCTACATCAGTGACATGAATACAGAGAACCAAACCTAACGCAAACAAGCAGACTGAGTATAGATAATTGAAAATTCCCACATTAGTTACCTGCTATTTTATTGCTTCTGCAGACAAGTGCGAGTCGATCCTTCTCTAGCAAGAAGTGCTCTTTGGTTTGTGGTAAAAATTCTATTCAAGATATAGTATTGTTTAGTTTCACCAGAAATACAAATTAGTCTTCCAAAAGTCGGTTCATATTTGAAAATTCGAAAACTCACAGAGAGTACTAATCAAAAATAGAAAAGATGATACCCACCTGCTTAAAATGGCATAAAATTTTACTACAATTAGAAAAGTAAAACTATAAGTAATAATATATAAAATCTCCAAGAAATGTTTGAAGTTACACGGTTTTATTTTAAAATAAACTACAATTCAGTAATAATGGCCAAAACCACGTAATGTATGAGTCCGGGAATTGGTCCTGAACAGACGACCTCCGGTACCACAATCCAAAGCTATAACCACTGCGCCGCAGAGTCAGCTATAAATCACGTTAAAATAACATTGTTGCATTATCCAAACAAAGCTATCGTTGCCATCCAATAAATAATAATACTGATAATTTCTGCAGAGTCAAAATTATTATTTTTTCTCCTAATTAACGTTATAATAAATTATAAAATGTACTCAATGTTGAATTGTCATCGAAGATAAGCTTGTGTGCAAAACTTGAAGATAATTTATGCAGTAATAGTAGTAACAAACTTTCGTGACAAATCAAGTTAAATAAAACCGTGTAACAAGAAATTGAAATCTTGAATTATATCAAAAATGAACATTCATAGCTTTTACGATGCTTAACAGTGATAAAAGTCCAATCCACGTGGCGAAAAAACGACTGCACCTCCGACGGGTAATTGGTAGTTAGGAACATTTCCAGGTGTCCTTGACAGTAGCTGACTAACTTGCGACTTGGCTCGAAAACCTGCTGGGTCTTATTTTGAGACTAGTGGAACGGAATTGCTGAATGTACGGATCTTTTATTAAATTCTACGTGCGTTACAATGAAAGAATGAATTTCTACGTTTGGGGAATTTTATCTATAGCAAAAGTTCTGGTTGAGACAGACAATGAAGTAAAACGAAACAGTTTTACGGAGCAGATACGGTATAACAGTCTAATAAGAACGAAGACTGATTTTTTTTTTTTTATGGACACTAGTACATATTTATAGAGTTGAAAAAAGCTGTATTTTGCTTTCAGTTTTAAAAATAATGTTTCGGTTCCATAAAATTATTTTTTTTTATTTCCTCGTATTACTTCTTTGTGTCACAATATTTCTCGCTTCTAAATTGGTTAAAGCTAAAGCTGAAATATTATTAATGCAGAAAAAATCCTGAGTAAGAAGATTAAGACCATTACAACCATAAAAAATATAGTTAATATAAAAAGTATCAGTCCCCCCCATTTCCATAAATCAACTTAAACTGCAACAATGAAAAGTTAAAACTTATTGCTGTTAATCCAAAAGCGACGAATTTAGAACTAAATATTCGTTTAGGTGACACATACTACAATTTACTTACAGAAATTGTCAACTTCGCTAGGTTATTATAAGTGTTTGCAGAGCATTGGACTTGGGGCTTCCACTGTAGTATCGAAGTACTCCTATTTAGGAGATTATATGAAGCCCAGAAAAGAGATTCCAGGGGTTCCCAAGAACCTACCAAAAACATTAGCCTCAGAAAGCATTTTTAATCCATCTGAGGAATAAAATTAGAGAATCTAAAACACAAAAATTGCCAGTATCTTACCACAGTTCGTTTTTATACGTGGGTACCACGGTACATGACTGCTGACCCATGTGCGGACCAGGGCTCGAAAATTATATTGCCCGACATGCCCGGGCAATGTAAAAATTCCGATCGGGCATGAATCTTCTACCTTTACATGCCCGGCAGAGTATGCAACTTTTTATTCCAATATTTATTTTCCAAAACTTTTTTATTTTGACTACTTACTATGTAGTGTTTATTTGTAATTTAATTTTTTAATGATTTATATTAACGCTTAAATAACTCTGGATTCATATATAAAGCTATTAATTTAATTTTTTGTCTGATTAATGCTATGCGACAAATTCACAAATGTTTTTAATAATATACTATTAAACAACTTCTGGGTATGTGAAAATTTGGTTCGGGCGTGTATTTGTTCGACCAACGTGCCCGGCAGGGCATGTAAAGTTTTTAAGATTTTTCAATCCTTGGTGCGCACGCCTATGTATATTATATGTTTATGGGTGCTATTATGCTTCTCTAGTTATTTTCGATTCTCTAACATACGAAAGACCTATTCATTTTTAACACACTTTCAGAAAAAATAGCTTCTATTCTACCTCGTTTTTCAATTTGTCCAAATTGAGACATTATTAAAGCAGACGAAACTCAAAATAACTTTTTTTTTTTTTTTTGACATTTTCAACCGTTTACAAAATTTCTAGCGGCAATTCGAACTATCATAATCGTCAGGTTTCGAGCATACGGTGAGAAAATCGGCAAATGTCCTCCACAATACTGACAAACGGAGTCACGTCTGCTAATGATAAATTGACCCACTTTCCTTTGAATGCTGTCATCGTTTAACCCGTGCCGAAACGATCGCGTGTTTGGGATCATCGTTCTATTCCAGAATGGAATGCCTCGGAAGGATCTAATGGTACCGTTTAAGCATCTGCTGTAGTTTGGAATGATAAGATCCATTCTATATAGCGGCATGGTGCGGACGTTAATATTCTGCAGATTATAAACCGTCTAAGGAAACGAATTATTATCATTATTCCTTAGGAAATTGCTTTGTATACTGCAGTAACATATTTGCAGATGTATTTGTGGTAATCTCTGCGTTAAGTTGAGTTTACATCATGGGTGTTTACGCAATCAAAACTGATATTATGAAGTTTCTCTTAAAAATATAAATGCTTACACTAAAAATATATGTAATTTATATTTTATTTTTATGGCGTTTCATTTAGTGACTAATAATATTCCTCTGTTTCTAATGCGGCGACACATTTTATAAATGTGAAAAAAGGTCACATTTCTTTGCAGTAAAAGAATTTACTGAATGCACGACGCAAATAAAATTTTTAATTGATTATTATTATTATTATTCAAATTGCAGAGCCTATCGTTGCAATGGTTTAGCCAGATATTAAGATCCTTGAGTAATTTGTTGCCAGGAGATCCCATACCTGAACAATGCACATTGCACAGCTTCGCAACTTCATTCAGTCTGTATGACTAAACTAGGACTTCAAGAGAAAAAAAAATGTCGTCAAGATAAATTTAGCACTAAAAAAGCTAATCAAACATTTGCTTTTAAGCTGTGATATTTATTCATTCGGATCATATTGAACTTTAATCTCAAACGGTAAATCTGCGCGTTCACTCACAGATCTTTTTTATATGCAATTAAAAAGATTTTAATTATTAAGAACTAACCACAAAATAATCAAATAAAAAAGTCTTCCTTTCATCTGTTTTTTAATTACGTGTGTTCTGAAGATACCCGCAAGTTTGCTTAAAAACTAAAACGATAAGTTTCTTGCTATAGCTGATTTGTTTATTTCTCGATTTATTTTCTGTATTTTTTGTTTTTTCTTCTTCTCTTTTGTTTATTAATTTTTAAAACTAAATGAAAATTAAAAAGAAGAAAAGAAAAGAGAAAAAGCTAAAAAAAAAAAGGAATATTGGATTGTCAAACATGTTTCGACATAAAAACATTTTTTAAAAAAATCTTAAATTTGGAATTTTTTTTCGTCAGAATTTATGGCGGGTGGTGGGTGGCTTGTAGAGAAAATGTTTACTGATATTTTTTGTTATTTCCCTACATCCTAGAGCCTACTTTCAATTTTCTTATTTTGCAATACTTTTTAAAACATTTTGGTGTAAGCAATATACATTTAGTTTTGGGATTGATTGTGTTATGGAAAATTTCATGTTTTTCTACTTTAATGCATTCATTCTTTTTTTTTTTTCTTTTCTTTTACGTTGAAGTTTAGGGTGTTATATCGGTAATTTCATTTAGTAGTTCTCGAATATCATTTACTTTAAAAGTTACTTAGCAAAGCTAGAAAATGCCTTCCCTATGTCCTAATTTTACTGAACCCATTACGTTTTATTTTTTAACAGTCATTTATAAACCTCCTGCGGAGATTTACGTCCTGGTGTAATGATAAATATTCTAAAGACCTTCATTATTTTGTTGCGGAAGGCAAAAGAGAGTGATAAACAAAGAAATGATTTATTATAAGATAAAATGGTTACCGAAATTGCTTTGTAATCGGTGTCAACGAGAAGTGGATTGAATTCCTTTGAAAATGGCGAACAGGAAGAAAAAATAGTAGATTAGTTCTCAAAGTATAATTAATCTCAGACATTCATTTGTACTTCCTTACAGGTAAGTGATGATTCTAATACAACATTAAGTTGTTGATGCCATGTTTGTTTAGGTATAGATTAATCAAGACGGGGAATGATATAAAAGAGTGTTAGAACCACTCTATTTGTCTTCTTCTCAGTATCAGTCTCTCTCTGTTTTCTGCATAAAAACACGCTCAAAACACTAGGTGCAAAATTACCTTAATTGAAAATACTTAGCTGAAGAATTGATATTCTCATCAGAACTCATTTAAAATGACTCCCGACCTAATTTATCATGCACATTTTTAATTAACTTTTCAAAAGTAAATTGATTCTTACATGTAACTAAGCGAAAGATCATCTGAAATAAAACAAATACACTTCCGATGCTCTCTTTTGTGTATTGCTTTAAATAATCATAATAATCATAAACAATCATAATAAACTTTTAAGACTATGTTTTAAAATAATAGTTCGTTCTGTGTCAATGGACAAAACACCGTCGTGCAGCTGGTTCCCTAAATGCCTCGACATTGAAAGTGGTTAACGCACTGTTGAATCTTGGTCTAACATTGTTTTGATCTATTTTTCCTCTATTGTGTCATAAACACCAAGATTCCACCCAGCTAATATCACGAATACGAGCCAATACGATTACGTTGGGTAATTTAGTGAACCTGCCCTCCAGTAGTTTTATAACTGAAAGTGAAATCCGAAAATTTGCAATTTGTATAAATTTACGGTTATTAAGCTTGTACTTTCCTACACAAAAAAAAAATACTCTCAAAGAAAGAAAACAAATACATAGCGACTTCGGACAACTGAAGTATTTTATTGATGATTAAAGATGAAGCTATTGCTGAAGTCATTTCAAGTAAACTCAGTAATTAAAATAGTTTAATAAAGAATAAACAAACCACACCATCTACAATCGTACTTAAATCTGAAAGTTTGAAAAAATATATTCCAAGAACAGTTACGAGCAACAAAACCAACTACGTAAACTATTAGAACTGATTTTATAATACCACTTGCTCCTTTATCTTAAAATACAAATGTATTCTTCTGCAGAAAAAAATGGTGTCAAGTGTAATTTTTAACTTCAACTAAATGACAACTCTTAAGATCGTTCCTATAAAAAACAATAATATTTCTTCCTGAATGAGTTCTAAATCAGTAAAAATATTTTTAAACTAATTGCAATATAATATTTAACTTGTGCATATTTCAATTTGAAGATGTATTTTAGATTACATTTATTTCAGATAATTTGGTTGTTAAGGTTTAAAACTCTCTTGGAGTGTGTTAGAGTATTAATTAGTTTATATACTTTCAGGTGAAATGTATTTAAATTTGCTCCTGGAGTGATACAACTGTTGTACCAGGAAAAAAATAATAATATTCGCACAAACCTTGAATGTTATCTTCCCTAAGTGTGGAATATTTATTTTTCTTATTTTACAGTTAACACTATTTAAATTTAATAAATGAAACAGTAAAGTTAATTGTGCGTGTTTTTAATACATAATATCAAAAATATTTGTATTCAGAAGTTTAAATGCTTTATGTGCTCGCTGTGCTGAAATGGTAGAGTCTTAAAAATTAATTGCACTTTTAAAAGTATTGGAGTAAATAAGCTAAACTAGAGATCATTAAAAGGATGCAAGCTAGAAATATTCATGACCGTATCTTTTTAATGACTGAAATAGTTTTCAAGGCTATAAGGCCTATTTTTCCGTATTAACACTCAGCTACAATGGTACGCGATAACTATTCCTGAGCTGGAATAAGCAAGTTCGTACGCATTATTTCAAACGGAAGTATGCTTGCAAAATTGAGTTTAAAAAAAATATTATCCCAAACTTAGTTTAAGTAGTATTTGTTACCACTTCAGTTTATTGCTTTAGTTGCTCCATCTTTGGATGATTTTGATCTTCTTGGTGAATTGTGATAGTGTAATCGATTGAATTTTAACTATACATATTTCCTCCTCATTTGGGATAATGTTTGTAAACACATGCTTAAAGACATTATTGAAAAAATACATAAAGTTTTTTTAATCAAAAATATTTTAAGAATTTATAAAGAAAATCCATTCAATGTGTAATTCTTTTTGGGGCCTTCTGATTGTCTACAGTGTAAATAAAATCAAGAGTCAATTATATAACTACTTTAGAATACGCAACTAATAATTATGTCTACAGAAAATAATTGCACCGGCTGTGACAAACATTTAGAAGACATTTGCGAACGGCTACAGTATCTTTAAACCATATGTATGCCATTTCAAAGACATAAAGCTAATGTATTATAAACTTTCATAGGGTTTTAAAAATGCAGATAACAGGAAATACATATTCTGTATACAAGATAGAGTGCCTTAAACATGTCGTGTAGTTAGATATAGGAACAAATATTTTTGAAAAACAAGAATGCATTAAGAAGAAAACAATTTTTCACCTTATCGTTTAGGTTGTTTAAATGGATTAATTCATATTGTCAAAACAGTGACGCTCAACAAACCCTTGTAATGAAATATCGGTACAGGGAATACCAAAACAATGAAATTTCCGATACAACAAAACAAATATTTTGTCCCGTTTTAATCCCCAATATGATAATGCATGATCCGTTATAGCGAGCCTTCCAATACAACAAAGTATTCTCCCGGTCCCTTGGAGTTCGTAGTAGCGGGATTTTACTAGTACCAAATAAATTCTGAGATACGAATATTTCTTACATATTTAAGCTCTACCACAATCGAGCGATAAAAAAACAACATTCAGACAAGATTGCTTGCAACGCAAAAATAGAATGTGATCAAAATTCCAAATAAAAATTTCACCAAAGTTCGATGATGAAAGTAAGCCTCGCATGATGAAAAGGCGCTATATCGATTTCTGCATAGAAAAACAAATGAACAAAAATATAAACTTACTCCCCCTTACGGATGGCTACATCAAAACTCAAAGTGATTTTTTTCTTTCATTCTGAAATATCTACAACCACAACCGCAATAGTAATTTTTTCCCATCTTGCAGCTGATTGGCTGCGGACTTTCGACTCTAAAGCAGTCTTCTAGAATGCAAGTAAGTATTTCATAGAATTTTTTATTTCAAACTCAGATACATATCGAAATAATAACAAGTTTTTCTCAAGCAGAAACTTTTCAGGAACTTCCTTATATTTATATGTGATCCAAATAATTCAAATCCAACGAATTTCAGAACACAAGGAAAAAATTTTGTATTTTATTTTGTCTCGTGGCATGAATATTAATTTACAAGCTTACGGAATCAATAACAAAACTCACATTCTAGTATCTTTTTCTTTCTTACTATGAAGAAATCCTTCCACATGCAATCGATTTTCATAAATTCATTCAAATATAACAATAATAAACGTTATATTTTCTATTATGTAACAAGTTTTTGTGTACAAAGTTTGTGTGACCTTGATTAAAAAACAAATGCGTTAACATCACATGCTTAATACATTAAATATTTTGACTTTAACACGTCGAGGACGGCGTGTACCACAGGTGGCTCACACGCGAATGTTTCATCTGGCGGCGTGTACCACTGGTGGCTTATATCAGCTATAGACTTATAACACATTTTTGTTAAATGGAAAACCCTTCACGTGGTTAAAAACAACTTTTTCACTGAAATATTAAAAAGCTTTTTGTTACAGGTAGCAAAAACCTGCACCGTCATCAACGTGTTAATAAACTTTCCTGTCAAACGATTTCATTGAGAGCAATAGATTTCGAGGGCGCTGTTTATTACTGTAATACATTCATGTAACATAACCTTACATATATATATATATAACTATTGTTCGCCCGATCGGCTGTAAACGGTGCTAACATTTGTAATAATATCAACTGTAGAAAGAGGAGTGTCAAACTAGGTTTAGTGACATTTTTCATATTACGTCAATTACGACAAAGTAAAAGTTTCTCTGTTTTCATTACTGTATATAATCGGGAATTTTTGAGGGTGTTTTAACTTTCACTTTATCATATTAGATAATTCAAATGGATTAATTTTATGTTACGAAAACAATGATGTTCAGCAAATTCTTGCAGTACCAAATAAATGTTGCGGTACAGGCATTCCTCATATTTAAGATCTACCAGCATCGAGCAGTAAAAAGAATTGTCTGACACTTCTCAAATTTTTAAGGTTGCATTTGTGCTTGAGCGGGCAAGTTTCCTACAATTACGAAGTCTTTATAATTAAAAGTCTTTATTTACTTATTTATTTTGCTCTACCCTATTCACGTTTTTGTGGTAATTATTAATATATGCATACTCGCTTACAGTTTGGTTCACATAATATAATTATATATTGTAATAATCAGAAAACCAATCTTACCTAAGATTAAATATTCCGCATACACTGTTGCCCAGAATATATCAGATGCGGCAAATCACGATAGATCAGCATCCATTTAATATTTACTTTATTTTATTTACGTTGTTTAATACATCGTTATAATTATGAGGGCCGAGTACATACAGCAATTTATTATCACTGCACTGTCGAAAAGAATTACGTCACTGGAAAACTATTCTTATACATATGACGATTAACGTGGGTTTATAGTTGAAAATGTGATTATCATGTATTTATTTACTAGTGTACTTCGTCTGTTAAAAGCGTATTTATATCAATGAACCAAACGATGGGTTTGGGATTCTCTATCTATCTACGTATATATTTCACTTAACGTGAACCAGTTACGATTAACTTTTGCGATACGATATGATACTGACATCATGAAAAAAAGGAAAAACTATGGTGAAACGATATTTAGAAGTTTGTTTAATGATTAGCCTAAAAAAGTAACATAATTTTTTGTATTGATGATCGTAACTCACGGACTTTAACAAATTTATTTCTATTTCTGAAAAAGTATTTCCACTCATAACTCAACTTTTAATTTCCAATTTTTTGGAGTGGCAACACCTTAGTTTGTTTATATCGAGCAATCATTGTTATGTTTATGTCTACAGAGGTTTTCTTAAGCCTCTTGGATTTTAAAGCGTTTTCTACGATTTTGAAATGGTTTATTTCCAATTCTTTGGAGTGGCAACATCTTTGTTTATATCGAGCGATTATTCTCGTGTTTAGATTGATTGTTGAACTTATAACCCGCAGATGTTCTGCGGGGATCAGCTAGTATATATATATATTTCATTTAGCGTGGACCAGTTACGATTAAATTTTGAGGTATGATACGATATACGATACATCATGCAAAAACCAAGCTATAGCATAACGTTATTAAAAAAATTGTTTAATGATTACTATAAAGAAAGAAAATAATATTTGTATTTATTAATTTAACTTACGGGGCTTTAACAAATTTATTTCTATATCTTAATAATATTAAATCGCCAAAAATGTTTTAAGTTACGTGGTTTTATTTAAATTCAAAACATCGTTGCATTATCCAAACAAAACTATTGTTGCCAAACGGCAAATGATAATGCTGATAATTTCCTCAGAGCCAAAATCATTATTTATTTCTCCTAATTAACGTTATAATAAATTATAAAATGGATGGATTATTGTATTGTCATCAAAGATAAGCTTGTGTGCAAAATTTGAAGATAATTTATGCAGTAATAGTTGTCGAAAACCGCCTTAGAAAATTCCGCCACAAGTCAAGTTAAATAAAACATGTAAAAAGTATTTCCATTCATAACTCAATTTTTAATTTCCGATTGTTTGAAGTGGCAACACCTTACTTTGTTTATATCGCGCATGCTTATATCTAGCTATCGTTACTAGATATAAAATTTATTTCTAGTAAATAATAAATTTTTAATATAGCCTTTCGAAATATAAAGCCTTTTTTAGCCTACTTTCCCGTAAAAGTAAAAAATAATAATAATAAAGCATGAAAGAAGGCTTAATGTATCGTGAAAATATCGTTAAAAATAAAGAAAAGTCAAAAAAAGTGAAGTAATTAAATAAAGATTGAAAAATAAAAAATTTGAAAGTAGGGTTTTGAGATGGGGAAAAAGTGTGTCGGTCGGTCTGTCGGTCTGTCTGTCTGTCGGTCTGTCGGTCTGTCGGTCTGTTCCCCCCTAATAACTTTTGAACGAATTGTCCGATTGGAAAAATTCTTTTTGCATTCGAAAGATCTCGGCGAGGACACCTCATTTCTATATTTTACTTTTTGATTTAAACAATTTTTTGTTCAATTTTGAACAGTTCAAAAAATTTTAACATTAGCGCCTATAGGTGAAAATGAAGCAAATTATGTAAAATCTGGGTACAAGATATAAGTTCCCATGAACAAGCTCACTGGAAGAAGTTCTTGGCGTGAAATATTGATTTGAACAATTTTTGTTCATTTTTGAACAGTTCAAAAAAAATTAACATACCGCCTACGGGGAAATTTCAATCCTATATAATTTCTGATCTAACGGACCGATTTGCTTGGAACAAACTTTATCGGAAAGCTCTTATGACGTAGAACATGTACAGATAGAAAGTTCATCCAGAACTAACAAGCCTATTTTCCAATGAAATTTTTTTATCCGGATTTTCAAGAATATGTTTTAACTAATGAATGATTAAATGAATAAGCAAAAGAATGAATGAATAAATGAGTGAATAAATACATGAATGACTTAATAAATAATGATTGAATGAATATGTATTAACCGTTGTAAAAGGTATATTTGAAGCAATTAAGAACTAAAGCTAAACGAGAAAGACAGAGAGAGAGAGATAGCTAGATTATAAATTTGAATTCGGTGTATACGGGAAAGTAGGCTCGTATAGTTCTAGACGGAACTTCTTGTTACAATTTTAAAATGGTTAATTTCCGATCCGCAGATGTTGCGGGGGATCAACTAGTATTGAATGAATTTCCTTGCACGTTTAAATGGTTTAAAAATTCAACATCGCAATATTTTAATGTTCATAAAAATAGAATAAACTATAGCATATGTTTTCTACTTTAGTTTCCTTTAACCCTCTAACTCCCAACTCCGCCTCAAAGCGGACAACACTAAATCGCACATAAAGCTAAATTATAATTTTTGCCATAAACGCCCAGGTCCGTCGAAAGGCGGGCATACCTTAGATTTTCACGAAACCGAATAGCTGTGATCGAGAACATGTTCTGCTTACTTAGAACTAAACCATCCATTGGTGCGTGCGATTAAGAAAGTAAATTTCTTGTCCAATTATGATTTTAAATTTGATAAAAATAAGTTTTTTATTGTCAGTCACCTAGTGGAAGTAAATTCCTTCATGCAATGCATAAAGTATTTGATAAACTATTGAAAAATAATGATTATATTTTAAATCAGTTAAATCAAGCAGTATTTACATGTTTGCTGAAATGCTCTCTAGGAAAATATATTTTTTTTGTTTTTGTAATAATAATAATTTATTACAAAATGCTTTAAGTCTGACAAAAATCAGTTTACAGTAAATGGTTATACTGTCTTTCAAAAAACTATATTAACATTAGCATTAAATGTTTTAATGTATTTAAGAAAGTAATTTTGTCTTAAACGCGAGAACTGGATAAATGTTAGAGATGTAATATTCTCAATAATAATCTTTTAGAGAATAGAATTTACAGAATAGTCATTAATCTAAATGAGTTTTTTCTTTAAAAAATCTATTTAAGATATTTTTGGAATAAAATGTAGCTATTTAAACAATTAAAAATAAAATTTCCATTCTTTAAACAATAATATTCATAATGTTCTTTAACATGTCTGAGTAAAAATATGTTCACAAAAATATATATAAAAACTGTTTTTAGAAACAATTCTGAGATTTTTTTTTACAATTCGGGTGAAATGAATTCCTTCAGAAGAATATTCCTAAAAGTAATTTATATTTAAACTAAAATTATTAACGTTTAATTACATTTCATTTTACAAAAATGTGTGCACATTTGGATTTTAAAAAAGAGAAGTTTTCATCATCATTTTTAACTTATACTGTTTATTTATATTACTATTTATTTATATTACTTTATCTGCAATATAAATTTTAAATAATAACAATAATACAATCTTTTAAATGCAAAAAGTAACAATTTAATTCTTAACCGACCAAAATCTATTCTTTACTCAACTGACCCAAAAAGTTTTCATTGTTCAGAGAAAATTCTGTTAAGTGAAAGCACCATTTAATTACCATTTTAAGAGCTATAAATACTCGAAACTGTTACTTTAATTTTTAGATAATGAAAGTAAAAGTACTATTCCAAAATATTAGTAATTATTATGAAATTTTATATTGACTTTTAAGAAAGAAGATTATTCTCGATTATTCTCCATATTTGATCTTCATAGACTATTTGAGGAAAATTCTCGTTTTTCGAGAATATTCGCGACATATAACAATTCTATAGGCAGGACTTCCAGATTTTACTTAAACAACAGAGAACTGGCCTTCCAGTAGATTAAATTCCACAACTCCCAAGCTCTAATGAGGACCAAAATTAGCCAATGATAATGTTGTACTACTATAATGGGATATTTAATAGCTCTGGTGTCGGTGCTCGAGAGAGGCCTATGACTCTGATTCATAGAGATTATTCAGGAAATAAGAGTTAATTCCGCAAGATTGCTAACTATGCTATAGTCGATTATGATTATTACTTCTATAGTCTTATTACTGTTCGTATGGCTATATTTACAAGAATGTTACCCCTCAAGTGTCGTTTACAAAAAAAAAAAAAAAAACCTATTTTATTGTATTTTTATTGTGTATAAACCTTATCATAATGATGTGTAATCGTACTAATTAGAATTATATTAAACATTTCTTCAATTATTTTACACATAGAGAACAGATAAAATCCCATTTTGAATTGTGTTATTTTTCGTTGAAGTTCAGTGTTAGAAATAAAACAATAAACAATGACTCTTATTTTTCTCTTTCTTACGGAGAATATTGTCAAAAAAAAAATATCCAGAAAGATCGAGAACTTAAATATTTGTCCATTGTTTACATCATGAGAATGCCACATAGCATGCAGATGTATCATCATTCCAGTATGACTTATGTCAAAGAAACATGACCCTTTTATAATCACTGAATATATATTCTATGTATGTGTGTGTGCGTGTGTACAGTAGCATAGCCATCGCATGCGTCGATTCAAATATCGAACTAAATGAAGCGTTACTTCAAAAATATCTTACGTTATTTTTTTAAATGCAATAGATTTTACAATTTAAACGAGATTACTATTTTGATATTGAAATTATACTATATTTGATGTCAAAATCGTAATGAATATAGACCGGATTATTATATTCGTTACTACAGTTCGACCACGGAATTTCGATGTTTGGACGCTTCTGTACATGGCAGAAAAGAACGAATCCATTCGAGTTTTAGGGTGAAAAGCGGTGACACATCACTCATACTGTTAATAATTTTAGTAGGATAGATCAATCCTGCCGAGCCTTTCCAGCCATGATATTACCAAAATGGCCCCTTACGTGACACTCCCGCCCCATTTAAAGTCAGCCACCAACGTCAAAAAAAAAAGAAAAAAAAAGAAACTTAGATATATTTTTATTTTTTTGGTTTATCGCCACATTAGGTCAGTTATGTGAAATTTTATTCTTAAAAATATAATAAAACACACAAGCGATTTTTTTAAGTTGTTCGAAGTACACTCCTTCATGCTCCAAGCTAATTTTGTGCCAACTATTATGACTGGTGCTATAGGTTACGAGTAGATTGCAACGCGACAAATACACAAACGTTGTACATGATTGATTTTTGTATAATACAGTGTAAGATATGTGTGTGTGCATATTTACTATATTTAATCACATTTAATCTATTCATTTAGTGGGTGTGATTAATTGGCGAGCACTACAGATTTTCTTGTAGAAATTTCCCCTCGACACGAATTTAACATTTATAAATATTCATTTGTTTAAATTATGTTAATTAGAACGAGTTCTATTTTAATAGCAAATTTAAGTGAAAGAGCTAAAATTTCGATTATTTTTAAGCACATTTTCAAATGTAAAGTGATGAGAAATTCTAACAATTATTAAATCTTCTCCACTTAGTTACTAAATCTAATTCTCAAATACTTAATGTTAAAACAAGTAGAAAATTTAAGATAATTTTCGAAACCATTGCTTTTAATTACAAAGTACGCATGGAATAAACTAAACTAAAAACTGTCTGCAAAATGCTTAAATATGTTTTAGTGAACTTAGGCTTAAATCAAGTCATCAGAGACGCTGTGCATAGAATAAATTCAAACACGCGATTTGAGCATTCAGACTAGTCAGGAAGCGCACTTTGGTAGTGAAATTTCCCAAGCTGCTTAGCCTAAAATAAACTAAATGACTTCGAAAATAATAAAGGATATATTAGGAGAACATTATTAAATTTCGCTTATCGGAAAATAGATTATACATAGAGAAGCATTTACAGGAGAATCTCAGTTTATTTTAAATTGTCATGCTTTTAGAGAATAATCATAAAACATTTGCATGTTTTCAAAATTTTTTATTAAACACAACTAGCTAACATATTTTCAAAACATTTGTAAATTAGTCGTTAAACATTTTTTGTGTATTTACATACCTATAGTAATGATTAAACTTTGTGCAAAGTAATAGAAATAAAATTCCACGTTAAATTAAAGCACAAATGAGCATTAAAACGCAGACATATGTTTCGGGATTGCTTGGAATCCCTTTTTCAAAGCGACAGGGAGCTTCTAGATGCAAAACATCCAAATGAAGATTTGGAATGATTTGGATGTTTTGCATTAAGAAGCTCCCTGTCGCATTGAAAAAGGGATTCCAAGCAATCCCGAAACATATGTCTGCATTTTAATGCTCATTTGTGCTTTAATTTAACGTGAAATTTTATTTCTATTTACATACCTCTTTGTTTTGTCATTCATTTATCTATATTCGTTTTTTAAATTTATTTATTTTGTGGGTCGTTATCTAAAAATCTTATACAGCATGAGGTTCTACATGTAAAATAAAAATACACTACGTAATTTTTTTACAGTACGTGTTAAATTTGTATAAGAAGAACAGCTTAAAAAGAATTTAATTGTTATCCGCAAATCCGATAAGTTGCTCGATAGGTAGGATTTTGATTCATTACATCGAATTAGATTTATTACAGTTAAGAAACCAAATGAAATTATATGTCAAATATTTTTATAGTTGAGTGATTTTTATTTGAAAAAAATTAAAGTGATGTCCATAATTTAATTAAAATTTTAACAGATACAGTAAAAACAACTATTACGAAGGATATTAAAATACCAGCCATTTTAGGGGGTACGCAAACCACTTTTTCTGCCATTTTCTGTTTCATGCTAAATGACGCCTTCGGTTCCGTTTTCTCCCTAACGAAGGAGGCTGCTTAAGCTGATTCAGTGGAAGTTAAAAGAAACAATATATACATATATGTGTGTATTTTCTTTTTCATTTACACTTATAGATAGTTATGTAAATATAGATATATATTCTATCTATATGTTATGTCATCGTTTCGGCATCTGCAGATGTAAATTCTTCGGCAGTGCAAAGTTTATTTCATATTTCATTAAATTTTAAATAATTTATTATAATAAACGTTTTTTTTTTTCATTTCAATTGAATTGCACATCGTATTTGGGAATGGTTTCGCTTCACAATTGAAAAAAAAAAGAAACAAACAAAAAAAAGTTAAAACTGAAAATGTGTGTGCAGAAAATAGCCTCAATTTTCTAGTAATAAAAAACAAACTTAGCAAAAATTCGCTAGTACTAAAAGAACAAGGTGATCATTGCCAACGGCGGCAAAGAAATTCAACCGAATCTCACATTTGTTCGGAAACTATACAGAATGCTACAAGGAATTTGCGCGTCATTTGAAAATTGTTACACCATATTCGTTTTGGAAACTGAAAAGGAAAGTGAAACCTCGTTTTAGAATCATTTAGTAGCTATTATAATATAACCCTTTTATTATTTTTTAAATTAAAAAAAAACTTTTGTGCAGGGCCACAAAAGTATCTGACGAGAGTTACAACTGCAAGTATATAAGCACATTACGTATTTTATGTTACCTTGCAGACAGAACCACAATTATACCTTCCGTTCTTGAAAAATGTAATTTATGCAAGCATTGAAATTTTGTTCATGCTAAGTCCCTGAAAAATGTTATAAAATGGGATTGCGAAGTGATTTACTAAAAATTGAAAATCTTGCAAGGCGCATTTCAAGCTAACAGAAATATGTAGTTGTGCTTCAGTGTGGCATATAAATCTCTCATTTTGTACTACAGACGTATAAACCCGAATTCCCCAACAAACTAAGAATTTGACATTCACCACCCACTCTATATACCCAAACCGAAAATCCATTGCATCTACGATCAGATTGCTGTTAAAAAATGCATCAAACTGGAACTCAATTTGGACACTATTTGATATCTGGAAATAGCCGCGGGGGCCACCAACCGAACTTTTGACTTATTAGTTTCGTTTCAGGCAGCCACTTACTTTCGAACGTGAAGTTAGGTGGCTCGGAGGGTGGATCTTCCTCTTTTTTTCCCCCGAGATGTTTCAGTGATCAACTATTTATATGTATGTATACAAAGTTGGGGAGAAATCAGTTTTTCTTATTCTAAACACTGGTACTGAGAGAACTAGGTTATTTCAAATAACATATTATATTTCATATTGGATTGTAGTCCATTTTCTTGATAAACATCAAAATTACAAAACGGGAATACAAACAAAAAGTTCCGGCTAGAACAATACGACCCTACTTTCCTGTTTACACCAACATCAAATGTATTATCTAGCTATATCTATCTCTCATTATAAGATAACTTTAGTTATTAATTACTTCAAATATATATTTTTCATCGAATAATACGTATTCATTTGATCATTCATTCATTCTTTCATTCATTCTCTCTTTCATTCATTCAATCATTTATTCATTAATTCATTCAGAAATATCCTTAAAAATCCAGATCAAAAACTTTCATCGGGAAATAGGCTCGTTTAGTTCTGGATGAACTTCGTATCTGTACATGGTCTACGTCATAAGTCCTTTTGATAAAGTTTGTTCGAAGCAAATTCGTCTGTTAGATCAGGATTTATATCGAATTGAAATTTCCTCGTAGGCGGTAATATACATTTTTTTAACTGTCCGAAACTGAACAAAAATTGTTCAAATCAAAGAATATTCCATGTCGAGAGCTCCTTCCAATAAGCTTGGTCAAAGGAACTTCAATCTTATGCCCAGGATATATAATTTACTTCGACTTAAAACACAAGCTGAAAACCATATAAACATCGTCAGAGATCACAAGTAGTAAGTAGAAAAATATCTAATTAAAGTTAGGCACATGACTGAAAATATTATTTCGTTGTGTTGGTCCATGAACACGTCTAATTAATATTCAAATAAATTATTCTGTAAGAGAAAAAGAGAAATATTGTTTTGAGACTGAAAATTAAACTTTATTTTTACCAAATATTACAATTGATTTCATTGGTATGTGTGTATTTCAATAATGATTCCTGATATTTACGCAAACATTAATGCGTAACTCAAACTTTTTTTTTAAAGTTTATTTGGTTTAAGAAAAGAAATACTCAGACACGGAAAGTTTAGTATGAATTGCGATACATACTGACGGTTGTTATGGCGGTTGCTAGGGAAATCAGATTCTGCAGTTTTTTTATTTTTACTTTGATGCAAACTAAAGCAGTAAAATATACTTCATATATGGAAAGTAAACTGTTGTAATGTTTTGTTGCAAGTATTGTTTGACGAAACAAAGAAGAAAGGAATTATGCAAGAAACTGTATATCAGAGAATGATAATAGAAAAAAATTAAATTTATGATTAATATCATTTTCTTAAAATTGTATTGTTTATATGATTTTTTTTAAATTTCTATTGCATGATTTTGAATCATAACGAAAATTCACGAGCATGTTATTCTTTGCATTAATTTCTGCTAATTTATCTTATTTAGGTCCCAAAAAGGAGCCGAAAGATGCCTATTAATAAATCTTAAATTTTGTGTTCATATTCGCATGTGCAAAATCAAGATCAATTCATGAAGATACAAAGGACATTTCTTCAAACGTTCCCGAGACAGCGAAAAGAGATATTTGAAACTGAAAATTTACAAAAATGCTACAACTCATAAAACTTTTCTGCTAATTTTACAAATTTTACTCAAAAGTGGAGTCGGAGAACAATTATTGACCTATTTAATATTTTATGCGCATGTTTCCCCTACGATTTCACAACTTTCGGGAAAACACTTTCTAAAAAATTTTCTACGATCCGCGTAATATTACACACACACACATATATATACATATGTGCCTGCATTCTACACAATGCCTAGAATGAGAGTTTATATACATATATATATATATATATCTTCTTTAAAAGAAATAAAGATGAAAAGACGATGAAAAAAATAAGAAAATTGAAAAATACCTGCCCAGTTGCGATGCAGATAAAGTCTGAAGTGATGCCTGGTATTTCATTTTATGAAAGCAAACATTTTTTGCACGATTTTCATTTTTCTCAATTCTTAAATATCTATTATAGTTATTATATGCAGTACTAATTTTTTCTCAGAAAAGCAATTTATTATATTTTTTTCTGTTTACTGCCTTTTTATACGCTGCAATTTCTCGAAAAACACTAAATGTAATCCAATAAAAATAATTTATTTTTAAAAAATATGTATTTATTTATTTATGAACAGTATACAAAAAATAAAAAATAGAAATGGTAAAAGTAAGACATTTAAAAAGAATGAAATGTCGCTCAATGAATTGGAAATCAGTCTTTCATTTGAGGAGCTGAATTATTTAAAACTGTTTCGAATAAAAAATGCTTTTTCTTCAAATATCTGGAAAAATTGAAATAAAACCTTCTTTTGAGTAAAAGAAAGAAATACTTTGCGTACAATATTTTCAATAATCAAAGAATTTCCATTACCTTAGAGAATTGCTTTAGGAAAAAAAATGTTAAAACTATTGGCAAATTTTTGCTATTTTGACTAGTAAGGTAATATTCTACTGACAACCATACTTAACAAAATTCCAAAGTGAGTCACATTAATTACATTTTGCGTGTTTTATTCCGCTTTTTATTCTATTAAAATGTTCTTTGATGCGTTTCCAGCGATTTAGAAACAGGATAATTTAATGCGTTTGCATTAGAGAACTCTTATTATTTTAGCAAATATGATTTTTAAATTATTTATTTTCTTAAAGTATAAAATTATTTTTTTAGCATTTTTAAAGTCACAATATCTATTTCGATATGTGGTTTTCTCGAGTTTTTCTTACGTAATTGGGTTTTACTTTTGTATAAGGCTTGATGTGTTTTCATTCTAATGCTTGAAAATGAAAATGTAATTTTATCTAATTCGCCCGAACATTAAAAAACTGAAGCAAACTTAATTCATATACACAGTGTCAAAGACGTTTTAAGCCTAAGTTTATAAAATAAAATAAAAACTAGTAGTTATATATTTTTAAGTATTTTTATTAAAAATAAGCTTCTTCGGCTGCAATGCATTTGTTACCGCGGTTTAACAACGAGTCAAATGCCTGTTCCAGCTCACATTGTGGGACTGCCTCCAAAGCTAGCGTCGAAGCTGTTTGCATATTGCCAATGTCATCAAAGTAAAAAAAAAAAAAAAAAATGAACTGAGATTTAGGCATTGGATCAGCTGATAGTTAAGGAGTTTCACGACTGCTCGATAACACAGATAGCGCCTCTGTAACCTTAGTTCCAGCTGTAGTCTTAAAAAAAATTCACACAGACATTCGACGCGAGCTTTAGAGGCAGTCCCCCAATGTGAACTGGAACAGGCATTCGAATAGTTGTTAAACCGCTTTAACAAATGTATTGAAGCCGAAAGAGCTTATTTTGAACAAAAATACTTAAAAAATATATAATCACTAGTTTTTATTTAATTTTATAAACCTAGTCTTAAAAATTCTTTGACACACTGTATATTACAAAAATTAACATTATCCATACAAAATCCAACGATAAAAATCGTTTTTGTTCTCTTTAAAATCTAACCCTCTAGTAAATGTTAAATTTTTGAGACTTTGAAAAGATGTTGTTACATCAATCGCACCGGTAGAAGGTAGCACTAATATTAACACTAGCTGAATTATATTCTAAGTGCAATTCACTAACACAATAGCAGATGAAGGAGTTTAATTGTAAAGCTGTTAATATTCGCTATGGTTCACAATTAACAGTAGAACCCCGCTTAGAGCATTTAATACAACCAAATGCACAACTGCGTTCATTATTGTGTGAAAGCTTTGATAACAAGCACGCTGTATACTTCATTATGAATGAGTGTGTTAGCATTGGCAGTTATGCAGCATCAGACTATCAGTTCTGAAATAGTTATGAAGTTTTATATGACATAAACAGATTGGGTTTAGTCGATGAATTCATTATTCATATGCGTTTTAATATAAGTTAAAACTATTTATTCAATCAAATCACGTCAGGTATAATAACCTGAAATTTATAAGCCTGAAGGTAACCAATTCCAGTTTAAACTTTTTTTTAAACTTTCGGTGTTTTAAAACAAACTAGTCTGTTGTGCCCATCCCGCATCGTTCCTCTATATCCTTCATATGAATATTACTACTCGCCAAATATCACCATTATAATACAAATCCTTCTTGGGAAAATAAGTAATAAGTAAAAATTAAATTTAACAAAAGGAAAAAAAAAACAAATTGTATTAAAAAAAAAGATTTTAAACCGAGATAAACTAATTAAAAGGCTTCGCTACCAGCGATGCCTCAAAATGCTAATCCAAATAAAGAATAATCCGAAGCAAAATCTAAGCTTCCTTGGCACGATAGCGCCAGAATGTAACTGTTTGAAAATTGAATTATTGAGATATACGCTCAGCGAGAAAAGCGTTTGATTGCTACGCGCCCCCCCCCCCTTTTTTTTAGTAAATGGCAGCGAAATTTGATCATTATTGTTTCTTGTGAGAATGTATGTGTATACCAAATTTCGTTTTAATTCTATGTATTGCCTCGAGTTACAGCGACCACTAAACTAATTAAAAGTTCAATTACTACACCCCCTTTAAGGCGAAAAGCACCAAAATGTAATCAGCATTTATTCGTATTAAGTTCCACTTGTGGACCAATTTTTTAAAAATCTTCCAGTACTTTTTCAGGCTTAGCAATCACGCTTAGCACGAAAAACATTTGATTGTTCCGCCCCTTCAAATGGATTCGCACTAAAAACTAATCAAAACCAGTACCGATCAGGCTCCATGTGTGCAGCAGATATCGTTCGATCCCATGCATTATTTTTCGAGTTACAGCGGCCAAAAAAAGGCCACACAGACGGACACGCAAACATACATTTTCTAAAAATTGTCAAAATGGGTTCAACACACCTTAAAACGTGTGAATCCTTCGAAATTCAAAAATTTTCACGAATCCAATACCTTCGTCTATACATTGGATACAGAAGAAAGTGATAATACACAATTTTTCGTATTGTACTCGATTGAATAATGGCTTTTTACTTAATATTTCTTATAAACTACTAACTCGTGTTACGACGATTAATTGATGCAATAAGTCAAAATAAAGCTAAAACAACCCAAACAAAATATCTAATGAAAGTTTTGTAGCACAAAACTTTCAAAAAATATATTTAAAGGCATCACACAACAACAGAAATACACACAATGTCACATTAAAATTCTGAAAACAAAAAAAAAAGATGGAGGAGAAGTAAAATTATAACGAGACAATACTAAACGCAGTTCATGAAAGAAAGCAAAAAAATAAAGAAATAAATAGTCGGGATAGAAGTACAAATAAAGTAAATAAATATTAATTAATAAATAAATAAAAATTCCATTTTCATGGGCCTTGCTGAAAAAGTCAGCAGATGAACAGATAAGGCCGAAATAGAAACTTTTACTGGGCCCTTGCTGATTACGGATAAAGAAACTCGGTTTTTGAGTTTGATTTTTTTTCTGATAAATAGAACTTGCTTTTTTTTCAAACATCAAGTGCACTTCTTTTTTAGTTTTAATATTTTTACCATTACATCTTTCTGCACCGAGCTTCCGTAATATTTTTTTCACACACACATTTATATATGCGGCAAGAAAGAGGAAAAGAGTATAATAACCCCCACCCCCTTAAGTTTAATAACACTTGATCAAGTTTTTTGTTTCAATGCATCGTACTAATGTGCAAACTGATAATATACTATTTATTTAACAATTTCTCTTCTAGTACATAATGTTTATTAACTTTATTCGAAAGGAAAAGTTTCCGAAGTACTCCAGTCAAAACATTGCTCATTTGATCATTCGAATTTAAAGACTGATTAACTCTATTAAAGTCTTTTTCACTTTCTGTATAAACAGATCGCAAATAATGCCTTTAGTGTTTGAGTATCTCTTAATTGCTACGCATTTTAACTGCAGCAAAATAGGCTTTTCAATTAACTTGCTTCGTTAATTAAATAAGTTGATGATTAATGTCTTCAAACTGCTCCGATTGTTTTTTGATGTGAAATGATATAAATAGGCGCATAGAAAAAGAAAAGTTGCGATTATTTTTCAAAATTATCAAAGCTATAAATATTAGTTAAAGCCAGTTTTAAGAGGAGAAAATGAAGAAAATACACTCATACGCAAAAAGACAAAAACTGGGAAAATAGGTACGCAGCTAAAGCAGACCTGCACTTCTTTAAAAACGAGCTTCACATCAAACTCAGTATTAACTTGCAAGTACAAAACAAAATGGACTGTATGCAAAAAAAATATATATATTCTTAGTGTGTGTGTGTTTTTTTTTTTTTTCTTTTTTTTTTTTTTTTTTTTGTTCAAATTATTCGTTGATTTTAGATTTTTTTCTCAACGTTTGTTTACTTAATACTAGCTGAAATGCCCGGCTTTGCGCGGAATAACATTGCATCATTCGCAGGCCAAGTGACACATGTCCAAAACTCTTTTGTAAATATATAAGGAAAAGTTTTCTTAAGACGTCCAAGTAGGAGATGGGCAATTCCTTAAAAATCCCATTTAAACAGTAAAACTCACTAAAAATCACGATTGCAATAAAAACAGCTGCCTCAAAAAATTCGTTTTAGACCAAAAATAACAGTCCTTAAAAATCAACATTAAAGTGCTAACAACAGTTCATAAAAAATGCCATTAGAGTAAGGGCAGCAGTAACTAAAATGCACATATGCAACGGGATAATTGTGCCAGAATGACATAAAGAGTCCGTAAAATTCCCAAATCAGAATAACAGCTGTATTCTCTTTAAAAATGCCCATTAGACGAAGAACTACGGTCCTTGAATATCTCTGCTAGAATTTAAAAAAATATTCCTTAAAGTCCCATATTTGAGTAAAGAATACTATTCATAAGCATCCCTAATAGAATAAGGACATTAGTCCCAAAAAATCTCCGCTAGAATAAAGACGTCAGTGACTAAAAATATGCATTAGACTACAGGCCTTTAAGAGCTGCTGTTCCTAAAAATTACCAACAGTTCATCTTAAAATACTAGTCAGAATAAGGACACCAGTTCTTAAAAATTCCACTTACTAAATTGTCAAAACATTTTCTGAAAATTAAAAGAAAATAGCCATTTTATAAAAGTCGACAATAAGCGGATGAAAAGCATTATTTCCAAAGGCAAATAAACATGCACATTTAAGTTAGAAAATGACCAGTACTGAACCAATACTGACGTGTGAAATTTAAGTTGATAGAAAGAAATAAATAAAATATGTCCAAATGGCGCCTAATAGACAGTACAAAGATTGAATAAATGTTAGAAAATAAACCACTTGAGATTAAAATAGGGAATCAATCAAAACCGCTACCTAAAAAATTTGAAATAAAGCAGAAGATCGCCAAATTGCACTATAGCAATGGAAGCATAACGCAAATGGCCCAGATCCTACAGTGTAAATCACGTATTGAATTGAACTAGAGCGGTATTATTAATAAGGATTTTTGTCGTGGTTTGAAAAAGTTACTAAACGTAAATAATATATTGAGAATATTTAATTGGATGGGGGGCGAAAAAAAAGTTCACCACTTGGCGAAATTTTAAATTCTCAAAGAAATAAATATTTAATCGCCAAAAAAGAGCAAAGAATAAACCTCAAGATAAAGTAATTGAAAATCGACTGCAGTTAATAATCCACAAAATATGCATAAAAATGAAATAAATTTTTAGAATTTGTTTCGCTGATAAAACGGCATGAATAATGATAAAATAGCATTTTATCAATCTTACGTTAACAGAAATCATTTATTTGGCGACAAAAGTACTCTAGTTTGGCAAAAACACGCAAATTGTGCAGATAAATTCGGAGTTAAGCCTTGTTTTAAATTTCGAAAAACTACTTTAAATGCATATTGCGTGTTTTCTATTTGTCCTACGAACTGCAAAAAAAAAAAAAAAACCCACCTTCTGCAGTTTTTTACGGGCATTCATATGCCGCAAAAATCGAAAACGTGCGACATTTCATAGATGAGATAAACCCAAAATCAACAGTTTTGCTTAAAATTGAAATAAAAAAAGAACGAAGTCGAATTTTAGGAAAAACGCTTCGAGGTGCACAAGGACCTGACCCAAGGTACCTGTAACCAAAATTTCGTACTTTTATAAAAGGGCTAAAAAATTTACTAAAGACTGCTCGATATTAATAACAAGACTGCAAACATACTACCTTACAGTAACACTATATTTGTTCAAGATGTATCAAAATGTATAACATTGGGGGAAAAAAAGGATGGAAGTTTATTTTGTTCGTTTCTTTTCGTCACATACTCAAAAAAGGGAGTTCTCTAAAAACTTTTTTGAAATTATAATATCAGAATAACAAAATTAGGTATGCAGACATCTTGAAAGAAATATGCGATTTTTATAACGTTACGGTTATTTGAAACATATTTAAATTATTTTATAAGAAAGGCTGTTGTGAATAAGAGCATGTTTCACTATTTATGGATTTTGTTTACAAACCCATTTTGCGTCTAGAGCTTCGTCTAATAAGCTTCTTAAAGGAACTTGGATCTTATGCCAAGAATTTACATAATTTGCTTCATTTTTTCCGGCAGGCGCTAATGTTAAGGTTTTTTGAACAGTTCAAAATTGGACGAAAAATTGTTCAAATGAAAAACTGAAATATGGAAATGACACTTCTTCGCCCAGATCTTTCGAATGCAAACTTTTTTTCGAGTTGGTCAATTCCCCCAAATTTTAAAAGGGGCGCAGACTCATTTTCCCCATATCAAAACCCTACTTTCATTTTTTGTTTTTTTTTTTTATATTCTTTATTTAATTTCTTCACTTGTTTTTGACTTTTCTTTATTCTTTACGTTACAATAAACCTTTTTTCACCCCCTTTTTTAGCCTACTTTCCCGTAAAAGTAAAAAAAATAATAATAAAGCATGAAAGAAGGCTTAATGTATCGTAAAAATATCGTTAAAAATAAAGAAAAGTAAAAAAAAAGTGAAGTAATTAAATAAAGATTGAAAAATAAAAAATTTGAAAGTAGGGTTTTGAGATGGGGAAAATGTTTGTCTGTCGGTGTCGCGGCCAGGTTCACGACATCAGGGCGCGTGATACGTGTAAAGTGGCATAGACAATAAAACACAAATTTTTTTGGTTAACTAGATTAATTTATTCACTTATATAGATATTAACTTAGGCCTATGAGACTACTACTATTAAAAAGGAAAAGGAAATGTGCAGGGAACGAACCATGTCCGGATCAAACGGGCAGCACTTGTTGTGAATTTTAGTCCATATGTGTCGGTGGGCGATCCTTCCTCGTCCGGAAGCGAATGGTGATCATCATAGTCCAGCTTGCAGAAGAGGCCTGCCGCGCCTATTTTATAGACGGCAGATGTTGTCAATCAAAAATTGTACAGAAGGGGCCCATCTCTGCCTTGGAAGATGAAGTGGTTCCAGGGAAAAACTGATCACCTCTGTCTTGATCTGCTGATGCTCTGATGCAGTTCTTATGTAACTCTGGTGTTCTCTGAAGATGTTTTTGGTTTTAATTCACCAAAAGCCCCTTGCTGATTTGATGGGAGGTCTTGACCAATTCAGGCTCAATTGGCCTCCCATCTTTTCTTAGATTTCTCCCAACCAGGGCGCTTCCCGTCGGCCGTTGGCTGCCGAGTTTATCAGTGGGGCGGTACGAAGATCCACGCAATCAGAGCGTTTTGCTTCTGGTGTTCTCACGGTGTTGTTGCCTCCTCCGCCATCTTGAGTTATAAAATTTATATTTATCTTATCCCTCCAATGGGTCTTTGTTGAGAAAATCTCTTCAGCTATTGTTGGTCCAGACGGACTGTCGCCGCTGGTCTTAAAAATGCCTATTACATTGTAACCCCCCATCTTTCTGTTACGACAGTCGGTCTGTCTGTCGGTCCGTCGGTCTGTCGGTCTGCCCCCCCCCCCTGTCTGTCCCCCTAATAACTTTCGAACGAATAGTCCGATTCGAAAAATTCTTTTTGCATTCGAAAGATCTCGACGAGGACATCTCATTTCTATATTTTACTTTTTGATCTGAACAATTTTTCGTTCAATTTTGAACAGTTCAAAAAAAATTAACATTAGCGCCTATGGGCGAAAATGAAGCAAATTATGTAAACTCTGGGTACAAGATCCACGTTCCAATGAACAAGCTTACTGGAAGAAGCGCTTGGCGTGAAATATCAATTTGAACAGTTTTTGTCCATTTTTGAACAGTTCAAAAAATTAACACAGCGCTTACGGGGAAATTTCAATTCTATATAAATCCTGATCTAACGGACCGATTTGCTTGGAACAAACTTTATCGGAAAGCTCTTATAACGTAGAACACGTACAAATAGAAAGGTCTTCCAGAACTAATGAGCCTATTTTCCTATGAAATTTTTTTATCGGAATTTTTAAGGATATTTTTCAATGAATAAATGAATGAGTGAAAGAATAAATCAATGAATAAATGAATGAGGAAAAGAATGAATAAATGAGGGAATTAATACATGAATGAGTAAATGAATGAATAAACACATAAATGACTAAACGAATAAATGAATAAATGAATGGCTGAATAAAGGAAAGAATGAATATGTATTATCCGTTGAAAAAGGTATATTTGAAAAAATTAAGGACTGAAGCTAAAGAAGAAAAAGAGAGAAAGCGATAGCTAGATTATAAACCTGAATTTGGTGTATACGGGAAAGTAGGCTCGTATAGTTCTGGACGGAACTTCTTGTTTTACTTTTACTTGAAAGTAGGCCAATAAGAGAAAGTTTATTTCTTTTTTTAATATTCTTTTATTTTGTTTTATTTACTTAATTAATTTATTTCTGTTACAAATGTATGTATGTTTTTTTCCGTTTCTGCCACTCAGGCAAATGAAACAGTTGCACAAATGTCAAATTTATGCATATCAAAAATCTTTTTTTAGTAGCGGCGAAAATTCATGTAACTATTTCTATAAACATGTAATTTTAAATAAACGTTACTTGTACACTCTCCATCTGCCTCAACGTAATCTAACTTCATAAACGACATTTGTTTCCTGTGTAAAATCAGAGTTTTCAACGGCTCTTGATAAATATCGGAACAATGATTTTGTCATCAGGCAAATGTATATTTAATGAGGATTTAATTAAGCCTTTAAAAAAAGAGAGGCTAGCTGTGGAATAAGTTTTCCTAAAATGACAGACCATTTGCCAATTTTATTAGATACCCAATACATCAGAACAGCTTTGTAATTTAATTATCGTGCTATGTTAATGTCGTTATGGTTTTATAATCTATGAGAATACATTTTTAAGCCGCAGTGTAAAAATATGAATTTATTCAATCAATTCGGATAAAAAAGATAAATACTGATTATTGTGCTATCAAAAAATAAATTTACTAGTTAACAACAAGCACCAAAATAGATTTTTGATAAATATAGACAATATTTTTTGATAAATATAGACCAATGAAACGGATTTTGAACCATTTAGGTGATAAGTATGATTCACCACTAAAATATTAATAAAAAAGCATTAAAGTGTGCGCAAATTGCTAACCATAGACTGACCTTGCACGCTTTCGATTGTATGCATATAGCGAGTTTCCGATTGTTAAAAAACGTATTCCTTAAGCAAACCTCATCAAAATTTTACATATATCCAAAAAATCCGAAGCTTATTCTGAAGTTGCAGTTGCATAAAATTTGCCATAGGTTTTTAGATTCTTCAGAATAAATTTCAATGATATTTCTGTACCTAAGAGTCATAGGATCTTAAGTCCATTTTTCAATTTTTTGAGATGAAGTTGAAAAATAAAGTAATACTAGACTTTTTTCGTACAAACCTTAGAATAAAGATCTCCGATGGGAGCTTTCAAAGTTCGGAACCCTCATTTAGCGAGTGACTTTGTCTTCTTCACTTTGTATGTTCATTAAGCATAAACTCGCAAAAACTTGAAAAGTGGACTTAAGATACTATGGTTCTTAGGTACAGATCTATTTCCTGACAAACCTGAAATTATGCATCCTTATGTCTACAAGAAGGCGTAGATCCCCTTTCAAGACTGTCAAAACTCGCACGCTTTCTGAGCTAACTGGATTGGTTTTAATAGCCCTTTCTATTTGCCGAAATGTTTCACCTGAAGCATAAATCCTTAAGCGACTGACAGTCATCCTGTTTGATATACCATCAGCTGAAGAGGGAAAATAAGTAAGCCAGAGAAAAAACACGGCATAAGTACCGATAATGTAGTCTAAAAATTATAGTAACAAAATTGGTAAAAAAGAAATATTTTAACGTGTAATAAGAATTTGATAATAATTATTTAAGATAAAAAATGTTTTAAGTTACACGATTTTATTTATCCAGCCACCTCTTCGCTGCGTCGCAGTTTCTTTTTTCGCCATGATTTCAGTATTTTAAAATTCAAAAACATCGTTGCATTATGTAAACAATTGGAAACAAAGCAACCGTTGCCATTCGACAAAAATAATTCTGATAATTTCCTCAGAGCCAAAATTCTCATTTTTTTTTCCTAATTAACGTTATAATAAATTATAAAATGGATGGAATATTGTATTGTCATCAAAGATAAGCTTGTGAACAAAGTTTAAAGATAATTTACGCAGTAATAATGGTCGAAAACCGCGTAACAAACTTCCGTGACAAATCAAGTTAAATATAGCAGAGTAAAAAAAGATGCAATTTAAAAGAAATGTGCTGCTTTTTAAACTAACTGGATAATAGCGTTAATTTTCTTTCGCGCAGCAAAAACTATATTCCTGAAAAAGTAGTGATACATAAAACAGACACTATATGCTTCAGCTGCACAATAAGATTTCGAAAAAGTCTTATTAAATTTGGAAGGCTGCAATAAAATAAAATGAATTATGTTTCTAAATTTAGGAATATATTGGTGAATAACAAAAGAAAATCCGCGCTGTTTAGACAAAATAAATGTTAGCTGGAAAAGTCCTAACTTAATAAGTTAATAGAAGTTTTACTCGTATAATGAAGAAGCTGTAATATTCGGAAAAAATAAGAACAACCGCTGCCCGTAACTTAAGTAATCTTTACTACTTCCCTAAATCTTGAAAGCTTCCGAAGAAAACGCAGTAAAGATTTTTTTTTAAAAAAAAGGACACTAATGAAAATGAGTGCTTCTCTAGCCAAGAAAATATCAAGCCAGAAATTAATTTAGCCAGAAAAACGAGTTGTTAAATTTATCATATAAATAATGAATTTAGTGTGAAAAGAACCAGGGGCATGTTGCATAATATAGTCAGTCTACAACATAAAAACTGTTGAAAACCTTCCACTCACCATGATAATTAAGCCTACTTGTTTTTAGTGTTTACAGTGTGTAAGCTTGCTTTACATTCAAGTATTCCAATAAAACTTTGTATCATGTTATTATGATAAGACAATAGACAAAAAATATTTATGAGTTGTGCTATCGATAGCGTTAAAAGCAGGAATATAGCATTTGCAAATAAATGTTATTCAGTAAAGGTATAGACTAGTGGTCGCCACTCGCCATTGGCAACTAAAAATTTTTATTGGGTGACCACAAAATGTCATGTCAGTCGCCAAAACTGGCGTTTTTCAATTTTTTAAATTATCACTTGATCATTCATAATGGCCATCAATTAAAGCCGCAAACGCAAAAACGAACCTTTTCACACGGTTTTATTTAACTTGATTTGTCACGGAAGTTTGTGACGCGGTTTTCGACCACTGTTACTGTTTTATCTTAAATTATCTTCAAACTTTGCACACAAGCTTATCTTCCCCTCGACGACAATACAATATTCCATCCATTTTATAATTTATTATAACGTTAATTGGGAAAAAAATTAATAATTTAGGCTCTGATGAAATTATCAGAATTATTATTTGTCGAATGGCAATGATAGCTTTGTTTGGAATTGCTTGGATTGCAACGATGTTTTGAATTTTAAAAAACTCAAATCATGGCGGAAAAAGAAACTGCGACGTAGCGGAAGAGGCGCCTGGATGAATAAAACCGTGTAACTTAAAACATGTTTTATCTTGTATTATTAAATTAATTAAAATGTTATTGTTTGAAAATTCTCTTTTGGGTATTTTCGGAGAATTCCGTCGATCAAAAAAGTTCGCCAAAAGTTTGGCGAATTTACAGCAGAGTAATGTTACACAAATTCACGTGTGCTTGAAGGAAAGTTTTTCGTTTTTTGTCGAAAAATTGCTTTGTTTGGCGCTCTTGGCTTCATTTGACGAAAATGATCGACCGGTTTTTCCGTAAGACCGCTTTTTGTTCACACTTGATTTAGCGACGTAAATCTTTTGGCGAGTTTAGCACAGTTGCCCTTTTAAACGATAAGTTCAGGTTGGCGAGAATTCGGGAAAAGGTTGCAAGGTTGACCCTTTAACCGTTAAGTACCATGGTGGTTCTTTTGTTACTAGTACATTTAAAAAATTCGTGTTGGCGACAATTTGGAAGCTGTCACCGATGTGGGACTTTTACCCGATAAGACATTGAATTATCGTTTTAACGACTAATGCCCCTGCTAAATCCTTCTGATTTTTTTTAAGAACAAACAAATCTTTACCTGATTTCCTGAAGGCGGATGTCCACATTTGCAATTCTGCACACAGCTGACGCTGATGACGTCTGATCCGTTAAAACTCTGCAAGACTTCATGATGAGTTAAGTTGTTGCTTGAAAATTTAGGTTTATCCCGAACTGGTATCGAATTCGAACTCATATTTACTCCTTGACCTCTTAAATAAACAAGGAAATAAAGCTTTCTGAGCTTTGTGGTAGCGTTCCAAGGAGGTAATATTTACTTGAACCGAGTTGTTGGCATCGTCTCATTTCTCAAAATTTATCAGTGAAGGCATACCTCTATCCAGTGCTCCAACATCAACAGTTCAACTCAGGTGTTCGAGACATGAATAAAACTTAATTAATCTCATTTTAGCGTAATGATTATGTACAAATCGCGATCGCAATCTCAATGGATCTTCTCAAGTAAAAGTAATAAAATTAAAAAGTTTCCGCTATCAAACTCCTTGATTAGCTTTTATTTTCATTCTTTTCAAAATTAATATTTGAATTTCTAACTTTTGGACCATTTTTAAAACAATGTGTTTTCAAAATAGCGCGTCGTTTTACTTTTCATGACGACTTTGTAGGTTTATCGCTTTTCAATTTGACTAGACGAAATGAAAATATCTGTTTTGAAATGAATGAGTTGTACCATATTAATTATTTATTTGAACAAATTATAGATGACTAGGTATGACAGATCACTGCATTAACTATTTTTAAAATTGTATTGACTAAAACTGTTTGGAAACGAAATCCTGCTGGAGATTTATTTAGTTGAATGCACTATTTGGTAGCTGTTTACAGAATGCTCTAAGTTATTACAGATATAAATTTTAGTTATGTTATATTTATAAAATAAAATTCCATTATTCATACTTATTTACTTTTTTTTTTTAGTGTGGTACAAATGTGGATTTTGGCAATTTTTATAAGTATACATAGATTAGCCATCTAATGTGGGAATCGGAAATGTTCAGAAATTTTAACTAAACTAAAAAAAGGTTAAGAATTTGAAATACTTCTTGAAATTTATTATTATTTTTTAATATTAGAAAACAACTTTCAAGCTATGGTAAACAATGGAGATGAAAAATTTAATTTTTTAGAAAATGTTTGTAATTTATTATATATTTTAAATACGCCTTTTGTATAATTTTGTGACACGGTGTAGTTTAAGGCACATGTATGTACATGTTTGTATGCAGAATGAGGGACCTGTTGGGGAAGCGGGATTAGTTTGAAGCATGGTTCTAAGTGGCGACCAACAGTGTAAAAGTGGCGACTAAGTTTTTTGGGTTTACTCGCCACTGGCCGCCATCACTGTTTTTTAATCTCAAGCCTTATGAATCAGCTTTCAAACATCGAAACGCCTGAAGTGTAAAAAATACCGAAAGGTGTTTATGTAATAACATTACCCCATGGCAGCAGAAATAGCGTGTTTTGACCACTTTATTGTTTTTTTTATATATATACTTATTTATTTATTTATTTTGGTTTACATTTTTGAACATTGTCTTATATCTATTCGCACCTTTGTACCTTAAATGCGTTTGTAACCGCAAAATGCGTAAGCCTTAGATTGCACGGTGTGGTAAAAACAAAATTTCTTCCGGATTGCAATCATGTTTAAGCAACACAACCCCAACTTTTTCAAAAAGATGTTTTCGTTTTAGATAATCGTTTTTAAAACAAATTTAGTACCATTCCTCTAGCATATGGTGTTTTTGTTACATTGTATTCTAGTAGCACTAACCTTTTTTATTTCACTTAAGTATGATAATCTCCAATGAATAACAATGCTAGGTTTAAAATTCTCAAATTTATAAAAGAAATAACAGCTCTGTATTATCAGTCCAGAAAAGCACTTAATCTCATTTCCGTAAATAAGAATGTAAGAGCAGATTTGATTTCCGAAGAAAAAAAACCCATTTGTATTTTTAAAATCCATTGTATGAAAAGCTACGCCTGAAGCCTTTATATTACTTTCAGTTAAGCTTCACAGCACCTGCTTGTTAAATTCACAGCTCTTGTTGAATCTAAAGATTGTTCTTTTAGCAGTTTATTTTTTTATCTCCATTTTGTTTTCGCGCACATACACTTTCGCTTTTCAAATAGCCGAAATGGTTTTTTTGCGGAGCATGATATCGCACTTTGCATTATTTGATTTCAAATACTTTGTTTTCGTTTCCTACTGTTATAGATACGGCTGAACGCATTTCAACGAAATCTTATCATGTGTAAACAAACCGGTACTTTAATCCCCTGAAAAATGCGTGCATAAGAAATTGAGATGTTGAACTGCAAAAATATCGAGTAAAGACGTATTAAAAAAGGAATTTGACGTTACTATATATCAGGTATAAGAATTTGAAAAAAGACCAAAATTACCTATTTTAAAGAATTTAATGTCGGACCTATGAATGTGAGAGCGTATGTTTTCCTGAAATAATATGCAACTACAATTACACGATTTCGTCAGTTTCAGTAACTTTAAGTTCTGCTTGCCGGCAGGGTGGCGTAGTGGTAAGGCACTGGCCTCGTACTCCCAAGTTCGAAGGATCCAATCTGGCCCAAGTCGGTGGATTTTCAAGATGCAGAAATTGTCAGCGCCCATGTCGTATGATTTTAAGTTAAAGATCTCTTGAGTATCCGTTTGACTTGGATACTCTCGGCTAAATTAAATTCCTAGTGCAGTCTCGCATCAATCAGAGTTCAGGAGCCGCCATCTAGAGGGAAACTGAGCGTCAAAATTCTCAAAGTGTTAAGGGCATCCGCCGATAGTTGTGCTATTTGAAAGAATGGCTGCCCGTTTCCGGGGAATGCACAAGGTCTACAAATGTTAGTGACCACGCGCAGCCACATTAGAAAGAAAAAAATGGTTCTGCGTGAAATCTGCCCAACCCCATTTCCGTTTAAAACAATTTTTAGAAATATTATCTATAATCTCGTGCACAAAATCGTCTTAAAATAGTACTTGTAGAAAATTATAAAAAGTATCCTTTTTTCCTGCATTTTAAGGATTCCCTCAAATGTTATTTTACACTTTCTCTCAGTGTTACAGAAAAGGCTTCAACCTATTCAGTACCTTGAAATTATTTTTTCGTTCTCAAAACATGTTCTAAGTCCTAAATAAATACTTGTATCCTCTTTTTATTTTATATATTTTTATTTTGCCACGTTATAAGCAAGAAGCACAGCTGCTCATTCCTTTTGTCCAAGGTGAAAAAAAACAAACCAGGTATCTAAACGATTTTTAAAAATCAATGGTAGCTCCGCCAGTGATAGAGACATCTTTAGCACATGGATAGATCTAAGAATTCCTCTCATGCATGTTGTTATTACAGTTACCAAAACTATTATTGTGTTGAAAATGGTCATTTTTATGAACTTTCAAAAATAACTTATTTATCGTTACATTTTTTTTTTTTTTTTTAAAAGTTACGATACATTATATATTTTTTGTTGTAACATTGTCAGGACATTTGTTGAGCGATATTACTTTCTTTTTTAATTACGTAGTCTGGTGTTCATTATTAACGGAAAATTTACTAAATTGCAAACATAAAAGAAAAAGAAGTTCTACTTATGTATTGCTCCTGATGTATTTGTATTGCGAATCAAAACCGAAATGAAAAATAACTCGAACTATTTTCCTCATTAGTCAACTGAAATTTTCAAAACATAACACGCGTATTTGTATATGTATTGCACATATTAAACAAGGATCAAACGTTTAAAAAGAATGCATACATGAACACTGAACTAATGTAATGAGTCAAAGTGTGCTTAGTCGGCTATTTTCTTTTTAACATCAAAAATTATGTTTAAGTTATGTAAAGTTTACTGTGAATGAAATCTAGTTGCAATATTTACCGATTTTATAGCAAACTATTTTCATGTACTTTAACCCCGTACTCTATTTTTTACCGTGAAATTTCAGAAACTTTTAAAACCAGTTACTATTTTTATTGCTGTAAATTTGATTACTGGTCAAAACAATAGCTTAACTTTGATGTATTATGACATGAAAAAAAATCAGGATCTATCATTAACAAACTTATCATTGCACAATTTGAAGTAGAATGACACCTAAATCCTTGCTCCCTTTTAAACTAAACCTCCAGTTTATACTAACGTAACACATAATTGTTGTGGGAGGAATATAATTTATCCGCATAAACAATAAAGTAAATATTTCAATATAATGGTATATGATAAATATTACCTTTGCAACAAATTTACTCTTAATGTATTCAAATAAAACAAAAATGCGTGTCTCTCTGAAATACTTGTTGCAACTCGGCAGTGTTTCAGAATTGCAACTTCAAAACAAGAAGTTCCGTCTAGAACTATACGAGCCTACTTTCCCGTATACACCAGCTTCAAATTTATAATCTAACTATCTCTCTCTCTTTCTCGTTTAGCTTTAGTTCTTAATTGCTCCAAATATGCCTTTTTCAACGGTTAATACATATTCGTTCAATCATTCATTTATTCAGTCATTCATGTATTTATTCACTCATTTATTCATTCATTATTTTGTTTATTCATTTAATCTTTCATTAATTCAAAAATATTCTTGAAAATCCCGATCAAAAAATTTCATAAGAAAATAGGCTCGTTAGTTCTGGATGAACTTTTTATCTGTACACATGTTCTACGTCATAAGAGTTTTCCGATAAAGTTCGTTCCAAGCAAATCGGCCCGTTAGATCAGGATTTATATAGGATTAAAATTTCCCCGTAGGCACTATGTTAAATTTTTTTTGAACTGTTCAAAAATGAACAAAAATTGTTCAAATAAATATTTCACGCCAAGAACTTCTTCCAGTGAGCTTGTTCATTGGAACTTGGATCTTGTACCCAGAGTTTACATAATTTGCTTCATTTTCGCCCATAGGCGCTAATGTTAATATTTTTTGAACTGTTCAAAATTGAACAAAAAATTGTTCAAATCAAGTAAAATATGGAAATGAGATGTCCTCGCCGAGATCTTTCGAATGCAAACAGAATTTTTTGAATCGGACAATTCGTTCAAAAGTTATTAGGGGGGGACAGACCGACAGACCGACAGACCGACAGACACACTTTTTCCCCATCTCAAAACCCTACTTTCAAATTTTTTATTTTTCAATCTTTATTTAATTACTTAATTTATTTTTGACTTTTCTTGATTTCTAACGATATTTTCACGATACATTAAGATTTCTTTCATGCTTTATTATTATTTTTTTTTACTTTTACGGGAAAGTAGGCTAAAAAGAACAAGCAGTATTCTCGCCAAGCTCTTTTCTCTTACACTGAAGAGAATTCAACCCCCATAACACGTGCAACTGTTATTGCAATGTTTGATGTGTTATCTTTGGATTTATTAAGGGGGTACAATACTTCAAAATTGTTCCCTGTATCGAAAACGATTTTATTGCATATTTCGACGGAAAAAAACTGTTTTTAAGTCTCATGTAAAATTTAAAACCTATGTGGGCAATACTTGCCGGTTTTTGTAATTGACTTTAGCTGGCTTTGTTCTGCATTTTAAATATTAAAACACATTTTTCTCTGTTTTGTATTTTTAATCAATTACGTGTAGTAAAATCCCTAAGGCTTTTTTTCATCTAAAGATACAGCTTTGAAACTTTGTATGTGCATTCTACGAAGTATGTTTAACAAACATTAGCATGGGTTTGTCTAAAGTTTGTAGTTTGTTTTTATTTAATTGTTGCATTTGAATTTTGGAATTTTGTCTCCTTTTTCAGAGTTTTTAACGAAAAAAACATTATTAAAATTCAACTAAGTTTCAGATAGTTTATTCCATGCTAACTTTTAGTCTAGAATGTTTGAGAAGTATTATTCAGAAAAATGTTTTAAAAAGAGATATAATTGAGAAAGTTATTAAAAAATTGAAAAATTGGAAAAAAAGTTTTTTTTTTTTAATTTGAATTAATGCGTGATTACAGTGAGGATCTACTTTCAAATTTCGTTCATAATCATAATTGGAATCAAATGCAGGTATTATATTTTATCTGATTGTTAAACGAAAAAAAAACCCATGAGATTAAGTGAATTAAACTTATCGACGACTATTTTGTCTTATTAGTTAAGCGGAAAACGATAAATATGATTTTGGTTAGTAATTACTATCCTTTAGCAATACAATAGAATTTCACTTTTAATTAAATAAAACTCGTAAAGTGACGCATTTTAGAAAACAGCAAAATAGTTAAAGTAAAAACAAACGTAGGCATGAAATTATTAATTGAAACATAAAAAGAATACTGGTAAAAAAGTTCTAATAATTTAAGAAGTGTATATAATCATGCAGCTATGATTTTGTGAAAAGAACAATACTTTACATGACATAAATAAATTTTCTCCATTATTGTACTAGAGAAAAAAAAGAAAAAATTTCGATGAAATCGGGAATTTGAGCTGCAGTAAATTTTGTCAACATGTTTACTTAACGGAATTAATTACAGTTACCAACCGAAGAAATGTAATTACATTTTTACGAAATGAAAATAGAAAAGCAATATAACTATATTTAACCTGCGAATAAATTAGAACTCCAAGTAAATTGTGTTAAAAAAATAGATGTTTGTGATCAAATGTAGCTTTAAAAAATGCGTTTTTTTAATTAAAGTCATCAGTCTATTGTTATGCTATGCCTCAAGTGTATTTATACATACCACGCTTTAACTTTTGCTTCTATTCTTTCTGCAGATAAAAGTAATTAAGACTAATTGTTGATCTGATCATTGCTTTTTAAAGAGAATTAACAATAATATAGAAAAGACGCAGTATTAACAAATTTCCTTTGCAGTAAATTAACGCGACAATGGTTATAAATTTCAGTCACAACATTGTATGTATTCAGTGGAATGAGATTTTACGTCATAATGGATTATTCTTTTGCTAAGCAAATAAATTTAGCTATAAGTCTCGAAAATATAGAAGCATTCCGTTCGTAGCTACCAAGTCTCGCAATCAAAACTCGGAGCTCTCTGCTTTGAGAAAAAAGGAGGGGAAGTGCTTATTGTAACATGTTGTTCAATGCACATAGACTTGATGGCAGTTTTTCTCGTTGCTTTTTTTTTTCTATTCAAGACGCAAATGTAGGGCAGTTGCACTGCTTAGAAGTCTTCTAGGAAGGCAGTTGTTCTCAAATGCGCTCTCCACCAAAAAAATACCACCAAAAAAAAGTTTGGTTTTATTTTATTAATTAGCGCGAGAACCCAATCCGGATAAGAAAGTTGGTTTTAACTAAGCAAACCATCATAACGAAGTTAATATTTGCATCTGTTACGTAACATATTGACTGGCACATTCCGTGTACGAGTATGTGCAGGATACTTCATTTAAATTGCTTCAAAAATAGTAAACAAGTCAAGTGCTTTCAGCTATGAATCGTGTCTTTAAAATACGGCACGATATATAAAAAAACGTACAAAAAATTAAATATTTCTCTCAACGGAACACATTTAAGTTGAATCGATGCATTCAGTGTGAAGTTATTTTTACCATTGCGTAACTTACAAGATAAAATATTTGCTGTTTAGTTTACTTTCAAGGAAAATACCGTAATAAAGTACGATGATAATCTTTCGAAACCGCGAATAGAGTGCTCACTAGGCGAGAAAACCTTTTTTGCGGAATTTATCTATGAAATAATAGTTATATTAACGCCTCATCTTTTTGCTGTTTAAAAGTAAGCAGCAAAGTAAAAGTTGCTAAAATTAAGTGAGCAGTACTACCAACAATTTGCACGTGCATGATTAAGAAAGAGTTTTTTAGCCTACTTTCCCGTGAAAAGTAAAAAATAATAATAATAAAGCATGAAAGAAGGCTTAATGTATCGTGAAAATATCGTTAAAAATCAAGAAAAGTCAAAAATAAGTGAAGTAATTAAATAAAGATTGAAAAATAAAAAATTTGAAAGTAGGGTATTGAGATGGGGAAAAAGTGTGTCTGTCGGTCTGTCGGTCTGTCTGTCGGTCTGTCGGTCTGTCGGTCTGTCTGTCGGTCTGTCGGTCTGTCCCCCCCTAATAACTTTTGAACGAATTGTCCGATTGGAAAAATTTTTTTTTGCATTCGAAAGATCTCGGCGAGGACATCTCATTTCTATATTTTACTTTTTGATTTGAACAATTTTTTGTTCAATTTTGAACAGTTCAAAAAATTTTAACATTAGCGCCTATGGACAAAATTGAAGCAAATTCTGTAAACTCTGGGCACAAGAGCCAAGTTCCTATTGAAAGCTTATTGAAAGGAGATCTCGGCGTGAAATATTGATTTGAACAGTTTTGTTCATTTTTGAACAGTTCAAAAAATTAACACTGAGCTTACGGGGAAATTTCAACCCTATATAAATCCTGATCTAACGGACCGATTTGCTTGGAACAAACTTTATCGGAAAGCTCTTATAACGTAGAACATGTAGAAATAGAAAGTTTATCCAGAACTTACGAGCCTATTTTGCTATGAAATTTTTTGATCGGGATTTTCAAGGATATTTCTCAGTGACTCAATGAGTGAAATAATGAATGAATAAATCAATGAAAGAGTGAAAGAATAAATCAATGAATAAATGAATGAGGAAAAGAATGAATGAATAAATTATTGAATAAATGAAAATATAAATAAATGAGTGAATAAATACATGACTGCGTAAATGAATGAATAAACACTTGAATGAGGTAACGAATGAATGAATAAATGCCTGGCTGAATAAATGAAAGAATGAATGAGTGATTGAATGAATATGTATTATCCGTTGAAAAAGGTATATTTTCAATAATTAGAACTAAAGATAAATAAGAAAGAGAGAGAAAGAGATAGCTAGATTATAAATTTGAATTTGGTGTATACGGGAAAGTAGGCTCGTATAGTTCTAGACGGAACTTCTTGTTTCTCTTTATGCAGGATCATTCGGAAAAAAAAATGTTTTTGAAATGTTTCGTAAAAAATGCCTATTTTGATTATGGCAAAGAAATTTAAAGAGAATTTTGTATTTTGTTACTATTTTATAAAAAAAGCATTACAACATTAAAGAAATGCGTACGAATTTAAAACTAACAGCTTATCCTTAACGGGGGGGGGGGGGGGGCACTACTATGTATTTTTTGAAAATCATTAAAAAACATATTGAGGAAGAAACTACTTTAATATTGACAAGTAATTACGCTGTTAAACAATAGCAAACATTTTCTAAATATTTAATGTGTGTTCATATATATTATTGGTGTTGATATTACACACTAGAGAGTTCAAAGAGCGTCGACATTGAAGTGGAGCGCCGCTAGTATTAAAAAAAAGAAGTCACCTGCGACAACAGCATGACGCTGCCTGTGATAAGAGTTTAAAAGAAAGCTTCTGCGGCGACATTAAAGAAAATCAACAGCTCTCCCTCCCCTCCTACCGCCTTAAAAAAAGTTGTATTGTTTTAAATAGAGTAAAGTATTCCTGCCGTTGTAAACGTATTCTCCCAACCCCTCCCCCTGAAAAATTTCCCGTGCTACGAGCTAAAAAGTTATATCGCCCTACTTCCAAAAAAAAAAAAATTACAAACCAGTTAATTCATTTTTTTAAATCGCTTAGATGTGCAGATCCCCAGGATCTAAATTAATTTTCTGCAAATTTCAAGACTCTAGGTGCTATAGAGTCTCAGGCGCATCGCACAAAGACAGGCAAACGAACATCGTCTTTTATAGATAAATAGTTAAGTAAGGAAGTGCGATAGTACGATAAGGACCTGCGACAGGTAGCAAGTAAATAAAAGAGATGTGCAGGTGAGTTCATATAATAGGCTTAATGCATAAATTTAGGCAACTTGAGTGTCAAATGACTCCATTATAAAAAGTATCGTACGACAGAAACTTTTTTGAATTTTTGCGAGGCCAGGAAATAGCATTCCCTAACGCTACACGAATGGAATAAACTTTAATAAGTAATCACTTTAAGTTGAATAACTAAAATATCAATTATATTACTACCGAAACAAAAATCTTCTGAATTAAACTTAGAAAATCAGTCGAAAATATTTAGAACGAATCACTGGGGATTATGGCTCATCAGAAAGCAAAAACTGGGTAACAAGATACTCGATAAATTCATTGACTAGAAAGTGTTAAATGTATCTATATATATAAAATGAAAATTTGATGAACTTTCGAGTTGGCAACGCCCTTGTGTTGTGTTGGCAACGCTCTACAGCAAAATCTACGCTACATACGATTACGAAAATTGGCACAAAATTCTATCATAATTTGGTGGTTTGCACTTCGAAGCTGTTTTTTTTAAATTCGTTCAATATTCTTTAAATTCAACAATTAAAATATTAATCCTCCATCGTTTTCTTTACTTCACACGAGTTCTTGAAAGTGAATTAAAGTGAAGTGAGTTTCAGAAATTCCGCGGATGAATGTAAATAATAATGGCGCCGGCCTTGCATGTAACGAAAATCAGTGTGTTTTAGAAAGTCTTTTCAGATTTGATTGATTCTTTCAATGAAATTTATTTTTTAAAAGATGTAGTCGATTAAAAATTTCAGTTACAATTACATGAGTAGCAAATAATGTTTACTACATCTGTGATTCTGATCCGACATTTTCGAAAATCTTAAGATTTCTTTGACGATTAATATCTGTGTTTTTCTTTCTACCTATTTTGTACTACTTTAAAATACTTTCAATACAATAATTCTTTCCAGAAAACAAAAAAGACCTCTGGTATATAAGACCTTTCATTTAATTTCTTCAAGGATTATTTTTGAAATATATATTACATATATATATATATATATATATATGCGTATGTACTGTGTGTTGAGGAGGGGGGGTGTAACCTATATAGTTTTTTATTTTATATTGATGGTGCATACTTTTTCTGAAAATTTTGTGTGAAGTTCGGAAAAATTTTTTCCGCTTTGAATCACCCATGATTATTGGAGAGGTGGAAAATTTGATTTTCTTTTTTAGAATGTTGTTGGGGCTGTTTAAACAGTATATATCGATTTCAAGCATTATAATTCAATTAAGCGGCTCGCCCAATCAGCTTAATTCAACTGGGATGAAAAATTTTAATATGTTAATAGGTTATTAAACTTATTAGCAACATAGTATCTACTCATAAAAATAATATTCATTTATTTCCAAAAACAAATAGCGAACAACTTTCACTGGAGCGGTGAAGAATTCAATTTTTCTTTTGAAAATGTTGACAGGGCACTGCTGCAGTGCCGGATTAATGGAGGGGGGTTGCTCTTTTACATGTGTAGTTTGTTTTGCTTTTTGTTTTGGTATTTTCTGTACTTATTTTATTTCCATTTTATTCTTTGTATTTTATTTTATTATTTTGCAATTTTCATGTATTTTCACATTTTTATACATGCTGTTGTCTTTTTTGCTTTGTTTTTATTGATATTCCTTTTTACTTCCTGTACTTCCAACTGCATTCTTTTGTTGCTCTCTTATTGATGCCTTTCCTACTACTTCTACTTCCACTTCACACTGCCTTTATTCTCATTGGTTTACAGTTAATTCTTAGGCTATATAAGCTTTGTTTTTGTTGGTTTGTCTGCTTCATTTGGATGTTTTGCATCTAGAAGCTCCCTGAAAAAGGGATTCCATGCAATCCCGAAACATATGTCTGCGTTTTAATGCTCATTTGTGCTTTAATTTAACGTGAAATTATCTTTCTACTAATACACTTATTTTTTTAATTTTTGTATCACAATTTACCCTTTTTAATGGTTGAAATAAACATTTATGAAATAACATTTATATTTTTGAATTCAGACTCAGAAAGAATGTACTGCTATCATCAGAGTCAGAGTAAAAAAAAAAAGCTATGTAAAAGCTCTGCTGATGTAAAAAAGATAAATATGCCACGTGATATAAATATAGATCAATAAATATAGGTTATTAGTGATAGATTGAAATAATTGTACACTTAAATCAAAGTAGATAAACATTTGTGGAAAAAGACTGGCTGAAATAAGTTTTTTATCGGCTCAGAAATGACTTAAGGTGTCGCCTTCGGTGTCTTGCTTGGGGGAAAAAACAAGTTGCGCCGTAGGCGCCGCTATTTTAACTTTGCACGGGCAACGCCGTTGCGGGTACCGCTAGTAAAGGAATAAAATGATCTCATCACAAAGGATCCTTTTAAAAAGAACCACCATCTATATCGATAAAACGTATAACTCAACAACGAACCTAAAGTTCACAAACAATAAACGCATTCTTTTCAATAATAGTATTTAAAGAAACGATTACTACTGCCATTAAAGGATCGCATTCCCTTTTTTTTCACAAGACCTTCCATTTTTTTTAAAAATTGAAATTTGTAGAATATTATATCACAAGTACTCTAAAGTTGTTCTTTTTTTATATCGCTGTATTTACCACACTGAACTAAGACACAAATTTAACTTTATAAACTTGAGATCATTCAATTTTATGGTAATCAAAACCAAAAGAAATATCACTAAAGCCTTTTTAATTTCACAATCTTCGGAAACGACTCGTTTCAAAAAGGGCGTTTAAAATTGTCTATTTCGCTAATAGCATTTTGAAAATTATCACTTCAACTACCGAATCTAGTGATTAATGAAAAATCAAATTTATTGACTGTGGTTTTATTCAAAAACTTAAGTCACAGGAAAAAATAATTTTATGTTTATAAAAAGCAGTTGTTTTCTTTTATAAAGAAATATTTGTCCATCTCTCATAAAACTTTTTTTTTTCAAGGCACGGTCAGGCATACACGTGTTCTCCAAGTTAATCATGTCGAATCGTTTTCATGTCAAGTAATACACATTGTGGGATTTCGCCTTTTAAAAAAAGCATGCAAGTTTAAGCCGTTGGTATTTGCAACAACTAAGTAAAATTTACATGAAAATCTAAAGATGTTTCAAACCACAAAACAGCAGATATTGTTATTTATTTCAAGGCTCTGAAATTGCGAAGTTATAAGAGTGACACGTTGAACTTTGTTGAATAGAATATTTCTTATGTTCTATACAGCTTTTGTTGTCATCGCGCATGATTTATTGTTTCAAAAATTTTTTAGGTTGTCTTTTATGATTCATGTAAAACGAGATTTTTTTGAGTCACGGGAAAAAAGAGTTTTATATTAAAACGTACTTGATATTTTCTTTGTTTAATTTAATTAATACAAAAACAGTACGTAATATTTACATATAGAATGTGGCTTTAATAAAAACAGTTTTAAAGTTTGTTTTATATTATTGTACGAACAATATACATATTTTACATGTTTGCTACCATTATTCAACATTAACACATTCTTGGAGAAAAATATCCATAAAACATTATCTAAAATGTCAAAGTGTTCATACAATGGGCATTCGTTGCTTTAGAAGTTGAGTGCATTAAGCGCTATGGGATTGTATTGAACGCAATGTGGAATACTGAATATATTTAAAGATATTAAAAAGATTACCTTACCTTCAACTGTAGCCTCAGCAGAAACTAAGGTTGTCCATAAAACAAACAGCAGAAGAACTTTTTTCCTGAACGGTCCTATATCCCGAGAATAGACCTTCGTCATCACTGATGAAAAAAAATATTTTTTCCTCTTTTAACAATATTTATATACCACACAAACTATAGCGGCAGAAGTCATGCAACCCTCCTTTTCCAACTCATCAACTTTGTTTTTCTTTTTCAACAAACAGAGCACAATGTTTCGAGGTCCCACCACAACCGTTAGCGGTATCCGTCCGTTTGTGGCGAGGATGTTTCGAATATTGTTCGAATCCTGAGCGGCCTTACCTCGCCTGAGTTAAGCGGGGTAGTGATGCTAGTTGTGGACTGTTGGAATTTTCTCCGAGTTGGGGAGAAAGGGAGGTGTGAGGCAACCGTCAGAGGTGGCGCTGCCGTACGGGGCGATCTTTCTCCCGTGAGGAACAGTACGGGATGCAAAGCAGACGAATTTTATCGGCTAGTTCGGGAGGAACTGGGATGAGGTAATGCTCTAGTCGGGGACTTAGTCAATTAACCTCTACATTCCCAAATGAGTATAAAAGGCATTTCCAAGAGGATGCAGTGAACGCTATGCTGCTCTTTACACATTTTTGAGTGTTCTTTGATGGTCTGAAGATTAAATTAACTTTCTTTCACAAATGTAAGGAATAAATCTTTGAAACTGAAATAATTTTTAAAAAGTTCTGTTGAAGATTCTTCTCTAGTTTCTCAAACGGTAAACGTTGTACTTTGCCCCTCGCACTATTTTTAAATATTACACAGTGTATGCTATTCGCACAAATAATGGAGCTACTTGAAAGTAATATATTTTTGACGCTTTCTTAAAATTAACTTTCAAATTTGAAATAAGTTATATTTACCACGCAAAATATCAGCATAAAAATTCCAAATGTTTAATACACCAAATCAAACCATCTTCGGCACATATTTCCGTAGAATATTTGACTTACAAAGAACTCCTCCTTCGATGCAATGTAATAACTATGTTAAAAGCACTAAAGAAAGACTTTTTTGTAACTCCGAAATACATGTATGTAACGTTTAACTAAAATGTGTACTTAACAACAATGAAAACGAAAATTCTTAGACATTTAATGCAAATGATATAAGAAACACCAATCTGTTCTGTTGCAAGAGATGTTAGTAACAGCCCTCACATGTGTTCCTGTTCAGTGTGATTTAGAAAAGTATTAAATGAAAGCTGCTGTGTAATTTGAACTTTGTGGTCATTTTGCTGAAAATCATTCGTTGTCACTTATACGTGTTTCCTACTTGCTGCATCATTACTTTTGTACTTTCCATGATAATTTCGTCTTTAGCGTCTAAGGGGATAGCTGCCATCAAGGAGTATTTGTTATTCTGCCACTTAAACTAAAAGATTCTAGAGCCATTCTAGAAGGGTACCAAAAACAACCACCTGTATTTTTAAATCGTATCATCTATGAATTGCTTCTTTCGTATTAGAGAAAATAAACATAATCATAAAACTTAAGCAACAAAATACTACTTTAGGACTGTAAGTTTAAGTTAGAATACTAGATAGAGTTAATTTGTTCAATTTGCAACTTATTTAACACGTTCATCTTAAATACGTTTGAAATTTTACCATATTAGACTTGTGAATAACTTGAAAATTGCAACTCAACTTCAACTTGTTTTTCAGTAACTTAAAATGCTTTCCGGAGCAAATTTACAAATCACATGTCTTGCTCGAAAATTACTTTTGGTAACTTTGTGCACAAGACCTTATAAAGTGCTATCGCTTTTGATTTTTCAGTTGTCATATTGTCTCCTATGGCAAATCTTGAGATATTAATGCTTGCCATGCTCCTTTTTAATGAGAGTGAAGTTTTAGAAAGTAATTTTTAAAAAATCAATAAATGTTAATGTGAGCAAAATAAAATAGTTGGTATCATTTGAAATAGCATTCATTAAGAGGGAAATAAATCAGTTCATTAAGAAAAACTTTAAAACTGAATTTCATTTTACGTATTTATATGAAAACAATAACTGTCATCCGTAAAATAAATATTTTCTTGCTAAACTTTTTACTAAAAATTTAAAATCAAATCTATTGCTTTCAGAATTCACTGCTCAGAAAAGTGGTCAGAGTTTTGTTAAAATTTATTTTGACATTAATTAATAAAATATATAATTAATTATGCTCTATATGATGTGGTGTACTTACGATGTTTTCAAAAATATCACTTCTGAAAAGGGTACCATGCAATAAAAATAGTTTTTTGTGCTAGATATTTATCTCTGAGTAGAATGAGACCTAAATATGAAACTCAAGTTTAAAACATCCCTTCATTTTCACACTAAAATACCTTTTTCCATCATGAATGAAAGCACTTTTTTGAACTGCATAATTTGTAACCTTTTATGTTTAAATGAAACAATCATTCATTCAGTCACATTAACATTAATTCAAATTAAATTCTCAATTTCGTTTTAGTGACAGGTGTAAAGCTTTTTTTTTAAACAAACGGAGATATTTTACGCAGCGTGAAATCAACTGGTGTACAAGTAACTTCACCAAACAATCAATGAAGTCGCCGAAGACCATTAAACTGAAAAAAAAAAGATCATCCGCAGTTATTTTCAATGAATTTGAGAGCTTTAAATTGCAAACTCTACATAAAAATCATAATCCTAACTAAAACCCAGTGTCGTTTTTCTAACTTTTATTTATTGATTGATTATATTACTTTTTATTCTTTATTTTTTTAAATATAAAGCCGTTTCTTTAAATGTCAATCTATCTTCAATTCAAATTCTTAGAATTTTTTTAGAAAACTCCTCCAAGGAAATATTTTTTTCTTGTTTCAAAATTGTATGTAAACTTCAATTCCTCGGCAACAAAAAAAATGTTCTGGTGTAATTTTATTTTTTAGATAACCCGGGTTTTCAAAATTCTTTTCGCTGATATCTTCTAAATCTAAATCGGATTTGACTTGGCAGCCCAGCTAAAGCAAATTGTATAAAACAGATAACAAAATCCTTTATCGCGAGTATTATTTTAAAAATGAGAGCTGTGAAAAAAAACCCGCCACTTACACTGATAACCGCAAAGAAAAAATATGTTCAACATAAAAACCTTTAGTGATTATATTAATGCTTGTTTTTATCAGTGCAACGGATTACGTCTCGTCTACATAATATGACCAGACATAGTTCTAAGGTTTATATTTATTTATTTATTCACTTAGTTATTCAATATAGCTAACTGTAATAATTAAAATAAAGTTTATGATGAAAATCTAATTTGTAAGAAAAAATAATACTTGTTTGCAATTTCCTTTTCACCCACACATTCAAAGAGTAATAATATAACCAAATAAAGTGTCCTTCTAACGCTTAAATAAATTAAAATTGTGCAATGTATAAAATACATAAAAATTTGCATACGTGTTACGCAGCAAGCACATTTTTTCGAAACGGCAAACTTGCATTTACACTACGCTAACTGACATAAATAACACATTTAAAAAAATTAGAACTACATCACGCTTTGCTACTTAGCACGCTTTTGATTCGACTATATCTTATATACTTAAACGAGCAATTCTTGTATATTTATGTATATATTTTGGAGTTCTCGAAAACGGCTCTAACGATTTGGACCAAATTTTGTATTTAAGCCAGGTTTTGTTTTTTAAGATCACCTACGTAGGTGTTTTTCCCGAAAAAACGCGATTTTATACAAAAAACCCATTTTTTTAATAACGCAATTGAGGTAGGGGAAGGTGTTGTACCTTTGACCATCTTGTACCTCTGACCACCAGTTATGTGCTGAAATCTAGTGGATGTATAGGGAAGCTACTGGCACTAGTTCACAGATTTGCCACCAGAGGGCCACTTCTTTATGCACTGGGGAATGACAGCTGCCTTTCGTGGGAGATATTTTATTTAATTCATTTTTGCATCAGAAAAGTAAGTATTTGTTTATTTATTGTTTATGTTATAACATTTCTATTTTGCTACAATGAAAAGTGAAAGCGAGGAGTTGTTATTTGATGTTTATCCCGTAACTTCTCTTGAAAGTTTAATACTGATATTATAACCTATCTTTTGAGAATATTTATAAAATGGCTGGAAGTACTAATGTTGTACCTTTGACCATTTCATGTTGTTGTTCCTTTGACCAGGTCAAAGGTACAACATCTTTTGTATCCAGCAGTTATTATTGAAATATATGCTATTTTATTAATGTTAAACTACATTTTTGCGAAATGTTAGTGATAAAGTGCAATAAATTAAAACATAACACTTAAAATAAATACAAATTAAATTTTAAATGTATATTTTAAAAAATGTTAGTAGGCCTTAATGTAGGACTACAGTCATATGTTTTTTTCCAGCCTGAACATTTAAAGATCTTTTTACAATGCCAAGAAGTAAAACTGGAGTGAAGCGGAAAAAGATAGACTCAGAATGCCTGGAAAATGCCATCAAAAACGTACGACAAGGAAAGATGACAATTGGAGGAGCTGCCAGGCACTTCGATGTTAAAAAGCCTACTTTGATTCATCATTTGAGTAAGTCTGTTGTATTTTTTGTGTAAGTCTGTAAGTACTTAAAACCCTTTATGCTGCATGGTGCTCCAACAGGTTCAATAGGAGACGCTAATCCGTCTGGTTGGTCTACAGAGGCCATATTTGTAAAATTTCTTAATCATTTTGTAACTTATGTCAAGCCAACTAAAGAAAAACCAGTACTCCTACTCCTTGATAACCACGAAACGCATGTAAATATTCCTGTTATTGATCTGGCTAGAGCTAATGGTATTGTTCTTATGACTTTTCATCCTCATACCAGCCATAAGATGCAACCACTTGACAAGGGAGTATTCGGCCCCTTCAAAACTTATTATAATCAGGAAGTAAACAACTGGATGCTCAATCCGGGTACTGCTGGAAAACCTGTGACTATATACAACATTGCCGAGCTTTCTTGTAATCCTTTCCTTAAGTCTATGACACCGCGGAACATAATGAAGGGTTTCAAAGTGTCAGGTTTTGTACCCTTAAATGAAAACATATTTTCTGATGATGAATATGTGTCCAGTGCAGTCACTGATAGGCCAATTGAACAAAATGTTGGACATCTGTGGGGCAAATACTGCAACTAACCCTTTATCTTTAGCATCCGTAGAAGATCAACCCACAACAAGCCAGGCTCTAAGTCCTTCCAGAACTATCACTAATGATATCACTTTGCCTGTAACAGTCATTTCACCAGAGGTTGTAAGACCTCACTCAAAAGCAGAGCCAAGGAAGAGTACGAATAGAGGCCGAGCTAAAGGTAAATCAAGAATATTAATGGACACTCCCGAGGAACAAGCTATTGAAGCAGAAAAAGGCAAATATAAAAGGGAACCTTCAGCAAAAAAAACAAACAACAAAAAAGTGAAACAATCTAAACTATCAAAAAAGAATCTCTTTGATACGCCTACCGCGGTAGAAAATAGTTCGGAGAGTGAAGACGATTTTGAGTTTTCTTCCGATGAATGTGAATTAAACTTTGAAAATGAAATAAAAGAGTTTAATGACGAGCTTCAATTTAAGGACAAAGAACTGGAAAAAGGTGGTTACATTCTAGTTAACATTTCAACAAAGAAAACATCAAAGTATTTTGTTGCACATGTAATCTCTTTGGAAAATGATACTGCTCAAGTCCAATACCTGAAGAAAACACAAATAAACAAGTTCATTCAAGAGGACCATTCCACATATGATATTGACCTACAGGATGTTGTCACTAAGCTTCCCAACCCTGCCAAATCAGGTGCCCTGCCAGCACGGCAACGAAAATGTTTTAATTTGGAGTAGATTTTTCATCCTACAAAGTAGAATAATCATTTTTCTTATGTTTTATTAAATGAATAATAAGTTCTAGCTCGTTTTTTACTTTTATATAACAATAAACTTTCATGTAAGATATATATTTGTTTTATTTTACCTGTTTTGTTCTGAAAACCATATGCTGGTCAAAGGTACAACACTCACTGGTCAAAAGTACAACAGTATGTTGAACCTTTGACCAATGTGTAACAAATTTTCTTTATTAATAAAAAGGGGTTAAAACTTATGAAAAATAAGTTTAAAAAATATTGATTCTATAGATAAAATCGTGAAGTACCATATTTGATTAGTCTTTGAATCATTTTAATTTTCCTGTCACTTCAAAAAATTTCAAAGTAAAAACTGGTCAAAGGTACACTACCTTCCCCTACTTCTAACAATGAGCAAACATCATCCGCTATAGATATTTTATTTCAATTGAGATAGCAATACACTGAGTGGTAACACTTATTTTTAATTTATCTTTTGTTGATTGAAATTTGTTGTTGTTACCATTTGGGAAATTTAAAATGCCTAGGGAACCCATTGCAAAAAGAAAGCTTTAGTAAACCTGCGCGTAATTGAATGTATCAGAAGATCTATGAAATGGTGCAAGACTTATTGTGGCAAGTTCAGGTAAAAACATAATGAAGGCAAGAATCGTTATGGTGAACGATCTGGCAAGGAAGTACATATGCGTACCCCTACCTATATTCACTTCTTGGGTACAACTTTAGTATAGGAGCTCGTTAGCGACATTTTTGGTCGGAGAGGAAGTTGTTGGTTACAATTGCAATTAGTTGTTTTGTGTTTGATGTGTGGAACTTAAGTTTGTTACATATTTGGTAAGTTCTGGACGTATCACTTCTTTTCGCGGCATCTTTCGTCGCCAACCAAAACAAATTGCCAACCGGTCCCCATAGCTAAAGACGTTTCTTTGCCATGACAGTACACGCATCTCAAGGTCAACAGCTGTAATAATCGGCATGAAAATTTATAGTTAGAAAACACTATAACTTTTCAAATTTATCTAAAAAAGTATCTTCTTCGAAGAAAAAAAAATACTGCCGAGCAAAGCTCGGTCACTCAGGTACTGTGATATTAAATGCAACAAAAGTTGCAAAACAGGGTTTTTTGTCTTATTCTCGAGCGAAAAAATAATATAAAATAGTTTGTTCCTGTTCTGTCTCATAGATTAAGAAATTGTAAAAAGAGTCTTGAAAATATCTTCCCAATCTAGAAAATGTGTAATAAAATATGTGTGTTGTTTTTCTTTATTTTTTCATGTTACAGTATGATGAGAAAATGTAGAAGTAATCATGATAGAGAGCTTTTGCATATCAAGAAGACAAGAAAGCATCTTCTCATTTCATTAAGTAGAGTCTGCAACTAAGTTATGCTATGACTTTTCATATCGAAAATCAATTACTTTAAGCAAAGAAAAATGACTCTATGACAAAAATTTTGTGAAAATAGATCTTTTTGGGTTATTTTCTTTTCTTGGTACAAATTTGAAACAACCTTTTCAAATCTTGAACAACATCATTTTTATCTTCTTGAGAATTAAAATGTTTTTATTTGAAATGTTTTTACTAAAGTACCGAGTAACATTTCAGTAAACTTCAAAAATGGTATTGAAAATGGATTTCATAAAAGTGTGCACCCAGTGTGTAATCGTAAACAAACATGCAATAATAACGCCCTTATGTACGGCCCTTATTAACTCACTATTCACATTAAAAAACTGAACCGAAATCAATAAAGCCACCTGGATAGCAAATCTTATTTATATCCTGCCAAAAAGCACCGTAATTAACTTTATGTAAATTAATGCAAGAGCATACCGGCTTTTGCAATTGTCCTTATCGAAAAGCGACACAAGATTTCTGAGGACCTGATGTAAAAATAATTCCCCTGTAATCGTTCACTGTTAGAAATTTCATCATGAAATTATGGTTAAATAACCGGCAGCAGTCTGTCCATCTAATTCACCGTTAAATTTACGGTTTGGAACATTTTTCTACAACCATTTCCTAAACCATTTCCAATCAGCTTGGTTAAAAAGCCGTAAATACAAAAGTTTACGGGTTTATAACCATTTAAAAATGGTTCCAAAACAAAATTTTTACCGTTTTTTAACTATTTCGAGGCGTAGAATCTTTGAGGCGTACAAAACGTAAACGAAGCGTGTGAGAATCGAACCCTAGTGCACCAACCTTGCGCTGTAGTCATTCGGCCATCAACACCACGTAAAGCGGCCGTTTATTTATCAATAGATCTTCTTTTCCAACAGGCAAACTGCCTTGAAATTGAGATTTCAGTTTTTAATTGAATCTAAAGTCATTTTTGGTCTAAATTTACTGTATATTGACGAAAATAATTTTATTTGCTGCAAAAATTAAAATACAAACAAGCTTCAGCAGCTCAAATTATGGGTTCGCTCTTTCGCAAACAGTTCGGGAATCCGATGTCTCCAATTTTTGATTTACGTGTGTATGTGTTTCTATTTAGTAACCACTGCTTAAACCACTTTTTTTTTTCTTTTTTTTACATACACATGCAGATTTGAACTGATAAATCTTTATTCATATTTTAACAACAACGTACGACCGTTAAGGTTTCGCAACCAAGATGGACGCCCGATTCTTATAGAGCGCTTGAAAATTACGGTTAGTTAAACGGTCTTTAGGATAAACAGAGAATAAACGATTTTTTTCACAATCAACGGTTTGAGTCCATCTTTTTAATGGTTATTCAACTGTTGTAATTAAATATGGTAATATAACAATAAAATAAATTGTTATTTTACTATTTTCTTACAGAAATTTTTAACAGTGTTGGCAAATTTTGATTTACATCATTTCTCAGAAAAAAATGAAAATTTCGTATGAAGCGTACTATAACCATGTGAATTAATCAGATGTTATATTTGGTATATCATACTTAAGAGGAATACCCGTAAAGTATGGTCTCTAGTGGAAAGTAATTAAGGGTAATAGTCTTTAGCTAGAGTGGCAATTAAGTTATAAAATGAGGCAATTAATGACAAATATAGTTTGAGATTAAACTGAAAATACTAACCTCAGTGGCACGACAGCCCATTGGGAGACTTGACCTACTGTGCCCGTCCCAGCTTTCGAGACCGAGGGCCCTGGGGGGCAGAAGCAAATGTTCTGGTCAAGTGGTCGGCCTGACGCGGAACCCCCAGTGTTTAGTTACCAAGCATGCTCGGTCCTCATTTTATCGACCCGACTGGGATGAAAGGCTGAGTCAACCCTGCCCAGCCCGAAAATCGAACGCCGGACCTGTGGCATGGTAGCACGGAAGGCTACCACTCAGCCACCGGGCCTCATAGTTAGAGATTATAGTCATTAAATATGACATCTACAGCCAGCAATAAAACCTAACAATCATCATATATGACATCTAGTGACAAGACTTCCTATCTTAGAATATCCCCAAATCAAGTGAAATAAAAAACCTTTCAGTGCAAATAATATATATCACTAGGAAATTAAACAAGTGTTAATGTCAACATACAATAACATTGTGCATCAATTGGATATTTGGACTATACTGGTCAGATACGAAACAAAATACAAGTAGTTTAACAATCTCAAAGTATGATGTGCATATAAGCGTAATGATGTACAACATCTAGCAATACGCCTTTCAAATCAGTCAATCAAATTTAATGGCAAAATGTTAAATGTAATAGTCATTAATATGATTTTATATAAGAAGACATTGAGAGATATTGTGGTCAGATATAAAGGTTAAAGGCATTTTTAAGGTAAACTTTTGAAGTTAAGAAGTTAATAGTAACTTTCATTAAATTTAAATCTAATAGAAAAATGTTAAAATTAATAAATATCAAGTAATATAAGCCAGTTATAAATGGTGAACCTAATAATCATTACATATGGCATCAACGCAAAATGATTTGAAATTGCAGCTACAAGTTATGACCTTAAGAAAGCGGGTAGTTAATACTTCTACTAATCAGTTACAGTAACTAGTGGAAAATTCTTGAGGCAGACAGGACATAATGGGCAGAATTGGGAAGGGTATTAGGGACTCTGAATAACTATTACATGTGGCCTTTAAAGTAATTAACGCAAAAAATCATCACATATGATGCCTATAAGCAAGTGTTGAAAATCATATTAATCAAATATGGTATTTTATAAATTTTTACCTATATGCCTATTATCTTAATATACAACAGCAGCAATAAACGTGACCGTATCTTATTAACGAGCTACCTGTAAGTAAAAATGACGTATATCTTTTTAAATAACAGGAACAAGAATCCAATTATTATACTTTAAGCTTCACATACCCCTCAAAATTAAATTTAGAAATAGTTTAATAAAATACTTTTAAGTGCATTCTAAAGCTCTCGTTGACACAACTGAAATCTTGCTGCTCTTGTGTACAAAAATTTTCTAAACATATTTTCACATTAAATTAATGTCGAAGCAGCTAATGTAATATTCTTACAGAAGCAAATACGAGTGCTATTTTTTTCAACTTACGATCGCACAGTATGGTACTGCCGGTGCCCCGGCATGTGGCAGGTGTCTGGTGTGCGTACTATGCGACTGCACAACTCCCCCTCCACCAGCTCTGTCACTGTCGAGTCCAACACGTCATTTCTTATTGAGTGGCAATTAAGTAAACATGGTTGTCTACATTGATTCTCCCGCCAAGGGCGAATTGCGAAGTAATATTCGTTTCTTGCAGGCAAAATTACGAAGAGCTATTCAAATCAAAAGAAGAGGCATGCTGACTTCAGGAATTGTTCTGATCCATGACACTGCTATAACCTATAAGGTTAAAGAGTATAGAGCTCATAATCTGTTAAGAAGTCTAAAGTGCTTGATGTTTGATTGCTTATGGACAAATATAAATAATTCCATGGCAAATTTATTTCAAAGGACGTTAGGAATAATATTTGATATTTTTTTGAGCTGAAAATATTCTGCTGCAGTTATTTTTTGAGCATACATAAACACCAAAATGCCAATCCGATGTGCTTAAACTGCTTTTTTCGGCCTCGTGTTTATGTCTCAAAAAACTATGTTCTCAAATTATACATCAAATGTTTCTTTCCATAAAATCTGCAAGATTTTGAAGTTTCTTATACTTACGCAAATGGTATTTTTCACTAAATACAATTTGGACAAAAGAGAGTAAACATCAAAGGTAATGTTGAAAACATCGACATAGTCCTTTTTATGATGCAAATGGTTTATTCAACAAAAGCATGTGCTTCATATGCATAACAAAAAGATTGCTAGACCTGTGCCTGGGAATGGAATTTTTTTCCAAAAAACAAATCTAAAGCGTCAATTAAAGTAAACTTTATATGCATAAGAAAGAAATCAAAATAAAAGTTAGTTCATAAAAAAATATATTATTATTATTTTCCTTTTTTTTTTTTTTTTTTTTTTGTGAAGGACTGTTACTTTCAAACGTATATTTCATTTAAATCAGAGTAGAATATGAAACAAGGTGCTAAAAAAAACTCCTTTTTTTTTTCTCTCTTGTGTTGATGTGTTTTTTACTGTTAAATGTTGTTTTTTACTGAAAAACGCATTTCAAAATTATTTTTCAGGTGTTATAATGTCCAAGGAAAAAAAACTCTGTGTAAGGTATACTGGGAGGTTTATGTCATTGTTATATTAAACATTTAAAAATTATTTATTTGTGAAAATAAAAGTTTATGAGAACCTAGTTTCAATGTAAATTTTACGGATGTTTGTAAAAAATGATAAATGCATGAAAACGGTGTAGTTAAACGAAGGATGTTCATTTTATTCATTATTAAACTTTATTATTCTCTGATAAAAGAGTGGTAAAATTTTAAAGTTATTTGTAAAATAGAGTAGTATAAATTATTTGTTTATTAGATTTTAATATTGTGTGATAGTCATCATGTCATAGAGCACAAAATAAAAGGTGGGTGAAAAAAATATATTTACCTTGCTAAATAAAAGTAAACTATCGTAGGTAACTAAAGATATTAATTTTCATAAAATGTAGCAAAACTTTTGCTTGGAAACTGCATTATTCTTTTTAAACTGAACAACACGCATGTTCCGTTTTGGCGATTTTAATTTTTATTTTTATCTTTAAAAAGGAATCACTTTCATGTTGTGATTTCTTACCTGAAGAGGAAAATGTCTTCTAAAAAAACAACTAATTGAAATAAATTGTGCGACTAATTTAAGCTAAATCAATGAATGCAGGAAAATAAAGCAAGTGGAAACAAAGATGTAATTAATGATATAGTCATGATACAATACAAATAAAGAAAATATATTGTCATAGTATAATGCATGTACTAGATATACTAAGAATGCAAAATGTCGTACTACCTTTTACACCTTTAGTATTCCAGTACCCTTTTTAGTCGAGATTTTAAGTACAACCAGCAGCAGCAGCGTTTATTTATACTCATATATTACATTACTATAGTAATGTGCATATTTTAAACGAACTTTAAAAGTTTAATTTATGTGTTGGTTTTGGAGCAAAGATAAATAAGCACGAGCACATTTTTTTTATGAAGTTGAGCATTGAAGAAAATGTAGCATTGCTTGAAGAAAGCTGTGAGAAATATCAAAATGAGTAAATATAAATCATTTTATATTCAAAAAAGAAACGCTACTTTGAGAATAGTTTTCTTACTAAGAATTGTATTGTGCCTGTTATGTATTAGTTTAAATAAAAATATATGAAATGTATTTGAAAATGATATGTTGTAACATAAAGTAAAGTTGCAACTAACGAAATAAAACACTACTTTTGTCAATCAAAAAAAAAAAAACAACTTTTTTTTTTCATTATTTCTATAATTGAAACAGCATAAATGTTTTGATATACTATTTGATATACATAAATGATATACTATTTTCAGGCACAATGTATAATTTTTAAAATGTTGCATGTTTTTGTTTTTTTTTTCTCCCCTAATACCTAACACGAAAAAAACTCGTACACGCCAGCAAATTTAAAGGAATTATGATTTAATTCATCAAAATGAATATTCTTACAAGGAAATTTGAAGACGCATAAATAATGAAATGTTGTCTTTAGTTGCTCCAAATCTAGAGCACCGAAATTGTATCAAATGAATTAGCGGCTAAAATATAATCTTTTGGTATACTGACTAATGCCGATTTTATAATACTTTAATAAATCATACATTAGAACAGAGGAAATGATAACCTAATTATTGTCCATTGCATGATTGTATTATTATACTAATCTTTATGTATAGCCCATTGTAAATGCAACATGATTAACAAAATTAATAATGACAGAAAAACTTAACTTTCAATAAATTCAGCCGAAATTACGCACTGGTATAATGAGAATTGAAATAAATAGCACTGCTCACTAAACTTAAATATTCCATCAACAATTTCATTTTCAAAATTTGAACAAATCAAGCGTTGCAAATCAGTTAAAAGATCAAACGTAAGTTTAAGATAAATCTTTCAAAATATGTTTTAAGTTCAAATTTTTGATTAAACTTCATACGAATTAGCTTAGGGTGATTTTTAACTATAGGTTGAACTGGAACAATGAATTTAATGCAAATCAGCAGCCTCTAGGTGTACTGAAGTTCTTACTTTTTCCTATGATCCCGCCGTTTCATAACATTTCTCCTAAATTTTGTCCTTGCACTTAAAGAGATATGATCTTCTAATGAAACGTACTTCTTCCTTCACTAGATGCATTACTTCACTAAGTAGGATGAGAGAGGCATGGAATGAACATTTTTCTGGAAAGAGCACCACAACAGTCGATGCAGACAAGATTAACACTTGATCCCGCAAAGACTTTCTTGAGAAATACTGGATCCTCTCAAGATCCCTTGGTAGAAATGATTAGAATTCCCTATATGCGGTACAGATCTAGATTCTATCTTTTGGGGGTATTTTAACATATAATATAGAGTACTCAGACACATTAAATAAAGACTAGCACTGTTTAAATAGTTTTTTTTTTTTTTTTTTTTCAAATTTTTTCTTTTTTCTAGTTGTGAATTTTTTAGTTAAAAAATATTTTTCAAAGCAGTTTAAATGTTCTGAGAATGTAGATAAAATTAAAATCTATTCAAAATTTTCATCAAGAACATAAATTCACAGAATAGTAATGTTTCGCTCTTTTTTTTTTTTTTTTGTGTTGTGTTTGTTTAAAATAAACATGTTTTCCTCAAACCTGACTTCAGCTTTATCATTTGCACACCAGAAAAATTTTAAACTCAATAAACCTAAAAAACCAATAAAACACTAAATGTTAGCAAATAATTTTAAAAAATTAATAAATAAAAATATAAACTAAAAAAAATAATTATTCTACTTTGAAATATTTAGCTGCCAAAATGAATTCTATACCTTCTTATTTTGGATTTTCGTTCTCGAGTTCAATTAAAATCGTCTGAGATTATTATAATAGGATAAGTCTCGTAACCAGTTAAATCGTAGAAAGTATTTCAATTCCCGAAAAACGGATAGGACAGTTTGAAATGCCATTGCAAAAAAATCCGTCCATAGAAATACAATCGATAATTGACAGCAGCGTTCTACGTGAAAAAAATACTCACACAACAATATATTTTTACACAACTGGAAAACTGCTTGTAAAATATTTCTCACTCAAGTGTAGCAATTTCGATGCGAACTTCCAATTGCTTGTTTATACAAATAATGTATCCGATTACATTGGAATAATCGGAAATGGCTTAGCAGGGATATTAATGCAAATTAAAGAAACACGGGAAAAGGAAGTACATATAAATAGAGACAATGATAAATATATACGATTTTCAAAAGCGATATGAATACATATCAGCAAAATCTAAAAATATCACACTAATACCTTTGAAAGAGCGAAATAATTTAGCTCTTTGAGATCTGTCATTACCGAAAAAAGTAGACAGACAACTGATGTCCAGATTACTGTCAGCTTATCATTTTCTTACATCGATTTATTAAAATCTTTCCTTTCAGTCAAACAAAAATTACTGATCGATAAAGTACGAAGTTTCCCGGTATATTATATCCAAGCAAGTTAAGGACAATTGGGAAAATTACAAAATTACGAAACAAGCAGATATTTAGGAGCGTAAATTTCTGAAAAGGTAGTAATAATGAGAACGACATATGGGAGACTCAAACAATTAGAAGAGCTAATGAAATTATTTGAAGATTCGGAGATTAACAACTGAAACGAAAATTAAACGACAAACTGAGTGGGATATTTGTAAAGATAATTTATTATCTATTATATATAATTAAGAATATTATTTTTAAAAATATTTGGGATTTGTACTTTCGGGAAATGAAAGAAGACAGCGGAAAAAAATGAGTTAAGTTTAAAAGGCAGAAGTCATAAATTTTTTAATTTAAAGTTGTTGAAGACAATATCAAATGAAGGACTTCAGTACCTCATATCACCATCAAAATCTGTCACATAATGTAAAGATAATTTTTAAAATCAATAGTTTGAGTATCCTCTAACATAAAAATTATGATATATTTAATAGCTGTACATGTTATCACTTTAGATTTCAGCAAGTTTTAAGACATAAAATGTATTATGGTATAAATCGTCTGGAAAGAAATGTTTTATTAATCGAACTTTTTTTGTTTTATTACGAACTTTCAAATAACTGATATACAAAGAACGGAAAAAATTGTCTAAAGTAAATAATAAATAATATCCAAAATAAAAATATTCGTAAAACAATTCTGAAAATTATTACTCAGATTTTCATCCTCATATTTTAATTTCCTGTGTTCTGAATATTTTTATTTCTAATAGACGTTGATAAACAGCGTTATCAATATGAAAAACATTTTTTTTTTCAGAGAGAGAGAGAGAAAGAGTTTTTGCAACAGAGCTCATGTATAACTAAAATTCACAATATTGATATCAGCTGGCGCATGTAATAAAGAGCATTCAAGATGAAATATTTCAAATATTATTACAAAACATTAATATCGCTAGTTGGTCAAACTATTTTGGAATAAATGATTACTCTATAACGTACCTGTCTTTACAATTTAAACATTCCTTTTCGGCACAAAGATGTCTCTCGGAAAAATACAATTTGAAATATTTAAATACTAAAAGTGTACGTTATGTAAATATTTAAAATTTTCAAACACTTATGCAGTTTTTTCCCTTATGAATTTAAGATTCTTATTTTAGTATTAAAATTCTAAGTGGTAGTGGTTTTTTTTATCTAAGTTAAATTGAATTTATTTAAAAATTTTGGAAAGTAAAATTTATGTTGACTATAATATCTTAACTTAAAAACAATGCTTCAGTTTGTTGCATAACCTATATGGTGTACAAAATTCTAGACAAAAAATTCCAATACTTTCCTTGCGCAGTGGGAGGACAAGAGAAATTCTTCGGCTAGAAAACGCGTTTTATAAAAATTTATTCCCTCCATGGACCTCGGATGACAATTCTTTTCCAGAATTCTGACAGAACTATGTTTTTCGCTATTTGTTTGTTAAATTTTATTTTAGCCATAGAAGCTGACCACTGGATAACAGGATTTATTTTTCAAAGTCTATTTTTCTTCGTAAGCTATGCCGCAATCCATAGAAAAAAACCATACTTTAAAACTACAAAGAAGGGTTACAACGTTTTTTACTTTCTCGTAGATTAAAAATGAAGATTTAGCAGATATATGAATTTTGCCTTTTTATACGACTGAAACAAAAACCATTTTCAATAGAGTTATTTATTTTTCTTGCAAATAGAAATGAATAGTTCATATTTTTTTTTTTCATCATCAAAGAAGTTCACGGAAAACCAAAGAATAGTACATCAGCTATAGGACCAAATCATGTATCCAAAAGAACGAAAGTTTATGTCACATACACACGCACTCAGAATTTTCCCGCCAAAATTCAGTCTATTGTGAATTTTGTTCTTTCAAACTAACTTCGTTGTAAATGTTAATATAAGAGATAAATTTACCACATAACTGTATTTCAAAATACCTAGAGAAAAGTTTGGTGAAATACTTCCCAATCTGATGAACACCTTGGGACCGGCTGACCACGAAATTTTCACACTTGGCCGTTTCTGTGCATGAAAGAAAAGGACGAATCCATTCGAGTTTTAGGAAAGTTCGTTTTGCAGGTGCATTTATTTGCAAGCGAAACAGAATGTTTGTTTCTCTGTTTGTTGAAAGTAACCAAATTTATAGACTGCCATTTAAGATCCGTTCGGAAGAAATGAAGTATACTAAGCGAACTAAAACGAAAACAGAATATGGTACATTCCCTTATACCAGTAGCCTCCCCCTTGAACATGAATGGATTCTTCTAGGCAGTCTTCCAGGTAGAGGTTTTTTTTTTTTTTTTGGTGGTGAAACTGTACGGGGGTTGTATAATTGAAGAGCAAAAATACAGCAGTATTGGCGGGATGGTATAAGAATAACTGTTGGTGTATTTTTATGAATCTCCATGTTAGCTCTAAAATTAATATCTTTAGTAAATTGACCAAAAGATAATTATTCTTAGAAAAGTTATTCTTACTTGAAAAAACTTTGATAATAGTGTCAAAAAAATTTACTCTGATCTTAATAGATCTTTGATACAATGCTTTCATAGATTGTGGTCTTTTAGAAAACAATAATACACGAAAAACTAAAAATAATCAATTCCAAAAAAGGCACCTTAGCGCCAGGTGTACGCATTAAACATTTTTGTGCAACTTTTATTTCAAATTCCAGCCAAACATCGTTGTAGTCGTCAATAATTATGCATTTTTCATTTATGACTAAAAAGTAAAGTGAACAGATTCACTATATTCAGTTTTTTTTTTTTTTTTTTTTTTTTTTTTTTTTTTTATAGAGTTACAAACAATTTCGAAGCGTGTTTTGCAATAATTCGTTTTTAAATGGTACCTAGACTTGCATATGTATTACGCTTCCAAACCACAAATCTATTTTTATCTTAAGAAAATTTCAAAAAGCTTCTTTACTGAGAAAATTATTCTGTATTTCTAAATACTGATTCGAATATCATTATTAAGCACAAAATAATTATGAGCTGTACCAGTAATGTTTACAGAAAAATGTTGCTGAAAATACGGAGTTTTGAATTCAATATTTACTATGCCCAAATTGGTCTTGGTCCCCCTTAAGAATGACTTACACTAACTTCAAGAATACCAAGTAAATAATACTTTGCCACCAATAAATTTAAATGATTATGAGCTGTACTTGTAATATTTACAGAGAAATGTTGCCGATAATAAGGAATTTTGAATTCAATATTTACTACGCCAAATTGGCCTTGATCCCCTTAAGATTAACTTACACCAACTTCAAGAATACCAAGTCAAGAATACTTTGCCACCAATAAATAAAAAAAATCGTTTCTTGTGAGTTAATGTTGTTCCAAATGACTGTATTAAAGACTTATTCGTTATCCTTAACAATGATTTAGAATAAATACTCCACGCCTCAAAGAAAGAGGAAAAGAATCAACGAATTATATGTACGAATGATAAAAAGAATTAGAGTGCTGGACAGATGACAGCTTTTCGCCGGGATCTTGGCAGACGAATAGAATTTTATTTATTCCACCAACTCCTTACTTCGGATATTAGCATTCACGGCGGGGAAATGGAATTCTGCTGGGAAATGAAACGGACGTAGAATGGTCAGGGTCAAACCATTTTCAGAAGCGACAGATATTTTGCATTTGGCTGCGTGGCGTATTTCAGATTCTGGACATACAATTGCATCTAAATAAAGATTTAGGTACGGCGGCAAATTTGTTTACCCGAAAAGACAAAGCGATGTAATTATATTAAATACGAAAGTTTGTTAAAGTGTAATTTAAAATTCGGCTGCCATCTAAAGCTCTTAATTATCACGAAGTACACGCACGAATACGTATTATTAAATAAAACCTTATCTATATATTCACATTAAATATTTATCCGAAAACAAATTATTTACATTGCCTCTTCCTTTACGTCTTTCGTATTAATTATAAATTATATATCATTTGATTGCAAATTCCTAAGGCATTTTTATTTTGAGATACGCTTTTATTAAGGTGACTTTCCCATGGAAGGAGAAACTATATCGCATCTTAAAAACAAAAACATTAAATTTCATAAAATATTAATATTATCCATAAAGCAAAACACTATAAAATGGAGAAAGGAAAATCGTAAGTAACGAGAGAAATTTCTTAATAACTGAAGGAATGAGACTTACTACGAGTAAATATATTATGATGAAAAACAAAATAAGACTAATTGAAGAATTCCATTGAAAAAGTGCTTGAAAGATTCCTTTGGCTACTGAGTAAAAATTTGTATTCACTACTGGAAAATCTATGGCAGTTTAAAAATATATACTGATGACTAAACAAAAAAAACAAGGTATACTCTCTCTACTTCAAAAGTACCTTAGAAGTATATTTTTTCTTATTTTTCCAACAGTAAATTATGTGAAATGAACACGAGTTAAAAATATACTTTTCGTTAAGAAGCATTTAGTAAAATAGCCAAAATGTAGGGGAAGATAGGAATAGTTGACACTTTTTCTATTTTATTTTTTTAACATACTATCTCACAGCAAAATGAAATATTGTAGGTGAAAATTTGACATTTTCTCAATATAAAATGAAAGTAATCTTCAGCTGAAGAATTTTTCTTTGTTTTATAAATTTTTAATTATTGTTTTGCATTGTAATTCAAGTATCTCCGTGAGAGGATTACTTGAGCTATCAAAAAACAGTTCCTACAAAAAGAAATAAATTCCTTTTTATTGTTTTTTTTTACATAGCGATTTAGATACAGAAAGTCCTTCAAAATCAGTTGTGAAAACGGAACCAGTAACAAAATCTCTCTTTGGGGATAAGTGTTGTCCAAAGAAAATTCGTACTCATCATCTGTTGATGGCCATTTAAATTAGAAATATGCAATTCATCGAGCAAAATTGCATGTTCAAACCATCTTCTGAAACATTAAGTTGTTGTCCAAAAAATGTTTTCAGTTTTATTTCCTGTGTATTTATCAGCAACTAATCACCATTAGTAAGTTTTCTGTTGATATCATCATCATCATCACTCTCAGTATTTTCTCACATTGACATTCTTGGACCTTATACTTTTAATCGAGTAGCTGTCAGAATCTGAACCAGCTGTATCAGGCTAGTCCTCCAAGCACTCTTTTGAGTTCATAGAAAAAAGTTTTGTTTTAACCTTTCGTTTGACTAAGTAAATATGAACCGTAATCTTTGTGGCTTTTCTTCTTTTCGAGCTCTTATTAATTATCTGTTTTTCTGGAGCTTAGGTCAAAATAGTTGATTTTGCTATTTTCCTTCCCTTTTTCACAATGTCAGGCAAAGCTTCGGGATAAGGTCGTATCATTTCTGGAAAGACAATAGTTTAACTAGTTGAAAGTCCAGAAATAGGAACGTTTACACAAATTAATGTGGGTGAACAAACAATTGTCATTTTTATAGTTGAAACACATTCATCTCACACACACAAAAAGCTTTTTAGGCATCATTTCACTCAAAAATTGTTAAGGAAGAAAAAACGTTGAAATAGAGAATAGGTTTGTTTGAAAGCATGCTCCATAAACCTTCAAACGCTCTTTAAACATAGCACACCTTTTTGTATAAGAACTATTCAAACAATGCTTATAACAACTGGAATGCATCTAATTTTTAGTGGCAATGGTTGAGCCATGGCTCACGTATTCCCAATCTCAGTGGTACAAGTATATACACTACCACCATTTTTGCTTATCACACTTTTACTAAATAAAATATGCATATTCAAAATACAACTAAAATTATAATCATTAAAACGATCTACATTGTTGAAGCTTAAACAAGAACTTCAATTTTCAATAAAAAGGAAACATAAAAATAACTCATCTGAATATTTGCTTCAGATAGAAAAATAGCTACTATTGATCACTACAATTTCAAAATGGTACCAAGCTTTGTGATTTCTTTTTCACATGTTCAAAACTATAAATATGTTAAGGTTTTGCCAATGTTAGAAAGAAAATTGACACACTATAGAGATAATGGGGTGTCTCAAGTACTATATTTAACTATTAATAAAGTTTAATATAGTACTTGATTGTATAGTACTTTATTAATTGTCTAATTATTAAAGTTAAATATATTACTATATATTCTCCCCTATATTATATTTTATTCAACATTTGCTAGTGGAATAAGCAAAATCTCTTTCCTATATTAAATTATTTATTATTTTATTGCACTTTTTGCTAGTAAATAGAAACGTTGTGCGCAATAAAAAAACTTATACAGCACTGCAAAAAATATATTTATACTTGTATCTTACGACTGTATTTCCGCCGTAGAGCACAAGATATTTCCTGCAATTCCGAAAATGTGTAAATATTTTTCACTAGAAATTATTTTTTTCTTATGAGTGCTTCGCCAAGAAAATGTTCCATATCCTGTCATATTTTCGAAAACTCAACGAATAAAACTTCTCAAACATTCTACTTATTTTTTTCAATAACTAAGAAATTTGTCTAATTTTACAGTAAACTTTTTAATTCCTTTTTTATATATAGTTTTAAAAATTTAATATTAATTCCCAAACACAATCTTCCAAACTCTACTTTATCATGTCTCGATGCATGTGGTAGCAAATAAGACGGAAGACTAATATTTCAAGCAAATATATCATAAAAAGAATGGATTACTTTGGGTGTGCCCATCGTTTTGTGACCTTCTTAGAAGCAAACTACTTTCACTTCCTTTAATAGAATTATAATAAATGGATTAAAAGTAAGGATTAAAAGCCTTGGAAAAATGATTAATGGTTTCAAGGATAATAAATTGTGCTAGTAGAAATGAATTTTGGAAAACTTATTAATTTCGTTCACTTTATTTTACATAAAACGTATGTTTATACAACAATAGACAGTAAAAATATTTCACATTATTCATTTATCCTGTAAAATCAAATATTTGAAAGTTTTACTTATTATTATTAATATTATTATTAACTTAACTACGCAATTTTTCATGAGCATATATTAATGGTACCTAAAAAAGAGTAGTCTTTAAAAAATCGTATAAAAATTTATTATTGGAACTTTAAAAATCTTCAAAAGTATTGGTTGCTTTACGGCATGTGACTAGGAAATGCTGAAGGTTCACAAAAAGCCACAACTGAAGTAAATAAATGAGTATGCTATAATTCAATGAATATTTGTCTCCATTTCGTCAAAAGCATATAGAACGTTAAATCCTTTCGACGTTAATAAATTAATTAAGGAAACGTTAATAAATTAATTAAGGAAATAAGTGACAATCACTATTTGTTAACTGCTGTTTTTTTATGTAATCACTATTTTTATACAGTACTCAATCATGGTTTCAATCACAGATTTTTAGATTCTAAAAAACCAAAAAGTAATTTTTAGGTTGATTACCCTTTTTCAGTTTACTGTTATTTAACTGGTGAAAGTGAGGCAATTTCCTCTCAAAAGGTGTCCACCATTTTAAACAATGGTTTTTCGGTGATACCATATTTCGTTTACTAATAGGATATGCTAAGACAATTTTTGCTTTGTTTTTTTATATAAACATACACACACACATATATGGGGGCAAACCACTATAATGAAATGTCCCCTCCGCAACAAATATTTTGTCTTTCTCAGTTACATAGTTCAAATTATCAATTATTTACCTAATGAGTGTATAAAAAACGCTAAAAACATTCCCACATGAAAATTGAATTAGCAATAAAATGAAAGAGTGCGAAAAAAATAGTGAAAATTCGTTTGTGAGCGGAAAACAATTTCAGTTATCATGGTCTGGCCTATATGTGTGTGTGTAATGACGCAACTAAAAAGTTCCTTTTTTTTTCTTGTATGTAAAAAATATATCAGGATGCCTGAAAAATATTTTTTAATATAATCTTGCATTTCCTTTACGTTCCGAAAAACTCTTTTCCTGGTTTTACTTAAATGTGATGATGCCTTCAACAGATTTTCCACCTTTCTCTTCATCTTAAAACTTGAAGTTCTTTTCCGGCAGCGCGTTAGGTTGAGTTGGGAAATGATCCGACTTTTTATCACCTCTTGATCTATTCCTTCAAGCTATCTCGTCAAAGCCGAAAAATTCTGAAACTTGTTGTCGAAAGTTTTACTAAGTATTCGGTGAAATCTCCTAGAAAGTTTATTTCTGGATTGAATTCCTCGCTTTCCGTCAGCAGTTAGTTTTTTGCATTAATAAGATTATATGCAAGACGCCGCGAGGATATGCAAGACGCTGCGAGGAATAAGTTTAAAATACACAAATGGTGAAATTCGTTCTGTACATAAATATAATAGCATTATTTCAGATACCGTAATCTAAAAAAAAAACACACAATGCAAGGGATGTTTTCTTATGTCTGGTTAAATTGCTCTCATGATGCTTTCACATAAGTATCACAACAGCGTAAGACGGGAATGAAAAATGTTAGTGCACCATTGGTTTTTACTAATACCACCCCTCGATAGGTATTTTTTATTCAAAAATTACTTTCACTTGCGCTACCGTGATTTATTGATTGCGCTATGGAACACGTAAATCCCCTTTGTTAATTTGATAACCATAACAAGTCTACGACAGATGTTAAACTGTCCGTCGCCCTTTGTAGGAATGTACAATTTAGGGTGCACTCAGCGATGTTGCTATGGTTGTCTAACCAGATTTATCTGTATAAATGACATCATAGCATAATCAAAAAATTGTGGTCCTCTGGATAAAAATAACATTTAATAACGAGATAAAAATGCCAATGAGGTAGCACAAGGGCGTGGTTATTAAATTAGGTAAATTATGTAGAACCAAAGATGTGCACTGAAACCCTACGACTTGTGGTGCAATGAAATTGCTGCCTTACTTTCTAAAAACAAAGTATTTTAAATCGATTTAAAATAGAGTATAATTACAGAAGCGGTTTTTCTAAGCTATAGTCACCTTATTAGAAGGGAATTTAGTGCCACTTACGTGATTTTTTGCACGGTACTTCATTGTATATAACTTCTCCTTAATTCCACAAAAAGCACTTTAATTTTGTTTGAACTAGAGGAAAAATTACCATTTAGTGTTTGTTATCATTCTTTTTTTTTTTTTTTATGTATTTATTTATTTCGCATCCTTAGTCAAGCTAGAATATTATTGCGAAAGTCTGACATTTCGAAGCATCACAGACATCAATGAACTTAGTGCTATCTTAATTATTTTCACACGTCAATGTATCAAGTTATTTTTAAGGAGGCGGTCTGCTGCAATACTACCTATCAATTAACAGGAGATAGAGCATTACAATGCGTGTCTTTGTTATTATTCCTGTACCGGTACTGCAGTCCTTGTTCCTTTCCTTTGATTTTTTTTCTATTAATGACTCTTAATGTTGTCCGCAGTGGAATATCGCAAAAGTTGCATAACTAATTAGCTTCAAATTATTTATAAAACTACTGCATAATTTTCCGGCGCCCCAGTGAGCACAGCTTCTCAGAGCGTCGTGGCGGCCAGTTTCAGACTCCTTGAATTATATTAGTTTACCCTGGTCCCCTCTACATTTACCACTAACTGCATATAAGTTTTTTTTTAGTTTGAAAAAAAAAATGAGTGCGATTAAAACAACGGTGTTGAGTCTATGGTTGTTTCAATCTGTAAAATGTTATTATTGCTCTGATATTATCAAATCAGTTTCTTATCTCATTGAAATGTGCCCACATTTGATAGAAAAAACATTAAAAATCATAGACGGAAAAGGAATACGAAGAAAGAAGTGCCATTGGCAAAAAAAAACTTTGTTTGGATGAAAAGAAAAACGAAGAAAAGGTATTGTTAGTATACGATTTTGTTTGAAAAAGATTCTGAAAGTGATACAAATGATCCTGTTTCGATGATCCATCATATGGAATAATCTACAGTACTCATATATTGAAGAAAAATATATTTAGGTTTCCGAAAAAGAAGAGGAGCGAATCACCAGAAAATGCAGTGGTGGTCACAATTCTAATAAATGTATCTCTGTGTTTATTAGTTGTAATCTTGAGGAAAACTTGTCAGTGGACAATGGTTGTAAAGGCTGAAAAAAAAATACTGTATGCCCTAAAAATACCAATCTAAAAACTTTGTCGATTTCTTTGTATTCTAACAGAATGGCGTGGATGATTCAAAAAAGAAGTAGAAAAATTCAATATTGAATTCTGTAATCGACAGAAATGGAACAGAATGTCATGAGAAATTTCACTATAATAACACAAAAATTTTATATAACTTAAGCAAGTTCCCCTCCCCCTAAAAAAAGGCAAAAAGAAAAATAAAAAACAACGATATGTTCGTGAAATGTGCAAATGTCAAAAATTTAACTTAATTTTTTTTAAGAATAACAGTTTTGGGTATGTCACGTACAAATGTATGACTCCTAAATTGTCTAAACACTCACTGGGTAAATTAGTTTCTTGAAATCATTGAATAAAGCAAGTTGTCTGAATTGGTTGTAGTCATTCTCAAGTTTAGTTATCTCATGAAAGGAAAAAGTGCATCGATAACGTCAATTATTAAAGGAGTATTTTTATCTCTACTGTAATTTTTGAAGAGAAAAAATATTCCAAAGTACGAGAGCAAGTGGATGGCAAAAGGAAAGAATAAGAGTTTGGCTTCAAATATGACTTCGATTCAGGTGCATCGAATATTCTTGGATTCAATACAGGCAAATGGAAACCATTCAATAATAAATGTAGTGTCCAGCTGGGAAAGATTTGTAACAAATGTATGCTTACAAACGAAGCCTTGTAGCAGTCTATTTCAAATGATTTGCTGTATTAATTGCATCTGCTGTATATATTTGTTAATAAATTTTCATATTTCATCCACTTACACTTTTTAATAGATTCGATTAAATCTAAGTGATGTGTTTATGATTGAATAATATTAAAACTATTCGTCTTCTTACTCTCCTCGTTTAAAGAAAAATTCCAAAAACTGTGCATGGCATAATTCTCAAAAACTGTATACACCAATATTTAAATTTTAAAAAATCACCAGAAAAATTAAAACCATAAATGATAACAATACAACAAAATTCGTCTGTCGAGCTAATTCATATTATTTACATTTTAATTAAATTATTTACGTTTATCGTAATATTGCTTATATACAGGGGTATTTAAAAAGAAAAATCATATTTCAAATATTTATTTCTTTAAAACTACAAAAGATTGAAACACGATTCCAATTTTCTTGGAAAGAGAAAATGTTCATTTTTTTAGTTTATGAATTCAGTATGAGCATCATGTGTTACACCATAAATATCGAAACGTTCAACAGCACACGGAATGCTTTTCCTATTGTGCCGCCATTTTGGGTACTACAGATACTAAACATAACAAGCAACAGCACCAATGCGGGCGTAATTGGAATTTCTACCTACACTTTTGGAAATTTTAAACTTTTGTCTGCCCATGAACTTTGGAATAATTATATCTTTTAATTTGGAGGAAGTAAATGTTTGAAATCTCAATATTTTTTTGAATAACACTGTATGCATATATAAGTAGGTTTTCGTTGAATACATCATAAGTTTAAAGTTTTAAATACAAAATAAAAAGGATCATTCATAAATGATATCAAGCTTCGAGGGGAGGAGAAGATTTTAGAAATTGTGACAGTTTGTGACAAGGGTGGGGTAACAAAAAGAGTGACAGTACACATTTTGGCTTCTAAAAAAACATTTAAAATCAGCGAATTAAATTTATTTTTAAGGTTTTTTTTTTTTTTTTTCATAATTTCATTGAGTATTTTATATCGTGAACGCCGATGCTGATTAAGGTTTAAATTTACTCCTTGTTAAAAGTTTAACAGGAAATTTTCTTAGGAATTTACACTTTTCAAATAAAATTGCGTGGACCATTTTTTCAGAATTCGAACAACTAATATATTTATTTTACTGTTCTATACTAATCATCCTTTCTGTTGTAAACCTTCACCTCATTTTATACAAATTAGGTACACATTCAATCGTTCTCATTTTTATGCTGACAAATGTCATTAAAAGTTCAAAAGTAAAATTAGAAACGTGAAGATTAAAACGCTATTCTGAACTGTAAGTATATATGTTTATGTAATATAGTGTGACATGTGACAAAGGGGGAATGAGGGTATCATGAAGTGTGACAGTTCGTGACAAAGGGGAGAGGGTCAAATATGTTGAAAAAAGTGACATCATTTATGAACGCCCCAAATATCCACAGCACTCTGATTGTAATGCCAACGTAGCGAAATTATTCACTCAAATGTGGAACTACTCAAAAAGAAAAAAAAGAACCGTAAGTATATATGCGCATGTAATATAGCGTGACATGTGACGAAGGCGGGTAGGGGGTAGAATGAACTGTGACATTTTGTGACAAAGGGGGGGGGGGCAAATATATTAAAAAAAGAGCGACATCATTTATGAACGGTCCCTAAGTTATTTAGCTACATTCTGCACATTTTTTGAAAAATAAATACTATGCTAACAAAAAAGCTTCGTAAAGTTAATGTAGATATATATTTCCTGCACTTTAATTTTATTTTAATATATTTCCTGTACTTTAAGTAAACCAGTGACATTGCCTGCGGTCCACTGCCATGTTTCAGGATTTCTAATGCTGTGTATATATATATATATAACTGTCAAAGTCAAATCTCAAAACAACATACCCTTTTTACTGAAAAACTGATTCCTAAAGGGAATCCTTTTTTAAATTTTAGTCTATGTTTCTTTTTTTTTATACGAAGATTTTAGAATGATAACATAAGCTCTCATCTTCATAGAAATGCTGTTCTACGTAATAAATGCGTTCAATTTTCCCAAAAACGGCAAAATGCCAAGAAAACGTTTTTGCCCTTACTATTCCTGCTACTTCCTCAAAACAACCAGACAAGAAAACTGTAATAAAAACACAATTGCTTTATTTCTGTTTGCAAGCAAATGGTATTGTAAATAAAGTTTCCAAATTATTCATGGTCCAATCAAACTTTCTTTCAAGCAAAAGCAGAGAACTGTTCTGATAAATAAATAGTTTATAAATCCTAAGAAAAAATCTCAATCTTGGCTTAGTTTAGTCTATTTAACATGAATAAAACATTTGCTTGTTCTTCTGTGGTACATTTTGTATAGAAATCAAGCCCCAGTATATAAATATACATTAAAAGACAACACACGATTAAGTTGTAGACATTGCAAAGTATGTATAGCATTTTCGGAAGCAGTTCTTAACGTATTATGTGTTTAATATATATCTTTTCATATTCACAGCAAATACAATGCATACGCAATGCCGTTTCAATATTGGTGCATTATTTCCTATAATATTGATGATGTCTTATTTATACACTAATCCTTCTTCGATATTTTGAGTATACATGTGAATAACAATTTTTATATTTTCTGACATATCTCACATTTTTTATACGATAAGGTTCTTGGTAACATAGAAACCTATAGGATGGTTATTATTGATTTTAAATTGTTTAGAGCTACTTAAATCTCGGTCTAACAGGCGTATGTCATGAGAACTTCGTGTATACGATAAGGTTCCTTGAAACATCGAAACCTATAGGATAATAATTATTGAATTTACATTGCTCAGACCTACTTAGATTTCGGTATAACAGGCGTATGTCATGGAAACTTCGTGTATACGAAAAGGTTCCTTGTAACATCGAAACCTATAGGATGATTATTATTGATCTTACATTGCTTAGAAGTACTTAGATCTCGGTCTAACAGACGTATGCCGTGGGTACTTCGCGTGTATGTTAAATGAAACTATTGGGGAGAGAAATCTGCCATCATGAAATAATACTTCAAGTTTTTACCGCTAGGTGATATAGGGCAGGGAACCACAACCCTCTAATGATACTCTTTAAGCATAGGGGTATCAAGGAGTGCCAGGTCCCCACAGCAAGAAGCAAGAGTTAGTTAGGCTGGGCTGGCGCAAAGCAAACTTATCTCGGAGCGGTAATGAGCATTCGTCGGACTTCACTTCCCCGTGCCCGAAGGAGGGCAGCCCTAAGGCCTCGTGCTACCAGCAGAGAGGAATGGAGTAGAGAACTTGGTGATAGAAGTTAAAACTGGGAAATTTGATTAGTAGCCAGGGGGTGATGGACTCAGTACTGTTAGTGGTCACTTTTTTATAGTCAGTAGTCACTTTTAAATTTGTTAATAGGAATTGAAAACTAACTCTAAAATCGTTTAGGAAATAAATATAATATTTAAATAAAACAAGAAATATGCAGATTTGCTTTAGCACATGCTAAAATGTTTTAGAACTTTTAAAATGACTTAAAGATTTACAGGATGCTGAAAGATTGAAGCTTGCACATTGTTGGAAATTTCATCATGAAATTACGGTTAAATGACCAGCAGCAGCCTGTCCATCTAATTCACAGTTAAATTTACGGTTTGGAACATTTTTCTATTTTTACGGGACCTAACATTTCCAATCAACTTGGTTAAAAAGCCGTAAATACGAAAGTTTACGGTTTTATAAACATTTAAAAATGGTTTCAAAACAAAATTTTCACCGTATTTGAACCATTTCGAGGCGTAGAATTTTCGAAGCGTCGAAATCGTAAACGAAATCCTTGGGACTCGAACCCTGGGTGTGTTGTTTACAAGCCTTGCTCTCTAGCCATTCGGCCATCATTTTATTTGCTGCAAAAATTAAAATACAAACAAGCTTCAGCAGCTCAAATTATGGGTTCGCTCATTCGGAAACAGTTCGGGAATCCGATGTCTCCAAATTTTTATTTACGTGTGTATGTGTTTCTATTTAGTATCCACTGCTTAAGCCACTTTTTTTTTCCTTCTTTTTTTATATACACATGCAGATTTGAATTGATAAATCCGTATTCCTATTTTAAAACAAACGACAGGTATGGTTTCGCAACCAAGATGGACGCCCGATTCTTATTGAACGCTTGAAAATTACGGTTAGTTAAACGTTCTTTAGGATAAACAGAGAGTAAACGATTTTTTTCGCAATCAGCGGTTTGAGTACCATCTTTTTAATGGTTATTCAACTGTTGTAATTAAATATGGTAAAATAACAATAAAATAAATGGTTATTTTACTATTTTCTTACGGAAATTTTCAACTGTGCAATACGGCATGAAATTTTCGACGAAGTACGTGTTCAATATTGGCATGTTTCCAAAGGAAAAACAAAATAAAATGATTTGCTCACAAAAAAAAAAAAGGGAATACAGTGGAATGTGATAAAAAGTGACCGTGCAGGAGTGGCGATCGTTACACGTTTTTTTTTTAAATCTCCACGTTTACTACTTCAATCGAAATGTGGCGACCGCTATGTTTTACCTATATTAGGTTGCAATTCTTAGTTCCGAATTGCTGCAAATTGAAAGAGAATCCTTTCGCGATACTGTTTAGTGCGCTGTGCACGATATGAACATGTGATTGATGCAAATGAATATATATTCTTCAAATTTGGTGACAAAATTTAATTCATTCTTTCTTATTTGTTTTTTATTCTTAATACGCCACTTTCTCAACATGTGGAGAAATTTTGAACTAATATTTGATTATTGCAGATTTCTTTTCTCCGCGGTTCGTAGAATGTATAACACCAAGTGCCAATGAACATATGTCTCTTGGAAGAGTTCTACGTAAGTTTAAACAGGATAACCGCGCTGTGTTTATGTAAATTCCACTGAATATTTGTGCTTCATGACTTTCAGTTTCTTGTATAAGTTGTAAAAATGGTATCCTTTCTACTTCATTTAGAATAGTTCTTATAAATGAAGAATTTTAATACTAAGCGAGAAAGTTAAATTCAAATTATAATTGATTAGCTTAAATAATAAAGCAAAATATGTACTGAAAAGATTTTTTAAGCACATGTGGAGTTTTTCCCCTTGAGTTTTTCTTTTTAATTTAAATATTTAAAATATACAATTATTATTATTGTATTAAAAAGATTCTTAAACAAAAAATAAAAAAAAATAAAAAAAATATTCTCAGGGATTTCATATTGAAATATTGAAAATTGTATGAAAAAATTGTGTTACCCCTTTGTGGAGAAATATATAACTCTTATTTAAAAAAAAATGAAGAAAAAAATGAAGAAAAAAACGATTGATTAAGCAATATTGATTAAAACCTTCGTAATTAGAAATTATGTAAAAGACAATTCAAACGATTTCACTAAATAATTATTTAACAAGTTTAATTTTATTTTGTAGTCATTTCTGCACGTGTCTTTTTGCTTAATATATTTTTAGGATCCTAATTTCAAGCAAAAACGCACTTGTATTTGTTTAAATATTAAAACACGAAAAGTTTCATTGATATATTTGAGCGGAACAATTCTCAAAATATTCTATCTGCGTGCTGGTTTGAATAAAATATTTCTCACGATACATAATCTTGCAATTTTTGCTTTATTTGAAGAAGAAAATTGAATGACCCAACATTATTGCTTATCTTTTTTGAAGTTCATATACTATTTCAACTCTTTCGCTTTCAAAACATTTTTGCAGAATTTTCTTTTAGTTCTTTTTAGCACAAACTATTATGTTTGAATTTATCTTCCATACTGTTGTGATGCGACGATATATTTTAAAAGTGTAAACCAATCCGGGTTTTTTTTAGAAAAGGTTTTATAAAAAAGAGCTGATGCGTGCGCCATATGACTTCCTTGAAATACACTAAATATAATATACCTTTTAAAGAACTTAAAAAAAAGGCTGCCGGTATCATACGCGCACGTTACAAGTTATAGTTCCTAATTTCATTAAGTAGATTTTTAGTTCACTTTTATTTCTCTACAAATACATAGTAAAGCAAATATAGGTAAGGGGCGTTTCGAGGGGGAGGGGGTTCAAGAAAGTGTGACAGTTTGTGACAAGGTGAGGAGAGGGGGTAACAAGAAGTGTGACATCGTACATTTTGATTTCCATAAAAACATTTATAGAAATCAAATGTCAGAATATCAATAAGCAAATTAAACTTATTTTATGCTAATGTAATATAGCATGACATGTGACAAAAATGTTGTTGTATGTTGAAGTGTGACAGTCAATTTCGCGCTAAATTTTAGAGGCCTTTTTTCCTCTTTATTCGTCCAAGAACAATATTGAGGCAAAAGTCCATTTTTCTTTTTGCACAAACATAACATAAATATGATAAATAAATTGAATTGAGTTGAAAAATAAGTAAAATATAATTTTTGAAGAAGAAGAAAGGATTTGTAGAAAAATGAATAAGTATTTGATAAATAAGAGAGAATAAAAGAAAGGAATTTAATTTTGTGAATTTCGATAAAAGAATTTATGAACATTCTTGTAATGTGAAAATTAAAACAAGACTTTTACGAAACAATTTGTGATGTGACTTTTGAAAAAAGAATTTTTTGAAGCACTTTGTAATGGAAATTTTGAAGAAAGAATTTTATGAAGCAATTCTGTAATGAGCGGTTTGAAAAGAGAATTTTATCAAACACTTGCTGATTTGAATTTTGAAGAAAAAAAAAAGAGAGAAAGAATTTAATCAAAAATTTTGAAATGTGAGTTTTTTGAAAAAAGAATTCTGTAAAATATTTTGTAATGAGAATTTAGGTATTATGTGGAATGTTTAATATCATTTATATGTGAAATGTAGAATTTTTTGGGTTGTGAATTTTTACCAAGCATTTGAATTATTTTGGGATATATTTTCATTACGTTTTTATTGTACTTTTTTTTTTCATTGTATTGTGATGCTCTCGGTCACGTGATGCTGTTGGCCCTTATTTTTTTTTGTTCCGAATTTTCTCCCTTTACCTACCTCCTATGTCCGCCAATGCATGCATTGGTGGTCTGCCTCTTCTTGGACGTGGGGCATTAAAAATAAATATTTTTTTCAAACCCTTATTTAAATTCAGTTTCGCTTTTGAAACATAAAACTTTTTTACGTTCCCTTGCCGGTTCCTTTTTTCTAACCCGGGAAAGAATTATAGTATAATGTGAGCTAAAAAAAGTTTTTTCAGAGAATCGGACCAATCAAAAAATCGGTGCTTTATCATGTGACCAGATAACTCAAAGATTACAAAAAGACAGTTTCGCAGAAATCTCTGGGGATTCACGATGTAAATATTCTTTTATAAACCTTTATGTTGGTGTTTGTCTTTGTGTTGTTTTGAATGTGTATTTCCTATGATGAAACTGAAATAACCAACGATTAAATGTACTCTGGTAACGACTTTTCAACGATGGCTTCATCGACGGACATTCCATTAAAATAATGTGTTGGTGTACCTGTTATGTTACATATATATATATATACATATATATATATATATATATATATATATATATATATATTTCTATACTCTAGCATTTCTCCTATGTCAATTTTCACTCATATTTTAAACTGCCAGAAATTTTGTTTCAATTTATGATTTATGACTTAAGTTAAAAACACTTTATGCAACTGATAAAATGTTGCGGTTCGAATACTACATATTTCCATGCAAAATGCTAAAGTTATTCGCGTCGTTAGATAAACTTACTCTCTGTAGCCATATCCATGAGGTTTATTTTATCTAAAAGTTACATTCCAAAAAAAAAATATATATATATAAACCACTCTGTCTCATGTTTACTTTTTAAATTTCAAATTTTTATCGGATATCAGTTGAATACAGGAGTTGAATGTTGAACTTCAGACAGAATTTAAAATTCAGAAGAAAAAAATAACGGAATATTCTGGCTTGAGAATATAGCTGAAGATATATTTGACTCAAAAATGTTACAGAAACCGACTCAGAAGAAAAGAATAACATGCTGTGTAAGGAATTTAAAATTACACTTTTTGTACGTGTATATATATATATATATATATATATATATATATATATATATTCTAAACTGTATTTTTTCAACTTGTTTAAATTAGAAAATAAACACTACTAAAATATATATCTCGTTCATTACTTCATTAATAACAAGCTGCTTTTATCAAAATGGAAAGTTTCTCCTTTTGACTAAATATTCTTCATGAATCTAAATAATATTCATAAACCTAATTTTAAAAATATTTTCATTAGCATCTTGCTTTTCATGATCTTTGTCAAAATATATTAAAATGATGTTTCTAATTATAGATTTTCCCAGGTAAGCCCATCTACCCGATGAGTGTTCTTTTGCCTCTTAGAACAATCATGTAAAAAAGTCCGATAAAGAATTGAAAGTAGTTTTAAAATAACAAGAACAGTTTAATGTTACATGTTAACTGCACATTTGGCAGTTATACTCTTCATTCTATGTTGCCAACAAAAGATTCAAAATTCACAAACATAAAACATAAATAAATTAGCAAAAACATGACGTATTTTAAAATCTAAAATATTTCAGGAACCGAATTGCAACAAAGAATGTTTACTTATTACTGAAAATAATAATCTAAATCCAATAATAGAGATTAAGTAATAAATAAGATGTAATTGTCACAATCAAAAAATAAATCAGCTGTCTTCATTTACTAATTGAACCCTTCTCGATCCGCATCCAGCTCGACCCCGCACAATTATCTCCTCTTCATTACATTTATGCAGTTTACGTTTCATTCCTAACCATATTTTAATGTCATGTGAGTAGATGCGAATAATTTTACTTGGCGCTTTTTGGCGACCACATAAAACCTCGTGTTATTTTCTTCTCGTTCTAGTTCGTTTAGAATACTTTATTTCTTCCGAATGATATGTACCAGTTTATGAATTTAATTGCTTTCAACAAACAAAGAAGCACACATTCTGATTCGCGTAATAAATAAACGCACCTGCAAAGCGAACTTCCCTAAACCTCGAATGGATTCATTCTTTTCTGCCATGCGCAGAAACGTCTAAATGTCAAAAATTCAATGGTCAAACTGTATTCAGTCATTAACTGCACCAAATAATTCGATGTGATTTAATATTTCAGCATTAAAGATTTCAGGTACGTGAAATTTAACCTAAATGGGGGGAATAATATTAGAAAAAAATCAAAAATGAAAAAAAAAAGAATATCTTCAATTCTTGTTCAAAGTTTTATCAAATTAGATAGAAGAAAATAAAGTCTTGCAATATTACAGTTCTTACAAGATTTTTAGCATACCGTCTAGTAAAATATCAGAATAGAAAAAGGATTGCACTAACTTAATGCAATATCCGCGTTGCTAAAAGTAGGTTTTCCTCTTTTAAAGTGAAGCATGCAAAGCGTAAGATCCTTCTTGCAGAGTCAACAAAAAAATCTCAAGCAGTGCTTGCTCACAGCTATATTTCTTTTTTGCATCAATTTAAAAAGCCGCCAAACTTTCCGAATTCATTTTTAGAGCAGCATAAGTTAAAATATATGAGAATGGTGAAAACATCATTAGTGTAGTAGGATAAGTGTATGTGCTAGTTACAGTGTTACAACGGTGAAACAAAGTGCATAGAAATAAAAATAAAATGGTTCAACCAGTGGAGAGAAGTATTTGAAAAGATAATTAAAAAATCTATTTACATCATTTATGAATTATACCACTTAAATGTAAAATATTTTTTAAACGTAATCCTTCCAGAAAACGCCTACTTCCACTACTGGCCAAAACGTTCGTTTTCATTTCAAACCCCGTCCTGGGAGTGGAGATTGAGTTGGCAAGAGTTATATCCCACTGAAGTATGATACTTTACATGGAGAAACATTAACGTTGGAGAAACAGAATGCGTAAATTAGAACTGATTAGTACAAGGGAACAATTAAAAATACTTTAATGAGTGAGTTGCAATTCGACCACGATGTTCTGACCCTTGGACGCTTCTGCGCATGGCAAAAAAGGACGAATCTATTCGAGTTTTAGAGAAGTTCGCTTTGCAGGTGCGTTTATTAGCACGCGAATCAGAATGTAAACTTCTCTTTCTTGTTGAAAGCAACTAAATTTTCAAACTGGCAAATAGCATCAGTTCGTAAGAAATCAAGTATGCTAAACGAACTAAAACAAGAACAGAATACAGCACATACCTTACACCAGCAGTTTCTCCCTTGAACATGAAGGGATACTTCTTGACACTCTGCAAGTCAGAGGTCCTTTTTTCGCAATAGAAATGTATTCTTTGTGATTTTTATAATGATTGATCCCATTGTTAGAAACATCGCCCCCCCCCCCAACCACATTATTAGTAATCAAAAGCTTATTTGTTAACAAAATAACGTTCAAGTGCTGTTATGTACCATCATAAAAGTATTATTATGAATATTTTTTGAATGCAAGTGCATTTTTTCAAGTGTGTTAGCTTACAATTCCTATGGCTCACAACATTATTCATAAACTTTAGAACAGATACCAGTGTTAATTAAAAACATATCACTATTAGTTTTATCTTCGCAACTTTTTAAGACACTTTTTTTTAAGTTCTTCCAAATTTGAAAAATCTTTCATGTCAAAAAATTTATACTGAAAAAACAGGAAAGTAAGTATTTAAAACGGTGACATAATTTTTTTGAAAAGTCTTGTGATAATTAAAATTATTGATGGAACATTGCGAACAATAGTGTATTTTTTACTAACCCTGAGAAACACATATAGGATTTTATACTACTTAGAATCATGCTTTTATTTTTTTTTCTCCTTATTTTTATCCTTTTTAGCCTACTTTCCCGTAAAAGTAAAAAAAAATAATAATAAAGCATGAAAGAAGGCTTAATGGTATCGTGAAAATCTCGTTAAAAATCAAGAAAAGTCAAAAATAAGTGAAGTAATTAAATAAAGATTGAAAAATAAAAAATTTGAAAGTAGGGTATTGAGATGGAGAAAAAGTGTGTCTGTCGGTCTGTCGGTCTGTCTGTCTGTCGGTCTGTCTGCCGGTCTGTCTGTCTGTCTGTCGGTCTGTCGGTCTGTCCCCCCCTAATAACTTTTGAACGAATTGTCCGATTGGAAAAATTCTTTTTGCATTCGAAAGATCTCGACGAGGACATCTCATTTCTATATTTTACTTTTTGATTTAAACAATTTTTTGTTCAATTTTGAACAGTTCAAAAAATTTTAACATTAGCGCCTATAGGTGAAAATGAAGCAAATTATGTAAAATCTGGGTACAAGATATAAGTTCCCATGAACAAGCTCACTGGAAGAAGTTCTTGGCGTGAAATATTGATTTGAGCAATTTTTTGTTCAATTTTGAACAGTTCAAAAATTTTAACATTAGCGCCTATGGACAAAATTGAAGCAAATTCTGTAAACTCTGGGCACAAGAGCCAAGTTCCTATTGCAAGCTTATTGAAAGGAGTTCTCGGCGTGAAATATTGATTTGAACAGTTTTTGTTCATTTTTGAGCAGTTCAAAAAATTAACACAGAGCTTACGGGGAAATTTCAACCCTATATAAATCCTGATCTAACGGACCGATTTGCTTGGAACAAACTTTATCGGAAAGCTCTTATAACGTAGAACATGTAGAAATAGAAAATTTATCCAGAACTTACGAGCCTATTTTGCTATGAAATTTTTTGATTGGGATTTTCAAGGATATTTCTCAGTGACTCAATGAGTGAAATAATGAATGAATGAATAAATGAAAGAGTGAAAGAATAAATCAAGGAATAAATGAATGAGGAAAAGAATGAATGAATAAATTATTGAATAAATGAAAATATAAATAAATGAGTGAATAAATACATGAATGCGTAAATGAATGAATAAACACTTGAATGAGGTAACGAATGAATGAATAAATACGTGGCTGAATAAATGAAAGAATGAATGAGTGAGTGAATGAATATGTATTATCCGTTGAAAAGGTATATTTTCAATAATTAGAACTAAAGATAAATAAGAAAGAGAGAGAAAGAGATATCTAGATTATAAATTTGAATTTGGTGTATACGGTAAAGTAGGCTCGTATAGTTCTAGACGGAACTTCTTGTTTGTTTTCTATTTTTTATTTTTTATTTTTAATTATTTCTTAATTAACTCTTTTCTTTTTAAATTAATTTTCCTTTTCATTTTTTTTTCTTTACCTGACTTTATTATTTTTTTATTTTGTTTATTATTCTATGTATTTTTTATTTACAGCCAAAACCGCTTATCGGTTGAAAGATTATACCGCTTAATGTAATAAATTTGTAATGTACCAAACTATAGTACGAGTAGTATATTGTTTCTGCGATCCCGGATAATGGAATATAACGCTTATTAGAGCAATACTTCGTGTCAACTCGGCTATTCCATTAAGCGGGTTCGACTGTATTCATTTATTTTCTTTTATAAAAGCTCTTTTGATGTCGCATTCCAAACAGTAGTTATTCACCTCAAATCCCATTTTTTAAAACAACTGCAACAACAAAATAACCTGATGTTTCCTAAGCAACTGACCTTAAAACCTATTACAAATATACTAGTGTCTGACAATAGTTACCTAAAAACCAGTTTCTATAAGTCATTTATATATTAGCGTACATTCGACAAAATCTTTCAATCAAAATACAAATCCTGCCTATAGAATTTCTGACGTTTGATATTTTTATTTATCTCATTACGTATTTACAACTTTCTGATTACCAGTTTTTCTCCCTTTCGTTGTGCGATGTACTGCTTACACGTGCGATTAACTGAATATTAGATACTTGAACATAAGTGCGATGCGATTCGTTATTATTGATCTCAGAGCTGCTGATTCAGTTTCGAGATATTTAATGGATTTTTGATAGCCTCTCATATTGATGCTGAATAATAAATCACGATGCTGTCTCATCATCATTAACTTTGAAGTTGAAGTACATTTTCGAACACGGCAAAATTGCTTTTGGAATGACTTTGAAGGCGAAGAATCATTTTACGCGTAAGGTCTTGAACTCTGAGTGTACCAATAACATCTAACTTATTTCAATAGACACATAAGAACTTTTTTATTTTTTGAAACTGAAATGTGTGTGTTTTGAATTTTTATTTTTATTAGAAATAAATGATATCGCATGAAAAAAGAGGGGGGAATATACCAGTATTGCTTAGTACCAACACAGTATTTTTTTGCAAAATTCTCAGAAAAATTCTGTGTATTTATATCTTGCTAAAAAATTAATTTTAAGCTTGTTTTTATAAAATGTTACTTCTTATTAAATGAGGGAAATACAAAAGTATATTAAAATTCTTTTAAAAGGAATGGAAACCAAAGAACTTAAAAGAAATCAAATATTTGTCTATCCTATCGGTGCTACTAACTTTATAACCGTACATAGGGACTAAAATAAAGAACTGTTTTTTATTTCACAATTGTAGCATCGTTTACATAAAAAGATGCGACAAATGTCGCTCCTAATGCAATTATACCGATTTAGCATTGGTTAGCGGAGCGAGCTAGCCGAGCCCATAGTCCTGATTCCTGATTTAGAGGTAAAATTTAATTATAATTCTTTACAACACTCTCTTAACATGTTACGCTCCATTAAGAAAATGATAATACTAAGAAAATGACAATATATAATATTCAACTTACAATGATGAGCCGGCAGGGTGGCGTAGTGGTAAGGCATTGGTCTCGTACGGCCAAGTTCGCAGGATCAAACTTGTCCAAAGTCGGTGGATTTTCAAGATACAGAATATCGTCAGCGCCCATGTCGTATGATTATACGGCATGTTAAAGATCCTTTGAGCATCAGTTTGGCTTGATTAGTCTTGGCTAAATTAAATTCCTAGTGCAGTTTTGTATCATTTAGAGCTTAGAGCCCTCTAAGGGGAAACTGAGAGTCAAAATTCTCAAGTGGTAATGGCATCCGCCAATAGTGGAGCTACTTGTGAAAATGGTTGCCGGTTTCCGGGGAATGCACTAAGTCTGCAAAGGTTAGCGACCATACGCAGTCCCATTAGAAAGAACTTGCAATTATGTTGCAAGTTGAGAAAATAACATTAAGTATACATTAAGGCGTAGCCTTACAAAATACATAATTTGACAACGTAGTTCTACGTGACAAACCGTTTATTCCTACCTAGCTCGTCTTTTTTTTTTTTTTTTTTTTTTGGTTTCTACGCACAGCTAACGCTCTCCTCGTGTACGATCGCGCTCGTAATACAGACTTCTATTTGTCAGCTGAACAAAGCCAAAACCAAAATCACCATTACAGTATTTTTATAAATACCTCAAATCTATAATAACTGCACTTAACCCGCCATTGAACCCATAAAAACCCGCCATTGTGAGTTTTTCTCTAAAAGCGCGTTTGTTACCTGCTTAGTATCCAATAAGAATGTCAGAAAAGTGCTTTTAACTTTCTAAATGCAAAAACAAGTTACTCATTTTTTGTTATCGTACCACTGGATGTAATTGAAATATATGCGCTTTTTTTTTAATGCCAATATCGAACACTTTTAGTGCATTCAAATTCCATTTGTCATTGCAATTATTTCTCAATTCATAAAAACACGTCACATTTGTGTGTTTTAATAAATTGTTGCTAAGTGGTATAATTTGCTCCCAAGTTTGCCTTCCAAGAGAACCAACTAGAAATTCTTCAAAAAAATCGAAACTAAAAACAATGCTGTGCAATCTCGAAGTAACAATTAGCCACTCCTATAAAATAAAAAGAAAAACCCATCAGAGAAACGAAATTCTTCTTTGTATAAGGTTTAATAACTAACCTTTTCAAAAGAACAAAAACACGTTCTAACTAATTAGTAGCCTTTCTAAATGCGGTGTTTTAGTAGCAAAAGCCGGTTGTACTGCGGTTTTTTTTTTTTTTTTTTTTCATTTGAAATAAAAATAAACTGTTCTTCGCGCTTTCAAAGTAATAGCATTATAAATCAAAAAATTCCTTACTCAAGTTTTATTTACAAAGTAAAAATAATATTTCACATGTGCCCAAAAAAGGAATATCGCACGAAAAAATATGTATTCGAATCTTTGTATTGCATTTCTTGCAAAATATCAAAACTTTATTTCACACTAAATGCAAATAATTGAAACTGAATCACTATCACTGTTTTTAATTTATCCTTAGTAAAATGATTACTTAATAATTTAACTTTTGAAAACTGGAAATCAAATGAGGCAAATAAGTTAAATTTTTATAAGGCTTTGATATCTACGATTTATTCAAACCAAAGGTTTTTTTATTTGGATTTAAACTGACCTTATTTCCCAAAGCATTTTTATCAGCATTAGAAATAATTCTTATATATACAGAAAAAGTTTTAGGGTGAAAATTAAAAAACTCCCCATTTGTTTATTTATTTCTATTTCCATTTAACAGTTCAATGCTTCTTTTAGTGATCCAATAAGAACATCAAATATATGTGCAGGTATTACGTTTGTATTTATCGTTCGTAAATATAAATGTCATAATTTATGTAACAATATTTTAGCAACAGATAATTTATTTAACAGATGCAGTATAGATGTTTTCAAATATAAGTCGGTAGGTTCTTACTAAATGTAGAAGTGATTTGACATATCAGGATGGGTTTTTTTATTGTTACTATCTTATTTATTTATTTATATTTCCCTTTTTTTTTTCTTTTTATAAATTGTGCGCTGATGCTCTCAGATTAAATGTAGAAAGGACGCCAAGAATCATTCTTAGAAACAGACCGCATTGAGCATTCCGTCTAAATGCTGTACTTTTCAGCCAGAATTGGCAAAATATTTACAATCCAGAAATCAGGGCCAACAAGGGGGTGTTGGAACGCTCACTTAATAGGAAAAACTTCTATAGCGCCATAATGTTCCGGTTTTTAAGCACTCAACGCCGTTTACTTTTGTGTAGGACTTCGGCCGCCCAGAAATGCAGCGCCCAAAATTACGCTAGCCCACAAATACACATACACAGCAAAATTTTCACTTGAACGAAGTCGTGGGAACAGCTAGTTACAAATAAACAAATTCGAAATTTAAAGAAATAGCTTCGTGCAGATCCCCAGAATCCAAAGTAATTTTTAACCTAATTTCAAGTTTGTATGTTCCTTGGAATTAAGGTCTTTTGCGTATCCCGTAAAGAGAAACATTATGAATTTTGGAAGCGTAACTTTTAACTCGCGCAAGAGTACATCCAACCATTTTTTCAAGCCGTCAAAAAATCATGTATATACCTATAAATAATTATTAGGTTTACAAGGAACTCATGTGGTGTGCGCATCAGATTTTTTTGTTTATTATATTACGTTCTCAATCAATTACTCTACAATGGATACCTTCACATGTAAGTGTTTTTGGAAATGAGATTGCTGATGGGCTGGCGCGTGAGGGGAGCCGTGGGGTTTCTCCCCATAATGGATGCCTCAACTTCTCAGAAATTTCAACGCGAGTTAAACGAGACACAAGTTATACCTGGAGACGGGCCCCAGCCCACGAGTGGTACGAAGGTGTCCGCCCTGGTGCTGCTTTACTTAGGGAAAGCAATAGACGTGATCAAACAGCACTTGCCAGGTTGCCCCAGGGACATACCCGAGCACAACGACACGTATCTGGTCTTAAAGTCGATTCTTTCTGTCCAAAATGCAATGTGTATCAGGCTAATCCTGCCTATGTTTCGTCTTGATGTGTTAAGTTCCAGTTGTTCTCCAATCCTTCTGCTGTTTTGGAGGGTGTAAAAACGCACAGGCTTATGGACTTGGTCTAGATGTTATTATCTACCAAGTGGGATAAGAAACAACACGTTCCTTCCATACATTTGATATAAATCTAGTACAATTTCAGATTTTCGTCAGTCGAAACGCATTCGTCAGTCGGTGCATTCGCACCCAGAGTAACAGAAACAGGGCACAGAGCATAGAGTTGACACAGAGGCAAAATCTTTCACCACGCAACATTTGTTCTTGCTGATTTAATAATCAAGCACTCGTGCTGACTGATTGTCATTTTTTTTGGCTTTATTGAAAGTGACTTTCACACAAAAGACAACGATTTGCTTATTACGCTATGAATCAGATGAACTCTTAAAAATCACGTTCTTACAAATGAGCAAACTTAAATATGCCTTCTTATTTTATTTTTTTGACTTAAAAATGAGCAAGCGCCGTTCACAGTTTTAAGTTCCGATGCTAACTTAGAAATTGTTGCAGAAAGGGAGGTATTGCAGAAATAAATTGAAAATTTATATAGCAACTTTAAGTTCATATTAAATACAGGGTTTATTTTTAACGATAGAACAATAGTATTTGTATCAACATTAAGGCACTATTTACCGCAGGAGACGTCAGAACGGTTCAAGAACTTGAGTAGTCTGTTAGTCTCAAGCAAGAATACTAGATAAATAATTCGTCGCATTCGGATTGGACGCAGTAAAATTAGAAAGCAAAATGGATAATTAACGCTCTTCTTCATTGGGATATAAAGAAATTTTGCACCGAAGTACTTTAGCATCCGCAGTTGGTACGTTTGGAAGCTATATAATTAAATTTCCCGTTTCTGCTTATTGTCCTCCTGGCGCAGCGGTAGAGATTCGGGACAGCGTCTGGATAGTCCACGTTCAATCCCCAGTGGGATAACTGCTGCTTTTTTTTAGTGGTCTCAAAAATGAGATCATACCGGATACTTTTTGTGAAAATGGTTACTTAAAAAAGAGCTCGGTTTTTCAAATCTATGTCATTTTGACTCGGAGCTATTCCGAGAACATGATGTTCTTGAAAATAAACCATTTTATCACAATAACAAGAATTCTGATTGACCAGTATGCATCCTTGTTGTTAGTTTCATAACCATAGCAACAGTCTGTTGATGTGCAGATAGTTTTAGTATACTTTTCTCTACCAGACCCTTACCTGTTAACCGAGGCCTTAGGATTGCTTACGCACGGGGAGAGGTAGTGGGGTCTACGGATTTTACATGCACATATCCCCAAGTATAGGCACATATCCCCAAGGTGGTCCTAAGTATACACAGTGGGTATCGAACGCGCGACCTTCCAGATGGAAGTCCGACGTGCTAACCACTAGGCTACCACGGCCCTAGTTTTAGTATACTAAGATAAAGAAAATTTCCATAGTTCATAATAAATATTAAGTGATAAATAGGATTTTTAAACACATTATATAACGTTTTCCATGTAAAAAGTATAAAATCTAAGTATTCAGGCAATAAAACAATTCGGAAAAAAATCATAATAATTTGTGGAGATAAGAGAATAACTGCTTTTACATTGTTAGTAACTTCTTAAATTATTTCCCATCAGATCCGAAAATGTATAAATTAATTTCATTATAAGTAAAAACACAGAAGCAAAAACTTTCGTTTCCTTTGGGTTTAAATTTCATAATTAAGATAAACCATTAAAAATGAGATGAGTTTTTCTGCAAAACAACTGTTTCTTTTTCTGAAATTATATCACATTTCTTTTCTTAATACCTGCCTTGAATATTCAGCTGTTTGCATAAGAATAGCATTTATGTTAATGGGAAGCATTTGTCTTTCTTGCTATTTTAAGCAGAACAATATGCTTGCTTTATGCATAAATTATGATCAAATTATCTCTTGCCTGTTGCTATTCTTCAGTTGAAGTCCCCTTCATTTGTTTTTCGGTGAATTGTTTTTAAATCAGTGCGTAGCATTTCTCTGTAGTTACATAAAAAAAAGTATAGACGCTGCGAATAACATTTCAATTTATTCAGCATTTTTCTTTTTAGTTCTACCTTTGTGAATTATTTATCTTCTGTGGTTAATATTTTGAATCTCTTCACAAAGTAAATGTCAAAGTTCAGTTGAAATAGTTACATTAGGTAATATATTTGTATTATTGATTCAAATCTAACATTTGCCACATTTAGAAACTCTTTACTGATTGGGGGATTATGTTGTTCTTGAACAAGGCTGACTGGGCAAGTCTTTTGTTTCGTTACAATGTGATTATCCTTCAACCAAAGTTGCCAAAAGCAAAAAATTTACACGTAAAAAAACTTCACTTTTCTTCTTTCAGACTACCTTTTTATTGTGTATTTATAATGCTATTTTAGAAAGGAATCGCAAAATTTGGAAAGCTTTCATGCTTCCAAAAAGGTTCTGTTTTTGCAGCTTCGTTTTATCACCGAATTGACATTTTTGCGCTAACATACTTTGTTAGTTACTTAAAGTGTAAACAAAAAAAAAATGTTAAACGTACCATTTCTATTTCGAAAAAACATCAGAAATGATAACTCTAAGATTCCATAATTTTTTATTTCATCATCATAAAAAATATCAATCCAAACATCTGGTACAGAATAGCATTTACGCTAGAAAATTATATATTATAGCAAAGAACAAATAATTAAATCTCTAAGATCTCTTAATGTAGTTTTATTAAATAATTGCTTAATTTTATCCTTAAATATTATGATCGAAATAATAAAATTAATTATAATTCAACATTCTTACGGAACCTAAATTTTTAAAAAAGATATTCTAAAATAACCTAACTAAGGTTGTATACATAATAAACTGCCCATTAACAAGATAATTTTCTTGTCGAAAGCTAATTTGTGATTATACTAATAATAGATAATAATAAGTACACTAACTAATTAGCCTTTTCAGGTAACAAACAGATTCCGAATTTAATATTTATTATCTTTTGATTTATTTTTTACTTAATGCGGAATTTTACAACTGTTTCTTTTGTCGTCTTTGACATAAATGTTACTTTTTAATTATCCTGCCAAACATATTAACTTTGTATAAGAAAAGATGTTTTCAATACGAATCTAACTTTTTTATATAATTAACGACCCGAAGCCCCTTATACCTAAGCACAATCCTCAGGTTAAGAAACGATGCATCGGAGCATTAAATTTTCATTCATGTTTCTTAAGTTTTTAAAGAGTTTTTATAAAAATGCATTATGTTTGCCTAAAATCAAATAAATAAGGAAAGAAAGAGTTTGACTTCTTAGGATTATCCTTATACAAAGTAAAAAAAAATTCATCGAAAACACTAAAATGTCTTTTAAATCATTTATCTGGAGTCAAATGTAAAATTACAGAGAACTATAAAAAAGGGAACTCTAAAGTCTTTCGACATGGAAATTATAGAATGAAAAACAGAGACTCCGTAAATTATCAGCGGCAGATGATAGGTCGCAGCAGTAGCGCTATCTGTGAGTATGCTGAATAATTAATTTTCGTTCAGAAAGTCGAAGAAGAACTTAGTTAAAATCACGTTGTTGTGATTCCTATGCGTTAGGCCGCTCTTTTCAAAGTTGCCACCGGAGTTGGGAGGACTGCAATTACTATGGGCACCAACAATGTATTAAAAATTTAATGAAAAATTTTAAACTGGTAAATACAGATTTCAAGTTGTTTATTTGTACGTAATTTACCAAACCTTTCACTAGTTGTACAGAGTGCGGAAATGCAAGAATTTTATAGAGAAACTTTTATCAAGAAACTTCATTATTTGATTTCAAACAAGCTTTTCGTCAGTTTACAGAAGCACTCCGTTTCCCTGCTGTAATTTTTACAATGTACTTTAGTGGAAGTCTGACAGCAAAAGTTGACTTTTCTCAACTGTAACATAGATGAATCGTTGAAGATAAATCGCAAATGGGTAAAAAATGTCGAAAAATGTTGCTATAAAGTAAGAAATAGCTATGTGTTACAAAAACTGCCTATTTCATTAGATATAATTTTTTATTGTTGTAAAATTAAGTCAAAACGTTACGGATTCAATGTAAACTATCATGATTTATAAAAATAATAAAACAATGTATTTTCTAAATAATATTATGATATAATATTTTTGCAAGATATATTTATAATATTTCTAATGTTACTTGAATATAAGTTTTCAACATAAATCACACATTTACTTTTCTTGAAATCTTACAAGTAATGCATTTTACAATAAACAAATTGGGGCAATAATTCGTGCGAGTAAAAAAATTTTTTTTTTTTTTTGACATTCATTTATTTAATATTTGTATTATTATTTTATTTTCGTATTTTAAAAACTGATTTTATACAAATTATATAATGCTCAAGTACTTTACCCTAATTATGGAATAAGCAAGTATTTCATCTTTATTATATTTTCCTACTTTATTCCATTTTCTCCTATAAAAATATTTTTCAAGAATAAAACCCTTTTGCAACACATTTGTCTGTTCAGCTATTTCCACTCTGATCCCTTTTGAAAATATAAACAAGCAAACACATTTATTTAAACTTCGCTGCCAAAGAAACCTCAACCATTAAGTTTCAAAATGTCCCAAGTCGCAGAATCGCTTTTCCTCCTTCGGCAAATTCCCCCTTAAATCCCAACCAGAAGAGTTAGATAATCCCTCCTCAATAAGTTACCTCTACCGCTACCCCAACAAAAATAACCATTTCCCTGCCTCATAACCTCTTTTACTCTGAATTCAAAAGAAAAGCAAAAGGTTTCCCTTCACTTCTTCTCATTTTTTTTTATTTGGCAGACGATCGACTGGTCCGGTTGAAAGAAATAAAAAATTAAAAGGCAGCAAAAGTTCCAATCCAACAACATCTCATTGAAGAGCTCGACAAGAGAGAAGAGGACAAACTAACGGGGTTTCTTTTCCCCTACTCCCACAACGACATCTACCTCGAAACTTTTTTCTTCTTCCGTCGCTTTTTCTCCGGGTTTTTTTCTGTGACTCTCTCTTTCAGTTTTTCTTCCAGGTGAATCAAGAGGCCTCGTCTCTCGCTGGGATGTGCAGAAGGTTGGGAATTGTGGGATGAGGCAGGAGTGTGTAAGGAGTAGTAGCTCTGAATTTTCGGTCTTTTAGAAGAGCTATGGATGGAGCGACAACCAGATACTCTTGGCTTCGAGTTTCCGTTATTTTCCTCATCATTTTACCGGGTAAGAATTATTTACAAACACTCTTGTGTGAAATACATTTCTGTTATTGCTTGTATTTGCATTTCCTCTTCTCCGATACACAATTAAAACCGCATGGTTTTGTTTATGTAGTCGGCTCTGAAAATTAAACCTTTACAATTACATTTTAAATTAAAAACTACAAAATATGAAATTAAGTACATAAAATGGAATTTATTCACAAAAGGTTTAATACTAATTTGTGTACATAATTAAATTTTAATGATTCGGCAGACTCGAGAAATTAGCGAAAAAGTACTATTGAAAAGAATTTTGTCTTTATTTGATTTTACTTTTAAAACACAATGAAAATTAATGCGATAGAAGTTATTTAAGGGTATGCATACAGTATATATATTTTTTAATATATTTTTTAAATTCTAAACCATCTTGCGACTAAAAGTAACAACAAATGGCAATTTTATTATTTATACTTCTTATAGTTCATAATGTTTAATGTGCATTTTATAAACTCTGAAAAACTAACTCTCGAACTGAGAAATAAAAGAAAATTTAATCGCTAAAATACTTTAAAAAATTTTAATATCATTTAACGTTGATTATATTTACAAATGTTTAAAGTGTGCTTTACCTGAACTATTTTGTGAAAGAAATTTGAACTTATATGTTAACGGATTTTTAAAATAAAAGTAAAATATTTTAAAACAAATGATTTTTTGAAAGCGAAAAGTGCAGAGTGAAAATTGTTAGACATCGTAAGAGCTCTCTTATTACGACGTTAGCTCCAATGACGGTTAAGCAAAGTTTATAGTTAGCATTATTTTAGATATGTATGAGATTAATGTATGAATTATCAAATAAATGTTTTGACTGATGCCCCCTACAATCATGAATTGAATGGATTGGTTTCATATATTATATGCTGTAGAAGACAACGTTTTGATTTTTATTTTGACTACGTATTATCTTAATTGGTACTTTCTAAGGACAAAATGTTCTTTTTTGACATTGTGTTCCTACTTTTATGAGTAACAATTTATATTTTTACGAGCACTTCTTTTATGGTCGATTTTCGTAACTCTTGTTTTTTTTTTTTTATTTAAGATCGAACTTACGTTCGTTACATCTGTGTTGCAAGTAATACAACTAGGTTTATAAGAATTTCATTTTATTTTAGCAGCTGTTAAGCACATGTTTCGTATTCTTTTTTTATTTTTATGCTACCATAAAAAATAGAATAATAAATAGTTAAATAATAAATAATTTAAATAGATTAAGTATGCTTTGTAATTTATTTGAGTACCAATTTATAAGTAATTGTTTACTAAAATCTTAATTTTGTACTTCAAGATTCATTTGTTTTTAAATAGCAAGACTGCGTGCTTATTTTTTTTTCACTCGATTGATATAGGTATTTACATACTAGATCATCGGAATAGACTTTGGAGCAGAATTTTTTTATTAAAAACAATGTCGACTAGATTTATCTAGAGCGTTTCCATTGGAATAGACATAAGCATGTATTCTGTTAAATTTAGATATTAGTTTTCTTCTTTACACACAGTTTTTTATATACACGAATTTGTAATCCATAATATAACTTTCAAATGCATTTATTTCCCTAAAATAACAAGAAAATATTTTTTAAATCGATAAGGCAGTGCGCAAATGTGGTTTTTAACATATATGCAAAAAAAAAAAAGGGAAGGAGATTAATTGAAAGATAACTAGCCTAAGTGTTTAATAATAATTAATACCTTTAGTTTTTAAACCAGTATTATAGTGTTTGTAAACTGCACTTATTAGCTCAGTTTATAAATATTAATACACAATTTGTAAGCACAGAAAATCACTCGGAACTTAAAAGTTTTTAAAAATATCACCGTTGAACCTTTGAACCTTTTCCCTGAAACTTTTGAACCCTGAATGAAACCTTTTTCAACATTATTTAAACTTAATCCTATTGACATAAGTTTTTTGCATGCTTTATATGAACTATTTTGTGGGGAAAATGTGAGCATATATTTTAACCATTTTGATAAGAAAAGTAAAATTTTTAACTGAGTGATTTTGCGAAAGCAATGAACAAAAAAATAGCAAATTAGTAAATGTGAATTAACTAGCAAACGAGAAAAAATATAGTTGAGAGACATGATAAAAGCTATCTTTTTATCGCGTTAACTCTAGTGTCAATTAAGAGAAATAATTTGTATATGTTACATATCTTTTCCTTTAAGGTATTTATATGGTAGTTTATTAAATAAGCTTTTTGTGTAATACCTCCTAAAATAATGGATTGAATGGATAGTTTCATGTATGTCTTCTCATACCATTTTTTTTAAACATTGTGTTCATTTAAAGCACAAATGAGCAAAAAAATGCAGACATATGTTTCGGGATTGCTTGGAATCCCTTTATTGTTGGAATTCCACCCACTCTTTTGACTTCAATTCTGGTAAAATTATTCAAAAATGTTCTTCCCCTTTAGAGCTTGACTTTTGGGAAGCTTATCATATTAACAGGAATAGTTCTAATTTGGTTAATGATTCTTCCTCAACTCCTTATTTCTCACAGGTCTGGCATAAATTTCTTTAATTTGTTGTTTTTTCTGGTTTTCTTGTTGTTTTCCTTTTTTGTGTCAATTTTTCTCCTTCCCCCTCCCTCCCCTCCCCCTCCTTTACATGTGTACTTTGTTTTGCATTTTGTTTTGGTAGTTTCTGTACTTATTTTTATTTCAATTTTATTCTTTGTATTTTATTTTATTATTTTTGCAATTTTTATGCATGCTGTCGTCTTTTTTTGCTTTATTTTTATTGTTATTCCTTTTTACTTCCTGTACTTTCAACTGGATTCGTTTGTTGCTCTCTTATTGGTGTCTTCCTGCTACTTCTACTTCCACTTCACGCTGCCTTTATTCTCATTGGTTTACAGATAATTCTTAGGCTATATAAGCTTTGTTTTTCTTGTTCTGTCTGCTTCATTTGGATGTTTTGCATCTAGAAGCTCCCTGTCGCATTGAAAAAGGGATTCCAAGCAATCCCGAAACATATGTCTGCATTTTTTTGCTCATTTGTGCTTTAAATTAACGTGTAATTTTATTATTATTGTTTTCTTGCACAAAGTTAAATTATTTTTATTGTGTTCATATTTTTATGCGTAAAACTTCACATATATGTGCTTGTTTTAGACGAGTTTTGAGCTTCCTGGATCAGTTTAACAAAATAAATTAACTGTGTACAATTACAAAATAAATTAAATCTTTGATGGCTTAATTCACATTTTGCTTTGACTGCTTAAAGTGGGCCCTAAGTTATGGATCTCATATATTAAATTAAAGCTCATTCTACCTTCTGATAATAGGAAAACCTGGTGAGATTGCACTGTCGGAGAGATGGCGCACTTGAGTTTTTGGGAGGAAGGGGAGGTGTGAGTGCACCGCGATTTCAGGTAGTCATGCAGCCACAACAGCACAGTGTCTACCTGAATTAATAAGTTTTATCTCCAAAATGTATGTCACAAAGTCTCTTTTTTTGCCAAATGTAAGGGCTTGAATTTTCATTACTATTCCTCTGATTTTCATTGTCAGTAGTGCAAGATACTTTTTTAGCAAGCGCTTTTTAAACTATTTTGACAATTTTTTGCTGTTATTGTTAATCCCTTAACCTACAACTACGGGCATAGCCCGTGTACGATGATCGGGCCAAACGTAAATATTACGGGCATAGCCCGTGTACGATGATCGGGTCACCACTCCCGAATGGCTCGAAGGCTGAGCGAACTTGTTTACGTTTCCGGCCCAAAATTCCCGAACGTTAATATAACTACTTATTATCGCAAGCCGACTCCAATGTGTGTCCTGTAAGGAGAGAAATGAAAAATAGCTGTCTTGGCTTTATGCCTGCTGTTGTTTAAAATTACAGCATAACAAGGAAATAGTGATGGAAATGCATTCAGAAGGAATGCAGTGTATAATATTCACCAAAAGTTTGGGAAAAAACTAACTTTAAATTCTTTTTCATCATGTTTTCTAATTGTGCGCCAACTCTATTCGCTTTATCTTATGTATAAAAAGGTCTGAAACCATAAAAATTGCCCATGTGAAAAAGAGTAGATAGGTAATCACTGAAATTGCCCTTTCCCAAATAAAGCTAAAACCATTACTTTTCTTGTGTCTTTCTTTAAGGTTAACATTATAACCTCTTAGTTTAATGCGATATTTTTGGAAATGAGTTGTATTCTCCTAGTTATTTTTATGTCCTAAATTTATTTATAACTTAACGGTACATCTGTCAAAATTTATATGCATTTATTCCGACTCCAATCGTTCCTTTCTAATACGCAAAAAAATTGTTGTGTTACTTTTTATTTTTTATTGTGTTATTTATTGAAAAACATTATCTTCTTTTAAAAATCAAACTGAGAAAAATATATTAGCAGCTTTGTAGTGTCTAATTAGCGTAATATAAAAATTCCCTGGTACGTGAATAAATATTTTTACATTTTCTCATTTCCAATTTATAACTATACGTTCCAAAAGGAAACACTAATTGTGTGTGTTGCACTGCAGAATGGTAAAAACTCTTAGTCATAGCACAGAAAGATGATGTATTTTAAGTACAAAAACAATAAATACCCTGACTAAAGAAATATGTTGATGTCAATCTTAAAAATTTGCCTTATTAGTAATGCTGTTCTCCCACGGGAAATATTTAATGAAAATTAACAATACAAATATTTACAGGAGATTTTGAGTTTTAAAAACAACTTTCATTATTGCGCTCTAATCATATCTTTCCTTAAATCTCTTAATTATACTTCGCTTAATTAAGAGAAAATATTTCCATTTTCTGAAAAAATAAAAATGAAATTAACTGAACTCAAACGCGACAATTAGGTATTGCGTAAAAGAGTTATACATCTCAAACTAGTCTAAAAGATTCACCGAAATAAATAAACAACACTTTTAAACTCATTTAAAATTCAAAACACCTCTTTTTCAAAATTTAAAAATAATCTTCACTTAGAAAAAGATATTTTGATTGATGTCATTTAAAGGATTACTTTTCTCAGATTCGCAATTTTAAATATTTTGTGAATTTCTTTAATGTAAAAGAATCGAAATTCCCGCATCTCAAAATTTACAGGTGTCAAAAATCAAAATTAATAACTGTCAAAAGTTTTATTGACAAAACCTAAAGGAAGTACATTAATAGTTATATAAATATAGATTAAAAGACTTTTTTTAAGAGTTGATGGACTGTACACTCAAATCATAATCTAGGATATATTTTCTGTTAACCATTTAAATTCCTTGTTGCAAACATCTTGAATAAACGCGGCATCGTCGTTATAAGTGATTCCTTTTCGTTGGCTATTATTTCATTTAAAAATTCATTTTCCACGTCAAGTTTAAAAAGAGAAATTCAGTATCATTTTGTTCTAAAGATACGGCACATAACATCTTGTTCCTTTATTTAGCAACAACAAAAAGAAATTAAAACTATGTTTTTTTTTAAAGCGCAACAACTTTAAGTATGTAATTCTGCAAAACACATTTAAACGGATATGAACGGTATATATATTTCCTAACACTGTCACTATCATTTTTAAAAAAGGCAGTAATGTGATGATAGTGACTTTATGCCCCTTAAAATTCATTTTTGCATCATATATTCTCATAATGATAGCCCGTCAGAGTAAAAAAAAATGTGTTTCAAAGACAAATAAAACAAGGATTTTTTTTTCATACCTCGTCTGGCAGTTACCACGTGATTCAACCGGTAATAATTAAATTCAAATCAAAAAGTTTGATCAAGTTCGCCCCTTCAAAGTTTTATACCCTCAAGTATGAATACATTATGCTCTTAAACACAGGGGAGCGGGACATTGGCCCCTTTTTGCCCCCTAAATGTCGAGCCTTCTTTTGAACATAAATGACAAAATTGAAATGATGGCTTATCGCAATAAATTCTGGAAATAGCATTAAAAACGCTCTTAAACCCTTCCGGCGATGATGGTATATAGAGTTTTAAAACGTTTTATCTGTTAGATGTAACTATAATAAAATTTATTTCTAAACATAAATAGTCCTTGAAAATATATTTCTCCTAAAAGAGTTAGGACATAATTGTTTCAATCAATATACTCTATGATTGGAATTAATTTCGTTTAACATGTAAAAAAATCGCTTCAGAACATATTTTTCTCGTACCAATCTCTAATAAATGATATTAACTATACAAATTCAAAAACACGTTTTTTCTTTTCTTAAAAAAAAATCATAGAGCATTTGTCGAAAATAACGGCAGTATACTACATTCTGGATTCACACGAGCATGCTTTACTTTCTTCGCGCATCTCACAAAAATGTAAACTCTAAAAAAGCCATCGCCAAAAGAGAAACACGTTCGCACACCTTGCCCATTCCGAACCTAATTTCATTTTTTCTTCTTTTTTCGGGCAATTCACATTTTCTCTCTTCAGAGTAATTTTCTGCATTTTCACCCTTAAGTTACGCCATAAACATTTTAATGGATATCTTTTCAAACTTTCCTCTAATATTAAGGAAATGGACCCACGTCGCTTGAATTTATTATCATTATGTCCATTAATACGATCGCGCGACGAAAGATAAAATTCATGTGCCCATAGCAGTTAGAATGTGTATATAAAAGGTACGATGAATAAGAATATTTTTATTTCTTAAGGACTGTTGCTTAATCTAAAGGAAAGTACTTCGGAATGTAAAGTAGTCATTGATGGTTTCTGTGTTCTTCGGAATTTTTATTTACGATATAAAACTTTGATGATAAATAAAGTATTTACATTTGCATTACTTCAAGTTTCTGCATGAATTTGAGAAAAGAAGAGAGAAAAGGTAATTGCTTGAAAGTTTTATAACCTTGCAATATTTTTTTATTTTATTTTTTCAACGCCTTACTCTGAATTGTTAACTTTTGCTGTATAGTACCAGGTTTTATTTCTTTATTTTTTAATTTTATTAAATTAAAAAATTAGATTTTTATAGGATATAAATCACGATTTAGCTTACTGAAAAATGTAATTGCACCATGATGTCCAAAAATAGTATTGTAATTAACTCAGACGATTTCGAATTTTCATTCAAAGAAAATATTAGTAAATTACAGATAATTCCGGTCTTTGATTTCTGAAATACTACTTTTTACCCTATTTTCAACACACAAGTTTTTTTTTACCTTTTAATACACAAAAGCAGTTTCCCTCATAAAAATGTCTAAAAATAAGTAAATAAATATACAATAAATATTTACATAAAAATGAAAGTAAGGGTCTTAGGGAGGCGTAAAAATGTGTCTGTCATTCTGTCTTTCTGCCCATTGTCTTTAATATCCTTAAAAATACAGTCCGATCGAAAAAAACATTTTTCATTCGAAAAATCTTGTCCGGGACCTCTCATTCCGCTTACTATTTTGAATTGTGCAAATTTTTCTTCGGTATTGACCATTTAAGCTCTACTGCAAAATATAAATTCTCCATAAGCCGTTATGTAACAAAAGGTTTTAACTTCGAACACATCATATTAGAAAGATCCTTTGATGTAAAATACATGTACAGGAAAAACAATTTTACCATTTGGTTATTTTAAAAATAGTTTTCAAAAATTAAACAACTTCTATGATATTGGCGCCTACAGAAGAAGTTCACCCTCTTTTACATAAGAAAATAAAAATTTACCTTTTATATAAGATAACCCAAAGAACAAGGCAACATTAATGTAATTATTTTCTAAGAACTCCTAAAGGGATTCAATTAATTCTTTATATATATATATATATATATAATGTATGTGGATGCCAAAATGAAGGATCAAATTTTAAACGTTTATTTCTTCCAAATTACAAAAGGTAGAACCATCATTCCAAAATTCGTGGACAGACAAAAGTTTAAAATTTGAACAGCCCAAATAGAAATTCCGCTTGTCGTGGTTAATATCTGAAGTACGCAAAATGGCGTGACACAACAGAAAAAAGTATTTTGTGTGCTATTAAACAGAAATGAACGTTTTGATATTTGTCTTGTAACGTATGGTGCTCATATTAAATTCATAAAAAAGAGGGGTTTTTTTTAAATTTTACTTATTTCGTTATTGTCCTCAGTAATAAAGAACTCAACAAAGTGAATAAAATCGAGTTTATTATCCAAAAAAAGAAAATAAAAATTAAAAAGATTTCTAGTTAAAAGTTCCAAAACTGAAAACAACTAAAAGCAAATATGTCTAACCTAACACCATTTTCTTTTATGTTTATTTCTTCATGTGATTTTTATATGAGCTTTGAAATGAAAAGCTGTTTGGAAAAAACAATTAAAATGAAATCTTATTAATGACTATAAAAGAGACAAAAAAAAAGAAAGAAGAAAAGAAAGAAATAAATAAAAAAGAAGAAAAAATCATGAAGTTGCAAAAAATATTGTACGGTAGTCTCTCATGTTTTGCAACTTTTATTCATTGTATTTGCACATAAAAATTATGGAGCGTTGAATGTGATTTCTGAATTCTAGTTTACAAAGGAATTAAACCGAAGAAGCTTCCTCTTTGCCACGATTTTTTAATTACATATATGTGTGTGTGTGTGTATGTGTCATGAGAATCTACCTATTTTTCCCCTCTCTCTCTTTCTCTAGTAAAAGCGTCCGAAATGAAATGTTTACTTTTTTCTTTCGAGTTTCCGATTATGATATTTAAATTAAGTACATGAAAGAGGCTTTAAAAAAAAAGTATCCACAAAAATCTGATTCTAATATGGAAAGCAAAGTAAAATTATCGAACGAATTCTACAAGCTAAATTTTCAGCATTATTCTGAATGAGATAAGTATTCTAACGTGATCATCTCAGAGCACTCACACTCAAAATTAGAAATACATAATTTTGAAACTTATGCAAAAAACTATAAACAAATTTCGGAGAATTGTCCCCCTGTGACTTTCGGAAGAAAATACCGTGGTAGTTCGCCTGCCGCAGCAAAACTTAAGAATAAATGATAATTCGTAAAAGGTTAAAAGTACAGATTAGACAAACTCTTAATTGAATTGCGCCAGGGGTTTCCATTTGGTCTAAGGCACATTTTGCTCACTGTTAATGAGCAGAACAATTACTTATTGAGGCCGTGGTAGCCTACTGGTTAGGATGTCGGGCTTCCAACCGGAAGATTGTGTGCTCGATACCCGACAAGCTGATATGCACACTTGCATATGGATACGTGCATGTAAAATCCGTAGAGCCTGAGGTCCTGAGGCAGTTCCGAGAGCACCGGAGGCTGGAGAATTTCCCTTCCCTTCACGCTTAGGTCCAAAAAGGGAGGTGGCGTCATTGTGGTGGCGCCACCTGGTGTCATCCAAAGACATAATGAGCCAAGTCGTACTTCCAATGTTGTGGTGCTCATCTTTTAACGGAAGGCGCTCCTTACTGCCTTAATTCCTGGTCACTCTGCAAAGGAGAGCTTGGATCTCCAAGTAACATTGGAAACACAACACAATTACTCATAAGTTTATTAATATTGTTATTATTATTTAACTCATAAGTTGTACCAAATATCAGATATGGTTAAACATTTTCTAGAAAGTTTTTATTAATAATTTTACCCAGAATGTGTGCGTGAGTGTTTTTTTTTTCAAATGAAGTATGATTTTTCTTTTTTATTTATTTTTTTTTTCGCTATGAAAATTCTATCTTCGAAAAATTCCAATTGCTGAAATTTAAAGCTTAATTGAATTCCCTACAGGCATTTTTAACTTAAATTTCTCGGTTTCCCTTAGCGCTATAAAAGTTCATTTATTATTAATTTCACTCTGTAGTGCATATTTTTTCGTAACTAATTCATAAAGTATCCAAACAAGAAACTAAATTGTCCTAATTTGATTAACTCACCAGTTTACTCAACCATAAGTAGAATAATATTTCCCAAGATACACGATTTTATCTTCTGTGTTGGTGCTGATTAAAAGAAACCACGATTAATAAAATTTGATCTACGTAATTTATTTAGTACTATGAACTAATAAGTAAAGTTTTCTGGAGTGCACTTAGTAAACCATTAATTATTTGCTGTAATACAAACTGAAGCCCAAAAAGATATTTTATTAGTCTGAAGTCCTTACAGGATATAAATAGTCATCCATAGTAAAGGAGACTATGCCTGTCCGTGTGTAGTATTTGTTTACCAGTTCACGATCTACAGAGAAAACCGTAGAAGCGTAGACATAACACCTTAGACGCTAAGGCTGTGCAACTCAGAGATTTTTCTTTTACCATTATAATTATCCCTATTTTTATTATTATTGTGTTCGTATATGTGTTTGCTTATTTTTTTTTCCTTATTTAAATCTTTACGTAGCTGATGTAGAGAAGAGAGAATTATTGCACATTCTGAATCCTTTCCGATTCTAATTTAATGCAAACTCTTTGTTAAATTTGCATAAATAAACACTACAAAATTTTTGCACATTAAAAACTTTTATATTATTAAAACCCAAGTTTTCTTTTCCTAAAATTTATTCAAAGGTTCTGGAAATGGAATGATAACTTAATTCCAGATTTAGCGATAGCGCAAACTATAATTTTTAAATCATTTTCTTCCCGACCTTTTCCCCCAAGCTGTAAAATTATGTGATTTATTACGTATTTTGTTTTTTTTTTTTTTTCCTTTTCGGAGAGGGGGAGAGGGGGGTATATCTATCTCTAGCAAACAACTGCAACACATCGGAAGACTAAGGATAGAAATTAAAGATGTATTTAAAAATTACGTTTCGTTTTGCTATGATTACAAATCTGAAATACTTTAATTCAGCGGTGGAGGGTTTACGACTTTTGGTTTATAGCTTATGCGGTTTATGGCCATTTAACTCTTTTTTTTTTCTTTTTTCATGTTTTAATATCAAATATTCTAATAGTTTAGTATGGTACTTTTTGCGCCTATTTTAATTACACGTCTAGGAGATGCACCCTCCCCCTCCCCGTCAAATAATGATTGAAGCACTTTGGACTCTGAATTGAAAGCACTTTGGACCCTGTCCCCTCTTGTATTTTTTCCACAAGAATAAAGTTGCTTATATGTAAGGAAATTAACTGGTCATCGGACATGGATAATTTCATATTCTTCTGGAGTAATATGATCTAAAAAGTAAAGCGAACGTTTTAAACATCGTCTCGACAGATATGCGAATACTGTTGTTGATATATCCAATACAGTGTTTTTTCTTGCACCGGCAGGGACGTTATACTTTGTTTTTCGTATTTTTCTCGTAAACTGTGGATCGTACAGGAACGCTTCTTTGGGCAGATTTTATGTGCTCCCAACGAGTAATCTAGCTGTGCAGAGTTTATGCGGTCGTTTTGGGACACCCTGTATATGTATTAATCTCAAAAAATTTATCTTCGAAGTCTGTGAGTACTTCTTGAGGCGAATGTATAATATATGATATTAATGTTGAATCACTCTTCTAAATGATCATTAATATTGCATCTGATGAGCGAGCGCAATGAGCTTGGATCCTGAAGCAATCCGAATGAAACTGCTTGATGTTACGAAGGTCGGCAAGTGGTAGTACGTTGGGTGAAATACAATATGATATGCTTAATAACAACTAGAACAATAATTTTGACAGTTTTCGTAAAAACGAACATTTTTGAAAATAACATTTTAGAGCTTAAGTGTCTATTTAAAACTACAGCAATAGCTATAAGTGATACAAAAAATATTTTACTTAAAATTTAACACTACAGTGTTTATTTAACTGTTCATAAACGCAACGATACGTTCATAATATGAAGTTGAATTTCATGCTTTCATGTAAACTTGTTCAAACGTAGCTGTGCATCATTTACATGTCTTCAAAATGTTCATATTATCAATATTTCATAAAAAACAATCAAATAAAACTTATTTTATCCCCCATTTAACGATTTTCATGTGTTTGAAAATACATTTCGTTCAATTAATTATGACACGTAAAACTTATATTATTACGCAAACACAAAACAAACTTGCTTGCGTTGATGAACCTATTGGCTTCCGAAATATTTTTCGACAAATTTTTTTAGGTAAACAATTTTGAATATTTTCTGCTTGAAAAATTTCAGTGCTAAAACAATCACATCCTTAGCACACGGTTGTATAGAGAAACTTCACGAAAAAAAAATTTCAAATTAAGTTACCATGTTTTGAAAACTTAAGAAAACTGCCTCCCGCACTAAGTCTTCTCTTTGCTTTCTCATTATTTCTACCTTTACTATGATAATACTCCCAGTATTCTATAGGATAAGAATAGCTTGCCTTCCGTGCATCCTAAAACCTTAGGCAAACAAAACTTTCTTAGAATTAGATTATGAAGTCAGAAAACTAGTTCTCTCACTTTTCACCTAAAAAAAATCATGGATTTTCTATAAGATATTTATTCAGCTGTTTTACTTTTCCTCCAGAGAATTTTCTTCGATTCTTCAAACCAATCTTTACAAACTCAACACGTTGGCCGGGGGGCTTAACTGGATTTTTTTTTAAATCTATCTCGAAAATGACTTTTTTCGTGATTTGCGAATAAACGAAATAGAGAAGCATAAGTTATTATCTCTGGTTTGGGAATAATACTTAAAATCAGTGTAAGTAATTAGTCTCACCTGTACGACAATCTTGCTAATGTATTTTTATTCAAAGAAATTATTTCACCTGCTGAATTTTTAGGAATGTTTTATTCGATTTCAATGAGCTTAAAAATAAAAGACAAAATTATTTTGAATAATTTAGGCAAAGCTAATATTAAATGAATCAGAATTTCAATTATCTTTCAGGTTAATCGATTTCTTTAACGTTCCCCCCTTCCCCCGCCTTCATATTTTTAGTGTTTAATTTATTTATTGATAACTCTTAAAAAGATTTCAGCTCTGAAACATTTTTAAAAATTACTTTCTATTCTTTAAAAAAAAACGACTTATTAATTATGTTACTTCCATTGTTTCTATCCTTATAACTACAATTAATATAAAATATACAGAACTTATCAAACCTGCTATGATGTACATAGTCATTTTTAACCTTTTATTTGCGCCCTTAACGTTGCTTTTACTCATGTTGAATATACAGGATGGGGCAGACGTAAAAACGGTTTTGAAAGGGTATAAGAAAACTAATACAATTTGAGACTTAAAACATTTCTTTATTTTGATCTGTATATACTTAACAAACTGCTATAAACAAAAAGAATAAACATTTTAAATTATGAATAATCCCTTACTTTGTTTTTTAATCATACAGATTAAAAAATTAGAAGATAAAATTATTCCATTCAAATTAAATAAAAAAAAGTTTTGCACATAATTGCTTGCATTTAAAAGTTTGCTGTAATGACGTTTCAGATTTTGGTTTAAAATTTTTTCAACAAAACTTATACAGCCAATTTAACATATTGATATCATTTTTGTTCTAACAAGCCTTCATACTCAAAAATTTTGATGCTCTTACGTAAGTACTATTATTTTCCATTTCTCTTATTCTTATTCATTTCTTTTCAATGCATAAGAACTTTTTACAATGTTTGCATTCATGGACTAAATCTTCAACAAAATAAGGGATTTTCAGTGATTTAAAATGTTTATTTCTTTTGTTTATGGTAGCAAAGTTTCAAAAGTTAGCATATGTTTTCTTCTTATTAAAAAAAATGTTTTTATTTAACCGAATCCATTCAATAAAACTTAAATTAAATTTTACATTGCCCATAATTGCGAAATATTATGAAGAATTAACGTCCTTTCGTTATTTCTCATTAAACTCCAAATCCAATCTTTTCTCTCAACTAAAAGTTCTGTCACAGGATTTGCCATTTTATTGGAAGTGTTTTTCTACTTCATGTTTGCCTTATACTTCACAAGAGATCCAGGATTAAATAGATAGGGGCTATTAGTTTACTCAACACCTAAATACGAAAGTAAATCCTCCTCACTTAAACATTCTGACTTTATTGAAGGTTTGAATGAAATAAACCGTCATTGCACATTATTTCCTTTACATTTAGCGCAGGGGGATATTTTCAAAGATTTCAACTCATCAAGAAAGTTTTATAACTAAAGCTTTAGACTTAAAAATACTAACGCATCGCATCTCTAAACTGGACATCGCACAAACAGTTATATTAAGATAGAGACATGAAATACGTTTCGTTTTACAGCATTTTTTCTGCTCTTTCCAATGATATGAGTCCTGAGCTGACAGATAACTAATAATTAGGTCACTCAGTGAGCCCTAAACAAATTAATATTGTGATGCAGGGAATTATTTGTTTTATTTCTGCATTGCATAAAATGATTGTCAAATTCACAAGGCTTCTCGTAAATATTAAAAGTTCAACAGATCAAAAGTCCGAAGAACAGAAGTCTTGCTACTCCACGGCTTTTATTCATTTTCATTTCCCTATTCAGAGCATGTAAGCTTTACTTCTTTACATTTTTAATCCAGTTCAAAATCTGAAATAAAAAATAGTCTAATAAGCGACTTCACATTTTAACATTTACAATTATTCTTCAGAATTAATCCCTCACAATTTTAAATATCTATAACCTCAAGTCTAAAGAATATTCAGTGAAAATATGTTTAGATCAAGAAGTAATTTTTATCTTCGTTCTCACTGGAAAGTCAAAACATTCTTTGAGGTATTAAAATATTTCAGCAGTATAAAGAATATTCAGACGCTAAAGATAAAAGATTAAAGTACGAATATGTCAAACAAAGAATCCAAAATGTAAGAGCATAATTCCAAGTTCTCGTTCAGTTTATCTACCATTTCACTTCGGAAGTAAAATATTCTTAAAGTTCTTCCAATTACTATTGATCTCATATAAGTTTCTTTTTGAACAAATGATCGGGATTAAGATTCTTAGACGAATGTTCTCAAGAAGGTCTCCAGTCATTGTTGAGAGCTCACATTTAATCCTGAAAATCCGAATTCTTTTTACAGAAATTTCTACTAAGAATTCATTCTTAAGATGAAAGATTCCCGTTCTTCCATAGAAAGTCGTGTTTCTCGAGTTGCTTTAAAACTGAAGGATATGCTGTAATATAGATATGTGTCTAACAAAACTCAACCAATTTCTAATAAATGTAGAGTTAAAGCATCGCTTTAAACGCTTGGTTTAAGTTGCTCACATTGTACTAAATGCTCCTAATGCTCCGAAAAAAGTCGCATTAAATTAAAAATGTTTTTATTACAGCTATTTTAAAATTTAAAATAAAAAAATATTTTTATTGCACAAAATGTTTGAATATTACGATTTTTTGTACTCTCGGAGTGGCGCCGTTCATAAATGACGTCACACTTTTTTCCCATATATTTGACCCCCTCCCCCCTTTGTCACAATATGTCACACTTCTTGTTACCCCCCTCCCCTCCCCTTGTCACACTTTGTCACATAGCTGAGTTTAAAACAGAGTTCTGAAACTTCTCCATGAAGCGCTAAAGAACACCATAAGCGCTTCATCGCTCCATGAAGCACTTTCTCGACACCAAAGGCGAGAAAGACCAAAAACTTGTCTTTTCCACATCTGCGCAAGCGCAGGGCATATATTTACTTTCAAAAATATGGTCTGCGTTTGCACAAAAAGGGAAAGGACATGTTTTTTGTCTTTGTCGCCTTTGGTGTGAAAGCGCCCTAAGTGCTCCATAAAATATATACCGAATTCTCCGAGAAAAGACGCATAAAATTAAAAATATTTTTATTAGGCCTATTTTAAAATTTAAAATATATTTTTATTGGATAAAAATGTTTGTTATTTTTTCTTTTCTCTCTCTACGAGTGTAAGAAAATGTCGAATATAAATGATTTATCACAGGATCAAATGAAACATTGATTGTGTAACATAGCACTCGTATTGTCAGTTTCTTCATCATTAATGGTTGCTTCATTTAGCATCAGATACAAAGATAAGATTAAAGTTTGGAAGTGAGATATCAATTTTAAGTTTTTGGTGCATGATTTATGATGAGTTTAAAATCCTATCAGATACAGACAAGCCTATTCTCCTGAGCTTCACTATCACTAACTCGGGCAAAACGGGTCTCACCCTGTATTTTTGGAGTACGGCTATTCAGTGAACTAGCGTCACGTTACGAAAAGAAATATTACTAAAGAAATGCATTTTCTGTTTTCATATAAAATATTGTTACGAACTTAGGGGCACTGTTTTTCGCCCAGCTTGGCGACTTTCCAATCATGATAGGTAATTCTAGTTTTTGCTGGGAATTTTCTGTAATCTTCATGTCACGTGCTCCGAGATGCTATATAAGGAGCTCTGGCTAGAAGAAATAGAGCTCAGTTTAGTTTATGACGAGTGCCTGTCAGTCTGAGCCGTTGCGCTGTATGCTTCGTGCTTGATTTTACTCGTATTTGGGGATTAGATACTAGATTACGGTTGGTTTTACGATGATGGGTGATCGTTGTGAGACTTTTTGTGTGTTTAAGTCTGTACATCGTGTACATAGCATGTAAGTAAATTGCTCTCTTTGTACTTGGAGTTAGTCATTGGTACAAAGAACGACGAACCTGTAACAATATTTATTGAAGTAATAAAAATTTATATTATTTCTAAAAATTGAAAAAATAATGGCAATTAGTTTTCAATTTTAAAAAAGTAGAAGCTTTTTTCGACTTTTTTGAGACGATAAATAAAATGTAATTTTCAGCTGTATATTAATGTTTGAAAAATATTAAACCAAATTTTGGTTTCAGTACAATTTACGTCAAAATGACATTTTTGCATTAATCTGCAAAATAGCTTACCTTACCATACCTCAAAACAAGTTAAATACGACAGACATAATTTAAAATTCATCTTAAAAGTTCTAAAACTCGAACTGGTTCACGTGTTTCCCGTTATCCAAAGCGAAAAATCATCTTCATCGCCGTATTCTACATTTATACGCCAGTTATATCTATCGTAAAATCAATTATTCTTATTTTATTTAAAATTCCGCTCAAATACCATGTCTTGTAGTTATTCGGGTACAAACTGATGGGATTATAAAATTCTGCGAGCAAAAGCAAATAGTGATGCGTTTTCGAGTAATACACCTAAGCAAATTAGGATTCAAGTCAGATTTCAGTGCCGCATAAATTCATATTTATTACGGTAAGAGCTGGATTGCAAAGTTTTACGTTTTCATTTTATATACTGAGCAAAATGGATCTTTTTTTATGGAGCAGTTCTGGAATAAATGAAGACTGAACTTTTATTGCTGTAGATCATGCATAGTATGTATTTCTTATTTCATTCGAGGTAAAAATGGTTTCAGGATTTTAAAACATTTTAAATCTGAAACTAATCGCAAATGTTTATGCATATAACCGTATTGTACATTTTTTAATTATGCACACATATTATATATAAGAGGCTTATTCTGTCTGTCTGTCCGCTATAGAATCCCAGGCCGTTTTACCGATCGGGACCACATTCGGCACGGTTAATGTTTACAACCCGAGAAACTGATAGTTGCAAAAATTAAAGTCGTGACTCAATTAGTTTTTTTTTTTTTTTTTTTCAATTTTTAAATGATTTTTTTCCCCGTTTTATTTTATTTGTGCATTGTTGCCGTCGTTTCCAACCATATAATTACAGTTGCCGTGTGAACAAACAAATCAATACAATTGCCTTTGTTGTAGCAAATATGCTAATAATAATCAAAAGGTTTATCTAGCATATTGAGTGAGGCTTCGTTGTATTTGCAATCTCCGTTAAAAATTAATGTATACGCGAATTTAATTCAATCCTTTCTTTCTTTCTAATTTATTTATTTATCGTCTGCGCTTTTCATATTTTCTTATTAGAGTGGCAGCGCTCTTTTTTTTCAAGTTTCGTTAAAACTTTTGTTTTGAAAAGCATAATAAAATTTTCAATAAGTTCTTTCGATGATAAATATATATTTTCACAAACTGGGATTATATAGTAAATAAATATATAGTAAAGTGGGGCAGTAAGCAAAGGGGCGTCCTCGCCGCCTGACCTGGGTAATTCAGTTTGAATTAGCAGACACATTTGCACAAATCATTTTAATTGCAATTTATTAATATCTAGAACAGCGGTCATTTCGTATGACCGCCGGGATTACTAGCTTCTTTATAAACATTTCAAATTTTTCAATGCAAGTAATTATCTTGCATTATGAAAAAATATAGTATAGGTTTTAAGTTTTGTAAAGAAATTTTAATGTCCATGCGATTTCCTCAGTTTAGTTTTCTCTATTTTTGAAGTAATGACGCTCCATTAACTTTCTTCAAAATGACTTTCAACGACTTTAAGCAAATTATTACGCTCATTAAATGCGAATCACTTTTTTTATTATCCAGTTGAAATGCCACTAATCGAGGAAATACGTGTATATTTCGTTCAGGGGGGCTTAAAGTAGGATTTTTTAAAAAGTCCTGTCTCGTTGTTAATGTTTTACTTTTTAATCCCTTTTTTCTCTTCTATTTTACCTTTTTGGTTCCTGAAGAATCGCAACCGTCTGCTTCAAAATTAATTTTTACCAACTTTTGAACGGTATTACCGACCACAAACTACCAATGCATATTTTCCCATATCCATTTAAAAAACCTTGGAAATTATTTACCTGCGATGAAGAATATTAAATGAGTTTAAGGGCATATGCTACTACAATTATTGTTGTTGTTGTTATTATTTATTTTGAACTTTCATCTTCCCGCGAACACATAATCAAAACTTAGCAGTACCTTTAAATATGATATTTCGGATGTAAAATTTCAAATCATTATCCATATGAAGAGCATTTAGCGTGTTTTTATCGATGTAGACACATCGATTATCTCTGTAACAGACATTAAAGCAGGATTTTAAGAACAAGTCATAACGTTGTGACATTTTTTTTTATTTTATTTTTTTATGAATTATATATATATATATATATATATATATATATATAAATGCAGAACGTGATGAAATCTCGTTCTGTAAAAAAATTGCTGTAATTGAACTCAAGCATTATATGGAAATAGTCTCAACTTGTTATACCTAATTCAAGTTAAATAAATCTTAATTAAATAAATAACATATGTACATTCGTTCAGAGATGTTTAAAATAGGTAAATGCAAAAGCAATGCCACGATGTGATTGTTTAATCTTTTGTTTGAAAAACGCTTTCTTTTACTTTTTTGGTAAACAATTTTGTATTCATTTCTTCTGTTCGTTTATAAGTTGATGTTCGGGCATGTTCTTCATTTTGTAATCGGATATAAGTTTTAAAAATAACAATATAGTTTTTTGTCAAACTTGTTAAGTGAGATACGCTGTCCAAACGAAATCACAACGTATAATATCAAAAAAGAGACAGTCAACTTAAATGATCTTTAAAATAATTGACGTGTGCTAAAGATTATTAAATAAGTTTACGGGAACATGGCATTATTATAGTTGTTCTCGTTATTTAATTTAAGCCTTTATTTGCCCACGATGCATAATCAAGACTTTGCAGGACCTTTAAACGTGATATTAGGGATGTAAAATTTCAAATCATTAATCCATATGAAAGAACATTCATACTTTCGGAAAAGAAAAACTATCGGAAATTTGCTAGAAACAGTAAATATTTTATTTCGCAAAGCAAATGAATTAATTTTAAACTCATCATTTTAGGCCTTAAAATATTTAATTTCAACTTAGATTTACACTATTGCTTAATTTAAAGTCATTTTTAGCGCTTGGAGCTTCGTTTTTCTACTGCAACCAGGAATTATGCATCAAACATTGCAACACATTTTTAGGAAATTATCGGCTGACAAAAAATAAAAGCTCTTAAGACGTTGTTACTTAACACGAAGCTTGAAGTTAAGTGAAGCAACGCTCTTTACTTAACTGACTCTTCATACAAATCCTAAGTTGATAATACATTTATTTTGGCTTCGATGGAGTAAATATATTTTTTCAGTAAAGAACATAATTAAGGTTTCTAATTGAAATACTGTCCCCTGTTAACACTTCTTTTACGTTTATAAAATTATTTTCCATCGTTCGCTAGTTTTTAGAAGAAAAATTTAGTTAGGAAAGATTTCTTTACGATGATTACACTAAGCTTATTATAAGTTATGCACATGTTTTCCCAACGTGCTTATAAGATTTATTTTTTTAATATGTTTTAAGGATTCCCTAGACATTTTCCAGATGTGTCTATGGCGTTAGGACCCGATTGAGAGAAGAACAATAGTTAATCTCATGGAAAGATTCGCTAGGAATGTCAAAAAAATCGTTAAAAAATTGAAAATTCCCGCATATCTATAAATTATTCGAGTTCTTCTCTCTATTAATTTATCTTAAAAACCACACAAAATTGACCATAATTTAGATATAAGTTATGGCAACATCTTGATTAAGATTTCCTTCAGCCTGTTTTGTCGCAATTAATTTCACAGTTATCTTTGAGTAACAACACGACGGTTATGCATTTCTTTTATTTCATTTCTTCAAATTACTTTTACAGTTAAATGTCTAGAGTAGCAACACTTTTGGGTATATTTTAAAGAAAGTTACTCTTGGCACTAACTTTTTCTCATGCATTTCAATTTTTTTTTTTTTTCGCAAAGGAAAATATTATTACATTTCTTTAAGCTTGAATAGTGCTGGGTTTCATTAAAAAGAGCTAGTGCAATTTACTAATGAGATGTATACTTAAAAGAATCCTCTCAATCGTTGTGACTACTATATCCTTATATTATTAATGGATATACCTTGAAAACTTGTCATGAACATTTCTTTGTCGTCAAACATGAAATCGTCTTTACGCAAATCCTAAACTATGCAATAAAGGTTTAAGTAGTTAAATTCTTCTGTCGTCTTCAAGAGTCAGAAAAATAAATTTTAAAAAATCTTATGTTTTTTTATACGTGTATTGCTGTTAGAAATTAGAATTTTGTCCTCAGGGTACGATTCGCTTTACTTTAAATTTCCGAGTCAGCACCTTAGTAAATTTATATACAATTTCAATTGAGAGTAGGGGGTAGGTATTCATATGTTGGAGTATGTGTTTATGCATAACAGATAGTGTTACGAAATTAGCGGTACCAATGATGTACGGTTTAAAGCAGTCGGTCCAGCGGAGATTGCAGGAACGCTTGCTAAGCTAAAAGCATCTGGTGAGTCAATTATGTTTTCCGCTTTGTTGGTACCTGAGTATTTTATAAACGTTTTTGTGAAAATCCTTCTTTTAAAATGCTTATTAATGTATACATACATTTATGTCTAAATAGATGGATAGATACATAGATATAGATATATGTAAGCCAAGGGTTCTATCTCCGAGAAATAGGTAATATCTTTCCTCTTTGCCCTTTCAAAAATTACATGTATCCATCACTGCTCTTTTTTGCATTCTCTTTCGACATCACCGGCTTTCTATCGGCTCCTTAAAACTCCGCCCAAGAAGAGGAAATCTACGACGTAATGCCACGTCATTTTCTTCCGATTTACTCTCATTGATATGCCACTACAAAATAGGCAACGGACCGCAAATGCCAGAAAATATCATGCTCCATTCGACAAGAATAGACAGTCCATTTCCCTGCATCACTCAAAGTGTGAGGAAGAGCACGTCGATGCACACGCATATTACACAAAATTTTGCATTTTGTTGCGGTTGCGAGTATAAAATACGAGTATGAATTTTAAAATTAACATTATTTGATCTCGTGTAATAAATGTGTTAAAAAAATGAAGGGTGTTCCTTTTTGTTTCCTTTTAATGCAACGAGCAACGTTCTTTTGTATTTTTCTCTGATGTGAAAACTGGTATTGTAATAATGTGTAAAACTTACCTTACAAGGACAAAATGTTACAAAAACAATGTTTAATTGATATATATATATATATATATATATTAACATTATGTTTTACATGTATAACAAGCATTTGTATAACAAACATTTTATGGGAAAATAGACACTTAATAGAAAATTAGATATTTTACATTTACTTTTCTCTGAAACTTGAATAAGTGATGAACAAGTAATGAAAAACAGTAACCTGAATAAGTAATGAAACTGTAATAAACAACTTTGGGGTACACAATTTTTAACAACTCTACGTAAAGTCAATAGGTATACGCGCCGACCCAAATTGGCATTTTGGATCAGATTTTTCATTTTAAGAAAATCTAGGGTTACCATAGCTAAACTTCTGCCATCATGCCAAGTTACCAAATCTCGCCAAATTAAGGAAAATTTAAATGTCAGAGAGAACGAAACGTTACCAAAGGGCAATACATGCTAGAAAGGAAAACATGCGTTGTACATCTCTCGCCGCTTATACAGTGACTGATGCTTTGTGTCACAACATCATACTTCAATATAGGCCGCCTAGTCTGTATCGATCGGACAGAGGAACCGCATTTACTGCTTAAAACGATCCAAGGTGGCAGATGCATCGGAATGTCTATATAGCCCGTCAATCCTAATTCTGGGTATTATAAACATCTATTAATTTCGTTTGCGGAATTCTAAATTGTAAGAATTTGCTACACAAACAAATGATAACTACAGGAAATAAGCTAATTTTAAGAACAAATTTTATTTTCAATTTTTTTTTTTTTTTTTCGGGAAAGCCAACATTATTTTATCCAATTCTTTTTATTACATTTTTCTATTAAAAAAAATATTATGAGAATTCTATTCCACGTTTAAACTTCCAGAAAAACTTAAAATTTAATTATTTTTTTAATCATTTTTTTTCGTTTACTTATTTATTTATTTTAAGCGCAATCCACACTAAAAAATTTCTGTAAAAGTACAGAAAGGAGACTGGGTGCCTCTTTAAATTAACAAAGAACCTATTTTAAACCAAATATTCTAGTTTCCTCAATAAAATTCTTGTTTTTCCGCATTCTGTAAAACTATAAAAAAAGATTTCTTAAGTTACGTAAAACTGAACACTTGAGATCTGTGACTACCAGTTAAAGTAGTCAAAAATGCACTATTTATGTTAATATTGTTCGCGTACAATTTAGCATTCAGGAATAAAAACGTTGAAAAATTGCGGCGAAATTATTCTTAGCCATTTCAGATCACAACAAAACCATCATAGTATATTTATTTAAATTTCATGCATCTAAGTGTCATGCTTATATATACATAGACATATTGATATATATATATATATATATATGTATATAACCTTTTTTATATTTTAGCTTAAAGCAAAAAAATAAGTTTCCGGAAGGAAAGAAAACTGCAACTTTTCACCCAGAAATGTTATCTCACCGATAAATTTAACAAAAAACATGAATTGAAATTTTCTTCTCATCTAACCTTAAGATATCATGTCAAACAAGCCTAAAACATAGATTTCTTTTAAATCAATACTACTTGAAGTTTTCCAATTTTTTCGTTTTTGTTTTCGTTGGAAAAAAAGGGGTTGGAATTTCTTCAACTGGAAATACTTTTTTTCCCTTACAGACTTCTAATTCCATTGTTCAAAATTGCATTTTGTTTTTATGGTTATTATTGTTAGTGATCTTATAATATTTTTAAATTCATGCTCCTGCTAAGAATTTTGAGGAAACTTAAAGTGAGTTTTTTTCTACCAATAATTAAAATGAATGATTCTCTTTAAAATTTCAAACGACAGTTTTTCGAAGCATTTTAGGTAGAAAACAGATTGTGTCAGCCAATATTACTCCTGGGAACAATTCAATTTGTTTTATTTTATATTTTTGTTAATCATTTCAATTTTGTTACAACTGTTTTGTTATTATTATTTAAAAACTGCTCCTACATTGAAAATCAAGGGGTTGTTCTTTTTTTTACATTACGACAAAAATTTAAATATTTTTCTTTTTCTATCAGTAATGTATGTTTATTTCATACATTCATATCGTAATCTGTACAAAGGGACGTCCATAAATGAGGTCACGTTTTTTCCCCATATATTTGGTCCCCTCTCCCCCCTTTGTTACAAAACGTCCCACTTCAACACCACCCCCTCCCCTATTTGTCACATACCATGCTATGTTGCATACGCATGATGTCACACTCCTTGTTACCCCCTCCCTCTTCTTGTCACAATTTGTCACGATTTCACGAAGTCCCCTCCCTCGTGTTATCATGTATGAATAATGCCAAATTCCATTGAATGAAGTATAACGAATTCCCTACGTCAGTAGATTTTTCACAAGCAAGTTATACATACTAATATAAAACAAAAGTGGTTACTCTTATATTATGGTAGAAGGAAAGTGTACGAATATGCAAAGGATAGAGACAAAATAATTTCATTAAGGGGCCATTCATAAATGATGTCACGCTTCGAGGGGGAGGAGGCTCAAGAAAGTGTGACAGTTTGTGACAAGGAGAGGGAGTAACAAGAAGTGCGACATCGTACATTTTTATTTTTATAAAAACATTTAAAATCGGCAAATTAAACTTATTTTATGCTAATGTAACGAAGCGTGACATGTGACAAAGGGGGGGAGGGGGTATGTTGAAGTGTGACACTTCGTGACAAAGGGAGAGGGAGTCAACTATATTAAAAAAAAGTGTGATATTTTTTATGAACGGTCAATAACTAGCCTTCCTGCAGAAAGCAAATGTTATATTTGGAGTTCATAACATTCCATTCCCTCCCTCTCTTAACTTATAAAGGTGTCCAAATACAAACAGATATTTAAGTTAATAATGTAAAACTATACAATTTCCAAAACATTTACAAAACTCCAGGAAATGTTCAATATTACTAACCTACACGTCAATTCTTTTGCATTATACAATATTGTCCATTCGCGTTATGCGACCCTATCTGGACAACCCCTTTTCGGTCGTCATATCAAATGCTCGCTGTATCAAGTGAATTCACTTTTCTTTAAATCGCATTAAAACATTACTTTCAAGTGACACAGTAAATATACAATATAAAATATGAAATTATTTTATATCGAATAAAAAGTTTTTAATTAAAACCAAATAGTATAAGTGGTAAAAAAAAGTATACTTTTCAAAATTTATTTTTTTATTTATTTATATTTTTTTTTAATTTTACGAAAGTACGGATTTTATCTGACAGTTTGAAATAGTTGTACTATTAATACATTGTAAAATAAAAAATATATACTACAAATTTATTAATGAAATAGAGTACAAGTGAACTCAATTTTTAAAAAAAGTACAATTTACTTCAGTAATGCATGAAAGTGTGGAATGCATGCCATGCTCAAAGGAAATATATACACTCAACACGCAAAACATGAGGAGAGGGAATATCCAGATTTCTGGGATCCCTTTATTTTTTCCCCTAAGAAAATTAAACTTTTATTTATTTATTTATTCGTCTTTGCCAGATAAATGCAACATTTCGATTTTGCAGAATGAGAAAATCCTTAATCGTCTGGCTCAGACTCGTCATGCTCGTCGTAATATGAGAAGTCATATTCCTGCAAGGTTGTTACATTGAATGTGAATGAGATTATCTTATACAAAAGCCGGTTGGTTTCTTGACTTCTGTAAATCATAACAACGTAGTGGGACGTTGAAACACAGTGTCGTTATAACCCGAGTTTATTGTATTAAAATTAAATTCACTGATACTAAACACTAGTTTTACTCTTTAAACTTTAACCAGCTTTAACTTTTTTAATAAACATCAGACATCTTTGAATAACCAAATGAGTAAATGCGTTCTTTTTACCCATTTTAAAATGTTTATAACTATTGGAAGGTAAACAAACATATGGTGCAGTATACATTATAAAATATGTTTGCCCAAAAATACATGAGAATCTCCTGGAAATCATTTATCCGGAGTCTAGCATAAAATTACAGAGACTTAAAAACAAGAAACTACCAAGTCTTTAAAAAACGAAATAACAGAGAATAAAAAATAGAGAACGTTATGTAAATTGATTGAAACCGATAATGTGCCACAATAGTGGTGCCATTTGTGAGTAAGCTGAATTACTATTTATGGTACATAAAGCCGAATTTGAGTTCAGTTGAGCCCACGCTGCTCTAATTCCTGCATCAATGATGCCTCCAGAGTCAGGAAGGCTGGCCGTAGATGGCTGGCAGTCTAAAGGGCTGCAGTTAAATTGTAAGCTAAAAATATATTTGATAATATTTAACTTGGTAGTAACAGATCTCAAGCATTTATTTATGCATTTGTTTACAATTTTTAAACTGGAAGTCACAGCTCTCAATCGTTCAGTATGCGTGACTTGACAAATCTTTCTCTGTAGCAACAGAGTGTGGAAAACGAGAATTTTATTGAGAAACTGTTATCAAGAAACGTGACTGCTTGATTTAAAACAAGTTTTTCGAAAATTTAAAGAAAGTCACTTTCCCTTCTGTACTTTTACGAATGTTTTTACAGTGCAGCCTATTGAAGCTTCTGCTCCAAAAAACCCAAAGGAACCAAACAACCAACCATGTAAAAAGTTTCCCTCCATCTAAAGCCATTTTTAAGATTAATCTTTCAATAAAAATAATTTTAATCCAATTTTTTGAATTTGATAATGAACCTTATCAAAATAATTTTAAATATATTGATTTTTTTATACCCCTGCATAAAAAATTTCAATTTCTGTAGTGTGATCGAAGCATTCTTTTGAAATCTATAGGACTGGGAAAAGAAATTGGAAATTCTTGTTGGTCGAACATTTTTATGCGGACTCCTGATTTGATTCTCTAACTGTTTTACGTGTTTGTGTCACTATTGAATCGTTCATCTTATGGCCTTTTCGAACATTTTGCATACGATATTTCTTTCCTGGAATAATCGCATGGAACTGCACGAAACGGGGAAGGAACACTACCAAATGGCTCAAACTATTACAACACCGGCCATGTCACAAGGCCATTTTATTTTCTCCTTCTAAAGTCGAGACCCATTTCCACCAAGCACAAGTCCCTGTTCGAGAATAAGATATCTTTTTCCATAGACGAAGAGCCATCTCTTTGGCGAACGGCTTTTTCTCCTCAACGACCGTTTAGGGGACGAAGGAAAATAAAAATAAATCGCAAGTTTCAAAGGAAAAAGCAAACAAAATGGCGAAAATACTGATGCCAAGATGCAAAGGGCAAAATCGGTTAAGGGAAAATATTTTCTACACAGACTACAAGAGCTTTTTTCTTTCTTAATTTAGTGCTAACTATAAGTGCGTTCATTATTTAACTATTATTTATAAATAAGCTTTACTGAATTCTTCTCTCAAAGACAGTACCTCGAAAGCGGTAGTTTTAGTGTTTTGCGAAGGAAAATTTTTGTAATTATTTTAATGATAAATTTTTAGTTAATGTTGTAAAAATGCAAAGGTTTTTACAAAAATTTAGTGTGAAAAGTTGTGTTTCAAGAAAATTGATCTTAAGGGGAAAAAAAACACAATAACTTTTTTTTTTTGCTCGGCTGCTTGGCATACCGCCACCTAATCCAGACCTAGTTCTTTCCCCACACATGGCACCCTCTCTTTCGGCGGCGATAAATGTGGCACCATCGCCACATGAGAATTTTGACGTCCAGTTTCTTAGCCTGAAAGGGAAGGACCTGGACTATGTTGTAGGGAAATTGCGCCAGGAATTTAATTTAGCCCAGAGCATCCCAGCTAAATGCCTACTCAAAGGATATTTTACTTGCCGCGTAAACATACGACATCGGAGCACACAATTTTTCTGCATCTTAAAGATCCACCGACATGGCCAGACTTTCGAACTTGGGTGTACGATGCCCGCGCCTTACCACCACGCAGGCTGCAATAACGATCTTGGATGGAACAAAATGTTTCCTTAAATTCAAAAAACTGCATGCACATGCAAATTTATTTAAATTTGTGCGTTATCACATTGGATGTTCCCAATTTTACTTCATTGATAGATCAAAACTTAGAATGTTGATGCAATGCCGAAATCAACATTTTATTATAGCGACAAAATAATTCCCTACATTGTCCTTTTGTTATAACAAATTATTAATCACAAATAATAATAATAATAATTATTATTATTATTATTATAATGATGATGATGATGATAATGATAAAAATAAGATTAATAATAACAATAATAATAATGGCCAAAAACAATATTTGCGATGCAAAATAATTTCAAAACAAAACACTTACGTCAAAACATAAGTAATCCAGCCACTACGGATTTTTATTTTACTGGAGAAAAGCTGATAAATAGAAAGAATTTATAATTGATAACAATATAGGTAAAAGAGTTATGGCAAACGTCATTATTTATATTAAGGCATTATCGCGTAAAATATAGAGCAAACGGTGCGAAAGTTCAAATTTACTTTAACAATTTCATTTTTCAAACTGTCTTCAGCATCAACAGTGAAAGATTCCTCAAAACTATATCCATCACAGAGAAGAATAGTGATTCCCTTTTTTTTCCGCCATTTTTCTTTAGAAGACAAAAATCGTTTTTCATTTATAAAGAGCTTCTCAAAAACAGTTCCATAAAGATACGAATACATCCGTAAATAGAAATATTTCAAATTGATTTATTAATAGAATGTCTTTAGCTCGTATGACTTGAGTAAGGCATCAAAGTGAATACTAATGTTAAAAAAGAAGTACTCTTAAGCGATGCATCAATTTAATTACCCACTTCGCAAATGATAAACATATTTAATAAATCGTGTTTATTCTCTGCACTATTTACATAGTTTTCTTAAAGTGATTAAAGACTATACAGATTACAGAGCTTTTGCACGCAAAATCGGGTTTTTGAATGAAAGTTGGTTAATGCATGAAAAGGCAACATAAAAAAATCTGCAGCTTGTAAAACTCTTCTGTAATTAAGCAAAAATTTTTTTTTTCTTTCCCCCGCTAAAAATGGTGTTTTATGCCTTATGAACAGCTTTTTTTCCCTCCCTTTAAAGAGGTTTTCTGTTTATAGTTCCATTTATTATAATTTCTTTCAAAACAAACATTTAACTTGTTTTCAAACTTAAAAATTAAATTTACTATGTGAAATGTAAAAACACGCTCTTGCATCATTCATTGTTGCATAAAAAGCTACAAATATTATCAACCTCATACATAACTGAATCATTGAATATGTTGAAAATAAAATTCGAACGCCTGCATAACTCAGAGAGAAATGAAATTTTTTCCAGAAATAGATGACCATAATATATAAACACCCCCATTCACAGAAAATACAATCAAATGGAACATCCCCACTTTGTTGGAAAGCCATTTTCAGAAATAGGCCCATCCGTAAAGGTAAAGTCATCAGTTTTTCAAACGATGAAGGATTGTTCGCTGTGGCAACAAACATATTTGCGACCGCAGTTTATGAGGCATGCTCGGCCGGCATTTTTCGCCGATGGGTTCTATTTATGGAACTTTTTGGAATATATCCAGAACAATGGCGAAAGTTGAGCTGATCCAAGAACACACAAGAGGATCCAAAAATTTTAGAATTCAGAAGAGGGATTTTTTTATATACCATCTGAGCATCGAACTAGAACTTCTTTAGTCACTTCATCAGTTTAATGCTTATTTTCGAATCGTATTTGCGGATGGAACGTTGTCGCATTTCAAATTTAATAACGCAATACTTACCAAATTTAAACGGGATCTTAGCTGACAGTTTTTCTGGCTTAAGGGTTTTGTTTATGTTTTAATCTTGTTTTCACTTCCAATTGGATGTTGTGACACAATTTCAAGTATAATGGAAATATCTAAAGTAAAAATATACACAATCAAACAATTTTAAGAAATATAAAATCAAGAGAACATTTTAATGATAAATTGCTTCCTTTATAATTTCTCGCAAAAACTCAAAAAGAGCTAAAGGAGAAAGAAAAAAAAAGAAAGAAGGAAAGAACTTACATAGGGAAAAATAATTTATAGCCACAGCTTCTTGACACTTTTTCCCTCATTCATTTATTTTTATTTGTTTTTTTCCGAATATTAATAATTGATATTCATAATCTTAATCAAAATAAATCAATAAAGAAAGGAAAGAAAGAAACAGACACTATATATTTTCAACGAAAGACGTGTTATGAAACTTTTTAAAGTTTTTTTTAAATAAAAGAAAAAAACGGATGTTACTAAGATAATCTGCTTTAGCTTTTAGTTTTAATGTATTGTTATGTAAAAATACTGAGATTATTAATAGCTAATCTAATAGCAACCTTTCTTTGAAGGTAAAATCATAAAATTATTCTATTCTACTTCTTCACCGTAATTCTATCGAACTATAATGTAATTAACGTTTTAGTGACACGCTGCAGATAACTTCAAAATAGCTCAAACAACACTTCTGAAGAATATATAAACGCGTTATTTTTAAACGTTATAAATTAATTCCACTAATTCTGTTAACTTTACGGTGGATTGTATCTGAGTTTCGACATTACTTTAAGTTATCAACCGAAAAATGTTAAACAAAAAGTCTTCGTTTTAACTAGCAAATTCTCAGAAATAACATTGTTTACCAGTTTAGTATTATTCCCCAATTCATCACAAAATCATTAGTTACCGACCATGCCAACCTTATCTTCTTTCCTCAATATTTGTTCCAAAATGTGATAAATTGTCCTTTTATAGGAGCAAACTTTTCTAATTAGAACTAACTGCGGAATTATTTATTTTTGTAAGCCTAAATCGTTTCAAACTCTCTCGCAGCATCAATTTGATGTTCATTAGCGCTGAACTAAACGTCATATCTCCTAATTGGTTATCCTAGTTTAAAGCCCATTGATTAATTGTAGATCTAGTTTAGTCCCGCTGCTAAAATTCTGCTGAAACTGCCTAAAACTTTTTTACTACTTTTCGAACAAAGTACACCTGTTCTTTCGTCTCAAATAATTGGATCACTTTTTTTCTCTCCTCACCCTGATCAAATCATTCCTTTTCTTGATCACGTACGTCGACACCACGAAGAAAATTGATGTTCTACCTTCGATTCTTCATTCCAACGCAGTTGCTGAAGCTTTCTTGACCTCTTGTTTACAAATGGAAGTGCTTCGAACACTTAGCATATTCAAAGAACATTTTTCAAAAAGTACAAAATTTGAGGAAATTGCTAAGTGATTTCGATTTTAGACAAATGTGTTTGTCTTCGTATTTTTTATTTTTTGTAATTAAAAGCAACGAATTCCTGAATTCTATTTAAAGATGCTTATAATTTATAAGTTAGAAATAAAACTCTTGTCAAACACTTTAAACGATTTACTTACCCGACATAAGTAAACCTCTCGATACCCATATTGCCTTTAATGCTGATAAAAACAAAAGAATATTATCCAGGCTAAAAATAATTTTTGTTACGAATACGGTAAAAATATCTTTAGGGAAAAAGATCGAGCTAACTTTCAAAAAAACCTACAGCGGAGTGACTGTATGTTAAAAGGAAAAACTTCAAAATAAATTAATGTCATTTGACCTGTTCTGAAGTATCCTTTTAAATCCACTCTCCTTCATATTAGCTTCATAAAACTTTCCGATTTCACATCTGGCTTCACAATCTAAAGTTCAAAGTCTGCTACAACACATAATATATGCAATTAGAATCGCTTCTGAATAAATTATTTTCTCTTCTAGTTAATTTTCTTTGCTCTGAGTTCGTAGTGAGTAGAAAAAGATACACAAACACGTTATGTTTCATATCAAACTACTTAATCGTGAGAATTTTCAACTTTCCGCATTCAGAAAAAAAGCTTTTAGTTAAAAATTGTTTACAAGATAGCATTCATTTTTTCTTCTTCTGTTTTTTGATTCGGTTTAATTGGCTACACGCCAAATGCGAGGGAAGTAAGTAACGTGTGTCTTAAACCTACTGAAGTCCTCTATCTTCCATCGCAAGGGAAAAAAATCAGCTGGGCCATTTTGTGTCTTGTTATCTATAATAAGCGGACATCTTACTAGGTCATTTTTATTTTTAAAGAGCAGCCAATTCACTTAGTCTAAGCACAAAACAATGCTCACAAACTCTTTTTTTACATTCAGTATAAAATCAAGATTGGTTGACACTTTCTCATGCGTGAGTATTGTACAAAACAATGTTCAAACGAAAATTTAAGTTTACTCGCCTAAGAGCTGCATCAAGAGAATTGGAACTTGCTGCAAAGAATAAGAACTCTTATCAATTTCTAAAAAAACATGTTTAAGATGCATAATATCAAAATATGTTTCAGTGTATTTTTTCGTACTGGAATGCCATAGGTACTCTATAAAGTATCTCTCTTCTCTAGGCATAATATAAAAAAATCTTGTTAAAGTTTTCAATGCGAAATATTAGATTCGATCATTTTCTACTAATTCTGCAGTGTAATAATATGACTATTTTATGGATCATCTACAGAAAAAATCATTTAAACATAATTATTCTTTATACTTTAAAATTTTCAATATTTGGTCTAGTTGTAGAGATTTCTTCGATTCAAAAGTATTTCGAGTATTAAAACAAATGTTACTAATAAGGTTAAAATAATTATGTATGAAAATTTTTATTATTATTATGATTATTGTTATACATTCCATTATTTAAAACGAATAAGGTATTAAAATCAACTAAATAATAATTTAACATGAACTGGTTTTCCTTATTTAATCCCTAAAAGTGTTAATTCACTTTACATTTTCCATATTTTAGAGTTGGAATCCTATAAAATAACTTTTATTAGTACATTTCGCATAATTTAAAATTACTTGCATGAAACACCGGAAAATTTTTGGGGAAATTGTTGCATAGTAGGAGCGTTGTAAAAAGTAAAATATGCGTATTATAATTTATTTTAAATTTAAAGAACACTGGAACCATTGTTTGAAAATTACTAAACTTTGTAAAGTATAATTTTTTAAAAGCATTCGGCATGTGCCAAAATATGTACAAAAATATTAGCACTTATAAAATTTGGTCTTATAATCCAACGTAACTTAAATAATACATTTTAAATTTTTTACGTAAAGTAAAATGCAATATCATAGTAATTGCAATACCGTAGTAAAATTGAATAAATGTCCCATTAGACTTCAAAGGAATATCGTAAGTTCAAGGGAAAAGATACAACCAACTAATTTGAAGAGCAATTTTGTTCCAAAAAAAAAAACAAACTGCTGTTTTACTTTCCATTTCTCAAAACGTCCTCCGAGTGTACCCGAAAACAATAAATACTTTAACAATAAATACTTTAAAAAGCATGAAACTAGCGCTTAGGACCTAGTTGGAACGTGAGCACATAAATAACATATTACTCAGATCTACGCTGTTTCAACTTTCTTTGCCATTTTTTCCACGGACGAATTTATGTTTAGTTATAAATTTTAGATGAATTTAATGTTTTGTGCGCCAGAACTCCAGAAAATAAATTTCAGCAAACTTATTGCTTTTGGATGTGCATTGCAAAATAAAAGGTTGGAGGAGTTTATATTGTTTTCGGTTCAATGTTTCAAATATAGGATTTCTTCCACTTTTCAAGCACTTAGCGAAGCGGATAAAATATTGAGCCTGTAGTGTGGGTCATCGATATGTTTTCTGCTTTGATGGATTTCATAAATATAACTCATGTGTTTTGATTTGAAAAGTGAACTTCTGGAAGCCTTGCATTTAGTCTTTTGTTATGGTTAATAATAGTCATTTAAATTATTTATTTTTAAAGTGCAATACAACAGCCGTAACTAATAACAATAAGTCGGAGTAATAGGTAATAAGTAAAAATCTATTCGAAATGTTTTTAGCATTTTGAGGTGCAGACGATTTTAAATTTTTTCATCCTGCTTTTAATTATTCTTTCTTTTTAAACGATTTAATTTTTATTTCTGGCAGCAGATAGCCGACCGGCAGCTTTCTTTTGATTTGCTGAAATATTCTCTCTTTTTTTTTTTTTTTCCCTTAAACTTGAAGTCAAAGTTGCAGTATAGTTTTTAGATATTTCCTAGTGCCATCTACTAAAAATGTAACTAGTGCAATTTTGTGGCAAAATTCGTCACCGCAACACATTATAATGGGAATTTGTTGTTTTACATTTAAAATGGAGGCAATTCATAGAGCGTCATAGGTCACGTGATAAAGATGTAAGCGATGTAAACAAAGGAAGCTGTAGTATCGCTTTACTTCGAGTTCGCTTGTTTAACATTATGTTTTGGTTTGAATATTTTATCGAGTTTTAAAGGATGTCATACTGCGTTGCATATGGGTCCTCTATTTCGAATGAATGTTACGAATGTTAAGAATTTGAGCTTCATAAGCATTGAAATATATATAACAAAAAAATGTCAAAATAAATTACGATAAATAAACAATAACAAAAACTTACCTTGCATTCGGTTGAAATCCTAACTTTTGCTGTGTAAGCTTCTTTCTTTTTCATTTCAGCTTTGACAGTAGCCGATATGTCAAAAAAAATGCATTGTTTTCTGACGGTTCGAGGAAACAGATTTTAGAAACGAATTTTTCAATAAGCAATAATGATCCTTTCTTTAATTTAGTAATCACGCTATTATTTCCAGTTAGTGCCGGAAACTGCTCGGCATATTCCATTATGAAAAAATTGATAAAATCCGTTAAATACATCGTTTATCAACAATCGAATTAGCCATGGAGCCTATAAAGCATAAATTATTACTAATTAAAACTTCTTTTATGAAATTAAACTAATCTAATTAAAATCTAGGAGTAAATAAAGTTCTAAGTTATTAAAAACTAGGACTAAATAAAGTTCTACGTTATTAAAAACTAGGCCTAAATAAAATTCTACGTTATATAAAATTAACACTAAATAAAACACTATTAACTATTGTAATACTTAATAACTTTCTTTTATAATGATTAAATTAAAGGGAAATTACTTGGTTGATAATCAGAAAAAGCTATGAAACTAGTCTAATTTTAAGATAGCTAATTTTGCTTCGTGAACTCTACGTAGAACTCGACTAAATATTTGGTGAACAAATCGGCGATCCGCGTTATCACGTGACGCGATGAATTGCCTCCATGGTCTGTCTATTTGCAGTAAGTGCCCAAAAGAATTCATGACTTTCAGAACGATTTTTATTCTATTTAAACTTTGTGGTCCGCTCACGAGTTAGTACATATTTTGTTCATAAGGAAATGTGTGGTGTTATTGTAACTAAAGTGTGTTAAGTAGCGGTTCCATGAACCGGTCACTTAAGAAAGTACCGACAAAGTGATAGTATTTCAATGTATCAATTAATGGTTTGCTAATTTTATATAAAGTTTACAAATGTTTTCTTCTTATTTATTTATTTTTTACAGGAAAGTTATTTTCTTTTTTACTGCAACATATAAATTGACTGAAGAACTGTTTTGAAGCCTCTCGTTGCGAAGGATGTGCGTTGACAATTTTATCGCAAAATGATGTATGATACACATATGTTAATCACTTAACCCTTTAAAGGGCCATTTTTTGTAGTATTGGTATGTTAAAATATTTTTCAGATTTTGTTTTGTTTCAAAAAAGAAATTCATATAGGACAGTAAATATGATTAGCATGATTTTTTCCACCCCCACCCTCCTATGAGGGGGGATAGTTATAATATTTGAATATTGATGCATGTGGTGGTAAATATATTTCCCAGAGTCTTTGCAAGATTCTGCCAATCAGAAAGGGTAAAATAGCTTACCATAAACATCTATAATTTGATTAATTTGGTGGGAAGCATACTTCCACCGCCTCAGAAAGGGTTAAACGGAGTTCCGTCTTATTACTTCGCGCAGAATGGAAAAACGGGCGATTTTATTTTTGCAACAGATGTTAATAAAGAGAGACATATTTAAGATAGATCACACCAAACTTAGAATTCTGAATCCCCAATTTACAAGTTAATTAAAATCTCGTTATTTTGTGCATCAGTTTTTAAGTTAAGTACATCTAACAATCCACTGTAAAAAATATTTTCAAACAGTGTTAAGATTTCATTAAACTTAGTACAAAGCCACGTCAATTTTAACGGCACCTCATCTGTCAAAAGTATGCTTTTTTTAAAAAATGTTATGATTTCGTCAGCTTGTATGATGCTTTTAGCCAACAAAGCAGCAAAGAAGACATTCTTCAAATGAACATCGCTTCTAAACCATGTTTTCTCCCCCTTAGAACTGGAAAAAAATTTTAAAAATCGTTTGGTAGTAAACTGAATCATCATCCAAGTCCCCGTTACCTGTATCTGAACACACTTTTTGGACACAGTTCAACTAAATTACGTTTTTCTTATGCCTCCTAGATTTAATAAGATAATGCAACTGTACGATAAATTATCAAATTGTTTCCCTAATTTTGACTTCATTAAGGTATGTTTATCAGTAATTTGTTCATCATATTATAATGTTGCTGTACGTAAAAATGGGTAATGTAATGATAAATTTATTCAGCAAACGAAATCAATTTCACTGTAAATATAATCAGTGCACTGTTGCTTAATTTTTATTATAAATAAAGCATCTTGTTTCGCTGAACCTTTGTAAGCGTAATTAATTTGAACAATTAGTTAAATAAGTTTTAATATTACCACCGCTTTGCTTACAACTCGGGAGCACTAACAGAGATTTATTAAGAATGCCTCACTAAAAATATTCACTTTCTCTTATTTAGTCATTTTTGTAAAGTTTAAAAGCTCTTCTAGTTATAGGATTTTTACTTTTAATCAATAAGTTTATAGCATGCACGTAGGAAAAGGGGGCTCAGGGGGCTTAAGGCCCCCCCCCCCCCAATTAGAAATCAGAAAATTGTCATTTTAATGCCAAATGAGATAAAGCTTCTTTTAAAGCGAAAATTTTAAAATAAAACCCAAAATTTGAAGGCTTTTTGCACTAAAATTTTAAATTTCAGAACTAATTAGTGATTTTTATCAGTGATTTTTTTGTAATTAATATTAATAATAAAGAGTGAATACTAATTACTTTTTAATTGTCAATTGATTTTTCTAGGAAATAATTTTGTGCATTTGGAAATGAAATTGTTTGAGCCCCCCCCCCCCCCCATGACTTTCTAAATTGCTACGCTCCTGGTTTATAGTTCTGTTTGTGGCACATGCTTGTGATTTTGGTATCACGATAACAAATATTTCAAAAGAAAGCAGTGAAAAAAACTAGCTAATATTTCTATTTTGCAACTCAATCAAATTGCAAAGGCAACATCAAATAAACAAAATTCACTGACGCCAAATAGTCTCTGTGCACTTGATGTGCATGTCTCGGGGTTTGCTTCCTTAAACGTTTTCCAATAGTTTCGTTTCAGAACAATTGCAACTCTTGCAATAGTTTTAAAAAGATTGCAGTAGTTTCATCATTTTAATATGTTTGCATATGTTCAAAACAACACCAAGTGAATAAGTAATATTAAACAAATATATTATCGTTAAAACAACAATTTTTTTAAGTAATTGACATTGTACGAAAATGCTATCTTGAGGTTTATTTGAAAGTTTAATTTTTTTGTTAATTATCAACAAAAATTAACTTTTTAAATAAATTCAACTAAATAGTTTTACAAAGAAATCAGCAACTTTATGGCACAATACATTTTGAAAAAAAATGTTTTCATACGCATGTTTTATGTCTATAAAAATATATCTAACCTTCACAATGAAGACGAAATTCTTTGGAAATTTAATCGCTTGGAAGAAAAGCAAATAGAATGTAATATGAAACTTTTCTTTTTCACAACGTGGCACTTTCCTTGTCGCCATTTGCCCTTCAAAGCCACGGGAATTTCAGGTCATTTGTGAAGGGTCACCTGATAGGTGGCCAGTGTTAACCCTAACACGATCTCGTTGGAGGACACTAGATGGCGCCACCACAGCTACGCCACCTCCCTTTTTGGACCTGAGAATGAAGGGGAGGGAAATTATCTCCACCCTCCGGTACCCAAGGAACTTCCTCGAGACAGAAACCAATTTTAGTGAAATAGCACAAGTACAAAGAACTTGCTCCAGATAATTTTTTGATATGGTCGCATTTTTTATCAGATTATGAAATATAGTAATTTATTTGAGATTTTAACATAGGTGGTATTTTGCAATAACAGGACGGAAATAAATTTACTATTCGTTAATCTATTTATTCATAACACAATGCATTCAACGAGAGCCCCCCCCCCCTCTCTCCCCCCTCGCCGTAGAAATTATAAAGCATGTTTCTCATACAGAGAGGCATGAATAAACATAAGAAAAATATTTTTAAAAATTTAAGTTTTTTTCTTTTTTTTTTTTTTTTTTTTTTGAGCACATACACAGCGTTTATTTATTTATTTATTTATTTATTTATTTATTTTTTGAACTAGAGTAAAATACAAAACGAATGCTCAAACCTTTGCGCCAAAACCTTTGATTACTTGTCTGATATACCACCATAGAAATGGCGTTGAAGAAATCAGCATTCACAATAATCTAAATAGAGTAGACTCCGATTATAGCGTACTGTCAAGAGACTGGAAAAAATGGTATGTTATAATAGAAGGAAGTTATATAAAATAATCAATAACATTCGGTGCAAAAACAAAATGCATGACACAATGACAGAGGCTTTAAACAGAAGTTTAATGAGTTTCTCAAAATGGGGGGGATCTTACTGTACTTGCATGCATTTATTTAGAAGAACAATCGGGGATATTTTTTCGTTGTTTTCTTTGATTAGATGACACTGTAAAAATTACATTTTTAATATTTACCAATCTTTGAAGAGTCTGAAATAGTCAGTATGGAATTCAACATACGGCGATAAAGTTTTTATAGCAATCAATCCCGCACATGCATTTGGAACGTTCTTTTCAGTTTCATCTTCTTCATCATCACTTTCAAAACTGTCGTTATTAATTGAAACAGAGACTCTTAATTGGCCAGAGCAATCTCACTATTGGATGGTGTTTCAAATTATTCACGGTATGTATGGAATCACGGTATGTATGGAACGTCCAAAATAGGTCGTAAGTAAGTAATGCAAGGTTGACAATTAAATGTAGCGTTTAAAAAATACGCTATAACCAGAATAAGACTTTTTCACAGTCTGTTAAAGCCAGAGTTGTAAATCATTACATTGTGTAGAACTTCATTCTTGACCAAGCATCTGAATTCGTTATAATCTATAGTACGTTGTATCCCAGGTATCTTATAACCGAAGTTCACTGTACTTGTTTTATTAAAGCAGGTAATGTAAACTATTTTAATGGTCAACTTCAAATTAAATGTTGAAATAATGCAGGAAACGTTTTTGTAGAAAAACTATTTCTATTTTTACCTCCTTCAAGAAGGAGATATTTTTGGAAATCTTCTTCAACACTCGTGGGGGTGGTAAAAAGCGTTACTCAGCAACAGGTTACCTCAGCTGTACGTCAAGTGAAATGTATCTTAAATGAAGTGAGGTTCAAGTTTTTACTTTTTCCATTATTATGTCTAGAACAACAGAATGCTTTTTATGGAAAAGTTGGGTATTTTTGTAACACATAATCCTTTCTCGTCGTTAACGAGAAGTAAAAAAAACCGCTTTTTTTTTTCTTACTTTATTTGTCCTAAAAAGGGTTCGTTTCTAATTGATATTCTCACTTATTCTTATTTGATTTTCTATTCATGTATGACATTCTTCAACCAGAAAACATTATTTCAGGAACTCGTTTTACCTAATAGTGTAGATTTCTTGAATTATTTTAAAGGTTTTTTCTGAAAGATAAATCGACAGACATTTACACATAATATTTAATTATAAAAAATTGCAAAGTTGTAAAACTACAAGTTAATCTTCTTACTATAGCCTAGGAAAAAAAGTATTACCACAGGTTCCAGTAGAAGATAGTTCTCAGAAAACGGACATGTTTTTGTTTACTTTCACATCAGCTTAACAGATATTTAAATAAGCTAAAAATATAAATATTTAAATTATTATTAATTAAAAATTTTTGACAAAAAATACCATTTTCAAGATCATTTTTCTTCTCTTTTACAATCACCACGATTTTTAGTGATTCAATTACACCACTGAAAGTTGGAAAGTTAACTTTTTAAATATGTGATTGTCCGTTTCTAATTTTCGTTTCCTTTTTCATACTCTTAACGTTAAGGAAATTTTGCTCTCAAATGAAATACATAAGTAGAAAAAATAAAAATGTAAAATGAATATAGGAAGGTAGAATATATAATTCAAGAAATGAAATTGACACGCGGTGCTCATAAATTTATTGTATTTCTTATGGGCTGCTGTTGGCTTTAGCCAATTGCGGACCTAGTGCGTTCCCCAGAGATTGTAACCATCTCTTTCAGCGGCACTACAATGAGTGTGGTACCATCACCGCATGAGAATTTGGACGACAAAGTTTCTTCACCTAAAGGGATGAGCACCCGGACGCTGTTAAAAGTACGGCACTGCGAAATTGCACTAGGAATTGAATTTAGTCAAGCCAAATGTTTACTCAGGGACCTTTTGCATGTCGCATTATCATACGACATAGGCGCAGACAATTTTCTGCACCTTGAAAATCCATCGACACTACCAGGCTCTGTCCTCTGACCTGGGGCGTAATAGATTCCTGCTTTACCACGACGCCACCTTTCCGGCTGTGTTCATAAATTGTGCTGATAAAATTATATTATTGATACTACCCATCAAGAATAAAATAAATTACTATTAAAAATCAAGTATCTATTTAATTTAAGGTCAGAAAAAAAATGTTGGTCTCACAGGTCCAACTACTACGTCATATTTTCTGTATTTAATGCATTGTGTCAAAGAAGGATCAGCTATCTTAATAATTTCAAGGTCCTTCTTCAGGATACAACGAAATTCCTGGTGGACAAAACGCTTTTGTACTTACTACAGAGAATTATGTAGCAAAAATTGTTGTTGCAGCAATAAGCACAAAATACGAAATTTGTATACAAGTTTAAATTATTTACTTTAATTTTTTAACAATGTTTTAAAACTGTAAAAAGATCAATCTATAATGTGTTTTTTAAAGGATTGAAGGTCTGATTGGTATTTTTCAGCGACTAGCATTTTTTTTTTTTTTTCTTTATATCCTTTATTTTTAGATTTAACACCTTCAGCTGAAATAGGTTTACACATTCTACATAAATTCTTACTCGGCAGCTGAATGATTTGTTAACTATGATATTCAGAAAATATGATTCAGAAAGAAATCCTCTTCTTCTAAAAAATCTTTGTATTTTGTTCATGAATAAAACCATGAGGATAACAAAACCTTCGAAGCTAAATCCATATTTTTTGATATTCTTACTATTAAACTGCTACTCTTTTGATGTAAAAATTGCATCTGCTCTTCAAAAATGAAAAAAATAAAATAATAAAAACTCTTACGGCTCCTCGAGTTTGAAGAGCGGCGTTTAGAGTAGAGGTTACAACCGTAGCTTCCGAGATACGGTGACACGCGACAGACAAAATAGTGCGGCTGTTGCTAAAATGAGCAACTTGGGGACAGCTCAACTGCATTCTACGATGCTTGCCAGAAAACAGAAATAGCTTAGTTGAAGCTGAGCCTCCCCAGATGGGGATGCCTGCATTGAGGGCAATGGAGTTTGATTCGATATGTAGTATTTTTCGAAGAAATGGTACAGATTGAACATTTTTATTTCGTGTTTCGTCTGTAGACAATTTGTATGGGATATTTGGGAGACAAAAAAAAATTCTTAAGGCTAGTTTTTATATAAATGACAAAACTAACTTTATTAAAGCACAAAGATGCAAATTTATTGCAATAATTTAGCAGTTTGTTGTTGCGTGTTTTAATGACGTTAATTTTATGTTTTTGGTTTTCTTATAATGCTAATTGTTGCTTTCAAATACGTTTCTTTCAAAAGTAATTTTAGTAATTTTTCAATACAATGGATTGTAAAATTAATTAAATAATAAGTCAAAAAAAGTTTAACCCTTTTTTTGCTGTAAATATTATGCGTATTTTATTTATTTATTTTTTTTTTTTGGGGGGGGAGGGTTTCTCTTTCTCAAAGAACCTTCAATAAATAGTAAAATATCTACCATTTCATTTGTTTAACTTAGTTGTTTGTTGTGTAAACCTTATGTGTACAAATACTTTTAATGTTAAGTACTTTAGATGAGTATTTGGAAAGTTTCATAATTGGTGCAAAAACGTAAAATAAAAAATCGGATGTTACTTTAAGTTCTCTTTAATGCACTAAATATTGGCAAATTCAGAATTAAAACACGTTCAGAAAAACACAAAAAGCTATATGTTACTGAAGTTATAATCATAAATATTCGTTTACATTTTTTCAATAAATTTAACAATTTTACCTGACTAGTGACAAATATCACTTTTTTCCTGAGGGTTTATTGTAATTAAATAGACTTATTTAGGTATGTAGCACAATATTTTTCCCTCTCACTGATTGCTTAAAGTCAAACGCATATACGAAATACATTCATAAGAGCAATATTAATTTTAAAATGTTTGAAAAGAGTAATTTTTAAGTTACAAGCATTTAATAAACTTCACGTAGACCTTAAAATATCTCTGCCTCACTTTTAGTTTTTATAAAATTAATGTTAAAACATATTCTCTCTTAGAGTGTTTGTCGCTGGAGATAACCCGGTTGACAGTTCCAAGCTTCGTCCAAAATGGCAGCGAAGAATCTGTGCTCTTAGACTGCGAATACACCTACAACCTTAAGGAAGATAAGAAGTTAGTCGTCAAGTGGTTCCACGAAGACGACCCTAACCCAGTTTACCAGTGGATACCAGAGTTTGACGCAAAACTACATTCTGAAAAATTTCGAGTCAATGAGGACTATACTGTACCGTCAGGAAACGACTACACCCGCTCAAGGGCACTCAACATACAAAGACCTACTACAGAACTCAGTGGAAAGTACTCGTGCCAAGTACAATCACTAGAAGGCTCGGATACCAAAGAGGATCACATGGTGGTATATGGTGAGTAGTTACACTGCAATACGTACAACTGGAACTCAATAGAACAATGTACTGAAACACGTTGGCGCCAAAAATAGGTCACACTCTATTAACTAAAGAAAATTAGGTAATTATCGGATAAAGAGCCGATCGTAGTGACAGTTTTCCGAATCGCAACCAAGATGAATTTTTTAATACTGTAACAACATAAGCTTTACCTATTTAAATTCAATAAGATTTCTTTGTTGTTAAAAAGTTTTTTTTTTTCAACATATTTGATTTAACAATGTAAATATCTCATAGAGAAGCTTAGCACGGTAGGCCCTTTAACCGATAAGTACCAAAAATTATCCCGCAAAACTAAACCGTCATCCAAATCCATTTTTCGAAATTTCGGAATGCTGAGGCTTCCGAAATTGCGCACAAGAAACTTTGCAAGAAATTATTGTGCCACGACCGTAGTCACGACAAATATTACAAGTAAGCCATGGTTATAAATAGCTCATGTTCTAATACCTATACCAATTAGAGCATAAAAATAAACACGACTTACAAATTGAAGATTTTAAATTTGGAGCACAAATGCTATAACACGATCATTTAAACGAAGCAGTAAAACCAGTGATGTATTTAGATTTAATGGTATAATCAAATGCTACAATGTATTGTTTTCTCAGTCGCGTCCATTCGTTTTAAATACAAAATATTTTGTTTTTGTTTTTTTAGAGCTTTTGATTGCTCACAGGGATTGAGTACATACATATGTGCCTCAATTATACACTGAATCATTTAATTACAGGCATTTAATCATATGAATTATTTTATGAAAATTTCACGTGAGTTTCATCAATGTGGGTAAACTTAAAGCTAATTTTGGATCGAATTCACTTATAACTCTAATAGTAACAGATTATTTTAAGCAATGTACCTATTTAATGATATATTTTATGTTAAATGCATTAATTAAAATACTTTACTGCAAATAGCCCCCCCCCCCCTTTTTTTTAGCATCACCTTGTATTTATTGATTGATTTTCAATTTTTTATAGCAATACTTGAATTTACTATTTTTATTTCAACGTATATAGTCTCTGCATTATTATTTGCTTTGAATTCATCCGAAGCACCCCAACTAACGAGTAACTTACAGAAAAATCAGAGAAAAGTTTTAAAAAATGAAACTCCTATTTTTCACCCTCTAATAAATAAAAGTCAGAAAAAAATCTTGGATCAAATTCTGAAGTAAGTTTGAAATATTTCAAGGCCAGCATTTGAGAAAATATCTTGGATTTTACTTGCAAAATTTATTGCCGGCTATTAGTTATTGATAGCAACCTGTTAGAAAATATATTGCTGTTTGCAATGCCTAAATTTTTCTTATCATTATTAATTTTTAGTTCTAATTTTATGCTTATAAACTTAAAAAATCTGATGCGTGCACTACATAGCTTCCTTGTACTACACAAATTATATAATATACCGTTTGAAGGACTAAAAAAAGGGGTGCGTGTATCATATACGCACGTTCAAAGTTATATTTCTCAGTTTCATTGTTTTTTAAATGCATTTTAAGTTCACTCTCACTTCCCTACACCTATACTGTATAGAGTAAATATGGAGAATGGGGCTTTCAGAATAAAAGGAATTTATTGTTTTTATCGGCGTGAGTAATCTGAAATTAAAACAACAGTAAGTAACCCGAATGTGCTGAAGAAAAAAATACAATGTAATGGTGCCTTAGGGGGAAAAGAAGAACATTTTAAACACTTCAACCCACTAGTTTGTAGAGAAGCAATGGAGAAAAGACAGTTTAACAAGATCCTAATTTTTGCAGATGCTTTAACATGGAAGTTGAACGTTAAATCGCCAAATATCGCATAAATCGCCAAACTGACAATGGTTTCCTTATTTCGGAGCCACATTTGGCTAGATTTTGACAAATTTGGGGAACTATTGCTGTCGCCAAATGGGCGCTATTATACTCATCTATGGAGTTGGTTTCCATTGGCTTTAGGAATTCCTTTGGAAAAATATCTTGACGTGAAAAACGACTAAAAATTTACATGCATTTGACACGCTCAAAATCCCACTTTTTGAACATTCGATTGCAACCAAAAGAGGAAGTGCACAACTAGACCTTGTAAAGGTCATACATACGAAATTTCAACTTTCTACGACTAAACGTTTTCGGGTTAGCCCTTTCGGGACGGGCGCCGCAGTCAACGGACCGCCGCCACCAGACGGGGTTCTAGCAAAATGGATTGTCACTTGAGGACGGACAATTTGCGCTGCTAAGCCTAAATTTGTAAAAAAAATTTTTATTCAATTGCTTCAAAATTTGGTACATTATAAGAAAACCTTGTTGTCAGCTATAAGGATAAATTTTAAAACTTCATCATAATATTTTCCGTAAAAATTCTATAAAATTAATTTTAGAATGATGAACTTCTTGACTCGCCTCAAAAAGTTATGTATGAAAAATATTTTTTTAAAAAAATCACAATTTGGTTCATGGAGCATATAGATACAAATAAAATAATACAAATTATTTTATTGATAAAAATTATCTCTGCTGTCGCGGGATGTAGGAGGCATGCATGCTGCAAATTATGTGTCTGATAGTATGTCAATATCAGAGTCACTATCACTTTCCAGTTCCTTTTGAAATATCAAAACTATCATCACTATTTGAGTATGAAGCATTCACTAATTGGGTGTATTCCTCTTTGTTAAAATTTAGTTTTCTCTTAGCCGTTTTAATAATAAAGCATTTGTCAAATGATGCAAGAAAATCTCCTCTGAGCGCTAGCCAAATCCGAATAGAAATGAAGGCGAGGAAGCCAGCCACTGAATATCTTCTATACATCGAAAAAAAAAGAAATAAAAGTATTTGGAATGATCAGAACCAATTGCATGTGTTTATATCAGCTGATCCAGTTAAAGCTCCAGCTTGTTTATTTTCATTACTCATTGCCACCGCTACTCTGTCATAAATCCTTCCCTCCTACTGAACCAAGAAAAAAAGAATAAAAAAAATGCTATGGAAATGAAGGTCAACATTCTCCAGTCTCGACATATTACACCATAACAGTCATAGGGCCCCATCTAGTATCAAAGAGAAATACTAATATTTCATTCCATCTGAAATCCCGTATACGGTACACCCGTCCTCAAGGCTCTATTAGAACTGCGACACGTATTCCTCAAACCCGGCTGTGCGGTAGCTCTCGCTGGCGGTTTGTATACGTCACACCCGTCCCGAAAGGGTTAGGCTTGACTCGCAGATACGCACATACAAACGGTACGACGAAACTAGTCAAAACGAATTCGGGGATGGTTAATATCGATATTTTAGTGGTCCACACGCATGTGCGCATGTTCATGCATATGGAAATCGTGAACAAACCACTCAAAGTTAATTAATTTGTGATCAAAATGCAAATTTTGGCTGAAATTTGCGTGGGAAGATTTTTGCGATTACTATAATTTCTGTACTTTGTACAAGAAAGGATTTTTAAACTCAATTTTGGAAAACTTTAATTATTAGATTTTTAGTTTTCATTACTTTTTTCAAATTCTGCCCATATAACCTTACTTCACAATTTTTCCCTTTAATTCCTTTGTCACCCATTCACTCTAATATTTCGAATTTGATTACTTTAGCCATCAACTTCACTTTAATGCGCAAAGTTGTTCAGGCTGAATTTATTACATAATATGGAAATTCATAGCACACTGGGGAATAAAGGATTCAATTTCACCTTAAAGATACTTTTGCGTTTTGGAAATATTTTGTCACTTTCTCAAGATGCTGCAGTCAATAAATATTCATTTGCAATGTTTTCGCAATTTAATGCCCGTCGTATCTAAGGGGGAAAATATTGAGAGAATTTGTTACACATGCTCAAATTTTCGCTCATATTGAGTTGAAATTTTCATTCCGTAAATGCACTTATTATATTTTGTCTCATAATATATTTTGATTTGTTAGCAGTCGTTTCTTGTATTATTTCGAACTATGAAATTAATCTTCGTATTAAATATTCATGATAAATTTTAAACAGTCAATTCCTTTTTCTCTTGATTCACATTAAAATACATATTGTCAATGAATCTTCAAAAACTACATAATAATGAATTTGAAAAATAATATAAAATATAAATCAGTAAATATCCTAAGCATTAAAATTTTAACTTGCTATACTCCAAATTGAAATTGCTACAAATAATAATTGTTGTTACAAATTCCATTTGGAAAAAGAATCTTCCCTCGCAGAGCGATCCGGAATTAACGCAGACAAGAGAGCGTGTTCCGTTTTTAAAGAGCACCGCAAGGGTGAAAGTATGACGATCCAAACGCAGATTATGTTTAGGATGACACCAGAAGTGCCTTATGGTTCACCACAAATACGTCACTTTCCGTTTTAGACCTAAGACTGAAGGAGAGGGAAATAGTCAGAAGCATCCGGTACCTCCAGAACTGCAACGGGACGTCATGGCCCACGAATTTTACATGCATGTATCCCCAAGTGCGTATGTGCATGGTGGGTCTTCTGCGGGTCTGGTATCGAACCCCAAACCCTCCACTTTGAAATCCGACTTCCTAACCACTGGGCTACCACCGCCTCACAAATAATATTTAACGATACTAATTAATAACATCATTTAGAATAAAAAATATTATAAACAGAACAGATTCAGAGCACTAACCGAATTATTCAGGAAGTAGAAAATATCTAATGCTAATTTTTGTTATTGACACATAAGAGAAAATTACTCCAAAATATAATTTTACGTACATTTTGGAGTAGTAAATCTGAAGATGAATTATTGATAGCGAAAGACGATTGTTTTTACTGTTATCTTTACCGATCCTTTTCTGCGTCTTTTTATCAATTACACAAATTTGTCTAGAACTTGATCTTTGACATTTCAGTAATTCACAGTAATTCTCCATCTTTTTTTTAATTATTATTATTACTTTTATAATGCATCGTCCCCATAATTCTCTTACCTACTTCAAATTTCTAACAATAATATCGCTTGTACGAAAATGCATTATTTCTGTTACATTTTACTGAAATTAAAAATAAAATGTTGGCAGCACAAACGAAATCATTTCCATTTTTTTTAAAAATTAGCATATATTAATACGTTTTCTGTCTCTTTAAACTCTTATTCACAACGATACGTATAAAAACCTTCTTTACGAATTGTACTAAGTTTTCTTTTATGTTTCAACATCAAAGAAAAATTGACGTTGTTTAAGATCAAAGCAAAATTTTATTTGGAGAGAGCAAAAAAACCTGAAAAAAGTACAAAGTAATTATGAAATAACTAAAGTAAGAGAAATAATAAATTTTATTCTTTTCCGGAAATATGATTTTTTAGACATTATTAAATAATACTAAACAAATTCTCTCTCTATCTTTTTGTTTGTTTCGTTTAACGTTATTCGATTCTCATTTAATCGATAACTAACCTTATAACTAACTTTCAACATAGCAATTCAAAATATATTTTTTATTCAAAAAGGTATAATGGTCTGACGAAATGTATAAAGATATATCTCTACCTGAGAGCCGCAGTATCTTAAGCCCATTTTTCGAGTTTTTGCGATGAAGTTAAAAAAAAACATTTTAGCACTACAGTGGAATCCACTTAATTGGACCACCGGATAATCGGAGCAGCCGCTTATTCGGACCAAATTCTAAAAGAACCAAAACATTTCCTATTTCATAAGCCTAATATTGTTCGCTTATTGGGACCAAAATTCCGTTTAATCGGACCAGAGAAATGAAAGAAAATATAAATTAGGAGCCATAAGTTGACCCCGTAGAACGGATTTAAAGCCGGTCAACGAACACAAAATAATTTATTAAACAATAATTAACCTTCAATAAAATCCAACGATATTTACAGGGTACATGTTTGACAAAATTCCCACTAGATTTCGTTACTATTAAAGCAAATGTCAAAGTTGAAGTGAATTTTGGAATTTACCTCGGCTGAGCAGTCGGCACATACAATGAAATTAAATTATAATTTTAATCAAATTCTATGATTTTGAAATAAGTAATGTATATTTTAATGGAAGATTTAATAGGTAGCTGTTGTGTGCTTATTAAAACTTCATTTATAACTAATAGTACGTCCGGTCTTGTCTCCCATATTCGCGTAATCGGACCAGTCGGTTTATAGGACCAAAATTATCGCGTACCGATGTGGTCCGATTAACCAAAATCGACTGTATAAGACTAGACTTTAAGCAGAACCTTAGAATGAATATGTCCGATGGTTGCTTTAAAAATTCGAAACATTCATGTACAGCCACTGGCTTTGCCGTCAGTACTTTGTATGTCCATTATATGTAAGGCTAAAGTTATTTTCAGCTCACAAAAAATTGAAAACATTGAGTTTAACACTAATAATAACAACTATAGTTTTGACGTTAACCCTCTATCACTCAAGAACTCGGATTTATTTTATTTCTTGGGTTTGAGATTAAGAAAAAAGATAAAATTCACATATTTCAGAATTTTAATTTAGAAAAGGAAAAAAATTTCATTTCATTTATTTATTTTTTAACTCTCTATCGCTCATTAACTTGTATTCATTTGATTCTTTAGACTAGAGATAATAATAAACAAGAAGTTCCGTCTAGAACTATACAAGCTTACTTTCTCGTATACACCAAATTCAAATTTATAATCTAGCTATCTCTTTCTCTCTCTTTCTCATTTAGCTTTAGTTCTTAATTACTTCAATTATACCTCTTTCAACGAATAATACATATTCATTCACTCACTCATTCATTCTTTCATTTATTCAGTCCTTCATTTATTTATTCATTCATTTAATCATTCATGCATTTATTCATCCATTTAATCATTCATGTAATCACTCATTTATTTATTTTTTCCTTCATACATTTATTTATTTTATCATTTGTTCACTCAAAAATTCATTCATTCATTCTTTCTTTTTTTCACTAATCCATTTATTCATTGAGAAATATCCTTAAAAATCCCGATCAAAAATTTCGTAGGAAAATAGGCTCGTTCAGTTCTTGCTGAATTTCGTATCTGTACATGTTCTACATCGTAACATCTTTCCGATAAAATTTGTTGCAAGCAAATCCGTCGTTTAGATCAGGATTTATATGGCATTGAAATTTCCCCGTAGGCGCTAATGTTAATTTTTTTGAATTGTTCAAAAATGAACAAAAATTGTTCAAATCAATATTTCACGCCGAGAGCTCCTTCCAATAAGCTTGCTCACAGGAACTTGCATCTTGTGCCCAGAGTTTGCATAATTTGCTTCGTTTTTGCCCATAGGCGCTAATGTTAAAATTTTTTTGAAATGTTCAAAATTGAACGAAAAATTGTTCAAATCAAAAAGTAAAATATGGAAATGAGATGTTCTTGCCGAGATCTTTCAAATGCGAAAAGAATTTGTCGACTCGGACAATTCATTCAAAAGTTATTAAGTGGGGACAGACCGACAGACACACATTTTCACCATCTCAAAACCCTACTTTGAGTTTTTTTTATTTTTCAATTTTTATTTAATTAATTTTATTTTCTTTTTTACTTTTTTTTTGAAGGCATTTTTACGATACATTAAGCCTTCTTTCATGCTTTATTTTTTTTTTTTACTTTTGCGGGAAAGTAGGCTAAAAAAATAAAAGGCACGTGTTTCAGGAAATTTTGGTAGAAAGGTACATTGTTTAGTCCACACAATGATAGAGGGTTAACATATTCATTTGATTTTTACTTCCACCATCGATCTTTACTTTAACATATCCGCTTTAGAATATCAATTGCAGCTTAAGTGAATGCCCGTGATTTTCAAAATATCAGGCAAAAAATGGAATTTAATAATATTTTCTTAAAATTACCATAGAAATTTTCTCGCCAGCCATGACAGTTTCAATTTCAGTTTACAGGGTACGCATATAAGTACCAGATGGAGAAAGAAAAAGCAATAAGAAAAAAAGCACAACGAAACACATGCTATAGAGTTAACTGAAATGAAATAACATGAAGAAAAAACGATGTACTTTTTGGCCACAGAGCTAACAGGTTTCTAACCCTTAAAATATACAAAATACAAAAAATAAATGCCTTTTGATAACGAAATACGCCTAAACGACAATCAAAATCTAACTACCATTTTATGAATAAATCTCTAAAATCCGCATTATAAATATTTAAAAAGAAAAAAAACGATGTATTTCTTGGTCATTGAGGTAACAGGTTTATAACCCTTAAAATATTCAAAATACAAAAAATAAAAGCCTTTTGATAACGAAACATGCCAAAATGACAATCAAAATATGAATACATATTTATGAATAAATCTCTAAAATCCACATGTGTACAAAACTAATGTAATACATTATTAAAATGTAATTAATTAATATAATATTCACTCGTAAATACCAAAAAAATATGTTAATTCTCTTTCGATAAAAGCAATTTGTTTTTCAATGCATAACTTAAGAATAACTTAAGGAAAGCAAGCATATGTCACAATGCAAAGGAAGACACTTTTTATAACACATTGTCTTCAGATGATATTTTTTCTAATCAAAGTATAAAATACAAAGCAATTGTTCGTTACCAACGGCTACCATTTTCTGATAAATGAATTTCATTAAAAGAAAAAAAAATTGACATTTCAATTTCGAAAACTTTTCTTTCGGGTAGTAAATAAAAATTTGTGGCTGTGAAAGAGGCTTAACTTTCCAGTAAAATTCTTATGTAAACATATACACACAAATGTAAGACACTTAGAAATAAATTTAGAAATTCAATTAAGGGTTTTTCAACTTTAAATACCCACATTAGCAAAAAGAATGCAATTTAAACATTTGTCTTGCGAAAAATATTAGAAAAGGAAAATTTAATATAGTGGAGTTAAAACTCGATGGAAACTTTAGCAGATGTTGCTGCTAAAGTTTAATTTCCAAATCGTTTAACTGCTACAATGGTTAATTTTTTTATATATATATTTCAAATGAAATATATGAGAAAAGGCAAAATTTATTATTCTAGAGAATATTTGCCAGCGAGAATAGTTTGTTTCTGTAAGCTATTATTTTAAAATACATTTATTTTTAAAATACATTAATTTTTGTGATAATTTATGAAAACACGCTAAATTCTCGATAGCAGGTCTTCATTTTTACAATTATCATTTAAATGAAACGGTCTACAAAAATTATTATTCCGACAAAGCAAATAAAATCCGCTTTAATATTTATTCCAAAAATTCGTTTTTCAATATCTATCTTTCGAAAGATTTTCAATCCTTAAGGCGTAAGAAAATATATAATAGAAGAATAAAGATCAACTTTTTACAATTGCTGTGCCGAAAAAAAAACTTGCTCGGAACACCGCTTTGAGGTCAAGCCTATGCCGCTCTTAGGTTACACTATTGTTTAAAAGATTATTTTTGACAAAATGTGAGTAGTTTTACAGTATTATTTTTCGACTAATGTCATATGTTTTTTTATGAACCTCTTGAGCTCAGTTTAACCCCTTAACGGTCGCATAATTTTCAAGAAAATAACAACAAAAGCTCCTATTTGTTTTACAGAAAAACATCTAAAACTGTTTAATCTATAATTATACTACACTGTAAAAAATTCTGGTTCAGCCTTTCACTAAAAGTTGGTGAAATGCAGCTGCAACCAACAGTTGGTACTAATTTGAACCATTATGATGGTTTAGTAGTTTCACCATAAATGTGGTTCAGCACTGAACCATGATTACGGATTTTTTTCTAACTAGCATTACGGTTCAACTTTGAACCATGATTACGGAGTTTTTTCTAACCAGTACTGCGGTTCAATTTTGAACCATGATAACGGAATTTTTTCTAACTAGTATCACGGTTCAACTTTGATCCATGATATCAAATTTTTTTCTAACCAGTATTATGGTTCAACCTTGAACCTTAACCATATATTTTATTTTAACTGGTATCTTGGTTCAACTTTGAATCATAACGATGGACTTCCTACTAGCCACTGTCATAGCTCAGAGTTGTAGCATGAAAGTGAAATTTGAAAAGCACCATTTTATGTTGCAATGGTGACTTTTAACATAAATAATTTTATTTTTTTATGCTCAAGCGTAAGACAGGAAACAAGCTTATTACCAATTTTAATTTGCAAAGCGAATTTTCTGTTTTTTAATACGTAAATTTAACTTAAGTTTCTGCTAATTATTTGATTTAATTCTAAGAACAGATTCATTGCTAGTAGGAAGTCCATCGTTTTAATAATTGATTCAATGTTCCATATATATAAATGTATTTATTTATATATTTTTATATATGAACATCCCAATGCACTTGATCAGAAACTAATTGTATTTTTTAAGTAACTATGTTACTTAGTTATATTTTTCAAAATTGCAATATAAGTCACTGTTAAAATTTTTAAGCCCCCTCCCATAAGGAAGGCCTTTGCAAATATATGTACACTTTTTTACGTTCGTCAACATATAGTTTTAACAAAAATGGCTTTTTAAATTTTGCTTATAAGTTAATAATTAATTGATAGCGAACATTTTAAATTTCTGAATTATGTAACTTTTTTTCAAAAATATATTTCAACACTCTTTAGCATCAAAAATATTAAATTTATTTATATGCATACAAATATGACTGAAAACATAGTTGAAAACCATGAAATGCACAAATAACAATAATTAAAAATTATTGGGGGGCTCCGGCACAGATGTTACTCCAAGGCTAAAACGTGCAGTAGTTCGTGGCACTTCAGGCTAAGACCGCCCAGATGAGTCTAAGAGTTCACCCTGTAAAGATATAAAAGAACTGACAGTAAAGCGTATCTGATTTGTATGCGGTCTGTTCAATGTTCTGTTGACATCAACCGTGTAGTGCAATGCACCGTTTTTGATGATAAAACATCTATTTTGCATTTAGAGATCTGAAATCTCCGATTGCAACTTTTCCCCTAATTTCTAAAGCTCTATTATTGAAATAGGTTCATTTGTTTAATTTTTTTAGAATGATTGGGACGAAATTTTAGAAGGAATTCTGAGTGAAAATTCTGTAAAATGGCAGTCGGGGTAGAAAAATGAAAGTTTAATTATTTTGAAAATACAACAGTAGTCAGGGTCGGATTCAGGAATAATTTCTTGAGAGAAGACCAGGAAGTAAAAAGCAGTCTAAAATCCACCACTGGTAGTAGTTAATTTAAAAATATAGATGTAAAGAGCAGAAAAAAGAAAGGTAACAGCTCGGAAAGGTTGTTTGGTAGTAACGAGAGAAAAAATAATGTTGCAATAAATGTAATAAGAAAACATGCAATTTTCAGTACGTAAACAAATCATTGTTACAACTGTAAGTGTAGAGCCGGAGTAAAAGGTAAGATACATGGGGGGAAGTATTAAATCACGTAAGAAGCAAGTATATATTGAAGCAAAATCAAGTAAACATGCACAGGTTGAAAATTTTGGAAAAAAGTTAATTTAACGTTAAAGGCAACGAAACTTCTATTTCGAAAATCACGCAAAATTGACCCTATTTCTTAAACAATTCCTATAGTAGACATGTTTTGAATACAAACTTGGTTTTACCTGCTCTTGGTGGAATAGTTAGTTCGAATGATTAGGAAGTAAGAATCATTACAAATCAAAGCCACAACCTGGATTGGTTTTCAGAATATTTTTGATTTTCAAATTATCCTTCAGAGCATGTAAAAATTTCAGGGCGGGACGGATTCTTCCCCCCCCCCCCCAACTTCCTGGATGTGGCATTGGAATCAAAATTCAACTAACTACATTTATATAAATGAATGTTTTCTTATCAAACTACCTTTTACTCACTAATTTTCAAATTTTCGTTTACAGCATGCAAAATTTTAGAAATTTTCACCCCTTCAGCTACGGGATCGGAAATAAACAGAAGAATTGAATTTTATACAAATGATGTTTTCTTATCAGAATATTCAAATTGTCATTTATAGCATGTGAAACTTCAAAAAATTTCAAGAGTGGAGGTGGGTTCGAACCTTTGCCCCCCCCCCCCCCTCCACCGGCTACACTTTTAAATTTTGCAAAATGGGTCGAACAGCAAATAAGTTCAATAATATTTAAAAAGACAGCAACAGGCAATTAAATAAAAATAAGAGGTGCAGCTAGAAAGGTAATGCCGTAGAAAAGTATGCTTGGAAATAAAAATGAGAAAAATAAATGATTTAGAGTAAAAATCCCGATAATAGATGCAATTTTTAAAATGTAAACAAGTCATCGTTACAACTTTAAATGTAGATCAGGGGAACAAAAAGTAAAATGTATGGGGGTGAATGATAAATCAGGTAAAAAAAAACAGTTTAATATTGAAGAAAAATTAAATAAATATACACAGGTTTAAAATTTTGAATAAAGTTAATTAGTCAATTTAACACTAAAGGTGACAGGATCGGTATATGATAATAACATTTTTGAAATAGGCTTTGCAACCTATTTTGTATTAAGACATACAAACACAGAAAACAAGACAAAAAATTAGATATATACATCGAAGTTTACTTACCTTTTACTGTTGTAAAAAATAATTTCTTCAATCACAGCTTGACAAGATAGCGGCTCTCTGTTTCCGGCCGGGTGCCGGGTTCGTCTTTTTGGTTCAAGGATGAACCGAAATTATGGTTAAAGTCGTAACTTTAGATTTCGCACTTCTGCTTGAACCATGATTTTGGTTCAATCATCAGCAGCCCTTCAGCTTTCACCATATTTATGGTGCAACGTTGAACTGTTTTTTTGTTTTGTTTTTTTACAGTGTATAAATAGTTTGATACTATCATCTAGTATGTAAGACAAGAAGGGCTGTGGTAGCGTAGTGGTTAGCAGGTCGGACTTCCACCTGGAAGGTCGCGCGTTCGATACCCACTGAAGACCACCATGTATACTTGGGGATATGTGCATGTAAAATCCGTAGACCCCACTACCTCTCCCCGTGCGTAAGCAATCCTAAGGCCTCGGCTAACAGGTAGGGGTCTGGTGGAGAAAAGTGTCCACGACTATGGGCCGTGGTAGCCTAGTGGTTAGCACGTCGGACTTCCACCTGGAAGGTCGCGCGTTCGATACCCACTGAAGACCACCATGTATACTTGGGGATATGTGCATGTAAAATCCGTAGACCCCACTACCTCTCCCCGTGCGTAAGCAATCCTAAGGCCTCGGCTAACAGGTAGGGGTCTGGTGGAGAAAAGTATGTAAGACAAGAAATAAATACTTTTTCGGAATTGAGGAGAAGATTTTTTTATATGTTTTGGGTTTGCACTACTTTGGAACGCTCCAGCCCGTGATTTTGACGGAAGCAGGAGGGAAGGGATTAAAAGCATTTAATTTCAACTCATCTGGGCTTTTGTTAAAAACAAAATTATTTACCCTTTAAGAATGTAAAATACTTCCAGTTTAAGATAATTTCAACAGAAAACAAGGCATTACTGCTTCAATACATCGTTTCTCAACCTGGAGAGGGGACGGATGTTTCTAAATATACGAGGGGTCGCAATCTATACGAAATAGTAAGACCGTATGCAGCGCATCACTTTATTTCATAAAGTACGTTTACGTTTAATATGGTGTAATTACATATTGCAGCAAGGGGTGGGTCGCAAGAGGATCTTTTTTTTTTTTTTTCAAAGTTGTTGCAAAACCAAAAAACTTGCTAAATAATCTTTAAATAGTGAGCTTTTGGTATACTGCTAGAAAACTTTGAATTGGACGTTATCGGGAGAATTAACTGCGACATTTCTTCCTCTTCTTTTTTTTTTTGAACTGCATTTTATAAACACTAATAATTTATGTTTTCTACATTCCATTTTCTCTTTGCAAGATATTTAAATTTTATTTGCAGAAACATCCATTTTTGATTGTTTAAGAGAATATTTGAAACTCTTCTTAATATACAAGTATTGCATTTTAATCATTAAAAACATCAGGGATTTTCTTTTTCAATAATTATGTTCCCCCCTTTTGTACATTAACGTGTTTTTATCTTTACTTAGCATCTGCCATTATTCAAACATCTATAGATTTGGTCAACATAAAGTAATCGCTTCAAGTTACGAAGAAAATGGTCGTGTAGTTTACCATTTCCTAACTTGTTGACATTAGATGAATAATTTAATGACATTAGGCGACGAGCTATGTGTTACAATTGCCTATCCTCATCTGCAAATATAGCAACGCTGATTAAGCTTGACGGGCTTTTGATATGGAAAATATGTTGACATTTTAGAGTAAAATGAGCATCCCCGGCAGGTCAAATATTAAGGTCGTTCATGCTTTATATTATCGACGGGTATGTGTGCATAAACAGCATTAATTTTGCATTTCTACCGCCCGAACAATATTTAACCAAAACAGTTTTGTAGAAAATTAAACAAAGGGAAACTAATTATGTTTACATAGTAAAAATATTTTCTTCTGTACTCATTTATGAAAGAAAAAAAAAATTCTACTCGTAAATTTTCTTGGAACTTTTACCGACGAAATTCTTCGAAACAGCCCATTTCCGTTTATTTGCGTCTAATACCTAATTTAAAAGATTTAATTTGAACAATACGTACACAATAGATTTTCCATCAATTTTCAGGGAATTAGAAATTAAGAATTATGCATTTATTACACAACATTTATTAGAAAAACAACGTAATCAGTTATCAATTTTTACAAAGTAGTTGTTGCTGGATAATGCAATTTAACTTCTACTTTACATTTGTAAAATTACAATATATTAACAATATTATGCATTTTGTATGTATATAATATTTTTAGATCAATTTTTACGTTATTAAAACTTGAAATATTACGCATATGCAAATAATTGCTTATCGTTATAGGGTATGAACCATTTAAATCAATCATTTAAAGTTGTAATTCCGTGTGTGTGTGCGGCTCCTCCTCCCCCTTTTCCAATAATTATGCAACAAAGCAAAACTATCACTCCTATATACGTAACCATGTATTTATGTATGCATGCATGTATGAGTTTGTAAATAAATAGCACTCATAATATTTCTTCTCCTTAGCTGTAATGAAGGGAGTAACTTCTCCCCTGCTACCAACTGCTACGATCCCTGTAATGAAGGGAGTAACTTCTCCCCTGCTACCAACTGCTACGATCCCTGTAATGAAGGGAGTAACTTCTCCCCTGCTACCAACTGCTACGATCCCTGTAATGAAGGGAGTAACTTCTCCCCTGCTACTAACTGCTACGATCCCTGTAATGAAGGGAGTAACTTCTCCCCTGCTACCAACTGCTACGATCCCTGTAATGAAGGGAGTAACTTCTCCCCTGCTACTAACTGCTACGATCCCTGTAATGAAGGGAGTAACTTCTCCCCTGCTACTAACTGCTACGATCCCTGTAATGAAGGGAGTAACTTCTCCCCTGCTACCAACTGCTACGATCCCTGTAATGAAGGGAGTAACTTATCCCCTGCTACCAACTGCTACGATCCCTGTAACCAATCAAATCTGAGAACAAGTAGCACTAAACAAATAAATACGTATCCACCTAATATGAACTGACAAAAGAGAATTATTTTAATAATATAAATTATGAGTTTTAGATGGTTAAGTGTCGCAACAACAGCCAATACTTAATTTTTCGCTTGAATAAATATTTTACCTTTTCTTTCATTGTTTTCTTTTAAGGTTAATTAATTAAGTACTTTTTCAAAAAATTTCATAATTCTAAAATTGGTTCTATTGAGAAAAAAAGCCACCCGGCTGAACTGCTGCTATTTTTCCGATCATAATCTTTGTTCTCCAAGCATAATACCTGGAAAAAAATAATGCGTTTCTATGCAACATGCTCCGTTTAGATATCCATAAGACTTGATGGAAGCAGTACATGATTTTATTTGCTATGTCTATTGTTACATTTCAATCTGTAACACGAATAAAAGAGAGACTTTAGCATTTTATTGAAAACTGTTAATGTTTAAATAACGGATCTTGATAAACTAATTTATACAATACAATACAATACAAAAAGTACACCAACAACAGGCGCTAGGCCCAACAAGGTTGGTGAATAGATGAGTAATTCCTGCTTGTCATTGAAATGTCATTCTCAAATTTATTTTACAAATTACAATTGGAGTCGCTCTCATAAGTGTGAACTCGGGTATTTAATACAAAACTCGGGTATTTAATACAAACTTATTTCTAATTAAAATATCTCTAAAGCTTTCTGGTTTCTCAACGTAGGCATGTAGAGTAGGACAAGAAAATTCCAGTGTAGAAGTTTGTCATTTATTTTAAGTTTTGATTTCTTTTATGAAGGAAACTCGAAAATTTTCTTCTGGAACTAGGAAATGATTTTTTGAATGGTAAATCAATTAGGGTAATTCCTAAAGAGACGGACCACGATTTTTCTTTGTCCTCCAAAAGTTATATATTTACATATGCTTTGCTTTTCTAACGTATATATATCATGTCGAGTAAGACAGTAAAAATTTTAGTGTAGGAGTTCATATCTTTAAGGAAATTTCCTTTATGACATTTTAAAAATTTTACTACGTCATGTGGCAAGTGTCAACCGGGTTAGTTGTACTAACTCCGTAGAAGAGATGGACCACACAAAACAGTATAATAAGTCGTCACACATTAAATTAATATATTCTTAATTTCGTTACATGAAAATAAAATTCCCTAACTTACAATTAAACTACTTAATATTAAGTTCACGTGAATTTTTATTTGACATTTTAATGTGTAAGAAAATAAAGTAGTTTAAATGGATTTAAACATTATAAATAAAAAAGTGTTTTTATACACTATGAGTTAAGATTGAGTTTTAATAACTTCTCTCTTGCTTAGACATAGTCTGCACACGGTGTAAAATTCTAGTTCTGTAGTTTATTTTAGCAAATTGCAATTTTTGCTTTCTTTTTCGCAGCTTAATGATGATGAAGGAAGTTAAAGAACATTTGGTAAAATTGGGAGTTTTAATTCTTAAGATATTTAAAATAGTTTTCAGAATACTAAACGTCTTTTCCCCAGATTATCATCAATATTCTTTTCTGAAACAGCTTTTCAAACGATTTCAAATTACTTTCAGTCCATTTCCTGCGTGTACACGAATTTCTTCTAATATTACTACATCAAAACTAAATAAATCTCATGTAAACAAAAACCTTTAATTGTTTACCTCTAACTCTCTTTTAAATAAAGTAACTGCTTTTTCCAACCAATAAATATGAGTATATACTGGTTCGCAGCCCCGTCAGTGGGGCAGCGGCGCATTAGCGAAATACTTAACTGATATATATCACGTGGTGTTCCATTTCCCCTGGAATTTCCACGTCCCCAAATAAGTAATTAGTTTTACTGTTAGAAAAGAACTTTCTGGACCTAAAATACTTGATTTGAAGCAAATTTTAAAGGAAAGAAAATTAAATGAATGCAAAATTTTAAAAGTCAATGTTTCAAGAAGATACCATAGTTCAAAATATATACATATTACCTTAATTTTTAAGTTTATCTCTAAAGTACAGTGTTTTAGGACATATATTAGAATTATGCAAATATATTCCACAATACAGCATCAATGCGTTTCATCGATCTTCCCTAAAAAGTAAAAAACAAATAATGTACTCATATAAAGAAAGAGAGCACTTAACGCTCTCAATTTTCTTTAAAAACCTACCCAGTCTTCGAATAAAGTTTCGCTGTGCGGGTATGATTTAGAACAATAACTGTAATGCGTGAAAATAAAAGCTTGTTTTCAAACATTTTACCAAGGAAAAGACACATTGGATAAACATTTTACTCATAATGTCAACATCGCAAAAGTATTTAGAATTTATTTCTAGTAATAAAACAATAATAAAGACTGCGCAGGTAAAAAACATAATTTTATTATGTATTTATTTTCCTATAAATATAAAATTCATATATATTTTCAAATATTTTTAATTCAACTCTATTGACAAATTCCCCGTAACTCATAAAAGCTAAAAATATTGTGAAAGCATCAGGCAAGAGTTAATAAGAGAGGGTATATTTTACAGGAGTTTATACTTAATGTCAAACTTCTTTAAAACACAACCGATCCTGCACGTGCCCAGACTATAAAACTTTTATCGGCGTAAAACAAGGCGAGCCGGAAGCTAAGGAAACGCAATAGCCTCTGGGAGCAAAAGTTTCCGACGAAAAACACCCTTACACTTTGGGAACAGAAAACTCCAATTCCGCGGGAATTCTCGGAAGAAAACTTAAGAGATTTTTAAACACTTTTTCAGGTATTGAATGGATTTAAAATATATGTGGCTGAAGACAGACGGCGTTTTATTGGCTAAGATACTTCATCATTTGTTTGGAGTTTTAACGGTTTTTCCTTTTCTTTTTTTTTTTGGTTAACAATAAAATTCTTTAAAAGGATCAAATTTCAGGTTGTTTATGGTAAATTATAACATGCTCTTAAAGTCGAAAAAGTTGCTGACTCTATAAGGCTTATATGAAAAAGTAAGTTCTGACCTAACGTATTAATTTATAAATAACGGAGAAGCGCAACTAGATAAATAATACACAAACTTGATGTTTGAAATAGAGCTTTTACACTAAAAAAAATAGTAGTAATTACACAAATATATGGTGCAAATTTACTGGTTAAGCCAAAGTTTAGACAGTAGAAAGCTCAAGTTCGTACTGCTTTCGCCACAATTGATGCACAAATTCAAAAATGCTATTAAAAACATGTTCTATTATATCAGTCATGGTGCCATTTGTTCCAACATTTGGAAGGCGATGTCGCTAGCTTTATTTGTTTAAGTTATGTCTTCGCTATCTGATCTATATATGCCTAGTGGCATAGGCGGTAGAGAAGGTTGAATCTCGCTTTCGATCCGTACTAACACTGCAAAGAAACCCTTACCCCGTCCCAAAAAAAAAAACAAATTTGCTAGCTAAGTGTGTATATGCCCTTAACTGCATTTTAACTATGTTCCAATTATGTTTTTACTTTAGAATATCTGGTAAAGTTTGCATATGCTGAACAACAAAGGACAAGGAAAGAGCACTTTTACTTTCAAAGCCATAATTATTCCTTGTGACTCTATTGACCTCATCCGCAGAAGTACAGTTTGTCGTCGCACCAGAGCCAGCTTTTCCCCTTTTTTTACCACCCCGACCAATGGGAAAGGAGCAAATTTCCCTCACCCCCAATGGATTGCGTTATCTTGTTCGAGTTCTTAAAATCCATATTATATTTAAGTTCATTTTAATCATATTTTCACTATGATACTATGTTTTTGCACTCGTTTATTTATTTTTATGTACTGGCCTAACCAGTAAATGGACTCCCACAAATTTTGATATTAATATTAAATTAACTTGTCATAACGACACAGCCATCAGACAAATAAGCAAAAGCTCCACAAAGGCAAATTAGGAGAAGAAAATATGGAAGTAACCAAGATGTCCAATCCTTTTAAATTCAAGAATTAAATTTTATTATCATTACGTAAAAGACTAATATATAAATTACACGAAAAATTTTTGGTGTTACTGCACACTATTTTTGGTGTTCGTTTGGTGTAAAGTTGAAAATTATTCATTTTTTATGTATTTCAAACTTTTTTAAGTGTCTCTCTAAAAAAATACAGACAGCAGAATGACTTTTTAGCATATGATGTTCGTTAACTCATATATGCAACAAAAATTCAGTACGATTGCTCATTTATCCTATTTTCACTGAAATGAGCAATCACAATGAAAGTTCTATACGTAACGGCGTTAACAAATTTCATGTGCTAAGAAACGTTACCGTCTATTTTTTGAGACACACTTAAAGGGATTTAAAATACATAAAAAATGAATAATTTCCAACTTTACACCAACTGAATGGTGTTCAGTAAGTAGCAGCAATAATTATACAAAAAAAATTAACAAAAAAAAAAAAGAGTGTTCTTCTTGCGCACTACAGTTAAATTTTTGTGATTTTCTTTGTTCCTGAATTTTCTTGCACGATTTTTTGACGATCGCAGCGCCGCTCCTGAATTTTGGTGACAATTGTCGGAACTAATCGCCATATTTAATTTTATTTTAATGGAAATTCAGAAGCCCATCAAATCATGGTAAAAGTTGTAGACTATTGCATTGTCGTCTAGTTCTGGGCTATATGTAAAGTTTCAGAAGAATAGCTTATCGGGAAATGGTCGAAAATGCGATTGCAAAATTCCGCGGACAGACAAGAAAGCGAGTTAAGAAAAACGTTGTAATAAAAAGGATGTCAACTAAACGCACAATTTTTACCGGCTACTTAGGTAGCTAAATTTTCTTTTAAATCGGAAATGTGCTCGTAGTAATCATGTTTAGCTAATGTGATGCATCATCAACATTAAATTAAAATTTCTCAACAGCTCTACCGTCTTCAGTGAATCTGAACTACACCATACACGCTGGAATTGTTCGTGTAGCTTGTGAAGTGGACGATGTCTTCCCGCTACCTGAAATGTCCCTCTTCAAGGTCGAACCGGGAGAAGTGGATCCCACTCCCATAGAAGAACAAGATCTGGATTACGAACTGGACGAGGGAGCTTACAATGTAGAGCTCTCGACGAATATAACGGAAAGGGAACTAGCGTCGGATGGATTAACGTTCTTTGGATGTTCTGTGGTCCTCAATGGGACCAAGTACGAAAAAACCATTCAAGTACCCTACTTTCCAGGTATTTTATAACTCCTACATATTGATTTTTTGCAGTTGGGAGTTTTATATTTAACTTCATCCGTCAGTAAATAGTTCTCAAATTAGTTTAAAGGGGAAAAAAGCAAGAAAGTCTTTTGCCCGTGAGGTAAAACGTTTATCTTTGGGCCGAAACAATAATGAACAAAACGGCATTTTAAAGTACAAATTGCAAATAATATGACATGCGCACGTTTTAGAGCTACAAGGAATTCCGTTTTTAATGAAGGAAGTTCGGAGCTTTGTAGATTAAGTCAAAATCACTTACAACTCGATTTTCGCAACTTAAACGATTAAAGGGCTTCTTGGAACTGTAGAACACGCACATACAATATGTTTTGTAATTTATGATCTAAACCGTTGTTTTTTTTTCATTATTAATTTAGCACTTTTGTTCAAGAAACTCTGGAACTACAAACATGCGTTCTAAAAATTTCTAATACCTAATTTAAACCCAAATAACCAATTCTTGGTAATGTGATTTCAGTCTCACCTGAACAAGTAAGCACTAAATTTAACTATTACTAATAATTGAAATGTAATTCTGAAAAAATACACTAAGTTAAAAAAAATCGATAATAGAAATGTTCAGCCGTTGTAAGGAATTAAAAAAATGTTTTGCATATTTAAAAATTAATAATAATTAATTGTATTGCGGTACAAGATATTTTCAAACATTTCATTCACGTTTAATTTCTTGGAGAAAACGGGAAACAGTTCTCTCTTTCTCTCTCTCTCTCATTTTTAAGTGAAACTTTAGTGAAAAGTTTTGTAATAGGTAGATGACATCTTGAGGCCTGGTGGCTGAGTGAAAGCGTTCCGTGCTACCATGCCACAGGTCCGGGTTTCGATTCCCGTTCTGAGCAGGGTCAACACAGTCTTAATCCCTTCCGTGAGCCGATAAAATGAGGACCAAGCATGCTTAGGAACTGAATACTGGGAGTCCCGCGTCAGGCCGCCCACCTGGCCGAGACCTCTGATTCTGCACCCCAGTCCTCTTTGGTTTCAATCTGCCGACATTATATATAATGGAACACGTTATGTGTCAAATAATACTGAAATTGACTACCTAACGACGTTAAAGGACTCGGCAATTGAATTACTAAATATCTTACAGTCATATAAAACTCTGTAATCCCACACCAGTATTTTTTACAAAAAGAAATATTAAAGCTTTCAGACAAAGAAAGTCTCTCTCTGAAAAGTAAGAAAAAAATAAACATAGCTATTGAAGACACATTAGAGGAATTAATTTCAATTAAAGCATCGCAGAGGGATCAAACAGCAATTTGAAAGGGCATCTTAATTAATTATCCTGCAAGATTTCATTTACTTAAAACTACCTCTCTCTGCTTGTCGGTCATTAAGAGACGTTAACTTAATCTTGTAAGTATTTGATTCTTACCTTAACATTATTGATATTTTTAATAATTTATCCCTATTAGTTAATATCAACTATTTACTAAAACTCTCTTATAATTAATGAATTTTAATTCCGAAATGAAAAGCAAATAATGCAAATATAGTCTCGTTGAGATTTTTGTTTCTTTTTAATTTTCATTCACGTTTTAATTAAAGTAGTATGCTACTTAAAAACATTTAAATATTTTTCAAAAACTGTATTAAAATTATTTTCAAGCATAAAATAGGAAAAGATATTTCTTAATTAATGATATTCACTCTAAAAATGAAGGAATTTATATTTATGATTTCTATAATCCACGCAAATTATACCATACTTTTCTTTAAAATGTTAAATACTATTTTATTACAGAATCCAATTTAATTACAGCTCAAAATGTTCTTATTTATCTTTTTTTAAGGTGTTCACTGCACCTTATGCATCCACTTTACCTTATACGCTCTACTTTCCTGTGTGCAACCAAATTCAAATTTATAATCTAGCTTTCTCTATCTCTCTCTTTCACATTTAGCTTTAGTTCTTAATTACTTCAAATATACCTTTTTCAAAGGTTAATACATGTTCATTCACTCATTCATTCATTTATTCAGTCATTCATTTATTCATTCATTCACTCATTCATTCATTTATTCAGTCATTCATTTATTCATTCATTCACTCGTTCATGTATTTATTCCCTCATTTGTTTATTTTATCAGTTATTCACTCATTTATTTCTTTTATCATTTTATCACTCATTTATTTATTTTATCATTTTACCACTCAAAATTTTATTGAGCCAAATCGGAATCTCAAAAATATTTCTTGAAATATAAGCAGATTGAAATAGTGCATTATTTTCTCAGCAGAGAAAATAGTTCAGACTTCATGTTTTGACCATGAATATTACCATTTACATTTGCATTTTAAAGCAGAAAAATGTTATTTTTAGAGCAAGGCTTTCAGTTTTTGCAAGGAAGTCTTCAGTCTTTTTTCTTTTTTTTTTTTTAATTTCCCAATTTTTTCTAACCTTTTGCTTGTATATATATTTTTTTCTTTTCGTCTTCTCTTTTTATGCATGGACACAGCATATGCTAATCACCTTTTTTTATTTTAGATCCCGTGGCAGAAAAACAAGAAGGTAAGAAATTATTTTCAATATTTCTGTTCCGTTCTTATCACAAGAAATAGATAAAAATTGAATTTAAAACTGCTTTCTTTCATCTTTTAGAGCATAATGCAAAATTATTCTCATTTTAAATGCGTTCAATGTGTTTTTTTAAAGCTCTTTGCCCTCCAACATGTGTTTTTAGACGAAAACTATTCGAAAATACCTTTCAACACAGAATATATACTTTACTTTTATAAACTTTACAGCTTATTTATCAACTCTACCGTATCAACATTTATCTAAGTAGAACTTCTCTCTTGTAAATCTTGCATTTAAAACAAGTATTTAATGCTTCAATCACGCTTTAATTCTTCAATTTTAAATAATTGGGTCATTCCACGTCAAATCAACACAGCGTATGAACCTCACCATGTCAGATTTTCGCGAAATTTGCCACAGGTGTACTATTGGCACCTACTGAAAAAGTATTAGATTTTACGCTGATGTGTGTAGTCGTTCTGTATTTACAGGAGTGTCAATTTCGAAAAAAAAAAAGGCAAAAACAGTGAATGGAACTTGTTTGAATTGCACTAAATTACTTCCTAATTGGAATAGAGACATGAAATAGATCTTATTTTACAAAAAAAATTCTGTTCTTTCCAATGATATGCTACAGCATATAGTTATTTTTTCAAAATCGTAATTCAAAGTTTTAAATCTAATTTTTTCACAAAGTACATTATTAAAATGCTTCAAATTTTTTCTATGAGTACTTAGTATTGTCCTATGTCACTGGTTAAAATTCAAATTTGGGACCGTAAGGGCTTCATAGTTAAAAAAAATATAAAAACTGAAGCTTCATGTCCATTAATTTAACTCTATATCTAACTAATACCTCAACACTAATATTCACATTTTCATAAAAGTAAGCATAGAATGTCCTTTTCAATATCTGTTACTGCTAAATCCACCTTATGTGAAGATTTAACTACACCGAAAAGCAAATAAAATTTTATTTAAAATCCCACCCCCACCCCAATCAATTTTTTTAAAAATCTGCTGTCAATTTATCATTTTTCTAGCAACATAGACAAACTTGAATTTTAAAACATTAGTAAAAATTTTCGTGACTACTTCAAATAAAATCAACCGCCGCCCGCCCACACACACTTGCATTTCCCCCTCTTTTTAGTATAAATTTCGAAAAATATGTCCACCGCATTTTACAATAAAGTATCAATACTTTTAAAAGCTTTGCATAAAAGAACTCTAACATAGTATCTGTTGTTGTCTTATTTCTTGGTAAATTTTAAAAAAATGGTTAATTCTACAAGAAAAGCAACCATCATGTTTCCTTAGTCTATTCTTAACTCACTAATATCATAATTATGCACTGTTTTCGGTATTCAAGTTTTTCATTGAACTGCGTTTCATTACCAAGTAAGAATCATTTTCAAAATTACTGGAAGTTTCAATACGTACATTTCCATGATGCTTCATTCCAAATTACTCAAAAACAATTTTGATCGGAATCAAATACTTATTGAAGCAATATTCATTGTAGAAGTTGTAACATACAGACCCTAACTTTAGCTGCAATCTAAGAATCAAACCTCAGTGCCATCTTGCTCTGTCATCAAAAAAACAAAGAAAAGAGGAATATTTTTCAAAATATTAATTGCTAAAATTGTTGCTTGCAGGTGATGATTCCGATGACGATGGAGCAAGTGAACGCTCAGCAGTCGTGGCTCTGGTAGCCAGTCTAGTTTCACTACTCTTCCTGTTAACGTAGCACATGCTGGTAAGCTATTACACCATGCTGGTAACCATTATATGCTGGTAAGTGTGCGAGGTTTCCAATAATCACACAACACAAACACAAGCCTATATTTAATGGACACACGCGACATGGAACGAACGTCACGTGTGACCACAATATTATAATCATACTATGTACTATATCATAACTATAAAAGCCAAAAACAAATGGATATTAGAAAGACGCATGCTCTCAATTAAACGTTCCAAGAAGTCAAGTGAACTGTGGTAAGAGGAATTCCTAATTAACCAAAAAATGTTATTAAGATTTTCTTGAACCCCAATTAATCCATCAAATTAAAACCTATCTATTTAACCGATATAGATCGGGTTTATCAGAAACAATATAACTTATTAGTTTTCAGATGTTTGTTATAGATCAAAACATATATTAGAGAAGAAAAAAGCAAACATTTTTTGAAAATGTGCTGTAACTGGACTTCCTAGTTGAAAAAAAAAAAAAAACATTTGTTTATTAGAATAACATGTCGTCAGCGTCCTGGTAAAAGACACTAACCCCAGTGCTCCAGTTTTGTGACATTATTTAAACTGTCAAAAAGTAATGAAAAATAATAAGAATCATTTTACAGAGCCCCTCACTTCTACTGTAGGTTTACTTATGTAACTATTACCATCACGCAATCCTTATTTTTTAAGGCGGGAGGGTGAATTGCAGAACTTCAACCAAAACTTTGACTACATGTAAGACAATTGACTAAAGTATTCGATGTTTTTGAATAGAATAGTAGGAAAGGATTCTTCTCCTTTGCTTAAATAGCTATGTTTTTACGCAAAATCAATAGACTATTCATGTACTACTTTTAGGAATTCCGCTTCCATGTTTTGGAGTACTTTTAGGAAATTAATATAGTGTAAATATTGCATGAAAGATTTTCTTGAACCTCAATTAATCCATCAAATTAAAAATATGCCTTATCACGACATCAACTGCACAAGAGCTAAATCTGATTCTTTACGATTCTGCAGACATATACCATCCATTAATTTATTTTGCTATTGAAAACATTATCTAAATTAAGTAAATTAAACACGAAACCGTAATTTCCGGCAAGTGTAATGATCGTTGTTGTGCTAATAATCAAGCCATTAAAGGTATTATGGACTCCGATGCTCGTAATAGCTGAAAAAAATTGGAATCATTACCGCAAATTGTGACAATAATTAGACGGTTATAATGTTAGTAACCTTATAGGACTTCATGAAAACCTAAATGCATGGATGTCATTTTGTTCACATCATGTTAATAGTCATTGTGCTTCTTTTGGCAAAATCAGCTCAGATTGATTTTAGATTTTGAAAATAAGAACACAAGAAATAATCATTTACGGCATGTAAAAAATGTGGAAGCTTTATTGAGGTCAATTAAATTATAATGGATAAATTAAATAAGGAATGGGTATGGAAATTCTCCAATTAAAGCATCTAATTCTTGTTTTTTAGAACTAAATCTAAGCCAAAAAACCTCTTGCTACACTGTTAAAAATTTCCGGAAGAAAATAGTAAAATAACCATTTATTTGATTGGTATTTTACCATATTTAATTACAACAGTTGAATAACCATTAAGGGGACACGGGACCTTTAAAATGAAATTTTATTTTTTTAAATTTTATACTTTACTTAGACTTTTTTTACAATTACTTTTGTGTATTTATGCTAAATTTTAAATTTTAAGCTCATTAGAAATAATTTTGACTAAAAAAACTGCAAAATTATAGCGAAATATGAAAAATATGAAAAACATAAAAATTGAGCCTCGCGTCTGGAATTTCAACCAAACAGCACAAAAATTTGCATGGGGACACATAATGACAATGTAAACCCTTATTGGCAAACTGTAACAGTTTAATTTTAATAGTTTCTGGGAAATTTTTTTTTTTTTAGTTTCGACCATATTTTTTCAAAATTCTTTGGTTCTCGCTACAATGAAACCAGTATTAAAAAAATTATAATACATGTTTCATAAAAAGTAATGCGAATAAATAATTCTAATAGTCATATAAAACTATGCAAAAAGTTTTAGGTTGATTACTCAAAAATTCAGACGCGGCCTTCAAGTTAAAGTTGGAAAATACCAAAAAAAAAATTACGGAGAAAAAGGCATTTTTTTGTATAAATGTACTAAATATGGCTCGAAGAGTAAAGATATCCTTAAAACGCATAATAATATTATTTACATGCTTCTTATAGTCAATACTATTATATTATTATCAGAACAGGTGCATAATTCTTTATTTTTACTATGAAAAAGCAATTCTCAAACATTTCGGCAAATTTGATTACGTGTCTAGGATATTAGCTTCTAACAATTGTTTTTAAGGATAGCTTCACAAAAAGTAGTGCCAAAATTTATTTAAAATTCTTATATGAAACAGCGAAAAAAATATTAGATAAATTATTAAGAAATGCAGGTGCAGGTTTTAAAGTAGCGAAGAAAAGGGTACAAAGTTTTATCGAGAAAAAAAAATTTAATTTTGGGCAAATGGCCCTAAATATTACTTAGAGTTTGATAGCATCCTTAAAAAGCACATAACAACATTATTTATATGTTTTTTGTATGTAACTATTGTATTATTATCAGTAAAAAGAAATTACAGAATTCTTATTGAACATTTAGCGAAGGAATTCCATTGTGTGTTTCAATAAAATTATAAGCTTGTAAAAAGTTCTGAATAACACTCTTTTTGTCATTACACTGCTTACAAACAAGCAATATATTTTCCAGAAATGCTCAAAGATATAAATGTTCCATGCATTAGAATGCCCCAGCACTATATGTTTCCCCTTCAGTTTTTTAAATTTTTTTATCAGCATTTTTTTTACTGTATTTCTTTTCTTTGGCAGCCTTCTTATACACACAAGACTGTCGTCTGACACTCTGATTGATGCGACGAATATCAATTTTCTCTGCAACTTTCAAATAGGCTGCATCATTTTTTAAGCACGCGGCTGCAACACTTCCCATGTTGTATTGGCTTATGGCATTTGTCGCTGCTATATCTAATCGTCGTTTTGACACAAACACATCTTTCGAGCACAGCTGCCAGATAACACTTTGCAAACTTTCATTTGCATTTTGGGTTTTCCCAGAGGTACAGCGCTTCAACAAATCATCACAAGCTAATCTCTGATAAACAGGCAAGATTTTGGAGACTATTTCATCATTGAGAGGAGCTTTCATTTTGGAATGACTCGGAGCTTTTTGATCAAGAGATCTCGGTTGTAAAAGCACCAAGAACTTTCACCTTGTGGACATTTGAAATGCTTGGGCTTGGTATCTGTCGATGAGCAATGGTAAAGTGAAGCAAAAATGGAGGTTTTCATTGCATCGATATCAGTAGCATTAGAAGTTATCGCTTTTCGATAATAATTTGTGAGCCTTGATATCAATGCATCAGTAAGATGTCCTTTACGCTTGCCTCCCAATGTTTCTCCTCTAACTTTGTGTTCTTTCACTTTATTTCGAAGCGCTGTACCAAGTCTCTTTGCAACGTGGTTTACACACTCTTCTTTTTCAATTTCATAACTTTCATATACATACAATTGCTTCAAATGTGAAAAGGTTTTTGAATCGCCATCAGAAAGCAGAACCGTATAATGCATATTGCATACTTTAATGGATCGACGCCACAAAATTTCTGCTGCATACATTTCCATCGCGTTCGATGAGCCATCATAATTTTTCTCACATAAACCAGATGTCTTGTGTGCTTCATGCCATATTTGATATTCTGGCGAACTCTCATCAAGTTCCTTTTTTGTTACTTCACATAGGTGACAGTATTTTGAAACAATTTCAAAGTCCAGCACAATGCCAGTCATAATGTCAATGACACAGCCAATGCCATACAAGGAGCTATGGCCACGCTTCTGCCAGGTTCCATCGAACGACACCCCAATGTTAATAACTTCTTCAGGATTTTCCTCGCTTTCACTAATTTTTTTATGTTCCTCCCTCACCTTTTCGCGGCATTTTTGCAAAACATCAGCCTTAAAAGCTACATTTTCCTCCGCCAAATGTGAGACATATGAATCGAATGTCTTTCGGTCCATTGCGTTGAGGCCCATATGTCCCGAAAATTTCTCCAGTGCGGCATGTCCTTTTCCAAAGCTGAGAAAAGCAGAAACAGCTTCTTTATTTACTGCAAATTTTTTACTGTTTTCTTCACGTGGACTGGAGAATACACTACTATACTCTTTTTTGCAGGAGTCGCAGAAAATGTTTAGTTTTGGAGCAAAACCATATTCTGTGTTTGTTTTCTTTACATTCAAACTATGAGATTCACAGGAAGAACATTTGAGTTCTTTTAGCAGAGGGGACCACATTTCATCATAAAATAAAGTTGCGGTAGATGAAGGCACATCAAAAGTGTTTGAGATATCAGAGAAAAGTTTTAATTTTTTCAGTCCTGGAATCATTCAGGTCAGATATCCCAGTATCATCAGCTGAAACTGTAGAAGCAACAGCTGTTTTATTCCATCGTTTTTTTTGCATTTGCTATGGCACTTTTTCGTCTCTTAGTTGAGTGTGGCCTCGGCTTGTGCCATCGTGAATTGATGGAATCCATAGTTTGAGTTTCCAAAATAAATTTTTGAAAACAACAGTAAAAACAAAAGGAAAACGAAAATACGATAAGATAACAGCAAAAAACAATGATGTAACAATAAAAAAACGAAATGTAACAATATAACGAGAAAAAAAAAATCAACAAAAGGAGTATTTAATGCGAGTTCGAAAATGATAGCAAACTAGGCAAAAAATAAACATAAACAAATGCGAAAATGTTCAAAGAAACACGGTCAAAGTTAACGCAGTGTTGCCAAACTGTTCAAATATAATAATTAAAATATTTTTAATATTAAATTCAAAAATCTGAGGGGAAAATTCGGAAAAATACGAGAGAATCAGAAGGTAAACAAACTTGACAGCTGTGAAAGTGTCAAAACTCTCACTCTCAAGCCCCGCCCACTTTTTCGAAAAAACGTCATAAAATCGTTAAAAATAATCGTATCGAAAAAATTTTTACACCACAAGATAGACAATTATTTTCTTCATACTTTCAATGAAAAAAAAAAATTTCGAAAATTTGATGATTTCAAGGTCCCGTGTCCCCTTAAAAAGATGGTACTCAAACCGCTGATTGTGAAAAAAATCGTTTATGCTCTGTTTATCCTAAAGAGGGTTTAACTAACCATAATTTTCAAGCGCTCAATAAGGATCGGGCGTCCATCTTGGTTGCGAAACCTTACCGGTCGTACGTTGTTGCTAAAATAGGAATAAAATTTTATCAGTTCAAATCTGCATGTGTATATAAAAAAAGAAGAAAAAAAAAGTGGCTTAAGCAGTGGTTACTAAATAAAAGATGTACACGCATAAATCAAAAATTTGAGACATCGGATTCCCGAACTGTTTGCGAATGAGCGAACCCATAATTTGAACTGCTGAAGTTTGTTTGTATTTTAATTTTTGCAGCAAAATAAAATGATTTTCGTCAATATGCAGTAAATTTAAACCAAAGATGGCTTTAGATCCAATCAAAAACTGAAATCTCAATTTTCATGCAGTTTTCCTGTTGAAAAGGAAGATTTATTGATAAATAAACGACCACTTCGTATGGTGCAGATGGCCGAATGGTTAGAGAGCAAGGTTGGTATACTATACAGACCGGGTTCGAGTCCCACAAGCTTCGTTTACGGTTTCTACACCTCGAAATGGTTCAAAAACGATAAAAATTTTGTTTTGAAATCATTTTTAAATGGTTATAAAACCGTAAACTTTTGTATTTACTGCTTTTTAACCAAGCTGATTGGAAATGGTTAGGTCCCGTAAAGAGAGAAAAATGTTCCAAACCGTAAATTTCACGGTGAATTAGATGGACAGACTGCTACCGATCATTTAACCGTAATTTCATGATGAAATTTCAAACAGTGTAGCATACTATTTGTAATATGCCAAGTAATGTAGGAAAGATTGAGCTATACCAAAACAATGTATAACAAAAAGCTATTTTTACTCAACAAAGCAATTCACTGAAACATTTTTTTCTTTTTGACATTTTTCATAGTCATTTTTTTAATATTACAATAACAATAAATAAATTTCAAGTGTAAATTAATATTTTTCAATCATGCATCAAAATACATCTTTTAATATAGTTAAATATCATGTACATTCTTAACTAAAAGGAAAATCATTTAAATTCATGGAACCTTTTCATAACTGCAAGATACCGAAAATTTAGAAATTGCAAGCAGCTATATAATGGTGTAGAAGTTACTAGACAAACATTACCAATCCTCATTAAGTTAATTTATTCATTTTTCAACGCGAATCGCAGTCCAAAACGCCTAAACATTTTCATGATATATACCATCGGTCACAACTGTACTTTGCCCTGTTACAGGCGCATGAAGGATACTCACTTTTCTACTCTAGTGTTGTTTAACTTTTCCAGAGTCCGTTAGGGTAGACGAACACTCTCATTTTTGAAAAAAAAATATATCATTATTGAGATTTTTCAATAGCTTGAACATTTTCTTTGTAAATCCGCAAATATTTCTGCAATCGATAAATTATTAATAATACTACAAGAAATTTAACGGTAAATGCACCGTTTATGTACGGAATTCTCTCTTTTTTTTATTTCTTCATTTTCTCAAAAGCACGTTTTCGCAAAACAAGTATTAATTCGATTCATTCGAAACTTTGCCATATTTTTTATCTTTGACAAGGTAAATCAGGGAAAGAGGGCCAAGAAAGAATATGTGCTTAATTTCAGTGAAAGAAATAAGCTTCGCAAGTGTTTGCGAAATTAAGTATAAAACGTTTTTACAAAATAACTTTATTCAGAACAAACGTAAGACAAAATGCTTTCATGTTCGGTAAAATTTCCCAGTTTATGCTTTTACAAAACATAAGAATTGGTTTCAAGAAAGAAAATACATTTACATACAGTTCTCAATAACACAAGTTTCTCAAACGGAATTTAAATTCAATTCTCAAATATCTTAGAAAGAGCTCTTTAGTGTAGTTTTCCTTCTTTGCAAAATGAAATGTAAAAGCTATGGTCTTACATTTATTTCCATTTTGTTTCAAAGTACCCCTGAAATACGATACTCAAAAACAGAAACAGATATTAAGAAACAAATAGGAAATGCTTTGTTCAAACATAAGTGCTCCGCTCGATAAACCAATTGATATTGCCAGTGAGAAATGTGAAATGTCATTTTTTTTTAGAGAAAATAATCTAAGAATTTGTTCAGTTTCAGTGATCTTTTCAATCAACCACATTGGTCGGAAATAAGTATTCATTGTTCTGATGTAGAAGAAGTAGTTTTTCTTTCATTTTGTGTATGTATTTTGAAAAGCTTTCGTTATTTTTATGCAAAAGGTATTGTTATGATTTTACAAAACGTTTCGTTTAGTTTAATTTCAAGTGGTTTAACTTTTGATTTAGAAAGATCGTTGAATGTGTATTTAAATGGAGAGTTTTATACCTTAATATCGTTAAAATCCGAGACGTCTACCAATTTTAAGTAAGCATATGTGAGAGGAAAATAATACAACGTAAATTATATATCGTAAACTTAATCATGATCCGAACGAGTTGAACATTTCTGAATAACATGTTTAAAAGAATATGCAAATAAAGAAAACAAAAGTTTTTAAAAGCAAAGTAGTACGCAGATTAATGAAAACATATGGAGAAATTACATGTTACTAAAGCAATAAAAAAATGAAAAAATTAAGTACCCATTCAATGCGTTTCGATATGTGCACCAGACATCAAGACGTTAGTAAATTTCCATTATGTTTTGTGAAGCATCCCTATAGTCAGTAAGCCGGGGTAAGACGATACAATAAAACGTAGCGATTTGTCTGCATCGACAAAACGTTGCATGCAAGATGGAACGTGTAAATCAGAGGTCGTTATGTTTTGTCGGAATTGGAGCCAGGTTGAAGGTTGGTGCGAATTTCAATCAATTTCTCTAGATCGTAGAGACAAGTCCGTGCATGTAAACGGTGATTCCATATTATCGTTGCAATCTAACCTCACTTTTGTTGCTGTACGTTCTACTAAGATCAGTGCGATTTACTTTTTTATTTTATTTCAGGAATTTGACAGCGGTTTTCTAGGGTATAGTGGTGTTTCCTGAGAAATGTTTTTGTAGTGACATCAATTAAAATATAAGACATGCGTCAAGCCGCTCGTGAGTTTTTGTTAGGATTTATTGAACTTTTCAGAAGCTTCTCCTGCTTATGGCTGGTGAAGAGTAAAAACTATTCAGATAGAAACAAAAAAGATCTATCTTATGTTGATTTTGTTGCTTAGTACAGTAAATAAAACCCCGTTATACCGCGCCTCAGTATACCGCGGTGACTATCATGTCCCGCGACGTTTAAACGACCCTCTATCATTGCAAAGGTGATTCCTTATTCACCATTTTAAATAAAGGCAGCCCGAGCACACGAATGTTCTAGCAAAAGAGCACCCATCCTCCCACCAGACACACTAACAGATAAAGCCCTTTTGTGATAGGCGTGATGTGCTTTTTGCACAGCAATTACAGTGAGTCAAATGGCAACAAAGAAGAGAGGAAAAAAAATACTATAGGGGGAAGAAAAGTCAGGAGTAATAGATAAAGTTAAAAATGATGCAACAAAAGCGAGTATAATTTCGTGAATATGGTTCCACGGTATACTTTCACTATACCGCGGTTGTGTTATAACACGGGTGCCAAACATATCCCCCGACGCCCGCGTTTTAACGGGGTTTTACTGTACAAAGAAATTGATCCTTCTGCAGACAGTGATACAGTTGTGAAGAAAATAAAACCAGACTACTGATGTTGGAGAAGCTGGGTTGGAGTAAAAAGACACAAGGTGCGAACGGCAGTCCAGGGTTTAGGAAAAACGGTGCATCTTGTCGTTGCAGACAAATCGTTACGTTTTATTGTATTCTTGCATTCTTTCACTTCATTTCAAGGTAAGAATTATTTCCGTACGTTCAAAATTTTGTTTATAATGAAGCTGCAAAGTCTTGGCACTCTTTAACCATAACCGAGGCATTATTTGCTGTTAGCTGACCTGCTGCGTGTAACGGTAGGGAGAAAAACAATTTAAACGTGCATATAATTCCATTTCATTTAAAAATGCAGTTAAAAACATGCTTTCTACCAACAAAATGCTCTTCTGATAATTTTAAGAACCGACATCACACATGAGCTCTAATAGCCAACGCCATTCATGAGAACAATTACAATGAACGTGCTTCAAAAATTATTTCTTTATATTTGTCTAGAATTATATTGTGCTAATGAAATTTATTTTTTTTTTTTTTTTAGAAAGAGTACAATACTACTGTTAAATCTTCAAGTGCCACACTGTTCGCTACGCCAAACAACTTCGTGTGTCTATTTTTTACGAAAAATGTGATGAATTTGTTGGTAGTTTTATCATTATTAAAGAACTTTTTGTCAGCTGTTATAAAGTACATAAAAGATTTATTGCTTTTTATTTAAACGTTATACATTGAATGTATTACTGTATAGACAAAAAAATGTTTTTTTTTCTTACTATTCTATTTGTTGTTTTTACTTTTTGTTCATTTTTTAATTATTTCATTATGTAAAAGCTATTTTAAGTGGGTTTTTGAATGTGGACAAGGGTCGCAAATGTCCAATCTGTGAAAAACAAAATAGTTTTGAATTTATTCGATTTTAATTCATTGATTTAAAGCAATTTATTTAATTTTGTGGAATATGTCTAAATTATTTTTTATTATTTTTTGAAAAATAATAAAAATCTGGTTTCAAAAGGACTTACACTCAAATATGCGTTATGACCTTTGTTCTGATTTAACGATTAATATTAGCCAATGGGAAATACAATCAACACAACTATTTTTCATCAGTTACCTTCCTCTATTATAACGCGACTGCTGGAGAACAAGTTGACTCATTTGTTAAATTATCATAAAATATTCTTTCAATCGATTACCATGTTTATTTTGACTTTTTCGGATTATTTATCAAACCTTATTAAAATCGTCCCTACGTGAGCGCAGACAAACCTATTTTTGATTTTACTAAGTAAAGATGTGGTGACCTATTTTTTCATTAAAATGAAATGCTAGGAAACACATTCAATCTAATGACTTAGATTACTTCCTGCTTTTAGGTATGAGTAGCACGTGGGTTCTGTATAACGAAAGGACTTCTTTGCTACTTTCTCGCTTATCTTGTATTGACATTCATTTAGTTGCCAGAAAACAATGTATTGCGCTTAAATTAAATTTCTTAATTATTTTCTCAAGCTTGTGAAGCAAAACCATTCTTTTTCATCTAGCAGTCAATATATTAGCCGCCTGATGTTTAAAAAGCATCTTGATTTATATACATTTCTACATTTTCTCCACTGTATAAAGTTATTCATGCATATCAATAGTGAAAAATAAGTACATGAACGCCTTTAAAATTCTTACTTTCATTTCAAGACGCACAGTCAGCTTACAATATCGTTCACGTGTTTAAAGTAAAGAAAATATTGAAATCTCTTCCTCAAATGAATTTCGCCTTTAAAGAGTTCTATTCCTAGGGGAACATGAAATACTATTGAGGCGTTTGCGTTATGAACTGTATTTTTAGTTCTCCAATTATTAGGCAGCCAACCACAGAATGGTAAATGTGTATCTTGTTATCACTTCTCTAAAAAAATCATATTAATTGTACAAAAGTAGCAAGCACTACAATGACAAAAACATGCAGTATTGAGATGTAATTATTATGTAGGGTTAAGGGGTTTTTTCCATGTCATTTCTCAAGTTCATTCTGGTAATTTTTCAAAGTTTACGGGAGAGAAATTTAAAAAATAATCAATATGAATGAATGATAAGAATGTAATCAAAAATCTAATAATGTCTAAAACCCAATACTTTAAAAACGAAGAATTTCTTTTGCGAAAGTTATAACTTCTAACCACATAAACTAACATTATTTCTATTGCATATCTTGTGAAAATAGCCGACAGTTAGTTACCCATAACTTACTTTGGACGTAAACTAGACCTCAAAATAATTTTCTTTTTTTCTCAAAATTTTGTGAATTACAAACAAAAGAAAATAAATAAAGTAATAATAAAAAACAAACAAATAAAAGGGAATTTGCCCAATCTTGCTTAAGAAATCTTTAAGTAAGTATAAGAGACGTTTTTTTTAAATTTCATGGCGAACTTCGAATCGATTTTTTATCTACCTTCAAAATGAAAATTATGTTCCATCTGCTTTTAACCTTGAATCCATTATGCTAGCGTATTTTGCAACGACAATGTTCCAATTGTTTATTTTAAACTTATTTATTTTTTATTGTTTTATGTGATCATGCTGCACATTGAAAGAGTTGTCAAACATTCAAAAACAGCTTACTGAAAAGAAAATTTATTTATGTTTTCTATCCCTAGTATTTTAAAAGCAATATTTTACTTATAAGATTTTGATTTTTGGACCAGTTAAGATTTTTCATGTATACATTGTTTTCTTTTAATTAAACAAATAATGCAAAGCAAATTGTTCTGTCATTTTTTTATTGTTTGATTAACTTTCTCATTGTCTTGCATCGCTTTTCTGTTATAAAATTCGGTGTTATCTGTAAATACGAAAAATATATCAGAAATGTAAAATTGTTATTTGAGCGAGTAAATAAATTTTATGTCGTTGATAAAACTATGTGTTCAAAAAGCTGTTTTTATTTATTTCACACATTAAGCCTCACGTTTTTAATCATCCGTTTAAAAACACCATAAAATTACAGTTCTTCCATCAACCAAAGCGATCTGCCTGGCAGAGTGCCAAGAAGAATCCATTCATGTTCAAGGGAGTAACTGCTGGTACAAGGAATGCGCCGTTTCTATTCGGTCGCTCAGCATACGCGATTTCTTCCGAACTGATGATGTGCCCAATTTATAAATTTAGTTGCTTTCAACAAACAAAGACGCAAAAATTCTGATGCGCGTACTAAGCAAACGCACCTGCAAAACGAACTTCCCTAAAATTCAAATGGATTCGTTCTTTTCTTCCATGAGCAGAAGAGTCCAAACGTCAAAATTCCGTGGTCGAACTATATAAGTAAGCATTTCAATTTTATACACTGGCGTAATTTCAAAGCTTATACTTTCGAACAATAATTTATTTTTACTTGGCTGAGAAAACACAATGTATTATTACACTTACTAACATGAAAATTAGTATCTTAACGCAAAATTTTGTGGCACTTAAAAAGCTAGCGCCCCCGAGGAAATCGCGGGTTGAGCAATTTTCGCTACATTTTTACTCGTGCCATAATCAGTCAGCGGGTTAATTGGGACCTTTGGGGGGAGGGGAGCCCTAGTAAGGAGCTCACAATTTCGATTTCGATTTCAACAAGGTGTTAAAATAACTATTTTAATTAACTAAAAACAATATGAAAATTAATAAGGACGGTAAACATGATCGATTAGCTTTGGACGAAGCTACTTTATTATACTTCTTTTACATAAAATGTAATATAAACAGAAATCTTAAATTGCTTTACCTTGAATGGCTTATTTGAAATAATTTCATTGCTTTTAATTTCAAAAAGTTCTTATTTTTATTAGCGATTTATTCCTAAGAATAAATTTCATAATAATAGAGAAATAACTTATTTAAACGTCTATCTTAAAAGGGAAAAAAAGGCTTTTTATTCATTTGAAACGCGATTCAGTTTAGGATTTATACGTAAAAAATTATTCAAAATGAGTTACAGCTTTTTAAAATTAATAAATGTTTTAGTATGTTTTATACTTCCATTTTGTAACGTTTTATGAACACGTGAAAAGAAACTGAATTATTGAAAATAAATCCAAAGGTGTTTTTTTTTTTTTTTTTTTTTTTTTGACCTCTTAAATAATAATAGCGTAAATCATTTTATTTTATATTGTAAATTTTATTTTTTGTACCATTTTTAAATTGCTGAGGGCTAATAAAATATTTCCAAATCCACATTTCACCAAAATTGATTTCAAAGCAGAAAATCGCATTTTTAAGCAACGGTTTGAGTCACTATGAAATATTAACAAGTAATAATTTTATATTCTTTTTAAGTATTTCATTTTTAAAAGGGGAGAAATTAAATGCTCGAAGGAAAAAAATCAAAGCGGGATTCGATAATCTTTGTTCAAGAAATAATAAATGCACCTTCTTCCATTTCTTCTAATCCTTTGTTCCTCTTTTAAAAATTAAATGATATTTTAAATACACTATCAGTATTTGAAAAATAATTTTAAGTTCAAAGAATGTTTTTTATTTTCATTGTTATTCTAACATTTAAATATGTCATTTATCTGCCGGGATTTGAAGTTTTCTGTTCCTTTTAATCATTAAAGAATAAATTTGTCAAAATGTAGTAGAAAGAATTATATAAAATGTCATCTTACTTATATTTTCAAGCTAAACTCTTTCTACAAAATGCTTTTACTAACAAACTCGAAATACTATTTTTCTTTTCTTTTTTTCAAAAACAACTTTATTTCTAAAGTGTTTTATTGTGATAGGAGTAATTGCACAGTTAATCTCCCAAAAATATTCGAGAAACATTTTATTCTTTACTTACTTAACTTTTTTGCGTGCAGAAATTTAAGGAACAACTATTCAAATTATTTTTCTAAACGTAAACAAATTATGAAGTAATCTTTCAGATTTTTAACATTCTATTATAAAATTATTTTGCTCACATTCACATATAAAAAATGTCTCTTAACATAAAGCAGGAAAAAAATTTGAATGCGCTGCCTTTACTTTACTAGGTATTAATAGAAAAATGACGTTTCTTTTAATGTAATGATTTTCAAATGAGTGCTTCGGAAGGCGGTATGAGTTGATTGTTTTCACTCAAACCGGGAAGTTCGTCCAGAACTAAAGAAGCTTATGTTTCCGTGTAGCAAGAATGAATTTAACGCTCTCTCTCTCTCTCTCTCTCTCTCTCTCGTGAGGTGACGTGCATCACGTTTGCCTTTTACAAAGACCTGATTAACACTAGATTTACCAGACCAGTCATTTTGACTGTTTCGAAGTTTCCATTTTGCATAATTTGTTGCTAATTATAGTGCCACTTTCAATTGCATTGGCTTTTCCTAATACACGGTAAGTAGGACAAGTTAATGTGACTGAAAGTTTTATTATGATTAGTAGCAACTTGGTGTAAAATGAAAGTTCAGAAATGGCTGAAAACGGCCTGGTAAATCTAGTGTTAAATACAAAGCTACTTTACGTCTTTTTGAAAGAAATATCTTTTTAAAAACTTTTCGCATGCGTTTTGCTAAATATAACTTGGTCGGACGCAAAATAAGATTTGAAGCACTGCCTCACATGAGAAATAATGAGATTTTTTTAAAAGCATCTCAGTTTCAGACATACATATTTCTATGAGGATAATATCAACAGATATATAAACTTTTTTCTTATCGAGTATTGAAAGCAAATCAATTTTTTTTCATTCTATGATTTCAAACAAATATATCAAATTACGCTTCTATGTGCCTCAAATGTCTCTATGACCTCAAATACAGTGTCGGTACTACATTCGTATATTACCAAAAATGATAGATTATGTAAATTTTACACTTTTTACACGTATGTGAAATTAAACAATCAATTCTTTTAAAAACCTTTTATAAATAACTTAAACCATTTCATGTTTTCATCAACTTAGTTTTAAACGATCAAAGTTTCGCTGCATTTTCAATTTTGCAATAAACTTTGAAAAAAAAGCATACACACTTAATAAACAGACATTTTGGAATGTAAAGCGTCCTAATAAACTGATCTATATCAGAGTAAGATGATAAGAATAGAACTTTCACATAACTTTGCATATTTATTAAACAAGTCCCCATAAGAAATATATGCGTTAAAAAGAAACAAAACATGTTTAATTTACATCAGATAAATTGATTTATTTCATTCAAAATTAAATATTTATCAAATAAATTTCTAGTAAAGTATACTTAACAGTCAGCCCACTGAGAAGTACATTCAAGTGCAATAGTACGTTTATATCAAAAGCATTTCCCTATATTTTTTAACTCGCTCAGTAAGAAAAAATAACTACTCTTGAAGAATGCCTATTTTCTCACCTGCTTAAACAGACTTAAAACAAATGCTTCTTAAATTAATTTATTGATTTAAATACCTCCTTAGTTTTATAGAGAACAGCGCTCGAGCCAGTTAATATTTTTTCAGGGAGTACAGCTTTTCATTATCAAAATTTGCGTGGCAATTTTAGGTGAACAATTGCTTAAAATTCTATGAAGTGCATTAAATCCTTTAACTGGAAGTAAATTATCCTCGCTGAGCTCTCACTTTTATAATTTAAAATTTTATACAGCTATTCTCATCTTAAAGTATTTGTAAAGTGACTAAAAGCTTAAATGGACGAAAGAAAGATGTGAATAATTTACTAGTGTTTCTGTTCTGAGTTTTGAAAGAAATAATTTTGATAAGACTCAGTGAAACCTGAATTGTCAGTTAAATTGGGGTAAAAAGTATCCATTGACCTTTTTACCCAATTTAAATCAAAATTTACCTCAACATTAAATTGAGCGAAAAAAGGTTATATTTTTACGACAGTTCTTATTCAAAAATTATTCTATTTTATAAGAAAGAATGAAAAAAATTTTGCAAAAATCACTACAAATTCTACAATGACATCCATCGATCCATTTAAACTCAAAAAAAAAAAAACGTTTCAGCTAAAATCCACTTAAATTATTAAAAAACTGTACACTGAATGTGCAATGGATAAAGAATTTGTTACCAAACGTGCTATACGAACAATGAATAGTATATATTTTTGCGCTCGCATCAGCATTATTAACACTAGTTTTACCAGGCCGTTTTCAACCATTTCTAAACTTTAATTTTACACCAAGTTGTTACTAACTATAATAAAACTTTCAGTCGCATTAATCTGTCCTACTTACCGTAAATTAGGAAAAGCCAATGCAATTGAAAGTTGCACTATAATTAGGAACAAATTATGCAAAATAGAAGCTTCGAAACAGTCAAAATGCTTGACTGGTCTAGTAAATCTAGTGTTAAAGTTCGCTGATTAAAAATTTTGTATTTACCTAGAATTGCTCAGATGGTTAAATTTACTAAGCGTTGTTCACTCAAAGTGCTGCGTTCAACAAGAACTGCTTACCAAGAATGCTGCATTCTCCAAGAGTTTTTAATACTCGACAAGAAAGCTGCACGCGTAAAAAATTGATGCCCTAGAATTTTTCAATTGAAAATAAATGTTCAGCATGAATGCTACTGACTGCTCACCAAGACTTCTGCATTCACTAAGAGTTGTTCAGCAAGAGTACTAAACTCACTAGGATGAAAAACATTAAGAGTTGTACCATTAGTACAAAAAAACAGTTTCACACTCGATGAAAATTTGTTGATCAAGAACTCACTGAAAAACTGCTCACCAAGATTATTTGACGCCGAGTTTCTAAACAAGAGAGTCGAGTTCCATTCAATATAGTAAGGAGGTCATCGCAGGAAGATACAGGCCACGGAAAACTGCAATTAGATCATTTTCTATCAAAATTACTGCATTTCTAACAGTTACTGATCAATTGCGCTTCGTATTTTACGTCGAGAATGGAAAACGCTACCAATTTAGAATTGCCGCGTTGGGCAAACTTTGACTTTCAGTAAGAAATATTTAAGGTTCGAAACTTAAGCTTTTCACAATGCTTCTATGTGTACACAATCAGTATAATTTAACCAGCGGCATCACATAAACTGCAATGGATCTTTATGCGTTTTTTTTGCATTTTTAGTTTTCGTTTAAGAACGGGGCTATTACACTGTGCAACACGAAAAATGTCCTTTATATGAAAATGTCTGTTTCTTACGTATTTTTGGCTGAGAATTACGAATCTGCAATTATTTTTTGCCTATCACGTACCATTTTCCCAAAATTCCACATTTTAGCTTTTTGCGTATTTTCTGGATAAATGTGCATATTTTCGTAATTTATCGACATAATTTATTATAAATTATATCTTTCTCATTGACTTTGAAATCGTTGCCATTCTAGAGACCTTTTTAATGAACTTGGGTTACTTTAGCCTACATTTTTTGGCAACAAAAGCTTTATCTACTTCTCGAAGTTTCGAGTTTTTTACAAGACGACAAAAACATTTCGTAGACTATTTTTCGGAGAAAGGAAAAATAGTATGCTGCTGTGATGTGAATGTAGTGTTACAAGCATTAGGGCATGAGCACAATTCAGCAGCGTGGCTCTTGTTTATAGGTGCTCTTCCATCTAGCTATTGTTTTCCTATTTATTCCTGTAGCATATTCTGCAAACACAAAGGAAATTTAAAAATGTTGAGTGGCAAAAGCATATCAAATTAGCCACTTGTAAATCTACAATGTGCATTTTTCCCACAATTGTATATTAAACTTGGTTTATCGAAATATTTGTAAAAGCTCTGGACAGAGAAGGAGTGACTTACTTGCATTTCAGGAAAAATTTTTAAAAAATATGTGATTCAAAACTGAAAGAAAGGATTTTTATTGGCCCACAACTTAAGGAAGTTCTTTCATGATGAAGAGTATGAAAACAAACAGTGAGAAACCGAAAAATCTGCCTGGATGGCCTTTAAATCAGTGTGCTCACGTTTCCTTGGAAATGAGAAAGCTGAAAATTACGAAAATCTTGTTGGTGACATGATAAAATGCTTTTGTATTATTAGGTTGCTATATTTCATTAAAACTACACTCTTTGGACTCCCATATGGACTTCTTTCCTCAAAATCTTGGCGTAATTAATGATTAGAATGGGGAAAGGTCTCATCAGGATATCTATGTTTTAAAAGCGTTTCAGCGGTCAATAGAATAGAAGTATACGAATTGAATATTGCTGATCTGTTATCAGGGCACACCAACAGATGCCCACAGGATGAAACGGCCAAAAAAAATTCTTTTTTGTGTTTGTGTTTTCAATAGTAAGCCGCAGTTACATTCTTCTATAACCAAATTGTATAAATATGAGAGCGGGGTCTCCAGCAAAAACGGTACGTGATGGACCATTTTGGTTTGGATATTTGAATTAAGCACCTTTTGTTTATATAGAATCACACAGTTTCATCTAAAGGACAAAAAAAAAAATTCAAGTTTGTTGCACAGTGTTATTTAATGGAACTTGATACAGTTTTTGCATTCTTAGTTTTCCTTTAAGAACGGGGAAAATTTTTAAAGACACACGTACTAGTAAAATAATAGAATTGGCTATACTTTAAGTATTTCTGTGGAACCTCCGCTGTTAGGGATCATTCACAAATGATGTCACGCTTCAAGGGGGGAGGGGTGTTGCAGCAATTGTGACAGTTTGTGACAAGGGAAGGGGGGTAGCAAGAAGAGTGACATCACACATTTTGGTTATTTAGAATCAGAAGGCCACCTAAATATTTTTATGAGATTTATTTTCAAAGAATTTTTGTTTTGTACTTTCATTGATTTTCTTTTGTATCGAAAACATCTATGCTGATTAAGGATTAAATTCACTCCTATTTAAGTTTATATTTAAAAAGAAATCTTCCTATGCATTTACACTTTTAACCCCCTGACTGCGGTTTTCATTTTTTTTTTTTTTTTTTTTTTTTTTAGAGAATTCAATTTTCTAAAAACTGGTCTGCTTTAAGTAACTGTAGCCATTTCTGGAATAAAACCTTAATTAATATCCAAATACTTGAGAAATTGCAGTACTGTTGTTTTAACGATGAAACAGCAGATAATATTTCAAATACACTTAAAAAGTTAATGCCTGTGGAAATCGCGGGATGAACAATTTTCGCTAACTTTTACGTTGCACGTGGAAATCGCGGGATAATCAGTCAGAGGGTTCAGACAAAATAGCATGAGTAATTTTTACTGAATTCGAACAATTAATACTTTTTATTATTATATACTAATTACGTTTTTCGTTGTAAACCTCAATTTTTATTTCATACAAATTAAGTACCCAGATAACACTGGTCAACAAGTGTTTTGCCCCACGAATGAATTTCCCTTTTCCTGAAGTAGTTTTGCACCAGGAATCCATATCTGGCATCAAAATTTTTCCATCACGTATAGTGTTTTAGTTATGGGGAAGGAAATGTTCGATTTTTACATTTTTTCAGTGTTTTTCCGATCATGCAGCATCGTTTTTATTGAGATAAAGTACACAAAAGAGCTTGAATGTCAACCGTTAAATCAGTGGTCACTTTATTTTGCTGGGAAAAACTTAGTGGAGCGTCGCAAACAGCCCCCGCAGATCCCCGAACGGAAGTGCGTATCAAATTACTGCACTGGGTGCGGTCCTCGGTAGGAATTTCGCGAGAATTGTGATACAAAGGCAAATAGACAAAAGATTGATACTGTACAACACGTTTAATGAGCATGAGCTACTATTTTTTATCATAGTAATCTCCTGTTGTGTGTGTGTATAAATACCCCCTGAAAACATGGGAGTTGTATAACCGATGAACCATGGAGAGCGGTTCCATCAGGACATTTCAGTTATCGAAAAGATATATCAAAGAAAGTGGAGTGCAGCTATGTTAGCAGATTACTGCTGGACGCTAAAAAGGGACATTCCTGAGGCAAAGTATGCCAGAACATGTCAAAATCAACCTTTTTAAGGTAAATAGAAAATTACTTGTGGTTTTTTGGTGGAAATGCTTCCTAATGTAAAAAATACAATGCCCTTAAAAATAGGGGGGGGGGCGGGGTCCTAAGGACTTCATTGACTAATCTTAGAAGTATTTTCCAAGCTGAATTCGAAAATGAAAACCATTTTCCTTATCACTAAAGGATTTTCCTCGTAAGGTACTGCAATAATTTAGGGTAAATGTTATTAATGTCAACTATTACAGCACCTTGTACGTATAATCCTTACCTGATAGAGAAAAAAGGTTTTCATTTTCGAGTTCAGCGTGAAAAAAACTTCTAAGATTAGTTAACAAAGTCTTTGGGGCAGAAAAAAAGTTTTTTTTTGTATACCAGTGTAATTAATATTATTATCATTGTTATGCTCAAAATTCTCATTAAAAGTTCAAAGTTCAAAGATAAAACCTGAAATAGCAAAAACAAAGTGCTTGGTTTCTAAACTGCAAGTACATATGTTTATGTAATATAGCGTGACATGCAAAGGGAGGGGGTAAGGGGTTATGTTGAAGTGTGACATTTTATGACAAAGGGAGGGGTCGAATATATTGAAAAAAAGTGCGACATCATTTATGAACCACCCCTTGAGCATTTCCTTTCCCAGGTTTTGCTTTACACTATAATTTGGGGGACAGATAATCCACTACTTCCTCCTCGAATTACTATTCTTAAGTCTGAAACGCTTTGCATCACAGATAACGTTTTGTTATACAGCTTTAAAATGGTTATGTCATATTTAATTTCTTCACTGCTTTTATTATACTTAAGATACTGCAGCTAACGTTTTCAAAAATAAAAACCAGCTTTTGCATTTTTTTTCCGGTTCATTACGTATTTTGTTCCCCCACTTGGGTTTTTCCGAGATTCGGTGAAAGGATTACTGTAAGTATTTCGTGTTTCCTTAATTCACTTTGGCGAAATACAAGTTGTTTTTGTCATCAACCTTATTTCCTTGTAAAATTAACAAAAGTTTCAATCACTAATTTAGACGATAACAGGATAGAGTACTTGCCTTTTGGCAAAAACAAACCGTTATATTCTAGTCGAAATAGGTATTATGGTACATTAACACTCACGACGGCAGCAACGGGGAGACAGCAACGAAAAATTTCAGCGCGGTTGTTGTTGTTGTCGTGTCCTCGTGCGTAGCGAGGAAAAATGGGTACGCTGCTCCTGAATCTAACGGGGCCCTTATAGGCAGGAGCCCGATTTCCGCCCCTTTGAAAGTTCTTTTAATTTTTGAACCAGCTCCCAGATGAGAGACCGTCACCTGGGATTGGCACCCCCAGAGGTATCGTCTCACTTGGAGAACATTGGAGCCACGACCTATTTAACGTGCACCAGCTCCCTTCAGCGTGCACGACCTCACAGGAACCAGGCGCGAGAGGTTGTCACCCTCCCAAACACTGACCTTAGTCGATGTTGCTTCACTTTCGGTGTTCTGCGGGAACCGAGCTTCTACCGACTGGTCCACTGCGGGACAGCGCGATTGTTGGTTCTTCTTAATGTTATAACCAAGCCCTCGTATTAACTGATTGGCGTTTTTAATGCGTCATTGAAAGTTACTTTCAATCACGGGGACGGATTTATTGACTGTATTATTACGTCACTTGGAATCGATAAATTATCTCAGTTTAAGTATCATAGCAACAGTATCTTAAGACAGCCGCCGTCATTGGTATGAATGTACCATTCCATCAACTCTAGGGTAAGCTATAGATATTTCAGAATACAGATGTTTAGAAATCCATTTATATTGAACAGTTGACTTTCATTTCTACAAATTTTTTATGTTCTGATATCAGTGAGTAATAAAAACAAAGTCTTACAAGCACAAAGATAGAAATGAATATAAATAAAAAAAAAAAACAAATCTGACCCAAAATAGAAAACAAAATCTTCACTTTTCCTTGTAAATGTATGTAGTAGGATGTGAAAAGTAAAAAAAAATTTTTAAATAATGAAGTATATTTTTTGTCACAATAGCTGTCCAATAATTAAAAATTCCATTATATTTCTATCTGGATAAACAATATTTTTTGCAACAGAAAGACCGATTTTTTGGTTCCAAAGGTAAGAATTAGCATCCATAATAAATGCTCATGTTTACTGGATTAAATCTTTAAATTACAAATTCATCATATGTCCGAATTATATGCATTTATTCAACATTTGTTTCGAGCTACAATAACATTCATTTTCTTTTATTTAGCGAAACTGAACGTTTTTCTTTAAACCGGTAAACAAACTAATTAAATTATCATGGAAATTACCAGTTTTTCTGAGTTATCAAAACAACGAAAGGTAATAGAAAGTAAAATGAATACAACTGCGCTTAATATATTTTTTTTAAAAAATGAGTTTTTGTTTAAAAAAATGAAATTAATAGTTTACGCTCTTTTAATTAAATATTTTCGAAGCTCAAACACCTTAGTGAACTTAGTGATAATAACGTTTATGAACTAAGTAATTTACAATCATAAAAAACAATAAAAACATTATAAAAATTGCAGCAATTATTGTTGTTATTCCCAAAATATTTATTCACAAAAAAAGCTTATTCATTTTTTTACGCATTAATATTTAATATTTGAATACCGTGTTTATATTTTCTTTTTTGCTTCTGTTGTAATTTCTCCGCCCCCCCCCGCCCCCCCCCCCCCCACCTTCATTTTCCAGAGATGAGTCAAAATATTTTTTTATAATATTTTTCGTAACCGTCTTCATAGCTATACTGAAATTAATGAAGTGAAAATTCTATTTCTAATTATTCCTAAAAATCCCATTCTTACCACAGAACTAAATTAGTATGGTTAAAATATTTTTCATAACGTGTTTACCAAGCCGTTGTATATAAAATACTACATTTTTAAAGCAAATCTAATTTTTGGGGGGGTTTATGAAATTTATTTTTAAAAAACATGCCTTATCCTTTTTGAGATCTTTTCTCTCTCTCATTCTAAAAAGATTTTTGCTTCCTTATTCAAAATATAATTTAATCAAACATTCAAATATAATACCATGCTTTTCTGCATCACAAACTTATATCTATAGCATCGAAAGAGAGTTCAATATCTTGTTGATCAGGCTGCATGAAAAATATCAAGGATTTAGATCTTTTCTTCGAATTGAAATTATTTGCAACAAAACATTTGTAACAGATAGAGTCAAACGAATTATATTGAAGACATAGAAATAGAGATGTTTTTGGATATCATAGGTTGACATTTAGTTTTAACAATATTGATAAAAAAAATAGATAAGTACATGAATGTAAAAAAGTAGTTATTTTGCTGAATATCTTTAATTAATGAAAAACAAATCTTTTCAGATTATACTTGACCGACAGTAGGCAATTTAATTTAACTATGAATTTAATTCCTACTCACAAGCAAAAAATTTACCAGTGTTTCAAGTTCTTTAAAATAACTTTAAGAATCTTTTAACCTCTTCATTCCAAGTGTACCCAATTGGGCACATTTTAAAATACTGTTTATTAACAACTGTTTGCAATTTGAAAGCTAAAACACTCAATTGTTTTTTAAATTAATCAACAGATAGTTTCCTTTGTTTTAAACATGGAAAACATGGAAATTGGGGATTAATTATTATTTAAACTAATTATTAATTAAAATTAAAAAAAAAAATTTAGTAATTTTGTTTTGTAATCTTTTTTTAAATCAGAGAACCAAAAAATTGTGTCAAAATTGTTTGTGCATAGTTCTGAGGTTTGAAGAGGTTAAAAGATGTAATATCTGATACTCTGAGTAAAATTTGATGAAAAGAATACAATAAAATTGAACTAATTAACGCATTTGCCCGTGTCTGACACGGCGAAAGGTACCATTAAAGGTACAAGGTTAATATATAATTACAAAAGATTTCCTACAATACAATCTAACTGCACGGAACGTATTTTTTTACAACATCGTACGGTACTTTACTCTCAAGATGCGTTTCCTTACTTTTCTTTTAAAACTTTTGTGGGACATGAGAGAGTGCAACCATGTGAGAAGTCTAATTTCGATGAGGCCATGAATAAAACGAGTACATTAGGAATTTGTTAATATAGACTTAGAAAAGATTATCTTCAATACAATATAATTGTACGAAACATATATAGTTTTTTTACAAGAATTTGCACATGCCCGTGCCTCACACGGGCGATCTTGGATCTCGCGTTATATTATTTCTAATGCCCGGCTGAGAGATCCGTTGATACTTTGTTTGTATAATAATTTCTTTATATAATTTGTATTCCACCCCTCGCTCTCTAGTTACCCCTGAGTGATTCCATACCAACTCACCTAAAAAAATAAAAGTTGGTCGCATGACCAACTCGAATTTTTTCAAATTTGGTGCACAGGTTGATGATATAGAGGCGTGAAAAGGTCCAAATTTTTAGCTACCTACTCCACTTATTTTTAAATATACAGGTCCTCAAAGTTTGTCTGCCACCTCAAAATACTGAGAAATTGATGTTTTTTATTTTTTTTCTCTTGGAAACTCTATTCATGCAATATGAAAGTGTTAGATATCTATGGAAACTAAATGTTTCAGGCATTCAAAACAAAAATACTACACTGTTCATAATGAAAATTGTTAAGGTATAGTACTCTTATAATTTGCAACCACAAAAATTCGATTTCCCCGATTTTGCTAAATTGAGGATTTAACTCCAATAAAAGGAAAATAAAACCAAAAGTTTACTGACTTTCTGGTAGAGTACATGTATTCACCATAAATTGCTACACAATAAATTACTTGGGTTTCTCATTCCTTCTTGGAAATATTTCTGCTTAAAGACAAGCCATATGGCAAAAACATACAATTTCAGCCATTTTTCTCATAAAGGACAAGCAATTGAAAATTTTTAATTTTTATAAATAAGCTACTGATGTGTCATCTATTCACAGGAAAAGAGTTTACTTGTGGTTATTTTTTTTATAAAGAGATATCCTACTAATAGTACAGGCCTGTATATGCATATTTTTCTGTAATACCATATGCCTGTGTTTCCCCTCTCAGACTTAACATTAATTTTAAAAAAACGTTACTGGATATTACATAAATATTAAGTATTAAATTTTATTTACCCTCTGAACATTGTTTCGTTACTTTTATAAATTGTGTTATTTGGGGAATGAAGCATTGAATAATGGAGCAACATTTTGTTTTTACTACGTTCTGGCATTGAAACAAAACTAAGGTTTGCTCTATTTTTGTAATGTCTTAAAGTAAGATCAACCAATAAAGCATCAAGTATAACGGTATTCTCCTTTCTTTTAAGCCAATAAATGAAAGGGAAATCCCCTAGCTAATAACAAGGGGATTTCCCACCCAGATTCTATTTATTTTTGATTGTATAAACTTTAAACCATTGAAAGGTGAGTAATGGATTTTTACTTGCTATATTTACTTATCATACAAAATGAAACTTCATTTTGTAGGATGATTAAATACAGGGTGGGGCAAAAGTAATGACCCGGTTTTGAAGTGTTATATAATAAAAACCATTACAACTTGAGACTTAAAACTTTTTATATTTTGATCTGTATTTAATACCATTTTTTTAAAATAAGTTTTGATTCCCACTTCAGCAAGGTGGGGACCTTCTGCAGCAATACACTGATGCAGTTTATTTTGACTGCATCTTTGTGTGCATTCAATATCCCGCATAATGTTACGGTCCCCAAGTTTTTTTTTTTTTTTTTTGTGGTTATATGAAAGAGAAAGTTCCCCATACTTTAGAAGAACTAAAGGACCGAATTATCGAGGAAATATCCGCCATACCCTTGAAATGTGCAGAAAAGTCTCCCTAAACTTCAGAAATGGACTGCAACAGTGTATTAGTGCAGAAGGCCGCTATCTTGCTGAAGTGGTATTCAAAAGTTAATGTAAAAAACTGGCATTAAATACTGATCAAAATATAAAAAGCTTTAAGTCTCAAACTGTATTAGCTTTTTTATAACGCTTCAAAACCTGGTCATTACTTTTGCCCCACCCTGTATATCCAGAAGTATTATTAAATTTTAAAAAAATAACAATACTGGCAACTGTTAAAATCTTTTATTTGGTTTAGAGAAGTGGCGGGGGCTCTATCCGTTAAATATCGTATTTCTTCACTAAATGCTAACTTATTTTTTTTAATAAAAAGGTTTGTAAGACAAATATATTTCCTAGATCTTACTTTAAGACATCACAAAAATAGAGTAAAACTTAGTTTTGTTTTAATGCCAGAAAGTAGTAAAAACAAAATGTTGCTCCATTACTCAATGCTTCATTCCCCAAATAACACTACTTCTGAAAGTAACTAAATAATGTTCAGAGGGTAAATAAAATGTAATACATAATATTCAGTAAGGTTTTTTTTTAAATTAATGTACAGACTGAGAGGGGAAACACAAGCATATGTTATTAGAGAAAAACATGCATACACTATCAGCAGGATATCTCTTTACAAAAAATATGACCAAAAGAAAATTATTTTTCTGTGAATAGAATAGTTCTTCTGTGAATAGATAGAACATCAGTAGCTTATTTTAAAAATATATATATTTTCTAGTGCTTGCCCTTTATCAGAAAAATGGCTGACAAGTTGGCTAAAATTTCATGTTTTCGCCCTATGGCTTGTCTTTAAGCTGAAATATTTCCAATAAGGAGTGAGAAACCCAAGTAATTTATTGTGTAGAAATTTATGGTGAACACATGAACTCTATCAGAAAGTCAGTAAACCTTTGGTTTTATTTTCCTTTTATTCGAATTAAATCCTCAACTTTAGCAAAATAGGTAAAATCGAATTTTTGTAGTTGCAACTTCTAAGAGTACTGTACCTTAACAATTTTCATTATGAACATTGTAGTACTTTTTTCTGAATGATTGGAACATCTAGTTTCCATAGATATATAACACTTTCATATTGCATGAATAGAGTTTCCAAGAGAAAAAAAATTCAATAACACCAATTCCTCGGTATTTTGAGGCGGCAGACAAACTGTGAGGACTTGTATATTTAAAAATAAGGGGGGTAGGTAGCTAACAATTTGATCTTTTTCATGCCTCAATATCATCAATTTGTGTACCGAATTTGAAAAAATCGGAGTTGGTTATGCAACCAACTTTTATTTTTTTTAGGTGAGTTGGTATGGAATCACTCATATGGTATTAGAGAAAAACATGCATATACTATCAGCAGGATATCTCTTTATAAAAAAAAATAATTGTCCAGTGAATAGCTGACACATAAGTAGCTTATTTTAAAAATCTATATATTTTCTAGTGCTTGCCCTTTATCAGAAAAATGGCTGACAAGTTGGCTAAAATTTCATGTTTTCGCCCTATGACTTGTCTTTAAGCTGAAATATTTCCAAGAAGGAGTGAGAAACCCAAGTAGTTTATTGTGTAGCAATTTATGGTGAACACATGAACTCTACCAGAAAGTCAGTAAACCTTTGGTTTTATTTTTCTTTTATTGGAATTAAACACTCAATTTTAGAAAAATTGGGAAAATCGAATTTTTGTAGTTGCAACTTCTAAGAGTACTGTACCTTAACAATTTTCATTATGAACATTGTAGTACTTTTTTCTGAATGATTGGAACATCTAGTGTCCATAGATATATAACACTTTCATATTGCATGAATAGAGTTTCCAAGAGAAAAAAAATTCAATAACACCAATTCCTCGGTATTTTGAGGCGGCAGACAAACTGTGAGGACTTGAATATTTAAAAATAAGTGGACTAGGTAGCTAAAAATTTGATCTTTTTCATGCCTTAATATCATCAATTTGTGTACCGAATTTGAAAAAATCGGAGTTGGTCATGCAACCCCCATTAGGTGAGTTGGTATGGAATCACTCCCCTACAACTGAAAATCCAAAAAATATATATACTGTACCTATTTTCTGTCCAAAAAAACTCTATCAAATTTTACCAGTTTTTCCGAAAAAAACTCGTGTTTCAAGGAGTTAAAAAAATTGTAGACACAATCGTAAAAAAATGTGCATATATATTATAATTCGAGTTTAAAATCGCACAAAGGGCAAGCAATAAGTTAAATCACTCTTCAAAAAAAAAAGTAGTGGGGGTGGGGGGGTTTACATCTCTATATAGGTCAATACAAAGCATACAGAACGATGAAACAAAACACAACAAGGAAAGAAATTCTTACTTTAAAATAATAGCTCGAAGCTCACTTGTTGCATTGATAAAAGGGTTCCTTATCCCCCTTAAATATTTTATTCTTTCTAATGGGGCTGCGTATGGTCATTAACCTTTGCAGACCCAGTGTGTACCCCGGTAATCGGGATCCATTTTGAGAAGAAAATAAATAAACTATTGAAATAAAACAAGAAATATGTCGATTTGAAGAATTGATGGCCAATGTGGCCATAATCTTTCTGATATCTTTAAAATTTAATGTATAAACTGGCATGATGTGCTGCATAAAATAAAATAAATCTCATTTCTGTAAGTTGCGTAGTTTTTTTTTTTTTCTTAATAGACTTTCAAAACTACACCGTTTGATTTGACAACCAGTTTAAAAAACCTGCAGGACTTGCTTTCAAAAGATTTTTTAAACAATCAATTAGATCTTCGAATAAATTTCAGCTTTTGAAATTTATCCAAAAGTTAATAAATAAAATGAAATTGTTAAATGAGTTAAAAGCAACACATCTTTCTCTAGTCATCTCTACAACTGCATTACAGAAAATAAAAAAGCTAAAATCTCTAAATGCGCTTTCTTTTGTAAACAAAGCTCATAAATTCCTTTTGAAGATTTTGAATTGTGTCAGTTAAAAACCTACGTCTCGCTAAAAGTTCCAAACGTACATTCCTTTCAATTCGTCCATTATTTTCTCTCTAACGCTTCACCACTTATCTAACTGTAACTGCAACGGATTTCTTAATTACCAGTGCAAATTAAGAATCAGAAGTATTTGACCTCCCTTAATGAAATTTTCACTCTAATTTATTCATTTCATTGCAGGCTTCAGCAAAAAGAGTTCTAAAATAGAATTCTTAATTCGATTAAGAGGAATCAGCGAGTTAATATTCTGACGTTTAGCGTTCCAGGTAAAAGTATTTCTGAAACGTTATGTGAACAAAGTTAAATAAATGGAAAATATTTCCGACTATCTTCACTACTTTTAAAAATTCTAAAGATGAAGGCTTTAAACTTAATGAAGCAATTTTAATTAAAAATTCACTAGATAATTACATACATTTTCAATCACTTTTTTCTCACTTACTTATTAAAGGGAAATTTACGTCTAATTTAGCGAGTTTGAAGATCTAAATTACTGCGTATTTATTTAACCAATTGGAAGATTTATAATTTTGTTAAGTAAGCGATTAAGATAATTTAAAATCTTTGAACCTAACTTAATAAAAGGATAACAGACATGAAAGATTCATATTTGCTCCAAGCAAATTGCGAATCCTAATTTCACTAATTATGAATTTATAAAGGTACGTTTAGGATGTAAGTTTAAACAATACTTAAATGTGCATTTTAGAGAAGAAATAGGAGTTATAAGTCTCATGTCGTAGAATCTTACCTCATTTAAATGATTAAAGTATCCCTGACAAAAATAAAATAGGCACCCATTATGACGTTTATTAATTGACATTTCCCGAGATTCATACTAAAGCAATTTTGTTTATATACTTTACCCGATAACATATTGTACTTTCATTGATAATTAAGCTATCAATTGTAAGTTGAAGAATATCTAATTAAGTAGTTACTGTTTAGAATTTGGATGATGTTTTGTAGAATATACTTTAGAATTATGCATAATACGAATTTATAACTGTCATATAACCTAGCAATAGAGTTCCTTTCATAATTTTATCCGACAACAGAACTTAGAATGCTCTATATATAGATTAGAGGTTATTTATTTTGAAACAGATATTTTTCCGTATAATTACAAACGATACTTTGGGGCTAAAATAACTGCGTTGTTATTTTGTTCTGTTTTAATAGATTAAAATAAGCTTTTACTGTTCGACCGCGGAATTTTGACACTTGGGCGCTTCTGCGCATGGCAAAAAAGGAAGAATCCATTCGAGTTTTAGGGAAATTTGTTTTGCAGGTGCGTTTATTTAGTACGCGAAATCAGAAAGTTTGCTTCTTTGTTTGTTGAAATCAACTAAATTTATAAACTGGCACATATCGTCAGTTTGGAAGAAATTAAGTCTGCTAAACGAACTAGAACGAGAACAGAAACGGCACATTCCTTATATCAGCAGTTCCTCCCTCGAACATGAATGGATTCTTCTTGGCACTCTGCCGGGCAGATCGCTTTGGTTGATGTTCAGAGCTGTAAATGGAATCCCATTAACTAAATGTATTCAATTTCATTTAAATTGAAGACTCGTTTTCTAATGCTAAATTTGTTATTTAAAGCAGAAATCAAACGTTCTCTTAACGAATTGAAACAGCACTGTTATACTTTATTAATAACTGTTGGAAATTTCAGCGAGTGACCGTGAATGAGTTAGTCTGAGCATATTTATGGTGAGTCTAAGCGACTAAGATTCTTCGAGATGCAAAAAGATGACTATTTTCGCGAAGAACTATTCGAATTTTCACGTATGAATCACACGCCTAAAGTAAAAAGCAGTAAAAGCATACACTTGAAGAGCTCGACATTCGATCATGCAAAAATTTTGACTGCAGATGGAAATGCAATTTATTATATTATTTATAATAAAAGGAGGGAAAAACTCAGATCAAAATTCAACAAGTATTAAAAGAAAAAAATAATGTATTGAAAAGGATCGGTAACTTTCTAATAGGGAAGGCATAAGTTTTCCCACTGGTATTTTACAAGACAAAGTTAAATATTTCCTACACTGTCCTTTAGAATCTGTAGAAGTAGTAAAGACATTTTCATCTTTAGAAATGATATTTTAAGTGAGAAAAAGCAATGTCAAACTATAGACTACTTTAAACCACGTACAGCCGTACCACCAACCAAAGCAATCTGTCTGGCAGAATGCCAAGAAGAATCCATTCATTTTCAAGGGGAAAATTGCTGGTATAAGGAATGTGCCACGTTCTAGCTCGTTTAGCACACTTTAATTTTTCCGCACTGATGCTATACGGCAGTTTATAAATTTATCAGCTTTCAACAAACAGAGAAGCAAACATTCTGATTCGCGTACTAAATAAACGCACCTGCAAAACGAACTTCCCTGAAACTCGAATGGTTTCGTTCTTTTCTGCCATGCGCAGAAGAGTCCAAATGTCAAAACTCCGTGGTCAAACTATATTATGATGCATTTTAATAAAACAAAAGTAATGTGTATACTATATCTGAGTGAATAATAAGTTTAATATAATATTTATCGCCTTAATAACAAAATGTAGAAATTGAAAAACCAATTCCTTTTTTAAATTTTAATGTTGCAACTTTTCTCAAAGCAAGTCAAAAAACTATTAGATCATATTTTTAAATTTCAGTGCATATTTTAACGATTTTTAATGCATATAATCTGGGCTTTAGCAGTCACATATTTCATTTAAAAATGAAAACTTATAGCATAATTTTCATCACATAATAACATTAAAAATATGCAGAATAATTTTATTTCGTGTCTCCAATCTCTTTAATCCTATTAAAGTAAACGCTTCCAAAAAATTTAAGAGTGACGTCCATATTATTAAGTACACTGAAGCAATGCAGCTTATTATTAACTATTTCACAAACTATTCTCCTTTAGAAACATAAGTCCAGGGGAAAAAGTTTTGTTGCACCAGCTGTTTTCAAAGCTCTTTAGTCTCTCATATGTAGTATAATGAAGTCGAAAATTTCTTTAAAACAATTTTATGTTGGATTTGTACTAAATTTTGGAGGTTGAATAGAAGGGTTAAAAAGTTAGAACGTGTAATACATTTTACTTGATATTTTTTACGATACATGCATGCATACATAAATACATACAAATATATCTATATATATTAACCCAGTTGTGTTCCTAGATTGGGTGTCACCCGGGGCGGTAATTTGTGGCGTCATCCGCCCCCCCCCCCCCCCCCAAGAATTGTGTTATATAAACTTGTAGTTTATATTATTTTTAGTAGTAAAAAAAAATCCTAAGAAATTCAATTTTATTTATTTGGTTTAATCTTCAGTAAACAGCAATTATTTTTAGTTATGATACATTGAAGTAGCATCAGTAAAATTGTATTATCCAAGTATATGTATTTTTCAAAAACTCTATTTCGGGTGTCACCCGCGGGGGAATGGGACGGGGTATGGGGCCCTCCCTCATCTCCCCAACGCTACTGATTAACCTGAACAATCAGATGTAATTATAGGTAAATAAATACAGGATTCCAAGTTTTTCAATACGGCAAGCCATGTTGACTAAAGACAACATTATGGTGTTAAAGCAGTTTTACCATGTGAACTCTTACCCAGCACTATCGAAAACTCGAGAAAGACCCAGGATATAACCAAATACGAAACAAAATGTAATTATTTTGAACAACAACCAACATTATATACTATTCTGAACAAAATAAAAGTAAATATTTAGTACTATGGCACAGTAAATAAACATAAATAAATTGAAACTTTGGGAGCGATGAAAAACGCGCTTCAAGCCAATGTTAAAAATCAAACTTACTCTTCACATAACTAAAACTGAACACACAGATGAAAGGAAACAGCCACACAAACTGCACAGAGCGATATTAAGTACAAAATTACATTTTCAGTCTGCCAACAATGTGACTGCGCATAGAAAAAGGACATGCGAATTTAACATGTCGCCATCTATCTGTGCATAATGTAAAAAATGTAAGGTAAATGTAAAATGAAAAATGAGAAGAAAATAAAATAAAAAGTAAGTAAAAATTAAAATAAAAAAACCCTTCACCACTATACAGATACCTAGTGGGCTAGATGGTACCTAATGAGTCTCTAGGGCCTGGAATTTGTGTATGAATACTGAAAATAATTTATAACTTTGCAAAAAATTCACAAGATAATCAGTATTTAAAATGCTTGATCAATAAATTAAAAACCTTTTATTATTTTGTCATAGTAATTAGTACACAGTTTTACTGATTCTGTGTATAAATAGCTTAAAATAATATTACGAAAAACAGAGACATGTATGTTAGAATTCCAGTTTTGCAATTTATAATTTCAAGATTAAATCTTTAGTTCTATCATAAATGTTGATACACAAAATATTCATAACAATATTAGTATCTAAGTCTAAATATTTAGCACCAGCTTTAGTTAGATTCGTTAAACAAAGTATTAAATTGGCTGAATAAAAATCTAAGATCGGATTTGCACCAGAACTTAAGCCAAATACAGTAAAACCCCTTAATACGCGGGTGTCGGTTGACTTGTTTGGCACCCGCGTTATAACATAACAGTGGTATAGTGAAACTATACCACGGAACCATATTCACGAAATAATTCTCGCTTTTGTTGCATCATATTTTAATTTATGGAATAGTTAAGCATTGAACTGAACAGTCCCTCACAGATTGAGCTACGCTCATGCCAAGAGAACCAAGTCAGGGCGATTTCACCCGATTTTGAAATCAAGCTATATGTTTTTGGTTGAAAGACAGAAAAAGCACAAAAAAGGTGTACATCACGCCTATCACAATAGGGCTTTATCTGTTAGTGTGTCTGGTGGGGGATGGGTGCTTTTTGGATAGAATATTTGTGTGCTCGGGCTGGCTTTATTTACAATGGTAAAAAAGGAATCACCTTTAAATGGCAATGATAAAGTGTGGTCTAAACATCGGGGGAGATGATAGTCACCGCGGTATATCCGATTCCGCGGTATACTGAGGCGCAATATAACTGGGTTTTACTGTACTATGAGATCAACAATGTAAATACACACACACACACATATATATGTATATAAAAATGTGTGTGTGTGTGTGTGTGTGTGTGTAGTTTCCTAGACACAAGCCAATTCTTCAATTGCTATAGGGGGGGGGGCGCAGACAAACCAACAGATAGACATTTCCCCCTATCTCATAACCCTACTTTCCTCCCTCCAATATTCCAATATTTGTTTAATAATTATTATTTTATTTTTTAGTTTTTAGTTTTTGACGTTTGTTTTCCTTTAAAGCGATATTTTTACGATGTATTAAACCTTCCCCGAAATTTTTCAAAAGCGAAATAATCACAATCTCAAAATAGCTTCCTTTTCCTATTGAGCAATGCGATAAACATGCTTTAGAATTTAATTTTAAGAAAAAAGTGAATAGATCAAGTTTTGAATACAGCTTCTACGAACTTATCGTTATGACAACTAATAGAAAGTTCATTGAAAGCGAGAATTGCTATAAAATATTTTGAGAAAGATGACTATTGAAAGAAATAAGCTGTGGTGGGAAAAAAAAACTGTTTCTCTCATATTTCAATATTTTAGACTAAAGAAGGCGTAGTTTTAAACACTTGTATGAAGTTTTCTTTTCTAATTTGTCCAAGGAATGGTGCATTTGATGATGTTCGTATTGTATGCAGTTTAACTTTATACAACCGTGTCATAGGCAAGGCAGATTTTCCACCACGCGATATCATGCAATTGTGATATCGTAGTTCTGAAGTATTTCAGCATGGTAGGCAAGAATGACGGAACAAGTCACTGGTGCACTTTATAGTGTAGATTCAAATTGGTATAATAATATTCCATAAGTTGGTTCTCCTCATTGCTGCAGTTTCTACCTTCTTCAATCGCGGAAATTTATGAAGTGCCGCAATATTATTTTTGCTCCGCTGATAAATCAGTGTGACTGATAAGGCAGTATACGTAGCCAAAGCATACGGGAGACAAATGGACAATGAATGGGGAAAATTATCTTAACCCTCCTTTCCATCTTTATATCTTTACACAGAGCGTTTTTTTATTATTGAATTTTTTCTTGACCATAACTCTAAAATTCACCCTAGCGGCGACTTTCAGTGCTATTTTCTGTATTTTTTTTTTTTTTAGAAATTAAGACCGCTGTGCATGTGCGCCAAATTTCGTCCAGCACAGTACGTGCTACATGGCTCTGACGTTATTTTCTGCGCATGTCTTATATATCATCAATATAAAACACAAACAACCTGATTGCGCAGATCAAAATCCGAAATGATCTATCATAACATATTATGAAAAAACAGCATTCGATTATTTGCTCTTTCTACCATTAAAACATCCATAACTCTTGAAGTATTATACGCTAAGAATATTTCTCCCTTAATAAAAATAAATCCTACACCAATAAACGAGTAAAATTTATCTCAAGATATGCTATAAAAACTCTAAAACCCCGTCATACCACAACTTCAAAACTGTCACGTGCCCGCATTCCACAGCATAACATTCTCCAAGTGCAACATAAAGAATTAATTTGCTTTTTATTAACTTCCATGGTGACGTGATACCAGCATTCGACAGTAATTCGAAAATTCAATAACCTAACGCATTTATTAACTCTTCAGTAACACTTATTTACATTCCAGAAGCTTGGAATTTAATTACACGTTTGCTTATCTTATATATGTGAGAAAAGAAAATTTATTCAGTTTTATCACACAATGCTTATTTTCTCGGAAGATAGACTGTTGATGAATTACAAGAAATTATCTTTGTGGCATTTTATTTTGAACTCTTCATGCCAGATTTTTCGAGGGTTTAACGAAAACTTAATATTTTCTTTTTCGTAAAATAGAAATTTAATGTCATTAATTTCATTAGATGACCCAAATAATCTTAATGGAGGAATGTTTGGGTGTATTTTAGACCATTGGTAATAATTGCTCTTATGTATACCTATGTGTAGAAGTATGGCAAATGTAGGAAAGGAAACGCATATTTATTTTATTCACATAAAATAATAAATTAATAAAATAAGTCAAACTAACATTCGTAGAGTCTCTGATTACGTTTTAAGGCTTCTTCCAAGTGTGCCTTATGTTTGCCAAGTTTTTTAAGTGTGTCGAGTGGAATTTTTGTATGTCAAAAAATTCTTAGAGCCTAAGCTACTATATCATCTCCGATTTTCCGCACCACTTTTATTCTTCATCAAATCTGCGATTTTCTTTAAAGTATGGGTATTTTTCTTGAAAAAGAAATTTTCTAGGAATTTTTATTGATAGAATTATCTATCAATAAAACAGTTAATTACTATTTTCTTCTCTGTTTGTTTTCCGACTTTCTTACTTTTTTTTTATTTTTCTTTAGTAGCTATTGATGAGTTTCAGTGTTATTAATGAAAACATTTTGGAAATGGTTATTTCTTCCCCTCTTTACTTTCAAAATAGATTCGATACCCCTTTTTTAGGAGTCTTTAATTCGTCATTCTTCCATATTACTCCTTACATCTACAATCTACAATATTTCTACAATAATTACTGTCTTTTACTAGTTATAATTCAAAGAAGAGGAATTGTCGAGAACAAAACACAAGAGGAAATGTAATTAAAAGAATGTCAAAGCAAAATAATACTAACCTTAAAAGGTGTCAGCTAATCCATTTCCAAGATATACAGTGGTAGTAAAAGAATTGCATCACCCTCGCATTTTCACAACAATGGTTTGTGAGAAGTTTTGGTCGACCAATTAACGGTGAATGTATGTGAAATTATGCAAGACTTATGAAATAAACATTTAACAACAGGAATCCGATAATTGTTTACTTTATTTATGGAAATACATGGCCAAAACTGCAACAAGTACATATTTTATGACGTTCAAACATTTCCATGTTACTTTTGTTTATTTTTGAGCAGAAAGAGTGTTACAATTAAAACCTACTTGACAATGTGGATGCACTTCACATTGTACTTGTTACAGTTTTGGCCATGTATTTCCATAAATAAAGTAAACAATTATCCGATTCCTGCTGTTAAATGCTTAATGAAATAAACATAAGTTTTGCATAATTTCATATACATTCATCGTTAATCGGTCGACCAAAACTTCTCACATACATCCCATTGTTGTGAAAAAGCGAGGGTGATGCAATTTTTTTTTACCACCACTGTACCCGTAGTCAGTCACATTGTTTGTCCAGTACAATGTCAAACAAAATAAAATACAAATTGAAACTAAGAATGTCTAATATATTATAATGAGAGATAATAAGGGCGGTGACGCGTTATTTTGCTTCGAATCAATGCTTCGAAGTTTGTTGATTAGCATTAGCGTTTTGAACTGTTGATTAAATTGAAAGTGAGTGTTTCTCCAATAATAATAGGGTAGTATGAAAATTTTTAATTAGGTTTTCTTGACAGGAAAAGGAGTGCATAAAGATAAAATTTATGTATAATATGTGTTACAAATGCATCAGATTAAATAACTAACTCAGTAGCCAATCAGCCCCACTGAGAAGAGATTATTGCTAATTGAAATATTTAAACAAACCAAATTGTTGTCAAGCAAAAACTGAAATGTGTTTTAAAAGCTTGAGGCTGACCTTGGAAAATTTAATGAATTACATTCAAATTTCGACCTCTGGGCGAACTCTAGAATTAGTAGCTGGCCGCATCTATGCCGCATAATTTAGTAATGTTTCAGAGTTGTTTATAATGCAAAATGCTACCTTAATGCTTATCTTTTATTTTTGACTTTTCAATGTGCTCGAGCCCCGACGTAGGATTATCACGCTCAGTCGCGTAGCTAAAGGGGGGTGGAAGCGACCCGCGCTGGGTGTCAAGTCAACCGTTCATTGGGGATACCCGACCACCACGGGGAAAACCGCAAACCTTTAAATGCTCTATAAAATGAGGCATATACCTTAAACTTTTTTTTACTAATATTTTCTTTGCTATTTTTAACGGAGCAAAGTGTTTCCTTTCAAAAATAACGTTCGAAGTGTTAAATAACCACTAAACACACCAGTGCCGTCAATAAATACTTTAAATCTTACGCCCATGAAACGATTGGTCTTTTTTTTTTTTTTTTTTTTCAAAGATTTTCTAAATGCATTATATTAAAATACGGGAAAACATCATCAATACCTTTCTCGTGGGTCGCCATGCTGGCTACACCACTGCTCACGCTCCTCTAGGGAGCGCATTCCACAGTTTGAGAATCGTTGACGTATGTAAATTAGAGAAAGCATAAGCAATAAATACATTCCATGTTTTAAAAAAAGGTTTTCACTGAACATATTTACTATATGTTCATTTGAACTTCTATATCATTTGCACTCTGTGATTTCAATAGCGTAAGCTTAGTAAAGCTGCATACTTTACATATGTAGCAATTCCTAGCTGCCGAAACCAATATTTCGTTAAGATCAATGTGTTAATAATGAAGCATCAATTTTATCATTAGTTTTCAGATAAAAATTACCCGCAAACCCTCATTAACTTCAAAAATTGTATCAATTATGAATAATCGAAATGTTGCATCAAAAGGGAAATGCGGAACTTTTTTTTATCCTATTTTTCAGAAAGGGGGAACTCAATGGAAAATCAGTATTGGAAATTTGAATATTAATTGAGTAATCAAGTTAATATTTCATTACATAGAAAGAAAAATTCAACGAAGGGTAAAATCAAACCTCATTTAAAAAATCAATTACTTACATTAAATCTTTTAGTTTAGAAATTTGAATCAATTAGTTGCTAATAACTTCTTTTGATGAGTTCTCGTGTTCTGTATTTGATATTTGTAATCTAAGAAAAACTAATCTGAGGGAAACCCCATTCGAAGTGCTGCAAAAAAAAATTAATTATGTAAATGTCTTTACTCCATCTATGAATGAGATTATTTTAGAAAGAAATCGACGAACCTATTTTTGATAACATGAAATGGAAACACATTCAGTAAAGCTTTTCGAAATGTGTGTTAATCTCAACTTTAGATCTTTAATTTCTGAACTATTACTTTCTCATCAAGTATAAATCTCAATTTTACACTAAATATACATTTTGACGTGAATACGTCTTTAAATTTGCTACCATACGGGGGCAATCCAAAAAATCTAATGATAGCCAAATCGGGGGATACAGTTTGGCGTTGTAGTTTCGAATCTATCCTCTACATCCAAAATTAAATTATTCCACTGGCTAACTAAAGGATTAAAGAATTCATTACAATAAGCTAGAACAGTGACGCAACGCGCGGTGAAGGGGGGTAGCGCCGCCATTTTGATGTTATTTTGCTGCGTATCGAGATTTGCAATTAGTATAGCTTTTGACTCGAAGATGCTATGATGTTCGTAAAAGTTTTAATCATCAGCTGTCGTCAAAATCTGTCTATTTTATATAAAACATTAGTTTAAAGTAGTGACAGTGAATATAATAAGGTGTTAGAATAAAAAATATCAGAAATATATAGATAATGTCGGCTTCTACCCGTGGAAAAGAAAAACCAAACACAGAGATCGTATACGGTTGGAAAGGGCTCCTCAAGAACAATCGAATGGTAATAATAAAACACCATATGACCGAGTCAAGCAGTGCCGGGAACGTTAAAGAATGAATGCGGCCGTGCCGATCAACAACGGTGCCAGAAAATGATGAAATCGCTTCTACATCGACAACGGACTGTATAGGCATAGATTGTGTACGATCGTCGATTATGAAGGCACATTGGGAAGCAGCTAGTGCGCGTTTCACTGCGACGTTTGTCAACAATTTTGTATGCCATTTGTGTCGTACTTTTCGTATCACAGACCTATAATTAATAAAGATCTATTGTAACACAATAATTATTTGTTTCCTTGCTTTTATTCTAAATACATAAATAAAAATATTTTATTCAAAAAATATAACCCGTAACATAAACGTATTCACGTACAACACACGGCCGTGTCCATGACACAGCCACACCCCACATTTTTTAGTACGTATTCAAACATATAGATAAAAATTAAAGAGCCTGTTTTAATTCCCTAAAAACTTGTAGACAGTCATCATTTTTTATTTCGGTTATGCACTACATTTTATGAAAAGCAAGTTTTAAAATCTACTTACTCTTTAGACACTGTTTTTGAGAAGTAGAATTATTTTTTATATACATATGAACGAAATTTTTAATATAAAAAATACAATTAAATTAAAGAGAAAGGGGAAGATGTATAAATAGATTTAAATACATGAGTGTAAAATATGTATTTATTTACATCTACGAAGTACGAAAATCAGCAATTTTAAAATAAAAAGAACCAAGTAGCAACTTTGCTATAAGTTGGGATCAACTGACATAAGCATCGTTGTACTAAATTAAATATTTGCTGTTTCGGTTTTTCAATTTTTTTTTATTTCACGCTCTGGTTTCACGTTTAGGTATCATTAGCAGTTCAGCATTCAGCAATAATTCTAAGGCTTAAAGTTTTGTGGTAGAGAAAAGGGGAGAGTTAATAATTCAGTTAGAAAGACGCATCTAAATTAAAGGCAAAGATATTTTTTGTTGTTTTACAAGGTGGAATCTTATGAATTGACAGGTTTGGTAAAAGTGGTAGTATGTGAATATCAAAACCATACGATGCTGTTATTGATATGTGGAACGTCTTTTAAGAAATAAAAATATAAAAACCACAAATGATAATATTTGAGTACAAAATCATTTCAAAGCGAAATACTCTTCTGTATGAATATATAACATGAAGGTATCACAATGAATGAAATTCGGATCTATAATTCAGATACAAGCTAAGAATTGAAAACTAACTTCACTAGTTTTTTCCATAAGAAGAAAGACATGAATTTATCAAATTTAGTTTCTTGTGGTAGAATGATGTGAACAAATGAATTGATCTTTTATGAATTATTCGGCTGAGAATTATTTTTGATTATCCATGATAAAAAAATGCTTCACAGCACTACGAATCGACTCCAACTCCCACTGCATTTTAACGAACAAGTTTTTTCTCTAGAACGGGAATGAGGTTCATACATCGTTAAATTTTGTTGGCCTTTTCCGTTTTAAGGAACCGTTGGCGATTGTTAATTTTTTTTAGCAAAATCCGTACTTCTCCCTTTCGGTGTGCCGTTGACAATGTGGTAAATTTTTTCGACAAACCCAAAACAAAACGCAATTAATAAAGCATCAATGGTGTTACTGTTTGGCGATTTTTTACAGCCCTTCGAATCGGAAAAGTACCTCTTGTTGTTTTATTATCATCTGATTATCGAAGACCAAAAGTTCGCCGAAAAAATTATGCTTCCACATGATATTCTTAAGACATTTATTTCTTTGAAATACATTGGCAGTGTGTGACCGATATTTGGTTGTAAATGCAAATTCATTGCACAAGTCAATTTTGAAAATATTTTCTATTTCATATTTTTAACTTTTAGCAACCTAACGATAAATTCTGCACAACTCATTTAATACGAATTTTCAACTGCTTTGAAAAGAGAAAATACTTCTCATTTTCTCGAGTTCAGATCTTTGCTCATCTTTCTTATCATAAAACGACTTTAAAAAGATTTCCCGAACAGCATACTGTCATTGAAAAGAATTCTGTAAGCTGATATCCTAACACCTAACATTTGGAAAGAATAGTGTTCCCAAACGCCATCAACAACGCACATTATAAATGGAAAAGCTTTTAAAAGTAGAAGCTCTCTTTCTGTTTGGTAAAAACATTAATGCTAATTAATAAATCAATACTCATTGAAGATTCGAAAGGTGATTACCGACTTAATGTTTTAGATGCAATTCAGCTGGAATTATACAAATCGGCGTACTAAGTAAACAGCCTGAGATGGAAAAAGAAATTTGCAAATGAAAATTGTTTCGAATGGGAGTAACAATTTGTGATTTTGTTTTACTGCTCTCATTTTATGGTAAATTCAATGATGGCGATAAGTGTTTGTTTTTCGAATAGCTTTCGGTTGGTAAAGTTTCAAATATAGTCACTCATTAACAATAAAAGAACTCCGAGTTAAATTTTTCTTTAATAATACATAATTATCATTTTTAAAGATTCTTGAATAACAGCGTGCTATTTCCAACTGAAAAATAAATAAATAAATTATTTTTTAATCAGTTCACTCTCCCCAGTTGCAGAACATAATTTTAACATGCGTGGCTTAGGAAAAGAATAAATTTGCAATTTACTTTCGTACTTCCATTGTTGTCTAAAGAGGAAGGCCTTTTATTTTCCTCTTTTAGTTTCATATTGAGAGAGTATTTTTTCTCTCCGCTCAGACCGTCGTGTTTGTTCGTTTAAGACCATTTCAGGTCACATATATTTTCGAGATTTTTGTTTTTCTCAATGGATATGCCTCAAACTCTCGTCCAATATGACAGACAGAACAGGACAGTACGATTATTACAATACAAGGAAGGAAATTACAAGAATACACCCAGGGCAAGGTGGGTCGAGGGGGACCCACGACCTCGTTACTGCCCGCTAGCAGCGGGCGGAAACCGGTAACTAAGACCGCTCGGCCACCAAGGCACCACCGTCGTGTTTCATCTACGTTAACTCTACGACAGATGTCACTCCAGGTAGTTTATAGAACTCAATGAAAGACTCATAAGTGAGAGTGAAATAAAATGAAACCGAATTAAATTTTATATCAAACTAAATTTAAAAGTAAATAAGTAGCAGGACAAATGTAGAAAGAACAGAAGTTTTATTTTTATGAATTAATTTTCCAATCAAAAGTCAATGCGAACAAAAACTAAATTAAATTAAAATGTGCATAACTTGAAGTCTGGCTACGAAGTTGAGATACGTGCATGCTGTTGCGCATGGAAGAAAACCTGCCGGAAATAGTGATCGGGATTGGATTCTGGACATTTTAATAACGGTCGGATACCGGATATCCGACCCTTATTGAAGCCTTCTGGGGGAACTGGTCCCGTTGATTCACCTCTCCCTCCGTCCTGTTGGTGTTCCCCTATATATGAATGCACACATATAACATTACATATACGCATGAAAATAATCCCAGAACTTCACTCTTCTCAATAACTTGCTGACGTCAGAAAAAGATGACTTCCGAAAAAAGTATTGATGGCCATGCTGTTTGGGCAAGTAACATAACAATCATAAACACAATTCATACTCATAGGTGTTTCAATAATTTTGGATAATCACCTGTAAATGATCTCACAAAAGCGTGTTTGCTGTAGTCATGGATGTTTTTCATCTTTTTTTGAAACCAACACTCGAGGCTGGTTAAATCTTATTTTAAGTTCATAGCCATGCTCTAAAAATATTGTTTGCTAAATCAGCTAAACTATTCCAAAACCCATCACATACATTATAGAACGCTTAGGTTGGTGCAAAAGTAAACAAGAACTTCTGTCTAGAACTACACGAGCCGCATACACCAACATCATATTTATAATATATATATATATATATATATATATATATATGTCAGTCATGTCCCGTATCAGCAGTCGGGCTAAGTTTCGTGACTGGACATAACAGCATTCATTTTTTTTCTTTCCTTTATTTTCTACTCATCAGGTATTTACAAGGATGAATGACATGAATATTTACAGTATTTACAAAAACGGTCCCCATAGAGAACATCTCGCAGGAGCACAATTTCTCTGTGTTATCCTTTAAGCATCAGCTCACCAAGTGACGCTAACCTTTGTTTTTCAGACCCTTCTTGGGGTCTTTTAAGCCAATCAGAACTCAGGGTTATAGTTTTGGTTCACGTTTTAGAGTGGACCCGTAAAAAGGACCAAATTGGTTTTAGTTCAGGTTTACAAAAGTTACGTTAAAAGGTCCCAACGGTAGTTTGCTTTTACAAAGACAAAGAAAAGTAACAATAATTCATTTAATTTATTATAAACCTCACATATCCCCCCCCCCCTCTCAAAAAGAGTTGGTTCTAGAGGTGATCAGGCTCCAAAAACACCCTTTTCGAAAGAAAAAAACCCGACAATTACAATTTTAAAAATTAGAAGTGAAAAAAGAAATTTTCTTAACTCCCTGGGTTCTGATGGTAATACTACTTTTCATAGGTATAATAACAATTCACAGAATACACCTAAATTATAGGTAAACACTATTACATTACACTAATACAATTTTCATAAAACAAAATACTTTCATAGAATACGCTTATGCAAAAGTATTCACGTAGTACCACTGGAGCTATTTTTTTGTTGTGCGCACAGCTTTCTTCATTTATCAGTTCATACTAACGGATTCCACAGTTCTTAAGGATACTTTCGAGTTCCTTACTAATTTTTCTCGTGTTTCATATCTTTCATGTAGTGTCATCTACAAAATTTCTCTTCCTTTCAACATTATTACAACATTTTCTTAACTGTATAGCACTTTCTAGTATGTTTCACAAATCTCGTAAAACAGAATCAACTTTAAATATCAATCGATACAACAAATCACTTAAATTTCTAACAGTGAACACCATCTTAATTCTACAATAATCCTTTCAAATAATTAAAAATATTCAGTAACATCAGATTATTCATATTCCTTAGTTACAACACATTTCTTAACACATCCATATATTTACTACATCAAATCAATTTCTTATAACTCAAAACATTATCACAAACAACTTCAATGTTGATGCAAAACCATTCAAATAAGTACAGTGTTACAGTGACACTATTCATTTACTTTTGTTTACAAAAGTAACCATTATACATAAATACGGCTTTCAGCGCCTTTCTTTTTCTTTTATCCCCATAGGACATTTGTAACAGTGGGTATAAGTCTTTCCCACGTTAACTTACCCATATGGGATATTCTTACACTCCTTCTTTTTGTGAAAGTTGGAACCCTTCAAAAAAAAAAAAAAAAAAAAAAAAAAAAAAAAAAAAAAAAAAAAAAAAAAAAAAAAAAAAAAAAAAAAAAAAAAAAAAAAAAAAAAAAAAAAAAAAAAAAAAAAAAAAAAAAAAAAAAAAAAAAAAAAAAAAAAAAAAAAAAAAAAAAAAAAAAAAAAAAAAAAAAAAAAAAAAAAAAAAAAAAAAAAAAAAAAAAAAAAAAAAAAAAAAAAAAAAAAAAAAAAAAAAAAAAAAAAAAAAAAAAAAAAAAAAAAAAAAAAAAAAAAAAAAAAAAAAAAAAAAAAAAAAAAAAAAAAAAAAAAAAAAAAAAAAAAAAAAAAAAAAAAAAAAAAAAAAAAAAAAAAAAAAAAAAAAAAAAAAAAAAAAAAAAAAAAAAAAAAAAAAAAAAAAAAAAAAAAAAAAAAAAAAAAAAAAAAAAAAAAAAAAAAAAAAAAAGGAAAAAATATCTGTTACGAAATGCTTTATCACGTAGCAAAATAAGCCATTAAATAATTCAGCAATGAAACAAACCAATTTAAGGCCTGGTATGCTTATGTACATCATGCACAAAACAAGCATAGGTGTGAAAATACTTATATCAATTATGGAATATTAATTTCGAATCTCTTAGGTCTGTTTTAATACTAATATACTTTTAAAACCTTTAAAATCATCTTTTGATGCAATTACAAAAAATAATTAAGCACTATAATGACTTTTAAGATGGTTTTTGAGCCGATTTCAAGGTTCCAAAAAAATACGCTCGAACACTGTCTGAAGTAAACTTTCTTTTGTTTGTCATGACAAAAATTAAGCTAAATTTAAGGAGGCAATCATATAAAAAAATAGTTACGCTAACGATCATAAACCAGAAATGGAAAATAATTACTGTTATTTACTAAGAGATGGTTGAAGGTTTGAAGATGGTCTGAAACAAAAGTTTCAACTCGGTCATCTATATCAACTCGATCATCAGTTAGCCCCCAATATCTTAATTTTAAAAAAATCCCTTCCCGAAAATGTGATTAATTCTTTTATCACGGGATATTATAAATTTATTTCATCTTCTAACAAATTATCTAGTGTGTATGAAATTTACACAGTCAGAATGTATAGAGATGAAACTTTATTAGATAATACATTATTCTTGACAGGGACACGGAGCTGGAGCTAGAGCCATGTTTTCCTTGAAGTTGGGAGTCGGAGCAAGAGCCCTAAAATTTCCCCGACTCCGGGGGTTCCTTTAGTTTTTCAATAGTCTTTTTTTCTTTCAATTTTTTAAATTTTCCATGTTTAAAGTAAAAGAATGAAACTTTATAAGGCTTTTAATGCATGCCGATGCAACAAACACAAATAACGTGTCTGGCTCATTAATTTTAATTAGTATTGTTTTTAATTGGGTAACGCAGTATTATTTTCATTCTAATATCTAATTATGAATAAAGGTTTCATAATTAGATATTAGAATGAAAAATGTTAAGCTTTTAATGTTCTGATGATGTATCCTACAAAAATTCAAGAGCCTGTCGAATTCTAACAGCATTGCAGTTAGCCAATTTGCTGTAGAAAGACTATTCTCAGAATTAGATTTAATTCTTTTCTTAAAAATGAACAAATTACACACAGTCACGTAGTGTGATTAAAATGAAATGAAATGACGATTACGTTATTTTTTAATGTTCCATTTTATAATTAAAATTGTAAATTAAAATCTGAAACTAATACATGCGTTAATGTGCAATAAAATCCTATCAGCACGTTTTGACTACATAAAACTTCATTATAACGAATGAAGATGAAAAATGGCCGAAGTGTAACTAGCACGTGTTGTTGTGAATGAGAAAAAGCTACACACTCCTCCTCTAACAATTCCCTTTGAATTTGACAATTACTTTCCACAAAGGGCGTAAACTATCCATCAACATTGACACGAGTCTCTGGAGAGAAATGCAAGTAATCTTGTGAACCATTCCACAAGAGAGTGTTTATCACCTATTTGGCATGCCCGCAATGATTGCTCTCATCGTGATCATTAATGGCGGACAACTGGTCCTGCATTTTGAATTTCGAACTTGGAAGCTTACAAGACAGGGTGCCTATGTTGAGGGGGTGAGGGGTAAAAATTGTGTGAAATCGGATGTAGCCTTAGAGAGTCATCACGGGTCCGATTCATAGAAAACATCCCAACTACAACTCAAAAGTTGTTTCATTGCCGTTTAAGGCTATTTCGCACGCACTCCTGTGCTACATTGGTCATTCTCGATATGATTTGCGATGCTACCACTTTTTTGTCGAACATATTCACACCTTTTCAGTTCAAATAATTTTCTTTCCTTAGCATTTAAAAATAAAATAAATTTACATTAATTTGGCGGCCCATGACGCCGCACCCGGGGACAGATGTCCCTCCTTGCCCCCCCCCCCCCCCCCGTTAAATTATTGGCTTGTGGTGCATATGTTTGTGCACTTGAATAAATTTTTAATATTTGGCGAAATTTTTCTCGACGCTTTTTTCTCGCCGTGAAAACGGACTTTTTGAGCATGGATAACAGAAAAAATCTGAAAAATGGTGATTTTCAAACCTTAATTACTCCGACCCCTGATGTCCCCTGGGGTTAAATTTTGGTGTATGTTTTCAGGGACCCCCCGAGAATATTTAATCAAAATATCAACACCACATAGCCACATGGGGCTGAGATACGGGGGGTAAAATTCACATTTTTGGGGGTGAAGTCGAGGGGGGTGGAGGTGGGGGAGAAAATGGCACAAAAGGCACACCCTTGGTGCATGTGAAACGTGTGTGCGAAATTTCAGCTCGATCCGTTTTCTCGTCTGGGCTGTAGCCCTGTCAAAGAACAACGACAACACGAAGAATTTTTAAAATAGCGGTTTTCTAACTTTTATTACTCAGGCCCCTGATGGTCCCGGGGATTGAATTTTGGTGTACGTCGTCAGGGGCCACTCGACATTGAGTATGCAAAAAAGCAACCCCCGGGATCTTTATTGGGCTGAGATTCAGAGGGGTGAAAATCCCAACTTGTTCTGTCGTGTAAACAGTCCTTAGTCGCTTTTGCCATTATTTTTTGCTTTTCTTCGTAGGTTGATCGTATGGTTTTCTTGGCGGGCGGGACGCTCCCGCGTCCCTAGATAAAAGTCATTGTTAAAAACATGTTTGATGTCATGGGCTATAATATTAAAAGAAATTACAGCAAGAGTTTGACTGAAGGCTTCTCTGTGGCAAAAATTAATCTAATCAGTTTGTTTGCTAAAATCGACTTCAAAAGGGAATTTATCATACAAATGATTAGTTTTTAGTGTCATCAATTCAAAGAAGTTAAGCCCTTTGATATGGATTTTAAAAAAAATAGAGTATTAATATACAAAATGTATTTACACTAAAAAGAATAAAATAAGATAATTTTTATAAAAAAACAGAACCGACTTCAAATTATAAATTGCGCTAAAAAGTGAAAAATAAATTCATTCTTTAAACAACATCGATGTGACTTTTAAACATAGTTTAGAAGTCGGTGCAAAATTATGAGTCTAATTACCATTATACCATTTGCTACTTCATATTGGAACTGTTGCTAAATCTGCGAACATATATATATTTGTAATTGATTCATGATTACAAAAGCTTTTATCTATCCTAATTTTGCACCGACTTCTAAAACTATGTTTAAAAGTCACATCGATGTTGTTTAAAGAATGAATTTATTTTTCACGTTTTAGCGCAATTTATGATTTGAAGTCGGTTCTGTTATTTTATAAAAACTGTTTTATTATTAATTCAGAATAAAAGTAACAATTAACAAAAAAAATAACTGCAGAAACGGACCCTTTACAAAAATCGTAGTCGGAAAAATTAAACTACATATTTCCAATTGAATTACATTTTGCTTCCCTGTTTTTTAAATCATTTGTATCTAAAAATCCGCGGTAAAAACGTTCCCGATTTTTCTGTGAAAGTAAGGTAGACATGCACGAGGGTTTCCGTTTATTTGTCTGAAAGTTGTCAGTTCGGCTTACAATGCAAATCGACTTATACTCAAGTATATACGGTAGGTTTTGATAAAAATAAGAAAAAATTTTATTTGTTAACTTCTTAATTAAACCTAAAGAATAATTGAAATGAAAAATATACGATTCCCCTAAGGATGCAGAAAGATTACGCAAAAAAAGAAAGGCATGCATTTCTTTGCTTGCACATGGAAATTAGGCCTACGTAGTTTTTAGAGTACTGCTGCAATTAACCATATTGCTGCAATTGAAAGGGAAAAACCCAAAATGAGGGCAAAAAAAATTTCCGGTATTTGTGGAACTCTACCACTCCTGAGACCTTTTATGGCAAGAATTTTTTTAAAATGCAATTTGAAATTTTCAATAACAATTCGACCAAGAGTTAGAACCAAAATCCCATATTAACAGCTGAAAATCAAGTGATTGATTTTTGGCCGAATGCCAGATTTTTCGCAATGTCGATTACATGGATAGTAGCACTCATTCTTTAAATAGTGAATGCAATAAGGCTATAACAAATTAAATAGGAACATTTTGTTTATTATTTTAATTCAAAATAAAAGCTAAGCAAAACTTGTAATCGCGAAAACGAACCCTCTACGAAAATTCTCAATCGCGAAAACGAAACCTTTTCATACCAGATTTATAAAAAGAAAACGCATATTTCGAACTTATTAAACATCAGGTTGATTAATCCTTAAAGAAATCTTTGGGCACTGAATCTACGTATTGTCGGCGCCGTTTCCCCACCATCTCTTCGACGCGAAAAAAATATTTTTGCATATAAATTTTTTCATATATTTTAATTAATTTTTCCCCCGCGATGAAAATGACGCTTCCCGGGGAACGAGTAATAATATTTTTAAATTTAAAAATGGCACTCAAGCAAATCCCCCCCCCCCAAAAAAATAGTAATAATTACTCAATGTGCTACTGATCAAGGAAGTGGAAATTTCTAATTATTGTTGATTTTATTTAGAAGCTGTTGTTCTCAGACCAACAGTGTTCATGTTGTTAAGGGCAAGTCTCAGCAACCCTTTGCTAACAGCATACCAATTTAGGCATATACATATGATATACAAGCTTCCCAATTTTTTATAAGAACACAACGATCTCCTTTTTTCTCCTATTCATTGATGCAATCATGCTGATGCACAAAATTTTTGACTATTGTCAAACACATTAAATAACAGAAACGGGAAAATGGATTGTTTTTGAATAAAAAACAAATAGCTTCTTTCAAATGCCTTTTTTGTCATAAATTATTTATTAACGTATCAAAACCATAAAAAAAAAACTGAAGATGTGCAATCATAACATCCAAACAAAGATAAACAATAAATAGCAATGTAAAGTTTTGAATGTCTTAACAGAGGACTGGTTTTAAAGTACAATAATAACTTCTTTAAAGGATGTCTCGAATTAAGGAATATTTTTTCTGGTCCCGATTCTTTCAAATAGGATCAAAATGCATTTACCAATGATTAGGAATCTATTTAAGGGACATTCACAGAGGAAATCTTCAAAAATGAACAATAAACGGCTAAGGATAATTGAATTAACTGTAATGCAAGGGTTTACCTTCCTATCTAAAATTCACTGGCGCAAACTGGTTTGAGTCTTGGAAGCTTGTACAAAGAAACAAGTATGCATTCTACTTGTAAAATGCTTGACATAACCTGCTTCTAGTGATTGCAATACCAGTATATCAAAACCGGTATTTAATACTATTTTACAATGTCATAAAAACGGTATTTCCTAAGGTAAAATGCAGATATTTTCGGTAGCTATAAATAATACTAAACATTTTTGCAATTGAACAGATTTTAATTTAACTTATAAGGTATTGTTATTTTGAAATCAATCGTTTGAAGCCAAATTTTGAACATGAATTAACAGAGTATCAATGAATAATAGCATCTGAAAAATACAAAGAGATACTTCTATCACTAGATGGGGGCGGAAGGATGAATCATTACATTTTTGTGCATTTATGAGCTCAATGATTTTCTTTCACAATTTTGTTCATATTTTCGCTAATTAGACTAGCCCACTTTCTAAAAGTTCCTTTCAAGTATCTATTACAAATGTATTTTTATAAGAAAAATTTATTTTAATCATCAACTGCAGCATTGCTTTACATTTCTTTTTAAAATCTTTGTCCCAATTATACTGGGTTTCAAGGGAAAAAAAATTCTGTTAGTATAACAAATGGTAATTTATCACCGGTATTAGTTTGTTTCTAAATTGGTGAATTTATTTTTCCCAGATAAGAACATCTTGCATTATACTTTACCATTCAAACCATTTATATTAGATTTTTTTACTGTACCATATATTATTATGCTACTCATATTAGTTGACTATTACATTTGATCCTTTTATTTTATACTGGTTCATAACATCAGGGGGTTTTCGTTTATACATTTTTTGTATGAAACAAATATGTTTTTGTTCCTTTTTTCTGAAAAATAACCAATATTGGTATTAATACAGTGAAACCTCGTTAACCGACCCCCTCTCTATACAACCAAAAATTGCTGGAACAGAATTTCCCCGTATTAATTTAATACTAACTTAACCTCCATTAAGCGACCACACTTAAACAGTCACCCTCTCGAAACAACCACATTTTCTTCCAGAAAAAAAAATCTGCCACTTTTATTTCTGAATCATTCAATTGCTACAATCAGTAAAAAACGGTGCTGAAATGATTGTGTAGTTGTCTACACCTCTGGGGGGACATGTACCCCTCCAATTCAGACGTCAAGTGGCCATTTTTCCAGGAATTCCTCGAGGAAGTTAGCTTTTGGTGTCCGTTGAATAACTCTTTCTGGGCAAAAACACATTAGCCCAAACAAGTAGTTCTGCCACATAGTCCCCTTGATGAGACAATAAGGATAGAGTGATATCCCCGTATTTTTACCGACACCCCCTGGGGTGTGTCATTCTTACCCCATTTCCGAGAACATCTCTTTCCCTCTCAGAGCCTTTATTAGGTGTTTCACTTTTGTAAACAACTAAGAAACTGTTCAACTGATGTTGATAGAGGTGTGGGAACACGGGCCTTTTCTTTCAGTAGAAAATTCATTTTGATTACCAATAACCGATACTGAAAGGACATTTTTTCAACTTTTTTATAAATGTCATCTAACAAAAGAGCGATTCTTTACTTACAAAGATAGGTGTACGAAAATGGTAAATCCGTAAGAAAATCGGCAGAAAAATTTAAATGTGGGAAAACTCAAATCCATGACAATTTAAAAAACAAGGAAATGCTTACCAAAGGGTGGGAAGAACACAGTCAAAAAAAGCAGAGATCAGAAAATTTTTCTTATGTTAATGAAGTTTCAATAGATTGGTTCGGAGCTGCGAGGTCAAAGAAAATTCCTATTAGTGGAACGATAATAAAAGAAAGAGGAGCACAAATTTCCGAAGCCATTGGAATTAACAGATTTTGCAGTGAGCAATGGTTGGCTTGAAACAATACTGTTTTCAAAACATCTTAGTGGAGAAAGTGCTGACAACTATGAAAGTTTATGCCAAGACTGTAATATGCGCATGCGGTGGGTACCTTTTCGTAGGTTATGGTGAAAAAGGCATTTATAATCTTCATGCATATGAAATATTTTCTCGTGCTGTAACCAACGTAAAGTTTAAGAGAAAAGTCTGAGGATGCAAAAAGGGGGCGGGGGATCCAAAGAAAGCTTAACTTTAGTTTTTTGCGCATTATTAGAGAAAGAAAATGCTCTTGTAATCACAAAATCTTTAAAACCGCTTTTATGTTTATTTGTTTAAATAATTATTACTGATTTTGTACATATTTAACTTTATTATTGAATATTTTCTAACAACCTCCATTAAGCGACCACCTCCCTAAACCACCGCTTTTCGCTGGAGCGAGAGGTGGTCGCTTTAGAGAGGTTTCATTGTACCAGTATTCCGGTATCACGCTAAAAAAATATTGAATACCAGTATTGTATTTTTGGTTCGGTATTGCAAACACTACCTACTTCTGAATGCTTTCCGTTCTGCGGTAATATAGCGTTCACTCAGTCTTATACCTGACAGATAGTACATAGGCTTGAAGGAGTTTTCTATATATTTTTATTCAGTTTTTTACAAAACTTGAAAAGTCAGGTTTGTTCACAAACACTCAGAATTATTTCTAAACAATTTAAAGTGAACAAAATTTTTCTCAAAAATAAAACAAGTTGTTTTTAAAAATGATGCTAGAAATTTTTATACACAAGTCAGGGCAAGTGAAGTTTTTAAGGACAATATTCTTAAAAACCAATTATACTTAAATGAAAACTAATCCATGTTTATTTACAATTTATTCTTCATAATAGTTTGAATAATAAATTGTTCAGTGAAAATTCTTATAATTAAATCATCATTATAAGTTGTAACAAAAAACAAAAATGTTCTTTATATGCTTAGATATAACTGAATATCATTTTGCAATATTAATAGTGTTTATAAATCTTTATACAGTAAAACCTTGTTTATACGTTTCTGCATTACATGTCTTTTACATTTATATGTCATTTTCATGAATATGACGTTTTTATATTTGCAAATTGTTTTTCTTTCATAAAATACATCATTTCATTTCTAGTACCATTAAATATCATATAATATGAATACTATTCTTGGAACTGTTCTTGTGATAATATGTATACTGATCCTTAACTGAAGGAAAATATGTTTAATAGGGAAAAAATAAATATCCCATACTACACTGCACCGAATAAAAACAAAGTTTTTTATACCTGGGAAATAAAAAAACTGAGTTATTAACCTTGCTTAGCTTTTTAAAAGATAATTAGGCTTATGTTTCACGTTTTACCGTGTACTATTCATTATTTTTTATGAAATTTTCATTGGGTCCCTTCAATTTTGTTACAAGTGGAAGCGACTGTACATTGAAGCTTATCGTAACTTTTTCTGCATTCAGAATATGTGAAAAGATGTTTGCCCTGGGAAGCATTGGTGGATACTGTGACACCTGATATGTGTCATGATAATTATTGTGGTAAATATCATGATATTTATAAGCTATAAACTTGTTTCAAACGATTTAGCCATTATGCTGTTTATAACTTCACAGGTTTCAAAAATTTCGAACAATTGGTTAAAATGTATATTTAGCTACATGTACGTACATTTGAGTCTCATTCTTTTGGTAACACTGGTGGCAACAACAGGGACGGGGATTCCCCTTATGCACTTGCCATGCTCCTTTTTTATTACAATGATTAATCTAAACTAAATATGTTTGATATTTATTTAGTTATTAATACTTATTTTCTTTTTCATATATTATACAAACTTCTTAAATTATTAAATCCTTTATTATGTCAGTGAATTTTAAGAGACAGTAAAGCAGTGGTGAAACTTGAGCCTCCCCCCCCCCCCCCCCCCAATGTATTTCCAATTTTAACATCAATTATCTTCAGTTCCGAAAGAATATTTTCCCTTGTAATGAATCCAATTAGATATAAGAACATATTTCCGTTTTGAGTGAAACCTTGCTTGTAATAATTATTTAAAATTCATCGTGTATTGATATCAGACCTGCCAACCTAAACAAATCAAAAAGCCTGAGACTTTTTCGACAACACGGTGTAGCGCAATAAGAGGGGGGGGGGGGAGGAAGTAAAACAAAATTGAATTTCTTTTAATTATATTTTATTTCCCTGTATATCAATTTATTATTTTAATGATCACAGGTAAACTGCCTTGAAGCAATTGAACACTGAATTTTAACAAAAAGAGAAAAAAATAATAATCATCCTGTGGCAGTTAAGAAAAATGTAGAAAAAAAAAACATGTTTAACCCATTAAGCGCCAATGTTCCCATTTTGGGAACATTAACTTCTGATTTTTTTTCAAAATACTCATTCCGAATATCATTATACTGCTATTTTTTCTTCAAACCTCTATGTTTGAGACAGCTTCTGTAATTTTTTTAAAAAGCTCGCTTGGTAATTAATATTTTTTATAAAAATGTTAAAAACCCGAAATTTGGCTTTTTGAACTCATTCAATACACATTTTTCCTAATAACATAATAATGAAAATTAATTTTGCACCTTAATTTAGATTATAACTTTCTATTTTATAAAAGATCACTGATCCAAAGTGAAAATTTAAGAAAAAAGGTTCGCAATTGACGAAAGAATAGCTTTGTCCCATTTTGGAAACATTGGCGCCTTCGTTAGTTTTCAAAGCGAGTCAGATTTCAGCATACATTCGGCGCTACACCTGCAAAATAGAACACGTGCAACTTCCGGTGACTAACTGTCTCAAGGTTAGTTATATGTATCATCGCAGAAGCAATGCGTGAAAATAGACTACAAAATTGCCCTGTAAGAAATTATAAGGACATCAAGAAAAAAGACCGACATTTGATTTGATTACTACAAAGTCGATCAGCATTGTGAAATGGAAAGACAACCATGTTGTTTGTTTAGCTTCCAATATTGAACCAGTTGAACAGATAGGTGCAACAAAAAAGTGGAGTACAACAGAAACGAAAAAAATTGATATAATACAGCCTCATGTTGTTGCTGCCTACAACAAATATATGGGAGGGGTCGATCTGCTTGATCGATTTTTCGAAAATCAGGGGCAAGAAATGGTGGTGGCCATTTATTTTACCAATTCATGAAACATGGCAATTGTAGCTGCCTACTGACTGCATAGAGAATGTGAGGGAAAGGTCTCTAAGTTGGAATTTCTGCGAGAAGTTACGACTACATTGATGAAAAAAGATGATGAGCCAAAACATTAGGATCATTTTCGTCCCAGTCCTTCTGGATCTGTATCCCAAGATGTATGCTTTGACAGGGTTAATCATTTCCTGTAAAATGTAGGAAGACAAGCAAGGTGCAAAGTTTGTCTAAAAAACACTCACGTTCTTGGGATAAAATGTAGCATAATGCTTCGTAAGAACTGTACAGCTCTCTTTCATTCAAAATAATAGTTTATTAAAAAAAAGGATGTAACAATTAAAAAACAAAAAGGTGCACAAATCGTATACATTACAAACTGGTAAGTTAGATTGTATTAATTAAAATCGTAAAAGCGGCAACTATTACGCAATAAACTGCAGAAATTTAAATGTCTAATACAAAATGCATTTGGAATCTTATACCCCCATTAGGCGCCAATGTTCCCATTTTGGGAACATGCTATAACTTTCAGTTATTTATTCTTTTTTTACAAATTCAAATGAAATAGGTATAGATAGCCTCTGTACATTACAAAAAAACAATTACTTATTTTAAAAAAATGTTGGAACATGTAGCGGCGTTTAATGGGTTAACACTTTTGGTACACAAATGTGCAAACTTCTAAGTAATGACTATTACTCACAAGACATATCACTGTATTTTAAATTTAGTAAATACAAGTAGATAAAATTCATTGCATTTCAAAATGTAAAATTTTTCATCAGTAAGGAAATTACACAAAACAAATACAATGCAACAAATTAATACAATTTAAATGATTTAAAAAAAAAGGTTTTGGTCATTTTATTACCGAGTCGAAACTTCAAAACTTGGATGGCAAAGACAAACTGCTTTAAAGTCGAGTTCGTTGATTGAATCAAGTGATTATTTTTTTTAATCATTTTTGAAATTATTCTGAAAAATTGATTTTAGTGTTAGAAAATATTGTTGTAAAAATGAAATATGTTGCATTTACAGCCATGGTTTCAAAAAAACTTGATGGGTCTTTCTATGTGTGTGCATAACAGTTCATAAGTTCAGAAATAATTACTATTTTTTAAGTTTGACAATATTACTCTTCTTCTTCAGGCATCTTAACAGCAAAGCATAATTCAGTCAATCATTTATATTGCAACTCATAATAATCATGAACCATTGTGTTTTTTTAATTTAAAAACAGTATTTTAGATCAATTTAATGAATACCACACAATAAATAAGTGTTTAAAGCAAAATTTAGAATACGTATTTGTAAAGTTTCATCCATGTTCCACAACAGCTTAAGGTGTAAAATATTTTTTCATGTTGGAAATGTTCAATAAAGATTTTTCATTTAAACAAAAAGTTTCAGCTCTTAGTAATGGAGTTGCATATGATTTTGCTAGATGGGTGAAAATATTTCAGGGTATTTTATTTACAAAATAGAAAAATAATTAAAGTGTACTCAATGTAAAAATTAAGTGCACAGAATTGTTAATTTGTTTTCAGCTTTCAACAGCAAAAGAATTCAAGTAAAATTTGTTCATTTTTTCTGTAATTATGAATGTAATATTACTCCTGGTAGGGTTAAGTTTCATTTGAGTCATGCATTTGTATTAAAATTAGTTCACCATTATTATTTTTAAAAAATATTTATTGCTGTGAAAATAGCTTAAAATGTTTTTGCATATTTTTTAACATGTTATATTATTTCTATGAATGTAACATAATAAACATGAAAAAAAATTTAAGGTCTGTTTTAAAAAAAATAATAAAAAAGCTAAATTTTTAAAATCACGAACGAACTCTGATTTAAAGCAGCCACAGTTGCCGACTTTGCCTTTTTTAAAAATTCATTGTCAAAATTATTTTGGAAACATAATTCTTTTCGACAACATGATCGAAGTTCGAGCCTCACTACATTTCAGTTCAAGGACCCGAGAGCTTAAGCAATATGCATACAACTGCAAGCGCTACGTGGAGCGCCTCCCAACAGAAATTAAAATTCTGATTGGTGCCTCTCTCCTCCTTCGTTCAAGAGCGTAGGGTCACATGGTTACCTCTACACCTTTGTGGAAGCCGGACACTCCCTACACACTGAACCGTTCAGAACGCGAGTTGAGATAACCGATTTGCTCACTGCTTTTTACGTTTCGTGCGCAGATATCCTGCGCGCTCTACACAAACCTCGTTCCGTTTCCTACGCTGTGTATGGCGCTTACGGGCACGTATCCAAAGTGCACCAGGGCTGGTACTTTTCCGGCCGTAGGCCGAAACTCCAGATATTTTAAGGCTTTTAAGTCCGGAATTTCGGATTTTCAAAAATTATTTCCAATTTTTTTTAGCGCTATCCTGAAATTTAACGCCATAGCCACTCACACTAAAATACATAGCTTTGCCGCCCATCGTGCAATTGGATGGCTACTGCTACACGCTTTTTAATTCTACCAGCACAATCCAGTTTCAACCCATGTGCAGTCACATCTGTAAAGAGTGCGATTCTTCCGTTCGGTAACTGACGTCACGCGTTTACGCTTGCGTAGAAATAAACTGCGCATCGGTTGAAACTTAATGCTATAGGTAATTTTTGTAAATACTTTTCATGGTGTTAAATTAATATGCGGGGCCTCAGTGCCTGAGCGGTCAAATCTACTGGCTCCAGTGCCTCCCTGCGCGGAGAGAAAGAGGCGTGGGTTCGATTCCCACCTTTGCCCTGGGTGTATTTCCTTCTTTGTATATTAAAAGCTGTTGTGCTGTCTTGTTCTATCTGTCATATTAGACGAGAGTTTGAGGCATATCCTTGAGAATAGCAAATAAACTCGAATATTTATGTGACCTGAAATGGTTGTAAAGAAAGAGAAAGAAAGAAATTAATATGCATTTACATGTGGAGAAAGTAGTGTTCATAGGTTTTGTTTTTAAATATAGTCATTGCTCATGAGAATTTTGCACACTTGTGTACGAAAAAAGGGTTAAACACACATTGTTTTTTGAAAATTTTGTGAAATATGTTAAGTTAATTTGCAAAATGTGATGAAGAATTTTTCTGTATTTTATCTGTATTTTGTTTGGAACTGTAAGATGAAAGTTATGCAGTTAACAGTGCATTCAGAATGTTCTTCAAAGATTAATAGATTTGTGAATACATAAAAATTTATTAAATTCTTACAAAAGATGTACCTGCATTTTTATGTGACAAATGCGATTCAGAATATAACTTTTCTTTACAAATAGTAATAATACCGTATATATACATATATAGCTTAAAACTTTGTTTCAATCTTAAAAGATTCTGCAAATTAGTTTCAGGATTTTTTGGGGAGGGCCAGTACCACCACTGGTGCACAAAGGGAGTGAGCTCCCAAGAAGTGAAGGGAAAAAGCCGGAGGTTACAGAACGACGGACGGAGGCCGGAGACTCGACGAAAAAGCCGTAGACTTCGGCTAAAAGCCTAAGAGTTAGCAGGTCTGTGATATTTTTGTAAATACAAGTAGCTTTGCCCTGACTAACTGAGGTTTAATTAATAATTATCTTATTTAATAATATTAATGTTTTTATAGTATCACGCACTCATATAAACATACATTTTTACTAGTTTGCATTAAAGCATTTGTAATGCATATCATCTTGATATGTATCCAATATATCAAATATCCCTATATTTTGATAGTCATATAAATATATGATATTTTCCAATGCTGACTGTGGGTATTATCAAATTTCAGGAGGGCTGCAATCAGCAAACTTTCTATTTTTTGAACTTCCCTTTACTTGTTCTAATTTTAATGAACACCTCTATCCTTTTAACAAATATTTCTGACTAAAACTGTACATGTTATGAAGTAAATAGATAGGAAAAGAAACACTAAAATAGTTTTTATTTTTATATCAGGGGTCTCCATCCTACAGCCTGCCAGTGTCATCCACCTGCAACAATTTAGGGCTTATTGTTGTGATTATTGCTGTGATAACTTGGATTTATAAAAAAAACACACACAGAACAATAATAACTCGATTTTTTTACTTGGAGTTTTTGGACTTGTTCCCTTGGAGTCTTGGAAAGCTCACACTGAAGAAGAAGTTTAAGCAGTATTTTAAAATTTTTACTTTTAAGCATAAAAGTTGGTGCCCCAATGGAAAGTAAAATATATTTAAATGTAAAATAAATTTAAATATTTTTAATAATTTATTTTTATTGTGTTAAAGAGGGGCTTTATAATGTTGGAATCATGAAACAAAATAAATACCCTTAATCTAAGGTATTTAGATGTACCTAAAAAATAAATACCTTTGTTCCTTTCATATAAAACGACAATGAAGCATTTTGGACATGCCATTCATAAATCATTTAAATTAAAAAGAAATAAGCTTTAATTAAATTTTCTTTATCATTTAAGATGAACACCTGCATTAAACAAACCTTCAAATAACATTTTCGATAAGCAAATTGCTAGTTTCAAACATGTATTTAGCACTTTGGATCATAAGCAAAACAAAAAAAAACAAAAAAAATTAATGCTACTTAACTTAAAATACTTAATACTAAACAAATCAAGCAATTAAAAAATTATTGATAAAAAAAATGTTGTGTTGGCACATGTTCTTATGTTAACAAAATAAATAAATAAATAAAAATAAAGACAACATTTAACAGACATGAATAAAAAGGGGGAAGGGGGAATCCCAAAGGACTGCAATTTCCAATTATGGTAATATATCAGGTTTTAATCTAAAAACCCATCAATAATACTTTGTCTCTTCCTCACAAAAATTCAACAAAAGGAACCTTATTAATTTCATTTGCAAAACAATTCCTTAACTTTTGAAAATTCAGCAATGAGAATATATAATTCAGCAAAATAAGAAATAATTAATAATTGCAATTTATACATTCTGTAACATTCTTAAAACAGAACAATTGGAAAACTTGATAAATTTAGCACATTTTCAAAAGTTTGAATGATTTAAAAATGGCAGCTTATTAAAAGCAACAATGATAAACATACGATCATAAAATCAAATTTATGAAAAAAATCATGATTATTAATGACTTGAAAAATGTTGAAAACTCTGTTCAGAAAAGGCTTTAAATACTCACGAGGCAGATTGCTCCAAAACAGAATTAAGCACATTGTCAAACATTGCAGCAGAAGAGTCTTTTGCATCAGCACCAGTCCTTTCTCCTAAAATTAAAAAAAAAAAAAGAAAATTATAATTTTAACAATAATGGACTGAAACTTAAAAATTCATTTCACTAGAATAATTTTTTATTTTGGTAAAATATGTTTATGTTTAAGTAACAGCTCATACACTAATCTAAGAATTATTGTGCCTGCACATGACCTGGGGACTAACTTAACCCATTAACCGCCAAAGCTCCCGTTGCGGGAACATCTAGTTTTTTTTTTTTCCTCAGAATGTTTTGAAGTTATTTATTAAAAATATTTTTCATGGAAACATTTATAGTATTAAGTATATTATTTTAAAAAATCAGAGTAATATTTCTCATTTGTCTATTTTTCTAAATATTTTCAAGGAATGGAACTTTGCTTTATTCACAAAGTTGTATAAACATAAAAAAAAGAAAAGAAATGAATTGTTAAATCTTTTTGAGTACACTGCATATTTTGAGCCAACATTTTAAGCAATAGCAGACACAAAACCGGAAATGAATATGTTCATTCAAAGCTACACTAGACACGCTGAAACCTGTTGCTCCTGATTGGGAGCTTTGGCAGTCCCTGGGTAGAATTTTTCCCTTCTTTTGTCTGCGAGTGTATGCTGCTACACAGGTAACATGTTAAAAAAAAAAACATAAATTTGCAAGGTTATAATCAATAGTACTTACCATATCATATTCAAATTATTATAAATTTATAAATTTCTTGCAAAAGATGGAAAATGAGCAGAATAAGTAAATTTCCTTTAACTTAAAAAAAAGGGAAGAATTTAACTCTTTTGAGACGGGTGGGGCAAATACGAACCGACAGCAAGCGCTTCCTCCTAGCCGGGTATGGCAAAGCTAATTCCCGGCTCAAAGAACAGGTTTACTGCATATGGGATTTCAGATAGAACGAATTAGTAGTATTTTTCTTTTATACTAAATGGGGCCCCATATCTATTATGGTGGAATATATTGAGACTGGAGATTGATGACCTTCATTTAAACTGCAATTTTTAAAAAAATTTATACTTAGTTTTGGAATGAATGACAGAGACTCAGCGATGAGTAATGTAAATAAACAAGGTGGCTGTTTAACTGCATCAGCTGATATAAATGCATTTGCATGGTTTCAATCACTCCAAATGCTTTTATTTCTTTTTTGTAGATGTGCGAGATATATGAGGGCTGTCTGAAAAGTTTGCGACCTAACAATGAAAAAAGACATTTTTCCCCAAAATGACTTTTATTTTTCAACATAGTCTCCTTGCTAGGTTATTCATTTTCCCCAGCGATGCTCCCATCCTTTTAATCCAGTGGTCGGCAAACCGTCGATCACGATCGCAAGCCCATTTTCGGTCGATCGTGACAGCATTTTGGACAGTTTATAGTTTAAAAAAATAAATAAAATAACTTTTGAATTGGATAGCGAGTTTATTATTATTTTTTCCTTCAGAAAATATTCATTATAATAGTTTGTCAGACCATTCACCAGACCTAAAAAAACTTCCAATTATATGGATTGTCAGTCGTCACTTTAACTATGCTCTTGGTGAGAATTAATTCAAGAATGTATACATTTCACTACTGTACGAGAATGTCTATGCGAGAATGTATACTCCCATTTTATTCATTGATGCGAGTTAACGGTGTTAGCAAACCATTATTTTAGAAATTTTAAGGTAGGTATTTTATAAGCATCAGAGGTTGTTCTAACAAGAATTAACCTACAATTTAAAGACAGGCGCAACCCCAACATGCCCTATTAATAATGTATTGATTAATAATGAGTCGATCTTGGTGTTGGCCGAACTTGGAAAGTAGATCTTCAGGCAGTTTAGGTTGCCGACCGCTGTTTTAATTCCTCCAAATAATATGTAGCATCTTTTTCTGCAAAGTAGTTATTTATGAAGCTGATTACTGCTTCATTTAATTAAAATTGTTGTCCTCCTAATGCTTCTTTCAGCTTAGGAAACAGAAAAATGTCACTTAGGGCCAACTCTGGAGAGTAGGGTGGGTAGTCAAGTAGTTCAAACTTTTAACTCATGAATTTTGGCCATTGAAACCACTGAGACGTTAGAGGGAGATTGTCTTGCTGGAACATTTTTTTTTTCTTTTGCAAATGAGGTCTCTTTGCTACAATTTCAGTCTTTAACTTGTCTAGTAGCGTTGCATAGTATGGTCCAATAAGAGTTTTGCCTTTTTCAAGATAGTAGATGAAAATAATCCCATGGGTATCCCAGAAAACTGTCACCATCACTTTCCAGCAGAAGGAACAGTGCTTGCCTTCTTCGGAGAAGATTCTCCCTTTGCAGTGCACTGTTTTTACTGGATTTTAGTCTCTGGGCTATAATGGTAAATCCACGTTTCACCAACTGTGGTTACTTGACGAAAAAATTCTGATTTATTGCGCCTTAATTGAGCCAACAGAGTCATGCAAATGTTCAATGTCCTTTGATCCAAAGTGAGCAGACGCGGCATTCAGCGTGCAGCTAGCTTGCGCATACCCAATCCTTCGTTTAGTATGTGGAAAAAACGTTCTTTGGATATGCTCATCAATCTCTCTTACCTTTATTCAACGGTCATCCAACCCCATTTTATGAATTTTCGCAATGTTTTCAGAAGTGATGGCAGTTTTTGGCCTCCCAGAACGTTCACCATCACCCAGGCTGGTACGGCCACGTTTAAATTCTGCTGACCAAAATTTCACAGTAGTAAATGATGGTGCAGAGTCCCTATACACAGCATCCAACTCCTCCTTAATCTGTATAAGCGTATTGCCTTTCAAAAACAAGTATCTTATGAATGCTTGATACTCTATTTTTCCCTTTTTGAAAAAAAAAGTTGCATTTAAGCACAAAAAAAATTGTCATGCAAAAAATCATGCTCAAAATGGCCGCAATTTCAGTTGGGAGTTATCAAAGAATAGCAAAGCAAGTTCCTGCCCTTTTGGTTTACTAGTGCTGCCATCTTCATATCAAGGTCGGAAACTTTTCAGACAACCCTCGTAAGTTGTATGGTTTGCAGCTCCTTTCTTTTCTTTTTCGTTTCACCAAGTTTGGCTAGCGTTCGGACAAAATTATGGTATATCATTTTGAAAATGCTTTCTTGTTAAAAATGGCAAAGCAAAAGCACTATTTATTTAAGAAAGAGGACACTCATTTAGTAAACGATTCCGTTTTGGATAGGGATGATAATTTTGGCGTTTCTAAAGAACTGGAAAGTGATTAACGGACATTACACTTATAAAACTAAATGCTTTTCATGAAGAAACATGGACTAAAACTACTATTCTTAGAATTTAAAATGAAGGTGGTAAAACAAACATTTGCTAACTATGTACGTTACACGGCCAAAAGAATGTATACTGCAAGATCAGTACCTCTCGTATTTTTGACTTTCAGGGAGATATTTTCCTGATTTAAATCTTACTGAAACTGATGCATTGAAACAGTCCTAAAAGCCCAAAACAGCACAGAAAGCATATTATTCTGACAACATGGAACTTTACATACACACATGTTATAAAGAATATCATGTACTACCTACATTTTGAAATATTGCTTTCTTTTCATCATTCTCATACTGGTTTCTATAGAAAATGTGTTTAATGTTTTATTTTGATGCATATGATCTGTCACATTCTGTGATTTTTTGGATATTTTCCATACGTATTTGTTACCGGCAAGTCGAGAATTTTTCTTTATAAAATTTATTTCATAGATTTTTTGAAGGAAAATATAACAATATTGCTTTGAAACTACTACTGATAGTCACTAATAAGTTCTTCTTATAGTGTTCCAAAAATTGGAACAATTCAACAGCAAATTTATTTTATATGATTTTTTTGCCTAAGTTAGGCTTAGCAGTGCAAACTGCCTGTCTCCAAGTTACAAGGCATCCTATTAGTAACCCTAACTACATGAAAATAATAAACCTGGTTTTTCATGCATCTAAGATTTGTTTAATAGCTAAATAAATGCAACCTAAAATAACTTACCTGAGTGAGACATTTTTGAATTTGTATCTGTTCCTGTAAGCGAATTTTCTGAATGCAGTTCCTCATGCAGTTTCTTTGCACGTTCAACTACAGAAGAAACAAATATAAACATATATTATATAAATACATATTTATACATATATATATGTATGTATCAGGGCTCGAAAATTATATTACCCGACATGACAGGGGCATGTAAAAATTTCGATCATGCATGAATCCTCTACCCTTACATGCCCAGCAGGGTATGTAATTTTTTAATCAAATATTTCCTTCTAAAACTTGATTGTATTTTATTGAAAAATGACCACATCCTTACCAGAAAAAATTTATTTTAAGGAGTAAACAGGAATTATTTTTAATATTCTCTAACTGGTGGAGGTTTTGCTTTGAATTTCTCTTAGCACATCTGCATGCGAGAGGGTATTTGTCATGGTGATTCACCATTATTTGGTAGAAAGGCCAAGTATGGCTAAAATTTTAGTAATCCCCTTTAATTTTAGCACATAATCCATTTCCCCCCATTATAATTTGAACCAAAAATTTTGTCGCGAATCGTATAGTGGCGTGTGCTTCCGCAAAAACTCCAGGACGTTTCGTCCGTCTAGATGCACTGTGAACTTTTTACAGGTAACATAAAAAAAATGCAACTTACCCCATTACTTCACTCAAACTGTGAAAAACACTTGACAAACTCAGGTGAATTGAACATCAAATCGATTTATTTTCAAAAAAACATGCTTCAGGTGTAATTTTGCGGAGATCTCCTTTTAGAATTAGAAATATTTAGTACAAACAAAAACTTGCCAACTTAAGAAACCAATGGAATCGATCGATACATCTAAAACATATGCTGAAAACTTCATTTTTACAAATATCACTGCAAAAAAAATCCGGAGACGGGTCGTTACTCTACTTTCAAAAAAAATATGTGGAGCTTCTGCTCCTTGGATGAATTTTCCTCATATTACTGTGGTACTAAAAAAAACGTGCTGGAGCCAACGTCCTGATAGCTCATGGATTCCTGTATGATGTTGATGCATGTTTTGCCGCCATGTGCTCAGATCGATGATGACATCAAAATCCTATTAAAAGCTGGAAAGATAGCATTTTTTTTGAAAAATTCCGACCGCTCAGTGCGCCTCGGATCCCGTGCTATCCTGCTATATCATCGGAGATAGCTTCCTTCTACATCAGGAGTGGATTCCTTCGGATTGCGTGAAAGCTGCGTCCATCCTCTTTGTCCAACTCGGAGTTCCTTGTGGGCAGCTGCGGCAAACACAACCGTTGTACCTCGCCTTCTAGCACGAATGTGTGACTCCAAAAAAACCACTGCAACACGTGCACGAACGAGCCCACGCGGTTGCGTGAAAACGCGGTATCCTACCGCCGTGAACCGAGGCAGCCAATTAGAAACGAGCACACCAGCGACAACAACATGACGTCACCCAAAGCTCTCTGGCTCGGAAGGATGAAAAAAGATGGCCACTATCGTTTGAACTAGCGGGAAGGATACAAAAGCTTGAAGCGAAGGAAATAATGAATGCGCTTACGCTTTGAAAATTAAAAGAACCCCCATTACAAAAAAGTTTAATCCCACATTTTCTTATTGTAAATCCCATTCAGAAAATAAATAAAAACGCGAACTTAAGAAGAATGAATAATTGCCCTACAAATTTCTGAAAAAATAAAATAGAAAATTCCGCTCTTACATAATAAATGAAATATGTGATATAACAATATCACAATTCACTCGACAATTAGAGGGGAAAAAAAAGAAAAAAAAGAATTATTTTGTCAAGCTTAAGTATTCAACCCAAAAAACATTCCGAACCCGTCTCCACACACGAAAAATTAACACATCATGTACCACACAAAAAGCAATACACATATCAGCATAGGGTAAGTTACCAAAATGAAAAAATAAATAAAACAAACATTCAGTGAGAGATGTAATGAATTTGCTTAAACCTTTGCCCACAATACTCTTTAAAAATATTTTACCCCGACGGTGTTGCATGAAACATATCACACATAAAATAATTACACACAAAAAGAAATACATCACCACAATAGTTAAAAGTCCAAAAGGTGAAAGCAAAAAAAAAACATAAAAAATGTAACAACTGGAGTATAATAATTATATACAGTTACATCAGGTACCATGGTTTTGAACTATACAATCATGGGTATAGTCTAGAAAAAATATCCACAAAATACAACAGTATTTGTCTAATTACTTAACTATTTAGCTAGCATAAACAGAAAAGTAAGATTCTGAAAAAATTTGTTACAGCATAAACTTTCATAATACATTTTAAACTACCAGTGACAAATGATTCTTGAGAAATGACTCATTCAATATTGCACCAATACGACTCAATTCCATTGCTCAATGTAACTTGAAGAAAAATTGTTTACCGCAAATACGAAAAAATTTAACACAAAAAATTTATGATACATGAGGAACCAAATGTTGCAAAAAAACCTAGGATAAGTTACGACCAGCACAACTAAAATTTTGCATCACACGGTGCACCGTGAACCACAATATACACATTTTTAAACATTTCGACTGCGAAGAAAATACCTAGTTTGCTGAGGTTTACATGGGGTTTTAACAGCTTCAGATTCAAACATTTTTTTGCGACTAGGTGCAAGACGAAGGCGATTAATATGAACTAAGAAAGGCTGTGCATTATCATCATTTAAAAATTTTATTTTGTAATTAACTTCTGTTACTTTTTCTGTGATAGTATAAGGACCTAAAAACTTTGGTCTAAATGTTGATGAAGATTTTAGATATACAATATCCCCTGATTTTAAAATTCTTAATTTAGATTTTGCATGTTGTCTGGCATTTTGTGCAACTTGAGCACGTTCTAATGAAGAATAGGTATTATCATATGCAATTTTCAAGTCATCAAGAACTTGTTTAATATAATGAGCTGTGTTCATGAACTGAGGCTGAACATCTTCATTGTATGTATCAAAAGATAATGATAATTCACGTCCAAAATGTAGAAAATTGGGTGAATATCCTGTTGACGAGTGAACTGTTGCATTATACACTGATTGATGGATGACTATAGCAGTATTTAAAGACATACCCTTATCCCTAAGCGTGAGAAGAGAACTTTTTATAGATGTGTTTATGCGTTCAGAAACTGAATTACATGCAGGATGATTGGGAGAAGAATGACAAAGTTTAATTCCTAGAGCTTTATTTAGCGTGTGAAATACATCAGAGTTGAACTGAGTACCTAGATCAGATAATAAAAAGGCCATTCTGCCATGTATAGATATGTAATGCAGTATATGTTTAGCTACAGCGTTAGCTGTTAAATTAGTCAAAGGATATAACGTAACATGTTTAGAAAAATGATCAATGAGTGTCAAAATATGACCAAAATCTTTAATTGGGCCAAGAATGTCTGTCGATACATATTCTGCAGGTCTACGAGGTAACCACATATTTTGTAATGGAGCTGGTTTTGGAGAATAAGATTTGAATTTTATACATTCGGAACAGCTAAGAACAAAGTTCTGGACATCAGAATACTAATTTTTCCAAAAGTACCTGGAAGACACTATTTCATATGTTTTTTTGATACCAGTATGAGAACAATGTGCAATATTTAAAATTTTACTTTTTAAGGAATCAGGGACAACAATAGTGGGTGATGATGATTTGTTTTTTAAATGCATTAACAGACCAGATGTCTGTGATAGAAAAAAATTTTGATAGCACTTGGGGTGAGCCAAAGACGGAGATTTTAAACATTTACTGATTTCTTGAATATTGGGGTCTAGTAACTGGGCCTGTAACAAAGATTCAGTGGAGACTTCATTCGAAGGGTCCTTCACAGTATTAATATCAGACACAACATTATTAATTTCGACGAAAGGTAAAATGGGCTTGTTTGCTTCTTTCGGACCAATTGCCGGTTCTCGTAAATCAGGATCAGGGCTACGTGAAAAGAAATCAGCTAAGATATTTAATTTGCCTGGAATGTACTCTGTTGAAAATGAGTATTCACTCAACTCCAGCAACCATCTTGTGGTAATGTCAGCTGGCGAGGAGGTTTTCCTATAGTGCAACAACGGCTTACTGTCTGTCAATAGTTTGAACTTGCGGTTATAGAGATAGGTTTTGAACGATGTTACCCCTTTATAAATTGCTAACAGTTCCAATTTGATAGCAGGGTAATGTTTTTCTGAATTTGATAAAGTCTTACTGTAAAAAGAAACAGGTTTTAAGCTTCCCTCACGATCTTGTAACAATACAGCAGATATGGCTTGACCACTAGCATCAGTATTTAACAAAAATGGTTGATCCCATTTTGGTAACGCTACGAAAGGTTCACTGAAAAATATTTGTTGTAACATGTCAAAAGCCTGTTGATGTTTATCCCCCCAAATAAATTTTGAATTCTTTTTTGTTAACTCTGAATAAAAAGCCCTCTTCATTGCAGTTCGTCTACAGAGACAATCAGCAGTCTAATGAGAATTGCCATTGATGGTGTAGAACCAGATAATTTTGAGCCTTCAGCGGCAATAAAACAATGAATGTTCAACACCAAGTTGACGGACATGCATGTCAACAATAAAATTGGTAATGCAATTTAAATTTTGCTAGTTTTGACTTGTAACAACTTATTATGAAATATTTATTTGTAATTTAATTTTTTAATGATTTAGATTAACATTAAAAAAAAAATCTTGGTTCAGATAAACAGCTGTTAAAAATCATTTTTTGCCTGATTAACGTTGTAGGACAAATTCAAAGGTTTTTGTTAATGTGTAATAAAACAACTTCTGGGCACGTAAAATTTTTGCTCAGGCATGTACTTTTCAGACAAACATGTAAAATTTTTACAGATTTTTCGAGCCCTGGTATGTATGCATAAAAAGTAGTTAAATTGTCAAATCACAATGTTAGGAGCCATAGTTTTTCAAAAAAAAAAACATTATGTAAAGAAGAAAGAATCATAAAGAATCTTGAATAATCAAGGATAAAAAATATTAAGCTCAGTACGACTTATTATCAAGTTCTAAATTTGTGGTCCTGTTTTATACAAGAAAAGAAACCTTAGACAATCTGTTGCTTGAATAATCAAGGATAAAAAATATTAAGCTCAGTACGACTTATTATCAAGTTCTAAATTTGTGGTCCTGTTTTATACAAGAAAAGAAACCTTAGACAATCTGTTGCTTCAGAATGTAACTATAGACAAAAAATTTACAATTAAACTGACTAACAATATAATTGGATTTTATTTTATTATACCCATATGAATAAGAGTAGTAAAAATATTGTGCAAAATTTAACTGTTTTACTGAAAATAAAAAATGTTCAAGCAAAAAAAAAAAATCCTTTGTAATTCAATTAATTAATTAAGTTGCATAATATATTTTAAAAGATTTTTTCTTCATTTACACAGTAAAAATTACACATAACATTATGAAAAAACTTACTTGCAGATGGAACAGGTTGGCTTGGCTTTCGAGTTTTGCTGATTAAATTTTGCACAATTCCAGATGTTCTATCTTTATCAATGGTTCCAGACTTGCGATCCCTTTTATTTCTTTCTTTAACTTTGTCTCTCTTATTTCTTAAAGCTCCAATGCAATGCTCTTCAACAACTTTAACACATGATTTATGAATGTTCATTTCACAATCTAATGAAGGAATGCAAAAATTAAAGTAACTTCTATAAAACTGAAATCTTTAATAAAATTTCACTAAACAAACCAAGATAATTTCACGTGTGAAAATATCTAACAAAATATTATTGTATGTGTAATGGTTTAAAAGAAGAGTAAAACCTTTCATTTTTTAAGGGTTTATGCTCTTCTTTTAATAAGTTATCTCTCACTTATATGTCAACACACGGAATCAACCAAAAAAGATGCATATCTGAAATTGTAGTGTTCTTGTGATAATTTTAAGATCAATAAATAGCATAAAAATGCCAAAAGAATAGTAGTTTCATTTCAATAAATTAATTTGCTAGTCAAAAATGATGTTAACATAAATGAAGTTAGGATAAAATTTACATAACTCATGTACTTTACAGAAGTATCGTGGAGAGAAAAAAAGATTCTTTTCATTTTTTCACTTGATTTTAAATGAGCTTTTCCATTTTAATCAAATGTTCATGCATTAAAGCAAGACCATTAGTTAAAAGAACACAAGTTTTAGAGTAGGAATAAAAAGGAACATTGGAAAATTTGCCTACTCGTAACTGAGATACCTCTGAAAGTAACAAATAAAAGAAAGTTAAATAGCATTATTTCTATATACATTTGAAAATCAATGTCTAACAATGGGAGATCCATAAAGGAGGTGACATAAGTAAGAGATTACAGTATATGTAACAAAAATATAAAATATCAGGCAAAATATAACCTTATTGGGTGAACAACAATATGTAACTCTTCTCATAGGTCAAAGAAAAATAGGCTCTTAATTTTAATTTTTGAGAATTACTCAAAATTCAAACCAAAACTCTATGCTATATGGCAAAATCATTGTATCTGAAGAATTTTAAGAATATGAATTGTTAAAAACATGAAAAATGTGTTGAATTTGATTTGAAACTGGTGTGGGGAGGGGGCGGTAATTTGTTTTTTAGAAAAAAATTAGATTGTGTAATAAAGAGAAGAAATAAATGAAATGACTAAATATTTGGGCAAGCATGTCTCTAGCATAATTAGTATTATTGTAACACATAAGAACTGGGACACTCTGAGGGCATTATTTTTTCATGTTTGTAATGATTCAATCCGTTTTAGCAGCATATTCCTAAATCTATAATAGTTTAGACAGATGATCTATTAACAAATAGGTTATTTGTTTGAAAATAGGAAAACATACACACTGTTATATAAATAACTTAAAGAAAATTTTTAAACTAAAAAAAAAAGAGGAAGTTATTTCACTGAAGGTTAAATCACAAATTCAACTTTTAGCTTAGAAAGTTAAACTGGAGAAATTGCAATTACTTTAGATTGTAAAGCACAAAAATTAAATGACTGTACATAATATAACTTATTATCATGCCTAGAAATATTGTAAAACAACATGCCACTCCTAAGTACAGACGAATTAATTAACTTATGTCAATTATAACACAAAATTATAACAATAGTGCATGAAATACATACTTTGACACTGATACCCTTGATCGCCAACTCCCCAGATAATTAATTGGCAGTGATTGCAGTAAGTTACAGATTGATAGTGCTCAGGAACAAAATGATGACCTTGCATAAACATTGGCTAAACAAATTAATATAAAAACACTAATATAAAACTTATGAAACATAAAAAGTATGAACAATTTGATTTAATATAAAGTATAAAGTAAAGTATAGAACAAGAGGATAAATGTACTTGGTTAATCTATACAAATAAAAAAGATATTTTGTAAGTGTGGATGTATGTATGTATGTATCTATGTCTGTATGTTCCCTATAGAAATCCACAGTTTAAGTACGATCTTCACTAAATTTGGCACAAGGGTATTTTGGCACCCAGGGCGGGTTGTAGGGGAGTTTTCGAATGTTAAAAGGTTCCAAACTATTCGAATTTTAATTTTCTAACCCAAAAAAAGCTAAAAATGGCTTTTTCTTTATGAAGAAATTACAGTCTTGTTTTGAATTTGGTACAATTGGAAAGCCCGTAAAAAAACTGCCCCAGAAGGAATTTTGTTTTTTGTGCCAAAAGTCGAAGCCTCTAATTTAACTAGGAAAGAAGTTATAAGCATGTTTTGCTATTGTTCAACATTATTTTTCCACGGAAATTAGCTTTTATTTATTTTCCTCGGAAGATTACTTCATTTTTAATTTTATTTGTACCGTTGCCATCCTTTCTACATGTAAATTTACTAAATAAATTCTATGCACAATGTTTTTAGCAATTTGAGGCACAGCCGATTTTTAATATTTCCGTCTCTTTTGTTTCGCTTTTAATTCTTCTTTCTTTTTAAACAATTTTAAATTATTTTCTGCAGCACAGGGGCGATCCAGATTTATTTTACAGAGGTAAAATTCTTGGTTTAGGTAACTGCGGCAACCTGTTTTCCGATCGCTCTTGTAGCAGACCTAGAGCTTGTATTTTAGTTAGCAAAAAACTAAAAGCTTTTTGTATGGTGGATTATCTGGATGGGGATAACGTTGCTGTTCGGCTAATTCACAATAATGAAGATATTTTTTGCCTAATGTCGGCATATCTTCCCTATGAGGATGAAACTCCTCTAGCGCCTCACGCCAGAAATTTTGTGCATAAATGCACAAAAAATGGCTGGAGGTTTATCGTGGGTTGTGATGCAAATGCACACCACGTTATTTGGGGCAGCAGTAACTGCAACAAAAGAGGTGAGGAATTACTAGAGTTTATTCTTTGTAATAACCTAACTATATTGAATTCTGGCAATAAGCCAACTTTTGTAACAAGTAGCAGAAGTGAGGTCATTGACATTACTTTTTGCAATGACAGGACCTCTGCTTGTGTTAATGATTGGCACGTGTCCGATCAGATTATTTTATCTGACCACAAACTAATCAAAATGACACTTACAGGTCCTGCAATAACATCCCAGCAGGACAAAAGGAATCCCAGATTCACCAATTGGGATTCCTACAGAGAAGACTTAGGACTTCTCCTCAGAGGTAATCTTTTTAAACTTAATTCTTTGATTGACATTGAGATGGCCGTTGACTTCGTGCAACGATCCATACTTCAAGCATATCAAAATAACTGCAAAGCAGTCACCACTAGTTTACCAAGACGCGTCTCTTGGTGGAATAAAAATCTTAGTGGTCTTCGTAAGAACTGCAGAAAGCTCTTTAATAGAGCCAAAAAAACGGGAGAGTGGTCAGTCTACAGAGCTGCTCTTACTAGTTATAATAACGCCATTAAGAAAAGTCGACAGGATTCCTGGAGGGATTTCTGTGGCCAAATTGACACCCTGTCAAGTGCTGCAAAGCTCACAAAAATCTTATCAAGAGATAAGCTTTGTCAACTTGGTTCCATCAAAAAAGAAGATGGAACTTATACTGAGGATGGTCGAGGTACGCTAGAAGTAATGTTCAGGGTTCACCTCCCGGACTCATCTATTGTAACAGATGAGGAGATGGACACTCCTCAATTTACCCCACGTGGCAGAAAGGCAGACTGGCACCTAGCTAAAAAAAATCGTAACATGCGATAAAATTGCTTGGGCGATCAACTCGTTCTTGCCTTTTAAAACTCCTGGAGTAGATGGAATAATACCGTCTTACTCCAAAAAGGAAGTGACATCATTATACCTTACTTGAGCAGGATATTTAGGTCCTGTCTAGTATATGGTTATGTTCCTACCGCTTGGCGCACCTGCAGGGTTGTTTTTATACCTAAGCCGGGTAAACCCAACTACAATGAAGCGAAAGCCTTTAGGCCTATTAGCCTTATGTCTTTTCTTCTCAAAACCCTAGAGAAGTTGATTGATAGGCACATCAGAGACGAAGTGCTGAAGGCCAACCCACTCTCCAGGCAACAACATGCCTATCAACCTGGCAGATCAACTGACACTGCTCTCTATGAATTAATCACAATTCTAGATGGAGCTGTTAATGGTAAAGAGTTGGCACTTGCTGCCTTCCTGGATATTGAAGGGGCCTTTGATCGTGTGCCCACTCAAGTTATTCTAAATGCTCTTATGAGGAAAAAAGTCGATCATCTGGTGTGCTCCTTTATTGGTTGCTTGCTATCTACCAGATCAGTACAGGCAACTCTTTTGGGAGACACACTTGCTGTTACGAACTGCAAAGGCTGCCCGCCTGGAGGTGTACTCTCACCTCTTTTATGGAGCCTTGTTGTTGATGAAATTTTAAATAAAATTAATCTCTCAGGTGTGACCTGTATTGGTTATGCAGATGACATAACCTTAGTGGTAAGAGGAAAATTCCAGGATACTGTGATTAGCCTCATGAAATCTGCCCTCAAAAAGGTTGAAAATTGGTGCAAGGAAGCTAGCCTGACTGTTAATCCTGGCAAGACAAACCTTGTACTCTTTACAAGAAAAAGAATCAAAAATGTGCAAAGTATAAAATTTTTTAATACTAATCTTGCATACTCTAACGAGGTTAAATACCTTGGTATTATTTTTGACAAGACCCTAAATTGGAACAGTCATGTCGAACACAGCACCACCAAGGCAAAGAGAATATTCTGGGCCTGCAGACGTGCAATTGGTCCCAATTGGGGCTTTTCACCTAGTATTGTCCATTGGATCTATACTAAAGTAATTGTCCCCATTATCACTTATGGATCTATCGCATGGTGGAACAAAGCCTGCCGTGTGACAACAATGAAAGAGCTCACTAGTCTCCAAAGAATGGCAACTATATCAATGACTAGTGCCATGAGGACAACCCCCTCTCAAACCCTAGAGTTACTACTAGGCATTCTACCACTTTATAAGCAGGTAGAGATGGAAGCAATCCTTTGCTCCCAAAGAATAAAATTTCTAAAACTATGGAAATTATCTTCTGAAAGATCCCTATATAAATTTAATACACTGATCATGGATCACCCATCGCTTTCCATGAATTCGGACTGGATGCTTAAACGCTTTGACTTTGAGTCAAAACACAATGTTGTATTCCCTTCCAGAACTGATTGGGAAAATCCTATTAAGCTTATTGGACACGCCAATGAAGTATGGTTCACTGATGGATCTAAGACTTCCCATGGCACAGGTTATGGTGCCTTTTGCCCAAATAATAATATTAGAATCTACTCTTCCTTGGGAAGACTAGCAACGGTATACCAGGCTGAAGTGATGGCCATCCTGGCTTGCGCAAATAACTGCCTAAACAGATGCATCTCTGGCAAAACCATCAAAATCTTCTCTGATAGCCAGGCTGCCCTCTTGGCACTACAAAAACACTGCTTCTCTTCAATTATCGTTTGGGATTGCTATAACACTATTGCTGAATTGGCCGCGGTGAATAAGGTGACTCTTTATTGGGTGCCTGGTCACCGTGGCATTTCTGGCAATGAAATGGCTGACCAACTGGCTAAATTGGGCACAGAAACTCCTTTCATTGGCCCAGAACCTGTCCTTGGTCTGCATTACAGTGCATTAAGGAAAACAATCAAGGAAGTCCTCCTAAAAGAGGCTCAAAATGCCTGGCTTAAAAGCAACAATCAAAGACAGGCGAAAGAACTTAACCAAAATTACCCTTGGTTAAGATCTAAGGAACTGCTGAAACTCAACAGAAATGAGATTAGGGTGATCATTGGTCTCCTAACTGGTCATTGCAGTCTCAAGAGACATCTTAACATCATGGGCACGACTGCTGACCCAATGTGTAGAGGATGTCATGATGTAGAGGAAAGCTCCACACATATTTTGTGTGAATGTGATTATTTCTCTGCTCATCGGTTTGAATATCTTGGTTATCACTATATCGAACCCTGGGAACTTCCCAATTTCCCTGCTAACATATTGCTGAAATTTGTCTCAGCCACTGGTCTGTTTCAGACCCATTAACTTGGGGTTGTTAGTACAATAGACCTGTGGTCGCAGTGCTAGTGCTCCTTAGAGCCACCCCCTAAACAATTCATTCATTCATTCATTCTCCCCCCCCCCCCACCCCTTTTTTTTAGTTTTGATATCTTAACTCCTATAGGATGAGTGAAGAAAAAGTGCACCTTAGCTTGCTTCGCTAGCTTGCTCTCAGAGCCAAACGCTATGTATCTCACATATGGATGCACCCTCTCTTGGAACAAACTGCTTAGTAACGAGATGGCATTATTAACCCATGTTTCTTTCAAAAGACTGGAGTCATACATTAATGTTTCTTTTCTCCAAGGTCAGATTATGGAGCATATGCTAATGAGTGTCAACATAAATACACTATAAATAACTCCATTTTAAGTGGTTGAAAATTCTCTTCTCTCTTGGGTTGGGGTGTTATGGGGCATGTTCGAATACATAGTTTGTTTTTCTCAGTTTCAATTGAGGATAATAATTAATGCATAAAACACATGAAGTCAGAGATCAGAATCTCATTGTATAATACACAAAAATAATTTTAAAATACACAGAAGCAAATCATTAAGGTTGATGTTGATTCGTTCTTTTGTTTCTGAAATTACTTTGAAGAAGATGGTGAAAGAAAAATCTGAGTAGTTTGCTGGAAGCCCACCATACTGTTTGATGAAAATCTTTAATCACTCTTGCCAATACTAATGACAATAAAAAATAATTAAGTTTTCCATTTGTTAAACAGTTACAGTAATGAATGGCTTCAGGTACTTTACTTCCAAAGCAATGTTTTTCTAGTTGGCATTTAGTGCCATAGAAACATTTTTTTAAGCATACCTTTTTATTCCTTTGCAAAAACCTAAAAATAGAGCTATCCTTTGCAACAAATGTTGGGCAACGTTTTAAGCATGGATATTGCTGCTGCATTTTCACACCATATTGTTTTAAAATTGTGGCTAAGGCATGGGCTTTTGCAGATGTGCGATCATCGGCACTTTCCATATCCTCACTAAAAAAAGAAAAAATGTCAAGCTATTTACAGACACAGTCAATTTAAGGTGCAGAAAAAAAAAAGATAACAGCTTTTTTTTAGGGGGGAGGCTTGTTGCAATTATCATAAGAATTGTGATATTTAATAGTGCATAATTTAACATAAAAGAGAAAAAGTGTTAATTCGATTGAAAAAAATTTCAGCTTTCTCACAATCTTCCGAATTATTTCAGCTAAAATAATAATAATAATGATAAATAACTAATGTTAGAATGCTTTATGTAAAGATGTATTAATATTTTGAATTGAAGAAACATTTTTTTTAATTTAGTATTTTCAAATGAACAATTTTTAAAATTTTCCAATTTAAAATAATTTAATTAAACAAAATAATTTGAGTTTAAATAGTGAAGGGATGATAATGCAAGATCATAAAAATATGAAAACAAAAGTTTAAACAAACAGAAAGGAAAATAAAAAGCAGGAAATAATCAAGCAAACTAAGAGCTTTGCTTTCATTATTTGCAAAATAAACAAATCTGTAGAATATTAAATAGAACTGATTGAAAAAAATATGCCAGCACAAATTATCATCATTTTATTTTTAAGGTTTCTTCAGTACATACTTTTATACTAACTAGGTTACTTAACTTGTAGTTACTTAAGATAAACATGGTTTTAATATACGCATTTTTTAAGGCATTTTTTAAAAAATGTATTTTACAATAATGTATGCCGTTCAAAATTAATTTCTAGCTAAAACCAAGATTATTTATATATAGTCCTTCTAAATAACCTAAAAACAATATTTATCTTAGAAGATTCAAACAAATTTTATCCTATATAGAAAAATCAGTGCTTCAAATGGTGAAAAAAACAATATGTGCAAATATTATTTTTTTCATCTCCACGTTAGGGACTTTATGTGAAAACTTTGGTAAAAATTAGAATAAAAGAATCATTAGTGGTTAATAAAGGAATTTAATGCTTGAATTTTAAACTGTGATCCAGTGTAAAGTTACCTCCTAAATTTCAAATGAATCCAAGGACAGAAATAGGGCAAAATATCAGTTATAAAATTTGTAGAAAACTTACAACATACACAATAAATTAATACTAGCATGGTAAAATGCTTTAAAACTTAATTATGTTTAAACTTACAAATAAGTTTCTAAGTATGGCATCAAAAGCTGTTCAATTATTTTCGACTCTTTAGCTTTATCATGTACCGCTTCCTCTAGTTGATAGTCCGGAGGACCAAATATATTAGCAAGACCTGCAAAAAAAAAGTATACAATTTATTGCATATAAGAAATCATATCAGTGCACACAGCAAAATATGACTGCATAAAAATTTTTCAGGAGAAGTCCCACAGAACAAAAAACTACAGTACCCTCATCATCTTTTATGATAATATCTAATTTAGACTGTACATAAAAGGGGAATAAAAATATACATCATCTTTTGATTTCTGTTGTGCTGGTTTTTGTTTTTTTAATGTGCATAAACTTAAGGATATGAAAATATACACACCCATTGTCCTTTTATTTCGAAATTCAGCTAAGAAATCATTAACCTCTTCTTTAGCTTTTTCCCTTGCCTTTCTAAAGACAGTTCTTAAAACTTCTTCTTTTTCAATACGGTTGCAAAGAACATCATCTAAAAAATTAAAATAATCATTTCATCAACAAACAAACTTTTACATATTTTACCCATAAAACTAAACAGTAACATGTTTTTTTTTTCCTTTTATGAAGAATACTAATAACTAACAATCTTTGGGAAAAGTTTTTTTTTTTTTTAACGCAAACATACATAGAAACATGTTTCACTACAGAACTTTTCCAATAAATTCTAAAAAATAAACAAGATTTACTATGAGACTTGGGAGAACAGATGAAAGCCAAAATTACAAATGCATGAAAAATATTAGAGACAACCTTGATTGTAACTTTAAACAATTAATAACAGGAACAGCAAACACACGTACCAATTTCGTGCAAAATAGTTTCTTCAACCAACTGCACTTTTAAAGGCTAAAAAAAAAAAAAAAAAATAGATCATAAAATAATTACCAAGGAAGGCTGAAAAAAATTCAAACAACTAAACATTTTACTTACAGCACCAGGTACCAAAAAACTTGAATGTATTTCATAAGCCCACCTCTTCATCTCCTTTCCTGGACCTTGTTCAAACATCTCAGATATCAGGTAAAAAAACTATAAGCCAAAAGCAAAGTTTATTAATAATTTTAAAAGTACATAAACAATTTAATAAAAAATAGCTTTAAAAATTACAATAATTCTATCACACTTTCAATATTCAAACTGATGCAGTACAACTTTAATTACTAACTCTACAAATTGTACATCTGTTGAGCAGTTTAGCTAGTTTCAAAAAGTAGGATTGGCATTTGAATTATCAAATTAAATAGTGTTGCTTATTGTCACCATTTTTTAAAATTAGGACTGAGACTACTATATGAACTGCAGCAGATTTTGAAAACCTGAATGGTATCTACTCAAACAGCAGTGTTCTTTGTCTTTTAGCGGCTATAGGCGAAACATATCTTATGGCTTTTTAATTTATTTACATATTCAGTAGGAGAGGGGTGGGAGAAAGAATGACTTAATTCATCAATGTTTTTACTAAAATTAGTTTTGTAACATAAAAGCTGCATTATAGCTACATGATACAATGTCTTTCTATTATTTAAAAAAAAATGAAAATTTCGAGTTTCATTTATTTTGTGATTGGTATATAAGGAGTCGCCTGATCCAGTGCCTGAATCAATGTGTCTCAAATCCTGGCACACATAGCTGGAAATTTCTGAAGGTGCAACAATAGCTTAACTTGACTTGTTTGTGCACTCTCTCCTCCTCACAGCATGAAAGTGCTCCCACAGTTGAAAGGGGGGTCCAGGCGTGGGGACACCCCCCCTTTCCAACGCCACTGTGGCACACTCTCATGTTCGGATTTTGGGCTCAGAGCTCTATCAACAGCATAAGCTAGATACTAGAAAAAGCATTTTGTATCTATCTAGTTGCATTGTCCTCCAAACCATGGAGAATGTTGTAGTCCAGGAAAAACTATGCTCAAGGTGTATGTTTTGTAGGACTCTCACCCACTTGGGTAAGGCTAACATGGGTGACTTTGAGTTATAATTTTGATACTTCTGAAGATACGTGTTTTCAAAGTCATGAAGCGAACATAGGAGACATGACAGGCATGAAAAGTTGAATGTTCTTACTACTGCGGAAACAGTAAAACTCTTAACATTTTTGAATGACAATCATTTACAGATTATTTTTAGGTAATTGATTGATATTATAGGTATCTATAAACTCTTTTATTGATTTAACTGAAAAAATTAGTAAAATGTGTATTCACAGTAAATCATACAGTAAAGTCTTCAACAATATTAATATAGACGAATTTTGATATACAGAATCTATTTAACTATTGTTCTAACTTCCCCTTTTTGTCAATTAATTGAAACCTCTGTATATCAAAACCCCTTTACCTTGAATTTTCTTCTCTTCCGCAAGGTTTGATGTAGACAAAATTAAATATTATTTATTTATTTATTTATGTTTATTTTTACATGGACTTGAATTTTAGCGACTATGGGCAATCACCCGTTTGCCCGACCCTAAGCAAAACCCTATGATTTACGGTTGCTAAAAGTGAAATGTGATACAGATGTATATATGATCTGGATGTGCTAGTTTCAATGACCAGTAATTTTGGTTAACACAAACTTGAATTCAGTGTTTATCAATATACCAGTCGACAATAACCATAAGTAAAATTTAACTTTGCATATTGTTTTAAACAGCTCTACATAAGTACTTTAATTTTTGAAAAGAGAATGTCAATTCATACCAAACTTGATGGATCACTGTTTGACATTAAATAATGAATAAAAACTGCCAAATGTGCAGGATATCTAACAAGTTTAAAAATCCCATTGAATGGTCCGTGATCTTCCAAATGGCCCTGAAATTTAAAAAGACTCATATAAATATAAATTTAAACAAAATTATCATTCCAAAGCGCCATTTTTTAAACATTTTTTTATTTGCCAACAATTATACTTGCCATTTCTGTATCACAAGAAAAATCATCATCTTCCATACAAATAATATTGGGATTTTGAAGTTTAGTAATAATTGATTGAAGATTAATTTCACCAGTTGATGACTCAGGTGGTGTTTCATACTATAAATGAATACTTTAAATCAGAGGTGTACTGGAATACATAGCACAAGACAACATAACATGAAACACAAAATTTTAAAACAAAATACATTTTACTAAACCAATGACATTTATTTAATAGATTTAAAATGGTATAATTAAAATGCATACAAATAAAGTGGATTATGTTCATAATAAATCGCAATATAAAAGGCTGTAAAATCATGCTTTGCTGTTAAGACATCACAAAAATATTTTAAACCCTCTGACTGCTGAATTTGTAGTCCAAAATTTCCTCAAAAAATTGCTTTTTTTCATATTTTAAATCGATATATATTGGAGAATTGAACTATGCAATTTTTCTTTCTAGAACAGATTTTTTATATAGATTTTTATCATGAAAAACTAAGCTGTCAGAAAAAACAATTTCGGATGTTATCACAAAAAAAAAAAAATAATAATAATAATAAATTTCAATCAAATTACAGTTAATTTCTATTTATTACATAATATAAAAAAGTAAAATGTACAAAACTTAAGAAAAACTTTGTAAGTTTACCGAATCAGAATCAGATTCATCGCTATCTGAGGTGCAGCCCGAAAAATCACTATTACTATCAAAACTAAAATCACCTTCAGAATCTGATAAATCATCAAAAATATATACTCTGCCAATTGCTGAATGTTTTCTAGCAGCCATTTCTGATTAGAAAAAGGCAGCAAGCATAGTGAAGTTAGAGAGGTAAATACAAGTACCTTCAAATACAGCAATTAAGTGGATGACTATAACAACATCAGTTGATCAAAACTTAAATTAAACATCTAATACTGTATATAATTTGTTTCACTGGTTACACGGTGAAAAGGTGGGATGCGCTCCTCAATAAAGGAAGAAAAACACATGCTAGCGAAAATCGCAGGATGAGCAAATTTTGCTTCATTTAAGTTGTCCGTGTAAATCATGGGATGATCAGCCAGAGGGTTAATAGATCAATACTAAAATGTAAAAATCACAATTTAAAAATATTACCTGAATTCAGAAAATATTTCAAGTTACTACTAAAAAAAAGTACTGAAAAACTTAGAAAATGTTATTAAAATGGACATTAATGCTGACAATAATCTTAACCAAAAAAATATCAACTAAGACTATATTTTTAATTATTATTTGCTAATGTTTACAATTTGCATAATTCAATAAATTAACCCAAAATCATTACAGATAGAATAAAGCAAATATGCAAAACAAATTAGCAAACAGCTGCATTTTAAAAACAAAGATTCTTTGATCAAAACTAAGCAAAGTAGTTTTATGCTTCAAAGAAAAAATCTTAAAAGAGAATAAAATAGCTTGCATAACTATGATGAACACCATGGCTTCATCGGAATTATTCTAATCCCAAATAGTTGGCTACAGTTATGCTTAGTGTCAGGAACAAAACTTATGCAGTTTCAAAGCACATAATTGTATGCTTGCATGTTTTATTCATTTACCTATTCATTTTTTTAATTTCTTAACATAAGTAGAGCTTTGATTTCATTAATGAAGCTAATTCTATTAAAAACAAGATAGTTTTTTTTTTTTTTTTTTTGTTTATTTGAACAGTTTAAATAATTTTAATGTGTTCAATTTTTCACATTAAAAAATAGTGATCTCAATGAAGACAAAATTGCTAACTTCATCAAGATGAGCAGGTTCTTCCCCTTCATAGCTATCCTCAATTCCTCGATTTTCGACCAGCTCAGGAGGTGTTAATGGAGGAGATGGAACAGGACTTTCAACTGCACTATCATACTGGCCAAATGACGAGCCCTATTAAATGAAAATGATATTTTCATTCCAAAAGCAAAGATACAGAAGTGGAAAGTTATAACACAAAATTCATCTTATGGAATGAGATACTGTGGTGATGCACTCAAATAATAACACATCATTTTGAGAAGAAAGGAACTTTAATACACAAATATGAACATAGAAGAACATTACACGACACGGCTATGCTGAACACAACTCTAAAGACTACACAAACGGCGCAAACTAAAACTCCAAACTGCCGAATTGAGTAGTAGCAGTTCTTTTTGGAACAGTTCAGTAAAGCGACACGTAGATCTCGGATCACAACATCCCTTTCTCCTAGTGAGGAACAAAGTCAGCAAAATGTTTTGGAGGTTTAATGTCTCTTTTAGGCCGACAAGAAGTAACTGGCACCGACTTCGGTGAACTCGTAGCTGAAGCTGCTGGAGTGCCTATGGGGACAGGAGGATCCTTCGGACTGGTTTTTGCAGACGATTCCTCAGCTACAGGAACAGGAGCATCTGGCACATTTAACGAAACAGGTGGTGTTACCGTTGGTGGTTCACTACGGAGCATATGATTAATGTGACATAGGCAAGATTTCCCACCAGGTGTTTATACACTATAAGAACATGAACCTTCAGCATTCTCCACTACTGCAGGAATCCCATTCACACTGGGGAAAAATACAAGGTGGGATTTCCCACCTTGAAAAAAAATTTAAGTGGGATTTTTAAAATTTAAGTGGGAACTTTTCTTTTTGTTTTTGTCTTTAAAAATAATACTGAATTGTCCGATCATGATCCAATACAAACTATGTAATAAAAGATGATTACCTAAGCTATGCTCAGCAATGAAATAAACATCAACAAAGTTCACAAAAAATGGATCCTTCACAAAATTCGCGATCGCAAAAATGGGTGCTTTATAAAACGTTAAGCATGAAAAAGATCCTTTGGTATCTTAGTTAACTAACCAAAATTCTTTGATGTGTGATTTTTCCAAAAAAAATCCTAAAAACTAGTTTAATATTTTCTATTTTTTCTGATCATATGTCATTTTTGATGGCAAGTAGACTGTCTCACTACTTATCCATTTCTAACGTATCGGGAATTTACGCTTACGCATACGTAACGTTGACGTATCTCCGTTCTCCAAAGTTCCAATCCGCCAAATTAACATAAATTGTATGAGGGTTGGCGGATCTGGCAGGGGAGCGGGGTATATAAGCGCGTGTCTCATGACTCAACTTGTCTCTCTCGTTCGTACCTGAGGCTTGCTTACTGCGTGCTCTTATCAGGAGCTTATTTTTGTGGCCGATGACTGCTTTGCTCGGCACTTATTTTCGGCCAGATGTTTTTCTTAGTTTTAAAAGTGTTAGCTGTTTTCCGGTAGCCCAGTCAAAATCTTTGTTTGTGAAGTAATATGAGTTTTGATTAATATACGCCATTTTATTTTTAAATTCAATGTAATTTTGCCGTACCAATAAATTATTGGTTGATTTTAATTTTCGTCGTCATTCAAGATAATACACACTTTTGTACTCTGCATTTTTCAGAAGAAAAGTATAAGTTTCGATATTTTCGTCCTCAATTTTATCTATTGATGTTTTTCAATGAAAACAGTATATGTTAGAAACCAGCATTCTCTTGTAACCTTGTGACCAAGGAAGATTCCCTTTTCCACTCCTTTTTTTGATTTTGTCCTCTGTGAAAAGAATGAATGAAGATAAGTCTGCATTCACAAAGGGCTTAAATTGTTCAATAATCCAAAGGAATGAAGAAGTTGTCAATCTTTCCCCCATGTTATTGTATATGTTAAATAGGGTTCCTAGATTCTTCTTTTCATTAATGAGGATAAGATGTTAGTTGAAAACTAACAATACTCCTATTAGTTTGTATTGAATTATCAGTTTAGAATAGCAGTTTCGTTTCGCGATATTTTGAATGCGTGTCCGCTAGTTGCGGGAACAGCGCGCAAACGAACTTTTTTTGAGTGAGATTTCAAAAAATAGTGCGGGAATCGCACAGTCGCGCGGCCTAGCGCGAACCCTGTCTATGGTTCACCTGAAGCAAAAGTTCTTTATGTAAACAGAATCCTTAGCAGAGAAATGATGCGTTTTAAGTTCAGCATCATTGGTTAGTGATTTTGACTTTTGTATAGGATTGTAGTCAGGATGGATTCTCTATCTAACAACGTTCTTGATTTACGTTTAAGCAATAGTTCTGCAGAGCAGAAACCTGTATTAGTAGAAGGCGTTATATGCCGTCATAATAGATAGGAACAAATACGTTGTTCCCACGACCCTCCAGATAACATTAATCTTTTAATAGCCGCCTTAAAAGACTGTACCATGCGTTCTGCCTGGCCATTACTAGCGTTGTGGTAAGACTCAGGTCTCGTGCGCCCACGATCGCAGGTTCGAACCTGGCCCAAGGCAGTGGATTTTCAAGATGCAGAAAATCGTCTGCATCTATGTCGCATGATTGCGCGGCATGTTAAAGATCCCATGAGTATCCGTTTGGCTTGGATACTCTCGGCTAAATTAAATACCTAGTGCAATTCGCATCAAATGAGAGCTCAAGTGCCGCCATCTAGGGGAAACTGAGCATCCAAATTCTCAGTGGCAATGGCATCCACTAACAGTGGTGCTACTTGAAAAAATGGATGCCTATTACTGGGGTACGCACTAGGTCTGTAAAGGTTAGTGACCATATGCAGCCCCATTAGAAAGAAAGAAGAGGATGATATGGCAGAATTAGCACTTGGCGCATCACATTAACCTTAAGGAAATTCTTTAGAGGTAAAGCATGAGCCATTATCAGACACAAGAACATCTGGAAGACCGTGAGTTGAGAAAAGTTCTTGAAGAACATTAATTGTAGAAATTGACAATGGTAAATTAACTTAGCGAACCTTTCACCATTTTGAGAAAGAGTCTACCACAATTAAGAGATATTTTTTCTGCGTGCTATCTCGACCATAGATCTTTTGTTGGTTCCCAGTGGTGTATAGCAGCACGAGGAGGTGCATGTCTGGACATTTGACATTCATGGCATGAATTTACCAAAGAAGCAATAGCTGAATCGATATTTGGCCACCAAACATAAGACCTGGCTAAGGCCTTCATCCTTTCTATTCCCAGATGCGCAACATGGAGTTCGTTGAGAATTTGCTTTCTACTATCCTCTGGAATGACAACACGATTTCCCCATAACAGATATTTTTTATGGACTGAGAGTTCATGCTGTCTTTTCTCATAAGGCCGAAAACTGTTGTCAGAAACTAAGGCAGGCCAACCTCTTAACACCCAATCTAAAATTTGACACAGGAGTGTATCTTTTGCAGTGAAACGAGCAATGTCAGTAGCATGTAAGGGCAGGTTTTCGACTTCTTCAAGGAATAAGACTTCTAAGGCAAGGGGTGTAGCACATTCACTATTTCTGATTGAGTAGGAACCCTACTAAGAGCATCAGCATTAGGAATGTCCTTTCCTGGTCTGTAATGCAATTCTAATTCACATGCATTCAGAATTTTGGATCAATAGGAAGGGTAATCAAGGGTCTTTTATAAGCATCTAGATTTTCATTGAAACATCTTCAAATTTCTTAACAACTTCTTGAACAGGATCAGAGTTCACTAAATTCACACCTACTAGGTGAATTCCTAACGGATGAAACCATTCATAACCCAAAATATTAGAACACTTTGTATCAGTAATCATAAGTCTTAATAGTGCTTTAAAATTTTTGTGTGTAACATTACCAACACATACCCCTTTTACTGAAATTGGGTTCCTTTGGAAATCGGACAACTGCACAGATGATGACATAATATGTGGCTTATCAGAACGAAATAATTTATTATACATATCATACCAAATTATAGAATAAAATGATACTGAATCAACTTCTATTGAGCATTTTTTTACTTCCAATGTAAACAATGGCATTTTATTTGAATGTAGTGGAAGTTTTTATTTACTGCATGAATGGCATAATCAGCATCATCGACACAATTTTCTATTTTAACTTCAAGTAATTTATTTTCATGATTCAAATTACATTGTTGATCCAAATTCTTTTTTCCACAACAAACTTTTTGTGTATGGCCTTTTTCATTACAATTTCGACAGATAGCGTCACAAAAATTGCATGTGGAACGCTCATGTTCACCCCCACAGCTATAACAGAATCTGTTCTTATTTGAATTAGATTTCATTTTGACGAGGTTGTTTAACTTTGGTTTTGCATTACCATGTTGATGTTGAATAAAATCAACGGCTTCATTATTTGTTCTACTAGGTAACCCTTGTAGATGAATTTTTTTCGCTTGGTTTGCTGTGGTTTCAGCAGCATATGCTTTTGAGAAAACGTTATCTAAGGTCAGAGTAGTTTCGAATAAGAGAGTACAATGAATAGCTTTGGTTTGCATCCCGCAAACAAATTGATCCGAGAGACAATCGGAAAGGTTATTTCAGGAAATTGCAATCTTCTGCAAGGCGTCGTAAATCTAATATAATCGGTTAAACTCTCATTAGAACGCTGTTAACGTTTATGGAAAATAAATCTACAATAGATTTCTGAAGCTTTTGGCGAAAAATGCTGCGTCAGCAAGTTTACAATTTCATCAAAAGATTTGTCCGAAGGCTTAGCTGGAGTCAACAATGAGCGTAGAATACCCGAAGTTTTAATTCCACCCTCTTTTTAATTGTGTCCATAATTCCATTTGCTTCTAGCAAAAATGTAAAATGTTCAATATACAAGAAACAGGAATACGTAGAATTAAATTCTGAAATTGTGCCGATCGCCGCCATTGAAAGTATGAAAACGACTTCTTACCTCAGAACAATGAATTCACAACATCTTGAAGAACAGATGAAAATGAATAATCCTACTTGACCTCGTCCCCAGAATGTGGTGACGCATTCGAATAACACATCGTTTCGAGAAGAAAGAAACTTTAATAAATAACCACAAACATAGAAACAACGTAAACAACGCAAACTAAAATTCCGAACTGCCGAGTTGAGTAGTAGCAGTTCTTTTTGGAACAGTTCAGTAAAGCGACACCTAGATGTTGGATCACAACAGATACAGAACACCAGATTTGTTTCAATACTAATAACTATAAACCTGACACAGCATTTTCAGTATCTTTTGCAAAAGACTCTTCGTTCCATTAAAAACTACATTTAGTGATTGTAATCTCACACTCATTAGTGTGGTTACCATTTTATCATCACGTCAGTACCGGATTTTGGAGTTTTCCGAGGCGGGGCAAAACTTAAAAATGCCGCCCCCCTTTAACCAATTATTGTTGATATTACATATAATTTTTATAAGCTGGCCGTTTTTTTTTGTTTTTTTTTTTTTTGAGGATTTTTCTTTTGGGGGCCACTGATAAACCCATAAATGTCCCCACAACATATCTATTCAGCTGAACATTAGGGGGGATAGAGCCATATGAAAGGTCCCTCTTAAGTGGAGATATGAAATTCTGACAGTTGTAGGGGGTCCGGGGGAAATTTTGATTTTTGATTGAAAATTCCCAGGAAAATTTTGAAAATTATATGCAAACTGGTGCATTTTGAGGTCTTAGGAGATGCTTTGGGACTTCCAAAAATTTAGGAGGAAAAAAGCAGACAAAATTTTTTTGAAATTTAAACATTTTAACTCATAAAAGTAATAATTAAATTTCAGAAACAAATTGGCAGTTTTTTTAAATCCCGAGGGCAGGAGTCTCCCCTCCCCCTCCTTCTTAGTAATGCCCATATCGAAGAGTCACGTGTTTGTCTTCTGAAAGTTTCTAAAAGAAAAACCATTGGGTATTGTTTGAGCACAGCCTGATTTATAAGTATTTCACTATCACAAGAAGGAAAAAACCTTGACTTTTTAAAATTTAAATTTTTAAATTTCGACATTCCAAAATTTGCCGCCCCTAACCTAATTTCTAGAATTTCCGACAGTTTATACAATAAATAATTCTATTAATCGGTTTTAATAGTTAACAAAATAGCTGATCAATGAAAAAATCGGAGCTCAGAATTAGGATTTTAATTCTCTTCCAAAAGTTAAATTTTCTTAATTAAATATTTAATTTTTTTCTTCTTCATTTTTTTTCTTTCTTTTCTTTTTGTGCATCAGAGTCTAATTTGCCGCCCCTCAGAAGTGCCGCCCGGGGCATGGGCCCCGGCTCGCCCCACCCTAGATCCGGCACTGCATCACGTTACCATTTTATCCAGCACGCAACGATTCAAAATTAATCTTTTTGTGCCTGGGTGACCTTCCTTTGCTCTCTTCACTTTTATTCCTTGTTAATCCAGACATTTTATGTTTCCATTCATTCCAAATGCTATACAGAAGATCGTTCACTTTATGGAAATGATTTTATAATTTTTTTTTTTCCTTTGCATTTTGAGATAAAACTATGGCAACCTGAGAATAACCGTCTGCAAATGTTTTCTTCTGATTTAAACTGTAAAATCAAAGATTTATTTTGAAAATTGCTCCTAAAATTGATAGATAGCTCAAAGGTTACGTAACTGCACTTTCCCAGGAGAAATATTCGTAACAACAAATTATAAAGCAACGTAAAAATATCAGTTATTGCATTTCGAAAAAAGGCATTCATACTATATTAAATTTGAAAGGGAAAAAAGTCTAGCTGGAAGTAAAAAAGAAAACATGACCCCGAAACCTCTGCAATGTGAAATTTGATGATGAAGTAAAAATGAAAACATGACCCCGAAACCTCATCCTAAAACTTTGAACACAGAGAACTATCACGACAGTGAAGTTGATGATCCTAGAAGAAAATCCGCTGACTCGAAGAGCCCTTGCATCGAAACTAGGAGTGTATTTCTGCACTGCAAGTAAAATCATTAATAAAGATTTAAAGCTAAACAAAGATTTTTAAACGTTAAGTTCATCTGCATTTGCCAAAACATATTACTGAAAAAAAAAACAAATTGGAAAATTACATGACAAACACCTAGTTGCTAGTAAATTGAACTTTGTGATGATACTCGATGAGGCATAGGTACATTTAAGTGACTGTAATGAAAAAAATTAATTTTCTATTGAACAACTGACGGGAATGTCCATATGAAATGGCTTTGTCAAGGTACAGAAAAAAGTTCCAAAAGGTATTCATGATAGTTGCAGGATTTTGTTAAAACGTCAAATTAAAAATCAAAAAAGTCTTAAGTAAAGACAAAATTAATTCACTTTATTATCAGCAGACTATTTTAGAACCAATTTTTGAAGAAGGAATTCCAGCCTGCCTCATATGGAAAGAACATTGATAAAGTATTGATCTATTCAGCGTCTAAGTCAATTGCCACTTATTTAACAAAGAAAGAATAAGAAACAGGAATAAAATGTATCCCATTTGATGAAATACCTTACCAGTCAATTCACCTAATGTTTCTCCAATGGACTTTATGGTTTTGATTTATTAAAACAAGCCTTAGCAAAGCGACATCCAAGGACACTGAACGGACTTTGGAAAATGTCCAAGAAGAATGTTGTAAAATTGACATGATAGTTCTAAGAAAGAGTTTACTTTCATAGAAAATTCGAGCCAGAGCTATTAAGAACAAAGGCTAACAGATAGAAGCCAACTGCTACGAAAAATACATTTATTAGATAAAACTTAACACAGGGTGCGTACACTGTTCTCTGAGTAAAAATCAAGCACTTTCCAGGACTCTTCAAAACAAAAATCAAGTGTTTCAAATGAAGTAAATCTAACCACTTCGGATACAAGTTACATTACATTAGATTTCTTTAATACTATTTAATTTAGAGCACTCTAACTGTAATAAAGTACTTCATATTCAATACTATAAAAATTTGTCATATCGCACATTAATTAGATTTCTGTGTTGCATCGGCTGTGTATGTAACGAGCCATAGCTTAATTGCTTGTCAGGTCAGACATGTGCCTCACTGAGAAAAAAAATACTGAAAAAACACGACATAACGCTGTGTAAAAGCTTATTAAAAAGTCTTATATTACAAGCATAAATTACTATGCAATAGAATTATTAAATACTAAGCAAGTCAACTCATTACCTTAATATAAAAAATGATTGGGGCATTATGTCTAACCAAAATTAGGCGTGGAAGTGGCATGGCATTTTTAAAAGAAAATGTTTCTGAGCAATAACTTCTTAAACTGAAATAATTATTTCATACTTGATAACTATAAAAAATTTAATGAAATGAAATAACTTCAAAATTAGGCGTGACGAATTTTTTACATGTTTTTATGTAATTGAATTAAAATAGAAAGAAATATTATTTATTTATTTTGTAACAATGTAAAATGAGTACTTGAAAGGGGGGACCTAATGTTAAAGACGATCTAAAAGTTAAACACATTATAAATTACATGCAAAAAAATTAAAAAACCAACCATTTTTGGCAAAAAAAAAATTTAAAACAGATTTTTAATAAGGTTCTAATGTTTAATAATTATATTCAACAGATGTATCACTAAAACTTAAAAACTAAAAATTCTTTGATTATCGGCGACATTTAGAGGGGGCTTGGCAAAATGACGTTTCCACAAGTCCTTTACAGAAGCTAAAACTTAGGAAAGATTAAAAATAATGATAAGCTCAAATTTATTGATGTCCAAGAGGAAGAATCCGATATTAATTGAGAGCTAGGAAGTTTTGCCGAAGCCGATGCAACCAGATTTCGAAGTGCTGAAAAAAATCGGGATTGACACTTAAAAGCGCCAAAAACGAATCGAATGTGTAAATTTGACTCGTAATTTGTGAAACTTCGGAGGAATGTAAGCAGGCTACTTTCAAAAATGTTCATAGGGTAAAAAAAATAGAGAAAAAGAAATCCAAATTACGAATTTTTGCGGAAGAGAAATTTTTAATTTCCAAAATTACCAAAACTACGGAATTCCGTCAAAATACGGAAAAATCACATGTCTGCAGGTAGGAATTTGAAGAAAGGTGAATTTTCCTGTTGAGAAGTTGCAAAGAAATAGTAAAAATGCGAAAATCAAGGACTTTCCAGACATTTTTGTACATTATTCCAAATTTCCAGGACTTTCAAGGCCTTGAAAAAAAATTATGTAATTCAAGGACTTTCAAGGTTTTCCAGGCCGCGTACGCACCCTGTTAACAATCAAAATTTTTCTATAAAGTGTGAAGCACCTTCTATATATAACTGATTTTCTTGACCTGCATTTACACAGGGAATCAACACCCTGTCTGAATGTAGTCTCTCTTTTTTTTTTTGTCCCTCACCTCATGCAAGATTTGCAATCATGAGGATTAACTCCTAACTTGCTAAACAGGGAACAAAAATGGAGGAGAGCAAAAAAATGGTTATTAACAAAGTTTTTTTTTTAAAAAAAAAGACATTTTTAAGCTTAGTACACAATGAACACTACATATGGGTTAAACGGAAGATAAATCTTACTCCTCAAAGGAACAAAGCAAAGAAAAAAATTAATAAAATGATGAGAAATAAAACATTTACCCTAGATGTATTTGCAGGACAACTTGACTTAACTTCAGAATCAGGGCTAAAACTTTTGTTAAAAGTTGTGGATACTGCACTAGGAGACCGATATAAGGACTCACTCCGTGGTACAGTGCATCCATTGCTTTTTTGGCACTTCCGATTTTCAAAACCATGCACTATAGTATCAGGGCTAGAACTCTGACGAGTATGAGTTGGCTGTGGCTAAAAAAAAGGCTAAGTTATTTTTCAAAATCCTTAATAAACAAATCAATTTTCAAAACTCAGACATTAAGTGATAACTAAACATAGCTATGACAGACAAAATTGTTTATCTCAAATTTCACAGGGACAAAGGAAAAATTGGAAATAAGGAAGTTTCAAGATACAGAAGTTTTAATAAAATGACAAAAATGAGCAGTTGGAACAAAAGTCGAAGAGTTAACAAATATTACTCTTCACCCTTTTGTTTTTAAAACTCCGCTGATTAATATTATTAAAGCTTTTACTGTTCAATTTACTGTAAATACACATTTTATTAATTTTATCATACACATAGAGGACAAGTTTATAGATCTTTCAATATCAATCGTCTAAAAATAACCTTTAAATGATTGTTGATCAAAAATATGAAGATTTTATCCTCAATGGAAAGCACATTAACTTGATTTTTATATGCCTATGATGTTTCCTTTGCTTATGAATCATAACATTAAATACATATTAGAATCGTAGAAGCACTTTATCATTGCTTTTGAAATTAAAAGTCACAAGTTCACCACTGTTTCTTAATGTTCTAGGAAACTTGTCCCTTAAATATAGTTTCCCCTGGGCTTCATTTTCCCTGGTGATTCGGAAGGCAATACAACTGATCACATAAAAAGGAACACTTTTTCTCATTTCTGCTGTTATATGAATTGCTGGGCCTAAAATTCGGAAATGACATTGTGCCAGAATTCGAGATATGGAGGTATTGGGGGAAATTGATTCAAGATAAGCAAGGGGGGAAATGTTGAGTTTATGCTACAACTGCAGGGAAATTTGAAAATTTTGACATGGAGAGGTTTTTGAGATGGGCAAATTCGAGATAAATAGGTTCAAACTATTTTAAAGTCATATTTTAGTAGACACCATGAATATTTACCCATGTTGTTGTTCTTGGATTCAAGTGTTTAACAATATTTTCTAAAGATGTAGATATAGGCTGTTTTTGTACTTCAGGAAATTGACCACTCTCCCTTTTGTTTGACACCTCATTACAGGGCAGTAAAGTAACATGACATTTGGAATCTGAAGACTCTGGAGATAAGGAAGTTGGAGTTGTCTGTGTGTGGTCGTTTATTAGCAGGTAACTGTGGTGCAGATACTTGATGTGTTAATGAACGATTATGGTGACCATGTGAAGGAAATGAAACAGAACGGTGATTTTCTTTATCATGACTATGGCGACTGGACGTAGGCGATTTAGGAGATCTTGTGATCTAAAATTCAAAATTAAATTAATAAATAATTTAGAATGGTTGCAAAAATTATTCATAACAAGTGATAAAAAGCAAACAAGTTAATTTAAAAATCAAACATTGTGTTTACAACAGAAGTTCCCAAAATGGGAGCCACATGAAAAGATCAGGGTTGTAGCATGGCACCCACGATATTATTCCCACCCCCTCAACCCCACAAGTAGAAGGGGGATAATGATGGCAATTTACTAAAACTTCAACCAGTTTGGGACATTTCACAACATCAAAATAATAATAATAATAATAATGGATGAGAGTAGCACCATTCCTCCTCTCCTCCCTCCCCTGACTGACTTTCATCACCATGAAAATGCCTGGAGGCATCACACATGACATTAAAAGCAACACTTTTTAGCATTGATGCAAGAAAAGTAGCCAACAATTGCATGTTCCTTAGTACTTTGATTACAGACACATAAAAAATTATGCTCTTATACATAGCACATTTTGTAGCTGGTTCTACTTCTTTTTTATTCCCTAAAACTTTGCTGTAAAAAATTCAATGGTCTCTTTTTCTTCAAATCCGATTTAACTGCTTATGGGTACAGAAATCAGTTGATAGTTTTAGATCCTGTTCATATATTCAGTCCTTGCCATTTTGTCAACTTATCTCCTATCTCTTTTTTTTTTTTTTTCAATATGTCGATTTGCTCAGTTAAGAGAGTGTTCGACAGCAAAAGAATTTTTGATAACAGTAACTGATTTTAAATGTATAAACTAAAAAAGCTGTGCCTAGTCTCATTTTGTAACAATGGAGCATTTTTTAAAGGAAAAAACAATAGAGCAAGTAATAATAATTTAACTTTGTGCAAGTAAACAGTAATAGAAATATAATTTCACGTTAATTTAAAGCACAAATGAGCATTAAAACGCAGACATATGTTTCGGGATTGCTTGGAATCCCTTTTTCAATGCGACAGGGAGCTTCTAGATGCAAAACATCCAAATGAAGCAGACAAAACAACAAAAACAAAGCTTATATAGCCTAAGAATTAACTGTAAACCAATGAGAACGAAGGCAGTGTGAAGTGGAAGTAGAAGTAGCAGGGAAAGCACCAATAAGAGAGCAACAAACGAATCCAGTTGAAAGTTCAGGAAGTAAAAAGGAATATCAATAAAAACAAAGCAAAAAGACGACAACATGCATAAAAATGTGAAAAATACATGAAAATTGCAAAAATAATAAAATAAAATACAAAGAATAAAATGGAAATAAAATAAGTACAGAAAATACCAAAACAAAAAGCAAAACAAAGTACACATGTAAAGGAGGGGGAGGGGGGGGGGGGGAAAAAATTAAAAATAGACACAAAAAAGGAAAACAACAAGAAAAACAAGAAAGAACAACAAATTAAAGGAACTTATGCCAGACGTGTGAAAATACAAAAATAATAAAATAAAATGGAAATAAAATAAGTACAGGAAATACCAAAACAAAAAGCAAAACAAAGTACACATGTAAAGGAGGGGGGGGGGGGAGAAAAAATTACAAAATAGACACAAAAAAGAAAACTAACAAGAAAACCAGGAAAGAACAACAAATTAAAGGAACTTATGCCAGACCTGTGAAAAATAAGGAGTTGAGGAAGAATCATTAACCAAATTAGAACTATTCCTGTTAATATGATAAGCTTCCCAAAAGTCAAGCTCTAAAGGGGAAGAACATTTTTGAATAATTTTCCCAGAATTGAAATCAAAAGAGTGGTTGGAATTCCAACAATGTTGAGCAATGCTAGACTTATTTAACTCTTGCTTTCGTACACAACCTTTATGCTCATTTAACCGAATTTTCAGAGCACGTTTTGTCTGTCCAATGTAAGAAAGGCTGCAACGGCAACTAATTTGGTAAATACCCCAAGTGTTAAGTTGATCGACAGGATCTTTAAGAGAAGAGAAGGAAAGTTTGTTGCTAGGAGCAAAAACGACTTGAAATTGAAACCTTTTTAGGATTTTAGCAACACGAAAACTGACAGAATGAAAGAATGGTAACACAACCAAATTCTTTCTAGAAACCACATGACTGGGACCAGAAGTTTTTTTAGAAAGTTTGTTATGAATAGAATCAATTAAAGAGTGAGAAAATCTTCTATCCACAGCTACAGCTTTCAGATAGTTGAGTTCAATCTTGAGAAGCTCAGGAGAAGAGCAAATATTAATAGCAGGATGGACAAGAGCATTAAAAGCCGAATATTTTTGGTTGGGAGTATGAGACGATAGTCTATGAGGAGATAAAGAAACAGCGAAAGGTTTACGATAGACAGAAGTAGTGCAACCAGACTCACTCCTAGAAATCAAAACATCAAGAAACGCGAGGCTACTATTAAGTTCTTTCTCACAAGAAAACTGGATATTAGCATCAATGGAGTTCATAATAGAAAGAGCATCATCAATACCTAACAAGTTACTGTCCGTTAAGACAAAACAATCATCCACATAACGAACATAAAATTGAAATTGCAATTTCTGGAATAGTTTTTCCTCAAAATAATGCATATAGAAATCACTTAAACAGGGTTCCCACTCCTTTTTTATAACTAAAAATAAGCACTTTCTAAGACTTTCTAAGACTTTTCAAAGTCATTTTCTAAGACTTTGAATAAATTATTGTGGAGCACATAAAATACAATTTAATGGATGAAAATCCATTTCGATCAAGTTGAATGTTCTTACAGATAAGTTAAACTTAAAATTTTAATATATAAGTGTATCTTCCCAAAAATTATACATAAAAACATAAACCCAATCTCACTTTTATAAATATGCATATTGTGTATACACTATACATAAGTAATATGTAAAGAAATATTAGAATAGAGATATCAAGAAAAATGGAAACTTACCACAATCTTCAACGTTTAAACACTAAAAAATCTTAACTTAATACTTAATGATATTACTTGAATGCAAGACTTATTTTGTTTGTACTCCTGTTTTTTCTCGTTTTTTAATTATCGAAAAAATATATAAGAAACAGAACTAATATTTGCATGAGAGTCATTCCTTGGTGACCATGTTATTGTTATTTTTTTTCTGAAATGGATCTAAATTATTATAATAATAAAGTAAAATAACACTACCGTCACATGCTGTCAGGCATTAGAAGCTTGGGGGAGGGATTAGAAAATGTGACTGATATTACTTTTGCCAGTCACCAGTAAGCTTTTTAAATCCCCTTAATTTCACACATAAAATCTTATACCAAAAAAGAAGTGGGGTACCATTATTATAACTCTATTGTAATAATTTCAATCAATTTCAGGAAAAAAAAAGGCAATTTTAAAAGTTAGAAACATAATTAAATTTTAATGTCAGTGGAATTACCCATGAACTTTAACTTTTTGATCCAAGGTAAAAAAAAATCTGCAATTATATGAAAGAAAAATAAAAGTGGTGAGGGTTAGTTAAAAATTTGATGAATAAATAGATGGTCAATTAAAAGCACATCAAAAGCTTTGCGGATAATAACTTAAAAAACATTTACATTTCAATTCAATTCTTTTTCAGAAATCTTAATGTCTAATTCTTTAACTTCAGATGCTTTTTCTTTAATATCCCTACGAAGTGAATTGGCTTTCATAAAAAGTGAAATGTTTTTGGATGACTCTGCCTTATTACACAGTTCTTCTGCTGAATTTTCCATAACTGTAACATCAGCTTGAACTTGAAGAAAAGGTTTTTTTAATTTTAAATAATTTAACTCTTTTTTTTCTTTTTTTATTGTCATCAGAATTTTTTTTCCTTTCAATTTTTTTTTCCTCTTCTAAATGGAGCATATATTTTTGCCTTGAAGAAGAGACAAACTTTCGGGTCATTCCATATCAAAACATCCAGCCACAAATGAAAATGAAACCCATGGTCTCAGATTCTTATGATTCTTTTTTTTTGTTATATGTTCATTTTACTATCACAATTACCCCTGCAATTTTTTTTTTTTTTTTGTTGCTATCTTTAATACTTTTTGAGATATCAATTTTCTGAAACGTGTTTAAAAAGACACCTTCGCTTTAATGGCAAATTTTGTACTGGCGACGTAGTTCAAGCAAGAAATTCATAACTTTGCTAATTTTCATGATATCACAAAAAAAATTTCACTAAAATGTTTAGAATAACTTATAAAATTAGACAAAAATGCATTTAAACAAATACGTATTAAATGGTGCAGTTAGTATTAGCCCAAACTTGGATTTCCTAAATATTTTGAAGAAAAAACATGAAATTTTAAAACAGCAATAAAACTAAAAGGCACTGCAGTAATCAAAATATTAAGGCTCGACCGATGCATCAGCGCCGATTGTTCAACTAAGTTGTCATCGGCCATCGGCATCGGCGGCGGATGTTAACTTCAGGAAAACATCGGCCCATCGGCCTTGAAAAACATCTAAAAGCCGATGCAAGGCCAATGGTTTTCGCAGGGACAACTTTCTAGAAAGCATTCTGTCTTCAAATTCCTCTTTCTTTTATTTAGCTAGATTTCTGTTGACATACAATAACAGGCAGCACAGCAGTTAAAAAAAGCATAAAAATAATGTCATTCTACAAAGTATGAAAATAGGTATAAGACATTGTGCACTAATATTATATACTTTTTTGATAAAAAATTCGGAAAAATAGTTTAAGCGATCGCTGCCCGACAACCTTCATTATTAAAATTATTTCTCTTTGAACAGAATGCTCGTGAAATAGAATGTGTTGAAGTAAAAGTACTAGAGGCGTCTTGTGAGTGCTATTTGTTTTTCGCACTAAGATAGTTGCCTCATTTTTGTCCGTTTTTCGTTTAATAATGACTGGTTTTAGTTTGTCAAGTTTCTTATTATTCTGAAATTGTAAACAATACAAAGTCAACTCAATCAAAGTACGATAATAATTTTTATTTTTATCTGCGTAAACTTTTTCTCTTAGCGTTTTTTTTTTTTTTTTTTTTTGTTTTTTTGTTTTTTGTTTCTTCGGTGCCACATGTTACAGTTTTTCTGCAATTGTGCAGCAATCTCGTTGCATCTGCTTTTAGTGTGCGGTTATTTTCATTATTTTATTTTTAGTTTACAGCAAGGAAAAGATTGATAAAAAATAAGAAACAATTTCCCAGTGTAAATATTTATTGATCGAAATGTTATGTGTCCAAATTTGGCTTGGAATTTTCAAAAATTAAATTCGCAAAATGCGAGTTCGTGCGACAGGATTTAATAACATCTCAATAAAAATGTTAAAATTTATTTATTTTCAAAGATTGATCAATGCATATTTTTTTTTTCAAAATACATCTTAATATTTTATACGATAATTATTTTAAGTTTTCCCCGTGTAAGCTTTGTTTTTTTAGCGTACTTTGTTTTTAGATTCTTTTTTCTGCTATTGTACAACAATCTCGTTGCATCTGCTTTCAGTTTAGAATATTTCTTTTTATTTTATTATTAGTTTACAATATAGAACATATTGATAAAAATATGAATCAATTTCAGTAGAAATGTTTATTGATCGAAATTTTATGTGTCCAAGTTCAACTTGCAATTCTCAAAAATTTAATTCGTAAAAAACGAGTTCACGTGACAGGGTGGGAAAATATCTTAATAAAAATGCTACAATTTCTATATTTTCAAAAATTGACAACGTATGTATAATTATATATATATTTTTTCACAATACATCATTTTATAATCGATGACGTCTTTTTCAGAAGATTTGCTGGTGCTGAAAATATTTTTCACGTTACAAAATTTTGGTTTATTTCGATGACCTTACACTGTGCTCATAAAAATATAAAGAATATGTCAAGTATTTCAGCGTAATTTTCAACTCACAAGAAAAAAAAAAGCTAATAAGACTGGTTCTTCATTCATTTGTAATGACAAAAAAAAAAATCACACGTATATGTTTTTAAAGCAATATTCAGTATTTCTTGGTCATGAACAGGGAGGGGGGTGCGTTATTGCGAGCAAAACTTTTTAAGATTTAATTTTATTTTTTAAAAAGAGCTATTTTAAGTTAAAATAACTTTTATAATGAAAAATAAACGTATAATCGTTATCGCTTTTCTTTTAAAACGGGCAGGAAGAATTATGAAAAAAATCCGAGGGGAGATTGCTGACAATTTTGTTAAATTGTCAACCCCAACTGACAAAATTGCCAATTGAAAAATTGACAAAATTGTCAAGGGGTTGATAATTTTGATAAAGATACAAACCGACAATATGTGTTAGTCTGTATTATAACATCTGCATTCCTCCCCATGAAAAAAAAAGAAAATACAGGCAGCTGCACTTGGTATTTTCAGTGCAGGTGTTATAAAAAGAAAATGTTGAAGGAAAAGGAAGGAGGTCTGATCCGATCCAATTGTTGTCGAGGTTTTTTGCAAAAATAAGAAAAAAGAATTAAAAATCCTCTGATATATAGCTATTTTTTTACCTCCAAATAATTTAATTACTTTACTAGAATCGCGAGTGATTCTTTTAGTTTTAATTATTATGTAAACTTCCCCCAAATAGTTTTATGGCGCTTGAATAATGCATTTATGTTTTTCCAAACATAAAAATAAATAAATGATTTAAGTGACATTTTTGACAAGCATTCTACACGTTTTAATGGTTTAAAGCCATTTTTTTTTCCCATCGGCCATCGCCCCATGGAAGAGGGAAATAATCGGCAATCGGTCATCGGCCGATCTCGGAACAATCGGCCAACAATCGGCATCGGCCCATCGGCCAAAAAATGCCATCGGTCGAGCCCTACAAAATATATGTATATATTTTTTAAATAATCCTCTAAGTATAAACTAAAAGGTTCTGAAATAAAATTAGTGTCTTTTTTACTGCCAACATATTTAATTTCACAGTAAACAATTTAAAAGTATGTACAAAATATCTTTCACAACATTACAAGTTTTCGCTTCTTATTGTAAAATACTAATTGCTTTAAAATCATAAAATACAGACAATATAATGCAAAATAAGATTATTTTTACAAGAAATAAGTTCGTAATTTAATGTTTATAAAGTTATAAAAGAAGCAACATAAAATTGAGGAAGAAAAAGAAGTCGCTGAATCATGATTTTTTAAAGTATCTAAACATAATGCAGGCTCATTTCCTATTTACAAACTGTGACATACCAAATGACCAAAAGTAACTTTTATTTTTAAAATAAAACTTTTAAATAAAAATTTGTGTGAAACAATACCTTTCTTTTTTTCTTGAGTCTGTTTTAAAATGTTTTTGCACTGGAGATCGATTGAAGCAATCTCCTTTTGCGGAAAATAAATACATTCTACCTGATGCTAATACCAACTGCACCATTTAATAGGTATTTGCTTAAATGCATTTTTGTCTAACTCTGTAAGTTATTCTGAACATTTTAGTGATATCATGAGAATTAGCAACGTTATGAATTTTTTGCTTGAACTACGTCGCTACCACAAAATTTGTCCGTAAAGCGAAGGCGTCTCTTTAAACACATTTTAGAAAATTAATATCTCAAAAAGTATTAAAGATAGCAACAAAAATATTTACATCGATAATCGCGATAGTAAACTGAACAAATAAAAAAAAATCATTAAAATATGAGACCATGGGTTTCATACCCCGGATAAAGTGGTATGGATTGACCCTTTCTCATTTCCTTCATAATGAATAGTTTCATTAATTTCATTACAATTATTGGCATTCTCAAAATGAGCCTCTGAGCAATATAAGATTCTTCTTTCAAATTTTCCACTTCTAATGACTTATTTACACTAAAGCCCTGTTTTACAGTAGCTTGACCGTGTGATAAAATCAACAAAATTCTTATAGCCCTCCATAATTTTTCACTTTCTGAATGTTTGTTTAAAAAATCTCATAAAACTGATCAGAAATTGCATAAAAAAATACAGTAATTTAAAAATCGACTATCGTATTAAAAAAAAGCCCTTATGAGCACCTTTGATTGAAAATAAGTACTTCTAAGGGCTTTTAGAAACGAAAGGTCAAATTAAGCACTTCTAAGCACTTATAAGCACCCGTGGGAACCCTGCTTGAAATAGGACTAAGAGGACTTCCCATAGCCAGGCCATCAACCATAGCATAGAATTTACCATTAAATACAAAAGTGCTCTGCTGCAAGCACACACGAGTAAGAAAAACTAATTCCTCAATTTCCACAGCAGTAAAATGGAATTCAGAAAGCCTTTTCCCGAGGCAAGTCAAAGCGCCATCAACAGGAACATTAGTAAACAAAGAATTAACATCAAAAGAGGCCATAACCGAATTGTTTGGAACGAAGTTATGAAGTTTCTTAACAAAATCGGTGGAATTTTTAACAGTGAAAGCATTCCGACTCCTAAGTGGAGAAAATACAGAAACTAAATATTTGGAAAGTTTATATGAAGCAGTGCCAATATTGGAAACAATTGGTCTGAAAGGAATACCTGCCTTGTGTACCTTCGGTAAAGCATAGAAACACGCACAATTAGCAACAGAAGGAATCACAGACCGTTTAGCAATCAAAGGAATAGAATGAACAGACTTAACAGCAGAAGAAATAGCTTTTAACTCCTTGTCGCTAGGATCTTTATAAATTTCAGAATAAGGACCAGAAGCAATTAAGTCATCAGTTTTTTCAACATAAGATGATTTATTAAGCACAACAATCTGACCACCCTTGTCAGCTTTGGTAATGACCAAATCAGAATTTGAGACTAAATTATTGACACAGAGTTTCACAGAATGGGTAAAATCAATATTAGGAACTTTTGAATTGAAATCAACATTGGAAGCAATAAGATGCCGAACTGACTCTTTTTGAGTGGAAGTTAAAGCACTAAATTTGAAAGCTTTTTCAACCGGAGCAATAAGTTCAGAAAAAGAAGGCTTTTTAGCCAAAGCAAAATTGTTATTACATTTCAAAGCATTAATTTCATTACTATTCAAAGGAAATTTCGAAAGATTTACAACCGCATTCCTATTAACAAGAGGCAAATCAGCCGGAATAGGAACATTTGATTCGTTACACAACTTGGTAAATTTCTTATTTAAAGTAATTTTGTGACAGTCAGATTAATGAAGAGCTCTTGCCCATGACATTCTATCAATAGAATCAAAATCGAAATTAGAATTAGATACAGAAAGATGTAAATCATAAAGTTCACGTTCTATGAACGAAAGTTTTTTCCTAGTTTCCTGGATAGCTCTAAGTAAAGCTAATTTGGAACGAAAAATTACCTTATCAACCCTAACAGAACGCGGTAAATTACACTTCAAAGTGATAAACTTAGGAATGACTTTGTGAAATTATATTTCTATTACAATAGAGCAAGTGTTAATGATAGTAGTAACAAGTGACACATGAGGAAATAAAGAAATGGTGCTAATATGAACAGCTACTTTGATTTTGGTTTCATTTTAATCAAAATTATCTGTGCAGAGAATCTGCAGTGAGCGATCTATTGTAAACTTCTATGATCTGAGTGCAAGAATCCAAGAATCCCAAAACAAGTAACTTTCTACAAAGGGAGTGTTAGTTTATTAAAAATTTGCTTCAAAGTTATTATACAGTTTTATAACTCAAGAGTCCATTTAGAAGAAAACTGGAGTCACAAATCCATGATAAACTTTCAATTTTCATTCTTTTTGCGCACTTTTCTCTGAAAATCATTACTTTCCATGACAAATTTCGATCAAAATCAAAATACCATGATTTATCACGTCTTAGTACATTTGCTTGACTTTTAATCAAAATATAATTTTTCAAAGTCTGAAATGTATTTATTTTCCCACGAGTTTCCAGGATTTTATGACCTGTATGAACCCTTGGAAACCCTGTGAATATTTTTGCAGAAAATCAAAAAACGTGTACCATCAAAAAAAAAAAGTCTCTCTACCGTGTTTGTGCAAAATACTTCATAGAATTTTCAAGGCAGCAGATAGAATAATAGCAAAGTGACAAATTTTTGACACAACATTTTCTGAAAAACTCACTCCACCAGTGGCTGTGGACCTAGCAACGCAATGATTGGACAGAATACGGAAAAACATCTTTTGAAGATTGCTTCAATGAATAGAGGCTTACAATTGCTGTTTCATTACAAAGCTTCAGATTTTTTAAGGACAAAAGCACTTGAATTCAACTCACTAAGCCCTCCATTACTTAAAGCTTGACTCTCCAAAAACATTAATTGAAGATTTAAAGCCCAGACACATGCCAATTAAAAACAACGGCAGGTCACATTGGCTCTCATGGAGCAATATATTATCTCATAAGTTTAAACAAGGAATTCCCTTTCCTACAAAATGATAATAAGAACCCCAAAAATGTTATGGAGAAAGGCCCTCTGCAGAAATTGGAATATTCATGCAACACATTTGAAAAACTAAATGTTTCTACAGAGTTGTAACATGAAGACATGGAAGTTTGTTAATAAAATATCAGCTATCAGGGGAAAATTTTGTGTAAAAGAAAAATGAACGACAATGAAGGTAAAAAGTTTTCCTGTATTGCAGCAATTTGTGATCTTCAGTGGAAATCAAGTTTATTGACGCTGTTCAAAGAACACCTATCACAACAAAACATTATAGTCCAAGAGCTGATGACAAATTTAAAGAAGGTGTTTTGCCCACTTTAAAATAATAAAAAACAACACTATTACTATGGGTGCAGCTGGAATGGTGGGTCTGGTAGAGGTCTAACGGTTATTTCACCATTGCGCAACCTATTAGATTTGCAAAAAAATAAACCCAAAAAATATCTTTTGGGCAAGTTGAATTTTTTTATCTATTGTTTTAGTAGCTCTATAATATATAAATAACAATCCCATATTAGTTTTTGAGTTTTAAAGTATGACCTGACCCCCTCTCCCCTGAACTTATTTAATATACCCAAAAAAGATACTTTAGGCATCCTAAACATTTTTAAGGCATATTCAATAAACAATTTTAAAAATACATGTCAATTGCCAGACGATTTGAACGGTTTTTAAGAACCCCCTGACATGAATAAAGATTTTGGCTCCTCGGCCAGTGGTTGGTCGCCTCAAGATCACGTGACCACTGCTCGTACGAGTTTCACGGTGAGCAGTTATTCAAGTAATGCAAGTAAAGAAATGTTCCAACTTCATTCTAAAACTTGATTCATATGGAAGTTTTTATAACTCATGGAACATACTATGAACAATGCTAATTCAATGTAAAGTTTTTTTTTTCATTTAATTCAGTAACGAGTAAACAATTTAAGTAATGTATAAGATTCATAATTTTCATGAAATTACTGCTTATTTTAATAAGAAATCAATTTTTCTTTCAAATATTTTTCTTACTATATGTTCATGAGGAATACCAGTCAGGTTTAACAACTGCTCTTCTAAAGTCTTCACTCTTTTCACCGCCCCATTAACTTCTGCTCGCATTTTTTCAGATGGCGTTTTCGAATATTCAGTTCGTAGATTCTAAAAAATACATAATGATTAATCATTAAAAGCCAGAAAAAAAAACTTTTAACTATATTGAGTTTCTATCGTTAAAGAAGAACCATTTGGAAAGTCAGCAAAACTCAGTCATATTTAAAAAAGAGAGAGAGAAAAGAAAAGAGAAAAACATTAATGATTGACTCCCCCCCCCCCACCACCCCAAGAATTAAAGAAAATATCATTTTCAGCTCTAGCATTACATCTAATGTGAGTAGCATTGTGCAAATAAAAGTTGAAATGGATGTGAATGTCTAATATCATTTTTGGTTGATAAAAATGGGGCTCTGGAGTCGGAGTCGGGCTGAGATTGGAGTAAAGGATAACTTAAGGTGACATTCCAACAGGGTGTCAACTGACCTAGTGATCCAAAATTCCAGTATAACAATTAAGAAATTTCCAGTATCACTTTGGTAAAAATTTTGGTCACAATTTCATAGTTAAATGAGAGAAGAAGAAATTAATACTTGGCCACAATTTAGCTTTTTCAACCAAATTCAATCAGAATAATGTCCTAAACAGCAATTCAGTCATTTTTCCTCAAGACATTATAGCCATTTTTACAACTAAGCAATTTCTAAAATTTTAACTACGCTGCTGTAGAAGACTTTTTACTGTGCTTTGAAACTTAATCAATGCACAATAACTTTGTACCCATGGGTAAACTGAAGTAATAATGAATTTTTCAAAACCACGATTTGAATAAATTTTAACATGATTTTATTTTTCTAGCCTAAATTACAAGAGTAAACAACATAGTTCCGTAAGCTCATTGCTCATACAACATTTTTCAGTTAAGCCTGGTAAAAGTAAAATAGGATCAGTTGGGGTAACTGAATGCTTTTTCAATGTTTTAACTTTTGATCCTTCCCTATCTCTTGAATGAATTGAGAGATAAAATTGCGAGCATTGTAATCAATACTACACTTGTGAGTAAATGTGTACTACAATTTGAGCTGAATGGCTATTTATTAGCAAATGAACTCGTGTTTACAATTGCCCCATAGCCTCTGGGGTAAATTTAAAGAAGGATTCATTTTCCACGAAGTTGATGTGAATAGCAAACGGGGCATACGCAGTCTGCTTGAAAGCTTAAAAAGTTCTGGAGCCATGGCTCTTAAGCTGCAGGCCCATGTTAAGTTATTTTTATACGGCCCATGTTAAGCTAAGTTATTTTTGAGTCTGCTGAAATTCATTGAATGAGAAATAGCTTACAAAATAGCAAGTAATGCGGTAAATTTATGTATAACGTGTCAAGCAGTGGATCTGTCAGTTAAGTTCGGTTACCGTTTAGGCCGCGGTAGCCTAGTGGTTAGCACGTCGGACTTCCACCTGGAAGGTTGCGTGTTCGATACCCACTGAAGACCACCATGTATACTTGGGGATATGTGCATGTAAAATCCGTAGACCCCACTACCTCTCCCCATGCGTAAGCAATTATAAGGCCTCGGCTAACAGGTAGGGGTTTGGTGGAGAAAAGTTAAGTTTGGTTCTCACAGAACACTGAAGGCAAAGCAGTTTTTAACATTGCTTCACAGCCTTTAGTTAAAACATTTATTGTAAGCAGAAGCTTATGAGGTTTGCAATTATAAAAACAATCTTTTGAGATAAAAAATTGAACATTTAAGATTAAACTAACAAATCTCTTCATGAAACTATTGTGTTTTTACACTCATTTAGCATTTCAATACTTGAATATTTAAGAAAGAACAACAACACTTGCAGGGGGGAGGGGGGGACATTTCTAAAACAAAAAATAAGAAAGGGTGGAGATTGCCGACTCAAATACAAAGGTTAAAAACAACCTTCAATTATTTTATTTATTTATTTATTTTAGTTATTTATGAATTTAAGGATTTTAGTTTAATATATTGGAGATAAATTAATTTGATTGCAATGCAATCCTTTCACACATGAGTAAATTTGTCAAAAATGAGAAGAAAAAAATCATGCAGGGGTGATTGTAACACAAAGAAAAAAACCCTGAAAATTTTTTATGCAAAAAGTTGGTATCACTTTTTATGCACCATAAATTATACGACACCTTTTATTAAGGCTCGACCAATGCATCGGCGCCGATTGTTCAACAAAGTTGCCATCGGCCATCGGCATCGGCGGCCGACGTTAACTTTAGAAAAACATCGGCCCATCGGCCTTGAAAAACATCTAATAGCCGATGCAAGGCCGATGTTTTTCGCAGGGACAACTTTCCAGAAAGCATTCTGTCTTTAATTCATGTCATTTTTCTCCATAGCTAGATTTCTATTTTCATACAATAACAGGCAGCCCATCAATTAAAAAAAGCACAAAAATAATGTCATTCTATAAAGTACTTTATAAAAATTCGGAAAAATAGTTTAAGCGATCGCTGCCGGAAAACCTTCATTATTAAAATTATTTCTCTTTGAACAGAATGCTCATGAAATAGAATATGTTAAAGTTTAAGTAATAGAGGCGTCTTATGAGTGCTATTTGTTTTTCGACTAGGTTAGTTGCCTCATTTTTGTCCGTTTTTCATTTAATAATGACAGTGCATTAGATGTCATTGTGCAATAATATTATACCATCTGCTTTTAGTTGTCATGTTTCTTTTATTCCGAAATTGCAAACAATACAAAGTCAACTCAATCAAGGTACGATAATAATTTTAATTTTTACCAACGTAAACTTTTTTTCTCTAACTTTTTTTTTTTGCTTCGATCCCGGGTGTTAAAGTTTTTCTGCAATTGTGCAGCAATCTCGTCGCATATTGCTTTTAGTGTGCGGTCATTCTCATTATTTCATTTTTAGCTTACAACATAGAAAAGATTGGTCAAAACTAAGAAAAAAAATTTCCAGTTTAAATGTTTATTAATCGAAATTTTATGTGTACAAGTTCGACTTGCAATTATAAAAACTGAATTCTCAAAATGCGATTTCGCGCGACAGGAATTATTAACATCATAATAAACATGCTAAAATTTCTTTATTTTCAAAGATTGATCAATGCATTTTTTTTTTTTTTTTTCAAAATGCATCTTAACTTTTTTATACGATAATTATTTTAATTTTTCCCCGTTTATATTTCGTTTTTTTAGGGCTTTTTTTTTTTTTTTTTTTTTTTGGCTTCTTTGATGTTAGACATTTGACAGTTTTTCTGCTATTGTACAACAATCTCGTTGCATCTGCTTTCAGTTTAGAATATTTTTTGTTATTTTATTGCTAGTTTACAACATAGAACATATTGATAAAAAATATGAATCAATTTTTCAGTATAAATGTTTATTGATCGAAATTTTAGGTGACCTGCTATTTTCAAGAATTTAATTCTCAAAAAACGACTTCTCGTGACAGGGTGGAATAATACCTTAATAAAAATGCTACAATTTCATTAATTTCAAAAATTGACAACGTATATTATATAAATATATATATATATATTTTCAAAATACATCTTAATTTTTATAAACGATCACGTATTTTTCAGAAGATTATTTTTCAACAGAAAACTGCTGGTGCTAAAAATATTGGTTTATTTCGGTGACCTTACATTGTGCTCATAAAAATATAAAGAACATGTCAAGTATTTCAGTGTAATTTTCAACTCACAAAAAAAAAAAAAAAAAACAATAAGATTAGTTCCTAAGACCCAGCAGTCATTTGTAATGACAAAAAAATCTCACGTCTATGTTTTTAAAGCAATATTCAGTATTTTGGTAATGAACAAGGGGCGTTACTACGAGCGAAATTTTTTAATATTTATTTTTTATTTTAGAAAAAGAGCTATTTTTAGTTAAAATAACTTTTATAATGAAAAATAAACATATAATCGTTCCCGCGTTTCTTTTAAAAACGGGGGGGGGGGGAGGGGGGGTATTATGAAAAAATCTGAGAGGAGGGGGTTTGTTAGTCTGTATTATAACATCTGCATTACTCTCCATGGAAAAAAAAAAGAAAATAAAGGCATTTGCAGTGCAGGTGTTTTAAGAGAAAATGTTGAAGGAAAGGGAATTAGATATGATCCGATCCAATAGTTGTTGAGTTTTTTTTTACAAAGATAAAACAAAAGCATTAAAAATCCTCTGAAAAGCATTTTTTAATTTTTTCTTTAGACCTCCAAATAGTTTAATTACTTTACTAGAATCCCGAGTGATTCTTTTAGTTTTAATTATTATGTAAACTTCCCCCAAACAGTTTTACAGTGCTTGAATAATGCATTTATGTTTTTATAAACATAAAAATAAATAAGTGGTTTAAATGACATTTTTGATAAGCATTCTACACGACTTAATGGTTTAAAGCGACTTTTTTTCCAGCCATCGGCATCGGCCGATGGAAGAGGAGAATAATCGCCAATCGGCCATCGGCTGATCTCGGAACCATCGGCCCATCGGCCAAAAAACGCTATCGGTCGAGCCCTACCTTTTATACACATTAAGTTACAACGCCATGTTTAAAATAACGTTTGAAATTAAAATTTATATTTTACTTACCTACTTCTAACTAATAAGAAAAATTTTATTTATTTTTTACAAATAAATTGCAATTTAGTAAAACATAATGAATAGGAATTTCCCATGACTATATTTTTTTGCCAAATTTTTGCAGTGATATACTTTTTCTAATTAGAGTTATTATTTTTTTATTTATTTGTCAAATATCTGCACCTTTTAAAATAAAAGTTGAGAAAATAACTTGTAAGTCCAGCACCGATTTCAGGAAACAGACATAAAAATGCGTTATTATGCAAAAAATAAATGAAGTTCGGAAAATTAGTTCAACTTTTGCAATGTTTATCGGAAAGATAACAAAAAAAAACACAAAGTTTTTTTTATCGTTCTTATAGAAACACAAAAAAAGTCCGGGGGAAAAATTACCACTTTTGGCGATGTTTACGTCGAGAATGTAAAGATCGCCAACCCCGAGGTCTGACACCGAAAAAAAAAATCCAAAATGGAGCCAACGCTCGGTTCTCACTATCAGTAACAACGAAAGCATGTGGGACGTGGTATCGTTCGTGTTCAGAACAAAGATGGTTGACGCTGTTACAACCCTTGCTGCGTAAAAGGTTGCTACAAAGGGAATGTTTATCGCTTTTCGGCGTATTTTTTGTTCCCATCCGCCTAACTTCAATTTTGGAGACTACGATTTTTAAAACACGGAAGGAGGATATGAAAAACCCGGATTTCCGTGGTACACCCGGAATGCAATCACCCCTGATCATGATTGTTTTAAAAATTTGCTTGTAAAATCTATTTTTTTTTATGCTTCAATAAAAATCCCAACAATAAACTCCACGTAAAATTAGAATTGTTCATTAATTGCAGAAAAAAATTTAAAATAAAATCGGCACTTTTATAAATTTATTTTCCTGAACTTTTCAATATAAATCTTGCATACATTTCTTATTTCAAAAATAACCAGGAGTGTCATCATTGCGAATAAAACTGGATATTAAAAAATTTACTTCGAGATAGACAACTTCTTTTTCTAGCATCTTCCGAATTGTATGAATACGTGAATTTGTAAGCTGCTGCTGTTTCTCAGGCTACATGGGAAAAAAACATTTTTCAGATTAATTTCTAATTAAATAAGGAAACGCAAACATTTGTTGTATTGAAAAATATGAATTATAAACTACCAACTACACATTGCTCTGAACTATACATAATATATGAAGACATTTTTAACAAGAAGTACGATTTGTATATAGCAATTTGATGAAGGTAACTTTCTTTAACCTATTTTATTGCAGAAACAAAGTTTAAAATGACATATATGTTTCTGAATAAGTTGAGAAATTCAGTACAAAAAATAGGATACTACAAAGTTTGCGTTTTGACTAATATTCAAGGCAAACCAATGGAAAGATTTTCAGAAAATCCAAATTAAATGTGGACATTACTCCTATTTTTGTCCAACTCTTAACTAAACACCAAAAAATAATAACAAACATATTTTGATATTATTTTATACCATCTGACGATTATTTAAAGCTTTAATTACAAAAACCTTTAAGAATCCAGAAAGTTCGGTAAACACTGAATTTGGAAAACTGAGAATGAAATATTAATTCTTTTGACTTTCAACGATTTTGATTTTTACATTATTACTCACCCCACTGTTTAAACCAAGTAATATTCTTTTGGGATTATAACACTCAGGAAACTCATGTTTTTTAGGAAATTTGAAATACACTCATGGACAAAAAAATTAGCGCACCAAAAAATAATTGCGGGGTCGTAACGAAACTTGGCTTGAAGGTACATGTCGGGGAGTTATGCAAATGATTAGAAATGCAGCGTGATTGTGCATTACGTATAACCGGTAGAGGGTGTTTAACGTCGTTCTCCGTGGAGTATAAAACAGGTAACCAAAGCTTGTTTGCGTGTGCTGAATCGCTTACAAAGGAATATCTGAGGTAGACATGGGTCATTCCATGGTGACTGACGTTACAATTTGACTGAGTTTTTTAACTTTTAAAATCCACACTTTGAAATTTAATTTTATTTTTCTGAAATTGATCTAAAATACTATGATAGAGTACATTAATGCAGCCCATACCTGTTTTTAGACATAAAAAGCTTTTTTGTGTGGAATTAAGGTAAATCAAAAATTGTGACTGATGTTACACAGAAGAGACATTAGGAAAAACAACTTTTATATCAATTGAAATTCTCCTCAAACTAACAGTGCTTCCCCCAGGCTTGGGCGGGAGGGCGCCGCACCCTGCCCGCCCTTGGATTCGGGAAACGCGCCCATCTTGCCCTTTTGTTAGTGAAATTGCGCCCTTCTTGTAGAGCTCAAAACTCGCGATCGCCAGTCGCCAAAGGCGACCAATTTTCACGTTTTGGCGACCATTGTTTTCATTGAAGTCGCCAATGTGGCTACCATTTGCTAATGCTAAAACCCGTTCCCGAACTTTTATCTTGACACGTAACCTTTTCCCAAATTCTCTTGTCCACTAAAAATTACAAAGAAGAAAGAAATAGGAGTTAATTGTTGGGCCGCACGGAAACTAGTTTTTCCTTCAATTTTTACCGGAAATCGTTTACCGTGTTTGAAATTTCAATCTTTTTCCATCCTGGAATTATTTCAATTATCTTGAAAGTTGTAAGATATTTTTTGCATGCACTACCTTTGTCGTTTCATTTTAACAATTAAAAAAGAAAAAAAAGTATAAAGATAGAAACAGTCAAAATCATGCCACGTGCTTCGCCGAAAATTGGATTCTACGTTAGAGATTTTAATCCTCTTGCATCGGGTACAAATTTCAATTATTTTCTAAATTAGAAGATATTTGTCACACATGTTACGTAAATCTGCTTATTTTGCATCGTATTTTAATAGTTTCTGGCTTTTTTTTTTTTTTGAACTGCCGATATTGAACACGTGTTTGTCGAAAATTGCGTTTATCACTAATTATTCACCATTATTAAATCATTATTATTGTTTCATTTATTTATTTACTTCAAATTTGATTTTAGTATTGACAGCTATATACTATTTAGAAAATACTAAATTGTGGATAAATAAGAAATTTTTAGAAAATTGTTAATTTATCTGGATTTAACTTCATTAAAAAACAATAAACAACTATTGAAATCTGTTTGCTAAATAAACAATTATTGAAAAGAAGTAGTATTTTCACAAATCATAAAATAAATAAGGAATTTTTTTTTAGTTTAAACATTTTACAAAATTAATAATGATAATAATGATCTCTTTTAGGGCCGACTGTTGCGAAATTTTTCGGGTACTTTTTGAGATTTTGGGGATTCTTTTTTTCACATCATTTTATGTCTCTTTTTTGGCTTTGAGTAACTTTTTGTGTGTAGCCTGAAACTCTTCCAATGATTATGTGCTTAATTATATTGCAAATCCTAAAAACTCTCTATCTCATAAAATTTAGAACAGTAGGTTCCCAAAGACTAATAAGATTTTTTTTTTTTTCATCTTTATAAGGGACCCATTTGGGTCAAATATGCATTTATTAAATCTGTAGACGTTGAGAAAACTAACCAAAATATAAGAATGCTCTTTCAAACAAGAAACTATTTACTATTCAAAATATGAAAAAGCATTTAATAATCCCAATCTAATGGTGCTTTCTAGTTATTTCAAGAAAGAAAAGTTTTAAAATGTAATAAAACTTGTGGGGAAAAAAGATGGCAACGTGTGAGGAATCCATATATTAGACATTTCCTTTTTCTTTCCTTATTTTAATAAACATTTCTTTCAATCTTTAATGAAAATGTATTGTATTAATTTTGCTTCTTTTAATTTTTTTGAAAAATACTATTGTCATTTTAAGCTAATTGGTATTCTTGATTAATTATAATGGCATTTTTTGCAATTTTGCTGTTTTTAGGACATCTTAAAAATTTTAAAGGGCGTTTTCAGTGATCGTTTAGATCATCAAAATCCGGGCTCTAATTATTATTACTGAAGCTTTATTGTATTTAAAAAAGATATATTCTTATTTTCTTATTATTCCTCAGAGGTGATCTGATCTTCAGAAGTACTGGAATGAACAGAAATACTCTCATAAATTAGTAAAAATGTATAACTCAGAAAATCCTTTCTAGATATTTTTTTGAATTTAAAATCATTATTGGTTGATGTTGCCTTGAATATACAAGCAGATTTTTTTCATGTTTTACTTCAAATATTGAAAACAATCTTAAAAATTAATATTGTCAAATTAGTTTATATGTATTTTTCAATGTTCAGTTTCACTGTGATGTTGATGTTTGACTAAAATATTAAATTATGGCAATAATAAAGTATTACTACGGGAGGATTCATAAATGGTGTCACGCTTCTAGGGGGAGGGGGGGTTCCTGAAATTGTGACAAGGGGAGGGGAGAAGTAACAGGAAGTGCGACATTCTGCATGTGCAACATAGCGTAACATGTGACAATGGGGGAGGGCGGTCCAACATGGAAAAAAGTGTGACATCATTTATGAATGGTCCCTACTTCAAATTACATGTGCCCTTTATTTCGGTAAGATGCCCTAAATTTGGAAAAGTGCCCTTTTTTTACAGTAGCACCCTGCCCTTTTTTAATCCTGGGGGAAGGTCTGAACTAAGAACACGAAGATTAAAATTATTTTTTTCCAGTCAAGTAGAGATTTCAAACTTTGTGAATACACTTTGTTTCATTTAAAAAACTTTAAAATTTACAGTGGAGGAAATTTTTAACTACCGTGACTGATGTTACAAACATTTTGTGACTGATGTTACACCAACATTAATTGGTTCAAAATATAATTTATTTCTCCTTAAAAGTCAAATTAGCAATTTTTTTTACAAAATTACACTTATCTACCTAAATGAGAAAAAATAATCAATAGTAAATGAATATAATTATAAAAGTGATGTTTTTAGTGCTATTCAGGAAATGAAAAGTGTCCTCGAGCCTTTACTACATCTGGTGTACTAAGATCATTTCTTCTTGTCAATAATAAATTTCATACACATTGTCAGACCATTTCCAATGCTTCCCTATTGGAATCATAACACTGACCAAGTATTCATAGTTTTCAATGGCTAGGACTTCACCTGGATAGAGCTGTCCATCGTATTACACAAGAACCCACTTTCCAATTGTGCCCACCAATTCTGGAACTTGTTATCTTGGTTTTGAACACACAAATGATGTTTTAGATAATTTGGAGCTTTTGGTGATTTTGTGTACCACTTCCAAAAAGTGTTTCTGCGTGATACCAGCTATAGCTTCTGAATCAGAAAATATTTTATTCAAATTTAAATTATAGTGCAACTGTAAATCGTATGATGAGATCTCAAAGATTTTCACACTGCTTGAAGCTGCGGCATTTACGAAATTTTTTGCACTGTATGCTTTCTTTTTCACAGCTTCCTCTACCTGCCTCTTTACAGAGCCGCCAATGCCGTCCACTGGGCCTTTCCCATGTGATGTAGCAAAATAATTCGATGTAATTAACAATTTATATTTTTTCTGTAACATGGGTATTGTGTCTGCAATGAACTTGTTTTTGAATTGGGCCATCTGACCAAATATGTAAGACTTCAATTTCTTGAGGAATCTTTTCCAGCATTCTTGTTATGAGAGGAATCACAATCTCTTTAGAATGAGACAGTTCATCTGAGGCTATCACATATGGATGAATTCTACCTGAGTGGTACAGTGCTGCTGTAAAAATGCTTACTTGGGCTTAATAGGAGCACCTGTTTCACCAATTTCACTGTCAAATCATTTTTTTATGACAGCCTTCTGCTTTCGTGGAGATGTAGGCAGGGTACGCTTTGCACGAGTTACAGTTTTTCCTAAAGTTTTATTATTTTGGAAAAGGGGTTATGTCACTGCTACTTGAAATTTTAAGCTTTTTAATGCTCTACATTTTTCTATTATTTTTCAAACATTTTCTTTGATATCTCTTTTAACTCTATTTTGAACTGACTTAGGTAACTTGGCTAGGTCATTTCTCTTTTTATCTCTACTCCTTTTAGCTTCTGCATTGTTTTTCTTTTTGTAATCTTCATAATTTACTTCCTTTAATTTATCTTGCCTCTTTTTTTGCCTTTCTGCTGCAGTCAATGCCATTTGTGCAGTGTTTAAGTTTCAAACTGGAAAAGAGAAAAGTGACTGATGTTACATATTTCAAAGAAGTTTTTAACTCATAAATTGAGCTATTATTAACTATTTAAGTAATTGGTATTAAAGATATTATCATGAATGAGGAGAATATGGTTTTTTGAATTCTTAACACTAATTTTCTTTAAGTAATAAAAACTTTTATAAATTTTTGTGACTGATGTTACATTACTATGAGGCCTAATTTATAAAAATTAATTTTCAATACAATAATCACAGTTTAAAGATTCTTTACTGGCCTAACCTCACATATAGACTAAATTTCAATAAAATAATAGGATTTTATACATACCTGTTAATTTCCTTACGAAAACAAGATGAACTTTCCGAACCTCTCTAAAGACAACAACACTTGTAACAAAAGTAAACTTGCCAAACATTGCCTATAAAACTTACAAAAAGGTACTGCTAACTTTTTAAGCATAATTTTATAAAAATTCACATATTTTTACCGGAGGAAAAAAAACTGTATATATGAAAGAATGTTTTTTTTATGTTGGTATCCCTGTTTTCATGGAATTGCCCACATGCCATTACGCCGTTTTCGAAGACAATATGAACAGCTGTCGCAGTTTGAGAGGGGGAGAATCATCAGCATGATGGAAGCTGGGTGGTCAGCTTGGCGAGTAGCTCGTCAATTAGGCCACTCTGATTGTGTTGTGTGGAGGTATTGGGACCAGTGGACCCGAGAGATGTCATTTACACGTAGACCAGGCTCAGGCCGTCCTCGACAGACTAGTCGTTGAGAAGACCGCCAGATCGTAAGAAATGCACGCGTACAGCCAACTGCTTCATCGGCCGCCATCTAGGCATAGGTAGCACCTTCACTAGGGGCCCCTGTGTCTTCTCAAACCATACGAAGGCGCCTGGCTGAAGGACATTTGGTATTGTGGCGCCATTACGTGTTGTTGGGCGTTTCTAATAAAAATGGAACTGAATCTGTTTAACAACAATTAACATTTATTTGGACAAAGACATGGCTAAAAATAACAACAGTTAAATATCAACATGAATATAAAAAATTAAAAGAACATAACAATTGTAAACGAAAAGACCGCGAGTGCTCACTAGAGCCACATAAGAAAAGGCCATATTAACCGCATATCAAAAAATTCCACAGATGCTCATTAAGATAAACTTATAGTATAGAATTTCTAGTCAACAGAATTTCAAAAGCAAAATTTTGTGACACACCACGGCCAAAAGATATTAGCTTTTATATTTGTATCCATCTTTTTTTTTTTTTTAATTTAAATTTTGAAAAGCTAAAATTTAAAACTATAAAACATAAAATATAAGAATAAATAAAATAAAGTAAAATAAAAATTAGCATAATCCCAGTGAGGACAAATCAGCTTTTTAACTCTATAATAACATATGAAAACAAATATTTAAAGAAATAAATGCTGATGTAGGCACTTTTATGCCATGACAATATAATAAACAGCATTATATTAAAAAATTTAAAAAACCTATATAGGAAAAGGAAGGCAAGTAAATTGAGGATCTGACATCGCGACGAGTGTAGGTTCCCTCCAAGGTAGGGGGAAAAATCCCCGACTTTTCCAGATTTTGTCAAAAATTTATGTTTTTTCCTGACTTTTTCATGACTTTTGCAAAGGATATCAATTTCCATGACTTTTCCCGGTTTTCCATGATTTCCAGGTGAAGTATTAACCCTGCAATCATGTTCGTGTGTAGAGGCCTGTGCAGAACACCTCAATCCTGCCTTTGCTTTACAACAACACACTGCTCCCACAGCTGGTGTGATGGTATGGGGTGCCATTGCCTACAATACACCATCACCCCTAGTATTGAACAGTGGCATCATGACAGCCCAGCAGTATGTCCATGACATAAAGCAAACAACAGGTGTTGCCACTCATGGCACGGCACGGCTCCCAGGAGCCAGTTTTTAACAAGACAATGCTCGGCCTCACACAGCAAACGTGTCACAAGACTGTCTCTGCACTGTTACTACCCTTCCTTGGCCTGCCCGATCCCCAGATTTGTCTCCAATCGAGCATATCTGGAATCATTTGGGACAGTGAGTTGGGTATCCCACGAGTTTGAACAAACTAGAAGCCAGGTTACAACAAATATGGAACAAAATGTCTCAAGACATCATACAGAACTTGTATGCCTCAATGCCCGATCGTATCGCATCGTGCATTCGCGCTAGAGGGGGTCCAACAGGGTATTAAATTCTCTGTTCTTGTGCCTGTTTCTCTAAAATAAATGGTCCTTTTTCTTTGATTTTCTAATCATTTACTTATATCAAAGTAGTCATTACGTATGTTTCATTTCATTATGACGACTCCTTGGTGCGCTATTTTTTTTGTCTATGAGTGTATATATCAGAAGAAAGGCATGGTCAAAAAAAAAAGGTTGGAATCACTGTTTTTACCTGCTTTAAAGCTCATTGCAACACATTTAAATCAACTGCAAGTTATTAAAAAAAGTGGGGAAAATGTGCTAAATTCAATTGGACTTAAAAATTTTCATCAATCATACTTACATCAACTGGTTGAGGACCTGTAATTCTGTCAGAAGGGCTAGATTTGTTGGAATTGATGGTGTTCAGGCTAGTGGTATTGGAAGCTAAATTAAACGATTGCTGTGGGCTCAAAGACCCTTTTGTATGCCCAGGTGGTTTACCCAAAAGTGTAAGGGCAACATAGGAACCAGCTGGAAATTGAAACAGATATTTTAGTTATTTAAACTTAACAAAGAACACAAAGACTTCAATATATTGCAAGTATATGATATAGCTTTACCAAACATAAATTATAAAGTTCCTTCATTCCTAATGACAAACCCATATCAGAGAATGATATTTTAAACTCTTTTTCAATATAAAAAGGGATCCTTCACAAAATAACAAATACGTTATTTATAACTAATTAAAATCCAACATCATTATACCATTTTTACATTTAATTTTACACAGCGGGCTAACATCTTGTGATGTTACACCCCCCAGTTGGAATTAATTTTTTGTTTATTAAATGTATTTAGAATTTAATTTCCCAAAAAATTTTTGAATAGGCCGAAATAGTGGTTGCACATAATTATCTTTTTACTCTCGAAGTGCCACAATAATTTCCCAGACCAACAACTGCCTTGAAATGCGTTTACAGATTGGCATGAAAAGAAGAAAAATTCGACTTACTCCATTGTGGATGATGTGTTGATCATAAAAAAAAACTTAACAAGTTTTTAAAAAACTACAAAGAATTTATTTTGGAGGAACTTATTGCATACTACACTCACATAAAATAAAAAACTATTAGGTGATCACCTGCATAATTACAAGTTTAAATTTGACTGTTAGACATCCTTTTTTAAACAAATTACTTTTAGCAGCTTCGGATGGCACAAAGAAAATCTGTTGATGAACGGTAGCTGTAGGAGATTAGTCCAAGATTTAAAATAATAAGCCCCATATCGGTGGTCTTCAGCCATTTTTTTCAAAGAAACAGGAACTCGATGTGCCGGCAACTTTACGGCACGGCAATCAGGGCGAGAGTGATTTGCTTTTCCGTCATCTTCTCCTCAAGCAACTCTCGGATGGCAACGGCGCACATCACGTGAGCCAATGAGAGCACAGGAGGAATTTCGGCGGGTACCAATGAAAGCGTGACTTGTGAAACTGAACCAAAACTAAAAGATAATATCAAAATGATGCGGCGAAAACGACCTGATAAAATCTTAAGGGAAGTATGTTCAAAGATGGACGACCAAATTCATTGAAAACAAGATGGCTATTTGGGACAAATGGTACATTTGGAAAAAAGAATGAAAAAGATTTGTATTAAAAAGGAAGCTTAGCATGGTAAAAAAATTACGAATCAGTAATTAAAATACATGAAATTTTGATGTTAAAAGAATTTAGTGCCAAAATACCAATTTCGTGAGAAATAAAATAATGTGGAATAATTTAATTGAAAGGTAGCGTTACTTAAAAAATATTAAATGATAAAAAAGTTTTAAAAAATAAAAATAACTTAATTAATAATGAAGAAAAAAATTTTAAATAGAAAAAAATGTGATGCAATATTACACATCTTCTTCTGTACTCTCACAATAATAATTACTGTATACTTTTACGTTCTGTTCTCCTTTTTTTCTGCATTTACATTCTAAAATATTTCAAAGAAAAACACTAAATTTTACAAAAACAGGTAACTATTTTTTCTACAACTCCTATTCAAATTTTATTTTTAGGTCAATGACACATAAGAGCTGTAACAAAACTGGACATATATAACCGTAATAGACCTATGATCACAGTACTTGGTTCTTTTGAGCGCCTCCCTTTCTCCGGTTTCATTTCTTTCATTTTATACATATACCATATAATCCTGAATATCATGCATCCCCAAATATGACCTGGGTCATAACTATTGGGAATTTTTTGGGGGGGGAGCGGGGGAGATAGTTCCTTTAAATTTTAGAATATTTATATCTAATCAGGGTTCGTGATTTTAAAACAAAAAAAAAAAAAAAAAAAAAATCGGATTTTTTTTATTTAAATCGGATTTTTTTGATTTTTTTAAAAAGACCCCAAATATTTTGGATATTTATTATATAGCATTCATAGAAACAATTGGCATCTTAATCAATATGCAAAAACACACTTTAAGCTATTTTCACAGCAATAAATATTTTTTAATAGTAATAATGATAAACAAATTTTAATACAAATGCATGACTCAAATGAAACTTAACCCTACCAGGAATAATAGTACACTCATAAATACAGAGAAAATGAACAAATTTAATAAAAATAATTATTTTGCTGTTGAAAGCTGAAAAAAAGTACCAATTGTGTGCACTTAAGTTTTACATTGAATGTCTTTAATCATTTTTCAATTTTATAAATAAAAAAGCCTGAAATATTTTTACCCATTTCGAAAAATCATATGCTCACACCATTACTAAAAACTGAAACTTTTTGTTTTAATCAAGTATCTTTATTTAAAACTTCTATGACAAAAAAAATATTTTAGAAGGAAAAAACCTTAAGCTATTAGGGGACGTGGATGAAACTTTAAGGATATATATTCTAAATTCTAACAATTGTTGTTTTAAACACTATCATTCTGAATTATTTGCTGTGTGACATTGATTAAATTGATCTAAAATACTATTTTTAAGACAAAAAACAGAATGGTTCATGATTATGTATTATGAATTGTAATTTGAATGATTGAATGAATTATGCTTTGCGGTTAAGATGCTTGAAGAATATTGTAAAATTTAAAAAAATATTGTCAAATTAAAAGAATAGGTATTAAATCTAAGCTTATAAAATATGTTATGCACACAGGCAGATGTACCTAGGAAGTTTTGTTTGAAACAGTAGTTGTAATTGCAACATATTTCATTTTTACAACACTTCCTAACATAGTAAAATCAATGATTTTTTTGAAAAAGAATCACTTGATTTAAATCAATGATTTTTTTAAAAAAATCACTTGATTTAAATCATGATTGAAATCAAGCTGATTTAAATCAACGAACCCTGTCTCTAATGAAAAGATTATGCTAGTTTTATAACTCATGCTTCATTCAATTGAATGAAGATGATTTATTAAAACTAGGATAACAAAGCAAACAATATTGCATTAAATGAAATAATATTTTCAACTTCATAAACATTTTTATTTTCTGAAGTGAGTTTTTAGCTATATGTAATTTGTAGTCATGATAGAAAATTAAATGATAAAAGGAATTAACAACAGATCTAGTTGAATTAGAATAGTTTTAAAACAGTTATGTAGGCTCTAATTAAGGTAATAGCTTTGGACTAACTTCATATGAAGGAGCTTTTTTATCTTCAACTGCAGAAAAATTGAAAAAATACATTAATGTTCTTTAACTCTATATTATTAAATTTATAAAAGCATAGGAAAATTATGCTTGAAATCAATTTTTAAGAATTAAAAAAAAATTATCTCAAAAAGCTAGTTGGCTGACTTTTTCTAACACAATATACCTATAGAAATATTTTTAACAATTTTAACTTTACAAATATTTTGACAGATAAGTAAACACAGCTAAAAATTCAAGATTTCTCAAAAAGAAACTAAATTTTCCTGTAACTAGAATATTAAAATCTTGTATGCATTTATCAAACCAAAATAAGCATCACTTTGGGGGGGGGGGGGGATTTTACATTGTTGAATTAAAATTAAACCAAATTTTAATATATATTAAAATTTGGTTCATAATTTAAACCAAAATGTTGTTCCTAGCACTTCCATGGTACCGGTGAAATATTTCGTCATCAAGGAAATTTCCTATTTACCAACGTAACTCAGTGTTAACAGCTAGATTGAATCGAAAAAAGATGCAAGAGATAAGTGAGAGATTACAGTTAAAATTACTAATATGTATGCTATTCGCATACAGATTAGATGATTTTCATGATCATGACAGAAGCAATTTACACAATGTTTGTGTTTGGTAAACCTTATTCTAAACTGCTTTTCTACTGCGAAATCTCAAATGAAAATAATACCTTTTATGGTATCAAAAAAGATATTTTACCCCATTACTATTAAGTAGCTATCCAAACTATATGAAGGGTTGAAGGTCAACGTCTGATTAATGCACTTTTTAAAAGCTCAAAAGCACAGATATCTATCAGGAATGGGTAAAGGTTATGGCCCTGATATATGTTGCTTATTCCATTTTTTCAAGGAAATTCCCAGGTAGATTAAAACATGCATTTCACTTCATTTATTAATCACTCAACCTGAATACATTTCTTCAGAAAAGCCTTCCAGTCTTCCGTTCTTTAAGGATGCCTATTTACACATGAACAAAAATTTCAGCTACCAAACAAGAACTTATACTTTCACAAACATATCAGCTCTGGAAAATAAACTCTCTGATCATTCCCTCCCCCCCCCTTCCCCCCCCCCCCCCCACCAAACCAAACTCGACTTCAAAATGTGGGAACAGCCTTTTCTTATAGTTCAGTGTTGATGCGAGACATTACTTTAGATAATAGACAGAATGGAGAATCTAGTAATTGTATCTTGCCCGAGTTCAGCCTGAGACGGAAAAATTTCAGTGCAAAGTTTAAATTTCCATTTATCAATTGTTACCTTCCATTAAAAAACTAACTTACATTTTATAGACGGGGTATTGTTTTGGCAATGGTAAAAAAAATATGGCTCACTTACAAAACACCCATCCTTAGTTTTGAGCTATTATATCTCATTGGAAATTGAATGGCTAAATGCTGGAAAGATATTATTTGTGAAAGTTTACCTTTGTTAGAATAGCTTTGTACATATGGGCGTAAGCATATAAGTTCATATGTCAAATTTGCAAAAGATGGCTAAATTTTCCAAATCTTTGAAGTTCTTGACAGAATTTCAAGTTTTTTATATCAAAAAATAGGGCTAAATTTCTGATGAATTTATGATGTAACTTGAGTTTGTATCATAATGTTTGCAGAAGTTATTCAATTGAGATTAAGGAAGATGAAAAGGCTCAGATTGATTCATTAATGATTGATTAATCTTGATAACGATTGATTTGATTTATCTTGATGGGATGTAGTCGACACACCTTCAAGGAAAAACTTTTTTTGGTAGGATAGATCACTTCAATAATATGCTTTAAAAACTAAAGTTCAAACTGATTTGTAATGGAGAATTATTTTTTTAAAGACTTTTTACAAACATCCTTTAAAAAATACAGTAATAAGGATAACATTATTTTTTTGCAAACATTAAAAACATAACTTACATTTTATAAGCTCAACTACATCCTGGTGATTTGACTGAGTGACTAATGTGCCATTGACCTAAATATAAAATTTGAATATTAAGTCATGAATAATGCTTACAATACATAAAATATACTTTAAATAACTTTGAAGAGATGTAAATAAAAGAAACATATAAGTGAAATCGAAACAATATTAGTATTTGTTCAAAAAAGAATTTATAATCAGGCATATTTTTTAGGAGGATCAGGACAGGGCAATTATGCCCCTCCCCCCTTGTAAATATAATGTATTTTTACAAAAGTGCATGTATTTTGATGTATGAAGTAATTGATTTGATTGTTTGTATTGTGAATTTCCATGTATGAAGTAAAGGAAGTATTTTATTTGCAAAAAATTCACAAATTCATTCTCTCAAATTTCAACCTAAATTCCCAATTTCAACACCAATTTATCAAATATGACTAAATTTTCCTTAACATCTGTATATACATATATCTGTACATACTTGTGGGGCTACAGAAATTTCCATTTCTACTGTCCCCAAGTCTGTTTTGATAAATTTTGTGTTTGTGACTGCATCAAAAAGTTTCAATGTGAATGGATCAAAAACAATTTCTGCAGAATTTCAAAATCTACCCATGCAGAAAAGATGTTCTATGCATGGATAATTCTCAGCATTAAAAAAAAATTCAGAATTTCACAAAAAATTTTCAGAAAAAGTATGGGCCACGAATTCAAAAAGAAATATTATATAATTGAGGATACATATATATGTGCTCTATTAAAAAAAATCAAGTCGTTAAATGAAAACAAACTAATATTAATAAAAGAAGTCAATTTTTTTCGGAAACACTCTTGTAAGTTCTTTCTTAAGTACTAAATATTTTGCTTGTCTGAAGGTAGAAAGAAAAGCACAAACTTTATCCATTGGAAAAAAATTAGGATTATTATAAATTGATAAATTTTTCAGAAAACAAAAATTTTATTTTAATTTTTGGAGCAGGTTCTCTAAAATTTTCGGAAATTTCAGACCAGAATCACCCATGGTTTTATCATGGATGTAAGAACAACAGGATGGAACAAGGGGCAGAATTTTTTGAATCATTCACCGTAACCAGGCTGCCATCTTGGTTACACCAAGAGATGCCATTAGTTTGCTGAGGAAAACAGGTTGATTTCATTTTAATTAAATGAAAATTATGAAAGAAGTATATACTAGAATAATATATTGTTAGCTACATAAGGTATGCAAAATTATTTAACTGAGGTAGGAATCTTTGCAATCTGTAGGCCCATTTATAATTGTAGTTTGTTCATGTTTTCATGTGATTTTATCTAATGTTTAAATTCAATGTAAAGATAATTAAATTCTCTACTTATGACTTTTTTTGCAATTCTTTTCATATTTCCTAAATATTTCAGCCTCAACTCCCCCACCCCCACCCACTGATAATAATATATGGTTCTTATCCCTCTCATCCCCTACCTAAATTAGTTCCTACCTTAATAAAAAGACAATAATAACATTAATTGCAAACCTCTGTAGTTTAAAATTTAAGCAAAAATATTCATTTCAAAATTAAAATATAAATTTTCAAACAATTTATTTTTACTTTAATAATCCTGTCCCCTTCTTGCACTCCAGCTCTTGCAGCAGCTCCATCTGTATTTAGAAATCAAAAATTGAGTATAACTGTTTGTAAATTAAAAATTAATTTACAAAATTTTAATTTAAAAATAAAATTTACTCCATTAAAATTTTACAAAGAGATCATATACACATGACATAATAATTAAATAGAACAATAATATTTAATAATAAAAGTTTCTTTCATACTATTTTATAATGGCACAAAAGCTGCAATATTGTGTTTTAAATTACATTTAGGATTGAAAGTTGAAACATTTAACGATACACTATTTTGGAAAGAGAAAAACATTTTGTTTCACACATTTCATGGAAAGATTAAGATAAGTAGCAAAATTAAGAAAATTTTTCTCATTTTTTTTTACTTTGGTGGTTGCCATTTTGAAATTACATGTAAATAAATCTATATTAATATTATAAATCTGAAGAGTTTTGTTTGCTTGAACGCGCTATCTCAGGAAGTACTGGTCCGATTTGAAAAATTCTTTCAGTGTGAGATAGCCCACTTATCAAGGGAGGGTATATATCATCACGCTAAGACTACTCATTCACATGGGGCTTTAATAAGCAGAGATATTGATTAAAAATTGTAATTACTCAAACTATGACATCATTTTAGGGACTTGTTCTTATTCAGGCTCCGCAGAGCCGAGCGTGAAGGCTGTTGCTTTGCATAAAAATCGATTGGCAAAAAAAAAGACTACTTTTTTGGGAGTATTATCCTTACTCAAGCTAAGATTTCTAAGGACTGTTTATCATATTCAAATATTATCTTTATTCTGTTAAGGATTCTTAGGAATTATTGTTTTTATTCCTATGGGGATTTGAACATGTGCCACATAACATCACTTTGTTTCAACTTACTCGAGATTAGCCCTTGCAACACCAGTCAACATCTAGTGATTTAATATTTCCATTAAAAAAAATTCTGAAATTAACAAATATTTGCATTTCTTTAAATTTACTATTACATTTTTCAAAGTTATGTTCAAAAACTTTCATTAGTATGAATTTCTTAAAATAAAAATATTTGAAACATTTCCCTGAAGGTTTTTACGCATCAAGGTGTATAAACCTTGATGTCTATACGAAAAAATAATTTTCTTTATGATACCTTATATTCTACAAATACAAAATTGGCTCACCATCCTTCACAGAGATGACAAAAACTGGATTATCTCCAGAAACTGTGAGGCCATACCCTTTCTCGTCTTTCTGAATTATTACACAGCGTTGAACCATGGGATCTGAATAAAAAAATAAACAATCAGTCCAGACAGAATATCATTTGGTCCATTTTGTACACTTTTCATTTATTCTTTTTCTGAAAAGTGACAGTTTAAAATTAAAAATGCAGAACTTATAACAATAATAAAATGCATATGAATTTTCCTATTCAAGAAATAGCTTTTATATTAAAATATCAGACCTGAAAACTATATGTTTTATAATTGTTAAGTAGCAATTATAAAATGTAATTACAATATGGGACCTCAAATCCGGAACGCTCAGGGCCGCGATCTTTCCGGATTTCGGAATTTCCCGGATTTTGGGTTCTCATTCAAAAAATTTTGTAGGAAGCATCAGAACCTATATAATTTGCTCTAGAATTTTTTGTTAGCATTTTGCTCATTTATAGCATTTTTATTATCATATATACTCGGCTATAAGTCGCAAAAGTTAGCACAAAAAACGAAGTAAGTAGGCTTACACTCGAGGCAATGCATCGAAACATCTAGACTTTTCCCGATGTTATTTTAACCTCTTTAATTAAACAATAAAAGAAAAGAATTCTGTAAAATGTTGATGTGATTTTATATTTTCTAACCACTAAATTTGTAGTAAAAGATCAGACTGTCGGGAAAATTTGAGAAATGCGAATTTTCAATTTGGCGCATGTTCTGTATCGCGTGAAAATTTGAGCTCATTTTAAAAGAATACTACAAGAACTTTAAAAAAGTAAAATTTAATGATATTAACTTAAAATTAAAGCAATTAATAGAAACTCTAATCGCAAAAACGACCCATTTTCATAAAATTGCTTTTATAATTTTTTTTTTTTTTTGAAATCTGATCTTAAACATGTTTATTACATTTAATTTTTTTCTCTTTAAAACATCTATTTCGAAAAAACGATGCAAAACATTTCCTGATTTTTTTTTCAAAGCAACAATTAATAGAAACTCTAATCGCAAAAACGAACCCTTTTCAGAAAATCGCAAAGTATTTTTTTTGAAAACAGCACATTTCCGATCTTAAACATGTTCATTTTCCTTCTCTTTAAAACGCCTATTTCCAAAAAAAAAACTATGCAAAACATCTCCCGATATTTTTTCAAAAAACAACAGTTGTTTTTTTTTTTAATTATCCAGCAGCCGATTTTTCTCGAAAAAGTTCCGTATTTTGGGTTTTCCGGATTTCAGGATTCCGAAATTGGAGTCCCATACTGTAGTAGTAAATTCTAACAATTGCATCTGCCATACGGCAGTTCCACTGCCTACTAATAATCTGGTTACAAAATAAAGAATAAAATTAAGAAAAGTATATAATTTTCAAACCTTATTTGAAAAAAAACATTGGAATTAAACTTGTGATTGTTTTCACATTAGTATATCACATCACATGAAAAACATTCAGTACGCCATTTACTATGCAGGCACATCGATAAGAAGTATGCAAATATAATGATTAAATTTTGCTTCAGCTAAAAACATTAAATGCAAAATAACAAGGAAATAATAAATAGATAAAACAGCAATGCATAAGATTCAGTATGGGATATTTTGACATTCAATACATACAAAGATTGTAAACTATTATTGTATTATCTAATAGTCATCAAATGCTTCAGGAACAAGTTGTTTGTCAATTGCAGGGTGTCTACAGATTTTCAAAAATGAATTTTCGTGACATTTTCAGGACTTTTTCAGGATTGTTCGGTGATACATCGGACATTGATTCTGTCGAATATCTGATATCCAGTGCCCCCTTCATGATGTATATGTACCGGATATTCAACTCTAAGGTCAGCCTGTAAATTCTATACATATTTTTAAACATCCCACAGCTGCCAAAAACATAGTAAATTTGTGTTTACATATATTTTCAAAATATTTCGATTAATTAGATTTTAAAAATCATTAACATGCTAGACAGCCGGGTATTTTGTGCAGTGGTTGAACTCCAAATATTTAAAAACTGTCGGATACTAGGTATTCAATGTTAGGACAATGTTAATGACTTAACCATAATTTTCGTTACTCTCACGACTGATTTTCATTAAATTATTAATAAATAATATAGAAATATAATTCTATTACATCAGTACAATAATTTTAATAAATCAAGCATGTGGAAAATGACCAGATTTTCATTTTGTCCATTTCTCCGTTTTATCCAATTTCTTGCAGCGTCCCGGACTTTTTACAAAAAGTAGACAAAAAAATAACTCCGTTGGGGACAGCCTCCCCCCCCCCCCCCCCACGAATAAGGGAAACACTCACAGAAATGGATAATCAAGGGGAGTCAAGTCTTAAGATATTAAAGCAATTTTATTACCTTGTGAATCGGTTGCATCAGGGGAATTTTGATGAGACTCATCCTTCTCTCTATGCAAACTGGAATCATTCCTACTCAAATGTACTAACCTAAAAATCACAAAGCATAATTAAATACAGTAATGAGCACAAAAACACAGAAATGTATCCACATGAAAATTACAAATGTTTGCCTGCATGCAGTACTGCAGTTGGAAAAAAAATATTAGAGGGAACACATCCTTAATTAACCTAACCCACTGACGGTTTGGGCTGTGACGTCACGCCATCATAAATCTTTCTCAAAATGGTTGAAGCCGTGATATTACGATGGGCTTTTTCCACGTCAAGATGGTCTGGAGCGTATATTTGCGATATTCCTTCCCCTTTTCCCAAACAGGTTCCCTGGTGCATCGGAGGCGTTGCTTTTCCGCACATTCCTCAGGCCGTGATATCACGGCCAAAGCCGCCAGTGGGTTAAACTTACAGAACATTTGCACTTCACTTACAAATGTACATTATTAGACAAAAAAGTGAAATAACATATCATTTGACAAAACCAATTTAGGCAGTTAGCAAGTTTTCCATTTTAGTGATTTGTCAGGGTCTGGTGGGGTAAAAATGGTATAAAATGGCATTTTAAAAATTTGCATTTAATTATTGAAAAATCTTACTTGATAATAAGAGTTTTTTTTTTTTTTTTGATAGATTACTTACATTACATTTCTTGGGGGTAAACTAAACTTATTTTCAAAAATATTGAGCTTTTCAAATAATTGCAATATACATTTTTAAAAAATTGTTTTTTATACTTTATTTTACCTACAGGATGGAGTAAAATGAGTATAGCATGGGGTAAAATGATAATGTTTAGATTGAAAAAATTACCTATAACATAGAAAGATATACTTGTGCTGAAAACTGTATATGCAAATCAGAAATTACCCAAGCATTATTCATGAGACAGGACATTTAATAATTTAATGACACATCCTATTACATTGACTTTTGTTTTTTATTCAAATTTATAAGTTTCCCAGCAGTAAACGATTGGATATGATAAAATTTCAAAATTACACTGTGCAACACGAAAAATGTAGTTTAGATGAAAATGTGTTTCTTATGTATTTTTGGCTGAAAATTACGAATCTGCAATTATTTTTGCCTACCATGTACCATTTTCCCAAACTCCTACATTTTAGCTTTTTACGTATTTTCTTTATAAATGTGCATATTTTCACAATTTATCCACCTAATTTATCATAAATTATATCTTTCTCATTGACAGTGCGATCTTTGCTATTCTAGAAACCTTTTTAATGAACTTGGTTACTTTAGCGACATTTTTGGCAAGAAAAGCTTCATTTACTTTCTCGAAGTTTTGAGTCATTTACAAGAGGACGCATGCATTTTGAGGACTTTTTGTGGAAGAAATAGTATGCTGCTCTGATGTGAATGTATTAGTTCAGGCATTAGGACATGAACAAAATTCAGCAGAGTGGGGCTTGTTTATCAGTGCTCCTCCATCTAAGGATTTTTTTCCTATTTATTCCTGTAGCATATTCTGCAAACACAAAGGAAATTTCAAAATTATGAATGGCAAAAACAAATCAAATGAGCCACATGTAAATAAAAAAGGCACCTTTTTTTCTCTACAATTACACATTAAACTTCATTTATCAAAATATTTTTTAAAGCTCCGGACAGAGAAGGAGTGGTTTTCTTGCATTTTAGAAACAAATTCAAAGATTTAAAAGGCAAAAGTAAAAGAAAGGATTTTTATTGGGCCACAACTTAAAGAAGTCCTTTCATGATGAAGAGTATAAAAACAAACAGTCAGAAGCCAAAAAATCAGTCTGGCTGGCCTTTATATCAGTGTGCTCACGTTTCCTAGGAAATTAGAAAACTGAAAACTACGAAGATCTTGTTGGTGACATGATAAAATGCTTTTGTATTATTGATTGTCATATGTCATTAAAACTATACTTTTTGGAGTCCCATATGGACTTCTTTCCTCAAAATTTTGGCGCTATTAATGATGAGCATGGGGAAAGGTCTTATCAGGACATCTCTGTGTATGAAAAGCGCTTCAGCGGTCGATAGAATGGAAGTATGAGAACTGAACATCGCTGATCTGTTATCAGGGCACACCAACAGATGCTTACACACAAGGTGAAACAGCCTCAAAAAATCATTTTAGTGTTTGTGTTTTCAATAAGTAAGCCTCAGTTACGTTCTTATACAACAAAATTGTATAAATATGAGAAGTGGGTCTCCAGCAAAAACTGTACGTGATGGATAATTTTGGTTTGGATATTTGAATCAAGCACCTTTTGCTTATATAGAATCACATAGTTTCATCTAAAGGACAAAAAAAAAGTTCAAATTTGTTGCACAGTGTTATTTCTCAAGTTTTTACTTCACAACATCATCTCTTTCTGGGAAAAAATAAATAAAGCACATTCTGGACTTTTCCGGATCTTGATCATCAGAAATTCATTGTTAATGATTTCAATTACTAAACAAACATACAGTCAACTCTCTCAAATCCGCGGACCCAAAATCCGCATAAAATTTCCGATGTAAACATAGTTTTAAAAAACTTGAAATTCCATAAATTTAATTTTCAAAGCTAAAAGCATTTTGTTAACTTGAAATGTTTACAATAACTCACATCTGCCTTTTATACATTGAAAACAATGTAGTTTTAGCTTATTTTTATGTTTTTTTTATAGTCACGTGTCATGCGCAATATTAGCGTTTTGCCGTAATCAGACCTCAATCTTTTTGCATCTGCTTTTGGTTTGCGATATTTCTTATTATTTTTCCATTAGTACCTACACAATTCAAATCGTATTCAGAAAAAAATATTAAGCTTTTTTTAGCCTAAATTTTGTATTTGCACGATTTTATGCGGCAAATGTTCTTTCTGCTTGATCTAATTAATAGAGAAATTTTGGTCGCCAACGTGGCGATCGGCAATGAAATTTTTGGTCACCATTAAAAATTTCTTGGTAGCCAGTTGGCGAGTGACAACCACCAATCTGCACCTTTACAAAGTAGCTGAATAAAAAAAAAAATCATGTAAAGTTCACACAGATATATACATATATATATATATATATTGTATCTAATTTTATATTTTTTTTTTCTTTTCTATCAATCTCTTTTATATATTCATGTCTGTATAATTAGTAGTGTTTTATCAAAACATTTTTTGAGTTATAAGTAAAAAGGTGAAAACAACATTATAACCTCACAAAATGCTTACACAGATCAATGACCCAAAATCTGCAAAATTCTAAAATCTGCAAAACCTTTGGTCCCAAGCAGAACTGATTTCAGAGAGTTGACTATATTTGGAAAATTACACTTCCTTCAAAATATTTCCACAATACAGTCATTCAGTTTAATTAATTTAAAATACATATATATATATGTAGAGATGGGAATGGTCGAAAAAAACCGGAAATTTTGGGGGAAAAACCAGTTTTTTTCGGTTTTTTTCCGAAGGGGTTTATTTCCACCCGGAAAAATTGAAAACTTTGAAATTTCTAGTATAAAATAAAGCATTCAGAAATTTATAATAGTTACATTCCAATTTTTTTTTCTTTAAATATTTTGTATTTTTAAATATTATTTTCTTTAAATATTTTGTATATTTAAATATTACATAACACAAAGTTTCCCTTTTGTACGAGAAAAACGGACAGAGATATTTAATTTCAAAGCTTGGAATTCTTCCTCATTTTCTCGGACTTTATTAAGGGGTTGGTTAAAAATCCGAATGAAGTATTCATTGAACAATGAATAGAATGAATACTTCATTGAAAAATTTTAACCAACCCCTTAATGCAGGCCAAAAAATCGTGAAAAAATCCCAAACATTGAAACTAATTATCTCTGTTTATTTTTGTCATACAGAAGGGAAACATTTTGTGTTATGTTTGTTAGGATGGGCAGGCGTCAACTTTTATTAAAATATGACTATAAAGACTGAGGGACTGTATAAAAAGTTCGTTTCTGTAATTTTCACAAAATTTTTTTTTTATTTATTTAAAAATGTTATCATAAATGCTTACAATTTTTAAAAATTTTTATAACTGGAAGTATATGTTTGTGACCAACGGTTGCTGAGATAAAAGTCTCCTAAGGACTTTTATTTGCACCCTGTACATATAAATGCATGTAACAAACTTTGGAGAGAAAAAAACTAAGCAACTTAGTAAAAAAATTTATTTGATAATTTACAAAAGTTACATATGCTAAAATCTACTTGCTTTATAACCATTACTTCTGTTCTGAGATTATTACTTTTACATTAAAATTAATGATAAATCAATAAAAAAATGTTGCTTTAAAATTTATAATTAACTTTGGATTCAAATTTAATTTTATTTTTGTGATTAACTTTAATCCGAATCAGTATCTGAATTTATTGAAGCAACGCTGCTGGAAGATGAACATTCACATTCCATTGCAATATTGAACTTGGACTCTTCATTAAAAAATCCTAAATTCCAGCGAATAGCAACCAATTTTATGTGAACTAAACAGTATTTTAAGTTTTGCTTCAGCTTTAGAATTCTAAACGTAAACCAATACAAATACAGTTTTGGTTTGTGTTTATATCAGAAAGCCTAACAGAAACTAATGTAGTTCTGGTTTGTATTTAGAGTGGAAAATAAATTAAAACTAAATAAAATCTTTTTACAGACAAAAAAATTATATTACAAGATTTTTTTTTTTTTTTCAAAACAAACTTTTAAACCACGAAAGATTTGATATTGACAATGTTTATAATGACAGCAATATTTTCTCTTTCTTTGAATTGGCAGCATTTATCTAGTTAAAAGAAATGATGTGGTGTAAATGGATTATGGAATGTACATTACAATTAAATATTTCTTTCAAATTATAGTAATATTGTTACTTTTCTAGTTTTGAAAAAAAAAAAAAAAGCTTTAATGGCAGTTTAAAATAGAAAATGTTATTGTAATGATTATACAAAAGGGCAGGATCAGTAAGGTTACAAATATATAATGAAAAAAACATTTACACATTTTTTTCAATAGAAACACCCCCGATCCCAAAAACTATTTAAAAAAATCCACTTCACTTGCAAAAAATCAATTTTTCCATTTTTTCCAGAAAAAAACCGGAAAAAACTGGTTTTTTTCCACCACTTCAAAATTTCCGGAAATTTTACATCCCCACATATATGTAGTCTGGGGTCTGTCTAGGGGTACTATTATACAGGACATCACTTGCACAACAGACGCACACATTACATTAAACATATAATAAGCATTGACATCGAACACCACAATCGTCATATGTCGTCCATTGTTTCTTCTCCTCGTCTGCAGCGGCGGACTGGCTATGTGGGCATTCGGGCAAATGCCCGGCAGGCCGGTCCTCCCTGGACCGGTCGCAAAAAATCTATATCTATATCTATATCTTTTGTTATAAAAAGTATACAGCTGTTACAATGTTAATTTTTTAAAAACGGGGACCAAAACTTTGCCTTAATCTGGGCTTTAGAGAGTGCAATGGGGCAAAATCTCCAGGGTCTGGCCATTAGGCCAGACCCTGGAGATTTTGCCCCATTGCACTGGCTGGTCTGTATAGACAACCTAAACGGTTGCCTGAGGTGCAAAATTTCGGGGACTGCAAAATAGAATTTTTTTTATTATTTTAATTTTGAAAATAAATAAATAAATAAAATACGCTACTTTTGCGCTTTAGGTTCTATATGGATGACAACAATTTAACAACACTCAGGAAAAATTGGAATCATTTAAGTAAATGTCATGTGAAAAAGACATATTAGTAAAGCTTAACATGGTAAGTCTAATAGAAAATGTAGCAAATAAAAGTCCCCTTTTAAAATACCAAATGGCCTTCAAAAGGAAAATAGTTTGTAAGCAAATATTACAATGTATATTTGATTGTGGGTGAGGTGTTTTTTTTTTTAACCTGTTACTATTTGTATGTTATAGTTATAGTACTGGAAACCAGAACAATGAACATTTATTTTAACTTTTTCATAACTAGAACTAATTTTTACTGGATGTTAACAGAACATACTGATTGTAGCACTCAAAAGGCAAAGAATACGATGGGTACAAAATTTTTCATGTTTATCTTTCAACTCTACCTCTTTTCATGTAAATTACTGCAATTTTGAAAGCCAAAATTCTTTTTTAAATGCTATTAACTCGTTGTTCTCATTGAGTAAATTTCAAAAATTTTTGGGTTGCATAATATCTGATTAACGTTCATTTTCCGCTCCTTTGGTAGTGCCTCCCCCCACTAAGGGGCGGTCTATTTGAAATATGCCTGGGTCGAATTTTCTTCGCAGTCCGCCCCTGCTCGTCTGAATCCAATTCAATCTGCTTCAGAGCTGCCGCGTCATACAGTACAACTTAGTAATAGTGAGCGCGCATAGTATAAAGTTCAGTAAGTTAATTGGGAAAATTCCCATATATATATATATATACATATATATATAACCAAAAAATCATAAAAGTTCATTATTGTTGGTTCTAAATTCTTTTATTAAGTGCTTTTGTAAGTATTCCAGGCTTTCAGTTTCCTGTTTTCTTTGCACCACTTTTTATCAAATTTTCGAACAAAATTAGTTCCTGCTGGATTTTAGTTTCTGAAAGAAATTTTTCACTCCTCAAAAAAACTGAAATAAGTGCACCAGTGTTGGGCATTAGTCCTGGAAATTTTTAATCATCAAAGTAATTTGACTCAAATTTAATTTCATTAAATTTAATTACTTTTTCTCAAATCTAAATCTATACTACAAAAATATTTGTGAAAATTTTTAAGAATATTTTTGAACGAAAAATACAGCTTTTGGAATTTCAAATATTCTAAATATATTTCAACAAGAAGTTGTGGAAAGAAATTTAAATAATCCTTATAATAGTTTACCATTCTTCAACTAAAAAATTACTAAGGTTTAGAAAAGTTTCCATGTTGTCATTTTCAAACATAATATAGTTTCATCTTACCTAAAAATGTTCAGCATTTTATTTTTAGGTATTATTTGGTGCTGATTTAACATAAGTTAAATCAACTAACCTAATCACGGTTTGCATAGAGAATAATTTTTGAATTCCTTTATTTTGAGTGGAAGACTGGAAAAAGAAGAGGGGGGAGAAAAAAAATCTTCTTTGATATGTGTATAAAAATTAAAAAACGGGATATGAAAGTTTTCCTCTGCTTTCAGTTTATAGAGCAAAAATAAGCATATTATCTTCAAATGATAAGAGAGAAAATTTACTTTCTTCTGAGATTTTTTATTTATATTATTTTTTTTATTTAATGCAAGTATGTGAATACGATAATAAGTAATTTTGATGTCAATTTAAAGAGTACGGTAGCTCAAAACAAATTCTAAGCGAGGTCACTTTAATTGTAAACGAAACACGCACAAAGGTAAACAAACATTAAAACAAACGAAGTAAACAATTGCTCCATGATTAGACAGAGTAAAGGGGATGAGATTTACGCGCTGTCATTGTAAACGATCAAGCATATAATTAGTTTATTATAGCAAGCAAGTTGTTAATTTTTCGTCCCAATAACATATTTACTGTGAATCTGCCTGATCACTTTCTATAGATTGAGTTATTACAACCCGATACAAATTTCCTGATATGTAAACATAAATACAAACAAAACAGTGTGCAAAGCATAAAACACGTACTTATCCGGCAAGCCTGGAGAAGGCGAGTTCATCCTTAATTTCTGCAGGAAAATGCAGAGTTTTTGAGCCTACATCACAACAATTCCGTCAAAATAAACAATATTGTTAGTAAACAACGCCTTTAAAAGGGTAAAAATTCACAACTAATATGGCTGACATTAACTTTTAGTGGAATCTTGGGAAAAAGGTCACAGAAGTAGTTACGCGATGGACTTTGTTGTGGGTAATTTAAAACAAATTCAACTAGGGCACCTAAACAGCAGTTTCGTTTTTTAAAAATTGTTCACTTACAAAATATAATTAATCGGAGTTAATATGAAACTAATAAAATTAAAATTTAATTAATAATTAAGAAATCTCAGGCTTTCAACAATCACAAAATTTTTTTATCCTTGAGATCGCCAAGTTCCCAACCAACTTTTCATTGCGAAATTTTCCCAAATTATTGTAGTCAAAAGAGCTTTAGCATTAATTGTAGTGAATCAATGACGTCTTTTATGTTTGTACAACACGCACTTATGTCTATTTGGAATGTGTGACAGGTCCGTCATTATGAATTTCTTCCGGGGACAAAAGGGTGCATTTTCCTTTTGTACTAAATTTTAAAAAACAACGAAATACATGCACATTTACAAAAATGCATTGTACTCTCGCCCCTTCCTGACTCCCCCTACCCAAATGAGGGTCCTGGTTTTTAAGCAAAATTCTCTAATTCAGGGACAATTCAAAGTACTGATTTTAGAAACTACTTTTGGGGACATATGATGGCTACTGCATATATATATAAATATATACTGTATTGCAAATGCCATTTAATATCTCGCGTGACAATGCTTTTGTCTTATATAACACTAACACTAGCTGTACCCGGCCACGCGCTGCTGTGGCTCAGTCTGGTTCGATGGAAAAGCAAGAGAAAGCACATATTTCTAATATGTTTCATTTCACAATGTTTGTTGCTTCATTGTCTGAAAATCTAGATTGTCTGGTTTACCCATTCTAGAACACGCAATATATAATTGTCCACGTGAGAAGCAATCCGTGTCTAGATCTAAACTGCTCAATTTAATTGATTGGTCTTGAGCTTTATGCTTTTTTCACAATGCTTGAGAGCAATTTTTTTTTTTTTTTTTTTTGACGTTCCATTGTTTGTGAAGATCTTGATATTGTCTGGTTCGGCACATTGAATAATTCCAACATAAGCGTTTTCCAAACAGAACAAACACAAGCAAAAATTCTGAATTAAAAAATTGCCATCCAAAATTAACAATCTTTGTTTTAAAGTTCCCCTTAAACATTGATTAAGTGAAAAATACTAACAAAATACTTCAATATAAACAGAAAAAACACAAAATTTTTAAATTAAAAAAGAAAATAGCTAAATTAAACTGTTGCCATTCAAAATAAGTAATCTTTGTCTTAAAAGTTCCATTTAATCTTCGAGTTCAAAAATACTTAACAAATACTTTAATACAAACACAAATTTTTAAATAAAAATGAAAATAGCTAAATTAAACTGTTGCCATTCAAAATAAGTAATCTTTGTTTTAAAGTTCCCCTTAGGGATCATTCATAAATGATGTCACCCTTTGAGGAGGGAGGGGGGTTCGTGAAATTGTGACATATAGTGTGACAAGGGCAGGGGAGGGGGTAATAAAAGTGTGACATCATGCATTATGCAGCATAGCGTGACGCGTGACAAAGGGGGGTGGGGGATCCGCTGAAGTGTGACATATTGTGACAAAGGGGAGGAGGGCGGTCAAATATATAGGGAAAAAGTATGACGTCATTTATGAACGGCCCCTTAATCTTCGAGTGCAAAATACTTCAATACAAACAGAAAAAACACAAAATTATTAAATCAAAATGAAAAAGGCAGTTCCCTGCCACACGTTGCAGTGGCTCATTCTCCTTAATAAAACATTAAAAAACGAAATAATTAAATAAAATTAAAATAAATTTAAAGTGATGTATAAAAACAAGCACTTATTCGAACACAATGTTCTATTAAAATTTCAAAGCTATCGGTGAAGTACTTTCGGAGATTTGAGGTGATGAACAAGCGGACACTTACATTTTTATTTATATGGATTAAGCTAACACTATTCACCCGAAATTGAGGAAACTGCTAATTATTATTTTTGGGTCAAGGTAAGCCTTAAAAAATCGAACTAAAAAGCTTATATCTAGCGTTCTTATTGACTTTTAGAAGCTTCGAACAAATTCCATCTTGTGCAGAAAAATCAGCGCTTTCGATCCTATATTATATTAATATGTTCAAGGTTTTTGTCAAGAACTATCTGTCGGATTTTTTTCTCTAACGGGTCTACAAACCTTCCTCTTGAATCACTCTGTCTATTAGCAAAATTTCAAAGCAATCGTTGAAGTACTTTCTAGTACGGTGCAATTAGGAAAAAAAATGGCCTAACCCCAACATCCAAAGTAAAAGTTTCCCTCCAACTCCAAACTGTTCTATGCTGTCCATATTGTTTGGTAAAAAGTCACACCATTTTGAGCGTCGGGTTTGGGGGGAGGGGGGGAGAAGTTGGTAAATTAGTAGTTTTTATGTTTTTTTTTTTTTTTTTTCAAATATTTCGAAAACTATGCACTTTAGCGCAAAAGTGTTATTTACAAAAATAATCTACATTAAATTGCGAACAAAAATGCTAATATACATATTATTGCTAAAGTGAACGGTTCCAGAGTTACGGAGGGTGTAAAAGTAGACATTTTTCCTATGTTTTAGATTTTTTGAAAAAATGAAGTTATAACTACTATGCAAAGGGAAATAACTAAATAATTTCATTAAAATGTAATATTGTACAGTCGTATTTTGTAGTCCAAAAGAAGCTAAGAGTCACGACAGAGGGTTAGAAGCCGAAAAATAATGGAAAAGAGAATCGGTATAGTACAAGCGCGGTCCCCAGAATGTCGGTCGACCACTCAAGTACAGCCTGCACCTGCCGCCCGCCCCGCTCCCTCATAAACTTTCTCATATATTCTCTTTCGCTCAGTCGTATTTGAAGACCCGTTCATTGCGTTTGTGAGTGTTATTTCTTGTAAAGTTCGGATGCCATTTTTTTTTTTGTTGTTGTTGTTCCTCCTTAGAATACTATGCGAATTCGGTGATAATCACTTGAAAGTGTGTGAACTATGACGGAGTGTGTGTTGAAACCTTGTAAGTACAAGGGTGGTGAGCTAATTACTAACTCCGACTAGAAAGGCGGTGGACAAGATAATTCAGTGCAGTGAAATTCGTCAAGATGGTGTTAAAGAAAAGTTACTGCATAATGACTCGTTTCAAGTATATAGTATTGCAGGTGTGCGCAGCGTCTCTTCAGAGCAGCACGTGGAGATACGAGAGGCAATACAGAAAAGAAATTGCAAGAACTTGCAAACTTTTATTTCTTGGCTTGAGGAACACAATCCATTTTCTAAAACACCTGAACTCTCGTCCTTATCAACAGGGCTTGTATCAGATGAAAACGTGAACTGTGATAAAGCATTTAAAGTTTTAACACTAGCCTTGAAAGAGATTGAGAACAAAACATTCAATGAGGTACACTTGAAAAGAAAGTTAGCTGTTAAGTCTCTAGCCCCTAAAACCCAGTCTATGACAATTAACAGGAACACTGTATGTGTGAAACCTAACACTCTCTTACATCGGATGGTATGCACAGTAAGGAGTGATGAGAGACTTCAAAACATATTTCAATTTGAATTATGTGATTATCCTCCATCCTTGTTCGACGAATCTGGCTTGATAAGGAAGGGTAATAAATCTTCAATGGTGACTGTTTTGGTTCCAGATTCAAAAGAATCATCACCAATCACCCCAGGTTCAGAGAAAGTGTATTACATCATTGATGGAGGTCACCTCCTTCATCGTGTGGTCTGGCGACGCCCAGCTACCTTTAGACAGATTTGCAAGCAATACCCAGATTACATACTTACTCATTATGGGCTAGCAACTGTTGTTTTTGACGGATATGAGCAAGGAAACGCAAAAGATGAACAACACTTACGTCAACGGCGGATCTAAGGGGGGAGGGGGGAGATGGGGCGATCGCCCCCCCCCCTTGGGCTGATTCAAATGGATACTACAACGACACTCCTAAGTGAGTTTTTACTCATTGTGCCCCGGGACCAGCCATTTTTTTATGTTCTTGGAATCCCAGCCTGAACGCCCTTCAAGTTCTATGCTTTCCCCCTGCTCCTTTGTCCTTTAGTATTGCTGAGTTGCTAATCCTCGGAGTAATGGGAAAGAGATTCTCTGCTCTTTTCTTCTACCTATCAAACTGGTGACAGCTAGCCAACCCTTAGCACGTGGTGTAAATTCATGCAGCATTTACGCTAAAACCTGGAGTCTGAAATCATTGAACATTCATAATTACAGATGTTTATATAAATTGCACATACTCGTTGATGGTTTTTTTAGTACATATTTAGTATTACATTTTGAAAATTTTAGAAAATATATTACTAATAATTGCTATTATTTTGTAATTTAGACATATCAACTCAAATTTAGAAAATGTATTTACAAGCCTACATTTTTCTTGAGAAAGCTTGAAGGAAATCCTAACTCGGTTAAAACTTGGCTAAGAAGCAGAATGAGTGATGATAGACTCACTGAATTAGCGTTATTGCATAACCATAAAATTGGACGTTGAAAAAATTATAGACAGATTTGCGAAAGCAAAAAAACGTCAGCTTGTGTTCCTTTTATAAGGGCTTTGAATAAACGTATATGCATTGAAAAAAAGTGCTAGTAAACTTTTAAATAGCACAACACTGGCATTTTTTTTTTTTTTATGTTCCTGCTGTTTGAAAAAAGGGGGGGGGGCGGAGGGATTGTTGAAAAGGAATGAAGAATCTCCTCCATCCATCCTTACATTGAACCCCGAGATTTCCAAAATCGCCCCCCACCCCTTTGAAGATTTTCTAGATCCGCCCTTGACTTACGTAGATCACGTTCCACCACTGACATTGAAGTGAAAGTAGAAGACTCAATCCATGTAAATATCAATTAAATATCCATCAAAGGGAATTTCTAGCTAACGCTAAGAGCAAAATGGGCCTTATTACTATCCTTACAGTACACAAGCAAACAGGTGGTTGCTCAATTCAACAAGCATCCGGTGACTCTGACTTATTAATAGTTTTAACAGCGATTGATGAAGCTAAGAAAGGAGTTGTAGCTTGTGTAATTGGTGATGACACGGACTTACTAGCCTTGTTGACTTTTCACGCACCACCAGAGAATAAATTGAAAATGGTGGTACCAAAGAAAGGCAATCAGCAGGAAAAGCGTACACTATTTCTGACATTCAGCGAGAGATTGGGGACATGAAAGGTCTTAGCAATATACGCCTTCACAGGATGTGACACTGTATCAGCTATCTATAAGAAGGGGAAAATTTCACCGTATAGGAAAGTGCAAGCCAACAACGCTCTTCGTACGAAACTTCTAGTCTTCAAAGACCCCAAAGCTAACCATAGTGCAGTGTCTGACGCTGGAAAGCATTTCCTTCTTGCAATGTTTGGAGCCAAAAACGCTGAAGATCTAGATTATTTTCGCTACCAGTGTTACTTGCAGGCTATTGCAAAGCAGCCTATACATTCATTGCTCAAGCAGGCTGCACTTCCTCCCACTTCAGTAGCTAACAGACAGCATTCATTTAACACTTACCACCAGGTGCAGCTAAAGGTGCAGCAGTGACTGAATGAGAAGAATCCACTCGAGTTGGGGTGGAAGAAGATCGGCGAGTACCTGAGACCAATTACAACAGTACATCCTGCAGCTCCCCAGGAATTACTTTCCCTAATAGCGTGTGCTTGCAAAGACGAGTGCGTCGGTAACTGCGAGTGCAGAAAGAGTGGTCTAAACTGCTCAAGCATATGCGGTAATTGCTCGGGCCTAGAATGCGATAAGAGGGACACGAACGTCTTAGACGAAGATCAAGAAGAGGAGGGTGCTATGTTTGAAGAGGACTGAATACTGATGAATAGTTTACACTAATTAAGAAAATATGGTTGCGATATACAGCCAAATATGCCTATTTTCTAAAGAAAAACATCGAAAAGCTGCACTTTAAAAAAATATTATGATTTAAAATGATATAATTATGTATCATAATTATTATGCAGATAATATTTTTATATTTTAAAATCATTTATGTTGGAAAGATGTTCATTCATAATGTGAAAGAAAGCTCATCTAGAGAAAGCTCAGAGGGGGTTTCTCCGTACCACTGGTTTATGTGGCCTAGCCCAGTGGAAGCCTTTTTTCCTTTAAAAAGTAGCCCCCCTTGAGAAAGTGGTGAGGTTGTTGTTCCTTCAAGGGCTTATCACTAACATACCACCGGCCACGAAAATCGTAATTTGCTTTTACAAAACATAATCCTGTATATAGAAATTAATTTCCTTAGTAATAAGGGACCATTCATAAATGATGTCACGCTTCGAGGGGGGGAGGGGGGTTCGTGAAATTGTGACAAAGTGTGACTATGGGAGGGGAGGGGGTAGCAAGAAGGGTGACATCATGCATTATGCAACATAGCGTGACGCGTGACAAACGGAGGGAGGGGGGTCCGCTGAAGTGTGACAAAGGGGGGGAGGGGGTCAAATATATGGGAAAAAAGCGTGACGTCATTTATGAATGGCCCCTAATGTCATTTTTTAAAAAAACCCTAAAAATAGGAAAAATGTCTACTTTTACACCCTCCGTAACTCTGAAACCGTTCACTTTAGCTATAATATGTATATTACCATTTTTGTTCGCAATTTAATGTAGATTATTTTTGTCAATAACACTTTTGCGCTAAAGCGCATAGTTTTCGAAATATTTGAAAAAAAAAAAAAAAACAGATAAAAACTACAAATTTACCAACTTCTCTGCCTCTCCCCCCCAAACCCGACGCTCAAAAAGGAGTGACTTTTTACCAAACAATATGTGGACCATATAGAACAGTTTGGAGTTGGAGGGAAACTTTTACTTTGGATGTTGGGGTTTAGGTCTAATTGCACCGTACTATTTCAGAGATTAGCGGTTAGGAAGAAACCAACACTTACATTTATATATATATATAGATTAAATATTGATAAACATACGCGTGCACATAATACTATCATTTTATCGTTCTGATTTTATGATTAATGGGGAGATTCTCACAAAAATGATGAATGATAAGCTGATTAATTACCATCTTAAAATAATTTCTAACAAGTTACAAAGTATTATATCCAATCGTTTTAATAAATGGAAAATCCGCAACAAATTCAGAAACTTTTTTTTTTTTTTTTTTTTTGCGTCTCAAACAGTTTGCTATTTGTAGTTATAACTATATTTGTGGGGTAGGGACAAAGCATTAAAAACATTCATATTGTTGGGAACTGTACTCGGCTTTATTCCCAGGAATTTAGGAAGAAAATTACGATAATTCCAGAAAAATTTCACACAGCTTTAAGAAATGAAAATTTTACTTTTGATTTTCAGAAGAAAAACAACCGTAACAATTTCAATTTTAATGCTTTGAGACGTGTTTCTAAAAAAAATTATATGACATAAGCTATTTTAGGAATTGTTTGTGCTTATTCAAACTTCCCATTTCCTGGGGGGGGGGGGTATCCCCAAAACTACCCCCTTGTCTACGCCGGTGCGAGGAACTTTCAACAGAATTTTACCTGACTCAGACTGGTAATTGTGTTGCAAAGGAGAACGTAAATAAATAATGATGTAAATTATTATTCTGATGGTATTCTGATATGATGAATCAGAATCAAAGTTAGATGTACCAGCAAGACATTTTACATTGTTTATTTATAATATCTTTCTTACTGCAGCAAACAGATAAAGCTTAAAGGAAGATATTAAATGGAGATTTGGGGCTTCAGTTATAGTGTGCCTCAGTGACTGAGCGGTCTAATCGACTGGTTCCGGTGCCTCCCTGCACAGAGTGAAAGAGGCGTGGGTTCGTTTCCCACTTTCCCCTGGGTGTATTTCCTTCTTTGTATATTAAAATCTGTTGTGCTGTCTTTTGTTCTATCTGTCATATTAGACGAGAGTTTGAGGCATATCCTTGAGACTAGCAAATAAACTCGAATATTTATGTGACCTGAAATGGTCGTAAACAAACAATAATGGAGATTCGATTCTGGTATTGCCGCAATTTTTTTTCCTCCCTCCTGTGCTCACTATCAGCTCAGATTTATTAGCAGGCGAAGCTTGTGAAAACGGAAGGATCAGGTCAGTGTGGCGTAAGTGGGGGCGGCCCGCCCCACCCAGGTGCCACCCGTTCAGGGGTTACAACCAGCCACGAGGGAAGAATAAAAGAACCCGTAAAAGCTCCATTGAACAAAGAAAATACCTTGAATTGGATAATTTTTTCTATCAATTTCTTTATATTTTCAACTTGAAAAAGTGCTCCTTTCAAAAAATGTATTCAACGTGTTTTTTAACTGCTAATTTTGAAGTCAACAAATACCTTCAATATTATGATGCCGATGATAAGAATGGCATTCTCACCCCCCCCCCCCTTTTCTGTTTCAAAGTTGTGATGATTTTTTTAAATGTATTGCATCACACTGCATAAATTCGCGCTTACATAGTTCTTTTTGTTAAATCTTTTCCATAGGGTGACACCATCAATAATCGCCCCGGATATTACCCTTGCTACGCCACTGGATCAGGTCAGGTGTAGGGTGACCATATTTACGAGGAAAAATTTGGGGATTTGTCCCCAAATCCAAGCAGGACTTCAGAAAAGTTTTGGGGACATGCAACAGATAAACTAAGACATATAGCCTTCTATTATGAAAAATTACTCGCATTAATGTATTTTAATTGTTATCCAGACAAATTTGCTACATAATGTGTCTCGGAAATTCGAGGACGTTTGGTAGCGCTAATCAGGTGTCGCTCCTGCTTTGAGGAAAAATATTTATGCAAATTAACTGTAACTTTTGAAACGAAAGCAGCATGACAACATCTCGATGCAATGTTGTTTGTTGATATATTTGCCGTGATTTAAAATGCTTCTGCTTTGCTTTTCCACTCTTTTAAATTTGTAACTAGGTTAATTCAGTTTGCGTACACGTAAGCGACGTAAATATGCTTTGAATGGCTAATCTAGAGCTTTTATTAAAGGAGGTTTGAGGGTTTAAATTAAAACTTAAGCGAAATAAAGGTTATTAAATGACGTAAAATATGTCGCACCTTTTTTGCTTGAATAATTTAAATGTTTTCCGTACGTTTAATAAAAGTTACTATTTTTCAAAAGCCATTTCCCGTACGTATTATGCTTTTGGGCATAAACGCAATGTCGGTTACAAGTTTTTGAAACCAGTTCTTAATGTTAAGAAGTTGAACGTTGTATTTAGATATAGTTCCAGCAATATAAAAGTTGCTGCCAAAAAACCAGCTATCAAAGAAATTAAAAGATTACTGCAAATTGCGAAGTCTGAAAGATGGAGACTTACAGGTTAATATTTTTTCTATCTATTCAATATTTATGTGTATACAATTTTTTATATTGGAGCAAAAATTTTTCAAGTTTTATATGTATATGGATAATTTTCGTTAAAAATTTTATATTTAACTCATTCTTTCCTATTAAAATTTTAAATTTCTTTGTGTTACAATAAGAGCATTATTTTCATATCTGTACGTTACAATTTTTGAAGGGATTTGTAAATTGAAGTATGTTGTGGGGGGTGGAAGCGCCGTTTAGTCCTACCCGCCAATACTGAGCCAAAAGTCGCCCACAACAAACAAAGAACTGTTGGCGATTTCTAAATGATCGCCAAAAAGAAAAAAATCGCCAAGTATTTCAATGAGACTAAATGGCACTTTAACTAAGGAAATGGCCTTGTGATACTATCTTTTTTTGTTGGGTGAATTTGTTGTTTTCGAAAGCGTTGATTTAGAAAAACCCCATTGTGAACATGTAATGGGAAAAACTCTCGGAATTTTTCAAAAAAAAAAAAAAGACCTGGAATTGTAATTTCTTTGGTATTTTATCATGCCTCACCTTCTAGCCTACTTAGGAAAGCAATATAAGCACTAGTCCCTTTTTTTCTCAATTCCTTCTTTTCTATTTTATTAATGTTGTTTAATTTTCATTAATGAAGCAGTATTATTAGTAAGGGAGAAAGGAGATAAAAATATTTCTTCTATTTTTTTTTAGGAAGTGGAAATTTTGTATTTTCCTATTTCTATTTTTATTTCATTCATGCTAAGACTTTTATAAGTTATAACATAAGGGAAAAAATAAACTTTTTTTTACTGTTTAGATAAGTTTTACCAAGTTGATGAAATAAATATTAATAATTTTAACTCAATTTATTGTACTTAAAATTTATGGAAAATTACTATGTGATCACTTGCTTGCTGATCTTTACTTTTTAGAGCATTATTTTTAGCTTACTTTTCTGTAAAAGTTAAATAGTCTATGCTGGATATCGGGCCATTTCACAGTATTTTCTGAAAATGTAGAGTCTGCAACATGACACTTTTTTTGTTATAACTAGGGATCATTCATAAATGATGTCACGCTTCTAGGGGGGAGGGGGTTCGTGAAATTGTGACTAAGTGTGACAAGGGGAGGGGTAACAAGAAGTGTGACATGCATTATGCAACATAGTGGTACATGTGACAAAGGGGGGAGGGGGTCCACTGAAGTGTGACAAAGGGGGCAGGGGTGTCCAATGTATAGGAAAAAAGCGTGACATCATTTATGAATGGCCCCCTACGTAATTTACAGTTTAATTATCACTAAATTTTATTTTCAAATGTGCTCCACACATTATTTGAAAATAAAGTGCTCCACACATTATTTGAAAATAAAGTGCTCCACACATTATTCGATAAATTAAAATTTGGTGATAATTAAACTGTAAATTACGTAGTTATAACAAAAAAAAACGTCATGTTGCGGACTCTACGTTTGAACAAAATACTGTGAAATGGCCCTATAACGACCATCTGCATCCCACGGAAAAGGTCTTTATAACGAGTGGTCGCTATTAGAGGATTTTTTTTAAAAAATATACATGCATCATGCACATTCAGTAGTTCCATTAAAATTGATAATTTAAAAAAATCCAACTAAATGCTGAAATTATTTTTAATCATTGGAATTTCAAAAAAATTATCAGTGTAAAATATTATAACAAAATATTAACAGATTTTAAAGTAGAAAATATATGGAAAAAATTACATTCACGCATCTGGAGCAGAGCTTCTGAGCTGACATGACACCTAGTACAGTCACTGTATTGGATTAGAAGATTCAGAAAGGTCGTTATACCGAAAGCAAATTAACCTAGAGCATAGGGATAAAGTTGGGACTTTTACCACTGGTCGTTATAATGGAATGGTCTTTATAATGTGTGATCGTTATAAAAGAGCGTCGACTGTAGTAAAGTAAAGCATGAAAGAAATTTAATATTTTGCAAACGTTGTTGCTAAAAGTAAAAATGAATCAAAAAATAAAATTAACAAATTATGTAATGAGTATTTTAAACTATAAATTTTTGAAAATAAGTCGTAAGTGAACTGTTTGTTGGTCAAACTGTTTGTGTTCATCCTTCTGTATGTCTATCCTCCCCCCCCCCTCCAGCCCAGTGCATGCTTTTGTATAAATTAAAACATTTTAAACAAAATTTCAAAGCTGAACAAGGGGTCGATTTAAACAAGTTTTTGGGGGTAGAAAGAAGTGTACTTACCAAATCGGCGGTGGGATTTATGAATCATGTTTGCAGAAATCATTTAACTTATAAACCAACATTTATTTATTTCAATTTTCCCTTTAAGAAGTTGGGGGGGGGGGGGGGCAATTTGACCTGAACATAAATAAGTGTATATGATAACTTTTGAAATGAACTTACTATACCCGATTTATATAAGATGGAGCCTACTTAGCATTAGGCTCTATCTTGTATACATCCGGGTCTCGCAAGCAAATTTGCTTGAAACTAATTTATAAAGAACTTTTGAAGTTGTACAAAAAAAAAAAAAAAAATGATTTGAGTATTTTAAAGGTGGTTTTTAAGAAATTCAAACTGTCTGCAGAAAAAATGGGGCAAGAGCCCAGGTAGTCCCTTAAATCAGACTGTTCAGGAGTCTGGTACTTGGGGAAACTGCCTCCTTCATTGAATGCCCTAATTCCATTTATATGACAACAATGCCTAAAATATTAAGTCGACATTCCAAATTTACGTAATTGAGATGCATAATACCTTGAGAATTTTTTTTATTTTTTCATTTTATCTCTTAAAGTGTGTATCATGGGGAGCTTTAGTACTTTAATGTATTAGAATTTTGATGAACATAGGAGAAATAAAATTATCTACATAAAAATTCTAATCATTGTATTTGTTTAAATTTTAAAAAATAATTGTATGTCTCTAAATAAAGTCTAATTCAATTATCTAAGTAAAAATTCTAATCTATTTTCAGGTGCAGTGCTCTTGTTATGCATATCAAGTGCAGTTACAATGGCTGTTCCTTATTGTGTAGGACAGTTGATAGACATTATGACTACGTCACATCAAAATGTCAAGGAAAATTTAATTGCATTTTGCTATGTTTTGATTGCTGTGTTTGTAATTGGAGCCTTAGCAAACTCTGGACGGGTATACTTAATGAATATATCATGTATGTATATGACATTTTTTTATATAAATCTAATTCTTTGCTTTGCCCGATTTATCAACTTCATTTTAAAATTTTGTTGACAGTTCAGCTCACCTTTGCTTTATTTAAATCTTGGCAAAAAAGGATTCTAATTACAAAGGTGGAAGGTGTTCTAGAACTGTCCAAGGGGTATTTCTTCCTCCAGTAGGAAAGTCCACAGAATTTTTTTTTACCATTTTAATATCGCAAATTCAAACCAATGACAACTTTTGCTAGAAAACAGGATTTAGTTTCCAAGCAGTTTTAATCAATACAATTAAAAAAATAGTTTAGTTTTAATGCTCTTCCTTAAGGGACCTGGTTAACTACTATGATGCATAATTGTACAGATAAATTAAACAACTGAATAAACAGATAAAAGTATCTCCCAATTAGAAATTCACTTGCTAACAAAATAGAGGTCATGCTTTGAATTAAAAGTTAAATTAGCTAAAAAATTTTAAAATATTGGAAACTTATTTTGAAAAAAATAATTAGTAAACAGAAACAGCAATGTGTTAAAATGATCACAATAGAAAAACTTGCAACAATAAAGCAGTTTGATTGAATCGGAATTTTAGAAATTAATACAAAAATCAACATTTTTCACAAGAAAAGAAAATGCATTGAAACTATTTATACATGAAATGTTTACATTCTCCTCCTTATTAGTCTTATTGGAAGCTATTTACGGCCATTATTCAATGTAAATGGAGGGCCTATAAATTCTTTCGAGAAAACCTTAGCACGTGAATTTTAATCAATGAAGAGAATGAAGAAAAAAAAATCATGAATAGTACTTTTTAAAAGAAAGCAAAGGAAAAACAGATTTCTGATTTTAAAAAGGAGAACTTGATATTTAACAACAAAAGGGGAGGGGGGACTTTGAAGGGAAAAAGATAAGTTGTGGCCAGATTATTATGGTTGATTAAGAAATTAAATGAAATGTCCTTGCCTGATGCTATTTTCCCACCAAAATTCAATTGCCGATCCAGAAAACCGGGAAAATTTTCAATCGCCGATTTTCAGGGAAAGCATTAAGCTTCCTTCATTATAAAAAAGGGTATTTGACACAAATATTTACGGAAAAAAAAATATTTTTCCGTTGTAAGTAGCGAAGAATACCTGAAAAATACCTTTATAAACCCCCTCAATTCTTGCACAAAATCGGAAAGCATTAGAAAAGTAAAACTGAAAAAAGTTCATTATTATATTAAAAGTCATCTTTATGACTAGTTGAAGGCTTTATTGCAGTAAAAAATAATTTTTTTTCCATTCATAAAAAAAGCAATTCCTACAAAAAGCTTTTTTTTTTTCCTTTTTCAAAAACGGAAGAAAATAAAGAGTCTGAAAGGGTTTCTACTGAGCAAAATATAGTTCTGCTTTTCTTTTCATTTCTTTTTTAAAAAGAAGGGCAAATTGAAGCAAAAACCATAGACAGTTACCACAAAGAGAAACATCCGTTACGTGATCTAACTGTGTAAAAGATCGTTCGGACGATTCATCGCCTGATTGGCCTTTCCTTTTTGTAGTTATACTTATTAAATCATCCCTAATTTTTTCAAAGAAACTTTTAGTATGGTGCAACTTATTCATTTCAAATCTGATATTTTCATTTCAGCTAGTCAAATTGAAAAGCGATAGACCTATAAAGTCGTCATGTAAAGTAAAACGACTCGCCCCATTTTGAAAACGCAATGTTTTGAAAATTGTCCGAAAGTTAGAAATGCAGGTAAACATTTTGAAAAGAATGAAAATAAAAACTAATGAAGGAATTTAATAACAGAAATTTGCTATTTTCGTACTCGTTCTTGAGAATGGTCCTTTGAGATTGCAATCGCTATTTGTGTAAACGGTTCATTTTTGCGTTTGCGACTTTAATTGATAGCCATTATTAATGGCCAAGTGATGATAAAAAACTGCAATTCTCCAGTTTTAGCGACCGACATGACATTTTGTGGTCGTCCAATAAAACTTTTTAGTCACCAATGGCGAGTGGTGACCGCTAGTCTCGACCTTTACTGCTCATTAATGTTTGGTTCAGAATGAGACTCTGCTTAACAAAATTTTCAATCCACAAAATTCTGGGCCAGGTGCACGAAACATGACAAAAGGTAAATTTATAGATTATTTTATAAGATTATAACCAAAAGGTTTGGTTAATATAACTAAATGTTGATTAAATGGCCCGCACCTAAACCTAGTACAGAATTATACATGTTTATAAACTCAAGCTGGGTTACTAAGTAGATTTTTTAGATTTTTTTCTCAGGATCTAGTGCAATTTGATTTCAAGGGATTATCATTCTTAACTTCAAAAAATTTAACATTTTTGAAACCAATATAGTTTAGTATAATTGTCCTACACTGAATTCTCGGAAATATATTTTCTATTTCTGGTATCACCAGAGTTCGACAAAAGTGCGAAAATCTTAGGAGCCAGGAAAATTTTTTAGGAGCCAGCTATAATATTTTCATTTGCGAACTAGTTGCCAAGGCATATTTTTTAGTCGCCCGGGATTTGTCGGACCCTGGGTATCACTATGATTTGATTGCAATGTTACTTCTTTTTTGCTCCAAACAAATATCATAATCAAAGTTTTGGATTATCGGGACTCCACTGTTTATCTGTTGACTCTAAGCTTAATGTTTTCTAATTTTAAATGTAAAGATAAATAAAAAAAATGTGCTCTAAAGATGCAAATAATGCTAGGAGTCCCAAAAATGTTTAATCTGGAATTCAACTCTATGCCACACTTTGCAAAAATCCTATGCATAGTTGATAAACCTTAGTTATATCTCTTATCAGTAGTGACAAATGACATAGAGTGCTCACATTGTTGAAACAAGAAATCAATAAAACAATTTAAAGCGTTATTTTTTCATTCGTCAAGGTTCTTTTCATATACTTAGGTTCGAGTTGAGTTTGAGAATTGTTGTAATCTTATAGTAGGCTTTTTTGTGTGTTTCTGAGTATTTGTATAGTTTTATCCATTAATATGAAATTTTTGCAATTCAATTTCAGCTATAATTTGAATTATTTTGAATAACTTAAAAGTAACGAAAACTGAAATGCCATTAATACACAAAGAATGTACTAGTTGCCTCAAATAATAAATGCTTATAAAACTTAATAAAACATACTAATTTTGAATTTAATACTTTTTTGTTTTGTTTTAAATTAAGACTCTGTTCCATTGGAGATACAATGCTTATGTGCTCTGTAAGATTCAGATTAGAGTAAGCTTATGTTGTGTTATTTCCAGCATACAGAATTATTAACTCTTTGAGGAAAAAAACATATTCAAGTATTCTGCAGCAAGAAATTGGTTTCTTTGATCAGAGCAGCACTGGAGAACTCGTCAATCGTTTATCTGCCGATGCTGCAACTGTTGGAACTTCTATAACTAATAATGTTTCTGATGGCTTGAGATCATTTTTAACCTTCATTGCTAGTTCATCTCTCATGGTATCTCTTATTCATTATATTCCATCTTTATCTTATCTTTCTGCTTTATCAAATTAGCTATATATAGAGTATATTTTGTGTTGAGTAAATTTTTTAATGCTTTTTTTAAATGCTGTAGTTCACTAATGGTGAAAGCACTTTTCATGTCCTTAACATGAATCTTAACACATTAAAGGTGGGAGTCGTAGTACTATGATTTCTCTACTGTAGCTTAAAGGCGGGAGTCATAGTACTAAGTTTTATCTCTACTGTAGCTTAAAGGCGGGAGTCGTAGTACTACGATTTATCTCGACTGTAGCTTAAAGGCGGGAGTCGTAGTACTACGATTTATCTCGACTGTAGCTTAAAGGCGGGAGCTGTAGTACTACGAATTATCTCGACTGTAGCTTAAAGGCGGGAGTCGTATTGGTATGGTTTGCAACCACATTGCGCAGTCCATGCGCCCACTTTACATTTGTATTCTTTACTTTCTTTACATTTGTATTTGTACACTAGATTCTTCTCATAAATATGTACTTTAAAAAAAAAATTTGTAATTAGCGTTTAGTTCTTTTTAAATATTTCTTGTAATTTTAAGAGTTTAAATAAACTTTTTAAGTTTAAATTTTTTTATGTTTACACAAAATATCGCCCGTTCTAGGACAAAAAATGAGGCGGGGTGGTCGCCGCATTACCTAGCATACTTTTTTCAAGATCCCCCGCCTTTAATGTGTTAAGATGGATAGTACAGTGATCCCTCATTTTTTACGTTAATGGGGACTAGAACCTTCCATGAAAGCTGAATATCCGTGAAGTAGGATTTGCCGCTAGGAATTTTCATGTATGTGGGTACACGAATGTTTTAAATATGTAAACATTATTTATACTTTACATATTTAAGACAAAAATTACAACAGTATACGTATTTACTTAAATGTGTTGGTGCTAATTAATAAGGTTAATTACATAACCTTATACAGTAATAAACATTAAGCAACATTGCTTTCTTAGAGAGGCGAAGAGTCTTGTGGTTGGAGGTGGAGGAGAGGCTCTCACTTGACTTATAGAAACTTTAGGCTCACTCGGAGCCTCTTCTGCTGGAGGCGCTGATGGTAGAGCCGGGGGCTTTACCTTGGAGAGAAACATGGTGATGGGTAGTTGTTGTCTTTGTTTTTTATTTTCCTTCAAAATTCCCCTGTACAAGGACATAACCCCGTCAAGGCGATTGCTGAACTCGACAGCTCGAATCATATTGTCGTCAATATCTTGTGCAAATTGTTGCATCGCTCTTGCCATGTATTTACTCTTGTCAACTCATCTCTTTGTTTGACCATGCAGGGATCCTTCTCTTTCGTGCATCAACATGAAGCAACGCTCCTTTCTGCAATGTGGCATCTAAAGAATCTAAAAGAAATGATTGCCCTGTGGCAGAAATTTGTTATGCTTTCTGCGACAAACTTTTTCAAAGCCAAAATCTTTCTGCACGAATGTTTCACATTTTAAAAGTTTGTTCAATGTTTACATAATTTATTTCACTCTTTCTAATTTCATTCAAACTTTTTACAATTACTGTATATATATATATATATATATATATATATATGTGTGTGTGTGTATAAACATAATCTAATCATTTTGTAAAAGAGTTTTAAATCCTAGCCAAATGTAAATTTTGATAGTTGAGTAACACTAAAGAAAAAAAAAGTTATGTAAGTTCTATTGGCAATTCGTTTTCATGCATAATAAAATGATCAACAATTTTAAGTTTGACTGAAAATATTACATAAAAATATTCACCCACATCAAGGTTGTAAAAGGATTGCATATTTCAATAACAAACAGAAAAGTGTGCAAGATTCTCTTTTAAATAAAGTTTTTTCTATTTTACAGATTACATACACTTCATACCAGAGCATTTCCTATTTTATTTTTTGAATAATTCTATTTGTAACTATAAATGGGCCAAAAAGAAAGAAGCATATTTTTGAGTTTGTATAGCAGACTAGTTTAGTATTTATGGTAAATAATAATCTTTTACAGCATAAAACGTTTTTTTAAATGCAGCAGTTCCATGGGCCTCACAGCGTTTGTATCAAATTTAGGAGTAAATAAAAATATATCGTTTTGTATCAGTTTGGAAGAGAAAAAATTAGATTGTGCATTAGTCTAGGAGCAGAAAATATAAACTTCGTACTATTTTTGAAGTTTTTTTTTTATCAAAGTATTAAATGGCTGTTTTAAAACAATGTTTTCAGAGGTACAGGCTAAGCACAGCTTATAGTCTTCAAAATTATGGGAAATATGATTATACTCTTAAATGCAGTAGTAACTGTATTAGATGAATAATTTTATATTTCTTAAAAAAATATTCATGACAATTGATTCAAAAACTAATAACTAAATTTATAGCTGTTATGAATGTGTTCTTCAAAAGAACTAAAAATGGATTATTTATCATTTTTTTAACATTTTTCCAATAGTTAAAAATTGCTAGCTGGAAGAAGACTTAAAATTGTTCTTCTTCAGTTTTTTTTTAAATCATGCATGCCACTAGACAAGTTTTGCAATTTCTTTTAATAGCTAAAACTTTTTTCTTCTAATGTAAAAGGTCCAATTATTTGAAAATATCATTAAATGGCACTTATTTTCAGAGTATAATTTCAGGCTCAACCATTGTGATTGTAGTTAAAGAAAAATTTTGATTGAATTGTATATTAATTTCATATTTTATCAAAAAAAAAAAAAAAACAATAATAATAATAATAAATCTATCAAATTTGCTACCATCAGTAATATTTGGTATTTCTCATTAAGAAATATTCCTTAAAATTCCTATCATAAATGCTCACTTAGTTTGGAAGTAATTAATGACACCAAAAGAAAATTTCTAATTTTCATAATTTTGCAGCAAGAAAATTAAAAGTTTCAAAATATATTTTTCAGTTCTATAATAGAAAGGCAAAATTTATTTAATTTTCGTTCGTTATATTTATGTTTAATTGCTTGTGACTACATTATAGAACTTAAAGAGCAAAGAAAAAGTTGCAATTCAATGGTTAATTGTATACCATTTGAAAGCCCACCACTAAACGCTTTCAGGATGGGTATATTCGGGGGGGGGGGGGGTATATTTTCAAACTACGTATTTAATTAAAATAAAAATTTATTTCATTTATTTGCTTTGGAAAGAAAAACTAAATGGATGAAACGAAAAAATTTCGATTTTTGTGGCGGATGCAAAAAGATTGCAGAACGTATGCGTTCCTTCGCATGAACCTGGAAAGTAGGCTTAAGGAATTTTAATAAATTGTTGTAATGGATCAAAAATCTTTTCTGCATCTGTTATTGGTTTTCATATTGGTGTCATTCCACGGTGACTGACGTTACAATTTGACTAAGTTTTTTAACTTTTAAAATCCACAGTCTTGAAATTTAATTTTATTTTTCTGAAATTGATCTAAAATACTATGATAGAGTACAATAATGCTGCCCATGCCTGTTTTTAGACATAAAAATCTTTTTTGCGTGGAATTAAGGTAAATCAAAAATTGTGACTGATGTTACACGGAAGAGACATTAGGAAAACCAACTTTTATATTAATTGAAATTCTCGTCAAACTAAGAACACGAAGATTAAAATTATTTTTTTCCAGTCAAATAGAGATTTCAAACTTTATGAAAACACTTTGTTTCATTTAAAAAACTTTAAAATTTACAGCGGAGGAAATTTTTAATTACCGTGACTGATGGTTACAAACATTTTGTGAATGATGTTACACCAACATTAATTGGTTCAAATTATAAATTATTTCTACTTAAAAGTCAAATCAGCAATTTTTGTTACAAAATTACACTTATCTACCTAAATGAGAAAAAATAAAAGATAGTAAATGAATATAATTATAAAAGTGATGTTTTTAGTGCAATTCAGGAAATGAAAAGTGTCCTTGTGACTTTACTACATCTGGTGTACTAAGATTTCTTATTATTTTTCCTTTTGAATAATAAATTTCATCCACATTGTCAGACCATTTCTAATGCTTCCCTATTGGAATAATAACATTGACCAAGTAATCATAGTTTTCAATGGCTCTGACTTCACATGGATAGAGCAGTCCAGGAGTATTACACAAGAACCCACTCTCCAATTGTGCCCACCAATTCTGGAACTTGTTCTCTTGGTTTTGAGCATGCAAATGATGTTTTAGGTAATTTGGAGCTTTTGGTGATTTTGTCTACCGCTTCCAAAAAATGTTTCTGGGTGATACCAGCTATAGCTTCTGAATCAGAAAATATTTTATTCAAATTTAAATTATAGTGCAACTGTAAATCGTATGATGAGATCTCAAGGATTTTCACACTGCTTGAAGCTGCGGCATTTACGAAATTTTTTGCACTGTATGCTTTCTTTTTCACAGCTTCCTCTACCTGCCTCTTTACAGAGCCGCCAATGCCGTCCACTGGGCCTTTCCCATGTGATGTAGCAAAATAATTCGATGTAATTAACAATTTATATTTTTTCTGTAACATGGGTATTGTGTCTGCAATGAACTTGTTTTTGAATTGGGCCATCTGACCAAATATGTAAGACTTCAATTTCTTGAGGAATCTTTTCCAGCATTCTTGTTATGAGAGGAATCACAATCTCTTTAGAATGAGACAGTTCATCTGAGGCTATCACATATGGATGAATTCTACCTGAGTGGTACAGTGCTGCTGTAAAAATGCTTACTTGGGCTTAATAGGAGCACCTGTTTCACCAATTTCATTGTCAAATCATTTTTTTATGACAGCCTTCTGCTTTCGTGGAGATGTAGGCAGGGTACGCTTTGCACGAGTTAGTTTTTCCTAAAGTTTTATTATTTTGGAAAAGGGGTTATGTCACTGCTACTTGAAATTTTAAGCTTTTTAATGCTCTACATTTTTCTATTATTTTTCAAACATTTTCTTTGATATCTCTTTAAACTCTATTTTGAACTGACTTAGGTAACTTGGCTAGGTCATTTCTCTTTTTATCTCTACTCCTTTTAGCTTCTGCATTGTTTTTCTTTTTGTAATCTTCATAATTTACTTCCTTTAATTTATCTTGCCTCTTTTTTTGCCTTTCTGCTGCAGTCAATGCCATTTGTGCAGTGTTTAAGTTTCAAACTGGAAAAGAGAAAAGTGACTGATGTTACATATTTCAAAGAAGTTTTTAACTCATAAATTGAGCTATTATTAACTATTTAAGTAATTGGTATTAAAGATATTATCATGAATGAGGAGAATATGGTTTTTTGAATTCTTAACACTAATTTTCTTTAAGTAATAAAAACTTTTATAAATTTTTGTGACTGTTACATTACTATGAGGCCTAATTTATAGAAATTAATTTTCAATACAATAATGACAGTTTAAAGATTCTTTACTGGCCTAACCTCTCATATAGACTAACTTTCAATAAAAAAATAGGATTTTATACATACCTGTTAATTTCTTTACGAAAACAAGATGAACGTTCCGAACCTCTCTAAAGACAACAACAGATGTGACAAAAGTAACATTATCAAACATTGCCTATAAAACTTACAAAAAGGTACTGCTAACTTTTTAAGCATAATTTTACAAAAATTAACATTTTTACCTTAGAGGGAAAAAAAACTGTATGTGCAAGAATTTTTTTTTTATGTTTTCATGGAATTGCCCATTGGTTATTTCCTAAATATTAAAAAACACGAAGTATACTAAAGAAAAACGTCATTTTTTTCTACGTATTATGAAATGGTAAACTTTGTGATCCATTCTATGAAAAATTTACTAAATGACATATTCGTAAAAAAAATCTGCTGCAAGTGGGGGATTGCTACTGTTCAATTTTCTCATTCATATTTGATGTTTTTAACAGAGGGTAGAACTAATTTTTATTGATCAACTACTTCAAAGTCCTAAAACTAATTGATTAAGGGGGAACTGTAGTGAATGATGTTGATTTTAAAATGGAAACATGTAAAATCCAAAATTTATCGATCCCTCCCCAGAAAACACGATTTGGCGCAAATTTTCTGAAAAAACTCTTTTTGTAGGAGCATGTTTAGCCTATTTTTATATTTTTGTCTAATCTAGGACGTTACAAAGTGATTCATTGTCTACAGAAAATCAAAGTGATTATACAGAACGTTCGCAGCAGTTTTGCATAAACATATAAATTCTCCCAAACATTCGATTTTTTTTTTTTTTTTTTTTTTCAAAAATGAAAAATCTTTCTGCAAGAAATCCTTGCCGTTCTGCGACATTGTCGCTGCGTTTCTGCCAAGGGGTTGCGGAATGTTTATATATCACTGGTTCGAAATTAAAAGGACGCTTCTGCAAATCACTCTACTTTTCAGGAGAGCGCTTTTAAAGTTTTTTTTAGAAAAAAATTTTATCTTAGTGGAATCAAAGCCTATTTGGGTTTTGTTTGCGTTAAATAATTTTTTATAATTTTTACTAGTATGAATGTATTTCGTAATATTAAATCGTAAAAAAATCTATTTTTGCAGAAGTGTCGTTTTAATTTTGAACTAGCAATATGATTGTTACAAAAATGAAACCGAGGGTTAATCTTTACCCACGCCATTGTAAAACAGTCTAGAGATAGTTGACAGATATGTTTAAAGATACTTATCCTGTCTAATCCAATGTTATTAAAAACAAATCTAATATAGTTAACCCATTCGAGATCGATTGAACACCGTGTCTGGAATTGATTTCAAAGGCTATAAAACTGCCTGTACACCATGTGTGCAATAACAGTAATGTACAATTATCGGTTATTCTGAGTGAACTATTCGTCGAAATAAGATTTTTCTTGAAGTAATGAAATCTGTAAAGTATACAGGAAAAATGTACGGTGTGCAATGATCTTATTTATGTGAATAGCCTAAAAAAATCGTAGACTCGAATGGGTTAAATGGGCAGCAGTTAGCTTCCTTTCTTGATATGAATTTTCTTGCTATAAAATATAGCTTGGTAAATCTTTCATCTATACAAAGGGAAAAGGCATTCAGCATTGAAAGTTAACTTTATTCTTCCTTTTTATTCACTTTGTTAAAGAAATAGATTGAGTGCAGCAATAGGAAATTTTTAGGCTCTATAATCTGAATAAGGTTAATTTTTGATTATAAATAAGCATTTAAGTTTTTAATTAATTACCATTTTTTTTTACTTCAAAAAGGGCAGTTTTGATTACTAATTTCAACAGCAGAATATTCTTAATTATTTGAAAAGTTTCCAAAATTTTCTTGTGAAATTGTTATTTTTGCAATTTGGTAAATTAATGATTTGTCTTTAATTTACTATTTGTAATTGAAATTCTCCCCTTGCTGAAATTTTTTGTTTGTGTCTTCTGTGATTTTTATATATAATATTTCTGTATTATTTGGGGAAAAAAAAACTTAATTTTACATGTAAGTGTTTTCTAAAAAGTTAAATTTAAGCCAACTTTTTGCCATCAATTAGCTTTATTTTAGTTATGAAACTTCTTCATTTGATCATGTAATTTCTGGTACTTTTATAGAATATATATAAATAAAACAAAGTTTGTGTATTAGTTTTTGTTTGTGTATTTGTGCATGTCGTTCGCCTCTTGAAGAGACGGAATAGTTCAGAAGTACAAATTTTAATTACAGGTGCTTTGGGTCAGGTCCTCGTGCACCTTGAAGCATTTTTTATTGATTCAAATTTGTTCTTTGTTTATTCCAATTTTAGGCAAAACTTTTGATTTTGGGTTTATCTCATCGAAGAAACGTCCCATGTTTTAGATTTTTGCAGCATATTATGCCCATAAGAAACTGCACAAAAATTTTTTTTTTTTGCAGTTAGGACAAATAGAAAACGTGCAATATTCATTTACAGTAGTTTTCGAATTTTAAAGAGTCTTACCTCTGAATTTATCAGTTCAATTTGAGTGTGTTCGCTAAAATAAATTGTACTTTTGTCACCAATTAGATGATTTCTTTTAACGTAATATAAAAAAAAATGCTATTTTATCTTTATTCACTTCTTTTTATGAGCGAAACAAATTCTAAAAATTTATTTCATTTTTATAGATATTTTGTGGATTATTAGCTGCAGACGATTTTTAATTACTTTATCTTGAGGTTGATTCTTCTTTCTTTTTTGGTGATTTAATATTTATTTCTTGGATAAAAACTAGGTTATAAGGTTTTCGATATTGCTTATTTTTGATGAAATTTAAAATTTTGCCAAGTGGTAATAATTTTTTTTCTCCCCATCCAGTTAATTGTCCTCAATATATTATTTTGCACTTCGTAACTTTTCCAAACCGTGCCAGTAATCCTTATTGGTAATATTTTTCTGATTCAATTCAATATGTGATTTACACTATAGGATCATGGCGCATTTGCGTTATTCCATTGCTAGCGGTTTTGATAGATTCCATATTTTATTCAAGTGATTTATTTTCTAACATTTATTTAATTTTTGTACTGTCTATTTGGTGCCATTTTGGCAGAATTTAGTTATTTCTTTCTATCAACTTGAATTTCACACATCAAATTGGTAAAGTACTGAACATACCCTAACTTAAATGCGCATATGACATTGGAAATAATGTTTTCTTTCTTCCGTTTTTATGCGAATTTTATAAAAATGCTATTTAATTGAATTTTCAGGAAATGTTTTGATGATTTTGCAAGCAGCATTTTCAGGATTTGTAGTCTTTATTTTGATGGGGCATTTAAGATGGACTGTTGGTAATTTTAAGAATAGCAGCTCTTAAAGTCTAATGGGTATTTTAAGTCACTGACGTCATTATTCGAACAGAGACATTCATGGACCATTGTTCTTCATCTGATGGGCCTCTTTAAAGAGAATACAGCTCTTATTCTGATGGGAATTTTTAGATGGGGAGTTGTCTATATTGTAACTGCGATTTTTACGGGCTCTTGATATCATTTTGGAACAATTATCCTGGTGCATATGTGCACTTTAGTTACTGTTGCCATTACTCTAATGGGAACTTTTATGAACTGTTGTTTGTATTTTAATGTGGATTTTCACGGACTGTTATTTTCGGTCTAAAAGAAATTTTTTGAGGCTGTTGTTTTTAGTGCAATCTTGATTTTTAACGAGTTTTACTGTTTAAATGGGATTTTTAAGGACTATTGCCCTTATTCTACTGGTATTTAAGAAAATTTTTCCTTATATAATTGCAATAGAATTTTGGACATGTGCCACTTGGCCTGTGAATGATGCAATGTTATCCTGCACAATGCAGGGCATGTCTGCTAGCTTTTAATATGTACTCTTAAGCCATCAAAGCTTATGGATATGCCCCTTTATTTCGAGAAATGAACGTTAACCATGCTTTTCTTACGTGCGTAAAAACTTATTACTTTGTTATTTCAATAAGAAAATTAAGCAACATCAGCAATGTATCAATATCCACAATGGCCGTTAGCAAAATATAAAAATGTAAAGATTTTTTTTTTGAAATTGAACTTAAAATCTGAAAATTTTTAGCATTGTCCCATTAGTTGAGAAGATTATGGAATTTTTGGATCACTTCTGTATGTTACCTAAGACAATTTATGAAATTTATATTTAATGCTTATAGTTTTTAATTTATATCATTAATAAGATGAAGACAATAGATGTTATCTATAGTAAATCATAAAAATTTTGGGGAAACATTTTTTAAAAGCTATTTTAGAGATGTACTGAAGGTTTTTAACGTATAGATAGGTAGCACTGTAGAGAGTACCTATAGAATCTATAAACAATACTTATAAAATATTTAGGCAATATCAAGAATTTATGGAAAACAATGTATGGAGTGATTATGTATTCATATCAAATAGGATATTGTAGACCAGCATAAACTTAGTAGAAATAAAAAATGAATTTTTGTATTGTAAGGATTATTTTTTTAAATATTAATTTCAATTGTTGTGATCATTTAATATCTGTCGAGTAAACTCCTTAAAAAAAATTAAAAAATGAAGTAATCTCTTGGCACAGATTTGCATGGGGATTTCTAAATTTCCAACTTTTTGCATCATTCGGTTTGAAACAATAGCAATTAATATTTTCAGATTTAAATTGTTTAATGCATATTGATATTATAACTAATTATTGTAATTTGTGTGCAGATTTATACATCACCTCACTTGGCATTTCTTGGTTTGATAACAGTAGCACCAGTGGCTTTAATTGCTGTAATATTTGGAAGAATATTGAAAAGAAATTCTCGGGCTGTACAAGATGCCCTTGCTAAAGCTACTGAGGTATGATTTAAATAATAATGCATGATGGGAATTTTTAATAATTTACTTAAACATTAAGTTTTCAATAAGCTACAGTTAGTATAAGGATAATTATTTGCATTTTCTTAAGCTTGTTTTTAATTAAGCCATTTTAATCTTATTCATGTTTCAGAAAAAAGCTTATGTTTTAAGAATTGTATTTGTACCCATTGTAAATTGAAGAAATAAAACAGGACTGTCAATGTTTTTAATGCATGTCTTCAGGCCCATCATTTCAAAATTTTCCAGGTGGGGCAAAGGATATGTTTTTAATGCATATTATAGGGTATAAAAAAACAAGATACATAAAGAAAGTATTTGTTCAATGTATTTCTAAACGTTGGGGTGGGACAGTAGACCCCTCAATCACCCAACTGATGTGCCTGCATGTCTTTAAGTTTCCGAAGGGAACGGAGGGGTACAAATGATCATCATTTAGTTTTTGATAAATTTAATAAGATAAACAAAGTATAATTTCTTAAGAAAAATAAAATTTTAAAGATAAATTTGTTTTTTGAAAAGGGGATAAGTCAAAATTAAATAAAAGTATAACTGGCTGGAAAATTTCATGTAGTTAAGTGGTTTGTACCCTTAGTCTAACATTTAACATGATTGTTGTCTGTCAAAATCATTATCATGTTGTAATGTATTAATCGTTATCGTATTGTGTTTTATTGAGTTTTTGTATGGCAACAGCATAAGTGTTATTTTTCTCAGTCTTCTCGTTCTCAATGTAAATAGTAGTCGTTTTCATGTAAGTGTCCTCAGTAGTTGTAATAAATGTTCTTTAACGGTATCTACAGCCTGGATTAATAACGCCCATTATAAAGAGTAAACCCTAGCTCACATATATAAAATTGGCGACGAGGTCGGGATGCTTTATAAAAGTCAAGAAAATTCGATTGGGCCGGAAAGAAATGGCGTTATCGAAAGTAACGAAAGGCGCCAGTGAGGCAGACAGCCTTGAAGTGTCTAAGGAATCATTCTGAAGGTTTATTGTATTGTGATACCAAGACTTTGAAGTTTTTCTTGCTAATATTAAACAAGATACAAGAACTTTGAAGCTTCTTGCTAATAATCAAGATTAAAGAACATCTCGTATTTCGTTTTGTAATTATGGCTACTATCGGAACACTAGAACATTTCGTTACTACAAAACCTTTGTTATGGGACTCATACTATGAACGTATGGAATGTTATTTTGAAGCGAATAAAATTGAAAAAGAAGACCAAAAACAAGCTGTATTTTTAAGCGTATGCGGCCCTGATACGTATTTGGTTATACGGTCGTTAGTATCTCCGGACATTCCAATCAAAAAAGCTTACAAAGATTTAATTGAACTAGTAAAGAGTCATTTTTGTCCTAAACCCTCGGAAATTTTCCAAAGATATTTATTCTATCGAAGAAGACAACTCAACGAAGAATCGATTTCTTCATTTGTTTCGGAATTGAGAAGATTGGCAGAACATTGTAATTTCGGAACGTCTCTCGAGACTATGTTACGTGATAGATTGGTCTGCGGGATTAAAGACGAGAACCTGCAACGGAGACTACTATCTGAAAGTTCTCTTACGTTTTCAGATGCGCTGGATAAAGCTATCTGATATTTTTTATAGTAATGTGATATTTTTTATAGTAATAGTGTTTTTACTTTTCATTAAGATGAGAAGGGGAGGCATTGATAGGAAATGTTATTTTTTTTTAATTCTCACCACTTAATTCAAAAAGTAAAGATTAATTTCGGTAACTTACTACTTTATTTGGTTTAAGCCTTTAACATTGTAGACAGTAAAAGTCAGCTAAGTTGCGACGTACCTCCCGACTCGCAAATCTTTCTCAAACTGATTAGTTGGCTAAATCCGCCACTTGGGGGCGTTGCCGGTTTTCCCGATCGAGAATTTTCTCAAATGCACATCACGTGTCATTGACGCATGTGCGTACACGTGCTCAGCGGTATACGCAAATCACCCTCCGGTATTTAAGCGTAGTGCTCGCTTGCTTCTCTCTCTTAATCCTTTTAGAACTTCTCTTGAGACGTTCGCTCAGAGAGCGAGCGGGAAGTTGACGTTTTTACCCGGTGAGATGGACCATGTGCCTTAGAATATTTTTCTTAGGGATAGTTGTTTCTCGAGCTGCATCGACCTTGTGTGAAATGCCCGATAGTTAATTTTATTCATAAAATATAAAAATCTAGTCAACTTTATTTTATTTTTTTTTTACGAATGGCTTTAGGTAATATTTTTAACATTGTATTGTAAAGTTATTGAAATATTTTTCATAAATAAATCTCTGCTATTCTTTTAAGAATTGTATTAGCTTTGAATTATTTCTTAGCAAAAATAATGGGTCCTTTAGAAGGGATAATGGCCCATCAAGGGTTATGGGCCCAGATGCCCTTCCCTGTGCATTGTTGACTAGTACATGTATGAAAGTAAAAATCGGTGCTTCGAGTCGGGGAGGTCAGCAAAGAAATTTTTTTTGGAATAAGTAAAAGGAGGATCTGTCTTTGGGTAAAGCGTCAATACGTTGTGTGTTTATAATTGTGTATTTTTTTTATGTCAAATTTTAAAATTCTTCTCTAGCAACTTCGTCATGGCAAGTCCGTCATTCCCAATCGAAAAGTTGAATAGCACAAATTATACAGAATGGAGCACAAATATGAAATTTCTTCTAATGGAGAAGGACTGCTGGGAAATCGTCGAGGGCACGGAAAAACTTCCGGTAGTGAGCAAAGAAGCCGAAATTACCAAAAGGGATGTGAAAGAATTTATTTCCAGAAAGCGAATGGCTTTATCCTTAATTTTTCTAAATATCGAGCAGGACTTAAGAAAAATAGTTGAAAATATAGAAAACCCTTCAGAATCCTGGAAAAAGTTAAAAGAGCATTTTTATCCCGACAATCGGTGCATTCGTATGCAACTTTACGCAGAGTTAAATAATTGTAAATTGGAATCTGGCGAAAAGTTGAACTTATATGCAGCCCGCCTCAGGCGTATTTTTTGAAAAAATAAAAATCGCTCATAAGGATTTTCCCGAAGATTTTATTATATACCAGCTATTACGTAGTCTTCCTGAAGAATTTGACAATGTCGTACAAGGAATATTGTTGCGACCAGATGAAACTTTTAGATTCGATAAAATCATCGTTGATTTGATAGTCGAAGAAAATCGTCTTGAACTACACGATAGTAACCGGTGTAAAGTTGAAGTCTCGCATACCAAAAGGAAAAGAAATATAAAGTGCTACAAATGCCATAAAGGTGGTCATATAAAAAGGAACTGCCCACTCTGGAAGGATTCTTCCCATCAACGGACAACGAGGAGCCCAGAGTCTACTGACGAGAGATACAGAGGCCGACGTGGGAGTCCACAGCGAAATCCAAGTTTCTCCAAGGAGCGAGCCCGTTCCCCATCCAGTACACGATGTGAGTACCATGACTTTTTTATCTCCGAATCCAACATTAGTGAGGTAAATGAAAAACCCTCAAAATGGATCTTCGATACTGCAGCTTCACACCATTTTTGTGCTAATCGAGATTGGTTCCGAACTTTTACCCCTGTTAAAAATGTAAAAATTGCGGTCGCAATTAAAGACCAATGTTTTCCAATTGAGGGAAAGGGGGAGATAAAAGTTAGATTTGGCAATCGATCTGTTGTTTTACAAGATGTCCTGTACTCTCCACGCTTGAGAAGAAACATATTATCAGGTGCAAAATTTGACCAGGGTGGTGCAAAATTTTGGGGTGAAGGAGGTTTCGTGAGAGTTTCCGACAAAAATGACGAGTTGATTTTAAAAGCTATTTTAAGAGACGGTGTTTATGTTACAGATTCTGTTAAGTCTAGTCAGCTCCCTTTAAATTGTAGTCAAGTTGTTATAAATTCTAGTCATATAAATAATGAAACTCCAGTGAGAAATAATCAAATGGATGATTTGAAACTTTGGCACAAACGCCTGGCTCACGTTAACGTTAAAAGTATTAAGAAAACTAGTGATCTAGGAAGCGTTAACGGCTTGCCTAAATTTAAAAATTCAAATATATTTTGTGACGACTGTAAAATATCAAAATTTAAAAGAGTCAGTTTCAAATCATTACACGGTATAAGATCAAAGTACCCGCTCCAACTTCTTCATGCAGACGTTTGGGGTCCTTGCAACATTGAAGGAAGGAACGGGGAAAAATATTATTTATCTATAATAGATGATTTTTCACGGAGATGTTCATTATACCCATTTAAAAATAAAAGCCAAGTCTCTGAGATCTTTAAGCAACATATTTTACGATCGGAGAGGTTTCTTGGCAGAAAAGTAAAATGTATTAGAACTGACAACGGGACAGAATTTGTAAATAGAGATTTTGATAATTTTTGTAATAATCATGGGATAAAACATGAATTAACGAATGTATATTCTCCTGAGATGAACGGAGTTGCCGAAAATCTTAATCGCACCGTTGCTGATTGCATCAGAGTTTTAATAAAAGAAAGTGGTTTACCAAAGAAATTTTGGCCAGATGCCGTATTGTATTTTGCTTATACATGGAATCGGGTCTGCCATAGTAACTTGGATAAAACCCCATTTGAATTATATGGAGGCAATAAACCGTCAGTAAAACATCTGAGACCTTTCGGTACTATAGTTTTTGCAGGAATTCCCCGCCAACGTAGATATAAATTAGATGCTAAAGCACAAAAAGGCGTTTTGGTGGGATACGCATTTAAGACAAAAGGCTATTGTATCTGGATACCAGAAACGGGAAAAATTTTGGAAACCATCAATGTTTCATTTAAAGAAAATTATTTTTATAAGGATGATTTCAATAGTATACCCGATAGTAATGTTATAAATTGGTCTCTAACAACCCCCAATAATTCTGAGCAGGAAAGTGATTCGGATTACGAAGAAGCGAGGGAGAATCAGAAACCTGAAACTTCGGACGATTCTTGTAAGGAATCGACTTCTGAGATAGAATCAAATTCAGAGGGGGAATCTTCTGATGAAGATAGTAGTTTTAAGACTAAAAGGGATACTATATGGTTCAGAAAGGTAGTTCCAAGACCGGATGGATCACGTAACGATATCTATTATTTTGAAAAAGGTCACACCATCCGTTTAAGAAGCCTAAATGATGTAGAACAATATTGTAAAAATAAGAATATATCCTATGATCCTCAAATTTTTTCTTTTAGTGGACGGGATACTTTTCAAGGGGAAATTCCAAGTAATTCTGTTAGTTCAAGTGTTAGCGAGTCCTGACTAGACCGCGAAATTAAAGTGCCTAATTCTTATAAACAATCCTTAAAATCTACAGAACGGGAGGAATGGCGTAAAGCAATGGAATCAGAGATTGCAATTATGCAGGAAAGGAATGTTTGGACTTTAGCCAAATTACCGGCAAATGCTAATCCAGTAGGATGTCGGTGGGTTTATACATTAAAGAAAAACGAAAAAGGGGAAATTGTCAGATTTAAAGCTAGACTTTGTGCTCAAGGGTTCTCTCAAGTAAAAGGATTAAATTTTGAGGAGACCTTCAGCCCTGTTGTAAATTTCAGTGTTATTCGTTTTTTCTTTTCATTATTAGTTGTGTGTCATAAATGGTTAAATGTTCAATGTGATGTTAAAAATGCTTACCTGTATGCTCCTATAGATGATCAAATATTTATGTGCCAACCCCCAGGTTTTATAGAAAATGGAAAAGAGAAATTATATTGTAAATTAAATAAGGCAATTTATGGCTTACATCAAAGTGGCCGCTTGTGGTTTTATGAAATTAACAGTGTATTAATTCAGTTAGGTTTTAAAAAGTTTTCAAGTTGCAATTGTGTTTATTTTAATTCTAACGTAATTTTATTGTTATATGTTGATGCCATTGTAATTTTTGGAAGAAAGGATTCGGACATTAGTAATGCTTTAAAATTATTGAATGAACAATTTGACTTAAAAGTATTGGGAAAGACGCAAAAAATACTTGGCGTAGAATTCGGCGAGGACGAAAAGGGCCTACACTTGCATCAGACTTCTTACATAGAAGAAGTATGTGAGAGATATAAAAATTTTCGTATTCCCAATGCATCTTTACCTATTAGTAAGGGAATTGTTTATTCTAAATTAAATTGTCCGAAAACCGATGAAGAAATTAAAGAAATGTCAAACATACCGTATAGAAATTTGTTAGGATGTTTAACTTTTATTGCAAATCGAACCAGACCTGACATATCATATGCAGTTAACATCTTTAGTCAATTCCAGAACAATCCAGGACTTGTTCATTGGAATGGACTGTTAAAATTATTAGGCTACGTTCATCAAAGTAAAGATTTAAAACTTTTTCTAAATTGCAATAAAGTTCAAATTATCGCGTTCACTGATTCCGATTACGCGGCAAATCGTGATGACCGAACTTCAATCGGAGGTCAGCTAATTTTGCTTGATAATTCACCCATTGAGTGGCGAACCTTTAAAGAAAAGAGTGTAAGTTTGTCCACCATAGAAGCCGAATTTATCGCAATGACTGAAGCCGTGAAGGAGTTAATATGGTTCGACAGAATTTTGGACGAATGCTTTGAAAATAAAATGATAAATAGATCTAAAGCTAAATCTTTACTTTTTGCTGATAATCAAGCTTCAATTGAATTTATAAAGTCGCCATTAGAAAACCACCGAAGCAAGCATATTGATGTTAAACTTTTTTTCATTAGAGATTTAGTGTATAAAAATATTTTTAATATTAGACATGTTTCTAGTAAAGATAATTTGTCGGATATTTTCACGAAACCGCCGACCCAAGCCGAATTAGAGAAATTTGTTGAAAATTTTTTTAAATAAGTGCAATATAATATCAATTTTTGTATGAATGTTCTAAGTACTTGTTTTTACATCAGTCAGTTTATTTTACTTTTATACAAGGTTTAATATAAATTGTTATGAGAAATTTTTATGATTGAATTTAAAAGTAAAATTGTTATTATAAACGTAAAAGTATATTAAGTGTAAATAACTGATGTATAAATTTTTTTTTATGGAATTGTGTATAATATGCTGATTTGAACTGTTACTTGTAGTATTTATTATTGTATTACAGATTAAATGTGATTATCTACATTCATTCCCTGGGACTTTATGGATTTGAAATTAGTGACTCTAATTCGATATTTGGACTTGGAAGTGCTACTGATGTGATCATGTTGCTGTTTGTGATCATCAAGTGCTCATATTTTTCAATATATTAGAAATGTTAATGGGTGTTTCTGTATTTTTACCCATTGAAAGAAAAATACTGGTGTTAATATTAACAAGTTTCACTTTTTTGTAAAAGGAATTTAACATATGTTAAAGCCTAAAGCCATGTGATATTTTTTATAGTAATAGTGTTTTTACTTTTCATTAAGATGATGAGAAGGGGAGGCATTGATAGGAAATGTTATTTTTTTTTAATTCTCACCACTTAATTCAAAAAGTAAAGATTAATTTCGGTAACTTACTACTTTATTTGGTTTAAGCCTTTAACATTGTAGACAGTAAAAGTCAGCTAAGTTGCGACGTACCTCCCGACTCGCAAATCTTTCTCAAACTGATTAGTTGGCTAAATCCGCCACTTGGGGGCGTTGCCGGTTTTCCCGATCGAGAATTTTCTCAAATGCACATCACGTGTCATCGACGCATGTGCGTACACGTGCTCAGCGGTATACGCAAATCACCCTCCGGTATTTAAGCGTAGTGCTCGCTTGCTTCTCTCTCTTAATCCTTTTAGAACTTCTCTTGAGACGTTCGCTCAGAGAGCGAGCGGGAAGTTGCCGTTTTTACCCGGTGAGATGGACCATGTGCCTTAGAATATTTTTCTTAGGGATAGTTGTTTCTCGAGCTGCATCGACCTTGTGTGAAATGCCCGATAGTTAATTTTATTCATAAAATATAAAAATCTAGTCAACTTTATTTTATTTTTTTTTTACGAATGGCTTTAGGTAATATTTTTAACATTGTATTGTAAAGTTATTGAAATATTTTTCATAAATAAATCTCTGCTATTCTTTTAAGAATTGTATTAGCTTTGAATTATTTCTTAGCAAAAATAATGGGTCCTTTAGAAGGGATAATGGCCCATCACTATCGCAGCAGAAACAGCCAGCAAGAATGTCAAAGAAATCAGAAGTTCCGATTCCTTATCTGTGAGACCCGTACATGCTAGGGCAAGTAATTCAGTGCAAAAGTGGCATCAGAAAAGTAATAAAAATAAAGAATCATCAAAATCAAAGAATTGTTCTGGATGTGGGGGTTTTCATTCAAGAGCGCAGTGCAAATTTAGGGAAGCTGAATGTTACGTTTGTAAGAAGAAGGGTCATATCGCCAAGGTATGTAGAAATAAACCTCTTCCAAATAATAGAAATGTAGTTAAGAAAAATTGGATCAATAATTCCGCAAATTTAATTGACACTGTTCCTGAGCTTGAAAATCTTCCTTTAAAGTATTTATGTGTAAATAATGTGAATCATTCAAGATTAAAAGCTACTGTTTTTATAAATGACTCTCCGGTTCTAATGGAAGTCGATTCAGGTGCAAAGGTTACTATTATCGATAATTGTACATTTAAAGAATTATTTCCTACTCGTGCTCCCAAGTTAGAAAAATGTCCGTATGAAATCAGAGATTATAATAAGAATTTGGTTAATATCTTAGGACAATGTGATGTTAATGTTGAGTATTCATCTTTCAAAGGGACTCTGCCTATTTTGGTTGCAAGGGAGACAAGAGCAAGTTTACTAGGATCAAATTGGTTCGAACCGCTAAGAATAGGATTGACAGGTGTGCATTCCATCAGCGAAGTAAACCTCGACAGCGTTGTTAAAGAATTTTCAGACGTCTTCAAGGAAGAATTAGGAACTTTTAAAGGTGCTCCAATATCGCTTAAACTAGACCCGAAAATTCTCCCTATTCAGCTCAAGGCAAGACAAGTGCTGTTTGCTCTAAAGCCAAAAATTTAGAAGGAATTGCAACGATTGCAAGAACAAGGTGCAATTGAGCCTGTGGATTACTCGGACCGGATAACTCCAGTTGTTCCTATTCTTAAATCGAACGGAGAAATTCGTCTCTGCGGTGATTACAAATGTACCTTAAACGAAGTGTTGGGAGTTTGGTCGTCGAATAAGTGGACTGTATATTTTTAAATTACTTTTTTTATTTGACATAAAAACACAATAATCACACAACATAAATAATCAATGATAATTTCCACCGCTTGCAACGGGTGGATTTGGGTTGAGATAAGTGCTGAAGCATTGGTGTCCAGCAGCGTTCTGAGAGTCCTTTCAATAAAACTCGCTAGAGGGAGCTTTATGTCTTTCCAGAACGGAACATGCCGCCCGGGGATGAAATATGTAATATTATATGAAATATTTTATCAATAATTATAAACAAAATAGTAGAAAATTATGACACTTGACAATACAATGCAAACTAATTAACATACAATCACAAAGTAAAAAATATGAATAAAATACAAATACAATACTGAATATATTACAGTTTCAATTTACTTCATTATCCTTAATTGGTAATAAACAAAGTTTTCTAATACTGCGTAAAAATATGCCTGAAGCAGTTTTTAGCTTGCGTGCCCGGATGTTACCATCCTTACCAGGAATTATTTCCATAATCCGGCCAAGAGCCCATTTACAGGGTGGAAGATTGTCTTCCTTTACCAATACTAGAGCTCCTATCTTAACATTTTCCCCTTTAAACTGCCATTTGCCGCGCTGCTGCAAATGATTTAGATAGTCAATAGACCAACGTTTCCAAATACATTGTACATATTTGGTAATACGTTGCCAATGGGATAATCTATTGTCAGAAATATTTGTAACATTAGGTTCGGGAATTCCGCTGATTGGGCGGCCAATTAAAAAGCGTCCCGGAGTTAAAACCTCAAATTCGTTTACATTATCCGATAGAGGAAATAAAGGACGGGAATTTAAGATCCCTTCGATTTGAATTACAATAGTTTCAAAATCCTCTAGGGTGATTTTAATGTTACCCAATGTTCTGTGCAAGTGATGTTTGAAGGATTTTACTCCTGCTTCCCATAGACCACCAAAATTAGGAGATCGAGGGGGAATAAATTTAAATGTTATGAATTCATGAGCCAAAAAGTTTGCTAACTCCTCAGTTGGAACCTTCAATAATTTTTTGAACTGATTTAATGCTGCAGCAGCACCCTTAAAATTTGTGGCATTGTCAGAAGTTAGAGTATTTATTTTGCCTCTCCTAGCGCAAAATCGTTTAAGTGTGGCGATAAATGCAGCAGCGGATAAGTCACTTACTATCTCTAAATGAATTGCCTTTGTTGACATGCATATAAATATGGCCACATAAATCTTTAAGTAAACTCCCTTTTTCTGATTTTTGTATTTTATGTGAAAAGGGCCACAAAAATCTACACCTGAATTCAGAAAGGTGCGATTAGGTGTCACACGTTCCGAGGGAAGGCTTCCCATTAGCTGGTTAATTTCTTTAGGTTTTTGCTTGAAGCATGTGATACAGGTATGCACTATTTTTCGGGCAATGCTCTTAGCTTTAACAGGCCAATAATGCATACGAACCTGATTAACCAACCCTTGAGCACCTACGTGTAAATACTTTTTATGAAAGTACTCAAAAATTAGTTCGTAAGCTTGTGATCACTAGGTAAAATCAATGGGTGTTTGGCATCAAAAGGCAATTTGGAATTATTCAGCCTACCCCCTACACGCAGTAAAGAATTTCTATCCAAAAATGGATCTAAAGATTTTAACTTACTTGATGATGGAACATTTTGTCCCCTTTTGAGAGCAGATATTTCACAAGAAAACTTACTTCCTTGAGCTTCTTTCACCAAAATTTCCTCACTAAATTTTAATTCTTTGGAAGTTAAAAATGTACTCTTTGTCCCTTTATTAAGGGTATTATTAATGAATCTGAAAATAAAACTACATATACAAATTAATTTCATAAAATTGTTAGTACAATTAAATATTTTATCCCAAAAGTCACTGGCCTGAGAGATAATTAAACTGGTATCTGCTTTCAGCTCTAGTTCATAATCAAGGTCAGTGCATACAGGAAGTTCCTTAGGGAATGAAATTTCTTGCTTTAAAAAGTCTGGACCCCACCACCATAAGTCATTGTTAACTAGATCCTTGACATAAGCACTTCTGGAAATAATATCGGACTGATTGTTCTTGGAGGATACATGGTTCCAATAGCAATTATCAGAAAAAGACTTTATCTCTGTCACCCTGTTAGCAACGAAAGTCTTTAGCTTATGAGGAGGCGTATTAATCCAAGAAAGCACAATGGAGGAGTCTGTCCATAAAAATATATTATCAAAGCGTAACTGCAGAGTTGGGAGAAGTCTTTTGACTAGTCTGGCTAACAGTAAAGCGGCAGATAATTCCAATCTAGGAATGGTGACTGGCTTTAGAGGGGCAACTCTAGACTTGTTGCACAGAAGTCTCAAATTAAACTTTCCAGTCTTTGAAATGCATCTTAAATATAACGCTGCTCCATATGCCTTGCCAGAAGCGTCTGAGAATCCATGCAGCTCTAACTTATGAATATTGTCAGCCAATACATATCTTGGAATAACAAGGTCGTTTACTTCCGTTAAATTAAACAAAAATTGTTGCCACTCTTGAAGAGAGTTTGGAGGTAACTGTTCATTCCAGTCAAGTTTTAAATGCCATAAAAATTGCATGAATAATTTCGCTTTCGTGAGAACAGGGCCAATTAGACCTAAAGGGTCATAAATTTTGGCAATTTCAGATAAGACCTCTCTTTTAGAATACGTGTCCTTGGGATTGATATTAATTTTGAAAACAAAATTATCAGTCAGTGGTTTCCAGAGCATACCCAAAGCCTTTACAGCTACTTGTTGTAATTGTGAATCCTCGTTAAAAGTGTATTCAGATATATCTGTATCTTGCATTAATTCCGGATGATTTGATACCCATTTATGTAGCTCCATGCCCCCTGTTTGTAAAATTTGGATCAATTAAGATTGTAATTCTCGAGCCTTTTCTATGGTGGGCGCACCTGACAAACAATCATCCATGTGCACATCTGTGCATATAACTTCTGCTGCTAAAGGGAAAAGAATATTTTCATCTTCAGCAAGAGCCTTCAGGCAACGCGTTGCTAGAAACGGTGCACAGACTGTGCCGTATGTCACAGTACATAAATCAAATATTTTGATCGGAGCATCTTTACTCGGTTTCCAAACAATTTTTTGAAAATCTCTTTGAGAAGGATCAACAATTATTTGCCTATACATCTTCTTTATATCAGCACAAAAGGCATATTTGTGTTTTCGAAATCTAGCTACAATTGAAAATAGGGCTTGTTGAATTGTACCCCCGTTTAACAAAACAGAGTTAAGAGAATGGCCGGTTGATGTGCTTGCACTTGCGTTAAACACAACCCGGAGCGGAGTAGAAATCTTTTCTGGTTTGTACACCGCATGATGGGGAATAAAATAAGAAACATTTTCCGTGTTTTGAGTCTTAGCTTCAGTCATATGACCCAAATGTTCATATTCTTCCATAAATTCTCTGTATAAATTGGCCATAGTCTTATTTTTGTCTAACCTGGCCCACAAGCTATTTAGTCTCTTAACTGCATTTTCTTTAGAAGAGCCTAATAATAATTCTGCCTTAGGTTTCATTGGTAGTTGCACTATAAACCTCCCAGTCTTATCGCGTTTATACGTGCTTCTAAAGTGTTCTTCACAAAATAATTCTTCCTCCCCCTTAATGAATTCTTTGTTATCCCCAGGTAATGATTCAATCTCAAAAAATCTAAGAGTATTATCTAAAATTGTTTCATTCAATAAACAACAATAATTATGTGTATTATTTTGGGGCAATGATCCCGTAACAATATATCCAAAGTCTGTATTTTGTAAAATACACTTTCCATTTGCAAGACGAATTTGTTCACCCCTTAAAATATTAAAAAATAATTCGCTGCCTATTAAAGCATCTACTTCTGAAGGGACATGAAAATTACTGTCTGCTAAGTCAATATAACTAGGGATAGATAAATTAGAAATGTCTAATTTAGTAGCAGGGACATAACTAGTAATTCTTGGAAGAACAGAAAATTCTATACTTTGTGAAAATGTTCCAAATTTATTAAATATTTTTGCATTTAAAATGCATTTTATTTGTTGAGCTGAGCCATTAATTCCTGAAATACTACCCTTGAAAGGCTTCGTCGGTAAATTCAGTTTATTACAAGCATTCTGACTAATCGCATTTATTGTTGATCCGTTATCTAAAATACATCGTAATTCAATTTTATTTCCATTGGAATCTCTGATCAAGATAGAAGCTGTATTCAACAAAATGCAATCTTTTTTATTAATCAAAAGACTAGTACGATTCGTCGCAGACCAGACGGAGTTGGCGCCAGTACTTTGTTTTGCAAATCAGAAGTAACAGGATGAGTTTCTTTTGATGAATCATCTTCATTATTTGGGTTTTTCGCGGAGCTGTTTATTTCGCAAAGCAATGAATTATGACCTGCTTGACGGCATATGCGGCAATTAAACTTTGAATTACAGGCTCCTGTGTGAAATCGAATACAATTTTTGCACAACTTATTTTTATTAACAAAATCTTTTCTGCTATTAATGCTCATATTTTGAAAAGTAAAGCACCTAAACAAAGGATGATGGAGTTTACACAGAATACATGGCTTTGCGTTGTTATTTTTATTAGAGTTAACAATTAAAGCTTTAGATTTATTTATTGTGTAATTGGATGGGGAATTCTTTTGTTTAGTTTGAATTGGAGCATATGTTCGTGACATACTCTCTAACACAACACAGCGTTTTTCCAAGAACGATATTACGAAAACGAAAGTTGGAACATTTGTTGTTTGTATAGCTAATTCAAATTGTTTTACAGTCTCTTTATCCAATTTCTGGAGAATGATATTTATGAACACAGCTTCTGATAAATTGTTTTGATTATATTCTAATATGTTTAAAGCACGAATATTTTTATTGATACAGTCAATAAAACTGCGTAATTCTTTAGGCGATTCATGCTGAATTTTCTTATAATTAAGAATTGCGGAAATATGAGAATCAACCAAGATCCTTTTATTTTCATATCTATGTATCAGTGCTTGAAATAAAGAATCAAATGTGTCATCAGATGACTCTAATTGCTTACAGTCTCCTTTTAAAGAAGCCTTCAAATAAAATAACTTTTGAGACTCATCTAATTGGTCATTTTTAATAATTAAATTTGTAAATTGAGTTTTAAAGTTAGCAAAATCACAATAAGCTCCCGTAAATGAAGGAAGTGGAATTTCTGGTAAACGTACTTTCGCTTTCACTTCATATGGAGCTTCATTAATAACAGATGAACTTGATTCAGCTTTTAAAGAGGTTAATAAAAGCTTAAGGCTTACCTCTATTTCTTCGAGACGATCATTGGCACTATCTATATCTGTCTCAATTTCTTTAAGCTGTTCGGCCTTAACATCTGGAAGATCAAAATATTGATCTCGAATTTCCTCCAATTTATTTTGAAGGTTTTCCGTCTTCTTCAACTTTACTTCAAGTATGCTGACATTAGTAGCTTTATCCTCTGCCAGGAATTGTTCTAACCGCGTTATGGCGCCTTTCACGGTGCCCTTTGATCTGTTTAACTTTTCCATAAGAGCACTCCGGCGCTGCTGACCATAAAATGTTAGGAGTTTGGTCGTCGAATTAGTGGACTATATTTTTAAATTACTTTTTTTATTTGACATAAAAACACAATAATCACACAACATAAATAATCAATGATAATTGCCACCGCTTGCAACGGGTGGATTTCTGTTGAGATAAGTGCTGAAGCATTGGTGTCCAGCAGCGTTCTGAGAGTCCTTTCAATAAAACTCTCTAGAGGGAGCTTTATGTCTTTCCGGAACGGAACACAAAGCTTTAGGTCAATATCCTTATCCAGTTCCTGCTGTAAATCAAGTGCTAGCTGAACTAGCAGGTAGTCGTTTTTTTCTAAACTTGATCTTTCGCAAGCTTACTTACAAATAACTGTAGATGAAAACAGTGCAATGGCTCAAACTATTGTTACTCATAAAGGAGCATTTAAATGCAAGAGACTTCAGTTTGGAATATCTTCCGCTCCAGGCATTTTTCAACAATTCATCGAAAGATTGTTATCCAGTATCACAGGAGTACTGCCTTATTTTGATGTTGTTTTAATCAAGGGCTCCTCCTTAGAAGAACTCACTGATCGATTCAGACAAGTCTTGAAGAAATTTTCAGAATCAGGTTTGCGGCTTAACAAAGAAAAGTGCATTATTGGTGCTTCAAGTATTCAGTACTTGGGATTTCATATAGATCAACATGGAATCAAACCAACCAAAGAAAAAGTAGAAGCTATTCATAATGCACCAACTCCTAAATCCAAAGAAGAACTCCAGGCATTTTTAGGACTCTTGAACTTTTATCACGTATTTCTAAAAAAATAAAGCAAATATAGCCGAACCGCTTCATCGTCTCTTAGACAAAGGTATACCATGGAGTTGGACAAAAACTCATCAGTCTGCTTTTGAAAGGGTAAAAAGCCTCTTATCAGCAGAAACCCTACTTACTCATTTTGACGAGAAGAAGCCTATCATACTAACTTGTGATGCAGCAGAATTTGGAATTGGTGCAGTGTTAAGTCATCGACTTGAAGAAGGAGTTGAAGCTCCAATTGCCTATTATTCTAGGACTCTGAACAAAACTGAACGTCGATACGCTCAGATCGACAAGGAAGCCTTAGCAATCATCCAAAGCGTAAAAAAGTTTCATAATTATGTATTTGGCCATAAAATTGAAATTCGTAGTGATCAAAAACCATTGTTAGGACTTTTAGCTCCAAATAAGCCCATACCTAACATGCTATCTCCAAGAATGCAAAGATGGTCAATCATGTTAAGCTCTTATGACTATAATTTGGTTTATAAACCAGGAAAAGAAATCACTAATGCCGACGGTCTTAGTCGTCTTCCACAGCCACTGACAGTAAATGAAGAAACTCCTCCTAACGAAATTTTGTTATTGGAAGCTCTGAAGAAACCGCTCTTAAAATCGGCTGATTTGGCCCGTCTGACAGCTCAAGATCCCATTCTATCGCGAGTTCTCAACTGGGCATGGAGGGGATGGCCTGTAGAAAAGCAAGCTAAGGAGTTTGAACCGTTCAACATAAGGAAACTAGAACTGTCCGTCCATAAAGGTTGCCTACTATGGGGCTCAAGAGTGATTATTCCTAAAAGAGCTCAAGCTGACATATTAGAAATTCTGCATAATACTCATCAAGGTATTGTTAGAACAAAAGCTCTCGCTCGTAGCTATGTCTGGTGGCCAGGCATTGACAAGGAAGTGGAAAGAGTAGTCAACTCATGTGAAATTTGTCAACAAACTCGGAAATCACCACCAAAGGTTTTTATCCCATGGGAAAACACAAAGAAGCCGTGGTCTCGAATTCATATCGACCATGCTGGTCCTTTTCAGAATTCTTTGTTTCTTATCGTAGTCGACTCATATTCTAAGTGGTTAGAAGTATTTAAAGTTCCTTCTACGGATTCGTCAGCAACCATCAATGTATTAAGAAAGTTATTCGCCACTCATGGAATACCTGACATATTGGTCTCGGATAATGGTTCATCCTTCACGTCAGCTGTATTTCAAGATTTTTTGCAAAGAAATGGTATTAAGTTCATTCCTACTGCTCCTCAACATCCATCTTCAAATGCATAAGTAGAACGCATGGTACAGACTACTAAGAATTCCCTGAAGAGGATTATTTCTGGAAACTGGGAATATAGACTTGCAGCATTCTTAATGGCAAAACATACAATTCCGAGTTCCTCTACAGGAATGTCTCCTGCTGAATTACTAATGAATCGGAAATTGAAAACCTGTTTAGACAAATTGCATCCTGATTTATCAGAAGAAATTAACATAAAAATGGATGGTGACAATCTGAATAATCGCAGAAAGATAAGAATGTTTGCTCCTCTCGATAATGTGTATGCATTAGGATTTCCTCCACATAAGAAATGGGTTCCTGCTACAGTTACGGAAGTCTTGGGTTTGACCAATTACGTAGTACAAACAAATGATGGTCTTGTGTGGAGAAGACACGTTGATCAACTGAGAAGTCGTGTTCCAGGAGTCACAGATGTGACTGATGATCCCGAAGAGATCAGCCCAACAATTCCACAACAATCCGAATTGTCTGCTCAGTCTTCAAGTGTACCACAAAAGCCACCGCAATCTTTAAAGGAGTCTTCATCTGTGGATGAGGCTGCAAGTAGTCCATCGTCTTCAACAGAAGATGATGTTCATGTTCCTGATCCAGATGATGTGAGTGAACCTCAACAGAGCTCGCCTTCTCCAAGGCCTGTCAGAAACAGGCGTCCACCGAGTTGGTTAAAGGACTATAAAACTTAGGGGGGAGGGATGTAATGTATTAATTGTTATCGTATTGTGTTTTATTGAGTTTTTGTATGGCAACAGCATAAGTGTTATTTTTCTCAGTCTTCTCGTTCTCAATGTAAATAGTAGTCGTTTTCATGTAAGTGTCCTCAGTAGTTGTAATAAATGTTCTTTAACGGTATCTACAGCCTGGATTAATGATGCCCATTATAAAGAGTAAACCCTAGCTCACATATATAAAACATGTCCAGAAATACATTTAATATTTGCTGAAAATATAAGTCCTCTTATATTAAGCAGCTGTTATCAAACAAAGAGTAAAATGTTGATGTTATTTTTACCACAAATATCCATTAAGATAATTTGTATTTCTTTTTTTTTTTTTTTTGCTCGGGTAAATTTTCTTTTTCTGTATGTAATGTTTTTTAAACACGGTCGGCCACTTTGCCATTATTGGGGTAAATAGTTGCCACAAAAGAATTTTGTCACGCCTAATGTGGTTATACGAGGTCAGAAAATGTAAAGGTCGCTGCTGAACACTGTTCTAGTTCAACTAGTTTTTTAAATATATATAAGGAAGACATTCCTTGCTTATATCCTTTTGTAGATAGACATATAAAATATGCATTATTTCCAAAAAGAAATGCTGCTCTGAATGAAATATGTGGTCTGATGCAAACTAAATGTTTGTCATCAACCACATATTCATAAGTGCATACGCAGATCATTTTTATAAGAAAAATTGATGGCTTTGTCTCTGTTTGTGAGTGAAGGATGTCAAGCAACATTTTTCTGAGATAGAGCAATATTAGTGTTTAACTTTTTAAACTAGACAAACCATTTTATTTTTTAAGTCATGAACTCTGATAATATTTTGTTTCTAAGGCAAGTGGTAATAAAATTTAAGCATCATAAGTGGTTGGTAACAAAGTTGCAGAGTTGCAAAGGTAGCAAAGTTGCCGAGACTAGATGGTAAGGAAAGAAAAAAAAGCATTTCATAACTTATCAGTTGTAAAAGTTTTTTTTAAAATACTTGCTTTATTACAACTTTTATATGCATTAATGGAATTCTTACATGTATGTATGTATATCTTGCTTTTTACAAATTTTGAAATATTCCAAATGTTAGGTTATGAATCTATAGAAAATTCATTTTAACAGGTAGAAGGTTTCCGTCCAGTTCTAGTAAAACGTTAGTTCCATGCATCACTTGCATAAGTAACAATTATTGTACCAAAAAAAAAAAAATTCTACAGCAGTTTCACTAGTTTGAATCTGTAATTTATTGCTTTTACATTGTATTACGGTAGTAATATTTTGTACTAGTTCGATTCTACGATTCATGTTATCCCATGAATATGTTCTTCAATCAAAATGTGGCTCATGCTACATTGAAGAGGAAGTTCATTTTGTACCATGTGTAGAAATATGAACTTCCTCCTTTTGTATATGTTTATTAAAATAATTTTTATTAAAAAAAAACAGAACAGACTTCAAATTATAAATTGCGCTAAAAAGTGAAAAATAAATTCATTCTTTAAACAACATCGATGGGACTTTTAAACATAGTTTTAGAAGTCGGTACAAAATTAGGAAAGATAAAATCTTTTGTAATCATGAATCCCAATTACAAATATATATATATTCGCAGAATTAGCCACAGCTCCAATATGAAGTAGCAAATGGTATAATGGTCATTAGACTCATAATTTTGCACCGACTTCTAAAACTATGTTTAAAAGTCCCATCGATGTTGTTTAAAGAATGAATTTATTTTTCACTTTTAGGCGCAATTTATAATTTGAAGTCGGTTCTGTTTTTTTTAATAAAAATTATTTTATTCTTTTTAGTGTAAATACATTTTTTATATTAATACTCTATTTTTTTAAAAAAATCCATATCAAAGGGCAAAACTTCTTTGAATTAATGGCACTCAGGGTTCACACTGTGGAAAAATAAAAGGTGGGATTTTCCTCCTTGACCAAAATTTTAAGTGGGATTTTTAAAGTTTAAGCCCAAAAAAAATTTTTTTTTTGAGTGGGATTTCAAAAAATATTGCGGGAATCGCGCGATCACGTGGCCTAACGCGAACCCTGGCACTAAAAACTATTGCATGATAAATTCCCTTTTGAAGTTGATTTTAGCAAACAAATTGATTGGATTAATTTTTGCCACAGAAAAGCCTTCAGTCAAACTCTTGCTGTAATTTCTTTTAATACTATAGCCCATGACAACAAATGTGTTTTTAACAATGACTTTTATATTTATTAATAGATTTCCCAACAAAGAAAAATCAATCCAAGCCTTTCCAATTAAAATAAAAAATAGTTATTTTTCACCCGTAAACGTTTTTCTAAAAAAACAAATGTAGTCAAATTGATTTGCAATATTTGAGTTAGACGACCCTCTATCGATTAATGAAAAAACGAAAAAAATACTACATTTCTGCCCATAACTATTTTTCTAATTATCGAATATGGTCAAACGAAAGTACGGGACCTATGGGAAACCACCCTCGATCGAATAAAAAAAAAATCATGAAAATCAGTTCATCCGGTGAGAAGTTATGAGTGGACAAACAAACAAACAAAAAAAAAAAAAAAACGACATACATACAATACGAATGTATAACCTCCTGCCTTTGTGAAGTCGGTTAAAAATGTTTTTCAAAATAATAGATTCCAAAAAAAAAAAAAAAAAAACCTCTCCTATAACCAACTAGCATTTTTTAACCAAGTTTTCCACCATTTTCTTAAAGAACCCAGCATGGTCCTGCATAGCCTGCTATTGAGAATAATTGGTAGATTGTGGTTATTATTTGAGTTAATTAATGCTCGTTCATTGTTTTTTTCTTCTCAAAATATTGGTGTACCCTTTCAATTACATGACATCTAGAATTAAAAAAGAAAGCTTTTTTTCAGTATGTCAGCCTTTGTATTATAACAAAAAATTGTCTCTTAATATATTTTTAAATGGTTTTAAAAAAATTAATGTGAGCTTTTTTTGTATTGCTTAAGAAATTGTGAAACATTCTTTATGTCTTGAGTTAATGCTCCAAGGAGAGTATATTTTTCAAATGCACATTTTGGTTACTTTCAGTTTAAGTTGTTTACTTTTTCAATAGATTTTTATTATTTTATTTTTATTTTAGGTTGCAGAGGAACGGATCGGAAATATTCGTACTGTTCAAGCCTTTACTAAAATTTGTGAAGAAATTTCATTGTATAATGCTAAATTAATCAATGTGTTAAATTTTGCTTCAACAGAGGCAAAAGCTCGAGCAGTTTTCTTTGGTTTTGTAAGTGTATTAACAGTATTCAATATTGTAGAAAGTAATAAATAACATTGCATTATACTTTCTATAAAAAGTGTATTTCAACAACTATTGAGTGTTTACTTCATTCTAAATGTAAACTTGTGAGGAATTGTCCTCAATTTATCTTTTGAAAATTCATCCGATTGACTTCAAGTTTAATGGACACAAACTTCAATATTTTGTATCCTCCTTTCTGTTACAGAAAGAATGCTATATGTGGTTTATCATTTCCCCCTCTCCATTAGGAAAGTAATTCTTCATGCAAGATGCTTTCTTGTACATTTTGTTTTAATGCCGTCATGATGATATACCTAGGTTAATTGATACTTATACAAATACAAAAGTGACGACCAGCAACAGGCTCAGGGCCCAGCTAGACTGGCCCTAGTCAATTTAGCAGTCCCCAATGAACATCAAGAGCTTTCTTAAAAGTTTTTACCCCACTGCAATTAACAGTCGCTTCTGGTAAACTATTCCAACTGCCTACAATCCTATTGAAGTAGTAATTTTTCCTTTCAAGATTAGCCTCAGATTTGAAAAGCTTAAAACATGACCTCTGGTTCTACTTTCAGCACACAGTTGTAGTCCATCAACATTTCCCATTTTAATGAATTTAAACAACTAAATCATGTCCCCTCTGACCCTCCTTTGCTCAAGACTATACATATTGAGCCTTTTAAGCCTAACCTCATAATCTAAGTCTGAAAGACCACTTACCAATCTTGTAGCCCTCCTTTGAATCCTTTCCAATAAGGTAATATCCTTTTTTAGGTACGGAGACCAAAACTGAACAGCATACTCCAAATGAGGTCTTACCAAACTTCTGTATAATGGCAATACAACTTCCTTAGACCTGTTCGAAATAGCCTTATTGATAAACCCAAGCATCCTGTTAGCTTTGTTACTTACTATGCTACACTGCTGACTGGACTTGAAGATGTGACTAATCAATACTCCTAGATCAACAACTGTTTCTGCTTCCCTTATGACGGAACCTTGTAAATAATAGGTTGCATGTTTATTCCCATGACCAAAATGAAGCATTTGACATTTACCAATATTAAAAGACATACCCCACTTAATTGCCCACCTAGAAATTTGATTTAAATCCTCTTGAAACTGATTGACTTGTTCCTCCGTGTCCACAATTCCCATGATTTTGACATCATCAGCAAAAATATTGATGTTCCCAGAAATACTCTGAGTAATATCATTAATAAAAATAATAAATAATATAGGCCCTAGAACTGAACCTTGTGGAACACCACTCAAAACATCAATCCACTGAGAATAATTGCCCTTCACTACTACTCTGTTTCCTCCCATTCAGCCAATTTTTAACCCAAATTAAATTTTTTCCACCAATACCAATATAAGCAAGTTTGCTAAGAAGAGCTTCATGCGGTACTTTATTGAACGCTTTCTGAAAGTCGATGTAAACGACATCTATGCACTTTTTATTATCTAATGCTGTGGTAACCTTGTCATAGAAATGCAACAAGTTAGTTGTACAGGACCTACCCTTCCTAAAACCATACTGAAAACTAGTTAACACTCCATTTGCCTCCAGGAAATTCACTATTTTGATTTTGATCAGCGTTTCAAAAATTTTACAAAGAACTGAAGTAAGACTCACAGGCCTATAATTTCCTGCCTTAGCTTTAGACCCTTTCTTGAAGAGTTGCGTTATGTTTGCCAGCTTCCAATCCGCTGGCACAGTCCCCGAGTTATATGAAGATATGAAAATAGTCAAGACAACATCCACTAATTCCTCTGCACATTCTACTAAAATTTTTGGATAAACATTATCAGGTCCTGGAGCCTTATTTGCTTTAATTTTTCTCAAATGAAACAACACATCATTCCTAGAAAATACAAAACCCTCAAGCTGTGTATTAGCTTGCGTCTCGCTTATGTCAACTGTTGAGATACAGTCTCTGTTAAATACACTGGAAAAATAATTATTTAGAATATCAGCAATATCCCCGTCATTTTGAATAAAGTTCCCATTCTCATCCACTAAAGGGCCTACCTGAGTATTACAAGCTTTCCCTGAATTAGCATAAGCAAAAAATTTCTTAGGATTCCTTTCAATGTTATCTGCAAGCTTTTGCTCCAATTCCCTTTTCTTATTCCGTACCAAATACTTGAAAGTACGTCTAGCTTCACAATAGAGAATCCTGTCAGCATGGCACCCAGTCTCTTTAAGATGCCGAAAAGTGGCCTGCTTATAACCGAGAGCTTCTTTCACCTCCCTAGAGAACCACATAGGCCAAATTTTCGTGAAATCCCCTTTTTTTCTAAAGGGAACATAATCCATCACTGTTTTCTCCAATTTTCCCTTAAACTCTTCCCACTGAAGATCAACTTCACTATTCTCCAACCCAGAAGAAAAAATCTCTTTCAAACCCTGCCTCAATGCAACGTAATCAACATTCCTGAAGTTAGATACAAATCTGGAATTTTCACCTTTGTGAGCATCGAAGCTGGTCCAAAACCTAATAGTATTGTGGTCACTATCTCCAAGATGTTCCCCTATACTCAACCCCTGAATAGAACTTTCAATATCACAAAAAACTAGATCCAAAATAGTGCCATGCCTAGTTCCCTGGGTAACAACTTGATCCAAAAAACAGTCGCCAATCACTTTCAGAAAAGCTTCTTCCCTACCATTGCTAGTGTAAAAACTATTCCAGTTTATGCCCGAGAAATTGAAATCCCCCATTATGATGACTGAGCCCTTACCAGACTTGTCCCTAATAACTCTATACATCTCCTCGTCTTGATCCTGACTAACATTAGGTGGCCTGTAAACATTCCCCAAATGTAACTTCTTACCCTTTTTGCTCGGCAACTCCACCCAGATCTTTTCAATATCCTTAGGCTTATTATTAATGACCAATTCATTGCAAATAAAAGTGTCCTTAATATAGAATAAAACCCCTCCACCTTTCTTACAAAGCCTGTCTTGCCTAAACAAATTATATCCAGCAATGCTCACTAAATCCTCATCATCATCAGTAATCCATGTTTCCGTAATTCCAATAATATCCAATTCCTCACCAGCAATAACACTTTTTAACTCGTCCATCTTATTCCTGATACTGCGAGCATTAGTATATAGAATCTTGAGCATGCCCATTTTGCTTGTCTTAAACATTTTATGCTGAAGTCTGGTAATTTTTGTAATATAGATTAGACATTCCTTATTTTTGGGACCGCTTTTCTGTATTTAGTCCAGTCAATATATACATTTTACCTTGCAAAAGGTGGGGTAGAAGATTTTTTTTTTAAATAGTATATATTGGTGCCAAAATGAAAAAACTAATTTATCCAACATGAAAGATCCCGGGAGAATTTTTGGTGGCCGGAATTCCACCAAAACTAGGACTTTTTGTCGTTTTTTCGATATATCTCGGAAATGGTTGAATTTAGAGAGAAATTTTTAATGTAAAATTTATAGAACACAAAATTTCCTCTAACTTTCATCCTTACAACTTTTTTCTAATACGAAAAGTAAGTTGGCTACAGCTGTTTCAAAATGGACAATTTTTCAGAACTTCGTAAGAAAAGCATTACTCCTTATAAATAATGCATGTGAAATATTAAAATTTGACAAGAATCTATATTTTCTGATAGTTTACCAACTTTTTACTTTCTTGAGACCCCTTTCGCCTTCACCCCCCACCCCGCCGCTACGTACAGGCAATTCTGGCTCGTCGGCAGACTCCAATAACGGATGATATGCAATATTGTGTAATTGGAATGATGCACATAATTTATTTACAGCATATAATTGATATTCTACTTTTTACTAACAAAAAAAAAGCGATATTTAAGTATAAATGTAAATAAAAACAAAAACTGATTGTATCAATGTATAAATATCGCAATTCAACTAATTACTTAACAATAATCACTATAGTATTAATATTGATGATGACTTCACATGTATATATGTAAATTGCAGTGAAATTAAGCCTTGAAACAAATTAATAAAAATTACATTAAACATAAAATCATTTTTATCTTTTTCGAATCCGCTTAGAAGGCCCGCGTTCATCAGGTTCAGAACTTATAGGAGGTAGAAGGAAGCTGTCGTCCTCAAGCTGTTCCTCTCCGTGTTGTGGTGATTCCATAACCCCTTGGAACAAGTCATCATCTTCTATTATAGTGTCTTCCAAAGATGAAATTTCTGCAACATTTTCACAATTCATGCCACTGCAGTTTTTGCACATACTAGAGCATTTCAAACCTGCCTTTCGACAAGAGCAAGCGCCACTACAACGTTTCTTACAGGTGCAAGACACGTTCTTCAGAAGAGTCTGAGGAGCTGGAATGTCTTTTTGGTTCAACAGGCATTAGACAATCCTTTCTGTGTTCCCAACCCCATTGCTCCGGATTGAGGTTGTTGCCTACCCAACTTTGAATTTGATGGTAGCACCGATAGGAATGATAGCGCCCAGCATCGCACGTAGGAGGTAGTCGAGCAAGATTAATTTTTCTGCTGAACACTGATTTTGCAAAAAGATTAAATCTTAAAGCGTCCAAGGATTCGGATGAATAATTAATTTTGCTTGTGTATAGTGTTTTCAGAATTTGTTATGTGATTATCGTGACGGGCTGAGTGGATCCATAAATACGTTAATGACTCCTTTCATTTCAGGAAATTTGTTTATAATTTTTGCACAGTTTACTCTTGCCTTGGCCAAAGATAGCCAACGTCGTATCGCATCCAGTAAATGCATGGAGGAATAGAACACTACTGGGTTTGAACTTATATGATTTAGTCGAGTAAAGCAAATCACCAGCACTTCCCCTTCCAGGTTTTAAATAAAACAAGTTGCTGAAGGACTGTCCTAACGCTGTCATCAACACTAAGAGATCAATATCCTCTCCAACTATAATAACATTCAATTACCTTCGCTTTTGAAAGGGCAGTGTTAACAATTCTTGAGTCAGCATCTTCTTGGCCTGCTTGACTTCAATGCCACACTGTTTAAAATGTGTGCTTAGCAGTTTAATCAGACGACTCTTGTTTTGATCATTTGCCAGAGATCTTTCTTGGAGGGATTTGATTGGTCATGTTGGCTTCAAATATTACTTTAGGGGAACAGTGCACCCTCATTCTCCATAATCGTTCAAAACTTTTGGTGCCAGTGCGTGTAGGATATCCATCAAATACAACCAAAACTTGAGATCACTAATGCCTGTTTAGAAAGGAAGAATAACTCTGAGATATGGTAGCAAAAGTTGCATTGTGAGCCCAAATTACTTTATGTAGGAGATATCCCCCATCCACAACAACTAGCGTTTCCCCCTCTATAATTTCATGAACCTGATGAACCCGGCCTTCTAAGCGGATTCGAAAAAGAATGATTTTATGCTTAATGTAATTTTTACTAATTTGTTTCAAGGCTAAATTACCCTGTAATTTACATATACATATGTTAAGGCATCGTCAATATTAATACACTATAGTGATTATTGTTAAGTAATTAGTTGAATTGCAATATTTACACATTGATACAGTCAGTTTTTGTTTTTATTTACATTTATACTCAAATATCACTTTTTTTGTTAGTAAAAAGTAGAATGTATCAATTATATGCTGTAAATAAATTATGTGCATCATTCCAGCTACACAATATTGCATATTATCCGTTATTGGAGTCTGACGACGAGCCAGAATTGCCTGTACGTAGCCGCGGGGTGGGGGTGAAGGCGAAAGGGGTCTCAAGAAAGTAAAAAGTTGGTAAACTATCAGAAAATATAGATTCTTGTCAAATTTTAATATTTCACATGCATTATTTATAAGGAGTTAATGCTTTTCTTATGAAGTTGTGAAAAATTGTCCATTTTGAAACGGCTGTAGACAACTCACTTTTTGTACTACAAAAAGGTTGTAATGATGAAAGTTGTAGGAAATTTTGTGCTTTAAAAATTTTACATTGAAAATTTCTCTCTAAATTCAACCATTTCTGAGATATATCGAAAAAACGAAAAAAATTCCTAAATTTTGGTGGTTTTTCGGCTGCTAAAAGTTTTCCCGGGATCTTTCATGTTGGATAAATCAGTTTTTTCATGTTGGCACCAATATATACTATTTTAAAAAAAAAAAATCTTCTACCCCATCTTTTGCAAGGTAAGCCTTTTTTTTTATACCTATTGACTGGACGAATTGTAATGCATAATTTGGCGACTTGTTCTTTGCTTTGACAAGTTAAGCATAAAAGATTGAAACATATATTATAAAAAAAGTCTACTATTAAAACAAGTACCGTTGTGGTATTTTGCCACTTTGTTTCCCTGTGGACCTTTACTCCTTAACTGTTGTACCCTAAAGTATGCAGCTGGTTGTCATTGTCATCATTTATGTGCTTTCCATATTTGCATTTGCAGATTATGTTTGAGATGTTTATTTCCACCTTATAGAATGGATTTAGTGGAAATTTAATAATCTTATCAGTTTTATACTATGGTGGTCTTATGATGAGTGAAGGAACAATCTCTGTTGGGAATTTATCTGCATTCTTGATGTATGCTGCCTATGTTGGACTATCAATTGGAGGTTTGTATTTTAATCTTTTGTTCATTTTTTATTATAAAAATTCATTTATCTTTATTTATAGGTCAATACAGATAGATGCTTGAGCTTTAAAATTGTTGTGTGAACTTTGATTTGTAAATTAACAAATAAGAATAGATATTGGTTGATATTATTAGAAGTAAGAAAAATTGTTTGAGAAATAAAACATATCTACAGCTGTAAACTTCAATATATTAAAAAGTTTTAAGGGGATATTAATACTCTTGTGGCAAATGCTTAAGTAATCATTATCATGTTTTTGTCAAATTTCAGCTGATTTATGTATTTAATTAAAAATAACAAATTTTTGTTTTTGCAAGCATTTGTCAACATGTTAAATCTTTGTTATTCCTTGTTAACTTATTCATATACTATTAAGTTTTCTTCGGAAGAATTGATGTTTTAATCTCTATTAATTAAAAGTTCTTGTTTTTGCTCTCCCACTTGTATCAAATTATGAATGAAGCCTCATAAAGAAATTAAATATGATGGAAAAAATAAATTCGCTCAAAACTTAAGTTTAGATTTTTTTTAGCAGGTTTTGTTTCTAATAAAGTGCAGAAGTCTTGCATGCTTCATTTAATATTAATAAATAAATAGTTTAGATTCCATCCAGTGTATAAAAAGTTATTGAAAAGAAGCAGTTTCCATTGGGGGTACCCATGCAGATTATGCCCAGTTTTTAATGATGTATTTTGATATGATAATCTAATGCTTCACTGTCAAATGTTTATAAAATTATGTTTGCTTTTATAGGTTTAAGTACATTTTACTCAGATTTAATGAAAGGTTTAGGTGCATCCACTGGTATCTGGGCATTAATTGATCGTAAACCACTTATTTCATTACAAGGTATTTCTTATTTTATTATTCCTTGCTTTTTTTACTTGCACTCTTACAATAAGCTTTAATACTTTTGCAATAAGCTTTTATAAAATGCAAATTGTAATGATCATGGTGTAATGATTAAAATCGGTAGTTTAACTATCTTGTCAAATTTGACCCTAACAACCGTTAACCACTTTGATGTACTTCTAAAACTCGGAAAAAATTGTATTGTTCATTTTTTGGTTAATTTTCCAACACATACTATAATGTGTAAGCACTTAAATTTTTAATGTTTATTATTTTTAACATTGAGTTCCAATGGGATAAAAAATGACTTTGGATAATTTTCCACAGTTACTTAAATGTTAAGTAAATTTTCCTCGTTTATTTTTGTTTGGAATGTTGAACAAATATTTCTCTCAGCCCAGACTTTTATCAGTTATGTTGTCACTAGGAGGCAGCACGAGTTGGAATATTTTTAAAAGATGATTGTGTTTTATTCTTTTAAGGTAGTAATATGGGTGTTTCTTCAGAAATAGTAGTTAATAATAGCATTTAATGAAATATATCTGCAGATGACATTTTGCGTGTTGCACAGTGTACTTTGGATGAAAATGTCTGTTTCTTATGTATTTTTGACTGAAAATTACGAATCTTCAATTATTTTTTGTCTATCACGTACCATTTTCCCAAAATTACACATTTTAGCTTTTTACGTATTTTTTGGATAAATGTGCATATTTTTGTAATTTATCGACTTAATTTATTATAAATTATATCTTTCTCATTGATAGTAAGATCGTTGCCATTTTAGAGACCTTTTTAATGAAGTTGGGTTACTTTAGCGACATTTTTGGAAATGAAAGCTTTATCTACTTCTCGAAGTTTTGCGTCTTTTACAAGACGACAAAGGTATTTTTCAGACTATTTTACTGAGCAAGAAAAAATAGTATGCTGCTGTGATGTGAATGTACTATTTCAAGCATTAGGACATGAGCACAATTCAGCAGAGTGGCACTTGTTTATCAGTGCTCCTCCCATCTAAGTATTTTTCCCCCCTATTCATTCCTGTAGCATATTCTGCAAACACAAAGAAAATTTTAAAATTACAAGTGGCAAAAGCATATCAAATGACCCTATGATGATCTACAATGTGTCTTTTTTCCACAATTGCACATTAAACTTAGTTTATCAAAATATTTGTAACAGCTCTGGACCGAGAAGGAGTGACTTTCTTCCATGTCAGGAACAAAGTCAAAAATTTAAGTGAAGCAAAAGTAAGAGAAAGGATTTTTATTGGCCAACTTAAAGAAGTCCTTTCATGATGAAGAGTATGAAAAGAAGCAGTGAGAAGCCGAAAAATCAGCCTGGCTGGCCTTTAAATCAGTGTGCTCACCTTTCCTTGGAAATGGAAAAAGCTGAAAGCTATAAAAAGCTTACTGTTGACATGATAAAATGCTTTTGTATTATTAGGTTGCCATATTTCATTAAAACGACACTTTTTGGGCTCCCATATGAACTTTATTTCTAAAAACCTTGATGCAATTAATGATGAGCATGGAGAAAGGTTTTATCAGGACATCCCTGTTTGAAAAGCATTTCAGTGCTCGATAGAATGGATGTATATGAATTGAATATTGCTAAACTGTTATCAGGGCAGACCAATTGATGCCCACAAGAAGAATTGACCAAAAAAAAATCATTTTAGCGTTTGTGTTTTCAATAAATAGGCCTCAGTTACATTCTATAATCAAATTGTATAAATATAATATGTGGGTCTCCAGCAAAAATGCTACGTGATGGACAATTTTGGTTTGGATATTTGAATCAAGCACCTTTTGTTTATGTCAAGATTCTGAAATGCATAATTTTGTTACCGAAAACAAAGTTTTAATGCACTTCAAAGCTATTAATTCAAAATTTGTTTTTCTTCATTTCTTTAGGGTTTTTATCCTTTCAGTTATAAAATTTTGAAATTCATTAGAGTTAATCAGAAATTGTGCTCAAAAAACTTTAAAAAATAAAATATTTAATTGTTAATGCTATATTTTATATCAGTACCAGACTTAAAGAAACTAAACATGCTTAATTTTTGTCTTTAATAAGCAAATTTCATTATTTTTTCAGGTGGCACAGCTCTGTCGAGCATCAAAGGAGATATCAAGTTTGAAAATGTCAGCTTTCAATATCCTTGTCGCCCTGATTCTTCTGTTATCGATAACTTTAATCTGTCTATTCCTGCTGGATCTATTTATGCTTTTGTTGGTGCAAGTGGTTCAGGAAAATCTACTATTGCATCATTACTTTTAAGATTTTATGATTGTTCTAAGGGTAACTTCTTATTTTGCTATTCAAAACTTTTTTTAATGCTATAAATTTAATTTGTCAAAATTCTTTCGTTAATATAGTTTTCTTGCCACTTTTATTTTCAAATTGAAGTTTAAAGCTGTAAATTTAAAACTTGTAAAATGGTCTTAAAATTATAATCCCCCCCCCCTTTTTAAAAATTATAACAGTCGTTGATCATTGTTCTAAGGAAATCTTTACCTATAAACCTATAAAACGTATTGTGTTTGTGAAGATCTCAGTTTTGCTTTTCTGGCAATCTAAAAAAAAGAAGAAAAAGAAAAAAAAAATTAACTTTTAATATTTAAAAAGGGATGTAGTAAGAAAAAGTAAAGTAAAAAATTATTCTTTTTTTCCCAACTTAAAAAATTTTTAAGTTATGTATTTCCTCTTTTGAAAAGTGTTTTAATATAGCAATATTATTCCAAAAGTAAGAGCCAAAATAATATAGGTGTTTTTTACATAGAAAATGGATGAACTTTCTTTTTCCATGGGAATGGAGAAAAACAGAATTTCCTTGCTATTGAACCAGCTTCTATTGCAATCTACTTTAAATCTCGGAAGTTCTTGTTGCTACTGCGTCCACGAGTAGATCCTCTTTTTTATCTCCATTTTCCTCCACATAAAGTGGGAATTAAATTTCATCCCCACAAAGTTTTTACTATCTGAAATATTTTGTTGAGCAGTTCTCTTTAACTTAAGTGCAAAACATAAAGCTCAAAAATCTATACCTGTAAAGAAATACTAACAAATCTTCATTTAACAAGTTTGTGGCAGGTAATTAACTTTTTGTCATGTTTTCGAGCTTGCTATTCTTTAGTTCAACATCTAATTATGTTATAAACTAGCTGTAAAACAAGAAAATTGGAATTATTGGAGAATTTGAAGTTCTGAGCAAATGAAGGGAAAATCCGGTAACTTTCCAAGAATTAAAATAAAAATCTGGCAATTTTTATTCCTTTTTGAAATTTTGAGACATTTTTGCTTAGGAATAAACAATTATTGTTATTCAATACGTACAGACTTAAAAATAATTATTTATTGTTATGCTTAAAGTATTTATGCAGTTGGGGCCATAGTTTAAATCATGTTCAAGATTCATAATCATTTTTCACTACCAGAGGAACCAACCTTAACACGTTAAACACCATGTCGGCCATCTGTAGTTGTCACTTAAACTGCATCATCCACTGGTGCCTTACAGTTTAAAATATAATACAAAACTAAAGCTGAATATTTTAAAATTTACTTATTTTTTATTTCAGAATTATATCATTAACACATTAAGTGTCCCGTCAGTAACCGTGGCAGACACTGAATTTTCTGTTGATGCCCCATTGGATACCGGGTGAATGACTCTAAAAGCGTGATCTGACCGGAATTTTCTTATAAATTCGCATGGTACTCAACATGATAAAATAAATTTTCAACCTTTTTCTGACTCGATTGAAAATTGGTAATAGAAATTCGGAAAATATTGTAAAAAATGCATTTTTAAACTAAACAGGATTGCAGCCTTTTTTTTTTGTGGTACAGTGAAACCCCACAAATCCTAACCAATTGGGGCTGTAGCCTGTTCGGATTTAAATTTGTTCGGATTTGCCGAAAACTATCCATAACATAATAATAAACCCTTGTTATGGCATAATAACGAACCCTGATTACTTCGACAATTGAAGATAACTGATTTCAAGTGAAAGATTAAGTGATATTATGCGAGTTTCTATTGATATTTCAATGTTTTTGCGAAGTGATTAACCTATAAAATTTCAATAACCAACTTTTACCGTTTTTCAATTCTAGAACATGACATAAGTATGTAAACACATTTACAGTTTGTTAGGTATGCTAACTGTAATTTGTTAAATTTTCACCTACTTATACAAAATAAAGTTATATTAATTGTTTTAAGGCAAAATAAATAAGTTTATCTTTTTTTGCGGCAGGGTTCGTTGATTTAAATCAGCTTGATTTAAATCATGATTTAAATCGCGATTTAAATAAAGTGATTTTTTTTAAAAAATCAGATGATTTAAATCAACTGATTTTTTTCAAAAAGATTATTGATTTTACTATGTTAGGAAGTGTTGTAAAAATGAAATATGTTGCAATTACAAGTACTGTTTCAAACAAAACTTCCTAGGTCCATCTGTCTGTGTGCATAACATATTTCATAAGGTTAGAATTAATTACTATTCTCTTTGAATTTGACAATATTTTTTTAAATTTTACAATATTCTTCAAGCATCTTAACATCAAAGCATAATTCATTCATTCAATCCGAATTACAATTCATAATACCTAATCATGAACCACTCTGGTTTTTTTTATCTTAAAAATAGTATTTTAGATCAATTTCATCAATGCCACACAATAAATAATTCAGAATGATAATGTGTAAAACAAAGACTGTTAGAATTTAGAATATGTATCCTTAAAGTTTCATCCACGTCCCCTAATAGCTTAAGGTTTTTTTCCTTCTAAAATATTTTTTTATCATAGAAGTTTTCAATAAAGATACTTGATTAAAACAAAAATGTTCAGTTTTTAGTAATGGTGTGAGCATATGATTTTTCGAAATGGGTCAAAATATTTCAGGCTTTTTTATTTATTAAATTGAAAAATGATTAAAGTACATTCAATGTGAAACTTAAGTACACACAATTGGTACTTTTTTTCAGCTTTCAACAGCAAAATAATTCAGATTAAATTTGCTTTTCTCTGTACTTATGAGTGTACTGTTATTCCGGTAGGGTTAAGTTTCATTTGAGTCATGCGTTTGTATTAAAATTTGTTTATCATTACTATTACTATTAAAAAATTTTTATTGCTGTGAAAATAGCTTAAAGTGTGTTTTTGCATATTGATTAAGATGCCATATTGTTCCTATGAATGTAACATAATAAATATCCAAAATATTTGGGGTCTTTTTAAAAAAATCAAAAAAATCCGATTTAAATAAAAAAAATCTGATTTAAATAAACAAAATCAGATTTTTTTGATTTTTTTAAAAAAATAAAAAAAATTACGAACCCTGTTTTGTGGGTGTTTTATCAAACTTAAATTTGTTAAGAAAAACTCGTTCGGATTTCCCGGGATTTCGGATTTTTGGGGTTCGGATTTGAGGGGTTTTACTGTATTTCAATGTATTTTACCTTTGTATTTTGTATCCTTTATAAGAGTTTACTCTTACAGAGATGCCGACTCTCCTGCTTTTGGCAGGAGACTCCTGCTTTTCTGTTCCATCTGTTGCCTCCTGCCATCATAGCAATTTATCCTGCTTTTTAGGAGGAAAAAAAAGAGTTTGAACTTTTCTTCAGTTTTCATTCATCTCTTTATAGTAAAAATTTATAAAACTTAAAAGTTTTTGTTTCTAAAAGGTTTTTAATGGCTGCAGTTGCATCACATAAATTTTTCGTTTAGTGTTTGGGCATTCATGACCACATAAAAGACTTACCTATAATTGTGTTGATTTATTTATTTTTTATTGTAATATATTTTTAAGTATCTTTGTGTAATTGTTAGACTAACAAAAGACATTTGAAATAATTTAGTAAATGATCTAAAACATAAAACAGCGCAAATCAGTATTTTATTCTTAGTTCTAAGTTATCTTCTAAAAATGGATAATTTATAAAATATGAATTTTATATCTGGTGGATTGATTTTTATGTAATTTATATGTAAGAACAAAAAAAGTTATGAGTTTTATACTAGCATTCAACTGGTGCTGAGGTACAGAAATGTCTCCTGCTTTTTGGTTTTGTTTCTCCTGCTTTTTCATTTTGTAAACTTGGCAGGTCTGCTCTTATACATTTGATTAAATGTTTAAAAGTCAAAACAATTACATTTTTAAGTGATAGTTCTGTAATTTGTATGCATATTCACACACACATGTAACACCAAGGAAACTTGAAGTATATTCTGAAAATCAATGAAGTCTAATTTTATCTCTGAACTTCTTTAGGCATCCCATGTTAAAGCTGCATCTTCAAATAAATTAAAAATCTTAAAAGCATAAGGGCATTTTTTTCTGGTTTCGTAGTTCATTCACTTTTTCTATTTAGTTTCAAGCTATAAGTATGTTTTGTCTCCCCACCACTGACGGGGCAAATAATCTCACAATGCAAAAAGTGATAAAATTTAATCGCTTAAATTGTGCGAATAATTCTCGTTAACAGTTTACTTGGATTTGTTTTTCACTTTGTTTTTGTTAAATTATTTTCTTATGGTTGCAGTTTTTGTACAGATTAACTGCACAAAGGGATCAACTTCAAAGCGAAAACATCCTTATTTCAGCTTCATGTTTGATTGACATGTAGCAGGGTTGGGAAAAAATCATGATTTTTAAAAAAAAAAAAAAAATCGGATTTATTTGATTTAAATCAGATTTTTTTTTATTTAAATCAGATTTATTTGATTTTTTTAGAATTCTATTTTTCATTATCATTTTTTAAAATATTTTTTGCATTATACATGAAACAGTTTGTCATAAGAAATAACTTCTTAACTATATTGTATGTTCTACTCACTGATTACCTAAAATTAAATATCTGAGTTTTAACCTAAAGACATTCTATTATTTTGTAATTGGATAGTGCAAACTAAATAAGAGATAAATTTAAAGAACAAATTAAATATTCATTTATTTAATACAAACTATTTATTTTAAAAAAAAACCACAATCACTATTTATACAGATATTTTTTAAGCAAATGAATTATGGATTCAATCATTTCAATAAAAACACTAATTTTGCTGCTTTGTCCACTCCTAAATTGTTACGAAGGCTAGAATGAACAATACCAAAAGAAAAAAAACCGTTTTTTCTATTCCAGCAGATGACGCCACGGCTGTTGTTATTTGGTAGATAAACTGGATTTCAAGTTCTGTGATACTCTCTTTACCTCCCATTACATAAAATGAATTCCACCAGTCATAATCAGTCATTGTAACTGTCACTTTTTTATCAATCAATGGTGATTTTTGAAATATGCCTCTTTTTGCTTGGAAATTGGCTACAGTGCTGACAAGACTTGGACACTTTTCTTTAATGAATTCTAAACCTTGATTATTTTCATCCACACTAACTGAAATTTCATCTTGATTTAAGACAGAGGGAATTAATAAAACTCCTGCAAAATGGCATGCATTAATTGCTTGTTCATATCTTGCTTTATATTTATTTATTGTTATTCCATCTTTATCTAACACTTTTTCTAAATTTTTACCCAAAATTTTCCATTGACACATGCATTCAGCAAGGGAGCAGTCCTCTGTTTGGATTGTATCTAGGGCACAAGCAATGGGTTCCAAAACTTCAATCATATGTTCTGCATTTCTTTTAATATTTAAGTACATTACTGATCTTCTAATATCAAAACTTATAATTTCTCGGTGCTCTTCACATACTTTTACTGTTTTTTATGTATGATTGAAAACAGTCAGCATAGGAATTCCTATGCTGACTGTTTTCTTAAAATTAAAAGATAGTACATAAAAAAAGTAACTTTAAATTCCTTTACTTAAATTTCTGCTTCTTGCCATTTAATAGTTTTTCTATTTTTTATTATCCAACACCTGCCCCTGCCACATTCTTTCTGATAACTCCCAAAATTCCTGGAAACACTTGCTACCTATTTACACTTACTTCTTAGTATTTCCCTGCTGACTGATTCCCAATTCTCCTGTAAGTCAGGATTGAAGTCAGCCTTATTAAGAAATGAAAAAAAAAAAAAAATTGCTTTAAATCAATGATTTTTTTTAAAAAATCAACTGATTTAAATCTGGATTTAAATCAGTTGATTTTAATCATGCCAACCCTGACATGTAGAAAGATTCTTTGTGAATTTATAATTAAGTTTTGGTTTAATACATTAGAAATTCATACTCTCTACACGTCAAGCAAACGTTTTTAACCCCTTAAGGGGACTTGACACCTTTTGACAATTTTTTTTAATTTAAGAACTTTTACCTATTTCACTTGTATGATATGATGTGCTATTGTTCAACAAGATGATTTTCACATGAAAAATCAAAATTCAACTAACAGAAAATTTTAAAGTTAAACTTTTTAAAAATTATTTAACAATTTTAAATTTCCTTCTTCTTTTTCATTTATTGATTTTTTTTTACCAAATTTTTTAAAAGTACTTATTATAGTATGAGTTACAATTTTAGGGATGGGTTTTGCTATTAATTAATTAGTTTTTGAGAAAAAAGTTTTTAAAGTTACATTGGTGGTAGAACACAGAAAAAAAGCAACGTTTGTTACATTTTCATTTAAAAAATTTTTTTTTGAAAACAAATAGCAAATTCCATCCCTAATTTTATCAAGCACATCATATCGAACACACACAAAAAATTTCAAGTTGCTACATGAATATATGTAGAAGTTTTAGCATTTTAAATACTACAATATGGCGAAAACACACAAACCGAGAAAACTCGGTTTAAAGAATACAAAATCCTACTAAAACATCAGAAATATTGGAGTTCTTTTACTTCTTAACTAAATTTATGTTTTTTGTATCGCTTCAAAACTTCGCTCAGATATACTAGGAGAGTCAAACCACATTTTGAGCAAAAAATTGAAAAATCGTTATTTTCAGCCATTTTCTACATTTGAAAGGTGCCAAGTCCCCTTAACGCATTTGCCAGTGTCCGACTCCGATAAAAGTTACCGAAAAATTTGCTCATCCCCATGCATTATTTTATTTCTAATGCCGTCTGATCCGTTCGCATTTTGTTTGTATAAAATTTTTTCTTTATGTTACTTGTACCCCACCTCTCGCTCTCTAGTCACCCTCCACAACCTGAAATTGCAAAGAATAACTTGCATTAAACGAGTTATTCAGAAAAAAAATCATGCTTTAAAGGGGTTAAAGCTGAAATAAGGAAGTTTTTAAGAAGGAGAGCTAATTGCTTTATGCATTGAACAGCTCAAAGAAAAACGGGGCTTGTGTGATGAAAAGAAAATGAGGTATTTTTTAAAATGCTATTCGAAAATTATTTCTTTTACTTGATTAAATTATAATATTTGAAATACTTTTGTTACACTTCAAGTTGCAGAAACTTAGCAGTATTTATATATCTAATTATCTTTCAGGAAAAATCACTTTAGATGGCAATGATATAAAAGCTCTTGATTTAAAGTGGCTGCGGGAAAATATTGGCATAGTGAGCCAGGAACCAGCCTTGTTTTCCTTTTCGATTAGGGAAAATATTCTTTATGGAGCATTGGGAGATCGAAAGTTTGACGATGCTGCAATAGAAGAAGCTTTAGAAAAAGCAAATGCTTTGAGGTTTGTTCAAGGATTATCTCATGGTCTGGATACTCCTGTAGGAGAAAGAGGTGTAAAGGTGTCGGGTATGTTCTATTTTCATTAGCAATCTATGATGTCTAATTGTTTTTACATGTTTTATAGATAATTAAGTTATTTTATTATTGCTTATATATTTTTGGTTCATTGGTTTTATGCTTTATATTGAATGTTTATTGTTAGGTGCATGTGAGCCACAATAAGTGTCTGTAAACGGAGCAATAACAAAAGTTTTAATAAAAGCTATATACTATATTTAAGTTTTATAGAAATTTACATTAATATTAGGTACTTACATATTGAAGTGCTTTAATTGCTAGATAAATATAGAGTTGCTTTGTCCAAAATTAACATTTACATTAGTATTTACAGTATTCATTTTTTTTAACATTCTGTAATACCAGTATTGGAAATTTTTCAAAAAAGGAACAAATACACTCTTATTTCATTACATATTTCGTATTTTGATACAAAATTTTTTTAAAACTAAAATAGTATAAACACTTTCTTATGAGCAAATATAAAATCTGAAGGATCAAAATTCTTTATAAGAGCAGTATAATATATGGCAAAGTAAATTATATATAAAACAAATATAAATACAGTCGAACCCCGTTAACGCGAAATGAATGCCATTCCCCGTCAGATAATCTAAGAACTAGTGCTAAATTAATCGTTTAAGACGAAATTGATTTGAACAAAATTCAGCTGAAGACGAAAAACAAAATTTTTCAGTTGACAAAAAAATAAAAGAAAAGAAAGGTGAAAAAACATTCTTTGACATGAAATTTTCTTGGAGCTTAGGAAGCTTGAAAATTCTGTTGCACTTATTAACTTCTAAGAATTCTAAAAAAATAGCGAAACAGGTAAAATGCCTGCAGCTCACACGCTAATCCTTTTTCTGACAGACACTGTACAAGCGTGTTAGTGCGGATCAGTGACGGGAATGAATTGACAAGGGACACCTCTATTAATGGGCATAGATAAGCAATGGACACTTCCATTAGGGGACAATGGGGTAGAGTTTCAAAAGTGTGTGGGTCAGGAAGACTTCCCAGCCACCTGGTTTTCAAGAGGGGGAGTGTCAATCAAGCATTCTATTCTTCGTTTCCGTTCATTTTACTTGTTTAACATGGTGCTTAACTCTCAATCTATTTCTTGGAAATGAGTTATAAAGAGAACAACTTTGATTACATGCAGAGTAAACGCTGAGGGAAATTTTAGTTTTGAGTTAGTCCTGTGCGGGTGCAGTTGATTTTTTTTCGCATTCGTAATAATGAATCGTAAACAGCAATCTTTGACGTTAGAAATGAAGCAAAAGATCTTAAATGAAGTTGAAGATAAATTATTGAAGAAGACAGAGATTGCTGCAAAATATGGAATTGCCAACAGCACTTTATCCACGCTCATTAAAAATAAAAATAAGATTGAAGCAACTTATGCTCTGAATAAGTTTGAGCCAGCAAGGAAGAGAATGAGAACCGGGGAAAATGAAGACGTGAAGTGGCCCTTTTACGCTGGATCAAAGAGGCTAGGAATCAAAACATCATTTTAACTGGGGTGATTTTGCAAGAAAAAGCCAAGTTCTTTGGAGAGGCTCTTGGTGTCAACGATTAGTGGTTGGCTCTCTAGATTTAAAGAGCGTCATGGGATTGTTTGCAAAAAAATCTGCGATGAAGAAGCAGCTGTTGATCCGAAAACAGTAAATTTGTTTTTCGCTGAAAAATGGCCAGCCCTAAAAGAAGAGTTTTCCCCACGAGAAATTTTTAATGCAGTTGAAACGGGACTTTTTTTTAAAGGCACATCCTTCCCGTACGTTGACCATGAAAGGGGAAAAGTGCTCCGGTGGAAAATGCAGTAAAGAAAGAATAACTGTTATGGTAGCCTGCAACATGGACGGCAGTGAAAAAATTCCACTCCTTGTCATAGGGAAATCGGCTAAGCCCCGTTGCTTCAAGAAAGTACGAACTTTACCTGTAGACTATGCATTCAGCAAAAAAGCTTGGATGAACAGTGGCATTTTTACTAAGTGGCTGACAAATTTAGATTTGAAATTTCATCGTGAAAAGAGGAAAATTTGCCTCATTCTAGACAACTGTGCTGCCCATGTAGAAGTTAAAGGACTCAAAGCTATAAAGTGTGTGTTTCTACTGTCCAACACTACAGCAAAATCCAGCCTTGCGACCAAGGGATTATCAAATGTTTAAAAATGCACTATTGTAGAGAAATGGTCCGCAAAGCAATTGCATGTTTTGACAATAAAAGGGAATTTTGTATCAATATATTAGATACCATGTCTTATTTAAGAAGCACATGGAGGAGAATAAAACATTAGACAATACGAAATACGCTTTCGCCATGGAGGGTTTACAGAAGTATCGGATGAAGCTGTCAAAGAAGAGCAGGATGAAGAAACAACTTCAGTTCTCGAAGAAGCTGCTAAAAGGGACATAGTCTCGGCAGTCCTGTTTGAAGAATATGTGCAAATTGATGATGAGGCCTTAACTTCAGATGTAATCACAGATGTGTAGCTGCTTCGACAGCGAGTATCGAATGAAGGTTGCAAATTATGATGACTCCATATAGTTTAACTTAAAGGCTTTATTGCGTTTTATACATATTTAATTAAAGATAGGTTAAAGAACATTGAACAGTTACACATGCACAAGCATTGTTTTCGAACTCTCATCTCGCTACTAGTTGTAGTACTGATCTCTTCAATCCACGTATGCGCTAAATCCGATCTTGCGCAGAGATGTGCTGGATCGTTGCCAGATCCCCACACCATCTCCCCTCCTGAAAAAATGAAAAGTTAATTTTTATCAAAATACACAGTTTCAGCATATTTTTTGGGGAAATGGACATGTCGTCCGGAACGGGTTGTGACGACTGGTCTTGCGTCAGAGTCCACAAGACTTCTAGGGAGACTAGTAGGTAGTTTAGTTCCAGTGTCAGAAGATGGTGCACTCAGTTCTGGGGGTTTAAGTTCTGTAGCTTTTAGCGGTTCATCTTGAGTGAGATGTGCCGGCTTTAATCTGTCTATTGAAACTGAGTTGGTTTTCCCATTTATCCGGATGGAAAATGTCTTCCCACTCCTGGTAACTACTTCATATGGGCCGGTGTACGGAGTGTGTAAAGAAGGCTTTACTGCATCCACTCGCAAGAACACATGTGAGCAAGTGTTCAGGTCTTTAAAAACAAAAATTTTTTGCTTGTTATGTTGAGCCGTTGATTTAGAAAGAGACTGTTGAAAATGTTCATTAAGTTTTTTTACAAAGTCACTATGTACATTAGGAATGTCCTTTTCAGTAAAGAACTGTCCAGGCAGGCGAAGGTTTTGGCCGTATACCAATTCTGCTGCAGAGCAATTGAGGTCTTTCTTGAAAACGGTGCGTAAACCTAGCAAAACAGCTGGTAACGCCAATGTCCACTGGATGGATGTATGACACATTATGGCTTGTTTTAATGACCGGTGCCACCGTTCGATTATTCCGTTTGCTTGCGGGTGGTAGGCGGACGTGTGGGACAGTTTGATGCCAAAATTTTTCGATAGGACGTTAAACAGTTCACTCCTGAATCGACTACCTTGGTCAGTTGTTATGCGTTCTGGTATGCCAAATCTGGCGAACCAGTGAGTGTACAAGGCTTGAGCTACAGTTTCAGCTTTTATATCCGGCAAGGGGATTGCTTCCGGCCACCTAGTACATCGGTCAATACACGTGAGGCAGTACGTAAATCCTTGTGATGATGGTAAAGGTCCAACGAGATCGATATTTATATGACTGAATCTCACACTGGGGACTTTAAATTCAGCAAAGGGTGAAAACACATGTCTTGAAACCTTTGCTTTTTGGCACGGTATACATGTTTTTGCTAGTAAACCAACATCTTTTTTTATGTTCGGCCACACAAATCTATCGGTGAGAAGTTTAACCGTGGGCTTCACCCCAGGATGCGCCAGACCATGAATAGCATTAAAAACAGCTTTTCGGAATTCCATTGGAATATATGGTCGGACATTGCTAGTTGAAGTGTCGCAATACATATGCAAATTGTCATTGACAAGTAATTTTTGAAGTTTAAGGCTCGAATTTTTTTCTTCGAGGAGCTGCTTTAGTTCTAAATCACTATCCTGAGCTTTTGCGATTTCTGCATAATCAATAGCTTCGGGGTACTTGACACTGCACAGGCGCGAAAATGTGTCAGCAACCACATTTTCCTGACCGCTCACATGGCGTATGTCAGTTGTAAATTGTGCGATAAAATTTAATTGATTGATTTGCCTAGGAGAGAGTGTATCATATTTTCTTATCAAAGCTTTAGTTAAGGGTTTATGATCTGTAAAAATTATGAAATTTCTCCCTTCCACCAGAAATCGGAAGTATTTAATTGCGGCAAATATTGAAAGGAGTTCGCGGTCATATGTGCTGTATTTAATTTCTGAACTGCTCAATTTCCGTGAAAAAAATCCCAAGGGTTCCCAGCCTTTCTTTGTACGTTGCTGTATGCAAGCTCCAATAGCTTTATCAGAAGCATCGCACATAAGAGCAACGGTTTTGGTTAAATCTGGGTGAGCTAGGTTTGTTATTTCAGTTAACATTTTTTTACATTTCTCAAATTCTCTGTCTGCCGTCTCAGACCAAGACAGAGGAGTTTTGTCATTTTTTTTACTGGTCCCCAACATTGCATACAAATTTAATTGGTTTTCAGCGGCATGATTTAGGAATCTTCTATAGAAATTTAAAATTCCCAAAAATTGGCGTAATTCGTTGACAGTGTTTGGTTTGGGAAAATTTCGAATGGCCTCAACTTTATCAGGTAAGGGTGATATGCCCAATTTGTCTATGAGGTGTCCCAAAAATTTAACTTTTTCAGCAGCAAATGTGCATTTTGGAAAATTAACTGTCAAATTGTTTTCTTTTAAGCGTTGGAGAACAACATTCAAATGGTGTACATGCTCGTCAATGGAGGAAGATGCAATTAGAACATCATCAATATACACGAAAAAGTAATCTAAATCAGAAAGAATTTGATCCATGTATCTTTGCATAGTTTGGGCTGCGTTGCGCAAGCCAAAAGTCATATAATTAAATTCGTATAAACCAAAGGGGGTAATGATTGCTGTTTTAGGAATATCATCTTTATTCATGGGAATTTGATGATAAGCCTTTTTTAAATCTAAAGTAGAAAATATTATTTTTCCATTTAAGTTAGCTGTAAAATCATGAATGTGTCTAATCGGGTAATTATCGGGAATAGTAATGGCATTAAGTGCACGGTAATCGCCACATGGGCGCCATGATCCGTCAGGTTTTTTAACCAAATGCAAGGGGCTACTCCAGCAGCTTTTTGATGGGCTGCAAATTCCTTTCTGCACTAAATATGCAAATTCAGCTTTTATTGCAGCTAACTTGTCTTGAGCTAGGCGTCTAGCCCTAGCAGCCACGGAAGCACCTTTTGTTTCAATCACATGTGATACATTAGATTGCGAATTTATAGGCAATTTAATTCCGTCCTCAAACAAAGAAGTATGCTTTTTTAACACATTTTCGAAATTTTGAGAATGATGTAAAAATGTTATTTTGGAATAGGTTCGGAATTTATCTTACCCTGTGAAGAGACATTAGTTAAATTATCTATGAGTTTTTTAGATTTTGAATCTACCATAATCCCATAATAATGTAAAAAGTCCGCACCCAAAATTGGTCATGACACATCCGCGACTGTGAATGTCCACGGAAAAATTCTACGTAAGCCTAAGTCTAAATTTATGGAGCGTTTTCCATAGACATCAATATTGGTACCATTTGCAGCAACCAATTTAAAAAGTGAAACTGGTTTCGAACGTTCTTCTGGTGTCGGTGGTATGACCGAAAAGTCGGCCCCTGTGTCGATAAGTAAGGAAATTCCTAAAGTTCTTTCAGAAACAACAAGGCGACAATTAGGCTGGTCAAACGCGGTCGTCGCCGCCCACGCTTGGCCAGTTAGTTTTCCTGCACCACATTTTCCTGTGAATTTTTACTTTTATAATAACATGGTTTAACACATTTCGTTGATCTGTCACCAAATTTTGAATGATACCAACATATTGTTTCACGAGATGGAGAGCGAGATTGTGCATTTCGATTCCGAGAAAATGATCTGTTGCGACTTTGCATTTTGAACAATTTATCAATTTTTCTGTTAATTTCAAAAATTTGTTCTTGCAACTCATGCACACTTATATTTACATTATTCGAACTGCCGGCATTTATTTCAGTTGCATTTACTGCATACGGATTTGCGAAATCGATCATTTTATCTGCCATCACGGCTAATTTAGAAATATCTACATCGGAAATAGCCAACAATGCAGGTTGCATTTGTGAAGGCAAACGCTGGAGCCATAGCGATTTAAGAAAGTCATCACTAACTCTACTTCCAGCCAAATCTTGCATTTGACGAAATAATGCTGAGGGACGTTTATCCCCTAAATCCAGCTCTTGCAGCAATTTTTTTATTTTCCGTTCTTCCGAGTCCGCAAAAACACTGATAAGTCTTTCTTTCAACACTTTATAAGCATTTTCGGCAGGAGGAGAAATAATAATGTCGCTTACCTGTGACAAAATTTCCGTTTCAATATTACCCACCACCGTGTGATACTTGGTTTTATCCACTGTAATTCCAGCATTTTCGAATTGACTTTCCAATTGAGTAAACCATATTTGAGGATTATTTTTCCAAAACGGTGGAACTTTCACGCTCACTCTGCTAACGGCAGGCTTTTCGTCTGGAGATTGTTCTGACAAAGACATGGCAGCAATTTAAACGTTTCGGTTTCGATACTCAAATTCGAATTCCATATCTACCGTTCAAGTGGGTCACCATCTGTAGCTGCTTCGACAGCGAGTATCGAATGAAGGTTGCAAATTATGATGACTCCATATAGTTTAACTTAAAGGCTTTATTGCGTTTTATACATATCTAATTAAAGATAGGTTAAAGAACATTGAACAGTTACACATGCACAAGCATTGTTTTCGAACTCTCATCTCGCTACTAGTTGTAGTACTGATCTCTTCAATCCACGCATGCGCTAAATCCGATCTTGCGCAGAGATGTGCTGGATCGTTGCCAGATCCTCACAGATGAAGACATAATTAGAGAATCCCAAAAGGAAAGTGCAAAGGAAACTGAAACAGCCGAAGAAGAAGATGCTGATCCGGAAGCCGAAAATCTAATCACGGTGAACAAAGCTATGGCAGCATTACAAACTATGCAAAGATTTTTAATGCAGCAGGAAATTGCCTCACATGCCTTAAATAATTTAGAAGAGGTTTATAGCTTTGTAAAGGGATGCTATTTCAAGAAATTGAAGCAAAAATCCATAACAGATTTTCTTAAAAAGTAATCATTTCTCAGGTAAATAAAACTTACTCTTCCATTTTGATAATTGCTGTTTTTAATAGTAGTTTAGTAAATTTCATATAAATTTCCAAATCGAAGTATAAATATCAAATCGTATGTCTATGTGTATATATGTGCATTTTTGCATAAATATACTTTTGGTTCCTATATTTTGTGTATCATGAGAAAAAACACTTTTACTAAATTTTAAATCCTGCAGCCATCGGTTCACACGAAAAAAGTTGGCATCCCCCTCGACTTCACGTTAACGAGGTTTGACTGTAATTTGAACAAAGTATAATGTAAAGTGTACTAATTTGGGGAAAAGGAACTCGTCAATTAAAAAGATATCTAAATGTTCAAACATTTAAAACTAATGCACAATTGGTTGCTGTTGCTTCGGAAAAACTCTAAATGGAGACTAAAGGCAAATTACAGCTGTAATAACCAAAAGTGCAAAAAGAAAAGTTTTAAAAAAATCGAGATATTAATTAATGAAGTATAGGCTCTGAATAATGAGACTAGACAGCAAACCAATAGCGGCAATAAATTAGTTTGTTATACTAATAGAAAAGTTTTTCTCGGAACCTAGTGTTGTTGGGACAATGACTTTAAAAAAAAAGCAAGTACTGCAATTGACTGTTGGAATAGATTATTCAAAAGAAAAATAGATTTGTTACAGATACTCGAAATTAACTTTTACACAGTGGCAAGCGGGGCAGCCTAACAAGCAAAAGTATATGAAAATGAAGGAAATAAAATCACTTTGCTTATAAAATGGACAAAAATGTGATTAATCATCACACCATCTAATAATAAAATTGCCTTTTTGTATTTTTTAGACACTTTAATTCAGTGATTCTCTGTTAAGCCAAATTTTGGTTTCAAATGATGGAGTTTAAAATAACAATAAATATCTAATAACTTAAATTAAAATCTCATTAATTGTAAAACTATTATTTTTATAAAAACTAATTCCGAAAATACCGGTATTTTCCCTTAACAGATACTGGTTTTATAAAATGATAAAATATCATGAAATACTAGTATTCACTATACTAGTATTGCAATCACTAATTCAAATGTAAGTTAAGTTAGTGAAAATTTAGTTTTAGTGAAATTTAGTTTCTTTAACTTAACACATTAAAGTCGGAGGATCTTGACGAAAGTAGGCTAGATAACGCGGCGACCGCCCCAGCTTGTTTTTTGTCCTAGAGTGGGCGATATTTTGTGTAATCATAAAAAAATTTAGATTTTAAAAAGTTTGTTTAAACTCTTAAAACTACAAGAAATATTAAAAAAGAACTAAACACTAATTACAAAAAATGTTTTAAAGTACATATTCATGAGAAGAATCTAGTGTACAAATACAAATGTAAAGAAAGTGAAGAATACAAATGTAAAGTGGCGCATGGATTGTGCAATGTGGTTGCAAACCGTACTAATACGACTCCCGCCTTTAAGCTACAGTCGAGATAAATCGCATTACTACGACTCCCGTCTTTAAGCTTCAGTCGAGATAAATAGTATTACTACGACTCCCGCCTTTGAGCTACAGTCGAGATAAATCGTAGTACTAAGACTCTCGCCTTTAAGCTAGAGTAGAGATAAATCGTAGTATAAATCGTAGTACTACGACTCCCGCCTTTAAGCTACAGTCGAGATAAATCGTAGTACTAAGACTCTCGCCTTTAAGCTAGAGTAGAGATAAATCGTAGTACTACAACTCCCGTCTTTATGCTACAGTCGAGATAAATCGTATTACTACGACTCCCGCCTTTAAGCTACAGTCGAGATAAATCGTAGTACGACTCCCGCCTTTAATGTGTTAACATAACAATTGTTCATTATTGAACTTGATGATAATAATCTTGCATGCATGATATGTTAGAGTATGTAATAGCTTTTCAGCATCCCCCCCTTTCCAAAAAGTGATGAATAAATACCTTAACTGTACAGCATACTAGTTGTCAATAAATAATGAAGCTTGATAATGAATGTTTCAACAATTTTTTAGTAGTGACATTTGAAGTTTGTTTTGGAGTTTGTTCCAATATATATTTGAAGTTAGGAAATCGATGATTATTGAAATAAAAAAAAAATCGGTAAGGTTGGATTTTATTTACAAACAGAGATAAACAACAATAAAAAGGAGTAAAGCTAAGTTTTTTCCCAATGTGTAATGTCTTCTGAATAAATCAGTTGCATTAATGAAATGAAGGGGGGGGGGGACCTCAAAAAAACCAAGCATTGCAGCCAGAGTTCTATTGTACTAAACTGTAGCATAGAATAGTTATAAAAAAATTAAAACCTTCAAAAATCTCTTGCTAATAGAGTCCTGTTGCTCAAATGTATTAATGTTACTTTATGTACAAAAATACCTCGGCCATTTTGTGATTCAAGCATCTTAAGATGTAGCAGGATCCTCTTCATGATTTAGAAGTTTGGAGTATGTATTAGAATAAAACAGGATTGATACTATTGAAACTTCAAGAATAATTAGTCTGTCGCCTTAAACGATATAGCAATATAAAAAGGAAAATCTCCTGCTATTTATGCTAAGGGCTCATCTATAGAATCACGAAAGTGCAAAAGGCTTTTAATCGGTTTGAACACTGCTAAAGTATAAATGTCTCAAGCTGGATAGTTCTGCATTGAATACAAAAGAAAAAAAAAACTCATTTCAATTAAGACACTATATCAAATTATGAAGAATGCTAAAATGTTTTGCAGTGCATAAAATGCTGAACGGGCAAAAAGCATTGAAATTATTTCCAAATGAAATTTGGGCTTGAGAAGTGTTTCTAGAAATAATTCTAGATTTGTATAAATAAAGTCTCATCTGTAATGACATTATTTTGAATACAATGTTTGCATTTAACTTGGTTACAAATTTTATTATCCTCTTTTCTATGAGCATATGCTTGGTTTTAAGTTTTATAGCAGTTGTATTGCAAAGTACAAATTCATGTAAGTATTGTTTTCATGTTGATGATCGAAACTTTATATATATTAATGGTTATATTTTCTTTGTACTAATAAAAGTGTTTTGCATGTAGGTGGAGAAAGACAGCGAATAGCAATTGCGAGAGCATTGTTAAAGGTTAGTGTTTTATTATTTTTATTTTTAACTACTTTAAAATGGGATAATAAATCAAAGTATGAATAAAAGGCAGTCTGTTTATTAAGTATTATACATTTATTGTGCAGAAATTCTATTTAGAAACAATGTTGTGGTTGATGAACTCATAAAACATGTAACTTCAACATCATATATTTATGTATTCTGTATCATGTTGCTATTCAAGTAAGTGTCAACTTCATGAGTTTGTCAGTCATCCTTTTTTGAAAAGAAGACTGATGTATGGTTCTCGGGAACTTATTGTACTCAGCAAAGTAGAAAATTTCTGAGTACTTGGTATTCTTCCAATATGCTTAAAATAAAACTTAAAAATAGTATCTTATTTACTGTTTATTAAGTATCGTTTATTTCGTAAGGTGTTTAAAAATGCAGACAAAGGCATGACATTGCTAAAGATGTCAAATATGTAATGCATGGTTTCTGCCATTCAGCTTACATAAAAGTGTGTTTTACTTTGAATCAAGTACTTCTCGAGTCGATTCGTTCACAAAAAATGTCTTTAATTATTCAGTCATTTCCTGAGGAAAATATCATGCAGTCTTTTCTTACCTTCTCAAAGTTGAGAGTATGTCTCACTTTTATTCTAGTGATATTTGCTATTATTTTTGTTTGTTAGCATTTTTTAAATTTGGGTTTTCTTCCCATCTTATCGAGTGCTGCTGCTGTTAGAAAAAAAGTTTTCCTCCGCAATAACATTTTCATTTCATAAATTAGGGTTTTTCAATGTGAGACTAAAGTTAGTACTCTAAGGGTGTTTTCACACCAAAGGCGACAAAGACAATATTCCTGTCTTTTCTCATCTGTACAACCCCAAAGCATATTTTTCAAGGCGAAAAAAACTCTTAAGTTTGCTTAGCTGCGAAATAGAAATATTATCTTTGTCACCTTTGTGTGAAAGCACCCTAAAGCTAACAAATAATATATCATTATCAAGGCATTGGCAATAACATAAGCAAACTGAAGAATAATTTATTGCCTGAAAAAAAAAATGAAATGAATACTGCTGTTATAGTAAAGAACATTTTTTTTTTGTTTTGTTAAATATTAAATATCTAACTAAAATTATAGTAATTGAACTCTTTGAAATGTTTCTTTTTAGGACCCTAAAATATTGATATTAGATGAAGCAACAAGGTATGTAGTGGCTGTATTTATCTTCTAAATAAAATTTGTTTGCATTGAGCATCACAATTTGAATTTTTACACACTTAATATCTTGAAGGAAAGTTCATTTGCATCTTGGAAAGTTATGTAAAAATGTTGAGATTTTAATGGAAGCTCCAAGCCCTTTTCCAAATTTATCTTATTAAATGCACTCTAAGAACTGTAAAGCAGTATAAAATAAAATTTCATCAATTACAAAAAAATAAAAATAAACCTGTTTTAATAGTCCCCCTATTCCTGAGAGCAGAGTGAAATAAAGTAACTTTTAGTGATGCTTTCAGGAAGTTTTTCGAATGTAAGTTATTTAATGAACAGATTGAGACTTGTTAAGCTCTGATGTGAAAAAAGTTTTAAATATTCATTTTTATCGAGCGGCTAGAAATGTTTTATCACTTCTTTTTGAATAAAATTAAAAAATGCAGTGTTGGTATGACAAGATTTAATTCATCAATTTAGGCATTTTTAACAACTATTTCCAAGCATGATGCAAGCTAATATGTACTTCTAGAGGTTATGAACTAGGTTGCTTTTTGTGTATACATATTCAGTTTCACAGAAATGTCTTGTTCATATGCGATTGTACTTGGTATGTAAGTGTTATAATTGCTTCAGGACATTTTTGGGGACTAAAGATGAGAAAGTTCTCATTCAAAGGCAGTATTTACTCACGTATTTAAAACTATTTGGAAAATTCTTTGATAATATAATATTTTACTTGAAGTAGTTTGAAATTATGTTCAGAATTTGTCCATTTATAAACAAATGATAATGGCAGAAAACTCTGAATACTTAACTTCATTTTATTTTCCTAGGGAAGATTAATGAGATGCATGAATGTAGTTGAACATTCATGCAAGAACACATGAAGACTGTTATTGTATTTTAATTTATTTTCTATTTTATTTAGTGCTCTTGATGCAGAAAGTGAATACTTAGTGCAGAAAGCTTTAGACAAACTAATGAAAGATCGCACAGTGATTACCATAGCTCACAGACTTTCTACAATAAAGAATGCTAATGTGATAGTAGTGCTTCAGAATGGAAAAGTTATTGAGCAAGGCAGTTATTTAGAGCTTCTTTCAAAAACTGGACATTTCCATAAACTTGTACAACATCAAAATTTAATATCTTGATAAAGGAAAGAGTTCAGGTTATCAGTTGTTGAGTATTTGTGTAGTTATGTTTCAGATTTAATACGATTTGTTTTCATAGTTTTGTTCAAATGTTTAATACCAAATAAAAGATTAATATTTTGTTTAGTGTTCTTGCATTTTTAATATTTTTCACTCAAATACGTTTAATTAAACATACTTAAAGATATGTCTCACAGTCTCAGTAAATAATCTTTTGGAGAATATTCTTCTAAAAGTGAATAACTGTCTTCAGATTAAAAAAAAAAAGCCTAACAAATATTGCATTTTACAGAATAAGAATTAATTTAACTGTCATTTTGTTTTAAATCGAATTACAACATCATTTTTTATGAATTTTTCTGGTAAAGAATAACAGACGTGCCAACTCCCGCATTTTGCGGGAGACTCCCGAATTTGTGTTTCTTCTCCCGCACTCCTGAATCGATCCAAAATCTCCCGAATTGGAACTGATATGTCACCGAATTTAAAATTACTGCTCCCCCCCCCCCCTCTGAAATTTCCTTTTCTTGCATAACCAACTCCCCACCATGCGCGAGGCGGCACGGTGGCGGCGGCGGCCGATGACTGAACACGTTACATTAGGAGAGGGAAAAGTCGGCGCTAAATATCACCGCGAAAATATCTTGAAATTAAAGAATACTATAAATAAGGGTGAATAATACTAAAGGGTGAAATATAAGAATATACAGAAAGAACATTAAAAGAGGAATCAATAATTCCATGACAACTCTGAGCTCTTATTAATATTCAAGGATGATTGTGTTCCGGTTGTACACTGGAATTCCAGTATTTTATTGGCATTTTAATGTCGGAAATAAATTGCATTTTAATACCGGAAATTTTGAAAATCAGTATTTTCATAATTTCGAAAATTACTGAAATTCAGCGAATTATTTTTCTCGCTATTGTTTTTAATTTACTCCAAATTTCCGACGATAATGCCAGTAGTTATTACTGTTGATGATTATAGCCTTATTAAAATGCAATATTGAAGTTATTCTACTTATATAAAATCTTTTATTTTCCGTCTTTGTATTTGATGCTTACGTTTCAAAAAAATGCAATCTTTTTGCATCTGCTGGAATTGGATTTTTTTCACTATTGATGTTTATTAAGCCTTATTAAAAGGCAAATCGAATAAATTACTTTTTATTTTCTCTAAAATTTTGAAACGAAATTCTGCTGTTAGGAGTGTGAGCTCTCACGTGTCAAAAAGTTAAATGCTGAATTCACGTTAATTTTTATTTTTGTGTAATTTATTTAGGCTTTTGTAATGCACATATATGCTACCAAATCGTACTTTTTGCAAAATGATTTATTAAATAAGCAGCAAAAAATAACAAATTTTTTTATCACCTAATGTTTGAATTTTCACAAAAATGTTTTAAAATCACAAGAAAATGGACCTTGTTGAAATAAAAGCTGGATCGACACCTGCACATCTTTATTAATAAGAATAATAATTTCTTAGAATCAGTTCTCATTGTATAGATTAGGAAATTTGCTTGCTCATTACAGCCCATTAAATTCTTTTCCATATTTAATAGTATACACAATTTTCATCAATTTCAAAATACTGAGTTTTTAACAGCATAAATCTTTTTTTTTTTTTTTTTCAAAATTACCTAAATCAGATTTGGGATTTTGGGCCCTGCTATTGTAAAAGATAGAGGGTTTTTAGGACTGTATTAAGGGGTAAAAAATATATAGCACCTGTTCATAAAAGTAATGAAAATTACAAGGCCATTTTACTCGTAAAAAGTTCAGGCATCTTTTCATGAACTTACTCAAAATCACCCTTAAATATATTTTGAACTGTATTATGCTGCTTTACCTGTATTTGAAATATAAATTAGTTAAATATATTAACAAGAATTGCAATGAAGAGCAAAATCTTAATTTTTTTATTGCCCTCCTGAATTCTCCTGAATTCTTGATCAGAAACCTCCTGCATTTCGATTCTGGCAGGTTGGCACGTCTAGAATAACATATTTTAACCTTTCATATGAGGACAGTTTTAAAGATTGGGTTAACCCGTAAATGGTAATATTAGTCTGTGAGACTGATACGGTTTAGTTTTAGTCCTAATGAGAATAGAAATAATAAGTAGTAATAAAAACGTAAGTAAATAAATAAAAGTAAATAAGTAAAAAGAAGTAGCAAAAAATAAGTAGTAAAAATGTAATGAAAAAAACCTTAGTCTTGTAGACGGATATTACTGGGAGTGCGAGTTGGAGAGATATTACCACTTACGGGTTAAGAAAAGGAATTAATTTAGTCTATTTGACATTAGTAATAATCTTTTTCAAGAGATGACTTCTAAGATTTAAAAGACAAGGTGTAGATATGTAGAATTCTCAGTAAATCTTTTGGAAAATATTCTCATGAGAATATTCAAAAATACTCTTTTATAAGTGAATAACTAACTTAAAATGTAAAAAAATGCTTAATATTACATTTCACAGAATAAGCATTAATGTAAATGTATTATTAAAAGAGTTGCTTTTAAGATTTTTTTGTTTCAAGCAAAAATAGCCAGTTAAATAATTAAAGTTTCATATTTACTACTTTCTTTGTTCAAGAATATTCTAAAACATGATTGTTTGAAAATCCAAAACTGTTCTCAAAATAGTTTCGTTTGTTTTAATGTGCAACTCTGGTGCAATTAAGTTTTTCAAAAGGTTGCTACAATAAAAATATCTTAATTTAAATTAATCATATTTAGTGATAATTCATATTTCCTAGTATTTCAAATAATATTTTTAAAAACTACCCTTTTTCGCTAGGGGAAACCAAGTCTGGTTGTTACAAAAATTTTCAATGATTTTTCTAGAAGTAACCACTACCAGTATTTTTATTAAATATGCTTTACAACAGCAGTTCCCAATCTTTATTTTCGCGTACCACCATTTTTCTTGCAAACCATTTGCGTACCACTGCTAATGTAACTTTATTATATAGAATAGAACACTAATAGATAATAGAAAATACTATGACGACTAGGTTATTTCAATCACTCTTTTTATAGTTAATGCAGAGAAAAGCATTTATTAAAATAAAGCTGTATGTATGAAATAAAATATGAAATCTATAAAATATATTTTTAATACGTACTTCCAAATCAGCACAACATTAGAAATACTTCTTTAAGTACAAAATACCTGTCATGTAAAAAAAATGAAAAAACAAAAATGAGAAGGTTGCTGCTGCTAGGCCGATACAAGTGAGGTGATATCTGATTCAGTAAAAGTTAGTTTTAACCTCAAATTTGGGTCGGCATTTAATTTGCTTCTATATTTATTTTTAATATATATATCGTATTGGAAAAGCGGTTTCACAAAGATGAGTGATTGTGAAGTGAATTAAAAACAGCATTGCTTCTCTTGACAATAACGGGAATTCATTTTTAGCTTTGAGCCAACATTCTCCCAACTCGAATCGGGCAAATTCTATCTTCAATCCTGAGTTTTTGTGTCTTAACCTCTTCTTTTTTTGCCTGTACGCGTATCACCTGGAGAGGCTTCACGTACCACTAGTCACGCGTACCACAACGTGGGAACCGCTGCTTTAAAATATACTGTAGCTGTTGTAGATTCTTAGCGTATTTTTTGAGAATGGTTTAAATTTATGCAATCATATATTTTGATTGCATAAATTTAAACTGCAATCAAAATTATTCAAAAATCAAAATTCATTTATTTTTAAATAGTTTAAATTTATGCAATCATATATTTTGTGACAACTAGCCCTGCTACGGGGCATGTTGTTACACCGGCTGGGGTAGCATATTATACAAAATATTTGACCAATAGGTCTAGCATATTTGTGTGTATGTATACATTTTTTTCGTTACTATTTTGCACTTTTTATAGAAATTCAAAGGTTTCGCCAACTTGCTGGATGCTTTTTCTGCTTTAGTAACTGCTATTTTTCTCTTCCTTGATTGGCGGTTTTCGGATTCTACTTTCAGAGCATTTTTTACCTCTTAAATCTTAAAATAGCACTCGGCATACGTTTTCGCTTATGGATCACTTTTCTTTTGTTAGCATTGTGGAATGACTTTATTTCGTGTGGACTGGCATAGACCTCTGACCGTACCAGTATAGGAGGTACATACATGTATTTGATATAGATTTAGAGGTAGGTTTATATGTTTCTGCTGAAGTACTAGTTTATGATGCAGGATCACCTCCCAGTGTTGCTAAATGTGTTTTGACTTGTATCTTGACACTGGGTTTTTTAAGCTGTCTCTCTTAAAGTGTTCTCTGTTGAAGAACAGTTTCAACTTTTGCTGTAATCTACACCTGGCACACCTACATTTGGATTTAAAATGCAAAGTAGACCCCTGCTCACTTTATCCTGATCTGTAATTGTGACATGGCTATTTTAGCTTGACAGACAATAGTTTGTTGCTTCTATATATGAAATGTTTAGCGATAAATGTCAAACCAAAGTCGCAAAGCATATTATTAAAATAAAAGACTGAAAAGATTATCGATACAATTTACAAGGACTAGCAATTTTCATTTTAGTACACCCCTAAGGCGTCATGAAATTTACTCTGTGTTTATTAGACATTATTTTTCACAATGAACTACCAATACCAAAAAGCATCACTTTTTCCGATGAATCTAGAAATATTTCCTCCGACATAATAACTCTTAATGGTCTTCCCTTTATAATTCTTCATATTGCTCTTACGAAGAAAAAAAAATATATATAATGTAAATTTTCATGGGGAAAGTTGTTACACTGAAAACTTGCCCCGAACTGTAGCAACTAACCCTGATGCAAATGTAGTAACTTGTCCCATATGATGCCATTTTACATTTAGTAAAGACGGGTGCCCACCCCCTTTTAAAAGGAAAGAGCCCCCCAAAAAATCAGCCAAAACCCTATGAAAGAACCCCCTTAAAAATTCATTGGCGCAGTCTGTCATGGCACTCCCCCGCCCCCCTCTGGTGGGTACCACAAGCATAAAAATATCTAAAGGTTTTTTTCGCAAGAAAAAAAAAATACAATTATTCGGACAAATTACTTTTGAAGACAAAATCAACGAGAAAAAGAGAGTGACGCCAAGCGGTTCGTTTTATATTCGAATGTAACAACTCTTTGCTCTTTTAAGTGTTTTTTTACAACATATATATATCTTTCTTTTTTTTTGAAATCATTTTAAACAAATGGGTGTTCTTATATATTGCGTCAAAAAAAAAAAAAAAAAAAAAAAAAAAAAAAAACAATATGCATGCACACTCATCGAAATACATTATATTCTCAAAGCCAGGGGTAGGAGCAATTACCTTCTTTTGACCGTTTTAAATGACGGGTCTGGATGAAGCATTGTCCTCCCTGAGTGAGTCGACTGCACCTCGGGGGAAAAAAAAATTAGGGTAAAACAAATGGGGGGGGGGGGGGAGAAGGAAGAAAAAAAATTAAGGAGAAACATTAAAAATATCGAGGGTAAAAGGTGGCTTCCGTTTTGTGTACTCACTGGTTAATGGAAATAGCCAGTGGCGTATCCAGAAATTTCTTTTGAAAAGGGCACACTGCTTGGAAGCTGTTTTGAACAGCATTTCGTTGGGGGGGGGGGGGAATATATATTGTATCCCATCTGTATGAATTCACTCATGGAACTAGTCACGTACCGTCAACTAAATGTTACGGTCAGAATCGAAACATGGTATCACCAAACTTCTGCTGCTAATAAGTACCTAGTGAATTAAATCATTAATTTCAGGACACTATCAAGAGTTTTTTTTCTAGAAAAAAAAGAAAAATATTTTTCTTTTAACGCTTCAGTTTCGAACAATTTCGAGAGATAACCCCCTCGAATCCTCTACTTCTAATATCACCAAAAAGCCAAAAATTGCGTTTTTAGAGCACCTTTTTAGAACTTCAATTCTAAAAAAAAAACTCCGGCAAAGACCCCCTGAAGCTCTCTTTTCTACTCTAACATTACTCCAGGATCTAAAATTGCGTTATTCTGGCATCAACTTCGAAACTTTCCTGAGGAAAGCCTGCAACCTGCTTCACATTACCAAAAATAGCACAAAAATGAGTGTTATAATATAGTATCAGCACTCAATTTTCTACCTGTTACACTTTTATAAGAGCGAGTTAATGGCAGAATTTTTCGGAACTGAGAAAATAATGATTTTTACATTGCCCTTCCTATTTTCTAGAAATGCCTACCAGAAGCAAAATGTCTATAAGAAACACCAATTAAAAGTCTTTAATATTTTGCGAAAGCAAAAGTTTTCCTGTACATTTTGGAATTAAATGCTTAACCAAATGCAAAATATAAAATAAAATAAAAATAAAGAAATTTACTAAAAACCAACTAAAAAAGATTTTTGATGAGGACCGTTGTCGGTTGTCCTCATTAAAATATGGATTTTTTGTTGTACTTATTTTACTGTGGATTTTCAAGTAATTTTGTCCTTATTCTAATGGTGGGCATGTTTTACGATGATTTATTTGACTTATCAAAATAATACACTGCTTCCAACCGCAAAGTAAAAGCTATTCATAGTTTTGGCTTCCTTATAACTAGGCTTGCCATATTTTTGTTTAGTGAAACCGGGACACAATATGGGATGGGCATACCGGGGGGGGGGGGGGGGGGCTCTGAAAATTAAAAAAAAAAAAAAAAAGCAAAGCAAAATGGTGAGTTTCAGGCCTTTTTTAAAGCCTCGCAAGTAACGAGAGTGAGAAATCTGGGAACCTTAAATTGTTAGTTTACCCACCCACCTTTTAAAAATGAAAAAGGAATTTTTGAATCTTAAGTTACTTAAAAAGAATTTTTTCCTTTTTAATGTGAATTTTTTCTGGTCTACCATCTAGAAAGCAGTGTTAATAAAATAAAGTTTAATAAAATACTTCATAATACTAATAAAGTTAAAAGACTTCATAAAATTGTTCGATTGAACAATTAATTACTAAATATTATTTTTTTAAATTACAACTTTTTGTCTAACTACAAAAATTATTTCAAAAAAACATTTTTGTCAAACTAAAAAAGCAATTAATAAGTTAAGAATGTTATTCTTTGTTTTCAACCCACTCATATTTCTGACTTGGATGTACTTTTTTCAAGATATCTTTGTTAAGCTTGACTTTTCATAAAAGTCAAGAGCAAAGAAAACGCCAAATTTTATTTTACATACAACCAATGCCCTTGCATTGGACTCCCTCATTAATGCTCTGTCATCTTAAAGATTCTTAATGTCTTCATAAAAGAATCTTAAAAACGTAAATTCATTACTTTTTAAATCTTACAGCCGTTTCCGGGACATTGATAAAAGTGGGCGGGACACCGGGACAAGAGCAAAATAATGAGACTGTCCCGGTCAAACCGGGACGTATGACAAGCCTACACATGTGGTCAGGCTTGTAGCCAGACTCTGACTCCAAGGCGGGCAAGCTTTTGAACAGGAGGGGCAGACTAGTTTTTCAATTTTCTTCTAACATGTTAGCATTTATGCTCCATTTTGGCCGTTTTCTTAAAATTTAAATTAATAATTTGTTTAATAATTAATGCAATTATTTCATTTATTAATTGATTAATTAAACAATTAATTAAGGAAACTAATACTAATTTAATTCAATACTGAAATTATTTGTTCTTAAAAGAAATACTTGATTAAAACTTACAAAAGGCATAATTGAGTTTTTAAAGTTTATTCTAAGTAAATCTCTTTTGTAAATTAATAAAATATATGAAATAACATAAAAAAGTGAACATTTTTCAAAGATAATTTTAATGTGAACGATCATTCAAAGTAAGATATTGAAGCATAAAACATGTATCGGTATGTTACAGTAAAAAACTGGACTGCCCATGATCCTTTCATTAGTGCCTGGTTTAGATTGAAAACAGGAAAAAAATGAGCTGTTTAAAGGAAAAGTTAATGTTTTTCATTTATTTCTAAAATTTGAATTAAGAGATAAAGGTGCATGGGAACATGACTTTTTTAATACGACTTTGCGTTTAAAAAAAATCAAAAAGTTTTAAATAGAAATAACGTAGATTATTAAGGTCCAATTAATCATGCTAGGACGGGCAAAACATCCTCCAGGTCGGGCATTGCCGAACCTGCCCCCCCTCTGGCTACGGGCCTGCATGTGGTGATCTCTGACCTAAAATTCAGTCATAATGCTGAAAGCAACTTCAGTGCAGATTGAAATTGTTAAAATTTTAACTCATTAATTATAGCTTATTTTTATTATTATTATTATTTTTTGATAGCGTTAAAAATAATTTGATATTTCTGCCCTAATTTTAAAAATAATTTAAAACTATTAATTGCTAGGAGCGGGGGTCTCAAGCAGGGTGCCGCACTTTCCGAATTTTACGGGACAGTTCCGTATTTAGAGATTGTTCCGCGTCCCGGCCGAGGAACTTCGATACGGAACGCCAGAAGTCCCGTATCCTTGCTGAAATATTGATTTTGCCGGTTACAACGTATATCGTTTTTGTTCAATGCCTGACTGGGAAAGGCAGTTTTTTTTTGGGGGGAGGGGGGGAATTAAATTTTTTTTTCAACATTAATCAAACCAAAAACAAAACAACAACAACAACAACAACTAAAAAAAAAACTAGTTTTTTGCATTAAAATATTGTAAAGTAAGAACTATAAAACCCGTATATATATTTTTCCCCGTAACATAACCCAACATTGATCGTCAAGGATAAAATCGAAATAATCTCGGGACTTTGTCAAAAAGTATACGAGTGCTTAACTAATTAAAAATATATATAATTGACTGAATAGAAACTGTTCTGCATCCAGAGCTCAGCACTTCACTTAGCGCCATTTTATTTCTGATCATGGGAATCATTTGGGTTTTTGGCATCTGATTCTACGGATTACTGGACTTGAACCATTTTCGTTATTCATAGCGAAGAATTTCTCCTTTTCTAGAGTTTTTTTCGAGAAGAATTTTCCCCCCCTCCCATTTTCTTTTCAAGGTTGATAGGAAGCTCCTATTGGTGCTTTGGAGTGTGTCACAGGTACACATGCGCTGAGAAGTTTTAGTTTGCATTCTGATAGGAAAAGTTTTGGTTCGCATTCGTAGTACATAAAAGCGGGAAATATTAGTTTTAGTTCATTATTTCTTATCTGCGAGTCTATGCGAGTCTGTTGTGGTAAGTGTCTGATTATTGTTTCGATTTTTATCTACTGTTTCGTTTTATGTATAGAAATTTTTATCACACACACAGTGATATTACTATTTAAAAACTGGTTACTTATTTAGTTTCATATAATTATCCCTGCTTTGGCAGAAAATAAATTAAGGCAGGATTTTACAATACATGACAGAAGAAAACAATACTAATTTTTGTTTCTAATAATCACCTCTTCGTAAGAATCGATTGTAATTCATTTTATTTTAACTGATGCTTTTCAATGTTACGTGGTGGTTAATTGACAGAATTGCTGTCGTGGTGGTGGAACCTTTTGCACTGTATATTGTACCTTAGACCTTTCTTTTTAGTTCTTAATGGAATTTTACTTCATTTTCCAAAGAAAAAATTACATGATGCATTATTTTGATTCTTTAGGTTAGTTGCATTTTTATTTATTATAAATCTTATACTATACTTGCTATTCTGATCATTTAAGAAAGAGTTAAATTGGTAATACCATATTCCTGAAGGGTTTTACATGTATGTATTTGGCATTCGATACTTATTAAATGTTTGTATTATTAGATTTTGAATTTTTTATTTGTTTTTGGATTTTTGTTCTTTTTTATGGCGGTTTAACTAGTTATCTCTGTGGTGTTTTTTTTTTTTTTTTTTGGGGGGGGGGGGTAGTTTTGAATATTGTTTTGAGAATGTTAATTTAATTCTATTGCAGAAATTCCAATCGTATTTCAAATGGCATTTTACAATGATAAACTAGTTTACTTTTGGTATATTCCATTCATTTTCTTGTTAAGAACTGATTTGAAGTGAACACGCTTTAGCTTAAACATCAAAAAGTCTCTAAATGCCAAGTACACAAACGTTATATAAAATGTTAAAGTAAATTTAATTCTTTTTACTTTTTTGAAATATACTTGTGCGCACTATTCTGTGGTGCTCACATATTCCAAAAAAAAAAAAAAAAACTAAAGAAAAATGTGTATTATCGATTGCGCGGATAATTTCGCTTTCATGAATTTTTCTTTTTTATGAATTCTTTCACGGATTGGATTGTTGCGGTATTTAAAGCGACGGGTTTCGGATATTAAAAAAAATATATAGTAAATAAATAAATTTATTAATCTTTAGATTTTTTTGACGTTTAATATTTTTCTACTTTTGTGATGAGTAAAATGTTTAATTCTTTAAAAAACAATACTGGTTCAGGAAAAAAATTACTGCAATATTAGTAACAGTACTTTCCTTTAAACACGTATTATTTATTACTGCTTTCTTACCTTTTATTTAGCTTTATATTCATACGTAAGTAATGGGGGTGTGTGAGGTTATCGAATTATATGATTTATATTTTTAGTTTGTTGTGCATACGTTTTTCGAAAATTTTGTGTGCAGTACAGATAATTTTTTTTGTGCTGAGAGTCCCGTGCGTTTAAAAATAATGATTTTAGGTGAAGCAGCTTCATTTCGCATTAAATTTTAATTCAAACATTAAATTCATTTTTTCCTGAATATTCTCTACGTTTTGTTGGAAGTAATTGAATTTAGAAATTTAATTTTACAAAAATAAGTTACGTGAATAATTTTTTCTATTTATTACCATTATTTGTTAAAAAAATTTCGTCTTGAAATTCAGAAGAGCTTTTTACATGTAATGGCGCAAAACCAGAACTCTCTTATTAGTGAAGATCTAAATCTGTCTGATGCCGCGCTACTCTATCTTTGTAACTGCTAGCCGCTCCGTCATAACTTTCTTGTTGTGTGTTAAGCACTTTTCTTTCTTTGCAGAAGAGGCTTCATTGTATCCTCGAAATAGCTATTTGCATTATTGATTTGACAATTTGTGCTTTAGAATCATGTTTTAAAATATGCAGTGTTCTTTTATGAGTAACTACATAGTAATTTATTAAGAGATCATTTTTCGGTAGACCAAACGTATTAAGGATGATTCCTTTTTGTTAGCATTATTACTCTGTGTTACAAATTTTAATGAAACAAGGGCATTCTACTGAATCTGCATGGTATCAAACATTTTCTTGATTGCTACTGGTTTATCAAAAGTTAGCTTTTCGAATTTTAACTTTTACTGAATTTTAAATGTAATGATTAGCGTGATTTAAATTAACTTTTGCTTTTAAATTTTTGAATTCCATTGTAAGATTATACACGATCGAGTTTCGCAATGTTCTAAAATTTGGAAATGATATATAATTATATATTAATTGTTCCAATAGGTATTGAACGATATTTTTAATGAAAGAAAGATATTCAAATGGTATGTTGCTGTCCTTTAAGGGGAAAAAAAAACACTTTAATTTGAAAAATATAATATTTTGCTATTAAAGTTTTCCCTAATTGAAAAATTTGACGTTTAGGTCGGTTTTTAATAAACGGTACAATTAATAATTTTGTGTCAGTCGGCAGTTAGTCATATATTTGCCTTTTCAAAAACTAATACATTTTCAAGAAAATTTCTGTTTCTTTTACACTTTATTTATTCATCACTTCAGACATTCGCACTAATTAGATTTAGATTGTCTTTATTTAATATACCAGGTGTATGTAAATGAAATGAGACGATTGTTTAAAAAAAAAAAAAAACACAATAAATTTGCGAAAACTGTTAATATTTCTTTATTCTAAATAATATCCATCACTAGCTACACATTTTCCCCATCTTTCGGGCAATTTGTGAATACCACGCCAAAAAATTGATCGGTCTTTTGAGGCCAGCCAGTCATCAAGCCAAGATTTGACGTTTTCGTAAGAAGTGAAGCGCTGGTCAGACAATGCGTCAAATAAGTGGTAATCTGAAGGAGCCAAGTCTGGCGAATAAGCCGCATGCGCTAAGGGTTCCCAGTCGAGCGCCTTAACGATGTCCTTGGTCGCTTTCGCACGGTGGCTAGGTGCGTTGTTATCGACGAAAATACTTTGTGCTGTCGTTTCTTGTATTGCTCGCGTTTTTCGAGTATAACATCGTTCAAATCAAGTAATTGTTGCTTGTAGCGATCAGTATTAACGGTTTCGCCGGGTTTGAGAAGCTCATAATAGATTGGTCCCTCCTTATCCCAGAAAATACACAGCATTGTCTTGCGGTCGATTTGGACGGCTGTCCGGGGTCGACATATGATCGGTCACGCTTGGGGTTCTCAAAATAAATCCATTTTTCATCGCCAGTCACAATACGATGGAGATATGACTTGCGTTTGTAGCGGGCAAGCAACATTTCGCACATGATTTTTCGGTTCTCCTGCTGATGACGGTCCGTTAGCTCGTGTGGCACCCATCTACCTGTCACATTTCAAGTGAATGCTTCAAATTGAGCATTATTAATTACTTTTATTACGTTAAGAACATCGTACAAGTTACGAAAACACTGAGCACAACAACATACTGCTTAGAACGGAAACACAAGATCTCGGAACACAGTTACAGTTACAATCGGTTACAGTTAGACTTACGCACTTAAAACAATTTATGTTACATCTCCCCTTTTTAACAAGTTTCATACATACACTATTTACAAGTCAAGACTTTTTATTGGATTAACAACTCTCCCGGATCGTGTGGTCATAATAGGCTTGTTGACAGCATCCGGATCGGGATCAGGCGGGACTGGTACAGGATCAGGATTCGGCGACTTGACACTAGAAGGCTGAATAGGAACTTCACTTGTTGACTGGTTAATTGAAGGATAACCTTGATCTGGCCTCAAGTGAATTCTATTCCTCCTAAGTTCACTTCCAGCAGCAGTTTTCACTAAGTATGAACGTGGAGCATCCAGCTTTTCCAGAATAGTTCCCGGTGTCCAGTCTCTGCGATTTAGTTGAACGTACACTGGTTGATTAGATTTTAAATTTTCTAGATTTACATGTGATCGGTCATGGTATTTCTTTTGCATCTCCTGATTATTCAATAAGTTCTTATAAGTCTGCTGTTGTAAATTTTGGTTTTAATATATTCTTTTTAGTAGGCAGTAGAGACCTCAATGATCTTCCTATAAGCATTTGTGCCGGCGATGGTAAATGATATTTTGGGGTGTTATTGTATTCAATCAGTGCCAAATTTGGATCTCCATTATCTTCCAATACCTTCAACATCATATTCTTGATTGTGCCTATTGCACGTTCTACCATCCCGTTGCATTTAGGGTATCTTGGGGAAGAGATGACATGTTTCACATCATATTCTTTAAGAAAAGCTTGAAATTTATAACTGTCAAATGGCGGTCCATTATCTGAATGCAGGCATTTCGCTATTCCATGTGTTCTAAAAATTTGTTTCAATGCACTTATGCCAGATTCTGCAGTTTTCTGTTCGACTTTTCTCACTTCAATAAATTTTGAATGATAGTCTATGGCCACTAAGTAATCTTTTCCTTTTAAATACATAAAATCTATTCCGACATCAATCCAAGGATGCTTGGGTATGTTGTATGGTATCATCACTTGTTTTGGATTTGATTTTTGAAATTTCTGACAAATTCTGCAACTGTTTATAAAGTTCTTGATTTCTGTTGTCATATTTGGCCAATAAATAGAGTTTCTTGCTTTATTTTGACAAGATGTTATGCCCTGATGTGCAACATGTAATTTCTGTAGAATTTCACCACGCATTTTCTTAGGGATGACCAACTTATTTCCAATAAATACCAAATCATGGTAATGCAATTTCTACTTCTTATCCCAATACGGTTTTAGATTTTCGGAAAGTTTCTTGTATTCATTAGGCCATCCGTCTTGTATGTAAAATTTCAGCTGTTGCAATTCTTCATCTAGCTTGGTAGCTTCTTGAAGCTCTTTAGTTTTCTCATCACTAGCGCTTAAAATAGTGTGAACAGTAGCGGCTCCTGCTTCTAAGAAACTTGTATCCACATTGGCATCAGTTGGAGACCGTGATAGTGTATCCGCTATGTACAAATATTTTCCTGGAACATGCACAATTTTAAAGTTGTATTTGAATAGTTCCAAAGCCATTCGGTGTAATCTTGGAGAAAGTTTCTCTATAGGTTTTTGTAATAGTCCAATTAGCGGCTTGTGGTCAGTTTCAATTGTAAACTCAGTTCCATAAATAAAATAATGGAATTTTTTACAGCCATTTAAAACAGCTAACAGTTCCTTTTCAATTTGACTGTACCGTTGCTGTGTTTCTGTGAGAGAACTGGAAGCATACGCTATGGGATGATCATCTTGTATCAAAACACCTCCTAAACCATATTGGCTGGCATCAACTGACACAATTGAAGGTTTTCTTATATCAAAGTAAGCCAAGACTGGAGCATTAGTAACGCACAATTTGAGCTCTTCAAACGCCTTCTGTTCATTGCTGGTCCAAAGAAATTCAGCATCTTTACTTAATAATCTACGAAGACGTCCTGTTTAGTTTGAGAGATTGGCGATAAACTTTCCTAAGAAGGTTATCATTCCTATAAATCTTTGTAATTCGGCTTTGCTGGTTGGAGCCTTAAAATCCAGAATTGCTTCAATTTTTTCATTATTTACCGAGATTCCTTCATCTGTTAATTTATAGCCAAGATATTTCGCAGATTTTTTCTTAATTTGGCTTTTTCTTAGTGAGAGTTTTAAACCACATTCGTGAGCTCTCTTCAAGACAGATAGAAGTCGTCTGTCATGTTCGGCTTCCGTCTTTCCAAAAATTAATACATCATCAATGTAAACAACTATGCCATCTAAGTTGGAAAAAATGTTGTCAATAGTCTTTTGGTACACTTCCGGTGAGCTACACAATCCATATGGTAGGCGACAAAATTTATATCTGCCGAAAGGTGTAGCAATAGTACATAATTTAGAACTTTCAGGAGAAAGTGGAATTTGCAAGAATGCAGAAGAAGCATCTAAAACTGAAAAATATTTTGCTTGATCTATTTTTGAAAATGTAGCTTGTTAGGTTGGAATTGGATAATGTTCTCTTTTTATGTACTTATTTAAAGGCCTTGGATCCATGCATATTCTGACTTCTTTATTGGGTTTTTGAACAATAACAATCGGATGTACCCAATCTGTAGGTTCAGTTACTTCATCAAGAACTCCTGCTTTAACCATTCTGTCCAATTCAGTTTTGACTTTATCCCTTAAAGATGCAGGTATAACTCTAGGAGAAGCAATCTTAGGCTAAGCATTTTCTTTTAATTTAATATCATATACATATGACGGTTTGCCAAGTTTACCAGAGAAAACATTTTCATACTCTTGAACAATATCGAGATTATTAATTGCATCTACATTTTTAGCAATATTTCTATCAATTAAACCTAACTGTTCACATGCTTTCAGCCCTAAAATAGCATTTGATTCTTGATTTACAACATAAATATCAAATACATGTAATTTATTTTTGAATTCACAGCACAAATTACAAGTTCCTAACACTTTCAGATTGTGCCCTGTATATGATTTCAAACTTTTGTTTACTTTTGATCTTTCATCTATTTTTTTAACAAATTAACAGGAATTATATTAACTTCAGCTCCGGTATCAATTTTGAATGGTATTTCACAATTATTTATAACAATATTTTCTCTCCATTCAAACTTTGAGGTATTTACTACACTCACAGATTCCAAAACAAAAGAATCAGTATTATTTGTCGACACAACAGAGGAATTATGTTCTATTTCATTAACTTTTTTATTTTTGCATGCAATCGCAAAATGATTTAATTTTTTGCACTTATTACACCTTTTCCCCCATGCTGGACACTTTCCAAAAGCATGTTTTGTTTTGCACCTTGAGCAACAGTTATTCTTGAAATAATTCTGTTTCTTTAATTTAGTTTCGTTTTTGTAATTTCTATTATGCCCTATGTCAGTATAATTTCTTGTAGTTTTGATAACTTCCACTACTTCTGATTTCCTATCAGACCCTTCCTTCATGTATTTTACTTGAATTTCACTTGATTCCTTTGCCCTACAGTATTTCACTGCTTTTTCTAATTTCAAATCTGAATTCATAAGTAATTTTTCTTTCACGGAACAATCCCTTATACCAATTATCAATAAATCTCTTATCAAACTATCTTCCTGATTTTCAAAAGAACAATCCTTAGCGATATTTTTAAAGTTGGTTACAAAAGAATCAACAGTTTCAGTTGGTTGTTGTACACAGTTAAAAAATTTGTAGAGTGCAATTACAGTATTTTTCTGTGGTTCAAATAAATTATCAAACCGTTGGATAACTGTATCGTATTTCTCAGCATCTGCAGCAGCTAATTTAAAGCTATTAAATATATCGATACATTCATCTCCCATACAATTCAATAACAAAGCAACTTTTAACTTATCGGATTTATCTGTCTTTTCCGATGCTTCTAAATACAGAGTAAAACGCTGCTTAAACTTTGACCAATTTTCGGCCAAATTTCCTTGCAATTTCATACAACTGGGAGTTTTCAGATCCATTTTGACTGCACCGCTTGCCACCATGTCACATTTCAAGCGAATGCTTCAAATTGAGCATTATTAATTACTTTTATTACGTTAAGAACATCGTACAAGTAACGAAAACACTGAGCACAACAGCATACTGCTTAGAACGGAAACACAAGATCTCGGAACATAGTTACAGTTACAATCGGTTACAGTTAGACTTACGCACTTAAAACAATTTATGTTACACTACCGACCTTTATTATCTTGCCCATTGCTTTGAGACGACTAGAAACAGTGCTCTGGTCAACATTCAATTGTTCTGCAAGATGTTCTTGCGTTTGGCCATCATCTTCATCGAGTAATGCTTGCATTTCAGCGTCTTCAAAATTTTTTGCTGGTCTGCCACGCTCCTCGTTTCTCACATCGAAATCACCATTTTGAAATTTTTCAAACCACCTGCAGCACTGCGCACGGCTCAGAGCATTGCCACCGTATGCTTCTACAAGCAATTGATGCGATTCGGCAGCATTTTTCTTCAGATGGTAACAAAAAATTAATGCTGTCTGCAAATCGTGGTCGGAAGGCATAAAATTCGACATTTTCAACAGAGTAAAAAAAACACAATGCACGCTGAAACTCGTCCAAATCTAAACTAAACGCGAGTATCAAAGGTAAAAATATAAAAAAATCACCTGTCACGGTTTCGTGATGTTTGCATATATGCTTGGCGACATCTGTTAGCAATCGTCTCATTTGATATGCATACACCTGGTATATATAAATATGTAAGAAATTCAGATCCGTGCCTTTTGTTCTCTCATTCTGTGAACTTAATTAAAAAGCGTTATTGCTTTCAAAAAATATAAGCTCTTGATTGAAATGTTGCTTAGCATATATACATTGATTTGAAAAACGAATCTTGTGCGAATGTCAACAAGTATGCGTAAATAATTCGTATACTGAAGTATCGTACAGAAAATACACTACTAATTTATTAGATTCTTTTGAAAAATGCAGGGCTCCCACGCCTGCGCCAAAACGATTTTTCTGCTACATGCTGCTACAAAATGCGCATTTTGGGAAAATTTGCGCCAAATCGCGATTTTCGGGAAAAAAATCGAAAAATTTTTATATATTATTTTTTCTCACTTTAAAATCGACATCATTTGTTACATTTTTTCTTTAGTCAACAATTTTTTACCTTTTGAAGTAGTTTATTAATGAATATTATTTCTACCCTCTCTTAAGAACATCAAATATGGATGAGAAAATTGAGCAGATTGCTATGTATCCCACGCTTGTAGAAGAAACAGTGAGACGATTTCTAAGATTTTGCAGTATCATAGAGAGAAAAATCATTCATCCTATCACTATTTATATTAAACATTTTATTTAGTAAGTTTTCCTTAAAATAGATAAAAAGTTTACAATTTCTTGGAATGTGAAAAAAAAAATTACCGTTTAACCTCAGTACACTTTATTTTCTAATGTTTAGGAAATACTCACCAATCTGAAAAATCAATAACGTAACAGATGTTAAAAAGATTGCTGCTCCATTATGACAATTCTTTAAAATTCCTCAAGTCTACTTTCCACGTGCAAGCAAAGGAGCGCCTACGTTCTGCAATCTTTTTGCATCCGCTACAAAAATCGGATTTTTTTTCATTTCAACCATTTATAATGTTTCTTCTCAAAGTAAATAAACAAAATTTATTTTTATTTTAAATAAAAACATTGCTTGAAAATATATATTTGTTCCGAAAGTGTTTAGAGATGGGCTTTCAAACGCTGTAAAATTAAACATTGAATTGCAGCTTTTTTTTCTTTTCTCAATACTCTTTAAGTTCTGTAATCTATATCATATAACCACAAGCAATTAAAAAACAGAAAACATAAATATAAAGAACAAAATAAGTAAAAAAAAAAAAACAGTTAAGTTAGAAAAATCATTAAAAAAAACATGTATTTCTTAATGAATTGATGATCTTTAGCAAACATGTTAAGCAATATTATTAGAGAAAATGGTAATTTTGGTGTAGATGAACGATTTCATAAAAGTACTCTTGCTTAAAGTTTAAATTTTTCAATTAGATTTGATAGTTATGAAATTATCATGGTTTTCTTTTTTCTTTTATTTCGATTTAGTTTCTTTCAGCATCCAATTGCTGTAATCCCAGGGCTCTTAAAATTTAATTGTAACTATTACACAATTTTTAAAAGATGTAAAAATTAATTGTTGAAAAAAAGTAAATCATTAGACGTTAAATTATAAACATATAATAAAAAGTACATTTTGCTTTTCTGTTATAGAACTGAAAAATATAATTTGGTTCTTGGAATTTTCTTGCTGTAAAATTATGAAACTCGGCAATTTTCTCGTAGTGCCATTAATTACTTCCAAAGCATCTAAGGGATTATTTAGGATGGAAATTTAAAGGAATATTTCTTAATCAGAAAAATAATAAATATTACTGCAAGTAGAAAATAGGATAGACTTCAAATATATTTTTTGATAAAATATGAAATTATATTTAATTCATTCAAAATTTTACTGTTACTATAATCACAATGATTGTATACCTAAATAAGTACCATTTAAAAAACAAATTTTAGTTAATGATAAATAGTTTAAAATAGTTGAACCTTTCATGTTAGTTAGTTTTTTCTTATTTTCTTGAAAGAATAGTGTTTTAGCTATTACACAAAAGGAAGAAATGCAATGATTTTTAAAAAGAAGAAAATTTTACGCTTTCTTGCAGCTTCCAGCTTCTTCCAGCTAGTTTCTTCCAGCTTAACTATTAGAAGAAGAAAAAAAACAGTTTTTTTTATATAATCCGTTTCTTGAGAAAAGTATTGAAAAACACCTTTATAAGGGTTATTGGTTTAATTAGTCCTACTTTTTGAATAGGTTATAAATTTTTAAAAATATATAAAAAAAATCCAGCTTTTGAAGGATGACCGACGTTTACATTTCCTATCATTTTGAAGACTTGAAACTGCTCTTAATTTTGATGTATGAAAATAACATTGCTTTAAAACAGCCATTTAATATTTAATAAATAAAGAAAAAAAAAATCCTCCAAAAATTGTACAAAGTTAATATTTTCGGCTCCTAGACTGATACAAAAGCCCATTTTTATCTGCTCCAAAATCTGATACAAACTCTGTGAGGCCAGTGGGAGCACTGAAAATGGAAACTGCTGAATTATTTCCGACTCCTTTTATGTGTTACTAATACTTATCTAGTATTAACGCGTCTGTAGATTGTTACTATCGTAAAGCAACTTTAAATCGGTTCCCGCAGAACACCGAAAGTGAAGCAACATTGACTCAGGTCAGTGTTTGGGAGGGAGACAACCTCTCGCGGCTGGTTGCTGCGGTCCGTGTACGCTAAAGGGAGCGGGTGCACGTTAAACAGGTCGTGGCTCCAATGTCCTCCAAGTAAAATGATACCTCTGGGGGTGCCAATCAGGGTTGGAAAAAACCCGGGTTTTTCAGAAAAAACTCAACCCAGTGGGTTTTATGGGGCTTTTTCGGGCTTTATTGGTTTTTTCCAAAATTTGAGGTTTTCTTTTTTTTTGTAAGAGGTTGCCTACACATAATGGTATTAATTAAAGTGAAAAATAATAAGTATTATATATTTCTTTTAAGAACATTTTATGTTTTAATTTTTAAAAAAATTGAAAAAATTAAATAATTGCCTTTTAAATATTAATTATTCCATCCTGTCCTTTACAACTATAAATTAACTTTTTAAAAGTCAATTACTTTGCCCCTTGTTTATTGTACTTTTAGTGTTCAATAAAATCGCATCAAAGGGTTTAAGAAACAAGTTATTTTTAAGTCTAGTTAATTGCAATTATTTTATGTTTAAAGGAGTTTAAGCTAATTACTTTCAAAATTACTGCAATCTCTTACATGCATCGATGCCGCGGACGCGCTATAGCACGTCAAACATTCAAACATCGGAGGTGGAAACGCAAAAAAAAATTATTACACATCCCCTGGGACGCATAATTTTTAGCAATTTTCATTGCAGAAAAAAAATCAAGTCAAATATATCAAAAATCGATAGGAAAAAATATTTTTGTGTTTCCTTGACCAAAATACTGGTTAGATACCATAGATTTTCTTCTTAAAATCAGTTTCTCTTAAAACATATCTGTCATTTTGAGTGAAATTCTGCTATTTTCTTTCTTTTGGGATTTGTTTCTATACTTTTTTCAATAGAGAAATTTTTGTAGGAAAGAAATTTTATTTTGATTATGTAGAACAATTTCAAAACCATCCAGCATTTTTGAGTTCTTATCCAGGATAAAAAGATATTTGGTTTAAGTCGGTTTTTTTTTTTTGTTTACATAAGTGGAGTTCAATTTTGAGCATGAAGTTTGAAAAAACCCACCTGTAGGGTTTTTAAGTGGGTTCTTATTATTGAGTCAACCCTCAAAATTTTACACCCATGACATATAAGGTATATATTATGAAAGTATGTTATTATGTTTGGTCAAAATAGGTATTTTTATTTGTTTACATAAGTAAAGTTCAATTTTAAACAAGAAATTTTGAAAAAATCCACCAGTGGGTTTTTTCAAGTGGGTTTTCATTTTTTATTCAATTCTCAAAAATTATTAGACATTACATATAATATATGTATTATGAAAGTATGTGTTATGTTTGATCGAAATCAGTATTTTTATTTGTTTACATAAGTGGAGTTCAATTTTGAACAAGAATTTTGAAAAAACCCACCTGTGGGTTTTTTCAAGTTGGTTTTTGTTTTTAAGCTAACCCTCAAAATTTTATACCCATGACATATAATGCATGTATTATGAATGTATTATATTTGGTCTAAATCAGTATTTTTATTATACTTAGGTAAAATATAATTTTAAGCAACAAATTTGATAAAACCCGTTTGGGTTTTTTCGGGTTGGGCAAAATCGAACCAACCCTGGTGCCAATCCCAGGTGATGGTCTCTCATCTGGGACTCGGGAGCAGCGTACCCATTCTTCCTCGCTACGCGCGAACACACGACAACAGCAACTTAAAAAATAAGAATAATTAAACGGCATTAAATGAAATCACAATCAGCTATTTTTTAAAAAAGAATAGTTTCGTTTTAATGCATAGCTAAAAGCCCTTTATTATATTTAAATATAAAACATGTCTACCTTTTTTTTTCTTTAATGTTTGTTAGTATAACAAGTTTAAGGATAAATAGTATCCAAAAGTAGAGTTTTTTTTTTTTTTTTTAAATCCAAAAGTAGAGCTTTTTTCTTTTTTTTTTTTTTTAAATAAAATTGCTCTTAACATGCAAGTTATTCTTCATTTTACAGGTCTCAGCTAAACAAATAAGAATTTGAGAATCTTGCAATTCTGTTTATTTGCACCTATTGTGTGGCTCTTTTTAGGTAAGAATTGAATCATCATATTTAAAGTTGCTCAGCTGTAGAATAATATTTATAGCAATTTATTCATTAGTATGCATGTCCGAATGAACAGAAATAATGGTAATATTTACATCAGGGGTGGCCAACTTCATACCAATTTATTTTTACATGTTCAGTTGCGTCATGCAACTGAATAATTTCAACCTTCGCAGCCTTATGGTTGTTGGGGTTGTTAAAGGTAAGATCTATTTCGTGGAGAAAATTGATCTCAAGTATGTAAGTAAATTGAATGTGTCCTAGTGAACTTTCGGAACACCCGACAAATATCTAGCACCTTGGAACACGAAGACCTTTTATCGTTCACTTTTGGGGGAGGGGGTATTTATTTTGTCCGTAAATCAAATTGACTTTTCAGGAGAAAAAAAATTGCACTAAGAGAAAATGTGAATTTTAAGTTCTTTTTCCTTTTTGATTCCATTTGTTCTGAAATGTCTAGAAACACCAGTTGCGCCACTCATAACATTGCGGGGAAATTCAAAAGCAATTGGAACCAATTTTCATAACTACAGTAAAACCCCGTTAAAATGCCAGTATCGGGGGACATGGTTGGCACCCGCGTTATAACATAACCGCGGTATAGTGAAACTCTACCGCGGGCACCATATTACGAAATAATGCTTGCTTTTGTTGCATCATTTTCAGCTTTACCAATTACTCGAAAATTTTCTTCTATAGTATAATTTTTTCTTTTTTCTTTGCTGCCATTTTATTCACTATAATTGCTGCGCAAGAAGCACACATCTCAACTGCTCAATCGCAATCAGTCTATCGGGCGATAGGTTATAAACCAACTGTGTTCCGAGAAAAGGGGGGCTTAAAAATCCCATTATGCTGTCAACATGGGATTGTGAAGGGGAGAGGTAGTCAGAAATAAATTAGATTTGGAAGGGGAAAAAACGCATTTCTCAATGTTTTAATCCTTCATACACTAGAGAATGTTTACTTCATGTAAGCTAAATAATTTGGAACACAAAGGTTGAGAACACTATAAAAGAAGCATAACTAGGCTTCTGAAAATGGAAGACAGTTAAAAGCATTGAGCTGAACACTTCCTGACATATTGTGCTCCGCCCACGTCAAGAGATAAGTCGGGGCGATTGCATCCGATTTAGAAATCAAGCTGTATAGTGTTCTAGGTTGAAAGACAGAAAAAGGTGTACATCAGGCCTATCACAATAGGCCGTGATCTGTTAGAGTGGGAGGGGGGGGGGGGGCAATGGGAGCTCTTTGGCTAGAATACTTGTGTCCTCCTGCTGACTTTATTTACAATAGTAAATAAGGAATCACCTTTAAATGGCAATGATAAAGGGTGTTTTAAACGTCCGGGGACATGATAGTCACCGCGGTATAACAGGGTTTTACTGTAATTAAAAACTGTATAACCAGGATTGCTAAGATTTTGCGGGAAAAACTCGATAAAAACCATTCCGGAAAAAAAACTGGTTTTACCACTGAAGTGGCAAGAGTAGGATTTACTGTATGAGTTTTTTTTAGGTTAAACATTAACTGAAACAATAATAATAATAATTTAATTTTGTGCAAGTAAACTGTAATAACAAAATTTTCACGTTAAGAAAGCACAAATAAGCATTAAAATGCAGACATATGTTTCGGGATTGCTTCATTTGGATGTTTTGCATCTAGAAGCTTCCTGTCGCATTGAAAAAGGGATTCCAAGCAATCCCGAAACATCTCTGCATTTTAATGCTTATTTACAACATGTCTGCATTTTAATGCTTATTTGTGCTTTCTTAATGTGAAATTATTTTTTATTACAATTAACTGAAACATCAGATAAAAGAAGTTTTAGTCGGAAATCAATGTTATGCAAAATTAATCTGAGCACTAATTTAGAAAGCAGAACAGAATTAAATTTCAACCAATTCAGTAATGTCTCTATATTATAACGAAATTGTTTACGTTTTAACCCTGCATAGCTAAGTAGTTTAAAATGTGTATTTGTTGACAATTTATTGCGAATTTCAGTTCGGACTAACAAAACGTTGGTAAAAACTTTATATTGTAGCAGTATTTGCTTTACATTTAAAAAAAAAAAATTCTAATGGGCTGCTGTTGCCTTCTGCCAATTGCAGACCTAGTGCTTTCTCCAGAGATTGGTACCATCGCCGCATGAGAATTTTGACGTCCTGTTTCTACACCTGAAAGAAAGAGGGGGCATTGCACTAGGAATTCAATAAGGCTCGACCGATGCATCGGCGCCGATTGCTCAACAAAGTTGGCATCGGCGCAGATGTTAACTTTAGAACAACATCGGCCCATTGGCCTTAAAAAACATCTAAAGCCGATGCAACGCCGATGTTTTTCGCAGTGGCAACTTTCCAGAAAACATTCCGTCTTTCACTTTCTTCATAGCTCAATTTCTATTTCCATACAATAACAGGCAGCACATAAGTTTAAAAAAAAAAAGAAAAAAAAACAGACAAAAATAATATCATTCTGCAAAAGTATTTGATAAAAAATTCGGAAAACTAGTTTGAGATCGCTGCCCGAAAACCTTCATTATTAAAATAGTTCTCTGAGCAGAATGTTCGCGAAATAGAATATGTTAAAGTAAAAGTCATAGAGTCGTCTTATGAGTGCTATTTGTTTTTCGACTAGGTTAGTTGCCTCATTTTTGTCCATTTAATAATGACAGTGCATTAGATGTCATTGTGCAATAATATTATACCATCTGCTTTTAGTTGTCATGTTTCTTATTATTCCGAAATAGTAAACAATAAAAAGTCAACTCAATCGAAGTACGATAATAATTTTAATTTTTACCAGCGTAAAATTTTTCTCTAACCTTTTTTTTTTTTTTTTTTCGTTTCTTCGATCCCACGTGTTACAGTTTTTCTGCAATTGTGCAGCAATCTCGTTGCATCTGCTTTTAGTGTGCGGTTGCTCTCATTATTTCATTTTTAGTTTACAACATAGAAAAGATTGGTCAAAAATAAGAAAAAAATTTCCAGTATAAATATTTATTGATCGAAATTTTATGTGTCCAAGTTCGACTTGCAATTTTTAAAAATTGAATTCTCAAAATGCGTGCTCGCGCGACAGGATTTAATAACATCTTAATAAAAATGCTAAAATTTCTTAATTTTCAAAGATTGATCGATGCATATATTTTTTTTCAAAATACATCTTAACATGTAATTATTTTAATTTTTCCCCGTTATACTTCGTTTTTTTCGTCGCATTTTTTTGGCTTCTTTGATGCCACTTGTTAGACAGTTGACAGTTTTTCTGCTATTGTACAACAATCTCATTGCATCTGCTTTCAGTTTAGAATATTTCTTGTACAACATAGAACATACTGATAAAAAATATGAATCAATTTTTCAGTATAAATGTTTATTGATCGAAATTTTATGTGTCCAAGTTCGACTTGCAAATTTTTAAAAAATTAATTCTTTAAAAACGAGTTTGTGATACAGGGTGGAACAATACCTTAATAAAAATGCTACAATTTCATTAATTTCAAAAATTGTCGACGTATATATATATATATATATATATATATATATATATATATATATGTAATATGGAAAAATCCTTTGTATCCTTTGTCAGGCTGTGATATGGAGAAGTCCTTTGTCTCCTTTGTCTGGCTTTTTCCATATTAAACTTGACAACTCAGGGTTGTCTCACTCATAAATTTCTCTAACGCGTTACCATATATGGTCATGCCTAAGCTCAAGTTGGTTTCCCTCATTAATTCCCTCCAGACTATTTTTTTCCCCGTAGACTTAGGCCAGCCCCTGTCTACGGCATTAAAGCCAATAATATATTTTATTTTCCATATGGCCCTCCTATTTAAACCACGTGCTATCACGTGGTGTAGGGAATGTTGTCTGCAGTCTAAGAGATTTTCCCCCATATAAATACGACTGCCCGAACGAAAATCGGGGGTTCTTGCTTCTTGAAACGTGCTGATGACTTCATGTCCTTCGTTCCAACAATATTAATGTTATGATATTTGTGTGTTAAAGTTTACCAATAAAGAATTGCAACGAAACCCTGTGCCTCGTCTTACATGGGTTTTAGCGGCCACAGCTGTAGAAGATAGAACGGGACAGCCGTTCTTACAAGCCGGTAGGATTTATGTTCCTATCCGGGCTCCTGCAGAAAAAAAAAACAATCGAAGAAAAGCAATACTAAATCTGAAATGTGCCGCGACGTCGTAGCAGCGTGGATCATCTTTCTAGACGGTTCAATGAACCGATGTGCGCTCCTTTTCCGAGTGGGGAGAAGCTCGCCCCCGTTGTGGCTTTTAGAAGCGAAGAGTGTTTGCGTTCTGCGGAGTGATTAAACGAAAGGGTCGTTATGTTGTGGTGCTTTAGAATTGAAATTATTTTCATGTGCTAAAGGGAATTTGGATAGAGTAATTTTTAATGTGTTATTCCAAAATGGTATTATTTCGAATTTTCTTCATAAATATCTTATAATTATATGAATATCTTTTTCTCCCGTTGGGTTTTTTTTACATGATATTGCTTTAGAATTTATTATGATATAAATTGATTATGTGCTTTGGAAGAATAAGTTATTTATTTGATGATATATTAATTATCGGTTTAAATTTTTAAAAGGGATCTTGTCAGCACGGGGTTTTTTTTTTTTTTTTGACATTAAGATGTTTGAAATAGTAAATTCATCAATGTGCTGTGTAATTGAAATTATGGTATATTTTTTGCAGTATTATGAATAGTTCTGTATATATTTTAGTTGTTATGCATTTGTTTACGCGGAATATTTTTGTTGTTAAAGTGGGAAGGTAAAAAAGGAAAATTGTCAAAAATTTGTGTGTTATTAGAATTATGTTATTACGTAGTGGTAAAATGAGCAAGACCATTGAAAATGAAAAAAATTCTGACTTAGAGTCTTCCCACAAAGAAAATTCAAACATGGATGGAGATAACTTAAACCATAAGGATGCGGAAACTCAAGCAGAGGCAACTGCCGATTTAAGCTTAATAAAAATGGATTCAGAATGTCAAACGATTAGTGATAAAATAAAAGAGATAAGTTTGGCAGATGGCTCTTCTACTTCAAAAATTGAAATAAAAGACAAAATTTCGGGTAGCTCACCTGAAATTTTATTATTTGAACCAGAGTTAGGGATAAATTTTTCAGCATGGTTAGCTCACTTTAACCAGCAAACGGCTCAGAACAATTTAAATGATAATTGGAAATTAAAAAATTTTCAGAAGTTTATTCGCGGGTCAGCCTTAAAGCTCTACATCAATCAATGCCTTTGCTGTAATTCCTTTCATGAAATCATTCAAATTTTTGAAGAACATTACTTTACTCCAGCAAGTAGTTTTCTTGATTTTCAAAATTTAAAATTTTCTGGAAATCCGAAAGAGTTGTACTCCTATTTTACGGAAAAAGTAGAAATGGGAAGAAAAATAAAACTTAGTAATCAACATATCCTTGAGGGGCTTTCAGTGGGGCTACCTGCCCAAGTTAGGGCATTTTTGGTAATAAAAGAGCCAGAAACTCCCACCGAATGGCTTCAGGTAGTTTCAAAATTAATAAATGAAATTCCACATGAAACACCCAAGTCCGCTTATAAAGGGAAGCAACAAAATATTTTTAGGGTGAAGCACCCCTTTTATCAAAATTGGATGCCAAAAAATCATGACCAAAGTAATTTTCGTCAACGAAATAACTATTCTCGTCAAGATAGTAACAATGTATACCAACCTAATTTTTACCAACAGAATAAACCTAGGTTTGTAGGTCATAATGAAAGACAAAATGCAGTAAAAAGACAGACTGCACATTTTTCGCAGGAGTTACCCCCTAATCCTTGTAAATTTTGCGCACAACAAGGAATCTCCAACGCATATCATTGGGGACAAACATGTGTGAATAAGCCAAATACATCGAATGCTGGATTTAAACTACCACCTCAGCAGAAAGATAATCAATTAAGAGAAGAAAATCAGAGAGTTAACGAAGTATGACAATTAATAATACCCGGGTATATTATTAAAAATGAGGCGAAATTTAAAAATGATTATCAACTATCTAATGACGCGTACACTCAAAATACAAATTCGAATTTAAAGACTATTTATTTAAATGTTGATACCGGTTCAACATTAAATATCATCCCGAGTGCAATTGCAAAAACATTAAATGTTTCGATTAAAGAAAAAATCGCTGTAAAAATAAAACAAACGAAGGGAATGCTACAGCTTAACCAAACGTGTATTCTTTACCTTAAGGTCGGCAATATAGTTAAACCGGTGGAATTTTATGTTCTAGACACCGATTTACCTTATGCCATATTAGGTTTAAAGAGTTGCGGGGGATTTCGTTTGGTCATAGATTGTGTAGGACATGTCGTTATGCAGGATCAGAGAAGACTGATCACCTTTTCTGATTCCGAACCGAATGACTTGTCTTTGCATATTTTACCTGAAATCCTAGTTAGGAACTGTGGAAATAAAGTAAAAGAAAATAAAAACGAAAATAATAGTACGGGAAAAATACGCAAGAAAATTGATAAGGAAATTAAAAGAGTGAAAGATCCGAAAGAAAGTAAAACTAAGGAAAGGGTGACGGAATTACATTATAACGAAAATGAAAAGAAAAAGAGTAGTACGGAAAAGAAAACTTGTCAAGAGAAAGATAGAAATGAAAAAATGAGTTGCGAAAAGAATAATCATTTTCGTATTTCGTCCGATGTTTCTGGGACTGGTTGCGGCATTGGAGGCCTACAATGTCGCGATCCTGTCGATGGACATTCGGAATTTGAGGAAAATTCAAAGTTAAAAGAAATATTGCGAAATTACGAGGATATATTTTCCAAAAATAAATATGATGTTGGAACAATTAGAATTGAACCTCAACGGGTAAGGTTAACATCCGACTTACCGGTGTCGTTAAGGGCATATAAAACTTCCCCAAAGCAACAAGAAGAAATTGAAAATCAAATTCAAGAGTTATTAAAGGCTAATATAATAAAAGAAAGCTCATCGCCGTATTCTGCACCTGTTACACTAGTTTTTAAAAGAGACGAAAATAAAAAAAGTCGATTATGTATAGACTACAGAAAATTAAATCAAATTACTAAGTCCGACGCAGAACCATTACCCCTGATAGAAACACTTGTAGATAAATTAGGGAAAAGCAAATATTTTACCAAATTAGACATGGCTTCCGGATATTGGCATATACCAATTCATCCCGACGATACTGAAAAGCTCGCTTTTGTCACTAATAGTGGCTTATATGAGTGGAACAAATTACCCTTCGGGTGGAAAAATTCAGGAAGTATTTTTCAAAGAACTTTGCGTCGAATACTTACAAAACATAAAATAAAATTTGCAGCCAATTACTTTGATGACATAATAGTTTTTTCTGAAACCCTTTCAGAACATTTAGATCATATTCAACAAATGTTTGAGATATGCAGACAGGAAGATTTAAAGTTAAAAGCATCAAAATGTTCTTTCTTACAGACTAAAATTGAATTTTTAGGGTATGAAATTTGTAATGGTATTGTAACGCCCGATAATAGTAATATTGAGGCTATTAAAAAATTACAACCGCCTAAAAATGTTAAATCTCTCCAAAGATTTCTGGGGTCAATAAATGTGTACCATAAATTTATAGATAAATATGCAACTATTAGAAATCCATTAAACCACTTGCTAAAAAAAGATACAACTTGGCAATGGACTGACAAATGCCAAGAAGCATTTCAAGTTTTGAAAAACTCTTTAATTTGTAAACCAATTTTAAAAATATTTGATCCTAAAAAAGAATGTCATATTTGTGTTGATGCAAGTCAAACTGGTGTGGGAGCAATATTAAAACAGCCAGACAGTTCGGGTGCCTTACATCCCATAGCTTTCCATTCCCGCTCATTAAAAGATTACGAGAAGAATTATAGTATTACGGAGTTGGAATGTCTAGCTGTTGTGGATGCTTTAAATAAGTACCACCACTACCTCTTTGGCCATAAATTCGTCATACATAGCGATCACGCGGCGTTAGTTTGGCTCAAAAATGTAAAAAACTTAAAAGGTCGTTTGTTCCGCTGGTCCTTACAATTAAGTATGTATGACTATGATATTAAATATACGAAAGGCACCACAAACTTCGAGGCTGACATGCTCTCAAGAGATATACCTGTAAATAATGAATGTGTTGAAAAAAATATAGGAAACCACGTTTCGCATCTACTGCAATTGGATGAAATTCAAGAGGCTCAAAAAAATGACAATTTAACTGGTAATTTTGTCGAAATTAATAACGTGTTATGCCTGCGTAAAAAGGGTTTTACTAAAATTGTTGTTCCTTTTTCTTTACGCCGTAAATTACTTGAGACTGTCCATGAAAAGTTTGGACACCCAGGAATTCAAAAAACAATTAATTTACTTACGCCTGTATATTATTGGCAAAATATAACATTAGATATAACTGGATTTAACAAACATTGTCATATTTGTCAGGTAAACAAAAAAAAGCCTCGACAAAAAAGATTTGGCCTTTTACAGTCTATGCCTCCAGTTGATAAACCATTTGATCTCGTTGCAGTAGATAGTGTGGGTGGTTTCAACTACTACAATTCCACGAAAAAATATTTAACATTGTTTATAGATCATCATACTAGATACATGTGGTCTTTTGCATCAAAATCAATCACTACCGAAACTTACGTCAACTTTCTTAAACAAATTTTCAGTGTTCAAATACCTAAAAGTGTATTAAGTGATAGAAATCCATCATTTACTTCATCTCATTTCAAGAAATTTCTAAAGCACCACAAAATTAAACAGCTTTTAACCACAGCTCATAGACCAGAGACAAATGGTAAGGTGGAACGTCTGAACCAAACAATAGTCACTCGCCTAAAGTGCAAAGTGAACGCAGCTTCTGGAAACGTGCCATGGTCTAAATTATTAGAGCAGGTGACTCAAGAATACAACCTAACTCCACACTCAGTTACGAAGTTCCCACCTGCGTATTTAATGTACGGTACAGTGCCTTTTCAAAATCCAGTAAATGAAGACATTTATCCTCCTGTTGAGGAAGCTAGAAAACTGGCAGTGGAAAGAACTAAAGAGTATCATGAAAAAAATAAAATATATTACGATGCCAGATTTGTCGACAAATCTTTTAATGCAGATGACTTTGTGATATATGAAGAATTCAAATATCCGAATTCACGAAAACTTTCGCAACCGTTCAGTGGACCATATAAAATTCTTCGAAAAGTTACGGACGTAACTTATGAAATCAATAAACCAAATGCACACAGCAAAGAAAAATCAGACATAGTACATGTGTCAAGATTGAGGAAATATTACCCACCAACAAATTTCAAACTATCACATGAATAATGTGATATAAGTCATTCACTTTTGAACTGCAACAGAATAATCCAACTGTAATTAAACTGAACTGTAAATACAATTTTGTAAATATCGTTTAGTAAGAGTATAATAATCTGTGATGAAAATGTTCAGTAATTTTTGTAACTGTATAGTATTTCATTCAAAATGTGATATGTTTATATAAAATTTAATACATAAATTTATGTGGGGAAAAAGGCTGCAGATATTTCACTTCTTCAATATTTAAAGTAATAGAACTTTTGGGGAGGGGGGATGTAATATGGAAAAATCCTTTGTATCCTTTGTCAGGCTGTGATATGGAGAAGTCCTTTGTCTCCTTTGTCTGGCTTTTTCCATATTAAACTTGACAACTCAGGGTTGTCTCACTCATAAATTTCTCTAACGCGTTACCATATATGGTCATGCCTAAGCTCAAGTTGGTTTCCCTCATTAATTCCCTCCAGACTATTTTTTTCCCCGTAGACTTAGGCCAGCCCCTGTCTACGGCATTAAAGCCAATAATATATTTTATTTTCCATATGGCCCTCCTATTTAAACCACGTGCTATCACGTGGTGTAGGGAATGTTGTCTGCAGTCTAAGAGATTTTCCCCCATATAAATACGACTGCCCGAACGAAAATCGGGGGTTCTTGCTTCTTGAAACGTGCTGATGACTTCATGTCCTTCGTTCCAACAATATTAATGTTATGATATTTGTGTGTTAAAGTTTACCAATAAAGAATTGCAACGAAACCCTGTGCCTCGTCTTACATGGGTTTTAGCGGCCACAGCTGTAGAAGATAGAACGGGACAGCCGTTCTTACATATATATATTCAAAATACATCTTAATTTTTATAAACGATCACGTGTTTTCAGAAGATTATTTGTCAACAGAAAATTGCTGGTGCTCAAAATACTGGTTTATTTCGGTGAACTTACATTGTGCTCATGAAAATATAAAGAACATGTCAAGTATTTCAGTGTAATTTTCAACTAAAATAAAAAAAAAAATAATCTAATAAGATTAGCTCTTAAGACCCAGCATTCATTTGTAATGACAAAAAAATCTCACGTCTATGTTTTTAAAGCAATATTCAGTATTTCTTGGTTATGAACAAGGGATATACTATACAAGGGATAATACTGCGAACGAAATTTGTTAAGGGATCATTCATAAATGATATCACACTTCGAGGGGGAGGGGGATTCGTGAAATTATGACAAGGGGAGGGGAGGGGGTAGCACGAAATGTGACATCATTCATTATGCAACATATTGTGACAAAGGGGGGGAGGGGGATCAAATATGGAAAAAAGCGTGACGTCATTTACGAACGGCCCCTAATATTTAATTTTTATTTCAGAAAAGAGCTTAAAATAACTTTTTAAATGAAAATAAACATGTAATCGTTCCCGCTTTTCTTTTAAAAACGGTTGGGGATCATGAAAAAAATCTGAGAGGAGGGGGTTGACAGTTTCGTTAAAAATCCTAGCCATATTATTTGTTAGTCTGTGTCATAACATCTGCATTCCTCTCCATGAAAAAAAAAAAAAAAAAATAAAGGCAGCTGCACTTGGCATTTGCAGTGCAGGTCTTATAAAGAGAAAATGTTGAATTAAAGGGAATTAGACCCGAGCCGATCTAATAGTTGTTGAGTTTTTTTTTTTGCAAAGATAAGAAAAAAGAATTGAAAATCCTCCGATATAGCATTTTTGAATTTTTTTAACCCCCAAATAGTTTAATTACTTTACTAGAATCGCGAGTGATTCTTCCAGTTTTCATTATTATGTAAACTTCCCCCAAATAGTTTTACGGCGCTTGAATAATGCATTTATGCTTTTATAAACATAAAAATAAATAGTAAATGATTTTAAATGACATTTTTGACAAGCATTCTACACGTTTTAATGGTTTAAAGCGACATTTTTTTTCCATCGGCCGATGGAAGAGGAGAATAATCGGCCGATCTCGGAACAATCGGCATCGGCCAAAAAATGCCATCGGTCGAGCCCTAGAATTTAATTTAGCTGAGAGCATCCAATCCAAATGTCTGTTCGAGGAATCTTTTACATGCCGCATAATCATACGACATGGGCGCTGACAAATTTTCTGCATCTTAAAAATCCACCAACACTACCAAGCTTGATCCTCTGACCTGGGGCGTACGAGTCCCGCGCCTTACCACGACGCCACTGTGTCAGCGCTTTACATATTCAAAGGTGTGCAACTAGTGAACAGAAGTCATTGGAAATTTCATAGACTTTTGAGTTAATTTTAACTGATAAAAAATTTGTAACATGAATTTTAACTACCCATAAATTTAAAACTTTCGTTGCTCTATTATGTAGTTTTAATATTAAATTGTAGACCTTACTGCCTATTATTTAAGAATACTAATAAGTTTTTTGTCATACTTTTTTACTGGAAAAATAAACTTCGTTTATAACATTAACAGGGTTCGTACGGTCCTTAAAGGTCCTTAGAAAGTCCTTAATGTTCATTTTCATTTTTAAGGCCTTAAAAAGTCCTTATTTTTAATTTCAGGTGCTTATTTATTTTTTTTTTTGTTAAACTAAGAAGGTACCCATGCGCTTTATTTGTTTTGCTATGTTTTGTATTCTTCACAAGAATCAAACTTCTTTCATTTCAACTACTTAATCGAACCTCAAATTTGGTTTGCTCGGGTCCGGTACTATCGCGGCTTTCGGACAGACCCAAAACGGCGGATTGACAGGACCAAAAATGGCATATTTACATAAACATCAACGCATTATTACTACAAATTGCAGTGCTTACTCAATTGGTAGATTAATAAGTAACTCTTGTTTTTTTTTTTTTGAAAAGGTATAAGTAAATTGATGTATTATATATTTTACAAAAGAAAAAAAAATGTTCATGGATTTTGATAAAGTGCTTCAAACTAGAACACCCAATTCAGTTAAAATTAACTTGTACCCACCCACCCACATGGCAGCTACCAATTTGCTATTTCCTGCAATTGTATGAAAAAGAAAATCGAGCTACATCTAAAAAAAAATAAAATATTAGTAAGAGAAGTCGAATCAAAACACAAGGATTTGTACAAAATGCAATGGTGCCCAGTAACTGGGCACCATTTAAGACCACAGAAAAATAAATCACACAAGTTCCCTCATTTGGCTTTTAAAAGAGAAAAGAAAAAAGAATAAAATTTGAAAAACGGAATTTTAAGGACTCGAGGGGAAATTTTTTTATGAATAAACAAAAATCGGGAATTTTCGAAAAAGTGCCGGATTTCGGGATTTCAAAAACATTTTTCTTACAACTTACACTATAATGAGCGGCGAGTTACTAACTCTCCCGATTGCTTTTTGGCTGATCTTTCGCTAAACTGTTTGTTCTCCCATTGTTTTTTTTTAAATCAAATAAAAAATATATATCTAAAAAAATAATTTGTTTTAAAGTAATGTTTTGTGGGGTTTTGTTGTGAGATGATGGATATTTGAAATTCCTTAATTTGCAGTAAATTGAAGTTCTTAAACCTATACACCACAGTTGCCAAATGCTTCGTTTTCCCCTGTTTTTTTTTTTTTTTTTTTTTGAACAGGGGATCGATTTTTTTGCAAAAAGATTTGATTTTTCGAGCTGATGTACAAGTATTTTTTATCTAAAGGGATTGTACTACAAAACAAGAAAATGTTTGAAGAAACTTTTTAAAAAGACATGTATTAATTTACATGAATTTTCATAACTTATAGCGCGAAAATGTAAAAGCCTATTTTTCGGAAACTTGCTAACATCTAGCACGTGCTTCGGCGAAAATTGCACGCAGCTTTTGAGACTTCATCTTTTCATCCTGTAAATATATCAATTATTTAAAAAGTTGACAGTTGTTTTAGTATTTGCAGCCTGTAGTCTGCTTGTTTTATTTTTTATTTAAAAATATTGTTAAATTTTTTGAAACTTTATTTTAGTTAAATTTTGGTAGTTACTATTTGAGGGTAATATACAAAGTTTTAAGCGAATAAGCTCCATTTTTTATTTGTATGTTGTTACCAAATGATTTTCTCAAGTTTAAAAAGTTTTTTCAGAATTTTTGTAAGCTCTTCTAAATAATTTAAAAAAAATATTTATGTCAGAGATAAAAATTTAAGCCTAAATTGAGATGCTGGCAACATAAGTTAAGTAAAATGAAAAAAAAGCTAGATCAAACACAAATTCTCAAGACAAAGTGCAGCGTTTTCTTTAACATTGTTTAAAATTTAAATTGTTTTTCATTTCACTTGTATTTTATAGCATTAACCATTTTTGATAATTTTTCACTTGCTTATATATGATTACACATTAAACTTGTGATGTGTGCTTCTTATTACTAGCTCCAATAATTATTCAACTCCCTGACTGTATTGGACATTAGAAAAGCAACAACACAAAGAGAGCTCCATAAAAGTGTTTGTGTTGTTTTCCTTATAAAAATGCGATGTTAAATCAATGTCCTCTTTCAATAATACTTCCCTTTGAAATAAACATAACAGTTTGTATATTGCGAAAAATTTGTGAAGTCCTTAAATTTTTTTGTAGGTCCTTAAAAAGTCCTTAGAAAGTCCTTATTTTTGGTTTTGCCAAAAGCGTACGAACCCTGATTAAAATGTAATTTCACACTTCTTAAAATTTACGAGAAGTTTTTTTTTTTTAATCTCAGAATCGTACAATTTTGTATTTCAATGATTTACTGGAAAATTTAGTTTAATTTTTATATTGCTACTATTTGACAATCATGTACGACGACCAATTTCTCCAGGTTGAGAGTGTTAATGCTCATCTTTACTTATATTTATGTATTGCCACTTATATTGCAAAAAGGGTTTATTATTTGTTCTCGACATTTAAAATCCAAAAATTTATTTTAAGCAAATTAATTTTTAATATTATCATACATGTAAAATTTCATTCCTCACTTTCAATAGTTTTTCTCGGTTTTGAGAATTTGTGCGATATGAAACAGAAATAATTAATTCTTATGAATTAATGAGAACATTTACATAATATATTTTCGAAAGGTATTGGAAGAAAGCATTTTAATCTATTAAGTTAGAAAAGTAGGCAATTTTATAACATTGCTGCTAAATGGAGAAATAAGTATTGACAATTTATCTTTTTTACATGATTGTTTCGTAACTTTTCATATTTTTACAACTGCAGTGACACAAATTTTTCAAAAATGTGAAGGGAAATGGGCTTTGTGTAACATGTAAAAGCAGTGGAATGATTCCATTACTGAATTCATCTCTTAAATGGTATATGTTTGATGAAAAGATGGTTTCGCCACTCCCTTTTGATTAAGATTCGGAGATCCCTTAAATTTTTGTAAAACAATTTTGGATTCTTAAACAAGTTTTGGGTTCGGATTTAAGGTTCTTAACTTTCTTTTTTTGCTAGAGAAATTGAGTAGAGATTTTTACGTGGGGCAGGAAATCGTATATAACCAACGTAGAAAATAAATGTAACATTTACTTCTTTGAAACATGTTCGTTTAAAAGAAGTTAATGTTATACCTTTTTTTAGAAACAAATGTAACATATGTTAAAAAAAATTAAAGTGCCTGCAAGCAGAATCCGAAATCGGAAAATTCTGAAATTCGGACATCTGCATTTATAACTTCGTGCTGTATTATAAAATTATTCTTACGTGCTGTATTATAAAATTATTGTTAAGTTTCATACATTTTTATTGTGCAATTTATTTCAACATAAAACAAAAAAGAATTAATTTATTGAAAAATAAATAAAAGTCATGCTAAGTTTTTCAAAGCAAAAATTCTGACGCGAAAATTTTTGAGAATTTGAGAACCTGTTCCAAAAATGTAAAAGGGGGGGGGGGGGAGAGTTGCCCTATATCTTGAGACAAACAAAATATTTAGTACTTAAAAAAAACTTAAGAATAGTGTTTCTGTAAGGAATTGATTTCTGGTATTAATATTACAGATTTTCCATTTAATTTTTTTTTTTTTTTTGCGTTTATGTGAATATACACATGGTATCGGGGGGGGGGGGGAGAGCTCTACCTAATTACATAATATTTATTTTAAATTAGTGGTGCATACTTTTTTCGAAAATTTTGTATGAAGTAGTTTTTTTTTTTTTTTTTTTTTTTTTTTTTTTTTTTTTGAGAATCAATCAATCATGCTTGTATCGGCTCTATCAAAAGACTAATTTTGGTAGAGAAAAGTCAAACCATAAACTCAGAATAATATTCTGCACCCAAAATTCGGCAAAAAGGGAAATTAAAGAAATATATTTTAAAAAGTCGTGTTTGGTACGCGCAATTGTGAACACTTGGAGATTGCTCACTCATTCACTCTCCATCTAGATTAGGCCGCTATTAAAATAAAGAAATGTTCCTTTAAATATTAATTCAAATATTTTGTTCGGCTTCCAGTTTTCCTTCTCCACTCAAAAATTCCAACATAGTATGCAAAGTAAATTGACCAAAAAAAAAAAGGGAAAAAAGGAGTAAATAAAAAAAACAAATAAAGTACTTAAAATATTTTAATCATTTAAAAAAAAAAAAAGTTCTTTCGTAATACGGTAATTTGTTTTGATGAAGAGTTAACTATTTTATGTTCGGTCACTAATTTCGAATGAGGTTTTTCATATTACCTAAAAGGGGAAGGTCAATTTAAACACAGCACTATTAGAATATACCACTGTAAGAAACGGGAAATTGGATGATTATCACTAAAGAATATCGCAACAGCGGTTTATGAGCTTTTTCAATTCGGGCCTACACATGTCTCAAGCTCCCAAGTTCTCGCAATCAATTACCCCAAACATCAATAAACAAAGTTGCTTTGTTTTAGCTTAAGAACAAAAAATATTCCCGCGTGATTTCAAACTGAGTGATTTTTTTCATGTTTTTTATTGCAGCAAGAATGGATCGTGCATCTCAAGAAAACCGCACTAAACAGTGCAACCCAACTCATGCTCCTACCGGCCCTGGCCATGCTGCTGCATACGGCGGCAAAGGAGATAAGGCCGATTTGGATAACCGTTCTAGCCAGATGAATCCTAACAATCCCAAATATCAGGGAAAATAGGACCTGTTTCGACAGTTTGTGTCATGACGTTCCAAACGTTTCCAATGCAAGAAACATGATTAAAATTTTCATATATTAATAAACATCTTTTTTTGTAATTGAAGTAGTGTTTCTTAAAACTAGTCATTTCTTTCCACAGTTCATCAACATTTTAAAATATTCTAGTGTAGATTTAAAAATACAGGGCTGCGGATTCGGCTGCGAAAAGGACCCGACCGATTCTGACTCCTTTACAATTAACAAAATGAGAACTTTATTTCAGACACTTGCAAAGGGGTGTAAGTGACCAAAATGAAAATTTTGAGATAGCGAGGGCAATTGATAAATTAAACACCCTTCTGTTTTGTGGGAAAGAGATTTTGTGGTAGCTTTGACAGATACTGCAAAAAAGCGTGTTTAAAAAAAATTACCAAATAAAAGCTGCATTCCGTTTCGTGGCAAAGGGATGCAAGTGCACTTGCATCCGTTTGCCTCTAAATAAAATTATTTGATTTTTCAGTTAGTTTAAATACGTAATGCAGACGATCTATTTACAAACCTTAAAGCGGAGAAGAAGAAAAAAAAATAGGAAAAGAATTCCGAATTGTTAAATAATAATAATAATAACAAGAAGTTCCGTGTACGAGCCTACTTTCCCGTATTCAGCAACTTGAAATTTATAATCTAGCTAACTCTCTCTCTCTTCCTCATTTAACTTTAGTTCTTAATTACTTCAAAAAACCTTTTTCAACGGTTAATACATATTCATTCACTCACTCATTCTTTCATTTATTCAGTCATTCGTTTATTTATTCATTCATTTTCCTCATTTATGTATTTATTCACTCATTTATTTATTTTTCACTTCATACATTCATCTATTTTATTATTTATTTACTGATTTATTCACTCATTTATTCGTTTATTCCATCACTCATTCATTTAATCATTTATTCATTCGAAGATATCGTTAAAAATCCCGATCAAAAAATTTCATAAGAAAATAGGCTCGTTCCGTCCTGGTTGAACTTCGTATCTGTACATGTTCTACGGCCAAACATTTTTCCGATAAATTTTGTTCCAAGCAAATCGGTCTGTTAGATCATGAATCAGGGCTCCCACGGCTGCGCCAATTGCGCAAAACTGCGCCAAAACGATTTTTCTGCTACAAAACGCGTTTTTTTCGCAAAATTTGCGCCAAATAGCGATTTTTGGGGAAAAAAATCGAAAAATTTTTAGATATTATATTTTTTTAACCTTAAGATCGACATCATTCGATACATTTTTCCTTTAGTCAACTAATTTTTTACCTTTGAAGCAATTTATTAATAAATATTAGCTCTACCCTCTCTTAAGAACATCAAATAAGGATGAGAAACAAGAGCAGTAGCTTGTAGAAGAAACCCACGCTTGTAGAAGAAACAGCGATACAATTTTTAATATTTTGTAGTATTATAGAGCGAAAAATCATTCCTCTTATCATTATTTATGTTGAGCATTTTATTTGGTAAATTTTTCTTGAAATAGATAAACAAGTTTAATTTCATGGAACGTGAAAAAAATAAACTTAGCATTTTTCCTCAGTGCACTTTGTTTTCTAATGTTTAGGAAATACTAATCAATGTGAGAAATCAATAACAGAACAGATGTTAATAAGATTGCTGCGCCAATATACCAATTTTTTAAAATTCCTTAAGACTACTTTCCACGTGCAAGCTAAGGACATTCTACAATCTTTTTGCATCCCCTGCGAAAATCGGATTTTTTTCATTTCAACTATTTATAATGTTTCTTCTCAAAGTAAATAAATAAGATGTATATTTATTTTAAATAAAAACATTGCTTGAAAATATATATTTGTTCCCGAAAGTGTTTAGAGATAGACTTTCAAACGTTGTAAAATTAAAAATTGAATTTCAGATTGTTTTATTTTCTCATTACTCTTTGAGCTCTATAATCTATACAGGGCTCCCACGGCTGTGCCAATTGCGCAAAACTGCGCCAAAACAATTTTTCTGCTACATGCTGCTACAAAATGCATTTTTAAAGAAAATTTGCGCCAAATCGCGATTTTTGGGAAAAAAATCAAATACATTTTAGATATTATATTTTTTTTACCTTAAAATCGGCATCATTTGTTACATTTTTCCTTTAGTCAACTAATTTTTTACCTTTGAAGCAGTTTATTAATGAATATTAGCTCTACCCTCTCTTAAGAAAAAATAATTTTTCTTATCACTATTTATGTTGAACATTTTATTTAGTAAATTTTTATTGAAATAGATAAAAAAGTTTAAAATTTCATGAACGTGGAAAAAATAAACTTAGTGTTTTTCCTCAGTGCACTTTGTGTTTTCTATTTTAATGTTTAGGAAATACTAATCAATGTGAAAAATCAATAACAGAACAGATGTTAAAAAGATTATTGCGCCATTATAACAATTCGTAAAAATTCCTTAAGCCTACTTTCCACGTGCAAGCAAAGGAGTGCATACGTTCTACAATCTTTTTGCATCCGCTACAAAAATCGGATTTTTTTCGTTTCAACTATTTATAATGTTTTTTCTCAAAGTAAATAAATAAAATGTATTTTTATTTTACGATAAAACATTGTTTGAAAATATATATTTGTTCCCGAAAGTGTTTAGAGATAGACTTTCAAACGCTGTAAAATTAAACATTGAATTGCAGCTTTTTTTCTTTTCTCATTACTCTTTAAGCTCTATAATCTATATCATATAACCACGAGCAATTCAAAAAGATAAATATAAAGAACAAAATAAGTAAAAAAATTAGTTAAGTTAGAAAATCATAAAAAAAGCATGTATATCTTAATGAATTGATGATCTTTTTCTTTCAGCATCCAATTGCTGTAACCCTAGGACTCTTAAAATTTCATTGTAACTATTACACAATTTTTGAAAAATTTAAAGATAAATTGTTAGACAAAAAATCATTAGACATTAAATTATCAACCCCTATAATAAGAAATACATTTTGCCCTTCTAAAATATAATTTGGTTCTTGAATTTTCTTTCTGAAAAATTATGAAACCCAGCAATTTACTTTTGGTGCCATTAATTACTTCCAAAGCATCGAAGTGAGCATTTAGGTTTGAAATTTAAAGGAATATTTCTTAATCAGAAAAATAATAAATATTACTGCAGGTAGAAAATAGGATCGAGTTCAAATATATTTTTTGATAAAATATGAAATTATATTTAATTGATTCAAAATTTTACTGTTACTATAATCACAATGGTTATACCTAAATAAGTACCATTTAAAAAACAAATTTTAATTAATGATAAATAGTTTTAAATAGTTTAACCTTTCATATTAGTTAGTTTTTGCTTATTTTCTTGTAAGTATAGTGTTTTAGCTATTAAACAAAAAAGAGAGAATGTAATGATTTTTGAAAAGAAGAAAATTTTAAGCTTTCTTCCAGCTATTCTTAATCATTAGAAGAAGAAAAAAAAACAACAGAACATTTTTTTTAAATAATCTGTTTCTTGAGAAAAGTATTAAAAAAACAAATTTATAAGGGTTATAGGTTTAATTAGTCTTACTTTTTGAATAGGTTATGAATAATTTCTTATAAGAAATATAAAACTAATCCAGTTTTTGAAATAATCTAATTCAGTTTTTGAAGGATGACTGACATTTACATTTCCTATCATATTGAAGACTTGAACCTGCTCTTACCCTTGATGTATGAAAATGACATTGCTTTAAAACAGGCATTTAATATTTAAAAAATAAAGAAAAAAACCCTCCAAAAATGGTACAAATTTGATATTTTCGGCTCCTAAACTGATACAAAAGTCGATTTCTTTTGCTCCAAACTGATACAAAAGTTAAATTCTTCTGCTCCAAACTGATACAAAAATGACATTTTACCTGCTCCGAAAGCTGCTACAAATTGTGTTAAGGCGGTGGGAGCCCTGTCTATATCATATAACCACAAGCAATTCAAAAACATAAATATAAAGAACAAAATAAGTACAAAAATTAGTTAAGTCAGAAAATCATTAAAAAAAGCATGTATATCTTAATGAATTGATGACCTTTAGCAAATATGTTAAGTAATATTATTAGAAGAAATAGAAATTTTGTTGTGGATGAACGACCTAATAAAAGTACACTTGCTTAAAGTTTCAATTTTTTAACTAGATTTGAAAGTTACGAAATTATCAAGCATTTCCTCTTTCTCTTAATTCAATTTAGTTTCTTTTAGCATCCAATTGCTGTAACCCTAGGACTCTTGAAATTTAATTGTAACTATTACATAATTTTTGAAAGATGTAAAGATAAATTTTTGGAAAAAAATAAATAAATCATTAGACATTAAATTATCAACACATAATAAGAAATACATTTTGCCTTTCTATTATAGAACTGAAAAATATAATTTGGTTCTTGAATTTTCTTGCTGCAAAATTATGAAACTCAGCAATTTACTTTTAGTGCTATTAATTATTCCCAAAGCATCTAAGTGAGCATTTAGGATTGAAATTTAAAGGAATATTTTTTAATCAGAAAAATAATAAATATTACTGCAGGTAGAAAATAGGATCGACTTCAAATATATTTTTTGATAAAATATGAAATTATATTTAATTCATTCGAAATTTTACTGTTACTATAATCACAATGATTATACCTAAATAAGTACCATTTAAAAAACAAATTTTAATGATAAATAGTTTAAAATAGTTGAACCTTTCATATTAGTTAGTTTTTGCTTATTTTCTTGGAAAGAATAGTGTTTTAGCTATTAAACAAAAAAGAGAGAATGCAATGATTTTTGAAAAGAAGACAATTTTAAGCTTTCTTCCAGCTATTCTTAACTATTAGAAGAAGAAAAAACAACAAAACATTTTTTAAAAATAATCTGTTTCTTGAGAAAAGTATTGAAAAATACCCTTATAAGGGTTATATGTTTGATTAGTCTTACTTTTTGAATAGGTTATAAATAATTTCTTAAGAAATATAAAAATGATCCAGTTTTTGAAGGATGACTGACATTTACATTTCCTATCATTTTGAAGACTTGAAACTGCTCTTACCCTTGATGTATGAAAATGACATTGCTTTAAAACAGCCAATATACTAAAAATAAAGAAAAAAATCCAAAAATGGTACAAAGTTGATATTTTCGGCTCCTAAACTGATACAAAAGTCTATTTCTTCTGCTCCAAATTAATACAAAAGTCTATTTCTTCTGCTCCAAACTAATACAAAAGTATATTTCTTCTGCTCCAAACTGATACAAAAAAGACATTTTACCTGCTACAAATTCTGTTAAGGCGGTGGGAGCCCTGCATGATTTATAAAGGATTGAAATTTCCCCGTAGGCGCTAATGTTAATCTTTTTTTTTTTTTTTTTTTTTGAACTGTTTCAAAATGTTCTTTGTCCCATCGCAAATTTCGCCAAGGCAACAAAACACCACACTGGAAACACAAAAGGTTACCAGCGGAGGTATTCCGTTTGGCGTTGGTTGCGCCGGGATAAAGGAAAAATTACCGTTAATTTTTTTGAACTGTTCAAAAATGAACAAAAATTGTTCAACTCAAAAAATATTTTCCTTCGAGAACTTTTTAATAATGTTGTTTATAAGAACTCGACTCTTATGACTAGAGTTCACATAATTTGCTTCACTTTTGCCCATAGGCGCTAATGTTAAAATTTTTTGAACTGTTCAAAATTGAACGAAATATTGTTCAAATCAAAAAGTAAAATATGGAAATGAGATGTCCTTGCCGAGATCTTTCGAATGCAAAAAGAATTTTTCGAATCGGACTATTCGTTCAAAAGTTATTAGGGGGGGGGGGGACAGACAGACCGACCGACACACTTTTCCCCCCATCTCAAAACCCTACTTTCAAAATTTTTTTTTCTATCTTTATTTAATTGCTTCACTTATTTTTGACTTCTCTTCATATTTAACGATATTTTTCGGTACATTCTTTCATTCTTTAATATTTTTTTTTTACTTTTACGGGAAAGTAGGCTAAAAACAAGGCTTTAAATCATCTGCAGATTTAATACTTATCATGTTTTGATGCGGCAATTTGTCTAATGGCAATGATTTTTAGTTTCTTGATAAATATAATTATTCGAAATTTATATTATGCAGTTGGCATCACTAACAAATTATCTTTATTACTGTGTAAATTAACAAAATGAACAAGACACATTTTCCATTTAGTGGCAAAGGGGTGTAAGTAAAAAAAAGCTATTTTTTTAAAAAATCCTACGCCAAATCTAATCATCAGAAATACTTCATACATAACCTAACACATACATATAGGACTCGAAAATAAAAAAAATATTTGCATGAAGAACCTCTAGAATTCAGTATAGGAATTAAACTTCAAAAGAGTTTTACTCAAAATGATACTTTAGTCACTTACATCCCTTTGCTTCTCACCGCCTCATTTAACGAATTTCTCCATTTAATGGCTGGATTTTGAGACTTCGTTAAATAGAGGTCCGACTGTACATAGTAGGGTAGCAACGAATATTCAGCTTATTTTCGGTCAGGATTAGGGATGCACCGGACGTTCATTTTGTCGGATACCGATGATCCTTATCTGACGGATCCGGGGTTCTTGATTTCTGAAATTGTCAATTCCTATTTTTAAACATCTCACAGCTTCCAAATATGTGGTAAGTTTTTAAACTACATGTACATATATTTCTAAAACATGCTAATTAACTTTTGAAATCAAATGTTACTTTCTGGATAACCGGATCCTTCGTTCACTGGCTGGATTTGCACCAAGAAAGAAATTATTCTGTAATACGGATATAAAATAGTGGTCAACAGGGCCGCTCTGAGACAAGCGGCCCACTTTTCCAGTTTCGAAAATACAAAAAAGAAAAATTCAATCTACAAATTTAATCCAAACTTCTAATAGGGTGAAACAGTCCCCCCTAGGAGGCATATCTGATATCCGGTATCCGACCGATTTTTTTAAATATCCAGAACCCGATCCGGTTTTTCCGGTACTATGTGAAATGTCTAAAATATGTCGGATATCCTGCACGGATAAGTCGCACAAGAGCAATAAATTGCTGAATTACTAATGAGCCGAATCCAGCTTTGTTAACAAGAAAACATTTTAAGTACAAGTTTTACATTTATTTTGTTAATACATGAAATTACTTCAGCTCTGATTGTGGCATTATCTCAAATGAACATTTTCATGTGAATGTTTTCTTGTTTCGATTCCTGCTGAATTTGGTTATTAAGTTTAAGTTTTCAGTGTGTCCGATTTATTTTTTGATGTAACAAACAACATAGAGAGTGAAACAAATTAAATTAATGTTTAGGAACTTTCAAATATCAAATAGTCTATCCTATTAAACAAGAAGTTCCGTCTAGAACTATACGAGCCTACTTTCCCGTATACACCGAATTCAAATTTATAATCTAGCTATCTCTCTCTCTGTTTTTCTCGTTTAGCTTTTTTAACGGTTAATACATTTTCATTCAATCATTATTTATTAAGTCATTCATGTATTTATTCACTCATTTATTCATTCATTCTTTTGCTTATTCATTTAATCATTCATTAATTAAAAAATATTCTTGAAAATCCCGATCAAAAAATTTCATAGAAAAATAGGCTCGTTAGTTCTGGATTAACTTTCTATTTGTACATGTTCTACGTCATAAGAGCTTTCCGATAAAGTTTGTTCCAAGCAAATCGGTCCGTTAGATCAGGAATTATATAGGATTGAAATTTCTCCGTAGGTACTTGTATGGTCGCATCACTAATCTAAGAAATATATGGATTTTTCAAAATTAATTCAAAAGTTTTACTCAGGAAAATAAAAGCTAATTAAAAGACATACCATTCCCATTATCAGCTTTCCAAAACAACCGATTTATTCAGGAACAAAACTAACATATCACGCGAATTCTGAAAAAAAAAAAAAAAAAAAATGAAATGCACGTTTCCTCAGAATTTAATTTCCCTTCGGCAGAGCGAAAATGACCAAATTAAAATCTATTTAAGCCAAGCTCTTTTCCCTTCGTGCCAGGATCGAAACGAAATATGAACATAATTTCATTCGCTAGATAATAAGCCCAAACGTAAGTTTCAAAATCAGAAAACCTCAGGGCACATTAAATTTTCATAAGAGTGAAGAAAACACGGAAAACAAGTATTTTTGACCGCAAATGGATAAATCACGAGAAGTAACTATAGGGTAGGTTTAATGATTTTTTAGGAAGACCATTACGTTCCTAGCAGAAGGGAAAGAGAATAGTTTCTTGGAAGTGGAAATTCTATATTCTTTCTCTTGACAAAATGGCCTAGTGTAAACTTTGCAAGAAAGGGCGTGGGGATGCGAAAGACTGCTAAAATGAGAGAGATAGAGTTTTTCTGTAAACACTGCTGTAAACAGAAATCTTTTTTGTACATGATTTAATCGTTAAATTTTCTTAAATTGAAGAAATAATTTGTTTCTTATCACCAGAAGAATTCAATGGTTGAACTTGGAACCTTTGAGTCACCGAGTGATGCGGTTCATAATTTGAAGAGATCCACTTGACCTTAAAAGCTGTTCTTTATGAAAAATGTCCGCCATTTTCTTCCGAAAAAAAACGCCGTGATAATAATAATTTAACTTTGTGCAAATTAACTGTAATAGAAATATAATTTCACGTTAATTTAAAGCAAAAATGAGCATTCGCTCAATAAAAACTAATATACTGTTAAGCAGCAGCCGTGCCGTCCGCTGCTAAACGGTCCAGCGGTACTCGCCGGCGGAAAACATGCCGCAACGGAGCCGCAACGGCATCGCCGTTCGTGTGAGTCAGCTCATTCAACTTAATGTATTGTTATGCTGGAACTGTCGTACCTGTTTGCAACCGGATCGTCCGTGTGCATATAGTGTGCATTTGAGGTTTATATCGTGTTATCGTCGGTATACCGTGTGCATTGAGGTTGGTATTAAAACATCGAGTTTGAATTGACCATTTTTACACATTTTTTTAAAAGCTTTTATCGTAAGCCAAAATAAAAGCAGCAATTAAGTTATAGCAGTATTCACATATATTTTCAACACCCCAAGTATTAAATTTGAAGTAAGTTGATTTTACTATGCACTAAGGCTCGACCGATGCATCGGCGCCGATTGTTGAACAAAGTTGCCATCGGCCATCGGCATCGGCGGCCGACGTTAACTTTAGAAAAACATCGGCCCATCGGCCTTGAAGAACATCTAATAGCCGATGCAAGGCCGATGTTTTTCGCAGGGACAACTTTCCAGAAAACATTCTGTCTTTAATTCATGTCATTTTTCTCCATAGCTAGATTTCTATTTTCATACAATAACAGGCAGCCCATCAATTAAAAAAAGCACAAAAATAATGTTATTCTATAAAGTATTTTATAAAAATTCGGAAAAATAGTTTAAGCGATCGCTGCCGGAAAACCTTCATTATTAAAATTATTTCTCTTTGAACAGAATGCTCGTGAAATAGAATATGTTAAAGTTTAAGTCATAGAGGCGTCTTATGAGTGCTATTTGTTTATCGACTAGGTTAGTTGCCTCATTTTTGTCCATTTAATAATGACAGTGCATTAGATGTCATTGTGCAATAATATTATACCATCTGCTTTTAGTTGTCATGTTTCTTTTATTCCGAAATTGCAAACAATACAAAGTCAACTCAATCAAAGTACGATAATAATTTTAATTTTTACCAACGTAAACTTTTTTTCTCTAACTTTTTTTTTTGCTTCGATCCCGGGTGTTAAAGTTTTTCTGCAATTGTGCAGCAATCTCGTCGCATATTGCTTTTAGTGTGCGGTTATTCTCATTATTTCATTTTTAGTTTACAACATAGAAAAGATTGGTCAAAACTAAGAAAAAAAATTTCCAGTTTAAATGTTTATTAATCGAAATTTTATGTGTACAAGTTCGACTTGCAATTATAAAAATTGAATTCTCAAAATGCGATTCCGCGCGACAGGAATTATTAACATCATAATAAACATGCTAAAATTTCTTTATTTTCAAAGATTGATCAATGCATTTTTTTTTTTCAAAATGCATCTTAACTTTTTTATACGATAATTATTTAAATTTTTCTCCGTTTATATTTCGTTTTTTTAGGGCATTTTTTTTTTTTGGCTTCTTTGATGTTAGACATTTGACAGTTTTTCTGCTATTGTACAACAATCTCGTTGCATCTGCTTTCAGTTTAGAATATTTTTTGTTATTTTATTGCTAGTTTACAACATAGAACATATTAATAAAAAATATGAATCAATTTTTCAGTATAAATGTTTATTGATCGAAATTTTAGGTGTTCGACCTGCTATTTTCAAGAATTTAATTCTCAAAAAACGACTTCTCGCGACAGGGTGGAATAATACCTTAATAACAATGCTACAATTTCATTAATTTCAAAAATTGACAACGTATATTATATAAATATATATATATTTTTTAAAAATACATCTTAATTTTTATGAACGACCACGTATTTTTCAGAAGATTATTTTTCAACAGAAAACTGCTGGTGCTAAAAATACTGGTTTATTTCGGTGACCTTACATTGTGCTCATAAAAATATAAAGAACATGTCAAGTATTTCACAGGCGGCTAAACATAGGGCATCTACTTTTACTCATCTGACATTTCATTGGCTAAGGAACATGACGTCATGCTAAGGGCGGTATTATACGTTTAAGTGCGCGCAAATTTTGTTCTGTTACAAAATCTGAGTATTTAAACGGCAAATAATAGAAATGTAGTAGAGATTTTACTTCTGCGCTCTTGTATGGATGATTCTAATTTGAAATTCTCCAAATTTTCTAAATATATTTAAAAACCGAAAATTAAAAAGAAGAAAACCGTTGCGAGATGCAGAATGTTTTGCGTTTTGAAAAACTCAGAGCAATGTTTCTGGAAAAAATGGACTTCTAGTAGTGGTCATCACATCAAATTGCATGTTGTTTGTTTTCATTTAATCACTTGTAAGATCTTTCGAGCTAATATATATATATATATATATATATATATATATATATACAGGGTTCACGCTAGGCCGCGCGATCGCGCGATTCCCGCAATATTTTTTGAAATCCCACTCAAAAAAATTTTTTTTTCAGGCTTAAACTTTAAAAATCCCACTTAAAATTTTGGTCAAGGCGGAAAATCCCACCTTGTAATTTTCCCCAGTGTGAACCCTGATATATATATAGCACGTATGTATTATGTGTGTGTGTGGAGGAAGGTTCACCTAAATATATAATTTTCATTAATATATACTTTTTCAAAAAAATTGTGAAAATATCAGTTTTTTTTACTGAAAATTACCCTTGTATCTGATAAAACATTCCATGAAAAGCAATATTCAGATTTCACTGAGGCTAATGTATATTTTTAATTCTTAAACTAATTAACGTATTATTCTTCATAAGGGTCTTTTACTACGCCCTTATACAGGGATGAGTATCGACCAACATAAACACTCAATTTATCTATTACAGAAAAAAAAACGAAAAAAAACCCGACCAACATGTAATTTGACAAAACTGATTTAAAGTGTGAAAAAAGTGTAATTAACAAAATAAAACCCATTAAACGCAAAAAAAAAAAATGAAAAAAAGCAATAGAAATTGAAGACACGTGCTTCGGGGGTACAAGGAACCCCTTTTTCAATTTTGATAAATATCTTTTCATCTGCAACACATTTTTAGCCCTGAAAAATGACTCCATATAAGCCCCGAAACACGTGTCTTCCTTTTTAGCCTACTTTCCCGTAAAAGTAAAAAAAATAATAATAAAGCATGAAAGAAGGCTTAATGTATCGTGAAAATATCGTTAAAAATCAAGAAAAGTCAAAAATAAGTTAAGTAATTAAATAAAGATTGAAAAATAAAAAATTTGAAAGTAGGGTTTTGAGATGGGGAAAAAGTGTGTCTGTCGGTCTGTCGGTCTGTCGGTCTGTCCCCCCCCTAATAACTTTTGAACGAATTGTCCGATTCGAAAAATTCTTTTTGCATTCGAAAGATCTCGGCGAGGATATCTCATTTCCATATTTTACTTTTTGATTTGAACAAGTTTTTGTTCAATTTTGAACAGTTCTAAAAATTTTAACATTATCGCCTATGGGTGAAAATGAAGCAAATTATGTAAACTTTGGGTACAAGATCCAAGTTCCCATGAACAAGCTCACTGGAAGAAGTTCTTGGCGTGAAATATTGATTTGAACAATTTTTGTTCATTTTTGAACAGTTAAAAAAAAAAATTAACGTACGCCTACGGGGAAATTTCAATCCTATATTATTCCTGATTTAACGGACCGATTTGCTTGTAACAAACTTTATCGGAAAGCTCTTATGACGTAGAACATGTACAAATAGAAAGTACATCCAGAACTAAGGAGCCTATCTTCCTACAAAAATTTTTTGATCGGGATTTTCAAGAATATTTTTGAATCAATGAATGATTAAATGAATAAGCAAAAAAATGAATGAATAAATGAGTGACTAAATACATGAATGACTTAATAAATGAATGATTGAATGAATAGCTATTAACCGTTGAAAAAGGTATATTTGAAGCAATTAAGAACTAAAACTAAACGAGAAAGACAGAGAGAGATAGCTATATTGTAAATTTGAATTCGGTGTATACGGGAAAGTAGGCTCGTATAGTTCTAGACGGAACTTCTTGTTTATTACTACATTAGACCAGTGATTCCCAACCCCCGGTCCGCGGACTGGTACCGGTCCGTGGATCAAATGGTACCGGGCTGCCCATTTCATTGAAACTGAATTTGAATTCCTAGGTTTATACCCCAAATTAAAAACATCCCCCAGATGGAACCGTCTCACTGCAAAGAAATAAGCTCAGGGTTCTCATTGATTTAACGTTCTAGTAAGTGTTAAAGTAAAAAATAAAGAAATGTTAAATCACTTTATATTTTTTGGTGTAACTGTTTTTGTTTTTATTTTGAAGGAATGCTTAAATACAATTAAATAAAAATTAACAAATCAAAATAAACTAAAATATACACAATTAATGCCCCCCCCCCACCCCCCAGTAGGCCGTGGTAAAATTCTCAAGCGCTGACCGGTCCGCGGTGATAAAAAGGTTGGGGAACACTGCATTAGACTACGCGTTGAATGCTGAAAATCTGTAGTGGTTGTTTTATGTGTGCCTAAAAGTTTTAGGAAACCAATTACGTTATTATTTCTCGAAATATATTATTTTACTGAACACCCAAAAGCAATAAAAAAAGAAAGAAATTAAAAAAAGAAAAAAATAGGAGGAGGGGGGGGGGGGAGAGAAGGAAAAAAGAAAAAGAAGTGGGTCGCTCAAGCGCCGCGGAATAACAGACGCTAATCATATAGAAATAAAAGAAAGACATAAACACAATTAACTGTCTGACACTGAGTAAATAAATAAATTAATTAATTGAATAGAATAAAAAAAGAGTAATAATAAAATTACTCTCTTGAGCAGTAAAAGATTGCACCATCTATGACTGAATTTATCTCATTTTTGGTGTTTTTTGAATGAAACTAAAAAAATAAAAGGCGTCATACGATTGATTTGCAGGTTCATGAATCCATTTACCCTATCTAAAACTACTGTTCCCATCCTCCACAGTAATTTAATCTTTCCTGTTAATTTTGTTTCGTTGTAGAACTATATGCATTGTAAAGGAGTTTAAAAAATCAATATGTATATAGCTACCTTCTCTATAACTTCCATAATTGCATATAATTATCCATTCAAATAAAGAAGAGTCAAGTGTATTAAGAGATAGCAGCAAAAAAAGAAAAAAAAAACTATCAAAAGAAATAAGAATTACATACATTTCTAGGCTCTAAATAGTTCAATTTAAAAATCAGGGGGGGGGGGGGGGGGGAGAGAGAGAGAGCGGCTCAAACATTTCCAATTGCGTAAATTTTTTTTCAAAACAAAAAAAAATTAATAAAATAAACAATTAAAAAGTAATTAACATTCACTCGTTATTATTAATATTAATTACAAAAAAAATCACTAATAAATGAATACATTTATAGATCATTAAAATAAATTCATAATTTTCACAAAGTAACAGAAATCCTTATGCAGTATCGTTGGTTTAACTATACATTTATTAAAGATGATTAGTTTAAAACAAACAGTAGCACTTTTTTGTTTTAAATCTATCTGTTTATAAAAGGAGAATTAAACAATTAAATATTTTTGTAGTCGGTAAATTTCTATAGTTGAGGGAGGAAAAGGGAAGTCATTTTCAAACACACTTCTTATGTATTTCAGAGTAATTTCATATTTAGAATATAATAAGACTTATAAGTTCTTAAATTTAAAATTTTAGAGCAAGAAGTCTTTAAATTTTGGTTTTTATTTTAAAATTTTCTCTTTAAAAGCAGTTTTTCTCATTTAGCATTGAAATGAAAAATTTCCTCCATTCTAATAGCGAGGCTTAAGCCCCTGATCCCCCCCCCCCTTCCTATGCACCTGCCAGTTTTAGTATCTTGCAACGAAAAACACGCTCATTCCGAAACTACAACTTTCGATTCTCTTCATTTGCGCTGACGTCATAAGATTTGTGACGTAGTAGAATTTAACCAATGAAATGGCAGATGAGTAAAAGTGGATGCCCTATGTTTAGCCGCCTGTAGTATTTCAGTGTAATTTTCAACTCACAAAAAAAAAAAAAAAAACAATAAGAATAATTAGCTCCTAAGACCCAGCAGTCATTTGTAATGACAAAAAAATCTCACGTCTATATTTTTAAAGCAATATTCAGTATTTTGGTAATGAACAGGGGGCGTTACTACGAGCGAAATTTTTTAATATTTATTTTTTATTTCAGAAAAAGAGCTATTTTTAGTTAAAATAACTTTTATAATGAAAAATAAACATATAATCGTTCCCGCGTTTCTTTTAAAAACGGGGGGGGGGGGGTATTATGAAAAAAACTGAGAGGAGGGGGTTTGTTAGTCTGTATTATAACATCTGCATTACTCTCCATGGAAAAAAAAAAAGAAAATAAAGGCATTTGCAGTGCAGGTGTTTTAAGAGAAAATGTTGAAGGAAAGGGAATTAGACATGATCCGATCCAATAGTTGTTGAGTTTTTTTTTACAAAGATAAAACAAAAGAATTAAAAATCCTCTGAAAAAGCATTTTTTAATTTTTTCTTTAGACCTCCAAATAGTTTAATTACTTTACTAGAATCCCGAGTGATTCTTTTAGTTTTAATTATTATGTAAACTTCCCCCAAACAGTTTTACAGTGCTTGAATAATGCATTTATATTTTTATAAACATAAAAATAAATAAGTGGTTTAAATGACATTTTTGATAAGCATTCTACACGACTTAATGGTTTAAAGCGACTTTTTTTTCCATCGGCCATCGGCCGATGGAAGAGGAGAATAATCGGCAATCGGCCATCGGCTGATCTCGGAACCATCGGCCAACAATCGGCATCGGCCCATTGGCCAAAAAACGCCATCGGTCGAGCCTTACTATGCACCTTAAAGCAAATGACGTTCATACCAAAATTTCACTCATCTTAGTTTTCCAAAGATGACTGACTATCCGAGACGAAACCAGGAGTTGTGCCAAGGGGTGCTCTGGGGTTTAAGCACCAGAGTCAATCTCCACCTTTCTTAATTTTTTAAAAATCCTTACACCTCTTGTTTTTTCAATGTGTTTTGCAACATTAAATGATAAACAAAATTTGATAAAAGTTCCTATTTCTAACCTACGTCATCATGGCCAAGTCTTAAAATGTCAGATAGTTTTCTGTTCGCATAAGCACTTGAATAATTTATGATACAGAATATTTATTTATAATGATATAATTTAAAAAAACACCTTGTTTCATTTCAGTATATTTTAGAACTGTGTCTTAGATACAAAGATTTTACGACACTTTTGTGACCTTCCATCAGCCGACTAAACTTCTGGAATCGCCACTGTTAGTAGCAATGCCTTACTTTATGAAAACTTTTACTATTTTTTCCAACTGTAAATAAGTGGTACATTACTATTCCTAGTTGAACACGTGGTAATTATTTCTGACGAACTACAAGCAACCGAGTAAACTCGTAAACTCAGACTTGTGATTGGTTAAGAACTAAAAGAACTATTTCTATCTTAGAACTGTGCCTTACGATACAAAGATTTTGCGATCCTCCACCAGCCGACCAAACTTCTGGAATCGCCCTCTGTTAGTAGGAATGAATTAATTTTTTGAACACTTTTACTATTTTTTCCAACTTTAAATAAGTGGTACATTACTATTCCTAGTTGAAGACGTGGTAATTATTTCTGACGAACTACAAGCAACAGAGTAAACTTTTAAACTCAGACTTGCGATTGGTTAAGAACTAAAAGAATTATTTCTATCTTAGAACTGTGCCTTACGATACAAAGATTTTGCGATACTTTTGTGATCCTCCACCAGCCGACCAAACTTCTGGAATCGCCCTCTGTTAGAAGGAATGAATTATTTTTTTGAAAACTTTTGCTTTTTTTGTCCAACTTTAAATAAGTGGTACATTAACTATTCCTAGTTGAAGACGTGGTAATTATTTCTGACGAACTACAAGCAACCGAGTAAACTTTTAGACTCAGACTTGTGATTGGTTAAGAACTAAAAGAATTATTTCTATGTTAGAACTGTACCTTACGACACAAAGATTTTGCGACACTTCTGTGACCCTCCACCAGCCGAAAAAACTTCTGGAATCGCCCTCTGTTAGTAGGAATGCATTAATTTTTTGAAAACTTTTACTATTTTTTCCAACTGTTGTAAATAAGTGGTATATTACTATTCTTAGTTAAACACGTGGTAATTATTTCTGGCGAACTACAAGCAACCGAGTAAACTTAGACTTGTGATTGGTAAAGAACTAAAAGAATTATTTCTATCTTAGAACTGTGCCTTACGAAACAAAGATTTTGCGACACTTTTGTGACCCTCCACCAGCCGACCAAACTTCTGGAATCGCTCTCTGTTAGTAGGAGTGAATTCATTTTTTGAAAACTTTTACTATTTTTTCCAGCTTTAAATAAGTGGTACATTACTATTCCTAGTTGAACACGTGATAATTATTTCTGACGAACTACAAGAACCCAGTAAACTCAGTTACAAGAATTGTGATTGGTTAAGTACTATTTCTATCTCGAGCGTCCAAGACCCAACATTGCTGGGCAGAGCATTTTTTTCTCTCCCGTGCTTACTTTGGAGCTGAGCGGTTATTTTTATAGCGGCCCTATTGATTTCGGCAGGTGGAGCGTAACCGGAGCGGTTCGACCCATAAGAGGATTGCCGGCCGAAGGCAGGTCACGTGGTACCACATTTAACATCATTTATCAGAAGATTCTTTCTGGATTGCAGCTCTCCCCCCACCCCCTATGGCCCTTCTCTTTTTCCTCAAAATATCGAGTAACAGTTTTTGTTTTGATCGTTCTTTATTTTCCTAGAGTTATCGTTTTTTCGTTTATCTTTCCCATCGGCACTTTTAGCGCCAAAGAAAAACTGAGGAATCTTTAATTCCCGAAAGGGGAGCAGCTGCTCTGACCCACTGCGTGGAAAGGGCATCTTTTGATTTGTATCTAAACTTAGCGTGTCTTTTATGATCGATGAAAATAACTCGTACGATTTATAAGTCCTTAAACTTTAAACTTTCTGAAATTTATACTACCTTTTATTCTTTTCGGACCTTTTAATTTTCACCACTGTTGCTAACTCTACCAATAGTGAATCACAAACGGCCAAGAGTTAAGTTTAAATTAATAAATTTGCTACATGCAATTCTTCCAATTTTATATTGAGTTATTGGGAGATTAAAAATATTTGTCTTTAGTTTTCCAACTCGACAAATATTTGTATTGGAGATTTGAAATTAAAATGCATTTTTCAGTCAAGTATTGATTTCCTTTTTCTTATTGTTTTCTATTTTGTTTTACAAAAGTACTAATTTTTCTATCAAAGATTAGACACGGATTATTTCGATTATTAAATCAGAGCAGCGGGGGTTGAACTCAATTCAGCTTCGATTTTGTGTACCAGAGATGGTAACACACCGTGCTCATAAATGGCGCTAGTACTGCGGCACATTATCTGTTGCAATCAATTTTCAGAATATTTTTTTTTATTCCTTGTAATTTCACTTTTTAGACTTGGTCGTTTCTTGTATTTAAGTCTGTGCAATTTTACGTTAGACGCCGGATAAATGATTTCCAGGTGATTCTTGTGTATTTTCGGGCAAATTTTTCCTACAGTGTGCATGACCAAAAACTAACTCTGTTTAACTAATCCGTGTCTGTTTTATCCTCTATGAAAAATACTTCTGAAACAGGTGAATTTATGGTAGATCGGGGTTAACGCACGGTTTCGTTGGCAGAACAGAAAAAAAGTAATTCAATGTACTGGTTATAGTTCGGCAGCGTCCAAACCATTTATAAAGTAAATAATGAAGTTCACCGATTTATTAATGCATTTTTTCATCGGGGAAAATAAATTGTGCTTTAATGCACGTAGATTTCGGATAAACTGATGCTACTATTGTTTAGGGAATTAGAGGTACATTCGCCGATGCTTCGAGAAATTGGCTCTGAGCCGAAATTTTTCATCGGATTTTCGCCATTTATGAAGTAAATCAATGGAAGAATAATTTGTTTGATGACATAAAAAGTTTGATGATCATTAAAGGCGAGAAAAAGCAATTCTGATATTCTTCATGAATAATGGTCTTGAAAAATGGAGCGCAAAAGAGCTCCGATTAAAAAGGTTAAAAAAAAAAGCTTAACTAAACTTCCTGTTCAGTTGAAATTTTTCGAACAGGCTCACATCCGAAAAGTTTCAATTATCATACTCATGCTGCAGATGATAAAAAAAAGGGAAATAATGTACTAAACTTAAGTGCTTTAATTATTTGCGATGGAAGGGAGTCAAGCACTACTGGAAGATCATTCTACCACAGAATTGGACAGAGCTCGTCGAATTTTGTTTATGCACAGATACATGCTATGTAGATCAGAAAAGGTATTTACTGCAACTACGGTCATAATGCACGTAGCATCTAGGCCTTCACAGACTACCCCCAATATGAGGGGTACGCCCGCAGCGCTATCCGTCTGTTCCCCCCAATAAACTCTCTGACACTTGACAACCAGCACCGGCCATAAAGGGCTGGGCTGGCAGAGCGTTGCCTACCTGCTTTACCGACCTGGGGCCATAATCATACGACAAAGTAAGCCTTACGTCACCCGGATCGGATAGTGCTATTTTAGTCGCCTCTTACAACACGCATAACTACGTCGGCGCTATTCTACGCCGGCCACCGCACGGCGAGGTCAGAAAAGGTATACGAATTACCTGGCTCCATGTAAAAATAACTTGGATTTAAAAATTGCAGCTCTTAGTTTTAGAAATCTCACCTCAAAAATGATTGGGTACGATCTCATTTTTAAGACGCAACTATACCCCCCCCCCCCAAAACAGACGTTTCCTCATATTTGAGGCAACATTCCATCAGAGACACCATATCATGAGTGAAGCAAGACTACGTCGGCGTTGGAAAAAGTAAACAGCTGTCGACGCTGGGGTTTGAACTCGAACCATCCTGACTGTATGCTATTGCTCCACCACTTCCGGACTCCATAAAACGGACGTGGAAAATTGGATTATATAATTTCCAAACGTACCAGCTTTGGATGCTAAAATACTACCATGCCAAATTTCTTCACATCACAATCATGGAATCCCAAGCATTGAATGGGAGAAAATCGGGAAAACTCTTATCAGGTAGCTCAATAAAAGTTAAACTGATATCACTCTTAACGACTGCCATGTTTTTGCACAAATAGCGACTACTTTCGTGATTCATTTTACGTAATAACTGAAGCAACAAATTATGATCTATTGGGTGAAAATCATTTTTAATGATGTGCCAAAAAGTGACTCGCAACAGTCGAGCTCATTAATTAAGTTACAAGGTCTAAAATTCATGGCGGAATGGCAGGATTCCCTCCCAAATCTCAAAGATCCCCTTCTTGAAAACAAACTTTTCTCCACCAGACCCGCCCGCGAACGATTCAAAAAATTTCGATGACGACGCGAAAATTCGCTCCCCCCCCCCTCCCAACTCGTATGTTAAGCAACCTATATTAATATTTAAAAGGTTTTGGATGAAAACTTTTTCCCAATTCTTTTACAGAGCCCACGAAGTTAAATACGCAATCTTTTTGCACCCTTAACAAGAATTAGAATTTTCTCTTTCAAAGTATTTAATATTAGTTTCTAAAGCGTGGATGAATATTTTATGATATTATTTTCTCTTAATTTTTTTTCAGCACTTTACTACGCTCATGTAAACGAATCGCCGAAAACGTTAAATACTAATGTACTCCTTCGATACTAACCAGGAGGTTTGGAGTGTTAACATGCTAGGATTTTACAATGTGGGAATACACAAAAGGCTTACAGAAGTCGAATAATACTGCAGTAAAACTCATCCTAACAATCACTCCCCTTAGGCGGACAGTTTTTAATTCCCCAAGAGCAAATCATTGAACATGAAAAAACCTACTTTTGCGGACATCGCTCTATTTCGAACAAATATTTTTGTCCCGCCGGTGTCCGTTATAGAAGAGTTTTACTTTACTGTATTTTCTCCATTCCAAAAGTTACGATCCTCTCCAAATATAAAGCAGGGAGACGAATTTCCCAGCACTTGAAAATGTGTATTTTATCCCCTGAATTATGCACAACCAGTGACATTTTGCGAAAAAATATTTAGTCGTTGGCGCAAATAGTCTGAAACATTTGACAATGTTTTACACCATCTCACCACCTTCTTCCTCTAATCAATGACTGTAACATACGAGATAATTTATTACTGTTTTCTCTTGCTATGAAAACGGGAATTCGACACAATTTTATAATACTTCTCCCATATCTCTATTTAGAAATGAGCTGCATCACTCATGGCTATGAGTTTATAATAAATAACTGCTTAAGAGGAAAAAAAAGATCAACTATTCAATACAGCGTTTTATTCCAGAAAACGGCAAATGCAGTAACTGAAGTATAAAATATAGTAAGAATTGTAATTAAAATTGTAAAAGAGTTCATTGTTTTCGACATTCACTCGATAAAAACTACTTATAAATGCATAGCGTGGACATCGCTTATTTAAGTGAAGATCGTGCTCTTGCGAATGAAGAAAATAGACTCCGCTAAATGAATGGACCGGAAATTTCAGCTTCCTTTCTCCGAGCTGTGAATAACATGGACTTGAATTGAAGCCAGATAACGTTTTGGTTCATTTTGAATGTTATTCAAAACAGAACTCTAAATCAATTTCCCTTTGCATTTACGGAAATCCGCAAATCACTCATGGTAGAACTTTTAGAAGAAATTTGAATGTCGGAAGTTTATTTAACAGTAAAATGCTAAGTAAATGTTCCATAATAAACAAGTTGATATTCTAATTTACCAACTTTTAAAGAAAAAAAAGGCAAATGTTTTGAACTAAGGCATAAGGTTCTTCAATTGTGTTTGGATTTGATAGGGTAAAATAATATTTGTGTGTCCCGTTAGTAAGAAAGGAGTTAAATGGGAAAATATTGAATAGATCTACTCAACTCTGATGATTAGTTTAGTGTTTAAATTGTATATGTAATATACCTTATAATCCAGAATGTCATCCGCTCTCGAACAATCTTCAACCATAATATTGTTAAAAATACAGTCTTGAAAAAAAAAAAAAAAAAAAAAGCCATCATTAAAAAAAAAATATTAGTGTGTCATGATTTGATTTCTCGACTTTGAGTTTTGTCCTCATAGTGCTAAATGATCTATATAATCCTGGGAAATAATTCTGTTACATATTAATATGTGTCTTTTTCGAAAAATCATACATATGTATATATTTGAATATGTACAATAGAAATGGTGCACATAAATGTATATTTTCTCCCAGTTTTGAAAGATAAGCTAAAATTTGGGCATCGTAAATATAAATTTTTTACTTTCATTAACGTCAACACGTCACAACGATGTCTTTCCAGTTAAGAAATTGACAAAAATCCCGGACAGAAAGGGCGGCAAAATGCGCTGCACTCGAATGCAACGCCATCTGGATTTTCAATAACTTTGGATTCACTTTTCATCGTTCGAACTCTATGCTATCAGGTCCAGACACTGTAACTGACACTCATTTTGCAAGTGTTTCTGGAAAGAAATTTATGTTCATAATAGCGAATTTTCCCACATGCTGTTTTTTTTTTTATAAACTAGTATAGCGAGGTTCTTAAACTTTTTTAGTTTTGGAGCATCTCTGAAAGTGGAACTTCCACGCCCAGCTCTAAATTTAATTTCGAAGTTATAATACTGTATTTAGTAAACGGAACGGTAAAATTTCTTGAAGGTACGAGGTATACTTTTGTCATTTAGGACATTAGATTTCAGTCTCTCTCTCTCTTTCTTTTTTCTTTTATTCCTTTCTTTTTCTTCCCTGCACCAATTCCCGTTGTAGACAGAAAATATAGACAAGAAAAACGTTTTCTATATATAGTCAATGTTTCACCTGATCGTTTATAAATGATTTTTACTTGTATATTAATAATAACTTCTTAAGCACCGTAGACCGCAAAATGTCGGTGTTCAATTATTTTTGTTCAGCAAAAAATGTTTTTAATTTAAATTTTGAAATATGTGTTAAATAAGATAGTTTTTAACTTTAAATATGTCTTTTCACGGAGCACTGGGAATTGTTTTGTGAAGCACTACGTGGACCGCAGCGCGCAGCTTGAGAAACTGTTATAGAATATGCCAGAAGCTAAAATCATTGTTCTTCAATTAGGGTAATTATTATATTCCGAATAACACATCAATACAATATTTTGAAGTCTGTTTACAAGAGTGTTTTTCGGAAACATAAAGAGAGGGAAAAATAAAAGTATTCATAGTCAACGCGTTTCTAAGAAGAAAGAGTGGTTTGAACATAGCGTGTTTTCTCACACGCTGCACTCAGTAACCGTCGACGAATTTCTTTACAAACAATTCCAGCATAGAGTAATAAACGAGCCACTATAATCATCATGTCGTGCAATATGCCAGATGCTAAAATCAATGTTATTTCAATCGCAATTCTCACTGACGTTTCATATGACCCACATAAGATAGCTCCGTCGAAAACAGACAATCTGCCATTACAATCACTTTGAGGAAAACGAACAGAATGAGGGAGAAAAAAGAAAGAAAGAAAGTAAAAGCTAAAAAAACAGAAATCATTCCAGTGATTATTGGAGAGGAAGTGAAATAGGGGGAGAGAGGAATGCAACCCTTTCTTTTTTTGAGCCCCTTGCCACGCCTCAACGGTGAAAAAAGAGGCTCTTAAAGCCATGGAGACAAGCATGCTGATATCGACCATATACAAACAGATGGGTTTATTCAGTCAGAGGTTTTGGCGATCATTCGCTCAGGTGAAATTCGAAATCAACAATTATTGTCGCCAATGGAATGCGAAGATTGCCAAAATGAAGAACGTGGGCTAGATTTTGTGACAGCTTTGTGAAGCGAAATCGGTTCTTTTTGACAATTGATTGACGCTGGGATATCCATTCTGGCTTTGTATATGGTGCATCGTATACCCCTATAGTGTTAATTGTGGGAAGGGTCAGAAATACTGAAACCATACATCCATATATATATTTCACTTAACGTGGACCAGTTACGATTAAATTTTGCGGCACGATACGATACTAATATCATGCAAAAACCAAACTATGGCAAAACGATATTTAAAAAAATTGTTAAATGATTAGCATAGAAAAGTAACATAATATTTGCATTTATTATATTTATCATAGTAACTAACGGACTTTAACAAATGTATTTCTATTTCATAAAATGTATTTCCATTCATAACTCAATTTTTAATTTCTGATTCTTTGGAGTGGCAACGCCTTAGTTTGCTTATATCGGATATCTTTATATGTAGCGATCTTTTCTTAAGCCTTTTGAAATACAAAGAGTTTTTAACGATTTCAAAATGGTTAATTTCCGATCCGCAGATGTTCTGCGGGAGACCAGCTAGTAACATTTTAATTTAGGTAAATTGCACAAAGGTGGTACAATATTTATCGTTTGATCTTCTATTCGTGCACTTCTTTGTTATACGTTTGGGAAGAGAAACACATTAGACTTTCAAAATTGAAATAGTGGTTGACACATCAAAAAAACAATTTCAAGTATTTTATTCATTGAATTATATTTATGGTATTTGCATTTATTGTAATTCTTAGTAACAAAAAAAAAAGAAAGTATTATCTTATGATAAAGAATAAGCTCGGTTAGGTTGGTAATTGAAAGAATTTAAAAATTTTCATGCAATAAAATTTTTCTATATAAAAGTAAAAATTAACTAGAATATTTATGAATAGTTTGCACTAAAATTAAAAGAAGTAAATAGTCAATACCTTTAGGTTGCTAATTCTTACTAGTGAATAAAAAGTTACACAGTTTTCCCAAAATTAGCTGGATTGAGAAATAGAAGATTTTGGGCAGTAATGTAAAGCACTGAACTTCTTTGGGCATTTCAGAAGTTAAAAAGTGAGCTTTCTATATTTAAAGCCACCTACGGAGTTCGTTTCTTTTCTTTTCTTTTTTTTTTTTGCTTCATTTTTTTCCTTTCTTTCCTTTTTTAAAATTTTATCAGTTGAATTTATATCATTAAATACATTTATTTATGAGAAAACTTCTAACACAAATTAACTATAAATTGTGCAAAATAAAATCACTTTTGGATTATTTTTCTCATTTTAATGTACTTAAGCATTTATACGTTTGTCTTAAATACCAGTAGCATTTTAAGTAACTTTTTTTACCAAACAATTTAATCTGCAAATATTATGAGCGTGATCTTTATTTTTTTTCTGTCAAGTAGAAGAAAGCTAAAAAAAAAAAAAAAAAAAAAAAATGTGTGTGTGTGTGGGGGGGGGGGGGGGGAGGACGTATATCATTAATGTCCTGGAAAGTTATGACGTTCAAAAAATTTTTCGCTCTCACAAACAACATTATAGCAAACGATTTTACTTGCAATAAAAATAATTTGGCGAAAATTATTTGGGGTCAAAAACGAGTGTTTTGCATCATAATTGTTGTTAAAATTGTCAAACTTTTTTTGCATTAGAAATGGAAATGATCTTCGAGAAATTTACAAGAAGTGTTTTCTTTTTTTTTATGGGAATAAATTAAAACTAATTAGAGAAAAGAAATATGTTACACGCAATATGTTATCTTTGCTTAAAAGAAAGATTTTTCCTTCAAAAAAATGGTATCAAATTCTCCTCTGTTAGAGCATCTTAAAGACTCGCTGGTCCGTCGAATCATTTGTTATGATATGAAAGAAGTTTTTCAATAAGTGAAAAATTTAATGTTCTCTTTTAAAGCTTTACAAGGGCGTCAACAGGTCACGAAAATCCCGAAAAGTCGCGAATTTAGAAATCGATATGAAAAAGTCCTGGAAATTACGAATACATCACAAAAATTTTCCACCCAACGGACCGGTCCCTTCCAGTAGGCACCGGATATCCGGTATATGACAGGTTTTTAGTATCCGGAATTCGATTGACTACTGAACGAAATATCCGGTTATCCGGCATGTCAAGTTTTATTTAAAAAATTAATTAACTTGCTTAGAAATATGAATTACAAACTTACTCCATGTTTGGAAGTTGAAAAATAGGTATAGAAGTTACAAGTTTTGAATATCAGAGCCGGATATCTGTTGCTTACCTCATACAGGGGACAGCTGATATCCGGCAGAATCAGTATCCGACGATGTGTCATCAAACGGTCACGAAAAAGTCTAAAAAAGATCACGAAAAAGTCTAAAAAAGGTCACGAAAAAGTCTCGAAAGTTTCATTTTGAAAATTTGTAGAGACACCCTGCTTTAAAAACATCAAGTATGATGAAAATCAGATAGTAAAAAGTATTTTCCATGCTTTCCTGACGTAGAAAAAATTCTCGACACTCTTAAATAAAAGCATTCAACAAGCTAATTTTCTAAAACAAGTGTTGAACATAAAATTGCATTAAGTTAAATCAGTTAGTGTCATATTAAACGAAAACTAAAAGTTGTTCGAATTCCCTTATCGATTAAATTCACACGATAAATATTTTTTACACTAAGCAGGTCAAATATCGTTATGAATACAGATGAACAGGATTAAGGCTCCCGATCTCATTAAATTGTGTACTTACTACGGCGGTTACTTATCTTAAGATTTTTTTTTTTGCAATTTCTGCGATTAAAAATAACTGCTTTTCTGAGCAACTTTTTAATTGTTTATACTGTAAACTTTTTATTCAGTATCCGAAAGACCGAAAAGCCAGAAAATTGAAAAATTTTCGCGATTTTTAAGAAGAACGCATTTTCGGAGGAAAAATCACTTTCCGGCCGTTTTTAATGAGAAATTCTTCTGAAATATAAAAAAAATATATAGCTCATTTTTCTTAAGTACAAATATACACACACACACACGTATATATATATATATATATATATATATATATATACATATATGTATGCATCGTAATGCAAAAAAAAAAAAACATCGCTATAATTCACTTTTTTTATACAAAAAGGGTGCATATCTTAATTTTTTAAAATCTTTCTTTTTTAATAATTCAAAATTTATAAGCGTTTCTAAACTAGTTTAACCGCATTTTACATTACATGGCTATTTATTATTGTAATTTAGGTGTTTGATAAAAAAGATCAATAAACGACATTTCGAGGCGATCCGGAAACCCTTGAAATTTAGGTATGGGATCGTGACAAAAGTAAAAGAGCAAAATGAACTCATTATATTTCGTACATGGAAAAATGGAACGTACAACGCTTCTCAACCACAAAAAATATTTACAATATTCAAATATTTTGAAAGTCAAATAATAGGAACTTCCTTGAGGTAACACTCGTGTGCTACATGATCGACTGAAACTTTATTTTAACTTAAAAATATTAGATAAGCATTTTAGTAAAATTACTTGCATCTGCTTTAAGTAACCACATATTACTTCATGTTAAATAAAAAAGTCATTTAAATTGATAAAAAAAAAAAAAAAGACTCATGTTATGTGAAGTTTTTGTTCTGGACAAGCGAATTCCCAGTACTTATTTAACTAAAGTAATAGAAGAAGACACAGCTTGGAAAAAGAAATAGTAAATGCATTGAACTAAATATGAAATGATTCCTCCCCTTCGGGCTTTTACAACGTCGGAATAATACTTTTATTAACATTAAATTCAGATTTTAAAATTCGGACATCAAACTGTCCATCGTTTTGAAAATCAACCAACAATATAAATGAAAGAATTTATATTACATTCCTACTGAGAAAAATATTCTAACAGAAAAAAAATATCTCACCAAATTTTGATTTAAAGCCATGAGCGAGTACACTTACATAATGTTGCTTTTCAACTGCACAACTCGTGCTGTAAAGAAAACCGATTTACAGAGAAAAGTGAAGATACAAGTATGGTAAGTCTACAGTACAGTACCCCCATTTTTGTCGCTTACAATTCATTGACATGAAGCCCAGGAAAAAAAGTGATAAAATTAATGTGTTTTAGTATTTAACTTTAAAAACTTTAGGCTGATTTTATAATAAAGAAATTAACTTAACAGCATTAGTTTTTGATCAATATATCTATGGATTCCATCGTAATTATCTCTATGGTATGGAGACTTCTTTATTAGGTACATTATGTGGATATTTAACACGGAGGCTACATGTTACGTGTGCGAGGTATTTAAGTATAAATTTTTAGGTTTATTAATTTTCAATAGGGTCATATTACTTCAATAGGGTTATAGGCAATTGGAATAGTTTACCAGAAGCGACTGTAAATTGCAGCGGGGTAAAAACGTTTAAGAAAGCTCTTGATGTTCATTGGGGACTGCTAAATTGACTAGGACCAGCTTAGCTGGGCCCTGAGCCTGTTGCTGGTCGTCACTTTTGTATTTGTATTTGTATTTATTTATTTATTTTATGAAATTTTCTTGAGAACTTTAATTTTTTGAATATGTCTTAGAGGCCGTTCATAAATGATGTCACGCTTTTTTGAAATATATTTGACCCCTCCCCCCTTTGTCACAATATGTCACACTTCAGCGGACCGCCCTCCCCCTTTGTCACATGTCCCGCTATGTTGCATAATGCATGACGTCACACTTCTTGTTACCCCCTACCCTACCCTTGTCACACTTTGTCACAATTTCACGAACCCCTGCCCCTCTAAGCGTGACATCATTTATGAATGATCCCTTAACTAAATATATCATTTCTTAGTATTCAAATATTATTTCATTAACGTTTCTCTCAAAATTTACTTTTTTTCGCAGGCTTTAGCCAATTTTACTTTAGCCAATAAAAAAAAAATAAAAAAAAAAAAAACGTTTTTTTCGTCATTTTTGGGTGCTGGCTCCCCTTAACTGACAAACATTACAATGTTTAGAAAAACTCCTCTAAGTGGAATTATCACTCTAAAGGTAAATGAGCCTCAAAAAAATTCTATTTTCATGTGCTTTGACAATGATAATTAAGCAACATTTCATAAATACCGTTGACGCTCGATTTTACGAAATTCTAATTTACTAACAGTTTACAAGACCCGAAAACTTCCACTAAAAATATATTTTTCGATATTAAAAATAAAATTTTGACAAACTCTTAATTTTACGAACATTTTTCGTGGTCCCAAAGTGTGCGCAAAATCGAGCGACAACTCTAGTCATACGACACACATCGAGTCTGTAATCCATTTCCAAGGGATTGGACGATCCGCGGACTGCAGCATGATACTAACCCAATAGCCCCATAGAAGTCCTGACATTTCCTGTCATTTCTTCCTGTGGGGTACGTAGTGAACAAGGTATTAAATCCTCTCTTCCCTGTTGATCTATCGGAGCTGAAACAGCGTATCATAGCTACTACCAACGGACTTGGTTCAGATACCTAAACAAGCATTTGGGCGGAACTGGATTGCCTGCTCGGTATCGAGTGGTTAAGGGTTTACTCTTTTACTCTAAAACATCTTTGATTTCCTCTAACAAAAACTTAAAATAAATCTCTTGTATTTTTTTTGCAGGTAACATATATTATCTTACATGGTTCTTGATCTATGGTGCGTTGAAACTGTGCACTTCTTTATGAAGCACCCTGTATTTTGTAGTGAATAGGCGGGGAAAACAAACTAACATTTTTATAAGATAAATGATCAAAATGTTTTGTGCTAAAATGTAGGTACAGAGATAAAACAACGTAGAAAAGCACAAATTCAGAATAAAAAGTATCGCAAACAGCTATTTCGAAGTTACAATGGAGCCTCTTCAGCAGGGCAGAAAAGAAGCGCTCAACACACAACTAGAAAGCTGTGAGTGAACAGGCAAGAACTAGAAAGACAACCGATATTTATACCAAATTTAACATTTTTACTCTAATTTAAGAGAAAATAATTAAAAAAAATAGAGAAATTTAAGTGAAAAAAAAAGAAAAAAGCAATATACTGAATTTTAATTAAAACTCATAAATGAATTTACTTACGTAATGTTACCTTTCAGCAGCGCAACTCGTGTTGTATAGAAAACCTATTTACGGAGATCGGTAAAGCTATGTATTACATTTACTGTGTTGAGTTATGAGCAAGCAGATCGGCGCAATCGGAAAATCCCTGATTCGTGGACTTTTTTTTTTTTTGACAAAGGTGTCTGAATACTCTCTTGCACACACACAACCACAAAAACATACACAATGTTATCACATTTAAAGCCTGTCTTAAATTTTGCGAATGCTCTTTTTCTTGTAATTGATAAGTTTTATTGCTGAAAAATTAAAAAGCTGTCGAGAAAAATTAATTTTTTAAACTTTATTTTTATCATTTTTTAAAAGGCAATGCTTTTGCTTTTCAAGCTTGTTGTTGAGTCCCTTGATATGTTGTATTTGAGTTTTCTTGAGTGCCAATGCTACAAAAAAATAATTTCAATGTCTTGTGATATTCTAAAAAGGTTAAATTACAAATAGTACATAGTTGCTTAAAATAAAAATAATCTGGGTTCGATAGACTTCAACAGATCCCGAATGCTATTTACAGCATCAAAAGAAAACTTTAAAGATTTATTTTTACCAGCGAATCATAAAAAGTTCAATCGCCTAAATACGAAGATATGCTCTTTTTTCAAATTTAAGTTCTTTAGAACTGATGACTGCCATTCCTTTTTATAACCAACTTCTTCTTTAGATGATCTTCTTAAAAAATATTCTTCGATAGATTTAAGCAAAAAGTAATGGAACCTTAATTTACTTTTTTCCACCGTTTTCAAGAAACAGATAAATTCAAAAAAAAAAAAAAGAAATAAAAAAGAGAGTTATGAACTCTGAATGTGAAGCAGAAAGGAGCAATTTTCAATTCTTCGAATTGAAAAGCATGCATAGCATGGCGGGAAAAAATATTCCATGCCAATCTGGTAAGTGCTGATTCCGTACCGCATTCCAGACATTTGTTAAGTGGGTTGTAGGTTTTTATCAAACCTTTCGACTAGGTATGTTTTCGGAGATTAATGGGTTACGGAACATACACAGACATATTTTTGCATTATGATACTATTAATCATGTCAATATAAGATTAATTCTGCATCCGCTGCTTGATGGTACTTGGCCTGAATACATAAATAATGAACATCTAAGAATTGTGGGATGAGATAAAAATAAGTTTGTTGGTAAATAACAGTTACACGCATGGTGCTGACTCTGTACTTCCTATTAATGACAAATATTTGAAATATGACATACATGCGAAACAGGAATGCATTTTCGACGGGAAATTATTGTTATTCTGAAGAACATTCAAACAAAATTTGCTGCATTCATGCAGCGTTTATTAAAATTTCGAAGTGTTTCAATCTTGTTGCTACGGTTGGAGGAGCCTCTAAAACGTGTTACTGAAATTTTTATGAAGTTATTTTGATATAGATCATATATACACAGTGTGCCAAAGAATTTTTAAGACTAAGTTTTTAAAATGAAATAAAAAATAGTAGTTATATTTTTTTAAGTATTTTTATTCAAAATAAGCTCCTTCGGCTTCAATACATTTGTTACAGCAGTAAAACAACGATTGGAATGCCTGTTCGGGCACACATTGTGGAACTGCCACCAAAGCTCGAGTCGAAGCTGTTTGTATAGTGTCAATGCCATCAAAGTAAAAAAAAAAAAAAAAGACAGATGAACTGAGGATTTGGAAGTGGATCAGCTCGATAACAATGTAAGCTGTAGTCTTAAAAATTCTTTGACACGCTTGTTATTCTGAAGAACATTCAAACAAAATTTTCTGCATTGATGCAGCGTTTATTAAAATTTCAGCGTGTTTCAATCTTGTTGCTAAGGTTGGTAGGAACCTCTAAAATGTGTTTCTGAAATCTGAAATTCGTATGAAGTTATTTTTGTAAGGTCATATAAAAAACAAATATTTGGATTTTCGGTTAGAATTCCAAACGTTTAGTTTTAAGAACTGATATGTGATAAGGCCATTAAATTCTTCACACTGATTTTTAAATAAATTTTTCTTAAATTCTCTTTTAAAAAATATGAATAACTAGAGTCGTCCTAAACATATTTTGGTCTTCCCCTTAATTTTTTTAACGCTGGTTAAATTTTTTAAATCGAATTGATGCGCCTCAAATACTGTACAGTTTGAAATTAAGCATTTTTCTAATAGAGCCATAAACTTCGATGTTACAGAATGTGAAGGTAAAACCTCGCCAAAAAAAAATGTTTTTTCCCCAATTCTAATGTGTATAGCTTAAAATTTTCTGAAAATATCGTTCTATACAATATAACATCAGTGAAAAATTAGTTAATATTTTCAGAAACTGCTTTATCTGGCCACGTTTGTTTTCAGGACCTTGGAACATTTATAAGATAATTTTATTTCTGTACATTTATAAGATAATAATTCTATTTTTCTCACTCAGATTGTGAACTTGTTCTGTTCTTTTTTTTTATCGGGCTTTGTTTTTACTCACTAACAGGGTCAACAGTTGATAGGCTGCTTTATTGTTTTGCATTATTCGCTTGAAATGAAGTGACTTTACTATCCCCCTCCCCTTTTTCACTTTAGTCGCGATAAGTGAATTGAACATTCAAATTTATTTAAAAAAGTATATTTACAAGCATGCGTGTTTAAAACATGTTACGTTAATGCAAAGATACATCCTTTGTCTTTAACATATGCTGTCAAATGGCTATCAAAGTTTCCGCAAATTATTTTCCTCTTAAGTTTGTTCCATTCCCTTTTTAAATATATTTGTATAGGTTATACTTTTATAAGGGTTGTTTGTACAAACTTTTGTCTCTAAGATGTTTTATACTGGATAATTTAAAGTTCAAATTAAAGGAGTAAGATAGCCCTTTTTTTGCTGTAAGAAAGACTGGAAAGAGTATCTTGGGTGAAGATTTTAAAACTGTGAACACTTTTCAGTTTTCCATTGACATTACTTCCAGTGTTCTTCAAAACATGACATTTTTTCTTTGCATCTCTTCGTTAACAATTCGACAATAACAAAACACTAGTTTTTTTTAAATGCATTCTTTTTAATATTTTTGCACATTATTAGATACGCGATGGAATGACACAAACATGTCTTCTCGTCTCATGTTTTTTTTTTTTTTTAATTTTGTCCAGCATAGCATAACGAATTGTTAAAGAGAATAAGAAAGGGGTTTCTTTTTTAGGGCATGAGTTTCGGGATGAGTTACAAAAATGCCCCATTTAATGACATAGAGCAAGAGACATTTTTGACAACAACTTGCGGCGTCCAAGATTTCGATGTTGATCCTACCAACAATATACAGAGTTCGCCGGCGCATTCATGTATTTTAAAATCTTTCTTGGCGAGGAGCGTTGTCGGAGAAGGTGCCAGGGCCATCGCCTTAAAATCGCCAAGGCGCAGCGCTGCGCCCTGAGAGAGAATGTCCCCGTCCGACGTCGGCAACCCTTCTCCGGTCGCGGCGGTGAGTAGCAGTAGTAGCGGGAGCCGCCGCCGGCGAGCCAGATCGCCGGGCCATCGGTCTCCGAGGCGCCGCCGCCGAGCCATGACCGCGTCGACGGCCCGCGAGTACGGGGCGGGCCCATGCCGCGTCAACACGCTGCCTCCGCTGTATCCACATTGCATGCGGCATCAGCAGCACCGGTGCCTCTACGGGAACCCCCCAACGGTGCGTTGCCTGCCCCAGGCCTGCAGCGACGGCCACTTAGAAGGCCTGCTACAGCGCCGCGCCTCCGAGCGTAGGGCGCCGCCGCCTCCGCCTCCTCCGCCGCCCGTGCCTCACTCGGCTAAGCGCCCTCTGCCCAGCGACGGTCTGCTCGTGCTGAAAGTGGTCAGCTCGGCCTGTGCCGAACCGGACAAGAAGGCGCACTACGAGATCGTGAGCGTGAACGAGAGGCACGGCCGGTTCCGGAAGGCAGTGCCGTGCATGCCACTCGCCCTCTCCATCCTTCTGTGCATCGTCAACATGCTGGCGCCCGGATTTGGTGAGTACTGTTTTCAAATTATAACACAAATCAAAAACTGGGTCTTAAAAATTTAAGTCCCCTTTTGAAATGGCCACAAAAAGGAAACTTACTAAATGAAATGCTGTTAAACTCGATAAAAGTTCGCAGAAATTCATCTGATTTTGTCTTAAGCAAAAAGAAAAAAACCGTTTAGGTTTCTCTACAGTATGTCTTAGCATGTGAACGGAAAGGCTGACGACATTTCCTGGTCCTCGGCATCTATAAATTGTGCCAATTTGCTGTTATCACTACCCTAACCAGTGGCTTTGAAGTAACCGCATATCAGACGTCACAGCTTAAAAACTTTAAACCAATGTCTTCATGTCTTACCAAACCGGTGGTGAGATTTTGATTTTTTCTTTTGGTGGGAAATAAACATCATGACTTTCTGGAAACTATCACCAAGTTTGATGACATTTGGTCCAATAGTTTTCTTTTTTGTAATCGCTTCAAAGTGGAACTTTAATTATCAAGACTTTGTGTATTCTTAAAATGTTACTGCCTCATATTTCCTGTAATAGCTGTCCAAATTGTCCTCCCCCCTGCCTCCTAAATATCTGCCTGAGATAAAAAACCAACGTTCCCTTCAGAACCGTTCAGTCACAAAATTCTCAGTGAGTTTATCTCTGCGGGCGCTTCCTTTACCTATGACTATTTTCAAGCCTAAATCAGTTATTCATTTCAGCACTAGACAGCCCCTTAGCAAAATACGTAACAACCATTGCAATAGATCTGCCATTCAGTCCCCGTCAGTAACTGATGACGATAGAGTTATGCCATTCAGTCTTTGTGACACACCACGAGAAAAATAATTGCTCTGTTTAAACGTTGTTAAGTACCAGATGATTACAGCAGATCTGGTTTCTGTCTTTCTGGTGTACGCTAACAGATGTGCTGTTGAGTCACTTGGTCACTGAAGACAGAAGCAAATTTACTGTTGATTCTATAAGTGTTAACAAGGACGGCAACGGCTGTTCTGCAGAGTCACTGCCACTATCATATCCACCGTTCACTTTATTCAAATAACAGTGGAATGTTTTGTTCTATCTGTTTTGGTTTGATACCGACAACATATCTCCCATTTAGTTTTTGTGCGGCATAAATGCAAGGTTGAATCGTAGAAGATTGCTTATAGCAGCACATTTGTCGTCCATAATTGGTAAGCTACAAGGCCTGATAATATGCGTGCTGATAAGTGGTCTGTTACTGATGTGTCACGATGCTTGAGCGGTCAAAGCTGTTAGACTCAAGGTCTGCTACTAATGATGACAACAGATCAAGTTTTGAGAGTTATCATTGATAAGATAACCTTTTTCATTCCGCGTCTGTTACAGGCGAGTGGATGTAGACTTTTCGTTAAAACGTTTAGTACTGGAAATAATGTAAGTTAATGCTTTGTCTGTTCATCCTGTAGGATTTAGAAAGAATCTCTTGGTATTTGCGGACATCATTACTACAACACTTAAACATACATTAAATAAAAATATTTAATCTTGACTTTAGACTATATTCATATCATCCAGCTTCAGTTGATAAATAAGTATCCCTAAAAAATGCACATTCTTTTCCAGTCCTGTCATTTCAAACTTTTCCAGAACACAAAGTTTATTTTAAACAGAACATATTCAATATATATTTAGTTTAAGAGCAATAAAGTACGTACACAATTATATTGCATCTCTCAAAGACATGTCGGGGGACAATCGCCATTTTCCCCCCAGATATTACGGGCTCTTCTCTTCCTTCCAGTCTGGTGATGGACCACTTTAAAAATTATTGAACCATTTTCCTCTTCTAACTCTTTTCTCTTCTATTTTCAAATTGTTACCAGAGTGACAACTTACTGATGTATATACTAGTTTCATTTTCATGCGTCGGTTAACAGAAAAATGGCCTGATACAAGTTTAAGTGAAATCAAAGTTTAATAGAACGATCTTGGACAGCCAGGTTTTAGATACTTGTTGTTGAATGTATAATCTTGAAATTAAATATAGCTTGATACTAAAATTGAAATATAAGATTAAAATGTATCCAACATTCATGGCCTTGTTTATATGGAAAACAAAATAGGTTAAAACAAAATTATAAGATGTTCTTTAAGTACAGCCGTTTTCTTGTTTTCATTTTGAATTACTCACTGTGAAATTAGTATTAAGTAAGCAGTTGAAAGTAATAGAAAATTCAGTATAGCTTTACAAAACTGGTTCTGAAAACCTGGTGCTATTTAGGAATTCATAGAATTAGTGGGATCATAGAAATTGGAAAGATAAATTGGAGTGAAGAAAAATACTCATTCAACATTTCGTCTTTATAGAATGTATTACTTTGTAATTACGCATTATAAAGATGGAATACGCAAATGCCAAAGAAAACATGACGACTCTATGAAAAAAAAGTATCGAAAATCTTAAAATGATTTATGCCTGTTCATATGATTTCTAAAACAGTAGGGAAAGATTAGGTAAATGCATATTCAATTTGGACGAAATTAAAGCCGAATATGTAATACAATTTATAGAAAGATAACTTAGTGTTAGATGAGTAATAGGTTTGTTACGACTCTTGGAATGAAATTTACTTTATTGATAAAATTATGAAGCTTGTTGTTTGGCGATAAGAGTTCTTTACCCTTGCAGTATTCAGAAACATTTGGCACAATTCCATGAATATTTGCGAGAGCAAAGTGAAAACCGATATTGAAATAACTTGGATGACATAAGAAAATAATAATGGGCAATTGTTTAAAAGGAAAAAATAAATGAGTATTTATTAATGTTTTAATGCATTACACTAATCGTTTTGATATCCCTCTAATTTGATTACTAGCCCGAGTATTGCAGATATATGAAGTGTTTATGATATATTTTGAAAACTAAATTATTCAGGTAGCTTTTCTACGAGGCAACAAATTATCTGGAAATAAACTTACATACATTTTCTCATTGTCGCTTCCTCACGAGTACTCTTTCTTCAATTTTGTTTATTTGATTTGTAATTACACTATTTTTTGTAATATGGACTTTTGCTGTACAAGAACGCAAAATTAATATGTTTTAATTGTACAAATGTATGGTTTATGAAATGATGAACTGTTTTATAAAATTTCTCAAATTGACTTGCAGTCATCTTGATAAAAAGCGGAATGTTTTCATCTGTCGTAAAAGGGCATGTTTTAGCAATAAAAGGGACTATATTATTTAAAGATATTGAAAATTCAGCTGTTTGTTGCCTAGGAGCTGAGTACCGGTTTATGGAAACCTGAGGTCATACTTTTGAGCCTTAAATTAGCCTCCTGAAGAAGAATTTCATATAAATACTTTTTTTCTGAGATCCATGATGTCACTACGCGCATGTAAAAGCCATGAAATGTCACTTATATTGCTTTTGAAGATTCCGGTCTGAAGAGGAATATATATCCCCACATAAAAATCTTTAACTCCTCTAAAGTTTTCTAGAACAAAAGAGACTCTCTGGAAGCAAATTGATAAATCATCAGAATTGATAGAGTCAGGACTTAACTTTTAACACAATAACTTCGGTGCATAATCTTTTTGCCAACATAGGAATATATCAACTTTGTTTATTAATATTAAAATGTACCATCTCGCCAAAAAGGCCAATGATCGGTAAAATAACTTTATAGGGTATATATCCTTTTATTTATCTATCTAAAACTACAACGATAATTTAGTTCACCATCCGATCCCAATCCTTTTCTCTATCTCCACTTCACTTTAGTTCCTAATCCAATAATAATCATTTTCTAAAATCCTCTCTTCACTTTAGTTCGCTCGGCCGCCACACTACCCCCCTGGGTAGTAAACTGATCCAACGTATGGTGTTTTGAACCGGACGTGGCGACCTGAACGTGTAATGTACCCCGGAGTCTTGAGGATGCCAGGTAGCTTGGTATTATGGTCCGTTGAGACACACTCTGAGTCAGTTGATGGGTTTAAGATTGGGAGAGCCTGGGAGTGGGCTGTCGCTGCCTGATCTTGCACATCATTGAGTGTGTAACAAGGTTTCACTCTATCGATGGACACCCTAACGTCTTTAACACCAATTTTGAGGACTACACCTTTGTCGTCGCGCTCAACCATCAGGTAGGGACCCAAGTATGGAGGAACTAACGAGGTTCGTACGGTGTCATCCCTCAGAAACATGTGCGTGCATGTAGCTAAGTCCTTGTGCACGAAGGTTCGACGTGACCCGTGCCGTGACGCCGGTACAGGTCGCAGTCGTGCCATGTGGGAACGGAGCCGATCAACCATGGACGTAACATCCAGGGAATGATCTTCCTCACTAGTCAACATTTCCCCTGGGAGGCGAAGAGGCTCTCCATATACCAACTCTGCAGCCGACGTGTTAATGTCCTCCTTAATGGCGCTACGGATACCGAGAAGGACCATCGGCAGCGCTTCCAGCCACGAAGAGTCTTTATGGCACATCAAGGAGGCTTTCAGTTGGCGATGGAAACGTTCCACCATGCCATTGGAAGACGGATGATAGCTTGTGGTTCGAGAGCGCCAGAAACCGGAGTACTTTCCAAGCTGCGAGAACAGTTGCGCCTCGAATTGTCGCCCCTGATCTGTCGTGATGATTTTAGGGCAGCCAAATCGAGAGATCAGGGGCGACAATTCGAGGCGCAACTGTTCTCGCAGCTTGGAAAGTACTCCGGTTTCTGGCGCTCTCGAAGCACAAGCTATCATCCGTCTTCCAATGGCATGGTGGAACGTTTCCATCGCCACCTGAAAGCCTCCTTGATGTGCCATAAAGACTCTTCGTGGCTGGAAGCGCTGCCGATGGTCCTAGGGGGAGTATATGTGGCGGTACGATTCGACCGATTCGACACCTTCAAGAGCTATCTTCTGTCCTGGCCATTAGGTACCTTTTGGCAAAGCATAGAAGCACTGGCTTACCATCAAGAAGGTCCGAGGTTCTATCCCTGCCTCCGGCAGACAACCTCCTCCACCATCACCTCCGTGTATACCCGTACACGTCGACCGCCACAACTTCTATGCTAACCATTAGCAAAACGTTTCCGTTAAAAACGTTAGCACAATACGTCAAATGAATAAATATCATCGGCTTATGAAGTTATGATTTCAAACAGTTACTTTGATGGAAGTCTATGCTTGCCTTTTAATGGTGCAACTCGTATGTTGGTTCGTTTGCGCCATGACTGTCTTGGATATGTTGTAAAGGCGGCTGCAATGAAAAAATCTTCTGTTCCAAAAGTTTGAATTATAACTCACTTTGGATCAAAGCTTTTAAATTAAGACATGAGCAATTACAATTTGTTAGTAAGCGTAGGCTTTACATCCAAAACCATCGTTGGTTCTACATGAGTTAATTTGCAGCCAAATCTCCTCGATTCTCACACCTTAACACGTTAATGGCGGCGTGTACCACCGGTGGCCCACACTAGACTTTCTCATCGGTCGGCACGTACCACCGGTAGCCCATATGAGACTGTCTTATCGGGTGGCGCCGCCAGATGAAGCGCAGCATGAATTCTAGCGCCGCCTCACAGCGAAAAACATGAAAATCGGAACCGGCGTGAACGTGTTAAATAAAACTATAAAACTCACAATAATAATAATTTAACTTTGTGCAAGTGAACAATAGAAATATAATTTCACGTTAATTTAAAGCACAAATAAGCATTAAAACGCAGACATATGTTTCGGGATTGCTTGGAATCCCTTTTTCAATGCGACAGGGAGCTTTTAGATGCATTTGGATGTTTTGCATCTAGAAGCTCCCTGTCGCATTGAAAAAGGGATTCCAAGCAATCCCGAAACATATGTCTGCGTTTTAATGCTTATTTGTGCTTTAAATTAACGTGAAATTGTATTTCTAAAACTCACAATATCGTCGTTTTTGAAAAAAAAAAAAAAAAAGAAAAACCTAAATTTTATTGCAACACATAAACGCATATAAACCCAACCGCGTTTTGGTGCACAAAGCTAATTTAATTTTCGTTGCTTACATCGCGAAATTTTGTCAACTTTTTTGCTTAGAAAAAAATGTGTGTTTAAGCATTTTTAATCTCTTTCAAAGGCGAAAAAATTTCTACTTGGAATTGTTGCCTTTTTGGTTGAATAAACAAATTATCAATTATTACAAGTAATCCTTAGTATCCCGTTTCGTTTTCAAATTAGCAATCTTTGTGGTTCTGAGGACTGAAATAATTTTTTAATCAAACCCGTTCCTAGTGAAAGTCCTCCAGCAAACCCTTTCTGTAAAGACTATTGATTAAAGAGAAACTTAACTTTTTTAAGTAACAGATTACATCAAAAAATGGGAAAGAAAACTTCCAAATTTAGAAATATATGGACTGTAGAGTGAAACGTTGCAGGATTTTTTAAAAGCTGTTTAAATGGAGGAAAATAAATTAATTTGGCTGTCTAGAAATCTTTGTTTATATACGTCATATGCTGTTCTGTATCATACAAAAATTTACATGTATTAAAATTCTTAAAACGAGTCAGCAATAAAGATATCTAACTGTGATTTCGTTCTTTATCAGCAAACTATTAAACGAAAAGATTGCGCCATTCAAATAAACAACTTTAATTTTAACAGGAAAATATTTAACGGAAAAATTATTCTATTTAAATAACTAATATTAACTCCAACAGCAAAACTTGGAACGAGGAAATATATATATATCTCCATAAATATATATATCTACATAAATAAACGTATATATATATATATATATATATATTTATAATATGTATAACTATATTAAGTTAAACAGCGAATTATATAAAAAAACTATCATTAAAAAAATAATTAATTGCAACAACAAAAATATTTAACAAAAAAATTATGCCATTCAAATAACTAATTGTTAGCTCAACAGCAAAACTACGAAGATAAAAAAGGGGAGGGGGATCTTTTCAAACACAAACTATTACCCCCCCCCCCCACCCCAAAAAAAAGAAAACAAATGGTGTCATAATTTCAGTTCCAACAGCAAAATCATGAAACAAAACGACTGTGCATCCTTAAAAAATAATATTAATTAGAACAGAAAATCTAATCACCGAAAATATGTGTTACTTACATAAATGATATTAATTCTATTGATACCATTTTAGGGAAAAACTAATAAAATTTGATACTATTTCCATTATTGGGTTAGTACAGAAATATAATACTAATAGAAGGACAACCATAAAGTTACCGTGTAACCAATGCATATTAAACTAATACAGCTCCAAATAAAATTATTAAAACAATTGAAAAAAAAAAACACATTTAAATAAAAATTTTGAAATGAATTGATTAAAAATCATTTCGATGAAAAAAGTATTTAAATCTAAAAGGAAAATATTTACAAATTTGTTAATGCATATAAAAGTTAGATTGAAAACATGTTCAACATATATAATTAAAAAGTAGAATAACATCTTGAATCGCTTACAATTTTAGAGAACTGTTTGATACGTTTTTCGAAGATCCTCATTTTCAGCTTAAACAGCCGTTTTCAATTGATTTTTCATGATCCACAATCTTAATTTTAATGTTATTATTTTTTTATCAAGACATACTTGTATGAATCTCATACTTGACACGACATCCGCTTTTTAGCCTACGTTCCCGTAAAAGTAAAAAAAATAATAATAAAGCATGAAAGAAGGCTTAATGTATCGTAAAAATATCGTTAAAAATAAAGAAAAGTAAAAAAAAGTGAAGTAATTAAATAAAGATTGAAAAATAAAAAATTTGAAAGTAGGGTTTTGAGATGGGGAAAATGTGTGTCTGTCGGTCTGTCGGTCTGTCTGTCTGTCGGTCTGTCGGTCTGTCCCCCCCCCCAATAACTTTTGAACGAATAGTCCAATTTGAAAAATTCTTTTTGCATTCGAAAGATCTCGGCAAGGACATCTCATTTCCATAGTTTACTTTCTGATTTGAACACTTTTTCGTTAAATTTTGAACAGTTCAAAAAAATTTAACATTAGCGCCTATGGGCGAAAATGAAGCAAATGATGTAAACTCTGGGTACAAGATCCATGTTCCAATGAACAAGCTTACTGGAAGAATCTCTTGGCGTGAAATATCAATTTGAACAGTTTTTGTTCATTTTTGAACAGTTCAAAAAATTAACATAGCGCTTACGGGGAAATTTCAATCCTATATAAATCCTGACCTAACGGACCGATTTGCTTGGAACAAACTTTATCGGAAAGCTCTTATAACGTAGAACATGTGCAAATAGAAAGTTCACCCAGAACTAAAGAGCCTATTTTCCTATAAAAATTTTTTATCGGGATTTTTAAGGATATTTCTCAATAAATAAATGAATGAGTGAAAGCATGAATTAATGAATAAATGAAGGAGTGAAAGAATGAATCAATGAATAAACGAATGAGGAAAAGAATGAATAAATGAGGGAATAAATATATGAATGAGTAAATAAATGAATAATGACATGAATGAGTAAACGAATGAATGAATGAATGAATGAAGGGCTGAATAAAGGAAAGGATGAATGAGTGAATGAATATGTATTACCCGTTGAAAAAGGTATATTTGAAATAATTAAGAACTAAAGCTAAAGGAGAAAGAGATAGCTAGATTATAAATTTGAATTTGGTGTATACGGGAAAGTAGGCTCGTATAGTTCTAGACGGAACTTCTTGTTATTTGTTTGGTGCAGTTTCTCTCTTAGAGTATTTTCATCATTAATTCAACTTAATTATACTTTGAGAGTAAATTTAGAGAATTTTTTGGCTTCAGTAGTGCATTTACTTTTTACTGAGCTCCCGTTTTTAGCCTACTTTCCCGTAAAAGTAAAAAAAAAAATAATAATAAAGCATGAAAGAAGGCTTAATGTATCGTGAAAATATCGTTAAAAATCAAGAAAAGTCAAAAAAAAGTGAAGTAATTAAATAAAGATTGAAAAATAAAAAATTTGAAAGTAGGGTTTTGAGATGGGGAAAATGTGTGTCTGTCGGTCTGTCTGTCTGTCGGTCTGTCGGTCTGTCCCCCCCCCCCCCAATAACTTTTGAACGAATAGTCCAATTTGAAAAATTCTTTTTGCATTCGAAAGATCTCGGCAAGGACATCTCATTTCCATACTTTACTTTCTGATTTGAACACTTTTTCGTTAGATTTTGAACAGTTCAAAAAAATTTAACATTATCGCCTATGGGTGAAAATGAAGCAAATTATGTAAACTTTGGGTACAAGATCCAAGTTCCCATGAACAAGCTCACTGGAAGAAGTTCTTGGCGTGAAATATTGATTTGAACAATTTTTGTTCATTTTTGAACAGATAGAAAGTACATTCAGAACTAAGGAGCCTATTTTCCTATGAAATTTTTTGATCGGGATTTTCAAGAATATTTTTGAATCAATGAATGATTAAATGAATAAGCAAAAGAATGAATGAATAAATGAGTGACTAAATACATGAATGACTTAATAAATGAATGATCGAATGTCTATTAACCGTTGAAAAAGGTATATTTGAACCAATTAAGAACTAAAACTGAACGAGAAAGACAGAGAGAAAGAGATAGCTAGATTATAAATTTGAATTTGGTGTATACGGGAAAGTAGGCTCGTATAGTTCTAGACGGAACTTCTTGTTTTTCATTGTATAAACGAAATTGGTTGATAAAGTTTTTCACGAAGAAATGTTTCCCATGGCATCTTAAAATTTAACATTTTTTCTTATAAACTTTGAACAATAAGAAAAGATCTGAGCTATTTGAATTCTATAGAAATTCTTATCTAACAGGTGGATTTGTTTCGCACAAATTTTATCGGCAACTATAACTAGTATGGTTTCAAAACTGTAAATGTAAGTTTTTAGGGTTTTTGAACCACTTCGAGGCGTATAATCTTCAAGGCGTAGAAACCGTAAACGAAGCGCGCTGGAATCAAACCCCGTGTGTATAGTGTACCAACCTTGCGCTCTAACCATTCAGCCATCTTCACCACTCAAAGCGGCCTTTTATTTATCGATAAATCTTCTTTTCCAACAAGCAAACCGCATTAAAATTGAGATTTCAGGTTTTGATTGGTTCCAAGTCCTTTTTGGCCTAAATTTACTGTATATTGACGAATTTTTTTTTTTTTTTTTTCTTAAAAAATTAAAATACAAACAAGCTTCAGAAGCTTGATTATGGGTTCACTCATTCGCAAACAGTTCGGGATTCCGATGTCTCCAATTTTTGATTTACGTGTGTATGTGTTTCTATTTAGTATCCACTGCTTAAGCCACTTTTTTTCTCTCCTTTTTTTATATACACATGCAGATTTTAACTGATAAATCTGTATTCCTATTTTAAAACAACGTACGACCGGTAAGGTTTCGCAGCCAAGATGGACGCCCGATTCTTATTGAGTGCTTGAAAATTACGGTTAGTTAAACGTTCTTTATGAGAAGCAGAGAATAAACGATTTTTTTCACAATCGGTGGTTTGAGTACGATCTTTTTAATGGTTATTCGACTGTTGCAATTAAATATGGTAAAATAACAATCAAATAAATGTCTATATTACTATTTTCTTACGGAAATTTGTAACAGTGTGAATGAAAAACGAAATAAATTCCTTCATAGATACTGATTAGATATTTAGTGATTTTACGGCCTGATTCAGTAAACGTAAAAAGTTTGATTTTCCACACACACACTCAAAAAAAAAAAAAAAAAAAAAACTGCACACGTTTTCAGTTTTGATATAAATGATTCTTTAGATGTATATTTTTAATTTTCGTTCTAAGTTTTTATTAGTAAGTTTTTCTTTAACTTGCAGCGGTTAAAAAGTTAAAAATTTTCTTAGGAAATAAATGATTGTAAATTTAATATTGATTGGTTACAATAAATTGATGTGCAGAGTATTTTATAAAAAATATCCTTACTTTATTTATTTTTGATTCTGTTTAAATTCAAAATATTATATTGGACTGCTCTTCTTATTGTTATTCATTTCGAAAATTTGTTTTCACCAAGGTTTGTACATAAAATTAGGTTTGAATAAAAATGTTTTTTAAAAAAAGGGCCAAAAAAGAAAAAAAAAATAAATAAATTTAAAAGAAAAACTAGTTGTAATTGGCTGAAACGTAACGCTCAAAAATTTGGGAGAGTAAATTTTATATAGTTTTTAGATTAACTAATACTTTTCCTTTTACATAAAAGCGATATATTTTGTTTTCAGACAAGTGTTTTAATTGTAAAAAAATTAATTGTTATTTGTAATAAACTAGAGCTAAAACCATTCGGGAAAGATACATTGTTAATATTAGAAAATCAATGTGTAGGCTCGTTTGATTCTGAACAAACGTTTTATTATGTACTCTGGACACATTATAAGTGCAACATGCCACTTATAAACAAAATTCAAGATCAAAACTTTTTATTTAAAAATGTGATTCTTATTTATACTTTTTTTTTACTTCACGAAAAAACCTTTCAGAGTTAAAAAACGAAGATGATGCCACGAACACTTCCAACATTAGTTTTATAATTTCATCCAAAACTTCGAGAAGGTCACTTACTCTTATCATTCGCAAGAGGCAAGTTCTCGTTTTCCCTGTAAGTTACCTTCTATTGCTTTTTCGATAAAAATACAAGTAGTATTTTTTTTTGAGCTAAGAGTAGCATTCAGCGCTCTTTCTTTCTTCTAAATGGCCAAAAGTTTGTGCCATTTCTAAAATCTTCGTTCACCTCTGGCATTTTTGAGCTATGATTCTTTTATTAACACAGTCGGGTAAACTTTTTCTTGCTACTCAAGTTATGTGCTTGACCAAATTTTAAATCGGAAGTGTATGCTTAATAGTATATCTTCTTTTAGGGAACTGTAAGTATTAAACATACAGGTTTTGTTTATTGATGAAAAAAAATGTAGTTAAATTTTTGGGTTGAACAGTTTAATATTTAAAATAAATGAACTTTGTGCACTAGTAAAACTGGAAATCAATTATTCACGTAAAGAAAGCACGAATGAGCATTAAGATGCAGACATATGTTTCGGTATTGCTTGGAATCCCTTTTTCAATGCAGTAGTGGAGCTTCATTTGGATGTTTTTGCATCTAGAAGCTCCACTACTGCATTGAAAAAGTGATTCTAAGCAATCCCGAAACATATGTCTGCATCTTAATGCTCATTTGTGCTTTATTTACGTGAATAATTGTTTTTCAGTTTTCAGTTTCATATTATTTAAATATTAATAATGTAATAAATAAAATGCTATTATATATTGTTTAAATTATACTTCAGTATGTATAATTTATGGTCACTTGTAGCATGGAATACTTTTTATATAATTCGGATGATAATTTGTTTTATGCAGTTTCTTGTAGCAATATATTGCATAAAGTAAAAAAAAAAAAAATTGGGGAATATTTGATGGTTGTTCTATGAGCTAATTACATTACCTTTTGTACACTTTTTCATACTAAAATATTTTAATGCAATTTTTTTGATACCATAGCAGTGGGTTATTATTGTTTCCCTTAACTTCTATAGTGTTGTTCTTACATTTTAAAATAGAATATTAGTTGAAGATGAAACTCGACACTACGTGAACTTATCTTTAAAGATTTTTAGCTAACTTCAAAATGAACGAAAACAAAAAAAAACAAAAAAAGGAATTAGGGTTTTTACATGAGAATTTCTTACCAGGGTGAAAAAAATTAAATTAAATTTTGTCTAAAATGTGTATTTTTTTCCCTTCCTTTAAATTCAAAAAAGAAATTGGCTATGTGTTACAAAAATAATAAAGATAATTTTATTACTTATCGCGGCTTCTGCTGTTGCCCCAAACTTCTCATTATTACTTCTTGAAAAACTTTTTTCTCTGAAATAAATGGTATCTCTACAGGTTAAAACTATTAGTTATGTTGAAGAAAGAGCATTTTGTTGTGGTACAATGTATCTGCACTCTTAGTTTTTCAACATACCAAAAATTGGTCTTTGTGTTATGATTACTTGCGATTTCATCATTTAGGAATGAGATTGGAGGCGAGACGTTTGTACCCTTGAGAACACTTCACGTACACAACACTGCAGAAACTCCTTTCTTTATTAATCTAAAGACGTGTTAAAAAGCATTACTTTGGTTCATTAAAACATAGTTCATAAAATCAATATTAGATCTTCAATAAAGAGAAGATATTTATATGATTAATTTTAAAACTTCTTCATTTTAAAGCTAATTAAATTAATGCAGTTGCAATATATTAAAACTTTATTTCTTTCCCAATTCAGTCTGAAATCCATAAGGGCAAACAACCCATAAAGGTAATAGTTAAAAGCACGTATCTGAAAAAAGAATCAATCAACATAAGAAGAACAATATTCCAGCAAAAACAGTTCAAATAGCTACAACGTTATCTAAATTATTCTAGAAAGAAGAAAATCTAAATGTAAAGTTATTTGTAAATATTTTAATACCATTAATGACAAGAATTAATTAGTCTTAAGTAATTAATTTTAAGGATATATACATTGTCTGTCTGAAACTAAACGCAGCGTAAGAAGACAAGTTTTAATAATGATTTTAAAAATATTAAGAAAAGATTTTAAAAGCAATATTTTTTTTTCAACTTATCCCAATTACCTCGTTCAATTAGAAGATTTATCATTAATGATATACCTCACGTAACGACGAAAGAGTGGAACATGGAAACCTTTGTTTTTTCATTCTGTTTTCGCGTGCTTACGTTCAATCATAAGCATCATTTTTCAGTTTCAGGAAGGGTGGCCGAAAAAAAAACACAAGCGGAAGCAGCTTTTCTAATCAGATTACAGGTGGTCAATTTTCTTCAGTTCTTTGAAATCTTCTTATGTAACTCACCAGAACAATATTATTGGAAAAAATAGCGATATAGCGTTATAACTAGTAGGAAAAATACAAAAAGTAACAGGATTTTTTTTGATATATGTAAGCCTGTTTTTTTACGTTTGGCATGGCACACATTACACATTGACCTTGTTTTATTTGAACTACACCGTCTCCAAGAAATCTCGTGTATATATATATGAATATATATATACATATATATATATATGTATATATATATGTGTGTGTGTGTGTGTTGGGGAAGGTGCTTAATTTGCGCGGGAGCTTAAATTGCTGTTCTTTTCTTCTGTTTTAAATGCATTTTTAGGGATGAGACAGAATTCAGACCATTTACAGAGCAATAAGTGTCAATGGAAATTCTGAAGAAGCCGGCATGGTGGCGTCGTGGTAAGGCGCGAAACTCGTAGGCCCCAGGTCAAAGTATCGAGCCTGGCTGTTTCGGTGGATTTTCAAGATGCAGAAAGTTATCTGCGTCCATTTCGTATGATTATGCGGCATGTAAAAAAATTCCCTGAGTAGACATTAGGCTTGAATGCTCTCGGCTAAATTAAATTCCTAGGGCAATTTCGTATCAACAGAGTCCGGGTGCTCGCCCTGTCAGGTGCTGAAACTAAACGTCAAACTTCTCATGCGGAGATGGTACCACGCTCATTGTGGTGCCACTGAAAGAGATGGTACCAATCTCTCGGAAACGCACTAAGTCTGAAATTGGAAGAAGCCAATAGTAGCGCATTAGAAGTAATAAAAAAAAATCTAAATAATGTAGAGCTCCAGTATGTGCTTTTTGTTTTAATTGGAAATCGACATAAATGGTTTTAACCGTAAGGAAGTGTAGAGTGCATTTAATTCAAAAAGTGGTTATAAATAAATTAATCAAGCATCTTGAATGAATCATTCCAAATGTTGAAATAGAAATTAGGACGTGTGAAGAAGTTTACTGGGAATTACAAGATGTAATCCAAAGAGTTGACAAGAGGAAATACGAGTCTGACCGTCTAACAGCACCCCTCCCCCTCAAAAATAAGCTTCAAAAGAATTATCCGATTCGACGAAACTGTTTTGTTGGAAAATCTTTTGACATCTCAGTCCTGAGTATCATATTTTTGACTTAATTCTTGTTAAATTTTGAACAGGTCATAAAAATTTTACGTTAAGTTATAAAAGAGCAACTTAATTTGGACAAACTTTTATCAAAAACACATTTGCCGCAAATTTTGGGACAGCATAACTCTATCACTCAGCCTCAAATGTGAGCCCCTGCTTCATCAAATGTACGATTGCGATAATAAAAGCAATTCAAAAAGAATAAAATTATTGAGGCCAATTATTAAATTTTATCACCTATATTTTCATCAATTAATTACATGTTTGTATAGCTGCATAATGGAAAAATATTTCCCTTGTTGCAGTATTTTAAAATACTTCTGTATACTTTGTGCTGCTTTCTCTTGCACATTAGAGTTAATGCAGAAAAACGTGATTTACAGAGCGGTGAGTTAATATCGCCTATGTTACCGAATTCCTTTTATGTACGTGTAATATACGTAACTTTCAAGTTTTCGAAGTTAGATTTATCTGTGAAACCAGTTAAGCGCATCCTATTTCTGTATGTTATATCATAAAGCAATATTTTGGGTAGCGTAAATAGTTGCGTTACTTTAAAACTCCGGAAAGGTGAAATTTGCCTTCATAAAATGTATTTTATCGTCCCTTTTTAGGATGTTCCGCTAAAAAATTAACTATCGGCATCTTCTAACAATGGAAACAAATATTGCTTCATTTTTAAAAGGTAAAAAAAAAAAAAACCTGACGTTTTTTAGGTAAGAAGTTAGTTTATATATCATCCAATTTTCAGGCCTTAATATCATTACTGCATTATTTAAAAACAAATTTTTTTTAATACTTTTCGGTTATAAATTAAAACGTATGAATTGGGTTTCAAAGCATATTTTAAGAACACTTGGCAGATTGTAGGAAATTGCTATTATGACAAGAAATTATCCCATTTAGACTTTATATTCTAAAAATCTTTTCCAGGGTAACTTAATTCTATATTTCATTTCTTTGGTTTATGTGTTTTTTATTCAGTTAAAAAAAGAAATCCAAACATGCTCTGAATTTGGTCACTAAGTTTTTACTGAATCTTACCAATGATTTAAAAAGGTTAGGACAAAAAAATCTGCACAATCATTTTTAAATGTGATGATAAAGAACATGAACAAATTAAAATGCATACAAAAAATAAAAATAAAAATCCTTTTTATTTAAAAAGTTCTCTATTTTATTTGCTAAATTGATAATACCAGGAAACTTAAGATCTAACGCCTTTTTTGCTCAAGAGTTTTGTTAAAGAGAGCACTTTCTCCAAACTAGGACTGCTTCCAAATTTGTTTCTGCACATTACTTCTGAAGATTTTCAGAGGCATTCAAAGCAAATTGAGCTGTTTCAAACACCTTTCTGTTTGGAAAAGAGCTTTGTTCTATTTTTCTTTTTTGAGCTGAATTTCCCTTTTACCGTCTAAAAATAGATCGGCTGATTTGGCTAGACGCCAAATATGTGCAAAATTTTCACTGCTTTCAAGTGAAAAAGTTTCACTCCATTTTGATTCCTACATATTGATTGTATGATATCTCTCAGTTTCTCTTAATTATTATTTTATATCTGCCTTCAGTAATTGAATAAATATTTAAATGATAAGCTTCAAATAAATGTTGTCGCTTCCATGAAAGAACATTTTCCAATATGCGTAACTATTCTCATTTGTAGCGATAACTCTTAAAATATTCTATCGCACTTCTACATTTTAAGCACTTTCAAGCAAAAAAAGAAAGTTAAATGCATTAAAGAAAAAAAAATTCGTCAGCTTTTTGTTTCTCTTAATATTGAAAAGTATTTTTTCCTATTTAAAAATAACTTGTTCACTTTCTGAGTAGATAAAACATTTTAAGGAGCGAACGAAGAACAAGTGCAAGTACTTCTGAGCAGTGCTGGGGAGTCGGAGTCGGGCTGATTTTGGGGCAGAGGAGTCCGAGTCGGACTGATTTGGGGAAGAGGCGTCGGGGTCGGAGTCACTTAAAAGTGTGTCTAACATTCGTTACGTGTCTAATATATATTTGTGAAGTAGTCGGAGCCGGAATCGGGAGTCGGAGTTTTTCAATTTCAGGAGTTGGAGTCGGAGTCGGACTGATTTGGGGAAGAGGCGTCGCAGTCGGAGTCACTTAAAAGTGTGTCTAACATTCGTTACGTGTCTAATATATATTTGTGAAGTAGTCGGAGCCGGAATCGGGAGTCGGAGTTTTTCAATTTCAGGAGTTGCAGTCGGAGTCGGACTGATTTGGGGAAGAGGCGTCGGAGTCACTTAAAAGTGTGACTAATATTCGTTACGTGCCTAATATACATTTGTGAAGGAGTCGGAGTTTTTAAGTTTCAGGAGTTGGAGTCGGAGCCGGGTGTCAGAGTTTAGAAATTCCAGGAGTCGGATGTCGGTCCTTTTCGCAGCCCTGCTTCCGAGATAGTTGACACTCTTGTTACTAAGTCGTATTTTTATCTACTTATATTAAATAACTTTGTTGAGCATTGTAAATCAGTATTAGTGACTACTGATTTACAATGCTCAGTAACTAGTACTGATTTACATGCTCAACGATTATTACAACGATTCATTGCTCAACGATTATTCAAATTAAGACGTGAACAAAGGATAAGTGAAAGTACTACTGAAACATAAAATGCTCAACTAAAATAATTATCTTAAAGTAACTATATAATTTACAAATTGTGACAAACTTTCATTTGCCTATATTTAGTCAATATTCAATTCAAGGATTTAACTATTGAATATAAAATTTTTCCAGTGTATGAGACTAAATTTTAAAAGCATCAAAATAATAATTATACCTTTATAAAAGCTCAAAATTGCGTCTGATCAAATAAAATTTGCCTCCTAATTACTTAAAACAATAAGTTCAATAATTAGAATTTTTTTCACTTTGAAAAAAAAGTGAGAAAGAAGAATGAAATATTATGTACCGTTTTTATGTGAGAAACGTACTTTCTGTTTTCATTATCTTCAACTATTGAAAAAGAAGATTTAAATAACGCAAACCTACGATGGTTATTTGTTTTAAGTTTTTATAAATAATTTTTAGCGCTGAATCGAAATTACCTTTATTTTATCCGCATCACGTCAAAATTTTTCAAAAATCCCAAATCTCCAAATTTCCAAAAAGTAGAACAATTTAAATAGATTTAAAATGTCTTTTCTTTCTGATTTATTCATTTTTCGACTTGCTAGTTTGATGTTTGAAGGAAGTATCTGAAGAAGGCATAGGTTGGGGTGAGGGGAGGGGAGGGTAGGTTGATGATTGCTTAATGTCTAATGAAAAGTGCCACAAAACTAGTCCAGTTTTTAAAGATATAACAGTTTTTAGTAGTTAATTTAGAATTAAGTTGCTTTTGTTATTAATTAATTATCTTGTTACTAAATGAGTGTTGTGGTAATGGAAATAGAATACGCGTAGTTACAATGAATTATTCTAAAAATAGTGATTCCATTGCAATGTGACAGTTGCGTAGCTTTACAATTGCTAACTGTAGAATAATGAAAAAATGCGGAAACAAAAATAAAAATAAATAAAAAAAAAAAATCTTGTTTTAACTTCTTAGACAAAATTCATTTTTAGTTTACTTTTAACTGCATGAAATTGATTCAAAAAAGTAATTTCTGCATTTATTCGCCGCAAAGAAAAGCTTATTATGAAAAAGGGATAATGTGAAACATATCGTTATCCTTTTTAAGAAAAATAACTAATCCGAAAGTATTAAGGAAAATACATGCTTTCGAGATTTTGAATGCTTTTCAGAAAATATATTTCTTTTAATTCTTTTCTTTAAAATAGATATACGGTGTTAAAAAAGGTGATTAATGTAATTAAAATACAAGTAAGAAAGGTTTTAGAAACAACTTTTTAACGTCTTTCATAGAACACAAAGGTTATTAATGAAATTTAAAAACTCTTTCGTTATGCTTTAATAACGCGATTTTGAAGTATGATTTAGTAACTAAAGTTTTACTAAGGGAACGATGAATTCAGATGTCAGAAGTGCAGTGTTCTAGTCCTCTTGGGAAATACAGCTTTTAATTTAGGGCATGAGACAAAAAAATAAAGCCGTACAAAGGAAGAACGATAAGACTTAATGAAATTCCTAATTAAAACCGTCTGTATTGCTTTTCATTTCGGAGGGCATTGTCTTTTGCACCCTAATTAATTCCACAACTACGAGGTAGTTAATTTGAGCACTTTACAAAAATAAAGAAAACTTTTTTATTGTTTTATGTATGTTTTTATGAAGGAACTCATTTAATAAATCGCCAGGAAAAAGTTTTTAATGTTTAATGATGACAGAAACTGAAATATCAGTGTGTGAGTGTTTTCTAGCTTAGTTTATTCAGTTTTACTCATAACAGAAAACTTTTGATCTGTAAGTGTTTAAAATATGTAACACTTCATATGTGTATTTGGAATGAAAATAATTGTGGGTTCAGTGGGTTTTCTTAATTGCCAAAATATTGCACAATATTGTTTATAAATGTTTGATGAGTTTAGCTTTAACGGTGTGAGATTAATGGAAAACACGGCAGGTGTATACCGACAACGAATAGGAAAAGGTCATGTCTTGAGGTTGATAATGTGGTGAAGTATCCAGTTTTATTGAGAACTGCAATTTCCAGTTATGATGATATATGAAGTCATTTCTTTTTCTCAAAAATTTTTAGCATGGACTATTTGAAACGCAAAATATAGAAACAAACTAATACAGATAATTAATCACTATATTTCACGAAAAAGGAAAAGGAGTTCCAGGAAATACAGACAAGACCATATATTATAATACCTCGCAAGAAGAACTCCAATAGAACCTACTGATTTAAGTAAAAATCTTATTGTTTAATGGAAGAATCCTATTGACTTCGGGGAAAATATGAAAATTTTAATTTCTACTGGAAACATGCTTCGGGCTAGGAAAACCCTCGTAATTGAATCAAAAATCTTTGTAACGGAGGGCGAAAAATCTTCCAGCAGTGAAAAATTCTCGTGACTGAGGAATCCTATCGACAAGGGAAAAGTTCTAATGACTAAAGAAAGAAATCACAGTAACTAAGAAAACAATTCTGGGAGCTAATGAAAACCATAAAAATTAAAGGAAAATGCCAAGAATTTAATACACTTTTTAACAACTGAGGGAAAGCTTTCTAACGCCTGAAAGCACGTCTAAAAGTAAAGGCTAAAAATCCTAATAAGAAATGGAAATTTTATTGAATGAAGCTAAAATGCTAAGAAAAAAAATAATGACCGACGGGGAAAATTCTTTTCGCTAAAGAAAAATCCCAAGAGCTAAGCAAAACTTTTTATGCGTCTGGTAAGAAAACTAAATGACCTCTTTCCAAAGCGAAAACATTGCTTTCACCTGAGAGGGGGGGGGGGGGGGTTGGCCCCGTTGTTATTACATGCGGGTCTGTTCACCATTTCCAGAACTTGCTATATGTAGTGCTTATATTAAACTTAAATAAAAGATTTAATGCCTGTCAAATATTTGTAGGCATTACTTTGTTGCTGTCTCTGTTTCGGTCCGCCTATTCATGAATTTCACAGATTAAAAGACATAAGTCAGAGAGTGTTATCGATGTAACGTAGGCAGACATAATAGATAAAGGTAATAGAGGTACATATAGACATAAGCTATGACACAGAAGCATGCCAAATACACTTAATGTTTCAAGAGATCAATACAACACAAGATTTCCAGAAATATTGAAAAAAAAAAAAAAAAGAACGAAAAGGAACAGATTGATTTTCAGACCTTTTAGCCCTCTAAAATATATCCCAGAAAGGCTATTGTTTCTATGAGGAAAAAAGCTTCTTGAACATTATCGTCACCGGATTAAAGTTATTAAGTTGTAAGTTAGATACCATCTCACACGATCGCTCTGCAGCTCAATTTTTGACAGAATATTTTATAAGTAATAACCCTATCCATCACTGAAACTGCAACCTATTTCGCCTGTCATGGACGAAAAGGACTCAACGCCTACTGGATTTTATTAAGTTATAAATATTCCAGCCTAATATATAAAAACGTGACTAATTTTGTCGGCGCAAAGGCGAAATATTAATTAAGCTGTTACCACTTTTTATTCTTCACTTAAAAGGTCTGAAAGAAGGCACTCTCGCGTGCTTATTCCCCAATTTAGAAGAATTCATGGCTCGAACGAGCGCTATCACCTAGTACTTCCAAGCTTCATTAGGTTTCAGTGAGAAACAGACATTAATGAGAATGGAAAAAATGTATCTTTTGATTATAGAGCTTAGTATGAATTATTTAAGAAAGTTGGAGAAAGAAATGAGCGGGAAAAAAAGTCGGAAAATGTTAATTTATATTTTAGAAACTGAGCTCTGTGTAGTACCTGTGAGTATAATTTCCAAAATGTAGGTGGGATTACTTATTTTTATTTTAGTTTGCAGATTAAAATTTTTCTTATTAAAATTTTCCGCGCTTTAATCTTGGGATATTCATCTTATATTAATATTATATTTATTTATTTCCAATTTTTACCTTTGCAAAGTCTCTAAACCGATTTTTTCTTATTTGTTACGACGTTTTATTTATTTTAAATGTTCACCGGCGAATGTGTAAAATGGATGCCAAATTGTGCAATTATCTCGCACAATTTTATTTTCAGGCATGCGTCTTCACTTACGCTAAATTTTAGGAATCGCGTGCTTTCTAAAAAAAGTCTGAAATGATTCGAATGTCTGAAATTGCTTGCAACTTTAACTAATGTGTGTTCTATGCATTTAAATGTCAAATTATACTTTCAAGATATCTTTCAGAATAGAGAACGATTCAAAAAGGTTGTTCAAAGGGACGTACAAGTTGTTTTTGTACAATTTACTTTGCAAATTTAGAGCAATGCGCTATCACGCAAACTCATGGTGTCGCGTTTATCTTGTAGACTGCAATTTCGATTATCGACGTTGTCCATTTTGACTTGAAATGTGCATACTGTAAATGCTTGACGATGATGTTCTTGATATGTGTTGCTTTTCTGAAAGAGACCAACACTGAGCTATGTAAATAAATGGAGTGATCTCCGTGCCCTAGATTCAACATTGGAGTCGGCTCTTTTCGGAAGAGGACATTTTTTTTCCCACTCGCCTCATAAATTTCGTATTTGAGTTGAAATAAAATCGTGCTACGTCCATTGAGTGCAAAGGTAAAGAAAAATTTAAATTCCATTGTTTTTTTTATTGAAACTAATTAGGTGGAAACTATGTGCTGTATGTGGTTCATTAAGCCTCTTACCACAGAATATCAGGTTAGAATTTTTCAACTAGTACATTTTACATGATTTAATTGAGGATATTTATTCTTCTATCAAATTCGTTTCAAGGTCATTGTTCGAGTCGGGAAAAATTTATGTGGCAAGTCTTTTTTTTCGTAATGCTTTCCTTAATGAGCTATTAAGTAGAAAAGAGGGATTCCCTATTTAAAATGAAACGCAAAGAACGATAAAATCTTGGAGGCTCATCCGCCGAAAGCGAAGTTTGTGCTCGGGTTGTTAAACACTTCGAGGAGACGACAATGGATCGCTTTGGAAGTATTTCAGTTATTAATTCAGTAATGAGGACTCGTGCTTGTTGGATGCGTTAAAAAAAATCAGCTTTTTACACATTCTGATAATAAGTTTCATTCTAAATGTTATTTGCGTTGAAGGGTACTATAAACCATCTATTTTCTTTTCTAAACAGTTGAAAAATAGCCTGTGTCAAGCATAAGCCAGGGATGGCGAAACGTTTTAGATTAATGTGCCAGTTAATCTATAGTTTATTATTTTTTAGGTGTTCAGTGTGCCACTTGTTATCATCTTTCTTTTTAACAATTATCTTTGAAGACCATCCATTTTTGCAAAGTGGCAGCTAGTCTTCTTTTTTTCCTTCTTTCTTTCTTTATTTTTTAAAAATGTTGCTTTCAGTGAGTTTGAAGTGAATAAAAATAATTTAATATGCACCTGTGGAGGTTCCACTGAAATGCCTTTTGCGTGCCACCTACTGGCATGCGTGCCATAGGTTCGTCATTTTTGGCATAAGATGTGATAAATTTCTAATAGTCGCTAGCGCAATTATTGGAATCCAAACTTCAGATGTATCTTTTAAAAATTTATAGTTATATATTTAATGTCTCTCTCTCACGCGCGTGTGTGTAGAGCGTTTCGAAATCCTTGGTGGTCCGTTGACAGATTGGAGCCACCGCGGAATAAAACTCATTGGTTGACAGGACCACTGGCTGATAGTCGTCAAGTTGTGATAGTGGCACCAGTGGATGATGGTCGACAGCAGTCCAGTAACATTCAGTCCTATTCTCATACGTTTTACGTTTTAGAAGAACCAAACAAATTAGCTCTTACAATTAATGAAAATGGCGAATAAGTAGAAAAACCTTAATACCATAGAAACTTTCAGCTATAACGCTGTAACTTTTTGTGGAATTAAGTTTCTTTCAAACCTTTGCATATTAAAAGAAACCAATATTTGTAAAATTGTATGTTGCTTTTAATAATGCATTAAATAATACTTTGTATAAAATCATAAAATGCAGGAACCTGGAGCCAAAACATTTTGAAAACTTAACTCCGTCTTCATATCAGCACTTACTCTAACTTTACCTAGCTTCTCTCCGAGCTGCAAATTATGTTAATAGGAATCCTCCTTATCCCTCGGATTTATTAATTATAAAATACAAGGTCAATGACACTTTTCTCCACCAGACCCCTACCTGTTAGCCGAGGCCTTAGGATTGCTTACGCACGGGGAGAGGTAGTGGGGTCTACGGATTTTACATGCACATATCCCCAAGTATACATGGTGGTCTTCAGTGGGTATCGAACGCGCGACCTTCCAGGTGGAAGTCCGACGTGCTACCCACTAGGCTACCACGGCCCATAGTCGTAGACACTTTTCTCCACCAGACCCCTACCTGTTAGCCGAGGCCTTAGGATTGCTTACGCACGGGGAGAGGTAGTGGGGTCTACAAATTTTACATGCACATATCCCCAAGTATACATGGTGGTCTTCAGTGGGTATCGAACGCGCGACCTTCCAGGTGGAAGTCCGACGTGCTAACCACTAGGCTACCACGGCCCATAGTCGTGGACACTTTTCTCCACCAGACCCCTACCTGTTAGCCGAGGCCTTAGGATTGCTTACGCACGGGGAGAGGTAGTGGGGTCTACGGATTTTACATGCACATATCCCCAAGTATACATGGTGGTCGTCAGTGGGTATCGAACGCGCGACCTTCCAGGTGGAAGTCCGACGTGCTAACCACTAGGCTACCACGGCCCAGTCGTGGACACTGCTCTAGTAGTGGACACTTAGATCTTTAAGCTCCTAAAGTAAGCGAATGCAACATTAAACTTGAATGAAATTATCAGAACCTATAGCGAACGATTCCTAGTGCTGGTTAATAGAACTAAAGTTGGCATGGAGCATCTATACAAGACATGGATCATAATATTTAATAGCTGCTCCCACGACGGTCACATTTGCTACTCTTTACTAAAGCCGATCAATAAGAAGGTTAGTGATTTGGGGAAAATATATGGGAAAAATGCGTGACATCATTTATGAATGGTCCCTTAGTCATTTTTAAAATTATTTCTTTAATAGTAATTTTCCAAGTTAACAGCATAAAATAGATTATATTAATTTCTGTCCACTACTAATGCAAATACGTGTCTTATAAATGTTCACTATAGATACAAATTAAGCGTTTAGTAAATTTGACGTAAAAATCCTAATTTTTCATCAAATGACATTTTATAAGTAATTAATTTTTAGAGAAATAGTTGGCGATTAAGCTAAATATGCAAATATCGATGTAAGTCCCTTGAAAAAATTTTACCACGTAAAAGAGTACGAAAATTTTCTTAACTGTGTCCACTACCGGTTCATTTACCTTATTAATATTGTAATAGCAAATTAAAAGTTATTTATAGAAATTTATTCTGCAGGAGAAAAATTAACCTCCGTTTTTTGTCGTTTTTCAGTCAACACTAATTTTAATGTGGAAAAAGTCGTTTTTAAATTTTTCGAGAAAATATAATTAAAAAAAATCGGAGCATTGGATCACGACAAAGTTCCGTGCTCTGGCTCTGCTCTTGCTCGAAATAATAAGAAAAACATGTTGCTCCACTGCTCCGTGCCCCAGCTCCACTTCATATCCCTGATAAAATGTAATACAGTCAGACCTCGATATCAGGTCACCCGTATATAAGGTCAGCCTGCATATAAGGTCCTTTTTCGTAAGTCTCAGCTCATTGAATATCAAATGCGTATGAATCGGTAATAAGGTCACCCCGCTTATAAGGTCAGCTTGAATATAAGGTCCTTTTTCGTAAGTCTCAGCTCATTGAATATCAAATGCGTATGAATCGGTTATAAGGTCACCCCGCTTATAAGGCCATTTTCGTGGAGTCCTGAGGGGCGCGACCTTATATCGAGGTCTGACTGCATTTTCATGGGATGATGTATTTCTAATTTCAAAGCTGTGTTCATTATGAAATGCATATTGTTGGTTATTAAAAAAAATAAAGAGCACTGCATGAACATTTCATTCATTTCCATTACGCCATTTCGCCAACTAAAATCCTTCGTGACACCATAGATGGAGAAAATAGATTCCAGAAAGTTGTGCATTCCTATTCAAACATGCTCTTTTATTGCTTAAAAACTCGTTCTTCTCAAGACATCACTCATCACGCAGAGAACGTGCGCGATGCTTTTGTATCAGGAAAGATGGCCAAAAAATAACTCGTCGGCGATTTCCCTGGCATAAAAAATGTACGCAAAAACGGTAACGTACCTCTGAAAGGACTGTAATCAGCAAATTGAATGGCGGATTGAAAGAAAGACGAAAATAAAATGAGATCATGCCGTAGAAGAGAACGAAGTACAGAAAACGTTTATTGCTATCTGTTAGGTATTGGATTGGTTGATTGTTATATACTGAATTTTTACGTATTTATTTCATATTTATGAAAACTTTTTTTCTAAAATATTTTATATATGTTAAGTTCGTATAAAAATTCATGGCACAGGTTCATGGTACACTTTCTTTTTTGTCTCTTTGTAGCAGAGTCGTGTATCTCTTTTTCTTGCTGTGACTCTGCAAAGGGTGAACTTGACCTTCGGTAACCTTCAATAAATAAATAAGTAGGACTATAAATTAAAGTTATAAAATAATAAAAACTTTATACCGATATATTAAGTTTTTCAATGAGAACTCAAAAGATATGTGAGTGGTCAAGACCAGTGACTAGTTTGTAGTATTCTTAGTGTTCATAAATTGGCGGTTCGTAAAAACAAGTATTTATTATATATGTACTCAGTATTATTCAAACCGAGGCCCAGTGGCTGAGGGTAGCCTTCCGTGCTACCATGTCACAGATTCGGGGTTCGATTCCCAGCTGGGCAGGGAATCAAACTTTCCTCAGCCTTTTTATCCCTTGAGCTCGGTCGATAAAATGGGGACTGAGCATGCTCGGGAACTAAATACTGGGGGTTCCGTGTCAGTCCGACCACTTGACCGGAACATCTGCTTCTGAACTTCAGGGCTTGTGGTCTCGAAAACTGGGATGGGCACAAAAGACCATAGCTCCCAATGAGATGTTTCGCCGTTGAGTTTACTATTCAAACTAATAAATTTTAATTATAGTTTTTAAAAATTATAATAATAAATAAAATTGTGACTAAATTTTATACTATTAACACATAAAGCAGCGCATAAGGCTTTGTAACATATAGTTTCGGTTTTTAAAAAATCCTTGTAACTTTGAAAAAAAAGTGCAAAATTAATTTGCAAAAAAAAGAAAAAAAAAAGTCTCCGTATCTTTATTCTTTACATTATTTAAAGAAAAGAACGAGAAGTTTAGTGGGGCTTATTAATTTGTTACGCGACGCTATTGCTTAAGATTATTGCGTGCATTTCCCTCTTTTTTTACAGTAACACCAATTTTTTTTTTGCTACCATATGTGTCAATAAGTAATTCTAAAGAACTCCGCTCTAAAGTCGTAATGAAAGCATTTATCGTCTGCAGCACGTACAAGTGATAAATCTGGCAATCATGAATAATGCGCCAACCGTGACGTCGACGTGACATATTGACTGATATTGTAACGTATTTAATACCGTGAACTGAAAATGGTTTGGGTGCAGGTGCTCCAAGCAATTTTTCTTCGGAAAAGAGAAAGAGAAAGAAGGAAATTTATTACAATGAGAGAATTTCAAAAGAAGTGAATCCACAAAGAATTCTGGAAGTCGTTAAAAGTTTAAAGTTTAGCCGATTCTGCAAAATTATACCTTTATGAAATATGAAGTGTTCTAATGGCCTAAGACGATTACCATTAAAAGAAGAAAATCATTTGTGAAGCTTTAAACTATGAGTCTTATGATATTATTGCATTTTTATCTTCAAGAAAATTTGAAAAAAGCGAAAAATATATCTTTTAAATTATTCCCAATGGCTACTCCAATAAATAATTCTAATTAAATGAGACTTTTTAAGAAATTGTTTTTAAGTATTCAGCAATTCTTAATTAGTTTAAAATGTATCATAAAAGTTGGCAAAATTTCTAATAAATATATCATTAAATTTAAAAAAAAATTATAAATAAATATATAATGAAATGAAGTAAGATAAATTAGACGAATTGAATGTAGGCTTTTAAGAATTTTAAGAAAGGAAAATGTGCGCCTAAAATAAATAAATAAACAAATAAAAAGAAAAAACTCTATCATGGAAAATTGAAAAAGGTTCCGTTATTTGAAATAATTTAGCCCCTGTTCAATTAAAAATTAAATAAATTATGAACAAGAAGTTCCGTCTAGAACTATACGAGCCTACTTTCCCGCATACACCAGCTTCAAATGTATAATCTATCTCTCTCTTTCTTTCTCCTTTAGCTGTAGTTCTTAATTTTTTCAAATATACCTTTTTCAACGAATAATACATATTCATGCACTCACTCACTCATTCTTTCATTTATTCAGTCATTCATTTATTCATTCTTTCGTTTACTCATGTGTTTATTCATTCATTTGCTCATTCATGTATTTATTCACTCATTTAATAATTTTTTCATTCATTCATTCTTTTCCTCATTCATTTATTCATTGATTCATTCTTTCACTCAATTATTTATTCATTGAGAAATATCCTTAAAAATCCCGATAAAAAAATTTCATAGGAAAATAGGCTCGTTAGTTCTGGATGAACTTTTTATTTGTACATGTTCTACGTTATAAGAGCTTTTTCCGATAAAGTTTGTTCCAAGCAAATCGGTCCGTTAGATCAGGATTTATATAGGATTGAAATTTCCCCGTAAGCGCTATGTTAATTTTTTGAACTGTTCAAAAATGAGCAAAAACAGTTTAAATTAATATTTCACGCCAAGGGTTTCCTTCAGTAAGCTTGTTTATTGGAACTTGGACCTTGTACCTAGAGTTTACATCATTTGCTTCATTTTCGCCCATAGGCGCTAATGTTAGATTTTTTTGAACTGTTCAAAATTGAACGAAAAATTGTTCAAATCAAAAAGTAAAATATGAAAATGAGATGTCCCCGCCGAGATCTTTCGAATGCAAAAAGAATTTTTTGAATCTGACAATTCGTTCAAAAGTTATTAGGGGGGAGGGACAGACCGACAGACAGACAGACTGACAGACACACATTTTCCCCATCTCAAAACCTTAGTTTCAAATTTTTAATTTTTCAATTTTATTTAATTACTTCACTTTTTTTTTTACTTTTCTTTATTTTTAACGATATTTTTACAATACATTATGCCTTCTTTCATGCTTTATTATTATTATTTTTTTACTTTTACGGGAAAGTAGGCTAAAAAATGAATAAAATAAAAGATTTCAGCAATTGGGGCTTGTATATACAGGGTGGCCAATAAGCATTAGGATAAAGTTTAAATAGGGTATGTCAAAAAGATTCTGAGTTGCAAGCAACCCATAACCGCAAACGTCATAGGAAAGTGGTATCAGTCACATAAGAGGTAAGACAAAGACATTGCCAGAAATATTTATTGCTCGTATATGCTTACATTGCTGTGCTAGATGATATTATTTCAAATTGTTACAGAAGATATTTGAACTTTCCACCCTTTCGAGAGTGCTGGGGCTAAAACGATGGATTAGGGATTGACGGCTACATTCCAAAACATATGGAATTTAGAAAGAAATCCAGCTGCTAGAATCCGGGGAGAGACTACTTCCCCACTACACATGTCCCATAGAGCGCCACCTAGCTGCGTACGATGACGTTTACAGTCATGAGCTGTTATGCAGTTCTCACTCCTTTTGACATGCCTTATCTCTCTTTCAGCAGAGATGGCGAACTTATGGCACGTGTGCCAGTAGGAGGTACGCGACAGGCATTTCAGTCGCACGCCTTCAGGTGTTGGGAAAGAAAAATGTATAATGAGGGAAGCAGGGGCGCCAACTAATCTAAAAAACTACGCAGCCCCCAACCAAACATCTCTGAAAACGACCCCCTATAAATTTGAATGGCGCAGTCTGCGCCATAAGTCCTTCCTGGATAGCATCCTTTGCGTAAAGCGTCTAAAAGATAACACCTTTTTTTGAATGAAAAAGATAACACCTTTTTTTGAATGAAAAAGATAACACCTTTTTTTAAATGAAAAACATAAATACAATTAGTAATATGTTTTGAATCGTATTAATATATAAAGGTTCCACTCCATAAAAGTTGAAAGCATTCAACATATTAATCACTTTTATTTTATTTTTTCACTAAAATAAAGAACTTCTGTTTTAGGACACTTTACCTCAATTTAATAATAGACTGAAATATTTCAAAAATACTGTTTAGACAATTTACATTCTATGCAAGTTAATGATTAAACAGAAAATGTACTTAAAAAATATAATTCGATATTTTGAAACCAAAGGAGGGGTTTACAGAAGATTTTTGTCAAGATATATAACAAGTGGCAGTGGCACATTAAAACTTAAAGATAATAAACCATAACTTAAAGGGCACACTAATCGAAAAAGGGTCGCCATCCCTGCTTTTAAATATGTCTCAATATTTATGGGACATCCTGTATAATTCGTCATGAAATTCTTATTGTTAGAGTATACTAAAATATGACGTCGGATTAATTGTAAAAAGAATTTGATATAGTTTTACCATAAATATTTTTTTAATGAAAATTATTTTTTGCATTTTGTGAAATAATTACTTTAACCAATGAAAACTAATATCGGAAAATGATAAGGAACGAAATACGTGTGTTTAGCAATGTCACAAAACTTATGGTGGCATATGGGAAAGTAGCTTTGCTGAGTTCTAAGTGATTTTTTTTTTTTTTTTTTTTTTTTTTTGTGTATGTTAATGTTGATTTATCTCTCACATTTAGTTTCTCACAAAGTTAATATTAAGTATAACAAACAAAAAAGGAAACCTTGGTTCATTTTCGAAAAGAAAAAAAAAAGAGTATTTATAATTTATTTATTTTTTATACTTTATATATTTTTGTGGAAACGCAAAAATTGCAACATTATTTGGGAAAGAAACCTTATCAGACATCTTTGTTTCTTATACCCATTACCAATATTCCACCTCACGCACATTTTCTGTAATCGAAAAAAAATCCTGAAACCATCAAAGCAAGAAGAGAAAAATAATAAAGTTAGGAGATATATATCTGCAGATATCTGTCAGATATCGATTACTAAAGTTATTTTAAACTTATTCTTACTGTATGACATTTTGATGAAGACCAATTAATCAATAAAGTTCGATTCTGTTAGATTAAGAATTTTGCTTATCATAGATTATCATTTCATCAGCTGCGGATCAAGCGTCATGCAAATTCCTTAAGTCCCATCACGTAATAAATGATGGCTGTGCGTGTTAAGTTCTTTTTTGCTTAATGAATTTCGTAGTTTGTGCTAGTAGGTTATTTTATTCGCTAGCAAGTAATTGTTTTAAAGTTCTCTCTTTTTCTGAAACTGTAATATATAGCACGTCATGTATTTTTACAAACTGTTCGAAAGTTACCATTAATAAATTGTTAAATTTTGAATAAATAGGTATTTTTGCTGCACAGAGAAACACAGTTGCAGTGAAGAATAAAAAACCGACTAAAATTCCCAAGACAACCATGTGCTCACTTTATACACATTAAAAGAATGTATCATTAATATAATTAAAGCAAAAATGTTGCAACTAAAATTATTTTTAGAAAATTCTATCACAAAGAACAATTAGTCGGGAATATATATTCTTTTAAATGTCAAACGCTTCGTAAAAATTTTAAGAGAACTGCAGCAATCCTTTAAATTTGCAAATAATGTGATGGTGACTACTAAATAATGTTACACTCGAAAATAAATAAATGAACAATAATATTAATTTTAATCTTTCTATAAAAAAATTTCTGTGCCTAGTTCAGAAATTTGCACTTTTGATTAGTGCAAATTATTTCTGCCTTTGTATACGGTGGAAAACTTGGAAATATTGTAAAGGAGATTGGGGCAAAAAGAATAATATTTAAATAGCTATTTGATCCCTGATTTCCGTAGGCAAAATTTTGAAAAAAGTAAACTGCTTTGATTATAATGGTTTATTCACTAGAACTATAAATTAACTGTTGCGCCAGAATAGGGGTGTAAAAATTGTTTTATTATCCAGTCGTTCACGCTCAATTTATGCAAAAAAGTGCATTACGGAACTCACGAGAGCATACAAAGAAACCACAATGTTTTGCAAGTAAATTGATTCAGAAAAGAACGCGAGTCGTAGAACTAAGTAAGTTAGCATGAATGAAGTTATTTTTAAAACCTTTTTCGAAAAAAAGAAAATTTCATGATTTGACAGTTGCATAAATCATAAAAAAGTCAACATGCAAGAAATTGCTGAGTTGGCGCAATTACAAAGGGCTGTCAGGAATGATATTTACAGATGATGAGCTATTTTGCACTGAACAATGTTAGAATTCTAAAAGTAGTATGTATTATGCCACCTTCGAGGATGCACTTGAACATTTTCGTAGTTCTAATAGCTTTCCGAACAAGAATGTCGTGTTGGTTTGGACTGCACTATCAAAAATGGGAACTGCCTGTGAAATCATTATTAAAATCAACGCAACTGACTAACCAAACAAGACATATTTACTGCTATATGCTTACAGGTTGTATCCCAGAAATAACAGAATTTTAAATAATTTAATAAAAAATCTTAGTAAATATAAAGTTAGTAACCATCTCTTTTATAGCATAGTGTAGTTTAAACCTCTTTTACCTTTTTTTTCCAACATGCAGATTTATTACTAATTAAAAACTTATATTTTACGAGGCGTGTCATAATGTTAGAAATAGATTTTTTTTTAAATCCAAAATACAAAGTTAATTTTACCTTTTCAAGAGTGTGTTAATAAATTTCCTTTAACCTTATTATTTTAGTACAAAGAATTTTAAAAATGTTGCTGCAATTGCATCATCACATTTTTGCGATTACAACAGCTAAACTCTGTAGATATGTTTTCTTTACAATGCTACTACTTCAGCAGTGAAAACTTGCTGGAGCCTTGTACAACTGAGTTGATTAATAACTGAAAATTGAGTTTCTTACTATTTTTCTCCTGCGGATTTTTTGTTTTTGTTCAGTGGAGATGAGGAGGAGGGAGGGGGGGGGGAGTAGCTGGCAGGAAAACCTAAAAAAGGTACTGTTGCTCAGTGTCCTCGAAAGCTTGGCGAACACTGCTTTAGACTATTAGATCCGATAAATTTTAAAAGCTAAATACTTAACACAATACAGTAACCCCTCGTTATATCGGGCCTCATTATATCGCTCGTTCGGATATATAGCGCTTTTTTTATGTCTCCGAAAATTTTATGCAGAGTGATTCTACTCAAACCAGTTGACGTTTTACTTGTTCCTTTTGTATTGATCCTAACGCCTATTGTCTGAAAGAGACAGATGTCTACTGTCCACACTCTCAGAAATAGAGCTCTCATTTTTGACGATTCTTCAATTGTTAAGAAAATTTATAACGATTTTTTCCTCGCGCGATCACGTGACTTAAAAAATTACTACACAAATTTCGCCAATATGACGAAAGATTTACTCGGAGCATTTTTCACGAAGCCATTTCGTCAAATACGACGAAAGTTTCGGGAGATTTGAGCAGGCGATTCTGTGTGCAAGGAGAAAAAATACATCCCTTTCTTCATGCCTTTTAATACAGATAGGATTCGCACTTGGCTGAACAAATCCAAATTGTACAATCCCTTTAACCAAGAAAGGGAGAGTGATAGGTAAAGTAATTTTCTAGAAAGAAAATGGTTGCCTTTATTTTTGACATCATTTTCACACCGTGCTCAGGTGGCATGCGCAAGTTCATTCAATTTACTTAAACTGTTTGAGTTATTCTAACGGCACCGGTTATATCGCGCTTTTTTGCTGTCTCCCGACAAGCGCGATATAACGAGGGGCTACTGTAGTAGTTAAGATCCTGTAGTAGCAAGCCATAATAATATTAATTACTTAAAAATTTATCTTGAGTGGCAACACTCGATGAAAAAGAGTCGGAAAAAAAATCTAGAGAACTAGACAGAAAAATGGCTCCGCACTGCAGTATTAAATTATGTTGAAATAAACGTTGTTGTTTATTATATGAAATTGATTATTATTTATATAAAACCAAATGAACAAAATCGCTAAAATCCTCTTAAACCTTTAATAGTGCATTAAGGGATAGATTGCCACCATAGCGAATACAAGGGGGGGGGGGGTCTCTTAGTGTTTTCACCAGAGATAAACTTTAGTTTTTATGCAATAAATATTATACATTTTCATGTATGACGTTTTTTAAAATTGTAGCAGTTCTTTTATTCTTTACGAAACAAATATTTTTTATTATTGTTATTTTTTTGTGGGTCTTTCTCATAAAAACCCAATAAAGTATTTGTTACTATTTGAAATATTAAGCGGCAAACTTTACTGCATTAACAAAAAAGTGTTTTATGTCTCAAGTTAGCTATTTATTTCAAATCTCCCTCATAAATTTTATCTGTCGGATGCAAAACCATGATATCATTCAGAATGACTAATCGATTCATTTTTAAGAAGACGCAGCAGCTTATTCTGAATCATCAATTTGAAACAGATATATGGCTTCTGAAAAAGAAAATATTTTTAAGCAGTTTATTATTTACTAAGACGCATAAACGTCTTTCATTTTAATATTTTTATGCGCCTCTTGTATGTGTATTCCTTGTGGGATATTGTAACCGGTAAATAAGGAACTTTATGCGTTGTTAAGAAAATAGTTTTAATAGTTGAAACCAAAGAAGCCTTTTTTTTTTTTTTTTTTTTTTTTTTGTGTTTGGTGCTTGCACTCGGGAAAGCATAACCTTTCATGTATTGAAAAAGGGGTTCCTCGTCTGTCCGAAACAGTGTATAAAACATTTTTGATAATATGTGTTTCATTACCGTTAGTTTTACCATTTTAATGGGAAAACGTCAAAACTCTTAAAGCTCGAAAGCATCATCTTCGAAAAAATAAAATGAATAACTAGAGGCTCTTTTTTTTTTTTTACGGACAACTGCGTTTTACTTTTTTTTCAACACTGCGCATTCATTACAAAGCAAGCATTCATAAACCAGAGGACGCTCTTAGCTTTGGGGTAGAAATTTAATTCGATAAGATTGCTCGTACACTATTTCGCATTGGTTTTCCGGTGCACTTTCAATATTTTCTTTTCAGAGTGCGCTATGAAGATTTACCTACTTTCTGTTGGCAGCCAGCCACGTAGTAGTAGCAGACGACGTATAAGTCGTGTGCCCTTGTGGTACAGAGCCGAAGTTTTAAAATAAACAGAGTTAGCAACTGCCTAATGCGGTTGCCTATTCTGGTATTTGTTTTTGATGGAGTACTGGTCTGTTATTTTTGTAAAATAAACTTCGTTAACAAATTTTGTTTTCATAATAAAAGTTTCACAATATAATAAAATTATTAATTGTTTTATATAAAATATTTTTGTAAAATAAAAGTTTTGTTTTATTTTATAAACAAAATATTACTTGTATTTTATTTTTATGAACTTTTTTATAGAAAATAACACATTAAATATAAATTATCAGTAAGTTTCTGTTTTTTTTTTCTTTTTACCGAGATTAAAAGGTTTAACTGTTATGAAGACCCCGGAAGTTGATAATAATGCAATTGTTTGCATTTTTAAGTATTTTTCTCAGTTTTGAGAACATTTTTATCTGTGCTTTAACTTTTTAAAAAAAATTTCTGATTAAAAATTAATCTGACTTATTCATTAAATTTCACAAATAAATAAATAAATAAATAAATAAAAATAAAAGGATGGCGAATGGTAGAGTTGCGAATCTTGCTACAAAACTGAATAAAGTCAACTTTTTGACGCTCAAAAAAATGTTGGTGTTTTAAAAGGAGAAGATTCAGTGCGAATTTGAAGAAAATATTTCTCCATGAGTGTTTCTACTTATTTATTTTAAATTTGTCCCAACTATGCCTGCATTGAAAGTCCTTTTTTAATATATACAAATTTACTTTCGGATGTAATGTTTTGTAAGGTAAAACAATGTACTTAATTATTCAGAGTAATTTAGATTCTTTCATTTAAGATATTAAAATTGTCAAAACCAATGTTTCCCAATCATTGGTTGAATTTTTAAAAATTTGTATTCATTAGTTTTTTTAGGAAATCATTTGATGAGGGTGTTGTTATAATTTTTGAAAAGGCAAATATTTAGACTTCTTTAATCGAGTTCAGAACTCAGACCTTAAGCGCATTTTTCAAAAAGTTAAGTGCATTTTTTCAGTGTTTTTTATGACATTTTTTGTGTTATTTTTGGTAATTTTTAGGGGGTTTTTTAGGCCATCAACTTCCGGGGCCAGGTTATGAGTCAAGAAGTAATACAAGGATTTGAACAAACATTTTATTTCTTTCTATTGGGGCTGCGTATGGTCACTATCCTTTGCAGACCTAGTGCATTCCCCGGAAATCGGCATCAATGCTTTCAAGTAGCCACCACTATCGGCGGATGCCATTACCACTTTGAGAATTTTTAAGCTCAGTTTCCTCTAGATGACGGCACCTGAGGTCTTATTGGTGCGAAACTGCACTAGGAATTCAATTTAGCCGAGAGTATCCAAGCCAAACGGATACTTAAGGGATGTTTAACATGCCGCATAATCATACGACATTAGCGCTGACGATTTTCTGCGTCTTGAAAATCCACCGACTTGGGCCAGGTTTAATCCTGAGATCTTGAGCGTACGGGGGTCAGTGCCTTACCACTAGGCCTGAAAAAAATGGGTATGCATCTTCTTCTTAGGCCATACAGTCTATTCCTGGCCAAAGCTTTCTCAGTCAGTTTCCTCCATTTTAAACTGGCTGTAGCTATAATCCTCCATCTGTTGATTCCAACACCTCTGAACCACTTTTTGCACATTTTGGAAAAGTGGACTTTTTAAAATTGGTATATGGTGGATGGAAACGGGAATGGAGCTGGCTGATTAATTTTTGGCTCCATTCGCTCCAAGGAGGGTGGTATATTTTCCCTCCTTAAACCCTACTGTTATATCTCACGAAGTAATGCAAAGGATTTGAACAAAAACTGGTACAGATGGACCTCAATAGGAACAACTTCAGAATCGTTTTTTTCTCTCCACCTATCTCTCCAAGAGGGGTGTCACAATCACACAATCGAGCGTTTAGTTCGATTTTTAAATAATTTATCCTTTTTTAGCCTACTTTCCCGTAAAAGTAAAAAAAATAGTAATAAAGTATGAAAGACGGCTTAATGTATCGTAAAAATATCATTAAAAATAAAGAAAAGTAAAAAAAAAAGTGAAGTAATTAAATAAAGATTGAAAAATAAAAAATTTGAAAGTAGGGTTTTGAGATGGGGGAAAATGTGTGTCTGTCGGTCTATCGGTCTGTCCCCCCCCCCCTAATAACTTTTGAACGAATTGTCCGATTCGAAAAATTCTTTTTGCATTCGAAAGATATCGGCGAGGACATCTCATTTTCATATTTTACTTTTTGATTTGAACAATTTTTCGTTCAATTTTGAACAGTTTAAAAAAAATTAACATTATCGCTTACGGGCGGTAATGAAGCAAATGATGTAAACTCTAGGTACAAGGTCCAAGTTCCAATAAACAAGCTTACTGAAGAAAACCCTTGGCGTGAAATATTAATTTAAACAGTTTTTGCTCATTTTTGAACAGTTCAAAAAATTAACATAGCGCTTACGGGGAAATTTCAATCCTATATAAATCCTGATCTAACGGACCGATTTGCTTGGAACAAACTTTATCGGAAAAAGCTCTTATAACGTAGAACATGTACAAATAAAAAGTTCATCCAGAACTAACGAGCCTATTTTCCTATGAAATTTTTTTATCGGGATTTTTAAGGATATTTCTCAATGAATAAATAATTGAGTGAAAGAATGAATCAATGAATAAATGAATGAGGAAAAGAATGAATGAATGAATAAAGGAGTGAATAAATTATAAAATAAATAAATGAGTAAATAAATAGATGAATGAGTAAACTAATGAATGAATTACTGAATGGCTGAATAAATGAAAGAATGAATGAGTGAGCGAATGAATATGTATTATCCGTTGAAAAAGTATACTTGAAATACTTTAGAACTAAAGCTAAATAAGAAAGAGAGAGAAAGAGATGGCTATATTATAAATTTGTATTTGGTGTATACGGGAAAGTAGGCTCGTATAGTTCTAGACGGAACTTCTTGTTTTAACATGATTTTCTGAGATTTATTTTACCTAGCGATTAAGAAAAAAAACTTTCTTATAAATTGACGGAACATGTTCTTTTTGCAGCTGACTTCAGCTTTTATCTATAGAGCTGAAACAGAATCATTTTTACAGTGACATCTAGCGAACATTTATATATTTTCATACTTTTTTTAAACGTTTGATTTATTGTCAGTTGGGGTAATTGTAAACATGGGGTAATTGTAAACAACCTTCATAACTACACGTGTGGTGGTTTTAAAAACTTAATTGCTTGTGAGTGATAAACTGGCAGCATAGGGAAGACATTGAAACACTTTCGTAAGTTTCGAAACAACTGTGGAGGCGTTACTATTGTTTGAAAATGCCACAGTGAAAAAAGTTGTTTAACAAAATTTAGTGATCTTACATTTTTCTCTCCGGCTCATCTACAAAAGCGATGTAAGCGGTTTCAACCATTTTCATTTGTCATATAGAATGCTGCTAAAAACATTTAGTTATGAATTTAATCTTCCCTGTCATTTTTCATGTCAAAGTTAGGTGTTTACAATTACCCCATATATTTCGTACTCTGGGGTAATTGTAAACGCTTAAATTTATCCTATTTCCAATATTTTGGGGGACAATAAGTATTTTATTTTGATGTAAATTACACTTTTGCGTCTATTTTACATAACAGTTGTTGTTGTTGCTAATGCCACTTGGAAATCCAAGCCCCCCTTGCAGGGCGACCATGAATTAAGGAAGCTCCTACTGATTATTAATGTGCTCCGCTAGAACGAAGTACACTTGGCTCAGAGGGGCTTAATGATTTTGAACCAGTTCCCAGATGAGGGATCGTCGCCTAGGTTGGTCCCTCAGCGGAAATTATTTCTAACTTGGTGGACATTGGAAGCGACGATGTATTTTACGTGCACAGCTCCCTTTAGTGCACTCGGTCTCTGAGTAATCAGTCGCGGGATGTGGTCACCCTCCCAAGCGTTGACCACAGCCAGTTGTGCTTCACTTTCGGTGCTCTGTGGGATCCAAGCTTAGCCGACTGATACACTACGGGACAAATTCTACATAAATTTGTCGCATTACTTGGTTTTTTGCAAGATATTTCGCGTTAAATGATCTGAGCCGACTCATAACAGAACTCAGCTGACCACATGCGGCCTGTTGGCCGCAGATTGAGAACCATTGCTCCGGAACTTCTTAAGCCTTCAAGCAGACTGTGTATGAAACAATTTTTCATTTGCATCAATCTTATTCGAAAATAAATCACTGTTTACAATTACCCCAGATCTCTGGGGTAATTGTAAACACACTAGGGTAATTGTAAACGCGAGCTCATTCGCTAACAAATAGTCATAAAGTCAAAATTTTTGTACACATTTACTCACAAGAAGTACAGTAGGGGCTACACTGCTAACAATTTTATCTCTGAATTCATTCAAGAGGTAGGGAAGGATCAAAAGTTAAAACTTTGAAAAAGTGTTTACAATTACCCCAACTGACCCTATACATACTTACTTGATCGCCTGTGAATGCTGATTTTTCCTAAAAATACTCAGAAATAAAAGTATAGTAAATTTTATTACATAATAACTACTTACATAAAACAGAAAAATTAGAGCATTGTTAAAATTATTCTTTATTAATAGTGCTTAGAAAATGGATCCAAGAAGAAAAAAATCTCTTTATAATCATTTCATGGAAGAATAAAAATACATAAATCCTGACAAGAAAACAATAAACGCAAATTTTTTTAAACATTAATATCAAACACTTGAAATTATTTTCATATAGCTAAAATAAACAACATATGTCCACACTATTTAACTAACCTTAGTTTTGCAAACATTTTCACTAAAACCTTTAGATTGCAAATATACCGTTACGAAGGAAATAGAATATTTTTTATTGCAAGTAAAAAAATTTGTGCTTGAATTCAAAATAATGACATTGGAAGTTAAACAAAAGAAATTCCTTATTATTGTTATTTTTTAAAGTGTTTTATTATTGAATGACTTTCGCAAAGCATTTCTAACATATGACGTCACAAGCCGATGTTGTTCTTCTTAAGCATGAACTTTAACATTTTTGAAAATTCATTAAATAAATAAACGTGAAAATGTTTATGGAAGCGTCATTTGTCTCACAACTTTTACCAAATAAAAATTTCTCATCTAAAATATGCCTGGTGTTTTGAAGACCGTTCATCAAAGCAGTATTATTTCCTCAAAACGCTCCTTCATTTATTTTTCAGAAGTCTTTTGTGGGGTTAGTTAACTGTGTCTGATAAAATAGAAGAAAATGGAAGAAACTCTTCTATAACAGAAATATTGCCTTTTTGAAAAATATATTCTACTGATCTATATATTTGAAATCCAACATTGACAATCCATTGTCATGTACATAAATCAGTACTACTCCAATGTTATTCTTTTCAATAAAACCTGCATTTGATATAAGAGAGCAACAACGAAAGGAGAAAAATCAATAAAAACAGTCATGACAAAGAAAATTTGAATTACAACCAATTGACTCGGTAAATATGGATTGGTTGAAATTTTCTCAAACAAGACAAGGAAATAACAATCTTAAAAATTTACATTTTCCGACAATTATATACTACTTGGTTTATTTTCAGCTTTACTTTTAATTTTTGGCAACATAATATTCAGTTTTCAAATTGCGATTTCACATGTTGTTTTCTCTTAAGGGAATCAATATTTCTCTTTTCCGATAGTTTCATGCACGAAAAATTTTGAATCGTTTTTTTATTTTGTTGTAACTTTATAAATAATTACATTTGCTGTTTCACTGCAATTTTTTAACCTATTTGTTTTCATGAAAAGATAAATAAGAAATCTTAAAACTAATAAATAAATTTAAATGATACTAATACTAATGCTAATAATAATAATAATAATAATTTTATGAAGCTAAATAGTTATAGCATTTAAACGATAAATAAATAAACGTAAATTTTAAAAATTAAACAGGTGTTAAATAAGTTGCCGGCAGGGTGGCGTAGTGGTAAGGCACTGGCCTCGTACACCCAAGTTCGCAGGAGCAAACCTGGCCCAAGTCGGTGGATTTTCAAGATGCAGAAAATCGTCAGCGCCCATGTCGTATATTTCAGTGGCATGTTAAAGATCCCTTGAATATCCGGTTGGCTTGAAAATTCTCGGCTAAATTAAATTTTTAGTGCAGTTTCGCATCATTTAGAGCTCTGGTGCCGCCATCTAGATTGAAACTGAGCGTCAAAATTCTCAAAGTGGTAATGGCATCCGCCGATAGCGGTGATACTTGAAAGAATGGTTACCGATTTCCGGGGAATGTACTAGAAGTGCCAAGGGTTAGTGACCTTGTTAAATAAGTAAACATCAGTATGACGAATGAAATGGCTCAGTAACATATTTGCGTAGAAACTAAGAGGTCTCGTGCTCTGATCCTGGAGTTACAGTCAATGATGTGAGCAACGAAGAACTGCTTGCTGTGACACACCTATTCAATATCAAAATGCGGGGCAGACACTATTAGAGGGCCTTCTGAAAAGTCACTTTCCACCAAGTGCTCTGTAATGAACTGAACATCGTTGCAAAATTTAACTAACTTTCCAGAGTAGTGGAATTGACTGATATTAAAAATTAAATCTTTATTATACAGTGGACGCCGTTCAATGTAATTACATCCGGACAAAAATGATCTGATAACAATAACCGAGGGATGATAATAAACGATGAAAATTTAATTCTGTAAAAATGCATACTTTTGCACATTAACAAATAATACACTGTTGGTGTTCGCAGACAGCGTTAGCTTACGTGTCGTTGAAATGAAGTGAATGTATTTAGCGAAACAATAATAGCAACAAGAAAAATATAATAATAAAAATAACAATAAAAAAAATTGGCTCAAAAAAGAAAAAAAAAAAAAAAAGAAATTATTTTTTCTTCATCGTCTGCTATTTTTACCAATCTTATAACAATCTTCCGTGACGGGTTTTTTTCTGCCCACATCAGCGTAAGTGTGTATATCTTTTCGTCCGAACTTCAGAAAATAATTCACAAAAGGAGAAATAATAGTTTCTTTTTCCCTAGATTCAAGCTGATTTGAGGAAACTTATTTGCGTAAATTGATAACAATAAACGAAATTTTGATTACAAAAAGCAATGGGGTTTTAATGTATTTTTATGCAAGTGGACAGGACTTGGCGATTTTGATAAATGACTGATAACATTGACTGTAGTCACATAAAGCGGCGTCCACTGTGTAACTAACATATTTATTAAATTTAAATAAAAACAAGTACTCAACAATTCTAACTTAACGCCAATTTCAGAAATCCAAATACCCATGTTTTTAGTTCATTAAATGAATAGAAGGTTATAAAAAAAGCCTGAAGAAAATACTCGACTTTCTTTATTAGAGTCTATCTAGAACTCAAACCGTCAATCTTCAACGAGGCCAGCGACAAATTGTCACTACCCATCGTCAGTAATCTAGTACTTCCGATCTCCTACGGAGATTCTAGAGTACAGCAGAGGGGCCACCGACAGCTCCAAGCTCAGATGCAGACACCGCCCATGTTATAAATCCTCTGCAGAGCTACAAATGGATGGCGGGAAAGAACTAATAAAAATAACAAGCCACACGTTCATCACGCAGTTGGCGTGATCGCAAGAGTGAAGTTTCCTCTATTGTTGTGCCTCTAATCAAGCACATGCAGCGTGACACTTTTAGCGTGGCCTAACTCTAAGCCTTTTGTAGGTCAAAGGATCATGGTGTTTCAAACAGCGCCAGGCTTCCCCCATGTGAATTGTTTTAGTGCTTTGTTGTCGGTTTGTGCTTCGATTTTGAAATCGTCCTTGTTGATTGGTCAGTTGCTCTTAGAGCCTAACATAATGACCAATGAACATGGAGACGTTTTAAATACTTTTCAAAATTTTTGAAAGCATAACTGAGTTTTTTATTCATCTGAACATATAATATAAAAAATTGTCCTTCCCACTAAACAAATACTGAATGAATTATTTCAAAAACGACTTTTAACTGTAGATTTACCAGGCCGTTTTCAACCATTTCTTATCCTTTTACAGCAAGTTGCTAATTATAATAAAACTTTCAGTCTCATTAACTTGTCCTACTTACCGTGTATTAGGAAAAGCCAATGCAATTGAAAGTTGCACTATAACTAGCAACAAATTATGCAAACTGGAAACTTCGAAACAGTCAAAATGACTGGTCTGGTAAATCTAGTGTTTAAAACATAAATTTTTCAGGAGGAAGAAAAAAGTGACTTGTGAAAATTTCGGAAACGTTATGGGTTTGATAATTTACTACTTTATTTTGGCAGGTAATAGCAATATTAGTGCATTGAATTACAATGATTTTTGATTAATTATCCCATAAAAGTTAAAAAATTAAAACAGATAAGTGTTCCCTTTTCAAAATGATACCTTTGCGAAATAAAAGATTCCATTTTACGTAACTTATGACAGCGAAACTTGTTCAGAAAATACCTTTAATACTAATATAAGAATTAATCGTTAAATATTATTTCCAGAACACAATCATTCATAAATGTTGAAACCAACTGTCAATTAAGCATGCTTAAATGCATATTAATGGGGTGGCATATCAATTATTTGTACCCCATGATATTGTAAATTATCCAAATTATAATGGAAAACTTGCCGCTTGAATGAATTAAATTTGAGTTATGATGCTTGATAATTATAATTTATTATACTACTACATTTATTACTTTAAAAATAAATCGAAGCTTTAAATAAACACCTGTTCAAAGTGTTGCAAACACTCTGTCCCAGTATTTGTCATAAAACCAATCATCAGGGTTGTAATGGTTTAATCCAACCTAAAATAATGTTTAGACTCATCATTTCGCAACAAGAGTTCCCCGAATTCATAGAGCTATGAGACACATTTTTAGAATTTCCGCCAGAAATAAAAAGCCTTGGTTTTTTTTTTTTTTATTCTCAAAAAAAAAAAAAGCCATTTATAACTTTAATTAGGGTCAACAATGCGATGTCTTATTCTTTTTTTACTACACACATATGTACTTAATACACTGCTATTATATTAATTGTTAAGACATTTTTACAATCATTTATACGCATTTAAGTAGCTTTCTAAGCAACAAAACTGCGTCTCAGTAAAGATATCTTTCTTTCTAATGGGGCTGTGTATAGTCACTAACCTTTGCAAACCCAGTGCATTCCCCGGAAATTGGCATCCTTGCTTTCAAGTAGCACCAGACTGGCGGATACCATTTACCACTTTGTGAATTTTGACTCTCAGTTTCCCCTACCTGAGCTCTCAATTAATGCAAAACTGATCTATGAATTTAATTTAGCCGAGAGTATCCAAGCCAAACGGATACTCAAGGTATTTTTAACAAGCCGCATAATCATACGAGGTGGGCAATGACGATTTTCTGCATCTTGAAATCCACCGAGTTGTGTCAGGTTTGATCCTGCGAACTTGGGCGTATGAGGCCAGTGCCTTACCACTACGCCACTTTGCCGGCTGTCTCAATAAAGATACAACCTTAAAAGAAAAATGGTAATTCCGATATTACTTTGAACTTTGTGATCAAAATATTGCCTTGAAACAGATTCATAAAAAGAGTTAATTTTTGTTTTGGTCAATAACCTTCAGAAAATATTAAAAAATGATGAAATCCTGAAAAACTGCTCAAAGATTCTTAAATTATCTAGAAAATTTCGATTTTCTCAGTCTCGTGAAATATTTAAAAGAGAGAGAGAGAGAGAAAACTATAACACGGATGTCCCGTACTAACACGGACTCAATAAAAGTTTTATTTGGAAAACTGATCACAAGTCTTAGTTAAGTTCAATTGAAGCAAAGCAATGAACAGTTTCTTCCTGAAGCACGTCTTGTTCAAGTTTGTGCCAAAACCGTTGAGTAAAATGGAACTCGAATTTCTAGCTTAATGACTTGTTTGAATGAAAGAAAACAATAAAATTAACTACAAGCAAGCAACTGGCTAAATGCGTATGACTTTTCACTGAGAAAACATATTAACGTTTAGTAAATTATAAATTGACATTTTTAGGAACAACAATTCACACTGAATGAAGTTGTTTCTTTTAAAAGTAATTTCCCGTTCAAATAAGTAAGTGGATAATAATTTCTTAAAAGGAAATGGCACTTAGTTCTGTGACGTTTACCACATTTAATGTAAATGTTGCCAAACGTTAATTGGCAAAATATTTTAAGTTTTCCTGCACTAAACATTCGCCCGATGTTCAGTAGGACTGTATTTTCAAAATGTTAGAGTGCTGCAATCTAAAAAATTAAACATTGTTTCAATTTAGCGCATTTCATTAAAAAGACTAGATGTATGACTTTTGCATTAAATCTTTTTAAATGCAACTTCGAGATTTGAGAATTTGTGTTGGAGAGTTTGAAGTTTATAAACTCTCAAGAAACTTTAAACCGATTTTGATCTTCAGAAGAAATTATTAGAAAGGGAAGTACTTTCCTAAGTTTGAATTGTTTCTAACTAGTTTGTTAAAAAACGTAACGAAATTTGTTGATATCGAGTATTTGTTGGTACAGTATAACTCATTGAGAAGAAGTAGAAAGTCTAATTAATGATCATAAATCACTAATAAATACTTGCGATAATTCAATATGCACCATGATTGAAATGAAATGTTTTCGACCACGTCCACATCACAAATAAGAGTAAAATGGCTACAAAATCGAGAACATTTTACGGCCTGCAAGGCCAGAAAGCAATGTTGCAACATAAAATTAACAAGGTGAAAAACAAACGGGTGTTGTTATTAAAAAAAATAAAAAAAGGGAAAGCCGATTTTGTTTGAGAGGGGCTTTATATCCATGACTTCCTTCCTCATCTAATCTTTCAAGAGTTGTTTCATATCTGAAAATGAAGAGTACATTTATTGGTTGATTTAACAGCGCAAAAGCATCAATTCTCTTGCCAAAACTTTGTTTATCTAGTGACTTGGCAGTTTACCGTTGGAGAAAACTCATCCTGCAGACTAGATGGTGATTTCTTGGCATATGCTAATACAATACAAGAAAACAGTCATATTTCCCATCAGGTAACTCCAGAATTTTGTAAAATGTTACAAGACCCGTTGCACTTCCTTCAATCTCAAAGCGACTACTAATGACTGCAACACCGGGTTTCGAACTAGTGACTTTTGGTTCTGAAACACACTGAACCAGCACCGTTTAACCACGATTTGAGAGGAAACTAATAACAAAATATATTGCAATCAATGTAATCATTGTCCTTTGATGCCATATATGAATTTAAGTCGAACTATATATATATATATATATATATATAACTTACATTTCGAAAACAGAAAACTTTTTAAAAATTCATAACTTACTTTAATAAATTGCGAAGAAATCCCTTAAAGCAAAACTTGATTTGGTGTACTGCTTTCAGTTTATAGCAAATTGGATTAAGTTTATTATGAAAATGTTTCCTATTTTATTCAAAAGCAATCTAATTGAATATGCTTTCAAAAGTTTGTAAGAGCTCTTCTCTTTTTCTCCTAATGCTTATTTAACTAGTACTCTAAATATTTCATTTTACTTTTAGCTAAATAAACTTCCTACTTATTAAAATGTGTATTTTTATCTCAATGTAAAAGACGTATCTTCTAAATAATTAAACGAAATTCTTCAAGTGATTAATCGTTTTAGTTTGAAGACTTCTCATTCAAATTTAGTTTCTTTAAAGAATAAGCCACAAAAATATTCTACAGGTTACAAAATATTTGAAACCATTTCCTCAATTTTTCAACGAAACTCTTGTTCATTTCCTTAGAAATATGAAGTATAACTTTCAGTGGAGATTTTGAAAGCATTTTTTTGATATTTCTTCCGGACAGCTTTGCGAGAAATTTGCGAGAAATTTGCATATTTCTTGGTTTATGGTTCATGTCATGCGAAATCACGTGCTAGCCTTTGCACAATTACTGTCGGTCGTTAAAAAAGCAATTTTGTTGAAAGGATTATAGATTTTGCATTATTTGTTCGCAATTGAAATTCGCCAAATTCGAAAATTATTTGGAAATAAATAGGATTCTTGCACATGTTAGTGAAAGCAAGATGTTAAAATAACCCGATACGAATGGCTTTAGTTAAGAATAAACATTCTTTAAATGTCAAATGTCTCGTCGAACTTTATATTTTACGAACGCGTGAGTTGATATTTTTTCTTTATTCATTTCATTCGTTTCAGTTATCAATTTGTGTATGTGAAACAGATGCTGAAATATTGCTATGTATTACTAACGTTGTTATTTTCATTAACTTTCAACTCAAGTAATAAAGCAACAATTTCTATAAAGGATGACCAATAGTCATAAAGCGAGACATATGTTTAATAGAATATCTTATATATGCTTGTTGTTATCCGATTCTATGCACAGTGTCTGGCGCTATTTTCTCTGCAGCAAAATGAGGAGCCCGAGAGAGCATGTGGCGTCAGCTTGGTCTTGGTAGATGAGATAGTACATAGGATTGTACATCAGAGTCTTTAGAACCTTTTCAGTCGTACGTTTTCGAGCAAGACATACGAATACTTTGAGAAAACTATAAACTGTGTCGTTAAGAGTGAATTGTGTTCATATGATCTTGCAAACCTTTCACAATTTTTTAAGGTTGGTTTATCGAAAAATTTGCATAAACCTTATAGCAAGAAATGTCAAAAAAATCAAAACTTTCATACATCTCCAAGCAGCTTTCATTCCAAACAGGGGCACATCGACGGGGAGGGACCAACGGACCGTCCCTCTCCCCTCCAAGGGGCATCGGATAAACAGTATCCGACCGATTTTAAAATATTCAAAATCCTTTTCAACTGCACGAAAGATCTGGTTTTTCGGCGTGCCCTAGTTTTTTATTCCATGTTTCAAAATATGTGAATATATCTTCTCATGCTCTGTCATTCCCAGCTGGTACTTAGTCGTTCGTGAGTTTGTTCCATTTACTCGTTCTTTTCTTCTCAATCACCACATCCGGCAAACCCTCACCAGGGTAGGTACGGTTGTGATTGACGAGGTATAAATAAATAAAACATAAAGAACACAGGATATTTAATGTCTGGTAAAATAAATATTCGATACATCCCTTATTTTAATCTTGGTCCCCTTCCCTTAAAGCAAAATCCTGGATGAGTTACTAATTCTAAATATTAACTAAACATTAAAATAACGTTTAAAATGTACACTTCTCGCCCTGTCTAGGGTTTCTGTGTCAAGCTAAACCAAGGTTGTCACGTTTCAGTTGCAAACCTTTCACAAATTTTATCAAGGTTGGTTTGTCAAAAAATTTCAGCAACAACAGCTAAAAAACCGAAACCTCCATACACCTTCAATCTGGATAACTGGTCGTTTTACTCTAACATTCACTAAAGATTGCGCAAAATGTACGTTCCTTGCCCTGTCAAGGTTCTCTGTGACAAGTTATATCATGGTTGTCACGTTTCATTTGCTTTTTGGCAAGTTCCAAACCGATTGCCATATCTTACGTATACTAAAATTTATGTACTTCATTTGATAAAAGGCGCTAAGTGATAAAAATCGAGCTCGACTTTTTATATAAAATGCGAAAGACGTCTTTCCATAAAGAAACATGTTTCCCTAATCACATCTCGAAATTAAATCTCATTCTGACAACGCTGCTACTCATTTACAGTAGTCACGAGGGACAGAAGTCACATTCGGTATTCAGACAGCATTCAATTGTCAAGTCACGAGCTATATTTCTCCCAGCCACGAGCTAGCGTTCTCTCTTTAGATGTAATTATTCTTTTTTCCAAGGCACGTGGAAGTTTTTCCATGGCTTCCTTCGAACAACGAAAGTCAACATCTAAGCTTGATAGTACTTTTCAGGAATTTTAATTTTTTGTTTATTTTGTTCGAAGTATTTTTAAAAGTGGATATCTTTGCAGTCGCAAGAGCAAATTTCTCTTCAACGTGGTAATAAAATTCATTAATAAATTATAAATAATTCTAAGAGGTTACTTTGAAATTGGAATAAAAATTAGAAATACGAGGACTTACTGCAAAAGTAAGCTGGCTTAAAGCATGTAGCAGGGAATTTGGAGAAAACCCCTTTATAACCGAAACCTGCAAGTAATAGTACAGCAGTAATAAGCGAATAAACACCTTTTAGTATGCTCATTAGGGCCGTATTACCTACCATTTACAGCAAGAATAATTTTTATTGGAATCAGTCTCAGCTCTAGTACTATTTCTTCTGCTCTAGTAACCCGCTTTATAATCCATCTTGTGAAATAAAATCTCTTTGCACCAGCTAAGGAGTGGGTGCAAAATTGTGCCCGCAATGAACAGCCTTTTCTTCCTACCATGGGGATTTTTTTTATTTGGGTTTAAAAATACCACCAATGAGCCGGCATTTGGGTTAATTTAAGCTCATATAAGACCTTTTTATTTATTTATTTTTCAACACTTCTTTTTTTTTTTTTTTTTGGGAAAAAGTTTGTGGTTTGATGTTTCTTATCTCATTCATCCACAAAAGCTAAACAAGTGAAATAAATGTGGAAGAAAATTTAAAAGTGTACGTAACTTGCATAACAATTATTTATAATGTACATGCAATACCATACCCTGAAATCATGTCATGCGTCAGTCTTAATGACTCAATAAATAGCATAAAATTGAACTTTTTAAACACCAGACAACTGAAAATTCCTCTGGTTGATTGTCGACGGCTATTTGGCTATTTGTAAAGTGCACACTTTTAGCAACTTATAAGGTTATAAACAGTAATTTTAATTGAAATAAATACAGGAAATATGAAAATATGCTTGTTTTTAATTCGTAAACTATTTCAAATGATAATTAGGTATTCGAATGATAAAAATATCACTGATTTAAGATTAGTCATCTTAAATCAGTGACACGGTTAATACCAAATTACATTTATTCTATGCAATCTAAAGTCAATTTTCGTTTCCTATTCAATTCTAATTAATCTATTATGCTTTTTACGAGCAACGAAACCAAAAGTTAGGGTAAAATTTACTGGGCAATCTCGAATATCAAATTGAGGTACATATATTTAAATAATGTAATGTAACATTCTTCCTGGTCGAATTTTAACTGATATTACTGATAATTTAAAATTTGGCAGCTACTTATTTAATGGTCCATCAGAGGCTGGGAGATCTGTTACGGCCTCCTCAGAGAGAGAGAGAGAGACAAACATGTTACTAGCGATATGAAGAATTAAAAGCTATAATGAATCTAATCCGAAAGTATAAGAAAAAATTTGTTTGTAGCGGATTAATATTTTTAATGCTATATGTTTTTAAGAGCTATAGTGAACCAAGTCTCTGCTAATGTTATTTGTGAAGGGCCTACATGGATCAAGTCCATTAAATTCCAATTTAATATTGATATTTAAGTTAGTCGGGGGTCGTGGTAGGCTAGTGGTTAGGATGTTGGACGTCCAAGAGGAAGATTGCGTGTTCGATACCCGGCCCGCTGACGACCCATAATGCACACGTGCATGTAAAATCCGTGGACCCTGAAGTCCTGAGGCAATTCCGAGGGTACCGGAGGAATTTCTCTTCCCTTCACTCTTAGGTCAAAAAAGGAAAGTGGCGTGTTTGTGGAGGCGCCATCTGGTGTCATCCAAATGTATAATGAGATAAGTCGTACTTCGACCGTTATGGTGCTCATCTATAAACGGAAGGCGCTCCCCTACTGCCTTAAATGCTGATCGCTCTGCGAAGGGAAGCTTGGATACCCAAGTGGCATTTGAAACAACAAGTTAGTCGTCTCACCAAAACAATGAAAAGGAAAATTATTCTCCAAATCACTTTAGGATTCAAAACTATTACTTATGAACTTGATCTACTTCATCTTTGAACGCCATAGATTTTAATTTTTACTTTTGGTTGAATATTCATATCATTAGACGAAGCAACAATGGAAATTTGAAGCATTTATTTTGAAACGAACTCTATTTCCAAGCTTTCATTTAACTTACTCAAACATTAAATATATTAATGCTCAAAACGTTCTTAATTAAGTTTGATTCGAATTTGTGCAATCAGTTCATCAACCTTTCTAGGAGCCTCGGGGATACATTCTTCAGGCAAACAATTTCATTTATCTTTATGACAAGAGCTGCTTTGATTCATTTAGCGCGATGGCCTTATGGAAAGTTTTATCTCATTTGTGTTGTGATTCGTTTCCAAAACTTTTCATTCTGTGAATGTTTATGCTCAGAATTAGGCCTAATTCAATTTCATTTAAAAATCCTTGAATGACTTTTCTATTAATTATCTCACTTCTGAAAACTTTTAAGAACTACACTTTCCATTTATTAGAGTATAGTTTTTTTAAAAAGTAATGTATAAAAGTACTTTTTCATTTATAAAATTAATTTTTTACTTTTATTTCTCAGAATTCTGCATCTTGTTTCATTCACATTTCTTTAGTTATTTCGCCTTTTCCGTAAAAGCTCGACACAGTTTAGCAAATCCCTTGCTTCATGAAATGATAAACAATAAATCAAAAACAAGACTAGCATTACTTAAGAGCAAAAAACAAAAAAAAAATCACCTTACCTGCCTATGGCAAGTCTTTTGCCTTCCATACCGTGTTTCTGCTCCTGTCATGCGTAAAGTACTGCATAACTGGATTCCGCATCACAAGCACCCTGCAATTTTGAGCTATAGTATTTCAGCTTAAAAGAAGTAACATATATAATTCATTTTAAATGAATTATATAATTTTAATTTCCAAAATCGAATCAGTTTTACCAAAGCATGAGCAAATCTCGTGTAAGCTCGAACTCAATAGGTCCCGGGCTTTAATCCAGTCTTTGCAATCACTGCTTTGGGAAATAAAGCAGTGAGCTTGCTATTTTGGAACGTTGTGTAATCTTCATTAAGTTAACTGAGAGAAGTTTTCCTGGTTTCCTTCTATACAGTACGTAACTTCAAACCCGTTACCCGTAAAAGTCTTCCAGAAAAACAACTTTCTCATAAGTTGCTCTGCAGCGAAGAAACCGCGAAATAAGTGCTTCTATGGCAGTATAAATCGCGAAGGCTTGCAAAAATTAATCAAACCGTCAACACAGAGGAAATCTTTTAAATTTTCATCAAATTTTGCGCTAAATTTCCTACAGCAGCATTATCAGTTAATTGCATCCTGTTGTATTCTAACAGAACCAAATTTTACGCCAGTAATCATTACCCCGATCAAAGCAGAAAAGTTTCTGAATTGATATTGGTAAGAAAAATTGCATTTTTAGCCTACTTTTCCGTAAAATAAAAAAAAAGATATGAAAGAAGGCTTAATGTAATATCGTTAAAAATGAAGAAAAGTCGAAAATGAGTGAAGTAGTAAAGGTTGAAGAATAAAAAAATTGAAACTACCACTTTGAGATGAGGCAAATGTGTGTCAGTCTATCTGTCGGTCGGTGTGTCTGTCTGTCCACCTCTAGTAACTTTTGAGGGAATTGTGACATTCGAAAGATTTTTTCTTTTGCATTCGAAACATCTCGGTGAGGTGAGAAGCACCTCATTTCCATATTTTATATTTTGATTTGTGCAAGTTTTTGTTCAATTTTGAACAGTTCAAAAAATCTTAACATCAGCGCCTATGGGGAAATGTGAAGCAAAATATGTACCCGGGACATAAGATCGAAGTTCCTTTGAGCAAGCTTACTGGAAGGAGCTCTCGACGTGGACTATTTTTTAATTGAACAAATTTTGTTCAATTTCGAACAGTTCAAAAAAACTTAACGTTGTCTCCTAGAAGGAAATTTCATTTCTATATAAATACTGATCTAATGGACGGATTTGCTTGGAACAAACTTTATCGGAAAGACTTTACGACGTAGAACATGAACAGGTACCAAGTTCCTTCAGAACTAAATGAGCCTATTTTCCTATGAAATATTTTGATCTGGAATTTTAAGTATATTTCTGAATGAATAAATGAATAGATAAATGAGCTAAAGAATGAAGAGTAAATGAGTGACTGAATGAATAAATAATTGAGTGATTCATTAAATACATGAATAAGTGAATGAATGAATGAAAAAACGAATGAGTAACTGAATGAATAAATAATCGATTGAATCATTAAATACATGAATAAGTAAATGTATGAATGAAAAAATGAATGAGTGAATGAATATGTATTAACCATTGAAAAAAGCTCATTTGAAGCAATTAAGTACTAACTGAAATGAGAAATAGCTAAATTACGAATTTGATGTTGATGTATACTGGAAACTAGGTGCGTATAGTTCTAGATGGAACTTCTGGTTTATTTTCAAGTAAAACAGTAAGAGCTGAGATAGGAATAAATGGTTAGAACATTTTACTACCTTCATTCAACTTCAAATATATGAGTTCCTGGTACAAAAACCATAAATATTTTTATTCAGAAATAAAATATTTTCAATTCTTAAAGAGTCCAAAAATGAGTCGAGAAGTGTTCTCGAATTTTGCAGGGGGAAAAAAAGAACAATCAACTTAAAGGGAATATTTTAGTTTTTGTCTTGAAATTATATCTTTTAGTACTCTGCTGCTGAATTAATTTAGTGATATTCTTCCAAAGAAAATATTGAATTTAAATCGGATATTTTACATTTTGAATGGGATTCTCTTGAAAGAAATTTTGTTTTGTTTAAAATATTGCAGTACCTTTTCCCTATTTGAATTTTCCTAAAAATAGTTTTCCAAGATATTTCAAACATATGTGCTTTGGTTTTCGATCAATAAGTCTGACTACTTTATGTTCTGAAACATTTTGATCGTTTGTGTACTTAATTAATAAAATGTAGAAATTTAAAAATGATAAAGAGAAAATTTTTGGTAAAAGCTTAAAATACGTAGTATGTAATACAGAAAACATGAAACGAAATTATCAGCGTTTTAAAATGAAATCAAACAAAAAATTCTTTGTCAGTGCGTTGAAAAAAAACCCTGCATGATGAGGGTGCGTATACTCATGTGCGCGAGATAAAATCATGATTTATAAAGTCATGCTTTAAATTTTTAATTCAGACGATTTTTTAATACGAGAGTAATTTTAACATGCAACGGAAGGTGTGCTCAAAATGCGCAACACTATGAAGACACAGCAAATATTTTGTAAAAATCTCTTTAATCCCTCCACTTTTTGTTAAAGATATATTTCCGTTTTCTACTAGTAAATTAACCAACGACTGTTGACGTGTTCCCCCCACTGTGTTATTTTCAAAGCCCAAAAATTACGTGTTTAGACGCTCTACCGATTTAGTAAAAATAAATTCCATTTACCCTTTATTTACCGAGGCTACCAAAATATTTATCAATATGTTTACTTCATCCTGCAGTAGATAGATAAAATAAAACCACATAGTTTTCTAGAAATAGGCCCCTACCAAACTAACGCAATCCTTCCATTGTCTGCTAAAAGGAAAGTTTCAGTTTCATCGATATTGCACACGAAAGCGGTTAGTTTTCTACTACTTTGCCGATGCGTTATAGTCAAAGGAAAATTGCTTTAGATAGCTGTAATTTTCTCTGTTGCTGATTGGCCATTTTCCCTTTAAACGATATTTTAGAAGTTGTGCTCCATCGTGTTCCATTAATAACTCTAAATCTTGCTTGCTTTTGATTGAAAGTTGTATTAGAATGTTAGTATAATAGACAACAAAGAGTTTCATTGTGTTTTGATATGTGGTACAGATTATAATGTTATTAATAATATGTGTTTAATAAGAGACATTTGCAATTGATCGCATTAGTACAAGGTCGTCGTTGTAGTTTTGTTTATATCGGCAGTGTTCAGGTGAAAGTCACTTAAATTCAAAACTCTAGTTTTAAGGCATGTTCACTTCAAACTTTCGAATCATTGAAAAATGGTAAAAATAATTTTAAAGAATCTTAACTAATGCAGTAAGTTTACAGATGAAACTTTTGAATTGTATAATGGTTCGAATCTTGAAATAACCAATTATGAATTCTGTATCACTGCAGTAGCCCGTCGCATTGTTTTTGTACCCTTGGAGAGTTTTTCCAGAACGCCGACAATGGGCTATTAATAAAAATGTTCAAAAAATGTTCGGAAAACTATATTATATCTTTGTGAAAAAGGCAGCAGGTTGGCGTAGTGGTAAGGCACTGGCCTCGTTCGCAGGATCAAACCCAGTCCGCAGGATAAAATCTGGCCCAAGTCAGTGGATTTCCAATATGCAGAAAATCATCAGCGCCCATGTCGTATGATAATGTGGCATGTTAAGGATCCCTTGAGTATCCGTTTGGCTTGGATACTCTCGGCTAAGTTAAATTCCTAGTGCAGTTTCGCATCAATTAGAGCTCAGGTGCCGCCATCTAGAGGCACTGAGCGTCGAAATTCTCAAGTGGTAATGGCATCCGCCGATATTAGTGCTACTTGAAAGACTGGATGCCGGTTTCCGGGGAATGCAGTAAGTCTGCAAAGGTTAGTGACCATACGCAGCCCGGTTAGAAAGATCTTTGTAAGACGATATTAACTCTTTGAAAAAAGTTGTTGATGGCACTAGTACAATGTCGCCATCGTAATGGTGTTTATGTTTTGTCGATAGTGCATGTTTAGAGAACTAACATTTTAAACTTTTATCATTAGATTTTCTAAAAAAGACAAAACATTAATACTAATTTGTAAAACCGAACTCACCTTTATAATATCAGAAAATCGTCATCTAATTTGCTTTTTATTTTCCTTCTACGTCGTGTTCCGCTGCATCGAATCACTGGCGGGAATCGAAATCAAACAATGCACATATTAATATGAGTTTCGAGTTAAATACACACCTGAATTTTAGAAACGACTTCTCGAAGAAAAAAAATGCGTCTGTACTCCGAGAAATACAGTACACGTTTTCTCATTCATTTGCGACTGTGTAAAAAATAAAGTTTCTCCCGGTCCCACTTTCCTGCATTTCTCATCGGGAAATAAACATTAATCACGCTCGTTTTTGTTAAAATGCTGTTAGACTTTCAAAGACGTTAATTTATGAATATTGAATCGATTATCGATCTCCTTGAGAATATTTTCCTCCTGCTTTTCACTGCTACAAGCTGTTGCCGTTGTTTCAAAAAATTGTGCAAAATATGTTAATTAATCAAATAAAAGTGCCGAAAAAAGTCGTAGGAAACATTGAGAACTTTATATAGTCCTTCAGGTTTTTAACGAAAATTTTTATAGTATGTTTGTTAAGCATACAAAGTATATTAAGAAACATACTATATATTAGTACACAAAGTGTCTTCGTACACGCTTCAGCTATTTTTTTTCCATCTTTACTTTGTCTAAGTAACATTGCAACCGGGCCTAAGAACAAATTAAAAGCAACTTAAGAAGTTTATTGGTAAACAGTTTATAATGTACAAGCTAAATGTGCATTCATTGACGAAAGTAAAATAAAATAAACGAAGTAAACGTGTAAATAATAATAGGAATCAAAGTAATCGTGTTATTTGAAAAATGAAATTGAGACTCATTGATGATAAAAATTAAAAACTTACTCAAATATAAATGATAATAAGACTCAATGTAATCGTGTTATTTAAAAAATAGAATTGAGACTCACTGATGAAAAAATTAAAAACTCACTTGGCGTGACTTGAAAGAATTTAATAAACGTGTGAATCCCGAAAAAGGGAAAAGAGACTAAGCGTTCCGATATAAAAAAATGATATGACACACAGCGTAGTAAAGAAAATAAAAAAAATAAAATAATTTAAAAGTTGATTTATTTAAACGTGTGATGAGTCATGAAAATTTTTGTTGAAATAAGTTAAGAAAATCGTTAAAAAGGATACAAAAATATAGCTGGAAACAATGGAAAACTACGAGAAGCACAGAAATATAAAACTCAAAAACCTGCTTGCGAAATGTTAAATAAATTATAAACACGTTACGATCCCTGGTCAAACAAATATAAACATGCTGAAACCGCTAAGCAACTTGGAAAGAAAAAATAATTTCATATAGAACAGTTAAAAACGGAACATAAATCCTGACAGATTTTAAAACACACTCTTCGAATAGAAAAGGAACGAAGCATACGTAAAAAATATAACCTAATGTAGTAACTGAAATGTATGTTACACCTTAGTACTTCAACGACAGTTGCAGTGTAGGATGTACAATTGCTATGGGGAGGGGATGGGGCGGGGGGTGCATGCTTTGAATGTAGCACAGCGTGTTTCAAAAAACCTCCGTACAAATTAAAAATTTTACTTAAAAAATTAATAGCCCTTATGATACTCAAAAGGATAAATTAATTTTCCCCCAAGGTTACCTTAAAGTCCAAATTTTAAAAATACTTAATTTATTTCTTAAAAATAGTACACACAGAATAATTATGTACTAAAGTATCGTTAACATATAAGCAGGGGATGAGAAAATAATTGAAAATCTGCTTTTGTACAGATAAAATAACTAAATAAACGTGCATGTAATGTTGAACGATCAAGCTAGCATAAAGATGCAACGTAAAGTTTTTCACAGTGGGAGTGATGTTTCGACAGATTTAAAACCAATCTGCGCCTTTTGTTTTGAATAACTTCTGAAAAATAACCACACAAACTTGATTTAAAATTCATTCAGCTTTATTTTTTGACATAAAAAATTCTCAAGGGGATTTTTTATGTCAAAAAATAAAGAAGAACCTCAAGGGGTTCCTTGACTGCAACTGTAATACATAAGCAGCGGAGTAATAATTTATAATTAAAGCTTTGGCTTCGACTAAGTCTACATGGAGTGGAAAACTCCTTCAGTGCATAAGCGTCATAAATTTTCTTTATGCGATACATAATGAAATAAATGACTAGTAAAAGGAAACAAAAAGCCGAACATTTGGATAAAAACTACTTAACATTCCCGTAGATATTGCATACGGTGAAAGAGTTCATTAAACTTCGAATTCGGGAAGTTACCAGGTGAAATATCATCGCCATTTTGATGAGCAAAGTTAAAGTCAAACTGCAAGATGCTTAAAAGTTTTTAATTTTCTGCAATGGAAGAAAAAAGATCGGTTGATGTTAAAAAGAATTAGGTATGAAACATATTAATGATCATTATCAGATTGTTCGAAAAAAAAATTACTCTCAGTTAGGAAATTATTTTTTAAAAAATTGAGTGAATTAAAGAAAGCGCTTATTTACTTTTAAATAAAATTTTACATTTCGTTTCACCAAAAATAATAGAGTTAGGCGGAATAATGTTCTGCTCTAAGAAAAGAAAACGTTGCTTTTCAAAATATTACTATTTAAAAAGAAAGCGAAGGTTATTTAATTAAAATGTTGATTAGAGAAAAGGACGGCTTTTTGTTTTGTTAGGAAGCATTTTTATTTCGGAAAAAATATTTACAAAATAAAGCCATTTTTATTATTTTGAAGAATTTATCAGATTTAAGTTTCTAAGGGGTAAAATCATTTAAGAACAACCAAATAAAAATAAAAATCAACGTAAAGTTAAGTACAAAAGTTGCAATAATTGCAGACACGTGTTTTGAGGTTACAAGGAATCGCTTTTTCAATACAAAGAGTGGGCTCCTAGAAGGAAAGCATCCAACTGAAGCAAAGAGGCCAACAGAAACACAGCTTAAATAGCAAAAGCAGAGGATTACCCTGTGACCAATGAGAATAAAGGAAACATAAGAAAGGAACCAATGAGAAAACACCTAAAACGATCCCACCTTCAGCAGAAAAGTTCCGAAATTTCATGAATAATGTTTTTCCGATGACCATTTTGTTTTTAAACTTGGATGTGATTTAAAACTAAATGTATTAATTCTTTTACTTTTTTTTGGCAAAACAATCATGTTTTTCTTTTCTTTTGAACGTATCATGTTTTTTTTTTCCTTTGGACGAAATAGTTTACAACCGAATCCATTACTATGTAGTATGTACTGAAGAATGTCGCCCTGAGGATTCAAAGTATAGTTACATTAATTAAAGCAATTAAAATGAACTGTTTAGTGTGTGTATTTTTAGATTTTTAAAAAGATAATAAAATGTATCTTCAACATTGAAGTTTCAATTAATTGGCAATAATTTCCCTTATTTGTAAGCAGCGATTTAAATCCCGGTTTTTAATATCAAAAAATTGCGCAAAAGAACAAATTTGACAAACTCGTGAAGCCTTAAAAAGTTTAATTTTATTTAAATTATTCATAAATTAAACGATCTCATACTATGTAATTAAAGATTAACAATTTAAAAAAAAGACAATTTCAACAAAACTATATGCATATATTTTTTCAGATATTTCATCAACTAAAAAAGAATTCATAATTCCGACAGCGAAAGAGACTAATGAGCAACAAAATGGCGATACATTAGACGGGATTTACTAGCTCCTCGTTTATCGATCGTTCCCTCAGAAAGTGAGAAGCCCACGTCACGGGGAAAATCCGCTAATCCTCAGAAACCGGGAAAGGGTGTTGCTATTCTTTTAGGAATGGAAAAGGCCGGAAGCATCACATCGCGAATTTCAATGAAGTTTCTCTGTGCTTTTGGCAAAAACCTCAACGCAAACGTGCCAACGGAATCTTGTAGTCGTGGTGACATTTGCTGAGACATTAAGTTTATTCCAGAATGCCCTCAACTTTGTATTTATTCTTCCTTTTTTTTTGAACCTTTAAACACACTCATGTTTTCGAGTTTTCCCGTTTTTTAAAAAACCTGATCACGTTCTGTACGATGTGAGTAAATTCTCGACAATCGTGCAATCGACAGTTCATTATTAATGAATATTGATTGTAAAACCTTAAAAATTTGTAGTACTGGTGGCGCCGTTGACCTATTTTTGCTAAAAAATGTCAATATTTACGACATTTGTGTCTCAAGTGAAAATTGATAGATACATGGAAATTACATACATTATTTGACTTGTGTTTTTCTGCAAAATGCGCTGAATTCAATTATTTGTAAAAAGAAAAAAGCACAGTTAGTGTATTTTATTAACGCTTTGGCCTTAATTGAAATAGAGTTTGAGGAAGTTGGAGATGTTGAGGATGTATTCCTTCCACTCTATGGGGCACACACAGATGATATTTCTTCATTATTTGATTGCTTGTTTAAGGCAATGTAAATTTTATTTAGCATGTAGGAAAGAGGCAGGGAGCTGTGCACACCATTATAAAAAAAAATAAAACGGTCCGACTCCTCCATTTAATCCTGATGACGTGGTTGACAAATAAGTACCCGAGAACACGTGGCTTCTCACTAAAGCTGTTGCCAAGTTCAGTGAATGATGTTTCTGTGTGAAACTTCTATTTGGTCTCCTTGTAAAATAAGAAGCTGTACCTTCCATAATGTTTTTTATTTAATCTAGAAAATCATATTTATAATTTACGACTCTTCCTTAACATCTACATGTGTAAAATTTAAATGTTTGTCAATGATGATTTGACCACTATCTTACGTGATCGGGGTTGACGACGATATTACTAAGATCGCAGAGCAGACCCAAATGTAGTTGAGAAGACTTCAGAAGATCTTAGCTCTGTGCTTATTGATATAAGAAATGATTGAGCTGTTGGGTATATGTGTACATTAGCTTCCGGAAGTTAAATACGAGTCCACTGGAAAGAACTATGAAAAATTACATTGCTAGTTTTTATAAATAAGTTTGTTAACTAAAAATTTATAAATTATTATTCTTTTTGTTACTCAACATTTTGCGCTCTAGCCTTGAAGACGAAATATTTCTGATCGAGCATCACAGTCGTTACGTCAAATCCCATTCATTGAGTTTTCTGATCAAATTGTTCTTAGTTTTCTCCTACGCAAAGGATGGCGAACCTAGATTAGTGTGCTATTTAAATCGATTAGTGCTATTTATTATTTTCAAGTGTCCAGGTAGTTGAAATCGTAACTTACTTATTTTGATAAACGATCTCAGGAAGTTTGAGGATTACGAGTTGTTTGAATTGCTGAAATGCTGCAAACAACATTTGTGTGAAAACGTTTCTCTGAAGATAAACAAAGTGTACATGAAGAAGGTGTACATAAAAAGAGAAACATGTTACTGTTGTCAGTATTAGTATTAGTATGTAGGAATTATTCGATTCTTTCTCTTTTTTTTGACGCTTTTTTCAGGCAAATACAAGTATTCACACATTTAAAGCAAAAAACTCAAACGTAGAAAAGTGAAAAGCAGTTTGTAATTTTTCTTTAAAATAATCATTTTTTAAGATCATTCATTTTCGCCAAGTGAACGCTAGTCTTGGAAGACCCCCCCCCCCCTTTTCTTTTCTTGTTGTTTTTAGTGAATAGGGGTGAATAAAAGTAATTTTATATAAACCCGTGGGGGGTGCCCCCGAAATCCTTGTTTTGTGTCATCCACTGGCACGCTTGCCATAGGTTGGCAATCTCTGTCATATGCAATAAACAAATGCAGGGCAGCCGGCGTTAAAAGTTTACGAGGAACTCAGGAAATTCTCCAGGATTTTCCTTGTAATTTTACCCCTACCATTTTTTTGCCAATGTAAAGTTTTAGTATATTATTCCTAAAATTCTATTCTTGACGATTGGGAAAGGGGGGGGGGATGGGCAATTGACCGCATTCCCCACCCCTGTATCCACACCTCAGAAATGATGATATAAGTAGAACTATCATGATTTATGCTAAGTTAGTAAATAATCCAACTGAATAATACCGTCGAATCTTTATTTCATCACATTGAAGGTTTCCCATAAACCTCCATGGTTTTTTTCTATTCCATCAAGTTTTTATTTGCTACCTATCCATCTTTCTTCCTATAAATAACCCGTGACGTCTATCGAAGCAATGGCTTCTTTTTATGGGAGCAATCACATCTCCATCTTGACAAATAGGTCTGACATGTGACAAAGTGTTTATCAGCTCCAGAAATGGTGCAGCGACTGGATATAATCGAGTGCTTGTCTTTTTTTTGCGCCGAGATTGCATCAAGAAATTGTTGTTTCGCGATCAATGATTTTCATGTTTTTACGGGTGAAATCTATTGTCTTGAGATAAATTTATTATCTATTAGAATTAAGCATTTACTTCGTCGCAGTAATGTTTTATACAGTATTTGTGCAAGCTAATGCAAGTTTCAGGTGTGGCTATAAACGCCGCAGTGTTTTTTTTTATTTGTACAGAATATTTAAATTAGAGTTCGTCAATTGATCGAAATTTGATTCATTAACTTTTTCAATTTCAGATTCGAACGTTTAAATAACTTTTAGACATTTTACTTTTCCTTTTTGAAAACAGTTTGGTCTGTTTAAATATTTCAATCAGCTATAATCTCTCCTCAATGCGACGGATTAACCACTGAGTTAGTTATTACATTTAATGCATTTGTTACACATATTATATATAAAATTAATCTTTTTGCACTTCTTGTCCTGTAAAGGAAATAGAAGGAAAAATTTTCCTGCCACACTATTATTATTGAATAAATTAGAAATGCAAACACTCACTATCAATCTAATCATGAGTTCAAAACGCTAATGCAAATGAACAAACTTACGAAATACGTTGATTCAAAGCTAAATCACGTGTCACAGTTTACTTAATATCTCACTTTATATTATATTAGACATTCTTAGCTTCAAATTGTACTTTTTGTTTGACATATTGTACATGACAAACAATCTGAATGACTTATCATGTATATAATAGAAATAGATTGACTGATACCTTAAGATTAATTCTATTTTTCTTTAACATTCATTTAATAGATTACGTTTTTTCTCGTTCATGTTTCTCTTCTTTTGTTCTTGATAGTATTGTACAAATATCGTAAATTGTAGAGGTAAGGAGTAGACGAATACAGACTCGAAAAAAAAAAAAAAAAAAGCCTCCAAATTTACGTCGGAAGTAGGAGGAAAAAATTAACTATTTCCAAAATCTTTTTATTGATAACACTAAAACTCATCAACAGCTACTAATCAAAAAAAAAAAAAGAAGAAAGAAAAGGAAAAAAAGTAAGAAAATTGGTTGACAAACATAAGAGAAAATTGTACTTAACTGTTTTGTTTTTGCCTATTTATGTATTGATTCTCAACTCTTTCTTTTCAGCCAGTTTTTTGTAAAGGTATTCGGTTTAAAAGTTGTGAAGTTATTTCATTATCTATTTGCGCATACTCTTCTGTTTAATATAAAGTAATGGACACGTGTGCCACACAACTTTCTTTCGTTGACCCTTCTTGCAGGCACTTCTATATCATTCTTGCATGTCCTTATTGTAGAAAAATTTACATAAACCGTATTTGAGTTAACTTTCAATTACCTTTCAATTTTAGTTATTAAAGGCTACTTCTAAGGTACTACTCTGTCTTGCAATGATGTTTTGCCAAATCGGATTGCGTGAAACAGCATTACTTTCGTTGTCTTCTCCATTGCATTTGTTCCTACTAATAATTTGATTATAATGAAAAACGTTTATCAATAACATATTATTGATAACGTTTAAGATTAACTTATGATGCAAAATATTCGTGTTAAGATGTTTCAGAGTAGAGAAAAATCTTGGATTAAACTGAAATGACTTCTTAACAGTAACTTAGGTCTTCGAGGATGACGACAAAACTGAAAATCTTATTTTATTATATAAACCAATTTTTACGTTCTTTGCTTTGCTTTATCTGGACCGCGTAAATGATTTTATTTTTATTTTGCATAAAATGTCGTTTTTATAAGAATTATAATCCATTTGCCATTATACTAATATTTAGTTACCATTTTAATAATACTAACATGTCTTTCTGATGCAATTTACCACAAATGTTTACTGCTGAAGCACCAAGTAATTCATTATCTACTTCGTATGCTAATTGAAGTACGTTTTATATTTTTGTCACTTTGCTGAACTGTCCTAAGCAATAAAATTAAAGTCCATTACTGGATTTACGCAACATTGCATTTCAAGATCACCTGAAGTAACTTTAAAATTTCCTTGGCATTATGAAGCTCCTTACTTATTAAGTAACAGCATACTTGACAAATCATGACAAAATATAGTTATTATTACATGCACGTTTTTGATAATAAATTAAAATACATATTCAAACTTATGTTGTTGCCATCAATCATATACATAAACACTTCCCAATGTAGTTTTTTCCATATGACTTTTGTTTCATTTTTTTAAACATTGTTACACGCATGTTCTTTGAATCTTTTGTCTTGAGATAAATGGCTTTTGGGTTTTGTTATGTTACTCATTTATGGGGGGGGGGGGGCAGGCTTCAGTTATCGCGTGAGGGATCAAAACTAATCCAGACTTTCGCAAACTTTTCCAAGCCATGGTACCCTTAGGCGAGTAAGAGTTTTCTCACTGCACCCTAGTTATATAATATCTATCGTGATATACACAGTGTGTCAAAGAATTTTTAAGACTTGGTTTCATAAAATCAAATAAAAGCTAGTAATTATATTTTTTAAGCATTTTTATTCAAAATAAGCTCTTTCGGCTTCAATACATTTGTTGCAGTGATTTAACAACGATTCGAATGCCTGTTCCAGCTCACATTGTGGGACTGCCTCCAAAGCTCACGTCGTAGCTGTTTGTACGCAGTGTGTCAAAGAATTTCTAAAACAACAGCTGGAATTAAGCTTACAGTGTCGCTATCTGTTATCGAGCTTTCGTGAAACTCCTTAAATATCAGCTGATCGAATTCCAAAACCTCACTTCATTTTTTTACTATTATTTTTACTTCGATGGCATGGACACTATACAAACAGCTTCGACGTGAGCTTCGGAGGTAGTCCCACAATGTGAGCTGAACGGGCATTCGAATCGTTGTTAAACCGCTGTAACAAATATATTGAAATCGAAGGAGCTTATTTTGAATAAAAATACTTTAAAAAATATAATTACTAGTGTTTATTTTATTTAATAAACCTAGTTTTAAAAAATTCTTTGACGCACTGTGTATGTATAACAAGAGAAAAAATCACGAATGTATGGTACGAAGAAAGGAATAAGGATTATAACAGATATTTAAAATTCACGTAAGTAGTTTAATTAAAAACCAACGCTGCTTTTTGTTTGCTTAGGAGCCCAGACGATTTGATATCTCAAGCGTTGAGCTGCTCCTCTCAATTCTCGCTTTGGCACCTAAAGGTGCCGCGGTACTTTGTTTGTGAACGACTGAACAAAACGTTTACAATAGAAGATTGGAACATTCCAACTTTGGACAAAGTACCGTTTAACTCAGGTGAAGAAGGCATTGTTCGTATTCAAACATTTAATAATAACTAGTGAAAGGTAATATACCTTTAAAATTGTTTACCAGTCTATATACAAGTGCATTGAAATTGATCTATGAAGACTCAAAACTATTGCTTGAAAACGAAACTTTTGAGATTCGAGGGTAGGGGAAAGCTGTTAAAAACATTGTCCTGGTAAGTACAAATACAAAGGTAACTCCCCAGGTCGGAGGATCGAGCCTGTCATTTTCAAAATGCAGAAAATCGTCTTCGCTCATATCGTACGATGATTCGGCTGGTAAAAGATCCCTTGACATTTGACTTGGATACTCTCGGCTAAATTGAATTCGTTGGGCAATTTCGCATCAACAGAGTCCGGGTGTTCGATGTTTCATGTAGAGAAACCGGACGTCAAAGCTCTCATCCGACGATGGTACCACACTCATTGTGGTGCCACTGAAAGAGATGGTACCCATCTCTCGGGAACGCACTAGGTCTGCAATTGGCAGAAGCCAACAGCAGCTTAGAAAAAAAAAAAGTTCCACTTTAAAGTATTTAGCTAACTTACAAAAATGCTGTTTGTGCTCTCATTGTGTTAGTAATCTCTGAACTTGTTTTATCTTCCTTCCAGGGACTTTCTTAGCTGCCTTAACCGTGCTCTGTGGCTGCCCGACGGAGTACGACGACAAGTGCACGGCCTTCCTCTACAACGTCCTTGCCTCACTCCTGCAACTGCTCACCGCGCTCATCGTCGTCGGATGGGTGTGGAGCATCATGTGGGGGATCACTTTCGTCAGCATCAGCAGTGAGTATTCCTCCCTCATTCTCTACCATCATCCAGATAATAATATTGTAACATTCCTGGCCAGAGCGTTTTTGCAGATGAATAACGGCAGCACAACCGATGTCTGCCGTTAATCATCTGCGGTTGGGAAATCTAGTTTGATTTGACTCTTGAGGAAAGGAGTTTAAATTTTTAAATTCTTTGGTAAAGAAATGAGCCCAGAAATTGTTTCTTTTTATACAGGGCGTAATATAAAAAAATGAAAACTTACAGAAATACCTTGTGTCACTGTAAACTGAACGGGTACTTTGAAATACTTAAAACAAAGACAGCTACAGTTTTTTTCTTTTCGTCATCTTTCTCCTTTCTTTATTTCTTTTATTTATTTATTGTTATTATTTTTTCATTTCTTTTTCATTGACCTGATAATTAAAATTAGCTGAAGTTTTATTGTATTAACTTATAGAACAAAATGTTTAATTTCTATAAATTTATCGCATTTAATAAATATACCAGATTTACAAAACTATAAATTTTCCTTTGTGCATATAATAACAAATGTATTATTTAACTTGTTTTAAATAGAGAGTTATAATGTTAACTTCGTTGATTAGAGTCATCTCGAAAATTAAAATAGTGTATTTTGCAATAAATAAATAAATAGGATAACAATTTGAGCAAACGTAAACGAAACTTTAAAAAAAAAAAAAAAAAAGAGAAAAGAAAACAGTGGAGAATACTAAGGTGATGGTTCGGTTTTTAAGCAGCCGTCACTCGCCATCTTCCCGTGTCAGGCCTCTCTGGCGTAATACATTTGCTTCTTGCGCCTGCTTCAGACATCGAAACGATGGATGTCTTGAGCTTGAGCATGTGACATAAGGGTTGGCTCTGCCTTTGAAATTGAGTGTAACTTTTGTTCGATCTCAATGGCACGGGCTTAAAAAGCCAACGCGCTTGAAAACGAAGCACTACGAGCGCTTAAAGTAACGTCATCCAAAAGGAAAAACAGAAATTTAAAACTGTCTCTCAGTCCAGTATCAGAATACGATTTTCCTCTTTGAGCTATGTACAGCATAGAAAGTAATATTAATAATGATGATGGCGATAATAATAATAATATGCTACAACTAGTAATAAAGATGATAGTGAGGAGAAGGGCGTTAATTGCGATAATAATACCAATAATAGCAATGAAATAATGATGACAACAACGAAAATAATAGCGGCAATAGTATGCTGTTATTTACGATAATAATACCAATAATAGCAATAAAATAATGATGGCAACAGCGATAGTAATAACTGCAATAGTATTCAAAATATTAGCAATAGTAATCTAGTCACCTATTGTGCAAGGTTATGACATTATGTACGGCACTTAAACTTCATGTTTGAAAAAAATGTGTGCAAACATTCATTACAATAACGTATTTAGAAGTAATAAAAGAATAAGTTGCAGCAACTACTTTTTAAAAAGAAGCATATGAAATGAATGAGCATACAGTTTAAAAGAACTGTTCTTAAACTTTTTTCTGACGTGTAGTATTAAATTTTGTTTTAAAATTGCGTAATTATGCTGCACATAAAAAATAAAATGACGCTACTAGTGTCCTTATAAATGAAGTGTCATGCAACTCAAACATCCAGTCACTTAAGCTTCAGATTTCAAAATTAAGTTAATAAATGAATATTAAGAATTATTACTTAACAGTACATGTGATTTAATAGTATTATCGAGCTAATAGAAAAAAATAAACTACGTAACGTATGCATAAATATTACTTTTTTTTGTAGCAAAAGGGGGCGGTAGTAAACCTACGTTACAAGGAAGTAAATTTAAAAGTCTCGGAAACATAAGAGTTTTATAGCCGATGAGTTGACACACGTTTTTGCTTAGGATACCGCAAAAAAAATAATCAGTGAAAGTAATTAAGAGCAGTGTAGCAAAGAGTCATGCCTTATTCAGGAAACGATTTTAGCAAAAGCTCGGAAAGAAATCTCATCAATAACTAAAATCAATCTTGCTGAACGGTGTGGCAGCAAATCTTATGGGACGAAGGAGAAATAAGAATTATGTTCAACTTCCAAACTGATGCTTATAGATAACTGTTGAAAGCAACGATGCTCTGAAATTATTGCCACTTAGAAATGTCCTCCTCCAATTGCACGTAGGTGAACATTGATTATTTTCGTCGAATAATGTTACACAATAAAACTTAGATTTATCGTTTTATAGGGATTGTTAAAAGGAGTTTCCACCACTTTTGTATTTTTTTACTATAACCCATTTTTTTCATTCGGAAAAAAAAAAAAAAAAAAAAACATCCTCCGAAATTTCCGATAATTTTAGAGAATCTTCCAAAATTTAAAAAATAAAAAGAAAATCGGATTGTTGAAAATTTATTATTTGTACGATTTTTTTCACGAATAATATCTTGCATTTCTTTCTACTTTAAAAAAACAAAAAAACTTAGAATAATCAGGGGTCGATTCAGCATTTTTAATAGGGTCCAGTTTTTGTGAATTTTAAAAAGGTTTTTGTGAATTTTAGAAAGAATTTTGTGAATTTTGAAAATATTTTTGTGAAAAATCAAATAATTTTGTGAGAATTCAAAATTTAAACATACAGCGATAATTTTTTTAGAATTTTTCCGCTTATTTAATTGTAATTCTGCAAAAGTAAGATTTGGTAGCTCGGAATTTTGTGAAGGGTCCGCTTTGATGAACTGGAATTTTGTGAAGGATCCGTTTTGATTAATTGGAATTTCTTGAAGGGTCCATTTTGATTAATTGAAATTTTTTGAAGGGTCCGTTTTGATTAATTGGAATTTTGTGAAGGGTACGTTTTGATTAATTGGAATTTTGTGAAAGATCCTGAAAACGGACCTGAATTTCCTATGGCGCGACCCCTGATAATGCTTCAGGAAAATACACTTCTTCTATTAATATTTCAGATCTTTTATTTAAATAATTGATTTTTTTATAGCTTATTTGCGTATTTATTTTTTCCAAAATTTTTTTGTGTGAAGTTCAGAATTTTTTTTACTGAGAATCACCCATGAATAACTTGTTTTGTACTATACAAAGTTTTCAGAACCCTATAAAAATCACACATTGAAATGTGTTCTTTTATAACTAAAAGAACAAATACAAAAAGTAATACATACAGGGAAAAAGTAGATTGCTTTAGAGAGGACCTTGAAGGGGGAGGGGTCCAAAATGAATGATCATTGACCGTAATTGGGAAGAAAAACTTGTTCTTCTCTGAAAACCTTACGGATAGTCAATTAATATAAGTTTCAGATTTTGAGCCAAGTCTGAAGCACATGAACAAGAGTCAGATTCAGAAATATCAAATGTTCTGAAGTAAGATTCCTGTGCAAAACTGGGTTATTTCGAAATAACTATAGAACATTTTCTCATCGGGATTGTAGAGTTTGAAGTAATCTCTAAAATATTCATATTGACACTTGGAGGTTTTGGATAGAAATAGGCTTGATCAAAAACTTTCAAGAGTTATTAATTTAACAAAAAAAAAAAAAAAAAGGAAAATAAAAGTGATTGTTTACTAAGATTACATAATAAAACACGCAATCTAAAACTTCTTTTGTGCTACGTCCAATTAAAGACAATGCAAGTGACTGAAATTATAACAAGTACGCTTTATATATATAAAAAAAAGACTGGATTATAATTATCGGTGCGCATCACAAATTAGCTGTGAGAAAAAGGTTCCACATAGACACACTTATTTAGATGAAAAATTAAAACAAATACTATTCAACTATTTAAATAAGTTGCTTTAATAATTTAATTTAATTTTTTAATTTTATTTTTACAAATCATGTTTAAGTAGCTATCAAAAGGATTCTTTGTATATAAATGTGCCATTGCTAAAATTACCTGGTATCAGTTCTAACATTCATCAGTTTAATCAGTTTTTTTAACACACATCACCTAATGTTAAACATCATCATTCGATCTTATTTATTAGCTAACATTGCATATAGTGCCCAGGCTGTTATGCCACGTAGTTCAGATAAGAACATAATCAACTCAATTCAAGAGATGATACTAGTTTTAAAATCACGCAGTATCATTATTTAACTGGAAACATTAAAAGTGAGTAGTATATACTGTTTATTTTTGTAAGCCGGAAACTTTCCTTCGGTTTACGCATGCGTCAGCACTGCATCAATTTCATCGAAATAGGGGTAATAGAAGAAATAAGGATGAGGATATTTTTACTTCCTGCGAAGAATAACAAACTAGCTGCGTTCTTTTTCTCTTCTTTTATGCAGGGTTCGTTGATTTAAATCACGATTTAAATCAAGTGATTTAAAAAAAAAAAATCATTGATTTAAATCAAGTGATTTTTTTTTCAAAAAAATCATTGATATTACAATATTTGAAAGTGTTGTAAAAATGAAATATGTTGCAATTACAACCTCTGTTTTAAACAAAACTTCCTAGGTCCATCTGTCTGTGTGCATAACATATTTCATAAGTTTAGAACTAATTACTATTTTTTTTAATTTTGCAATATTACTCTTATTCTTCATGCATCTTAACAGCAAAGCATAATTCATTCAATCATTCAAATTATAATTCATAATAATCATGCACCATTCTGTTTTTTTTATCTTAAAAATATTATTTTAGATCAATTTATAATAAATACCACACAATAAATAACTCAGAATTATAGTGTTTATAACAGCAATTGTTGGAATTCAGAATATGGATCTTTAAAGTTTCACCCATGTCCCCTGATAGCTTAAGGATTTTTTCCTTCTAAAATATTTTTTATCATAGAAGTTTTCAATAGAGATATTTGATTAAAACAAAAAGTTTCAGTTTTTAGTAATGGAGTGAGCATATGATTTTACTAAATGGGTAAAAATATTTCAGGCGCTTTCATTTATAAAATAGTAAAATGATTAAAGTACACTCAATGTAAAAATTAAGTACACACAATTGCCACTTTTTTTTCAGCTTTCAACAGCAAAATAATTCAGATTCAATTTGTTCATTTTCTCTGTACCTATGAGTGTACTATTTTTCCTGGTAGGGTTAAGTTTCATTTCAGTCATGCATTTGTATTAAAATTTGTTTATCATTATTATTATTAAAATATATTTATTGCTGTGAAAGTAGCTTAAAGTGTGTTTTTGCAATTGAATAACATGCCATTTTGTTTCTATGAATGTAACATAATCAATATCCAAAATATGTAATGTCTTTTTTTAAAAAATAAAAAAAATCCGATTTAAATTTAAAAAAATCACGAACCCTGCTTTTATGCTAAATATTCAAATGAGAAGTGGAATAATTCAACGTCGAGAAAAATAAAAAAAATATTTGGCTAAAATAAAACTTCTAACACTGTGGTCTCAGCGTATCACCCCTTCGACAAATTGAATCGTTCCCGACTGGTGGTCGCGGCTTTCGAGAACAAACAGTAAGTTTTAACTTATAATAGAAAAAAGAAGACGCAACCCCACTTGCGTTGCAGAATAAATCCTGAACATACAGAATAATTCAACATTAGCAGAAATGCACATAAATTGCATAAAATATTAATTTTCTTGTAAAAAATAGGAAATGCTTTGGAGTTCTTAGAAACTACATTCCGTTTTACACATTTTCGGGAAAAGGAAAGCATGTTTAGTTTCGGTTATAGCATAACAGTTAACTTAAACCAGAAAACAATAAATTAATGCTAGTAGTATGCGTGAAGGTTTAATTTCCGAGTTTTAAAGTGGCTAATAAAAATCATAGCTTAAAATTATATTAATATGCTTTCGCAATGTGCTCCTATAAGATAGTTCATGTCAAATTTTTATGCAGAGATCTCTACAATCTCACTAGCTTAAGAAAATCTTAAGAAAAAGATCAATTGTTGCTCCAAAGCAGCTATTCTAGTCGATTCCGTAGCAGCAATACAAGCTGTAACCATAAACCATGACACAGAAACTCAGGTCATCACAGAAATTAGACAAACCTTAAACTTTCTTTTTAAATGTAACAAAATAATCACTTTTCAATGACTTCCTTCACACGCTGGAGTCGAAGGCAACAAAAAGGCAGATTCACTGGCCAAGAAAGGAACACTTGAGCCGCAGGACAATAAACCAATTCCTCCAAAGACAGTTAAAAAGCATATTTTTGAGAAAATAAAGAATGCCCTTAAATCTGACCAGCCTACCAAATCAATAGGTAAACCCTGGGCTAACATCCAAGACATTTGGGAAATGCCTTGCCAGAAACCCCGTAAAGAGGCTGTGGCAACTTTTAGATTGAAAACTGGCCATGATTGCACGGCAGAACATCTTAATAAAATGGGCCTCCTTCCATCCAGTGCATGTTAAATATCAAACTCAGGCATCATGAACGCAGATCATCTTCTCACATGCCCAGATATGGATAAAGAGTCTCAAAAACGTGGCAAACTTAGCAAACTGTATTGGAATGCCAGAACTATCATGAACTCTTCGTAAGGACTACTTCTCCCATGTTCCTTTTCATACTTACTGTTTCTTTTCTTTGTTAATTTGTTCTTGTTCTCCTTTTATTCCTTTTTGCAATATGGTTTTTTTTCCTTGCTGGTATGTGATACCTGAGCTGGATATCATGGTGGCTGGACATGGATTGATCCTTCCAATAAAGCTATATGTAACAACAACAGTTTAATATACAATTTAAAAAAAAAATAACACTCACAAAATTTATTATTGATAGATGATTGATCTCAACGGCTTCATAGGGAAAGCTTAAATATTTTTATTTCTGATGAAATATTTTTTCATTATTTTGTATTCGCTCTAAACAAGGAATTTACTTAATTTTTGTTTAATTTACAGAATTATTTGTTTTGACTTTCAAATCAAACCAAATACCAAAAAACATTTCCCCCCTTAGGTATCAAACAAATAAACATCTCAATAAAATTTTGTATTCCAATTAAATTAATATAACTCATAAACTACTAGTAGAATAAAGAACTTATCTCTATAAACCAAATAATTACTTTTACTAACTAAGGTTTCTAACCAATTAGCTTATTTAAAAAACTTGAAGAAACTTTTAAAAACATTTAAACGCATTTTATCGAACGAAAGAACAAAAGTTGGGAAAAATTTACCCCAAAAAGTTTTTTAAATGTAATTTTATTTATTCGTTCTCGAAATTTACATAACCTCAAACGATTTTGTTTTAATGAGACATCATCGTCCAAACGACTGTATGTTACAACACTGTTAGCTAGCATTGTGTATTTAATGTCAGGGTTTTTTCGACGTTTTGTTAGGGAAAAATATTTGCAGAAATGTAAATTAAGAAAAATGAATTATTTTTTTAAGAGTTAATATTTCAATAAAATATGCTTGTAAATTTTCCTCATGGATAGATATGTCTCTATTATCTACTCATGTTGAAAATATCTGGTGCTCGTTTGCCAATTGAAGTAAAATTAAGTTGAAAGATAAAAATAATTTATGTTTTTAGAATGTTTTCCAAAAGAAGAGCTTTTCGTGATTCAATGAATAAAGTCTGCTAAAATAAAATTATTTTGAAAATGCATGAGAAAATCTGGATTAACTTATTCAGACCTTCTTAAAGAAAACACGTGGGAAAAAAAGTCGAAAGACTTTTTGAAGGGTATAAAATGTTTGTTTCACAAGTTTTTATGTTATGTTTGTAATGCCATATTACTAGTCTTTATGCATAAATATTAAAATAGCTACAGATCAAAAAAATTTCACTAATTAATTTTAATTAGCAATTCAAGAAAGAAAATTCAGTTCTTTACAAGAAGTCATTTTATCTAGATTCTAAAGAATATGCTTATATTTCTTATTAAATAAAAAGGTGCTCTCTTTCGAAATATGGAATAGATTAAGTGAAAGAAAAGATGAACATATTTTAAAGAGTTTTTCAGGGGGTAATATAAAATTCGCAAAATGCGTGATTTATGGGAGATGTAACAACAGTCCCTCCAATCAACGTTATTAGAAGCAACGTTATTAGATTGTTTTTATAATTATATGTTATGTGTTTAATATTCAGTCTAGTGTAAAGTTCCGTTTTATACCTAGTATCGTCACTACGGTGGGCAGAGGGCGGCGGTTCGAACTTGTTGACACCCTTTTGGGGGGTGTTGGAGGTTGAAAACCAAAAGGAATTTTAAAAACTTCGAGAAATGCATATACTTGAATTATACATTTTTACTAGTACCTTTTCAAAATATCATAGCTGAATATACAGGCTAGGGCAAAAAAACACGGACGAAGTTTGACACGTCCTGACACGAACATGTTGTACCGTATCCATCTAATTGTTTTCTTTTTTGTAAGATTCTCCATGTTTTTCAATATTGAAGTGTGCAGTTTCGGGTTTGTACTCATTATTTTTGTTTTGTTCACAAACGTATTGCAATTTTGGAGCTTTGTTCGCGCTGGAAAACGACAATGTGAAATTGTTCGTTCTCTCAAAGTTCCTCTACACACTGTCTCCGATGCAATTAACCGGATCAAAGAGCTTGGTCCTATAGTTGCCGTCCTGGGAGCGGAAGAAAACGCACCATCAACACATCCTCCAATCGCAGGCTCTCAAGAAGCCAGTGCAGCGAAATTCGAGGATCTCCATGAGAAAAATCGCTCGTGAGATCGGAATCAGCGACCGATCAGTTCGGCGAATGGCCAAAAAAGAAACTCAATCTGTAGCCGTACAAGCTCCAAAAAGTTAAACTCCTCACGGAAGAGAACAAGCACGCCGGAATTCAAAGATGCCGCCAGCTCATGAGTCGGGCGGCAGGTGAGGGATGGGAGAGCATCCTATTCACGGATGAGAAGCTGTTTACCATCGAGCAGGTGCACAACCGCCAAAACGACAGAGTCCGATCCGCCGAGGCTCCTGGCACGTCGGCCATCGTCGAACACGGCGAAAACCCACAATCGGTGATGGTCTGGGACAGAATTAGCTCAACAGCAAGACCCACCTCGTTTTCGTCGATCAAGGGGTCAAGTCAACCAATAAGTGTATCGTCGCGACATTCTTCAGGCCGTCGTACTACCGTGGGCCCATCAGCATTTTGGCGATGCGAATTGGACGTTTCAGCAGGACTCAGCGCCGGCTCACAAGGCAAAAATGACTCAGGACTGGTGCCAGCAGGTCCATTTTCGGACTTCATCTCGTCTACAGAATGGCCGCCCTACTCTCCGGATCTCAATCCGACGCACTACAGCGTGCGTTCCATTTTAGAGGCCTGGGCCTGTGCTAAGACTCACAAAAGTTTGGAGTCGCTGCACCGAGAATGGGACCGATTGTCGCCGGATGAACTGCGGCCCATCGCTGAAAATTTCAAGTCGGGTTTGGACCTGTGTACCGACGCCGGAGGAGGCCACTTCAAAACTGAATGAGTATATTATTGCTAAAGTTACATGTTATCGTCGTTATTAATTGCTGTTTTGCTAAATTTCTTTCATTTAATAAAATTACATAAAAAAATGCTTGTCCGTGGTTTTTTGCCGCACCCTGTAAATGTAGTTTAATGAAAGTTACACCAAATAAATCAAATGGAATTTAACAATTTTTTTCCCGCTAAAACCACGTTCAAAGTACATTTGGGGATTTTAAGACAGTTTTAAGAAAGTTATTCGGAATTACAGCACTAAATCTCTTTTCATTATGTCTCAAAAATTAAATTAGAATAAGTTAATAGATGTAGTATTATGCTTCTAATGAAAATAATTCAAGTACCCATTCTCAGTTTAATAAATATGAAACACTCGTGAATGCATATCGTAATAACATTTTGTTTTCTTTTGTAGTTACGAAAAAGGAGCATGACATTGTGGCTGCCAGCTTATGATTAAGTGGGTTACTGGAACCCTATTTTTGAACTTCTGCTGCGAGGAAACGGTTTGAAATCATATGCACAGTCCATTACTTGTGAAACACATTCTGCCCTTACTCACCCGAACTGCAACTGTTTCTTCTGACAGAGAAAGCTCCATAGCGTCTTCTCAACGGAGCTCACCCCTGTGGAGGAAGGGCGACTGACTGAGGACATGTGCTGAGCAATCTGTGATAATTGCGAAGAACTGAATGGCAAAGCTGCAGGACCTCGATGCATAGTTCTCGAGAGCACGAGAGCCAGAATAAGGTGTAATTCGAAACCAATCAGGGGGGGGGGGGCATTGATGATTGTTCTAGAGAGGAAAAGGGGAGTTTGATTGCCGTTCTAAGGATGATAGGGAGAATTGATGGATGTTCTAAATATGAAAAAAGGAGTTTGATGGCTGTTCTAAATATGAAAGAGGAGTTTGATTCTTTTAGATATAGAAAAAGGAGTTTGAGGGCTTTTACATATGAAAAAAGGAGTTTGATGGCTTTTTAAAAAAACAATATGAAAAAAGGAGTTTGATGGCTGTTCTAAATATGAAAGAGGAGTTTGATTCTTTTAGATATGAGAAAAAGGAGTTTGATGGCTGTTTACAATATGAAAAGAGGAGTTTGTTCTAAATACGAAAAGAGGAGTTTGATGGCTGGTCTATAGATGAAGAGGGGAATTTGATGGTTGTTCTTAAGAGACGAATGGGGGAGTTGAGGTTGTTCTACGGAGACGGAATGGTGGGTTTGGTGGTTGTTTCCCGTATGAAGTGGGGTGTTTGATTGTTGTTTAAGAAAAAAAGAGCAAGGGGGAGGAAAAGGCGTTCTTAGTGATGTACAGAAAAGGAGGAGTTTGTCTTTTGTCGTTATGCATATGTGTGGAAAAAAGTTGCTAGGTTACATTCTTAGAGATAAAAGGACCATAAAAAAGGAGCTAGTATGGTCATCTTGGATGTTAGTTTGTGAGTTAAAAACAGGTTAAGAATAATTGGAAAGTCTGAAGTGGTATCAGTGTCATGCGAATGATAGAATTGTCACAAATGATATGATTTTAATTAAGAGCCACGAGGTCCAGAAAAGTTGTTTTTGCTCCTGGAGATGGAACAAATGGGTCAAGACACCAAAACTCAAACCAATACGGGTTGCACTGTTTGGTAGGAAAAGTGTAGTTTGGTAGGAAGAGGGAACTAAAATGATACACAATGAATTAAGTATTATGCCGAGTAAATAAATTAATTGCTGAAAGCTGCGGCAAGGAAATACAAAATTGTACCATATAATACAGTTTTTCTAAGGTCCTGAATTAAAAAGTTGGTTTTAGGCTGCATTCTTAAAGTTCAGAAGAATATAGAAAAGGAAGATAAAATAAGTGTAGATTGTTTTTATTTATCGAGAGAAATTGATAAAAGTCGCCTTAGATGTTATAATTTCTGAAGAATGTGAAGATTGTCATTGTTAATTTACATTCTTAAGAATATAAAATGGCCAAAGAAACAAGAGAATATGCTTGTTTATGAAAGACTGAACAACTGTTGAAAGACATTCTCGAACATCAAAATATTATCTGTCAAAGGATGTAACTTGTTTTGAACACTTAAAAATGACCAATCACTAAAGGTTCAAATCAAAATTGTAGCGTTCAAAATTCTTATGCTTTTGTATCAACAACATAGAAAGCTTCAAGACATGTAATGGTTGTCTTTCTGCCTATTGTTGCTGATGCTTTAAAAGTTAAGGTAACGGTAGAAGTATTTTTTGCATATTTCACTTAGAAATGTACTGCAGCATATCTTTTAGCTGATACAAGAAATGATTAATAGTTTTATTGATTTTGCTTAAATTATAATGCAACTTTGAAAAAAAAATTGTAAAATTTTTGATCCGTTTTTATAAACAGTAATTTGGTTTACTATCAGAGAGTCATTGTGTTTCATAAATATTTAGCACGTCTTAGTGACGTTCACCAAAATTTAAGAGCAAACTCCGCGTAAGAAGGAAACTTATAGCAAATTTCTTCAACAATTATCCTATCAGCAAGTAGTGATTTTCGAAGAATGTTCGGAAAGTTCCAGATCGGTGTGGAGTTGCTAGTGTGTTATTAGTTTGAACAAAATTCAAGTTTTTCAGTGAAGCGTGCCTTCTGTGTTGAAGCTTTATACACAAGAGAGAGTTTAACAGAAATGTTATAATTACATATGCATGGAGCACCAATGCCCATCAAATTTTTGTGGAAGGAAAAAAAAGAAAAGAAAATCACCTCGAAAGAAAATATCTCTAAGAAGAAATTAAGAATGAGAATTGATTATTTTCTTACCTAAGTGGGTTGGAACACTTTGAAAAGAAATGGTATTATCAAAAATTTGTCTGATATCTGAATTGGAGAATTAAAGAAACGATTTTTAAAATGTTGATTCAAAATGAGAATAGCTAATGCTATAACTTATAGTTCATATCAATTGTACTTAAAAAAGTACAAATGTATACTATTTAGTTAGAGGGAAAGATAATCAGTACAAAGTACTGATCCAAAATGTATCGAGGTTCTGCCATGTACTGAATGCGCATTTCAAGTTTATCTAAATATTTTTATAAAGTATAACCAGCATAAACTTTTCAATTAGTTTACTTTTACTGACTGAAATATTACGTTGTATTTTGCGTTTAATGTGAATATTTTTAAGCATTCAATTGTGGCTCTAGCAAGTGAAAAATGTTCAATCATTATGGATTTCATAATTGATCATTTGTCTTATAATTATGGGTTTCACTTTTACTTTTTGAATCTTCAGTACTTTTTCGATATTGTATTTGTTTTTATCCTTGATAATTTCAAAACTACTATGTATTTAATATTTGTATTTGAAAAATCTATTTCAATGAAATTCATATTTCAGTGTTGAAATTAACATTTTGTTTGAAGTAAGGGCTTATTTTTGAGGCATTGTGTAAGATTTGATGTAAAAATATGTAAATCAAATTGTGCCTATTGATAAATTCAAAAAAAAAAAAAAAAAAATGAAAGGAGTTTTTCTTTTTAAAATAATTTTTTCAAATGATGCATGAAAATATTAGCATAAAATTTTTTTTAAAAAATAGTTTGATGTTAAATACTTCATGTTGAAAACATAATTTTTTATCGAATTTAAATAATTATCTTTTATTCTATAAAAAACATTAACAGTGCTTTCAAACTAGTTATATTGTTTGTAATTTTAAGTAAAGAGCGTTTAGGCACGGAAGAAAACGAAGTGGGAAGAAAATACATTATTTTTCTACACACAGTGCCGTATAGATTTTCGAGAATATAGATTATTCTTTTAGCAATAGCAATTTCATCGAATGCGTATTCAGTATTCTGATTGGTTCTCTCAGTTTAAAATGGAAAAAAAAAAAAGAAAGAGAAAACAAAATGGCTGATGGTTATCAAGAAAAGTTTCAATCTTATTTAGGATTATTAGCTTTTTCTCTTTTTTATACATAGCCATATTGTCCTGTTTGGAGATAGTAAAATTCACGCTCTTAACTAGATTTAGGCATGAAAATTGTGAATAGCTTTCATTAAGTACAATTCTCATCTTTATAACATATTATGCAATTTAACCGTTAATTTTTGTTCGACCTTTTGTAGTTAGCACAATAAATTCATATTCCAGTAATGGTAGAAATGTTTAAAATTTATTAAATGAATTTTGCAAAAAAAAAAACTGAAAGAATCGAAATGTTTTTTTCTAACCGACTATAAAATTTGTAAGAAAGTATTTTTAGACAACTACGCATATTTTTAACATGCTAGAGTTGAAGACCACATATATAGCATTTGGAAATAATATTCCATGCCGTGAGTTATATATTTGAAAAATGATATTCAAAGAGATGAAAACAGCAAATATGGCGGGAACGGCAACACGCTGAGTATATAGAACTCTAACATTGAGGGGCAAAAGTAAAATTAATCAGAATTTGATTCCAATATTACACTGAAGCCATCATAGACAAGCCATGCTTTTTAGGAATGAGCGAAATGAAATTCATTAATATTGTAAGAATATAATTAATATCATTAATATTTAGGATTATTTTGACAAATTAATTTGTAATTAATAAGATACTTTTTTTCATAAATTTTTCGACAAACATTAAATTGAAATTTAGAGAATACATTGTTATAAAAATTGACTTGCAATATCGTGAGGGGTTTAAATCATTACAACTTACCATTTTTCATTATTACTTTACGATTACTTAATGGACAACCTACCTCTAAAATAAAAGGTAAAATGAAAACAAAACACCGAATTGGACATGAAAAACGCATTACAAAATTACAAAAATGCGAAGAAATACATTTGGCTAAAATTGTGCATCTTAAAATTAATTTCGGTAATTTGAAACTTCGAGACACAGTACACGTTGCCAGTCTAATTTATAGAAAAGGTTTCCTCGAAAAAAAATTCGGATGGAATCCATAGAAGCGCAATTAAATTAGCTTTTAGTGAAACTAACAAATTTGGAAGAAATAGTAAAAAAGTTTAATGGAAATTGATTTCAAAGAGTGGGGAAAATATTCTCGTCTTATAAACGATATTCTTGCATTTTCCCCCAATTTCATGTATTAGATTTAATATATATTAGATATATTTCTAATGCTATTTTGCATTTATAGAAAATTTCTGTTCAGTAAATATAAAACTCTTTTTTTTTTAGTGTCTTCATATGAAGTTCCTATAATATAGTAATCTACTTTAAATATTGTTTTTTAAAGATAAATGTAATGGAAAGCGGAATAGGGTTCCTCAAACAAGCTTGTAGTTCTAACGGTTCCGTGAATGGACAAGGTATAAAACCCTTGGTTTAGAACAATGTATTCGTCAAAATTCATTGTCAACTAACTTTTCTGTATTACTTAAATTATTGTTATATCTTCCAAGTAGTAATGTAGTCCTGAGCGGGGAAGGAAAAAAAACGATAGTAGGACGCTTACAAATACGAACATGATGTTGTGGAATCAAGAAGGGACGGGGGGCGTTTATGCTGAAATTAAAGGTAGGGGGACTCGGTCCCCCGGCGTCGCAGCAAGTTTCTTATTAATACCAGTATCTTTGAATATCAATTTTCTATCATTTACGGCACATCATATTATTTCTACTTCTAGAAATAACGGAAATTTTTGAGAATTTTTTTTCTTCTCCTGAAATGTTATACGTCTCACCAGTACTTCTTTAAGCTAAGCTTTTGTCCAAATTACATGATCAGTGTTCTATAACGCACTTAGTTTGCTTTTAAAAAAGATGGTTACTTTTAAGAAATAAAGTGCTATCATAAATAAAATCAGCGTTTTTAAAGCAGCAAGTTACTACATACGTGTGTTTTTCGGCTTGCAAGGAACTCTTTTATCGATGCAGAAAAAGTTTTGAGTTTAAGACTTTTAAACAACAGTCACCAAAGAATCTTTTTTGGTGACTTGCTTTGTTTTGGACGCTCAAAACTTTTGCTCATTGAAAAGGGTAACCCCGAAACACGAGTAATATTTTTTGATTTTCAATTCAGTGTTTTATTAGCATTGATTTCAATATTTATGGATTTATTGACGAATTTGAAAGCATAATGTAAGATTTAATGTGAGATTTAACGTAACTGGGAAATTTTTAAAATGTAGGGATAATACGAATAACTTTTTTTTTAAGGTGTAGGAAAATTGTTATTTATAGTCATTTACTGTTCCTACAGTTAATTTTCTATTCACTGACAAAAAAGGCGCCCCAAATCTTGGAACAGCTTTGCACCGTCATTTTACGCTTTTTAATTCTCTGAATGAAAGGCATCTTAAAATCTTAAGTTGCCTTGTGCTGTTTGGGTTATGTATTTTCTTCTTAATTCCAAAAGCAGTTCAAAATGAGCTGAATTTCAACCGGATTTTCCCCCCTGCTAATAGGATGGCAAAAGAATATCGGTGGACTAGTTAAAAAAAATAGATTGATATTAAAAAATATGGTATACTATCTAATTTTCTTTTTTGAAAAAGTACAATGAATATATTATATTTAGTAGAGGAAAAGAAGCTTCTAAACGTTTACTTCTATAGCAAATTATTATTGTACAACCAGATTTAGTTGAAACTTCAAAATCTTCCCAGTACCCTAAACTTCTTATTAGAAGAAAATAAACTAATATAATTTTTGAGAGAACCAATAACAACTGTGATCGTGTCGTTTGTATGTTTTATTAGGAAAAATAAGTTACTTGGACAAATTAAAACGACTTCAAAATTGTATTCATCATTTATTACTTGTGAAAATTCCGACATATGGAGAGAAAATGTGATTTATAAACACGCTGCATTCTGCCACTTGTATATAATTCATCTATTTACATTTTGTACTGAGTAACTCTTCAAAATCTAATAAATTTCTATTATATATTCACATATTTACTTACTACTAGTTGTCAAATGATGTAGAATGTAAATAAATGCAATTAGTATCAAAATGATGCTTTTATTACCTAGATATTTAAATATAAAGTTGAAATTTCAAATTTTAAGCATCGTAAATTGTTATTAATGATATTTAAATAGTTATAGTCTATAAAGTCTACAAACGTTTTTGAGATAATTCGTTACAAGTTTGTGTGATAAAATTTTATGTATGCAAACATATTAATAACACCTGCATAGTGCATAATCGTTCGTAATGTCAATAATGTTGTTTTTATTGTTCTTAGTGTCAATAATTCTTTTTAAGTTTTGATTTTAAAGTATTCAAGTTTTTATTTAAAATTTAGTCGATTGGCTTCAGTTTCTTGGTGAGAGACCCAGATTTTGTTTCACATCATCAAACATTTTTTGGGATTTATTTTGGGGTGTGTTTTACATCTGTATTGTCTATTCATAAGTAAAGCATGGTAAATTAATAAATTCCTAAGTGTTTGATTTTTCAACATTATTCGATAATTAATTCTTGTTATGAAGGCGTCGATAGGTAATGAAATACTAATCCCTTTTTCTTCTTATTGCATAAGTGCTACATACATGTAAAAAATAATTTTAGATTCTTAAATTCGATTTCCAAATTTCAAAGCCGAATGGTGATTAAAATGGTCATTTCCTCCCCTTTTTTTTATTTTGTGTGACTGAATAAACAAATAAATATATAAAAATTAAAACAACATAACAATAGTTAGAAAAAAAACCTCACAATTTGTAATTTTTAGTAATAAAATTTGCTTTTTTAAGGAAGAAAATGTAGTACAAATGACTACTTTAACTTTTCGAAACAATACTTGGAAAGGTCTTTGCCGTAGAATAATTAGCTATTCTCCTTAATTTTTTAAAATGGATATTATCCATAAACGATATGGAATCGTTATGAATATGGCATATAATCTAAATGTTTTGCTTAATTAAACTTCAAAACATTCTAACATAGTATCCCTCTATAGTCAGAAGTGTATTGGGGGCCTCTGGCAGTAAAATAAATATCGGACCTCCTTAAAGTGTTCTGGAAAACATTAATGCTTGGACACAACATTTGAATTACTTATTTTTCATCCAATTCCCTATTCTATAAAATTTGCACGAAACAACATTTATCGCTTGGCTTTCCTAGAATCCATGAGGTCTACAATATGCCCTCAAAAATATAATCCTCATTTTTGACAATTCTTCAATCGTCAAGAAAATTTCGTCATTTATAACGATTCTTTCCTCGCGCGATCACGTGACTTTAAAAAGTTACTACACAAATTTCGGCAATTTGACGAAAGGTTTAATCGGAGCATTTTTCAGGAAGCCATTTCGTCAAATACGACGAAAGTTTCATGAGATTTGAGCATGCGTTTCTGAGAGTGTGGAAAAAACGGAAATTTGAGGTAACCAAAGGGTCCCTTTTCAACTCGGAGCCAGTGGCGAACGCCAGGTCAGCCCCTTTGCTTCATTTCTCCCTTTCTATAGTGGAGCCCCCAAAAGATTAAGATTAGGAAAGGAAAAAACAGAGGTTTGGTTTTTGGCTTCTTGAGTTAGCTATATAAGTATTTAAATTTCCAAATAAGACATCTTTTTTGAAACATGGCAAAATGAGAGATGCTAGAACAAGTGGTTGATTTTAACATTTGAGGTCGAGGATATTCTTAAACTTCATTGCATTATGTCACTTTAAGCGCCTGTTTATTGGTTAATGTTAAGGGATGACAGAATAGTTGTTTTTTTTTCCCTTCATACACCATTGAAAGAAATATGTTTGTTGATTTCTTTCATTTTCTATTCACCAGTAGTTATTTATGATAACGTTTCTTTCAGTTGTGGCCGGTATTCAACTTATGTAAAAATAATGGATAAATACGACATTCCGCTGATGCTTATTCAAGCTTTTTCATTGTCAATGGACTGTCATCCTTGTAAAAATAGATATTATGTTTTGACATTCGGAGCTCAGTTATGCTTATACAACTAAACGCGCTGAGTCAATATCAAAACGCACTGATTATTTTTCAGTATGTAAAACGTAAAAATTTAAACTGATCTAAAAAAAAAAAAATCTGAAATTTTAGTTAGTCAGTAGTTAACATGTTGTGAAGTCATTACTTCGTAATATTTGATATGTTTTACACAAACATTGCATTTATTTACATTAAAACTATAAACTAATTTTTGCTGCGAAACATTTTTCTTCTTATTCTTGTGATGAATATTCCAGTAAATAATATTGCATATAGGTCCCAGCATAATGTTAACTTAGTATCTTGATTCCTAGACAGCAACTGCAGGAAACTCCCTAATGCAAGAAATTCTTTGTATGGGACCAGGAAAAGCAAAAGTCAATAGCAATGACTTAACAAAGCAATATAAATACATAACACACCATCACTATTAATAATGTTCTTAGCTGTTTTCTGCTTAATAAACTAGTATTTTAAAGGTTACTTTACTCATCAAATTACATTCGAACTAGAAATTTTATGCATTTTGTTCTAAATGAAAACAAGCTGTACATTAATCTTAGCAACTGAAGATCAGTCACTGGAATAAGCACACCAAGTGCATATTGTACACAGCAAAAATTTTTGAATACTTTTAATGTTGAAAACAATTTCAACATTAAAGCCAGTCCAGGAGCAACGACATATTTTCAATCGCTTATGTCTTTACTGATATTTATTCCATCATTAAAAAATACTTTTGCAGCAAGAATAATGATGTTTTTATTGTGCTATGTTAAAAAATCGAACAACAACAAAAAAACTGTTGCTGATTGCAAACCATAGTCTATTACAACACGGACGACAACAACATCTTTAGTAACTATCGCTGCCGATGTTAAACCTTGTTTCACAATGCGCCGGCGCTGCCCCCCTGAGAAATGGAATCATTGTCACTGTTGCTTTTGGTCTAAAACCAGCATAAGGGTAAAAAATGCTAAGCTGCATGCAAAAAGTACCATTTGTGTAATCTTTTCAAAGCATTATTCATTCGTAAGCTTCATTTGAATTTTTTTCTCTGTGAAAATAGTAACATCTGTAAGGGTATTTTCTGTTCAGAGTAAAAAGTTCCCCAAAGCGGGTATGAACCATTTTTTTTTCTTAAATGTCACTTCGGAATCGGTGACTGAAGTAAGCATTAAACAAAATATTGATTACTCAGCGCTGTTAACTCAATACCTATTTTTGAGTTCTGTAGTTATTGGAATACAATACAAGTCTTGCAAATTCTACTCAAAATGACAAGATTTTGAAATCCATAAAATTAGAAATCGTTACCTCCGAAGAAAACTATATAACTATTAAACAAAATTAGACTGTATTTTAGAAAGAAACGCGTACAAAATTTTTAAAGTTCAGCTGCGTAATTTTGTGTAGAAAATGTTGTGAATACAACTTTCGTCATCTCTAAACTAATTTATTAATTCGCAGAATATACTGTGTATCTCAATTTATTTTTAGCTTAGACACAAGCATTTTGATATTTTGTATTCGGTTGTCAATTGTTTCAGTAGGTGCAGATTTCAATTTTATAATGCTTATAAAAAACGTAACAGTTTCAAATATTATCTGAAACTTTCTCTTTATCTTTCCAGTTAAAAATAGACTGTCACGCACTGGCGGATCCAGAATCTCATTTTGGGAGGGGCGCGTCATTTAGGGGAGTGAGGAGGGGAAGTACCGTCACCACTCGACTTGAGAAATATAATATATTTATAATTACGTGTATATGTTTTGTTATTTTTTAATTCAATATTCATTGAGTTTATGATACCCTTTGCTCTCTCCCCTACCCCGGAAAAATTAAATGACAGCGTCCTCATTCAACACAGATACTCAAACGTGTTCGAACATAGAAGTTGTTTAGTTTCAAAATCCATTTTTCATCGGTTTGATATTAATTCACAAATAAAGAAAATAAATTTTCCCTTTAAATTTAGTATTTATTTCCCATTCCGTTCATAAAACGGAAAAGAAGTGTTATTCTGATATGGCATTCTATTTCCATGTCGTATCGAGCAAATTACTGGCAAAGTAAGCAATTCAGATTCAATTAATAAAATAAAAGTTTAATGAAAGTACTCTTGTCAATATGAAAATCAGATCAAAATGAAGAAATTAGAAAACAAAACTTAATTATTAAAAATGAGGGAACCAGAAGTCAGGGGTCTAAGAGCAAAAATTTCAAAAATCAAAGAATATAATATTTTGTTATGTGTTATTATGTGATGATAATCTGTTGATTTCTTTTTTTCGCATCAAGGGGTCATTCATAAATGATGTCACACTACTTTTCAATATATTTGACCCCTCCCCCATTCGTCTTAAAATGGCACACTTCAACCCCTACCCCCCTTTGTCACATGTCACCTACACTTGCAGTTTAAAAACAAAACAGCATGTTATAGATCACATTTGCAATTTTATTTTTTAACTTTTAATCACATTTGTGAGTATAACAATAATAATGATTATCTGTGCACTTAATTTGTATAAAATGAGGTTAAAATTCCCAACAAAAAATATAATTAGTATATAATAGCATAAAATGTTACTTGTTTTAATTCTGTAAAAATTACCCGCTCTGTTTTTCTTAAAAGTGTAAATGCCCAATAAATTTCCTTTTAAATTTGAATTTTTAGCGAAAGTTAAGTTAAACCTTAATCAGCATCGAAGTTTTCGATGCAAAATGAAATCAAGAAGAATACATAAAAAAAAATTATATAAAAGTATTTAATTTTCTGATTCTAAATGTTTTTATTTTAATAATGTATGATGCCACACTTCTTGCTACCCCCTCCCCTTGTCTAAAACTGTCCCAATTTCTTGAACCTTCCCCCTCTCAAAGTGTGACGTCATTTGTGATCAATTCTTGATATGGAAAACAAAATGAATAATCAATCATCTCTCTGTCTTCCAGCTTACCAGTATTTCCAATCACCCCCACTAGTTACAAAATTTCCATCTCCCATTCGTGGAATGATAAAATTTGTCTTCATGGGTAGATTTCAAGTAAGGAGTCTTTGTTTTTGCAGATCTTTCATTTTTCAATACTTTTTCGTTCTATTTGTTTTGGGGGCTATCGCTCCTCATTTGGATTTCATTTGTTGGGATTGGAGATTTCCCCAATCGGAACAGATGCTACCCCCCCCCCCCTCCTGTGGATCCGCCACTGCTGTCATGTTATGTACATACACCAAATTCTTCACTACATCTGAACGTTCTTCAGAATATTATTTTATTAACTTCAGTAATTTAGTAAAAAGACACATAACAACCAATATAAAGTATTTCGAAATTAAGTTTATTCTATCCGATTTAATATCTTGATAATTCATTATCACTCCTTGCTAACAAAGCAGAACAATAAAAATTTGGGAATAGATCACAGAAAAAATACCTTTCAGTTTTAGCAATCGTGATTATTAATAATAGTCACATGATGATTAATAATAGTTATATGATGTATCTTCTTTTATAACAATAGTGGAAAATATCATCCTTTTTCCCATCTCGCTTTCCGATAAAAACACTTTTTGCTACGCCAGCTAAAATCATCACGTAAGTTCTATTGAAGATGTGGAACGACTGTTCCGTTTATGATTTGTTGATTTAGTTAAAATCTATATTGCCCCATTACTTTTAACTTCTTAAATATTAGAGTCTTTTTATTATTGTATGTGTGCACGCATTCTTCAAGTACAACAGAAAGGTGAAGAATTTGGTTGTATGTGTTCTTAGAAATGTAGAATTTTAGATGTAAAGAAATTGTGTAGCAGAATTTCAACTAGCATGAAGAATTACTTATAGAGCCCCTTTATTTCCTGACATAACGTCCACTTTACAATATTTTCATCAACTCCGTCCATATTATACAATATTCCATCCGTCCAAATTTACGTTCCGTTTAAGCAACTTTTTTATTTATTGATTGATTTTTTCAAACATTAACAACGGAAACTTAAATCGCCCATATAGGAAACTTGAATTCTCCAGTAATTGGTAAAAACTATGGATCCTTTGTGCTAATATATATACAATGATATGAATAGATAGAAAAGAACTTGTGTAATAAATGCGTCCTAAAATTGCAAAGCAGGCTCTTCTGGCGAGCTATCGGAAGTTCGAAACAAGTACATATTGTAGTCGATTTTACGTCTTATAAATGTCATCAATATTTTCGAACTTGTTTTCAGTTGATAATTTTCGCAAAAGATATCATTTCTCAGCACAGTTTACACTCATTTGACGAATAACAACTACATTCTGCTAACTGTGAACCGGCAAAGAACTTCATCAAAGTCCTTCGCTTGGCAAAGGAAAGCAATAAACTCCATGCCTGATTGGCTGATGGCTTTCATGTATATTGGTTTTCAGATTGCAGTTGTCGTTCGCTGGATGAATGAAAATAGCTTTATTCTTTCATATAATTATTTGAAAATGAAATGCATAAATGAAATGCACATGAATGATGTAAATAAAAACTTTTTGTTCTATGACATTAATTTAATTTTTATTCAAATTGCATTGAATAAACTGAACATGTTAACGAAAACCATAACTTTATAGTCCTTTTTATGGTATTAAATCAGTGTTTTTATGTAGAAAAGCGAAATAGCTTTTATTATCTGCCTTTGAAATGATCCTAATGTTTCCTAAATATTATTAACATATTTATTGTTTTGGATATTCAAACCGTTGTACATTAAATTCTGAATAATTAATGTATTTTTTAATGAATATTGTTTTCTAGTACTAAGTGAACGTTCATGAAATGTTATGTAAAATTATTCTTTTGGATAGTAAGAGTTATTGGTGAAAATGTTAAGAAGTATGTATTTACTCTTAACTTTCAATACTAGTATATTTCATCACGCAGTTGTGATAAACCACTATGGTATGTAATTCACTAAACACTGTTGTGCAGATTATATGAGACTAAAAAACAAACTTATTTTGAGGTGTTTAAAAACCCTTCTTTTTTTATGATGATGCAAATCAGCACGATATATAATGTCTACAAAATTCCTTCGTTGCATTGACGTGAATTAACAACTTGTACAAGGAAATAACATAAATTGACTTTTGTTCCATGTAACTGCCATACGATCGATTTTAAATAGTTTAATCAAAGGTAAAAATTAAGTGAGTGCATATAATTTGCAAAAAAAAAACGCGCAAAGTAACAATAAAGATAGAGCAAGTTTGTGAAATTTATATCCACGAATTTTATTATACGATTTCTAAATGAAGGAAACCTCAAAGAAAAACAAATTATAAGAGGATTTTAGCTCACAATGTCTAGAGCATGAAACAACTAAATCACACCCAGTTTTTGGAATAATTGGTTTCAGTAATTAAGGTTTGATGTTTTTACTGCAAATTATAAAAATGTGAAAAAAAAAAGAACAATTATTTTTTATTATGTGCGAGAATAATGAAATATAATTACTGGAAAATGTTTTTACCTAAAATATGGCATTAAACTATTGTTTTCCATGTGTGCAAGAAATTTTTCTCCTTGAAACTAAATTAGAGCTTAATAAAATGAGTGTTCTTTCACGTTTATATGAGGCAGTAAAACATTATCAGTAAAATTTTTAAAGGCATATGCTTTTAAATTATTTTCAAGCTTTCTTGATTTATAGCATCGTGAGATAAATGAACATACATCTTCTTATTGGTGGCTTTTGTTTTTTAAAATTATTGATTGGTCTCTTATGAAAATGGTTAAACGGAATATGTTTGGTTAAGTTGAGTTTTTTTTTCTCGAAAACTTATTTTCTTAGTTGACGTTTCTTTTAATATATCAAAATATCTCAAGTGATACAAATGCTGCTCAACTTATTTTGACACAAAAATAATCTAATAAAATGCTTCTTTCTTTTCAAAATGAAAAAATTCTAAGAAATAATAAACTATTATGATGAATTTATTTTGAGAATGTTTTTATGAATTATTTAGAATTCAATATAGACAACAATCAACTTTATTAACAGAAACTATTAAAGGGTTATATCCCAAACCTTATGATTAAAATATAATCATGTAATTATGTTTTAGTTGAAGCATTCTTATATCTTTTAAAGAATATCATGTTTTTACGTCAGAAAAATAATTTAGAAAAAAATCAGTGAGCTGTATAAAAAAATCTACAGATTTGATTGGCAAATGCCTTTTGCATTCTTTTTTTGGCATGAATAACATGAAACAATGTCTAACCACATAACTAAGTTAATCAGCTATAGAATGACATATTAAAAAAAAAACTTTGTGACTACATCTTAAAAAAAAAAAAAAAAAAAAAAAAAAAGAGAGAGAGAGAGATTTAAAATTTTTTTTTAAATAATCAAACGTTTAATTTGAAGCAAGAACCTGTTTTGAATAAATACAATTACGCATGCTTGTGCATATAAAAATACTTCAAATGAAAAATTCAACCTAAATCTATTTTCCTCCGATATTTTAACGATCAAATAAATAAATAAATAAATAAAATATTAATAGTAAATAATCACCCTTGAAATTGATGCACCCGTAATTTTTAAAATGAGGATTTTGACAATATATTTTGAAAGTGAAAAAAAATAAAATAAATAAATAAAACTGCGGAAAACAATTTGATTTTCCACTTTCAAATAATCAAAATCTAAAATCTAAATTATTAAAGACAATTCGCTTACTGCTTTGCTATCGATAAATTATAATTTAACAATTGTTTCATTTTTGTTAGGTTAAAAATGATATTGTAACCACTGAAATAATTGTGAATATCAAAGTGGAAAACATAGATTCTCTTGTAGCATAATCTGGCATTTAATACAAAAAATGAAGTGTACTGTATTACGCAAAGGATACATGTATTTCGGTAAAAATCTGAAAACACTTATCAGAACATACGCATGTGTTTCTTTTACATCAGCCATAATACATTTAAAGAACCATAGTCGTCAAGTACTGGAACTTTTTTCTAACATTAAAAGTATCTATGTTATATAACTATTTATTTTAAGGGTTAGAAACGAAATACCAAAATAACTGCAAACAAGCAGCATTTTCGTTACACAACTTTTTGATGATTCATTTATTTTAATTGAATTATATGAAACTAATGTTTATTCCAAAACTACGTTTATAAAAAGGAAGTTGTCAAAAAGGCCGGAAAAAAATTACTAGTTACTAAACGCTATCACAGCCATGCTCTGTATTTAAGTCCAAAAGCGATGTTTTTTGGGAAATGCTATGGTTTTTGATGTAATCTTTTGCCATGACAGAAATTAAATTAATATGTTAAAATATGAGAAACCATAAGTATAATGTTCAACACGAAAACACTTCGGTTTACAGACAGTCTTGCAGTTATTTCCTATGATGAAAATTTAGTGAAACATTTTATTGTATTTCCTTTTGTGATGTGGCACAAATCGAATTAATTTCCTCAGAAAATTTTAATATGTTATTTAGTTGAGAAAGTTATTTTTGTTGTGTTTGCAATAATTTAGATTGTAAATTCAAGTCAGTCATGCCTGTATCACTTTATACATACAGTTAAAATTATTGGTTCAATGAGTTTGCATTTGAATGTGCTATCCTCATAAGATATTCTTTCAGCAAAAAATTCCTGTTTATATTTCAGTGTGATTTGTACAGTTTTTTAAAACTGAAAAATGTTTATCATCCCTGTAAAATAAACTATTCAACACTTCAAATAAAGAGCTTTGCTAAAAAAAAAAAACCGCTGAATTGATCAATGCTCTCTTGCTTTGTCTGTTCGTGTGTGTAGATTATCGATATATTGAAAAAAGTTCCTTTATTATTATTACAAATACAAAATATAATGCTAAATTTCCAAAAAAGAAAAAAATCGTTCTAAATGTAGCCACTCTTAATTCGAATCAAAAACTTTCAAACATTTGTGCATTGTTATCAGCTGCTGAATCACGAAGCTACGTTCTTACCTTTCTACTCCATCCCCCTCCCCTGTTACTCGTAGCCTTAGGGGTGCCCTCTCCTGGGCACGGGGAAGTGAAGTCCGTCGAACCCTCATAAACGCTCCGAGATAAGTTTGCTGGGCGCCAGCCGAACCTAACTAACTCTTGCTGTGTGAACCTGGCCCTCCTAGATACCCCTATGCTACAAGAGTATCATTTGGAGGGTTGTGGTTCAGAGCTACGTTCTGACCAAATATCAAGTCGCTAAAATGGCAAATCAGCCTAATTGCTTAGATTAGTTTCATCAAATCTTACATTATTTGGTTATAAAATATGCACATGAGGAGCAAATATCCAAAAACGTTTGAGAGTGCATTGCCAGAAATATTAAATATTCGGAATCCGATCCGGCCACGGCACCAAAGATCGCTATGTCGAATAGTCTTTTTAAAATTTAATTAATTGGTACGCTTTGAAAAAATATCTAAATTTCAGACTACTTGGCAGCTATAGAATGTTTTAAAAAAACCTGTTGAATTATCAGAGCCATATATTCCAGTTCGAATTTATCAGACAAGAGGCGCGGGATATTCGATATCCGGAAAAATAAATACACAATGTGTTCTAAATTCTGATCTTGGTCACTTTCCTCCAAGCAAAATCCTAGATGCGCTACCGTATATATCTTATCATAATTTTTAACTTTTGGACCTAGCCATTGAAGACGAAGACCATTTATATTTCAGCCACTAAAACAGCCCATTAACACCGTCACTAAACAATGATATAATAGCAAATTATATTTCGGTGATTCTCAGAAAGATGTTTATCAGAATGCATTTATGTTAATAACTCAAATGTAAGTAGTTTCTAAGAAAATTGTGCTGCAGTTGAAGCAGATCATTCAAGAGAAAGCGGGGAAGAAACAAAAAAAAAAAAAACAAAAAAAAAGGTTTTATTCATACATAAAAATTTACTCAAATACAAGAGAATGGCTAATAGTTCTCATAAATTTAAAGTAATAACTCGTATTACGATATTTTGTTCTTGTCAGATTGACATGATAGAAGTTGTACTGAAACATAGTAGAGTAGATGTGTGACTGATACAGGGTCAATGCCCATTCTTTCGCTAGCATTAGAGAAGAAGATTAGGGGAAAAAAAACTTAATAACTTACTATGATGGATTTTGTTCACATGAAATACTCAATGCTATAATTAGTTGCTATACTTATTTTTAAATCCATGCAATTGATTTTTGTGATAGTTTTCAAGCTGAGCACTTTCTGAATGTTTGACTTAGAAGAGAATATTTATTTTTACTTATCTCTATTATACATGGAATTCAGGTAGTGAAGAAAAATAATAAATAAATAAAATAAACACAACTTATAATTCCTTTCACAGACATAATTAAGTGTGCTTCATTTGTAATAAAAGGTTTCTATTTAACATTTTGAAAGTTTAATATAATTTCTCGTATTCAACGCAAGAAGTTGGGGGGTAGAGCGTCATTTATGCACCAAAAAGAATGCTATTTCTCAGTAATGAATTTTTCAGTTATTTTTTTATTTTAAATTCTATAGCAATTAGCAAATTGTGATCGTGTGCTTTGTCTGTTGGCAGCAATTATGGTTATCATGAAAAAAATTGTTTGCGGTGAAGATATGGATGTGTTTAAGTCGATCTCCTAGTGGTTCAGACTCCACTAATTAAAAGTCTTGGTAAAAGTGATAAAGGTCAAACACTAAATTTATATTCCTTATTGGTAGCGTAGAAAATCATTAGGCTATTTCTTTAATAGAAATTTTAACAAAATTAATAAATAAAATAATTTTTGGAAAAAATATTAGAACTGACTGCAAATTATTAATTGCGTAAAAAGTGAAAAATAAATCAATTATTTAAACAACATTGTTACGACTTTTAAAGGGAGCCAGCACCCGAAAATGTTGGGAAAAAAAACGAAATTTTTTTTATGGGCTTAAGTAGTAAAATAAATCTTTAAAAATGTTCCCTGAAAGTTTCAGAGAAATTGAAGCAATATTTATTGATTTATCATTGATTTTATTACGGTGTGATTTGCCACCTTTTCATTCCGAAACCGAAGCTGTGCTGAATATAAGCCACATATTTATTTTAAAAAATAAAATAAGCGAGAAGAAGCAATTTCATTGTGACTGTAACTGAAAAAAATCTTCTCACTTGCAATTTTGATAAAGGAAAGCATTTAAGTTTTTGCAAGCCGAAAACTTAAAATGTTGTTTTTCTCGCTCTATTTTTTGCGCATTTCATCTCAATTAAAATGCAAAGGCTTTTTTAAATTTGTATCTATAATGTGGATTTTTTCCCCACAGGTTCCTGAAACTATACATAACAAATTTATGCTTTACTTTTATGATAACTTAAGCACTTTAAAAAAAAAAAAATGTAGGTTTTCTGAATTTTTCGTTGTTTTTCTGCGTTACTTCAGTTTTTATTTTTTTTTTCTCAAAAAGTATTTGACTTATAAAAAATTCAAAGCATAAAAGTTTTGTTTTATGTGCAATGAATCAATAAAAACATTTTTGCGACTTTACGCCAATTCGTTTAAAAATGAAAATTTTCAAATTATAGTTAAGAAATCCAGATTTTTAAAAATATTTACTTTCTTATGAAGTGATATAACATGACATGAGAAAAAAATTGTAAATAAAAACCCCACAGAGTAAAACAGTGGTCTCATGGTGCCGACTCCCCTTCAACATAATTTTTGGAGTCGGTGCAAAATTATGACAGCCCAATTATCATTACATCATGTGATACTTTACATTGAAACTGTTGCAAACTCTAGACCATTTATATTTGTAATTGATTCATGATTACTTTTGCAATCATGAATCAAAATCTATTATAACTTTGCACCGACTACAAAAATTATGTTTAAAAATCGAACGATGTTGTTCAAAGATTTAATTTATTTTTCATTTTTTAGAGTAATTTATAGTTTGAAGTCGTTCTATTTTTTTCCAAAACTTATTTTACTTTATTATTTTCAGTGTGAACACATTTTTTATATAAATACTCTATTTTTAAAAAATCCATATCAAAGGGCAAACATTCTTTGAGTGAATGGCACTAAAAAGTAATCATTTGTATGATAAATTCCGTTTTCAAGTCGATTTTAAAAGGGCACTAGAGCAAACAAACTGATTGGATTTAATTTTTGCGTCAGAGAAGCTTTCAGTCAAACTCTTATTATAATTGCTTTTAATATTAAAGCTTAATGGCAACACATTCTTTTCAACAATGAGTTTTATATTTATTAATAATTTTCCCAACAAAGAAAAATCAAGTCAAGCCTTTCCAATTAAAAGAAAAAGACTTATTTTTCTTCTTTTTTTAGTTCATTTAGTCAAAAGTTATGGATAAAAAAAAAAAAAAAAAAGACTACATTTCTGCCCATAACTTTATTTCTAACTATAGAATATGGTCAAACAAAGGCACGGGACCATGGGAAAACCATCCTCGATTAAAAAAAGAATCACGAAAATTGGTTCATCCTGTGAGAAGTTATGGGTGGACAAACAAACAAACAAAAAAACAATATGTTTCCATAATAGAGCTTGTTACCTATACAAGATAAAATTGTGACAATTCATTTGAAATACTTGAGTATAATCGTTAGATATTCTTGAATATTATTCAAATTTTGAAAATAAATCAAATATTCTTCTCTGTATTAATTCTATTGCTAGTTAATTTAATAAAACAACAGGAAACATCAGATGCGTGGTGGAAAGCAAAAGCACAGAAATGGAAAAAAAAAATTTGCCTGTGAATACTTTTAAAGTTGTGTGAACTCTTAAATAGTTCTGCTTTCTCCACCTATCACCTTCCTCTTGGAAGGTGATAGGGGGAATCTGGAGAGGAAATAAACAGGGAAGGGTAGTATTAAGCCGAGAGTTTTTTTTTTTTTTTTGAAATGAAGTGAAAACACATTTCGGGCTAAAGAATCTCTAAGTAAAATTCCTTGATCTCCGGAGATTTACTTTTTTTAGAAAATTTCCCCGATTGAATATTTTGTACAAGTAATAAATATGTATATTCTTTTCAAATATCAGGCTAATCTTCAAGTTAGCGAAAAATTACTACTTCCAATCGAGTTCCAATCAGTTATTTAAATTCATTAAAATGGAAACTGGTGATGGGCTACATCTAGAGAACAGAAGGTAGGACCAGAGGTCATTGTTTTGAGATTTTCAAATCTCAGGCTAATCTTGAAATTAGGAAAAATTACTTCTTCCATAGGGTTGTAGGCAGTTGGAATAGCTTTCTGGAAGCGCCGACTGTTACTTGAAGTGGGGTAAGAAGTTTTAAGTGGGCTCTTGCTATTCATTGGGGACATCAAATGTTTCTCAACTTTTATAATTATTGCAAAATAAAAAAAAAGCATGATGAAAAAGGATCGAAATTCTGAACATGGAATGCAATTTTCGGGAAATCACATGTTTAGTGTTGGCTTCTTTGAAAAGAAAAAAAAGGTTTTTTTTTTCTTGATACGTTAGAAACTATGATGAGAATTCAAATAAAGTGCTGGATATTTAGTTTAAAAGTTCAATAAAATTATTGTACTTTTTAAAATAAGTGAAAATGTTAGAATGAAAGGTACAAAAATATTAGTAAAAATTTTGTTTTCAGTGAAGCACATTTCAACAAGCAAAAGTGAGAGAGAGAAAAGAAAGAGAGAAAGAAAGGGGGGTTCAAAAATCAAAAAGAGAGAGAGAAAAGAAAGAAATAAGGTGGGGGGGGGGGGGGTATTTATACATGTTAGTAAGGAAAAAATGTACATACAAAATCAATGATGTTCAAGATCTTAAAATAGATTAAAAACTAACTACTGAGTTCAGACCTTTAAAATTTTCAATTTAACTAAAATTTTAATTAAAAAAAAAAAATTCGCTTAAGAAGGGAATTGACTTATTTATGGTAATTAATTCTTAAATTTATTCTATTACTAGAAATTTTTAAAAAATAAAGGGAAAATGAAATAGTAGCTCTCAATTGTTTGTATAAATAATTTTGTTTTCTGCTTCTGAAAACCAAGACTCACTTTGAGACTAGAAGGACGCTGAGAAAAAAAAAAAAGGGGGGGGGGAAGATTGTTCATCAGACACTGCAAATTTAATGACTGGCACAATGTATTGACATTAAACAGCAATTGCACGGCAAATCAGTACGTTTTCCAGAAGTGAAGTGCAATATCTAAGAACTGCTCGGAAAAGTGGTGTAGGCATTGTACAAATTCAGAAAAAAATATCCTTTTTCGTGAAACAATTGCACTTCTGTATTTTGGTTACAAATAAAACAAATAATCTAAAAACTCAGGGTGCAACTTTTTTTATTACGAAAACCATGACAACTACTACCCCTGACATTGATATACGAGAACTGTCCACCCCGGCCTCAAAAAAAAAAAAAAAAAAAAAAAAAAAAAAAAAAAAAAAAGCACCACTAATGGGAGAAGATGGAAAGGATGGCGGGGGGAGGGATGTTCGCCCCGGGGGACACCTTTTTAGGGGTGTCTGGCGGCAACACCCAAAATGTGTTTGAAAAATATATATTTGTATTATACAATTTTATTAATGCTATTTCTACGTATAAGAACTGAAAATAAATGTAGTTTACTGAAAGTTGCACCAAATAATAAAATAATTTTTATAAAAAAATAGAACCGACTTCAAATACTAAATTCCACTAAAAAGGGAAAAATAAAAGGAATTATTTAAACAACATCGATGTGACTTTTAAACGTAGTGTTAGAAGTCGGTGCAAAATTAGGAAAGACAAAATCTTTTGTACTCATGAATCCCCAATTACAAATATATATATTTTCGCAGAATTAGCAACAGTTCCAATATGAAGTAACAAATGGTGCTATGGTAATTACAGTGATCCATCGTTTTTCGCGGTTAATGGGGACCAGAACCTTCCGCGAAAACTGAAAAACCGCGAAGTAGGATTTGCCCCTAAGAATTTTCGTGTATGAGGGTACACGAATGTTTTAAATATGTAAACAGTATTTATACTTCACACATTTAAGACAAAAATTACAACAGTATACGTAATTACTTAAACCTGTCTATTCTAATTAATAAGGTTAATTACAAAACTTTGTAGTACAGTAATAAACATTAATTTCTGAGAGAGGCGAAGAGTCTTGTGTTGGTGGGAGCTTTTGAGAGCCTGTGGTATGTACTCTGAGTCAACTCATCTCTTTGTTTGACTGCAGAGATCCTTCTCTCTCGCGCATCAACATGACACAACGTTTCTTTCCGCAATGTAGCTGCCGACATGATTGTATTTTTTCATTTTCATTTTTTGATGAATTTTCGGAAAAACCCGCGAAGCACTGAAGCCGCGAAACATGAAGCGCGAAGTGGCGAGGGAACACTGTACTCATAATTTTGCACCAACTTCTAAAACTATGTTTAAAAGTCACATCGATGTTGTTTAAAGAATTAATTTATTCTTCACTTTTTAGCGCAATTTATAATTTGAAATCGGTTCTATTTTTTCATAAAAATTGTTTTATTTTATTCTTTTTAGTGTAAAAACATTTTTTAAATAAATACTCTATTTTTAAAAAAAATCCATATCAAAGGGCAAACCTTCCTTGAATGAATGGCACTAAAAACTAATCATTTGTATGGTAAATTCCGTTTTGAAGTCGATTTTAGCAAGCAAACTGATTGGATTTAATTTTTGCCTCAGAAAAGCCTTCAGTCAAACTCTTGGTATAATTGCTTTTGATATTACTGCTGAATGGCAACAAACTCTGTTTTTTAACAATGACTTTTATGTTTATTAATAGTTTTCCCAACAAAGAAAGATCAAACCAAGCCTTTCTAATTAAAATAAAAAATACTTATCACACCGTAACGTTTTTTCTAAAAAACAAATGTAGTCAAATTGATTTGTGATATTTGAGTTAGACGACCCTCTATCCATTTAAAAAAAATCATCAAAATCGGTTCATTTAGTCAAAATTTATGGATGAAAAAACAAAAAAAATACTACATATCCGTCAACAACATTTTTCTAATTATCGAATATGGTCAAACGAAGGTACGGGACCTATGGGAAACCATCCTCGATCGGTTAAAAAAAAATCATGAAAATCGGTTAGAAGTTATGAGTGGACAAAAAAAGAAAAAAAAAAGACATACAACATACATACAGTATGAATGTGTGTAACCTCCTTCGTCTGTGAAGTCGGTTAAAAAAATAAAATTTCTCAAGACTTCTTTTTCATTGCCAAAAATAATATAAACTACAAAACTATGAGGTTATACAACACAAGTTTTTTTTTTTGGGGGGGGGGGAGGGGGGGGGTGACCCCATATTACCCACCCGGGTGACAGCCATGCTAGGAACACCACTCATTGACAGAACATGGCTTAGATCCTAGGATTTATTGCGTACCTCAATTAGTAGTTATAAAAGCCTGAAATATAATCATTTAATTTCTCTGAAATTGAAATCAATTCTTTGTTCGTGTGCATCCTGTTTACCATTTTTTCTTTAAACTGGATATATATTTCTTAGTGTACCTGTTTTTGACAAGTTTAACAACACATGATAAAAAGAATTTATTAGATGAGCTGTATTCACTTCAATTGGGCTGATGAAACATATATTCTAGAGTACTGAACAAGAAATTGACTTTCTTTTTGCTGCTATAAATAATGACCCCTAATAATGTTCAAGCCATTCTTCCTTTTTGTACCAAAAGAAAAAAAGAAAAAAATGCAATTGAAATATAACTAATTTATAGTGGAGGCAACAGCCAGGGGTCGAACCAGCATTTTTAACAGGGTCGTTTTCTGTGAATTTTAAAGAAATTTTTGTGAAAATTGAACGTTTAACCATATATTGATTTCATAATAAGTAATGGTGTGAAAGGTATAACTTGGAAGCTTGGACTTTTGTGAAGGGCCAAATTTCTTCTGGCACGACCCCTATTAGCATTCATTACTGGGAAAAATGTTTACTTATATGCAATACATATTTCGTTGCATTCTTGCTCGGTTCCATAAAATGGTTGTAAATTATGGATGTGCACACGAATAGGAAGCTATTATATGTTCTACTAAAGTTATGTCCACTTTACTACTTTTATAGAAAAATAAGTATTTCACTGTATTGTAATATGTGTACTCTTGGAGGCTATGTGTGGGAAATGGAAATGCCAGAAACATAGAGCATACAAGTGATCTGACAGTTGAAATAAATAAATTAAAAAAAAAAAAAGGGTAAATGAGTGATAAAATTTACATACCAAATGACTAATTTACAACTGCTCGCAATAACCTTTGGCAAAATGAAACCAGAATTTTTTATCAAGTAATTTTATGTTACCTTGCTAGGTTGATTTCCAACGTATATTGCCGTTCATAATGTAAAAGCAATGAAAACTATTGTATTACACTGCACAGCAAGGAAATTGTATTTGAAACAGAAGTGTCAAAGTGCTATCTAAACAGACTTCTTTTAAGTCGGAACACACATCAAGTGTACCTAATTTGGCATTAAAGGTGCTGCAAGTCTTCATTCTTACATTTTCTCTTACCTTTATTTGTGCAGTATACACTGCATTTATTATTTTGTAAATTTTTAAATTAGAAAATAAAATTATTTAATCATTCATATATGAAGCGGAATATTTTGAACAAAATATAACTCATTGAACTAACTTTTTAATTAATTTATCCCTAACAAATTGTTTATTGCTCAAATATCCTTAACAGTGATATTTGAGCAGTAAATACATTACATCATGACACCCACGTACCACAGAAACTAGAGCCAAACCAGTGTATTCAGCATGTCGAATTCCTTAAGAATTAGCTACTTTTACCTTAGATAGATGAACTTTCATAAAGTTTGTTCTCCAGTGTTACTTTGCATTGAAAAGTCAGATTCCTTTCACATTGGAAAGCATAAGAAGGAATTTTTCAGAAATGTGTGGTTAATGATGGGAACAGGATGAGGATTGGGTAGTCTTTTAATAGAAATCATAACCATAGCATATTCAGAGGGGAAATTGTTAACTGATCAAACATATAAATCTAGAGTAACCGAGCAAAATGCTTGTAATTTAAGAATACCTTTTAGTCTGCTACATTTACTACACAAAAAGTCTATATCTGTAATGGTGAAAGTTTGTGCTGTGTGTTTAGCAAGAAAACAACAACATTTTTGGGGGGCAATTTTATTTACATGTGTTGAACCAGATGAAACACTGATGAATATTTATGAATGCATTTCCTTCCAATAATATGATGACAATTTACATAACATCTTCCAGTTATTATTTGATAGAAATTATAAATTATTATCAGAAAGAAAATAAATTTTATGATGAAAAAAATTAAAATATTAAATACTGAAAGGAAGGCAGGTTACATATGCAGTAACAAAAATATCAATGAAAGGAAGACGGAATTCATCGTGAAAGAAAACGTGAACCTTAAGTTTCTTATAATCAAGCCGCCATAAGAAATAAAAGTACATAGCAAAATATATTTCATGAAATAATGAGCTCATTTTCCAAATGAATATTTTAGTATTACATTTTTGTTTATAAAGGTTGCCATAAAAGAAATTTCAATAATAAAGAGGAAATAAAAACTGTCAGATGAATATATATATATATTACAAAATTTTTGTCAATTTTCTAAAAACACTTTGAGGACACATTAACTTGAAAATCCACCTCTGCCTCCTCTTCCCCTATTTACTATGCGGTACTGTGACGATCTGCCTCGGTAAGGACCCCTATTTCCCCTACTGTTGTGGAACATTTGGTTAGCAGGTGGTCTCATGTGCATTCTAGTATTAAAATCAGAAGGTGGTGGGCCGTCATAATCCATCATTGGAGGATAAGGTTCTTCGTGCATGGGGCCATCAGGCCACGGATGCTTATGCCCACCCATGTAACCCATGTCATCTGGTCCGGGCCCCATGTGATTATTCCTATGGTCTACATCACCCACAGGATAGCGTGCATCTGGTCCATAGTGGGAAGGTGGTCCATTTCTTGAAATATTATCTGGCATAAAATCCTCCTCACCCATCGGTGGTGGCGGAGGAAATCGCTCTTGCCTACCTCGGTTGGGTAAATTCATGTTGTTAGGAGGTTCGAAACCAGGCCTCATTTCACGGTTCTGCAACATGGCTCCATTTTCTCGATGCATATTGTCTTGCATTTCTCTATGTTGTACGTCCATGTCTGTAGGATGTTCTGAGTAAGAACGCCATGCATCACGAGCACCAGTATTTATATTGTTCATATTGTGAGGGAAATTTTCATTTTCCTGATACGACATATCATTCGAAGGCTTATTATGTCCGCTTTCATGCTGAGGCAAAACAGGCACTTGATTTTGCTCTGGAAAGAATTTATAAAATTAAACATTTGTAGATAAGTATCAAAAGAATGTTGTGTACTTCAGCTCACTTTGTTAGGAATAACACATCTCACGATTAAAATGCAAAAATAAATAAATATAAAGGCATAAATAACATAATTAAATGAATTTGAAGACTTTGAATTATAACCAGTTCGGCTTCAGTTGGATGTTTTTCATCTGAAACTCACTCTTTTGTATTGAAAAAGGAATTCCTTGTAGCCTCATAACATATGTCTGCAATTTTTGTGCTTAATTTTATGTTGATTTTTAATTTTTATATTGATTTCATTTTTCTTGCAGATCTGATAATTAAAAGAGGAGACCATTAATTCCAAATTATTTCTTGAGGGCTTACAAAAAGACTTATACCTCTTCTTTGGATTAGAATACGATTTTAAGTTTATTAACACCCTCAACGGTTATTTATGATTCATTATGATTAGCAAAGTTTGTTTGAATTGGTTAAAATGGATGGTTAAAATAGAATCCTATATCATGATCTCAACAACTATGTTACTATCACTTTCTACCAGATGGTTAAACAGAAAGCAAAATTACAAAAAAAAAAAAAAAAAGGCTACACTGTTGTAAAACTGGTATTGCACACTTAATTACAAACAGAAATATTAACCTTTGGGTCTTTCTCCCAACAAGGAAGGCCTTTGTGGCTGGATGATTTGTTCAGGAAACTGATTTCCACTTCTAGAATTAGCTTGAAACTGCTCAGGTGCTGGCATTCGTGGTATATGTGGTTTCATTTCGGGAGCTGCTTGTATCTCACCTGCAAATAAAATTTGCTTAGTACAAAATAGTAACATTTTATAGTGAGGCAATTTCACTTTTCCTCCTTTTTTTCGCAAAAAAAAAACCCCTTCAAATTTAGTGTAACAAAATTCAAACATCACCAGGAAGATGCTTGATGAAAAATGCACTATGCAAACATTCCCCCCCCCCTCAAAAAAAAAAAAATATATATTAAGCTTTAATTATTATAAAAAGTTTTACCTCTCTGTGTAAAAGGTTTTACCTCACTGTGTTCTAAAGGTGGCTTAGTGCACCTCAAATATTAAATTTAACTACCAACATCATTTAATAAAAATTAAGAAATTTTAAAAAAAAAGGTCCCTTTGCACTGGGGCCAAGATACCCCCCCCCCCCCCCCAAATACAATTCCTGATACTTGATCAGATGATACTAAATGGTGAAATTAGTTTTTTAAAATTAATTAGTAAAAAAGTAGTAGTAGTAGTTTTAAATTTTAATTAGTTAAAGGCATGTCAAAAAGTAAGCATAAAAGGAAAACATGAAATATCTCGTGTCATTTAGCTGCAACAAAGCATAGCACAAAAACAATATGAAAGACTTTTAATTCAAACTATATTTATACAAATCTAGCCTTAAAATAGAAAGGGGTTCCTTCTTCTCAATATTTAACACTCACAATATTATTTTTATTTTTGAAATCCTACTCATATACTCAAAAGTTTAATTGTAAACTTTAATGTTTCCATCACAAATGTTGTGCAGCGTCTACAAAGTTGTGGATTTCAGGTCGGTGGATTTGAGAGTTGACTGTAATAATTTGAGTTAATTTCATGTTATATCACGTCAGTGTTATAACACTGTAAAATATAAAGTTTACAATAAGAGTTTATAAATAAAATTTAAAATTCAATTTAAGTGAATTAAGGGAGGAGGGTGGAGAGAATAATTCTTGTGTGCATTGTATAGAAATTTAGAAGTTATTTTATGCATAAATATGAATGCTCATCACGTGCAGTCCCTGATCATAAATTTTCCCACACTACACAACTTTCCCTATGCTTTTCTACGGCAGGTATTTTTTATTTCACACCAATTAAGAAATAGTAATACGGCTTTGTTTTTTTACGCATCGGGATGCAGAGTCAACATAATTGTAAGAAAAAGTCCACAATTTACAAGGTATATTTTGTTCAAACCTTTAGTGTAGGGGAATGTGGGGCACAGTGAAATAGTTAGGATAAATCACATTTTCCAAAATGAATAAATTGGAAATTTATTTTGAAAATAACAGTACATAAAGAGATAACTAAAAATTTCATTGAAATACTATTTTTCCTTTTAGGCAGTAAATTTGCACGTTAAAGTAAAAGTAGAAATTTATCACTGCACCATGTATGAGGGAAAGTGAAAAATTGTAATATTTTCTTAATGAAATAGTTTTCTATGGGATATTTAACCCTTTGCATTCGAATGTAGCCTTATGGTAGTCTAAATGACATGCAGTGATTCATGTTTACGATTAGAGTGGGTTATAAATACTTGTCATTAAATATGAATACCTAAATAAATGAATGATTGATAAAACTAGCAAATGAATAAGGGAATCAATGAACGTAAAAATAAAAAAATGATGAAAGGAAAGAGTGAAATACTACTTAATAAATGAATTAATGAATAACAGAATAACATTTATCAGATAACTGATGTAAGGACAAAAAAATTAATAAAATATGTATTTCATTTAGCCTGGTACGCACGTTACAAACTGTACTAAACATTTGTAATTAAAACAAGCCTAGCATTAAATAAATTGACACTGTACTGAACATTAGTAGGTCCTAATTAATATTTAAAAATATTAAAAATAGGAATTTTAGAATTCTATAATAACAAAATTTTTTTTTGACTTAACACAAAATGTTGTAACATCAAATTTTGAAAATGGCTTGTATTATCATATAGCTTGATTTTTAGTTAGTTTCGACCGGAATCAACTAGGTGTTATGTAATATGAATAAAATGTTATTAAATAGGTGGCTCTACAGAGTAAATATTTTACAATTTCACTTTGTCCCACATTTCCCTACATATGTTTTTCTTTTAAAATATTTTGTTTCAGGATTTTGTTTGCATGAATAGATCGTCTTTTAATAAACTAAGTGTTATTTTACCTACAATGGAATGAATTTCAAAAAAGAAATTTTACTAAAAGAGAGAAATGAAATTAAAAGTCAGTTTTACTAATACTAAACATTTAACTAAAGTAAATGTTGCATAATGATAGTAAATCCTTGAATAAAAACAAAATCAATACATTTCAAACCATTGCTACGTTCTTGAACATCTAGAGGTGGTGCAAGAAGTAGAGGCTGTTTGCTCTCCATCCACTGCTGCTGGAATTGTTTTGGTATGGGCTTGGCAAAAGGAGTTTTCTTTTGCTGTGCTGATTTTTCTGTTGCAGACTCTTCACTCGTAAAATCTAACCCAGGTATGTGCATAATTTCATCATCAAAACTGTTGTCTAAAAGAAACATATTACAATTAAACTTTTTAAAATAATAATAATAATAATAGAAGTTTGGTATTCAGTAAAATTCATTTTCATTTAAAATAATATATATAATATGACTGATTTAACAGAGAAAATCCACCCAATTATCAGAAATATCCTAGCAGTATCTCACGCACTTATAATTGTGCAAATTTTTGAAGTTGAACTGATAGCTTGTAAAATAATTCCAAATGAAAAGTTCCTGTTGTTAAAATAGGTACAGTTAAGAGTCTCACAAATCCGAGGAAATTGGGTCTGACACCATCTCAAAACTGGATGAGATGGAGCAGTCTAAAAACAAATTGCCTTGCGAGGTCTTAATTTCGTTTTTGTTTCTGGAACAAAATGGTTGATTTTTTTTTTTTTTTGAAAATTTCTCTATCTATCCAGGAACTTATCTAATTTGTATTATTTACTGGTAGAGCTTCTTTATTAATGTGTTTAATGCTCTAGGCATGGCAGACTTTCCAATCACAGTAAGTTACAACTTATGATTTCTCAGATACATTGACACATCCTAACATCATTTTTAGCTCCTTCCTTTTTTTGTGACCTGGAGCTGAATTTTTCATCTTTTGAAGCAAGGGTTTTTGAGGGCAACAGTTGGAAGCTTAAACCAGTTTCATCAAATTTATATAACTGATCAGGAGTAGTGAGATTCTCAGTTGACTTTATTTCCGTTCAGTTTCCTTTATTTAAAAATTTAATTCAGAATATTCTTTAATGCCAAAATTAAAACTCCAGAAATAAATACTTCAAATGCATGCTTGTGCAAGGCTCAAAAGAGGAAAAAAACAGTTTAATATTTCAAAATTTGCTTTTCACTGAGATTATTACAGAAATAAAGGTTATTTGAATAATATTTATATTTATGTCAAATTACATATTTTAGGGCAAGTAAAGAATAAAAATCTTTTGATTGACAACTAAAGAAGCAAATAAAATCAATTATAAACATGAAAAACAGGAAAAGGGTCAATGCCCAATTAAATCAAGCAAGGAAATCGCTAAATCAAATGCATACTATGCAAGAAATGATTTTGATTATAATCCTTTGACCAAAACTAATTTAGAAAGTTCATGTACAAAAAGTAAAATACTTGAAAAGTATACTTTAAGTGCTTACTTATCCTGTAGCAAAAAGTTTTTAACTTGCAAATCGTTCAAAGGTGAAATTTAAAATGATATGATAGAATAGACCTCGAAAAGCAAAAAAAAAAAAAAAAAAAATCAGAAAAGAAAATCAATACAGTAGGAATGCTCAAAAATGTTAAATGTTAATATAAAAATCTCAGAAAAGAATGCTTCAAAAATTTAGAGAACTGTCACCCCTGGTATATAAATGGCAGCATTCTGTAAAAGAATTTAATCAGTCTAAGATTACTTTTGAAAAAATGTTGTGATTACCAGAAGATTTTCTCTTCTGTAATATGTTTTTCAATTTCATGTGCCTTTGCTCTGTGCTCATCTTCGTCAGCTTTTACAGATTTAGCACCCTCTATCATTGAACGAGCAAGCTGTATTTCTGTAAAATCTTTATTTCTAATGCCTTCTTTTAACCCTTCATTTGCTTCGGCAAGTAGCTTTGTGGAAAATATTTTATTTACAGTTTTCCTGGCATTTGCACTTTGCCTGGTGTTTATAGGAAAAGTTACACACAGCAGTACACAAAGACCCTACTACTTAGCCACAAAACACCACAGAGAACTTGGAAAAAGTCTTTTATAACAAGTTTATAAGCCCTTGAAAGGGGCTTTCAAACCAACTCTTAGCCACTTGCTAACTGCTTTTTATTAACTAATAAGAGCTTAAAGGGTGGTGGGCGACTCCAAATGGGCGAATTCCGAGAAGGAAAAGAAAATACTACATTCTCTCCTATGGGGAGGGGGGGGGGGGGGGCGAAATTTTTGAGGCCTCGAATTAAGGGAAAACTTGGATTTCCGAGACTCGCCTGTACTTGTTTCAAAAACATATACTTTTCCTTCATTGTAACAGCAATAAAAAGTATTTACCTTGCTGCTTTAGGTGATCAGGAAGACCATATTCTAAGCCCATTCCAGGAATAGCCGAAACTGTGTTTGAGTCATCTAAAAAGGAAAAAAAAAAGAACTGGTTCGACAAAAATAACTAAAGTCAAATTCAAAAACACATTAATACTACACAGAGGAATAAAATACCATAATCTGCAGCATCTTCTTGTCCCTTGGGTAGAGTATTTAAGTTGTACTTATCCCGCATTCGATCCCCTGGACGATTTCTTGTCCAAAATTTACTAAGAAAAAAAGTTTGAATCTTGAATTAGTTTATTTCATTCAGAAATTTTTGTAGCAGAAGAAGGAAAACAACAAAAATTAAAATACCTAGAGTGATCGTTAGACCCTGAACATAAAATGTGACCAAGTGGATGCCATGCTAGAGACCACACACAAGAATCATGAGCCTGCTCCATACATCCAACCTCCTTGTCAGCACTATTCCAAAATGGAAATTAATTACATTCAATGAATCAATCAGATTCAATTAGAAAGAAATTCAAGTGTCAAACAAAACTAGAAATAATTTTATCAACATTTGAAATTCTGCTACAGAAAATATGAAAATTCAACTTTATATTTCACTCATAATGTTAAGTTTCAAATTTAGACAATGCATTTAAGCATTAAAGCAAGGATCAGAAATCATAATAAATGAAACTGAATAAATAAATTATACATTTCTCAAAATGCCAATTTTACACTTAAAATGCATGAAAAAATGCATTTTGAATGTAAAATTGACACTCACTTGAGGATGCATTTTCAACTCATGAAGTGCATTTTGAAACTTTTTCCTTACTAATCAATGATGGAAGAGATATTCAGAGGCAACATAAGAAAAATTATGGTAGACAAATGTTGAATAATAATTGTCAGAAAAATAGAATAGATTTAAAATTCTGAAGAAATAGTGGATAATAATTACAAAACAAAAGTTGAGTTCTGTTATGCAGGGAGGAGATCAAGGTACATATATTTAAAGTAATAATGATCATAATACAGTTATGATTTAAATTACCTTTTTAATGCATCGATTTACAAAAAAGAAGAAAAAAATCCTAATTTAAGTTAAAAAAATTGATGCAAAAGTTAAAACAAGGACAATAAATGGTATACAAATGAACTTCACAACAGAATCCTTACCCAACAACCCAAAACATAACGCATCCATCGGATCCTCCACTTGAAAATAAGCCTTCATGAGTGGGATGCCATGCCAAAGCTTAAAAGAGAGGGAGAGAGTTTTAAATTCAAGTCAAAACACTTCTAAACGCGTATTTTCAACCGAAAAAACATCAATACATATGATACAATAAATGTTTTTTAGGGAGATTTTGCAAAACAGAAAGCAAGACATACCTTTTCATTACTAATTGAATTTTTTTTCCTTTATTAATTTGGAATATGAATTCAGAATAGAACATGACACAACAGAAACTTACAAAATACGCAGATTTTGTAAGTTTCAGTTTTATTTTGGTCATGATATTAAACAACAGGGCAAATGGAAAAGCTAGCAAAAATAAGATGCCAAATTCTTGAGTTGAGAATTCTTCCGTCTCTATTAAAAGAATAATAACCTCAACTATAAGCTGAACAGCAAAAGAAAATTAAATCAAAATAGTATATAGGTAATCTGCAGATGTGTAAACATAAGCTGTTTCTTCAACTGCAAGTGAGCTAGCTTCTTTATGAACTGATAAAAGGCTAAAACAGCTTTATGTTCCCTTTATTATGGTACACCATAAAAACTCTTGTCAATAACTAGAAATGAAAAACATACGCTCCATGAATTGAATAGAATCAGAAAAAACATAACAAAAACTAATCAGCTTTATCAACAAAAACTAATCCTTTTTATCACCCCCCCCCCCCCCCACAGCCCTGAACATATGACTTGCAATAATAATGCGAAATTCCTATCAATTTGATCAAAAATTAAACTATAAAAGACATTTTATAAAAATGAAACTCTGGTTTACTCTTAAAATGTTTTCCAAATAAACCACCATTATATAAAATAGAGTAATGCACAATAAAAATAAAAGCAAGTAGTAAAATGAAAAGGACTGCCACAAATACATCAGCATTGAAAAGTTTAGACTTTTTTTTAACCTTTTATGTAGGGAAACCTAAATATTTCTCTGGAATAAAATCTTTACCTCTTGATGGAATATAAAGTATAAATTGATGCCTGGGCAAACAAAATTTTATAACAGGGATAGACAAGATTTACTTAGAAATACTTTATTCATGTTAAATATTTCTCTTAATTTTCAAGCTACTTAGTTAACAAATAATGAATATTAAATTGAAATAGGATGAGTTTGTAAGCATTTTATTTTTCTGCAATGTTTCTTTATGCCATTTATATTTTATTTACTTACAGTGGCTTTGTAATAAAAAAAAAATATAAACACATCCTTCATTAAAATGTTTGCATATTTGCACTTTATTTGCATATTTTACAGCCAAGTAACACACAACTGTGTGAAACATATTTAAGTAGTTAGAGTGTTAGCTGAGCTTGTGGTGTCGGGTAGAACCTTGAAAGACAATAAACCGGAGCGCGGGGGGGGGGGGGGGGGGGGGGGGCAAAAAAAAAAGGCAAGTTCCTAGGAGTACCATATAACATTCTAACTAAGCAAATAATGATATTCTATGGTTTTGATAAGTAAAATAAGGTTTCATCTCTGCTAATTTAGAAATTTTAGAATTTTATAAAAATAAAATATCAGTAGAAAAATACTTTTTACAATCACAGAAGGTCAAAAAAAACTCTATTATGTATACTGTACGATGAAGTTAAATCTTCCTAGTTCCGAATGGCAGGGGAAGAAAAAAAAAAGAAATTACAGTAGAATATGTTAAAAAGTGACCATGCAGGAGTGGCGATTGATGATGCATTTTTTAATCTCCACTTTTACTGCTGTAATCGCCACGTGGCGAGTGGCGACCGCTAGTTTTCACCTATACTTAATCTATCACCACACACATGTGCTTGGAGAATATTAATCACAAAAACCAAAATGTAAACTAAAAAACTAAGAAAAGTTGACATCCACTTACTAGTAGCTTCTTTTTTGTGCCCCCGAAAAGTCTGCATTTCTTGACTCATATTCCTAATATCAAATAATTTAATTAAGTGATCACGAGAAGCTGTCAATAGCCAATTCCCATTTTTATTCCACCTTGCATCCATAACTGTATTTTTGTGAGCATGTCTATCAAAAGATATTAAACAAAAGTTAACTATAATCTGAGGAATACATAAAATATTCAGCTTGATAAAAAAACAAGAGACAAGATGTAGTGGGAGAAAAAGAACATTAAAAGCATACACTGTTGCAAGGGACTGCCCACTTTTAGGATCCCACAGTTTAATCGGCTGCTGACTGTCTTTGCTACCAGACACGATAAGGGATTTTTGAGGATGCCAATCAACACATTTAACATCCGCACCATGACCTATTCAAAATACACCAAAAACAAATAAAATTATTTTATGAATAAGTTTAAGCAAATAAATTAATTTAAAAAATAATTAAATAAAAGTACAATCAACTCATTTACTCATTTTATTCCCAATGTATTTATTATACTCAAGTTTAAAAATAATTATATTTTCTAAACCATTTTAAAGCTAATTGAACAAAATACAACAGAATTTGAGTTTGGGCTCAAAAATATTCCCAGAAGATCAGAAATCCGCAGTGATCCAAAATTCATAGGATATCAGATGTAAACAAACTTAGTAAAGTGCTGAGTAAAAAATCACGACAACAATAACATCATGAGTTTTAAAAGGAAAAAAAAAAAAAAAACCGATGTAATGTATATTATGAAATTAAACAGGTAAGAGTACAAAAGGTAAACATAATGATAAAAGGTCAACAAAAAAAAATTTGTTATTATTGTAATAATCAACGAAAATATAGGAAGTAAATTCAATTATGATTGCATAAAACTTAACATTCAAGGAAAAAATACCTCTAAGAATCTTTTCTTCAAAACACTTTAAGAAATCCCAAATACGAACTGTGCCATCATCAGAGCAAGTAACAAATTTGGTATCAATTGGACAAAAACTGAAATTAAAATATTCTAAATGAAATATCTGCAGATGATTTTTTTTTCCTTGTATTATATGAACAATATTTTTTTTTTATGAACACAAACATTTCAAATTGGAGAGCTTTCATGATATGCCATTAAATTCAGATAGAAGCAATTTCAGTGATTTCTTTTCTGCAAAAATTGCTCAATTCATAATTATGTTCAACCTACCTAATACCCCTCAAAGGTTCTTTGTGGGCTTGAAACATCTTTACATTATTCATATTGCTTTGCCAATATTTTACATAGCCTGCATGGTCACCAGTGACCATCCAAACATCATTGTGACTCCAAACCATACACCTTACAGGTGAATCATGAGCCTGTAAAGGAAAAAACAAAAAGTTTAGTTATTAGAGTTAAAACATACAATAGCGAATATATGCTATAAGTCTAAAAAAGAATTATCACTCGTTTGTTTTCTATTTACAAAAAAAAGGGATTATCTCTAGTTATAATAATCAAATTATAGCCTTAAGCCGCCTTTTAAATGAAACTTTTAAAAAATACATTTACAGCAAGATATGAGGTAAAAAAACAAATAAATAATAATAATAAAAAAAGATGGAAAAGAAAAAATAAAGGGGGATTTAATCTTCTGTACAAAATGTTAAAAAAAAATAAAATTAACTAATTAGTTCTAAAATAAAAAAATAAAACAAAAAAGGTCAAAAATATGCAATAACAATAGTAATTCTCTCAGCGGCATGGCAGCCATGGGGCCCAAATCCTGAAGTGCCCATCTCGTATAACAATAGTAATTATTTTTACTCTTTAATGTAAATATATTTTCTTCTGAGAGAGTTAAAAGTCAAAAGCAAACATTGAAGTGACGTTATAAAGGTATAGTACAAAAATAGTTCTACTTTACATTTTTAAAAATGGCGACATTTGAGCTAGTGTAATGATTTTCGGTTGGCGATAGTTTCAGTGGCAACCCAGCGCCATCGATGTTGGCTGACACAATGTGTGGCAACCCTCAGTGTATGATGCGGAAGGGCTTGTGTCGGTGTGATTGTTGAACTTTTAGAAATTTTTTTTTTGCGAATAAGTAGCTTTTTAATAGTTTATTTTATGTTTAAAGTTCGTGGAGATTTTTCCTATTGCTAAAGGAAGAATGTAAAGTGTTAAGGTGCATTAATTTGGTTCAATTGTTTTCTATTGTGGCCAGAGGAATGATTCTATATTACAATAGTTGGTTAAGGCGCCATGTTTTTGAATGCGTTAAAATGGACGGAAACGTGATTTGGTGCTTTTGCTATCTGAAGTATGAAATTGTTTTGATTGATAAGTGCATAAGTTTGGTTAATTGTGACTAAAAGCAATGAAAAATTAAGTGGTAATTTTCGGACCATTTCGTTATATTGGATAGCAAGTTTGTAGTGATTTGGATTAATATTGAAAAGCCAACTGGTTTAAAGTGAGTTCTTAATTTTTCTAAATTTATTATTTGCTTATTTTATGTGTTTGTAAGGTTATAAAACAATGAATTTTCAATTGCTCTAAAATACTAGCTGTAGTAATTAGTGGCGTTGCTGGTTTTGATAAAGTGGGTTTCCGTTAGTTTAATGTAAAATGTACTTGAAGTTTTGCTTGGAATTGTGCGATATTTTTGCTATGTTTTTCGTTGAGTAATGCATATCATTTTATGTTATGATAATTAATTGCAATAGTCATTATTGTGCCTAAAATGCGTGTTTTTTCAATGAATGGTTTTTATGGTATTTTTAATGGTAGGCTTCCAATAGTTTAATACAAAATGTACTTGAAGTGATGACCGTGATTAATTTTGTTATCTAGGGTGGTATTTTAAAATTTGGATAGCGTTGATTTGCGTGATATTTTAATTATGTTTTTCATTAAATAATGCATATCATTTTATGCAATGATGAATCATTGCGGTAGTAATTATTGGGCATAAATTGCATGTTCTTTTAACGAAGGGTTTTTATTCAAGTTTAAGTGATTTGGTAAAGTAAATAATTCTATTTTTCGAGTAATTATTAATCCGTTAATGTATTGAATTGTTATTGAAAAATGCTGTACGTGCTTTACATAGTAGCGTCGATATTGTGTGTAAGATATAATTTGTAATTTTTGGCATTTTACTGATTTTCCTTGACATGTTTGCCATGTTTATGATGTGACATTGTTGGCGATAAAATCATCGCCAAGAGTGTTGTATTCTATTTGAAGTTGGCGACATAAAAATCTTGTTGTTGGCCACGGTTTCTTGGCGCTAACGAAAAAATCGCCAAGGGGGGATTATATCACAGTAGTTCCTTCATTTAGTTTTGAAATTTTATATTAGCTTTGTGGTTACTACTTAATTCTATATTTTGTTATTCTCTATCGGTGGCTAAAACTCAAATTTTCAGGTGGAGGAAAGAATCTCTCCAAGCTTTATATATGCAGGGGATTGCAATTGGAAGGGAGGAAATTTTTTTTCTTTGATCTTTTTTTTTGATAATTATATCGCTAACATATGTAAAGCAAAAAAAGGCGGATTTTTACGTTTTCACTGAAATTTTTAGGATCTTCTGCGGGCGGAGGATTTGGTCAGTTTGAACTACTTTGTAGGCTAATCACATTGAGAGGAAGAGAAACAAATACTAATGTTAGCAAATTGATGTAAGTACATGGAAAAGTAAGCTTATTTAGTTACTTTAGATAATATTACTTATTTGATCAAGTCGATTTTCTATTATGATTTTTAATTCAGTACATTTTAAGCAAAGCAAACGATTGAATGGAAAAGTAAAAATCAAAATGTAATAAACTTTTATGCTTCAATTCACTCTAAGATTTTGAAGCAAAATTACATTAAAGATAGCAAAACATTACATTTTACATTTTCCTTTTGTTTAAACATATTTGAAAAATTATATTAAAAAGTGACCTGTAGAATCGTTTCAAAATTAAAAGTTAGCCCGTTCCATAGTGTGAACTCCCCACTAGAAGCTCCAGTAACCAATCTCCTACCTTCTGGTGTCCACTTTAAGCAAAAAAAAAAAAATTCAATTTAAACATGATACATAACATTTCATAAGAACAATAATCTACAAGTTAAAAAAAATATTAAAAACTGCAAAATATGAATAAGCAATTGAACACTAAAAATATAAAACATCTTTACACTATAAATTACAAAGTTTAAAGATTACACAAGGATTATTTAAGGATTAGGTATACAAGGATATGATCTTAACAGTCTGAAAAATAAATACTTGATTTAAAAAATAAAGACAAGAAGGAAAAAGAATCTTAAGATAAATAGCTGAAGATATATCCCAACAATGCAGCATATAACAAACAAAAAATTACATTATATGTTTAAAATATTCTAAAAGCAATAATATATAAAATCAAATTATAAAATATTATTCCATTTTTATCAAGAAGTATTTGTCAAGAAAAAATTCTGCATATGAAATAGAATATAATAAATTCATTTTTACCTCAATTTGGTGGATAAGAAGCAACTTCTCACACACCAAATTGGGGTGAAAATGAATCTATTCTATTTCATATGCAGAAGATTTTTTTAAAAACAAATAGTTGTATCCGCAGTATATACAACAATTTCTCAGAATTTTCTTTTTCAAAGTTATCTGCATTATTTTTAGTTTAGAATTAGTTAACAAAAAAACTAAGGCCGTGACAGCCTAGTGGTTAGAGGGTCGGACTTCCACCCGGAAGGTCGCGCATTCAATACAAGACCATGTACACTTGGGGGTACTGCATGTAAAATCAGTGGACCCCACTACCTCGCCACCTGCGCAAGCAATCCTAAGGCCTCGGCTAACAGGTAGGGGTCTGGTAGAGAAAAGTTAACAAAGAAACTGAGAGCTAAAACTGTTTCTCAAAACATTTAACTTACACCATATGCATTTAAAATAATAATATCATTGTAATAATCAGATGTGCACTGAAATATCATAAGATTTTGCTACTTAAGGATGTTTTCCCACCAACGGCGACAAAGACGAAATTCCTGACTGTTCTCATCTGCTGGCACAGATGAGAAAAGACAGGAATATTGTCTTTGTATCCTTTGGTGTAAAAGTACCCTAAGGGTGCACTCACAAGCATGACAAGTGGCACACAGCTGCAACAAAACTTTCAGTGACATCATTTTCCTTCATAATTTAATAACCACACCCTTGTATTGTCTGATTGGTATTTTTGATTGCGTCATTAAACGGGACGTTCCTCTAGACAACCAAGATTTGTTGGCTGCACTATGATGTCACTTATTCCTAGCTGTTAGTTTGTTAGCCTTAGCAACAATTTATTACAACAAAACCAACATGTCTCCGTCGTAATACACTTATGCAGATCGTGATATGGTTATCAAACTAACAATGACAACATATGACTTTGATAAGTAATCAACAGATCAAGGTTGTCTGAGTGAATGTCACTATTACGAATGCATTATGAAATACCAACCAACTAATACAAAGGCATGATTATCAAATTACATAGGACCAATTAAGTGTTTTGAAAGGTTTTGTCGCTGTTGTGATTCATGTGAATGCACCCCAAAACAAGCAAAATATTTCTCCAATTTCAGATTTCTTCAAGGTAAAACATAAATGATAGCTCGGAAAAATAAGCTAAATGTTAATGTCATATACAGCATGGGACCCCAATTTCGGAATCCCGAAATCCGGAACTTTTTCAGAAAAAATTCGGCAGCTGAAAAAAAAAACACCTTCTGTTTTTTGAAAGAAAAAAAAAATTGGGATGTTTTGCACCGTCTTTTGGAAATAAGAGTTTTAAAGAGAAGGAAAATAAAATGTAATGAACATGTTTAAGATCGGAAATGTGCTGCTTTCAAAAAAAATTTATTCCGCGATTTTCTGAAAAGGGTTTGTTTTTGTGATTAGTTTTTCCAAATTGTTGCTTTAATTCTGAGTTAATATCATTAAAATTTGCTTTTTTTTTTCTTGTAGTTTTTTTTAAAAATGAACTCTTAATTTTCATGCGATACAGAACATTAACAAAATTGAAAATCCGCGTTTCTTGCATTTTCCCGCTAGTCTTATCTTTTACTACATTTTAGTGGTTAGAGAATATAAAATCATATCAAAATTTGACAGAATTTTTTTTCTTTTATTGAGTAATTAAAGAGGTTAAAATAACATCGGGAAAAGTCTAGATTCTTCGATGCTTTGTCTCGAATGTAAGCCTACTCCAACTTCGTTTTTTGTGCTAAATATTGCAACTTATAAGCGAGTATATTACAATAATAAAAATGCTATAAATGAGTGAAACGCTAATAAAAAGTTCCAGAGCAAATTATATGGGCTCTGATGCTACTTACAAAATTTTTTGAACGAGGACCCAAAATCCGGAAAGATCGCGGCCCCGAGCGTTCCGGATTTGAGGTCCCATACTGTACAGTATAATTATCAATAAAATTATTAAATATTTTTGATTTTTTAATACTATTTAATAAGATATTTCAGAAAAACTTTTCAGGTTAATTACATTCTTATTCGATTGCAGTTAAAGTAAGAAAACATTGCTCTTACCTAGTACTTATAGTTTACTACAGTTAAAATAGATTACTTTAAGTAAACTTTCATTTCTGGCACATAAATTATTTTTATATATCAACTTAAAATTAAAATATACTTACTGCAACACAAAATATAGGACATCTCATTTTATTTGTGGAAGTACGGACAAATTTAGTAGTTACTGCATTTATAGGATTGTCAGGCATACTTAACGGAGGAGTCATCTATAAAAACGTAAAAAAGTTCATCAGTTTGAAAGTGCAAAATATAAAACACAAAATTAAATAATAAACTTTTATAATAGATAAATTTAATCAACACACCTCAGTATAATATGCAGGATCCGGTTGCATAACTCTCCTGTCTCGGTAATCTCTTTGCCATACTCTAGCCTAAATAAGTTTTTAAAAACATGATATATATATTTATTGTAATTAATATAAATACTGTTGAACGTTGAATAAAAAATAAGTTTAGTGCTTTAATAAACAAATATAATGAAAGGAAAGTTAATAAATATAAAAGAAATTCACATCTTCAGCAAGAAAGTTACAACATGAAATTTGTATATACTGGCCCATACTCATACTTAAAAAATATAATGTGCTTTCAAAAACTAGTGTACATTCCAAAGGCACAAATTCAACTTTACTCAGAGTAATCTGTCGTCACTATGTTTAACGTAATTCAGAATAAACAGTTCATTTTGCAAATTAATTTTTCAGCATTTTAACACTAAAATGAAAAGAATTATGCTGATCATAAAACTTTTTTCGAGAAGCATCTTAGAAAATTGTAAAATTTAACTCAGTTTTAAAAATGTATTAGCACGTCTGCACTGAACATAATTATGCAAAACATTTCAACTAACATATGAACTAAAAATAAAAATTATATAAAAAACTCTTAAACGAAAAAAAAAATGAATATCCAAGTTGATTTAATTTAGGGGAAAATACTACAACAATGCAAGTAGTAATCAAAAGAAGAAATTACTTTTTAAAAAAAATGTTAAAGGTATTTTACAAAAAATTAATTTAAGATGAAATTAGCTTAAAAGCATAAACATGTAGACCAAATTTGTAATGTAAAAGGAAGGAAAAAGCGAACTTTTCTACTTTAAAAAAATGTAGAGTTAATAAAGATATCTTCAAATTCCTGGTAAGTCACCAATACACAAAGGAATTAAAATTTACAATCAAGTTATTATGCATAAACAATTATATAATGCATCAGGAAACCTAATGCAGGCATATAGGTCTTTAAAATGATTTTTACTATTTTTACAACACTTCCAAACCTTTAAAATGAAAAATGCTCAAAACTTAAGTTAGGGACTTTGGGATTTCTATCTAAATGTTGCCAATCTGGCATTTATATTGAACAATTTTTATAAATACGATAGTTATTGTAAAAATGATTTTGCTTTAAAAAAAATCATTAAAAGAAGCATAACATGATGCATACTTCCAAATGTTTAATCACAGCTGAATTATAATCTACAGTTTTACGAGTAACAGCTTTTCGTAGTCTTTTCCCATCAAACTCTATTGCTTGATTTGGATTCTGTGCATGTTGTCGATGGGCTGGAAATGCAACATGATTTTGCTTCTGAAAAGCAGGAGGCTGGAATTTAGGCACATAAGAGAACCGTTGTACTGGAACTACTTGAGGAGCTTGCATAGTTAAGCTGTAGAAAGCTTTAAAAATAAAAAATAAAATTAACACCAAAAGTTGATAAGAAACAAAATATACATTTACAAGCAACAATTTTTACTACTAGGAGAATGTTGGATAAAACCGGGTAGGTGGATAAAACCGGGACCCAGCAGTTTTAGCTTGATTAGTATTACCATTTGAGGGAAAACGCTTGAAACTAGTTGCAAATAACCGCAATGTTATTTGGAGTTGAATGAAAGGTAGTGTTGTTTATTTGTTTGTCAATGCCGATGTTTCAAAAGATTCGAGTGGAAAAGTTTTGATTTTTACACCGCCAATTTCACTTTGTAGTTTCTAATTGCTTAGAGAATTGATTTAGGTAAGTACACTATTTGATAATATCTTTTTCAGCAGTTATTTTAAATTATTAAACCAGGTTTTGCATCATGTTTGAAATGTGCTAAGCCGTCTTTTCTGATTAATGGCATAGTCGGATAAAACCGGGAGCTTGGCAGTCTGACAAGACCGGGTAGAACCCGGTTTTGGACGACCTCTCTTTATCTACTGTGTGAAATATAAATAGTTTAATTTGTGAAATATATATCTTAAAAGCAATAATCATCTCATAAATGGTATAAAATTAAATCTTTATTACTTTTTAGGGGGGACTTTGTATGAATATAGGCTACTATATTATAGTATCCCACAGGGTGTCTACAGGAGTTCAGAAAAAAAATTTCCCAACTTTTCCCTGATCAAGCTCACCGAATTTCCCTGATTTACATTACTAATGATAAGAATTTGTCAGGAGGTGCTCCTTCCCCCTGTGCGTCTGTTCAGAAGTGCCATTGGACCAGACTTCATTTTTATGTATGACAATGCCCACCTACATCGGACACAACCAGTTCAGCAGCTGCTGGAAAGTGAAGATATCACTTGAATGAATTGGCCAGCATACTCCCGATTTAAATCCTATTGAACATGTGTGGGATGCTTTAGGGAGACGCATTGCCGAGCGATTACATCCTCCTGGGAACACCCAAGAACTGAAACGGATACTGATTGAGGCATGGGCACTCTTACCCCAAAAACTGGTGGACAATCTGGCGCTGAGTATGGGGAGATGATGCGAAGCAATTATTACAGCACGGGGATGATAAATCCCATACAAGGGAACACCTGCATGCTATTCTTCCTCTTGGATCATCATGTGTAACTTTAGACAATCATGTGTAACGATATTATGAATTCAATAAAGACTATTTTGGTTTGATTCCATGTTGTATGAATTGTATTTATTTTCATGCAGTTATGCTTTTATCATCTTTTAAGTACAAAACTGCTCTCTTTCATTTCTAAATTTCATGTCTCTCAGATGATTTTTTGAGGAGTTATGGCAAAAAAAAAAAAAAAAAACACCTGTTGCTTAAGTTTTGCACACCAGTGTAATAGAAACAAATGTGGGTCAATAATGTGCATCATCTCTCACTGGTTGGGCCTGTATTTTGGTCAAGTGCAAGGCAAATGGTTATAAAAGACGATATATTTTTAAAAACTTAACAAAAACCTTTTGGAAGACGACACCAAAATTTATATTATTCATGAAGCAAATAAGAGTTATGAAAAACAATTTTTTCATAAAGAATTTTTTTGGACATATGTTAAAACTGAAAACAGCAAATTTAGTTACATACCTTTTTTTTGTATCTTTTACTAACTAAACCACATTAATAAATTTCTTTGCCATTCTGAACTGATATATTTAAACTTCATTCTGAAAAATAATAACATTTTTAATGAATCAAGGAAATAATAATAATAATGTCCATAAAAATATTTAAACAATAAACATGGAGGTTATTTTCAAAAGGGTACATTTTATGTTTGTTTCCACAAAACTCACTTTTTAAAAGTTTCTGAGAACAAGAGATATCATAAGCAATACTCAAGGAAAAGAAATTTTTGGAAAAAGTATGCACCATTAATTTAAAAAAAGGATTACATACGTACTTAGGTGAACATGCCCCCCTCCCCACTCAATACATACATACGTGTATATATTTATATACAAGCTCAAAAAAATGCTTTAAGTAATAATTCAATGAAAGGTGTAATATTAATACCAAAAGTCCCCCCCCCCCCCCGAAAAGTTATTATATTGTCGCGAAAGTTTTTTTAAGTAGTACAAATACAAAATATTCTGCTTGTCTGAAGGACGAAGGCAGTGGCGTAGCTAGACCCGGATTTCAGGGGGGGTTTCTCCGGGAAAAGTCGGCCAATTTCATCGTTTTCCAAGAAAAATTGGTCAAATTCTAGACAATCTTTACCATTTCAGGGGGGGGTTTTATCCCCAAAACCACCCCCTTATCTACGCCAGTGGACGAAGGATAAATACAGGTATTATTCATCAAAGAAATTTTAAGATTAATAAATTGAAAATTTTTGGAAATGTCGGAGAACCTCAGATCAGAATCACCCCTGAGAGATACACACAGAAACATACAAGGCCAAATTAAGCTCTGTTTTGCCCACAGGCAGACCTAAAATCTGTCGCTATTTCTTCCCTCTGAAATTCAACTAATTAATTATTCTGGAAATTAACAAAAATAAAGAGAAGTACAGCTGAGGCTTGATTTTATGAACAGCTCACCAGTCTCACAAAATTTTCTATAGAAAAAATGTAATGGTCATTTCATTTTTACTAACTAAGAACCGAAAAAATCTCTTTTTTTTCGAACTCGGTATAAAAATCTAGCGCTTTGAAGTAGTTTTTTCTTAGTCATGAATCTCAACAGTAGGGACTGGAAACCTGAAGGAGAAAGATAACCCCTTTCACTTCTGTCCTAATTCTACCTTCTCCTGCCATTGCATTCTATTTCTGGAAAAAGATAAACAAGTTAAAAACTGGTCATTTAACTTGACCTAATAAAGTTCAGAATTTTTGGTCAACTGGATTGGGGAAGATTCATTAGTTGAAAAAGAGATTAGTACACTTTAAGTTAGATCTTAGGTAAACTTATTTTAACGAGTTGTAATATAAATTGAATTTGTTCAATACAACCTCTTTGTTTTGTACGTAATTTGCCTTGGCAATACGTGTATCATATATATTACCTAGTTTTTAGTGTTTTTGATTTAATAAACTCTTTTCAAAACTCTCGTTTTCTTTTCAAACTTTTTTGCGGCCCCAAACAGTTCCTATAATTGAGTGTCAACTATATTATATTATTTAATTATTAAAATCATTTTTTCTTCGTTTTCATTGGAGGTTCTTGTGCTCCTGTGCACAAATAGAGAAACTGCCACTGCTCCTAGTTAAATTTGGTGCATATTAGTGGTCAAGATAGAGAGATGGTCAAGTTATGAAATTTATCTTCACTATATAATATAGGCAAACCCGATACACCTACAAATCCTGCCAACATCTTGAGGATAATATTCAGAAGACTTTTCTCAAAACTTCAAAGTAATTCTTTTAAAAATGTGGAAGGTGGTGCATGTTATATTCTGACTTTAAAGAAAACTCGGCATTTTTTTAAATACAAGGGGGGGGGGGGGGGTGAACTCCTGCACCTATTCTATAAATAATCCAGTCATACAAAAGTCATTAGCATTGAAGACGAAGACTAAATAATATAGTTATGAAAATGTTTTAAAAATTATCAGAGGTTACTTTTATGAGATTACTAAAAAAATTAAATTACATTAATGAATTAAAGTTGCTTTTATTTTGCTATGGTCACACCAGTGTTGTGCTGCAAGTTAACAATTATTTTCTTCATGGCGATTGCTAATTACAATGCTTTCTGGAGTTTTTGATAGTCTGTCCTGAAGGAACAAAACTCATTTTTTTTTTTTGGCTCATACTCAGCAGTAGTTTCTGTCTGGAATATGGTTTGGAATTCAGGGTATATCATACAGAGTTCATTAATGATCAAGTATGGTACAGTTGGCAAAAAATTGCCGAAATTTGGTGAAAATCACATTTTACAGAAAATTTATTAGACTATCACTAAAAATCACCAGAATCTAGAATTTATTATTTTTAAAAAATCATAAAAAATTAACAATGTAAAATTGTAAAAACTAGCCAGTTTTTGTAAAGTTAAGAAAATACCGTAAAAGGTTTGAATATAGGAATTTATTTTAAATTTAAAATATTACTTTGCCTTCTTATGTAGCAGGCTTGGAGTAATCGCGATTACGTAATCGTAATCGGCTGTAATCGATTACATTTTGACAAAATCGTAATCGTAATCGTAATCTGATGATGGCATATTCTCATAATCATAATCGAAGTTGTGTAATCCCGTAATCCTTTTCTCCCGGAATTTTAATCGTAATCTTAAGGAAAAAATCCGTAATCTGCTAGTCCTGCAATCGTGTAATCTTGACCTGCTGAAAGCTGAAATTTTTAGCGCTACCCTTGGATAGAAGAGATAAGATTACAAGAAAAAGGATTCAAACTGTGTACTGAAGTCCTATCCTAAACGGTCTGTAACCTACGGGCGATCATAATATAAAAGGTTCTGTGTGGCGGTCGCAGAGCCTTGATGGCAGGACGATATAATAGTCTGCTAGAGACGCTTGTTGTCCTACTTGTTGCGGTCTCTCAGAATTCTTAATTGCGGCTCCACTCTCCACGGGGAATGGCTGGAGAGCCCGAGAAGAAAGAGAGTCTGGTCTGGATAGTCACTCGCATCGCCTTGGGGCTCTCAAGGGGGGGGGGGGGGTCTCCGGTCTCCTCGCGTCGTCCAGTTTCGGTACAAGAGCGGTAATCTGTCCGCAAGTCACAGATTTCGGGGTAGATAAGAAAGGGGAAGGTGTCTGTAGAAGGACCAAATGCATCGGTCATTTTGCTTCCTTAATTACCCCTTCAAAACATATTCAAACGGTTGGGCAATAGGCGAGAGTCTGGACGGGACCGCCGCGAGTAAAAGAGAGTTCCCCCTTTCTTCTCTCCGCGGGGTCCCGGTTTGGAGCCGGCATTAAGAATGGGCGCCCCATTTTCCCTTTCAATAATCGAAGTAGACTGCCCCCCTGAAAATCTAGTGTTGGTACTATCACCTACACACATAAAGAGACATGAAATGACTTTTGTGTTTTCGCCTTTCTTTAACGGCAGAAGTGAAGAATTTTTCTAAAGAATAGCACATTTACACTTTAGCAATTTAGGAACAGGCGTTACATGATGCTCTAAAGATGCATGAAATCTTAACCCTGGTACGTGTGATTATTATTCTTTTTAAAAATATGTTCTTCGAATATTTAAAAAAGTACATACATTTAAATCTTAAATTTATTTATATTTTAATGTTAATATTCTTTTTAATTAATAGGTATGTAAAAGAAAATGATATATGTTCAGACATTTTCCCAATTGTTTTTTACATGCATGAATTAATATTTAGGAATTATTTAAAAAAATTAATTATCTTTTTCTTCTTAGAATTACCTTAACAGAATTTTGTATTTCAGTTGAATCTTGTACGTTAAATTTGTGTTGTAAAATTACTTGCACTTTATTTTTTTATTAAAACAGTTAGTACATGGAAAAAAATATATGCTCGTGCATGTTAAAAAACAAAAACCACAAAAATCATATTAAAATATTATAGTCATTCGTATTATAATTATTCTTCATATTACTTTTTAACGATTACTAATTTTGCTGAGAGTTATTTGAATGTTCATGTTCAAATTTTTTGAAATTATTCTAAAATGCAGCATTTATTTTCAAAAGATTATTTATCTCTTACACTATCTGAATATTTTGTTATCCCGTGCAATTCATGCACATCTTATGAGTGATTTCATAAAGAATCATAGAAAATTATTATTTTCAGTAAACTAATTGGTGTTATGTGAAATATTTACACAATTTAAACTAGAAAATAAATACAATGGAGAAATATACATTTTCAGAAACTGCGGCCAACTAAATTTTGATTGTATGCACACAAAATAACAATGAACCAGGTAAATCACTTATGCATTATATATACATTTAGTGCATCGTCTTTGCTTATATACAAAATACGATCAATGTAGTTATCCCTCACATGAGTTTTAAATATTCGAAAAATACTGAATGTGCCTTTCCTGATTATACATATATATATATAATGCAAATTTTTCATTTCTGCAACGACGTCATAATTCCAGAACTGTGATGATGAAATTGTTTCATTATAATTGCATTCATCATCATTTCAGTTATCTCTTATAAAATCAAAAATTTAATTAAAAATCATAACTTTTTGATTTATGACACTATTGTGAAAATGAGAGTTGTATGCATAAAATCGGATAATTTTATGCTAATCTAATCGTAATCAAAATCGTAATCGGATGTCATAATCGTAATCGATTACATTTTTTAACGACTGTAATCGCTGCCGTAATCGTAATTACTTTTTGGCAAAGGATTACAATCGTAATCGTAATCATAATCTCTCAATTTCTCCCTTTGTAATCGTAATCGTAATCGATTACGTTTCTTTGTAATCGACTCCAAGCCTGAGGTAGACAAATGTTTATAGGACCAATTTTTGGATAATATACTATCAATTTAGGCACATAGAAAGGCATGATAATATTGCATAAACTGACTGCTGCGAGGTTATTTTTGGCATAGCTTAGAAAACAAAATGGCGTTAAGATCACAAAGTCAAATAGCTAAAAAAACTTAGTTTCTTAAAACCCAAAATTTGAAAAAGTTGTTTGATTTTATGCAAAGTATTTTATTTCTGCATTATCCACATTGGCTTTACTATCTATTTAGCAAACTTAGTAGATTTTGATGCATTGCATAGCATATGCAAAAATGTGAATAAAATTTTATTGAGCAAAATCAGAAATGGTGGTAGTGCGGGCAATTTTTAAAAAAATTCGTAAAAGAGGAATATCCCACAAAACAAATTTCATCCTCTGAAATTTTATTTCTATATTAACTAGATATTAATTTCTATATCAATTGTTGAAAACACTAAAAGAGAGGATTTTTAAGATTTCAATATGTTCGCCTTAGTAGTGTGGGGAAAAAGGGGGAACTTTGGTAGATGTGAATGCAAGAATAACTGAAGAAAAAAGACACTGAAAGGAAAAGGGGAAAGAAGCTTAAGTTGCATTTAAAAAGTGGAGAATATTGTCTCCCTTAACTATACATCACTCTTCCACCACTATTGCTAATTTTTTATATCTTAGTCTAATATTACTACTTAAGCTGCTTTTGAGCTTTCACAGCATTGGCAAAAAACTCTTTGGACTTCCAACTACAGATGTGCCAACCTGCTAGAATTGAAATGCAGTAGGTTTCTGATCAAGAATTCAAGAGAATGCAGGGGGGCAATAAAAAATTTAAGATTTTACTTTTCATTGCAATTCTAGTTAATATACTTAACTAATTTAAATTTCAAATACAGGTAAAGTAGCATAATGCAGTTCAAAATGTATTTAAGGGTGATTTTATTTTAAGTATGTTCATGTAAAGATGCCTGAACTGTTTAAGAGTAAAATGGGGGGTGGGGCAAGCCTCTCCTCTTGCCATTTTCATTACTTTTATGAACAGGTGTTATATATTGTGTATGCTATTAAATATGGAAAAGAACTTAATAGGCTGCAATAAGCAAATCTCCTAATTTATACAATGAGAACTGATTCTGAACTTTAACATTCTTATTAATAAGGATGTGCAGGTGTCGATCCAGCTTTTTGTTTTAACAAGGTCCGTTTCTTTTGTGATTTTAAAATGTTTTTGTGAAAATTCAAAGTTTAAACATAAAGTGATAAAAAATTTTGTTATTTGCTGCTTATTCAATAAATAATTTTGCAAAAAGTATGATTTGGTAGCATATATATGCATTACACAAGCTTAAATAAATGACACAAAAATAAATCTGAATTCAGCATTAACCTTTTGACATGTGAGAGCTCACACTCCTAACAAGCACAGAATTTCGTTTCAAAAAGTTCAAATCAAAATTTTACAGAAAATAAAAAGGAATTTATTCCCTTTGCCTTTTAACAAAGCTTAATAAACATCAATGGTGGAAACATTCTAATTCTAACAGCAGATGCAAAAAGATTGTATTTTTTTTTTCAAATGAAAGCATGAAATGCAAAGACAGAAAATAAAAGATTTTCTATAAGTAGAATAACTTCAGGATTGCATTTTAATAGGGCTATAATAATGAACAGTAATAACTACTGGCATTATCGTCGGAAATTTGGAGTAAATTAAAAACAATAGCGGGGGGAAAATTCGTTGAATTTCAGTACTTTTAAGTAATTATGGAAATACGGATTTTCAAATTTCCGGCATTAAGATGCGATAAAATACTGGAATTCGGGTGTACAACCGGAACACAATCATCCCTGAATATTAATCAGGGCTCAGAGTTGTCATGGATTTATTGATACTTCTTTTAATGTATTGAAATATTCTTATATTTCACCCAATATTCTTTAATTGCAAGATATTTTCGCTCCGTCGTTTCCTCTCATAATGTAACGTGTTCAGCCATCGGCCGCTGCCACTGATCTGTTCACTGCCGTGTCACTAGTGCATGGTGGGGAGTTGGTTACGCAAGAAAAGGAAATTTCAGGGGGTAAAGTGCAATAATTTTTAATTCAGTGCCCAATCAGTTCCAATTTGGGAGATTTTGGATCGATTCTGCAGGGCGGGAGAAGAAACCCAAATTCAGGAGTCTCCCACAAAATGCGGGAGAGTTGGCACTGCTGCAACTATATAGTTTTTGCATATGTACCAAATACAAAAAATTGCATATGAGGCACCTAGAAGCACAGAAGTAACAAAATTGAAATACAACCTACAGGTTGTAATACATACGATAAATATCCTCTAATTCAAGAAGCTAAATTTATTAAAACTTTATAAGATCACCATTTGAAATTTCAAGTATTAACAATCACTCCAATGAGGCAATTTCATGTGATGCACTAGATATTGTGTTGAAGTCCCAAAATTGTAATACATAAAAAAAAAAAATAGCTTTTGTGGAGCCTTAGTACTATGTCAATTAAAACTTATGGAATAGTACTCGAAGCCTTTGAGCCAGTTGCAGCTATTGCTAGGATCTTGGAACTATACAATCCATATATGAATGAATCAATTCAAATGGTAAGGAAACTTTGCAAAAACCAATGTGGATAGTGAATTAAGAACAGTAATTAAATAATTTTCAAAGGATTAAAAAAATTCTACCTACAAATTTAAACATTAGTTTCCTTGCCTCGTGATTCCATCAAGCATAAATACAAAAAAAAAAAAAGAAAAAGAAATTAAGTGTAGCATTGCTTGTAATAAAAGTGTTTTAAAAAGAAGGGGGAAAATAAATGAATTCGGTGAACATCTCAAATTCAGAACCGCAGAAAAGAAATTAATGTCTGGAAGTTTATTTCCTTTTACAAACATTTCTTAAAGTTTGTAAGTAAATTTTAGAGCATACATTTTTTTCGATTTTTCTGAAAATACGATTTAGCAAAACAATCAAAAAATTGATGTTTAAATATTCAAATAATAGCATCAATATTTAAAAAGTAACTGATATTAGTTTCAACAATACTTTGCCACAGTTGAGAAGTGATGCATGGCACTGTATTGATAGCAACGACTTCCCAATGTAATGCCCTCACTGAAAAAAAAAAACCTAATGCTAAGCTATAAAGATGAGCCATGAAATAATCGCACATGTATGAGAGTTTAGACATGTGTTTATAATGATAGAAGTCGGCGATTATTGTCGAATTTTTATATGAAAAAGTCTGACGACTGTTTTTAAAATTCAGCCTTCAGTCACCTGAAATCTACCTGTGAAGTAAATAAGATAAGAGTCATAAGCGTTCAACATGAAGGTTATTTCAAAAAAAATCAGTATCTGTTTATTATAACAGAACTGAAGAAATTCAGCTGCAATTTTGTTTATTAATCACAAAATCCATTTAGAAAAATCCACGATAAACAACGTTTCGATGAAATTTTCTTTATTGTTGCCAGATTTGGATTCGCAAGTTCGGCAGCAGGAAGTTTGAAATGATAAACAAAGGCTTAACTTAATATAAGATTTATTTGGAGTAGCTCTTACGCACGTGACGTCACTTGAGGGTGTATGAGTCACGCAGTAGATGAAATTTAAAAGCCTTCTTTTCAAAGTTTTTTCTTTCGTAACTGTTTAAAACAAAGAACCACACATGTAGTTCAAAATTCTTCTTCTTTAATAGGACGACCATACGCCTTAGAATTTCAGGGAGGGCCCCAAATCTGTATATTCTTAATTCTTTGTCCCCAAAAGCACTTTAATTATTTTTGGGGACGCAGAAAGTCCCGAAATTTAAAAATTTCTATTCTTAATGTCAAAATTGCTTTTAGATTTTGAATTTAGAATTCTTAATGGTATTTCGTAAAATTTTAGATAATATTATGGCAGTTATCAAAATATTGCGTCAATATTATTAAATTTATATTTTTATTTATTGTATTACAATTTCTAACATGTAATGAATTTAGAAAATGGCATACATTATGTGCAAAATATGTTTGGGTACTCAGGAATATGTTAGTGAGACAATCACTCTTCACTATGTTAGTGAGAGAATCACAAACTTTTCATGATAGAAGTGAATATGTATCGGTTTGTTATGCCCCCACTCAGAAATATGTTCACCATATCTTTAATAGTATTTTCCATTTCAAGCCTATTGCGTACCACATAATAAAGTCGCTGAAAATTCGTATTAATCCCGTTTTGTTAACAGAAGAAAATATTTTTTAAGCGTGCATATAACCTGCGCATGTTTATAATGCATGCAGATGCCCCTTCTGCTGAGATAAAATGCAGTTCTGTCGTAAGTTGTAACGTTAATCATTAACACTGAAAGCCGAGGTAAACAAAAAACAAACATCTGCCGCAGACGATGCCACACCGTGGGTAAGGTTCATTAATGATGACCGTTTTAAAAATAAATAATAAAAATTTTGCGTCCAAAATGAATTTGCCGTCTCTCGAAGTTGTTGCTTCGCTTCAACACTTTGTTTTCAAAATGGTCTGAACCAGGCTTGGAGTAATCGCGATTACGTAATCGTAATCGGCTGTAATCGATTACATTTTGACAAAATCGTAATCGTAATCGTAATCTGACGATGGCATATTCTCATAATCATAATCGAAATTGTGTAATCCCGTAATCCTTTTTCTCCTGTAATTTTAATCGTAATCTTAAGGAAAAAATCCGTAATCTGCTGGTCCTGTAATCGTGTAATCTTGACCTGCTGAAAGCTGAAATTTTTAGCACTACCATTGAATAGAAGAGATCAGTTTACAAGAAAAAGGATTCAAGCTGTGTACTGATTACTGAAGTCCTATCCTAAGCGGTTTGTAACCTACGGGCGATCATAATATAAAAGGTTCTGTGTGGCGGTCGCAGACCCTTGATGGCAGGACCATATAATCTGCTAGAGAGACGCTTGTTGTCCTGCTTGTAGCGGTCTCTCAGAATTCTTAATTGCGGCTCCACTCTCCACGGGGAATGGCTGGAGAGCCCGAGAAGAAAGAGAGTCGTCACTCGCATCACCTTGGGGCTCTCAGGGGGGTCTCCGGTCTCCTCGCGTCCTCCAGTTTCGGTAAAAGAGCGGTAATCTGTGCGCAAGTCAAAAAGATTTCGGGGTAGATAAGAAAGTGGAAGGCGTCTGTCTATAGAAGGACCAAATGCATCGGTCATTTTGCTTCCTTAATTACCCCTTCAAAACATATTCAAACGGTTGGGCAATAGGCGAGAGTCTGGAGCTAAGAATGGACGCCCCATTTTCCCTTTCAATAATCGAAGCAGACTGCCCCCCGAAAATCTAGTGGAAAGAGTACTATCACCTACACACATAAAGAGACACGAAATGCCTTTTGCGTTTTCTCCTTTCTTTAACGGCAGAAGTGAAAAATTTTTCTAAAGAATAGCACATTTACATTTCAGCAATTTAGGAGCAGGCGTTATATGATGCTCTATGCTTAGATGCATGAAATCTTAACCCTGGTACGTGTGATTATTATTATTTTTTAAAATATGTTCTTCGAATATTTAAAAAAGTACGTACATTTAAATCTTAAATTTATTTATATTTTAATGCTAATATTCTATTTAATTAATAGGTATATAAAAGAAAAAGTGATTTATGTTCAGACATTCTCCCAATTGTTTTTTACATGCATAAATTAATATTCAGGAATTATTTTAAACAGTTAATTATCTTTTTCTTCTTAGAATTACCTCAACAGAATTTTGTATTTCAGTTTAATCTTGTACGTTAAATTTGTGTTGTAAAATTACTTGCACTTTATTTTTTTATTAAAACAGTTACATGGAAAAAAATTATATGCTCGTGCATGTTAAAAAAAAAAAAAAAAAAAACACAAAAATCATATTAAAATATTATAGTCATTCGTATTATAATTATTCTTCATATTACTTTTTAACGATTACTAATTTTGCTAAGAGTTATTTGAATGTTCATGTTCAAATTTTTTGAACTTATTCTAAAATGCCGCATTTATTTTCGAAAGATTATTTATCTCTTACACTATCTGAATATTTTGTTATCCCGTACAATTCATACACATCTTATAAGTGATTTCATAAAGAATCATACAAAATTATTATTTTCAGTAAACTAATTGGTGTTATGTGAAATATTTGCACAATTTAAACTAGAAAATAAATACAATGGAGAAGTATACTACATTTTCAAAAATTGCGGCCAACTAAAATTTTGATTAAATACAATAATAACACAAAATGCACTCAAAATAACTATGAACCAGGTAAATCACTTATGCATTATATACTATACACATTTAGTGCATCGTCTTTGCTTATATACTAAATACGATCAATGTAGTTATCCCTCACATGAGTTTTAAATATTCGAAAAATTCTGAATGTGCCTTTCCTGATTTATATATATATATATATTATATATAATATATATATATTACAAATTTCTCATTTCTGCAACGACGTCATAATTCAAGAACTGTGATGTTGAAATTATTTCATTATTAATTGCATTCATCATCATTTCAGTTATCTCTTATTAAATCAAAAATGTAATAAAAAATCATAACCTTTTGATTTATGACGCTATTGTAAAAATGAGAGTTGTATGCATAATATATGATAATTTTATGCTAATCTAATCGTAATCAAAATCGTAATCGGATGTCATAATCGTAATCGATTACATTTTTCAACGACTGTAATCGTTGCCGTAATCGTAATTACTTTTTGGCAAAGGATTACAATCGTAATCGTAATCATAATCTCTCAATTTCTCCTTTTGTAATCGTAATCGTAATCGATTACGTTTCTTTGTAATCGACTCCAAGCCTGGTCTGAACTTCTTTAAAATTAAAAAAAATCGCATAAAATCGAAGAATAGAAGGAGAGCTGTTGAGCTCACAAGAGCTCCGATTGAAAGTTATGGTACTTAGTGAAAAAGCATTAATCGACCTTATTGATGTATTTAAGAAATATTACACGGGCTTAAGCACATAATTCTCATAAATTATTGCCTTTACTTATGTGATTACACTGATAAGTATTTAAATATACATGCAAAAGCAAATTTTTGATGCATAAAAATTTCCTGTTATTGTTAAGTCAAAATAAACCTTCCAACTTGAAAGACTCTCTCTTTTCTGTGATAAAACTATCGTCATAACCGAACGCAAAATTATATAATAATCCCCCCCCCCCTTAAAAATATCTAATTTTCCCTATCTTTTCAGTTTTCCTTAAAGGATTCCCGAGTTTTTGCCTTCATTTCAATTTTTCTGGGTTTTTACAATTCCAGCCAGAGTTCGATGGTTACCATTAGTTAAAAGTCGAAACGACGATTGTTAACGAAAATCGTTGGAAACAGGAAATATCCCAGCTATGTGACCAGCACGTGATAGAAGATATTCACCCAAGATTCGAAACCTTCGTACGGTTTTTTCGGTTTGTTTTAAAAAAAAAGGAATATTTTAAGCACTACCACAAGCTATATAAAAAACAAAACTATGACTGTTTAATAACTTTAGTAATTTTAAGCATTTTTAGTCCAATATTTGAAACTTAAGGCCGATTGAAGAGACAGAACTTATCGACTTAAAGCTTTAATTTTTTTTACACTTAACATAAATGGGAATTTATAATTTTTCCGCACTACCACTAAACGATTTTTTAAAAAAATCAGTTCACCTTTGCACTTTTTAAGTCCGGGATCATAGTATAAAACTGAAACTCCACTTATTTCTCTGATAGCCAAAACGATCCTCTGAGCCCTTTCCAGTAAGGTAATATCCCAGGGGTACCCCCTCAGAGTGATGGCGCACCCCCTAAACAGCTACATAACCACACTCAGAAACGATGACCCCCCCCCCTCCCCCCGAATCAGCCAAACACTCGGCGGAGGAACCCCTGCAAACAGATATTGAAATATTTGAAAACAAACCTTGAAATATCAAGGAGAAGAACTAAGATTTATTCGAAATAGCTCTATTGAAAAATCCAAGCATTCCCTTAGCTTTGTTACTTGTCATACTTCACTGCTGCAACTAAATTTAAAGTCCTAAGTTATTACATATTACTTCTAAGTCAACAACTGTTTCTGCGTCGCTTATGATGATTCCCTATAAATAATAGCTTGCATGATTGTTGCCATGTCCTATATGACGCACTTCACATTTCTCCAAATTGAATGACATACTCCACTTTACTGCCCACCTAGAAACCTGATGTAAATCCTTTTGAAGCTGTTTAACTTGCTCATCATTGTCAACAATCCCCATAACTTTGAGATCATCATCAAAAATTTTGATGTTCCCAGAAAGCCTTTCATTAATATCAAAAAGGAAAATACAGAGAATAAAAAACAGGAAACATTCTGTAAATTGATTACAACAAATAATGTGCCGCAGTAGTGGCGCCTTTATTAAATACGCTGAATTACTATTTCATGTGCACAAAGTCGAATGTGATCCCCGTGACCTGGGCCATTAATATCGCCAGAGTTGGGAAGACGGGCTGCCGAGGGCTAGCAAGTTCCAGGTTGCTCAGTAGAGCTAAAATTAAATTACATGCTAACAATATATGATGCATTTTTGACAATTTTTAAACTGGTAGTCACAGATTCAAGTCTTTATTTATGCGTTTCTTTTTAACTTTTAAACTGGTAGTCACAGCTATCAAGTGTTCAGTTTTATGTAACTTAACCCTCCGTCAGGCGCGCGAATCTGTCAAATGCATTCATACTTACGTATTAAGATGATTTAATCACTTTATTAGAGAGATTTGACCTTAAATAGACCTTGCTGTCTGAGATGTGATGCGGTCAACCACCTCATTGACGCTGAACCCTATTAGGAGTGATGAAAAACAGATAAAAGGAGGAGGAGCACTTTCCCGCCAACCGTGCGGGCCGAAACTATTTTATTAATGCATCTGACAGATTCGCGCGCCTAACGGAGGGTTAACAAAGCTTTCTCTGAGGCTTTACATATTGGGGAAAAACGAGTTTCATTGAGAAACTGTTATGAAGAAACTTGGTTACTTGACTTAAAACAAGTTCTTCGTTAAACATTCAGTTTCCCTTCCGTACTTTTACAGACATTTTTTAGTGTGCATTGTTTTTCACATCATGTTTAAAAAAAACACAATATGTTTATTATTCAGTCATTTTTAGATCTATAAAAGAACACATGACAGTTTAACTATAATCCTTACTGTACTAGGACTACTTTAATAATTTTCGATAATAATTGTAACGAATATGTTCACTTAGAATATAATTTTTATCAGAATAATTGTCAATTGTAATCAAAACAATATAGAAAATAAATGTAAAAAAATGACGCGGATTTCAATTCATAATATGTGCTATTTTCCCCTTTTGTTGTTTGGAGCTCACACGCAAACTGTTTGTATCATTTTAGTAAATTGCAGCGTTCCTATCACATCATTTTAGTAAATACCATTCCACATACTTTAGTAGGCCTTATTCATTACAGTGGCCTCTCGTTATATCGCGCTTGTCCGGGGATAGCAAAAAAGCGCGATATATCCGAATGCGTGATATAACCGATACTGTCAGAAATAACTCAAAAAGTACAAGTAAATTGAGAATATACGTAAAAAAATTAATTTCATCTTACAAATGGCAACAGTATTAATAAAAATAGCAAAACATTATTAATAAAAACTAAACTTTCCAATTGCTATTTTCATACCCAGGTCTTACAATATAAATTCAGAATGTATTTCTATTGCTTTTTGGTGAAATAAGAGTCCTAAGTCATTTGCCGTTGCTTTTCGTTTAACACTTGTTTTCCACTTAATATTAACGATCGAAAATGGACTAACTGCATTGTAGTTACGTTGTTAGACTATTCGTTCGTATTTGGGGTAAGTTTTTTCCAAATGCGATATTTTTACTTTCGAGACCTCAAACTTAAAATTTTGGGAGACATAGAAAAAGCGCGATATAACGAGGGGCTACTGTATTATATTCTATAACGTGAATTAATTACTGATCGCATAATGCTCCCAAAATATGTTTCATGGAACAAGAAATTTCATATAAAACATCTGATGAATTTTTAAATAGCTCTTTCAACTCTTAACCAATGATGACAGAAATATTTTTCAGTTAAAAGAAAAGAAATTGTTTTATGCGCAGTTTTGCATGTTATTCTATTTTGATTTCTTCCGTTATATCACTCTTTTCGTTGATACAGAGAGATAGAGAGCGAGAGAGAGAGAGAGAGCGAAAGAGAGGGGGAGAAAAAACAATATGTCTTGTTCACACATTGAACGTTTTCAGTAAACTGAAGATTTTCGTTTTCATTTGAAATGACAATTTTTTATTTAGTTTTTAGATTATTGAATGAAAACATTCTGAACTGCACTGAATATTTTCAGCTATCAATTGATGTTTTCTGGTACTGCGTTGATTCAAGGTTTTTTTCTTCTTTCTATTGGTCATTTACCTTTCCCGACCTAGGGCATCCCCCGGAAAGTGACATCCATTCTTTCAAGTATCAACACAATCGGCGGATGCCATGGCCACATGAGAATTTTGACGTTTAGTTATATCACTAGGTAAATTCAGGTCGATTAAAGGCTTTAAATTATGCAATTCATTCGTACATCTAACGTGGTACACCGTAATGAATAAAGGGAAACGGCTGCGAAATAAATGAATAAATATATAAAACGAATCATAAAAAATAAATGAATGAAAAATTAAAATAAAACAAAACAAAGTAAATGAATAGAAGTACTTAAAATAATTGACGTTACAAATTATGGTTTATAGTATTTAACTAAACCTGCACACACACGTAGTATATATATATCAGGGCTGCCGGATTTTAGCCGGGCCAAAAAAAGCCGGCCGGCTTTTTTTAATAAAAGCCGGATTTTATTTAAAAAAAATTTCTCATTTTTTTTTCCAAAAAATTATTAAATAAAAAATTATATTTCTATCATTTATACAATTAAATTATTACTGCAATAGCAAAATACTTAAAATAAGAATGAAAATTATTTAATAGAATGATACATTACAGAAATAGCAAAGAGAAAGTGCGCATTATTAGAAATTTCAAAGATTTTTACTAAGAATTGAATTGAAGTACATTTATTTTCTAGTTCGTGTGCTTAATCTTGGGACTCGCTTATGAACTGTCGTCCAATATGACAGATAGCACAAGATAATACATGAAAGATTTTATTACATCACAAAGAGAGGACAGAAATACACCCAGGACAAGGTGGGAATCGAACCCACGACCTCATTACTGCGCGCAAGCAGCGAGCGGAAACTGGTACTAAGACCGCTCGGCCACAGAGTTGATCAATTCTGTATAGCTATAATATTAGGCAAGGGTTTAATGAGAGAGTCTCCCGAAATTAAGCACACAAACACGAAAATGGTAATCAGTATTGTAAAATGCATTCAGATTGTGTAGCAAAATAATTCTGAATCTAATTTTATATAAACTCAATTAAATTTGAGCTTCATATTACACAAATCAACAGTAACAACATAAATTGACATAGTACAGGTGCAAATAAAAAATATTATTGTGTCTAATTGAAAAAGGCCAATAAAGACAGGCCTTTTTAGCCTACTTTCCCGTAAAAGTAAAAAAAAATAATAATAAAGCATGAAAGAAGGCTTAATGGTATCGTGAAAATATCGTTAAAAATCAAGAAAAGTCAAAAATAAGTGAAGTAATTAAATAAAGATTGAAAAATAAAAAATTTGAAAGTAGGGTATTGAGATGGGGAAAAAGTGTGTCTGTCGGTCTGTCGGTCTGTCTGTCTGTCGGTCTGTCTGTCGGTCTGTCTGTCTGTCGGTCTGTCTGTCTGTCTGTCGGTCTGTCCCCCCCTTAAACTTTTGAACGAATTGTCCGATTGGAAAAATTCTTTTTGCATTCGAAAGATCTCGGCGAGGACATCTCATTTCTATATTTTACTTTTTGATTTGAACAATTTTTTGTTCAATTTTGAACAGTTCAAAAAATTTTAACGTTAGCGCCTATGGACAAAATTGAAGCAAATTCTGTAAACTCTGGGCACAAGAGCCAAGTTCCTATTGCAAGCTTATTGAAAGGAGTTCTCGGCGTGAAATATTGATTTGAACAGTTTTTGTTCATTTTTGAACAGTTCAAAAAATTAACACAGGGCTTACGGGGAAATTTCAACCCTATATAAATCCTGATCTAACGGACCGATTTGCTTGGAACAAACTTTATCGGAAAGCTCTTATAACGTAGAACATGTAGAAATAAAAAGTTTATCCAGAACTTACGAGCCTATTTTGCTATGAAATTTTTTGATCGGGATTTTCAAGGATATTTCTCAGTGACTCAATGAGTGAAATAATGAATGAATGAATGAATGAAAGAGTGAAAGAATAAATCAATGAATAAATGAATGAGGAAAAGAATGAATGAATAAATTATTGAATAAATGAAAATATAAATAAATGAGTGAATAAATACATGAATGCGTAAATGAATGAATAAACACTTGAATGAGGTAACGAATGAATGAATAAATGCATGGCTGAATAAATGAAAGAATGAATAAGTGAGTGAATGAATATGTATTATCCGTTGAAAAAGGTATACTTTCAATAATTAGAACTAAAGATAAATAAGAAAGAGAGAGAAAGAGATAGCTAGATTATAAATTTGAATTTGGTGTATACGGGAAAGTAGGCTCGTATAGTTCTAGACGGAACTTCTTGTTTTAAAAAGACCGGTCTTTTTTAATAAAAGCCGGCCGGTCTGGCCTTTTTAAAAAAAAGCCGGCTTTTTTGCAACCCTGATATATATATATATATATATATACATACACACAGTAGCGTCACTACGTAGGGTACGTAGGGCGGAGGGGCAGTCTGCCTCGGGGGACATTTTTGGGAGTTGGGGGTGACACTTAAAATGAGTTAAAGAGTTTCTACATTTAGAATTATACAATTTTAGTGGTGCCATTTCTACTTATACGCATCATAGCTGAATATAAATGCAGTCACTGAAAGTTGCACCAAATAAATACAGTATAATTTCATAAGTTTTTCATGCCCTAACTGAAAATAATATGCAATACTACTAAGTTACAAGTATAAACAACGCAAGCACACACTACTATATATATATAATGTGATAGGTATTAAATAGTGGTAAAGGAAGCAACATATCTCTTTTGTTATCTCCACAATATTTCCCACCACCCGAGTTAAACTCTCAGAGTGTAGAAGAGTGCTGTTCGAAATTTCCCAATTTAATCTTTTTTTCTCTTCTGACACGTGACATTCAAGCTCGTGATTTCACTGACCCGGATGTTTGGTTCTTTGACGAAGCGTCACTAAACGGTGTGATTCAAAACTTCAGTAGTGGGCGACAATTGTGTCGCAAAAGTAAAAACATATATAAATACGCACTGAATGATGGAAAAGACTGGCCTCCGCCCTTCGCACTTTTTGAAGAAATAACATTCCATAAAACAATTCACATTCTCCAACTTCTCAAAATATAGGGGCGACAGGGTTCCACTAATTCAATATTAAAAATCAGAGAGCTATGTTTACTGAGTGTTAAAATAGTTTAATATTCATGTTTTATATTTAAAAAATGTTATTCGCTACCAGAATTGCTGTATTAAAACACTTCTTGAACAATAAGTTGAACTTAGAATTATCTCAGACCTTTGAGATAATCCAAAAGTGAAGGAGGAAAACAGAGATAGAGAGAGAGACAGAGAATAATGAAAGGATTTTATTCGCTATGATTAATTAGTTAATCGATTATTTTCTCCAAATAATTTCCCCTTTCCCATTGTAAGATATTGAAGATACTGAATCTCCAACATTTCATACATAAAAAAAGTTACGTTTCTGATGAGCGGACTTTGATTTAGTCATTACATTCTATAATATAACTTGGCAAGAATTTTGATTTAATTCATTTTTAAGATTGGTTATTGAGCTAGGAAAGCACAATAATGTTAAACACATCATTTATGTGTTTAAATTTGAATGAAAAACTCATTTTTAGTTACTTCTTTCACAGGGTTCGCACTCTTTTAAACACACCCCATTTTGTAAGGACTTTACTACCAATATATCAGAAAGTTCTCTCAACTCTTAATGAATTTCACGATTTATTACGTATAAGATAGTTTCATAAAATCACTGGTGGAAGAGTCCTTACAAAATGGGGCGTGGCCTAAAAGTGTGCGAACCCTGCTTCAATGAAAAAGAAAAATTGAGCAATCTTCAAGGATAACATTTTCAATAAGTTCCAAACTACTAGTTAAATAAGTAAATGAATAAAACAAAAAACGAAACGAAACAAAATAATAATAAAATAATAATAATTGCAATAAATAATAACAATGAAGAAATAAAGAAACCTTATAAAGCCTTTCAGCTTTTTAAGCGTGATCTTTCCTAAAAAAAAAAAAAAAAAAAAGTCGTTTTCGTAACAAATGGAATTTCAAGAACTGCTAGGTTACGAAATGAAGTTGTTTAAGAAATTCATTTTGAAGCAACATTTTATTTTTGTAGGTATTCAAAGGAAAATGAAATGCAGAGAGAATCGAAAGAACAAAGTATTTGAGTTCCTTTTCGATCATATTATTTAATTTGAGACTTAGGAGTGTCACAACATTAGACAGCCTTGACTCCCAATTTCTGCAACCACGTGGAAAATACTCTGTTAAGAAAGAACCTAAATAAAACCAACTGAAGGAAAACCTTCACCTTAGAGATTTTCCTTTTCCAGTAAAACAATTTTTCTTCCTTCATACACCCCGATGGGCAAATCAAACACAAAAAGAAATTTATTGTAAAATTGAATATTTGCTGTAGCATTTAAACAGAAAGCTGCGAATAGTAAATAGGGCAAAATGAAAGGGAAACGTGCTTAGAAAAACTTTAGGGCAATTAAGAATGAAATACAAGTAGGTTATGAGAGCCTAGTGGAGGCGTTTAGTAGAACTCTGCTTAGGCCTCCACCCTTTGGTTGGGAGTTTCAAACAAACGATAGTATAAAAGGCGAAAATTCCATCATAGACTATTTTTGTTTAGCATTTGACGACTTTCCCATTGTGTGAAAATGAAATATTTTGCGGTAAGTTTTTCAAAAATATTTGCAAAAATTAATAGGGCATTTTTTTTTTTGCTCAGGTTTGCTAGAATATATACTTTTTAAAATATTAATAGTCTCAAAGGGCCAACATGATCTTCATAATTTCTTTTAAATAAATAAAATAAGCATAACTTACTGAAAATTTGTTCTTTGTATTCTAAGGGTTAAATGAATTCAAAACGAAATTAAAAAAATAATAGTTATATTTGAAAATAAAATTGAAAAAAAATATATTTGAAACAATATTTTAATACTTTCTAGTTTAGCTGATCACAAAAGGATTATGAGTGTGCTAAAATAAGCTTTGGGAGTTAGGTGGTTACACATTTCATTCGTTTTATATGTGGTCACATATAAGTGTTTCTGAATAATAACAATCTAAGAAAATTTCCTGAAACTTTCTTACTATGAACTTTTCCAAATGTTCGGAGAATAATGTTCTATAACTTATTCTGTTCTGCTTTATACATCAAATTTAGAAAATTTAAAACTATGGCTCTGACTCTACGATAAAACGTATATAATTCAGAATTTAACCCTTCACTGCACAATTTTTTTTACGGGAGTTAATTTACTACAACAAGTAGAAAAGGCGCCTTAATATATATTTTTCACGAAGGTTTGCGGACAACTTATATTTATTTTATTTTAAAACTATGTAAGCAATTAAAAACTGTTTTTTTAAATAAAATTGTTTGCTTAAAATTTGTAGAAAAAATTTAAGAAGCTATTGATTTTTTACAAAATTAGCATCTTTACGATTTTGTGAAAATAGATGAACCTTGAGCCCAGTTTACAAGATCTAAGGCAAACTATAATAACTAATATGAGCCTACACACAAAATAAAACCAAAGAATGCACCACTTGTTAAAAATAATGCAAAACAATAGCTTAGTGAACGAAAAATAGAGGTGTTGTTTAAAAACAACACTGCGCAGTGTAGGGTTAAAACATAGGTTCCCAATTTTTTTTGTCCCGTGAACCCCTTGTCGTTCCTTTCTGTTTTTTGTGGAACCCCTTTTAGGTGACCATTCTAAAAGAAGTCAATTAGTGTAACATTTATATTTGAAAGTTCCAAAACAGAATAAAACTGTGGGTAAAGTTTTCCCAAAGAAGTTTCAAAACAGTAGGGATATAGAGCGAACTGTCCGAAAGTGTCACATGAAAGTTATGAAATGTAATTTAAACCTATGTAGGCAATTAAAAACTATTTTTAAAATGAAATTGTTGCTTAAAATTTGTAAAAAAAAAAAAAAAAAAAAAAAAAGCTATTGCTTTTTACAAAATTACCATGTTTTATGATTTTGTGAAAAAAGATGAACCTTTGAGCCCAGTTTACAAGATCTAGGGGAAACTATATTAACTAAAATGAACTTACATACAAAATAAAACGAAAGAATGCGCCACTTATTAAAAATAATACAAAACAAGAGCTTAGTGAGCGAAAAATAGAGGTGTTGTTTAAAAATAACACTGCGAAATGGAGGGTTAAAACATAGGTTCCCAAATTTTTTTTAGTCCCATGAACGCCTTGTCGTTCCTTAGTGTTTTTTGTGGAACCCCTTTTAGGGAACCATTCTAAAAGAAGTCAATTAGTGCAATATCTATATTTGAAAGTTCCAAAACAGAATAAAACTGTGGGTGAATTTTTCCCAACGAAGTTCCAAAACAGTAGGGATATAGCAGTAATGTAGTCGAGGGGGGACGCAGGGTGACGGCGTCCCCCTACCTTTTTATTTTGGTACAAGCGTCCCCCTACATTTTTTAAATTTTAACATAAGCGTCCCCTGACTTTTGATCTCATTTACTCATCTTCGTATGCGTAAGCGTCCCCCCAACTTTTTTTTCAGGACTACACCACTGGGATATAGAGCGAAATGTCCGAAAGTGTCACATAAAAGTTGTGAAATGTAATTCAAACAAAATGGCTGAGAAGTTTTCCCCCATCAGTTAGAATTTTACTTTTATACATCAACATTTTATGCGAAGTCTCCCGACTACCGCCTTTCTACTAACATTAAAAGGGAAAGATTTTACTGGTTACGAGATAGAGAGAATGGGCACCTACTTGCCCGATTTAGGAAATATATTTTACGAATATATAATTAGTAGATCTATGTGCTCATTATGCAAGTAAGCCACTATAAGTAAGTTATAGCGGCAGAATTTATGTTAGGTGTGCAACATGTCTAACATCTGATGAACACATACTTAAATTAAATTCAGTAACATACACCTCGATTTTCGTCTCATACATGTCTAATATCTTCTATCGTTGACGTAAACCCCTTGTAGGTCGCAATAGACCCCTGGGACAAATTCGGGAACCACTGATTTAAAAAAAATCCATAAAAAAAACTGTTGTAGAATTGCAATTTTAACATGTATCCATGCTGCTGTGGCAAAGTCTGATTTCTAGAAACAGAATAAGTAAAATTGTGTTTTTGAAGCAAAGAAAAAAGAAATAACTTTATTTATGATTTTATACCTATTATTTTTCTATTAATCCGTCTAAAATCTTTTTATCTAGTTGAAATAACTATGCATCATCTTTCAATATACTTATGTCATATATGTAGATATACATTCGGCTAGAAAATTTAAAAAAAGAGAGCCACAAATAATTTTTTTTTCTGTAAAATATCTTACACAACACTTTTTATTTTGGTTAATCTTCATGAACTTCAAACAGAAAATATAAACAACCGAATGTAATACCACTCTCTTTGTAAAGATTTATAAGCTTTATAAAGACAAATCACACTATTACCTAATAAAGTAATCTCATATTGAGCTTAAAGCTAAAAAAAATTCCTTGAGGAACATAAGAGGGCTCTTGATGTTCACTGGGGATTGATAACTTGACTTGGACCTGCCTAGCTGCACCCAGAGCCTGTTGTAGGTCGCCATTTTTATATTTGTATTTATATAATTTATAATATATTTTTTCGGCCGAGTGGCTGAATGGTAGCCTTCCGTGCGACCATGCCACAGGTCCGGGGTTCGATTCTCGGGCTGGGCTGGGCAGGGTCGACTCAGTCTTTCATCCCTTCAGTGGGGTTGTTAAAATGAGGACCAAGCATACTTGGGAACTAAACACTGGGGGTTCCGCGTCAGGCCGACCACTTTACCGGATCATATGCTTCTGCACCCCAGAGCCCTCGGTCTCGAAAACTGCGATGGGGACAGTAGGTCATAGACCCCAAAAAAGGGCTGTCGCGCCACTGAGTTTAGTTTTAAAAATATTTTGGTCTTGATAAATTAAAAAATATATCAGAAGTTTATTTATTTTATGGAATTAGTCAAAACGTAACGGCATCATTCAATATTTAACAAAACTATATTTTGGAATATCAAGAGGGGACGAGGCGTAAGCCCTTAGACTCATTAATTTATTGTGACAGTATAAAATACAAAAGTTCACATCCAAACATGGTGTTTCACAGAATTTTAAATACTTTTAGCACAAAAAGTAAAACAAAATAGAATTAAAAAAATGTTGTTTTTTAATTTAGAAGATGCAAAATAACTTTGTTAATGAAAATGTTAACACTTTTTCATCTGAATAAAATTTCCTCCTTCGGCCCCCCTCGTCCAAAGCAGTTTCAATTTTCAGAGAAGGGCAAGTACCATTTTTAGAGGACAATTAGGGTTGTGGCACTGGCGTAAATGAGGGGGGATAACCCCCTTGAAATGGTGAAGATTGTCTAGAATTTGACCACTTTTTCCTGTAAAACAATGAAATTAGCTCACTTCTCCCGAAGAACCCCTTCCCCAAAATCCGGGTCTAGCTACGCCTCTGGGTTGTGGTTATGTGGCTGATAATATTCACTTTTTTTTTTGTGATAATTATTAAAAGCATTTAATAGAATATTATGCAAGAAATTTCGTTAAGGAATCATGCACTAGGTGGCAGCACCAGAATCACTGTCTGAGCCAAGTCTGAGCTTCGCGTTTAAACTTGAAGGAGGATGAGAAAAAACGGAAGAGGGACGTGCCTGTCTCAGGATGCAAGGCGCTAAAATGTACAGTTCAACTAATACGGGCCGGTCCTGCCTGGGCTAGTCATAAAGTATCTATCTATCTTTTTTCTTTATAAAGTATACAGCTTTTAAAATGTTAATGAAAACAACGGGGACCAAAACTTTGCTGTAATCTGGGCTTCAGAGAGTGCAATGGGGCAAAATCTCCAGGGTGTGGGGTCTGGCCGGTCGGGCCACAGGAGAGGGGGGGGGGGGATTTTTCAGGGCCAGCTGGTCCGTATAGACGACCTACACGGCTGCCTGAGTGAGGTGAAAATTTTTGGGGACTGCAAAAGTGATTATATTTTATATTTTCAATTTTGAAAATAAATAAATAAAATATATCAGTTTTGCACTTTAGGCTGCCACCTAAGTTGTCTACTTGGACGAGCTCTCGGGGACTGCTTGAGAAATTCTCAGGGACGGCACGTCCGTATAAACAACTTTTGAGATCTGCAAAATTGCTTTTATTTATTATTATTTTTTTAATTTTGATCAGTGCTGGTGGGGAAAGCTAAGGTGGCGAGGGGACTGCCTCAAGGCGCAATGCCCTAAAGGGCGGCAGCTGTTAACAGCTAATTAACGTATTACGTACTATTGCCCTTACATAATGAATAAGAAAAATAAATCTGTCTTGTAGACATTTAATATTCAAATACATATCTACATATTTACTGACAGTATTTTTAATCCCTACAATCTACAAAATACGGCTCAGAGAATTTCTCAATCCAGGTAATGCAAATTCTCAGGGCCAGCGTGAGATATTTGCAGGGCCGGTCCAGAGAATTTCTCGCGGCTAGTTGTCTCGGTCCATTGCCAAGTTTTTCTATTTCAACCTCTTGAAGCATGAGTTTTCTTCGGAAAAACTGGTAAATAAATGAACAAGTTCGCTTTCACAGAAAATGAATATACAGGTATGGTATAGTATACATTGTTTTTGACAATTTCAGTTATAGGAGTGACTAGAGAGCGGAGGGGGAATTTGTTGTTGTCGTGTCCTTGCGCATGGCGAGGAAGAAGGGTACGCTGTTCCTGATTCTAACGGGGCCCTTATAGGCAGGAGTCCTATTTCCGCCCCTTTGTTAAGTCTCTTAATTTTCTGAACCAGCTCCCAGATGAGAGACCGTCACCTGGGATTGGCACCCCCACAGGTATAGTTTCAATTGGAGGACTTTGGAGCCACTACCTATTTAACGTGCACCAGCTCTCTTTAGCGTACACAGCCCTACAGGAATAAGCCGCGAGAGGTTGTCACCCTCCTAAACACTGACCTAAGTTGATGTTGCTTCACTTTCGGTGTTCTGCGGGAACCGAGCTTCTACCGACTGGTCCACTGCGGGACGAAGGGGGGGGGGGAGGAGGTAAAAGGGTATATGAAAAATTAATATACAAAAAAAGTGCAAACGGATCTCAAACGGGCATTAGAAATAAAGTAGTAACGCGAGATACAAGACTCCTACCCGTTAGCCGAGGTATTAGGATTTCTTGCGCATGGGTCGAGGTAGTGGGGACCACGGATTTAACATGCACGTATCCCAAAGTGTACTGTGCATGGTGGGTCTTCAGCGGGTATCCAACACGCGACCGTCCAGGTGGAAGTCCGATGCTCTAACCACTAGGCTTCCACGGCCTCCATTGTTAACACACTGATTGTAGCACACTCAATACACAAACAATACGCTGGTTACATAATTTTTCATGTTTATTCTTCAACGCTACCTCTTTCCATGTAAATTACTGCAATTCTCAAAGGCAAAATTCTTTTTAAAATGGTATTAAAACTCGTTCTTGTCATTGAGTAAATGTAAATTTCAAAAACTTTCGGGGGTGGGTGGATGCATAATATATGATTAGCTTTCATTTTCCGTTCCTTGGTAGTGCCCCCCCCCCCCCCCCCAAGGGCTGGTCTGTTTGAAATATGCCCGGGCTGAATTTTCTTCCCAGTCCGTCCCTGTACAAGCCTATGAATACATAATTAATAAATTTGTTTTTATAGTATACAATGTGCAGCTTTCGAAATCCTTGGCGGTCGAGACCACTAAAAATCGATTCGGACCACCCGAAACAAAACTGAGTGATACCCGTCCCTTTTCACCAATAGAGTCACCGAAATAATTCTTTTATAATTTAAAAAAAAAAAAAAAAATACAAGCCGTCATAACAGCTACATTACAATTTCTCAATTTTGAAGTAAAGTGAAATTTTAATGAAATGTATAGGGTATTTATTATATTTGTCAAGTGCAACATAGTTTTTTGGGGAAAAATAATAATGCAGAATTTTATCCTAAGCAAAATAATATACCGGCATTGATTGACTTTCATTGTATAAAACCATACACATCTGTTGACACTGAAGGCAATTTTAGAAATTTATAAAGTCTAGAATAACTGGAACAATATTTACGTAATCATTTATTTATTTCTCAGCATTCACCACCGTATCTACCTTGTTGAGGGTTTAGCCGGATGTGGTGTTTGAGATGAAAAGGACATATATGGTGCTTTCTCCCACGAGCTTGGAATCACAGGGCCTGATAAGCTGGAATAGCTTTTAATACAGTTACAAATTTTAAAAAACAGTATACAAATTTTATAAACACATTAATAATAAATAAATATTAAAAAATCAAAGCAATGAATAAAATAAATACGGTAAAAGCAAATAAATACGTTAAAATTTAAAAAAGAATAAGAGTAGAAAAAGCTAAAGAAAGAGTTATTAAAATTACGCAGGAAGTAGAAAGTCACGTCCTTGTGTGTTTAGCAGGAACATAACTAAGAGCAAATTATTTAGAGTTTCTGGATGAGCTATGGATGATGTTTTTGGAGAAGTTATTTCTTCATTGATCTGTGTAATGGAAAGAAGTAGTTAAAGGACAATTAAATATGTAATGCTCTGGAGTATCCGGTTAACTGCATGAACATAATTGCGAGTTGATTAACTTGAATTAGTGTAGATTATATAAAAGAAACGGACAGTGTGACTAAGAAATTGTACTTCTACGCCATAAATGACTTGATGCAAATTTATTTCAATACTCCTGAAATTGTAAAATTTAGCAATTTCTCTTTGGGTTATCTTATTGGACGAGCAACTTTTTTTAGTTCTAATGCTTTATATCTATTTATGTTTATATTTATATATATGTGTCTATATATATCTGTCGTTTGGTTCAAAACTAAGCTTATGTCAGTTTTTTGATGTTTGAGTTAATAATAGCAAAATATCGTATTTGTCAGTTCTTTTAGTTTTAAAATGCCTATGTTGTTATTTGACATAGAACAAATAACAACTAGAAAGCCGTTTTTTAAAACTTTAATCTATTTTTTTTTAATGTTTAATATCTTTGAATGCTTTTTTATTTTTGGTTTTTGACTTTGGACTTTTAAGAGCCAGGCCGTATATATATATATATATATATATATATATATATATCCTTCACATGAGGGAAAAGTCTAAAATTCAAATTTTCTTAGTTTTGAGTTCATGTAAAATTTTTCTCAAAAATACTCATGAGGAAAAGAAATACACTATGTAAATTCATAACCACAACTTTTTTCAAATAAAATAATTAAATCGAATTTCTGACTTCACAATGCAATTTTTTTTGCATTGTCAAAAAAGCATAGTAAGGTAGCTCTTGTGAAATCGACTAGTTAATAGCGCAATGAAAGTAAGTCCCAATTTACAGTAAATAATTTCCTTGAAGTGTTAATGCATAATGACACCAATACTTTTTCTTTTTTAGGTTTTGCTGGTTTTGTCTTTCGTCGTTGCTGCTTGGTGCATTAGCTCGACATACTATGACCCCACTTACGGTTATGGTACTGGTTTGAACAACTACTACAAGCCTTCTTATTCTACTTATAAGCCGTACTACGCTCCAACAGTTGGATACAGACCCTATCAAGGATACGACTCGAGTTACGGTTATGACTACTTGCCTGCCTATTCAACTTATCAACCTTATTACTCTTACAGACCGTTTAACAGGCCATATTATGGAATCTTATATAATCCTTATTACTTTGGAAGCTATAAACATGGAATTCGGTATTATGACGGTTTGAATCACAAATAGTTGATGGTTTTGTCTGATTGTGTAAGTAGATGGTAAAAGTGTAATAATAATCTATGTGGATCACCAATTTAAAAATGTTCAACATAGAAATATTTGCAACACAAGTTTGTTCAATGATATAATTCAGTTTATGAATACACCAAATATGATGTAAATATTTAGCAAATGACGACCGCAACATAGATATTTACAGTGAGGTTTTTCTGGTTTATCAAATTTCTGTTAATGAATTAGTAAATGAATGATCGATCAATTAATCCTGTACATAAAGTTGCCTGTAAATCATTTATATGTTGAAAATAAAATGTGTTTTTCTCAAAAAACAGTATTCTTTTAAATCGTAGTTGTTGTCGAGTCCTCGTGCGTGGCGAGGAAGAATGGGTACGCTGCTCCTGAGCCTAACGGGGCCCTTATTTAAATCGTAGTATTATTTATATAAAAAATAAGTTAAAACATTTAATTAGCAATCAATCTGAAAACATCCAAGAGCCAAATAAACTCCACATGAAAAAGCAAATAACTTTGCCAGTCTGAAATTAGCGTAATTAAAGATGTGTTTATTATTTCTGGTAAAACAATAACATTATAAAGTAGAATTAGGAGGAATATATAGAAGCAAAATACATTTTAAGCATACAATGATGAACTTTAAAATTAAGTTACATTTTCGCTATGTATAAAAAGCCAGACAAAAAAAAAAAAAAAATGATGAAATATTTTGCTTACAGCAATTAGCAACAATGCAAAAGTTTGAAAGCAGATAAACTTCTATTCTAGTTGATGAAGCAAAATAGCATGTTAATGTAAAATAATCAAGCACAAGAGAAAAAAATCATTCATATAAATAAAACAAAAATAATAATAATAAAAGAAGAAGAAGAAGAAAATAATAAGAACATAAACCGGAATCTATAAAAATATATGTCGTTAAAAGAGAAGAAAAAAAGAAGGGTGGGGGGGTAAAATAGCTAAGACACGGAACAATGACAAAAAAAAAAAAAAAAGATATATTTTAGGTGCGAAGATTCCATTTAATTTTAATTTTTATTGTCGAGTTTAACTAAAATCCTCTGCATCGTATTTGACAAAGTCAATCAAGGATGCAGGTTTTGCTAAACACAGTTCTTACAGTTATTCTAAAACTCACACGAAATTGGAGAGAATTTTATCTTATGCAAAAAATTCCAAGAATTTCGACTGAAATTAAAATTAAAACTATGCATGAAATATTTCGCCCCCATATTAGCAAGGAAAAGTGAGCTTAAAATTGGAATAATAAAAAGAAAAATTGAATTTTAAGTAGAACGCTTCGAGGTGCTTACCTACCATTCTTCAAACTAATTTTGTTCCAAATTTCATGAAAATTGATAGAACTGTCTTGGTCCAAAGCGCGTCACAGACATATATACAGACATACGTTTTACATTATTATTAGTAAAGACTTGTGCTTATAATGACATCGATTTTCTAATTTATTATTTTTGCACAAAGGAAGGTGGCGTGGTTGTGGGGGCGCCATCTGGTGTCATCCGACTACAGTGTGTTAGGGTTAATGCCGGCCACCTATCAGGTGACCTTTCACAAATGGGCGAATTCCGACAAGGCAAGTGCCTCCACGTTGGAAAAAAAAAATTTATTTGCACAAAAGTAACATTTTAATTATCTCATTCGATTAGTTTCGTAATCTTGAGAACTTGTGAAAAATCTAATGTAATCATTCATGTAAATCAGAAAACAATTCTTTTATGATGAATGGATTTCGTGGAAAAGCACAACACATTAGGGCCTTCCTTTGTAATGACGATAAAGTTCTTTTTTTCATAGCTCATTTTTAGGGTACCAAGAAAGGAGTTTCCTGCAACTGAAAACTTCTCTGAAATAATAATTCCGATTTTGTCACTAAATTCCACTTTTTATAAGTTAGATCATGTCAAAATTGTACCAGAACTGCCATAAAATGGAGTTTTCTTTTGCTTCTTAACGCAAGGAATATTGAAAGAAAAAGAAAACTAACCTGAGGAAAAATATGTTGAATTTTATAAATCCTCACTAGTTTTAATGCTATGCACTTTTCAAACACTAAATTAAATTTCGGTGCAGAGTTTTCTTAAAATGTAAATCATCAATCCAAACGTGATAACACCTTAAAAATCACCTTAAAAAGTAAAATTGAGTACGATACTTGAATTCGCAACAAATAATTCTAAATCATTTAATCTCCTGTCCACAAGCTTTCTATTTTGTGTTAGTAAATGACCCTTATTTGTATAGGGAACAACAGCAGTTTAATGGTACGGTGTCTTATCTAATTAAAGTAAGAAAAACCTTTTTTGTACATTTTCTAGTCTAATGAGTGAAATAAAGAAACATAACGTATAAGCCTTAGAGCTACTTAGGCTTAATTTCATGGTTTGAAACACACATTTATTTCCTAATTGTTGAAGGTTTTTGTTTGAAGTTTCTTTTATGATATCGGAAGTAATGTATTCTTTGACATTTTTTTTTGATCATGGTTTTTAACTTCAAAAACAGGTATTGCTATATAAACCAACTAGAAATATCCTTTCTCTGGACAGATCGGTTTATGATCGCATACTTTTCACCTCTAGTTTATCAAACCATGATCTATTTGGTAAGTAATTTTAAGTCGAATTTTTATCTGGATAAGTTCCATGAAATTGTTGCGAAATAATTTTTAAATACGAAAAAAAATTCCTTTTTTATTTTTTAGATTATATGTATTTTTGTGTAATCTCCATATTTACTGATATATTTAAGATTACAAAGCACTTAACGTTGATTATTATTCACACTGAATATTTAAAAGATTTCTGTCGTAATTCGGACTATACCACATTAATAACGTTATTGTGGTTGATTTCGTCAGTTCCTGTTGATTAATGATTCACAAGCATATATATTTGAATACCACCTGAAAATTTTGTTGGGTTGCTGCATACCATTTACTGTGTTATGCAATTTTTAGACGAGAGATAAAAAAAAGTATGCTGCGTGCATATGCATAACTTTACATAATAATGTATTTGCAATGTAAGTAAAAAAACAAATGCTAAAAGTATGAAACGCGTTTATATGTGCTTGTTATTAACTGATGTCAAATACAATTTACCAACGTCATAATATGTTTATGGCTTAGTGAAAAACTTTCCATTGATAATGTTTTTTTTAAGTAGAGTTCATGCCATCAGGTTCAATTGCACTTGAAATGTATACTTACAGTTAAATCAATTTAACCGTAATTTTAAACTAATATATAGACAGAAGCTTGCAATAGTAATAATACTAAATACTTTTGGTTATGATTTTTTTTTTTTAACTTATCAACTTATTCCTCCAAATATTATCACGTTCCGTCAATGGTACGACACTACAAATTTGGAATCACGTAGGTTATAATTTGTTTCGAGAACAAAGTTTTAGTTAATGTACATTCTCCTTTTTCGTACTCAAAAACAAAATTTTTATGTTAAGCCAATTCAAGAACGAAAGAGATAAGTTTCAAAGATCGATGGGAGGTTTAGAAGGGAACAAAGGGATAGCTTAAGATGACTAAATATGAAATTAATTATGCGTTTTAACTACATAAACTCCCCCACCCCTTTGCAACTTAAGTCTTAAGCTTGTAAGTCTTAAAAATCTTGTAATTAGGATCAATTATGCATGAATTGTCTTTTTTCAAATTAAATTAAAATTATACAATACTACCTAAAATGACCAAGCAGTGTACTACATCCACAATGAACGGACAACATCATCTAGAACGGAATAAAGAATAAGAAAAAAGAAAGGAAAAATATCCCAATTTTTATAAATTTTTCTGAATTCTATCATAAAAACCCTATTAAGAACAAAAATGAAAATGAAATATATGTATATGAAAATAAAGAGATTGTTTACACATTTTTATATTATCTTCAGGCTCGTTTTACAGGTTCAATATACAAGGATTAATCAAGAATTTTTCTTAATCCAATTAGTACCAAGGCATTGTTGCATTTTACAAAATTTTGTATCATGAGTTTCTCAATGTTTCTTAATAAAGAAATAAGAGCATTTCTCCTTAGAAATCGTCAAAACATATCCTTTAATTCACAGCATGTTTTCATTGATCTAGTAAAGTGGAGATTCTCTTCACAACGCAAGAGTCAAGTGTAGCTAACCTTCATAAAGCATCATGGGAGATTGTTATTTATTTTTTTTTTGAGGATTATAATTTTGAACAAAAGGCGGTTAAAAGCAGAAACGAATAAAAGAAAGGAAAAAAAAAGTGATCGTTTGAAGAAAAAGAGTTGACTTCAAACGTTGGTTTTTTAAACAAGTTATTTCATGCATAAAAAAAGTTGTAAAATTTTAAATGCGTATAAAATAATAAAACTTTAATCGGTGGAGATTTTTTGAGTTGTATTTTAACAACACTTTCAAAATTATTAAAAAATCACTTATTAAAGTTCTTTTTCTTATAGTAATATCAAGTATGCGCTACTGAAGAATACAGACTTGAAACACAATATCCTAGAAAAAAAATCTCCCTACCTGAGGAAATTCATTTTATAGTACGCATGAAGAAATTTGCACTTTTAAGGCTGTTTCTTTTAATTGAGTTTAGCCTCTATTGTTTAACCTTACATTCAGGTAATAGAAATGCATGAAAACAAAATACTTTGCATTTTTATCAGAAAAATTTTATTTTGTTAAAATTGTGTTAAACATTTATCAACGCTGTCATAAATAAATATTATAAGTGATTTTATTGGGAGAATACTATTTTAAAATGATAGAATTTAGAATACATACATTCGGTGCCGTACTTTAAGCAGAATACAATCTTCCCAAAGAATTATTTTATTATAGTGTATGTAGATGTATGGATGTTTAATAAAATTTCAGAAATATGTTATCTTTTTTCAAAGACAGTACATTTAATCTCGTATGCTCTATTTTTAAATCATTTACATTAGTAATAAAACTTAACATTTTTTACGTAACGATGAGCTAGTTTCCTGTCCTGACTTGCCTACCTTCCAGAGTAGAACTTTGAAATGCTGACAAACACAAGTATACAATAAATACTTGCTATATCACAAGATTAATCTGTATTTGGTAATGAGGCGTTGTGCGTAGTACAGGTAATTTTAATTTTCACTTTGGACAAATTATCTGCATTCCATCGTTTAATCATATAAAAATATGTAATATTTATTTACATTTTCATGTTTAATAATAATTTATTATTCTGTAGTTGCATTTTCTTCACCTTAATTACTGTCTGGAGATTCGGATATTGAGCTAAGTATTTTCAATTAAAGGAATTTTATAAAACGGATTAACAAGATATGCAACAAAAGTTAAACTTCAAACGATATTTTTTACACAATACCATTATAATCTTTTTTAAATAGTTCTTTCAACTGATCGAGTATATAAACTTTATTATCTTGATCTTTTTTTCCAGATTATTCTCGCTCTAACACTTTTGTCTTCCCCGCACCTGACCAAAGCGGGTGGTGGTTACTACGGCAACGTCGGACCGGCCTATGGAGCTGTAAAAGGCCTCGGCTACGGGGGAATCGGGGGCCTGGGGCCCGCAGCGAGCCTAGGCTTGGGATTGTTTCCAGGATTGATCGGCTTTCCAGGGATTGGTGGCCTAGGCTTAGGCGCCGGTTTAGGTTACGGATTAGCTAAAGCTCCCGGCTTAGCATACGGGGGTTACCCACTACTAGGAGGATACGGACTTGGACGAGGACTTGGCTATGGACAAGGTGTCATTGGATGAGAGGAATGCGATGGAAATCTGCAGTAAACTTAGCATGTATTCTTTTGCAGTAAATTTAGCTGCAGTAGGAATTCTGCAGTAAACTCGGCATGTATTCTTTTGAAAACACTAACTACACTGTAAAAAAATTTTGGTCTTACTGAATACCATTTTTGGTGTTCAGTTGGTGTAAAGTTGTAAATTATTTATTTTTGATTTATTTTAAATTTTTTTAAGTGTCTGTCTAAAAAAATACAGACAACAGAATGGTTTTTTAGCATATGATGTTCGTTAACTCATCTACGCATCAATAATTCCTTACGATTGCTCATGTGTCCTATTTTTATAGAAATGAGCAATCGCAATGAAATTTCGATACGTAATTGAGCTAACAAATTTCATTTGCGAAACTGTCTATATTTTTTTAGACAGACATAAAAAAAGTAAAGTATATCAAAAAGGAATAATTTTCAACTTTACACCAACTGAACACCAAGAATCGTGCTCAGAAACACCAAAAAGGGTGGCAACTAAACGCAAAATTCTTACAGTGTATATGTATTTTCAGCGGCTCTGCACAGTGTTCAGATGTTCTGTTTGGAATGTAAAAAATGTACAGTTACGCATGCGTTCTGGTTTAGTACAGTAAAACTTCATATAAATGTGTTACATCATAAATATAGGCAAATTATAGAGTTTTTTTTTCCTTCACGAATAAAAATGTTTCGTTTGATTTATGGAATGTTACAGATTGCACTGCTTTTTGCTTGTAATTTTTGTTGAATACATCTGTGTTTAAATTTGCATTCTGTTAGGATATATTGGTTATGAGCATTCAAATTAACATTTAATGGGTCATAAATATGCATAGAAGGAAAAAATACTGTTTGGAAAAGGTACAAAATGTTCATCAAATCATAAATTTTGGATCATAGTGACAGAGGCGTAGCTAGGTGGGGCAAGGAGGGACAGCTGTCCCGGGGCGCAGCGTCAAGGGGCGCCAATTTAATGTTAATTTATTTCATTTTTAAATGCGAAAAGAAAATTATTTGAACTGAAGAGGTGTGAATATGTTCGACAAAAAAGTGGGATCACTGCAAATCATATGGGGAATGACCAATGTAGCACAGGAGTGCGTGGGAAATCAGACAAATAATTTTGCGAAGCCAAAGTGTCCCATTTTTCCCTTATAAGTGAATGGTCACTAATAAAAATGAAAGTTAAAACGGTTGCTTTTTAGAGCTATTTATCATTTAGGAAGCACAAAAAGTTTTTAATTCCCTTTAGGGGCGCCCCTAGGCCCCCAGGGGCACAGGGGGCGCAAAATCTTCAGTTGTCCCCGGCGCTGAAAACCCTAGCTACGCCTCTGCATAGTGAAGTTTGATGAAATAAATGATTTTTCGGATGGATGACAGTTATAGTGCGTACAAATTTTACACGTTACCATTTATTACATTTTGTGGAAATTGATATGCAGTGGTTCCTCCTTTAAGGGACACCTCTAATTAAGGGACATTTTTTCTGGTCCCAGTCCCTTTGAATAGGGACTGCAATGTATTTACCTCTGAATAAGGGAGACTATATTTAAGGGACATTCTTGGAGAAAAATTTCCAAAATTCAAGTTATATAGATAAGAAAATTTACTGGAAGCTAAAGTTCTTTTTTTTCTTTTTAGCCTACTTTCCCGTAAAAGTAAAAAAAAAAAATAATAAAGCATGAAAGAAGGCTTAATGTATCGTGAAAATATCGTTAGAAATCAAGAAAAGTCAAAAATAAGTTAAGTAATTAAATAAAGATTGAAAAATAAAAAATTTGAAAGTAGGGTTTTGAGATGGGGAAAAAGTGTGTCGGTCGGTCTGTCGGTCTTTCTGTCTGTCGGTCTGTCGGTCTGTCGGTCTGTCTGTCTGTCTGTCTGTCGGTCTGTCCCCCCCCCCCCTAATAACTTTTGAACGAATTGTCCGATTGGAAAAACTCTTTTTGCATTGGAAAGATCTCGGCGAGGACATCTCATTTCCATATTTTACTTTTTGATTTGAACATTTTTTTGTTCAATTTTGAACAGTTACATTTAACATTATCACATTTTAACATTAGCATCTATGGGTGAAAATGAAGCAAATTATGTAAACTCTGAGTAGAAGATATAAGTTCCCATGAACAAGCTCACTGGAAGAAGTTCTTGGCGTGAAATATTGATTTGAACAATTTTTGTTCATTTTTGAACAGTTCAAAAAAAATTAACATACCGCCTACGGGGAAATTTCAATCCTATATAATTTCTGATCTAACGGACCGATTTGCTTGGAACAAACTTTATCGGAAAGCTCTTATGACGTAGAACATGTACAAATAGAAAGTTCATAAAGAACTAACGAGCCCATTTTCCTATGAAATTTTTTGATCGGGATTTTCAAGAATATTTTTTACTTATTGAATGATTAAATGAATAAGCAAAAGAATGAATGAATAAATGAGTTAATAAATACATGAATGACTTAATAATTAATGATGATATGAATATGTTTTAACCGTTGAAAAAGGTATATTTGAAGCAATTAAGAACTAAAGCTAAACGAGAAAGACAGAGAGAGAGAGATAGCTAGATTATAAATTTGAATTCGGTGTATACGGGAAAGTAGGCTCGTATAGTTCTAGACGGAACTTCCTGTTTAAAAATTAACTTCTGAAAGTTGGTATGAGTTCTAGAAGCATGAACAAAGAAACAAGTGTATTTTAAAGTACTTGACAAAACCTAATTGTAAAGCCTTTTCTCTCTTTTGTACAATGGAATACATGTGTGTTCAGCAAGGACAGACAGTACCGACAAGCTTTTTTATGCAAGAATTGTAAAAAGCGCACTGAACGTAATTTCTACTGTATTGCCCAAATTACGTACTTTGAAACAAACCCATCTAACAGATTACTTCGAATAAATTTCTGTAAGTTACAAAACTTTGCCAATATAAAATTTATGCTAAAATTTTAGTTTTTCAATGAAAAAATTTTAAATTTCAATAATTTTAACTTATATTTTGTATGCATGAAACATTTTCAGTATTTAAGCTTAAATAGCAACACATGTTTACTATTAAAAAGTTAAACTTAGTCAATACACTATATGTGTATGCATCAATTTATGAACCTCCGAGGACGGGACATTTCTATTTAAGGGACAAAATTTCCAGCCCCCTTAGTGTCCCTTATTGAGAGGTTTTACTGTAGTTTACAGATTTGATGTACTGATTGCATTATTTTGAAAAATGGACAAATTTTATGAACAGTCAAATTTTTAATCCTCTAAACTCTAAACTACACTACTAAATAGATGACGATAGTTAAAGTTGCAACAATGGAATTCACAGTTTAGCATAGATTTTTAGGGAAAAAATTTTCAAAGTAAAAATACTAAAAATATAACATAATTGAATTTGAACGATGTATATTTATGAGTTAAAAACATATTGTTTATTTAGGGAGCATTTGATAAGTTGGGATAAACATTTTGAAAAATCGTTATGTGTTTATATGACTTTTGAAATTTATGGGCTTGGTATGACTCTGGGTGCGTATAATAATTGGTATAAAGCTAGAAATTGTTTGTTGGTATATGTAGAATTTCACTATTCATCTTTTTCTGTAATTTATATATTATTTGTTTAGTTGTGAGCATGACGCAAGATATTTTTATTTAAGATTTGTAACATATTATTTATGTTTTGTGTTTCATAAGTTTTATTTTGCTTGCACTTGTGAAATGTTATAATTGCAAAAATTTCTACAAAATAAAGGTATCTTGAACGGAATGCGCATTTGAATATGTTTTTCTTGGTACGTTGAATTATGCAAACTGGTGATCTGCGAATCTTCCTCATTATGGTAGAATGCGAAAATGCTGTGGACTTAAGGAGGAAAGTTCCGGTTTACAGAGTTAGTCGAATTACTCGGTCTCCATTTTGTGGACACTCAACAGATATACTGTTCTAAACACTTCAATTTATCTATTTATATATATATTTTGCTACTCACGTCTATATACCGGGGGAAAAAAAAGCTTTCAGTTGCTTCATTTTAATGCAACTTCAACTATGCTTTGTTTTCTTCATTACTACATAGAAATATAGAACATATTGTCTTACTAGTTAGTCAACTAGTATTGTCAACTAGTAAATTCCACATTGAAAACTCTTCAAGGATGCAAAAAAACTTCTATAGTTATAAAATCTCGTGAAGTCATTTGAAAAGAGTTTGCATAAATTTTTATCAACTAATGTACTACCTTCAGACATTTTCTACAAAGGAATGACATATTCTATTAAGAGTTTGGAATGCAAAATCCATCTGTTAGAAAAGGATTTATAAAGGATTGAAATTTCCTCGTAGGCGCTATGTTAATTTTTTTTTTTTTTTGTTGAACATTTAAAAATTGAGCAAAAATTGTTGAGATAAAAAAATGTTTCCATTGAGAGCTCCTGCCAATAAGCTTGTTCAAAGGAATTTGGATCTTATTCCCAGAGTTTACATAATTTGCTTCATTTTTGCCAGTATGCGCTAATGTTAAGATTTTTTGAACTGTTCAAAATTAAACGAAAAATTGTTCAAATCAAAAAGGATGGAAATGAAATTTCCTCTCCGATATCTTTCAAATGCAAATAATAAAAAAAAATCTTTCAAATAGGATTATTCCTTCAAAAGTTATTAGGGGGAAGGGGGCAGGACAGACAGACCGACAGACACACATATTTTTCATCTCAACTCCAGCATATTCTTTATTTTTCAATATTTATTTAATTACTTAATTTATTTTTGATTTTTTCTTATTTTTAGCGATATGTTTACGATACATCAAGCATTATTTGATTCATTCATTTTTTTTTACCAGTCGGTAGAAGCTCGGTTCCCGCAGAACACCGAAAGTGAAGCAACATCGACTTAAGACAGTGTTTGGGAGGGTGACAAATTCTCGCGGCTGGTTGCTGTGGTGTCCGTGTACGCTAAAGAGAACTGGTGCACGTTAAATAGTTTGTGGCTCCAATGTCCTCCAAGTGAACCGATACCTCTGGGGGTGCCAATCCCAGGTGACGGTCTCTCATCTGAGAGTTGGTTCAAAAAATTAAGAGACTTTTCAAAGAGGCGGAAATTGGACTCCTGCCTATAAGGGCCCCTTTAGACTCAGGAGAAGCGTACCCATTCTTCCTCGCCAAGCGCGAGGACACGACAACAACAACAACGGGAAAGTAAACTAAAAGCAAGAAACTTCAGAAACTTAAAATAAGTAAATTACAAAAAAAAAAAAAGCAGATAAGTTACAGAAAACAGCCTGTAAAAATTGGCAGCAATAAAGTACCCAGAATTCAGTAAATTGATCGAAATAAATTACCCAAGACTCTGGAAGTTACTGAAAGTTAAAAAAAAAAGAAAAGAAAAAAAAAACTGTGCCGCAGTAGTAGCACCATCTATGCGTATGCTGAATCCTTATTTATGGCTCAAGGAGTCTAAGGTGGAGGCACGCGATCTCCGACAGGTGGGTTTAGAACTTGAACATATTGTATTGTGATTCCGGTGCGTTGACCGCTCCACCAAAGAATCTGTAGCTTAGGGATCATTCATAAATGATGTCATGCTCTTCGAGGGGGAAGGGGGTTCATGAAATTGTGACAAAGTGTGACAAGGGGAGGGGGTAACAAGAAGTGTGACATCCCTGCTTATGCAACGTAGCGTGACATGTGACAAAGGGGGGGAGGGGGGTCCGTTGAAGTGTGACACTTTGTGACAAAGGGGGGAGGGGGATAAAATTTGCGGGAAGAAAGCGTGACCTCATCTATGAACGGTCCCTTTACGGAAATACTCAGCTTTCAGGTTTTTTAGTTTCATATCAAAGCAGTATTAAATATAATTAGTGCAATTTTCTAAATTTCGCTATTTCTTACTTTATTGCCTGAACTTAAGTCAGAAACCTCTCTTACAAGTGTGCAACATACTAACAGGGGCGGATACAAGAAAGGGTCACAGGGGTCATGTCCCCCCCTAAACCTTTATCTGACGGTCGTTTACGTTACACGATGTTCACATTTATACGACTTTTTGGTGGTCCCAATTCTTGGATCTAGTCAGAAGGGTAAATCGATTATACGACATTATCGTTAAAATGACTTTTTTCAGTAGTCCCTTCAGCTCCGAATAAAGCATTGATTCTCAACCTTTACAATGTGCCCCCCCCCCCTTTCAAGGAATGAAAAAGTTTTCAACGCCCCCTTAGGAAAAACCCGTAATTACGGGCTTAGACCATAAACTAGATAGACAAGGTCTGGGGACGTGGTCGGTAAGCAGGAGTCTTTCCCCGGAAAACAGGTGACGGAGTCCTTCGGTGAGAGAGGGCTTCGTCGTGCCATGTTAATTCTCGTAGAGATTTGAAGAGTGATTTATTTTAATTTCTTATTGTATGACAGACACATTTTAGCACAATTATTTTCTATCACACGCAAGGAAACAGTTCATAGATTAATGGACAAGTGTTTTTTTATTGGTATTATCAATAATTAATTAGTAATAGTGATTTGAAAATGATCTTATATATTGAGCTCATTAAGAGTAGGAGTTAGTTTCTTGCCCCCTTTTGTGAAACTTAATGTCATACAGTAAAGCTCTTTGCAATGAATACAATTCGTATTGCTTTTACAAGGTTTTTAACTGACTTCAACCTCATTATGTCTTGCCCTTGAGATATCAATGCGAAAAGTAAAAACATTTGTAATATTACGTTAATAAGCCAAACATCAAATATACCTATTCTTTTTTTTTTTTCAGTTCATTGAAAAATAAGGAAGGAAAAACAAAAGCGTTTAAGCTGTTTTTCTTTTCAAAATCTGAAATAAATTTAAAGAAAGCAACAGCATGAAGAAAAAATTTTAGTTTTGAAAATAGTTTTTAAATTTTTTAAGTTCAAAAAATTATTTTCTTTAGAAAATTGTCAGTTAAAACTTTAATGTTGCTCCGATACAGTTCGTAAATCTAAAATTAATAGTCATGTGACATTAGCCTGTAGGACTGAAAACATCGGATTGGGATCATTCATAAATGATGTCACGCTTCGAGGGGGAGGGGGGTTCGTGAAATTGTGACAAGGGTTGGGGAGGGGGTATGTTGAAGTGTGACACTTTGTGACAAAGGGGGGAGGGAGTCAAATAACTGGGAAAAAAGCGTGATATCATTTATGGACGGTCCCATTGTACCGTTAATTAAAATGCGATTGTTTTTTTAATGAATTACAGAGGAAGTTTGTTCTAAGATTGCAAACAAACGGAATAAATTAATTTATTATCTAAGTGTTGTGCAATACAGTCAGAAATACAATATATATGTAATATATTGGTAAGGGGGAAGCATGAAATGCATTTTAAACATAATTCTGAAAATTTAACAATTTTACTTACATTATTAAAAGTAGAGAATAAAAAATAAACTGGAGCGAACACAGACATATGTATACTTGGTGATGCAACGAACGTTCGGCCTTTCTGCGAGTATATTTCAAGCATCGTTCATGTCTTTTAAGATTTAATATTATTGAAATGTTAATTTCAACGTTGCATTTATTATTTAGGGGGCGGGCATTATTAATAAAGCAGAATGGAATTTAACTACTGGAAAAAATAGTTTAATTTCTATTGAAAATTGCTCTTGATTTTTAAATAAAATTAATTTTGTGTATTTGTTACGCATTTTTGGTATTCTTTGATATTATTTTAGAAATGGTGTAGTCATATTTTAAAGTATTTCTCAACAATTGCTTTAGTTAATTTATATATATGACTTTCTTGTTCTTCATAATCAAGAATACGATACTCCAAAAATTTAAAAATAAAATTAAAATTTACGCTTTTCATTGTTAATATTGCTATTATGTTTAATAAATCAGGTTAGTGCTTTTGTGCACAGAATGGGTCTTGATCGTTTGCCTGAAAGCAATCTCAGCTCTTTTACAGATCAGAAGCAAGTTCAGAAATTGAGAAGACTCACCCACGTGGTATAGGACGGCGAAAAGCTTTGATCTCCGACCCCTGTCAGTCAAACTGGTCCCCACTATTCCTGCTTAGGAATTAACAATGGCGAGTGAATAGAAGGGCTCGTCTAGATACTATATGGTCTAAGATTACGGGAAGGGGGGAGTAATAAGAGACAAAAGTTTTAAACAATGTCCTTTGCACCGAATGTGGTAAATAAAAAAAAATCAAGTTTTTTTTTTTTTTTTTTTTTTTGCATTTAAAAATATAGGAGTTAAAAAAAAAACATTTGCGTGCCTATGTCAGTGTGATGGTTGTGCTTGTTGGTTCAGGGCCAGTTAACTTTCGGTTCAACATTTTTAGTGAGATGAAGGGGCATGATACATCATCGAAGGGGATTTCACTGAAGCTCTTATGCAAATTTGAAAAGCTTAAAAACTGATTGAACTTATTCTTACTAAACTTCTACTTCAATAAAGAGAGTTTTTATACAGGCAGAAATAAAATCTTGTTCAAATTCACCCGATCATCCTGATCTGCAAATTAATTCATCAGAATGTAGCAAGAAATTAATTCTTCACACGTTGTACTTACAGATCTGTCGAAAGAATCCATAGTTGAAAGCTTTACTGGGAACAGCTGAGGTATGGCATATTGCAGTGATTGATGCAAATGATCGTTGAGGTTCTGAAACTAAATAAATGCTGGCTGTAAAACATGCAAGGAACAGCCCAAAATGTCTGGTACAACTTCCCTCTTCAAATGCGCAATGAACCGACAGCGGTTACCCACCTGGAGCTCTTTTTGTGGCAACAGACAATGCTTGCAATCGCAATATTTTTCTCTTTAAAATAGTTTTTGTCAGTATTGAAAATAGATTCACCCTAAGTATATGAAGTCACGCTTCTTCTTTAGGAAACAAATTAAAATTCAAACAGACAAATGTATTTCCATAACAAGCAGGAAAAATTCCAAACTCCCTACTTCCTTTTGATTATGTGAATTTTGTAAATGGGAACAAAAGTATCATTGTTGACGAAAGAGAACGGTTTTGGAAACGCAGGGTATTAAGCTTACTAATGCCACAGCTATAGCACAAGATCGTTTTGTTTCTGGCACAAATGTTAGAAATCGGATACTCGATTTAATAAATTTATTTGGGAGTTCAAAAATTAAAATTAAATTGCTGAACATGATAATAGTCTCACCCTAAGTCGAAAACGTATGGCCCCCTTACCACCCAAAACATGCCCACCGCCCCTTAGCGTCCTCCTACCACCCACCAGGGGAGGTACTGCCCAGGTTGAGAACCACTGGTATAAACGATGCTCTACTATTAGAGTTATAATTTTGCATTTAAGTTAAAGTTATAAGGCTCTGGCTGCATAAGAATACTGTTAGACCCAAATTCCATATTCCCAGACGATTTTGCGATTTTTATTAACCCGCCCGCTCGTGTTCAAGTTCGAGTCTTGAACATGACCCCCCTAAAATGTTACTCTATATCCGCCCTTGCGTACTAATCAACTGTGATGGAAATGAAGCTCATTTTGAATGTCTGATGCTATTGTATTGATCATTTATTGTCTATTCATTTTGGAAAGATATCTAAATAAAATAAAATAATATTAAAATGACCTATTGTTTCTTAAGGTTTCTTCTAAAGGTACATTTGTAAACTCTTTTTCGAGAGTCACCGGAGCGCGAAAGCAGAAAACGTCCACAGAAGTCTGGATTCTGGTGAAAAGCAACTCGGTCGTGTAATTGCTTTCAACTTCCGAATTTCATCAGTATACCAGGAAAAGAACGCAGACTCCATTAGTAGCGTTTAGAATGGAAATCCTTTTAAGAGGTCGTATTTTATCTCTTGAGGTTTTGTTGCAAGGACGATCATAGTAAGCTGTTATCAAAGATATGGATATCTCTTTCGCATCTTTCTCTCAATGAGAAATCTAGGTAACTGAAATTTGGTGTTTTAAAACTTTTTGTAATGAGATCGAAATTGTCTCCAATGTGATGAAGCTATAGAGAAAGTAGACGTCTATTTGAGAAGTTGGGGAAAAGAGCAGTAATATTGTTCATTGTTATGATGTCTAAAAAAACTAATTTTTAAAGAGAGTTTCAGGATTTTCCTCCAATTGATAGATAAAAGGATAATGGTAAGGGCCTCCTTCTGGTGTGGACTGAGTCACTCTAAATCTCCACTGATCTGCTTCCGGGGTATGTTAGGCTCGCTTTGTAGAGAGACTGCGGACCGGGACCGTAGAGCAGGTAGGCAACGATCGCCAGCCTGGTCCCTATGACCGATTCTGGTTGTTAAGTGGCTGAGAGTTTTTGGAAGGAACGAAAGACGAGCGCAGTGTTCCGTGCCCCTCTGCGTAATCCGTGAAGGCTTGAGATACGGTAGGACACAGTTAGCAATTTTTAGCCTAATGGGAGAAGAGAGTAGAGAGTATGCCATTCAAATTTCTCAAAACTTATAAATTCATCAAAACAGGTAAATTCAATCCTTTGTGACTGACTCCCTCCCCCTTCGGCACAATTGTACTTTTTAGGGAAACTTTTTCATTCTTTTCATGAAATTACTATTGTAAAATAGATTTAAAAAAAAACACGAGTAAAATTTCTTATTTTTAGTTTTGTGAAACGAATTATTACTTTCGAAATTTCGCCCTACAAACATTGGTTTAAATAGCATGATTCAACCACATAGTATGTAACAAACTTTTGGAAATAGAAATTTTAAAGCACAATGATCGTTTTTAAAATATATTAATTTCAGGCACAAAATCTTTCAGAATTAATAAATAAACAAAGAAAGAAAAAGAAAAGGTGACGCGCGTGCGCAGAAAATTGTTTTTTCGTCGCTTATTGCGCTTGAACTTTAAAAATTATTTTAAAAATAAATGCTTATCCCTGAACAAAATTTTTTTTCACAGATGATGCTTGTAGACGTTATTTTATCATATAAAAATGAAAACAAAAATAAAACGAAAACTTCCCTATTGGAGAATTGAGAGACCCCCTTTTCACCCTCTTTTTCAGTCCTCTCAAAGATTTAGAAACCAATGCATAGTAAGCATTGTTGTATTTTTTAGTATAAGCTAAAAAATGAGTACATTACATGAAAAACATTTTAAGTGCATTTTGATCCACGCAATGCTTTTGAAAATATTGAAATTTGATTCCGGAAAAAGCCTGACGTGATGGGTAGAAGCAAAGGTTATTTTCTGAATCAGCGAAAACCCAGATAAATAAATTAGCAAAAGTTAACACATGAATAAAAAAAAACGGGTTTATGAGTTGATCCTTTTAAATTTTGTAATTAGACTTGAATTTGTTTTTTGAAACTTAAGAATTAATTTTTAGTTTTATTTTTATTTATTTATTTATAGATTTTTGATGATATCAAAATTACCTGTAAAAGAATGTGTCCGTATTAAGCATCAAAAGACCAAATTTAACGAAAATCAACACATTTTTTCCTTCGTTGTGTAATTATTAATATAGACATGATGGAAGACAATATTTAGTGCAAATTGATATAGGAATATGGGGCAAATTCATAGGAAATAAGTGGCAAAGTAGCAGTGAGTTTTACACAGTTAAATTTTGTTCTGATTTTGATATTAAATCATTAATCAACACTAGACTTTAAACGTAGTGTTTAAAATTAACGCTTTTAAACAAATGAAATATAGGCCTACGCAGATGGTTCTTTAATTGTTGAATGACAACACAAAAGTGGGTGATTGGTTGTTGCCTACGCATTTGATGTGTTAAAACAATATGATTGCGACGTTTGTAAAATATTGTCATATTCTAAGATTCGCCTGTAACGAAAGCAGCTACTATTCCCACCATTTTCATAATAACAAGGTGCAAACGGTAATATTGCAATTCTGAATCGGTGAAGAAAACATTGTTTGTACTTTTCGAAGAATACACGGTTACATTGTGTTCATGAAGAAAATATTACGCCCAAGTGTAAATAAACTCACAGATAAGAAATAAGTTTAAACGAACAGTAAAATCTTGAACAATGGGGTCTAAAGCACTCGCAGAGAACTCCAGGACTAATATGAAGATCAAAAACTTCCCGAACCAAGAAATGAAAATTTTGCATTGTCTACGCGACGACCATGTCAAATATATTCCCATTTCATTTTTAGCAACTTGGATTTATATTTATGGGGAGCGGTAAATCGCTCTTAATTCTTTTTTGTTTTGTGGGAATTTTGGAAGCGCCTCCCGACGTCCTCCACTGATGATGAACTTATACAATAATTTGCACTTTGCGGCAAAAATTACGAGTCATTTCTTATTCTCAATGTCATGCTTTGCGTTTTTGAATAATATTTTTAGTGGAGGTTGGGGGCTGAGTGCAAGATAATTGTATCACCATTTTTTCTACTAGAAGTACATCATCGAAACTGAATAAAGGAATGGAAACTTCTGGCAACAATTCCGCATCAAGACTTTATAGCTGCTCTCTAGCCAATAAAGAATCCGTGAAAACAATGCATTTGAGGCCCAATTTTTTAAGTAATACTTACGAATAAATAGCTCGAATCCGTGAAATAAAAATGATTTTCAATAAAATATAGTCTTCAAGTTAAATTTTAGAATTTGAGCATGGTGGCGGGGGGGGGGGGGGCAGCAATTTTCATTCGCCACTTGTTATAGCGACAAACACAAGTTCAACACTACTAGAATTGTCTTTTGATAACCTAATTTTTTGAATAAGTTGTAATTGGTTAATATAGAGTTTAAACAATTTGGACCTTTAAATAAAAATAAAGGACCTATGTTAGAATCATCTTGTGATTTATTTCAATAATTTCACCTTTCTTTGGCAACACTTTAAACTCTAGTGCATTATTCTTGCTTTCAACCTGTTTTCCGTTAATTTTTGCCATCTTAGGTTACCTTGGTAAGACCTTACCTATGGAAAGGCCAAACATTCGGAGTGTAAGCAAAAAAAGGAGTTCTTTATTATAGACCAAATAAAACTTTTTCAGTGCAAAGGAATGGTGTTTTTATAAAAATAATTTTACATATAGCGGCATGTTTGCACGAAATATAGCTTGCAGCTCAAAAGCATATATATATGTAATTTCAACAGCGAATTCTTGACTTGCAATATTATTTTTCGTTTAATCCAATGACAACTGATAAGTTAATTTTGGTCCGGGAGGTAAATGCTAGTTATAATCAGGGTAGTATATTCCGAGGGTGCTGTTGTGCTCTATGTCCTTCCTAAAATACTTTATCCTACACTTTGCAGACCAAAACATAGTAACTAATTCTCATAAAGATTCTTTGTTTGCATTCATTACTTATTATAGAAAACAGCATCTGATGTAGCAATATTTGACCAATTTCCGTCATGTATTTCTTATTGAAAATACCTCACATTCATAAAGCTAAATTCTAAGATTCAATCTTCTTTCAGACCGCTCACCCGTTATGTACTTGAACCATTTCAAAACCCAAAGCTTCCGTTTATTTAAAGTATTATTAAAGTACTACACGAAACAATGTATCAAGAAACCTAGATTTACGAATTATCGATTACGTATGATTCAAGTTAGGAAGCTTTTTTCCCAAGAGGAGCTGATATTTAATCCCACTGATCCACGAGGATATATGCGCAAAATTAAGAAATACATTTTAAAGTTGTATTGTATTTTGTATTTTTAATCTGTAATTTTTAATAACTATACAAAAACAACTTCAAACACTAGTTAAATTATATGTATAAAAAAAACAGATCCAAAATTCTCTTGCAAAATGTAAGCAAAATAGCTTACTTCTTATTACAACAAAAGAGGTACGTCCCAAATTATTTTTTAAAGGTCAAGAGATCTTCTTAAGGAATTATTCGAAAAAAAATCTTCACTGAGTTACTGAGATAGACGTTTGAAAAATGTCAAAGCTCAAAAAATTTAACTTAAACTCATGAAAATTTAAACAAAAAATTTTTTAAAAAAATGTCGAAAAGAACATAACGATTTATTCTAGTGTCAATAAAATTATTACTCAAAAAAAAAAAAATTCACTGATATAAAAAGTGCTTTCTTATTAAATACGACTAGAAACAAATGACTTGAATGAAACGAGCAATTTTTGAAAAGTTCCTTTTTCTATTTAAACAGAGAAATACTTACAGAAACGCAAAATTATTTTGTGTCTTGATCAATTACACAGCCCAAATAGCACATTTAAACTTATAAAATGTACCAGCAGAATTTTCCCGAGCAATTGCACAGCAGGAAGAGTTCAGATTTGGGTATGATACGATTGTTTAAAGTGAATTAATGAAACCGGCTTCTGAAACACTGCCCTTCAACTAGAGAGTCGCCTAGCAAGAAAAAAAGTCAGTTAACGTGTTCGAAGTACTTCATGTCATATTTCCAGCATGAAAAAGTCAGAAGAGCATGCATTTGAAATTATTTTGAAAAACGAGGAGTTTTGAATAACTTACTGTATAAATATGACAAATTGGGAGAAAACGAAGTTCCTGATGAAGAGCCTCAGACTTTGAAGATTATCCAGCTTCTTGACGTCAAAGATATTAACCCTAAATGATAGATAGTTTGGAAGGTGAACAAGATGATGATGATGATGAACACAGAATTCCTTCTACAAAAGAAGCCATTGGTGCTTTAAAAATAGCGGGAGCATTCTGTTCGAAGAATAAAGAATATTAAAAAAAAAGTTAAATAGCTCTTTTGTATTTAAAAAGCAATTTAAAATGTAAGCAACAGAAGCAAAAATCAAAAGAATCGTAATTATTTATTTGTTTATTTAAGAGCGGTACCCGCCTTATCCCTCCCCCCCCCCTCCCGAAAAACCAAGCCATTCCAAAGAATCCAAGATCATTCCAAAATAAAAAGCTCTATTATTCATTTAATGAAAACCCGACAAGTCTCGGAACTGCTTACGCAGCTCCATGGATCGCAATAGACCAAAGTTCGCATCACTCGTTTATCGGACATAAGCGAGCACAATAAATATTTTAGTCTAGCTTCATCACTGTCACAGAAAGATTTGGAAACGTACATTACTATCGTGAGAGCGTTTTGTATATTTACTGCTGGATTAAGGTTCTTGCCTTCGATATATTAGGGGTGGACAAAAAAAGTTTCTGTCATAATTCCGCAGTCATGGTCAGAAACGTTAGTCTCAACTTCAACTTGGGAGTTCACCCTATCAGCTGCTTGCATCTCACTGCGTTTCTGCCCAAATTACAGGTGTTTACTTATCTGTTAAAGGTTTTTGGTTCGCCAAACATCGTCTAAGGAACTGTAAACAAAGCAATTTTATTAGATTTTAATAATACGCGCAGATTTTCTTTCATTAAAACTTTTATTGATAGTCACTTATTTTTACATGCATTCCATTTTGCTTTCCTTTCATTTTGTTGAAAAGTGCTTTGTAAAATGAATGAACATGCAACATACCTTCTAAGGAAGAAGATGATGTGATTTTATTAAAAAAAAAAAAAAAAAACAGAAAATTTGACATTGTCCTAATGATTATGAAATGAAACTGTTATTAACCGTTTACATACCGAACTATTAACGGATAACCAAATATGCATAAATTTTTTGATATTCATCATGTTTATACTTAATAAATATGGAATCATCAAAAAATTTCAAAAAAAAATTTTTTTACCTGGTTTTTTAGTGTGTTCCATTTTTGGAACATTGGCGTTTTGGATGCATTTTTTTCCAAAATTCGAGTTTTTTATACTAAATGATTTTTTGCGCATTTTTTGCTCTTAGTATATTTTATTTCAGAAAATTATTTATTTTAATTGATATTTTGTCACATACCTGCATTACAGAATCCACAACATACGTTTTCAATTATCCGTCCTTGATAAGAAATAAAGCATTCTTGGTAATATCATTTTCTACACTGAAAACATTTTTTTGTGGTATTTTTTTCACAAACTACACGTTCTCCTTGAGTAGTTAATACAATATATCTTTATTTAATTTACGGTTAAGCCATCTTTATTTAATTTACTGTTGTCGCATAAATGAAAATTATTTTTTATTTTTCGAAATCTATTTCGTTGCACAACTGTTGGCACAATTGGCATTGATGTATCTCCTGTACTGCTCCAATACATGTCTTCAGATTTAACAGAATGATAGCCACTCAAAAGGAGCAATCCGAAAAACTGTAGCATGTCATTACTGTCAACATCAAGTGTTTCTTCTTTTTGTAATGCATATAAGTTTGTCATACGCGTCAAGTGTTCTAAGAACTCGAAAGGCAAAATTTTAAAGAAGAAATCAATTTGTGAAAAATTCATAATATTTGGAAATATATGCCGGAGAGTTTCAATATCTTCAGCTTTGATTTGTTCATTGAAAGTAGATTATCTCCGCCACGTGACGTTTGGTTTCGTTTTCTTTTTACTTTCATTTCCTAATGCGCGTAACTTTCTTTTTTTCCCCGATTTTGTTGGCAAAATTTCACCAGTTGTTTGATAGAATGTCTACCATTCCGCACACGTCAGTTGGCATAATTGGTTCTAAATCATGTTCTAGCATGTCTTCTTCTTCAGTTATATTATCTAGTTCATCAGGAGGTAACCGGCAGAATATATCTGTATCAGATATATCCGATAAGGTTTCTAAATAGTCCCCTTGAAAACTGCTCTTTTAAATTCCTTATTCATTTAGTATGGCTTAACTTTGTAACTGTCATTCAGTACCATTTAGCTAAACAAACTAGGGGTATTTAGATAGGTATAACTTACTTTGAACTTAGTTAGTTTAGTCAATGGTTAGAGGACAGGTGCAAAGAAAGTTCCTTGTTGGGCTCCCGTCCCCTTTTTTTATTGTGTTTTTTAGCCCCTACTCAGCACCCTTTCAAATTATAAACTGAAACACCTGCAAAAGCATCTGTTTTTAAAACATCTGCATGAATACATTGTCAAGAGAAAGATAAGAAAATGAAAGAATGCGGAATTCCCCTTGTAAAACCGAGTGACACATTTCCGGGAAGTCCGGCTCCTTAGAACCGCCATTGTTCCAAAATTGGAACAATCTTTTTTGAACATGTGTAGCTTTTTGAAATATCATCCAAGTTATTTGATAATATTTTAGCATTATTTATTGAAGTATTCTGTGAAATGAATATTATATAATTTTGTGAAAAAGCCGATTTTTGGTAAATTTGCGTGTAAAAAGCGACAAAACTCTAAGAAATTCGTAAATTTCGAAAAATCATTAAAAAAAAACTTAAATAGATAAAGATTCCAATTAAAATTCAAGAAATAGTTCAAAACATGCTTTACAAGCTTAGAAAAAAAAAAACGTAATCGAAACATTATTTTTAGGGAAACTGTTTACTCAAATATCATGTTCCATTTTTGGAACATTGGCAGGTAAACGGTTAAATTGACCTTATTAAACTTATTATTACATAATTTTCTGTCTTGTAATATTTACGTTTATATTCAACATCATAAAGTATATTTAAACCCTTAAATTCATATTGGCAGCATGTGTAAAACCGTCGTTAAGATAGAGCGTTTAACCGATAAGTACCAAATTCTAGAGGTCGCAACAAACTCATTTTAAAATAATGTATTTGAAAAACAGCAATGAATGCGGTTTTCGCGCATAGATCAACCGGGCAGAATCACGAAACGGTAGACGCTGATATGGTTGAGATTTTTGTAAGCGAACTGAGTGTTGCCAAGCGCGAAAAAGAAATAAATACCCTTTTCCCACTACGTATTAACGTTTTATGTATATAAAGTTTTTAAATGCTTCAGAAACTAATGACTAAATCCCTTAAAATATTCTTTAATTTCAGGTTAGTATTTAGTTTATGCCCTATCTCGATTTAACGCTTCTCTGTATATAGTGGTACTTCTTTTCACTCCCTTCAAACTCACACAAATACTATGCAGAGACTTTAACTACACACCTGATTTTAACAATTTTTTTGCTAGTCCAAATAGCAAAGCCATTATTATTGTATTGACAAGAAAACGATGAAACATATATAAACACTTTTTCTTTACCATAGTACAAATAACTGACATAGGTGCTAGATCGGAAAAATATACGACACTGAAACCAAGTTCTTAAAACAAGGAAACATTTTTATGAAGTACAAAATGGAATACTTAATGGAAATTGTAGCGAAAGGAGAAAATGTCAGTGAAAACCCAAGGAAAAAAAACCCGACTGCAAAGAAAATGCATAGCACATTTTCGTTGATGTTTTTGAGATATTGATAGTAAAAAGGGATAAATGATAATAAAAGACAGGATATTCCATCACAAATATCTACAAAATGTTAAAAGTTGGTATGACTGAATTCTTGAAGTAAGGCCATAAAACTAAGACAACCAACCAATGAGGATTCTTATCAAATTCCCGCCTTTAGTTTCCATTGTTAACTTTGCCAACTTATCAATGACCCCGAGTGTGACAGCTAGTAAAACATAAATCCGTTAGGGCATAAAACATTCGATGTAGTTATTCTATGAAGGACACATCACCTACTTGGAGATGCGTATATAATTACATGGAATAAAAATCTCCTTTTTTGCTGTTATTTTTTATTTTTTGCCATCGAAAGCACCTTAAATGACTGCATGAATTACAGAGGAATATGTGAATTTTATTCCTTTCACGGTGTTAAATTTCCTGTAGGATATATAAAGGGAATCATGTTCACTTTCTTGGCACAGTCGTTCTTGTTCGCAATTTTTGCTTAGTGTGGATTTTTGCTTTCTTGGTGCTTCACCATCGGAAAAAATGTCTTGGGTAAGTACACATATGAAGTAGTTTCCAAGTAGTTTAATCCAATTTAAGATACTATAAAATGCGGTTTAATTAAACTGTAGTATTCAATATCTTTCAAGCAATTGTTTTCAATGTTTTATGCCTATAATTTGTGTGCGAGAAACACAAACTCAATTAAACATTCAAATATTTCTTTTCTATATTTTAATTGCTGAATAAATATAAGTATAATTAAGAGGCATTAGTGAAGAACATTAGGAAAATCAAAGTTCCCAGTAGGGAAGGTATGTAACGAATAGTGATTTGGCCGAATAGCCGAATACCGAATATTCGGTCCTTTCTTCAAGGCCGAATAGGCCGAAGCCGAATATTCGGCTAGGCCGAATACCGAATATTCGGCGGCCGAATATTAAAATTTCTAGAAAATCGTTGTAATCGAAAGTATTTGTCAAATTTAAAATTATTCACGAAGTCAAACACCAATTACACACAATCTATGATGTATGATTTAATTCTGTTTGTTAAGAATTTAGAACTATTTAAAATTAATCTATTTTCACTATTGTTTCGAATGTAATAAAACTAAGAATGTCACCCACAAGCAAAATAGAAATGACAGGTTTTACAGTAGTAAGCATTAGCATTATTTTGCTGATTATTTAATTGCAATGAAAGAAATACTAGAGCTTAGTGAACTTTTACCTTGCTTAAATATCTTTAATGAAGACATTTTAAAAGTTATAAAAGTTAATATTTTCATTTTATGGGATTTTTACATACCTATTTTTAAAAGATCTATTAAAACTTAATGCACTTAACTGGAATATGTTTCTATTTTCAAAAACCCCAGTAACTTATGCTATCTAAATATTCATGATATATTCTGGGCTTTGCTTTTCACATTTCTCTCTAACCCAATATTCACAATAAATCAGTCCACCCAAACAAAGTCTGGCTTCCCCTTTGTTAATAATAACAAAATGAATTTATCATATTATCTATTATAATTAACTATTGGCAGCTTTGGAGCAAATGCTAAATATAAAATACAATATAACAACTTTAAAACGTGTTTTTGCTCACTCAAGCCTAAAACAAGAATGAAAAAAAAAAATAGTTTATTCTAAATTATTTTTATTTCTTAAAACTATAGTGGACTAATGTATTTTTTTGCAAGAATTATAATACAATTTTAAATGTTTAAAATCTACTAATTTCTTTATTTTTTTATTTTTTTACTGCAGCAGAACTATTCGGCCTAATAGTCCATCAATATTCGGCCAGGCCGAATTTGACCTTACCCAGTATTCGGCCCGGGCGAATATTCGGCTGGGTGATGAAATGACTATTCGGCCAGGCCGAATACCGAATAGTGGCCGAATATTCGTTACATCCCTAGTTCCCAGTGGGTTCACGTATTCTTTCATTAGAGAGACGGGCGCATAGCTCCCTTTTACAGAATATTCAGCAAAATTGATGTAATTGTTTTTTTTTTAAATTCGTATTATATGTATTTATATTTTATTTGTAAAGAAAACGATAAGCTAAATTAATTGCAAACTAATTTATCAATATGGAAATTTTTGTTTTTAAACTCAGTTTTATGTTTTGCTAATCTTTTATATGTAAACCTATTAAACAAAGCAATCAAATATTGTATTGACGCACAGAAAATTTAAGAAACGAAAATTTAAGATTGTAAAAAATGTTTTAAAATATGAAACTGTCTTACGACAGTCGAAGACTAAGAAACTGATACAAATTTATCGGTGTTATGGAAAACAGTGCGCAGCAACTGAAAATGCCAAAAGTTGCCTCGTTATTAGAGAACACTTAAAGGCACAATTTTGAGCTTTCGTCTCTCAACATTTTTAGAAATTTTATCTTTTCTTTCTTTTTTCCGATACTACTAATTAAGAAACACTTGATATTACAAACATCATCTACAGGTTATTTAAAAAGCGGCACAAAGCTGAAATTGCAATATTTTTCTCAATTTTAAAAAGATTTTATTAGTTGTCAAAATATTTTTCAATGAATGTATTTAATGAATGTAAATTTAAACTATTAGAAATTTGCAAAGATTTGATCTTTTAGCAATATGAGGGCTCTGGAAAGTCAACTGCTTTCATAGCAAACAAAGCTCTAATCTTTCGTTTCTACATTTTCTCATTGTTTTTCGTGCTCTACGTCTTTGAAAAGGATTATATAAAAAATTTTTTCGAATGCACATATTAATAATTAAATGTAAATAAGGACATCAGTATTGAAAAAAAGCAGCTACTGCATTAGTCGACTTTGTAAATAAAGTATATAAAATATATGTTTTATCTGCAAAAAAAAAAAGAAAGAAAAAAATAAATGAAAGTTTTTGGTATTTTTAACACTTTGTCTCAGTTGCTAGGATATTTTTAAATTATTTTCTTGTGATTTGTTCTATTTGGAGGAGGAGGAGATTAATTAAGCTCATTGAATAAAATAAATAAATAAATAGTAAAATAAAATAAAATAAAATAAAATGAACAAAGTTTTATGAATAAAGAGGCATTAGAACGCTAAAGTGTTCAATATATAAAAAAATATTCTACCATTTTTATCCAATTTTTAATGTTTTCAAAATATGGTCTGCTGGCCAAGTGCCGGACTGCGATAGTAGTTCCAAACATGTCCAGTGTCTAAACCGCCGTTGTTTATTTTGATTGTACTGCAAAATTTGGAATGAAAGTAAATCATGCGGAGCCAATTAAGAAACAGAATACCTGACTTACTTAATGAAGTTGAATATTTCAATTTCAATTAATGATATGGGATTTATCCTGAAAATTTAGTGACGTACATAGGTAACTCATAAAATTAAGCAAACATTCCAATGAGATAGCTAAGTCTTGACCCTTGGTGCCTGACTGGTCATTTGGGGGATCCGGAAGGGGTCAATTGTCCCTCCCCTTGCATTATGTTCAATGCATTTATGCATGTATGTATATCGTTGTTTTTTAACCCCATAATAAGCAATAAGTATATACCCTTTGCTGCCCTCCCCCTCTGTAAAAATTTGAAACGACTGACCTGTTTGGAACAGTAGAAGAGTGAATGTGGACGCGAAGTTAAGAAATAAAAGACCTATAATATATAAGAGAGCCCTTCGAAATAGAAGTACAGTCGGTTATACAAGGCGTAGGGTAACATTATGTTCTCCACCTGGCTAGGTTTTGAGGATTTGAAAATATACGATTGTTTGATGAGGTCGCATAATAAATTTCCATTTATTAGTTGTATTTTTATTATATATATATATATTTTTTTTTTCCAATCGAAAAGTCTAATTTATTGAATGTAGTTTCAAGAAATAATAACGCTTTTACTAATTAATAAACTTGAGGAAAAATAATTTTACTAAACACATTTTTACGAGATCATAAAACAATGAAATTGCGCAAATTAAATTTAGCAACTGAAATCTTTTCAAAATAGTGCAATGATTTTTAAGAACTTCAATTCAAATCATACTTAAAATTAACATTCAAACATTTTAGTCATACATTAAATTAATACGTAAAAGAACTGATGTCAAGAAATGTGTTTTTCTTTTTTTTTTTTTTTTTTTGCCTCATTGAGTACATAATTTCAAAATGCGGTTTTCAGTAAAAACTGAAGTAAACGTCTATTCTACATAAGCCTGCAGATCAAAGATCAGGAAAACAATTTAGCATGATCAGAATCAGAAACGAAAGAAGGTGCTCATGATTGCCAATCTGAAACAAAATAGGTCTTCACTTTCTTTCTATAACTGAGGGTTGTTTTATCCTCTTCATGGATTTCACTACTACACTTCTACGTGTCGCATCTATAAATAATCATCTTTTTTTGAAATTTTATTTTTCAGTAATTCTCATAATTTCACCAACTCTTAAGACATCCTTTATAAAGTTACATCATAAACAACACATTGGTATCCAGTGAGGTTATTTACTGAGGAAAATCTGATAACCTTAAAATTTCCAAGCTATAAAAAAAGTTTTTTCTTTGATACGTGATAAATGTATTATCCTAAGATAATTATTGATTTACATTGATTCAATATAATATTTAAATTTAATATGTTTTATTCTTGCAGGGTCATTTTACAGATTTTATTCTTGCAGCACCATTGAATTCTTGTAGTGTCATTGTGCTTGAGAATCCCAACAAACTATGCAATTGCTCTTTTTTTACTTTCCACTGATATCATACATTTGAAACTCATTTTATTCCATGTTGTTGCTGATTAGAATTATAGTTTAATCACATAATGTTGTTAAAATTTTCCACGAAGTTTCTCATCCTTTTTTTATCTCCTTTTAGGTTTCAATCACTTATATTTAGTATTATATAATCTAAGAATTGCAGCTAAAAATTGATTGTATTTGTTTTAGGAATTATTCTTAAGCGTCCTGCTGTTGGCCGCAGCTGTTAAAGCTAATGACACCGGGAATCCAGAGCTCGATGTGGAGGAAAGAGGACGAAACAAGGAAGAAGACGTTGTAGCTTTTGAGAGCTTTGGAGCTCCAGTCTATGGACCTAACGAACCCACTAAGTCTGGTGGACTACCCCCAAAAGGAGTTCCGCCTTACGGGTATCCAGATCAGTCACTATTTGCACCAATAAACGCCAATTATGCTGCATACCTTAGCGGAATTGGTCTTGTAAATCCTTTTGCGTATGGTTTCGGAAGATATGGAGCCTCTCCATATAACGCTTACGGCTATGGCTCTGCAGCATATACCGGTTTAGGCTATGGAGCTCCATATGCTGGTAACTGGGGGTACGGCAACCCTATGTACAACAAAGCACCTGCTATGTACTCAGGACTTGGATACGGGCTTCCTGGATACGCTGGATACCGTTATGGAGCTCTTGGTTATCCCGCACCAGCTAGTTTGAAAGCCCCAGGACCAGTGCCAGCTGTTCCCGCCCCAGTAGCAGCAGTAGGACCATTTGGCTTACCAGGATCTGTGGCACCACTTGCTTTACCAGGAACAGTACCAGGATCACTTCCTGGCATTCCAGCTCCATTCCCAGCAGTGGCTCCAGCGGTTGCTCCTTATGGAGCTGCTCCATTACCTGTGGCGGGACCTCTTCCATACAAAAGTCCAGCAACCACACAAGCCAAAGATGGTACATTGAAATATGTTTCCCCACGAGCGCCCCTTTATTAAGCTTAAAAGTTGCAGCTTAAAAAGGTATGTTTGCACAGCAGAGTTAATAACATTAGTGATAATTTATTCAAAAGTTTCTGAAAATAATTTACTCTTAAGATAAATCACAAAATTTTCTTTCCTTATTTATTTTTGAACTTCTTATTCAAATCTCATTTTGCGCTAGGAAATAAAGTAATTTTTCCAAACAATTACACAGATAAAATAAAAACCATAAAATTAATTGATTGTTCAGTGCAGCTAAAAAACGACAAGGTAAAAATTCATCAATTTCAAATCCTACGCTGATAGAAAAAGAGTCTGAAATTGGGATTTTGCACATAATCTTGACGATAATTTCCGTCACATTGAAATTGACCTTCCTGGTGTGCTTTAATTTCGTTAATTTTAAACATTACTTTGATATGAAATTTATCTTAAGAAGATTGAGTTTAGTGCTATTAACATACTAATGATATATAATAGCGAGTAGTAGTTTTTTTTTTTAAATCATTAAATACAGTGATTTAAAGTTTTAATTTTTCAAAAGGTATACAGTGTACCTAAAAGCACTGATGTCTGTTTTTTATGCAAAATTCTTCGAGAAACTTTTGTTTAAAATACGTTGCTCTCTATCACTTATACTTATTCATGTATTGCTTCAAGAATTTCTTAAATTTAAAACAGTTTCTTTGTAAAATTGCAAGTAATTTGTCTGTAAGACAAGCAGAAAGACAGCAGTAATTATTAAACAAAATAACTTTTAGTGTTCTATAGAAAGAAGATGGTGACATAAAAATGCTAGAAATTTTTAATGTAATTCACAAAAATGGGATAATTTATCAGTTTTGAATTTCAGATATTTTTTATCAGTCATTGATAGTTTTACTACAAATAATTTTAGTAAATAAAGGAATGAATTCTCAATCCAAAAAAAGTTTAGAAATTAAAGAGCAAATTTAGGGCAGTAAAACTTATAGATGAATCGAGCAGAAGTCATATGTAAAAGCATTCATAAATGTCTTTACAGCTGTCACGTTGTCTCTATAACTGTTGAAATTAAGTTAAAGTGCCGTATGCCTAGTGCCGTTTGCATCAACGAGAGCTCAGATTCCGCCATCTAGGGGGAAACTGAGCGTCAAAAAATTGCGGCAATGGTACTACACTCATTGGGGTGCCGCTGAAGGAGTTGGTACCAATCTCTGGGGACTCACTAGGTCTGCAATGGTTGAGGACCAATACTGCAGCCCCATTAGAAAGAAAAAAACATATATATTATTAAAATTTGAATGATTAGTACCTAACATAAAAGAAATAGTTAATACAGAGTTACTTAATAGTGAAAAAAACTTCGTTTTCAGATGAAGAAATCCTTTAAAATTTAATTGGGATTTTAACCTCGCGCATCAAAATAGAATTTTAGCAAAATACCTAGTCTTGATGATTTTAATAAAATTACATCAAAAGGCTACTTATTACTCAAGGAATTCAAAATTTTGTGGGAATGATGTTATAGAAACGCAACTTTTTGTTTGGTTATCAAAACATTCTTGCAGAAAGTTCCATCCGTTGATCATTTATTGAATTTCGCCACAACATTTCCATAAAATTAAACCCACCGCATAATAATACATTGCACATGATAACCAAATGTTGATTTTGGATATTATTTGCAATGTTGAATGTTGTGTCCCAAATTTGTACATTCAGAAAGTCGATCCAATACTTAAAAGAATCAAGTAAACGTTAAAAAATAGCAGGCTAACTACATATTCTTAAATATACACTAAATTTTCCAAATATTATTTTGGTGACTTTCAGCAAAATGTATGTATCTATTTATTTCAGGTGTCGAAAAGCTCATTCTTTGTCCAGTAAGGTTAAGGATGGCCTAAAAAGAAAAATTGCAAGAAATTTTTTGTGTACCTTTGAACAGCTTTGCGAAAATATCAAGATGTTATACGGCAAATGCTAGTTTAAATATCAGGGACATTTATGTGACTGGAGCGAAGTGGTTTGAAATTTTGCTCTCTTACTTTAGTTTTTATACTTTCTGATTTTCAAGAATGTCCTTTTTATAATAAAATGCAAAAATAAAGGCTTTTTGCTGAAACTTCGTTTTTGCTTTTCTGATTACCCAAAATTACATAACCTCTACTTGATTTCAAAACAAAATATTTACTAATATAGCAGAGAGAACAATAAATTGATGCAACGAGATGCAAAGGGGTGTAAGTGACAAAATAAATTGAGCTACAACACACAGCTCTTTTCGCAAAATAGATGCGTGTTTCACAATTGCACTAGCTATCTCCAAATTTTCAGTTTCGCAATTATAGACCTTTAAGTGTTTTAATTGTGAAATCTTTTTCACGGGAAAGATTTAGTAAATAGTGGCCTCCAGGGCTTTGCTTTGGAGAGGCGAACCTACGTGATGTCTAGTTGGTTTAGAAGACCCACATCTAAAGAATCATAAAATGCTTCATCTAAAAAGTTAACATCATCCCCCTTCTGCCCTTTTGTAACACTAAATCAAATTCCTCCTTCTTAATATTAGTATCAATATCGTACAAATAACATAATATTAGTTTTCATTGCCGCCAATTATTTTTACTACATTGCAGAGGTCTTGCTAAATCATGATGATTATCCATTAATTTTTTCACTTAAAAAAAAAAACGAAAATTATTACCGAATTTTCTCTTGCAGTAACTCTAAACACAATTCTTTCGTTCAAAACTATTTCTTAGTTTTTTAAATTACATTAATTTATGAAAATACTCCTTTATCCATCATTTTGATAACTTGAAAACTTTTCAATGAACAGCGGAAATTACAAAGGAAAGTTAAAAATATAAATGTACGTAAGGGCGGCTGGGACACTGAGATAAAAAACACTTAATTTTTATTTTTATCATTTTACTGAACTATATTTTGAAAAAACTATGTCAGTACAGTATTTTTTATGAAATACTCATGCATTCTACCAATTTTTAAGCTCATGAATGGAAAAAAGCTACTTAATCGTACTTATAAATTAATGGTAATTGTCTTTTGAACCAAAGGTGGTATACTATGAGTGGACTATAATGAGAACTAAATAATCATAAAATTTTGCGCTAAATTTACATAAAATGATTGATGTTTAAGTGATTGAGGTTAAGATAGTCCAAAACCAAAATGGTTGGGGTTACGTTAATAGATCCACTGTGGAAAAAAAAAAAAAAAACGTTTGATAACTGCGAGAAAAAATATCTTGTCAACCATCTTCAGTTTGTAACCAATTCTAGACTGGTAAGAGTTGCACAATTTGAAAAATATAAAAACAGATATAATAACAGCCTGGATAAATACATTAGAAGTATCTGCTAACATACTACGCTTTTGCTATTCTATTCCCTACAAAATGAAAAATAGTGAACATTAATGTTTATGTATGGTTTCCACTTTTTTTCCTTCTTTTTTCTTTTTTCTTTTGAAGAATTTTATTTATTTTGCTTTGTAACATATATATATATTAATTATTAATCTTTACAAGTTGTTTAATAATACACTAAAATTAAATTCTATTATCTGGTTTCTTTGCTGAGGGCCACAATGAAGTGTCTCATTGTGACCCAAACAACAAGATGGCGACTATTAATCCTATGTTAAGAAATGCATCATAATTTATCAAAACTATAGCTTTAATAATGAGGCGCAATAATAAGTTTTAATAAAACCCACAACGCTTATCTCGATTATTCAAATGTAACCAGATGCATGGTTGAATTTGACAAAAATCATTTAAATAAGCCTTAAAATTACACCTCCAGTGCAAGACAAACACAACAGCTAAAAATCAAACATTTTCCTAAAAGTGGCTGTTGAAACTTTTAATCGAAATCTTAAAATCTCCTACCCCCTTTCCCCGCCCCCACCACATTTATCTGAGGTCAAATAACGTTTTGGAGTGTTTATAATCTCGTCTAAGCATTTTTTTTTTTTTTTTTTTTTTGGTAAGAATAATTCACTAGCGTTTGCGAAAAAGCACATTAGTCAAAAATCGTCATTTTTTGTATGCATAAGTATCTACTCAATGATATCCTCCTTTAAGAAAAACTATATAATTCACAAACCACTTTTGACAAATGTGGTTTGTGACTTATATAGTTTTTCTCAAAGGAGGATATCATTGAGTCGATACTTAAGCATAAAAAAAACAAAAAATGACAATTTTTGACGTATGTGCTTTTTCCCAAACGATAGTGAATTTTAAAAATAACAAGAAGTTCCGTCTAGAACTATACGAGCCTACTTTCCCGTATACACCAAATTCAAATTTTTAATCTAGCTATCTCTTTCTCTCTCTTTCTTATTTATCTTTAGTTCTAATTATTGAAAATATACCTTTTTCAACGGATAATACATATTCATTCACTCACTCATCCATTCTTTCATTTATTCAGCCATGCATTTATTCATTCATTCGTTACCTCATTCAAGTGTTTATTCATTCATTTACGCATTCATGCATTTATTCTCTCATTTATTTATATTTTCATTTATTCAATAATTTATTCATTCATTCTTTTCCTCATTCATTTATTCATTGATTTATTCTTTCACTCTTTCATTTATTCATTCATTCTTTATTTCACTCATTGAGTCACTGAGAAATATCCTTGAAAATCCCGATCAAAAAATTTCATAGCAAAATAGGCTCGTAAGTTCTGGATAAACTTTCTATTTCTACATGTTCTACGTTATAAGAGCTTTCCGATAAAGTTTGTTCCAAGCAAATCGGTCCGTTAGATCAGGATTTATATAGGGTTGAAATTTCCCCGTAAGCTCTGTGTTAATTTTTTGAACTGTTCAAAAATGAACAAAAACTGTTCAAATCAATATTTCACGCCGAGAACTCCTTTCAATAGGAACTTGGCTCTTGTGCCCAGAGTTTACAGAATTTGCTTCAATTTTGTCCATAGGCGCTAATGTTAAAATTTTTTGAACTGTTCAAAATTGAGCAAAAAATTGTTCAAATCAAAAAGTAAAATATAGAAATGAGATGTCCTCGCCGAGATCTTTCGAATGCAAAAAGAATTTTTCCGATCGGACAATTCGTTCAAAAGTTATTCGACAGACCGACAGACAGACAGACCGACAGACAGACCGACAGACAGACAGACCGACAGACACACTTTTTCCCCATCTCAATACCCTACTTTCAAATTTTTTATTTTTCAATCTTTATTTAATTACTTCACTTATTTTTGACTTTTCTTGATTTTTAACGATATTTTCACGATACATTAAGCCTTCTTTCATGCTTTATTATTATTTTTTTTTACTTTTACGGGAAAGTAGGCTAAAAAGGAATAATTGTGGAATTAATAATTTAATTCTGGTTACAATTTGAAATGGGTAACTTTAAGGGCAATGCGAATAAAGTCGTGTCATTACTGCTCAAAGATGAACTCAGTACAGTATACGTAATTTCACACTTGCTGCTATTCTCATTTTTAAAAATATTTTTTGTCCCTGTTGCATTAGAAGTGCAAAACTTACATTAAAATGTAAAACTAAAGCATCGCATTTCTAAATGGATTCTCAAACATTCGATTTAAATAAAAGTGTGACATTTTATTACAAATGTTACAAAATTACATTGAAATATGAAATAAAAGCGTCCGGTCGCCGAATAATATTAGAGCAGGAATTATCTAACGCAAAAAAATAATGTCGCAAACGAGCTAATTAAATAACACAGCAAAAGTTTTTACAGAAACTTAAAATGCACCAATTTATGTTTTGGAGAACTCTTCTGCTAATTTTTTCACACAATACTCCTGTTTTTCAAGATTATATAAATGCCCTTTGAAGAAAATGATTACAGTTTCATAGTAGTGTCTAAAAATGAATCCAAAATAAATTAAATATTTTGAATAGCCGAGTAATCGTATATAGTCTCCTGTATTATTTATTGTACCTAGAAAATTTGAGTTATATCCACATCTGCAATTAAAGAATTGGTGTTTTAGAAGATTTGCTATTTATTTAACAACATGTTAAATATGTAGTAAAAAATACAAGACACAGACACACATACACACACACAAATTGAAGAAATTACCTTCGTTTTAACTGAAAAAAAAGAGGAAAAAAAACAATCAATCAAGGAAGTTGAACGTTTCCTGCTGGTTGCATTAGCAAAATTATCAATGATATTTATCAATGTTTTCTAGTTGATTTAAGCCTCTTATTAGTCTGACTTGCTTCAGTAAGGAATTTAACCGTTTTTTTTATTACTTGAAGTTTACTGAAACTCTTTTTCCACGTAATGTTACATTTAGTACATTCGTCGGGGTACATATTGGTAAAAACAAATGAGAAGTTTTGAAGAAGTGATAATACTTTGATATGATTCACACAAATCCCCATACCATTTTCTGGTTACAGTAAACATTGTTTAAGATTCATAATATATATATATATATGATTAATAAATAGATAATAAAGGAGTCTTCCGCGCGAAAAGGCACCTATAACTGTCACCATACTCGTCATAGGTTAGTAATGCTTCTGATTTTGATTGTGAAATTAAAAGTGAAGCACTATTTAAAAAGATTTCAGATGTTTCGAGAATGTAAACCATATTTAATCTCATAAGCCGTTTATGTTAAAAACATTAATCTCCGAACAGAGCATTTTATTGGATTAGTATTTCTAGTTCATAAAGCGTTTTAAAATTAATTCCTTCGAAAAATTAAAAGGTTTTTACAATTATCCAATTAGCCAAAGATGTGCTGACATTGCCAGATTTTATTAAGATATTTGTGATAGGAATTATATGTATTCTTTTAATAACAAATAAACTATTCTCCTTTATTTCTACTGAAGTTCTAAACAAATTTTTAAATTATTTTTTTTATTTATTTATATGGCACTTTTCATGCTCACCCCTCTCTCAGTAGCAATTTTGATCTCACAAAGACATATCAAAAGCATACTATTTGGAAATTATAAAAAAAATACCTGAAATTCAAGATTGAATTTCTACTGTAATACAGTATTAGAATGATACAATCATGTTTCTAAGAGAGCATTATTTGCTGAGTAACATCAGCATAATGAGGGTATACGCGTATGTTTTATGCACACGCAGGTGTATGATTTCTTTCAAAATTCCTCTAATAAGATTTCAAGCTGACAAAATCTACGTACAGAACTATTGATTTAACAAATCAGATCGTTTTGGCAATAAGTGATGGGCAATAAGGATGGGCATTCTAAACCTGATGAATTTGGTACTAAGTTATACTTCTTACTGACTTATGAAAGGGAAAATTATTTGTTTTCTCATGGAGCTCAAGTCTCGTGAATACTCGTAATAAGGAAATTTTTGTAATGAATGAGTGCCAAGTTTTAAATGTAATACATCAATAAGATTTTGGCAATTTAAAAAATACATACCATGATTTTGTCACCAACTTTCCATAACTATTTGGTAATGCTCTTAGTTAGTTTAAAGGTTGCTCTTTTGCTCTATTTATTGATCTCTTTGAGCGAAGATGGCGAATTACCGCAGAATGATATAACGGTTTTTGTAGTTGCCATAAAAATTGCAAATATTGATGTAAATTCTTGCTCAGATTGTAGAAAAAAATGTATATTTTTCAGTATTCTTCAGTATAATATATTTCATCTGAAGTTATGTAAACACGCATTGAAATATTTATTTTATTAAGCAAGAAATTTCATTTCAGCCATTGTTTAATTCAGAATTACTTTATTAAATTACTATGTTCAATTCAGTTTCTTTTACAGTTTAATTTAGTTAATTTTGTTTCAAATTACTATGTTCAACTCATTTTATTATCTTATCTTAATGTAATAATGAATTTATATTTTCGCAGATGTTTAAGATTTGATTCTTAGACTTTTTTTTTCCTTACTATTTTTTAAATGAAATTTGCTTTTGTGCATTAAGAACTGTAGAACTGTTTTTGTCGGTGTTTAAAGAAAAAACGCGTTACATATTGTTCAATGCTCGTTTTCTTTTCTTTTCCTTTTTTTTTTGCACGTAAAAGCAAAAATATAAGTGTGCAGTGCTCCTAATATTTCGGAAAATGTCAAGCAATTTTGCAATTGGACTCCAGTAGGTCTATTCTCTCTTTCTTTTTTTAGGACATGACTTTGGTCCAATAGATTATATGAAAAGTAGAAGTGAAATGTATGCAAGTGCGACATTTTTTATTTTCTTTATGAATTGACTTATGAAAACGAAAACCATATGTTCTTAATCTTTGCTTATCAGTCGCATTTCACAAGTATTTATGTTGCATTTTCGTGCACATTCTACGATTCTACGAATTGAACAACCTTTTGCGTTGATATGACAAATTCTCACGGAATCAACAAAACTCTTAAGCATTGTTTGTTTATTATTTTCGAAAGCAAAAATTTGAGCATATGAGAGAAATGATTTAAACAGTGACTTTTAACGTTAGCAAAGACTACGTCACATTTTTCCACTTCTTTTTTTACACTAACCTGCTGAGTTTATTCCCAATTTCATTTGGTACAGTTTATTTAAATGTAATTAAAAAAAGTTAGTTATTATTTACTGTTTAAATTTTGTTCAACATATAGATATTCGAAATAAAATACCGAATAAATAAAATATAAATTTACAGTTAAAATTACAAAATTACGTTTTAGAAGAGGGAAAAATATTTGTGATTTTATTAAAGGGATAAAAACTGATAAATGAAAAAATGCAATAACGAGTTTTTTTCTTTCTTTCTGAAGTTTTAAATTAAATAATTCAAAATTATTCTAAGTTCAAAATATTAAATTGTGTCATTGAACCAGAATTTCATTAATTATTTCCTCTGACATCTGTAGATGTAGGTGTCTTTTAATCTTATTTTTTATTTAACAAATTGGAGACAAGTCCTTATGAATAAATAAAGAATCTTTATTCAAATTTTTGGATAATTACTTATTACCGTCTTTACGAAATGTGTTTTTAGTTAGAGGAGTAAAGCAATATTATTTATATTATATAATACGTAGGTATGTGTTGTGTTTCCGTTGAGCACCATAAAATGTCAAAGTGGAAAAACTTTTTTCACTACTGTTCTCTGAAATATGCTTGCAACAACATTAAAGCCATTCTTAGCAATTTTTAAAACACATTAACTAACAGCTCGTTCAAAACTATGAGCCTATTTTTCTTTTCGCAATCATGGATTTTTCATCACATGTGTGTGATGAAGAGGTAAAAACCAGGACACCTTTGATCAGGAAACTCAGTGAGGATTAAACAATGCGGACATTTCACCTCTTTGTTTCCTAAAGCAACGACTGAAGCGCTGGATTAGAAAAAAGCCTTTCTAAATTCGAGCCAAATTTGTTACCGCAGGGTCTCGAGAGAATGATTGATCAGACGTTAAGTACAGGAGAAATTCTCTCTATTCTCAGTATGTAATAGTACAGACAATCATAAATATGTACTTTTCATAAATACCAATCATGAATGCATATTCAAAGCGTAACATTGTTTATACATACCTTTGCTAATATATATAGATGGTCGATCCCACCAGCATGGAAATTTGAAAAAAATACAGACATGAATTATAGAGGACCGGTCTTCACATTATTTTCAATCATATATAACGCGTATAGACAACAACACAGGAAAATGTTTAGAAAAATACCTGAAGTATATCCTATTTAATAATCTTTAAACTTTTCATAAATATTAATTCACCAATGAAAGATTGGGGAAAAGGGGCAGTTTTGCGCAAAAATAAACGGCCTTTAAATGATTAATGCATAAGATGATTGAAAAGCGCTGTGGAGAAGGTTACATAATTTTAATTTTAACCCTGTAATGCACAAGTTTTTTTTTATTGTTTTATTTTTTTGTGTTTTATTTATTTTTTACATATATAGATTTTTTACTTTCGTCCGCCTTGAGGCGGAGTTGGGAATTAGAGGGTCAGTTTTTCATTTATAAGTTACAGTACGATTCATAAGAAATTATTTCTTTTGGGAAATCTCATGATTATGTTTCTTTAAAAAAATTAAAAAATAATGTTTTGATTATTTCAACTGATTGAAACAAGTTAATAATTAATTGACTTAAATTTCGTAGTATTTAGGGGGATCGAAAGTTGATTTTTAGACACACCACGTTTTATAAAACAGTTTATACAATAAAATATATTACAAAAAATATCCATGCGCACGTTCTAAAGATTTCCTCGGGATTACAGCAACGTGTTCCAAGACCAGACAATCTCTTGATATTGCTAAAATAGATAATTCATGATATTTATTTGAAAATAGCATCACTAAAAATCCAATAAATAAAGAAATAAGTAAATGCTAAATAAATAAATAAATTTCTTTCTCAAACGGACAAATTCAATAAGATTCACAAAAAAAATTCCGTTTTCGGAAATCAGCAAATGAGTTCTTACATTGCAATAAGAACGTAATTTTGAAGTTTATGCTCAATCGCAGCCAGAATTTTTTTCCTGTAGAATAGGGTGTTTCATAAAAGCCGTTAGATGATACACTATAATTGGTAGTACGAGGTATATTACCATACAAAGGATTGGCAATATGGATCAAAATCAAGGGCTTTAGGGGGTGGGGGCCTTTAACGCCCGAAAACTTTTTTTCTTTACGCCCCCAAGTCCATGTAAATAACTGAACTCAATGACATTTGCAAGCTTCAGAACTATAGTTATTTATGTTTTTCATTTTTTTATTTACTTATTTTAAATATTGCTTCTAGTTTTCTATACGACTTCCAAAAACATTAATAAAACATATTAAAATGTAATTTTCGAAGAAGATCATTATTTCTGAAAGCAATGTTTATAGTTAATAATTAATATCATTATTTACACAGAAGGCAAGGCTAAAAATGAAATGTTAGGAGATCAGACTTGTTTATCACATTGTGTACACAGTCTCTCTAGATAGCGTGCATTTCTTATCAAAGGTTGAACCTAAATGAAGAGTTAAAACTTTTTGTAAGAAATGTTATCTATTCAAAGGACCTGAAAACGCATCATCTGCTTTCATTTCGTAAAACTCATTCGCCACCTGTTCATTTACCATAACGGAAGATAAAAAATCAATATAACAGTTATCGCATTAGTTTTATTTCCTTTAGAAATATTAAGTTTCGTTAGTGTTAAGATGGAAGTTGTACGGCCTTTGCTGGCTTTATTCTTTATTGGTTCTGTCATTGCTGATGAGGCTTGGAATGATACACAGGATGCCCCGAGGCCTCTTCGTGATCGGTTTCGACTGATTCAGTCGAATGTAGATGAACAGCGCATCAATGAGGAAATTGAAGACTTCACATCTTACGGTTGCGAAAAAATGGTGGTCATCAGGAACAAGGCTCAAGACGAGTTTCGTTTGTGGTGCCGATCCAACCACGATGCTCCTAAGATGGCTACCATCCAAGTAGGCAAAGCATTCACATTCACATTCCGTCCGAGGAAAAATGGCGAATCTAAGTTCTGGTGTACTTTAGAATATAAGCATCAAATTGCCAGATTCGACGTCTACAATGAACAGCTACCACATATGTGCCCCAGGGAAATACACGAAGTACATCAGTATACTGTCAACCATGATGGCATCTATGTAGATCCGGCCAAAGGCAATGATGGCACTAAAATCCGAGCTCTTTTTAAAGGTCACAACAAGTTCATTCTCTGGGAAGAATTCGAAGATGGCGAAACTGACGGTCTTCTAATGAGTGGACTTGTTGATGGTGGTATGTGTACAGATGTTCCTGAACAATTCAACGACAAAACAGAAGCTGTTACTGTCTGCTATAACCATTGTGTTCATTTGTATGAGCATTACGGTTGCAGTGGTATCGTCCAGACTGTGCAAGCCAGTGATGATTGTGTTGATGTTGGACTGCATCCTGATCTTCAAGGAAAGTTAAGTGCTGTGAAAGGATGTTAAATTATAAAAGACATTTTTTTAACGTATTGCAATGCTTGTAAAGAACAAAATATCTAAAATTAGCATTTAATTATATTAAGCCATTAAAATAAGTTAAAATTGCGTTTGGTAGTTTACACCTTTTTTGATTTAATTTTCTTGTTACTACGAGAAAAAATTTCGTATTTCGCAATTGATGAATTGCCTGATTTTGCAGATTAAACCAAATTATAACTTAGTATTTTTTTGTGAATTCATGAATTTTAATTTTTAAGTTATTATTTTTTAAATATAATTAAATTATATTTTATATAATAATATATAATATATTATATATTATTATTATTTACATTGCTTATATATTATATTTATAGGAGCAATGTTAGACTTTACACATTTTGTACAGGAATTTTGATGAACTAGAACAAAATTACTTTGTATCCTAAAACATTTCTACCAGTTGACGAAGAAATCCACGATCAAAAGGGGAATCACTACTAATTTAATCTTTTTAGTCTGTCTTTCAAAACTCCACAAATTCATGTTCAGTGAAAATTTAAGAACCCTTCAATATGATCCATATACAAGTAGTCAATCAACAAAAATGGGAATCTGTCTGTTAATATGTCCCCTTACAATATTATAACGAAAGCTGAGCTTTCTGAAGATGGGACTCCATCATTTTGAATGAAAAAACTGATTTAAAAAGTTTTTATAAAAAAAAAAACAAGGTTTTTCTTGAGCACTGAAAATTTAGAATGTGAATTTTTTTGTTCCAGAATTTTCTTCCACGATTTTTTGACGATCGCAGCGCCGCTACAGAATGTTGGTGGCAATTTTCGGAACTAATCATCATATTTAATTTATATTTTATTGGAAATACTTCAGAAACATCAAATCATGATAAAAGTGGTAGAATATTGCATTGTCATGTGCTTCTGAGCTATATATAAAGTTTCAGAACAATAGCTTAACGGGAAATGGTCGAAAATTCGATTGCAAAATTCCGCAGACAGACAAGAAAATGAGTTAAGAAAAACGTTGTTAAAAAAGAACATTGGTGACACAGATGCATTTCCTCAAATGTTAATCCTATACTCCTTTCGCTAATTATTGAACAATATTTAAAATCATGAAATAATTAACTTGTTAAAAATTCCAACGTAAATTAGCAATATGCATTATTTTGCTCACAGTAAACAATTTTTGACTTTGTTAATATTCTTTGCTGTCAAAAAAGTTCTCTCCAGTAACATGTGTACGATAAAATTAAAAGTAAAGTCAATGTGCTAAATTGTTTTAACTGAAATGTTTGAAATTTTTTTAAAAAAATTTAACAAGTAGAATAGTGAGTTACACCATCCACACAAGAAATGTTTAATTTAGTATATATATATATAATTGGTTTACACCTTTTTCGTCAGTTTTATAAAAATAAATTAAAACTTTTTTTTTCTTTCTGCAACTCTCAATGAATAAGAGAAACTCGTTTTTTAAAGATTTGAATAAAGATATTTTCACAGCAAATCAGCATCACTTTTAAAAATCAAAAACCATAAAAAAAAAAAAAAACACGATTTCTTTCGAACATTTATTACTTGCGTGAGACCATCATGTTCGAAAATACATGTCGAAATCCAAAAAAGAAAGTGCAAGCAGCAAACATATTGACCGTGAAATAAGACGATAACAAAATAAGGGCAAAGTAATCAAGATTTACATCTTGCTGGAATGGGCTATTTGAAGTCAAGCTTTGGTCTAGTTTTTTTTCTCCCTTTTTTTAAAACTCACGTAGAACTGTTTTCTACACATCGTTTATGATCTTGCGTCACCTACATGATATTTGGAGGTGGAAAACCATTATAAAAATTGGACACGAACATTTTACGGGTGCACCATGTATACATTACAGAAATTACGATAATAAATAGAATATTTGCAAGTTTTTACGATTTTCACTTAGCTTGCCCAACATTGAAATACGTAATTCGCTGGTCGACGTAACTGCAGTTCGGAAAGCAATGTCATACAAGGACTACTGAAGCTAGTAATCATACTCGTTTAGAGTTATTATGATGTAATATTATGTAAGAGAATCAAAGGAGATTGTTAACAGCAGTGGAAGTGTCTATTTCTATTTTCAGATTTATTTATACTCAAACTTTTTTTTTTTTGAGTGAAATTAACTCAGCGCCGTTATAAGTGTTAAGCGCCGAACTCACGAAAGATTACATTTGAAATATATGATTATATAGTAGTAAGAAAGACTAAACACTTAAAGAATCTGTGGATAAACAGTACTTAAATAGTCAACCCGTGTGGAATTCCGCACTAATTTGGGAGGAAGGTCATTATAAAGAAGAATAGATAAAAGTAAACGGGTGTTGGTAGAAAAGAAGGCATGTCCTTGAACATATCAGTTCAAATAGCTGCAGCTATTTTTTCCCCTCAATTATTTAGCTATTCAAAATAATAAAATAATCACAATAATAATGATAATTATTTTTATTATTAGTGTACATAGAATAAATACAATAACGAAACAGTTCCATTGCTTAAAATATAGTTACTGTTGGTTGGTTAGGCTCTACACATTCATAGTATAAATGAATGTGTAGAGCCTAAAGATTGAATAAGTTTAGCAAACAGACGCAGCAAAAACTGTCCAATTTGCTACACAATATAAACAGGACAGTTTCTTGTTTGTTTACTTGATAACAGAAGGCGCCAGCATACACAACACCAATTAGGCATCCATTAAAGGACCTCTTCCCAGATGACTTTAAATCTCAAATTTAAGAGAAGCGGAACATTTTTAGACCGTGGGTCTATTTTTCGTCATTAGCCGGCACGATAAGCTTTAAAATTAGGGGTAAATCATGGAATTTGATAAAATAATATGGAAGATATCGCGGAGCGACATAAAAACATGCTAGAGAAATAATATATATAGATATTTCATGGATTCTTCTATTTTTTCTTCTTCTTGTTACATAGTTTTATAATAGCAAATATTTATTTCAAGTTAATAAGTTTATAACAGATAAGTTTTATTAATTTAGTTTGCATGTTATTAATTTAGTTTACTTTCAGACCTTCAATGATAACCGGTAGAGAGCATCGTTTGAAAACAGCATTGTCTTCGTAATTAGAATAAGTTCTTATTTTCTACGAAAAAATTCATTAGTGCACATTTTATTGGTTAATTACATTCCAACGTGAAGAAGGTCTGGAATAAATTTTTCACCTGCAGGTGAGGGTATACAAAGGATTTTTGTACAGCATATTTCAAATTTTATCATGTACATTTTTGCTGTTACTTGGTATACGTCTTACTTATTGAACGTTACGCAACAGTTTCACAGAATGAGAAGCTCCCATGAAGATAGTCATGACGTAGCAATATAATATAGTAGTTTGTAGATAAGATGCATACTAATTTACTTCGGATTCATACTTTTTTAAAGCCAATTAGAATTCAAACCACACCAGGCCTTGGAAATTGAATCTTATTGCCCAGGAGTTGTTTCTTCTGGCAACTTCTAGACAATTGGATTCCATCTGGCAATACAGTTGGATGTTTTTATGTATGTTAAGGTATGCGTTAAATTGCAGTGCGGGCAAGGGTTAAAATCTCAAAACTCGGCACATGACATAGCGCTCGAAGATGACCACTGTGGAGCTTAGGACGAGCTCTCTGATCGCACCGACTGATTACCCCAAGCAAAGCAGCGCTAAGGATGGTTTTGATTATGCCACTCACGTACGGCGGTGTTTTTTCAAGAGGAGTTGATTGCCAGTTTTAACCGAGAGGCAAGACCCGAAGAAAAAACACAGCCACCATCAGCAGAACTTCAAAACATTGACGGGGCAAAAATTTAAATTTTATGCAGCAATGTTTACGAAGCAAATCGTTAAGGCTATGATTTGCCATTAGTAATATTTCACGAATTATTTTTTTTTTCTTCCTTTTTTTGAAAATTTTATAAAAAAAGTTTTCGAACTAGTACACAACTAGGGTGGAAAAAAATGTGGATGATGTGATAACACAGTACAATATATCTAAAAATATTTGCTTTAAAAAGTTTTCTCATATCAGTTTTTTGCCGCCAGAATTTTAAAGTCTTTCTGGCGGTATTTATTTATTTATTATTTCCGTTTTCAATTTTAAAATTTATAAATATGATTCTTTGGTCTTTCTCATTTTCAATTTCTGGTTTCATTTGTATTTATTTATTTATTTCTCCCACTATTAAGTATAATTCCTTTCATCTCTTTTATCTTCTATAAATCTTTCGAATGTTAAAGCATTTCAAGACCTTTAATCTCAAAATATTCCTAATCTGACATGAATATTACTTTTTTCATTACATTTTTAAGAGAAGGAACCGGGCAAAGTAGACTATGAAATCATTTCGGGGAAATCTTATTGTCTCAGTTTTCATGAAAACTGTTCGAAATCCATTTTAGGTACTAAAAAATTAACATAGATATCTACAGATGAAGTTGGGAGATTGCCTAAAAATCACATAATCGTAAAGAATGCGCAAGTTTTAAATATTGAGGCTATGATCCTTTCCATATAAATTATTTTGGATACAAAAGTTTTTTCAGCAATTTTAAAGTGTATATAAAGCTCATCTTGTAAAATTTCAAAATTTAACCCTCTTTGAAAAGCAATATAAATATAATTGCACATTAAGAACTAATGCTTGCATTTAAAGAAAATGAAGGTTTTAAACTTCCACCTCAACAGACAGATATTGTTTTTAAAACAATGCATTTTTAATTGGATATAGTCTGTGTTTTTCACAAACAAGCTCCAATTAATTAAAACCTTCTGAACAACCAGACTTCAGGCTAATCAGGCAAGAGGCAAAATTGGCGAGCTCTATTGATTATTTTGTACCTTCATCTTGATGTCTCCGAACATAAATGCTACTAGACTTTTGCGTTTCAAGAATACATATAAAAAGAAAATTCTTAATGCTTGAAACAATAGAAACCCGCAAAAAAATTATTACTTAATGAGAACAAAAAAAAAAATTATTAAGAACAAAACCCTTGTTGCAGACTTTCAACGTCATTAGCTCTTCATAAAAAAATTAGCCCAAATTCGTGGGAAAAATTACTTACTCCGGTGCATTTTTGACATAACACTAAAAATACGGGGGGGGGGGGGGTGAGAAAAACGCTTGCTTTTGTCACAGCAGAAACGACTAATAATATCAACCTTATTACTAAAAAATGCAAAATTATTGCTTGCGCTTGTTCCGAGATTACAATAAACCTTTCTTGCAATGCAGAAAAAGCTTGAATTAAAAGATAAATCAATGTTATTAAGTCACAAAATTTTCAGAATTATTGAATACACATATTTTAGGTTTACAAGGAAGCCCTTTTTCAATGTAAATTATGTTAGAAAATGTTAAAATTAATTTTTTTCTCCATTGAAAAGAGGTTACATGAAAAATGGGTTAAGGCACACATGTATGCAAGAACTTTGTAGTTTTTGTGTTTCAATAAAGTTTATTTTAGTGCTTACTCATAAAAAATTATTTTCACTTAGAGAATCATGATTTTGTTATTCTGCTGTAACATGATATGACGAAAATAATTTTTTGCTTCTGTGTGATATCTATTGCTACAGTCCATTGCAACAAAAGTATTTAATTTCTGTCGCAGTCAGTATGAAACCAGTGTGGCAAAGCTGTACGAGGCACAAGAGTGCCAAAATTGCACGATACATAAGAATATCAAAACTGAACGATGCATTAATACACGATGCACCGTATGTGATTAATACTTTTTAATTTTTCTGTTACTTTTGAAATCATTGTAGAATACCTAATAAAGGCTGAAACTGGGTTCAAAACAACGAACTTTCGATAACCGTTAAAGATTGCATTTCAACCAAACTGTTTTTTAAACAACCGGCAGCGGTATTTATTTATTTATTCTATTTTTACGACCACGATTTGTAAATGAAAGTTTTATCAAGGATTATTAAGTGGCAACATTAAACGCTGTATGAACTCACCGATTTCTAGGGCAATAAATATTGAATATTCGAATAAGAAGAAAAGCCCACAGACAAGTAATAATTAGTTAGAGATATAATTTGGAATCCGCTACTTAATACTGCTTTCTCTTAAATGACCTAACAGCGAAAAAAGAACCATCATTTGCACATCAACAAGGAATTATCAGTAGATGCAACTGGGATTTTGTTATTTTACAGCTTTGACTTCAACTAATTACTGAACAGTAAAAAGTATCATGTATCATAAATAAATACTGTATACCAACAATTGATCATTAGCTTGTAGATAAATTTTATTTTGCTGGGTTTTTTCGATAAATGACAGATGCAACATTAAAAATCATCATTTGCACATCAAAAAAAAAAAGGACTATGGTAACTAATTATATTGCAAATTACTTTTCTATGGTTCCAAGAACAAGATCCTTTCTAGACTCCAGAGGTAAGCTATAGCAACTAGTTACTAACTACAAACTGACTAGCTTATCTATAAAAGCTGTATAACAGTATAGGAAATGTGTTTACGACTTACAGATATCTTTTGTAATTTCAATAAAATTATGTTAAAAAATTGTTTAAATCTAGATTCTAAAAAAATTTGTTACAGATTTACGCTTTACGCTCTCCTTTCAGCTAAGGGAGATTTACAACAAAAATTTTCTATTTAAAACTTTTTGGTTTATCACAAGCGTTTTGAAACTTTGATGAATATTGAATGAGTTTAATTACATTTATTACTGTTTTAAATTTTATTGCTGGAAATAGTCACGAGAACACAGTTAAAACACTAATAAGGAGATAAGTGCTAGTTTTAGAAATATCCTTAGCTTAGTCTGGAGGGGCAAAAGCTATTCGAATCTGCCGAAGACAATTTTGGAACATTCCAGTTTTTTCGCGCCGTTGACATCAATCAAAATCCGTTTCACGTTCCTAAAGTTCGTTCAGCTCCATAAAATTTCGGCGTCGAAAATACTTTTTAATGAGGTGGTTGATTGGGTGACATTGACTCAAAAATAAAAGAGCAAAACATGACTAAATATTACGAGTCCAGTTCTCTGACCTACTATGCTTAAATTAGTTGAATTGCCCTTAAAACGACCTTTAAAGGATTTGATACTTTGAGTTTGGAGGGAAGCATTCAACCGTAAAAATAATAGTAAATAATGTTGTGAATGATACAGAAAAACCAACATTGCACATTATTTCGTAATCTCTAAGTAGAATTTGTGTGATATTTTGGTGTTCGAAGTTGTTTTTCGCTCTTTTTAGTTTTAGAAAAGACTTTCAGATGTCACGTGGCCATTAATCCCGTATATATATAGTGGCTAGAGAAATGTGAAACCATGGATTATTTCTTTACTTGGATTGTCCAAAGAAGAAGAAACATGGTAAGTTTTTCTCAGTATTGGCTTAGGAATTTTTAAAGGGTAAATTTCAATAAAATTTGAATTTCACTTACATGAAAGAAGTATTAAATGTTTTGTCAAAGCAATTATTTAATTTTCTTATTCAAAGACCTGCTTGTAATGTGTTTCGATAAATTTCTGCAACAAAATTTTGAATCAAATTCAACTCATTTTTTAATTTTATTTGTTTTTAAATTAAATATTGGATCGATGAAAAATCTGGAAGTTAATTTTTGCTCATATATTATTTTAAAATAAATAAATATATTATAAAAAGTATCATGGTTTATTTTTACCATTTGATTTCAAATTCGATTTTTTTTTTCGTTTAGCTAAAGAAATAGGTGAAAAGTTATAATAACATACTATAAACAAGTGAAAGAGAATTTTTGACATAATAGCTATTTAAAATGTAAATTTTGAATCAAATAGCATTATAACTAACATATAATATTTTTCTTTATCATATCTTATTATCTTATTAACTTTTTTAAAACATTTTTTAACACATTTTAAAAATTCAGTTCATGTAAGGAATAGTTTTTCTTCAAAGCCGTTTCAACTGCTTTCTTTTGGAAATATTTATTTCTTACTACATTTTATTCATAAATTAAATTATAATTCGAAAATTTTGAAAATGTTGTTTTAAAATGTCTATAGAACAGTTTTTACACTGTAACAATATCCGACACAACGATAAATATCTCTACAACGATAATCTTTTGAGGCCCCTATGAATCCGGAAAAAAGCATTAATGTTACCTCCTTCTCCCCTCCACCTCCGATTAATTTTAGAACATTTTGTGTAGTTTTAAAGCTGTAAAGCGATATTTTTTATTTTCTTCCCTTCCACAATAATAATTTACTTTCACACATCGATAAAAGAAAGAAAAGTTCCTATTTTTTTCCCTCTTCCCATCAACTTTTCTTTGGTGATAAGTTAATGTTTTTTTAGGCTCTTAAGCTCTACACTCATCTCCTGCAGTTAGCAAGAATTTCAACTTTTTCTTTGAGTTTTCTTTTTCTTTCTAAAAATTATAAGTATTGGGACATAAACATGCAGGCCAACCACAAATTGTACTCTCGGCACAATGATGCATTCCTCTATAGCAATAATATAATTTTTTTCTGAAGTTGTTCTAGTATTTAACCATTACTTGAAATTTCTACTAGCTCTCGTAATAAAACACTTGATTTAGATAGCCAAAAATTCAGTAGAATTATGAATTTTTTGTATAAATATATGTAACCAGTAAAATACGCCCTTCTGAGAGTACAATAAATTTACCGATTATTCTTACCATTTTATGCTTATGAGACTGCCATTTCATTTCTAGTCATAAGATCAATAACAAAATTTATTACTGTGATTTTTTCTTTTCTGAACTCAATTATTGTTTAAAATTAGGTTAATTAAGATAAAACAAAAGCAACTGGAAATCCATAATTTTATTGTTTTATCTCAATATCGTCCTACCGTTCCCAAACCGTTAATTTTACATTTACCGATAAGTAGCGTCGTCATAACTAATTCATTGTTTTAAAACTGTAATGATAGCTTAATAGTTAAAGCCCTTACAAATAAAAATGTTTGAATAAGAATCATTGCTTGACTTTTTTTTCCTTTTTTGACTTTGGAACACATTGATGCGTATAAATTATTTTGCACCCTATTTAGAGCGCATACTTTTTGATTTTAAATAATTAGTTACGCATTCATAAATATAAAAACATGAAAGGAACAATGTGGAATAAATAACAGATAATTTATCTTCGTGATTTTAAGAGTATGGTACTTTATTAGAAAACAAAATTATTAGTTATGAATAAAATATGAAATATACAGTCGTTTAAATTTTATATGTTAAATTCCCTTTCTTTTACTTCGCCATGCAAAACATGCACTTCAAAACAGATATCACTTGTAAAATTATGCTTCTTATACTTAAATTATGCAATAAAATATTAGATAGGATGAAGTATCAATAATATGCACATAAACACTTGATTTCTGTTAATAAAAATTATTACGTAATTAAGAAGTTTGAGGCATCAAAATTTTGCGTCCACTCATATAATGTCTTTCATAAAATATACCATAAATTTAAAATTGTTATGTATATTTAAAAAACAGTACTCGAATACTTGACATGTATAAACACAAAGATGTAAAACTGTTAATAAATCTAACATTGTTTTCTCAGAACTGAAAGAAATATTGCATAATAGTCTTTTGAAGTTGCAAGGAAGAGAAAAACTTCTTTAGTGGAGGAAATGGCGTTATGTGAAATTCATAGTTTTTTTTTTCTTGCACTAAGGCAGCGTTGTCCAAACTGGGAGGCACGCCTCCCTAGGGAGGCGCGGACTAGTCTAAAGGGATCCGCGAAAATTAGTCACAGTGAACAATTTTCCAAATTACTGCTAAAGTTTTCTATATAAAAAATGAGAGAATCAATGAAAAAATACCATCGTGCTTTACCGCGCATAGTTCAACTAAACATTTCGTAACTTAGCATCCATATACCTAGACGTCCTAGACCCCGGCAAATCTTTTGAACCAAAGCCGTCGTTAATTTGGCGACACTAGCGCTAATGTCCCTTCAAACAGGTACTCTTAGCAATTGAGCGTGATTGCGGGCTCTTACAAACTCGACCGACACAACTTAACAAAAGCCAGATGCGCGCGCACTAACGCCTCTGGACGCCACAGATGCTTATGGATGCGTACATGTTAGGTTGTGTTTCTATTGTAATTGACGTGATTGCCCACTGATCATAATAGTAAGTAATTTAATAATTTTATTTATCTTCCCTTAGTGACTAAGGGAAGATTCCTTGAAACTTGGAAAACACTTGAATGTATTTTTTAACCCATTTTTGTGCCAAGAACGTTGGATTTATCAATATTTCTTGCTATTGCGATGATCTGTATTAAATGCATACAATATTTTACAAAAATACAAAATATATTTGCATATTCTAAATATTCTTGTGTATTTTAAAAGTTCTTAAAATTTACTTGGGGAAATATTACATAGAATACGCATATTTAATGTCAATCAAAGCTAAAATTTCTATTAACCATAAAAAGTTCTTTTAAATTTATTTAAAAAAAATTTTTTGAAATAAATTAAACGAATTTCTAATCACTTGTGTGCTAAAATCTGTTTGAAACGCAATTATTTGAAATTAATGGTTACACTTTTATCTGTTAACTCAATAAGAGAGTATAAACGCAATAATAATAATAAACGCAATAATAATGTATAAATGCAATAATAATGTATAAACGCAATAATAATAATAACCGAAGACTTTATCAATTTCTGTTTTCTTCTCTACTTCCACTCCTATATCTTTTAAGGAAGCTTCAAATATCTTCTCTAATCCTATTTATTATTATTGCGTTTATACTCTCTTATTGTACAATATTTTAAATAAAAAATATATCCTGATGTGTTTACACAATGAAAATAATAGGAACAGGTATGTGTAAATGCAATTTCAAGGAGCAGCCTATAAGCATTTTAAAAATGATAGTAGTTAATTTCGTATTAGAATTATTGTCAGAAGACTCAGTTGGTGCAAAGATTAAAAAATATATTGAGGAGTTTATGTTTGTGTAATTTCAATAAACTTTTCTTCAAAAATTCAAAAATAATGAATAGTTCAAAAAAATAAAAAGAATTCTTCTGAAATTTTGGCACCGATTTTTAACTTTTAATATACATTTTTATATGTTATAATTTTTGTAGTACACTATATTGCGTCGGTATCAATAAACCATCTATCGATATTGCGATATCACCCTAATGCCCTGCTGTCGACGTCGACACAATGTATGTGCGACTAAGAAAATTGCCTACAGTTCCAAATTAATTAGTGTGAAAATTGATTGAATGCCATAAAAATATTATCTTCTCATTTCAGATATCTTTACTTATCCTCGTAGCCAGTGCAGGCTGTACCTTAGCAGACCCTTTCGAATTCGAGATAGAAAAATCTATTCCACCTTTTGGAATTGTTCCACCTTCACCCGAAGTCATTGGCAAGGAAGTCGATCTCCAAAAAGGACTCGAACTAGCAAAGAAGCTTTCATTCGACAAATCTTGGCCATGGTTGGAGAAGGAATTTGCTTTTGACAAAGGCATAGACGTTGGCATTGGAATAGGCAGGGAATTCGAATTCGAAAAAGGTGTTGGGCTTGGAATTGGTGTCGAAAAGGCCTGGGTTGAGAAATCCTTCCCCTGGTGGCTTCTTCAGGAAAAGTATTTCGGTGTCGAAAAGAAACTGACTTTTGAACAAGCCCTTGCGTTCGAGTTGTACAAGAAATATGGTTATTACGGACTCTGGATCGCTCGCGAATTGGAAAGGAGATTCAAAATTGCCATAGAACTTGGACTTATTGGAAAAGAAGTTGCGTTTCAGGAAGGCATTAGACTTGGATTGTTTAAAGGAATAGGATTAGAAAAGATATTTGAAGCTTCCTTAAAAGCCATAGGAGTGGAAGTAGAGAAGAAAACAGAAATTGATAAAGTCTTCGGTTTCTTTAAGCCTTTCTAATCAATATAACTGGACCTAAGTCATCTTCAGCAACCTACATGTAAGTATATTTGTAAGTTCGGTCAAAACATTGTTATTTTAATTATTTAACTTTAAAAATTTAATAGAAATGGAAAATGTCTGTGATTATAGATGACACTACTAAATTTCTCATTTTTTTTTTTTTTTGGTATTTCATCGCTAATGGGTAAGTCTTGGAGTCTTAAATAATTGTTAAGTACAATTATTTTTAGTATAATATATCGATTTAAAGGTATGCCTTAAATATATAGTTCATGTAAAGGGATCAGAACATCGATTCTCGAAGAATGAAAAAAAAAATTGGAAAATATAAAATACATTGGTATTTTTTATTTTCCAGTTGCTAATGTTTGCTGGCTTGTTTCGCTTTTTAATTTCATCAAGATCCATTGAAAATATGACAAGGAAAATGAACGATGTTTTATTAACAGAAAAATTCATTTAATTTTCATTAACCAAATTTTATTTTTTTGCCTTATTGCTTTTTTAAGGATCATTTTGATTACTTTCTTCTTCTTAATAGTGTACGTCCATAAGTAAACGAAAAATTGACAAAAAAAATGTCTGCTCATAAAATAATGTATTGCTGTAAAAAATCGATTGCGCTGGAACCTTTTTAACTGCTGAATTATGAAAAATGACTTTCTAAAAGATTTTTTTGTTTGAAATATTGTTTCTCGAAGACCTACGAAGGTATATGCCTAATTTCAGTACTTAGGGCGAATAAATAAATTGGATCATTTTTCATTTCACCATGTGTTTCTGTGCCCTGAAAACTGAGCTCTAACGTATATTTTAGAGCAAATATATATCCCATATAGCATTTCGTTTTGTTCTCACACGGCACTTAATTGCAATAAGTTTACAAAAACGTAAATTAAAAATTGAATACCCAGAATAATTTGTCCTAACGATCAGTTTCTTTTTTGCTCTGCCAATTAAATTCTTTTTTATCAGAAACGTTTTACTTTTTAGGTTGACAACACAAGAAGAATCATCATGAGAAGGAGGTGTGAACATGTTGGAAAGAATATTTGTAAAAATATATTTATATATTTATTTTAATGTATTTGTGTCAGTGAAAAATGTCTAAAACTTTTATTAAAGATTTTTTTACTAAATTCAAATTTCTTTATTTAAATGATCACAAGTACTACACACAGAAGTTAAATCCTACCAAATCATTCCAAGGAATACAGAAAACCAAATTTTAAAAATATAATTATCTAATTTTGACAGCACATAAAAGGTCTTCTTTTCTTGGCAGATTACTTTTTATCATCCATATATTTGTTCAGAATCAAAATTCAAAAGTAATTCTAAAATCAGTAACAAACTATATGCAATAGCAAAAATGTCAAAAGTAACCATTTGCAAAGGAAGTATCAAGATTAACTTTAAAAAATGAATTCTATTAATTTCATTTAGTTTTCATATTTTACCTAAACGCCATATCTATGAGAAAATTTAACTTATTTCCGTGCATAAATATTTTATACTCGATGCAAAAAAAGAGGAAACTTTCTAATTTTTACGGCATATGTTTTGTTTGTAAAAAGAAAAGGGCTTTTTAAATAAAATTCGGATGATCTTTCTAAATAAATAATTTCTCCAGAACCTTAGTCAATAAAGTACTTTTGTTCGTATCAACATTCATCTCTACGCATTAATAATACGCATAATGAAAGTTTTCAAAAAAAAAATAAATAAAAAATAAACCACATTTCCAATGAGTAAGAAGTAGAAGTATCTGTCAAGTGCTATATTAGAAAAGAAACTATAAATATATTTTCTAACTTTAAATTAATGGCAGTGAAAAACAAGCAATGTTAGTTTTGTTTCTACTTTCAAAGAGCCAAAAGTCATGGTCCACTTCACAGGAAAATGAAAGCAAGGTTATGCACTAGCGGAATTAAGTACTTGTGTGAAATTATTAACTTTGTCACGCACTGCACAAGTCTGCATTTACTTGGAGCTTTCAATATTGTCTTGATGAAAAAATTTAAAGATCAAAATATAGGATCTTTTACTCCAGCGATTACGTTTATCTGCAATTCTTGGGACATTATACATTGTGTAACTTTTTTCAAAAGAGTATTTATTTCGAATTTTGGGAATAAAAATTACTTTTTTAGGCATTAGAACATTAAAAAGTACGTATTTAGACTCTCAGAGACAGAAAGGAAGAGCGCATAGAACAGTTTTGGAACACACATTACTAGCGTGAAAGTTTAGTTTTGTACAAATGATATTTAAGGACTTATAGATACTTTTGAAAATTCAAAATGAACTGATGTTTGAATTTTACACACATAAATACACGCAAAAAAAGTTTAAACTTTTGCATAATTAATAAATGATACGAAAAATAGAGGAGTTACAAGTCATTGGTTTTTGCAATTAAGAGCTAATGCATGTCATTCATAAAAAGAGGGAGGAAAAAAACATGTTGATATAGTTTTCCAATTCTTTTCATGGACTTGTTTATATCATGTTAAAATATTTAGCACTCACTAAAAAAGATAAAATAATTCATACTAATAACATATAATAGGAACATAATGTAACTATGCTAAAACAACGTAAGAATTTTATTATAATATTTGAAAAAATAAAAAAATGGTTAGCTACAAAGAACAGTTACGTGTATTATGAAAGTGGTTTTTCATAGCTTGTGTCAACAATGTCATTTAATAATGTACATTGAAACATATTGTTTTGTATTGTCGTTCGATTTTTCATATGTTCTCTGCACATTCTTTTAATGGTTTACTCCACAAAGGTTTAAGGTCAATTAGCGCAAATGCAGAGATCAAGTTGATTTAGTTTTGAATGTAAAAAGGAATAATGTTTGTTCTACAATTCAAGAAATGCAGTGTTTTTGCAATAACTGTCAAAGATTTTGGACTAAGATTTTTGACTACATTTGCTTTTCCAATTATGTAGTGTAAGACCGCTTGTATTAGACTTTATGCCTAAAGTGGATTTGAAATGTAAATACAATAATAGTAATAGGTTACTATCTACTAGTGGCAAAACAAAGCTCTAGATCAGTGGTTCCCACTCATTTTCCTTGCAAACCCTTATTAAGAGCTCAAAGAAAATGGCGGACCCCCTTCTGTAGTCGTTAGTTACAGGTAACAAAACTATGAAATCATGACTGTTTTTCATATTGCACAATAGTTCATAGCAAAGAAATGAAAATATGACTGCAAAACATCTAAGTTTAAAAAAAAACTAAAATTACTTTTTATATTTGTTCTTTTTGACTTATTGCTATGGCAGTAAACATACGTGTTCGCAAACAATATATGTCTTTAAACATTGCTTTCTTGATAGTGCGAAAAACTTATGGGAATGAGAAAATATACGCTCAAAAATTTGAATCAATTGATTAATATCTTTCGATTCCACTTTTGGATTGAAGTACACAAAATTCCCAAAAATTGGAATAAAGTTTGATAAATGTGAGTAAAAAATTAAAAGTTATTGAATAAATATCTTTAGGTTCCACTGTGGGATCTGTATATGAGAAATTAGCCGAAAATAATGACACATTTTCTGTTTTAGTAAATTTTCATATTTTCGACTCTTTCTTCACGCTAGCGAGGAAATAGTGGGAAATAGCAGGAGAAACATGTGTGAAAAAATTAAAATAAATAAATGAATATCTTTGGATACCACTTAGGGATTTAATGCTTCGAAATCAGGTAGCATTAGAAATAAGTGAATTCCAAATTTTGTGCATAGGTAAATTTTGTACGTTCATATGCCAGTCCACAACCTGTACGCATTATCGGGAAAACTTTTTCCTTTATTTTTAAAGTCATTTTTACACTTCGTTCAAATACGTATGTAAATTCATTGTTTCGTTTTTTCTTTTAAGTTTGCAATTAAAAATTTCGCCACTGCAAAATTATTTTCGTGACCCCCCTTTCTGCACCACACCAACCTCTGGGGGTTCGCGAACCACCGGTCGGGAAACTCTGTTGTAATCCCTCGGATATAAGGAGGATGTCTGAATCGTTTTCCAGTTTGCGTAGTTTCGATTACAATGCTGTTTATTTTTTATACTCATAATATCTTACTTTGACCAGTTACAAGTTGAATTACTCAGAGACTACAATGTGTCCTGAGAAAAATGGTTTTAACGCATTTTTTAAACAGCACTTAATAGGGATAACAGGGATCCAGTTTAAGTACAATATGAACGGAAATAAAACATTTTCGAGACATTGTTACAAAATTTGCGGTTGAATCATATTTAAAACTGCGAGAAAACTTTATTTAAAAAATAATTACACTTGACCTATCATTTAACCAAACTACCTATTAAAATCAACATTACATTGAAGTATTAAATTTAACTATTTGTATTACACAATAAAAAATGAAATTATTTCACTTTGCACTTGAAATTTGGCATCAGTTGTCAATACGTTCAATGTAAGAAGATAATCCGAAGTTTAATAAAATTACACTGAATAAATACTCATTCAGGAAAGCTAATTACATGAATTGAAAAAGTTGCAGCCAAACCACGTAAACATCAATTGGATTTAAATCATACTAATCCATTAAGTATCATTAAGAATTGACATAATTTGCTCCAACGAGTAAACATTAATTAAATTAGGATCAATTAATTATTTTATTACGAAATCATTCCTTAATCCAGTCAAAGCACTGTAAAGTCAGTGGGCATTAGTGAAAGTATTGCTCACTGTTTATGCATTCATATTTTACAGCCGGAAGTGTTCGACCCTTGTTAAGAGCAGTCGACCTGAAAAAATGTCCACTGCCTCTTTTTTTTCACGTGATGCTTCTACGCTTGTGTCGCAAATTCTCTTCAAGTGGCCTCTGTGTGTGAGGTAAACACCCCTAAAATCCAAAACTTCGTGAGTCTGAAGCATTCATTATCAGCGATCGGTTTGGTGGACAGCAAGCTCTGATTAGCGGCTCAAATTGTTTTAATTAAAAACCGCCTGTGATCCTTGTTTTGGCTCATTTTGACTTAAGGGAAGATTGCGGAAAATTTTTCTGTTTTAGAAAGATGCTATAGATTAGAGACTACAGTACTCTCAACTACATCAGTCACTATGAAAATCATAGTAAGTATAATATTTTTTTATGCAGACTTAAAAAAAATTCAACTGATATAAATTGTGCAATGTTTGTTTGAAAAGTTTAATCCATAAGAGAGAAGTGAAAAATGTTTCGTCCTTTATTCCCTTCGAGAATAATGGAAAGTAAAAAACCAGTATTTTGAATTCAATTATTGCATAGTACATCAAATTGTTATATTTTCAACCATTCTTGCCGAAAGAACTTAACTTTCATGCAGTTATTCAAAAATAATGCAAAAAAAAAAAAAAAAAGATTAATATATTTATTTAAAATTTTAAATTTTATTTAAAAAGTCAATAGGAAATAAATCCGGGACGATAAAATTGTTTTGCATCGTTAGAAATAAAATATTTAATCACATAGAAATGTAAGGATTTTTAACGTAGAATAAGATAAAAAAGTTTCCTTTTTTTCATTTCAATGTTAATTTTTGAACGATTCAAAAATGTTAAACATAAGCTTCTATGCGGGCGGAGTTTAAAGTTTTCTCTCTGACAATGTTGAGATAGAAATTTCTTTGCTGCAAAATTTCGAACAAATGCTAAATATTCTGAATATATTCTTTAATAATTAATAAGCACAAAAAAAATGTTTCTGTTAAGATTTTTTGAATGTTCAAAATTGAACGAAAAAGTGTTCAAACCAAAGAATAAAATATGGAAATGAGATGTCCTTGCCAAGATCTTTCGAATGCAAAAGAAAAAAGAATCTTTAGAATCGGATAATTCCCTCAAAAGTTATTAGGGAAAGACGCACAGCACGCATTTTCCCCATCTCAAAAACCAACATTCAAATTTTTATGTTTCAATTTTTATTTAATTACTTCAATTATTTTTGACTTTTCTTTCTTTTGAACGATATGTTTGCGAGACATTAAGCCTTCTTTCATACTTTTGTTTAAAAGTTTACGAGAAAGTAGTCTAAAAACGTGATTAAAAGTATCGATGCAAATACGAATCTTCCCGAAAAGCCTTATAAAACTTATACATTTCTTCAGAGGTTAAATTTAACTGTTTGAAATTCCTAATTAAATGCATGTTGATATTAATTTGATTAAAAATTGTTACACTAAAAATAACCTATGAAGTCTTATTGTAATAGTATAAACTTAAAAGTACGAGAAAAGGGGAAACTGAAATTCTTTTTAATTTAAATCTACGATGTAAATTTTTGTGGGTAATGGAGCATCTTTCCACTTGTTTTTAATAAATATTCATTTTTGTTATTTAATTTTTAAGAGGTTCTTAAGAAGTAAAAACAAATTTGAATAATTTCTTTTAAAAAATAGTCTGATCTCAAAAATCAACTCTTGATCAGTTATTTAAACAATCATTTGTTCATCCAGCTTTGGTTTTCAAACATTTCTGGGCTTTCGGCGTGATTCATAATAATCTTAGTAATTAAAACTTTTCTGTGATGTTCTTCAGGACTTATTGACAAAATATGGATTGAACAGTTAGTTAAAAGGGCAGTCTAACACCAAATTTTACAACTTCGGGAAAACATTCCTATCATCATATAAAATTGTACAACAGGGGATACAACATTTTACCAGAAAAAAAATGTATTCAAATATAGATTATTTTCAGTAAAAAATTACAATTTATATAGCAAAAATTTAGCCTGCTGCCAAATAAGCTTTCTCAAAATTTTGGAAGTTTTCGAAAGAATCGTGTAGTTTCAACATCACAACTCAATTAATAGATTAAAAAGATTTACAATGATAGTAAAATTTTTCAGGCGGATTGAAGATCCCTTCGCCCCGTGTCATGGAATTTTTATATCGAATTTGAAGAATATCAATCGAATTGTCTTAGGGCCCCATACGAATATATACAGACAAACAGATGCGTACATTTGATTTTATTACTATTAATGAATATATAAGTCATTATTAAGCTGTGAACATTTATTTTTTTTCTTTCTTAGGCAATTATGTAAAATTAAAACAATTTTATTTCGTTTAATAATTTTGAATGACCTGTTTTTGCTTTGTTATTTACTGCTTTTAAATTATATGGAAAAAAAAAGCATTATTAAAGGCTAATCAAATGTGTGGGAAAGGTCCTTTCTTTCAATTTAAAATTTTACCTACTGTTTTATTTTGTTTCTTGGATTTTTTTTTGGGGGGGGGGGGATTTTATTTCCATTACATTTAAGAGCTGCATCATGCTGCAGCATTTCGATTGAATAATTCAATACGCCTTTTAGAAAACTTAAAACGTCACTTAAACATGATCTCTAAAAAAGTTGAGCAAATGAGTTTTGTGCTTCGTTTTGCCATAATTAGTTATTTTCACTTTTTATGTAACAGTTTTTTATATTATCATTATTATTATTTTTCAAAAAATGTTATTTTATCCAACAGAAAGAAGGCTCTTAAACAACAGAAAATTAAGTAATTTTCCCAACACACAATATCGATGTTGGAATAAATGAAAGTGAGTCTGCTCAATTTTTGCAGTCTCAGTGTTTGAATTTCGTGTTTATTTTATATAACCTCACAGTTAGTTGCAAAGCTCATTTCTGCAAATCTAAACAATAATTAAGAAGATGAATTAAGTGCACATTTTTTAAACAGTTCATAAGTTTTAACTGCCCACAAATAATAACACATTACTTGTAAGGTACATTTCTATGTCCTTCCATCTAGGTGGCAACTGTAATTCTTTATTTTTATTATTTTTTTTTTAAAGATGTAAGTGCATAAACTGATAAATATCCAACTAAATATTTGCTATGTTAGTTTTTTTTTTAAAGAAAACCTTAGATCATGTAATACAAGGATTGAAGGATTTCAGTGTTCCTGATTCACAAATTCATTTTTTATGCAGCACTAAATATTGAAATTTCCCAACCGAAAAATTAGCAAAACTCACTTAGCACATGTGTGCAATAAACCACCGATTTTGGATTTTAGTATATCTCATTGCTTAAGACAAACATTTCCCCTGACTTTTACAAGCATCATAATCCACCACATCTTCCCATCCCTGTTTTTTCCCAACAATTTATTATTGAGATATTTAAATAGGCTATGAAGAAAAATTCAAGGTCTTTTAAACAGACTTGGGAAGTCCAAAATACCTTTCATAGTTTATGGTAAATGTGTCACAAGAAGGAATTGCTTAATCTGCTGTGTTTATCATAAAGGTGAACAAAAATGGCTGTGTGTAATCACTTCCGCCGAAAGAGGTCAACTTGTCAAAAAAGGAAGAGCATTGTACTGAGGGCTCATTAACATAGACTCAGAGAAACAAAGGAAGACGGTGTTTTATGGGCTGGGATGATAAATTAGCCTGGAATTGAAAGTGCCTAATAGAATTGCTTGACGATTGCATTATTCGATGCCACCCCGTTTAACTAAAAGTAAAGACTTCCGAAGACAAAATGAGGGGGAATGTTTCTTCATGTCACAAAAGACATGATTCTGCAGGAACGTTTGTTTCATACAAATGGGGGAAAATATGTCTTTATATATATATATATTACCAGGGGTGCACCGACGGATGGGGACCAACAGGGCCTGTCCCCGCAGAAGGCATCAGATGTCCTGTATCCGACCAATTTTCTTAAAATGTCGGGCACCCAATCCGGTCACTGCACAAAAAATATGGTTATCCGGCATGTAAAATTTGATTTTTATGTATGGAGTTTATAGGTTTCAAACACCAGCGCTGGACATTCGGTACGGATAAGTCACACGAGAGGCCCCGGTTACCCGGTATCCGGGAAATCAATATCCTGTTTATCCGATTTATCCTTAAGTCCCCCCAAAGCAAAATCCTGAGTGCGCCACTGTATAACACCTCATAAAGATATATTTAATGAAACTTATTTCATTACATGAATCACTCCTATCCGTGCTCAGCGAAATACTAGTGCTCCTTGAAGTCACTTCAATTGTTCTACGAGAAAATTAGGTATTTTAATAGAAATTATTATAAAATAATAATAATAATGGATGACTACATTTAACAAAAATGGCGCACTAATCAACATTCTATAAGTGACCGAGAAATATCCGACAAAAAACACAATTCTTTTAAAAGCAGACGGCTAAAATGTCAGTTTCCAGAATACATTTCCCTTCAAACGGGATGATAATTCCTGTATTGAAGCTAATTGCGTATCGTAAATGCTCCATGGAACAAAATATCTAAGTTTAGTGTTCCCTGAATTTGAAAATAGTTGAAACCACTAAGTTACTGTAAGTTCTTAGTATAATCATTAATTACAATTAAATGTACCACATCATTATACATGTCAGTTATTGTTTCTCTAAATTGATTGGCATAATTAACTTACTTTATAAACTTCACAATGTCGCGTACCGGTCATGTCTGACACGCTTATGGAGGACCAGATTCATGGGGCTTGAGGGTTTGGACTATAGTTTAGGGATCCCAAACTTACGCAATCGATTCCTTGTTGTATTTATACCTTTACTTACTATGAAAAATATTTCTTTCAGGTATCTCTACTCTTATGTGCTGCATTCACACACGCTGGATACTTGGACTCCATTGACTACTTACCATTTCTGTACGGAGGGCTTCGATATAACACTCTCTCTTATGACGCTTACAGGAATTTCGACAGGGCAAGATACTTTTCCAAAAAAGCATTCGATCTTGCCAAATTGAGAAGTTCTCTAAATGGTGTAGGATACGGTTTATACGGCTTCAGTTACGGAAGAAATTTTCCAAAATTTACACCTAAATCATATATTTCTTCATCAAAAGGACTATATCCATATTTTCCAAATTATCAGTCTTCATTAACATCAGGTGTATTAGGTACAGGGTTCACCAACTTTGCCTTTCCCAGCAACTATAGAAAACTCAATTCTCAAGTTTCTGATTACAGCAATCAATATTCCTATGGTAACGGTTACTCTTATGGTAAAGGATATTCTTCTGGCATCTCAACGGCAGGAATCCAGCAGCCTTTCAACTCTCCACTGAATGGAGTGCCTTTCTTTCCACCATCTTTGTCTACTGTTGCAACGAAAACCCCAGCATCATTCCAAAGCATTTCGCTTACACCAGGGTATCACTTTTCGTACTTCGTTCAATCTCCAACAATACCTGCATTAAGAAACGGAATCAATTCATACGGCTCAACATACTTTAAAAATAGTATCTACCCAGGACATGATTCTTTATATGGCTTACGATACAACAGTTTTCCAGCATATAGTCCTAGCATTCAATCCCCTGTTTTACTCAAAAATGAATATAATAGCCCCACGGCAGTTCAAAGCAGTTTGAATTCAGCGTATCCACCAGTAAACAATATAAACTCGCAACCTGTAATTCTTGACAGTTATAATGCCGGAGCAAGTGCGTATGGTGGGCAATATCCTATTTTAGGTAACATAAATCCGCCGTACACTGATAATTATGGTAGTCTTTCAGGAGATCCTTTAGAATTCCAAGGAACTTACAGTTTGCTTCCACCATCGTCAAACCTACCAATAGGAGGATTTTCGGATAGTATATATTCTGATGAACCTGATGTTTACGCCCAAAGATATGGAGCAAGTCTTGTAAACTATGATGATTCTAATCAGAAAACTTCAGATTTAAACGTACAACCTGCTAGTGATAAATTAGCTAAAGTAGATTTTGATGACGATCCAAAACCGAAGAAAAGGCAGACTAGAAATCGCCGGAGAGGCCACGCATCCAATCTACAGGAAGATAGAACACCTAGGCGAATTGATCAAGCGCAGGAAAAATCAAATAGTTAAGAACGTCGTTCAAAATTAATTGGATTTAAACTTGTTGGTATTCAGCTAAACTCTAGAAATGATTATGAAATTTCGTTATCTTGCATTTGTTGGTAATCGCAAGAAAGTATCTGTGTGCTGTATCTACGCTATTTGTGTTTTGACCTATTGTAAGAAGAAAGTAGTTTCTAGTTATTTTTAATTGGTTTTAGATCAATTAAAAAATCCTATCTTGGGCATTTTTTAACTATAGAGAGGGTTAAGTCATGTAATTTTAATTTATTTTTTAAACGTTTACTCGACTGTCTTAAACTTTGGATGATTTCGTGAGTGTGCCTTCATAATATATTTAGAGCAAATGAACAAAAACAGCCTTTCGAAATTTTTTTAAAAGTTATTGCAACTGAAATCGTTTAAGAACTTGCACTTTTACTCACTACTTGTCTATTTCTTTGAAATATTTCTAGATGGCATCATAAATACCTTAAAATAATGTAAATGGCCTATTCATTTAGTTATTCTTTCCTTCTGTTTCTTCAATCTTTTCACTAGATTTCTTGAATGTTATTGGTGTGAATGCATTTACTTATTAGAAGAGCAAATGTTTGTTTCACTAATAATTGAATTGGTGAGGGAAAATCAATACTAGTCCAAAAAAGTCTTTCTGAGATATTTGCAAAGACAACTTTTGCTTTCAAATTTGCTCTTTGTTTTTAAACGCCATGCCTAGCTGTTATAACGTGAGAGGTGTTAAACAATTGCACTCTTCTTCGTTACAATGTCAACCTCTCCTTTTTTAGTGTTAATTTTGACAGTTATCCAAAAATGGCCGATTTTAGACTAGTACTGGCTTTCTACTCACCGATTCAACCATTCAATATAATTCATCATAAAATTCATTATGCATTTTACTTTACTTACGAACCTATGTATCGTGTAGAAAGCCAAACATTGTTGCACCATGACATTCTATAACTGTCCAATATTAACATATTTCATATACAGAAATATTTCTTTAAACATCTTGGGACTATTCTGTTAATACAGATATTTTTCTCCTAATTGAAAGATTAGTCTATGATTATGTCATGTGACAAAAAAGTCAGTTTGATAAAAACTGTGAATTTTTTTTTAGTCTGCTTTCTTTCCGTACTCATCACGATTAACATTTTCTTGTACGATGTTGTAGCAGTAAAGAAGAGAAATTGCTGCGAAGTTTTTAATTTTTATGTTGCTTTTTCTATTCGAGGACAATGTCTTCGACAGCATAGATCCCACGGCTTAAAAGTGTTTTGTTGAACTAGAACCCTAAAAATAACTTTCTTTTAATCTCATGCTGAAAGGAAGGGGAAAAAAAGAGGGGAAGGAAGCATTCTACCTTTAACTGTGATAATAACAGATTCACCCACGCAAATTTCTACAGTCCTTCAAAAATTCCCGCTAACATGCTCATCCAAAGCTCTTCACTTGTCAATAAATATGTAAAACCGTCAATATACAGTATTACATTGGCTTAAATCAAGTTAATCTTTTTGTACGCCAAAATGCCACCAAATGGGCCAAGACCATGCAGGACATTAAGCTGAAATTTATGTTTCATGGTGTACTTTTACTTCGCATTAAATGTGCAAATATGGAAAATAACTAAAGTAAGAATTATAATTTTTGAAATGGTATTCCGAAAATTAGTATTTATTAAAATCAATATTTATATATTTATTCAAATCGTAACAAAGATCCGTTCGTATATTTTCAAAGTAAATTATTAATTATCATCACTTTTTCTTATGTTTCTATCATTTGGATACACATAAATGTATAAAATTTCAAAATACAATAATAACGTTAGATCAAAACATCGCATCTCCTGTGTAAAAGAGCCGCAACTCAGAATGTACTACTTTCTTAGGATAGGTGATTGAAAATTTTAATCATAATCGTGAAACCTCGTTTTCGTTTTAGTTCCCATTTCCCTGAGTTTGGTTTTGAATTGTTATTAAAAAAGAACTTAACGTTTTGTAATCAAAACGTTTTAGATTATTATAATCTTAAAATGGGCTTTAACGTTTTCCAATGTATCTACAATTTTGTTGGACAGTTACGGAGTTATCTCGTGATGTAGTTCCAGATATAATTTGCATGATTTCGAATAAACTAAAAAGTAATGCAAATAAAGAAATGACATGAATACATGAAGGGGAACTCAGTAAAACATGCTTAATTCTGTATTTACTGCTACTTTCACTTTTTTTGAGTCATGTTCCTCTTGCATTAGAGATGTAATACGTATCGTAGCTTCTTTATGCATATAAAACACTTCATTTGTTTCTTTTCCCTCTCTATCTTTCTTCTTTCTATTTATTTATTTTTTTGTGTGGATATTATGGCATTGTTTTTACTTTTCATGTTTTTGTCATGCTTTTGGATTCGAAAATCAATTTTAAGGTAATAAGTACTGAACAATCACGCTGGATAACACGTATCTAAACTAGAATTGCTGTTGACTGTTATGCAAATCACGAAATAGTAATAATAATTATACCGATTGCTTTCAATGTTTAAAAATTTAAAAGAATACATGAATTATTTATTAGAAGATGTCACGTATTAACATGTGCTGCTAATATGTGTTTTTATATATTCAATAAATAATATATCAACTGAATAACCATTTAATTTTATTTATACTAAATTTGTTTTAATAATTGTGTATGTCTGAAATGAATTAAATACAGTTGTAGTATATACATATGAATGTTTTTTTTCAATTATAAATAAAATTATCTTTTTCTGCTTATGTGTAGCGAATTGTTATTTATATTTTTTACGTTGCTCTAAAATTTTTAATATTTTTAATATAAGAGAAATGTTGGAACGTTTAACGATAAGATATATGTATGTTTCATACACCTTGTGTTTTTCATATTCAGACATTTATTGAGCTATTGAACACCTGACATTCAGACATTATTTGAGCTATTGAACACTAGATTACAGCATGATATAACACAGAAATGCATCGTCGAAATGAAGAGGAAATCACAACTGATTTCTTTTTTAGCCCAAAATGCTCTTTCTTTTATCCCCTGAACGGTCTTCTCTGCTGTGCCAACAATCATCAGGTGAATTATTTGGAGAGATTAATCGCATTACTGGATCAAATTTATTAGATAAATCTTATAAAATACAGCATACTATATTTTTCTATTATTTTTTTTTTAAAAACCAAAGTCACTATTAAGAAAGGTTTGACCCATATCAATAATCGGAGGCATGACCTGGAGGCAAACTTCCCCATTTAGTTCAATACTAGTGTAATATTTTTCACTGTGGAATATTTTATTACTTTTAAACAGAAACGTTGCTCTTAACTCAAATGAGCGAAATTTTTCTCGAGAATTATAGTCTAATTTACTGGATTTTGTCTGAATATTCATTTCTTCTTTGAATTATTCTGATTAAGCTAAATGAAAATAACTGAAATTGACTTTTTATACATTGCTACCAACTTATTACGGTATTCAACTCATCTTTTAACTCACTTGCAGATGCTAGTAACACTAGCTCTGCTTGTTTCACTCACTAGCAGGTATTGCTTCTTTTGTAACCAAAGTTAAAATTTTATTTTTGGATGCACAAATTCAGCAATATTTAAGTTCGTAGGAACCATTTTTCTCCTAAATTATTTTGTAAAGTTAGCATGATTCCATTAATTATCATTTTGAATTATTTATATAATTTAGTCGATTTAATGTTTCAATTTTACCTAAAACTTTAAATTGCATATTATGGGCAGGATTCAATTATAGAGCTTTTGAAATAAAATAGTATATATGATAACAAAATTGCGCTGAAATGAGAGCATTCTTTTTCCAAATTAGTTTGCAAAAATAACATTTTTTAATTCGTTATTATTTTGAATTTGTTATAGAGTTAAATTAGAAGTTTCAATTTTATGTAAAATTTTGCTTGCGCATTATGAGAAGGATTGTTTTTATGAAGCTATTGTTGAACAAACACTTGGCGGTGCTTAATTGTACGATATTTCAGTGCTAACTTACTTATGTTACACCAAAATATAGTAAAATTCTGCAGAACCCTTCGTAGCCAGAAATTGGCACCATATTTTGGTGCCATACAACACAGCTTTTTTTTAAATACAGAAAGTGTCTAATGTAAACCAATTAATACAATTTTAAAATTGAAAATATTTAAGTAATACATATAATGCTTTTTCTTACAATTAAAAATATTGCTTAACTAGTTAGGATGTTGCTTCAATTTCATTTACTCTGAAAAAACATATCGTAAAATAACATCCAAAAGAGATATCATTAAGCACTTTCAGATAATTATCAGTGGAAATACTGAAAGAGTTATAAAAATTTCATTTAAAAAAAAGCTCCTTTATTTTAACAACAGCATTTTAAAGCAGCTGTGACGATTCAATTATTAGAAATTTTTTATAATAAAAATAAAATTATTTTAGGTTCAGATGAGGGTTTAGATTATTTGTTATATTATATTCATTATATGAATATTTCGTAATTAGTTTGTTAATTACTACATGCACCTTGTAATAATATTTCTTAAGGCATTAAATTATAACTGCGAAATGTTGAGAACTTTTAATTCCTGTTGGATGAAACTTCCTCACAGTGGGTCAAACCTATCTCAAGTAGGGAGGTTTGACCCAGTTATGAACTCTGAATACTTCTTATAAAAAGCGTTATGATTACATTGTAAACATATGTAAATTCATATTGTTTAACTTTTCTGAATTCAGCAAAATTATTTTCTGAAATTGGTTAAAATGAAATAAGAAAAATTATTTTATTCAAGGAAACTTTAAAATAGTATCCTTGCATTTTTGCAGCTAAATTAAGCGCCATTAAATAGACACAATCTGTAGATAAATCTGTAACAACTTTGATCGACTGTGATTTTACATTCCGAATTACTTAGATTACTCAGAATCATGTAAGGGAACTACAAAAAAAAAATATATATTTCTCTTTGTTAAGGCTAATTCCATGAAAGATTATCCTTTGAGTGAATAAAAAAATATTTTATGGGGGAGTTATATTTTCTGCATGTGCTATAGAAATGTTTGAATTTAATAAATTTTACATAAAAAATATTTTGAAATTAATTTTGTGGCAACAGTAGAGTTTTTAAAATGGCCGCTCTGCATATATGAAGTTGTTTTGATTTTTGGAAGATTTTCAAGTTCTAATTTCAAACTTAAGTTACGTTCTTACAATAAATTTTAGAGTATATATTAAAAAATTAGTGTTTAAATCACGCATAAAAATATATGTTTATACTATTAATTAGAATTTATCATCTCCTTTATGAAAAAGAAATTAAAAAAATTGTTGTAGAGTAAGTCACAAGAAACAAACAAAAGTTTGTGTTAAGTTTCTAAACAAAGTCAGATTTTCATAATTTTTTCAATTTTCTTTCTTGATGATGATGGCTGTAAAAGTACAATTTTGTTTTTTTAAACGCTAAATATATTTATTGAATATTAAACTTTTTTATACCGTAGAGTAATTCACATGCGTCATTAAAGTGATTTATATTAAAACATTTAAATGTTGTCTCACTTTTACTTTATATGGGAAAAACTGCTTTCTGAGAGAAAGAAATAACACAGAGACAGGTTAAAAGCAAATGTAAATTATGAAGCTTTTAAAGAAAAGGGATCTAAGAAGCAAAAAGAAAGACGAAGTAAAGACAAAAATTCATGACTATTGAAGAGAAAGAAGCTTTGGAAGTAACGAAGAGGGTAGAAATGAGAAGATATAGCGCAAAAAAAAGTACAGAAAGCTGTCATGGATGCACAGAATTAAAATTTGGATTATCCACGTAAAGCATTTAAAAGTCCTACTTTATTTGGGAAGGCCCTTTCAAAGGTGAAAAAAAATGAAATGCCGCGAAGTATTAACAAATCTAAAGCTTTGTTGAAAAAGTTAGCTTATCCATTGATACTAGATATTGTTCAACCAACATCTAGAAAACCCAAAAAATTTTGGGTGAGCTCTGTGAAGAAACAATATCAATAGTAACATAATTTTTTGAAAAGGACAGCATCTCCTACCAGACACCTGGAACTAAGGATTATGTTATTATAAAAGAAGCAAATGGAGAAAAGTTAAAATTACAAGAGAAATATCTATGTATGACTCTTGCTGAAGCCTTCCAAAAGTCATATATCAATCAGATGGGGCAGGCCAACATTTGAAACAGATTTTCAATTTGTTTGGCAGTGCTTGTAGAGTGGCACTTTTCAGCCACAGGTCATGGCAAGGGATCTATTGATGGTATTCGTGAAATTGTGAAATGCAGAATGAGGGAATCCACTTTCAAGGAAAATAGATCCTCGTTCTGCTGAAATTTTTTTGCCCTTCAGCAAAGAATCTGTGCAAAAATATTACCATTCTTATAGTTACTGAAAGTAAAATCCTTGAGGAAAATGCCTTTATTGACGAACTATGTGCACCTTCAGGAAGACAAATATATCAAATTTCTAGGACGAGAAAAATGCATTGCATCATTAAAATTAAAGATTATGAGCTAAAGGTAGCTAACGTTTCTCGAAACCACAAATTATTTTTGAAAATGAACCTTATCACAGGAAAAATTGAAAATTTCAAACCTGAAGATTTTAATGATAACATTACCAATGACGACAACACAGGAAATAAATTGCCTTTGTTGTTGGCGATTGGCTTTTAGTACCCTTTGAAAGGAAAAAAAAATTAAGCATTTTGCTGGGCAAATCATAGGTAGAGAGAAGTTTTTTGCAAAGGTTAAGTTTCTGAAATGGAAAATAAACAATTTTATTTGGCCATCGAAAGAAGACGATGAAGTTACCAGAACCAAATTTTTATTGAAGAAGTAACTTAAAATTTACAAATTTAAACTTTAATAAATTTTTTATGGGATAGTTTAATGTGTTAATCAATGTGTAGTGTAAGTCACGATTCCACTGTAGTGTAAGTCATACAGAATAAATTAAATTAAAAAATTTTAAAAGAACCAATCTTGTTAATTACATTCTCTTAAACTTGAAGCTCTATAGAACAGAAACTGCAAAAAAAAAAAAAAAAAATTCAAGAATGTCTCGTTTGGAAGAAATATTAAAATGAAAATTCTGACAAATTGCAACTTCTTTTCATGTAGTGTAAGTCACATCATAACAAAACAAATTTTAAAAACTTTAATTAAACGACTATCGAAAATTTAAGAGTTGTTAAAAATAATTTACATGTGTGTAATTAATTTACCATACATCACATTTTTTTAATATGCAAATAATTGTCCGAAATTTATCATGTAAAGCGTAAAAAGTCTTCTGATGTAGTGTAAGTCACGCATGGAATCAGCCTTAAATGGATACTTTATTTACTTTAATTCAGTTGTAATAATAACGTATAAGCTGAAAAAACTTGACGGGGATGTATACGACTAGACACCAATCCAGCCCAACTGAAATCAAAATATGTATTTTTCACGAAAACGAATTAACCAACTAAGAATAAAGGCAGTGCTTTGAAATTATGATTGAAGAAGAATATAATCGAAATAAAAGGGAAATAAATTTTCAAAACAAGGACAACGAAATGAAAAAAAAAAAAGTTTTTAAAATCTAGTGAGCCCAAAAGGATTTTGATATCTCTCTCAGTTTTTTTGTGTTTAAACTAAAATGTGACACTACATTGGAATCTTTCGTGTAGGACCAGTTGGTTGCTGTAAAATTCTTCTGAATACAGACTGATCCATTGAGAGTGGTTTTCATATTCATATAGGTCGTTTTATTTTCAAGCATGGGGTGTACTGGAGAGGTGCAAGAAAAAAGAGGAAAAAAAGGAGGAATAAAAAAGAGAATGTGTTGCCAAAAAGAAAAAAAAATGAAAAAGAAAATAAATAAAAGAACAGAAAAGAAAACAATGGAACAAATAAAACCAATACTTCATCAAGCCAAATTTTAATGGTTATGTTCATTATACTCAAATGCAAATGAACTCTTAATTTTAATTCAGTTGCCGTAATGTAATTTCCATGAACATACATATTCTCACCTACTAACCGTTTTCAGATGAATTTAAACCGATACTCAGTACTTGCTAAGCACATTTATCGACGACTGCATAAAGTACATGTGTTTGTAATATCACACGTTTATCCCACTTACGTAAACTATATGCATTTGCAAAAGATCACATTAATTCTACCTGCGATGCACTCATAGAAGATTGCTCTTAAATACATAAATCAGCTCATTTTCAAGCAAGTATATCTAGCTTATGTAATTTGGTAGCGTATAACATGCAAAAGATCATGAAAATCTCAGTTATTTGCGATGATTACAGCATTATTTGTGAACAATATTACTTTCAAACGATATATAGCCTGCGCTCGTTTACTGACTATTTATTACTGACTATGTATGGGGGGGGGGGGATATCTGTCTGAAACAAGCACATAAACTTACTTTTTTGCTGATTTCACCATGTAGTGCACTCCTAAAGACATAACGCCCATCTGGTGTGCTAATGAGTTTATAAGTTATAGCTGTAAATGAAATTTAAGAAAAAAATGAATTAAAAAGGGACACACAACTAGTGAGGAGTGATCTTCCAACCTATAGAGCACATAACACCCTTACACAATATTGGTGCAAAGCTGTAAAATAATGTTTCATAAAGCGCAAGATTTGAGAGCAAATCTTGCAATATCCAAATTACCAAGCCAGAAGAAAAGGAACGTAAAAAAGGAATAACTTTCGCTTTCAAACGCACGCAATCGGAAGAAAAACTGTTCTTTATTGGGGTAAATGCGCGGGTATTTCCTCCTCCGCCTGACCTTAAGTCGTATAACCAGCGAAGGGAGAAAAGCGCTCTTAATGTTTTATTCGGGACATTATGCTAAACATTCCAAGATTTAGGTCACACCAGAGCACGTGGAATTACCCCTTTTCTTTCTCGAATTTTCTTTTGACAGCAGTTCTTTTTATAGCTCTAGAACAATACGATTTTGTGCCTTTTTAAATTATGCCTATGTATTTAGAATAATTCAGATCAATATGATAAGAAAAAATACTTTCTAAACCTGACATAAATGAAAGAGAAAAATAAATGTACAATACATTGATTGTCGTTTATCTATTGTAGAAAGATTGCTGTTGTATGAAACTTTTTTTTTTAATATATATTTTGAAATTAACGAAGCGGGGAAGCTACTCCTTGGTTCTCAACTCATTTTGGGTGTTGAAAACTGTTTTTAGGGAAGCTTTGTGATTAATTTAGTGTGAATCTAAAATCATTCCAGTGGATCAGGGTCCCTCCCCCCAGGGCGATGGCGACCCCCCTAAAACGCTGCGGCCAAAACTCCCTGAAAACCCCCTCCCCCCGAATTTGAATGGCGTAGTTAGTACCATGACCCGTCCGTCTCCTTGGTGGGCGTCCCTGCTGTAGATTGAGTAATTATTTTCCCTGCAGCCTACAGCTCAGATCAGCAGAAATAATTTTCCAAAAAAACGCTTTGCTACCGAATTGCAGAAAAATTGTTTTAATAATTCTTGGCGCCATAGCTTTAAATTGTCGAATATCTGTTCGCCATAGGCGCCAGTACTCCAAAAGGACTCTAGTATAAAAACTCTTAACTCGAAAGTTTCGAGGGAACTTGAACTTTATCTTGGTAGATTATGTCAGTAAGACTTGTTTTCGTTGCTTATGTATTTCGTTGCTCAAGTTGTATAGCGGGTAAATCCCCATGTTGTTCTATTCGTAGTGTAATAAAATTGGTAGTTTCGATTAGTCGTTAGAATTGAGTTCTTTATAGAAAGACACTATAATAATTCAATCTCGGAGATGCCAACTAATGCATGGCTGCATTGCCTAGCATCTCTGTATTGCGGTCCTTACGGAAACTAGCCAAAATTTTCAGTTTCTTCGGACTACGGAAAGTACCAAATTTTCTACGGAAAATTAAGTATTTTTACTTATCGCTTTTTAAAGTAATACAAATACAATTACAAAAGTAACAACCAGTATCAGGTTCTGGGCCCCGCTAGGCTGGTCCAAGTTAATTTGCCAATCCGCAACGATGACCAAAAGCATTCTTAAAAACGTTTTACCTCATTGCAACTAACAATTGCTTCCTAGTATTCCAACTTCCTACAACTCTATTAAAGTAGTAATTTTACCGTCAAGATTATCCTGAGATTTGAAAAGCTTAAAACAATGACCTCTGGTCCTACCTTCTGTGCATAAATGTAGCTCATCAGCATTTCTGTTTTAATGAATTTAAATAACATTATCATGAACCCTCTAACTCTCCTTTGTACGAGACTATAATTGAACCTTTTATAAGTCTGACCGCATAATTTAAGTCTGAGAGACCACTTACCAACCTATTATGCAGAAAGTGATATTTGATAACTGATGAAACAAAAGCATGTATAAGAACTACGTGGAATTTATCTCTAAAAAAAGCATACATAAAAAGTTTGATTGTTGTAAAGCGGAAATTATTGTGGGATTAATTTCATGTTTTCTATTAACCAAAGATCTGCTGTCTTCAGTTCCAATTGAAGTTCTGTTGAGTGAAAAGAAAATTCATATTTAACTTTATGCTGAAACTGCAGGCTCTGAAAATATTGAGCTATTTATCATTGAGAAAAAAAATCTTAAACTTGAATTCTATTTTTATGTTAAAAGCAAAATTTACTTGCAAATTCATCTTTTTATGTAATGTAATTTTTTCCAGCTCTTTTTTTCTCCCTATCATTCTTTTACCTGCACAAAAATACTTGTAAAGTGATTTAAATAAAAATACCAGCACAAATTTAAAAAATAATAATTGCACATTTATACTTAAACCTTAAATTAGCATTCATGACTCAGTACACTAGATGACGTTCATCTTCTTGCTAATATAAATCAACCAATAAAAAGATAATTAAATCACGTGTAATGTAGTCAACAGTAAGGTCACAGTAGCTGAAAGATAATGGATAATGGATTTCTTTCATGTGCCCAATGATTCAAGTTCATTGTCCAAAAAAACAGAAAAAGAAATCTCCAAAGGTCAAACAACAATATACAAAATACTCATCGGTTTTGAAGAAAATACTTCAATTGAAGTTTTCAATCACGATCGGTTGATTTAAAGAGGTTCGTGATGAAAATTTTCTAAATGTATAGATTTTTATTACCATTCTAAAAACAATCTGAAACGGATTCCTATTTCTACAAATAAAAGTACCCATTTGTGTTTTCTTGAGCTCGCAATAAATATTACAGAATGCGTTTAGCGTTACGTAGAAACAACAATCAGAAGCTTTGCTTCGGTATTTCGTTATTTTATTGCCATCGAACCTTTGGAAAAAGTCTTCCTACGCATAATTGTTTGGCTCAATTTCTTACAGTAAGTTATTTCTGAGGTCATTCGGGGAAAACAACATTTAGGCAATCGTGTAAAGTTTAGCATTGGGACTTCCAATTTTTTGAATATCGAGATTTCTCAAAGAATCACTATTTCTTTTAGGCTTTAGCTTTTTTTTTACAAACATTTACTTGTGTAATTATTAAAATACTGCCCATACTCGAGTAAATTATCAAAGGAAATGTTCAAAGGAAAAATAAGAGCTCCTATATAGAGCAAAGGTGGCTAAATACTGGACGCCAGATCACCATAAAGAATAAATTTCCTGTGCTGACGCTTAAAAATGTGATGTTAAATAAAACACTAAGCAATTCCAACATTTTTCATAACAATTTTACCACACATGTAATTTTTTTCCTTAATGTGGTTTTCAATATTAATTTTAAATATAATGCTACAATTTTTGTCTGTATCAACTGCTTATTTAATGTTAGATGGATATTTTAAAAAAATATGATGAATTTTTTTTTTTTTTTTTTTTTGTGCCCATTTGTGTGTTTTGTACATAGTACTACTTATGTAGAAATAATTTTCATAGGATTTTCGATAACTCGAATTCTCACTTCTTTTCTTATATTTGAAATACTGAGATAGCGTTGACTATTGCTAGAGTTACCTGAGTTTAACTTCATAAGAACTTACATATATATAAGTATAAATTAAAGATAATAATGAATGAATACGTATCCATGTAAATAACATAACGAGGAAAATATAGAGATAGATATATACGTAGGTAAAGAAGCATATAATTCTTTAAAATGTTGATGACAGCATCAATGTTAAGGAAGGAAACTGAAAGAATGGTGAATAATTAGGAATATGTATGGAAAGAGAAATCGCTGCCCATTCAGATAGAAATAGATAAATAAGAAGGCTTGCAGAAAGCTGGTCTGGATAGATGAACTAAGACACATTATAAGGAGAAAAATAGGTTGAGTATATTTAAACAGAAAAATAGACTGATGAGTTAATAGAGACATATGTAACAAGATAAATAATGAGCTATATATTCATATAAACAGATTAACAGAAAGCTAAACGAAAAGGCTCACATGGGTCAAGAAGATTGTGTAGGTTATATTCAGCTACAGGTAAACGGATAGGCATATACGGGATAAAACTTATAAATTTTATTTTTCATAAGCAGATAAGTATATCGATATCTGAATGGGTGCATGGGTAAAAAGTAGACAGGTAATTACGTGTTTCTAAATTTAAAAAAATATTCGCTTGCATGTTTAAAATCGTCGGCCTTTCTTGGCAAGACTTGGACAAATCACGGACAAAATCATGACGCGGGAAAGCTTTCCCTGCCTACGCTGGAAACTGGCATGGATCAGATTAGCCATTGTTTTAGTTAGAGTTGCATTACTTTGACAGGATAATTTTGCTAGTGTCTTTTAATATTCATTTAAAATGTCAGTTTTTCTAAAAACAAATTTTCATTAGTCGGAGCAAAATATGTTGCATTACAAATAATGTATGCAAATGAAATTCAGACAGAAGTTCAAGTTTTATCTTGGGTTTTATTTGTTCTATCACAATTCTGTCACAAGGCACTGGATTGAATCTGTTTGGACACAAATCTTCAACTTACATTATGTTTTTCAACCTACCTTGTCGCAGTCCTTTTTACTGTTTTTTTTGTTTTATATGTATAAATTCGTTTTTAACGTGAAATGTTTTTAAGATCATTAATGAGTTTGAAAATTTTTGCTATTCTTCGAGTGTGGTCCAAGATTCCCAAGTTCTACGAACATCCCTGATACCAAGTTTGTAGATTCTAAAGATATTACTCTACAAGTTATGTAACATAATTTTTAATCATAAACTGGTAAACTTCATTCCCAGACAAAATGTTTTTGGGAAGGATATTGTTTGATCCATTTATATTGCGTTTAAACCAAAAAAAAAATTAATTAATTAAGGAATTGCTTTAATCGATGTGCTTATGCGTCTATACTTTTCTTACTGCCACAAACAAATAATGTCAGTACCAAATGCAATCTTCTCCAAAATACCTGGTGCCATCTGTTTAGCAACGAGAAATTCCATTGTCAATTGTCTGACTGGGTCAGTTATGAGAAAAAAGGCAAACTTTCGCTTTCCTCAAGGTAACCTCGGCTTCCTATCGTCGTCCCATTAAGTGAATAAATCAAAGAACCGTAAATTTCGCCGCTGTGACGTTTACTTTTCGATACCATATTGTGTATTTGGGGGCACGATAAAGCAATAATCTCATTTCCTCCGTGAAGTGGTAGAATATTTCCAAACAAGAAATAGGAGGTATAAATAAGACCCTTCTTGTGAGAAATGGCGCATACTCGAGGATTGGGGTTGGTTCAGAAACACTTGCAGTCTTCTTTGGGTTTTTATCATTTTTGTGGTCATGAGAGTGATGGTGAGTAATTATACTTTCCTCATTTTCATACAATATATGTAGATTTATTATTTCAGCTATCGATTTAATTCGGTACTTTCAAATTATAAAATATTTAATCATTCAAGTCTTGTAAAATTAATTTTTGATTTTTGAAAAAAAATTATACCAATAATTTATTTTTAGAATACCAAGTCCACCAACTGTTTATCATCGAGGGCGGATTAAACGGTTGATGGACTTGGCGGCCATCAGGACCTCATGTCAGATTTCTTAATTTTTTTACTTTTTTAAAAATTGTTTTATTGTAGAGAATCTGTAGAAAGGCCTCGTGACAGATTATATTCCATACAAAATTTACAGCATAGTTTAACTAAAGTCAGAAATGCCATTTTCCAATCCAATCAATTAAATCTTGAAAATTCCCGTGGAAGATTTCGAAACCATTTAAGTATGAACTTTTTCAGTTTTAATGCTTTTTTTTTTTTTAAGAAACCAAATTTTAGGCTTTTTAGCTATAACTTTAAACGTTAATATTCAAGGCAAAAAGATAAGGAAGCGGCACTTTCATGTTACCACCAGGGGCAACCAAACTTCTTAACCCACCCAGACATATCATGCACATTTTATTGTGAGCATATTATTTCAATCACTTATTTTCTTCAGTATTTGCAAATCATTCAATTACTTAATTGAAAAAAAAAAAAAATTACTTTTTTCAACGAATCTTATCAATGAGTTATTTTGAAGTCATAGAGACTTTAGAGCGTTCGTGCATATTTTATTATTAGTTCCTTATTGCAATTATTAATTGCGTTGAATATTTCCAAATCATAAAATATTTAATAACTCAAGTCATTCAAAATGACTTTTTGGAAGAATCCCGCTAATAAATCCTTTCTGGGACCCTGAGGCTTTAAAATCTATTTCATGTAGATATTATTACGAGCTTCTATTTCAATTATTAATTTTATTCAATATTTTCAAATAATAAATGATTTTTGAAAGAATCCTACCAGTCAGCTATTTTTGAGGCACAGAGAATTTAGAACACTTTTCATATATTTTTTATTGTGAGCTTTTTGATTCAATCATAAATTTTATTCAGTATTAAGTCATAAAATTATCTAATTCAACCAAAAATTACTTTTTTAAACGAATCCTGCCAATCGATAAGTTTGGACCCATAGAAACTTTAAAGTACCTTTAGTTTTATTATGAGCTTCGCATTTCAATTATTAATTTTATTTAAAATTTTTAAGTTATATGATATTGAACCTTTCAAGTCATGGAAAATTACTTTTTTAAAGAATCCTACCAACAATTATTTTTGAGTCATAAAGGCTTTAGAATACGAAATATTAGATTTCATCATTCACAACTCCTTTCATAGTATTGAAATTGTTTATTTAACTTATTTATATATATTTCATTATTTATTGTTAAATTTTATTTTTTATACTTGATATTTTGCATGAATTTTGTACTAAACTAGGAATTCTGAGTGTAGGTTCTTTTCCACTTCTGTTCTTGTTTAAAAAAAAAAAACATTCAATTTGAAACAGTTAAATTGGTAATTCCGGTTAATTTATTCAATTAATTGTTTGTTTGTTTTTTCATCGAATGAACTGAAATTAAAATTTCAGTTTTGATACACAAAATCATAACGCATTTTCCTGTTTTCAAGTCCTGCTTTAATTATTTAAACAAGAAATTCGTCCATAACAGGTTTTCGGAAAAAATATTTTTGTATTACAATTGATGCGAATTTTGCAGCAGAAACAATTCATAAATACTTTTAAATGGTTCCCAAATATTTTTTAAATAGTCAAATCAAATATCCATTTTATGTGAATATTCCATGTCAAAAGTAAAGTCTTACCTGAGCAAATCCGGCTGTTGTCTCAGAAGTTATGAAAGATTCAGTCTGCCAGGCATTGTAAAGTTTAATCTTAAGGATTTTTTTTTTTTTTTGAAAAAAAAAAAAAAAGAAAAGGTTCAGATTTTTAAAAAAATGAAACTTGATATTGCGTTTTCCTGGCGAAGCTCTTTTAACTGATAAAAGTAGTGTTTGAATTGTATTATTCTATTTTCAAAAACTATTAGAGGGATAGACGGACCAACAGACGAACCAACGTACAATTCCCCCTCCCCCTCCCCCCCCCCCCATATATTTTAAATATATTTATTAAATTAACTATTAGTACTTTCTAAAAGCTTTTTTTGCTTTGGCGATATTTTTGCAGACTATTAAGCTTTCTTTCCCATTTTCCTTTCTTCTTTTCAACTTGTTATTTCGTGTTGCTTTTATCGAAAGTACGCTAAAAATTATTTCTAATTATTTTCTCTTGTGTACTTTTTTACACACAGTTTGCAATGAAACAAACAGACTTAACATTATTTTAGTGCTGCCATCTATCCTCTAAAATACTTACTTTACAGTTTGGCAGAGTTGCGAGAGTAATTTTTACTATTATTATATTTACTTAGTTTTATCAAAAAACATTCAATTTACCATACTCTGTTGTTATTTTCCGTGATCTCACTAGAAAACTATTTGTCAAGCAACAGCAGTTTAAGTTTTGAATAGTCTTGAGCAAAGGAGGGTCAGAGGGGACAGGATTCAGTTGTTTAAATTCATTAAAACGGGAAATGTTGATGGACTACAGCTGTAGTCCATCAACATTTTTTTTTTTTTTTGCTGAAAGTAGAACCAGAGGTCATTGTTTTAAGCTTTTCAAATCTGAGGCTAATCTTGAAATTAGGAAAAACTACTACTTCAATAGGGTTGTAGGCAGTTGGAATAGTTTACCGGAAGCGACTGTTAATTGCAGTGGGGTAAAAACTTTTAAGAAAGCTCTTGATGTTCATTGGGGACTGCTAAATTGACTAGGACTAGCCTAGCTGGGCCCTGAGCCTGTTGCTGGTCGTCACTTTTGTATTTGTATTTGCATAAAACATTCTCAAAACAAACATTTTACAAAAAGGAAAAATAGCTCTCGTCCCTGTCATATGGAAGCACTAAAAAATAAATAAGTAAAATAAAAAGGATAATGATTGACGGGCCAAAATGATAAGAATAACACAAATAAGCAAAAAATGTCAAAAATATTTTGCTGAACGTGTTTCAGAAACTTCTTGAGATGTAAAGCTTGGGCAGAAAATCATCTGAGTAAAACATTCTGAAGCTCATATCTTTATGCATTGACAAAGGAGTTCCATGTGTTTCTGGACAAAGTCACACTTTTGTCCGTTGTCTTTGTGCATTTTACTTGACCGTTTTTCCGTCCAATTTCAACGGTTGAAATGGTTCAGTAAAATCAGGTAAAATCTCTTTTACATGAAGTTTTTAGAGAACTCTACTAATTACTCTATCATATTGGGAATCCATATCTGCAGTTCATATTAGGTATTATTCTTAATATCATCGGTTCTTTTCATTTAAAAAACAGTTAAAAGTAGCAAATCAGCTGTAAAAGTGCCTGGAATAAAAGCCGCACAAGATCAAATTGCGCAGAAATTTTTTATTGGATATTAAGAACGTGTGGCAAAAGAAATGGGCAGCGTAATTGAGAGATATTTTTCTAATTAGGAGGAGTTTTTTTTTTTTTTTTTTTCAAAAAATGCGCAGGTGTTATTTGAGGGTATGGCAAATAAGCGTATCAATCAATATGCTTGTGACAGACTAAAGCAAATCGTAATTTTACGTAATATGATTGATTATGATGACATTCCATGCAGTGACATTAAAAAATATATTCATTTAATTTAGACTCATTTTGGGCTCCCTATCATTCTCCAAATCGTGAAGAGTACACTCTATCTTTCTCCAAATTATCACGCAGTACTTACTCCCTATCATTCTCCAATTCATTACCCCGTACCTCCTATTATTCTCCCAACTATTAAGCAGTAAAATGCAGCTGAAATCCTGAAGTGATATAATTTAAGAAAAGTGATGAAAAAAGAATGCATTATTCTGTTTATTATTTTTGTCTTTATTCAAGCCATTATTTTTTTCTTTCTTGATAAAGCTTCTTAGATTAATTTCTGTTATGTTTGTGTTTAACGGCTCATAGGGCCTCATCATGTTATACTAATTCCGAAAAATTTCATTTTACTGATGTATTCGGTGCAGCGAACCTTAAGGGGACTGTTGCTTCCCTGGAGTACTTTTAAGAGTGGTTGTCCTGCATTTGCACATAAAATAGTAAAAAACATGGCGTGTATCTAACACACAACTCGATGAGTGCTAAATAACGTGTTACAACCCAATTTCATCATTTCTCGTAACAGCAACTTCAACGCTATGTTTTAACTCGGGATCTTCTTGCTCCGAGCCAAATATGTTATCGCTCTGCCATAAACCGGCAGCCTAATTGCTTTAAAAAACAGTATTTAAAAAATTGTCTCTGGATAATAGTTTTATATTTACAGGTAATTTTTGGTTTTTTATTTGCTTTACTCCTTCAATGCCAAGCTTCATATGTAGGAGGTTATGTTGGTAAATATGCCCAGGTTCCTGCTGCACCATTAGGCATTTCCAAAGGCGCCCCATATCCAGTCCCAGCATTAGGACTCGCGAGACCTGCATATCCGCTGCCAGCCCTGGGCTTTGCAAGACCTGCCCCTCTGCCTGTTCCAGCGTTGGGAATTTCAAAGGGTGATCCATTCCCCGTTCCAGCACTTGGCATTGCTAAAGGAGCTCCATATCCTGTTCCAGTTCCTGCCTTGGGATTTGCCAGACCACCTTATCCAGTTCCAACCTTAGGAGTCGCCAAGGTTCCCTATCCAGTTCCAGCATTAGGCCTTGCCAAAGCTCCGTTTATTCCACCAAGATTATCTTATACACAACTGGGTGTTCCTAAGCTTCCCTACGCTGTTCCAGTTGGATTTGATTACATCTACGACAGTTTTGCACCTCCTTTGGGTTTCCTCGACGCTCCATATCCCTTAAGCTATCCAAAAGGCTATCCAGCCCCAGCAAGGTTTGGCTACGCACCAGCGATAAATTTGGTTGGAAACTATGCCTATCCATTGAAAAAATGAAGGATAATCATTCTGGTAAGTCAGTAAAAATTCAAAAAAAAAAAAAGCACAAGTCTATATGTTTGTTTATTATTAAAATACTTCTCTGAATTATGAAATTTCGGCAATGGTCTGGTAAAAGTGAAAAGTGAAATATTACACTTTACATATTTGATTCTTTTACAGCATTAAATATCTAGACGAGCTATATTTCTTTACTTTATTATATAAGAAAATATTCTAGTATTTAAAAAAATATTTTTAAGAAAGTAGTTAATTGGTTTTAAAGTAATTGATTTAAAAAACTAATAGTTATAAACCGTGACCATGTTCAATATGGCTTCCACAACTTTCTGAATGCGAGGCTAATCGTGTTACTTTAACATATCAGAGAAATGTTACGAAAAATGCTGGAGAATCAAATATTTCAATTCGCCCAAATGGTTCATGTTTATCAAAAGAGTCTTCAGAACGATAAGAAATGATTTGAAAAGTTTTAAATCGATGGCTTCCTGTCTTATTTCGTTTGGAAATATTCCATATAGTGTCATTCCTTTCCCTAGTGGTGATTTTTTTTCTTGCTCATATTATGATGCATAATCAGAACTAAAAAAAATTGAATAAAAAAATAATAAAACCTGTTTTATGTCAATTTTGTAGTAATTTTTTTCTCAACATACGAGTATGTTTAATCTCCAAGTTTTTTTTTTTTTTTCACGAGGTCATAATCTGAGAAATTTAAAGCTAAATTGAGACTTTAATGTTCGCAGGGAAATTGTATTAAAATGATATTTGTAAAATATATATCGTATCCCGGCAAGAATGACGTCATCAACGAAAAGGAGTTGGTGAAAAGTTTAGATTGGGTTTGACTCTATTCTGCCATTTTCCGACACTGTTGCTAAGTTAAAAGCTACTTAATTACTAGGAATTTTCTCATGTTGATATTATTCTTTTGATACTTATTTAGAATAGCGCATACTATGCTTAAATGTGATCGAGAAATTCTCGCAGATCTAAGAGAGTCAAACTAATCGTATACCAGTATTTATTTGCATCATTAGCTATCATTGATTACTTCAAATAATCTTATTCATCCGTAATAACAATTTTTTCAATAAAAATGTCTCTGTTAGGTAGACAAAGATATTGCACAAACCATGTTAAACATATTCTTAAAAATTGCCAATGTGATCTAGCAAATCCTAACTCTCAAGGTTTTTCAATGGAGGAATTTAAAGTAATCAAGAAAAGCTGAAACACTATACATGTTAACTTTTATTTTAAAATTATTTATTGAATCTTTTAAGTCGGAAAAATGCTAAAATTAAATTTCAATTGTTTTTTTTTTTTTTTTTTTTCAAATAACCTTCCTTGGTCACTTATATGAGATTTAGAAGAACCTTCTGAAATGAAATAGGGCTGAGTTAAAACGATTTTTAATTTGCTTTAACTTTTGAACTCAAAATTTAATATTCATTCAGATACCTTATTTCTTATTAACATAACTTATTAATTTATTAACCTCTGATAAGGTTTTTTTTTTTTCTCTTGTTCTTTTAACAAGAAGCGAAAACTTCACCGTTGCATTTGCATCTATTAAAAACTAATTAAATGAATTGTACAAAAATTACGAAAAATAAATAACGTTTGAATAAAATGCTAATAAGTTCTTTTAGAAACAGACTTCATATTGAACTTGAAGTGCAGAGGATGCATCGCCAGCGAACCAGTATATCTCCATACTTACTAATCCGGAACAAGTAATTTTCTACAAGATTTTGAATGACATATGTAGGGGACCGTCCATAAATGATGCCACGCTTTTTTCCCTACTTATAGAAATGGGCCGGCGAAATTGCCCTGTGTGAGGAAAGGGGGATAAAAGTAGCGGTGGAGTTGTCCCATCTAGGGAAGAGGGAGATAAAATTTCGGGTGGAATTGTCCTGTTTCGATCGGGGGCGGTGACATTTCTGTAGCTACAGAATTCCCCGTGGGATAACGGAAGTAACGTTTCATCAGTTCATGTGTAAGTCTGTAAGTGAATTTAAATTTTGTTATTCTGAAATTTAGTTTCTTTTTTCCAGTTGTAAGTTGTGGCGTATTTTTCCGATATGGTATTTATAAAAATATATGCAGGGCTTGATATCATGTTATATGTTTCAGAGGCAACGATACTTCACCAAAAGATCTCAAAACACGAAGCTGGACGGGAGAAATACACTCGCCAATTTGAATGTTCTGACATGTGACCTTTTGAGATGTAAATTTTTTTTGTTTTCATAATTTATTTAAGCACATTTTTTATCTTATTTGTTTGTTTACGATGTATTATTTTTTAACAAATAAAACGTTATACAATTATTTTGATTTTATTTTGAGTCAATTTAAATAAAATATTTTACCTTAACTTTTGGTAAATTATAAAAATGTTTCCTTGTAGATGTAAGAAATCACGCAGTAAAAATATTTCATGTCACCTTCTTCAACTATATGCTTCATATAGTTGAAGAAGGTGACATGAAATATTCACCTTTGAGATGACGGAAACACCGGTGCGAGAATGGCATTATTCTAGGGCTTACAAGGGGTGCTTTACTCACATATACATAAACTCGTAGCAATAAATCAACGGAAATTAAGATGTTTTCTCGAATGGAAAAAAAATCAAGGTGATACAGGGTATTTTTCTGAGCAATTACCCTAACTTGTAATAAAAACCTCCAAATTGATTCGAGCTTACATGAGTTATATTAAGGATCTAACTTAAATAATAATTAATTGAATAACTTAGTCTTCAAATATAATCTTGAAAACATGTCGATAATCTGCTAATAGTTCAACAAGAAATATATATACACATTTTACATCAATGTACTGGTATCCTATAGAAAAAATTATTTTCTCGGTGCACTGGGGAAAAACTTATGCTAGTTATCTTATATGTTAAACATTTAAAACCGTTGATGGAACATATTTAGGCTAACTGTTGGAACATTTTTTTTGAAAACAGGACTCCAAAATGTGGAAGAAAATCTCCATATACAATTACACAATTTCGTTAATATATCGAAGAAAAATACTTTCAAACACTAAAAATGATTCACTTAACTCAATTCTGATCTTTAAAAGTAAGAACTATGATGAATGTTTCTTGCGATAAATTTTATTTCTTCATTGCTGTTCCTTACATGCATTTTTTTTTGAAGCAAATCATTCCCAGTTTAATAGATTTAATGCAACTCTTTTTTTAATTAATATTTTTTGCCATGTTGGAGGACTCGTGCAAGTTCTAATATTTCAAACATTTGTATGATTTTTACTAGTTCAAGTAACTACTGATGTGCTAATAACGATTTCATGTAACACTAAAACTAATGACTACTGAACATGAAGGAATAGATACTATAAAAGATGAAATCAACAAGCTCTAATTTTGTTATATTATTTTTTAACTTCTTACATTGCAGTCACTATTAATACCATTGAATTTTAAGAAAAAAAATTATATTAGATTACTTTCAAATACAAAAAATAATTATCAAACAATACATACACAAATCAATTTTATTAATTTTTGTTTTGTATTCATGCTACATAGACATGAATTCATATGCCAGATTTGGTGCGTTTGTACTTGAAGAATTTACATATCTTTAAATAATCTCGCAGATCCATTAGTTTTAGAAAAATAACATGAGAAACTCTTCAAAATATTTCCTGAAAAAACTTGAACGTGATGTTCCAAAAAAGATCGTTAACGTAGATTTAATAAATGATTAATTTATTAATTGATATCAAATACTAATTTACCGTCGAAATACTATCACCGTTCATTTAAGGTAATGTGATAGACTAAGTATTGTTTATAATTGTTTACTGAACTAACAGATGTGCATTAACGGCAATTAACGTTCATTTTTATTCAAATTTTACCAACCCCAAGACTACTTTAACGCTAACATTTTTAGTGTTTGAAAGTATTTTTCTTCGATATATTAACGAAATTGTGTAATTGTATATCGAGATATTTTTTCACATTTTGAAGTCTTCTTTTTTAAAACATGTTCCAACAGTTAATCTAAAAAAGTTCCATCTATAATATTCAACAGTTTTAAAAGTTTAACATATAAGATAACTAGTATACCTTTTTCCCCAGTACACCAAAAAAATAAGGTTTTCTATAGGATACCAGTAAATTGATGTAAAATGTGTATATATATTTCTTGTTGAACTATTAGCAGAGTGTCTAACTCTTCGAGTAGTTATCAGGAAATTCATGATCAAACATAAAACATATGAGATTCTTTTTCTTTCCTTTTTTTTGTTTCCTACATAGTTGTGTCATACAGATTTTTATAATTTATATTTTAAATTGAAATATATATTAAAATATAATTATAAAAAATATTGTAGCATTTGCATCGAAAACCTTAAGTTTTTATCAGTGAACTTTTCTTTCCCTTAAATTTACAGTCGTAAATATTAGCAAGTACCACGTAACTTATGGAACTCTGAGCTGAGGAAAAGGGTATGATAATTTGATTATATTTTTTCAAAAAAACTTATGTGTAGCAACACATAAAAATCCTATATCTTTTTTAGTCGTTTTCTTTGATGAGATTAGGAGCTAAACAATCTAGTCTGTGAAAAACGTTTCCACACACTGGAAAAAACAATAAAATAATAAAAATGATTCAACCAAAAGGGTAGTTCTTAATGAAAAGCAATTTTCGCCAAACTTATCTCTTCAAAATCTATGACAAACTTTTCTCTTTCTCTCCAAAATATATAATAGCTTTTATTTACCACAATATCAATATGCCACATGATTACGATAGCACGATAAAGCTTTCAATTAGGTAAGTGAAAAAATGAATAAATTGTGACGCATTTATTCTTAAAAAGCGATATATAACTTTTTAGTACAAAATTAGCAATTCCATTTTATTTCGATATTTTTAGAACAGATTTAGCATTTTGAAACTGAAACTAAGTACAAAACTTTTTTTATTATTATTCCAGCCAAACATTGCGCAGCTTTGAAGAATGTTATCATCCCTACGAAAAATGCACGTTGTTGCAGTGGTTTTTTTTTTTTATTTTTCAGAAAGAAGAATAAAACAGTAAATAGCCAACAATAACAATCCAATTAAATAATTTAATTCATTCAAAATTCCATACAATCATTTGTTCCAAATCCTGGCGCGTGCCACCCAAGCGAGCATCATGTTGCATGAAGCATGCACATCAATAAATATTTATGTACACTGAAAGACACGTATGAACTGCTTGCTGGCAAGCGAACTTTCTATCGTTGACAGGCACCCTCCACTCGGAAGAGACCTATGGAAACAAAAATAATGAATAAATATTTTTTTTAAAACCTCGGTAGATTCACAAAGAAACATTATGAAACTTTAAATATAACTTATTATTTTATCAAATATAATCATTTTTAGAGCACTTTTATTCGATTTATTAATAAAATAATATATTTGCAACGATTCATTTTATAAGAATTAAATTATCGGCTGCTTTAGATTTCTTAGATTTTTAAAATAGAGCATAAATAAGCTGAGGCTTTGTAAATCTTTTAAACGAATTAGACCTTTTATGTTTTGAAAATGCGGTGTGAACTATAAACGTTTTGTACAAAATAAACTATATATTTTTTCCTATGAGAAGGTTCTAGTTCAACGTGCACGTCATTTAAATGAAAAATCACTTAGTAATTACTTTTAATACTACAGAAGAAAAGAATTTGAAAACTTTTTTCTTTCGGGATAAATATTGATTTATTATTTTGGATTAGCATTTTTATTTACAGAATTTAAAAATTAAGATATAGACGGGACTTCTCTTGAGTTCGGAGATCAAAATCATAACTACTAACTCTTATTCGAGACATAACGCTCTACTAAACGTAGTTAAGCTTACAAAGTAGCAAAACAGAAGACTCTAACTGTTTTTCTTTAGTTTCTGGAATACAGAAAAGCCACATAGCATGCTACAGGTTGGTTCTAATCAAGGTTACCCAGTTTAGATCTACGGTTTAGCTCATTCTCCCCAATTTAGCTCCTTCTAATTGACATAAGTTATTGAAACTTGGTAAACACGTCACATGGACCACATAAAAAAAGCAACACGAAATCACTAGCTCAAATTTTCAATATCGGTCGAGAAAGGGATGCATGAAGAAAAAACAACGAGTTAGAAACAAAAATGTTCATTTGATCACAGAACTTAGTCAATGTGTTTTCCATTTGTTTCATTAACATTTTCAAAGCGTGTTAAAGCATTTTATAGAGAAGCCCTCACCCCTGGTAAACATGTGAACTAGTGTGCTTTTTTTAACGATATTTCTGTTTTTTATTGCTCATATAACGTGTATGCCAAGCTTCAACTAGACACGCTTAATAGAATAAGGGCGGGAGGTCTACGTAGGTCTAAACGGGATAACTCTAAGTATACCCCCCCCCCCCCCGTATATTAGTTGTACGGCTGAACTAACTTTATTATGAAGTAAACTGTTGAATTTATTAGCACCAGAGCCACTCTGCTATGCAGTCTCCTTAATCAAGAAGAAAGTATTTTACAAATTTTAGTTTTTATTGATGTTTATCTTCGGAACATCCAATTTTTATTGCCTTTCAACTTAGGAATATCCAGTTTTTATTTCCGTTTAACTTAGGAATATCCAGATTTTTTTTGACGTTTATTTCAGGAACATCCAGGTTTTATTGCCGTTTGACTTATAAGCATTCAGTTACTGCAGTTTTTAGTCTACCAGAACAAAGCAAAATAAGCTAATAAATAACTATCAGCTTTCTATCTTCGTAAGTTACCGTACCTTAAGTATAAGGAATCTACTAAAAGAAAAAACTGAAACTGGAAAAAATAGGAGATATTGCCTTAATGACAACAGTATTGTCGAAGTCCTGAATATGATGCTCTACTGTTTCGTAAAAGATAGCCTAAACGGGCATTCATCATTCTTATTGTTGTAAATAATGTTTGAATTTCACATACTTACCAAAAATGATTAGATGAGATGCTTTGGTTGAATTACCAGAAACATGGTATCACATTTCATTTAAGGCGATTTGGCAGGTTGAGCAAGGGGCACCGCTTCTCCAGCTGGTCCGGTGTAGGCACCGCCGGCAAGACGTCCTTCCGGTGTTCGTCCTATGGGCACATGTTGGGCACCAAAATTATCCTGAATAATGCCTTCCAAGTAGGACATTTCCTGAGAATCGAGTTTGACGGCGCTTTCGTAGTTTCTGCTAGTTGGCACTTCAAAAGCTTTGTTGATGTAAGCGGTGCCGAAAGTGTTATGGGGCAGGATGATGCCATTTCCAGAGCGACCATAATGATGATAACCTGTAAGGGTGAAATATATATCATAGATTCACATATTTTCATTCTTAAAGCGAAGCAACACTTGAAATCTCTACGCAATAATGAGCAAAAAGCAATTCTTTCAAAATTTTAGGAAGCATTGTTTATTTCTTAAAGCAATGTGATGGTCTTCAAACTTTGTGGACTCAAGAAACTCTTAGCGGTACAAGGTATTTTACGGAACCATGTTCCACCTTTAGAGAAATGTACCTTACACATTCAAAGAAAACTTAAAACAATCAAAGAAAAGTATTGTATGAAGAATTTTCACATAAAATAGCACTTCATCCCGCTCCGAGTGTCTGCTATCCTTGCATTATATTTGCTGACTGGGGTCTGCTTGTATCTTTTGCAAACTTATTCTAGCCTTATTGATGATATTTGCAGTCGTATTTCCGATTAATTCTTCTGTTTATATTTCATTTATTAAACGTGAGGAAACTAGCTGGAATGCTACATTTATACATTTATTCATTTTTGAACATTTATTTTGACTCGCAGCACCACCACAGATGTGCTGCAGAAATCCAGTGCTCCGTGGTACACAGTTTGGAAGTAACTATCTTAAGATTAGCGCACCACATTTTTAAACCATGAAAAAAGAAGAAAACAAACCACTAAACTCTGAGTTCCTTATGACTATATTCCTTTTATTCATTTGAATGTAATTTTTCATCAGCAAACCTGTCAAAAATTACAACTATTTCACTTTCAGATTATTCAATGAAAGCTAATTTCTCAGTACATAGGAATAATATTCATAGAGGGATTTTTTGCGGACTGCAGGTCTCGATAAGAATATTTTAATTTTAAAAAATCCTAGTGATGATTCTCTTACACACTGAAGAAAATCTCTCTAACCCAGAAATCACAGTTTGCAATTTTCGTTATAAATTTCAAAAATGATGTCTTCTTCTAAATCTATTTCTGCTAAGAAAGTGAAGATATGTATACATATTTTTAAAGACTTTTATTAACCTTGCTCTGTCGTGGTGTAAGTTGGGGCAAGCTCTTCGTGGAAATCAAGCTACGCTCTTTCAAAGAACTTATTTAAAAATCGAACTTTTTTAAACAAGTTCGTTCATCACTCAGTCTTTTTGTGATGTGCCTATAGCCTTTTCAAAAATTTCCGTTATGAAATTATTCATAACACATTCTTTAGTGAATACTGAGAAAATCATTAAATTTTTGCGTCTAAGAAACTTAACACGGTGTTGTTTCCCTATAATCTCTAGAATTTCATAGCTTCTGGGACATAAAAGAAGGCTTAGATGAACGGGGAGAAAAATCTCGATCAGATAAGTTTAAATGAACTTATACTTTTCCTGTAGTTATTTTTAACTTGACGTTATGAGCTGTGATAAGATCTACTATTTGAAATTTTCCTATTTTGCAAATTGTTTAATATGTATTAAGAAATGCTTATGTGTAGTCTAAAAGCAATAAAATTTAAAATTAAATTTCAGGGGTTCATTGATACAATCTTTTTAAACGTTAATAGACACAAAAGTATTATATCACTTAATTTTATGCTTACTGGAGGTCCAGTGACTGATTGGTAACACTGAGCAGGGCCACCTTATCGGTGCAATGGGTGGAAAAAAATGAAATCTAAGCAGGTTTGCCAACTAAACACTGTGGGTTCCGCGTCAGGCCGACCACCTAACCGGAGGATTTGCTTCTGCACTCCAGGACCCTCTGTCTCGTAAGCTAAGATGGATATAGCAGGCCTTGAATCCCATGGGCTGAGTTTAGTTTAGATTTTGTAACTTTAATGCTCATATTTTATTTTATTCCTTTTACGCTCTTTTATTATTATTATTATTTCGCATTTACGAACTTTTTTTAAACAAAAAATCGAGATAACTAATAGTAAATAGGTTTAAAACTTTCGCTAAATATGTTTTTATGAAGTCACTACTTTGCTTCACATTTTACGCTACCCCAACCCATCAAGCAATACCTACTTATATAAAAATTTATTATATTTTATGGTTTAGAGGCTTAGTTTAAGTTTCCTATTCACCCTTTATATTTAATACGAAATTTCGTGAAAATTAAGTTACTACACTCTTAGGAACAAAATGTATCATAATAGTTCATAAACTCTTGAAAGAAAACAATTCTTACTGATATTAATCCTCATGTTTCGATTTTCAGTTTGCTGCAGTATTATATTTAGAAAATTAGCATTTCAGGTAAATAAAACAAAAGGTATTTCTTAAAATTATTATTATAATTTCGTTAGGGGATATGAATTTCTTATTTAATCCAGAAAAGGCACCATTAGGAATCGTTCTTACCGTGACCACCTCCATGTCCGTGACCATGTCCGTGTCCGTGTCCGTGACCATGTCCGTGTCCATGTCCGTGACCATGTCCGGGTGTCCGTGACCATGTCCGTGTCCGTGTCCGTGACCATGTCCGTGTCCGTGTCCGTGACCATGTCCGTGTCCGTGTCCGTGACCGTGTCCGTGTCCGTGACCATGTCCGTGTCCGTGACCATGTCCGTGTCCGTGACCATGTCCGTGTCCATGACCATGTCCGTGACCATGACCATGTCCATGACCATGACCGTGACCATGACCATGTCCGTGACCGTGACCAGCTCCGTGTCCATGTCCGTGACCATGACCATGACCTTTAAAATTAAAAGTTATTATTTACTTCAATTCTATAGACAAATAAGTAATTCTCAAAAGTTTCTAATACTTTCAGGCACTTTTTGTAAACCATATTGAGTTCTAACAACTAATAGTTCCGTTGCATGTGGATGAAACAGTTTTGGTAGTTATTATGTGCTTGGATACCTGTTACTAAGTTTCAGATCGAGTTTGAAATCCAATTTTATAATTCCAGTTTAGGAATTAGAAATTTCGCGCAGAAAATAGTTATTGATTGAAATATTATCTGTTTCGCCCTGAAGTAAATACTAATTCATCTATTGTAATTGATGATCCACTCTAGAGGCAGCGACCCCAAAATATGTATCACAGCACTTTTGCGCATGCGCACTTCGGACATTGTTCTTTCCATCACCTTTGTAGTTTCCCAAAATTTATATGCATGAATACAAATAATTTTTTGTCACTAACATCTGACTTATTGACGAATTGAAACCCTCAAAAAATTGCAATGCCTTCTGCTTGAATTAAGTACATCTTAATTACTATGATGTTTACAACCTCGAAGTCATGAGTAAAAAAAAACAAATTGTTTTTTATTTACCGTGTCCGTGTCCGTGACCATGACCGTGTCCGTGACCATGACCGTGTCCGTGACCATGACCGTGACCATGACCGTGTCCGTGTCCATGTCCATGTCCGTGTCCGTGTCCGTGACCATGTCCATGTCCTGTAAAGTAAAAGACATAACTAAGCATTTTACGCACTCTTTATAAGTTAATTGCTGATGACATGCTACTAAATTATTTATATCGAATAAGCTAATGGTAAAGATCAAAGAACACTTATTACACAAATCCCGTTAACTTCAAAATCTAACTAAAAATGTAAAGATCAAAAAACATAATACATTGCATTCCTTCTAGGGATCATTCATAAATGATGTCACGCTTTGAGGGGGATGGGGAGTTCGTGAAATTGGGGCGAATTGTGACAAGGGGACATGAAGGGGTAAGAAGAAGTGTGATATCACGCTTAGTCAGCATAGCGTGACATGTGACAAACAGGGGGGTAGGGGGTCCGTTGAGGTGTGACATTTTGTGATAAAGGGAGGAGGGGTCAAATATATGGAGGAAAAGCGTGACATCACTTATGAACGGTCCCCTATGGAAAATTTTCATTTTAATAATAAAGAAATTAACTTTGCATAACAGAATCAATCTTGAAATGTATTAAAAAACAAGTATTTTGAGAATTTATCCTAGATAGTTATAAAATTTAATATTTTTCCTAAATCTTTAACCACAGTTTGAAGGTTTTTTTTTTGAATAGTAGGGGAGACTAGGGCATTTTTTTTTTTTTTTTTTTATTTTTTTTTTTTTTTGAGTAGTATGGGAGACCGGGGTAATTATTATTATGTTTTGTTTTTGTAATTATTATTTTTATCCATTTTTTGGATAACAGAATATTATTGTATTCCTTATATCTTCACCTACAAACTGGCACAGTTGTTTTTTTTAACCTATACATAGTTTTCGTCAGAAAATGCTTAAATCTGATTATGTGGCGATGGAAAAAGAGTCTTATGTACAGGGCACGTTTTCCAGCTTACTACAGATGCTTTTAGGCAAATTTTCCTCCTATGCTGTAAATTGTTAAACACTGGTAATTTTCCTCATTAATTAATTCTTTTTTTATTGTGCTCATAAAGCATAATAATAGTACAAAGACAAACTAATTGAATATAAAATATAATGCCTTTTTCAACACATGCTTAACGGGAGCATCAGTCCAGTATAATTTTCTTCTTTTCACGCCTTGCTTGCTTTCTGGGTGTTTGTTTGAACAGCTCGTTCGGAAGTGCTACCTGCATTTCTGTAGTAAGATTTGAGGCTTTCTGTGAGTTTGAACTAAGGCTATGTTGTTTAGGAAAATTTGGAATTTGTTCAGAATTTTTGTTGCCTTTAAGAGTTGCGGCTCCGTAATCTGCGTCAGTAAATATTTCAGGATTTAGTGAGAAAACTCTAGCAACCTTTCACTAGTGTTAAGTCTTCTACTCAAAATAGACGATAAATTGTCACAACTCTTGTGACATTTTTGACACAATAACATTAGCGGATTTAAGCTAGAGCACGCTTCCAAGGAGACCTGCGTTAAAAAATGTGCATAGCACTACACCGACGAGTAGCAGCGTATGTTATGTGCAAAATTAATACATATTTACTAAAGAACTAAATTTTTTTTCTGCTACATGCAATGTTCAAAAATAAGTTTAGTGGTAGTATGTTTAATGCAAATTTTAAGTGAAACCTAAAATGTTTTCCTCGTCGTTGAAAACAATAAGAAAATAGCTCTCCTGGCAAAATGATAGTAGATCCTAAATTAAAACTTTCATAGATGGTGTGTGAAGTGTTGTAGTTTTAGTAAATTCATCAGCCGGCGTCATTGAGAGGCAGCGGCTCATTTTAAAACTAAAGCAAGTTGGAAAACTTATTCCTAAGAAAAATGTTTCCTTATCTCCCCTAACATATATAACAGCATAAAATGGAATTTCCGTAATATATAAGTGTTCGAAAAGCTTTATATTCAGTGTCAAGCATTTTAAATGATTTTAGAAATTAGTGCTTGCTGAATCAAGTACAGTGTAAAATTTGTAAGACTAAGTCAGGTTGCAATGTTTTATAAAATAGTAAACTGTATTTTAACTATCTAAGATTGAGGGGTTTTTAAATTCATTTATTATGTTTTAAATTATTGTTAGAAATTATAGATACGTTGAAAGATATTTGGTGAATTCCATAAGTCTTTTGCTATGTCTATCACAACATTTTTGTTTCATTTTAAGAACTAAATAATAAAATTACGAAATAAACTTTGGTGTGCCTACACATCTGCCTGCCTACTTTAAAATTAGTGGAAGGATTTTAGTCTAAGAGACAAATGTTTTGAATTATTATGTAAAAACATGCCTCGACAGGCATGGTGAAAATGGAAATGTCTGTCACGGTAATTTTTAAATAATAATTCGAAACAGTCTTTCTTAGACTCAAATTCTTCTACTATCTTTAAAGTAGACCTGAAAATGTATAAGCACTGCAAAAATAGGTTGCCTTAATCTTTATTGACTGAAGTGAAGCGAAAAAGTTGAGTTTTCCCATGTTTTGTCACAAATGGAATAAGCCATTTGAGATACACTTAATATTTGAGATATGCGAGCATTTATTTAAACAATGTCAAAAAAAATCTGATATGAAAATAATATAGTTTGCTGCGGTTTTAATTTGCATGAATAGAACTTGGGAGTACTGCAATATAATTTTAACTATTTAAAAATTTTTCTCCTAATTAAAAAATTTTTTTTCGCTAACTTTGAACCATCTAACTAGTGTTTGCTAATTATACCAATCATAATCAAAGTTTAACATGATGTTTGATCTTCTGACACAAATAAAAGCGCGTTACGTATAGTAATTCATTTAGTCCAAGAAGAAACTCAAAGTTCCGGTTCACAGCAAAAATACTTTCAATATACCGTTCTCACTAATAAATTTGACAGTACACAATAGTTGCACTAGATGCAAAATGTTTAGCATTTCGTTTCAGTGTTACGTTATTACTACAAATTACTGGTATCATTATTATTATTATTATTATTATTATTATTATTATTATTATCATTATTATTATTCATGTGTCTAGTATCTTACCATGTCCGTGTCCATGTCCATGTCCTCCTCCATGACCATGGCCTCCGCCACCGCCACCACCTCCACCGCCGTGACCGTGACCGTATCCGTGTCCTCGGGCTTCGGTCAATCCGCCGATGTTACCTTTTTCATCAGTGGTGTAACCGTAGCCGAAACCACCATCCTTGCCCACTCCATAGCTGATTTCATGGTTGCCTGGCAACTGGATGGTCTTTTCGTAAGAGCCATCGGAGTTGTAAGCAGTCTTGATTTCTCCTGTAATAAAAGGGAATATATTTAGCGGAGTTATCTCTTGAACGAGAACTGAATTTCAGAAAATAAAATTTGATTGATTGTATTTTTAACACACGACAAAAATCCTTTCACCAAACTACATTATTCTAAAATCTGTGCACTACACAGTAAAAATTTGGTAGAATATTACTCCAAAAAACTGATTGCTGGTTGTAAAGTAAGGTGTATAGTTTCAATACATTTTGTTGTAAACAACTCTACTGTACGTCAAATTATAATTTGAAAAAAAACATCAACCTTGGTAGACAACAAACTGGTGTTTCTTTTCTTTGGTTCCTCATGTCTTTAAATTCTTTATAATGTTGCCGGTTTTGAACACGGTACCCTAAGTGCAGAATCAACTTGCTCCACAGCTTATACCGCTGAGCGGGGCCAGATCAGCTAGCAACAAATTACTCGTTGTTAAACTTAATTTTTCGTGCTATTTAGGATTTAAAAAAAAAAAAATGCATGCATAAAATTGTGAGAATTCTTCATTTTTCTACACATAATGGACGTACTGAGTATTTTACTTATTTTTCAGTTTTAATAATAGAATTATTTGGTACTTATTTTTTTGGGGTTTTGTTTGGTTAAATAACATGCAATTCTATTACACAGAAGTACTATTTTTGTCACAGAAGTCCCTTAGTTTTGTCACAGAAGTACTGTATTTTTGTCACAGAAGTACTATATTTTTGTCACAGAAGTACTATATTTTTGTCACAGAAGTACTATATTTTCGTCACAGAAGTACTATATTTTTGTCACAGAAGTACTATATTTTTGTCACAGAAATACTATCTTACCGAGGCCGGCAAGGTCTGCACTCCTTCCTTCGGTGATGATCTCATCAGATTTGGCATCATCGACCTTGGGGATCTTTCCTGCTAGTGCTTGTGCGTATTGCCCGCAGGCACAGAGCAGTAGTATTGAAAGATGAAGTCCCTGAAAAATAAATAAATAAATTCATTAAATTTTAAAGGCCCAAAAAACGGTACGGAGTTAAAAATCTTTTGCTTCAAAGAAACATCACGCCTTTAGAAAATTTTCTTGTAAGAAATCTTCAGGTGTACATTTTTTAAATTTAGCTCTTTTCACTTCTAGGAGATTTTACTTTAAGATTTTTTTTTCTTAAATAAAAGTTAAAATGTTCAAAAAAGAACCTGGTACTAAAGCATTCAAAAATGTTTCACGTTTAACATTTAAAGAGAAATAATAATAATAACTGTCAACACAGGTCTAACAACTCAGTTAAAACTTATTACGGAGGACATCAGGTAAGCAAATAGTTGGACTGCTTTAAAATTACTTTTCATAATATTTATGGAAAGACACCAGGATAATCGAGACATTTTCGCTCATAGTTTGTATTCAGAATCTAATCTCATAACATTTCAGCTTTTAATAGTCTGAATGCATTAATCTTGGTAATGTGCATAAAAATGCAAATTCGAATAGTGAATTGCATTCATTTGAAAGTAAAAACAACGTAAAAGACCTTTTGTTTCTTTCCTCTCACCATTTCTTACTACAAAAAAAATTAACTTAAAATTTGATCTCATTATGCGCAGTTTTACTAGGTCTACAGGTAAGATTCTTTATAACCTTATAATAACAGGATGTAAAAAAGATTTGAGCTCTTTTACATGTGAAGTAACGTAAGATAATAATAACATTGCTTTGCCTCTATCACTTTTCGAAAAAGAAAAAAAAGTTTGTTTGCAGTTCTCACCCCAATAATTGGTGTAAGCACTGCAGTTCTGCATTATTGAGGGAAGCACTGCAGTTCTGCATAGTTGTTTAAAACAATATTCGTGAGATTACAGAATTTCTATTAAAATTTATTTTTAATAAAAAGCTGTAATCAAATACTTCTAAACTTTCCACACCATTAAAAAAAGTTTTAGTACTTATTTAAACAAAAGCTTTAAATCATCGTGCAACGAAATTTTGCGTTGCGCATTTTTTTAGCCAGAACCAAACGATTACATCACGGGGAAACTCTCCATTAAATATTTATTCCATTCATTAAAATTTTCACTGCCTTTTTCATTAAAACTTCTCAAGTTACCGAATCAATGTTTGTTAAATATACAAATTGAAAATGTTCCTTATAAAAATTTTAAAAAATTAAATGGCTTATGAAAGTGAATTATAGTAAATTTTAATAGCGTATTGAATAATCTTATCATTCAATAAAAAAAACTTGCACTTATTTTCCATTCCAAAACAATGATTTCTGAAAAAGGTAACTGAGCTACAAATAAATTTGAAACGAATTTTATTGGTTACTTTTTATTCATAAAACAAAATAATAATTGCAATGCTATATTTACTATAAGTTATTAAACGAAATTAATAGACCTCAAAAACACTGAAAGAGCACTTAAATTGATGTTTAGATTATCCAGCATGAAATAGGAAACTAATTACACAAATGAAGAATTTTGCCCAAATTTCTGAAGCATAAACAGTTTAACGATACGATTTCACTTTCAGATGGTCTCAGTTCGCTGATTTCGGGAAGACATTAACATACCAGAAGTGCTTCCTGAGTCAAGTTCTAATTTTCCTTGAACAGAATAAAATGTTTTCTGTTCCGTAACTATTTTTCCTGTTGGATTATCCAAAAAGCTGATCTTCTAATTGAAGAGTAGGTATTTCCTTACAGTTACAATTAAATGACTCGCGTGTGCAAGGAAGTTTATAAAATTTGTATCTTCATTCATAAATGCGATTTAAGTTGCAACTCGTTCAGCGTGTGTGCATTGAGTAATTAATTTTTCTTTTAATCCTAAAGTAATTGCTACTACAATTTTTTTAATGAAGTTGTTGTGTAATTATATACAACACGTTCAAAGGAAATTATCTTAAATAAGAACGCAGTTGTTGCACGAAAACATCCAAGCTCTCAGTAAGTAATGTACATGAGCACCAGAAAAATTTATTTTTCGAAAGAGAAGGGGAGGGTGCAGCTTTTTGAAAATAAAAAATGTTGAAAATAATAATAACCAATAATTGGAAACAAGAACTTAACTCCTTTTTTTGGAGAGGGGGGGGGGGGTGGAGATAGCTTCATACATTTTAATTTTAAATTTAATTTACAAAGTTCTTAGTTATTAATTGTTGAATAGTAACTTTAGTGAAAATGATAATTTTTGTTTTTCACTGTCGTACAACCTTTTTACTTAGACTTCCGGATTTTTGTAACATATTGCAGAATTTTTAAGGAGATCAAACACCTCTCTTTGCCCCCGAACCATGTAGGCCTCTTAGATTAGAGTACACTTGGATAAGTTTTAAATCTTTCTACTGCATTTCTATTAAACCCATCCAGAAAGGACATTTCATTTTTTGACAGATTTCCTAAACATATCATAGTTTTTTTTAAAGTTTCCATTTTGTACGATTGTTTTTTAACAACCATTCATCTTAATGAATAAAAACGGTTACCTTTGTGATGAAAAATAAATTGTAAAATCAACATTATTAAATCACAGAATTTGTAAAAATATTACGTGCACGTATTCGTGTTACAAACGTGTAAATGTTATATATTGATTGCTAAGTGTGATAGAATGATTGGAACTAGCACACTTATTTAACAGAGAGTTATTGTGTGATGTTGCAAATATTTTACCGTTATGAGCATTAGCAACACCATAGAGTAAAAGCAGATGTATTGAAACATATCATTTGACAAAGTATTTTTTTATTTTGAAATTTGACATTTTCGACTAGAATTTTTCAAATTTGTTCAATTCATTTCCTTAATAATATAAATTAAAATGCAGTTTCGGATTTTCCTTGAATGAAAGTGAATTTCTAATTAAAGTAGATTCTAACAAAAAAGGACCAGATTCAAACATTTTATCTTTCATTTTATTCTGTACTTAATTATTTTTTGGGAGGTGTGGGGGTAATTTTGCTTTGCGCAAACAACACATTTATATGTATTAAGATTTTTTTTTAAAGTAAGAGCATTAAACTATTTTAAATTAAAAAGAAACTCTCTATTTTTAATAGAAAATAAATAAACAGGTTTTATCAAATTAAAATAAATTACGTTAAGGCAAATTTTTAAATCGCATTACTTTTCGTTCATTCGTTCTTTTTTTTTTTTTTTTTTTTTAATTATTATTTTTTTGGTTGTACTAAACTAAAATATTTTTTCAATTAATTTAAATAAAATAAATATTAAACTTGTACAAAAATGTTAATAATTTTACAAAAAAGTCAAAATATATATAAATTCCCTACTCAAGTTGCATGGAAATAATACATGAGATGAACTAATAAATAATTTCGTTATATAAAATAAATCGAATACAAAACTATTGCATTGTTGATAAATTTTATAAAGAATAACATGTTTAAGGCACGTTATTCTTTATAAAATTAAGTCTGTTCAACTTAACTTTGCCTATGGCAATCACATGGAGCTCTTTTTTCTAATAGATAGGAATATAATTATGTAAATTTAAAAAAAAAAAGAATTCACAGAGACCTATTTCTTTGTAATAAAACTCTGGTCCTGTATTTTTAATTTTTTTCCTTTTTGGCTCATAAGACTTTAAAAATCATTAAGATACATATTTTTTGGAATAACGAGCTAAGAGTTAAAGCAATTAAGATATTCTGAAAATTACTCTTGCAGTCTTTCTTTTTTTCCAAATCAAAGTAAAATTCAGCATTGAAAAAAAAGTGTTTTAACTAAAATACATATATGTGACACTAACCGAAACATAAGGCTCTAAAAATTTTCTAAATAGTATGGAAATTTTAAAAACAAGAAGGATATCAAGTTTTAAAAACTCATTTGACATTAAATGGTTAAAATAAAATACATTCTGAAAAAAATGTAAAAGTTCAAGCAATCTAGATTATTTTTAACTTAGGTTTTCCCATAATGAAAGAAAACTGATTATGCACTAAAAAAACTCAAATAATAATGTCAAATTTGCTTCACTGACTTTTTTTTTCTACATAAACAGTCTCATAAAAATCTTCACTTCAAATCCTTTTGGAAAAAAATCGATTATTTTTTTCAATTTAAAAACTATTTTACTTGAAAAACAATTTAAATAGTATTTTCATAAATTGTTATGAAACCGGTCGTTCATGAGAAAATTTGTGGCGTGTCTGATATTTTGGGTGTCTGCTGGAAATAGTAGAACTTTCCCTAAATATTTAGGAAGTTAGTTTAACTTAGTTAGCAATACATGGTTGATTTAAAGTGTAAAAGAATAAGGAAAAACTAAAATTATATACAAAAGTTTTCAAAATAAAAATGAGCACTATCTTCAAACTATCAATTATACTTTCGCATCAAATTGAAAAAGTTAAAAAACAAAAGAAAAGAAAAGAAAAGAAAAAAAATTAAGGTTTATGTCTAAATGTAACGTATAACGAAAAAAAAAAGAGTCCAATTAGTTTTTTTTAAAATTTAAGCTGTCAAATGTCTGATAATTATATCATCTTATTAAGGTTCAGCATCAGGCATCAATATATAAGGTAGATCATCTTATATATTGTCTGAGTTGCAAAATATGTGGCGTTGTGGGTGCTTATGTGAAAATCTCCCATTTTTCAGTTACTACAACATGAAATTTTTAATACGTAACTTAAAGTTAAATGCAAAGAAGAAAATACTTCGAGCATGTATTTGTCTGTAAACAAAGATACATCGGAAAACATATTCTATTGATTTTAAAGCAATTAGACTACAGAGGATTTTTGAAATCGAATTGTAGAATTAAAAAGCAATTGTCCTTTTCCTCAAAAAGCAATTGTCTTTATATACATTACCCAATGTCTTAGAGGTTAAACATTACTTTCACCTAAAGCAAAAAATTTCCGATTGGTATATAATCCATATGAACAAGTCCACTATAGCCACGTTAGCTTACTTACCACTAACTTCATCTTTGTGAAGGTATCCGTTTGATGGAGAAATTATACCGAATCTGGCTTTTATACCCCTGGAAAGCTAAATCTCACTCCAAATGAGTCAAGTCCCTCCCTCTTGACGCCTGATTGGACAAGAGCTTCCGAATTTTTCAACAGAAAACAAAAAAATATCTATTTTGCTTTGTCGAGATTAAACTTTTGCTAATTTGTGTTCCCTTCTTTCCTCACCAAATCGTGCAGGAAGCGACGGCTCCTCCTGGCTCCGTGGATATATTTTCCAATCAGCAGGATATGCAAGTGAGAGGTAATCCGTCAGTCGCGTGGTGGATTGAACGGCCTGGTGCACGAGTTAGATGTCTTCGTTTCCTCGTTGGATTTAGCTGCGATGCAAGAGAAAGTGAGCCAGGCAGCGGATGCTTGCCTCAGAGCGATGGGAATTCTTCCTCATCAGGGGGATGATCGCCAGTCTCTGGGGAGATTCGGAAGGTTAGATAATATCGGAACTGACGTGGCTCATTCGAGAGGATAAAATCGTATGACCCGAATCATTGTTATTAAACTTGCGCTTTTATTTGAGATGCGAAATTGTGGATAAACAGCAAGCTTTAGATAGTTAAGGTTGCTTGCATCCAGCGTATAGACACAGGGCCAAATTTCCAAAAAGACAGGGTAGGGCGATAAGATTTTATTTTTCATATTTTATTAGCTCTTCTTGAAAGCTGATATACACTAGTAAATTACCATATACACCAGTAAATTTTGAATTTCTGTACCGACATCTTTTTCTAATAAAAATGTTCTTAATTTTCATCCGCCTCATGGTAATGAAATATTCTTATATTTTATAAGAATAAATAATAAATTATCTGAAGAGGTGTAACAAAAGCAGTGGTGTGAAGGAGCTAAGCGGGCTTTAATTGGGCTTTCAACGTCAAAGTAGGTTTGTTTCTTTCTAGCAAGGGAAGGGGTGGGGGCAAGGCCGTATCCAGAGGGGGGGCCCACGGGCCCGGCCCCCCCCCCCCCCCAAACCCCGAAATTTTTCGCAATGTAGCATACATTCCTCCCTGAAACTTTCCTCAACATTAGTGTTTCAAAGTCGGGGCACCCCCCCCGACCCCCCCCCCGAAAAAAATTTCTGACTACGGCGTTGGGTGGGGCCCATTTCAGCTCAACCAACTTGGCGGCATGGATCCAAATTCAGCCTTGAGTATACTTCAGAATGTAAGTCACAGAATATTCATTTGAATAAATCAAACGTGTTAAGGCACACATTTACAATCAAAATCGAATGAAATTTAAATCGAATGAATGTTTTGAAATTAAAGGGAACTTTTTTCTTAACAGAGATAAATAAAGCTGTGCCACAGAACTGTTTCAGTCCCACCGTTCCATTTCTTGCACTCAACAAGAAGATTCCAACAAAACATTCGTTCTGCGCATATGTATGCAATTTTTATTGTACTGGTAAAAAAGTTTATTGTACTTAATGGCAAAAAGTCCACCGTTCATTTATCGAAATTAATTGATTAATTGAAACATAAACTGAAGAATTAAAACATGTTAAAACATTCAAATATCAATCACTACAGTTGAACTCAGAAAGAAGAACTAATAAAAAGCAGTAAAGTTCCGTTCATCAAGATCCTATTTTTAACGCATAATTTTAAAAAAGAAGAAGAAAACACACACTCATACACAATACAGCTATATGAATGACCGTTATTTCCAAGATAAACATGTTTTAATGAATAAAAAAGATGGATGCTTATGTTCTGTTTTCGAATGTTTTACTTAAACACTTCCAGTAAATTGTTAAAAATTGGAACTCTCTTTGAAAGTCAAAGAATGATACTAATAACCGTTTACGTTTTGCGTAATACTGTATACATATTTTTTTACTTTTTTTTCTTTTTGAATCTGTTCATATTTATTATCGGAATTTTGCAAACTAAATTCAGTGCTGCTAAAATTAAATCTTAGTCTTAAAAGAATAAAAGAATAAAGCTTAATTTAATGAATACAATTTTTTAAAAAAAACAAGTCCTACTTGGTAAGAAAGATCTAATTTAATATTTATTTCAAGCGTTACATGGTATTTGATAGTACATATAAATAAATAATACAAGGGGGAAATCACTGAAATATTGGAATGTTATATAAATGAAGTAATAACAATACCGCACTGTGGCTGATAAGAGTTTCTTTTAAGAAAATAAAATCTTTGCTGACGGATAAAGCGATTTGTGTGTTTTAAAAAAGTTCATAATAAACTTGTTTACTTTTGATTAGCAGAATTCTTTGCTGCATTTTCATTCCTACGGATGAATGAATTTGTTCATTTTACTTGCCATTTTTGTGAAAATAAGTTGAAAAGTAAAAGTTATTTTCTTTATTAATGACTATCTGTGTTATTATGCGTTTTTGCAACATATAGTTTTCATTTTCTTTTTTACCAATTATTTTTTTATATTTCCCATGAACTAGACTCTTTACGCGGAACACAAGTAGTAGTAGTTTTAACCATCCACCACTCATAAATTCAGACTTATTTGATTTTTTAAATTCGAGATAATAACAAAAAATAAATAAATAAAATACACGTATTTTTGGATTTTATTTAATCTCCCCTTCTCCCTTCTATCAGTCATAATCCGTCTGTTAGATCATGATTTATATAGGCTTGAAATTTCCTCGTAGGTGCCAACGTAAAACTTTTTTAAACTGCTCAAAATTGAGCGGAAAATAGTTCAAATCAAAAAGTAACATGATGTCCTCACCAAGATCTTTCGAATGCATAAAAAAAAACTTTCGAACCAGACAATTCCCTCAAAAGTTATTAGGCGGTGGGGACAGACAGACAGGAGGACAGACACGCAATTTCCCCATTTCAAAACTCTTCTTTCAAATTTTTTATCTTTCAATTTTTAATTACTTCACTCATTTTTGACTTTTCTTTATTTTTAACGATAATTTCATGATGCATTAAGCCATCTTTCATACTTTTTTTTCTTAACTTTTACGGGAAAGTAGACTAAAAAGGGTCCTTTCGGAATATTTTCTGCTCTATAAGGGCGGATTTCAAAATGTTTCTGATCCTACACCCATTTCGTTCTTGAGTCAACTCTATTTAAATCCCGAGACTAACAACTCAATATAAGTCTTGAACTCCTGACTGTAAGTACGGATCTTGATTTTATACATTAATAAAAGGGATTCTTATAACCTTACACACATATATGTAATTTGTTTTGCAAATTTTGGGCATCTCATCGTAATTCCTCCCCCATTCAATTTAAATTAATTAAATTGAAAATTCATATTAATAAAAAATGCCTCAAAAATCAAGCACAATACTTAATTTTTTAGATCATTAGAATTTGAAGTAGTTTTATGGGGCAGTTGAATCGGTAAATGTCTAAATAATAAATTATTGGTGAATGCATGAAAGGGGAGAGAGGGAGTTTAATGCACATATATCATATTAAAAGAGCTAACATATTTGCTTCATTAAAATTCATACGTAGTATTTTTCTTCTTTTGTAGCAGTCATTGCGAATAACCAAATTTCATATTAGATATTAGTAAACAAACGTTAGGCGCACAGATAATAAGAAAACTTTACATGAGCAAGACATGCAAGACTTCTTTCTTTCGGATGTCTTTTCATCCAACTCACATTTTTTGCATTGAAAAATACATTCTGTGTAGCCCCGAAACACGTGAATTTAATTGTTGATTTATATTTGTGAGCCTAACGCTGATTATTATATTTATTATTTCAGCTAAAAAGTAAACTTTTTACTCTTTAAGCAATGATAGTATTTATTATATAACAATTGTTGGTAGAAATTAGAAATAGTAACCCAGATTTAACGATTGTTGTACTGCTGATTTACGGACTGTTGAGAGTAACGTTAAATCAAGGATATCGTTAAACCGATGAAATATAACATTCATCAAATCCCAACAGAGACTTAAAATCAACCACTAATTTTCGAAAATCTTCAAATTGAGTATCGTTAACTCGAAGTTATTTTTTTTAAACTATTTTCACACTTGACAAAATATTCCCTTTTTCTTGTCTTACTTTTAGCGAACTATAGCTACATAGTTAAAAAAAATGTTAAACAAATTAATATTTTTGAGAGATTTGCTCTATAAATAAGCATGCATTACATAAACATAACTTTTATCAATTATAAAACAAACTAATGCATACAAAATTGATCTTTGGTTATTTTGGAGGAAAACAATAAAGCTGAATGTTTTTAGATTATGCCGTATTAAAATTTTAAGGAAAGAGAAAAGCTTGCATTATGCAAAAAAAGAAAAGAAGTAGTGTTCAGTCATCTTAAAGAATCCTTTTTAAGTTATTAAGAGGTTTTTTTAATTTCATTTTGAGTAACGTCATAGAAAAACAGTAGTTAATAATGTTAGTAATTAAGCAAAAATTCAAAGTATTGATGTTATTAGGAATAGAAATTTGTTTCTGTACAAAAAATCTTTTTCGTATCTGTAAAAAATTGATAATTTTTCAATCTTATTCCAAGCAAAATAGTGAAATTTTAAATGAAATATAAAGAATTTTTTTTAAATTAAATTTCGTAGAGGAAATTGGAAATTTTGTTGAAAGTTACTGGGGGTTAGATAACTAATACTGTGTAGTGTATTCTAAGTAGTGTTTCCGTAAGTTTGCCAGTGTTTATTTTAATTGTTTGTTCATTATCTTAAGCTTGTCGATCCAAGCTAAATCTTCATAATTAAAATTTGATATGATATAATAAAAAAATGCATTTTTTTCTTTTTTTTTTTTTTTTTTGTTTTAAGCATTTAAACATAAAGAGCATTGTTAAAATATAGAAGAAAAAATACGGCTCAGTAAATATCCATAAAAATACAAAACAATGTGTACTTATTTCCTTTGCCATTTTTATTTAAGTAATATTGACTGTTATTTAGCGGGACAAACATTACCAGTAAAATATTATGGTTGTCGATTTACATAAACTTATTCATATTTCTTCGTCAAGAATCGGAGATTTTCTTCAACTCTTGAAAATTTTAAAGAATTTATTACGTACTACAATAGTTAAATTAATTTTTTCGTATCAAGAACTTCAAATTTCAGTGTTACAATTGCACAAAGAGGTTAAAATATCAACTTTTAAATATGTGCATTTTGTAACATTAAATGTATTTAAATGTTACTCATTTTAAGATAAGAAAGGTTATTTAAATAAAGGAAAAAAAGCATTATTAATTAAAATATCAAATAGGGAACCAAAGGGTTGCTGAAGGAAGATCGTAAATGTCATAAAGTACAGTTCTCGGGTTATTATCTTTAAAAACATTACTCACATAAAATTGGCTCATGCAAGTAAATGCGTTTTATTATAATATTTACCAGGCTAATTTATTTCTTTCGAAGTATACAATGAACCCATAATAATGTCTAATCAACATACAACAATTTCAGAAGTTTTAAATCTTCGATACTATAAATGGATAAAGTATTACAGCACATTTTGCTGCAAAATTTTCCTATTAGATAAGAGAAAGCTGTACGGTGAGCTTATTATAATTTCCCTTTCTTTATCCTTTTTAAAAAGCAGTTTTTTCAAAAAGCAGTTCGTTAACTCACTTCCACTATTTATTTGGAGTTATCTGGAGAAGAATCTTTCTAAAAAGTTTTTTTTTTTTTTTTTTTTTAACTTAGGCTCTTTTTTTTTTTTTTTGTCTTACTTATACGTTTAATGTTGTCTTTTTGCTCACAAATTTCGCTCGATGGAACTAATGGCCCGCCCTTTTTGTTACAAATAGATTCAGAAATTTAAATTTTGTAATAATTTGTTATTTTGTATATATATATATATATTATTTTAAAAGTATTTTTTGTATTAGTATTTTTACATCGTATTTAAAAAGGGGTTAATAAAATAAAGTTAAAGAATATTTTGGTTTCAGTGCTTTATTATTAATATCGTAAATTAGCTTTGCTGTAAACATAAAAGTACTTTAAATTCATTATACTGGTTGATTTTTCTTAATTAAATGTTGTTAGCTAACTTGAATTTTTAATTCAGCCGTATTTTTTTTCATTTTACAGCATTTTGACGATAACGAAATTTTTTAACTTATGCACACGCAATTAACTCTCAGATTGTCCTTAATTGCAAAATGTTAACACATATTAATAAAATATTTTTACAAACTATAATTTTCCATTGTAGAAATTATTTAAAGTCGATGTTTTTTTTTATATAAAGGCATCAAGTATTTTTACTTGTCTTACTTGTTTATCTGATGCTGATTGACTCATTTGCATTTCGCTTTGTTATTTTATTTAATTTATTTTTGGGGAGTTTTTTTAATTTATTAACTTAATTATACAATTGTTACACATTTTTTTTTTATTATTGTTATTTTATTTATTTCTTTTCTCGAATTTTCTTACTATAGTTCTCCTATTCTTCCTTTAAGGTAGAACAGAGCAATTATTAAACAATACATGTTACTTAGTGTGATTACAAATATTTGAGTTATATTTAGGATGGCTTCTAAATTGAATCACAGCTAGCATTTGATCTGTCCTTGTCTAGGCGAAAGAGATATTTTGAATAATATTTTGGCAGTTATTGTTATTCCTATGTAGCTAGAGATGTGTAATATCCCGCTTGTAAAAAAAAAAAACTTATGTTTTGATTTTTATAAAAACATTTATTTGTCTGCGTCGTCGCTTGAAATCGTTTGTGAGCTTGATGATCAGTAAGGTTTTTATAAGAAATCGCAGTTATTGTTCGGCTTTGGGAACTTCAGGTCTGCTTTTGATCTGCCCTTGAGAGTATTTATTTCTTCTTGGGAAGTTCAACGAATTGTTGAGAAGTGTTAATGGCACTGAGCATAGTTGCGTTATCATCGCAGAGGCATCGCGATGGTAACTTACCTTAACCCAGGGCCAATAAAATTTGCCCTTTTAAATGCCCCGAAGAAGAAGTAAAACTCTTAATGTCACACATTAAGTTATTGGAGTTGAACTAAAGTGAGGTGACAAAAGTCATGGAATACCTACCTGTTAGTAAAGGCACTCTAGACTGTATTTTGCTGCCATAGACCATTAAAGCCACATTTTTCTGCACTCCCTAGAGACGCGTCTGTGGACGTCCTACTTTTAACTAACAGACAACTCTCTGCTCACGTCGCCGGTCTTGGTAGCTAAATGCAGGCAGCCGGTCACTGGCGTCGTCTATGGTGGGATAATCTCCCACCATGGTTGGAACACATTTTGCTTGAAAATTAGCATTCTCGGCCTACTCTTGACACTGTATGACTGCTGAATTTTCTAACGATCTTTGAAATAAAATGTTCCATGCATGTGGCTCCAACTATCCCTCCGCGTTCAAAGTCTGTTATTTACCGTCGTGGGGCCATAATCATATAAGAAACCCTTTCACATGAATACCTTGAATACAAATAAAAGCCCTTCAGTCATGAAAGCCCTTCAGTCACTGATGACAGTACTACTGTCATCAGTATATCTGTATATTGCTCTTCCATGACTTTTGTCACCTGAATGTATTTTAAATGGCACTGACAATGGTATGTGGTATGCAAGAAACTCAATTGAAAGAATTTCATTTATGTCTCTCTCTTAAAATCATTGAGTTGTGTCGCTCGGAGGAAGTAAGCAGCGAGCGAGATCAATAAAAGAGGTAAATTTCCAAGTTACGAAAACGGCCAGTATGTTTCTATACATTTTAATGTTGTGAAATATTTCTGCTATAATTCCGTTCTTTTCCCCCCTACTTTGGATTTAACAGGATGTTCTCCGTTGTCTTCTGATATATTCCCAACTTATTATTACAACTTATATAATGTTTTTTTCCGCTGGAAGCTTAATCAGATTTGTGTAACATGTCCGCGAGAGCTCCAGCCTCGAGGTCCACTCTAGCCACGTTAGGTAGTTTATTTCTTTTTTCATAACACTGGAAAACTTAAACCGTGATTATATAAAGTAAATATAAAAAAAAAAAAAATAGTGATGTATTCACGCATAACATACTATCCCATTTATTTGAATTAAAATAATATAAATTAGTAATTTAAAAAGAATTCATGAACTTATTTCACAACATAAAATCCCCGCTTCATTAGTTGCTAATGAACTATGAAATGTAATCCCGAACTGCACATGGAAGCGCATATGGGTATTGAAAATCTGCGAAAAATTACTGAGAAACTTGAATTAAAAAATAACAGAGTTATTCAAGTTGTCCACATTATATAGCTTTTTCTGTCTTAATGAATATTTCTGGAGGTTCAGGGGTAGGTTTACTTGAAAACTTGCTGAACTTGATCCAGTTTACGGTTACGATCAAGTTCAGCCTTGGTTTCTAACCTCAAATCTCCGTAAGTACTTCACCGATTGCTTTGAAATTCTTTCAGAACATGTGTTTTTATGTATCGCTTCTAATTTATTTCAACTTTTATTTAATTATTTCGCTTTTTAATGTTTTATTAAGAAAAATGAGCCACTGCAACAATTGGCAGGGTACAGCTATTCTCATTTTGATTTAATAATTTTTTCTGTTTGTGTTGAAGTATTTTTGCACTCGACGATTACGGAGATCTTTAAAACAAAGATTACTTATTTTGAATAGCAACAGTTTAATTTAGCTATTTTCATTTTTTGACCGACTTCACAAAGAAAGGAGGTTATACATTCGTATTGTATGTACGTAGGTTTTTTTTTTTTTTTTGTCCACTCATAACTTCTCACCAGATGAATCGATTTTCATGATTTTTTTTTAATCGATCGGGGGTGATTTCCCATACGTCCCGTATCTTCGTTTGACCCTGTTCGATAATTAGAAAAAAAAGTTATGAGCAGAAAGATAGTCATTTCTTCGTTTTTTTATCCATAACTTTTGAATAAATGAATCGATTTTGGCGATTTTTTTCTTTAATCGATAGAGGGTCGTCTAACTTAAATATCGCACATCAATTTGACAACATTTGTGTTTTAGAAAAAACATTACGGATGAAAAACAAGTACTTTTTTATTTTAATTGGAAAGGCTTGGATTGATTTTTCTTTGTTGGGAAAACTATTAAGGAACATAAAAGTCATTGTTAGAGAAGCTTTTGTGGCCATTAAGCTGTAACATTAAAAGCAATTATTGCAAGAGTTTGACTGAAGGCTTCTCTGAAGCAAAAAATAAATTCAATCAGTTTGTTTGCTAAAATCGACTTCAAAACGGAATTTATCATACCAATAATTAACTTTTAGTGCCATACATTCAAAAAAGGTTTTCTCTTTGACATGGATATTTTTTAAAATAGAGTATTAATACAAAAAATATATTTACACTAAAAAAGATAAAATAAAATAATTTTTAGAGAAAATAGAACCGACTTTAAATTACAAATTGCGCTAAAAAGTGACAAATAAATTAATTCTTTGAACAACATCGATGTGACTTTTAAACATAGTTTTAGAAGTCGGTGCAAAATTAGGATACATTTGTAATCTTGAATCAATTACAAATATAAATGGACCAGAATTAGCAACAGTTCCAATATGAATATATGGTAAGGCTCGACCGATGCATCGGCCTCGCCGATGCATCGGCGCCGATTGTTCAACAAAATTGCCATCGGCCATCGGCATCGGCAGCCGATGTCAACTTTATAAAAACATCGGCCCATCGGCCTTAAAAAACATCTAAAAGCCGATGCAAGGCCGATGTTTTTCGCAGGGACAACTTTCTAGAAAACATTCTCTGTCTGTAACTTACTTTTTCCTCCATAGCTAAATTTCTATTTCCAGACAATAACAGGCAGCACATCAGTTTAAACAAAAAGCACAAAAATAATGTCATTCTACAAAGTGTATTTGATAAAATATTCGGAAAAATAATTTAATTGATCGCTGCCCGAAAACCTTCATTATTGAAATTATTTCTCTTTGAACAGAATGCTAGCGAAATAGAATATGTTAAAGGGGAAATACGTGTAAAACGGCGTATTAAGAGCAATTTTTATGATTTTTTTAACGTATAAAGAATAAACATATTTTATAGAGATTTTGAGGTTATTTTATAGATAGATTGAGGAACATTTACTGAAATTTTTAAACATTTTTCTTGAAAATCCGGGAGATATCGGCGGCTGCACACTGTAAGTCACTACACGGGTCGGCAGTTTGCGTGCATCCTGGAGGGCACAATTTTTATCTGAAATCAATTTTTTTTAAATCAACTTTTTTTATCAGTGTCTCTTCTAGTTGAACTAAAATCATCACAAAAAAACCCCCGAAAATTTCTATTTTTCTTAGAATGGGAAAATTAAATACGATTTTTAACCGTTTTTAGCCTACTTTCCCGTAAAAGTAAAAAAAAATAATAATAAAGCATGAAAGAAGGCTTAATGTATCGTGAAAATATCGTTAAAAATCAAGAAAAGTCAAAAATAAGTGAAGTAATTAAATAAAGATTGAAAAATAAAAAATTTGAAAGTAGGGTATTGAGATGGGGAAAAAGTGTGTCTGTCGGTCTGTCGGTCTGTCTGTCTGTCTGTCTGTCGGTCTGTCCCCCCCCCCCCTAATAACTTTTGAACGAATAGTCCGATTGGAAAAATTCTTTTTGCATTCGAAAGATCTCGGCGAGGACATCTCATTTCTGTATTTTACTTTTTGATTTGAACAATTTTTTGTTCAATTTTGAAAAGTTCAAAAAATTTTAACATTAGCGCCTATGGACAAAATTGAAGCAAATTCTGTAAACTCTGGGCACAAGAGCCAAGTTCCTATTGAAAGCTTATTGAAAGGAGTTCTCGGCGTGAAATATTGATTTGAACAGTCTTTGTTCATTTTTGAACAGTTCAAAAAATTAACACAGAGCTTACGGGGAAATTTCAACCCTATATAAATCCTGATCTAACGGACCGATTTGCTTGGAACAAACTTTATCGGAAAGCTCTTATAACGTAGAACATGTAGAAATAAAAAGTTTATCCAGAACTTACGAGCCTATTTTGCTATGAAATTTTTTGATCGGGATTTTCAAGGATATTTCTCAGTGACTCAATGAGTGAAATAATGAATGAATGAATGAATGAAAGAGTGAAAGAATAAATCAATGAATAAATGAATGAGGAAAAGAATGAATGAATAAATTATTGAATAAATGAAAATGTAAATAAATGAGTGAATAAATACATGAATGCCTAAATGAATGAATAAACACTTGAATGAGGTAACGAATGAATGAATAAATGCATGGCTGAATAAATGAAAGAATGAATGAGTGAGTGAATGAATATGTATTATCCGTTGAAAAAGGTATATTTTCAATAATTAGAACTAAAGATAAATAAGAAAGAGAGAGAAAGAGATAGCTAGATTATAAATTTGAATTTGGTGTATACGGGAAAGTAGGCTCGTATAGTTCTAGACGGAACTTCTTGTTTTTTTTTTTTTTTTTTGTTCTTTTCTTACAACAAAAAATAAATAAAAATAAAGAGATGTTTATGATTCTAGTTCAACTAAAGCGTGTATATATAAAGAAAATGTGTGCTAAATTTGATATGGATTGATCAAAAATTTTGCGAGCTAGAGTGTACGCAAATTCGAAAAAGTAGTTTCGAGAAAAACGCGTTTGAAGAGAAGAGTGGTTGAAGGTAAATTTAAGGCAGTAATGAATTAATTTTTTTATACTTATAGATACTAATAGTACTTATAGAAATTTCTATCCAAGGTCTCAGTTGTTAAAAAAAATAAAAGGAAATCTGCTAACGTTCTCTAACACCCTTCAGGTCATTCATGAGGGACTACCTGCTCAACTGCCCCAAAAGGAGCGCTCGCTCAAATGCTTATAACTTTTAAACGACTTGGAATTTTGCTTTGAAATTTTCAGAGTATATTATTGAATAGTTGTAGAATCGATTTATGAAGAAAAAAAAATAATTTTTTGAGACTTTTACACGTATTTCCCCCCTTAAATTAAAAGTAATAGAGGCATCTTATGAGTGCTATTTCGCTATTGTTATTCGCACTAGGTTAGTTACCTCATTTTGTCCGTTTTTCGCTCAATAATGACTTAGTGCATTAGATTTCATTGTGCAATAATCTTATACCATCTGCTTTTAGTTTGTCCTGTTTCTTATTATTCCGAAATTGTAAACAGTACAAAGTCAACTCAATGAAAGTACGATAATAATTTTACCCACTTAAACGTTTTTCTCTTAGCCGTTTTTTTTTCTCCCTCTTCCATGCCACGTGTTACAGTTTTTTTGCAATTGTGCAGCAATCTCGTTGCATCTGCTTTTAGTGTGCGGTTATTCTCATTATTTTATTTTTAGTTTACAACATAGAAAAAAAATGATCAAAAATAAGAAACGATTTTCCAGTATGAATGTTTATTGATCGAAATTTTATGTGTCAAGGTTCGACTTGCAATTTTCGAAAATTGAATTCTCAAAATGCGAGTTCGCGCGACAGGATTTAATAATATCTTTTAAAAAATGCTAGCATTTCTTTATTTTCAAAGGTTGATCAATGCATATTTTTTTCAAAATAAATCTTAATTTTTTATACGATAGTTATTTTAATTTTTCCCCGCGTAAACTTCGTTCTTTAAATACACACACACATATATATATATATATATTTGCTTCGATGCCACGTGTTACAACAGTTGACAGTTTTTCTGCTATTGTACAACAATTTCGCTGCATCTGCTTTCAGTTTCGAATATTTCTTGTTCTTTTATTATTAGTTTACAACATAGAACATATTGATAAAAAATATGAATCAATTCTTCAGTATAAATGTTTATTGATCAAAATTTTATGTGGTGCAAGTTCGACTTGCAATTTTCAAAAACGTAATTCTTAAAAAACGAGTTCGCGAGACAGGGTGGAATAATATCTTAATAAAAATGCTACAATTTCTTTATTTTCAAAAATTGACAACGTATATATAAATATATATATATATATATTTTTTCAAAATATATCTTAATTTTTATAATTGATCACGTGTTTTTTCAGAAGATTATTTGTCAACAGAAAACTGCTGGTGCTCAAAATATTTTTCACGTTACAAAATATTGGTTTATTTCGGTGACCCTACATTGTGCTCATAAAAATATAAAGAATATGTCGGGTGATTTTCAACTCACAAGAAAAAAAGCTAATAAGATTGGTTCTTAAGACGGTCCCTTCAATCATTGGTAATGACAAAAAAATCTCACGTCTGTTCTTGAAGTAATATTCAATATTTCTTGGTTATTAACATTGGGGGGGGGGGGGGGATGTTACTGCGAGCGAAACTTTTTAATTTTTTTTTTTATTTTACGTATAAAAAGAGCTATTTTTAGTTAAAAAATTTTTTATAATAAAAAATAAAATCGTTCCCGCTTTTCTTTCAAAAACGGGGGAAAAATTAAGAAAAAAATCCGAGGGGTGTTGACAATTTTGTTAGATACAAACCCACATTATTTGTTAGCCTGTATTATAACATCTACATTCCTGCCCATGAAAACAAAAATAAGAAAATAAAGGCAGCTGCACTTGTCATTTGCAGTGCAGGTGCTACAAAGAAAAAATGTTGGAGGAAAGGGAAGGAGACCCGATCCGATCCAATAGTAGTTGACTTCTTTTGAAAGGATAAGAAAAAATAATTAAAAATCCTCTGATATAGCTATTTTTATTTTTTTACCACCAAAAAGTTTAATTACTTTACTAGAATCGCGAGTGATTCTTTTAGTTTTAATTATTATGTAAACTTCCTCCAAACAGTAACAGTTTTATGGTGCTTGAATAATGCATTTATGTTTTCATAAACATTAAAATAAATAAATGATTTATATGACATTGTTGATAAGCATAATGGTTAAAAGCGAATTTTTTCCATCGGCCATCGGCATCGGCCGATGGAAGAGGAAAATAATCGGCAATCGGCCATCGGCCGACCTCGGAACAATCGGCCAACAATCGGCATCGGCCCATCGGCCAAAAAATGCCATCGGTCGAGCCCTAATATATGGTGTAATGGTAATTAGGCGCATAATTTTGCACAGACTTCCAAAACTATGTTTAAAAGTCTCATCGATGTTGTTTAAAGAATTAATTTCTTTTTCACTTTTTAGCGCAATTTATAATTTGAAGTCGGTTCTATTTTTTTCTAAAAATTATTTTATATTCAAAAATTTTGTGTTTTTTCTGTTTGTATTGAAGTATTCGTTAGTATTTTTGCACTCGAAGATTAAATGGAACTTTAAAACAAAGATTACTTATTTTGAATGTTAACAGTTTCATTTAGCTATTTTCATCCTGATGTTAAAATTTTGTGTTTTTTCTGTTTGTGTTGAAGTATTTTTTAAATATTTTTGAACTTTACGATTAAGGGATACACACAGATAATTAAAAAATTAAAACACAGATAATTTATTTTGAACGGCAAATTTTTAATTTAGAATTTTTGTGTTTGTGTTTCTTCAGTTTGGATAAGGCTTATGTTGGAATTTTTCAATGTGCCGGGCCAGACAATATCAAAATCTTCACAGACAATGGAACAAAAAAAAAAAATGCCCACAAGCATTGTGAAAAAACATAAAGCTCAAGACCAATCAATCAAATTGAGTAGTTTAGATCTTCTCATGTGTACAATTATATATTCCGTGTTCTAGAATGGGTAAACCAGACAATCTATATTTTCCGACAATGAAACAACAAGCATTGTCAAATGAAACATATTAGAAATATGTGCTTTTTCCTGCTTTTCCATCAAACCAGACTGAGCCACAGCAAAGCGTGGCCTGGTACAGCTAGTTGTTCATAAAAAACATCAAAAATTGTCATTTCAAAATCATGAGTAATAAAATAAATGAAAAAACAGATAAACGAAAACCTTTAAGTTTAGATGAAGCAAAACGTTTTTTATAAGAGAATAAAGCGTAATTTTTTTTATTTCTACGAAAAAAATTAGATGCTTTAGAATGAGCTGTTAGCTCATGGTTCTTCAAACCTCCAAAAAAAGGATTTTCAAACACGGGTTTAATTAGTCTCGGATATTAAGATCAATCTTCAAGTGTAACGGAACAAAGTGCAGTGTGTTTTTGTGCTAATAATAATACTGGTTCTTGCAAGTTGCACTCTAAGAATTGAAGAAAATAAACTAGAGTAACTGCCGAAAACGAGAAATAAGAGTTTAAGCGTAATGAACCGTTGTATTTGTAACTTTCTCGACACGAGACTAAAGAAGAGATTATATCAGTGAATCGTGTTGAACCAACTGAAGTGAAACGGTCTTAATTAATAGTCAAATATAGATTTTTTTCGGAAGAAATTCGTGCTTTGTGTTGTTCTAGTTCAGAAAATAAAGGTAAAGTGATGTAAACGTTTTTTGACGTAAAAAAAATTAAAATAAACTCTTAATAAGTTTTAAGTTGAAATAAACTTTTGATTTAATTGTCTTTAAATACATAAACTTCCGGTTTTTAAATACTTCACCTGTCGCTTCAGCCTCTGCAGCTCTTTTTAACAATTTGTTACGAACGAAAACCAATAAATGCTGGTATGTCTCCCTTCATGGGAGTATTTAAAAAGTGAACCCGGCTCTCTCCAGATATAAGTTCAAAACCACCTGTTTGTATAAAGATTTTAATATTTCTAAACTTCAATTTTGAAAATTGTCTTCATGTTTAGCTTGGGACCCTCTCGAAATGAATTCCTATCTACGGCCGTCTCCTTTCTTCAAAGTAGACATTACTTTCGATTATGCAACAGAAAATAAATAAATAAATGTACAAATAAAAAACTTTGCTTTTTATTCGTTTTATGATTGGTAGAGAGCTAGTCAGCAGATCCATTATCATTACTCGAAAGAATTTGTAAGCATTATCATTATGTCGTATTAATATTATCACATGTGATTTAGTTTATATCACACGTGATGGCTTTGATTAACACCACTAAGATCGGCAAAGGCACAAACCTTTTCAATTTGTTTACTTTTGAATAACAGAGCCTGTCGGCAATCATAAATGCTATCTAATATTGTCAAATATAATATAAATATCTTCTAAACATAAAGTACAGTTCCCGAAGAGAGAACTAAAAATAGCGATAAAGTGCAGAACAAAAGCGAGCAGGGGGTAGAGCTACTTAATTTGGGGAAAAAAAGCTTTTTGTATAAGGGTAATATAAAATATATATTTTCTTGACTAGGAGATAAAGTTCGTTTCTGATGTCCGCCCCCGCAAACCCTTACTGATTGTTTTCCAAGGTGTTTTCCCTCGACTTTCCTATTAGTACATTTGATTCCACTCCAAAACAGCAAGATCTATTTGTAGCCATTTCCATCTCCAATGCGAAACCAACGTTCTATTGTCGATATGTATTTACCATCGAACACCCAATTTTGCCTTTATTCCATATTATCCACGAACATTCCATTCTTGTGAAACAAGTCGTCTGCTTGTGATACATGTATTCGTACACAATTTGAAGGATTTGATGTCTTCGCAATACTCTACTTGTAAATTAACCCATTTATTACGAGTTCGTACAAAGTGACACATTATTCATCAAAATTTTGCTGTTCTCTCCAAATGAATTTCCACCCTACTTCAATCATACCACTGTTCTTAATTACGAAGTTGTTATATGTAGACATTTCTCAATCCGTTACGTTTCCTCAACTTCGACGCCTTTGAACTTCATGTTCTGCATTAGAGGAAAAACATTGACCATCATGTTTTTATTTTGAAAGTTTATGTATAATACAACTTGGCGTCTCCGGATAAATCGTTTAGCTTCTCTTATTTCACTGGGCGTTTTACAAATGGTAACAAGATTATCAAAAACACAAATTGGCTGACAAATTAGTTTGTGTACTGCAATTCTTCTCTTACAATAAAATAAATCCCTCATTAATAATTACAACTCCAACTTCGAGGGTGATTTTTGTTTTACAGTTGAAAGTAGCTTTAAAGAACGAAAAAAAGAAAAAACATTATCTAAATACTTACGAGTACAGAGAGTTAAAAATACTTTATTAAACATTAATAACTAAATTATGAATGATTTATAAAACTAGAGAATGAATAAATGAAGTAATTAATGTAAAAAATGAATGATTAATTAAATGAACAAGGAAAAATCTACTTAATAAACGAACAAATAAACGAATTATTCATTGAATGAACGACAAACTTAGTTATCTGATTACTGGTGTAAGGACAAAAAAAATTAAATAAGGATTTCAATTTTCCCCGTATGTACTAGACATTTGAAATCAAAACAAGCCCTAGCATCAAACAAATTAACACTGCACTAGACATTAGCAGGTCTTTTTTATTACTTAAAATATTAATAACAAGAATTTTATTATTATATAATTGCAAAAAATATTTCAAGCGAGGAACTTTTTAAAATGGTTTGCGTTAACATATAGCTACTACGCGTTATGTAATATAGTTAAAATGTTACCAAATAGGTGACTCTGCAAACAGAGTAAATATTTTATCATTTCATTTTGCCCCATGCCCCTCTAATTCATTTTCCATTAAATTTTGGAAATAACTATTAGACTAAGTAATTTAATAATTTCTATGGCAAATTCGCGTGTGAAAAATTTCTGAGATATTCATCCTTTTTTTTTTTTTTTTTGATGCCAGAAGCATATTTCTTTTGCTCTTAGGTTATGATTTTTGCTATTTTTCGCAACGATTCGAGAGTTTAAATTGACAGCATCTCAAAGAGAAGAGCTGGAGTTTTGGATTAAGTAACTGTTACGTGGACGTCAACCATATACATTTAGGAAATGTTTTGGCCATTAAGCATCGATTCCAAACAAAGTCTCAGTACTTGCCTTTGCTAGAATTCAGAGGAATATTTTTCTTTGAACTTTAAACTATATTATATTTTCTTCAGGTAAAAAATTGTCTTATACTGCTGTCGAAAAATTTTATTTGTGGAAATCGTTGTCAGAACACATAATCAATCTTCTAATGTACAATTAATCATTAAATTTAATGGAGGTTCGATTGAAAAACTTGAATTAATGTTTTCAAATGATTTTTGTAACAAAGGCTCGGCCAGTGTTTAAAGTTTTTTCTAGAAGAAAAAACTTATCGCGACAAAGAAAAAAAATCTCAATGTCCAACAAGGCAAATCGAGCGTGTCATAGCTGAATGATTAACAGAACGTTTCCGCGTTTTCGTGATTTTTGTCTTGGGAGTTCAACTGAACTGAAGTTAATAATAATTATTTACGTATAATTCGTTGTCTAGTTAATTACCGATCACGGTGGCGACTCGTGATTTGTGGGTTATATGCAGCATTGAGCAAGTGGTCTTTACATAGTCGGGTCAGCGCGATCATAGGTGATTCATCAAGAAAAGCTTCTACGTTTTTTAATTTTCGTGTAGAAATCAATTAGTTAGTTGTAAAAAATAATGAAGTAGTTGCTTTAAAAATGTTGCGATATTGATTTGATTTTGATTGAATGTTGTACTACCAAGAATATGGGCCATGCATGACATCAACTTAAAGAGTTTTAGCTGAAAATTATGTATTCTAAACTAAAATGACTTCGTTCATATGGCAGCTTAAGAACACCACACTAAACTTGAAATGGCTCCTAAATAAGTTCTCAATCTCGCAGAATTCAAACTTCAATGACAAAATTTAACTGAGCTATGATACATATTGCAACAACTATGAAGCGATGGAGATTTACGAAATGTTATACCAAATTTTGGGGTGCAAGACTGCAAGATTTTACCCTATCAAATACTTCAACGAGGGAAAAATATGAGTCCATTATATTAGTTTCTATAATATCCATAATAGAAACTTTCTGTATTTTTATCGTACTCCTCAGTAGTGATGTCAGACTTCAGATTCTGACTTCTTCCGAACTCATCAATTTCCCGAACAGCAATCATTCGTTGTATTAGGATATCTCTTGACTGAAATATTGGCGGTTAGTCGAAAAATTTTGAAGTAATTTACTCGTTTTTCTCATGCCAATGCTCGTGTATACTAGCCTGGAAAGATTTCTGTTAGTTTCATTGAATGTGTTTATAAATTGGCACGTCCCAGAGCTAATTGGACGAAATATCTCACTTGTTTAACATATGAGTAATGAAAACTAGCTATTATAATTTTTCTGAGGTCATAAGAATACTAACAAGAATAGTTATACAAATACAAATTGACAGTCAGCAACAGGCTCCGAGTTCGGTTGTCAATGTTCAGAGCTGCATACCGTCGTAGTTGCAAATTTTCAACAATTTGCTTTTCAAATTTTATTAACAAAACGTCCGTCGCACAGAATGGCTTTTCACGTCCAGAAATAATGCAATTGCAAACATTCATGCGTAGCGGACAAACATACTACAAAAACGAATTTGTGCTGCCTTGGAAAAACTAAAGCTATATTAATCGGGATCCGGACAGAAGATCCAAAACCAAAAGGTCCACGGACATAAGGTCCAACCGGTCCAACGGACAAAACGTCCAGCGGACAGAAGGTCCAGGACCAAAAGGTCCGACAAACATATGGTCCAGAGAATATAAGTCTATGGACAGAAGGTCCAGTTTTTTCAACAGGCAGGACATAAGGTCCAGTTTTCTGGGCAGAGGGGACGTAAGGTCCGGATTTTGAAATGCGTGTGTTACAGTCATATTAATTATTAATCCCCAACTAGTGCTCGATCCACAGCTGCGACTTTACACTAAAGATAAATTGTACCTTTCGAATTCTTTTGTCTTTTTTTAAATTGAAAATAAAATAATTTTAATTTGAAAATAAATAAATAAATATTTTATTTATTTATTTATTTTCAAATTCCTCTTCATGAAGGAAAATTAAACAGCGTGTCCCATGAAATGTAAACAAACATCTAAAATAAAAAGAAGTGAGACAAAAATTCCAGCTGTTGTTTCTTTACCCGACTGAATCAGAAGCGATTTCTGCTATTATCTTTTAAAGATGATTTCAACCAAAACGATAAGATTTTGTAGGAGGAGAAAATAATTTTATTGCACGTTTTGCCAGTGATGTGCAATGAGGCAGACATTGATGATCATCCTACCAGCTCTACTTTTTATTTCTATCAAGCTTTTTCTTTCTATCAAACTACTTTTTCTTCCTATTCGAAGCAGTTCGATTTTCAGAAAAGTTATATACCTTTCTATTTCTTTTTCTTTCTTTTTACCCATTTATTTTGAATCTGGCATACACTGCCCGTAATTTATTCGTGCTTTTGTTCTTCGTATATGGTTTACAAAATGCGTGTAAAATTACGTTTCAAAATTTTTTTAAAACAACCCTTACCCAATTTGTTAGTGTTTTCTGACGCAATGTTCATGAAGATTGAGGTAAAAACTTGCTTAGCGAAAGAGCAATAACAATTTAATAAATTCACGTATTTGTGAACAATTAAAACGGCTCTTCAAAATTCAACACGAATAATTAAAATCTATATATTAATACGTTAAGCAAAATCTTTGTACCCCTTTTTAAGCAAATTGAGCTCACAAAGCAGTGTGAAATTTGGCATAGTGAAAGTTGATATGGAAGAGTGCAGAAAGATAAAATTTATCTCTAATTTTTGTCATAAAAAATTAATAACTAATTCAGTGGTCAATTTGTTTTAATGAGAAGAGATTATGACAAATTAAAATATTTAAACACACCAAACTCTTGCCAAAATGAAAAATAAATAAAAAGTCTGAAAGCTTTTTATATGTTCAAGACTGAACTGCATCAATTATCCTTGACTTTATTCACTGGGATAGTTATCTGTGCATTAATACGTGAAGAAAAATCTTTGAACCCCTTTTTAAACTCATTGAGCCTACGGAGGAGCGTGATGTTTGTCGTAGTTAACGTTTATGTAGGTGAGGGGTGCAGAAAGATAACATTCATGTATATTACGTGTTACAAACACGTTAAATTGAATCTTAATGACAAAAAAAAAAACTTGTGGTTAAATATTGTACACACGACGCCACCAATATTAACAGAATCGCCCACTCAGCGAGGAATCCTTAATTGCGGCATAATAAACACCAATCCTGTATTCTCTACCTCCGTAATACTATAGTGATAACACTAAATGCTTGACTTGCTGTAATTTTTAACATAGAGAGGAAAGGCAGTCAAAAATCACCAAACTATGTTGCCTTCCATAAAAAATAAAAAGTTAAAAAATATATCGAAATAAATGCAGAGTGGATGATTTTCAATTGATTTATCCTTCCCCCCGACCCCGCAGGGAAATCCACTGCAAGAGGGAGTTTATGCAGATAATTAATTTTAAAAAAATCTTTAAAGTAAAAAAACAAAATGCCGGTTATTTATGTATGTTACTGCTCAACACATATGAGTCTGTAGTCAAACAGTCGCACAGAGTAGAGATTTTACGAGAAAAAAAAAATAACGTCTGCACAGATGTTTTGAGTTATTGAAATCATTTTCAGACAAAGTTCAATGGACTATATATTTACTTTTTTTAACCACACGTTTTTTTTAGTAAAAAATTTATGTAAAAAAGTACGAAACACGTATTCTTTACCTCATTCTTCATCTTTTGTGTTAATATTTTATTGAAATTTTATATAATTTAAAAATATACGAAAATTAACTATGCGGCCTAGGCGAAGCCAGGCCAATACAGTAATAAAAAACAAGAAAATGCCAAAGAAGTGTGTGATTATTTTTTTAATTGTGTCGTCCGTATTTTTTGAAAAACGCAAAAATTAATGTATAATGACGCATTTGTACACGGTGGCAACTGACATAATTGAACCAAAGTCAAGAAAAAAAATACATGCGAATATTATGTAGATATACTCATTGACAAAAAAAAAAACTCAATAACGTTCTAACTTAAAAATTCAATGGATTAAGGTCGAATTTCGACCACAGGACGATCACAAGTAATAATAAAATTACGAAGTTAACAACAAGCAGTGCCGGAGCTACCATTAAGGTAAACTAGGCAGTTGCCTAGGGCGCAAACCTTGAGGGGGCACAAAAATCCAACCACCTTTTTAAAGCAACTCGGTTGTTAATTATATAATTTTAAAAAATATAAAGATGTGATTCAGTATGTGTAGTTGATCACTCCCTTCCCGTGACAAATCTTTCAAACATTCAAGCTCCAAAGGCATGTATATGCCTTCTTTCTCTATAATTACTTAGAATTATGCCCCCTCCCACCCTCAGGGTGAAGGGGTCATTGTTAAAATTCTCTAATTTCCAATGGATCTAGGGACACAAAATCAGCACCGGGAGGCAAGTGGTAAGCGTTCCTTCTCGAAATTGAAACTTATAAAAAAATACTTATAGACTCGTGGACTAGAGGCGAAGCTAGGCGGGGGCAAGGAGGGACAGTTGTCCCCTGGCGCAGCGTCAAGTGGCGCCAAATTAATGTTAATTTATTTTATTTTTAAATGCGAAAAGAAATTTTTTTGAACTGAAGATCTGCAAATCTTATCGGGAATGACCAATGCAGCACAGGCGTGCATGGGAAATCAGACAAATAATTTTGCGAAGAGAAAGTGTCCCCATTTTTCCCTTAGAAGTGAATGGTTGCTAATAAAAATGAAAGTTAAAATGGCTGCTTTTTAGAACTATTTATCATTTAGGAAGCATAAAAGTTTTTTAGATTCCTTTAGCCGCCCCTAGGCCCCCATGGGCACAGGGGGCGCAAAATATTCAGTTGTCCCCGGGCGCTGAGAACCCTATACGCCTCTGTCGTGGACTTAGCAACAATTTTCATTGAGTGATGAAACTAGTAGAAAATTTTGCAAGGATGAAAGCCAGAAAAATTAAATTTTAATTTTGGAATCGTGTGAATTTTGAGGAAAGTTTAATTATTATAGAATAGTAATGATTTCTTGATTGCTATTGTTTCTTAATTTATTAGCAAGGAAAATGAAATTTTAAATTTGGGATAAATGCGTGAATTTTGAAGAATGTTTAATTAATATACAAAATACTAATTATTTGTTTATTACTGTTTTTTTAATTAAAAAATTATAATTTCGTAAGCAAGGGGCGCACCAATCAACTTTGCCCAGGGCGCAAAATTACCTTGCGCCGGCACTGACAACAAGTTAGCAATGCTTTAAATTTTAATTGATGTTTCATGTTTCCCTTTATGTATCAAACATTTTCTCCTAATTTTATGAGCATCAACATTTTATAAATTGTATAAAAAATGTTAATATTGTTCAAAATGAAAAATAATTAAAACGCATTTGTAAGCAGTGAAAATGAAATTACATCATCGATTATTTTCTGTTGGTAACTTTCCATAATTTTGAAAATCTTTTCTTACGTTACTGTAAAGTTTTAATGCATAGTTGATTCTGCTTCAAATCAAATTTGCATTAAAACTTTCAAATACTTACTCAGTAGCACCTAATCCATCTGGGTTAGAAGTTTTAACTTCTCATCCCATCATGCCTTTTTTTAGATTTTTATTTCGCCATCTTAATTGTATTGAATTATTCCATTCAAGCTGACATTCTTTCCAGCACTTCCAGGACAACAAATCGGAATGCAGTCATTCAAAACTCACTAAAGCGGAACATCTCATTCCGCTTCCTGCTATAAATGATACTGTTAATCTTCAGTTATCATCGTGTGTGTCTTTGGTGTTTGCCGGAAGATCTGAGTCGTTTCATTCGCTGAAAGGAATAGGTATCAATTTAATCCGCATGGAGATGCGGAAAATAATATAAAAACATTGAATTGTATTTTCTAATCGCAATCATACATCTATTTTTAATCTGAAAAATCGAAAATCTAGACAAAGAGGACGATTTAGCTACATTCAATAGCGTACCGAGAAACACAAGTTTTTCTCTTTTTTTTTTGGGGGGGGGGGGAGGGGCATAATGGTAGTTACTTATAAGAAAGAGCGGATTAAGAAGTTTGTTTGCCCCTGGCGATAAAATAAACGGGGGGGAGGCACTTATCTTATTGGGTGAGTAGTAACTTTTGAAGTTACAGTTAGGAAGACTAAAATTTAATTTCAAAAAGTAATATATAAAGCTAAATATTTTCGGACCTAAAACGTTTCGAAAACTTCCAAGAATTTTCAAGAATAAATTCACTGTTGTATTGAAAAATGACATTTCTGACCTTAGTTAAGCTATGTTGTAAATATTGCATAGAATAATCTGTCGCGGGGCCCTCCTATAGAACTACCTGCAATGAAACAGCGGGCGAAAAAGGGAAATTTGAAGTAAGGAGGGGCCCCAAATGAGTTCGGGGACCTTGGCGGCCTCCCACCGTTTAATCTGCCTCTGGTTATAAAGACTTAATTCGTATGAGTTACGTAATGTTTTTGATGAAACGAAACGAGCAAAAAAGAGTTATCATTCGAAAGGCTAAAACCATCCCATGAATGGAGTTGAAAATCCTTACATCCGACGCATTGTTAAGCTTGTGCTAAGTGTAAAGCCATCAAAATTCACATTTTGATCGAAATTCAACTGAAGAAAAATACTAGTACGTTGTGACTATTGATCACAAAAAAAAAAAAAAAAAAAGAAATCTTCTTCTATGTCTTTCATGTGAAAACTGTCTTTTAATTCTAAAAGGGCACCGCTTCATAAGAGCGACTGGCGCCAAAACGTAATCAGCGGTTGTTCTTATTGAGGAATATTTGTACACCAAATTTCGTTTGAATCATTTCATCATTTTTTGAGATATAAGCTTAGGGTGGGGGAAGCATTCGATTTTGTAATCGTCTCACCCGCCCTTAAACGATTATTGCCAAAAACGAATGCAGCATCTGTTTCCGTAGATTCACCTGTATATCAGTCCCCCCCCCCCCCCTGCTCCTATTCATTTTTTCTAGAGATATAAGCTTAGGGGAAAAACCACTTCGACTGCATTATTGCGTGAACCCCTTTGGAGCGATTGGTGCGAAAAACGAATATGAAACTGTACCCACTGCAAGCTTGGCGATAAAAAACATTCGACTACTACACTCTTTTTGGAGCGAGTGGCACAAATTCAATTAGTACTTATTCTCATCAAGTACCCCCTCTCCCCCCGTATACCAATTTTTGTTTTCCTTTTGAGAAATAGCAGTCCCGCGGAACGAGAGAAACGTTCAGTTACTCCGTCTTCTGGAAGGGATTCACTCTAAAAACTCTTCAGCATATCACTTCCCATCAGGCAAGGTCGTATACAGAGGGACTGCCCACGGGTCCGCTCCATAAATTCCTCCCCGAAACTTTCCTTATCGTAGTGAGTGGAAAGACATGCTCCCCCCCCCCCCCCCCCCCGCCCCAGAAAAAGATTTATCGATACTTTCTTTATCATTGTGTAGAAAGACACGCTCCCACCGAAAAAAAATTCTCAGAAAGAAAGCCATCAGCAGGGCCGGATTACCAAATAGGCAAATTAGGCAACTGCCTAGGGGCCCTACGGCTCTCAGGGCCCCAAGAAATTCTACAGTTAAAATGCGAAAAAGTAAAGGAAATGAAAAAAAATCCAGTTTCATTTTCAACCAAACAATTTCAGAAAGACCAACCCTCAAAAGTAAAATCTACATAATCCTGTATCCCACCTCGAAAAAAGGCAATCTGAAGAATTTATTGTTTTCCAACATCAGGCTCCAAAAAAAAAAAAAAAAAAAACGTGGGTTCATTTCCCCGCTGGCTGCTATTTCCCTTTTCTTTCGTAAAATGATGGATCGCTCCTTACCCTTGGTGACAGTCAACATTAGAGGAGTTATTAACAGTACCATATAGAACAATTGACCACATAAATGGTCATGCTGTTTAAATTAGAAGACTCCGTATTCATGTGTACACTATCTCTGTCTGCCCAGAGGATCCCCTAAGATACGGTTCTTTAGATATTATATATTCCGTGAAACACCAGACTGACCCCAGTTCAATCCGGTATCTGGACATAAGGTCCAGAACCAAAACTGAAAAACTAGAGTCAAGATGAAAAAAGACATTGCGTCTGCTTTCAATAAGAAATCTCCTTCAAGTGAGGAATTTATAACAGAATAACAATTTATGCGCAGAACTGATAAAAGGTACATTCCTTTTGTTTTCCCACTTTTAACTCTTGCGATAATGTTTAAATAAGCTATTTTTTAGAAGTTAATTTTGATCGTTTCAAATTAAAATCATCAAGGGGAATAAAATTATGTATCTTTTCAATATGAAGTCTAAACAGTGACCAGTGACAGATTTTGAGGAGGGAGAGGAGACAGGCAGAACGCTCTACACCCAAAGGGGGCAAAAACAAATTATTCCATTCAGTAATTTTTAACAATTTTCTTGACATCAGAAAGGAATTTTTAAAACTATTGTGTAAAAAAAACAAAACAAAATGAAATATATTTGAATAAAATCACTTTTTTCACACAATCAAAGCCACTAAAGTAAACAATGACCCCTAATTCAGCCTTCGGGCAAAAATTTCACGAAAGAGTTCGTCAAGATTTTAATAAAGTTGAACTGAATCCTGTTTCCTCAGAACTCTTCTTTCCTCGAGACTATAGAAGACTGACTATGTATACTACTAAGCGTTTTAAATTTGGAAAAATAATCTAAATCTGAAAGTCCATTTGCTAAAGTAGTTCTGGGATTATAATCCTAATGAAAATATATTTCGAATTAAAACGGTCGTTTTTAGGGCATTTAGTGAAATTATTTGTGCGGTTTAAGGTTTAATTAGCTTAAAACATTTAAAAAATAGATACGTTTTCATGCAAAATAAATTAGTAGTACATAATTTTTTTGTACTTGCGGATTAATTCGGTTTTAAGGAACTCTAAAAACCAAAAACACTCTTCTGACAACTTTATCACGAAGAATTTTATGAGGGAGAACCACTTTTTACACCACTGTGTTGTTTTAATTTTTTATTAGCTATAAATATAATTATAAAAAATTCAATGAGTTAGCTATAATGGCTATAAAAATACTATTATACACATTATTCAATAACTATGCAATATTTTTTACATAAAATAATGAATCATAAGAATATTAATTAGTTATTATCATTATTCAACTTATAATGTGAAGCAGCTAGTACTATGCAATTTTCAGTCAAAAAAAAATAAATCTAAAATTCGTACAATCAATACTTAAATTTAGTTTCTGAATTTTTGATGTATTAATCTAAACATTTATGCTCAGTTAAGGAATCAACAGTAAAAAAAATAATTATTTAGAAATTAATTTGCTTTTCTGATGAGTCAAGGGCTAGAACACTATTGCCAAGAAAATTAATTTTTTTTTTTTTTTGCTAACTTTATTTTTATTTATACAGTCTTATTGGTGATTTTTTTTCTAAGGATTTCAGTTCTGTAGCAATTTTTATGTATCTCTCCCTGCAACTCGTGGCAGAGGTTAACATCAGTCTAATACTAATAAAAGTCGCCTTTGTATAAAAAATCCCACAATTTCCAACGAAAAGAAGTCACAAATGTGATTATAAATGGATGAACCGATTTTTTTTTAATCAAAGAAGTTTTGTCGTTCAACTTATGTCCCGAATGAACAGTTTTGTTCGATTCTTAAAAAAAAACTTTTTAAACATTCTTAACATTTAACTTTTGGAAAGAGAGAATGAAAATCCTAGTTCGGCGCTCCGATTTAAGCATTGATCGGCTATTTTCAAGGCCGTATCCAGAGGGAGGCCCTAAGTAAAAGTAATTATAAAAAATATTTTATAATTACTTATATATACGCATCTCATAAAGCTAAGGGCCGGGGGCCCGCTGCTCCCTCCCCCCAAAATGTTCAAAAGATAGCAAAGATATATATAAAAAAGTAATTTTAAATGTGTAATTTTTAAAAATCCTTAAAATTTTCCAGAAATTTGCTAAATATTTGGTTAAGTCAATTTTTTATTAAGTGCAAAGCACATATCTATTTTTTTCCCTAAGAAAACTAAACACAAATGCATATGATTTTACTTCCTCTTTCTGAAGGATTGTGATTTGAAGGTGTGTGTGTACCAAAGGTATACGCATCTCATAAAGCGGACTTTTTGTCTGCTTATTATAACCAACCCCCGTACCACCTTGGGGGATTTTTACAGCAAAGACAATAATACGAATACAAAATACGAATACAATACGGCTCCTTTCAATCACTCCAAAGGGTTTTCTTTTCTTCATGAAGTCTTTTTTGACCCAAAGGCAGCAATTTGGGAATACAATCGCACAAGTTTCGTAGAAAATATTATCTACTGCTGTGATAGAGGTGTTATCAGCACTGGGGTCTGAAAATGAAGCAACTAGCAAAACTAGCAAACTTACTAGCAAACAATTGTCCTAATGGGTTAAAGCCCTCATGCCAGGAAGGGATGTTCATCAAGAAACTTAGAAAAGAGCTATTTATTTATTTATGATTTCCTGTCCAAACCTCCATTTTGTTGAATCTTTGTAAAATCTTTGTAGATGGGCCGATTGGAAAATTGATGAACTGTTTTTGTATTGCATTCTGATTTACAGATGTTCTCTCATCTCTTATATTTTAAATGTTTTTTTTTTCTCTTATAGTCCATCACTGATTGCATTAGGACTCTGGAAACCATTCGTTCAACATTTGCAATCTCACTGCTACGGTTTAATGCTATATTTTAATTTACAATCAAAGTATTATTTATTTTTTAGCTAAATTTTTAATTATTTTCGATACATAACACTGTTTGGACTCCAGCGATGGACACGTTCGTCATCCAAAAAGAAAATTTGATTCAGACGCTTCCACTTCTGAGGTATGTTTTGCTATAAATTTAGCAAACATTTTTTTAGAGATTTATTGTGGGGATGAGCATTTTTGTATGGGAATTTGGATTTGTTTCTCTAAAATTCCACAATTTCACAGTTTCAATAGTATGAATAACTGGGCATAAAAGATTGCTTAGCGCTAAATATTGAATTTTCTATAGCGTTTGAAATAAAACATAAATTAATCGATCTAGTAATGAATGTTTAATGTTTTTGTGAATTAAGGCAGTATCCAGAGGGCAAGGGGAACCCTCAGGCCTGACTCCCCCCCCCCCCGAAATCTTTTTCAATATATCATATATTCCTCCCTGAAACTATCCCTTAACCTCCCCCCGAGAAAAATTTCTGGATACGGACTTGCAGGGACGGACTGGGACCCCTAAAAGGGCGGTGGACCAACTAACCAAAAGGGCGGTGGACCAACTAACCAAAAGCTCGGCAACCAAAGGGCACACACACACATATATAGGATGGTATCTGCGAGACAAATGAGGTTCTAATGCCTCCTTTCGAAAATTTGAACTCCTAATATCAGTCAATCAGTCATAACTTCATGGAATAACTTGGCTTGTTTTGCATGAAATGCTTATGATGCAGTCATATTTGAAATTTTGTTTTAACTGGAAAACAGGGGTGAATATTCTAGTCTAGGCTTAACTGATTGGATGAATACATAATTTGTAATAAACAGATAAGTTAAATACAAGAATAATTTTAATATTATATTAAAATACAAGGTTGTTCTTACTTTTTATGTTTGTTCGTTTCTTTTTTTCCTTTCCTTTTTTTAAATAGGTGGAAATAAAATGATTATTAATTAATACAAGAACAAAGGAATCTACAACGAAAAGAAAAATTCATTACTGCACTTTTGTATAATATTTTTCGTTTATTTTCCTTAAATATTTCTACGCCAGTTAAATGTTATTCTTTAGGCACATGGAGAGAGGCACCACATTTATCATCATTGAGAAAACGAAAATTTAGCAATTTTGTTCAAAGAATCAGGCACCTTAATAAAATACTTAATCTGAGTTATTTCTTGTTTTTTCAGAATTTTAACAATAATTGATTTAATAAGTAATTTTTCGCTGGATTTTCAAGGGAAAATTATTTACATAAGAGTGCTTTGTACATAGGAGTATAGCGTAAATCAAAACATACACCGTTTCGAAGAAACCAATTCTAAATAATAATAATTCAAAATTGCTACTTTGTACTGCATATTATTTTCTATATTTCTTATATATTAGCAATGTTCTCATATCAAATCATTATTATTATTCAGAAACACTATTCAAAAGAATAACACTAACAATTAGTTTAAATTTAACGGTGACAGACTTTGCACAGTGTCACTGAAATGTTATATTTGAATCTAATGTAAAAATAACATCTATAATTTGATACTTTTAGTTATTGTTTGTAAAGGATTTAAAATATAAAACAAGCTATGTATGTGCAGTTAATATTTTGATGTAATCTAAAAGTAGGAGTAAGAGTAAAACTAATCTAATTAGATAATTGTCCCGCAGTTCCCACATGCTATGCTCGCACACTGGAGCCGCTTGCTCCTCGGAACCGGTTTTTTGCCTCTGAGAGGCATGCCTCCCCAACTTCGGCTGGAGCTTTCTTTTTCGGCTGGGTCGCGTGCATGCAGGAAGCAAAAGACGGGCGCTGAGAAAAATGAGGCGCGATCTCAGATTTTAACCTACGTTTCGCACAAATTAATGAAAACTATCTTGTTTTATACGATTACAGATAATCATCGTATTCTAACAAGAATGAAATACAACTTTTAGCTGAAAGTGAATATACATTAGTTTATCAAAGACCCTCTTTTTAGATTTTGATAACCAAACTTTTACTATCATAAAATGGTGCATTCACGTGCACCGTTCTCATTAGCTAAATTTTCCCCCTTCTAAAATATCTATGTGTCCCCAATGATTTTATTTTTATACTAATAATTAATAAGAAAGTAAAGTTGACTAGAATACACTATAAAAACGAAGTAATGACAGCTGATGTAATGAAGAATATGCAGATTCAACGTCAGTGGCTATTTCTTTTGGACAAGATAGTTTATAAGGAATAAAACTTTTCAATATAACAGCAATAACTGTTCAAAAAAAGTGGATTATATTTTTCATCACTCGAAGACTACATTTTTATTTCTTCTTTTAATGTACATCCTTTTTGAAAATGAATTTCCAAAAGCAAAATCAGTAAATTTGTAAAAATACTTTCTGCTTTCAAAAAGACATTTTAAATAATAACCTTTGACCATGAAGCTCTTGAAAATAATAACAGCAATAATCTTAACATATGAGTCCAAAAATTTCATAGGTCAAGAAATCATTTTTTTTTTTTTCCACATTTTGCGAAATTATACTTCACTTAATTAAAAGAAACAAGTTTGCATAGTTAAGTTTAAAATGTTTTGAATTAAATATCTTACAATTCATAGTAAAAAGTTGATTCGGAGCATAAATAAAGAGATGTAACACTTGCTATACCATAATACAGCCTGAACAAAGAAAATTAAATGAAATTATAGTTGCAGCGTCAAATTTTGCTTGAGTGAATTAAATTAGGAAGCTCAAAATGTTTTTGATTTAAATCCACCTTATTTGGTAAGTGCCAAAATACCAGATAATTATAAGCTCCTTTTTTACTAAAGGGATCCATTTCATTCTAACATGCATGCAATTTTTTGTGAAACACATTTTATTTGTCAATGTTGATTCTGAGATGTTTTAAGATAATTACAGATCAAGATTATGAGCTCAATATGGATTTTAAATGTTTAACTTCAAGGCATTATGAGAGGAATCCATTTAATTTCTCTTTGTTGTGTGCTTGGTGAAATTTCAAATCATTTTTAAAAAATACGCATGAAAATAAAAAAATCATATTTTAGTTTCATTTTTAAATTTTTAATGACATTTGCAGCATAACAGACAGAGTGCCAGCATGATGAATATCAAGGTTGGTATTTCTGTAGGGACGGTGGCAAAAACTGGGAAAAAACAGGACAAGAATGGTTTTAAAAAATGGCAAAAATAGGTATTGTACTTAAGTAATCTGGAGTAAGGTTTAAAAATTGATAAGGAGCTAAATAAATTATCTTTTGTAAATTAATGAATGCCTTGAAAAATTAATAAATGATATTAAAACAACTATTTAGTGAAAATCAAAGTTACAAATTCAGAAAGTAGTTGAAATTAACTGAAAATTATACAAACTATTATGTCTTATGAGACAACTTGATATATTTTCTTACTTTCGCTTTTGGGGGGAAAAACACATAGTTACTGTCATTTTTTGTGTGTTTACTTTTCAAATCCTCAAATTCACCGATGGTATTATGAAATGCCTTCATCAAAAGAGTTATGAAAGTAAAATGACCTACCCAACTCCAAGAAATTGGACTCCCCATTTTGAAATTGTTCAGTAGAAAGTGGAAAAGTAACTCGACGAAAACAAAATGAACAGATCCTTTAATTTTCTATTTATTTACTATAAATTTTGTATATACAGTAAAACCCGTGTAAAGTTGACCATTTGTGATGCAGCATTTTATTTTTTCTTACACTATGCATGTATTTTCTTACACTATATTCATTTGTAACTAATTGAAATATAGCTTCATGTATTAATGTTACTTTAGAATAGTAATGAGCTGTCTTTTTTTCATAATTATCTAAAATATTATAGAAATTTAAAGAATAAAAGAGTGCTCACAATAGTTTTCCCATTAGGTTAACTTACAAAGAGGTGTAGGCAAACTTTATATTGATGTTTCATCCATCATCACAGATACTGGTCTAACATCAAAGCCGTATCCAGAGGCCCCCCCCCCCCCGAAATCCCGAACATTTTCGCAATGTAGCATATGTTCCTCCCTGAAACTTTCCTCAACACTAGTGTTTCAAAGTCAGGCCCTTCCCCCCCCCCCCCCCCCGAAAAAAAATTCTGGCTACGGCCTTGTTCTAACATTATCGCATGAAAAATATCCTGGAAAAGTTATTTAAGTTTTTTTAATCTTTGAAAAGTAAACCTATAAATTTAGTACTAATTAGGCGGTCAACTTACAAAGGGTTTTTTATAATGCTCCCACCCAAATTTGGCATACATAAGTGGTCAACATAGACAGGGGGTCAAGTTACAAAGGTTTCCCTACATTATAAAATATAGGGCTAATTCCGTTCCTGACAAAGGTGGTCAACTTTACAGGTTTTACTGTAGTTTCATTTTTAATTTTGTAAATTTGAGTATATTGACCATAAAATGCATATTTCTAATGCTATAATGCATAAGTTATACTCATTTAACTTAGTGTTCAAATTAAATATGAACAGCATTTGTTTGAAACTAAATGTTTTATCTGACGCTTCAGTTCCCGTTTTACCTGGAAAAAAAAATTAAACGGATATGTGAATCCTATTTTTGCCGGGACGGTTTTGACCAGGTTTTGTCTGCCTACGGCAAAAACTTGTCAACCCTGATAAAAACTCTTTAACAGATTGAATTTAATCTTTTTAAATTCATGCTTTTACTTAGGACTTCTTTGAAACACTAACCCTTAATCTCATAAAGAGTAGCATATATGCTATTTTACGAGAATAAACGTTAATCAGTATCAATATTTTTCAATAGAAAATAAAATGCTTATAATAAAATAACAACTATCGTTAAATAATATTAACATGTACGGTATAACATAACACTTTGTTTCCAAATATGTATTTTTCATTTGAGTGATAAATCAGCTTTGTAATCTGGTTCTGATAGCCATTCGTTCGGTTTTGCTCATTTCACGCGCTTTCCGCTTACCCGCCACACTCAATGCGCATGCGCAGAGGGAGCTCTGGGGATGTTCAGTGTGCGGCGAAAATTCTCGATGCCTTCGACGGGCCGATGGAAGCAAGGAGGTGGGTGAACGCTGTGAACGCAGGGGTCTTTTTGCCTCCTCAGTGTGCGGCCTGCCAGGAGACCTCTCAAGGGGCGGAAATCGGACTCCTGCCTACAAGGACCCCGTTAGACTCAAGAGCAGCGTACCCATTCTTCCTCGCCACGTGCGAGGACACGACAACAACAAAATATTAGTTTTTTTTCCCAACATTTTAAAGTTCCTGTGGCAACAGTTTATTTGGAGTAATGGTTAAGACAGTTTCAATGAATAAACAAATGTTTAGCATATTAGTTGCGTATATGACACGTTAAAAATTATGTGTTAATAAATATAATCATATCGATTGATTCTTGTGAAATATAAAATTTATAATTTATTTTTAAAAAAAATAATAATATTTCAATCAAATTTAAATGTTTGATAAGAATCATGATTTTTTAAAAATGATTTACATTACTGATTTAAAGCACTTGATTTAAATCACCGATTTAAAACATTTGATTTAAATCAACGATTTAAAACTAACTGACTCATTGGCATTGCAGCCCATGTTGTACCATGGCCTCCCTAACAATTTTCCTCGAAAGCCCTCTGTTTTTCCCTTTTTCATTTCAGTTTCGGATGTTTAGATTTTTAAGGTATTTCTCCACCTCGTCTACCCATCTTTTAACCTGCCTTCCTCTTTTCCTCTGGCCCTGGCATTGTCCCTTGAAAATCTTCTTAGTGCCTCTATTTTCCTCCATTCTGTCAAGGTGTCCCAGCCATTGTACCGATTTAAAACACTCGATTTACATCACCGAACCCTATAATTCTAATTGTATGAAATTAATATATTATAAATATTTATATTAACTTTACTTTTAAGATAGTTGCGATAAAAAAAATACGTGTTATTTTTTGTTTATCAATATAAATAAATAAATAAAAATCGAAGCAATAGTTAAATTATATTAAAATTAGATACAGAATCTTAAAATAAAAATAAACTAAAATCAGATTTGAACTGAGTCAAATTAGTCTAGTTTGGAGAGAAATCCAGAATTTGAAAGAAAAAAAAAACAAATAAAGTTCAAAATAAAGTACCGGATCATATTTCCACCTAATAGAAAAGTGTAGAAACGCCTTATCAACCCCACTGTATCCCTACTTATGCATTTAAATCTCTCTACATTAAATATTTTTTATTAGTTATTACCAATGAAGTGTCGTGCCACTTGTTTATTGAAATTTAGGACATAACTTTTTGAAAAATAAATGAATTTGTTTCTACTGTAGTAACTGCATCATTGTGTTTTATTTTAACTGAACATCGCCCATATGCCTTTTTAAATTTGAATATAGATGTTACGTTCGCGTCTGTCTACCCTGTGTACGTGCTTCCCCCCCTCCCTCCACCCCTGGCCCCGCCTCCGCCCAACATCACAAAATAAAACATGTTATAAGGCAGGAAATGGGGTCGACAAAATTTCATTCACGTTTTTCAATGTTACTTACAAGCAATGATTCCCAAACTGTGCGCCGAGGATCTGAGAAATCTTCAGAGGGCGCCACGAAATTTTGCGAAAAACTTAAAATAATGAGAAGTTTGTTCATTATGAAGCTTTAGCAATACTTCACAGTGCCCTATAATAAAAACAAGGGCTATGCAATGCAGGCACACTAGTTTTAATAATTTTCATACGTTACTTATGACTAGTAGAGGTGCTCGCATTTTCAGAGCGTTCGTGTACCCCCCCCCCCCCTAAAAAACTACGGAGCCCCTCAAAATCGACAACCCAACAAATTGGCAAGAACGTCGACCTCCCTAGCAAAAAAATCTCAATGGCGCAGTCTGCGCCATGACCTCCCCCCCCCCCCCCCCTCCCGGTGAGCACCCCTATGACTAGTCAAACTTTTACTTAGGGAAGGGACTCCATATTCCAAAACGGGCGCCTCTACTCAATGTGTTCGCGGATCCTCATAGAACTATATACCATAATACTTATCTCCGTGCGGTGGCCGGAGTAGAATAGTGCCGATGTAGCTATGCATGTCGTAAGAGGCGACTAAAATAGTACTATCCGATTCGGGTGACGTAAGGCTTGCTTTGTAGCATGACTATGGCCCCGGATCGGTAAAGCAGGTTGGCAAAGCTCTGCCAGCCCAGCCCTTTATGGCCGGTGCTGGTTGTCAGTTTGTCAGAGAGTTTGTGGGAAGTGCGAAGGAGGACAGCGTCACGGTCGCACCCCCTCATACCTTAGACCATATAGTATCTAGACGAGCCCTTCTATTCACTCGCCATTGTTAGTTCCTAAGCAGGAATAGTGGGGACCAGTTTGACTGACAGGGGTCGGAGATCAAAGCTTTTCGCCGTCCTATACCACGTGGGTGAGTCTTCTCAATTTCTGAACTTGCTTCTGATCTGTAAAAGAGCTGAGATTGCTTTCAGGCAAACGATCAAGACCCATTCTGTGCACAAAAGCACTAACCTGATTTATTAAACATAATAGCAATATTAACAATGAAAAGCGTAAATTTTAATTTTATTTTTAAATTTTTGGAGTATCGTATTCTTGATTATGAAGAACAAGAAAGTCATATATATAAATTAACTAAAGCAATTGTTGAGAAATACTTTAAAATATGACTACACCATTTCTAAAATAATATCAAAGAATACCAAAAATGCGTAACAAATACACAAAATTAATTTTATTTAAAAATCAAGAGCAATTTTCAATAGAAATTAAACTATTTTTTCCAGTAGTTAAATTCCATTCTGCTTTATTAATAATGCCCGCCCCCTAAATAATAAATGCAACGTTGAAATTAACATTTCAATAATATTAAATCTTAAAAGACATGAACGATGCTTGAAATATACTCGCAGAAAGGCCGAACGTTCGTTGCATCACCAAGTATACATATGTCTGTGTTCGCTCCAGTTTATTTTTTATTCTCTACTTTTAATAATGTAAGTAAAATTGTTAAATTTTCAGAATTATGTTTAAAATGCATTTCATGCTTCCCCCTTACCAATATATTACATATATATTGTATTTCTGACTGTATTGCACAACACTTAGATAATAAATTAATTTATTCCGTTTGTTTGCAATCTTAGAACAAACTTCCTCTGTAATTCATTAAAAAAACAATCGCATTTTAATTAACGGTACAATGGGACCGTCCATAAATGATATCACGCTTTTTTCCCAGTTATTTGACTCCCTCCCCCCTTTGTCACAAAGTGTCACACTTCAACATACCCCCTCCCCAACCCTTGTCACAATTTCACGAACCCCCCTCCCCCTCGAAGCGTGACATCATTTATGAATGATCCCAATCCGATGTTTTCAGTCCTACAGGCTAATGTCACATGACTATTAATTTTAGATTTACGAACTGTATCGGAGCAACATTAAAGTTTTAACTGACAATTTTCTAAAGAAAATAATTTTTTGAACTTAAAAAATTTAAAAAACTATTTTCAAAACTAAAATTTTTTCTTCATGCTGTTGCTTTCTTTAAATTTATTTCAGATTTTGAAAAGAAAAACAGCTTAAACGCTTTTGTTTTTCCTTCCTTATTTTTCAATGAACTGAAAAAGAAAAGAATAGGTATATTTGATGTTTGGCTTATTAACGTAATATTACAAATGTTTTTACTTTTCGCATTGATATCTCAAGGGCAAGACATAATTGAGGTTGAAGTCAGTTAAAAACCTTGTAAAAGCAATACGAATTGTATTCATTGCAAAGAGCTTTACTGTATGACATTAAGTTTCACAAAAGGGGGCAAGAAACTAACTCCTACTCTCAATGAGCTCAATATATAAGATCATTTTCAAATCACTATTACTAATTAATTATTGATAATACCAATAAAAAAACACTTGTCCATTAATCTATGAACTGTTTCCTTGCGTGTGATAGAAAGTAATTGTGCTAAAATGTGTCTGTCATACAATAAGAAATTAAAATAAATCACTCTTCAAATCTCTACGAGAATTAACATGGCACGACGAAGCCCTCTCTCACCGAAGGACTCCGTCACCTGTTTTCCGGGGAAAGACTCCTGCTTACCGACCACGCCCCCAGACCTTGTCTATCTAGTTTATGGTCTAAGCCTCATACTGGGGGGTAGTCTGAGATAACCGAAAAGGTTCAGTGAGTATGGCCGTGGTCAGCATTGATTACCATAACACTTATATTCTCGACTGTCCCCGCATCCCTTCCCCGAGCCTTACCAAAACGTATCCCTGAAGCTATACGTCCTAAAGCCTTCACAAATGTGGTTTTGCGTGGGAAAGTCGTTTGCCTTTCTTTTAAATCAAGATTTTTGTAGTCACGGATTAAAAGCAAGGAATTTCATTTTATTTCTCTTACTGTAAATTATTAGGGTGAAAATGGCGCAAAGATTTTTTTTTTTTTTTTTTTGTGGAGGCGTCTAGATAAAAGGGCGCACCGGGACATGTCCCGGTGGGCCAGTCCGTCCCTGCGGACTTGGCTATTTTGCTAACGTGTAAAACCAATAAATAGAATTATTTATTTGTATAAACAGTTGAAAACTCTAAAATTGAGTTATACTGAATATGTTACGTCGGTGATTAGTCGGCGGGTCCTGTGGCAGGCAAAGTCTCCTAGGAAGGCAATTTCAGGGGGCAGCAAATTGTGCAAAATTTAAAAATTTTAATTTAAAAAAGTCAAGGTAACCCCTTGTAAATGTGAAATATAAACAATTTTAAAAAGTCAAGGTAACCCCTTGTAAATGTGAAATATAAACAATTTTAAAAAGTCAAGGTAACCCCTTGTAAATGTGAAATATAAACCATACAATGCTCAAACAATACAATAGTTTTTCTTTTACAAATTTTAAAGCATCATTTTGGGAAGGATGATATAAAATTTGTAAAAAAAAGAGAGCTAGATGTCTTGTAAGCATCGTTTTAGAAGGCCGACACGTGGCTCCTCGATATGGGCTTTAGTAGGAAGGTGGGGGACTGATACAGGAATTGCTCCCTGGGATTTAATAAAAAATGTTAACTTCGTTCTGCATTTTTATGAGTATTTTTCTGAATAAAAACGTTTAAATTTTGAAAAGCTTTTGATTTTCCTAATATTTTTGCAGTCCCGAATGCCTCTCCTAAGACCTCAAAATGCACAGGTTTGCATATAGTTTTCAAAATTTTCCTGGAGGAGAATCCCCCGGACCCCCTTCACTACGATCTCATATCTCCAGCTAAGGGGATCCTTCATATGGCTCTACCCTTCTAAATGTTGGGCTAAAAGGGCCATGCCGTGGGACACATTAACGTAAATTTTATGAATTTATTAGTGAAAAATCCTCAAAAAAAATAAATAAATAAAATAAAATAAAGAAAGAAAGAAAAAGGCCAGCACATAATAGTTTATGAAATATATGAACAATAATTGGCTGGATGGTGGATGGATGAGGAGGGGGAAGCGAATTAAGACACAGGAATGCTTAACTGAACCTTCAACGTTGTGTACCAGAAATAGTAATTCAGATAGTGACCGCGGCACATTATCTGTTACAAAATATTCTTTGTTTTTTATTCTCTTTAATTACCTTTTTCAAAGAATTCGTAGTTTCCTGTTTTTAGTTCACTCCGGAAAAATGATTTTCAGAAGATCCTTATATATTTTCGGGCAACATTTTTTACAGTGAGTAATATTTTTAAAGGGTTAAACTTTGAAGATATTTTAAACACTTTTGAGACAAGTCAATGTTTCAATTGCTTCTAAAATTAATTATAAATGCTCTTATGGCATTAAGTATAACTTTATATTCTTTCGAACAGAATATTTTTATGTTCATTTTTAGTGAAATGTTTCAAAATTTTAAGTTAAATTAAATATTTTATCATATTTTAGTGTTATGTGCTTAATTTTTAAAGATCTGTGTTAATGATAGCGAATTTTAATGAATTAAAATTACTTAATTGTTCTGTGAAACCCTATTTAAAAAGGGTCCCCAAGCAGATTAAATACAACATTATTTGATGTAACATGTAGTACTAAAACCTAAGTGAATGCGTGTACTTTGATCTAATTTCTGCCTTATCATTGACAATAAATTACATTGTATATGATCAGTTATTATAGTCATGAAATAATTGTACATCATATTTTATCTGTTATAATTATTAGAAAATCTAAATGTGAGGGGGGTGGGCATCACTTCTAACGCCTACGGGCCCCCAAATCCTTAATCCGGCCCTGGCCATCAGGGTCCATGTGTGTATCGAAATTCGTTCGATTCCATGAATTAGCTTAGTTTGAACGCTTGCAAAACAATGTACACAGACATTTTCCAAAAATAGTCAAAATGGGTGTTTAGCAGCCCTTAAAACGTATAAATTCGAAAATTTTCACGAATCCAATGTTTTCTTCCATAGATTGGATGTAAAACATAGTTAAACAAAGGACGGGGCGGAGGTCACGATAAATGTTCGAATGTTCATCCTCCTACTTTTTCTACATCGTTCTCCTTTCCCCCCGGATTGCTTTACTTTCCCTTTAAGAAGAAATTTGTTATTTCCGTGCGAACTCACGCAAATGCCGACTTCTTCACTTCCAACTTTGATTAATCCATTAAAGAACTATTCACGACGGAAACCATTTCAGCAATTTGAACAACAAATCGTTTAGGACAAAAGCGAGTGCCTAAATTCCAACAGATGATAAAAGCTGCCTTGTCTTTTTTTGACAATCGTTTCAAAGCATCACGCTTTATTTCCTCTTTCCACGACCAGGTACTTGAATCTGAGGAAGTCATCCATGCGTTAATGGAGCACGTTAACCGAGAATGCGACATCCCCATCCATGTCGTTCCCTTTCCCTGTATCATGTCAACTTGTTTAGCTTTTGTTACTTGCCCTTGAGGCACTTCTTTATCTTAAAAACATTTCACAACAAATGGTGTACAAAGAGTTTAGAAAACACGAGATTTTGTTTTTACACCAGACCAAACCAGCAAAGTAATTATTTATGTTTAAATTTTTCTTTCTTTTTAATATTTAACATCACATCTTCTCTTGTTTCCCTTTAATTAACAGAGAATGTCTCTCTTAGCGTAGCGAGAAAGTGGAGACTGGGGCGGGGGGGGGGGGGGGGACCTTTATGACATGTATGTATGTAATTCGAATTTTTGATAGAGGGAGGAGATTACAAATCGCTCTCTTGTAAAGGAAATGGCTCAATTAATTGCGATAGTATTTCTCAGCAAATGTAGATAAATATTCTGTTATAGAGAATGCTACAATTTAAAAATAACTAATAAAACGTTAGGGCTCTAAAAATGAAGAAAATGGATGAATTTGCAATATTTCTGAAATTATCCCCCTCCCCTTTCCTTCACGTTTGATTCCAATTTTACTCTTATCTTTATTATCATGAATGCGGAAATTTTTGCTTATCTTGAAGAGCGTTTCTAACGGAAGTTGCTCAAAATAACATTTCTCAGAAAATTGTAAAGAAACTGTTGATAGAGTAAGCTATTTTCTAAAGCGCATAATAAATGTAGTAAACCATAAAAAACAACTCAATTATTCTTACATTATATTTTATGCTTTATATTGTATTATGCCATATATATTATATTTTGCGTTGTTTTGGCATAGCTTTTGATCACTGTAGGAAAGAATTAATACTCCATCAGAAAATATGGGAGGAAGGGTTTATAAAGTGATATCTGTTCTTAACGTACCGCATTGCAAAATTTAGAATTTTGAGAAATTTTCAAAGAAAGTCACTTTTTAAAAATTTCTGTATCGCAATTGGAATTTTAATTTAAATTTTGTTACTTTTTGAAATTTTTTGTGGTAATAATTTAAACATTTTCACCCTCGTTGAATACAAAAGGAGAGTTTAAAAAAAAAAATTCTTAAAACGAAGAAAAGGTGGGAGGGAAAGAGAAATTATCATCTATTTTTTCAATTATTTTTTTCTTTCTTAGTGAATTCAATATATTCTAGTGAATTCAATATATTCGCAAACATAATTTAGACTTTTTTCTTCAACTAATTTCCGAGTGCAACTTATTTTAATGGGAAAGTAGATAACTTTTCCTTGGAGATTGTTTAAAAATTTTGGCTTGGAAGTGCATATGGCAATTTCATTATGAACTGGTTCATTCAACAGTAAGAATTTGGTTATTTAATTTGTTTCTGAACTTTACTTGTTTATTAAGTTATATGTGTTAATTTAATTTCTGTTTATTAATTTGATTCTATAACTTTATTTTGGATGTGATTTCATTGATTTTCATTTGCTTGGTTGGGTTTTAAATCTGGGAAAAATTATCTTCTTTCTCTCTCTTTTAAATTTTTTTTGTTGCGTGTACGTGCCTTTATCACGTTTTAATTGCCTTATTAAAAAGTTCAGAATTAATTTACTTGAGATCGTTTTCGACCATTTTTCCACTGAATTCTTAATTTTTCGTCAGCTCAATATCATTTTAATTTTAACTTCGAGACAATTCATGAAAATTGCTGTCTTGATATTTAGCCCATAAATTGATTATTGGTTCATGCATAGTGAGAGAAGAAAGAGAAAATTTTCCACCAACTGAAAACTATATTAAAAAGTATTGGATATATTTTTTTTCAGATTTTGAATTTCGTGATGCGATCTCATGACCAATTCATAAATTCAAAAAATTACACAAGACATTCATGAAATATAAACATTTCATATCTGAAATTTTATCAGAAAAATTGGAGATTTAAATTAAAATTATACGATCTTTGCACTCAAAATATGATTTCATTACTCTTCTAAAACTAAACTCAGTGGCACGACAGAACATTGGGGGGCCCTGAGCTACTGTGCCCATCCCTGTTTTCGAGACTGAGAGCCCTGGGGTGCAGAAGCAGATCAAGTGGTCGGTCTGATGAGGAATGCCCAGTGTTTAGTTCCCAAGCATGCTTGGTCCTTATTTTGTTGACCGCATTGAAGGAATGAAAGGCTGAGTCGACCATGCCCAGCCCGGGAATCGAACCTCGAACCTGCGGCATGGTAGCACGGAAGGCTACCACTTGGCCTATATTTCATTACTCACTACAAGAAATTACCAGCACTGGAATAAAAAAAAATAAAACATTACATTATAGGTAGCAAGAATTATTCTCACAAACAGGAGTTTATACTTTTCCAATAATCAACACTTGAGAAAAAGGGGAAAACAGCAGGGTAAACCAAGTAAAGTAATCACGCTCATTAGAAATTTACTGACAATTGAGAGGCCCGCTTTCTACTCAAGAAAGCGAGTACGCAGGAAATAGGGTTTTCTTTTTTTTTAACAATGTAAAACAAATTTTGATTATTTTATTTTTTACATTAGATACATCCAAATTTATATGTGTAACTTCAAAGTTGTGAATAATAAATACTGTCAAACTTTAACCATACTAATGAAGTGACAATTTACTTGGATGGAAATATGACACGAACGGCCAAACAGTTTTCTGATCTTTTGGAAAATTGAGTATGTGTAGCTTCCATCCCTTTCTCTATGACATTGCTTCAAATTCATAGAACCATCTTCATGGTTTATCAATGTTTTAATGGAGATTGTTTTTCTCATGCAGCACATTTAAAGTTAGAATCAAATTTAGATTAAATACCTTTTTGGTTTAACACATTGCACATTAAGTCAAAAAAAATTGCTTCTGTTATGTAATAATATTTTGTTATTTTATTCATATTCGTCAAAATACATTAATTATGATATTGATTCATTTAAATTTTATCCATTTGAAAATGCTCTTGTATAAATATTAAAAACTAAGAAATCAGTAACTAAGAAATATACAAAAATATACATTGACAAACTTGATTACATTTAAATGAAATATTTAGGAAAGAATTCAAACATTTTCCTCCGTCACTCTTTATACCTGTTTCATCCTTTAAAGCTATTTTGGTATTTCATTAAGGCTTTAAAGTGTAAGCAATGAAGTGAACAGTTTTTAATTAAAGCTAATATTGACACACTTCAAAAAATATGGAACAAAAATACATTGAAAAGTTGTTCATTTCATTTGGGAGCATTAATATAATTTAGTATTTCCCTAAAAAAAGATATGGCACAGCAATAGTATAAAATTGTTTTCATATTGCAAAAATACTTTCTAAAAGAAAATATAATGCAGTTGCACTTTGCAAACAGAGATACAAATATGATAGATTACATTAAAAATTTTACAAAAATTCACACCATAATTTCTAAGACAAATGTATTTAATCTTCAAATTGTTAAAATCCTAAGTTCCTTACATGAAATGTTTTATGTTGCATTATTAATTTTATGAAGAAGCTATTATGACATGCACATAGTTTTGAACTTCAAGAACATTCATATTACCATGGCTTTGTAAAGGAATACAAATGGAAATTATGCTTCATGCCCATTTAAATAAAGGAAACTTTTTTCTTTTGCAATGAATAAGTACCGAACAAAATATTTACTATAAATTTCTACTCTTTTCAATAAGTTAGAATCAAATCAATTTTATATGCAAATGACTTTCTCACAAAAAAATCTACTCTATGATATAAGAATTAAAATTATAATCTACAATAAGATTATATTTTTAATCAAAATAACAAATCAATGTATACACACTTGAAACTCTAAAATTGATACCATTCTAATATTTTGATATTATATTTTCAGCAAAATGATTTAAAACTTTGTCAAACTGCAAAAACTGTAGTTAATACATACTTCCTTCTAAGGGATTCATTAATAAATTGGATTCACTAATAAAATGACTGACTTCATCCTTGAAGATTTTACCCATTGTGATACATCAGGAATAATCAGTATTTAATGCCACTCGGAATATGATTTCTTTAACTAGCCAAGTTAGTAAGATTATGCACAAACGATATTTAATGAGAATATACGCAAGAATAAAATAATACAATTAAGTTTCAAAGTAAATACTTAACTTGGTAGTAAAATTTATTTCGTGAATGCAACAGCACTTTTAATGAAATATCAGGAACATATATTTAACATTATTTGGAATGTGAATTTTATTCCTAGTCAAGATTGTAGGATGTTGAGCAATCTTGTATAGAAACATGCACATGAAAACAAGAATACAATTAGGTGTTGAAATAAATATTTATAAAATTAACAATCAACATAAAAATTTAATGTCATTAAGAGTTCATACTTCAACAAGAAATAAACAGCATATATTTAACGGTGGGTTTCATTTAATGCTTCTCATGATTCGACGACAGTGGTGTGATTTGGTTTCTTGCAGAGCTTGATCCAATACATCTGTCATGTGAAGGATGTTAACAGGATCTACTTCTAAAATTACATTATTTAGTTTATGATCCTTTTCTAATTGAAGTCTCATCAATACAGTTGGTTCAGTTGGCCGTCGAAGACTGCGACTGGCAAGCTATAAGTTAAAATGGATTTAAATAAGAAGCCATATTGCTATAAAAGCATGCACTCAAAAACGTAGTGTAAATAGCTGTAATAATATCAATAATTGAGAACATACTAATTAAATAATGTCTATGCACTAGTCAGACCTAGGTAAAATGTAAAACTGCCAGCAAACTCAAAAAATTTGATAAAAATTTTCTGCAAAAAGATGATGTGCGCTTTCCGAGTCCTATATCCCTGCCAACAAAAAAAGTGTTATGTTATATGTGAATGGTCTGTCATTACATGACCAGCATGATTGATAATACATCATGATTAATAAGTGTGTCAGTTTCATATGGTACAAAAGGTATTGCCAGACAATCACAAAAATCGAAAACAAATTTTGTGAATGATCTTGAAAAGGACTTATATAAACATAAAAATATTTTTAAATTGCAAGGAAACAGAAAAAAAATCACTTAGAAGCTGCTGCAGGATTGGCAACGAAAGTACCAAGCATATTTTGATCATTATGTAGTTTTGGTAAAAGAACAATTTTAAACATGAACTAAAAAATATATTAAATACTAAATATCAGATACATTAAATTACTGCATGTAAGTATAAGGTCGTGACTATATTTACTTGAACATCAATTCTCCATTCCATGTTGTGATAATGAGGCAATCCTAACATAGATGAATTCAAAAGTGGTCTAATTTCATCACGGTTTTCTAAATAACATTTCACTAATTCTTCTTGGCTTTGCTCATTAAAGCCTAAAACTATGATGGAATCCCTGAATTCAAGCTCAGATACCTATAAGAAACAAAAGAAGTAAAAAATATTAAGTTTTCAATCTGCAAGCAACAATTTATGGCAATGGGGAACTTTTAAGTAGTTACATAACAGTATTAATTTGAGATTTTTTAAAGACAAAATTAATAAAAATGGCCTCTTAACAATTTATGTTTTGATGTTCAAATACATCTCATTAATAAACATCAATATTAAACAATGAATCAATTAAAAAATTTTCAAAAATTTAAAAACAATACTTATGTCATACTTATGTCAAACAATACAAAGTTTCTTTTGAGAAAAGCTACAAAATTAAAATTCCAGTTCTTCACATAATGAGAGACCTGCATGTGTTGGGTAATTGCCGAATGAGAATTGTTTTCAGAAGTCTTCTACTTAAAACTAGGGATGTAACGAATAGTGATTTGGCCGAATAGCCGAATACCGAGTATTCGGCCACTGCTTCCAGGCCGAAGCCGAATATTCGGCCATTTCTTCTAGGCCAAAGCCGAAAATTTGGCCAATGTCTCAATGTGTAAATATAAAATACAATATTACAACTTTAAAACCTGTTTTTGGTCAAGCCTAAAACAAGGTTTAAAAAAAGTAGTTTTTTTCCAAATTATTTTAATTTATTAAAACTATATACTAATGTAGTCTTCTGCAATAATTGTAATGCAATTTTAAATACTTAAAATCTATTAATTTCTTTTTTTTTTTTTTTACATTTCTACTGCGGCAGAACTACTCAGCCGAATAGTCCATCAATATTCGGCCAGGCCGAATTTGACCTTACTCATTATTCGGCCAGGCGATGAAATGATAATTCGGCCAAAGGGCCGAATACCGAATAGTGGCCGAATATTCGTTACATCCCTACTTAAAACTTTCAAAACTAACAAAAGTTTCTTAAATATTGACCTGAATTTTTAAAAATTATAGTTTAAAATCAGTTTATAACAAAACTAAATTGACAAGACACAAAAAGGGGTGAGGTTTGCTTATGACCTCACGATTCAGTGGGTTTCAAAAAGGAGCTAAGAGACAAAAGGAATAAAGTGAAGTTACATTTGTTGTTGCATTTATTAAAACAAAGTTGCTCTAATTTTAATCTCATTAAAGTTATAATGCATTTAGTTTTGAACCACTTCATTTTCCTCGTCTTCTTTTCTTTTTAATTTATTTTTTTTAAACCTTCTCCACTGACCAACTGTAAAAAACTAAGATTAATGCCTTTTTAACTCTTAGAACAACAGTTTTCAACCTTTTTTCCTTTCAAATGTGACTCTTGGCTACTTGAATGAGATTCTTCACAATTCAGAATAGTGATGGGCATAATCGAGTGATCATAATCGAGAACTCGATTCAGGCGACCATCTCGAGAACTCGATTGAACATCTCGAGAACTGGATTCAGACGACCATCTCGAGAACTCGATTGAACATCTCGAGAACTGGATTCAGACGACCATCTCGAGAACTCGATTAAACATCTGGAGAACTCGGTTGAACATCTCGAGAACTCGGGTTTGGTTTTAAACCTTTCTCGGAAAAGGGGTAAAATCGAATGAATGTCTTGTTGGTCTTAAAAATTAATTTTTCTTTTAGATTCAAAAAAATTCTAAGTTTAATTAATATCCAACATGAGCTTTTAGAGGTTGTGTCAGCAGGAGATATACAGAAAACATTTTTATGAAAAAAAAAATTGGATTTATTTACAAACTATTATTAAATATTTTGAACAAAAACATACATTACCACATGGATTCCGATGGTGGTTTACAAACGGACAATGATTTGGTTTTAAAAAAATATGTTGATCACAGCACATTACTTTCAGTCAGTCGTCCAACAATTTTTCTCAATATACATGAAGATAGATTTTTTTTTTTTCAAGAGTCCAATGTCACACCTTCACATTTGAATCGGGATTAAATGAAGAAAATACTTGAATTCTTCCATGAAAACAAAGTGAAAACTCAGTGAATTCTTCCAAACAAACTCAGGTAGTTGATAGTCACTGAACAAATGACATCTTGGGTAGTTGAAGACAAACAATTTTTAAAAATAGATGTAAGTGAGGTCAACAAATTTTAAAGACCAAATTACCTTAAAAAAAAACAATTAAAAACTTTTCTAAAAATAACTATTTACAAGCATCTATCGCCAACATTCTAATTTCTTAACATGCCAGTTGTAAGCTGAAATACACGACCTGCCCGGAATACGATCATTCAAAAATAATTCCAACATCAATGGGTCGGCCACATGGCAAAAAATAAGAATGCCTATCACTACAACATCGGGCTGTTCAAGCCGAACGGCGAGCTCTCAGCGAGCAAACGCCCAAGTAGTTGGCAGATGCTACACGTGTCGGGTCGACCGAGCAGAAGAGACCGTGAGAGAGTTCGTGCATCGTGCTTTTATACCCGTCCGATCTTAGTGACGTCATAATCAAACACTTCAACTTTCACTTCATTTGCATAGTTGATGAAACTGGTCTTTCCTCCATGCGGTCGTGTATTCCTAGAAACTTTCTTCCGGTTTGGCAACACCGGATCGAACACATTGCAATTGTTGACATCGTTCTCGCTCGCCATTGCTATTATGGCGCGAGGACTTTGAAAAAACCGTGTGCCTGAAGAATGGCCTGAGACTTTAAAGCCGTTCACACAAAGGAAACAGGTAAACCTCAATGAAAACATTACATTACTAGTTTAAAATACTTTCACATTACAAGTGTACTGAGAACTAATAAAAATATAATGGGTTTGTACCCAACAAATTCCCCCCTTCTCAGTACACTGTATACAACTACAAAATGACATTGAAAAAACACACATTTGAAAAATACATTGAAAAACTTGAAAAACATTGTGAACATTTTAAAAAATAATTTTGAAAATTAAATTAATCACAACTTCATTTTTCTTTTGTCAAATTTGCCAAAAATTATATTACACATATTATCTAAGCTATGGCGCGTCATTGGTTTTGTAAAAATATCGGCAGGATTTTCTTCAGTTTTGACATATTTTAACTTGAAAGATTTTTGTTCGACAAGATTTCTTAAAAAATGGAAACGAACATCTATGTGTTTAGTTCTTGAATTTTCGATAGGAGCATTTGAAAATTTAATAGCAGCGATGTTATCGCAATGAAGTAAACTGTCTTCAAACTGATACCCTGTTATTTTTAAATTGGCAATCTCTTCAAGAATTCTTTTGAGCCATACAACCTCTTTTGCAGCATCGGCTAAAGAGATGTACTCAGCCTCCATGGTGGATAGAGCCACACACTTATGCTTGAAAGTACGCCAAATAACGGGAACCTTGTCAAAAAAAAACTATTAAACCCCCCATTGAAATTCTATCGTCCCTATTTGCTGCATAATCTGAGTCAGCAAACCCATTTATGATAATCTTGTCAATTGCACTGATATTTAGTTTATAAAAACAGGTATATTTTAAATACCCCAAAAGTCTTAGTAGACAAATCCAGTGCTTTTTACCTGGGTTGGCCTGAAATTGCGATAGAAGGTTAACAGTATAGGAAATGTCCGGCCTTGTTTTTCCGGCAACATACGACAAGCAACCGAGCAAATTTCTGAAAGGAATACTATTCATTTCCCTGACTTCATCCTCATTTTGCGGACAATCCTCTTTGGACAAGATCACACATTTTGCAATCGGAAGCGTCGAATACGGGTATACGTAATGCTCGAACATTTCACAAACCTTTTTGATATAAGTATTTTGATGAATAAAAATATTCCCCCCTTCTTCTACAAATTCAACCCCCAAAAGCTTTCGCGTCCTGCCTAATTCTTTTATATCATAGTATTTCCCTAGATCATTTACAACATTTTTAATTACATTATCATTTTTACCAAAAATCAAGATATCATCAACGTAAATGAGTAAAAACACTTCACTATTTCTAGTATAAATACAATTACAACAATTTAACTTTAAAAATTCTAATTTATGGAGAACTTCATCTATTTCAAGGTACCAGTTCCTCCCAGATTGGTGTAATCCGTAAAGTGATTTTCTCAGTCTGCATACGTGATCTGATTTTTCTAAATTGATAAAGCCTTGCGGCTGTTTCATGTAAATTTCTTCCTCCAGGTCAGCATATAGGTACGCGTTTTTTTATATCTAACTGAAAATGCTGCCATTTTAAAAAGCTAATAAAAATTGCAAAAAATGTACGTATGAGCATAAAATTAACAACCGGACTAAATACTTCTGAATATGATTCCCCTTCTATTTGTCGATTCCCCATGGCTACAAGTCTGGCCTTATACCTTACGATTTGGTTTTTATCATTTCTTTTGATATCGTAAACCCATCGGCTGCTCAAAACTGGCTTCCCTTTTTGGTGGTGGGACCAATTCCCAAACCCCCCTTTCCTGAATTACGCCGATCTCATCTGCCATTGCTTGTTTCCAACTTTCTACCTCTGGGGTTCTTAGACATCCCTTATATGAGCGAGGAATTTCAATTTCTATTAGGTTTGCCTCCGGTTCTATTTCATCTGGACTTCCGTCCTTTTCCTGTAATTTTGAAACTTCCCCCTTTTTTTCATTTTTAGTGCTGAAATCAAAAATTGTTGGGTCAAAAATTATATTATTGGCATTGCAGTATTTTCGGGCATCCTGATTTGACCTGAGCTTTACTTTTTGGCCCATAATAGAATAGTAAATATCTACACGGTCTCCAGTTTTCCTTTTCACTGCGTCCCTCACCCATTTTATTTCATTGCACGGGGTTGACGGAATTACTTGCTCATCTTTCTTTTCTTGCTCTATTTCACTTAGGGGTTTTATGAAAGAATAATTTTCCTCTTTATTTACTTTTAAAAAATTTTCTTCCCCCCATTTTAAATTCTCTTTAAAATCAACATTTATTGTTTCAGTCACTTTCCTTTCCTCTGGGTCCCAGATTCTATAGCCCTTGGTTTGAATTGCATATCCAACCATTATGCCCTTTTTGGCCCGCATGTCCAACTTTCTCAACTTTTGTTTGGGGATTTTCATGTAAGCAACACACCCAAACTTTCTTAAATGTTTAACCGAGGGTTTCTTTCCGCCGAATAACTCAAATGCGGTTTTTCCCCTGTCTTTTAGGACTGTGCGGTTTCTCACATAGTTGAAACATAATGCGGCTTCCGCCCAAAACTCCTCGGGTAAATTTGAGTCTTTAAGCATGGCTCTTACGCCATTCATTAGGGTCAAATTGAACCTTTCCGCAACACCGTTCTGTTGCGGTGAATATGCGTTGGTTCTCTCAATTTTTATCCCTTCTTTGGAAAGGTGACTTTCAAATGTTGAATTTTTGAACTCCCTCCCATTATCTGAACGAACTGCCAAAATTTTTCGATTTAAAAATCGTTCAACTCTCCGTTGAAACCTTAAAAAAAATTGGAAGGCCTCGTCTTTGGACCTTAAAAAATACACCGTTGACTTCCTAGAAAAATCGTCAATCAGAGTATAAATGTATTTCTTGCTGCCTAATGACTCATGGGGGAGTGGCCCAGCTAAATCCATGTGGATCAATTGCAATGGGGCTTTTGACCTTACCCCTGGGATGGGCTTGTACGAGCAACTTCTCTTTTTAGCCAAAATACAAGGTTCACAATCAGGCCTTTGCCTGTCCTTAAATTCAAGTCCGTGAACACAATTCAATTTACTTGTTTCTATAATTGAATCAACATTTAAATGGCAAAATCGCTCGTGCCACAATCCCAGGTTCAAATTGCTGTTTTTCACATCCACAGAATTAACTTGTGTATAAACATGATTACTTTGAACATTTAGATATTTGAAAGGTTTTACATAATACAATTTATTTGATAATTGGGCAGTAAACAATTTAACTTTTTCCTTATTAAAAACACATATCCTACTTGGATACCATTTTAATACAAAACCATAATTGTCAATACATGAACCTGACAATAAATTGCGCCTCAGTGTTGGAGCGTAATATACGTTGTTCAAAGTTATGGTCACAACTTGACCGTCCGACAAAATTTGAAAAATAATTTTTCCTATTCCCTCAACTTTGCTAAGTACGTTACCAACGGCAACTTCCATTTGAGTATTCGCGACGGGTTTAAACTCTGTAAACAGACTACGGTCTTTTGAAAAATGGGCAGTTGCCCCCGTGTCTAATATCCAGTCGGAATTCGTTTGGTTTACGTCTGTACTGTTGGCTTGTACTTCCGGGATGTTTGAAACTGTACAAAACATACCCGCTTGAGGATTTCTATTAGATTTTTCAAAATTTTGATTCCCCACTTTATTCTTAGTTTTATTTTTGCTCCAACACTGAGCGGCAATATGACCCTTTTTCCCACAGGAAAAACAAATGCGACTTTTACCTGCTCTCCTTTCTGTGAAAGGCTTACTTTTCGCGGTAAAAGCATCGAGCCTAGAATTACTGGCTCCTGAAAATTCATCCCCCATATATTTTATTCTTCCCTCTTCTGCCAAAAGTTCTGTTAATACATTTTGAAAATTAAATTTACTTTCCTCCCACCTATATATCCCCTGAACAATTCCCTTAAAATTTTGCGGTAAATTTCTAATTAATTGGAACGATTTTAATTTTTCGTCCATATTATAACCGTTATCGGTCAATTGTCTCAGGATGTTCTTCAGGCGGGCGGCATATATGCCTATGGTTTCACCATCGGAAATCCTGCATGAAAAAAACTCTTCCCACAACCCGGCAACCCTGGCCAAAGATGGAGGTTCGAAATTTAATTTTAATGCACTCCAAACTTCATATGGGTCATCCATCAATCTTTTTAAGTCCTCTTCAATATTCAGATAGACTATTGCCACGGCTTGGCCCCTACGTTTTCTGACCTCTGGAGTAGTGCCTTCAATCAATTTTGTTTGGGTTATTTCCCACAAATCGCGCTCAATCAAAACCATCTTCATATTTTTGGACCAGGTCGCCCAATTGCGGGAATTAAGTTTAACTATATTTCTATAGTCCCTATCCATAATTTTTCAATTTGTTTACCTGATTCTCCAAAAATACTGACACTTGTACCAACCACGCTCTGCTGCCAATCTGTTGGTCTTAAAAATTAATTTTTCTTTTAGATTCAAAAAAATTCTAAGTTTAATTAATATCCAACATGAGCTTTTAGAGGTTGTGTCAGCAGGAGATATACAGGAAACATTTTTATGAAAAAAAAAATTGGATTTATTTACAAACTATTATTAAATATTTTGAACAAAAACATACATTACCACATGGATTCCGATGGTGGTTTACAAACGGACAATGATTTGGTTTTAAAAAAATATGTTGATCACAGCACATTACTTTCAGTCAGTCGTCCAACAATTTTTCTCAATATACATGAAGATAGATTTTTTTTTTTTTCAAGAGTCCAATGTCACACCTTCACATTTGAATCGGGATTAAATGAAGAAAATACTTGAATTCTTCCATGAAAACAAAGTGAAAACTCAGTGAATTCTTCCAAACAAACTCAGGTAGTTGATAGTCACTGAACAAATGACATCTTGGGTAGTTGAAGACAAACAATTTTTAAAAATAGATGTAAGTGAGGTCAACAAATTTTAAAGACCAAATTACCTTAAAAAAAACAATTAAAAACTTTTCTAAAAATAACTATTTACAAGCATCTATCGCCAACATTCTAATTTCTTAACATGCCAGTTGTAAGCTGAAATACACGACCTGCCCGGAATACGATCATTCAAAAATAATTCCAACATCAATGGGTCGGCCACATGGCAAAAAATAAGAATGCCTATCACTACAACATCGGGCTGTTCAAGCCGAACGGCGAGCTCTCAGCGAGCAAACGCCCAAGTAGTTGGCAGATGCTACACGTGTCGGGTCGACCGAGCAGAAGAGACCGTGAGAGAGTTCGTGCATCGTGCTTTTATACCCGTCCGATCTTAGTGACGTCATAATCAAACACTTCAACTTTCACTTCATTTGCATAGTTGATGAAACTGGTCTTTCCTCCATGCGGTCGTGTATTCCTAGAAACTTTCTTCCGGTTTGGCAACACCGGATCGAACACATTGCAATTGTTGACATCGTTCTCGCTCGCCATTGCTATTATGGCGCGAGGACTTTGAAAAAACCGTGTGCCTGAAGAATGGCCTGAGACTTTAAAGCCGTTCACACAAAGGAAACAGGTAAACCTCAATGAAAACATTACATTACTAGTTTAAAATACTTTCACATTACAAGTGTACTGAGAACTAATAAAAATATAATGGGTTTGTACCCAACAAATTCCCCCCTTCTCAGTACACTGTATACAACTACAAAATGACATTGAAAAAACACACATTTGAAAAATACATTGAAAAACTTGAAAAACATTGTGAACATTTTAAAAAATAATTTTGAAAATTAAATTAATCACAACTTCATTTTTCTTTTGTCAAATTTGCCAAAAATTATATTACACATATTATCTAAGCTATGGCGCGTCATTGGTTTTGTAAAAATATCGGCAGGATTTTCTTCAGTTTTGACATATTTTAACTTGAAAGATTTTTGTTCGACAAGATTTCTTAAAAAATGGAAACGAACATCTATGTGTTTAGTTCTTGAATTTTCGATAGGAGCATTTGAAAATTTAATAGCAGCGATGTTATCGCAATGAAGTAAACTGTCTTCAAACTGATACCCTGTTATTTTTAAATTGGCAATCTCTTCAAGAATTCTTTTGAGCCATACAACCTCTTTTGCAGCATCGGCTAAAGAGATGTACTCAGCCTCCATGGTGGATAGAGCCACACACTTATGCTTGAAAGTACGCCAAATAACGGGAACCTTGTCTAAAAAAACTATTAAACCCCCCATTGAAATTCTATCGTCCCTATTTGCTGCATAATCTGAGTCAGCAAACCCATTTATGATAATCTTGTCAATTGCACTGATATTTAGTTTATAAAAACAGGTATATTTTAAATACCCCAAAAGTCTTAGTAGACAAATCCAGTGCTTTTTACCTGGGTTGGCCTGAAATTGCGATAGAAGGTTAACAGTATAGGAAATGTCCGGCCTTGTTTTTCCGGCAACATACGACAAGCAACCGAGCAAATTTCTGAAAGGAATACTATTCATTTCCCTGACTTCATCCTCATTTTGCGGACAATCCTCTTTGGACAAGATCACACATTTTGCAATCGGAAGCGTCGAATACGGGTATACGTAATGCTCGAACATTTCACAAACCTTTTTGATATAAGTATTTTGATGAATAAAAATATTCCCCCCTTCTTCTACAAATTCAACCCCCAAAAGCTTTCGCGTCCTGCCTAATTCTTTTATATCATAGTATTTCCCTAGATCATTTACAACATTTTTAATTACATTATCATTTTTACCAAAAATCAAGATATCATCAACGTAAATGAGTAAAAACACTTCACTATTTCTAGTATAAATACAATTACAACAATTTAACTTTAAAAATTCTAATTTATGGAGAACTTCATCTATTTCAAGGTACCAGTTCCTCCCAGATTGGTGTAATCCGTAAAGTGATTTTCTCAGTCTGCATACGTGATCTGATTTTTCTAAATTGATAAAGCCTTGCGGCTGTTTCATGTAAATTTCTTCCTCCAGGTCAGCATATAGGTACGCGTTTTTTATATCTAACTGAAAATGCTGCCATTTTAAAAAGCTAATAAAAATTGCAAAAAATGTACGTATGAGCATAAAATTAACAACCGGACTAAATACTTCTGAATATGATTCCCCTTCTATTTGTCGATTCCCCATGGCTACAAGTCTGGCCTTATACCTTACGATTTGGTTTTTATCATTTCTTTTGATATCGTAAACCCATCGGCTGCTCAAAACTGGCTTCTTTTTAGGTGGTGGGACCAATTCCCAAACCCCCCTTTCCTGAATTACGCCGATCTCATCTGCCATTGCTTGTTTCCAACTTTCTACCTCTGGGGTTCTTAGACATCCCTTATATGAGCGAGGAATTTCAATTTCTATTAGGTTTGCCTCCGGTTCTATTTCATCTGGACTTCCGTCCTTTTCCTGTAATTTTGAAACTTCCCCCTTTTTTTCATTTTTAGTGCTGAAATCAAAAATTGTTGGGTCAAAAATTATATTATTGGCATTGCAGTATTTTCGGGCATCCTGATTTGACCTGAGCTTTACTTTTTGGCCCATAATAGAATAGTAAATATCTACACGGTCTCCAGTTTTCCTTTTCACTGCGTCCCTCACCCATTTTATTTCATTGCACGGGGTTGACGGAATTACTTGCTCATCTTTCTTTTCTTGCTCTATTTCACTTAGGGGTTTTATGAAAGAATAATTTTCCTCTTTATTTACTTTTAAAAAATTTTCTTCCCCCCATTTTAAATTCTCTTTAAAATCAACATTTATTGTTTCAGTCACTTTCCTTTCCTCTGGGTCCCAGATTCTATAGCCCTTGGTTTGAATTGCATATCCAACCATTATGCCCTTTTTGGCCCGCATGTCCAACTTTCTCAACTTTTGTTTGGGGATTTTCATGTAAGCAACACACCCAAACTTTCTTAAATGTTTAACCGAGGGTTTCTTTCCGCCGAATAACTCAAATGCGGTTTTTCCCCTGTCTTTTAGGACTGTGCGGTTTCTCACATAGTTGAAACATAATGCGGCTTCCGCCCAAAACTCCTCGGGTAAATTTGAGTCTTTAAGCATGGCTCTTACGCCATTCATTAGGGTCAAATTGAACCTTTCCGCAACACCGTTCTGTTGCGGTGAATATGCGTTGGTTCTCTCAATTTTTATCCCTTCTTTGGAAAGGTGACTTTCAAATGTTGAATTTTTGAACTCCCTCCCATTATCTGAACGAACTGCCAAAATTTTTCGATTTAAAAATCGTTCAACTCTCCGTTGAAACCTTAAAAAAAATTGGAAGGCCTCGTCTTTGGACCTTAAAAAATACACCGTTGACTTCCTAGAAAAATCGTCAATCAGAGTATAAATGTATTTCTTGCTGCCTAATGACTCATGGGGGAGTGGCCCAGCTAAATCCATGTGGATCAATTGCAATGGGGCTTTTGACCTTACCCCTGGGATGGGCTTGTACGAGCAACTTCTCTTTTTAGCCAAAATACAAGGTTCACAATCAGGCCTTTGCCTGTCCTTAAATTCAAGTCCGTGAACACAATTCAATTTACTTGTTTCTATAATTGAATCAACATTTAAATGGCAAAATCGCTCGTGCCACAATCCCAGGTTCAAATTGCTGTTTTTCACATCCACAGAATTAACTTGTGTATAAACATGATTACTTTGAACATTTAGATATTTGAAAGGTTTTACATAATACAATTTATTTGATAATTGGGCAGTAAACAATTTAACTTTTTCCTTATTAAAAACACATATCCTACTTGGATACCATTTTAATACAAAACCATAATTGTCAATACATGAACCTGACAATAAATTGCGCCTCAGTGTTGGAGCGTAATATACGTTGTTCAAAGTTATGGTCACAACTTGACCGTCCGACAAAATTTGAAAAATAATTTTTCCTATTCCCTCAACTTTGCTAAGTACGTTACCAACGGCAACTTCCATTTGAGTATTCGCGACGGGTTTAAACTCTGTAAACAGACTACGGTCTTTTGAAAAATGGGCAGTTGCCCCCGTGTCTAATATCCAGTCGGAATTCGTTTGGTTTACGTCTGTACTGTTGGCTTGTACTTCCGGGATGTTTGAAACTGTACAAAACATACCCGCTTGAGGATTTCTATTAGATTTTTCAAAATTTTGATTCCCCACTTTATTCTTAGTTTTATTTTTGCTCCAACACTGAGCGGCAATATGACCCTTTTTCCCACAGGAAAAACAAATGCGACTTTTACCTGCTCTCCTTTCTGTGAAAGGCTTACTTTTCGCGGTAAAAGCATCGAGCCTAGAATTACTGGCTCCTGAAAATTCATCCCCCATATATTTTATTCTTCCCTCTTCTGCCAAAAGTTCTGTTAATACATTTTGAAAATTAAATTTACTTTCCTCCCACCTATATATCCCCTGAACAATTCCCTTAAAATTTTGCGGTAAATTTCTAATTAATTGGAACGATTTTAATTTTTCGTCCATATTATAACCGTTATCGGTCAATTGTCTCAGGATGTTCTTCAGGCGGGCGGCATATATGCCTATGGTTTCACCATCGGAAATCCTGCATGAAAAAAACTCTTCCCACAACCCGGCAACCCTGGCCAAAGATGGAGGTTCGAAATTTAATTTTAATGCACTCCAAACTTCATATGGGTCATCCATCAATCTTTTTAAGTCCTCTTCAATATTCAGATAGACTATTGCCACGGCTTGGCCCCTACGTTTTCTGACCTCTGGAGTAGTGCCTTCAATCAATTTTGTTTGGGTTATTTCCCACAAATCGCGCTCAATCAAAACCATCTTCATATTTTTGGACCAGGTCGCCCAATTGCGGGAATTAAGTTTAACTATATTTCTATAGTCCCTATCCATAATTTTTCAATTTGTTTACCTGATTCTCCAAAAATACTGACACTTGTACCAACCACGCTCTGCTGCCAATCTGTTGGTCTTAAAAATTAATTTTTCTTTTAGATTCAAAAAAATTCTAAGTTTAATTAATATCCAACATGAGCTTTTAGAGGTTGTGTCAGCAGGAGATATACAGAAAACATTTTTATGAAAAAAAAAATTGGATTTATTTACAAACTATTATTAAATATTTTGAACAAAAACATACATTACCACATGGATTCCGATGGTGGTTTACAAACGGACAATGATTTGGTTTTAAAAAAATATGTTGATCACAGCACATTACTTTCAGTCAGTCGTCCAACAATTTTTCTCAATATACATGAAGATAGATTTTTTTTTTTTCAAGAGTCCAATGTCACACCTTCACATTTGAATCGGGATTAAATGAAGAAAATACTTGAATTCTTCCATGAAAACAAAGTGAAAACTCAGTGAATTCTTCCAAACAAACTCAGGTAGTTGATAGTCACTGAACAAATGACATCTTGGGTAGTTGAAGACAAACAATTTTTAAAAATAGATGTAAGTGAGGTCAACAAATTTTAAAGACCAAATTACCTTAAAAAAAACAATTAAAAACTTTTCTAAAAATAACTATTTACAAGCATCTATCGCCAACATTCTAATTTCTTAACATGCCAGTTGTAAGCTGAAATACACGACCTGCCCGGAATACGATCATTCAAAAATAATTCCAACATCAATGGGTCGGCCACATGGCAAAAAATAAGAATGCCTATCACTACAACATCGGGCTGTTCAAGCCGAACGGCGAGCTCTCAGCGAGCAAACGCCCAAGTAGTTGGCAGATGCTACACGTGTCGGGTCGACCGAGCAGAAGAGACCGTGAGAGAGTTCGTGCATCGTGCTTTTATACCCGTCCGATCTTAGTGACGTCATAATCAAACACTTCAACTTTCACTTCATTTGCATAGTTGATGAAACTGGTCTTTCCTCCATGCGGTCGTGTATTCCTAGAAACTTTCTTCCGGTTTGGCAACACCGGATCGAACACATTGCAATTGTTGACATCGTTCTCGCTCGCCATTGCTATTATGGCGCGAGGACTTTGAAAAAACCGTGTGCCTGAAGAATGGCCTGAGACTTTAAAGCCGTTCACACAAAGGAAACAGGTAAACCTCAATGAAAACATTACATTACTAGTTTAAAATACTTTCACATTACAAGTGTACTGAGAACTAATAAAAATATAATGGGTTTGTACCCAACATGTCTCGGATGATTTTTTCTTCTCCGGAATACATTTGGCTGATTCGTACTCACGTGATTGCGAAAATGGCTATGTGTGCGAGTAGGTAACAAAGGCTGATAGCATATCGAGACAAAGCCCCGGAGTAGACGAGACTAATCATTTAGATGTGTGAGTGTGTGTAGGAATTCTTAATAATAAAAAAGGCTTTTTTCTCATACAACACAGTTCCGTTCTAATACATTGAATTGAATAGACCATTTTATTTTGTTATTTCAAGTTATTTTCTTCTTTATAGAAAATATGTCAGGATGACCTTTTCAAAATCGCTATTAATATATGATAATTAATTATTAAATTTAAGATTTTTTTTTTAGAAACTAAAAACTTGATGCATGAAGGGAGGAGTATTTATTTAATTGTTCCTTTGCCTAAAAAAGGTGAATTCATAGAATTACGTCATATACATAATTATTATAAAGCAGTAAGAATCAAATTTTTTAATAGACAGAATACGCAGTTGCTAAAGGATGCAAATTTTAGTTTATACACACTTTTTAATATCACAGTAAATTTTTGCTTTTTATAACAACATTTCCTTCTGTAAAATTAATAATTATGTTTTTCTATAGCATGAGCATAGGATAGATTTCTATGATTTATCCTTTGATAACTTGCCCTATACCAGTATCCTGCAATTGGGCCGTGGTGGCCTAGTGGTTAGAGATTCGGACTTCCACCTGGTCGCCCCGTTCGATACCCGCTGAGGACCCATCATGTACACTTGGGGATGATACGTGCATGTAAAATTCGTGGATCCCACTACCTCGCCCCGTACGCAAGCAATCCTAAGGCCTCGGCTAACAGGTAGGGGGCTGGTGGAGAAAAGTATCCTGCCTTTGTTATTACAAAAAATAAATGTTATAAATAAATAATATAAAAATTTAGCCTTTCTAGATGAGCATGATTTTTAACTTTGAGAGCACTACTTTTATAGGTTTTAATTTTAAAAATGAAGGAAAATTCCCTGCCTTCCTTAAGAAAGGAAGAGGGGATTCCAGGTCGGTCTATATAGGCTTCATGGAGGTAAATGCGGTTTGAACAAGTCATAAAATGCACATATTAGTAATAGGCCCCTCATTTAGGGGGGTCGATTCCCCCCTGGGAATTATAATGAATTTATATGTGTACATGTATTTTGTTTTTTAATGCAATATACATAGAGTTTATCATACCCTTTGCCTTCTCCCCTGGAAAATTTGAAATGACGGGCCTGATTAGTAATTTAACCCTTTCTAAAGCGGTGGGAAGTATACTTTTCCCCCCAAATTCATCAAATTATAGATGTTTATAGTCAGCTATTTTACCTTTTCTGATTCGCAGAATCTTGCACAGACTCTGGGAAATATATTTACTACCACATGCATCAATATTCAAATATTATAATTATCCCCCCCCCCCTCAAAGGCGGGGTGGTGGAAAGCATCATGCTAATCTTATTTACTGTCCTATATGAATTTCTTTTTTGAAACAAAACAAAATCTGAAAAATATTTTAACATACCGATACTACAAAAAAATGGCCCTATAAATGGTTAAAAAAACTGACAGCTATATAAAATGAACAACACTATACTGTTTTACAACAACTATACAGCCACTGAGCGGCGTCACTTTTTGACCATAAGGTGAAAATCATAAAATAACTTTGTGCAAGTAAACTGTAATAAAAATTTTCACGTCAAAAAAGCATAAATGAGCATTAAAATGCAAACATATGTTTCGGGATTGCTTGGAATCCCGAAACACATGTCTGCATTTTAATGCACCCCGATTTTTTCTGTGGCTCCAAGGGGGACATATGGCTCCTGTTGAGAAATACTGGACAAGAGTTCGTCAGACTGCCGTAACTCTATTGGCATCGGCTTTTTGTTTCGACTTTCACCAGAGCCCATCTGTAATTGTCGACATACACTGTTGAATGTCCAAATATTTAAGAATATAACCAAATATTCGGACTTTCATGGACTTAGTTTGTGAATGTTGACATTAACCAATTTCGGTCTTTATACTGCATACGACATATATATGCATATAGATCATTTTTTCTCTGTCCTTTGTATGTAGAAAAATAATAAATACTAAGAGACATAGGTAAGGTTTTCTGCTAAAATAATTTTTCGTCAACAAAAAAAAAATAATAATAAAGAAATAAAAACTGCTGTTACTTCACTAACCAGCAAAATAAATAAATAAACAAATGTTTGCAATATGCAATCAATAAAGTACGTTTATCGGTTATTCAGAAAATAATCATAAGCATTAAGCAGTAAACAGATCTAGCACGAAACAAAATTAGTGAAATGTAGCCAGCCCTAGGTCAGCATAGTATAATGTATGAGCGTAGTATAAATAACATTCCTGTACTCACCCTTCCGCTTAAAAGTTTTCATCTACTCGCTACTTCCTCTTTTGTCGAAATCCTTTCAACGCCCACAAATCTGTACGCTTCGAGGGTGGTGAGAGGGGTCATCTTTAATTTCATGTCCAGAAATCATTTGAAATAATCATCAGTAACTTCTCGAGATCATGCCCGTCATTTCAAAGGGGGGGGGGGGGGTATAAACTCGGTACATGTTACATGAAAAAAAACAAACAGCGACGTGGAACGGATCGTCGAGCAGCAGAGCGAAGCAGTGGAGCAACTAGTTTTTGCTTGGAGTAGGAGCGGAGCCAAAACACGGAAACTTGTTGCGCCTATCTGCTCCGATCATTTAAAAGTAGAATTTCCTTAAACATGGCATCTTTCTTCATTAAAACTAGCTTTAAGTGAAGAACATGGTAAAACGAAAGGTGATTTTTCAAAAAGAGTTTTTCAAAATAAATTGTCTATAAATAACTAAATTTACTATCATTTAATTATTTGATTTAAAAAATAAAGATGATTTCTATTAAAGCTATTTGCTGCACGGAGCAGAGCTGGAGCTGCGTTGGAACAAATATTTAACAGTCGGAGCGGAGCAACTCAAAAATGTTGTTGCTCCAGTTCCTTTACACGAAAATACTTCCACCTACAGAGAAATACATTATATTAAGGCTTGGGAGGGAGTGGAAATTTTCCCCTTCTGACTCACTAAATGACGTCCCTATTAGAAATTCATTCCATTCTGAAATCGCTCGAGAACTCAAAATAGTCGTTTGAGAACTCGAAATGATTGTTGGAGAACTCGAAATGATTGTTCAAAATCTCGAAATGATCACTTGAGAACTCGAGAATTCGAAATGATCAGTCAGTAACTCGAAATAATCACTCGAGAACTCGAAATGATCATTTGCGAACTCAAGAACTCGAAATGATCATTTGAGAACTCAAGAACTCGAAATGATCATTTGAGAACTTGAGAACTCGAAATCATCAATCGAGAACTTGAGAACTCGAAGTGATTAATCGAGAACTCGAAATGATCATTTGAGAACTCGAGATAATCACTCGAGTACTAATCACTCGATTATCAAAACCACCCAAGTACTAATCACTCGATTATTGAAATCTCTCGATTATGCCCATCACTAATTCAGAATTACGAAAGAGAAAAATGCACTTTGCTTTCACAAATGCATTCTAAATATTAAAAAATATTTACAAAATAAAGATGAAATTATCTCCATTAGCAAATCTAACTGACTAGAACTTGTATTCATGTTTGGAATTAACGATTAGTTACCTGTGTAATGCTATAAAACTTTACAAGTAGATTCAAATTCTTACTCACATTAGTTAACATGTTTACAACTTGCAGGAGAGATGTTTATGAAGATATTCTTTATGTATGCGTGATAGTGCCTGATTCAATGAATTCTGTTAAAATATTTATTAAATTAATTATGGATCTTTCAAAAAATTTCTGACTCCCTGAACAATGAAATTGGCTCTTTAGTTTCTAAAGTTTGCTGACCACTGGCCTAGAGTTATCAATATATGACACGTACCATCACTTTTGCTGCTTCAGTTAGAAGATGCATGATGCCAATCACAGCATTTTGCACAACATCAGTTTCAACGTCCAATCTTTCTATAGGAAAAAAAGGAAAATTAATTCATTATTTAAAAACAGGCTTTTAATATATGATTTTAAATTCTTATCCAAGTTATCCGTTCACTAGCAATTTGAACAGCAGAAGTCCGCCAAATGGTGGAAAATTGACCTCCATGTTATTGGGTATTAATTTGAAACTGAACTAGAATAATATGGAATAAATTTGAAAGAAAGGACAAATTTAAAATACTGGACAATATAGGATAAAATAAAGAAAAAGATAATTTTTGGAGAAAAAACAGAACCAGCTTCAAATTAAAGATTGAGCTAAAAAGTAAATAATAAATTCATCCTTTAAACAACTTCCATCATACGATTTTTAAACAGAATCTTTGACGTTGGTGCAGTTGAAACTTGATGTACAAGTCGTCTTTGGCAGACATCCTTAGAGCTTAAACCGCAGGGATGTCACTCCTATTGTAGCCAATTGCTTGTGTCATCAGAGAGTGTGACATTTTCCCCTCAAGTGTGGTACCCAAGCGCAGAAAATTGTTTGCATCGCTTACTGCACTTGAAATTTAAAAATTCTTTTAAAATTAAATACTTATCACAGAGCAATTTTTTTTTCAGAGTTGATGTTTATAGACATTATTTAATCAAATAAAAATAAAACCATGAATTTAAAACTTTCCTATTGTATTTTAACAGGTCTAAGATAATCTACATTAATAGCTACCAGCAAAATTTTTGGAAATGCGAAGTAAAAAAATAAGATTGGTTATGTATGTATTTCCAATATTCTGATCATAGAATTGTGATTGAAAATACTGGAACACAATCATCCAACTGTTCTACTGTTTATATAAGACACATAGATAAAGTAACTTAAATCTTTATCTCTTTCACAACATATCTTTACACACTTGTACTAATTTCAGAGAATTACACAAGATGTACTGTGATATAATCGATATCAATGTAATCGATCTTATGTCAAAAGATTAAGTATTGCCGGATGGCAACATTGATTTGTGTTTTGTGTATGTAGCGTTTTGGTTGTGTTCCCGTATTAAAGATAGTTTGAATGTTTTCTGGTATATCGTAATATCCACAACAATACATGGTGGCAGATTGAATACACGCCTTCAAAATGTATCAGATACCAGCGCCCGAACAATTTTCCTTTCGGCCGGATGATTGGAGTAAGTGGATAGATCGATTCGAACGATTTCGATCGGCGTCAGGTTTGAAAACAAAAGACAAAGAAGAACAGGTAACTTGAACTTGAAATGAGGGAAAGGGGGGCACAAACGGCCAAGCACTGCGACCAGAGGTCTATTGTACTAAACCCCAAAAAGATGAGCATGCCTCTAGAAGAGACCAGTAGCTGATGCAAAGTTCAGCAGGCACCTAATAGGGATGTCATGAATTTCCCAGGGTTCAATGATATGACGACCCAGGTGTTCAAACCTATAAGCAGAAAACACTTCACAACTACATAAGATATGTGCAACGGTTTCCTCATGAAAATGGCAACCCCTACAGGTTGGGTCGTTACTGACCCCCATAATAGTGAGATGCCGCTTTAAGGTACAGTGACCAGTAAGAAGACCAATTGCCTTCCTGATACCATTTCTATTCAGTTTTAGTAACTCTTTCGCCCTGATGCTGGGGCAACCGTAATTAAGCTCTTTAGCCTGGCGTTGTCCATCTATATTACGCCAGTTACGATACTGCTTATCTTTAAAAATATTAAAGACAGTGGTCCTAATAAGATTCCTAGAAATCCCAATTGCAGGCTCTGGGCCAATAAAGGGAGTGTCAGAACCTTTCCTAGCCAGGCGATCAGCAATTTCATTGCCCGCGACACCTGAATGCCCAGGCACCCAATAAAGAGTAATCCTATTATGCTTTGCAAGAGTACAAAGCAAGTTGAAACATTCCCAAACAATTCGGGAAGTCATAGCAACTCTATTTAAGGCCAGTAAAGCAGCTTGACTATCAGAGCAGATATGAACACACCTGTTACGGTAGCCCTTCTCTGAACACAAAATACAGCACCTAAGAATAGCAAAGACCTCCGCCTGAAAGACAGTACTGAACCTGCCTAGAGGACAGGAGTACTCAGTGCCATCACTGGGACAATAAGCTCCAGCACCTGTATTCAAATTCATTTTGGAGCCGTCAGTGAACCAGAGAGCGCAACTCTTGCCGTGCATTGGAGGCAGATCACTCCAATCACGGCGAGAGGGAAAGATCACTTGATAGGGCCTATCAAACGCCCAATGAGTGTCAAAAGAATCACTCGGCAAGCCAGAAAGGGGATGCCCCAGGACCTCCTCATCAAAGTTTTTCCAGGAAAGGTACCCAGAATAGGATTTCCAGAGCCCGGAATGCTTAAGCCTCTCCATGCACAAGAAAGCCTCAGCCTCAATGCGCATGTAGAGGGGACAAAGACCTAAGAGCAACTCAAGAGAAGCAGTAGGTGTGGTCCTTATACAACCACTTATGGCAATACAGACCATCCTTTGCAACTTGTTAAGCTCAGTCTTAACAGTACTTAAGCCGGTTCTTGACCACCAAACAATGGAGCCATACGTAATGATGGGACATATTATCATCGTATAGATCCAATGGACAACCTTGGGCTTAAGGCCCCAAGTACAGCCAACGGCTCTTTTGCAGGACCAAAATACTTTACAAGCCTTGGCCAGGCAATGGGTAAAATGCTTGTTCCAGTTAAGTTTGGAGTCGAAATAGACTCCAAGGTACTTTACCTCATCAGAACAGGTGAGAGATTGTCCAAAGAAGCTGACACTACGCACCTCGATAGTTCTCTTGCGTGTGAAAGCAACCATAGTAGTTTTAAGAGGATTCACAGAGAGACCTTCAGAATGACACCACCTTTCCACACATTTTAACCCTTGCGATAAAATGGAGGAGACAGTGTCAATAAACTTACCTCTGGCTACAATAGTTACGTCATCAGCATAGCTGATGCAGGAAAGACCAAAAGCCGTAATATTATTTAAAAGTGAATCGACTACGAGACACCAAAGGGTAGGTGAAAGTACACCACCCTGAGGACAGCCAGCATTTGCTTGCACAGTAAGTTCGTCACCACACAGAGAGGCGTTAACATACCTATATGATAACAGATTTTCAATCCAATTAACAATAGTTGTGTCAATACCTCGCCTGTTCAGGGCACCCAAAATAGTGTTTACAGGTACCCTATCAAAGGCCCCTTCAATGTCGAGGAAGACAGCTAGGGCTATTTCCTTGTCTTTTATAGACTTTTCCAAAATATAGGAGAGACTATACAAAGCAGTTTCAGTAGACCTGCCAGACTGATAAGCATGCTGAGAGGGAGAGAGTGGTGACACCAACAAAATTGTTTCTCTAATATGCCTATCAATAAGCTTTTCTAAAGCCTTTAAGAGGAAAGAAGTGAGACTAATGGGCCTAAAGGATTTAGCCTCACAATAATTATCCTTTCCAATTTTAGGTATAAAAATAACCTTAGTTTGCCTCCAAGCAGTCGGAACGTGCTCATAAGCAATGCATGCTCTGAAGATCTTACAAAGTATGGGGGCAAGAGTCTTTAACCCTTTCTGAAGAAGGGCGGGGATTGTTCCCGTATTAAAGATAGTTTGAATGTCTTCTGGTATATCGTAATATCCACAACAATACATGGTGGCAGATTGAATACACGCCTTCAAAATGTATCAGATACCAGCGCCCGAACAATTTTCCTTTCGGCCGGATGATTGGAGTAAGTGGATAGATCGATTCGAACGATTTCGATCGGCGTCAGGTTTGAAAACAAAAGACAAAGAAGAACAGGTAAACTCTTTAATATATCTTATGGGTGCACAATCTGAAGATATCTTAGCGTCATTCAATATGACAGAAGCAGAGAAGAAGGATTTTGACTTAGTTAAAACAAAATTTGAACAGCACTTTGTTCCAACACGTAATGTTATTTACGAACGTTATAAGTTCCATACCAGAACACAAGAAGAGGGCGAATCAGTTGAGCATTTTATTACTCCATAATATTCGCTAGCTCAAACGTGTGAATTTCCTGCTTCGTTTCACGATGAGATGATTCGTGATAGAATAGTTTGTGGTCTTGGAGATAAAAAAGTGTCGGAAAATCTGCAACTTGACACTAAACTAACATTGGAAAAAGCCGTTACGCAATCTCGCCAAGCTGAAATAATCAAAAGCCAACAAAGCGTTATAGTAAACGATACTTCGTCATTTAAAGTTGCTAATCGAATAGCCGTAACGCCGAAAAATCAGACGTTCAAACATAAACAAACCAATGATAAATTTCGTTCTGAACCTAAATTTAATAATCATTCCCAGTCAGTAGTGTCCAAAAACAAAGGAGCTTGTTTTTGGTGTGGGAAAAATGAGAAACATACTAAACAAGAGTGTCCAGCGCGTAAAGCGATCTGTAATAGATGTAAAAAAACCGGGCACTATGCCAAAGTTTGCAAATCGAAACTTCAGATTAATCAAGTAGAGGGAACAAAACCATCTGCATTTTTGGGTTATGTTTTGAATGCGATTAACAAAAATGAGAAGTTATTCGATCGATGGACTACCCAGGTTGTAATACATGATACTTCCATAGATTTTAAGATTGATTCAGGAGCTGAAGTAACGGTCATTCCAAAAGACACTTATGATGCAAAACTTAAACATCTTAAGTTATTTAATTCCAAGAAAGTAATCTGCGGTCCTGACGGGGGAAATCTTGATATTGCTGGTGTTCTCTGTGTGGATCTGAAGAACAAAGATCTAATCTTTAAAGATGAAGTGTATGTTGTTAGTGGCTTACAACATTCTTTACTAAGCTGTACGGCTAGTGAACATTTAAACTTTATTCAGCGGATTTTTCAAGTGAATTCCGAATTAAACCCTGTAGATGAATTTCCAAAATTATTCAGTGGTCTCGGAAAAGTAGAAAAGCCTTATAAAATTAAATTAAAAGAAAACGCAAAACCTTATGCTATATCTGTTCTGGGAAGAGTTCCTCTGGCTTTAAGAAGTAAATTGCAAAAGTTATTAGAACAAATGACCAAAGAGGGTATAATTGAAGCAGTCGATGAATCTATGGAGTGGTGTGCTCCTATGGTAATAGTTCCTAAGAAGTCGGGTGACATTAGAATTTGCATAGACCTTTCAGTTTTAAATGATAACATAGAAAGAGAATATTTACCTATGGCTTCAGTCGATTATACGTTGAGTCAGTTTAGTGAAGCTAAAGTGTTCAGCGTTATTGACGCTAATGCGGGGTTTTGGCAAATTAGCCTTGATGAAGAATCAACAAATTTAACAACTTTCATTTCGCCTTTTGGGAGGTATAAATTTAAAAGGTTACCCTTTGGAATAAAATCTGCACCAGAAGTATTCCAGAAAAGAATTAGGGAAACGGTTCCAGATGGTCCAGGAATTGTCGGACTGATGGATGAATTTGTGATATTCGGGGGCAAAAAGGAAGAAGAACATGATAAACGGTTAAGGGAAGTGTTAAATAAACTCCAAGCTGCAGGTTGGACTCTTAATGTCGAGAAATGCCAATTTAAAGTTAAGGAGGTGAGATTTCTCGGACATGTAATTTCAAGCGAAGGAATTAAACCAGATCCGAAGAAAACAGAAGCTATAGCAAATATTCCCAGACCTAACTCGGTAAAAGAGTTAAAAAGATTTTTAGGCATGAGCGGGTTTCTAAGTAAATTCATCCCTAAAATGGCCGATATAGCAAATCCTCTATATGAATTGTTGAAAAATGATGTTGAATGGATGTGGGGGCCAGCCCAAGAGGTGTCTATTCAGAAAATTAAAGACGAACTTTGCCAAACTCCTGGGTTATCAATGTTTGATTTAAAAAAAGAGATTTATATTTCGTGTGACGCATCATCATATGGTCTTGGGGCAGTTTTATATCACATGGAGAAAAGTTGTATTTCACCAATTTGTTATGCATCTAGAACGTTATCAAATGCAGAGAAACGATATGCACAGATCGAGAAGGAAGCTTTAGCCATAATATGGTCTTGTGACAGATTCAGAGACTATATAGCAGGTAAACAAGTACACATTCAAACGGATCATAAGCCTTTAGTGCCGATATTCATGTCAAAACCTTAAGACATGTTAACTCCTTTGTTTACAAAGGATAAAACTCAGGATGATGAGATATGACTTCACAATCTCTTACAAACCAGGCAAAGAGCTAGTAATTGCCGATGCTTTGTCTCGGTGTCCTACATCTGAAAGTGAAGATGAAGAATTGTCAGAAGAAATTGCCGCGTATGTCCAAAACATCATCGATATATTTCCAGCATCTGATGAAAGACTAGCAGAAATATTACAGTTACAAAATGAAGATCCCGCTTGTAAAACATTGATCAAATACTGCCAAGGCGGATGGCCACCTAAAAATGAAATTTCGGTTGAGATTCAACGATTTTGGGGACATAGACATTCTCTATCACTGCAAAATCAAATTCTGTTCAAAGACGCAAGAATTGTGATTCCTGAAAAGCTTCAAAAAGAAATTTTAGATAGAATCCATGATGGGCACCAGGGAATAACTAAATGCTGCGCCAGAGCTCAGCAATCTGTTTGGTGGCCAGGTATATCTAAAGAAATTGAAGTTTTAGTCAGAAATTGTGCAAATTGCATACAGTATCAAAGCTATCATAAAGAACCTCTGATTTCAAGCGATTTTCCAGAAAGACCATGGCAAATAGTTGCAACCGACCTTTTAAAGCTAAAAGGTCACTGGTACGTCATTGTAGCAGACTACTATTCCAGATATTTTGAGGTAGGGAAATTGGATAATCTGTCATCCTTAGAGGTCATCGAACACTTGAAATCAATATTTGTTAGACATGGCATACCCAAAATAGTCCGAAGCGACAATGGGACTCAGTTTTCTCAGGTTATCGATTCAGAATATCGAAAATTTGCAAAGACATACAAATTTTCAATTTTAACATCCAGTCCTAAATTTCCTCAAAGCAATGGCTTCATTGAAGCCATGGTAAAAAATTTCAAGAATCACTTCCTGAAATCTCAAGGAGAGGATCCATACCTGATGATGTTAGCCATAAGATCGACCCCCTTGGAAAACGGGTATAGCCCAGCAGAGTTGCTGATGGGAAGGAAGTTGCGAACTCCCATACCCGCAACAAGTCAAATGTTGTGCCCTAATCTGGCTAATTTCCAATCCTTAAAGAAAAAGGAAATAGAACTAAGGGATAGAAAAAAACGAAACTTTGACAACCACCACGGGGCCAGAAACCTTCAGCCACTGGAAGTAGGCCAACCGGTTTGGGTGAAAGACTTAAGATCATATGGAAAGGTAAAAAGTTTGCATACAACCCCTCGATCGTACATCATTGAATCACCAAGAGGTGTGTTTCGCAGAAACACAGATAGAATTCATCTACATCCTGCATCCCTTCCTCTGAATTTCAGCTGGGATGAATCGGAGATAAATCCAGCATTGCCTAACAACCTGCCAGAAAATGTGCCGCCAACTAAGGACAATGTTGTAATGTCAGAAAAAGTGCCTGATCCAGTTGTGGATACAGCTAGGGATGTCCCTACACCAGTTCCCGAACTTAAGATAAACAAAACTCGCAGTGGTAGAATCATTAAAATTCCAAAGAGACTTTTGGACTAAAGACTTATAGGGGGAGATGTGATATAATCGATATCAATGTAATCGATCTTATGTCAAAAGATTAAGTATTGCCGGATGGCAACATTGATTTGTGTTTTGTGTATGTAGCGTTTTGGTTGTGTTCCCGTATTAAAGATAGTTTGAATGTCTTCTGGTATATCGTAATATCCACAACAATACATGTACTTTTGAATTCATATCTTCAAAAACATAATGTTAAGAATAATATTGAGCAATTTGTAATATTCATAAATGTATAAAATGATCTGTGAAATGTAAATGGAAAAGAGCCTTTTTAACACTAAATACAAACATACGTGCAGCACTTTGGTATACTTTAACATTGCTCCCTTTCCTAAGATGCTCAACAGATATTCTGCAGAATTCTTTCACAACTAAAAGAAAAATGTTACATAAGAAATCTCAACGGGGAAAATGATGAAGCATTAGATTAAAAAATAAATGTTTAAATTTTAAAAAATATTATTTATTCCAAAAAATATTACAACCATTACAATTTCAAAGTTGCAAAATGGTTGTCAGATATTCACTATTTGTATGACATTCCAATATGTTTGAATGCAGTCTATTACAGTTAAAACATTAAAAAAATTTCTTCTTCCCCTCTGCCTATTTTTTTTGAAATGACAGACACTTACTTAGCAATCCTAGTGTTACAAAATAAATTTGCATTTAAACTAAAATTTCAACTGCATGGCCAATTTGTGAAACACTAAACCAACTAGATTCATTTGTTGTAAAAACCCATGCAAAGTATAAGCTTGGCTATTTAACTTGTCCTCTGAAAGTAATCTAGAAATTGGTGAAAAATCCACAATGCACATTTCCTACAATCAATTTCCATTACTATGCATTCGAAGAATTATTAGATAAGCATGTGTATAGTCAAAACAAGCTTTAAAAAATGCACTGATCAAAGGTTACTTATGCCAGTATTACCAGTATGAAAAGACTTAAACTATCAAAAGTAAAAGTTTTAATATTTTAAAACACAGAACATTGTTGCTTCACAGGGTAAATTTTGAAATATTGAAACCCCTGGTTGACCACCTTTTTCACATTGCGACCCCATTTTTAAAAGTTAAAAAGCCTGGGACCTCCTCCATATATATCTATATTTTGTGTGTGTGCATGCCCATATTTTCATACAAGTGTGTTGACACTGTAAAATAAATAACTTTTTTACAAGATTCATGGAAACAGTGAGGAACAATGTAAAATAAAAAATTTACAGAGCAGTTGCCAGAACAGAGGATATCCACTTTTATGAAACAGGTAAACAATTGCTGTCTTATCTTAATGATATACCACTGAGAAGGTAAGACTACTGTTCCAGTCAATACAAGATCCCAAATTACAAGATTTTTTTTAGTGTTTTTCTTTAAAAAGTAATCTCAAATCATTTAAAAATGAAGCGCCAAATTGTGTTTGTATTGAGATCTGTATCGAGTTTAAACACACAGTTAGGCAACTGCCGGATTTTTAAAAAATCTTGTAACATACATTCTTGAGAGTTACAAATAGTCACAAAGCTACACTTTGTTCCCAGCAATAGGACGCGGCAAACTTACAAAGTAAGGAAAAAAGTGGGAGAGCGAATTCATTTAGGGATCATTAGGGGAGAGTGTTGTACCTTGGGACATTGGCAATTTCTGAAAACCTATTGGCAACATTAACATTTTTTTTCTTTCTTATTGTGACCTTAACCAACAGATAGCATCACAGTAAAAGGCAGCATTAAAAGCACTGAATTGATCACTTGGTGAGAGAAAGAAAATTTCATCACTCAAAAGTAAATATCTTTGTCATTCTAATTTCATTTACTGAAATAGCATTTGTAAAACTGTTCCACTGAATTTTAATTGGATATTGAACAGAAGATTTTTAAACGTTTTGGTTATGAGAAACTGATGATACTGCATTTTGATTGACCATCATTTTTATTTTATTTAAACCATGTGATGATTGTACCTTGGGACATGTCTCAAGGTACAACATACACATGGTTCTTAATAATTTGGATATATTTTAGTATAAAGAGAGATATTCTAATCAAATGCAGTCTTTCAAATACAAGAATTGTTAGAATATGCTATATTTTAGTTCAATAATGTTACGAATTTGTCAATGTAATAATGTGTAAATTACACATTACAGTAATGTATCTTCTTAATTTAGTGCTTCAAAAAAATAAAGTTTTTGATTTTTCGTATAAAATTGGTTATGTATATGACCAAGCGCGGATCTAGAAAATCTTCAAGGGGGGGGCGATTTTGGAAATCTCGGGGTTCAATGTAAGGATGGATGGAGGAGATTCTTCATTCCTTTTCAACAGTCCCTCCGCCCCCCCCCCCCTTTTTCAAGCAGCAGGAACAACAAAAAAAAAATTGCTAGTGTAGTGATATTTAAAATTTTACTAGCACATTTTTTCAATGCATATACGTTTATTCAAAGCCCTTATAAAAGGAAAACAAGCTGACGTTTTTTTGCTTTCGCAAATCTGTCTATAATTTTTTCAACGTCCAATCTTTATGGATATGCAATAACGCTAATTCAGTGAGTCTACCATCACTCATTCTGCTTCTTAGCCAAGTTTTAACCGAGTTAGGATTTCCCTCAAGCTTTCTCAAGAAAAATGTAGGCTTGTAAATACATTTTCTAAATTTGAATTGATATGTCTAAATTACAAAATAATAGCAATTATTAGTAATATATTTTCTAAAATTTTCAAAATGTAATACTAAATATGTACTAAAAAAACCAACAACGAGTATGTGCAATTTATATAAACATTTGTAATTATGAATGAACAATGAAATGTTTCAGGAATTTACACCACGTGCTAAGGGTTGGCTAGCTGTCACCAGTTTGATGGGTAGAAGAAAAGAGCAATCTTTCCCATTACTCCGAGGTCACAACTCAGCAATACTAAAGGACAAAGGGACAGGGGGAAAGCATAGAACTTGAAGGGCTATTAGGCTGGGATTCCAAGAACATAAAAAAATGGCTGGTCCCGGGGCACAAAGAGTAAAAACTCACTTAGGAGTGTCGTTGTAGTATCCACTTGAATCAGCCCAAGGGGGGGGGCGATCGCCCCCCCTTAGATCTGCCGTTGTATATGACTGTTGCATGGATCACGAAGTATGTCCCAAGGTACAACAGGGTGTTGTACCTTGGGACAGTTTTCAGTTACTACTTAAAATGGCTGGCATTTTATTTTTAAACTGCTTGAATTTGAAAAAATATATTATAGAGGAGAATGTTGGTGTATTTAAATAGTGTCTTCAAACTTTAAATCTAATTTTAATTTTTTAAGTTAAAAATTAAAATGTGAAAAGTGTCCCAAGGTACAACACTCTCCCCTATATGTCCCTGTTTTTGATCAGTGTACACAACTCCGTGGCATAATAAAACTTTGTTTTTGGAAGGGTGCAAGGAATTGCAAAAGCCTCAAAGGGTAATTCTTTCATTGGGAACTTTACAGCACGAAGCCGTCACTGTTACAGCCCCCTTACTCAATTAATGGCTAAACTCTATGGAATATGCATTCGGGTTAAATTGCTTAGTTGCTGCTTTCGTAAATGGCTACCTCGAACTCCACAAGTACACCTTCGATCACTTTCAAACAATAATACAAATACAAAAGAGAAAAACAGAAACGCCCCGGCTAGTTTGGTTCTGGATTGATAGAATCAATCCCCAATGACGATCAAATGCCCTCTTGAAACTATTTACTTCAATGCCAGTAGGCAGTCTTTTGAATTATTTCTAGCATTTACAATTTTATATTACGCACCTTTATTATCTATTCGTTTCAAAAGATCTAAATGCTTCTTATGAATGTCATCTAGTATGAGTAGCATTTTGAAATGTATTCCAAGAAAAAGTAAAAATTCTACTTCTATCGAAAAGAAAAATTCAAAAAATTAACAAAAAACCAAGAAACATGAAACAAAATCGAAATTATGGCAAAAGAAAGTTTACAAACTCGGGCCGGAGAGTTTGGGGCGAGGTAGAACACGCGAATCTTCGCGGCGAGAAACACAACCGCCAAGCCGTTTTGTATGGTTGCTTTTGCTCTCAGATCGCCAAATCTTAATGAATGGGTGGACGCTAGTTCGCACCCCTTTGGAATCGTGACGTCACGCCAGGGGGCGTGGAGCTCTGACGTCACTCTGTTTAAGCCGTATGCATTCGTTTTCTGCGTTGAGTGTGTGAGTATAGTTTTTGCTTCTAACAGATCTAAGGAAATTAACGTTCCAGATAAGAGGAGATTGCTCTCATTTATTATTGTTATTAAAGCAATATAATTTTTTTTCAATAAAAACTTTGTGTATTTTTTTTTTACTACTGTTAATTTTTTTTAAAACTTTGTGTATTTTTTTTTTTTTTTTTTTCAATAAAAATGCGTGTTTTTCAATAAAACACACATTTTGTTTTGAATGAAAATAAGGAATATTGGGAAATGTACGATTTTTTTTTTCAATTAATTTTTCTGAGAAAATTTAAATCACCTCCAACTAGTTTTAAGAAAAATATTGTGTGTAGCATATTTTAAAGGAATTGATGACAGAAATAATTTGCAAATACTTTTGATTTAGAGTATGAGATTGTTCACTAAAACTTTGTCAAAATGCAACCAAACATTAAATTGAAGTATGATTTAGATTTTAAAAAAAAATCATATACATTTGTTCATAATTCTTTATTTCCTTTTTATAGCATAAATCCCAAACAAATTAAAATTTGAAATCACATTTGACAAATTTGAAAAAAAGAAAAAAAAAATTGGATTACTTGAACGCAAAAAAAAAAAAAAAAAAAAACTGGGTGCGAAATTCTCATAAATAAGAAACAAATTAAAATTAGCAATCACATTCGACAAATTTGAAAACAAAACAAAACAAAAACAAATTGCATCAAACAAGTTTGAATCTACAGCAAAATCTTTGTAGGAAAATAATTTGTGCTACATAAAAGTACCACATCATGTAATCATGCAACAGATACTTGCATACCAAGCTGACATTCAATCCTTGGAGACTTTCAAAAAAATTCAAGATTACTGAAAAAAATATGAAGGACACAATTTTTGAAGAAATACAAATTTTACGGATCAAATTGAAGAATTAAAATTGCAACACACATACCATTTGAAAAATAATTCAATGGATCTCTAACAAACAAATCCAATTTTTTTTTAAATTGATAGTAAAAAAATCAAAAATAATGTACAAAGTATGTAAAGCAAATTTGTGTGCACACTTTTTCTTTTTTTGAACACTAGGCAAAACCATATTTACAAAAGCAATAATCAAACAATATATAAACATCTTGTAGAAAGAAAAAATATATATCGATTGAACACAATCTACCAGAATACTCAAAGATGAAAAATATGCAGCATTAAAAATATAATTAATTAAACGTGACATTAAATCTAATAAAAACCTCCATTTTTTTTCAGTTGTTTTTAACAACACCCATTGAAAGCTTGATTTTACATTAAAATTCATAATATTTTGGATAAAAAAAATGGTGTAGTCATAATTTAAGGGGGGAAAAAGACAAATATTTTTTGAAATTCTTGCATACTTGAAATAAACAAAAAAATCTAGGTGAGAAAATCTTGACATTTCTTACAATAATAAATTGATGATTTTAAAGTAAAAATTTGTTCATTAATTGCATCGCACTTTTCATGGAACCACTCTTTGCTTTTTTTACATTGTGCCATGCGTTTTCTTTTGAAGTTTTCATCAGACTCAAAGAATGGTCTTCGGCAGAGGCAATAGAGAGTTATGGTAAATGTCGACATTTTTATCCTATCTACAGAATCATTTGTTTCCTTAAAGTCTGAAAACTCCCGACATCAAGCATGCTCTTAGGTGTCCTCGAAGTGATCTAGCACAATAGGTCAGATCCTCAGTATTCTGGTGGATTGTATACAATCGATATATATTTTTTTCTTTCTACAAGATGTTTTTATATTGTTTGATTATTGCTTTTGTAAATATGGTTTTGCCTAGTGTTCAAAAAAAGAAAAAGTGTGCACACAAATTTGCTTTACATACTTTGTACATTATTTTTGATTTTTTTACTATCAATTTAAAAAAAAATTGGATTTGTTTGTTAGAGATCCATTGAATTATTTTTCAAATGGTATGTGTGTTGCAATTTTAATTCTTCAATTTGATCCTTAAAATTTGTAATCCTTCAAAAATTGTGTCCTTCATATTTTTTTCAGTAATCTTGAATTTTTTTGAAAGTCTCCAAGGATTGAATGTCAGCTTGGTATGCAAGTATCTGTTGCATGATTACATGATGTGGTACTTTTATGTAGCACAAATTATTTTCCTACAAAGATTTTGCTGTAGATTCAAACTTGTTTGATGCTAATGCAATTTGTTTTTGTTTTGTTTGGTTTTCAAATTTGTCGAATGTGATTGCTAATTTTAATTTGTTTCTTATTTATGAGAATTTCGCACCTAGTTTTTTTTTTTTTTTTTTTTTGCGTTCAAGTAATCCAATTTTTTTTTTCTTTTTTCAAATTTGTCAAATGTGATTTCAAATTTTAATTTGTTTGGGATTTATGCTATAAAAAAGAAATAAAGAATTATGAACAAATGTATATGATTTTTTTTTAAAATCTAAATCATACTTCAATTTAATGTTTGGTTGCATTTTGACAAAGTTTTAGTGACCAATCTCATATTCTAAATCAAAAGTATTTGCAAATTATTTCTGTCATCAATTCCTTTAAAATATGCTACACACAATACTTTTTTTAAAACTAGTTGGAGGTGATTTAAGTTTTCTCAGAAAAATTAACTGAAAAAAAAAATCGTACATTTCCCAATATTCCTTATTTTCATTCAAAACAAAATGTGTGTTTTATTGAAAAACACACATTTTTATTGAAAAAAAAAATACACAAAGTTTTAAAAAAAATTAACAGTAGTAAAAAAAAATTACACAAAGTTTTTATTGAAAATAATTGTATTGCTTTAATAACAATAATAAATGAGAGCAATCTCCTCTTATCTGGAACGTTAATTTCCTTAGATCTGTTAGAAGCAAAAACTATACTCACACAATAAAAATTTGGATGTTTTGCACCTAGAAGCTCCCTGTCGCATTGAAAAAGGGATTCCAAGCAATCCCGAAACATATGTCTGCATTTTATTGCTCATTTGTGCTTTAAATTAACGTGTAATTATTTTATTATTATTGTATACTCACACACTCAACGCAGAAAACAAATGCATGCGGCTTAAACAGAGTGACGTCAGAGCTCCACGCCCCCTGGCGTGACGTCACGATTCCAAATGGGTGCGAACTAGCGTCCACCGAATGGGTGGGGCAAATTTCCCGCGCTTTGTAACAATCATTATGTGCTAGAAATAAAATTTCACGATAAATTAAAGCACAAATGAGCATTAAAACGCAGACATATGTTTCGGGATCGCTTGGAATCCCTTTTTCAATGCGACAGGGAGCTTCTAGATGCAAAACATCCAAATGAAGCAGACAGAACAACAAAAACAAAGCTTATATAGCCTAAGAATTAACTGTAAACCAATGAGAATAAAGGCAGTGTGAAGTGGAAGTAGAAGTAGTATTAAAGGCACCAATAAGAGAGCAACAAACGAATGTAGTTGGAAGTACAGAAAGTAAAAAGGAATATCAATAAAAACAAAGAAAAAGACAACAGCGTGCATAAAAATGTGAAAATACATGAAAATTGCAAAAAAATAAAATAAAATACAAAGAATAAAATGGAAATAAAATAAGTACAGAAAATACCAAAACAAAAAGCAAAACAAAGTACACATGCAAAAGAGGGGGAGGGGGGGAGAGGGGGGAAAAAAAAAATTGACACAAAAAATGGAAAACTAACAAGAAAACCAAGAAAGAACAACAAATTAAAGGAACTTATGCCAGACCTGTGAAAAATAAGGAGTTGAGGAACAATCATTAACCAAATTAGAACTATTCCTGTTAATATGATAAGCTTCCCAAAAGTCAAGTTCTAAAGGGGAAGAACATTTTTGAATAATTTTCCCAGAATTGAAATCAAAAGAGTGGTTGGAATTCCAACAATGTTGAGCAATGCTAGACTTATTCAGCTCTTGCTTACGTACATGACCTTTATGCTCATTTAACCGAATTTTCAGAGCACGTTTTGTCTGTCCAATGTAAGAAAGGCCGCAACGGCAACTAATTTGGTAAATACCCCAAGTATTAAGTTGATCAACAGGATCTTTAAGAGAAGAGAAAGAAAGTTTGTTGCTAGGAGCAAAAACAACTTGAAATTGAAACCTTTTTAGGATTTTAGCAATACGAAAACTTACAGAATGAAAGAATGGTAACACAACCAAATCCTTTCTAGAAACCACATGATTGGGACCAGAAGTTTTTTTAGAAAGTTTGTTATGAATAGAATCAATTAAAGAGTGAGAAAATCCTCTATCAACAGCTACAGCTTTCAGATAGTTGAGTTCAACCTTGAGAAGCTCAGGAGAAGAGCAAATATTAATAGCACGATGGACAAGAGCATTAAAAGCCGAATATTTTTGGTTGGGAGGATGAGACGATAGTCTGTGAGGAGGTAAAGAAACAGCGAAAGGTTTACGATAGACAGAAGTTGTGAAACCAGACTCACTCCTAGAAATCAAAACATCAAGAAACGCGAGGCTACTATTAAGTTCTTTCTCACAAGAAAACTGGATATTAGAATCAATGGAGTTCATAATCGAAAGAGCATCATCAATACCTAACAAGTTACTGTCCGTTAGGACAAAACAATCATCCACATAACGAACATAAAATTGAAATTGCAATTTTTGGAATAGTTTTTCCTCAAAATAATGCATATAGAAATCACTTAAAATAGGACTAAGAGGACTTCCCATGGCTAGGCCTTCTACCATAGCATAGAATTTACCATTAAATACAAAAGTGCTCTGTTGCAAGCACACACGAGTAAGAAAAACTAATTCCTCGATTTCCACAGAAGTAAAATGGAATTCAGAAAGCCTTTTCCTGAGGCAAGTCAAAGCGCCATCAACAGGAACATTAGTAAACAAAGAATTAACATCAAAAGAGGCCATAACCGAATTATTCGGAACGAAGTTATGAAGTTTCTTAACAAAATCGGTGGAATTTTTAACAGTGAAAACATTCCGACTCCTAAGTGGAGAAAACACAGAAACTAAATACTTGGAAAGTTTATATGAAGCAGTGCCAATATTGGAAACAATTGGTCTGAAAGGAATACCTGCCTTGTGTACCTTCGGTAAAGCATAGAAACGCGCACAATTAGCAACAGAAGGAATCACAGACCGTTTAGCAATCAAAGGAATAGAATGAACAGACTTAACAGCAGAAGAAATAGCTTTTAACTCCTTGTCGCTAGGATCTTTATAAATTTCAGAATAAGGACCAGAAGCAATTAAATCATCAGTTTTTTCAACATAAGATGATTTATTAAGAACAACAATCTGACCACCCTTGTCAGCTTTGGTAATGACCAAATCAGAATTTGAAACTAAATTATTGACACAGCGTTTCACAGAATGGGTAAAACCAATATTAGGAACTTTTGAATTGAAATCAACATTGGAAGCAATAAGATGCCGAACTGACTCTTTTTGAGTGGAAGTTAAGGCACTAAATTTGAAAGCTTTTTCAACCGGAGCAATAAGTTCAGAAAAAGAAGGGTTAGAGTCAGTTCGGCATCTTATTGCTTCCAATGTTGATTTCAATTCAAAAGTTCCTAATATTGGTTTTACCCATTCTGTGAAACGCTGTGTCAATAATTTAGTTTCAAATTCTGATTTGGTCATTACCAAAGCTGACAAGGGTGGTCAGATTGTTGTTCTTAATAAATCATCTTATGTTGAAAAAACTGATGATTTAATTGCTTCTGGTCCTTATTCTGAAATTTATAAAGATCCTAGCGACAAGGAGTTAAAAGCTATTTCTTCTGCTGTTAAGTCTGTTCATTCTATTCCTTTGATTGCTAAACGGTCTGTGATTCCTTCTGTTGCTAATTGTGCGCGTTTCTATGCTTTACCGAAGGTACACAAGGCAGGTATTCCTTTCAGACCAATTGTTTCCAATATTGGCACTGCTTCATATAAACTTTCCAAGTATTTAGTTTCTGTGTTTTCTCCACTTAGGAGTCGGAATGTTTTCACTGTTAAAAATTCCACCGATTTTGTTAAGAAACTTCATAACTTCGTTCCGAATAATTCGGTTATGGCCTCTTTTGATGTTAATTCTTTGTTTACTAATGTTCCTGTTGATGGCGCTTTGACTTGCCTCAGGAAAAGGCTTTCTGAATTCCATTTTACTTCTCTGGAAATCGAGGAATTAGTTTTTCTTACTCGTGTGTGCTTGCAACAGAGCACTTTTGTATTTAATGGTAAATTCTATGCTATGGTAGAAGGCCTAGCCATGGGAAGTCCTCTTAGTCCTATTTTAAGTGATTTCTATATGCATTATTTTGAGGAAAAACTATTCCAAAAATTGCAATTTCAATTTTATGTTCGTTATGTGGATGATTGTTTTGTCCTAACGGACAGTAACTTGTTAGGTATTGATGATGCTCTTTCGATTATGAACTCCATTGATTCTAATATCCAGTTTTCTTGTGAGAAAGAACTTAATAGTAGCCTCGCGTTTCTTGATGTTTTGATTTCTAGGAGTGAGTCTGGTTTCACAACTTCTGTCTATTGTAAACCTTTCGCTGTTTCTTTACCTCCTCACAGACTATCGTCTCATCCTCCCAACCAAAAATATTCGGCTTTTAATGCTCTTGTCCATCGTGCTATTAATATTTGCTCTTCTCCTGAGCTTCTCAAGATTGAACTCAACTATCTGAAAGCTGTAGCTGTTGATAGAGGATTTTCTCACTCTTTAATTGATTCTATTCATAACAAACTTTCTAAAAAAACTTCTGGTCCCAATCATGTGGTTTCTAGAAAGGATTTGGTTGTGTTACCATTCTTTCATTCTGTAAGTTTTCGTATTGCTAAAATCCTAAAAAGGTTTCAATTTCAAGTTGTTTTTGCTCCTAGCAACAAACTTTCCTTCTCTTCTCTTAAAGATCCTGTTGATCAACTTAATACTTGGGGTATTTACCAAATTAGTTGCCGTTGCGGCCTTTCTTACATTGGACAGACAAAACGTGCTCTGAAAATTCGGTTAAATGAGCATAAAGGTTATGTACGTAAGCAAGAGCTGAATAAGTCTAGCATTGCTCAACATTGTTGGAATTCCAACCACTCTTTTGATTTCAATTCTGGGAAAATTATTCAAAAATGTTCTTCCCCTTTAGAACTTGACTTTTGGGAAGCTTATCATATTAACAGGAATAGTTCTAATTTGGTTAATGATTCTTCCTCAACTCCTTATTTTTCACAGGTCTGGCATAAGTTCCTTTAATTTGTTGTTCTTTCTTGGTTTTCTTGTTAGTTTTCCATTTTTTGTGTCATTTTTTTTTTTTTTTTCCCCTCTCCCCCCCTCCCCCTCTTTTGCATGTGTACTTTGTTTTGCTTTTTGTTTTGGTATTTTCTGTACTTATTTTATTTCCATTTTATTCTTTGTATTTTATTTTATTTTTTTGCAATTTTCATGTATTTTCACATTTTTATGCACGCTGTTGTCTTTTTCTTTGTTTTTATTGATATTCCTTTTTACTTTCTGTACTTCCAACTACATTCGTTTGTTGCTCTCTTATTGGTGCCTTTAATACTACTTCTACTTCCACTTCACACTGCCTTTATTCTCATTGGTTTACAGTTAATTCTTAGGCTATATAAGCTTTGTTTTTGTTGTTCTGTCTGCTTCATTTGGAGGTTTTGCATCTAGAAGCTCCCTGTCGCATTGAAAAAGGGATTCCAAGCGATCCCGAAACATATGTCTGCGTTTTAATGCTCATTTGTGCTTTAATTTATCGTGAAATTTTATTTCTATTACTTTGCACAAAGTTTAATCATTACTATACAATCATTATGTGCGTTTGTATTCCTATTTTCTTCTTATTATATAAAATTGTAGGTATTTTAAACAGCAATTATTTTGATTCAACTTGTTATTCTTTTATTCCTATTTAAGTATGAAGTAATTTTAATGAATATTTCTGTTATTTGCAGATATTTATTGGGATTATGCACTGGCGCCTAAAAAATGGTAACAAAAGTTTTAATTTTGTTCAATAGTTCTGTAATACCTTCGTGAAATATTAGTTGTTTGTATTTATGTATTGGATTTACAGTTTTTATTCCAGAAAATGAAGATTGTTTACTCAGACGTTTGAATATAGCCTCTAAACAAAGGAACTAGCAAACGGTAATTAAAACTGGTAAAAATCATTATTTTCATCTCTCTGTTAAAAATATTTTGTGGGTAATTTTAGTTTTACGTTTCACTTAAAAGATTTATTGTTAAATTGAGAATTTTTACTAAATTGTAGTCCTGCCGATTCATTTTTTTATAATTACTCTAGTATAACGTAAGTAAATGTACCAATATGTGTAGTATTATGATAATGGTTTTCATGTTTATGAATGCTCATGTGTCTAAATAATTACAAAATAAGTAGAATAAATTTACATAATTTATATTCCTGCTTCTATTGTTTACCTGTACTTATTTTTCTTATCAAGCTTGTTTTTAGTTTTGAGCTTAAATAGTAAGTATTTCTCACTCCTTTTCTAATTAAGCTAGTGCTGGTAACTTTTTTTTTAATTAAAGAAATTTCTTTGGTGTGTATACTGAAAATTCAGTATCCTTCCTGTTGTGATTTGAATTATGAAGGATTTAATGAAGATGAAAAAGTTTATTTTAATTTGTGCAAGTTTTTGTTTTTTGGACGTTAAAAACTACATCTGTGGCTAAAATAGAATGAATAAAGCATGAGCATGTATGTGATTTGCTTCAACTTGCTTTTGCTTTGTTTTTTCTGTTGATAGTGAAGTGAGTTAATATGATAGTCGAAGTCAAAATAAAGTTTAAGAAGATGAGGAAAAAATACATCATTTCACTGAAGTTTGAATTACCTCAAGTCAGGAAAAGTTTCAAAAGGTGAAAGCTTGTTGTGCATTTCTTAAACTTCATTGCATGATATTGCTCTTATATTCAATCATACTACACTCAATCTCATATAGTCTAGAGCAAGCACTGGTGTAATTAATTTTATGCTTTGTAAGTACATCTATGTAGGGTAAACCGGACAGTTATTGACACTCAGTACAGTTATTCAAACTTTTACTTAAAGAAATAAGTAAACAAGTCCTAATTTTATTTTAAGATATACATGAAACTAATGTTTGAGGGTCCTCTAAGTTATTTATGATGTAAGTGTTTAAGAGACTAACCACGGGGTGTCTATAACTAGTTTTTGCTCTTTTTACCTTAAATATTGCCATATGGTAAAAGGAATTGAACTTCTGACCCAAAAAACCTCTTGAGTCTATATGAGGATAGATAAAGAGAAGCTATAGGAAGGTTCAATATGATCCCTTCATAAAACGTTTTTTTTTTTTTTGTTTTTAATTTCATCACAGAAATGTAGTCTTAAGGGTGTCAATAACTTTACGGTTTACCCTACCTAAATTCTTATAAATGTCAACCATTCATGGAGAATAAAAAATATATAAATAAAAAAATTGTGTTCCTTTTATTGCTTCATTATAAATTCCTTCATATTCAAGTGATAGTTGAAAATGAAACATTCAATAGTTTATGTAGCACCTGGAATCAAATGGTGACTTAAAGATACAAGAAACAAAAAAGAAATACAAATTGCAAGAAAGTTTATACAAAAACAGGGTTCGTACGGTCCTTAAAGGTCCTTAGAAAGTCCTTAATGTTTATTTTCATTTTTAAGGCCTTAAAAAGTCCTTAAATAGTCCTTATTTTTTATTCCAGGTGCTTATTATTTTTTTTCTGCTAAAATAAGCAGGTACCCATGCGCTCTATTTGTTTTGCTATCTTTTGCATTCTTCACTCATTTCAACTACTTAATCGAACCTCAAATTTGCTTTGCTCGGGTCCGGTACTATCGCGGCTTTCGGACAGACCCAAAACGGCGAATTAACAGGACCAAAAATGGCGGATTTGATTTTTTAAAAAAAATTAACTCTTGTTTTTTTATTCATTTTTTTTTTTTTTTTTTTTGAAAATAAGTAATTGGTGTGTTATATATTTTTACAAAAAAAAAAAAAAAGTTCATGGATCTTGATAAAATGCTTCAAACTACAACACGCAATTCAGTTAAAATGAACTTGTACCCACCCACATGGCAGCTCCCAATTTGCTATTTCCTGCAGTTGTATGAAAAGAAAATCGAGCTACATCTAAAATAAATAAATAAATAAAATATTAGTAGAGAAGTTGAATCAAAACACCAAGAATTTGTACAAAATGCAATGGTGCCCAGTAACTGGGCATCATTTAAGACCACAGAAAAACAAATCACACAAGTTCTCTCAAGTTTCTCTAAAAGAGAAAAGAAAAATGAATAAAATTTGAAAACGGACTTTTAAGGACTCGAGGGGAAAAAATTTAATAAATAAACAAAAATCGAGAATTTTCGAAAAAGGGCCGAATTTCGGTATTTCAAATGTGGGATTCGATACTATTTATTAAGTTTAGTTACAAAGTAAATAAAAAATTCTTTTGGCATGAAAATTGTTACTAAGTCATCAACATTCTAAACAATTATCAATAAAGTAAGTAGGAGCAGCTCTTAACAAGTAATCAGTAAAAAAATATTGCTTTTGAAACTTTTTTTTTAATTTAAGGGGGGTGGGGAATACTTCAAAGAAGCATATTGTTGACATCTAGCTCAATAAAAGAGATACATTTAAGTAATATGTAGGCAAAAAAAACTTTCAGCTTTTTTTTCGTTTGGCCAATCGCATGAATGATTATCGCTTCTTTATACTGTTAAAGATAAAAGAATGATTTATTTTCATTATCATTTTTCTCACACCTTACACTATAATAAGCGGCGGGTTGCCAACTCTGCCGATCGCTTTTTATCTGATCTTTCGTTAAACAATTTGTTCTCCCATTGTTTTTTTTAAATCAAATAAAATATATATATCTAAAAAATTAATTTGTTTTAAAGTAATATTTTAATATTTAGTAAATTTTCATCAAGCAATTTGGCTTCGCGATCGTTCGCTGTGGGGTTTTGTTGTGTGGGAGATGATGGATATTTGCTGTGTTAATCAAAATTTGTATCTCGTGAAATTTCTTAATTTGCAGTAAATTGAAGGAATCGACCTCTTCGTAGTTGCCAAATGCTCCGTTTTCCCCTATTTTTTCTGTTTTTTTTTTTTCTTTTTTTGTGAACTTCGAAAATTCGAATTTTTGCCAAATGATCCGATTTTTCAAGCTGATGTACAAGTATTTTTACCTAAAGGGATTGTAATACAAAACAAGAACATTTTAAAAAGAAACTTTTTAAAAAGTCATGTATTAATTTACATGAATTTTCATAACTTATAACGCGAAAATGTAAGAACCTATTTTTTGGAAACTTGCTAACATCTAGCATGTGTTTCGCCGAAAATTGCACGCAGCTTTTGAGACTTATCTTTTTGCATCCTTTAAATATATCAATTATTTAAAAAGTTGGCAGTTGTTGTAGTATTTGCAGCCTGTAGTCTGTTTGTTTCATTTTTTATTTAAAAAAAATGTTCAATTTTTTGAAAGTTTATTTTAGTTAAATTTTGGTAGTTACTAATTGAGGGTAATGTACGAAGTTTTAAGCGAATAATAAGCTCCATTTTTTATTAGTATGTTGTTTCAAAAATAAAATATTTTTCTCTAGTTGAAAAAAATTTCTGAATTTTTGCAAGCTCTTCTAAATAATTTTAAAGAATTATTTATGGCCGAGATAAAAATTTAAATAAGCCTAAATTGAGATGCTGGCTACATAAGTTAACTAAAATGAAAAAAAATCTAAATTAAACACAAATTCTCAAAACAAAGTGCAACGTTTTCTTTAACAATTTTTTGTATTTAAATTGTTTTTCATTTAACTTGTATTTTATAGCACTAACCACTTTTGATAATTTTTCATATCATGATAATTTGCTTACATATGATTAATACTTGTGTTGTGTGCTTCTTATTACTAGCTCCAATAATTATTTAACTCCCTGACTGTATTGAACATTAGAAAAGCAACAAGTCAAAGAGAGCCCCATAAAAGTGTCTGTGTTGTGTTCCTAATAAAAATACGATGTTAAATCAATGTCCTGTTTCAATAATGCTTCCTTTTGAAATAAGCATAACAGTTTGTATATTTCGAAAAAATTGTGAGGTCCTTAAAAATTTTTTTAGGTCCTTAAAAAGTCCTTAGAAAGTCCTTATTTTTGGTTTTGCCAAAAGCGTACGAACCCTGAAAAAAGTGTTCACAACACAATGCATCTACGGAATTTGCACTAATAAATTTAAAATATTGAGAAAAGAAATGAATAATAATAGTTCAGTAAAAAGAAACTTGTTTTGCCAGATATGTCATAAACATGAATAGTTTATAGAATGTCACAATTTTATATAATATTTCCTGTTGCCTACCCTCACAATGTAGGTTGCATATTAAAAAGGAATAAAGTTTTGCCATATTAACAGTAAGTAATATACAAGTGCAAAGTTTATCAAAGAATCAAGTAGGGGGAAATAAAACTAGTATGTACAGAGTTTTCTTTCTGAGGGGGGGGGGGGACAGTAAACCAAGTAGAAATTCAAAGAAACATGAAATTAAGTTTTTAATAGTTTCAAATTATAAAAGGCATTATTTAATTAGGCAGATAAGTACAATATGTTATTGTTATTTAAAGCAATAGGGATCTTATAAATTATTGAAATAAACTAATTTTATGTGAATAAGTTGATTTATGTTAAAATTAACTTTTAACACCTCACTTCCTTTAAATTTACATTGATTTGAAAAATAAAACTTTTGACATTAAAACAAGTAAGTTTCATAGGGTTTAAGCACTGAAACTCAAATATCCGAGAACATAGAGTTTTGTATAGTTTCAGTTTTTTATAGGATGATTTGAAATATTTCAGGCTTAATTCCTGAAGCACCATTTTAGTTGGTTATTTACTGATTAGGGATCATTCCTAAATAATGTCACTCTTCAAGAGGGGAGGGGGGTTTGTGAACTTGTGACGAGGGGAGGGGATGGTGTGACATCATGCATTATGCAACATAGGGTGACGTGACAAAGGGGGGCCAAATATATGAAAAAAACGTGACATTATTTATGAACGGCTCTTAATAGAGAATAGTAAGGCTCGACCGATGCATCGGCGCCGATTGTTCAACAAAGTTGCCATTGGCATCGGCGGCCGATGTTAACTGTAGAAAAACATCGGCCCATCGGCCTTGAAAAACATCTAAAAGCCGATGCAAGGCCGATGTTTTTCGCAGGGACAACTTTCCAGAAAACATTCTGCCTTTAACTTTCTTTTTTCTCCATAGCTAGATTTCTATTTTCATACAATAACAAGCTGCACATCACTTTAAAAAAAAAAGCACAAAAATAATGTCATTCTATAAAGTATTTGATGAAAAGTTCGGAAAAATAGTTTAAGAGATCGCTTCCGGAAAAACTTCATTATTAAAATTATTTCTCTTTGAACTGAACACTCGCTAAATAGAATATGTTAAGGTAAAAGTAATAGAGCCGTCTTTTGAGTGCTATTTGTTTTGCGCACTAGGTTAGTTGCCTCATTTTTGTCCGTTATTCGTTTAATAATGATAGTGCATTAGATGTCATTGTGCAATAATATTATACCATCTGCTTTTAGTTGTCATGTTTCTTATAATTCCGAAAGTGTAAACAATACAAAGTCAACTCAATCAAAATACGATAATAATTTTAATTTTTACCAGCGTAAACTTTTTTTTTCTCTTTGCGTTTTATTTTTTTTCTTTTGCTTCTTCGATCCCACGTGTTACAGTTTTTCTGCAATTGTGCAGCAATCTCGTTGCATATTGCTTTTAGTGTGCGGTTATTCTCATTATTTCATTTTTAGTTTACAACATAGAAAAAATTGGTCAAAACTAAGAAAAAAAAATTCCAGTATAAATGTTTATTAATCGAAATTTTATGTGTCCAAGTTTGACTTGCAATTTTTAAAAATTGAACTGTCAAAATGCGATTTCGCGCGACAGGATTTAATAACATCTTAATAAAAATGCTAAAATTTCTTCATTTTCAAAGATTGATCAATGCATTTTTTTTTTCAAAATACATCTTAACTTTTTTTATACCATAATTATTTTAATTTTTCCACGTTTATACTTCGTTTTTTATGGCATTTTTTTTTTTTTTTTGTTTCTTTGATGCCACGTGTTAGACAGTTGACAGTTTTTCTGCTATTGTACAACAATCTCGTTACATCTGCTTTCAGTTTAGAATATTTCTTGTTATTTCATTGCTAGTTTACAACATAGAACATATTGATAAAAAATATAAATCAATTTTTCAATATAAATGTTTATTGATCGAAATTTTACGTGTTCGACCTGCTATTTTCAAGAATTTAATTCTTAAAAAATGAGTACACGCGACAGGGTGGAATAATACCTTAATAAAAATGCTACAATTTCATTAATTTCAAAAATTGGCAACGTATATATAAATATATTTTTTTTTTTTCAAAATACATCTTAATTTTTATAAACGATCACGTGTTTTTCAGAAGAATATTTGTCAACAGAAAACTGCTGGTGCTAAAAATATTGGTTTATTTCAGTGACCTTACATTGTGCCCATGAAAATATAAAGAACATGTCAAGTATTTCAGTGTAATTTTCAACTCACAAGAAAAAAAAAGCTAATAAGATTAGTTCTTAAGACCCAGCATTCATGTGTAATGACAAAAAATCTCACGCCTATGTTTTTAAACCAATATTCAGTATTTCTTGGTTATGAACAGGGGGCGTTACTACGAGCGAAATTTTTTAATATTTTATTTTTATTTTAGAAAAAGAGCTATTTTTAGTTAAAATAACTTTTATAATGAAAAATAAACCATAATCGTTCCTGCTTTTCTTTTAAAAACGGGGGAGGGTATATTATGAAAACATCTGAGAAGAGGGGGTTAGTTAGTCTGTATTATAACATCTGCATTCTTCTCCATGAAAAAAAAATAAGAAAAAAAAAGGCATTTGCAGTGCAGGTGTTTTAAGAGAAAATGTTAAAGGAAAGGGAATTAGACCCGATTCCGTCCAATAGTTGTTGAGTTTTTTTGCAAAGGTAAGACAAAAGAATTAAAAATCCTCTGATATAGCATTTTTTAATTTTTTTTAAACCTCCAAATAGTTTAATTACTTTACTAGAATCCCGAGTGATTCTTTTAGTTTTAATTATTATGTAAACTTCCCCCAAACAGTTTTACGGTGCTTGAATAATGCATTTATGTTTTTATAAACATAAAAATAAATAAATGATTTAAATGATATTTTGACAAGCATTCTACACGATTTAATGGTTTAAAGCGATTTTTTTTCCATCGGCCATCGGCCCATCTCGGAACCATCGGCCAACAATCGGCATCGGCCAAAAAATGCGACTTCATTCAGACTTAAAAGTATCCTTTATTAGTTTCCACATTTTATCGCATCAGAAAAAAATATTCAGACAGTTATTTTGTTTCAAAACTAATATAAGTGACATTCTGAAGTTACTTTTTCATTCAAATTGAAGGGTGATTTTTGTTTTGCATTTTTAAGAAAATAAATCATGATTAAGCCCATTTACTGTATTTTCAAATAAATTTGTTTCTACACATATCGTTATAAATCATTAAAAATATTGATCACATTGTTATTAAAAATAGTTCAGGGTCCTGAAAAACAAAGAAATTGAAGAGAAAATACATTAAATACTTCAGATTTGAAACAATTTCATTGTGTACCTGAGACTAATTTTAAGAAAATAAAGCACAGCCCATTGTGCATGAAGACATTTTCTATAGACATCATAACATAATTGCACAGCATGTACTTTCATTATCATTTATAAATAAATTGCAGTTATTTTACGTCAATCACTTCACTCCTTCACTGCCAATACCAAAAAATCTTCCTCAGAGTCACACAGGATCAAAGGGGCCGGGCGCATTGAAAAACAGGATTACCACGCCCGTCATTTCGAATTTTTCTGGGGGGGGGGGGGGGTGGATTCAAAGGGCATATTCTCCTAACATAATGAGCAACAAAATCATGCGTATTCATAAACATGCATTATATTCTCATGACCAGGATGTCACACGGAGTAGCTCCTCGGTATATTGCGGCTGTCCGAAGATAAAAGAGAAGTGCTATAAACCGATGTCCTTAAATCTTACAACACAAAGACGATAATTTACAAGTAAATAATCAACATTTAATGTCGGTTTAGGAAAATAAATGTTGGTATACAAAATAACTTTAACGTATTATAATTAACTCTCCTTCTGTAAAAGTCATATTTTCTTTGATGGAAAAGCGTTCAAATAATGATTGCAATCTTTAAAACTAGTGTACCGCAAAGCCGTAAGGAGGGGCGGGGTCACGGGCCTTGCCCCCCTTCCGAAATCCCGAAATTTTTCGCAATGTAGCATATATTCCTTCTTGAAACTTTCCTCAAGATAAATGTTTCAAAGTCAGCCCCCCCCCCCCCCCGAAAAAAATTTCTGGCTACGGCCTTGGCTGTACCGCATGCATACATACATAAGTATATAATATGATATAGGTTATTCAGTTTCGGATTTTTTCGGGGAAGGGGGTATATTAGGGATGCACCGATTAGCCAGCGGTAGTCGGTCACTTTGCCGATTTTTCATAATCGGCCAATTTTGGCGAACAATTTTGTTTTATTAAAATTACTTTTAGTATGCCAAAAACAAGAAACCTTGCTGAATGAATTTAGTAGTTAGTTAACCATGGGTGCCCTTCCTAAAAGAGTGATGATGCACCTTCCCCCCTCCAAAACATAACTAAGAGAAGTATCAGAGTAACATTTCTCAAAATATGATTACATAAAAAAAATGTTTTGAAGGGAAAGAAAATTTATAACAGCATCGGACGATTATCCAGCCTATTAATCAGTAATCGGTCAATTTGCTTATCTGTGCATCCCTAGTGCATATCTTGAGTTCCGTTTATTAATGCTTTTGTTTTTTAATGGCCTCTCTTACATATCGGAATTTCGAGGAGGAAGGTACATCCACAGGTCACTGCCCAGGCGTGGATAAGGGGGCAATTGCCCTTCCCTGTACGTCAAATACAAGCCTGTCATTTGGGGAATCAGGAGGGGGCAATTGCCCCCCGTGATTTTCAGAAGCACTATATATTGTGGGTGTACACAATGTATACGCGTATTTTCTTGTTTTTTCCCTATAATGTGCATTGGATATAGCCTATAATATACCTTTGCGCTTCCCCCGCTACCTCCACTCCTGAAAAACTGGACGGTGTGGTCAAATATTGTGAGAGATTATATGAACAATGAATGATAGCTCAGTTTTTCTGCTTTGGAACAAATTTTCCAAAAAGCAAGTAAATCCCCCCCCCCCCTCCGCCGCCGATAAGTCCAAGTATATAAATATAGGGGGGCGCAGACAGCGTAATTGAAATTTTTAGGGGGTGTTTTCCGATGGTTTGATTGATTTGGGGGGCGGGGGGGGGGCATCCCTCCCCGGGTGCGACCCGTCCAGGGGTGACACCCAGCCACGAGAGAAAAAAAAGAAACCTTAAAAGCTCCATTGAACAAAGCAAATACCTCAAATTGGATAATTTTTTCTATCAATTTCTTTCTATTTTCAACTTGAAAAGCGTTTCCTTTTAAAAATATAGTCAACGTGTTTTTTAACTGCTAAACACATCATTGCCGTCAACAAATACCTTAAATATTATGACGCCGATGATAAGAATGGCACTCCCCCCTCCCCCCTTTTTTCTGTTTCAAAGTTATGATGATTTTTTTTAATGTATTGCATAACAATGCACAATTCGCGCTTACATATTTTTTTTGTTTAATCTACTACATGGGACGACACCAATAATAACCGCCCCGGGTGTCACCCATGCTAGTACGCCACTGGGGGCATCGTTTCTAATAAGGAGGCTCCATCGCTCTGAGGGGGTGAATGCTCATAGTAATAGATTTTATACATGTTTCCATAAGAGCTATAGAAACTTATCATTGGATCTATATACTTTATCCATGGAATTAATTTATGGAACAGAAACTGCTGACATACGAGTTGAGTAATTTTATAATCAGACGCCATGTAGACTAAACATTCTACATTTTTTAAATTTTTTCATCTAAGTCTTCTAACGTATGCGCATTGCGTTAGCTCGTTAGCATTCTGTACTTCACAAAGAATAAGATGAAACGCCGTAAACTTAAAATAATGCTGTTATAGAAAGTAACGCATTATAAATGGTAATGGCGCCCCTTAAACATGATAGGCTCTGATACAATATAAGCCCCATCGTTGGCACAGCAATAACTGCACTACTGTTCCTTTTCTTTTCTTTTTTTTTTTTTTTCCTTCTCTTAAATGCTTACTACAGTTTCTACATCATATGGTTACAATGTGTATTATGCATTTTATAGAAATTGTTTGCAATGACCATTGTTATATCGAAATAAATTATAGATTGGCCAGTCATTTAAATTTTTTTTCACGGGGACAGGCAGCGGGGCAAAGGGTTTCTTATCTTTCTAAGTACTAATTTTGGGAAAAATTACAACACAATACAGGAACCTACATACACAGTATGTTTCTTAATTTTGGCCTCCAGCTCCGTGCGCAAGCAATCCTAAGGCCTCGGCTAACAGGTAGGGGTCTGGTGGAGAAAAGTATGTTTCTTGAAGCCAGGAGGGGAAAAACTGTCATCCCTAAATGACAGCCTTGCTTTAGTTTCGTTTAGACACATGGACTATGATGGAGTTTATCAAGTTTGTTGGAAAATAAGGAGTTTATGTTATGATCTATAGAAATGTGATCTCTGATGTGACTGTGAGATCATATATATTCTATAGAAATTTTTAGTTTACACATATAACGTCGATACAGATTTAATTTAATAAGTCAAAGTCTTCAGGTGCGGACTGGCTGCCCGAATAGGGAGCCGATATTTACTTCCTGCACGGCGCATTAGGGGAGGGGGGGGGGGGGGGGTAAAGCACTTTCTGCCAAAAAAGAAGGAAATTCATATCCTCAAACGGGAAGCTTTTAAAAATCAATATTTGCGCACGCTTCTTTGTACTTAAGTTATAATTTTTACAGAACGTAAAAGTACGGGTTCTCCCATTGAAATATAGCGAGGCGTTCCACAGAAGGCAGTGGGGCAAATGGGTTCGAGGGCGCACCGGCCCGAGTGCCAATGGGTCGTCGTCGAACCAGTCCGTCCCTGAAAGTCTGTACCTGTATATATAGAGTACCTGCAAACAACGAATAATCTCTTTGACTGGGAGGCTTGGTATCAAAAAATTACGAAAATGGTTATGATTATGAAGCACACTGCCTTATATATATAGATTTAATTTAGGGAAGATATCTTCTGTCAAAGTTTAAGTTTTTAAAGTTTAAAACTTTCCATTGTGTTTTGTTTTGATAATAGTTCTAATTTTAATGAACTGTCAGTCATGTGGATTCAGCTGAGTCATAAGTGCGCTCCCTGTTCTGCTAGAATTAGAGCGATGAACTTGTGTGGCATCAGTTAGTACCAACTGGTATATTGCTATTCATAAAAAAATACTCTGTTCCTATTGTCAGAGCCCTTTCAGGGCCGTCGAGAGCCAAAGCGTGCCCGTGTCAGTTTTGGAGCCGCCCTCCCCGTCATGCCCCAGCCCTATTACGCTTGAATCTAGGCCATAGACACATTTTACCTTTTGCACAATTCCAATGCCGAACCTGGCCCTTTCCAAAACGCGGGCCCCATGAATCAGACATAACTGACACTCCCTCTCGACGGCCCTGTGTCCCTCTGGAAAGACTAGGAAGAAGGGATGGCGTCACCACCCTTTTAAGGTGCACAACTGTTCGAGAGTTAGAGTGCTTTTAGGGTATGCTCCCATACAAAATCACTGTTAAAGAAACACATTTCCTAATTAAGGGTAGAAAGTGTATGGAAAACCATACTATATGGAGCAGATTTCATACAGGAGGACGAAGCAAACGAAAACTGGGAAACTGCTCTAGAAAATCTAAAACCTCTCTTACCACGATCAGCCCCGAATACGCATGAGGGTACCCGACTCTCCCCCCCCCCTCCATCAACTGGCATCGGTCCCGCGACTCTACGTGACCCAGAGCGCTACACAGGAGTTCTGTTGGAGTTCACAAAGAGCAGCGCAGAGGGATCCGTTTCCTGACTGAACAGTAATCGCATTGCAATATCATCGACGGCGACCTGTCTATCCTGAAGAATCATTTAGTACTCCGCTGCTGCAATGGCCCCAGCTGTCACAACACGATGTGCTTGCCCTGGCTTCGGCGCATCCACCAAAGTTTTTGTGCCGCTGCTGAATTTCTCACAACATTCGTACATCTGAGTCTGCGATAAACATGCAGTCCCATGCTTTTCTCCTCCAACCTCCTTCCCTGTTAACACTAGGCCTTACGGTGCCCTCCCCAGGCAAGAGGTAGTGGGAGGGATATTGGGGACCACGGATTTTACATGCACGTATCCCCAAGTGCACATAGTGGGTCTAGAGCGGGTCGGATATCGAACCGCTGACCTTAGTCGTTAGAAGTCCGACATTCTAACGACTAGGTTACCATGGCCATTGCAACCCCATACTGGGCCAAAATTTGCCGAGAGATTTCTATCAGTATTTCGTGACTTCCCTGTGTGGAAAACGGATGTGGTTCGCTCCATCAGAGGGGCTGCCATAATGGAAACTCCCGTGTCGTGCTTCTGAGTCACATGGGGTCACGGGACCAAAGCCAGTTGATGGCAGGAGAGTCCACGCGGATGCGTACCGGGTCTGATCGTCATGAGATAGGTTTTAGATTTTTTATAACAGTTCTGGTTTGCTATATATATATATATATATATATATATATACATATATATAACTAATATACAATATTGGAAATAAATATATATACTATATGTATATTAATTTGTAATGTTAATGTGACCCGTTCTTAAATCACTTTGACCTTGTTACTGCAGTACCCTCTGTTACAGTGGCGTAGCTAGACCCGGAATTTTTTTTTTTTTTTGGGGGGGGGGGGTGTTCTTCGAGAGAAGCGAGCTAATTTCATTCTTTTACAGGAAAATTTGGTCAAATTCTAGAAAATCTTCACCATTTCAGGCGGTTATCCCCCCCTTATCTACGCCAGTGCGCTGTTACATGTTTCATGTAATGAGCAATGAATGTCAGAATGCATCGCAACTTTTGATTCATTGTTCTCAACTAATATTTTCCAGAAGTGGGAGCAAGGAATTTTAGTTTCAGTTTTGGTAATTCTAGTTGTTTAATTTACAAACCAATTAATTGAAAGTTCTTAATGAAAAATAAATTTAATGAATCATTTTTTTATAATCATAAATCTTGTTCTTCAATTTACAAGCGCATAAATTATTAAGTTATTAATGAAAAATAAATTTATGCAATTATTTGTTTTTTTCATTTTTTCCGCATTTTTATAATTTTTACAAAATAGAATTATACTGCAGAATATTCTGAGGCTGGGAGTGGGGAGAAAAGGCTTCTATCAGTTTTTATGTGGGCCCCCATGTTTCGAATAAGTTAATTTGGATTTGTATTAATTTAAAAAACATATAGTTTTGTTCCTTTTGTGTTACTTTACTTAAACATTAATGCTAAATTGAGTTTTTTTCCTGCGCGAAACATGTTAAATTCCAAAGAACATTCTCTTTTACAGATTAAACAATAATATAGCATATAAGAAAATGCTTTCAAATTTTTTGCGAAATTTATTTTTAAATCTTTCCAAGGATTTTATTAAATATTTTTAGTACCAATAACAACCCAGAGATTCTGGAAGATTTCAAGTGTAAAACTGATTAATACAGATTTTGTATTTTGGATTTATCTGCAGGGTATTTAAAACCTGCATAAATGCATAATTTAATATTAGTATTAATTTATTGCTAAATTTTAGACCTGAGGCTGTGGGGTATTCTGAAGTAAATAACAATTTCCCAGAAGTCACTAAGAATTTAACCTGTTGTGGAAAAAATAAAATATAAGCTTAACAACGTTATGCACAAAATTTCAGGCACATGTGTTTCAGGTATTACAAGGAATTCCTTTTTTCATGAAAAAAAAAAATGTGAGCTTAAACAGATGCAAAGACACATAAATCAAAAAAATTTCCATATTCATTCTTTAATCCCCCGCCCCCTCTCCGAACATTTTCGTTACTTTTAAAATATTGTAAATTTCGATCATTTTGGAAAGAATCTGCTCTTTATTTATTTATTTTGAGTTCCAGTGCGGAAGACTTCTCAGGGATATTTTTCCAGTATAATCTTAAAATCTGCAACTGCATGAATTAAATATAAAAAAATCAAATAATATTAATATCAAAATAAATGAATAAAATAATAAATAAAAATTGGAATACGTGAACGCGATTTTTTCTAGAAATTTTATATTTTGTCCTTTCTTTCTATGAAAGTTAACTTCGTTAAAAAGTTGGTAAAAATTTTGTATTATTCAAAGTTTTTTATAGTCCCTTACATATTTTACAACACTAGAGCCAAAAGGTGATTATAAATAGCATGTTTATCGTTAATATACATCAAGAGAGTTAAAAAATATTAATTTTTACACCGCTTAATTTCACCAAGAATTTGTAGCATAGAGAAAAAAAACATAAAATAATTTTCATCATGGTGCTTTATAAAAAATAAACATGTCCAAATTTCGGTCTATTTCGCTTATCACTGCTGTGGGAGAGAGAATGAAGATTAACGAAGGTCGCAAATCGCACAGAGAAAAATGAAGATTCGCAGTCTGAGAAAGAAGATTTTCCGGTTTCCGAGGAGGATTCGCGCACTGAGCAGCAATATTTGTTTAATGCATAAAGCGCCAAATCTTGCAACCTCGCCAATACCTCACGGCTAGTCATTTGCCTTTAAGCATACCTTGCGGGGTGAAGATTCGCGTGTTCTATGGACATGCGGAGAGTTTGTTTTGGATTTGGCCTAATAATGCTGCCAGCTACAAATATGTAATGAATAAATATTGATCATATGATCAATGCGTTATCACTTCTAATTTATAATGCTATCTAAATACGAAATTTGGTCAAAATTATGCATTTTTACACATAATCTCTTTAAAATTTCTATACATCATTAATTTATTTTATTCCGCAATATTATTAAATTTGTTCTTTTTAATCTGGCAGCCTTCGTCAGCTTGCTTACAAAACGAAATTATCTGCGTCCTTGTCGAATATTAGCTTATTTCTTTTTCATTTGCATTTTAAAATGGAAATTAAATATAGCACTAAACAATTGACTGCTGTGGAGTATCCTGGCACAGTGGTCAATCTTGAAAACATGACCAAAACACTTGGAGGTGAAAGCAAACTATTTTCTATGTTTAATAATTCTACTAAACGTTTAGAATTGAGATTTAGACCTGATGATCCTTATTGTAAATGCGTTCATGGTGATAGATTTAACACCACAAATATTTTGTTAAAAATTGTGAAGAAAACAAAAAAGTCTAAAAAAGATAGTGCATCAGTATCCAGTGATAATGTTGAATTAAAAGTCGAATTTTTGGGTGCTGCTTGCACAACTTACAAATTTAAAACGCTGGCTGATTTTCAAGTCCTCCCAGCAACTTTCGATGAAAACAAACAAGAATATAAATCTCTGCTTTCTGATATAGTTCCAACGAAATTGCATTCATCTTCCTGGCTTGATCAAAACGTCGAACTGTTTTTGCCACCTCTAATGTATTCACGATTTGATTTACCGCAAAATGGTTATATGGACATAATAAACAAGTCTAAAATTGATCCTACTGTTGGAGCCAGAATTCCTGCTAATGTAATTGGAAGGAGCAGAAAACGACGTGCTGGTTTTGCCGTTTTTACAACGTTTGAAAGTTCAGACCCTTGTAATGAGCCTCAAACTGAAGCAGTAAAACAGTTACAATTATATCCAATTGAAATCGACATCAAAAAAAGACTTGAAGTAATTTTTAATAATGAACGTCCTATTTGGACTAGAAATGCTCTATTGACTAAACTGAAATGTGATAGAAATCGGTTGAAACACGCTTTACCATGTACTGCTTATTATTTTACCAATGGACCATGGAGAGCATTATGGGTAAAGTTTGGTTACAATCCACGAAAAGATGTTGCTGCTAAAATCTATCAAATTATGGACTTGAGAATTAATCCTAACATTCCTGTAGATGATAAATTAAACAGAAGAAGGCAAGCCTACTATACTTTGCCCAATAAAAGTACACTAGCTGCTATTAAAGTTCCAAAAATAAGAACAGATTTACTAGCTGCTCCATCAACTAAAGAAGATGAACCCGATGATAAAATTAGAGTGTTACCGTATGAATATTTTTCTGGAAAACTGCCTGTATCAAGACAGTGCTTTTTTCAGTTGTGTGATATTTACCTTGATTCTGTTCAAGAGATGGTTCACCAAAATGATGGTCATGAACAAGTTTGTCTTGAAAAAGATGGTTGGTGTGAACCTGGAACCATAGAGAGGTGCAGGGAACTTCTTATTGCTGATATTATAAAAACTGTTAAGGAATCTAAAGATTTAGATGCATAAGCATTTAAAAGAGATTTCAGTAAAACTGAATATTCTGTAAAAAATGTATGACAGTTGCTAAAACATTTAACTGTATTTCAGTATTCTAACAGTTCTAAAGATCCATGAAACTATAAATAAACTTTTTTTAAATTATCATTTGTTCTATTCATTTCATTCATTTGTCACTGCAATTTTTTTGACTAATAACTATTGTACTGTTCAAATGTTAAGAACAATTTTGAGGGGCTGCAATTTGCAATGAAAATTATAAGGAGTTAGCAAACTTCTAGATTAGGTATACGTTCTAATGCTTCACATAATTCTATTTCTGTTTCAGTGAAAAGCTTATTTTCAAAATAGTTCTTTTGTTTATTTTGCAAGTTCAATTACTGAATCTTTTCTCTAGTATTTACGGTTGATTATATTTGGAGGCCAAATTTTCTGCCAAGTGATTTGAGTTTTCTATATATTTCATTGAATTGGCTTTTATAATATTTACTACGAAGTTGTTAGAGCCATTTTTTTCACAGTATTTATGTGTACATAATGAACAGGGTTGGGTTTCTTCCAGGACAACGGATAAAAACTTAAATATATTGGAAGAAACCAACAGGAAATAAAACAAATGTTAAAAGCCAAAATATATTAACTAAATAGCAGACAATTAATATTGGAAATATTATTTTTGAAAACATAATTTATTTTCAGTAAAAAACAAAGTGACCAGTATTTATGGGTTACTTTTTGGAGGGCATTTGTTACAACTTTGTAAGGATTTTTTTTTTTTTATGTTCATGACATTTGTGGTTAAGAAAAAAAGAATCTTTTATATTTTCATATATTTTTTTGTAATAAGACTACATTATTATTTTAATGTACGTATATTGTGCAATCCATTAAAAAATCATTTTAGCACATAAAATATCGAGTTGTAAGGACTAATGCTCTAAAACTGTTTTCATTAATATTAATTATTATCACTAATAGAGTATAAATAATTTGAATTTTAAAGTTCAGCCAAAATCTGATTTTTAAAATTCTATACTAATAAGTTGGTTCCATTTAATGCAATCTTCAGGGCAATTCTTCTGTGAACAATAAATACATGTGTTATGCCTTACTTTATGTAATAAAAGAGGCAGGTTCACTCACCAAAGCTAGAGTATTATTAAGTTCTAAAATGCAACTTAAAAGTTCAAAAAAAAAAATTTGTGCTGTTTTAATTAAAGTTGATAGTGGTAGTAAGTAGTTTATTTATTAATTTATCATGTAATTAAATGCTTATCAGGGCTGGTACTTTTCCGTCCGTAGGCCGAAACTCCGGATATTTTAAGTGCGGAATTTCGGATTTTTAAAAAAATATTTCTAACTTTTTTTAGCGCTATCCTTATGTTTTTTGAAAATTTTGTGAAATATGTTAAGTTAATTTGCAAAATGTGATGAAGAATTTTTCATAGGTTTTATCTGTATTTTGTTTGGAACTGTAAGATGGAAGTTATGCAGTTAACAGTGCATTCAGAATGTTCTTCAAAGATTAATAGATCTGTGAATACATAAAAATTTATTCAGTTCTTACAAAAGATGTACCTGCATTTTTATGTGACAAATGACGATTCAGAATATAACTTTTCTTTACAAATAGTAATAATACCGTATATATACACATATAGCTTAAAACCTTGTTTCAACCTTAAAGATTCCGCAAATTAGTTTCAGGATTTTTTTGGGAGGGCCAGTACCACCCCTGGCTTATGGGTCTAAATATATGTACTTAATGTTTTCTTGAGAAATGCATTTGTTTCATCTTACAGAATGGCAACTTATTCCATAAATTCTTAATGAATTAGTTTTTTCCAGCAGGTTTTTTCCACTGTAGAAGAAACTTGCCAACCAAGGTAACATATGTCCCATGCATAACAAAATTTTAGTGTTTCTATTTAAAAATCAAGTAGTCCCCACTGAAAAGAAATTTTATAATAATGTTGGCTCTAGGTATACAAAATGTAAAAATAAGTGTTTTTTCCCCCCTACAGGTTGGGAGAAAAATGTTCATAGTTTATGGCACAATCAACAAAAGTTTCTTAATAACTTAGTTTTTATTTAATGGAGAGTACATATAAACTTTCTAATCTTAATGTTTTTCCTCATGTTGATTTCTTCTCTAAAAATTGAGAAAACTGCATTTTAAGATGCAATAAAACTCTTTTGTTCTTAAAAAGAACTTTTAGTGAATATGATTAATATTTTTAAAATATGTATAAATGTATAAAAAATTTAATTCGTAAAATAAAGAAACTCATTGTAACTCCCCAGTCACACAGGTGATGTTTGACATGAAAAAATTTTTGTTTAGAACCCTAAAATAATTTTGTCTTTATGTTCTTTTGGAAACAAAGCTAAATCATCTTGCTGATATGGTAACACTAAAACATTTTAAGCTGCCACCACTCTTGTGACATTCAACTAACCAATCGGCTCTGTGACTGAAGAAAACAGGCTCCAACTATTAGGCCTGAAAATTCAAATTTATAGTTAGTAGCCAGTGGCCAATAGACTCTTGTAGCATAGTAGCCACTTTTTTATTATTAGTGACCACTTTTGATAGATTTTTATCTTCTATCAAAATAATAAAACATTATGCTAAAAGTGGGATGCCAGAAAAAAATACTGACATAAAAGATCCAACATAATATTGCAGGTGGAGATATTTATATAAAATGGAAAAAAGTAATTTAAAAATTATTTCTCCTAAGCAGTTGTAGAGGGTACTGCACCTTGTCTTTTTATTTTTGCATTTCTCGAAGCCCTCTCCATGCCTATTTGGATTTTATCAACATTTGATCATAAAGCACATGTCCTTTTTGACCGGTAAAATTTTTTACAAGCCTGGCTTTAAACCATAACTCTCTTATTACTCTATTTCACTAAAAGGTGTATGGAAGATACCATATATGTTGTTTCTAATGCCCCGTCCCGGAGCGACTAGGATTAAGGCAGTAAGGAGCGCCTTCTGTTTCAAGCTGAGCACCAATGGTGGAAGTAAGACTTGGCTCATAATGTACTTGAATGACACCAGAGGGCGCCACCTTCCCTTTTAGACCTTATGGGTGAAAGGAAGGGAAAATCTCCGCCCACCGGGACCCTCGCAGCTTCAGGGTCCACGGCTTTTACATGCACCTATCTCCAAGTGTACATAGTGAGTCTTCAGCAGCTCGGGTATCGAACCCGAGATCCTCCAATCCAAAGCTCGACATCCTAACCGCTAGGCTACCACGGCCAAGATACGATACATACTCATGTATAAGTCAAACTCTATTCTCAAAGAAAAATTGTAAAATAAAAATAATTAATTTCCCACAATAGTCGACTTCTGCTTTCAGAAAAAAATTGGGAAGAAAACGTGGGGTTTTTATACACCTAAAATAATGAAAATTTAATTTTTGGTGTTGTGATTTTTCCCAAAAAGGCTTGTTATTGGGATATGATATTTTTTTTTTTTTTGTGAATTAATGTATTGATTTTGAACAAAATCCTATTTTTAACTTTCTTGTAGCTTCATTACATTCCTTTTTTTCCATATGAGCACCATTGTGGGTTTATCATCCTTTTTAGGAAGGAGGTACCAGATATTTTAGCTTTAGCTGTTCATTTTGCAATTCACAGAGCATTTTATTGTAGAAAGCATCAGACTTTGCATCAGTCATTACAAACATTCATTCAGAATGCTCTCAATGATAGATTATTTTTAGTTAAGTAAGAATAACAAGGAAATAATCACTTGCTTCAATCTGCTGTAGTTCACTGGTTCTCCAACTCTACTTGCCTTAAGTTTTGGAATCTTGAATTTATAACTTCAAGGCAATAGACTCATTTGTTCGCGAAGAAATTTTGTATTTGTGCCTACTTAAGTCTTATTGAAACACTAAGATATATTTTTGTCGAAATGGAATTCAACCAGTTTTTGGATGATATAGAAGTTTACAGTCATCAGTTAGCCAGTGGCGGATCCAGAGGCTTGAGTTGGGAGGAGTGAAGAGGGAAATTCTCCCCCTCCCCCTCAACTTGAAAAATATATATTTATAAATATGTGTAGGTATTTTTTTTTTAATGCAACATGCATTTATAAAATAAAATGTATGAAATATTTTAAAAACATACTTCCAAAACACATTAGAAATACGTCTTTAAGTACAAACTATGTGTAAGAAGATGAAAAAATGAAATGAATGAGAAGGTTTTTGCTGCATGGCAGATACAACCGAGATGATATCTGATTCAGTAGAAATTATTTTAACCTAATTTGGGTTGACATTTAATTTGCTTCAATATTTATTTTTTAATAAATATCATACTGGAAAAAGCAGTTTCACAAAGATAAGTAGTTGTGAACAGAATTGAAAATAGCAATGCATTTTTTGACAATGAGAATTCATTTTAAACTTAGAGTCAAAATTCTCCCAACTCTAACTGGGCAAATTCAATCTTTAATCCCGAGTCTCATGATAGCTTTATTAACGACTCGCAGTCCACAGTTTGGGAATCACTGGTTTAAGGATTGCTGCACCTTCCTTGGATCCCATCTCTTGGAAGGGGCGATTGCCTTAAGTTGAATCTGCAACCGAGGTCGTCAAGTTAACCCTACACTGTGCTTTTTTTTTTTTTTTGGGGGGGGGGGGGGTTGTTGTAGATTTGGTGAAAAAAGAAAACCTTGAGCCCAGTTTACAAGATCTAGAGGAGACTAACTAATATGATCTTACATACAAAATAAAACGAAAGAATGCGTCATTTGTAATACAAAACAAGAGCTTAGCGAACAAAAATAGAGGCGTTGTTTAAAAACAACACTACACAGTGTAGGGTAAAGACTTTGCACAAGGTTATCCAATCCAATTGTTTTGAGGATATTTTGTCTGGAAGTACCTCAATGAGAACAAACTGAGCAATGTTGTGAATGTTGAAACAACTAGACAGCTAGTGGCGGATTGTTTTGAAAATTATAGAGGGGTGCTTCTACTTAAATGAAAAAGGGATTTTACAATTTAACGTTCAAATGTTCTCTGTGTGGGTGTTTTTTTATGATGGAGAAAATATCAATAATAAGGGATGAGGGGATCAAGGCACAGACTGCGCCATTGAAATTTTAAAGGAGGCTTGGTCCATGGGTGATTCCGATTCCAAAATTTTAGGAAACTTGCTCCAAAAATGTGAAGAAATTGGTTTTCCGAAAAATATTTCAAATTACGCTAATTTTAAGATTTTTATGATGAATAAAATCTGTGCTTTCCTTTCTAACTTCAGAAAAGTAAAAATTCTTAGTACTTTATAAATTTACAGCTATTTCCGGAAAACTCGACATCTGGTATTAATATTACAGAGTTTTCATTCATTTACCAGTTGTCTCTTTTTTTTTTAAATTTTAGCTTTTACATATATATTTATTTATGTATATATACATAAGTATTGTTTGGGGCTTAGAGGGGTATTCCCTTAATTATCTAATTTTTCTATTTAATTTGAGGTCCATAACTTTTCTGAAAGTTTTTTGCTAAAAATCACCCACATGGCTTGTCCCACTGTTCGACTGATTCCGGGGGGGGGGGGGGGGGAGGTTCCATAGCTTTTTAGGGAGGCACGCTCCGTGTTAAATATATTTTTCTGCAAATAACGAAGGTGCAAACAAAGAAATTTACAGGAGACAAGAACTTGTATTTTAAATAATTAAATGTTAAAGTCAGAAAGAAAAAATCATTTATGCTATGCTCAGATTCAGGAAGAAATGGTCAACCTCTCAAACAATGGGACTTGGGCAAAACATTCAGCTTCAAGAATGACAATTGTCTCACAGACTTTCGGTTCTAAGGTCACATCAGTCATTTTTACTCTGGACTGTAAACTATCATCAAAAAAATTTAATCGTCTCTTATTCCTCCTACATCATTACAAATGCGGATCTAAGGAAAAGGAGAGCCTTTCCCTTTTCCCCTAAGCCTGCCAAATTAACTAAAATATTCCTAAAAACAAAACAAAAAATTTTCTTTTAGGACACAATTTCAAAAAAATTCCAAGGAAAATCTGCGAGTACTCCCTTTTTTTTAATGTCACCAGATGGCCTAAAATGGAGTTATTAGATTTCAGTTCCGGAAAATGTTCAAGGCAGAACTCCCCCCTTGTGTAAAAAATGGTAGAATTTTTAAAAAAAAAAATACATTTTAATGTTAAACAATATTGTACATGCTAAACATGTATTTTGTGTCTGATCAAAACACAAAATTACATTTAGTGTTTTGTTAACATTTTACTACATTGAGAATGAATTAAATTCAGAGTATAACAAATGCTATATATTTTCAAAATTATGTTTATAAAACAAAGTTTATGCAATAACAACTAGCAATTAAAAAGACAAAAAGTATATAAAATATTTAATTTACAAAACATCTGTACCAAAAACCCTATATACAACAAAATATTTTTTTCAGTTGTTTTACATTTCAATTTTTGATCTTCCCTTTTTTGCAAACCACTCATCACTTTTGTCAGCCGCTAAAGCCTATAATTAAATAATTAATAGCTATGAAAAGCAAATGTGAGATACATTCAGTGCAAATCACGATATTTACAGGAATGAAAATGGCAAAATAGGGTAGCAGCATTAAAGAAATATAAGCAATTTAAATATTTTCAGATAATAATGTAAAGAAGATAAAAGATTATTCTTTAATATATATTGAATTATATCAATACAAAATCAATTACATGAACATCTAACATAACTTTTTAATAAAACATCCTATTTGGAAAAAATATTAATTAACAGGGGAGATTGTACATTCAGGGAAAAATACCTGAACTTTTTAAGAGTAAGGAGAGGGGGGGGGGCAGCTTGCCACTTTCATTACAATTAATAAACTGATATATTATAGCCCTAAAAAGGCTCTACTTTTAATAATAGCAAGCACCAAATTCTAAAATATGATTCAGGTAATTTTGAAAAAAGAATTTTGCTCTCAAAAACTGTGTGCATTAAAATTAACGAGAACTGCATTCACTATAAAATATGAAAAGAATTTTATAGGATGCACTAAACAAATCTCCTAAACTATACAATGAAAATTGATGTTAAGATTTGAAAATTCTTAGTAAGAAAGATGTTACATGAAACTTTCTGTTATGACGTGAGTTTAAAAAAAGATATTTTCACTTTGAGTGATCTATTCATAAATTATGATGAATAAATGTTTATTTTTAAATAATAATAAAAAAGATTATTGTTGTGATGAAATTGCCACATAAAAATGCATTAGATTCAATAAACTTTCACCTATGGTGGATCTAGAGACTCGATTTCAAAGGGAAGATTCCAGGTAGATCATTTAGGGGAGTAAGGAGTGTGGAGAGTGCCACCTTACATTTAAATCTCCTTATGTGGTGCGTTTGCGATTGAGCAAAGCACAAGACAAAGGAGATTTAAATGTGAGGTGGCACACTCTCACAAGGAGGGGAGATCCCCCCCCCCCTCACTTGAGAAATATAATTTATTTATAACTATATTTATTGTTTTCAATAAAATATGCAAGTTTTTTTTATTTTTGCAGAATTTTTATTTTTCATTATTTTTTCATATTTGTTTAGGGGCTATTGATTCTATTGCTCCTCCCTTGGCATTTCATTTCAAATGAGATCCCAAGGGATGAAATAGATGTTAGGAGGTTTGATCGCCCAAATTGCCCCTGTAGATCCACCACTGGTGTACAGTGATCCCTCGTTTTTCGCTGTTAATGGGGACCAAAACCTTCTGTGAAAGTCTAAAAACCGCGAAGAAGAATTTGCCCCTAGGAGTTTTCCTGTATGCGGGTACACGAATGTTTTAAATGTGTAAACAGTATTTATACTTTACACATTTAAGATAAAAATTACAACAGTATACGTATTTACTTAAACGTGTCAGTGATAATTAATAAGGTTAATTACAAAACCTTATAGTACAGTAATAAACATTAATCAATATTGCTTTCTGAGAGAGGTGAAGAGTCTTGTGTTGGTGAGATCTTTTGAGAGCCCATGGTATGTACTCTGAGTCAACTCATCGCTTTGTTTGACCATGCAGGGATCCTTCACTCTATCCCATCAACATGAAACAACACTCCTTTCCGCAGTTTGGCTGCCGACATAGTTGTATTTTCTCATTTTTATTTTTTGATGAATATTTTGGAAAAACCCGCGAAACATGAAGCGCGAAGTGGCGAGGGAACACTGTACACAGAGTTTAGATACAAAAAGATACAATGACATACAACCGACACCGACTTTAATATAAGTTTGGTATTTCTATAATAAGTTTTAAAAATTTAAAACAGTATGATTATGAAGCTTACCTCATTTAATAAAGCTTCACCCTTGGGATCCACTTGAGACAGCTCTCTAAATGCTTCATCACCAACAAAGCATATTTCATGTCCATCCTGAAACATCAAATACAATAATAATAACCAAAACAAATGTAATTTATTGTACAAAAAAAAAAAATACCGCAAACAAGTAAATAAAAATATATAAAATATAGAAGAAAAAATATTATTTTAGGACAGTTTTATGAGCTTGATGTTTTAAAGTAATGATTCTAAACAGGCTCAATTTCTCTACACTAATTAATTCACTATTCAGTATAACAAATATAAAAGAACATTACAAAAGAAATGTAATGGATTTAGAAACACCCCATAAACCAAACAAAGATATGACATTTTAACTCAAAATTACTTGTGTAAAAATAATTAATAATTTTTTAAGTTTAATAAAAATAAGAATCTCAACTTTTATAATGCCAAACACACAAAATAATCATTCAAATCATTCATTATTGATCAAACAAAATATTAAGTAAAAAAATCAATATGTAGTTTTGAAGTAATAAGTTCACTGAGCAGAAGTTTGTAAATTGCACAATAAACATGGTAACATAGTTAAATTGTAGGGGTAAAAAAGACACAACAGAAATATCTTAAAAATTTAAACTTAAGCTCTACCTTAAAAACTCAATATTTTGAATAAATAAAGCTATTCTGTACCATATAACATGAATCAATTATGCTACACAGCAAAATAATTCTTACAACTTACATTGCTATATTTTTGTAAACTTGTAAAATAATGCTGTGAATGGTATTGTGCTCTTGAGGGGTTTAATAAAATAACACATGTGTGGAAAGGATATAAAAAATTAAATTTTCAACTACTGCATTAAATATCAAAGGGTTATAAAGAAAAACAATCATATTTCAGAGTAAAAAAAACTTCAATTTTATAATATTATGTAAATAAAATCAATTTTACTTACTGGGTCGGCTAAAATAACAACATGAACTGTTGCTTTTCCTGGAGTATCTAAACTTACTAAAGGTGTTAAAATCTTATGTCCAGCCTCTTTAATGTTTTGTTCGATTCCAGCAAGCTGAAGCAAAAATATTCTATGAACAAAATGCACTGATAAAATCATACTTTTAAATTACTTGTAATATACATCTTTTTAAAGTTTTAATATTTCAAGTCGGAACAGAATTTTATCGTAATATTGCTATTTTTAAGATTTTTTTTTTTTTTTGAAAAAGCTGTATTTAAAATTTTTTCTAATGCAGATACTGCAATTTTCAAGTACACATTGTATCTTGGATGATTCAACATGAAAATAATGGAAACACAGTAAAGGTGTTCACATCAAAGGCGACAAAGACAATATTCCTGTCTTTTCTCGTCTATGCAAGTGCAGAGAAAATTTTGGCCTTAAAAAATATGATCAGCAGTTGTGCAGATGAGAAAAATCAAGAACATTGTCTTTGTGGCCTTTGGTATGAAAGCACTCTAAGAAATATTTTATGTAAAATGAAAGCTGATACATTTGCTTTCATTGCATATGTTAGCAAAAATTTCAAATTTATAATTAAAACAATAAGTTCCGTCTAGAACTACACAAGCCTATTTTCCCATACACATTAGCATAAGATTGATAATTTAACTACATCTCTAATTGTTTAGTTAGCTTTAGTTCTTAATTCCTTCAAATATACCTTTTCAACAGTTTATACATATTCATTCACTCATTTATTTATTCATTCATTCATTTGTTTGGAAATATCCATAAAAATCCAGATCAAAAATTTTTGTGGGAAAATAGGCTCATTCAGTTCTGGATAAGTTTTGTATCTGTACATGTTCTATGTCATAATATCTTTTTGATAAAGTTTGTTTCAAGCAAATTCATCTGTTGGACCAGGATTTATAAGGATTGAAATTTTCCTGCAGGCACTAATTTTAATTTTCTTGTTTTGAACTGTTCAAAACTGAACAAAAAATGTTTAAATCAAACGAGGTTTACTGTTGAGAGCTTGTTCAAAAGAACTTAAATCCTATGCGCAGAGTTTACATAATTTGTTTCATTTTTGCCCATAGGTGCTAATGTTAAGATTTTTTGAACTGTCAAAAACTGAACAAAAAATTTTTCGAATCAAGAAATAAAATATGGAAATGAGATGTCCTTGCCAAGATCTTTCAAATGCAAAAAAATCTTTTAAATTGGACAATTCCTTAAGAAGTTATCGGGGGGGGGGGGGGGGGGGGCAGACAGACCGACAAACATACATTTTTCCCATCTCAAAACCCTACTTTCAAATTTTTTTCCCAATACTTATTTAACTACAGATTTTTGACTTTTTCTTATTTTTAACAATGTTTTTACAATACGCTAATCCTTCTTTCATTCTTTATTATTTTTACAGGAAAGTAGGCTAAATACTCCTATAATAATGGGACAATCGAGAAAATTTTTTGATTATGTATACATAAACCAAACATTATTTCTTAAAAAATCAAAATGAGTAAAACATAGCTATGGATACTGATGTCAAAAAAAAAGCCTTTGTAAACCATATTTGGGGAAGAGTCTGAGAAATTAACACTATCTGCATCTCTTATAATGTCTCAGTAGATAATATGGACTGTTCACCTCTTTACTTTACACAGGAGTACTTCCTCTCATCCCTCTAAAGTGTTTTTAAAATGTTTAATAATGATTTTAAAATATAACACAGTTTCAGCATTTTTCTGATGGTGTAAAACGGATATAAAAATGAGGTCAAAAAAAGTACTCCTTTCATATATAAAACCATATGAAGAAATCAAATGCTTTGAATAATATATCCATAAAATCAAGAAAGACGGCAAATTGATTTGAATCAAATAGCCAAAATATGAAACTATCACAAGAAAGAGAAAAAATATTTAATAATTACTTTTCTATGTCATGGAATACTAAAACTCTATTATGTTCAGATATAAAGTTAATATTATTTATTAGTACAATAGACCTCTGGTCACAATGCCGTGGTTCTTTTGAGACCACCTTTTCTTTATTTTATAAGATTATTAAAATTTACCTGTTTTGTTGGACAGGAAAATGCTATTCTACCAAAAGCTTGTTCGTGATTCACAGGCCCATTAATTCTTTTCAAATGTAATTTACACTGAAACAAAAAAAAAAAGCACACATAATAAATATAAATCAGTATGAACATATTTAGTTGAACGCTATACTTTATTTTCTGTAATATAAGCAAAAGATATTTATGTAAAAAATTAATGAATTAACCATAAAATTGTAACTAAAAAATACATTACTTGTTCATTAGAATATCCAAGAATTACTTCCTCATCATTTTGTTCAAAAACTTTCATATCAAGGAGACCATTCCAATATTCTAAAAAGTAGATTTTCACTGATAATACTTCAAATACAAGCAGAAAATAAAATGCAAGATAATTCAGTTCATTCAAAAATTATGTACAACTTAACTTTTGGACACATTTACACTTTGGAATATGTCATTGAATGGTTGAAATTGAAACACAAATCTTTTTTTGAAAGGAGAGGGGTGATAAAAATGGAAACAAAAATATTGAATCTTTTAAATTTTCAAATCATCATGTAGTTGTTCTTCAAGTTGAATATGGAATGCAATAAATAAATTCATGAAACAAAGTTGTGGCAGTATAACTGAGGTGTATAAATTTTCTCATGCAGTAAATAAGAAAAATGAAAGGAGCAAAAACTATAGAAAATACCTATACTTTTTACTAGTATGAACATTATATATATTGTTGCATAATATGTGAAGTGTTTTTTAATAATATACATAACTAATTCTAAAGAGTTCACATTATATAGAGGAGATGTTCTATGTGGCTTCATCTAGTAAAGTCCTCAAACTGCCATTTTTTTTTTTTTTGCACAAACATTCACATTACCAGTACGTAGGAATGAAAACACTCTAACATTCAGTTCGGAAGTTTGAGCCTCACTATAACTCCATTAAGGGTAAAGTATTTTGCAATAAAAGTAAAATAAAACACTTTTTTAACTTTGTTATTTGGTGCAACTACAGTAGTTCATCTTTTTTAAGTGAAAATTTTAAAACCGAGGGAAAATTTCGTAAAAGGAAACTTTACAAAATGTTAAATTGGTTGTTTAATACTATTTTAAGAGAAAAAATAAAAACTGAATTCACTAATTAGATCTACAGTAATATATATTTTTAAAAAGGCTTGTCATTCATTAAAACAGGCATACCAACAGATTTTTGCAAATTAGAGACAGCCAAGGTCACTTTTTTCACAGGATCTGAAATAAATTCAATAAAAGAAGATATTCTTAGTAGATTTTACTTACAAACAGAAAAATACTGTTTTTTCAAATGTAGAAAGAAAGAGAGAGAATTAAGAAAAGCCTAAAAATATAATATAAAGGAATAAAATTAAAATAAAAACACAGTAGACGGTCAAAAATCTGCACAACTTGCGAGAAGTGGTTGTGCAGATTTCAGGCCCTAAAGAAACTACCTGGAAGCTATAACTTAAAATTGGGTAAATAAAAAGAATAAACAATAAAAATACAAAATATTTATGTATTATTTCATAAGATGAAGTATTAATACTTAGTTGTTTACATTAAGCAGGGTTGCCACAGAAGAAATGGAACAAAAATAGTTGCTTTAGTAGCATAAAAGTATGAAAATAGTAGCCTAAATAGTAGCCATGGCTCAATGACAAACAAGCCTTAATTAACTTGTTCAGTGATGGGTACTTACTTATTACATTCAGATCTTATATTCATACATAAAGAGTTGCTATGAATTCAGTGTAATTTATAAAAACCAATTGCATTTTTATAAGAAATAAAAAAGTTTCCGAGCATTAACTTTTTAAACTGAAATAACTATTTCATATCTACCAAAGATTAAAAATATCAATAAATAAGGAGTGAAATGAAAAATCAAGTGAAGAAAAAAAGATTGCAGTATGAGAAGAGCAAGATTATTAATGCAAACTGAACGTACTTAAGATTTAAGCACACAATAGCTGATCGTTTATTTAGATACATGTATAATATTGAGCTACTTGATTAATGAAATTCTAAGACCAAGAGGAGGCAGGGTTGGAAAAAAACCGGGTTTTTTTCCCCCCAAAAAAACAGGTTTTTTTCGGTTTAAACCAGGTTTTTTTTGTTGTTTAAACCGGATTTTTTTGGTTTAAATAGCATTTGTAGGAAAAACAATTTGACTTTTAGAAAATCATGAAGATTTTAGATCCTTAATTGTAAATAAATGTTATTGATAGTTAATTTATTGATAAATAATTAAGTAACTAAGTCAAAACCTTAAATTTTAATTACCTTATACAGGTGCAGCACTTTAGTCGTCAACTTATAGAGGGTGGAGATTTTTTTTTGGTCATTTCTTACGCTATGCGTTTATTCATTTGTGACTAATTAAAATATAACATCATGTATTAATGAGTTACTTTAAAATAAGTAATTAGCTATTTTTAACAATTATCTAAAATACCATTAGATAAGTTTAATCTGAATGACTTACAATGTATCCTATACAACTTTAAAATTAAATCACTTAGTTAAAGATAAATGTGTTAGTTTACTTATTTGACTGTAAAAGATTTCCTAAAAATACATAATTTTTCGAAATGACTAGATCAATTAGAAGAAAAAAAAAGAAACTTATTTAAAGAACAAAAGAGTGAGGCTCATACAAGTTTTCTAGAATAGTTAACTTACATAGAGGTTTAGCATTTAGGCAAACTTTATATTGATGTTTCATCCATCCAGACAAATACTGGTCTAACATTATAGCATAAAAAATATTATCCTGGAGAACTTATATAAGTTTGTTTTTTTTTTATCTTTGCAAAAATAGATAAATATATAAATATAGTAATAATTAGGCAGCCAACTTACAAAGGGTTTTTTATAATACTCCCACCCAAATTTGGTACTTAAGTGGTCAATATAGACAGGTGGTCAAATTACAAAGGTTTTCCTACATTAAATAATATAGGGCTAATTCCGTTCCTGACCAAAAGTGGTCAACTTAGACAGGTAGCCAACTTACAATGGTGGTCAACTTTACATGTTTTACTGTATTAACACGTTATAATACTCAACTTATACAGGCCTTTCAGCAAATTATTAAAGAAATAATTATTATGCGGGTTGAGTTTTAACGAAAGCATATTTTACTAAATCAATAAAAAATGAAAAAAAAATCATTAAAAATAATGTGTGTTGATTTACAGTATCAGTAATAACAACAAATGATTACACCATAACACTTATACAAATCAGCAACATTGGCTTAGAAATTATCACTATTATTTATATATATTTTTTTTAAATACAATTTTTCCAGATTAAAGAATAAATATATTTTTAAAAAGAACAGAATAATTTAGGAAAAATAGAAAAATTTGCACTGATTAAAAAAAAAGTTTGTTACTTTACAAATTCAGTAATTCATGATTTATCTAATGCTGTGCTTGCAATTTCTGAGCAACTTGGATTTTGCAATTTTTTATAATGCGAAAAATAAATGAAAAAAGATTTGGTTTTTTTGAAAAATTGTTATCTGTAACATACATTTCCAAATTGGTTATTATGAAGTTATTTTATTATTTCTAATATATATTCTTTAACTCTAGGAATTACAATGGCAATATCATTTTAATTTTTATAATGACTGAGAAGAGTTTTTTGAAATTAGCTTTTTCAGAGCTAATTTTAGAAAAACCCAAATAGTCTGACATAGGTAGTCTGTAGATAGGAGATGAGAAAAATTTGTACTGATTAAAAAAAAAGTTTGTTAATTTTCAAAGTCATTAATTATTCAGTGCTGTGCTAGTAATTTCTGCATAAATTGGATTTTGCAATTTCTAATGATGTGCAAAATTAATGAAAAAAAGATTTGGTTTAAACCAATGTGGTTTAAACCAAACAACCCTTGAGAGGAGGCACTATCAAAAACATTGGGTTTACTTTTTTTTTCAAATATAACAATTGTTTTATAATATTGGAAAAATCACCCAATAGACAACTGCTAAAGATAATCAAAAATTTTAAAAACTCAATTTTAAGTTACAAGGCAAAGAAAAAAAAAAAAAAACATTTTTGGAAAAAATATTTTTTTAAACCAGTAGATTATTAACAAGGCTGAAATATTTAATTCTTGTAATTAACTTGTATGATCACTAAAACTTACAAGAATTTCGTCAAAAATTATTTTATTTTCGGCCAAATTTTTCAAATGGGCGTAACAAAATGACGTCCGTGCAAGTTTGTACTACAGAAGTTGAAATGCAACAAAGATTAAAAATTATGGTAAGTTTAAAGTTATTGAGCTCCAAGAGGTAGAATTTGATAGCAAATGAGCACGAGGAAGTTTTTCCGAAGCCGATGCAATCGGATTTCGAAACGCGTAAAAAATCGGGTCCGAGCCTTGAAAGAGCGAAAAACAGAAAAAATGCATAGGGAGCCTTGAAAGAGCGAAAAACAAAAAAAATGCGTAAATTTTACTCGTAGTTTGTAAAAGTTGGCATTCTAGGCTACTTACAAAACTTTTCATTGAAAAGAAAGAAGGGATTTTCGTGGAAACGAAATTCTTACTTTCCAAAAATACGGAAAAAACACATTTCTGTCCGTGTGATGATTGGGTGTTTCGGACATATCGTTGCAATCCTTGGCCGTGCAACATCGTGGATATTGTGGTTGGTTAGGAACCAGTGTTATTGGTTGCCAGGGTTCGAGAGAAAAGGCGAGGGTTACCAAAAAATAAGGAGAAAAATCGCATATTGCAATATTGAAATGCATATCGCACGCACGCGGCGCAGCTTCCGTGTTGACTACCAAATCACACATGAGAAAAAGCAAACTAACTCCTTTCATTGGCAGCACAGCGTCAGCTTCATTGGCAGGTGCTTCAAGGTCAATATGAAGTGTAGGCAGTCGCTTGAGCCAAGATGGAAGTTTGAAAAATTACGGAACGATTTTCCGTGAAATAAAAGAAAATATTTTTCCCAAAAATATTTTTTGGTACATTTGAATAAAAGAATTTCAAGAGAGGTAAAAAAAAAGTTGCCTAATAGTCGCCTCTTAGTAAAATTAGTTGCTTTTCTGCCTGATTTTAACAAAAATAGTTGCAAATAGTTGCTTTTTAGTCGCCTATGGCAACCCTGCATTAAGAAAACATTTTTACAATTGTTTGTTATTTCAAACCTTTTGTTAACTCGAGCATGAGTCTCCTTCTGTTAAATTATATAACATTATCAGTTCTTGACCACCTTATTCTTCTTCTCCTGGGTACAACACACTCTAAATAATTTCAGTATCAATCAGGCAATATTAATATTTCTGTTCAGCTGAGTTGGCGAGCTAAATATAGATATTTCTTACATTTTAACACTAAAAGCATTTCTTTTCATTTTAAATTAAAATTAATTGGCATTTACCTTTTATGCGTTGGAAGCATTATATTTCTAGCTTATTTTTATGTCTCTTGTAAAATATAACATTTTGCTACAATTGTGCAGCAATCTTTTTGCATCTGTTTTCACTTGACAATATTTTTTATTATTTTCTCATTAGTGCACAATTCAAAGTGTATTTATAAAAAATATTAAGTTATTTTTTAATATAACATGGTAGTTGTGCCGAATTTTGCACAAATTTGACTTCACAGCAAAATCAGTTTTGAACAAAATCAGCGTGGATTTTGGACTGTTGGCGGGTTTCAGGTCCGTGGATTGGTGGCGCTAGACTGTACTATAAAAACATTCTTCACAAATAGCACTACTCGACTTAGTTTTAAAACAAAAAAACATTAAGACAACAATATTCTACTGAACTGAATTTGATTGTAAATGAAAGGTGTGGAGAGAATGATCGGCCATTTTTTTTTAATAAAGACAATGGTATAAATAGTGACTAAGGAAATGCTCTACAAGCCAGCTTGTTAAAAAGTGAAATAATGATCCCCACTCAAGCGAAAGACATTTAAAATAAATTAGAATGCCCTCAAATTTGTTTTTTTTTCATTTCTCAAAAAATGATTTCTTGTTACATTGACCATTCTTTCCCTAAGCCCTTCAAATGATTATCTCGACAACAACTGTACTACATAAAAGGGCATAAATTTTCTTTGGAAATTCTTTATTTAAAATATTAGATTTCTTTGAAAGTAACATACCAAGTTTAAAATATATAAAAAACATATTTTTTATTTTTTTTTTAATTAGGTCTGAGTTTTCCTTTTAAAACAAGAAAACATTTACTGACATAAAAATGGCCTAAGAAATACATAATATATTCAAATATATTATACATCTTATATATATTATATATGTTGATCTTTTTAAGTAAATTCATACAATATAAAAAATTTTGCAGCTGTATAATTCAGACACACTTGAAACCTATATAAATAAAATAAAAAGTGTGTACGTATGCATGTACAGTTGAATAGGTCTACCGTAAAACTCCTCCATGCCCAATTTTTTCAATTTTGGTTCATTTGTAACAAATTTTCTTCCATGTGTACCAAACAAATTGTCCTGAAAATATCTATATTTCAAATTCCACTTACACAATAATTTATGGATTTGAGTCCAGCAATCTTTATCAACAGCAGAAGTTACAAATAAAAAATTATTTCTTATATGAACATGCACAGTTCTTTGAGTCACTGGGTACAATGGAACTACTAAAAAGAATAGAAAACTATGCTCAAGCAGTAATTTTTTTGGAATCTTTTCTTCCCAGAAATTTGAGATAGACAGTATATAAATATATGGATGCACCCTATGCAAATCTACAGTTTAAGTCTGATCTTCACCAAATTTGGAACTGAGGTACTTTGGCACTTGGGGATGATCATATGAATGTTTCGAATGCTAAAAATGTTCCAGACCATTTGAATTTGAAATTTAAAGCCATGAAACTGATTTTTCTATACGAAAGAAGTACCACATTTTTTTGAATTTGGTACAATTTAGCTTGTAAAAAGAACAGCAGTTTTTTTTTTTTTTTTTTGGGGGGGGGGGGGATGGATGATACTTAGAACTAGGATTGCATCCTATACAGATTTTGCCGGATACCAAATATCCTGCATCTAGATGGATCCCAAAATACTTTGGAAAGGATAGTTCAATTGGTTTTTAAACTCATTCAAACATTTCACTTCACAGGCATGAAGAAAGATGAAAAAAGAGGAAAAATGCGTGATCAATTCAGTTATATTAAGAGACGAAATGCTCAAAATAAGTTTTTTTTTAATCCAATAGATTTTCATCCATTTAATGTGTTTATATTACACTATAAAAATATCTTTTAATTTACTCACTTAAGGTTTCTTAATTAAACTATATAATATATGAGCATTATTATCAAAAACTGAAAGACAAAAGAATTGCCACATTGCTAATGTACATAGCTGTATTTTTAAAAAAAAATTAAAGTTTTAATGAAAATAACAGGAGTATAAAAATTAATTCATATTCTTTTTTTTTTTTTTGAATAAAAAAAGGCTAAAAAATTTATAGACAAGAATTTTTCAGGTAGGATCTAACAGTATACATTTCTTTTGTGGTTAAACTGGGTTTACTTGTTTCAATTTTCTGTTTTTTTTTTTTTTTTTTTTTTAAGTGGTAGTCTGAGTTTAGTACTTGCATCTGAAATTTTATGTGGGTAGCATTAACCATTGTACTACTTTTAAATGTTTCTAGCTTCTTCTAGTTGACGTTGCTGCACCTGAATTTTTCCTTCATTTTCTTTTAAGCAGACTGGTTTGTTTTTTTTTGTTTTATTCTATCTATGTGTTTGTTCATTTACATTTTCATAGCATTAGCAGTAATTTTTTTTTTTTTTTTTGCTGCTACTTTAAATAATGCTTTAATTTTGACAGTATTTCTTTCCTCAATCTTTTTTCCCCTAATGAGACTGTTATACTGATTTTCTTTGTTATATCTTTTACAAGATGTTCTCATATTCTTACAAAAATTGGAATTTACCTTTTCTTTAAGAAAATCTATCCTAAAAAATATAACTAATGATTTTTCTTTTCTTTTTTTAAATTCAGTTCGTACTTGATAGTTTGGATGGCATTGAAAGTTGAAACATTAAGCCTACTGGTCTGTGGGGTAATAATATTGTTCACATGGAGCTGAAACTGGATTCAACTTGAGGGCCGTGAAAGCACGTAAGAAAGGCTAGTGCCAATTTGGACAGTAAATGCTATTTCAAAAAGTTCCTCACATTCATCCACCAAACATCAATAGTGTCACCTTTAATTGGCTCAGCAAGAGAGTAAATACCTATGATATTTATGCACTTCTAAATCATACTGCTTTTTTCATCTACATTTATGATATTTGTTGCAAATGCTGACAGTTCTTTCATAAGCAACAATGAAAAAGAGTGCTGCCTATACCTATGATATTTATGCACTTCTAAATCATACTGCTGTCTTTCATCTACATGTATGATATTTGTTGCAAATGCTGGCAGTTCTTTCATAAGCAATAATGAAGAAGAGTGCTGCCTATACCTATGATATTTATGCACTTCTAAATCATACTGCTGTTTTCATCTACTTTTATGATATATGTTGCTAATGCTCACAGTTCTTTCATAAGCAATAATGAAGAAGAGTGCTGCCTATACCAGGGTTCATTCAAACTGAAAATATTTTTCTAAAATAAAATGTGGGTTCAAACTTTGTGCTCATGGATTGTTGATACAATTTTCTTGTTATTCATATCTTTACATTTTAGAGCTCTCATTCTTCCATGTATTCTATTACTGTATAATTTTATAAGTAATGGGGAATTGAAAATTAATAAGAGTGTGAGTTTTAAATAATTGTCAATTCTTTCAATCAAATGAGTTTGCAAACATTCTCAAATCTCAAAAAATAGTACTACATCTTTTAAAAATTGAAGGCAAAAATTGAGGAGTTGCAAGAAAACTTTTGTATTTCTGCTCAACAAGCTATTTTTTTTCCTTTTTTTCTGTCTGTCGATTTTAAAATAAAAATCAGATTCAAAAAGATTGAAACTCAATCAACGTATTTTCTGGAGTATAATCCGCGGGTAATATAATTTGAGGAAAAAAAGTCTACAGTAATGTGCCGATGCAATAAAAAATCATATTCCACTAAAATTGCTTTGTATATTTTCTTGGTAGGCTTTGTATTGGCGCTAATGAGAAAATAATAAGAAATATATTATACTGAAAGCAGATGCAAAAGGATTACCGCAAAATTTTAGCAAAACGGTAACACATGGCATTGAGGAAACATAAAAATAAGCGATAAACTTGCGATTCTTATTATATAAGAGCTGAATGTGAGTGATTTTAAATGTTTAAAATTGAAAAAGAAAGTAAGAAAACTTTATCACTGAAAGTTAAAGAATTATCAACGTTGCAATATGGCGCCATTTATGGTTTCTTTCTCTCATCATGAAAGTGTTCGATTCTGGAAAAAATATTACTGTAGTACAAAAAAATTACTTAAAAAACAATATAAATAGTAATAATTAATTCTGAAGATAAAAGTTCAAAAACTTAAAACTTTTTAATTTGATTAACAAAATGTTTACTCGTTTGCATTAAAAGGAAACTCAACATCTTCCGCCATTTTGAAGAATGTACTTTTGCATTTAGATGTGCAATTTGGGATAAAACATGACTTCCTTTATATAAAAAAAAGTAAGTATCAGCTATGCTTCCGTTCGTTGTTCTTGAAAAATCTAGGTTTAAAAGTTTACTACAAAAAACATTTTATAATACGCAGCCGGAAGTCATAAAGTTAGGAATGTCCAAATGCTGTTGGAAAGAATAGTACTGGCTGTTGTGTTCTCCAACATCGCGATTTCAGTGCGTCAGTCATCAGCGTTAACGAACCTAGTTTTGCAGCGTTTGTGTGCAAAAAAAAAAGGGGGGGGGGGGAACAAAAACGAATGAAAAAAAAAAATTTCTGAGGCGGAAAATTGAAGGTAAAAAACAAAAAACCGCAAAATCTCAAAAAACTAAAAAAAAAAAAAGAAAAATTGCGGATCCGCGGAAGAATCTCATGCCCGACTTCAGAAGCAAAACTTAAATACATAGTACGTGGGTACAGTCAAGAATAACAAATTTATTTGTTTACCATTGCTGGAAGTCTCATCAACAAGAAAATATTTATAGCCACCAGGAGCTTCCACAACATTTAACCCATTTTCTTCTTTTATATTCCAGTTGTGCTTTCGAGCATTCTTAATAGCTTCACTTGAGTTTATTGTAATGCCCTAAAAATTAAAATGTGTCACATTAAAAAAAATATTTTGTAATAAATAAAAAAATAAAACATAACTTTTTAAAAATCTGAATAAAAATTAGCATATAAACGTTGTTCAATAATGAAATTAAATCAGTGAAAAGATATGAAGTAGGGATGTAACGAATATTCGCCCAATATTCAGCCTGGCAGCATACCAGGGTTGGAAAAAACCCAAAAACAGGTTTTTTGGTTTAAAACAGGTTTTTTTTTGGTTTAAACCGGTTTTTTTTGGTTTAAATAGTATTTGTAGGAAAAACAATTCGACTTTTACAAAATCATGGAGATTTTAGATCCTTAATTGTAAATAAATGCTATTGATAGTTAATTTATTGATAATTAATTAAGTAACTATAAGTTAAAATCATAAATTTTAATTACCTTATATAGGTGCAGCACTTTAGTCGTCAACTTGGGGTGGAGATTATTTTTTTTTTTTTTTTCATTTCTTACGCTATGCGTTTATTCATTTGTGACTAATTAAAATATAACATCACGTATTAATGTTACTTTAAAATTAGTAATTCGCTATTTTTAACAATTATCTAAAATAACAATAGATAAATTTAATCTGAATGGCTTACACTGTATCCTATACAACTTTAAAATTAAAGCACTTAGTTAAAGATAAATGTGTTAGCTTACTTATTTGACTGTAAAGATTCCCTAAAAATGCTTAATTTTTCGAAATGACTAGATCAATTAGAAGAAAAAGAAGAAACTTATTTAAAGAACAAAAGAGTGCACATGTAGATTTCTCAAATAGTTAAGTTACACAGAGGTTTAGGCAAACTTTATATTGATGTTTCATCCATCCAGACAAATACTGGTCTATCATTATAGCATAAAAATTATTATCCTGGAGAACTTATTTGATTTTTTTTTTTGTTTTTTTATCATTCCAAAAATAGAAAAAAATAAATATAGTAATAATTAGGCAGCCTACTTACAAGGAGTTTTTTATAACACTCCCACCCAAATTTGGCATACATAAGTGGTCAATATAGACAGGTGGACAAATTACAAAGGTTTTCCTACATTAAATAATATAGAGCTAATTCCGTTCCTGACCAAAAGTGGTCAACTTAGACAGGTGGCCAACTTAAAACAGTGGTCAACTTTACAGGTTTTACTTGTATTAACACGTTATAATACTCTACTTATACAGGCCTTTCAGCAAATTATTAAAGAAATAATAACTATGCGGGTTGAGTTTTAATAAAAGCATATTTTACTAAATCAATAAAAAATAAGCAAAAATGAAAGATGCATTAAAAATACTGTGTGTTGATTTACGGTATCAGTAATATCAACAAATGATTACACCATAACACTTATACAAATCAGCAACATTGGCTTAGAAATTATTATTATTATTTTAATTTTTTTTAAATACAATTTTTCCTGATTAAAGAATAAATATATTTTTCAAAAAAAGAGAATAATTTAGGAAAAAAAAGAAAAATTTGCACTGATTAAAAAAAAAGGTTTGTTACTTTACAAATTCAGTAATTCATGATTTATCTCTAATGCTGTGCTTGCAATTTCTGCACAAATTGGATTTTGCAACTTTTTATAATGCGAAAAATAAATGAAAAAAAAATTGGTTTCTTAAAAATTGTTGTCTGTAACATACATTTGCAAATTGGTTTATGTTATTTTATTATTTCTAATATATATTCTTTAACTCCGGGAATTACAATTGCAATATCATTTTAATTTTTATAATGACTGAGAAGAGTTTTTCTCAAATTAGCTTTTCAGAGCTAATTTTAGAAAAACCCAAATAGTCTGACATAGGTCGTCTGTAGATAGGAGATGAGAAAAATTTGTGCTGATTAAAAAAAAAAGTTTGTTAATTTTCAAATTCATTAATTATCCAGTGCTGTGCTTGTAATTTCTGCATAAATTGGATTTTGCAATTTTTAATGATGCGCAAAATTAATGAAAAAAAAATTTGGTTTAAACCAAGTGGTTTTTTTAAAAAAACCATTTGGTTTAAAACTTGGTTTAAACCAAACAACCCTGCAGCATACTGGGCGAGATCATATTCGGTTGAATATTTGTTCCACAGTAAAAATATAGAAAAAATTACAAACCTGTTGATTTTGAACAGTTTAATTTATATTACATTTATTGCAAAAGAACCCAATGGCACAGTCTGTTAAACCGTTTAACAAATTGTTACACTTTTAGGGGAGAAGAAGAACATAATAAATATCCATAACATTTTAGGTCTGTTTAAAATAATTTGATTTAGATTTTAAAAATCCAAACTTTTATATATACCAGGTGTATGCATATCAAATGAGACGTTTGCTAACAGATGTCGCCACGCGTATATGCAAACATCATGAAACGTGACACGTGATTTTTTTATAGTTTGACCTTTGATGCTCGCGTTTAGTTTACATTTGGACGAGTTTCAGCGTGCATTGTGTTTTTTTTACTATGTTGAAAATGTCGAATTTTATGCCTTCCGACCTCGAATCGCGGACAGCATTAATTTTTTGTTACCATCTGAAGAAAAATGCTGCCGAATCGCATCAAATTCTTGTAGAAGCATACGGTGGCAATGCTCTGAGCTGTGCGCAGTGCTACAGGTGGTTTGAAAAGTTTGAAAATGGTGATTTTGATGTGAGAAACGAGGAGCGTGGCAGACCAGCAAAAAAATTTCAAGACGCTGAATAGCTTCTCAAACCCGGCGAAATCGTTAATACTGGCTGACCAGCACTTCACTTCTTATGAAAACCTCAAATCTTGGCTTGATGACGGGCTGGCCTCAAAAGACCAATCATTTTTTTGGCGTGGTATTCACAAATTGCCCGAAAGATGGGGAAAATGTGTAGCTATCGATGGATGTAATTCGAATAAAGAAATGTTAACAGTTTTCGCAAATTTGTGTTTTTTTTTTAAAACAATCGTCTCATTTCATTTGCATACACCTGGTATTTCTTAAAAATCACAAACCCCACTTTTAAATTTAACAAATACTTTTTATTATTCAGCTTTTATTACATTTATTCTATAGAACTTTAATTATTCAGCCACCAAATATTCAGTATTTGGATGAAATTTTAATATTCGGCTTTGGTCAAGAAGAAATGGCCGAATATTTGGCTTTGGCCTGGGGTAAATTGGATGAATATTCGGCCAAACCACTATTTGTTACATCCCTAATACAGAGTTCCCACTAGAGCGTGAGACCGCGAGATTCTCGCATATTTTTTTATTTTCTCGCATAAAAATTTTTACATTGCGAGAAATTTGCGCATTCTTTTTTCCCCCCCCAGGAAACGATTTCGCATGGACCTCTATCTGTCCTACTACAGTAGAGTAGGTTAAAAACAATTTCTTGCACCTGCGCCTGAAACACACCGGACCCTTTTTCTCTATCCATTCAGCGAAAATCGAGCAAACAATAACATGGGGGTGATCCAGAAATAATGTTAAGCCTTTTGTATTGAAAAGAGAAATAACGAGCCTGCGGCTTCTGTGCTCCAGCCTCCCCGCGGAATAGCCGTTCGGCTGTCATCGGCTCCTCCCTTGCCCCCTTTCTCTCCTTCCCGTCCTTTATTTTTCCCCCTCACACCTTCCTTCGCCAATGAGCTCCCTCATCGCATTTGCCCCCTCACACCGGGAAAGAGCGCCTACGGCACTGTACTATAAAGGTCAAGATTCGTGGTCGCCACTCGCCACGTGGCGACCTTGTTTGAAAAAGTGGCGATTCAAAAAATTGGGAGCGATCGCCACCTTTCCTTTTTTTTATTTTCTGAAGTAAATTTCTCCTTTTCAAATACCATCTATAGAATCTACAACTCTTGCTTCTTTCATGCATACAAGCAACCGAATTTCGGCGGATAGTCTTCATTTCCCCTTTAACAAGAAAAAAATGGCGAAATTTTTTTTCCGATTACACTATTGTTTTTTCTTTTTGAATTCCTTCTCTCTGCCATATAAATCTTTTAAATATGGTAGGAAACAATTTAATCTTGTTGTTTTTTTCATAGCTTTCATTTCACACTTACATTTTAGATCAGCCATTTTTGCTTAAACTTATAAAATCGGACTTAAGTGTCACGCCATTTTGAAAATGGTGTGAAAGCTTTTTAAAAAGTTTTGAAAAAAATAAAAATAACATGTACTGAACAAAACTAGAACTGGAAATATACACTTGTTTGAAACAGTGGCGATTCACAAAATTAGGAGCGATCGCCACCTTTCCCTTTTCTTATTTTCTAAAGTAAATCCCTCCTTTTCAAATACCATCTATAGAATTTACAACTCTTGCTTCTTTCATGCATACAAGCACAATAAAACACATCAATTCGGCATTCAAGTAACCGAATTTTGGACAATAATCTTCATTTCCCCTTTAACAAGAAAGAAATGGCGAAATTTTTTTCCGATTACGCTATTGTTTTTTCTTTTTTAATTCCTTCTCTCTGCCATATAAATCTTTTAAATATAGTAGGAAACAATCTTAATCTTGATATTTTTTTCATAGCTTTCATTTTACTTACATTTTAGATCGGCCATTTTCGCTTAAACTTATAAAATCAGACTTAAGTGTTGCGCCATTTTGAAAATGGTGTGAAAGCTTTAAAAAAAAGTTTTGAAAAGAATAAAAATAAAATGTACTGGACAAAACCAGAACTGGAAATATATATTTTTTTATACTTGTATTCGAAAATGGTTCGTATTTGTGATCACGGTTTTTGTGAAAGGTTCGTTTCTGTAAGGGAGATTTTTGTTATCTGTTGCTTCTATGATGAAACTATTAAAATTTTGCATTTACATCTTTTGTGCTCTATACAAGGGCGGATCTAGAAAACCTTCAAGGGGGGGGGGGGCGATTTTGGGAATCTCGGGGTTCAGTGTAAGGATGGATGGAGGAGATTCTTCATTCCTTTTCAACAGTCCCTCCGCCCCCCCCCCCCCTTTTTTTCAAACAGCAGGAACAACAAAAAAAAATGCTAGTGTAGTGATATTTAAAATTTTACTAGCACATTTTTTCAATGCATATACGTTTATTCAAAGCCCTTATAAAAGGGACACAAGCTGACGTTTTTTTGCTTTCGCTATAATTTTTTCAGCGTCCAATCTTTATGGATATGCAATAACGCTAATTCAGTGAGTCTACCGCCATCACTCATTCTGCTTCTTAGCCAAGTCGAGTTAGGATTTCCTTCAAGCTTTCTCAAGAAAAATGTAGGCTTGTAAATACATTTTCTAAATTTGAATTGATATGTCTAAATTACAAAATAATAGCAATTATTAGTAATATATTTTCTAAAATTTTCAAAATGTAATACTAAATATGTACTAAAAAAACCATCAACGAGTATGTGCAATTTATATAAACATCTGTAATTATGAATGTTCTATGAAATGTTTCAGACTCCAGGTTTTAGCGTAAATGCTGCAGGAATTTACACCACGTGCTAAGGGTTGGCTAGCTGTCACCAGTTTGATAGGTAGAAGAAAAGAGCAGGGAATCTCTTTCCCATTACTCTTGAGGATTAGCATCTCAACAATACTAAAACACAAAGGGACAGGGGGAAAGCATAGAACTTGAAGGGCGTTTAGGCTGGGATTCCAAGAACATAAAAAAATGGCTGGTCCTGGGGCACAAAGAGTAAAAACTCACTTAGGAGTGTCGTTGTAGTATCCACTTGAATCAGCCCAAGGGGGGGGGGGGGGGGGATCGCCCCATCGCCCCCCCCCCTTAGATCCGCCGTTGGCTCTATAACATTAAACATGAAGAACTATATTGCAAAATTTCATATTCCCTTAATTTACCATCGCCGAGGAAGCAAATTTTTTCTTTTTCCAATTTGAAAGTCATATACTTTTTTTTTTTTGAAGACTTGAGAGTTTTAACAAAATATTATGTTTTCTTCACTGAAAATAAGACACATAAGGAATTGTAGTGCATTGATGCACCATTCACTGCCCCCCCCCCCCCCGCTTTGCACTTTTACTTTATGACGCGTAGGTGGCCACCAAGTTAACCAAGTTTAGTGTCCACTGGCTCTTCCAAAACTTCCGAGTCTTGACCTTTACTGCCCCAATCAATCACTATAGAGAAAAGACAAATGCACCTCCCACTGCATAAACATTGAAATGACCAGTTGAAATCTTTTCCTAGTAAGAACACTAAATAAGTGTATTCTACGTTCTGCAATATTGCAGAACATAGAATACACGTGGTTGAAGAAGTCGTGTTAATGCGAGACTTTGCGCATTCATTTACCATTCAGCGCGACACAGCGTTCTCCGCCAGAGCATTATGGATAAATATTTTATAAAAAGGTCATCAAGCGATGTGTATATTTGTGTTATCTCTTAATTTTTCAGAAATCTTACTTAAATTTTAGAAATCTCACTTTGTTTTTCAGGAAGGGTGAGAAATTCTCACTCATTTTTTTCCCTAATGAGAACCCTGTAATATGAAAACAATAAATTTGTTTGCATTAGTTTTTCTTGTTGGACACATTCGAACATCAGCCTTTAACATATGCCAAAAAGCTGTCTATATTTATAACGTGTCAGACATTTTAATAATATTGCAGACATTTGAAAATAAAACCATTCTTCAAAACTGCAACATAATGTGTCATGTTATTCATTTTTCACTCAACATTTCTCTTTTTCTTTCTAAAATACCATTACCATTTCTTCACCACTAAAAGTATAATTACACTCATATCAAATTCTTTTGGAATTCAAACTCTTAAAGAAAGCTGCAGAGCATGCTAGTGTTTCTCAATCTGAAGGTCGCTTTTAGGTACAAAAGTTGCAATAAATCGGAAAAAGCAAGACATGTATAGGAAACATCCTCTTATGAAAAAAAAATATGTTCAACTATAACAAAGTGTTGTAACACACAATATTATACAAGTAATATTGTAAGGGTTTACTGTATTGAGTAAAGTTATGGCAAAGTAACTTTTTTTTTTTTACTTTTAAGGGGATTGCAACCAGGGTTGCCAAACTTCCCAGATTTTCCAGGAGTCCTGTATTCAAAGAAATTATCCTGCAACCAAGGGAACTTCAATACAAGATGGTAAAAGTCCTGTATTCAGTGGTGTAGTCGAGGGTGGACGCAGGGGCATGCATCCCCCTACCTTTTTATTTTAACACAAGCGTCCTCCCGCTTGTTTTGGATTTTAACACAAGTGGACCCTAATTTTTTTCTGCCTGCATATGCAAGCGCCCCCCCCCCCTCCCCACCTTTTTTCCAGGACTGCACCACTGCTTGTATTCCTGCCAGGATATTGGTTTTCATGCACATTGGGTATCCGGTGACCATTGTGGGATGGGTCTGGCTCTTATTGTTTCAAACCTGTCAATTATATGCATTTTTCCCCACGGCTTCCAAATTGCAATTAGTTTTTAAATTACGTATGTTTTTGAAATAGGCTACTTAATTAAATTTTAAAAATCAAAATTGGCATTCCAGAAAACTGCATCTTTTGTGCTCCCTTGCTGGCACGTAATTGAAGCTTTTACATTCAGCAACCCTGGTTACAACATACTAAAAAGATAAAAAACTGATGTAGTAGATTAAGCATCCTATCTTTTTATTTATTTATTTAATTTCAATTATTGTAGTTTTCAAAAACATTTATTATAACAAACATTAGTTGTGCACAAATAATCCTCCAAGAAGGCAATTAAACCATTTTCTAATATTGAATAGAAATTTGATATTATAATCAAAAGTTAAAAATGTTAAAACTATTTTTGAAAAAAAAAAAAAAACTTTCCTACACTTTTCAATTATCTAGCTCTTCTAATTACTGTATGGTACTGATACAAGAAATTGTGTTAAAATTTTGACATTCTATTTAACATAATGACAAAAGTACAATGTCGGATTTCAACATTACCACATCAAAAATTTTATAAATATTTCAAAATAAACTTATTTTTCATTTAATTATAATCATTTAATCCTCCATGCAAAGAAGCAATTTTTTCTTCTATTTTTAAACATAACTTTTTCAATTAGTATGTTAGAAGTGGAATAAACATAGTTTGAAAGAAGACATTTACGTAACATTAATGCTAAAATTTGCTTTCATTCTGTTAAACTGAACGGAAAGAAGAAAATTACACATATTAAAAATTCAAAGTCTTGTCCGGCAAATTCAAGTATGAATGCTAAAATAGAAATTCAATTAACTTTTTTTTAAACTGCTTTAGGGAACTTGATGATTAATCTTTTTTTATAACACTTTTAATAAGAGTTTTCTTGAAATGAGAAGTCTTTTAAAAAATAAAGTGTCATTGCAATAGATATTTAATAGGAACAGGAGTGAAAGGAGCGAGTAGAATATTTGATACAGTCTGGGTCTAATCTTTTGCATAATTTCTTCAATCAATAACACTGTGCAACACGAAAAATGTCCTTTGGATGAAAATGTCTGTTTCTTATGTATTTTTGGCTGAAAATTACGAATCTGCAATTATTTTTTGCCTACCACGTACCATTTTCCCAAAATTCCACATTTGAGCTTTTTACGTATTTTCTGAATAAATGTGCCTCTTTTCATAATTTATCGACTTAATTTATTATAAATTATATCTTACCAGGGTTCGTGATTATTTTGATTTAAAAAAAAAAAAAAAATCGGATTTTTTTTATTTAAATCAGATTTTTTTTATTTAAATCGGATTTTTTTGATTTTTTTAAAAAGGCCTTAAGTATTTTAGATATTTACATTGTTACATTCATATAAACAATATGGCATGTTAATCAATATGCAAAAACACACTTTAAACTATTTTCACAGCAATAAAAAAAATTTACAACTATAATGATAATGCGAATGCATGACACAAGTGAAACTTAACCCTACCAGGAATAATAGTACTCAGAAGTACAGAGAAAATGAACAAATTAATCTGAATTATTTTGCTGTTGAAAGCTGAAAAAAAGTAAAAATTGTGTGTACTTAATTTTTACATTGAGTGTACTTTAATCTTTTTTCTATTTTATAAATGAAAAAGCCTGAAATATTTTTACCCATTTAGTAAAATCATATGCTCACACCATTACAAAAAACGGGAACTTTTTGTTTTAATCTAATTTCTTTATTGAAAACTTCTATGATAAAAATTTTAGAAGGGAAAACCTCAAGTGAAAAGGGGACATGGATGAAACTTTAAGGATACATATTCTAAATTCGATCAATTGTTGTTTTAAAAACCATCATTCTGAATTATTTATTATGTGCCATTTATTAAATTGATCTAAAATTCTATTTTTAAGATAAAAAACACAGAATGGTTCATGGTTATTATGAATTCTAATTTGAATGATTGGATGAATGATGCTTTGCTGTTAATATGCTTGAAGAATAAGAGTAATATTGCAAAATTGAAAAAATAGTAATTAGTTCTAAACTTATGAAATATGTTATACACACAGATGGATGGACCTAGGAAGTTTTGTTTCAAACAGTGGTTGTCTTGTAATTGCAACATATTTCATTTTTACACTGTCTAACATCGTAAAACCAATGATTTTTTTGAAAAAAAATCACTTGATTTAAATCAATGATTTTTTTAAAAAAATTGCTTGATTTAAATCGTGATTTAAATCAAGCTGATTTAAATCAACGAACCCTGTATCTTACTCATTAAAAGTGAGATTGTTGCCATTCTAAAAACCTTTTTGGTCTCTAGAATGGCCAACTTGTGTTACTTTAGCGACATTTTTGGCAACAAAAGCTCTATCTACTTCTCGAAGTTGCGAGTCTTTTACAAGAGAACAAAGGCATTTTGTAGACTATTTTACGGAGAAGCAAAAAATAGTATCCTGCTGTGATGTGAATATACTATTTCAAGCATTAGGACATGAGCACAATTCAGCAGTGTAGCGCTTGTTTATCAGTGCTCCTCCATCTAAGTATTTTTTTTCCTATTCATTCCTGTAGCATATGCTGCAAACACAAAGGAAATTTCAAAATTATGAGTGGCAAAAACATATCAAATGAGCTACTTGTAAATCTACAATGTGCCTTTTTTCCACAACTGCACATTAAACTTGGTTTATCGTAATATTTGTAAAAGGACTGGACAGAGAAGGAGTGGCTTTCTTGCATCTCAGGAACCAATTCAAAAATTTAAGTGAGGCAAAAATAAAAGAAAGGATTTTTATTGGCCCACAACTTAAAGGTCCTTTCATGATGAACAGAATGAAAACAAACGGTCAGACACCAAAAAATTCACCTGGCTGGCCTTTAAATCAGTGCGCTCACGTTTCCTTGGAAATGAGAAAGCTGAAAACTCCGAAGATCTTGTTGGTGACATGATAAAATGCTTTTGTATTAATAGGTTGCCATATGTCATTAAAACTACACTTTTTGGACTCCCATATGGACTTATTTCCTCAAAACCTTAGCACAATTAATGATGAGTATGGGGAAAGACGTCATCAGGACATCTCTATATTTGAAAAGCGTTTCAGCGTCCATGAAATGGATGTAAGTAACTGAATAGTGCTGATCTGTTATCAGGACACACCATCAGATGCCTACAAGATGAAACGGCCCCAAAAAAAATCATTTTAGCTTTTGTGTTTTCAATAAGTTAGCCTCAGTTACATTCTTCTAGAACCCAAATTGTATAAATATGAGAAGTGGGTCTCCAGCAAAAACAGTACGTGATGGACCATTTTGGTTTGGATATTTGAATCAAGCACCTTTTGTTTATATAGAATCACAGTTTCATCTAAAGGACAAAAATAAAGTTCAAATTTGTTGCACAGTGTAATCATATAGTTGATTTATCATTTTTTAAATTAAAATAATAAGTTTGTATTAACAAGACTAAAAATTTAGACTGAAACAGTGGTGTAGTCCTGGAAAAAAAAAATTGTGAGAACACTTACATATATGAACATCTAAAAGTGGGGGTACACTTATGTGAAAATCCAAAACAAGTGGGAGAGACCTAGTGCTAACTCCAGTATGAAAGGGCCGCCGGGGGGAACTCCGAAAAGGGCAACATGTTTTCTTCAAAACGGGCACCCTTGAGTTGTGCTTTAATTTTTTATGCATTACAGGTTTGCAATGCAAAAAAAGTGCATGCTGTGAAGGAGTTTAGTTACTTTGTGGAACATGTACATTGTACACTGTTCTATTTAGCACAATAGTGCAGTCGAGGGGGGACGCAGGGTGATGGCGTCCCTCTACTTTTTGATTTTATCACAAGGGTCCTCCCATTTGTTTTAAATTTTAACATAAATGTCCCCTCACTTTTTGATGTTTGGGAACTACTGTGATATAAGCCCCCCTTGGCGACTTTTTCTTTGGCGCCAAGAAACCGTCGCCAACAACAAGATTTTTATGTCGCGAACTTCAAATAGAATACAACACTCTTGGCGATGATTTTATTGCCAACAATGTCACATCATACACATAGCAAACATGTCAAGAAAAATCATTAAAAAAACAGTAAAATACCAAAAATTGCAAATTATATCTTAGACACAATATCAACGCTACTATGTAAAGCACGTACAGCATTTTTCAACAGCAATTCAATACATTAACGGATCGATAATTACTCGAAAAATAGAATTATTTACTTAACAAACACTCAAACTTGAATAAAAACAATTTCTTAAAAGAACACGCAATTTATGCCCAATAATAACTATTGCAATGATTCATTATTGAATAAAATGATATGCATTCTTTAATGAAAAACATAATTAAAATATCGCACAATTCAACGCAAAATGAATGTTTATTAAAGCTGTGGGAATTTTAAAATAAGAGACTCCATTAGAAAATATATAACAGTGATCAATTAAAGCATATTACATCAATCTATTGGAAGCCTACACTAAAACTAGCATAAAAACTAGACAACAAAATTAATAGCGGTCATCACTTCAAGTACATTTTGTCTTAAACTATTGGAAGCCAACATTAAAAATACCATAAAAACACTTCATTGAAAAAACACGCATTTTAGGCACAATAATGACTATTGCAATTAATTATCATAACATAAAATGATATGCATTACTCAACGAAAAACATAGCAAAAATATCGCGCAATTCCAAGCAAAACTTCCAAGTACATTTTACATTAAACTAACGGAAACCCACTTTACCAAAACCAGCAATGCCACTAATTACTACAGGTAATATTTTAGAACAATTGAAAATTCATTATTTTATAACCTTACAAACACATAAAATAAGCAGATAATAAATTTAGAAAAATAAAGAACTCACTTTAAACCAGTTGGCTTTTCAATATTAATCCCAAATCACTACAAACTTGCTATCCAATATGACGAAATGGTCCGAAAATTACCACTTAATTTTTCATTGCTTTTAGTCACAATTAACCAAACTTATGCACTTATCAATCAAAACAATTTCATACTTCAGATAGCAAAAGCACCAAATCACGTTTCCGTCCATTTTAACGCATTCAAAAACATGGCGCCTTAACAAACTATTGTAATATAGAATCATTCCTCTGGCCACAATAGAAAACAATTGAACCAAATTAATGCACCTTAACACTTTACATTCTTCCTTTAGCAACAGGAAAAATCTCCACAAACTTTAAACATAAAATAAACTATTAAAAAGCTACTTATTCGCAAAAATTTTTTCTAAAAGTTCAACAATCACACCGACACAAGCCATTCCGCATCATACACTGAGGGTTGCCACACATTACGTCGTCGCCAAGGGGGGATTAAATCACAGTAGTACCTTATCATGTCCTTTAAATCCATGGAAACTATTGTATTTTAGATACAGCAGAAAAAAAATTTTTCATGGAAGAATCAACGCATTCTTCCACATGCACCTTCAAAATTACCATTGACCTATCAATAATATGCCAGTTACTATTTTCAACTGTTTCACATTTTTTGTTTATGTGTTTGATTGTTTTCTCTCTTTTTGTTTGTGCACTATTCTTGTTTGCATTGTCAATAAAATTTAATAATAAATAAAAAAAAACAAAAAACCTCCCCACAAACATGATATGGAATACATAAAACATTTAAATGTTTAAGTTATGCGTGTAATTTAAGAAATATTCAAAATTTCAAAAGAGGTTGCACTCTCTTCAATGTAACCAATGATTCATAAAGTAGCAAAGGATGTGAATAAGTTATTAAACTAAACACTTTTATACATATAAGTCGAATATAATTATAGATAAAAAGAATTATACAAACAATAACTAAAATAAAAATAACTGTACCATAAAATCATTTCCTAGCTTGTAAGATTTGATGCCATAATTGTATGTCAATTCTGCAACAAAATGACTATCTTCAGGCCCATATCCAATCATAGTCTTACTCCATTTTCCATCATATGGACTAAAAATATAGAACAATTTAATTTACAAAAATTAACTAAAAAATTGATATAATATCATACAGCTTAATTTGGAAAAAATGTTTTTGGTAACTCCATTTAATTTTAGTGTAACATTTAAGATATTTTAAAAATTATTATGAATTTTAACCTCTAGTCTTTGATGTTTCTTGAAACTTTTGTACAGCATTAAAGAAAGCTAAATAGAGTATTAACCATGCACAGGATGGCATGATCTTACTCAAATTGGAGTTGCACCCTGTATTTATACAGTAACATACACCTTTGACGCTTTGGTAAAACATAACTTTTGAACTCGGACATATTAATATATAAAACAATTTAAATTTTCAATTCTTAACAAATATTTATTTTTAATTTCAATCATATAAAACTGTTGCGATAGAAAATTTTAACAAATTATCAAGAGAGGACAATATTTTTGAATTAGAGACTGAATAGCACTTTATTATTTTCTTAAACTAAAATTAATCAAGCAAGAATAAAGCATAGTTACCCATTACAACTAGCTTTACATCCTTCTTCAAATTCTTCATGCCTCAATACCTGAAATAGAATTTAAGGACAATAAAAATAACACATATAATGTCAATTCAAACTGTAAAAATGAAAGCTATGAACTTAAAAAGAGGAGCAGAGAGTGTTATCGTATTTTAAAGTTAATTAGTTCACCTTCATGCCAAGAATTTCAGTATAAAATTTAATTGTTTCTTTCCGATCACCAACTTTAAAAACAAAATGTAGTGCTCTTCTCTGGGCCATATTAACGAAAAGAAGAAGTATAAAGTAAAACTTTAATAAACAAACTTTTGTGAGTAATTGTTTTTTGTATATATATTAAGCTTAACAAAGTATCCCGTTTCAAAATATTAATATAGCATTTGACACTGCACCGCCTTGCCTTCCAGCAAAAACATTGCGAAATTGGTGGACGCTAGTTCACATCCACTGCAAATGGGCAAATTGGTGACGTCACGCCAGTGGGCGTAGAGCTCTGACGTCACTCTGTTAAAGCCGCGTGCGCGTGGTCTTCCCGTTTTCGTTTTCTGCGTGGAGTGTGTGAGAGTATAGTTTTTGATTTTAACAGATCTAAGGAAATTAACACGTTCCAGATAAGAGGAGTATGCTCTCATTTATTATTGTTATTAAAGCAATATAATTTTTTTTCAATAAAAAGTTTGTAATTTTTTCTTTTTACTTTTTTTTACTATTGTTAATTTTTTTTAAAAAACTTTATGTATTTTTTTTTTCAATAAAAATGTGTGTTTTTCAATAAAACACACTTTTTTGTTTTGAATGAAAATAAGAAATATTGGGTTAATAAATTGTTAAAATTAAACATTGCTTTTTGCTATCTAACAAGAGCTTTCCTTCAGAGATCCCTAAGCAGTAAGAGCGTTTTAGATTCATTAACATCTTTGGAAGAGTAGCTAAAGCTTTGTGTGGTTTTCAGAATGATGTTAAAAGATGAAATTTTTTTATGTACTATGTAATCGTCTATTCATTTATTTTGAAAGGAGTGAGTTTGTGAGGTTTTGCTGTGATCTAATTGCATATTTTCCCTAGATATTAGATGTCAGTTTGTTACCATTGTAGGACAATTTGAGGTTTATGTTGAGTTTCCTTATAATATAATAATGTATCGGGGCATTATTATAATAAACATGTTCATAAACTTTACCTGTGCGAGACCTTAATTGAAAAGTTTGATGCACTAAGTGCAAAGTATAAAATTATAATGTCTTCATATATAATTTCCTATTTTATAAGTTACCTTCCCAAAATTACTGCTATATTTTTGACATTGTTACTGTTTAAGCAGTGAATTTTTTAAAAATTCTTTTTATCTTAAAGTGCTTTCTATTTTATTTGCTCTTAATATATTTTATATTTCTTCTTACAGATAATTGGATAATTCAGATAATTATCTGAAGTGCTAGTTGAATTCTAGCCCTGATGCAGTTATTATAGAAAACTGCATCAAGGTTTTAATTTTACTGGTAATGTTTTGAAGATGAAAAAAATAGTTCAGGAGTTGTTCTTGATATTGTGCTGTTTTTGTGTGAAAAAAAATTGCATTCAAAGTTTAAGTTTTATGTGGTATTCAATCCTTTTTTTTTTTTTGTAATTTTGCTTTCATTTGAATACACATATAAATATATCAAGATCCCCATAGGACATACTTATTTTCTTATTCATTAGAAGCGTAATACTACCTAATAAATATATTAGATAGTAATTGCCGCCCCCTTAAGGAAGCTGCGCTGTGAGGCAAGCGCCTTGCTGCCTCTGGTTCTCGCTGGCCCTGTGTTCTTGAAATTATTGATTTACGTTTACTTACTTCTTCAAGTGGTAAAGATTATGCTATCAGTGTAGCAGTTGACTTTTTCAATTTTATAACGTTTCGTGCAATCTTTTTTACAACAATATACTCTGAATGCATTGTAGATTAATGTATAAGGAAATACACATAACAAATATTTACACGAAAAGATGCACTGATTTTTAGAAGTGGCATTACTTTACAACTTTTTTTTTTTTAAACTCAAGCTTTGATTGTACTTTCTGGATTAAAGGAATTTCGCATTTTTAAATAGTGTCTAAATTTAATGAAAACATTTGGAAAGAAGTTGGATTTTTTACCTTTAAAAAAAAAAAAAAAAAAAAAAAAAAACCCGTATTGATAGTTGATTTCGTAAATATTAAAGTAAACCAATTAATAAAGGGGGGCACCATTTGTACCAAGCTTTTTTGGTTTGGTGCTAAGATGTTCTGCTTAATTTTTAATTGAAATAAAATTGCGCCCACTTTTTTATTCCCCTCCCCCCTCCCCCGTCTCTCTAAGTTTATTCATATATAGAGACTTATTTTCCTTAATGCTCGCTGTTAGACTCTAGAATCATTGCATGACGTAATTCTTTTAGATGATTTTATTAGAGGTAAAATAAACAGCTTATAGTACAGTACACTAACAAACAGTTTTGTTTCCTGCATTTCAAACTTTATCCAAATTCTTAACAGTAGATAACTTTTAATCAAATAAAACTACAGAAAAATTCTAGCTTGAAATTTACGTTCAAAATTGTAGCTTCATTTGAATTATATTTTAATTTTAGTTTTCTCTCTCTCATTTTTTTTTTTTTTTTTTGTAAAAGCATAAAGGATTACTTTTTGCATAAGCGGTTTCCAAAGGGAACCATCGTCGGATTTATGCAATAAAAAAGAAATAAAGAATTATGAACAAATGTATATGATTTTTTTTAAAATCAAATTCAGACTTCAACTTAATGTTTGGTTGCATTTTGACAAAGTTTTAATGAACAATCTCATATTCTAAATCAAAAGTATTTTCAAATTATTTCCGTCATCAATTCCTTTAAAATATGCTACACTCAATAATTTTTTTTTAACTAGTTGGAGGTGATTTAAATTTTCTCAGAAAAATGAACTGAAAAAAAAATCGTACATTTCCTAATATTCCTTATTTTCATTAAAAACAAAAATGTGTGTTTTATTGAAAAACACACATTTTTATTGAAAAAAAATACACAGAGTTTAAAAAAAAAAAAATTAACAGTAGTAAAAAAAGTAAAAAAAAAAAAAACACAAAGTTTTTACTGAAAAAAAAAAATTATATTGCTTTAATAACAATAATAAATGAGAGCATACTCCTCTTATCTGGAACGTGTTAATTTCCTTAGATCTGTTAAAATCAAAAACTATACTCTCACACACTCCACGCAGAAAACGAAAACGGGAAGTCCACGCTCACGCGGCTTTAACAGAGTGACGTCAGAGCTCTACGCCCCCTGGCGTGACGTCACCAATTTGCCCATTTGCAGTGGATGTGAACTAGCGTCCACCTGCGAAATTTGTCAAAACGAAAATCATTTTGTACTGTTGCCAGATGCTGATGTATATAAATATGGGAAATCACCGGAAGAGGAACATGGTAGCGGACCATACTCAAATTTCGGGACCAGTCCCCAAATTTGTATATTTTTAATGTTTAGTACCCCCAAAACACTTAATTACTTAGGGACGCACAATGTCCCCAAATTAAAGTGTCCCCTAATAAAGTATGCATACATTATATAAAAAATATGTTCTGGTGCTTTTTGAAATGTATTAATGATGAGAGTAATTTTATCATACTAGAAGTGAATATGTATTGAGAGGAAAATAAAAATTAAAATAAAGTTTAATACAGAAATGTTTTAAAATCAATAACATAACAAAAGTAGTAAAACTCACAAAAGAAAAAACAGCAAAAATTTATTGTCTAAATTTTTCATATAAAAATGTTTCAACCTGCATTAATAACAAGAAATGCAGATTTTAAACTTACACAAAACGATTATCGAAACAATTTGAGGATTGATGCATTTTTATTATCCGTTACACATAAAAATAAAACTGGAAAAATGAGTGACACACATTTGCTATGTGTGTGTGTGTGGGTGTGCCTCTGTGCTTTTTTTTTTCTTTCGCTTTTCTGCGTTTTTCTAACTGTTAATAACAATCGGAGGAGGATGAAATCTTTGTCTGAATTTTCGGATGCACAATAAATTCAATGTAGATTTCAGTCTTGCTTTGCTTTACTATATTTATCTAAGTGAAGAAATTGTCCAGCTTCAACGTAATAAATAGCCTGTAAATAAATGTACCTGTTTTCTTATATAAGTATTACGCCTATTTGTTTTCATTGATTTATCTTTTTCCGAAAAAAAAATGTATACACATGCATATACTCAAATTTAAAAAAATATATTATAAATCGATAAAAGGGAGGATATGTTTGTTATATTCGCTATACAAAGCCGCACAATCAGCTATTGGAATGAAATTGGGCAAAGTTCAATCATCCCCTGAGAAAGCTAACGCACCAAGTCCGTCCCATATAAAAATTCGAATTAGTTTCGTTTTCATTCCAGTATTATGTAAAATAAACGTGCTGTTAGAAAAAAGCATTTTTTATTTCTAAATAAAGAGGAACAGCTGTGTCCCCACTGAAACTATGGGTACAATATATGTATTATGTACACTCACATATATGTGTGGACGAACTATGGGTAAGGCAGGCCCGCACCAGGCCAGTGGCCTTAATGTTATATAATATAGAACAGGTAGCGGACCATACGTCCTCGAATTTCGGGAACAGTCCCCAAATTTGTATATTTTTAATGCCTAGTCCCCCAAAACACTTAATTACTTATTGGGGACGCACAATGTCTCCAGATTAGAACTATTGAATGGGCCCATTTGGGGCCCGATTGAAATGGGCCCGGAATCGGAATGGGCCCGATTGAAACGGGTCCAAGCATAAATATGCTTGGACCCGTTCTGCGAATTCCTACTGAACGCCTTTTTTTAGGGTTGAAAAACAACTTTTTTTTTTTTTTCCAAAAAATTCAACCTACTGATTTTTTTTTTTTGCTGTTATTACGTTTTTAGGGTTTTTCTTAAGGGCGCCTTTTTGACACGCCGCACGACCTTGAACATATGAACAGCGCGGCCCATTATGCAGGTAAGTTAGGTATGTTTTCTAAGTGACCGCCCCCTCTCTTACCCTCCGCCCCCCCCCCCCCCGACATAAAAAAATTCTCGCTGTACCCGTGCAAGAGTGTCATAAAGCGTTTTTGTTACAATATGTATCTGAATTCAGTACATGAAAAATATTTAAATCCAAAAATACTACCTGCACAGTTTTTTTTGCCTTCAAAACATGCGTTTATAAGCTAGATCGTAAGTCTTATTCAATAATTTTATACCGTGTTCTATCAGTGGCATTCCTAGTCATAGGTGTTATCTCTCTCCCCCTCCGCCCGCGAAAAAATTTGAAGAGATTTTTAGTTTGAAATGTTCATTCAGTTTCAACTTAGCTTGACCCTTTTTAGCCTATTAAAAACACCATTCACATTCAACGTCTGAGTTTTCGAGTCCGTGAAATTACATCCATCTTCCTTCGAGTTTAATAATAACAATAAAAAATGAAAAAAGAAAAATGGGTGAATTTGTAAAAAGCAAGATAAATTTAATACTGTGAAATTCATGATGTGCAAACTTTTGGCTTTAGTTACTATTCCTAAAAACGCAATTTTAGGCTAACTTTGGGAAATTTGAGGAAGGAAGGGGGAGGTTAACGTGGGTGCCCCCTGGAAATGTTTCGAAATTTTTGTCCTAAAAACGCAGTTTTCGTCGACTTTCACTCTGTTAGGAGAATATTCTCTATCCCGGAAAATATTTAAAACTGATAAAAACATCCAGTGGCGGATCATGATTTTGTGGGGCCTCTGAATCTCAAATGGAGGCCCTCTATTGGTCTTGCTAAATATAGGAAGTTTCGCTAACATGAACAAAACAGAAAATCATTACGTTCTTTATATTTGGAATCAACAACATGTAAACACGTGAAAACAAGCTACAGAAATGAAAAAAATATGTATATATTCTCAGTTACTTAGGGGAAGGGAAAAAAAGGATATTTACATTTCTAAGAAAAATGGCATTTTTCAAAAAAAAAAAAAAAAAAATCACAATAAAAATTCTGCTTCATACTGTAGTGACTTAAACAAAGGCAGGCTTGAGCTCCAGGCGCCGTCTTCTGGGAGTCCCCAAAATATTTTTCAATATAATAATGCACATTATCAAAAATTGGTATTTTAATTAATGATAATGACAGATAATTCAATGTGAAACACTTTTTATTTGTCTAATATACACCTTTAGCAATATGTAAATGCAAATAAAAATGATATTATATTAGTGGAATGTACACTAATGCATCGAGAATGTAACCTTTCAAAAGCCTTTGGGTTTTTTTTTTTTTTAAGAAAATCTAACATGGATTTAGCGTTTATTTTGGGTACATCGTTCTTCGTTAACGCCAAGACTGAAATAAATTATGGATCCAAAGGTTAATCACTTGCTGTTCCCAAGATTTTATTACTTAACTGTATAGAAACTACTTAAATAACTGAAATGTCTTAAAACTTAATATAAATAGCATAGGGTATTAAAGATAAGAACTTCGTTAAACCCCCAATTAAAGTTACCAGTAGTTTTATTTTCCACTTAAGAGAAAATTAATACAATTAAGGCTTTTGATTTCTTGTGGAAACGCGGCTGCTCTAGTCATTTCCTTAATTAAGTTGGTAATGATGCTTCCACGAGTTTTAGCATTTTTTAAATTATTCATTTCTCAACTATATTTACATTTCTATGGAACATCCTATGCAATAAATTATATAAAAGTTCTTATGGACTAAAAAAATGTCACATGCAACGTGATCTGCAATTGACTGATGCAATTTTGGCATTAAAATGTCGTCACAAAACATAAAAGACATATGTATGTATTAAGATTTGAGTATCTTATTTAATATTTTTTTGTTGTTTTATTAATAGAAAGAAATTTACGTAAAATTAAAATTATTGATTGTGAAGAGATAACTGATGAGTTTGCAAAACTGAAAGCTAGAAAGAATTTATTTAAATGTTTTCTTGTTTCAATTACAAGCAAAATTCTATACATTTACATCACAATAAAAAATGTGTTGAAGCAAGCTTTAAATAGTATGTAATATATTTTACTTGTTACAAAATGTTCCTAATATGCATTTTTATCCCCCAAAATATCTCGCTTTTTTAAGGGAAGCAATATTTTCTTTTACGCCCGAGGCCTCAACTATTCTTTGTTACCCTCTGAATTTAAAATTATTAATTAATAAGAATGAAAACTATGTGAACTTTATTCCACCTTAAAAAAGTGATGTTCATTTAAAGTGGAACTTTTCTTGCTTTCGTTTTTGCAAACTTATCAATAATACATATAATAAATTGAGCAACATCCTTTTCTATAAACATAATAGACAGATTTCTCAAATGATTTTGGCTTAAAGAATTACGTAAATAGTTTTTAACTCTTTTAAGTACAGAGAATGAAAGTTCACCACTTGCACTGCTGATAGGCATGGTCAAAAATGTTTTCAAAATAGTTTCTACATTAGCAAATGTAGACTGCAGTCGTCAAGTATTAGTTTGTGCATATCGATAGGATCTGATACGTTTCCTTCTTTGGCATATTTAAGATATGTTTTGGCATATTAATGTGTTGCATCAATGCAACACATTAAAAAAAAAATACTGAAGAGAAGTAAGTCTCAAACGGCATGGACCCCGTGAGTATCACAGCTCTTAAGATATAGGGCCCCGAAGGAAAGAAAAATATTCACCATCTCCTAACAAGTGGGGCTTCAGTTTCAGCTTTCTGGTGTCCAGCTCCTACAAAAATTCTGGGAAGGACCTTTTGTTATATTAACACCCCCCTCCCCCTCACAAGGGTCCCCGGAAACTTTTGATATTTGTGGGTAATAAATTTTGCGCTGCTCGTTCATACAATGGATAAGAGATAAGAACGGCTGAATTTGAGTCCTACAAAACCATTAGCGAGGAAAGAAGATGCCTACTATACAATATTACACGGGGAGGGGTTAACTCACTCTCGAATGGGGCCCCTCTCGTCATCGCTGTTTTTCGCTCTTTCCAGAGAGTGAATGTAATTAAGGAAATTTTATTGACATCATTGATCAATTCCCAATATCCACCACCAGGAAAATAATTTTAAAAATGGCTACATTTATTATTATTATTAAGCACTTGAGGATTCTGAGGCAACTGCTTTGCTGAGGCCCCAGGCGCATGCCTCCTGCGCCTGTGCGGTGATCCGCCACTGAAAACATCGTTTTGAGGACGAAGGAAAGTCAGCGGTTCTCCCTCAAGATTTTTTTTAAATTGACGTTCTAAAAAGGTAATTAATATTAAGTGGTATTAGGGGGTCAAAGTTCCCCCAGGAATTTTTTTAAGAAACTGATATTAAATTTATACTACCTTTGCAAAATCTGGGGAAGGAGGAACTGAGAGGCTTTCCTGCGGAAAGTTTTTTAAATTTATCAGTTTTAAAAAGTCTATTTAGATAATAATAGGGTAGGAGGGAGAGGGATTTATAGGCTCAGCCCCGCAACTTTTTCGAAATTGATACATTCGGGTCTTTCAAGGTAGAAAAGTGAGTTTGTAGGGCAAAACAAGACAACTGTAGTTGAATGTAAATCCGTGATGGCAGCATTTGTAATAGGCTGCCACCATTTTTGTATAGTTTTAACTTAGACATTGGTTTGATCTGTTTAGCACATCAAACGAACATATGCATATTGTAGATGATTCTGCAATATTTAGTAAATAAGACTGCAAAAAATGTGTTTTATTTAATATTTAAAAAAAATTCTTAACGAAATATTTATTTAAGAAAATATCCAAGTTAAATGTGATTCTCGTCAATTCATTTTCAGGCATCCTATTTTCTAAAAATTAACGCCACTTAAAATCCGACAATATCTATTCTATACTTTTCAAACCAATTGCAAGACCAACTTGTAAATAAACTGATAGTGTAAAAAAAAGTCTTGTCGGGCTGATAAATTCCTATAAAGCAAGATAATTCTACCTCAGCCAAGCTCGAGAGAGAATTCACAGATATCAACAAAAATTATAGCACATATGCTTAGAGGCTACTTGGAGCTTTTTTACTGGTATTTTTTTTATTGTTTACCTTGCGTGGACTTCATGCTATATGGGGGGGGGGGGGGGTCCTCGAAACAACTTTAATTGGTCCGATTCATTGCGTTTCACAGTAGGTATAAACAATAAGCAATTTATTCTTATTATAGCGTGCAAAAGCGTTTAATACTATTTTGTATGAAAAAATGTTTATTCTCTCTATATCTATACTTTTTAACAGACTTCACAAAGGAAGGAGGTTATACATTCGTACTGTATGTATGTAGCCTTTCTTTGTGGTTGTTTTGTTTGGTCCACTCGTAACTTCTCACCGGATAAACAGACTTTCAAGATTTTATTTTTTTAATCGATAGAGGTTGAGTTCCCATAGGTCCCGTACCTTTGTTTGACAATACTCGATAATTAAAAAAAGTTATGGGCAGAAACGGGGTCATTTTTTTTTCTTTTGCATCCATAACGTTTTACTGAATGAACACATTTTGATGATTTTTTCTTTAATCTATAGAGGGTCCTCTAACTCAAATATCGCACATCAGTTTGACTACATTTGTTTCTTAGAAAAAAACGTTATGGGTGAAAAAATAAGTATTTTTTTATTTTAAATGGAAAGGCTTGGTTTGATTTTTCTTTGTAGGGAAAAGCGTTAATAAACATGAAACTCATTGTTAAAAAAAAAAAAAAAAAGTTTGTTGCCATTAAGCTGTAATATTAAAAGCTGTTATAACAAGGGTTTGACTGAAGGAAAATATTAAATCCAATCAGTTTGTTTGCTCTATTGACCTTTAAAAATCCATTTCAAAATGGAATTTATCATACAAACTGCTAGTTTTTAGTGCCATTCCCTCAAAGAAGGTTTCCTCTTTGATATGGATTTTTTAATAAATAGAGTATTTTATATAGGAATGCATTTACACTAAAGAGAATAAAAGAATTTTTGGAAAAGAATAGAATCGACTTCAAACTATAAATTGCGCTGAAAAGTGAAAAACAAATGAATTCTTTAAACAACATCGATACGGCTTTTAAACATAACTTTTGAAATCGGTGCAAAATTATGAGTCTAATTATCATTACACCATGCGTTATTTTACATTGAAACTGATGCAGGCTCTAGGTCATTTAATTGATTCATAGTTACGAAAGTAATGATGAATCAAAATCCATCATAGTTTTACACAGACTTCAAAAATTATGTTTGGAAATCGTATCGATGTTGTTTAAAAAATTAGTTAATTTTTCTCTTTTCAGCGCAATTTATAGTTTGAAGTCTGTTCTAGTTTTTTCCAAAAATTTTATTAATATTCAAAAATATGTATTTGATGCATCCGTACAGTCGAGGCTTTACAAGTGAACGTCTATGTTGTAATATAATGTCGTTAATTTTGTTGTTTTACTATATTTCCTTAGTTACGATTCTTTGCTATATTTCTTTATTTACATTTATTTACTTCGCTGCCTATTTCCATATTGTTTACAGTGGTTCAAGTTCCACATCATTGAGTTCTTAGATGTTTCAAAGTTACGGGCACAATCTCTCCCGTTACGTCTAAAGTTCTTTGGTATTTCTTACGGGCACAAGCTCTCCCGTTACGTTACGTCTGGATGGGCGCAACTCCTTCCTGTCCAGCATTCGAAGATCTCCTGCTCATCCGACCGCAACCTCGTAGGCAAGCGAAAGCCGATCTTCTCGCCCCCGCTTTTGAGGGCAGCTTATATAGAGGGTGCCTGACCTTAGGCCGACATTGAGGGCAAGGGGACACACGTGCACCATTTCCTGTCGTGTGGGCCCCTTCGTCCTGTCACGTAGGCCCCGTAGGTTTGCCGGCCTAGGCCTAACCTGACACCCCCCGCCCAAAACCGACTACTGGGCTAACAGCTCTGTAGACAGTCCAGCAGATGTACACTGGGAGTCCCCTAAACCATCTCCCTCCGAGAGCATACCTTGGATGCCACCATCCCTCTCTTCATCCTTCAAAAATAACCTGGAAAGCGCATCGGTATTCCGATGCGCTGCCCCTTTACGATGAACAAATTTTAACTTTTACTTTTGTAACGCGAGGGCCCATCTCTGTAACTTTGGACTTGGAGATGCATTCAGTGCAATAAAAGTCAGGGGATTATGATTAGTAATTAATTCTACATCAGCCCCAAAGGTCCACATTTCAATTTTCTTTAATGCCCATACTTAGGCTTCCCTTTCCGCCCACGAATTTTGAACCACGCAAGGAAGAAAGTCTTTCTCGCTGCTCTTCCGAATGACCGCAGTTTTCCGTTCATCAGGACTCTCATTTATTTCGCCTTCTTTCGCCCCTGTAGGCCCTTTTACAACCTCGTATCCTAAACACTTCAGCACCTCATTAACAGTTCCCTTTTTGCCCAGCTGTATCCGAGTTACCGCACGAACGCTGCTTCCTATCGCCCTTCCATTGTCCAACAGTTGATTATCATCACAGTGAGCCACCGTCGAAGTGACCCTCCGATTCTTCATCCCCCTTTTTCTCATCTTATTCTTCTTTCGGAGTTTTCTGACCCCGCAATGCCAAGGATTTTTATCACCCTGCCTTTCATTGCCTCTTTTCCGGACAGCTTTGAGTGGATTTTATTTTTCCAATTCGTTTGGAAAGAAGCACACTACTCCCGTTATCTCATTATAACCAAATTTTAACTCCAAATGAAAGTCTTTACTTTCAACCAATATTTTCCCCCTTTCATCTCCTTCCCGTCTCAAAAATCTAAGATCCACACGTAAGTTTACCTCAGGATTACTTAAAATTTCCATTGCTCCCAAGCATTTATCTGGCCTAATTAATTTTCGCAATTCCTCAAATTCCTTGTTACCCGTTGCCTCCCATCGGATTTTGGCTCTACCTAAGACCTTCCGTGATCTTCTTTGAAAACATCTACCTAATACTAAATCAGATTTCAGAACCTTTCCCGAAAATTTTCCGGATCCCGTGCTACTTCGAACCTTAAGAGTTTTGCCCCTGTAGTTTTCTATGTCCTGGAATTTTCGTTGGAATCCCTTTAAAAGGAGACGTCAAAAGCTCATAGCTTTTGACGACTCCTTATTCCCGGATTCCTTATCCTTAACCGGACCCACCAGCGGTGCTTTCCCCTGGCAATTTCCTCGGTCTGTCATTTGTATTTTGCCCTGATATTTTGTCCGATTGATAATTCGCCCCCCCCCCCCCCCAGTGACATATTTCCTTCGGCTTTACTCCTACCTTCATGAGTTAAATCTGATCCAAATATCGGCAAGCATGTTTCACTTAAATCTATTTCATCATAATCCAGATTTTCCCTTCTGTAATTATTCTTCATATTTTCCATATGACCTTTTGAACCCATAGAATATTCCTCCTTTCGCACCCTTGAGTTTTCCTTCTCTCTCGCTCCGTTAATCCCAGGAATGACAGAGATATTCGATTTTGTCTCCTTTATCATTTTAAACCTTTCTGCTCTTCCCACTCTCCTGAGTTTTTCACCTAACACTCCCGATGACCCTTTTCCTAACGGGACATTATTACAGTTGAATTTTAACGTCTCACAACTTCGCTGCTGAAATTTTAATTTCTCTCTTTCCGACACTGCTTCGAATTCGGTCTCTGTCCTCAGCAGGGGTTCCTCATTCCCTTTTATTGGCGCGTCACAACCCACTGCGAACACGCCGCGTCCCCTTTTTTCACTCTCCCCCTCTGTGTTTTCTTCATTTACCGGACAAAGACTCTCGGCTTGGGCCTTAAGTGTTTCATGATCCTCAGGGGTCAGCAACAAAGTTCCGTTTAATTTTGGTGTGTTCGCTACCGTCACACAAATTTCTGACTTCACTCGTTTGCACTGTTCATTTTCTAAACTCAAAGGAATATTTATAATATCAGCTTCTATATGCTCGCCAAATGCCGGTTCTAATAATATTCTACCCCTTGGTTTTATATCCCTTTTCTGCAATAAACTGATTTATTACGGAAATTTGGGCTCCACTGTCAATGATCCCTTCTATTTCTTTATTTCTATAGTTAACCTTTACTTTCATACGATCCGCCACAATCCTTTCTTTTCTCTTTAAACTATCCCCCAAAAATCCTCTATTTACTTTGGTTATTACCTTGTCTTGGTTCTGCCTTAGTTTCTCTATTTCTGGATTTTTATTAATTATTTTCACCTTTTGTACCCTTATTTCATCCCTATTTTCTTTACAGTTTTTCGCGATATGACCTTCCATTTTACATTTATAACAAATTAATTTCCCTATCGCATCATATCTTTCTGTTTTGAACTTATTCCTCTCCTTTGATTCCGGATTGTATCTATTTTTAACTGAATAGGAATTTTCCATAGTCTTTTCATGTATTTCTGCTAAGTAGGCCGCTTCACTAAGTTTAAAAACCTGATCCTTCTTCTGAAGTCCAACATAGCGTTTAGTTTCTAGTGGCATCTCTGCTTTTAGCCTGTCTACTACTATTATGTTATTAATTTCTTCTGCCGTTTCCGCATTTTTACTTTTAATGTAAAACGCCCATAAGGAATTAATTCTGTCCGCGAATTGCGTCCATGACTCCTTCGGTCACTTTTTTGCCTGATCAAACCTCCTTTTATATTCATCAGGAGTTAACCTATTATGCTTTAGAATTTCCTCTTTAATTCTCGCATACTGATTTAATTCCTCTGCTTTCAAGTTCACAAATAACGGCCTCACTAAGTGACCTAGCAATGGCACAATCAATCTCCCCTGTACTTCCTCTGGAACCTTTTGCGAAGCAAAAACCCCTTCTACTGTTTCAAAAAACAAAGGGTCGATCTCCAACGTCCGAAGGTACAGGTGGGATTAAAGATTTCAAAACCTTATGGAATCTTTCCAAATTATCCATAATTGGATTTTTCCTTTGTCTAAAATCACCATTATTTTCACTCTCTAATTCTAATTTTCTAATTTCTAACTCCTTCTCCCTTAAGCAATTTCTTTCTCCCTAATTTCTAGTTCTTTCAATTTTAATTCTAGTTCACTAGTACTAGCCCCATCCATTTTGCTATTCTTACTTTGACTTCTCAGTACAGGTGACATGCAAAGCAAACCCCCAAAATGGAAACAGTTTCAATGTGGGGACTTACCCTAACCAGCAATCTCCGGATCTCCGCACGTTGGCCACGCGTTGATGTCTCAGCGATGGGTTTCATTTTCACTACTCGCTCCTCTGCTCCAGGCGTTACTTCCGGTGTCCGTCAGTCTTCAGGGTCTCTCAGCGTCGTAGTAACTTTCCCTCGTGTAATCTCCGGCCCTTTTCTGAGAATATTCAGCTCACCAGCAATCCTCTTGCTATTCTTCACTTTCTCCGATGAGGTCCCTTCATTAAGCGATAATTCGTATCTTTTTATCACTTGTAGTTTCTTTCTCAGGTTGGGTCGGATCCTACCGTGGTGCGCCAGTTACGATTCTTTGCTATATTTCTTTATTTACATTTATTCACTTCGCTGCCTATTTCCATATTATTTACAGTGGTTCAAATTCCACATCATTGAGTTCTTAGATGTTTCAAAGTTACGGGCACAATCTCTCTCGTTACGTCTAAAGTTCTTTGGTATTTCTTACGGGCACAAGCTCTCCCGTTACGTTACGTCTGGATGGGCGCAACTCCTCCCTGTCCAGCATTCGAAGATCTCCTGCTCATCCGACCGCAACCTCGTACGCAAGCGAAAGCCGATCTTCTCGCCCCCGCTTTTGAGGGCAGCTTATATAGGGGGTGCCTGACCTTAGGCCGACATTGAGGGCAAGGGGACACACGTGCACCATTTCCTGTCACGTAGGCCCCGTAGGTTTGCCGGCCTAGACCTAACCTGACATCTTCTTTTAAAAGTTAAAGGCATACGTAGTATGGAATTAGTTTGACCGATTTAATCTTTAAAAAAATCGATAGTACAAAGAAGAAAATTAAGTTCCCTTCGTTTTTATAATTTTATACGGGTAACATTCTAGCCCCCCCCCCCCCCCGAGAAATCATACGTAGTTTACCAAATTTTTATTTTGACACCACTCTGCTTCCGATACGTGATCGCCATTCCAATTTTATAATTACTTTTAAATAGGACTATTCGGTTTGTAATTAAACATAACTATCGTTTTAACTATATGTGAGCATATGTAATTTTTTCCTACTCCGTCAATACAAAGTTATTCGTAATTATTGACATCAAAACATGTGAACTTTTCATATAAAAGTTGGGAATTTTAAAATTTTTCCATAAAATGAAACAAATTTACTGCATTCCCCCTATTTTAACTCAAATTATAAAATTTGATGCAATGGCATTGTTCTACAAAATTTGTAGGTGTTAAAATGGTTTGGAACCATGGTTCTCTAAAAGAACACATTTATCTTAATCAAGGGTTGGTTGAGTCGAGAGCCAGTTACTGTTTTGCCTCGTGGATTTCCATTTCTTGTTCTCTAGTAAATTTATTTTTCCTTTTTCTCTCAATTTTTAGTTTCAAATTGAGTTTCAACCAGGCGGGTGAGAATCGTGTAAAAAGAGGCAACAAGTTTAAAAACAAAAACTGTTCTAACTTTACTACAAATGAAAATTACGCTCTCCCGACATCCTGCGTAATCAGGAATTTTCCGATTAGCAACATTGGATAAATATTTCCGAAACTTATTTTGAAGTATATAAATTTCACGTTAATAAATTTCAACTTTTTTTCATTCATAAAGATTTTCAAAATGTTGGTTGTTTCAAATAAGCTATATTTACTATATGCGTGAATGAATATTGTCGATTAGATACTTTAGAAATTATTCTGCTGGGAGTTTTTTTTTGTGCTTATGTTTCTTTTTTATTTGTTTACGACTTTAGATTGGTAATCATGAGCAGTGGTCATGGGAAATAAAATACATTGTCTTCTCTTTTACCTTTGGTAATGAAAATGACGCAAATGCCTATTTTATTGAAAATTTATAAAGCGCGTAAGAATGTTAATATATTAATGTTTTATCGGATGGAATATTTGATAATTCTTGTTAGTTTTATTACTCTCGCAATCATTGAAAACTAATTTTAATGGCATGAAAAATTAAAAGGAAATTTCATTCACACAATTTTTTTAATAGTCTGCATCTCCCATACTTTGTCTCCTACTGCTAAAAGTTCAATGCAAAATAGTACTGTATATCATAAAGTTGCCTTGTTTACTCACAGAAGGGCACGAGATTTTATAGCAGATTGTTATTGTACGGGTAGAAAATAGGTCGGGAACCACTCTTTTAGAAGCTTTTACAAAATTATAATAAGCCGACTTATTAAATTTTATTAACATTTACTTTCTTTCAGATTAAAGAGTTTTAAATAGTTCAAAGCGAAAAGGGGGGGGGGGAGTATACAAGTCCTGTGAATCAGTTATTCCACAACGAGTGCGAGTCCCATGAATAAATTTGAAGATTTTTATAGAATTGAAGCTGCATGTGTATCGGTGATTTTTGCCGCGTTTCTGCATTTAACGGAAACTGCGACCATTAGATGAAATATTTAGTTGTAATGAGACTTCTCTCTTCGCCCTATCATTTCTTCATAAAAACACAGAAAACATAGCAGCACAATTTTGTAAAAAATGAGACTCCTGCCCTTTCTAATGGCCATACAGTTCCTTCATTTTACTTAATTTTTGTAGTTAAAATTCAACAAAAGTCTTGTAATTAATTTTATTTAGCTTTTAAGCTAAGTTTGTGGTAAAAACTAACAAATTCAAAAAGACACAATGCTTCAAGCAGATTGTCAAGTTCACAGACTTCCAACAGTTAAAATGATCAATAAAACATATCTTCATCGAGTGCGATTAATAAAAGTTGTACAATAAAAAGTTATCGATCAGATGTCTCTTCTTTTCCCTCCGTATGTGAAGAACCATTGCGAAGCAAGTAAGAAGTAAACAAAATAATATTGCAGAGAGCATTCCAGTCACCAAAGAAAATCTTATTCTCGGGACACAGTCAGAATCTGTATTTTCTTTGGAAACGTAATCTGGAAAATTATCTTCAGGAACTGCAACTGGATAAGTAACAGAAAAAGATTTTGTTACATTAAAATAAACAATGTCGTTAAAGTTTTCTTCAATATTAAAGTTTGTTTGCATATTGGCCGAATTTTGTTCACTTGCCAAAGTTGAACTTTCTACAGAAGGTATTTCAGAAGGAAATTCGTTTGAGATCTCGTTTATATCGACGTTAATATCAGATTCAGTTGTACGAGTAGAAATTTGCTCGTGAGAGTCGATACGCTCACTTAATGTTGTGGAAATAGAATTTTCGTCAATAGATGTTTCCGTGTTTATGTGGTAATAGTTATTCTCAAATGAGTCATCAAAGATTCTCTTTTCCAATTGATTACTGTTTAGTATTCTTCCCCTCTTGCTTATCACGAGAGCTTCTGTTAGAGCTTTTATTGTTGATTTCATCAAGCGATTTCTGTTTTCTAAACTTCTTATCAACGGAAAATTTCCCTCCATAGACCTTTTGACCAAGTTTCTTGGAGTGGTTGCAGACAATTCACGCTCACTACAAGTATTAGAGCAATCATATTTACACAGTTTTACTCTGCAAGTGAGGAAGATATTTCCTTGCGTTGGAAATTTAAAAGCTTTGATTTCTGCGTAAGCCATTATGTCCGAAACATTATGGGTCTGTTTTGTAAAATTAAATTCACTAATAATAGCCAAGGGATACGGGCAGCCATATTCGTTATTAAGGCTGGCTATTTTTGAAGCATTATGAATTGGTTCCCGATCGTGGGCCAAGCAATTTTGTACGCTTATTCCTTTATGGATACCACCATCTTTGACGTGAATTACAAGCAAAATTCGTGTTCCGAGGTTTACTTTATCTGTAGATATTCCGTCCAAGTCCAGTTTAAAATCGGCCCAAATTTCTAATTCGTTAAACTTTAGTTCTTGGGAATCGTTTTCAGAACTCTTTGGTACGAAAATTCTTTTTGTCGGATGGAACACATCACACATAACATCTTGAGTGAAATCGTGCACTGTTTGCAGAACGCTGTGCTGTTGAACTACAACAGTATTCGATATGGACCGAGTTCCGTTTCCTGTTACCAGATTGCCACAACTATTGATCGGCAAATAGAGAAGTAGTTGCATGTTTCCTGAACTTGTTGATGCAGATACGCTGCAAAACAAAAGTTATATGTATAAGCGAAACATCTAATTAGTTACATTTTAGTTTTCAAATAAAGCTTGTTCCATGATTAATTATAGAATACAAATGTTAATAGTGACTCCATTACTTTAAGAAAAAAAGGATCTATACGACTTTAATAAGTCGGAAGAATGATGGTAATTACATATTTTTTTTGTCCTACTTTATTCAGAAAGTGGAAAGTTCCAAGTTTTATGGGAAATTATTTTCTCCTTGAGTATGAACTAGTGGTAAAAATTTATGGCGTACAGCTCTTTAAGAGAAACTACAAAAGATATCTTCTTTAATGCGACATAATTATAGACTAAGCTGCGTCTTTATGTGAATAGATTGGATTGCAAAACATTATATAATCAAATATTTCCTCACAAACTACATTTAAGCAAAGCCGTACAGATAGTCCTTTGTGCCTTCTCCTTTGGATAACTGAAGAGAGACTCGAAAGCAAAATTGAAATTTTTTGACCAAATATTAAGGCGTGGTACAAGCGATGCGTTGCGATAAGCAGTGAAAAGTATAATTTTGTTGCAATAAATAATGTCTGACAAATCACATTTTTCTTTAGATGCGTTTTATAAGGTAGTTGAAACAGTTTTGTTTCTATTTAACTGCTGAAAAAAATAAGTTGAATTTCACTTTTCCAGACTTCAGCTATAAATTATCATATATTCCTCACTCTACTAATAAACTTTGTATTTTGGACTTTTTATTTCTAAATACAACTTGAAAGCTCAGTAAAACATGTTGAGGGGGTACAGTAGAAGGTACAGTACCAACCTATGGCAAGGGAGGTTAGACCCGCGCCAAGGTTGCTCAGCAGTCTTGGGGATTCCTACTGAACTCTATTTTTAGGGTTGAAATAACCCCAGGTTTTATTAATTTTTTCCAGATTTTATTTGGTTTTTTTAAGGATTTCCTTTTTGACAGAACTATCCTTTCCTGCAGTTATTCCGTGATAAACTTTGTTATCCTTTGGTGAACTGGTTTCCAAACTTTTTAGAGTCAAGGCACCTTTTTTAAATCAAGATTTTGTCTCCGTACATCCCTAAATAAAAGTATAACTCATCATAAGTAAAAAAAAAACTTGTGTCTGCATTGACTTATTAACCCTGGGTGCAAGAAATATTGTAATTAATAAGCCTCTTATTTGTGAAGTTATTGCATAATTTCTCTGCGCTCCTGTGAAAACTTTGCCGCTCAGTACATCGCTGCTTTTGTGTGCATTTTGATGTTTCTAGTTACTACGTTATTTTCAATGCAGCTACCACTATTTTGCAAAAAGCTTTTTCAACTCCAAATGAGTTACATTATAATTATTTTTGAGTCTTTCCTTTTAAAACTGCTTCTATTCCTCTGTATTCAGCATTTCAGCCTGCATTTAATAATGTGTTGTTATAAATACTTTGTATGTGCCTTATTTATTTTCCCACTGTGCCCCACAAGAGGTCACAGTGGCGCAACTGGAATACTTCAAAAGTAGTTTTTTCTCAAAGAAAAAATTACAGACAAATTATGAAAAAAAGAAAAGAAAAATCAATCGACGTTGAAAGATACCAAAGTACTGTTCTGTATTTCATATCTAAAACTAATGTGATAAATGTTATTTTGTTCTCCTACTTTTGTTCCAATATTCAAATACTTACTTTACTAGTCGAAATACTACCGTCATAGCCAGGCAATGAAACTAAGATTGTATTGTCCCTAAAAAGGTGCCATAATGTAACTATAACCTCTGTATGAAGGCCTATCCGATACGTGCCAGGCTTTCAATAGCCTGGCACGTATCGGATAGGCCTTCTTTCAGCCAAATATTTTTAGTGAGCGTGCTCCAAAATGCATTACTATGCCTAGGACACACGCGACATAAGGGCGGTTTGTGAAGCTGAGACTGATCGCGTCGGGTGCCTAAAAATCGGACTTTTACACTCACATTTGGTATTAAAGTACAGAGTTGGGGTTTCGTAAGAAAGAAATTCAAATGAACACACATGAAAGATCTACTTTACAAAAAACTTACAGCATTAAATTGCAATTTAAAAAAAGCATCGATTTAAAGCATAAACATATTTTAAACTCTCAAATCCTCGCCTATCATTAAGGTGCGAAGGAGCATGGTCATGGTCTCTTAAAATTAATACAAAGCTACTTATTTTGAATCAAGGTTTCAATATTTTGAAATTTCCATTTAATTTTTGGCTTTGGTAGAGCAGAATACAAAAGCGAATTCCCTAGAGAAGCACAGATGTCAATTAGAAGGATATAACGTTGACAAAGGTTACTTATAATTTTCGAGTTCGTAAATGCAAGTAATTGAAAAAGCGGTAATTTGCTTTTTTTAATAATTTTTAACCCGTTAAAACACGAATTTTTTTTCTGAAAAACTAGTATAGTGTAAGTTATTCTTTGAAATTTCAGGTTGTGGGGGCGACTAGGGAGCGGGGGTGGGGTAAAAGTTACATAAACAAAATATATCATACAAACAAAGTGTAAACGGTTCTCAGACGGGCATTAGAAATAAAATAACGCACGGTCATGGCCAAACTTTCCGGTAACATTCGCCCGTGTCAGACACGGGCAAATGTGTTAAGTGGTTAATTTCAATTTGCCACGATTTGGTAAAGGTTTCAAAACAGTATTATACAACAGGCAAAGAGTCATTACCTGCACTGTTCGTCATAGAAGTGGTTCAACGAATATATGACTCCCTTGAATGGTTTTTCAAAAGTAAAAAGTAAGTAAATCCCAGAAATGTCGCAAGTAACATCAAGTTGGGGAACATTTTCTATCTTTGATGTAGAAAGTGTCATAACCTATTAAAAATAAAAACTGGAAATAAAAACCACATTTAACAATATTTAACGTGTTATACTTAATAAAAATATGAAGCTTCAAGGTTTTGAACAGAGTCTCTATAAAAGGATCACAAGGAATTCACCTTTCACCGAATCCCGTGAAACTAAACTTTGCAATAGTTGTTATTTCACTTGATCGTTTATTTCTTTGACAATAACCTTGACTAGTTAAGAAAATTCCAAGTTAACATGTATTATTTAATAATTAGTACTACTTTGTAAACCTTATCTGGAAAGAAAAACATACGCTACACTATTACTTTCTTAAAAACTATTACTTTCTTTTCTTCTTTAAAACTATTACTTTCCTAATGTGCAACTGAAAAATAATAGAGCTGTTGAGAAGTTTTTATCCAAATTTGTTAGTCGCATTAAAAGCGTTTTATTGCAATAACTGTATGCTGTTCATTCTTTTAAAAATTTAAGATTTTCTTGCAAACCATAATAATAAATGCTGTTAATTTATGTACGTTGTTCATATTTACAAAGTACGGAGAACGTTCACGCAAAGTTGTTTCCATTGCGAGACAAAAAGCCATGTTTAAAAACCACGGATTGAAACAGGTTTTCAAAACAAAAACTTCAGGTTAATTTCTGTTGAAGTATTTTGGAATTAAACTCATTATAAGTACGTGTATGAGTATCTAATTCAACTACAAACACACTAACGACAACATTCGCAAAGGAAGCATTATGTATCTGCTATTAGATAGACTGCTCTCAATCTAATAGCATTTCTTGCTTCAGTAAGAAGTCATGAGGAACATTCCAGTAACAAACTAATCAATAAATTAAATATTAGTTAATTGTCATACATGATCAAAGTATTTTAATATTATATGCCTCAACTTTCTAATTATCCGAAGCGAATTATTGGGAGAAAAAGGAAAATTGTAGCAAATTGAAAAAGACTGAAAAACTTGGAAGTATATTCAAAATGTTGTATTGTTTATTACAATCGTGAAAAGAATTTTTGCATAGCTTCAATTGTCTTCTTATAAATTGCTTGTTCGTAATTCCAGCACTGAATCAAGTCATCAAAATTACGGGGTACCAGAGTCTTTCCGATACTTTACGTTCTACTTACTGTAATAAGAGTTAAGAAGGATTTTAATAACGTCCGACGACTTCTTATAGCAAAAATTCCGCAACTTTCGGGGACGAAGAGGAAATAACTTGAAACTAATTGCAGAGTCAATTTAGAAGCAAGTTTTTCTACAACGGGCAAGAATTAACACAGTTAAAAATTAGTTCTAAAATTACTCTTACTTATTCTTTGCATTCGTACTATGATTAAGGAAAAAGCTTGATAAGAAAGCTTGATAAGTGTACATCCATTTTTTTCTATTAAATATAATTTTTGATTGAATGTTTATAAAATGCTTTTCTAAAAAGAGATAACAATTAGATAGCAAGTTTTCCTCTATAGATATGTACAGAGTACTAAATGCTGGTCTCTTACTCGATCAAGGGATTTGACTTAGGATAATCTTTTATTTCTAGTGTATCATGTTTTAATGTATGAACTTTATGTATTAATATGCCTGATTAAATCTTAAACTTTTGTTTTTAGCGGTAATCCAGGGTTAGAATATTAACTTTCGATGACCTCGTCACAAGTATTTTTCAAATGGTGTCGACGAGGGAACTAAAAACGAACATTTATGCGTATCGTAAGTTCGCAGAAGAATAATGAAAATAATAAATACTGAAATCGGACGATTATGCATCTTAATAATAATACTCCGCAACTTCGATAATACCGCAGCGTCTTAATAATAATACCTTAATAGTTACACCGCAGCTAACTAAGTATGAAAAGCCACAAAACTTTACATGTTTCTCTTAGAAAAGGGATTTTGAATTTGAAGCTTTTGTACTCTCAGTTCCAAGATACGACAAATTACATGCAGTATTTTATAAAACTGCATATTTTATAACATTTTTTTCTTTTTAGCATGAATTTAATAGTTCTTTTAGTAAACAAAAATTTTTCAAGGTACTAGAAGAAAACATTGTAGAGATAATTAAATTTTAAATTTAGACAAAGTTTATACATATACTGCTTCTAAGTGTCCCGAAGTCATCATGCGTAGTATCAAACTTCTCAAAGTGGCACCAAATGAATAAATGGATATTTATACAAAAGAGTGAGTATGATTTGTAATAAAAACATTTTTAAGAACTAGATTGTAAAAATGTATTAATGTAGAATTAATCTTTTTTGAATTTAAGCACTTTTACAGAACCCTCTGAAGATTATTTTGTCACTTCAAATGGGCAAAGCAAATCGAATCATCCCTCTACAATAAAGTTTGCATTCGAAGGGTTTTCTCTTCCAATACATATGATATTTGTAATCAATACAAATGCAAGGTTATTTCAACAATTGAAGAAAAATACAGGCTAGTGTTTCACAAAAACTACATATAATTTTTTTTCCCCCCCCCTAGAGTTTCACGAATTGCGGCTATATGAAGAAAGATCGACGGACTGATTACATTTTGAATTTTGTTGTAAAAAATTTATAATGCATACAGAGTTTAAAATAATGTGCAAATGGATAAAGCAATGGTACTTACCGCAAGCAAAATGCAAACTTTATGTTTATAAAACCGGGTCATTTTGACATCTAAAACGTTGTATCATGAAGATTTTAATAAATAATGTTTTATATAGTTCAACGCAGAAGAAAAGTCTGAATGAAATGGACTCTTCGGCCTACTATGTTTGCGTATTATAATGAAAGTGCCGAAAATATAGAGGGCGCTTTTTATGGTATATATACCCCACTAAAATAGTAGCTCCGCATTAAAAAGTACATTTCAAACATGTAAAATATTACAAAATAATTCAAAGTAAAAAAAAACTAAATGTATGATCTGCTGTTGAGGTATCTTTTTTAAATAAAATTTCTTGGTGTATTGTCCAATAATTCACAACGGAAAGTTCTGAAGAATACTTTGTAAGTAAATAAAAATATTTGAAGTATGACACATTGTTATACGTTATTGTTTTCTGCTAGTTGAAATCCAGTTGTAAAGTATAGGAAACGTGGAATTTGCATATTAAACATTCCGATTTTTTGAATACTCTGCATATTAACTTTATTATTAATCAATTTGAAGATGGCTTTTTTTTTCAAAAAGGATTTTCTATATAGTCTTTTAAGTTTATTTATTGAAAGCACACTCAATTTGAAATGGATTTTTGCTCTAGAAATTACATTATTCGTTTGTAAGGTTTTAAATAATACATTTTAACATTGGAGAAGCAGGAAGAAAATTTAATAAACCTTGGACATAAAATCCAAGTTCCTCTCAACAATTTTATTTGAAGGAGCTCTCGACGTGAAATATTTTTTGACTTTGACATGAGGAATTTTTGCTCAATTTTGAACAGTGCAAAAAAAAAAAAAAAAATAACATTAGCGCCTACGGGGAAATTTCAATCCTATATAAATCCTGATCTAACAGAGACGTATTTGCTTGAGACAAACTTTATCGGAAAGAATCTTATGACGTAGAACCTGTACAGGTACGAAGTTCAACTATAACTAAGCGAGCCTATTTTCTTATGAAATTTTTTATCTGGATTTTTAAGGATATTTCTGAATGAATGGATGAGTGAACGAACGAATGAATAAATGAATAATGAATGAATAAGTACATGAATGAGTAAATAAATGAATGAGCATTCGATCCCTGGGCAGGGTCGAGTCATCCCTTCAGTGGGTTGATAAAATGAGGACCAAGTATGTTTGGGAACTTAACACGGGGGGTTTGCGTCAGGCAGACCATCTGACCGAATCATCTGCTTCTGCACCCCATTCGGTCCTCGGTCTCGTAATCTGAGATGGGCACAGCCTTGGTATCCATAGGGGCATAGACTGTGCACTTCTGAGCTTAGTTTAGTGTTTTTTTTTTTAAATTCACAATGGAATTTAATTCAATACACAACAAACATTTTGTTGAATTCTTCTCAATATTATTATTGTAGCACTAACAAAGCCATTTATTTTGTGGCTTTCATTAGATTTCTTTTCATGTTTGATGCCTGTGATACTAAAGTGTACTAGGCTAAAAGGTCGAGGGATCAACAACGAAAAACATAGGTACCGCCGTAGGTTTTTGCAAAATTCATAAAAGTCTGCAATATTTTCCTGAGGCCAAATTCTTTTGAATATTTTCAATGAATTCAATTGTATTACTCTAATTCATTAATAAATCTAAACATGCTGTAGAAAATAAACATGTAATCAGTTGTATATTCTGCTGTGTAGCCATTTTCCTAATGTATTCATTGCACTTCATGTACAATATAAATACGGTTTCTTAATTACGAAAAAAGAAAATTATTCTTAAATATTTAAACAATTTTCTTGGTGAAGTACCATTCCTACGATCAAATGTATAAGTACGTTCTTAACAAAATTTATTTTCAAATCGAGTAATGAAATGTCATTCGGGGACAACTGTGTGTACTACCTTAAAAGATTCAAACGATCCCAGATTGGAAAACAAGGTGTGCTTCCCACCATGTTTTTATTTACTACAGCTATTTATATTTATGATCTGTGACTGCTCATTAATGCCTACATGTGTAATAATTTAGATTTAATCCAATAATTTTGACTTAATTGAGCCGTGTATTTTTTTCTTTACACGATCAATAAACAGAACGCCGCTGATGTTGACATTACCGATACCGTAGTGCAAATCCAAATGTAGTTGAGAAGACTCCAGAAGATATTTTCTATGTATGGAATAATTATAATGTAAGGTAACATTTTGTGGTACATATGTGTATATTATTCTTCTAAGAGTCAATTTACTCTTAACTGAGCCTATAAATTTGCCTCCCAATTCCATTATCATTTTTATACATTAGCATAATAAATTATATATTAACATTTTAGAACGTAATTCCATATTCATTTTCCACAGTTACAATAATTAAATGAATATTATCATGCACATTTACATAAAAGTACGTATTTCTGAAGAATTTCTTTACAACAGCTCCTGTAGTTATTTTCACCAGAACCTTTAAGAAGTTTTACTTTTTATCTGATGGCATAGAGTGAAAAGAAAGAAATTACAAAATAAAATATCACACATAACTTTATTAAAATAACATCAATGTATCTTTTGTGTTAATATAACACATAATAAGTATCTTTACAGATATATATGTATGCATCAATAGAGGTCTATTCATGTTTCCATATTAACAAAAGGAAACACTAAACATAAAAGGATTAAAAATACATATTTGCTATTAAAAGTGGCAAAAAATACCATATTAAAGTACACAACAAAAAAACAAAACAAACGGCTCGTTATTGCAACTACCGGCCTTGAGAGTAAAAAGTTTTTTTTTTTTTTTTAAGAGATTAGTGCTTCCATTATTCTTTGCTTTTCTGGATGAAATGAATGTAAAAAGCAGGGTCCTTAACTTCATCTAGCTTCTTGAAATCTCCGTAAACACAATGTTTGCTGTTCTCCCCGAAAATTTCTTTCAAGATGTTGGTGAAAGTTTCTAAGCGATGAGGATAATAGGACAGACGAAAATGACTGAAAAAAAAAGAAAACGTTACATCATATATAGAGAAGTACTTAATTATTTATTATCAATGGTCATCCAATTCGTACACACACAATGAGTGATATATGTGCCTATATGTGTGTGGTACGTGGACAGAATTATGTCCCTCCCCCCCCCCCCTTTTCATCCACATCTAGTTCGACCGCACTAATTTGAGAGAAAGGACATTATTAAGAAGAATAGAAAAAGTAAACGGGGTTTGGTACAAAAGAAGACATGTAATTGGACACATCTGCACAAATAGCTGTTACAGATTTTCCCCCCACTATTATTTAGATTTTCAAAATAATAAAATAATCACTATAATAATGAAAATTATTTTATTATTAGTACACATAGCATTAAAATACAAAAACGAAACAGTTCCATTACTTAAAATATAGTTGCTGCTGTTTGGTTAGGCTCTACACATTCATGACATAAATGAATGTGTAGTGCCTAACGATTGAATAAGTTTAACACACAGACGCAGCTAAGACTGTCCAATGTTCTACATCATAAAAATAAAAAAGTTTTTTGCTTGTTTACTTGATAACAGATGGCGCCAGCATACACAACACCAATTTGGCATCATTAAAGGACCTTTTCTTAGATGATTTTAACTCTCAAATTTAAGAGAAGCAGGGTAGTTTTCGACATCGGGTCTATTTTTTGTCATTAGCCAGCCCGTTAAGCTTTAAAACGAGGGATAAATCATGGAATTTAATAAAGGAATAAGGAAGATATCGCGGAGCGACAGAAAAACTGGCTAGAGAAATAATGTATATAGATCTTTCTGATGCAACTTTTTACAAACCTGTAGTAATGACACTACATGATCATTTTGACTTGCTGAGAGACAAAAGTCAGGCAATTTTTTCCGAAAACGTTCATGGAATGCGAAAACTTGCTTGAAAAATATCAGAGTAAGCAACAGGAGAGGAATTTCTTTACCAATTCTACCTACATATTTTTTCAAGTAGTGATTGGTTGAGAATTTAAAAGAATACTTACTCAACGGGGGACCCGTGATATCTTCCCCTCTTCGTATATTCGCTATCCGTTCGATCGAAATGTCCAATGATGTCCGATATATCCATCGTATAATCTAACATCACCATCGTCGGAGTCTGTCCCGTGTACAAGACGGACGTCTGAATGTCTTTAATGTGTTTACTCTAGAAAAGAAATTATTAAATGTGAATAACATTTTATCATAGTATAGATTTAGATGATGAGATAATATTATCTAAATACAGTAAAACCTGTGTAAGCTGACCACTTGCGGTGCAGCACTTTAGTGACTTAGGTGGTCAACTTATAGAGGGTGGAGATTATTTTTTTTGCTCATTTCTTACACTCTGCATTTATCTATTTGTAACTAATTAAAATATAGTTTAATGTATTAACGTTACTTTAAAACAGTAATTAGCTATTTTTTTCACAATTATCTAAAATATCATTAGAGAAATTTAATCTGAATGACTTACAATATATCCTATACAACTTTAAAGGTAAAGTACTTAGTTAAAATAAACATAAAGATAAACATCTTGTTAATTATGTAAGTTACTTATATGATAGTAAAGATTTCCTAAAAATACATAATTTTTAAAAATGGCTACATCAGATAGAAGAAAAAAGAAGAAACTTATTTAAAGAATAAACGAGCTCTCATAGTAGTTTTCCCATACGGTTAACTTACAAATAAGTTGAGGCAAACTCTGCATTGGTATTTTATCCATCCAGACAAATACTGGTCTGACATTATGGCGTAAAAAATATCCTGGAGAAGTTATTTTATTTTTTTTTTACCATCTAAAAATAGATAAACAAATAAATATAGTAATAGTTAGGCGGTCACCTTACAAAGTTTTTTTTATAATACTCCCACCCAAATTTGTCGTCCATAAGTGGTCAATTTAGACAGGTGGTCAAAGTAGGTAGTCAAGTTATAAAGGTTTCCCTACATTATATAATATAGGGTTAATTCCGTTCCTGACAAAAGTGGTTAACTGAGACAGGTGGTCAGCTGACAAAGGTGGTCAACTTCGCAGGTTTTACTGTATGTATAAAATATCTAAATATAATTCGTATCTAAATAATACTCTAAATCATCTAAATACATATACTTATCAAATACAAGTTAGCTTCATGGAATCGATTTCTTTCTCTTTCTCTTTTTAAAAAAATATAATTCAGTAATGTTCAAAATTTTCATACATTTTTCTTCCAAAAAATTTTTGCCATTTTTTTGAAAAATTTTATATTTCGCTTTGTTATGTACAGTGAGTACAAATGATGCATCCGCTTTCAAAGAATCCTATTTTCGAAACTACTGCACATACTACAATAAGTGATACACGATTGTAAAGAGAAATAAACCAAGTTTTTTTTCAGTTACACATGTTCGATGTGTGACCCCCTCCCCCCCCCCCCTCTTGTTACACAACAGACGCCCAATCCGTAAACCGATTCGCTCCATTGAAATGTGATTATTTTTAAACATGTTTTGTTCTAAGAAGAAATTTTAATTTTATAAATATTGTTTCGCTACGTTTTGTAGAGAGAATATAAAATATTATACACTTTTTTGACTAGTTAAAGCCCATAGAATATTTTAGAAAACACAATTTAGTGAACGATATGGAAAAAAAGCTATATCTCTTCTGAACCACTTATTTATTTTAAACCTATATATATATGCAAAAAAAAAAAAAAAGCGTCTTGAACTCTACTTTTGTAACCAATTAATAAAGTAAAATAAAAAGGCATGATAGACTTAAAGCAACATTCTGTAACTGAGGCCAATTAAAAAGTGTTGCTCTTAATAACACCTAAAAATGTTGGCCCACCTCTTTCGAGAGTTCATGCAAATTTTACTCATCACTGACAAATGTTCTCTATTAAGCTATAAACGACAAACATGTTACAATCGTTACACTTGAATTTTGGTAAGGCCATTGCAAATTATCGAAATTTATATCTGATTACTTTATCTGTCAAACGTGACTTCAAAAGGAAATATCCAAGAACGATATCGGAAGAAATGAGGTAATAGATAAGAATATGACCTCCAAAGCTTAAAAGAAGAGCGTGCAGAATTTTTGAATCACTGAATAAATTACATAAGTAAAAACTTTTTCAAAAAAAAATCTTCATAAATTTTAAAATATTGTTCAATTTTCCCCTTAAAATTGCACTTGTTTCCTTTTTCGCTTCTTTATTTGTTTTCTTTTGTTAAATAAAAAAATTGTTTTTCGGAGAAATCCAGTTTTTGTCCTTTTTTGTCACACGAAGTGTGTTTTCTATTCCAAAACATTAGTTTATTCATTGCCTGCTGTTTATCAGTTTATAATTTTCTCTCTTATTTATGTAAGTATCTGGCAGTATAGGTATAAAAAAATCAAGCGATTGAAGTGTCATTGGGATTGAACTTACATGAAAGAAACAGCAACAGGTGGAATTTTACTAATTTGAATTCGTATTAGTATAAAAAAATCACTAGAAACTACTACTTGTTATAGTCACTGAAGTTTTATTTAAGTAAAGATTGCATATCTGGTACATAAATAGTCAAAGACTAAGCAGTTAAGTACCATTGGCTCCTCTGTTTGTCAACCGATTTTCTTACTTTCTTTTTTATTTAGTAGCTATTGGTGAGTTTCAGTTTTATCAATAAAAAAATTTGGAAATAGTTAATAATTTTTTCCTCCCAATTACTGTTGACGTAGATTCGAAGCCTTTTGTTTTTAGAAGTCTTCGTTCGTCATATTTTCATACCGCTCTTTACTTCTACAATTTACAATATTTGTACAGTACTCAATACACTTTTTTACTATTTTTATAAGTCAAAGAAAAATAAATGTCAAGAAAAAAGCAAAAGAGGGAATGCAATCTATTAAATGGATGTCAAAAAAAAAAATAAAAAAATAATACTGATCTTAAGGTGTCTGTTAATCCATTTACAAAACATATATAGATGCATATAAGTCAGCCACATTGTTTGTCCAGTGCAATGTCAAACAAAAAAAAATACAACTTGAAGCTAATAATGCCAAATATAAATATAAATCGTAAGTTTGTTGATTTGCATTAGGGTTTTGAACTTTTGATTAGATTGATAGTGAGTGTTTGTATTTCTAATTTATTCAATAATAAAAGGGTGGCATGAAAAGTTTTATTTTTATTATCTTTACAGGAGTATGAGTGCAGAAAGGAAAGAATTATGTATAATATGTGTTGCAAATGCATTAAATTAAATAATTAACTCAGTGGTCAATCAGTCGCACTGAGGAGAGGTTATCGTAATTGAAATATTTAAGTAAAACAAACTGCTGTCAAACGGAAAAACTAAAATGTCTAAAAGTTCTTTAAACGTTCGAGGCTGGACTTGAAAAATGTAATGAATTACTGTCGGATTTCGGCTGCTTTTCTCTTCCAACCTCCTTCCCTGCGAACACTACTATGCCTTAGGGATGGCCTCCCCCGGGCGCAAGGTAGTGGGGTCCATGGATTTCACATGCACGTATTCCCAAGTGTACATGATGAGTCTTCAACGGCTCGGGTATCGAACACCTGGCCTTCCAGTTGCAAGTCCGACATCCTAACCACTAGGTACCACAGCCAAGGATTTGGACTACTGAGCGAACTCTAGTATTAGGGATGTACCGATTAATCGGCCACTTTGCCTATTATTTATAATCGACCAAATTTTGCAGATTAATCGGCGAACAATTACTTTCTTTTAAATTACTATGCCAAAAACAAGAAACCATGCTGTGAATGAATTCATTATCAATACCAGACGTGCCTTTCCTCTTAGAGTGATGGGCACTTGCCTCCCCCTCCAAAAAATAACTAAGAAATGTATCAGAGTAACATTTATAAAGATATGATTTCTTAAAAAATAAAAACATAGAAGATATTACAAAGGAAAAAACTATTTACAGCAGCACTGTTTAAATTGATTTTACAACATTCTAAAATTTCCAATGGTGCAATCTGCACCATGAACCCTCTCCCCTGACGGGTACCACCGCAGTAAGTCGATGTAATATTTTGTAGCATAAGATGTCATGTGAATACACTCATATATATTATATATTTTCAAGTTGGGGAGAAGCATTTGATCCCAAAATAACACGCCTGGATGTCTCACATGAAGATAAAAAGTCCTACTTTGTAAATAGAAAATCGTGGGCGCAAATTACGACAAACTAACAATAGTTTAGAATTGTAGCTCTCCTTGCCTCCATTCCATCCAATGTATTACCCACTTCTAATATTCAGACGTACTAATCCCTATATTCAAAATTTAAGTATCGTAAAGGTACTTTACAGATATAATAAGGAATAAAAACCATGGATAAAGGGGCTTTTAAAAATAAAAATAGGGGTACTAAATTGAAAGGGTCCACTGGCCTGTTGGCTACTATCTAAATGTTCTAAACTTCAAATCTAGTTAATAGAAGGAGTTTATTAACAATCAATAAGAAAAGTGGTTTACAGAATCGGAATAAAATATGAAAAAATTATTTTTTAGCCTACTTTCCCGTAAAAGTAAAAAAAAATAATAATAAAGCATGAAAGAAGGCTTAATGTATCGTGAAAATATCGTTAAAAATCAAGAAAAGTCAAAAATAAGTGAAGTAATTAAATAAAGATTGAAAAATAAAAAATTTGAAAGTAGGGTATTGAGATGGGGAAAAAGTGTGTCTGTCGGTCTGTCTGTCTGTCGGTCTGTCTGTCTGTCGGTCTGTCGGTCTGTCGGTCTGTCTGTCTGTCTGTCGGTCTGTCCCCCCCTAATAACTTTTGAACGAATTGTCCGATTGGAAAAATTCTTTTTGCATTCGAAAGATCTCGGCGAGGACATCTCATTTCTATATTTTACTTTTTGATTTGAACAATTTTTTGTTCAATTTTGAACAGTTCAAAAAATTTTAACATTAGCGCCTATGGACAAAATTGAAGCAAATTCTGTAAACTCTGGGCACAAGAGCCAAGTTCCTATTGCAAGCTTATTGAAAGGAGTTCTCGGCGTGAAATATTGATTTGAACAGTTTTTGTTCATTTTTGAACAGTTCAAAAAATTAACACAGAGCTTACGGGGAAATTTCAACCCTATATAAATCCTGATCTAACGGACCGATTTGCTTGGAACAAACTTTATCGGAAAGCTCTTATAACGTAGAACATGTAGAAATAAAAAATTTATCCAGAACTTACGAGCCTATTTTGCTATGAAATTTTTTGATCGGGATTTTCAAGGATATTTCTCAGTGACTCAATGAGTGAAATAATGAATGAATGAATAAATGAAAGAGTGAAAGAATAAATCAATGAATAAATGAATGAGGAAAAGAATGAATGAATAAATTATTGAATAAATGAAAATATAAATAAATGAGTGAATAAATACATGAATGCGTAAATGAATGAATAAACACTTGAATGAGGTAACGAATGAATGAATAAATGCATGGCTGAATAAATGAAAGAATGAATGAGTGAGTGAATGAATATGTATTATCCGTTGAAAAAGGTATATTTTCAATAATTAGAACTAAAGATAAATAAGAAAGAGAGAGAAAGAGATAGCTAGATTATAAATTTGAATTTGGTGTATACGGGAAAGTAGGCTCGTATAGTACTAGACGGAACTTCTTGTTTAAATGTGAAAATTGGGAAAATATACCGTTATTCACAGAAATTAATTCTATAAAGTTTAAAATTGTAGCCATATATATATATATATATATATAGTCATGGAGAAATGGTAGCATTAAAAATAACTACAATAATAATAATTAATCGGTATCGTCCGATTTTCTTCTGCTGATTAGTCGGTAATCGGGCAATTTGCTTACCGGTGCATCCCTTAATATATATATATATATATATATATATATATATATATATAGATACCAATTAATTATTATTATTGTAGTTATTTTTAATGCTACCATTTCTCCATGACTATATATATATATATATATATTTTTTTTTTTTGGCTACAATTTTAAACTTTGTAGAATTACTTTCTGTGAATAACGGTATATTTTTCCCAATTTTCATATTTAAAAAAATAATTTTTTCATATTATATATATATATATATATATTTATTTATTTATCTATCTATATGTACATGAGATTAAGCGCATTACGAGAAAAGGTGCAACACTTCTTTTGTAAATGTACATGTAAATCATATACATGCAAAATAAAGCAAAAATTAAAGGAAGAAAGAATGTAAGCATTGGAATGCGTAATTAAAAATGTACGTGTTCTTTCGTCTTTCCCTTTCGTCATTTGTTTTACCTTGCATATAAATAAATAAATATTTAACAACTTGTTGTTGAATTATGCAGGAAGGTAGTTGTGTACTTACGTTGTAATAAATGCTATGAGCTGGTGTTTTGCCGTGCTTGAGAGTGTAATCATAGTTACGGTGATCAATGAGGAGATAGCCACCGGGCTTGATCATTTCGTAAAAGTTCTTTATGGCTAGTTTTATGTCGGACATGTCACCCTTCATGTCAAACAAATGAGCGAACGAGTTTCCCAAATTGATGACAGCGTCGAAACCACCGTTTGGTTTGTGGATATCGTCGGGTAGAGTCAACCAATTAGCTTCTTCAATCACTGAAATGAGAACAAATTTCAAATTTGTTGAATATTTGAAATCTTTTTGAAATCAAATTTTGTTATTTTATTTATCTAAATTTTTTTTCTTTCCTTTTGTCGCTTAAAAAGTTTATTATTTCATTTCGAAAAGGAGGTGTAACGTATGTTGCTTGTTACTTCTTTTTCTATTACTTAAAACGAGATTTGTACTGTATCAGTTTTGCTAGATATCCAAATTGAGAAATGCAGAGTCCAATCATCCAGAAATGAGACTGGATGAAAATAGAGACATCATCCCTTTTACACATTTTCGTACACAGTTCTGTGGGTTTACCTTTCAAGCACTTTAGATGTTCATCTTGGAGGAACTATCCAAAAAAGGACAAAATGAACGGACCTTTAATTTACATTTTTTATTGCACCTTCGGTGGATGAATCATCGGTTCGGAAAATGACTCTTTCACATAGGGGTCAATGTATTTCATCTTAGTGTTCGTTCACATCAAACAAAAAGAAAAGGAAATCCATTAAAGGAAAATACACACTGAATAATTCATTATCAATTTGGATTATTCCTTCAAGATGAACATTCAAAGTGATAAGTGTAAATGAACCTTTTAATAACTACTTTCACTGTTTCATACGTTAGTTTTGAATAACTGGAATGTCTAGCTTAGAAATTTTCAGGTAAGCGAGCGATGGCTATTTTCACTAAATTTCTGTTTCATAAAACAGTCTAACTCATAATGGTGTATCTTATACTGAGAATACTATTAAAAGCCGTACATATAGAATAATTCATATTTAAAAAGTTTTCTTTAAGCTTATGTATGTTATAAGCGAAGACTAAAAAAGCAGAAATATCTACTATACATTTTATTTCCAGCTGCAATTAACTTTGTTTAGAGTTGGAGCACATTATTATGTGTTATCATGGCTGATGCATAACAATGTATTATTTTTTAACAGTTAAAAATTGAATTACTTTATTTTAAAATTTGATTTCAAACTTGTTTTAACTTCTGTCTAATCAGCTCATAATAATAACAATTTATCAAGCATTACGATCGTCTGATTTTTTTGGATCATAAATATTTTGACAATACTTTTTTAAGAATAACATCACATACAAGCTCGCTACACATTTTGTTTTTCACGAATTTTGCTTTAATTATTTTTATGACCAACCATGCTTTTTATCGGCTTTCGCTCATACAGACCTTTGACTTTCTCATCTAAACGGTTAATTTGCTTGAAATCTATTAAATTTCATTGCATACTTATCATCATGTTGCTTTTTCAAGCGAATATTACTTCATTTCTTTTATTTTCTGTGCAAAAATTTTAAGGCATTTTTCTTTTCTTTCTAATTTTATTATTTTTTTCTTTTCTGAAATTATATCTTCTCTTTTTAGTTCAAATAAAGAAGCGATTGGAAAATATTTTTTGCAAAAAACAATCAGTAATCTGCTACATTTTAGAAGTAATGATTCGTTTACTATTTGCTTACCCCACTTATCAAAAACTGGCTCTTTTCTTCGATTCCACCTTTCCTTCAAAGCATACTTTAGCATTTTATCACTGGCATCGACACTCATGATTTTGAATCCTTCTTCTAAGAGTAGAATTGAATCAATCCTGTGAATTAAAACAAAGTAATATTAATTTCTTGCACATTGATATACTAATCATTAGAGCATAAATTTTACAAGGGAGTTATCCTGGCATTTGTTTAATGAGAATCGAGAATGGCAGAATAAACAATTACAGCTTTGATTCCAAAACTGTTAAGGGGGAAAATAGTGTTTTGTTCTGAAGTATCTTTTTATGTGAGGGGCTTCCTGAAGCAAAAGGTTTTTCAAAATTGACCTCACACCTTGGAAAAGCTCAAAGAGCGAATTCGGGTGGAAATCGCCGTTTTATCAATCGAAATGTGTCAAAATGCATCCGAAAACTTCATAAATGTATCACTTCTGGCTGCCATCATTTTTAAAACTTAATGTATAAAACGGCATGATGTACTGAATAAAATAAAATAAAACTCATTTCTGTAAGTTGCGTCGTTTCTTTAAGTAGACTTTCAAAACTGTAATACTGTTTGATTTGACGCACCCTGTAGTTGACGCACGTTAACTTAAATTTATTTATTCCAGAAAAAAAATGTATATTTTATGCTATTAATCTTCCGCTACCTTAACAATGCTACGTGCAACCCTAGAAGAGAATAAGGAAATAATGGAAGCTGTTGTACATTATATATATATATATATATATATATAATACAGGTAGTGTGTATATGGGTTATACAGTGGAACTACGATTAAAAAAAACAGCTTGAAAAACATTTTTAAAAAAGCATAAATGACCTGATCTTGCTGAATCTTTGAGAGAAATTGCTTACATTCTGCTGCGTTCTGATTGTAGTGACACATGAAATACGTTAACTGAAATCAGACTCTTCTCAAAATTATTGAAATTAATATAAAATATATTTAGTAATTAATCAAAATTTTTGTAAAACTCATCTAATTATAGATGCATATAAATCTTATTAATGGCCATTGCTGAAGTAGTTTTTTTGCAACAAAAAGGATCATAGCTTCTTACCCTGTTCCACAAGCGACGTCCAGTATGTGGTTACAGTTGTGATCTTTCAAAAGTTGAATCAAAAAGTCTTTATAATGCTTGGTACGATCGCTTTTTTCTCCAATATAAACTTCCCATACTTTTGCTGCTTTACCATCAGCATACTGATCAGGTAAACCTTCTGTAGCTACCCCCAAAGACCGCGCGCGAAACACCGTGTCCACCATTTCGGCCTCCAGAATTTAAGCTCGTCTCAAATTGCTAGTATAAAATTCTCTTTCTCTGTGATCTTCGGCTGTGCTTCCCAGAAGTGGACTTCTCAGTTTTTGCCCTCTCGGTTTCGTTCTTATAATTCCCACTTACGTCATAATTTGTTTACCGCGCCGAAAATTAAAGTCTTATCGTTACGCGATAAGTGAGGCAAAGTTCCGTTATTAAGGTTTCTTGTGAAATCAGACGAATCGATTTTTCCATCGAGCAGACGGGAGGTGGACACTTTGGGGGTAGAGGGGCACGTGTGCACCCAGAAGAAGCGAAATCAATGATAGTAACATTCTTATCTGGTTCGGATGAACTCAAAAATATGACAAGCATTTTATCTTTCGACTCTCGTTGAAAGTTTACCACACATGGTCATTGCTGGAGGGAGGTTTTCTTGCCTACGTGATGTTTTGTTACTTTGGAATTTTATTGAAATTTCGGTAAGACAAAGCATGCTACGTTGCTTTGATTAATTTAGCAAGTTACAACAATCAAGCGATTCTCCATGTTTTATATTTCTTGTTATCCATGCTTAAAAAGATTCAAGAAAACTCATTTGCATTTCATCCAGATTATTAATGAGGATATTACTTCAGAAAGTATCACTTTTAGAGTTAAATAATTTTCGATATTTGTAAGATTTTTAATTCGCTGCATCACTAGCAATGTTTCTTTGAAGTTCACAAAGATCGTCTTAAGAATGGATCTAAAACCTTTTTACATTCCATAATAACTTTTTAAGACTCTATGAGGTTAGTGCCTGAACTTTCGAACATCCACAGCAATTGATTATAAGGCTCATAATTATAGCATAATTTACTATGACCGTTTATGGTGTCAACCCTTCCATAATTCATCTGAGAGGAGAGAATTTTTATATTTATGTTACCATTTATAATGAATCTATTTAATGCCATATTTATTCAGCTATCATTGAAACTTCACCGATAGTGTGTGTATGGGTAATTTTTCATAGAATTTTTGTGGCCGAGACAACATTTAGACATAATAAATCGCAGTCATAAACTGCCACTTTCACGAGCTGTTTCACTTCTACGCTTATGAAATAGGTTGTTTCCTTTCTGCATGCTTTCCCATTAAAAAGAAAATTAAAATCACTCCGAGCGACTAACTACTCACTTTGTTGCGGTCTGGTGCAGGCCGTGATTCATGCAAAAATTTCCACGATTCTTGCACCAGAACTGCTACACCTGACCGCTACCGGACCGCTAATGTGCATCAGGCCTAAAACTGCCACTTAAAATGGCGCAAGAGTTGGCGGAATTTTTTAAATTTTTATATTTTCCTGTACTTTTGCGGTTTCTTTTAAATTCTTTATAAGAAGAGAACAAAGTTTGTGGTTTGTGCTTTGAGTTCATCACATCCATGATGATTATCGCAATACTTGAATAACGCATAAAAAAATTGTTCTGTAATTGTTTATTTATCTATCTTGGAATGTTCTTAAAATGTAAATTTTTTACATAACCGCGACAAGCAATATTTTAGCAAAATTGAAAACTGGTATCAGCAATTAGTAAAGTGCAAAATGATATCAACGTTCTTCTTGTGATAGAAGTTTTAAACTTCAGACTGTTGAGTTTAATTTTACAACTTTTATAGTTTAGTTGCTATTGAAAAGCCAAGGTTTGAACTGAAAATACAGTCTTGCTCATAAAGAACATTTTCAATTTTCTGGGGCTACTTGCAAAAGTATTCTAATGTCTCAGAGGCTCAATATACTTCTTTTTACAAATAACTTTTTTTTAAAATGTGGAAAAAATATTATGAATCGAATGAAAATGAGTTTATTCATTTTTTTACCGACTAGAAACCTTAAATTTAAGAGGCACATGTCTTTTTTATTTTACTATTTACAATTTATTTTCTGGATTATAAAATTTCGTTTGTAGTTCAAACTAACTTTTAAGATCCAAAATAATATTAGGATCCCTTCATAAAATAATTTTAACAAAAGTTGAAAGATACATTGCAACATTTCTCAAAGACAGAGTTATCAGCAGATATTTATCATTTTTCGATAGTAACGATGAAAACATTTTAAATAATAGAGCAAGTTATCTTTCTGTTACTCCTTAGTGCGCATTTGTTTCGTTATCATTCTTTTTCTTGGATTGGAGACTTGATACTGTAACTTTCAACAATGACATTGAATATCATCTTTCTTTGTTTCCCATAGAATTTTCTGCTCTGTAGTTTATCAGTTTAACATCAAAATCTCATCCACGCTTTAAAAATAAAATTTTTTGAATATCTAAAAAAACCGTGAAATATTTATTTAAACACAAAAATACATAAATATAATTGAAAAAAATTACTTTTATTTTTTTATATAAAAGATTTTTAAAATGTCAGTTATATTTCTGCGCTAGATTATATTGATAAATGAAAAGGTTGATATTAGAAAATAATGAACCAGTCTTTGACTTCGCATAACTTGCAGCATTAAATAAAAAGTAACTTGAATATAAAATGATGCACACCGTTGAATTACTTTTGAATCGAAAGCATATATGTATAAAAATAATTAAATCATCTTTCTGAACTTTTTCAATGCTTATTTAGATTAATGTGAGTTAAGTTTTTGAACATAGAATAGAATTTTCTCTCCGATTCTCTATCCTTTGCGGTGAAGCCTTCCTTATTGTTGGGGCGTAGCCCTACAGTATTTGTACATTTTCGTTGTGTGTGCATTTCAAATTAAATTAAGAATCAAAGTCTAAATAAATAATGGGAGTTTAAAAAAAAAACCTAAACACAATTTTACAGAAGAAACATTTATTAATTCTTAAAGTATCGAAAGTTCTTTCGCTCTCCACGGAAAAAAAAACAAAGATTAAACAAATTAAAATTTCTAGAGATTTAAGTAAAACTTATTTAAGAGTTGAAGGATCCGGAAAGGAGAAGTGGGATAAGGGAGTCTAGAGATTTTACTTACCCTTCTTTAAAATTGCTGCGGAGGTCTGCATCCTCAGACCCGACATAAGCTGGTTCCCATGTGAGTCTTCCCCTCTTGTGTTCAGGGCCTTGCTTTATATATGGGGTGTTGGAATGCCGAGAGTCAGAAATGGGCAACGGACCTGGCCGTGAGAAAGTGAAGTGGACAGCAGCGATGACCGGAAAAGAAACGCAATCTAATACCCTCTTATCTGACTCCCTCAACCCAGACCGGATACAAAACTTTGCACGTGTTTGAAAGAAAAGTGTGGGCTGCTATTTTCACAGCCCCACATTATTAGGATTACCACGCATTGCCCCATGGAGCGGGAGAAGAGGTCTGGTTGTTTCATGCTGGAGATCGAGTCCAGAATCGTCTGAATAAAAACTAGTCATTATTCCAAACCACTTTCAGACCAACTGAAACATCTAAGCTACACTAACATTTTTGTGTTTTAATTTTAAGGCATTCAATGAAGTATGATTGGTCTGCGTATATTTTGCTTTTCATTTGCATTAAAATTTCAATGTCTTTTTTTTTTGAAAAAAAAAAAGGAAAAAGAGGTCTTAATCTATGACTTTGGAATCTTGGCAAAAATCGATTCGCTCACGAAAAACAAAAAAGAAAAAGAAACATGCGTTTTCTTGATGCCCGCAAAATTTACGAATGTTGAAAATAATTCCAGTCGGTTCAAGGAAAATGTGTATGCCCAAAATAGAAATGACTGCAAAATAAAAAAAATAATTTATTTCTTGAAAAAACTACTTGTGTTCAAATGTACCAAAAATGAAAGGAACTATTAATTGTTCTTGTTAAGAAAGCTAATTTAGCTTTTTGTAAGAAGCGCTTACCATGAGGGCAATAAATGAATAAAAAGAAAAAAAAAGGTTTTTATAAAATGCCGTAAAAATGCTTTAAAGCCGAATACAAAAAGCCGAAAATTATTTTACACCCCCCTCCCCCCCCAAAAAAAAAGTTATTAGTTCTCGATTTCAAGAAATTAGAGCAACTGAACACCCTATGTTACTTTAGCAAGTTCGCATTGAAAAAAAGTTTTCTGAAAGCGAAAAGAAATAATTTAAATTGACTTCAATAATTCAAATCGTGATTCTAAAAGGAAGACAAACAGGAATAACCAAGACAGAGAACTCCTTGCCATCAGTTTTGGTTTTGTTTTTACACCAGCTGTTCGGGAAGTATTTTTTTATGAATGGTATCAATTGGTTTTAGTTTTTATAAACGGTTGTATTGTTGATATTCGAGGTAGTAAATAGCTACTGATTTGGATCAAGACTGAACTGGAGTGAAACCGGACCTTATCTGTTCAATGCAACGCTAGATAAAAATGAAAGAACGTCCAGCTGAAAACATTCTGTCAAGTAAGACTTCAATATCTAAAATAGCTACTGAATATGTGTTTATGGAAACTGTCGCATTCAAAAGTTTTTTGATTTTGAATTCACTAGGCTTTTTCTGGAACTTGAAATGATTTTTTTTAATATTCTAAATGTGCTCAAGTTCATGGATTTTTATGTTTTTATCAAAATCCTTCAAGCAAATTTATTTGTCCCAGGAATCAATTTCTCTTAGATTATTGACAAGAAACATAGTGCAATATCAGTATCTAGAAGGGTGACTTTATACGCAAAATTTCCATCATTGATTATGAGATAGATCTCTTCATTTGGTGGGTATATGCCGAGGTTTTTGCAAGACTTTTCTCCAAATTGTAAGTCAATTATCTACATGTTGTTTACCATGGAATTGTTTCATGACTGTTCATTCGAAAAAAGAATAAGAGAAAAGGAAAAGTTACATGGATAAATGTCAGAAAAGAAACATTTATTTCTATTCTCGGATTATTTGAGATTACAACGGTAAGGAAGTGTTTTTGCCCAGCTGGTCCTAAAATTGATATAACAACGATGCTATGCAATAATAAATGATATTTTATTTTATGTTTCGCAAAATTTACTTCAATATGAAAATTTTAAAAACATCTTTATTAATGGATTGATTTTTTTGAAAAATTAATTTAATAGCAACTTGAAATTTTCACGCTACATAAATTTGAGTAGGAAAGTAAACACTACGTTTTATTTATTAAAAATTAAGAATTGAAAGAAAAAAATGAATGAACGCAATAATTCGTGTTGCTCGTTTTGTTGAGCTATCTGCGTATTTTTCTTCTCTCGGCTTTCTTCCTTTTTTCTTTTTCTTTTTGCCCCCCTTCTTCCGCTCTTCAAGACGAGTGGTTTGCTTTTCATGGCAACACAGTACTACAAAATTGTATAGCTTTGGTCACTCACTAGTCATTTCCACTATTTCCAAAACTGAACCCAAATTCCAGCATAAAATTATATATGTTTTCTCATGGGAATAATATATTTGCATTCCACATCGCGCTTACAGAATCTCTCTAATGGATTCTTGCGGACTTTTTTTTCCGCAGGGCTTAAATGAACTCCATTTAAACTAAGGGGCCGTTCATAAATGATGTCACGCTTTTTCCCCATATATTTGACCCCCTCCCCCCCTTTGTCACATTTCACGCTCTGTTGCATAATGCTTGAAGTCACACTTCTTGTTACCCCTCCCCTCCCCTTGTCACATTTTATCACAATTTCACGAGCCCCCCCCCCCCCCCCCCTCGAAGCGTGCCATCATTTATGAACGACCCAGAACGTTATTTAAAACGTTTATATTGATCTCGTGAGGAAGTTAAAGCTGTTTTATAATGAACCGAGCCTTGAAATATCTGAGCATTAATGAAACGAACCCTTTTTCGACCGAAACTTTTGAGAGAAGGTTAAAGGATTATTTGATAATTGTTGACGGAAAAGTTGCAGAATTCTATTTACTTATTAAAAAAAAAAAACTTTTCATAATGAATAAAATGAAAAAATTAAGTTTTAAATCAATCATACAGTTACATGAGAGTTTTAATAATATCTATACGCGGGCGAAAAGGTTTTAAAAATATCGCCTGCCGCAACCTTCGGCAAAATTGAATGTAAGCTGTCTATGGCTACCAGCAGTCTCATATAAAGGCGTTGTCTCTAATAACAATTTAACTTCTGTGTGGTGTTTTTCGTAGTTGAAATGCAAAAAAGAAAAAATAAATTCTCTTAAAGACGAGCCGTTTTAACAGGAAGTTAACAACAAGAAGTTCCATTTAGAAATATACGAGCCTGCTTTCCCGAATACACCATCATCAGATTTGTAAATCTAGCTAGCTTCCGTTGGTGGCATCCAATCTCTCACGAAACGACGGGGGGGGGGGGGGGGGTGGATTAACGTGAGGAGACGTTCATTCTTGCAATGTGGTTAAATTGAAACCCCAAGTCCTATTATGTTGGCCACTTGGACTAAAAGAGGGAAAATTGGCGGGTTGGCGCCTTAATTTGAGAATTTTTTAGAAGGGCTTTTCGTTCAGGGTTGTATTAAAAAAACTGCACCTGCTGTTTGTCCACTTTCGTAGACACAAATCTCTGGTGACCTTTCGAGTTTTAACCGTAGACTCTAGAAAAATGGCGTAATTAGAATTCACGAAATCGAGACACGGCAGATATAGCCAAATATGAAAATTATTTATATAATTTTCAAAAGCGTACTGAAGAAGTCAAAAGTACGTAGGTTTACGTAAGTAGGATTCCTGAAAATTGTCCAGGAATATTAGTCTTGACGCAAAATCAAAGTATATAATAGTTTTTAAAACACATTGAATTTCATGTGAAAGACGTTGTAATTTCTCTTCATTGAAAAACTCATTGCAAGGAATGAGTTTTTCAATGAAGCGAAATTAGGTCTTTATCTTGAAATATGCGTGTGCATTATTTTTCGAATTATATGCGTTATTGAGTTTATGATTTACTCAACATTCAAGTTACAACTTTTCATAAGTTTTCCAATATCGAAATTTAAGTACGCAAAAATTGAAGGAAATGCCAACAGATACATACAGTGGGTGTGCTTTACAACAGGTTTATCTATTATTTTAAAGTTGTTTGTTTCATTATAACTTGAGCAACACAGCATCCCCGAAGTCCCGCCCCTGATAGTTATTGTATGATGATGACATGAACGTGCCCAAAAATACCTGAAGTTATGTGTACAAAGTGATAATGAATGAACCTATGCTTAGCAGTTTTGACAAATCGTAATAATTATTCAGTTACTTATAAGTAGGTATGTAACGAATAGTGATTTGTCCAAATACCGAATATTCGGCCATGTCATCTAGGCCGAAGCAGATTATTCGGCGATTTCTTATAGGCCGAAGCCGAATATTCGGCCAATGTCTTAGGCCGAATACCGAATATTAAAATTTCTAGAAAATCATTGTAATAGAAAGTATTTGTCAAATTTAAAATTATTCGCAAAGTCAAACACCAATTACGCACAATCTATGATGTATGATTTAATTTCGTTTGTTAAGAATTTAAAACTAATTAAAATTAATCTATTTTCTCTATCGTTTTGAATGTAGTAAAATTAAAATTTCACTCACAAGCGGAATAGAAATGACAGGTTTTATGGTGTTAGCATTTTTTCACTAATTATTTAATTCAAATGAAAGAACTACTACTATTGCTTAGTAAACTTTTACCTTGCTCGAAACTGTTTTATGAAGATATTTTAAAAGTTATAGAAGTAAATATTTTTATTTTATGGGGTTTTTTACATATCTATTTTATAAAAAATCTATTAAAAATTAGTACACTTAACTGGAATATACTTTTATTTTCAAAAACCCTAATAACTTTTGCTATCTAAATATTCATGATATATTCCAGGTTTTTCACATTTCTCTCATACTCAATACTCACAAAAAATCAGTCTACCTAAACGAAGTCTGACTTCCCCTTTGTTAATAATAACAAAAGTAATTTATCATATTTTTCATCATAATTAACTATTGCCAGCTTTTGGGAGCAACAAGTGCTAAATATAAAATACAATATTACAATTTTAAAATCTGTTTTTGCTCAGTCAAATTTTAAACAAGGTTTAAAAAAAGTACTTTTTCTAAATTATTTTTATTTATTAAAACTATATACTAATGTATTCTTTTGCAATGACTATAATGCACTTTAAATGTTTAAAATCTACTAATTTCTTAATTTTTTTACATTTCTACTGCTTCAGAACAATTCGGCCGAATAGTCTATCAATTTCCGGCCAGGTCAAATTTGACCTTACCCAGTATTCGGCCGGGCCGAATATTCGGCTAGGTGATGAGATGACTATTCGGCCAGGCCGAATATTCGTTACATCCCTGCTTATAAGCCATTTCGAAACTGTAGCAACAGCAAGTATACAAAATATTCATGAACGATTACATGCTCTATGATCAACCCTCAGATAAATTGATAAATATGTAGGAATTTGAAATTAATACTTATTTCCATAGGGCACTTTATACTTTTCTCAAAAAAAGGGAAAATGTTATTCATCAGATATTTTGCTTATTAAAAACGTCTTGCTAAAAATATGTTTTTATAAATGCTCAGATTTTGGGCGCATTAAAGTGTCTTAGTCCAATTCCCTGACAGGCAATAATTCCCATTTTGAACCGTCCTGATCACTGGGCAATAAAAAATCTGAAGAAGTGGTATCGGAATTAAACGGTGGTGCAAAACTTTAATCATGAGTTTCTTATTTTCAGCTCAGTTGCATTAATCACATTTGTGCGTAACACGTGGAGCAGCAGAGAGCTAACTCTACGCTTTTTTCTTTCTGAACGTATTAAAATAATTTTAAAACCATGATATTCTGTGAAGAATGAACTTTATTTTGATTATGGTTTCCTTTCTGACAGTCCTTTAAAAATTTACCAAAATAGAGCGCTTTGTGTAATTAACCATACCTGGCACCCCTTCTTCTAAATATAAATATCTAGGAAAAATATTATGAGTGATATAGATATGGTTTTAGAGATTTGGAACCTTGAAATCGGATCAAAAATTCCACATGCATTCCCATATCGTTTTTGCATTTTAAAGACATTACGCTGCGAATTAATTTCATTATCCAAAGTTAGCTTTTAATGTTTTTAAACTTAAAGTATGGTACTATTTAATTGCACTAATTACATGTTCAATAAAAACCTATCATTTCCAAACCTATGCCTGTTTTGTACATACTTTTCTCCACCAGACCCCTACCTGTTAGCCGAGGCCTTAAGATTGCTTACGCACGGGGAGAGGTAGTGGGGTCTACGTATTTTACATGCACACATCCCCAAGTATACATGGTGGTCTTCAGTGGGTATCGAACGCGCGACCTGCCAGGTGGAAGTCCGACGTGCTAACCACTAGGCTACCACGGCCCAGTTTTTTTTTTTTTTTTTGTACATACTGTGATCATATAAGCATATCTAATTTTAGTTGTTTTGTTTAATTGCTGTGTTGCTAAAACTGCGTATATACTGACGTATTTATTTATTCAGTAATTATCTTCATTTATTTTTAATTTTGTTTTATTTATTTAATTAGTTATTTATTATTGATATTTTAATTTGTAAATACAAATATTATATTTTGAAATGAAAACTAAAATGCAAATTTTAATCAAGAAGTTATGATTTATATCCTGCTCCCTTATAGTGAGCCAGTGAACAATTGTATCCTGTTTAAACTGGCTCATTGCTACAAGTTATGGTTCCTTATTAGAAGAACTAAATTGGTGTTTGTCTAATCTAGTAAAAGAATGAGTATTTTTACATGTTTTCGGTTGATTTATTAGTCACAATTATTTTTAATTATTGACTCTTTTTGGACACTTTTATTAGTGAGCAGTGCCATAAACAAGGTTATCAAGGGTTCCCAATGAAGTGATTAAAATAAATATGTCGTCTGTTATGAAATGTTGCTTGCGTTTAAGGAAAAACAAAAAGTTTTTTGCTTATTGGAAATGTATATATCTGAAAAAAGCTCATTATATTTTTAAGAAAAGTGTTCTAGTCTATAAAGACTATTAATAATAATAAAATAATTTTTAGAGAAAAAAATAGAACCGACTTCAAATAATAAATTGCGCTAAAAAGTGAAAAAAATAATTAATTCTTTAAACAACATCGATGTGGCTTTTAAACATAGTTTTAGAAGTTGTTGCAAAATTAGGATAGATATTTTTGTAATCATGAATCAATTACAAATATAAATGGCCCAGAATTAGCAACAGTTCCAATATGAACACATGGTGTAATGGCAATTAAACCTATAATTTTGCACCGACTTCTAAAACTATGTTTAAAAGTTACATCGATGTTGTTTAAAGAATTAATCAATTTTTCACTTTTTAGCGCAATTTATAGTTTGAAGTCGGTTCTATTTTTTTCTAAAAATTATTTTATTTTATTCTCTTTAGTGTAAATACATTTTTTATATAAATATTCTATTTTTAAAAACCCATATCAAAAGGAAAACCTTCTTTGAATGATTGGCCCTAAAAACTAATCATTTGTACAATAAATTCCTTTTTGAAGTCAATTTTACCAAACATTTTTTCGTTCTAATAGGCTGCAGTATTGGTCCTCAACCATTGCAGACCTAGTGCGTTCCCAGAGATTGGTATCAACCCTTTCAGCGGCACTACAATGAGTGGTACCATTGCCGCACATTTTTTACGCTCAGTTTCCCCCTAGATTAGGGCACCTGAACTCCCGTTGATGCAAACGGCACTAGGAATTTAATTTAGCCGTGAGTATCCATACCAAACGGATACTCAAGGGATCTTTTACATGCCACATAATCATACGACATGGGCGTAGACGATTTTCTGCATCCACCGACTTGGGCCAGGTTTGAACCTGCGAACTTGGACGTACGAGGCCTGCGCCTTACCACTACGCCACCCTGTCGACAATTTTACCAAAGAAACTGACTGGATTTAATTTTTGCCTCTGAGAAGCCTTCAGTCAAACTCTTGGTGTAATTATTTTTAATATCACTACTGAATGGCAACAAACGCTTTTTTAACAATGACTTTTATAATTATTAATAGTTTCCCAACAAAGAAGAATCAAGCCAAGCCTTTCCAATTAAAATTAAAAATAATTATTTTTGACCCGTAACGTTTTTTCTAAAGAAAAAATGTAGTCAAACTGAAGTGCGATATTTGAGTTACACGAGCCTCTATCGGTTAAAGAAAAAAAAAATAATCAAAATGGGTTCATTTAGTCAAAAGTTATGGATGAAAAAGCAAAAAGATCACTATATTTCTGCCCATAACTTTTTTTTAAATTATCGAATATGCTCAAACGAAGGTACGGGATCTATGGGAAGCCACCCTCGATCGATTAAAAAAAATCATGAAAATCGGTTCATCCGGTGAGAAGTTATGAGTGGACAAGCAAACAAAAAAAAACGACATACATACAGTACGAATGCATAACTTCCTTCCTTTGTGAAGTCGGTTAAAAAAACTAAGAGATGGATTGATAAAAATTCACATAACGTTTCTCTAAGCCAGAAAGTCTCCCTGTTGATTTAGTTTCATATATGTCACTTGTTAAGTACCAACTATGCAAATAAATTATTTGTTCACAAAACTTATAAATAAGTACAGGTAATGATGATGATACTGAATTTACTTTGTCTTATATAAATAAACTGTGTTCTTTTTAAAACGATTGATAATTTGTTGATCAATGTGGGCATAAAATTATGAAACTGAACGAAGATGAAGACATGCAACATTAATGGGCGGGGGACTATGGTATTGTGATGATTAAAATATTTTCCCACTTTTAGAGCAATGTTCGAAGATAATGAACCTGGTGCATATATTTCATTTGAGGATGAACATGAAAAGCATAATAGAAAAGCGTAAACTAGAATGAAACGGAAAAAATATCTGTTACGAAATGATTTATCTCGTAGCAAAATAAGCCATCAAATAATTCAGCAATGAAACAAACCAATTTAAGGCCTGGTATGCTTATGTACATCATGCACAAAACAAGCATAGGTGTGAAAATACTTTTATCAATTATGGAATATTAATTTCGCATCTCTTAGGTCTGTTTTAATACTAATATACTTTTAAAACCTTTAAAATCATCTTTTGATGCAATTACAAAAAATAATTAAGCACTACAATGACTTTTAAGATGGTTTTTGAGCAGATTTCAAGGTTCCAAAAAAATACGGTCGAACACTGTCTGAAGTAAACTTTCTTTCGTTTGTCATGACAAAAATTAAGCCTAAATTTAAGGAGGCAATCGTATAAAAAAATAGTTGCGCTAACGATCATAAACCAGAAATGGAAAATAATTACTGTTATTTACTAAGAGATGGTTGGAGGTCTGAAGATGGTCTGAAACAAAAGTTTCAACTCGATCATCTATATCAACTCGATCATCAGTTAGCATCCAATATCTTAATCACATTTTCGGGAAGTGGTTTTTTTTAAATTAATTCTTTTATCACGGGATATTATAAATTTATTTCATCTTCTAAAAAATTATCTAGTGTGTATGAAATTTACACACAGTCAGAATGTAGAGCTGAAACTTTATTAGATAATACATTATTCTTGACAGGGACACGGAGCTGGAGCTAGAGAGCCATGTTTTCTTTGAAGTTGGGAGTCGGAGCAGGAGCCCTAAAATTTCCCCGGCTCCGGGGGTTCCTTTAGTTTTTCAATAGTCTTTTTTTCTTTCAATCTTTTAAATTTTTCATGTTTAAAGTAAAAGAATGAAACTTTATAAGGCTTTTAATGCATGCCGATGCAACAAACACAAATAACGTGTCTGGCTCATTAATTTTAATTAGTATTGTTTTTAATTGGGTAACGCAGTATTATGTTCATTCTAATATCTAATTGTGAATAAAGGTTTCATAATTAGATGTTAGAATGAAAAATTTTAAGCTTTTAATGTTCTGATGATGTATCCTACAGAAATTCAAGAGCCTGTCGAATTCTAACAGCATTGCCGTTAGCCAATTTTCTGTAGAAGGACTATTCTCAGAATTAGATTCAATTCTTTTCTTAAAAATGAACAAATTACACACAGTCACGTAGTGTGATGAAAATGAAATGAAATGACGATTACGTTATTTTTTAATGTTCCATTTCATGGTTTTTTAATGGTCCTGCATTTTGATTTTCGAACTTGGAAGCTTACTCGACGGGGTGCCTATGTTGAGGGGGTGAGGGGTAAAAATCGTGTGAAGCCATCGGATGTAGCCCTTCCGTTCTCTCTCTCTCTCTCTCTTGTTTTGCTAAAGTTCTGAATTATTTTAACTTTACCTTTTCAAAGGTAATGCAATTAATATCAAAATGTTAAAGATCTCTTTAAATAAAAAATAAAAATATTTCCTGTTACGCAAACTTGGTAAAATAAATAAATAAAAAGAGAGAGAAAAAGGTTTTTATAAAATGCCATAAAAAGTGAGTTTAAGCTGAATATAAAAGCCTAAAATTATTTTACCCCCCCCCCCCCTCCAAAAAAAAGAAGTTTTCAAATGTTGCCAAAAAGTTTTCTCTTTGGCCCCTGGACAATTTAAGTCCTGAGGATGCAATTTTAGGCTCTTTGGGAACACTAGAGAAAGGGGCTTCAAGGGTTCTCTCTTCAAAAAAATTTCAAAACTGAAGTCTTAAAAATGCAGTCCAAAAATTCGAATGCTCTCCGCTGGAAACTTTTTAAAATCTAAGTGCTAACAATACATTTCGTATTCTTTTGTGATGTTAGAGAAAGCGGATGGGAGTTCGGGACTATACATTTTAGGCTACTTTTGATGACGCTAGTGTTTTAATGTCGTTCCTCCGAAAGGTTTTCTGAAGCTGAACTTTTGAACGTACAATTTCATGGTATCTTTAGGGATGTAGGGGATGACAGAGAGGTTCAGATTTCCCCTCGAGAATTTTTCAAAACTGATGAAATTCAAAAAAGCAACTTTAAGATCTATTTGGTCACGTTAAAAAAAAGTGATGATTCCAGGGCTGAAATTTTTTTTTAACCTGAATAAGAAGTGAAATTGTAGGCTATTTTCTACCGAGCTGGGCACTCTCCAAAGGACGGCAAACATGAACCATTCATGTTATCAGAACCACGATTTTTCAGAAGGAACGACTCTTCCTGGCTTTTTCGCATTTGATTGATTGACAGTGAGAGACCAGTTTTATGACACACCCACTTTTATGACTGTCTTATTTTCTCCATTATTTATTTTTTCTTTCTTTTTTTTTGAAAGTGTTGTGCCTCAGTGGCTGAGCGGTCTAAACGACTAGTTCCGGTGCCTGCCTGCGCGCAGTGAAGAGGCATGGGTTCGATTCCCATTTTCCCTTGGGTGTATTTCCTTATTCTTTGTATAATTCTGTTGTATTGTTTTGCTCTGCTCTATCTGTCATATTAGACGAAAGTTTGAGGCATATCCTTGAGAATAGCAAATTAACTCGAACATTAATGTGGCCGGAAATGGTCGTTTACAAACTTATTAAACTTTTGAAAGTGTGGTCTGAGTTTTGGGGCCAGCCGAGCGGTCTTATTATAGCGCCACTTTCCACTGCCTGCTTGCGCGCTGTGAAGCTAGAGGTAATGGGTTCGGTTCCCGTCCAGTACCCTGAGTGCATTTTTGTAATTTCCCCATTTGTATTTTAATATTCTACAGTCTTGTTCTATAATCTGTCATATTAGACCAGAGTTTGAGTTATCTCATCCATTGAGAAAAGCAAATGAACTTGTGGCGGTCGAAGTGTGAGGACACAGAGGTGATGGTGGAGGAGGTTGTCTGCCGGAGGCAGGGCCAGAACCTCGGACCTTCTTGATGGTAAGCCAGTGCTTCCATGCTTTGCCAAAAGGTACCTAATGGCCAGGACAGAAGATAGCTCTCGAAGGTGTCCAATTGGTCGAATCGTACCGCCACAAACTCGAAAATGTATGTAACCTGAAATGATCTTATAATAAATAGAGAAAAAAGTGAATTTTTTCTTCCGGGGGGGGGGGGGATCCCCAGGGAGATGCCTGAGGGAAACACTTTCTCGCTGGCGTCCCTGGTAAAACACATAATACAAGGAACCCCCCCCCCCCTTCTACTTCCATTGGTACCGTACTTCCGTTTCTTTCACGATAAATACTCTTTTTCAGTCCGTGTCAGGAAAAACTTTGTCCGTCCAGTCCAAGTCCTGATTCATATAACATTAACTGCAACTGTGACGAAAAAGAGTCGAGGAGCCATGAAGTAAACAATAAACAAATACTTTTTTCCATGCTTTTTTAAAAATTCTCTTAAAGATGGTAATTCAAAGACTTTTATATAAAAGTATTTCGGTTCAATATCAGAATTTGTTTTCAAAAACTTTCGCTCCAGGTTTGTAACTTCACTGTGTTTATTGAAACTGTATATTTGTTTTTTAGAACATTCATATGAAGTTCCTGATTAAACTAAAAAGTAAAATACTACTTAAACTTATATTGCTCACAATTTTGCGAAAGGTTGCAGGCATGTGCTTTGAGATTGAAAGGAACCCCTTTTTCAATGGCAAAGTAGTGAGCTTCTAGATGAAAAACGTTCAACTGTACTTCAGTTGGATGTTTTTCTCTTAGCTTTCAATCGCTAAGCAAAGTTTGCTTGTCTTTCAACTAATCTTTTTTCACATATAGTTAATTATATGTCTGAATGACCACTACAACCTTCTGGATTATTGATGTAACCTGAAAGACTGCCAATCCTCTTTATTCTTTATAAGTTATTTTGTTTAACATGACTTTGTAACATCAAATAATCTATTCAGAATAATTTTCTGATTTACCAGATATCTTGCTTTACAAAGTATCTGGTTTTGGTGTTTGAATAAGCTTGCCTTTTCTGTAAGACATGTTGTTTTTGCTTAATTGGAAGTCTAGAATTTCCCCAAAATTCTCATATTTGATCATGTACAAGAACTGAACTATCTTTGAATTGAGTGATGAAAATAAATGAAGTTTCTCATTGCCTGTCTTTCTGCAATGTTAGAAATTGTAAAAAAAAGCTACTGGTCCAATGGACCAGTAAGCATGAACATCTACTGGTCCACTTAAAATTAACCAAAATATATAGTACTTTAGTTAAAAATCATTTCATTTTTACACATAATGATCATTTATTAATTTATTTGTAATAAAACTTAATTAACTATAGCTAATTGATTCAATAGTTGACTAAAACACTAAGGTGTTAAATGTTACTATGCAAATCAAGTTTAAGAAAAAATTAGCGACGATCCAGAAACAAATACTGAAGTATCTGCAAATTTAGAGTTTTTGCATGGTGTGCACATTTTATTATTGTCTGCATCAAACTCTAGCCATTTGTACTGCACTAGCCACTTATCTTGAAATGCACTTTGTCGCTTATTCTTCTCATAAGTGATCTCCTTCTTATTCAATGTGTCATCTGTTTTCCTCTTCTTTAGAAGTGGCATTCCTAACCCCATATCACCACTTTTTTTTTCCAAATTGAATAAATAACTGTGATTAACCGGAAAAATTAAATAATAACATCAATAGAAATCTAGAGATCGTTGCAGATTGATCACAGAAGGTCGCTTACAGAAGAACTGCCTCCAAAAACGAAACTAAAAACAATGCTCTCTCGCATTCCAATAAACAAATGCTATGCGCATGCATGCCATGCACTAATCAAAGAAAAGCCTTTCCCTCACCAAATGAATTGCTCGTTATTGTTATTACTCCCACGAGAGTCAGCGGTTGGGTTGGGGAGGGGGTTCCACAGCCAGCATCGGCATGCTGGCAATCTGTCAAATGAGGAAAAAGAAAAAGTACAAACTTTGCAGCTCGGTCTGCGCCAGTGGCGTAGTCGAGGGGGGACGCAGGCGGTGTCCCTCCCCCCTTTTTGATTCCAATTGCTAATCTTTGTACGCATAAGTGTCCGCCCAACTTTTTTTTCAGGACTACACCACTGGTCTGAGCTGATATCACCAGGAGAAACCGAATAAGTCTGGCAGCATTCTAAGGTCGATTAACAGCGAGCAAGGTCGCTGGTTCTGCAGGCAACCAATAATTTTTTTTTTTTGGTGTTCCGAAGGGGATTTTAGTGGTCTCGGACCAGTGGACCAGAAGACCCTGATAGAAGCCTATTTTTATCAATAGGATATTCGATACAGGTACTTATTGGCTATATGCCCTACATTAGTGAAGGTTTTAGAAATGTCGCCAAAAGTCTGATAAAATTTTGTGCGATTCAAGTGTAATAACCTTTTCTTGTTTATATTTCATTTCGCAATATTTAGCGATCAAAAAAAATGTAACCCATATAACAGATTAAGGATCATTCATAAATGATGTCACGCTTCGAGGGGGGAGGGGGGTTCTTGAAAGTGTGACAAGGGGAGGGGAGGGGGTAACAAATAGTGTGACATCATGCATTATGCAAGATAGAGTGACGCATGACAAAAGGTATATATATGTCCGCTGAAGTGTGACATATTGTGACGAAGGGGGGAGGGGATCAAATATTTGGGAAAAAAGCGTGACGTCATTTATGAATGGCCCCTTACCGCAATACGTTATGAATAATTACTTTTTGGCATACCTACTAATTAACATTGCACTGGCTTAAGTACTGCTAAGACTGAGCTTAACAAATTGCAAAGGATGGTCTGTATTGCCATAAGTGGTTGTATAAGGACCACACCTACAGCTTCTCTTGAGTTGCTTTTATGTCTATGTCCCCTCTACATGCGCATTGAGGCTGAGGCTTTCTTGTGCATGGAGAGGCTTAAGCATTCCGGGCTCTGGAAATCCTATTCTGGGTATCTTTCCTGGAAAAACTTTGATGAGGAGGTCCTGGGGCATCCCTTTCTGGCTTGTTGAGTGATACTTTTGTTTGACACACACTGGGCGTTTGATAGGCCCTATCAAGTGATCTTTCCCTCTCGCTGTGATTGGAGTGATCTGCCTCCAATACGCACAAGAGTTGTGTGTATTGGCAGATCACTCCAATCACAGCAAGAGTTGTACTCTCTGGTTCACTGATGGCTCCAAAATGAACATGAACACAGGTGCTAGAGCTTACTGTCCCGGTGATGGCACTGAGTACTCCTGTCCTCTTGGCAAGTTCAGCACTATCTTTCAGGCGGAGGTAATTCTTATGTGTTGCATTTTGTGTTTGGTGAAGGGCTACATTAACAGGTGTGTTCATATCTGCTCTGATAGTCAAGCTGCCTTACTGGCCTTAAATAAAGTCGCTATGACTTCCCGTATTGTCTGGGAATGTTTCAACTTGCTTTGTACTCTTGCAAAGCATAATACGGTTACTCTTTATTGGGTGCCTGGGCATTCACTTGTCGCGGGCAATGAAATTGCTGATCGCCTGGCTAGGAAAGGTTCTGACACTCCCTTTATTGACCCAGAGCCTGCAATTGGGATTTCTAAGAATCTTATTTGGACCACTGTCCCCTGGAGCAGAAAGTGCTTAAAAGTGCGACGTACGTCGCAGAACAAACGCGATCTCTGCAGAACATTTCATCCTTAAAAAGAAGAGGGAAAAAAACGTGAGCACAAACGCAAGAGAATAAAAAAAAAAAAAAACGATAAGTTCTGCAGAACAACTGACAAAAGAATGTTTATATATTCCAATGGTGCACCCAGAGGTCGCGTTAACGCCTCTACAAGCGTGTTTCACGCCTTAAAAATCGGTAATACGCATTGAAATTTAAAAAATGCGTATTTCACTCTACAAAAACACTCTACTACTTTTAAACAACTTTTAGCTTGTTAAGTATTGCAAGATATTTTTCATTATATAAAAACTCGCAGTCGCCAGTCGCCTAATGCGACCAATTTTCTTGTTTTGGCAACCATTGTTTTCATTGAAGTCGCCAATGTGGCTACCATTTGCTAATGCTAAAACCCTTTCCCGACCTTTAATCTTGATACGTGACCTTTTCCCAAATTCTCCTGTCCACTAAAAATTAAATAGAGAAGAAAAAGATAGGAGTTAATTTTTGCGCCACTCGGAAGCCAGTTTTTTCTCCGATTTTTACCGGAAATTGCTTACCGTGTTTGAAATTTCAATCCTTTTCCATCCTGCAATTATTTTAATTATCTTGAAAGTTGTAACATATTTTTTGCATGCACAACCTTAAATCTGCTTATTTGTAGTTTAATTTTAACAATTAAAAAAGAAACAAAAAATATAAAAATAGAAACAGCCAAAATCGTTCACTTGCTTCGCCGAAAATTGGATTCTACGTTAGAGATTTTAATCCTTTTGCATCGGGTACAAATTTCAATTATTTTCTAAAGTAGAAGATATTTTTCACACATGCTTCCCTAAATCTGATTATTTTGCATTTTATTTTAATAGTTTCTGGCTTTTTTTTTGAACTGTGCCGATATTGAACACGTGTTGTCGAAAATTGCGTTTATCTCTATTATTCACTATTATAGTTTCATTTATTTATTTATACCTCAAATTTGATTTTAATATGGACAGCTATTTACTTTTTAGAAAATACTAAATTTTGGATTAATAAGAAATTTTTAGAAAATAGTTAATTTAGCTGCATGTATGCTACTCTCTGGGTCAAAGTCGCAGCAGAAGTGGTATTCACTCTGAACTCGGATATCTGTAAAGAGTGTTTATTATTATTATTATTTTATTTTTACTCTTCCAGAAAATAAAATACTCCTCCAAAAACCTCCGAGGAGTATTTTCACTCTTTGAGAAAAATTCCTAGCGCGACCTCTGGGTGCACCACCTGGCCGTAAATCTGTTAAAAAGTTGTTAAAAGCAGCTATTGTCACAATGTATGGGCTAAATTTTCGATAAACATTTTGTAAACAGTACATCTGCATTAATGTCGCAGTATCTGATTTCAAAAGTCATTGACAGAATTGCAAATTCTGAATGTATGCCTTGGTTTTAAATAATTTAATATGTTTTGTCAAAAATTAGTAATAAATATTCTACTAATTAATTAATATTCTCATATCTATTTTGTGTTGTACTGTGGTCCATCAAATTTGGACGACATGCCTGCAGAACATTTGGAACTGTTTGAGGTCATGTTGCAGAACACTGAATATGATTCTGCTCCTTGGGCCACTGTCTTTAATATTTTCAAACGTAAGCAGTATCGTAACTGGCATATCATAGATGGACAACGCCAGGCTAAAGAACTTAATTATGGTTTCCCCAGCATCAGGGCGAAAGAGTTACTAAAACTTAATAGAAATGGTATCAGGAATGCAATGGGTCTTCTTACTGGTCACTGTACCTTAAAGCGGCATCTTACTATTATGAGGGTCAGTAACGACAGAACCTGTAGGGGTTGCCATTTTCATGAGGAAACCGTTGCACACATCTTATGCAGCTGTGAAGTGTTTTCTGCTTATAGGTTTGAACACCTAGGTCGTCATATCATTGAACCCTGGGAGATTCACAACATCCCTATTAGGTGCCTGCTGAACTTTGCGTCAGCTACTGGTCTCTTCTAGAGACATGCTCATCATTTTGGGGTTTAGTACAATAGACCTCTGGTCGTGGTACTTGACCGTTCGTGCCCCCCCTTTCCCTCATTTCATTTCAATTATCATTGCTCACAAAATAAAGTATAACAGTTGCATATTTTCTTTTTTGACAGTAACAAACTGTGTAATTAATTTTTCCCCCTGCATGGTTGCTTCTCGAACTTTCCTAAATTTTAGAGCTCCATTTTTTGTTTCAGTCATTGATGGAATTATCTAAAGTGATGATTATGTGCTATTTTATTAGAAACGTTATCTGAACGTTATCTAGAAACGTTATAAAAATGAATTTCCATATAATTGTACCTTTTAAGAATGTTAATTTATTATTTTTAGCAAAAGATACCTTTAGAAATCAATGAATTGTAATTTGTAATCTTTATTTGTTAAAAAAAATATTGTATTTCTCATTTCTTTGTGAGTGTCTCAAGTGTTGTTTATTTTTTTCCCCTTTAGGTGCACAAAATGTTTCATCTCTTCTTAATTCCACTAGATTCAATAAGCCGCCAGTGACATATTCAGTTTTTACTTGTTGGCGTAATAGTCATTCATTCTTTTCCAGAAGTAAGTGAAATGTGGAAATATGTGCATATATATCTGATTCTTTTACAGATAAGTTAAAAAATCTTTCATTAAAAAAAAACACCCTTGCGGCTGGTACAATGTCATATATCCCAATAAAGAACGCTCTTAAATCATGGGGCTGAGAGAATTCTGTCTCCAAATTTTTCCCCCTTATCTGAATGTCTAAATTTATCTGAAACTTTATAAGGGATGATCAACTCCCCACTTTTGGCACGTCTCTTAATATAAACAAAAGAAGCACTGTCAAAACCCGTAGGTTTTTCCAGTGTTTAAAAATTACATCATTTATTATACTAGAAATGAATTGTTACACTTCAAATAATGTGGGGAGTCCATTAGTGGCGTTCTTTTCTTTCAAGGGGGAAAGTATTTAATGATTTTTTCTCATATGGAGAGGCTCTTTTTTAGTAGTATCTACTGCCATAATTGAAAAAGGTTGAATCAAGGGTCCTGGATTCTTGGGTGTCACAGAGTTCATCTAAGGCATCCTTTCCTAACTCACAGATTGCGGCCCTCACACTGGGTCACAATCTATTCAAAAAAGTAAGATCTGTATGCAAAACTTCAATTTAATTAATTAAAGTATTCTAAATCTTATCAAATGTTACAAAATTCAATATTTTACTATTAAAACAGTACAGCAAGGGGTTTGGAAGACTTTTTATGCATTATTTTAACTTTTATACCATTAATAAATTAGATCAACAGCTTTTGTACATTGGGAATCATTACTTTGTTAGGTAAATTTCTAGGTGTTGATATTAAATATTAGCCTGAATTATTTTTACTGAAAATTAGGGATGTAACGAACATTCGCCCATTATTCGGTATTCGGCCTGGCCGAATAGTCATTTCATCAACAAGCTGAATATTTGGCCTGGCCGAATACTGGGAAAGGTCAAATTCGCCCTGGCCGAATATTGACGGACTATTCGGCCGAATAGTTCTGCTGCAGTAGAAATGTAAAAAAGTAAAGAAATTGGTAGATTTTAAACATTGAAAATTGTATTATAATTGTTGCAAAAGAGTACATTAGTTTATAGTTTTAATAAATAAAAATAATTTAGAAAAAAAACTACTTTTTTTAAACCTTGTCTTAGGATTGACTGAGCAAAAACAGATTTTAAAGTTGTAATATTGTATTTTATATCTAGCATTTGCTCCCGCAGCTGGCAATAGTTAATTATGATATTGAGAAATTATTTTTTTTATTATTAACCAAGTGGAAGTCAGAATTTGTTTGGGTAGACTGATTTATTGTGAATATTGGGTAAGAGAAATGTGAAAAGCCTAGAATAATGTCATGAATATTTATATAGCATAAGTTATTGGGGTATTTGAAAATAAAAATATATTCCAGTTAAGTGTATTAAATTTTAATAGATCTTTTAAAAATAGGTATGTAAAAAACTCCATAAAATAAAAATATTAACTTTTATAACTTCTAAAATATCTTCATAAAACAGTTTTGAGCAAGGTAAAAGTTCACGAAGCAATAGTAGTTCTTTCATTTGAATTAAATAATTAGTAAAATATTGCTAATGCTTGCTACCATAAAATCTGTCATTTCTATTCCACTTGTATGTGAAATTCTTAGTTTTATTACGTTCAAAACAATAGAGAAAATAGATTAATTGTAAATAGTTTTAAATTCTTAACAAACATAATTAAATCATACATAATAGATTGTATGTAATTGGTGTTTGGCTTTGTCAATAATTTTAAATTTGTCAAATACTTTCTATTACAATGATTTTCTAGAAATTTTAATATTCGGCCTGCCGAATATTCGGTATTGGCCGAATATTCGGCTTTGGCCTGGAAGAAGTGGCCGAATATTCGGTATTCGGCTGTTTGGCCAAATCGCTATTCATTACCTCCCTTCTGAAAAGCACATTTTGCAATTTGATTTTTGATTGCAATGATGAGGAAGTGTCAAATTTGTTTTGGAATTGCAGGGTTCTTTTAGGCCATCCATGTTAATGGAGATGAAATTTTTTTTTCTCATGTACTTTTCTTTTGATATATTGACGAATGTACCTCTTATAATATTTCTAAAATGTTGCTCTTATTGTATTGAAAAACCTTTGTGCCTTAATATGTTTGTTGCAAAATGTGTAGACTGGAGTTGTCATCATGGAAAACTTTTCAATTTCAGTCAGTTGAATTGTTTTAAGTGTTACAAAGTCTTTTAGCGTGAATTCTTTACTGAGAAATTTTCCTTTTTTGAAATTTCAGCAACTGCCGAGCAACTATGGAAAGGTGTTACAAGTGTAAGCCCAGCTGGACGAAAGAGAGGAAGGGGAAAGGGAAGCAGCAAGAGAGTAGCTCGTGATTTGAACAGAGGACAAGTTATTGGTTTTGGTGGGTATTTTAGTACACATTACACAATTTATTAGAAAACATTTATCTCTGCTACCCACTTTATCTTATCTTAAAGGCTTTAAAGCTGAGTCTCGCATAGTAATATGTTAAAATACTAATTTTTTAGAGTCTCCCTATATGACCAGATAAACCTGGAATACGGATAACCAGATTTTTTGAGTTATGCAGGACTTGTACTTTTTCCCTGAAGTTCTTGAAAAAATGCTCTAAAACATAGTCACTTGTCCTGAAATTCTTGAAATTAATAGATTTAGTCAGATTTTTGTGTTCTTTCCACGTATTGATGGGCCAAAATGTTCAGTTTCTATAAATTTTTACTATTTACACACTGAAATGTGTTTTTTTTTTCATTTATTGGTTGGAGTATGGTAAGACCAAAATGGGCCTTCTGCAGTTTTAATGCTAGTACAAGATAGTTCTTATTAAGGTTACCCTGCTAAAGTCTAAATAGAGCTTGTTTTAGTTGACATACATCATTGAAGTTTGTTATGCAGACTATGGGGGTAAAAAATCTGCAATAATTTTTTTAAAAAAAGTTAAAATGTTTGTGTTCAGGTGAGAAGGGGTGCATGAAGAACAAAAAACAAGTTAGAAGCAAATGAATTTGATTTATTACATAACTTGTTGAAGCCATTCCATTTGTATTAATCACATGTTCGTAATGATATTTAACAGCATTGTGAAAGGGTTCTTTGCAGTGGCATAGTTAAGGGGGCGGCGGCGCCTCATTATGTTTTATTTTTAACACGACTGTCGCCCCACTTGTTTTGTATTTTAAGATAAGCATACCCCCACTTTTTGATGTTTGTATATGTAAGCGTCACCCCCACTTTTTTTACCAGGATTATACCTCTGTTTCTTTATGGATTGTAGCAACTTGATGACTAGATTTGCAATTGATAAAGAAGCAAAAACACTGTCATCTGGTGCTAAAAATTTGAATTATTATTTTCTTATTGCAGATTTTTTGTCTTTATAACATATATATTATATACTAACATTCAGTGATTTATGTCTATTGAAATGAGCTCTATATGTGTCTCAACACTTTAATTATAACCACCCTGAATATTTAAAATTTATTCTATAAATCTTTTACTTTCAGGAAAATAATTATGCTTTTTAATTGATATTGATTGTATGCTCATACTAATCAATATTTCATTCAGTATGACCACCAAACCTGTAAGCAGAGAATGGTCTTGAGATTTCATTTAACTAGGTAAAGTCGAGAAAACCTGGAAATCCCCCCCCCCCTGAACCCCCAATATTTTACTGATTTACACAAATATCATATAAGTATGACTTTTTGGTAGTATCTTAGGACAGTTTTGTACCATTTTTTGTTTGTGAAAAATAAACTAGTATTTTAACGTATTGCTATACCTGAAATTTTTTTAAAGTAGTGTATGTACATAAATTTTGAAAATATGTAAATGCCATTTAAAGTTTAAAGTATATTTAGCATTCATCAAACATAAATTATGCAAGATGTTCTCAAAAACCATCCTATTTATTCATTTTTCTTATTGTATTATATTTTTAAAGCTCAACTAAGTGTAATGCTAATTGTTGTGACATAGACATTCATGTTAATGATTAGAATATTCTTTAATATGCTGTATTTTATATTGTTTATTTGTTGTAATTTTTTAAAAACTGTTCTGAAATGTATTTAAAAGTTTGTTTGAGCCCTAGATATGGTATGTATAATTATAAAATTTTATGATTTTTAAGGATGTGTAGATAGAGTCAATAGATCTGAGAAAAAGACTGAAGGTAGCGTTCATAACAAATGTAACCTATGTAGTTTGCGAGTGCTAATGATGTATATTTATTTTATTGTGTTGTTTTATTTTATTTCAGTCTGTTTTATTTTATTTCATCGTGCTGTTTGTTCTATTGAAGAAGCAATTTTTATTAATGTTTTTTTTATTCTTGAATTTTTCTACATTTTCAAATTGAAGTATTGAATTTGTTCTCATATTAGTCATTCCTTGATTAGTGCAGCTAATAGACCTTTGAGCTATTAGCTGAGACCATTGAGCATACACTGCTCTAATCAAATTTAGTAAGCAATAGGAATAAATATGCCCAATCACAAGAAAGGAAAGTGAATAAATTAATTAAATTAAAACAAAAACCTTTATCAAAATGAGCTAAGACATGCTGCAATGCATATTGTTCTTGAATTATTAAAGGACGTTTTAAAAGGTTAAGAGTTAAACTATTTTTAGTAAAACAAGCGAACAAACAAACAAAAAACAATTGAGCAGAAAAAAAAAAATATTCTTGAAAATTTTGAACTATCAGTTAGTTTGTTTACATAGCCATCAACATAAAATCATTTTTCTTGCGGGATCATTATTTTCCTCTTTATTGTATGAGCTCTTTTAATTTCTCAATTGTATTTAGTTCTTCATGTTTTAAAATTGAACTCTTTAAAAGCCCCATCTTTTCTTTATTTTCATTTCCCCCTGTTTTATGCATGTATATTCTTATTTTCGTGAAGATCATTATCAGATAGGTCTAAAATATTCAGAAGGGTTTGATACTTAAAATTTTATATTAGAGTTTTTTCCCGAGACCTGAATTGGTGTGTTGGTTCTGACGTTGGATTCAATATTATTTTAAAACTTTCAGAGGATGTCATTTTTTAAATTTTTACATATATTGTGAAAATGATGAGTTTTTGATATTGGTTGTGGTTAAATGTTGAACTTTGTTTCAAACATATACTGCATATTTTAAGAAATGATGTAAAAAACATGTTACGTTAAAAAAACACTTAATTCTGAATGCAAAATTTTATTTTCAGGCAAGAAAAATATGGTGTGGCCTGGCTTAAATGCTCCTATAATTCAAGGTAGAGAGATTATAAGGCAACAGGAATTGCCTCCTGATGAAGAAAGACAGAAAAGATTAATTGAACTTCGAGACAAACAAGCATCTAGAAAATCCTTTAAAATACATCCATTAGAAAGAGGGTGGAGTGGAAAGAAGCTTCCTGGACGTAGTCTTGGGGCACCCGAGGGTATAGGAGATGGTTAGTATTTAACTTATTTCTTTTAGATTTTAAAAGGGATGCCCATGAAATTAGGATTGATACACATAAATGTTGATTTTGATTCCTATATATCTTAAATAAGGGGTAAAAAATGATGAAGTTTTGTGGTCAGGTTTTGCGGATATGGAAAATATCGTTTATTTATTTTTCTGAGTTTTAAATGTACATGTTATTTGTTTGGAAATATTGAGTTCACAAAGATTCTTAGAAAGAAGGATACACGGCTCCTCTCATTAGTTGTTGTTCAGTAATTCTAATAATAAGTATCGAAAAATTATATAGCTTCCTGACTTTTCATAATATAAAATCCTTTTTTCAGCCATGTGGTTCTTCTGCAAATCTTAAATAATTGTATGGTTCTTGAATAAGATTGGAAACTCTGTCATTTTTCCTGATTAAAATCTCTTCATTTGCAACAATTAATTCATTTTAACTTATGAGGTTTTGCTTATGATTTATTTAAATCCACAGCACAATTTAAATCATATGTAATTATGAAAACAATCAAAGACTAGAAATGAAGAGTTAATAAATGTGATTCTTTTTTCCTCTTTTTTTTTGGAAGGAGGGAAGGTGGTGTGGAGGTTGGAGAAAAGATATGTTTCAGTACTTATGCAGTGAAATGTGTTAGTGTAATTAACCAATTGTTCAAACCTGCAAGGATACAATTATTACCTTCTCACAGGTTATAACCAGATTTTTCTCTAAATTTATATAGAACTTTCAGCTTTTTATACCTTTTCTGCTTGAATTTTTTTGATGTTACCTAATTTTTAAGCTATTTTTGTTTCATGTGATATAATTATTTCAGCTATTTAAATGTAAGATATAAAATACTTTATACAGCATATTAGTATTTTTAATTAAGTTGATTCATTTGTAGATCCATCTTTTTATTAGAACTCAGATAGCTTTCATGCACTGAATATTATGCAAAATGATTTTTTTAACTGTTGTGCTTCATTTATAGTACATAATGTTTCTTCATACTGTTTTTGTTTTTTTGCAGAAAAATTTGAAGGTTTTGATTCTAGAGTTTTACTGGTAATCTATTTTGTTAATTTTCCAAGTTTAAAACATTGATTCTTCTTATTACACTGTGCAACAAATTTGAATTTTTTTTTTTGTCCTTTAGATGAAGCTATGTGATTCTATATAAACAAAAGGTGCTTGATTCAAATATCCAAACCAAAATGGTCCATCATGTACCGCTTTTGCTGGAGACCCACTTTGCATATTTATACAATTTGGTTATAGAAGACTGTAATTCAGGCTTGCTTATTGAAAACACAAATAGTAAAAAGATTTCTTTTGAGCCGATTCTTCTTGTGGGCATTTATTTGTGTGCCCTGATAACAGATTAGCAATATTCAATTCGTATATTTCCATTCTATCGACCGCTGAAATGCTTTTCAAACAGAGATGTCCTGATGAAACCTTTCCCCATGCTCAGAATTAATTGCACCAAGGTTTTGAGAAAATAAGTCCATATGGGAGTCCAAAAAGTGCAGTTTTTATGAAATATAGCAACCAAATAATACAAAAGCATTTTATCATGTCCCCAGCAAGATTTTTATAGTTTTCAGCTTTTTCTTTTCCAAGGAAACGTGAGAGCACTAATTTAAAGGACAGCCAGGCAGATTTTTCGGCTTCTGGCTGTTTCTTTTCATAATCTCCATCATGAAAGGACTTCCTTAAGTTATGGGCCAATAAAAATCCTTTCTTTTACTTCTACCTCACATAAATTTTTGAATTTGTTCCTGAGATGCAAGAAAGCCACTCCTTTTCTGTCCAGAGCTTTTACAAATATTTCGATAAACCAAGTTTAACGTGCAATTGTGGTAAAAAGACACATTGTAGATTTACAAATGGCACATTTGATATGTTTTTGCCACTTGTTATTTTGTAATTTTGAAATTTAATTTGTGTTTGCAGAATATGCTACAGAAATGAATAGGGAAAGAAATGCTTAGATGGAGGAGCACTGATAAACAAGTGCCACTCTGCTGAAATGTGCTCATGTCCTAATTTTGAAATAGTACATTCACAATCACAGCAGCATAGTATTTTTTCTTTCTCCGGAAAATATTCTACAAAATGCCTTTGTCGTCTTGTAAAAGACTCGAAACTTCGGGAAGTAGATAAAGCTTTTGTTACCTTAAATGTCGCTAAAGTAACCCAACTTCATTAAAGTGGTCTCTAGAAGGGCAATGATCTCACTGTCAATGGGAAAGATATAATTTATAATAAATTAAGTCGATAAATTACAAACATAAGAACATTTATTGAGAAAATATGTAAAAAGCTAAAATGTGGAATTTGGGCAAAGAATAATTGCAGATTCATAATTTTCAGCCAAAAATACATAAGAAACAGACATTTTCATCCAAAGGACATTTGCACAGTGTTATTATTCTCTTTACTAAGCATATCATATTACAATTTTTTTTACTTACAACTTAGTTCATGCAATTTTTCTTGAAAACAACTTTTTTTTTCCCAGTCTAAAAAGTATAAATAATGTAACAGTAATTTATAAATGAATGGTTCTTTAATTGTTTCAAAAAAAAAATATTTAGTAACTGCTAAAATAATAATGCTTTTATTAACTGCTAAAATATTTTTTGAAGCCACCCAATTAAGCTTTAACCAAACGGTTTTGTTTGTTTTTATTGGAAGAATTAGGGGGGAAAGTTTTTAAAAGGTTCTAGCTGTAAGCCCCACATTTTGTCCCAATTTGTTATTTCTTGTTACTTTTAGTTGTCTTTTTATGCATGGTGTAATTTTTTATTCATAACTTGTCAATTGATTAAATTAAAATTTTATTATCTTGTTTATGAAATCCAATTAGTTGTTTCCTTGTTTACAAGTCCCAATTTATTATTTCTTGAAAACTTTTAGTTGACTTTTTATGCATTTGTATAATTTTTTATTGATAACTTGTCAATTGATTAAATTAAAATATTATTATCTTGTTTATGAAAATTATCTATGTGTAATGTGAAAAATTTATTTGTTTTTCAGTACAAACCTGTGTTTCATATGACCAAACAGCGTGGAAGAGTAAGGTCGTTGTTTGCTCTAGTAGTTGTTGGAAATAAAAATGGCCTTGCAGGTACTAATCCTTAATAATTCTTCTTAAGTATTTAATTGCTCAGTCTGAGTTGGGTGTAAATGCTTAAAATATTCGGTGTATAATAAGATTAGGTTGGATTTCCTTAATTTTGTTTTAGACATTACACTTGTGCAAATTAATGTATGCATAAAATTTTGTTGAGACCCCTACTTCCTTTTTCTATGCGCCCTGAGGTCTATTGAGACCATGCTACATGGGTCAAACGCCTACAAAGCAGGAAGTGCTTTTCAAAGAAGTGGCAAAAGCTTCAAAACACTTTCTTTCTTTTCAGAGAAAGTAAAGTATCCAGGATTGGGAAAAGAAAAGTGAATATTAAAAACAAGTGGGGATTATAAATTTTTTGTGCTCATTGAATGCAAAGTTCTACAATATAAACTCCTTTAAGTTATCCCCTCCTACCTTTAATTATCCTCACTAGTTTTCTCAGAACATTAGAGCAGTTCCCCTCAGCATTATTGTCTTCCCCTTTTCAGCTTCTTGGAACAACCAGGGGAGTAGAAGGTGTGCATCACATGTCTTTTTCTTATTTTGCAAGTGTTTATAGCCTTCAACAAACTTGAATATCTGCAAGTTAAGCAGTACTATTTATATTAGGGGTGCACAACTTGCTGCCCGCAATCTACCGCTATACGGCAATGCAGGAAACTCCTGATTTTTCAGAAAAAAAAAATAAAGTGAAAAACATTTTTTTAATGTCAAATGTAATATAATTGTTCTGGGTTTAGTGTTTTATCCCACCACTGAAAAATTAATAAAATAATGCAGTAACTCTTGTCATTTTGAAACATTTTAATAATTGCTCTCATTTTTCAAAGCTAAATGAGTTTTTTAAAAGAAATTAAACATTTTAATTTCTACATAAACCGGTTTTATGTTTTAAAAATAGTATTTTTAGCTCATTTATTTGCGTTTGTTTGCACATGGAAAACGGTCGTATGTTACCTAAGCAAATTGCTTGTAATTGGCAGCAATTTTTTAGCATCTGCTTTAGGTTTACAATATTTCTTAGTATTTTCTAAACAGCGAACAGCAAAATGCTTGTTGTGGCTAAATACGGTATTATTTTTTCCAAGAGTGTCGATCCCCTTCCCTTAGACTTGTTGACAAAACTTTGTTGAAACAGAAATTTATTGACATTGGTGAACTTCTACTAAGCAAAATAAATCATCTTTTATTTGAAAACTTTATGTGCTAATAATTCAAGTATATGTGCCTCACGTTAATGAAAGCATTTTTTGCATAATATCTCCTCTGTAAAAAATTTTGAAAAAAATGCAAAAAATTACAATAATAACAAAAAATTGAAAAATTTTAAAAACGGAATCTAATTTTTTTGTCATTATGTTCTATTTTCCTTACATTTTTCAATTTTCAAGGCTTTTCCTTCCTCAGCCATTTTGCTTTTCTTATGTACGCTACATATTTATTAACTTAGCTAAATTTATGTGTTGTGTGAAATTAGATGTGAATATATATATATATATGTATATATTTTTGTACTTAGGCTTTGCGCTTGGAAAATCTGTTAATGGAAACACTGCTGCAATTGCTGTAAGATGAATGCCTTTATTTTCTGATTTTGCCATCTAAATTATAATCCTTATTATTATATTAAAAATTTAAGCTGTGTACTTACATATTACATGTTATTCATTAAATTAAAAAGACTAGAGCTTAGAAATTTGTTTTTTTATTATCTAAAAATTTTACTAATGTTTTAGTAAATGTTTTAAAATTTAACTTTGTTATTTATTTATTATTTTTAAAATTGTCTTTAAGTTCTTAAAAAAAGATAAAACATAATAATATTACAGTACATTTATGTAATCTCATATAATGTTATCAGAATTGCGAAGTTATGAACACATATTTAAAAGATTGGTTTTTGTAACCAGTACTTTCATTTATCGTAATCACTTTCATGTATAGTAGAAGTTCATTAGTCCGGCATCCAACAATCCAGAATGTCCGATAGTCCAGCATCGCTCCGGAAAATTGTAAAAATTTTGGTTTTCTCCAAAAGTGTGTCTTTAAAGCAAATAAAAACGCTCGAGAGCTATTCGGAAGTTTTCGGGGTAATTCGGGATCATCCAGAAGCGCTCGGTATTGTTCGGAATCAATGACGAAGCGTCTTCGCCATTGTTTTGTGCGTTGTTGTTTTGTGTCCTTTCACATCGCAGTAAACGTAACTTTTGAAACTGTTTATAAAAAAAGTGATTTTCGTTCTAACTGTACAGTGACCATGTTTTCAAAACCTAAGCCTTCAAGTTCAAAAGGAGAGAAACGAAAACACGTAACACTGACTCTCAATCAGAAACTAGAAATCATCAAACGGCTAGAAAAAGGCGAGAATAGAAATGTTTTGATGAATGAGTTTAATATTGGCTCATCAACTATTTATGACATTAAAAAACAAAAAGATGAACTAATGAAGTTTGCTTCTCAATCGGTAACAACTGAAAAATTGGCTTCTAGACAAATATTAAAAAAAACCAAAACTGGAACAGCTAGATAGTGTATTGTTCAAATGGTTTAGTGCAGTACGTTCTGAAGGAAAGCCGGTAACAGGGACAATGATTGTTGAAAAGGCAAAGAAATTCGGCCAAGATTTAGGATTATTCTGATGGTTGGCTCAGAAACTTTAAGTTTCGGCATAGAATTCGAAGACTTGATGTAACTGGAGAAACATTTTCAGCAAACCAAAACTCTGCAAAAAAATACAAAGACGAGTTTGAGAAAATCGTGGCTGATAATGATTTAACACCTGAACAGATTTACAATGCTGATGAAACAGGGCTATTGTGGCAATGTTTACCAACATCTACACTAGCTGGGGGAGGAGAAAAAGCAGCCAAGGGTTTTAAAAAAAACAAAGACAGATTAACCGTTTTGCTATGTGTTAATGCGTCTGGGAACCACCGAGTGACCCCTTTTGTGATGGGTAAATCTGCAAAACACAGGGCTTTTAAGAATGTTACACACTTGCCTGTCCAATACGATGCTCAATCAAATGCGTGGATGACTGCCGCCCTCTTTAAAGACTGTTTTTTTTTCACCACTTTGTGCCTCAGGTCAAGGAATCCTTCAAAAGCCTTGGTCTACCAGAAGATACTAAAGCCATCCTTCTTTTGGACAATTGCAAAGCCCACCCGCCAGTAGATGAGTTAGTTTCTGGAAATATTGTTGCTACTCTGCTCCCACCTAACGTAACATCTTTGATTCAACCCATGGACCAAGCGGTTATTCAAAATTTTAAATGCTTTTATTGAGGTCTTTTATTTAAGGCCTGTTAAATGCCGACTGTGATGTGACTGAGTTTCAAAAAAAGTTTACAGTAAAAGATGCCGTCTATGCTATTGCACTGTCTTGAAACCAGGTAAAAAATACAACACTCCAAAAATGCTGGAGAAAACTTTGGCCAGCTGCAAACCCTGCATCTGACCTAACTCTACAGACTGATGAGGAAGAAAACCATCAAGACGCTCTGACCAAAGTTTTGGATGTCGTTAGAAGTGCTGACAATCCCTTGAAAAAATCTCTGCCTGAAGATGAAGTAGAGGAGTGGCTTCTAATCAACGAGAATGAGCCTGTTGAGCAAGAACTAACCGATGAGGACATTATCAGCATTGTAGTAAACCCTCAGCCTACTCAAAATCTTGAAGAAAGTGACTCAGAGGCCGAAACGGAAGAAAAGGAAAAAATCAGGTGGGCAGAAGCTGCAGAATCACTAAATAAGTTTATCTCTTTTGCTGAGGCTAGTACTAGCTACAGTGCTTCAGAAATTATTGATTTCCATATCATTAGAAATAAATTTTATACTAAACGCCAAAAGTCAAGAAAACAAAAAGACATTCGTCATTTTTTAAATCTAAGTGAAATATGTTTTACAGTATGTGTACATACATTATATAAAAATGTAAAATAAACTTTGTTGTATGTATTTGCATACTGTATTTGTAGTTTAATTATTAACCTAATTGTTCTTATAATTACCGCCCAATAGACCCGAATTTTCGGTAGTCCGGCACCGAGCCGGTCCCGAATGTGCCAGACTACCAGACTTCTACTGTACCAGTTTCATTTTTCTTTTTTTGATTCATACTCAGTAAGTAAGAATTCAGAACAATAAAAGCAAAGGGAGAATCAATGCCTCTTTTTTCGGTACATGCAGCAATTTTGCGGTTGAGTGTGTAGCAGGTTGAGATCTCTCCCTCTTTTGAGAGGGGTAGGGAGTGAAGGCAGCAGGAAAAGCTTCCATTTTCTGCCCTTATCAGTGAGCAAGATGCTTTAACTGTTGTAAGCTACAGAATTGTTTACTGTCTAGTTGCAGACAAACAAGCCTTTTAGCTGTGGAAAAAAATGCAATGATTTAACTGTTAAGGATAACATTTTTGTTTTGAGCATTTTGATAATTTATCCAAGATGAATCAAAGAAATGCTGCTGCATCAAAAATACCTCAACTATAACTTTGCAAAATGATAAAAATTATGATAAGATTGAAAATAAAGCAAATTTGAACTGTTTATCGAAGACATACTGGCAAAGTTGGAGAAGTCAAATCTACTTTGAAATTCTTTGCCAGTGTTCAGGAAAAAGGGGTGTGCATAAATATGCTCAAATGATCCTTTAGTATAACAGAGAGCAGATCTTGTTTCTAAAATGGGCAGCATATTTTGGAACAGAAAACTAGTTTTTGGACAAAAAGGAAACAATATGACTGAATTCCTGGTAATATTTCACTTAGCTACCTGAAGAACTATAAATGAGGTTTTGCCAAATTGTTTTGGCTTGTATTGCTGAAAATTTTAAGTTATAATCCTTAGAAAGTAGTTCAACTCTGTTACCTTGTGCTCTGAATTCTCAGTATATGTTGCTACAGTGAAACCTCTCTAAAGCGACCACCTCTCGTTCTGCCGAAAAGTGGTCGTTCAGGAAGGTGGTCTCTCAATGGAGGTTACTTGAATATATTCAATAATAACGCTAAATATATCCAGAAGCGTCCAAAATAAATAATAATTAATTAATTAAATAAACAAGACGCGATTTCAAAGATTTTGCGATCAGAAGAGCTTTTTCTTTTGCACCTAAAGCATTATTCACCCAAAAAAACTAAAGTTAATTGTTCTATCGATCCCCTTTCCCTTTTTGCATCTTTCAACTTTTCTGTTAAACTTTCCGTTGTTTAAGCACAAAAAATTATTCCATATTCCTCAAGATTATAAATGCCTTAATCATCGTAACCTGCGAAATGACACCCGCACCCACCAGCCACCACATTCGCATATTCCAGTCCTGGCATAAGCTTTTATGCACGTCATCACTTTCTTCATAAAATGTCTTGAAAACAATATTGTTTCAAGTCAGCTATTGCTTGCTGCAAAATCTGTAATTCCAATGGCTTCCTCAATTTGAGTTCCTTTTTCTTTTATTAGCGTTCGACTATAGGACTTTTGTTTGACCTCACAGCTCCGAACCAATCCATTGAAACTTCATTCACGTAAGAAAAATTTTCTGATCTGGCCTTTTTTTGATTGTGCCCACTCTTTGATGAGCATTTCCTTGTTTTTTAAATTGTCATGGATTTGAGTTTTCCCGCATATAAATTTTTCTGTCGATTTACTTTCGGATTTATCACTTCCATACTCCTTTATCCTATCTTCATAAGTAAAGAATTGCTCTTTTGTTAAATGCCACTTATAAAACGTTGTAAAAATGTTCTTTTATTATCGATTGTTGGTTATTAAAATGTATTCTCTACTGAAAGAAAAGGCCCGCGTTCCCACCGTTCTATCAACAGCGTTGGCTCTGTCAGCGTATCAGCATCAGTTGCTCAGTTCTTAATTGTATACAAAAGTGAAACACCAATAATCAAGGCTCTGAGACCAGGGAGATGTTCTGGGGAATGTGGGTAATTTGAGCAACGCACCCCAGAGTTTGTTGGTGAAAAAACAGGGATATCACTCATCAAGGGGACAATGTGGCAGTCCTGTTTGTTTGGGCTAATGTGTTTGCGCCCAGAAGGAGTTATTCAACGGAACCAAAAGCTAACTTCCTCGAATAATTTCTGGAAAAAATGCGCAACAATTGACATCTGAATTGGAGGGTTACATGTCCCTTTAGGGGAGTAGAAAACGACACAAATTTTTAAAGTACTGTTCTTTACTGATTGTAGAAGTTGAATGAATCAAAGATAATAAAAGTGACTGTTTTTTTCCCTGGAAGAAAATGTGGTCGTTTCGAGAGGGGGACTGTTTAAGTACTTTGTACTTGCTTAATGGAGGTCAAGTTAGCATTAAATTAATGCTGGGAAATTCTGTTCCAGCAAATTTTGGTCATTTAGAGAGGTGGTCGGCTGGAGAGGTTTCACTATATATTTAACTGCAGAATAATTTGCACAAAAAAATTTCTTGTGTACTATGTTAACTTAAAGGGAAATATTTAGTTATATTAAATCAGAAATAATAAATCACTTTAATTGTTTATGTATGAAACAACTGTTTAAATACAACTATAGACAGTTTTATTGTAAGCTTTACAATGCTGTCATTGCATGTATATATGTTGCATGTACAATACATGGTAGAGTCTCCAAGTGCTGTAACAAATTTTTTCAGATATTTATCGTTTTAAATTTTGTCATTTTTGAAAAATGTTAATAATTTTTGAGAATCTCTGTTTAACAAAAACTTTCTCCATAGCCAATTTTTCTACTGGAGCCAAGTAACTTCATCAGAGAGAGCCCCATTGTATATATATATATGAAGGGTCTGTTAGGTTTGATATTTTTTTTGTTTGGCAACCAGCAGTATGCAAATAATTTACAGTGTTATACCATTTTGATTTTCAGTATTGGCAACAGTTTTTTGTTAAAAATGTTCATGTGCTCTGGTTTCTCTTCAACATGTTGTGCTAACCTTTCGCCAGATGTGTGGTTTAAACGTTTTTTCCATTTATGTGTTTGTGCCTTAAATTTACGTTAGTTAATTTTGTTACTTTTATTTTGCAACGTTCAATTCTAAGTCAGAATAAATTTTATTTTATTTGAGAAAACTGCCTATCTCTGCTAAATACAACCAACAGGGTCCACTGGAAAAACAACCTAAATCACATACTACTTGATGAACTGTGCTTTATGTTTTATTCATTAATTTTATAACATAAATGTTAATTTCAACTGTACGATCCTACCTTCCCGTAGCACCCAAATTCAAATTTATCATACATAGTTTATATTCCTTTATAATAAAACATAAAATAAAGTTCATCATGTAGTATGTGACTTAGGTCGTTTTTTCAGTGGACCCTTCATACATATATGTGTGTGTGTGTGTATGTGCATGTACATATGTATAATATTATATTTTTCAGGCTAGAAACAAGGCAGGGAAAATGTTAAGATACATTTATCGGGATAATACTTCAGGTAAAACATTTATAATGTATCTATAATTTATTTAAAATGTTTTGTAGTACTTCTTTTCAAAAATTTCATGCTTGAAGTAGAAAATATGCATTAGAAAGAATGAATGATAACTTTCCATGCATAAATGAAATCAGGAGTTTTATGTTTCTTTTGTTCAAAATTTAATATAAAGATTGAAAAATATGTTCAGCTAATCTGTCGTCCTATGCAAGAAAGCAGTGTCTCCAATTTTTGACATTTTTGGTTCGTCTCTTTAATTAGATCCTTTCCTTAGTGGAACATCATTTGTATGAGGCCGTAAGAACTACCGAAAAATACTGTATAAACGATAGTGTGGTACAGTCAATTTATCCTGGCTAAATCCGAGAATTGGGACCACATTAAAATATTGTATAAATGTGAACTTCAGATAAACAATGCTACACTGTGCTTATAATAAGTTACCTTACAAAGCTAGAAGACTATAAATGATCATGCATTGGTCTGGTAGATCATAAAAATTATAATAACTCAACTTGTCATTGAATATTCTTGAGTCAAAAACAGTAAGAACTTTGTACTATCAAAACTAACATTTGTGGACATACTATTTTCAGACTGCAGATTTTGTCTACCGATTTTCAGAAGTGAAATTTCGTAGCATTTTCGAGACTTCTTCTGGACCGTTCAGTGATACATCAGATATTGGTTAGTACCAGATATCAGGTGTGACGTATATTTATCCGGCTCTGATGATTGAAACGTGTAAATTCTATACATATTTTTTAACATCCCACAGCTTTTACATGTGTAGTTAGTTTGTTATTCACATATTTTCTTATTTTCTAAACATTTTAATTAAAAAATCAAATTTGATATACTGGTTAACCGGGTATTTTGTGCAGTGGACAAATCAGATTCCAGATATTTAAAAGCCTGTCAGATACTGGATATCCAATGTCTTTGAGAGGAGGGGGGGGGGGCTGTCTTATTGGACGGAAATTTCTCATGATCTGTTTGTGATTTTCGTGACCAATTTTCAAATTTGTGACTTTTTCAGAACTTTCATCACCAGTAGACACCCTGTAGTGTCCTTTTTTTCTTAGGATAGCTTCGCATTAAATAAATTCTGAATTTTCTACTTTTTTGTAATAAAACATGAGTTTATTTTTATAGTTTTTTGATTATGAACAAGTCAAAATTTGTACACTATTGCATTTCAAAATCTCAAATTTTACATACATTTGTACTCATTTGATACACATAAACATGGCTTTCATGCTTCTATGAATCTTACTATGTTTCCTTTCCATATTATTTATTTTTAAGCTTAAAAGGAATTTATTTTACGTATTTTTTATTTGATTTCTATGTAATAATTTTTATTTTTATGTTTTAATCCCTTATAGTGCAAATATTTTATTAAAAAATCTAGCCTTTTTATTGTCTTGTTATTAAAAGCATAACTTTTCACCAATCTTTGACATTTGTGATTGTCCAAGTGTATATTTAAATTTTTTTGGTTTTTCTCTTTTTAGCAATAGAGTATAAGGATACTTTGTTAAAAAATATGTACGTTATTTTAAAATAAAAGAAATTTTTCTCTCATATCGCAGCTTGTTTTCATTTCCTGCATGCTTAAAAATTGGACTGTATTGTTCTTCAAACTAAAATTTTTTTTTTCATGCAAATGTACTCATAAAAAGTGCCTAAAAAAAGTGCTTATGGAGTGTTTTACAAGTGGTTCTTTCTAATTTCTATAGTATTCAACTAAATAATTTTAGAAATTTTCTCGTTTTCATCTTAATTTTCTAAAATTACGTATTTATATGCATTGTTACAGTTTGGATTTAATGTTTCTAGCTTTCTTCACTAAATTGCAAAATTTAAATAACTAAAACTCTTTCAATGTTACATAACATTTTAACTGATGAAACGAATGTAATTTGGAAAATTTAAAGCTTGTTTTGGCAAAAAAGTTAGATTTTAGATCTTACTTACTATTAATACTAAGTAAATATAGACTTTATGAACTTTTCTAAGAAATAACCAAGTAAGGGAAAGCAGTTTGAAAAAAATAAAACATTTATTAAAATATTTATATGTTTTTAGTAAGATGCTTACTTTTGATATATCAAGACTTCTATAGTTACTTGGATTAAACATTTAAAAAAAAAATATCTAACATATTTAAATCTTTCCTAGTAACCATAAATGTTTTAGAAAATTTGAAGATGTATATAAAGTATTACTGTTGTTACTGATATTCTACTACAATTCCACTTAATTACTTGTATCATTTCATTAATCTTGTCCAGCATAAATTGGATCTACATTCTTCTTAAATTCAGTTTTTTAAATTTCTTTCTGACTACATTTTTAAATGTATTTTGTATATCATTTGTATATCATTCTACAGAAAAGTATATAACTTTTTGTCATAAATTTCATTGCAGTGCTACATGACTTTTGCTGTGAATACGGCCCAGTAAAAATTTTTGTGAAGAAACGTCCTGAAGGTAATTTTAGTGTAGATAAGGACCTCTGAGTATCTGAATCATAGGTTCCCAAATTTTTTCATCTTGTGGACCTATTGTCATTTCTTTCTGTTTTTTGTTTAAAATGATCCCCTTCCTAGGGGATCATTTTAAAAGAAGTCAACTACTGGCAACATTTATATTTGAATAAGTTCCAAAACAAAGGGTAAAGTTTCTTTTTTTCAAGGAGTTCTAAAACAGTTAAAGAGCTAGCCTGAAATGTCTCGTGAAAGCTAAGATATGTAAGTTAAAACAAATGATAAGAATTATTTTTTCTATCATGTAAAGTTTTACTTTTATACATCAGTATTTAATTGCTAAAGCCTTGCTTTTAACATTAAAAATGCAAGATTTTACTAGTTATAAGCACAAAGAGAATGGGTACCTACTTGCACAATGTGGGAAATATATTTTTAGAATTATGTAGTTAGTAAATTTAGATGCTTTCTAGCCGTGTGGGAAATGATGGCCTGATTAAAATGTAATCAATGTGGGCGTACATTACAAAAGGCATCCTTTTGGGAGCTGCATTTCTGGGCAGCAGAAGTTCTAAACAAAATTAAACGGCGTTGAGGTGGCGATTGCTTAAAAACCAGATCATCATGGCGCTGTACAACTTTTTTTTTCAGTGAGCAATCAAATGCCCCCTTGTGGGTGCTGATTCTGGCCTGTAACCAATTTGTCAATTCTGAACTGGAATGCATAGCATTAGGAGGCAACTATATGCAATGGCCATTTTCAGATAAAATGAAAAAACATTAACAAATTACACAAATTATAACTAACCTAAGAACTATGTCCTTAACCTATAAGCACAGAAAAACATAACTAATCTAACTACAATTTAATTACAAAAGCAAGCAAGTAACTTAAAAACAGTTAATTTACAATATGTACCTGAACTGAAACAAAGCAGCAAATGAATAAATCAAAAACAAGTCTGTATTTCTCAATTGAGATTGATATTTTTAAAGACAAAAGAGTGAAGAAAAAAGGAACAAATAGCTCCTCAACTAGGATCAGTTCATGCAAAAATTGCTTGGAAAGTCATGCTTCGTAAGAAAATCTTAACTGCGTGATTTAGAAAACTTAATGCTTACCATAAAGTGCCATCTAGTGGTAGAGCATGAGAACCAAATTCTTACTGCTTAACCGCACTGGAACCATGCATTTTTCCTATGGGATAAAAAGTCATATGGAAATCCTATGTGCTATTCCAGACTATTTAATCCATCTCTGCCAAATTTCATACAGATCGGTTTAGCCGTTCTGGCATGATTGAGTAACAAACATACATCCAAACTTTTGTATTAAAGTTAAGATTATATAAATAAGTGACATTGGAAAAGTTTCTTTTAGGTGCTTCATGTCTAAAACTTGGTTATAACTTACTTAAAAGAGATCCAGTCTCATAGCCCCCTATTTTCAATTCATGCACCCCCCACTCTGATTTTTTTCTTTCATTGAGGTCCTTTGTAAGTTACAGTACACTTCTGAGGGTCCATATAGACCACCTTGGTAACTACTGATCTAGTAAAAATAAGCTAATACATAGTTTAAAAAAAGGATAATTAGTTATTTACAAATATGCTGAATAGAAAAGCAAAAAACGAGGAAAAAAAAAAGAAGTGCATAGGGGCTCTTTTAAGTCTGGAAACATATTTCACTATAAGTGAAGTAAAATCTAATTAATATTTTTATTCATAAAGTTTATTATTTTTCAAAAATGTTACTTGTTTTTATTTCTCATACTTACATGATTTCACTGAACTGGATGCAATTATTTTCATAAAACAAAATAGTTATAGCTTTTCAGGGAAGAAACTAACTAATTATTTGAAAATGCTTTTGACATTTCTTTCTCTATTCATTAGAAAATGTGCAAGGGCTCTTTTTTTTCAGTATTAGAAGTCATGAGAGATTACATTTTCTGTACACATTTAAAACATTGGGAATATGTTTGCTCTTGTTGTGGATAAAATATGGTGGATTTGCTCTTGTCTCTCTATTGTGGATAAAGTACAGAAAACAATTCTGTAATTGGTTCTGAATTGTATTCATTTGCCATGTTATTTATAGTTCTTTTAGTATGTTAATGGAAATATATAAGAATTTAAAAGCAAATTTAACAAAATATTTCATTTTTTCCCTATGCAATTTCTTTCTTCATAAGTTTTTATATTCATAGATCATATTAATTGATTGAATTTTAATCATTTTATATTTTAACCTCTTCAGGATAATGACAATGTATACATAATCATGTGGTTCTCCATTCAAGGCCCACAGTATCACAGATGCTGTCAGCCTTTCTGAGCTCTGAGGCCCACATAAACTTGCATATTACAATCTCAAAGCGAAACATTTTATTTGAATTTTTAAATTGCACTAGATGGCTGTTGAAGTGTATATTTTTCTATAAGGGTTCTACAGAGTGTTGACCTTCAATATGAGCTTTCACTTGTGTATATATGTGTGTGTGTGTTTATTTATTGGGGAGGGATGGAACTGTGAAACAAGTGCACATGTTAGATTAGATTTGATTAAATTCTTTCAACCAAAAGGGATATGTGTAAATTGATGAACAAATCAGATTGGGAAATTTAAAAAAAATATTTTCAAGCTTAAGCAGCAGTGTATTCAAGTAAAACAATAAACATGCAAGAAATTAAAGTAGGAGCTCAAGACGAATGGACATCAAAACCTCAGAATATTTGGGAAACAACTACCACTTCCTGACATTTATGTTATATTTTCTTATAGTGAATTTCCCCATATTCATCTATATTTTGAACACTCGTGTACAAGTTTATATAGTTATTTTCCTTCATATCTTTTTTTTATTAAAGTAAAAGGATTCTCTTTAACATTCACAATTACGTTTTATAAATATCAATTATATTATGGTATACTCAGATACTATTAATGATAGTAAACTATAAATTTCAGCACATTTAATTGGGGCAATTAGTTAATGCCAGTTTTAAAATGAAATTAGGCTTAGCAAGGAAAATTGCTCAGTTCCGTGCACATGTACTCCCTTGGAGCGGCCTGGGCATTTCTTTTTTGTTTTGCCAGTCCTTAATGGGTTAAGGGTTTATAAATATTCCATAATATTGAATATAGAATGTATTTATTCATGATGCATTATTTTGTTTAGGTTTTGGTTTAGTTTGCCATCGTGTAATAAGAGCTATTTGTGAAGTAGTTGGCATTAAAGATTTGCATGCTAAAGTTGATGGCCCAAGTGATAGTTACTTAAGCATTACTCGAGCCTTTTTCATTGGATTAATGCAACAGGTAAATCATCAGAAGTTTCTTAATAATATTTTGAGTATAATAGACTAGAGATGCAAAATTCTCAATAATAATCTTTTGGAGAATATTCTGGAGATGAAAGCAATGAATCTTCAGATGGTGAAGACAATTAAATCTAAACATTCACAGGGTTCCCACCAAGTCACTTTTTTCACCTAAAATCACTTCTTTGTTCATTGGTCACTTAAAGTCACTTTTTGTAGCAACTAGTCACCTAAAATCACTTTTTTGGGGGGCATCTCATAAAGTGCTAAATAACCACCAAACTTTTCCTATAAACATCAGGGAAAATGCAAATAAAATAGTTTCCTTCTACAAAGCTATTTTCTGAAGCAAATAAAAAGTTAAAACAGGGCATTAGAAATCAAGATTTTACAGAAATACAGCTTGCTCGGGCAATAATAGAGGGTGCTAAATCTGTAAAAGCTGATGAAATCAAGCACAGAGCAAAGAGGCACATGAAATTGGAAAAAAATTACACAAGAGAAAATCTTCTGTAATCACAACTTTTTTTAAAAAGAAATCTAAGACTGATAAATTGAAACTTTTACAGAGTGCTGCCATTTATATACCAGGGGCGTCAGTTCTCTAAATTTTTGAAGCATTCTTCTCTGAAATTTTTATATTAACATTTAAAAATTTTGAGCATTCCTACTGTATTGATTTTCTTTTCTGATTTTCTTTTTGTTTTTTAAGGTATATTCTATCTTATCATTTTCAGTTTCACCTTTGAACAATTTGCAAGTTAAAAACTTTTTGCTATAGGATAAGTAAGAACTTAAAGTATACTTTTCAAGTATTTTACTTTTGGTATCTGTACTTTCTAAATCAGGTTTGAACAAAGGATTATAATCAAAATCATTTCTTGTACAGAATGCGTTTAATTTAGCGATTTCCTTGCTTGATTTAACTGTGCATTGACCCTTTTCCTGTTTTTCATACTTATAAGTGATTTTATTTGTTTTTTTAGTTGTCAATCTAAAGATTTTTTATTTTTTACTTGCTCTAACATATGTAATTTGGCATTAATATATAAATAATATTCAAATTAACTTTATTTCTGTAGTAATCCCAATGAAAGCAAATTTTGAAATATTAAACTTTTTTTTTTCTCTTTTGGAGCCTTGCGCCAGCATGCATTTGAAGTGTTTATTTCTGGTGTTTAAATTTTGGCATCAAAGAATATTCTGAATTAATTTTTTTAATAAAGGATTATAATATTCCTTGTATATACATACCTTTAATTTATATATAATGTTTCAAATATTTAGCACATGCTCCTCTGATATTCTAAATGTTTTTATTAGCAATAATTAATTTTTTTTTGGTTTTATCATTATTAAAAATAAAGTTGATTCTGTAAATTGTTAGCATAATCGGTCACCCCTGGCATATATATGTATGGCTGCTTTCTTTCTGTGTCTCATTAAAAACCATTGGTTTTTTAAAAATGATTTTTTGTTTGAGATGATAGTGATATTTATTTATGGAAGTTTAGTTAAGGATTGAACTTTCTGCTGCTTTTAGCCTACTTTCCCAAAAAATAAATAAAGTGTGAAAGAAGGCTCAATGTATTGTAAAAATATCATTAAAAATAAAAAAAAGTCAAAGAAGTAATTAAATAAGGAATTAAAAATGAAAAATTTGAAAGTAGGGTTTGAGATGGGGAAAATGTGCGTCTGTCGGTCCCCCCCCCCCCCCCCCAGTTGCTTTTTGAGGAAATTAACCGATTCAAAAGGTCTTGGCGAGGATATCTCATTTCCATATTTTAATTTTTCATTTGAAAAAATTTTCGTTTAATTTTGAACAGTTCAAAAAATCTTAACATTAGCGCCTATGGGCAAAAATAAAGCACATTACGTAAATACTGGGCATGCATGTGATCCTAGTTCGTATGGGCAAGCTTATTGGAAAAAGCTCTCGGTGTGAAATATTTTTTTAGATTTGAACAATTTTTGTTCATTTATGAACAATTCAAAAAAATTAACTTTAGCGCCTACAGGGAAATTTCAATCCTATATAAATCCCGACCTAGCTGACGTATTCACTTGGAACAAACTTTATCGGAAAGATGTTAGGTCGAAGAACACGTACAGATACGAAGTTCAACCTGAACTAAACGAACCTATTTTTTTGATGAAATTTGTTGACTGGGATTTTTAAGGATATTTCTCAAGGAATGAATGAATCAATGAATAACTGAATGAGTGAAAGAATGAATGAGTAAATAAAGGAATGAGGGCAAAATAAATAAGTGTACAAATTCATGAACGATTAATTAATTAATGAGTGAATGAATATGTATTGACCGTTGAAAACGGTACATTTAAAGTAATCAAAAACTAAAGCTAAATGAGAATTTAGAGTGAGAGAGATTGCAAGAGTATAGATCTGTATTTGGAATGTGCGAAAGTAGGCTCGTATAGTTCTAGATGGAACTTTTGCATGTGAAGAAAATAAATGTAATGGTATATTTTTCTATGCTTAAACACCTATAAACCTTTTTTCTACATATGTTTTAGTGGTAATGCAAAGCTTATTCTCATTTGGTCATTTTTTTAAAAATTGATCACTTTTTTTTTCTTAAATGGTCACTTTTTTCACTTTTTTTGTATCATATTCTTGGTGGGAACCCTGCATTCATTTATTTCACTAAACGTTATGTAAAAAAAAAGAACGTAGCTTCTTTGTTAATCAAATGTGTAAAAAAAGTATTCAAGAATTTTTATGCCGCTGATGTATTCCTTTTGAGCAAAGCAGACCAAAACTGTTTAAATAGAAGTAATTGAATAACAAAGTTATTATCTCTTTGGCCCTTTTTAACCCAAATTAATATTTTACTTTCATTAACTAAAACTTAAGGGCTAAAAGAAATAACTACATTAAAATCTGAAAAACAATAACAAATAAACAGTAAAATTATTCAATTTAGCATCATCAAATAACTTTTAATTTCCTGATCCATGTCATTTTTATTTCAATATTGAATTGTTTGATTCTTGGTATCATCATTTCAGAATAATATTAAAAGAGTTTTAAAAATGTTTAGTTTTTGCCAATTGCATTTTTTATTTCTTTATAGAAAAGCCTGAAGCAGCTTGCGGAGGAGAAAGGTCTTCACCTTGTAGAAATGCGAAACGAAATGGATAATTTTCCAATTGTTAGGGCATCTCCTGCAAAATGTCGCACTGAAGAAGAGATTGGATCAACAGAACTTCTAGATTATACCCTTCATTGCCTTAACAATAAAGTAGAAACTGAGCGAAAAAAATATCAACCATTTTATATCAATTATCCAAGTTATATTAAAGAAATGAAAGACAGAGAAAAGCTTAGAAATTTTAAAGGTGTAAAACTTAATCTTATTGCAAAATATGGTTCTTTAAAAGGCTTTTTAAATGTTAGAGAAGAAGAAAAAGCTAAACAAGAGATAAAGGAAACAGTAGAACAGGAGTAAAAGAATTTTCTTTTGCATTAGTTTGTTTGTTATAAAATACATTGTGTTATTTTCTTCCAATAAACTTACTGAAACTTCCTCTGTATTTATTACTTTAAATTATGTATAATTTGGATATAATTATATTTTTCATCATACAACTCATTTTTCATTCTGTAACAATAACCTAAAAATATTTATTAGCAATCGTGGATCAATTTTCTGAGGATTCTGAAAGAAAGAAAAATCTACAAATTTAGCAGATTATGAACATTAATTCTGCTAACCACTAGAATATGAGGTATATAGTAATTAAAAATAATAATAATATCCATCGCAATGTTTCAATTCTTTTCAGATGAAGCGTTTTTAAATATGAAGCAATCATTTTTTTGTTACAAGTTAAATTTTTATTTAATGCAATATATCAATTTTCAATTTGATAAATTGCAACTTATATTTAAAAACAGTTGTTCATAATTTCAGCCCTAATTTTCACTGAAAATTGTTCTAAGAAAATACTTCATAGTATATCTATTCTCCATTATCATATTAAAGCTCTTTTCCAAGTATGTAATTCTTAAGATTCTTATCTTAGTTAAATTTCATTAAATAAATTAGTGAAAATCAGTTTTTTAAAAATCCATAAGCTCATTTTTATATCTTTTACTGTACAGTTCTGTTTTGTAATTTGGAGTAAAAGAAAATAAAAAAAATCATATTCATCCATGCTTTTTTCTTATAAAGATGTTATAATAGTTCCTTACACCAGTACCTTAACTAAGTCAACAGTTTTGTTTTAAGATTTACTTAAAGATGTACTACAATTATTATATCTTAATTAATGTATATTTGCTAAATGTGAATCATGTCAAAGAACATGATAATATGCCATGTTGTCATAAAAGTCAAGTAAAAATAATTGACTTCATAAATAAAACAAACTAGTGTAAAACCTGGTTAGATCCAATTATATCTCGCTTAGTTTTATGAACCCCCTTATCTTTTAATTTACTTAACTTTGTTTTAAAAACTAATTTTTGAGTTTTTATAAGAATAATTTTAATTTTGAGATTTAAAAAAATATATTATCAAAGTAAATGAAACTTGAGTGAAACAAGGTTACTATTTATAATGATGCCGTTTCTTTTTAATTAGGTAGAAGTACTTCTTATGTGATTTGGCCTATGGTTGATTCTACTGTTTTATCCATTTATGGACATAAATCCTGTGTAATTTACGATTTAAGATATTGTTTTGTTAATTAACTTCAGTAATATCTGTAAATTTTCTAAATTATATTGCTATTTATTATCCTTATTATTTTGTCAACTAAGTATGATACTCAATGAAGATGTTATCCTATCACATGAGTTTTAATAGTTCAAATAATGAATTAAATTATTATAAATGTTACTTCAGTATTGATGCACAGATGTGCCAACTCTTTTGCATTGTGCTGGAGACTCCCTAATTTGGGTTTCTTCTCCCGCCCTCCTGAATCGATCCAAAATCTCCCGAATTGGAACTGATCCGGCACTGAATTTTAAATTACTGCATTACCCCCTGAAATTTCCTTTTCTTGCAAAACCAACTCCCCACCATGCACGAGGCGGCACGGCAGTGAACAGATCAGTGGCGGGGGCGGCTGCCGATGAACTTTAATGCCGTGTTCCTAATGAACACGTTACATTAGGAGAGGAAAAATCGCCGCGAAAATATTTTGAAATTAAAACCCCCCCATTTTGAGTGAAATATAAGAATATTTTAGTACAATAAAAGAAGAATCAATAATTCCATGACAACTCTGAGCCCTTATTAATATTCAGGGATCATTGTGTTCCGGTTGTACACCGGAATTCCAGTATTTTATCCCATTTTAATACCGGAAATAAGTTGCATTTTAATACTGGAAATTTTGAAAATCGGTATTTTCATAATTTCGAAAATCAGCTAAAATTACTGAAATTCGGCGAATTTTTTTTTCCGCTATTGTTTTTAATTTACTCCAAATTTCCGACAATAATGCCAGTAGTTATTACTGTTGATTATTATAGCTCTATTAAAATGCAATCCTGAAGTTATTCTACTTATAGAAAATCTTTTATTTTCCTTCTTTGCATTTGATGCTTTCATTTCAAAAAAATGCAATCTTTTTGCATCTGCTGTTAGAATTTTAATTTTTCCACTATTGATGTTTATTAAGCTTTGTTAAAAGGCAAATTGAATAAATTCCTTTTTATTTTCTGCAAAATTTTGTTTTGAAATTTTTGAAACGAAATTCTGTGCTTGTTAGGAGTGAGCTCTCACATGTCAAAAAGTTAAATGCTGAATTCAGGTTTATTTTTATTTTTGTGTCATTTCCTTAAGCTTTTGTAATGCATATATACGCTACCAAATCATACTATTTGCAAAATTATTTATTTAATAAGCAGCAAATAATAACAAAATGTTTTATAACTTTGTTTAAATTTTGAATTTTCACAAAAATATTTTAAAATCACAAAAGTAATGGACCTTGTTTAAGAAAAAAGCTGGATCAACACCTGCACATCTTTATTAATAAGAATGTTAAATCTTAGAATCTGTTATCATTGTATAGATTAGGAGATTTGCTTATTACAGCCCATTAAATTCTTTTCCATATTTAATAGCATACAATACACAATTTTCATTAATTTCAAAATACTGAGTTTTAACAGCATAAGTCTTCTTTTATTTCCAAAATTACCTAACTCAGATTTGGGAATTTGGTTCCTGCTATTATAAAAGATAGAGGGATTTTTGGACTGTATTAAGGGTTAAGAAATATATAACAGCTGTTCATAAAAGTAATGAAAATGACAAGCCTGCCCCCCCCCCTTAAATTCTTAAAAAGTTCAGGCATCTTTTCATGAACTTACTTAAAATCACTCCTAAATATATTTTGAACTGTATTACGCTGCTTTATCTGTATTTGAAATTTAAATTAGTTAAGTATATTAACAACAATTGCAATGAAAAATTTAAAATCTTAATTTTTCATTGTCCTCCTGAATTCTCCTGAATTCTTGATCAGAAACCTCCTGCATTTCAATTCTAACAGGTTGGCACATCTGGTGCATTTCAAAAATGAAAAAGTCTAAAAGAGTCATAAAGGGAAAAAAAAAAAAAAAAAAACATCAAAGATTCCCATGGAAAGTTTAATAGGGGGTGTGGCTAGAATTTAATTCTAATATATTGTATCCATACTTTGAAAATTATCTTTAACAATTTAATAGGAATTTAAAGCTTAATGACATATGGCTAAGATATTTTCCATTAAATGAAAATAAAAAAGGCAATAAACTCATTTTTCAAGTCATTCATCTAAAAACTATTGTATATTGATATTAAAAATTTACAAGTTGCACAAACAAGATAATCAAGTTGCATTCTGCCTTGCTCTGAATGGATTCAACTGGTCCCTTGTATGAACATTTTTAAACACTCATTTTGGACCTACAGAACCTCTTTTCTGTATCTGCAGTTCCTGGGGCTCATGAGGGTCAGGGAGTTTTTCTCGTGTGGGTTTCACTCCCCATATGTCTCTTGCATATTCCGTGATCGTCCTGTCACTGGAGAAATAGCCTGCTGATGCTATATTCTTGATTGCCATTGTTGTCCATTTATTTCCATCCTAAAAAAGAAAGTAATGTATTTTTAAAATTTCATTTTCGAATATAATTACACAAATTCGTTTTTTTACATAAATAATAATTGAGCCCTGACTGGTACTTTAAATATCTTAATCTCCATAAAGGTGGGAGCTTCAATAGTTTTCAAATTCTCTTATTCAGTCATACTATTTCCTATTAGGAATTTAGAATGCATATTTCAGAAAGATCCCTAATTCCAGATGCAAAAAATTCAAATCCTGGCTTCTGTGAACATTTCTAGTACAAATGTTATATCATCCCATGTGCAAAAGTGAAATAATATAAAAAAAACTAGAATTTTAATTTTCTTCAGTTTTTTTTCTTTTTTGCGGCGCTAGGATTACAATATCAACACTGCAGCTGCTGCTATTTTGTTTTCAAGGAATTCTTTAGCAGGCAAAGGGGAGATGGTGCCAGTCCATCCTCCTCTCATCTTGCCTTTACATTCGATTAGCACGACTTTTTGGATAAGATCAAAGCAGAATGCGATTTTTCTTGAATATCATGCACAATTAATGTCTGTCAGTTTCTTTAATTTTTTTTCTTCATTTAGCAAATACAAGGGGGGGGGGGGAGGTCAAATTGAATTGTAAATGTTTTACTGCTAAAGTTTTCTATTGCTCAACTTTTACTTTCTAATCATTTTGTGAACTTTTGTTAGCACTAAATCTACCCAGGGATCAATGTTATTCTGATAAATCATTCCTAAAAATAAGCATTTTTTCGATATTTTTATTTTTGTGTACAGGTTTACTTGTCTTATACATTTTTGTCGTTTAGGCTTTTTTTGTTAAATACAGATTTAAATGATTAGCTTTATTTTTGTCTTAACCTCGTAGGTGATATCATATTTTCATGAGAAAATGGTGAAATTTTTTACAACTGTTTTAACAAAGGCTGTGTACAAATTTATCAGTGAGTGGCGAAAGTATCTTGGTGGACACAGACGCGAGGGAGGAATGGAGTTTTGAAAATAATTCTTCAAAACAACATGAACAAATACAACGACTGCAACAGTCTTTTGCGTTTGCTGCTTTAGTTTGTCTTATTTTAAAAATAACTACAGCGTATCGATATAACATCGTATATTGGACATGAGTTTTTCAGGGGTATAAGAGATGAAAATTCGGCAATTCTAAAAATTGAAATATCGTTGACTTTGATATTACACGACTACCAATACTATTCCTTTTTATTTACTGATATATGCTAACAATACTATGTTTATTGCTTTGTTGTTTTCTTGGACTAAATAGTATTTATTTATTCTTTAAAGCTACAGGGCAAAGTTTATGAACAAAGGAAATTTGATAATGTTACTATTTTAAAAATTAATTAATCTATTATTTTTAAACTGTTGAAATTCATTTTATGTTATTCAAACACAACTTTGTTAGGTGTGAAGCATTCATTCCTATTTCTATACTCTTATAATTTGCACATGAAAAACTGTCATTGGAGATTTTAGAGTTGACGCAGTTTTGTCTCAATCCTTTTACAGCCAGATTGTGATTTTAATTAAAATTTTTTATCTGGTGAACAATATAAATCAGGATGAACAAGGATGTGCTATTATTATTATTATTTTTTTTGTAGAAATGTTATAATTTTAAATAAAAAAAAAACGCATTCATATTTTAACATTTTTTTTACAAAATGAATTTTAATGACTATCTATGAACTTACTAGCTAACTAGACATGTAGATCCCCTGCTACAATTATACCAACTCATTGTTTTTAATACTAAATGAGGAGCTCAAAATTTTGCGCATTTCAGCTAACTTAACATGCTTCAAAGTATGTATTATTACATTATTGTTATCATTATTATTACTTTGCTTAAAATTAAGTTTTTTTGAATTCACTGAAATTTCCCTATCAAGTTCTTTTACTCCAGACCTTATGTATATGCTTCTGCTTTACACGTGTGTAATTAGTTAGTTAGCAATATACTAAATGCAGCAGAATAACCCCTCTAAATAAGAGATAGGGGAAAGTTGGGCAAAACGGGATATCATTCTTGTTTCTAGTTACTGCGGGAAATCTGTTGAAGAAAGCCATACAATATTTTTTTTATAACTATAACATTTATTGAAGCACCCAACAAACGTATTTTAAACTAATTTTAATGACTGAAATAGTAAAAAAAAATATTTACCAAACTCTTACAAATCCCGTTTTAGCATACCTGGGTTGGACAAAACGGGATAGTGATAATCATGTTTAATATTTTGCTTAAAACTAACTGAAAAGCATAATTAACTTACAAAAAACTGTAAAGCAAAATTTCCGCTAGAAAGAACAATGTCTTAAGTAATCAGAGACTTAAAATAAGAGTTTTTTATATTATTATTTACAAAATGGGAAAGAAGAACTTTCATTTAGGTCTATAGCTGAACAGAAGTCGCATAAAAATGTGTCGTCCTCTTCTTCGGCAACTGTTTAACTGCAGTGCGATTAAACTTTTTTGCTCGGGCCATACTCGTGGGTTCTGGATTTCGGAGGCTGAGTTCCTTATGTCTGCCAAGAACTGAATACAACCAACACTTTCCAGCCATTTTTTTCTGTGTTAAAATTATGCTTAATATTGTTTCTCTCGGCTAACTCAAATGCTAGCATTCGAATGTCCGTTAGAGTTATACGAAATAACCTCTCTTTTAGAGCCAAAACATACTCAACAAATGCTCTTTCGTGTTCAGCATTGAATACTGTCTTATATCTGCCCAACTTTTTCACTGCTTCCATTTCAATGTATTTGTACGAGCTTTTCTTAACTTTTTTTTCAAGCGTAGCTTTTCGAACTCCATATAAGTCGGCTGCTTTTTTGAATGAAACCCATAGTTCCATCTAGTACAGCGCGAAAAGTCTCAGCCATGCTTGTCTCACTTCAGCTGTTTCTGGTTGAAGTTCTTTGATACTTAGGTGACATTTTATTTTCTGTCAAGAAAATTGCTAAGTTTTATTAAAAAAAAATTTCAAATCTTAGCAGAGTATACATTGCAATTAGTTCTAAAGAAAGATGTGAAATCTTAGAATCGAAAATAATTTAATTCCTCAATAACAAACGTTAAAGAACAAATTTTACATTACTATATAAAGAAACTAAATTTTTCAGAAAGATATATAGCTAATATAATTAAGCTGTTCATAAGGCTTAGGTCTACATTCATATATATGTCTATTTAAAAAAGTAATAAGCCAACAAATACATTGGTGGATAAAACGGGACATAAAAAACCTATCCCGTTTTATCCAACTCATAAGTGTCCCGTTTTGTCAAACTCCGACACTTTTCAAAACAAACATGGCTGCTGCCTAAACGTGAAAGTAAAATTAGATAGATTCCACATGAGAATATTCCTTAATACATGCTTAATCAAATGTAATACTCAGCGGAATTGTTTTCCCATATATGTATTCAGTATATTGTAGACAACAACGCACGTAAATCTAGAAAGTAGCAAGAAAACAGAATAAAAAAATTCTAAGAGCTACAACTTTCCATCAACTAATACTCTAGAGCAGGGGTCTCCAAACTACGGCCCGAGGGCCACATCCGGCCCGCGGACAGATTTTGTCCGGCCCGCGGAGAGCTAGCATACTTGAAAGAAAACTCCTTCTAGAGAACATATTTATTTTTTATAGCAAATTAAATTAAGTTTACTGAAGTAATCTATTTTTATGTTGAATAATTATTAATATGACATCTACATTGATATGGTCATGGGCTAACTACTCATAACATTGTTGTAGGTTATTATTTACTAACTAACAAATTATTGAAATGAATCCAACTAACATTTTATACATTTTAAATGAAAAGATAACTTATAACAAGCATAACGACATATGAAATACTAATGAGATTTATGTAATTGAGATTTTCCACTGACAATAGTTTGTAGTTGTGGACTAATTTTACTTGTACCAATTATTAAAAGAGATTTAAGATGCTCATCAGTTAATTTAGATCTGTAAACATTTTTTGTGTACTTCATTTTGGAAAAGGTCTTCTCACACAAATAAGTAGTACCAAAAACAGAAAACAGCCCACGAGCAAATTTATGCAAATTATCAAATTGTGTCAGTGGAAGACACTTATAAAATTCCAACAAAGATAAGTTTTGATATTTGTTCTTAATTATATCACTGCACTGTAGATCAATCATTTCCATTTGAAGTTCCGGGGCTAGGGTTTCAATGTCAGTATCAAAAGGATTCTGAAAAATCTTAATTTGATTCGCAATGGCATCAAAGTCCGAGAAACGAGTATCAAAATTTATTTTCAAAGCACTCAAAGTTTCGATTGCAAAATCGATAGGAAACTCGGTCTCAGTGGTGTGGCTAAATATTTCACATGTTTTAAAATGTGAAAAACATTTACTTCGTAGTTGTGATTGAAACAGTATCAATTTCTTCCGGAATGATTTGATATTATTGTATAAATCAGGAAGATGCTGGTTTTCTCCTTGCAATCTCAAATTCAGTTCGTTCACATGTTTTGTCAAATCAATATAGAATGCTAACTTCCACAGCCATGCGTTGTTTTGCAATTCAGTAAGAGGGCGATGCTTTTCATTCAAAAAAAATTCGATCACTGCTCGAAGTTCAAAAAAGCGCTGAAGGACTTTCCCACAACTAAGCCAACGTACGGCAGTATGATAAGGTAAGTCATTTTCTCCAATCTCTTTAATAAATTGTACGAATTGTCGGTGATTCAGCCCAAAAGATCTGATAAAATTAACAGTTGATATGACTGGTTTCAGAACTTCAGACATATCCAAACATTTTCCGCACAAAGACTGTTGATGAATGATACAATGTAAGACTATTGGTTTTGAACCACCGTCATTTTCTACAGCCTTTGACACAAGAGCGACCACTCCTTTATCTTTCCCACTCATGTTTTTGCCTCCATCAGTTGTAATACATTTCAAGTTTTTCCATCGAAGGTTCTTTTGCTTAATGGCCATTTCAACTCCTTTAAAAATATCTGAACCAGTAGTTGTGCCATGAATACTATACATATCAAGAAGTTCTTCATGCACTTCATAGCTTTTATCTACTCCTCGAATATAAATCAACACCTGAGCAGTATCTGACACATCCGTTGACTCATCCAAGGCCAAAGAAAACCACTCAACATGTCCATTTTTGTTGAACAGTTGAGAGGATATATTTTCAGCGATGTCTTCTACCCTTCGAGCCACAGTGTTTGCTGACATACTGACAGTTTTTAATAAATTTACCTTTTCAGGGCACATTTCTTCGGCTACTGCGATTATGCATTCTTTGACCATTTCTCCATCGGTGAATGGTTTTCCACGTTTTGCAATTTCAAGAGCCACACGAAAGCTGGCACGAGTTGCAGCCTCTTGTTCAGTTTTGAGTTTTGTAAATAAAGATTTCTGCGATTTCAATCCGCGCTTCATAGCTTCGAATTTTTCTGTCCGCAAACTTCCTGTATATTTTGAGTAATTTTTAAAATGTTTTGCTTCATAATGACGTTTAATGTTATATTCTTTGAGAACGGCTATGCTTTCATTGCAAATCAAACATAGCGCCTTGTTACTGGACTCAATTACGAAATACTGAATGTTCCACTGATCTTTGAATTTTCTGCATTCACTATCAATTTTTCGCTTCTTTTCCATTCTACTAAATCACACACAAAAGCAACAATTCAAATAAAAATATTGTTACAAAGATGTCTTAAACTTAAACACGCACAAACACGTTTTAAGGAGGTACGCACTATTTTATTTCACAGCAGTGTCATAGGAACTGACTTGTGGTTGCGCCACTAGCCTTCTTATATATTTCACTTACTGCCATCTAGAAGTGAGTGGAAGACACCAGAACTTTATCGAACCAACGAGATTATTCTGTAAGTGCTATTAGCGCCATCTGTTAGGGATAGAAGGTACTACCTATTTCTGCTTGTGTCCACCAGATGTCCTGTCACGTTACTCCTCATGGCTCGCTCGTACTCTACGACTAATCTAGAAATTACAGATAATGACAGGAAAGTTAATAATATGCAGTGTTGCCGTTTTGCGGACTTTAGTTCGATTTGCAGCCTTTTTTAAACGTGGCGTACTTTTTCGGACTTTTTTTTTCATGTAAAAAAATACTCATTCGTTACTTGAGTACTCGTTAGGAACCGAAGTAACGATTACTGAAGAAAAAAGTAATCAATGATTACTTGTGTATTTCATTACTTTTGTAATCAATGATTACTATGGCGATACGATGCGGGTACCCCATTATAACGGATACCCATACGATACAGAAAATACATCAGCTTCCCCGTCGCTAATGGCATCTGGCAAAAAAGTAATCATATTTTACACCACTAGTGGACTGATTCAACTTTTTACCACCGGCAACAATTAATGATAATATGGTTTTGGCCCTTGGAATTTACTGGAGTAATCAATATGGCCCTAAGGCTGGAAAGTTTGGAGACCCCTGCTCTAGAGGCAGGACGAACTGAGACTGATGTAATGACTACTGGAGAACAAGTTTCTGTTGTCGTTCGCGAAATACCAGCACTAGCCTGGGTCCCCAGGCGACGTCTCCCGTTTTGTCCGACTATCCCGTTTTATCCTACTTTCCCCTATATATTTTAAAAAACCCTTTATTCATCTTGTTTTTTACAATTCTTTGCTAACAAAAAGTTTGTTTACATACATTTCATTTGTATATAAACATCGAACTATTTTATTTTCGTTATAGCACTTTCATCATTTTTCTCAAATAACTTTTGCACATGTTATATGGCGATTTTTTAAATGTATAATGTATTTATGAAAAAATTCAGGGTAAAATTGGAGGTGTCATATTTGTAATGATTGTAAGTGCACCAAATATTATTAAAATTGGAAAATTAGAAAACATATTTAGGCTAAATGTTTAAGCATTTAAACAGTAACTTGCTTTGCATTCCTTATATGTAACACCGAACGTGTTGAGACACGATTTTTTTTCGCTTTTTCATGTTATTACGTGGCAAATCATGTGGATGAAAAAATATCCTTTGAATTTTGTAAACATTCAGTCTTAAAGTTAGATGCTGCTGTTTTTATACTGTCCAGTTTGTTTCTTTTTCTTTCAATCAGAAACAGGTATACCACTGTTTAATTTATCTTATAATGAAATTTAAAACGTAGTTACCTGATATGTTTTACTAACTTGTTCTTGACATTTAACATATTCTTCATAATCAGCTAGTGCATAAAATCTGAAATGAAATGCAGGTAATATCATTATGTATGATTAATGTTATTTTTACAAAGTTACTTTTTATTTATTATTTATTATTATTTTTTTTTTTTTTGACTATAAAATTATGTAAACATTCCTCTTACCTCCATAAGTTCAATATTGCACTTAGTAATAGTGTTTTATACATAAAGCAAAAATAAAATATTATCACCCTTTACCCCAATACAACCCTATGGCCGAAAGTACAAGTAATTCCAGATTCGTACAGATAGTGTTATCTTTAAATTTGACTCTAAATAAAATCCTACAGTTAAGTCTTGTCCTTTTTCAGGGCTTCTCTCGTCGACGCAAGCACTACTTGCAGAGATCAACCCATGAGTTACTCTCGGGTTAATAATTCAGCGATTAAATCGATCTATTATACTGTTGAGTGTTGAAGGAGATGTACTAGATTCTCTCGAAGTTATTTTTATGGTCATCAGTGACCCTTTATAATTTTTTATTGACAATTTTTGTATCTGGGATATTAAACAAAATATGAGGAAATATGAGGCAGTGAGAAGCAAAAGGATGTGAGTGACCAAAATACGATTCTGAGAAAATTTCGTTCAAAGTTTGGATCGTAGGGAACTATTAATGTTATTTTTTTTCTAAATCACGTTAGTACGGAGCACCTGTTAGAGCTGTCACTAACATCTCTTGCCACAATATAGAATGGTGCTTCCTCTATCATTTGCACTAGTTTTCAAATTTTAAATTTCGTCACTAACATCCCTTTGCTTCTAGGTGCCTCATACACATAATACTAAGTAAAACAAAATATTTGAAAAATATGGATTGTAATTGTTAACTTATACTATCGCACTATTTCGGATAAATGCATTTATTTATATTTCAATTTTATAATGTAGTGAACTGAATCAAGGCCATAGCCAGAAATTTTTTCATGGGTGGGCCTGACTTTGAAACACTTAGGTTAAAAAAAGTTTCAGAGAGGAATAAATGCTACATTGTGAATAATTTCGGGATTTCGGGGGGCGGGCCCTTGGGCCCCCCTCTGGATACGACCTTGAACTGATTATGATGTGAAGTTGAGGAATGTTTGTGGGCTGAGAATGGATTAGTCACCTACATTTTCTTTATTTTAAATGTAATTTAATTGTAATGTATCATTTATGCATATTTCTATTACTCCTTGGGAGTATCTTGAGTAAAAAAAATATTCATTAAGTAATCAAAATGAATGATTTCATAAAAGATAACCTAAAATTCAAAGTTTTAAGAAAATAATTCTCACTTCGATTTTTTTTCAGGGAATGACACATAGCCGCGAAAAATAGTTGGATATGAATGCGAAATGGAGTTTTTGTTCAAAACAAGGAATGTAGGATGCTAATTGAAATCGATTAAAAATTAGGATGTATGTGAAAAAACGTTTTTAGGAAAAAGTTGAGTAGCTTACACCTTGATTTTGCCCGTAAAAGTATTTTAGAAATTCTTACCTGTCATATTTCAGAATGATATCAACAAGATCTTTGAATTGATCTGCGTTGTTCTCTGGACTGAAATAACCACATCTTATTTGATCTATGCATCGCCTAAGTTCGGGATTTCTTTCATAATATTCCATTGCATTATAACTAAAATAAAATGATGCGAAAGCTTAGAATATTTTAAATCTTACATAAGATCTCTAGTTATTCAGATTGTACTAACAGTAATTAATTTAATATTTTACTAATACTAATAGTTAAGTAATATCAATAAATCATCAAAAGGTCTTATTTTTGCCCTGAAGTTTTACATGTTTAAGAAAGCTTTTCATTATACTCCTTAATTTATGATTGCTTATTGAGTTGAGTTGTATTTTAAAGTTGGATATGTACAATTAAAATACCGTCAAATTTCCTTTAAAGAAAATTCTGGATTGCCCTCTCATATAAGGTATTTACATATAAACAGGGCCCGACTTACAAATTTTGGGGCCCAGGGCACAGAAAAAATGGGCCCCCTAAGTTGCTCGAACTGAAAAATTGGGTCATTCAGAACGACCCCTTATTATTTTAAAAATTAAAAAAAAAAAAAAAAAAAAACAGCAAAGACATGTTTTTTCAAAAAATGACAACAAATATTATATGAGTTGAATTTAGATGTATTCCTATATATCCGATTCACCAAATAATCGTGTCTATATAATCAAGACTTGATGATGTCACTTTCCACCAATGAACGCTTGCAAAGGTAAGTAAGGGATTGTTCAGAACAAATTTCTCCTTCACAAAAAAAAAATAAAATATAATAATAAACGTTTTATTGAATTTTTAAAAGATTTCTTTGCGAATTTAAACTATTTGGGGCCCCCAAAAATTAGGGGTCCCTGGGCACGTGCCCGAGTGCCCTGTGTGAAATCAGGCCCGCCTCTCATATAAGGTAAATAAGCGGGTAGGCCCGCTCATTTTCTTGATATATCTACTCGATGATCAATAACCAAAGATGACTGCATAGAAAAGAGTGTAAGTTATCTTGTTCATTAAACAAATACTTCGTAGTTTCGTATTGCAATAGCTACTCAATGACAGACCATTGAAAATATTAGTTTTGGACTTCTAATATGATGCATAGTAAAGAAAAGAAAAAAATTATGTTTTGTAACAAAAGTACAGTTTAACCCCGTTTTTCATCCTAGTATTTTTTGTAGTCTTTATCTCGAGTTGAACGAAGGCATAACGTTAATATACTCTATCAGCTTAAAAATGTTACAATGCATTAAAAACTTCAAAGTTCAAGTCGTCAGGGTCTCGTAGTGGTAAAGCGCAGGCCTCGTACGCCCAAGTTCGCAGGATCAAACCTAGCCCAAGTCGTTGGATTTTCAAGATGCAGAAAATCGACAGCGCCTATGTCGTATGATTATGCGGCTTGTTAAAGCTCCCTCGAGTGCCCGTTTGGCGTGGATACTCTAGGCTAAATTAAAAATTCCTTGTGCTATTTGCATCAATTAGAGCGCAGGTGCCGCCAGCTAGGGCGAAACTGAGCGTCAAAAACTTGTGGCGATGGTACCACACTCATTGTGGTGCCGCTGAAAAAGCTGGTACGCACTCTGGGGAACGCACAAGGTCTGCAATTGGCGGAGGCTGATTCAGCAGCTCCATAAGAAGAAAAAAAACTTATTTATCCAAATGAAATTAAATTACCTAAAAACGTTCCTCATCCTTTCATTTCTCTCCCGACCCTTTCTTGTTGTAACATGTTTTAAAAACAATTTGGCATACATTAAACACTGCCCTGACTGGGGCTTTTGAGAAACTATCAAAGCAACAACAACAAAATTATTGCAAGGCTTCCACCTCAGCAAACTCCAAAAATAATGATGGGGATAGGATTAAAAAAAAAGAAAACTCAAAAAGCTTTTCTTTTTTTCCGAAAAGAATCAACAAACCGTAATAGTTTTGGGATAAAGCAAACGTAGACAGAATTTCATTGAAAGGCACATTACCCTCTTTGCTCAAGAGTTTTCACATCGTCTACTGTCATGCCGAATATGAAAATATTTTCAGGTCCCATCTCTTCTCTCATTTCAATATTGGCTCCATCTAAGGTTCCAATCGTTAGAGCACCGTTCAGCTTCAAAAATTAAGAGAAATAGATGTTAGAAAAGAAATATAGTATAAGAATATCTCATTGATTGCTCAATTATAGATGTGCAGTTTGTAGACAGAGTGCGTTTGTTGCGATTCAAACATATAAGAAAAGGTAACAGTAATGAACATATTGAGATTTTTTCAAAGCCTTCGCATTTATCCGTCATTACCAACTGAAGTGAGCTTGCGAATTGCAGATATTCGGAAGTTTCCAGTATAATTCCTAACCAACGCTATGTACAGCTCATTCAAGTTTTATGCGGCATTTTGCACAGATCGAATGGATACTGTAAGATAATTTTAAAATTGCGTTTTGAGCAATATAAAATGGCACTGCCACGGTTTCACCGATTGCTATATCCACTAAAGTGAAAATTGAAAAAAAAATGAAATTCCTCTTATACTAATATATTTCGTGCACTCTGTAGGCAGTATGGTTGGTGTAAACTGTTTAATTTATTCCAAAAAAGAAAAGTTTTTAAATAACGAAAAATGACTTGAATTGAACCGAAGAAAATTTAATTTAGTAAAATGAGGGCAGCGATAAGACGAAACCTGGTTTAAAAATTTCAATCATGTGTGAATGCTCGTCGGAAAGTTCTTATCATAAACCTTAAATTATCTAAACTGAGAGATTGCATTCAATAAAAAGAAAAATAAAATATAGTATACAAATGCAAAAGTGACGACCAGCGAAATAGGCTCTGGGCTCAGCTGGGGTGGTATTATTCAATTTAGCAATCCCCAATGAAGATTAGATTGTTAAAATGTCTAGAGAAAAAGACGCGAACGTCAGATTGACATGCTTCCTTCATTCTATGTACTTATTAGAAACTTTGGCTCTTGTCCTAATTTAAAATTTAGCCTTACATAAAAATATGTAATAAAATAATCAATCATTGTTGCAGGTGTGATTATTTGTATACATTTATTTGCACTACAATTAAAGAATTTATAGCTTTAGCTTTCAATTTTGATAGTTTTGTGCACGTTGCGAATGTGCCATCAATGTCACAACCACAACATTTAGTACTTTTAAGCACACATTTTTAAAAAAAAATAAAACATTTTCTCTGTGGGGTTAGTTACATTCTAAAATATAAAAATTAAAATCTAAAGTTTTAAAGTTATTTAATTGTATTGCAAATATATACGTTAAAATGTCACAACCGCAAAAATGGAAATTGAGCAAAAAAGCAGAAACAGGTTAAGCTGAACTAAAAATCGCTTAGTTTCTTGAAGTGATAATTGAAGTAAGATGGGGGGGGGGGGGGGTATTCAGAGTGGTTCAGAATCAATTAACTACATAATATCAAGTTAACTGGTTACATAAACTGAATTCTAATTACCATGAATTTCATGTTGCCCGTTCCAGAAGCTTCAGTTCCGGCTAGCGATATTTGCTCGCTAAGATCAGTAGCTGGTATAACTTTTTCAGCCAGAGAGACTCTGTAATTTTCCAAATATACCACTTTCAGCTTTTGGCCCACAATTGGATCGTTGTTTACTATCTGGCCAACGCAACAAATAAGTTTTATGATCTGTTTTGCTGTGTGATACCCTGGTGCAGCCTAAAAATAACATTGCGTTATCTTAATTTTACTGTCATGCTAAAAATACGGTAACAAATATTTTCCTATTGCTATAGTCTGTGTAATTAAAATAGGCGCGTCAAGGTCGCGTTTCCTGCTTCGTTATCATGGCAACTGCGAGAAAAATAACAGCACCAGACTTTTTTTTTTGCACTGCAGTTAAGGCAACTGCATGACTACACCTCCGATTCAAAATATATTAAAATAATTGAGAAAAAGTAATAAGAAACAATTTAGTTTCCATTTATTTATTTTTGATACTGAGTAAATGCAATTAAATTTCTCATAAATTAAATCTAGAATGTTTAGATAAGATTTTAACATTTACAAAATATAAAGTACGATAAATTAGGTATAGAATAGCTTTCTGAAACACATCAAAATATTAGAATAAAACTTAGATTGGTTCAAATTATTAGAATATTTTATCTGACGCAATCTGTTTTTGCCATTGAGAAATAAATTTGATTTGAATCCGTCTGTTATTATTATAACTAAAACAAGAAACTTAGCTTTCATGTTCGCCAAACTAACGTGGGGAAAAAGTTTCTAGCTCGGAAACCATGGCGACCAGAAGGGAAAAAGGTAGAGTTGTGTGACCTTGACACGCCGATTTTAATTACACAGACTATAGCATTAATCAAAGTGAAATTTTCTCGGATGAAGATACGGTCCGATCACGGAATTTTGACACGTGGACACTGCCTGCGCATGGCAGAAAAGAACGAATTTGAATCGTTTATTCCGAAAAGGTAACATCTCCGTTTTCAAAAACGAACAGCTCTCAGTATTAATTTATAAATTTTTATGTCATAATAAATCAAGAATTGTTTTAATTTACCAATATTGCAATGCTATTACCTGCTAAAATAAAATGGTAAAAAATCAGACCCGTACAGTTTTTCAACTGCTCATAAGCCTTTTTTTTTCTGTCTCCTGAAAAAATTTTGTTTTTAAGAGTAGTTATTTTTTCGAAATAAACGATTCATTTGAGTTTTAGGGAGCTTCGTTTTGCAGGTGCGTTAGTCAGGATGCGAATCAAAATGTTTGCTTCTCTGTTTGTTGAAAGCAACTAAATTTATGAACTGGCACATAGCATCGGAAGAAATCAAGTATGCTAACCAAACTAGAACGAGAACAGAAACGGCACATTCCTTATATCAGCAGTTCCTCCCTTGAATATGAATTGATTCTTCTTGGCACTCTGCCAGGCAGATCTTTTTGGTTGATGGTAGAACTAGTAATTATTTTGTAAAACTTTGGCTGGAATATGAATCTCAGTAGAAAAAGGATTTTTAAATCGCGAATTAAATCTTCTATTATATGAAAATGTTCAAATATCTTGCTGCGTTTTTTACTACATTTTATGCTTTTCTTACTTGAAAAATACACGTTAAACTTATTGCATTCATATTGTACCTCATCTATCAATCGCTTCTCTTTTACTAAGAAGTAAAAGTTTAAACTGAAGAAGCTGTCTTTTTAACAACCGCAGGCCATCACATTTATTGATTTGTTAAATTATTGTAAAGCTTCCATTTTATTAGTTAAGACTTTGGCTGGAATATGAATCTCAGTAGAAAAAGGATTTTTAAATCGCGAATTAAATCTTCTATTACATGAAAATGTTCAAATATCTTGCTGCGTTTTTTACTACATTTTATGCTTTTCTTACTTGAAAAATACACGTTAAACTTATTGCATTCATATTGTACCTCATCTATCAATCGCTTCTCTTTTACTAAGAAGTAAAAGTTTAAACTGAAGAAGCTGTCTTTTTAACAACCGCAGGCCATCACATTTATTGATTTGTTAAATTATTGTAAAGCTTCCATTTTATTAGTTAAGACTTACCGTATTTTATTAACTATAAGACGCACCTTAATTTTGAAGCAAAAGTTTCTGAAAAATAATATTTGTAAAGTTTATCATTAGCCTACAGAGCTAGACTAAGATGGTTTTTTATAAATTTAAAAACCGAAATGACCGTAAAATTCTCAAAATTTTTTATTCTTCTCTTTGTTAGGAACTTAAAGTCATATATTGCACCTTTTAATATCTGTAATTTGCAAATAATATATATAAATACCAATACAAAAGTTACGACCTCAACTCGGCTGGTCCTAGTCAATTTATCAATCCCCACTACAGATTAAGAGCTTTCTTAAAACTGTTTATCCCATTGCAAATAACAATTGCCCCCGAAGAACTATTCCAAGTGCCTACAACCCTGTGGAAGGAGTCATTTTTCCTAATTTCTAGATTAGTCTGGGAATTGGAGTGTAACAAAGAATATTTACTGAAAAAATTTCTGCATTGGAAGATATTAGCAATAACGTAGCTGAAAGTTCTACTGATCACGGACAATTTTTAAGTAATTTGAAACTTTGAGTTAACATTTTCTTACGCGGTTTTAGAAGTCAGCACAGTGATAACAAATTGTATAATATACTGCTAATTCGCTTAGGATTACCTTCCCTCCAATAATAACTGTGCGAGGAACAAATGGCCCGTTGGGATTGTCTTTGATTCTGTTGTACATAGTAACAATGTGCAAAAGATTCAAAAGCTGGCGTTTGTATTCATGAATTCTCTTCACTTGGACATCAAAAATAGAAGCAGTGTTCAGAGTGATGCCATAATCCTTTTGAATCAGTTGTGACAACTTCATTTTATTTTCCTGAAAGAAAAAAAAATCATCCATAAGAGTACACGTTTTTCATTGTAGTGAAATACGAGATGTGTTAGTTTTCTTTAGAAAGTCTAATCCCAGCCGGCTCTTCGGACAAGACCATTATCAACGGAGGCTCTGGAGTGTTTTTGATCACTCTAAATGGTACCACTCACCATTGCAGTCTTGTTGCCGGAAATACAGCATCTAACTTCACTTGCGAGCTCCAGGCAATAGTGCAAGCTCTGGATATGTATAAAATCCTCCCTGGAGCAGGCAAAAGGCCTGGTCGTTTTTTGTGACTCAAGAGCGATTGGGGGCTCTTGAGTCACAAAAAACGACCAGGCCTTTTTGAAATTGCCAGGCAATTTCAAAAGGAGAGGGAGCGATTCTTTGATCACCAAAATAAAGTCGTCTTTCTTTTGCAGGATATAGTGGTTGCCTCTTCAGTGGTTGCCCGCACATGTAAATTTTGAGGGAAATAAAAGGGCAGACAAACTAACCAAGGAGGCCAGAAATAACAATAATGGAAATAACAAAAAAGTTACCCTATTTGATGCAAGTGCAACGGCGTACTTCAAACTGAGAGAAAAACTGATCCCAACAAACAACCAGGTTTGTAAAATTAACACAAACTGGCTCACCACCAAAACCATTGTAAGACTCAGAACAGGACATCATAGGGGAATAAAGGCAGAAAATGCTACAGAAACTGTGACAACTGTTTGGAGACAAAATTAACGCCGGACCACGGTTTCCTTTGCCCAGCCATAATTGAGAATCTCGGAAAAATTGTCGTTCTGCTACATAAGTAGATTTATACGATAATAACATTAAACACATTGCAAATGCAGTTATTGATGCCCGCGGGCCCTATTTAGTTCTCTTTTACATCTTTTCTCATCGTGGACACGACAAAAAAAAAGAACAGTCTACTAAGATTTTCTACAATTTATCGTGTATAAAATTCCACCACAAATCATGAGCAAAAGAAAAATTCCTCTTTTAACCTGTTCCGACCCCAGAACAAAGCACAAAGAATTTTGACGCAATTTTTTAGTTCTCTGATTTAAACAAGAAGTTCCGTCTAGAACTATACTAGCCTACTTTCCCGTATACACCAAATTCAAATTTATAATCTAGCTATCTCTTTCTCTCTCTTTCTCCTTTAGCTTTAGTTCTTAATGTTTTTAAATATACCTTTTTCAACGGATAACACATATTCATTCACTCATTCATTCTTTCCTTTATTCAGCCATTCATTTATTCATTCATGTGTTTATTCATTCATTTACTCATTCATGTGTTTTTTCATTCATTTACTCATTCATGTATTTATTCACTCATTTATTCATTCATACATTCTTTCCCTTCATTCAGAAATAGGCTCGTTAGATCTGGATGAACTTTCTATTTGTACATGTTCTACGTTATATGAGCTTTCCGATAAAGTTTGTTCCAAGAAAATCGGTCCGTTAGATCAGGATTTATATAGGATTGAAATTTCCCCGTCAGCACTATGTTAATTTTTTGAACTGTTCCAAAATGAACAAAAACTGTTCAAATTAATATTTCACGCTAAGAGCTTCCTCCAGTAAGCTTGTTCATTGGAACATGGATCTTGTACCCAGAGTTTCCATCATTTGCTTCATTTTCGCCCATAAGCACTAATGTTAAATTTTTTTGAACTGTTCAAAATTGAACGAAAAATTGTTCAAATCAAAAAGTAAAATATGAAAATGAGATGTCCTCCCCGAGATCTTTCGAATGCAAAAAGAGTTTTTCGAATGGGACAATTCGTTCAAAAGTTATTAGGGGGGGGGGGGGGCAAACCGACAGACAGACCGACCGACAGACACACATTTTCCCCAGCTCAAAACCCTACTTTCAAATTTTCTATTTTTCAATCTTTATTTAATTGCTTCACTTTTTGTGACTTTTCTTTACTTTTAACGATATTTTTACGGTACATTAAGCCTTCTTTCATGCTTTATTATTATTATTTTTACTTTTACGGAAAGTAGGCTAAAAATGATTACAAAACAAAATAACTAAAAACAAAAATTCTAATTTTAATTAATGATTAGTTCAAATAATAATTAATGCCCAATTTCCATGTTTAAAACGAAGTAAACTATCTGTTGATTAATTTCAAAAACAATTGGGTGTTTTATCTTTTAAATTGCACAAACAGTAGTTAATAAACAGTATTTTAAAATGTACCCAACTGGGTACATTTGAAATGAAGAGGGTAAAATATATCCTCTCTGTTTTTTTTTACGACACTCATATCGCGTTTATGTTACTTCAGTGTCATGTAAAGAAGGATGAATGGTCATTATCTCAATGAAATAAAAGACAATAATAGTAATTTCTATTTATATTATTTTTTTGTGTACTTATAAATAATTATTGAAAAGGTACATGGGCTAATTCTGTGAATTACGCAATTGAAAATAAATACACAATTGCTTGATTATGTAGCCATGATTCTTGTAGTCATTTTAATGTCTTTTGTGTGTTATACCTTCTTATTCATGATACATGAACAAGAATTGACACTGAGTAAAATGAAAGTAAATTTTGAAGTTTCAAAACAAAATCTTGTAGTCATTTTAATGTCTTTTGTGTGTTATATCTTCTTATTCATGATACATGAACAAGATTTGACACTGAGTAAAATGAAAGTAAATTTTGAAGTTTCAAAACAAAATCTTGTAGTCATTTTAATATCTTTTGTGTGTTATATCTTCTTATTCATGATACATGAACAAGAATTGACACTGAGTAAAATGAAAGTAAATTTTGAAGTTTTTAAACAAAATCTTGTAGTCATTTTAATGTCTTTTGTGTGTTATATCTTCTTATTCATGATACATGAACAAGAATTGACACTGAGTAAAATGAAAGTAAATTTTGAAGTTTCAAAACAAAATCTTGTAGTCATTTTAATGTCTTTTGTGTGTTATATCTTCTTATTCATGATACATGAACAAGATTTGACACTGAGTAAAATGAAAGTAAATTTTGAAGTTTCAAAACAAAATCTTGTAGTCATTTTAATATATTTTGTGTGTTATATCTTCTTATTCATGATACATGAACAAGAATTGACACTGAGTAAAATGAAAGTAAATTTTGAAGTTTTTAAACAAAATCTTGTAGTCATTTTAATGTCTTTTGTGTGTTATATCTTCTTATTCATGATACATGAACAAGAATTGACACTGAGTAAAATGAAAGCAAATTTTGCAGTTTTTAAACAAAAATATTGATATTTGAAATAGGAGCCTCATATGAGTGTCTTGGTGACGAGACAGTTAAAAACGGTAGAGACTATGCGCTTATTATCGTTCAACTTTTATTTAATTTCAGCGTTCAGGTTTAAATAGTTGTTGCAGAAAATGTAATGATAGAGTTTCTGTTGTACCCAAATTCATGACATAAAAACGTATGAATCATAAAATTGTTTCGGCAATTTTTGTTAATGATGCATATTTTTAATCGGTAAAACTCCAGAGAAGAGTGCCCCGCCAAATTGGCGATAAATGCACCCGACCTGTTTTTCCGTAATTAGCTCTCCTTCTCAAAGTTTGCAACCCTGTATGAATAAAAATCTCCAAAAGCCGCTAGGGTGCACCCGATTCTGGAGTCAACCCTTTTAATCATTAATAAAAATAATCTAAGCAATGCACGTAATGCAAAAGTAGGAGAAATTTGAAATAATAATAATAATAATAATAATAATAATAATATATTTGAAATTTTGAAATACGTTGTAAAGAAAGTCGAAAAAAAAACAACAGTTGTTATGGCTTATACTTACATTTTTAATTTGTTGTATCTTCTGTACAAAGCTTGTTATTTTATAAAATGGCATTATTTTCTTCAACTGATCCAGTTGAGTAATCCATTCATCTCCAATTTTCTGTCGAACACCATTAACATGTTTTAATAAATGGTGTTTTAATTAATTTAAATTAGAAAAAATATTTAGTCACACACAATAGTATTGAAATACATTTGTTATTTCTTTTCAAAGGAAAAGTATTTATTATTTGCTTAATTTTATTGGAAAGCAATATTTTTCCTTATCTTAACCAAAACATTTTCATCATTTAATAACTGAAATATATTTGGTATACATGCAGACTAAGAAACTGAAATTCTTTTTATATATATAGAAATATATAACGAATGTTTAGATTGATGAAAAATACCACCTTTATATATCTACAACATTCCCAATTTTATAACTGCTCACTCTCCTATCTGAGTGAGTTTCTGCTTCAAAAATTAATAAATAAATAACAATTTATAAATAAATAAGTTAAATTAATTTGAGGAACTGATAGTTTGAAGACACTATGTGTGGAGGGTTTAAAACGTGATTTAAGGAACCGAAATGTGTTACCGAAGATAAAAATAAATAAATAATTAATTAAAAACAAATGAATGAATAAGTGAAATCTACATTTTAAAAAAGTTCCCTTTTTTAAAGACAATATACATGCTTGTGTAATAATCTATGCAAAATTATGCACGTAAAATTTCATGATCAATACTGGAATTAGTTTCACTGCATTAATACTAACTCGACGGAAAAACTGTATTTAGAGTGTTTTGTCAAACATGAAAATCAAGCAAACGTATGCTATTTTGGTAATGCATTTTGGTCTTATGTTTTTATCATAAAGCTGCCAACACGAAACTCTTCAAACAGTAGAACGTTACGAAGTTTTAAATAAATGAAGAAAATATATGTTTCAATATTTGATTTTCCTTTACAGGAAATGCTCTCCTAGTCTACGCTTCTTTGAGATTATATGTGAAGCCGAAACGAATCTGTTTTACTTACAGTCATTAAATTTAGCCCACAAAAAGTCTCAAAGGCAGGACTTTGAATCTTGAATTGTAAAATTTGGACTTAAATATTTTTTGTTTATATTATTTAAAAAAATCGACACGGGATGTACGGGATCATAATTATGTAAGGATTCATAAATGATGTCACACTATTTTTCAATATATTTGACCCCCTCCCCTCTCTGTCAGTCACACTTCAACATACCCTTTCCCCCTTGTCATACATCATGCTTTATTACATAAGCATACGCTTGCAGTTCGGAAACGAAGCATTACGTTATAGATCCTATTTATAACTTTATTTTTGAACTTTTAATGACATTGTGAGCATAAAAACCACAATGATTATGTGTGTAATCTTAATTTGTATAAAACGAAATTAAGATTTACGACAAAAAATATATTTAGCAAAATGTATTAATTGTTCGAATTCTGTAAAAGTTACCGGCATTATTTTGTCTTAAAAATGTGAATGCCCAATAAGATTTTCTTTAAAATTTAAACTTCTCACTAGAAGTTAATTTAGAACTGAATCAGCATCGTTGTTTTCAATACAAAATGAAATTAACGAGAATACGAAATAATTTTAAAATAAATAAATAAATTTAAAAAATATGTAAAAATACTTAATTTTCTGATTTTAAATGTTTTTATCTTAAACAACATGTGGTGATGTCACCCTTCTTGCTATCCCTCTCCTCCCCTTATCAAACTGTCACAATTTCTCGAACGGCCCCTTGAAGCTTGACATCATTTGTAAACGATTCCTGTTGTTTGAACACAACTAATTTTTTCGTGAAATATATCTCAATGTTTTCGAATATTTTTGAGATAAATTGTCCCAAAACTCGTTGCTGTTTTCAGAAATTGCATTCTTACCTCAGCAATGGCATCTGCTAGCTCGGGATTACACTGAACCAGCCAGCGTCGAGGAGTAATTCCATTTGTTTTATTTTGAAATTTCTGCGGCTCCATTTCAAAAAAATCTTTAAACCTGTTTGAACGACGAGAAAAAAATAAAAATACGACAGCTGTATTCACAATGATTAATGACTATTAAACATCATGTAATAAATTAATTTCAGTTTATGGCCGAAAAATCATGAGCATCAAACCAAATTTTAGTAGAATTGCTTTGCAAAATCTCTTGATGTCGATACTTACACCGTAGTTTTCAGAATATTGGAGTGCAGTTTGGCAACACCGTTAACAGCATGTGAACCAACTATAGCTAAGTGAGCCATGTTGATGCATTTCACTGGCTCTTCTTCAACCAAAGACATTCGCCGAAGTTTGTCGAGATCACCAGGATACTTTTCGGAAACTTTCTGGGCAAAAAAGAAAATACGTGATCAGTTTGCGTGGCAGCATTTTGTTTTGAAATGTAACAAGATAAGAAATTAAATGTTCTAAAATAAGTGGCACAGCTTACTTTTAGATGTTGTGCATTAATATCATAAATTATTTCCAAATGTCTCGGTAATATGCTTTCTAACGTAGATGTTGGCCACCGCTCTAATGCTTCTGGCAAAATTGTGTGATTCGTATAAGCACATGTTTTTACAGTAATGTTCCAAGCCTGTAAATTCAAAACATACAACCTTAATATCATCACAAAAGTGCCTTAATTAACTATTTACCTACTTAAAATTAAGGCTTAACAAGTGCATCGATGACACAAGTTAGGTAGGGTAAAAAAACAACAATAATAACACCTTTCTTAAAAAGGTTAGAAACAATTAACAGAAATTTGTCGTAAAAGTTGTTTTCTCACAACATATTGTTTTTTTAACAAAACTTGAATTCAGCTCAAAGTTTTTATTTGCTTATTCATTTTTTAAATTATGTTTATTATAAAGTATAACAAGTCAAGAAAAGAAAACCTCATGCTTTATTAAATTTTGCATAAATAATAATATATTATGAAATTTATGAATCTCCATCCTGGAGAAATATAAATACTTATCATGTTATCAGTATTTACTTCGATGTAGCAAAATTTCCGCAGAATCATATTTTAAATTTTGGTGCTACTTGAAAGAATAGATCCCAGATTCTTGGCAGAGGCGGCTGATTCTTATGTGCACATGATAACGTGAACCTCCAAGGAAAACCCAGGAATAAATTTATTGAAAAATGAAATAAAATAATATTTTATACATCTCTACAATTTTGTTGGTTTCCAGGATGAATTTCTACCCCCTCTATGCCACCATTTTTATAATACGCCACGTGCATTTGTTAGCGAAAGTAAAGTGAAACCCCGTTAAAACGCGGGTATCGGGGGACATGTCTGGCACCCGCGTTATCTCATAACCGCGATATAGTGAAACTATACCGCGGAACCATATTCACGAAATAATACTCGCTTTTGTTGCATCATTTTTACTTTATCAATTACTCGTAACTTTTCTTCCCCCCCCCCCTATAGTATATTTTTTTCTTTTCTTCTTTGTGGCCACTTTTTTCACTGTAATTGCTGTGCAAGACGCACACATCTCAGCTGCGGAATCAGTCTATCGAGAGATGGGTTATAAATGAGGAGGTACCAATCAAAACCACACCACAAGTTGATTTTCAGCAAAAATTGAGTTAGCAGCTGATTCAAATATTACAGGATGGAGTTCAAATATTTGAAAGATTTCTCTCAACAATATTAATAAGACTAAATCAATCTATTTAAATACATAAATATATTTTTCCATAAAGGGTTATTTGGAAACCCGTTTTTCGTAAATTGCCAAAAATCGTTTAGAATGGACATGTGTGGTTTTGATTGGTACCTCCTCAAATAGGGTTGCAAATTTGTCGCGGAAAAAAAAGCCAGAAATTCGCTTAGTCGTTTCAAAGTTCACCATAATATTGATTTTAAAACCATAAGTGGAGAAGTTGCAGATGTAAAATGGACACAGTAGAGGAATAGAAAACTAAACTTCTAGAATTAATTTTCGGGGGTGGGGGGTGGGGGGGGGGCTCTGGGTACGGCCTTGTCAGTAAGCTATTCCGCTTTTGAAACAACTGGATAATATGTACGCTGCACGGGCATACACAATGCAAAAGCAAACTAAAATTACTCATTTTTTTTAGGTAAATATACCAAAAACTGATGTTTGTTTTTTTATTAGAATTTACTTTTTTGTTTGTTTGTTTATCATAATGTAAAGCTTTTTAAATTAAAAAAAAAATGAGATGTAAGAGTACAGGTCCGACTGTGTTTAGTTTGCCATTGCTCTAGCCGCCAAATCTAAATTCACCACCTCTATCTTGGCAACTGGCATGAATAACCAGGCTAAGTACTCAGTACAGTCGATAAATTCAATACACAAGTGTGTTACTCGTTTTCCCTCTATAATGAATACCCCCATAATCTGAACACTTTTGTTCGGTCCCATGAGTGTTTAGAATAGAGACAGTTCACTGTATAAGCAAGCAATATTGTGGTGTTATTGCTTTCCGTTGCGAGAATTACCATTTTTTTTAAGCCTAAGAGAACTTTTTTTTTTGTTTTGTTTTGTTTTAGTTGCATAGTTTTTCCCAAACTTGTGAAATGTGTTTTGACTTGTACGTTACGTCGTATCTGAATTTTTCATCTTCGAAATTTATTTTGTATACCTCCGTTTGAATGGCCCACGAGCCGTCCTTGGCACTAGGTCTGCAAAGGTTAATGACCAGTACGCAGCCCCATTAGAAAACAAAAACTTTTTATACTTAAATTGCTATGCTGCAAAGTCAGGTCGTAAAGGTTAATATTATCTCCGAAAGAAATTTGTTTTAATTTTATGGAACGATGATTAGTAGTGGAAGGCTTGTTTAGCATTCCGTAAAAAAGGTAAATATAGCTAGGCTTTTCTTACAAGTTGAATTTTTTGTAGCGTGTCGTGGGCCTCCTGAACTTCGTCTTACGGCACCGTTGGTTCTTTTTACGTGAAATATAGAAGTTTTCAATATCAGAGCACACTAATCTTCATCCATATACCTCTCTTGTTTATTGATGAGGTGACTTTATACAATTTGTACAATGAAGTTATTTACACGAGCATAACATGCTTATATCAAAGAATTATATCTTACAAAAGTATTACGCTAGAGCCAGTGCCTCACAGACACTGTTCTCTACGACTTCTCGAGTCCTTCTCTGATCAAAGTTATTCTAAATAAGAAATAATTCCTCTAGAGCCAGCGCCTCACAGACACTGCTCTCTCCAACTCCTCGAGTCCGTCTCTCTCTTCGCCTCTTTCGCATCCATCTTCAACCACTGCGCGAGAGCTAACCTAACCCACGCGACCAGGAAGGATGACTCGAGGGTGGATACGGTCGAGTATGCCAGACACTACACTTTTATTAGGAGTTGAGTCCCTACCTTTTCCCAAGGAAGTCCTTCAATATCCACAAAAATACGCATCAGTTCTGGAATCGCAATGGCTGGGTGAGTATCATTCATCTGAATTGCTACCTTGATTAGAGAAAAGTAGTGTGAATGTCATAAAATCTTCCACATTAAATTGTTTCAGCTGCATTTTAATTTTTAAAAAAAGTAGAAAAAAAATGTGATTATGATGTAGATCACAGTAATAATGAAAATAACAACAACGAAAATAACTACGACAATAACAAAACATCAACAACAATAATAATAAAGATGATGGTGATGATGATTACAGTAATAATAACAGCTTCCAATAAAAAATTGGATAACAACTAAACGACTCCTAATAACCTGCTTTAAACGTTTTTGCATTTCAGAATATTCTTCATTGAAAAGGAAAACGTAATTGTTCGGACAGTTGTTTCCATCTTTTTTTAAAAATATAATTTGAGAATGGAATGCGTATTTCTGTAAGCATTATTAAGAATAATGCATTTTATAATAATTACTTCGTTCATTAATTTATTCGTTAAAATTGCAATTAGGAAAGTCTGACATAATATATGAATTTATTTTGCTCATTGCTGGTTCTGTAAAAATTGACCGCTGAACCGTAATTCTACTTGTTTTTATAGATCAGTAGAGTAAAACAGCGGTTCCCAATCGTTTTTCTTCACGTACCACCATTTTTCTGGCAAATCATTTGCGTACCACTGCTGCATATATAAAATAAAACATCTGAAATTTATTAAATATGTACTTCCAAAACAGCATTAGAAATATCTCTTTATAGTGTAGAATTTTGAAAAATCGAAAAACAATTTTATTTCATATTTCCAAAATTTAGACATTCAAGAATATGCCATTAAAAGGATTTTTCAAAATTCCTATTATTTCATGAATTATAGCCGTTTTAGTGACGTGGCATCGGTTTCGGTCCGACCGCTACAAGTCAACGAAAGACGGTAGGCGTTCTCGAGTCCCTACGGTTGAATATCCTTTATAAAATCTTTGTTTTATAGTATCCCTTTTAAATCTATATTTAATTAAAGGACATAGAAAGTTGTTTCGTTGGAATATTCTCCTTTTAGTTTTATTTTAAGTTAGTTTTAAACCAACCTTCGTACCAACCTTCGCAGTTAGTGTTTTTAATGGAAGTTTTATACCCATATTAAAATCTTAGATGTTATAAGAATCACAATTGGCCCAGAAGCTAACGCTTTTGCAGCGGAACGGGACGAAGCGCGTATCGAGCTCTAGGAACTCCGGACTTCAGAGGCATCAAAGGAGGGTAGAACTGCTCGTCTTCACAAGAGAACATCGGAGAATGAGCATTTTGAAGTAGAGGAAGGTTTTTTATATGGAGCAGGAATCGCCGATTAAAAATATGTAAGTATTCTGTACCATTCTATATAAGTAAAACTGCCGAAAACTTGTCTCAAAACTTTGAACGCGTTTCTCTCGAAACTACTTTTTTCGAGCTGGCGGTAAGGATATCTCGAGTTCTAATGGACCGATTTACTTCAAATTTGAAGAGGGTGTTCTTTATACATCCCTTTATCGTGCTAACCTTTCCCAAAACTGCAACTTTTCATTTAGTATTTTTAAAAAATTCGTAATCGTTAAAAAAATATGCAAAAAAGAAATTTATTTTCAAACAGCCGCCATTTTGTAAATTTTTTAAAAAAAAACTTCCAAGGTTCATACGATAGCGGCATCTATAATAATTAAGAATCCTTCTGTTTTTTATTTTTCAGATCACCAGGAGGGTTGGAATAATGCACGCCAGGACACCCCCTTTTTTTTAATCCCCCACTTTGACAGCTCATAACTTTGTCAATTTTAATTATTTTTTTTGATTAATTTTTGTATGTAATAATAAAACATCAATAAACAAATGATAAAAAATGGATTGTAAAAATATTTTTGTTTCCTTTGTACGACGCTTCAAAAACCGGGCGAAATTAATGCCTTTACACTAGAATACCCCCTTAAGTACAAAATACCAGCACGTAATAAAAATGAAAAAAAAATTTATAATAATAATGAGAAGGTTGCTGCTGCATGGCAGTTACAAGCGAGGTGCTATTTGGTTCAGTAGAAGTTAGTTTTGACCTCAAATTTGGGTATACATTTAATTTGGTTCTATATTTATTTTTAATATATACCATATTTAAAAAAGCAGTTTCACCAAGATAAATGGTTGTAAACGGAATGAAAAACAGCAGTATTTTTTTTTTGACAATAACGGGAATTCGTTCTCAACTTAGAGCCAAAATTCTCCGAACAGAATGTGGTGTCTCTGAACAGAATTGAAAAACTGATAAAGCAGAACTCGTCACCTCGGTGCCTACACCCTACCGCTCAAGTCACTTTCGGTTGACTCATTCAAAGAGTATTTTAGTTATTTTGATTTTATATTTTTTTATGTTTTAATCTTTTTAAATATATTCTCTTTTTTTCTTTCTTTTTTTTGCCTGCTCGCGTACCACCGGGAGAGGCTTGCGTACCACAGTTTGGGAACCGCTGGCTTTAAAGCATATTCAATTTTTTTAAATAATAGAGCTTGACTCTTTTTACAAAAAATGTAAAGATTCTTAGAGCAAAAGACGAGCTTTTGAGCAATCTTTAAAAAAATTTAATGTTCTTTAAGAACGTAAAAATATTTTGTTAAGAATGAAAGCTATCTGATAAATAGTAAGAATTGCACATCTTAGTTTCATATGTAGTAAGAAGACACCTCGTTTTCTCTTAACCTGTTACAATCAGAAGAAAGAGAAATTCGAACTTATCGATCAGAAGAAATTCAAACTTATAAATCCGAACAAGGAGAAATCCAAACTTATCAATTCGAAGAAGGAGAAATTCAGACTTAAGTCAAGTATTCCCTGTTGAACAGGATTGTATTATTTTAAAAAAAAAAAAAAAAAAGAAAGAAAAATGCACTAGTTTGGACATGGACGTTAGTGCTTGGCATCGTTTAATTATAAAGAATTGGGCTTATCTAGGGCTGTCGTGACACGAATGATGATGATGATGATTTACATAAAAATTCTTACTTTCTGTGGAAAATTTTCAAATACAGTCCTCACAGGATCTTTGGATCCGAATTTAGAAGTTTTAAATCTTCGAATAATGTCTTGAAGCGTTGCAGCAACCAGAAAGTATTCTTGCTTCAATCTCAGTTCTTTCCCTTCAAAAAACTGACATAGACAAAAATAAAACCCAACGAAATAAATTAAACATTTGGCTTTTATGTTAAAATTAGGCAAAAATACGCTGCTATTAGAATGATAAACTTACGCTGTCATTAGGATACAAAACACGTGTAATGTTTTCGGCTAAATTCCGATCCAGTACTGCTTGGATATAATCTCCATTATTAACTAAATGGCAAAAAAAAGGAATAAAATATAATAGTAAATAAATTATTAAATTAAATAAATAAACAAATAAACTAAAAATATTGTCATAACGTAAAAATATGATTAATTTTTCCCTTCAGCTAAAATTTCCAATGTATTGCTTGAGCATTCACATCTTTTTAAATTGCCGTGGCAAATCTGCTATCGTTTTCAGAATGCCATTACTACCCTTGTTTATTTCCTGTTTGACTTCCTTGTATGAAGTACAGGAAGTATTGGATTCTCAAAAAAATTCTCAAATTTCAGCCTAAATTTCCATTTTAATCCCCATGAATACATTTTGATTAGTTTTTCCATGATGCACGTCTATACGTATATATGCACATGTACATGGACCACTGAAATATCCATTTTATCCATCCCCGAGTCTATTTCAAAGATTTTTTATGGGACGTCTGTATGTGCGTATATGTACGCATTTATGTATGTACCTCGAATATCTCAAAAACGGATGTTCATAGAAGATTGAAATGTTGTATATAGGAACCGTAGAACGTCTAGATGTGCCCTTCTCTTTTGGTTGCAATCTGATGTTCCAAAAAGGGTCATTTATGCGATTCTGTGTTAATTTCATGCACATTTCCAGTTGTTTTTCGTGTCAAGACATTATTACAAAGTCATCACTCAGACGAATTCCGTAAGTATTTTGACTCCCATTTGGCGACAACTAGCGGCTCCAAAATTTGGCGCCAAAATAGAGAAGCCAAAACTAGTGTCAGTTGGGCAAATTATGCAAAATTTGGCGACTTTCATATCGAGCTCCTATGTTAAAGCATTTACGAGGATTATCTTTATAAGTAAAAAAGAAAGTTTGTGTGTGTGTGTGTGTGTGGGTCGGTCGCCTCCTGTCGAGATGGAAGGTATGAAACTTTAGTTACAGGTATCTTGGGTCAGGTCCTCGTGCACCTAGAAGCGTTTTTCCTAAAATTCGGAATCGTTCTTTTTTTATTCCAATTGTAGGTAAAACTCTTAATTTTGGGATCATCTCATCGAAGAAATGTCCCACGTTTTAGATTTTTGTAGCATATTAATTCCCGTAAAAAACTACACAAGATGATCTTTTTCTGAAGTTCGTAGAATAAATAGAACACGCTCAATAGTCATTTTGAGTAGCTTTCAAATTTTAAAACGAGGCTTACCTCGGAATTTATTCCCCCAATTTGAATATTTTTGCCAAAATAGAGTGCTTTTGTCGCCAAGTAAAATATTTCTGTTAAATTAAAACTAATGAAAATTATTTTTGGATTAGGTCGCATACATATATACTAGGTTGGAAGGCTTCCAATATCGCTGATTTTTGATAAAATTAAAAATTTCGCCAATTGGCGATAATTCCCCTCCCCATGCAGTTAATTGTTCGCAATATATTATTTTGCGCTTCGCAACTTTTCCAAACCGCGGCAAAAATCCTTATTAGTAATATTGTTCTCATTTAATTCATTACGTCATTTACACTATAGGGTCAGGGCGCTTTTGCGTTTGCTTCCATTACTATAGTGCAATTTGGCTTTATTTTAACTTTTTTACTTAGCAGTTTTGGTTGATTCCATATTTTACTCAAGTGATTTATTTAATTTTTGTACTGTCGGTTTGGCGCCATTTGGACGGTAAATAATTATTTCTTTCTATCAACTGAAATTTCACATGTCAGTATTGGTTAAGTACTAAAACATTTTCTAACTGAAATGTGCAAGTTTATTTACCTTTGGAAATAATTCTCTTCTTTTCTTCCTTCCGTTTTTAGCCAAATTCTATAAAAGTGCTATTTTATTGAATTTTTAGAAAATGTTTTGACGATTTTGCAAGCGGGATTTTTAGGAACTGGTGTCCCCATTCTGATGATGGGGATTTTAAGATGAACTGTTGGTAACTTTAGGAAGAGCAACTCTTAAAGGTCTGTAGTCTAATGAGTATTTTTAGTCACTGAAGTCTTTATTCTAATGGAGATTTTTTGGGACTAATGTGCTTATTCTATTAGGGATGCTTAGGAATAGGTCTTTTTACTCAAATAGGGGACTGTAAGGAATGTTTTCTTTATTGTAGCAGAAATATTCAGGGACCATTCCTCTTCATCTGATGGGCATTTTTAAAGAGAATACTGCTCTTAGTTTGATGGGAATTTTTAATCTAGTGTTGTCCATATTATAATTGGTATTTTTGCGGACTCTTGAAGTTATTTTGGAACTATTGGCCTGCTGCACAAGTGTATTTTAGTTACTGTTGCCCTTACAGTGATTTTTATGAACTGTTGTTTTTATTTTAATGTTGATTTTTATGGACTGGTACTTTTAGTCTAATGAAAGGAATTTCTAGAGACTGCTGGCTTTAATGTAATCATGATTTTTAAGGAGTTATACTGTTTAAATGGGACTTTTGAGAACTATTGCCGATATTCTACTGGAACTGTTTTACTAAGTTTTCCTTTTAGTACTTACAACAGAATTTTGGACAGGTGTCACTTCTCCTGGGAATGATGCAATGTTATTTCGCGCAACGGTGGGCATGTCAGCTACTATAAAACTGTCTTTCCTACATCGGTTTTCAACAAGCAAGTGTTTTAAGCACTTAAAATATTTTTCTCTTGATCCTTAAGGGATATTTATATTGCATTTTTGTTAATTTTAAACATTCCGTTTAGTTATTATTCATATTTCAGATTTCATACTCCAATAAAAACAACAACTTTGTTTAGTTCTGAAAGTGGCATTCTATATTTCTCAGCTTTATTAGTACAGGACAGTAAACATGATTCATTGAAAAGTAATTATAATGAATTTAAGAAATGTAAGTTTTGAGGTACGTAAAAGGGACCGTTCATAATTGATGTCAGGCTTTTTTTCAACATTGTTAGAAATTTCATCATGAAATTGCGGTTAAATAGCCGGCAGCAGTCTCTCCATCTAATTAACCGTTAAATTTACGGTTTGGAGCATTTTTGTATCTTTACGGGTTCTAAACCGTTTCCAATCAGCTTGGTTAAAAAGCCGTAAATACAAAAGTTTACGGTTTCATAACCATTTAGTAGCACTTATGATAACATACTGCATTCTATGGTAATTAACTATATGCGTAGAATCTTCGAAGCGTAAAAACCATTCATAGCTATTCTATTGTGGCGGACGACAAAGTGCGAGGACACGGTGGAGCAAGAGGTCTGCCGGAGGCGGGGATAGAACCCCGGACGTTCACGGTGGAAAGCCACAACTTCCATGCTTTGCCAAGAGGTACCTACTGGATGTCCAAGATTTTGAAAAGTTTTTTTTTCTGAGAAAGATAAAAATGCGATATCAAAAAATAATTAAATGGGATATGTTTCCACAACCAATTTTTATGACTATTACTAACTTCATCTTCTCTTCATTTCCCCCCTTCAGATAAAAACTATACAATATTATGCGATGGAATTCTAATCTTCACACTTCTTCGATCCACAACCAAGATGGACGCCCAATTCTTATTGACTACGAGACCTCGGTGGCGCTCGTAAATTACGGTTATTTAAACGTTCTTTAGGAGAAACAGAGAATAAACGGTTTTTCCCACAATCAGTGGTTTGAGTACCATCTTTTTACTGGTTATTCGACTGTTGTAATTAAATATGGTAAAATAACAATCAAATAAATTGTTATATTACTATTTTTTTACGAAATTTTTTAACTGAATATATTTGACCCTATCATCCCCTTTGTCACAAAATGTTACACTTCAACGAACCCCATACCTACCTTTGTCACATGTTACCGTACATTACACAGGTATATGTACTAGGGTGGGCCGAAAAAACCTTTTTTTCGAAATCGCTATTCTAATAGTGCGGAAAGGGTTCTCTCTGGGTTCAATAAACACGGTGTAAAATATTTTTCTGATTGTATAATATCTTCTGCCCCCGCATCGCGGCTCGACCGTCGTACCCGTTGAGATAGGACGTGCTCTATCATCGCTCCGCTTGTTAAGCCTGCAGATCCGGTTATCCGGTTCAATCTGCATCAAGTGTAATATTTTCGGAAAGCTCTTGCCGAGACCTATCCGGGAAGTCCTGGTTGGTTAAGTTATGACCAGGGGTTCGTAACTTGTGTTATTGTTAATTTCTGAATGTTTCGATTCCAACTTTAACATTGCGTTTACAATTATTATACCATCGCCTCGCTTGTCAAGTCTGCAGATCCGGTAATCCGGTTCAATCCGCATCAAGTGTAATATTTTTGGAAAGCCCTTGTCGAGATCTACCAGGGGAATCCTGGTTGGTTAAGTTATGAACAGGGGTTCGTAATATATGTTATTGTTAGTTTGTGAATGTTTCGATTCCAACTTTAACATTGTGTTTACATTTATTATAACATTGTGAAATTTTGTCAAGCTGTAATTATTTTTGAGTTTTAGATAGAAATTGGTATCATATATTGAATGATAGAGTTATTTTTTGTGTTTCGAAATATGTATTGCATATTAACGGATGGTTGTTAGTTGTTAAGAGGTGTTTTTTTTTTTTTTGAAAATTGTAATTGTTTTATTATTGTAGTTTTGGGACACCTCGGGTAGGCGGTGCTTTCGAGTCATCTATAGTTTGCCAGTGAAAAGTATTACTATGGGGTACTTTGGTGCCCTCTGAGAGGACTCAATAATTTCAAAATCATTTAAGCATTTAAGTGTGACCCAGCATTGTAATCAGCAGGAGATGTCAGTTTTTTTTTTTTTGATGAATTAATTACAGTTGAAGATATTTGCTTAATTAGTTAAAGTTAATTAATTATTTTTAATTTGGTTTTAGAGGGGGTTGTGAGTACTTTTTGTACTCGCATTAAAGTAAGGATTAAGAATTTTAAATTTTGTGGGTTCTAAATTAATTAGGTTAAGAATGAGAAGCCTAACTGGTGTTAAAATTATGAGTTGTGACGTCACTGAAAATTAAATTTAGGATTTACCCCATGTTGTAGGTACTTATTTTAATCAGGGTAAAATCTCCTACCAGTACAGTGCCGTCAGTTTTTGGATAACTTGACTAGTTCTCCTGATGTTTGGGTTTTTGTGGAATTTTTTTTTTTTTTTGAAATAATGTAAAAAGGCAAAAAGTAGGACATTTGGTGAATTTTGAGTAGCGGGCCATTAGGGCCCATAAATTATTTGTTCATTTTGTTTTAAATATTTATTTACTGTGTTCCCGAGCAAACATGAGTGCGAAAAAGTCGAAGAACGGTAGGAACACTCATAAAATTGTTTTAAACAGGATAACTTCTACTCCGCAGACTCTCGCGGGAAAACTTCTCGTACGTAGAGACTCTCCCTCTCCCACTGCGCTAAATACTTTTACTTCTCAGTCCCATCCGTCAAATGTGGACTTGATTTCAAGTAGTGGGGAGTCCAACGTCAAAACTGTTGGCCCGCTAAAACGCTTCTTTCATAGCTCCAGTCAGCCTGCCCTGGACTACGTGTCCGTAGTCAACACAACAGAGGAGATCTTTGGGTTCCTAAGAACACTCGTTGAATCTAAAGATCCTAATCAGCGCGTTTTTTTTTAAGTCGGGGATGAGGAGCGAGTTAATCAAGGTGTTGGATATCCTGCAGGATAAATTTTCTCGCACGTCGTCTTCACCCCACTCTGCTAACACTCAGGCTCCAGTTTTAAGGGCCTCCAGCCAAGATCAGAGTACTCAGATGGAGGCGGGGGACTCCCCTCATCTTCCTCCGAGAGTCACCTGCGATGTTGGTGTCCAGGCCGACTCCCTGGAACGGGATTTCCCACCTCTCGTCGGCACAGGCCGGGTTTCCCAAGAGTTGGTCCAGGAAACGGAGTTGAAGCATGGTAACCGTCTCCCCGCTGTTCCTACATTTGCTCAAGCTTTGCGCAGTGAAAGCACAGTACTAATTTACCCTCGCAAGGATACACCAAACGTAACCTCCGGGGATCTCAAAAAGGTACTCAAACATAATTACGACCCAACGCGGGACGGTATTAAGGTTTCTAGAGTTCGCTATGTGGGAAAGGGAGGTCTGGCCGTGGACGTCCCCTCGGTTGAGGATTCAGTCTCTCTCAGAGCCCACCTGGAAGATCATCCCAAGTTGGGGGCCATGATCCGCACCAGGGTGGCAAGGAAAAAATTGCCTTGTATCATTGTCCATAATGTCGACCCGAATGTACAATGGTCGACTGTAGTCACTGCCTTTGAGACCCAATTTGGCATGGTAGAGGAGAAGGACTTCAGTTTCAAATTTAAACTGAGTGGCAAGGCCTCAAATGTCAGCCTGGTGATTGAATGTTCCCCTCCCGCCTTTCATAAAATTATGTCCTCTCCGCGTGTGAACTTCCTTTGGGATGTTCACACGGTCAAGGAGTTCATGGGAGTCCGTCGCTGCTACAAGTGCCAAATGTTCGGGCACACAGCGGCGAACTGCACAGAAAAAACTCACTATTGCGCATTCTGTACCGAATCTCACCACGGCCAAAAATGCAAGCCCGAGTCTCCAATCTGTACTAATTGTTTGACTCATAATTCCAAATATGGTTCTAACTTCCCTGTGGATCACCCCTCCTTTGCCTCTACGTGTATTTGTTATCAGCAACTTGTTAATACTTTGAAACGTAATACCAATTATGGCTAATAATATGGATATAATCGATTTAAATTCTGTTGATTCTTTTGTTTTGCGTTCATCCTCTGACAATATATGTAATGTAAATTTGTGTATATCCGATTTGAATTTTTGAATTTTTCACTAAATATTAAAAAAAAATTGCATATTTTAAGGAAATTTTGTGGGAGTATTTTTAAAACTTCTAGTCAATTATTTTTTTCCCCCTCAAACTGAAAAAAAAAACGATGTTTCTAAACATAATTTTGCTAAAAAAGTGATTCGAACGGATAGCTTAATAATATCAATTGTTTTGCTCTGAGAACTAACTATAAGTCTGCAGAAGTGTTGCACACACTGCCTGGAGGTCTGACCCCCTAGCACCCTTGATTTTGTTTCGATTGATAACAATCCTATGTATAGTACGTAAAATGACTTAAATTGAAACAATAATAGTGGACTTTTTAACCCCCGCCCCCTTGAAAAATTCATGTGTGCGCCACTGTTCCACATGATATAAAACGGAAATATAATACGTCATCATCAAAGTGATATATATATATATATATATATTATATGTGTGTGTGTGTGTGTGTGTTTGTGTAGGTGTGGGGGGGTGGTGGAATAAATCTGCCGTAACCATGGTCTACGTGCACACACGCACATATATACAGTAGCGTCACTACTAAGGGGGGGGGGGGCGAGATATCCACCACCTGCAGGACACCTTTGGGGGGCATTAAGGGATCCCACACGAAATAAATTAAAAAGATTTTGAAGAAATACATGTACAGTAGAGCCTCGATTACCCGAGGTAATGTGGACCGAGGGTACCTCGGATAATCGAAAACTCGGATAACACGGACTCTGTCCAAATCTAAAGTGAAACATGGGTTGAAATGAATGAAAATATCGTCAAAGATGTAAAAAAAAAAGGCATTTACTTTACATTTATTATGAAATGAAAAAATGACGTTGCATGCACACAAATATCTAATTTTATATGCACACATCAATAGAGTACATGTTCCAGTTAAAGTTTTCTCTTGAAGAAGTCTATATATATAGTATATATGTATATTGTTTTCTGTTTAACGGTTGTTCTAGGTCTTTATATCAATAGAAAATAATTGGATGACTGACGTCAGTCAGTGACGGAACGTACGCTATGGAAAGTTAAGTCAGTAATTGATTGTTAGAAGAAACTGTTGAAATATCTTGATTTTTTCTTTTTTAAATTCCCTTTGTTGGGCACAAAACATTTAAAGCACTATATCAGATACACCTTAAATTTTAAAATTTTTTGTAATAGTAGCTTCATCTGGAATTGAACTAGGCTTTGTAATACATTCAGTGCCTGATTACCGCACAGGCCAACTAGGCAGCGGCCTTGGGTCCCCAAATTTTAGGGGCCCCCAAATTGTAAGAAAGATTTCTGAAAATATCTGTTATAAGATAATTTTTTTACAAAATAAAAAGATTTTAACTTATTTAAATGGTGAGCTAAGACTATTTGCATAAAGAAGGTAAACTATGCAAAATCAGATCAATATCTTCATTGACTATCATGCTAAATAGTATTCTTTACTTGCTGAGGCATCTCGACGTTTTTTATTTATTTCATATTATAAACAGTAAAATTTGAAAATGCAATATGTGTATTCAAAAAGTTTGCTTATTTAATGAATAACGCAAAAATAATATTGAATAAAAACAATATGGAATGCAGAATAATGTCGTGTCAGTAGGTGCTCCACCCCCCCCCCCCTTGCCAATTGGGTCTAAACCCTAACAGAATATCTCCAAGCTTATTTAACTTTATACATTATACCCAGTATTTTTACTTTCCGTACCATAGGGGGCCCCAATATAATGTTGTGGCTTGGACCCCCGACCGTCTTAATCGGGCCCTGAATACATAAAGGAGTGGGATTTTTCCCCCTCACTACTGAAAAAAAAATATTTATAAAATTTTTTAAAATAAATTTTCATATTTCCATTGTTTCTGCATACGCATTATTATAAAAGTGTTAATCCAAAAGTCCTGCTTTATTTTATTTTCTTGAAGCCTGTTACTGTACAACTGCAACACACAAGGGTGTAAAGAAAGGGAGAAAGAACTAATGGGAGGTTCTGATAAGTGTTTGACAGCGAGCTTTTTCTTCAATTCAAACTAAGTTTACAGTGAATGGTTTCCAAGAATTTTTCTTTTATTTCCACCCCTTTTCAGATAGAAAGCTCTTTCGAGTGTACGTAGCAACATGTGTTTGACCTTGACCTTGACCATCTTCATTTCAAATTAATTTTTCTGTATTAGCGCAAACGGCATGATTTCATTTATTCTTCTGTTTGCCTAATACAAGAGAAAGATATTTCATGTGTAAAAATAATATTTTGAAAGAAGTTAAATAAGTCTCATTTAATTTCTTGAATTCTTAATGCGTTGAAGCTGAAACGTTTATTGGTTGTCGCATTAAATTGTAAAAATAAATAAATAAATAAATAAATGAGTAAAAACCTCTTCATTTTTCTACATGAAATGGTTGGATTGATAAGACTGTAAATGTTCACCACTGGAGTGCTACCCCTATTAAATTTTGTTCATTGATATAATGAAAAGATGTTACAAAAATTAAATAATCTATCAAACTAAAAACAAGTTTTATAAAATCCATTAGAGAAGCGCAAAATTTTAGCCAATTAATATTTAAATTACCTAGGCTGTGGAATTGGAGTCGGGCTGATTTTAGGGGGCTTAAAAATGACACTAGTTTTTTTCCCAAAAAATTGTTGTTGCTATCTGTCGTTAATAAATCCTTTTTATCAGGAATGTGAGTCAGTCACGTTTTTGAGTTGCAATGCTTCAACACTTGCTCCTACTCTGCTGCATGCTTCAAATAATTTTAATAAACTCACTATTTATTTCTTTTTTTCAATTTTTTAATATGACCAAAAACTTTAAAGTAAGAAAAGAAATCGGAGCAGTCTAGAGTAGCGAAATATATTTTTTTTTTCTCTCCGGTTTGCTCCAGTTTCGAAAATATCTTTGCACTCAGCGTTTTAACTTAGAAGGGGGGGGGGGGGGGAAAGCCGAAAATCGCATGCTCTGTATTCTACATATGAACAGTTATGTAGTTTTAGAAATATTCAGCAAGTTTATACTTCATACTTTGCCTTGATTTTTTTATTAAACTGTTCAATAACATCAGGTGCCATTATCGTAACAAGACCTGGATTTCAGGGATGGGATCTTCAGGGAGATGAACTAATTTCATTGTTTCCCAAGAAAAGTTGGAGAAATTCTAGACAATCTTCACGATTTCAGGGGGGCCTCAGCGGTCCCTTCCAGTTCGTTGTAGTACCCCCCCCCCCCCCCCATCTACGCCAGTGTCTGGTGCATGTAAAAGAATCGATGTAGACCTTGACAGGAAGTAATAAATGCATCGTAGAAACTCCACTATAAATGTATTTTCAAATTGCCTTGAATTTTAAAATTTTCGTAAGTTTTCTGTACAGTTTCATCAATGTGAGGATTGCTTTTGCTTTTTCCAACATAGCACAGTAGCTACAAAGTGCCACAGGAATCAATCACTGCACGTTGTCCGCAAATAATTTTAATGAATGTTTCAGTTTTTAGCAACAATTTATTTAATTACTCTTTATTGCCCCCCCCCCAAATAAAGGTATTTGTGGTTTTCTATAACCTGATGCATATAATAAATTGCGATTGAAAGACTGAAGTGAAAAACAATGAAATAGTTCATTGTGTCACAAAAATATTCCAATGGGAAAAAGAAAGTTAAAAATACGTTAAATAATTAAAGATTGAAAAATAAGAAAGTTGAAACTAAGGTTTTGAGATGAGAAATATGTGTGTAACAATATGTCTATCTGTCTCTTTCCTAATTTTGGAAGGAATAACCCAATTTGAAGTACATTATTTTGTGGTTCAATGGATCTCAACAACGATACGTCATCCTCATGGTTTTTCTAATTAGAAGAATTATTTGCCTATTTTGAGCAGTAAAAAAAAGAACTTAATAATAATATCTAAGAACATGTACAAAACCAGGTTTATTTGCTTTCAATTTATAAGGTCAATTTTTGAGCAATTCAAAAAAGCTTTACACTAACATTTATGGAAGAAATTCTTTCCTTGTTTACTTAAGAAACCAAAAGCACCAACTTCATTTTTTAACACTTAAAAATCACACAAATGCTGAAACTCTGAATATATTTGTTGTTCTTTTGTTTTGAGAAATACAAAAAGTTTTCAACAAAACCTGAAATAGCTTGACGAAATTTAGGATGGATTGATTGAATCAAAACTCAACAAAATCAAGTCTAATTTATTCTTTATTCAAAATAAATAGCTACCGGTGGTTTTTTTTTTTTTATCAATGTTCTTTTATTTCATTTTATTCATTTAGTTATTGTGAACAAATTAAACCATAACTTAACGAAGTATTTTCCCGGTCCCTTCCAGTTCGTTGTAGTATTCGGATTTCACTGTATAAAATAATAATAAAAATAGTACAAGTATGAGCATGGCCATTAAAAATCACATAAATACAAACACTTTTATTCTATAATGTGTGACCCGAATACCCCTTCTACTCTGGAAGGTCAGCACGCGGTCCTCTTCTGTGAGTGACAAGGGAAACACCCCCAGTGTCAGCAGTTGTCACCATTGAAGTTGAAAAGAAGGGGAAAGCACTACGAAAAACTACGTCGCAAACGCTTTTGGACCAGAAATCTCATGGCAGAATTCTACGTCGCACGCGCTTTTAGAGACTTCACTGGGTGGCAGAATTCTACGTCGCACGCGCTTTTAGGTACATCACTGGGTGACAGAATTCTACGTCGCAAACGCTTTAAGGGTTAAATACATTCAGAGAAACTTAGAACGAAAAAATAATAGTACGGAAATTTGCAAAGTAAAAGTGTTATGCACTTTTCAAAATGTTAAAACTTAACTTTATCTACTAAAACCTGCAATGAAGATGTTAAAATACTAAGTATAATATATTAAAGCAACACAAAAATATTAAAATATTAAATACAAAACGTAAAAAAAATTAGATCTGTCGACTAAAACTTAGACTGAACTCATAAAATTATTGAGCACGAAATGTTAAAACATCATAAAAATGAACAAATAACAAGTATAAAGTATCAAAACCATAGATTCATCAACTGAAATCTTAATCAAAAATGTTAAAGTTCTGCGAATAAAAATGCTAAAACTGTGAAAAACTAAATATATGTAGTGCAACATAACAAAGCATGTAAAAGAAAAAGTTCAAAATTAAAACTGCTTTAATCTTAAAGTTACAACTGGAGATATTCTTCTCGCGAACAAAGAAGTGGCAGCTAACCGGCAATGAAGGGAGCCCTAACCAAGCACTGGCTCCCCATCTATACTATATATTTTTCTCTGTCGAGGAAAATCTATAGTTTGGGGAGTCGATGCTTGGTTAGGGTTCCCTTCATTGCCGGTTAGCTGCCACTTCTTTGTTCGCGAGAAGAATATCTCCAGTTGTAACTTTAAGATTAAAGCAGTTTTAATTTTGAACTTTTTCTTTTACATGCTTTGTTATGTTGCACTACATATATTTAGTTTTTCACAGTTTTAGCATTTTTATTCGCAGAACTTTAACATTTTTGATTAAGATTTCAGTTGATGAATCTATGGTTTTGATACTTTATACTTGTTATTTGTTCATTTTTATGATGTTTTAACATTTCGTGCTCAATAATTTTATGAGTTCAGTCTAAGTTTTAGTCGACAGATCTAAATTTTTTTACGTTTTGTATCTAATATTTTAATATTTTTGTGTTGCTTTAATATATTATACTTAGTATTTTAACATCTTCATTGCAGGTTTTAGTAGATAAAGTTAAGTTTTAACATTTTGAAAAGTGCATAACACTTTTACTTTGCAAATTTCCGTACTATTATTTTTTCGTTCTAAGTTTCTCTGAATGTATTTAAGTTTTGTCATTGAAGTCAATTTGTCATTTAAGTTTGAAGTTAGCACTCTCTCATGCATTATTGCTTTGTATTGTGTATTTTTTTAATATTTCACAGTATTAGCATTTTGTTCTTCGAACTTTTACATTTTTCTGATTAAGATTGCTCTAAACAAATCTACGTTTTGATGGTGAATCTATGTTTTCAAGTTTTATTTGATAACTCCAAATTTTTTATGTTTTTTTTTTTTTAATTTTATTTTATGCTTTTACATTTTATGTGTTGCTTTAGTATATTATACTTAGTATTTTTATGCCTTCATTCTACACTTTTTTACCTTCCGTTTTAACATTTTGCTAATGTATAATACATGTATTTTTTAAATATTCGAACTTTTACGTTTTTTGTTCTAAGTTTTTCTGGATCAATTTAAGTTTTGGCGTTTTGTACTTAGTATTTTTACTTTTCTAGTCTAATTTTTAGTAGATGAAATTACGTTTTTTGGAGTTTTGCAAGTGCATACCACTTTTATTTTGAAAATGTTCGTAGTTTTACATTTTTGTTCTAAGTTTTTCTGGATGAAATTAGGCTTTGAAGCTTTATTGTTGTATAATTGGTCCTCTTTCATACTTTATTGTTTTTTTTTTTTTTTTTACTGTGTTTCTTTACTTTTTCAGTTTTAGCATTTTGTTCTCCGAAATTATACAACTTTGATTAAGATTTCTGTAGAGAAATTATATGTTTTGGTGTTGAATCTATGTTTTGGAGTTTTAGTAGATAACTTTGAATTTTTTTATGTTTAGTAATTTGTACTTTTACAATTTGCGTTGCTTCAGTATATTATACTTAGTATTTTTATATCTTCATAGTACTTTAAAATTTTCGTTATGTTTTTACTAAATAAATGTGTATTTGACGTTCTGTGTTTAGTACTTTTACATTTTCTATACTAAGTTTTACTAGATGAATCTAAGTTTTGATGTTTTGTACGTAGTACTTTTACATTTTAGTGTTGCTTTAATATATTATACTTAATATTTTTACATCTTCATTCCATGTTTTAGTTAAAGTTTTAACATTCGCACACAATACTTTTTACATTTCCTAAATGCATTTCAATGTGCAAATCTATGTTTTGATACTTTATACTTGTTATTTAGACATTTTTATGATGTTTTAACATTTCGTACTTAGTAATTTCACTCGACTTCAGTCTAAGTTTTAGAAGATAACTCTAACTTTTTTTTACGTTTTGTATTTTGTACTCTTAAATTTTTTACATTTATAGAATGTTTGAACATTTTGTACTCATACTTTTTACGATTTTAGTTTGAATTTTTGTAGATCCATCTGAATTTTTTAAGTTTCGTACTTAAACTTTTACATTTTCGTACAAAGTTTCACTTCATGAATACGTTATATACTTAGAATTTTTACATTTTCATGTTGCTTTAATATTTCATACTTAGTACATTTGGCTCAATTACATTGTCATTCTAAGTTTTAATAGATAAATTAGAGTTTTAACATTTTGTACGTAGTAATTTTTACATTTTTGCATTAAGTTTTAACATTTTGCAAGTGTATAACACTTTTCTTTTGAAAAGTTCCTTACTTTTACATCTTTGTTTTGAGTTTTTCTGGGTGAATTTGAGTTTTGCAGCTTTATACTTAGCATTTTTACATGTTTTGTTGTTTTGTACTGCGTGTTTTTAATTTTTCAGAGTTTTAGGATTTTGCTGTTAGAATTTTTACATTTTTGATTAATATTTCAGGAGTCAAATGTATGTTTTGATGCTTTATACTTGTCATTTTGACATTTTTATGATGTTTTAACAGTTTGTACTTAGTAATTTTACGACTTCATTCTAAGTTTTTGTAGAGAAATCATTTTTTACGTTTTGAAGTTTTAATAACTTGCGAATGCTTAACACTTTTGTTTTGTAAACTTCAGTAATTTTACATTTCCGCTCTAAGTTTTTCTAGATGAATTAGAAATTATATGGTTTATCAAAAATTTTAGTTCCAAGTTTTGACCGTTTGTATGTAGTATTTTTTCTTTTTCTTTTTTTTAAAATTTTTATGATACATTGTTTTAATATCTTAATCTATGTTTGATGTTTTGTCTTTTGCACTTTAACATTTTCATTTTGCTTTTATCAAATTAGTGTATATTTGAGGTTCTATCCTTAGTACTTTTACATTTTTATACTAAGTTTTACTAGATGAATCTAAGTTTTGATGTTTTGTACGTTGTACTTTTACATTTTAGTGTTGCTTTAAGATATTATACTTAATATTTTTACATCTTCGTTTCATGTTTTAGTTAAAGTTTTAACATTAGTACACAGTACTTTTTACATTTTGCAAGTGCATAACACTTTTATTTTTGAAAATTTTCGTAGTTTTACATTATTCGCTCTAAGTTTTACTAGATGACTCTAAGTTTTGATGTTTTGCGCGCAGTACTTTGACTTTTCTTATGGAGTTTTTAGCAGGTTAATATAAGTTTTGCATTGGTAGTAGTAGATGGAAGCTATGTTTCTTTATTTCAGTTAGTAATGCAAGTCTTTGAGTATAACGTTTCTAACTTTTTTTATATTCTGTACTTTTTGTTGCTACGATTTTAACCAATTCTATATTTAACTTGAACTCTGTATAAAGTTGTTTGCAATCTTAGTTTCAAAGTAAAGATTCCAAGTTTGTATGTTAGTAATAGACTTTTTCAAAACACGGAATTTGTATTGTAAATAGCTTTAAAGTTTTCTTCGAACTTTGGTGATAAACCTTTTCAATGTGGGAAAGACGCGTTGCAAATAGTTTTGATAAATATTTTTATCGAATGTTGAAATCTTAAAAATCTCTGTGAAAATCTTAAAAATTATGTTAAACACTAAGTTTTGAAAATAAATAACTCTTTGAATAGATGAAAGGTTCGTTAAATGTTAAAGAGGAAGTTTTTAAAGTCTTTGAATGAATGAAATGTTCGTTTAATGTGTTATATGCTTGATTATAATATTAAAGGTATGAATAAAGTAAAGATTCCAAGTTTCTATGTTAGTAATAGACTTTTTCAAAACATGAAATTTGCAGCGAAAATAGCTTTAAAGTTTTCTTCGAACTTTGGTGATAAACTTTTTCAATGTGTGAAACTCACGTTGGAAATAGTTTTGGTAAATATTTTTATCGAATGTTGAAATCTTAAAAATTTCTGTGAAAATCTTAAAAATTATGTTAAACACTAAGTTTTGAAAATAAATAACTCTTTGAATAGATGAAATGTTTGTTTAATGTTAAAGATAGAGTTTTGAAAGGTCTTTGAATAGGTGAAATGATCGTTTAATGTGTTATATGCTTGATTATAATATTAAAGGTACGAATAAAGTAGAGAGTCCAAGTTTCTATATTAGTAATAGACTTTTTCAAAACATGAAATTTGCAGCGAAAATAGTTTTAAAGTTTTCTTCGAACTTTGGTAATAAACCTTTTCAATGTATGAAACTCGTGTTGGAAATAGTTTTATTAAATATTTTTCTTGGTTGTATTTTTCTGTATAAATCATAAAAATTATGTTAAAGACAGAGTTTTGAAAATAAATAACTCTTTGAATAGATGAAATGTTCGTTAAATGTTAAAGACTGAGTTTTGAAAATAAATAACTTCTTGAATAGATGAAACGTTCGTTAAATGTTAAAGAGTAAGTTTTGAAAGTCTTTGAATAGATGAAATGTTCGTTTAATGTGTTATGTGCTTGATTATAATATTAAAGGTGTGAATAAAGTAAAGATTTCAAGTTTCTATATTAGTAATAGACTTTTTCAAAACATGAAATTTGCAGCGTAAATAGCTTTAAAGCTTTCTTCGAACTTTGGTAATAAACCTTTACAATGTATGAAACTCGTGTTGGAAATAGATTTGTTAAATATTTTTCTCGGTTGTATATCGTAAAATCTTTGTAAATCATAAGTTTTGTGTGAATCGTAAAAAAAAAAAAAAAAAAAAAAAAAAAAAATTGAGTTTTTGAAAATAAATAACTTCTTGAATAGATGAAACGATCGTTAAATGTTAAAGAGTAAGTTTTGAAATTCTTTGAATAGATGAAATGTTCGTTTAATGTATTGAATGGCTTGATTATAATACTAAAGGTAAGAAATTCTTCACTCGGAAGTAATGAATTGAAGGATTATACCTAGGAAAAAATGTGCGTTTAATGAAAACTGCCTGAGTTTGGTGAGTTAAATACATAGGTCTCCGTAAAAGTAATTAAATTTATACATATGCTTGTAATTGTGTGTATGAAATATTTTTAAATGGTTTGAGAAATCCACATCTAAAGCTACTGGCTGTGTCCTTGTGGAAGATAAACCTGGCATGAATCACTTGCCGATGAGCTATTGCTGCCTTATCTCACTCAGCTGATAAGGGCCTGAAGAGTCATTTCTACGTTGCGGTTTGGGCTAGGAAGATGCATACTTTTCCCTTCTCTGTAAGTACTTGATGTTTTATATACTTTGTATTTCGACTTTAAAGTATTTCTTAGATTGCAGTCTGTTAAAATTAGTTTCATGTAACTTTGAATAAGTGAAATATAGCTATATTGCATGAAAAAATTCTTCGATTTTCAACGTGTGAATGATATTATTTTAAGTGCATTTTCTCTGTGTTCATTCACTAAGTGTACTGTTAGATGTTGGGTTAGATGTTGGGTTATGTTCGTGTATAGGATAACTGAAAATTCGCAACGATTGCTTTGGTTAGTAGGAACTCGGTAGAGGATGTGTTAAAATTGTCCTTTATTTCTAAGAGGCTTTTTTAGCATTCATTCTTCCAAGTTCTGATAATGGATGTTATTAATTATTTTTAATGGTAGAAGTTTCAGCAGATGTTACATCTTGTGTGTGTTTTTTATGTCTTTGAGTATAATATTTCTAACTTTCTTTTTTATTTTCTGTAGTTTATGTAGCAATGATTTTAAGCATTACCGTATTTAAATTAAGTTGTATTCATGTGATCTTAGTTTCAAAGATTCTAAGTTTGTATGTAAGTAATAGACTTTTTCAATGCGTGAAATTTGCAGTGTGAACAGTTTTAAAGTTTCTTCGTGTTTAAGTAATAAACTTTTCCAGTGTGTGAAAATCGTGTTGTAAATAGTTAGGTTAAATATTTTTCTCGGTTGTATTATTCTGTGTAAATTATAAAAACTGTGTTAAAGACAGAGTTTTGAAACTCTTTTGAATAGGTGAAATGTTCGTTAAATGTATTGTATTGTACGTCAATCGGGTTGTTGAGTTGCTTCGCAGTTACAAATTTAGCAATATTCTCTTGACTATTTTTAAAGTTTCTTTAATCATGATGTATATGACTACAATAATTTCTGAGATTGTATTCGTTTGAAACGTTAAAATGTGTAAAAAAAAAATCTAAATTGAAAACAAACAAAAAATAATATTGAAATACATAAAACCTTCGCTTATTATTCTATGTAAAATCAAGTTGCCGAACATACTCTAACTTCTCTTATTTCATGCAAACTCTTAAACTTGGAAAAAATCTAGCGGTATAATATTGATTAAAGGATGATTATCTAATGTAAATATATTCTTAGTTAATATAAAAACATTGATTTGTATTCATGGAAAACAGTAAAAATGGGTGTAAACCTGTTTAAGTATAGAAGAAATCATCGTTTTTTTGTAAAATTATTGTTAAATTAGCATGTATAAACCTATTGTTGTTCATTTTCTAAGTTCCAAATATTTCAATAAACCCTTTAATTGATTTGAATTTAGTAAATTATGAGGATCGACAGGATTGATTTTTATTAAGTCTTTACCTTTTCAAGAAGCTAATTGTTTGGTTCTCATTTAATTCTGTCTTTGATACTTTAGGAAAAAAGTTTTAAAAAAAATTTCTAAGTCTTAAACATTTCAAAATTAACTTTGACTTAAATTTTGTAAATTCCGAGGATTGATTTGGTTGGTTTACATTAAGTCTTCCTCAAGAAGCTATTTGATTGGTTCACAATTAATTCTGTGTTTGATATTTTAGGGGAAAAAATTACAAATGATAAATGAAATATGCTTAAAATTAAAAGATAGTTGTTTATTACCCTATTATTGAGATGATTTTAAAATTAAATTAATGTTAGGAGTTGATAAAAAATTATGAAATTTAATTATGATGGAAATAATTAATTAATTCCCGTTAGAACACATCAGTTAAGTCTGATACTAACGCAAGGGAAAAAAAAAAAAAACATAGTAATCATGATCTGATCGAATGAGTTTTACAACATTAAGGTTTGGGGTATATGAATCTGAATATCTGAAAGAAGATGTAATTAAATAAAATACTCTATGTCCAAAAATAATTTCTCTCACTGGATGACAGCGTGAGCGTTTCAACTCTTGAAATTAAAACTAAAAACATGTTACCAATTCAAAAATTAATGTTACCCCTCGCAAAAACCTAAGTTGGAAATTAAAAATAACATCAGCAAACGATAAAGTTCAAAAAATAATTTCTCTCACTGGATGACAGCTTCAGCGTTTCAACTCTTGAAATTAAAAAAATTAATTAATGTTACCATTCGCGAAAAACCCAAGTTGGAAATTAAAAATAACATCAGAAAACGATAAAGTTCAAAAAATAATTTCTCTCACTAGGTGACGCCATGAGCATTTCAACTCTTGAAATTAAAAAAATAAATTAATGTTACCATTCGTGAAAAACCTAAGTTTTAAATTAAAAATAACATCAAAAAACGATAAAGTGCAAAAAAAAAAAAAAATAAATAAAATCTCTCACTAGGTGACGCCATGAGCGTTTCAAACCTTGGAATTAAAACTAAAACATGTTACAAATACAAAAAAATTAATGTTGCCATTCGTGAAAACCTAAGTTGGAAATCAAAAATAACTTCGTTAAACGACTAAGTCCAAAAAATAATTATTCCTATTTTTGTCACTGGGAAGCTCCGCGTAAAAATATGTTGTCATGGAAACTACAACATACGTTAGAACCATTGCCATTCCCTAAAATATAAATTTAATCAAAACCAAAACTAAATTGGCGTTGCCATCCCCAAAAAGCTAAACTTCGGACGCAGAGTAACAACTCAACTCCACTCAGAAACCCTCGTAAAAGATTACGAGGATAGCAGCAGGAACCCTACTACTCAACCCCACTCGGCAGGCGGAGGAGCAGGCGCAAGGGGGGCGTGGCAGGCGGAGGGTCCCTCCGCACCTCCGCCTGCTGCTACAGAACTGTCCTTTTCTATCTACTTAGAATTTCAATTCATTGGGTCAAGGGTCATTCAGGGAATGTGGGAAATTGCAAAGCTGACCAATTAGCTCGTACGGCAGCTGAGGATCCCGCATTTTTACCCTACACGGCCCTTCCCCTTCCTAAATCCAATTTCATACAACAAATTAGAGCCAAAACTAGAGAGGATTGGCAGTACCGCTGGAACGAGGCGGATACTGGTCGCCGGGTTTTTGAATTCTTTCCAATCGTTCGTTTTTCTCCAAGGGTCAGCCAACGTTTTGAAACAATCCTGGTTTCTGGCCCCGAGCTATCTTCATCGCTTTGCTTTTTCTGATTCTCCTGATTGCTCCTGTGAAGCGATGGGTACGCCTGACCACTATGTTTTTCATTGCCCTTTAACCAGTAAGTATCACATTCGGGCTAGCAGCCAAATTTCACCCATTCAAGCTATTCGTAACGCGTTCCAGCATCCCCATGCACGCTCCCTCCTTGCTTCTTTGTTTTTGCATTTATCAAGCGAGGGGTATCTATTTCAGGGAACTTAGTGTTTGTCTAAGTTTTGGCTATTATCTTCCTTTGTTTTTGTGTATATTTTTGAGTGTACTATTTCACATTGTTTTGATATTGTATGATTGATTTTGGTACTTTTTTATAGTGTTGCACGGTTTCTCATTGTTGTCTCATGTCATATAGCGCTTAATGCATACTCTTAAAGTTTTGCATTCTACTGTGATTTAGTGTTTTACAATAACCTGTATTTTTTATGTTTTTTTTAATTTATTTATTTATTTATTTATTTTTGATGGTTTTCATAAATTTGCGGTTGGTCGAGCTCTCCCGGAACCCCATTTGCTCCCGAGGGCTTGCACTCGGGGGCATCTAAAAATACGATAGGCCAGAAAATGGCAGGTGCGGGGGGGGGGGGGTTCTGGGCGCACTGCCCCCGCATCGCACTTGAGTTTTGGAAATTTGGGTAAAATTAGCAGTTTTTACTCTGACTAGGAAACCTAATTATTTCTTAATTTTGCTGAACTAATAGTGCAGAAAGGGTGCCCACTGGGTTCAATATGATAGGCTTAAAATATTTTCCCAATAGAATAATATCTTTTGTTCCCGCATTGCAATTGAAGTTGTGCAGTTTTTGAAAAAAGTACGTTTTTTTACTGCTTCTATATGACAGGAAGTAAAAAGGGAAAAGGCTTTCCCATGCGCATTCTCGGCCCTTATTGCTCTGTTCTCTCATTTATCGTATTGTTGTGTCACACGATACTGCTGAGCAATTTACAAGGTTTATCGGCGGGAGGAGTATGCTCATCCATAATGACATCATAGTGTTTTTTGTTACAATTCGCTCCACAAAATTGGAATTCTGAGAGCTCTTAAATTAAGTTCTTCCTTTTTTTTTTGCTTTGATTGATTTCTAAAATAGGCATCAGTGCTTAGAACAAATTTAAATTCTTAATATTTAGAACTTCAAAAATATATATGAAATGCACCTTCTTACACTCGAAGATATGTTGCGTTTCTGTTTCTTTGGGAGGTAAAACCTGTCATCCAAAACTGGGAGCAAAGAACCGAGTTTCTCGAGCATTGCGAAAAATGATGTGACTAAAATTAAGTCGATATGGGAAAAAGCAAGCACTGCAATTCCTATTGTGAACCGCACTCGAATACTGCAAATGATCCAAAGCTATCGTGCAAAAAAAGCCAATATATATATTTACATAAATCACTCACCATCAATGCCTAAAGCAAGGTGTGCAGATTACGAAGAAACGAATTGTTCCATTGATATATCTAAAGAAGATTTAAATCTGAACGTTTACAAACCATCGACATCGAATCTTTTAATGTCTCCTTACTGATTCTAAGTTCAAACAATTAAGTTCGTTTGTATCTAAATCATCACGAACGTGACTTGGCCTCACTTCAACTACTGTGGTTGTCGACAAGTTTGGAGTCTCGGACCAGACAGTGGCTGCAATTGCTTCAAGGGTTCTTCATGATGTCAGGTTCATAACTAGGAACAACTTCAAGTTGATGGTGAATTCAAACAAGCTTTGAGGAGAAAAGGCTAAAGTTATAAATAATTTAATATTTCAAGCTTTAAGTAAAATTCAGGCTTTTCCGTTGAAGAAACTGCATTTCCATGGTTGTAAAGATTCAACATTGAGAGAAGATAGAGTAGGGGCTAAAATATACTCGAGAAAAGAAAAATGAGAACATAATTTTTTGTTCTTGAAGAACCTTTCTTTCACTTTACGTTACTCATTTGAGTCTATCAGTCGGCCCCGGAAAACATATTTCCGCGACTATTATCGAGTATTTTGAAATGCTCACAAGAGATCTTTCTCAATTCGATCTTCCGGCAAATGGCTGTGACGGTACATCGCTTCCGGATTAATTCGGTGTTTGTAATCCCAAATTGGCGAACCTCTTCAGTGGGTCTCCTGCATTTTCATGAACTATGAGGCATTTGTTTGGAACGTTGGATGGGCCAACAAATTGTCCTGATACCTTATCATTATCATGTTCACGTTGGCTGACAATAGCGAACACAGTTCTAACTGTAAGTTCTAATACTGTAAGTCAAATCTCCCGCTCTTTTCAAAGTGAAAAAAAAAAAAACTGTTTGTAATGGAAGTATAATACAGTCCAAATTGGGTTAATATGAAATATAAACACTAGATGAAGGATGCACCTAAGCATTTGTGGAACACTTTTTCTAGATCCAGGTATTTCTGCCAGACCTCAAAAATGTAGTTGATTTGTCAAAATTTGTTGTTTGCTCATCCAAGATACATGCTGAAGGATGAAAGACCACACATCAAAAAATTTGCTGCTCGACATGTAATTAAGACTGTGGAATAATCTTCCAATGTGAAGTCAAGTACACTAAATTTCTAACACCAAAATTCAATTTCGAAATGATTGACTGGCCATCATTTATGATTACTTCTCCACCAATCCTCCCGTGATGCTATATTTAACTGTATTGTACAAACATCCAGAATGGAACTTTGTGCATTTCTCCTGTCTCATACAAAGGCTGTTTCCGAATAATTTCCAGCTTCAAAACTTATTATTTTTTTTACAGAGAACTAGACGTATTAACTTCACATTGGAAGACAATACTCTACACTTAATTATACGTCCCACTTAAATTTCATAATGGAAACGTGTTTATTAGATCCATATTCGTTTCCCGATCAAGTAAGCCTGAATTTGACCATAATGTTGATTTTAGCCACTTCCTGTTGATTATGTGTAAGTAAGAGTTTGGTATTTGCTGATTATAGCATTCTGTGACTAAAATATACTTCATTAATATCGCAATACTATATTACGTGCAGGCTATTATTTAATAGTTTTCAGGCAATATAATCGATTGTACAATTTAAGGTAGTACTAAACAGTGTTAGTACTCATCTACGTTCCCTATTTGATTGTTTCTTTAAAAAAAAGAAATAAAATAAAATTTAAAAAAAACTCAATTTTTTTTCAAAAACGGTAAAATTTTAATTGCAATACAGAAAGAGAACATATTATTTGATCAGAAAAATACTTTAGACGTTTCTTATTTAACCTATCATGAACTTCTTCCGCACTATTAGGATACAAACAGTGAAAAAAAAATATAATTCCTACACCGAGGAAAAATTGTCAATTTTTACCCAAAGTTCCAAAATTCAAGTGCGATGCGGTGGCAGAAGATATTATACAATCAAAAAAATATTTTGCACCGTATTTACTGAACCCAGAGAGAACCCTTTCCGCACTATTAGAATAGTGATTTCGAAAAGAAGGTTTTTTCGGCCCACCCTAATATGTACTTGCTGTGTTGCAGTTCAGAAAAAAAAAGCACTACGTTATAGATCACATTTCTAGTTTTATTTCAAACTTTGTATGACATTTGAGAGCATAACAAAAAATGGTTATATGCTTTGTACTTAATTTGTATAAAATGAGATTAAGGTTTACAACAAAAAAGGTAATTAGTATATAATAGTAAAAAATATTAATTGTTCGAATTCTGGTTGAATTATCTGCGCTATTTTATCTTAAAAGTGTAAATGCCTAAGAATATTTCTTTCTAAACTTTTAACTAGAAGTAAACTTATACTTTAATTAGCATCGGTGTTTTCGATACAAAATGAAATCAGATTGTGAAAAAAAAAAAAAAAAACTTAGAAATAAATTTACTTTGCTGATTTAAAATCCTTTTATAGAAACTAAAATGTATGATGTCACACTTCTCGTTACCCCTTCCCTCCCCTTGTCACAAACCCCCAGTCACAACTTCTTGAATCCCCTTCCCCCCTCGAAGCGTGACATCATTTATGAATGACCCCTAATACACATTTTTTTCAGTTGTTGAAAACAGATGTTATTTAATAAGCGTACAAGGAAGTCTTGTAGTGCACACGTAATATTTTTTACTTCCACTTCGAAAAAATCAGCACCATGCAAATAATTACTCAAAAATCTTTTATCTTGACCGTTAAGGGATATTTATGTTATGTTTTTGTTTCTTTAAAGCATTCCGTTTAGTTATTATTTACATTTCAGATTTCAGACTCCAATAAAAACAAAAACTGTTTAATTCTGAAAGTGGCATTCTCTATATTTCTCTGCTTCATTGGTGCAGGAAAATAAACATGATTCATTAAAAAGAAATAATAATGAATTTAAGGTACGTAATTATGTAAATTTTGAGGCACGTATAATACGCATTTTTTCCAGTAGTTAAAAAGAGATGTTATTTAATAGGTGTAGAAGGAAGTCATGTGGTGCAATCATCATATTTTTTTTAATTTCCACTTCGGAAAAATCTACACCATACAAACAATTTTTCGACAATATTCAACAAGTTCAATTCACTCAATTTCACTATCGGCGCGAATATAAAAATTTACAACTGAAAAATTGTTTATAGATTGAATGGTCAGCTTCTAAATGATATCTTGAGGAACTTATTTAAGATTTTATGTTAGTATAGCGCAGTTTCTGCACAATCAATATTGCTTCTGAATGAATACATCACATTACGTAAGAATTCGAGTTAAGGAAAGTTATGTTTCATTACTATATGTACCAGGAGTTTATGCTATAATAAATTCAAAATTTAAGTTAATACTAGATTAATAATTAGTTTGCAAAGATATTCAGTAATGTATGTAAAAAATCGGATGTCATGGGAGAGAATTCTGAGGAAGGCCATGACTTATACGGGGTTGTTGTGGTACTACTGAATAAAAAGAATCACGTTCCTCTTCACAACCATACTTTACGGTTCAATAATATTAAAAAAGTTAATAATTTTGAAAAGTATTTAGAAAATTAAACTTGATTTAGATGATCACCAGAAACCCAGTAATAAAGCCATTATCTTCCACGTAAAGACCATGTCAATTTTAAAAAAATATTCTTAAGTACTTACAGAATCTCAGGCTGAAACTGTTTGGAGATTTGGCAGACCATAACCGTAATGTGTTAACCACATTATTTCTAAACCCTGGTACGGGACTGTCGTACGGCATTGCAAATACTATCTGCAAAAGCAAAGGTTTCAACCAAATATAATTTCAAATGAAACGCAAATTACTTAACTACATTGTAAGAAATTCTAGTTCAACTTTTCACCAAAAAATGGAAAACAAATGGTGAAATTTAGCTGCAACCTACATTTGGTACTAAACTTGATCTATTATAATGGTTCCTAGTTACACATTCATGGTAAAACTAGGTGAAACTACACCATTATAATGGTTCAATTTAGTACGAAATGTTGGTTGCAGTTAAATTTCACCATTTTTTCCATTTTTTTTGGTGAAAGGTTGAACTAGAATTTAACCATTATAATGGTGTAGTTTCACCTAGTTTTACCATGAATGTGTAACTAGGAACCATTATAATGGATCAAGTTTAGTACCAACTGTTCGTTACAGTTAAATTTCACCATTTTTTCCATTTTTTTGGTGAAAGGTTGAACTAGAATTTAACCATTATAATGGTGTAGTTTCACCTAGTTTTGCCATGAATGTGTAACTAGGAACCATTATAATGGATCAAGTTTAGTACTAAATGTTGGTTGCAGTTAAATTTCACCATTTTTTCCATTTTTTTGGTGAAAGGTTGAACTAGAATTTGTTAGTGTACTTTGTATTTAAATTATTTTGAGATACATAATTGCAATGACATTATCTAAAAATTCAAACGCATTATCAATACACTCAATTCTCCTGTTATTTAAAGATTATATTTATTATAACAGAATTTGGACAATTTTAATTAGTTACTATAGTTTATTGCCAAATGGAAAGTTTTTTTTTCAAATAAGGGGAATTAGCCAGGAAATTGTGATCGATGATACAATGAGTATGTCAAGGAGATACATTTTTAATACTGCGCCCAAACTTTAGGATAATAAATAAATGAATAAAACAAAATTAAATTCAATTAAGAGAAGAAAAAAAGATAAAAGGCCGAAGCAATTTTTTCTTCAAGTTAGATAAAAAGAGAAAAAAAAACTGATTTGTCTGAAATGAAAATTATAAACCTCCATAAGTTACAGTGGAAAAATTTTACGAACTTACTTGCGTGTCTACCCATTTTGATCCTTTACTGGTTTTCTCCACTCTACCAAAGAAGTTGACTGGAAGCATATATTCTGGTCTTGCTTTCTCCCACGGGTTACCAAATCGCAACCAGTCATCTGGTTCTTCGATCTAAGATTAAAAAATTGTGGTTTTTTTAGGCATTTGAAACTCAGATAAATTTTAATTTCTCTAAAGAAAAAGTTTTTACTTTTAGTTTAGTGCCTAACTTCAAAAAATACTATTGGTCTAATACGCCTGAAATTTTCAACAAATTCAATTTGTTGCTGGCCCCGAAAAGCACTGAAACAATACAAAGTACAACGGAAAGTTTACTATTATAGTAACTAACTACTAGGGGAAAATTCTTGAAATTCATAGAGACGTACAGTTGGTTCTTTTCCTACATTTACACTTACACCTGGTCTTACTTACATTTATTAATAAATATTAGTTAATAAAAAGCTGGTTTTTGTTCAAGGTCAAATGAATGCCATTTATATTTTGCTCGTGCGTAAGATTTTTTTTTTTTGGGCTATGAAGATAAAAAAGTTTAGAGCGACATTATTTGTAATAGGTAATTAGTAGATGAGCATTAAAGTGATATGTTTATGGGCAGCTAGAAATAGTCTTTTTTTTTTTTTGAACTGGTGGAGAAACCCTAAAGATGGATGGTCATTTGCTGGCCTTAAAGCGCTGGAAAAGTACAAAGTACAACAGAAAGTTTACTACTGTAGTAACTACTAGGGGAAAATTCTTTTTTTTTTTTGAAATTCATAGGGACGTTCAGTTGGTTCTTTTTCTGTATCTAGACACAATAAAAGCCTTACTTTTATTAATAAATGTACATTTTTAATACATTTACATTTATTAATAAATGTAATCTTGTAAAAAGCGTGTCTTTTGTTCAAGGTCAGATTAATGCCATTTATAGGTTGTTTGTACGTAAGATTTTTTTTAAGACTTTGAGGAAAAAAAAAAGTTAAGCGCGACATAATTTGTACTAATAGATAATTAGTAGATTAGCAACAAAGTGCTATGTTTGTGGGCAGCTAGAAACAGTTTTTTTTTTTTTGAACTGGTGTGGAAACCCCAGAGATGGATGTCCTTTTCAATGATGATATCGGAAAAAATAAAAACTGAGTTACACGCTGGAATGTTCGTTACATTGCCACGACGCACTGTAAAAATAAAATGCGGATGCAAGGTTTTGGTCACCGAGCGCGCAAGTCACATGGTAGCAATGGCAACGGAGTTGACATGTTTTCGTTTGTCGATGTGTTTTATTTTCTCAACAGCAACTCATTCTGTAATAGAACATGGACGTAAGAAATTGCTTGTCAGCCATATACTCAAGTGTTTTATATCATGCCACAGAAAATCTATCAGAAAACAAAGTCAAAATCAACGTAAGAAGCACGTTCTGCAGACGCGTGTTTCGCGGTAACGAGGCACCCCTTTCTCAATGCAAAAATGCAAGTTTACACAGGAAGAAACATCCGAAAAAAGTTCACTTTTCATTCATAAACTCACATCTTTTACATTGAAAAAGGGTTTCCTTGCAACTCCGAAACACGTAGGCAATTTTATCGCAAGTTTGTGCTTCTAACATTGATTTTGGTCATTTAATATTTTTTAAAACTGTACAGATACCAATTTTTATTTATTACAGAGAGTAGTACTCTCGTAATAAATCGTTTGAATTTCAGTATTACATTGCATTCACGGTTATTTGAAATCTCATTCACAAAGCGCAATGTATTGCATTTCAACTGCCAAAAGTTTAACGTATAATTTTCTATCTGAATTTCTTTCTTCGTACAATGCTGCGAACTTTCAAATTACTATGTTCATACTCACGTTATAAGTACAATGTGTTGCAACATCTGTATCTCTACTAATAATAAAGCAGCAAGTATGTGTATGTTTGTGTGTCTGTGTCCGGCGTAGGGCCAAGACCGTTCGGCGGGTTTTCATTGAATTTGTCACGAAATTAGTTTGGAACATGGGGGTGTGCACCTCGGAGAGTTTTTTTTGAAATTCGAATTTGTTCTTTTTTTATTTTAACTTATAGCCGAAAATTGAATAAAGTAATTCTTTTCAGTCATAAGGAATTATCGCATCCTTTCGAGCCTGATACCACTGAAAAGCATGTAAAAAACTGTCCCAAACAAAGTTTTGTTCGAAATGCTAAAATTCGAAGCCTCTAAATTAACTAGAAAAGAAGTTATAAGCGTTTTTCACTGCAGTTTCGAAATTATTTCTTCACGGTGATTAACTTTAATTTTATTTTCTCCAGACGATGATTGATAAAGCGCTTGCTTTTTATTTTATTTGAATTGTTACCATGATCCTCTTTTTAACTTATGATCCTCTTTTTAACGCATTAAAATTTATTTCTTGCGGTTTTTAGCATTTTGAGGAGCAGCTGATTTTTAATTTATTTTTTTTTTTTTTGGATTTTGATTATTCTTTTTTTTTTTAAACGAATTAAAATTTATTTCCTGCGGCTCACAGGCGATCGATAGCTTTATTTTGATTTAATTATTTTGACATGTATTTTGTGGGGCCATTTTCCATGCTGCACTGGGGTTTTTAAAGAAATGTTATCCTTAATAGCGATTTTTGTTATTCCAACTTATTATTACTATTTATTTTTTTTCCTTCAGTGAATTAGCACATACGTTGAGCTCGGATGAAAGGTTTTTTCCGCTTTCAAAGCTTTGCTTGCTGCTGTTTGTTTCTGTAAGCTACAAAACTTCGTCTTTCTGTTTTACTGTCAATGGATTAGGTAAAAATTATTTATACTAAAAATGTATTAATTAAAACAATTCTAATGGATTATAAACGTCTTTTTTGTGTGGGTACTTGAACCAAACAAATGAAATGCGTTTTCCTTTAAATATTTTCTTTTACGTTTTGTTTCGTTTCGTTTCTTTCTTTTTTTCCTTTTTTATTGTGTGTGTTTTGTAAAAAAAAATGCTTAAATGTGTAAGGTCGCTGGTTGATTGCCGTGGGCGGCTAATTTTTAATTATGTGGAATGATATACTTTTTAATAAAATAACATAATTTAACACGTAAAAAGTTATCGCTATACACACAATGGCGAACCGACTGGTCCTTTCATTTTTCAACACGGGCATAGCCGCGCAGATACCGCTAGTATTTTAATAAAGCGCTCCTTTTTGCTTCCTTGTAAAAGTGCAGGTAGTATTGAATTCGCGAAGAATTTCCCACCCAAATTTGAGCATAAATTTCCATTCTAATGAACCAACAAATAAATTTTGACTTTTTTTTTTTCACAATGACTGTCTGTACGTACATACGTACGTGCGTATGGAGTATGGACCACCGAAATATTCATTTTGGTCATCCCCGAGTCCGTTTTGATGAGTTTTGCCGTGACGTCTGTATGTGCGTATGTACGTATGTATCTCGTATAACTGAAAAATGTTTGGTCGCAGAATAAGCATAATAATCGCCGGTTGTAATTTCACATGCAGGATTAGCATAACTTCTAGTTCTGCACCTCTTCTTTTAGTCGCAATTGGATGTTCTAAAAGAGGTCTTTTATGACATTTTGTGTCAATTTTATGCTCATTTCGAGTCGATTTTCCGTAACAAGGCATTTCCCCAAAGGCATTACTGAAACTAACGTTTGTTATATATTGGCGCTTATTTGGAGACAACTTACAAATATATCGCCAAAATAGAGAATCAAAATCAAAAATCACTTTGGCGATTTATGAAAAATTTGGCTACTTCCCCGTAGAATTCCCATGTTAAAGCATTTGCGAAAATAAATCATCTTGTAAAAGTGTCTTTCCTCTAAGTGTTTAAAATGCTCTTCTCACCATCAGGCACGCTTGCGTTTTTTCTTTTGCTGATTCCGTTCATTTACTGTTGTTTCAATTTTAGATTTCTCACGCCAATAAAAACATTAAATCCCTTTAATTCTGAAAGTGCCATTCTCTATATTTACTATACTATATAGGTGTAGGGAAGTAAAAGTGAACTAAAAATTTATTTCAAATATAATGAAACAAAATATATATAAACGTGCATATATGAAACACGCTCTCCTTTTTTAGCCTACTTTTCTGTACATGCAAAAAAAGGGTCAAAAATAAGTGAAGTAATTAAAAAAAGATTGAAGAATTAAAAAAAAGAAAGTAGTTTTGAGATGGGGAAGATGAGTGTCTGTCGGTCTTTTGGACTGTCCCGCCCCTTCCCGTATAACTTTTGAGTAATTTATCCGATTCGAAAGATTTTTTTTTTTCATTCGAAGAATCTCGGCGAGGAAATTTCATTCCATATTTTATTTTTTGATTTGAACGATTTTTCGTTCAATTTTGTACAGTTCAAAAAATTTTAACATTAGCTCGGATGGGGAAAATTGAAGTAAATTGTATAAACGTTGGACATAAGAAACCGAACAAGCTTGGAAAGAGTTCTCAAAGTGAAATCTTTTTTTTATTATTATTTGAGCAATTTTCGTTCAATTTTGAACAGTTTAAAAAATATTTTTAGCATTAGTGCCTGTTGAGATTTTAATCCTATATAAATACTGACCAAAGAGACGGAATTGCTTGGAACAAACTTTATCGGAAGGATCTTATGACGTCTAACATGCACAGATACCAAGTTCATCCAGAACTAATCGGGCCTATTTTCCCATGAATTTTCGGATCTGATAGGATATTTCTGAATGAATGAATGAGTAAATGAATGAGTGAATGAATGAATGAATAAAATAAATGAGTGACAGAATAAATATATGAACGACTGAATGAATAAATAAGTGAATGAATGAATAAATAAATAAAGACATGAATGAGTGACAGAATAAATACATGAACGACTGAATGAATAAATAAATGAATAAAGACATGAATGAGTGACAGAATAAATACATGAACGATTGAATGAATAAATAAATGAATGAATGAATGAGTGAAGGAATATGCATTAACCCTCGAAAAAGGTATATTTGAAGTAATTAAGAACTAAAGCTAAATTTGAAAGAAAAAAAAAAGATAGATAGAGATTATAAATTTAATGTTGGATGTATACAAGAAAGTAAGCTCGTATAATTTAGACGGGACTTCTTGTTTTTTTCTTAAAACGGTATATTATATAATTAGTGTAGTACAAGGAAGTCCTGTTGTGCTCACAACAGATTTTTTTTGCATAAAAAGCATACGTATGATTTGAAATAATGCGGCATGACAATCAAAAAAGATGAAGAGGCATGAACATCGCAGTATTATCAATAACCATCACTATGATTGAATGTACGTATACATATGTAATCATTTCAGAAGGAACACGATAAGAAAACGAATCGTGCGATTGATTAGATTCACTGCAGTTATCTACCAAAGATGCCGATCTTTTTTTCGCAATAGTGCAATGTCTTAAGATTCCATAAAGAAATAAATATTTGCTAAAATCTTTCCAAACAGTTTTTGTTAAAAGTGTGTAATAATTCTTATGTTTCATTTTTTAACTAAAAATTTTGTAGTACAACAGAATTAGGTGCTATAAAATAAGTCACATAAAGTCACTTTTAAAAAAAAAATTCAATAAAATAAAGCCTTTTTATTTTGCTAATTTTATATCATTAACATTCGCCATTCGTTTTTATAGACTAAGAGCTGGCTACATAAAAATGTCGATCATAAGGTACACGGCTCGTTTTCGCACGAAACATCTTTATTCATATGTCCGAGTAAATAGCCACTGGTCTGCCAGGGCTGGTGTGGGGCTTAAAGCTGGGGAGGGCCCTCAAAGTCGACGAATTTTAGCGGAAAAAAATCATAAGGTACACGGGTCATTTCATAGCAAGTGATCGAAGGAATTTTACCTCAGCCTTTTTGATTTCTTTCAAATTTGGCTCATCAACGGTACCCCCCAAGATAATTAAAAATCTAAATTTTTAGATTTTTATCTTGTTTAGTTTTTAGTTATCAGGCTTTGATTTTGCAAAAAACTCACATTTTTACATGTATGCTTCAACACAAAACAAGCCATAACTCATCAACCAATAGAGATAAAAAGTTCTAGTAAAAATCATTTTGAAGTATATTGAATGCCGTTTCATATGATATGCATCATGACAAATTTTATAAAAATTTTAAATTTCTCGAAAAACGTAAAATGATTTTTTTTAAAAATTCTCAAATATTTCTGTGCATTTTATCTTTGTCTATGCAAAATTTCAACTTGGGGACTCAATGGGATCATATTTTCCCGAATTTTCAAAAATATGTGATTTTACAAAAAACGAACCTTTTTTTGACTTAAGCTATTTTAAGATAATGGTTCCTTAAAGACGATGATTTAGTTAGCCTTCTAAACACATCTATGCCTGAATGAACAAACATGGAAATGTCTGTGCATGAAATGAACGAGTTCAAAATTTATTTGGGAGGTGGGGGCAACAAATGCATGCACATTTTTGTCTTATCATAGCTATTTTAAAGTATTGTTTTCAAATTATTCAATAGTTATTTTTAAATGAATAAATTGACTTATTTTATGCATTAATATTTTTTCCTGATTAATTGTTGTAAATACATCTGAAATCAAATAATTAATCAGGAAAAAATTATTGCGAGTATTAATGCATAAAATAAGTCAATTTGTTCATTTAAAAATAAATATTGAATAATTTGAAAACAATACTTTAAAATAGCTATGATAAGACAAAAATGTGTATGCAGTTGATGCCCCAACTTCCCAAATAAATTTTGAACTCGTTCATTTCATGCACAGACATGTCCATGCTTGTTCATTCAGGCATAGATGTGTTTAGAAGGCTAACTAAATCATCGCCTTTAAGAAACCATTATCTTAAAATAGCTTGAGTCAAAAAAGGTTCATTTTTTGTAAAATCACATATTTTTGAAAATTCGGGAAAATATGATCCCATTGAGTCCCCAAGTTGAAATTTTGCATAGACAGAGATAAAATGCACAGAAATATTTGAGAATTTTTTATAAAAATCATTTTACGGTTTTCGAGAAATTTAAAATTTTTATAAAATTTGTCATGATGCATATCATATGAAACGGCATTCAATATACTTCAAAATGATTTTTACTAGAATTTTTTATCTCTATTTGTTGATGAGTTATGGCTTGTTTTGTGTTGAAGCATACATGTAAAAATGTGAGTTTTTTGCAAAATCAAAGCCTGATAACTAAAAAACTAAACAAGATAAAAATCTAAAAATTTAGATTTTTAATTATCTTGGGGGGTACCGTTGATGAGCCAAATTTGAAAGAAATCAAAAAGGCTGAGGTAAAATTCCTTCGATCACTTGCTATGAAATGACCCGTGTACCTTATGATTTTTTTCCGCTAAAATTCGTCGACTTTGAGGGCCCTCCCCAGCTTTAAGCCCCACACCAGCCCTGGCAGACCAGTGGCTATTTACTCGGACATATGAATAAAGATGTTTCGTGCGAAAACGAGCCGTGTACCTTATGATTGATATTTTCATGTAGCCAGCTCTCAGTCTATTAAACAACATTAAGCAATTCCGACAGGGCATTTTAAATGTATATGCATGAGTTCTTTTAATAACAGCTTTGTTGTATTGCACAGTAAACTTGGAATTTAAAGTAACTCTAAAATTTGTTTTACATTTTTGCTTAAACTGAAATCCTATGAAACACGCATTCATGATTAATTTTATACATTTTTGTTAAAAATGCACCAAATTTATGTTAGTCAAAAATTTCATATGTGGTAAACTAGGGCATGCCTTGCGCGGGTTAGGCGTAGCAAATATAAAGCATGCTACTGTATTTCCTTGTGTTGTAAATCATTCCAGAATGATTTTAATGTGAAATGTTTAACATTTAAAGCTAAATAATGCTCTGTGATAATTTGAAATACTTTTTTTTCCGTTAAATTACCATAACAAGAGGAAACACAAATATGGAAAAGCAAATTATAATATAAAAAATGAGTAATAAACCTTTGTGCTACAGAATAAAAAAATAAAATACAACATACATTAGGCACAAATTTTGCAAAAGATTGCAGACACGTTTTTATCTTCAATTGAATGCTTTTAATCAAGAAGTTCACTTCTCCCGCGTTGAAAAAGAGGCTCCTTGCAAGTTTAAAACACGTGTCTGCAAGCTTTTGCAAAATTGCGTACTATACGTTGCATTCTACTCCTAAATCGTAAGATATCAATTTGCAAAATTCTCAAAAACGTTCTATTAACTTTTTATTTTTCAAAATGGAGAAAATATCTTAGAAAAACAGTAAAAATTTGAAAAAAGGGACCTATCCTATGGAGCACGAAAAACAAAACTGCAATAACAAATACTTTAACAGAATTAAGACGAAATATATGTTTGACAAAAGTTGTCGAACAACGTCTAGCATGTGCTATGCAGTTCTCATCCATTTGACAGATGTGAATTGAATAATTTATTTCAGACGCCCGTCAACTCATATATTTTCAAACAGTAGGGTTTAATTTTCTTTCCTTCCTTCTTTCTTTCTTTTACAGAATCGGTAACTTATGCTGTAAACTCATGTTTTTATGGTAAAAATATTCAACTGTCATCGCGTGTTACGTATCCGAGCGTATAGAAATACGTATATTTTTCAAAAGCCAGCAGGGTTCTGTAGTGGTAAGGCACTGGGCTCGTACGCCCCAGTTCTCAGGATCAAACCTGGCCCAAGTTGGTGGATTTTCAAGATTTCAGAAAATCGTCAGCGCCCATATCGTATGATTATACGGCATGTTAAAGATCCCATGAGTATCTGTTTGGCTTCGATACTTTCGGCTAAATTAAATTCCTATTGCAGAGTCGCATCATTTAGAGCTCAGGTGCCTCCATCTAGGGGGGGGGGGGGGAGAATTGAGCTCAAAATTCTGAAGTGGCAATGACATCCGCCGATAGTGGTTCTACTTGAAGGATGGATGCCGGTTTCCGAGGAATGCACTAGGTTTGCAAAGGTTGGTAACCATACGCAGCCCATTAGAAAGAAAAAGAAAAAAAAATATTCTTCAAAGAAAATTATTTCGCTACGCATTCAATGTTTTTACAAAAATAGTTTTAAGTATAAAATACCGAAACTGAAGATGGATTAATATTTAAAAAATATCTTCATAAAAAAGCAACGAATCTAAAACAAATATTCTTATAAGCAAGCACCTATAGTTCTGCCGTTAGAGAATTAGCAAAGCGCTCGGATCACCGAGGTTGAAATTATTACGTTGAGTTTCTGTGATCAAGTGAAAATTTACTTGGAGGAAAAATGTGACAGAAGGGAAAAAAAGAAACGTATATAATATAAAAAGATTGAAGAGTAGGCTGTTGTAGTTTCTGAGTAGATGGCTTAAAGTCATCACTGCAGTTCCAGTTTATGACGTCGTTCAAACCGGCATTTCTGTTGCATTATTTCAGCTAAAATTTCCTTCACATTGCGCAAGAAAGTGTAACTTAAAAGTTTAATTTTTTGACCTTTCTAAAGTACAGGTTAAGATATTCAATTGGAAAAAGATATTAAAATAATAATTTAGTTTGAAAACTAAACAGAAAAGAAGCGTAGTGCCATTAATAAAATCAATAGGGAAGAAAACTTTGATACAGTATGATAAAAAAAATCAATGATGCACACCTGTTCACATCCTCTGATTTTCTGAGTAAATATTCCATATTCATATCTGATCCCATATCCATATGCAGCTAATCCTAGAGAAGCCATGGAATCCAAGAAACAGGCTGCCAATCGACCTAAGCCGCCATTACCCAGTCCTGCATCCTCTTCGATATCCTCCAACTCCTCCATATCTAAACCGAGCTGGGGGGAAGTATAAACTTAAGCACATTTAAAATAGCAGCTACTCAAAATATATTTTACCAATTTCATGCTTTGTATAAATAAATATATAAGACGAATACTTACCTGATAAAGAAACATAGTAAGAAATCCTCTTCAGTTGACATTTTGTTAAAAAAGTTACGTTCTTTTAAAAACGTAACTTCTTAACAAAAGAAGTTACGTTTTAAAACCTTTTACAAAAGAAGTTAACCTTTTAAAAACGTAATGTTTTTTTTTTCTCTTTTACTTTTTCTAATGACTTCGCTTCTTGGTTATGTATATTAGTCCTTAAGAGTAACTACAGATATTAGTTCGAATATTTTTGAAATCCAACCGGATCTTCGAATTTACATCTTTTAAACTTCCGACTTTTGTTCCCTTTTTCTGTCGCACTCGTAATTTTTTCTGCAATATGACACTTATTTGCCACACACGTGATTCTTCAACTTAAAACGTTATTTGATTAGGGTTCTGTCGATACTTGTGATACATGAGAAATTTTTTTTCGGAAAAATATCTCCCGTGACCACTACCTCTGCTGTAACAGAGCTTGATGAGCATTACTTTTTTTTTTCTTTTGGCATCAATTGTTTCCCAAATCTTAAATGTCTTGAAATGTTTTTATGATCATGTCTGTTCGCGATTCAAAGCAATCCCACATCCAAATTCTTAGCAAAGGTTAGTCTTTAAGTTGTCTCAGCAAAGGTTAGGTACCGGTCATATGCAAGCTGAAATGCAGCAACTGATTATATGTAAGTTTTATGTGAGATAGCATCTTGAAAACCTTAGTTTTATGGGATTGGAAATATTGAGGTTTGGAAATTATAAGGATACTGGAAATAGGAAGGAAAGAAATAATTTGAGTGAAGAAAAAATTTCTAGCTATCGGAAATAACAATGAAAGACTTCGAGTTAAAGAGATAAAATGACATTAAAAAAGTAATATAAGTGCAGGGAGAAATAACTATTTTTCGTAATATCGTAAAGTTCGAATTATCGAAGTTCAAGTTATCACAAGTTGACTGTATTACGTGCAAAACCGTAGTGAGGCTTCTCTGATGCATCATAGTTAACCAACATATTTGATTTGAATTATTGTTGTAAGCTCTAATCTTGCTTTCCCCCTTTTTTTAATTTCAAGAAAAGCGGGGGAGAACATAAAACGAGCTTTAAAAATGCTGTCTCAATTTTGCATGAAGTTCAGACAAATAAAAATAAGAACTGAGAGTGATTTTCAAGAAAAAGCAGTAAATAATTGTGTCGTCTAGTTTCAAAACCAGCTACATCCAAAAAATGAAATTGTTCCCGTCGGGCAAAAAACTAATATCTAAGAAATTCGAATTTCTAGCTAAGAGCATTGGGATGGACTTATAACTTGCTGAAATTTTAACACAAAAATAATTTTTCCTTGGAAGATATTTGGAGGGGAAAAAAAGAAGAACTGACAAGCATGGTCGATGGGGGATCTGGTTTTGTAAAAAACTGGCAAATTTCAAACACACTTTTTAGCATGATGTAGCTACTTTAGAAACTTAAAGAATTAGTACCATATGAAGATTATTTTAAGCTATTAGAAAGTGTATAAAAGTTGAAATCTAAAAAAAGTGGATGTATCTGGTTTTGAATCTAGACGACTCAATTATAAAATGTAAAATAGGAAACAGTAAATAATACCTGATATAAAGCTTCATCGCACGTGCTTTGAATTCCTAAATTGACCATGGTATTGCATAATGATCTTCCAACCAAATATTCCAGTGAGAGGTAATACACTCTCTACAAAAGAAAAAAAAAATGTTTTTCAAAGTCAAAATTTTTTCAGAAACGTGTAGCTGCTCAATTTTAATTGCTGTCACAACTAAAATCAAGCAGATTTTTTTGAAGCTCCTTATCGAGGTGATAAACTACTTATTTAATTTTTAAGAATTCTTTTTTTCTAACATTTGAAGCAAAAATATTTCTAATTAAATTATTTTCGTGCACAGTGATGACTTTAAAAAAATCATCTTTATGAAAGTTAAAATGCAGAATTTTTTTAAAAATCGTTGTTAAAATATTATAATATACTTTGGTGTTTTCATTGACCAGCTGGTCGCACGATATCTACTTTTAATGACACGTGAAATTTTTTATCGTTGCATTTTTCGCTAAATGTGTACATTAAGTTGTATGCACTTGAGAGCTACACATAATTTACTTATTCTGCTGCCCCATAAAGGTTTTTTTTAATAATTATATTTTGTTTCAACAGTGATCATAATATTTAAGAAAGTGCAACCAAAACGTCGGGTGTGCTAGTAAAATTTCCAAAATTCCTGAAATTAGTTTTTAAGTGTAAAAAATAATTTCACAAATCTTCTATTAAAATGTTCTCTTACTTTTTTGAACGAAATAAAAGAAGTATCGTACTCATGAAACATTGTTCACTAAAATTTCAGTTAAAATTTCCGTTTTAAACATCCCTGAATCAGTTTTGACTACTTTCGTACAAATGAAAATGCATGTACGTACAGTTCGACCACGGAACTTTGACATTTGGACGCTTCTGCGCATGGCAGAAAAAAAGGAATCCATTCGAGTTTTAGGAAAGTTCGATTTTCAGGTGAATTTGTTTAGTACGCGAAATCAGAATGTTTGCTTCCCTGTTTGTTGAAAGCAACTAAATTTATGAATTGGCATATAGCCTCAGTTTGGAAGAAACCAAGTATGCTAAACAAACTAGAACGAGAACAAAAACGACACAATAGCAGTTCTTCCCTTGAACATAAATGGATTGTTTTTGGCACTCTGCCAGGCAGATCGCTTTGGTTAATTTTAGAGCTGTACGTGCGCCTGGGCCATCGAAATATCCCTTTTGACCATCCTTGCACAGATTTTGGCAATTTTTGTACAACGTTTGTAAGCACGTGCGTATGTATGTCTCAATCACGGTGAGCCATAGAAAATCACAATTTCGAATTTAGGAACTGTACAATCATTTTTAGTTACAATCGGATGCGCAAAATTGTAGCACGATTGATATTACGAACTTAAACACTTAAATGAAAAAAAACTATCCCAAAGAGGAGAAAAGGGACAATCTTTTAATTTTAAAAGGTTTCTTTGTACGCTTACATCAAGATTTTGAAAAATTAACAATATTGCGTGCAGTAGATAAATTTTGATTTTCACCTTGCCATGGTATTTTCAGTAGGATGGGATCATTTGATTTCAAAGGCCTTTCCATTTCACGAGGGGAAAAAGGTGTTTCGCTATTGTTGCTAAAATAATTCTTAAGAATTAGGTAAGACATTTTTATCTCAGTAAACATGTATATCAAATATAATAGACGTTTTCTTTTGCATGAAGTTGAAGCTGAAAATGTTTGGGTTTTCCCAGGTCGAATTTCCCATTTGCCCATCATTTTAGGCAGAAATGATATTTGTAGAATTTCTATAAAAGGAGTTAAATTTGGCCATTTTTTCGCTGCTCAAAAAAAGCATTAATTTGACAGTTCAAAAGAGCCTCTATCCTCATATTTTAGCGAAATTTCCGAAAAAAATTGTTTGAAGCAAAGCCGCCTTTCCACAAAATTATATGCTGAAAAATGGGCACCGAAAATTCATGCCTTTTCTACGGCAGTAACTTCCTTCATCCATGATTTATTGTAGATTCAGTAAGTAATTCCAATTTTGTTTACTGCGTTGAAATATGTTAAAATATGAAGGGGTTCTGAGTATTTGCTTTTAAATCACTCACAGTTTTCATGTTTGTAAAAGAAGAATAGAAAGCCGAACAGCTTGCTTGATCGGTAAAGTGCTACATCAAAATCCGTGATGAAAAAAAAAAAAGGACTTCGGTTGATTCTTCTCCCAAAAATGATTGATTTTGAGTAAACTTGAAGACAACCAATAAATCATCCTGCTCGAGAAAGCCAAACTGACCACTAAACAAAAGTTTTTTGAGCTGCTAACAATAACATTTCTGTGTAGGATTTGTGTGCATTGTAATTTACAATTTAGTATAGGAATGACCTGTGAAAAGATATTGGCCTTCTTAAGACGGCTGATTTTCTGACGAGGGCGTCTTTTGATTGAGCCTTAGGAGTTGCAGGACGCTCTTGTCATATGATTGGTAACGATGAATCTCTTTTCTCGAGATGATTTTGGTTTAAAGGGACAGTATAATACATAGACTCTGATCGCAGTGATGGGCTCATTTTGATGTAAAACAATCAGAAAAAATTTCTCGCTCTGTGTACGAGACTGAATGAGATGAGTGAATTAATTTAAGAAAATTCCTAGGTGAAAGGCATGAACATTATTACAGAGAATCCAATTTACGAAGCGGAATATATAGTGAACAACTGCTATGTTTATTTACAGCATATAAATTTATATAACTGCATACAGATTGAAACATATGCAGATCAATACACATTACAGGCACCGACTGAAGGGGGTGGGGTAGAACTATCTTTGTAATTTCTTAGAGATGACAGTTCTCCTAGGTGAAAAAAATAGTCCAAGAGACATTTTTATTATTTTTCATTTATTAATAAAATAAGGCAGGGCACACTTTTTTTTTTTTTTAAAAATACATAATTTTACATCAAAGTAAAATTTATACTCTATGTTTCCATGATAAAAAAATAAAAATATTTCAAAGGTTAACAGCAAAACACTTTTATATTCTATTGTCGGGTCAACAAAGTTCAACCAGAGTTTGAAGTGCTAAATTTATAACTGAAATTGAGAGATGGGCCTACATGCAGGGCGCAACCACAGGGGGATGGGGGTTAGGTTATATGAAAGTCAGTAGTATATCCAGTAATTAACTTACACAGAACTCTTGAGCTAACCCATATTTGTTCCTTCTTACATCATCTTCGTTCAAGCAAAAGTCAACACTCATTGCTCAAGTTTTGAGACATTGTCAATTCAAACTTCGTTATTAAAAATAGTAAAACTCATTTTACAGACTCCTAGTTTCTACAGTAGGTTTACTTATGCAACTTTTAAGTGTGTAATTAGCATGAATAAATATATCTTGACCTAACTGTAAATTCTAAGTCATTGCAATAGCCGATAAAATCTTTTTCGCAGACTTAATGATCTGAACGTCAACTATGTAATGTATACACACGAGGATTGATTATTATGAGCCAAACATACAAGGGAAAAATCCTGGTTACATAGATGAAATATAGGAAAACAATGACATAAAGGCATATTGATATACTATGAATCGTTAAATATTAACAATAAATATAATAAATAGCAGTTGCCCAACTAGAAAATCTTTTTACACGCTTGATCAGGGGGGGGGGGGGGAGAGAGTGACTCTGAGCTCAGTACTTGTCAGCAAGACAGAATTTTGCTCTTAATTATTCAGTACAACCAAATGCTTTGAAAATCATAATAATATTAAGCTATTAATATTATAAACTATTATAAATGAACGAAATTAATTTGTTTCAATCAAAATGACATTTTAAGAGGGAGAGCTTTTTATGGCAGTAATGTTAGATGGACGCCCCACGGGGCATTGGTTTATAGATCATATCCAAATATTTAAGGGGGTCAGGAAGGGACGCAGAGGTAGGGGGCAGTTGCGTGCCTTCTGGCTTCTCTACTAATAATAAAGCAGCAAGTATGGGAAGGAATTATCGCATCCTTTCGAGCTTAATACCGTTGAAAAGCGCGTAAAAAACTGTCCCAGAAAGAGTTTTGTTCTTTGTTCTATAATTCGAAGCCTCTAAATTAACTGGAAAAGAAGTTATAAGCTTGTTTCTCTGTAGTTCGAAATTATTTTTTCACGGTAATTAACTTTAATTTTATTTGAATCGTTACCACGCCGACTGGCTTATGGTCCTTTTTTTTTAACGAATTAAAATTTATTTCTTGCGATTTTTAGCATTTTGAGGAGCAGCCGATTTTAAATTTATTTATTTTTTTATTTCGATTTTGATTATTCTTTTTCTTTAAAACGAATTAAAATTTATTTCCTGCGGCTCACAGGCGTTCGATAGCTGTTTTTTTTTATTTACTATTTTGACATGCATTTTATGGGACCATTCTTCATACTGCACAGGGGTTTTTAAATAAATGTTATCATTTATAGCGATTTTTGTTATTCCAATTAATTATTACTATTTATATTTTTATTTATTTTATTATTTTTTCTCGAGTGAATTAGCGCACATGTTATTTGCCTATTTGAGCTTGGCTGAAAGGTTTTTCCGCTTTCAAAGCTTTGCTTGCTGCTGTTAGTTTCTGCAAGCTACAAAATTTCGTCGTTCTGTTTTACTCTCAATGAATAATAGATAAAAACTAATTATACTAAAAATTTATTAATTAAAACTATTCTAATGGATTATAATCATCCTTTCTGTATGGGTTGTTGAACTAAACAAACAAAATGCGTTTTCTCTTACATATATATATGTTTTGTTTTGTTTCGCTTCTTTCTTTTCTTTTTTCCATTTTTATTCTATGTGTTTTGTAAAAAAAAAAAAAAAAATGCTTAAATGCGTAGGATCGCTGATTCATTGCTGTGAGCGGATAGTTTTTAATTATGTGGAATGCTATACTTCTTAATAAAATAACATAATTTACACATAAAAAGTTATCGCTTTACACACAATGACGAACCGACTGGTCTTTTCATTTTTTAATACAGGCATAGCCGTGCGGGTACCGCTAGTGAGAAATATAATTTATTTATAGGTATGTGCATGCATTGTGTTATTTCCTCAATGCATTATACACAGAGTTTATCCCCCCCCCCCCCCCCAAAAAAAAAAAAAAATGTGAAAGATCATATCTCCCCGTCCCCAATTTTATTTATTAACCTTTTTCACAACGCGCAATGCTCTTACCTGTAACTTGAATTGGGGCAGTGATAAAACGATTGCATTCAAAACATACCTTTGGATCTGTTTCATAGTAATGCTGCTGAGTTCGAATCCAGCGGCTCACGAGATTATCCTTCACCGTGTGCGCGAGAGCAGAGTAGTAATCTCTAGGCGTGGCGACATTTCGGTCTTTGACAAGCGTGTAGTGGAGATGCCTGTTGAACATGCGCTTTACGTTCAGCACATTCTCCGCCAAAGCGATCTCCTTCACGGAGATCTGCTTCCGTTTTTCCTGATCTGTGCGAGGCGGAGCAGACATGGCTTTATGATGGACACTTTCCGCCGACTCGCTTTCAGTATTTATATGCGGAAGTGGAAACTCTCACACTGAATCTTGTGTTTGTGGAGCTCGCGCTCGCTATGTGACCTTCACGTTCTTGTTTGGCGGGTTTTGATTTTTTTATAAAACCATTATCGCCAAGTTGGATAGCCGGTATCTTCGATCTTCGTGGAGTTCGTTTTCCAAGATGAAAAAAGATTTTCACTTTCTCGTAAGCAAGCCCGTCATTTGCGGGGTTCCAGAGGGGGCAATTGCCCCCTGGCTTTGAGAATGTAATGTATTTGAACGAATTTGAATGTATTTTGTTGTTTTTAATGAAAAATACAAGGAGACTATAATACCCTTTGCCCCCCCCCCCCTCCCTGGAAAAATTCGAAGTGACGGGCCTGCTCTTAGGCGTACGTCATCTCTTCTTCTGATGGATAACTTTTTAGTTTTCGAACTTACAACACATAGTTAGACGCATTAAATAAATTATTATTTTAATCTATTGTCATATGAGTCGCTCACAAGGCAAAAGGTCCTGAAGGGGAAAAAATAATGTTTTAAAATATATTAACTTTTAGAATTTTGGTCTTATTAATTTCATCAGAGAAGTATTTTACGATTATGTTATGCACTCTTTTGTTATACCTTTATAAGTGAGAAGATTGACATTTGTTCTGTTAAAATTTACAAAAGTCAGAAACCATTAAAAAATAGACGTATCAGTATCGGCTTCTGAGTTGTTCATGTGGTTGAAGAGAGAAGAAGTAATTTTGGGAGCAGCAATCAGATGCTAATTTCCATAAGTTAGCTACTTATTTTGAAATTTATGTTGGAGAATTAATAGTTCTTAAAATTTTATGCAGGTTTGAGTTAACTGAACGTTTGAAATGTGTGAAGTTAAAATAAAGATAATAATGTTAATAAATAAATAATAATTTTATGATGATGAAGAATTAAACTTTCTATTTTATTGATGAGAACAAGTTAAAAGGGGGAAAATAGTACAATAGTTTCTGAAAAATGTTACTATATGTACATAAATATAACGATGATAATTCTGTTGTACTTTTGTAAAGTGACAAGCGGAAGTTTCATACCGCTAAGAGGGTCCAGAAGATGAGGTTGGCACCTAATACATAAAAATAAATGCTTAAGACAAAAGTCCTATTTATCTTTATCAATTCAAGTAAAATCATATTCACAATTTATTTTTCTTGCAGCTTGCAGTTATGTGAGTGAGAATATTCTGTTGGGGATATTCTCAGAGAGCGACAATATTCTCCTGAAGTTGAAATTAAGAGAGTAATCGAGAGTATTCTTTTTTTTTCTCTTAAAATTATGTATACTTCACAAACATTATTAATATAATAAATAAATGCTCTGTTAACATTGCCAAAGCATGTAAATAAAATTATTTTGGTACTTATTTGCCTTCGCAACGTTAATTTCATTTAGAAGGATTTTATCTTCACAATGTAAAATATTTCGGTGAGCTAAACAAATTCTTTGTAATAAAGATATAGTATAAAAAGTCGCTAAAAAGCTGTAATCAACAAAGATAAATGAAAATAATAAATAAATAAAAGTAATAATAATCATAAGTGTTTCGAAACATAAAATTTGTACAGCTATAATAATTTAAGCTTTTGTTTGCAACACGAAGTAACGAGAAGTGCTCCCAAATTAAATTTGTGCCCATAGTTTTCTCTGCTTTAAATTTGTTACAGCTCGACCATGGAATTTTAACATTTGGACGCTTCTCAACATAGCAGAAAAGAACGAATCCATTCGAGCTTCAGGGAAGTTCGTTTAACAGGTGCGTTTATTTAGCACGCGAATCATGTTTGCTTTTTTGTTTGTTGAAAGCTAAATTTATAAACTCGCACATAGCATCAGTTTGGAAGAAATCAAGTACGACGAACTAGAACGAGAACAAAAACGGCACATTCCTTATACCAGCAGTTCCTCCCTTGAACATGAAGGAATTCCTCTTGGCACTCTGCCAGGCAAATCCCTTTGTGATGGTAGAACACTGTCCATCTCGCCATGATGGATAACGAGATCTTTAGTGCAGTAGCCAAATCGGATTCCGAATACTTAAAAACCAGTCGGATACCGGATATCCGATTCCTTCTGGGAGGTGGGGGTTCATTTCGTCCCTTACCTGTCGGTGCGTCTCTCTTTAGCCTAAAAAATAGTCTTTTAGTAGATGATTAGATAATTACAATATTACGTAAGCAAATTTACTAATTTTAGCAAACGTTTTATGAACGCGCACAAAATATTGTGTTGAGTTTAACCTTTCTATAATCAGTTTTAAATCTATATTGAACCAGAAGGTAATTTTTCATTTTCTGTAATTACTTCAATTTCCAAAAAGATGTTATCTTTGGTCACTCACGATCTGACTCTAAACAGCTGCTAAATAACCTCACTGCGGTAGATTTCGATGGAGAAAATTGAAAAAAATCAATATTTTATTCAACTTAAGGAAAATGGATCTCTCTAATTGCCTTTAAAAGCACAGTAATGTAACATTTCGTTATTGAATATTTTTTTGCACCTGCTCTTTGAGCAAGCATAATTATGTGCTCGTGTCAAAGGTATTGATTTTTAATGTTTGGTTGAAATGCGAAATCTTCTGATTGATATCTTCGAAGAAAATTGCTTCCTCAATGTCAAAAAGTGTGCCTGGATAAAAATGATTCATTACAGGGCAAAACAAGAAGAGCTTATATACTACAGGACTTGCTGGAACTAAAGAAAAGATATATATGGCAAGATAGAGCAAATAAGCACCATTGTATAAAGAGAAGGACTTAATCTGCTTTTGTTAGCTTTACTTTCCTCCCCCTAACTTGCCATTTTAATCGTAGATCATCTTTTTACCATCCTCTTAATTATTAATTGGATGAAAAAAATCCTCTTAATTTTTTCATCCTCTTTATAATTTGCTTCAATATTTTAAACATCTTATACATTACCGTGTTTTATGGAATGTGAGAAACTATGGACTATGAGACACTTCAAATTTTAAGCAGTTTTTATTTAAAATAAGCTTTTTAACATTTATTTTTAGACTGCACAGCCAGACTTATATAAATATATATATATACACACGCACACACACACACATATATATTTATCTATACATATATATTAGTTCATAAACCAACCTTAAAAATCCCAGAAAATCGTCATCTGGCCTTACTTCTTTTTATTCTCTCTCATCTTCGTCATTGTTGTTGCCATTTCAAGGGCTGGAGGAAATTTTAAATGACACACTGGAGATTTTACATTCAGTTTCGACCACAAGAAAAAAAAAAGAAAAATAAAAAAAAGAGGCCTTACAGTTCGTAAAATGCACGCTCGGGGTAAGTAAGGAAATTATTTGAAAAAATTAATTCAAAAAAAAAAGAAAGAAAGAAATGAAAAAGAAATAGGAGGAAAAAAGGAAGAAAGGAAAGAAAAGACGTTGATAAGAATACTCAAAAATTAATAAAGAACTGGCAGAAATCGAGGCAACAATAAGAAAGTTTTTTGAAAACTACAACTGGAAACGTAAAATGCTAAAATTAGAAGAAAAAAAAAAAAAATATATATATATATATATATATAAAACTTTCCCGATAAAGTACCGTGGGTAAAGAGAAAAAAACACATAGCAAAAAATTCGTAAAAGCATAAATCTATTTAAAAAGTTGCTAATATTTAACTGTTATTAGGGACTAAAGTAATAAGAAGTCAGTTTAATGAACTATAGGGTTCTTAGCAGAAGGTTATGGCAAAATATTCATTGTTATTCCATGTCGCGAAGAAGAAGACAATTGTAAGAATAATATTTGAGAAATTTGTGTAGATAAAGTATTGTGCCAATAAAAGATAAAAAGACTTGAAATCGTAAAAAATAAGCACATGATGCAGAAAAATTAAAGAGAAGACAATACAATTTATATAAAATTAAGCATATTTTGATCAAAATAAAAAATAAAATTCAACTAAAATTGATACTTATTCAACTTTTAGTACCTAAATTTTAAAAAATAAAAAGTGAGATATTATTATAATAAAGTAGGCTTTTTTTTACCGCATTTGAAAATTCTTCATTTGTTTTTAATAACATTCCAAAGTTTTTTTTGTTCTCTTTTACATTTTCAAAACTTTCTCTGTTTTTACTGCGTTGTAATACAATTATATTCAACGTCAGAAAACCACAATGCTTAATTTATTATTATTATTGTTTTTTTAGTAAAGTGGAGCTTTGATGAAAAATGTATCTAGAGAAATTTCATAATTAATTAATAAATATACGCATTTTAAGTCTTTTAGCGAAATTGCTGCTTACTGTGCAGTGTGCACAAAAACATTTTGCTTAATTAAAAAAAATAAATAAAACAAAATACATTGATAAGCATTCTTAACATTGTTTTGCAGAAGTTCAAGTGAACAGCTTGATTTCACATTATACCATGAAAAAATAGGAATCATATTAGCTTAATCGATTGAGTATTTGTCTTTATCTTTTACAAATGCCGTTAGATAGTACCTTACAAAAAAATTAATCATTGCTTAACACACTGCTGTTGCAAGTGTGATAAGCTCATGTAGTTCAAGTTAACCGATAAAAATGGAAGCTAAATTAATCTCCTTACAAAGCCCTTCAAATAGGAAAGGGGGAAAATGCGAGATTAATATTCCTAAATAGGACAATGCTATCACGGCTATTTTTAGTCAGGTTGTGTAATGAGGTTAAACAAAAAATAGTAAGAAGTGCCTAGCATTGGAAAGTTTTTGAGATGAGTGAGAAAACCGATACGAAAGGGAAAAAAAAAGTTTTTCATCAAAGCAGGTTTCGTCAGAATGCCAAAAGCTATTGGATTTGCTGTGGTGGATTTGATAATTTACGACAATGCTTATCAATTTTTAGCCTACTTTCCCGTAAAAGTAAAATAATAATAATAAAGCATGAAAGAAGGCTTAATGTATCGTAAAAATACCGTTAAAAATAAAGAAAAGTTTTTAAAAAGTGAATTAATTAAATAAAAATTGAAAAATAAAAAATTTGAAATTAGGGTTTTGAGATGGGGAAAACGTGTGTCTGTCGGCCTGTCTGCCCCCCAAAATAACTTTTGAACGAATTTTCCGATTCGAAAATTTCTTTTTGCATCCGAAAGATCTCGGCGAGGACATTTCATTTCTACATTTTACTTTTTGATTCGACTAATCTTTCGTTCAATTGTGAACAGTTCAAAAAAATTTAACGTTAGCGCCTATGGGCAAAAATGAAGCAAATTATGTAAACTCTGGTCACAAGATCCAAGTTCCTATGAGCAAGCTTATTGGAAGAAGCTCTCGGCGTGAAATATTGATTTGACCAATTTTTGTTCATTTTTGAGCAGTTGAAAAAAAGTAACATTAGCGCCTACGGGGAAATTTCAATCCCATACAAATCCTGATCTAACCGACTTATTTGCTTGGAACAAACTTTATCGGAAAGATGTTACGATGTAGAACATGTACAGGTACGAAGTTCAAAAAGAACTGAACGAGCCTTTTTTCCTACGAAATTTTTTGATCGGGATTTTTAAGGACATTTCTCAGTGAACAAATGAATAAATGAATGAGTGAAAGAATGAATGAATGCATAAATGAGTGAATACATGATAACATAAATAAATGAGTGCCTAAGTACATGAATGAGTGAATGAATAAATGAAGGACTGAATAAATGAAAGAATAAATGAGTGGGTGAATGAATATGTATTATCCGCTGAATAAAGTATATTTGAAGTAATTAAAGGCTAAAGCTAAATGAGAAAGAGAGAGAAAGAGATAGCTAGGTTATAATCTGAGTTGATTATAAATTTGAATACGGGAAGTAGGCTCGTATAGTTCTAGATGGAACTTCTTGTTGAAAATTAAAGAGGGAGAGAATGAATATGTTCGTATAGATTAAAAATTTGTAAGGATTGTTTGCTATGGAAGGAAATATTTATTTCTCCATTAAACGGCGTAGGTCAATAATTATAAACTTGGGGTAAATGAAAACAAGCTTCATAAATACACTCTTGTGGTGGTTTGGAAACTTAACTACTGGTGAGTGGTGAATTGGCGACATAGGAAAGACTTTGAAAGAGTTTCGCATGTTTCGAAACAACTGTGGAGGTGTCACCATTGTTTGAAAATGATACGGTGAAAAAAGTTGTTTCACAAAATTTAGCGATCGTACATTTTCCTCTCTAGCTAATCTTCAAAAGCGAGGTAAGCGGTTTTGACCATTTTTATTTGTCTTATGGAATAATGCTAAAAACATTCAGTTATGAATTTTAGCCTCTCGGTTATTTTACATGTGCAAGGTAAGTGTTTACAATTACCTCATATATTTTTTACTTTGGGGTGATAGCAAACACTTAAATTTGTAGTATTTACAATCTTTTGAGAAGACAATAAACATTATATTTTGAAGTAAATTATACGTTTGTGTTTATTTTACATAAATGTTGCTGTTGTTGCTAATGCCACTTAGAAATCCAAGCTCCCCTCGCAGGGCGACCAGGAATTAAGCCAAACAAAGCAAAGCGCCTTCTGTTTATTAATGAACTCCGCTAAGGTGGAAGTACAACTGCGCTCAGACGGGCCTCACAATTTGGAACCAGCTCCCAGATGAGAGATCGTGACCTGGTGGAGGTACTATTTAAAACTTGGAGGACATTTAGAGCCACGATGAATTTTACGAGCACCAGTTCTTATTAGCGTACACGGTCCCAGGGCAATCAGTCGCGAGAGGTATTCACCCTCCCAAGCATTGATCACGATCAGAATTGCATCACTTTCGGTGTTCTGTGGGAATCGAGCTCAACTGACTGATCCACTGCGGGACACATTTTACGCAAATTTACCGCATTTTGTGAATTTTTGTAAGATATTTCTCATTAATTGATCTCATCCGACTCAAAAATAGCTCAGCGGACCAAACGCAGCCCGTGGGCTGCCGACTGAGTACAATCGCTTCAGAACTTCTTAAGATTCCAAGCAGACTGTTTATGCCACTGTTTTCTATTTGCATTTACCAAAAGCGAAAGTAAATCCCTGTTTACATTTGCCCCAGAGACTCTAGGTTACCCCAGAGACTTTGGGGTAAATGTAAACACCGAGTTTACCCGATAGCAAATAGTCATAAAATCAAAAAAAATTGTGCACATATTTATCCACAAGGAGTATAGTATTGGCCACAATGCTCACATTTTTATGTCTCAACTCATTCAAGAGGTAGGGAAGGATCAAAAGTTAAAACATTGCAAAAACGTTTACAATGACCCATATATATATATAATACAAATTTTTCATTTCTGAAACGACGTCATAATTCCAGAACTGTGATGTTGAAATTGTTTCATTATAATTGCATTCATCATCATTTCAGTTATCTCTTATTAAATCAGAAATTTAATTAAAAATCATAACTTTTTGATTTATGTCACTATTGTGAAAATGAGAGTTGTATGCATAAAATCGGATAATTTTATGCTAATCTAATCGTAATCAAAATCGTAATCGGATGTCATAATCGTAATCGATTACATTTTTCAACGACTGTAATCGCTGCCGTAATCGTAATTACTTTTTGGCAAAGGATTACAATCGTAATCGTAATCGTAATCTCTCAATTTCTCCCTTTGTAATCGTAATCGTAATCGATTACGTTTCTTTGTAATCGACTCCAAGCCTGACACTGACCCTAAACCATGTAAAATGGTTCCATATTTGGAGAACTGAAGCTCGCAGAAGTTGTTCTGTCTTTTATGAACAGGGCTAAGGTATGTAAAATAAGCCATGCTTTGGGAAAGAAAAATTCCACTGTTGTTTCGACTTTAACAACAACGTCTACGGTAAACATTGGAAAACTTGTAAATCTACATATGCAATTTTTTTTTTAAGAGCAGTGTTTTTCATGAAATTGTAATTGAATTACCAGTTTCTTCTTCATTAGGTTTTTAATATTTCTTTCATTTTCTGTTACAATGAGAGTTGTTGTCAAATTGTACTGATTTTCTTTTTCTTGTCTTGAGAATGTACATTTTCCCCGTGAAGCTTTAAATGTGAAAATCTTCCTCTTTTAATTATGTATTTGTTAAAAACTTTTTTTTTCAATGATTCATTTCTGCGAAATTCTACAGTTCACAGTCACGTTGCTTACTCGAACTTTCATCTTCTAGTAGAAGTATAGAAGTATTTATTGCTTTCCACTTTATCTAGAAATTTTGAATTACATTTATCAAATAAGGGCAAACGTTGAACTTCTTATCACTTTATGTCAACCTTGACTTTTCTCCAGCTCGTCTGAGAATAGTTATTTTACGAAAAATATCGCGAATCAATTTTCATTCGTGCAATTTTGAACTGATGAATCACAATTTTGATTGCGAAACTGCAGGTGGAACTCAGTTGATTTATCCAGACTAAAAAAAATACTTAAAAATGAGAACGTGAAATTTAAAGTACAATTTGTTTAAAAACGAACGCACGAGGCATCACATATATGCTAAACGAGTGCATGAGGCATCAAATACAAGCAAAACGAGTGCATGAGGCATCAAATACAAGTAAAACGAGTGCATGAGGCGATTTCTAACAGGCTGGTCATTTCAAGCTTTTCCGGGGAAGGGAGGAGGATGCGGCAAAGGATCAATATTGTAGGTGAAAAGCTACAAAATACATACATACATGCATCAATACATTGTGTTTCTAAAAGTCAGGAGGGGCAAATCGGCCCCTCCTGGTCCCTCAGATAATGGTCATTAATATTTTTTTCATTTTGGTACTGTATCTTCATTAGTACTGTATCTTTCTTTTATTTTAACGTCTCATCCGTTCATGTGAAGATTCAATTAAAAGTTATAAAACTCCTGGATTTTTTTTGTTTTTTTAAACAAAGGAATGGAAATAAACAAAACAATTTTTTTTTAATTATTTCAAAATAATTTTAAAAATATGTATTTAATCAATACACATCCTGCGTTTTTCATCGCAGCATCATTAAAATTTTCGCTCAAAATTACATCATTAAGATTTTTGTGAGATAACTTTCTTTGAAATTAAATTCTAAACTTCAACAAATTTTAAAATTTATATTTCTGTTTTTCCTAATGGAAACTAATGCGGACTAATGCTTTTAAACTAGTTTCTGGATTCTATAACTGTACTTGGGGAAAATGTTTTTTCTTCCATAATTTTTCTGTCTAACGGAGCAAAAGAATTTACAATCAGATCTTAGATTTTTCCAGACATTTGATCTAATGGTTTCATTTTTAGTAAAATAATTTTATTATAAAATTCTATTTCTGAAAAAAAAAAAAGATATTTTTACTTGTATTTTTATGAAAAGTGCTACAATTATGAAATATGTGAGAGCTTTCGTTGGTTCACTTGTTGACTTAAAGAAAGAAAGCGCAAGATGAAACATTTAAAAGCAAATTAAGTATGGCTCTAAGTATAAAGTAAAATATGAGAGCTAATGTTTAGCGCGATAATATTTCGATTCCAATTCAGCCGCTCCCTAACTAATTACGATGGATATGAAGACGGACTGACCATCAAACATTTTCTTTACCTCAAATGACTTACTTGCTTTTATCTTTTAATATTTTTCAATGAACTTTTTTTTTCTTTTTGTATCTAATATTTTTTACTGTAGAGCACACACAATGTATAGAAATTGACCTATATTTTTCAAGTTTAATGCAATTTTAAACTTATATTTTTTAACCTAAGAAGATGCTGTTAGTTTCACGAAGTATCGATTTGCAGGACATTATAATATATAAGTGATATTTTGAATTTATTGTTAACTCTTAGATTTATTTATTGGTAGATATGAGTAATATCTAAGTTTTCGTGCAGCATTGCTAAATATTTTGTATCACGAAGTGAGTCCAAATAATACCACCATCCAGTCGAACTATTCAAAACAATAATAGTTAAATAATAATCAGCAGTTTCATGAATCGTTGTCAAATTGAGGCGGTGAGAAGCAAAGGGATGTAAGTGACTAAAGCATCATTTTGAGTAAAACTCGTTTGAAGTTTAGTTCCTATACTAAATTCTAGAGGCTCTTCATGCAAATATTTTTTTTATTTTCGAGTCCTATATGTATGTGTTAGTTTAAGTATGAAGTGTGAAGTGTTTCTGATGATTAGATTTCGCGTAAGATTTTTTTAAAAAATAGCTTAGTTTTACTACACCCCTTTGCTTCCAACTAGTTAACTTACACCCCTTTGCCCATAAATGAAAAACGTGTCTTGTTCATTTTGCTAATTTACACAGTAATAAAGATTCTTTGTTGGTGATATAAACCTTATTAAAAACTGCATAATATAAATTTCGAATAATTTTATTTATCAACAAACTAAAAATCATTGCCGTTAGACAAATTGCCGAAAACAAAACACGACAAAAATAAAACCTGTAGACGATTTAACTCTTGTTTTGATTATTATTATACAACAATTCGTAATTCTTTTCCTATTTTATTTCTTTTTCTCCGCTTTTAAGTCTCGTAAATAGATCGTCTGCATTGCGTATTTTAACTAACTGAAAAATCAAATAATTTTATTTGGAGGCAAACGCTTTTTTGCAGTATCTGTCAGAGCTACCACTAAAATCTCTTTTCCACAAAACAGAAGCGTGTTTAATTTATCATTTGCCCTAGCTTTCTCAAAATTTTCCTTTTTGGTCACTTACACCCCTTTGCTTCTAAGTGCCTGAATTGTCCTAGCTCCAAGGTCTCAAAGAGGGTTTGCAGTATTTCCTTCTACCGCACGTGGCTTTGCAGAGCGGTTGTTAATGCAATGTTTACTTAAAAATGAGGTGCCAATATATGACTATCAATCACTACTTTTGGCGTGAAAAAATAATTATAGTTTTTGTTCTTAACTGGTGCAGCGGATGAAGACTTTCAGACCACAAATATTCCGTTTTGGTGCAATGGGACTTTGAGAAGAATATATATACGCTAGTAAATTTTGGAGATTGTTTTGTTTTACGTGAATTGAACCGTTTAAAATATAGAGTGTACTGTTTTGTCCAAATTTTACAAGCAACGCATCGTCCACTGAGAGAGAAAGAATATACTATCTCGCACTTCAATAAATAAATAAAATAAAAATAAATAAAATAGAAACAAATAAAAATAAATAAATAAATATATATATATATAAACAAATAAATAAATAACAATTTAATAAAAATAAAATGAAGATTGAAAACGTGAAGAGAAATCGAAAGTAAGAGAAGTGTTTCAGACTATGCTTTATTATAACTCTTGGTTACATAATAGTTATTTGGTAAGCATTAAACTACATTCATCTAAAACACAGAATTAAATAACTTCACTTTAATAAGTCAATAACGAACATCTATATACTTTTTTCTTTTACGTGGCACAGAAAAAGAAGGGCTTCTTATTGTGAACTTTTGTTAATAGCTCAAATAATTTTATTAAAAAAAAAAAAAAAAAATCCAGGAGAACTAAATTAGCTTTTTCAGCGAATGTAGCAATATTTATTGCAAAATTGATCTAAAAATTCTACCCATAAGGAAGGGAACGTATTTTTAAACCGGTAATCAAATATATTAAAGGTCTCGGAAATTATGTTTAACTAAAAGATAAAATAAATTTTGCCAAAATTTAGTCTATAATAATGGCTTATATATTGCAAAAGTCAGAGGAACTACATTAATATTTGCTCAAGACTTGTAAAAATCCTGAGAATATTTAAATTATTTTAGACAATGTGTAATGAACCAATGATGATTCTGTATGTTGCGTAAATGTGTTCCTAAATCTCTCTGCATTGATTAATCATTTCTGAATCTTTTATGTTACGTGTAAAAACCATTGTTCGATACATTAATTTATTATTCCAACGTATTGGTTGCATACTAATAACAACTGTATATTATTCACAAATTTCTCTCCCAACTCACATGCTAAAAATATCTCTAACATGCGCACTAATGTGTTTGTTAAGTCATTCATATGCCTATGAAAAATACAAATACAAAACTGCAATAAAATTCAACTAGTTGAGATGTATGATGCCTTATTTTAACTATTTATTCTTTTAAGTTATTTCCTGATTTCTCATATTTTTAAATAAAATTATTTTTTTTAAACATACGCACTCCAAACTTTCCCGTGTTTGTAAGGTGTGTTCTGCTTTTTCTTGTCACGCTTTTAATGATAAAATATATAACAAGAAATAAAAATTAAGTAACTCTCTATGCATAGTAATAAAGAGGAATGAGCACACTTTATTCGGAGGGTTTAGCCCAGAGCAAAAATGTTCGGCATGTGTCTTCTTAAAATTCTAAAATAATTTTGTCATTACTTGTGAAGCTAGCTATATTAAATTAGATTAGGATGATCAGTTTCTGAATAAATTGTTTTAGAAAACTGTTGATTTTTTGCCCAGAATGTAGATAAATCATGGAAAATGAAAACGAGGCGTGTTTTAGATTTTAGAACTGAACTGAAGGTCATGAATTTCTATAAGTTTTAGTTCTGCTAGTTTGAGAGCTTTAAATCGTCAATGTGGTACCTCTTGCCGACGGGTGTGTATATATGTGCTATGTCTGTGAAATCTCTTCTACTGTATAGTTATGTTTAAGAATTTCCGGTTGGTTCTAACTCATTACAGTTATAAAATGTGAAATGTTTTACACATTCGTAGTATTCAGCAAAATTGTGTACTGAAATAAAGTATTAACTCTTATAGAAATGCTTTCATGTTCTGATATCACCACCACCACCACCATCATCATCATCATTATCATTATTTTAATTTTTTAATTTTTTTTTTTGTGTGTGTGTTGAATAAAATTTCTCATAACTGTTGAACTTGATTGTTTCTGGATTAAGTAATTCAAATGTCAGTTTGGGGAATTCATGGAAATAAATTAAATTCAGAAGGTGAGACTTTTAAGTAATGTATATTACTATTTTTAAGAGTAGAAGCGACTTGATTTCCAATGAGGATAATATTTAATTCGAAATATATATCCAAATTAACAACATAACTAGACTAGCATACATATCGACTAGCTACTATTACTATACAGACCATTTCAGGTGATATAGATTTTCGAGTTCATTTGCTTTTCTCAATCGATATGCCCCAAATTCTCATCCAATATGACAGATAAAACAAGACAGTACGATAGAGTATTACAATTCAAGTAAGGAAATCATAAGAATACACCTAGGACAAGGGGGGAATTAAACCCACGACCTCGTCACTGCGCGCAGACAGGCACCGGAAACTGGCACTATGACCACACGTCCACTCCGTCCACTCATGGCAAAAGCTGGATTTAGAAATTTCTTCTGTTTACGGTTGGGTTAGGCTTATTATGGACAAACGAACACTTACGTTTTTATTTATATAAATGGCAACAGTTTAATTTAGCTATTTTCATTTTGATTTTAAAATATTGTGTTTTTTCTGTTTATATTGAAGTATTTTGTTAGTATTTTGCCCTCACAGATTAAATGGAACTTTGAAACAAAGATTACTTATTTTGAATGGCAACAGTTTAATTTAGCTATTTTTATTTTGATTTTAAAATTTTGTGTTTTTAGCCTACTTTCACGTAAAAGTAAAAAAAAATAATAATAAAGCATGAAAGAAGGCTTAATGTATCGTGAAAATATCGTTAGAAATCAAGAAAAGTCAAAAATAAGTTAAGTAATTAAATAAAGATTGAAAAATAAAATATTTGAAAGTAGGGTTTTGAGATGGGGAAAAAGTGTGTCGGTCGGTCTGTCGGTCTGTCGGTCTGTCGGGCTGCCCCCCCCCCCCCCTAATAACTTTTGAACGAATTGTCCGATTGGATTTTTGCATTCGAAAGATCTCGGCGAGGACATCCCATTTCTATATTTTACTTTTTGATTTGAACAATTTTTCGTTCAATTTTGAACAGTTCAAAAAAATTTAACATTAGCGCCTATGGGCGAAAATGAAGCAAATTATCTAAACTCTGGGTACAAGATTCATATTCAAATGAACAAGCTTACTGGAAGAAGCGCTTGGCGTGAAATATCAATTTGAACAGGTTTTGTTCATTTTTGAACAGTTCAAAAAATTAACATATCGCTTACGGGGAAATTTCAATCCTATATAAATCCTGATCTAACGGACCAATTTGCTTGGAACAAACTTTATCGGAAAGCTCTTATAACGTAGAACATGTACAAATAGAAAGTTCTTCCAGAACTAACGAGCCTATTTTCCTATGAAATTTTTTTATCGGAATTTTTAAGGATATTTCTCAGTGAATAAATGAATGAGTGAAAGAATGAATCAATGAATAAATGAATGAGGAAAAAAATGAATAAATGATTGAATAAATACATGAATGAGTAAATGAATGAATAAACATTTGAATCAGTAAACGAATGAATGCATAAATGAATGGCTGAATAAAGGAAAAAATGAATGCGTGAACGAATATGTATTGTCCGTTGAAAAAGGTATATTTGAAAAAATTAAGAACTAAAGATAAATGAGAAAGAGAGAGAAAGAGATAGCTAGACTATAAATTTGAATTTGGTGTATACGGGAAAGTAGGCTCGTATAGTTCTATACGGAACTTCTTGTTTCTGTTTGTATTGAAGTATTTTGTTAGTATTTTTGCACTTAATGATTAAGGGGAAATTTAAAACAAAGATTATTTATTTTGAAGGGCAATTTTTTAACTTATAATTTTTGTGTTTGTGTTTCTTCTGTTTGGATAAGGCTTATGTTGGAATTTTTCAATGTGCCAAGCCAGACAATATCGAAATATCGACAAAAAATAGAACGATAAAAAAATTGCCCGCAAGCATAGTGAAAAAACATAAAGCTCACACTAATCAATCAAATCGAGCAGTTTAGATCTAGACACGGATTGCTTCTCCCGTTGACAATTATATATTGCTTGTTCTAAATGGGTAAACCAGACAATCTATATTTTCAGATGATGAAACAAAAAGCATTGTGAAATGAAACATATTAGAAATATGTGCTTTTTCATGCCTTTCCATCGAACCAGACTGAACCACAGCTTCGCGTGGCCGGGTACAGCTAGTTCATAATAAGGATGATACGAATGTACGAAGCAGTTTTCTAAAATGAAGCCTCAACTAATCGCCGCCGACTCACTTAAATTATCTCGTTTCACCACTTCTTATCTACAACTGAAGGTGACGAAATTTGCATTTGAAACGTTATTTGCAGTTTGGAAATGTTTAAATCAACTTGAAACGTTCACTCTAAAGCATGTTTAAATTGGATGACCAATTTAATGGCTTACAAATCTGTTTTGTCTCTAGAAGTTCATGAAAGGGACATTATTTTTAAAAATAATATTCAATATGATAAGAAATATGATAATTCAATTTGATAAGAAATATGACAAAGGTTTTGAAACCTTGTGAGCGATAAGAAAATCTCACGCACTTGATTGGTCAATCTGCCTTTATTCTGAATGCTCTGTTATTAGTCAACCTGAAATATCTATTAGCTTTGACAATAAAAGATCTTCAGTTTCACTATGAGTAAAAGATCTGATTTCTTTATTCGGGGTAAGAGAAAGAAAAAGGTAATTTTATTTATTGATAAAAATATGTGTAAAACCTGATTAATCTATGAGTTTGTGGGGGCTGGAGGTTTGTGCAATGTCATTCCGACGAATCATAAAACTTTTTTAATTTCTGGTATCCCTTACAATTTCTGGTATTTCTGATTTAATTTTGAACACTCGTTGAAGCGTCATTCTAGTAGTGGGCGATGCTCTACCAATAAGCAATTGCATTTTGACCCACTAGGTTACCACAAGTTTTGAATAACAAAACAGTTCTTCGGAACATAAAGTCTTCGTGCTGCCATCTAGACGTTTTAAAAGTTGTTAAAGTTATTATGCCATAATAACTGAATTTACCATATTTTGTGGCTGAGGACCTTTTATTTAGCAGGTGCCGAATTAATGTCAGTTAGCAGCAGTCGAGATCAACCAAAGTTTCTGTGTAAATATATAAAATAATAATAACTGTAAATAACAAAGTTAAGCGATTTCATGTGAAATTTGGGAAAAAAATCTGCCAAAATAAATGTAAAAGATAAGTTAATATAATATCAGTTTCTGTTTTGATTTTTGAAATTTTACTTCACATATTCTTGCATTTAATAATTGTTTAATTTTTAACCGATTTCTCGCAAAAGAGGAGGTTATCAGTTCAAACCGTATGCTCTTTTTTTGTTTGTTTATTGGTTATTTTGTATTATAACTTCTCACTGGATGAAACGATTTTGATTATTCTTTTTTTAATCAATCGAAAAGTAGTGTCCTATAACTCTCGTAACGTTTTTTGATCACAATTGATGATTAGAAAAAAAAGTTATGAAGTGATTTTTTTTTTTCATCCATACATTTTGACTAAATGAACCGATTTTGATGATTTTTTCCTTAAACGATAGAGGGTCGTCTAACTAAAATATCTCACATCTATTTGACTACATTTGCTCTTTAGAAAAATCTTTATGGGTGAAAAATAAGTATTTTTTCTTAATCGGAAAGGCTTAGCTTGCCTTGATATTTTTTTGCTAGGAAAATTATCAATAATCAATATATAACTCATTGTTAAAAAGAGTTTGTTGACATTAGGCAGTAGTATTAAAAACAGTTATAATAAGAGTTAATTATAATAAGAGTGATGGATTCTCCGAAGCAAAAATTAAATCCAGTTTATCTGCTTTAGTGAAATTTTAAAATAAACTCCAAAGTTTTTACTGCCAGTCACTCAAAGTAGGTACGCCCTTTGATATGTTTTCCTTCTTTTTTTAAAAAAAAATAGAGTATTCATATAAAAACATATTTTCACAAAAAGAACAAAACAAAATGTTTTTTTGGGGAAAAAAATAGCACCCACTTCAAATTATAAATTGCGCTAAAGAGTAAAAAATAAATTCATTCTTTTAACATAATCGATACTGCTTTACAAATTAATTTTTGAAGTCGAGTCGGTGCAAAATTAGGATGGATACAATCTTTGGTAATCATGAGCAAATTACAAGCATAAAATGCCCAGAGTTCGCAACAGTTGTAATATAAAGTAACACATGGTGTAATAGTAATCAAACTGTCATAATTTTGCACCAACTTCAAAGATTTAAAGGTAGTATCAATGTTGTTTATAGAATGAATTTATTTTTTACTTTTTAGCGCAATTTATAATTTGAAGTCAGTGCTATTTTTTCTCCAAAAATTATTTTCCTTATTTATTTTGGTTACGTGTTGCTTTGATGTTGCTTATAACTGAAAATGTATTTTTCACATTTTTAGACATTTTACTCCTGGCTTAAGGGTTTTTTGGAGGATTACTTTACCGAACTGTACACTTCTAATTATGAGCATATAAAAACATGCTTTTTTAGCCTACTTTCCCGTAAAAGTAAAAATAATAACAATAAAGCATGAAAGAAGGCTTAATGTATCGTGAAAATATCGTTAAAAATAAAGAAAAGTCAAGAAAAAGTGAAGTAATTAAATAAATATTGAAAAATAAAAAAATTGAAAGTAGGGTTTTGAGATGGGGAAAATGTGTGTCGGTCGGTCTGTCTGTCGGTCTGTCTGTCCCCCCCCCCCCCCCCAATAACTTTTGAACGAGTCCGATTCGAAAAATTCTTTTTGCATTCGAAAGATCTCGGCGAGGACATCTCATTTTCATATTTTACTTTTTGATCTGAACAATTTTTCGTTCAATTTTGAACAGTTCAAAAAAATTTAACATTAGCGCCTACGGGCGAAAATGAAGAAAATGATTCAAACTCTAGGTACAAGGTCCAAGTTCCAATGAACAAGCTTGCTGGAGGAAGCTCTTGGCGTGAAATATTAATTTGAATAGTTTTTGTTCATTTTTGAACAGTTCAAAAAATTAACACAGAGCTTACGGGGAAATTTCAACCCTATATAAATCCTGATCTAATGGACCGATTTGCTTGGAACAAACTTTATCGGAAAGCTCTTATAACGTAGAACATGTAGAAATAGAAAGTTCATCCAGAACTTACGAGCCTATTTTGCTATGAAATTTTTTGATCGGGATTTTCAAGGATATTTCTCAATGACTCAATGAGTGAAATAATGAATGAATGAATAAATGAAAGAGTGAAAGAATAAATCAATGAATAAATGAATGAGGAAATGAATGAATGAATGAATAAATTAGTGAATAAATGAAAATATAAATAAATGAGTGAATAAATACATGAATGCGTAAATGAATGAATAAACACTTGAATGAGGTAACGAATGAATGAATAAATGAATGGCTGAATAAATGAAAGAATGCATGAGTGAGTGAATGAATATGTTTTATCCGTTGAAAAAGGTATATTTGAAATAATTAAGAACTAAAGATAAATGAGAGAGAGAGAAGGAGATAGCTAGATTATAAATATGGTGTATACGGGAAAGTAGGCTCGTATAGTTCTAGACGGAACTTCTTGTTTTACGTTGAGATATTTTTAATAAGTATTCCAGCTTATAAATAATGTTAAATTTTTTTTACAAGAAAGAAGTATTGATCATAAAATATATAGTAATTTATGAATATTTTCAGGGTAGTTGTTTTTGTTATAGCTTTCAGATAATTTCGAGCAAGTGAATTATTAATTGAATTTATCAAATTTGCTAAGCATAGTTTTAATCATTTTTTATTTTTTTCTGTTTAGTGTCTGCGTGTTTTAGGTCTTGTTCATGTCATTGTTGTACCACAACTATCATGAAGGACAGTTGTTTTACATCCGTAAATTATTAAGATAAAAACTAATATTTTTAAATAAAATAAAACTTAATAAAGTGTTTGGAAAAAAGGTACTTTTGATGTATGCAATGTAATGCTCAAACTGTCTGCAAGAATTAAGAAAACCCTGTTGCAGATGATGAAATTATAGAGTTTTTGATGAATTGAACAAATCTGAATGTCGGGGCCCTAGTTCTTCTGAGGGCAGCAGTAACAATAAGAATAAAAATGGATGAAACTGACGGAAAAAACCTCTAATTTCAATTCATTTGTGTGTGTATGTATGTGTGATTTTAATTTTTATTATTAGGTGGTGATGGCATACCACCTAATATGTGTATGTGTTAGCTGTTAGCCTATTTATAATAAAATTCCAAAACCAATTCAAATGTTATTCAAACTGAAAGCATTTTATTCAAAACCAAAATTATAAAAACTCATTTTATATCTGTGGGTGGAAATATTAATAACTGCTTCTAACAAAAAATTACAGAAACGTACATTATATGTGTGAGATTGGAAATATTTAAAAATAACAATAGGGATATGTTTGACTGTTTAACTGTAATCAGTATTTCTAAAAGAAATTCAGAAATGCCCTGGCATTTTACCTCTGAAGCTTCATGACAAATAGTCAATTGTATAATGGTCCAACTCCAGTACTTTCTGTGACAGATCCAAAGTGACCGGTTATTTAAGGCAATGTAGTGCATTGTAACCGATTAGTAGTTACACAATTGTTATTAACTCTCCTCCTCCAACCTCCTTCCCTGTTATCACTAGGCCCCCAGGGGCGAGGTGGCAGGGTCTACGGATTTTACATGCGAGAATCGCCGAGTGTACATGGTGGGTCTCCAGCGAGTCAGGTATCAAACACCCGACCTTCCGGTTGGAAGTCCGACATCCTAACCGCCAGGCTACCATGGCCTTCAATTGTTATTAACTGCTATTCTTTGACATTTTACTTGAGTAGGAAATATATTTTTATGATTGCTTTTTATTTTCTCTTTGTTTTGCATTTACTATGTGGCAGTTTGTGCAAAACAAATGTGAGAGTTTTGCAATTGGTTTGTAGGGTTTAATGTTTTTTCATTACTATAGAGGTAGAGAGATAAATAAAAATATTTAACTATGATAATAGCAAAATAAATAAATAAAACGAGCAAAGTAAATAATTTATCTTGCAATAAATATTGTCTATTATGCTACATCATTTTCATTTTTATTAGCATTCGTTTTAAACTTGTGTTTGAAAATTGCAGTAATAGATTTCGTTAATGTAATGAAATTCAACTTTTTGGAGAAACATTTTTGTAGCGTAATTTGCAAGCATAAAAGGTTTATAACTTTCTGACTGGTTACAAACGAATACTCGATTTATTTTTCTCCAATGCATGACGCTTGACTAAAATTTTGTACACTATGAGCAGCTACCTTTAATCAACCTCAATAATTTCATGTATTGTTGAAATCAGTTATTCAGCTACTATTATTCTTAGTAACATTTAAAATAGAAATATAGTTATGGATATAACGATAGGTTTCAGAAGTTAATTAATTTGTGATTTTTTTGTTAGTTACAGGTGCATGAAAATTTTAATTGATGAATTAATATTTTACCCCCTGGAGAACCAGCACTAAATTGATTGAGCATCAACACTATGGCGAATTTTTTTGTATTTCGCAGGGACAAAAATGTTGGAGAGAATTGCAGCTGGTAAGTTCAAAACCGCGGATGGAATGAAATGGATTTTTAAAACAGAGGAATATAAGGTCATGGATCTTAAAAGCAATAAGACAAAATATTGCGCATTTCGACTGGAGAAGCAAGCACACAGTAGTAGTTTGTATTATGCGAAGTTAGAAATGATTTATTTGAACTTTACAATGGACTATTCATCAGAAACTAATACATATGATCAAGCAAGATAATCACCTTTCACGACAAATCTAGGATCGACACATGGATTTTTTGGTTCAACGCCTACCTTCGGTCCAACGCCTAACTTCGGTCCAAAGCCTTTGTTCAGTGTTGAAGAAAAGGACAAACTACGAAGAGAAAACTCGAAGTCCAGTTTGGAAAAAATTGAAAATGCGGGTGATATTTACATTTCATTTAACGTTCCTTCTGATAAATGTTTCGTATTTAAAAATGGAATAAAATGTACTCTGATGCGTACAAAATATGTTTGATACCTATAAATTGCTATTAGATGATCCACAGAACGTTTCAAAAGACGACGTAGATTTGGCTCTGAAGAAAACTAGCAAGGCAGCTAATTTGGAGAAACTATCTGAAAATTATGGAAGAGTTATTCGTCGGCAGCCACCTTTCTGATATAATTTTGGCAACAGATACCACCGAAGTCAAAGCTCACAAGTCCATACTTTCGGCTAGATCTCCTGCTTTTCGAAGAGTGCTTAATAATGAGGTGTCACAAAAATTAAAACTTTCAAACATTAATGACAAAGCATTGCATGAAATGCTAAAATACATCTACACTAGTCGAATCATTCTCGAAAATTTTGAAGAAACTCGCGATCTTTACATAGCATCGGACAAATATGAAATTTCGGACTTAAAAGAAATGTGTTCAACGTTTCTAAAATTCCTTTCAAAGGAAACAGCCGTGGAAACTTTGATACTGGCAGATGAATATGAAGATAGAGTTCTAAAACTAGCAGCCATGGATTTCATGTACCAACATTAATTACATTGATGAGTTAAAGACGACTACAAAGTGGGAATCAGTTTTAAAAGATAAACAAAACTTGGCAATTGCATTCTTCGCTCATAATTTCGGCGTTGGTCTGGCTAAATAATTCACAGGAAGATCAAATTTTTTAAAAATAAATAATTGAAGGCAAATAGTTGATTTTATTGATCAACGTTGAGGAACAATCTACCAATTCAAGCCAAAACTTTTATGCGACCAAAAGAAATCCGTTGAGATTTTGCGATCAACGTTCGACAAGAAGAGCAGTATTTATTGTTTACTTTTATTTTCGTTAGCCAAGGACCATGTTCTATACAGGAATAGTAGTTGAATAAAATAGATTGACGTTGATTTTAAGTCACTTTTCGTTTAAAAACAACATAAAAGACTGAAAGTACCATACAGGAAATTGAAGGACCCTTAAATAAGAAGAATATTTTCATTGGCATGGTCAGGCCCGTCAATTCAAAAATTTTCAGAAGAATGGGGGGGGGGGGAGCAAAGGGTTCAAACTCAATGCATATTGCGTTGAAAAGCAACAAAGTACATGAGCATACATATAAATACATTATTTTTCCCAAGCCAGGGGAGCAATTCACCCCTGACCCCCTTAAATGACGGGCCTGGGCGCGGTTGAAATGTGCATTTCAGAGAAATTAAAAAAGAGAGAAAGAGAGAAACATTTTTTAACATATTATTGTACATATTTATAAAGAAACAAAATAAATATGATGAAAGTTGGAAGGTAAGATGTCCCAAATCTACCAACATTTCAAATTAAAGAAAAATATAAAAAGAAAAAAAAAGATAAGAAAAGAAAATGATTCAAGATATCGTTATTGAAAATCGTACCATTTTTTTAAAGTTGAAAGGCAAAAAAAAAAAAAAAAAGTAACCTAATAGTATGTGCAGGAGTATTATTTGAAAATAATAAATTTCTAAACAGAGTAAAATAAAATAAAAATAATGAGTCAAACTATTAATAAGGAATTTCGCCGAAATCAGAAGAACAAACTTTTTTTACTAGTTTGCAGAGATTTATAGTTCTGCATCTAATACATATACACATATGTATTGCCTGTAATAAAAAACTTTTGAAAAGTTATTTGAAAATATTTTTTTTCTTTAAAAAGAAAGATATTAAATATTCTGAAAATGAAATTCGCTCAAAAAGCAATTTAGTTTTTTTTTCTTCTCACTATTGAAGTTTGGTAGGGAGTTATATATAAATCATGTACTACACACACACACACACACAAACACCCACGCACACACACACACACCCACACACACACACACACACACACACATATGTTTTATATATATATATATATTTAATACATGTAATTAAGCAAACGTAGTAAAAATAAAATAAAGAACTGAATGGTAAAAAAAAATGCATAAGATAAGAACAATGTTAATACAAGTGCTCTAAGCGTTAAATAGAATAAATATGCAGAGCTGAAATCGCTTGCTCATCCATAAGAATCACTGTCTTACTTTTCAGTTCTTGTCAAAATTAATAAATAAATGAATAAAAATTAAGAGCTATAATTTAAAACTTCAGTTAACAAATAAGTTCATTTTAACTAATTGAACAAATTCCGTTATAAGTTCCATTAGTTAAAATGAACTTATAATGTCGTTATAAGTTCAATTAGTTAAGTCTGTTAGTTTTGTGTGAAAATAAAGTTCTGCAGAAGTACTTAATCAGACTACTGCTCATCAGTCATTCCTTTCTACATCAATATTAAATCTACAAAACATTCATTTTCCTTTTTACTCACTTTTTTTATAGCAAAAAGTTAGATATAAACGGAATCAACAACTTTTTTTTGGTGCAAAAAATATTAAGCAAATAAATGTTTCCCTTTCTGCTTAGTAATAGTAAAAAAATCATTGCTGGAATATGAACTTCTATATGAAATGACATCCGAGAAAAGCTGCGATTGACTTTAATGGATTCAAATCAAAATAAAGACATTTGATTTCGAGCACATGCGGACTCTAAAGTAGTATTCGGGCAACTGCCAGAAGGGCTGGTCCTCCCTGGGCTAGTCGAACAATATCTAACTGTTTTATTTTTTACAAAGTAAACGGCTCTTACTAGGGTAATGAAACTTAACTACGGCCAAAAATTTGCCTTACGAGGGACCTAAGGAATAAATCAATAAATAATTTTGATAAAGACCTAGAAAACAGTCAATTCTTCAACTCTACCTGTCTTCACGTAAATTTCTACAGTTTCTGCTGTGCTTCTTATATCTTGTTAAAAAACACTTTATTTAAAAAAAAATAAAAGCTAGAACCCTCTTGGAAATGCTGAAAAAACTCATTGTTTTTAGTTAGTAAATTTATAAAAAAAAGGGGCGGGAGGTTTGTGGGTGACCACTAATCTGAGGGTGAGAGGTCATTCATTTTCTAATCTACCTATCGGAAAATGAATGGTAATCACCTACCTGGCAATGTCCCTTTCCCAGTGCCGGTCTATTTGAAATATGCCAGGGCTGAATTTTCCTCCCAGTCCGCCCCTGATTTCGAGTGAACGTAACAGGCGGCAGCATGAAAATAAAGCAATAAGGAAGCTTCAGTCTATGTTTAATAAGTTATAATTTAATGTGTCTCAGCGTCCGGAAGCTCGAAACTTTTTCGAGCTTAAACGGAAGTTCTATGTAACTTGAAATACGGGGCAATAGTCTTTGAGTTAAGTGATGTTAGTAATCATTTCTCATTTGCTATTTCATTGGAGAATCTTAAACACTCCCGGTACTGTCTCAAACTTTGCAGTACTATATCTCATGTTTATTTATTACGGCTGTATAAAGCTGAATTAAATTTATTGCGTGCTGTTTATCATTATTAGGTTTGTATAAAAATTGGGCGATAGGGACAACTGCCCTTGACAGTCAATCATTAAAGATTATATAAATAACGTACAACATTTTTGTGATTTTTCTCCTTTGGAAATTTTTTTCTATGAGATTGGCTAAATCACAAAGAAATTGCCTCCTCCTCTGCGAAATCCTTTATCCGCTAAGAGCGCCCGTTTTCGACTATTTCGTATCATCACTTATTCAATTTTATTTTCCTCTTAATGCACCATAGATGGCGCCACCAAAAGATCTTGTCTGCTGAATATTATTTTAATTTATTTTCTAAATTTTCTGCCTATTGTATACATTTAATAAAAGTACATTAACACGCACATTATAAGTACTAAAGGGAAAAAAGACACTTGTAGTTGGAGGATGACACAAAAGAACAAGCACGAAATTCGATATTAAAATAAATGAAAGCAAAATAATGATAATTTATTGTCATTATTTTACTTGCAGATAAAATTGTTTTTTATTTAAATCGCATCTCTTGAGGAAATTTTTCGTCTGCAGCTGTTGAAAAGGAGAAAATGTAAAATAATTTTGAACTTGACATAGAATACAAATTGTTTCGATCTTTTACCGTGGCAGATCAACTAACGCTTTTGCCAAAAGATGGATTTGTATAGAAGGGGGGGGGGGGAGAAGTCAACAATTGATGCAGCATTTATAAAAATCCTTTCTCATTAATATAAACGGCGACTTCACTTCAAACAGTCCCTAGTCACTTAGGAAAAAAGGTGAAGGAGAGCGAGCGAAAATAGTGAATTTACTGGAGGCAAATGGAGTGTTGACTGATTTTCAGTATGGTTTTAGAAAGGGTAGGTCCTGTACAACTAATTTGTTGCATTTCTATGACAAGGTTACCATGGCATTAGATAATAAAAAGTGCGTAGATGTTGTTTACATTGACTTTCAGAAAGCGTTTGATAAAGTACCGCATGAAGCTCTTCTTGGCAAACTTGCTTATATTGGTATTGGTAGAAAAACTTTAATTTGGGTTAAAAATTGACTGACTGGGAGGAAACAAAGAGTAGTAGTGAAGGGCAATTATTCTCAGTGGATTGATGTTTTGAGTGGGGTTCCACAAGGTTCAGTTCTAGGGCCAATATTATTTATTATTTTTATTAATGATATTACTCAGAGTATTTCTGGGAACATCAATATTTTTGCTGATGATGTCAAAATCATGGGAATTGTGGACACGGAGGAACAAGTCAATCAGTTTCAAGAGGATTTGAATAAAATTTCTATGTGGGCAATTAAATGGGGTATGTCTTTTAATATTGGGAAATGTCAAGTGCTTCATTTTGGTCATGGGAATAAACATGCAACCTATTATTTACAAGGTTCTGTCATTAGGGAAGCAGAAGCAGTTGTTGATCTAGGAGTATTGATTAGTCATGACTTCAAGTCCAGTCAGCAGTGTAGCATAGTAAGTAACAAAGCTAACAGGATGCTTGGGTTTATCAATAAGGCTATTTCGAACAGGTCTAGGGAAGTTGTATTGCCATTATACAGAAGTTTGGTAAGACCTCATTTGGAGTATGCTGTTCAGTTTTGGTCTCCGTATTTAAAAAAGGATATTACCTTATTGGAAAGGATTCAAAGGAGGGCTACAAGATTGGTAAGTGGTCTTTCAGACTTAGATTATGAGGTTAGGCTTAAAAGGCTCAATATGTATAGTCTTGAGCAAAGGAGAGTCAGAGGGGACATGATTCAGTTGTTTAAATTCATTAAAACGGAAATGTTGATGAACTAAAGCTATGTGCTGAAAGTTGAACCAGAGGTCATTGTTTTAAACTTTTCAAATCTCAGGCTAATCTTGAAATTAGGAAAAACTACTACTTCAATAGGGTTGTAGGCAGTTGGAATAGTTTACCGGAAGCGACTGTTAATTGCAGTGGGGTAAAAACTTTTAAGAAAGCTCTTGATGTTCATTGGGGACTGCTAAATTAACTAGGATCAGCCTAGCTGGGCCCTGAGCCTGTTGCTGGTCGTCACTTTTGTATTTGTATTTGTAAAAGAAAAATAAAAGCTTTTGCAGGTTGAAAAATACAAATAAATGAAGACAAAAATAATTACATTGAGATTCCTTGATAAAGAAACGTCAATCCGGGCATGTCATTTTCTAAACCTCAATGCATATCAAAGATAATAGATAAACAAAACCTTTAAGATACTCAAAATATTAAAAAATATAAAGTGTCTTGCATAACTTTATTTTTTATTCAATGTTTACTAAGTGTTTTTCTAGTAAATTTCCTAGAACGGTATACGTAAACATGATTTTTATTTTGTCTTCAGTAATCATCATAGAGGTTAAAGTCGATTTTAAATGAAAGAAATGCGAACTGAAGTAGAGTTTGGATATTGCGTCACATAAATTAGTGAAAAACACTGTCTGTTCAATGTTCTGTCTGTTGTTTTTTTCTCCTGCATCTCTTAAAAGAGAAGATAATAATAAAAAAAACAGTTTAATCTTATCTTCAGTATGACAACAAGACGAGCCTCCAAGATAATAATTGTTAGTTTATAAAAATGCAACAAGTTTTACAAGCGGTCATTTTTAGCCAATTCTTACTGAAATTGTTTATTTGTGCTGCTCAATTTTTCGTGATATGTTTCGAGAAATGTTGAGGGAGCTTTATAACTATATATACTCCGAGTTTCATGAAATACCAATATTCCCAAGTAAAACCCGCCCCTGAATAATATGATTCGCTCCCTCATTATTTGGGGTACAATTTTAGAAAAAAGTAGATTATATACCATTGTAAATACGAAAGTTTGGATGTATGTTTTGTTACTCAATCACGCCAGAGCGGCTGAACGGATCTGGATGAAATTTGGCAGAGATGGATTAGAGTCTAGAATAGCTAAATCTTTATAAATTTTACTCAATTTCTGTTTGACTGAAGAGAAAATGAAAAAAAATAATCTCCGAAACATCCGCATAAAAAACAAACTGCTCACACAACGTAGGAAGCAATTTTCTGAACAAAGCAGAGGCGTTGTGGTGTACTAACTATATAGAGAAAAATAATATTGTAGCGCAACATTAAATATTTGATTAAGACCCGCACCTCGATTTACGAACCCATTTTTTTTTTCTTTTCGCAATGGACTGCACTTGGCTGACCGGCATTGTAGACCGACAGTATATTCCCCAGAGATTGGTACCATCTCTTTCAGCAGCATCACAATGCGTGTGGTACCATCGCCGCATGAAAATTTTGTCGTGCAGATTCTCCACCAGAAGGGAAAGTTAATGAGCTCTGTTGATACAAAATTGCACTAGGAATTTAATTTAACAGAGAGTATTCTCCGCCAAATAACTATTCAAGGGATCTTTTACATGCGGCATAGTTATACAACATGGGCGCAGAAGATTTTCTGCAACTTGAAAAGATATCGATATGCTTAGGACCCAACCTGCGAACTAGGGCGTGCAAACATCGCGCCTTACCACGACCCCACTGTGTCGGATACGAAGCTTTTTTGTTTTTTTGGAGAAAGGAAAAACAGTACGTGGGTATTCCGGATTCTACGGAACTATTTAATAAGACCTGGGAGGAAAACGGGTAAATTACCATGGTCCTGTGATTTGAAGATTTTTTTTTATTTTTTCAATTTTTTAGGGTTAAAATGGTCATGCAGGTAAGACGATAAGATACAAAATGTTCGAAATCTTGCAATTATCAAGGATCCGGATAATTCTGTAATGACTTCTGTTAGAACATTATAAAGCTTTGCTCGATGCGAAAGTCAATATGTACTTCAAATTTCCTGTCATTTTTTAAAACCTAAAGTCATATAAACTATTTAAAACTAAAATCATAAAACTTTATGCTTAGGTAAAATATCTGTGATTCATATTTATTTATATTTTTACTTCAAAATTTTATTGATTGTAATCGTATTGATTTTCCCACTGGACGATATACAATATCATCATGAGCTGTGTTGAAAATTTAATTCTAGATTTAGTTCTAAAATTGAATTTTTCTTTGTTTATTCATTTAAAGAATTTCTTATATTACGAAACGTGTTTTCTAAATACTCGAATTCTAAGCGATCGCCATGTTCCATCGCAACGACACAGGCAATGCTTATGTCCCTTGCACATTCTTCCCTCATCGTTATGTTGTCACGTGTATGCGTACTAGAGAGCTTGTGAGATTAGGCAAGGCCAACTAGAACTGCAGGCCGAGAACTGATTGACCTTTGACTTGCGGGAAAAATAACATCCAAAACCGGTTTTCAGTTCCGTTCATTGGGGCAGATAAAATAATTCGATCTCAGATTACTCCAGTATTTAGTTTCTAGTTGGCTGAGGGTCAGTGCGTGACCTTTGAGAGGAGAAGGCCTGCTGGCTCCCAGCCCTCTGTGCGTATGAGTCATCACTAGTGGGGACAGGGACGAATACGAGACGAGTGAGAGGCGACATTCAAGCAGTGGATTTCCAAACACGTTGTTGTCTTACGCTCCATGATGTTGCTTTGATATGTTAACTGTGATACATTTGGATTAATTTGAGATTTCTAACAGCTTCCTGATTATGAAAGGATGTTTACACAATCACCATAAAAGGTAAGAAATGTTTTATTTCAATACTTGGTAATTATTGTTATGCTTCTTGAAAAAACTGTTAAGCCTAATCGAGGTTTTTTGTGAGTTTGAAAGAATATTTTTGCAGATTAGTTTATTTGTTTAAAACGTGGCGTAAAAAACTTTGATTTGAAAAAAAAAAAATTTTGTTTAGAACAAGGTGGGGGGAAAAAAATCACATTGTTTATAAGTATTTAGCTGAATGAAAAAAAAATTAAAGTCCTTCTTCTTATTAGTTTATTCAATGCCATAACTACATATATTTTACAATATTACATGGTTAAGTAAGAGCTAATATTTGCTCTTCTCATTTTATGAAATTCAATGAAGATTTATTCGATATTTACTGTTTCTGAACGAGTGATTAAAAAATTTAAAAATTAGGTAAAAATTATTATAAAAAGACGGGTAGAGTAGTTAGTTAAGAAAAAAGATATAAGGTTAGTTAAGTATGTAATGTATGTTAAAGAAGTTATACAGATTATTGTTCATTTTTAACTTTAAATCCTTAAATGTTAATTAGTTACTGTTATCAACTTAATCAAAAACCGTTTTGCTCAAATTGACAAATGACTAGTGGAGATGTTATGTAAGAGAGCATGAAAATATGAGTTTTATTTATATATAGTAAAGTTCTAAAGAAGCATCTCTGAGTTGTGTTTCTCAGATTGGATCAAAACTTTCTGAATATCTGCATTGTGGAGCAACAACTGATAGTACTTTTTTAAAGTACAGGTATGTCTCACAAGTTGTTCAACATATTTATCAATATAGGTTATGAATTATTGATGTTATGTTTGTAATGCAGATAATCTGCGGGATTGTTCATTTCTTACTATTATTTTGACCTAAGTAGGAACTGGCTTTTAAAAAATATATATTTTATTACTCGTTTATAGTTTACTTTACTTTAATGAATTAACTTTAATGAATCATTTTTTTCTTTCAAAATTATCTGAATGATAGATCACGTTACAGCTGTCACTTTTAGTCGTTTTAACTCGATTGTAGCTTGCTCAGGTTGTATTTTATTTTCTATTAAAGATGATTTTGCAGAGGTTTTAAATTTAACAAATTTTATTTACTTTTCAGGTCAGTGAAAGACATTTTAATGAAGGAAAAGATTATAATGAGTCAATACATAGATATTACTGAAAATATTTATGTTTTAGTTGCAAGACGTTCATTTAGTACTTAATTATTAGATCTAATTTTGTTCATTTTATTGATAATCAAAATTTCAGTGTAAATAATTTTTTTTAATATCATCAAATTATCTGATGAAGTTGCTTGGTGTATATATATGCATCATATATATATAAATTAAATATGGTATTATAATTTTATTACTTGGTCTAAAAATATCTGTATATGCTGTATTATATGGAAAAAGCAAATAAATATTTTTTGTGATTCCTTATACTGTGGTTCTGCCTTTTGACTTATTTACATACCACAAAATGCTTCAGCTAATAATATTTTTAAAAATGTAACCGAAATATTTCAGCTGCATCATGTTTTCATGCATCAATTATTAGTTTTGCAAATCATAATTAATTTCGTAATTGGTTTGACTGTGAAGAATACTACTTTTATTATTAAATGTAAGTTATTAAAGAATATTTATAATTATGTTTAGTGTGACAAAAATTTCTTGAGTCTATTCAAAGTTAGCATTTATTTCTAAGAACATTAATATCAGAACTCTTGGAAGTTAATTTGATTTCATTTCTTTCTTCCATAAAACTACAATCATTTCTTTGTTTTCACACAGAATAATAACTTTTTATTATATTTACTAGTACATCAGGTTTCTTAGTAAACTCTCCCTCCCTCTTTAATTTTATTTAATTTACATTATGGTTGTAGATTTGTGACTAAACTGTAGAAAGTTCTAATAAAAACGAAGTATTAATGATAAAAGACCTTAAAAAAAGTAAACTAGAAAAGGTTATGCTTTTAAAAATACCTTTAGATTACTCTGTTAATTTAACAATTGGTTCTTATATAAAATGTTCTTTTTTTTAATACTATTTTTTAATGTCATTTGAGTCATTTTATTTCAATATGAGCTTTATATTACTACTATATTTCTAATTATTAAAAGAAAACAACAACAAAGCTTGGTCTATTTGAACAGGAATTGTTTTAAACTTTTGCAACTACTTAAGTTCACAATACCAGTTTTATCAAACATTTTATTTTAAGCATGTAACAAAAGTAGGTCCTAAAAAAATTAACATTAACTGAAAGCATGAAAGAAAATAGCTGTAATGTGTAAGTTTTTTTTTTTTTCTTTTTTTTTTAACTCGATGGAAAGGTAGAAAGTTTCCCCCCTTTTTTTTCCCTTTCAAATTTTAAAAAAATGAACGAATAAATAAAAATAACAGGAAGGAATAAACTTTTTTGAGTGTTTTTTGCTAAGGAATCATCCTAAATGCTGATAAGTTAATGATATCTAATATTTATGTTCTTGTAAAAATTAAAGAAAAAAAAAATCTCCAAAATATTAATTTTTCTTTCTTTTCGTTATAATTTTGAAATAATTAGAAGAAAGATTACTTGGTCTTTAATATAAAAATTTCAATAATTATTATGGAAAGCATCAAGATTGCAACACGCACATATTCAAATTGTTCAAATGCGAAAGCATCGTGAATTCTGCTTCATGAGTTCAAGAGGGTGCAGATCGTTCCCCAAACGTGATGACTCATTGACAAAGCGAGCAGGCCTCCTAGTCTCGAAGGTCACGATCAGTGTCGATGAAATTTAGCGTTCGCTTAAAAAGTGTCCCCTTAAGCAATGTTAGAACTTACGCTGTCAGTAGTGTATCCAGGATTCTTTTATATTTTTTTACAGGGGAGGAGAGGGATACTACCCTCAAAGTGATGATTAACATTAGGGATGCAACTGATGTCCGGTAAACATACTGCATCCGTCCTGCTTTTCTCCTCCAACCTCCTTTCCTGTTAGCACTTGGCCTTAGGAATGCCCTCCCCCGGGAGAGATGGAAGTGGGGTCCACGGATTTTACATGCAGTATCCCCAACTGTACACGGTTGGTCTTCAGCGGGTCGGGCACCGAACACCCGATCTTCCGGTTGGAAGTGCGACAGCCTAACCATTAGGCTATCACGCCCCCCCCCCCCATCAGGCCTAACTGGTCAATGTACCGCGTAAATGACAGAAGCCGAATGTTTCAATTTTCTGGTAAGATATTCTGTCTTAAAATATAAGGGCACAATATTCTGTCTGGCATAAAATGTATTCATAATAAAAAAAAAAAAACCCTAATTAGTAATTGCTAATAAACTAGTATTTAATTTGCTTTTCAACTGAAACAATAGTTAGGAAGTTTTCTTTTTTTTAAATTTATAATTTATTTTTCAATCATTTTGTGGGAATTAATAACGTAAATGAATAAACGTAAGAGGCTTCCCTGCAGTGTTTTACAAGGTACACAGTGTACATTTATAACTGTTAAAAAATTAGCCACTATAACAAATGAATTATTTTGAAGAGTATTATTTTCGATTTAAATTTTCGTAAGAATATTGAGTAAAAAATTAAGAATTTCAGTATTTTCCCAAAATTTTCAAATTATGGCTCAAAAATTATGACTATTCTATATTTTTATAGACAATCTGTTACTTTTTTTCATGATTAAATTCAATCTCTGACAATAGTCATTATACATAGTATACTCCATTGCTGCTAAATATCTACTTTTTTACTAATTTTCATAAATTAGAGAAATTAGTTTTTTTTTTTTTTTTTTTAACTCATTTTTATTTTTAATAAGGACTATTGAAATATTACGAAATATTAGTTATTGGAAAAAAGAAAAGTTTTATTTGTACGAAATAACAATACCTTTAACTTATTAGAAACCATTTTTTAGAGTTTAAAATCTTTCAAATTCAATATTTTTAGGATTTTCAAAAGTTTCCTATCATTTCGAGGTTTTATTTAACTTTAACTTCAAAACTAACTGCTGAACAATGCATATTGGGCAATTTCAAATTGTTTTTTTTTTTTTGCTAAATAAAAAAGAAATACATTTTACATAAATTCATTAAATACAATTTTCATATAGAATGGCAGAAAAAAAAAAAAAAGTTTTCAATGCAGGAATACATTTATATAAAGTTTCCCTTTTTTCTTCCATATATTTTTTAATGCTCTTTTCTACGTACGAGAATCCTTACCTTTCATTTTTGCAGACGATATCATGCGTTGCGTCATTAAATCTTTTACGAAATTCTTTAAGCGTGTAGCAGCGCCCTCTCTCTCTCTCTCCTTTTTGATCTCTTCCAGTTATAAAAACCGCGACTTATGAAATGATTTCATATCATTATCTTCTCATTTCAGTTCTCCGATCCTGAGCAAATGCTTTCGCGGCTACTTTTGAATGTGAGAGCAATTTTCTGAGGAATTCATTTCCTACCGTTTAATATTCCGATGTTGATATCATTGACCTAAATTGAACTGAATCTAGATTTAATTGAGAAAAAAAACAATTCCAGTTCCTTACCAGATCAGCTGGCTGTTTGATAGAAACACTGGCTCATTGCGGCTCCAAAAGCCGAAAACTTATGGTATTTTGTAAAGCAACTCTAATGATGTAGATCGTTTAAAAAGTAAGTGAAATTTATTGTTAAGTACTTTTAATGTAACAATTTAAAATTTTGTTTGCGATCTGCATTTTAATATTTCAATAATAAATTATAACCCGTTTGAAATACTTCTCACAACCTTTGCCTTTGCATTTCTGTACTTCTTCTGTTACTGTTAAAAAAAATAGTAATAAAACAGCTATAAAACTTTCAATAAATTTTTTAGTATCACTTTAAATTTTTTTTATCTGTTGTTATATTTATGCGTTTATAACCCCTCCCCGCTCTTTATTTATTTTCACTTTGATTTAATCCGTTAAACGCGATGCATTCTTTTTTTTTTTTTCCCTAAAGTTTAAGTTCTGTAATCTGAGTGCTCTAATGTTTTTAGTTCCTTATTGTTTTGCACAAAAATTACTACCAGTACAAAGTTTATTGCGTAATGCAATAGGTCCGAGATGGTTCGGTAGGTGGAATTTAAGCTAATTTTTGAATTTTCACTCTTACATTTTAATAAAATTCCGCTATTTTTACGATTTTTTGAGCAAATAGTCTTAGTGCAAATTAATTTGAAGTGTATTGCTGGAAATGATTAGAAAAAGTGCTATACCGATTAATAACATCCATTCCCTGACATTTTTCAGACGATATTTAAGTAAGATCGTTTGCAATAAGTTTAATATGATCACATAAAAGTAGTAAAATGCTTCTCTGTTTTCTTTTTTTTTTTTGCATTATTTCACATTTTTTCCTGAGCCTTATAACAGCAAGTCCCTCAAACTCTAGAGGAGAAAAAAAAACTTTTGCTATTTGTCACAGAAATAAATCTATACTCATACACGAACAGACTTTGTCCTCCTTTTAGTATTTTTCGAGCAATTTTGTGAAATGCGCTTAGATACCGGCAATTTGATTTTGAAACTATCATGAATTAATATTGTTATTTAATAATTAGAAATATTGGCTTCACAAATCTACTGAGAGACCCGCTATCATTCTTAAGTGATTTGCATATTAAAATAATATAATATCAAGTGAATAGCTCAATATCAAGTTATCATTCAGTGTCATAGACGGCAAAGTACACTGCTACCTCATCATACAAAAAAAAGAAAGAAAACTGGTATTAGAGTTATAAATAAAATATTTAATTGAAGGGTAATATTGAATAGTAATAATTGAAGGGGAATGTTTTAAAGTGTCTTTGTTTTTGTTGATTACCTTTGTATGGAAGAAAAAACACATTTTAATGCGTAATGGTCTTCTGCAGTCAAGTGTGTCCTATCGGGTGTTGCCCAGAAGCTTTATTTATTATTTTCCTCAATCTAACAGTTTTTAACTCACAATAATACGGTGTGACAAATTCCCTCTCCTCTCACGAGAGCCGCGTAGTTCGCCGGGACCCCCTCTGCGGAGAAGAACCGCCGACCGCCTTTTCAACCATTGTCCAGCAAGTGGGGACAGCACGGCTGTACAATACGGCCAGACGCTGTGGCGCCGAGTTGGACACTTCTGCAAATTAAAAACGACAAGCGGGTCGAGCACCGATCGGCGCGCCTTCTTTGCTGCAAGCCGCCGCGACTCGAGATGAGACGGAGAGGCCCAAGAATTTCGGCGCCGGACCCAAACCAATCCCGTGGAACGTTTACAATTTTCCACGAATAAGAAATTTAGGGGCGCTTATGTACCCCCGCCCCTTTAGCAAAGAGGACGACAGCCTGGAACTTGAGTGTGTTGTGTGGTGTGAGAGTTTTTGGAGAGGGGAGGGCACGCTCCTGGAGAGGGATTCTGTATGTTGGGCTCGCCCCGGGCCGGAAAAGTCGAAGGTGCAACGCCTCGATTGAGTTGATGTTTCTTGCATCGGACTTATAACGAGTGTTCCTGCCGGAATCCGGAGGGACGGACAATCTGGAAGCTATTGTCAGGAACAGTATATTGTATATAGTGTAGATAGAAATATTGAATTAGTCCAGAAATAAATCAGATAAAAAAAGTAAATATTTCGACTGTAGTCTGTACGTTGGACCTTGTGAGGATCCACACGCTACTTCTTATCAATCACAGGCCGCATACGTTACAGACCTAAAAATAAAATGGTGGCAGCTCAGTGGATCCTGAACCCTGGAAAAAAAAATTAAAGGACACCATTGTCCTGGAAGAAATGGATTAAGCTACTCCAGCTGCGGACACCCTCGTCCAGTGGAAATAACTCTAGCTGCGGACACCCTTGTCCAGTGGAGAGGAAGTGGAAATAACTCCAGCTGTGGACACCCTCGTCCAGTGGAAAGAAATTCGCGAGAACCCTCAAGTTGCGGACACCCTCGTCCATTTTAAAGAATTCGACAGAGCTTACGTAAGCTACATCGAAGACGCCCAGCCCTTGATGTGAGTGATCGCATGTGAATCGGCGAGAGAGAGGAATCATTCCTGGGGAAGGAAGAAACCAGAAAAAAAAAAAAAAAACAGATGATACTTATGCCGAAGAGCGGAATCATAGGCATAGGTGAGCTTGATTTTTCATTCTAGAGGCATAAAGAGTAATAAATTGTGTAAAGGTTTTTGTTTTTAAAAAAGCTAGAGTTGAGTAACTTTAAAATGTAGATAAATTGATTAGTATTTAAATTTTAAAGTCATACAAATGATAAAAAACATTTTGTTGCACAAATGCATATTAATTTTTATTCACGAAGTTTATTATTCCAATAAGTAGGCAAATTTTAAGAAAAATTTGATAGAAGTTCTGTGAACGATTCTATTTTACTGTGAAATTCATACAAATGAACTCAAATTATTAGGATATTTTATGAAGTTTCATAAATGAAGTAAGATTATAATGGTTTTGTATTAGGAACCTACGGTAGACGGGAAGCTTGAAATTGTTTTGCATGTTATTCAATTTATGTTGAGTAATTAAGGGGTTAAACAAGAGTTATCGATTTCTCAAAGAATTTGTAAACATTTCGCAGTGTTCAAATTATGTGTATTGAGATATTGTAGTAAAATTGTATTCTTGAAATCATATTTAACTATAGATTTCACACATGTTTAATACACCGTTGTAGTTGACAGAATTTGCAATTGATAAAATTTTTAGAAATTGGGAAAAGTGTTATTGCCAAAATGGGAAGTTTCTTGTTTGAACTTGACAAGGATAGTTTGCGACATATAGCCTCGGAGTTTGGGGTGGAGACGTCAGACTCTGACACTCGTAGGCAGATAGTTAAAGCAATTTTAGGGTCGGACGATTATGATGAAGAGTTCGCAAAATCGACTTGCAATCTTTTGTTAAGAGAGAAAGAAAGCGGACGGGATAAAGAAGAAAGGGAAAGAGAAAGGGAGAAAGAATTAAGAGAGTTCGAACTCGAAAAATTGCGATTAATGCAAAGCGGCGAAGCCAATAGCGTAACTTCCGCGCATAGTGATGATGAAAGGACAAAAATGCAATTAAAGTTTGTTATGCAAAAATATGAGCCTGAAAAGTCAGATATGGCATTGTATTTAACGTTGTTCGAACGTCAAGCCAAAAAGGCAAAAATCGATGAGGAAGAATGGGTAACTTATCTTCTCGGGTTATTACCTATTGAAATTGTAGAGATAATTATGCGCGAGCCAGAAGAACGGGCCGACGATTTCGACCACGTTAAGTCTATTTTGTTAAATAGGTTCAAGTTAAGCCCCGAAACCTTCAGAACCAAATTTGCACAACATCAGAGACGGCCGGGAGCTCTGTGGAAAGATTTGATATTCGAATTAAGGAGCTACCTAGAAGGGTGGTTAAAGGGGGTGAAGGTTGAAAATTACGATTCATTAAAAAACTTAATGATCGCTGATCAAATAAAAAGGCGCGTTCCACCAGAGATGAAAGAGCACTTTTTAGACGATTGGGGGACAATAGTTGACCCCGATGAACTAGTGAACAAATTGGATGAATATGAGGCGACGAGACGCATGTCTCGGAAACACTTAAGTTCCCACAAAATACCAGAGAAAAAAATGAACGAAAGCCCAAATTTTATGGGGAAACCGAAAGGGGAGGATAATAAAACTGAAAATTATCAAAACCAATCGAAAAATGGGAGAAATCCTCAAAGTTCGGAGTCGAAATGGCGGAGTAGGGAATTTGAAAAAAGAAAGGCTCCCTCATGCTATGAGTGCCATTCCACTGACCATTTGCGCCCGCAGTGTCCCGAGCTTAGGAAAAATAAAACCCAACTAGTAAATAATCTATCAAGTGGGGAAAAGTTTGCGCCCTCATTTGCTCCGTACCTTAGCCAGGCGAAGGTAAATGAAAAGGAAGCTGTGATATTACGAGATAGTGGGACAAGCCTAGATGTTTCTCCTCACCACTTAGTAAACCCCGGTGATTACACAGGAGAAACAGTCTGGCTTAAACAACCCCTAGAAAATAATTTTAGATGTTTACCAGTTGCTAGGGTTTTGATAGAAAGCGACCAATTTGGTAAAATAAATACCAAAGCCGCAGTCGTGGGAAAATCTGTGCAATTAGAGCACTATCTCATGGGAAATTTAACTCAGGAGTTAATAGATGAAACGAAAAGAAACCCGCATTTAATTAATGCTGTAGTGACACGGAGTCAAACTGCGATTCAAAATGCCCCCGAATCGGAGAACCTAGTGGAAATTACACCAGAAACAATCCAAAATTTTAATTCGGATGTAACAGAGAGAGAAAATATTCATCTACCCCCAGCAGAAGTCCAAGAGTTAGCCATCGTAAAAATAAGTTCGGAAGATTTTAAAAATGAACAAAAGAATTGTTTGGACCTCAAGCCATTGTGGGAGAAGGCTGCGTCCGGTAAATCCCCAGGATTGATAACAGAAAACGGACTATTGTTCCGAAAAACAACTGATCATAGAGGCATGGAGAGGAAGCAATTAGTTATTCCCCTCAAATTTAGAGTTCAAATACTAGAATTGTGTCACGAAGGTGTTGCGGCCCATTTGGGTGTTACAAAAACGAAAGATAAACTCCTTAGGTATTATTATTGGGAAAATTGCGTGAAAAATGCGGAAGAGTTTGTAAAATCTTGTGATCCTTGTCAGAGAGTAGGGAAATCAGGTGAGAAAAAGAAAGCACCGTTAAAATTAGTCCCCATAATCAGAGAAATATTTTCTAAAATTAACGTGGACACGGTTGGGCCCCTTCCCTATTCTCAAAAGGATAATCGTTACCTGGTAACAGCCATATGTATGGCATCCAAATACCCGGAGGCGATACCAGTTAAAGATATTAGCTCTACATCAGTCGTAGAGGCTTTGCTAATCATTTTTAGCCGATTAGGATTTCCCAAAGAAATTCAGTGTGACTTAGGGACATGCTTCACTAGCAATTTAACTACAACCTTTTTCGAAAAATATGGTATCAAAATTTCCCATAGCTCAGTAAGGCATCCCCAAAGTAACCCAGTCGAACAGTGGCACAGGTCAGTAAAGCGTCTACTACGAGTACTTTGCCTAGAGTCGGGAGAAGATTGGGAGAAAAATCTGCCCGCGGCGCTATTAGCTTTACGCACGGTGACACATGAATCGACAAATTTCAGCCCTGCGGAGCTAGTTCACGGGAGAAATCTTCGCACCCCCGAAACATTGTTGTTCGAAAAATGGGTGGAACCAGAGGAGGAAGAAAGCGCGGTGACAGAATACGTTTTCGAACTTATCAATCGAATGAAGCGTTGTCAAGAGCTAGCATCAGAGCGCGTTTCTGAGATGCAGATAAAAAGAAAGACGTGGTACGATAAAGACGCAGTTCAAAGAATCTTTAAACCGGGAGATCGTGTTTTAGTTATAGCAGCTTCTAAGCCAAATAAATTAGCAGTGCAGTGGGTAGGACCCGGGATAGTAGAAAGTCAACTTTTAGACACGAATTACATAGTTAAAATGCCTGGGAACCCAGAAAAATCTCAAGTTTATCATGTGAACTTATTAAAACCTTATCATCAGCGCGCAGAATTAGTAAACTTGTTAATTAGTGAAGAACGTAAAGAAACTTCTGACTCTGATCTTGAAATACCGTACCCAATGTCAGACCCCAATATTTACGATTTTGAAGAAATTGTTAGGGATAGTGAATTGGTCGGCAAATGCACGCCGGAGCAGATCGAAGGATTAAAGAATTTATTAGGAAAACATCGGAAGATATTTTCTAATGACCCGGGTAGGACACACTTGATCGAACATGATCTTGAACTAATTAGTAATCAACCCGTGAGATCAAAACCTTACAGAACTTCTCCCCGACAGACGGAAATATTAAAAGCAGAAATTAAAAGAATGTTAGATCTAAAATTAATCGAAATAGGAGAAAGTGATTACACGTCGCCCATGATTTTAGTTGAAGCTGCAGGACGCGATCCTCGCCCTTGTATCGACTATAGAAAATTAAATTCAGTAATTAGAACAGAATATTTCCCGTTACCTAATATCGACGAGCGAATTGAGACAGTTTCGGCAGCGAAGTTTATCACGGTGATTGATCTAACGAAAGGTTACTGGCAGATCCCCTTAAGTCTTAAGGCCCAACGTTTAGCAGCTTTCGTTACTACATTTGGAACGTATAGACCTCTTGTTATGCCCTTCGGCCTAGTTAACGGGCCGTTCTGTTTTTCGAAATTTATGGATCAATTACTGAGAGGATGTGAGGAGTTTAGCGTCCCGTTTTTAGATGACGTCGCTATATTTTCAAATACTTGGGAAGAACATCTGAAGCATTTAGACATAGTCTTGCGTAGAATAGCCGATGCTAAACTCACAATTAAACCTTCAAAATGTCGGTTCGCACAAAACAAAGTTAAATATTTAGGGCATGAGGTAGGGGGAGGTCTGAGATCACCCGCCGATGCTAAAATAAAAGCAGTACTCGATTTCCCTGCGCCTAAGACGAAGACGCAGATCCGGCAATTTTTAGGGCTATCGGGTTTTTATGCAAAGTACGTGAAAAACTACGCTATGATAGCAGAACCTTTAACGCGAGCGTTGAAAGGGAAAAATAAAAAAGAAAATGTAGAGTGGACTGCGGAATGTGATAGCGCATTTAAGGAATTAAAAAGTAAACTGACAGAAAAGCCCGTACTATACGCCCCGGATTATACAAAAGAGTTTATATTGACAAATTCCCTCTCCTCTCACGAGAGCCGCGTAGTTCGCCGGGACCCCCTCTGCGGAGAAGAACCGCCGACCGCCTTTTCAACCATTGTCCAGCAAGTGGGGACAGCACGGCTGTACAATACGGCCAGACGCTGTGGCGCCGAGTTGGACACTTCTGCAAATTAAAAACGACAAGCGGGTCGAGCACCGATCGGCGCGCCTTCTTTGCTGCAAGCCGCCGCGACTCGAGATGAGACGGAGAGGCCCAAGAATTTCGGCGCCGGACCCAAACCAATCCCGTGGAACGTTTACAATTTTCCACGAATAAGAAATTTAGGGGCGCTTATGTACCCCCGCCCCTTTAGCAAAGAGGACGACAGCCTGGAACTTGAGTGTGTTGTGTGGTGTGAGAGTTTTTGGAGAGAGGAGGGCACGCTCCTGGAGAGGGATTCTGTATGTTGGGCTCGCCCCGGGCCGGAAAAGTCGAAGGTGCAACGCCTCGATTGAGTTGATGTTTCTTGCATCGGACTTATAACGAGTGTTCCTGCCGGAATCCGGAGGGACGGACAATCTGGAAGCTATTGTCAGGAACAGTATATTGTATATAGTGTAGATAGAAATATTGAATTAGTCCAGAAATAAATCAGATAAAAAAAGTAAATATTTCGACTGTAGTCTGTACGTTGGACCTTGTGAGGATCCACACGCTACTTCTTATCAATCACAGGCCGCATACGTTACAGACCTAAAAATAAAATGGTGGCAGCTCAGTGGATCCTGAACCCTGGAAAAAAAAATTAAAGGACACCATTGTCCTGGAAGAAATGGATTAAGCTACTCCAGCTGCGGACACCCTCGTCCAGTGGAAATAACTCTAGCTGCGGACACCCTTGTCCAGTGGAGAGGAAATGGAAATAACTCCAGCTGTGGACACCCTCGTCCAGTGGAAAGAAATTCGCGAGAACCCTCAAGTTGCGGACACCCTCGTCCATTTTAAAGAATTCGACAGAGCTTACGTAAGCTACATCGAAGACGCCCAGCCCTTGATGTGAGTGATCGCATGTGAATCGGCGAGAGAGAGGAATCATTCCTGGGGAAGGAAGAAACCAGAAAAAAAAAAAAAAAAAACCAGATGATACGGATGCCGAAGAGCGGAATCATAGGCATAGGTGAGCTTGATTTTTCATTCTAGAGGCATAAAGAGTAATAAATTGTGTAAAGGTTTTTGTTTTTAAAAAAGCTAGAGTTGAGTAACTTTAAAATGTAGATAAATTGATTAGTATTTAAATTTTAAAGTCATACAAATGATAAAAAACATTTTGTTGCACAAATGCATATTAATTTTTATTCACGAAGTTTATTATTCCAATAAGTAGGCAAATTTTAAGAAAAATTTGATAGAAGTTCTGTGAACGATTCTATTTTACTGTGAAATTCATACAAATGAACTCAAATTATTAGGATAGTTTATGAAGTTTCATAAATGAAGTAAGATTATAATGGTTTTGTATTAGGAACCTACGGTAGACGGGAAGCTTGAAATTGTTTTGCATGTTATTCAATTTATGTTGAGTAATTAAGGGGTTAAACAAGAGTTATCGATTTCTCAAAGAATTTGTAAACATTTCGCAGTGTTCAAATTATGTGTATTGAGATATTGTAGTAAAATTGTATTCTTGAAATCATATTTAACTATAGATTTCACACATGTTTAATACACCGTTGTAGTTGACAGAATTTGCAATTGATAAAATTTTTAGAAATTGGGAAAAGTGTTATTGCCAAAATGGGAAGTTTCTTGTTTGAACTTGACAAGGATAGTTTGCGACATATAGCCTCGGAGTTTGGGGTGGAGACGTCAGACTCTGACACTCGTAGGCAGATAGTTAAAGCAATTTTAGGGTCGGACGATTATGATGAAGAGTTCGCAAAATCGACTTGCAATCTTTTGTTAAGAGAGAAAGAAAGCGGACGGGATAAAGAAGAAAGGGAAAGAGAAAGGGAGAAAGAATTAAGAGAGTTCGAACTCGAGAAATTGCGATTAATGCAAAGCGGCGAAGCCAATAGCGTAACTTCCGCGCATAGTGATGATGAAAGGACAAAAATGCAATTAAAGTTTGTTATGCAAAAATATGAGCCTGAAAAGTCAGATATGGCATTGTATTTAACGTTGTTCGAACGTCAAGCCAAAAAGGCAAAAATCGATGAGGAAGAATGGGTAACTTATCTTCTCGGGTTATTACCTATTGAAATTGTAGAGATAATTATGCGCGAGCCAGAAGAACGGGCCGACGATTTCGACCACGTTAAGTCTATTTTGTTAAATAGGTTCAAGTTAAGCCCCGAAACCTTCAGAACCAAATTTGCACAACATCAGAGACGGCCGGGAGCTCTGTGGAAAGATTTGATATTCGAATTAAGGAGCTACCTAGAAGGGTGGTTAAAGGGGGTGAAGGTTGAAAATTACGATTCATTAAAAAACTTAATGATCGCTGATCAAATAAAAAGGCGCGTTCCACCAGAGATGAAAGAGCACTTTTTAGACGATTGGGGGACAATAGTTGACCCCGATGAACTAGTGAACAAATTGGATGAATATGAGGCGACGAGACGCATGTCTCGGAAACACTTAAGTTCCCACAAAATACCAGAGAAAAAAATGAACGAAAGGCCAAATTTTATGGGGAAACCGAAAGGGGAGGATAATAAAACTGAAAATTATCAAAACCAATCGAAAAATGGGAGAAATCCTCAAAGTTCGGAGTCGAAATGGCGGAGTAGGGAATTTGAAAAAAGAAAGGCTCCCTCATGCTATGAGTGCCATTCCACTGACCATTTGCGCCCGCAGTGTCCCGAGCTTAGGAAAAATAAAACCCAACTAGTAAATAATCTATCAAGTGGGGAAAAGTTTGCGCCCTCATTTGCTCCGTACCTTAGCCAGGCGAAGGTAAATGAAAAGGAAGCTGTGATATTACGAGATAGTGGGACAAGCCTAGATGTTTCTCCTCACCACTTAGTAAACCCCGGTGATTACACAGGAGAAACAGTCTGGCTTAAACAACCCCTAGAAAATAATTTTAGATGTTTACCAGTTGCTAGGGTTTTGATAGAAAGCGACCAATTTGGTAAAATAAATACCAAAGCCGCAGTCGTGGGAAAATCTGTGCAATTAGAGCACTATCTCATGGGAAATTTAACTCAGGAGTTAATAGATGAAACGAAAAGAAACCCGCATTTAATTAATGCTGTAGTGACACGGAGTCAAACTGCGATTCAAAATGCCCCCGAATTGGAGAACCTAGTGGAAATTACACCAGAAACAATCCAAAATTTTAATTCGGATGTAACAGAGAGAGAAAATATTCATCTACCCCCAGCAGAAGTCCAAGAGTTAGCCCTCGTAAAAATAAGTTCGGAAGATTTTAAAAATGAACAAAAGAATTGTTTGGACCTCAAGCCATTGTGGGAGAAGGCTGCGTCCGGTAAATCCCCAGGATTGATAACAGAAAACGGACTATTGTTCCGAAAAACAACTGATCATAGAGGCATGGAGAGGAAGCAATTAGTTATTCCCCTCAAATTTAGAGTTCAAATACTAGAATTGTGTCACGAAGGTGTTGCGGCCCATTTGGGTGTTACAAAAACGAAAGATAAACTCCTTAGGTATTATTATTGGGAAAATTGCGTGAAAAATGCGGAAGAGTTTGTAAAATCTTGTGATCCTTGTCAGAGAGTAGGGAAATCAGGTGAGAAAAAGAAAGCACCGTTAAAATTAGTCCCCATAATCAGAGAAATATTTTCTAAAATTAACGTGGACACGGTTGGGCCCCTTCCCTATTCTCAAAAGGATAATCGTTACCTGGTAACAGCCATATGTATGGCATCCAAATACCCGGAGGCGATACCAGTTAAAGATATTAGCTCTACATCAGTCGTAGAGGCTTTGCTAATCATTTTTAGCCGATTAGGATTTCCCAAAGAAATTCAGTGTGACTTAGGGACATGCTTCACTAGCAATTTAACTACAACCTTTTTCGAAAAATATGGTATCAAAATTTCCCATAGCTCAGTAAGGCATCCCCAAAGTAACCCAGTCGAACAGTGGCACAGGTCAGTAAAGCGTCTACTACGAGTACTTTGCCTAGAGTCGGGAGAAGATTGGGAGAAAAATCTGCCCGCGGCGCTATTAGCTTTACGCACGGTGACACATGAATCGACAAATTTCAGCCCTGCGGAGCTAGTTCACGGGAGAAATCTTCGCACCCCCGAAACATTGTTGTTCGAAAAATGGGTGGAACCAGAGGAGGAAGAAAGCGCGGTGACAGAATACGTTTTCGAACTTATCAATCGAATGAAGCGTTGTCAAGAGCTAGCATCAGAGCGCGTTTCTGAGATGCAGATAAAAAGAAAGACGTGGTACGATAAAGACGCAGTTCAAAGAATCTTTAAACCGGGAGATCGTGTTTTAGTTATAGCAGCTTCTAAGCCAAATAAATTAGCAGTGCAGTGGGTAGGACCCGGGATAGTAGAAAGTCAACTTTTAGACACGAATTACATAGTTAAAATGCCTGGGAACCCAGAAAAATCTCAAGTTTATCATGTGAACTTATTAAAACCTTATCATCAGCGCGCAGAATTAGTAAACTTGTTAATTAGTGAAGAACGTAAAGAAACTTCTGACTCTGATCTTGAAATACCGTACCCAATGTCAGACCCCAATATTTACGATTTTGAAGAAATTGTTAGGGATAGTGAATTGGTCGGCAAATGCACGCCGGAGCAGATCGAAGGATTAAAGAATTTATTAGGAAAACATCGGAAGATATTTTCTAATGACCCGGGTAGGACACACTTGATCGAACATGATCTTGAACTAATTAGTAATCAACCCGTGAGATCAAAACCTTACAGAACTTCTCCCCGACAGACGGAAATATTAAAAGCAGAAATTAAAAGAATGTTAGATCTAAAATTAATCGAAATAGGAGAAAGTGATTACACGTCGCCCATGATTTTAGTTGAAGCTGCAGGACGCGATCCTCGCCCTTGTATCGACTATAGAAAATTAAATTCAGTAATTAGAACAGAATATTTCCCGTTACCTAATATCGACGAGCGAATTGAGACAGTTTCGGCAGCGAAGTTTATCACGGTGATTGATCTAACGAAAGGTTACTGGCAGATCCCCTTAAGTCTTAAGGCCCAACGTTTAGCAGCTTTCGTTACTACATTTGGAACGTATAGACCTCTTGTTATGCCCTTCGGCCTAGTTAACGGGCCGTTCTGTTTTTCGAAATTTATGGATCAATTACTGAGAGGATGTGAGGAGTTTAGCGTCCCGTTTTTAGATGACGTCGCTATATTTTCAAATACTTGGGAAGAACATCTGAAGCATTTAGACATAGTCTTGCGTAGAATAGCCGATGCTAAACTCACAATTAAACCTTCAAAATGTCGGTTCGCACAAAACAAAGTTAAATATTTAGGGCATGAGGTAGGGGGAGGTCTGAGATCACCCGCCGATGCTAAAATAAAAGCAGTACTCGATTTCCCTGCGCCTAAGACGAAGACGCAGATCCGGCAATTTTTAGGGCTATCGGGTTTTTATGCAAAGTACGTGAAAAACTACGCTATGATAGCAGAACCTTTAACGCGAGCGTTGAAAGGGAAAAATAAAAAAGAAAATGTAGAGTGGACTGCGGAATGTGATAGCGCATTTAAGGAATTAAAAAGTAAACTGACAGAAAAGCCCGTACTATACGCCCCGGATTATACAAAAGAGTTTATATTGCAGACGGATGCGTCAGAGAAAGGTGTTGGGGTAATTATGGCACAAAAAGACGAGAAAAATCAGGAGCATCCAGTTCTTTACCTAAGTAGAAAATTTACGGATTGCGAAAGGAAATTTAGCGCAACAGAAAAAGAATGTGCAGGTATTATCTATGCGATAAAAAAACTGAAACATTATGTGGATGGCCAGAAATTTCGGATAGAAACAGAGCACCACCCGTTGGTCTGGTTAAAGAACAATGCAGGAAATAACCCTAGGCTTATGCGGTGGGCGTTGGCATTACAGCCATTTAATTACACAATCGTTCACAGAGCCGGGAAAGATAATAAGCATGCTGATTGCTTAAGTCGAATGGATTAAAATATATATATATATATATACAAAAAAATAACCCAACTGTAAATATTCTCATTATGAAATATAATATTGTATAATTATAAATTAATTAATATTTAGTATTTACATTTTTGTACCAATTTTTGTTATTAATTAAAATAACGTTGGAAGCTTTTTAAAATTAAAATAAGGGCCTCTAGTGATGAAAATCAAGCAACAAAACCTAACTGTTGCCTTTCAGATTTTGCAAAATATCGCAAAATCTCTTAAAGGGGGGAGGGCTGTGACAAATTCCCTCTCCTCTCACGAGAGCCGCGTAGTTCGCCGGGACCCCCTCTGCGGAGAAGAACCGCCGACCGCCTTTTCAACCATTGTCCAGCAAGTGGGGACAGCACGGCTGTACAATACGGCCAGACGCTGTGGCGCCGAGTTGGACACTTCTGCAAATTAAAAACGACAAGCGGGTCGAGCACCGATCGGCGCGCCTTCTTTGCTGCAAGCCGCCGCGACTCGAGATGAGACGGAGAGGCCCAAGAATTTCGGCGCCGGACCCAAACCAATCCCGTGGAACGTTTACAATTTTCCACGAATAAGAAATTTAGGGGCGCTTATGTACCCCCGCCCCTTTAGCAAAGAGGACGACAGCCTGGAACTTGAGTGTGTTGTGTGGTGTGAGAGTTTTTGGAGAGAGGAGGGCACGCTCCTGGAGAGGGATTCTGTATGTTGGGCTCGCCCCGGGCCGGAAAAGTCGAAGGTGCAACGCCTCGATTGAGTTGATGTTTCTTGCATCGGACTTATAACGAGTGTTCCTGCCGGAATCCGGAGGGACGGACAATCTGGAAGCTATTGTCAGGAACAGTATATTGTATATAGTGTAGATAGAAATATTGAATTAGTCCAGAAATAAATCAGATAAAAAAAGTAAATATTTCGACTGTAGTCTGTACGTTGGACCTTGTGAGGATCCACACGCTACTTCTTATCAATCACAGGCCGCATACGTTACAACGGTTTTGTTTTTAAACTATCGAGTCACAAACGTTTACATCATTTTTATTCGCTACAACATATTATCAAGAGCGCATGCATTCCCAGGAACTAAATACTTTTTCTTTTGAACGTGTAAGCTGAGATACTAGTCGAATCTAATATTAGAAAAGCTTATAATCTCGTTTCGAACGACTGATTTTTTTTTACTTTATTTTCACTAGAATTCTAGCTTTTCGGTTCTAGCAAGAATAAGAAGAAATAAGCACAATGCACCAGGTAAATCAGTCTGTCGAGTTAGAAATGAATATGAAATAATGTAAACAGATGATAAATACCATGTGAAAAACGTTTGCGTGTTTTTACTATTGTTAGACAATGTTAATGCGAAATGCCAAACAATAACTCTAGATTTCATATTTCTATCTCCACTGATGATCTACGTATACTCAGTGCGTTTATGTAGGTATTGTTGTCAAGTCATATGTTCTCAGAGGTTATTAAACATAAATTGAATATTAATAATTGCTGTTTTAACTTTTTGGAACTTTTTATGTTCTTTTAATTACGCATTTGCAAAGCTGTTAAAAGTGCATGCGCTTCTTTCACGGGTAATTTTTCTTTCAAAGTATTTGTATTATATTGTATTATCGAGCTTACTACTTTTATAACAGTTCTCCGACCTCATATGCACTTCACAAACGACTTCGCAGAGGAACTGAAAGAAATTTTGTGGCAGATAAGTTTTAACTTTCCTTTATTTAGAAGTTTTGAAATGAATTTATTTCCTTCAAAGCTTGGTGTATGTCACTTCTGAGATTGCGATAGCTTATTTTTTAACGCTGTATAGAAAATTTGACGTTAATTGAGAGATTTTGAATAGAATTAAACATTATTTCCCCTCGAAATAGTCACAAGAAGCGGAAAAGCAATTGCGACAGACAGATCACAAATGAAATGAAAGTAAATAGGAGCCCTTAAATTTTCACTGTAGTTAGATTAAGTAAAATGAAACGACTACTGTGTTAGAATTGAGAAGAATTCAATTTTATCCATTCGAAAACAATAGTGGTTTGCTTCAAAAAATATTTTTTGAAACAACAACGTTTTGAAATCTCCTTCTTTCCTGTTTTTTGAATGCCCTCGTGTCATGTTTCTGACAGTGATGAGAAGCACTTTTAAATTTTATGAACATGACTTTAAATATTTATAATGGTTAAATTTCTCTTATTTAATTTTAAAAATCTTAAATTTGGTTTAAGAATCAATTTAAATACCCTTTAGTTTAGTTAAAAGGTTTTCAGTTTTTCCACACATGTATGCAGTTATCATCATAGTGAGAAAGAAGGGCGTCACATTTTCGTCCTCGTCACATTTTGACACGATCTGTTGATACCTTTTGCCTCCTACGGCTCGATGAAAATTCAAGATTTTGGAAAAAAATGTCTTTTTGCTTAATTTTCTGCAGAAATTTAAAGCGGGTTTCTTATTTATTAAAAATTTGGTCACGGCTCGTCAAAGGTTGGGAACCACTGGACTAGTGTTGCAAAAGAAAAAAGATACATTTGAGTATTACATAACCAAATATATATACCTGCTGCATACAATGCACAAGAATGTTTGAAAAGTAAATATTATGTAAAAAAATATCTATGATTAAAAGAAAAAAAATCCACACTTTATGCAATTGATGAAATAATAAAACATTATGTGATTTCTCCTTTTGAATTGCGATATCGTATTCCCTAAACATCTGTTACTTTTCCTATAAACGTCTGCATGTTTTTCAGTGCGTACCTTAACTGTAATTGCGAAATGAAAAGAAAATGATTCGAGCATTTAACACAAGCTTAGATGAATTTAGAAATTTCGTAACGAACTTCCCTTTAGACAAAAATGTTGGGAATAAATAAATGCTTGTTAAAAATCGGAAGTTTTGCAAATTTTTTTCCCGTTCAATTTCATCAATTGTAGGTTTTTGAGTGCAAAACTACTCACTTAGACATGATCTTAAAATAAAAAAAGTAAATTTGCAATTTCAAAACACATGTAAGTGTATATAAATGTGTTTATTTTATTTATTTATTTATTTTTCAGTTAATTGTGGTTTTGTCACATACTCTACTAGCGACTCTCAAAGACCATTTAGTTCATTTTTATATCATTTATTTTTATCATGTTATCTAACTTCTGCATAATACAAAAACAAAAAAATAAAATTTACTGAATTTACATTAATCTCGACAAGCTTGAAAAGAACTTTTGTTTGGAAATAATTGACTTGTGGTAATAGGTTTGTTTAACTTTGGAGGCGACTTTGTTTTTTTCACCGCAATCATATTTATGTCCTTATTTAATTATTTTTCATTAATTTGTTCTACTTCGTTAAAAATAAAATGTAAAGTATTCAACGCGTTTTATTAAAACAGGACAAAACCAAAACGGGAAAAACAGATTTAAAAAATTAAGTACATGCACGCCTCAGTGTCTTAATGGAGAAAAAAGAAGTGTTTACTGAACAATAAATAAATAAATAAATAAAATTAATAAATAAACAAAGTAAAATAAAATAAATAAATGAATATATAAATAAAGAATTAAAAATGAAAGGAAAAAAATAAGAACTAGTCTTTGTTTCGTGCTTACAGAGCAAGCAAAGTGGAGACAATTTTCATTCGGGGAATTTCATATCAAAGCTCGCATCTTTTGCATTAAAAAAATGCTTAATAGTAACCTCAATACACATTCATGTAAGTTTTTATTACTAAACGTCAGTTTTGTATTTATTAAGCTTAATATATTAATCATATATTTCTATCCGGTTAGATGCTGCTCCAGCTCCTTGAAGCCTCACCAAAATAGCAGAGCAAAAATTTCACCTGTTCACACTATATAATAAGAAATTAATCATGGCTCAAGTATTCAAGGACGTTTTTGGCATCATTGACTACTTAGTATTTGCCCTTATGCTAGCAATATCGGCTGGCATCGGAATCTGGTATGCGTTCGCTGACAGGAAGAAGAGTAACACCCAAGAGTTCCTGATGGGGGGACGATCTCTTAGTGTGTTTCCAGTTGCAATGTCAGTTCTGGCCAGTTTCATGTCTGCTATCACTCTGCTTGGGACACCGGCAGAAATCTATAATTATGGAACGCAATACATGATGATCAACATAGCATTTTTTCTTGTCATTCCTTCTACTGCGTACTTGTATCTTCCTGTATTTTACAATTTGCAACTAACAAGTGCATATGAGGTAAGATTTTTCTAATTTTCATATTTTTGAGAATAAGAGTCTAAGGCCTTGTGTTAAAGATAAAAGAAGTGGAAAAAAGAAGTTTCATCCTTGTAATATTAGAGAAATTACTTACCTAAAATCTTTCAAAAGTTATCATGCGAAAAAAAATTTCGTGGAGGGAAAAAAAACCCTGATCCTAAATTAAAGAAAACATATTAGTTCGTTGGGAAACCTCAAACGTCTGGATTCTCTTGCACAAGACCACTGGATAAAGAAGCTCTATAAGGATGGGCAAAACAACTCATGTTTTTTGACGACGAATGACTGCCAGTTGTGGTAGGCAACCAACTGACTACTTTAGTAGTCAGTTGGTTGAAAAATAGTATATGAGACGTTTTGGTCGACCGATTAACGATGAATGTATGTGAAATTATACAAAACTTATGAAATAAACATTTAACAGCAGGAACCCGATAATTGTTTACTTTATTTATGGAAATACATGGCCAAAACTGTAACAAGAACAATGTGAAGTGCATCCACGTTGCCAAGTAGACGACGAAAAAGTACATATTTTATGATGTTCAAACATTTCCATGTTACTTTTGTTTATTTTTGAACAGAAAGAGTGTTACAATTAAAACCTACTTGGCAATGTGGATGCACTTCACATTGTACTTGTTACAGTTTTGGCCATGTATTTCCATAAATAAAGTAAACAATTATCGGATTCCTGCTGTTAAATGTTTATTTCATACGTTTTGCATGATTTCACATACATTCATCGTTAATCGGTCGACCAAAACTTCTCACATACATCCCATTGTTGTGAAAATGCGAGGGTGATGCAATTTTTTTTACCACCACTGTATGTCGAATATTGCATCATTCGAGTGAGGTTGCAAGGTAGATGTCCAACTTTCTCTCCTAAATAAATAAGGGGCTATTCAGTTGAAAATCCCCATTAGAACATGAAAACAGTCCTTACAAATCTTCATTAGAACAAGGGCAACAATCCCTAAAAAAAAAAAAAAAAACTAATTAGGTTAAAGACAACGCTTTTTTAAAATCTTCATTAAATTAAAGACAATATTGCCTATAAGTCGTCGTTAGAATGTCGTCAACAGTCCGTAAATAACAACTAGTGATCCTAAGAATCCTCATTAGTAAGGATGCAGTTAGAGGAGTTGAGGGGAGGGGGGAGAAGAAATGTGACATCATTAATGAGCCACTCCTTACTTGAATGTGTCTGGAGGCTACTGGGTTAACCCTCGGAGTCTCTACTCTTAAGCCATATTGCCAATCCTTATCTAAGCCATATTGCCTTGCATGTTAATTTATACACACGTAACGACTTTTATAACTTGCTTTCTCCCGGGGAAAACTCTAACTGCGTTAGTGTTATAAGGACAAAATTTATTTTCCATTAGAATAAAAATAACAATGCCTAAAATCCCCATAGAATAAGGTCTGCAATACCTAAATAACAATAACCTCTTCAGACCCCAGAACTAAGCACAAACAATTTTGACGCAATTTTTTGGTTCTCTGATTTAAAAAATGATTACAAAACAAAATAACTATTATTTTTTAAAAATTTTAATTAATAATTAGTTTAAATAACAATTAATGCCCAATTTCCATGTTTTCCATGTTTAAAACGAAGTAAACTATCTGTTGATTAATTTCAAGAACAATTGGGTGTTTTAGCTTTCAAATTGCACAAACAGTACACTGTTAGAAATTTTATCATAAAATTACGGTTAAATGACCGGCAGCAGTCTGTCCATCTAATTCACCGTTAAATTTACGGTTTGGAACATTTTTCTATCTTTACGGGACCTAACCGTTTCCAATTAACTTGGTCAAAAAGCCGTAAATACAAAAGTTTACGGTTTTATAACCATTTAAAAATGGTTTCAAAACAAAATTTTTACCGTATTTGAACCATTTCGAGGCGTAGAAACCGTAAACGAAGCTTGCAGGACTCGAATCCCCAATGCGTGGTGTACTAGTCTTGCTCTCTATCCACTCGGCCACCGTCATCACGTAAAGCCGACGTTTATTTATCAATAAATCTTCTTTTACAACAGGCAAACAGCCTTAAAATTAAGATTTCAGTTTTTGATTGGATCCAAATTAATTTTTGGTCTAAATTTACTGTATATTGACGAAAATAATTTTATTTGCTGCAAAAATTAAAATACAAACAAGCATCAGCAGCTCAAATTATGGGTTCGCTCATTCGCAAACAGTGTGGGAATCTGATGTCTCCAATTTTTGATTTACTTGTGTATGTGTTTCTATTTAGTATCCACTGCTTAAGCCACTTTTTTTCTCTCCTTTTTTTATATACACATGCAGATTTTAACTGATAAATCCGTATTCCTATTTTAAAACAACGTACGACCGGTAAGGTTTCGCAACCAAGATGGACGCCCGATTCTTATTGAGTGCTTGAAAATTACGGTTAGTTAAACGTTCTTTAGGATAAACAGAGAATAAACGATTTTTTTCGCAATCAGCGGTTTGAGTACCATCTTTTTAATGGTTATTCAACTATTGTAATTAAATATGGTAAAATAACAATCAAATAAATGGTTATTTTACTATTCTCCTGCGGAAATTTTTAACAGTGTAGTTAATAAGCAGTATTTTAAAATGTACCCAATTGGGTACACTTGGAATGAAGAGGTTAAGAGTCTCTAAAAATCCCATTAAATTATCGCCAGCAGTCATTCCGGTCAATCGATTCTTTAATTTTATTTGTTTTTATTTGTGGTATATTACGTGAAGCAAATAGTGAACTTTTCTACATGTCAAATCCAATACTTTTAGCTTAACAAATTTACGGCTTAGATTGAGCAACACATGAGTTTTGCTGGCATGCTCTCAGGCTCACTCTAAACTCGCTACAGAAAGTCTGAGGAATTCCTAAACGAGAATTTATCGACTTATTTAATGTTATCTTTGCTTGAGAAAGTGAAGTTGGCCATTGAAAAATGTTTGGTTGGAACTCAAAACAGAAATCATACCAAACTTGATTTTAAAGATGAAGCACCGTATGTTTCACTTTTTAAAATGTAATAGTACAATATTATAGTGTTAACTGCGTATAATTAATATTTACATAAAAGAAATCAACTCTGTTACTAAACTTTTGCCTTACGAATCTTTATCCTTTTGGCAAAATTATTCATTAAAAATGAAAAATTAAAAGCAATTTCGCTAAAAATAATTTGAAAATTGTTGCTTTCTTTTTAAAGACATAAAAAGGATAATAAAATGAAGTCAATTTGATAACATTTTTTTGTTTAAAAATTGTTGTTGTGTTTAAACTTTTGACACGCATTAGCAATTCACAGAACTCTTCTCGATGTAAAATGGTTATTAATAACCTAAAAATCTTTTTAAATACTTTCTTTGTGTTGTGTCAACATGCTTTGGAATACATTTAAAAGTAGAGATTCAGTAAAAATATTCAATCTTTCATCTATTGAAACATGGTTTTTTTTTTTTTGCCGTAACTGATTGTATTGTTTCCGTGGAAAGTTAAACAATACTTCATTGACCTATTTTTTGCGAACTTATTATTTTTTAAACTAATATTTCGTAAATTAAAACAGAGAAAAGGGGCAATTTTTAGGCCGCAAACTGATTTTTCGCATCAATATAAGTACGGCAACAACTGTCGAACTTCACTTAGCTACCTGGCTTCCTAGAGCATTAAACTCAAGGTTATTGTTGAAGCGTTATCAACAAATAAATTTACAGTACGGCATTTGGCGCAATTTATTTCTCTTTTTTGAAAGAAAAAATGTTTTGCAGTTCTTTAATATCAAGCGTGATATACTGATGGGCATAAATGTCAGATTATGTCATAATTGCATGGTTGAAAGACACAGATTAAAAAAAAGTTGCTCATGCGTTAAATATTCCTCCAATGACAATGCTGAAATTTAGAAAATTCATGTATGCTATGTTGAAGTAATGAAATAAGAAATTCGCTAAAATATTATTAGCACTGCATGTTTTTTAATAATGGATAAATTCATGGATATTCTCTTCTTAATCTTAATGTAGCTCACTCCCAATGCAAAAGGGTCAAAATTGAAAACCAACTATTTTTTCAGGAGAGGTATTAGAATGTATTTCAACCATAATTTTAAAATCCAGTTTTCATTTTAATTGGCCTTTATCTGAAGTTGGATATAATTTTTGATTATGCAATTTTATGCTTGTATTATTATTTTTGAATGTATGCACAATTTTATGCCATCATTACGGAATTATATCGTATTTTAGTTCTAGTTATTTAGGAGTTATCTTGAATAAGTTAAAAATTAATCTACATTAACTGTGTAAAAATAGCAACCGAAGAATACAATAAAGCGTACTTAATTCTGAATTCACCGCCATTCTCACTTTTTTAAGTTTTCGATCTCTTGCCTTGGAGTTGCAGTGAGATATCAGGCTTCGGCATAGTTGTATGTTTGGTGTCCGAGATTTAAAAGAAAGAAAGAAAACTACGAAGCATTAAAATTCTCGTCTGCTATGTTTTGTAGCTAGGTACAAAAAAAAATATTGTTAATAATGCATGTCTTTAGTTATTGTTACTTTTGTTAAATTTTAATCATATATTGAAATGATGAAACATAAACGTAAAGGTTAAGTTGTGACATATTCCATACTTAAAAAGTAGCAATCTAGCTTTAAATATTTTTTTAAGAGAAGTGTTTGTTGAAATTAAAAAAAAACTAACAGGAGTGTTTGTTATAAAATAAAAGTACAAAATCCATAGAATATTAATTTTTACAGATTTAGAATATTCACTTTGCTCACTATGTATGGGTGAGAAATCTGTTTCATGAATAACGTACGGACATTCTTAGCTGTTTCTATTTCCTAGAAGTATACATTACAGAATCAAAGTGTTCGTTAGACTCACATAACGCGGAGAAATAATTTATTGTGCATTAAAATTTTTTAATAATTATTCAATGTATGTACAATGTGCAGCTAAGCGATCTGTTTGATTTACAACATACATAGTATTAGCACTCAAATCTCATTCTACGCGTTATGCTTTAGAAAATATAGAATAGAAACACATTGTATCATTAAGATGTTTATTATAAATGTATAATACGTAGAAGATCCTACGATAATGCATATTTTACATTTAAGCAATGTTTGTATCAATTATTTCTTCTGCCTCGAGGTAACTACTATTTTTCTTATAAAACATGAGTGGGAGAAAAAAATCACGCACTTTATATGTTTCGGAATGTTTCTTGTGTTGTACTTTCGAAGTGTTAACTGAAGTACAATATCCCTTTTATACATAAAATAAATGTATAATTTGTAGCTCCTGTACTGCTTATTCAATAACGATACACAAATGCATCTATACTGCTGTAACATCATATATGACACCTCATATTTCATGATCAACTAAAAGATCCGCTGTAACGAAATACCTCAGTTTTGAAGACTTTAACATCTGACTTTTTGTAGCGTCTAAAATTTTTAATTGGTTTTCTTAAACGTTGCCGAAAGATTATTCTTAAAGGAAGAATTTTAATTAAGGCAACACTTTATGCAATACTGGTAAACTTTAGAATTAATCGAGTCAATATTACGAGAAGAAATGCATTTCAAGCTTTGAAAAAGCAAAAAGAATCATAGGGTTTAGGAGGAGTTATTTGTAGTTTTTATATCAGCTGAAGCAAAAGGAACAATACGCTACAATGGAAGCTAGATTTGTGTTCCAAAAGCTAATCTGTGGCAGAATTTTTGTTTCAATTGAAATATATCGTAAACTTGAGCTAGGCAAGAAATCAAAACATTTACCTTTGAGAAGAAACAATTCAATAAAAAATGATGATTAAAGTTAAAGCTATAGTTAAAACATTGTATATGTTTTATGGTGTGTGTTTCATTTAAATGAAATATATAACAGTACTGTTATATATTTCATTTATCTTTATTATATGCCATATTTATTTAATATTCTGTCCATTAATTATCGTCTGCAGTTCTTAATATTTAAAATAATTACTTTAATTTTCAATACTTTTAATGCTACTACTTTTGCTTATCGTTTGTCTTTACTTTTTCCTTCCTCTCTCCTTCGAATAAGAATGCTGGAGTTACGCTGCGTATATATGTTGTATATGATATGTATATAAATATGTTGTAAATATTAAGAACTGCAGACGATAATTAATAAACAGAACATTAAATAAATCTGAAATCTAAGAAAGATAAATTAGATATATAACAGTATACACGTGGTTCAGGTTTACCAACAGCCGCTTTGTGAATTCATAAACAGTTGAACTTCGGAATAAAAATCAGAAGAGTAAAAGTCTCATTATTTTTTTTACGAATTTAGATATCTTTAAAAAAAATACTTTAAACGATAAAAATTGCTGCTTTCGGTTTATTATTTTATCCTTGATGCATTACGCTAAAACAAGCAACTAAAATTTTTTAATATTGCTTTTCTTAATCCATAAACCCAATATTTTAAAGCTTTTTTCTTTCCGTTTTCTTTTCTATGTATTTATTTCCTTTTTAATTTTTCAGGGCAGAAAGCCCTTTTCCTCGTGTTTCTTTTAAACCGCAGTGCTTTATTTACATTTTCTCTACTTTCCAAAAACTTGTTTGCTTTGATAATCAACAGCAAGATGAACAAATTTCCTATTTTTACTAGATTCTATCTAAATTAGGCTCAAAGGGTTAAATTTGAGCCCTTTAAACGAAAGTCCAAAATCCATAGTACTGAAAATACTCCTATTATCAAAGGGTCATCCTAAAAGGAATCTCAAAAGAAAGTGTTTTAAGTTACGGATATTACATAAGTGAGGAATGATGTTTGTTGTATACAAGAAGAAACATGGAAGTCTCGTAAACAAACCAAAGATCAGTTCAGAAGCGATGAAAATTTTAGATTGAAAAATGATCACAAAGATACAAGGAATGTAATAGTTTATCAATGTAAAGATTTTTTTGAAGGAGATTGTTTAGAGTGCTAGATGAGTCCATAACGCTATATTAAATAAGCACTTCACAGCTTTTACTTGCATATCACGGTATATTACATAAGCACATCAGCTTACCACATGCAGCTCAGAAATAAAACACTACGTTATTGATCATGTTTCTAATTTTATTTTTGAACTTTTAATGACATTCGTGAGCATAATAATAACAAGAAGCTCCGTCTAGAACTATACGAGCCTACTTTCCCGTATGGACCAGCTTCAAATTTATAATCTAGCTATCTCTCTCTCTTTCTCGTTTAGCTTTAGTTCTTAATTGCTTCAAATATGCCTTTTTCAACGGTTAATACAGATTCGTTCAATCATTCATTTATTCAGTCATTCATGTATTTATTCACTCATTTATTCATTCATTATTTTGCTTATTCATTTAATCGTTCATTAATTCAAAAATATTCTTGAAAATCCCGATCAAAAAATTTCATAAGAAAATAGGCTCGTTAGTTCTGGATGAACTTTTTATCTGTACATGTTCTACGTCATAATAGCTTTCCGATAAAGTTTGTTCCAAGCAAATCGGCTCGTTAGATCAGGATTTATATAGGATTGAAATTTCCCCGTAGGCACTATGTTAATTTTTTTTTTTTTTTTTGAAGTGTTCAAAAATGAACAAAAATTGTTCAAATCAATATTTCACGCCAAGAACTTCTTCCAGTGAGCTTGTTCATTGGAACTTGGATCTTGTACCCAGAGTTCACATAATTTGCTTCATTTTCACCCATAGGCGCTAATGTTAAAAATTTTTGAACTGTTCAAAATTAAACAAAAAATCGTTCAAATCAAAAAGTAAAATATGGGAATTAGATGTACTCGCCGAGATCTTTCGAATGCAAAAAGAATTTTTCCAATCGGACAATTCGTTCAAAAGTTATTAGGGGGGACAGACCGACAGACAGACAGACCGACACACTTTTTCCCCGTCTCAAAACCCTACTTTCAAATTTTTTATTTTTCAATCTTTATTTAATTACTTAATTTATTTTTGACTTTTCTTGATTTCTAAGATATTTTCACGATACATTAAGCCTTCTTTCATGCTTTATTATTATTATTTTTTTACTTTTACGGGAAAGTAGGCTAAAAATGATTACATACGTATTTAATTTGTATAAAATGAGGTTAAATTTTACAACACAAAAAATAATTAGTATGGAACAGTAAAATCTATTACTTGTTCAAATTTTGAAAAAATGACCCACGCAATTTTATCTTAAAAATGTAAATGCCTAAGAAAATTTATTTTTAAACTTTTAACAAGAAGTAAATTTAAACCTTAATCAGCATCGGTGTTCACTATACAAAAGGATCAATGAGACTTTAAAACCAACTTATGAAATTCTAAAACACTTTAAAAATAAATTTAATTTGCTTATTTTAAATGTTTTTATAGAAACTAAAATGTGTAATGTCACTCTTCTTGTTACCCTCTCTCCTCCCTTGTCACAAACGCGGTCACAATTTCTCGAACCCACCCCTCTCCCCCTCGAAGCGTGACGTCATTTATGAATGACCCCAAGAGCAACTTTTTGTCACATAAGAAGAAAAAAGTCACAAAAGAATTTTTTCATGAGGATAATGGCATCACTTGAAGAATCGCCGAGAGAGTATATTTCCTGGAGACAGAATCTCTGTTTTTATCACAAAAATCTTTTCTCAACTCTACCCCTCCATTATACTCATTAGTTTCAATTCATAACTGTTATAAACTTCGTTACTTTGTGCATAATTTTTAATTTAAAGCCATGTCAAAATCTAACTTCTTGGATCTATGTTATAGCTGACAATAGACCAATTCATTCTTTTCGCGCTTCAATAATATAAAAAAAAAAAAAACAACTTACTAATATGAGTTAATTCCTTCTAAGCCCTGAATGAATGAATTTTTATGCTGGTTTTTGATGCGCTGCCTTTAAAATACCTCCTTCATTTTTGGGAGCATCACAATTTGATTCTTATTAAAACCAAACTAAGGATACGGATTGCAATTTTTTGAATGTAATGTACGTTGTAGAATCTGGCTAGTCTTTAACATATTCGAGATTTGTATCAACTAATTTATTGATTTTTCAATACCGTTTGATTGTCAAAATTCACAAATAGTTTTTGTTTTCTTTCTTTCTTTTCTTAGTGAAGGGTGATATTTTTTTGTTCTATCTTCCATTGTATAGAAAAATATTACGAAGCATTGTAATGAAACTCTTAAAAAAGCTCTCGATAATTGTAAATATTTCCTCATGTTTAAAATAATGTTTACAGCTACTTGTTTTGAGGGGAAACTTATTTTTAGTTTACAGTAATAGTTTCGCAATTTTTACACTTTTAGTTCTTCCTATTCAGAGTTCAAAATTACTTTGTAGATAGAGCTTCATGAATAGAGAATTTGCGAAATCTTTTTGGGATTTCAAAAGAATTACTCGACAGAAGAACTTAATAGTGGGATATCAATTACTGAAGCAGTAGAAAAGAGCACAAGTTTTCTCCTAATTTTTAGAACTAGTTCAAAGTTCAAAAGTATGCATTAATGCCATAAATAATGTTTCTGCAAACGTACATCTCAAAGTTGCAATAAATTGTGAATAAATTGAGAAGAAATGGTATCTATACAGAATAGCAAGAGATAAATAGCAATATCATTTCATATAATTCTTTTAAGTAAAGATACAAACCATTATTTTATGTTTAGCTTAAAAGAAGTAATAAAATCGTTATCTCATGTTTTCTTAAACATAAAAATCGCTATTAAATAAAACTTGTTTTCATTTTTCTATTTTGCCAATGTGTGAAGTTTTATTTTAAATCTTAATTTTTTATTTATCATTTTCTGAGAAATTTGTTATGTATTTCGTAACAAAAAATGATCACAGGGCTTTGTTTTAAAGCATTTCAGCAACAAGAATTTATTTTAAGCGTCTTATTTACCTCTAAAGATGCGTCTTATTTACCTCTAAAGATGAGTTATTACAATAATAAAAAAACACAAGGAAGAAAGAAATAAAATTTTTAAAAGGATGAACTTTTTGTAAATATGCTTTTCTTTTTAAAAAATGATTTAAGGAAGTACCTTTGTTCTTTACCGAATGTTGCTCGGATTTTTATTTATAAAAGAAAGGACAAATCCTTGATGAAAGAAGAAAAGTAACATTGTTCCTTCTTTACAAATTATGTAAATGTATTTAGTGTCAAATGTGCTAAAAAGTTGTTTCGCCCAGCTTTAATTATTTAGCAAATAAATAAAGAAAAAAAAATGCCCATTTTATTTTTCATGAGAAAAATGTACATTTTCACAAACAAGATTTAAACGCATTAAGAGCGTTGAGTAGTCAAATATTAATATTTTTCTTTCTCACTTTTTTTTTTTTTTTTTTGCTCACTTTATCCGCGTCGGGTATGTGGTTTTTAACCCATAAGATATTGAAAAGTTGACTCTCAATGTCATAATTTTGATGCTTCTTTAATCTATCACATAGTAGTTTTAAAACACAGAATGACACATAAAATGTGTTTTAAAGAAATTTATAAAATTCAATTTCAGTTTTATCAAAAATACTGTCTGTTCACAACCCACTTCGGTTTCCGACGAAAACTATGTAATGCATTTGTTATGTAATTTGTAACTCTCTTTTTTTCTTAAGTTCCTTTGTTTGTTTCTTTCTTCTCCTTTTTTTAAAAAATTTCTTTGTTTTCATTTTGTTTTATAGTACTTGGAGCTCAGGTTTCATAAATATGTGCGAACAATCGGATCGGCGGTTTTTTTCATGCACATGGTAAGTAAAATATATTATACAATCAAAAGTCAGCAGATATTTTCAATGTTAGTCATTTTTTCGAATTTCTATAAAAGACGAATCATCCTGAATCTTTGGTTTAATAAAAAGATATGCTTAAAATCTAAATATCCAGTAAAAGCAACATCATGCACGCACTTAAGGGACTAACAGCGAATTGAAGGAAAATAATGTTTTTGATCAGTCTTTGTCGTGAAAAAGATTGAGATAAGCTGTAAAGCTTAAAAAATTGTTTACATACTACACCCAATTATTCTATACATTTATCTCATACCGCGCGTTTTTCCACCAAATTAAGAAACATTACACTGAAATTTAAGATAAACACTGAATATTTGATAAAATATGAACAATTCAAGGAAATACTTTTGTACTGCACATGGACAAAATATACTAATTTTTAGCTTTCATAATTCGTATCAAAACATCACCATGGTATAAAAACATTCCAGCTCAATATCGCAAATATTTACACTGTAAAAAATTCTAGTTCAAAGTTTCAGCCAAAAATGGGGAAATGTTGGTTGCAGCTACATTTCACCATTTTTGGGTGGAATGTTGAACTAGATTTTTTTAGTGTAGAAAGATATAGATGATCTAAGGAGTGCATTCAGTGATTCTCGGAAATTAGAAGGATCGTAAGGTGCTGTTTACAAATCAGTTCCAATCGGTTGGGATCATCCAATTTTGAGATGCTATTGAAGTTTTTCTGCTATTTGAAGTTTATTAGAAATATATTCTTTGTCAAAAATTTGCAACCGTTCTAACTTTTCCCAGTTAGCCTATTGAAAAATCCCCTACTGGTGAATACTAAAATACATTAATAAATATTTCCCCACAAAAATTGTTATTATATAGAAAATATAATATTACATGTATACATCGCTCATTTGCTGCACTATTATCTACTAGAGATTGTAATTGCCCTGTAGTACTAACTAGAAAGTTAGTACTACAGGGTAATTACAATCATCATTGCAATTCTCCCTTTAATATTAACTCTAAATTCATAATTTCTCGATTTAGAACAGGTATATATTTAAAGAATATGTAACCAAATTTTTAGATATAAAGTACTTGCTGGAGTCGGCACTGTTTTTTCACGTGTTGACTTTTTGTCTGTGAAATAAATTATAAAGCTAAATAGTGAAATAGATTTAATGTTCAAAAGTTTTGATTATTGTGTTTCTTCCTTTTATCTATTCGATCCTTTTACAGCTCATGTATATGCCCGTTGTGTTGTATGCTCCAGCTTTAGCTCTTTCAGAAGGTGAATTTCATCTTTTTATTTTTTATTTTATTATATACATATTATTTTTTTAATTTGAAAAATGTTTTTATCGAAACCAACTGACCAGAGAAATCATTATTTAATGATATTTCATAACGCAAAATCCTGATAAAACAGCTACTATTAACAACAATAGTAGATTCACAAAAATGATAGACACACTTTTTTCAACAATCGTAGATTAGCAAAAATAATCGACAAATTTTTATTAACAATAGTAGATTAACAAAAATAACAGACACACACTATTAACAACAATAGTAGATTAATAAAAATAATAGACATACTTTTAACAACAATAGTAGATTAACAAGAATAATAGACACACACTATTAACAACAATAATAGATCAACAAAAATAACAGACACAATAGTACTTCAAGAAATAGATTTCAATATTAAAAACATACGAACGATGGTGCCGGTGTCTTTTCTGAGTAATTTGCTTTCTACGGAAAATATGGAACAGACTTTGATGGCGAGGTGGTGGCTATTCGCATCGCACTCAAACAATTAAATGGCCTCCTCTATAAATTTTAAAATGTCGTTATTCTGTCTGACTCGCAGGCTGCAATCCAGTCTATTGGTTCGATTGACTCCCCCTTTTCAAATGAGATTCTCGAGTGCCAGGACCTAATCAAATCCTTGCAGTCCCATTAGAAACGCGTAGTGCTGCAGTGGATCTCTGGCCACTGCGGCGTTTACGGTAATGAGCAGGCAGACTCTCTTGCCAAGAAGGTTGCTGTCCTGCTGAACTGTAGGATAATTGAAATATCTTTTGTATCCGCCAAGCGGTTCATTGGACAATCCCTAAAGTCAACTTACCAACTAGAACAACACAGTAAAATGGTCTCCAAATACAATCACCTGCCTTCGGTTCCGGAAAAATCAAGAAGGGAGGCTGTGGCCACCTTCCGCTTATTAACGGGACATGACTGTCTTGCAGCACATTTATGTTGCATTGGCAAATATGCTGAGGCTACCTGGCCCTTTACTCTGGTGAAGACATGGATAGACAACACCTTCCCCACTGCAATGCTCTGCACGGTGATACTGAAGCTTCCCGTTATTGGGAGGCCAGGAACCTTCAGAGGATTTGTTTCTTTAATGTAACTCCACAGGAAGTAGTCAAAAGAGTTTAAATCATGACACTTTATCCACTTTAGTCCTTTGAGGGGCATCGAAAGTAGTTATTAGATCACAGAACAGTTAGAAATTAGAACTTCCAAACTCTACTTTATACACATCATTAAAAAATATGATTAATAACAATTTCGGAAACATTTAAACCAAACATACAAGTACTTTTGGGCAAACTTTCAACAGAAATGAATCTCATTAATCTGAGTCAGAGCCAATTCAATTACATTACATTGTTTTAAAGCTCTAGTGACTCTCTTAATCGGACAAAAATAATTCACACAAACAATGAGTAGAGTTTTAAGAGTGAGCCGGAAACTATAATTAAGAGATTTAAATTTAAATATATAAATATTTCAGAAGAAAAATAAAAAAACATATGCTGTATAATAGTTGAAAATATTTAGTTTTGATTATTATTCACCATTTCTTTTTCAGTAACTGGAATAAGTATATGGACTGCTGTACTATCCATTGGATTAGTCTGCACGTTTTATACATCCATAGTAAGTTGACTGCGGTGTTTTGAAAGATCTAATCTTTAATCCATATCACAAGTAAGAAGTGAACACATCTGTTAGAGATTAACATTTCAACAAACCATACAAATGGCTTATGAATATCACTGCATAAATATTATGAATGATCTTAAAACTTTGAAGAAAACATTATAAGAATTACACCCTTTACAACAATAAGTTTTCAAAGCAATATCTAAAGCTTTAACATTAAATATGTGTGCAAACTTGGGTCTAATAATCATGAGAACTTTTAAAATTTGCGGACCTACCCATTTCTAGTGGAAAGACATTGCTCAAAAGTTGGAAGATTTCGGAACAGTTTTTAAAATCTTCTTTAGAAGTTTTAAAAATTATCCACTGACTAGGGTTTTGTGGTCACTTAAATCAAACGACTAATTTTTAAACATCAATTAGAAATGTATATATTAGCAAAAAGGTAAGAATCTACACCAATAATATCCATAGAAAATTTTAGGTAGACAGTGGTGAAGTAGGAATGAACTTTAAGAATTACTATAATTTAATCTTTGAAGCTGTAAAATTTTACTTTTGTTTGAAGCTCATTAAACCAAACAGAAAAGAAAAATGCCGGTGATTTTACAGTTTTCCAAAATTTCTTAATCATTTTTTCAACGCTACACGCTTAATAGTAAATTTTTAGCTCATTTTTACAATTCATTTAAATGCACTTGACTTTTCATTTTCAGGGTGGCATAAAGGCTGTTGTTTGGACTGACTTTTTTCAATCTCTGATGATGTACGCATCTATTCTAGTCATTGTCATTAAAGGTGCTATTGATATCGGAGGATTCGATGTTGTTTTTGACAGAAGTGTCGAAGGAGAGAGAATTGAATTTCTAAGGTACATCTTGGAAACAACAAAATGGAGTGCACCTGTGATTAATATTAAAACAAATTTTTATTACAGTAATTTATCCACAGCAGTCTTTTTTTCAATTAAAATATAATTCAGCATTATATTTTGACGCTTAGTGTTAAATTTCAAGTATAAAAACAGTCAACAAACAACTCTTGAATTAAAGAAAAATAATAAAAGGTTAATAAAATCGTTTGTCATTGTATAATGACCTTTTTGTTTTTTGTGGCCAGGCTCTTAATAACATATTTAGTTTTAAAACTAACTATATAGAAAATTTTCAGAAACTGTAATCAGAAAATGAAATTTTGTTAAAAATGTACTGAACGTATTTTCTGAAACTTGGAATTTTCAGCTTTTTTTTAATATAAATCTTTGCTGGGTATAATTAATTATCTCATTTTATGATGAACAATTTTTGATGTTTAATTTTTTAGAAGAACTTTATATCTAAGATATAAAAAGTAAAAAGGTGACATTTATGAGAAACAACGCTAAGAAAAAATATCATGATGCGTTTCAATGTTTTGTCAAACATTTTATTCATATTAGTCGAACAAATATAACATACAATTTTACTAACTATATATGCTGTAATAGTTTGGTGTTTGTTAAGACTCCTGAGAATGTGGTTTTATTTTTTGGCCTAGTTTTTATGGTTTTGTTTATTTGAATTGAGAGCTACAGTCCTGTGTCAGTTGACGAGTTTTCTGCTGTTTGCGGTGTCCGTAGACTAAAAAATTCGAGTTCAAAATATTACCCAAAAATGGTGAAATGTAGCTGCAACCAACATTTGGTAATAAGTTGAACCCCTATAACGATGTAGTTTCGCCGATTTTTACCATGTGGGTCAACTTAGTACCAAATGTTGGTTGCAGCTACATTTCACCATTTTTGGTTGAAACTTTGAACTAGGATTTTTTACAGCGTAAATGAAGCTAAATTAAGAGTTCCAGTCCTCAGCACTGTGTAGTGCTGAGTGAAATTTTAATTTTTTAAAGTATTTATTACGTAACTTTCAGTTTCTTTAATTGTAATGCTTGTATAATGCAGGTGTTCTATAAAATGACACTTTTCTAATTAGCGGCATAAAAAGTCAAATTGATGCTTGAGGAAGGCAAGTGGTGTAAATAATTCCTAATACAAATTACTTCAAATAAACGTCTGTCAACTAACTATGAACAGCGAACCCACTTCTGCTCTGTTTGTCAGTCAGCAATGATGTAACATTGAAAAGTACACATTCTTCACTTAATATTATAATTTGAAAAATCAGAGCAAATCTCAAAATGCTTCTGAAAATCATTAAAAAAGCAACATATTTAGTTTGTTAATTTTTTTGGGGGGGGGGGAAGCAGACTTCTTTAAAAAATACTTTTTAAATATTAACTAGTACGTATTAAAAATTTTCATTATTTATTTCTAATTATATTTAAACTAATACCATTTGGTTTATGTGATTGTTTTTTTCTTTTCTTTTTCTCCTTTTTCAAAAATTAAATATTCCCAAACGAGATTATTTATTTCATTATCTTTCACTTTTTAAATTTTGATTTTTAAAAGAAGTTTGGAAAACTACTGTCTACGTTTAGGTTCCTTAGAGCTTGAACATTTTTTAAAAAGGTTGTGCGAAATGTTGGGAAATGTCTGCTGTCTTAGATGTGCCGTCTAGTCGCAAAGCAGATTAAAGAAACCGTTTTCATACGGAGCTCTTTACATGTAGTCTTAAATCTAGACATTGTATCTATTATATCTGAACCTTTCGAGCCTTTAAACTTACTAAAGAACTGGCATGATTTCATTCGGGTTTTTAATTCTTGAAGGGATGCACCAGGGATTAATTATTTTCCCGTTCTGAAAGGATGAGCATTGCATACATGCAATTTTAAAGCAGGAAATAACATTAATATTACTTTTTTTATACACGTTCTTGGAAGTTACTGAATATTGAGCAACTATTGTGGTTTTCTCAGCTTTCATTTTGAGCTGTGTGAACTGCTGGGGAAGCGTATAATTTTTTGGGAGTTCTATGCAATATTTTTTAATAAAAGTTACTATCACAATACTTTTGGACCAATTTTGTTCAGTCAAATCTTTTCTTGCAGTTTCGATTAATTATCAATGCATAATTCTTTGAGCTATGCATTGAGAGACAAAAATGGGACAATGCGTGTGCCACATTTTCCCATCTCATAACCCATGAACATTGCCTAATTTCTGTTTCATACCTATCTTTAAGTTTAAGCTTTAATCATTAAGGTAAATTTGGTATGTAAATTAAACTACTTAAGAGTCATTCCATTTCAAACCAGGCAGGCAGGTCTAAAAGTTGTCACATGACCCTCACAGATTTTTTAAAAGAAATTACAGTACTTACAACTAAGGGACATATGAAATATCCCAAAAGGATTAAGCAAAAAAAAAAATATTTATTTTTCTAGTTACAGCTTTTTAAAATTTGGAACAAAAAAGGCCGTTTCCAGAAAATCAGCAAAACACTCACTTTTAAAATGGCCTCTGCTTCAAAAGTTTTTAACCGATTCCAATAATTTTTTTCTATAAATAATTAAGGGATGGTATTTTATTTAGACACTAATTTGAAAAATCTAGTTGGCGTCATTGATAAAGAAAAAAAGTGTTTTTGAGGTAAAAAAAAAATCGCATTTTTTCCGATTTTATGATTTTTTTTTCTTTTGAAAGAAATTTATTTTTGATAAAACAGAGGTGGCAATCTAAAGTGCTGTTATGGAAGTTTTGTATTAAATTTTATTGCAAGCCTGAGATGCATATACCCCAGAATTTAAAGTTTGAAATTTGAAAATGTTCAAAAATTACGATTTTTGAAGTGTGATTACTCAAAAAAGCCATTTTTTAAAAATCTGAAAATCTGCTCATTTGTTGCCCTTGAAGTGCTTAATGAGCTGCTATAAGTTATATTGTGTATTTTTGCCCCAGATATTTTATATGATTTTTAAAAAATGGCATTTTGTGCGTTTCTCAAAAAAGCCAGAAATTCAAACTTGTACTTATTTAATCACTTTAATATAAGATTTAATAAATATTTATTAATAAAAAAACCATATTGTTACACAATTACTACAGCTAAATTGTACTTAACCTTCTTAGACTTTAAATAGCACCTTGCATAAAGTGTAACCTCCGTTATTTAATGCATGTTATTCTGTTTATTCAAATTAGTTTCTAACTCACACGCTTTACATCAAATACCATGTAACAGCAAACCAAAATTTATTGTAGGAATACAATAAAAACAATATTGACAATCCGGAAATACTGCTAAATAGTAAAAATCATTAAAATAGTAATGCTTACATGGGACGCACGAACAAACAAGAAGTGGAAAGCAGTTAGAAAACTACCAGCCTCTTAAACAAATGAAACTCAATGCATGATTTCTTATTAATAGGAACATTTATTGAACGTGTGAATGACAATTATTGAATGGGACAAATTACGAATGTATCACCGATGGTTTAGGGACACTATCCAATAATTTGTACACAAATAATCTAGAAAAAATATTTCAATAGCCAGAAGAATCCGGTGAAAAAAAACTAGATCAATATAAAGTAATGTTGAAAGTATGAAATATAACACCATCTGAACCCTCCTAGTCTTTGCATTTTTTTGGTAATAACGAGTAGAAGATGATTCAAGAACTTGATTCTACTTATTTTGCTTTAAGTACATAACTACATATGTGTTTAAAACTATGTAAATCAGTGCTGTAAGATATTTGATGTAAAGCGTGTGGGTTTGAAACTAGTAATTCGAATGAACAGAATAACATCACGATGGCTACACTTTGTGCAAGGTGCTATTTAAATTCTAAGTCAGTTAAGTACAATTTATCTGTAGTAATTGTGTAACAATATGGTATATTTATTAATAAATATTGATTATTAAATAAAATAATTTTATTATTAAAGTGATTAAATAAGTACATGTTTGAATTTCTGGCTTTTTTGAGAAACGCACAAAAGGCCATTTTTTAAAAATCATATAAAATATCTGGGTCAAAAATACACAATATAACTTATAGCAGCTCATTAAGCACTTCAAGGGCAACAAATGAGCAGATTTTCAGATTAAAAAAATGGCTTTTTTGAGTAATCACACTTCAAAAATCGTAATTTTTGAACATTTCCAAATTTCAAACTTTAAATTCTGAGGGGATATGCATCTCAGGATTACAATAAAATTTGATACAAAACTTCCATAACAGTACTTTGGATTTCCACCTCTGTTTTGTCAAAAACAAATTTCTTTCATAAGAAAAAAAAAATCATAAAACCGGTAAAAATGCGATTTTTTCACTTCAAAAACACTTTTTTTCGTTATCAATGAAGACTACTAGATTTCTCAAATTATTGTCTAAATAAAATGCCATCCCTTCATTATTTACAAAAAAAAAATATTTGAATCAGTTAAAAACTTTTGAAACAGAGGCCATTTTAAAAGTGAGTGTTTTGCTGATTTTCTGGAAACGGCCAATTTTGTTCCAAATTTTAAAAGGCTGTAACTAGAAAAATAGCTTTTTTTTTTTGCTTAATCCTTTTGGGATATTTCATATGTCCCTTAGCTGTAACTACTGTAATTTAAAAAACAAAATCTGTGAGGGTCATGTGACACCCTCTGCCTGATCTGAAATGGAATGGCTCTTAAATCAAGAGGCAGATATTAAATCAAAACATAACTGTAATGAGTCAAAATCAAATCTAGCTATCTATGTCTCGCTTGTTCTACGAATTTTAATGCACGAGACCATGAGTTGAGTTGCATACTTAACAATTTCCAGACATATTTAAAAAATTTAACCATATTTTCAGATTCGACATTGATCCAACAGTACGTCACACGTTTTGGAGTTTGGTGTTTGGAGGTTACGTCACTTGGATGGGAAATTATGCTGCCAACCAAGCTATGATACAAAGATACCTTACTATTGGTTCTTTGCGAGGAGCTCAAAAGTAAGATTCACTGCTGTTAAAAATTACTTCACAAGTGCATTTAGTGTGACTTGTATAATTTTACAACATAGGTTCTGAAACTTTTTCCAACTCGTAGATCCCTTGCCATATTTTCCTCTTTTTCGTGCAGTCCCATCCTATAAGTAATTCTAAAAGAAGTTAATTAGTACAATATTTATATTTAAGAGTTACAAGACCGTGCACAACGAGCAAACATATCTATATATAAATACGTAAGCAAAGGCAAAACATTTAAGTACCATTTTATCCTCTGTTTTTCAACCGGTTTTCTTATTTTTTTATAATTTAATAGCTATTGATAAGTTTTTCGTTATCAATAAAAATTTTTTGAAATTAGTTCTTTTTTCTCCTATTTTTACCGTAGCTTTTTTTAGAAGTCTTTTTTCGTCATACTTGCATACTATTCCCTACACCTACCCCCAATCTACAATATTTATACAATACTCAATACATTTTTTACTATTTATAAAGAAGAAATGTCAAGAACAAAATAAAAGAGAAAATATAATCTATTAAAAATATCAAAGCAAAATATAACACTAATGTTAAGGTGTCAGTTAATCCACGTTCAATATATATATATATATATATATATATCTGATAAGTCACCCAAATTGTTTGTCCAGTACAATGTCAAGCAAAATAAAATACAATTTCAAGAAAACAATGCCTCAATATGCTTACAATTTCAAGCTTACAATGCACTTTCAATTTCAAGCTTATAATGTCTCAATATAATATAAAGTGAGATAATAAATGCGGTGACGCGTTATTTTGTTTCGAATCAACGTTTCGTGAGTTGTTGATTTGCATTTAGCGTTTTGAAATCCTGATTAAATTGAAGGTGAGTGTTGTATTTCTAATTTATTCAATAATAATGGGGTGGCATGAAAATTTTTCTTTCTATTTTCTTTACAGGAGAATGAGTGCAGAAAGATAAAATTCACGCATAATATTTGTTACAAACGCATTAAATAACTAACTCAGTGGTTAATCCGTCTCACTGAGGAGAGATTATCGCAAACTGAAATATTTATTAAACAAGTTTGTTTAACAGAAAAACTAAAATGTCTAAAAGCTGCTTATCATTCGAGGCTGAACTCAAAAAATTTAATGAATTGCAGTCAAATTTCAACCGCTGATAATTTTAGTTACAGGAATTAGAGAAGTGCTCGTCAGCGATTGATGTGAAAATGCATAACAACTGTATATTTCTAGCAAGGATGCACCATATTTTGTTGTAGTCGCTGGTCGTCGAAATAAACCTTAACAGTAAAAGTGTTGCGTATATTTTAAACTGTAGTTACATGCATAACTATTACGGAATGTAGGTTTTCTAACTTGATTATCTTTGGCCGCTGTTAATTAACAATATTAATACAATGTTTTGAATTTCACACTCTGAAAATTTAATTCTGAAAGAGCTTATAGATTATTCTTTGTTAAATTTCATAAATGTTAATAAGCAAATTTTGGGGTCAAAAATGTAATAATTGTTAAAAGAATAAAAAAAGAGTGCTATTTATTTTTTATTTCAATACATATACTTTTAATGGGTATTCTTTTTTATATTTAAAGAAAAAAGTGTTTTGTTATTCAAAGCTGTATTCTGTTCCCTTACGTAATGCCAAATCATCTTCAAAACTTTTGCCCACCAATTGCAATTCAAAATTTCTTGTGAACTGCATGATTTCTGGTATTTACTCACTCTGTTTATGAAATCTTCCGTGGAAAACTGATACTAAATCGCATCGAGGCATCTGAAACAGTTGTTCAAACATTTCATGAAGGTTAATGTATCGAAGCGATGAATACTGCAACCTATTCGGTTGACATAAAAATCAACTTGTCAGTGTGTACACAGAAAACGAAATTCCTAAAATTCTTGGTCGGTATACTTTGCAAAATAAGTTATTGTAACAAAAATAGTTAACCAATCAATTTTTCGTGGATGCGCTGGCAAATTATGAAATTTTAAATTTTAGTAAAGAAGAAAACTAACAACATCATTTACTTTATAATGCTCTTTATTAAACTTTACTAATAATGTTTTCCTTTTATGCATGAGTGTATATAATTTACATATACCTAAGTTTATACCCAGTTTAATTAAATTTAGGTTTTTTTGTATTTTAAATTCAGTTGCTTGTGGATCAACCTTCCAGCCCTGGTACTATTGATTCTGATGACTAGCATGTCTGGTCTGGTGATTTATGCGTTCTATGCTGCCTGTGATCCGATTGGGACCAAAGTAATTGATGCTCCAGATCAGGTAGGGAACAGTGTCTCAACTGCCTTTTTACACAAATAATAGAGTAAAACCTCGCTTCAGCAATATCTGATACAACGACAAATACCTCCAAAACGAAATAATTTTCAGTCCCCATGAATTTGCATGCAGTACAATAAAATATCGCCCTTCGATTTAAGGGGGCACAGTACCTTATCACTAAAATCAGAATTCTTGTTGTTGAGTTAAGATGTTTTTTTCTCTCAAGAACATCACGCTATCGGAATAGCTAAGAGTCAAAATGACTTAGATTTTAAAAACAGAGCTCTTATTTTTTATGCAACCCGTTTCTCCAAAATGATTCGGTTACGATCTCATTTTTGAGGGAATTTAAAAAAAAATGGTTTCCTCACTTGAACGCGGACTGTTTTTACTCTCAGCTAATCCTCTAACCAGGAAGACATCGAGTTGTCAGGGAGACAGTTAAATTACATAGCTTCCAAGCGTACCAGCTGCGTGTGCTGAATTACTTCTCTGCCAAATTTCTTCATATATTTCTTCGCAAAAGCGTTAATTATCCATTCGTCTGTTCTGTTTTTTTATTTTACTGCATCCAACGAGTTCTAATATTGCAATCCTTCTCTGAATAGACGAGCAGACTACTCACATTCTTGAATCGTTCTGACGTCTTGCGCGGTAAACAGTTCCTTAATTTTGATACAAAGTATTGTCCTGAAGAAGTAATTGTTTTTAAAAAAGCCTTGTATTAGTTATGAACTTTGAGTTGCTCTATAACTTTTTAATTTACTGCACTTAATACTTGCCCTTGCTGCAACTATAACTTCTAAGTAAGCATCGGTACTTAAAACTGAGAACGGCGCTTTCTCATATTTAAGTCAAAATTACTTTAAAAAAATAAAAGGTATATTTTCTTGTTTTGAAGTACGTCATTTTTAAGTGTCCAATTTTTTTAACGTTTATCAATCAAATAAAAAAAATAATGCATGTGCATTTAATTCAGTTATGATTAGAAGTGAAATTTAAATGTAGAACCTCAATGGGATCAACCATTAATTTAAAATTAAAAAAAAAAATCATATTTTTCAATTTTTTAAATGTCATAACTTTCTCAATCATAACTTTTTTTAAAAGATTTTTTTTGAGTAATACTTCTCAAACATTCTAGGATAAAAGCTAGCAGTTAATTAACTATCTAAAATTTAGTTTAATTTTTTATATATTTCTTTTGTTAAAAACACAGAAAAATTACAAGATATTCAAAAGTTCAAAGTGAACAATTAAATAAAAACAAACCTCAAACTTCAGAGTCAAACTCATGGTAATTTTTGTTAAACATACTCTGGAATGCAGACACAAAGTTTCAAAACTGTATCTTTAGCTAGAAAAAGGCCTTAAGGATTTTACTACACATAATTGGTCAAAAATAGAAAAAGCAGCGAAAAATGCGTTTAAATATTTTAAATGCAAAATGAATACATCTAAATGCTTTTAGAAAAAACAGAATATATTTTGAAGTACTGCTCACAGAAGTGTGAAATATTGCATGTGATTTAAATACATTTTTATCTATCGAAATACGTGATTAAATAAAGTTCGATATTTTGAGCACTTTTGAGATACTGTACACTCTCAGAAACGCATGCTCACATCTCACGAAACTTTCGTCGTATTTGACGAAATAGCTTCGTGAAAAATGCTCCGAGTAAACCTTTCGTCAAATTCGCGAAATTTGTGCAGTAACTTTTTAAAGTCACGTGATCGCGCGAGGAAAGAATCGTTAAAAATGACGAAATTTTCTTGACGATTGAAGAATCGTCAAAACTGAGAGCTCTATTTCTGAGAGTGTACCCTTAAAAAATTATGTGCAGTTTTAATCCTCTATGAAACACCATTTTAAAGAACAAGGTTATTTCCTAGCCTTCCGTTACGATTATACAGCCCCAAATACCGATATAAGGAATAAAAGTTTCTTCTTTTCCTCCCTTTTGTAATGAAATTCTCTATGATGACTAGTAAAATACCTGTTTAGACGGTTAAATTCTACAACCATTCCTGCTACAAATGAAAAATGGATTGCTAGCTATTGTCCAGTTTCCATCTGTTAGAGTTTTATCCTTTTTATATGTCATAAACATATCAAGCCAGTCGTGAAATTGTCTTTTAAACTAAAAATGCATTGCCTTTCGATATAGTGATACATCAATTTATATCGATAACTGTATTGAGTCCACTAACTACCGTTGAATCGAGGTTTTACTGTAAATCATTAAAATAATGTCCACATCGTTAGAACATCCGTTGCACCAAAAAAAGAAAGAACGAAAGAAAACGAAAACGTATTTGTATTTACATCAATATACTTTCATTTGCTATGATTAGTTGTCAAATTTGGTTGGACATGTACCATTTTTACAAATGTGACTTCTTCCATTACCTTTTTAATTAGGTTGTGCAGATTACGTAGTGTATAGTATTATACAGTATCAGAAGCCTCTTTTGACATATGTTTTAAACAAATTGGCTTCAAATAAATGTCAAAACTTATATTTACATTGCATTCATTTTTCAGCTGTTTCCTAGGTTTGTGATGGAAACTCTTGGTTCTTTGCCAGGAATTCCAGGACTTTTCGTGTCTGGAATATTTAGCGGAGCATTAAGGTAAATTTCCAGTTGGTAAACACAGTTAAAACATGTTTGTACTATAATTTTTTTAAAAATCGTACAAAATTATTATTTAAGAACAGATACGGTAAAAATTGAAGAGATTGCGTGATCGGAGAGGTGGCGCACTTGAATTTGTGTCTACTTGAATTTATAAGTTTATTCTATAAAAATGTATGACACAACGATGTTTTTATTCCTTGCTTTCAAATGTAAGGACTTGAAATGTCATTACTGTTCCTCTTTCATTGCGACTTAAATGATGCAAGATACTTTTTAAGCAAACGTTTTCCCAACTTTTTTGATAATTTTCCTGCTAGTTATTATTAGCATAATCTATTTATTATGGAATGCCATCTCTCATGTGCGTAACCACCCATGTGCGCAATCTCACCCGCCCTATAAGGAGATAAACGAAAAATAGCTGTATTGACTTTATGCCTTCCGTCGTTTTAAATTGCAGCATAACAAATAAATAATGATAGAAATTCATACATAAAGAATGTAGTCTATAATATTCACCAAAAGAGTGGCAAAAATTAACGTTTTCATTATTTTTTATCATTGTTTTCCAATTATGCTCCAACTCCACAGGCTTTACCTTGTAATTTGTTTAAAGAACTAATAATGAACTTGACAATCTCTTCATTAAGAAGTCTGGATGTAACACGCATTGAGAGTTGGAACCGAAATCATCTTTATAAAGAATTAATTTTACTTGTACTTGGACTCCTGAGAAAACCCTTTTCAACAATGGGTGGCTTTTTATTTCAAACATAAGGCCATCTCCTTCCACACTATTGCATAGTAATTAAGAATTTTTTTCGAGATTTAAAATATGTCTATGAAGTTGAATTTTAAAATTGTGCTCGAAACCCTTTTATTTTTATTAATTTGTTTAATGAAACTTTCAGCTAAGAGAATTACTATATTCAAACGGATTAATTGGCAACGGTTACTGCAAAATTGCCGCTTCAGGCCGATTACTTGACCGGGACTTCTGCTTCTGCACCCCAGGGCGCTTGGTCTCGAAAACTGGGATGGGCACAGTCGGCCATGGCCCCCAAAAGGGCTGGCGCGCCACTGAGCTTAGTTTACTGCAAAATTAATACTCGATAAAGTACCTATTGATGCTTGATCAAATAAGTAGTTAACCAAGCGATACTTACTCAGTTACCCAACCTTTTCGTCTTTAAATGTGAGAGAAGCAACGTTATAACGCAAAAACCTTACAAATAAATGGCATACATGTGTTTCGGAGCTACAAGGATCCTACTTATCAATACAAATATATAAACTTCAGGGATGTAAGTCATCGTGAGAAGCGAAGTGGAAAAGAACAAAGAAACAGTCCGAAACAAGTGTATGCACATTGTTGAAACATAATTCTTGTTATTGGAATAAAAAGGCATTGAAGAACATCATGTTCTCGGAATAGCTCCGAGTCAAAACGACTTGGACTTGAAAAGATGAGTTCTAATTTCTTAACACTAGATTTACCAGACCAGTCATTTTGACTGTTTCAAAGCTTCCATTTTGCATAATTTGTTACTAATTATAGTGCAACTTTCAATTGCATATGCTTTTCTTAATACACGGTAAGTGGGATAAGTTAATGTTATTAAAAGTTTTATTATAATTAGTAGCAACTTGGTGTAAAATGCAAGTTTAGAATTTGATTAAAACGGCGCGGTAAATTATGAACCGGTACTATCTCATTTATGAGACACCAGTTAAAGAAAATTCAGGTGTTTTCGTATTTTGAGGTAACACTCCGTCAGAAATTACACAACATACGTGAAGGAAAATTACGTCGGTTTTGGGACCGGAAGAGTGCAATCGACGCTGGGGAATTGAAGTCAAACGGTCTGTAAGGTACGCCAACGCTCTATCCACTGAGTCAGGAGAACGTCGCGTGGCCAGAAGAAAAGCTTAATTATATAGCTTCTAAACGTACTAGCTGCGAGTGCTTAAGTACTTTCATGCCAAATTTCTTCATAGCCAAATCCAGAAGAAGGTTCATTATCCAATCATCCATTCTCTTTTCTCGTTTTGCTCAATCCGATCAGTATCGGACGAATTAATCATTTTGTATTCCTGCTCCGAAGAGACGAGCAAACTACTCAAATTCTTGAATCGTTCACATGTCTCGCGCGGAAAATAGCTCCTTAATTTAGATAAATTATAGAAAATTTTACTATGTTACTATTGTCAATAGTACTATTGTTCTGAAGAAGTAGTCCTCGTTGTATTCCTTATGAACGTAAAGTTGCTCTATGAATTTTTAATTTATGGCAGTAAAAGTGAAATAATACTTGCTCTTTCAGTAACTATAATTTCTAAGTAAAAATCGGTACTCAAAACTGAAGGCGGCCCTTGTTCATTTTTAAGTCAAAATTACGTTTAAAAAAAAAAACAGGTATATTTCCTCACTTATAAGCATTTAATTTTTAACAGTGCAATTTATTTTTCAAATTTATGTGGTAAAACGTTGCTTCCACCATATTTAATTTCTAAACGAAAATCAAAAACCTGAAAGTCACTCCTGTTTCTATTTGATACGTAAGCAACCATGCTTTTAGTGGTGATAAAAATTGTTGGTTGTCACGAATTTGAAGAAATACTCTTTGACAAAGTAAGAAAACAAAAATGAAAAAAATAGTTAATGTAATTATTTCTCTCTAATGCAAATCCAGAAAAGAGATATTCTCGTCGGAGTCTGGTCATATTTCACCTAAGCTGATCATTAAATTTTAGTAATAAATTTTGTTATTAAAGTTACATGACCCGAATATACTTTTAAATGTCTGAGATAACTATGAAAATTTTGGGCAAAAAATTAATTTAAAAAAATATGAAAAAGAATTGATAATGTTCTATAAAATACTTTCAAAAGAATTTGTCATTAAATGGCAATAATATCGAACAGCAAAGCATAAGTTTTTTGGAATCGGACCAACTCTCACGATCGATAGGAGCCGTATAGCGTCATCGGAGAGTAATTGTACCAATGGTCTCACGTTTTTAAAACATTTACTTAGCTCATTAATTCGTGCGAAGTAACAATCCAGCTGAGAACGGACGTTAAATTAAAACAAGGTGAAAGCTTTTTTATTTGTAAGCACGAAATAAGTCTAAAATATTTCACAACGGGACGACAGGAAAATATTTCTTTTTCCGACCAACTTTCGTTTTCTTGTATTAATTAGATTAAACTCATTTTATAGAATATAATAGCGAATCGAATTTTGCAAGGAAATTATAAAAAGATCTTATGCAATATAATACAGAATTTCTTATGCAGTATAACAGAAAATGAATTAGAAAATTGTTCTTATTTGTTGAGTCAAAAATAAGTAAGTTAATGTCTTTTGCAAAAAAAACCATTTCAATTTGCTAAATTTTACTTTTGAAAACATTTCGCCAGACGATTCGGACCTCCTTTATAGACAGTTGAACTGCCGATCTAAGCTCTCTGATTAGTTTAAGATGGCTTACGGCCTTATTCACCAGCCGATTTGAACCTTCGAACTGCAGATCAAAGGCTTCCTCAACCAATCAGAACGCTCAAATCGGCAATTCGAGTGTTTGACAGAGACTGGCATCCGTTGGTGAATAAGGCTGTTACTAGACATAAGATAATTGTTTGTTTCGGATAAATTGGCACATCGCCCCCAAATTTATTGCTGGGTTTCCTTGTCAGAAGAGGCCACGGGCCCCTTCTATTTTTGTTAAGCTTAGAAATAAGTACGTAAAAATAAGAATATCATTTTTTTTCCCATCCTAGACCCCTTCTGGCCCCGAGCTACATCGTTAATCCCTCCCCCTTCGCCTGAAGAAACTATGAATTAGCTCATAACTACTACAACATCTATTAATGATAACAAATGTTACAAAACACTTTATATTGAGATTTTTCATGGTATCAAGCTCTTGAATTTTATTTTGTATTAAAAAACAAATTTATTGCTGTTTATCGTTGCCTTGAATGTTAACTGTTTTAATTCGATAACATGCACATAACAGTAATTTTTCGAAAGAGCTGAGAAACAGTTATTCTTGTAGAGATTTTTAAAAAAAGGGGGGGGGGGAGGAGAAAATTTTCTGAATTCACAACATTAATACATTCATAAACGAGAAAATAGTGTAATGAATTTTGTGAACACGAATTAATTTAGGTACCAGTATTACCTGAATACTGGCCAATGTGAACTAGATATGAGGAATCATCAGCAAACTTAGTGTGGTTGAAGTTACTTTAACTTGAGAAATGTATCGATATCTTTAAAATGACATCATTGCTTTTTCGCACGTATGCTCTCAATAGTATTTTACTAATGAAACTGGTTTTTGTACTATTATGGTTACATGACTTACTGTATAATTTATTGATAGTACAGTGTCTTCTGGAGTGAATTCCTTAGCGGCAGTTACGTTAGAAGATTTTGTCAAAACTTACTTCGTAAAGAACCTATCTGAACTGTGGGCTACAAGGATTACTAAAACATTAGGTAAGATATCATATCACATGGTACCATCAAAAGTAATTTTCTTCACATTTATCTTTTTTGTCGGACAAGTTTAATTAGGACTGAAATGAATATACATTATCAATAATCACCTAGTGAGTAAGCGGTACTGCATAAGATTCTAGAGGGTTCAGGTTCGGAGGCAGGACAAGGATGACGATCTTACAGATCGTCATCACACTTCTTCCGGTCCTGACCTATAGCAGTTTGTATTCCACTTGAACTCTTTTGCAGTTCATTTATTTATCTCATGAACTCCTCCCGGTGTTTTAATCAACTTTTCAGTAAAAGTAAATAAAAGAAAGAAAAAAAAGGGTGAAAGAAGACTTAATGATCGTAAAAATACCATTAAAATAAAAAATTAAAAATTGAGAAATAAATTAAGTAATTAAATAAAGATTGAATAACAAAAAATTTGAAAGTAAGGTTTTGAATTGGGGAAAATGTGTGTCTGTCGGTAAGAACTAGTAAATCTGTTACGCAACTGGTACGGAGGGCTCGGGGGTGCCATTGTCTGTCGGTATGTCTGTCCCCTGCGTCTCATCGAGGAAGAGATAATTTCTTCCAACACTTGGAAGGAGCTCTCACCATGAAATATTTTTTGATTTGAACAATTTTCGTTCAAGAATATATTTCATATTTGAAGTTATTGAGAACGAAAACTAAATGAGAAAGAAAGAGAGAGATAGCTAGATTATAAATTTGGCGTTAATGAATTCGGAAAAATAGGCTCGTATGCTTCTAGACGGCACTGCTTGTTATGTTCTATTTTTAATTGAACAGTAACATTTAAGGGAAAAGATTTTATTTTTCCGATGACTTTATGTTTACACTTCAATTTCAGGGGTCGGAAGTATACTTCTCAAGGAACCATTTAAATTCATAGAAAATAACTCAGATTAATGGTGATTATTTGCCATGAAAAGATAAGAAGAAAGTTACCATGCGCAAAGGTTCTGTGGACGTGTAACGAATCCCCTCTTTTCTTGTCCCATAGTGCTACATTTGTACATTGTTTACAGATGGAAACCATCTTTGGTGTATAGTTCCCACACTGGCATTAGTGTTAACATCGTTATAACACCAAGGCCAATACTTTATAATGGGTTTTGCATTTCCCACAGGAGTATTTTGTAAGATCATGTAAGTGGGAAGTAATCTTCCCAAGACCTACGAAAGGGTTAAGCTACTTTTCCCCAGCGATTCAAAGAAGTACTTCATTCTCCGTCTGTTTAGCCAAAGATAGTCAGTCTCCGGGCTACAACCAAAGTAGGCCATCACTAAAGAACGCTACTTGTCGAATAAAAATCCTGCATGTATAGCTTTATAAGGACTACGATACAGAAGCTGTGAGTAAATGTGAAAACAAGAAAACATTACTTAAAGGCATGTATAGGATTAAAGCCAGAAAAGCTAATCCTTCACCTTTTGTATTCATACCACGTTCTCTTGTGGCCTTTGAGCAGGAAACACATATTCCCTTTTTCCCCTCATTTATGTATAATTATGCATGTATAATATGCATGTACAATTATTCTATAAACCATTGCATTAATAATTTTCACATTTTACTTTTTAGCTATGGTGTATGGACTGTTATCTATAGTGTTGGTATTCGTGGCTCAACAGTTAGGTGGCGTTCTTCAAGTAAGTGAAGTTTCACTCTTCTCTGTTGAAAAATTAACAAGATGGCAAGGAAGTAAGGGAAAAATGTTTTTCTCACTATAAGAAATAAATTAAATACTGGAATTTAAGATGAATTTCTTTTCTGAACTTATTAGTTTTGCGTGTTCAGTTAAGGAATATACTACGCAGTTAAATATCGTAGTACAAATGTTGAAGTTCTTATTTCAAAATGTGTTTGTGTTTAAATTATTGTCAACGTGATTTAAATATAAACACGTAAGCTTTATTTTTAACTAAATTGTCAAAGTTTTGCAACCAAGTTTCGTGCTGTTTCGCGAGTTGATTTTAATAATTTCATATCAATGGTGGAAATAAAAAAAATACTTTTTCTTTTAACGGACATGAGCTGAAAGTATTCGCCAAGTACAATCGCAGCAATAATTGCATATCATTTTTTAAATTGTCATCATTGTAAATTCCCAGAACTTATAATGATAAATATAAAGCTTAATGTAAAACTTAATTTTGAAGTTTTTCATTATATTTTTTAATTAGCCAGAAATGTTTGGTGCCAACAGTATTACCCAAAATGAAACTGAGGATCTAATTTAAGGTTGCTTTTTAATTCATTTCCACGCCAGCTATTGCAGAGCGCCGATAGCATTCTATAAAATAAAACTATAATGCTTATCTTAAGGTTGTCATTAAATTTTTTTGTCACAAATGCTTCGATCTTAAGGAAGTGTAATAAAGTATTTAAAAAATATTTATTGATATTTTTTGCGTTTGTATTGCTCTATGTCAGCTCAGGCGTTCAAACATTTGTAAATCAGAATTTGAACTTACTTAAAAGGTGAAAATAAAAACCTTCGCGTTTCTGATTGTTTACGTTTGTTATACAAACCCACACCCTGTAATGGACCCTAAATTCTATTACAGAAACCTGAGTAAGTTGACCACTTGCGGTGCCGCACTTTAGTGGTCAACTTAGGCAGGTGGTCAACTTATAGAGGGTGAAGGGCTAATTCCGTTCCTGACAAAAGTGGTCAACTTAGACAGGTGGTCAACTTTACATGTTTTACTGTACTAAGTTGTATAGCCATGTGGCGGTAGTTCAATATCACATTATTGTGCAATAATGACCTTGCAAAAAGGAGTGATGACGCCACATTTTTTTTTTTCTTTTTTTCTGTTTTTAAAACTACGAATCATTAGTTTTTTTTTTAACCTATGGGCATTTTCAGTAGTTTATTGCATTTCTCTTTCGATAACGAAAAATATATGTTGACATAATTTTTCAATGTTATGATTGTAACGTAGAAACAATAGAGGAAAATTCTACATTACTTAATCCGTTGCTAACGAGTTAAATAATGCACCTTTTGTGAGTTAAGTACTTGAGAGCATGGAACTTATACTAATGTATCCTCTTTGATTGAATAGTTTCTGATTTTCAAATTCACTGAAACCAGTTACTGATTTTAACACAAATTGAATATTATTTTAGTTTTCAATATGTAACAAAAATTATCATCACAACAAACGTTTATGTAAAAAATATATGCGTTTTTTTTCTGAACTCAATAAAAACAACATAATGCATAACTACTGCTCATCAACGAATGCCGCGACTACCAGTCTTGATCGATTGCATTCGTCAAAGGGGGGTACGCTGAGATCACACTTTTTGAAGTTTTATTTTAGCCAAGCGTTTGTTGACTTTTCTCGTAGTTGAGTTATCCCGCTTCTAATTCGAATATTTAGCACAAAATGAAAAAAAAGGAACGCAAGTAATTGGTTATTCTTTGTAAAAAGTAAACAATTCCTCATGTTCATTTCTTCTGTTACACTTATTTCGATGAAATTGAAGTTGACCTGACGCATGCGTAAAATTAAGGAAGGTTTCAGCTAAGAAAAACACAGTACGCTTTTCAAAACAGCCCCTGTTTTAGATTAACCATTGATTTCTGATTTAGAAAATGTTTTATTGCATCTTTCTCATTTCATCACTGGATGATACATGTTATCTTTTAATGTTAATATTAATTCATTTTATTTAATTTATTCATTTTGTTTAATGTATTCATTTTATTTAATTTATTCATTTAATTTTATTTATTTATTTCAGGCTGCACTTACGATTCACGGTATCGTTGGTGGACCTATGCTAGGAGTGTTTACGTTAGGAATGTTTTTTCCTTGTGCAAATACCTGGGTAAGAAAACATGTTGTGCCATTGAGAGTTTTTTCAATTTATTGCGCGTATTACAAAAAACGCATTGTAGAATTCCGTCAGATATGGAGAAAAGATCTAGTTCTCAGATAAATTTAGAACATTTTTTTCCTTTCGCCAAAATATCTATTAAAACCTTTTTGATTTTCAAAAACTAAAATGAATATGAACAAAAAGAACAATTTTTTTAGATACATTATTATTATTATTGTTCCTTTTTCTGCTGTTATATGTTATCTTATTAATACTTATACCCCACTGAATTCATTATTTGTTTACTTATGTTGCTGTTAGCTACTGAGTTAATAACGATATGATCTTTAATTGAAAAATAATCAATAATTTAGTATCTTAACCATCAAGATACACAATGTTTCGTTTATGCACTTATGAAATGTACCGATCAAAAATTAAGCACAATAGAGGTAAACAACTGTTGAACAATGTGTCGTGTTGCATTAATTGAAGTCATGCATGGCAGAATATTCGATTTCTAAAGAAAAGGGGAAAATATTGCCAAACGATAGGCTTTGTTGAATTTTTAACGCTGCTATCGTAGATGTTTGATACATGAATACTTTTACCGTCAATTAAAACAATAAATACCAAACATAATAATTTCCGGGCTTATAGGCCGTGGTTCAACCAAGATGTTTCTGACTGACGTTTCGCCTGACATGTTTCAGGCTTCTTCAGAGTGAATATGAAGTCAAGGCAGAGGTCTGGTCCTTATATATCAAGCATCACATGTGTTTAAATCTCATTGGATAAGCCACCACGTTATCCAGAAACATCTTGGTTGGCCGTGAAAGCCTAAGTTACTAAAAACAGTAAATAATATTTTTTCCTCTAATAAAAATATGATGGTTATTGTTATTTACAAATGTGACTAAAATTGTGGATCAAGGCCTGCGTTTTACTCAAATCATGATTTCGCAAAGTTCTGAAGCATATGGGCATAGAATGGCGGAACAAGTCAGTGGTACACACTATAGCTCCTGTAGGCTCAAATTGTTCAATACGTTTTGATACTCTGGATATGCTCTTTTCATTCATAGACAAATAATTGTCCATGAATGATAAAAGATAGATAGATTATAAATTTGACGTTAATGAATTCGGAAAAATAGGCTCGTATGCTTCTAGACTTGTTATGTTCTATTGCTTGTTATGTTCTATTTTCAATTGAACAGTAACATTTAAGGGAAAAGATTTTATTTTGCCGATGATGACTTTATGTTCACACTTCAATTTCAGGTGTCGGAAGTATACTTCTCAAGGAACCATTTAAATTCATAGAAAATAATTCAGTTTAATGGTGATTATTTGCTATAAAAAGATAAGAAGAAAGTTACCATGCACAAAAGTTCTGTGGACGTGTAACGAGTCCCCTCTTTTCTTGTCTCGTTGTGCTATATTTTGTACATTGTTTACAGTTGGAAACCATCTTTGGTGTATAGTTCCCACACTGGCATTAGTGTTAACATTGCTATAACACCAAGGCCAATACTTTATAATGCGTTTTGCATTTCCTACAGGAGTATTTTGTAAGATCATCTAAGTGGGATGTAATCTTCCCAAGGCCTACGAAAGGGTTTTATTTTTTGACCACAACACCCAATTTTTCAACGATTTATGAGATATAGTATTTTTTTTTTTTTCTGTAAACAAAAGCAGCACACTCCATGTGCACCAAATTTTGTTTCATGCTGAGAGCAGTACATACTACAGCAGGACTCTGAAACACCTCACATTATTTTATGCACACCACATATGTAGTTTTCCTTCCTTAATGTTTCGGGTTTTATTGTATTGTGTTTTGCTAATAGGTTATCTTAGATTAACCTACAGTTGGCGTTAAGTTAATTGTAACTCATTAATTTCCATGTTTAGTCAGTCGATCCTGTTACATTGTGTTTACCCTTTACAAGGCTATTTTTATCTCTGACGGCTATACTAAAATTAATTGTAGTAGGTTTGGTTTCAAAAATTAATTTATTTAGGTTATTAAAAAATAACTTTTAATCCCTCCCTTCCTTTTCTGCGGCGATTTGTGCTTTTCATATGTAATAAATGAGATTTATTATGTGATGAGTGCAATTCCAATTCCTTCAGCCTTTAAAAGATATCAACTAATTAGAGGTGGTAAAATAGTTTATTGCAAATACTGAACATTTGTGGATTTTTGGTAGAAGTTCTTTACTGCTACCTCATACTGCGTGAAGTAAGTTCTGGTTTACCGAAATCGTCTTTTTTGGCACTAACTGAAGCGTTCTAGTTTCTAAGATAATTACTGTATAAAGAAAATGTACGACACATTAAAAATCCGAACCTCTTTTACAGGGAGCCTCGACAGGTTTGTTGAGTGGATTTGTGATAGCAATGTGGTTTGGAATGGGAGCCTTTTCCAGCAAACCTTATCACCCCCAGACTCCCAGATCCTACGCAAACTGCACAGAGCTTTATTACAATGTAACTAAAATTGACCTCAAAAATATGACCACCATACCCGAAATCATCCCAAATAAGTAAGTGTTCTGAATTTAGATATAAAGTAGTGAAAGATCTCATTTTTATCTATTTCATTAGTGGAGTCATTCATGGAAACAATTTTTGCTTTCTTTCTTTTTTTTTAACATCAAAAGAAGCTTCAATAAAATGGGGTGTAGGGAGGAAAGAAAATACTAGAGCTACTATAAACTATTTTCCTTGTACTTTGTTACTTGATTGAATATTTATTATTTATTTATAAAATTTCAAACTGCTTGTTTAATATCTGAAAAATAAAATCAAAGAATCATTGGTCTTTGTTATGACACATTCTTGTGAAGTTTGTGCTCACAACTAAAGTTTTAAATATCTGTTAATGCTTCCTTTTTGATTACAATTTTAAATCTTTTGATAAAAAAAGATAAGAATTTCATTAGTTACTTAGAATATTTCGAGAATATGCATTAAAATGTTCCATTTGCATCAGATTTGTCAGTGTTCAAAAAGTGTCCCAGAAGCGTCCAAGAATTGTCCATCCCTTGGGAAATTCTTGGAGACTAATTAACTAGAGTTACTGAAACTACAAGTGAGTTAGTCATAAAGCATTTTTAGAACAAAGGTACTTACCCCGTGCAAAAATTGCTAAATACAGCTTTGAGGGATTTTGTAATAATTGGATACATTTGGCTTTTTTCCCCTGTTGGCTCTAGCTCAATAAAGTTGATTTAATGCATATTGATTTACTCATTTTCGGACTTAACGATTTTTTCTCTTGATTTTTGGTTCCAGTCCATGTAACTTAATGTAATTATTATTATTTTTAATTTAATGAACATTCTTGCTGTTTAAAGAGTATTCTTTATACTCTAATTCGTCTGGATTAAAGTTTTAAGTTTTTTCTAGTGTCTGTAAAAAAAGTTATGATTACTGATGTAATTTAAAACAATGGAATCTAAATAGTGTAAAATAAATCATTCTTTCGGACTTCAGGTTAAAATTAAATCTTATAAATATATAGTACATGAAGTTGTTTCATGAAGTATATTTTTCTGTCAATCCTTCGTAATTTAAATTATTAAAGGACATAAAATTATTATTACTTTGCCACTTAAAAGAACTTGGTTGTATTTTTAAGAATATTTAAATATTTTTTAAATTTATATACATATACAATAGATTTATTTATATACATTTATTCAGTTTGCGTTGTAACTTTGTAAAAAAATGCACATTATAAAGTTAAGTATATTAGAATTCCTCTTTATACCTTTTAAAAACATGAACTTTTTTTCTAGTGATCATATATTTCCTCCGTACCGCTTATCTTATTTATGGCTGAGTGCCATAGGATTTGTCATTGTTCTTATTGTGGGAGTAGCCATGAGTATCATTACAGGTAAAGTTTATGTTCCAATACAAAATCATTATATAAAAGAGATTAACTGATTACAAAGTTTAAATTCTTTGCAGCTTTAAATCTAGTTTGCGTTTTCAACGATCATATACTGATAAAAACTATGTTTTCGTGCTTTGACCACTAACAAGTGTCTCAATCCTTAACGTCATATTCGGTGAACAAGACCAAAAACGGATTATCGATACAAGCAAATAAAAATAAATCATCTTTTCTTTTAATTATCAATGATTGGAAGAAAAAAGTGAACATTTTACTAGGAAATCAATTTGTATTTATAAGAAATGTATCTACACTATAATGTTGATAACAGCTTTTATCGAAATCATAGAGCAATAAGAAAAATAACTGAAGTTCTCGCAATTTTTTCATTTTTCCCTAACAAGCCTTGTAATGTTTGGAAACAAAAACTGCCAAAAATAGGAAATAAATTTCTTGCACTGTATTTTAAAGACCAAGAAACAACAAAATTAAATTTTGCAAATGAGGAATGTTGTACTATTCTAAAATTTAAATAAATTAAATGGGTGGCCGAAAAATATTGCATGCTAAAGCAACACAAATTACTATTTCGGTAGAACGAAGAAACTATTTCGTATATTTTAAAAGAGTAATTTTAATACATCTAATGTGCCACAAACTATTTATGTCTGCGTCACTATTTACGTTACCATAAGCATGATGATTTATAGGTTATGTATTTATTTTGTGCCTTCGTTATGCAACACTGCACTAAAAAACTTGATGGAAAATTGCACCAAAAAATAATGCAAATTTGCTGGCTAAAAAGGATGGTGACTACTTTTGCTATAATTTGATACAGCACACGCAAGAGCTAAATGCAAGTATTATCCTATATTTGTACTTTTTTGGAGGAAGGGGTAGAATGTTTTCAGATTCTCTGCAACAGGGGTTCCCAACCTTTTTTCCCGTGCGAACCCTTTCCAAGATTCGGAAGAAAATGGTGAACCCACTTCTGTAGCCTTTAGTAACGGGTAACAGAACTATAAAATTTTGCTTCACAATAGTTCCTAACAAGAAATTAAAATAGAATTGTAAAACATCTAAGTTTAAACCAAAACAAAAATACAGCGACAAGAAAATGAATATGTTTTTAAATTATTACTTTTTATTAGTTGTTCTTTTTGAATTATTAATAAGGAAAGTAAACATATGCATTCGCAAAAAAAAAATCTTTGAAAATTATTTTCCCGGTAGTGCAAAAAAATTGTAGAATGACATGAGAGCTAACCATACGTACAAAATTTTGAATCAGTCAATAAATATCTTTCGGCTCAAAATTTGAAAAAGTTGTGGTAATTTACAATATTAAAATTTATATATTTTCAAATTTCTTTTTGCGAAAATGCAGAACAGTTGGAATAAAGTATGATAAATGTGAATACAAAATTTAAAATTTATGATTAAATATCTTCGGTTAAGCTTTGGGATCTATATGTGAGAAATTGACCGAAAAGAATGCAAAATTTAACATTAAAGTAAATTTCCATATTTTTGACTCTTTCTTCGCGCTCGCGAGAAAAAAGTGAGAAATGGTAGGAGAAACTTGAGTAAAAAATTTAAAATTAATCAATAAATATCTTTCGATACCACTTTGTGATTCCAATTTTCCGAATCAGGCAACAATAGAAATAAGTGCATTTCCAATTTTGTACGTATGCTTCATATGCCAGTCCACAACTTTTGTGCATTACCGGGAAAACAATTTATTTAAAAAAATCACTTTTACATTCCGTACTAATAAAAATGTGAGTTTATTATTTAATTTTTTATTCTTTTATGTTAGCGATTAAAAATTTCGCCATTGCAATATTATTTTCGCGGTTCCCCTTTCGAAGCCTCGCGAACCACCGGTTGGGAAACGCTGCTCTACAACATTGCCAGGTTTGAACGCGAGACTGTTCTGCTCCCTATACCACAGGGCAGATACAGGCCAGCAAGTGAAAATATCAGATAAACAAATTAGCGGTATCGCATTCCAAATGTCGGTGCAACTATGGTTGTACCATGCCTAGAAAGCATGACTTAAAGCATTTTTTAATAGCACTTAGTAAAAATAGTAAGCATTTTCATAAAAGAGTATATTTTTACAATTTAATAAATTTTAATAGCGTTTCTCAATTTGCATACAAATTATGGTAAACTCAACATGTACTTTCAGTCATCTCAACTTTGGTGCAATTAGACAATTTTCACCACATTATTGATGTAAAGATTACTCAGATTTTTTACAGTGTAATAACACTCCTTTTCAGCGATTATGTGCATAATTTCGCACTTTCTCTTTTGTATTTTTCCTCAGAATTATTATGCATGGCAAAAGTATGATTATTAGGTCATTTTTATGCACGCATTAGCCTAAAAGCCACAAAGTTTATGCCGACGATTCTCAACCTGTGGGGCGCGCCCCCCCCCCCCCCCAGGGGGTGCGAGAATATCCAAGAAAAAATATTACTTTAAAAAATTGATTATCTGACTGAAAGGAAAGCACACGTACGCATAGAAAACAAAATACATTTCGACATATTTAACAACTTATTAAAGTAAAACAAATTACTAAATCAAAACATACTAAATTAAAAACAAATTTAATAATTATTAGTGACTTCTTTGGGCCTATCTTGTAAAGCAAAGTTTTTCAAAGGAAGGCTTACTATACGAAATAGCCACTCTCAGTTCTGTTTCTATATTTAGCCGTGATCTATAGTTTGTCTTGAAAGAAGGCACAGCAGAAAATCCAGTTTCACGAAAGTAGGATGTTGAAAATGGTAATAGTATGCGAAATGCCCTTGTTTTCAGTGCAGAAAAATTATCCTCTACTCCTGCCTAAAATGCAAATAGTGATTTATTGCTAACTAAATTTTATTACTAAATTACTCGCTTTTACTCTTGTTTTGGCAGTTAGTTAAAAATAATTCTCAAACAGAACCCAAAGTACTCAATATACATTATTGTTATATACGGGGGGCGCGATGAAAATTATGATTGAAAACTGGGTCGCGATTAGTGAAAGGTTGAGAAACGCTGGTTTATGCTATCTCTTTGAAACTTTTGCTAAATTTTGTTTTTCCTTTCATAAAACAAAATGCGATTGTTTTGTATTAAACTTTACTTGGATTCATTACGTTAACTAAATGTGAGCAACATAAAACTCTTAAAATTCAAATTACTACACTATATTCACTTGTTCGTTTTAAAGCTGTTACATAAATACCGAAGTTTATTTATTTTTTATATTTTTTTGTGATTCTGTTACTTCAGTGTTGCATTTCTTTATAGGTTCACGGAAAGGTGATGATGTTGATGAAAAGTTGATTTCTCCTGTAGTAAACTGGTTCAGGAAACTTTTACCCGGTGGCCGATGTAAAACTCTGCGTATTCAAAGAAAAAGACGGGTAATAGTTTTTTCGGTTGCTCAAAACAAGATGATATACGTCGTATTTATTCGCACGTAATTTTAAATTTTTCCACTGCTCAAAAAAAAGATGTAGGATTTTGAAATTTCAGACATCTTTTATTTTTTTAAAAATCTACTGCTCAAAACAAAATCTATACGACTGTCAAATTTATTCACGTTATTTATTGCAATATTGAGATTCAAAGGTCTTATCCGAATTTATGTGATTTGAGAATGATAGTGTTATCACTAATGTTTTTAACTCTCAGCTTATTCAATCACAGACTTTTGTTATATGGACAACTTTTATTAAGAACTAGCTGGCGTGCCCGATTAGTTCTGAATAAAAGTTGTCCACGTAATAAGTATTCGAGGTAGCCATTCGAGGTTCACAGGCTACAGTAGTGAGTCGATATGACACATCTCCAATTATGTTGTAAATAAAGAGGGATAAACAGAATAGTGATACTCAAATCTCTTGTGAAATTATTTACGATACCATTTTGCAATCCTTTATAGGAAACCTACTTTTTCCTTCCAAAGTTGATTTGTTTATTTTATAGAGTAGTTAAAATCAAATGTCCAGTTTCATCACAGGACTATTCATGCTTGAACTTAAAATTGATACTGTTTTTAGAGAGTATCTTCTTTAAACGAACATTTTTTTTTCGAATTTCAGAACCATTCTTTTTACCTAGCTGCAGAAAAAAAACGGACACTTAAAAATTACATCGTAATTGAAAGAGTACAGAAGTGAATTGAATTACGTAGAAACTATCAGTTAGCATCATTTTTAATCGTGAAAATCATTTAGACACGTTGTTTTCATCTAAAACAATTTTTCTTTTTTTTCTTTTTTGTGAACATGTTTATCTTTTGATAAAAATCTATCAGACATCGTTCTTGTTTATTTACTTGCTAACGTATTATCTTAGTCCAAAGGAACTCTCGTCATACTTTAGTATTTGTTACCTGAAAATATTTTCATGATCTCTATAACTTTAGTTTCATTTCGTTAAATGAACTGATTTCACAGAAACATGATGGTTAAAGTTTTGTTCATTTCCTCCTAACAAAACAATTGTTTATTAGTTCATTTCTCTTTAGCTTAATTTTTCTTCATATTACTCTTAAATTCATCCAAAAACCACTGAGTTCATTTTTCTGAATATCTAAAATGCCCTAAGTTCTTCTGAACAAAATAAAATTTGAATCATTGTTAGAAGAAACTTTGAACTCTCTCTCTCTATCTCTCTCTTTTTCTCTTTTGAAGTCCAAATACAAAATAGTTATTTTTCTTCTTGTGGTTTATTGTATTTTTATAACCGCGATTCCAAAGCTACGTTTAGGCAAAGCGAATAAAAATCTTAGCTTCTGTTGATAAGATGCTTAAAAATTTTTGCTCTGTAACATGTGTTCACCTACAAATTTTAACATTCGATTGAAAGAGCATGAAACAATTTTGAAACAGAAACTTTTAAAATGCAGTATACTTTGGCTATCAAACATGTGAATTCTTAGAAATAGACTTCAAATGTTTCAATATCCAATCTTGATCACGTGTGCACACTTCTATGTACTATTGAGGAACATCGAAAGTAGATTTGGGTAAATTGTGTGACATCTACCATAGCCATCAGAACAATGTACTTAATTATGGTGAAATTAATATCTGAACCGAGTACATATTTGTTTACAATTTCAGCAAATTACGTTCTCCGTATACCAGCATTTTTAAAATGAAACAATACACGTGCTACTCGAAAAATGTACATTCTACATACCTTTAATGAAGTAAAACAAAATTTAATTTAAGATTTCAAACATTTACCTTAATGCATAAAATAATAAATGATACAACTACAGTTCTACCATTAGCCAAAGCAAGTCGGCTGGCAGAGTGCCAAGAAGAATCCAATGATGTTCAAGAGAGGAACTGCTGATATAAAGAATGTGCCTCTATGGCCTCGTTCTAGCACACTTTATTCCTTTAGCATACTTTATTTCTTCTGAACTGATGCTATATGCCAGTTTATAAATTTAGTGGCTTTCAACAAACAGAGAAGCAAACATTCTGATTCGCGTACTAAATAAACGCACCTGCAAAACAATACGCAAAAGAGTCCAACTATCAAAATTCCGTAGTTGAACTGTAAAAGCAACGTTAATAAAGCACAATTTTCAAAGTGATTTCATTCACATGTTTCGAGATTACAAGGAACCCCATTTTTCTATGCAGAAAACGTTTCAAGGTTCCGACAGTCAGCAGTAATGTCAAAAGAATGACCTCTGTGTGACTTCTTTATCTTCATCTCACTATTTTTTATCTTATTCTCATTCAGTTATATAACTTTTGCATAACGTCAGAAGCACAAAACTTTTTCTGCCTTGAAAACTGGGGTTCCTTTTAGCACCGAATCATGTGAATAAAGTATTTCTTTTGAATTTACTCTTTAATAACGTTGGAATAATCATTTACGGTTTGGTGAGCTTGTTGTAAATCTCTTGCGTTGAGGACAGCAGATGCTGAGAATATTACGGGATGAACATTACAATGACGTTAAGGTCTATAAGGGGAAGAAGCAGTAGTTACACCCCTTCTACCTCGATTCCGTATGTCTAAACTTACAAATACTTTAAGCGCTTACACTACTTAACTCAGCCAATCTCCACCTGTGGGGCGCGCTCCCTAGCAATTGGGGCGCGAGCACACGAGAAGGGGGGTGCCAGAATATCCAAGAGGAAACATTACCTTAAAAAATTGATTAACTGACTGAAAGGAAAGCACACATACACATAGAAAATAAAATATATTGTGACATATTTAATAACTTCTTTCAGTAAAACAAATTAAAACTTTATTAATCAAAACATACTAAATTAAAAACAAATTTAATAACAATATTAAATCGCCAAAAATGTTTAAGTTACATGGTTTTGTTTAAATTCAAAACATCGTTGCATTATCCAAACAAAACTATTGTTGCCAAATGACAAATGATAATTCTGATAATTTCCTCAGAGCCAAAATTACTATTTTTCTTATAATTATATAACGGATTTATTTTAACGTTATAATAAATTATAAAATGGATGGATTATTGCATTGTCATCGAAGATAAGCTTATGTGCAAAGTTTGAAGATAATTTATGCAGTAATAGTGGTCGAAAACCGCGTAACAAAGTTCCGTGACAAGTCAAGTTAAATAAAACCATGTAACAAACAAAACATAGTTGCATTATCCAAACAAAACTATTGTTGCCAAACGACAAATGATAATGCTGATAATTTCCTCAGCGCCAAAATTATTAATTTTTTTTCCTAATTAACGTTATAATAAATTATAAAATGGATGGATTATTGTATTGTCATCGAAGATAAGCTTGTGTGCAAAATTTGGAGATAATTTATGCAGTAATAGTTGTCGAAAACCGCCTTACAAAATTCCGCCACAAGTCAAGTTAAATAAAACCATGTAATCATTATTAGTAACTTCCTTGGGCCTGTCTTTCAAAGCAAAGTTTTCCGAAGGAAGGCTTAATATTAGAAATTACCACCCTCAGTTGTTTCTATATTTAGCCAAGATCTATAGTTTGTCTTCAAAGAAGCCACAGCAGAAAATCCAGTTTCACAAAAGTTGTTGAGGATGTTGAAAATGGTAATAGAATGCCAAATGCCCTTGTTTTTTGTGCAGAAAAATCATCCTCTACTCATGCTCAAAATTCAAATAGCGATTTATTACTAAATTAATTTTATAACTAAAATGTCTTGTTTTTACTCTTGTTTTGGCAGTTAGTTAAAAATAAGTCAAAAACAGAATCAGTACTCATATACATTATTGTTGTATACATTTTATGGTAAGGGGGGGGGGCGATGAAAATTATAATGAAAATTGGGCCGCGAATACTGAAAGGTTGAGAAACGCTGACTTAACTGTATTTGCCCTTTCAAATTGCGTTTTCACAAATTGTTCTCCAGGCTAGAATAAACGAAATAGTTGAAATTTCATTAACTTCATTATTTACGTCGTTTTTTGTACTTTCGATTCTAGATTATTATTATTATTATTTTTATTATGTACTTTAATTATTGGCTAAATTGATAAAAGTATTGCTATTTGTAATTTCAATTCCTTTTCATTATTTTTCATATCTTGATGATTTTCAACTTTTAGGGGACGTCATTAGCTACTTTAAGAACTAGTGTAGTTAGCAGTGATGACGAAGTTTACTACCCATCAAAAAAGGGATCCATTTCTTACATTTCTGACTCTAAAATTTCATAAAACTTTGAGTATAAAACATGAAATTTTTAAAACATAGTTTGTTATTTATGCTTTTGTACATTTTCTACTCATTGAAAATGAAAAGAGATTTCATCATAATGTTTATGAACTTGTATTTACGTTGATGTATTTGAAATATACTGCTATATAAAGATTATCCATTTTAATAAGTTATGCACGAAGTAGTTTTATTTTTGATGGAACATTTCACTGCCTTCTTTGAAGTTTTTAAAATTTACCAGCAATTTAAAAAAATTCCATTACTCTAGTGCTTAATTTGCCAGATAAATTTCCTGTGTCAGTAATATTTAATTTTTATTAATATTTTTACACATTGTTTCAGTTCAATCCCCCTTTTTTCACCTGTTAGAGACATAGGCACAAAATAAGGGGTTAATGTTCTTGCCTCTCTCTACATTATAAAAAACACATCTTCTCTTCCATAATTTGATCGACATGAAAACAATAATCAGATGCTGAAATATAAAGAATCACAAAAAATGATTTAGATTTTACTTGCAACTGAAGAAGTATCACAAGGATTAAAAGAAATTTGATGGTATTTACCTTAGGGGCTTACATATTGGCACTTATTTTAACTTTAATAGAGGACGTTCTCGAACACAAAAAGTTGAAATTAAAAGGTGAATCAGATCAACTCTTATAGTGTTGTGACACATTAGCGAAACGAACCTCAGTAAACAGCGGTTTTTGCAGGGTGTCACTTTTTAAAGCACCTGACATGCGAGCGGGAAAGTTCACAGCTGGCAGCATTTTTTATTATTATTATTCCTATTATTATTGTTCAGAAAACAAAGCAAGAACCGCGCGATTTTTCCCTCCCGTATGACTGTTACCTTCAGAGCAGTTGACAATGTTCTGCTTCTCCACCGGTGGTTTTCCAGCTCCTGCTGGGAAGAGAAAGTTCGCATCCGTTGGCGAAATCATCGGCGAGTTTCAAGACGTGCGAGCGTCATCGGGACGAGCTAGCACATCTTTTAAATTTTATGTGTCAGCTCCATAAGATTCACAGCCTTCGCTAGGCCACGGCAGGAAATCTCGTGCTAGGAAAGGCGGCGCCCGTGTGTCACTACCCTTAGGGTGCTTTCACACCGATAGCGACGAACACCAAAACTTTTTTTTTTCCACATTTGCGCAAGCGCAGAGCACATTTTTGCTTTCAAAATTATGCTCTGCGCTTGCACAAATAAGAAAAGACTTTTTTTTTTTTACTTTGTCACCTTTGGTGTGAAAGCCCCCTTACAATGAAAGTCTTATATTCAAAGAATTAGACTAGATTCATTGGAGTTCGTTCATAATAGAGCTCATTTCGTAGTGCCTACAAATTAAATGGCGAAAAGGCCATCAAACTGCGGAAATTTAGAGGTAATAATATTACATAAATAAAAAAATTTTTAATAAAAAACAACGTTTTTCTTGCGCACTAAAAAGGTAGAAAATGATTTTCCTATGAGTCAGCAGAGTTTCTGAATAAATTGGTCACCATTATGGTAACAGAGTTCCTATTTCTTATAAAACGAAAAACGTTGGGCGCATGAATTCTTTATATTATTATGTTATGAATGTTTGTTTTACAGAATCATTGATGAATATATAAAATTTAAAGAGGATATACTATGGGATCATTTATAAATGATGTCACGCTTCGAGGGGGGGAGGGGGTTTTGGGAAATTGTGACAAAGTGTGACAAGGGGAGGGGAGGGGGTAACAAGAAGTGTGACATCATGCATTATGCAACATAGCGTGACGCGTGACAAAGGGGGGGGAGGGGGTCCACTGAAGTGTGATATATTGTGACAAGGGGGGGAGGGATGTCAAATATATGGGAAAAAAGCGTGACGTCATTTATGAACGGCCCCTATGCAAATCAATTATTTTTGATGCTATGTTAATTTTGGAGAATTTTCTGACATTTATGATCAGTATAGATGGGTATAGGTAAATGAATTCTGATCAAAGTTGTGATTATGATCTGTTACATATAAATATAGATTGTGCTTATAGAAGTATTTTCATCCTAAAATTTTGTTCAAGATATGTATAGTTCAATTCACTTAGAGTAAATCTCATTCATATCTCCAATGAAGGAAATTAATTGCCTATGATACAATGAAATAGTATTAACCAGGTTTTCTTGCATAGAAATTTGCGTATGTTAGAAAAGTCTTGATGTTTGATTATATGTTTAACTTATAATAAAATGCAATAAAATATTGCAAATAATAATTTCAATTGTTGGAACAACGAGAGACTAATGCGTGCCCGAACGCCCGAACCGCCTGGCCGCTGCCGCCAAAACGAGCTGATTTACCGCTACCTTTCTCCGAATACTCGGGTTCAAACGAAATTTCTCTTTCCCTACTTGATCAAACGTCAAGACATTTTACTCTAGCGCCATCTGACGGCGGTGGAAAAATCGCGCCATGTTTTCGGCCCGTTCCCCGCTTAGTTGAGGCTCCTTCCTTTTAGACGGTATTTCCTTGCATCGACAGCAATGGGAGAGAAATCTGCTCTTGGATGATTTTAATCTAACTCTTTCTTGACAACGGCGGATCTAAGGTGGGGGGGCGATGGGGCGATCGCCCCCCCCCCCTTGGGCTGATTCAAGTGGATACTACAACGACACTCCTAAGTGAGATTTTACTCTTTGTGCCCCGGGACCAGCCATTTTTTTATGTTCTTGGAATCCCAGCCTAATAGCCCTTCAAGCTCTATGCTTTCCCCCTGTCCCTTTGTCCTTTAGTATTGCTGAGTTGTTAATCCTCGGAGTAATGGGAAAGAGATTCCTTGCTCTTTTGTTCTACCCATCAAACTGGTGACAGCTAGAAGCCCAAACCTAAGGCGGAGAAAAAGAAGCCAGCCGCTAAAAAAGGGTCAAGAATGCTTTCCGTATCGCAAAGTTTTTCCGAAAAAGGGAAGGCAACTGCCAAAATCTCCGAAAGGTGGATCTAAGCTGGGGACCCCCCACCCCCCAAAGGGCTGCCCCTAAAGAAGGCCCAAGAATGCTTGGATCCCACCCAAAAAGTTCATGTTTCCCCCGTTTTGAAGGGTTGCTAATCCTAAGTAATGGAAAGAGACCTTGCTTTTTTCTTCTCCCACCCGGGTACATAAACCATTTAGCAGTGGTGTAAATTCCTGCAGCATTTACGCTAAAACCTGGAGCCTGAAACATTTCATTGAACATTCATAATTACAGATGTTTATATAAATTGCACATACTCGTTGATGGTTTTTTTAGTACATATTTAGTATTACATTTTGAAAATTTTAGAAAATATATTACTAATAATTGCTATTATTTTGTAATTTAGACATATCAATTCAAATTTAGAAAATGTATTTACAAGCCTACATTTTTCTTGAGAAAGCTTGAAGGAAATCCTAACTGGGTTAAAACTTGGCTAAGAAGCAGAATGGGTGATGGTAGACTCACTGAATTAGCGTTATTGCATATCCATAAAGATTGGACGTTGAAAAAATTATAGACAGATTTGCGAAAGCAAAAAAACGTCAGCTTGTGTTCCTTTTATAAGGGCTTTGAATAAACGTATATGCATTGAAAAAATGTGCTAGTAAAATTTTAAATATCACTACACTAGCATTTTTTTTTTGTTGTTCCAGCTGTTTGAAAAAAAAAGGGCGGGGGGGGGGGGCGGAGGGACTGTTGAAAAGGAATGAAGAATCTCCTCCATCCATCCTTACATTGAACCCCGAGATTTCCAAAATCTCCCCCCCCCCCCCTTGAAGATTTTATAGATCCGCCCTTGTTTCTTGATTAAAATTTAACCACGAAAGGTAGTTAAATTTGACTTGTTAAAAGAAGTGTACTATGAATTTTGTGAGTTTCGTTTCTTGGACATCTGCAGGCATAATATAGCCCAATTGTATTGTCAAATGGAACCATTTGTCCCAATCGTATTATCAACTGTGGCTATTTGTCTCAATCGTGTAGGATATTATGATAATAACCTTATACTGTATGTAGATATTGAAAAACTTAAATCTGTCAGATGTTTATTCTCTGGGTCGTAAAGGCCCATTAGGATTGAAAGGGTTAAAATGCTACTAAAAACTTGTTCACGATAGGGGTTATTTACACGAAATAATTTACAAACTAGGCGTGGCGCCCGGCGTTGCCCGGGCTAAAATAATAGATTGAGGGCGCCGGGCTACGCCGGCGCTGCGCGTGCTTAAATACAACACGGCGTTGAAATTCTCTATTATCTATCTATACAGACATACAGACCCGGACCGATATTAATAAGCAATGGCCGTCGCGCGAACCTAAATAAGAGCAAGAGTCCCTAAAAATCATAGATTAATTAAGTACATTGCTCCCAAAAAAGTAGTTTTTCTTTTGGCGTTCGATTTTTGTTAAGAAACCGTTGTACGCCCGGCGCTGCGCGAGCTTAAATACAACACGGCATTGAAATTCTTTATTATATACTATCCATACACAGACATTCAGACCCGGACTGATATTAATGAGCAATGGCTTTCGCGCGATCCTAAATAGGAGCAACAGTCCCTAAAAGTCATAGATTAATTGATTATAATGCTCGTAATTTTTTTTTTTTTTTTTTTTGGCGTTCGATTTTTGTTAAGAAACCGTTGTACGCCCGGCGCTGCGCGAGCTTAAATACAACACGGCATTGAAAAGCTTTTTTTCTTTCCATACACAGCCATACAGACCCGGACCGATATTAATAATAGAGAAATAATAATAGAGAAATTCAAAAGAGTTGCATTAGAATAAGGACAATTAATTTAAAAGTCCCCGTTAAAATACGAAAAATAGTTTTTGTTAGATAGCAGTTGATAAATAAATTAAAAAGAAAGAAGGATTAAATTTATTATTGCAAATACTTTTCTCCACCAGACCCCTACCTGTTAGCCGAGGTCTTAGGACGCACAAGGAGAGGTAGTGGGGTCTACGGATTTTACATGCACATATCCCCAAGTATACATAGTGGTCTTCAGTGGGTATCGAACGCGCGACCTTCCAGGTGGAAGTCCGACGTGCTAACCTAGGCTACCACGGCCCTTATTATTGCAAATACTAAATTGAATCAGTATACTATATATATCAAATACTAAATTGATATTTATCAGATTCAGGATGTAAATAAATGTCGAAAAACTAAATGAACATAAAGTCGAAAAGATATTTAACAGGTAGTAAAATAAAGTTTACTGTAAATAATCTGTAAAATAATCTTATAATAATCTGCAAAATAAAAATATTATTTACTATATCATCAAAATGTAAAGTTCAAAATAACTAACTGCACATAAAAAGAAAAAATATATTTATCCGATTCAGAATGTAAATAAATGTCGAAAAACTAAATGCACATAAAGTCAAAAAGATATTTAGAAGGTAGTAAAATAAAGTTTACTGTAAATAATCTGTAAAATAATCTTATTATAATCTGTAAAATAAAAATATTATTTACTATATCATCAAAATATATATTAATATCCACGTACTATAGCATCAAAATATGTATCAATATCAAGATAAGAAATTTCAAAATTTTATGCTTATCAAAGCAAAAGTTTTAACGAAATTTCAAAACTAACACATATATAATTTCGGGATATAGTCTTACCAATCTGTAAAACAAAGTTATAATAATCTGTAAAAGAGAAATATTAATTACTATATCATCAAAATATATATTAATATCCAAGATAAGAGCTTTCAAAGTTTAATGCTTTTCGAAGCAAAAGTTCTAACGAAATTTCAAAACAATAATTTGATCGAAACTGAAAAAAGACCGCTGCCACTCTAAGAAATATACAAAAAGCGAGTACGATAAATGAATAAATTAAAAAGAAAGAAATATTAATATCGCGTACATTAATTGTTCAGATTGCAAATACAGCGAGCCTCACGAAAAATAGTTTTTATTAAATAGCAGACGATAAATAAATAAAAAAGAAAGAATGATTAAATTTATTATTGCAAATGCAGCGAAGCCTCACTCAAAATGCTAGAGAAACATTGATTATTAGTATTGTTGATTTGTTACAAAAATGGCAACAACTGCATTTATTTTAATTCACACGGCAACTGTATTATATATTGTTGGAACGATGCCAACAATGCAAAAATAAAATGAAACTTGCAAAAAAATTGCGTTTTTAATTAATATATCCGCTAATTAAAGCCGGACGCGGATGAGACCGGGCGATATGGCTTCCCCGGAAAATTCCGAATCCGACGATACCCGTCCCGACGTCGGGCAACCAGCCATTCTCGAGGAGATGAGGTGACAGACACACACACACACAGACAGACGCGGGCAGATTTTAATAGTATAGATGTACGCAAAGACACAGTTCTACAGAAACACTGAGTAAGAATCAATCAGAACGTAATCATGGATTGTGGTTGTAGTTAACAGTCAAACTCAATCTAATCGCACCTCAAACTGAGATCATTTATCACGTACACCTCACTTATAGCAGGCATCGGCAACCAATGATTCACGGATCACTAAGTGATCATTTCATAATGGTCAAATGGTTAATTCCTATCAAAATAAACCATTTGAGTTACGGAAATTAAGTGTAACATTGAAGAAAAAAAAAGCAATTATCAACAACTACGAGACGAACACCTCAAAGTATGCATTCAAAATAAATTGATAATAAGTAATAACAGAAACAATCATCTTTCTAAGAAGGATTTATTTTCACTCTGTGACAAAGTTGTAATTACGTGCATGTATTTTTCTAAATAAAATATTGTAACATTGCTTTAATCAATAATCGATATAAGTTTGAAGTACTATTACTGACTCGAAACGTCTTAGCACGCACTTTGGTTTTAGTTTGACCCGCAATCACAAACGGTTGCGGACTTCTTTTTAACATAATTCTAGCAAAAACGTAAATGTGTACCAAGTTCGAGAGAAACGACTTTCGGGGTAGTCGGTGTCACCGATAGCAAAGTTGAGATCTAATAACGGGTGACAAGTTGCATAGCAGATCCTTTATATTCATAGCTGTAAGATTGTCAATAAATTGCACCCAAAAAAATGATAAGAAGATGAATAGAAATTAACTACTATTATATCATGCCACATGATTTTACTAAGTATCTATTAGAAATTTACAATTGGAGTAGTTAAATTTTCTGAGCGTAATATATTGACAAGACTACTTTACCAAGTTTAAAACCTGATATCAAAAAATAATAATAATAAATAAATAAAAAGCAATTTTTTTTCCAAATGAATTAAAGGACTTTGTACGCACCTGCAGCTATGTGATCGAAGCATTGCTAAGGAACTTAGGCTCCCCTTATTAGATCTCAACTTCTTTTATTCTTGACACTCACTACCCCCTGGGTTGTTTCTATCGAACCTGATCCTTTTTACATTTATGTTTTTGCTGGGATATTATTCATTTTTGAAAAGTTAAATTGTTAACATCCCGTTGCCATCCGCTGCAATCTGCAACACACAACGCTAAAACGCCTTATAGCCCAGGCAAATTAGACCAAAAAAAAGCCGTGCTTCCCGAAAAATCGTCTAAAGCTGGAATGTGTTTTAACACCTTTTGGGGGTGCCAAATAAGAGTCCTGTGAGTTTGCGACGGATTCTGACTTCTGCTTAGGTTTTGGGAGTCAAAAAACCGATAAATTTTCGCACTTTTTTCGATTTTTCACTTATAACTCTGAAACAGCGCATTCTACAGAAAAGTTTACCATTAGCTTTTTTAAGAATTAAAATTAAATTTTGCTTCGAATGGTGCTTAGTATGTAAAAATCGGCCCAGTAGTTTAGCCGCAATCGAATTTCAAAGTTGGGCCATGTTTTACTAAGTTGGCTGAAAAGTCAATTCAGCACTTTTAATGGTTACTTTGGGAACGTTTGATAAGGAGAAATCATATGAACAACAGAACAACATAAACTTTGTTCTATCTAGTAGAAATAATTTAAACTAAAACAATAGTTTTGCTGAATTTCCTTTCCTTCCCCCCTTCAAATTTTATATTTTTATTATTTTGATGGAGATTGATTATACAATGCTATTGAATTTTGAAACATAATTTTCTCTAAACTGTTCATTCCCAGACAATTTTATATTTGCTTTAAAAATCTCCCATTCAATGTATCTTTAAATTTTTATTATCGTGCTTTAGGGACCGTTCATAAAGGACGTCACGCTTTTTTCCCATATATTTGACCCCCTCCCCCCCTTTGTCACAATACGTCACCCTTCAGCCGACCCCCCTCCCCCCTTTTGTCACGCGTCACGCTATGTTTCATAATGCATTATGTCACACTTCTTGTTACCCCCTCCCCTCCCCTTGTCCCACTTAGTCACACTTTCACGAACCCCTCTCCCCCCCCCCTCGAAGCGTGACATCATTTATGAATGATCCCTTAGTAAAATGTATTGGGGGGAGGGGAGAGAGGGGGGGGGTGATATAATTTACCCTGGTCATTACATTTTTTTCCTGTATATATATATACAGGGAAATCCCGTTACAACGAACTGCATGGAATCGGAAAATATTTCGTTGTATCGGAATGTTCGCTGCATATGCGTTCGCTATGGCATATGCATTTTCCTAATGACTTTTAAAACGGACTGAACAGTTATTTCGGATTGTCCGAATGGCTTTAAGGGTCCATGAAAAACATATGCTCTAACCAATTGTGCATTTTCCACCATTATGGGCCCAAAGACATGAGGAAGCATGCCCTGTTGTTTCTCCATGCTTTCGGGTGTGACACCCCTTTTAATTTTTCACCCGGGGAAAATAAAATTGACCAAGAGATTCATGGAAGACCAAAACCGCTTTCATCAGGCCTCTATTTTTCTTGACCCGATCTCAACCCCTGACCAAGTTGCAAATGCAGGCATTCGCGGTGGCAGCCAAGGGCGTAACCAGGGGGGGGTGCTTGGGGGTTCAACCCCCCCACCCCCCATTGGGTATTTAGTTATTTATTTATTTTTGTTCCTCGACTTGGTGGAAATTAGGTCAAGTTAATCGGGTTGTGGGCTTGGAAATTTTTTTTTTTTTTTTTTACTTCGTGTGAACAACATAGGAGACAAGCTGTAGAATTCCCCTCATCTCTTTCCTCGGACAAAATCGTCGAGATGGACGTTGAAGGAGAAGAACGGGCAAGACTCTCGGGGCCCGGAGCACGGTCCACCACTAGTTCACATTCGTGAGAAACTGAAACTGAAACGGAGAGTCACGGGATAAGGGGGGATGTATCTGTCAATCGTCATTTAGGGGCGAGTCTGCACTTGTAGCCAAAGTTGAACTGGAGTTTCTCGGAATTGGTGGAGGGGTTGCTATTTCTTTTGGTTCTAAAATTCCGAGAAAACCGAGGGATGTAAAACTGGAAAGGGGGGGGGGGGGGTTAAGACGCAACCGGATAGTCTTTTGTATCGACTATAATTTGAAAGAAAATCGCAAAATAGCTACAGATGTGCAATGTCTTTCTTTTCTTTTTTACCAATGTGCTGTGAGAGCCATGTGCTTCAGTTTCTGCAGTTGAAAAATTCAGATTCATGCATCACTCATTTAGTATCAAAATGCGTAGCATTTTCCTTCCCTAACTTACCTTTTCAGTTTAATAACAGTAATATTAAAGGATTATAAACATAATTTTAAGTGACTTCTGCCATAGGCGTAACCAGGGGAGGGTTTTGGGGATTCAACCCCCCCCCCCCTATTTTGTATTTAGTTATTTAGGCACATATATTAGGCACACAAAAAAAATTCTGGCTACGCCTTGCAAAGCACATATCTATTTTTTCCCTAAGAAAAATAAACACATATGCATATGATTTTATTTCCTCTTTCTGAAGGGTGATCATGACCAAAGTACGTAGCTCATATTACAGAGGACTTTTCATCTGGTTATAATCAACCCTCTTATCACCTTTAGGAATTTTACACCACACACAGACAGACAGCAGAGATCCTTTCAATCACTCCAGATGGTTTTCTTACCTTCTTGATGTCTTTTTAACCCAAAGGCAGCAATTTGGGAACACAATCGCACCAGTTTCCTGGAAAATATTCTCCTCTGTGATGGAGGTTTGTTTTCTGATAAACTGGTGTTGTAGGCAAAGCCGTAAGCAAGGGGGGCAACGGACCCGAGCCCCCCTCCCCCCCGAAATACTTTCAAAATTTTTAACCTGTCTGAAAAAAAAAATTTAAACAAAAAAAAAAATAATAATTAGATTTTGTTCTTTGAACCAACCTGTTTGGGAGCGGGAGGGGGGGTCCTCTGTTTTACAAATGGGGAAACGACAAGACGGCGCTTCAAACATCTAGGGCCTACAAACCAGAACTCAAAAAAAGACCCTTTTTTCTCTCAATTCTCTAGGCGATAGGTTCCGCGTGTCATCAACAGATAACGGATTGATTCCTTGCCTAAGGACTGCATATGGTTCTAATCACCCGACCACACAAAAACAGAAAATATAGTGATCCTTTTTTCGCAAAATGCGAGCCTCATGGAACCACATCTGCCATAAATATACGTACAACAGTTTGGTGCTTTGTCCATCCTTGCCCGAAGGTTACATTCGTGGAAATGGCGACACACTAACTACCCATATTGTGGAAGTAAGCTAATGCCTAATGGACCCCTGCTTCTACGATTGCGGGATATGGATGTTTGTGCTGTTATTGTTGGAACAAATCTTAGTTCTTTTATTTTCTTTTTTAAACTAGCAATTCGTAAAATCGAATCAACATAGAAACGCTTCCGACAAGGGGGGGGGGGGGGCAGGGGGATGGCTCTTGCCCCTTTGCGGATGCCTCTCCTCGAATCATATTCTGTTTTTTTCCCAACCATTTTGCACAATAAAACAGAGACCTTGATTGACCTTGGCAGTTGGGAATTTAGTGAGTTCTTGTGGTCTTGCAAAAGTCTCCTTTGCTCGCCTGCGCACAAATTTTGATTATGAGAAAAAGAAAAGGTGAAAGTATTTTGTCCTATTTTGGGAAGAAACCCTGAAGCAGGAAAGGTATGGTTGTTTTTATGTAATTTTTTCGAAATAATATTTTAGCTGCCCCCTCCTCTTTTTTTTTTTTTTTTTGCAATTTTAGTTTCAACTTTTTATTTCTTCCTCCCATGCTGAGAAACTGCTTATTAATCCTCCTTTTTCCGTTTTTTAACTTCATAGGGGATGATGTCACACTACTTCAAGTGAGGCGGCGGGGGGGGGGGGGGTCAAGAAATTGTGACAAGGGGGAATAACAAGAAGTGTGACATTACACATTTTGATTTCTATAAAAACATGTAAAAAACCAGCAGATTAAACTTATTTTTGATGATTTTTTATTTTCATAATTTGATATTAAAGTTTCATTGATTTCATTTTATATTGAAAATACGGATGCTTATTAAGGTTTGAAGTCACTTCTAGTTAAAATTTTACATGCACATATCCCCAAGTATACATAGTGGTCTTCAGTGGGTATCGAACGCGCGACCTTCCAGGTGGAAGTCCGACGTGCTAACCTAGGCTACCACGGCCCTTATTATTGCAAATACTAAATTGAATCAGTATACTATATATATCAAATACTAAATTGATATTTATCAGATTCAGGATGTAAATAAATGTCGAAAAACTAAATGAAATAAAGTCGAAAAGATATTTAACAGGTAGTAAAATAAAGTTTACTGTAAATAATCTGTAAAATAATCTTATAATAATCTGCAAAATAAAAATATTATTTACTATATCATCAAAATGTAAAGTTCAAAATAACTAATGCACATAAAAAGAAAAAATATATTTATCCGATTCAGAATGTAAATAAATGTCGAAAAACTAAATGCACATAAAGTCAAAAAGATATTTAGAAGGTAGTAAAATAAAGTTTACTGTAAATAATCTGTAAAATAATCTTATTATAATCTGTAAAATAAAAATATTATTTACTATATCATCAAAATATATATTAATATCCACGTACTATAGCATCAAAATATGTATCAATATCAAGATAAGAAATTTCAAAATTTTATGCTTATCAAAGCAAAAGTTTTAACGAAATTTCAAAACTAACACATATATAATTTCGGGATATAGTCTTACCAATCTGTAAAACAAAGTTATAATAATCTGTAAAAGAGAAATATTAATTACTATATCATCAAAATATATATTAATATCCAAGATAAGAGCTTTCAAAGTTTAATGCTTTTCGAAGCAAAAGTTCTAACGAAATTTCAAAACAATAATTTGATCGAAACTGAAAAAAGACCGCTGCCACTCTAAGAAATATACAAAAAGCGAGTACGATAAATGAATAAATTAAAAAGAAAGAAATATTAATATCGCGTACATTAATTGTTCAGATTGCAAATACAGCGAGCCTCACGAAAAATAGTTTTTATTAAATAGCAGACGATAAATAAATAAAAAAGAAAGAATGATTAAATTTATTATTGCAAATGCAGCGAAGCCTCACTCAAAATGCTAGAGAAACATTGATTATTAGTATTGTTGATTTGTTACAAAAATGGCAACAACTGCATTTATTTTAATTCACACGGCAACTGTATTATATATTGTTGGAACGATGCCAACAATGCAAAAATAAAATGAAACTTGCAAAAAAATTGCGTTTTTAATTAATATATCCGCTAATTAAAGCCGGACGCGGATGAGACCGGGCGATATGGCTTCCCCGGAAAATTCCGAATCCGACGATACCCGCCCCGGGGCAACCAGCCATTCTCGAGGAGATGAGGTGACAGACACACACACACACACAGACAGACGCGGGCAGATTTTAATAGTATAGATGTACGCAAAGACACAGTTCTACAGAAACACTGAGTAAGAATCAATCAGAACGTAATCATGGATTGTGGTTGTAGTTAACAGTCAAACTCAATCTAATCGCACCTCAAACTGAGATCATTTATCACGTACACCTCACTTATAGCAGGCATCGGCAACCAATGATTCACGGATCACTAAGTGATCATTTCATAATGGTCAAATGGTTAATTCCTATCAAAATAAACCATTTGAGTTACGGAAATTAAGTGTAACATTGAAGAAAAAAAAAGCAATTATCAACAACTACGAGACGAACACCTCAAAGTATGCATTCAAAATAAATTGATAATAAGTAATAACAGAAACAATCATCTTTCTAAGAAGGATTTATTTTCACTCTGTGACAAAGTTGTAATTACGTGCATGTATTTTTCTAAATAAAATATTGTAACATTGCTTTAATCAATAATCGATATAAGTTTGAAGTACTATTACTGACTCGAAACGTCTTAGCACGCACTTTGGTTTTAGTTTGACCCGCAATCACAAACGGTTGCGGACTTCTTTTTAACATAATTCTAGCAAAAACGTAAATGTGTACCAAGTTCGAGAGAAACGACTTTCGGGGTAGTCGGTGTCACCGATAGCAAAGTTGAGATCTAATAACGGGTGACAAGTTGCATAGCAGATCCTTTATATTCATAGCTGTAAGATTGTCAATAAATTGCACCCAAAAAAATGATAAGAAGATGAATAGAAATTAACTACTATTATATCATGCCACATGATTTTACTAAGTATCTATTAGAAATTTACAATTGGAGTAGTTAAATTTTCTGAGCGTAATATATTGACAAGACTACTTTACCAAGTTTAAAACCTGATATCAAAAAAATAATAATAAATAAATAAAAAGCAATTTTTTTTCCAAATGAATTAAAGGACTTTGTACGCACCTGCAGCTATGTGATCGAAGCATTGCTAAGGAACTTAGGCTCCCCTTATTAGATCTCAACTTCTTTTATTCTTGACACTCACTACCCCCTGGGTTGTTTCTATCGAACCTGATCCTTTTTACATTTATGTTTTTGCTGGGATATTATTCATTTTTGAAAAGTTAAATTGTTAACATCCCGTTGCCATCCGCTGCAATCTGCAACACACAACGCTAAAACGCCTTATAGCCCAGGCAAATTAGACCAAAAAAAAGCCGTGCTTCCCGAAAAATCGTCTAAAGCTGGAATGTGTTTTAACACCTTTTGGGGGTGCCAAATAAGAGTCCTGTGAGTTTGCGACGGATTCTGACTTCTGCTTAGGTTTTGGAAGTCAAAAAACCGATAAATTTTCGCACTTTTTTCGATTTTTCACTTATAACTCTGAAACAGCGCATTCTACAGAAAAGTTTACCATTAGCTTTTTTAAGAATTAAAATTAAATTTTGCTTCGAATGGTGCTTAGTATGTAAAAATCGGCCCAGTAGTTTAGCCGCAATCGAATTTCAAAGTTGGGCCATGTTTTACTAAGTTGGCTGAAAAGTCAATTCAGCACTTTTAATGGTTACTTTGGGAACGTTTGATAAGGAGAAATCATATGAACAACAGAACAACATAAACTTTGTTCTATCTAGTAGAAATAATTTAAACTAAAACAATAGTTTTGCTGAATTTCCTTTCCTTCCCCCCTTCAAATTTTATATTTTTATTATTTTGATGGAGATTGATTATACAATGCTATTGAATTTTGAAACATAATTTTCTCTAAACTGTTCATTCCCAGACAATTTTATATTTGCTTTAAAAATCTCCCATTCAATGTATCTTTAAATTTTTATTATCGTGCTTTAGGGACCGTTCATAAAGGACGTCACGCTTTTTTCCCATATATTTGACCCCCTCCCCCCCTTTGTCACAATACGTCACCCTTCAGCCGACCCCCCTCCCCCCTTTTGTCACGCGTCACGCTATGTTTCATAATGCATTATGTCACACTTCTTGTTACCCCCTCCCCTCCCCTTGTCCCACTTAGTCACACTTTCACGAACCCCTCTCCCCCCCCCTCGAAGCGTGACATCATTTATGAATGATCCCTTAGTAAAATGTATTGGGGGGAGGGGAGAGAGGGGGGGGGGTGATATAATTTACCCTGGTCATTACATTTTTTTCCTGTATATATATATACAGGGAAATCCCGTTACAACGAACTGCATGGAATCGGAAAATATTTCGTTGTATCGGAATGTTCGCTGCATATGCGTTCGCTATGGCATATGCATTTTCCTAATGACTTTTAAAACGGACTGAACAGTTATTTCGGATTGTCCGAATGGCTTTAAGGGTCCATGAAAAACATATGCTCTAACCAATTGTGCATTTTCCACCATTATGGGCCCAAAGACATGAGGAAGCATGCCCTGTTGTTTCTCCATGCTTTCGGGTGTGACACCCCTTTTAATTTTTCACCCGGGGAAAATAAAATTGACCAAGAGATTCATGGAAGACCAAAACCGCTTTCATCAGGCCTCTATTTTTCTTGACCCGATCTCAACCCCTGACCAAGTTGCAAATGCAGGCATTCGCGGTGGCAGCCAAGGGCGTAACCAGGGGGGGGGTGCTTGGGGGTTCAACCCCCCCACCCCCCATTGGGTATTTAGTTATTTATTTATTTTTGTTCCTCGACTTGGTGGAAATTAGGTCAAGTTAATCGGGTTGTGGGCTTGGAAATTTTTTTTTTTTTTTTTACTTCGTGTGAACAACATAGGAGACAAGCTGTAGAATTCCCCTCATCTCTTTCCTCGGACAAAATCGTCGAGATGGACGTTGAAGGAGAAGAACGGGCAAGACTCTCGGGGCCCGGAGCACGGTCCACCACTAGTTCACATTCGTGAGAAACTGAAACTGAAACGGAGAGTCACGGGATAAGGGGGGATGTATCTGTCAATCGTCATTTAGGGGCGAGTCTGCACTTGTAGCCAAAGTTGAACTGGAGTTTCTCGGAATTGGTGGAGGGGTTGCTATTTCTTTTGGTTCTAAAATTCCGAGAAAACCGAGGGATGTAAAACTGGAAAGGGGGGGGGGGGGTTAAGACGCAACCGGATAGTCTTTTGTATCGACTATAATTTGAAAGAAAATCGCAAAATAGCTACAGATGTGCAATGTCTTTCTTTTCTTTTTTACCAATGTGCTGTGAGAGCCATGTGCTTCAGTTTCTGCAGTTGAAAAATTCAGATTCATGCATCACTCATTTAGTATCAAAATGCGTAGCATTTTCCTTCCCTAACTTACCTTTTCAGTTTAATAACAGTAATATTAAAGGATTATAAACATAATTTTAAGTGACTTCTGCCATAGGCGTAACCAGGGGAGGGTTTTGGGGATTCAACCCCCCCCCCCTATTTTGTATTTAGTTATTTAGGCACATATATTAGGCACACAAAAAAAATTCTGGCTACGCCTTGCAAAGCACATATCTATTTTTTCCCTAAGAAAAATAAACACATATGCATATGATTTTATTTCCTCTTTCTGAAGGGTGATCATGACCAAAGTACGTAGCTCATATTACAGAGGACTTTTCATCTGGTTATAATCAACCCTCTTATCACCTTTAGGAATTTTACACCACACACAGACAGACAGCAGAGATCCTTTCAATCACTCCAGATGGTTTTCTTACCTTCTTGATGTCTTTTTAACCCAAAGGCAGCAATTTGGGAACACAATCGCACCAGTTTCCTGGAAAATATTCTCCTCTGTGATGGAGGTTTGTTTTCTGATAAACTGGTGTTGTAGGCAAAGCCGTAAGCAAGGGGGGCAACGGACCCGAGCCCCCCTCCCCCCCGAAATACTTTCAAAATTTTTAACCTGTCTGAAAAAAAAAATTTAAACAAAAAAAAAAATAATAATTAGATTTTGTTCTTTGAACCAACCTGTTTGGGAGCGGGAGGGGGGGTCCTCTGTTTTACAAATGGGGAAACGACAAGACGGCGCTTCAAACATCTAGGGCCTACAAACCAGAACTCAAAAAAAGACCCTTTTTTCTCTCAATTCTCTAGGCGATAGGTTCCGCGTGTCATCAACAGATAACGGATTGATTCCTTGCCTAAGGACTGCATATGGTTCTAATCACCCGACCACACAAAAACAGAAAATATAGTGATCCTTTTTTCGCAAAATGCGAGCCTCATGGAACCACATCTGCCATAAATATACGTACAACAGTTTGGTGCTTTGTCCATCCTTGCCCGAAGGTTACATTCGTGGAAATGGCGACACACTAACTACCCATATTGTGGAAGTAAGCTAATGCCTAATGGACCCCTGCTTCTACGATTGCGGGATATGGATGTTTGTGCTGTTATTGTTGGAACAAATCTTAGTTCTTTTATTTTCTTTTTTAAACTAGCAATTCGTAAAATCGAATCAACATAGAAACGCTTCCGACAAGGGGGGGGGGGCAGGGGGATGGCTCTTGCCCCTTTGCGGATGCCTCTCCTCGAATCATATTCTGTTTTTTTCCCAACCATTTTGCACAATAAAACAGAGACCTTGATTGACCTTGGCAGTTGGGAATTTAGTGAGTTCTTGTGGTCTTGCAAAAGTCTCCTTTGCTCGCCTGCGCACAAATTTTGATTATGAGAAAAAGAAAAGGTGAAAGTATTTTGTCCTATTTTGGGAAGAAACCCTGAAGCAGGAAAGGTATGGTTGTTTTTATGTAATTTTTTCGAAATAATATTTTAGCTGCCCCCTCCTCTTTTTTTTTTTTTTTTTGCAATTTTAGTTTCAACTTTTTATTTCTTCCTCCCATGCTGAGAAACTGCTTATTAATCCTCCTTTTTCCGTTTTTTAACTTCATAGGGGATGATGTCACACTACTTCAAGTGAGGCGGCGGGGGGGGGGGGGGTCAAGAAATTGTGACAAGGGGGAATAACAAGAAGTGTGACATTACACATTTTGATTTCTATAAAAACATGTAAAAAACCAGCAGATTAAACTTATTTTTGATGATTTTTTATTTTCATAATTTGATATTGAAGTTTCATTGATTTCATTTTATATTGAAAATACGGATGCTTATTAAGGTTTGAAGTCACTTCTAGTTAAAATTTTAAAAGAAACTCTTCTTAGGTATTTACTTTTAAAATAAATAAGTGCGGGTCATTTTTCAGAAGTCAATTAATTATTTTTCACTATTATGCACTAATTATCTTTTTTCTGTTTTAACCTTAATCTAATTTTATGATATTTAAGTACACGTGTAATCATTATCATTTATTGTTATGCCCACAAATGTCGTTAAAAGTTAAAAAAATAAAACTAAAAATGTGATTCTTTAACGTAAGTACTTTATTTCTGAACTGCAACACTGCAAGTACGTTGCACACACTGCAAGTGTTCATGTAATATAGCGTGACACTTGGCAAAGGGGATAGGGGTGTGTTGGAGAGTGTGATTTTGCGACAAAGGGGGGGAGGGGACTCAAATATATTGAATGAAAGTGTGACACTTTATGAATGGTCCCATAGAGCGTTTATAATAACATTGCGAAGGTGAAAAATATCGTGACAAAATTACACTTTTACTTAGCCTAATCATAAATGTACATTGAACAAAAAAGATCTGAAATGATTGGTTCTCATGGGCTGCAATAGTGGCACAACTCAAAAAAACACGCGTTTCGGACTAAGAACAGATTGTAAATATGAAAATACACATTCTTTTCAGCAGTAATACTAGCACAACTCATAATTCAATATTAGGCCTTAAGATGTTTTAAAAGCGTAATTTCCCTTTTCTTTCTTTTTTTAAAAATTGTGATCTGATTTTTTTCGCCGATGGGGGGGGGGGGGGGGAGTTGACTTGCTCCGAGAGATGCCTGAAATAAACACGGAGTATATCTGTAATGACAAGTATTAATGACTAGTGTAAATTTTGAACTCTTGTGCACTGCTTATTGGTGTTTAGTCTGTACATTTTTAGGGTGCCCCCCCCCCCTTTCCCCAACTCTAGTTACGCCTATGGTGGCAGCAGTAAGTCCCTCAATCAAGTGAGGTTTGACCTCTTCCAGGGGTCGCTTTCAGAAAATATTTCGACCTTGCGCCCTTGCACACAGCCTGCACTCCTCAGAGCTTATTTACAGGTGCAAGTATGGACGAGTAATGTACTAGAGCCACAGAGATGGGGATGGAAAATAACCATCAATGGCCATAGCTTCCATTACAACGACTGATCCACCGGCCCTATCACAAGAACTTCCAACTCCCTATCGTACGCATGTAAAAAAGGGTGCAAAGCAGCCTGTTCCTGTAGGAAGGCAGGGATAAAATGCACCACTTTCTGCATGACCTGCCAAGGGCACGCATGCCTCTATTCCATCTCTGAAGACAAGGATGTTATACTGGATCGCACAGTGTGACGAGGAGATTGAAGCAAGAAATGAACCCTCACACTCAAAATTCCGAGGATGAGGGGCTGGATGACGTGATAGGTGAAGAGCCACCGCTTTCTCCTAAACGATGAAAGATATTGTCAACATGAGTACCTTGTACGTATTTCACATGCATACATATTCTTGAACATATTTCATCTTGTACATATTCTTGCCCATTCTTGTACATATTCACATGTTTCATGTACACAACTAATACATCTTTCTGTACACAATTTATATCGTTACCGGTTACATATACCTTTTATGTAAATGCATTTATGTATACATCTTTTGAAACTTTAAATATAACATTATTCACTGTAATGCCTTCTTATTTTTTGAAACCACATATCATTTTAGAGCGTTCAGGTGCAGATCCTAGAATTTCTGAAACCCCAATACAATAAATATTTAATATTTTATTAAAAATGGGGATTAGACTTGAAATTTCAAAGAGGGGCTGTGACTCCCCCTTCCCCCACTCTTGGTTCAGCTTAGATGATTTTCGATGAATAAAACATCATCAAATGATTCATAATATAATCTATTCAAAGGGCTGAATTAACTTTATTATATCATGACATCCCCCCTTCTCTCCCTCCTCCCCCATATACTCTTTACTAAAGTACGATATTAAAAATTAAAAGAAACATTAAATGCGATTTCCAAAATAAATATAGAATTGTATGGGAATGAGCAGTTTAGAGAAAATTATGTTCAAAAATTCAATAACATTGTGTAATCAATCTCCATCAAAATAATAAAAATTATAAAATTTGAAAAAGGGGGGGGGAGGAAATTCAGCAAAACTATTGTTCTAGTTTAAATTATTTCTACTACATAGAACAAAGTTCATGTTGTTCTGTTGTTCATATGATTTCTCCTTATCAAACGTTCCCAAGGTAACGATTTAAAGGGCTGAATTGACTTTTCAGCCAAGTTGGTTAAACATGTCCCAACTTTGAAATTCGATTGTGACTGAACTACTTCTCCACCAAACCCCTACCTGTTAGCCGAGGACTTAGGATTGCTTACGCAGTGCGCCCAGAAACCCCCCTGCGAAAGCAACACCTTTTGGGGGTGCCAAATAAGAGTCCTGTGAGTTTGCGACGGATTCTGACTTCTGCTTAGGTTTTGGGAGTCAAAAAACCGATAAATTTTCGCACTTTTTTCGATTTTTCACTTATAACTCTGAAACAGCGCATTCTACAGAAAAGTTTACCATTAGCTTTTTTAAGAATTAAAATTAAATTTTGCTTCGAATGGTGCTTAGTATGTAAAAATCGGCCCAGTAGTTTAGCCGCAATCGAATTTCAAAGTTGGGCCATGTTTTACTAAGTTGGCTGAAAAGTCAATTCAGCACTTTTAATGGTTACTTTGGGAACGTTTGATAAGGAGAAATCATATGAACAACAGAACAACATGAACTTTGTTCTATCTAGTAGAAATAATTTTAAACTAAAACAATAGTTTTGCTGAATTTCCTTCCCCCCCTTCTTCAAATCTTATAATTTTTGTTATTTTGATGGAGATTGATTATACAATGTTATTGAATTTTTGAACATAATTACGCACGGGGAGAGGTAGTGGGGTCTACGGATTTTACATGCACATATCCCCAAGTATACATGGTGGTCTTCAGTGGGTATCGAACGCGCGACCTTCCAGGCGGAAGTCCGACGTGCTAACCACTGGGGTACCACGGCCCTGGCTGAACTACTGGGCCGATTTTTACATACTAAACACCATTCAAAGCAGAATTTAATGCTCTTAAAAAAGCTAATGGTAAACATTTTTGTAGGATGCGCCGTTTCAGAATTATAAGTGAAAAATCGAAAAAAGTGCGAAAATTTATCGATTTTTTGACTCCCAAAACTTAAGTAGAAGTCAGAATCCGTCGTAAACGCACAGGACTCTTATTTGGGACCCCTAAAGCGCATTAAAACACATTCCAGCTTTAGACGATTTTTCGGGAAGCATATGTCTAATTTGCCTGGGCTATTAACTTCAACAATGCCATCTGTTGGAGGCTTTGCGCTTATTTGTTTGATCTCGAAAATAATGTAGTTTTTTTTTTCAAGTTGACGCTTTCTTAGTGCTTCGTATTTTTATGTTAAAGAGTTCATTTGCACATAGTCCCAGAGCACCTGTAGGATTTTAAAAAAAATTGAATATTTCGGTTCAGGAATATTGTTATTGCGTTATTCGCTTACGTTCTAGTGCTATTTAGTTTTTGCATAAAGTCCAGTTTTCTCGCTAGGTACTTTGTATGTATGTGCTCAATAAAAATAAACTTTGAAAAAATTTTCTTCGCAAGTGTAGTATCAATTGAGATAAAGCAAACTCTCCTCTCTACACTACCAATAGAAATTAAAGCAATCCTTTAATTGATTTTTTCTATGGTTATTCACTCTTACCGAGTATTTCAAGAAACTTGTTCGAATTATAATAAATTGTTACAGAATAGCCTTTTAACGCAATGAGTGGACACAATTAAAATAAATGTTAAATTAAATGCACTCAACAAAACTAAAATTATAAGATTTTTGAAAGAATTACGTCTCTCGAGGTTAGGTGTTATTAAAAGACCGAATAATGTTAATTGAGTTTAAAAATTTTTATACTGGAAACCAATTTTGTACTGGAACCGGACAGAGCTGATTAATACAAATCTCTGCCGCAAAATACCAAACACCCTACTTTAAAACATGCGGAACAGATCTAGACATAGATTCATAATGATCATTTTTGTTTCTAAATGAATTATAAGCAATCCTAATTTTTTCTGATATAATGCCACCTCTCTCTCTCTATCGCTTTATTTATTCACACACTTATTCATTTTCGAAATAAAAGTAAAATGAAAAGGAGTTGAAAGTCACTATTAACGTCTTAACACAAACGTCTCATCAATGTAACTTGCTTAAGGGATGTCAATGTAACTTGCTTAAAGGAAACACAGGCCTATATACATTCCGTTTTCAAAATATTTTCCGAATAGTTGGGAAATTCTGACTGTATGGAGATGGCCAGAAAATGGCTTTGAAGATTAAGTCCGAAGACGAACAAACCCAGAGGTCTTTATTGTCTAACAACCGATAGTAAGTAACAATTTATGCGCAGCTGGTTATGTTACAACAATAACATGGATACTGTACGCTATCTGTTAGTGTTAGCTACTTATAAGGATGCAAAGTTTAGGCAAGACCGGACATGAGAAAAAATATATATTATACACTCATTCTAACTTTTTAATTTTCATCCTAATTTTAATTTTTAGTTCAGCTCCTCTGAAAAAAAAATACTTTAGGAATGCATGGAGCCATATCGTAGAATCATTCGAAAATAATCATGGAAATTTGAGGACCATTGGGAGGTGGTGAAAAGGAAAAAAAAAAGTCCCCGCTCCGGAAGGGGTGTGAAAGGGGACAGCTCTCTCTCTCTCCGCGGCGTTTACAGCAATTAGGAAACAGACGGATATGGGGTAGCTTCTGAGTGGCTACCCGTTTCGCTAAAATTTGAGAAAGCATACCATTTGACAGCGCTTAAAATACCAAGTTTTGTATCCGTGCTCTTCTCGTCGCTGTACTTGACTTCTAATTTATCTTGTATTCAATGTCAATGAATTATTTTACAAGTTATGCTTTCCGTATCCGCATTTTTCCAGTTTCCTGAAAAACAAAAAGGTCAGCGGACGTTGATCATTAAGAGTGTTTTGTGTGCTGACGTTTCCGGAAAAATTTCAAAAGTTGTCGTGTGCGTGGAAGGACAACAGAGAAGCTTAGCTACGTGGGGGCAAGGGACAGCTGTCCCCGGGCGCTGCGTCAAGGGGCGCCAAATTAATGTAAATTTACTTTATTTTTAAATGCGAAAAGAAAATTATTTGAACTGTAGATGTTTGAATAGGTTCGACAAAAAAGTGGGAACCCCGCAAACCATATCGGGAATGACCAATGTAGCACAGAGGAGTGTGTGGGAAATCAGACAAACAATTTTGCGAAGCCAAAGTGTCCCATTTTTCCCTTAGAAGTGAATGGTCTCTAATAAAAATGAAAGTTAAAAGAGCTACTTTTTAGAGCTATTTATCATTTAGGAAGAATAAAAGTTTTTAAAATTAACTTTAGGGATGCCGCTATACCCCCAGGGGCAAAGGTTGCCAAAATCTTCAGATGTCCTCGGGCGCTGAAAACCTACGCCTCTGAAGGACAAAAGGGGAGCTCCTAATAAAAGTAGGGGATCGCCGTGCCCGCTGCTTCCCCCTTGTCTACACTACAGCATTTTTCATTTTTTTTGTTGATCCAACATTTTTTTAGTACCAATAGTTTTCCTGTCAAGTTTTTTTCTTGGTATTTCTGAGTAAACTTTATTTGCTCTTCTAACAAAAAATAATGAATAATGCACAGAAAAAGCTGTTTAATGCAGTCAAATGAACCGTCGTATATAAATTAAATGCAAGGTAGACATGAAAAAACGTACATTCGTGCGCATGAGAGAGCTTTTATAAGATCGAACCCCCTCAACCTTCATCGGTGTTTATCATCATTGGTGGATTGAAAGACGTCTTTTCAGAGCTATTCTTCCCTAATTAGAAACGTTCAAAATAGAAAACAATATATTTCCCTGAAATTCGTATTTTTAGGGTGTGTACAAATTTGAGCAATGCTCAACCTGAGCCGCAGTCAATCCGCTCGCCCAAATGGTTGCTCGCATGCTCAGCTCATGTACAGCAGTTGTTTTTCGTCTTATAGTGATGTCCTGCACATCGTGAATTTGTTCTACCCTGAACGCCGCATTAAACCGTAGATTCTACGGTTCCCTCGTGGGAAAATCGGTAAAAACTCGTATTTTTTTCTCTTTTCCAGTTATCCTTTTTTTTACTGCTCTTCACATAAATCGAACTTGTGTGTATAAAATTTGTCCATGCTCAGAATGTATACAGCAGCAGCACCTTATTGCTAGATAAAGCGCCCTTCCTTTAGGTTGTAACGCCAATCATTAATTTTTACACTGAATTCCGAATGTAAATACAAATAACCGCAGTAGAAAAATTAAACCGTTGCCATTTCTTGGGTATGCACCGTTGTCCCGGTGGGATATTTTGGTTAAAGCCTCGTTATGTTTTGGTCATACATTTTACTTTCGGTTTGGCAATAACTTTAATGTCATGACATCAACATGGATGGCAGTTCTGTTTAGAAATGTTATGATGACGTCCTCAAGTTATATTGCTATTCTTTAATTATATGTATTTATGTGTTCTACTTTATTAAAAAATATTCTTGAAAGAATGTTAACTTAATTGATTACCTTCATTATAATGCGCGAAAGTGTAAAAACCAATGAAATGTTCATTACCCGAGCTTTGGAAAAAATATTGAATGATCGCGAGATCAAACGTTCGTATCATTCTCAGTTGCGGAAAGCATGTGAAGCTGCCCTAGGTAATTTGTTTTTATCTTAAAACTCACCACAAGGCTATACTCTTTAGGGCCATAATTTTGCAATGTCCTAATTTAAACGTATGAGAAAATATGTGCATTGATTTTAAAATCGAGCATTGCAGATTTCTATGGGTTTTTTTTTTTTGCAATCAATGTCACCGGTCTTTTTAGTTCTATTAAAATTGTCCTTTTCTTTGAATAGATATTTATAAACTTGGAGTACTTATATACTTCCTTCAAATTGTGAATTTATTTTTCTAATCAATTTTTTCTGCAAGGTTGTTTGTAAATACCTGAATTATGTAAACAATCTTAAAATTTTTTTTAACATATAGTCTTTTATTCTAACTGAATTTGATTGAAGTATCTCTAGCTGGGATCGTTTCGAACATTTCTTCTAATTAATGTTTTAGTTTATAAGACCTCTCTGTTTAATGTGTAAAATTTTTACAGGAGATTTTTCGAAAATTAGTACAGTAGAGCCTCGATTATCTGAGGTAGTGTGGATGAAGAAACCTCGAATAATCAAAAACTTAGATGACACGGACTATGTCCAAATCAAAGAGGAAAACGTGAAACAAGTGAAATAAATGGGAAGGTCATCAAGATGGCATTTACTGAACATATCATGAAATGATGTTTTTCCCACACCTAAATCTGATGCCCCTTTTTTAATTTCCTCTCCTTTATTGAGTTTATTGATGACTCGTAATTTAGTCTCCAAAGACAAAACGGCTTGTTTGCATTTAGCACTCATCTTGTAACCAATATAGTACAGTACAAGTGAAGATAAACAAACTGTTCACTAGCGTAATCAAAAAGCAACCGACATCAAGCATTAACTGACTGACGTGAGTCAGTGGCGGTGCTTTCGTCAAGGGTACCTCAGTTAGTCAGGGTTCCAATAACTGCGGCTCTACTGTACTACATTAGTAACATATTAATTAAGGACTTCATTGTGCTAGTTTTTTTGTTAATGTAGCTAAAAATTGGGATTTTCTTCAACTATGAATGGAACAATATTGGTGGGTTTTTTTTTCATTTTTATTTAAATGTTTTTAGTCAATTATAGAACATAAGAAGTTGCTTTTGTGGGAATCACAAAGGCAACTTCCCTGCGTTAAAGGTTCAATTTTTGAATTTCTCTCAAAAAGAGGTAGATATTATCCTTTCCATTCCACCCCTGACAGTATCCTCTAAAGTATATTTTCCCCATTTGTTTTTGAAAGTTGAATAAAAATGCTACGTCTAAGAGTTATGGATTAAAAAATAATGCCAAAATTACGACTATTAGGGTCATATAAGGGGTAATTCCTGGTCTCTCTTTCTCTGGGGTAATTAATAGTCATTCACTTTTTAGTTTTATAAACTGCTATAACAAAACAACTGAAATATGGCAAATACTCCTTAATAATTCTATTTTTTTAGGCAGGACTTAAAAAGTACAAAAAATTTGTTTCAAGTTTGGGGGAAAAAAAATATTTTACTTACTACTACAAAAACTACTACAAATCTTGAGAAAAGATAGTCTCAAAATATCATAATTTTTTTAAAGATCCATGCTAGTGCTCTATTTAAAACAAAAAATTTCTTGTTGGTACTGTTTTATACTACAAATAGTCGAAACTTTTGACTCCAGTGCATATATTTTGTCAATTTTTCAATACATTTATATAGGTATACCCATTGTTACCCCATAGGTATTACCCCAGTTTGCCGGGGTAATTCTTGGTCACTGCTATGCTTTAGACATTCAGAAGTTTCTCTTATTCATTTCAGTCTAAACATTACTAGATCTTAGTTATTAGATCTATATTAGTATTAATCTCCATTTCATTTACTTATTTTGCAAGGATAATTTATTATTTTTTGAAAAACCATACTTATTCATTCTAATAGAAGAAGAATTATGGATTATGTACATGTGCATATGAAAAAATGTTAAAGTATTTAGCTTTTTTCTGCTATAAGTATAATCAGAATTCTGTTTAGTTTTACTTTTTAACAAGAGTTTTATTTATTTTAAATGTGTGTGTTTTATTTACTTAAATGTGAATTCAAGATAAAGCTTCTGTAAAAGAAGCATGAAATTGCAGCTAATCATAAAAAAATGAGTGCCAAGAAAAATTCCAATGGCAAAAAAATTAAAGCTATATAGATACTTCACCATCAGAAAAAAAGTTGTGTTTTGAAGTATCAGATGAGGAGCTAGAAAGATCTGATTGAGAAGAATAACAATCTCAATATACTCGGAATCGAACAATTACAAGACTTCAAGGTTACAAAAGGCGAAGAAAATACTTGGAGGTATTCATCATGCACTTCAAGAACAAAAATATTTTACTATGTGTTATGACATAGATCCTTTTTACATTGGAAAAAAATACGGAAAAAGCAAATGAAATAAATGTTGTTGAAATGAAATTTCTCGAAAAAGGTGCAGGTAATTTCCGATGGCCAAAGCGAGACACAAGAAATTGTTAACGTAAGATATATATTTTACAGACCAGTAACTTTAAAAGGAAGTAATCCTTTTGTTGTGGACACTAGTGCAATTAATAATGCCTACAAAGTCTATAAAAAAATACCGTCACTCAATAGTCATGAATTTAGTTGTTTAAATTAAAGTATGTTTCAAAATACGGCATAAAATAGTGATCTTTTCTTTATTATTAATTTTTTAAATAAAAATTTGAGCAAGAGGAAGTAATCATTTGCAATGTTTACATTGAAAATGCACTAAATAAAGATAATATATCACATTAATTTACTTCTGATATTCATTGCTGCTACAAAAACAAGGTATGACCAATATTTATCCCGAGTGTGACCAATATTTGGCTATGCTGTAATATTTTTCCCGATGACGGGGTAATTATTAGTCAGTTAATTAGGTCAATTAAACAAAGTGCACATTAATTATTGACTAAGTGAATACAACAATAGATAACACATTATGTAAGCTTGCTCCAGGCCAAATTTAGTAATATTATCTATTAAACTCCTGGAGATATTCAGATCTTATTGTTTTTTGACCAAGAATTACCCCCGTATGACCCTACACAAATCATATCGTTGAATTCCAATTCATTGTAATTTTGCTGCTTTAGTAGATTATATAATAACTTTTATGACTGCTATGATTTTGTAAAACTCATTTGAGTCATTCAGCTTTTACAGAATATGGTATTTTTAATGAGATGTCAATGATGCATTCTTACTATTTAGGTCAAATTAACTCTTCTTTGATAAATATTATATTAATAAGGAATTGAATAATTTTAAAATGATGAAACATTGTCATTTATGTAATATGATTGGTGTAATATTGATTGATAATAAGCATTATATCTTGCTTCTTTTTCTTCTAGCTTACCAATTCATGTATTTTGTCGCATGAATTTTCCAACATTTTATACAATAACTTAAAACATGAGTTGTGGATGCATTTTATTTTGAGCAAAAGATAAATTTGTTTACCAATCAATAATATGAGTTTATTTTTGAGTGTTCATCCTTTTTTTATATCTAATTGTCAGTCACTTGCAAACATTAATGCACATTTTATTTTTATTTGCAGCAGAAATCAAGAATGAAACCAAAAATAGGTATGCAATGACTTACATTTTTTTAAAAGGTTTACTGGTCAATTTTAAAGTAAAAAAGGTTGCTGCTTAAAAGAGTAGTACATTGCAATATGTTTATATCATTATATCTAACAAAAGACTTCATTTTTCTTATTAAATGTGTGCTTGTTAATGAGGGGATTTTATTGTGTATTTACTTACTCAAACATTGAGCTGTTAACTTCCCTATTATTAAAGTTTAATAGACAGTAGTTTGAGGTATCCTAGTCCTACTTGAATGAGTGCAACTTTAACCGAGTTGCAGAAAGTCAGAGCTCTGAAATATAGTTTTTTTGGCTTCTCTTTTAATGTTGGCCTGTCTTCGGGACTGAAGTACATTAACTAGCGAGAATAGGTTACATCCTGCAATTCTAAAGTGGCTGAACATTGCAATACAAAAAGGTTTATCACACCAACAAACAAAAACCTATCTATAACTTTTTTAAGCAAAGCAATTTAATTCAATTTTTTCTATACAATTGTTGGAAGTATATCTTATAAGCATTGTAGAAATAATAATTCATGTGTAAATGTACACTTTATTTCCTAGAATAGTTACCAGTTATGTAAATCCCTATTATCTGACTTTTTTGCTTAGCTGAGGTGAGGTTGGTCCGCATTAACACGGATTATTTAGGACTCTACTGTATATTACTTTTATTTTCAAAAACAATAACAGTTTATGTTATCTTATTCATGATATGCACCAGGCTCTTTACATTTCTCTTATCTAATATTCACAATAGCAAGGCTCCCCCCACAAAATCTACCCTTCCCATAGCTAATAATCTATATAATGCAAAATAAAAGTTTATATCATCCACCTTTTTGTAGTAAGTCTGTCTGACACCATAAAATCTGTCCTACTTTATGTTGATTATGCAAAATAAATCTTACACTGTTCATCCTTTTATATAATTAAATTTGCTCATTGTAATATACATGAAATTTGGGAAATATTCATGAAAATAGTCTAAACAGAATATTTCCAGAAAACTGATATTTTTTACATCAAAATTTCTATTTATATATAGGGATGCATAATATCACTATGTATTTTGCAAATAACTATGACAATATGTTAATTAGTATTTTATACCTGAATAACTACATAAAAAATAAACATGCTTGATTAAACTTTATAAAATGAAGTGATCTAACAATGCAAAATTGAAGTAGCTTAGAATTTTAGAATTGCACTGATATTTAGTCGATGCTCAGATTGAACGTTGTTGCTAATGTTTTCGAAATTTTTATCAGTTTTTGGCGTGGTAGGGAGTCTTGGCGTGAATAATCTTGAACAACTTCTCTGCCATCTTTTAAATGCTTGAACCACTCAAAATCGCTTATATGCGACAAACATTCATCGCTATGCGCTTTTTTTAATAAATTAAAAGTTTCTGTAGCGGTTTTTCCAAGGTTCATGTGAAATTTCACAACAATTCGTATAAAAACAGCTGGAATGCAAACAAAGGATAGAGTTCTTCTGATTTGCTTATAGAAGCGAGATTCACTGCATTCAAAAGAGAACACCTGTTGGTTTTTGATGCTTGCCGCATGGGCACTTCTTCTGTAGCAGCCTCAGTCCTGTTATTTTATAGCCACACCTCATATTTGTTAAATTATGTTAAAAATGATAGATTTTGTAATGCTACCCCTGTATAAAGTAGTATTAATACTGTTTTAACTTTAAAACGTAAAATAAGGATGACAATATTTTTAATGCTCTAACATCAAAATGAGTGAAAATTCTGTGTGTAAAAATAGCAAGCTACGAGAATAAGATAAATGAGATACCAAGATGAATGCTGGTGTTACCAAATAACAACATTCAATTGTTATTGTTTTATAGAATATTAAATGTATGTTCCTTTATTTTTTAGTGATGAAGAAAGTACATCGTCATGCCTTCCACTGCCAAAATCAAAAGCTGGGAATTTGGAAGCTGAAAAGTATTTTGTACCATTTGAGTTGGCTACACAATCAAAATCTCCTCGAATTGTGATTACTGCTATTGACTGCATTGAGGTTAGCATACTTTAAAACCAATTATTATACTCTGAGGTGACAAGTTAGCATTAAAAGCAATCTTTGTTTATTAATGGTTTTTACACACACTTTATGAAGAATCGTGAAATTAAGGTACATAAATTGTGTCCATACTTGCCAACACGTCAGTTCTTTTCATTCTTCGTCACATTTCTTTTCATTGCCATTTTTCAGAAAATAAAATCTTCCATTTTGCCCATTTTATGGTCCATATTTCTTCCCCTTCCTGTATCACCAGCGTAATTTTGCCCGTATAATTTGCTTTTTTTATGGTAAAAGAAAAGTCAACAATATTAATGTGCTGTAGTAAAAAGTAAGGTCAAATTTAGAATTTGACCTTTTTTGGTAATGTTGTCAGTATTTTTTTTAAAAATCAGTCAACAGATTCCTCAGACATTAAAAAAAGCTGCTGTGAACTTCCCAATAGTAATAACATGCGATATTTTTCATTAGTGTTAAAGAGAACATTTTTCTTTAAAAATGACGTGTGACTGATGAATTGAAATTTTTTAACATTCAACTGCTACTAATGAAAGTTGTACTTTTAATGGAAAATGTACAGTGTGGTAAAGCAAAAAGATATTTGATTTTTTTTTTCTCCAGAAATTGCCTTTGGGTTGGTATGTGCAAAAGTTGTGTACCCTTGTAACTTGTAGCGTATTACTTGCAAAAATCTTGCAAATTCTGATCACCAGCAAGAGTCCCAAACTTTTGTAAAACTACAAAAAAAAAAAAAAAAAAGGTGCATTTTTGAAAAATTCATATATTTTAAAAATAATTTCAGCAATATGTACAGATAAAGTTAAAACTAAAAAGACATATATGATACACATGAAACCTATTTAAAGATAAAACAATATTTGAATCTCCCACAAAATTTTAAGAAATTTAAGAATATTTTGACTTTTACATAATATGTATATTTTTCAGAACGTAGTTACCCTTTAATGCAATGGAACAAAATCTAAATAATGTATTCTAAGGCATATGATGTATGCCTGGCACACGAATGGAAGGAAAGAAACGCAAGAAATTCTCTGTTTTTTTATATATTTTAAGTCTTATAGCCAATCAAAACATTATTCAAAAAGTTTATTTTTTTTTCATTTAAGTATATTACCCCAATGCACAACTTTTCCTCATATCCCTGAATGCATTTTGGGAAAGGGGGGGGGGGGGTGTAAAAGAAAGAAATTATGCCTCTTTAATGCATAAGTTAATATGTTTTTTTCCTTTGAGCTTTGTCCTTCTAATTTTAGAGCTTAAAATATTGGCAAGCATGTTGAAATAATTGTGCAGTAGTATTTGCAACATTTTAAATTGCTTTAGTAAAGATCAGCTTATAAATGGAATATGTTGCATTTTTTATCATCTAGAAACTAATTGCTTATGGACACCTCACGGGAAGCATTTATGATCCTGCAAATCCATCAAAATTGTTAATTGACAGAATAGTTGAATCAATATGTGGATGTTTTCATGGACCTAATACTGATGATGGTGTTCAGCTACAAATTATTAAAGTGAGTAACTCATTTTGTTTACTCATAATGGTTTCTTGTGTTTTCATTTTTTTAATATTTTGTTTAATGAAATAGACTTTGTTTATTTTAAACTTTGTTTATTTTAACTTTGTTTATTTTAAACTTTGTTTAAAATTTGCAAATTTATTTAAAGAAAAAAGAGAGAGCTTACATTTTCTAAAATCAATTACTTAATGACACTTGCATTTTGGTTCTTCCATAAATCTACATCTTGTGCAGACAAGTAAAATATATTTTGCATGATAATGTTAGTTTAATTTTCTTTCATTTCAACTCCCATCATAGTATTATGAACTTGTAGTTGGAGTAATTTGTTCATGTGTTTGATATCTCACATTTATTGTTAATAGCTACTAAATAAAGTTTTCTTAATTTCACTGCATTCCTTATTTTTGTGTCTTAAGCCTTTTAAAGTTGGCAAATATTTTTTTGTGTGTGTAGTTTGGTAATTTGCAATTTAAAATTACAATATGAGAAATATTAATTCTACTTTATCATATAATTTATGTTAGAAACTTATCTAGATAACTTTTACATATAGTTATGGGTGATTCTAATCCAAAATTTCCCAAAATTTTAGAGAACATGAAATACGTTTCCTGAAAAAATTTCAATTCGTTAAACTTAAGATTGCTTTGATGAATAATATCTCTGCTTTCCTTCTACTGTGGGATGAACAATCTTTTACGTACAAATAACAATATTCATTTAGTGATAATACTCGGTATATTACAATACATAAGTTTAACAAATTATTGAATCATTAGGAATTATGATAACTGACAAATACCATTACGAACTTGGTATTTTTTCATTTCTCATTTAGCAGCTGGAAGAGCAAAATAAATAGTTTTGGGAGCTACTATTTTTTGTAATGTTTATAACTATCTATAAAACAAGGAAGGTTATCTATCTCAAAAGTTGTATTTAATTAGAAAGCAAAGTATGATTTTTTTTTTTTTTTTTGATGTTGTAATGGAATTAGCAATTTATGCAATTTTAACACTTCATTTACTTGTAAAAGTAGAATAATAATTTCTAGTTTCTTGTATCTTTTTTTTTGGTTTTACATATATTGCGACATTATCTAATTTTTCCATTAAATGCCTCTTGTGTTTTTTATCCTGTTTTCAAAATTATATTCAGTTCATTCATTACAAGCAGAAACAATTTTTTAATATTAAATATTGTTCCTTATAGGCACTTCTAACAGTAGTTACGTCCCAATCCTGTGAAGTGCATGAAGGAAGCATACTACTTGCTGTTAGAACTTGCTATAATATTTATCTTGCCAGTCGAAACCTCATAAATCAAACTACAGCAAGAGCAACTCTTACTCGAATGCTTAATGTAATTTTTGCTCGTATGGAAGGAGAAGCTGTAAGTATCCATTTTGGAAAAATCTTGTATTCATAATATATTTTGTGTGTGTGGGGGTTGAGGGGGGAGGGGGGGAGTACAATAGTATGCATCTTAAAATTATTTTTTTCTGTTTAACGAATTTTGTCATGCAATTTCTTACATGTATAATTGATCTATTTTAATTGATCAATTATACATGTTGGGTACTGAAAAGTGCAATTTGGTACCTTGGAATTTTGTGAAAAGACCATTTTGGTTGATTGGAATTTTGCTAAGTGCTGTTTTTATTGATTGGAGTTTTGTCAAGGGTCCGTTTTGCGTCGTTGGAATTTTGTGAATGGCCTGAGAGCAGTACTTACATTTCCTCTGGCATGACTCCTGATCACATTTGTCTTAAGGCTCTCAAAAGTTTTGAAACTTTAAAATTTGCTTTTCATAATAAGGTATATGATACATGATAATATATTCTATTTTTAACCATATTTCTATGTATTTAAAAGTATCTATGTTCATTAGAGTTAAGAATTGTCAAATTTTTACCTCTGATGAACATAGTTACTAAGTTTAAATTTCATTTTAAAAAAGTATTATATTTTATTAAATTGATATAATCTGTACAGTTTCCTCTATTTTCTTCATGCTCCCTGTAGTCATAAAATATTACTTTTTAATAAAGGTATTTAATTCTGTTAGCTTGTTTTAGATATCTTACTTTTTTTTAATTATTGAAAAAAAATAATTTACTCATGCTTTGAACTTTTTTAGGTGATTGCTGATGAAAATTATGCCAAAAATGCTGAAAGTTGTGATATTGAACGAACTGAAAATGTTAAATTTGTAGTTGCTACAGTTCTCCAAGATTTAGTCGATAGGGTATCAAATGGTAAATTTATTTTTGTGAATTTTCATCACAATTAAAATTTTTGTATTGTTGTTTTTGAAAGTTGTTTTGATTGTTTGTTGTTGTTGAAAATACATTACTTTTTTATCTTTTTAAATTGTAAAATATCTTTACTTGTATTAGACATTCCCTTTCAGTTTTTTGCTGCAATTAATTGTACTTTTTTCTGCAGAGGAGTATAATTCTTCACCTAAGTCTGAGAGAACCGCCAGCAATGCTTCATGTCCAACTGCTGATTCAATTAGTTCCTCTAGTGAACCTTCCATACCTGGTGTTATTCCTAGAATTCCATCCGAAGAAAGCTTGGGCAATGCTGAGCCAGTTCAAACTAATTTTTGTCACATTTTGCAAAAAGATGCCTTCTTAGTATTTCGTTCTTTGTGCAAATTGAGCATGAAACCTTTACCCACTGGTCAACCAGACCCAAAGTAGGTACCAAGATAATAATGATTTAAACTAAATTAGTTTTCTGTCGAGTATAAAATGTGAAATCTACTTTAGAAGTTTTCACACTATAAATATGCTAAATGAGAAAACTATGAATCTGTTTATTATATGCCTCTGATAAATGAATGGGTGTCTAGAAACAGGGCATAAATTTGTTACACTTTTCTAATAGGGGATTTTTCTATGATAGAAGGTTAAACGTAATGTGGCACACACATTTGAAGTAGGTTTTAGTGTCTAAAACTGCCATTAAATATCATTAAGCTGCATTAATTGTGATAGTGAACATCAGGAGTGGAAGAAAGACATATGATCATACTAGCAAGTGTAGTACAAACCTGTGCATTCATGTTCTGTGATTTACCTTTTGACCCAAGAAGAACATAAAACTTTTTATAAAAGTTTACCTGCATATTAGTGTATTAGTGTACAGAACAACCTTGATTTAACGATTCTCGATTTAATGATTTCTTCAAATTAGTGATAGGTTTTAAAAGTCCCGGTTTCAATTTGATAAATGCTCCTGATGTAATGATATCATTGATTTAACAACACCATTTATCAGTCCCTAGACAATCATATTTGCCTAGCAATCCCCTCTCCCCCTGCTTAAAAAACTTTTTTTCTCTCCAAGTTCTAACCATTGCTCCAAAAGCTCTGATCTTGAAAATTTTCCTTAGATTTGCACCATAAAATTGGTGAAGAATTCAGCAGATTGAAGGAGCAAACACCTGTAAAACACCCACACCACTTGCTTCTTTGCATGACAATATGGCTATCATATAAGAAGAAAAAAAATTCCTTTAATATACTAATGCCTGTAGAGGCAAAACATGATACAGCAATTGTACTTGAGGTGCAAAAAGGTTAATCTATGCATGTGTGGTTAAAAATATTTTGTAATAAATATAGGAAAAATTGATCTTGATGCTTTGTTTTTAAAGAGTTTTTGTAAAATTTAATTCTTAGGCATTCTCATTTCTTGATTTTCAGATCTCATGAGCTCAGATCAAAAATATTATCATTGCAATTACTACTTACAATTCTACAAAATGCAGGGCCTGTATTTAAATCGACAGACATGTTCATCAATGCCATCAAACAGTATCTTTGTGTTGCATTATCAAAAAATGGTGTATCATCTATTCCAGAAGTCTTTGAACTATCACTCTCCATATTTTTAGCCTTGTTTCAGAATTTTAAAACTCATTTAAAGATTCAAATGGAGGTAAGTCACGGATTTTACAATAGTTTAATAATTAAAAAAATTTGTATTATATTTTCAGTAATTCAAAGCATTTTATAAAAAAAGCTACTTTTTTAAATAGCAATATTAATAACAGGGATGCACCAATAAGCAAATTGATTGATTAATCAGGTGATTAATTATAATGATAGTTATTTTCAACTAGACAGAATCAGGGTTTGTCAATTTAAATCAAGTGATTTTTTTTCAGAAAAATCATTGATTTTACAATGTTAGAAAGTGTTGTAACAATGAAATATGTTGCAATTACAACCACTGTTTCAAACAAAATTTCCCAGGTAGATCTGTCTGGGTGCAAACATTTCATAAGTTTAGAACTAATTACTATTTTTTAATTTTACAATATTACTCTTCAAGCTAACAGCAGAGCATAATTCATTCAATCATTCAAATTGCAATTCATGACAATCATGAACCATTCTGTGTTATCTATCTTAAAAACAGTATTTTAGATCAATTTAATAAATGCCACACAATAAATAATTCAGAATGATGGTGCTTAAAACAACAATTGTTAGAAGTTAGAATATGTATCATCCTTAAAGTTTCATCCATGTCCCCTAATAGCTTAAGGTTTTTTTTCTTCTAAAATATTTTTCTATCATAGAAGTTTTCTATAAAGATGTTTTAGATATTTCATTAAAACAAAAAGTTTCAGTTTTTAGTAATGGTGTGAGCATTTGATTTTACTAAATGGGTAAAAATATTTCAGGCTTTTTCATTTATAAAATAGAAAAACGATTAAAGTACACTCAATGTAAGAAATAAGTACACACGATTGTTACTTTTTTCAGCTTTCAACAGCGAAATAACTCAGATTAATAAATTTATTCATTTTCTCTGTACTTATGAGTGTACTATTATTCCTGGTAGGGTTAAGTTTCATTTGAGTCATGCATTTGTATTGAAATTTGTTTATCATTATTATTAAAAAATATTTGTTGCTGTGAAAATAGCTTAAAGTGTATTTTTGCATATTGATTAACATGCCATATTGTTGCTATGAATGTAACATAATAATAAAATATTTAGGGTCTTTTTAAAAAAAAGCAAAAAAATCCGATTTAAATAAAAAAAATGTGGTTTAAATTTAAAAAAATCCAATTTTTTTTTAAATCAAAAAAATCACGAACCCTGGACAGAATTAGCTAACACCTAATTTCTGTAAGTAATGGGTTTTCCACCTGATTTTCATAGTTCAAAAAGTAACATTTTCACATCTTCTTCAAACTCTAAAAAACAAATTTTCTTATTGATTGTTAAATAAAATCCTATTCTATGAACTAGATTTGAAAGTTCAGACATTTAGATAGTAGCTGGTGACCAGTAGACACTTTTAATTTAGTAGCACTACTTTCATTGTTAGAAGCCACTTTATCCAGAATTATTTTTCCTTATAATATCTGTAAAGTAATCTTAAAGCACTATGCTAAAGCTAGACAATGAAGAAAAATATTAATACATGAGAAAAGTTGCAAAATAGTACGCATTTTTGTATAAAATAAAGAAAAAAAAAGAAATTAATAATCTTTACGAATAGTAAAACAGCAAGTGTGTCTGTGTCTGGCATAGGGCCAAGTCTGTTGTTACCTTTTTTGTAACTTTGTCCAAATTCTTAAAAATCTCTTACTTTTATTTTGCTGAAATTACACAAGTATTCAAATTTTGAAGTGAATTAGTTTTACTGAAATAAAACTGTATTATAAAATGTAACTTTTAAGTGAATTAGTTTGATCTGAATTCAAGAATGGCATAAAATGGGAACTTGAGTACCGTTTTGATGCTTCTTGTCTTTTTGAGTAATTGAGAGGCATGGAAATATCAGACATGTCTTTCATAATGTACATACTACTCAAGGGATTTTCTTAAAAGTATTTTCTATTGAGCTGATGGGTAGGTAAATAAGGTTATGAAAATAATATGTTTTAGTTCAACAGACAACTTCTTTTCTTCAATGTTTCTTCTCTAGCAAACAAGATTTCAACCTTGCATGTGAATTAGCAAACTTTCTTATTATATGCGTTTACAAAAAGGTATTTTGCTTGAAATTTTTGACAAAAAAATGATAATGTATTACTCCTGTGAACCACTATATACATATATATTGCTAGTGTATTAGAAATTTTTGTTGTCCCGGACCAATAAACCACTGTAAATTTAAAGCCCTGGTTAGGAATTCAGGAACTAAGTGATCTGTGGTCAGCTAATGATCTGTTTTATATACTCATTGGCTAAAATTCAAATTTTCAAGTTGAGGGGAAACTCCGCTCCAAGCTTTATGTATGAAGGGATTTACATTTTTAGGGAGGAAAAAAAATTTTTTTTGAATAATAATATCAGTAACATTACTTACAAAAAAATTTGCTGATTTTTGTGTTTGCTCCAAAATTTTTTGAATCTTCTACTGGTGTGAGACTCCCATCCGATCTGTTTTCAAGGAGGGAATCAGCAACTTGGGTGGAAATCCCACCATCCCACCCTCAATTTTAGGCCCTGATACTGAAATGAATAATGTGTTTCATATGTTCAGTAAACTTCTTCTATTCATTCGTTACAATGTTTCTTCATTTTCGTAGGTTTTCTTCAAAGAAATTTTTTTAAACATTCTAGAGACATGTAGTAGCTCATTTGAACATAAGTGGATGGTTATACAAGCATTAACTAGAATTTGTGCTGGTGAGTTAAAATATCATTATTTATCGGCAATAGATACAAATTTTTACTCATAGTTTAAAACTATTAATTCAACTATAATTTTAAGAAAAGTTTTAATAACATAATTGAAAATCAACTTTTAACATAAACTGGGCATAATAGTATTTAAAGTTTTTCCTATTCTAGTGTTTTAGTAAAAACTTTTTATTTAAAAAACTTCTGCCTTTAACTTCTGAGAAATGTTTTGGTTTTATATTTATACTGGGAAAAAAGTTTTGTGTTTAGTTATTTCAACCTTTTTGATTAAAAAATTGAAACCAATATGTACACACTAATAATAGAACTGGGGTTGATGAAAAATAAGTATTTAATAATAATAACAACAAATTTAACATATTTTTTTAAAAAAAGGTTTTTGTTGTTTGCATGATTGTAGATTTGCATTCTCATACTATTGGTTTGTATTTGATTTAAATAACAAACTGTATTATTTAAGTACATGGCATTTCACCTTGTTTTTTTTTTTTCAAAAGTTTTTGTACGTCTACTAATAATAAAGCAGCAAGTATGTCTGTCTGTGTCTGGCGTAGGGCCATGACCGTTCGGAGTATTTTCATGAAATTTGGCTCGAAATTAGTTTGGAGCAGGGGGGTATGCACCTCGGAGAGTTTTTTCTGAAATTTGAATTTTTCTTTTTTTATTTTAATTTATAGCTGAAAATTGAATAAAATGGTCCTTTTCTATCGGAAGAAATTGTTGCATTCTTTCGAGCTTGAGACCATTTAAAAGCACATAAAAAACTACTTCAGGAAGAGTTTTTTGCTACTTGCTAAAATTCGAAGCCTCTAAATTAACTAGAAAAGAAGTTATAAGCGTTTTTCTCTGCAATTTGAAATTATTTTTTCATGCTAATGAACTTTAATTTTAATTGAATTGTTACCATGCCGACTAGTTTATGATCTTTTTTTTTAAACGAAATAAGATTTATTTCTTGCGGTTTTTAGCATTTTGAGAAGTAGCTTATTTTTAATTAATTAATTTTTTTATTTTGATTATTCTTTTTTTTTTTAACGAATTAAAATTTATTTCCTGTGGCTCACAGGCTTAATTTTGATTTACTTATTTTGACATGCATTTTACGGGAGCATTCTCCATACTGCAGAGGTTTTTTTTAAAAAATGTTATCCTTTATAGCGATTTTTGTTATTCCTACTTTTTATTACTATTTATATTTTTATTTATTTTATTTTATTTTTTTCTCCAGTGGATTAGCACACATGTTATTCGCCTATTTAAGCTCGGATAAAACGTTTTTCCGCTTTCAAAGCTTTGCTTGCTGCTGTTAGTTTCTGCAAGTTACAAAATTGCGTCTTTCTGTTTCACTGTTAAGGAATAACAGATAAAAACTAATTATACCAAAAACTCATTACTTAAAACTACTAATGGATTATAATTGTCCTTTTTGTATGGGCACTCGACCTAAAGAAACAAAATGTGTTTTTGCTTAATTAATTTATTTTTTCGTTTTGTTTTGTTTCTTTCTTTTCTTTTTACCTTTTTTATTGTGTGTCTTGCAAAAAAGAAAGAATGCTTAAATGTGTAGGATCCCTGGTTCATTGCCGTTGGCGGATAATTTTTAATTATGTGGAATGCTATACATTTAAATAAAACAACAATATTTGCACATAAAGAAATTACCACTATATACACAATGGCAAACCAACTGGTCTGTTTATTTTTTAACACAGGCATAGCCGTGCGGGTACCGCTAGTTGTACATAAATATAAAATAAAATTAATAGTAACACACTTTTTTCTTTTGAAGTTCTCATATGATAAAAATTTACCCATGAAATAAAATTATGACTAAATAAACATTGTTATTGAGAAAAGCAATAATATATCTTTCATTCAGCAATAAGCTTTTTCCAAACTATTTTTACCATTTCTAAATTTAATTAAGCTACTTAAGAAACATTCCAAGTTTTCTAATTTAGTTGAATGGAGATACTATCCATGGTAAAAGTTTCTTCTTTACCACCTCCCCCTTTTTAATGAGAGGGGAGCGCATACTGGTCATCGTGGTAAATTTCTTTCAATTTTCATATTTCCCCCCTAAAAAGGTAGAATGGTCTTTTTTGGGTAAAGACTCATGAACTTAATTCGAGTATACATATTAGACAAAGTTTATTTCACACAGTTTTTGATGCACAGGGAAAGAGAGAGTTCAGAGGATTATTACTTCACATTTGCATACTAAGAAAACTCCTCCCAACTTGATGACGGTTAGGCAATCACAACCAACCACCACTCTTCTTTGTTCCTCAAAGCAGTGACTGCAATGTCAAGATTAGAACCCAGGATATTGCAAAGCTCAAGTCAATGAATTACAGCTGGGCCACAATTCAGGTTCTTTTCTTTAGCCTGTAACTCTAAAGCATGTTTATATCATCGAGCAGTGTGAAATGATTTTTATTCCTTTTAGTCTACTTGCTGACTTTTTTTGTGTTTTATCATAAACATTGTGTTTCTTTTTGCAGATGCTCAGAGTATTGTTGATATATATGTAAATTATGATTGTGACTACACTGCTGCCAATATATTTGAACGTTTAGTGAATGATCTCTCTAAAATCGCTCAGGTTAGTTAGCATAATTTGTCATTAACATTGTAACCTATACGCAGTTTTTCTTTTTTCTTTTTTCTCTTTTTTTTTTTTTGTAGAAATTAACTATTCATTTAAAAAAATTTATTTATATTTACCAAAAATAATGTATGAATAAGAACTTAGTCAACACTATCTTTTATTATTTAGGGGAGACAAGCTTTAGAACTTGGAGCTACTCTTGCTCAAGAGAAGTCAATGAGAATCAAAGGTTTAGAGTGTTTAGTGTGCATATTAAAGTGTATGGTAGAATGGAGCAAAGATTTATATGTCAATCCAATGCAGCAAGCAAATTTGGGTATGTTTTCAGAGTTTTTTTTTTTGGCTATTAAAACAAGAGTATAGTTTATTTCTTACTTTTAGAAAAATACTACTTTACTTTCTTACATTAAAAATAATCCTTACTTGTATTTTAGATGTGCTTATTAAATGCTCATTGTATTTTGTTTGTTAGTTTCACCCAGCTATCAATATTGTGTTTATTCAAAAATCTAAAGAATACAGAAATCACAAACAATATTTAGACTTCCATTGAATTGTTATAATATTTATTAATTAGTAAAATAAACGTATTCAATAAAATCTAAAAATTAATTTAATTACTTAGGCTCTTATTATAGACCTTACTGTATATTATTTATGAACAATAAGCATTTTTCTCATTTTGTCCATTTTTTTCCCATTTTTGCCTGTTTTCCAGTTTATCCACCGTTTTGGCAAAAATACATTTTTGTCGGCAAAATATCAAGTATCAACCCTGTAAGAATCATTATATTCTTAAGTTATGTGTTAATGAAAAAAAAAAGAAAGTACCTACACATTGTAACTCTTAAAATGTAACAGCTATCCCTTCAACTAAAAAAGCTATTGATAAAGTTACCGTGATCAATAATAAATTCATAATTAAATCTGACAATTAGTAAAGTAAGATGCGATTACAAAATAAAGTCATGTAACATAATCTGGATGTAATGTTAGTTGATGTTTAAAATAAATGATCAAATGAAATTGAAATTAATTTCTTTGTTGGCCCTGTCTTAGCAAAAAGTTAATTTTACTTATTTAAAAAGGTAATTTTATGGCTCTTGTAACTCTTGTAATGAATATGGTTGGTTTGAAGAATTGTTGTGCTTTAGGTCCAGAGAAAGAGAAAGATGTGTCTGATGAAATTGATTCAGGGAAAGGTACCATAACCAGTTATGGCAGCATTAATTCTCTTAGCTCATCCTCCAGTTATACTGTTGTACCAAATGACAATCCTGAGCATATTGAAAATATGAAGCAGATGAAAGAAATTAGAGAGCATGGCAGTGAATTGTAAGTGCTGAATTCGATTATATTTCCAATGTATAAAAAGCAATATTTAATGCCAAATTAATTTGTAGCTTTGGCATTCAAAAGTTGTTTCTTTTTGACAAACCAGAACAGAGAAACTCGTCATTTTATTGTTACAGCTATTTTTTATCATATACTTTTGTGCAAAGGGATTTTTATTTATATATTCAATTATTTTTTGACATTCTCCTGTGCATAAATTTGCTTACAATCCTTTATAAATATTAAATAGATCAAAAAGATAAACCCACATTTGGTTAGAGCTGATATGTAAAAATACTGATAAAAATACTGATACACAGTACAAGTACTGATATGTAAAAATAATTTGCATCTACAAACTTGCTTGCTCTAAATTATAATTGCTCTAAAACTATATCCTATCCATTGATGTTAATCTAATTTTTTAATAGGTTCAACCGAAAGCCCGAGAAAGGATTAGCATATTTAATTGACAATGGCATGCTTAAATATACACCAGCTGATGTTGCTGAATTTCTTCATGCTGAAGAAAGGCTAGACAAAACAGTTATTGGAGATTATCTAGGAGAAAATAATAAGTGAGCATGCCAATTTCTGCTTTTGTATAATGAGTTAAAAAATTATTTATGTTCTTTACAATTTCTTGTTTTGGATTTTGAGCCAATAAAAAAAAGAGGAGAAAATAATCATATGCTTTTGGAGTACCCATCCCGAAAGAAAATAAAAAAGAAAAAAAAGAATTTAGAGTTCTTAGAGCCAAGCTTTAACAGGGTTTGTACAGTCCTTAATGTTCATTTTCATTTTTAAGGCCTTAAAAAGTCCTTAAATAGTTCTTATTTTTTATTCCAGGTGCTTATTTTTTTTTTTGTTAAAATAAGAATGCGCTCTATTTGTTTTGCTATGTTTTGTATTCTTCACAAGAATCAAACTTCTTTCATTTCAACTACTTAATCGAACCTCAAATTTGGTTTGCTCGGGACCGGTACTATCACGGCTTTCGGACAGACCCAAAACGGCGAACTGACAGGACCAAAAATGGCGGATTTACATAAACATCATCACATTTTCACAACAAATTGTTGTGCTTTCTCAACTGGTAGATAAATTAACTCTTGTTTTTAAAATTTTTTTTTTGAAAAGGTATAAGTAAACTGATGTGTTATATATTTTTACAAAAAAAGAAAAAAAAGTTCATGGATTTTGATAAAATGCTTCAAACTACAACACCCAATTCAGTAAAATGAACTTGTACCCATCCACATGGCAGCTCCCAATTTGCTATTTCCTACAATTGTATGAAAAAGAAAATCAAATCGAGATACATCTAGAAAAAAAATATATACTAGTAGAGAAGCCGAATCAAAACACCAAGTATTTGTACAAAATGCAATGGTGCTCAGTAACTGTGCACCATTTAAGACCACAGAAAAACAAATCACACAAGCTCCCTCATTTTGCTTTTAAAAGAGAAAGAAAATGGAATAAAATTTGAAAAACGGACTTTTAAGGACTATTAGGCGATTATATTAAGGGAAAAAATTTAATAAATAAACAAAAATCGGAAATTTTCGAAAACGGGCCAAATTTCGGGATTTCAAATTTGGGATTCGATACTATTTATTAAGTTTAGTAACAAAGTAAATATATATATATATATATATATTTTTTTGCATGAAAATTGTTACTAAATCATCTACATTCTAGACAATTATCAATAAAGCAAGTAGGAGCAGCTCTTAACAAGTAGTCAGTAAATAAATATTGCTTTTGAAACTTTTTATTTTAATTTAAGGGGGGGGGGGAATACTTCAAAGAAGCATATTGTTGACATCTAGCTCAATAAAAGAGATACATTTAACTAATATGTAGGCAAAAAAAAACTTTCATGTTTTTTTGCATTTGACCAATCGCATGTATGATTATCGCTTATTTATACTGTTCAAGGTAAAAGAATGATTTATTTTTATTATCGTTCCTCTTACGTCTTACACTATAATAAGCGCCGAGTTACCAACTCTCCCGATCGCTTTTCAGCTGATCTTTCGATAAGCAGTTTGTTCTCCCATTGTTTTTATTTAGATCAAATAAATTCCCATATCAAAAATTTGTTTTAAAGGCAATGTTTTAATATTTAGTAATTTTTTATCCACCAATTTGGCTTCGCGATCGTTCGCTGTTGGGTTTTGTTGTATGGGAGGTGATGGATATTTGCTGCGTTAATCAAAATTTGTATCTTGCGAAATTTCTTAATTTGCAGTAGATTGAAGGAATCGACTTCTTCTTAAACCTACACACCGTAGTTGCCAAACGCCCCGTTTTCCCCTAGTTTTTCTGTTTTTATTTGAGAACTTAGAAAATTCAATTTTTTGCAAAAAGATCTTTTTTTTTAAGCTGATATACAAGTATTTTTATCTAAAGGGATTATACTACAAAACAAGAAATTTTTTAAAAAGACATGTATTAATTTACATGAATTTTCATATTTTATAACGCGAAAATGTAAAATCCTATTTTTCGGAAACTTGCTAACATCTAGCATGTGCTTTTCCGAAAATTGCACGCAGCTTTTGAGACTTCTATCTTTTTGCATCCTGTAAATATATCAATTATTTAGAAAGTTGGCAGTTTTATTTTTTATTTCAAAAAATTGTTTAATTTTTTGAAACTTTATTTTAGTTAAATTTTGGTAGTTACTATTTGAGGGTAATGTATAAAGTTTTAAGCGAAGAAGCTCCATTTCTTATTTGTATGTTGTTTCCAAAATGAAATATTTTTCTCAAGTTGAAAAAATTTTTTCTGAATTTTTGCGTGCTCTTCTAAATAATTTTTAGAAATTATTTATGGTAGAGATAAAGATTAAAGTAAGCCTAAATTGAGATGATGGCAAGATAAGTTAAGTAAAATGAAAAAAATATATATATAAATTAAACATAAATTCTCAAGACAAAGTGCAGCGTTTTCTTTAACAATTTTTGTTATTTAAATTGTTTTTCATGTAACTTGTATTTTACAGCACTAACCATTTTTGATATTTTTTCATATCATCATAATTTGCTTTATGATTAATACTTGTGTTGTGTGCTTCTTATTACTATCTCTAATAATTATTTAACTCCCTGACTGTATTGGACATTAGAAGAGCAACAAGTCAAAGAGAGCTCCATAAAAGCATTTGTGGTTTGTTCCTAATAACAATTCGATGTTGAATCAATTTCCTCTTTCAATAATGCTTCCTTTTGAAATAAACATAAGTTTGTATATTTCGAAAAATGTGTGAGGTCCTTAAATTTTTTTGTAGGTCCTTAAAAAGTTCCTAGAAAGTCCTTATTTTTGGTTTTGCCAAAAGCGTACGAACCCTGTTTAAGCTACATTGCCAAACTTTAGTTACATTTCTATTTTTATATTAAAAAAAGAGCTCTTTTGAGATTCTTCCTCATTTCCTTCAGAGTCACTTTCATGCATCTCACTGATAAGCTGTAGGTTTTCTAATATTTGAAAACAATCTCAAAAATGTTACTGTGTTTCTTGACAAATAGAGAAGTATCTTCATTAGTTGCTGCTCATAATTTGAAATATTCTGGGTCATGTCTGGACTTTTCAGTTAGTTTTCTATTCATAGATTAGCTTATGAACTTGCGCTGCATGGAAAACAAATAACAATAATTTCAAACGTATTACATTAACACAAGTGATAATCGGAAAAAAAAATGCTTTTAGTGTAAAACTGATTGAGGAGATTGAGACTTGATGATTTGCATGACAAGAAGTGATTGATAACATTAAATACAATTTCATTAAGTAAGGCATATAGTACACTATGAAATATTTCAAAATGTACACAAAGTTTATTATATGCATAATTTATTTCCTTTAAATTTTACTTGTTTCTTTAAATCCTGTGTCCAAACTTAAGCATTGCACTTTGATGCAAATAATCATTAACCATCACTCCCCCTCTCCTCCTATTTTTCACATTCTATTTTTTCGTGTTTAATATAAAATCTAGTTCATATTGGTATTGAATTTTTTTTTGCAGTTATCCATCAAGTAACTATCTTAAAATGTAAAATCAAGTTACCATCTTAAATTTTCTAAAAAATGCAGTGAATATATTTTGTAAAATTTAACCGAAAAAATTTACATATTTAAGCTTACTGTAAGCATTCTTATTAAGGATTAAGATACTGACTTTTTATAAGCAAATTTCAATAATTTAGTGGTGGGAAAAAATATTAAATTGTCAGATCAATTTGTCTATAAATCTGTTGAACATTTTCATTATTATTTTTACAAAAAATTCAGTTCTAGTGAGAATTTAGGTACATGAAACTTCAAAACGTTCTTTTGTAAAGTTTTGAAAAATATATTTCAAAAATACTTCTTATGCTTTCATTTGATAACTTTTATTGATTCTTTTGCTATTCTAAGGCATTTGTTAAATTTTTAATATTGTAATCCAGGGTTTCTTAAATTTTTTTATGGAAGGGGGGGGGGGGCATTTACAAAAATTTTGTGGGAGCCCATAAGCATTGCGCAAATCTGACACATGCGTGGGTGAAACTGTCAGTTTCTTTTTATTTGTATTGTAAAGTCTTACTGCAGTTTTAGGAAATTAATAGGGATACACCGATTAATCGGCAGTAATTGGTAATCTGCCAATTTGATGATTATTTATAATCAACTTATTTTTAAACAGTCAAATCGGCCCCAATTTTTTTAAAAATTGAAATTACTTTTAGTATGCCAAAAATAAGAAATCATGCTGAATGAATTTATTAATAAGCAGTGGTGCCTCCTTCCTTCCTAGAACAATGGTGTAATTCTCCCATCCAAAAAGTAACCATAAAAAGTATCAGAGTAACATTTATCAAAATATGATTTCATAAAAAAAGATGAAAAAAATGTAGAATATATAACGAGGGAAACATAAATTCACAAGAGCACTGTTTAAATTGATTTTACAGCATTCCCCTTCCTAAAATTTCTAATGGTGCAATCTGCACTAGACCCCCCCCCCCCCCATTCCCTTGTGGGCACTACTGCAATAAGTCCATACAAGATTTTGCAACCTAAGATGTTATATAAATACGCACATATTTATTATGTTTCTCAAGCTGGGGAAAGGCATTTGCTATCTTCTGACCTCCCAAAATAACAGCTTTGGATGCCGCACATGAAGATAAAAATTTCTACTTTGTAAACAGAAATTCGTGGGCGCAAATTACAACTAGCCTCCTATAGTTTTGAATTGTAGCTCTCCTTGCTTCCATTCCATTCAATGTCTTACCCACTCCCAATGTTCAAATTTTACAAAGTATAATTGCGAAGGTGGGAATACATTTTTTTAGGAAGAAAGTTCTTAAAAGCAAGACTCTCATTTAAATTGCCTACTTTTCTAAAAACAAAAAGAAAAAAAAGGGGGGGGGGGGCAATCATAAAAATATATCTAAAAACAAGTGAAACAAGGGAATCAAAATAAGTAAAGTAATAATGATATATAATTATAATAATAAAACTAAATTCTTTTCTGAAGTTCATGCATTCATTTTTTAAAATATTTATTGCATCATATTTACTAATACAAAAAAGGAAGGGGTCATGAGATGAAGTTATGCATGTCTGTTGGTCTTCTGTTTCTCGAAACTCTTAAGAAAATACTCCAATTCAAACAATTTTCTTTTGTTTTTTACTATTTTTTCAACGTACATTTTACAATTTACTTTTCAAATTGCTACTTTTCATTCAACAAATATTGTTATTATTACATATCTTTTGATTGTTTAAAGTTGATTTGTACACACTTTAATTTTTTTCACAAGAATTGATGTTTTTTTTTTAAATTTCATTTTCTCTATTTTATATAAAAATGCATGCTATATTGTAACCTTTCTTGTGTATCAATAATTTCCTACATTGTCTAGCTTTAGAATAGTGCTTGAGATTACTTTGCAGATATTATAAAAAGTAAAAATCTCAAAAAAGTGACTACTAATAGTAAAATAGTGTTACTGAGTTAAAATTGTCTACTGGCCACTACCTAAATGTTTGAGCTTTCAGGTCTAGTTAATTGAATGTGACTTTATTAACAATAAGTAAGAAAATTGGCTTACAAAATTTGAATAAAATCTGAAAATATTACTTACTGGTTTGAACTATGAAAATGGGATGGAAAAAACCATTATTTACAGAAATTAAGTGTTATCTAATTCTGTAAAGTTGAAAATAGTAGACAAAAAGAATGCTGATGGGAGAAGTGGTAGTATCCAAAAACTGCAATAAATCAGTATCGGCTGATTACCTTCTGCTGATTAATCGATAATTCGCCAATTTGCTTTTTGGTGCATCCTTAGAAATTAACTTTAATTTTTAATTTTAAGACATGGAACAAATTTTAAATAAGTAATAAACTTAAAAATATATACATTAATAAAAAATAAATTTAATTACTTGGGTACCTTCAAACATTAACTTGTCTGTCCATTAAGTGTAGCCACTTGGAAGGTTACTAATGTGTAAACCCATTCTCTTCTAAATGCATATGCAAGGATTAAGCTTCAATGGAAAGGGAGCCTGTTTATTTTTAATTTTATTATTAAATCTTTGCAAAATAGTCGACAATGCAGGGTGAAGCACTTTTTCATTGTTTTTTAGATTTAATTGACACTTTGATTTTATATATCGTAGAAAAGGGTAAAGGGAAGTTTATGGCAGTTTCTAAAGTCTTCTACAGACTCGGTACTACAATCAATTTTCAACTGTGAATCATTAGATAAGTCAACAAGTTTTTCATTTGTTGGTATTGTCTTTATCTATTTGTACTTTTAGATACATTATGTAAAAATATTTGGTAATTGTAAAATATTTAGCGACCCTAGCTACAGGTTCCGCGACCCCCAGTTTAAGAAACTTTCACAATCTCTAATTAAAATGATGATAACGAGCAAGCTATTCTATTTTAATTTTTCATTGCTTTATTCATTTTTTTAGGTTCAACATAGAAGTTATGTATTGTTATGTTGACCAAATGGATTTTGCTGATAAAGATTTAATATCTGCTTTGAGGCACTTTTTGGAAGGATTTCGTTTACCAGGTGAAGCACAGAAAATTGATCGCCTGATGGAAAAGTTTGCTTCTCGTTATTGTGAGACTAATGTGAAGTAAGTACTTTAAATTAGGAGAGCAGTAAAGTAAAGTGCTAATTTTTTCATTAACTATATGTTTAAAATCAATTACACAAACATGTTTTACACCTTTTTAATGTATCATTTGATCTAAATGTGAAACAAACTCTTCTATTTGTTTTTTTTTTCCAGAGTGATAGTGATTCAAATCGATTTCTAACACCCTGAATATTTTGAGGAAAAATTTTGAAAACACTAATTTGGTGCTTTCTGGAACAGAAGGTGCTCTTTTTACTTCCTTGTATGAAGTACAGGAAGTATTATAAATGCAAAAAACACCTCATTCATATTTCAGCCTAGATTTTGATTTAAATCATAAATTAATCAATTGTGTCTAGTTTTATCACAATGTCTCTATGTACGTACATATGTGCTTACGTGTGGGAAAAATAAATATCCATTTTGGTCGTCACTGTTTCTGTTTTGATAACTTTTGTCATGCCGTCTGTGTGTTCATATGCACGTATATGTATCTCTCATAATGCAAAAATGGTTAGTCGTAGAAGGCTGAATTATGTACGTAGGACCTGTACATGTTCTAGTTGTGCACCTCCCCTTTTGATCGGCGTGTTCCAAAAGGGGTCTTTTATCCGATTTTGGGTCAATTGCATGCCAATTTCAAGTTGCTTTTCATATCAAATATTGTATTTTGCCGAAGGCGCCACTCAGTCCATCGCCATAATTAAGTATATAGGAGCTGATTTGACAACAACTTGGAGATACCTCACCAAATTTGGTGCCAAAATAGAAAAACCAAATTTGGTACCAAATTAAGAAATCCAAATCCAGTATCAATTTGGCGAAAAAGTACAGAATTTTGCTACTTTCCTATAGAGCTCCCAATTTAACCTGTTTGTGAGAATTACATAAACTATCTTATAGAAATGTCTTTTCTACGTCGGCTCTCAACAAACTTGAGTTTTAAGCATTAAAATATTCTCTTCCTTACCATAAGGCATGTCCGTGTTATATTTTTGTTCCTTTTACACATTTCATTATTTATTTTTGTTAAAGTTTTATTTTTCAGATGCCAATAAAATTATTAAATTGAAAGAGCCATTCTCTATGTTTACTATATTTTATATGCATACAAAAGTGAAAAAACTAAATATTCATTAAAAAGAAAAGGATTTAAGAAATATTCCTTTTAATGCTCTTGTCTATGTCAGACACCCCACCTTCTTTTTTTTTAGTTTTAAAAAGTATTCTTTAGTAGGTGTACGAAATCATGTGGTACACGCATTATATTTTTTGGAAATAGAAACCCCCTGCCCATTTTTATTTCTAAAGAGTAAAACGTTTAAATTTGGGCTGCTTTAATATACTGTAAACTACTTTGCTATTTTCCTATAATCAGTTTTTACAGATGTTAATTTGTATCAAACAATCAATCTTGAATATCAGGAAAAGGAAGCATACAGAAATATGGAAAAAGTCACAAAATTATAATGTGTGTCACAATTGTTTCATCCTTTTCAACTTACTTAATCACTCTGAAAATGTATGTACGTTAGCTAATACTCATGTTGATTTTGTTCACCTTTGAATTTCCTTAAAGTATTTATTTATCTTTTTTTAGCAATGGCTTATTTGCTAGTGCTGATGCTGCTTACGTACTTGCCTACTCAATAATTATGCTTACTACTGATTTACACAGCCCCCAGGTAAGGATGATAAATCTATTATTGATTAGTGTTCTAATTTTTCTGGAGTAACTAAAATACCTTTCACATTTCTTGTACATTCTATATTTTTCAAAATGTTACTGCTAAAATTTATCTTAATCTGGTTTTATTTTAATCTGGTTTTACTAAACATTTTATCACTGATATAAATAATTGTAGAGCATTTATCATATTTCATGACTTTTAAAATGTTATTTATTACTTTTATGCTTTTAATACAAAAATATTTACATCCATATTTTGTTTGGTAGATAAGTTCTATTCTAAAATATCATTTGTATTTTAGTAACTATAACTGGGATATCAATTCATTAGTAACTCATTTAGTTTTACCCATAAAATACTGAACAAGTGCCTGATCGAGTAAGCCCCCCCCCCCCCCTTCCCGCCTTTTCCCACGAATTTCTTGCGGTTGAAAATACTGATTAATAAATAAATTAGTGAATAGAATAGAAAAGTAAGTAAATGAGTGAATAAATACGTAAATGAGTAAATTAATGTATGAATGAATGAGTGAATGAATATGTGGTAACCATTGAAAAAGGTATATTTGAAGTAATTAAGAACTCCGCTAAATAAAAAAGAGAGAGTGATTATAAGTTTAAAGTTGGTGTATACTGGAAATTAGGCACATATAGTGCTAGATGAAACTTTTTGTCATTTTTAAAACATTTTGTGAAAAACCTTTTCTTGATTGTCTTATTCTTTGTGTAATTACTACAGGTGAAAAATAAAATGACTAAAGAGCAATACATAAAAATGAATAGAGGCATTAATGATAGCAAAGATTTACCTGAAGAATATCTGTCACAAATATATGATGAGATAGCTGGAAATGAAATCAAAATGAAATCTAGTGCTAAGAAATATAGTGGTAAAGAAAGTAAGTTTTTTCCTTCTAATTTTGAATAAGATATTTCTGGCTCTTTGTATAAATTAATAATAATTTTATATATTTGGATAAATTTTACAGATCTGTATAAAATTTAGTCATTATTTTTAAAGACATTTTAAAAAACTCTACTTATTGTATATTCATTTCTTATAAATTCTCAATTGCATTCTTGGCATTCATTTTAATTATGAGTTTTATTTCAAAGCCTTTGGAAGTGAAAAGAAACGCCGTCTGTTGTACAATGTTGAAATGGCGCAAATGGCTCAAACAGCAAAAGCACTAATGGAGAGTGTTAGTCATGTTCAGGCGCCTTTTACCTGTGCGAAACATCTTGAGCATGTTAAGCCAATGTTCAAGGTAATAAGATTAAAGATTTCTTGCCTGTTTTCTGTGTGTTTAAGCGATCTTTATGCTATTTAATGTAAACTAAACCTGAAGCTGAAGAAAATATCATTATCAAAATCAATTGAAAATTTTCTATTTTAGTCAACATTTTCTTTATTTTAAACCCACTGCAATTCAATTTCTGCTACATCTTGAAGTATCAAACTTATTTATCATTACTGAATCTTTTAAAATTGTATACATAGAAACTGTATTAAGTTGATTTAAATACAAACATTATATATTTTTCAAAGAACCTTCCTTCAGAAGGTAAAACACAAAATTTTTTTCATTTTAATGTAGCATAAAATTACGATTCATCAGGAAATAAACTAAAAAAACACTTATCATTTTGAACATCTTCTTATCAAGTGTTTTTCTTCAGTATATGTTAATTGCCTGAAATAGCAAAATTGCAACACTAAATTGTATACATTTTTTACATCAAAATATTAAAAAATTATAAAAAGGATTAGATTAGGATTGCAGAAGATTATAAAGAGGCCCAGGGGCTGAGTTAGCCTTCCGCGCTACCATGCCACAGGTGCGGGGTTCAATTCCCGGGCTCGGCAGGGTTGACTCAGCCTTTCACTCCTTCAGTGAGGTTGATAAAATGAGGACTAAGCATGCTTGGGAACTAACACTGTGGATTCCGCGACCGGCCAACCACTTGACCGGAACATCTGCCCTCAGTCTCGAAAACTGGGATGGGCATGGTAGGCCATGGCTTCCAATGCGATGTTGCACCACTGAGTTAGAAGATTATAAAAGATAATATTTAGGTTACAAAACAAAACTATTTGTTCACTGTGTCTCATTCCATAAAAGTTCTTTTCTCACATTAAATTCTAGCTCAGACTTTTATGAAACCTAAGATACAACAACTGAATCTCAAAATAGATGTTCCATAAGTTACTATTATCTTAAGTGATGAAAGTACCAATTGAAAAGTATTAGAAATAGTTTCAGAATCTATGTAAAATAACTAGAATATATTCTCATCTATGGGGTTCCCACAGTACGTCCATTGCACGAATTCATTGAAAGAAAATAGCTAATAACCATTCTGTTATTTCTTGCACCTTGCTCTCTTCATTCAATTAGAAAACCTACTGCCTTAGTTTTACTGAAACATTTTTCCAAAAGTGCAGACATGGAGCATAAAGGGGGGGGGGGGGGGAACTGGGTTAATCCTGTATGAGTCACATTACAATCCAAGAAGTTTTTCCCAGTACAAATATACTCTAAACTTATATATTTACAAATAAACTGGTAAACTTTTTTTGTATTTAAACAGGGTTCGTACGGTTCTTAAAGGTCCTTAGAAAGTCCTGAATGAACATTTTCATTTTTAAGGCCTTAAAAAGTCCTTAAATAGTCCTTAATTTTTATTCCAGGTGCTTAATTTTTTTTGTTAAAATAAGAAGTTATCCATGGCTCTATTTGTTTTGCAATCTTTTGTATTCTTCACAAGAATCATACTTTTTACATTTCAACTTCTTAATCGAACCTCAAATTTGGTTTGCTTGGGTCCGGCACTATCGCGGCTTTCTGACAGACCCAAAAGGGCGGATTAACCGGACCAAAAATGCAGAATTTACGTAAACATCAACACATTTTTACTTCAAATTGCAGTGCTTTCTCAACTGATTGATAAATAAGTAACTCTTGTTGTTTTATTTATTGAAAGGGTATAACTAAAATTGATGTGTTATATATTTTTACAAAAAAGAAATGTTCATGGATTTTGATAAAATGCTTCAAACTACAGCACCCAATTCAGTTAAAATAAACTTGTACCCACCCACATAGCAGCTCCCAATTTGCTATCTCCTGCAATTGTATGAAAAAGAAAATCAAGCTATATCTTAAAAGGAAAATTAGTAGAGAAGTCGAATCAAAGCACCAATCATTTGTACAAAATGCAATGGTGCCCAGTAACTGGGCACTATTTAAGACCACAGAAAAGCAAATCACACAAGTTCCCTTATTTTGCTTTAAAAAAAGAAAAGAAAAAGAAATAAAATTTGAAAAACGGACTTTTGAGGACTCGAGGGGGAAAAAAATTTAGGGAAAGATGTGCGGTGCGCTTAAGGAACCGATTTCATTGTTTAACACGGTTGGGTTTTCTTATTTCTATCTTGGTTTCCTGAGTTTAGCTCGTGTAAGAAATATATCTACACAATTGCTTCTATTTGAATTAAAACTTACTGGTATTTATTGATTTAACAGTTTCTTAAATCAATATTTTTTCTGATTTTACAAAAAAAAAAAAAAAAAAAAAATCGGGAATTTTTGAAAAAGGGCCGAATTTTGGGATTTCAAATTTAGGACTATTTATTAAGCTTAGTTACAAAGTAAATAAATAAATTTTCTTTTCTTGAAAATTGTTCCTAAATCATCTACATTCTAAACAAATATGAATAAAGCAAGTAGGAGCAGTTCTTAACAAGTAATCAGTAAATAAATATTGCTTTTGAAACTTTTTTTTTATTTTAAGTTAGGGAAATACTTCAAAGAAGCATATCGTTGACATCTAGCTCAATAACAGAGGTACATTTAACTAATATGTAGGCAAAAAGAACTTTCAGGTTATTTTGCGTTTGATTAATCGCATGTATGATTATTGCTTATTTTATACTGTTAAATGTAAAAGAATGATTTATTTTTATTATCGCTTTTCTTACGTCCTACACTATAATAAGCCAAATCGCTTTTCAGCTGATCTTTTGCTAAACAGTTTGTTTTCCCATTGGATTATTCATTATTTTTTTTTAGATCAAATAATTTCCCGTATCGGCAAAATTAATTTATTCATTTTTTTAAAGCAATGTTTTAATATTTAGTAAATTTTTAGCGACCAATTTGGCTTCGTGATTGTTTGCTGTGGAGTTTTGTTGTGTGGGAGATAATGATGTTTGCTGCGTTAATCAAAATTTGTATCTTGTGAAATTTCTTAATTTGCAGTAAATTAAAGAAATCGACCGCTTCTTAAACCTATACACCGTAGTTGGCGAATGCCCGTTTTCTCCTAATTTTTCGGATTTTATTTGTGACCTAAAAAAATTCGATTTCTTGCAAAAAGATCCGATTTTTCAAACTGATGTACAAGTATTTTAATCTAAAGGGATTGTACTACAAAACAAGAAACATTTTTAAGGAACTTTTTAAAAAGACATGTATTAATTTACAAGAATTTTCATAACTTATAACGCGAAAATGTAAAAACCTATTTTTTGGAAACTCGTTAACATGTACCACATGCTTCACCGAAAATTGCAACCAGCTTTTGAGATTTCTATCTTTTTGCATCCTGTAAATATATCAATTATTCAAAAAGTTGACAGTTGTTTTAGTATTTGCAGCTTGTAATCTGCTTGTTTTATTTTTTATTTACAAAATTTGTTCGATTTTTTTAACACTGTATTTTAGTTAAATTTTGGTAGTTGCTATTTGAGGGTAATGTACAAAGTTTTAAGCAAATGAGCTCCATTTTTTATTTGTATGTTGTTTTCAAAATGAAATATTTTTCTCAAGTTTAAAAAGTTTTTTCTGAATTTTTGTAAGCTCTTCTAAATAATTTAAAAAAAAATATTTATGGCAGATATAAAAATTTAAGTAAGCCTAAATTGAGATGTTGGTAGTGAAATGGAAAAAAAAAAAAAAATCTAAATTAAACACAAATTCTCAAGACAAAGTGCAGCATTTTCTTTAACAATTTTTTTTAAATTGTTTTTTTCATTTAACTTGTATTTTATAACACTAACCATATTTGATAATTTTTCATATCATGATAATTTGCTTATATATGATTAATGCTTGCATTGTGTGCTTCTTATTACTAGCACTCAATGATTATTTAACTCCCTTACTGTATTGGACATTAGGAAAGCAACAAGTCAAAGAGAGCTCCATAAAAATGTTTGTGTTGTGTTCCTAATAAAAGTATGATGTTAAATCAATTTCCTCTTTCAATTATATTATGCTTCCTTCTGAAATAAACATAACAGTTTGTATATTTCGAAAAATTTGTGAGGTCCTTAAATTTTTTTGTAGGTCCTTAAATAGTTCTTAAAAAGTCCTTATTTTTTCTTTTGCCAAAAGAGTACGAACCCTGTTAAAATTGATTTTTTTATTCGGATTAAAATAACGTACTGCATTAAATGATATTTGTATAATATCAAGCATTTTGTGTAAAAGTAAATATAGTTGCATGACTCACATCTTATTAAAATTGCCATAAAAGATTAATACTTATTTAAAACTTAAATTACTTACCTTTTGTAGTTTTAGTGCTAAACTTTCATGGAACTCTTCATATATAAATTGGGATATTTTTACACCTTATTTGATTTTAACTAAAAAGATCGCTAGAGCTGCAATGTAATATAATTGGTATGACTCACATTACCTGATTTTCATAGCTCACATTACAGAGATACTCTACAGAGTCTCTATGCCACTTTGGGAGCCTAAAAATATTGCAAAATGCAGAAAATTAACCGTAAGGTCAATTTTCATTTGTTTTTATTGAAACATGGTCAATTTATGACGTAGCTTCATAATCCATGAAGCTGCGTCGTATATTAACGTAACTTCTACAAAAGCCTTAGATCTCTTGGTGGAGCAATAGCCATTTAGTTTTGAATTTTGATGGAGGTAAAATGTGGAAGCAAATTTTGCAAAAATAGGTTTTGAGGCTGTTTGGTAAAAAGAACATCAAAGGTATAAAATGGAATTAGGCAGAGTGCTAAATAATACAAAATCTGATCCAATTTATTCAGAAAGGAAAAGTAACTAAACTTTTTAGCTTCTCTGGTTGGGCTCTGATTGTCTCCTTCACATTCATATCTGATTTTTTTAAAATTGGAGTTCTGTTTCTATCCCTCTGTTTTCCCATTATCAGCTTTTAATGAAGTTTTTTTATGTTAATATTAAAAATATGTATGTATCTTTTAAATTAAATAAATTATTTGAATTTTTCTGAATGTTTTACTCATCAGAATTTTCTTTTCAGATTGCTTGGACTCCTTTTTTAGCAGCATTCAGTGTAGGTCTTCAAGACTGTGATGATTCAGAAATAGCATCTCTTTGTCTGGATGGAATTAGGTGTGCCATTCGTATAACTTGTATTTTTCATATGACGGTAAGCTGAATCTGGAAAGATTATACTTTTATTTAATAGGTATTACTGCATGTATGTTAGAAGTGTGAAAAACATTATGTAATTAAATTTTTTCAAATCAATTAAAGAATTCAGTTGCTAAGCAATGTTATAACATGCATGTAAATAATATTTGAATGAAAAAAAAAGAAATCATTGAAATCAGTGCCATAGCATTAGAGGCACAGTATGCTGAGAATTCTAATTCAGTTCATGGTTTTTTAGGCATTTTCCCAAATAATTTTGAAGTAGCATTTTTAAAACCACACTATTAAAAGGCTTCCTGTAATAAATATTATGTGTATGAGAGGATATTAAGTAGTAAATTGAGAACGGGAGGGGGGGGGGGGGGGAGATCAAGGTTATGCCGTATTTTCAGGGTTTTTTTCTTTCTTTTCTTTTTTTTTTTGCATTGTTGTTTTTTTTTTTAAACTTTTATGTAGTATGTATGTAGTGCATTGCTGCTATTAAAATTTAAAAAGTCATTTAAAAGCTTTGAGATCATCTAATTTAAATAATTGGTTAAAGCTAAAATGTATATGTTTATTACAAGGATTATTTTTCACCATTTTTAACATAAATTTTTATGGGTAAAATTAAGTGCAGCGAAACAAAAGTTTATTTATTTATTTTAATAGCTGGAGAGAGATGCTTATGTTCAAGCACTTGCTCGATTTACTTTGTTGACTGCAAATTCCCCAATAACAGAAATGAAAGCTAAAAATATTGACACAATCAAGACCCTCATTACCGTTGCTCACACCGATGGAAATTATTTAGGCAAAGCTTGGCTGGAGGCAAGTATATATACTTTTATCGTGAAACTTGGCAAATTTCAAGACAATCTCTCATTCAAGCTTTCTTTTGCTTTAGATCTTACGCTGTATATCACAATTAGAACTGGCCCAACTGATAGGAACTGGAGTGAAGCCACAATATTTGAATACTCAAGCACCTCATTCTGAAGGTTCTTCAATGATTGATCCCACTGATTGTGAGTATCTTCTATTTTTCATACCTATTTCGAATCATTTCATATGCAATGAATACACTTCTCACTGCTTGAAACTTTTTTTAAGTGTCTCGTGGAGGAGTTCCTTTAGACCAAAAGAAAATTGCCATTCTGCAAGAATCAATGAATGAGACAAGTTCACAAAGTGTTGTAGTAGCTGTTGACAGGTAAAGTCTTTTAATTAATATGTTTTTGTATTCACTTATAATTATTTGGATTTAAATAAAAAATCATATATTTTTTTCTTTGCAATGATACATGAAAATATAAATTTTTAAACATGAATTATAAGTATTTTTTGTTTTTTTATAATGGAACTATAATATATATACAGTAAAACCTGTAAAGTTGACCACCTGTCTAAGTTGACCATTTTTGCAAGGAACGGACTTAGCCCTTCACCCTCTACCTCATCCTCCATAAGTTGACCACTAAAGTGCTGCACCTCAAGCAGTGCCTGCGGAAGACGCTTTGGCGCCCCGGTACCTTACTGAAAACGGCACCATTAACGCAATTTTGAGAAAGAATTAGGAATTAAAATTAACTCGCATTTTTTTCAGTTGTCCTCCTGGAGCTCATCTAAGAATATATGATTTAAAAAAAGTCTATAACAACACAAACATTTTTTTAATTTTTTTACAAGAAGTTATTCGTAAAATCGAAGGAAATTATTTGTTCAGACAGCTTTAAACTTGTCTCTTTCGGCGCCTTCCCTGATCTGGCGCTCTGGGCGGACGCCCACCTTGCCCGCCCCTTTCGCTGGCCCTGACCGCAAGTGGTCAACTTACACCGGTTTCACTGTATATATATATATATATATATATATATATATATATATAAGAGAGCAAGAATTTTGTTGCTATGTAAATTAGCAACATGTTATTAATAAATGCATAGCTTAATTTATAATTACAGTACATGTTATTAATAAACACGTAGCTTAATTTATGTTTACAGTTAATGATGAATATGTACTTTATTGTATGATAAAATGTCTTTCAGGATTTTTACTGGTTCAACAAGGCTTGATGGATATGCTATTGTTGATTTTGTAAAAGCTTTGTGTAAAGTATCTCTTGAAGAACTAGCTAGTCCAACACATCCTAGAATGTTCAGTCTCACAAAAATTGTTGAAATCTCTTATTACAATATGGGTAGAATTCGTCTGCAGTGGTCAAGAATTTGGGAAGTCCTTGGTGATCATTTCAATAAGGTTTGATATTTATTGAAACTTTAAATGGTTTATTTTCAAGTTCATTTCTTTTTATTTATACAACTTTGTTTGTTACTTAGTTTTTAAATATTTTTATTATTCAATTTCTTTCTTTTCTTTTTTTAATTTTTATTCTTTACTACCAAACTACGTATCTTACCGAAAAAATATTAATGGTGTGAGTGATATGTGTACCAGTTAGAAGATCAATCTCTGCTTTTTGCTCTTTAATTCCTCTGAAAATAATAATCATAGAAACTTCATTTTTGTTTTAAAATTCATCAACAACTGACCTTGTTTTTTGACATACGAAACTTAAAATTCTGTCTAGGATTTAGAAAAATTGACCATTTTTGTAATTTATTATAGGGTATTATGCCATTTCTACAGCACTATTCTAAAAATTCTGAACTTCCACTTTTAATATCTTGTCATCATTTTCCCATTCAAAAATATAGAAAAGCTTAAAAGAAAAAGAAAAAACAATTTTTATCCATCATTTCATTCAAGTTCGAAGAAAATATCTTCATTTGTTCTGGACTTATTTTTCTTCAACTGTTTTAAAGAATTACAAGTTTTCAAAAGTATGCCATTTTCACTTAAACAATATTTTTTCTTTGTTGCGCTTTTTTTTATTTTTTAAATGTTACACTTTTATTTCCTGCAAGTCCAACCTGTACTCAATTGCTAGAACATATCCATTCTATCAACTATAAGGTAATCTCTCATTTCAGCTGAGCTCCATAAGTAATTTTTTTCTTATGTGTCACCTATCTTCTGCAACTCTCTCAGTTATACGCCAATTTCAGATTCAATCCAGAAGTCAACACTTATCTATATTTGTCTGTATCTGAACAGTGCTGAAACAACTTTATGGATTAACTTATGAATTCGATTTCATTGTAAATAAAATGATCAATGTAACTGGTCAAATGATGTCAATGCAACTAGTTTGACATACAAATCTATTATAAATTATTTCATTATTTTTTTTAAATGATGCAGGATTTTCTTTTTTTTTGTTCTGAAAATATGCTTCTTTTAGTTCAATGGATATGTGCATCTTTCACAGATTTCCATCGACATCAGGTGATGTCTTAATGTGCTGGCTATAACAAAATCATAGTTAGTTTTGTTTGAAAAGGAAGTTTTACTAATTGTTGGAAGCAATTATTGACCTATAAATTTTCCAACTTCATTTCTCATTCTTGTCAATGTAACTGGTTTGACATACAAATCTACTATAAATTATAATATATATAGGGGAAAATTTTTTCTTTATTTTCATGATACAATTGAATTTTTCATTATTTATGAAAAATTCAATTTTATCATGAAGTTTCTCACCAAATGGTCGACAAAATATTCTCATTAAATATGGATCATACATATCTACCTATAAAAGTTATTGAGATGTTAGTGTTGGAAAAGCTTAAATATGATTTTTATTGTCATTAGTAGGTAATAATGATTTAAGATCAAAGTTTGTATTTGGATTATTTTTCTTAAAAGAACATGCATATATATACACTCTTTATATTGTATTATATTTTTGGGTAATTTTAGGTTGGCTGCAGTCCAGTTGAAGACGTTGCATTCTTTGCTGTTGATTCTTTGCGACAACTTTCAATGAAATTTTTAGAAAAAGGAGAATTTGCAAATTTTAGGTTCCAGAAAGATTTTCTAAGACCATTTGAACATGTTATGAAGAACAATAGGTAAGCATCAACACATTTTATAAGATTTTTTTATTATTAGTTCTTACAAATTTTAATTTGTTCGTCATACTTGCTATTTTTTTTTTTTTTAATATTCAGCTACTGTTTATTTTTTGTAGATTAACTAAATTGCTAAGGTTAGTCAAAAGCCAGTGAGAAAACTGGTCATATCCTACTTCGCTTATTTATAAGTGATGAGACAATACACACACACACTGGTGCTAGAGCCCATTTATTACTTAATGTGTTGTTTTTATTAAGAATGAGAAAAATGATATGAAAATATAAATGCTATAAATTTATTATTGGTTTCAGGTCTCCTACAATAAGAGATATGGTGGTTAGGTGCATAGCTCAGATGGTGAATTCTCAAGCATCAAAAATAAAATCTGGGTGGAAGAATATCTTTAGTGTTTTTCACTTAGCAGCTGCAGATGACGATGAAAGCATTGTAGAACTAGCTTTTCAGACAACGGGAAAAATTATAACTCAAATATTTGAAAGATATTTTCCTGCCCTAATTGATTCTTTCCAAGATTCAGTGAAGTGCCTCTCAGAATTTGCTTGCAATGCTAGTTTTCCTGACACTAGCATGGAAGCTATCCGACTCATCAGACGGTGTGCGAAATATTGTGCTGAACAGCCACAAGTAAGTTTTTTTTTTACATTATATATTTATATTTATTACATTCTTTGTTTTAATTATTTTTTGAACTTGCATTTGCTCTATATAATACTTGTCTCACAGATGATCATAATGTTGACTATAAGATAATTACTCTTAAGTTGTCAGCTTTTATATTTAACTAGAATTTGCCCAGAGGACGAAATTTGACGGTAATTCATTACATTTTTCAAGTTCAGCCTTGAACACTTAAACAACTTTTAGACATTTTAGTTTTTCTGTGGGTCATGGAAAATGGAGAAGAGATTAACTCCAGAGTGACGAATGAAAATCAGAGGGGTGTATTAAGTGAGAGAAATGACTGACATTTTTTTAATAAAAACAAAGATATTTATTTCACTTTAACAGTATTAAAACATTTCAAAACTAAAATTTGAAAACATTAACACCCTTGAAGATGGCAAATACCCCCCAAATAAATACTTTAAATCACAGTATTTCTACACAGAAAATACCTTTATGAAAAATACAAGCTTAATAAAAGGTCCTCTTAAACACTCAACCATTTGAAACATTCATGAGAACTTTATGGCACACTCATATCAGTGATACAGTCCAAACAGGTTTCTCGATTTGCGAATCAGCATTGCGTTGAAGCCCCAAACATCAGTCACAGTTGATAGGAGTGTCCTCGCAGGTGAACATCAGCACTGAGTTGGAAGGTGTTGTACTTCCCCAGAACTCTGGGAATTCGCACATTGAGATATTTCCACATCCAATAATAAGTCTGCCACCGGGACTAATCAAACAGAGACTATTTCTTAAATGGCGAGGCCATTACCTCAATTGTTTAACTTAGGACCACAAAACATTTACCAAGCATTACTTAAAACACAAGGACTTCCGCCAGTAGACTCTTTTGGCTTTGCTTCACCATCAACACTTCAAGATGCCTATCTTCTTATCGTTTTCGACCAGCTGGCAGCCCCCCCCCCCCCCCCCCCACACAACGGCTATGAAGGTTGGCTCACGCAGAGGAGAGGAATAAGTGAATCGCCACGAGAACACCGGCGTCTCTTTTATTCTTGTCGATTAATGCTGGGTCGTTTCACTTATCCGTTATGCTGCTCCTTTTCGCTTTTGGAAACATCAGCAGTGGGAGCGTCGTATTTGACGGTGGTTTCCGGATTCAGCTGGGTAGAAACCAACAACTCATCAGTTGCTGCACATGGTTTACTACGTGGGGGATTAATCATTTGACAGGAAAAATGTTAGGTATTTTGTAAAATATTTAGAATCACTCTGCCCGATTAAAGAAAATATAATACAAAAACCCGTTGAAGACCAGCACCACCCGAGGTAGGAATCATGCACAAACAATACTGTGTTCACGAATATTATTTTTTAAATCTATTCTATTATGCAGCAGTTTGTTTTGTTTAAATAATTCAATTAGCGACAGTCTCCTCAGCACAACTGATTGACGACTGAGTTAGATATTTAATTTAATGCATTTGTAATACACATTATACATAAATTTCATCTTTCTGCACTCCTTCTCCTGTAAAGAAAATATAAATAAAAATTTCCATGCCACCCTTATTATTATTGAATAAATGAGAAATACAAACGCTCACTTTCCATTTAATTGAGAGTTCAAATGCAAAGCAACAAAGTTAACTGTTATTTGAAGCAAAATAACACGTCACACCACACATCTCACTTTATATTACATTAGGCATTGTTAGCTTCAAATTGTATTTTACTTTGTTTGACAATGTGAGCAGAAAAGGAAATTTAAATGTTTCATTTACCCTTTATTTTTTTTTATGTATATAGATATTTCGGGAGCACAATATAGAAGATCAAAGTGTTCCAGAAGATGATAGAGTGTGGGTTCGAGGATGGTTTCCAATTCTGTTTGAATTATCTTATATTGTTAGCAGATGCAAATTAGATGTTCGCACAAGGTAGGATACGAAATGAATATTTGAAATTACATTCTTTTATTCTTAGTAGTGATTGTAATATTATGTAATTTTAAAACTTAATAATTGAAAGTAATGAACATATGTTAAGGCATTTTCAACAAATTCAAAAGGTTAAAAGTTAAGTAGGTAATGGATTAAATGCTCAAATTTTTGGTTTATGGATTAGTGCAAGTACTATTGCTATGACTTCATTTGTCATAAAATATGATATTTTATGGTGTAAATTACTGGGTATTTACTAACCCTAGAGAAATGATATGTAAAGTTATGAAAATGTTAAACAGTTAGGTAAAAGAACACATTAAAAAAGAAAAAGAAAAAAAATGCTTTTCTATTTTTACACTTACCAACGCACACAAATATTGGAGTGGATTAAAATCAAATTAATCATTTCTTAGTAATTTTAAAGTAAAGTTATACTTTGAACCAGGCTTAAAATTGGATGTTTATTTAAAAATGAACTACGTTACACTGACTGTTTATATATTTTTTCCCACTTGAAACAAAAAATGAAAAGCTCACCATTCATACACACAACACCTCACAATTATACAATTCTGAAATGGTTTCAGAACAGGGTTGGAAAAAAACCGGGTTTTTTTCAAAAAAACCCAAAAACCAGTTTTTTTTGGTTTAAACCGGGTTTTTTTGGTTTAAACCAGGTTTTTTGGTTTAAACTAATGCAGCACTTTTAAAGCTTAAAGAAATTATTTAAAAGATTAGTTATTGTGTGTTATTGTTCTATTTGTCACTATTTAAAATAAATAGTTAATGTTTCTTTAAAATATCAATTAATTTTAATTAATTTCTTGTCAATATAGTAAAAAGAATCAACTTTATGTAATACCAAGCCAAAAATTATGTATAACAATGATAGCTAATTTGTAATATTTTAAAAGTGAATGTTGATTAATGAAACTAGGAATAAATAAATGATTATTCATTATTAAACTTTAGTTTTAACTATAGGGATGTAACAAATAGTGATTTGGCCAAATACAGAATAGTAAAATTTCTAGAAAATCGTTGTAATAGAAAGAATTTGTCAAATTTAAAAGCATTCACAAAGTCAAACACCCATTCCACACATTAATCTGTTCTTGTTTGTTAATAATCTAAAACTATCTAAAATTAATGTATTTTCTGTATTGTTTTGAATGTAATAAAACTGAGAATTTCACCCACAAGTGGAATGGAAATGACAGGTTTTAATGTAAGCATTAGCATTACTGTACTAGTTATTTAATTCAAATTAAAGAAATACTATTGCTTAGTGAACTTTTACCTTGCTCAAAATAGTTTTATGAAAATACGTTAAAAGTTATAGAAGTTAATATTTTTATTTTATGGGGATTTTTTACATACGTGTTCTTAAAAGTTTTTTTTAAAAATTTTAAAGCATTGAACTGGTATATACTTTTATTTTCAAAAACACCAATATTTTATACTATCTTAATATTCATGATACATTCTAGGCTTTTCACACTCTCTTACCCGATATTCACAATAAATCAGTCTAACCAAACAAAGTCGGACTTCCACTTTGTTAAAAATGACATAATTAAAAGGCTAGCTGTTGGGAACAAATGTTAAGTATAAAATACAATATTATAACTTTAAAATCTGTTTTTGTTCAATCAAACCAAAAACAAAGGGTTTAAAAAGTAGTATTTTTTAAATAACTATATACTACTATATTTTTATAACTATTATTTTTATTTATTAAAACTATGTACTAATGCACGCTTTTACAATACCTATAATACAATTTTACATGTTTAAAATCTACTACTTTCTTTAAGTTTTACATTTCTACTGTAGCAGAACTATTCTACCAAACAAAAAGTCCATCAATATTTGGCCAGGCCGAATTTGACCTTAGCGAATATCTCGGCTTGGTGAAATGACTATTCGGCCAGGCCGAATATTCGTTACATCCCTAGTTTTAACTAGCATTTTAATATTCATTCAAGCTGGAATTATCGGGAACATAACATTTCTCCATGTGTTTCTTCATTCGCAAAACCTTGGCCTTCAATTTCTTTATTGCATACTTTGCAAACTGCTGTTGTACCTTTCCTCTTATCTGATTTTATTTCAATAAAATTAATCCAAATTTCATGTATTTTCCTGCCTGACCCAGACATTTTTATAATTTAATCTTTGTGAATTTAGCTATTTGCATGGGTGAAAGTAAGAGGATTTCAAAGGACAGAAGTTAAAATAAATTTCCGTAACTTCAAAAACATGCATTTTCTAGAAATTTTGTTTGCATTGCATATATAAATTAATTATCTCCCCAAACCCCCGATAATAGATTAATATTAGCAATAACAATATTTAATAATTAAGGTGGGAACTCAAGTTGAACATTTTAAAAATCAGTCCTCAATTATTTTAACAAATTACTAAATTTACTATAATTAGCAACATTATAACATATTAAGCTTTTAAATGAAAAAATCGGAAAAACATTTACAGCACATTTAAATCTGTATTAAAATACTTTAGTTCTAAGTATTCTGTCCTTTACCATCTAACAATTTACAAAAACAAAAAAGAGACGGAAATCCGTCAATAGACCGAATACTTTACCCATGGCTATTTGATTCAGAACATAGAATGGATGGAAATTGTTTGAAAATAATACTACATGTTCTTGTAGAATTGAGATGTTTCATGAGAGTAGAAGTTCATAAATAAAAAGGTTTTATTTAAAATACCAAAACTATTATAAAATATTCAAAAAAATAATGTGGTTTTTTTGAAAAAAACCATGTGGTTTTTTAAAAAAAACCATTTGGTTTAAACCTTGGTTTAAACCATGGTTTAAACCAAATGGTTTAAACCGTGCCAACCCTGTTCCAGAAGGAAAAATTTAAGCAGCTATGAATCAGTCACAGTGCTGCTTAAGCAATTTTCGCTACCTCTCTCCCTCTGCATGTTCAGAAAATTGTTTTCTATGCTGCAGTTTGTACTTATGGGGTTAGTTTGGAGATGTTTTGTGTATAAGTGAAGCAGAAATTGAGTTAACCTCCCCCCGCTGTCAAAGAAAAAACTATCCCCAGAAATATGGGTTCAAGTCATATTCAGAGTCAGATGGTGTTCAGGATTATAGGGTATTGTTCCAGAGAAATATTTTGTGTTTCATATAATAATGACTTTCTGATTCAATTCTAATGAACATTTTCTGTTTTTTTTTTTTTGCAAGAAACTTTCTATTGCTGTTAATAATTTTTAAACTAATCATTTATATTATTATTATAGTGCTGACTCCAGGATGAAAGGGCCACCAGGGGGAACTCTGAAAAGGGCACTATGTTTTCTTCAAAAAGGGCACTCTTGAGTCATGCTTAAAAAAAAAAAATTAACATCCCCCCCCCCCCCCGCAAAAAAATTAAGCATTGAAAAAGCTTCAAGTTTAGCAAGGTTGCAAACCTTGCATGTGTATCTCAAAATATAGGTTTTCATTTTGAAAAATATATAGGAATATATGTGTCATTTACGCACGTTTTTATAAGTATTCTGTTTCAAAATTATGAACTACTCAACAAAGAAAACTTTAGGTCTTGGTGACATTTCTCCATGACCAGGTTTGGGAGAGATGTACCAAAGTTCCAACAAATCGCGACCCCCACAAAAGTGCTCTCAATGTGGCCCGCACAAGTCTCAAGGCTGGCTCTGATTGTTATTGACAAGTATTTCAGGTGACAGTGACCTAGGATTTCAAACTTGGTGCCATTTTAAACCTCAGTCATAGAGCTTTCAATTTTTTCCTCAATCATTTTGTTTCTAATTCAAACATTTTTTTTCTTTTTAGAGGAGGGGTGTGGTGGGAACTTTGGAGAAAATAGCTTTTTATTTTGGCTCAATATATTTTGTCTTTTTTACCATTAAGAAAGAAATTATATCAGGTGATAAAAAAATGCCGCACAATTATATGCAAGAAAACACTAAAATTAATTAAGATAATTTTTCACAGGGCAAATGGGAGCAACAATGCTGGTGCAATGTTTACTTCTTTTATTCTTCTATGGGAAAATGTTATGAGAGGAAAATAGTGTGCAAATTGTGCTTGTATTTAACATCTTATTTAATTTAACTTTTCTTTTTAATAGAGCCATAATTTTCTGTTTAAACAGTTTTTTCAGGTGTGGGGGGGGGGGGGGAAAGAGTCAAAAGTCTTGGAGAGGAATAACTGTATTTAGGCCCAATAAGTGTTTTGCTGTTCACTGTTTAAGACATAATAAGAAATATTGTAAACCTAAAGCAGATGCTAAAAGATTGCTGCCCGATTTTACGTAGTTCGCTAATTAGCATATGACCGTTTTCAGCATGCAAACGAAGAAATACATGAGATAAAAATACTATTTTTAGCACGTATAAACTGATTAATATGTAGATATTAAAATATTTGAATTGAAAAGAAAAGAAATGCTTATTTGGCTTTGAAAATAGTATTTAACTGTTTTGTTTTATGTATAGATTTTGTGAAATGACGCCAATGACTTTTACTGTTTTATTTCATTTTTTTTTCCAGTGGTGAGGCTAAATGCTAAAGCCAGAACAATTACACATCATGGAACCCCAAATTCGTAATCCCAAAATTTGGAACATTTTCAAAAAAAAAATCTTGATTTCAACGAAAAATCGGGAAGCCTTTTTTACTGGTTTCTTCTTTTGGAAATTAAACATTTTAAAAATAAGAAAAAAAAAATTATAATGAACGTGTTTAAAATAAAAATGTAGTTTTCATGATCGCGTCCGAAAAAGTTTTCATATTATAGATCGCAATTTCTGAAAAAGGGTTCGCTTCCGCGATTAATAGTTCTTATTAATTATTGCTTTAATTCTAAGTTAATATCATTAAATTTTGCTTCTTTCTCTTTTTTGTGCTTTTATTATATTTATTATTATTGTTTTTTAGACTGGGCGCTAAATTTTACTTGATACAGAAAATTCGTAAAATTGAAATTCGGGCTTTCTTTTATTTTCCCAATAAGCTGATCTTTTATAATTAAAAGTCTTTAGTAAACGGCTAGAGAATTTAAAATCATGTCAGAATTAGATGGTATTCTTTTCTTGTATTGTTTAATTAAGAGGTTTAAAAAAAAAAACGGGAAAAACCTGCATTTCTCGATGTTTTGCCGCGAACGTAAGTCGAAATTTACTTCGTTTTCTGTGCTAAATTTCTCGACTTATAAGAGAATATACTGTATTAAAAAATGCTATTAATGAATGAAATGCTAATGGCCAAATCTAATGAGTTCTGGTGCTATTTACAAAATTTTTTGAATCAGGACCCAAAATCCGGAGAGTTTGCCGCTTTTGTTCGATTTTTTTTTTTGAAAAATCGGGAGTTTCCGAATTGCCGCACATCATCGGCAGGTAGCGCGTTGCAAGTTGCCCATCCTAACTGAAAATAGCATAATTTAAGTTGCAGACATTCATATTTGTTTGAGGCTAAAAACTTTAAAATAAAAAAGGCACGTGATGCGTCCCTCTACTACCCCCAGTTATTCCAAGAAGCTAAAGGGGAGAAGACAATGCATACTGCTCTGGAGTTCCGAGAAAATTATTTCGGACAAATAAAGGTGGGGGGCAGGATGCCTGTATTGAAGTTTTCCTAATGCACTTCCTGCTTTGAAGGCCGTTCGGCCGATGTTGGCATGGTCTGAATAGACCTCAGGGAGAATAGAAAAGGGAAGAAAGAGGCCGCTGGGCGCAAAAAAGATTTAAAAGGGCCGCCGGGTGCAGCGCCCTGTCAAAATTGCTTAGAGTCAGCACTATATTAAATATTTTATTTTGAATGTATGTTGTTCTAGTTTTGAAAAGTTGTCCCTTATTTTGTTGCATATTTTCTGAAGAGATCAACTGGTTTTCTATTCAATGTCTTGTGAATAACCTTATTCTAAAATACAATCGACTCTAGTTATAAAGTACCTTGGATGTAACGTACTACCACTTATAATGTACTCAGATGCTTGGTCCCGAATGAAGTTCTGTACAATATAATGCTTCACAAGTTTGGATATGAGACTATGCAAAAGTCTTATTCTGGTTATAACATACTTTTTAGAGTCGAAGAAAAAACACGAAATTTGTCAGTCAACCTTGCGTTACTGCTTTACAGACTTTTTGAAGGTTTGATTCATACATTACTGAGGAAAATGATCTTACGACATCCAAAATACCATCAGTTAAGAATCTCTGGTTCAATTAATAAAGACGCTAGTGGACGTGATGAAGATGTATATGAGAGCATTGAGAGCTGTAAAAAGATTATCCCAGTTCATTGAATTTCTTGCATTCAGATTCTGCGAAGTTGCATATAAGTATTGAAAATGTAATTTTTACTGTGTCATCTAATCAAAGAATACAACAAAATAAATAAATAAATATTCTTCTGTAGAAATACGTGGAAGTATTGTAAGATGGTTTTATTTTTCTTTTTTCCTGTTTTAGTTTGAGAAACTCATTAATTAAATTTATATTTAAAATCAGTGTCATTGTGTATGCTATTTTGCACTTTTTCTTGTATGTGATGCATTGAATTTAGTTGAAATTTCTTACAACATACCATATTTTGCAGCCCCTTAACAGTAAGTTATAACCAGAGTTGATTGTAAAATAAGTTGAGAAAAAAGTATATATATACTGTATTAAAAGCTGGTTCAAGGTAGAGTTCAAAATTAAGTGGTTATTTTAAAAGTAAAATGCAGTTTTATGAAAGACAAACAGTAAACAGTATCTAGTTCTGCAGTTATTTCATATAGCTGTATAACTTATTTAAATTAGATATTAATTTTAGTGTAACTTTTTTTTCTTTATGCTTCTAGAGCACTTACTGTAATGTTTGAAATTGTCAAGACTTATGGGTCACTTTTTAAGTCCCATTGGTGGGAAGATCTGTTTAAAATCATTTTTAGGATATTTGATAATATGAAACTCCCCGAAAAGAAAACTGAGGTAAGTTTTATTCAATGTATTTGAATTAAATTCCTTTCTTCAATTATGGAATTTGTTAAAGTTTCTGCTGTGTTGATATTGTTTAAACTGTTTACATATGTACCTAACTAATATAGATGGTGCATATTTTACTTTATGTAATGTGTCTGTTTTATTCTCTTAATGTTTCAGAAAGCAGAATGGATGACAACAACTTGTAATCATGCTCTTTACTCGGTTGTTGATGTATTTTCTCAGTATTATGATGTTTTGGGAGTAATTATGCTTGATAACTTATACAAGCAGCTTCAGTGGTGTGTGCAACAAGGTTAATAATTCATTTTATTTCTTAAATTATCTGCTAAAATTATTTATTAAGCATAGTGCATTATTCTCTTGTATTAAATTATCTTTTTGTATTCTTTTTTTTGCAGACAATGAACAGCTTGCAAGATCAGGTACCAACTGCTTAGAAAATCTAGTCATTTCAAATGGTGCCAAGTTCAGCAAAGAAAGATGGAATCGTACTTGTGACTGCATGCTAGAAATATTTCACTCTACATTACCTACTGCGTAAGTTTGTTTACCTTCTTCATGTTACTTGAAAAAGAAGCAAATTCAATTAAGAAGATATTTAAGAGCCTTTTTTCCCCTTTTCTTTAACTGAATAAAGTGAATGGGATTGTGGTAATTGATACCTTCAATTTTCCTAAAATTTTCAGAATATGTTAATGGGAAAAAGTGAAGCCTGTCCCAGTGACGTATTCGAGGAGGGGCGCAGGGGGACGGCATCACCCTACCTTTTTATTTTAAGAAAGGCGTCCCCTACTAATTTAATTTTAACACAAGCGTCCCCCCATTTTTTTTATTTCAATGTCTTAATTCATGTATGTAGGCGTCCCGTCCCTCCCAAAATTTTTTTACCGGACTGCACCATTGATCTGCCTCCAATTAAATCAGACTTGGTTGTTCTTGAAGAGCTCCTAAATTCAAGCTCCAAAACGTGTGTTGTAAATCATATGTTCCTTGTTCTTCTAAAGCCATGAATGACCCATGACATTTAAAAAATATGTATAGATATGACTTCAAACTAAATATATATTAGATTAAATAATTTGGTGAGTCACTTAAAACTTTGAAGGCAAAGATCATTCAGCATTGTCATTTGTACTCAATTGCCCTTTATGTACCTGGATATTTGCTAAAGGGCTATTCTCCAAAAATGTAAGAACCATGACCCTTCAAAACATTTTCCTTATTTCATGCAATTAATTCCCTCCACCTGAAAGGAACAAAAAAGAATTAAAATATGATTTGTTTTTTGTATAAATAAATTGATCTCAAAATAAAAATAAAAAATATTTTTGTATAAAAAATTTGCATCTGCAGATATCATGTATTGTATCCGTAACTTGTATTATGTTGAGTATTTAAAAAAAACTCTTAACGTTTTGGTTTGAAATTATTATTTATTATTAGTAGTAATATTTTTATGGTAGTACTCTTTTTCTTTTACATAATGACAATTCTTGAAACACATTTTTCAAAAATCCAGTGCAATTTGAGAATATATGCTTCCTCCTCCCCTCCCCCACCCCCCCAAAAAAGGAAGAAAAATGTATAAAGACTTTTAACTCTGCATGAAATAGAATTTTTCCTTTTTTAAAAATTGTTTCTATCATTATTAGATTCCTCATGCTAAATGTTATTTTTATTTGATGGTATTGTCTTTCAGTATAAAACCTTGGTTACCACTCTGGCCCAGGAGTGGCGGATTTTCAGCTCTCAAATATTTGTTCATATATATCAACTTTTTCCTATAGATTATTAAATATTTGTCAATATATTTTTTCATCAATATATTGTTTCCCTATATGTTAAGTTTTTGTTATTCATTAGATAAGATGCTTTGTTATATTTCTCACTATAGGGGTTATCAGGAATGTTATTTTTACATTATGGCCGATTTAATTAAACATGTTCTATATATGCATTTTTGAAGTTTTAGAAAGTACTGAACCTTCAAAAGGATCCTTATTAACATTCTTTTGCATGATGGATGTAAAATTTTAACATTAAATGAAAGTAATGAGAAAATGAAATACAGGAATAGTTCTGATTTGGTTAATGATTCTTCCTCAACTCCTTATTTTTCACAGGTCTGGCATAAGTTCCTTTAATTTGTTGTTCTGGTTTTCTTGTTAGTTTTCCTTTTTTGTGTCAATTTTTTTCTCTCTCCCCCCCTCCCCCTCTTTTGCATGTGTACTTTGTTTTGCTTTTTGTTTTGGTATTTTCTGTACTTATTTTATTTCCATTTTATTCTTTGTATTTTATATAGTAATTTTTTTGCAATTTTCATGTATTTTCACATTTTTATGCACGCTGTTGTCCTTTTTGCTTTGTTTTTATTGATATTCCTTTTTACTTTCTGTACTTCCAACTGCATTCGTTTGTTTTTCTCTTATTGGTGCCTTTCCTACTACTTCTACTTCCACTTCACACTGCCTTTATTCTCATTGGTTTATAGTTAATTCTTAGGATATATAAGCTTTGTTTTTGTTGTTCTGTCTGCTTCATTTGGATGTTTTGCATCTAGAAGCTCCCTGTCGCATTGAAAAAGGGATTCCAAGCAATCCCGAAACATATGTCTGCGTTTTAATGCTCATTTGCGCTTTAATTTAACGTGAAATTTTATTTCTATTACTTTGCACAAAGTTTAATCATTACTATCATTTGTTGCCACATGGGAGCCAACTTTTCGATATATTGCAGAAATCTGACAAAAATTGAGATTCCAAATCCAGTGTCAGCTTGGTGACATTGGTGATACTTGGCAAGTTTCCCTTAAAACTCCATGTTAAGCTATTTGCAAGATTGCTGAAGAATTTCTCTGTAAAATGCTGTCCTTCATCAGTTTGCTTTAACTCGAACTTGTAGGTGTTTAAAATGTTTTTCTTTTGACTTTAAGGCACTTTTATATTGTATTTTTGTACCTTTTGCACATTTCTTTTAGTTATTGTTATTGCAATTAAATTTCAGCATAAAAGCATTAAATTCTTTTAATTTTCCTCCTTCAAAATTTTATTTAATCTCTTATTTATTTTTATAAAACAGTCTTTTGACTTGGAAACCTGCAAAATATGAAAGGGATAAAGTTCCTGTCAGCATACCTAAGGTGGAAAATAATTCAAAGGTGAGTTTATATATGAAATATTGAAAGGTAGGCATTAGAGAATCCAAAACCTCTCGTATTACGATCAGGTTGGTTATGCATTGTGCGTCACCATCAGCTGCTATTGGTCCTGTGATTCCACATGTCACAAAAACACGATAAAAGCGTCTCCAAAATAGGACACGCAGAAAGTTAGAATCAATGAATGAACTGCGGAGTAATATAGCGTGAAAAGAGTAATGTAGCTCCTCTGTTGGAGTGCACCATATCCTTTTTCTACATAGCGAAGAAGCGAAACCGATAGAAATCCAATGATGCATATTGGCACAGTATGGGGCTGCATGTTTATCACAGAATCAGAGTGTACAAATGGCATAAGAAATTCAGCAGCGGCACACAAAGTTTTCGCTCACATGCTGAGGCCAGGCCAATCACATCGTGTTGTGACAGCTGAAGCGATTGCAACGCAGAGGAGGTGATTCTTCATTATAGATGGGTCAACATTGATTATATTACAATGTAATTACAGGTCCGTCAGGAAATGGATCACTCCATGCTGCTCTTATTTGGTACACTCCAACAGAGAGGCTGCCATATTGGAAACTCCCATATTGCACTGCTGGGTCATGTGATCACAAAATAAAATGTCAATGGATGGAGGGGAGAGTCCACATGTGTGCGTACCAGGTCTGATTGTAATAAGAGAAGTTTTAGATTTTCTATATAAGATTTTACGCGTTTTCATTTGACTCTCCCTCATATAATGTACATACCATGTAAATATTTCTGTAAAGAAATTTAAAAATCAATAAGCCCTAATGATTCACTGAGCTGATTTTTGAATATTTTACATATAAGACGGCTACCACTCAAAACTGTAAGGTTTTTCAGTAGAGCCATTAGAAAATTTCAATTATATCTTTAAAATTTTTTTTAATTTTAACTTGCAAGTTGAATAGCATGTTGGTTTTTTATAATTTTATATAGGTGTTATAAATTTTGAACATCTGTTAAATGTTGTGCAATTATTTTTTCTGTTCTAATTATTGCTGGAATCATCTCAAAGAAATTAAAAAGTAATGAAACTAAAGATGTTCCATCAGCAGGGGTGCTTTTGTGTCGGAAGGCAGCACTAGTACTGCTTTTCTGTGAATTTTTTTTAATAAACTTTGTGTTAATTTAACTATTCTCCTTCTTTTTTATTTTCACAGTAAGGTTTTCTCAATTGCTTTCTTATAAATACCACATGTTCAACAATAACATGTAAGCACTAAAAGAAAGAGTAACATGTTTACGCTTCAACATAGCTGTGAAAAAAGTACCTGGTCTAAATTTATAATGACATTCAGCTAGGCAGTGATTAAGATTAATAGAGGATAAGTTACTGAATCTGTGGGGAAAATTTTTGTCAAATTTTGGTTTTTAAGGCTTGTAATTGTTTAATAGAGGTGGCTGCTTTTAGAGGAGTCTTTGTAATATAAAACCTTGCAAGGTTAAAATTTTGGCTAACTCAAACAGTCCAAAAATTTAAGATGAAAAAAAAGGAGGAGGGGAGGGTTCTAAAATTAAAATGAAAAAAAAAAAAAAATCAACAAAAAATGTTCTTTTTTAATTGTAAATGTTTATATGTATACACAGTAGAGTATCGAAAACCCGAATCCCAGAAGGCCAAGGTTCTGCTCTAAAGGTCAAGTCCTCAAAAATTTCGTTTTCCCCCCTCACCCGAAAGAATGCCGTATTTTTCTTCCTTTAGCAAATTTGCCATTTTGAGTTACCCACTAGCCTTTATTCTCCTATCAGTTAATCAAAGGCATTTAGCAGGTGGCTAAGGGTTGGTTTGAAAGGGACTTGTAAACTTATTCTACAAGACTTTTCAGTTCCCTGTGGTGTTTTCTGGCTAGCCAGTCTTGTGACCAATTCAACATGAACTCCATTGTAAGTACACAGCTGCTCTGTAACTTACTCCGAATGAGCTTTTTCCACTTTCCGTCTTATCCTTTTCTGTTTGGAGAGGCAGCACTGTTGAAAGTGGTCAGTGCAGTCCAAATTGCTATAGCTGCCTGTAATAAAAATGAATTGTACAAATAAGAGAAAATTCATCTGTATGATAACTAAGAAGCTAAAATAAGATTAGTTGTATGTGAAACAATGAAAAATGTTGCTATTGATTTGGGTGTTGGCGAGTTTACACTTGGGGATTGGCTTCAAAATTGGGGAAAATTGACACAGAAGTGCAATGAGACGCCAGTAGAAAGGAGAAAATCAGTGAGAACATCTGACTATGAAAAAACTAGTAAGGCTTATTCCTTTGGTGTACTCAACAGCCCAGCAAAGTAAGTGGTCCTATCCTTCAGGAAAAAGCTGTATTTTTCAGAGATAAGTTAAAGAAGGAGAAGAAGACTTCATGGCAAGTGTTGGTTGGTTAGACAGATGGGGAAAAACGTTATGGTGGGCAACTAAATATTTGCGCCAAAAAACTTTCGGCAGTGTAGCCATTTCAAAACCAAATTGAAGATATTATATTGACTGAGAAACTCATTCCTGATCAGTTATATAACTGTGACAAAACTGGTTCAAATTTTAAAATGTTGCTCTCAAAATCCCTTTCAAAAGATGAAAAGTCCGCTCCAGGTCACAAAAAGAAGGAAGGAGCAAGTAATGATTTTAGCATAGGTATGGAAGTATGATTGGAAAGTCTGCGAGAGCTTAGAACATTAAAAAACAACAAAGAAGCTCTTCCAGTAAATCATACAGATCAGACAAATGCCAGGATGAACAGAGAAATTTTTTAAAAAATGGTTTGAACATTTTATTCCAGAAAAAAAAAATTGAGACTATGGTGTTAACCGTGCAACGTTGAAAATTAATTGAGTTAAAATTTATTCGCGGCACAAATTTGTGTTGTTACACCCCCCAGTTGGAATTAAGATTTCAATTATTTAATGTTTTTTTTTTTTTTAGAATTTAGTTTCCCAGAAAATTTTAATTAGGCCGAAATAGTGGTAGTACATAATAATGATTTTGATCGCGAAGTGCCACAATAATTCCCCAGATCAACGACTACCTTGAATGCGTTTACAGATTTGCATGAACAGAAAAAAATTCGACTTACCCATTAGTTGCAGGTGTGTATATCGTTGTAAAAAAAATACGTAACAACAATTTTACAGAAAAAATAGCAAGGAATTTATTTTGGAGGGTCACATATTATAAAAAAAACTATTAGGTGATCACCAAAAAGATAAAAATATTTTACTGTGGTTCAAAAACAGAATGCATTAATTACTCATTATAAAAAAATGAACATAGGGATAATTTTGTACATCTTGACCTGGCGTACAGTTGCCATTATTGAAAGGTGGTGAATAAAAAGCGGATGTTCAGATGATGAAACTTTTTAAAAAAAGGCTTGGAAGCCGAACGAAGGTGAAAAACTCCTCGCAATCATCGCTGGTTAGGATCCTCAGGGATACTTTGTAGCATGCGAATGAGACTGATGTTTCAGCTCTGTTTTAACAACCACAAGCCGCTCGGCTCGGATATCATAATGATGCGACTTCACCCAGGATTGGGAGTCGCTAGGCGGAAAAAGGTTGGGGCATCGATGAAGGAGTCGTTAATTCGAGAGATTGGAGAAAATTTTAAATAAATTTAAAATATGACGACTTGGCAACAGCTACGCGCCAGCATCCATCCATGTCTCCAACAGTATCGCTCGCGTTACAGGAGCGCACAGGGCCGATGACTCTATGGCACGGATCTCACAGCGATTCTCTCTCGTTTTTCGTCACTTTCTCCTCACGCAATTTCTCCGATGGCAACGGCGCACGTCACATGCGCCAATGAGAGCGCAGGAGGAATTTCGGCGGGAACCAATCAAGCGTGACTCGCGAATTCTGAATCGAAACCGAAGATAGGCATCGCTATGACGCATCAAAAACAACCTGATAAGATCTTCCAGACAGGATGTTCGAAGATGGACGACACTTTCGTTGAAAACAAGATGGCTATTTGGTAAAAAAAATGGTTATTTGGAAAAAGGAATGAAAAAGATTTATATTAAAAAAAGTTTAGCATGGTAAAAGAATTTACGAATCGGTAATTAAAACAAGCGAAGTTTTGATGTAAATGAATTTAGTGCCAAAAAAATACCGATTTCGTGAAAAATAAAATAATTTGGAATAAATTAATTGAAAGGAAGCATTACATAAAAAATAGAAATTAGAAAAATAAAAATAAATTAATTAATAATGAAAAAAAAATATTTTAAATAGAAAAAAATGTGATGCAATATCACAGAGACAAGAAAATTTACTTTGCAAAGCAATTTTGTTTTTGGACAATGCTCCATCTCATCCAGAAGAAGATAAACTATAGTGCGGTGAAATCCATGCTGTATTTTTTCTCCCAACATTACAAGTTTAATGCAACCACTGGATCATGATATACTGGAGAATTTAAAGAAGCAATATCGATGACATTTGTTGGAAAGTTTTGAAAAGTGTAAACATGAAAGGCATTGTTTATTGGATTGCAGATTCTTGGAATGAAATAATCCAACATCAGTGAACAAATCATTGCTGAAATTTTTACATAAATTAGTGACATCCGTGGAGAAGTTTAATGATGAAGATAGAGAAAACACTATTTTTGGAAGATTTAGTAAAGGAATTACTTGGCTGTGAAAATTCTAATGCATTTGACATTAAAGAATGGCTCATCAATGATAAGATGTTGGAAATAACTGACTTAACAATTGTAGGGGCTTCTGTAAATATATATATCCCTTGAGATTTAGTGCAAAGAAAAAGATTATACATTTGAACATTTTCTGTGAATGGAATAACATAATATGTGTGTTTAATTATAAGGAGAAATTGAATGATGTGAATTAGAATAATGGAACAATATTTGCCTCTAGATCTATACTCAAATATGATACTATGTGTTACCTTTATATAAAAACTTTCGGAATAATTCACAATATCTAAACTTCCATTGATTGTTGCAGGTCTGGTTCCAGATAGAATAAATTTTGGGGACTTGATTGTGCATTAAATTTTATAGAATGAACTTGTTTGTTACCTTGGCTTCATTTTCTTTTCTTTTTTCCTTTTTATTAATGGCATTAATGCAAAATTTCTGTTGTTCATGAATTAATTTTCTTAAAGATTTCTCTCAAAGTGTTTTAATAAATAAGTAAATTAACTGATGTTTTTTTTTTGCAGATGAATGATAATAAAACAGAAATTGCCAATATTCCGGATAAAGTAAGACAAGGAAGTGTTTCTGCTCCAGAGAACATTGAAAGGCAGAATAGCATAGGATCCGAAAAACTGGAAGATGAGAGAACTCAAGTTCCGGAAAAAATATCACGGACACCTGAAGACATGGATAGGCAGAATTCAGTCACAAGTCTAACAAAAAATGATATTCCGTCCTCTACTATACCGTCAGCAACCAGTAAGTATTCCTTTGAGTTTTGTAGCTGCTTTTGTAATGAAATTAGTTCTTTAAATACACTGACATGATTTTAAATGAAATATTCAAATTGTTTCAAAAAAAAAATTCAAGGGCACTCTCATGAGTTTTTAGAAAGATTTCTGTATGTCTTTGTCAATTTTTCAATATTCTTATTCTCCTTTTAATCTCCCTCAGCCCTTACTTGTTAGGGTGTAGCAATAGATTTGTCCCCCATCCAGGTGTATATGGCTTCTATTTACTGACTGTGGTAGAGAATTGTATTTCTTTGAGTATTTTTGCTTTATTATGCTGCTGCTCCAGGATGAAAGGGCCGCCAGGGGGAACTCTGAAAAGGGCACTATGTTTTCTTCAAAAAGGGCACCCTTGAGTTGTGCTTAAAAAATATTTTTTACCACCGCCCCCCCCCCCCCCCCCCCGGGGTGTCGTTGGGTACTCAGAGAACTGGGTCCCAAGGACCCACAATTTAAAAAAAAGTGAGTCCCATCTTGAAGATTTTGGGTCCCCAAAGCATTTTTTCCTAGCATTTTTGTATGTTGCTATTGCTTCAGTTTGTAAAAGTACAGTAACTATAATGCATCAAAAAAGAGATATTCCTTAATATAGCCCTAAAAACAACCTTTCTCTTTTATAAAAGCAGGTACCAAAATTCTATATTATGTACTAACTATATAACTACTAGATGGAATAAACAAAATTCGAAATCAATAGAATGAAAACAGACTCCAAGAGTTCACATATTTAATAAAGACGTGTACTAAATGAAGCAATGTTTTGAAATGAATTTTAGATAATATTATCCTGGAAATGCACTATCAACTCATGGTGATAAATAAATGTCCTGATTTAAGGTGATTGTCGCTCTAATAAAGTAGCCAGGCACTGACGTAGATAAGGGGTGTTTTATCCCCAACCCCCCCCTGAAATGGTGCAGATTGTCTAGAATTTGACCGATTTTTTCTTGTAAAACCATGAAATGAGCTCATTTCTCTGAAGAAGCCCATTCTGAAATGGTGAAGATTGTCTACAATTTGACCAATTTCTCTTGTAAAACAATGAAATCAGCTCACTTCTGAAGAAGCCTCCTTGAAATGGTGAAGATTGTCTAGAATTTGGCTATTTTTCCTGTAAAACAATGAAGTTAGCTCACTTCTCCCGAAGAGCCCTCCCTCCCCAAAATCTGGGTCTAGCTACGCTACTTCAGCAAGGTGTGCATAAACACCAATTTTTCTTTTCAGACTTCTTCAAATGTAACGTTAATTTTTATCAGTTTCATTCTTTGTTTGAATCCCTTTTGAACGACTGGACTGTATATATTGCAAAAACTTAAAATTATTGAAACCAAATAAAATTAAACCTGTAATTGAGCATTCATTTTTTTTACTTTTTAAAGCTCTTGCACTCTTAACGATCACACAATTTTTTTTAAATACCTTGTGATTAAATTTTAATCAAAATAAATGTGAATTTCATTTACAGTGTGGGGCCGCAAATTCAGAATCCCGAAATCCAAAAGCCCCAAAACCTGGAACGTTTTCAAAAAAAAAAAAAAACAGCTTTTGCATTTTGAAGAAAAACTGGAAATATTTTGCACCGTTTTTTTCTTGGAAATAGGTATTTTAAAAAGGAAGGAAAATAAAATGTGATGAACATGTTCAAGATCGGAAATGAGCAGTTTTCAAAAAAGTTATTTCACGATTTTCTGAAAAGGTTTTTGCGATTGTTTCTCGGATTTTTACAATAGTCTGATCTTTTACTGTAATTAAGTGGCTAGAGCATATAAAATCACATCAGAATTTGACGGAATTCTTTTCTTTTAATATTTAATTAAAGGGGTTGAAATAATATCAGGAAAAGTCTAGATTTTCCGATGTTTCGCCTCAAATGTAAGCCGACTCCTAAAAAAGCTTCGTTTTTCGTGCTAAATTTCGCGACTTTTCGGCTAGTATATACGGTAAAAAAAAAATGCTATAAATGAGCAAAATGCTATTAAAAACTTTCAGAGCAAATTATACAGGCTCTGATGCTAATTATAAAATTTTTTGAATGTGGACCCAAAATCCAGAAAATTCCGAAATACGGAAAAATCGCGGACCCGAGCGTTCCAGTTTTGAGGTCCCATACAGTATTTGCCTTCTAACAAAGCTTACTAAGCATAAAAAATGAAAATCTTCCAACTTCCAGAGCAGATGCAAAAAGATTGCATTTTCCAAAATGCGATTGCAATAAAAACTGGCAAATAAACGAATTTCTCTGAATAAAATAATTCTAGAATTGCACTTAAAACATTTCTTCGGTTATCTGAAGCAATAATTGTCAACATGATCGTACCAAATTTGGAAAACGTTTAGAAATTTTTTTCCCCCAAGTACCTGAATTTAGTGTATAACTGGAGCACAATCACTTCCAATACTGTTTTAAAACTATTAAAGAGCATGCGTAGAACACTCGCGGATGTTCGAGAGTCGGCGACTGACACGTGCCTGTCGTAATGAAAGGGGTGAGGGAGGGGCTTTGAAAAGAAAAGAGGAGATATAACATGTTGTAATGTAAGAGGCAACCAGAGTGAGATTTTACCCTGGGGACAAAGATTGAGCCCCCTGTGAGGAATATGTTCCATTGGGCCGATTGTGTATAGTGGGAATGAATGGAAGAAAAATACTGATAAGGAAGGTTGTTAAGCCGCGTACAGACTAGAGCACTAATGGGCGAATGAGCATTTTCGGAGTCATTAACGACTAGTGTGGACGGCGTCCGAACGGGAGCCCCCTATTGTGGCTCGAAGGTCCCCCATGCTCGCTCGGAGAGCGGTTTTTGGACGAACCCTTTGTGCTAGTTTGGACGGTTTTGAACGCATTCCGGCGAACAGTGCAAAGATGGAAGACTAGAATCAAGCCGACATTTTTGGCCTCATTGAGGAATACAGAGAGTTCCAAATACTTTGAAACCCTTAGGATTCTAATTACTTCAACCAATGCAAAAAAGAGGATGCATGGAGTGAAATATCTAAGCAATTCAATAGTAGCAAAGAAAATTGTAAAAAAAAAGTTGGAAAGTCATTGCAATTTTAAAATTAAAGTCTTGCCCCAAGTTTCACCCCAAAGTGAAACTGAAAGATATTTGTTGATTAAATTCTAATTTGGGTTTCATATCTATCACACTTTATCCCATAAATAAAAGCATTATATACATGTAGCGTAACTGTTGCCTTTGTACTTTGAAATAGAAGAGAAAAGTAATAACAAACTATTAAATACAGTAGTATTAAAGCATTGGAAGTTAAAATAATTAAACAACGTACGTTTTAAATGTTAACGAATTGCAGACGATAATTAATAAATACAAAACATTAGGTAAGTATAAAACGAAAGATACAACAATTTAAACTGAAGCTTTTAGTTTAAAAGCATATTTTGAGCTTAAAATATTGTGATACGTTTTTATCTTCAAAAACCTTAATTTTTATTAGTTATTCATAGGTAATGGAATGACACAAATGGATGTCCTTCTGTTACTATGCGATTTCAATAACTTTAATTCCATAATCAAAAAATTTATTTTCATGCAAAATGTTGAAAATAACTAGAAAAATGCTTTGTAATAAAATGCAACTTAATGCAACTTTTTACTGGCATTAGTTAGCGGATTAATTTTTGCATTATTATTGTTATTAAACATAGTTTCAGTTGCAAGCCACGTCCTTACCATGAAAGGGCTGAGTTTGAAATGTAATTTTAAATTGAAATTTTGATTAATTTTATGTATTATTTAAAATTCATTGAAGTTCATAGTTTGAACTTGATTTTTTAATTCGAAATGTACGCGCAAGAAATAAGTGTTTCCTAGTGACCCAACATGGCAGGCGGTTTGCACGGAAGAAGCAAATATGACTAACTCAAACCCCTTAATAGATCCGCGATAGAAGTGCTTCCCCGGGACTCCAAACCCCCATCATCAACCCCCCACTGAGCTAATCTTGCTCGTTCGCCCATTTGTGCTCTAGTCTGTATGCAGCTTACGGGAGCTTGTTCTCAGTGGATAATGGACTTTTCAGGGAATAGTACATTCAGGAATTAGTAATCCTTTTCAGGTAAAATAAACTTCCATTCTACTCTGGTTTTACTTTTAAGAAACTTGAAAGAAAGTAATGAAAGGAAATTAGCGCGTCCTTTAGGACGCGTGAGGTTTCAAATATCGGGTCCTTTTCGCGTATCACGCGTCTTTTACGCGCTATAGCGCGTCAGCAACACCCCTGAGCCCCCCCCCCCCCCGCAAAAAAATTTAAGCATTCAAAAAGTTTCAAGTTTAGCAAGGTTGCAAACTTTGCATGTGTATCTCAAAAGATAGGCTTTCATTTTGAAAAATATATAGGTATATAATGTATCATTTACGCACGTTTTCATAAGTATTCTGCAGCAAAATTATGAACTACTCAACAAAGAAAATTTTAGGTCTTGGCAACATTTCTCCCCAACTCCGGGTTTGGGAGAGGTGTACCAAAGTTCCAACAAATCGCGACCCCCACAAAAGTGCTCTCAATGTTTCCTGCACAAGTCTCAAGGCTGGCTCTGATTATTATTGACAAGAATTTCAGGTGACAGTGACCTAGGATTTCAAACTTGGTGCCATTTTAAACCTCAGTCATAGAGCTTTCAAATTTTTCCTTAATCATTTTGTTTCTGATTCAAACATTTTTTTTTCTTTTTAGAGGAGGGGTGCGATGGGAACTTTGGAGAAAATAGCTTTTTATTTTGGCTCAATATATTTAGTCCTTTTTACCATTAAGAAAAAATTATATCAGGTAATAAAAAAATGCCGCACAATTATATGCAAGAAAACACTAAACTTAAATAAGATAATTTTTCACAATGCAAATGGGAGCAACAATGCTAGTGCAATCTTTACTTCTTTTATTCTTCTTTTTATTCAACATCTTATTTAATTTAAATTTTCTTTCTAATAGAGCCATAATTTTCTGTTTAAACAGTTTTTCAGCCATGGGGGGGGGGGGGGGGGAGAGTCAAAAGTCTTGGAGAGGAATAACTGTATTTAGGCCCAATAAGTGTTTTGCTGTTCACTGTTTAAGAAATAATAAGAAATATTGTAAACCTAAAGCAGATGTTAAAAGATTGCTGCCCGATTTTACGCAGTTCACTAATTAGCATATGACCGTTTTCCGCTTGCAAACGAAGAAATACACGAGATACAAATCCTAAGTTTAGCACATATAAACTGATTAGTATGTAGAGATTAAAATGTTTGAATTGAAAAGAAAAGAAATGCTTATTTGGCTTTGAAAATAATATTTAATTGTTTTGTCTTATGTATAGATTTCGTGAAATGACGCTGATGACTTTTACTGTTTTTTTTTTTCAGTGGTGAGGCTAAATGCTAAACCCAGAACAATTACACATCATGGAACCCCAAATTCGTAATCCCAAAATTTGGAACATTTTCAAAAAAATGTAAAAAAATCTTACTTTCAATGAAAAATCCGGAAGCCTTTTTTACTGTTGAATATGATTTTACTGTGTTTTTACTATAATGAACATGTTTAAATAAAAATGTAGTTTTCATGATCGTGTCCGAAAAAGGTTTCATATTTGAGATCGCGATTTCTAAAGGGGAGAAGACAATGCAAGCTAAAGGGGGCAAAGCTAAAGGGGAGAAGACAATGCATACTTCTCTGGAGTTCTGAGAAAATTATTTCGGACAAATAAAGGTGGGGGGCAGGATGCCTGGACTGAAGTTTTCCTAATGCACTTCCTGCTTTGAAGGCCGTTCGGCCAATGTTGGCATGGTCTGAATAGACCACAGGGCGCATAGAGAAAGGAAGAAAGAGGCCGCCGGGCGCAAAAAAGATTTAAAAGGGCCGCCGGGCGCAGCAGCGCCCTGTCAAAATTGCTTAGAGTCAGCACTAGGGAGGGGGGGGGGGGGGGCAGCACATTTGTCTCTTTCGATTATTGGGCCTGTATCATATAACACTCCTTTTCTTCACCAGGCAATGTTTCAATATTTAAGATAGCTGCATACTAGATAAACCCTGTAAAAAATTAATGAATTATGGTGGAAGGGGGCTGCTTCACTCACCCTACTTTTACAGTATCTCATCATTTGATTTTCGTTCATTCCAATCACTACAACACTTTTCATGTGACAAAAAATGAAATTTTGGATGATCTTCAGAATGCCTATTAAGCTGAAAAACTTATTGGATTTTATTGATCCAGTACTGAAACTTTGCATCCTGAATGTCTAAAGGTTTTTGACAATGAGGACGACTACGTTGTTGATTCATGTTAAAAACTTGTGGGAAATTTGTTTATTTTGAACTTAATGTAAAGAAAAAGCAATCACTCTGTTGTCCCCTAATATGTATATATTCGGGGAAGCAAATTAATATATATATATTAATTTGCTTCCTCGATAACTTTAATGCTATATCACTTTGCAGTTCACTAATTCTAACTTTCTGTGTGTCCTACTTTGTTTATAGGTACAATTTTTCATCCTAACATGTATTTTTTTCTTCTTTTTAGAAAATGAAATAAGTGATGAAAGATTATTTATTTCACTGAAAATCAAGTGCATTGTTCAATTAGAATTAATTGAAACTATAGATAATATTATATTTTTTCCTGCTACAAGTAGAAAAGAAGATGAGAAAAACCTAGCTGCTGCAAAGGTATAAATTGTTTATGTATACTGAAAGTTCCTGTAAAGTTTGTGACAGTACTTTAAAAAAATATATATAAAGTTGCAGGTGTTTTTTAAAATTTGTTTATTAGAGATTGCTTTAGTTGCATTGGGTTTTTAATTCAATATGTTTTAAGTTAAAAAAATAATAAGACAACTATTGTTTGTAAGTTATTGTCAGAAATGAACATATCCAGTCTATAAAAGAAAAATACTTGGTTACATATTATTCATATCAAAATGAAAAAATTTCTCGAATGTTATTCCTTTTAAATTTATATTGTGGAAAATAGTGTATGGTTAACAGTATTTTATCCTCTTTCACAGGCTGAAATGAAAAAAAGTGAAGATGCTGGATTTTGTGACAGCCAACAACAAGAAGATTTGGGAATGTATCCTTATTTATCATCATCACAATTATTACAGTTAGTTGATTGCCTTATGAAATCGCATCGATTTTCTAAAACTTTTAACTGCAGCCATGAACAGCGAAGCCTTTTATGGAAATCAGGTAAAATATTATCATAACATGATTTTTATGTATTATCATTGCACATTTACATTTTAATTTGTTAAATTTACTGCATTCTTAAGTGTAACATTTTAAAGACCGAAGATGATATTTGACCTCTTTAGTTTTGCATCTTATCTGTAGGGTTGAAAATAAGAGACGGAAAGTTACTTTAATTTTGTAATTTTTCACTACTTTTTCAAACTTACTGTGCAAGTAATCATCATTTTAGGAAGTTCTGAGCTTGATTATCACATTAGAAAACATCAAATATAGTACAATCTTGGAATGTCTTATTTTTAAAAGTACAGTAGAGTTCCTAAAACTCAGACAAATGCTGGCTAAGCTTATGAAAATGCCGGATCATCACTGATTGTATTAAAAAAGAATAAGTATGAGTATTTCCTTAGAAAATAAAATACTGCAATTGTATGTTTTGTTTGCTTGAGAAGCCGAAAATAAATAAACTGCCCTAATACTTTTAAACAAAGAGAAAGTACGTACTTTATGAAGCTATAAAGCCTTTACTGAATGAAAATTAATGCATGCACAATGTACAGTTATTTACCTGATAAGGCAGACCTCAGAAAAATACACTTTGAAGGCATGCAGCTGTCAATAATGAAAATTGACTACCAGCTTAGCAAACACTAGCTATATGAAATGCGGGACCTTTAATGGGTCTGTGCTCGTTTTTTTTGTTTTTTGTTTTTGTCGTGGCAGGGTGTGCTTGAGCTATCTGGATTGCTGGGTCATCAAGTAGAGTTTTCAGGATTCTACTGTATCAGAATTATAATTAATTGTAAGTTTTTTTGAAGTGAAAGTAATTCTCATAGTTTTATTTATTTTTTAGCATTCACAGTCCCATTCAAAAATATAATTTACTTAAAGAATTAATAAATTAAAATTTTTAAATATTTCAATTGTTCTTTTTTCCCCTGAAATACCTGAATAAATCTTTTAAAGTCGCTATACTATTATGCTATTAAATATATATAGATATCATTTTTTTTTTTTTTATTCATGTTACACTAGTGTCATTTGTATAGTGCAGTTAAGGTTTTTTTTCTTCTTCAGGCTTTAGAGGAACTATCAAACCAGATCTTTTATTACATGAATCACACAGCTTAGCATGTTCCCTTCGAATTTTATTTAGAATGTATACTGATGATAGCAGGCAGGAAGCTTGGAGAACAGTTGAAGAAAAATTAATATCGTAAGTCAGCCTTTTCATATTTGAAAAAAAAAAAAGAAAAAACCCTATTTAGTGAAACAAGCTAAACTTATAAATCTGTAAGATGTTGAAAATTAAAATTTCTATCATTTGAGAAGTTCTGTACATTGAGTTTGTTTATTCCCCTCATGCCCTTTTTATATTAAAAAAAACATCCCCTATTTAGTAAGTATAAGCTGAAATTATAATTCAAATGTTGGAAAAAAAAAATTCTATCATTCAAGAAGTTCTGTACATTGAGTTTGTTAATTCTCATCCTGTTTCTCTCATCTCTCTTTTTTTTTTTTCTTTTGTTTCATTAGGAGCTATTCATTTTGTGCTTAGAAATAAGCAATAAATCTAAAATTTTAAGAACACACACACATATTAGTATGTGTATTTGATTTGTACCTAGTATGAGCAATTATCAGTTTATTTCGTGTATTGTATTAACCCATATTTTGAATTTCTTTTAATTAGTGTAAATAACTATCAAGATTACCCAGCATTGCCTACTACAATTTTAATAATATTGAGACAATATATCAGCTTCAAACATGTAAACAGCATAAAACCTTGTTGCAGAAAATTAACTATTAAGTTTTAATTAAAATTCATAGGCTTATTTGTACAACAATGAATTATTGGAATTCATTCTCTTCAAAATCTTCATTAACAATAAAGCTTAGCTTAATCTTTGTTAGAAGAAATCAGATTCTGGGTGATATAACTCATGTTTAATTTATTCATTTGAACAAGTTCTATTTGACACAGTTTTTTTTTATAAGCTTCAGGATAACATAAAGTTTTATAAGAGATGATTTTTACTATTTGTTATTGTCAAAAAAAAAAAAAAATCTTGAAATTAGAATTTAAAAAAAACACCATGTTAATTAAAAATTTTTATAAGAATTTATGTTACCTTTCTTGGGGGATCTGTGAATTTTGTACCAAATTTCTTTCCAGTCCATGAAATGATGTGGTTTTGTATAGAGAACAAACATACAAACACACATGCACACAAAGCATCGCTTTTATCTATATATAGATAGCACTTTTCTCCCCCCCCCCCTCCTCTTCTTAGATTTCAAACAATACATTTTCAAAAATTATTAAATCATGTTTCACTTTTTACAGATTTTTAAATCACATTTTCTAATTAAATTCATCGTTGTTTTTTATATTGATAATATTTCAATCCAAAATTAAAAAAAATTGAATTTTAAAATATACATTATAAATCCATCTTTTCCATTATAGATTGTCTAAATAGGAATTTTTATTTAATACTCCTTTTTTTTTTTGTTTAATTCTTTTAGAATATGTAAAGAAGCTCTGGATTATTACTTGAGCCTTAATGTTGAAAAGCATAAAGATGCATGGACAAGTTTATTGTTGTTGCTTCTTTCTAGAGTCAATCAATTGGATGATGAAAGGGTAAAATATTTTCATTTGCTTTCTTAGTTTTAATTCTTTTAAAGTAAAAAAAAAAATAATAAAGTGGTTGTTAGCCTTTTAGGCATTCAGCAAAATTTGATTTCATACAACCGTAGAATTATAAATATTGAGCAGCAGTGGCGTAGAGAAGGGAGTGGTCTTTGGGTATGGACCCCTCCTTTGAAACTTATAATAAAATTAAAATAATGAAAATTAAATTGATTATTTGCATTTAAAAGCTGCTTTTCTCTTCTTAGCAACTTTATGAATGTACATATGTGTATGTGACTATGTGTATGAAAAATTAAAATAGTTCCAATTGTTCTTATTTAAATTCTTAAGCATCCATGCTCTTAGTTTAGGCATCCCACTTGAGGGATTTCTTAATATGCCACTGTTGTGTAGGATACGTTTTCTGCATTTGAGTTCCTACAGGTATTGTGGAAGCAGGGCTTAATCCAGGTTTTCAATCCTAGTACCTATTTTTGTGAAAAAAAAAAAATTTTTTTGTAAAAATTTAGTATTGCTAAAAAAAAAAAAAAAAACTGACTGTATTGTTAAAAAAAAAAAAAAAAAAAAAAAAAAAAAAAAACCAACTTTGTATTGGTTAGTAAAAAAAAAAAAAAAGAAAAAGACTTTCAGACTGAAAAAATGTTTTTATCGATTTCGTTCCTATACAATCGATCGTGCGTAAACGCTTCATATAATAATCGTTATTCCGTGAGCCATCCGCTCCACTTAAATTTCTTCCTCGCTTCATTATAAATAGTTTTCATAAATCTTGTTAAAAATACGAATAGAACACGTTTTACGCTAAATCATAACAAAAACACTAGTCGTCTGGGAAAATGAGTTGAGTTGTTTACACGCTAGCTCAATTTAGCCGGTTGCCTAGTATAAAAACTTCACCGCTCACTCCAATTGAATGGCGTACTTAGAAATGACGTCAGCATATCAAGCCTGTTTTCGAGCTAGTGCGGTTGCACGGAAGGTCGCCCGCTGCTGAACTTCGGCGTACGATACGTCGTTCACTGTGAATCCACTTTTCCGTGAACCGCTCGGAAAACTATTCAGCACTTTAATTCCTTCGAACTTTTTTTTTATTTTCGTGAAGATGCGTTTTTTTTTTTTTCAAAGTTTGTTGAAATACTGATTTTTTTTTTATTTTGTGAAGGTACCGAATTTTTTTTTTTAATTTTGTGAAGGTACCGATTTTTAAAAAAAATTTTTGTGAAGGTACCGAAAAACGGTACCAAAATCGACCTGGATTAAGCCCTGGGAAGGATTCTTCACCATTTTTAATCAAACCTCTGCTGCTGCATTATTTCGTGTAGCAGGGTACTGTTCTTCAAAAATAAACTTTTAACATGGCAGAATTTAAAATAATGAATTTTAATAAATGTAAGAAATGTGTGTAAGAAAAGCAATGTACACACATATAACAAAAATCTGCAATGACAATTTTCATGCTTTAATCTGTTTCCATTTTAAAGTGTATTTTGAAGGAAAACAATAAGGAATTTTTTTGTAAATAAATAATGAATAAAAAATCATAATGCTTGGAGTTATTATGTCGCAGGAAACGAGCAATATGAGAACTACAGTTGCTACAAAATATATGCAAGTGGAACATCTGGTTCTTTGAAGTTATTACCAAGCATGTAATATGTTTCCTTTCATTGATGTAAAAATCATATGCTTAACGTCATACCAGATCTACTGTTGATTCAGATGGGAGGGGCGATTCCATGCCCGTCATTTAGGGGAGTGTGGAGAGGACCCCAATCCTCCACCCCCCCCCCCCAAACTTGAGAGACATAATATATTTATAACTACGTGTATATATTTTGTTGTTTTTTAATGCAAGATTCATTGATTTTGTGATACTCTTGCCTCCGCCCACCAAGGAAAATGCGACAGGCCTAATTTGTCCTCATTCAACCCACATGCTCAAACATGTTCAAGGTGTTAGTGTGATATCTTACATTTGAAATGCCTATTACCTCAGCCTAGTTATCTCTTCAACTTTGACTTTTCAATGTCCCCCTCTCCTAATTTAAAAGTTGGTAGTTGGAACCCACCCAGGGGTGAGTCCATTGTGCTTGTTAAAATGTAGGTGATAGAAGAGAAAAGTCCTCCTTTAGAAAAAGTATGAAATAAACAATATAAGCCTAATATGAAATTGTTAATAAACAATATATAAATTCTTCAAAAAGAAGGTATGAAATAAACAATAGTGCGGTTGACAAGGAAGATAAAATAGATGCCCTTGATCACAGAATTTTATTCTTGGAAGTAACAATTAAATTTTACATTTTGTTACTTAAATGGTGCATGTCTATGGTGATGTTGAAAATTACATCTTTCTGCATATTTTATAAAAATTTTAATAGTTAATTCAGGGGTCTTAACTAGCTTATTTACATAGCGTGTAAATAGCGTAGCTTCTCTCGATATGTTTTGTGTTCGTCGTCTTAGAAAAACCTTATAAGTATACTGAGTATGAAAATGAATTTGGGAAATACAAAACTGCAAATTTTAAATTAATTTACCGTGGTTTCAAATTTAATAGCACTATCAATAGTTAAAACAACTCTTGATAAATTGTCATAATTGAAAAGTTTTGATTACTCCATAATGCAATTAAAAGTTTGACAATTCTAGTACTTATTTTAATTTATGATATGCAATATTTGTAGCATATAATATTTAAAGCATTCATTATAATGCAGTGCAAAGATTTCTTGAGGAAGTTACCATCAAATGATATATAATGTCTTTTTGTATTTCAGTTTCGAGCCCATGCCTCAGCATACTACTTGCCACTTTGTGAAATGATATTCTTTGAAACCAAATCGGAGTTGAGAGCAATACTGAAGCGGTTTTTCACTCGATCTTATAGAGCTTTCCGAATACGTAATTGCAGTCCCCATTGACAGCAAATTAGTATCAATGTACAGCAACATTATACATACATATATATATATATATGATATTTGTAGATAAGAGGAAAATTCTTACACGAGTTACAGACTTTCATTTTTATTTAAAGCCATGCCTCTAAAATATGCATAACTAGTCAGTTATGAAAAATGACTATGTAAATATTTTAAATATTAGCAAATTCCACCGTGCTAATGTGTTTATAAGATGGGGCCGGGATAGACAAATTGGTTTAAAACAAATTTTTTAAAATAAATTTTAGTTTTGTAAGCAAGATATGTTTGTCCTAGTTGATGCAATTAGCCTCATGTAAATGCACACAAATTTTATCATGGCGTCTATGCGCCATTATTTTAAATTTAATGTAAAATTAGATAAAGAGTAGATCAGTATTTATGTTTGAATTATTGAAATTTTATCAAGTATTAATATATAAATAAAGTAAGTTGCCAATTTTTAATATTTGACTAGAAATATAAATACACAAGCTTGCCTTTGGCATGAAAATGTGAAAGTCCAATTATTTTCAATGTTTGTTATTTATAAAAATATTGTTGAAGTGTGAAACTTGTCAGAAAATACTTTTTTAAAAATGAGAAATATGATTGAAAGATAGTTTTTATCTGTTATAAACACAGATTAAATCAGCACTAATTATCTGTCTGCATAATAGAGTGATTTTTGTTTACAAATAGTAGACTGCAGAACTGATTGAATTTTTTGTTTCATTTAACTCATTGCCTTCAAAATCTCCTCACTTATGTATCATTCAGAGTTTGTATATTCATGAAGGAAGTCATCTCACATACATTTTTCAGTTTTTAATGCAAGTTTGAAGTGAAAAACTGAAATATCTTTAGAGCATATCAAAATGTGCACCATTGTTCATTAGTAAAACAATCTGAAAAGTAGCATCCTAATAAAGACTTCTACACCTTTTTTTAACCGAAGCTGGTTTTAAAATATAAATTGATTTGGAAAATTTTTGCTACTGTACTTGTAAAATAGGATGCAAATGCAAGCTATGTATATTTATATTCATGAACCTTTTTTTCTGCCGAAATATTTATATTTTTAATTTTGAAGTTCAGATTTTTATTTTTGTAGGGTGATTTTTTTTTTTTTTTGCTTGGTATATGTAGTTGTAACATTAAGAGTTCTACAAAACTTTTGATCTTGAGCATGGTTAATCTCCTCCCTCCTCCTCCAATTTCCTAAGTTTATTCTTTGAAGAATATTTCTAGGTTTTAAATTGTTTGTAAAACTTTTAGAAAATAGTATTGTTTGTCAAAACTCCATGTATCCCGCTTCCTCTCCTCACTAATTTATGCAGTAAAACCCCCAACCGCTCCCCCCCCATTACACTGTATTGGTAACTTTTGTTTCTTTATTGCTTTATTAAAAGTTTTTTGTCTTTCATATGTTGCACTAATAACAATAAAATAAGTTTAATGGCAAACATGTAATTTTAAAACGAGTGAAACATTAACATTGTAATGATTTCAATATTTAAGAATTTAATAATTCCTTTATATAATATGAGAAAAAATTCAGATTGTATCACTATAAAAACAGAGTCATATTTCATTTAAAATCTGAAATTTTGGAGTTATTTTTTGACAGCAAATTGTATTGAAACGTTAGGTGTGTATAATTAAATCTTAAAAAAATATTCCAAAAAGTTTTTTTACAGGAAATATTCAAGTATCAAGTATTCTTCTCTTGAATAGTCACATTCAGTGGTGTAGTTGAGAGAGTTGAGGAGAGACACTGGAGGGTGGCGTCCCCCTACTTTTTGTATTTTAACACAAGTGTCCACCATTTTTAAAGAATAACAATTTTGTAATTCTTTAAAAATTGTTAGCATAAGCATTTCCCCCCATTCTTTGATTACAGAAACTTAAAGCACCTTTTTTCCCCAGCGCTACATTACTGGTCACATTTAAACGTTTTAATAAATTAAATATATATAATTATAATAAATAAAAACTTAAGATCATGAATGAAACTTCTGGTACATTAATTTTTATTAACTTGGTTCCTGTTTGAAAAATTGTGCTTGTTGAAGCACAATTTAGCATTTCAGACTTTCAGTGCAAAAAAAGTATTAGGCATGATTGCTGAATCTTAATTGTTTAAGCAATTGAGAACCAAAAAAATTTTTGATTTATAAAACACAAAGTTCAGAAAATTTTCCAAATTAAATATTTTTTATATTTGAAAATAAAATAAAATTTTGATTTATTGGTCAGCAATCCATGAAAAACGTGAGAGTTGTGAATTTTACTGTGATGTAAAATTTCTAGTGCTATAGTGTAATAATTTTCATACATGAAGATGAAAATTACATTATTTTATTATTATAAATATCACAAAAATAATTTACTACTTTGCTGTTCTGTGTTTTGTTATTATTATCATAGTTTACTCTAATTTTTGATTTAAAGTGGTTAAACTAGTCATAAATGTTGTTTTTGTTCTTTTATGCAAACGAGAAATTTAAACAACCGAATTGCAGTATATTTCTTTTTGATTATATTTCTTATAATCTATTAATATGTTTTACATTGCATATGAACTACTGTATGCTTTGTTTTTTGAGCATCATGAAAAGAGTGAAGTATTATTTTTAGGATGGGTAGTCCTTAATGATAATGCAGTTCTAAGAATTTAACTGTACTGGTATTTTTGTTAGTGTTTTTTTTTAAAGATATTTTTCAATTTATTTTTGAGTAGCTAAATGATGGATGAATTGGGGAGATTATGAAGTTTAAGTTTGGCAAAAACCAATTGTTAGTTTTACAGCACTTAAGTTCTTTTGTATGGGAGGGGGGTGTCATGCTGAAGTGTGACATTTTGTGACAAAGGAGGATGGGGGTTAAATATATGCTATTGGGGGGGGGGGGGTGTAGCATCGTTTATCAATGGTCCCAAAACACTGAAAAAATTTAGAAATTTAAAAAGATTTGATACATTTTAACTATTTTCTAGTGTTTCAAAAATTTATATTAATAGCAGCTATTTTATTTTGTCTTTAAAAATTGCATTGTTTAATTAAAACCATTTTGAAAAAGATAAATGTAGTTTCAATTTTTGCCATATGTCATTGCATACAGAAAGATTTTTTTGATGTCATTTCTATAATCTGCAGTTTACGATCCTTGGAAAAATAGTCAAGATGTGCTCATTTTGAAAGATAGTCTTTCAATTTTATATTGAGTAATACTTTTCAGCTATAAAGGTTGTACTAAAAACAATATGTTGTTTTTTAAAATGATGATAGTATTATGTTTCAAGTTTATTTAACACAATAGTGAAGATTCTAAATGGGGGCTCAGTTTGATTACAACAACATTGCTAAATCATTTTAACTTATATCGTGTCATAAAGTTGCAGTCATTTGTGTGTATTTTCCCCGACATTTCTTTGTGTTCAACATTCCAAGATAATATAGAATTAGATTTACTTAGGAGCAAATATTTATAGCCTGATATCGGTGATATAAAGGTCAATTTATTTTGACCTTCAAATTTAGAATATTTAAAAGATTGTTTAAGTTACTATGTTTTTGTTGAATATTTGATATTGAAATAAAAAAAAAATCTAAACATTCAGGTTAGTGAATTTAATTAATAGTTTTTATTCATTTAAATCTTTTTGATTTTTCTTTTCTCTTGACTGGGGGACTTTTTTAGAAGTGTGATTTTAAATGTGTTTTTTTTTTCCTATAAGAAGGAAGTACTTCAAACATTATAAAGCATCAGCCAATGTTTCTGATAAATTCTGATAGTTTATTTCATTAGCCACAGCATTGTGTTTAAAATTGAAATTTTTAGGTTGTTTATTATGCAGACTAACAGCAATTACAGTCGGACTTACAGTAATAGATTTTTTTATTAACATTCAAGAACATTTCAAATGTTATAGTCTATAGCATTTTCATTACTTTAGCAATGTGTAGTATGTTTCAAAAGTAAATAAATGGTGAACAAAAATGAGCTATAGATTTAACAAAACTAATCATTTTTAATCAATGTTGTTTTAATTATATATATTTAATAAATACAGTTATAAAACCAAACAAAAACGATCACATTTCAGAACAATAAATGTTGGCTTTTCTGAATTGCACATAAATGAAAGTAAATAAATAAGAATGTCTTTATACAAGTTTTTACAAATTCAAGTTTTCTTCCTCATGAGATGTCACTTTAGTAACTGTTCCACTGGTACCATCTAAAATAACAATATCACCTAAAAGATAAATAAAAAATAAGTGGAGATATTGACTTCGTAAAATGAATTTAACAATACAGAAGCTGAAATTCAACTTTTCAAGTGGAGCAGACATTGGTCCCCTCGAAGTTTTATCTATGAAGGGGATTACAATTTCTTGGAAGGGTGAAAAAATAACAATATGATATTTAACTGTTAGAACTCATTGTATAAGTTCTCAAATTCTATTTTAACTGGAATGGTATACAGTTCCGCAGTCCAATTTTTTTCCTAGATTGGGGGGGGGGGGGGGGGAAGAGATCATAACAATCTCCGCATGTATGTTACCATTCTTGGATTGACAATATAGCTCAAAACCAAGGGTTCTCAAGATGGTTAACTCTCTATTAGTTTTGGAAATAAAAGGGAAGTTTTCGATTTTTTATTTGATGGAATAACATCTAATTTTGTTCTGTGATAAGTATTTGTTTTTCAAATATTTTTTTAAGTTCAAAAGTAGTAAGCACACAAAAAGTTTTCTGCAAACGTCCGTCACACTATAGGAAAAAACATCGTCACTCTGGTGGTGATACAACACTTGGCTACAATAGGAGCAGCAGCCCCAGGGTTTGAAAAACTGGTAGGAGAAGGAATCAACTGCATCAGGTTTGTCTTTAAACTCTTCACAAGCAATAAAAACTGCCAACTAAGAAATTTTGCTGTATAAAAGTGCACAAAATGAAATAACATCTTTGATGTCTCTTTTGGCATGCTGCTTGAGTGACCTTTTACAAATCTAGGCTCTATAATAAAGGAACAATTTCAATGTAACAATAAAATAATGATAAGAAGAAAGCAAATTAGTTAGAGCAATGTTAAGTCTGCAGTGTAACCTAAAGTGTGATACCAGGGACTGATGCGTCAAGCTCCACCCCTTTATTTTGCTCGTGGGATTTTTAAAAATTAATTTAAAATAAATACTTGGTTTTCTGAGTCTGGTATTCTTGAATTGTAGAGTTTTTTTCTGTCTTAACCATATTTATCAGTCAAAATAAGAATATGTAATAGATCGAAACTTTTCTGTATTAACAAAGAAGAATTAGGAAAACAGAAAAAGAAATATATATATAATTGTCTGATAACAATCAAGAAAATATTCTCTATGCATACAGATGTTATGTGTCATGATTGTGACAGCTATTATGTCATGTGCATGTATGAATTCAACATAATGTATGGCAAATATTTGGCTAATATTTCATTTGTATGAAATATTTTAATTGTAATTTAAATACTATTTTGCTGCTACTGTTGAACTTACCTGATTTAAAAGCAGAAGTTGCATTTTGAACCCCTACCACACAAGGAAGACCATATTCTCTTGCTACAACAGCACCTAAATATTTTTGAGACATATACTTTTAAATAAAATAGAAATATAGTAATGTGCTTATAAACAAAAAGGTATGAAAGGTAATACTACCATGAGATATCAGACCTCCTAACTCTGTCACAACTCCAGAAAGCAAAGGAAAGTATGGACTCCAACCAATATCAGTAGAATGCGTTATGAGAATATCACCACTCTAGAAGAATAAGCCCTTAATTAGAAAACACAAAGGCATTATATTAGTAACTTGTGAATATCCTTAGTATGATACAAATCCTTTTTGACAAAAAAAAAAAAAATAAATAAATTGCATAAAAAGAATGACCTTAAACCAAGATAAACTAATTGAACGGTTTGTGCTACCAGAGAAGCCTCAAAATGCAAAAATTTTGTGTAGGTGAAATGGCAAGAATACAATGAAAAACAAAGTCTGCTCCCTTGACACGAATGGCACTAGAATGTAATCAGGGGTGATTGTATTGTGGGTGTACCCCGGAAATCCGGGTTTTTCCATATCCTCTTTCCGTGTTTTAAAAATCTTAGTTTTTAATCTTTGAAATTGAAAATTAGCGGATGGAAACAAAAAATACGCCGAAAAGCAAAAAACATTCCCTATGTTTACATTCCCGATGTAAACATCGCCAAAAGTAATAATTTTTTCCGGCGTTTATTTTTAAAAGAACGATAAAAAAAAAATTTGGAGGTTTTTTTTTTTTAGATTTAGTAATTTTTCCGATAAATATCACAAAAAGTTGAACTCATTTTCCGAACTTCTTCTTTTTTTTTTTTGCCCTTTTCCTGAAATCGGCGCTGGACTTAGTATTTTCTCAACTTTTATTTTAAAAGTTGCAGATATTTGACAAATAAATGAAAAAATAATAACTCTAAATAGAAAAAGTATTTCACTGCAAAGATTTGGCAAAAATATATAGTGATGGGAAATTCCTATTCATTATATTTTACTATAAATTGCAATTTCTTTTCAAAAAATAACTAAATTTTTCTTATTAGTTAGAAGTAGGTAAGTAAAATATCAATTTTAATTTCAAAAGTTATTTTAAACATGTCGTAACTATATGTGTATAAAAGCTGTTGTATAATTTATGGTGCATAAAAAGTGATACCGACTTTTTTCATAAAAAATTTTCAAGGTTTTTTACTTTGTGTCACAATCACCCCTGTGTAATTTAATCAACAAATTTTGTAATTAATGAATTATTTGTAAACAAAAATTATTTCTTTGATAATAATTCACCTCAATTATTTTATAAAGATAATCAAAACAATTTGTTGTTTACTGGATTACTCAGGCCCGGACTGGCTCCTTCCGGGGCCCTCGGCTCGGTGCTGAAAAGGGGCCCCCTACAGAAGGGTCCGGGTATAGTGTAGGCCTCCCCCCCCCCCAGCGCACAGAGTCTTCTGTGGTCTTTCCCTTCGTTTTGCTCAATTTTAGGATTTAAAAATAGTTAAACAAAAGCTACAATTTTTGTTAACAAAACAATGTTTTAAAGTTTTGCTTGAGCAACCTTTTATCAAAACGAAATATACTACGTTACTATACCTAAATTAGATAGCAACTGGAGAAATATATAATATACCTACTATAAAATACAAATGCGAAAGGAAAAAGTCTGTAAGTAACCTAAGCCAAGAACGAAAGAATATTAAAGAACATTTATTCAGTGTAGAACAAAGAACATCTAAATGTTGCCTTGTTTCATTCTTATATGCAAGTGTGTGAATAGTTTTTATTATATCATAAAATAAAAAAACTGCTCTATTGAATTATTTAATTTGCCAAATGAAAAGTTAAAACAAAACTTTGTTTAGCAGTATTTAAAAATATATTATACATTTTATCTTTGAATTATTTTTTGCAATCTATCTCATAGGTGTTGAATATATACTACAAAAGCATTTTTTTTTCAAAATTACCTATACATACAACAAGAAATAATAAAAGCATAATTAGACAACAATGCCATGCAAGAGAGCACAACCAGTTCTGCAGCTATATTAAATATTAACAAAACAAAGGCAAACAGATATTCAAAATAAATCAATAATCACACCAGTCAGTAGCATAGCAGCCACTAGCCCCCCTCGCGCAAATCCTATAAATCTACAGCTAAAGGGTGGAGAAAAGTCAGTACTAGTAGCATAGCCAGGATTTTTTTTCTGGACAGGGCTGACTTTGGCGCCACCAGAATTTTATCCTGGGGAGGGGGGGGGGGGTAGATACATATGTATACATTACCACAGAGTAATACCTAACAAAATTAGAACTATAAAAAAAGGGTGCCTGACAGGACTCAAAGTCTGAAAGGAAATTGTACAAAAAAAAATTTTACAGCAAAATCTATACCATTTATAATTACAAACTTTGATGCACAGGTATTCTGAAAGCTTGGGCCGTATTTAAATTTTGTGTAGAAAATAGTTTATCATTATAATATACTATATATATATATCAGACTTGTCGTGTTTTTATTCCTCACAACTTTTTCTGAATTTGTGTTTTCCTGAATGCGTGTGCGTGGGGTAACCAGGGGGGGGGGGGGGGGGATGGATGATCACAAGAAGGCAAACAACTATATTCACGATGATTGTTTTAAACTTACAATGTAATTTTATCGAATTATTTTTATAGAGCTTTCAGTTTGTTTGAACATTTCCAAAAATAAAAGCTATTTATGCTGTTTTTTTTCTTTCCTTCTGGAAAATTTTAAAGAATTTGTCCTGATTCGAAAAAGAAAGGTCAGATTTATTTTCATTCATTCTTCTTATTTAATTAATTAATAAATTCATATTGTTATTATTGTAATTGTTTTTTCTGGACTAGTTCAAAGATTTTATTCAAATTTTCTGCCAGCGGTCCCATGCATTTTATAATGTCACGTAGAATGTGGCGTAGGATGGCAACAGAAGCCGAGATGAGGAAAATTCCCTGATTTAAGTAAAAGAATGCTTAGAGATTTATTTCTCATTTTTTTTCTTTTGAAGCAACCGTAATTATTGTTTATAAATTACTAGTATGTTAATTTGGCTACTTTCTAGAATTTTGATTTCACTTTTGTTTTTGATGATGCTGTTAAAGATTGAACATTTGTTTAGTTTCGACCGTTTTAGATGATGTAGTCATTTAAATAGTTCTATTTCTAGTCATTTTATTACATTAACTAGAATCATGTTTCAAACAAGAATTCATAAGATTGTGTTAAAATAATTATACTTTAAATTATTTTTTGGATTTATTTAGTTGACACTTGACGTTAAGCAGAAAGAAACAAGTATGTTTTTTGAAGTCAGTAGACCATATTGAAGAACACGGAGAAAATAAAAACCAGACAAAGCCTAAAAATTAACAAAGGTAAATTGAGGAATAGCATGAAAATGGAAAAAAAAAGAAAAAGAATTCAAAATGTTTCAGAATCTTTCCCAAAAGAGAACAGAAAACAAGTCTAAACATCTTTAAATCACACAGCAATCTAAAACAAATTAAGCATTAAGTTCATTAAGGCAAATAACTTAAAAGCTTATTTTAACGTGCAAAAAGGAAGTAAAAAATAAAAAATGATAAAGGTAAGATTTAAAAATGCAGAAAGCATGCAAAGATGTATGCCAAAATAGTAAAAAAGGTGGAATGAAAGCTGAAACAGAAACCAAACTAGGCCAACCTCTCAGAATATGGAAAACTATGTAAAAAAAATTGAAAAATTTTACCTGAATTGAAAAGATAAGCAATAGTTTAAAATACCAAATTTTTCAACTATGCGAGGTTTGTTTTTACATGCTGCAATTGCACATAACATCTATGTAAAATAATAAATAAAATTGATTTTAAAAAGCAAAATTTTAAAACATTCATTAACTTCTCCAGAGGCGCTTAGAAACTTAGACGGAAAGAAAGCAGTATAAAGCATTAAAACGAATGAAGGCCCACTCTCCCCGACTTTCAGAAACAATATTTATGCAGGATGTATGTATTTTGTTGTTTTTTTACTGATAATATGCATTGAATATGTACCCTTTGCCCAGTCACGGATCTATAAATTCCACCTACTACTCCCCACAGAAAAGCAGAAGCGCGAAATTAATTAAAAACTGAAGCAGGTTATAAACAAACGATCACTAACTTAATGACAAATTATTATTATTACTATCGAGTTTCAAGGGGGGAGGAGCTTCTGATTTTCTGCGGGGATAGTAGGTGGAATTTATAGATCCGGGACTGGGCAAAGGGTACATATTCAATGCATATTACATATTATTACAGGTAAAAAACAGCAAAATACATTCACCCTGTATAAATAAGCCTTTATACTTAAAGTTATAATAATACCAACTTACCTGCGTTTGAGTTCTCATTGTGACTCGAAGGATGAGTTAAATAGTTCTTATTCTCCAATTCTCAGCTTCTAACCAAGTGTTCAAACTTTTGGAACTTTTAGCAATATCTGAAGTTTTTTCTTCTTTTCTTTTACTAGCACCGCTTTGATATACACACGGATACGTTTCATACTGCTCTAAACTGAACTTACTGAACGGTTTCTTCGTTTAGATATGTGACTAAAAGGCCGTGGACAAAGTCTTATTAGGAATCCCCCCCCCCCCCCCAGAAATGTTTGCTGGTATCTTTATTTTCTGTTCAAAATCCCTTTTTCCAACCATTCTTTTCTCCGAATTCTATGTTTGTGACTGTGAGAAAAGATATACAAAGGTAATGTTAATGCCCCGGGTAATTGACTAAAGCCAGCGACACAGCACAAGTACAGTAGGGACTGGCGTCATCACATGTGATGGCGATAATAAAAACAAACAGCCTGCAAAAATAGTCTTCAAGGCAGCTTGCACACTTCCAGCCTTTCGTGTGCAACCCGATCTGTCTCTCCCACCTCATTTACCAGTATTAGCACTGATTGCAATGAAGAAAAGGAAAGATTTATTGTCCCTGTCCCTAAACAATCTTTTTTCTTCCCGCACAAGGAAGAGGGGGTTTTATCTACTTTCTCTAGGTCCTGCTGGGGTTTTATGAACTAGGGAACCGAAAAAGGAAGTGAAAATGAATAAGCACTTTTCCATCAGTTTAATGCACTTGTCAAAACTCGGTAAAAAGGACTTTTTCACCTATGCTTATCAATGATACTCACAATAGCGCTTTGGTCAAAAAGTTGATAATTAAGTGTATATATGTATATATATTTATATATATTCGTTTTCCGTAACAAGCTGAATGTAAATAAATTGACTCCTTTTCCTGATGTACGTATGTCAATTAAAATTTAACAAGACGGCAATCGACAAAAATGAAAATAGCAGCGAACGAAATTTTACAGAAATCATTAATAGAGTTTTAAGCATCGCATAGTTCGTGAATATGTCCTTTTTATAAGCAAAATGCATCAAGTGACTGGAACTCAAAGAAAATTACACCAAGATTTTTTTTTTTATTGGGTTCAGTTTATTGGTTTCACTTTACGTAAATACTTGCGATATAGACGTTGTTAATTTTTTCCGTCGCGATAACGGTTACGGGATTTCATTATCCTTTGAACGAAATTATAAGTGTTTCTCAGTTTGCACAGGTGTGCTGTGCAGCTCACTCCATAAAATATTAAGTACAGTAAAACTCCTCTTTAGCGGACACCCAGCGGAACATAAATATTTGTCCGTAATATTAAAGAGGTGTCAGCAAAAGAGGGTGTTTTTACTCTTTTAGGCTCAATGCTTTGCTAGCGAGGAATTTAAAAAAAACTGTCCCCGTTTGAGGGGTGTCCATTAGGAGGGATTTTACTGTGGTACATATGTTTGCTTTTGGGGGGGACTGCCCTGAAAAACTTCTTTTTTTTAAATCTGATTTTTTTTTTGCTACAAAGAGCTCTCTACATGCATTAATGATATTCACGTAGAGCTAACATTTTTTATAACATGTTGTATAATATTATAAACATAAATAATTTAACTATATCTTTTGATATATTCCTTGCTTTGAAATTAAAGAAATAATTCTTTTTGCCTCAGACTGCGGTCCTGGCTCCTGAGCATCCTAATTTTTTTTTGTTTCGTTTTTTTTCCCCACGAAGTGAGAAAATTTTCATGACCTATGTTTCAATTACGTTTCTCTAATAATGTATGTACACATACATGAACTGAAGTCAAGGTCGTATCCAGAGGGGGCTCTTACGGCCCCCCCCCCCCCCCCAAATTTTTCGCAGTGTAGTATATGTTTCTCCCCGAAACTTTCCTCAACATAAGTGTTTCAAAGTCAGGGCTCCACCCCCCCCCATTTCATTTGTGTAAGAAAAAATAATGAATATTTTAATGTTTAAGACGTTTCGAAACTTCCAAGAATTTTTAAGATTAAATTTATTGGACTGAAAAATATAATTTCCGACCTTAGTTAAGTTATATGTCTTAAAATTTGCATGGAATGTAATCTGTCACGAGGCCCTACTGTATAACTCTCCACAATGAAAAAATGGGTGAGGGGGTATTTGATATAACGAGGGGGCCCCTTATCAGCTCGGGGCCCCTGACCGTTTAAGTCCGCTGACCCGTTTAAGCCACCCCTGAATACTTACCAGATAATGTTATTATTGATTACTTATTGCTGCAACAATGATTAATGGATTATGTAATTGCTATAATTTATTGAATCATAATCTTGCACAATATTACGTCTCGAGATTTTTATAAGTTGCAATCTGCCCCCCCTCCCCTCCTCTCCTCGCCCGCCTTCGCCAACAAACGTTTATGACTACGGATTGCCCCAGACCCCAGAGCCTTCCGTCACACTTTACGTGCGGTAAGCACCCCACCGTGAGAGGTGATTCGGACAATGAATCGACTGACACAGTCGCTAATCGTTCACGTCAGCGTGGCGCCGCTACGCATCACGGAGCTATGCTACACATACAGCATAGCATAAAGTATATTCACAATAGGCATACTGTTTTAAACAGTGTTGACATTTTCGTATATTTGAATAAAACTGCTGTAAGATTGCGACGCAAAGCAGCCTGGGAAAAGTAAAATGAAAATATTTTTCCACCACCAAAGTAAAATTTTTTCTCCTCGGTCGGGGGCCCTCGGCGATCGCCGACCAGCCGACCTGGCCAGTCCAGGCCTGGGATTACTAAAGGGGCAGGTTTCATTAGAGTTAAACACCCCTTTCATTAGACATTAGAATCAAAATCTGCATGATTCTGACAGTCAGACTAAGCAATACTGAACAGTAAAACTTGCCTCTTTTAACAGATTTTCAAATGATAGTTGGCAAGAATCAAAATAATAGAAATATTTATTCACAAACTATAGTCTGTGTAATTAGAATAGGCGCATCAAGGTCGCGTTTCCTGCTTTGTCCCCAGGGCAACTGCGAGAAAGATAACAGAGCCAGACTTTTTTTTTTTTGCACTACAGTTAAGGCAATTTCAGTACTACACCTCTGATTCAAAATATTAGAATAATTGAGAAAAAGTAATAAGAAATAATTTATTTTCCATTTATTTATTTTTGATATTAAGTAAATGCAATTAAATTTCTCATGAATTAAATCTGGAATGTTTAGATAAGATTTTAACATTTACAAAATATAAAATACAATAAATTAGCTATACAATAACTTTCTGAAACACATCAAAATATTAGAATAAGATTTAGATTGGTTCAAAATATTAGAAAACTTTATCTTACACAATCTGTTTTTGCCATTGAGGAATAAATCTGATTTTAATCTGTCTATTATTATTATAACTAAAACAACAAACTGATTTATCATGTTCAAGTCATCACACAAACCAAGTGGGGAAAAAGTTTCTAGCACGGAAACCATGGCGACCAGAAGGGGAAAAGGTAGAGTTGTGTGATCTTGTCACGCCGATTGTAATCACACAGACTATTGAATATAAAAAGTTTGCAACAGTGTCCTGTCTCTGAGTCTGGCTGCTCATAAGTACTGCTCAGGGCGGCAGAGATACTACAGCTATAATTGATTCCACATACCAATGAAACTTTTTTTTTTCCATCACAAAAATGAACACATTGAAAGACATAAAACGTATTGCTAATGGGAGTTTAGTTCTGTACTCTTTGGGAAATATGAGTAGAAAATATAGGAACATTATCATACTTTACACAGCTTTTCTATTATCATGCCTAGGATTTTGTAATGATAATATATTTTATTAATTTATTTATCTTCAACTTTAATCATTCAGTTTGCTTACTTTTATGTTACATGCTTCTTCTAGGGATAAAACAACAGTAGCTGTAGCCTTTACTTTTCCCTGGCAGACTGGTGTACCTAATTATACGGAAGAAAAAAAAAATAGCTTTTTTAGTATTTTACAATGTTTGAAACAAATTATAAAAACAGAGCTGAACATGTGTCAAATAGCACAAAATTTTAGGAGAAAAATTTAAAAATCCAGTAACACAATCCAGTATATTCTTATTCTAAAATCATCTACATTCTATAAAAACAAGTGGAATAACCTTTGATATAGGTACAAGATGCATGCCATATTTTACATGACAACCCTTTAAGGGTCACAAGCTTATTCAGAAGCTTTTCTCAGCCCACCCTCTTTCCAACCACTGCTCTAACTGGCTTCATAATACATAAAGACAAAACATTACAAAAAGATACCATTTATTAAAATGCTTAGATACAATAACAACAAATGATCTCGATAACTATTTCCCAATAATAAGTAGTCATCCAAGAACTAATATGGTGCATTCACATTAAAGGCAACAATAAAAGATTTCAGCATGCATAAATGGTTCTACATTATTTAGTTAACCATGCCCTGGCGTTTAACTGATTGGCATTTTTTATATTCTCATTAAAGGCGAGTTTCATAAAAAGGACTGAATTTGATAGAGGTATGATGTCCCTTGGAACTGGTAATCTCTCTCTGTCAGTTTGACAGAGAGAGTATCCTTAACAGAATAAAGATAACAATTTCTGAAATAAACTTCCGAAATAATCGCAATAGTCCCAATAAATACCCTGTTAGTAAAAAATCAACAGCAGGAAAAAAAAAAAAAGTCTCTTTTGAATAGGATCAACAGTCCATAGGAATCCTAGATTGAATAAGGATAATATTCCCAAAAAATATTTAAATAAATATTAGAAATAATTCTATAGAAAGAAGCTTTTGGTTTTTATATTCACATATTAACAAGGCACTAATTCTTAAACAATCGCAAATACATTTAGCAAAACCAATTGCCTTCACTTTGTAATTGTAAAAAATATTGTTTTCAACTAAGTATGAATGCACCTTTAAAGTCTAGTAAGTGTTGAGTTAGGGTGCATTCACACCCACTTTCAACATTTGATTAATCATAAGACTAAATTTCAAACCTTTTAATGTAAACGAAGCTGCATACTTCGAAACATCTTTATCTTCTTGAATCTAAAAAAAAAAAAAAAAAAAAATGGGTAGAGTAATAATGAGTGTCTTGCAATTACAAATTAATTGATCAATTGTAGTTTAAAATAAATAATTCTATTTTAATATTAATGCAGAATTCTGCTTTCATAGTTAGTTTTGTTATGATGAAGAAGAGCAAATACAAGAATTTAACAGTACAATTTTCTGTGACCTTCTGATGATTATTTAGATGTAGTTGTATTATTTCTTTTAATAATCCACACTTTTTTAGTAAAATGCATATATATATATATAGGCTTGCCATATTTTTGGTTACTAAAACCGGGACACATTAATATGAGATGGGCATCCGGTTGGTCTGGGGGCATGGAATGCCCTCCCAGTAGCGATGGGGGGGGGGGGGGGGTAATTTGTAAAAAATTTCAAAGCAAAATGGTGAGTTTTAAACCTTTTTTTAAGCCTCGCAAGTAACGGGAGTGGGGAATCTGGAATCCTAAATTTTTAGTCTACCCACCTTTTAAAAATAAAAAAGGAATTTTTGCTACTTAGATTTTTTTCCTTTTTAATGATAATTTTTTCTGGTCTACCATCTAGAAAGAAGTGTTAATAAAATAAAGTTTAAAACACTTCATAAAATTGTTTAGTTGAACAACTAATTACTAAGTTTTATTTTTTAAAACTAAAACTTTTTGTCTAACTACAAAAACCATTTAAAAAAAAACATGTTTGTCAAACTAAAAAAGCAATCAATAAGTTAGCAATGTTATTATTTGTTTTCAAACCACTCATATTTCTGACTTGAATGTACTTTTTCAAGATGTCTTTGTTAAGCTTTACTTTTTCATAAATAAAAGTCAGAGCAAGAAAGGCAAAAATTTATTTTACATACAATCAATGCTCTGACAGTGACTCCCTCATTAATGCTTTGTCATCTTAAAAATTCTTAATGACCTCTTAAAAGATTCTTGAAAACATAAATTCATTACTTTTTAGATCTTACAGCTGTTTCCGGGACATTGATAAAACTGGCGGGACACCGGGACAAGAGCAAAAAACCGGGACGTATGGCAAGCCCATATATATATATATATATATATATTATATATAAGTGGCTTAAATGTCTGTCGCCGATAGCTTATTGGTTGCTGTTAGGGAAAAGTCCCAAAAACAAGATTCAGAGGGGTGTGTGGACCTCGCCTTAAGTGTCTGGTAAAAACATGAGAAAAACATTTTAAAAATAACAAATAGATTTATTTTAACATTTAAAATACAAATAACAATTTTAGAAAAATTTAATAAAAGTTCCCCGTAACTGTACAGTACGGTAAAATGAAAATCTATACCACATTGAAGTTCACCGGGTTCGACTATTTCGTCCACATAATCTTGATGATTTATATCCAGGAAACTCGGGGCACATCAAATCCTTTCCATTAGGTATACGACATCTCATCACTGTCGGAGAGTCAATTATTCAGGAAATACGGCAGGCCTATTCCCCTAAACCATCCTTAAGTAGTAGACGACATGACTATCACGACCGAACGTCCGCGGCACGTCGGAGTCGAAGCCGGCTGGCTTATCGCAGGAACCAAGATGTGTCGAGGGAAAAACGCCGAGAGAGAGAGAGAGATCGGATGGAATCATGACAGAGCTTTTATAGCAAACACGTTCCATCCGTCATCGACTCATTTGCATTTTCAAGCTTGAAACATCCTAAAAAAAAACTTCAGCAAACAATCCTTCTGTGTGAGTGGCAACACCATTTTTACAAACTCAGATCGGAAATAAATAACATTAACATGAAACTTAACTGTATGAATTCACTTTTTTTTTCACTGTTCGTTTAACGGTTAGAACCGTGAAAGTTGTTTACATTTTTAGCACATGTTAACATACGGAGGTCGGGATGTTCGGCAATAGATATTTAAAAAGAGTTTCACCCCGAGCCCAAGAGATAATTCCCCGTACATGTGAGTAAACATTTTGCACTAGGAAACATTAATAAAAATAAAATAGGCATATTTTGCCAACAGTTGCTTACGTAACTGTAATGCAGTTGCCATTGTTGTAACACATGTCAAATATACTACTAATCAAAACATTTCTCTAGCATTTTGAGTGAGGCATCACTAGATCTGCAATCTCCGTTAAAAATTAATGTAAACGCAAATTTAATTTCATCCTTCTTTCTTTGTTTTAATTTATTTATCGTTTGCACTTTTTATATATATTAAAGTGGCAGCACTCTTTTTTCCAGCTTCGTTAAAACTGTTGTTTTGACGATGATTATGTTGTATATAAATAAATATTTTTCACAAACAATTTGATTATATAGTAAATAATCTTTTTATTTTATGGATTATTATAACTTGGATGTTTTTTTTCGGTAAAAATATTTTTTTCCGAAATTATTATATGTTTATTATTTATTCATTAAACTTGACTGTTCTACCTGATAAATATCTCTTTGATTTGATGTGCATTTCCGGTTACTGGAAGAATTGTATATTTATAATATCTAGAACTGCGGTCATTTAGTATGACCGCCGGGCTTACTAGTATATATATATGCATATTTTTTTGTCTTATATTATTTGTTAACTTAACAAAAAAAGTGCCATTTTATTAATAAACAAAGAACTTCTTAACACACCATTTTAATAATAAATGGACATCTCAACGTACAACAGCCGAATTTGGATTTAGGATTAACTATTAATTTCAGATAGGAAAGGTTGCACAAATGCTTTAGGTTATTATTATTATCTCATTTTTCTCGAGGTTATGAAGAGAAAAATGTCATATGTAATAAAATAATATTTTAAAAAAGTGAATTAATTAATTAAAATAATTCAAAAAATTTAAATGATGATTATGACAAAACTGAAACTAAATTTGCACAAACTCAATTAATCATCAGTTATTAAATGGCACACAGACATATTCCAAAAGAGTAATAAGAAATACTTTACATATATGCTCTAGAACTAATATTGAAAAAATATTTTAATAAATAAAATTTATTGATATTGTCCATGTAAAACTTATAATGGCAATGTTTTAGTGAGTACAATATAGCATTAAATGAAGAGCTATGAACAATACTTACTGGTTTTGGAATGCCTTCTATAATTTCTGGGAATTGAAGACTATTCAAAGTTGGATGAAGCCGTCTTCTACGAAGAGCTCTGTTGTAATGAAACATATATAATTATGCTAAATGATTTTTTGCGTTTTTATTTGCAGCCTGACACAATTAAAAATTATAAACCACACAGAAAAAAGATAAAATGCCATTGATATATATACATGCATATATACTATATATATATATGTATATGCAGTCAAACTCTTTTATATCAATACTGGTTTTAGTGATGCAGGGGTTACAGGGGAAAAATACAAGGTGGGATTTTCCTCCCTGACAAAAATTTTAAGTGGGATTTTTAAAGTTTAAGCCTAAAGAAAAAATTTTTTGAGTGGGATTTCAAAAAATATTGCGGGAATCGCGCAATCGCGCGGCCTAGCGTGAACCCTGGGTTATAAGGTCAATAAAGCGCTGGTCCCAGCTAGATCCCCATAGAAAATAATATTAAATTACCTTGCTTTTAACTTATTTTGCATGATTTTATTTTTGATTTCATCATTTTTTTGTATAAAATTCTAAGAGATTAATTTGAAAGAAAGTTATATGTGCTCTACAATAGTCATCCTCCTCTCACTATTGGCAGTTTTAACAAGAGTGATTGAACTAAGAACTGAATCTATGTTCCCCATTGTCCATTTCTTACATCTCAATAAATTTTTGATAACAAATTTAATGGTTCAGCAAATAATGAGTGCATAGGAAACAGTAAATAAGGGGAAAAATAGCTGACATTGGGATTGATCACAGGATGAAAACTACACAAAATCAGCAATACAAATTAAGATTCAAACAGTGTATTTACCTACTACTCAGGGTTGCCAAATTTAAAAACTGCAAATACAGCAGAGGTGAACCAACAGGGGGGGGGGGGGGGTCAAATATCCGGTATCCGACCAATTTTTAAACAATTTTCTGGCCACTACATGAAAGATTCTGTTATCTGGTATGTCAATTTTGACTTTTAATATTTAATTAATGAACATATTTTGAACAAACATATTTTGAACAACATATGTAAATTAAAAACATATTATGTATTTGGAAGCTGTGGGATGTTTAAAAATGTATAGGATTAACAGGTTTCAAAACATCAGAGCCGGATATCAGGTATAAACTCGTCACATAACGGTAACCAGACATTCAATATCTGACAAAATCAATATCCTAGCAAGAATACAGGACTTTTGGAGTCCCATATTGAAGTTCCCCAGGTCGCGGAACAATTTCTAAAAATACGGAACTCTCCCGTAAATCCCGAGACGTTTCACAACCCTACAGCTAATACAGAAGGTTTGAACAATTTAAAAACAACATTGAGTTTTAAAAGCAAAGAAAACGAATAAGTATTGGAACAAAAAACAATACAACAATACTCCCCATTTTGTGACACAATTTCCACAAGCCTATTTGCCTTTTGGTTAATTACCATATGATTCTCCTCTTAATGTAAACTTTTACCCTCACATGGATGAAGCAGGCAGATTAGCTAAACAGCATACAATTGATAATCGACAATGACGAATTAAAGAGGAGGGCAATGGGGAAATGCAAATTTCAAGAGCAAAATTTTATTTATTAATTACTTTATTTATTTTTGATAAAAACCTTTCATCTATCAAAAACGCACATGGTAATGGAAGTCGTGTTAATAGTTTAAGTCATACAAGGTTGCACAAATGATATTCGCCTCCCCACCTCTGTCAACGAAACTTTAGAAAAACATAAAGATAATTTTATAATTACATGAATGAATGCGACATTTCAAATTTGACACACACTCATGCATAAATTATCGAATTTCAGATAAAAACTTACTTGGGTACAAGACCTGGTGTTCTATGTTCGATCATGTCTTGTATTTCTTCTAATGTCAAGAAAAAGATTAGCTCACCTTCAGGAAGCAAACCTTCTTGTACAAAAAGATCTCCAAGATGGTAAAATGATTGTCTAAGCCAGTTTACTGTCTTTATAAGCATCGACTAGAAACAGAGATAATTCTATTAACCCGCTAAACAAATTATTAGTTCATCGACAGCATTTATTTTTAATGTACATCAATTCTTATAAAATAAGGCATTAAAAGAGAAATGAAGCTAATTCAAAAAAATATTCAACCAAACATTTTTCACGAATTTTATTGCTCATTTGTGCTTTTAATTATGTTGACTTTTCTATTTTTTCAACACTTGAATAAACTATAGAACTTCTGTTCCTTACATGTAAATTTCAAACTTTTTTTAACATTGAAAAATTTGAAACTTTCTTAATAAATATACAGTAAAACCCCGCAAATCCGAACTAATTGGGGCTGTAGCCTGTTCGGATTTCAATTTGTTCAGATTAGCCAAAAACTATTCATAACACAATAAACGAACCCTTGTTACGGTATAGGACTTAACCCTAAACTGCGCAATTTTTTTCTTCTTTGTAAAATAAATTTTTTGTGTGTTTGTTTGTGCTAGTTATAAGTGAAAAACATGCTAAAAAATTATTATTTAGTTCGGAAAAATAGAATTCGAAAAAATTTGATATGTTGCTTAAAAACAATACTGATCCTTTAGGGATAACAATATTTTTTTTATATACTCATTTTAATAAATGAAAGAAAATCAATAATAGATAGGTATACATTATATTTATAAAATAGCAATAAAATAGTAACACTCAGCAGCCATGCCAAATGATGTCATGTTTATGCGATGCTGGCGCACAATTGTGAGTTTGTATTGTTATAGTATTAGTTTTATAAGTTTAATAAGAAAAAGTTTTTAATTGTTCTGTTGTGACAAAATAAATAAGTTTCAGTTTTTTGCGTATGTTTTTCATATTTAAATTTGTTGAAGAAAACTCGTTCGGATTTCCCAGGATTTCGGATTTTCGGGGTTCGGATTTGCGAGGTTTTACTGTAATTGACTAGGACCAGCTTAGCTGGGCCCAGAGCTTGTTGCTGGTTGTCACTTTTGCATTTGTATTTGTACTATTTTACTAACCTTTGTTCTTTCCCGTTGACCAACAGCACGACGACTCCAAGGTAAAACTATTTTTAAAAACATTCTGAAAATAGAGGACTTAAAATAAGTAAATTAAAGAGTAAGATTGTATTACAAGAAACACAAAAAACTTTATGTAGTTAATAAATTCTTTTTTGGGAAGTTTTCAAGACAAAATGAAAGAAATAGTTGCATGAATTAAAAAATAAACTGGCATGAAAAATTATGCATTAAAATGTATGATTTTTTTTTTCATTTAAATGACTACAAAAGTTCATTTACCTATCTTGACACAAAACACTTTTTTAATGATTAGATCATGATTTATTTTGCTTTTTTAGTAATAATTAAAAACATGGCTATTTTTTTGAAGGAAGGAAAGTTAAAAGTTTGCTTGGATGAAAATTCTTTTTTTTTCATTTTTGATTGAAAGATAACTACTTCCTAAATGATAAATTGTAATTATATTTATAAGAATATCAGCTTTTTGTTCTTTTTCTTAACTTTATATTATATGTTTAAACATGACTTCTGCTGGTGAAATTAAAACACTTGCTCCCTAAATGTATCCACTGGGGAGGATATCGGGACATATCCCCCCCTCCCGATGTAACAATACCTTAAAACTTTAAAAACAAGCGTCAACAAGCAACTCCCAAACAAAATCTCTCCCCCCCCCCACCCCGCAAAAAGTTTAATCTTCTGCATTACTCACTGCAATCGATTATAATACAATAAATTACTTATTAGCCAGTAAAAGTCACTCAAATAGGAACATATAAAATATTTCTGGGTAGGTGAATGTGTCCGATGTTTTTGAACATGCATATACTTGAATTATACAATTTATTTTGCTGGTGCTATTTCACTACTTCATAACTGAAGATAAATGTAGTTTACTGAAAGTTACACCAAAAAATAAAATAGAAATCCTTAAGATTTATTTTTCTCCACCTTCTGAAAATAATATATTACAAAACTGCAAGTTTATACAACACCACAAAGTTTTCTTTTTTGGGCAGGAGGGGGATGACACCAAAAACTACCGCCCCGGGGAACACCCATGCTAAGAAACCACTGCTTATATCTATGCATGTATTAGCATGTTAACATATTAGGATTGGCAATGGCTCAAAGCTAAAAGTTCTGGGGAAGTTGAACCTAACCCAAGGTGACCAGACTTTAACCAATTCGGGATGGATGCTCATGGAACAAAGTGATCCCACAAGGACTTGCCAAGCGCCGACTCACTATAGACCGAAGCATTTTCTCTTGATAAGCCTAACATGCATAAAATTTTGTAAAAAGTATGCTTTTCACAATAATGTGTAAAACGTATCCTTTACCAGGGTTGGAAAAAAAACGTTTTTTTTGGTTTAAATAGCATTTCTAGGAAAAACAATTTGACTTTTGGAAAATCATGGAGATTTTAGATCATTAATTATGAATTAATGTTATTAGTAATTAATTTATAGATAACTAATTAAATAACCAAGTTAAAACCTTGAATTTTAATTACCTTATAAATATAGTTTTTATTTTTTCAGAAAGTTACCTACAGTGAAACATGCGTAAGTTGACCACTTATGGTGCAGCGCTTTAGTAGTCAACTTATAGAGGGTGGAGATTTTTCCATTTCTTACACTATGTGTTTATTCATTTGTGACTAATTAAAATATAACTTCATGTATTAATGTTACTTTAAAATTAGTAATTAGCTATTTTTTAACAATTATCTAAAATACCATTAGATAAATTTAATCTGAATGACTTACAATGTATCCTATACAACTTTAAAATTGAAGCACTTAGTTAAAGATAAAAATGTTAGTTTACTTATTTTATTGCAGAGATTCCCTTTAAAAATTTTTCGAAATATCTAGATCAATTAGAAGAAAAAAAAAACTTATTTAGAGAACAAAAGAGTGCTCATAGGTAGTTTTCTCGAATGGTTAAATTACAAAAAGATTTAGGCAAACTTTATATATTGTTGTTTCATCTACCCAGACAAATACTAGTCTAACATTATCGCATAAAATATATTATCCTTTAGAGCTTATTTAAGTTTTTTTTTTTATCTTTGCAAAAATAGATAAACAAATAAATATAGTAATAACTAGGCAGCCAACTTACAAAGGGTTTTTTATAATACTCATACCGAAATTTGGCATACATAAGTGGTCAATATAGAGAGGTGGTCAAGTTAAAAAGGTTTCTCTACATTAAATAATATAGGGTTAAGTTCATTCCTGACCAAAAGTGGTCAACTTAGACAGCAGGGCCGTACCAAGAAATATTTTCAGGGAGGGCAAGTTTGATATTTGCGCCCCCCCCCCCCCTGATATTTTTTATCTCCGCCTTTAACCTATAAAACGCAATAAAATATAGTGGTTTTTAACAAGAAAATTACCCTATGTATCAAAAGGATCTGGTTTTATAATATTAATTACTATCCGCTCTCTTTATGCTTTTTATAACTTTGTGCATTTTATTGTCATTAACTACAAACTAGATGATTTTCACTAAAAACGTACTTATCGGAAAATACTTTAATAAAAATTTTAACACTCGCAATTCACGTTGTCTTATAAACGTAAACGTGGTTTCCTTTTTTAAATAACTACTTATATATGTAAATTGACCATATAATATACTCTAGTAAAATACTTTAAAACTAAAATTTAAAAAATGAGAATATCCATAATCTAGACAATCCTTATAGAATATGCTTTCTTTTCATATCATAGTGTAACTATCTAATAACAATTGATAACTGATTTGTATGCATAATATCAGTAGTTGTGTCGGCTAATGTTGACAAAAAATGGGCTTTATCTATATCGTTCTTAATGGAATTCAAAATCTTTTCTGAATAAAAATGTATGAGTTCATTTTGTACAAATGGACTCAAGTAACTTTTTTTATTAAGCATATGGGCATTAAGAATTGGGTCATATTTTGCTAATAAATCAATTTTTTAGTTGCTAAAAGATTACCGTTTTCGCATTTTAGGGTATTGTCATATGAGCCCCGAAAAGCTAAATTTTGGTCAGCTAAGTAAAGAACTACATCAATAAGCCTATGAAAAACTTGCCGCAAAATATTTTTTTTCTCTGGCAATTTCAGCAAAAGTTGGTCATCAATTTTATTCCCTGACTGCCACATCTTCCAGGATGCCAGATCATCTAAATCAGGGGTCCCCAACCCTATGCCCACGGGCACCATGGCGCCCGTCGATCAGTCTAGGTGCGCCCTCTGCGCTTGTAGCCAACGATAAAATATTTCAGTTTTCCATTTTAAACTAGAGAACATTTAGAATCTAGAGCATATGAATAAAGGGACATATAGCAATGAATAACCCTGTAATGATAAATGACAATGAATATCATAAAATCAAAATATTATTCTCAAGTACATTCACATAATTCTACATCAGTTGTAAAAACAATCCACGTCCCGCTCTCTAGTCACCCTCTACAACTGAAATTGCCAAAAACAACCTATATATTCATTTTCTGTCAAAAAAATGATTATGGACGGATGGAAAAGAAAGTATTTATGGGCGTAGCTCAAATAATGCTAGATGAATTGGACCTTTCAAATTTTGTGATCAGTTGGTATAAACTATTCCACCATTCCTCGTTGGTCAATCTTCCAGCTAGCGTGCCACAAAGTTCTATGGTAGCAGTCGATAGCTTTGGCTGATTAAAGCATTCCTTAGCCTTTTCTAGAGAAAATCTGATGTTTCAAAGTGCCACTTGTGCTGCTGCGTGAGTGGAAACTCGGCAGTATCTACAACTCCAAGGAATCTCTGCACAGATGCCCATACCCGTCATTTCCAATGGGAAGAATGTCTGATGTTATGTCAAATATAAATATAATTTTTATACTTCGTATGTTTTGCAAGCAATTTAGTAAAAATTTATTTTACACAAGAATATTAAATACTAACTATATTCATATGTTAAATTAATTTTTGAAATTAAATTTTTTGTGCATTATATGCAGTGTGTTACCTACGTCCCGCAGTGGACCAGTCGGTAGAAGCTCGGTTCCCGTAGAACACCGAAAGTGAAACAACATCGACTTAGGTCAGTGCTTGGGAGGGTGACAACCTCTCGCGGCTGGTTCCTGTGAGGCCGTGGACGCTAAAGGGAGCTGGTGCACGTTAAATAGGTCGTGGCTCCAATGTCCTCGAAGTGAAACGATACCTCTGGGGGTGCCAACCCCAAGTGACGGTCTCTCATCTGGGAGCTGGTTCAAAAAATTAAGAGACCACATGTAAAGGGTCAACTCGGACTCCTGCCTATAAGGGCCCCGTTAGACTCAGGAGCAGCGCATGATACGACAACAACATTATTACCTACATCCACCAATTATAAATTTGTCTTGAAAAAATAAATGGTGCCTGCCATTCGACCGATATTATGGTATGTGCTCTTAGGTACAAAAAGGTTGGGGAACACTGATCTAAATGCATTACAGACAATTCATGTTTTTTTTATTTTTTGCCCCAAAGTGTTTCCAATCATTCACTCACACATCACTAAAATTGTTTTCGAAATGTGGATCATTTCTTTTCGTAAAAAGCGTGCAAGCAAAACAAAAAACTTTATCTAGCTTAGATGAGTAATTTAACCATTTTTGTCCAATCTTCTCTCTTGTTTCTAAAGTTTTAGTATAATATTTGGTCGGAAAATGCCTTCCATTAGTTTTAGGAAACAAAAATAAGGAAGAATTCGGTTAGCTTGGTCCAAATTTCACTATGTGTTCTCTTAGGGTTGTTGAAAACGGTCTTGAAATGCTAATGTAACACGCTGCATCTGGCATTTCTGTGGTCAAATTGAAAATAGACAAGTTTTCGGAATTCCATTCGCTCAATTCACTATTTTTGCGAGATTCATTTTCATGAAAAGAAGACGCTAATGCATTTATATCATTGTCTTCAGAAAAAGAACTGTTTTTTTTTTTTTTTCTGAGTTTCGGCGCCTGTGAATAAATGTTCGTTTTCCCTCTTCAACGGTTTCTTTTTTCCGATAGCTGTTGTATTTTGTCAATATTGCAATTTGTTTCAAACTGTTCTGTTTCTTCTTTGTTTTTTTTGTTTTCTGGTAATTTTACAATAAGCAGCTTTCTTAAAAAATCCCCTATCTTTTTGTTTTCTTCCATTTCAAGCTTGCGCTTATAAGCCGCACCAGGCAACTTTCATGTGCAAGTCATTTTTAAATAATGGTATAGAATTAGAGAATATATTTAAAAGAAAACTTACATTTCAGCAAATGATTTAACTCCAAGCAGAAACGTTATATATAAAAAAAAGAGCATCTTATTTCAAATGCTGCCGATCTTTATTCCAACGTGGTTGCAATGGCGCCATGCCATGTCCATGCAACACGTTTCATTTCACGTGATCAAAGGATGGGTGGCTTTAGTTGGTTGGTGAAAAAAAGTGTAAAAAGTGGGGGGGGGGGGGGGTAGTGATCCATTACTTGGTTTGGTTTTGGGTGAAACACTAGATTTTTGCCACATGTGTTTCTCAGATATTTGTACAAAGTCAATAAATAAAAAAAAGATAAGTTATATTTAGGCAGATTTTTTTTTTTTTTTTTTGTTATATTCAAATTTAGGTTTTTTTGGTTGATTTTGGCGCCCCTTCAAAGTTGATTTGTCGCACCTGGGGGGGCAATTGCCCCCCCCCCTGCCCTCCCGGTAGGTACGGCCCTGTTAGACAGGTGGCCAACTTACAGAGGTGGGCAACTTTAAAGGTTTTACTGTATTAACATATTCTAATACTCTACTTATACAGAACTTTCAGTAAATTATTAAAGAAATAATTATTATGCGGGTTAAGTTTCCCCAAAAGCATATTTTACGAAATCAATAAAAAATAAGCAAAAAAGAAACATATATTAAAAATAATGTGTGTTGATTTACAGTATCAGTAATATCAACAAGTGATTACAAGTCTCTTACTGTAGATATATTTTACTTTAAAAGTAAAAAAATCCTTAAACTTACTGGATTTAGCAATGATAACACTTATAGAAATCTTCAACCTTGGTTTAGAAATTATCACCATTATTTTTACTTTTTTCAAATACAAACTTTATTTATCCTGATGTTACATAAAAAAAAACAACAATAAACAGCGATCTGGAGCGGAGCACCGAGCTTTTAAAATATATTTATAAAAGCAAAAGCAATTTTATAAAAGTAGTACAATGTACAAACTTTATTTTTCCTGATTAAAGATTAAATATATTTTTTAAAAAGAAGAGAATAATTTAGAAAAAAAAAGAAAAATTTGCACTGATTAAAAAAAAGTTTGTTAATTTACAAATTCAGTAATTCATTATTTATATAACGCTGTGTTTGTAATTTCTGCATAAATTGGATTTTGCAATTTTTTATAATGTGTAAAATAAATGAAAAGAGGTTTGGTTTAAAAATTGCTATCTGTAACATACATTTGCAAATTGGTCATTATGAAGTAGTGATGGGCATAATCGAGAGATTTCAATAATCGAGTGATTAGTACTCGGGTGGTTTTGATAATCGAGTGATTAGTACTCGAGTAGTTATTTCGAGTTCTCGAGTTCTCGATTGATCTTTTCGAGTTCTCGATTAATCATTTCGAGTTCTCGATTAATCATTTCGAGTTCTCGAGTTCTCGATTAATCATTTTGAGTTCTCGAGTTCTCAATTGATCACTTCGAGTTCTCGAGTTCTCGTTTGATCATTTCGAGTTCTCGAGCGATTTCAAAATGGAATGAATCTCTAACAGGGAGGCCATTTTGTGAGTCAGAAGGGAAAATTATCCACCCCCTCCCAAGCCTTAATATAATGTATTTCTCCGTAGGTGCAAGTATTTTCATGTCAGGGAACTGGAGCAACAAAGTTTTTGAGTTGCTCCGATCCGACTGTTAAATATTTGTTCCAACGCTGCTCCAGCTCTGCTCCGTGCAGCGAATAGCTTTAATAGAAATCATCTTTATTTATTTAATTAAATAATGAAATGATATTAAATTTATTTATTTATAGACAATTTATTTTGAAAAAAATATTTTAAAAAATCACGTTTTGTTTTACGTTGTTGTTCACTTAAAACTAGTTTTAATGAAGAAAGATGTCATGTTTGATGAAATTCTAATTTTAAATGATCAGAGCAGTTAAGCGCAACAAGTTTCTGTGTTTTGGCTCCGCTCCTACTCCAAGCAAAAACTAGTTGCTCCACTGCTTCGCTCTGCTGCTCGGCGCTCCGCTCCAGATCGCTGTTTATTGTTTTTTTTTTCATGTAACATGTGCCGAGTTTATGCCCCCCCCCCTTGAAATGAAGGGGAATGATCTCGACAACTTAGGGGTAATTCATAAATGATGTCACGCATCGAGGGGGAGGGGGTTCATGAAATTTTGACAAAGTGTGACAACGGGAGGGGAGGGGATAACAAGAAGTGTGACATCAGGCTTTTACAACATAGCGTGACATGTGACAAAGGGGGGAGGGGGGTCCGTTGAAGTTTGACATTTTGTGACAAAGGGGGGAAGGGGGTCAAATATATCGAAAAAAAGCGTGAAGTCATTTATGAACAGTCCCTTAGCGATGATTATTTCAAAAGATTTCTGCGCATGAAATTAAAGATGGCCCCCTCCCACCGCACTCGAAGCATAGATTTATGGGCATTGAAGGGATTTCGGCAAAAGAGGAAGTAGCAAAAACTTTTAAGCGGAAGGGTGAGTATAGGAGTGTTATTTCTACTACGTTCCTGATATTAGTTAACCCAAAAAATATGCTGGCCTAAGGCTGCATTTCCTAATTTTGTTTCGTGCTAGATCTGTTTACTGCTTAATGCTTATGATTATTATGTGAATAACCGAGTAACGTTCTTTATTGATGACATATTGCAGCATTTGTTTATTTTATGTTTCTTTATTTATTTTATCGGCTAGTAAAGTGACAGCAGTTTGCTTTTTTTTAAAATTTTTTATTGACGAAAAAATCTTTCAGAAGAAAACTTAGACCGAAATTGGTTAATGTCAACAATCACGAATTCCATGAAAGTCCGAATATTTGGTTATATCCTTATACATTTGGACATTCAATACTGTATGTCGACAATCACAGATGTGCTATGGTGAAAGTCGAAACAAAACAGCCTGTGCCAATAAGAGCAGCGGCGGTCTGACGAACTTTAGTCTGAAATAAGATTGCATAAAGTTAAATCCTTAAAATTATTGTTTGTATTAATTATTAAAATATTTATCCATTTAGAGTGGATAATTCATTTGACATAAATCAAAGTGTTTCAATAATGTATATTTAAAAACACTAGGGACTCCGCATTTGCTCGTTTCGCTTGCCAATCCCGTTGCGTGGTTAAATGCTCCATGGAAATACAACATTAAATACCTCGGAATAAATAAGATACTGCCGCATAAAAATACGTCGGTGTAAATAAGAAAATGTCAGAAAGACAACAATAACAAAGTAAAACCAATATTTATTATTAGCAACTTAAAGCAATATTCAATTTCAACTAATTTTAATTGTTAAAAGAGCATTTTAAACCTGCTCTACCCTCACAATGAGTTGAAAAATTGGTTACTAATATATTATGTGCAACACCAAATTTACACTAAAAATCTTATGCTGCTACCAGATTTTGCACCCCCCCCCCACACACCTCGGGGCGCCCCTCGAAAGGAATTAAAAAAACTTTCATGCTTCCTAAATGATAAATAGCTCTAAAAAGCAACCCTTTTAGCTTGCATTTTTTTTTAGCTACCATTCACTTTGAAGGGCAAAATGGGACACTTTGGCTTCGCAAAATTATTTGTATTTTCCTTCTTTTCAAGTGACCTTTCCTGGGTTATATGGGCGTCCTGTTCTCTCATCTCTGCTGCTCAAAGAAAATACCCCTAGAGAGAGTTTTTGTCGAACATATTTATACATTTTCAGTCTGGGGCAGACTGGGAAGAAAATTCGGCCCGGGCGTATTTCAAACAGTATTTCCCCGTATTTTCCCTTGGGAGGGCAGGTATTTTTCAGATTGCAGGAACTAAAAATATTGTCAGTAAATATGTCGATATGTATTAAAATATTAAATGTTCACGTGACAGTTATTTTCCTTATTCAGCATGGAAGGTGTAATGATACGTAGTACAGTATAGGACCCCGAATTCGGAATCCCAAAAGACCCAAAATCCGGAACTTCTTCAAAAAAAAAAAAATCAGGAAATATTTTGCGCCGTGTTTTTTTTTTTGGAAATCTGTCATTTTAAAAAGAAGGAAAGTAATATGCAATGAACATGTTTAAGATCGGAAATGTGCAGTTCGAAGTTATTTCTCGATTTTCTGAAAAAGGTTTGTTTTTGCGATTAGAATTAGAGTAAAAATAATTTAACTTTGTGCAAGTAAACAATAATAATAAAATTACACGTTAATTTAAAGCACAAATGAGCAATAAAATGCAGACATATGTTTCGGGATTGCTTGGAATCCCTTTTTCAATGCGACAAGGAGCTTCTAGATGCAAAACATCCAAATGAAGCAGACAGAACAACAAAAACAAAGCTTATATAGCCTAAGAATTATCTGTAAACCAATGAGAATAAAGGCAGCGTGAATACTTCCACTTCACGCTGCCTTTATTCTCATTGGTTTACAGATAATTCTTAGGCTATATAAGCTTTGTTTTTGTTGTTCTGTCTGCTTCATTTGGATGTTTTGCATCTAGAAGCTCCTTGTCGCATTGAAAAAGGGATTCCAAGCAATCCCGAAACATATGTCTGAATTTTATTGCTCATTTGTGCTTTAAATTAACGTGTAATTTTATTATTATAGAATTAGAGTGTTATTAATTGTTGCTTAATTGTGAGTTAATATCATTAAATTTTGCTTTTTTTAAATTTCTTGTAGTTTTATTACATTTATTTTTTTAAAATGAGCTCTAATTTTCTCGCGATACAGAACATTCGCGAAATTGAAATTCGGCGCTTCTCACATTTTCCCGATCGTCTGATTTTTTACTGCAATTAACTAGAGAACATAAAATCGTATCAGAAATTACCGGAATTCTTTGTTAAGAGATTAAAATAATATCGGGAAAAGTCTAGGTTTTTCGATGTTTTGCCTTCGAATGTAAGCCAACTCCAACTTCGTTTTTTGTGATAATTTCATGACTTATAGGCGAGTGTATACGATAACCAAAAACAGTGGCATAGCTCGACCCCAATTTCGGGGGGGGGGGGGAGGTCTTATGGAGGAAGGTCGATTTCTCGCAGTTAATTTAACGAAAACAATTGGTCGAATTGATGATTAAAAAAATTATTATAAATGGAGTTTCTAACTAGACTCATTTTAATGTGAAAATTGAAGGGAAAAAAACATATTTATCCACTTAAAAACAATCTGATTTACGTTTTTATATACCGTAATTATCTGTTTATAGCCCGCTGGTTATCTACGAAAAAACTTCTTTTTTTACTAAATGCGATGCGGGCAATACATGAAATTCAAAAAAAAAAGTATCATTAAAAGACAACTACCGTTCAAAAATATCGAAATATCTTTTCCTGCAAAACAAAATGCAGAGGAATAAATCGTAGCTTTCGAAACAATGGTCCAAAGCAGATTGGGGCTCGGGCGCCACAGGCGAATGTATTGTTTTCTATAGGTAATTTTCGCTTCAGACAGAATTTAACTAGAACAGAAGCTGTTTTAGGGGAAAATACAAAATAAAAATACAATGTAATTTACAATGTAAAAATACAAAGCTCCTGTAAGTCCGCCATGTTTGGTCGTATTTTGAAATTCGGCATCGCGCTGGCCCCGAGTGTGCAGAAGTTAAGGTTTGATATTGCAGTTGCGCAACCAGAAGGGGAGGCCTAGAGGGTCCGTGACCTCTCCCCCCCCCCCAACTAGAATGATGATTTGAATTGTTTTTATTATTATTATTTTTTACTTGAGAAGAACAAATCCTGATAAAATAAAGCTATATTTAAATTAGGGAAGAAAAAAAAACAGACTAAAAATTTTTAGCAGTTGCAGATTATATCACTCAAAAAATTACCTTAATTTCTCTTTTCTTTCATCCCCCCCCCCACCCCCGAACTAACTGTCAATCACAAAAGAAAATTTTTGGAGCTCAATCAGGGATTTTTCAACGAAAAGACAGTACGCAACGAAAGACAATGCGCATCTTGAGAAAATATAGTTGTATTTTTATCAAGAAATCATTAAATAATGATGAAGGGGAGGGGGGAATCTGAATTCTTAAAAAAAGACCTGAAAAATTCTTAGCAGTGGCAGATTATATATATTGCTCAGAAAATTACATTATGACCTCTTTTTATTTCCATCCCTCCCCCCCACCCCCCCAAAAAAAGAGGAATTGCACAAAGTTCAGGTGGGAAAAAAATAGTGCATCCCACCCGTAAAGAATTTTTCTGATTGTGCCACTCATACTGTCATTATGCATGACAGTGATACCATATAACTATCACAACTAAAATTATAAAATCAGGGAATTGTCAGCGATTTTTTTTCTTGGATTTTGTTACTACCATGAAATTACAAAAACAGTATTGAATAATCAAACGATTTGTTTCCTACAATGATACAGATGATTAACACAGTATTTTGAGTCTGAATAATTTTGATAAAATGTCAAATTTAGATTTATTTCAAGTGAAATTTTCTAATCCTTGAACAAGTATAAAAAATATTTAAAAAAGTAGCATTTGCAAAATAAATTTTATTCAATGTTGAACATAAATTAAAATTTGAAATTTCTGCCGATTTGAAGAAATATTTATTCATTTATATTTTTAAATAAGTCACAACTTGAGAAAGAAATTAATTTAAAAAAAAAAAAAACTTTTGTCTCTCTCACTCTTAGCCATTTATGGGTTTTGAAAAAGGTATTTATGAGCATAGCTACAGGTATAAAAATTCTTATTTTTGAATAGACTATGAATTTTTTTTTAAAGTTGGGTAAAAGCTCTATTTATTCAGGTTTAGTTTTCAAAAGATGTCGAAACTGCTCTTTTTCAAGTTATATTTAGTTTAAATAAAAAAATAAACACACACATACACACAAGTTTACATTTTAATGGTCACTATTTTGGTCACTTTTTAAAAAGCTGTGGTCACTTTTTTCACTACTTTGAAGACTCCAAAGTGCACCTAGCCCTGAACAACCTACAGGCAAAGTAAACGACCATTGGGGGAAAAAAACATTTAAATTAGAAGAGTTTATGCTTAAAGAAAGTGAGAAAATAGCCTTTTTATGGCTATAGTACCATTTGTTAGGGGAGAGGAAAGATTGAGAAAGAAACTCGATCATTTTATCTCCCATCTTCGTGTTCTGCGCATCTGTTTCTGTATATGCAGCTGAGGCGTTATTTAATGGTCAGTAGTGATAAGTTGAAAGTGAAGAGCAATTGACGCACTCCCCTGTGGTGCTTGAAAGCATCTTCTTAAAAGGAAGAAGTCATAAAAGGGTCTTTCTTCTGCTCTGGGCATGAAACGTAGTGGACTGCTGATAAAATTGTTAAACTAAGGAACATTGTGAACAGTCATGGGAAAGATTCTAGTTTAATTTATTGTTAAAAGTTCGGATTTCTTTCATTCGGATTGCTGGCTATTTCCAGCTTCCTTTTTTTTATTCTAATAATATTTTTTTGCTAGTCTTGTGTGTGTCCACTTTTATTTTCAATTTTCTCCAGACTAAAAACCCATATCTAATATTAGTAGGTCTCATAACTGCAAGAGTTGCACCGAATATATTCTAGCTTTAAATTCGACTGCGAATCAAAACCTTCCCGAAAATGCTGCCAAACCAAAGATTTTCCAACATTTTTCATGCATTTTAGCTCACCAGAATTTAATCTCAACTGGAGCATTTCATGATAGTTTAAAAATATATATATTCTTTACTTAAAATTAAAAGGAATTCATTAGAACCAATTGCGATAGCAACAAAAATCCTACATTTAATCGATGTACTATATAAAATCACTTCAGGTTCGGGCAGGCACGGGCTTCGAGATATTTAGGGGAGAAACCGCTAGGAAAGTGGTACGATTAGGGGTGCAAGTTTGTCCCTTCGAGAATTCCATCGACTTTTAAAGCTGTTTCCTAAAATCTGCGTTTTTTTTTAAAATACCACGATTGTTTAAAATTTGAGACTTATTTTGTTTTTTTACTTACATTTTAACGGCAATTTATACTGTTCTGAAGTTTTAAAATGTATAACAGATGTACCAAACTTTTAGAAGAATTCACCAATAGAAAAATAGCTATAAAACTAGTTATAGATAATTCCACTCATGTTTAGAGGAAGTTTTTGATCCAAATCAATACAAATATTTAAATGTTTTTGACGAAGTTGATAGTTGTTCCATTGTTATCAATAACCCTATGATACCCCTCCCCCAATGAATTAGACATTGAAGGAGGGCAATTCAATTCTTTAAATTCAAGAGAGAAAGTTTTCCCAACCTGTCCAAAGTGGCGATCCGATGTTTGTCAGTTCCGACTAATAGCGCAGATGCTGAACGGTCCTTTTCTGCATATAAAAACGTGTTAAGTGATAACAACCGAAGCATTAAAGAAAATAATTTAATCATGTACAATTTTTGTACCAAAATGCTGGACATTTAATTAAATAACTAAATATTGCATAAAATTGAAAGTAATAAAATTATTCCTTTTTTATTTAAGAAAATTAATTTAATTGCAGATATTCTAGTCTTTATTACATTATATTTGTGTTCTTGCGAACGTTTCGCGCAATTTGCTGCGAATTTCCGGCTCTTTTTTTCTGCAACAAACTTGCAACACTAGGTGCTACCTAGTACGCCAAAATTGCCTTTTTTTTGCATTTTATCGCGCTTTTTTTTTTCTGCAGTGTTCACTCTATTCAATTGTTATTAAAAAACATATTTTTAGAATAGTATAAAGCGTAAAGAGAGTTAAGCTCTCAAAAAAAGTTTTCGGACACCATTATTTCGGTGGGGTCCCTCTAAGTCAAAATTTCGGGGGGGGGGGGGGGGGGCCTTATCTACGCCAGTGATCAAAAATACTATAAATGAGCAAAATGCTGATAAAAACTTCCAGAGCAAATTATATGAGCTCTGATGCTACTTGCTACTTTTTTTGAATGAGAACCCAAAATCCGGAAAATTCCGAAATCTGGAAAGATGGCGGCCCTAGGTCCCATACTGCATATAAATTAGCTGTTAACAGTCACCGCACTTTAGGGCGTTGCGCAATGAGACAATCGGCTGAGGCAACTGGCCAGAGAGAAATTCTCTGGGGCCGCCCCTGAGAATTTGCATCACCTGAATTGAGAAATTCTCAGGGCCGTATTTTGTAGCTTGTATGGATTAAAAATATTGTCAGTAAGTATGTAGATATGTATTTGAATAATATTAAGTGTCTACAAGATAGATTAACTTTTCTTATTCACCATAGAAGGGCAATAATACGTAATATGTTAATTAGCTGATAATAGCTGCCGTCCTTTAGGGCGTTGCGCCATGAGGCAATCGCCTCGCCGCCTTAACCTCCCCCGCCAGAACTGCTCAAAATTAAAAACATCAGTTTTGCGGCTCTCAAAAATTTGCATAACAGACGGCCACCTAGGTTTTCTATATGAACGAGCCGGCGCTGAGAATTTCTCAAGCCAGCCCCGACAGCTCGTCCATAGAGACGACTTAGGCGGTAGCCTAAAGCGCAAAACTAATGTATTTCATTCATTTCTTTATTTATTTTCAAAATTTAAAAATAAAACGTTATCATTTTTCCTCCTCAGGCAGCGGTTTAGGTTGTCTATAAGGGACCAGCCGGCCCTGAGAAATTCTGCCCCCCCCCCCCCTTGGCCCAACAGCCAGACCCTATTGATTTTTCCCCATTGCTGCATCGCACTCTCTGAAGCTCGGGATACGACAAAGTTTTGATCCCCGTTTTTACAAAGTTTTGATCCCCGTTTTTTTAATGAACATTGTAAAAGCTGTATACTTTATAACAAAAAGATAGATATTTTGCGACCGGCCCTAGTTGGACCGGTCCACCGGGCATTTGCCCGAATGCCCGCATAGCCAGTCCGCCGCTGTTTTCAGTTCTTTTCTATGTAGATCAAATTTAAGCCTTGGTAATTTTCTCATGTCGTTTAGTTGCATATTTAGCACAGATAATATATGTATGCATTGATGATGTTTTACATATTAAAGACTTCAGTAATAATGAACTGTATCACGTTTTTTAGCTTTTTCACAAAACTACTTGTAATATAAAACTAATAGATTAAATAAATAAGATATTAATAATATTTTGTTTATAAAATAAGAGTTGTACATATAAATATATTAAACTATTGTGAAAGTCCGTTCTTCTGAACAATGGTTCATGAGCGAATACAGGGAAGGATCAAAAAATGGAATTACAGAGTTCTGGAATTAGAAATTATATGATTAACAAGCTAAAAATTTAGCAATTCCCCTTTTGGTACAAATTTTTTGGGAGCAGGACTGTCATTTAGGGGGCGGGGGGTCATGAATGGACAATTGCCTTTCCCTGGCTTTGAGAAATATAGTGTATATTTATCAACGCATGTGTTTTTTTATTTTGATGTAATAAAAAGGAGAATATACCCCTTGCCTCCTACTGGAAAAATTCAAAATGAGTCCTGATAAGGAAAGCTAATAACGATCAGGTCCGACTCAGGTCCAGTGGTAACGTATTCAATCGTTGTAGTCGTTGCTTTGGAACTGAGGAGAGGAACTTGTTATTGTAACACGATAAAAACACACATCCTACTCAGTAGAAGAACCGGCGAAGCCTTCCAAACCCCTACCGTTTCCCTAACATTTCGCAATACAGCTTATTAGGAGTCATTCATAAATAATGTCACGCTCCGAGGGGAGAAGTTGGGTTTACGAAAATGTGACAGCTCGTGATGAGGGGAGAGGAGGGGGTAACAAGAAGTTTGACATCGCACATTTTGATTTCTATAAAAACATTTAAAATCAGCAAATAAAACTTATTTTATGCTAATGTAATATAGCGTGAGCTGTGACAAAGGGTTGAGGGGGTATGTTGAAGTGGGACACTTAGTGAAAAAGGGGGGAGGGGGTCAAATATATTGAAAAAAAGCATGACATTTACGAACGGTCCCTTAAAACTCTGATTTTAGAATGTCAATTCAAAAAACTTTTCAGTGGATGAGCAACCGAACCCCCCCCCCCCCTTATGCTCTTACCCCTGAGGACACACTAACGATAGCCTAGAAATGCATTTGTAAAACTTAAATTTCGAAAAATTTTGGGTTTTTTTGGGGGCGGGGGAGGCCCCCCCTCCCCCCGTTTTCTTAATGTCATCAAAAACAGTTTACCAATTGCAATTTCCGGGAGATGGCCGGAAGCCCCCTAAACTCCTCAACCACTTTCCATCACCAAAAATATACTAAAATAATGCACATTTCCGCAGATAATTCCGAATATCAGCTTTCCCAAACAGCTCTATAAATACAGTATTAAGCTGCGAATTTATCTCTTAAATTTCAAAAAAATTCCAGAATTGTGCCCCCTCCCCCCCCCCCAAACGCCACCAAAGAGTTCAAAACATTTGCCAATTTCAAAGTAATGCCCCATAAAATCCCCCCTTAACCCTAATAGCACCACCTAAAATTGTGTTTTCAGGATTTCAATTTTGAAAAATTTCCGTCACTTTTCATTTTGTTAACATGATAAAAATAGTCTCAATTTCTATTTTTTAAATACTGAACTCTAGAAATTTTTTATTTTTCCTCCCCCTCTTTTCCCAGGAAAAATAGCCTAAAGTAACGTTCTCTGGGGTCCCTTTTTTACTAAGAACTGCAAAATGCAACACAAAACTGCGATTTTAGCGTCTAAATTTCTAAAACTTTCGGAGAAATTGTACGAACCCGTTCCCCTAATGTCACCAGCGATAGCTTTAAGATATATTTTGAGGATTTTAATTCAGAAAATAATCCTCAAAGACTCCCCCGTGAAACCCCTTTTCTCTAGCACTTCAATACCATAAACTATTCAATGTAAAGAGATATGTAACCACACCTAGGTATAAAACAATTCTGCGAAGATAAAAAAACGAGAGGTGCGAATCAAATAAACATGCCAATTTTAAAAAAAATGCATTGCTTTCGAAAGGACGGGAGTGATTTCCGGCCTCTAAATTTGTTTATAGCAATGACTTCCTCTTAAATAAGCAACTATCCGCCTTTGTTACCTACTCACACACATAGCCCTTTTCTCAATCACGTGACTATGAATCATCCAAATGTATTACCCGAGAAGAAAATCATTCCAGACATTCATTCGATTCTATCTTCTGAGAAGTAAACCAACCGAGTTCTCGAGAAGTTCAACCGAGTTCTCGAGATGTTTAATCGAGTTCTCGATATGTTTAATCGAGTTCTCGAGATGTTCAATCAAGTTCTCGAGATGGTCGTCTGAATCGAGTTCTTGAGATGTTTAATCGAGTTCTGGAGATGTTCAATCGAGTTCTCGAGATGGTCGTCTGAATCGAGCTCTTGAGTTGTCCTGAATAATCCAGTTCTCGATTATGATCACTCGATTATGCCCATCACTCTTATGAAGATACTTTATTATTTCTAATATATATTCTTTACCTCCAGGAATTACAATTGTAATATCATTCAATTTTTATAGTGACTAAGAAGAGTTTTTCTCAAATTAGCTTTTTCAGAGGTAATTTTAGAAAAACCCAAATAGTCTGATATGTAGATAGGAGATGAGAAAAATTTGTACTGATAAAAAAAAGCTTGTTAATTTACAAATTCATTAATTATCCAGTGCTGCGCTTGTAAATTCTGCATAAATTGGACTTTGCAATTTTTAATAATGTGCAAAATAAATGAAAAAAGATTTGGTTTAAACCAAGTGATTTTTTTAAAAAAACCATTTGGTTTAAACCAAACAACCCTGTCCTTTACATTACAAATTAAATCATAACTTATAGTTGAATATATTTTAAGTCATTGTAAAAGTTTTAATTAAAAAACTCGATGTTTAATATAGAAAAACTTAAATTTAATGTATTTTACTGTAATAAAAAACATCCTAAATTAACATAAGATTAAATGCAAAATATAAAAACACAGGAAAAAATGGCTACATTTCACTTTATAAAAGATATATTTGATGAATACCATAGTAACTAATACTTATAAATGGTATGCAAAATCATTAAACAAGGATAAAAAAAAAGAGACTTCACACAACTTGCGTTTATGTGCAAATTCTTTTGTTTTGCTTTGAGCTAACTATACACATTGTTCAAAACTTTCTACCATCTTTTCATTGCACAATTAAAAAAAATGACAATTACAAAACCTCAATGATTTGCTTCTGAATATTATTTAATTATTTTTGTACGTTTTACATCAATATTCTTATCTCTGATATGTGTTTTGCGCTTTAATGACACTCCTCAATTGAAACTGAGAAACACAAAATGCTTATTAGAACATCTCCCATAACATCCCATCTCAACAGAGAGCAGAAATTATAAGCAGCCACTTGAAACAGAGTTATTTATTGCATACTTCTGTTGACACACATTAGCATATGTTTCTACATACAAGAGCAAAAATCCAATGATTCCCAGATTCATTACAGACCCTAATATGATCTTGGATAAAAAAATTATTCATGTGCATCATCAATTAATTCTAACAATTGATCAACAATGCAAACTTCGATAAGCAGTTCTCAACAATTATTTGTTAGTATTAAAGTTTAACATAATGAAATTAACAAAAATAACATAAAACTCATACCTTGGGGAAATAGCTACATGATCGCCTATAACCGTGTATTCCCTTCCCTAGCTTGTCATGCATTCTTTACAAAAATCGGAACTTTTTTTAAATGCCATGGGACGCAGGACAAATTGTTAAAAATCGGGACGTCTGGTCACCTTACCCTAACCCCACCCCCCTTCAGATGAAACATTGCTTTTAGCTTAGTATATATAGTACATAGTGTTTGGTAACTACTCGTCAAAAAGTAGTTAACTACCAACTGCTAACTAGTCTAAACAAAACTAGTTGCAACTAATAGTTAACTACTTTTTTCTGAGACTAGTTGCAACTAATAGTTAACTGTTTTCCAAAAGTAGTTAACTACTTTTAAATATAATTCATTTGAAACTTCATCATGCATGTGCTGGTTCAGGCGCCATTTATTGACTATATTAGAAAGCTTTTCCTAATTTGCATAAATACTGCAATTAATATTAATTTTTTTTTACGAATACTTTTACATATAACATAATATAAAAAAATACATTTGTGTGAGTAACATTCATAAGCTAAAAATTTAAATAATTTAATGTTTAAGAAATAGTTTTTTTTTTTCAAAAAATTGATTTAAAAAAATTTTGAAAGTAGTTGTAACTAGTAGTTGTTAAAAAAAGTAGTTTAACTAATAATTAACTAGTTCAAAACAAAAGTAGTTATAACTAGTAGTTAACTAGTAGTTGCCACTAGTAGTTAACTACTTTTAGTTAACTACTGCCGGACACTAATAGTACATGAAAATCACATACTTTGAAAATTTACTCAGAGGAGTTTTCAGCTTTGAAATGGCCGTCTCAACTGAAACATCTTGTTTCTCCTGTTGCCGTAATACATTTGACGAGGAAACTATATTCTGAAATATATTATAAAGATAACGTATATGTTTCTAAAAATTCAAGCTTTGATTAATATTACGCATTAGAATAATTTTTATTATTTATCTTTACCTGAATAATAGGCATTAATGTCTCTGGTTCCATCCCCCAGGATACTGAATAAATGTCAAACTAAAGCAAAAACCAACATAAGAATAATATTTTTCCTAAGCATTTGTATTGGGAAACTTAATTGATACTAGGATGTGTGAGGGATTTATAGAATTTTTAGAAAAAATAAAAGTATATGAATAGATCAGGTAAATATCAATATATTTTGTTGTTACGAAATAGATACTACATTCTAGTCTTAAGAGATTGTTCAACCAAAATCTTTATTTAAGAACACATTGACAAAATTTGAAATGAATAAATAAACAAAATAAAATAAATAAGCAATTTAAAATAAAACTGAGTTGACCACTGGCAGATTTTAAAAACTGTTTGGCTAGAAACGTTTTTGGTGTTGAGTACCCCCTCCCCAATCAGCTATGTGATGCATTTCCTAGAGAGTGAATATAAATGCTTCCACATCATAAATATCATAGTGATTAAAAAAGATTGCAGTCAACTCTCCGAAATCTACACTGCTTGGGATCAAGGGTTGCGCGGATTTTAGAATTTGGCGGATTTTGGGTCGTTGATCTGTGTAAGTATTTTGCGAGGTTATAATGTTGCATTCACCTTTTTACTTATTACTCCAAAAATTTTTTGATAAACCACTAATTATACAGACATGAATATATAAAAGAGATTGATAGAAAGGAAAGAAAATGTATAAAATTAGATGCAATATATATTATATATATGAACTTTGAAGGCATTTTTTAAATTCAACTACTTTGTAAAGGTACAGATTGGTAGTCACTACTAGTCAACTGGCTACCAAAAAATTGTTAATGGTGACCAAAATTGTCTCCATTAATTAGATCAGGGAGGAAGAACATTCGCACCATAAAATCAATGCAAATACAAAATTTATACTAAAAAGAGCTTAACATTTTTGCTGAATACGGTTTGAACTACGATTTGTGTACTAATGAAAAAAAATAAGAAATGTCGCAAACCAAAAGCAGATGCAAACAGGTTGACATCTAATTACGGAAAAACGCTAATATTACGCATGACAAGTGGCTATCAAAAAAAAGCTAAAAATACATTATTTTCAACGTATAAAAAGGCAGATGTGAGTTATTGTAAACATTTCGTTAATAAAATGCTTTTAGCTTTGAAAATTTACGGAATTTTAATTTTTTCAAACTAAGTTTCACTGTTGTACATCAGAAATCTTACGCGGATTTGAGAGAGTAGACTGTATGTCACTAATATTCCTTGAAATAAACATTTGTTATTAAGAAATTAAGGATTAATTAGTTTATGATTTTTTACAGCCAATAGTTATTTTATATCTACATTTTATAATTAAAGTTTTGTTTTAATAGATAAGTGAAAGATTTATAATTTAAAAAAATAATATATTCTTTTTATTTCTGCCATTACAAATTGCCATTGACTTTCTATTTGTAATGTTATTTAAATTAAAGCTTTCTTACTTTTTGATAAATATGAAAAGAATTATATTAGTTAACAAAAATACATTTGATAAACAAAGGATTCAGAAGTTGCAGTTATGTTCTAGGAGAAGAAGGAAGTTGTTACATTTTTATCAAGTATGGACATAAAGAAATTTCAAGATTTATCAAGAAATGTTTGCAAAATAAAAGAAGTACCTGTAATGTGGAAAAATTATGCAGTATGAAGGAATCTACGTAAAATTTCTACCCAGCACCTTACAATTCAATATTTTCCCCACTTAGCTTAAAATTATAATCATTTGAAAAATGTTTAATAATATTCAATTAGAGTTTTGAATTAACATAAAGTGTTTTTGCAGTAGTCATTGAAACAGTGAATGCAAAAAGAAAATACATAATTATGTTTGGAAAGAACTAAAAATGCTGAATGTATATACAAATTTGATGAATCTTTTTTTTTTTATTTATTTAATCCCATTATTATATTTGAACGCGTTGCTTTAATGTAGAGTAAAATGCTCTAATTTGATGGTAAGAATACATAGGAAACAATTTGATATTTTACACAAAACTTTACCTCTTTCACACATCTATGACCATGCTTCATTAAGAAATTTTGAAATAATTCTCCAGCTTTTCCATTGTCGTTTCTCAGCACATCATATGCAATCTAAAACAAATGATATTTTTGGTGAAGATTACTTATTTATCTATTACTTTTTACAATTGTTGAATTAAGAAAAGAGGCTTTTCTCAAACTTTCTTAACTACTGTTACTACATTAAAAATGAAGACTTGCATTTTTACAAAAAATGGCATTAAATCTTTCACACACACAAAACAAAAAAAGATATGAAATGATAAGAAAACATCATTAACTTCACAAGAGTGTATGCAGCGTTGCTGTTTCCATAATCATGCGGAACACACAATGGGGTGTGTGTTCGTGAATAACAAACTACTATGAAGAATCTGGACTTTTACCCTTCAAAAAATGTACAACAGCAATTTGTATATCTTAGCTAATAGACGGCTAGATTAATCGATTTATTTAAATTCATTAAAATGGATAATGTTGATGGACTGTATTTCTGCACAAAAGCTAGAACCAGAGTTCATTGTTTTAAGCTTTTCAAATCTCAGGCTAATCTTGAAATTAGGGAAAATTACTACTTCAATAGGGTTGTAGGGAGTTGGAATAGTTTACCAGAAGCGACTGTTACTTGCAGTGGGGTAAAAAGTTTTAAAAGGGTCCTTGATGTTTATTGGAGATTGATAAATCAACTATGACCAGCCTATCTGGGTCCTGAGCATGTTGCTGGTTGTCACTTTTGTATTTGTATGGCACTGACTTGTTTGTTACTTTTGTATTTGTATGGCGCTGACTTGTTTGTGAGCTATGAACCAGTTGAAGATCAGCAAAAGCTGATTCAGGCATATATACTTGTTGCTACAATGTCAATTTTAGCAGCACATTATTTTGAGAGCTTGGTATTTGGGTTCCTCCTTGGATTTTACCACATGTATCATTCAGCTATTTACAAATGGCAGATTCTCCTTTCATCAACTAAAAAAAAGAAACAACATGCAGCCCTTTGAGTTTTTGTCTTCTTTGCAATTTATTTTGGTCATGAAAACGACTGTTTAATAGATAAATCCAGCAAAATTGTCAAAGGAACGCACATTCATCTTCATTAATGATTATACAAAAACCAGTGTGAAATAGTTTTAAAGCGTATGTGGTTCAATGCAGAGCAAAGAATAGACCATTCATTTTTAACAAAATTAATCCATTTAAATCATTTTCAGGTTTTAAACCTGTCGAGCATCTTATTTGAAATCTGAAAAAGCAATGTTTTTTCATTTAATCAATTACATTTTCAAAGTTCTAACTATTCTTTGCAAATTCATAAGCTTTATAAAATCTACACATGTTTTAGGTTATGTTCTACACTACACATGTGTCTACAGTTATTAGCAGCCCCCAAAAGTAGACGACCTAAAAAATCCCTAAAAATTTACCAAAAATGACACAAAAAATGCCCTTAAAACTGAACAAAAGCACTTAAGATCTGAGGTAGAAATTCCATTGCAGATAAAATAGCAGTTTAAATACTTGCTTTATTAATTAAAAATTATAACATCAAAAATGAAAGACTAAAAGAAATAAAAAGCAATACAACCAATAATTGGGAAACACGTGTTTTTACAATTTTAATATCTTAAATGAGAGAATAAAAATTACTCTGAATAATTAAGAATACTTTCTTACATTTTTAAAAACCACATCAGAAAGTAAGTTTTTATATCTTGAAAAATGTCTTTCAGTGGAGAGATAGTTAGGATAAACTTAAACTAAATGAGCAGAAACACTCATTTTTTTTCAAATTCACATTGAATATCTTCCTTTTAAAACACCAGCAACTTTTTTCAGTGTCAAAAATTCTTTGTTTTCTTCAAGTTATCTTTATTTAGTTTTGCTGCAATAAATTTGCAACTCAACCATTCACCACTTTCTATTTTTTTATTTATTTATTTGTAAAACTTAATGAATAAATCAACTTAAATTTTAATCAAGAAATTAAAAAAAAAGATCTAAAACATAGAAAATTGTTCTGAAAAAAGATAAAAATACTTAAAAATACATTATTATCATTTTCCAGGGCCTGGTTATTAGATAAAATGCTATTCTAAAAAGCAATTGTGCCATGCGTCAATGTCAGAACACTAAATGTAAACACTGGCAAAAAAAAAAAGAAGGTAAAGATACCCTGAAAATACTGTGAGTAAGGTCCATTTGGTCCTCATTTTTATTTCTTTTAAAAAGATAAAATGACATCATAACTTTTCATTTTAAATTTAGCTGCAGAAAATTGTAAACCTGTTTATATACAAGTCTTTTTTGCATTACATTATCTGTGAATAGTATGCCATTATGGCTTTTTTTTTTTTTCACTCAAGGTAATTTTAGTACCTGCATATTATTATTTTATATCATCATGGACAATGCACAAAAAATTATGATGAATATTTTCAAGAAATCATATTACAGATTCATTATCACTTTATGCATTTTTAGTAGAGAGCATTTTACTGCTATTGATAATTAAGCCCAATATTAAGTATAATGTAAAATACAGTTGAATCAATCTTACATTAGGCGGAAGAGCTGCAAATGTTCCCCCATGATCCATGGCAATAGTCTTTGCCAATTCCTTGAAGGAAAAAAAAATGAAAGACCAAGTTAAAAACCAAGAAATGTAGGTTTTAAAAAAAATAAACAATAATGCTTCAATTTATTCTTTACCTGAAGGCTTTCAGGAACATCGGCACTTTCTACTTTATTACATGAGGATAACAACGTTGCAAAATCTCCATAAAGTGCTGAATCCCATTCTAAATTGGAAAAAAAAAAAATTATAATAAAAATATTATTATTAACATTTCCTAAAATAAAATACTGCAGATCATGTTATTTAGGCAGGGAGCTGGAGCTGGAGCTATATTTTCACTGGAGCTGGCGCTATGTTTTCCCTGGAGCTGGAGCCAGAGCAGGAGCCCTAAAATTTCCCCGGCTCCAGGGCTCTATTTAGTATTTCAATAGTCTTTTATTTATTTATTTTTTTTCAATCTTCAAAAATTTTCATGTTTAAAGTAAAAGAAAAAGTTTTTAGGCTTTTCATGTTTTGATGAATCAGCAAATACAGATAATGTGTATGGCTGATTAATTTTATTTAGTTTTGTTTTTGTTATTAATTGGGTGATGCAGTGTTATTTTCATTCTAATATCAAATTATGGCATACGAATAACACTACTGTCAAAACTTTATCTTTTGTTATAATTAAAATATTAATTAATTGATTACATCATTAATTAGTATTCTAATTATATCATCTTTTTTTTAAATGTATCATTATTTAGTATTTAAATTACGTCGTGTTTTAAAAGAGTTTTTAATTAGAAAAAAAGACTATCCTCAGCATTAAAATACATTTGTGATGATTTAAGATAAAATATGAAAGAGGATCTAATAGATTCAATTATTTTTGTAAGAATGAACAAATAACTAGATTAAATGAAATTTGTATTTTCTGCTTGAGCCGATTTTTATATATTTCAAATGTTCTTGTTTATATCAAAAATTGCATTCAAGTTTAAATTAAATTCGTACTTTCTGACAATTATGTTATTTTTTAAATGTTCCATTTCATAATGAAAACCTGAAACTTAAATGAGCATTAATATGTACTGAAACTGCAGAGAAGAAACCGGAGCAAATCCGGAGCTATAGCTTATTATCTGTGAGCAGAACTGGAGCCGGAGCATTAAGATTTTTGTTGACTCTGGGTCCCTGTATTTAGGAAAAGCTGGGAAAACTTTCAAGCAGTAATGTTTTAATAACAATACACATAATTCATGACTATTACTATTGTTAATTATAAAAACAGAAAAAGGGGAAAAAAAAGGAAGAGGTAACCAATACACAAATTATTAAAACATATAAATGAAAAAATTACAATAAATAAATTTAATTAAAAAACAATTACTGCTAAAAATATTATTGATTTTATGTAAACATATTTATTGTCAAAAATAAAATTAATAGAAGACTTTTGATCACCATTTGCTCCTTTGGATAAAATGTTCATTACTATCATATTGTAAAATGAAGACAAAAATGTTGCCATCCCATGTACTGAGCTCACCTGCAATTTGAAATGTACAATGAGCAAAACATTAAAATATGTATATATATATACTAGTATGCCCGGCAGTCATACGAAATGACCGCTGTTCTAGATATTATAAATTGTAATTAAAGTAATTTGTGCAAAGGTGTCTGCTAATTCAAACTAAATGACCCAGGTCAGGCTGCGAGGAAGCCCCTTCGCTTACTGCCCCACACTACTATATATTTATTTACTATATAATCAAATTGTTTGTGAAAAAATAACTTATTGAAAATTTTATTATGCTTTTCAAAACAAAAGTTTTAACGAAATTGGGCAAAAAGAGTGCTGCCACTCTAAAAAGAAAAATATAAAAAGCGCAGACGATAAAGAAATAAATTAAAAAGAAAGAAAGTATTAAATTAAATTCGCTTATGCATTCATTTTTAGCGGAAATTGAAAATACAGCGAAGCCTCACTCAATATGCTTGATGAATATTTTGATTATTATTAGTATATTTGTTACATTTGTTAAATGGCAACTGCATGATTTGTTTGTTCACACGGCAACTGTAATTATACTATTGCAAACGACGGCAACAATGCAAAAATAAAATAAAACGGGTCAAAAAAAGCATTGAAAATTTTTTAAAAATTAATTTAAAAAAAAACTATTTGAGTCACAACTTCCATTTTTGCAGCGATGCGTTTCTCGGGTCGTAAACATTAACCGTGCCGAATGTGGTCCCGATCGGTATAGCGGCCTAGGATCCTATCGCGGACAGACAGACAGAATAAGGCGCTTATATATAAGATATATATAAATATAGTAATTGAAACAATATAATTCATTTACAAAATACATTCCCTAGCAAAAAAAACCTTGTACCACCAAGAACAATGTTTTGAACTGGAATGAAATTTGGCATATTCTGCTGTGATGCCAGTAGGTATAAATGATACAATATCAAAACATACTAATCTTTTATTATATGTACCCACTGCTCCTAAAATCTTCTCTTACAACTTGTTCAGAACAGCATAAAACTGAGGAGTCCTGAAGAAAATCTTTCAAACAAAAATCTTATTATAATTGGATAATTCTCTTTAAAATTTTAAGGAGGGGGTCAGACTGACAGAAAAACAAACAAATTGTCAGACAGATACATTTCCAAAATCGTACAGCTACTTTAAATTTTTTATTTTCAAATATTTGTTGAATTAATTTCATGCCCCACCCTTTCTTTTCTTTGATTTTTCAAATTTTATTTTTTCTTTTAATAAAGATTAAACCTACTTTTATGTTTTACATTTACTTTTCTTTTTAACTTTTTATGAGAAGGTAAGAAAAAAGGTTAATCAAAATATAAAATTTTTTTTCAAAGATTACTTTTTAAATGTTATTGTCTATATAAATAAAACCGAAAGTTTGTGTGTGTCTGTCTGTCTGTCTGTCTGTCGATCGCGTCCTGGCGAGATGGAACGGTCCAGAAGTACGAAAATTTTGTTTACAGGTACCTCGGGTCCGGTCCTCGTGCACCTCAAAGCGTTTTTCCTAAAATTCGAATTTGTTCTTTTATTCCAATCTTAAGCGAAACTGTTGATTTTGGGTTTATCTCATCGAAGAAACATCCCACGTTTTAGATTTTTGCAGCATATTAATGTCCGTAAAAAACTGCTCAAGATGCTTTTTTTTGCAGTTCGTAGGACAAATAGAACACGCGCAGTATTCATTTAAAGTAGTTTTCGAACTTTAAAGCAAGGCTTATCTCTGAATTTATCTGCTCAATTTGCGTGTTTTCGCCAAAATAAATATTACTTTTGTCGCCAACTAGATGATTTCTGTTAACGTAAGATTGAAAAAATGCCATTTTATCTTTATTCATGCCGTTTCATGAGCAAAACAAATTCTAAAAATTCATTTCATTTTCATACATATTTTGTGGAACTGCAGACGAATTTTAATTACTTCTTCTTTGAGGTTGATTCTCCTTCCTTTTTTGGCGATTTAATAGTATAGTAACAGTTCAACAATTGCATGAAACAATATTTCTTATGGTAGAGTGTCCGCTTTATCAACGAAACAAATTTTAAAAATTCATTTCATTTTTTGGGATATTTTGTGGATTATTAACTGCATGCGATTTTTATGTTGATTCTTCTTTCTTTTTTGACGATTTAATATTTATTTCTTCGATAAAAACTATGTTGGAAGCTCTTCAATATCGCTTATTTTTGATGTAATTTAAAATTTTGCAAATGGTGATCACTTTTTACTCGCCCCCCCCCCCCCCCCCATTACATCCAGTTAACTGTTCTCAATGTATTATTTTGCGCTTTGTAACTTTTCCAAACTGCTCCCAATAATCCTTTTCAGTAATATTGTTCTCATTTAATTCAATACGTAATTTACACTATAGGATCATGGCGTATTTGCGAAATGCTTCCATTACTTTAGTGCAATTTGGCGATCTTCTGCTTCGTTTTAACATTTTTATGTAGCGATTATTGAATCCATATTTTACACAAGTGATTTATTAACGTTTCTTTAATTTTTGTACTGTCTATTTGGCGCCATTTGGGCAGAATTTAGTTATTTATTTCCAGATTTCCACCATCTTAAATTTCACATGTCAGAATTGGTTCAGTACTAAACCTTTTCTAATTTAAATGTGCATTTGCCTTTGGAAATAATGCTTTCCTTTCGTTTTTATCCGAATTTTATGAAAGTGCTGATCAATTGAATTTTCAGGAAATGTTTTGACGATTTTGCAAGCGGGATTTTTAGGAACGGGTGTCCTTATTTTGATGGGGAATTTAAGATGGACTACTGGGTAATTTTAGGAACATTAGCTCTTGAAGGTCAGTATTCTATTTTTAGTCACTGACGTCATTATTCTAATGGATATTTTTTGGAACTAATGTCATTATTCTATTAGGGATGTTTAGGAATAGTTGTCTTTATTGAAATGAGGGCCTTAAAGAATGTTTTCTTTATTGTAGCAGAAATATTCAGGGAGAGTTGTTATTAATCTGATGGACATTTTTAAAGAGAATACTGTTCTTTTTCTGATGGGAAATTTTAGATGTATTGCGGTCGATATTTTAAATGCGATTTTTACGGGATCTTGATATCATTTTGGCACAATTATTCCTTTACATATGTACATTTTAGTTAGTTTCTCTTACTCTAAAAGGCAATTTCTATGAACTTTTATTGGCATTTTAATGTGGATTTTTATGGACTTATTTTTGGTCTAAAAGGAATTTTTCTGGGCTGTTCGTTATAATGCAATCGTGGTTTTTAATGAATGTTACTGCCTAAATTGGATTTTTATGGACTGTTGCCCATCTCCTACTTGGATTTTTTAAGAAAACTGTCCCTATACATTTACTATGTACAGAATTTTGGACATGCGTCACTTGGCCTGCAAATGATGCAATTTTATGCCGTGCAATGCCAGGCATGTCAGCTAGTAAGTAATAAGTTAAAAAATCCACGATTTGTTTTAAGGGACAGAAATGGGAAGGGGAAATGTAGAATCTTTCAAAAATTCATTTGTAATTGTAATTTTTTTTTTTCAAAACATAAAAATTTTAAACTAATGCTCATAAAAATTGAATGAACTCAACATAATCAACACAAAACTCACAAAAAATAAAATAATTTTCCAACTAATTTTTTTCGGTACAAAATTATGGCAGTCTAATTACCATTACACCATGTGTTATTTTATATAGGAACTGTTGCTAACTCTGGACCATTTATATTTAATAGATTCATGACTACAAAAGATTTTATTTATCATAATTTTGCACCAACTTCAAAAATTAGATTTACGTCTTATTGATATGATGTTGTTTAAAGAATGAATTTATTTTTTACTTTTTATCGCAATTTTTTACTTGAAGTCGGTTTCTTTTTTTTCTTCCAAAAATATTTTTTTTAGTTTTATTCTCTTTAGTCTAAATGCATGTTTCACATAAATACTCTATTAAAAAAGAAACATATCAAGAGGCACACTACTTTGAGTGGCTGGCATTAAAAACTAATCATTTGTATGACAAATTCTATTTGGAAGTTGATTTTAAACTGAATGGATTTAATTTTTGTTTCATAGAAGCCTTCCCTCAAACTCTTATTATAATTCTTTAAATCTTACTGTTTAATGGTAACAAACTTTTTTTACATTTATTAATAATTTACTTAGCAAAGAATATCAAGCAAACTTTTATAATTAAAAGAAAAACTTATTTTACACCCATAATGTTCTTTCTAAAGAATAATTGAAGTCAAATCGATGACTGATGATCGTTATAGGATAGACGACCCTCTATCAATTAAAAAATATCATTAAGATTGGTTCATTTAGTCAAAAGTTATAGATGAAAAACAAACAAAAAAATTACTAAATTTCTGCCCATAACTTTTTTCTAAGTATTGTACATGGTCAAACAGGTAGGCTGACTACCCTTGACCAATTAAAAAAATAATAATCAAAACCGGTTCATCTAGTAAGAAGTTATTGATGGGCAAAAAAAAAAAAAAAAAGCATACGGTATGAGTTGATAATCATAGCTCCTTGTGAAACTTTAAAAAAAAATTTTAACTCATTGATCAATATTATTATGAAATTGCAAAAGAGAACACATAAAACTTGTACTCATACCTCACTATAAAAAGGATATTGATTAAGAATTCCTTGCCATGTGCTTGGAATATCTATGAAATTTTCAAAATATGGAACACAACTATCAATTTTGTTGTAAAGTTTGTCAATTGCTTTTGGTATACTGAACATAGCCTAAAAAATGAAAAAAGAATTAGTAAAGAAGAATAAAACATAAACCTATTTTGTGCATAGATTGCACTTGAATAACTTCACAAATAAAATCATGCCAAAATGTTTTTGAAATAGTATTTATGATATTGTTTTCTTCTGTGGCTAGGATACAATTGATGATTTAAAACACAACTTTGCTTAAAGTGACTAAAAAAAGCATCAAACTGTATTTTTAGGACAATTTTGAAAATGCCCAGGGGACTGCACTCAAATCCCTTGCACATTTCCCCAAAACCACTAGAGAAAGCAAAAAAATGTATTTCTAGGACCCTACCTGAAACATTTGTGAGGAAAGCTTCAGAATTTCCCTCCTCAAATGAAACAAATGTTGCCCGAAATCACTCCTTTAGCACTTGTTTTCAAAATTTCCAGGAAAGAATCTCCAAACCCTAACAACTCAGAATGTACTGTCTAAAACACCCTCCCCCCCTCTCCCCTTAATGTCTACGCACACCAGAAACCATGCATCAAGTATTTCCACACTGGCGAATAAGAATCTTGCAGAGCCTTTTTGAAGGATTTTTTACTGTGTGACTAACATGTAAAAATGTAATCTAAAATAGTATTTATAGATTTTAATTTTTAATCAGGGGGAAGTCCCTCAAATTTCCACTTACCTTATGTAACAGAAGATAGACTAAAATTGTGATTTACAACTTTAATTTTGAAAAATTTCAGTAGCTGAGTTGTCAAATCCCTTTCCTGTAATGTCTTCAAATGTAACCTTAAATTCCATCTTCAGTTTTTTTTCGAAAACGTGCCCTTAACATCACTACAAATAGTCTAAAATTGTGTTTTTATGACTTCAACTAAGAAAAATTTAAAACAAATTTTGCCAACGAATCTTTCTCTCCTGGAGCCCTCTTTTGCCCTATGTTACAGAATAAAAATTGCAATTTTAGCGCTTCAATTTCAAAAAAATTTAAGGGGAACAACCGACTCTTTAAAATGCCAAATCTTAATTGATTTTGGAATTTTGTCACAGACTGAAAACCCTTAAAATGACAAGGAATAGCTGACTTGTAAAGTGTCTCCTGCTCTAAACAACTTCGAGCCTTAACTAGTTTAAATCCGGCCTTGCCGATAGCTAGCAAAAGATTATAAAAGAGCAAGTTTTATAATTATCCATAATGAGATCAAGATCTTTTCAGATTACTTTGATATTTGAGATTAATGGTTTTTATTGTATAAAAAGGCAAAATTGAAGATTTCAAAAATGCTACTTACTGTTCCTAGAAATGCATAGCCGAAAATTTTTCGTGCTCTTGATGCATAGCCATATCGTTTCACACCAACATCATGAATTTTTTTTGTCGTAACAAGACGTCCAAACAATGCAACTTCAAATGCTTTTTGATTGTTAGATATTTCTTTTTCATTGTTTCTGAAAAGAGTCTATGTATGGACAACATAAATTCAGAGTTATTTGAAGTGTAAATAACTAAAACTTAAAGTTTAATTTTTGTGATATAATCTTAACATTACAGATGAATATTGAAAATTATTTGTGTGATAAACATTAAAATTAAAAAGAAAGAAATAGAATACATCATAAGGTCGATACAGCATTCTTAACAGGATCCTGTTTTTGTGATTTTTAAAAATATTTTTGTGAAAAATGAAATAATTCTGTGAAAATGCAAAATTTAAACATAGAATGATAAAAAAAGTTTAATATTATTGTTGCTTATTCAATAAATACTTCAGTGAAAAAATGATTTGGTATCTCCGAATTTAGTGAATGGTCCGTTTCGTTTAAATGGAATTTCGTGAAGGGTCCAAAAACAGCCCCAAATTGCTTCTGGCACGATCCTTGACATTGTTAGATCTTAAATCTTGTGATTTTCAAGTTTAGACATGCATAATAAAAATTATTAACTCAGCAAAAGTTTACTTGAAGAAAGAGCATAAAGAAGATTGATTGCAAGAGCATATGAGTAATGTGAAAAACCAGCAATTACACAAGTTTGCCAAACATTGTTGAAATTCTTCCAACTACTCTTTTGATTTCAATTCAGGTAAAAAATGTTCAAAAATGTTCTTCCCCTTTCAACTACAATTCTTGGAAATTTTTTCATATTCTGAGGAATTAGTTTAATCTGGTTAATAAATCATCTTCAATTCTATTTTTTTTTTTTGCAAATTTGGCAAATGTTTTAATAATTTGTTAGTTTTTATTCTTTTTGTGTGTTTGCTACTAAATTAATTATATTTTTATGCATTTTTTAATTTATTGTTTTACAATTCATTCATCTTAAAATGTTAGTTCCTTTTTGGATTTTTGATTAATTTAATTCAGGGATGATTGTGAGTTTATTCAAATCCAGCATTCAGCAAATAAACATAATACTAAAGAAAATTTTGAAAATTCTTACCAGGAAAAAGTGAACTTTTTCTTGAATTACGAAAAAATGCAGAATTTTTTCCCAGTTTAATAACAATTTTTAAACTTATAAAAAATCAATCATTGAAAATTTTCTCCAACCTTCATTCTCATAAACTCATAATAGAAAGAAATTGTACTAAAGTATATAGCATCTCTGGTTGGAATGTTTTCTCTGTGTCATCCACATAAGCTTTACTGGGGATTCATTTTGAAAATGTTTAAGATTGTGGTCCTGTTCTGGTTGGTACATTATGACTATACCACAGTAAGTGCTGTTTCAATGTTCTTACACTATGAAGTGCGTGTTTGAATTTAAAGTATGACTTATAATAACATACAATTTTAATTTATAACTATTAGTTAATTTTATAACTTATTATAATAAGGGTTGAATTTCACTGCCGGGTTAAGATCCACTCAAAATAAAGCAGCCATCCGATCCTCCATTCGGTTACCCCTCGCTCTGGCAATTAAACCTTTTCACTTCGAGTACTTTTTTTTTTGAAAAAAAAAATCAAATAAGTATTTTAATATGTTAAATATAATACATAATATGGTGAAAAAGTAAAAAAAAATATTCGCTTGGTGTGTGGAGAAAGTGGGATTGAAGGGGCATACACCTCTCAGTGGTACTGGAACAATGATTGAAAGTGAATGATTGCTAGGAAAGGAGTCTACTGCTATAAGTTGGGAGGAAATTACATTGAATTGTCAGTAGGAATATCAGGAAGATGTGCACTCATATTAGCTCAATGCATATTTATCCAATAAGGTCAATTCATACTATCTGTGAGACATATGTGAGGTGGTTCAAATGACAGGTGTAGGTCATTCAAACTGAATTTCGAGTCATTGAAGGTATTCGAAAAACAAAAACTTCTGCAAAAAAAATCAATACTGCATAACTTTTAACACTCTGTCGGTCATGCTGTATCTCACAGATACAAAGCTTTGAAATTCTTTTATTTTGAATCGAAGGAGAAATGTCACGACCTTGACCAGAGCAATATCTGCCCTTCTGGTCACGAGGTCTCCAGGAATGTTGTGGGAGTAGGTGTTGGGGGATTTTTTCCCCACTTTTGGGGGTTCATTTGCGGTTTGTATCTGTGGGTATACAGTGCGATCGATGACGCTTGCCATTTGTTACACTGATTTTATTAATTTTTACTTTGGAAAATGAGTAAAAAACGCTTTTCAGATTTGAATGATCAGAAAGATCTTGAAACAGTTCAAAAATTTTTATTTTTCGATGAAAATGAAGATTTAGATGCAGAAATTTTCGATGAAAGTGATAAGGATGAAGAAGATTTCATGGAATGTCATTCAACAAAAAGACTAGGCTAATGCAATATAAGTGCCTAAAATGTAGCGAAAGTTTTTGCTTAGAACATGCCAGGATGTTTTGTAAAAAGTGTGCCATTGATGAACCAAATATATCCGAGTCGTATTAATTTTTTCCCTTGCTAAAATTATTTGAGTAGTTAATATTTTAATTAAGAATATTTTCACTTAATATAATTGTATATAAACACCTATTGTACGCATATATTTTATTACTTTACATTTTATTTTTTGCTTGTAAGTATTTGTGTTGTAATTTAATATTTTCATTGTATTTTGTATTGAAATAAAGGAGAGGTAAGGGTCCAAGTGTAGGGGAGGTGGAGCCTGGTACCAAATAAAAAAATACTTTTTTAAAAACTTTCATATTTAATTTAAGCTTTGCTATTTCGAAATGTATCTGTGAGATACAGTGCACCCGATTGTGCAAGATTTGGAGCGTGACCGACAGAGTGTTAACTTCAAGTGAAGGATTTGTATTTAACAAAGGGATTTGTGGTTAAACATTGTGTTTTACTACACATCCTTTTTATCAAAAGTTACACCATTGTCATTCTACACTGACAAGGGATTCCCTGAGAGAAAGTCAAAAGTGATATTGCTGACTTTTTCTCTAAAGTTTCTTTCTGTACAATTTTGACAAATTAAAGGTTAAAATTAGCTTATTAATGATTAACTGACTTACACTACTCTTACTCTTAATTGAACAGCAGTTCTGGTTTTCATTACAGTATACAGTTCTTTGCAGTCTCTTGGAGAGCAAAGTAATTTGCAATAAACTTACACTACTGTTACACTTCATAGAGAACCTGAAGGGGAACTAAAATTTATTCTTAACTGAAACTGAAATTTTTTCAACTTACGCCATAGTCATTTGAGTCAACCCGCTAACCTGGCAGCAGAGAAAGTGTTAAGTCATAAAGAAGTTCCTCACAGCCTTAATAAAAATCAACAACACAGCTACCATTCTAATGTTAATGACCTCTCCACAAACATAAAATCAGAGAGGCTATTAGTTGAAAAAATGAGTTATCTCTTCCATATGATTGATGAAGTTGTTCAGAAGCCCCCTACTAAAGTTTGAAATTTGATTTTTTATTGAACAAAAAAATGTTCATCTAGTTTTTAAACAAGAGCATTACTCAAAAAAGAACAAAGATGTAGGAAGCAACTCATGTGCTTTTAACTATCAATATAAATTGTCAAAAGTAGGTACTTTACTGAATGAAAAATGTTACACATTTTTATGAACAACACTTCATATAAATTTATACATATTACTAGTTACAATACATGACAAATCAATCACTCTATTTTCAACATACAATACAATATATTTAAAATCATTTCTCTAATAGTTCTTATTCAATTACAAAAAGAAGCTTTTTCTTTTTTCTTTTGCAACCTTTACCTAATTTTACTTCATAGGGCAAAAATTGAAGAAGTGATCTTATCAGATTCTAAACTGAAAACTTCTGTTAAAATGAAGGGGGAAATTATGTACATTAGCATAAATAATTAAGAATAAAGAAAACCTTGTTACTTACATCAATAAGGCTAATCGTTACTTGCTTATGTGTTACTGGTAGCACATGAGATACATATGGACAATACTGTTTTCTCATTTCCCTTAATATTTGGTTACGCTAAAAAAATTAATCAATAAATAAAATTGATTGAAATTTTATACACGAAAAAAAAAATGCTTTATTTAAGAAGTTAAAATAAATAAACTCATTACAATATGACAATGATACATTTCCAAGAGATAAAAATTGCAACATTAAATGCGACTTAGTCACTAATATATTAAAAGAGACTAGGGGAATGTGGCGCAAAGTGAAATCGTTAAGAGAAATAATATTTTCTCAAAATGTAATTTGAAAATAACAGTACCCAAAGAGAGAACTATGTGTTTTATAATAGAACTTCTTTTGAAAAATCACTTTCACTTTTGGCAGTAAATTTTTATGTTACGATGAAAGTGGAAAATTATCAATTTGCCCCAATGTATGGGGCAAAGTGATAATTTTCTTGGCACTTTCATTTAAACTAAGGCTTAATTTGCATTGGGAGTTCACAAAAGCTCCGCTTCTTTTCAACTTTATGTAAATTTTTACAAATTAGATTATTTATTCATTAAAATTAGTTCTGAAGACTCATTTCTTTCCTTAATAATTTTTAAGCCTTGGTGGTAACTAAAATGACAGATCATTTTATGCACATATTAATCCAAACAGGCTAAATATAAATACAGTCCCTATGGACCGCCAAGGGATCTTATACATGATCCACTCTATTTTATTCAACAAATTTTGGATTTATTAAAATTGTCAATCATTGAAAACTGCTCAAATTTCCTTTTAAAAATGACAGGATTCTAAAATTTTGGAGTATAAATGAATCAAAATATGAAATAAAAAATTGGAGTTTGAGTTCTTCTAAACATTTAACTAAAAATCGAAAAAGCAGTGGCATTTTCAGTACATAAAAGGATGCTAATGCAATTACTTTTGCAGATTTTATTTAATGTAAAACAAATAAGAATAAGAAGAATCTCTATTTGAAATGTCTTACATGAGCATAGAGGTCCATACTATTAACCACCACTGATACTGCAAGAGGAGAAGTAGCTCCCAAAAAAACTTCACTGCAAAAAATTGTAATAGATTAATTTCAATAAGACAAACAATAAATAAATAAAATAAAGGATTTATTTAAATTCTGGAATTATGAACAGAAAAATGCAAAGCAAATAATTGAAAATGCAACCATTACATTAATACATATTCATCTTACAATATACACAGTCACTTCTCATTTGTTCATCCTTCTCTTTTATACATGCTCTTCATTTGTACAATAATTTTAAGTGGTCATGAGTACCACTTTAAAATATTGTACAAATGAAGGTTTCCTATTGTACAAATACAGGAAAAAATATAATAACTATGCTTCAAACATGTGTCACACTAAAAAAGCACTTAGTGTGTCACACTTATGCCTTGCAAAACAGAAAAGAAAGGAAATGCAAGCTCAAACGAAAGCTTGGCTTTTTTTACAATTAGTTTGGTTCATTTTTGTACTTTTTATTGATAGAAAGAAGATCTGAGTTACTTTTTATTTTAAGAAAGGAAATCTGAGCTCAAGCAAAACCTTTGCTTTTTGTTCAATTAGTTTGGTTTGTTTTTGCACTTTTTATTGGCTCTTTTCATATGCTTCCCTTAATTTCACTGATCATTGGTTGATCCTTTGCTTTTGCTATTTAAGCTGTTTTTTTTTATGGCTTCTTTGTTTCAGTTAGCTTTTTTCCCCAAGTTTGCTTTTTCTGCATTGAGAAAGGGGTTCCTTGTGGCCTCGAAACATGTGTCTGCAATCTTTGGCAAATTGTGTAAGTAATATATCTTGATCTGTAGCACAAAGGTTAACAACTTGTTACTTTGGTTGTGATTCTTCTTAAAACTTTGAAATGATATTATTCGTGATTTAAGTTCAGTTTTGCAAGAGCCAGTTACATATTAGTTCCAGGGATGGACGCCTTAATTAGGCAATATGGTAACTATCCCAAGAAAAATAAGTTTTATATTTTAGAGCAAAAATGTATTTTACTTTCAAACTACTATGCCACTTACAAGCAAGAGGGACTCGTACATAAGTAAATACTTCATGCAAATATAGCAATACTTACCCGGTATTTGCTCTGGTCCAATACTCATGGTCTGACCTTACAGGAGTATCCTGGTCATGAATAAGTTCGAAATCGGTTTCAATATGAAGTGTTGTTATTGGGCGTGCCTAAATTAATGAAATATATTTATTTTTCAAATGTAATTCAAACCTCTTGATTAAAGTTATTTTGTTGTTAGATATACTGATGTCTATAAGGTTGTTTTAAGCATAAAAGCAATTGTAAAGCAAAATAAAATTTGTTACATGGGTACCCATATGTACAATTTTAGGGAAGAGCTAAGAACATTTTATATTTTAGGTTTCTCATTTAGAAAAAAAAAAAGTTTTCTTTAATTATATAGAAAAGACTTTTATCAAATACCATAAATAAAACACTGTCAATTTCTTTGGTAGATGGAAAGTACTATGAATTTTAAACACACTGTAGCATGAAATGTAAAAAAATGCTGATGAAGGCCAAAATTGTACAAAAATATTTTTTGATCCAAATAATTATAGAAATATTAAAGTATCAGTACTCAATAATATCAAAAAAAAAAAAAAAAAAATTATATTCCAATGTAAAGACTTTGAATTTTTGTTGGAAAATTCCTGCATTTTATTTTTACAAAAATTCCTGATTTTCTGCTTTTGTCTGCATCCTGATAGATGATCATGAAGCATAAAATATTCCCTTTTTCTCCCCCTTTTAAAGTTAATAGCTTCTTTTAACTCTCTTCTATATCTAAAATATACATTAAACATTTGGAGAAAAAGTTGGATTCCTAAAAAATTCTGAGTTTTGACAAATTTAAAGGTTTTGGGGGTGAGGAACGCATTTTGACCATTGTTGGTGAATGTTGATCTTTCAGTGTGTGTAACTGTATTTTTATATTGTTGAAAAAACTTTTGCAGATTCTCTAACTCCAACAGTAACACAAGGAAAAAAAAAAAAAAAACCTTCAGTATACAAGTGGGCCCTAATAGGAACTGATGCTGAATAATTAATACATAATGCTTGAACTAAAGAATCATAATGATTTAAAAAAATTACCTCACATAATTTAGTTTCGAAAAATGGTGAGTTAAAAAGACATATTGGTAAATAAACGACTGTTCTTAAACATTTTCCTTGCCAACTATAAAACATAAAATATTAATAAAGTGAAAACCAGTTATTTGATTGCATGAATATCTTTTTAAACATTTATATCCATTTTCAGATTGTTAATAATCTGCAATACATACATATCACTCACGTTTTATGTCTCTGAGATGCCTTTTCCAAAAATTAATTCTTTTTACATTCTTATTCACTGCCCAGCAATTTCAATTAAAGACATTTCATTCTTGACCTTTGTGTTTTCTTTTCTAACTTACATAAATTTTCTAACTGAGTAAAAAACGGGCATACATTACTGAAAATATTATCCAAAAGTGCAATCTAAAAATGGAATATTTCAAATTATGCCAGTCAAGTAATAAGAATAAGGATGTTCTACCTGCAATAAAAATAATTCCCCTTTGTGAACAGCCCATTCTATATCTCGAGGTCCACAGAAACATTTCTCTATCTAAAGGAGAGAAAAAAAAGGACAAACAATTTATTAACTTTACTTCATAAAACTAAAACAACAATGTAGAAATTGATTTAAACATGCCTGAGAAAGAGTTTTTTTTTTTCTTCAAAGAATGATAGATTAATTTTCTCAGTTTCAGAGTTTATTTTTCTCAATCATTATTTTTTTTCTTAAGAAAAATAACACTATTAATATATAGTTGCCACATTATTTAATAAAATTGTAATTATAATTCATCACTACATAGGCCAAAATTCAATGTTCCAAATGAATCAAGAACTAGAGTTGACCTTTCCAAATGAAGTATGCTACATTTTTGTGTGTGGGGAGGGATGAAAGGGAAAGATTAGACTTTGATAAATATTTATTGAAGATATTTGTTTGTGTCAGTATGACAAATTTGTTTATCATAGCAAAAAATAAATAAATATAGTAATAAATAAATAAATAAATAAAAATAATACACAAGATATAACAAAAAGTCTCAATCTAAAATAAAATGTATGCTAATATGCACATCTATATGGATGTTAATCACCACATACTGTTTTGACATCTAAAAACCTCAAAAATAATATCAAAGTAACAATAAAAACATAACTCGGAAGTGTAACAGCCCATTTGGGGACCAAGGCCTGCTGTGCCCATTTCAGCTTACAAGACTAAGGGCCTTGGGGTGCAGAAGCAGATGTTCGGTTCATTTGATCAGCCTGACGCAGAATCCCAGTCTTTGGTTCACAAGCATGCTTGGTCCTCATTTCATCGACCCACTCAAGGGAAGAAGGGTTGATTCGACCATAAGCCCAGCCCAGACCTGTGGCATGGCTGTGACCCGGAATCGCTACCATGTAGCTATTGAGCCTCATCAAAGTAACAATAACAAGTAAATAATACACACACATTTCTAAAGTAACATCAGCATATGTTGACTGTATATGAAAGAATATTGCCGTTACTTTGGAAAAAATTCTACTAACATGTAAGTCAAAACTTTATTTTGATTTTACTAATGTGACATACAAGCAACTCAGCACTAATTATTAGTGAACAACATTACAAAGTGATATTCAGTAGTTCTAGAGTGGGTGTGAGGAACCATAGCTTGTCTGCAACAGCGCATTAGCAACACACTTAACAATTTTTATTTGCCAACAAGAAGCATAAGAGCAAATAATGTATTTGTATCAGTTTTATTCAAATGCCAAACATAGGCTTAGTTAACAAATAAATCTAACATTTTAGTAAAGTAAAGTTATAAAAAAAATTCAAGTGAAGCAATACATTCATGTACTTACTAATATTCCTACATTTCCTATCTTCACAGCCAATTCATCACTTAAACAAGATGAAGTTTCACTGTCATAAAACTTTTGTTCGGTTCCATCTCCCTCTAAACAAGATTACAGAACCTTACACAACAATCAACAAACATGCCTTTTATCTTTAAATAAAGATCCTGTTAATTTAATAAAGTATATAAAAGCAATAATAGGAAAATGTATGATTAACCAAATAATCTGAAATACAGTCGAACCTCTATTTAACGAACCTCTCCATTTTACGAATTTTTCCCTTAGCCGTAAGAATATTTAAAGTTTTCCATGTAAAAACACCTCCAAAAAGGGAAGTGCATTCTCCATTTAACGAAATTTTTTATGGTAATCTAAAATTTTTTTCCGCACTATTTTTCGAGTATCTTTCTTTAAACACCTTTTCTGAAGCTTATTGTAATAAAAGCCTAGGACCAGCCTAGCTAGGCCCTGTGCCAGTTGCTGGTTGTCACTTTTGTATTTGTATTTGTAAGACTAGTCCTTCCCGGAAAGTATACAAAGAAAGTGAATGAATTGCCATTCTTTTCATTTCACATAATTCAGAAAGGGGTGGGTCTCCCGTCAATCTTCAACCTTTTCCAGGAATTTCCAGGAATTTGCTGTCTTATCTCTTTTAACTTTGATAGTCCTTGAACTTCAGGTAAAGATTTTTGCTCTGTTCACCTCGCACTTGGTCACTTCGTTCCTTGGCTTATAAAAATGGCCAAGTGAAAGCGTTTAAACATCAAAAAACAAATGTTGATTCTTTATGAAGTTGACAAAGATGTGAAGAAAAAAAGATATTGCTTCTAAATTTGGTATTCCACCAAACAGTTTATCTACCATATACAAAAATCACAATAGGGTAGAGAATGATTCATCAAATTAGTTTTCTTCAAAAGGTTTAAACACATATGTCTATGAAGATGTGGATGAGGCAGTTTTGAATTGGATATAAGCAATGAGAGAAAAAAAATTTCCTGTGTCCCGACCTTTCTTAATGGAGACTTAAATTTGCAAAAGAACTAGGTATGAAGAATTTCGGGGAAGTAATGGCTAGCTTGAAAAATTTAAAAGAGGATACGGGATTGTGGCAAAAGGGCTATCTGGAGAAAATAAAGACGTGGATGATAACGTTAGTGAAAACTGGAAAACAGGTACATTGAGAAAAATTCTAGAGGAGTACAAGCCAGAAAACATTTTTAATGCGGGCAAAAGTGCCCCATTTTTCCAATGCTTACAACAAAAGACCTTAACATTTAACATAAGAGATATTTAAAGCATTTAAAGAATGCAAAATATATTATGAAGTTTATACACTTTTACAACAAATTCTTTCAAAAACTAAAATGAACAGCATAGGAATGTCTGTCAATTTAATAATTTTATGTACACTATGTCTTAAAATAAATATAAACATTTATTTTTTAGAGTGGTGAATAATTTCAATTCTAGATTATAATGATTATTAGTTATGTTTTATGTTTTCTTGAGTGGAAAAATTAAAGTAAACAGCTATAATTATTATTACATGATATGTAGAGCTTTCATTAGTTTAAAATGAGTTCTTACATAGCCAAAATGTGGTTAAAAATGTAAATCTCTATATGACGAATTTCTTCATTTAACGAACTTTTTCGCTGGATTTTGCGACTTCGTCAAATAGAGGTCCGACTGTATTTAGAGTAACAGTGGGCAAATGTGGCTCTTTCTGATACACTATGAAAATGGAATGCAGCTCTCACCACTCATTGCTCTCATGTATGCCCAACCCTGATACAGGGTACATATGCAAAAGAAGTATTGACACCTATGTCTCTTGTAGCACAAATGAGTTACTTTGTCAACTTGCACAGCTTAAAAGTTGGGCAACAAATAGCTATCAAAAAATTCTAATTAATTTATTTGGATTTTTTCTTTTCTTTTCTTCTTTTTCTCCTTTTTTTAACAGACAACAATTATAGAAAGGCACACAAAGTACTTGTTTCTTTCTTTTCAGTTTGCTAGTCTGCTGCCGCTTATATGAAAATGGTATTAAGTATGATTAACAAAATAACTTAAATGCAATATTAATTTTATTGTAAGCTTTCATGTGCATATCCTACATTTTTAAGCACTTTCTATTTTTATTTAAAAAATATTAAGATTTAGATACAAAATTTAACCTATATCTTTAAAAAATCACCCTTTGAGTGTGTTCTTTAAAGTCTTAAAAACTCCATATCATTGTTTATTTTAGCTGTTATGTAAGATTTAGAAAAGCAAGGTTTAACTATGCTTGCATTTTAATCCTCAGCTCATTTATATACGAAATTTTTCTATTAAACATGAGCAAGAAATACCTTTCATGTGAACTTGAGTTTTCTTTGAGCCAACAGTTTTCTCAAAGACTGATAAAGACTTATTTGCATTCCTTTTCAGCATTATAGTATCAGGCTCGGCTAAAGCAGATACTACTGTCTGGGAAGAGAGGATATATTAAAAACAAGAATATAAAAATATATTAAATGATATAAAACTGTTTAGTCTGAATTTAATTTATAATACCCAACTAGAAAAAAATATACTAATAAATTCATAAATGCATTTTTGAATACATTTACTGTTTTTATGAACACTATAAAACCAAGAAGAAATTGAACAATTAATTTGTCTAATAGTTCAAAGAACAATAGCATAAATATGAACTAGAAGCATCAAAAATTTGAATACTTCAGTATGAAATAAAATGTAAACCTTTGTGCTACAAAATAAAAATTTAAAATCTGTAAACTTAATCAAAAAATTAGCAAAAATTGCAGACACAAGTTTTGGGGTTACAAAGAACCCCTTTTTCAATGTAAAAGAGCAAATAAGCAATTTTTAAAGCATACTCTTTTGCATTGAAAAATGGTTCCTTGCAACATCAAAACACATGTCTGCAAATTTTGTGTTTAATTTTCAATTGATTTTTAATTTTTACTTCAGTATGCTTTATTGTGTTTTCGTTCAATATCATTTAAGCAATAACAGAAAACTCCACAGCACAAAGTTGTATATACATCAGAAATCATTTATTTCAATTTTATTGCAGTAGCTAAATTCAAATTTAAAAATAGTTTAATTATATTAGTATTTTTTATTAACAATATTACATTGTAGCTGTTTTGTAACTATTATTATTATTTTATTATATATATTTTGTAATTTCTTAATAATTCATCATGCCATGCATAATTTTTCATAATGTTATCTTTGAAACGCAGAAGATGATGCAATTCTGCAAAATCTAAATGAAGAATTTGTACTTTTTGTTCCATAATATAGAACAGTAAAAAACATGAAAAATGATGTGTAACTATTACATATATGAGCTCCAGGAAAAACTATATAGGAGTTAAAAGTTGTATAACAAGAATTTGGCATGAAAACACAATAGTTATTATTGTCACAGCTGTGCCATCACTGTTTCATCCACAAAGGTATAATTTGTTGCATCAATTTATCTACCTAACGTCTTGTCTATAGACATTAGAAAAGACATTAAGTAGATAAGGTAGAAAATGTCTAAAATCTACGTAAGAATTTTCTATTACGCATATTTAGTGTTTCGTAGCATCATAGGCGTAACTAGGGTTGGTGAAAGGGGGCGGTCACCCTAAAAATGCACAGACTAAACACCAATAAGAAGTATAAAATAGTTGAAAATTTACAAGTCATAAATACTTGTCTCTAAAGATATACTCCGTGTTTATTTCAGGCATCTCCCGGGGGGGGGGGGGGGAGCTAAACCCCTCGGAGCAAGTCAACTCCTCCCCCCCCCCTCGGCAAAAAATTCAGATCGCAAGCTTAAAGAAAAGAGAAATTACGCTTTTAAGACACTTTACTTTCAGAAACACTTTCAGGGAAAGGACATTGAAGAACACTATCACGAGCGACACCAAAAGTAAATTAAAAGGTATAAGACTTTATTTTGAAAAAAAAAATGCGGGGGAGAGTAACCAAACTCCTTTCTGTTTCCTCTAGCATCACCAAAGTATCCCGAAATTGCATTGCTAGGAAGATTTCAAAAAGTTTCCTGGGGAGAGCCCTCGAACCCTTGCCTCCAGAGTTAGCCTAAGCATTATAGATGTAAGACCAGTTACAAAAATTTAAGTTGCAGAAGCCCCAAATACCCACTCCTCTAACTTCACCAAAGATCTAAACATACATCTACTATATATACATCAAAAAGCTATCACATATGTAAAAAAATTCATATTAACATGATTTCTAGTCATATATATCTATGTATATGTATATATAAAGGGTATGGTTTTGAAGCATACGCTGCCCTTCCTAATTCTTAACGTGCTCCCCCTGCTCCCGAGGCAAGGTAGTATCCAGAATTTTTTTTCGGGGAGCCCAGACTTCGACACGACACACTTATGTTAAACAATGTTTCAGGGAGGAATATATGATACATTGCAAAAGATTTCTGGGGGGGGGGGGGGCGTCGGTCCCCCTTCCCCTCTGAATACAGCCTTGATTCCCAAAAACATTACACATTCATTAATAGATCTTAATTCAAACGCAATAGAAAATTCAATATTTAGCGCTAAGCAATCTTCTATGTCCAGGCATTCATAATATTAAAACTGGGAAATAGTGGAATTTTAGAGAAAAAAATCCAAAATCCACTATAAAAATGCTCATCCCCACAATAAATTTCTAAAAATTTTGTTAAATTTGTAACAAAACATACCTCAGAAGTGGAAGCGTCTAAATCAAATTTTCTTTTCTTTTTGGATGACGAACGTGTCCATCGTTGGAGTGCAAACAGTATTATGTATCGAAAATAATTAAAAATTTAGCTAAAATATAAATAATACTTGATTGTAAATTGAAATGCAGCATTAAACCGTAGCAGTGAGATTGGAAACGTTGAACGGATGATTTCCAGAGTCATAATGCAATCAGTGATGGACCATAATAAGAAAAAAAACATTTAAAATATAAGAGATGAGAGAACATCTGTAAATGAGAATGCAATGCAAATACAGTTCATCAGTTTTCTAATCGGCTCATCTACAAAAAAGATTTTACCAAAATGGGTTCTGGACAGGAAGTTATAAATAAATACAAACTGCTCTTTAAGTTTCTTGATGAGCTTCCCTTCCTGGCTTGAGGGGTTAACCCATTAGGACAATTGTTGGCTAGGGGTCCTTCATTTTCAGACCCCAGCGCCTTTAACAACGGTTTATCAGAAAACGAAACTCCATGACACTAGAGAATATTTTAAACGAAACTTATTACTTGTGCGATTGTATTCCCAAATTGCTGCCTTTGGGTAAAAAAGACATCAAGAAGGAAAGAAAACCTTCTGGAGTGATTGAAAGGATCTCTGTTTCTCTGTGTGTGGTACGGTGATTGAAGCCACCTTTCGCTGTAACCCCCCCCCCTCCAAGGTGATAAGGGGGCTGATTATAACCAGATGAAAAGTACTCTTTATTATGAGCTGCATACTTTGCTCAAGATCACAACCCTTCAGAGAAAGAGGAAATAAAATCATATGCATATATATTTAATTTTCTTGGGGAAGAAAAAAAAAATATGTGCTTCGCAAGGCTGTAGCCAGAAATTTTTTTGTGTTCCTAAATGTGCCTAAATAAGTAAATACCCAATGGGGGGGCTTTGAACCCCCAAACCCCCCCCCCCCTGGTTACGCCTATGAGTAGCATGACAATGCGTTAAAGATGCGTAAATTTGCCTTGGTTCTTGTTGCAAAAATAAAACATTCAACGCTCCATAGAAGCTATTTTTAGTGTCCACACAGATCCAGCAAAATGTAAAGCTTAAAGATGTGCAGTGAAACAAGACAAGAGAAAAGTCAAAAAATGATTAAAACTTTTAACCACCCTGCAGTTGAGGACGAGATATCTCGTCCAAGATGGAGGTCACTCATATGGTTGAGGACGAGATATCTCGTCCGAGGTAGAATGGTCCCATTTGGTAGAAGACGAGCGCCTGAATTTTCCCCGACTGCTTTCCTGAAATGCCCTGACTTTTCCCCCCAGAAGTATTGTTTGGTGGAGTTGTTGCTTTAAAAGGTTGCGGTGGACGTGATTGATTTTGATCGACAGTTAAAAGAAGGCGCAAATTGGTGTCAGCGTGTTTGTTGCTCTTTGAAGGGCTTTCAAACCGGAGCTGTAAATCCTTTGAAATCTAAACGGGAAGCTACTTTCAATGCATTTTTTGTGGGGTTTTCTCTCAACAGCATGCTAAACAACATATATGCATAGGATATGCAACTTAAAAAGTTTTTATTTTTTAATTAAAGAGAACATTTTAAGTACAAAAATAATTATGTACATTTTACTTTTACAACAATTTTCAAGGCAACGTAATAAATATTATTTAATTTTTAAAAGTTAGCAAAATTTCTTACTTTTGTAAAAAATATTACTATAAAATACCTATTGTACATAAAATACTTATTTTTGAACTGCATTATTTTCATTTTGTAGCTTGTGACACAAATTTGTTATTTTTTCTTGTTATCAAGTAGATTCGGTTTCACCAAAAAAATACTACAAGTTGAGAAAATAACCTACGCTACTAGATAAATATTGCACGTTCAGAGAATAAACTACGATATCAAGTATAGATTATTAGTTTTATGGGGGATGGAATCACTTGCGTAAAAAAGGGTATGAATTCCCATCCCCTAGTGGTAGTTGTTCGGCATAGTTGGTTTGTATGTATGTATATATGCAAATATGCACATACAGGGGCTCCCCGACGGGGATGAGCGAAAGGGACAACTTACCCCTAGAAAGCATGCCATATCCGGTATCCGACGATTTTTTTTTAAATATTCAAAATCAGAGCTGGTGTATGTATATTAAAAATAGTTCCGTGTTTGGAAGTTTTGAGATGTTTAAAAATGTGCACAGGATTACAGGTTTCAAACATTAGAGTCAGATTTCAAGTACGGCTACGTTAGAAAAGGGATACCGGATACTCGACATCCGGCAAAATCAATATGCATTGCATCCGTAATCCTATCCTTGCCCCCCCCCCTTAAAGCAAAATACTCGGTGATCTACTATATGTATACTGGTTGAAACCCCCTTTACCCCTTCCCCCCCCCCCCCCCGCCCAGAAAAAAACTTTGCTGTTTTGTATAAAGATGCAGTTTGTATTCTTTTCAGTAGAGCAAAAAAAATAAGAAATTTTATTTTATTTATTTGGCGTAACTTGCAGGAAACGACATTTATTTTCACTTATATAATACGCTGAAGTAAATGTAATTCAACTGTGCATAGATGGATTTTCCGATTTTCCAAGAACTCTTAGTCTCATTCTGGATGTAACCTCCCCCTCTAAAGGGTTTCAACCGGAGAGGATCCCCAAGTGACGTTACTGTCTATATATATATATATATATATATATATATATATATAATACATATATATCGGTGGCATTCCTAGCACGGGTGCCACCTTCTCCACCTCCTTCCCCCGAAAATTACTAATAAGGATTTTTGGCACAGTTTGGAAAAGTTACACTCTCAGAAACGCATGCTCAAATCTCACGAAACTTCGGTTGTATTTGACGAAATGGCTTCGTGAAAAATGCTCCGAGTAAACCTTTCGTCAAATTACCCAAATTTGTGTAGTAATTTTTTTAAGTCACGTGATCGCGCGAGGAAATAATCGTTATAAATGATGAAATTTTCTTCACGATTGAAGAATCGTCTAAAATGAGGATCGTATTTTTGAGAGTGTACGAAGCTCAAAATAATATATTGAGAACAACTAACTGCATGGGGCGGGGGAGTCCCCCCTTCGTTACTTCGAAATTTTAAATATCATCAAAAATCAGTGACATTGAAAACCTAACAACCTAGTGTATATGTATGTCACTTAATGCAACATAATTTTCATAAGTTTTTCGTCAACAGAAATCATCTATTTAGCGACAAAAGTACTCTTTTTCTTTCCGAAAATATTCAAATTGAGCGAGTGAACTCAGAGGTAAGCCTTTTTGGCTAAAGTAATTCAAAATGACAATAATCGAAAGAGAAATTAACAATGAAAATGGTTTGAAATATGAGGTTTGTTAGTTATATCTCCGTTATATTTCAACCAATTTACACAAATTATATACCTAAACCTTCCTCAGGAATCACTCTATCTATTGGTGCAAACAGCTCTAAAATCACTTCAGTGGACCGAAAGTCTTTATGCTATTTAGAAACGTACAGTCGTATTATATATATAAAGATATGTATATATGTATATATATATATATGACTGTGTGTGTCAGTGGTGGATCCAGAGATTCAATTTAGGAGGGACGATTCCAGGCCGTCAGTTTGGAGGGTTAGAAGGGGCAGTGGCACCCCTTTGGATTAAGAAATAAAATGTTTATGCGTAAATATTTTGGTGTTTTTTAAAAATGTATTATGATTTGAGTTAATTATACCCTTTGCCTCCTCCCCTCGCGAAACAATGGGCTTGGGCGATAATTATTTTCCCTTTTGTTTTAATATTGCTTTTTCATTCCGTCATGGAATGGAAAACAAATATTATGACATTCTATTTCCATGAAGTATCGGAGGAAATTATTGATAAAATCAGCAATTCTGATTCAAAATATAAAACTTAAAAGAACAATAATGAAAGTACTCATATGACATGAGAGACAGATTAAAGAAAAGAAATTCGAAATTTAAAACTCAATCATTACAAATGAGAGACCTAGAGGGCAGGGGTCTGCGACTCTGCGAGCAAAAAATTTTATAAGTGTAGCCTTCCAGCTTACCAGTATTTCAACCACTCTACTTTTAAAATTTCCATTCCAAATTTGTGTTCGTGGGTAGATGTTAAGTAAAGATTTAGTTTTCTTTGTTTTTTGTACACTTTTCATTTCTCATTAGTTCTTTCATTCTTATTTGTTTGTGCAGATCATATTGCTCCTCTCTTGTTGATTTCATTTGTTAGAAGTGGCGATCTCTCCAGTCGTCCCAACCCCCTGTGGATCCGCCACTGGTGTGTGTGTATGTGTGTACGCACCCGCTAGCGTGAATGCTTTTTACGTCAGGATGATAAAAAAGCTGCTTTCAACAACATAACAGAAGTGATTGCACCCATTAGTCACCCTAAAAGAATTTTTGGATTTGCCATTTTTTTTTTTTTTTGAAAACAGTTAGCGCTTGTGAATCCAGAATCTTCGTTCAACCCAGGTGGGCGTTACTTTACTTGTCCCCTCAGATAAACAAAGCAGGAAGAGGAATAGGGTCTACTAGAATGTCTTCCTGACTAGTAGACTGTGAACTAAGTGGATTTCCTTGGGGTTGCATTGTATTCAGTTACACGTGCATTTAGGCACATTGTAATCAGATTCATAGGTATGACTGGGCACGTGTAAAGATCGTGTGAGAATTCAGCTCCCAATCCTAGTATTTGTTCCTGGATAAAATGCTAACGCCAGTAGTACAAAACAGTTTTTTCTTTTGCCACTATGATGCAAAAAACTAAACTTTGTAAAAATTTTTAATTTTAATTCAGAATGACAAAGATTTATTGAGGCAATTATTTCTTAACAGGGAGTTATTCAAAAGAAAGTAATATTTGGTAGACAACACGAAACTTTCTTCTACATCTTTCACATTTCTACTCTTATATTGTATAACTAGAAATTTAGCACCTCAAGAAGCTTTTTTTACTCAATTTTGAATAAATGAAAAAATTTGATAACTGAATGCCAAGCAAATTACAATTTTTATAATTGTGAAATATCAATTACAAGACATGTAAATTGCAGTTAATGAATAAAGTTACATTGTAATGCATAAAAACATTTTGTGCCTATTTACTATGCAGCAGGATTGAGTTTCTTCGAGAAGAAACCAATTTCTTCCAGGACAGCGGGAGGGGAATAAATAAAAGAAAGGGCAAAGGAACAGGGAAGAAACCAACAACCAACAGAAAACTAAACAGTCGTTTAAAGTTCAAATATAACTAAATTAGCACAAATAAAATATTCATAGAATAATCATCAAATATAAATTAGATATGACTCTATTAATATTGAATGTTATTTTTGTAGAAATTAACTACTTTTAATCGCAAACTTTACGTTTGAAAGTTATTACCAGGTTTATAACAACTTTGGGAAGGTGCATTGCTACAATTTTATTGGGGAAATGTTTTTCTGTAAAGAAAAATACCAAATAATAATCTTAAAAATGCAGTATTGTGATAGTATACATATAAAATCACGATTATCATAGTAAATTTCATTGTTAACATATAAAAATACATATTCATTCCAGCATTTGTATCTTAATTCTAATTTTTGAATAGGTTACTTACTATCTTGTGTTCCTATTCCTGTCACTATAATGGTGCATTTGTGGTATAGTTATTGCATAATTTGTAGCAAGTATATTTGTACAATTGCTTTTGTAATGCAGATTTTTAAGATATCTCGAAATTAGAACTGAAAATTCAAGTTTGATTGAGAAAAAAGTTGATAATTTTAAATATTTATAACCATTTTGTCTGAAATCTTTAATTTTTATAAAATACTAGGGGCTCCGCCCGCTCGCCGCTATCGCTCACCAACCCTAGAGCTGCTTAGGCAGCTCCTTTGGATAGCTTCGCGAGTTTGCTTCGCTCGCTCATTACAAGCTAAACTATTTTAGAGTTGCTTTTCTGGAGCTGTATTCTAGAGTACCTTAAAATAGGAATACATGAGAGAAAGTTAGTGCCAAAAGTCTGCTTTGAAATATCCCCAAAAGTGTGGCTGCTTTAGATATTTATTTAACTGTAAAAGTAGTTTAAAATACTCAAATAAAAGAAATGCGTAGCAATGGTTTGTCAAGATAAGCCATCGCCTGAATTTTAAGCATGTGTGCCACTGGTGAGATCTCACTTCTGATTGGCTGCTGTGATTTGATTTGTTCCGCCGACACCATTCTTAGATTTATATATATAGATTAGCATACCAAAAGTTTTGCAATGCTCTTCTGTAGTATTTTGAGCAGATGGAAAATAATAAAATTTTAAAATTGATATTGCCTCAAGCACATCAATTTGTAAAATAATTAAAGCCGCGTGTATAAAATATAATTTATGATATATTCTACGATATAGAAAAATGTTGGAGGACTGCAAATTATTAAAAATAGCTTAGAATCAGTGTGTTTTCAATTACTCTCCGATTTTGTTTGTAATATATTTTTAAAATTTGATCAGGAAAGTATATAGGAATAAATAGAGAACCATTTTTGGATTAATATGCAAAGTAATAATGTAATTATGCTCAACAGCTTATATATTTTGTTTATTTTTACAGTATAATTTAGTCCAAAAAGATTACTTGCACCAACATGTAATAAATTCTTCGGATTCATTAAATTACTATTAACATTGAAATATTTTAAATTAAATTACTAATAAATATGCTGTTGTTTCTAATGCCACTTGGGTATCCAAGCTCCCCTTTGCTTTAGTGTCGATGTCTTTTGTGCTAATGTGTGTATGTACACGAAGGAGTATGCATACGAAGGTATTTGATTCCTTTCTTTTATGAAAGGAAAATAATACCATACATTTGTGAATATGCTTAGCTTAAGATATGTTACTACTGATATGTTTTGAAATGTCATGTAAAATTTTAGAAATTTGAAATTGAATTCGTTTCAAAATCAATAGAAGTTGTTTCTTCAAAATTGTTAAGTGATTTTCAAACTCGCATTTTGTCTGAATAAGGTTGTGGCTACATTTTATGAAAATTCAGTCAACTAAATCTTCCCTAAAAAATAAAAGTGTACATCTCTATCTCTCTATATGTACAGGGATCAAGAACAGAGCGCGAACGAGCAACTAGTTTTTCTGAAAATTCGAATGGAGCCAGAGCATGAGAAAGGAGCAATAATGCTCCGTTGCTGCGATTTTAATTTATTTAAAGTTCTTTCCAAAACTAAAAAACAAATGAATAAAGGGTTTTCTCTGCCTCTCTCCCCCTACCCCAAGTTCTTGAAATTGAATATTTGATGATTATGAAGGGATCGCCCTATTTTTGTTATTTCGAACTTTAATATCTCTGATACTTTAAAATGTTGTCCGGAATCGTTTTTCGGATAAAAAGCCCCTGATTAGCTACGTTATTCAGTACTGCCCTATGGTCAAGGCTGCTAATTTGCAAGTGAAATCAAATCACATCTTCGCACCCACTAAAAATTGAGAAATGGTAAAATTTTCTAGGAATGCATGAGTTATTTCACGAAACAGTGCAAATGAGTTATTAAATAGCTTTTTGTAAATAAATAACTATTTAACTTTTTTATCGCACATATAACCTATGAATAAATTAAAAAATATAAAAGTAATCAAAATTATTCCAATTAAAACTTTGGACCACTGATCGGAGTCGGAGCAAGTAGTTAGAGGTCAGAATGATGCTCCATAATTAAATTTTTTTTTTCCGATTCTAACAAAAGCGTTAAAAATGAGCTCAGGCACGACCAGAGGGCTGCCAAACGGCTCCGATTTTTAATTATTGTCCCGCGTCCTGGCGCACTTTAATACGGGACTGCGAATGTCCCGTATTCTTGTCAGGGATATTGTTCGACTCCTTGTTTGAGAAGGGTCAAGTGCGTTGCATATATATACATAACCATGCCCGAATTTAGGGTGATGTGCACCCCTGCGCTCAAAGTTAATTGCCTCCCTCCACAAACCACGTACTAAGAAAAAACCAAACCCTAATTTTTCGGACAATGCAAATCAAACTTAGTTCATTATACACATGCTAGAACATTGCATTATATTGCGTTTCTGGTATATGTTTTCACTTTGTATCATTCATTAGCACTCATTCTTGTGCGTTTTTAGGCGCAGGTTCAGAAATTGCAAAATTTCTAAATCTGTAAAGAAAAAAAGAAAAAAAAATCTGTATGCTATGTCTTTCTTTTGCTTGTTTCGTGAATTTTTAAGCGTTTTGTAAAAAAATCATAGTTTTTTAGCAGACGATAATCAATCTAATTCAGGACAAAGGAGCTCATGTTGTTCAGTAGGACGCCATTTGCAGATCATTCGCTCATATTTTGCTTCGTACCTTTCTGTAAGGTGCAAATTATGTTCGAACCGCTTTGGTATTTATTTAAAATAAAGAAAAATCTCCTCATAGAGTATTAAAAACTACATATAAGTCAATTATCAAAACCTAACACACAGAACCATCGCAAACTTGTGTACTTATTCTATGCTTGTAATGAAAACGATATGCCTTCTACGTTATTTGATGCCTAAGTAGGACTTTTAATTGACAATGCTTTTTTTATTGTTTGTTACGGCTGATTCCATGGAGCTTATTTTAAAGAGGCCAAGGTTCTATGAGCTAATTGTATTTTAAGCACACTCACTTTTTTTTGATCTAAAAGAAGTTTGAAAAACATTACAATTACACTGAATTAATTACTTTAAAATGCAGTAGCTAAAAAATTAAATTGGATGAAAAAAAAGATACATATACATCAGGGATCTTACCAGAGGATATTCAGGTCCGTTTTTGGACCCTTCACAAAATTAGTCAATCAAAACGAACCCTTAACAAAATTCTGAGCTACCAAATCGTACTTTTTACAGAGCTACTTATTGAACGAACGGCAAAAAAAAATATATATATATATCATGACTGCAGGTTTAAATTTTTAATTTTCACAAACTTTTTTTATTTTTCGCAATAACCTTTTTAAAAGTCACAAAAACGGATCCTGTTAAAAATGCTGGATAACCCCCCTCCCTCTCTCTCTATATATATATTTATATATACATTTAATCCAAATTCCAAATAGGATTGAATTGAAACGTAATGCATCTGTTCAGTTACTAAAGACAGCTTCTGAACTATTTCTTGTCGCAGGAAATAAACAAGAAAGTTCACATTTTTTTGCAGGTTCATGCACAATGAGCAGTGATTGACGAGTGGGTGGTTCTTTGGCTCTCCCTCTGGAATCAGCTGTCCAGGGGGTATGGGGGAAAGAACGGCTGTGGAGCATTGAGGAGCATTGTAAGGAAACTCACGTGTAGGAACCTGCTTATTTTAAAAGCATTTCTTGAACAGGTCCCTCAACGCTACGAATAGAGCTATCGCCGGTGATGGCTAACTTCAGCAAGGGCGGATCTGGAAAATCTTCAAGGGGGGGGGGGGGCGATTTTGGAAATCTCGGGGTTCAATGTAAGGATGGATGGAGGAGATTCTTCATTCCTTTTCAACAGTCCCTCCGCCCCCCCCCCTTTTTTTCAAACAGCAGGAACAACAACAACAACAAAAAAAAATGCTAGTGTTGTGCTATTTAAAATTTTACTAGCACATTTTTTCAATGCATATACGTTTATTCAAAGCTTTATAAAAGGAACACAAGCTGACGTTTTTTTGCTTTCGCAAATCTGTCTATAATTTTTTCAACGTCCAATGTAATATCTTTATGGTTATGCAATAACGCTAATTCAGTGAGTCTGTCATCACTCATTCTGCTTCTTAGCCAAGTTTTAACCGAGTTAGGATTTCCTTCAAGCTTTCTCAAGAAAAATGTAGGCTTGTAAATACATTTTCTAAATTTGAGTTGATATGTCTAAATTACAAAATAATAGCAATTATTAGTAATATATTTTCTAAAATTTTTAAAATGTAATACTAAATATGTACTAAAAAAATCATCAACGAGTATGTGTAATTTATATAAACATCTGTAATTACGAATGTTCAATGAAATGTTTCAGACTCCAGGTTTTAGCGTAAATGCTGCAAGAATTTACACCACGTGCTAAGGGTAAAGGGTTGGCTAGCTGTCACCAGTTTGATAGGTAGAAGAAAGGAGCAGGGAATCTCTTTCCCATTACTCCGAGGATTAGCAACTCAGCAATACTAAAGGACAAAGGATAAGGGGGAAAGCATAGAACTTGAAGGGCGTTTAGGCTGGGATTCCAAGAACATAAAAAAATGGCTGGTCACGGGGCACAAAGAGTAAAAACTCACTTAGGAGTGTCGTTGTAGTATCCACTTGAATCAGCCCAGGGGGGGGGGGGGCGATCGCCCCCCCCCCCTAGATCCGCCGTTGAACTTCAGGGTGGTTAATAGCATTGAGAAAACTATTTTTGAGTATGTAAATACGTTTTTACTTGAGTATTATATTTTTCTGTTAAAAGAGAAACTTGTTTAACCTTCTAGCTATATTAGGAAGGGTGGGGGGTAAATTAATACTGATCAATACATCAAATTTAGTAGCTGAACTGAGCAAAAAATTCAGTACTAAGACATTAAGAATATAAATATTATTATTTATTATGATGGCTATTAAGCACATAACTAATTAAAATAACTATTACTGATTCAATGATTCATAACTAGGATGACTTAGAAATTGATGTTGAATACAGTTCACATTCAACTGAATTTAATCACACAGAATGCAGGTTGTAAACAGTAAAACTGTGGAAGCTAATTAATGAAGCTTTACATTTTGCATCTAGTGCTGTGTTGAAATGTTTTCTCCAAATTAAAAACATTCAAAATTATTACTTAATTTTATTCATTTTTTCAAGTTAGAAATAGTTACATAAATGTATTTTCGTTTATTGTAAAGCAATTTAATATATAATTAAAATACCAAAAAATGAATAAATAAATAAAAATAAAAAAAGAAGAAAAAGAAAGATAAGAAAATCCAGAAGTAATTTCAAAACACTTGCTGCATCATCAAAATATGTTCCTAATTACTGAATTAATCAACATGGAAACTGCTTAAAATTATTAACTTAAATAGTGACAATTTTATATTACGTCTCAAATTACCTTGTTTTTATGCATATTTTACACACTAATGAAATTAATAACTTTTAGGACTTAGTTATCATGATGAATTAGTTATCAAAAAATGAATTTGTGGAACTTACTTCTCCTAGACCATAATTAGCAGTAATACATGGATAAGTAGGATCTCCTGTAACAGGATCTGTAGTGAATAAAACACCAGAAACTTCAGATGGAACCATTTCCTGAACAACAACTGCCATTGGTGATGTAATAAGCTGCCCATTTTGTCTAAATTAAAAATAAATAAATAAATAAATAAATAAAAACATCTGCTTCTTTATTTCAGAATTTAAGAAAAAATATATAACACATTTTTAAACAAACAAACATGAAGTAAAATGATATTATAATTTTGACAAGCTATGCAATTTTTAGCCTACTTTCCCGTAAAAGTAAAAAAATAATAATAAAGCATGAAAGAAGGCTTAACATATCGTAAAAATATCGTTAAAATAAAGAAAAGTAAAAAAAAGTGGAGCAATTAAATAAAGATTGAAAAATAAAAAATTTGAAAGTAAGGTTTGAGATGGGAGAAATGTGTGTCTGTCTGTCTGCCCCCTAATAACTTTTGAACAAATTGTCTGATTCAAAAAATTATTTTTGCATTCAAAAGATCTCAGCAAGGACATCTCATTTCCATATTTTACTTTTTGCTTTGAATAATTTTTTGTTCATTTTTGAACAGTTCAAAAATTTTAACAGTGCCTGTGAAGCAAATAATGTAAATTCTGGGAACAAGATTCAAGTTCCTATGAGCAAGCTTATTGGAAGAAGCTCTCAGCATGAAATATTGATCTGAACAATTTTTGTTCATTTTCGAACATCAAAAAAAAAAAAAAAAAACATTAGCGTCTGCAGGGAAATTTCAATCCTATATAAATCCTGATCTAATCGACGGATTTGATTGCAACAAACTTTATCAGAAAGATGTTACGATGTAGAATTTGTACAGATACAAAGTTCGACAAGAACTGAACGAGCCTATTTTCCTATGAAATATTTTGATCCGGATTTTTAAGGATATTTCTCAATGAATAAATGAATGAGTGAAATAATGAATGAATGAATGAATAAATGAATGAGTGAAATAATGAATGAATGAATAAATGAATGAGTGAGAGAATGAATAAATGATAAAATAAATAAGTGAATGAATAAAAAAAATAAATAAGTGAATGAATGAAAAAATAAATAAATGAGTGAATAAATACATGAAAGAGTGAATAAACGCATGAATGAGTAAATGAATGAATGAATAAATGAATGGCTGAATAAATGAAAGAATAGATGAGTGAGTAAATGAATATGAATTATTCGTTGAAAAAGGTATCTTTGAAGAAATTAAGAAGTAAAGCTAAATGAGAAAGAGATAGCTAGATTATAAATTTGAATTTGGGTGTATATGGGAAAGTAGGCTTGTATAGTTCTAGACAGAACTTCCTGTTGTATTTTGTGTTAATTTTGTTCAATTGTAAATTTTCATCAGTGATAAATTTCATTAAGGGGAATGCATTTCAAAAGAAAATTGCGGCAAATACAATGCAATTTTAAAGTAAAATCCTGAAGCTGATAAAATGCTCTTAAACTTCAAATTTTTCAAAGCATTATATTTTTGATAATATTAACTACTTTTTAATATTTATTTTGCTCCTAAAGTTTATAGCTTTATTGTTTAAATTACTGGGCTCTATCAACTTTTCATTTTTTTTGCTTTGATCTTATAATTTGGGTTTTTTAAATTATATTATATATTTATTAATTCAAATCTCTCAATGCTGTAAATTTACTAGAAAAAGTTGTGAAATAATTTTATGAATTAAAGATAAATTTACAATTTACCGAGAGTATTGCACTGCTTCAAAGCTGAATTTTGAAGACCAACAATTTATTACAGCATCATTAATCTGTAAGTACAAAAAATGTTTATGTTACAAAATTATGAAACATTTTACACTAAAAAAATGCCATTAGTTTAATTGTTTTAGAGAAAGTGCGCAGAGAATGATATCAATTATTCAAATATTTAACCAGATAGAAATTATCACATTTTTAGCTAATAATGCCAAAAGAAGTTATTAAAAATTTAAAAGATGTACATTAAAAAAAAAGAAAGGTGGCTTTTTCATATGACATTACATTTCATTCAAAAAATTGTTTTTTAAATTCTTTCTAAATCTTTTTTGAATCATAAATGTACCATATCAGGATACATAAGGGGTGCCCACAAGGGGGTAGCATGGCGCAACTTGCGTCATCAGGAAAATTTTTGGGGGGGATTTTGAAGTTTTTGAGGGGGAATAATAAAAGTAGTGAAACATTCGAAAAAGTTATTTGCATGTTTAAAGAGGAAGTTCATTGTAAAATAAGCTATATTCATCCCTTTCATCAGGGTTGGCAAATGCTATAGACCAAAAACAGGCTTTTCTTTTCTTATCTTACGATTCTATGGAACTGATGGGGAAGAAGTTATTGAAGAAATAAATGTATTCAGTCAGCTTTATAAAATAAGTTACACTACTGACTTATCAGATGTGCTGAGCTTGCCTGACGAAGATACAAGTAATAAAAATGAAGAAGACAATTCCAATGACCATGACTGCGACGACATCCCAGACAAGATGGCAAACGAAAGATTTCTTGATCAGTGGATGAAAAAGGAGTTTATTAGACCATATAGGTGTGTAATAAACATGTCGTCAGGCTTCCCAAATCTAACAATGCTATACCAAATTATCCTTTCGTTGCCAGCAACAAGCTGTTCTGCTGAAAGAACAATGAGCGGATTAAAAATTGTTAAGAACAGGCTCCGAAGCAGCATGGGAGACGTTTGGTTGTCCTACATGCTCGTTTTAACATCCGAAAAGGACATTCTGAAGGCAATCTCTAATGTTGATATAATAGAAAAATTTGCTTCAACAAGCGTGCAAAGAACAAAATTACTTCTCTTTAAAGCACATCAAGATCTTACGAATTAATGTATAATAATCTATAAAAGACACCACTTGTCAAATATTACTTTTTCTGAGTTTTCATTTGTAGTTTTTGTTCAACTGACATGTTTGATGGGATTTAACTTTTCAATTGCTAAGCTTTAGTTGTGTACTGGTACCTAACACTTAATATATTACGATATAGCCTAAGTATAAATATATATAGTGTATAGATATTATAAACCTGTATTATTTTTTTTCATTTTAGTGGCAAATAAAAATACGAGTATTAGTATGTATACTTAGTAGTTGCAACGACGCAACTGGTTGGCCGATGTCTTCACAGTAGTGGAGTTATAATCGAGTTACCTCAGGCATTTCTTATGTCTATCAGAAATATTGTTGAAAGTTATAAAAATAATTACTTGCTTAGAAACATTCTCAATTCTTTTACAGAAATTCGTAAGTAAAATCTTTTAAAAAGAAAATGATAGAAATTGAGCTGTTAGTAAAACCCCCAATTTTCACCACAATTCCCCCCATCCCTCATATTTAATAGAATTCCGAAATCATGAAGGAGGCCGTTAAAAAAAACACGTAAAATGTTCTTTTTTGTCATTTTCAACCCCAAAATTTGGAAAAATTTCCTATAAAGGTAGTTAACGTGACGCTAGCCTGCCTCCCCCATAAAGTGCGTCACGTGGTTTTTAAACGGCCCCAAGGGTGTGGTAAAATTTCTTTTTTTTGGGGGGGGGGGGGGAATGCGCCATAACCTTTGGGGGGGATGGGCACCCCTGGGATACATTACACTTTTTCTGAAGTTTTTGGGGTCATAGTTTTACGTAAAAGTGTGATATGAATAAATTGGAGATTAATAATACAATTTAAAATACCTGTTATAATTAAATGAAGTTAAACAATGAAGTTATAATTGAACAATGCATGCCAATACATCACATTATTATTATTATTACTACTATATGTGTGTTGTTTTGCAGAAATTTTCAGTAAAAATGATATTACATATGTATTTTGAAGGCTATAAGGAAGTTATTTTATTATTATTATTATTATTACAGTAAAACCTCTTCTAATGTACAATTCTCTTAGGTGGACAGTCTTCAATTCCCTGGCAACAAAACATCGAGTCTAAAAAAAACCCTCTTTTGCAGACACCCCTCTATTACATACAAAATTTTCTGTCCCAAGGGTGTCCGCTATACACGGGCTCTACTGTATTTTTATTATTATTATTTAAGTATATCTTTCTTTTTTTCACTTTTTCATATACATAGCTCAATTTTTTCCACTTAAGAATGCCTTGTATTTTCATTTGGAAAAGAAAGGCTTGACAATGCAATTTTAAACTATGCAATGTTGAATTTGTCAATATATACATACACAAAAATTTAAATTAGGTAAACTGCATTTATTTTGTAAAACTCTGTCACTTTTCAAAACTCATACTAGGCATGGAGCCTATGCCTACTCATGCAGGAGCCTATCACCATGCTTCAGAAAAATATTTTGCAAATTAAAATGTATACATGTAAAATAAAATACTTTACACTTTTGAGACTCCTAACACCAAGTATTGTCAGCATTTGGCCTGCAGCAGATAAATCTTCACTATCTTCACCTAACACAAAGTAGAAACATAATTTTAGATACCCTTTTCAAACATGCAAAGAATTTGAAATCAAAAATCAAACTAATAATAATAATGATAATAATTTTGAATACTTTTTTCAAAGTGCATTTTCAGATTTAAACATGAAAAAATAATTTTTTTCTGGTTCATATCAGGTTTAACTTTTAATTCCATTCATAAGAAACATGTTGATATAAAGTAAAAAAGTGCTTACCATATGCAGATGATCTAATTGAGAATCTCACATTGTCTAATGACTCATACAATATTGAAAGAACCTTTTCTATTTCTTGTTTCAAATCTTCAGATAATTTTGAAGAGTTAAAAACATTCATACACCTACAAAAACAAAATGGACCAGCAAATTACAAAAATAATGAAATAAAATTAATTACTATGAAATTCATTTCTAAAAAAAAAAATTACTTAGCACACTTTTGCTGCAAATCAACAACAGTCTTTTGGCTGAAAAAGAAAAAATAAGTCATTCATAAAAAGCTAAAAATCATATTTGATGAAATAGTAATAAGAATACAAATTATAAATTTACCAAGCAGCACGACTTAATCCTTCAATGACCAATTTGACTTCTGAATTGTTTTCAATGTGTCTTTCAAATGCAGTGGTTGTTATAACAAAACCTTTAGGAACTTTAAACTGAAAAATATTAGTTTTTTTAAAAATTATTAGTTATTTTTAACTTTGAAACCTGAATAATTGATCAATAACCTAAAAAATATTTATAAAATAATCAAAGAAAACTCTTTAGAAACTACATCAAAGAAAAGTAAAACATGCGAAATGGAAACAGTGATATTTAAAACAAATTTTTATCATCAAGTCAAAAATTACTTTCCAATTGTGTCTAATGTATTACATATGTACATTTTTGTGAAACAATATTTTAATACATGGCATAAGAACTTTTAAAAAAAATTGCATAAGATCTTATTTTTTCTCAAGTGGTTAAAGATATTAGGTGGATAAATAAGACATTAAAAGCTATATAATCAGATCTCAATACATCTACAGGACTTTCTCTGCAGCAAAAACATTGAACAGATGCAAAATACTGATGAACCTCGACAGAGAACAGTTAAAATAGTAAAGAGAAAAAGTAGTATTACAACCACAGGATGTAACAAAAAATTAAGGATTTTCCCCCCTAGAACATTAAAATTGTCAAGTACATACATATAAAAGAAAACTATTAGCTTCTATTCACAGCAGTAGGTAAATGATTAAGCTTAGAAATCTTTATTATAAAATGTGTTGTACTGAAAACTACAACATTGATTGCAATTAAGTATGATATGGTAAAAATTATTTGTATATAAAAGCAACTCTGAAAATTGTACTAACGATGGCACCCTGGTATCATGATTTCTTAGTTTTAAATAAAAAATACACATTACTTTTTAACTATCTTGTATTTATTTAAGTATATTTTAAATTTGCAAGTATACTCACATAACTAATTTACCAACAACATAACCATTGAATACCACGTCATGTCTTGTTCTTAAGATTTATACACTGTTGCCATTCTGAATGCGATATGTAACACCCAGTAAGCAAATTTATGCACTAAATTTAAGCAGTGCTACAACGTACTGTATGAAAAATAAAAAGAAAACAACAAACTTAAATTTAAGAATTTTTAGAAAAGACCAGTCACGTGTTTTTGTTTTTTTTGCTGCAAAAACACTTTTTTGTTACATTCTGAAGGTTCTCTTGATGCTTGTGAAAACTCCCTGATCCATTGGTTACACCAGTGAAGTAGCATAAAGAAGCAAAAAAATTTTGCAACATTTATTTATTACTTAGAAAGGAACAAAAGTCAATAATTATGAGATGTATTCATTTTTAGTTTTTGAATAGTAGTTAAATTAATTTTGAACTAAAAAGAAATAAAACAATTATTAAATCAGTGATTTTTCATTTTAATTAACTAACTTAGTCAGAAAATTAACCGCAATTTAAATACAGTCGCACCTTGTCAAAATGAATCCAGAGGGACTTTTAAAATAAATTTGTCTTGACCGTAGTTCGTCTTATCCGGGAAAAAATTAAATATTTCTTTTAGAATGCAAAAGAGGAATTTCACACAAGTTTTCTGCTCCCAAGTTCCTAATGCATATGTAAATGAATGCTATAGATTTTGAATTTGTCATAAGGAAAAAAGTTTCTGGTTCTCAAATAAAAAGTTTTAAAAGTAAAAATTGAATAACTTTAAACGTTTATTAACTAAAATTACATATCAAAAGAAAATCTTTTAAAATTATTGTAGATACCAGGTGTGTAAATTAAGTAATGAGACTGGTTGCCTAGCGTTCGATCTGGAAACACAGGGGACGCATCACATGGAGGGGCGGCAGGTGAACATCTGATAGGCCTGCAGTACAAGTTTGAACTTGCTAGAGATGTTGCCCTATCTGTAATGACTTTGAGCTTGAAAAAGTTTTTTCTAGTGTATTCTAAAAATGAGCGACATTAATTTTGAAAAGGGTGTGCCATCTGGTTTTGCTTCAAACTTGGACACAGTGCAACGAAAAGTCTTGCGAAACTGCGGCAAGCCTATGGAGACAGTGTTTTGCCAAGACTTCAGGTTTTTAGATGGTTCAGGGCAATTTCAGAGGGAAAAGAATTGGTTGAAGACGAGCCTCGCAGGGGAAGGCCTTCATCTGCAAGAACCAATGAAAATTTTGACAGGATCCGCAATCCCGTGCTTTCTGATCGTCGTTCGACAGTCCAAATGATGTTGTTGTCGGGTCCTTGTGCATGGCGAGGAAGTATGGGTACCCTGCTCCTGAGTCTAATGGGGGCCCTTGTAGGCAGCGGACCAATTTCCACCACTTTGAAAGGTCTCTTAATTTTTTGAACCAGCTCCCAGATGAGAGACCGTCACCTAGGATTTGCACCCCCAGAGGTATCGTTTCACTTGGAGGACATTGGAGCCATGACCTATTTAACGTGCACCAGCTCCCTTTAGTGTACATGGATCGCAGCAACCGACCGTGAGAGGTTGTCATCCTCCTAAACACTAACCTCAGTCAATGTTGCTTTACTTTTGGTGTTCTGCGGGAACCAAGCTTCTACCGACTGGTCCACTGCGGGACAATCTGAATGATCAGGGAAGAATTGAATTTGACTCAAACAACCGTTCATCAAACGTTGACCAATGAATTGGGGATGAGAAACAGCTGTGCTAACACATCTGGGATCCTTGTCACACCGCGGTTTCAATTAATGAGTTTTTATCCAGTAAAAACATTCCTGTGGCTCCTCAGCCTTCTTATTCCCCCGTCTTGAGTGCATTTTTTTCCTCTTCCCAAGATTGAAAAATCACCTAAGGGACTTTGGGACAGTTGGAGAATATTCAAACAGCTGTAACCGACCAAGTGAAGGATATTCCAATATCTGAGTTCGAGAACTGCTATAAGGAATCGAAGAATCTTCTCCAGCGCTGTGTGGCTTCCCAAAGTAGTTACTTTAAAGTAGGGATCTTCAACCCGTGGCCCTCGAGCCACTAGTGGCCCGCCAAGCCTTTGCAATAAGTTAAAAACTAAAATGTTAAAAAAAGAAAAAATAAATAAAATAAGAAGGAAAATAAAACGGCCGATTGCTACAACACAGTTTTAAAAAAAAGACACTTCACACATGCAGTAAGGGTAAAACAGTACGGAGAGAGAAACTTATATATATTTGTTTAAAAACTGACTCGTCATTTAGGAGGGTCTGTGGGGAGAGAGGGCCTTTGAGAATATCACATTAATTCATAGCTGTACATGTATTTTGTTGGTTCTTCGGGGCTGGGATACTACTAGATACCATCTCCTCCCCAATAGAAACCTTTGAGACATCATAGGAAATTCATCAACCGTTCGAAAAAGGTAAATGCAATATAGGCGTTAGTAAGAAGGGGAGGGGGGGGGGGGGCCCTTCCTCCAGAATTAAAAAAAAAAATGCTCATTTTGTTTTTCATTTCTATGAGAATTTTTCTGAGTAAAAAGGTATTAAATTTTAGAGTTTTTGTTTACATTTTTTCCGTAATATTATTTTAGCAATGCCAAAGGCCTCAAAATAACCATTTTGCATACAGTTTTCGAAATTTTCCCCGAGGGAGACTCCCCCAGACCCCCTTCCAACTTTCAGGATTTCATCTCTCCAGTCCCCCCCCCCCCAAGGAGGAACTCTTCATACAACTCAACCCCCCTAATGTACAGCTGAAAGGCCCATGCCATGGAAACATTAACTATAGTTTGTGGCCCACAAGCCAAAAAATCTCAAAAATGGCCAGTGCATAAAATTTTAAGAAATATGAACGATAATTGGATGGAGGGGAGGGGGTAGGCCTTTTTAAGTTTTGCCCCACCACGGAAAACCCCAAGATCCGGTACTTGGGAAGAAATATGCCTAATAGTTGTTTTTTTTTTCAATTCGTAGTGTATAATTTTTCGGAAAATTTTGTGTGAAGTTCATAATGATTTTTAACTGAATCGCCTATGGTGTGGCCCACCGATCTTCTCAAGCTAGCTAATGGATGTGGCCCACGGACGTAAAAGGTTGAAGACCCCTACTTTAAAGGATACAATGAGGAATTGTAATTTTATTTGAATAAAAAAATTTAAAAAACTAGTCTCATTACTTAGTTTACACACCTCGTATATACCATATGGCTTTTAAAATACTCGGTTATAACACATTGTTTCCTACTCTTTTCTGAATAATTGCTTCAGAAGTCTTCAATCTAAATTGTTTAGGTATTCTGATGAATTATTCTTTTTTTCGCTGCTTGGTAAAAGTGAAAAAGGAATTTTGTTTGTTTCGTATTGAATTGAAATTTGAATGGTAGGGACCACAAATTAGAGTTCGACTTATTCGATAGATCGAATTAAGCATGTTTGTCTTAAACGAAGAAAATAGCGTTATTTGTTAATACATTAGGACCGGGATCATAAATGTAGTTCGTCTGAGCAGTAATTCGTTTTAAGTGTGTTTGAATTAATGAGGTTCGACTGTACTAAGCAGTTTTAAGGAAATATTCATACTTCGGATGATTTTGTAGCTAAATGAGTGAGGAGGCCTAAAGAACAGCCTTTTCCACCAACTATTTGTGAACTCCTGCACAAGTCATCATTTAACAATACTATTGACTTGTCAATAGAAGTTGCTCCTGAAAGCAGAAAGTGATTTTAAACATGTAAAATGAAAACTGAAATAATCTATATATAAATATGCAAAGTCAGAACAGTTAAGAACCATTTTATCCTCTGTTTTTCAAACGTCTTCCTTACCTAGTAGCTATTGACGAGTTTTAGTGATATCAATTAAAAATTTTTGGAAACAGTTTATTATTAGCTAATTACTTCCCCTTTTCTTTTATCAAGCAAGTCTCATCTATAATTGCAATGTTATACAGTCAACTCTCCCAAATCCGCACTGCTTGGGACCAAGGGTTGTGCGGATTTTAAAAATTTTGCGGATTTCGGGTCATTGATCTGTGTAAGCATTTTGTGAGGTTATAATGTTGCATTCACCTTTTTACTTATTACTCAAAATTTTTTTTTCATAAACCACTAATTATACTGGCATGAATATATAAAAGAAGTTGATAGAAAAGGAAGAAAATTTATAAAAATTAGATACAATATATATATATATATATTTTGTGTATGTGTGCGTATATATGAGCTCTAAATGTTTTTTTTTTTATTCAACTACTTTATAAAGGTGCAGGTTGGTGGTCGCCACTCACTAACTGGCTACCAAAAAATTTTTAATGGTGACCAAAATTTTCATTGCCGATTGCCACGTTGGCGACCAAAATAGTCTCCATTAATTAGATCAGGGAAGAAGAACATTTCCACCGTAAAATCGATGCAAATACAAAATTTATACTAAAAAATAGCTTTTTATTTTTCCTGAATACGATTTGAGTTGTGTACTAATGAAAATAAAATAAGAAATATCACAAAACCGAAAACAGATGCAAAAAGATTGATGTCTAATTACGGCAAAACGCTAATATTGCGCATGACTATCAAACAAAAATAAAAATAAGTTAAAAATACATTGTTTTCAACGTATAAAGGGCAGATCTGAGTTATTTTAAAACCAATTTTAAGTATATTTAAAAACAATTACTAATTAAAAAAAAATGTTGGAACATTTTTTTAAATAAGTAATTGTAGCGGCGTATAAATAAGTCGCGGCGTTTAATGGGTTAACAGCTGTGACACAAGAAAATGTGTTTGAACAAAAAATTTCTCAACTGACAAGTAGTTTATAAATTATGTGATGTTAAGGGGGGAAAACGTCTGCAGGGTTATGTGCTGTTACGGGAAAAGAAGGACTGCAGGGACAAAGGTTAAGACTAGCGGTCGCTACTCGCCATTGGCGACTAACAATTTTTATTTGGCAACCACAAAATGTCATGTCGGTCGCCAAAACTGGCAACTTGCCATTTTTTTATAATCACTTGGCTATTAATAATGGCCATCAATTAAAGCCGCAAAGAGCTAATATTTTCGCATGTGATAGTATTTTCTCTAAAGAATTTTATAGGAACTCCATTAACACTGAATAATGGCCATAAATGGCTTTCAGTAAGATTATTAAGGATGAGAATGTAAACCTTTTACGTATAAATAGTTTCAATGCATTTTTTTTTCTTTCTTGTGAGAAATGTTGTTTTTTGTATTAATTTCTAAAATTCTGATTCAATCAAACTGCATTATTGTTGCAAGTTTTTCTATTCTGATCATTTCAACACATTCTGTTTCTGTGTTTACTAATTATTTTCAAAATATGCTTCCAATATTTTAAAACTTTTTAGCTAATTTAACATGCAGTTCAAAGCGTGTCTCCTCTATTTTGTTAGCAAGTGAATTCTAATTGAAAGATACTTTTATCTGTTTATTCAGTTTTTAAAATTTATCTGTACAATTATGCATTATACTAGTTAGTCAGTTTTCCCCCCTTAAAGAACTGCATTAAAACTAAATTATTTTTTAAATTGTATTGATTAAAGCTGTTTGGAAACAAAATCCTGCTGGAGATTGATTTAGATCAGCGTTTCCCAACCGGTGGTTCGCGTGGTGTAGGAAGAGGGTTCTCGAAAATAATATTGCAATGGCGGAATTGTTAATTGCTAACGTAAATGAAATAATAAATTAGCATACATACCAGAACGAAGCATAAGAATGATATGTTTTGTTTTCCCAATGTTGCCGAGACTTTGTGGACTGGCATAAGAAGCATGCGTACAAAAATTTAAAAGCACTTATTGCTACTTATGCCTGATTTCGAAAATGAGGGTTTCAATGTGGTATTATTCATATTAAATTCTGAACTTGTTTCTTCTATCAGTTTTCATTTTTTCCGCGTTAGCGCGAGGATATATAAAGAATAAAATCGAAGTACTAATTTTACTAAATTTACTAAAATACAAAACTTGCAGCTAATTATTGCATTAATTTCGAACCACAAGTATAAACAAACAATACTTATTGATTTCAAAGTTTGTACTCACATTTATCATTTTATTCCAACTTTTATGCATTATTGCAATGAGAAATTTGAAAATATATAACTTTTAGTACTTCTCTAAATTTCAATTACTTTGCGAATTTTGTATATTTCAGCCTAAAAGTGGAACAAAATACAAAAGTGGATAAAAATATTGATTGGTTCAAAGTTTTGAACGTATAATTTTCAAACCATTTCATGGCTTTTTCGCAATATCGGGAAATTTTTTTAAAAATATTTTTTGAAAATACTTATGTTTACTGCTCTATTAATAATTCAAAAAGACATAATAAAAAAGTAATAATTAAAGAAATATATTAATTTACTTGGAGTTATTATTTTAACTTTAAACTCAGATGCTTTCTATTTCTTGTTATTAACGATTGTGCAATATGAAAAATAAATGTGCAAAATACATAATTTTGTTACGCGTTACGAACAACTACCGAAGGGGGTTCGCCATTCTTTTGGATTTTAGAAGGGGTTCGCAAAGAAGAAAAGGTTGGGAACCACTGATTTAGATGAATGCACTATTTGTATTTGTTTTCAGATTACTCTAAGTTATTAAAGATGTAAATTTCAATTATTTTATATTTATAAAATAAAATTCGATTATTCATATTTATTTTTATTTATTTATTTATTTATTTATTTTTTGAGTGTGGTACAAATGTGGAAGCAGTTTAGGCAATTTTTATAAGTTTAAATAGAGTAGCCATCTAATGTGGGAATCGGAAATGTTCAGAAATTTTAACTAAACCAAGAAAAGGTTAAGAAGTTGAAATACTTCTTGAAAGTTATTATTATTTTTTAATATTAGAAGACAACTTTCATGCTATAGTAAACAACGGAGATGAAAAATTTAATTTTTTAGAAAAGGTTTGTAATTTATTATATTTTTTAACTACGACTTTTGTGCAATTTTGTTACAAAGTGTATTTTAAGGTATATTTATGTACATGTTTGTATTCAAAATGAGGCAACTGTTGGGGATGGGGGATTATCAGTTTGAAACATGGTTCTAAGTGGTGTCCAACAGTCTAAGTGGCAACATTTTTAACATTTTTGGGTTTACTCGCCACTGGCCCCCGTAAAATTTTTTTAGTCTCAAGCATTATGCAGGGAATACATTATGTCAAATTTCTCTATGGCAAACAAATCTCTGATTTTTTTCTAGTACGATTATAGCAACTATTTCCAAATGTATACTTTATGCCATTCTTCGGCGTGGAGAAGCAATAAAGTAATAAATGTTGCCTGTAATGAGTAAGTGCTAACAAAGACAATAGTTTTGAAGCAAGCTGAAGTTTATAGTTAAAACAAGTAACTAATTAAACAAGTAATAAATTTTAGGGTCCTTTCAAAATCTACAGAAAAATAAACATTTTCAAGAAATTACTGAAACACTTTTTCACTTTTATGATGCAACATGACTACTTTTCTGTGGATACCATCTTAAAAACAACATGTAAAAATGTAAAACTGTAATTGCAATAATGCAATTACATTTCTACATTTTATGCATTATGTTTAAATCTTGTACAAATAATCTTTCACAACAATATTTTTTGTTTTTCTGTATGTTTCTTTACTCTACATCCAATTGAGACCTTACAATATTGGATATTATTCAAAGTATATTTATGTTTTAAAGAATGAATTAAAAAAGGGAAGATAAAACTTAAAAATGGAAAAAAAGTTTAAATTTCCAGAATTTTTTTAAAAAATAAATAAATAATGAATAAGCTGCTTATTACCTGAATCTTTCAATAAGAGAAGTGGTCTGTCGAAAATAGTGGGTAAATTTTGACTGGATCTAGTAAATCATTAAGAAAAAGCAAAATTAAGAGAGACATAATCAAGGTTATATTTTTTACCATATTTCACAGCAAAGAAAAAAAAAAAGCTTAGGAACAATATTAAAATAGTTTTAACCTAAGTTGCCAAAACTGGAATGATCTTTTGAAGTACAAAAATAAAGCATTGGACTAACAAATTAATTATAAAATGTAATACTAATATATATATATATATATATATATATATATATATATACATATTGTTAAGAAATAAAAAAATCATTAAAAAGAAAGATTTTTAATAAGATAAATGAATTAAAAAACAACAAAAAATTCAAAGTCAGGAACTTATTGAAGATAATCGAAAAAAATTTCTACTGTGAGAAGAGCTTACTTGTAACCCTAAAAATTGGGTATGCAATAATTTTGTAATTTTCATGATTTAATAACACTAATTTTAGAGTTCATATTTTTTTACAAAACTAATTAATTTTCTTTCAAACCTTAATAATTAGAGCTATGATGTTTAGATAATGATTTTTCTTAATTTGTCTTGATTTGTATTTGTTCTTATATTTCAAACTACAGTACAATAATATTTTGCATTTTTTCACCTCACTGTACCAATTCTACATTTTCTCAGTTATATTACTTTTACTGCCCATCCTTAAATAAGCTAACTATAATTCTTCTACAAAGAAAAAAAACTAAAGCTCAACAAATCCTTTCTAGATGAAATGGGAAGGAAACATTACACACGGAGTTTATGCATGGAGTTAATAAAAAAACTGATAGAAACACTTTGCTTTTATTAGATGTATTATAGATAAAACAATAATAAAACTTAAGCAAAATTTTATATTTGCATAACTCATAATGATGCAAACATTTTAACAGACAAAAACTACTTTAAAATGATTGTATTAACTAAGTGTTTGATATTACCTTGAAATCAAGTGAAGAATACCAAATCCAGTGTCTCCATTATCCAAAGTAACTTCAAAAGGCTTTAAAGTAAGATTTTGTTCTAAGCCAGGACCGGTATAAAGTGATACTTCTTCACCAGTGAAATAAATATTAATGATTTTATGACTGTTGGCTATAAGGAAAAAATGCTTTTGAAATTAACAATTTTTTTAAAACTAAAACTCACATTCTGGTCATCTTTGCCCAATTATGGTATTCATAAAAATGATTCTCAAGATCACAATGTAATGCATGGAGAAACTTCAAAAATGATAGAAATTTTGTTTTTGTTTAATTTACATTGCTACAAACTTTGTTTAGAGCAAAAATATTTTTATAATTCAAAATGGAAAGAAATCAATTTTTAATTCAATAGTATTCAAGAAAGAAACAAAAATAATACTCACTTAATAAAAACGAAACTTTAATTGCTTTGGAATTTTTTTCATTTTGAAATTTGTTAATGTCAAAATCACAGCAAGAAATTTCTTCGGTAGTACCTAAACCAGTAACAGTATATCCATTTGTATAACTACAGGATTGAAGAAGTACAATACAATTAGATTTCAGCACATTAAAAGTATTACATGAGTAGTCTATTTTATAATTTCATAAAAAAATAATGCATAAAACAGTCAAATAACTTTTTCTTTTTTTGAATAAGAGGGATTTTAAAGAAATGTATGTATTCTGATAATAGTTTTGGCAACATAAAATGGTTTTATAAATAGGTTAACTTATTACAATGCTTAGTAAAGTAAAATGAAATACTTTTTAAAAGAATTAATAACTTGCTATTTAAAGCCACTGTATAATGTAAAACTATCTGTGGTTTAAGACATTTTTTTCTCACCCACTGGATTTTAATATACATAGCCAAGCCCTAAACATTATCAGAGAGTATTAAAACACAGAAAGTCAAACAAAATTCTTAAAAAGAAAATACAAATACAAATATAAAAGTGACGGTCAGCAACAGGCACAGGGCCCAGCTAAGCTGATCCTAGTTTTGCGAGGACCACCTTGTGCGGACCTAATTTTGTGTGAAAAATGTTGCAATGGCGGAAATAAATAATGTTGCAATGGCGAAATTTATAAGTACTATTTGTAAATGAAATAAAGAAATAATAAAATAACAAGGACAAAGAGTAAAAATGTTTTTTTTTTTTTAACAAATTAATTTCCCGACAGTGCAAAAAGTTGGGAAGTGGCATAGGAAGCATACGTACAAAATGTGAAAACACTTCTATGTGCTTCTGCCTGATCTTGAACATGTGAATCACAAATTGGTACACACAGGAAGATATTCATTCCTTCTTTTGAAATTTAGGACTAATGTTTCTCCTACCATTTCAGACGAATTCCACGCAAGGGTGAAGAAAGAGTCAGATATATGAAAATTGACTAAAATATAAGTTTTGCATTGTTTTCAACTAATTCCTCATAAATATAACCAGAAGTTATTTATTGATTAATTTCAAATTGTGTACTGATACTTATCACTCTATTCCAACTTTTCTGCATTATCGCAATGAGGTAAATTTAATGTTTTAGTAAATATCCATTATTTTTGTAATTACTGTATATTTCAACTCGAAAGTGGAACCGAAAGGTATTTATTGATTGATTCAAATTTTTGTATGTAATTTTCCATGCCATTCTGTAACTTTTTCGCACTATCGGTAAATGATTTTTTTAAAATATTTTTTTGCGAATGCATATGTTTACTGCCCTATTAATAATTCAAAAAGACCAAACATTGAAAAAAAAACTAAGAAATATATACATTCATTTTTTATAGTTATTATTTTAGTTTTTATTTAATTGATATTTCACAATTGTGTTTTCATTTCTTGTTATGAATGTTATTGCAACATGGAAAATAAATGAACTAGCAAATTTCAATAGATTTGTTATCCATTACTAACGTCTACTGAGGGGCTTCGCTTTTTTTTTTTTGAATTTGAGATGGGGTTCACAATTAGAAAAAGGTTGGAAACCAATGATCTAGGACATCTAATGCTGGAAAATGGCCGACTTAATTTAAAATAATGAATGTTTTTAACTGAAATCAAATTTTTAATGAAGCAAAAACTAAAGATCAAATAAATATCGGACATTAAAATCTAAGAAAATGCAATAAATCTCTAGAGCGAGAATAAAGATAAAACATCGTAAATAAAGCACAAATTCTCAAATCAATAATGTGAACGGACTTGTCACTTACAACTTTCTTGTGGTGTGTTGAACATTTTTCTTTTCCTGCACTGTTGAAGAGCTTCCATTGTAGCCTCAAAAAGCTATTTGCATTATTGATTTGACAATTTCTGTTTTATTTATGTTGTTTTTTCCTTGTGCTCATATTATAGCACAAAGCATTTATGATCATTTTTCTTATGAATTTTTAGAGTCCCTTCTCTCCTAAAAAAGGAACGGTGAGAAGAGAAAAATAGAAACAAAAGAATAAAACAACTCTCTTGCTTAAAATTTTAAAATTTATTTTTGAAACAAAATGCAAAATTGTAAACTAAATGGAAATATTTTTAGTGCAATATTTCAGAATTAAAGAAGAATGTAATATATATATATATATATATGATTTATTTCAATCATTCATTACAAACCATGAAATACTTACGCATAAATAGAATCAGTCATCATCAAACTTTCTATTTTCAATGGAAAACCATCCTGAAAAGTTAATTAATCAATAATCAATTTAAAAAATAGATTTCATATACAGATTTGAAATTATGAATGATATTTCTAAAGTTAAACCTAAATCTTCACAGTACTATTTGAAAAAAAAATAATATTTAAAATTTTGTGTTGTAAACTTACATTTTGTGATATAGGTTCCTATTTTTTCACAGTAACAAAATTATATTTATCTGTCTATCTATATATATATATATGTGTGTATTATATATACATATATATCAAGGACTGTAGATCAATTTTTTAAGTGAAGGAGAAACTCAACATACAAGTGAAAAAATGAGAATTTTTGTGTTTTTACCAAAACTTTTCAAATCTTCGTGAAGGAGAGACTCCCGCCTAGTCTAATTTCAAGGGGGGATCTAAGAAATTTTCGTAGCAACAAATCTCTAAGTAATATGTATACATATAGCAATACTTCTTGAAGTGACAACACTTGAACAGCAGCCATCAGTTAGTTATTTGGATTCAGGCTAGCTATTCTAATTAAATTCAAGAAAATTATTATGAATGATAACTAAAAAAATTGATATTGAAGCATGATACTTCACAAACAACTGACACAATGCAAGCTTGATCAGGAAAAATGACATATTAGGATTTTTTTCCTTTTTTTTCTCTTTCAATGAATAAGTTAATGTACCAGAAGAAATACTCTCCAACCAATTATTAATTAAATTATTAACTATCAATTTCTAACTTTATATTTATTTTATAGTAACTAATTTGTTAAACAGGAAATTCCTACAAGTATAGACCCTGTCAGCTAACAACAATCCTTGTGCTATCCAAGTGTCATTTTATTGCATCCATGTCACACACAATTAACATCTATCTAATATATGTTAGAGTTTGCTTTCTAGTGTTGATAGAAATAAGTCAATTTGACAGAGAAGCTTACTAAACCTACCTCAAAATACATGTAAAGTCTTGAATTTAAAATGTTTTCATTCCATAGAGGATCATCTAAAAAAATTATAAACTATGTTAAACTACACAATAAAGTCACATTAATATAAAATTTTGATTTTTAAAAGAAATCAAAATTATTAAAATAATAAATTAAAAACTGATTGGAACTTTTATACTTTTCTGATAATTGTGTAAAAAAATCATCTCAAATTTTAAAAATTCTCAGGGCTCGGCGCACTTTGGAGTCTTCAAAATAGTGAAAAAAGTGACCACAGCTTTAAAAAAAAGTGACCAAAATAGTGACCATTAAAATGTAAACTTGTGTGTGTTTTTTTATTTAAACTAAATATAACTTGAAAAAGAGCAGTTACGACATCTTTTGAAAACTAAACCTGAATAAATAGAGCTTTTACCCAACTAAAAAAAAAAAAAAAAATTCATAGCCTATTCAAAAATAAGAATTTTTATACCTGTAACTACGTTCGCAAGTACCTTTTTCAAAACCCATAAATGGCTAAGAGTGAGAGAGACAAAAGTTATTTCTTTTAATTAATTTCTTTCTCAAAGTGTTACTTACTTCAAAATATAAATGAATAAATATTTAATCAAATTGGCAGAAATTTCCAGTTTTAATTTATGTTCATCATCGAATAAAATTTATTTTGCAAATGCTAGTTTTTAAATATTTTTTATACTTGTTCAAAGATTAAAAAATTTCACTTGAAATAAATCTAAATTTGTTATTTTATCAAAATTATTCAGACAGAAATTACTGTGTTAATCTTCTGCATCATTGTAGAAAACGAACCGTTTGATTATTCGATACTGTTTTTGTAATTTCATGGTGGTAACAAATTTTAAGAAAAACTCTCTGATTGAGCTCCAAAAAATTCGCTGATTTTATAACTTTTGTTGTGATAGTTACACGGTATCACTGTCATATATAATGACAGTATGAGTGGCACAGTCAGAAAATTTTTTTACAGGGGGGGGGGGGGGGGTGCACTATTTTTTTTTTCTTCCTACCTGAACTTTGTGAATTCCTTTTTTTGGGATTGGAGGGATGGAAATAAAAAGAGGTCATAATGTAATTTTCTGAGCAATATATATAATCTGCAACTGCTAAGAATTTTTCAGATCTAAAGTTCTTTTTAAGAATTTTGATTCTGACCTCCCCTGCATCATTATTTAATGATTTCTTGACAAGAATATAACTTTATTTTTTCAAAATTGTGTATTGGCTTTTCGTTGAGAAATCCCCTCCAAAAAATTTCTTTTGTGATTGTTAGTTCGGGAGTGTGTGGGGGGGGGGGGGGGGGATGAAAGAAAAGAGAAATTAAGCTAATTTTCTGAGTGATATAATCTGCAACTGCTAAAAATTTTTAGTTTCTATTCTAATTTAAATATTGCTTAATTTTCTTAGGATTTGCTCTTCTCGAGTAAAAAAAAATTGAAAACCATTAAAATAATCATTCTAGATGGGGGGAGAGGTCACTGGCCCTCTAGGCATTCTGGTTGCACCACACTGCAATATCAAACCATTACTTCAGCACACTCGGGGCCGGCGCCACGCCGAATTTCAAAATACGACCAAAAATGGCGGACTTACAGGACCAAAAATGGCAGACTTACAGAACCAAAACTGGCAGACTTACAGAACCAAAAATGGCGGATACGCGGAAGCTTCAACCCTGGTACACATATTTTTACGCAAAATTGCAATGTGTTCTTAACTCATAGACAGACAAAGTAACTTTTTTTTGGTTGCTCTGACAGAAAAAGGGCAAAAAAGTGAAAATAGTGACTAATTTTTGAAAAAGTGACTAAAAGTGACCAATGCAAAAAAAATGACTTTTAGTGAAAAAAGTGACTCGCGCCGACACTTGAATCCTACTTAACTTCCTTGTACTTCTATTAAATAATATATTTTAATAATAGTTAAAAAAATAATATCTTTTACCATTTGAAAACAGAAATCTTTCACGATAAGAAAAAAAAAACAACTTCTTTTTCTTCCAACAATAAAGTAAATGAGAATGGAGGGGAAAGTCTTCCTCAACTCACTTGTGTGCCCAGTGGCACAAAACATTCATTTTGAGTAACAGAGTAGGACTGCCCTATTCATTCGGAGAAAATAAATCATGAAAAACAACTTGATAGAAGTTTTGACTTGAAACAAAAATGAGTAAAACATTCAATTGCAACAAAAAATGGAGATGCAAAAGTATACATTATGCAAATCCTAAATACAAAATTACATTATTCCACAACAAATAATTTTTGAGTAATGGAAGATATGTGCTTAAATAAGTATTCACGTACAGGTGTTCAGATGAACAGCAATAAAAAAAAGGGAGCTATACAGTTAGATATTGCAAAGGCTTTAAATACAAAATTTCAGCATTTTAAGGCTAATCCTACCTGAGTTATGTGAGTATATGTATACGTATAGTCTAGACCAGTGTTTCCCAACCGGTGGTTCGCGAACCCCCAGGGGTTCGCGGAATGTCAAAAGGGGGTTCGCGAAAATAATATGGCAATGGCGGAAGTTTTGCATGCTAACCTAAAAAATTTATGTATAGGAATTGGGACGGAAGGGCTAAGTGATTATTTAAATAAATGTTTTTTTTAATGATGCGTAAAGTTGTGGACTGCTATAGGAAGCATATCTTTTTTTTCTACTGTTACCTGATTTCGAAGATTTGTGTCTTAAAGTGATATCGAAAGATACTTATTCATTTAGTTTAAATTTTGATGTTACGTTTCTCCTACAATTTTCCACTTTTTCCTCAATAGCGCGAAGAAAGAATCGGAAATACGAAAACTTACTAAAATGTAAAATTTTGAAATATTTTCCGCTAATTTCTAATATACATAGACAGAGGCGGATAACATTAAGATATTTAAATTTGGATGCTCGCAAAATTTTGTACGCATATTTTTCATTCCATGCAACAACTTTTTTACACTATCAGGAAAATAATTTTTAAAGATATCTTTTGCGACACATGTTTACTGCCCTATTTATAATTCAAAATGAATAAATTGTGAAAAAAAATAATTGTAGTTTTTATTTAAATTTGGATGTTTTGCAATTATATTTTCGTTTTTTGTTATGAACTATTGTGGCAATATGTAAAATAAATATGCTAAAAAATTTTGTAGTTTTGTTACCCCTTATTACCGAGTACAGAAGGGGGTTCGCCATTTGCTTTCAGATCTTAGAAGGGGTTCGCAAGGAACAAAAGTTTGGGAACCACTGGTCTAGACAATACTTGTCAGAATTGATTCAGGGACATTAAAATGAATATTTTGATTGCAGATAGATATGTACAAACATATATCCCATACAGACCTCACAAAGAAACTTGTAAAAACTAATGTAGAAATTATTAAAATCAAAATTTTCACTGAAATTTGAGAGCAAAATTTTTTATGAATACAATACTTCCTTCGCTTCACACAAAGAAGCAAAAATAATTGAAATTTCAATATATTTTTGACAACGGCAAAAAATCATTTACTTATTTTTTAAACTCACTAGCAATACGAGTTCGGCAAGACCATAGATAAAGTTCTCTTTCATTTTCCTCTTTTAGCCTAATTGTACCCATTAGCTGCCCCCACTGCTCATATTTACTTTGGAATTTACGGAACCTGAAAAAGAACAGAAAGGGAATATAATTAAACAAATCTGAAACTTTTTCTTAACAATGACTTATTCATAAAGCAATTTTTAAAAGAATTTACACATTTTATAATTTAAAACATTTTTAAATGAAAAAATTAAATTTCTGTCAGAGACTAAAAAAAATTAACCTGGCTAATAAACAATTATGAAAATTAATTAAGCAAAGATAGATTGCTAATCATACACATATTTCACAATTAACTTTATCTGAGCCCACCAAAGTTTGTTTTAAAGCAAAATGTTAACCGAGCTGCAAAATTGGCTTGTACTTCAACCATATGGTAAAATTGAAAGAAATATTTTATTTGCTCTTAAGATAAAGAATATTCTTGCAAATGAAAGCAGTACAATGAATAATGTTATAGAGTAAAAGTTGTACAATCAATTCATTCATTGCAACCCCAGGGTATTTCTAGAATTAAAATAGAATAATATGCTTTTTATTTTTTAAAAAGAAATGAAAAAAAATAATTAAAATATTAAGATTGCCACTCTCAAGATGGAAAAGGCAATTCAGTTGTAAACATTGATCAAATCTAGTAGTTCAATAAACAGCATCATCAAAATTTCATATTAAAGTACACTGTAATATTCATCAATGAAAGAAAAATGAAATGGGTATTTCAAATTATATAATTAATCATTGAAAATAGAACAAAAAAGGGGGGAGAGGATTTAATTTTCAGAATATATCAAAAATATTGTGTAAATTAAAAAAAGAATAATATATTTAAAACAATAAAATAAATTAATCTTCATAAATACTTAAGTAACTTCTCCTTAATAGAATTAAATGATTTGGAAGAAAATGTTGCAGTTAAGTCATCAAAATTCAAATCCGAGTTCAGCTCACGAACAACAGACATAGCAAGCCACCTAGAACAAAACAAAATAAAAACAGTAATAAAAATTTATTGTTCAAATAAAAAAGTAGGTAAGCTATTACATATATATATATGTATATGTGTGTGGAAATAAAGCCCCCCCCCCCCCATTAATTTGCTGCTAACCTACTAATTTTTCTAAAAAATATTTCAAAAACTATTAAAGTTTTGTTTAAACAAGCTTAACTTACACAAATGAAAATTTCGCATGCACAAGTTCTGTATCAGATTCATCATTATGCTTCGAATTATATTTCCTGGAATAAAAATGCACATATTACAAAAAGCAAAATAATCATCTTTTTCAAAAGTCATAATTTGAGTTTAAAAAAACATTTTTAAAGAAGTGTATAGAAAAATAAGCAACTTGTTCATCAAAAATAGCACTTGTTATTTTATATTTTCGTTATTCTTGTTGATTTACATTTATTCATATTAAAATGTAGCTGAAAAATTTATCTTTAATTCTTGAAAAAGTCGATAGCTAGAAACAATTTCAAAAGAAAAAAATTGAGTTTTTGGTTTTGCCATAATTCAAGATTCTCAGCTTCCTAAACTATATCAGTGTTTAGTTTTGGACAAGTGTTTGACAGCACTAAGAGGTACGCAGAGGATAGAGCTAATAGTTTTACATTAAAATAAATTAAATTTAAAATTAAAAAAAAATAAAACATAAAAATAAGCTTTAAACATGGAAACTTTAAGATAAATAATTGAATCAAATAATGTTCATGATAATGAATTATTTGACAGCCTATCTTTCTGTTTTGCTCATATCATTTTATAAAGGGTATCTTTTTATAAGAGAGTAATATTCAAATGAAAAAAAAATTACATAAATGAGAGAAATACATTTTGAATTTTTAAGTGAGGTTTAAGAAGCAAGTAAAAGATTCAGGAATTCAATAAGTACTAGCAGATTAAATATGAAATAATAACATAACATACTGTAATAATCCATTAAATGAAATTCGCCATTTTCTAAATGGACTAAGACACTTGATTTGTAGTCCTGATGACTGAAATATAGTTTCACTATCTATATATACAGTTCTGGTATCATGATTTAGTGAAAGCTTGTATATTTGTCCAGGAGATAACTTTAAAACCAACCAAACATTTGATATATTATCTTGAATTTTATTGATACATAAGTCTATCATGTTTTGGTTGGAATCAATTCCAAAGAAATGTATCCCATCACAGTGCTAAAAATAAAACAAATTATATTTCAGTGCATAAGATAAATTTATGTAAAAAAATTTAAAAAGTATTTCAAAATACATGTTGTTAATTCAAAATACTACATAGAATGTTACAAAATAATAATAAAAAATAGTTAAAAGTTTCTTTTTTGTTTCTCTCTCCTCATTTCAATTTGATAAGAAATTTATACTGTGCACCCTCCTATAACCAAATGTTTTTCATGTTTGAAAACAAAATGCAGAAATGCCTAGCAAAAGTGAATCACTAAAAATTAGAATACAAAATGTGATAAGTTTTTAATTTTTCAAAAAATATAATAATTAACCAAACAGCTACCTCAGAAACATTGCATAGTGAAATTTTGATAACTACAACCTGGTTTATATACAAATTCACATTAATATGCAAATGCATATTTTTGTTTCTTTTAATGATATTCCATATAAATGCATAAAAACTGATTTTTTCAACACAAAATGCAATTTTCACTTGATTTTTTTTTTAAATTTTAATTTTAAAGAAAGATTAAAAAGAAATATTTTGTGTTCTTTACAGAGAACAAAAAAAAAAACGGTTGATCCATGGAAAGTCATTTTGTGGAAATTGCACCTTCTGGTAACCAATAAGAAAAGAAAAAGGATTTCCAAGAGTGTTAGCTAGTGAGCCTGAATTAGAATTTTTTCTAAGCCAGGTTTAATTAGAAGGCCTGAGCAACTGAGGGAATGCAATTTTTGAGTTGATGAACAATAACTCTTTTTAGAATTTCCAAGTACAATCGTGCCTAACATAAAAAGCAATAAGATTATGCTAGATTTCCAGTCTGTGAAAAGATTTGACACACATGAAAATATAATTTATTGCATTAATATTTGAAAGAACTGTTAAAGTCAACAAAATATTCAACTATAGGCATTTTAGAAAAAAGCAGTAGGCATCTTAAATTGAAAAAAAATATTATTTTCTAAACAATGAGGGCATTAGTCTTTCTATTGGCATTTCACAAGATAAAAATTAAATGTCTCAAATATTGCCCAAAAACATATTCAGAAATTTAAAGGACATTTTCAGATATTATCTAGTGTTATTCAGTATCATTTCTAAACTACATTAAAGCTTGAAGAATACAATATTGTGATTTATAGTATTAAAAATAATTAATGTGAAATATGATTACCATTTTCTGAATGAATTGTATTAAAATATTATTTATTGCCTTAATAAAAATGCCAAAATTGAAAGGCCAATCTTTTTTTAAAATTGAAACATGAAAATTTTTCTCTAGGATCTAGGGAAGTAAAACATTATTAGTGCATATTTGTATGCATATTATCCGGACTCTGTTAACAACTATTTTTTTAGAAATTCACTTTTCATTTGAATATCTACTTCAAATACCTGCAGGTTATGTTTCAGTACTACTTCAATGACACTGATACAAATGAATTTCTGGTTTGAATAGCAGCAATTCTTAAAAAACCAATTCACTATTCCCTACTTCTACATTAATTGCTCTAACTTCTACATAATGATTGAAATTAGCACTTAGCAGCTGCAAAGAGGTACTGTGGGAATGCAATACTGGGCACGCATAACTTTTTTTACTGAGAGCCCAAAACAGAGCTAACTGTTCAGGATCAGAAAAAAATTAATTTTGACAGAATAATATTTAATGGTTTTTAATGTGTTATAATTATTCTTTCATTTGGTCTCTTCAGAAAAAAGTAGCCATTTTACGATACAACATTTGAAAATGTGTACGTAAACACATCAATGACCAGAACGCAAGGAATTTAAAAATTTGCACCTCTAGTCCCAAGCAGTGGGGATTTGAGAAAGTCGACTATTTAAATATGCATAAAATGAATGTGTGTATATTAAATTTGTGTCGGATATTTGTTAATCATGCAGACTATTTTCATTGAAAAAGTTTGTTTCATAATATTAAAGCATTTAGCTATAAGGCTAATTATTTATTTAGCATATTTTTTTTTGTTTTTGATTTGAATTTGTGAGGCATATATTATTTATTTTCATGAAACGAGTTTCAGTCAGTCAGATTAAGCATGAAATATAATGGAATACTGACAACAGGAATCTTTGTCCCAAAGTATCTAAGTTTCTTACCTCAAAAATTCCTTTGTGTGGCTTTTCAATGGCATATTCTACAGGATTAGGAATTAGTCCAACATCAATAGGAGAAGTACTTGTTTTCATTTTATTATAGAGATTGAACTTGTTTTGGAATTTTTCTTTATTCAAGTAAAGGAGGAATTTTGTAATGATGAATGTTCTCCAATGGGAAAAAGCTGTAGTAAATAAAAAAAACATTTCCTTATTTAAAAAAAAATATTATAATGATTTTTAAAAAAAGAAAAAACCTTTTAAGCAGAAAATCAGGGTTTGTTGAGTTAAATCAGCTTGATTTAAATCAAATGATATTTTTTTTTTTCAAAAAAATCATGGATTTTACAATGTTAGAAAGTGTTGTAAAAATGAAATATGCTGCAATTAGAACTACCGTTTCAAACAAAACTTCCTAGGTCCATCTGTCTGCGTGCATAACATATTTCATAAGTTTAGAACTACTATTAATATATAGTTAGAATTACTATTTTTTTAAGTTTACAATATTACTCTTATTCTTCAACCATCTACCATCTAAACAGCAAAGCATAATTCATTCAATCATTCAAATTAGAATTCATGTACACACAATCGTTACTTTTTTTCAGCTTTCAACAGCAACAGGATTCAGATAAAATTTGTTAATTTTCTCTGTACTTATGAGTGTACTATTATTCCTGGTAGGGATAAATTTCATTGAGTCATGCATTTGTATTAAAATTTGTTTATCATTATTATTATTATTATTAAAAAATATTTATTGCTGTGAAAATAGCTTAAAGTATTTTTGCATATTGATTAACATCCCATATTGTTTCTATGAATGGAACATAATAAATATCCAAAATATTTAAGGCATTGAAAAAAAATATATATAAAGAATCTAATTTAAATAAAAAAATCTTACATTTATTTTTTTTTAATAAAAAAAATCACGAACCCTGCAGTAAATACATGTGCCACACATACATATTGAAATAAATAAGTACAAAAGAGCAGAAAGGCATGTTATGATTATAATAAATTCATAAGCACTAGAAAATGAAATGAATTATTTCAATTTCATTTCTTTTTCACATTATTCGAAAAATAAATATTTCTTATTAGCATATTTATATTAAAATAAATGGCATGGTAATAAACTATGAATGACATTTCTAAACTAAAATTTCAAATAGGTAAAAGATTCTTTTTTTATTGAATTGTAAAAAGGTCAATAGATTTATTTTATGTATAGGTATAGGTAGCTATAATATTTCCCGCTATACAAAATTTCAGGATGTTTTATAGAAACACAACTAATCAAGGGAAAAATGAACAAGTCAAATTGATTAAGGCATGTGTCATGACTGATAACTTCTTCGTTTTTGGAAGTCAGTTGAAAAGCAAATTAATTAAAGACAGTTTGCTAACTAATTCTTAATGTTATGAATTTAATCTGAAAATTGATGATAAAGAAATGCTTTCTTCTTCTTACCCTACCCCCCCCCCCCATTTCCTTTTCCTTTTTTCTCTAACCCTTTTCTCTACCCTTAATTAGCACTACAATTCTAATCATAATAGAAGTATGCATGCAAAACTGACTGGTACATGGACCAATTGCCATGGAAATTCTAAGATAAAGTTTAGACACTTAGAAACTGTCACATAATGAAAATTTTTTCAGAGTTAAAAAATGTCCTGCAAAATAGTGTTAGATGCATTGAAAAAAAAAAAAAAATATCTAATTTATAACCAAGGCAGGGATTCCCAAATTGAGCGTCGTGGAACCCCTGGGAAGTTACAATATTTTTGCAGGGATGTTGTGAATTTTCAGCAACATTTCATAAATAATTAAGGGCAGTGTTAGAGATAAGTGGTCATTAATTGAATTTTGCAACCAAAATTTTCAATTTGACACCTAGATTTCCAAACCTAGGCTCTAAATTTGATGCCTAAAGTTATGGATCATATCAAAGCTTTTTTTGCACCACTCATCATGCACACAATTGACATGAAGTATAGGATGCCAGATATTATGTACATATTGGGTGCGTTCAAAAACTACGGAGCTCTGGGCGTTCCGAGCCTGCTCCTTGGCTGCTTTCAGGAGCGTAGCAATTTAAAAATCATGGGAGGGACTTTAACAATTTTGTTTCAAATGCTCAAAATTATTTCAAAAAAAAAAAAAAAAAAGTAATTAGTATTAACTCATTATTATTAATCACAAAAAATCATTAATAAATGAATATTTTCACAGATCATTAAAATAAATTCATAGTTTTCACAAAATAACGGAAATCCTTATGCAGTATGATTTCTAATGGGAAAGGCTTGAGCCCCCCCCTTTCCTACGTGCCTGGCTGCTTTCTATTCGTTTTGATTTTAATTAGGTTATTATTACTTAAAAAAGAAAAGAAAAGCTAAATATCTTCAAACCAATATCACCAATATTTAAATTTTTGCATTACTAAATTTAAAATGTATTTTACTCTTCACTTAGTATTTTAAATGCACAGAAAATATTGCTAAGCACTCAGAATGGGAAACCTCTATTTGAATAGACTAGTCTATTCATATTTAGGACTGAAATTTTCGCTTTACTCGTGTGTAAATATTTTTACGACTCGCATATTCCCTATCATTTGTTTAGCTTAAGATCAAATTTTAATTGGGACGAATAACTGATATATATTATACTAATTGGATGGTTTAATGAAACAATTTCGTTAACCATGCTGATTGCTAGTGCAATTTGAAATTACACCAAAGATCTTATTTAAAACACAGCTCGAGCTGTGTTTTAAAATTAATGAACTGTTGTGTTTAAGATACAAAATATCGCCAAAAATTTCAAGGTGTAGTTAATTAATTAAATGAATTAACATTTAGTAACTTTCCAAATCATGCAAAAAGAGTCTATTAATAAAATTCTTATGTTTTATATTTGTCAATACCTGGTTTAAAATATTAAAATGCAAGATCAAGGTGCGATCTTATGACTACCAGCGATTTGAGTTCTCGACGTCATGGTTTATTTAAATGGAATTTGTTCAGCAGATATTTTGAATTTAAACTTTAAAAAGATGAAAGAAAACAGTTTTTTAATGACACTGTCTTGACACAAAATTTAATAGCAAATAACTACTAATTGACTACTACTTGACTTGAACAAAATTTAATAGGAAATAACTACTAATTTTTCTGTAATTTAGTCCTAAGTGTACTATTTAGGCCAATTAGGAGTAGTACAAGAAGCATTTCTTTTTCTTACAACTTACTATACTGATCGCAGCAGTGTTTTTCGGCAGTGGCTAATTATTACGCGAGTCTGAGGAAGAAAAAGAATTTATAGGAAAGTAGGATTGTTCTGAAACTGAAGTTATATTGTCTTCTGTTATGATATGACATAGTATATATTTGAAATATACATTGAGAAGTGTATATTTCAAATATATAGTATGTCAATATCTTCCACATACATATATTTCAAATATATGTATGTGGAAGATATTTTGTACAGTAACATTTAAAGTTTAAAAATAAAAATTTTGAAGCATCAGATATGAGAAGCTAGAAATATGTGAGGTTGAGAATAATAACAATGTCAATAATTGAACAATTATAAGAGAGTTCCAGTAGAAAATGCAAGAAAAGTAGTCAGAGAAGTTTATCATGCACTTGAAAAACAAGAATATTTTGCTGCCTATTATTACAAAGACCTTTTTTACATTGGGAAAATTACATAAGTAGTAGAGGAGAAGAATGTTAAAATGAAATTTCTCAAAAAAAAAAAAAAAAAAAGCAGGTAATTTCCAATGGCTGAAGGAGGACACCGGACACCTTAGAAATTTTTAATATATTTTATGGACCAGTAATTTGAAATTTAAGTAACACTTTTGTTGTGGACCACTAGTGTCAATATTATTGCTTACAAATGTTATAAGAAATTCTGTCAAGAATTGTAGATTAAGCACTTTTAGTTTAAATAAAAGTTTTGAGATACCGCATTATAGTGTGCTTTTCTTCATTATTAATTTTTTTAGTAATTATTAAGGGAGTGGAAAATTATTATTGTAATATTTATAGTCAAAATACACTAAATAAGGATAATATATCATATTAATTTACTTCTGACATTTATTAATATAAAAACAAGGCGCGACCAATGTTTACCCAGAAGCTGGGGTAATTATTGGTCACTTAATGAGTTAACGTAAACAAAGTTGAATTGAGTTAAATTAAACTTATTATTGGTTGAAGGAATATCACAATAGATCCCAGGCTGTGTAAGCTTGTTCCATGCCAAATTTAGTTATATTCTATTAAACTTCTGGAGATATTCAGATCTTGTTGTTTTTTGACCAGGAATTACCCCATATGACCCTACATTGTTTAATTCTTTTATGACTGAACTTACTATATTGTTTTAAAAATTAGAACTATCAAGTGGAAATAGTTAAGATAACATTCACTAATTCCTATGCATATACTGAAATTTTTGGATAAATATTGTAAGCTCCTGAAGCCTCATTTGCCTTTAACCTTTTGCAAACAAAATAAAACATCCTCCCTAGAAAGTACAACACTTTTATGAAAGAAAAGTCATTCCACTTTTTGTATGCTTTATATAATTGATAAAGTTAGTAAGCTAAACCAAACATAGGAAATTTTATTTTTTTTAATTCCTTTTAACATAAAAGAAAATAAAAAGCATGTAATTGACAGAACATGTATTTTAAGAAATTATTAAGTTATTGCATAGATAGTATAACAAATTTTTCGATGTAAATCATATAGCTCTGAATTGCTAAAAATTGTAAGCTATAAATATTTTATTCCATTTATTGATTTGGTATGCTAAGTTATATGCAGGGATATATTTAGGTGCAAATCAAAAAATAAGCAGCATAGATTTTGCATGTCAAAATGGAAATGAATTCCAAAACGAATGCTTTTGCTATCGCTGTCACATATTACTTGCATCGGTTAATAGTATTTTTATTCTGCTTGTCTTTTACTAGATTTTAATCTATTAAAAAAATATGCTCGCATATTCATAGCCGCTGTGTTTTTATTCATTTATTTTTGGCCGGCAAATGTTGTTGGATAAGTTTTACCATTAAACTATTTTAATGAATTGTTGAATTATAAGGGGGCTAAATGGCTATTTTTGCTTTAAAATGTTTATTTTTAGTACTAAGTATTCATATATTCTTAAAATTGAAGGTAAAATAAATATTTTTTGCTGCCAAAAAATGCATTATTGACGCTGATGGATGCATCACTATGTTGAAACATTTTTTTAGATTTCCACGAAGGAAGATGAATTTTCTTGTAGATCCATTACACTTGAATAGTTCAAACTAAATCTTGCTAAAAATATTTTAAATGAATTTATTGAAAACATAATTAGAATGAAAAAATAAAAAAAAACGATAGTTTGAAAAGTAACATAATACAAAAATCTGAAGCGCATATGATCATGAAAATAACTAACAACATTATCGAATCATGTTTTAACTTTTTAATAATGCTTATTCAATTAATTATACGAAAATTGCAGATCCTTTTGTGATCAACAAATCTTCATAATACAAGCGTATACTTCTGTAACAAATTTTTGTAACATGTATCAATGTGCATTTCAAATTCTAAAAGGCAGTTGAGCAATATCATGAAGTTATCTGGATTCTTAATGTTTAACATCTGCTTAAACACAAAAGTTTTATTGCCGTAATAAATGAAAGCTTCATTATATAAATTTTCTAATGCGCGGAATGAATCTTGAAGCTAGCAGACGACTTATTACAGCCACAACCAATAGAATTTTAGAATTTCTGAAGGGATGAAATGGATCGGTCACGTGATACAATCGCGCGGCGTAAAACTCCGGGCTCACTGGGCATGACCAGAGCGACCAAGAACGGAGTTTTTGAACACGGGTGGGTCACCTCCGGAGCCACCGAAGGGACTTTTTGAACACTCCCGGGCTTATCGGGCGGACCGAGACGACTGATCGCAAGTTTTTGAACGCAGCCATTGGATTGTGCTTGTGTAGCATTTCCAATTATTATTTTTTTTAATCCCGATTTTTTTTATTCCTTAAGAATGGTACCTAGATTGCTCAGTTTGATGCCTAGAAACTTATTATGGGCATTATAATGACGCCTAAATTTAAGTTCTTATTTTTATAACACTGATTAAAAGCATTATTGATTATAAAGCATTTGCAATATTTATCAGAGCCTGAGTAGTTTAAATAAGGGCTATGCAATGCAGTCTACAAGATTTATTTATTTTTAGTTTTTACTTATGATTGGTCATACTTTTACTGGAAGGACATCATGCAAAAATCCCAAAAAGACGTCTAGACTTAAAAACTTTTGCAAACTATTCTTTTAAAGGACAATAAAGGATTTCAGAAAGATCATTCATATATTGTTAACATCATTAGTTTGCAGAAAATGTTGGTGATTTTTCTTGGCCCTTTTTCTATGTGTATATGTTTATACACTTGAATAATTTTTTATCATTTAGTAAAATGTTTCTTGGTGCTCTTTGGTTGCTGTTATAATAGACAGTACCGTACCATTGTTCTTCCATACCTCTATTAGCTGTATGTAGTGCTGTCCCACTGTTCCTCCAAGTAGTATTTTTTAATTCAAACTCAAAATTTGCACAAAATATATTATTAGAATTAAGAACACTATTGATTAATGGTTATTCACCAACTAAAATTCTAAATGTAAAATTTAACTGATTTTTGCCAAGAGATATAGGAAACTAAAATGGCTGCAGCTACTCTAAAAGACGGAACCATAACAGTGACTAGTTTTCGGTGTTGTTACGCAAGTTAAATAAGTCGTGGCGAGATTTTCCAAATTTTGAGTATTTGAATCATAGGAAAACTGCCAATTGTCCCCACTGTGCTCTGCTTTCTCCTAATGTGCAACATAAAAAATATTTTTCATTTCAATAAGTTTCAAAAATTAGTCTCTACACTTAAAAGTTCAGGAAAAGTTCACCAGTTTTACGTAAAATACAAAAATGTTTTGAGTGAGTGGGATGAAAGCAAGAGACCTTATTTGCTGTTACGGAACGGATTAAAAATACGGAACGAAATTTCTCAAACAGCTCCAAAATTTAGAGCTGCTTGAAGCAGAATTTGATGAATTTTCTGCTAGTTCAAAAAAAAAGTAACAGTACAGAATTACAGTATCTCACCAACAAAACAGAGAATTTCTCCATACACATACGAACAAGTTTATCTCGCGTTTTCTTCCTCTTCTTCCAGTTTACGCAAGGAAATGTAGCAAAGGAAGACATCGTGATGATAGTTTCTACTTCATTTTTCAAATTTTTGTGAGATAGGTTATGAATGTGTCAAATAATTGTAGTAAAAATTATTTATTTACAGTTCCATGTGATCCAGCCATGGTAACCATGGATTCAAAGATCCCCGCAATGTTTTGATGCCATTTATGATAAGCTTAATTATAGGTTCATAGCAAGGAGGATAAAGTAAATGGAGTGACAAAACTTAAACAGAATACGATATCGTAACTAAAAATTCTGTCCTTTCGTTTGAAGAATGCAAATTCTCAGTGGCGTAGCTAGTGGGGACGGCCCGCCCCGGGTGGCAACCGTTCAGGGGTTTACACCCAGCCACGAAGAAAAAACCCCTTAAAAGCTCCATTGAACAAAGCAAATACCTCAAATTGGATAATTTTTTCTATCAATTTCTTTCTATTTTCAACTTAGAAAAGTGTTTTATTTCAAAAATATATTCAACGTGTGGGGCCTCAGTGGCTGAGCGGTTTAATCGACTGGTTCCGGTATGTGCCTGCGTGCAGTGAAGAGGCGTCGGTTCGGTTCTGACTTTCCCCTGGGTGTATTTCCTTCTTTGTATTAAATCTGTTGGAGGGCATATTTTAAGGGGTTTTTTTTGGGCAATTGCCCACACAGTCAGATAAAATTTCCCCCACAGTTAAATAAAATTGCCCACTTACATTTTCCTAATTTTTTCCAGCGGTTATGTGTTTCTATAATTTTTTTATATTTTTCTGTAAAAAAATGCCACATGGAAGCGTGACGAAAAGCATATTGTCGAAGCGAAAAAACTCTCTAAAAATAGTACATGTCCAATCGCTGATGGGGTAAGAGCGGATGACACTAAAAAAGTCAAGACAGTTATAGATCATCTCATCTCAAAATCGCACAAACAAATCGTTGAACTTGACGAACTTCAGAGTAAATTTGAGGAACTGAACGAATCTCATCCGTGGATTCGTGTTGAAGAAAGGTAATCAATATACGTTGACCATCCTGCTGAAACTCGCTGCGTAGATGTTTACAACGACTCAAAGTATCTGACTTTATCAGCAAACAGTTGGCCGGGACGTTCGTTATCCCAACTCCATGCAGACGAAGTTATAAATAGCGATCCTTCAATGCATTTCAAAGCTTTTGAACCTACAGCTGCCGAGCTCCATTACAGAAGCCCAATTGTTTATAAAGAATTGTTGGACATTATAGGGACGGAGGAAATTAGTAAGGTTGCTGCCTCCATCAACAAATCAGGAGTGTTCTCCGCACAAATTGATGGGAGTACGGACAGTCAAATGCACGACAATAAATTTGTTACCTGTCGAGTCATCAATGAAGATTCGTCGCTTTGCACTTATTTTCTAGGCGTTGGTGAATCGCAACTTCCTGGAGCCAGAGGATTGAAGGAAGTTCTTCTTCAAGCTATCGGGAAAAATGTGTGGCGGTACGATTTGACACCTTCAAAAGCTATCTTCTGTCCTGGCCATTAGGTACCTTTTGGCAAAGCATGGAAGCACTGGCTTTCGATCAAGAAGGTCCGCGGTTCTATCCCTGCCTCCGGCAGACAACATCCATCGCCTCCACCTTCGTGTCCTCTCACGTCGACCGCCACATTTGGTGACCCGGCAATTACACGCAACGAATGGAGACCCTATCCCCTCATAGATGGCACCACGAGAACACTCGCACTCATCCGCCCGACCGAGGCGCTCGATCACAAGCTCTCATCAGCGCCCAACCGCGGATACGAGCCTCCAATCTCGCCAGAACGCCTGGCACTGGCGCACCTATCTATAGTTGGTATCGTTCACTCCTCACCTCCACACTGTCGTTCACTCGTTCACTGGAGGGGGAGTATATGTGGCGGTACGATTTGACACCTTCAAAAGCTATCTTCTGTCCTGGCCATTAGGTACCTTTTGGCAAAGCATGGAAGCACTGGCTTTCTATCAAGAAGGTCCGCGGTTCTATCCCTGCCTCCGGCAGACAACATCCTCCACCATCACCTCCATGGCCTGCCACATTGACCGCCACAAATGCATCATCCCCATCAATTTAAACCCAAGAAGATTCGATTGATGTCGCAAAGCTTGTTGCTATCACGACGGATGGTGAATCGGCGAATACTGGCCGCAAGGCAGGTTTATCGCAGCTACTCGAAGATGAATTAGATAAGAAATTAGTGACAGTGTGGTGCTTTGCGCACAGGAGCGATTTAGCATTAGAAAATGTAGTGTCGTCAGTCCCTGAACTCACACTATGGAGAGCAAATCTCAGCGGTATTTTGACCTATTACCGAAAATCGGCAAGACACACAAAATCGCTTGCAATTATTTTTCCAAAGTATAGAGCTTTTCTTTGCCACTTTGAAGTCCGATTTGCTGAACATATCAGAAATGAAATTCAAGTAGTCATCAAAAACTTGCCTTACTGTCGGAAACAGTGGCAGAATATCATGTCTGTCTCGGAAGAGGACAAGAAAGACAAGAATATTGTAAAAGGGATCTTAAACATGTAGGAAGAGAGCTCTTTACAATTTCAACTGACTTTAGTCATGGGCGACATTTGCCGCATATTTCAAAGCCTCCAAGAAAATTTTCAAAAAAGCAATATCATTGTATCAGACATCATCATAGTTTTGAATATTGCCATAACTAAACTGGAGTTAATGATAAATGCGCCTTATCCCGGTGGTTTCGAAGCTTGGGAGAAGACGACGACCATAAAAGAAGATACTTCCAGTAAACGTAGGGAGAAAGTCAATTCTAATGTCACAACATTTTCAAGACGTTTTGAATCAATAAGACAAGAAATTGTCCTATCATCAATAAAGTTTCTTAAAGATAAAATTAATGACGAACAGGTCGAAACTTCAAAAACCGCCAAAGCCTTATGCGTTGCAGGATCAGCGGCAGAAATAATCTCCATCGGAGAAAGACAAGACTAAAGAAAATGTTCGTCGATTCCAAAGGGCCACTCAAAAAGTTGCTTGGAACACTTATCGTGACAACTCCTCATTCGATGCAGGTGGAGCGGGTAGTTTCCAGTTATAATATAGTCAAATCGGACCATCGTGTCGGAACGACAATTGCAACAATAAACAAAAGACTGAATATCGCTCTAAATGGCTACGGGACGGTCTATTTCAACCCGCTGCCATCCATCATAAAATTTCTGCAAATTAAAAACCGAAGAGAAAGAAAACCAGAAGCTGAACTTTACAAAGAGAGGTTTTATATGAAATCTTTTTTTGAAAAAGACAATGTTATTTGAATTTGGTTGTATTAAAATGAAAATGAATGGTTGTATTTGTATTATAATGAATGAAATTAAAATAGTTCAAAAAGTCACAGAGTTTACGTTCCTTACAATCTTTTCCTATCGAACAAAACGACCATTAGCAGTAATTTCCGTAATTCCATTTTCACACCCCAACTCTTTTTTGACGATTATTCAACTAACATAAACTGCACATTTACAATCCCCCCACCCCTCCGAGGAAGTTAGAGTTGCCCACACAGTCAAATTTCCTTAAAATATGCCCTGATCTGTTGTACTGTCTTGTTTTATCTGTCATATTAGATGAGAGTTTGAGCACATCCTTGAGAATAGCAAATAAACTCGAATATTTATGTGGCCTGAAATGGTCGTTAACAATATATTCATAGTGTTTTTTAACTGCAGAACACACTTTTGCCGTTAACAAATACCTTATATATTATGACGCCGATGAATTAGAATGGCATCCCCCCTTTTTTTTGTTTCAAAGTTGTGATGATTTTTTTAATGTATTGCATCACAATGCGCATAATTCACGCTTACGTTTTTTTTTTTTGTTTAATCTTTTCCATGGGGTGACACTATCACCCCGGGTGTCACCCATGCTAGCTACGCCACTGCAAATACTAACCACTAGAATCCGGATTATAGGCAAATTGCAAAGGCATAGGTGCATTTGCAATAGCATATTTTTGAGTCTTCTGACGGTAATGCATTTATGCATGAAAACGGCAATTTTTAAATACATGGCATCTTTATGTGTTCCCACTGCTTTAGATTTTTTAAAGTGGGATGAAAATCAAATGTTTTGTTCTCTGCGCAGAATAACAAATTCAGTGTCCCATATAGAGTTATTTCGTGGAAACGAATGTCCGAATCGGGAGCTATAATATGAAAAGCAAAGGGTGTGTCGTGTGTCAGGTAGCGACTTTTTATTGTCATCTCTTATTTCATTATTGTCACCATTGTTTTGAATCTGGGCTGATTACTAAGACGTTCATGTTAAATTTTTGTTTATGAAATTCTTTGTTCTATTTTACTTCATTGAAAAAAAATTCGACAAGGGGATGTCGGCCCCTCTCGGAGGTAGCTTTTTTTCCTCGGAAATTAATTTATTCATGTGTACGCCCTTAAATGATTTTTCCGATTCCCATAACGCATCCCGTTAAAAACAATCCTCGTTTCCATTAGAAAAAAATAACGTTTTTTTTTTTGTTACATAAGGCACAAACGCCGAAAATTTTGAAGTTCCAGTAATTACTTATTCATGTTAATTACATGTAACATTGTTCAATGCGGCCACTTATGTTAACACTCATAGATAGTGGCGGCTCTCTTGTTTGTGAACAATGAGCACGTGAACCTGCAAAGAAAACGCAGAAAGAAATTTATTAAAATTAATTTTAAAAAAAATCAATATATATTGATTATTTAAAGTTAATTTTTTGAATGACTGTCCCTCCGCGCATTTTTTTTAATGCGCTAACTTCATAGCTAACGAATTATTGTTGTGTTGTTTGTTGGTAACAAAAACCACTTTTGTTCCTGGATCGGGCATGCAAAGGAAAAAATGCGCTTGAAAGCCAATTTATATAGGGACAAAAGCGAACGAGGAACGACAGAGGAAATGCATCTGATATTTATTCTGCTCGCACATTTTGCTCCTGAGAAAGAAACTTGCGAATTTTGCGATATTTAGCGATTTATCAAATTACTTCGGTATATGGAACCGTGTTAGGACAAAATTAGCTTCAGATCAAAAATAAATTCGATGGATACATCAAGCGTTTTATCAGAAATATCACCCGCTATCTAAGGAAAAAGCCTAGGGCATAGGTTCTCAACCTTTTTTTGCTCACCGCCCACTTTGAGAATATTTTTTTTCTAAATCCCCCTCTCCCCCCGTTTTTTTTTTACTTTCGAATCTGAACTATCTATTCCCACGAAAATATGTTTAAATGTGTGATAGTATTATATATTTTATTCGTAGATAGGATATGACCTTATCCTATTTCTGTTTTTAAGGAAGACTATTTTAATGAGAGCAATCAAAATGCATACTTAATTATATTGAAAAGCATTTTTATTAACATTTTCAGACATCGAATTCGTAATTTAACTAATGAGAAGGTTGAATTTGATGTATTTTAAGGAGTTTGCTAATATCAGGCATGATTTTACTTTAAAACAATCGTAAGTCGCCGCGGTCGGTAATATGGAGCCAATTTCTCTTTTTTGTTATCAATGTTGCTACAGCACTATAGCCACGTTCAGCTAAATATGAAGATGGGGATGCTATCAGAAATCGTTGAACAATCGACCATAAACCTAATACTTTTGTCAGTACATAATCAGCGTGTTTAGTCTGTTTCAGACTATATTTAATTAATCTGCTAATGCCCCTCCGTGTCATCTCAATGCCCCCTAGTTTTCTCTGGGTCTTTTACTGTCCCCCTGAAAGTCTCAAACGCCCACAAGGGGGCGTTATCGCTAACGTTGAGAACCTATGGCCTATGCAGTCTCCAAAAATAAATACAAAACCTTCTATTTTTAATGAATATTTTTATATTTCGAATTTTCAAATTTGAAAGTTCTCTCAATGTGTTTGGATTCGTCACCACCCGAAATAAATATGTTGTGTTTGCGTTGTAAAATGTTGTGGCATTATTATCAAATATTCCAGTTTGCGAAAATAAACTTTAATAATCACAACAAAGAACCTGAACCATCGTTCATCTCCATTGACACCACGGAGTAAAAAGAAGGAGACGGATCTCCATAGTAAAAGTTTGTCCGGACGATTTCACTGGTGCTAGATGGTACGCATGTTTCGTCTTGCCATGAGGGTGATTCGCATACATAATTTAGCGTTACAAATAAATTTATTCAAAAGGGTTTTTTTATATAAGAGTATTTAAATAGATAGAGTCAATTTTTGAGAAGCTGGTTATAGAATCATGGACTACTTTTAGATTCAGAATGTGTTTGTGATTTCTTTTTATTATATTTGGTTCATTTTAGTTTGATGGTTTCGGTTTGCTATGATTGTAACTAGAGATGCAAAAAACCCGTAAATTTTCGGGAAGAAACTGGGAAATTCGGTAACATTGGGAATTTTGAGAGGAAAAAACGAACTTAAGCTTTCTTCAAATAATCATAAATTATTTGCTCAATATCAAAATGTTTTCAGTCTTCAAATATTGCTACAAAACACATAACATTTTATATCAAATCTATAATTGAGAAAACTAATCGAATCTTTTCCTTACACTCATTGAAGCATAAAACAAATGTTACTAAAAATAACCTTAATGGTTAGCTCCTAAATCTTTAAAAAAATTAATAATATATCATTTAAAATCTTTTTTACGAAAAAAAAAAAAATGAAAAATGCATTTTAAATTTGTTATTTGCTTTATAAAAAATAATATTAAAGAAAATTTTAGTAACATTTGTTTTTATGCGTCAACTGAGAGTTGGAAAAGGTTTGGCGAATCTGTAGGCAAACCAATTACGCCTGGAACATTTTAAATTTGGCAATTTTTCGGTTTCTTAAAGTTTTAAAATTTAATTATCTCAAGAACCATTCAAAATATTTCTCGAAATATTTACAAAATAATATGAATTTACAATATAAAGAAATAAAATTTTCACATAAATTCACTCATAATTTAAAAAGTCTGTTTTGCAGGTCCCCTGTTCCCAAGAATTGTTATCCCTATGATTCCAATGGAATCTTTTTCGGGCAATGGTCCTTTTCCCAACTGGGATATATCTGGTGGTGATTTTTGGAAGGACTGGGATTGATGTTATTAGATAACTTGTGTCCTTGTTATAAAAAGGATTTTAAGGGACAGTTGTCCTTATCACAATAGGAGTTTTTAGTGGGATTTTCGTTAAAGACTATTGTCCTCCTTCTGATGAAGATTTTTCGCAGGACGGCTAACATTATTTAAGTCCTTTTTTTAATGGGACTTTTTCGGGGCTTCTATATTGTGGTTGTTAAGAGGATTTTAAGGACTGCTGTTTTTAGGCAATTGACGATTTGAAAAGGCTGTTGTCCTTATTGTAGTGGGAAGCTTTTACTAATTTTCTCCAATTTATATAGAACAAAGTGCTGAACATGCGTCATATGACATTAGTCTTCCTCCGCCTGGGAATGACACAATATTCGAGAAATTCCGTGCAAAGCCGGGCTACGCAGCTAGTAAATAATAAAACTGCTGAGGTTGGCGGGGGGGGGGGGGGGCATTGGAGGAAATTTTTTCTTTATTATGTGCACAACGCCACAAAACTCTGATGCATTATTCCTATGAAAACGACTGCGTTATGAAGAAATATGTAGAATAAACTTCGGGCCATCCAATGAGTATTCATTTACAAAGGGTTTGCGTAAAGTACGAAGTTTGAGGGTAGAAGAAACGTAAAAGGTTTCTTCCCAAATGAATGTTTTTTAGTATGAACTAACGAACACGTGCAGACCTCAAAACACACTTGTTGGTAAACACAACTAAAAGTTCGTTTATTTTCAGAAATCCTTAAGATTGTAGGAAAGAAACATGATGTGATAAATCGTTCAGTAGCGACAAGAAATCTTTGTTTCCGGGATCAAAAATCTTACAAGTGAGATTGTAAAATGAAGCGAGGTCAGAGGACAAAGTGTAAGTGTTGATATTTTTTAACTCATTTGTTGGAATGGTTTGTATTTCTGCTTTATATTCCCTGAATTTCAACTCAACATATAATAGCGCAGAAAAAGAGATTTGCAAATGAGGGAAAATGGTTCCATCCAATGTTTTATTTTAAGTAAATATCTTACTGACATCAATGTTTGATACTTTGTTTCAATAGCATTTTTCATGTTTTAAGCATTTGTGCTGTTTATTCGTGCTATGTTTTTTCTTTTTTTTTTTTTGAGCAGTTATGTTTGTTTATTGTCGTGATTAATATTTTGAATTTTTGTTACTACAGCAAATAAGTTTCGGTAGTAATATTGTAGATTTTTTCAATAGGAAAATTTGTCTTATATTTGACTGTTTGCAGAAATGTTACGACTACGACAGTGATATAAGTTATAAAAAAATGATAAAACTTTTGCATAAGAAATTGTGATACTTAAGTTATTTATTTGTAAATGCGTATACATTTATTTACATATTATCGGACCTCGGAATTTTTTAAGAATTTCTTTTTTTCCTTTTCAGAGTTCAAAAAACAGCGTAATATAATATTATGGTTTAGACATATTTTATTAGTGAGACTTATAAATAGTGGATAAAAGTATCTTATAAAAAATCTCAAAACCTTTAACTCTTCTAATTAGAAATTTCTAACAAGTAGTTAGTAAGTAAAAGACAGTAAGTAAGACATAGTAGTTAATTTTCATTCGTCTTCTTAACGTTTTCTTGAACATAATTTATTGATATTTAAAACTGGCCAAGTTAGAAAACTGTTATCAATGAAAGCAACATATTGTTTTGCAAATAAATTGAAGAAAGTTGTACACATTCCTGCAGCTACATTAAAGGATCTGCTATACAACTTGTGGCCCGTTAGCAAATCTCAACTCTTTTATTCTAGACACCGACAACCCAAGAGTCGCTTCTATCGAATTTGGCTTCTTTTTCATATTTATAATTTTTTTTACCGTTTTGATTATTGGCACTGGTGAGAAGAAAAATTTTCTAATTTGGAATGCAGACAAGAAACGCAATCGAGTCATCGGGTGTGTTGTACCAAAACCTTGCATGGTAAAGGAGACAAAACTGGCTCCGCCCGATCAGATCTGGGGGAGTAGCTCTCTAATGGTATGGTATACTTTACAGTTTACACGGTAGGGAGAATTGAAATCGGACCAAGAGACCATGGTGAGCTTGAAGTCGCTTACTTGTTTCGCCATTTCAATAGAGGGACTTGCTTGGAACAGATTCCCCAATTTTCAGTGAAGAAATGAAGTTTATCTCTCCCGCAAATCTTACTTCCGTCAGCGGATGAAGACCTCAATCGTTCAAAAAGCAGTGACTTGGGGATCATTCATAAATCAAGTCACACTTCGAGGGGGAGGGGGGCTCGTGAAATTGTGACACAGTGTGACAAGGGGAGAGGAGGGGTAACAAGAAGTGTGACATCCTGCATTATGCAACATAGCGTGACATGTGACAAAAGGGGGCAGGGGGTCGGCTGAAGTGTGACATATTGTGACAAAGGGGGGAGGGGAGTCAAATATATGGGAAAAAAGCGTGACATCATTTATGAACGGTCCCTTAAACAAGTGATAGTAAAGCTATGGAAATGTATTGTAAAAAAATATTCTTTTTTAAGAGGATCTGTCCTCACTTAACAATTTCAAATAGTAAAGGTATGAAAGGGGAATTAGAGTTAACTAAATTGATAAATAAATCAGCAAATTGAAGAAAAGAAGAAAAAAGGGGATAACCATACCTGATAATGAAAAAATAAAATAAAATTCTGATTTTTATTTATATTTTTTTTGCTAGAGGAATCTTTTGAAAAAAAAAAGTAGTAAATATAAAAACGAAATTCTAGTTTGTCGTTCAGTGAACTTGATGTATATTTGCTGTTAAATAGCAAACTATTTACTATGAAGGAAATAATTATGCTTATGGAGCTCATTACTATTTACGTTTAACATATTTTGCATACCAAATTTGCAACCAAAGATTAATCTTGACCGCTAATTAACCATCGTTGTCAAAATCTTCCGCCCTTTTTAATACGTTACGTCTATCTCAAAGAAAGACAGGTGGTACTGAATAATTACTTCAAAATAAGTTTAAGTAAATTAGCTAGTAAAAACAGCTATCGAGTGAGTTAGAGATTTTTTTTTGTCACGCGTAAAAAGTACACGTCTAGAAAAATTTGATTTTCCAAAAATAAAGAATAATTAAACTGATTAGTGTGTACTTCTGGTAGATTCCGAAAATGCATTATTTGTTATTGTTTCTACAAATATTAAACAAAAGAAAACAAAAGATAAATGAATGAAATACAGTAAAATAAAAACAATGTGCTGATACAACAGATTTCGCTCTTATCAGATACATCTAATCATCTATGATTGAAACTGGCCGCCTTGCAAGTGCTCTTTTCTCTTCCGTATTAGTAACAAAATACAATGGATCGACATGAAATGCTTAGTTGCAGTTCAAAATTCGCATTGTAGGTTTATGGAGAATTAATCAGTACTTTATCTCAATTGTTATTTCACTTCTTTTTAAGAAAAAGCTGAAATGACTATGCACATTTGTAATAGGACAATTCATCGTCTGAAAAATGCCCTTGATGAGGAAATAAGCAGTCAGCACGTAACAATTTAGAACATTCGTGTAAAATCTTTTTAAAATGCCACGGAGAATGCTTATTACAGGAACTTTCGGTATTATGGAATATCAGTTTTATTTCAAATTTTGCTCAACATATAATAGATTTTAAAAATCAAGCTCAAAAATAACATAAACTTTGACTAGTTGTGCTGACTCATGTTTGCTCAAAAGTAATTTTTTAAAGTCCCCCCCCCCCCTAATGAGGGAAAAAAGCGTTATTTGGAAAGGAATAAGGTAATATCAGAGTCGGGTAATATGGAATTGGAGCTCGGAAAAAATGAACTAAGCTTTGTAAGAAGCGCGTTTTATTAAGTTGTATCTATATATATTGTAATTATTAGGAATGTAACCTCAACAAGATTTAATGAGTAATTTAAAAATATTAGAATGATGAAAACTAATGTATGTGTATATATATACTCTAATTTACAGAAACCACATTGAAAAGATTCATTATTATCAGTTCTATTGAGAGACATCTTTGCTTGAACCTTGGTGAAATTTGCATGAAATCGTAAAAGAGTTTAGCTCTTGTTATCCTCTTCTTTTTCCAATAGATATTTACATATTAGACTGAATTTAGACTATTTGCGTATGAATAAAATTTCTTAAACTTATAGGGGCGGTTTTTTTGTTCGAAATTAATCAATGAGCCAGTCTCTGTTTTTTTTCGAAAGCTTTCCGTTTTCGTTTATGTTTCTGTGTCTCAGTTAGTTTGCATTTTATGTTTCTGCCTGAGATGTTTTGTGAAATACGTAAATATATCACGCAATGTAACAAGACATCTTGAAATAAATGACCGCCCAAGCTGAAGAGATAGTAATCAGCCAAGTAAGTGAGCACTGCATGAAGAACTAACGCTCTTTTTGAGTGCATTTTACTATTAGGGATCATTCATAAATAATGTCACACTTCGAGGGGGGAGGAAAATTGTGACAAGGGGGGGGGGGTTGGGTAACAAGAAGTGTGACATCGTACATTTTGATTTCTATAAAAACATTTAGAATCAGCTAATTAAATCTATTTTATGCTAGTGTAATATAGTGTAACATGTGACAAAGGGGGGGGAGGGGGTATGTTGAAGTGTGACACTTTGTGACAAGGGGGGGGGAGGGGGTCAAATGTATTGAAAAAAAAGTGTGACATCATTTATGAACGGTCCCTTATACAACATATCGTGACATGTGACAAAGGGGGGTAGGGGGTCCGTTGAAGTGTGACATTTTGTGACAAGGGGGAAGGGGGGTCAAATATGAGGGGAAAAAGCGTGACATCATTTTAGTCTCATTTTACAATACACACCTCTAATAATTAATGCAGCTCTTTAAAATCTTCCTAATAGAAATTTCTCAAAAGTAGAAAACAAAGATTCTTCCACAGCACATGTATTGAAGTAAGAAACTGAACAGAATTGACTGTGGAGAATAATGGAGTTCGAAGTATTGGTAGGGTAATGGGTGGAGTTAAAAGTATTTTATAATATTGTAGCAATTATAAAACAACAGCACTTAACAGGGCCAGACTTTCATCACTTGGAGATCCAAGGAAGAGAAAGTTTTCGGGCCCCACGAAGAATTCAGTGTAGGAGGTACCTCAGTATATATTTACAGTTGTTAAATAAATGATTCTTTGTTAAACATAAATGGTCTTAAAGAACTTGTAAATAAAAAATCTTACAAAAATTTTGGCACAGAGAGCAAATTAGTTTGGTATTTTTTGATACATTTACAAGCCTTCATTGTTGCATAGCAAGAGCTTTTGATGCATAAAAGAAGCAGACTTTGTTTTGAACACAATGTATTTGGGGAATTTTGGGAACTTCAAATTTGGGGTCTCCAAGCCTGGGCTTTGTTGGCTTGTGCGGAAATCAGACCCTGTCACTTAACGAAAGAGAAGCCTCGGTATTCCATATTACCCACAGTATTCTAATATACCTACACTTCCTTTATACAAAAAAAAATAAAATAAATAAATAAAAAACGAATAATAAACAAAAAAGAAAAAAAGAAGGAAGGTGAAAGGAAAAAAAAAAAAAACACCCATCAAAATATTTTTAGTTCAGACTATTTTTTCTGAAGACAGTTATTCACCGTCTTCTCATCGATTTGGGCAAATTCAAATCATTTTCGGAAACTCATAATAACACAACCTTCGACTATGTAAATCGTTTTGAGAGGAGAAAGATATTGAGAACGATGCATTTCTCTTTTCAAAGAGAAATTGATGCGGAGCATTCACGTGTCTGACTCTAGTTTCTGTAGGGTGAAGTAGGGCTTCTGTAGGGTCACTATTTGTGGATCGGTCATTAGTTGTGGATCAAAGTATCTGTATTCTTAATTTTTCAAGCAAGCGAAAGTTGGCGCTTGCAATAGGTTTGCTATGCATGCATGGTCGCCATTCAATCATTTCGAGAAGAGAGAAACATTCTAGGCGGCGGAAAAGCGTTTCTGATGATTTTTGCTAAAGATTTTGCACGGAACAAAAATTTTGGTCACGTCATTACTTTTAGAATAAAAAAAATTGCTCATATCTTTCTTGTAATACCTTTGTTTTAAGTTTACGATTTTGTTGACTTCTAAGCAGGAGCTATGTCGGAAAAAAAATCATACATTAATAGATTCTGCCAAAATGTGAGTAAAGATTTGTTTTGACTTGGTTTTTGTCCCTTTTAAATTTAGAAATAAAATGCACATTTTTTTCATTTTAAGTGTTTTTGTTTTTAAAGGGATTTTGATTTCAGTAACTCAACTCTTTCTCTCTCTTTCAAAAAAGAAAAAAAGCCTCCTGACAAAGACGCGTTTAGTCAGAGTTCTTGCAGAGTTGCTCCACACTTGACACACACATATAAAATATTTTATACACACATAAAATATTTAGAGTTTTAATGAAAAAGGTACCAGTATAATAGATATATGTTTAGCTAACATGAAAAAAAAAAAAAGGGAAGCACTTTATAAGAGCATTTTACTACTTTTTTACCTAAACAAAAATTTTAAATGGCTTTTTCTCAGCTTTACTTCTTTGCATACTATATACTATGTGATAGGTAAAATGCTAAGGCGTTTTCAAATATGTATCTATTCACTTGAAATTTTTATTACGTGTTACAAATGTTCAACTAAATGTAACCTAGGATGAAATTTTTGATCGATTTTCAGAAATTTTTTTAATGCAATTTAACCTTAAGAAATCTACAATACCAAGAATTTTCTTAGATTTTTCAGTTTAAATTTTTTTTCAAGAACTAATAAACATCAAAAATTCCATCCTACAAGGTGAGGAGTATAATTTTTTCTTTCTTGTAAAAAAAAAAAAAAAAATAAAATAAAATCCAGGCGAAAATCTTGCATTTTAAAAAAGGAATAGCGTTTTAAAATTTTTTAAAATTTTGAATTTTTTTGGACTATTTTTTTTATATTTTTATTCTATAACACATCAAATTACATTCATAAACATGCATTACCAGGCAATACACCTTGAATTATGTTCAATTTGAGAAGGTGGATTTTTAGGTGCCGAGTCCCCTTAAATTTTTGACCGTAGGCGTCTTCAATAATTCGTTTCCAGATAATTAACATTCTACTGAATAACAGAAAATGATGAAATGAATAATCAATCTTAAAATAAGAATTAAAAAAGCCTACCATTGCGTTTGGATCTGAAGAAAATATAACTCCCCAACACAACCACTGCAAGAGTGTAGGCAAAATATAGATAGTACATCTTGAATGAGTCTATAAATTTAACTCAGGAACACTGAAAAGCACGACCATCAAACACCCCTTCCGCACGAAAACTAAATAAATGCGTAAAATGTCCATTTAAAAATAATATCTTATCAGACTCTTTCATGGACAAAAGCGGAACTATCTTTGCTACAGAAATCCTATGCTTCCTTATCAGCAAGAAACGCCAGTAGATATGAATCTCGATTTTACACCTCAGTATCAGTTATTACACACGATCATAACTGTTAATGCTGCGTTTATTTCAGATGGTTCACCTTTCTGGAACATAAGAGATACCTGCAATAATTTCCATTCACTGATCGATAAAGGTATATTTGATATCAAAAGAAATGATAACTATTTGATGAGTGATTATTCAGACTTCTTCACACGTTGCATTAAATAGGCGAAAAGAATGGTGTCACTGACCCTTTGCAGTATTTGTCATTTTTGAAAATAGCGATGTCTGATTGTGATTTAGAATTTTTTTGAGACTTGAAAATTTACCGGGTGAACCAAAATCAGGCTCACGTATTAAAAGGTCAATAATTCACGAATTAATATAAGTATTTGGTAATATTAGGCTCCCCTCGGGGGGGGGGGGGGCTATAACCCCTAGAGGGCGCGTCCCCAGGTGGCGGATCGGGGAATGCCTCCACTGGTTCTTCAGTGGGTGGTCGAAGGGAAATAAAATGCCTTCCGCGGACCAACAGGTAGAAGTCCAACCTCTCTGAGGCAATGGCACCCATTTTTCCAAGATGGACACGACACCAACCAACCATTATTACGCTCAAAAAGTATGCATGAAATGAATTTTATTGAACACTAGAACCACGAGAGGAGTCATTATGACTAAATTCCAATTTCGTTCTAGTTTTTTTTTTCGAAATTTTACCAGCAGAAAATAATGGTTCTTCGTGACTTTTCCTGAAATCGTGTGAATGTCAACAGTAGTGAAAAGATTAGGGGTCATTCATAAATGATGTCACGCTTCGAGACAGGGAGGGGGTTTCCAGAAATTGTGAAAGTTTGTGACAAGGGGAGGGGGTGGGGTAAAAGAAGTGGGACATTAGAAATTTCGGTTTCTATAAAACATTAAAATTAAATTTAATTTGCTGATTTTAAAAGTTTTTTTGATTTTCATAATTTGATTTCAAAGTTTCATTTTTTATCGTAAACACCGGTGCTGGAAGGTTTACATTTACTTCTTGTTAAAAGTTTAAGAGGAAATTTTTTTTGTTATAAACCTTAACCTTATTTAATGCAAATTAAGTAGACCTGTAATCATCATTATTTTTCTGCTCACAAATGTCATTTAAAATTCAAAAATAAAATTAGAAACGTGGTCCATGCTGCAAGTACATATACGCTTATGTAATATAGCGTGACATGTGACAAAGGGGGGGGGGGTAGGGTATGATGAAGTGTGACATTTTGTGACAAGGGGGAGGGGGGTCAAATATATTGAAAAAAAGTGTGGCATCATTTATGAACGGTCCTTAACGATTAAACATTTTTTACTCCGGAGTAATTAACACTTATTATATACTGCGGGAAGGGTCTGATTAACCCCATGGTTTCTTAGCATCTGTAGGTGTACATGTACACATCTGGTATTGCCAACCAGTTATAGGAGCTACCCTAAATACTAAATTTCACACGTTTTTCTTTTCCCTCCATTTTTTGTGCCAAAATAGGTACATCTCCCCTTTTTTATGCGAAAATAGGTATATATAAAAATATAACTTATTGCTTTATGTACTTTTCAGGAATGTCAAATGTTAAGGATGTAACAGGTATTCAGGCCTTTTTATAATATGTTAAACGGACATGATATAAAAAACCATTATAAACCTAATTGAACCGAAATTCTCACTCCAAGTCACTTTACATTTTACTAAAATCAAACTACATTTTTTATTTTGAGCTCGCTATTTTTTTGTTACAAAATTTCGAAGTTTAAACCATAATTCCACGAAAAATTTTAATCGTTTCAGTTTTTTCCCCGGAATAAATGCTTTTAAAATTCACCATGGTGAAGAAATTTCACTCGCATGTGGCGCCATCTACTATCATAACAAATTGTTATTTTGACGTAAAAAAAAAAATTCCATCTTCCTAACTGTAATGGCTGAAGAAAACACGTTTTGTTCCGTTTAATTCCTAATTACTTTTAGAGAAAACCATTGAAATGTATTTTTATTACTTGCAGTGGGAAAAATTCAATTATATTATATTATTACTTACCTTTAAATCATTCCTCTTAGTAGTGAGCAATAAAAACTTTCTGAAATTTTTTTTCAAATACAAATAAAACTAGTTTTATGTCGTAGTTTGCAATTTTGATCTGATTATCCACAAAATGTACATGATTTTAATCTTTTGTAAGGCAAAGAAGTATGCCTTATTATTGGAGGAAAAAAAGTTAATGAAGTAATATTTTTAGTAAACCTCTTTGCTTTTGCTGATGTCAAGTCATAGACCTCTCAAACAAGTTTTTTTACGTTTTTAAAATCCGAAGCATCTAAAATGGACCTTAGAATTAACTAAATATATGCCACACGCTACTTTCCTTCTTTTTGTAAGAGTAAAATAAAAATTTGGTGCCATTATACAATAAGTATCAGCAGGGCTCTGAAATTAGCAGTTCGGATAACACAGCATCCGAAATCTGTAAATTGTAATAGAATCAAAATTGCTAATAGGTCCATTTTTGGATTTATTAATGTTTATGAATATTTTGTGATCAATTTTCATTAAAAAAGCAACTAAATTACATTTATAGAAAAAATTGATTAAATCCACTTCCACTATGGCACTGAAACATGAGTTTTGGCTGAGAAGACAAGGAAAAATAGTTCTTGCTTTTGAAAATAATATCCTTAGAAATATTTATGTTGGAATTGAGGTAGACATTTTTTTGGAGACAGAGATATTATGAAAAATATAGATTTAAGAAGTTTAGATAGTATAAAAGCCCAGATGTATTAATTTTATCAAAATACAGAGAATAAAGTAGGCTGTATATATTAGGAGGATGGGTGAAAGTAGAACTACCAGGAAACTTTTCTTGGCTAATACATCAGTTACTTCAAGAGAGTCAGGCCCAAGCTTAGATGGTATATTACTACTAGGATAAGATCTGAAAACCTAAAGGAATAAAAATAGGAAAACACTTGCAAAAAATAGGACAGCATGGGAGGTATTTCTGAGGAAACTCAAGGTTTATCCAAGGCTGTCGTGCCAGGGGAAAAAAAAAAATTTTGATTGCAATATATTGTTAGAATAAGAGAACATTTTATTACTGATAAATTGTAGAAAGTAGAAGTTATTTGAAAAATTAAAGCATGTAGTGATAAAATAAATAATTAAATAAAGTTGAATAATTGAAAAAAAATTACGTTACATACATAACATATTTGTAGAGTTTATTTAAAATTTATTCCCTTTTTTTAAAAAATATTCTCAAAAAATAAAAATATCCTAAAAAGGCTTATTTTTGAAAATTTTGTGGGAAAGTGTTTCAACGAACAAAATTGTAATTTTTTGCTTTAAAGTTTGATAAGTCAGTAATAGGTAAGAGGTTACCTTGTTTGATTATTAAATTGAATAAAAAAGAACTGCCCATTATAGGTTACCTGGTTAGGGTTTTATGTTTACTGTCATTATAACGGTAGAGTATGTTATATGCAACTAAACTTGTTAATGTCTTGAGTATCAAATAAACTAGGAATAAAGAGAACAGAACAATGATATTTGTCTTTGACTTATTAAAAAAGTTTTATTGTCTGCCACTTAACTGAATGTAATATTGTCCAACCAAGAGCTATATTTAAGTAAAGTATGAAACAAAGTGTAGAAAATTATGAAACGTGTTTAAAAGAATGATCACGCAACACACATTAAAATGAAACATAACTTTATTGAGCGCGCATTTCTACATTCCTGGAGAGTGGTATGGTGCGCGGGTGGGTGATACTTAGCACCCGACCGAAGAATTTTTGCTTTAATAGGATTAACAACTCCAGATGCAGAAAGAAAACGTCACTATGGGATATGTTTGCATTTAAGTATATCACATTTTGCACAACAGAATATCTGGCAACAGGGATAACAGAGGTGAATGCAATGCATATTTCAAGAAATACCATTCGGAAAACAGTGAGGGCACCGCCAGGAAACGTGTCATTAAGTTTACAGCACAATAACTCTAACAAGATCCGATGCGAAGAACACAATTTTAATCATTAAAATTTCTGGTAAGCAAAAATAGATTCAGTATAATAATCCGGAGTGAATGGGTAATTGTAAGATAAAAATAAGCATTTAAAAATAGAAATGTTAGTTAATAGAAAGGAATTAAAACTGATTTTTTTCTTATTAGCAGATTTAATTCGTAGCAATTCCATGCTTCCTTGCTTAAAAGAGATCTGTTTATAATCCAAAACACACACAATGCTGAAACCAAAATAAAAATAACCATTGTCATGTGAAACTGAAATTTCAACACTAAATGCAATACTTAATTGTGTAGAAAAATGTAATGTTCACTGCGAGAAAATTATTACTATTACAGTTAAAGCAAAATGTCATTATTGCATTTTGAGTAAAATAAAAACTTTTGAGTAATTTTCAGTATTTCATCAGAATGAACGTTAACAATTATTCAGTAATTTCAGACATTTCAATCTTGTTTTACATTACCACGTAAATAAAACAGAAAAGAACATGAAAGCTCTAAAAAAGACATGAAACAGTTGCAAGGGACAATTAAAAACTCTTTATTTTAAATGACTATGTTTAGTCATCGGTTTTGAGAGCAAGATTTGAGACAGAAATCCAAAGCCATGTATCACGCTTGTGTTTGACTTGAGGAGAGACGTGTTTGCATCGGTTACATACATCGTCTCTTACAGTTTGAGAAGATCAATTTAGTCCAGCTTTATCTCAAACATTGCGCTCTAAACCATTACCTGCACTCAAATGTTTCATTTTCAGTTTAATAAGGAGATGAAGCTTTTTTTGTTGTTCCCAGCTGTCACATAACTGCAGAGTAATTTGAGAAGTATCATCCAGAAGCAAAACAGAAAGAAATTATTTTTCAACATTAGAATATTCAATGATAAAACTGAGTCAACAAGTATTTTTTAAATTGTTTTGTGTGGAATCAGCATATATTGAGACAATAGTAATGACCATGTAATCAAACATTTGCCTGGCTGTTACATACCATTTCTGCTTAGTAACATAGAAATTGAAGCCTGGCGGCGCCTTTGGGGGAAAAGACTGCATGGTTGCAGAGGAAGTTGCATAAATGAATAGCACCAGGACGGTTGGTTTTAACCTGCTTCGTTGGTCAAGGGGTCTTTCTTGGAATTTCGTATCGAATATCTTTTCGATCATTTACAGGCATTCCAACCGTTTCAGAAAGGAAAATACTTTTCTGTCGTATCTGCTCATGACCCAGTACAATTGTGTTTCGTAATTTTTCAAAACTTCACTAAATACTCTCAAGATTTACGTTACTATAAGTTATTAGTTTTATCAATTAAATCCATTGCTTGTAGTTAGACTAATTTTAGTGATCTAGATATAATTTAATATTACATTCTCATAAAATAAAGTTTTCGTAATTCTCAAGTACTATTTTCGGACGGAGCATTAGTTTCTTCGAAATCAAGTTTAGCTTTATATATACCTAGGCTAGATAAAATTATCCTAAATCCTTTTAGTATCCTGATTGCATTTCGTACAGGGATTGTTTCTGTTTACCTAAATAGAAGTATGAATTGGTTATTTTAAGGCATTTATTCCTCAATCTATACTTAATACTTGACTTTTTCTAATACTGTACGTAACGCAACGAACTTCTCTAAAGTTCTAATCCTGTTTTTTATAAATTAGATATTTATACATTATGCATGCACTATTTTTTACTGTAATTTATAATTCCTAACTTAGAATGCGTTAGATTGGTTCTTTTTTCAGCATTTGGTGGAAGTAAAATCCAGATGAGTCAATTCAGATTAAAGTTTTCTGCATTTCTCATTTAACGAGAGTTATTTTTGGTAATATTTTTAAAAGAAACAGATCGAAACAATGTTTAAAGTTAAGGGCAGTCGAATTAATTATAAAATCTTTCACAGGTTCTCACATTAGTGCTTAATAATTTTTAGCGTTCACTAATTTTATAAAAACTGTATAATATACGAGTTGAATATACCTGCTCGATAACAATAACATAATCACTTTTGTAAAAACGGAATTTAGTAATTTCAAATGGAAGCGATTAAGAATAGTCATCTTCCGTATGTGCGGTGCTGTTTAATATAGTCTCAGTTGTTACAATTGGCTAAAACGTCCTTTTACCTCCCGACTTTCATCATTATTCTCATTTTGTTTTCAACAAATCTAATAACGATTTTTCGCACACAAGACTCATGGTTTTAAAAAATAGAGAGACTAAATTATCACAGATCGAAAATAGTCTTTAAACTGAAACCTGAAATCTTTAACCAAATTCGTGGAAAGTAATTTTTACTATTATCTGCACAATGTATTTTCTTTCCCTTTAAAGATGAAATTATGATTAAGAAAGTACTTAGATATATTTTTTTAAACTAGAGATTTAATAACTAGTTCTATGGTATTAATTTAGTGTTTTACGAAAAACGGTTTTCTTCTTAACATATTTTTAAAGATTATGTAACTAGTTCGACTGTAAGTAAAGATAATCATCCAAAAAATAAGAAAGAATTATGAATTAAAAATCCATCATTCAAAACATCCAATTTTAAAATGACTAAATTTAGGTTCAAAGTATTTTGCAAATCTCAGTTATTGTTTCCCCGAACATTTCCCTCGATGCTCAATTAAAATGTTTTTAAATGTTTGCATTTTAAAATGTAGTTATTTTAATATTTTATGGTACAAACATAAGATGTCACGAGAAATATCAAGAACGAAAGGAAGTAAAATAGCTTATCACTGCTTATTACAAGGTATTTGATTTTCAGTTACAACTTGAAAGCAATATTTAACGTTATTCGACAATTTCAATTTTTCTTCCAAGAATAACTGAATTTCATATCCTTTTGAAGGTATCTCGGGAAATGCTGGTCTCGACACTTAACGGAAAAGGAAGCCAAGATAAATGTTTTAGATTTAGCCGTTTCAAAAATGCATCTGCAGATGGATGGGATCGTCTGTAAGAAAATTTAAATTTTCAGTAAGAATTTGCTGTTTTTAAAATATTGATTCGTTTGTGATGTTTTGTGAGTTCCGGAATATATTTACCCTCTCGCAGTTAACATGGCAAAGTATCTTATCAAGGAAAAAAATAAAACTTTAACATGAAGTTAATTAGCTGAACGTCTGATTTTTCCATTAGATTTTTTTTAGCTTGTCTTCAAACAAACACGAGCATTTGAACTATGAATAGTTCGTTTACACCCAACACAATAAAATTTGTTTTGTTTGATAAATGCTGAAATAACTCCTTTCAAGTGTAAGGCTACTATTAAATATCGTTTTCTTCTTTTATAACTAAATGCATATACTACGGATGTTTACGGAAGATGGCTAAAGTCAGGAACAACTAAATTTTTCTTTAGGATAATGCCAAAATGTGCTGCTTCCAGGTTCGAGGTTCTTTCTGCCCATCGGCTTCCCAGTCTTCAGGCAAATGAGAACTTTAATTTGAGTGAGGAACATGCGAGACCGAGATACCTAGTCGTTAACTGCATGAGGGTTTTAATAGCAATGTTTGTTTTGAACAGAACACTTTTATGTATCAACCGAACGTTATGCCGCACCAACCTCAGCTTTTGGATGGAGCTACTTTGTTGGACGCATTCTGATTCTGCTATGACCTATCATTAAAGACGGAAAGCTTGGAACATTTTAGACTGTTAACCTCTAGATGCTACTGGAGAGACCGCGACCATACATTTGACGATTGAACTATGACCTAGACTACTTCTTTTCTGTTTTATATTTTGATGTCTTCGAGAAGCGATAGCTTTGAATCGAGATGGCAGGTTTAGCTGAGCCGAAACTGTTCGTGAAAGAGGGGAACAGTAAACCCTATGACAAATCATCAGATAGCTACATCGAAATTCTAAATATAATGGCTTAATTTCCTATGACTTCTACTGATAGGTTAAAGGAATTTTCTTTCTTCAAAACTAATCTACTTTATCTACAAGATAATTTTTTATTACATGGCCAGGGCTTGAAATGCTCTAAAATTGTTGCATCAAAAAATGCTAAAATTTTGAGCGGTTTGTCAATTATTGACTACAAAAATCAGTAACAATGTGCGTATCTAAAGAATGCGTCAGCATTTGTGTACGATTTAAAAACGAAGCCTAATTCTAAAACTAATCGGAGTAAAGTTCTTTCAAAATTTCGATAGATGTTTCAAAGCAATACTAAAAGAAAAGCTACCTGAAAGATTCTAAGCAACAAAGAATTTTTCAAGCCCTGCTCTCACAAACCAACTACAGCATGATGAATTTATGTTCTGCAGTGATTATGGATATTATTAATTATAGGTTTAGTCTAAACTTTCTCAGGCAGTACTCTATTCTTCCCTAGCTTTCATCAGGCACTAGTCTCAAATACTCTACTCGTAGCCAACGTTCTTATAAATTTATTTATTCTTTTCCTATACAGCAACCATTTAACCACTCTCCTGCATAACAATATTAAAGCTAGATAAGAGCACTTGTGAAAAACTTGACCACAAACAAGACGTGGACAAGATAACGAAGTTTTGTGGCCGTATTACGCTTTCGCAAAGCTTTATAATGACACTGCAAGAGAGTGAAAGATCACGTATAAATACTTGTGCTTGTAGAGAATAATTTTAATGAGCGACAGGAAGGGTTCAATATTAGTTATAACACCTTCTGGATTGTGTTTGCAGATGAATATTCCTGTTACATTTCAAAAAGGTGTATTTGCATGAAATAAATTGTCAGTCCTCAAACTGGAGTTTTGTCGCGGAATGTTTAAGACCTCGTCTGTTAGCTAACTCCGTACCACTTTCAATGGAAATAAATTGGAAACAAACATTAGTGCTTACTTTGATATCTCTGAAGCAAATAACGAATTATAAGAAAATGAGCAAAACTAAAATATTAAACAAAAATATGTCACGTAAATAAACCACATTGTTTTTTTATTATCTCTCGCAAAAAACTCATTTTAGGCATTTGAAAGATATTTTACTACTGATGGTTTCATCATTATCGTTATTTATAACCTAAATGCCTATAGATTAGAAATACATATTAAAATAATGAGAGGTTATATGAATTTGTGTGTGAAATTGAATAACAAGACATTAATGTACTACATAACGGACTACCACAACAAAGGTTTCTTAATTCAGAATAATTTTTCGATGCCAATATAGCTTTAAAGAATCGTGTATAAATTTAGAATTCAAGCAATATTTTCGCTTTCTTTTGAGAAAAAAGAGAGTTTCTTTTTATGAAAGCACTAAAGTAACTATAAAAGGTTAAGATGATTTAATCAGCAAAAGGCACTCATAAAAGGGATCGATAGCTGCCCTTTAAAGCTTTAACCGAGCAGGCTTTCAGCATGGCTTTGAAAGGGCATGAATAGAACAAATTAATCTAAATAGCAGATAACATTTCTTAATCACAATGAAATATTAGCTGCTAAATGTAATACTAAGTTATTTGCTATTAACCAAAATATAATTTTTTTGTTTTGCTGATTGGCACTTAGAAAGAAACAAGTTGTGAATAACAGAAACATAAAATGTAATACAAAAAAGAGATTCAAACGAATTGGAATAAATAGAGAAAATTTTCATTGGAACCGAAGTCCAGAACTATTGATTTTTGTGGTTACGACACCTCTTTTTACATGAATAATTATCTGCAAACATTCTGTTTAGAATAGGAAATTTATCCAAGTGATCAAAATAAATTTTACTTCAGATTGCGAATGGAGTAATACGGCCACTAAATGTATGATTAAGCATTCATACACCTTTTACATAAATGGTGGAATGATAGCATTGCCTTTTCAATATGCTTTAGTTTCATAAAGCATTGAAGACAACACACTTCTTCGAAGAGACCCCCTAAAATGTCTCATATGAGAGCATTAAACCTCAATAGAAGCATAAATTAGCCACCAGGAAGTTGACAGCCATACTAAATTGTTTTCCGGAAATATGTTTTAAAAGTAGTCTTTTTGGGGTAAGATTTCAAATTTTTAAATGGCATCACATACAACTATTGTTTTTACCACGCAATTAAGACACTAGTTTTTAATTCTTTGATCTGCTTGAACAGCACTTTGGGAGGATGTCAAGCAGGTTTACTTGAGCTTTTCAAGAAAGAAAAAGGGGTAATTTTATGTTACACAAATTAATAATATTTATAAGCATAACTGAATTTAACGGAATAAAAATTTTAATTGAAAAATTTTTTAATGTAAAATTTATGATTTATCCTAAAGATACTTCAAAGTTTTAAAACATCATTGAATTTTGCTTGCTATTTCAATTAATATGCACCGTACTTATGAGGTTTTAATTTGCAATAGCGTTAATAACCATTACTGACTGTTCTAACTTTGTGTGTGACAAAAACTGTTACGAAATTGTTTTTGATACTCCGATTAAATATCATACAATTAGAAACCTTTCTTAATTAAAAAAATTAAACGAATAAGAAATAGTTTAAATTTAGCAAAAAATTAGTTGAAATGAAATTTATGGCACTACATTTTGACACCATATTAATGATCAATAATAAAAAAAGAACTCTAACTTTTGTTTTAGGAGAAAAAGTAAAATGAAGAACCCACTTGACATTAAGAGAATAGGAAGTAGGAAATCAGTTATTTAACAATACTAATTGGCTTTTTAGACTAATTGTTATTATTATCTGTAGGTGCAATGAGGGAATTTTAATCGGTTTATAATTTTCTTTTCGTTAAATTGCCTATTTCCTGGTGGCATCAAAAGTTCTGAAAATTGAAAAAGAGATTTTTAAAACGGTCGGATCTCTACCAACCAGAATCATTTTTCATCAGACGTATCAAAAAGGATTTTGAAGGGAGAAACTTTTGTGTGAGATTAGAGACATAAAAATGTGACAGTGGCTGAGATAGATGGCACATGAGCTCGAAAAATTCGAGCGCCTATGCGTAATACGAAGAAGAAATTTTAGGCGATCTCTCTTCCGTAAATCATATATATTTTTAAACAACAGCTCCTTGATTCACTTTGCTTGTAAATGAGTTACTTTGCTGACACTTTGCTTGGAATTCAACAGTCTTTCATTGCAGAAAAAAGTTGAATGAGTATTCACCTTTCGACTGGAGAAGTCTTTCATTGTTTCATGGCATGTTTGGAATTTGTTTAATTGTGCTACTAAGTTCTTAGTCCCATGTCGTAATGGATTTATAGCTCTGAACGAATTACTCGTTTTGAAGACACTCTTGAGGTTTACTGGTTCTATTTACAAAGTAGGTTACATCGTTGCGCTTGGTTTTCGGATTGATCAATTTTACGCAGCGAAACGACGGTCACAGTTCCTGAACTTTCCAAGGAATTTTTTTTCCTGACTCTCCAGGTTTTGCAGAATCAGTCATAACTGTCCATGATCTTCCTTGGTTACTGGAAGTCAATTACCAATATCTTTCCTGTGAAATTTTGAACCAATTACCACAACCTTTCTCCATTATTTGAAACCAATTGACACAACATATCCACTCACATGCAATTGCAAAACTGACTATGCTAAACAAAACATTAAGCTTAATCTTTCCAACCAGTTTTACTAACTCTTAACTTCCCCTCCATTTATCTGCTTAACCTTCATGTTCCGGAAGTACTTTCTTATTACTAAACTTTTCTCGACCATTTAAAATTACCTTCTCTCACCCCTCGAAAAAACTTTCAATTAAAAATTACTCGACCTAATAATTTACGCAGTATCAACTTGTTTTTTCTCAAATAAATTCAATTTTTAGAACGTTGCTAGTTTTTTTACAAAATTCTCAAAGTAAAATAATAGTACATCTTGATGATTGGGTCAATATTTTAATGTATTAACTTTCAATTTAACTAAATTTTCTTGACTCGATAATTTACCCACTACTTTTCACATAATTTTTTTTCGAAAAATCAGCAAAATTCATTTTACAAAAATAATTTAATTACATTCATGCACAACAATAACGTAATCTTTTCAATGCACTTTTTTATTTGAATATGCATCCAATTTGTCTCACAGTTTTATTTTTTACTCATATTTCTCGCTTATTTTACCATTTTACTCATTTTTCTCGTAGTTCCACACTACTCTTAGTGAGTTCATAGCAATTATACTTTAAAGTTATTCTAAGTTTTCGATGATTCTTTTGATTATCAAATGTCTTTCTTGTTTTTTTTTTTTTACCTTTTAAAACTAACTTCCCTAATTTTTTGTATAATTTTTGGCTACAAGGTTAGCCGAAGCAACATATGATAAATATTTTTTTACAATTACTAACTGTTGCATATATTCTTGATTTTTACTGCAAATTTTGGCTTTATTTTACGAATATCTGACTAAATGCGTTTTTTTTTTTTTGATTAGCCAAAACCATATCATCCAGGATTTTTTTAAACATCATTTTGAGCAAGCACATTCACATCAATCAGAGTTGCTCATTCTACATGCAGTTGTTAATTCATCGCAGAGAGGCTAGGATAAGTCATAGTAATTGGTTCAATTTTCTACTGTCTATTTTTTTCCCTAGACTTTTCCAGGTTTTTTTGATAAGCACTCAGACAATTGTCATTGATGGATAATGGATAAGGAATGAATAAAATTGCAGAACAAGATATTTGGAAGTTTAGCAAACTAAGAAGCCGGTATGTTATCGATGTTTTTGCACTCAATGATGAATATATGATCAAGTTCCAACTTTCGCTTCAGATATCCCCGATAGGTTGCATATAAATTCCAAGTATCCGTAAAGTTTTGCGTTTCATTGTTTCGATAAGCTGCCATCATACCGATTCTACCGGCTGGAAAAGGATGGAAGTAATAACATTAAGCAAAATCATAATGATGAGGGTTAAAATAAAAATAAGATTTTCTGTAAAAACATAAGGAAAATGCATAAGATTAAATTAACAAAAATCCACAATCTTTAAAATAAAACAACGGGAATAATGAAAAATGTGAGAAGTTTCATGAAGCTCGGGCTCAGTTGTATGGCGTGCTGAAGTCGCATGTTTTTGAAAAGCACAACTAAAAAGTTGGGTGAGTGATGCCTTAAGTTTATGTGTTCCTGTGGCGTTTAGCGCCCGGATCCGAACTGGGTTCCAACCCAGGATATTGCGTCTGTTAAGTCCACCACAAATCGTTGACTAAATGTGAAGATTTATAAAAAGATTTATCAAAACTTAACAAAACATATTTTTTCGATAACAACAAAAGTCTTACTAACAATAAAATAAACTTAAGTTTATAAATAGTAAACATTTATAAACTTAATGAAAAAGGAAAATGTATAAAAATAAATAATAAAATTATTTTTATGGAACTTAAGTTTAAAACATGTTCACTGATTGTGAATTTCGAATGAGTCTCAGTTTGGCTTGATTCGTGCTTTTTGATTATGATTGAAGTGGTTTGGCTAAAACCGCATTTGTCAAAATCCGAAAATCAAGCGCTCCCAGTGAAGATGCATCAACAACAAACAATGGACAACGTCTCAGTGATTAACCGATGACGTATTCCTCCATTCCTTCTGTACAAAAAATAATTGGCAAAAAAATTACGAAAAGAATCTGTTTCAGTAATAAAAAGCAGATACTTTTGGTGTAGTATATCCACAGCACAGCCAAGAAGCGAGTTCGTTGGCACGTAGGTCGCTCACTGTATCAATGTTGAATGAGTTAGTTCACCACTTTGATCAATCAAATCTTTGGGTAAAGATTTGCTCAGATGAAACCAATATGGTCTCTCTCTGAAATCTGGAAAGAAGTCAAGGAATATACAAGAAAACACAACCATGTCATTTCACAGTATAAGAACGTATAAAATATATTTGCAATCGAGCTTCGTTAACAGAACGCAGAGTGAATTTTTTTTGTCTCTGTACTTCAATTCTTAAGAAAGAAGGATTTTATGCTTCCTTCTTAAGAATATGTCAATGTCCTTAAGTTAACATATGCCCTTAAGTTGTGAATTTACCTGAAGAGCATATGTGTTGGACTTTTGTTGCGAAATTGCGCCTTCTTATATTTGCATTTGCATTATTCAATTGTAACTTTTTCTTCAACCTCATTCTCAATGTCTCGCGCTCATCATACGCGTACTTACAGTATTTCGCGTCATAGATTTGAAATATAACGGTAACCTTTAACAATCATGGAACATTATATCATGTTCTTCAGAAACTGCCTCTAGTGGCCTTAAAATTAATGCTCATGTGAATGGGATGTCACATACGTACGTGTAATATCACATACAAACTAAATGAAAGTAATTGATAATGCGATTTATTAGCACAGATTGAACATTATATCATGTTTTGTCACCAAGTGTGTTCATAGTAACGAAGCTCGAATGAGAGAGAAAGTCAAGCAAAAAGAAAAAAAAGAAAGAAAAACTTCTTTATTAATATAAAACCGAATATATTTGTTAATATTTTTTTTAAGGTAAAAGACTTGAGGTGAAGAGAGGCGAAAGAAAATTTTTACTTCTTCACGCCTTCCCTTCTTTCTCAAATACCTAACCCTATGCTTACTTTTTTTATAATAGTAATAATATCTCCTTTTTGGAAAGTATAGACACTTGAGGAAATATAGACACTTTTCTCCACCAGACCCCTACCTGTTGGCCGAGGCCTTAGGATTGCTTACGCACGGGGAGAGGTAGTGGGGTCTACGGATTTTACATGCACATATCCCCAAGTATACATGGTGGTCTTCAGTGGGTATCGAACGCGCGACCTTCCAGGTGGAAGTCCGACGTGCTAACCACTAGGCTACCACGGCCCAATACAGACACTTGGGGAAATATAGGCACTTGGGGAAATATAGACACTTGGGGAAATATAGGCACTTGGGGAAATATAGACAATTTGGAAACTTTAGGCAGAGTTCAGAAAATATAGGCATAATTCGGACAAACAAAATTTTCTGACTTGTCTCAACTTCTTCAGATGCTCTTGTGATTCCACCTGGACATTCAGTCTGATTCTTTGTCCGTACCGGATTAGCTTCGCTAATGTTTTTGATGAGTCACGTGACAAAATCCCATTTGATTCTTTAACCTGATATAAATTTGTCATGTGACCGACTTGAAAGCGATAGAGAAGCTAATCCAAAGAGTATGAGAATCAGGCTAATTATACTGCCTAACTCGCATATAAACCTTATAAAGGACATTTTTCTTATATTGGGACAATAGAGTTCTAACATTGTTTGAGCAGAACACATCAGCAAATCATTTACTTTAAAGTACACATTCCGGAAATAATTACCTTCTAATAGAGTTTATTCATGTGCTAAAAGCTAGAAAGTGGAAACAAAAAATAATGAAATAAAAAAAGTTGAATCGAATTCTTGATCAAGTTCCCAAAACAAGTGCAACAATTTTATGACACATTAATTCAAAATATTACAAGTTTTAAAACTGCAAACAAACACAAACACACACACCTGCACACATATATATGCACATTACACATACATATTTACAGGTATATGAGTATATATATATATATACATATATTTATTTATTTATTTATATACCTATATGTGGATGTGTATTACGTGTGAAAGAAGTTTCACTCTTCAAGCTATCCAATAAGAAAATGGCGATAAAACTACTTTCCAATTGAATCAGATTCGGTACAACTTTCTCTAAATAAAAACCTCTATATTTTATGATTATGAAACGAATAAAAAGTACATCTCAAGTTTGGAACGTGAAAATATTTCTCCATTCGAAGACGAATGTCCAAAAGCCCCGCGGAAATGGTCGCTAAGGCCGAAATGCAATTTAGCATTTTTTCGCTTCAAATTTTATTTAGAAATGCAAGCGTGTAGCTCTGAGGGGAAATAAAATTTGCTTTTGCAAACATTTTGAATATATTGAACATGTCTGATATATTTGTGACGCAAAGAAGTAATGTATTTATATCGGTAGGGAAAAACTTCGTTCGGAGATTTCGTTTTCCCGCTGAAAAGGTGGAACATGTCATAAATTTCGGTGTGGTCTTTGATTTTGGGTCCAAAAATAGACTGTTCGGGACGCGGAGCTTATCGGGAGTTAGAACGCTTGTTCGAACTTCATCAGTTCTATTTTTATGAAATGTTTGTTCTTTTATTATTCCTTTCATCTGATGTTATTCTTTTATTGCGTTTTGTTTATTTTCGTATTTTGAAAAAACGTAAATAAACAAAACTAAAGTGCATTAGAATCCCAATTTAGCTTATCTAGTTTTAACCTCAAGGAATTTAATAATGTCTCTCTCTTCTCCCTGCCAGCCGAAAAGAGAATTCGCAATAACAAACTAATCTGTTTTTATATTTCAAACAAACCTACTCATTTAGAATTGTGCATAAAATTATTTTCAGAACGAAATACAATTTTACGATGGTTCAATGAAATTTCTATAACAAAAAAATTTAAATTTTTGATAATTTTTTGTAAAAGATTAAAAAATACGTTAAGGATTTAAGGAGTCATACCCACTTTAATAGAAGTTGAAGTAATTTTATTAGTTTATCATTAAAAGAAAGAAACCCCTCTAAAATCAAGAAGCATGAAGACAATCATTTATGATTATAATTAACTTTTTTTCTTCTATTTTTCAGTTAACCAAAAGTTTGAAAATAGCAGAACGTTTCAGCCATTTAAGTTCCCGTACTGAAAAGGTTTTTACTTTGTATTTGTTTACCAGGATGCTTTCAATTATTCCCCCCCCCCTCCTTTTAAATTTCAGTGTCTTTTTAATTCCAATAACTCTTACGCTCGTATCCTTCCCCCCCTTTTTTTTTTCCAGGACTACCCCACTGCTCGGCTGGTAAGGTTTTACTCAATATGATCGTTTCTCAACCTGGGGCCGAGAACCCTTACTAGGATCGCGTTATAAAGGGGGGTTGTATTCTCACCAAACAAGTAAAAAAACATGTTATTTTATTAAACAAAGTACCTTAAACTGTAATTAAATGTTACAAAATTCAGTGTTGTACGAAGAAAATATTGCAGCAAAGAAGATTTTTTATGTATATTTATAGCTCTTAAGGGGGTCGCGCCATAACCAAAAGGTTGAAAAACGATGGGAACAGGACTTGATGAGCTCATTTTTAAATAGTAAAAAACTTATAGAAAATTAAGTTAAAAAACATCTAAATTGAATCAGGTAAGTCATTCTGATATAATTTCAAATTTTTTGAACATATTATTTTTATAACGTATTTTTATGAACGACGTCTGTTTTTTCACCCAAGGTATAGCTGGTTTAAAAATGGACTTCTGTAAACGCATTTTAATTTTCTAATATTATGCGAATGATATGCGTAGCTTGTACACGTTTTTAGTAAAATCTCAATAAGAATATTTTAATTACAGATATAAAACAATCTTATTTTAAATTGAAAATATCATAAAATTCCCGATTTTGCAATTTTTTTGGAAGTACTTTTACAAATCAGCTCGAAATTTAACTGATATTCTTTTAATTGTTAATGCGATTTGTTTAAATGCGTAAAATGTAGGAGAAAACAATTTATACATATCCCAATAAATAAATAAATGAAAATAAATATTACAGCACATTTTCAAAGTATGATTACATACAGATGCGAAAAAATATTTAGCGAAGTACAATGTTTCTTCACTAGAATGCCCAGAAGCTCAAAAAGAAGAAAAAAAAGCATTACAATGTCGAAAGAAGCAAATCCATTACCCTTAAGGTCATAATCTAAACCCTCCAAATAAGAAAAAGAGAAGTCTCAAAAATCTTCTTTCTCATTTGGATTTCTTTAAAACGTCAAATGGGAATAAATGCCTATAGGATGAACATATTTATAGACCATGAATCCAGATGGGAATGATTGACGCCTTATTCTTCTAGAGCGCCATTTTTTTCTCTGGTTTCTGATGCCACCAATTTTTTCGGAACTCAACTGTCAAAAAGAGAAACGAATAGCCAGGCCTTTATTGGATTTTCCGTATTTCTTTATGTGCAGAATTCCAGAGAAGCTAATATTTATGAATTTTGAAGAGAAAAAAGAAATCAACAAAATGTGCATTTATGGCGGTTTCCTTCAGAAACGAGTTATTGTTTCTATTATTCCGATACATTTTTATGCAGTTCATTCTTAATGTCTTCGAACTGCGCAGGATAAATGCCACTACCCAACTTTTGCAGGCATGGCAACAATTATTTATATCAATGGGGAGAAATCTAAATTCTTATTTTTTAATGTGGAATAGTTGAGTTAAAATTTATAAATATTCTCGCGTAAAAATATGTATCTGAAAACTGAAACATTTTATTATTCAACGGCGAGTTCGAATTTGGGATATATATCTAGGAATATATAACATTTGAAATTCCACATTAAACTATACTTAAAAACCTGTTTTCAGATAACGTTTATGCAAGAAGAGTTCTGTCAAAATATAAGGGTTATATAGTATTATGTTTCTGGAAAAGTTTTTTTTTTTTTTTTTTGTCACTGCTATTTTTTAAATTTTACAGTTTCGAGTTTTTAGAGCATGAAAGCGGTATGTAGTGTTTTTCAGAACGTTCTGTATTTTCACCTAATATTTGTTTGTAGTTTGCCTTAGATTTTAACTAGAAAAAATAACCAAAAATATTTTCCAGTTTAGAATGAAAATGAGATAGATGCAACTCAAAATTAAAAAATAGATTTTATGTACTGGTAAATAAATGTTTTTTATTAGCAAATAAATACCTTTGTTATCTTTTTCAGTAAAGAAGTCAGACAGCTTTCTTCAGGATATTTTTAAAAAAAATACTTTTTTTTTAACACCTTGAAAATATTTTAAAAAAATGATAAAAATTTTCTTACATGTAATCCTAGGAATTTTTCATTCTTTGTAGGAGAATGTCAGCTATTGTAGGACAGTAGGTAGTATCACATAAGAATATTACAAGCTTTGGTTGATAGTAGTTGCAACTGGCACACTGCTATAGCCCAGAAGAAATCCGTTTTTGCCATATGGGACTGATCGGTTTCTGTCATTATAAGTAACATTCCGTAATTTATCTTTTACGTTTTTTTTTCAATTGCAAGAATATAAATTTAGAGATACATATTTCGACAAAAAGTATAACAATGTATTTACTGTTTCATTATGCAAGTATACGGCGGATTATTATTATTTGTAGTACAAGCAATAAATATGCCTAGGTTTTACAATAAGCATACACTGTTTAAAAAAAACCTGAATTTTCAGAGTGTTTTTTGACTGATTTGAACGGAAAATTTCCGTAGTGCTTCAATACGTGGTTTTTATTTCCAAAAACGGAAATATCCCGTCCTGAAAATACGAGAGCGGAACTTTTCCGTTTTACGGTTGCTATATTTTCACAACCTGATTTGGATTAACGGAGAAAAAGAAATGGAACTTCTGTCGAATCTCGTTTAAATATTATCAGAAACGGAATATTTCCGGCAACTCTGCTGCTGTACTTTTCCGTTATTTTCAGGAGATTTTTGTTACAGTGTATGATAATTATGGCATCGGAGTTCCGGTTGTATCGGACTAAAAGTTACCAGTTTAAAATAATTTTTTGTTGGATAACGTTTTCTGTGAACGATTTAAACCTCAAAACCTCAGAAATCTTATGACTGAACTTCAATAGCAGGAACAGAGGAACAGACAGAGATTAAAATTCAACTTGAAAGATGAAAAGATCGAATCAAGGATTCAGCTGAAAGGAGACAGCTGAGGGAAGAAAATCTTATTCAAAATAGAAGGAAAGAAAACTAAATTTCGAACAAGAAGGACAAAAGTAAAAAACGTGATAGGCCTAAAAGAGAAGAAAAACCCTTGAAGCAAAATTTAGAAAATATTTGAATTTTTTTTCAAATAAGTGTGAGATAAAGATGAAGGAAGTTATTTTATTCTTTGCAAATAATTTGTTTTTTCTTCAAAAGATTGGATTCCAGTTATAAAGCCAAAGATTTGGTTTATGAAAATTAAATTTTGAGTTTAACAGTTTCATTAATACTGATTCTTGTTTTTCTGAGAATTTCCAAATAGTATGTCACTGATTGTCTCAAATGCTTTTCCCGTACATTTGATTCGCAAAGCAAATGATATTTCTTTCAATGCTTTTTTTGTAAAACCTTGCATACAATAAAAGTTGTTCGTAGAGGTAAAAGCTAGTTTTTTTTTTTTAAATACAACATTATGGCCAATACAGCCCTGTAGAGATTAGAAAAGTCAAAATGCGTAAGGGAAGAAACTCCAATAAAAGTACAATGAGCTTTTTAAGGTCTTATTAAAATGAGATGTTAAAGTTTTAGTAGAGACTACAGCATATTTTAACTGAACTAAAAGCATAGCTTATAGCCTTCGACAGTTTAACAGCCTTAAAAAGTATGCAGAAAGAAATGTATTCAATGTTTTTACAAAACTTACAATGCAAGCAATAATTATTTTTTGATTATTCTAAACGTAGAAACAGCTAAATTTTCAAGCTTTCTATCTATCGCACATCAAAACTATTTTGTTTTACATAATTTTGTCCATCGCTTGTTTTTTGTTCTGATGCTTAAGAATGGTTCAGTGGATTGAAAACTTTGCATATTTCCGAATATTCCGAAATAATATAAATGACGTTAAAATTGAGTTAATTTAATAAAATATCGCCTGTTTTTGTAGTTATACAATAGTTTTAAAGAATCTGTTAAAATTGGGTGCATACTTAAAGCCATTTAAAATGTAGTTTAAAAATGAAGATGCAAATATAATATTTTCGGTACTAATAAAATACAATGAAACCTCCTTTAAGGGACACCTCTAATTAAGGGACACTTTTTCGGGTCATAGTCCCTTTGAATAGGGACCGCAATGTATTTACCTCTGAATAAGGGACACTCTATTTAAGGGACATTCACAGAGAAAAATTTCCAAAATTCCAGTAATATAGATAGAAATATTTACTGGAGGCTGAATTTTTTTTTTCTAAAAATAACTTCTGAAAGTTGGTATGAGTCCTGGAAGCATAAACAAAGAAACAAGTGTATTTTAAAGCGCTTGCCAAAACCTACTTGTAAAACCTAGTTGTTCCCTCTTTTGTACTATGGAATACATGTGTGCTCAGCCTTGACAGACAGTACCCGGCTATCAACAAGTGTCTTATACAAGAATTGGAGAAAGTACACTAAGTACACTAAAAGTATACTGTGTTGCCCAAATTACGTACTTTAAAACAAATCCATCTCATAGATTACTCCAAATACATTTCTGTAAGCTACAGAGCTTTGCTAATACGACATTTATGCTAAAATTTTACTTTTTAATGAAAAAATTGCTTATTATTAAAAAGTTGAACCAAGTCAATACACTATACGCGTATGCATCCATTTATGAACCTCCGAAGAAGGGACACCTCTATTTAAGGGACAAAATTTCCAGTCCTCTTACTGTCCCTTGTTGAGGGGTTTTGCTGTATTTGTCTTTTAAGTAGTTGAAAATTTTTTTTGACACAAGCTCTCAAAAAGTATTACATTTTTTACACAAGCCGAATTATCACAAAGAATTGAAAAGAAAGGAAAGAAATAGAAACGACTCATTTACGAAAATATTGTCTGATTTGTAAAACAACTTTTTTCAATCTTAACAGTAAAATTACTGTGTAAATTTTGAACACTGTCCATGAATACACAGAATAAGAAGCTTTGAAAATTTAAAGATGAAGAGCATTTGTTGAAAATGAGTCGATTTTCCTTTCTGAAATTAATTACTCTTCAAGTGCTAAAATTTTAATTTCCTTTTTCTATATTGCTGCTTCGTATTTTCAAGCTTTGAATTTTACACTTTTTTTTGAGTTAATGCTTAGTAATAAGTATAAATTTACTAAGAACTATAACAGTATTAAAATAAAATAAGTAAACTTTCGTTTTATAATTTTAGAGAAAGATTTTATATTTTATGAAATGCGGAAAACAATGCGAGGCATTCGTCAACACATTTTTCATATACCGTAGAATTAACTTGTGACATTGCTATTCCTTGAGTTGAAACCGCAAGGAACGCAATTTCTCGAATTATGATTTATTTTAAAAAGAAAAAATACTTAAAGTTATTAATTTCTGTATTTTTTAGAATGCAAGAATAGAAAAAAAGGACGGGGATAAGATGTAATTATTGGAGACATTAGAAGGAAAACTTGCTGGTTTCAGAAAAGGACTTAGTTTATGATGTAAAATATATTCTTAAAAATTCGGTTCAAAAACATGTTCTGCATATCGCTTATAGAAATGAAGTGTCATATCTGCAAAAATCGTTTTTTTTGGATTTTATATCAAAATGTTCAGATTTTTGAGCTCTTTATACTGAGAATACTGCTGTGAGAAAATGTTCAAGAATTAAGGCTAGAGGCCAACTTTACTTTTTGGTGGAATACTGTAATAACTACTTTTTAGCCTACTTTCCCGTAAAAGTAAAAAAAAATAATAATAAAGCATGAAAGAAGGCTTAATGTATCGTGAAAATATCGTTAAAAATCAAGAAAAGTCAAAAATAAGTGAAGTAATTAAATAAAGATTGAAAAATAAAAAATTTGAAAGTAGGGTATTGAGATGGGGAAAAAGTGTGTCTGTCGGTCTGTCGGTCTGTCTGTCTGTCTGTCTGTCGGTCTGTCGGTCTGTCTGTCTGTCGGTCTGTCTGTCTGTCGGTCTGTCTGTCGGTCTGTCCCCCCCCCTAATAACTTTTGAACGAATTGTCCGATTGGAAAAATTCTTTTTGCATTCGAAAGATCTCGGCGAGGACATCTCTTTTCTATATTTTACTTCTTGATTTGAACATTTTTTTGTTCAATTTTGAACAGTTCAAAAAAATTTAACATTAGCGCCTATGGGCGAAAATGAGGCAAATTATGTAAACTCTGGGTACAAGATCCATGTTCCAATGAACAAGCTTACTGGAAGAATCTCTTGGCGTGAAATATCAATTTGAACATTTTTTGTTCATTTTTGAACAGTTCAAAAAATTAACATAGCGCTTACGGGGAAATTTCAACCCTATATAAATCCTGAGCTAACGGACCGATTTGCTTGGAACAAACTTTATCGGAAAGCTCTTATAACGTAGAACATGTAGAAATAGAAAGTTTATCCAGAACTTACGAACCTATTTTGCTATGAAATTTTTTGATCGGGATTTTCAAGGATATTTCTCAGTGACTCAATGAGTGAAATAATGAATGAATGAATAAATGAAAGAGTGAAAGAATAAATCAATGAATAAATGAATGAATAAATTATTGAATAAATGAAAATATAAATAAATGAGTGAATGCGTAAATGAATGAATAAACACTTGAATGAGGTAACGAATGAATGAATAAATGCATGGCTGAATAAATGAAAGAATGAATGAGTGAGTGAATGAATATGTATTATCCGTTGAAAAAGGTATATTTTCAGTAATTAGAACTAAAGATAAATAAGAAAGAGAGAGAAAGAGATAGCTAGATTATAAATTTGAATTTGGTGTATACGGGAAAGTAGGCTCGTATAGTTCTAGACGGAACTTCTTGTTATAGTTATTTTTAATTTTTTTGACATCATTAGCATCCATTATGTGAGAGAAAACTAGAACAATAACTATTTTCTGAACAAAATCGATTAAAATAATCGTCGAAACAAATAAGGCAATTAAATAAAACAAATTGTAAAACGTTCAAACGCCTCTCTTGAAAAATGTCTATTTTGTAGATATGACACTGTTCATTTCTATAAGCGAGATGTTGAAGTCACTATCCGGGACTTGACTCTACTGTAGCTTATAAATTTCAGGTTTAGCATCTTTATTAGTAAATTAATATCATAATCTTAGAAACATGCAAATTTAAATTTCAGGTTTATGAAAAAAGGATACTTAACAACGTTTTTAATAAAATATGTTTATGCGAGATTCAATGAGTTTAAAATTGTTTTCAGTGCTGATATTTTTGCAGTGATAGTTCTATGACGTTATCATTTTGTTTAATGCTCATGGAAAATAACTATTTTTGTTTCAATTTAGGGAAGCACCCGATAAGTAAATTGGCCGATTACCGATTAATCGGGAGCCAATTAATTATAAAGATAGTTATTTTAAATACTACCATTTCTCTACTACCATTCTTTTTGTTTACAATTTTGAAATGGGAAAAATTAGCTGACAGTTACTTTTTGTGAGTAATGGTTAATTTCCCCCCATTTTTATAGTCATAAAGTAATATTTTCAGATTCTGTTCCAGATCTGTGAACCATTTTTTTTATTGAATGCTAATAAAACCACATTCTTTTAATTAGGCCTGAATGAGCGTAAGTACATTTAGATAGCAGTTTTACTTTAGTAGCACTTTTTATGATTAGAAGCCGCTTTATCCAGAATTTTTATTCTTTACAATATCTGCAAAGAAACCTTAAGCACTGTGCTAAATCTACAATATGGAGGAAAGTATTGATGCACAAGGAACGTTACAATATAGTATACATTTTTACATAAACTAGAAAAAAAAAGAAATCATTACACATTAATTCTTGTGAATGAAATTAGAAGCGTGTACACATACTTTTCAAACAGTCAAAAAATATTTAATAATAATACATTTTTTGTTGAATTAAAAAGTAAAATTATAAAAATAAATTGTAAAATGTGTTTTGAAATTAATGTATAAGCAGTAAAAAAAAAAAAAAAAAGAAATTGCTTGCATTGGAGTATTTGCTCCAAAACTATTATGGGAAGGGGGATAGACATACATGCATATCCTCATCTCATAATCCCTCACTCTTTTTTCAATATCAAGGAATACATTTTTAAAAATGAATGCATGAATTAAAAAAAAATGTTTTATTATTATTATAATGCATTTTATTTATTTGATTTACTTTTGTTTTTAGATGCATTTTTACGATGTTTTTTTCGCCCCTATTTTTTCTCTTTATTTTCGTCTTTTTTCTTTTTGGAAAAGTAGGCAAATTTAAATGGGCGACAGCTGATTTTAAGTATTTTCTTTCTAAAAAATTATGTGTTAAACAACCTTCACGATGATACTTTGTGACCTTTAAATATAGGGAGTACTTATGAATATTGTTTCGACCTGTTGTAATTAGAGACGGAACAAAGCTTCTGCATGAACGAATAAAAAGCTGTGATTCGGTCGATTTGGATTGTAACAATTTATGTTGCAAATATTCTTTTTACAGAATAAAGTCTTTTAAGTTATGTATAATGGTACCTTATAATAAAACCTAGTAGAAATTTTTATTTAATTAAAAAGTATGTGCGTACATGGTGTGTTTATAATGGTTTGTATTCCCTTCAAACCACAAACCATTCTTCCGCACCTGGGTAACATGGGGGAAATGTTTTTCACTGCAGCTGCAGTTCAAAACTTGTGGCTGTTTGTCATAATTTGCGCCCTAGAACTTTTTTTGACAAAGAAGTGCTTACTTTGTATCTTTCTTTTGGTTCTGCAAAAAGAGCTCTGTGCCCAATATACATATTTTATGATAAAGTAGAATTAGGAGTAGCTCCCAATTTATTTTTGAAGAGAAAACTAGAACTACTTGCTAACTTTATCCCCCACCCCCGAAGGGCAGGCAACAAAAAATAAGGCAAAAAAAAAAAAAACTCTTTTGCGGACGCCTCTCGGTTATGGGCATCGATCTCGATATTTTTGTCCCGCTGGTGTCCCCTATAAATTTTTTTTACTACATTTTATATGAACCACCCTAGGAGTAATGATTCTAGCCTACTTTTTAAGAAAAAGATATATACATATATATATATATATATATATATATAAATTTTAATAGTTAATAATATAAAAAATAAATTAAACAAAAAAAAAGCATAATATAATTTTTAAAAATTATTCGTAGCACGGAGCGGAGCGGAAAAATTTGAGTTCTTCAAAATTTGGTGACCGTTTTCGAATTTTCTTTCGCGTTGACACTACCGCAAACGCATCATTACGTAAAGTTAGCAAGTAGTCTGTGCAGTACAACAAATTGCTAGGCATGACAACAGGCAGTACTAGCGCACGTCAGCCTATGAAACGAATGTCTCGTCGCGGCGATAGCATCGGTGTTCATTTAACCCGCTCGGTGGCACTGGTGGCTCTAGTATACAGCTGTTTTTTTTACTAACTCCGTCGCGCGTATATTTCCGTAATTTCGTGACGCGTTAAAACAACGGCAAGCGCATCATGTACAGGCCCTTAGCATTTTTGAAAATTAAAACCCAAGAGAGAGTTAAGTATTAAAGTAATTCTTAATGTATTATGTCTGCGAAAAACTAAATAAAACGACAGTCCGTTGTTCTAGAACAGAATAATGGGCATTTTTTTTAATTCGGGGAGTAGAAAAAAAGCTAATTGTTCAACATATGTAACTGAATTAATTTTCTCATGCCGACTTCAGCTTGAGTAAAAAATCGGGTCGCGACTCAAAAAAGGTTGGGAACCACTGGTATAGATGATTTAAGCTAATGCTACTTTTAATCAGGTAAAAAACGTGGAATTTTTATGCATACACAGATTACATTCGATGCTGGAGAAGCATTACATTAATTGAGAAGGCTAGGCAAGTTTATTTGAGGCGGAAAGCAGGGACATTGGTGCTCTGTGGGGGTCAATCCGAAGGCTGTTCTTTTCTGCGACCTTCACCTTATTCCCGATCGATCCCTCATCGAAATGCCCCGCTGCCGGCATCAAAACAAAGCTGTCTGCGCATGCTCGGGACCCTCTTGCGTTGCAGTTTCCATGGAGATGGCGCCGATGATGCAACCTGCTGCTTCGGCCCATCTCGGAGGAGATGAGGACAGAATAGATGAAGCTTGTGGAGACTGTTCGCTAGTGATACCATATTAAACGAGTCTTGACTCGATTCTTGGACATGACATAACTTATGTTACAGCATAAACAATATTGCTTCATCAAGATGAGTTTCTGAGGCGTCTTTGCAGTAGACTACATCGAAGCGTGATAGTTCAGGTACACTCAATACTGTAACATAAGGTAGCCGAAATAGCTTGAAGAAGACTCATAAAAATTAAGACAATGATTCAATCAATCAATACTAAAATATTCTACAATACGGATTATTGAGGATGAGGGGTATGTAATTTATGCAGAATTGTTTTCAAAAGTGATGTTCTAAGTGTATCCTCTTTCTGATGTTCGAGGATCTTCCCTAAAATAGCAGAGCACAGAAGCCTGATAGCCATGGTTCTTGACAATAACTCTGGCTTGAATTTTCTACAAAAGTCAACTTTTTCTTAGTACAGTCATGTCAATTTTATTCCATTCCTTTTGGACCGTTTTCCAAAGTCTGTTCAGTGCCTTTGGATCTGTTTTCCTAAGGCTCGTTTTAATAAATCAAAACAAAAAAAGTTCATTGGTGAACCGTCAGGTTATTTTACAGAGATTTTATCAAATGGGATCCATTTTATTTTTGTTTCTGTTTCTTTGTTAAATAAGCGACAGTGACTTAGATGTGTGGCTAGGTGCTTTGTCCATATGAAGCTCGACTTTATCAATGTTCTTTCCATATGAGGATGGAACTTATTCTTCAAAAATTGGTTTTAAAACAGTCTACTGATAGTAGTGTGAACTAATTTTGGCTTTGAGACTTTCTTATTTTTAATTTGTCGTTGAAACACAATCCTGCAACTATCAGGAATTCCTTTTGAAACTTTTCTGCACACTGACGCAGCCATTTCGTACGGTCATCCCTGTCAGTTGAGTAATAGAAAATAGATCTTCTGTTACTATAGTCACTTAAATATACCCTAGCCTCGACTGTTACCACAAATTTCCATTTTTCAGCAGCTACGCCATTTCTCAAATAATTTTTTACAATATTTTTCTTTCATTATTATGTTTTGGTAAAAGCAGATGAAATTTAGGTTTATACATCTTTTTAAACTTTAAATCTTTATGAACGGTTTTACGTACAGTGCCGGAATACATACCTAGTTTCGATGCAATGATTATTTGGGACGGTAAATTTTCTTTTAGAATCAAAGACTTCACTTTCTTGATAGTTCCCTGCTTTCGAACAGTCTTAGGAAGAAGTTTCTCGGTCATGTTTTTGAAATGCAATAACCGATATTTTTACACCGATTTATAATTCGTTGATATTAATATTTCTTCTCGGAAAGCCAAGTTTAGTAACCTTCGAGCCATCTATCAATTTCAGAAGCCATTTTCAAAACAAACCTTTTATTTTAGATTTCAATCAAAAGAAAACATTGACAAAAGATTATTCTGAAGTTGACAAAGTTTTATCTCAAAATGCAAACGAGAAGAAAAATTACAAAATTGTTTCCAAAATTGTTCCAAGTGAACGACCTTCTGTAGGCATCTTCAGAAAACTGATTTAAATATTTCGGGGCCAAACGTCCCACTTTTCTATCAATTTTTGAAATTGTTTTTATTTCAAATACTCTTTGAAACCCCTCTGCAAGTCGCATCAAAAGATGGGCCTATATGTAAAATAGGGTATTTGATATTTATTGCATCAGTTTTAAAGTATGAGCAGTTTTCTTTAAAATAACACTTATAAGCTTTACCACGTGCATTTTCTTCTACCAAAGAATAAATCAAATAAATGCAAAAATGCATTAAATTGTTTTTAGCTTAGGATGGGTTTGAAAAGGGCTCATTAAATAATGTAAAATTTAATGAGACTTCATGGTATGCATTTTTACTATTTTTAAAATTTTGAAATAATTTAGATTTCATGGAAGCTTTTCAGCGGTACAAAATATGATTAAGACAAGGGAAAATAGCCTCCATTACATACTAAAACGAGACTTTACACTCTTTAAACTTATATTTCAAAAATTGTGTTTGCTGTCTACTTTTTTGGTCCTTTCATCTGAGAGAACATTTAGCTACAAAACGTTTTAACGCATACTCGGGCCAGTTTTAGACCAGCTGCACTAAGGGCTATCAATTCACCTAGCGGTCTTTATGACATGCTTTTTTAAACATCAATAAATACTCTATAATAGTTAAAAAATCAATTGTTTGACTTATCTTCGCATAAAAAGCTGAGGTCCCTATCATTTAAAGGATATTTCAGAGTTTTTTTTCCTTGAAATTATTGTTTATTTTAAATACTTTTCCATTCAAAGGTTACAGGCAGAAAAAAAAATGTTTGTGCTTCACAAATGACTATTTTCCAGTTAATTAATTGCGATTGAATCCATGCGCTTTGTGCTTTGTATTCTTGATTCATAGTTGTTTAACTTAATCGATATTGATTTTTGAGCCTGGTTAATGCGACTACCTGCTTATAAGCGGGGACCTTTTTTTAGCCCTTTTAACTGTCAAAGATTCTTAAAATAATATAAATATATAAATGTCATTTATTTTAGCTTGGATAAGAAATATATTAAAAATTGTGAAAACGAAACCTCAGGGAATATATATCAGAGAATACTGAATATATATTCAGTATATATACATATATATATATATATACTGAATAATAAAAACTAAATTAAAAAAAATCTTTTTTTAAACATAATTTAAATAAATTGCTTGTATGCCAGCATATACAAAATTAGGTTAGATACAATGCCTTCTGCAAAATATTAAATACATATTTTTTTGGTTCACTACAATATTACAACTAAGATTATTCAAGTTTTCGTAGTTAAAAAAGAAAGAAAACTAAAAATATAATAACCCCCCCCCCCCCCCGAGATATATATTTGAAATGTTTATAATAAATGATACGGAAAAAGCAGAAGCGAGAGGATCAACTGGCTCTCGCGGATTTTTGAGCGTTTTGCGCCAAACGCTGCTGTCCTTTAGTTAAGGTCAAAGATAATTGCTCGAAAGGGGTACAGTTAACTTTATTTGAAAGAGAAAAATAATCAGTTCTTTTAGAAATTCTGACTGTGTGCATGGATGTTCAAGAACTGGGTTTACTATACTTTAATATAATCGATGCATTATATATTTATCTTTCATCAAAAATAAAAAATACATTTTTCTTCATTTCTTGCTATACATGAAGCTGAATTGCATCATCTCAAGGCCTTTGCAAAAGTTGTTACAGGAAAAGTAATTAAGTACTGTAATAAGTTTCATTAAAAATTGATTTATACATATATTTTAAATCTTGTGCATCTACCCTCACGGAGAAGATCATATGTTTCTTCTACTCTTCTCAATAGCTGCATATTTTACTACAAGACTTCATAATACTTGTTCCAATAAAGGCTGCTACAGTGAAACGAAACTAAATAGTGTGGAATGGGCCAAATGAAAAGGGCAATATTTTTATATTTCGAATAATTTACTGATATATTTGTCTTCATGCTTACCTATCTATCTTCAGTGCAAATGATAGAAGTTCATTATTTCCCTGTTCTCAATTATTATACCGATGCTTCTGCATCACCTCAAGGCGATTGTTTCGGTGAAAGCTCTTGCAGCAAAACGTAATTAGGCACCATTATGAGCGCCATTAAAGGAGTCGAATGCTCCGAAAACCCCCCGAGGAGGATGATCACATAAAGCTTGTTAGCGTATCATTGTAGCGAAATAATATTTTAAGCATTTCCAATTACCTCATTAGGTACGTGTTACTTGTATTTCGTTGTTGGTGTAATTTTACCACAGTTAATGCGAGGAAAACATTTGCTAGCGTGGTTTTACTTATTATAGTCCATTTCCGGTAAAGCAAATCAAACTGTAGCTGCTCAATAAGTTGACAGCGTAATGTATATTATTTAATGTATCATTATAAGTAAGTATCCCTGCAGGACTTGTTCTCACAAAATCATTCAGTGCTTAGGTCAAATTATTGACAATCTTTATCTTATATAAAATGTACATGTTTTATCCACACATAAGCTACTTATACTACCGATTAATTAACAACGATCTTGAATTGAACTATGAATAAATATTACCACAAGGTTGTGATAAAAGACGTTTTTGAATTTGCATTACAGACACGATCCTTATAACTCATTCAGAACGCATATATGTATAATCTATATAAACAAAAACAGTAGTTTTTGAGTCGTGTGTGTATGTGTGTGCGTCACATCTTCACGAGATGAAAAGGCACAGAAGTATGAAATTTTGGATATAGGTACCTTGGGTCAGGTAGTCGTGCCCCTCGAAGCGGTTTTCCCAAAATTTGAAAATTTGATTTTGTTCTTTTTTATTCCAATTTTAAGAAAAACTTATAATTTTGAGATTATCTCATCGAAAAAGCATGACAACTGTTAGACTTTTGCAGCATATTAATGCCCGTAAAAACTGCATAAGAATGACGTCCGTCTGAAGTTTGTAGAGCAAATAGAATAAGCGCAATATTCATTATTATTAGTTTTTAGCCTACTTTCCCGTAAAAGTAAAAATAATAAGAATAAAGCATGAAAGAAGGCTTAATGTATCGAGAAAATATCGTTAAAAATAAAGAAAAGTCAAGAAAAAGTGAAGTAATTAAATAAAGATTGAAAAATAAAAAATTTGAAAGTAGGGTTTTGAGATGGGGAAAATATGTGCCGATCGGTCCTCTGTCTGTCTGTCTGTCTGTCCTCCCTAATAACTTTTGAACGAATTGTCCGATTCGAAAAATTATTTTTGCATTCGAAAGATCTCGGCGAGAGCATCTCATTTTCATATCATTTACTTTTCTCATAACTTATCTCATTTCCCTTTTGATTTGAACAATTTTTTGTTCAATTTTGAACAGTTCAAAAAATTTTAACATTAGCGCCTATGGGCGAAAATGAAGCAAATGATGTAAACTCTAGGTGCAAGATCCAAGTTCCAATGAACAAGCTTACTGGAGGAAGCTTTTGGCGTGAAATATTAATTTGAACAGTTTTTGTTCATTTTTGAACAGTTCAAAAAATTAACATAGCGCTTACGGGGAAATTTCAATACTATATAAATCCTGATCTAACAGACCGATTTGCTTGGAACAAACTTTATCGGAAAGTTCTTATAACGTAGAACATGAACAAATAGAAAGTTCATCCAGAGCTAACGAGCCTATTTTCCTATGAAATATTTTTATCGGGATTTTTAAGGATATTTCTCAATGAATAAATGAAGGAGTGAAAGAATGGATAAATGACAGAGTGAAAGAATAAATCAATGAATAAATGAATGAGGAAAAGAATGAATAAATGAGTGAATAAATGAGAAAATAAATAAATGTGTGAATAAATACATGAATGAGTATATGAATGAATAAACACACGAATGAGTAAACGAATGAATGAATAAATGAATGGCTGAATAAATGAAAGAATGAATGACTGATTGAATGAATATGTATTATCCGTTGAAAAGGTATATTTGAAAAAATTAAGAACTAAAGCTAAAGGAGAAAGAGAGAGAAAGAGATAGCTAGGTTATAAATTTGAATTTGGTGTATATGGGAAAGTAGGCTCGTATAGTTCTAGACGGAACTTCTTGTTGAATTTTAAAACGAGGCTTGCCTCTGAATTTATCAAATCAATTTATGTATTTTTGTCAAAATAAAGAGACATTTTGTCACCAGAGGGTGACAATTCCTGATAATGTAAAATTAATGAAAGTTCAACAGGATTTATATGGGATTGAAATTTTCCCGTAGGCGCTAATGTTATTGGTTATTATTATTATTAGTGTTTTTAACTGCTCAAAATGAACAAAAAATGTTCAAATCAAACAATATTTTACACCAAAAGCTCCTTTTAATACGCTTGTTCATAGGAATTTGGTTCTTATGCCCAGAGTTTACATGATTTGATTCATTTTTGCCCATAGACTCTAATGTTAAGATTTTTTGATATGTTCAAAGTTGAACGAAAAATTGTTCAAATCAAAAAGTAAAATACGGAAATAACATCTTTCAAATGCGAAAAAAAAAAATCAAACCGGAAAATTTCTTCAAAAGGGGGGTGGGGTGGGGGGGGGGGGTGGCAGACCAACCGACAAACATAAATTTTCCCCATCTCAAAACTATTTTCAAGTTTTTTATTTTTCAATATTAATTTAATTACTTAACTGATTTTTGACTTTTTCCTATTTTTACGTTACATAAAAACTTTCTTTCAATGTTTTTTTTTTACTTTTACGGGAAAGTAGGCTAAACTTTAAATCTGGAAACCATTTAAATTACAAGTCACATGGTACATGTGTACATCACTAATTGTATTTCTTTCCGTTTCTAGTTCTATATGTATTTTTAATCTCAGATTAACTCAAGTATATTTTGTACATTGCAATGTTGTATCGTATTAATTTTACCTTATTTTATTTGAAGATCTTTTGTGTAAAACGCGTGAGAGATTTTAGAGTTTCCATTGACCATTAAGAAGAGTTGAAATATTTTCAATAAACATTAGGGGCACATATCTTATGGTCCGTTTATGCACCAGTGTTTCTCTCCTTCTGCTCTCATAAAAATAAATTAGATTTTCTCTTATGACGACTAAAACTAGTTTTCACTAAATCGTGTTAATATCCCTGTCTTGATATACCTTTTCCTGTTCCCTTCATTCAAAAAGCACAAAACATTGAAGTTCCCAATCTATAATGGTTAAGCGTATATAATATTAAGAATAATATCTCAAATCAAAAGATACTTGAGAAGTTACCCAACAACCAGCATTTACAATAGGTAAATTTATGAAAAAATGTTATGCTGCGAAGTTTTTAATGGAAATGCGTGAAAAACTTTAGTACTTTATTATTCATTCTTGGTAAACATCCGTAATCAATCATTATAAAATGTATTTACAATTGAAGCCACACAACCCAAAATTTTAAGAAATTTTGCACCAAATTGTTAATGCTACAGCAAAACGTACCTATTAGACACTAAGCATCGAGAAACATTAAGCCATATTTTCAGTTCCAAGCATTTAATCCTTCCACACCAAGATTCTTCGTTGAACGAAGTATCCGTCTTTTTTTTTCCTGTCACACATTTCCTTGTTTCATAAGTGGAACTGATGATCTCCCCATCGATCTCAGACAGAAAAGATCTGTTCATTCTCAGAGACTACCACCGTGCTATATTCCATGTTCTCCGGCAATTTCATCAGCGCGTAACAAATGGCGCGTCAGTTACTGTGTGTCTTTTCTTCCTCACGCAATTCTTTCGACGTCATGTCTACCTTCGAGGCCAAAGAGGGAATCACATCAGTCGAAAAGTTGTTGTAGAACGAGTGTTTAGAAGAAAGATAGTCGATTCTGTTTATTGATCAGGTAATTTTCCTTATTGTTCCCTATATCTGCCTTACTTGTTTCAAGACGCAATTTGCTATTGGCTTCTTGCTATTCTTTAAGGAAGAACTATTTTTTTTCCCACTCGCTGTCTGTTTTTCTCTGAAAACACGTTCTCACAGTTTCATTTGTTTAATTGTTCATTCGAATGCAAGAACTGATCCTGACCTAACTGTTATTTGTAGGAGAGTAAAATTCTATTAAGAGGAAAAAGCCGCTTTGCATTAATTGAAAAACTATGAAAAATTGCATTAGTTGAGCATATTTTAGGTAAAAAACGCAATTAAAATTAGGGATGACTAAGGATTACTTAGTGTGACGTAATTTATCACAGCGATAACTGAAATCGGTCTTTAGAATTGGTGACCAATCAATAGCATTTTATTTAATTTAAATTAACGTCATAAAAATAAAAACATAATTTGTTTTTCGTTAGTTAAAAGGGAACATTCTCCACAAGTGAAAGTGTTGATAATAAACTCCGCTATCACCAGATTTATTTCAGTAGTTTTGGTTTTTTTTATAACTTACTCCATTAGTGGAAGTGTTGATAGTAAACTCGGTTGTCACCAGATTCATTTCAGTATTTTTTTTTTTTTAATAAATAACTCCACAAGTGAAAGTGTTAATACTAAAATTGGTTATCACGAGATTCATTTTAGTATTTTTTTTTTGTAACTTAAGCTGTAAGCGTAATCAATAAATTACGGTTGTCTGGTGAAAGTCACTATTAATTACGCAATAATAATATAAATATTAATAATAACAAACTATCATTCAATATGAGGGCGTGGTTATTACGTTGTGTAGAACCAATGACATGCGGGGAAATGATCATTGTTGTAGTACGTCGTTGTTGCGCTTGGTTTGAATGCCCTGTTAAGGTGCTTTCACACCAAAGGCGAGAAAGACAAAAACTTGTATTTTCTGATCTGCGCCAGCGCAGATGAGAAAAGATAAGTTTTTTTGTCTTTGTCTTTTGTCTTTGAAAACATGCCTTGTGCTTGCGCAGATGAGAAAAGACAAGATTTTTTTGTCTTTGTCACCTTTGGTGTGAAAGCACCCGAAGGGTGCTTTTACACCAAAGGTGACGGAGGCATTTTGTCTCCGTCATAACATACTGTTGCTATGGTTATCAAACTAACAGCCATGCCTTCGATAACTCAGTTAACCAATCACTGTCGGCTGGGGGATCGGCTGGGGTAAAGTCCCTTTAATGACGCAATAAAAAATGTTAACCAGTCAACACGAGGGCATGGTTATAAAATTATGTAGAACCAATGACATTTATACAATACAAAGAAATAAATTTTAAAGACATTTTGGTTTATCAGGATATGAAAGCGAAGAAGAAAATAAGAATTTCAAAAATTTTACAATACATAAGATTCAATAATAAATTATATACAAGCGCCCCTACTAACTACAAGACTGGACAAGAAAACAAAAGAAGTTTTCCGCATTTGAAACTCGATAAATTTATACAAACATTTCATCACCCTTTGTTAAAACATTTAAATCAAATAACTCTACGTAAGCAGTGAGAATAGCTGTTAATTTGATTAAAGGTATGAATAACACAAATAAATACACACGAAAATAAATAACGTTAGACGGCTCTTTCATAAAAGCAGATCTCAATTGGAAAAATTACCTCTGTTTGTTTTCATAGTTTGTGGAGCAATTTAATTTCTTAGCATCAGTTGAGTTTGTTTTGCTTTTGCGTAATTTGTTCTTTAGTTATGTTGTCAGGGCGAATGCGCCCTCTCAAATGTGGAAGATCATTTGTTAAAGTGCCTTCTTCTTTGTAGTGGATGTACTGATATCGATCTAGATAATTACCTTATTCAAGGTCAAGTACTAAGCCACGCTAGCTTTCTAACAAAATATAATGTTAGAAAATATCTAATTTGTATCGCAGAGGTGATAATAAAATGTAGCAAACTAGCAGCAGATAAGTTGTAGGATGATTTTGGTAAGGGTAAGATGACATTTAAATATAATAGGCATTTTTATCTATGTTAAATATTCTGGAAAATTTATTTTAGTGAGAAATTCAAACAAAAGGGACTAACTAAAGTCTGGTATTGAACAAACTGCTCACGATCGAATTTGATCATGATGGAAAATATTGCTTACCGAAAACTGCAAAACGTAAAATAAGTTATAATGCTAGTTGCTAATTGCTATAATTTTTTTTTTGAGCAATTGTTCAATGTAATTGAACGTCAACGAATATAGTTCTAATGAATATGAATAAAATTTTAATGTTTGTGTGGGTCATTATTTATTAGTATAAACCTTAATGGATGAAATGTACCTTAAAGGAAGGCTGTATGTTAGAAGACATCATGATAAACATTGTGAAAAAATGTTTGCTTTAAGAGAAATACTGACTTGGCATGGTTTTGATTGAGAGAGAGAGAGAGAGAACTGTATCAACTAAAAACATCATTACTAATGATACTGTCACAAAAACTATTCATTATTACATGAGTTATGAGTGACATCTAATCCTAAAAAGGAGCGTAAACGCATAAGTTTAATGTTCATTTTAACTTACATAAAAAAAAACTGTTTTCTTAACTGGGCAAATAGGTGTAGAACGTCGTATTAAGAGAAATTTTCATGAAGTTTTTAAACATATGAAGAATAAATATATTTTATTGAGACTTTGAGGTTATTTTATAGATATATTGAAGAACATTTACTGAAATGTTCAAACATTTTTCTTGAAAAATCTCGGAGATATCAGCTGCTGCACACTGCAAGTTGCCACTCGGATCGGCAGTTTGCGTACATCCTGGAGGTCACAATTTTTATCTGAAGTCAATTTTTTAAAAACACTGTTAAAAATTTCCGTAAGACAATAGTAAAATAACCATTTATTTTACTGTTATTTTACCATATTTAATTACAACAGTTGAATAACCATTAAAAAGATAGTACTCAAACCGCTGATTGCGAAAAAAATCGTTTATTCTCTGGTTATCCTAAAGAACGTTTAACTAACCGTAATTTTCAAGCGCTCAATAAGAATCGGGCGTCCATCTTGGTTGCGAAACCTTACAGGTCGTACGTTGTTTTAAAATATGAATAAAAATTTATCAGTTCAAATCTGCATGTGTACATAAAAAAAGAAGAAAAAAAAGTGGCTTAAGCAGTGGTTACTAAATAGAAACACATACACACGTAAATCAAAAATTGGAGACATCGGATTCCAGAACTGTTTGCGAATGAGCGAACCCATAATTTGAAATGCTGAAGCTTGTTTGTATTTTAATTTTTGCAGCAAATAAAATGATTTTCGTCAATATACAGTAAATTTAGACTAAAAATGACTTTGAATCCAATTAAAAACTGAAATCTCAATTTTAAGGCAGTTTGCCTGTTGGAAAAGAAGATTTATTGAAAAATAAACGGCCACTTCACGTGGTGTAGATGGTATGCAAAACACCCGGGTTCGATTCCCGCAAGCTTCGTTTACGGTTTATACGCCTCGAAGATTCTACGCCTCGAAATGGTTCAAAAACGGTAAAAATTTTGTTTCGAAGTCATTTTGAAATGGTTATAAAACCGTAAACTTTTGTATAGACGGCTTTTTAACCAAGCTGATTGGAAATGGTTAGGTCCCGTAAAGATAGAAAAATGTTTCAAACCGTAAATTTAACGGTGAATTAGATGGACAGACTGCTGTCGGTCATTTAACCGTAATTTCATGATGAAATTTCTAATGATGAAATTTACTTTTTTTATGAGTGTCTCTTCTATTTGAATGAAATTATCACAAAAAAAAAAAAAAAGAAAAGAAAATTTCTATTTTTTTAGAATGGGAAAAATCAAGTACGATTTTTGACCGTTTTTTTTTGCAATAAAAAAAGTAAAAATAAAGATATGCTTATAATTGTAGTTCAAATAGAGCTATATATAAAGAAAATGTGTTCTAAATGTGATTAGCTGGCGTGTACGCAAATTCGAAAAAAGTAGTTTCGAGAAAAACGCCTTTGAAAAAAAAAAAAAGAGTAGTAGTGAAGGTAAATTTAAGGCTGTAATGAATCAATTTAAGACTGATTTTAAAATGTGAACGTCATCACAGGATCATTAATACCTATAGAAATTTCTATCTGACATCCGAGGTCTCAATTGTTAAAGGAAAGAAAAGGGCATCTGCTAACTTTCTTCTGTGTCACTCTTATACCCTTCAAGTCATTCATGAATACTGCTTGCTGGACCGCTCCAAAATTACGCTCGCTCAAATGCTTATAACTTTTAAACATCGTGGAATTGTGCTTTGAAATTTTCAAGGTATATCATTGAATAGTTGTAGAATCAATTTACGAGGAATTTTTTTCATAATTTTTTGAGACCTCTACACCTATTTCCCCTCTTAACAGACCTCACAATCTTATTTTTCATGCTTTGATGTTCATAGCATAAGGGGGAAAAATAGAAGATGCTTAAATAATAAGATTTGAAGTTGATCAAGGTAACAACTCATTGAACAGCGAAACTTCTAAGCCAATTAAAGCCGATGGAAGTAACCACGGAAAAAATAGACAATGAAGGTCATAATAAGAAATCAAATCTGCAGAAATTACTAACACTTTCACTAATGCAGTTTCAATTCCAATTTTGAGGTTTACGGATATTTCTATAAAATGCCCAATAGTTTTATGGTTCTGTAATTTTACTTGCATAGCAAAAATATATTATGCTTACAAATACAATACTGAAAAATATAACTAAAATCAAAAGGCTTGCTATTTATTTATTGTTTTTAGAACAAGATATTAAGTGCTTAAGCATATTTTCTGTTCCTTTTTTTATTGAATTGTTGGATAACATGTACAAAATTACCCAAGAAAAATGTTTGTATTTATAAAGGAGAAAAATATAGTAATAATACATTTTCCACGATGCATTGCAAAGTTTGCTTATATTAAGTCACATTCACGCATTTGAAATTACAATCTCTTTACCTGGTATTAACTGAATTTTCGTTGAAGCAAATTTCGTAATAAATAATCTCTGTTTCTTTCAGAAAATTGCTCATGAAAATAGAGTGAAGAATGTAATGCGTGTAAGCCAGAAAAACTACACAACGAAAGAAAGTGCAATTTTACGCAAATAAATCAAAAAGAAGGTCAGCTGAGACTTTCTTTGTCAAAGAAATCGGTAATAGTTAAAATGAATTGCAAGTAAAAGACTAAACACAAAGCAGCCCTAAATATTCCGTAAAAGCGAAATCAAAACATTAATCTTTTTTCCCCTCTAAAATTCTAACTTTCTCCGATAAACAAAAGAAAGAAAGCAGGTTAGAGCCCACTGGCCTACTAAGCATGACCTTACCCCATTGGAGAAGAAAAAAAAAAAAAACGGTCGTGACAGTCATCATCGACCTAGCTTTTCCCGGACTCTCCGTCACGTGGTTTACCCCGGAGTCGCCGTCCAGGCGGGGAGGTAGCCGGATCTCCCTGACCTTGAGGAGGAAGTCTCCCTATTGCCGCATGGCCTGGGACAATGCTGTAAACAAGGATTTGCAAATGTAAGGACACGGAACGAGCTCTTTCCATTTAGGTACAGCACTTGATGATGCTTCGCAAATGGAAACGCATCTGTGTACTCGATGTCGTCTTATGAGTGATTCTAATTGATTCCATTTGATGATCAGAAAGATCTTTGGTGCCGTGGAAAGCATAAATAGTGGTAGCATGATGTTTAATCACTCGTTATATAATGTAGCAGCTTTATTAAACAAGTTACAAATCAAGCCTAGACAAGAGATGCATACAAAATCTTCGTTGTTAATTGATTAAAATTTAATTCTTTAGATTTTATTTTCAGTATATTTCCCAATATTTATTTCTTACAGGGATGAAAAGAAATCAGAAAAAAATTCACTATTGACGTAGGGGAATAGTGTTGGCGCTGGATCGTTTTATGAAAGGTAGCAGCAAAAGACGGATAAAAAATCTGTTCACAAATACGTATGAGCCAATAATAATAAAACATAAATATATAAATATAATAATAGAGCCATCATTGAGACAACTATGGTTCATTTTCACGTCAAGAGGTATATAAATGCTATATCAAAAACTAAGTTTTCAGCTGTTTTTAAGGGTTAAATATGGTTAAATATCTTAGAATTATGTACAAAATTCTCTCTAGTTGTAGAATATGTATTATATGTTTAGCTGTAACATGTTACTTGTAATTTTGTTGATAAAATTTTTCAGCGTGATAATTACTATTTTATCATTTATTTTAATTGCTTTTATTAGTATAAAGCTAAGTTATAAACGAGATTTAATACTTGGCATTTACGAACAGTGAATGTGCTGAAAGCAAGTGGCTTTCCCTCAAAATATTTAACGCTGCCTTTTAGGATCAATATTTAATCCCATTGCTAAGGACTTTTAAATCTCAGGGCGCTCTTGTGCCGCTCGACCTATGGACCCTATATCTTCAAGACTGCTCATACATACTTTTCTAAAACAAAAATTAACATCAGTTGCGTAATTGGGCATGCCACCCACCACTAATCTTCCTGACATGCTAGTTGCTCTTCACTAAAAAAGGTTGTGCACCTCTATTTTATAGAGCAAACAAAATCTCCAAGTCTCGAATGGGCCTTTTTGTACTGTCGATTGCTTAACAAAATAGAAGCTCTATATAAGTATCTCAATTGACTCAATTGTTACTGTATTCCCAACATTTGTTATGACATTTTATGTGCAAAAGTAATCGCTCAAACAAGTAATCACTATGTACGTATCATTTTGCTACTTTATAATAACGCATCACGTAATTTCATCACATGTAAGTGCGGGATAAAGCAAACAATTGGAGACTTCAAAAGAAGAGTAATCATAAAATAGAGGAAGCAAGTTTCTCGTAATTCCGTGACAAAAGAAAGTGAAAGTACGAATAAAAGTATCTCAGGCGCGTTCAATGTAAGAGTGAAATGCCCTCCTAACCTTGGGCTGTCTATTTGGTCTCGTGACGAAGTTTTGCGTGACACATCGAACCGTTCAGCAAGTTTTAAAGGCTCATTGTCTATCGCAGTTGAGAGGTCTTTCGGGGATAATGACTCCGTCTTTCTCGCATACATACACACTACTAAATAACGAGGTTTCCAATATTGCTGTGTATTTTTAAAAAGAAATGACGGTTTAATTTTGTGAATTACATTTTACAGTTTGTTATTTCAGCACAATTTAAAAGTACATAAGTGTACATACTATAGAGTTAGGGGTCTGTAAAATGTGTTTTACGATTTTGCAAAACGAGTTGAAAGTTTAAATCGACAATATCTCAAAACTGGAAATTCGGATTTAATGACCAGTCCACCGATGATATCTTATATTGATACACACTCTATATCATGCGAGCAATAAATTTCTTTAACATGATAAAAATAAATAATATTTTCACTAAATATACAGTGACTGCCTAACTGATAAGAATTGACCATTAAAAATAACTTAATGAAAAAATAAAGACAGAATACTGTTTTTTCTTAGTTCATTAAGTATACATACTCATACAGATATATATGTATAAATAATCTCAGTACAAGAACTTATGATTTAAAAACTTATTTATAAATAAATGAATTCTACTTCAAATTTATTTCTCAACCTTGCTGGAGTTAGACCCCCTTAAAAGACAATAAATAAATAAATAAACAAATAAATAAATAAATAAATAAATAAATAAAATAAATAAATTAAAAAAAAAATAAACGCTCGCGAATCTCTTGCCGTAATAGTGTATTTGCAATACCTGAATTTTTAACACTTGATAGTAATTTAAAATACATACTTCATTTAATGAAAACAATTCGTTTATGATTCTTAGTCTTTTGAACCAATAACTACCCCGAGGTTGAGAAACCATCTTTTAAAGATATCTAAATTTTGAATTAAGTGCAGCATATTCTTCCTACCTTTAGCGCCCAATCATATAAATATACATTATTTTTCCTTCACATTAAATTTATTTTGGTACTTTGTGCTTACTGAGATTAAATTTATTATTTTTTAAAATTTGTTTCAATTTATAATAAAATTTCCTCTAAGCAACTAAGCAAACATTGTAAAAATGACGTAGCAAGCGGTAATAAGTTAGTTTTATCACAGAGCTATCGCATATTTTCGAGAAATCTTCTTCAGCTTTTATTTTCCAATAAAAACAACATTCCTAAAATACTAATTTCTAATCGCTACGTTTTGAAAATGTTGCTCATTCTTGTTTGAATTTCTGACTAAGAAAAACCGTTGAACCGATATATTTCACAAGCTGAATGTCTCTTGACCATTTAGTCCTCTACTAAACTACCAGGAGAAAACCTATCTAAAATTTTCTCTGCCGTTTAATATGCAACAGGTATTTATCGAATGCAGTTTATTAAATTTTTATTCTGAGTAAAAAATAAAATCGAAGACGAAAGTAGTAAACTACTAATTTAGCTGCGATAATTAAATTCAAAGAAAGAGGATCTCGCAATTTTCTCTGCCTTTTGAAAATTCAACTAAAAAAAAAGAGAGAAAGAAATTTGAAACCAAAGTTTATATTTCTTGGGATGAAAAAATTTCTTTTGTATTAGATAATTTCGTTATGAATAACATCGTCATCTAGTCTAGACATCACTTCATGGTCGACGTATGAGCGGAAGAATAGCAGGCCATTACATAATGTTGTTTCTACCGCATTTGCGGTGTTCCAAAGGTAAAAGCATATGTACAAGAACCACTCAAACTGTTATGGTTATCATTGAAGCAGGGAATCTTTAATTTCTTAGTCTAAGAAGGTATATTTTAGAAGTGAGTGATACGTTATTAAATGAACAAGCTAGGTATTTAGTTATTTATCTTGATATCTTGAATAACTCAACTTTAATTGTGTATTATTTATTAAGTAAAACTAAGAAACTCTAATATGAGATAATGGCAAATTTGAAAATTTTCTGTTAGTATTAGACTGAAATGAGTTGCTTATATATATATATATATATATATATATATATATATATATATATATTAAATTTTTTAACTAATGTAGATTTACATCTAAAGTTTTGTTTTACGCAGTTGTGAAAATCAAATAAGGTAGGTAACGCCCCACATTCCCCAAGCACTGAGAGTCGATTTCTGGCGATTGTCACGATTCTTAGCAGCATAGCAGCGGGTATGTTTGTAATTTCAGCTCGGATGTTGGATTTTAGGTGCTGTGGGGTTCTTGAACTGCTGGCATAAAGGTGGGATTTCAAAAAACCGTACAAGAAAAAACCATAACGGGTTCAAATTGGGGGAGCGTGCTTCCACCCAAATCACGGAACATTCGTTCGAAAAGTAGGTTTTGACGAAAAGCGTACGCTCCTCACTGTTTCTAGGCGTGATGGTGACTGACCAAAGTTGGGAATGAAACTTTAGAACCATCCCTCTAGAATGAGATCACTCCCGTCCCGCATTAACATTTATGGCTTGACACGCGCGCATTTAAAAAAAGGAAACTATGCTGCCGCACCCTGTATATATGCATTTCTTTTTCACGTCTTTATCAACCAGTTTTCGAATTGCTAGTCAAAATTTTTTAAGATACTAAAAGAGAGAAATTCATTTTGCTCTTACATTTGAACTGACTAAAAGCAACGTTATTAAGGGCGCAAATAAAAAGATTAAAAATGGCGAACCGGTTTCAAGGGCAATCAGCTCCCTTCATCAGTTCCGAGTAGAAATGAAATACTGGTGTTGACAGGAAGTTTCAATGCATAAGACATGGATCCCGAACTAATCAGGTCTCCGCATTTGCTAAAACACGATTGGCCACGGAGATATTGGAAAATGCTAATTCGAAACCGGTTAACAAAATAGAAAAAAAATATGTGGGAGAGCTAAAGACTCATTTAAAATATTATTGAAATTTTTATGAACATGGTAGAGTTCCAAAAAATCTAATTCTCGATAATAGGAAGTGTGAAAATAATTTTAGCTACAGAAAATTTAAATTTGTGTCCAGAGTCCCAACAACGTTTGGCTATTGATGGTTAGTTTGTGCCTTGTTTTTTAATGTGATTTTCATGTTCTGTCAGCCTAAATTTTAATGGGAATCCTTTTTGCCAAATATATTCAATATTACTTTCACATATGATAAATGCCCCAATGAGGAATGATAAATGACCAAATTATAAATGCCCCAGTGATCAAAAAGTGGAAACGGATCTTTAAGTTTAGAAAAAGAGTGTGTTGAGAGGCTTAAAAATGATACGAGGATTAAACCCACTGAAAGTACAAGCATGAGGATTATTGCGGATACCTTTTGGTAAAAATGGTAAGAAAATGACATTTCCAGAAAAAGTGAATTTATTGTAGGTTGCGATTTTTGAGTTTAGGAAAAGCAGTGTTGATAATAACGTGAGAGTGATCTGTATCAATGGCTACACTTTTTAAAAAGTTGAGCTCTTCATTAAGAAGAGCCGGGGTTGAACAAATTTAAAATATTTCCCCGAAATCAATCTTTGGTTGAGTTTACCAGAACTCCACTGCTTGCAATGAGGACTCATACGGATTTCTTGTAACTCCGAAACATATGAATGCAGTTTTTATTGCACAATTAATCCATAAAACGTTACTGTTTTTAACTTTCGAACATTAATTATTTTAATTGTATAATCAAACTAAAAATATACATTTACGGGAAAGTATGTTAAAAATAAAAAGATATCTAAGTGCTAGTACATTTTTCAACAGCTTCCGCAAATGTCAAAAACATAGATAATAAATTGGAAAAGTTAAGAGCATTAAATAAAGTATACAAATTATAAGCAATAGGCTGAATTATAGATAAAATTATAGACACAAAGTGAGACTGACGCATTTGAACTCAAAACATTTCAACAGCTTTTCCGAAAAACAGACGAAAAATATATTTTCCTACAAATAAATGAATATTTATATAAAAAAGCATATATTTCTTCATTCTTCCTATATTTCGCGCAACTTTAAAGCATTGTTTGTATAGATAACTTGGTGTTATTATTGTTGTAAACATAATTGTAAAAGTTCCATATAAGTCAGTTTATTTTATTAAGGAACACATCAATGTTATAAATGTTCAAAATTACTTTTGGACGATAAGTTTTGCAATTTTGTTTGATACAATTTTGAAAGGAAACTTTATCAGCATTGAAGTCCAATTTCAAAATGCAGAAGTAAACATCATCACACATCTAATTTTATGGGAGATTATCTTTGTCATTTAATAAACTTGTTTGCCCAAAAATGATCTCAAAATTATGCAGATTAAAACATGAGTTCTGAGTAAAGGCAATAAAAATTTTCGATGAAATTTCTTCGAACTTAGCATTTCAGGAAGAAAATATACTGTGGCGTTAAATGAAAATGAAAAGTCTCCGAATAAGCAATAAGTTTTTCCAACGTAATGTGATCCCTTAGATGGCTGAATATTACATAAACTAATTATGCAGATTTTCGTTTCGTATTTTGATTTCTTCTTCTTATTATTTTTTTAGGCAAAAATAAATTTTGCAAGCAACGTTTCCATTCACTGCAGCTTTTATTTTGTTGGTTGAAAAACCTACATTCCCCTCCTTAAATGTTGACATTCATGCATTTATTTTATCGAAAGTTGCATTCATCATTGAACATAGCATAGGTGTTAAAAATTGAAATTATAATGCTTGCGGCTTACATTGCGTAAAAAGTTTTCATCGAGATGCAAAAAAAAAAAAAAAAAAAAAAAAAGAGGTCTATCTACAAAATAACATTGCAAAATATCATTACCAATTATATTCTTAATTATTAGTAGGTATAATGCTATGATTTTTTTCTGTGCGCAAAACTACTTTTAGCTATTTTTAAACCACTAAATATTGCGGATTATAATACAATGCGATTTATAACAACTAGAACTTGCAGCACATTTTGTGAAAATATAATTAGTTGAACTAAATTAAAACTATAATTTAAGTGCAGCGCACAAAATGCAGTTTTTTACGCTAAAGCAAAAAAAAAAAAAAAAAATTCCTTGAAAAGTGCATAGCAATTGCTCCGATTATTTCGAAGATGAACTTAAAAAAATCGAATGGGCTGCTGTTGACCGCTGCCAATTGCAGACTTAGTGTGTTCCGGAGAGATCGGTACCATCTCTTTCAGCGACACTGCAATGAGCGTGGTACCATCGCCACATGAGAATTTTGAAATTTGTTTCTTCATCTGAAAGGGTGACCACTCGGACGCTGTTGATGCGAAATTGCACTAGGAATTTAATTTAGCCGAGAGTATGCCAGCCAAATGTCTACTCAAGGCATTATATTTTACCAACAGCATCTACAACATGGGTGCAGACGATTTTCTGCGACAGGTTCAAGCCTATGACTTGGCGGGCACCAGGCCAGTGCCTTACTACGACGCCACCATGCCGGCTTCGAAGAACTTCGACATTGAAATTTGAACTAATGTTTCTCGAGTGTTTTTTCAGCCTATGAGTTCATTAAAAGAATCATTAAATTTTTGTATAAGTACTAAAAATAGCAATTGTTCCGTCTAAGGCAATTTTAAGTTATGATTCCTTGTAAAATTACGGTTGATTCAAAAACATCTAATAAGATAACATTATTGACATCGGTGTAAAAAAATAACTTTGAGGTGAAAGCGAACGTGCCCAAGGAGCTACAGGTAAACGCAATTATTCTTGATATCAATTTACAACTAACGTATTAGAGAAGATGTGCATTATCTGAGATACAAATCAACAGTAGGTAGCAATTTACAGTTAACTGTCTTCAAGCAAATCAACTCAATTAAATGGTCACTACTTTTTTAAAGATCAATTTAATTAAACGGCCAGTACTGTTAAGACAACAATTTTTGCAAACCAACTAACATTTCATTGCACCACATCCCCCCCCCCCCAGATGGAATGCCTTGATCACGTGGTTGAAAAAGGTTGTAAGTGAAGAAATTTAAAATTTTTAGATAATAAGTGAATTATTACACGAGAAACACGTGTAAACACCAGTCTGCTTTGTGATAAGATATATTAACTGTAACCTGATTGGGAACAGCTATGTAGAGTGATTTAGTGCGAAAAAACCACTAAAGCTGCCTAATATGATTCGAACTTTGCACACGTTTCATTCAACATATTCCTTTTGTCGCACCCCTTTGCACCTTACAGCATCAGGTATGCATTCATTATTACAACTTTAAACTAAAATTAATATTACTTAAAAACAGTTCAATACTTTCTTCAAATCCCGCTTAAACTTCAAATCCTGAACGAAACATGCCACTAACAAGACAAATCACCGAAAAAAAAAAAAAAAAAATCAGAATACTGAACTTTAGCCTTTATTTATGCTATATTTCACCTTTCTCATTTGACTGTTAAATTGCTTTTTCGGTGTCAGTGATCGTTTCATGTAAAAGAAATTTAGCGTACAATACCCATTCTCTTTCCTTCTCTCTCTCTCTTTTCTCGCTTCAATTACAGGATCGTGATGTATCATGCAGGATCAAAACAATTCCGTACCATGAATTCTTCCTTTTCTTAATCATTGAATTTTTCTTTTCTGCCACTTTTCATCTCGTATAAAAAGATATTGAAGTTCCAGACTGGCAGCGAGAAAAGAACTTTTGAAAGATCCGGGGGAAAAAGGAACAAAGGGGGAAAAAACTTCGAATATCGTAGAAGATAAAAATACAAAATGAATTGAATCTTTAAGATCCAAGAATGGAATTGAAATCTCAAGCTGAGAAAAATAGTGTTCCGCCGATAAGCAGAATATGGGGAAAAATCGTTGGATCAATAACACTTGTAGAAATCAAACTGTAGGGAGGGAAATTGAAAATAAGATCCACAAAAAAGTGAACAGGCGGATAAAAACGATTCTTTAAATTTAAGATGTTGGATAAAAGATCATGGAGCTTTTATCAGTTAGAGATTTTTCCTTTTGATGTTAAAACGATCACTGAATTTTATCAGTTTGAGAAGGACATTTTAGAGTTTTTTAGAGCTTTGCCGTTTCCAAAGCAGCATTTTATTATTTATTCAAGTTTCGCTAGTCCCAGAGGAGTCTTTTCTTCTATTTACACGAATTTTCTTGGTTTCAGAAAAATATTTTCTCTTTTATTCAAGTTTCGCTAAATAATGCGCTTTGTTGAAATTTTCAATTTTCAATTATTGGTAGAAATTTAATTCATTTAGTTTTTTATCTTTAACGAAGAGCATTTATATATTTTTTTGAGTTTTGACGTATTTTCAAAAAGATTTTTTTTTTAAGTTTCAAAAATCCCGGAGGAACTATTGCGTATTTTTCCGAGTTCGGATTATTTCGGATGTTTATTTAGCATTTTTTAATAAACTTGCGTTAAATTTTCCAAAACATGACTAACTGTTCAAATTTTTCAGTTAACAGATGACATTTTATTAAATTAATTTTTACTCTAATATTTTCTGACAGAACATTACAATTTTGTATTTATTAATATTTCACTTTTCAGAATATTATTTTAGTATTATCTTAAGTAACATTAGCATTCTTAAAATATCGTTAGATTTTCATTTTTTATATTTCTTCATTTTGATTTGTTCAATTTTGTCAACTTGCGAAGAATGTTTTCTAATGAGTCAAGTTTTTAGTTTTAACAAAATGTTTTCTCTTTTATTAGTATTTCTTAGAATAAAGTAGGGTATTCCATTATTTATCATGATATGGTTATAATAATAGTAACCGTCTCTTATAATAATAAGAGAGCTTAATCATTCGATACATTTTTGCTTCTTTTGGAAGATAATTTTGTTATTTATTCAAATTTTATCATTTAAAAAAAAAGCATTTTATTATAGATTTAAATTTCAAATGTTTTCAGATAAACCTTACTAGATTTACTTTTTTTCGTACCGTTGAGTAGTACAGTCTTGTATTTGCTTAAGATTAAATAACATAAAATGAAAATTTCAGTGTTTATTCAAAATTTGCTGTTAACAGCAGATCTTTTATGCTTATTGCTGTTTGTCATTTTTTAAGGAAGAAAAAAGTTTAATATCAGTTCGAGTTTGGTAAACTTCAGAAGAATGATTTCAGAACGGCGTTTTATATTCACATTGATTTTATTATTATTGGATGACATTTTTTTTATATGAGCTTTAGTTTTGTGTATTAACAAAGTTTTAATGTTTTCTTGTAGTGACAGTTCTGAAAATATATTTTGTATTTTTTAAGGTTTTAAAACTTTTTTTATAAAGTCTCTTCCACTTGACCAGTGATGAGGTGTACAAGTTTGTATTCATTTGAGTTTCGACGTAGTGAAAGTGACAGTTCAGTATTCAAATTATGAATCTCAAAATAACCTTTTTTTGTTTATTCTTGTTTTGTATTTCATACATACAAATATATTATTTGAAGTACAATGAACGAATTCTTATTTTTTGGAAGATGAACTTATTGCTCAATCCATTTTTGAGTTATGACATTTTTACGCATATTTTTTCACTACAATGAAAGAACTTTAAACTTAAGCATTTAATTTTTATATTTCAGGATGCAAGTAGTGTTCGTGCATCTTAATATAAATTAGGAAGTTTTTAAGTCAAGATGTTTTGTTTAAAAGTTGCGTTTTTTAGAAGCTTGATACTTTGTGTAAAGATACACAATGGCTATTTACCTTAAAAAATATAAAAATTAAATGATGAAGATTAAAATTGTTTAATTGTAGAGCAATAATATGCGTACAAAAGTCATACTCGCACCAATGGAGTGGGCATTAAATAATATCGCAATATTATTAGAAAATACGAAATATTTTGAAAATTCCGTTTAATTGCTAGACTTGCTATGGGAAACAGCCTAAACTACGAATGTACTTAGAACATTCAAAAGGAAATTATACCAAGTAAGAAATAGATATTCTATATTTATGAATTCTTTCACTTTTCAGCATCATTATTATACATACAAAAAAAGCTGAACTTAAAATACATGAAACTACTTAAAAGAGTGATAAGATTTTTCTTGCATTAAAAGTTCTTTCAAGAGGGTAATTTGTCAAATTTCCAAGCAAAAATGCAAGAAAGAATTTTTTCCTCTCCAAAATATCTCAGCGTGATATTAAATTTTTCTAGAAAAAAAACGAGGGAAAAAATGGTGCTTAAATGCTTCTTCTCAGGCTATTGTTAAAATGTTTTACCCGGACACAGTGATTTCACTAAACGGTTTATGTAAATAAAGAAAGCGCATGCGCTAAAAGCGTTTGACTAAAAATAGGTCACTAGGCCAACTTGGAACAAATGTTGCTGGAGATATTCCGATAAAAATATTGCGCTGCATAAGGAAGAAATTAAATTAGCCTTATGCTGCAGGCACTTAATGTTTGTAAATCGTTTTCTGGAACATAAAAAACATGTTTTTGTTTTATTAATTATACAGTTAAACAATTCGTAACGAAAGTAACTAAAATATTTATCAATTAATAAAGAAGATAAACACATAAAGATTATTTATATTAATCCACATAAATCGTATAATCACTCTGATTTCTCTTTATTATCAGATTATAAATAATACATTTTTTTTAAATCAAAAGTCTGTTTTTAACAGAAATTAAAAAAAAAAAAAAACAATGTTTTGTAGCTACATTTCCTGTTTTTCTACATCAATAAATGACTGAAAAAAGATTTGTAACTCGAAGTTACTTGCTCATTTTAATTCTTTTAGCTCTTTTTTTCTCGAAAGGTGGCAGCAATACTTGTTTTGGGAAAGATAATTTACATTTGGTCACATACATAGATCACTTTGATTTCTCTATATTGTGATATTATTTGACTGTAATTTCAGATCCTTTTAAAATGAGTTTTGATTTAACTTTGTTTTTTAGGAAAAAAGCTAAAATAAGGAACTGAATATGCATATACAGACACTTAATTATTTTGAGCTAATTGTATCCCACTGAAATAAAAATAAATTTTGTTTTATTAAATGAATTTTTTTTAATTCTAAATCAACGAATACAAACTTAATTTAAGCATTTTCCAATATTATTGCCATTAAAAATAACTTAATAAAAATTTGTTGATTTTAAGTTATTTTTTATGTTCATAGTATAAAAATAACTCAGGTGATTTTATTTAAGTCGGAGAGGAAATTCAAAAGCATTTTACCAAAGCTAAATAAGCTCTTCAAAAAGTAAAGTAACAATTGTAAAGACCGTTTGTCAAGTGTACTGTTACTTTCACGAAACAAACATATCTAACTGGAAGCGCCTGTGCGTCTTAAGAGGAAAAATTAAACAAGCAAAAAATGAAAAATAGAAGATACCAGAAAAAGAACTAAACATAAGTGTTTTTCTTTTCAAATGTATATATGTATATATACATATATCTATATAAAATTGTCGTATTTTAAGCTTAAAGGTTAAAAAATAGAAATTAAAATCAAATTAAATAAAAAAAGTGAAATTATGAAATAATGCCTACTATTTCGCAAAAATACCGTTGAATAATCAAAAATTAATAATTTAATTCAATAAATATTTAAAAACATTTAAGAAAATGAAAGTTAGGTGAAAGGAGGAATAACTGCGTTTTGTCGGTCGGTAAATTTATCTGCTGCCACCTTATAGGACCTTTTAAAGACTGAGAGAGAATGAGGTAACGAATCGAGGCTTAGTTTTGAACAAATTTCTGGTCTAAATTTATGCACTACAACCAAATGTGAAATAAATAATGAATATTTTATGGAATTTAAAGAAGGAAAAAAATGAAACACAATGCTTGCAAACACGAGGAAGGGTAATGTAGAATTGTAGGAGACTTTTAACGGTTTCTGGCATAAGACTGACTTTATGATACCTCCTTGCAGATGAAACAAATGCTCCATTCTCGGCTCGCCATAAGGAAAAAGTGGTATGTGACGTCACACCGCAGGATAAGGATCATAAATTTGGACGATAGCTTTATACACCGCACCGTTTGCCATTCGGCGCTGAAGTTATTCTAGCTTGAAGATCATAGCGTCCGGTGAGGTATCATAAATGTCACTCACAATAGACGGAGGCTTGTTTACGAGCCCTGATCTATATCACAAGGCCACATAGATTTCTGGAAAAGCTATTAGAACGATGTTGATTATTTTGAAAATTTTGGAAGACATTACTAGTCAGAGTATGCAGAAATGCAATTAATTTTATGAATTAATTCAAGTGCTTTTTTGCATTTAATATATTATCAGGTATAATCAAGTATAGTGCTAAAATTTTCTTCTAAATTACTAAAAAAAAAAAAACCGATACAGTCTGAAAGGAAGGCAATATATTCTTATAAAACGCTGAAAAAAACATATTTATGTTTTCCCCCAAAAACTTCTTATTTTATTTTAAACTAAACTAAAAACTAAGGCAAAGGGTCGTTCAATAATGATGTCACACATTTTAAAATATATTTGACCCCTTTCTCCCCCATTGTCACAAAATAACACTTCAACATATCCCCATACCCTCCCTTGTCACATGTCGCGGTATTTTACATATGCATATGTACTTGCAGTTCAGAAACGATGCACTACGTTATAGGTTGCATTTCCAATTTTATTTTTGAACTTTCATGATATTAATTGTGCGCATGGCAATAATTATGATTATATGTGTACTTCCTTCGTACAGGATGAAATTTAGATTTACAGCAAGAAATGTAATTAGTATATAATAGTAAAAAATATTAATTGTTCAAATTCTGTAAAACTGACCTGCGCTCTTTTGTCTCAAGGATCCTTATTTAATGAATAAAAAACAATTATGTTGAAGTGAAAAAAAAAAAAAATTTTTTTTATGTTTATAAAACTCTTTTTAATTTTTCAAAATAACTTTTTTTTTCTCCAACTTCCTATTTGTAAAAATAATCATAACATGAAATTACAATGGGCTGCTTTTAGAAGAAATTCCTGTTTTCTGAACTAAATCTCGTACCCTACCGTAAAACATCCAACCAATTACATTAGAGTATGTAGTTGTGACTAAAGATCTGAAATTAGAGAATTTGTTCTTAACGCACACTTGTGAACTATTAAACCTCCTGATGATCAATGAAAACAAATACTTTATATATTACAATATCTTTAATGTGTAGGAAAATACTTACTCGTTCTTTGACAATTCATTAACAGTATCGTTAAAGTATCAAATGTAAGGGTGCTTTCACACCAAAAGCGACGAAAACATTTTATCTCCGACGTAAAATTACTATATTTAGTTTGGTAACCATAGCAACAGACTGTTGCTATAGTTACCAAACTAAAAACGATGACGTATGCCTTGGATAACGCATTGAGCCAATCACTGTCGGCTCTCTCTGAATGACGCAATAAAAATGCTAATCAGTCAACGCGAGGGCGTGATTATGAAATAAGGTAGGACCAATGACAAGCTCTGAAAAATTTTGTCTTTGTCTTATGTTGCAGTTGCGTACATTATGAAGACACCCTAACAATAGAACAAAGTGCAGTGTAGTTTGTTAACGATAAAGAATAATAATAAAAAGTAAGTGAAATTTCCTAACTTGCATACTTCTTGCAATGCAAAATCGTCTGATATCCAATAAAAGTAATTGAAAGGAGATTAAAGATAAAGTCTGATATCTTTTGCATAAGCTAATTTATTGACATAGATCAATAAATACATTTTTTTCTCAACATTCAAATTTTAATGCTTTTTAAAAAAAATTACATTATTCGCAAAAGATAATTACTATGAGCATTTATTTAACAAAATGTTCTGATACACGGCCAAAAAAGAAATATAAAAAGTTGCTTATATTTACTTCCAAAAAATTGTTCTTTTCATACTTTTGCTCTTAAAAAAAGATTGAACGACAACAGCTTGCAATTATTTTATGTTTTTTTTCTTAGGAAAAAAAAAAAAGATGAAGCGGTGAAAGAACAACCACCGAGAAAAATACAGAAACTCTGTTTGTTTTTGTGAAAAATTAAATGAAATTTAATCAATAGATATTTAGCCGAGTTTCCCATTTCATTCATAAGCGAATGTAAGCTTTGCCGTAGTTAAATTAGCCGATGTTACTTTTCCTATAATAATTTTTTTTTCCGAATCATCTTTGACTTTAATTTGCTTTGAAATATACTAAATAGAAAAACAAAATTGAAAATAAATGAAGGAAATTAACAAAACTCACATTTAATATACATTCCAAAAATGAGATTAAAATAATGACGACATTTAATCAAAATATAATGATTTTCTAATAGTAAAAATCATTTTTTGTAGCTGAAAGATGCATCGAATATCATTAAACAAAGAGAAAAGGCAAATGAATTGATAAGGAATTTAAAAAACATTATTAAGGAACAATTATAGTTCGAATAGTAAATGCTGGCAAAAAGAGGAATATGAAAAATAATATTCGATTTAATTTCAATAAAGCAAATTATGCACTGAAGGAGGATACAGAGCTAACAAAATGATTGATCCATTTTTTCTTGAAATAAAAACAAAGGTTTGTTTTTAATATCTTAGTAGAAAAAAAAGTTAGTAAAAGTATGTTTGGGGTAAATTAAAAGGTATTTACATGAAATGATGATTATGTGTACGCTTCTTAATTATAGTAGATGTTGCTTTACAATTTAGTCCTTGCTTCACTATGTTTTACTATGACAACATTTGAGTGTAATTTTTTAGAATGATTTTTCATAACATTGATTAGAAAAATTTTCGTTTGATAAAAACGGAAAAGTATTTTTGATGCAGTACAGTATTTAACTCGAAAAAAGAACTTTTAATTAGATGGCGAAACACGAGCCTATTTCATTAAAATGGTAGATAAGTGAGCTTCTTTTTAACTATAAGGATTTTGAAGGATATACACAATATATATTTTGAAGGACATGGAAAAACAGGAGCCTTTTTCATTAAAATGGTAGATAAGCGAACTTCTTTTTAACTATAAGGATTTTGAAGCATATACAATTGATACTATTTAACTCGAAAAAATAACTTTTAATTAGATGGCGAAACACGAGCCTATTTCATTAAAATGGTAGATAAGTGAGCTTCTTTTAACTATAAGGATTTTGAAGGATATACACAATACATATTTTGAAAGACATGGAAAAACACGAGCCTTTTTCATTAAAATGGTAGATAATTCATGGTCTTCATTTTAACTATAAGGATTTTGAAGGATATACAATTGATACTATCCAACTCGAAAAAATAAATTTTAATTAGATCGTTTATGAAAAAACCGGAGCCTATTTCATTAAAAGGGTAGATAAACGACCTTCTTTTTAACTGTAAGGATTTTGAATTATATACAATTGATTTCTTTAAAAAACAAGCTCTTTTGATGAATTTAAAAGGTATATTTAATTAAGAGATATTTTATTCCAATTTTTTTCTGTTAATATATGATAACAAACATTTCTTTTATCTATTTTAGTACATTTTTCGGTTATGTTTTTGGTATATACAGAAGGAATCATTAATAGTCAATAAAAAAAAGCCCCAATTAAGTGTCAAACACTTATTTCGGGGCCAAAAGGAGCCATTTTTTCAATGAAAAAAATTATGAGTTTCATAGACATCAAAACTTTAGAAGATACTGATGTAAGAAGAGAGGAAAAAATAAAGTTGGTAGTACTGCGACCTTTTGAAAAGTTTACATTACTTGATATGAGACGAGTTAAAGGGAAAAATTGTTTGCGTCTGTATTGGGACTCGTTGTTTAATCATGAAACTTATAAATACTTGTACTTAACAAATATAATCTATTTCGATAGTTAAGGTCAAATATAATATTTTTGTCCGGTTTGTTTTGATACGACTCAGTAGTGATATTTATGGGGTAAACCGAGACATCTGAGAAATGAAGGTTGTTCTGCTGGTCTATCAATACTTGGTGTTGAACATTAATTGAGATTATCTAAACTGTAATTATTAATTAATATTAATTACTGCATTTTTAAAATTCAATATGTAATTATTAATTAATAATTACATATTGAATTAAAAAGTGCGAGTAATTAAGCAAATAATTATTTATTTAAACAACAATAATAATTGTTTAAATAAATAATAGAAATAAATAAGGAAAAAATTCCATGACTTTAATTAACCCAAATTGGTTTTTTAAAGATGGTATATCATTTTGAAAAGAAATTTGACCAGAGCTAAAAGTTGTTGCTGGCAGTTAAAATCATTGGGAGCAGTTAGAATAATTAGCTGATCAAAAAAGTATTTTTTAACTCTTTCTTTCACATTTTAAGTATTTTTAGCACCGGCTTACTTGAAAGTTTTTTATTTTGTTTGAATATGGTCTAACGATGTTTAAAACTTCAAATATATAATATTATAAACTAGAAATAGGATTTACTTTCGTATTTCAAACATTCGAATTGTGAGGAAATAGTCTCAAAACTGAACTGTATTATTTAAACAAAAATAATTTCTTTTAAAAGAAAAGCAACTTTGACTGCTTTAGCTGTTCCTCTGTTGAAGTATCTGATCTTCCCTTTTTACGACTTTACTTTACTCCTTTCTTGGGACCCAATATTTTTCAGAGCTTAAACACCAGTCATGTTTGTATAGCCACAAAATAGGCCACGTGGGAATAAAACAGCGAATAACGTGCTTTGAAAACCATTTCTTTCAAATACTATGATAAGAAGCTTTAAATTTTAAAACTTATTGTTTAGAAAATATATTTTGAATTTTGTCTTCTGGGATGCAATGCTAAAGTTAAGTTTCATCGCAAAAACTGAAATTAAATATGAATAAACAAAGATATATTTTAGGTTACTGGTTACTAAGCTTCAATAAATTCGACACTGTGTCGATATTTATTTAAAGAGGACATTTTCTGGTGCATATTCACAACTCCTATATTTGCAAGAAAAAATCGTACATTTAGTTCTATGTAATTGTTTTTTTCCTGAACAGTGAAAATATAAACATATCTGAATATTCAGCAGCTTCAAACTTATGAATCGAGTTTATCTCAAAAGATATCGGAGGCTTCATTCTTTCAACGTGTGTCAGTTTTATTGCAAAGAAAACAAAGTTAGAATTATATTAAACTAAATGGTTCTTAAGAAAATAAAATGCAACAAAAGAACTCGGGGAACAATTTTTAATGTTTTCCTTTTATAAAGAATTTCTTGATGAAAAACTGGCTTTTTTTTGCATAACTGTTCTTTTCCTGTAATATCATCAACATTACGGTAAAAAATAACTAGCTTAAATGAGGTTTTTGCTTTCTGAAAATGATAAAAAATTAAGCTATAGTAATTTATTTTCGAATCATTGGGAGTGGAGAGGGTGGTGGTTCTTTGAACTAGCTGTTATCGTAATTCAGAAAGTATACTAGCCTCAATATCTTTTATGGTAAAAATAAAAGCGAACTGATTGCATTAACATCTTTCATAGGGTGCCGAAATTGAACTGATTTCAATGAGCATTTTCTCATAACTGTGGAAAAAAGTTGGTTTCATTATTATATTTGCTAATAATGACAAATAAAAAATTTCAGATACATTTTTTTCCTAATGGTGAGAGTGTATTTTTCTTAGTAATAGTATATAATGCGTCAAAATGTTGTAAAAATACATTGATAAGCAATTTTTAATGACATTAATACCTTGAAGTTTAGAATGTGTCCAGTACGGGCTATAAAAGCTTCATGTGCTGAAAAAAAGGTTTCTCAAAATTGCGAAACCATGTGCGGGAGTTTCTTCATTAATTTCACCTCAATACAATGCAACCCTTCCCCGCATTTTGTAGTAAAATTCTACTTACAAGAGACCAACTATCATTTAGCTACAATAATATTAATAAAAATAATCCAACTATTATGGCTCAATCATTAAACTGCTACAGTTTCAAGACAGTAAATACGTTTCTAATCCAATACTTACCACTGCATCCATTTAACACTTTTTAACATACCTAATTAAAAAAATATTTTATCGATGACTTTTCTTACGGAAAATTTCCAGTTATTCGAGCAACTGCTAAACAATTATATTTCCAGTGATTTAACTCTATATTTTTTAATGTTAATAAAGACAATTTTTACATAAGAATTAGCGAGAACAAAGACAACGGGAAAGTTAAGTACGTGTACTGAAAAAGACATTTTTATAATGGTAATACATGCTGATTAAAACTCAATTTGCTCAATCATGCGTTCCGTTTACTTAAAAAGTTTTTCTAGCAAAAAGATGCTCTTTCAGCCATGTCACTTAAGCTAAAGTTTTTGTTTTCAGAAAAAAAAAAAAAAAGAAAAAATCATTTAAACGAGCTACGTAAAAAGAATCTCGTAGCTTCTTAGCTTATTTATAAATTAGAAAGTTATTTGTAGCAGCTAATTGGATTATACAAATTTATGTTTTATTTATATTTCGAAAACTAATTGAACACTAACGCAATCAAGAATTAAGTGGGTGAACAAAATTGCTAATTAAATAGCTAGTATTTCACTTGTACTCATTTTAATTTATGAGGTGACGAGTAAAAGATGAAATTGCGAATCAAACTGAAAAATATATCTTTTCATTCAATAAAACTAATTTGAAGAATGATTTATCTCTACACAGTTTGTGAATGATGAATTTAAAAATTAATTAGAAGCTCAAAGCATTTGTAATCTGAGTAGTTCAAGGCGTATGTATTTATCTTCTAGTTTTACGTCAGGAAGTAAGCCGTTTAGTTATTAACAAGTAAAACATTAATACAGTCGACGCTCGTTATAACGATCACACATTATAAAGACTATTCCATTATAACGACCAGTGGTAAAAGTCTCAACTTTATCCCTATGAACTCTATGTTAATTTGCTTTCGGTATAATGACCGTTTTGTATCGCCTAATCCAATACAGCGACCGCATTCAGTGGACACTATTTATGGTATTTTTCCAAATAGAGCATGTTCATAAATTTGTAACTTGACCTTGATTATAGTTTACGGACTGCATAGAGTCTTCAGTGTTCAATGCAACTTTGACAGGGGGGGATTACCACTGATCACATTACAGAAAGAATAGAGGGTGAGGAAACGTGGAATTTCCGGGTTTCTTAGGAAAAGGGGTTGACAGATGTATTGGTAGTTTGTGGTTTGAATCACGTGGTTTTCCAAGGGTCGATTCTCCGAAATAAGTCGACAGGGTGGCGTAGTGGTAAGGCGCAGGTCTCGTACGCCCAAGATCGCAGGTTCGAACCCGGTCCAAGTCGGTGGATTTTCAAGGTGCAGAAAATCGTCTGCGCCCATGTCGCATGATTGTGCGGCATGTCCCCCCCCCCCCGGCGAAGATCCCTTGAGTATCCGTTTGGCTTGGATACTATGGGCTAAACTAAATACCAAGTGCAATTCGCATCAAATGAGAGCGCAGGTGCCGCCATCTACGGGAAAGTGGCAATGGCATCCACCGACAGAGGTGCTACTTGAAAAAATGGATGCCGATTACCGGGGTACGCACTAGGTCTGCAAAGGTTAATGACCATACGCAGGTCCATCAGAGAGAAAAAAAAAGAGAGAAAAAACATTCTCCGAAATAAAAGGAGTCTTGCTGTCCGTGCCATGCGTCATGTCACCTCAGAAGTTCTGCAGTGTCTTCTTACAGTGTTACTTTTATGCGTAATTAATAATTAAAGGAAACAAATCAACAAGTATCAAAATAAAAAGAGAAAGTTTTTAATTTTCCTTATCGAGTCTACAATTTAACTATTTATTTCTATCTTCTGAAGTATTAACACTTTAGTTCTGAATAAAGTTACAAAGTTACAGACGATATAAAGGAATAAGTATTTTTGTAACCATTCTCCTTAAGACTACTCAGCTGTTTCTTTCGCAGCAGCTCTGATTCCTTATTTCGTGTTACGGAGGAAATTCCAGCAAGAATGTCATTGTAACCTACTCTCGGCATTGTCTAAGGTTATGTTTATTTCTGCTTTGCGAACCGTGATAGCTATAGCGGTAGACTTTATTTGAGTTTTACTCAATGTTTTATTGCCTTTTAACTACCATTCTTATCTTTGTTGCGTTCAAGTGACTCGGAGATTTCCAAATAGTTTTGGATTTGTTAAGATGAGAATGGACTGGATCTTTCGCTGGATTTTACACGAATGCTAGCCAAAAGTCGGTTGTTATATCAAAACACTGAAATAACCTATTTCTTGCGACACATTAGTAGTTAAATAGAGAAACGTTAATTAACAAAATAAATAAATAATTAAAAAAGATTTTTTTTCAGATGATGAACAAAAAGGGGGATGCACACTAAGGCAGGTGATGGGATTTGTTACTTTACTCAAAAATGGCATAAACGGCATACTTGCTAGCTTTTCTCATTTTCACACATAGGAGAGATTCTCCGATTGGAAAAGAAATACATTGGCACTTTTCTTAAAAGAAGAGATAAGTCCGAAAGCCAGCATGTTTTCATAGCAGTAATGAGTTACTCTTATTAATTCTGATCAAGTATTTTTACACTACACCAAATGACCAATGTTTTAATCAAATAGAAGTTAATGGTGATCTTAACCACGAGGTTCAAAGATTTATATGCCTTAGGTACATTACCCTGTAATATTTCATAGTGCAGGCTTGATCAATTAATTAATATTCTTCCCTTGTTTGAAAAAAGGCCATCCTCAAATTAAAAATAAATTTTCAAGATCATCAGATATTTGCTTTGAATAAATGCATGAATTAAATATGTTTTTTTACGATTCTACTTCTTTCATTAAAATCTATATTCATTGATGAATGCTTAAAGTATGTCTCTTAAATAAAATTACGCAAAAAAGTAGGAAAATGTAAAGAATTCTTCCAATTTAAGTATGCATTATCCTTAATAAATTCCCGCCATGAATTAAACTACGAAATTAAACAATACCGCTTAATCTGTTACCGCGTCACACCATTCCCGGACAATGGCTTGCAGGGAAAAAAATCTGCTTAGGAAAGCACAATGGCAGCTGCATCCGGGATCTTGAAACACTATCACTCGGAAGTTATCGGTTGGTGGGAGCGAGAGATGAATGGAATCGCGTGCCTGAAGGCTCGCGCGTGACTCCATCAAAGACGATGAGAAAGACAGGTCCTGTTGCTCTTCTTATCGTCAAAGAGAAATTCGAGTAGGTGTCATTTGAAGTTATTTGAAAAGATTTCCTCATACGCAACTGAAAAATTACGTTTTGTTTATAGTTATATTACATTTGAAACTACACTGTAAGAATTTTGCGTTTTGTTACCACCATTTTGGTGTTACTGAACACCATTTTAAATTTTCAGTAGGTGTAAAGTTAAAAATTATTCATTGTTGATGTATTTTATATATTTTGAAGTAATGTTAAAAATTTCCGTAAGAAAATAGTATAATAAGCATTTATTTGATTGCTATTTTATCATATTTAATTACAACAGTTGAATAACCATTAAAAAGATGGTACTCGAACCACTGATTGTGAAAAAAATCGTTTATTCTCTGTTTATCCTAAAGAACGCTTAACTAACCGTAATTTTCAAGCGCTTAATAAGAATCGGGCGTCCATCTTGGTTGCGATACCTTACCGGTCGTACGTTGTTGTTAAAATATGAATAAAGATTTATCAGTTCAAATCTGCATGAGTATATAAAAAAGAAAAGGAAAAAAAAGTGGCTTAAGCAGTGGTTACTAAATAGAAACACATACACACGTAAATCAAAAATTGGAGACATCGGATTCCTGAACTGTTTGCAAATGAGCGAAGCCATAATTTGAGCTGATGAAGTTTTATCTGATGAAGCTTAATTGTATTTTAATTTTTGCAACAAATAAAATGATTTTCGTCAATATACAGTAAATTTAGACCAAAAATGACTTTAGATCCAATCAAAAACTGAAATCTCAATTTTAAGGCAGTTTGCCTGGTGGAAAAGACGATTTATTGATAAATAAACGGCCGTTTTGCGTGGTGTAGATGGCCGAATGACTAGAGCGCAAGGTTAGTATACCATACACCCAGGTTCGATTCCCGCAGGCTTCGTTTACGGGTTCTAAGCCTCGAAATGGTTCAAAAACGGTAAAAATTTTGTTTTGAAACCATTTTTAAATGGTTATAAAACCGTAAACTTTTGTATTTACGGGTTTTTAACCAAGCGGTTTGGAAATGGTTTAGGTGCCGTAAAGATAGAAAAATGTTCCAAACCGTAAATTTAACAGTGAATTAGATGGACAGACTGCTGCCGGTTATTTAGCCGTAATTTCATGATGAAATTTCTAACAGTGTAGCTGTCTAAAAACATACTGACAGCAGAATGTATCTTTAGCATATGGTGCTCGTTAACTCGTCTACGCAACGAAAGTACATTACGATTGCTCATTTACCTTATTTTCATAGAAATGAGCAATCGTAATGAAATTTCGATGCGTAACAGAGTTAATACATTTCATGTGTTAAGAAACATTATACTATCTATACTTTTTAGCCAGACACGAACAAAACTTTAAAAATCTATCAAAAAAGAATAACTTTCAACTTTACACCAACTGAACACCAAAAATCGTGTTCAGTAACACCAACAATGGTGGCAACTAGACACAAACATTTTACAGTGTATCAGATAATAAGTCGAATTATGCTGTTGTTTGATGACGAAATTATTAGGCCGTTCTTACTGAGTTGTGAAAAGATTTCTCTGGTAATTTTATTCAGGTCATATTGACGATTTGCTGTTTGACGATTGAGAACTTTAAACGTTTTTTTAATTGGAAAGAAAGATTTTTATTGATACGTGCAATTAAGAACGTTATTATATTATATTAGACGAATAAAATTTAAGAATATGTTTCCAAAAATTATGAAAGGGGATGAAATAAGAATGTGTACCGCACAAAATTAGTATGAAAATTTTGTTCCGGCACTGAACACCTCTCGCTAAAAGATAATATATGTAGAGCTTTTGAATGTTATCGATTTAAAATTCATTGTCAAGCACATTCCTTCTAAAATATATTTAGTATGGACTTGAAAACCTCATTTTTAAATCTCTGTGTTGCTGCATAAAACATGCATTTAATTTATTTTTTCTTTCTAGAGAAATAGGGGAGATGTGACTCCCTCCATCATAAACGTACTCTATAAACAGTTTGTCCTACAGCATCATGCCAAGTTCAATTTCATTATTTGCTTCTTATCTTCCAGGTTAAAGAAATACCCATTGAACCTGAAACCTTTGTGGATATTACTTGCCTTGAGGCATCTAGAGCAAACATAACATTTCTAAGGGAAGAGAAAAACATTTTTTCTCAAAAGAATACGCATACTTCTGGCATTCAAGTGAAAGTCGCTAAATCCGTAGCTCCAGTTTTGAGATATTATCAATAGAATCTTTTAAATCGTTATGAAAAAAAGTAAAAACCATTTTACCGGACCCTTCCCATCTGTTATCGTACGTATATCCCTTTAAATAGTGTATTGGATTTACAGCATGGAGTAACTGATTAGAAATTTAATTCACTGCACTAGTCATTCGTATTTTACTGACTTTAACCTAAAATTTCGCTTACGAAACAATTTGCTGATTAGAGAGAACTTTACATTTTATGTTTATTTCTACGACAAGGTGGAGTAGTGGAACGGCGCAAATCTCATACGCCCAAGATCGCAGGTTCGAACCAGGCCCAAGTTGGTGGATTTTCCAGATGCAGAAAATCGTCTCCGCCCATGTCGTATGAGTATGCGGCATGTGAAACATCCCTTGAGTAGACATTTGGCTTGGATGATATCGGCTAAATTAAATTCCTAGTGCAGTCTGCATTAATCAGAGCTCGGGTGCCGCCGTCTAGGGGAAACTGAGTGTCCAAATTCAGTAATAATTGTTTCCACCGATAGTGGTGCTACGTAAAAGAATGGATGCCGATTTCCGAGGAATGCGCTAGGTCTGCAAAGGTTAGTGACCATACGCAGCCCCATTAGAAAAAAAAGAAATGTTTATTTCAACATATTTTCTGTAATGCTAAACGTAATTTTTAATTATTTAACACGAAATTAAAATTACTTTTGTTGATACTAGTCCCTAAATATTCTTTTTTTTTTTTTTTGCTTTTTTCTTCTTTTTTTTTTGTTGCTTCACTTTTTTGTTGCATAACATTTTTTTTTCTATCTTAACAAATTTTTTTCATGATATTTTATAACTAAATAAATAGAAACTCCAACATACAAATATTTATGTTAAAAGATTATCATGTTAACTAGTGTACATCAAAATGTCTATAGCTTTTCTATGAGAGAAACCACAATGAATAATAATAATAAAATGCTCATAAATATTTTCGGCATCAATGATGAAAGAAAACGTGATTTCTTTTTTTTTTCTGAAAAATCTTTATCAGTTACAATTTAAGTTAATATAACAAATTTTATAATAAATATAACAAATATAGTAAATATAACAAATTTTTATATTAAAAAAAAGAACAAAATATTTCACGTGCAAAATATTTTTGTTCTATTTAAGAAGGCTCAGCTTTGATAGTGAAAGTTTTTTGAAATGTTACAAAATACTTATTTCCATTATCCCCACATTTAATGGTGTTTGAATTTGTTAAAGCACTCTTCTGCTTCGATAGTAATCTAGAGAGGATGGTCGGACCACTTGCTCATTTCTCCCCACTAGTTATTGTTCCCAAAATGTGGAGAGAAACTCAAGCGTTGTCCATTCTTTTGTTGTAGTGGGCAACACAGAATGAACATTCCACGTGTTTTTCCACAAAAGTTTCTCTAAGCAATCTGGCAGAGATACTCTATTTATATTGTTTGTTAACGGGATTGATTGATCTCTGGGATCTTTTAAGTGCACCGGCTGCAACGGGATCAGCATTCCTGCACTGCGGCTTTCGTCTCCATGGCAGCCGAAGACCCCTCGAGTCGAACACCCCCTTCTCTCCCCGCAGACGAGAAAACAATATGTTTGTTTATGAGCATTTTTTTTAACAATATTTTCAGCAATGACAATCATTTGCAGATAATATAAATGGTTATGCCATTTGTATCAAGGAATGGATGGAATTTTACTTTGTTCGTTTAGTTTTAATTAACATTCTGCTTATTCTATGAATAAAAATCAGTTAATATTCATAGCATTTGCGTCAATTCAATGCTGATGTAAATAAATATGCATACATACTTCCAGAAGCTTTCTGTTGGTATGATTTTGCAAATTTGAAATCGGATCAATTTTTTCTTCTCCTTTTTTAGCGACTCATATATCTGCAACCTAACTGAAATAATTATTTTTTTCAGCTGTGTTATGGTAAAATGGATAGAATGGTCATATTAATGAAACAGTCCTTAAAAAAGTTTAAACAGCTTATTTGTGATATGAGACTTAATGGTTCATAAAAATGCTTTTCAAATGAATATTCTTTTCTTTTATGTAAAAGTAATCGTAACAGAAATAAAATCGTTAACCGAAATAAATGAAGTGAAATAAATTTCCGGAATTTGTACATTGTCTCAAACCCTACGGAGAAATTTATTTATTCATTTTTTAAACTCATCGATTCCTTTCCATTTCTAAAAAGTTGCAAGTCAACTCTTCGTTGAACTTGTATCGCTGCCTGGATATCCGCCTGTTAGATCAGGATTTAGGGTTGATTTCAACTTCTCCATGGAAAGCGCAAAAGTGATAACTGCAGCAAGGCACAAAATAAGAAATTGATGATGAAAGTTTTATACCTCCATATTGATTCAGATACCCACTCTTTCAGGTTGAAAAAAAAAACATTTCGCATTTTCTTATTACCTCAAAACGTTGTATTTAGGCAAAATAAGTAAGATTATTCTGGTGGGAATAACTCAAATGTGCTTAAAAGTGCAGATACGACTCTCGTGTTTAGCATAGCAGTTAATTAGTTTTCCAAATCAAAAAATGATGCATGGGGCTAAATGGCGGCAATTCACCGCTAGAGGGACTTATGAGCGATCATCGTTGTCACGTGATATCCGCTCTTTGTTTACTAAGATTTTCAATTGAGTTCTACGTGGAATTCACTAGGCAAAATTAGTTATCTTTAAATTAGACTATTTTCACAGCTTTTCTAATTATAACCCAATATTGACAATTAATTTAATCATTATTCAAGAAATTTATTAATTATTAGAATAACTATAGCCTTTTATTTAGTATTAATTTTATGTAATGTAGAAGAACTTGATTTAGGCCTAGTTTTTAATTAGACTTGTCGAACTCGAAGTAAAGCGATGCTACAGCTTCCTTTGTTTACATTGCTTTCATCTCTGCCACGTGACCAATGACGTTGCTTGAATTGCCTCCATTGTCCAGACAAAGATATGTGGAACATATACGTTTTGTTCGACTCGAGCTCTTCCTGTTACGCTCCTAATCCTGATATGTTCTTTTTCAGACAGAAATTAAAGCTGTATTTTATACATGTAATGCTTCTCAAAGTCCGTTTCTTTTTTTCAGTATGGGCGGTATAACGGCACAAAAGTTGTTTTTAAAGAGCGTTATGCACTTTAAAAACAACAGGATACGTATTTAAAATATAACACTAGTATATATTTTAAATACTTATAATGTTTTTTATTTAAATTTTCATTTATTTTATTTTATCTATTTTTCTTTTTTAATGTACTAGGATGCGAGTTAGCTGATAAACTCGTCAATTAAATGTGTTATACTCATATTGCACTAGACTTTTCAATGCAGAAATACAATTATATTGATAGCGAAACCTTCAATTGTGTTTTGCTACTTATGAGTGAATAAATGATTATGTTCAGGTGTGTGGTTCATTCATTTGCTATTCGTCTAAAAAAGAAACATTTTTGCTGAGGTATTATTGTTTTTTTTACTTACATGGGAAATTTGTTCAAAGAATTTCACATTTCATCCAATAATAATAATAATTAAAAAACATAAGTAAATAAAATAAAATTGGAAAATAAATCGTTTTATTTCAAGTTTACAATCATTTATTTAAAGGCAAATTTTGATTAAAGTAAAAAGGTACTTCCAACTATATAGTTCTTAAAAAGGATTGCCTTTAAAAATTTATAATTGATAATCTGGGAGCGTTCATGCTAAATTCTTTAATGTATATATATGTAATGTCTTGTAACGCTGACACACCCAAAAAAAAATGTTAAAACAAAAATAAAAATATATAAGTATAAAAAACGAAACAGAAAAGAACGTATAAGCAAAATAATTATTAAAGTGAAAATAATTTTATTATTGTATTTTATAAAGTTTGAAAAAAGTAAAGATTTTAGATTAAAACACCTTATCAATTATCAAACCTGACTTTAACCAATCTAGCTGTAACAAAAAAAAAGAATAAACAAAGCAGTCTGCAAAGCAGTAAAATGTTAAAATACTACACTTTCGAAGCATAAGACAGCTTCTTTATAAAATTCGATAAAGGAAGGGAAGAAAGAAAAGCCACCAGAGTCGATATATTGGAAAATACATCAACTGTTCCCTACTGGGTTGGAGTTAAATCACCAAATACATACATTTGATAAAGTCCGAATATCTGAGCGTTTACTCTAAAAAAGCGAAATACTGACTTTATTTTAGTAAGCATTTTTTTCCTCTTTTTTTTTCTTAGCAGCTCTAATTTTGTTCAATAACTTCTCTCACAAAGTAATTTATGACGTTCGCTTAAACCAATACAATTGCTTAGTTTGGCAACTTGTAAAAAAATTAATTATTTTCAACTTTAGAATTTGTTAACAGTTACTTAAAATACAGAAAAAGTTTAGTGGTTATATTTCTTCCGGGGTAAAGACATTGTGCATAAAAGTGATATGTTTGTTTAATTTTCTTAATTAACGTATCATAAAACAGTTGCTTAAAACACCCATATAATTAGGTAAAAAAGGAGAAAAAAAACCACTGAAATAGTTAGTAATATTATGTCGAATTTCCCAAATCTGATTAGTAACCCATTAGACAACAGGTTGGTAGATTAGCTCCTAATTCTATATTTTTAGATTAATTTTTAAGTTGTAGTATTTGAAAACACGCATTATTAGCGTTATTTACTTTAAGCATTAAAAAACAATAAAATAATTTTTGGAAAAAAAATAGAACCGACTTCATATTATAAATTGCGCTCAAAAGTGAAAAATAAATTAATTCTTTAAACAACATCGATACTACTTGTAAACATAATTTTTGAAGTCGGTGCAAAATTATGATGGATTTTGATTCATGATTACTTTTGTAACCATGAATCAATTACAAATATAAATGACCTAAAGTTTGCAACAGTTTCAATGTAAAATAACGCATCGTGTAATGATAATTAGACAGTCATAGTTTTGCACTGACTTCAAAAATCATGTTTAAAAGTCGTATCGATGTTGATTAAAGAATTAATTTATTTTTAACTTTTGAGCGCAATTTATAATTTGAAGTCTGTTCTATTTTTTTCCAAAAAATATTTTATTTTGTTCTTTTTAGTGTAAATATATTTTTACTATAAATACTCTATTTTCAAGAAATCCATATCAAAGGGGAAACCTTCTTTGAGGGAATGGCACTAAAAACTAACCGTTTGTATGATATTCTGTTTTGAAATTAATTTTAGAAGGTCACTAGAGCAAACAAACTGATTGGACTTAAATTTTTCTTCAGACAAGCCTTCAGTCAAACTCTTGTTATAATTGCTTTTAATATTACAGCATAATGGGACCAAACTATATTTTAACAATGAATTTCATGTTTATTAACAATTTTCCCAACAACAAAAAAAAAAATTTAAGCCAAGCCTTTCCAATTAAAACAAAAAGATACTTATTTTTCACCCATAACAGTTTTTTTAAAAAACAAATGTAGTCATATAGACGTGCGACATTTGAGTTAGACGGCCCTCTATAGATTAAAGAAACAATCATCAAAATCGGTTCATTTAGTCAAAAGTAATGGATGAAAAGCCAAAAAATGACCACATTTGTGCCCATAACTTTTTTTCTAACTATCAAATATGGTCAAACAAAGGTACGGGACCTATGGAAAACCACCCTCAATGTATTTAAAAAAATCATGGAAATCGGTTCATCCGGTGAGAAGTTATGAGTGAGCAAACGAACAAGAAAATAAAACGACATACATACAGCATGAATGTATAACCTCCTTCCTTTGAGAAGTCGATTAAAAAACAAAATAGAACCAATGGCAATTTCATTCAAACGTGAATTTAATATTAATATAAAACTGCAACATCTCTTAGAAAAGAAACAAAACATTTTCTACGATTTGTCTTTCACGTATAAGTAAACTAGTTTTCTCATTTTTGTTAGCCTACTTCCCCATAAAAGATAAACATAAATGAAGAAATAAAGATGCCTTAAGAAAGAAGGCTTAGTTTATCGTAAAACTCGTTAAAAATGAAGAAATTTCAAAATGAAGTAATTAAACGAAGAATGGAAAAAAACTGAAAGTAGGGTTTAGAGATGAGTCAAATGTGTGTCTGTCTGTCTGTGTCCCCTAATAACTTTTGAGGGAATTGTCCGATTCGTTTTTTTTTTAAACAGAAAAGGAAGTCTTAACTTTTGAGATACGGAATATTTGAACGAACTTTTTAATACAATTTCTCCGATATATTGCTCCAAATGGCTTCGTTTTCAAAACAATTACTTCTCTGATGCATTGGTCTATGACGGTTTAATCAACATTGTCACCGTTTGTCAAATAAATGTGCTTAACTGTTATTAATTTTGCAACATGAAAAATTTGAACGAACTTATCAATGCAATTTTATCGACATATTGCCCCAAATGGCTCCGTTTTCAGAACAATTATTTCTCTAGTGCATTGGTTGACGCTTTGATCAAAACTGTCTCCTTTTGTCAAATAAATGTGCTTAATTAGCATGTAAAATAGAAAAGGAAAACTAACTGTCATTAATTTTGAGACACGGAATGTTTGAACGAACTTATAAATACAATTTTATCGACATATTGCCCGAAATGGCTCTGTTTTCAAAACAATTATTTCTCTGATGCATTGGTCTATGACGGTTGAGTCAAAATTGCCTCCTTTTGTCAAATAAATGTGCTTAATTAACAAGTGAAACAGAAAGGAATAAGGACCAAACAAAGTTTCCTTGTTTTTAAGTGCCCGTTCTTTAAAGAACCATTTGTTTTAATAAATGGCATCTACTAACTTTTCAAGGCGAAGAATTGCTAGTCTGAGTTCATTACCAAGGAGCTGCTTTTATGGGATTGTAAATCTGTCCGGTAGAGGGAAATGCGAAAGGAAAGATAAAACCTAGTCATTACGCACAGGAAAAGAGCTATTAATATGCTAATTAAAGTCGAAAACGACAGAATTTTCGGCGGAAATAAAAGCTGCTGGAGAGGTCGCAATGAGAACTCTTCCAAACATAGAAAAGTTTTTCCATCCTTGATTGGCACATTACGTTTTCTATATTTTGATAAAATCTTACATTCTAATACCAGAAACTCCCTTCCTTTCTAAAACGGTATTTTCTCCCTTTTTGTATAAAACTTTAACTTTAGTAGATGGTTTGTTTTCAGCAATCAATGGCGCATTTGGGAGGGGGGGGGGGCACGTAATAGATTCAAAATTACTTAATTTGAATAAAGATTTTAATATTTTCAAATTTCAATTTGGAAAGTTATCTTCCAAATTACCCCGATCCATTCTATCTAGTTTGACTTTCTCCCCCCTCCCCAGCTCTCAAAAATAAATTCAGTAAAGATCTTCAATTTGTTTCGCGGAACCTTAGTTCTCTTTTTCTAGGAGTTCCCAAGTCAAAAAAGTAAATTCCAAAAATAAAAATGGTAACATCATTCTACGGGCCCTTTTTCTTTTTCGTCAGGCTTAGAAGTAGGTATACAAAAATAATTTTTAATCTCAAATATTTTCAACCCGTGCCAAATTTCTGTACTACCACTTAGCATTCCCGTGTGGAGGCCATGAGCTATTCACTGGTATATGAACTTTCAAAAGAAAAAAAAAAAATCAAAATTGATCTTAATTATGTGTTTGCACAACAGTTACAAAAATTCTGAATTTCTGTATTTGACATTTTATATTTTTGAAACAGCCGGCAAGGTTACGCAATGGTAAGGCACGGTTTTCAAGATGCAGAAAATCGTCAGCGCCTATGTGGTATGATTATGCGGCATGATAAAGATCCCTTGAGTATCCGATTGGCTTGTATACTCTAGGAAAAATTAAATTCCTAGTGCAGTTTCGCATCATTTAGAGCTCAGGTGCCGCCATCTAGGAAGAAACTGAGCGCCAAAATTCTCAAAGTGGTAATGGCATCCACCTATAGTGGTGCTACTTGAAAAAATGGATGCCGGTTTCCGGGAAATACACTAGGTCTGAAAAGCTTAGGGACTATACACAGCCCCATTAGAAAGAGAGGGGAAAAAAGAAATATTTGAAAATTCCATTTAAAATCGTTCAAATTAAAATCATGAAAAAAAGTGAATGATAGGTCTGAAAAATTGTTTCAGAAGCAAAAAAGATTGTCCCAGGTCATATAGTTCGTTGAAATCGATTACAAGAATACAGACAAGCTCATCTTCACCGTAACATCCATCTAAATAACTTATTTCAAGAATTTTACTTCCTTACGTAAATAAATAATAATTATTGTTATATTTATGGTCCAAACCAGTTTTGAAACGATAATTAATAGCAATGCGGGCACTAAAATGTGCTCAAAATAATGCAGATAAACAAGTATTTTATAAAGGAGTGACTAAAATCCGGTAAAAGAGAGTGGAGAGAGCATTTCAATTTAACAAAATTTATTTTATCATTTTGATTTTTCGACTTTTAGCAACCAATAAGTAATGCGTCTTTTCGGAAGAATATACATTATTTATTTATCATTATATTAAAGCTGATTATCTAAAATTGAATCAAAATAAATTTTCTAAACTCTGTAGTTAAAAATTAATTAAAAAGTATTTTCATCTGCGAACTTTGTGCAGAACAATTCTCTCTCCCTTAAAAATGTCACACAATCTTCAAGTCGGTGCATTCCGTAAATAACTCTAAAGGTTTCCGGAAAGCAACTAGACAGTAAAATATATGATACCTCCTTAGTTCCATGAATCAGCCACTTACGCTTGAAGAATAAATAATTAATTATTAAAGAAGCGTTTTGGAAAATTGGAGCATGAAAGAATTTTGGAAAAGGAAGCGACAGTTTAAAGCTCCAAGGGTTAATTTTAATCATTATTCTTATAAAGATGTGAAAGCTTTCCTATAAAGTCATAAATTTGACTGTTTATTTTTTAAATATGAGATAATGAAACTTGCGTAGGGTTATCTTTTCTGAAATATTACATAAATTATTAATGCAAGCACGCAATGTTTATATACAAGGACAGAAACAAAATACCGTTTTTTCCCCTCCTCCCTTTTATTTATAAACATTGCAGTATATAATGCTATTTGATATGTAATGTTTAATAACTAGTTATTTATTTAGAAACAAAAACGTATTTACACAGAATTTATGTATATATTTGAGGTACATTTTAAAATTACTATAAAAATGGAAGCTCAAATAAGGCAATGGTAAAATAAATGAATAAATACATAAATAAATTCAAATAAAAAACATTAACAAAAATTAAAATATTAGTTTTGCTGGGTACTTCATAGTTTTCTAGTTGCATATTTTTATTTGTAATACTTATAAAGTTATTCAAAACTGTTCCAGTAATCCCTGGAACTGAAAGGTTAGAGAATTCCATGTAATTGAAAAAAATGTTGCCCTCATTTAGAAATAACAATTCATAAATAAGACTACTTAACAAAACTATTCTTCACTACAGGTAAACGTGAATTGGAATAAAAATTGTATTTCAAAATAATGGTTAAAATTATCTAATACCTGCCAAGAAAATGTTGGTTTTGCGAGTACCGGGCTTTAATCCGGAATGTGATAATGATTAAAATAATTATTTAGATAATACTAAACTGTCGAACTTGTTTTAGAAAATTAAACAAAAATATGAGACAAACTTTGATGCAACTAATAACAACTGAAGCAAACAATTGTTGTAGTAACACAGTAAATAGTTGCAGCTCTAATTTTCTAATCAGTTTTCCGTAAATCAGTACTTAATGCAACATATATTAGGAACAAGGAACAGGATTGGTAAAATAGGGATAATGATATAAGGTAGGTAAATAACACTTACAATTTTATTATTTTACAAGCATCTCTAATGAATCCGATTTTGATAAATGTTAAGACTTCTTCCTTTCAAGAAGCTGCTGTTTTAAATGCAGTGTAACTGGGATTATTTAAAAACCATGTCCAGCAGATCGTAGCATTTGAAAGAAAATTGAGAAATCATTAAAGTCTTTAGCAAAAGGATAACAAAAAATAATGTCGCATTATTCACTTATTGCTGATTAGGATTGGCTCCAGCCTTGAAAATTTAATTGTTTTAAATTCCTAGTTTTTGATTTAATAGTCCAAAAACGAAAAATGGTAAACAAAAGTAAGTATAATTAGGATGCATAAACACACTTTTTGTCTATGCTTGAATAATAATATTTATCAATGTTTTTATGCAAAAACTGCACAGAATATTTAATTTTAAGATAGTCTAATATGCCCTCTATGGTCTAAACACAAAACTTCTTATCTATAAGCGGCTTATTCTGTCTGTCTGTCTGTCCGCTATAGGATCCCAGGCAGTTTTACCGATCGGGACCATACTCGGCACGGTTAATGTTTACGACTCGAGAAAATCAACGCTGCAAAAATTAAAGTTGTGACTCGGTTAGTTTTTTTTTTAATTAATTTTTAAAGATTTTTCAATGATTTTCTTGACCCGTTTTATTTTATTTTTGCATTGTTGCCGTGGTTTCCAACAGTATAATTACAGTTGCCGTGTGAACAAACAAATCAATGCAGTTGCCACTGTTATTCTAACAAATGCAAAAAATATACTAATAATAATCGAAACATTTATCTAGCATATAGAGTGAGGCTTCGCTACAATCTCCGTTAAAAGTTAATGCTTACGCGAATTTAATTTGATCCTTTCTTTCTTTTTCATTTATTTCTTTATCGTCTGCCCTTTTCAAGTTTTTCTTATTAGAGTGGCAGCGCTCTTTTTTCCCAGTTTCGTTAAAACTGTTGTTTTGAAAAGTATAATAAAATTTTCAATAGGTTCTTTCGATGGTAAATATCTATTTTTCACAAACAATTTGATTATATAGTAAATAAATGTATAGTAGTGTGGGGCAATAAGCAAAGGGGCGTTCTCGCCGTCTGACCTGGGTAATTCAGTTTAAATGAGCAGACATCTTTGCACAAATCATTTTATTACAATTTATAATATCTAGAACAGCGGTCATTTCGTATGACTGCCGGGCGTACTAGTATTAATAAAATGCAGTCGGTTAATAAATAAAAAAACCTGGTTAGCAAAATAGTTTTGGCTACCCATTTGCCATTCATATTCGTAAATTTGGCGACATTTGTTTATGACTTTGCGACAATTGTTGCTTTTCCGACATGCTGGTGTGAATCCTATTGATATTGCACTAAATAATGGTATTTAATAGTTTGAACTATTTTATGCCTCAAAGGACAAACTTTCTACATTTATGCGAAAGAAAATGCGGTTATTATCAATCTACTAAAACCACGCACAAATCAGAAATAACCTCTTTCAAAACATAACAAAACGTTCCAACTTCCACCACAGCCTTATTCGTTAGAATATCAATAAACTCAACACCCGTTTTTACTTAAGAAACTGCCGTAGTATTTTATTCCCGGTTGTTAAGCCGTAGAACCTTTATCAGAGAGATAAACTCATGATATTTCTTTCTCTTTTTATTGAGCCATCAAAAGGAAGCTGACGGAACGAGGCCTCTATTTATCAAACAAACATATCCGTGAATACGGCGGTTATATATGTACGGAGTAGGCAGACAAGATCTTTTATACGGAAGAAAATACTCTAAGAATTTAGGAATTGTAGTAAATAGCTTTTCTAAGTGCAGGATCTTCTACGTGATTTCTCGCACACTTAATAAAGTTGTCAAAATTATTTGTCAAAACTTATCTTTTCATAACTTTACCATATTTTACTTTATTTCATTGATTTTTTCTTTTTTAACCGCTCATACGCGTTTTCTAGAAATTTTATAATTTATGAGAATTATTTTTTTACTGTTGAAGTTTGTTTATTCCTGACTTGTAGTATAGCCATTTCGTGAACATATAGATGTATATTTTAAGGTTGGTATTAAACTGTCTGGTAAATTACGGGTAATTCTAAGAAGTACCGTACCTAAAATTCCTCAATTTCACTTTTCAATCATTCAGTGCAGAATTTTGCATCAAAATGGTTTTGTTTCCTGAACTGTATTGTGCCTTATATTACGTACAAAAAACAACAAAAAAATAATAACAAAGAAGCATAAATAAATAAATCAATCAATTACATTGAAAGTGTGTATCGAATTTTACAAAGCTAATTTAAAATACATAAAAAAATTAGAGGAATTTAACATTTTTAAAACGACACATCCCAGTAACTTTAAATGAGTAATAGTTGTTAACATGTTCCCAAAATAGGACTGTTGCAAAAACCCAAAATGTAATCTGCAATGGGCAAACGTGACCACTTAATTGTTGTTCAGATCAATCAGCAGAAGTCGTGACGTCTCATTTCGTGCTTAGTATTGACTTTCCATTGTAGAGAAAGCACAAGCTGTTGTTAATTGATTGTTTTATGCTACCTTAACACGAGACAGATTACAGGTAGATGACAGCTAATTCCCAATATTATTTTGGGGTTGGTTGATGGGTTTCTATGTTAAACTAATTATTGCTTATAAAATTTAGTTACACCGTTAAATGCACAAAAATATATGGCCTTTACAAAAGCATAAAGTATTAAAAAACATTTTTTTGAAGTGTATGACAATATACCCTTTGCCGGCTTTTATGCTTTCAAGAGAAAAAATTGAAAACTTATGTACATGGATATGATGAAAATTTTATGTACTTTAAGGAGCCCATATTGCATATTCCAAATTCAACCAATTTTTGATTTATTTCGAGGGTACATTTTAAATTTATCTTTTACTTAAAATTTATTTCACTAAATAAATGGGGTTAATTCTAACTGCACGGTAAATGCCCTTAAAATCATCCGCTGATTCCAAACCAATGATTCCAATTCAATTGACAGCTAACTGAACCCATAAAATGTAACCACCTCCAAAGCCCTTGCATCGTCATGGACGTACTCATAAAAATAACCATCGTCATGTAATCATGCTTTCATTTCAAAATATTTAAAATTAACACTATATAGAAATTAATCAGGATATAAATTTGGGTTTATTATTAAAGTATTGGGTATAATACTTCTTTACTGTTTATAATGACTAGTGTTTGCAATACAGGACCAAAATTACAATGCTGGAATTCGGTATTTTTTTAAACGTGATACCGGAGTACCGGTATTAATACTGATATTAGAAATTTTACAAAACTTTAACAGAAACATATTTGTTTAGTTTCGTAATTTAAAACAAAAAAATCGTAAAAGAAAATAATACGAACAATTTCGTTATAAGCAAATATAAAATAAAGGACCAAATAATCTATCAAATGTTATAGTTAAAGATTTATGATAAGAGCAGTATTATAACAATTTATGACATCGGCAACTAAAAAAAAAATTAAAAATGAACCATTACAGTATATGAAACATATAGATATTGAACGATAAAGGATTTGGTAATATCTTATTTGGAGTATGTGGTTTAGTTCTGATCTCCTTATCGAAAGAAGAATAATACCTTATTGGAAAGGGTTGAAAGAAAAGCTACTTAATTGGTAAGTAGTCTCTTAGCCTTAGATTATGAAGTTAGGCTTAAAAGGTTCAATATGTATAGTCTCGAACGAAAGAGAGTTAGAGGGGACATGATTCAGTGATTTAAATTCATTAAAATGGGAAATGTTGATGGGCTACCGTTATGTGCTGAAGGTAGAACCAGAAGTCATTGTTTTAAGCTTTTCAAATCTTAGCCTAATCACGAAATTAGGAAAAATTACTACTTCAATAGGGTTGTAGGCAGTTGGAATAGTTTACCGTAAGGGAATGTTACTTGCAGTAAAAACTTTTAAGAAGGTTCTTGATGTTTATTGGAGATTGTTAAATTCATTAGAACCAGCCTAACTGGCCCCTGTGCCTGTTGCTGGTTGTCACTTTTGTGTTTGTATTTATCTGGGGAAAAAGAATATAAAAATATCGAAATGTTCAAACATTTAAAACAATAACGTAAAATTTATCGACGGCTTCTCTGTTGATTTTAACACTCATTGCGCAGACAAAGAGAGGAAAGCGTCTAATTAAACGCATGAATATACATCACAAAATCATGGCTATATATGCCGTATGCTCGTAATTGATATTTCTCATAACGGTTACCACGTTCTATTAAAGATCCACTTGGCTGGAGATTTGAAGGAAAATTACGGTTGTAATAACCAAATGTGCAAACGACAAAAGTTCAGAAAGAAACGAGATATTAATTAACCAAGTATAGGGCTAAATTGCCAGGCAATAATAAACCAATACCGGCGACAAATTTGTTATAACAGAACATATTAGTTGATTACAAATAGTTGTTTATAGTTTGAACAAATATGTAACAAAAAAATAACATAAAGCAATACGGCAATTAACGGTTAGAATGAATAATTCATAGAAAAAATACACATGTGACGGGTATTTAACTTTTACAAGGTTGCAAGTGGGATAGCCTAATGAGCATAAGTATATGAACAAAGGAGTGAAAAAAACAAAATCAAAGTGCACATACATGCACGAAAATGTGATGATGCATCACACCATCTGGAGATAAAAATGTTTTTGTATTTTACAGATGCTTTTATTCACTGATGCTCCGCTGACAGGTTTTTTAAGCTAAATTTTGGATTCAATTGATTGATTTTAAAATACGAGTGTATACCTCAATAAGTTAAACTAAAACCTCTCTAACTGCAAAAAAAAAAAAAATTATTAATTATAAATAATACATAAATACCGGTATTTTACCTTAGCAAATACCGGTTTTACGAAATTGCAAAGTAACACAAAATAGAGGTAGTCGCTATAATAGAATACAGGTATTGCAAACATTAATAATGACAGTACGTAAATTTATTTATTTTACTAAATACAATTAATTGCTTAATTTACTAATAAAAGTAGTTAAAAGTTTTAAAGTATTAAAAGTTTTTTTTAAGAACTAGTGTAAGAATATTCTATAAAATATAATACCAAAACATCATAAAATGAAAATAATATCAATAATAATAATAAATAAATAACTAAATAATAATAATAATAATAATAAATAACTAAAATAATAATAATAATAATAATAATAATAATAATAATAATAATAATAATAATAATGATAAATAATAATAACAATAATAATAATAACGATAATAATAATAAGCGCTTCAAATGAAAAAAAAAGAAAAAAAAAAGTTTCTAATGAGGGAGCATATTTATGTTTCATTGGGAGAATTTATAAAAAAGATATAAGCTCCTAGTTACGTAAAAGCCACATAAAATCACGTAAATTTCTATTTGCACGAAATTGACTTCAACTTTTATTTCACACTAGGGTTAAATACTAGCACACACTTACATAAAAAGCAATAAGCGAGGTACTGAGCATAAAGTTGTAACGAGAAAAAAACCAGAAAATGATTTAAAAAAAAATAGTGGAAAAAAGTATGTTAGTGCTTTAAATGAATAATGCATCTTAGTAATATAAGCGTTATATAGTGAAAAAAAAATCCAAAGCTCGTTTCTTTTGTTTTGTTTGAAAACAGAATTCTAGGAACAATATTATATCACAAACTTTTAATGGAATTTTGTCAATAGTGCTAATTACGCTATTGTACGGTGTCACATTGGGCGCTTCCATAAAAGTATTACAACAGACACACACACAAAGAAGAAGGAGAAGAAAACGTAAGAATTAAACATTTTCAGTAGGGTTCATTTTTAATTTGCGTCTTAGTATATGTAAACAAACTGCAACTGTAATTGCATTATCAATGAGTCTTCCAGATTCAAAATGTGCGCTTTTTAACTATGAATGAAAATTACAATAATTTATTATGTTATACAATAGTGTCAAATATATCACTGTATGCTTAAAATATTATAAAAATATTTCATGAAAAATATTGGGGGGAAAAGAAAAATAATAATAAAAAAGTAAATAAAAATTAACATTTACAATATAGAATGAATAATGTTAGAATATATTAAAATTTAGGAAATGAATCTTAATGAAAAAGAAAAACGTAATTTCTTAGTTTTAAACTTGAAATAGTTTTCACGTTTTAAGGTGATATCAACCAAGATTTTTCTTAAGACGAAGAAAATCTCATTTAAATTCTGATATGCCGTGAATGGTTTTTCTTCTCCTGAATTTTGATTGTCTTCGACGCTTTTTAATTAACTTGTGGTTAGGAAATTTTACTCGCTTAAAGTTTTATAATCGATTTTTAGTACCTTGAGATGTTCATTTAATGGAATAGGTACCTTCCTTTTAAGTTTTTTCAAGAAAAAAAAAGAAAAAAGCTTCAATTTTAGGGTATTTGTATGCGTATGTCTATACCCAAGTTACTCAGTGGGGATCACTAGACCAACCAGAATTTTCTCCTGTAGGGTGGGGGAGGGGATTTGGCTTATGAAAGTCCTTACATGCACATAAATTACCATACTAAAATTGGCAAATATGGCTGAAAACCAAAGGTTCTGCTTAGTTGACCACTCGATGCACCCTTGTTGGGACTACATATTCATATATATTCAATATCACCTGTTCCACTTATAGCAATAATTTAAACAAATTGCGCTTTTCTCAATTTATTTTCAGCTTTAAAATATTTTTTCAAACATAATTTTGTTTACTCCGCATTGTGAAAAGAATTCTTAAATTATAAATTAATGAAATATTAATGTGAATCTTCAAACGAAACTTTGCCATTATTTTCCTTAGGGAATGATTGAACTTGGGTAACGTATCTTTTTCGAATCTAACGGCTACGGATTTGCGCAGGTTACAAGAAACACGTGAATTTTCAGATGCGTCGATCTAGAAATATTCTTATTTTTTGAGTCTAGAATGGTTACTAAACTCAGAATATGGATTTTAAGAATTTCTGATTTTAAGATTAAAAAAAAAAAGAAGTGTTTATAATTTCCTTCTTTAATTCACACTTACATTACTTATTTGAGAAGATGGTTGGAATAACCTCTTATTAAAATATAGCTCTTTTAATGAGCAGGATTAAATTTAAATTAATTGTAGTTATTTATTGAAGCGTGGGTTCTCCAACTTTCCCTCATAAGACCTCAAATTAATCTCAATATCACGCCCACAGATATATTTAAAATGCTGTGGAAAGTAATTAATGGATAGACAGTCACCCAAAGGAAAGTTGTATCTTTTTGGAAGTAAATCCTGGTAAATTCGAAGCTATCTCTATGGAAACAAATAACTTGCCTTAAAGCAATGTCAACAAGTTATCAATCCACGAAAAGCATCATTTTATAAAGTCTGAAACTGAAAATATAAATTAATTTCACAGAAAAGGTTTTTTGGATCGGCTCGAAATACAATATACGTGCATGAAAATAAAAACACGTATGTTCGTTTGCTTGGTAATTAATTAATTATTTTTATTTGTTTATTTAGACCAAGATATAATTTTAGATCCTTGCACAGATTTTTACATGATTTGGCACAAAATTCAATTATCACCTTAAAAAAAATAAACAATGTAAAGTAAAATAAAATAAAAATAATAAAAATAATTAAAAAAAAAAAAAAAAGGAAAATGGCTATACTAAACATATTAATTTTTGTTCATTAATTTTGATAAAAGTATTTCTTGATAATACAAGAAGGGAAATCCTCTAATATTTTCCAATTTCGTATCACATTAAAACTGAAAGTTGAATTTTTTTTGAAACATTTTGCAATCGTGAAACAGTTATTATTGTTGCTAAATATATCTTTCCGAAGATAAGTTGGAATAGAAATAACTAACATCCTCTGGTAGGAATCTTATACTTAATTAGCTCCTTCGTTAATGTTTCACTAAGGATATTATATTTCATTTCATTGGAGAATGAAACTCAAAGTGCTTTATTGTGCTTGATTGCCGATTTTGTCTAATGTTTGCCTATTAAAGTGTTTTAAATGCGTACTATTGTATCCTAGTTTGTATTTGAATAACATTTAAAACAATACTTGTGCAACACAAGCTGTTTGTAAAATGGTTCTTCCAGCGAACCGTAGGAAGAGTCATGGTACTTATATATCTTCGCACCCAGGTTTGACTTAGTTAGTGGGAGTTATTTTCAAACTTATTTGTCCCATAGGGAAAAAAAAAACATTAATATTGCACTACTACCAGAATTTAAAATTTCCAAAGTTAGCGACTATGACTCAAACTTAGCCGAACTTACAGCTCCCTGTATATTTAAAAAATATATAATTTTATATATTAACAAAATGTAATGAAACAGTTGCACGGAATCCCGCACAGAATAAACAAAAAAGTTTCTCAATTGAAAGAAAAGTAGGTGCTCTAAGACAACCAAGAACTCCTGATTATATTATAATATAACTTGAACTATATATATTTACTTTTAAATTTAAAAATTGTATTAAAATGTTGGATATTAAGAGCAATCATATGTAATCAGAAACATGCTGGACATTTCAAATGTCCAAACAATAATATTTCAAGCAATATCAACAATACGCAAATTCAAATATAGTATGTCTTCCCCCTTCAGAGCTAAATAAATAAGTTTAAAAAATATCAATGAATAAATAAATAAAAATCTACCGCATATGTAATCAATTTTACTGTAAGAAACTTTGCATAATTTGGAAAAGTTATTGCTAACTATTGAAATAATCAATCTGATAAAACTTGCGACGCAATTTTTTAAGAGCATTATTTCGATTGAGTTCAATAAGGCTAAAAATTTACCATTAGAAATTAACTTGGAGTTATAGTATTTCGTTTCATAAATATCTTCTTTTCGTTTTTCATGTTCATTTGTATCATACAATTGTTTCGTTTTTTGAAAATTGTTCTAATCATGGCTGCTTGCAAAATGGCTATAATTTTGAAATAAGTCACGGATGATTAAACAGAAAAATAGGAGTCTAAATACCCAGGAACATTTCTAAATCGATAAACTGAGCCCTTAAAAAAAGAAATAAATGCTGGGCGATTTTTTTCTGGAGAAATCATATCAATCAGCAATATAATCCGTGGTTTTTAAAATTTTATTTCATACATGAGAAGAGAAATCATTAGTTTATCAACTGAAATTTTGAAGTTTTAATATTATTTAAGCCATTAATAAAGGCTTCACGTTAAAACTAAATTTTTATCAACATAAAACTGGTGTTCGAATTGTCGCAATATTGATTAAGTGTTAGGCATAAATTGTTAAAATTTTTACATGAAGTACTCCGTATCTTCTAGGATAAAATGTAAAGTTCATGAAAATTTTATCAGGATTTCGTTTTGCCTTTTTACTGGCTTTTATGCGTATAAAATTCATAAAATGACGTGATATTTTTCTTTTTAGAAATGGTTTGTTAGGTAAAGCTCTCAGCAGTTATCTGTGTCGAGGTTACAGAAAATCGTAAAGTATGTATTTTTTGTTTTACTTTACATTTAAAGGATTAAATATTTTATGCAATGTTAATCGGATGAATCATCACACGTATATTTAGTAAAGTGTAGGTTAACAATTTAACTACGGGTAACGTCAATAGACGATTTGGCGAAACTTTTCTGTGGTACGGGTAACGTCAATAAGCGATTTGGCGAAACTTTGCTGTGGTACCGGTAAAGTCAATAAGCGATTTATTGACGTTAACTGACGTAATTAACTTTTTTTGTTGGTTAGCCAATAACAAACTTTGCTATGGCGAAAGTTCATGTAAGAAACTCATGACGTATACATAGAAATAGATGCATTGCCATTTATGCAATTTTTGGATACCTTTTTTTTGGTGTTCAGACAAACAGATTTGTGAGTATATTCCGGTAGTTAAAATGTTAAAGATATAGCTTAAATGAAAAGTCTATAAAAGAAATTTAAAGAGAAAGAACAATTAGTAATTAAAAAATGCGCAAGTAAAGCAATATAATTAGGAAAAATACCACGAATTACTTATAAAATAAATAAATGAACAAAAAGAAAATGAAATAAAGAGTGAGATTAATCAGTAGTATATAAGCCTTAATAAAAAAAAGATAATGAAGCCTAAATTGAAAAGAGTGATAGCTTGAAACGAGTGACAGAGTGAAAAGATTGCTCCAAACTCATAAAAGAATAAGAAAAAAAACCCCACTAGAACACATAAAAAATGTCTCAATAGCTAAAAATTCGACCATCTGAGCGGATCTACCAAACCTCTTCCCCAATATTGAGACAAAATGTTCAGACGTTAATCTGAATATGACATCAGTCGCTTAAAACGTCATCTGCAGGTGAAAAATGCTACATCGTAGCCACTGGTGAGCAATGATAGTATTTCACACCTTTTCGGAGGATCGCACTTACAGTGGCTATTGGGGAGTGAAACTTCGCAATAATTTTCGTCTGCATGAATGCTTTTGTCACTAAGACAGCTTATTTACGATGCTTGTTTATATCGGAAACATTATCTTACAAAACAAAGCTTTCTACATATTTGTAGCGAAATGGCTTTCTTGCGGATGTTATACTACAAGATATTAATGCATTTATTGTACCACTCGATATATATATATATATATTTGTGTGTGTGTGTGTGAAGAATGAAGCAAGAGTTAGATTTATACCTTAAGATAAAGCCAATAGAAATGGCGCACAATTTGAAAACATGATAAATAAGAATGAAAACGTTAATTTTTCGGCAAACTTTTAATGAATATTATAGAGTACATTCTTTCTGTGTGCATTTCCATCACTGTTTCCTTGTTATGATATAATTTAAAACGACAGAAGGAGTAACGCTAATACACCTATTTTTCGCTTCTCTCCTAATAGGGCTGGTGAGATTGCGCACATGCGTGGTTCACATGCATGGGAGATGGCTTTCGATAATAAGTATAATATATTAATAGTAACTGCAAGTAAATTGTCAAAAGAGCTGAAAAAGAGTTTGCTTAAAAAGTATCTTGCAGTACTCTCATCACAATAAAAATCAGAGGAATAGTAATGAAAATTCAAGCCCTTATATTTGGAAAGCAAGCAATAAAAACGACGTTGTATTTCAGAGAAAACTAATGAGTTCGAGTGGACAGTGTGCTGTTGTGGCTGTACAACTGCCTGGAGTGGCGGTGAACTCACATTTCCCGTTTTCCCCAAAAGTTCAAATGCGCCACCTCCCCGATCACGCCATCTCAATATGTTCAGTGCTTCCCCGGGCTTCAGAGTTTGTATCAGATAGGACTTTTGTATCAGTTTGGAGCAGAAAGAAGTGAGCTTTTGTATCAGTTTGGAGCAGAAGAAAGTAACTTTTGTATCAGTCAAGGAGCAGAAAATATCAACTTTGTACTTTTTTGGAGGATTTTGTTTTCTAAATATTAAATAGCTGTTTAGAGCAAAGTATTTTCATACGTAAAGGCTAAGAGCATTTTCAAGTCTTCAAAGCGATGATAAATGTAAAAGGCAGTAGTCCTTCAAAAACAAGATTCGATGATTATTTTTATATTTCTTAAGAAACTATTCATAACTTATTCAAAAAGTAAAACTAACTAAATCTATAGATATTAAAAAAGTATTTTTCAAAACTTTTCTCTCAGGACACAGTTTATTAAAAAAAAAAGTTTGTTCCTTTTTAGCCTACTTTCCCGTAAAAGTTAAAAAAATAATAATAAAGCATGAAAGAAGGCTTAATGTATCGTAAAAATATCGTTAAAAATAAAGAAAAGTAAAAAAAAAGTGAAGTAATTAAATAAAGATTGAAAAATAAAAAATTTGAAAGTAGGGTTTTGAGATGGGGGAAAATGTGTGTCTGTCGGTCTGTCGGTCTGTCCCCCCCCCCCTAATAACTTTTGAACGAATAGTCCTATTCGAAAAATTCTTTTTGCATTCGAAAGATCTCGGCGAGGACATCTCATTTCCATTGATATTGGACAATTGGAACATTTTTCGTTTTGATTGGAACATTTTTCGTTCAATTTTGAACAGTTCAAAAAAATTTAACATTAGCGCCTATGGGCGAAAATGAAGCAGATTATGTAAACTCTGGGTACAAGATCCACGTTCCAATGAACAAGCTTACTGGAAGAATCTCTTGGCGTGAAATATCAATTTGAACAGTTTTTGTTCATTTTTGAACAGTTCAAAAAATTAACATAGTGCTTACGGGGAAATTTCAATCCTATATAAATCCTGACCTAACGGACCGATTTGTTTGGAACAAACTTTATCGGAAAGCTCTTATAACGTAGAACATGTGCAAATAGAAATTTCACCCAGAACTAACGAGCCTATTTTCCTATAAAATTTTTTTATCGGGATTTTTAAGGATATTTCTCAATGAATAAATGAATGAGTGAAAGCATGAATTAATGAATAAATGAAGGAATGAAAGAATGAATCAATAAATGAATGAGGAAAAGAATGAATAAATGAGGGAATAAATATATGAATGAGTAAATAAATGAATAAAGACATGAATGAGTAAACGAATGAATGAATAAATGAATGGCTGAAGAAAGGAAAGAATGAATGAGTGAATGAATATGTATTATCCGTTGAAAAAGGTATATTTGAAATAATTAAGAACTAAAGCTAAAGGAGAAAGAGATAGCTAGATTATAAATTTGAATTTGGTGTATACGGGAAAGTAGGCTCGTATAGTTCTAGACGGAACTTCTTGTTCTTCTTCTAATAGTTAAGAACTTAGCTGAACTATAGCTGAAAGAAGGTTTAAGATTCGTCTTTTTTTTAAATCATGCATTCCACAATAAAATTTTTTTTTTTTGTTTTTAATAGCTAAAATTCTTTTCTTTCAAGAAAACAAGTAAAATAGAACTAATACGAAAGGTTCAATTATCTTAAACTATTTATCATTAATATAAATGTTCTTTTTAAATAGTACTTATTTTCCAGAATATAATTTTGGATTCAACCATTGCGATTATAGTAACAGTTACCTTTTGAATGAATTGAATATAAGTTCATATTTTACCAAAAATTTTTTCGAAATCTATCCGATTTGCTACTTGCAGTAATATTGATTATTTTTCTGATTATGAAATATTCTGTTAAATTTCAATCCTAAATGCTCCCTTAGGTGCTTTGGAAGCAATTAATAACACCAAAAGTAAATTGTTTGGACAATTCCTTTTTATATCTTTCAAAAATTGTGCAATAGTTACTGCAATTAAATTTTAGGAGCTTTTCCAGAAATTGGTTTCCGAAAGAAACTAAATGTAATTAAAAGAATACATGATAATTTCATAACTTTCAGATTTAATAAAAGAAAAAAATTGAAACACTTTAAGCAGGAATACTTTTATAAGGTCATTAATTAACTCCAAAATTTTTATTTCTTCAAATAATATTGCTTAATATGTTTACTAAAAATCTTCAATTCATTAAGATATTCAAGTTTTTTTTCTTTTTTAATGATTATCGCTTTTATGAAGCATCCGGTGCGAATTTAGAAACTTTTGTTTTTTTTAAATGACTTTTCTAACTTAACTGCAACTTTTTTCGATCTTTATATTTATGTTTAATGCTTTTAAATGTTTGTAGTTACATGTTATGGATTATAGAACTTAAAGAGTAATGAGAAAAGAAAAAAAATGCAATTCAATGTTTAATTTTATAACATTTGGAAGCCCACCTCCAAACTCTTATATATTATCAAACTAAATTTTTAATGAAAATAAATTTTATTTATTTAATTTTACAAGAAACAGAATAAATGGTTGACATTAAATAAAACTTCGACTTTTTTGGCAAATGGAAAAAGATTGCAGAACGTACGCGTTAATTTGCTTGCACGTGGAAAGTAGACCTTAAGAATTTTAAAGAATTGCTAAAATGGAGCAGCAACCGTTTAAACAGCTGTTGTTGATTTTTCACGTTGATTATTCTTTCCCAAACATTAGAAAATAAAAAGTATACTGAGGAAAAACGCTAAGGATTTCATTTTATTTTTTCCATGTTTACTGAAATGGTAATTTTTTCCTTTATTTGAATAAAAAAATACTAAATAACATAGTGGTAAGAGAAAAGTTTTCTCTCTATATAATATTTCAAACTGTTAGAAATCGTCTCACTTTTTCTGCTACTAGCGTAGGATGCACCACTCATTCTGCTAAAATTGCTCATCAATATCTGATACAGAGATTGATAATTGGGAGAAGGTACAGCTAATGTTTAATGATAAACTACTTCAAATGTCAAAAATTGGTTGATTAAATGAAAAATGTGTTAAATGATGTTGATTTTGAGACGAAAAAATGTTAAAATCTAAAAATTTTTCAGTTTTTTCTCTCGAAAATCGCGATTTGGCGGAACATTTCCGAAAGAAACGCATTTTGTAGCAGCATGTAGCAGAAAAATGGTTTTGGCGCAGTTTTGCATCGCAGTGGAAGCCTTGCAAGTTTTACCTTATATTTTTAAGTGTAATCTATAAGCTCTTAGGAACATTGAAAATATGCATTTAGTTGCTTGTTAAACTGTTTCTCTCATAGTCAAATATTCTCGTTTTTTTTTTTACTTTGATTAAATAAAGAGTGAGAGAGAGAGAAAGCTTCAAATAACCGCTTTATCCATCTGTAGTTCCAATTGAGAAACCCGATCTGTTTAAACCATAACATGGAACTCCTACTCCTTGCATAATTCATAAATAAACTCTTTGAAAAAGTGCACTTCAACTGCCCAATTTGCCTTAAACTTTTTTCCTGACTTGAATGGCTTACTTTTTTTCTAAAAAAATTAAATTTTTCAGAACATTGAAAAAACTGACTTGTGGAAATTTGCAAAAGGTTACGGGCCTGATCTTTCATTATTTTACTTTGGGAGGGAATAGCAATATTAGATCATTTAACTAAATCCCGTTTTGATTAATACTGTGCAAATTAATCGAGGCGAAGTAAACATTTTTTTTTCTTTTATCGTTTGCAACAAATAGCGAGTGTATGTATATATATATATTTATAAATATATATATGAATATATACATAAAGAAAAATACTATTTCAATAATATTGTACTGTGCAGAAAGGAAATAACTGTTCAAGGAGCACTAAACCTGATCCCAATAAAACATAATTATACAATTCACTAGAAAACATGCATGAAATGAGAAAATGTACACAAAGGACTTTATAATGTATTTTATAAAAAACTGTATTCTTATCCATATTATTCTCAATTAGTTGTGAATTTTTAAAATGTAAACAAGTAAATACAATTTATTAAGACGTGTACAATGTAGCAAAAGATTAAAAGCCTGTTACATAAAGAGTTAAATTATATACCTGCTATATAAAGAGGTTAAATTTGAAATTATCCTTTCTTTAAATGAAGCATTACATTTAGACTTGCAAAACTGACATAAACATAGAGCAAGCAACATAACCCCAAACCTGTTTAAAATATTTGATAATTTTTATCTGTGTTCGTCTAAGCAAGTTAAAAATGTAAGGCATTTTTCGAGCAAATATAACGGACAGTAGACGAATGTGAAAAAGTTAAGCTGATTTTGCGAATGTATAAATTTTAATAGCGACTGAGAAATATTTAAGGAAATTAAGTTATTGTTTAACTATCAAAGCATATGATTATGAGATATGACACAAGTATGCCTGGGGTTGTACCATATATTCAATTTATATACTTTTCTGATTAGAAATATTTAAGAAACATACGAAAATTAGAGCCATTTGATAAACTTTTGACACAAGGAAAGAAATAGTTTGTCTTGAGTTGAATTAGTTAGAACACAATTCTTAACTGAACTACTCTACTGTCCTAGCTATATAAAAATCTTGAGAACTCCCGGGATAAAATGAAAGAGTTTAATAATTGTTGAATAATATATAGGTAAGGGGAAAAGACTAACTAATAGCTCATTATTCCACTTTAGTTCCACTTAAATAATAGATAATTTTCTACTAAAATCGCTTGACATAAAAATTTTATTGTTTATTTATTTATTTGTCTATATTAAGCATAACTTAAAGATTGTTTGTAGTTTGAGGGGAAAATATTTTTAAAGATAAATAATATATATATATATATATATAGATATATATATTCAAAACGAATGGAGGTGGAAAAAGAGGTTCAAAAACCTAACTAATCTCTTAACTAAATAGCGTACCAAAAATAGTTGCTTATAAGATATGGCAGTGCACAGTTTTTGTATTAGTATATCTTACTACCATGTTCACTTTAAACCCTTTTGACACAGAATAAAAGCAATATATACATTTTATGTTTTGGGTTGACGTAAATAAAAGAGTTATTATTTCCAATTCGTTCATTATTGAGAAAATAAGGATTTATGAGGGACAAAATGATGAATTTTTGTAATTCTTTAAAAAAATAAGGATTTCTATGTGCCAGACAAATTTTCACAAAACTTAAGCTCACTTCAGGATTTTTAAGAGCTTGTTTTGAAAGTCTGTCAGGAGGATGTAAAAAGTACACATATATTAGGCAAGTTGTCAGAAAAAATATTTTGTTTCTATCTTGCAAAATTTAAATTGTCATGAATTTTAGTTTTTCACCAAATTACATATTATAATGAAATCTAAGTAAAGCAATCTGAATCATAGTCTGATACTTTCAACTAATGCTATAAATTTCAATTAAGGACACAGACGTTTTAATAGCAGACAAGTTATTTCTCATGAGTGGTTTTATTGCCAGGAAATAATTCCTATCGTTAACATCCGAAGTTAAGGATATTGTCAAGATAATTCTTGTAATTCAATACTTAAAATGATTTTGCCAATTTAACTGTAATAAAAGGTTCTAGTTCTAATTTGAAAGTTAGTCAATTATCAGCGACAATATTCTACTAGCTGCTGAAGAGAAGTAGATACTTTTTTTTGAAGCAAAATTTTCAATCAATTATAAATTAATAAATATTTCATGCTTTTAAGGAAATAGCGAAGGTTTTTTGTTTTAAATATTTGATTACTAATGTGTTTTTATGAAGTGGGTTTTGAAGCTTTTTTTTCTTTTCTTTACGTGATTACAAATATACAAACTTAAACAATAATAGTAACTGTGATTGCTGAAAACTCTTTACAAGGTAACAAAAGGACACAAACAAATTTTTATTTAAAATACTGTCCCATTTCGGGATTTTTTTTTAAATCTTAAGCAGAAAATTTGTAATTATATGTTATTTTAACATTTCTTTAAAGCAATGTTTTACTAAATGCTGTTAAGATGAATAATGTCTGACTTTATGAATGTACAATATAAATTTTTTTTTTCAAATATATTATTCCGTGCCCTCTTTACTCCTTTAAAATAGAAATGAATAACATACGTTTCAGAAAGGAAGAAGTGGGATATCATCTTGTAAGTGGTAAAATTTGACAACACACACTAATATTTATTTTTTACATTTCAGAAAAGAGCTCGAAATTGCAAGTAGTACTATATTATTTGAAATTTGTTGAATTACATTTATCGCCAAACGAGATAAATTTCCTGAAGTAGGTTTTAAAATTATTGCCTTCAATCTGACTAAAAGACATTAGTTTTGGAGAGAATAATAAACGACAAACCGTTAGACTTAAATCAAGGGGTAAAGATCTAGATATAAATTAGTAAAATGTATTCCTTACCTAATGAACAAAATATGTACGATTTTACACACAGATCAACATAATATTAGATCAATACTAAGAAATGCAAAACATTAGCAATATATATAAAAATATTCAATAAAACTTTTCTTCAGAAGAACACTTAATTTTTGTTATTACTTCATGATACTTCATGAAGAAAAAAAAACATTTCTTTTACTTTATTTAGCATGACATTTTTTGAATAAAGAAAATAAACTGAAAACCAGATTAAATATCTTTTCAGTTAGAACTTATACATGAATATCAGCAAAAGCAATAAACAGAAATTGAATTGTGCAGTTAATCAAAATGCAAATTTAAATGAATGCTTACCTTGCTCAATCGAAGCAGCAAAGGAAGGAATTATATTAGCACTTTCAGAATGCCATTAACACTTAAAAAGGCACTTCAACATGAAAAGGATACGTTTTGCAAATGAAATCCGAAGCGGAACTTAAATATGTTGCAAGTGTAGACGGAATGAACTGGAATCATACATCCGTTTCAACGGCCACTGATACGGACGAGGTATGATTGTTGTTTGTGTGGCCGGGGTTGGATCGTTTTTGGGATCCTGGGGAGGGTGTGACCGCAGCACCATCTTCTAGCTCCATGATGTCCGAGATCGACTCACTTATCGAATCACGTTTCAGCTTAGTCCCGACCGTGCCGGGCAGATAGGGGCAACTGGTGACGTGGTTGAAGTTCTGCGACTGCATCTCTTCCTGGTCCGTCTCACGGTGGTAGAAATAGTTGAAGTTTGAGACGATCACGGGCACTGGCAGGGCGATGGTGAGGACACCGGCGATGGCGCATAGGGAACCGACGATCTTGCCCCACACGCCAACGGGCCTCATATCCCCGTAGCCCACCGTCGTCATGGTGACCACGGCCCACCAGAAGGCGTCCGGAATGCTCTTGAAGTAGGATCTCTCCGAGTCCGCTTCCGCGTAGTAGACGGCACTCGAGAACAGGATAACTCCGATGAAGAGGAAGAAAATAAGCAAGCCCAGCTCTCGCATACTGGCCTTCAGAGTCCTGCCTAGGATCTGCAGGCCCTTCGAGTGCCTGGACAGCTTGAAAATCCTGAACACTCGGACGAGACGGATGACCCGTAGAATGGCCAGCGACATGGCCTGGTTGTTGCCTGCTCTCTCGTTTACAGAGATGATGGGCAGTTCTTGAGCTTTGGCTTCGGCCACCACCGTCGCCAGGGTGATGAAATAGGGGATGATGGCCACCAGGTCGATGCTGTTCATGACGTCCTTGAAGAAGGCCAGCTTGTTGGGGCAAGCGAGGAAGCGCACCAGCAGCTCGAAGGTGAACCACACGATGCAGGCCGTCTCGATGATGAAGAAGGCGTCCGTCGTCTTGGGCACTTCGTCCTCGACGACGCGGGTCATGTTGTTGGTCGTGTTAAACAGCTTGTAGTGCTTGAACTCGGGCAGCGTCTCCAGACAGAATATGAAGATGGACAGCAGGATGACCACCACCGAGATGATGGCGATGACCCGGGCCGCTTGCGAACTCTCCGGATACTCGAATAGCAACCACATTTTCTTCTGAAGTTCTTGGTTGGGCAAGGGCTTCTCCTCCTCCTTGATGAAACCCTCGTCTTCGCGGAACTTGTTAAAGGCCACCTCTCCCAGCTCGTAGAACTTGATCTCCTCGGCGAAGACGTCCAGCGGGACGTTGACGGGCCGCCTCAGTCTGCCTCCGCTCTGGTAGTAGTAGAGGATGGCGTCGAAGCTCGGGCGGTTGCGGTCGAAGAAGTACTCGTTGCGCAGCGGGTCGAAGTAGCGGATCCTGCGGGTCGGGTCACCCAGCAGGCTGTCTGGGAACTGGTTGAGCGTCCGCAACTGGGTCTCGAACCGGAGCCCGGACACGTTGATCACCACCCTCTCGCAGAAGTCGTGGTCGTGCGGGATCGGCTCGAAGTTTCCCGGAGAGGGAGACTGCCCGGACTGCTGCTGGCCGGACTGCTGTTGGCCAGACTGCGTCTGCTGTTGGCCGTCGACGCCGCCCAGCTCTTCGCTGCCCAGTTTCGGAAGCGACCTGGAACCAGAGAGAAGTGAGACAACGTTGTGTGGTCCAGCGGCGTCCGAGGCGGGCAGCACGAGGAGGCTGCCGTTGCCGGACGCCCGGATCGTTTCCTTGCCGGCGGCCGATGAGCGCCGCCTCGGCCACAGCACGGGGGTCGCGCCCCATTTCTCGGCGAACTGTATCCGCGAAATTTTGGCCCGGAACCTCCGCCAGCGCGCGGAAAGCGAACGCGAAGGGACGACAATTGTGGCCGTTGTGGCGGCGCTGGCCGATCCCCTGGCTGCACAGACCGGCTCCCGGGTCGCAAATGCCGGACTCCAGCCCACTGCCAGGGGGCGCGAAACACGCACTGACGTCACACTCCCGCGCCGGACCCCCACTGCGCATCGCTCTCTTTCCTCTTAAATCGCCGATGCAAGGTTTCTTTTCTTTTTTCCTGGTTTCGGGAAAAAATTTTTTCTGTGCTTAAGTTACCTCTCTAAGTATACATACGATTGACAATTAGCAATTATTTTGCTCTTAAAGCAAGTCTAAAGAATCGTGTTTTTTCTTCAACTGCTTTAGTTTTTGTATTCAGTAATGTTATATATGAAATACGCAAGTTTTGTTAATTACATGTATTTTTTGTTGTAGATTGCGCGTTTTTAGTTTTCTCATTAAAAACTAATCGATCTCACTTTAAACTTCACTTTTTCTTATAAATTCTATTAAAAGAAATTTCTTAAAAGTTTATTTATTTATTTATTTATTTTAATTAATTATTTTTTCCAAAGAAAATTATCAAAATTTCAGACTAAAAAGTACTTACTTTTGTTACTGTCGTACTAATTTATGAATCCTCTTTAGGCACGTGTTAAATTAAATTTTTTTAAAAAAGTAAAATTTGTCACTAAAATTTGACAAACAAAAGGACAAATACTTAAAACAAAAATTTTATTCACAACAGAAGAAAACAAAAAATAAACAATCTTACAGTTTTTACGAAACAAAATCTTGTTGATTTATAATTTTTGATGTTTAAATTTCCGAACAGTAAGATCAAATTATTAGTAAGACAAGAGCAGACTTTCAGCTTGTATTGCAGCAAAAGTTAATAAATTTTCTGTTGGGAGAAAGGAAGAAAAATCAATAGCTATAATTGAAATGAATGTGAAACTGAGTAATTTTAAAATACTTTCAATGCAAAGGGATAAAATGACTATGCAAGCAACTTCAAGTGGTTAAAAACAAGTCTTTTTTCATCAGTTATTTTACTGCATCAGATTACTTTAGTTAAAATAATAATAATCATCTCCATCCAAAATTCTTTTAAATTGTAAAATATTCTGATTTCATTGTTTACTTAATATTTCTTAAAAAAATCACTTAGAATGAAAAATAAGTAATTAAATATTAGTTGTTTTCTTTTCTTCCTCATAATTTTGAAATTTTGGCTTGCTATTATAGCTAATACAGATAAATATCTATCACATGAACGAAATATGTGTAATTATTGCTTGTTTTCTTAGAAAACGAAGAATTTCTTTTTCAAACAGAAAAAAAAAAAGATAGCTAAAAATTTTCGTAACATAATTTTAAATATCATCATTGTTGAAATAACATATGGAAAAAAGAAGATTTGTAGGATTTAGCTGCATATTTCCCCCTTACCTAAGCGGTAAAAGGGAAATATGAAAAATAAAATGCCGTTAAAAATAGCATTATATCTTTACTAAAACATTTTTTTTCTGATGCAACCTTTGTTACAAATGTAAGCAAATCATCATTTCTTGCAACAGTAGAACTAATTATGCATAAATTTATAAATCAATCTATTATATAAAACATTGTTTTAAGTTTAACTCCTGAGTAAACAATAAGTGACAAAGCTGCTTTCTGGCAACTTTAAGTGCTTTCTTGAATTTAATCTTACTCTTATAAAATTTGATGTTTAGCTTAGTTTAGTTCCTTTTTAACAACAACAACAATACTAATAATAATAATAATAATAATTAATAATAGTAATAATAATAATAACAATAAAAAATTCATCCATAATTAAGAAATAATCATGAATCATAATGAGTGCGTTTCCAATGCATTCAATAACTTTCATTAGATTCCCAACTATTTTATATAAAAGAAAATTTTAAGCTGATGTAAATTAATATTTACATTTCAACAATGTGTATTCAAATAAAATGAAGTTGAAGCTGCAAAGTACCCTAAAAGCTTAACTGGTATGAAAAAATATATCAATTTAACAGAATGAATGCGTCTTCATTAAGGTAATGCCGGTAGAGTTGGCACCCAGTTGAAAAACATGATAAAAAAGTTAATTTTTTGCCAAACTTTTGGTGAATATTATAAACTACATTCCTTTTGAATGCATTTCTATTACTATTTCCTTGTTATGCTGTAATTTAAAACAAATTCAGGGATGGAACTAAGACGCCTATTTTTCGTTTCTCTCCTTAAAAGGCGGGTGTGCACATGGGTGGTTCACATGCATGGGAGATGGGTTTTGATAATAAGTAGATTATATTAATAATGACTGCAGGTAAATTATCAAAATAACTCAAAAAGTGTTTGCTTAAAAAGTATTTTGAAGTACTCACATGACATTGAAACTCAGAGGAACAGTAATGAAAATTCTAGCTCTTACATTGGAAAGCAAGCAATAAAAACGATATTGTATCATGCATTTCCAGAGAAAAACCTATGAATTCAGGTAGATAGCGTGCTGCTGTGGCTGTACAACTGCCTGAAACTGCGATTGACTCCCACCTTCCCTTCCCTCTAAAAATTCAAGCGCGACATCTCTCCGACTGCGCAATCTCACTAGGTTTTATCTTATATACAGTAGCAATAATTAAAATATTTATGTCGCTACTATATTAAGAACAATTCATTCTGACATAAATTAAGGTTAATATTTTAATAATGAAATCAAAGATATAGTTAGAAGTAAACTGCAATAAAGATACATCGTAATAGTAGTACACATATATCGTTACTAATATATAAAGCATATAATTACTGGTTGACAATTATTGTGCTAAATGAAAATAAAACCTTGATCACTTTGGCCAGGTTCAGTTAAAACTTTTTAAGTGCAGAACATGTCAAGATTTTTCTGGTTATGGGTTATCCAGGGGTTACTGGGAATGAAAATCACTTAATAACCCTATTCTCCCGACCTCGAATTTTGAGACTCATTTTTGTGAGGAAATAAAGAATGGATAATTTGCGAAAACATTCTATTTCACAAATTAACACACAATCATCGCTCAGCTCAAAAATGCCATTCAGAAAGTCATCGAAGGCATTGATGACACTTCAACGAGTTTTGTAGAATTTTCGTTATTCGTTTGCGCTACATCACCGCCATTGATGGCAAGCATATCAAAGATCTTATAAACTAAATCCAAATTCCTGTAGTTACTTTTAAAATTTGCGTAAAAGTTTTGAATTCTGAAGTTTCTTACAAATTTAGTTTGTATTTCATGTAGCTATAAAATTGTCATCCAGTATATTAATAGCTGCATTATACAAAGGATATAAGTTACTCTGAAGTATAGCAGTATTTATAATGAAACAAAATACATTCAAGCAATTCGTTCCAAATGAAAGTGTAGCTAAAAGAGTTTGAGAAAACAATGAAATTACCTTTGAAGGGAAAATCTTCACCGGGAAGAAATAATTTGTAACGATTTACTTTAATTCATGACATACTAAATTATTTGTTTAATTAATTTCCACATGTTTTTCAGAATAAAAAAATATATCACAGAACTGGTCTTTCACTTTTGCCAAAATAATATTCATCATTGAAGATATTGTTAGAATTAGTGTAATATAATCGAGAATTACCTTTCCTCGGAAAATAATGTAATTTACTAAAGCAACGAAACAATATTTTCTTTTTATTCAGACTTAATAAAATTTACAGAATCTTTTACGGCATCACATGTTATGAAATCGACCATAAAACTCGTAACAGATTTAACTTTAACAATACTTATTCTTTAGCAGCCATGGATATCAAATCAATATGTTGTGCAAGGTTATCAAATAGGGAATTTCATTTCGAGCATCTTTTGTAATTATTGAAAGGAAAATAAAACTGGTCTGTGCAATGACAAGATTGTATAATGCTTGTATCATTAATGGAAGATATAATTTTTTTTAAAGAAAAAGGACAAAACATTAAATTTTACGATTCAAATTATTGTGTTCGGCAAAAATGTATTAGGTAAATGGAACTGGGTAGCAATTTATAGAGGGTGGAACTAACTTCAATAAGTTTTGGGCGAATTTATTGAAACCATCGCACACGTTAACGAAACTATAGTTTATTTTTCTGTAAACTCCTTTTAAAAATTGAGTAACGTTACATAGTTGTATGATTTTTCTCATAATAAGATATAAATATAGAAGATATAAATATATCAGATAGATATTTAGAAATATTTTCTAAAAGATGGCAGAAAACTTTTCTCTGTCTGCAGAGTACACTGTTAAAAATGACGTGCTTAAACATGAGAAAAAATACCTTCTTATTTTTTAAAATTAATTTTGACTTGAAAATGAGCAAGCGCAGTTCTCAGTTTTAAGTACTAATGTCCACTCAGAAATGATAGTTACGGAAAGGGCAAGTATTAAATGCGATTGATAAAAAAAAATTGAGCAACTTTATGTTCAAAATTAATACATGGCTTTTTATCACGATTACTTCTTCAGAACAATAGTATTTCATCAAAAATAAGGAACTTGTATTTACTACGCAAGACGTCAGAACAATTCAAGAATGTGAGTAGTCTGTTCAGAACTAGGAATACACGATGAATAATTTCAAATTGGACGCAGTAAAATAAGAAAACAGAATGGACGAGTGAATAATTGCCTCTCTTCTGGATTGCGCTATAAAGAAATTTGGCACAGAAGTACTTTAGCACCCGCAGTTGGTACGTTTGAAAGCTATATAATTCAACTTTTCCTTCTCCGCTCGATGCAATCCACTGGTTAAAGTGTTAGTGTAATATCAAAGGTTGTATCAAGACCGCGTTCAAACCTCAAGTTAGGAAACTTTTTTTTTAGTGGTTTCAAAAATGAGATCGTAATCGGATTATTTTTGAGAAAAGGTTACTTAAAAAAAAAAAAAAAAAAAAAAAAACTCATTTTTCAAAACTAAGTCATTTTGACGTGGATCTATTCCGAGAACGTGATGTTCTCGAAAATAAACCATTTTATCCTAGTAACAAGAATTCTGATTCAACAGTGTATATAATAAAATACAATTCCTTTCTGTGAATTGATGCCAGTTAGAACACAGATGCATTGATGTCGTGTTTGGGGAAACATTTATAGCAACCGTAATGAAAGACGTTGAACAACAACAAAAAAAAAAAAAAAAGAAAAAAAAAGGGAAACAAATGTCGGATGCGCCAACTCGGGTTATAAGAACCTAAACTAGGAATCACATTGCAAATGTGGGCGGAATTCTAATTGAAATACAATATATGTCTTTCGAACAACGGTAAATGATCTATTTTCCGTTACAATAGAATATATATTAGATTATAATATTTTCTTTACGATAGAATATATATTAGATTATAATATTTTTCACATAATTATGGAAGCTGTACAAGTGCTTTTTCTTACAGAGAAATGCAGAATATTTTTTTATAGGGTAACGAGAGATGGGAAGTTGATGTTTCTGACGATGAATCAAAGATTCAATTATTTAATTATAGTTGTTAATTTAATTATTCAATCATAATTGATACTAAGTTATACTTGGATTAGACTGTTTACTCAAAACTAGTTTTCGCTTTTTCCCCCTCTTTGGAATTAACATATCATTGGAAATTAATGCAATACTTAGAGTAAAGTTTTAATTTTAGAAAAACGTTCGACTTTCATGCTTACTGAATATTTTTTATTGACACAGCTCTTTAGAAAAATGTGTTGTTATTCATGAATAACAACACATTTTTCTCACAATGAATTAATATTTCGAGGCATTCCATGTCACTAAAACGTGTATGATTTATTTCGATTTTCAATTTCGTATTTAAAAAAGAAAGTTTCGGAAATATTCTGTAACTAAATGCAAGTGATTTTTATTTGTGTGAACTAAGTGCAAGTGAATGCTTTTTAGTAATGATGTAATTTTTTATGCTATTCTGAAGTCATGATTCGTTAAATGACATTTTATTTTAAGAACCAGAATTCAAAATTTTGTTGCATTTGGCATATGCATGTATTGACTCATAGCTTTTCTATCTCTTATTTAAAAAAAAATCGTCATGTAGGATATTTTCAAACTGTATGCTTTAATTATTCAAGTGAAATATTTTAATGTTTCAATAACTATTCACGATTACAGTGCTTTTTAATACATTAAAAGATCATTCAATCATAAATCTTTCAAAAGTGATTAAAATATAGTAAAAAATAACTGATTGATTTTTACCTTAAATCAAAAGCTCTCGAAAATATGAAATTCAAACACACATACACACACACACAAAAAAAAAAAAAAAAAACTTGGCAAAATTTTTTGAATTTATTTAAAAAGTAAAAGTATGAAATATTTAATAATTTACAGTTCCAGTTTACCTAAAATACAACAATTCACGAAGTTTTTCTCACCAAGCTTAATTTTTAAAACCTCTACTCGAGGATATTTCCAGGGAGTAGAACTATTTGTATCTAAAAATAGAAATGAATAGCTATATTATCTAATACAGTCCTTTTTCACGCTTTATCCCTATGCAAGACTTCTTTTATACATTTCATTTTGCCTTTTTTTATTAACTTCAACTATGAAAGTTAATGGGGAAAAAAAGAAACGAGTTTTTCTACGAAGAAAACGCATATCCTTTCATAAGGTGTGTTGGGCAAAAAAAAGTTCCAAAATGAAATAGAATTCCCCAAAATAGCTTTTTTGTTCCATGAAAGGAAAAAGAGGTGTGTTGAGAAATTTAATCAAATTTTGCACGTGGTTCACAGTGATTAGCAAGAATTCTTGAAAAAAAAGGCTTCTTCTAAGAATTTCGAACAGAATTTAATGTAGAAATGAAATTAACGTCACACATATAAGAAATTCGGATTATATTGATACGTTTTACACTTTAAAATTGTAGATTTACATAAAGTCCGAATTTATTATAGAGTTTTGTAATGAATTTTTTCCCGTTTTTTTATATTTTTTCTTTATTTCAAAGAAGCTTTGACATAATAAATTTAATATCGTGAAAACTGAAAATCCATGTGTCCTAAAGAAATGTTTTAAACATATGCGTCATTGTAAATTGATGCACGGGTCTATTTCTGTTTAATTTGAAATACACTATATGACATTGATTTTTTCTTTTCCTCTTTTCTTTTCTGTATGCGTGTGTGTATGTCCAGCAGGATATTTAAGTTCATATTTTTTTATCATTAGTTAGTACTACAGATGTTTGACTCAGTTTTACTTCAACTTTTCCTTTTCATTGTTTGGGAAAAATATTCTAAAATAGAACATAACTTTTACGTAGAAAAGAAAACTATGTGTTACTGCGAAAAATATTTCTAATTCATTCTCTGAATTTGTTACGGATCAAATTTTAGAAATACCAGCACTATTTTGGATGCCCTTTAGATTTTTAGTAAGAATTTAACGATATTCAAGCACAGTGTTTCAGTGCATAAAAATATAAATGTTGGAAAAATGAAACGTAAAATTGAGTTACAACAAAAACGCCCAACTTCATGACGAAAATAGAACGAAGAAAAAAATAAAATATACTAAATATAATTTTTGCACAATATAGCTTTTATTGTTATCATTATTACGGGCGCTTAAGGGCAGCAAAAATATGTCCAGACTTTCAAGGATTTTTTTCTTGTTTGTTTATTTATACGTAACATTTTACGATTTAATGGAATGTAAAACAAATAATGTATTTATATTCTCTGGAATCTTTTCGAATTTTTCATGCAGAATATTTTCCTTCTAGCTGCATTGTTTTTTACGTAATTAGCTTTGATTTTCATGCATAGAGCCTGAAGTTGAATAATTTTTGAACTACACAAAAATAGTAAGATTAATTTGCTGAGAAAATAATATAAAGTTAATAAATAAATAGGTAAGGCAATAAAAGTGAAAATAATAAAAGCATTTTTGTTGTACATTCACTATGTTAAAGCTGTCCGCCGATATGATCAGTAAATACATAAGGTTTAATTTTTCTCGTAGGGATCGATGTTTTTTTAACTTGTTCAAATTTGAAAAGAAACTATTCAAATTTTAAAAATGAAAAACACTGAGTGACGTTTTTATGAACGATCTGCCGAACGATTTTTTTTCTAATCAGATAAATCACTTTAGGAATTTTAACGAGACACACAAATCTACATACAGAAAAACAGACACTTTTGCACAGAAACACAGAAAATCGAAACATATTAATTTTTTTATCTTGTAAGCCTGTCTTTACAGTACATTTGAATTCAGTTGCAACGAGCATGAAGAAACTGAGATAATTTGCACATCAATTCCGAGTGCTCGCAGTGCAGTGCAAGAACCGTCTGATATATTTTTTAAGTATTCAAATCTTATTGCATAAAAATGAATTCAATAAAAATGACAACTTAAAAAAAAAATTTTTTTCATCATTTGTGACACAAGAAAAAAATGGTCACCGTTGTCCGTAAAATTTTTGTTTTCCGGTATTCAGCAATTGTCAACATTGAAACTGTAGATCAGTGTTTCCCAAAGTGTGGTAAGCGTGGGAATACGGGAAGAGCTTGCTGGGGTACACAGCACACCAGTCTGAGAACATCGGGTAAACGTCTGTATTTGAAATTCAACAAATTATTGTGACAATGCAAAGAAACTCCATTGTTTCACATTCAAGATAAAGTGATTGCTACCTTGACAAAATTAAATTCGTTGCAAGAGATAGTTTGTAATTAAGATGTTAACTTATTTACCTTCCTTATAAGTATTTCGATCATATTCCGCTCGAAACTTGATACTGATGCTTTCACATTCAAGATAAAGTGATTGCTACATTGACAAAATTAAATTCGTTTCAAGAGATAGTTTGTAATGGAGATGTTAACTTATTTACCTTCCTTATAAGTATGTATATCATATTCCGATCGTAAACTTGATACCGATGCTTAGAAAAGAAATTGTATAACACATCATTTAGGGTATTTAAAAAGGGGACTAAAAAGCTATTTTCCTAGTTCAAAACAGAAATGTTGAAGGGATAGGGTATCCACTTTTACATTAATGCAACATCCATGCTAGAGGTTTGTCATTTTGGATGGAAGAGTTGCAATTAGTTTCAGACGGATTCTTGAAAACTAAACCTAAGATGTGTAACTTTAACGTAATTTTGGTTGCAAATTGAGTATGCGTATCCAGAAGGAGAATCCTGAGAAATTATAATGATTTCTTTTTCCAACTTACACAATTCCTCCTACTCACTGAGTGTAAAGAATATTATGAATTTCTTTTTTATTTACTTCAGTTATATTTTATTATGAACGAATTTTATTTTGAGTTTATTATTATTTTGTTTATGCTCTAAAAAGGAGAAAAATATTTTTGAATTGCTATTAAATTAGATAAATATGTGTTTATTTACTTTATTTATTTATGTCATCTTATTTGACGAGGTATACTTAAAGCGAATACTAACTTACGAAATTTATTGAAGGGAGTATACAGATGTTGAAAGTTTGGGAAACACTGCTGTAGATAAAGATGAGATAAGACGTGCATTTTGCAATTTTTCAACAATTGTTGTGCCATTGTCCAATTTTTTAAAAATTTCAACTTTTTTTAAGCAAAATTTCAATGAAATGTTTCGTTTTTTCTCCAAATGTTAAAATTTTGGAGACGCTATCAAGAAAAAAAATGTTCGCTAAATCCGACTTCTTATAACCGGGTTTTATAAAGAGTTTTTAACATTGAACCAATCATTTATTTCAATTTCCTTCGTTTAAGCTAGGGGTTCTGCATTAAATTTGAGTTTGATTGAATTTGTTGAATTATTTTCCGTTTTTTTCCCCGTTTTCAGTGGTATTTTCCCGGGATATCGAAAGTCATTGTATGCTTGTATTGATTTCAATTACTTTTCTTAGTTATTCTAATCGTTATTTTTGACGGAATGGACTCAAATAAACCAGTGACTATTTTAAGAAAAGAAGTAGTTTATCTCCCGTTTTGGTCAATTAGGCATAATTGCGAGATTAGTATAAAAGTTTCGTACTAATAAGCAGCCAACTTGTTAAACTTTCGCAAATATTGACTTCATACTCTGTTCGCTAAGTTTGTTTAACTCCACTCATCAAATATCTCTAAAGGTTATGAAAATTTTAATTCAAACGTTTTGCGTAGGATGTTTCCTACAATTCAACAGTCTAGATTTCATAAGGCCAAGAGTTTAATTAACAAACTATGCATAAATTAGATTGCTGTGTAATAGATTATACACAGATTCTCGAAATACTACCAAAGCACAGAACTTTTAAAATCAAAAAATTCATTTGATAGTTGCTTGCAAAAAGAAGCACAAACGAGAAAATATTTACAATAGAATATTATAAAAGTGTCATTCTAAAATCAAATACATTTATTGGCATGTTTCTAAATAGTTTACTCAATGTAATCCCCCAGTACCGTTTTTGATGAGTGCTGTTTAGCATCGGAAGAAGACTGATTTTGCACTTTAAAGGGATTATTTGTGGCCTTAAAACAACTTTGTAGCCTCAATGTGTGGAACAATTTTCAATCTTTTGCTTTAATAGCGGAAATCATTTTACCATTTATTTTTTTCACACGAAGGTTAACGTTTAATTTTTTTTGTAAAACAATATTGTATTTTATATTTAAAAATAATTCTACAAACTATTAAAATTAAATCAAGGTCATTCTTTTATGACATTATTTTAGCATTAAATTTAACTTCTTTACTTTATTATCTTAATTAAATACATGTAATATAATTTTACATAAGTTATGTCTCCATAAAACCGGGAACGCGAAATATAAATTAAAAAATTCAGCACGAAAAAGTATTTGGCAACGAATTTTAGTTTTTAGTATATATATTCTCTTATTTTAAATGGAACGAGTCAAAATCTTGGTGTATGCCATTTTTATGTCGCGTAACTATTGTAAAGTAGAAATAGAAAGATGTAATTTTTGTTTCAGATTGCGAATGAAGTTTACATGAATTTAATTATTTGATAAATTCAAAAAATATTATTCAAAAACATGTATTCTACTTTTTATGCGCAATTCATGATCCAGCAGTACAGGTTTTAGCTAAGTACTTTCAGTAGCTTATAACTAGGACTAATTTATAAGACCCATATCATAATGATAACTCTACGGGATCAATAATAAATGATGTCACGCTTTGAGGGGGGAGGGGGTTACTGAAATTGTGACAAGGGGATGGGAGGGTTACACGAAATGTGACATCATGCTTATGCAACATAGCGTGGCATGTGACAAAAGGGGGAGGGGTCAAATTAATGAGAAAAAAGCGTGACATCATTCAAGAACGGTGCCTACTCATTATAATTAATGCTCAGGAGTTCTTTTTTTAATTTTCCTCCTACCCCATTACGTATCACACCAGGCTTACATTACTATGATACCCTTAATGTACAATAATGTACATTAAGTATATAGACAGAAAAAGTACAACATCAATCTAATATTCTTACTAAATCTGTATTTTTAATTGCAACCGCATCAATTGTAGCAGTTATAATAATTAAAAACACACGTGATAATATAATAGGATTAGTATAAATAGTGTCTAACTAAGTACATTTGTTCTGATGCGACGATTTCAATATGTACTAATTGTGCGTGGAAACTACCTAGTACAACTTGATTTGAAACCTTAAACCTTGAAAAACTGAAAGCCTTTCAACCTTAATTACCTAGTAAAAAAACTTTATTGCGTGTGTTTCAGTCAAATTAACTTAAGGTTTTGATCAATCGAGTGAAGCAGCGTCTCAACGAAAGAAAGCTAAGCGTGTTTGAACAGTTTCCGAGTATGTTTTCCTTTACAGCTGATCGGTGACCTTCGAAAAGAGGTGGTGGCGGGATGGGGAAGAGTCTCTCCTCGACGGAGGGTCTGGTGAGTTTGCATACCATTAAATGAGAGGTCCTGGCTGCGGATCAGGAAGCATCGATCGATTGCTGCTCCCGGGACACTCACTAAGGATAGAGAGATGCTTCTCCCCTGCAGTGCAGACGAGATCATCATCTGACTATCAGTACCCTGCCTCTCCACTCTACGTATGTCGGCTGTTGACTTGATGCAAAGTTTCCCCCAATGTAACCCAATACTCACGAGTGAACCGGATGCACATATTATTGAAGATTGCACAAGAAAAGTTGAGTCTACGTGCTTTTACTGAACGATAGAATAATTTTATTTTTGCAGGTTCTTACTAATTTTGTGTAACAACAGACACACTGTGCACATCTTGTTTTTAATTAATTATTATGACCTCCCCCGCCTCGACCTCAAAACAAAAGGATGTTATTTTTAGAACGTATTTTTTATCGAAGGAAGAAGCTAGGCAGTTAAATGATTTCTGTCTGCATACCTTACCCTCTAGGGAATTTTTATGACAGGCATTTGCTCTAATTTAGAATGATTGCCTTTGCAACGAGGCGAAAGGGAAACAATGCAATGGCAATTTGCAATGGTTGGTCGGTTGTGTTTTGGGTTAACAGAACGAGAACCTCAGTGGGTTTTACTGCAACAAATGTAATTTATTTCGTTTGACATTTTCCACTGAAATTAATGAAAACGAAATCAAGTTGTCTGGAAGACTTCTAAGAGTGGTTTCTAAGTCTGCATATTCAATAATAGAAAACCAGGGAAATGTTAGTCAGGCAAATCTATGAGTACTAGATAACATGCCAGAGTGATAGTACTAAACTCTTGATAACATGGTGTTTTTTTAGTTGAAAATATATAATCTTTAAGAGCCAGTTTTTTTTAAGAGTTAGGCGAGCTCGGGAGTTGAGTTTTTTTTTATTTGGCTGAAATTTTCATTATATGTTTTTTGTGTAAATATATTTTTCATTTTTTCAAAGAAAAGTTTTGGAAGGTCAGAATTGAAGTTTGTTCGTTTTTCTAAGAAAGGCATACCAATTTACATAAGCCAATACTTTTTACGCCAAAAGTGAGCCAATGCATTGACAATTATTTTGTGTTCTACTACATCCACACTAACTCTGAGGGCATCAATAGATATGGTTGACTCTTATTGCAAAGATCAGAGGCCATTTCAAATGACTTGAAAAAGGCCGTTCTTCTACAACTTCAACCGACAAAATCTTCTTGCCGCATACATTCCACAAGAGCATACATTTCATTAAATATATAAAAAGAATAACATCAAAAAAGAGTAAGGTAAGCGTGGTGGACTTTTGGAGCACAGAAATATTTGTTTCTGAAATGGAGGAAAACACAAAGTTGCATGATTATAAGGGTATTTTACTGCTTGAGCCAAAAGTGCTCAGGTGAAGGTATGAAACCAGCTGGAGAAGAAGCTTTTGAAGTATTAGAAACACATTCAATTCACAGATCTATGGTAATTTATTGATATTTTATAATGCAGCTCTAAACTTTGCTGAACGAATGCTTTGTGGCACTTTTTTGCCGTAAACATTTATTTCGATATTTGTCATTGTTAAACAGATAAATATTACATTTTACTTTCTATAACAAACTAAATTGCTATCTGAATATAATGTATAATTCCAAAGCAATTGTAATTTGATCACTCCGTTCGGGATTAAAGGCGCGGATGTTCGTGTTCAGTTTCGCATGTACATCCGATCATGTTCTAATGGTTCGGAATCCACTTAAAACTGTAGGTCCCCAGCGATACATAGAAGCACTTTGTGCTCAGCCTGCTTAACCAAACATAGTGCACAAGACCATAAAGGAATTGGATTACAACTAAAGAGCCAAAGCGCCAAAGAGTACTACAAATACTCATTCCATGACCATAACTCATTTTAAAACGTCAACAAATACTGCCTAACATAATGCTGTAACTGTAATAGAAAAAAATGTCTTGTTAAAAGTAAATTATTTTAAAAGCTGAATTATTATTTATACTAAAATATAAATAATGAGTTATTGTCATGCATATTTGTGTTTAAATATGAGTAAACAGAAAACTTCTGCTCTTTCTTATTTCCAGCACAAAACAGAAGAGAAAATTAAAAGTACTGTTGAAAACATATTAAAGAAAAGTTCATGAAAATTGAAAGAACAAAATTCATGAAAATTTCATATTGGACTAATAAAACAGTGGCGAAATTCGTTTTCATATTTTGAATAAAAAAAATTAAAGTCACCGGATTCAATAGCACAATGAGTATTCACCTAACAAAAAATATTTTGCAAATGAAATGAAAAGGAAAAAAAAACTTTAAAATTAATCCGTAATCGTCAGGATAATGCGGTTTCAAGTGTAGTTATTATTAAATGTTGTAGAACTTCTTATTAAGAAATATTTCTTTACAAAAGAAAAACAATAATAATAGTGATGTTCACCCATAGTTTGCTTATTACCAAAAAAGGCATCTACTTCAGACAAGTTTATTTTGATTAAGTGATTAATTAACTTGTTTAAGGAATTATTAAAATTTACTTCTCCAATTAGAGCTACCCATTTTAATATGAACGAGGAATTAACTCCCAAATATAGAAGCCTCGTGTTACAAAAGCCGACTCAGAATTCAATTATAAAACTAATTTCATTTTCCTGTTTCAGAAGCTTCTAGTTTCCTGTGCTACAATTGAATTAGAGGCTGAAATTAGTGAAGCAACGTCAGCTCAGCACTTGAGTGAATTTAAGTAACTGAATAGTGGAAGGGGTTGGAACAAATTTATGATTGCCAGAATCTCCACTTAATAATTGAATTACGATGCGGACAAGCAATCGTTTTGATATTGGATTGTACAGCACGACTGGGATTTTGTGAATGACATGCTCTTTTGTTTTAGATTAAAAAAAATAAGTTCACGGGCTTCATTTCTATGAAAGGGGTAGAAGAGAGCTTTGGGAAGAAGGGGCTAATCAGTTACATGTTAAAAGAGTTGACACGTGTTTGGCAATTTACGTACCAATTCATCTAGCATTCTATCACTTTTCTGCTTGGTATTCACTTCACTTCACGTTATCTTTCAGTTTCATTTAGGAAGAGGTTTGACAAAACCGAGTACCAAAACGATTCACGTGATTACGGAAAGAAAATTCAGTAATCACATAATAAAAAGTGTCTTTATTTCTATTTGAATGTTAAATAAGTCTTATAACTGCACAAAATGGATGAGTTTTTTTTTTTTTTTTGCAGAAGAACGTAATTTTGGAGCATAAATGAATAATGATTTGAAAGTATGCAAATAACCGATTTTAAGACTGACTCGGATAAAATCGAGTACATATAGGAGCAATAAAAACTTTGTTGTTTTACAACCGACATATTTATTTACGAATATTTCTTAATGCTATGATTCTTCTACATTGAAGAGTACACGTGGCTTGAAAAAGTAACTTAACGAGGGCTTGCAACTAGTCTCATTTGTTTTTCCACTAAAGGCAAAAGCAACTTATTCCACACTGCCGGGTTTTTTATTTTGACCAACGTTCTCCTAGTTATGTTTATGAACATATAGTTTTATACCTAGTTACTAATAACATAGATTTTACTTCATGTACAGCTTAAGCTAAAAATGATTTACCAAACGTTATAGGGACTTAATATTACAATTATATGTTTGAAATCATGTCCATTTCAGTTACATTAATAGTTAATAAGAATAAAAATAATAACATAACAATGGAATCTTGATTTTTAAAAAATAAAAGAAATCAACGAGTGTCACACTTCATTTTGCAACAAACAAAAGCAATAATCAGTATATTTTTTTGTTATTTAAGACAATGCTCATCTTAACAAATGCTACCCAAATCGGTCGTCATTCACGGATTATAAATGTGGTCGGTGGATAATGTGAACAGAATTGTACAGTGAGTGTAGAGTTGTCGAGCGGATAGTATTTTTCAACGTCTCTATTCTGCTAATCATAACATCTTCCCTTTTGTTTTGGTTTGAGAGTTTGCGCCAAGGTAATGCGTAAAAAGGCAATGTAATAAATATCATATTTGCTGTTCCATGATTCATTCTTCTTTTTAAGGGTAAAAATAAGCAATTATCCCTTTAATGTGGCAATTTCTTGTGAAAAATAATACTTTACATAAAAATACGTATTAGTGATGTGAAATGGGATAAAGCATTCTCAACACAAAGGCATAAATTGTAACTTAGGGAAGGCACTATTGACTTTCTATCCAATAGCAAAATTAGACGCTATACTTTCGAAATAAAAATTCCCAATACTAAGATGCCCTTCGTAGGAAGAAATTTTTTTGGAATTCCTATCGATGTGAATAATTGGTATTATCAATCAGAATATTTTTGATTAGTCAACAGTACAATTGATGATACACTGCTGATTATTTTCCAATTAAATAATAAATTTAGACCTGACTACAGAAAATCTCGAACTGAGGTTCTACAAGATATTTATTTAAATTTTAATAGTAAAATATAGCGCTTATGAATAATTATGTTTGCAATACGGAACTACCAGTATTAGAGATTATTTCCGTTATTATATGTTTATAATTAAAATAATTGAACTAGCCACTCTCACACACACACTGCACGGACATAAAAATTCCGAGTTCAACGTATTTTAAAATAGAAATACTTATTCATGACGACATTATATGTAAAAGACTGGCATCATGTCCCGCAGTGGACCAGTCGATAGAAGCTCGTTTCCTGCAGAACACCGAAATTGAAGCAACATCGACTTAGGTAAGTGTTTGGGAGGGTGACAACCTCTCGCGGCTGGTTCCTGTGGGCCGTGTACGCTAAAGAGAGCTGGTGCACGCTGGTTGTGGCTTCAAAGTCCTCCAAGTGAAACGATACCCCCAGGTGACCGTCTCTCATCCGGGATCTGGTTCAAAAATTAAGAGACCACAAAATTTGAGGTTAAGTCAGTCTTCAGCCCTCGTGGTCCCTCGCTCTAAAATGAAGTTGCATATCACCCTAAGCCAGTGGATTATTGATCTTCTGGATCTGGTAGTAGGCTTTCTTATGCCTGGGGGAAAAGTAACAACAACAACAGACTGGCATCATCGATAAATAGTGATAATTTATTGTATATCTCATTAATGAGGCGGGATCTATTGCTTATTAAACAATAAAAGCATGCAGAACACTCTTTTTACAGTGGTAATACTAAAACACGCGCACACACAGAGAGAGAAAGAAAGAAAAATAATTATGCGAAGATACAAGTAATTAATTTTTTGTTCAATGATTCCTGAGCGATTGCCCCACTATGGATATAACAAGGGGAAAGTACTCTTTAACAGAAAGGATCTAAACATCACAAACACAACAAAAAACAGTAAAAAACGATGTTCACACTTATGGCCATATACTTAATAACTGACGATAAAAACATCAAAGAGCAAACACCGTAGAAACACTTTCTAAAACGAAATTGCACGCAAAACTCGAAAACTTTTGTGTAAGAAGATTTATCCTGCCAATACTTTTATAAGGCACGCTTCCTTTTCCACGTGATTAAGTTAAGAAGAGTTACATCACAGGCAAGTTGTGTCTACCGAGATATTTCGACCGCTTTTGTTTAATGGAGCGAAAAGGCAAAGGAGAAAACACCGTTCTGGAATGTCATTTTTCCAAAGAATTCTTCGTTGGGCCTGGTATAGCTTTCGCATGGAAGAAGAAAAACGACATTCCCCATGAGAGAAAGAAATAATAAAGATATGCAGCTACCTTCTAGGTTTAAGCTGATATAACGCATTGTTAAGCATGGATGATGAAGAGAGCAAAGATTCAGCAGCAAATATTGTAATAACCTGGAAGTGAAACTTAATACCAGACCAAGAAATCTTCTGAGAACAGTCTAAGGAAACGGGGATATTTTTTATATGCATGGGGGCTTACAAGTGATTGTAGTAAGAAAATTTCTTCACTTCATTTCGTTGAATTTTGCTTGAAACCCATTAAGGGCCATTCCATGGAAAAACATATATTTATGTCCATCTCCCCTCCCCCCACGTAACAGCTACATTTCATCAAAAAAAAAAAAAAAAAAACACTAAAAAAGGGGAAGGAAAAAACATAGTTTGCTGAAAAAATCCCTCATTCATGTGTGACTTCTTAAGCAAAAATATTTTGTTCGTTACGTTTTTAATTTCATTTTTTAATGAAATAAATTCGCGTGGAACATAGAACCTGTTTTCGTAGAATTATTTAGCTCTTCGTTTAGCTTAATATGATGCAATTTGTTATGACTTTTAACGAAAAATAAACATTACTATTCAAATAAAATTACAATCTTCTCTCACATCTATGTATATTCAAACTTTTCAAATAATCTGAGCTTCATATGCAATAATTAATTCTAAAAGAAAACGCTTAAATTTATGATCAGTAACACACAAGCTAAACAAACCGCTCAGTGAAGTATTAAAATTATAGATTCGCAGCCTACAGAAAAAGGTTAAAGTGCAGAATTGAAAATTGAAACCATTTCTCACAAACATGTCCTTCAAATAAACGATTAAAAGCGCTATTTAAAAAAGGACGCGTCTAACCTTTTTTATGGCATTTGCATCGAATTTATCAAAATCGAAAATAAAACTCAATTTCCCCGTTGGGCCAGAGATTTCAAATACGATTGTCACGTGATTAATGATGACCTGAATGATTGATTCAAGTTTCCATGAGGTCTTTACGGCGGGAAGATGGAGGGAAGAATAGAGAGAAAAGTGGTACAGCCAACACCTTTATAGTTCCACAATTCATCATCTTCGGTGGCAGATTATGAAAAGTAATATTTTAAAATCATAACTATTCTATCCTCGCAATAGATGTCTTTCTAGGGTATTATTGTTTAATTTTAACAACATAAAAATAATATTTGATCATCTATTATAAACCTTAGGAGTTCTGTCACAGAAAAAAATAAAATAATTTAGAATAAAAAAAATAATAAATTAAAATAAAATAATTAGAAAACTGTTTTCACTTTAAAATGATGTTTTTTTGCAGAACAAGAATGAGAATTTCATGATTTTTGCAATTCATTGAAAACTTATGTCAAAAGCACGATATTTTAAAACGTTTGTTGAGTTTCAAAAAAAATTGTGGTTGATTTTTCCTTGCTGGTGGGATTCTACAAGATGATTTATTTTCAAAGATAAGTAAATAAATAAAATATTACTAATAATAATATAATTACATAAGAATAAATAAAGACAGAAAAAAAATTAAATTACATAAAATAAGAAGTAAATAAGTAAAAATTATAACACAAGTTTAAGGATGTATTTTTACTCAAAATAGCATCTTAACGATTCTACAAAGCAATGCATTTCTGTTGTTAGGAAAATGTATTGAACTTTTAGAAGCAGACAATGACCTTAAATAAAGATATGAAAATCATAGGTATAGAAAATAAAGAAAGTGTTACAAATAAGTAAAGTGAAATTTCCAAGTTTTTAGATAAAAATAAATGAATAAAACAATTTATTCTCAATAGTTCTTATTTATTTAACACTAGCTGAAATGCCCCGCGCTGCGCGAGCTAACATTGCATGATTTACAGTTCAAAATTTTGTTGTAAATATATAAAGAAATATTTTATTTAAAAAGTCCCAGTAGAAGATGAACAACAGTCCTTAAAAGCTCCATTTAAACAGTAAAACATTTTAAAAATCCCCATTACATTAAAAACAGCAACCTCTAAAAATTCCTTTTAGACTAAGAATAACAATCCATTCAAATCCACATTAAATACCAGCAACAGTTAATCTAAAAATTCCCGCCATAATAAAAGCTGTATTCTCTTTAAAAATGCCTATTATATGAAGAACAACGGTCCCTGAATATCTTTGCTAAAATAAGAAAGTATTCCTTAAAACCCCCAATTTGAAGAAAGGCAACAAACCCTAAAGATCTTTATTAGAATAAAGTTATTAGTCCCAAAAAATATCAATTAGAATAAAGGCGTCAATGACTAAAAATACCTACACACGGACAAACCCACACTGATACACTGACACACAAACTCTGCTTAAATTATATAGATTATGTTATTTATTTTCTACACTCTTACATGGTTTTGTTTTCTTTTTAAAAAACAGGTTAAAAATTCTTCGGAAGTGCAATTAGCTTTTTCTCTTCTTCATTTTTTTTTTTTTTTGAGTTACATTGTAGATAAAATTATAAAACTTTTAATAATTGTACTTATCATGAACAGTACAAAATGCGTTTTGATTAATTACGAAAAAATTCCAGTTATTCAAACGCGCTTTTTATAGCAATTTAAATACTCTTTACACTATATTCCTAAACACAACTGATTAATTTGTATTGATACACAGTCTTTATCTTGCATTATTCAAAACTCATTAGCAAATTAAATCTAATTTTAGAAATGCTCACTATTTTCCTCATTTGCACTATTTGTAAGCTTATGAATATTTCTACCACCACACTTGCGTCATTCTGCAAGCTTTACACAATGATAATCTGAAGCATCGTAGGTGACAATGTTGTTAATAGTTTATAACTTTTTTGTTCCGTTAAAAATAGATGTTTACGCCTAGTTGCAGCTTTTATATTTTTTATTATTGGTCCAAACTCAGACAACATTTGCAAAGCTCTCTTGCATGAAGATAATAGGTGCGCGCATAATCAAGTCTTAACTTCTTTACATAAGAACATGAAAATGTTCTTTTTTGTTTTCCATGTTAATTTCATGAAAAAACAAAACAAGGGCATACCTAAGAGATGTTACTAAGCAGTTATTCCTTTATTCTCCATCGCAAAGAAGTTATTAATTCAGGCAAGATTTCAGCCAGTTTAGCGTATCACGGGCTCGCTGTAAATAGTATTTTATTTTAGCTTACCCGATTTATAAAAATAAAATTAAATTCAACACAATTTAATTTAAAAAGAGATTTTAACACTAGATTTACCAGACCAGTCATTTTGACTGTTTCGAAGCTTTCATTTTGCATAATTTGTTACTAATTATAGTGCAACTTTCAATTGCGTTGGCTTTTCCTAATACACGGTAAGTAGGACAGGTTAATGTGACTGAAAGTTTTATTACAATTAGTAGCAACTTGGTGTAAAATGAAAGTTTAGAAATGGTTGAAAACGGCCTGATAAATCTAAAGTTAAAGAGCTTTCAGCACTTAATTTTAGTTTCAAAATTTCTGCTGAAAAGAAAGCAATAAAAAGGATTCAAGTAAATCTTGCTTCTTATGGTAATTCATGCCTCTGTCTATTGTCTTATTTTATAAATATAAATTTTATAAAAACATATTCATAGAAATATTTTTTATATATAAGCTTTTAAATATATATATAAGTAATTTTCCATTTAAAGGAATTTATTTTCTTCTTTCTTTCTTTTATTTATTTATTTATTTTTATTATTTTCATTTATTTTTAGTGTCTAACACAGAGTATCTTGAAACACTGAGACGATTGGATTGATTTTGTGAGGTCAGTGGAAGACATCTTGTCAAGCAGCCAAGCTGCTGAAAACCCGGCCTGATCGCCCCACTTGGCTGCCAGTACGACTAACGCTCCTTGTGCTCCAGAGTTACCATTTTCTTAACATTCCCCTTTGCTGAAATATGAGATCAATAAAATTTTGGAACTGCTTTTCGCCTTTGTGACATAAATTTTCGCTTTCTTTTTTAGTTTTCGTTTAGTTTCCCGCAAGAGACTTGGGCCTTGACCAAATGAGAGCAGGAAGAATTCTGGAGCTACAATGGAGAAACATATTTGGATGTATCTATTTCTTCTTTTTAAAAATGTTTTATTGAGATACATCTAAAAACGGAACACTTTTTGAAAAAAAAAATTACCTCTGACGTCAGAAGCAAGGCTTATTTTCTATTTTTGAAAAATATACATCAAGACTAATGACAGGTAGCATGGAATGGATTCAAATAATAAAGTTATGTGTGTGGATATTCACGCATAAGAGATCGACTTATTTTAGAAATCTAAAAGTCCCGTTATAAATATTTACTTTCGGGGTAACGGCCTTTCACGTAGCGTGCATTTAGCAAGAAGTTTGAATTATAAGAATAAAAATGGCTGGTATATAATGAACACATGCAGAGATATTATTGATTATTAGTCCTCATAACCAAGTCAATAAATTTCATTAGGATAGCACGCACGGTAATTAAATATGTAACGATAATAAAAATAATAAGTAAGTAATTTAATAAATAAAAATATGAAAACTAATCAAAATTCATTACTTTTAAGCTTATTATTTTACAGATGTGAAAGAATAAAATAATTTATTTGGTGAAATTAAAGATCATCTACTCCATAATTTTTCGATTTTAAATAGTAGTTACTCTCCTAAAACGTTCGTGAAGAAGAGACCTGTGCTCTTTTTGAGACATTTTAATTTTATCCTTTATATTCAGTTTTAATCTCCTGTACACTCCGGGACCCTCACATTAAAATTCAGCTTCACACTTCCTTTTTCTTATTCTCCTCTTAAGAGAATATATATTGAGACATTATGTTTAAATGTTGCAGTTTGAAAACTAGAAAATATTGATATTTGGAATTTACTAAATTAATTCATGCCTTACGGAATGAGACCATGAATTCAATGTCATGTACAAAATAACCAATGTATTTTTTTCTTTTTTTGCATATAAAATTTATGTTTTGCTTTGAGATGATAACTTTAATGGGTGACAAAATAGCGCAGGGAACGAGTAACATGAAGTCAACACTTTTTGTAATTAATGCTTTAATTATACATACGTATATATAATCGATGCTTGCATGCCTAGAAATATGCTCGTTTAGTTCTTGTTTTGTTCCTTTCGTAACAACATAGTCGGTATTCCACCAAAAAGGGCATTAATATGATGTAATGATTGTTAACTATTGACGAAAACGAGTACGTACTATACATCAAATTCAAGACTCCTTGTTCTCGGAAACATATTTCTTTAAAAAATTATAGTACAACTTACATATCTTTTGCGTCTAATGATATTTTAATTAGTCTATAGAAATACGGAAGAAGTTTTTGAGTCAAGAATTTTTTCTTTTTGAAATTCTTAGTGGAATATTGACCAGTATTTCACCAAGAAAAGCATTAAATATAAAACTTACGCAATGATGGTTAACTATTGACGTAAACGAGTACGTACTATACATCAAATAGTACGTACTATACATCGAATTCAAGACTCCTTGTTTTTGGCGATATATTTCTTTAAAACATAGTACAACTTACATCTCTTTCGCGTCTAATGATATTTTAATTCGTCTATAGAAATACGAAACAATTTTCTGAGTCAAGATTTTTTCTGTTTGAAATTATTATTGGAATATTGACCAATATTACAACAAAAAGAACATTATATATAACATGATGCAATGATGGTTAACTATTGACGAACCCGAGAACGTACTATGCATCGAACTCAAGACTCCTTGTTCTCGGCGACATATTTCTTTAAAAAATTATAGTACAACTTACATATCTTTTGCATCTAATGATATTTTAATTCGTCTGTAGAAATACGAAAGAATTTTTTGAGTCAAGATTTTTTTCTTTTTGAAATTCTTAGTGGAATATTGACCGGAATTGCACCAAAAAACGCATTAAATATAAAATATGATGCAATGATGGTTAAATATTGAAGAAACCGAGTACGTACTAAACATCGAATTCAAGAGTCCTTGTTTTCAGCGATTCATTTTTTTAAAAAAATATAGTACAACTAACATGACTTTTGCGTCTAATGATATTTTAATTAGTCTATAGAAATACAAAATATTTTTTTAACTGAAGAAGGTTTTTTTTATTTTTAAATTCTTAGTGAAATTTTGATTTGTGTTTTGGAAACACAATATTTATGTGAGTTTAGGTAGCGTTAAAGAAAGAACAACTATAAAACATGCTTCCAAATGTTTTGTCTGTCTACAAAAAATAACTGAACATTGTGCGTTAAAATTATTTTTTCTCTAAACGAACTTTATATTGAAACTAGCAACTTTATCAAGAGAAAGAGGAAAAAAGATCTACAATATTTTTCAAAATTACGAAGTTCTATAATTTCTATACATTATACAGTAAGTATACAGTAATACCTCTTTAGAAGCTGATTCACTCTATTAACAAGTCTTACTACACTGTAAAAATTTTGCGTTTAGTTGCCACCATTTTTGGTGATACTGAACACGATTTCTGGTGCTCAATTGGTGTAAAATTGAAAGTTCAGTTTTGAGACATTTAAATTTGTTTATGTACCTGTCTTAAAAAAATATAGGCAGTACAGCAAAACCCCGTTATACCGCGCCTCAGTATACTGCGGAATCGGATATACCGCGGTGACTATCATGTCCCCCGACGTTTAAACCACCCTTTATCATTGCCATTTAAAGGTGATTCCTTATCTACCTTTGAAATAAAGTCAGACCGAGCACACAAATATTCTAGCCAAAGAGCTCCCATCCCCCCACCCCCCCACACACACTAACAGATAAAGCCCTATTGTAATAGGCCTGATGTACACCTTTTGGTTTATAACCTATCGTTCGATAGACTGATTGCGTGACTGAGATGTGTACTTCTTGTACAGCAATTACAATTAATAAAATGGTAGCAAAGAAGAAAAGAAAAAAATATGCTATAGAAGAAAAGTCACGAGTAATTTATATGAAGTTAAAAATGATGCAATAAAAGCGAGTATTGTTTGGATAATGTGGTTCCGCGGTATAATTTCACTATACCGCGGTTATGTTACAACGCGGGTGCCAAACATGTCCCCCAACACCCGCGTTTTAACGGGGCTTTACTGTATAATGTTTCTTAGCTCATAAAAATTGTTAGCTCAGTCACGTATCAAAAACTCATTACGATTACCCATTTATTCTATTTTCATAGAAATGATGAATTGTAAAGCACATTTTTGATACGTAACTGAGTTAACAATTTTTATGAGCTAAGAAACATTATACTGCCTATATTTTTTAAGACAGGTAGGGGAAAGGAGGGTAAGAGTACGCACCTTGTGGATTGTTCGTTATAAAAATGAGAATTGAAAAGTGAGAACCTTGAAAATTGACTGAACCGTAGTTTATTAACTTAGAAACTTAGGTACACAAAATGAAAGATTTATCTTTATAAAATATATGAAAGAAAGCAAGCGGGAAAAAAATTTGCAAATGCGTACTCTTACCCGACCTGGCGGATAAGAGTACGCACCTAGGAATTGTAAGAGTACGCATTCAGAAAATTTAGCAGTAGTCGCATACAAATGCTCCAGTGCCTTCGTAAATGGAACATTCATCATGCCACCACTCCTTACATAGTCCACACTGGATCCAATCTTCATCATATGATTGTTCGCAGCCTGGGCATATTTTCGCCTCATTGTTTGCTGAACTTGTTGAGGGAACCGGGTTGTCGATACAATGCAGGACAAGTTTTTCCTTTGCTTTCATGGTTTTTACTTTTTCAGTTTTGGCCCCACTTTTACTTTTCTTGGCAGCTCGATTAGCCTTTGCTTCTTCTAATTCTCTCTTTCTCTCTACATTTTTCTTATGTGCGTACTCTTACCCGCTGATGTATTGCTCCTCAAAATCGTCCATAGATGGCTGTAGCGTTCACAATAGTAAAATTCTGACATTCCCAGGTTGTTCGAAAGGGAACAAAGCTCATAATGATATCTACTTAAAAAGCAAACATCAATCCTTTATTGCCAAAAAAATTAATATTTCTTCACAGAAAAATTACACACCAACATGCAGAAATCATATTTTACTTGATAAATAAACGACAGCAAGGATGAAAATAACAATGGCGGTCTCTTGAGCCAGCTGAAAACAAACGTGTTGAGTTGATCACACTCTCTTCTGCTTGCAGTGTTGCCACCAGGGAAAAAGTCCCTACGTACTCTTAACCGACTGCGTACTCTTACCCTCCTTTCCCATAAACAAATATAAATACCTCAAAAGGGAATACTTTTCAATTTTACACCAACTGAGCACCAAAAATCGTGTTCAGTAACATCAAACATGGTGGCAACTAAACGCAAAATTTTTACAGTGTAATAGAATCACAAAAGTTTTGTAATCATATACTGAAATGATTCTTTTTAAAATGATACCTAAAGTCATACATCTATTACTCTCCCTCCCAAATCACAAATCCATATTTCGCTAATAATTTAGAAGAACATTTTTTGAGTGCTGTATAGATAGAATGAGGAAAAGAACATTATTAGGCACAAAACAAATGTAATCTGTCTTCTGCAAATATTCATTTGTACTTGTGTTGAGTAATGGAAATATTATTAGACACAAAACAAATGTAAGCTGTCTTCTGCAAAAATTCTTTTGTACTACTATTAAATGATGAAATTATTACTATGCACAAAAAAATGCAAGCTGTCTTCTGGAAATTTTTTTTGTGCTTCTATTGAATGATGAAAGTATTATTCGGCACCAAAGAAATGTAGCTGCCTTCTGAAAAAATTATTTTGTACTTCTATTGAATGAAGAAAATATTATTAGGCACAAAAGAAATGTAAGCTGTCTTCCGAAAAAAATATTTTGTACTTCTATTGAATGATGAAAATACTATGAGGCACAGAAGAGATGTAATCTGTCTTCTGAAAAAATTCTTTTGTACTTCTATTGATAAAAAGGAAATATTATTAGGCACAAAAGAAATGTAAACTGTGCTGGTAAAATTTAAAGATAAATGACGCGTTAAAATAATTTTAATCTTAAATTCGATATTTACAAGGCCGACTTTACCTTGGTCGACTTAAATAACTACTTTCTATTAAGTGATTACTGAAACAATATTTATTCAATAAATACAAATATCTCAGTCGATATTCCATATTATTGCTAAGAAAATTTTTGTGCTTGGCAAAATACGACTCACACCTCTTTCCCCATTTTTGATAAGCATTCTTTCAATGACACTTTCTTCATTACTGCTGGGTAAATTTTTTCTCCTTAGTCAAAATAGAAAAATGATCGAAAATCTAGGGGAACGAAATAGCTGTGATCGTGAAACATTATTCATACACGACAGCATATCTTAAAAAAAAAAATCATCAAGAGAGTTTTTAAATGAGGTACTTTGTGAAAGATGATTTCTTTTTCAAAAAAGTCCGACCATTTAGGAATATTCCGACACGTGCACTTAAAATATGAACAGCTTAATTTTGAAAAGAAATATTACAGAAAGGGAGAAGTCTTTCTTAGTAAAAAGTATTACTTTTTAGAAACTTCGTTTAAGTAATAGTTGTGAAGGTTTCTCAAACATTTAATGTAGCTGAGGACTACTCAGAATGAACTATTTCATTTCTATGTTAAAATGATAGAAAATGGTTAAAGTTTTGTAACTGATGGTCAAGAAACGTTTTGAAAGTTTGTCAGTTGATAGCCTGGGACTTATTTCGAAGTGGCTAACTCTTTAATATGATTATTATTATGGCATTTAAGTCTAGAAGGACGTCTTGGAAATTAAATAAATAAATAAAAAATAAAAGAAAGAAAGAATAAGCGGAAGAAGAAAAAGAAAAACTTCAAATTGTTGAGAAAATATTATGTTTGTTACCTATTTTAATTGCCGGAATTCAACCTTTCGTTCAGCCGAGTACAACACATTTCAACCGAGTTAATACACATTTCAACCGAGTTAATACACATTTCAACTATTTCACACGTCGCAAAGAATGTTTAAGAACAAAATGATGCGTTTATTTGGTAATGTTGATAAAATTATTTTCCTGGGCGACACTAAAATACAATTCATTTCAACATTTCAAGGCTTATTTAATGGGTGCAACTGGACAAATAATAATTATCATCAATGCTGCCCAAGACTTTTGAATTGCCTTTTGAAGACATCTCACAAAAGTTTGACGTCTTGTACGCAAGCCGTGGGCTGCAGGTTGAGTGTCTTTGATTTAAATTAGTGTAAAATCTTTCGAGGGAGCTAATTCCTATACTGGATGCTAAAGTACGTTTAAGTTTGTCGGACCTTTGAAGAAATGCCTCCAGTTAACGATCTTTTAAAAAAATAAAAAGAAATGGCTAACTAATTCTGATGCTGAAGAGTATACTGAATGTTGTAAACAATTTTAAAAGAATGTGGCTAACTCATATTATGATGTAAAACATTGAAAAAAAAAAAAAAATGGTTAACTCTGTTTAATGATGTTAAATTCTTCGGAATAAATCTTTATTGTTTAGCATTTAAAGGGACGACTGTTCTATCGCAATATATCCCTAGCTCATGTAGGAATAACTGAAAATGAACGGGCTTATAAATTAGCAAAAAAGAGAACCAAAATTTTGCAAACAAATAATAGAGAATTAATATTTTCATCAATTAATAAAATAGTTATAAAAATTCCCCTAGATCCATCGCAGTAGCGCCTAGAAACAGGACATGACTGTCTTGCCAGACACCTCCACCACATTGGCATTTATAAGAGTTCTCAATTCTCATGTTGGAATAACTGGAACTCTTTAATGGACAGGAACCATTTGTTGAGTTGTCCGTTATTTAGTGAAGAACGCATATCCAACCGATATTGGAAAACTAGGGACATGATTCAAATGTCAACTACCAATTAAATTTTGTTTGTATTTATATAGTTTTGATGTTGATACTCTCATAAGTTACTATTTTCTTTCTTTTTTATTGATACTGATTTTATTTTGTGTAATTTCATTATATTATCGTTTGCTCCAGTCTCATGCACCTTTGGTGAATGGGAGCGGATGATGGATAATCAAGTGCTCTTGCAAGTAAAAAAAACATCCTAAAATATACTAAAATTTGATTTAATAAAACTCAAATTAAAAGAAAAGCAGAGATTGGTAAGATCTTATTTGCCAATCATTTAATAAATTACTTTCATGAATCGAAATACACTAAGACTTCTTCTACTATTATTCATCACTTTATACTAGGGATCTGTGACGGCCCGGTGGCGTTTGGTAAGGCGCGGGACTCGTACGCCAGATTCAGAAGATCGCGCCTGGTAGGGTCGGTGGATTTTCAAGATGCAGAAAATCGTCTGCGCCCATGTCGTATGATTAAGCGGCATGTAAAAGATCCCTTGAGTAGATATTTAGCTTGAATACTCTCGGCTAAATTTAATTTCTAGTGTAGTTTCGCATCATTTAGAGCTCAGGTGCCGCCGTCTAGGGGAAAATGATCGTACAAATTCTCAAGTGGCGATGGCACGATACTCATTGTGGTGCCACTGAAACAGATGGTACCAATTTCTGGGGGAACGCACTCGGTCTGCAATTGGTTGAAGCCAACAGCTGCCCGTTATTACAAATAATAATAATAAAAAAAAAAACAGGGATCTGCAGCGGAGCGTGCAGCAAAAGCGCGAAACAGTGAATCAATGAGATTTTATTCGAAACTGGAGCGCAGCCGGAACAAAGAAATTTGTTGTGCTTCACTACTCCGATTTTAAAAGCTTTTTAAAATTCTTTATCATATGAGAAATTAACTAAAAAAGAGAAATAAATATTATAATCTATTGAAATTTTCGGAGCACGGAGTGGACATGGAGCGGAGCCGGAACAAGTATTTAAAAGCCGGAGCTGAGAAGGAACAAATATTTAAAAGCGGGAGCGGTGCTGGAGCGGAACCGGAACAAACGTTTAAAAGCCGGAGTGGTGCTGGAGTGGAGCCGGAACAAATATTTAAAATCCGGAGCGGTGGTTTAGTGGAGCCGGAACACATATTTAAAATCCGGAGTGGTGCTGGAGCGGAGTAGGAACAAATATTTAAAATCCGGAGTGGTGCTGGAGCGGAGCCGGAGCGGTACTAAAGCGGAGCCGGAACAAATATATAAAAGCCGGAGCTGTGCTGGAGCGGAGCAACTAAAAGGAGTAGCTGCTGCAGATCCCTGTTTATACGACAATATATAACTTCTAAAATGTGAAAAAAGATTTATTATTTCTTCCTTCAAAACTACCTCTGAAGTTTGATTACTTATTTTCTTTGAGGGCATTTTGACATAGAAAACACCAGTTTTATTTATTTTGCAAAGGATATTATAACTCAAGTTTTGCTGAATACGAAATGAAAAAGATTACCTTAACACCGTCTACAGAATTTCCGCGATGAATAACAAAGAGATGCAGATTTAGAATGAAAATTGCAAATTTGAGCCTTGTTGAATCGCGGTATATATTCAACACGCAGATATTTGCATCTTCAATATAGAAATTTTGAAGATCAAATGCAATTCTGATTCTTCCGAGTTCAATTTGATATGAAACGCATTTCTATTTCTGATACTGAAATTCATTGTGCTTGCGTAACATAGATTTTTGTCTAACTATTCAATCATCATGCATAAGAGAGTTTATTATCTCATAAGCCTTTTACCAGAAACAAAATTCGAATTTCTATATTTCTGTAATCCTTTAGATAATTCTTTATGTCTACGTTCGCCATTTTATAAAGATTGCAATAAAACGTTTATACTGCTCAGTTAAATAAAATAAACTTGAACAAATTGTATCACATAAAAGTTCAGAGTGAAAAGATCGGTAGTAAAATAAAATAAAATTTGTTGTTATATAATAATATACGTTCTCTTAATTTCTTATACGAATGGCCAGCTTATCTTGTATTAATAGTCAATTCAAGTTCACAACTAGTCTTGAACTGATTTTTCATTGACATGATCAGTTCAGTACTAGTCTTGAACTGATGTTTAATTGACCAATAGTCTTGAGAGGGTCTTGAATTGACTACGGGATTATTCACAAATGATGTCACGTCTCAAGGGGGAGGCGAATTGTTACAGTTTGTGACAAGGTGAGGGGAGGGGTTAGTAAGATTTGTGACACCACACATTTTGGTTGAAATAAAACATTTAAAATCATTAGCATAAATATTTCTACATTATTTATTGTTGTTTTTCTGTATGCTGATTAAGATTTAAATTAACTTCTTGTTAAAAGTTTAAATACAAAAAGAAATCTAGGACGTTTACACTTTTAAAGCAAAACAACGCGGTTATTTTTTGAATTTTCACTATTATATACATTTTTTTTTGTTGTAAACCTTATTTCTCATTTTATACAAATTAAGTACACCTTTAATCATTGTGCTCAGAAATGTCATTAAAAGCTCAGAAATAAAATAGGAAATGTGTTCAGAAACAAAGCACTATGTTATAGATCTTCAAGTATATATGTTTATGTAATATAGCCTGACATGTGACAATGAGGGAGGGGGTCAAATATAGTAAAAAAAAAGTTTGAAATCATTTATGAATGGTTCCTACTAGTCTTGAAATGTTTTTAAACTGAGTTGCCAATCGTGACTAATACTGAAAATCTTTCAGAAACATTTACAAAAATGTTGCGTCAGTTTTTAACTATTCCTGCCATACTTATATAGCATGGTCCGCAAATGATAAACAGAAACTTAAAAAGGTAAAAAAAAACTTATTGGGAAAATACATTCGCTTGTCGTTAATATTCGTGAAAACCTTTCAAAAACATTTAAAAATTATTTTACAACAATTATGATACCAATAAAGATTGACCACCCAAAAAATGACATTGGCCCTAACCAGGTAATTTAGATGTGAAGCAGAAGGATAAAATCCTTTCTTAATCCCCTGTTCTTCTGTTAAGGCCTTCTCCATTCTACCTCAGACCAGTTCTGCCCTAAAATCCTTCATCGGAGTTGCTCTTTCTGCTCAGCTCCCTTATCTATTGGGAGTTCTATAAATAGCAACAATCTCTCCGTCGTCTACTCTCGTTGAAGCTGATGGAGACTTTTATTAGGGAAGGGGCAGGGGCGGACTTCGATGAAGGATTCAGCAGCACAAGCAGGGAGCAGGTGCCCTTTTGGTCTAAAGTGAGAGACTAAAGTTCTTTTCTTCCAGTTTTGCACCAGAACTTTTGCCTTTCTTTTAGAATGTGTAAATAATAAATGAAGGTTAAAACCATGTGCTGCATGTCTTAACTTCACTTTGCATTTGTTTTCTGGGAAAATTCAGAAAACAGCTTCGTTACTGGGACTCTGTTAAAACAGTATATTTTCGTATAGAAAATTATAAGATACATTAAGTTTTCAGCATATAGAAGTTTTAACCAATTCATTTATTTTAAGATTATTTTTTATTAAAGGAACGGCGGGGAGTGTAGGCTGTTTAATAAAAAGCGTTGATAAATTTTTTTCATTAGTAGCTGAAATTAGTTAAATCTTGCCAATACCCTTTAATTTATACTAGCTGATGTGTGATTTATGTTAAAGTAATTTTTAAACTTTAGTTAAAACACACAAAGCAACATGTATATTTTTGCATGCATATTTACATGCCTGATTACATGCATATTATACTACTTAATATTCTTGTATATTTCAATTAGTAAAAATATAAAAATTAAAAAGGAAAATATAAAGTTTAAAGTTTAATTCGTTTCAAGTAACAACTGAGGGAGAGAAAACCAAAAAAACAATAGAACTTTGTATATAAAAAACATAATTATTTTACTTATAACAGAGTTGTTACTCGTTTTAATATTATTGACAGGGAAAGTCAAAAATATTAAATTTCTCTCGTCGTTCTTTATACGTTTTACAACATACATTTCTTTCCAGCTGATATATATTTTTTCTAGGTCTATGATTTTTAGAGTACATATGGTTCGACTTTGAGCATCTGAAAATGGCAAATGCCTACGTGTGTCTGCAGAGAAAATCGAGTTCTTACCAGGCTTGGAGTCGATTACAAAGAAACGTAATCGATTACGATTACGATTACAAAGGGAGAAATTGAGAGATTATGATTACGATTACGATTGTAATCCTTTGCTAAAAAGTAATTACGATTACGGAAGCGATTACAGTCGTTGAAAAATGTAATCGATTACGATTATGACATCCAATTACGGTTTTGATTACGATTAGATTAGCATAAAATTATCCGATATTATGCATACAACTCATTTTTGCAATAGTGTCACAAATCAAAAAGTAATGATTTTTAATTAAATTTTTGATTTAATAAGAGATAACTGAAATGATGATGAATGCAATTATAATGAAATAATTTCAACATCACAGTTCTTGAATTATGACGTCGTTGCAGAAATGAGAAATTTGTAATATATATATATATATAAAATAAAGAAAGGCACATTCCGAACTTTTAAAATTCATATGAGGGATAACTACATTGATCGTATTTTGTATATAAAAAAAGACGATGTACTAAATGTATATAATGCATAAGTGATTTACCTGGTTCATTGTTATTTTGTGTGCATACAATCAAAATTTTAGCTGGCCGCAATTTCTAAAAATGTAGTATATTTCTCCATTGTATTTATTTTCTAGTTTAAATTGTGCAAATATTTCACATAACACCAATTAATTTACTGTAAATAATAATTTTGTATGATTCTGTATGAAATCACTTATAAGAGGTGTATGGATTGCACGAGATAACAAAATATTCAGATAGTGTAAGAGATAAATAATCCTTTGAAAATAAATGCTGCATTTTAGAATAATTTCAAAAAATTTGAACATGAACATTCAAATAACTCTTAAAAAATTAGTAATCGTTAAAATGTAATATGAAGAATAATTATAATATGAATGACTATAATATTTTAATATGATTTCTTGTGGGAATTTTTTTTTCCATGTAACTGTTTTAATAAAAAAATAAAGGGCAAGTAATTTTACAATACAAATTTAACGTACAAGATTAAACTGAAATACAAAATTCAGTTGAAGTAATTCTAAGAAGGAAAAGATAATTAACTGTTTAAAGTAATTCCTAAATATGAATTCATGCATGTAAAAAACAATTATGAGAATGTCTGAACATAATCTCTTTTTCTTGTACATGCCTATTAATTAAAAAGAATATTAGCATTAAAATATAAATAAATTTAAGATTTAAATGTATGTATTTTTTTAAATATTCGAAGAACATATTTAAAAAAACAATAATAATCACACGTTTCCAGGATTAAGATTTCATACATAAGCATAGAGCATCATGTAACACCTAGTCCTAAATTGCTGAAGTGTAAATGTGATATTCTTTGGAAAAATTCTTCACTTCCGCCGTTAAAGAAAGGAGAAAAACGCCAAAAGGCATTTCGTGACATTCTCTTTCCACTAGATTTTCGGGGGGCAGTCTGCTTCGATTATTGAAAGGGAAAATGGGGCGTCCATTTCATGCCGGCTCCAGACTCTCGCCTATTGCTCAACCGTTTGCATATATTTTGAAGGGGTAATTTGTGCTTCCCCTTTCTTATCTACCCCGAAATCTTTTTGACTTGCGGACAGATTACCGCTCTTTTAACCGAAACTGGACGACGCGAGGAGACCCCCTTGAGAGCCCCAAGGCGATGCGAGTGACATATCCAGAAGTCCTGTATCTAGTCCCTTTTTTCTCGGGCTCTCCAGCAGCCATTCCCCGGGGAGAGTGGAGCCGCAATTAAGAATTCTGAGAAACCGCAACAAGCAGGACAAGAAGCGTTTCTGGCAGACTATATGGTCCTGCCATCAAGGGTCTGCGACCGCCGCACAGAACCTTTTATATTATGATCGCCCGTAGGTTACAAACCACTTAGGATAGGATAGGTCGCCTCAGTACACAGCTTGAATCCTTTTTCTTGTAATCTTATCTCTTCTATTCAATGGTAGAACTAAAAATTTCAGCTTTCAGCAGGTCAAGATTACACGATTATAGGACCAGCAGATTACGGATTTTTTCCTTAAGATTAAGATTAAAATTACGGGAGAAAAGGGATTACGGGATTACACAATTTCGATTATGATTATAAGAAGATGCCACTGTCAGATTACGATTATGATTACGATTTTGTCAAAATGTAATCGATTACAGCCGATTACGATTACGTAATCGCGATTACTCCAAACCTGGATTGGTCAAATATCGCATGATTAAAATAATAGACAAGTACTAAGCTACAGGTCAGTAATTCCCAAACGTTTTCGATACTTGTCGCGTGTCTCGAGTTGAGATTTTTTACAGCTCCCTCTCCTAAGTAATTGTATAACTTATGATACATATGGGAACGAAATGTATAAAACGTGATTCTATGACTTTAGATAGGGTGATCTTGAAAAATCTTCTGAAGAAATCCAATCCCCACAAAGTGGGTGACATTAAGATTAAAGTACCGAATCGATGGATAAACCTACTACACTGGTGTGCAAAACTTAAGCAACAATGTAAATTTTAAGCAGATAGCTATCAAATTTCAGAAAAAGAGTTACAGAAAAAGAGCAATTAGTACAATGAACATGCAATTCAGTAGAAAGGTCATGCGGATGCAAATATCAGGAACAAAGCGTCAGAGGCAATGTGAGCGTGTGCAAAACGCGTGCTGTTGGCGCGCGCACCTTAAGAGTACAATAAAAGGAAGGAAGTAAATGCAATTAAAGACATTCGCTGTAGGTGCAAGTGAGTTTTTTCGTGAACTATGGCTGGTAGATATCATCTGGACGACTTCACACATGGAAGAAGGATCGGAAAGTTGGAGGAGGGTCCCAGTGCGACTAGTGTAGCTGAAGAGTTCGGAATCAACAAAAGCGTCGTTGCGCGCTTGGAAAGCTTTCCGAACCACAGATACAGCTGTTAGAAAGGTTGGCGGGGGCCTCCCCAGTAAAATAACTGCATTGGTTGACCGATATATCGTCCTGCAGGCTTAAAGAACTCGGAACCAGTCGGCAAACGCCTTCGCTCAGCAATTGTGAACAACAGCGGGGCAGCATGTGTCACGGTTTTCTGTGGCCTCAGTCCTTCACAAAGGCGGCCTATTCGCTCGTCGTCAAGAACGCTGCATTCCTTTGACAGCAGGACTTCGGCGCTGTCGTTTTGAGTGGTGCAAGGAGCACAAAAACTGGGCCTCTCATCAGTGGAGCCGTGTTCTTTTTACGGATGAGAGTCGTTTCAGTGCCACACGCGATTCTGGATGGAAGTTGATTTGGAGAGAGGTCGGGACACGGTTTCATCTCAGTAACATCGTGGAAAGAGGCCGTTACGGTGGTCCTGGAGTTCTCGTTTGGGGAGGCATTATGTTGAACGACCGGTCTGAGTTCTACATTTTCGACAGAGGTTCTGTAACAGGAAATCGCTATTGTCAGGAGGTACTCCTTTCCATGTGCATCTGTCCAGAGGTGCCATTGGACCAGCCTTTATTTTTATGGATGACAGTGCACGGCCATATCTGACACAGTCTGTTCAGAAGCTACTGGAAAGTGAAGATATCACTCTAATTGATTGGCTAGCGTACTCCCCTGATTTAAATCCTATTGAACATGTGTAGGATGCTTTAGAGAGACGCATTGCGGTGCGATTACATGTCCTGGGTACCCCCAAGAGCTGAAACGGATACTGATTGAGGCATGGGCACTCTTACCCCAAAAACTGGTAAACAATCTGGTGCTGACTATGGGTAGACGATGCGAAGCAATCATTGCAGCACGGGAAGATATATCTCATACTAAGGAACATCTGCGTGCTATTCTTCCTCTTGAATAGACAATCTTGTGTAACGATATTATGAGCTCAATTAAGCCTATTTTCGTTTGATTCCACATTGTATGAATTGCATTCATTTTTACGCAGTTATGCTTTTATCATCCTTTAAGTACAAAACTGCTCTCTATCATTCCTAAATTTCATGTCTCTCAGATGATTTTTCGAGGAGTTATGGCAAAAAATCCACCTGTTGCTTAAGTTTTGCACACCTGTGTAATTACTACTGCACAACTTACTTACTACTGCACATTTTTTTTGCTGCATTTGCTTAAATACTACTGCACGTTTTCTGAATGAGTGGAATCAAACTGAACGTTACTACACTCATTTACTCCTCCTTCCTGGTTTTTACTCGATCGTTGCATTTCACACCGTAATCGAAGGAAATATAGCTTTGCACAAATACGATACCGAAAATGCAATTGAAATCATGTGATATTTATTGCTTAGAATGCATATTCATATTTCATTTGAATTCAAAATTCTGCTGAGAAATTTCACTTTCAACCCATTGTCGCAAGCCTACTCGATGAAATTCTCTTTTTATGCGAACGGACTTAGAGAATGTTGAATCCACGTTAAATTAAAGATATTTTCATTTTGAGAACATTATTCACACCAGATAAGTAGATGTAATAAACGCTTTTCAAAAATTATTCTTAAATTTTGACAAATTAAATTCTCTTGAAGTCAAAACTTGTTCTCCTTTTAAAAAATAATCTGTGTGCCTACGTCTCAGTTCAATTTTCTTCTCCATAACTTGAATTTTCTTATAAAAGCTGAAACTTTTTACGATGGCTCAAGCGGCTGCAGTTTTTAACTGCAGAATGAGTAAAGAAACTGAAAAAAATGACGCAAAAACATTCTGTTTGTGAAAACAATCAGCATTGAATAAACATCCATATAATTATGCTCTTATTTAAGAAAAATGAAAATTTCCTGCAGCAATCAAAAGAACTTGATAAACCATTATCTCGCGTGAATCATGTAAACTGCTGCAGTACAACGAGAACGAATGTCCAGCTCCAATATCTTCCCACAGTTTTTTGGCAAAACATTGTCTTCAATCGACGATTTTTTATAAAAATCTTTACATTCATATTTCCTTCTGTTTTCTGCTTCAGTACCGAACTCAAAAGTTCAACCACTTCTCAAAAAATATCGAAGGAATGGAGCACGACAAATTCCGCTGCTCCAGCTCCACTCCTGCTTCAAGCAAATTCTCTTTGCTGCACTGTTCCGCGCTTTTGCTCCAGATCTCTGATTCTCATATGTACCCTCTCTAATGCGTCGAGATCATATCTGATTTAATTCGAGATCATATCTGATGTCTGATTCAATATGCATTATTCGACGCGTTATCACATTATGAAATCCTTGACTTGATATTTGTATCAAACCTCTTTTTTGTTTTGAAATTTCATATGTTTGGCAAAGTATTGGTTGGTCTAAGGCATATTGTCATTTTGATTTTCATGTATTGAAGGTTACTTATCAACTTTAACACTATCGTCTGCAAGGTATTTCAATTTGAGTGAATTCAAGTGAAATGTACAAATACAAATTTTAGAGTCAATGAAGGTATACCGTCTTGTTGTCGTTATACATATTTTAATAATGAATACGTATCCATTTTAACAATGTAAATGTAATTATTTCGTACCTGTCTTCAAAGAAATAATTTCAATTTTACTTCTGCAAATTTTAACGAAATGCTTATTGTGAAACGATACTCGCATATTTTTAAAGCCAAATTTTAAACAGCCCAATAAGAATATTCCAACGCAATCAACTTAACGATTTATTTTTACGAATTATTTTTAAGGTACAATAATTTTTGGAAAATAATGGCAGAGGGTAAAACATATTTAAACGTAAATTCAAAAAGAAGAAAAACAGAATTGTTATTTCTTTTCTAATAAAAGAGAAGATTAATTATCTTAACATTTTCATTATATGTCAGCGAAATTTACATCTCGTATGCATACATTCCTATCTGTGCGTTTTATATAATGTATGGTTTCGTGCGTATTGTGTTAAGTTAATTTATTACGCTGTATTATGTAAAAGTTGCGAATTTATTAAAAAAGAGAAGTTATTCAAAAGCAAGAACAATTAGAAAAACATACGTTCATTTGTGAACATGTCTCTAGTTGTCAACATTTCTCTTTTTCATGTCGCTTAAAAACTGTCACCCATTAAATATGCAAGAGTGAATTAAACAAATATTGGGATGATTTGTCTGTTTGTTCTAATTTTGTGAGCGTAAGTGGGGTGTTCTTATTTTAAAAAGCGTTTAACTGAACATTTTTCAAATTTTCGTATAAACGCTGATTGTGGTGTGCATATACATTTTATAATGACAAATACGAGCTGAAGTTTATAATATTTTCTGCAACCCTTAAACTAAGACCTTAAGTAAACTGCAATTATCTAGCTAAAAACGACAACATTTATTTAAAACTTTCGTTTTCGAGAAAAAAATTTGTTACTCAAAGAAAATTTGAGAGGATTTCTTGGAAAAAAACCAAAGTAAGGCTTATTTAAATGTCAGTAGCCGAGCAAAATTCCTTTGCGACAAAATTGCGCATCATAATTTACCTGTTGTCCCCTTTTGCTGTAGAAAATTGATACATTATGGGATCATTCATAAATGATGTCACGCTTCGAGGGGGGGGAGGGGGGTTCGTGAAATTGTGACAAAGTGTGACAAAGGGAGGGGAAGACAAGAAGTGTGACATCATGCATTATGCAACATAGCGTGACAAAGGGGGGAGGGGGGTTCACTGAAGTGTGATATATTGTGACAAAGGGGGGAGGGGGGTCAAATATATGGGAAAAAAGCGTGACGTCATTTATGAACGGCCCCTATGCGCTATTCATGAAATTTTAAGTTAGAGTTCTTACAGTCATAAATGTTGTTCCTTTACCCTTAAAACACTTATGGAGAACATACACAGAATACAAACATATCAAAATTCATAAAGTTACATTATTAAATATATTTTTTTTCGCGAAAGAATTGATTATTATAAACGTTGTAACTGATATTCTGCTGAAAAAGTTATTGCCATAAAGTAACTCATAAAGAAAAAAAAAGGCAAAAATGATTTCATTAATTTGCATTAATGAGGGAGTTAAAAAAAAAAAAAAAAAAAAAAAAAAAGAAACGACGAAAAAAGATGAAAATAACGAGAGAAAGAAGTCAAAGTCTCGTAATAATTTGAAATACAGCCGTAATGAACTCAAATTTATAATTCTAAGAAAAGTTTTGCCTATTCTATCTTAATCAGATTTGGAATGGGAAAAGATTTAACAACACTAAAAGCAAATCAATGTAAGATAACTGGATTTTCTCATGAGTTTTTTAAAACATAAGTACTGGTTATTGCAGCAGGACTTTCGATCCAACGGAAATTAGTTATCATAAAATAAATCAATAAATAAACGAATAAAATTAAATTAAATTTAAAAAACCTTCATTTTTAATTACTCTTAAAATTACCTAATTTTACATAAATAAATAAATGAAGTTGTAATTCCTGTATTATAAGCGCAACATTATATCCATTTCGCGGAATTTATTCAAACTATTTCGTTATACGGACTTGCGGAGAGTGCACTGTATATAAAATTTAAGTTCTATCAAGCATAGTTTTCAAGCAGGCGTTTTTATTTTTCGGGATATGAATTTATATATATATTTTTATTCACACATAGCACAGATATTTTAATAAAAATAATTTGTCAGCAAAGAAAAAAAAAAAACTAATAATAATAGTCTTTTCGGATCTTTATTTTAATGTTTTAATGCTAGTCCTTTGTTAAAAGCAGTTCTTCAGCAGTTAAAAAATTGCTTTTCTTCCATAACTGTCGAACGTTTTTAGTTTATAAAAAGGCAAAAAAATGATCTCTGATAAAATGGAATTTTAGAAAAATAGAAACGGAAAAAATAAGAAGTTCCGTCTAGAACTATACGAGCCTACTTTCCCGTATACACCAAATTCAAATTTATAATCTAGCTATCTCTTTCTCTCTCTTTCTTATTTATCTTTAGTTCTAATTATTGAAAATATACCTTTTTTAACGGATAATACATATTCATTCACTCACTCATTCATTCTTTCATTTATTCAGCCATGCATTTATTCATTCATTCGTTACCTCATTCAAGTGTTTATTCATTCATTTACGCATTCATGTATTTATTCACTCATTTATTTATATTTTCATTTATTCAATAATTTATTCATTCATTCTTTTCCTCATTCATTTATTCATTGATTTATTCTTTCACTCTTTCATTTATTCATTCATTCATTATTTCACTCATTGAGTCACTGAGAAATATCCTTGAAAATCCCGATCAAAAAATTTCATAGCAAAATAGGCTCTTAAGTTCTGGATAAACTTTCTATTTCTACATGTTCTACGTTATAAGAGCTTTCCGATAAAGTTTGTTCCAAGCAAATCGGTCCGTTAGATCAGGATTTATATAGGGTTGAAATTTCCCCGTAAGCTCTGTGTTAATTTTTTGAACTGTTCAAAAATGAACAAAAACTTCAAATCAATATTTCACGCCGAGAACTCCTTTCAATAAGCTTGCAATAGGAACTTGGCTCTTGTGTCCAGAGTTTACAGAATTTGCTTCAATTTTGTCCATAGGCGCTAATGTTAAATTTTTTTGAACTGTTCAAAATTGAACAAAAAATTGTTCAAATCAAAAAGTAAAATATAGAAATGAGATGTCCTCGCCGAGATCTTTCGAATGCAAAAAGAATTTTTCCAATCGGACAATTCGTTCAAAAGTTATTAGGGGGGGACAGACCGACAGACAGACAGACCGACAGACCGACAGACCGACAGACAGACAGACCGACAGACAGACCGACAGACAGACAGACCGACAGACCGACAGACGCACTTTTTCCCCATCTCAATACCCTACTTTCAACTTTTTTATTTTTCAATCTTTATTTAATTACTTCACTTATTTTTGACTTTTCTTGATTTTTACCGATATTTTTTTGATACATTAAGCCTTCTTTTATGCTTTATTATTATTTTTTTTTACTTTTACGGGAAAGTAGGCTAAAAAACAAATAATATTTTCTTATCTCATTGGTGCTGCCATCTATGGGCTTTTTTGCAACATTATGAATAGGATTTTATTTGCAAGGATCAAGATAAAAACTGATGCATTTATTACAGCAATTTAAGGTATATAATTCCAAACTTCCATCTTTCTTAAACATCGTTTACCCAGTTTTTAATAAGTATTTAAGTGTTGGCTGCAAACAATCGAATTCTTTGAATATATAATAAACTTTTGAGTTTTATGCAGCATACGTATAAAATTTATGCAACAGTTTTAAAGCTATATATTAAAATCGGCATAATTTAATGTTGTATTTTCTTTCCTATTTAAGCATTTTTATATTTTAATAAGCATTTTAACTATTTGTTTGAAATTTTGATTGTTTTCAATTATTTTGAATAGATGGCAGCACGTACGTGAAAAATAACATGTCGAACACTAAAAATCTAATCCCATGAAAGTAGATAAATTTACGAGAGAGAGAGAGACAACAGCGTTACACTTGTCATAAAAAACATTACATCGCTTAGTAAAAATACGATTAAAAAATAAATTAATTAAATGAAAATAAATAAATGACAAAAACCACACACACACCCATAAAGTCAATTTTAGTTTCAATACTTTTCATACAATATGTAAGTAAGTTAACTATTTTAAATTTCAAGACCATTTTGTCAATATTTTTAATTTCCAGAAAAGCATTACGTTATTTTGCAGTCAACTTAAAAAAAAAGAAAGAAAGCAGATACAACCACTAATACGAAAACAAAATAGTATTACAAGCAAAAACAATTCAAAACAAAGTTATTAAAAAATAAAAGCTTTTTTTTCTCTCTGTACATAAATCAAGATAAAAAAAAATTATTTACGGGTAGAAAGAATAGATATTATAAAGATTCACATAATTTATTTTTTCTGGATTTCTGAGGAAAACATATGTTCATGTCGAAGAAAAATAGAGACCTGTTGGGGAAAAAAACGTGCGTGTATTAATGCAAGAGCTAAAACTTATACATCTTAAAATCAGATTTTTGTTTTTCTATGAATTTTAAATCTAGATGAATTTTCAGTTAACGTGTGAGTTTCTAATTTCAGCATGCAAAGGCAGTGTACACGTAGGGTGGCGTGAAAATTATTAATATATTTGCCTTTTCAAATATTTTACCAACAGGAGGTGGAAAAGGTGCGCTTTAGGTTCAACTGAACGTGTGTAAATTTTTTTTCAGTTAGGATAAAGTTAACATACGTCCCAAGCCCACTAAAGTTTAAGGATGACGAGTGTTACATACACTGTTAAAAAAAACCTGAATTTTCAGATTGTTTTTTGACTGATTTTAACGGAAGATTTACGCAGCGGTTCAAAACATGGTTTTTCCTTCCAAAAACGGAAATATCACGGCCTGAAAATACGTGAACGGAACTTTTCGGTTTTACGGTTGCTGTATTTTCACAACCTGATTTGTATTAACGGAGAAAAAAGAAATGGAACTTCTGTCAAATCTCGAGAAAATATTATCAGAAACGAAATGTTTCCGGCAACGCTACTGCCGTACTTTTTCCGTTATTTTTAGGATTTTTTTACAGAGTACATTACGTAACTTTTTGTTCACGTAGACGCTTAAAATCGAGAACTTCACCTTATACTTGTTGTGCTATTTTCTAAAACTTAAAACAAGTCAATGTTTCAATTATCCAAATACAGTGCAGCTGGTTTATAACGACACCGCTTTTAACGGCACATCAGTTATAACGTCAATACATTAGGCAGTCCCATCCAAGAGGGGAAAATAACAAAGAACAAATAATACAATAAAGAGCAAATACGTGACCCTATTGAAACAATGAACAGCCACAACAATCAAATATAATTTTGAAAAGGAACAACAGTACAATATAAAAATGCGTCTGAGTAAGGAGAGCAACATTTTGATACACTCACTACTTTTGCTATTATCGCAATCGCAATGTTGTTATACAGAATGCCACTACTCCCAAACTTAAGGTATTGTATGTATGTACCTTTGGCTATTTATTTTATGACGTCTCCGTTTATTCCATTGCATGTTTAAGTGCGACTACTCCCAAACTTAAAGTATTGTATGTACGTACCTTTGGCTATTTATTTTATGACGTCTCCGTTTATTCCATTGCATGTTTAAGTGCGACTACTCCCAAACTTAAAGTATTGTATGTATATACTTTTGGCTCTTTATTTTATGACGTCTCTGTTTATTCCATTGCATGTTTAAGTTTCATTCTTATCCAGCTAAAACACGCCGAACTTTATTATAGTTATACTTCTTTCGGCGAAATATTAGTATGATATCTCGCCAAAGCTTGAAACTACTAATTAGATACTATTAACATCCTAGCTGGGATTTTAGTAAGTTTATATAATTTATGAAAGCTAAATAGTATTCAAATTCTCTCGTAATGCAAAACTCGTAAAAGGAACTATTGATGTGAGAGGATAAAAAGAAAATCGCGATAATAACAATATTAAGGCCCATTGTTCAAACTCAACTTTAATCTTTTTTCAAAACATTCCAAAAAAAAAGAAGATTTTTTAAAAGACAAGGGCAAAAATGCTAAAAACAACTCCAAAGTACTCACTGTCACTGTACTTTGTTTACACTTATTTTATTTCAGAGTTGGCCGTAAAATAGGCTTGTTGTTTCTAAGGTATCTATATAGAAGATGACGGCTATAATTTAACAGATATTTGCCAAAAAATGCAATATTGAATGAAATTAATACCGCGAATAGTATACTTAATAATAAGAGCAGTATATTCAGTTCATTTGGATTTTAAAAATACACTTGAGTGAATGAAATTAAAAAAGAAAAAAGAAAAGAAAAAAATGCAAGAAAACGAAAAATGCAAAGTTTCGGGTACACATTGCCCATTTAATTCATGTACAGCACAACGGCTTTGAGAAAAGTGTTACACAATAAAAAAACTTCTTTCTTAAATTATTTATAAACTTAGTTGCGAAATTATTAACCCGTTCTCCTCTCTTCTCAACAATTTGAGTAACCGCATACCAATTCATTTTTAGTTTTAATTAAGCGTAACACTCAATGGACGAACTTGCAGTCATTCGAATTCGAAAGCCAAGTGAGCAAAATGTATTTTTTCGTAAATACCACTTTCAATAAGTATGCCGACAAATAACGGCTGTAAGATATATGTTACACAATAAAAAATATTCTGTCTTAAATCATTTATAGTCTTAGTTGTGAAATTATGGCTCTTTTTCCTTTCTTTTCAACAGTTTGAGGAACCGCAGCATACAAATTCATTTTTAGTTTTGAATTAAACAATATTTGAGTTTACACTTTACTTAAGAGTAACACTAAATGGACGAAGTTACACTAATTTGAATTCGAAAGTCAAGTGAGCAAAATGTATTCTTTCGTAAACTCCGCTTTCTCCTATATTGATCCTAAGAGAGGTTTCCCTACAGACAATTATTATATTTCTGTGGGTATCAGAAAAAATCTCATTGCATAAAAACTGTAGCAGTTCATTATCAAACAAATATATTCCTACAAATATTATTCCTACAAAAATTATTGCTACAAATATATTCCTACGAAAAATAAAAGCTGCATTTGCATCCGAGAGATAGCAACAAAACGGACATTCAATTGTCGCAGACGTGGTGAAATACTACTTTCAATTGCCACAAAATAAGCCACGAGAGAAAATGCAAAATGGAAGGCAGCGAAACAAAGAAAAACACAGTCGACACCCAAATGAAATTATTAAAGTGCATTAACGCTAATTGTGGTAACACAAGTTATTAAGAGACGGGGGAAAACTGAATAAAAATGAATTTAACGGAAAATATCAACGCTTGTAATTGATTTTTAGCGATTTCAGTTTTTTTTACAGCTTTTTGTGAGTCAGGCTTTTTTCTAGTATACCTACAGTTCGACCACGGAATTTAGACATTTGGACACTTCTGCGCAGGGCAGAAAAGAACGAATCCATTCTAATTTTAGTAAAGTTCGTTTTGCAGGTGCGTTTATTTAGCACGCGAATCAGACTGTTTGCTTCTCTGTTTGTTGAAAGTAGCTAGTTAAAAGTATGTGATGCTTATAAACTGGCATATAGCATAAGTTCGGAAGAAATCAAGTGTGCTAAACGAATTAGAACGAAAACAGAATGCCCATTCCTTATACCAGCAGCTCCTCCCTTGAACATGAATGGATTCTTCTTGGCACTCTGCCAGGCAGATCGCTTCCGTTGATGGTACAGCGTGCAAAACTACTGTGGGTAAGAATGCAATAAAGATAAAAAAATAGTTACGTGTTAGTTTAAAAAGTTTATTGCACAGAGATGCTATTGTAGACTTTAGATGACGGTTAAATAAAGTGCGAGTAGTATATTGGTGTAATTTCCAAAGTCATTTAAAAATGTATGTAAAAAAAATACCGATTCGCGAGACTGCGAGTACGGAACGAGAACCAGCGGTAATATATTTAACTTGGAACATGAATATCTCGGGTTTTATTAATCCAGGACTTCAAGTGCTTACTTTCAGAAAAGAAGAGGTGATGTCGCACCTCCAGTGCAAGAGAGCCGCTACTCAAAACCGACTACTTCCTCAGAAGAGGAGTTTGAACGTGTTCACGGTAATTTTAAAATATGATTTTTTAAAAAATAAATTCACATTTATCTGAGTGAGTTGCATTACGCTTTGGATTGTTAAAAACCGAAGTGAACATTATTATCTTGAAATAAATGTAGAATTTTCTGGGAGGGGGGGGGGGATAAGTATTGGAATTCTCATAATTCACTTTTATCTGTTATTTAAACTACCTCGAACAATTTAAAAAGTAGTGCAAAGAAAGTCATGCCCAGTAATACACGAGTAAAAACTACTCAAAATATAGTTTGATGTGTGAAATTATAGTCTTTTTTACTTTTTCTTTATAGTTATAGCCCTTTTGCATTAGAGGGGCGATGGGAAGTGGACACATCGTCTAACATCCATTGAGTTGTCTGATAAGAGTTAGACGGATTTTTTTTCTATACTGTAAAAATATTACATCAACTGAAAAACCATTTCTGGTGTTCAGATGATGTAAAGTTAAAAATTATTCATTGTTTGAACGTTATACTGTCTATATTATTTTTGACAGACACATAAAAAAAGTACATCAAAAGATGAATAATTTTCAACTTTACACCAACTTAACACCAAAAATCGTGTTCAGCAACACCAAAAATGGTGGCAACTAAACGCAATTTTTTTACAGTATATTAAATATACAAACGTCGAGGACAGCCTTACTTGAAATGTCCTCCATAACAGCCCCTTTCACCTGAGGGGTTCTGCACCTAAAAAGTCACGAAATAACACCGACTTATGCCTTATAATTTCAAAATCTGATTTACTTGTACACCTTTATAACAGAAAGCTGCAACAGTTGGCTAGTGATAAATATGCATTTGCATATATGAGTTATAATAACGGGTGCTCGTTGCTATTTTATGTTTGTAAAGGATTTACTGAGACAACATCAAGAAGGCTGAAAGCATCGAAATAATTCCTGGATAATCTGTTTAACGATGCGCAACAGGTGTGTTACGGTTAGGAAATCTCTCGCCCTTCATAAATCGTGTTAAAGAAGGTTTGTTTATTGTACTTTTCGCCTCTTGGCATCTCTCACCCTGGCAAGTTGTCAGGTAAACTTTTGCTTCAAAAAACTTGATTTTCCGGAAAATAGTGAAGGTCTCTTCTTTAATTAATATATTATGTTTTAAATTTTAAACTCGGTCTGAAGTTTTTTCCTTTCTTTTTATGGATGGGGGAAAATAATTTCATGGGTTGTAGATACGCATTTTAAGAAATAAAAAATACTTAAACTGTGTTCTTACGGCGTCAGTCTCAATGTGTATTTTTTCGCCAGGGGTCATTCACAAATGATGTCCCCCTTCGAGGGAAGGGGCGGTTGGAGAAATCGCGACAGCTTGTGACAAGGGGAAGGGGTACCTATTAATGTGACTTCACACATTTTAGTTCAAATAAGAGCATTTAAAATAAACAAATAAAGTTTTTTTAATGATATTTATTTATTTATTTATTGTTATTATTGATTTTATTCTGTATCGAGAGCATTAATGATGATTAAGGTTTAAATTAACTTTTAGTTAAAAGTTTAAATTCAAAATTAATTTACTTTTAAGACAATAGCGCGGTTAATTTTTGATGAATTCGAACAACTAGTTTTTTAACACTTAACTAATTATGTTTTATTTTTTTTTGTGAGTCTTAAGCTTATTTCCATACAAATTAAGTACACACATAATCATATTTTTATTATGCTCACAAATGTCATTAAAAGTTCCAAAAGAAAGTTTGTTATATGATCTACAACACAGTGCTTTTTTGATCCTCAAGCACATATGCTTATGTAATATAGCAAGACATAGTGTGTATGTGTGTAGAGGGTACGTTGAAATGTGACACATTGTGACAAAGGGGATGGGGAGTCAAATATATTGAAAAAAAAGGGGGGGGAGCATAATTTATGAATGGTCTCCCAGCAATCGAAACAAGTGATAAATACACTTCCGTAATCACGTTGTAATAATATAATTAATACGTTCTCAAAATGTCATCATAATAAATTCAAAGTGCTCATTAATAATAATTTAATTGATTGTTGTTTAACGTAATAATACTTTAACTTGGTGAAATTATTTATTTTCTTTTTTAAAAAATATGGTTTTTAACAATCTGAATTGGAATTATCAATTCATATAATCTATTTCTCATTAATTGCTCTTTTTTTTTTTTTTCATTTGTTTTTTAAATGTGAACGATTAGTCCAAACTGATATGCATAGAATATCACTTTTCAAACATAACTGCTTTCGTGGCAATTTTTTAAAAATGTTCTTTCTAAATGTGAACAGCACCAGTTGATATCCATCTAGCATAATTCTTTTCCTCAGCAAGTGAAAATTATTTTTATCTCTTTTCAGTGCCGCGTATATTCATTAACAAATTACTTTCATTTCAAAAGAATTCAGCGTAAACAGAATTGTTTACTTTTAAGATAAACTTTCTCTTAAAAGCGTGAAGATTTCAGGTATAAACTTTCCCCCCCTTTTTTAAAAAAAATTTCTAAAGGGAATGGAACGGGAAAACTCTGTTTTCTAGTTTTATTTACTTTATTTCTTTCCGCCTTGGGTACAACTCTGACAGAACAAGATTATGTACTTTGCACTTGACTGGGAACTTCGACGCAACCTCAAGGTTTTGCTTGAGCAAAAAGTGTCAAGAGCGCCGTTTTATTTTTATCTTTGTCATATTTCACTGAACTCGATGAAACTGTGACGTCAGAAAATCGAATTTTTTAAAAGAGGGGGAAAATGTGTTTTTGTAGGAGATTGACTTACGTATAAGAAGAATTTTTGAATTTAGATTTTTTTTTTTTAACGAAGGAAAGTACTTGTGTTTACAGTGAAAGTGTTATGTTTGAACAACGTTGCGTTTGAGCTGTCTTCGAATAAGGTTATTGAGCTGTTTTATGCTTGGACATATATTTGGAGCTCGCACCAGAATGGCGACAAAACGACAATTGTCGCGAAGTCATCAAAAAAGAAAAAAATGCCGAAAATCACTCGCGTAGTCGAAAAATTTATGAACTAAAATATTTAATTATTCAAATTGTGTTTAGAGACAATCTTAAACTTAAAGTGTGTGCTGTTTTTGCATAAAACTGTATATCCGGTTTAAATATGCATAAAATACGTGTGTATACATGTTATTATTACTATTATTATTATTATTTTGGACTTCTGAATAGAAAAAAATAGGCTACGAAAAAGACCTATGTGGTATCTTTGGATGACTGAATTTTTATTGTAGATTTTTGCCTTAAATATATGTAAAAAAAAGTTTAAATAGAAATAAGACCCATTCAAAATAAGACGTTCCATATCCGACTGAGCTTGAGCGTCAAAGCTTGTTAAAAAGAGAGGGTAATGATAGCGCTCTAACATAAGTTGCTTATAAAATTTAACACCCTGTACCCTCTACCCAGCTTCCCATTGGCTCCGAGTTTACACGGATGGCTCTAGAACTAGTGATAGCGTTAATGTTGGAACCGGTGACCATCAGGAGTTAATTTCGTTTTAATGCCGTGTTGGTAATTTTGTGTCAGCCTTTGATGGGCAGGTCATGGCTTTTCGTTTGGATCTTTCGCTGCTACGTAATTGTTTGTAAAAAAATTCTAAATGTGGTAATTCTCTCCGACTCCAAAGCTGCTCTTCAGGCTATCGAGTCACCGCATTCCTCGCGATCACAACATATCGATGATTGCAATAACTTTGCGATGAAACAGTTATCAAATGTCAACAGGGAAGTTATCTTGCAGTGAATCCCAGCGCACTGCAGAATCAAGGGAAACGAGGCCGCAGATTTCCTACCGAATAATGGGGGCATCTATCTTACAGACAGGCAAACATGGCGTACCATTCCATCAGAACAACGGTCAAAAAGCCCTTTAGTGATCCTTCTTATAGGAAGTTACCAATAGAAATAATCAGGAATCTTGTTATAACCACATCCATGATATCCCCGAGTGGCCTAGAGATAAAGCTGTAGCAATGTTACGACTTTATTCTGGCCACGATTGTCTGCGTAAGCATCTTCACAGAATCAAGTTGACTCCCGACTCCTACTGTCCCCTGTGCGATGGCCGAGAGGAGATGAACATGCTTCAGCTTGCCTCCTGTTCATTATCAGAGAGGAAAAGTGGTCTGAGTGGAAGAATTCAAAATCATCTCGATCCGAAATTGAATGCAGAGAGAGTGGATAACAAATGGTAATGCACTATTGACAACAATGGTAGTAAGAAAGTATATTTCTAATTATTTTTTGTCAAATAAAAATATGGTGAAATGATGTTCTACACTCGAATGCTTAAATCGTCAAGATGCAAAATCAAAGTTTAAATTTCACGGGGTAAGCCATTTTACTTTAATTACTTTAGAATGTGTTTCTTACTGCAGCCCGATGCGTGTTGCCATGAATGAAATAATTTATTTTCCTACAATGTTACTCATCAAATGCATAGCAAATTCATCTTTTTTCAACCAACGAGTATTTTATGTGCTGCTTTTATGTAACGCACGGCAAGAGTGTTTTAGTGGGTACTTAAAATAAAGCGTAGCAGAAGTAAAATAATGGTAAACTCGTTTCTATTAGCGGTGTTCCTTTTTTCTTCTCACTGCTGATGCGTTATGCAGTTCAAGCAGACGACACTTCAAAACCGACCTCTCAGATGCCATCCCCAGGTAATAATATTTAGAAGTGTTACGGTAAAATGTAACATAGCTCATGATCATACAGTTATAGTACATGCGTTGTATTAATTAAAACATTATTATCATGAAATTGTATTCACTTTCCTGAAATTAGGTAAAATTTCTTGAGATAAAAATATTCATAGTAAATTCCGTGAAAAATCAACAAAACAATTATTTTAAATGAATCTCATTTATTTATAATTTGCTTTGCTTGTTCAGATTCATTCTATATTAAAAATGTAAATAAATAATAGTGCACCATTAGACTTAAATCATAAAAAGAAAAAAAAAACATTACATGAAATACATTAATTGAGCTCAATTACTATGGGAAAAATACCTGTGACATCATGTATTAGGCCTCATGATTTTTTGTCTTCTTGGTTATTGCTTTTTTGCGGGAACGTTCTGATTATAATCAACCGATGTTCAAATTTTTGTAGATTTCGCTGAATAAAAACTTGTCTTTCATCATTTTCTGTTGAAAGTTATTGCTTTTGCAGGAACGTTCCGATTATATTCAGCCGATGTTTAAAATTCTGTAGATTTCGCTGAATGAAACTTATCTTTCATCATTCACGAAAGTTCATGAAAGTTCTATGACATTCCGGGTGGGATGATGAAATAACGTGTCTGATTAAGAGTCCAATTTCTGATCCGAAGTGATTTGAATCAATGTCAGAGGCTCCTCATGCCAACGGATACTAAATTTTATTCTGCAGATCGCTCATGTTTTCCATATTATGTAATTGATTCATAGAAGAAACTTTTGATGATAATCACAATGTTGATAGATCCTTGGGACATCACATTCTCACACTTATAAAATAAATAAAAAGGATTATTGTGAGAGATCAAAATTGAAGAGATTTCCCCAGAGAAGGAAGGACCTAAGTCCCGCTTCCTGGGGAATCGAGCAGCACGTCCTTCAGCTTTGGTATCAAGTTACAGAATATTTGAAAAAAAAAATGCGTTTCGAAGGGCACTTCGAAAGCTTCTGCATCCGCGCAACATATAGTGCGGTGCATAAAAATGCTCAAATTTAAATTTCCCTGACCAAAATATTTGTATTAAATTTGTAAATAATAATGTACTTAAAAGGAAGTTATTCAATGTGAAAATTAATCCCCTAATTTAGAATAAACTATATAAAAAGATATTGGATACAAAAAATGGCTCACGGCGTAGAGTTACACAAAAAGTGTGCAACAAGTACCCCGCCGAGAGCGAACAGTTAAGCAGATTAACTGTTTATTTTTGGTCAAGGCTCGAATAGAGCAATTTGAAAATGACCGAAAAATGTGGGTTATTTAAATAAAAAAGAATGTAGCAAAAGTGAGAGAATCTCAAAAGCTTTTGTTACAAGAAGTCAAAGGTTGCAGCTGATAAAAAGAGTTAAATTCTTCTTTTGGTGATGAGGATGATTTTTCCAAGAAATGTTCAACTCATTGATCTCCGTTTTCCCACAATTTGTATTCACGAGGAAGATTGTGCACGGTACAACATGGCTGTAGAAACAGTGAAAAATCATCAATCTGCTCCTTAATCAAAAATCTTTCCACCAATCAGCTCCTCAAACTCGTTGAGACTTTTGGTAAAACTTTGCTTTATATGTTAAGTGGAAAAAGATGTCGATGTAAAACGAATCAAATTGACACCCCTCCTTAAATGGACAGCTCGATAGTTGCTCAACAGTTCTGTTTAATTTTGAGCTTGTTTAAAATTTTAAATTATTATTATTATTTTCTTTTTAACTACTATTAATTGTGTTGAAAAAATTAAAAAATAAATTTACTTTAAGTTAATAATCGGGAAAGGGGGGGGGGGGGAATTATGCCAAAATAACGTGCAATGTCACCCTTTATGCATACAAAACTTTCTCAATTCTTCCTTTTCCTTCCTTAACCACTAGCAGTGTTTAATATTTAACTCTCTTTCTTATAAGAAGTAAAATTAAATGCCTATGCTTTGGCGGGGTTCACCTGGGCATTTCCGAGGCAGATACGAATGAATATTTTTCTCTCCGGTCGCGTACTACGATGACGTCAATGTTACCATGACAACTGTTAGCGTCGGGATTTCTACCTTGGTAATATAGAGCTCTGGTGCTGAGAACTTAATTTTACAGCTCTGACACTACGCCATGCATATTTAATGACGGATTTTTTAAAAACTTTACTAAACGCATGCATTTTAATCCAGTGTTTGCAGGTTTCTTAATAGCATTCATTGTTTATTGCTGTTTTTTAAAGTTAGGGATTGGAGACAAAACGAAAAAAAAAACCGAATCAGAAGAAAAAAAATTTTAATAAAGAACCATAAATGTTACTAGGACGATATGTACCAGAATTAATGGGATTTGCATATGTGATCTGCATAAGTTATAATGGAAGAGTTTTATATAAATAAGATCTCAGTTTGTAAAAATCTCCATCCGTTCTTAGCATATACTTAAAAGCGGTATAGTTTTCAGTTGATTTAAATAACAACACTTTTAGACGGTAGTACATTTAAGCGCTAGGATGTCCTCACCACTAAAATTCGTCTTTAAAGAAAATTTTTTGTATCTCCTAAAAAATATTTGGGCCGTAATACCAAAAAACCAATTGATGCAAGTAGAACATCCGTTGTCGCTCTTACATCGTAAGAACTTCTCTCAGAGCAATCATTTCGGATTCCGAATATTACGCAAATTTATACATAATATTTATAAGCTTCGCGTAATAAAATAAAATATATTTACACTTTCATCGTTGATCTGTACGTTATAATAATAAGGTATTTTTTAAAATCACAAATATAGAGGCATTATGGGCCTATGCTGGCTGGGTGGAGTAAAGGTAAGGCACTGGCCTCGTGCACCCAAGTTCGCAGGATCAAACCTGGCCCAAGTCGGTGGAGTTTCAAGATGCAGAAAATCGCCAGTGCATATGTCGTACGATTACGCGGCATGTTAGAGATCCCTTAAGTATCTGTTTGGCTTGGATACTCTCGGCTAAATGAAATTCCTAAAGTGCAGTTTCGCATCAGTTAGTGCTCAGGTGCCGTCCTCTAGTGGGAAACTGAGCGTCAAAATTCTCAAGTGATAATGGCATCCGCCAATAGTGATGCTACTTGAAAGAATGAATGCCGGTTTCCGGGGAATGCTCCAGGTCTTCAGAGGTTAGTTTCCAAAAGCAGCCCCATTAGAAAGGGGAAAAAAAAGGAAAAAGAATAATGTATTTTTTAAAATCACAACTACAGATGCTTTATGGGCCTATAATAGCACTATAATTTTGGATTGGAGCTATGCTACTTTCATGTCTTTCAGGAAGACTGTTATTGTATTCCGAATCTCTGGGTAAAATTTAATTTACTAGAAAAGGAGAGAAGTACGCATTCTCTTTTACGTATAATCGTTACTAAATACTGCGTTTTGAAAGTTCATACAGAAGAAGAGCATGAGCAATACAAATCATTTTAATATTGCAATTTAAATGCAATGTGTCATCGCACAAACACCTGCACTCCTGTGATAAACTGCTCCGGGCTTCTAAATATTGTTAAATCATACTTCATTCTTTACTTGTTTGAAAGTTTAATTTGTTGCACTTGGGAGTTAAATGGTACAGTTAATGGTGAGAGAAATGGGGTCTGAATTAGCAGGTAGGTTTGGCCCTTATTCGTAAGTTTCCATGTCTATACGGTTTAAACAACAGCAGTTTTATTTTTTTAATGTGTGAAGAAAATTTAGTTTAGAAATCCATTTGAAAATTCTCGAGCTTTGTTTATTTTTGCTGGTTGCATCGAGTTAAACTGCGCAGTAACTCCAGCGCATCAAACTAATATCTAAATCCCAAACATGATAAATAATGAAATTTATAACTGTCAAAATGCCAAAAAAAAAAAAAAAAATGAGGCCAAAGACCAATACTTTTGAGTAAAATTTTCAAAGATGCACAAAGAGTTTGATAGTTTAACGAAAGTTAAACTGCGAATCAACTTTATAAAATATATGGGGAAAAAGACACAAAAAAGAACAAAACAATCAAGCAAACTGAAAAACCAATGTCTTGAACGAGGAGAAACAATTCAGGCTATTCTTCATTGATAAATGTCAAATGACTGTGATTAAAATCGGACAAAACTGCAATACTGTAAATTTTTTTCAGTGATATTTTAGTTTGATAAGAAATACCTCAAACAGTTACGTCACGTTACGCGAGAAAGATAAACATTACAAGCAGGCCCGTCATTTAGGGGGTTAGGGGGAATCAAATGTCCCCCTGGGCTTGGCACACATTTTGTATTTATATGTATGTACATGCATTTTTTGTTTTTTTTCTAAATACAATATACTTTGAATTGCCTTCCCTTTCCCTCCCTCCCTCTTCTGTAAAATTTTGAAATGACGGTCCTGAGTACGAGAAATTTACGTTTTGATCGAACTAAAAAGCAAGGTATACAGTAAAACCCCGTTAAAACGCGGGTGTCGGGGGACATGCTTGGCACCCGCGTGATAAAATTAGCGTGGTATAGTGAAACTACACCGCGGAACCATATTCATGAAATAATACTCGCTTTTGTTGCATCATTTTTAACTTTATCAATTACTCGTAACTTTTCTTCCCCCTATAGTACATTTTTTCTTTCTTCTTTGCTGCCATTTTATTCACTTTAATTGCTGTGCAAGAAGCACACATCTCAATCAGTCTATCAAAAGATAGGTTATAAACCGTGTTACGAAAAAAGACGGCTTAAAAATCTATGTTATCAACATGGAATTGTGGGGAGCTCTTTGGCAAGAATATTTATTTGCTCGGAAGAGACTGCTGACTGGCTTTGTTTATAATGATAAATAAGGAATCACCTTTAAATGTCAATGATAAAGGGTGGATTAAACGACGGGGGACATGATAGTCACCGCGGTATATCCGATTCCGCGGTATACTGAGGCGCGTTATAATGGGGTTTTACTGTATTAGAAAATTGGAGGCAATCTTTCCCTGTTATAGAACAATTTAAGATTGCTTAAAAATCATCCAAACATTGAAAAAGAAATGCCCACATTTTGTAAGGATATCGAACACATTATGTTGTGAATGAAAATCATTTTCCTTCGGCTGAATTTATGCTTTGCATGAGTAGTTACACTCAACCGAATTCAACATTAATCAAGACAGTTGAGCAATAGAGCGAAAATGAATTGTTCCGTTCGCGCAAACATCTCACATTCTTTCAATTGAAATCACAACTTTTCAATTAGGCTATGGGTGAAAAATGAGGGAAATCCAAAGGTGCAACAGGCATCTTTTTTTACTTAAGTTGCTAAATATGTTGTCGTCGTAGGAGTAACTGTGAACTTTTAACTATATCGATAAAAACGAAAACTCTTTGGACGAAATATTAAAAATCATTATACTTAGGTCGTTCGCACTTCATGGAAACTATTTTGATAGTTAAATTTCATCTAAAAAATGCCGTATTTTTGTGGCAATTTGCATCAACTGATACCCATGATTTTTGATTTTGGCTCGAATTTTCTATGAATGTGAAGATCTTCTTAGTAATGTCAAGTTCAATTTTGCTTCCTCTTCTTGAACCGTTTTCCTGAGGCTCGTTTTAATAAACCAAAAGCATAAAAGTTCATTAGAAAAGCGTCAGGTGATTTAACAGGTATTTCATCAAATTGGATACATTTTATTCCTGTCTCTCATTCTTCCTTTGCTAAAAAAGCGACAGTTGACTAAAACATGTGACTAGATGCTTCCTCCATATGAAACTCAAGTTTATCAATGTCCTTTCCACATAAAGCTGGAATATTTCTTCTCCAAAATTAATTTCTAAAATATTTTGCTCAAAGTAGAGTGAATTATTTGATACCTTTTTGGTTTTTAATTTGCTGTTGTAACAAAATTCTGCAACTATTATAAATACCTTTGGGAAAATTTCTGTGCATTTACGAAGCCATTTCCAACAGCCATTCACGTCAGTTGAGCAATATAAAGTTGATCTTTTCTCAGTCGCTTAATTATACCCATGCCTCATCAAATGTAACCACAAGTTTCCATTTTTCAGCGGCTAGCTGTTTTTCACACAATTTTTTACATTTTGTTTTTCTGAACGTTAGATTTAAACGTCTTTTTAAATTTAATGCTTTCTGAAGGATTTTACGTACAGTGCCGGAGGACATTCCTATAGATTAGAATGCAATGAATCTTTGAGTGGGTGGATTTTCTTTTAGAATCAGAGACTTCACACTTTCTTGCTGGTTCCCATGAGTTCGAACAGTTGGGGATGGATGGGGTTTTCGGGTCATGCTTTCGTTTTTAACCGTTTTTTCCCCCTTCAGATCTCTTTTTTCGGCAACTTAATAACCGGTATTTTTACACCGCTTCATATTTGTTGATACGAATATTTAGTCTCGGAAAGCGCAGTTAAGTAACCTTCGAGCTATGTTTCAATTTTAGGAGCCATTTTCAAAATAAATCTTTTAATTTACAATCCAATCAAAAGAAAACATTAGCCGACTATTATTATGAAGTTGCCAAAGTTTTACCTCAAATTGTAAACGAGAAAAAAAAATTGCAAAATCTTTTGCTAAAGTACGAACGACCTTCTGTATCTATTAAATATATTTTTTCTTTCGTTTTGACGTTTTACTGGCATGTAAGAATGTAAAATACATACATATATATATATATATATATATATATAAAACTGAAAAAATACTTTTAAAGTAAATGCAGGCAATCATTTGGGCGATCAGGAAGGATGGGGATCAGGCCGTCAAATCAATCACCGCGCCCCCACTCCCCCCTTCCCGCCTCAGTTTTAGAAATACAATGAATTTATACACATGTTTATGTATTTTGTTGCTTTTTACCAACAATACATTAAATATACCTTTTGACCTCCCCTGGAAAATTTTGAAATGGCAAGCCTGAGAAAATGTGTGAGAAATGTTTAAACATTTACAGATAAGTTTTCTAAAATTTTTAGTTTAAAGTAACACGCAGAAGAATATTCGACAAAATAAACGCACATTGCTTTTCTTTTGCATGCTAAACACTACGTAATTAGTATAAAAAAAAAAAAAAAAGCGCATAAAAGAGATTTCAAATTCATTATCCCATTACATAACTTATATGTTTGTATGATAGATTAATATCTAATTCTAGCTTCATTAATTTAGTTTTTAACTAGCGCCAAAATTATGCCAAGTAGTAAAACCAGTACACAAGGAAGTCATCAACCTCTATCTTGGGTCTATCATGGGTTTTTACCTTTCAAATGTAACTCAACTCTTCTCGTTCACCAAGACAGCATGGTAAAAACAATCAGAAAAATAATTTTCTAATTTTAAGGCTAACTTATCTCGCTTGTTATGAGAAAAGCCGGCTGGATAAGTTTATTTCATTTGAATGGAAGCTGGATTTAAGCCAATGACATTACCAGACTTTCTGGAATTCTTGTTTAAATGTAGGGTTTTTAAGAGTAATTTTAAAAGCGCTGGAACAGCGCTTTCCTTGTGAAGTTTAAACCTTACAAAAAAAAGAGATTACTCGTTAAACATGGAGAAGAAAGATGAAATTTTAAGGTACGAAATCGTAGGAAAAAAAATCCTGTTTTGTTTGTGAATTCATCTTTACAATCTTAGTGGTTGTAAGACATTGTTTTAAGACGTATTTCTAGAAATAACCAATAGTTTGACAAATTCATTCCTTTGATTTTTAAAATGTTTGAAGAAATGAACAAAGATTGCTTCAATAAAATTAAATTTGCTATTATCTTTTCATTATATAAACTAATTAAACAATTTCAAACTTATTTAAGTAGACGTAATGTAGGAGTTAAAGGTTCGTAAAATTATCCTTGCTATTTTTCATTAGGATTTGAAAATTTAATTTGACAACTTCTCAAAACTGGAGTTGTGGACACAGTGACGTTTACTAGAACGCCGATGGTATTATGTAACTTTTTAACGCATGATATGACTTCTTTAACTTTTAGTCTACTCGGTGCAAGAGACTCATGGATAATTTAGTGATTAAGGAAATGATAAGTCAATATTCTCAAGTTAGTGGAATAGCCTTGAAAAATTAATAATACTAATATTAGTAATAATAATAATGACAATAATAATGACAATAGTAATAACAACAATTTTTAGCAGAGAATTTTTGTGCATCATGAGCCTTTCATTTCCCTTGATGCTAATGTTAAGCAACAGCTGCCACGAAAATTAGAAATATGCAATTCCAAATGCAATCGAGAACAAAAATGTTGCAAAATGCTCCTAGCGAGTCACGTGACTGGTCAATATTTGAACACACGTGTTCTAATCTCAGTGGCATTGCACTAGCTCCCTTCAGAGAGAGAGAGAGAGAAAGAGAGTAAAATGTAGTCTGTGCCTTCTTTTTAATGGTTTGTAAGACAATATTTTTAAAAACATCTCGGTACTCTGATCCTGATATGAAGAACCTACTTTAAGTACCGATATTTTGGCTTAAAAAACTGCAACACTTGTCTTTAGTTTGCTTAGTGTAGACGTCTGGATAGTGTTACCTCTTATTAATTCTTACACTTATTAGTGTTGACCTTTTGCTCTTATTAAGGTATACCGCGTACGAAACCTTAAAATAACTACAAGAACCATTAATTAATAATTATACGCTGTTAATCAATCAATTGTATATTAATTTTGAATTTTATCCTTATATACTTTTCGTAATTATTTAAAAAATATATGAGTATACAAGAATAGAACAAAGTTTGTAAATAGAAAGTACTGTTATTGACTTTTATTTCATTGATGCAATGACCAAGCACCAAACAATAGAGTATCATGATATCACATAAAACTCGTAAAAAAAGAAAGAATAACAACTTTTGAAGTTTTTTTTTTTGCCCATGATTTGTGTTGATATTTTATGCACGTTACATAGAATTTTTCTTATTTTCTCATAATTCGGTGAACAAAGGGGAGAGAAATGCACATTTATTGTTCAATTTTAGGCCTATTTGTTTTTAAAGACCTAAAAACAGATCAATGACCTTTTTTTCGAGGGGGGGGGGCATAAAACACTAAATAAGATGTCTGAAAAGGAATCTTTTGTCAGTAATATAAAAGGCGGCAGGACAGAACTGCAATTTTAATAATTTTAAACGCAATGGCATATCTCGATCTTAAGTCTGCAAAGGTAGTGAAATACATCTCGTACTAACGAGTGATGACACTTATACCTTTTCGATTTTTTTAAATCTTTATGGATTAAGCATCGGTTACCCCTTTTTGCAGAGAGAAAATGCAGTATTCTTTAATGGGCGGACATGTGGCGAAAAGTAGCTAAGTAAGCGAAAAATTGCCGAAAGAGTTAGAGCATCTAAATGCAGAAATCTATTAATAGCGAACTTGACGGAAAGTCATTTTCTGGCACCCACATGAACGTTATCAAAAAAGCGCTCACAGCTGTGTACCGCAAACAGACAACAAAAACAGCAATCAGTGGCTCGAAGCTTCCACCGGGCATTTTTTTTTACTCCCTCTTTTATTTGCAAGCGTGAGTACATTTGAACGTTGGTAGTGTTGGAAGAAATGAATTTTTCGCTAGTTCTGCTAAATGTTCGGTAATGAGATATGCAGAAGAATTACTGCTCATTTAATCACTCACTAATAATGTCTATTATCCATCATATCTCAATCTTCTTTGTGTTGCAATCTACTTAAGTGGAGTCAGCACCCAAAAATGTCGAAAAAAAAAAACCCGAACATTTTTTTTATTGGCACAAATAGTAAAATAAATCTTGAAAAGTGTTCCCTGAAAGTTTCAGAAAAACTGAAGCAAATATTTATTGATTTATTGTAGATTTTATTATGGTGCCATTTACCACCTTTTCATTCCAAAACTGAAACTGCGCTGAATATAAGTCAAATATTTAGTTTTGAAAACAAAATAAGCGAGAAAAAGCAATTTCCCCGCGACTGTAACTGAAAAAAAAATTAGTTCTTTGCTTGAAATTTTGATAAAGATATTGCAAACCGAAAACTCTTTCTCTCGCTTTGTTTTTTGTGCATTTCATCTGAATTAACAAGAAGTTCCTTCTAGAACTATACGAGCCTACTTTCCCGTTTATACCAGCTTCAAATTTGTAATCTACCTCTTTCTCTCTCTCTTTCTCGTTTTGCTTTAGTTCTTAATTGCTTTAAATATACCTTTTTCAACGGTTAATACATATTCATTCAATCGTTCATTTATTCAGTCATTCATGTATTTATTCACTCATTTATTCATGCATTCTTTTGCTTATTCATTTAATCATTCATTAATTCAAAAATATTCTTGAAAATCTCGATCAAAATATTTCATAGGAAAATAGGCTCGTTAGTTCTGGATGAACTTTCTATCTGTACATGTTCTACGTCATAAGAGGTTTCCGATAAAGTTTGTTCCAAGCAAATCGGTCCGTTAGATCGGGATTTATATAGGATTGAAATTTCCCCGTAGGCGCTATGCTAATTGTTTTTTGAACTGTTCAAAAATGAACAAAAATTGTTCAAATCAATATTTCACGCCAAGAACTTCTTCCACTGAGCTTGTTCATTTTAACTTGGATCTTGTACATAGAGTTTACATAATTTGCTCCATTTCCGCCCATAGGCGCTAATGTTAAAATTTTTTGAACTGTTCAAAATTGAACGAAAAATTGTTCAAATGGAAAGGTAAAATATGGAAATGAGATGTCCTCGCCGAGATCTTTCGAATGCAAAAAGAATTTTTCAGACCGACAGACACACTTTTTCCCCCCATCTCAAAACCCTACTTTCAAACTTTTTATTTTTCAATCTTTATTTAATTACTTAGCTTATTTTTGACTTTTTTTTTATTTCTAACGATATTTTCACGATACATTAAGCTTTCTTTTATGCTTTATTATTATTTTTTTTAACTTTTACGGGAAAGTAGGCTAAAAAGCAAAAGCTTTTATAAATTTGTATCTTTAATTTGGATTTTCCCCCCACGTGTTTCTGAAAATATAAGAAATGTACACATAAGAGATGTGTACATTATTTTTATGATAATTTAAGTTCTTAGAAAAAGAATTCTTTTTATAATTTTTTTTTTGAATTTTTCGCTGCTTTTTCGTAATTTAAGTGATATTTCATTTTTTTTTTCTTTTTTCTAAACATTAAAGTAATCGTCTTTTTTTACTCAAATATAGAATTTTTCAATGTTTCCTTGAATTATCTCATTTAAATCAACTACACTGCTTGACAATTGCTAAGGAACAACTGCTTTATGCAAAAAAGCATTCCCGACAGCCGACTAATAACAGTAACATGAAGTTCAGAGGGCGTGGCAGAGTAGAACACAGTATCTGTATAAAAGGCAGTGCACACAAGCTCTTCATTCATGTGAAAATTCGTGTTGTTACGTGTTCGACCAAAGGAGCACCGAATGTTGTTGAACTTATTTCTGCGAAATTCTGTGTAGTGTTGCAATAATCAAGTGAAAAATGTCTGCAATACATCATTTGAGTGCTTACGATCGAGGAAGAACAGTTGGACGGCTGGAAGCAGGTCAAAGTGTCACCACTGTAGCTGCAGCAATGGGCGTGTCAAAAAGTGTCATCTCGCTATTAAAAAAGGTCGTTGAGAGTGGAAATGCTATGCGAAAGCATGTCGGTGGTCGTGGTAGGAATACCACACCTCAAGAGGATCGATTTGTATCCCTAGTGGTGAAAAGAAACAGAAATGCCACTCCAAGCCAGATAGCTGCAGAGCTTGAAGCCGCTACCGGTACACATGTTTCTTCCAAAACCACCTCACGACGATTAAAGGCAGTTGGTCTGTATGCACGGAAGCCTGTTCGATGCATCACGCTTCAACCACGTCATCGTGGAAAAAGATTACGTTGGTGTAAGGAACATATTGGTTGGAGTCACCAACAGTGGTCCAGAGTGATTTTCCCTCCGACGAATCCCGTTTCACTGTGATGAGTGATTCTGGCCACCAGTTAGTGTGGAGAGAGAGGGGAACACGTTATGCACAACATTATGTTCATGAACGGGATCGTTATGGCCCAGGTGTGCTGGTGCGGGCAGGCATCATGTACAATGGCAGAACACCACTTCACATCTTTGAGCGAGACAGCGTAACATCGCAGCGGTACTGCACAGAAATTGTTCTGGATTATGTTTGTCTTTTTAGGGGTGTGGTAGGTCCAGACTTTCTGTTTATGGATGACAACGCCAGACCACAAAGAAGTGCTGAAGAATGGGACACACTACAGAGTGAAGATATTGTCCGTATGCAATGGCCTGCTAACTCCCCGGACCTAAATCCTATAGAGCATGCTTGAGATGCCCTTGGCAGGTGTGTTTTGCAAAAAACACCCCCTTCCCGAAACGCGCAAGAACTGAAAACCGCATTGAGAGAAGAGTGGGACAATATCCCCCAAGTACTCCTCGATAGTTTAATGGAAAGCATGCATAACAGATGCAAAGTGTGTATTAGTGTCCGAGGTAATCACACATCGTACTGAAGTACACTTATCTGTTCCATTTTAGTAAGAAGCCCCATTTTTCGTGGCTGTTTGGAAAACATCCAAGAGCCATCTTTTTTGTTTTTAATTTTCTTATTTTTCGATGTGGGAATATCCATACCATTTTACATAATAATAAGTGCACACTGTCTCTACTAAATATGTACTCAGTTTCATTTCTTCAACCAATGTATATTATTAATTATTCCAAAAAATGTAACTGTTCCTTAGCAATTGTCAAGCAGTGTAATATACAACAAAAAATGTTTTTCACTCTTTTGTTATAAATGAATTTTAATTGTTATTGTTGAGCAGAAAAATTCAATATTTTTACTTCCTATGGATGATTTTGCAAAAATATACCCATATTATTGTTATATGGGGGATTCGTGAACCTTATTTTATTCTTGTAAAAGTTACATTTTTAAAAATTTAACATAGGCATTTTTTAAATGTTACATTATTTATTTGACATTTTTGAAAATTTATATTCTATTTAATTTATTTATTTTTCAGGAATTATACTTAATGTTTTTCTCTATAATCATAAATTTTATGACTTTTTAAATATATATTCAGATTTTTCCTTTAAATGTAATTTCATTTCATGTAAGTACATTTATTTTCTGTTTCAAGTGTGCTTTTACTTTTTTAAACACTTTTAGCTTAAGGTTGAAAAGTTGAAACATTATAAGCACGTGCGTGGCTAATGCGATACGAACACAATAGTACTCGTATCGCATGGAGAGAATGAAAATGGCTAGAGGTAATGCGTAACTTCCACTGAGTATTTTGTCTTCTTTTATATGTAAAAGACTTATTTTGAATGTGTAGATTGAGTTAGGAGTCATATGTTTTGCGTTGTGTCTGATAGAATAAACGACAGTCGGTAACTAGTTTTATTATTCGATCGATAACGGCATTTCTTTAAGAATGCTTCTTTAATTACTAAGTAATCCATTATTTAATCATTAGTTAGAGATAACAATAAAAAACTATTATTCAAATTAAATCATGACTTTTTTTCATTCTCAGAGCATTCGAAATGTTATTGCGGTCCTTATCAAGTTACTCTTTCGGAAAAGTTAAGAAAATAAGATAAAAATAATTAACAGGCATGACAGTCGCTGCCGAAATACCGCTAAAAAGACAAATACATTTATTTGATAGGTATTTAAAACAAAAATTGAAAACAGTTTCATCATCTTTACAATGAGCGACCGAAAGATAAAAGCAATTTATTCAAACACGTACGAATGAACTGAACTGAAGAAATTTTGCGCAATTTACCTTTAAGGCAAATCTCCGATGATAGCCGGGACAAATAACAACTCAAAACTCGCTGATAATATTACATTTTTGATTGAAATGCATGCAATACATAAAACTCGCCACATCGCAATTGATAGGCTTGTCTTTTCCCCAAGTAACATTGAACGTCAGTGAAGAATCACGAGAAAAATGGCCGGACTTGTGAATGGATTCTATATCCGGGAGTGACAGAAAATCCTACCTTTTGTGCCGTATGTGTGACAGGTTTTTAGATGTGGGGGGAAGGTGGAAAAAAGGAAACTACGATCGACAATATGACGCAGCACTGTCACTTTATCATTCGTGACATGAGCTTTCGGCGAATCCCCATAATAGAAAGTTTTGGAGAATGGCAAGAGAATTTTTGATTCTCAGATCATGGGTCCTTTTCCTTCAACCATGTGAGAAAATTGTTCATTTACGTGATTTTTATTGGAAGTATTATTTTTACTCATTGGTATTCACTTTGCAATGAGTTTAAACATTGTGATGTTATGAAGAATACCTTTTTTTTTCTTAAATATAATCTTGAAACGTTTCGAAGTTCTTTTACTTTATTCCATTTTTAGAAAATATCTGTCTGTGTCTTTTTTTTTTTTTTTTTTGGTGGCCGCAGTAACTCAGAAGGAAAGGTAATGCATGGAATCGAACGAAATTTAGTGCACACATGGAACCTCATGGTAACTGGTGCTTAGTTTTTTGACGTGATTCCATGCGGGGAAGGGCGCAATCGGTCGTTTTTCTCGATTAGCGTGAGTGCTATATCTCAAGAAGTTTATCGCTCAATTCATCACGTGTCAATGCTTATATTGCGTTAATGTAGCCATTTATTTTAACTCAAGTATTCCCATCAAAATATTTCCTTTGTCAGCTACTTTCACTGCAGCAAAACTACAATCATCCTCGAAATGTTCTGGACGAAAAGATTTAATTGATGAATAAAATCGTTACATAGTCGAAGTTTTAATCCAATTGGTGCTTTTTACAAAATAAAAATTGCATTTTATTTTAAAGACCAGCAATAGTTTATTTTATTCTCACTGGTGTTATGTGACAAACAAGTTTAAAAATCATTTTTGGAGAAAATATATTATTTTCTACTAATTGTTCTAACTATATATTTAGACATAATAACTAATTCCCATTTGTATTATGTCTAAATGCTATGATCAGTTGTTTTCATCTTTGATGACTTTGACCGCTATGTTTACGGAGGCATTCGATACGGAAGAAATTGAAGTAAATAATACTTTAGATCAACACAGTATCAATTGTTTTAGATTACTTGTTAAAAAAGACCTATTTCCCTTAATAAAGTTCTTAATACCTTTTATTGTAATTCCAAGTAACCTGTGTTCATTCATCTCTGAACCTCCTTAAACTTTAAAGCACTCTAATGGTAAGTAATTCATAACTACGCGTTAGTAACATGCATTTATTAAAAACTTTTGTTTTGGGAAAGATAGCATGTTGCTATTCTGAATTACGGTAATTTACCAAATTCTCCCAAGTAAGATCCTAGTGAAAATTCTTGTATTGATGCTTGCAAGTGCAAATTTATTCTGTACAGCTCAGCAACGAAACAAATTTTTGCTTCCTTTCACGGTACACAGTGTATAAGAGCATTACTTCTTTCATGGACCAATAAATACAGAGCTACAATTGAAAAGGATGTTTGCATGAAATCAAGTTTAAAATTTGAAGAATTATTGCTTTAACTATTTTATAGAACAAACTTTTATGAACTATTTAGTTTCTATAAAATATTAAAAGGGTCTATAAAAGAATACTTAAACAAAAAACCTTATTTTGAAAGATTAATTATTTTCTTTCCTAATTTAAAATTTATTTCCATCACCGATATGTCAGAAAAGTTAAAGTAAGTGACTCGTGGTGTTGAGAAAAGAAAAGAAAAGAATAAATAACAAGAAGTTCCGTCTAGAACTATACGAGCCTACTTTCCCGTATACACCGAATTCAAATTTATAATCTAGCTATCTCTCTCTCTCTGTCTTTCTCGTTTAGCTTTAGTTCTTAATTGCTTCAAATATACCTTTTTCAACGGTTAATACATATTCATTCAATCATTATTTATTAAGTCATTCATGTATTTATTAACTCATTTATTCATTCATTCTTTTGCTTATTCATTTAATCATTCAATAATTAAAAAATATTCTTGAAAATCCCGATCAAAAAATTTCATAGGAAAATAGGCTCGTTAGTTCTTTATGAACTTTCTATTTGTACATGTTCTACGTCATAAGAGCTTTCCGATAAAGTTTGTTCCAAGCAAATCGGTCCGTTAGATCAGAAATTATATAGGATTGAAATTTCCCCGTAGGCGGTATGTTAATTTTTTTTGAACTGTTCAAAAATGAACAAAAATTGTTCAAATCATTATTTCACTCCAAGAACTTCTTCCAGTGAGCTTGTTCATGGGAACTTATATCTTCTACTCAGAGTTTACATAATTTGCTTCATTTTCACCCATAGACGCTAATGTTAAAATTTTTTGAACTGTTCAAAATTGAACAAAAAATTGTTCAAATCAAAAAGTAACACATGGAAATGAGATGTCTTCGCCGAGATCTTTCCAATGCAAAAAGAATTTTTCCAATCGGACAATTCGTTCAAAAGTTATTAGGGGGGGACAGACCGACAGACAGACAGACAGACCGACCGACCGACACACTTTTTCCCCATCTCAAGACCCTACTTTCAAATTTTTTATTTTTCAATCTTTATTTAATTACTTAACTTATTTTTGACTTTTCTTGATTTCTAACGATATTTTCACGATACATTAAGCCTTCTTTCATGCTTTATTATTTTTTAAAAACTTTTACGGGAAAGTAGGCTAAAAAAAAGAGAAGAAAATGAAGAAGGCTCACTGTAGAATCATTCTACCTAGCAATATAACTAGGATATACAAGAACAAAAACACCTTATTAGAAGTATCATATGAAAACATATATTTAAAAAATTTAAAAAAGTAATAAACGGTCTAATAGCTATTTTATTATTGTTTTCTTCCATTGCATGTTAAAATGGTACAAACTATTAGCTAAGTTTTGAGCTATTGTATATCACAATTCAGTAAAAAAAAAGAAATTGTACTCCATCACTGAGCAAAATATTCCTTTCATTGCTAAATTAACCTCTTATTAAAAAGCAGAGCTTGCTGAACTAATTAAGAAATCAATATTGATGAATCAGCAGGAGGAAAACAAGATGTAGAGTTCAGCTATACCTATGTCTGCAGCAGAATCCGAATGGTCTCCATTGCATTAGTGAAATACAAATTTTACTGTGCACTCAAGTTATCTTCAAAATTGCGTTGGGCAGAATTCTAAGGTTCCCTGGTGCATTTATCAGGGTTTCTCGCATCAAAATTTAAAAAAATTACTGTAGGGATCTGGAGCAGTCACTTTTGGAGTTGCTACACTGTAACAAAAGGCTCCGAATTGTAAGTACTTGCTCTTGCTCCGCTTCGTGCTCCGAATAGTTTAAGTAGAAATCATATTATTTATCGTTTTTTAGTTAATTTATTAATTAAAAATTACTTATTGATAACTTATTTATTAATAAATATGTAATGTTTTATGTGCTTTGCTTTTCAAAAAAAAAAAAGGATCCCCCTACCCTCCCTCCAAAAATGAGGGAAAAAATATTTATTTAAGTTTACGAAAGTAATAAAAAACTGCATCACAAGATTTTTTTTTGCTCCGTTTCGGATTCAATTTCGAGCAAAATCTTGTTGCTCCATTGCTCCGTGCTCATTTTCCTTGTTCTTCTCTAGATCCTTGTGCATCAATAAGGCCAGACTTCGACAGTTTGAAAACGTACACAACAGTCATCAAATATAGGCAAGAGTGTGTGACATTTTGAGCACGAACTAATGCTGTTTTAAATCAGTTCTATGTTAAAAGTTTTAATTTAAAATTCGATACTTTTCTTCAATTGTTTTAATATATAGTACATGTAGCTTGTTGGTCTAATTTAAGCGTTATTTCGAACTAGATTCTTCTTTGGTTGGGATTGGTTTAAAAAAAAAAAAAAACTCAGCTCTATACGTTCCGCGAGTTGATATAGTTTGAAAGCCTCTGATATATCCAGTTGTCACATGATTTGGACTTTTTCCCCCAGATACGGTTACTATATCTTCGTCCGGTATTGTTTTTATCCCATTAAGCATCAATGACCAGGTACGCATTGGGCATGAAAAAGGCTGACACAGCGGCCCGCATTCCATAAGAGACATTGGATGGAAAGAGGCCACTGATTACGGTTGTCCATTGTTTCCGTTAAGCAAGGGGTTAGCGGAGAGACAGAAAAGGGTATCGATCTAGAGGTGCGCTCCCTAGGGAAAGGGAAACATTTACTTTTCTGTAATTGCTTGACATTCTTGACTGTGCAGAAAACGGAGACGGGCTTTTAAAGGCACATAATCAAATATTTACAGAATGAAACGTTCATTGTGTACCAGCATTGGGGTATCCTTGATACGGCTCCTGCCGTTGCCTTTAGCAGTAACAAACGAAGTTCGTTAATCAAAAGAGTATAGAAACGAAATTGTCGATGTGTTTGCTCCGTAACTTCAATAAGTCAATATTACACGGAGAGGTTTTTCCTGTTTTGCAATATTTATTTAAATATTAACAAGGAAGAAGAAAGTATATTAGGAAGAATAAGCAGCGGAGGAAGAAAATTATCATTATGAAGTTCATACACATGCTGTTATAAAGCCCTTATTTCGCTTTCTTTTCTTTCTTTCTTTTCTTTTTTTTTTTTTTTTTTTGTGGGATTAGCCGGGCTTGCGTAATCACAGACCCAAAAAAAAAAAAAAAAAAAAAAAAAAAAAATAAACAAAGCATCCGAGTTTTTCCACTTGATGGGGACGAAAAAAGTAGTCACGTGATTATGGTACTTCTCTGGTTCTTAAAATCTAGTAGACCGTGGTGAGGCTTACCAGCAAAAACTACACCAAAAAAGGGACATGTTCGTATGAGTATTTAGGATCCGTATGAATTCCTGAAAAATTTGCAAGAAAAGTACTTATTGAAACTTTCTTTTTCCATTTCAATTGAAGATAAATTGTTATCTCTATTACGTTTGGAAATATTTTTCACACAAGTTCATAAATATTGAAAAATCAAAGAAACTTTCGCACTTTTGCTTTTTTGAGCCATTTAATATTCCACAAAAACTGAAATGTCCTAAAAATCTGCACGACAATTGGAAAGGTCTTCCCTGTCCTTAATTTTATGAAACAACTGCTCTAAGGCGAATAAAAAATAATTAAACCGAAAATAAGTCTATGTGAAAAAAAAAGTATAAAAGATAATGAGGAAATTACATCTTTCTGATAAATATCACACATGCCCTTGCTGCCGTCACGGAATCACTCAATTTTTCCAAACTAGGAATATAATTTTATCCTCCCATGATTTGTATTTCTTGTTATGAATCCTAGGTAAAGGAACTGGATTATAAATTCAAGGAATTGTCAAGAGATCGCATAAAAAATTCGAAACGCTGTTTAGAAGCCTAATACTTTATATCTTTCAGGAAATTAAAGACAGAGTTTTTAAAATGTGCATTTACGGTAACGCCAAGTTCGGAGAAAGAAAATATCTCTTGCTTTCTGCTTTTCTCTTTTGCTAAGCTGAGAAAAAGGATCGACGGTACAACATTTCATAAAGAGCGAATAATGATCTACTTAGAACTAGTAAATCGTTATTAAAATTGTGAATTAACAAATTTTGTATAATTTGTAGTAGTTACAACTTATAGGCTGTGAATTATTACATCAAAAAAGAGAAAAAATGAATTTAATTTGGCCATTTTTAAGTGCAAAACTTTGATGTTTTAAGGTGCTATTAATTTGTGAACTGTACTTCTGTTTTCCGATGATTTTACTGTTGCATTATTTACTCTGAATTTATTAAACTTCGGTTTAAATAACCAAAACAATTTCTCCATTGCTTATTTGTAGTTGAACTTTCAAACACCCTCGCTGCAGTTTGATCATATTGCTAGAAAAATTGCTTTTTGTGTATATATTTTTATCACACTTAGATTTTTGATTTTTTAAAAATTTATCTTAATTACTTTTGTTAAGGGTCTTCCAATATCAAATCAACTTCTTTTCCTGAACCTTTAGGACACTAATTTTTAAGTTCTTCTAGGTTGCAACTGTTAACAGGAGGGACAGAGAGGACACCGCAAACAATTGTTTAAATACCTCTAATGATCCGTTTCATACATATTGTACTACAACTGATATTAAAAATGAATATAAGAACGTTCTTAAAATCAGCCAATATTTATTATTTAATTATTTCTATGCATAGGCACTAGCAAAAGTAATGCGTTGTCGATGTTTTGAAATTACACAGCAAATTTATTTGCATGACAAATTTGCTTACCCGCTCTGTGAGAAATTAAATTACATTAATCAACGTCAAATTATCCAAAATATAGATCTGGTACTAGAACCAGGGCTGTATGGTATAGCTTGAAAAACAAAAAAATACATGCTACTATTAGCTGCGCATTTCTGAATTCATAGCTTTACTTTTTTTTTCCTTTCTAACGGGGCTGCCTGCGTATGGTCACTAAGCTCTGCAGACCTAGTGCATTCCCCGGAACCCGGCATCCAGTCTTTCAAGTAGCACCACTGTCGGCGGATGCCATTACGGCTTGAAAATTTTGACGCTTAGTTCCCCCCTAGATAGTGGCAATAGACCTCTAAATGATGTGAAACTGTACTAAGAATTTAATTTAGTCGAGAGTATCCGAGCAAAACAGATACTGAAGGGATCTTTAACACGCCGCATACTCATATGACATAGTGCGCCGTTGATTTTTTGCATCTTGAAATTCCACAGACTTGGGCCAGGTTTGATCCTGCCAACATGGGTGCGCGAGGCCAGTGCCTTTCCACTATGCTACCTTGCCGGCAAAAAAAAAAAAAAAAAAAACATTAATATTGTAACGTACATATCAACGATGAAAATGTAACTATATATTATTTTATTTCGTGAAGCTTATAAATATTATGTATGAGCTTGCGTAATATTCGGAATCCGAAAATATTGCTCTGAAAGAAGTTCTTATGATGGAAAAACAATAACAGATATTGGTTTTACGATTTTTCCTGGATCAATTGGTTTTACGATATTACGACCCAAATATTTTAATAAGAAATTTCGTGTTACACGAAAAATTTTCTCCAAAGACAAATTTTGGTGATGATGTCATTCCCAATGCTTAAATGTTGACTGTAGAAACCAAGATGACAAAGCACTTTAACGCTTTAAATTAAAATACAAAATTAGTAAAAATTGTGTTTGATTTATAAAGCTTGAAATTCACTCTCAATCATACATGGAAAATAGCATTTTTTATACATATATGCTACGCATTTTTGTGAATGAAGTAAGGACAGTTTCATTTGCTCCGTTCTCAGAGTATTTTCTGGATCATTACAGACATTTTTCAAAAGGCCTCATATGATATACATATATATCATTATTTAATTGCAAGAGAAAAGAAGCTTGCCTGTTTGGATGTAGGAGGATAGTTTGGATATGTTCACTTGTACAGGAATGCTTGTAATCCGCCAACATTTGTCTTGGACTTCAATTGACGAATTCTAATTCTATTTTTGTTAAATTACTAATGTGGCTTAGTAAGTAAATGTATGCTTACTAGAGTAATGATCTTTAACAAAAATATTATTTTTAGAAAATGAAAGAAAAAAAATTCATATTTGAAGTACTTTTATTTTTTACCATACCGTTCAAGAACTGAAATTTTTTTCTCAAAATATAAAAGCTGTTCAAAATAAAGATGGTGTTCCAAGTCATCCGAACAAAAATGCCTACAAATTGTCACAAACCCTTTTCTTTTTTAAATGGATCACGTTTTATTTTAAAAATACTTGGCAATAAATATTTTCTTTCTGAGAGAGAAGAAACAAAGACTTTTCTGAGAAGTTTAAAAAAGGAAACGGTCTGAAAGTTGCGGTTAATACAATCAAGTGGTGACAAGAAAGTAGGAGGGAGTTAAACTGCGAGTTAATTTCTTTTTCTGTCAAAACTTGTTCTTTATCTCATGAAAATTCACTGGCATTTTACTAGGAAAACTTCCATCTAAACATTCAATTAATTCAGTTTAAAATAGATTATTAGCAGTATTCTAACAAAAACCTATGAATTTACAGCTGCGGTTTTCCGACATGGAAAACAAGTATGTACCATATTTCATAGATGCCTTGTAGTGCCCACTCACTTGTAGTGTGTGGGCACACACACACACACTTGTAGTGTGTGTGTGTGTGCGTGTATGTGTGTGTGTTTGTGTTTATGTCTGTGTGTCTATATATAAATAGGCAAAGACAAACCAGTTAAGAACCATTGTCTCCTCTGTTTTTCAACTGATTTTCTTATTTACATACTTTTTTTTATTTAGTAGCTATTAACGAGTTTTAGTGATATCATTTTTAAAAAATGGAAACAGTTTATTATTAGTCAATTATTTCCCCATTTCTTTTGTCAGGCAAGCCTCATTTATAATTGTAAAGGTTATTTTGTTATAGTTAGCAGATGGCAACATTTCTTGGTTGAGTAAATTATTCGGTACTAAATATAAAACTCATCGCTAAAAAGAGTTTGTTGCCATTAAGTAGTAATATGTAATATTAAAAGCAATTATAATAAGAGTTTGAGTGAAGGCTTCTCTGAAAAAACTGAAATGAAAAAGGATAATAGTGGTATGGAAGCAAACATTTAAGTTTTATTCAACTGCTACTCAACTTAGTACGAAATCGACAAGCCTCGAAGTACAAGCGGCTACATTTCTGAGTGCAATTCGCGCTGTGGTGACAATGATTTACAATACGTTTGCTTTAAGTGAGGATGATCAAAACAAACTTTACTATATGATCGCCAAATTTGATGGATAATACTTATATAAATAGCATAATGTTTTCAATGCTATTTAATTATTACGCTCTAATTTAGACTGATGGGAGAACTCTAGTATAGATAGATACATACATAGATAAAAATAACTAACCAATTAATGTTAACTTTTGTTTCCTTGTCAATTAAATAAATAAAACAGGTGCGTCAGAGTTTTTTTTATAATTTTACGTTTTGAGCGTTATTCTTATTTTAAATTTTGACTGCAACCGTGACGTTTCTTAATAATTTAAAGATCATTGAAAGCAGAAGCGAATGGCATTTAAGCTCTCTGTGAAAAATGTTTTATATACAGTTTTTTATAAATGTGAAAATAATATGAAATTCCTGGAAGTTTTCTTTCCTTAGAAATTAATAACACAATAACTACAAGAAAATATTAAGGAAGTTTTTAACTAATACAGATTTTTATTATCGTTGTACCAAAAATGATCAGTTTTTGTTAATTTAAGGTTTAAACTATTGGTTGATTTGAGACGGAATGACCCAAAAATCGACATTTCTAGGCTTCTGTTTTTATCCCACTGCCTAGGTAGACATATGAAAATCTGATTACACATGCCTTCTTTTAGAACAGCATGAGATATGTTCCACAATGTCAGAGTAACGAGAAACATAAAACTTCGAAAAGTTCATTGACATATAAACACCTGGTGTAAACAGGACTTTATCCACGTACTTCCAAGAGGCCTTTAGTGACACATTAAGAGCAATACACCAAGAATATGTGGCATTTCTGACGTAGTTGCTGGACTCCCGCCAAGATTACACGTGAAGTGTGTTGTTTTGCTTCCGATAATAACAGCCGAGGGTCGATCATCTGTTAGGTGGTTAATGAACAGAACAACTTCCCCTTTTAGAAACAGAATTTGGTTGGGCTGCCATTACAATAGGCTGTTATTGTTAGTAACGGTTTTCCTATATGGGGGATGGGCTAGACAGCCGGCGAGGAAATGACAATGTCAAGAGCAGAGCGTCTGTTTATTTTTGGAAGCGTGAAGTTTATGTATTGGACTGATGGAGGCGCGTCCTTGTGCTACTTTTCAACACCACTGCTACATCTCAAACTTTTCATTGGAATAAACCGAAAAAAAAACCGAACTGTTTCACTCATTAGTGATAAATAATAAATAATGTTCTTGCAAATAAACAAAATAATTCTGCAACGTTTGGTCATATATCCCAGTTTAAGAATGTAGGGCTTCGTTATTAATGATGAATTATGTTCTTTACAAACTTCTGCACATTTGGTTACACACACGCTTCGCAAAGTCTAAAAATGAATAACAAAAATAAAGCGTTAAGATTTGTTTTGTAAATGATTGAAAAATATCTTAATATTTTTAAGAATTTGACATAACATGAAATTAGAAACTGATAATCCCCTTGAAGAAGCCATCCTATTGAGCGCATGACCTTTATGGACAAGTATAGACACAAGCGCAAAAAAAGGGGAATATCCCTCAGAGTTATTTTTAACACATCTCCCTTTCAAAGAAAAAAAGAAGAGATAATCAAAGTAAGTACACATTCAGAACAGAGAGCTAGAAAACGGATAATTCGCTTTAATTATCGTTCATTATTTAACTACAAATTAACACTTATTCAAAAAAAAAAAAACCCCGTCTTCTCAGTCAAAAGTCAAACATTTTCTTTTAATCATTTGAGATTATTTTCAATGGCAAAACACCATAACGCTATGTATTGACTCTTATAAATACACAAGTCTGAAATAATATAGTTTCTGCTCGTAATAAAACGATAATTTCATTATTTATTCTCTCTCTCTGAAAAAGAAAAAAAAAACATATCTGAACTAATGTTGACATAGGAAAGCAAAACAAATCGATAACAATTGGAGAGAAAAAAAGCATACATTGGAGCAAAGCACTACGTATATGATAGCAGGAGAGGAAATTTATTTCAATTGTGGAAATTGAGAAAGAATTCTCAAAATTTGACTTTTCGAGATTTTGGCTTGTTGGAAATTCTATGAAACCTTACGAAAGCATGACAACTGAGCCTTAATTGCAGACGTTAAAAATATAAAAGTTATATTATAAAAGTAAAGAAATCCCACCGAGTGAAAAATTTGACCACTCGTAAATTAGTTCCCTAAACAATAATATGTAAATAAATAAAAATAAATACAAAAAGATGCAACCCAAATAGTAAATGACACAAAAAAGTAAATAAATAGAACATAAAGATAAAGATATATTTTTGTGAAATGAGTAGCTTAATTTCAATGGCTATTCATTCAGATAGATGTGACAATCCGCAGAAACGAGAGACAGAGAAAGAGAAACACACACACGCAGACAAAGAGATACTCCTGTTGGATTGGTGAAGCAAGTGTGATGAATTGCATTAGACCCTTCTTTTCCAATGATTCCAGGAGTGCAAGCTCCCCATGATTGTTATGGAAAAGAATAACAAATATATATATATAAATGTATTATTTTCTTAAATGCACGCAGTCACACTATGCCTAGTCACATTCCTGCCACATAGTTATTTTTTAAATAGAAAAAAATCAATTCTCTCTACATTACATGGCAGAACATTTTTGAATTTTTTAAACTTTGCTTATTTCTAATTAACTTTGATTTTTAGTGGCACATTAATGTAATTAAATATCAAAAATGTGAAAGTTAAACAACTGAAAACCGAGAAACTCCACTGAAAAATGCAGAAGTATTGAGAGCCTAAATATTTTTCTTGCTAACGGCAGATAATATAAGCACATTATGAAACTTAAAAGAAAATCGGTAAAGCATAAGGCACAATCCTTCTGAAATCATTATTTCTTCTATAGAATCAATTAAAGAGTATTCCAAATAATGAGAGCAAGCTCTTCTAAAACGTGTGATCTTGCAATAGTAAATATTTTTTCTAATATATGCTACACCAGCGTTTCTCAATCTTTCAGTATTCGCGGCCCAATTTTCTATCATGATTTTCATCGCGCCTCCCTCCTTTACCATAAAATGTACACAACAATAATGTATATGAGTACTTTGGATTCTGTTTTCGAATTATTTTTAACTGACTGCCAAAACAAGAGTAAAAACGTGTAATTTAGTAATAAAATTAGTCTAGTAAATCACTCTTTGAATTTTGGGCAGGAGTAGAGGATGATTTTTCTGCATTAAAAACATGGGCATTTCGCATTCTATTACCATTTTCAACATCCTACTTTTGTAAAACTGGATTTTCTGCTGTGGCTTCTTTTAAGACAAACTATAGATCTCGAAACAACTGAGAGTGGCTATTTCTAAGATTAAGCCTGCCTACGAAAAACTTTGCTTTGCAGGACAAGCCCAAGGTTGTCACTAATAATTATTAAATTTGTTTTTTATTTAGTATGTTTTGATTGAGAAAGTTTTAATTGAGTAATTTGTTTTAATTTAATAAGTTATTAAATATGTCGAAATGTATTTTGTTTTCTATGTGTATATGTGCTTTCCTTTCAGTCAGTTAATCAATTTTTTAAAGTAATATTTTCTCTTGGATATTCTTGCGCTTCCTTTCTTGTGTGCTCGCGCCCCTCTAGGGGGCGCCCCCCACAGGTTGAGAAACGTTATTCTACACAAAGATATGCTAAGTTTGAATGTAACTAAATAGCTGCATTTAATGTGACACTTAGATTTTCAACGTGACATTCTTAGATTTTAAACGTAACGTTGAAAACGTGACATTTAAATTTTATAATCATTTTAAACGTACAAATTGCAGTTTAAAATTAATTGCTTAATCTTAGAACAAAAAAGGTAATTGTGTGTAAAATCAAACATTAGAATTTTAAGTGCCCTTTGTGGGAATAAAAGAATCAATAAAAGTAATTTTCTAAAATTTTGTAAATGTTCCTTTATAAAAAACTTACTTTAAAAAAAAAACAACATCATATGCTAAATTTTTGTTTGTTTGTTGTCCATTAATTTTCGGGAAAAATAATTAGAGAATAACGCCAATCTAAAGAAAAACTTACAACGCGGAGAAGTTCGCAGCTCCCAGCATTTTTACCCGACTTCACAAAGGAGGAGATTATAGATTCATAACGTATGTATTTCGTTTTTTTTTTCCCCTTTTTTTTGTTTGTTAATTTTTAAAAGTGAGAAGTTATGGGTGGCCTTAACTTTTCACCGGATGATGAACAGATTTTCTTGCTTCTTTTTTTAATCGTTAGAGAGTTAGAGGGTGGTTTCCTATAGGTCCCGTATCTTTGCTTGACCATACTCGATAATTAGAAAAAAAGTTATGGGCAAAAATGTAGTCATGTTTTTTGTTTTTTCATCCATAACTTTTAACTAAATGAGCCAATTTTGATGATTTCTTCGTTAATCGATAGAGGGTGGTCCAACTTAAATATCGTACATTTGTTTGTCTACGATTGTTCTTTAGAAAGAACGTTACGAATGAAAAATAACTACTTTTCTTTTAATATTGGAAAGATTTGCCTTGATATCCCTTTGTTGAGTAAATTATTAGGTAATAAATGTAAAAGTCATTGTTAAAAAGAGTTTGTTGCCATTAAGCAGTAATATTAAATGCAATAATAATAAGAATTTGAGTGAAGGCGTCTGTGAAATTTGTTTTGCCTGTTTTAAGACTGAATGAATTTGAAGTCTGTTCTGGACTTTTTTAAAATCTATTTCAAGACGGAATTTATCGCACAAATGATTATTTTTCACCGAGTCTCTCAAAGTGGGTGTGCCATTTGATATGTTCATTATTTTTTTAAAAATAGACTATTCATGTGAAAAACGTATTTACACTAAAAATAATAAAATAAAAATATTTAAAAAAGATATATAGAACCAACTTCAAATTATAAATTGCGCTGAAAAGTGAAAAATAGATTCATTCTTTAAACAACATCGATACGACTTAAACATAATTTTTGAAGTCGGTGCAAAATTAGGATAGAATAAACGTCTTGTAATCGTAATCATGAATCAATAACAAATATAAATGGCCCAGAGTTTGCTACAGTTTCAATGTAAAGTAGCACATGACGTAATGATAATTAGATAATTTTGCGTCTACTTAAAACATTGCGTTTAAAAGTCGTATCGAAGTTGTTTAAATAATTTATTTATTTTTCACTTTGTAGCGCAATTGTTAATTTGAAGTCTGTTATTTTTTTTTTGTTCAAAAATATTTTTATTTTACATCTTTACTTTTACGAGAGAATGTTTTATCTGATAACTTGTTCATTCCCATACTCATGTTTATTAAATAGAAAGATGCAGATTAAGTCAAGTCAAACCAAAGCATTCCAAAAACTTTGCGGTTGTGCTTTCTGAGTAATTTAAATCCTTCAGGAACAAGAAGCTGAAGAACGAGACCCAGCTGAACTAAAGCATTCTTAGAATTCAACAGACCACGTCCACAGAAAGAAACTTTACAGGTATAACAAAAACTGGAAGAAATACGAAGCAGAAACAACTTTGCCCCGCGATTCAAATGCGCGTGAGGAGAATTTTCTGAATTTCTTGGTTAAGATTGAAGGTACGATGTAAATTTGGGCTTTATATGGCAGGAAGCATTTCGACGTATACAAGTCATCGGTTTTCAAATAAAATGGCAAATACATTTATCAGTTGGATGTCTTGCGTGACGGAATATTTTGACCATTTTTCTTCCAACTTCCGACGAAATGCAATGAAGTTCGAAGAAATACAATTTTATAAAAAATTCGTGTTGAAGTATAAATTTTGGTAATGGCAGTGCAGAAAGAAAGAAGGCAAGGAAGCAGAAAGTTATAGAAGTAATTATTCGCCCTTTTAACATTTCTTGATATAGTAAGTTTTCCCCTAATTCGTTCAGCCTTTATGTTATTTCAGTAATTAACTGAGATCCAGAAGAAATGTCCATAAGTAATTTATTCAACTTAAAAATAATGAATTCGTTAGAACAAAAGTAAGCCATACTAACATATACAAACAAGTTTTTAAAAAAATAAAAAGTATAATACAAAATTTAAAAAATATATTAATGAATAAATAAATAACACACGAAAATAAATAAATAAAAATAAATATACATTTTAGTATTTACACATTTTAGATAAATAGCTTGATTTCAATTTATAAGAGGTTAACATACAGTACATTTATCCCTACTTAACCAATATGTTAAGTTTAGAGCATATTTTGTACGATATTTAACATTTTCATTAATCTCTTTTTAGCCAACTTTCCCGTAAAAGTAAAAAAAAAAAAAATAATAATAAAGCATGAAAGTAGGCTTAATTTATCGTGAAAATATCGTTAGAAATCAAGAAAAGTCAAAAATAAGTTAAGTAATTAAATAAAGAATGAAAAACTAAAAATTTGAAAGTAGGGTTTTGAGATGGGGGAAAAAGTGTGTCGGCCGGTCTGTCTGTCTGTCCTAATAACTTTTGAACGAAATGTCCGATTCGAAAAATTTGCATTCGAAAATTTGCATTCGAAAAATTTGCACTGTCCTTGCTCGGCAAGGACATCTCCTTTCCATATTTTACATGATTTGAACAAATTTTTGTTCAATTTTGAACAGTTCAAAAAATTTTAACATTAGCGCCTATGGGCAAAATATGAAAACTCTGGGCACAACACAGAGCAAGCTTACTGGAAGAAGCTTTCGGCGTAAAATATTGATTTGAACAATTTTTGTTCATTTTTGATCAGTTCAAAAAAATAGCGTCATTTTTCCATTATCTCGGCGCAGGCGATAAATTCGCCAATAATGATGCAGCGAACGCCAAACGGAATATCTCTGCTGGTAACCTTTTTCGTGTGCTGTCGCCAAATGTCTGCTTGGCGAGATTTGTGCCGTGATAATGGAAAGGTACCAAAATAGGGCCTACGGGAAATTTCAATCTTACATAAATCCTGATCATACCGATGGATTTGCTTGCAACAAACTTTATTGGACAGATATTACGCTGTAGAACATGTACAGATACGAAGTTTAACTAGAATTGAACGAGCCTATTTTCCTATGATTTTTTTTTTTTTTTTTGATCGGGATTTTTAAGAATATTTCTCAATGAATAAATGAATGAATGATTGAGTGAAAGAATGGATGAATGAATAAATGAGTGAATAAATGATAAAATAAATAAATGAGTGAATGAATGAATAAATACATGAATGAGTTAGTGACTGAATGAATAAACGAGGGAATAAATAGGTATTATCCGTTGAAAAAGGTATAGTTGAATTAATTAAAAACTATAGTTAAATGAGAAAGAGAGGGAAAGAGATAGCTAGATTATAAATTTGAATTTGGTGTATACGGGAAAGTAGGCTCGCATAGTTCTAGAGGGAAAATCTTGTTTATTGGTTACATATTTCAACAAACTATGCCTCAAAGCACTTTTTAAAAAAATGTTTTGGTTCATACATGGTATGCATCATACTATGTAATATCTAAGTATATATCTTCTAGATATATATCCAAAAACTTTAAAGAATGCATTAAAATATGGTACTGACTAAAATACTAACAATGCTATATATTATTATTATATGATCAATATCAGAGTTGAATTCACTAGTATTGGAACAGTGCTTTTGCATAAGATGTTTTCTTTTCTTTTTTTCTAAAAGCGCATGTCTGAATAATATAATTGACGAAAGTATAAAATTCTTTCAAAAATCAATGATGCAGAAAATAACGCATTGATCAAATAAAAAGACTTTCACTAAATATTGTTGATAAAAAACCTTTAGTAGCAAACTCCACCAACTGAAAGACACTAATAAAAAGTCTGATAAAAATACGTACAAGAAATAATAAAAAATCATGCTAGTAGAAAATAATAATATATTTACAAAAATGTCTCAGGCATTATCTTTTCTGAATATGCATATGACTCTGTTTTAACGGCACTTTCTCTTTAATACAAACATTCTTGGCATTACTATTAAATACTTATGACATATTTGACTTCGCATACATGGCGGTATAATAAAATAATTGCCACCTGGGATTTGTCAATGCGGCGTAGACTGAGGAGAAAATCAATTTATTAATTTTTTATGTCATTTCTTTTCCTACTGAAGATGTTAACCGCATTTACGGCATACAGGAAATACTTTTTTCATCTAGAATTTGTCTACAAAACTTGAGAGTGTCTTATGTTTGAAACTGACATACAAATGCCATAATGTTTTTGTATTAAACATAAACAACAATGACGACGAAGAGGGAGAAGAAGAAGAAAAAAGTTCAGATGACGATGTTTTTGGGGTTTTAAACGTCAGTCCGGTTTTATAAACTGATAAAAAATACTTTTTTAGTCTGGTCTTACAGTCCAGTGGTACATATTAAAAATGATATTCAAAAAATAAAAATAATAAAAAGCTTAACAATTACATTGCGTCTTATAGAGCGTAAATTATGGTAAACATTTTCTTTCTAATTAAAAATTATTTTGTCCTGTTTTACAAATGCAACACCTTTTCGAAAAACATTATTACGCTTTCGACTAAATATAATGAAACTGCATTTACATATGCATCTTCTAGCAATTTTAAATCCATGTTATGTTGGATATTTTTGCTGGTTTGTTTTCTTTCTCTTTTTTTCTTCCTTGCTTATGTATGTACGTATATAAAATTAAAGAGATAAAAAGTGTCAAACAGAATTGTGTTATAAACTAAAGAACATAAATTAAAAAGTGACATTTGTCAACAACTTGCGCTAGAGTAAAAAAAAGTATAAGATACTAAAACATTCACGTTTAAGCAAAGAGCAACATGAATGTGTGGTAAGTGAATATAAAATATGCCTCATAATCGATTACTGCCTGATTACTCGACTAGTAATAATCTTTTATGTTTTGGAACCCTTTTGTAAAAAACTTAAGTACTCATAATTCTTTAAAATTTTCAGGGGAGAAAATCGTCCGAATTTCTGATTTTTAAAGGGTTGTGTCTCCGCTATTCCTTGCAATAACAAAACAAATTTTGTTTGTACGTAAGAGGATCTTACTCCAGCATTTTCAATTTTTATCACGTGTCCCACAGGACTTTCCTCGGGTGTGAAAAATTACATTTTACAATTTTTTCAAAGTTGATTTAAGCAATTTTTTTTATGATGATGGACTACTACTGACTGCTCAACATTTTTTCTGCTTCTTGTATGCTGTATACTTATGTGCAAAAGAAAAAAAATAGCCTGTTAATGTTAGTTCTTCATCATTCTTTTAATGCTTAAATTCGTTAAAACTGCACTCTCTCAACAAAGATTTGACCTTGAAAAATGTTTAGTTAGGCTTAACCTAAAACTATTTTTACTGTGCACGAAACGAAGTTCATTCTTTAGTATTCTTTTCAGTGACATTTGATCCTCTTAATTGTATAAATCAATGTTACTAAAGTTTAGAAAAATAGCTAAAAATGACAATTTTTACTCATCCTCCAAGTAACAAACTGGCTAAAAATATCTCAGGAGCAATTCTTTTTCAAGAAATGAAAGTATACGCTACTTTTTGGCTATAGAAAAGTGGTACATATTTTCCAAACCACATTTCATCAAAATCAAAAATGGTGCGACACACCTCTGTTGATTTAACATGGAAAGCTCCGTTTTTTTTCCATGCCCTTTTTTTGGTGTCTGTGTGTGTTCTTGCTTTAACACATCACTTTTGATCACACAATCATATACATTCACTATATATATATATATATATATATATATATATATATATATATTAGAGAGAGAGGTTCTGTTGCAATGGAATCTATGTCAAAATGTGACACTCTCTAGCATTCCGACATTTCTCTTCCCTAAGTCATGCCTCCTTCGCATTTTATGAATAGTCCCTCATAAAATATTTTACCCTCAAACCCACACAAGAGCTCGAATAGCTACTGTTTGATTTCTTTATTTTATACACAGATCCCCTACGAGCATTGTATTTACTCAACGCTGTGCTGGGTCGGCAACATTTTCACTTAACGAGCCTCTCCCTTATCTCAAGTATTCCAAAAACCTAATGACGGTAATCAGGAACAATTACCCCCGGAACACTTCCCATTCACCCCCACACTCGGTGGGGGCGTGCGAAAGCCTTCCACTGTTAGAAGTGTGAAATTAGGAAAGTTTACTGCGGGGCTTTATTTCTGTTTCTCTGAGGCTCCAAATAAAAAGTAAATATTTTTCTTCTCACTGGAGAAGTCTAAATTGGGAGATTTATATTACTGTAAAGCTTTTATCAGAAAGATAAAAATATATTCGGTTGAATCATGTTTAAAAGTGGGTTTAATTCGTCGCTTGTTATCAAAGAGAAATGAAGGTTCTCCAATTCTTTGTTTTATCTATGTATGATGTGTCAAAGAGCCTTTTATGATATATTTTAGCATAGCTCTGATTGACTGAAACGAGTGTTTCTTAAATTCTATATATTTCTGAGTGTAGAATGTATTCATAAAGAAACTTTGCAATGTTGCCGTTTCAAATTTCAGAAATTTTGCAATTGGAACAATAAGTATTATGCCAAAACTAATGGTAGTGATTCTTATCTTCAATTATAGCACAAATACTTTCTTTCTATAAATTGTTTCGTATATTTTATTTACATTCCTTAAGCGGATAACCTTCTATTAATCATGCTCAGGAATATATGTACTCTTTTATAAATTCAGAACCGAAAAATTTATCTGAGCAATATTAGTTAATGAATTCTTAATGATTGATTCTGCTCTTAGTGTACTACTGACCAAATTCAATATGCGAAAACGATTTTTATTGAAAATGTATTCGTTACTAAGTCGGAGTCGTTCAATTGAATTACTGAATTCTTAAAAGTATTATAACCCCAAAACATCGGAGATTTACCTTCAAAATTATTCACAAAATGATACTTTCGTAGACATGACATTAAATTCCACTGGCATCAAAATCCTACAGTTATATAGTTCTTACTAAGCTTCGGTGTTGCTGTCGGCTTTGAAATGATAAATTTCATATCTACGAGGCACAAAGTGAACAACACCTTCCTCCAAAGTTGAGCCTAACATATGCCCTGCCTGACTTCCGGAGAAAAAGAGATTTATTATCATTTATCTTGTACCGACTTTCTTCATAAGATGGTCGGGGAAAAAAGAAAGGAAAAAAAGAGAGGATACTTCACTTACTGGAAAAAATATTGATGATGAAATCGTGTCAATTTTTTAAATAATTCTTTTAAGTAATCGAACCCGTTTAGAGTGAATATCATAGATGTGACATATTTGTTAGTTAACCTTTAGTATTCGCTAAAAAAATTTAAAAAACAAATAATAGTAAAGTATGTTTATTATTTGTTTAATATCATTCGCGAAAAAAAAAAGAAATGAAATGAAGTAATTTTGTTCATACATTAGTCTTGCTTATTTTAGTTGCCGTGTAATGATAGTTGCTTAATTGTATAACTGAATTCTTAAATGTATTACAGCCTCAAAATACCAGAAATTAACTAAATGAAAGCCTCAAAGCTATTCACAATGTGATACTTCAGCAGAGATGACGTCCCATTCCGATGGCGACGAACTCCTACATATATATAGTTTTTATAAGCTTCGTTGTTTCTGTCGGATTTGAAATGATAAATTTCATATCCACGAGGCACAAGGGGAACAACACCTTTCTACAAAGTTGAGCCTAACATATGCCCTGCCTAACTTCCGGAGAAAAGTAGATTTATTATCACTTATCTTGTGTGACTTTTTCCAGAAGATGGTCAGAAAGAAAAGAAGAAGAATGAAAGAAAATGAGAGAGGCTATTTCTCTTACCTTACAGGAAACAATATCAATAACGAAAACGTGTCAATTTTCAAGGAAATTCTTTCGACGAAATACAACCGAACCCACTTACAGTGAGTATCATAGATGGGACACAGTTGTTAACTTACCTGAAAAGTCTATAAAAATAGACTCTAAGTCTCTAAAAAATAGTAAAATATGTTTATCATTTGTTCAATCTTATTTTTAAAAAAAACAATAAAAAACAGTAAAGAAAAATAAAGAAATGGACTAATTTCGTTCGAATATTTTTACCGTCTTGATTATTCTAAATTCCGTTTAATTATAGTTTCATACCTATACGAAAGAAACGAAATTTTTAATCAGTTTTTCTACTCACGCTACTGGTTTTCAGTACTCACAGTAAAAATTACTAAATTACCAAGATTTGTCGATTGTGCTATAATAGAAAATGGAACAAGAAAATGCCACTGTTGATGCAAAGCCAATGGGCCATTCCATGAAAAAGAGAAGTTCATGTCCCCCACGTGACAGCGATATTTCATTAAAAAGTAATAATTGCAAAGAGTAATGCGAAAGAATAAAATTGGTATAAGAAATCACACATATGTTGTGATTGCTTCAGCAAAAAAAAATTGTGCATTACGTTTTTAAATAATGTTTTTTAATAAAAAATTGGCCTTTTTCGAATTTTGTAGTAAAAATAAACTTGGGTTCCATGATTCCACATGCTTTCACTGAACAAAAGCACCTTCGTTGCATGGGAACATGTGTTCAACAACGCATGGCTGTGATGCCTTACGTTGCTTTATGACTGTTGATCACAAGTAATGGAATGCCATCTGAATTAATGAAACAGGATTAAACGGTCAACATTAGGGGTAGAAATCAGGTCCTTGGGGTTGACCTTCCACCAGAGAGAAATCTTGATTCTAAGACATACTTCCAATCCTAGTACATACGTTAATATTTATAGTCGGACCTAGATATAAGGACACCGCTCAGGACTTCCGCGAAAATGACCTTATAACGGATTCCTAAGCATTTGCCTATAAACAAGCACATATTTGACCAGTATAACTTTTTTCAAAGTTTTATACGTTCAAAAATATCAGTTTATTAAGTCATAGTAATTTTTTGGTTCAGTTGATCTAATCAAGCATAAAATGATTTAAAGTTATGAAATAGTTTTAAAAAAGTTAATTCGAAATAAAATTTTAAACAAATATACTAAAGCAAAGTACTGATGATCAACGTACGTGACCTAAAATACTTCAAATGCAGGACTGTCTCGATTTTGGTTTCATTTTTCGTAGAACGTTTTGTATTTTATGATAACGTTTTTGAGCTCCCTCACAGATTGTAAAAACATATCTTACGACATTTAATTTTCTGAGCACTTCTGATTTTATCACCGCCTTCACTTTCAATATCACTGCAACGGAATCTAAAACTTGCGACACAATTTCGGAAATCTAAGCTTGAGAACATTTAGCAATACCACAAAAATTTCTTGGAATTGAATCAGAAGGGCATGCAAATCTCCCAAAGAAAATCAGGCAAAAGGGCCCTTTTAGACCTGACCATACATCCGAAAATCCATAACATAGAACTCCCATTCAATGATCCAGGACATTAGAAATGTGACCTTTTATGCGAGTGATCTTATATCAAGATCTGAGTACATGTAAGTGGTGTAATGAACGAACCCCTAACCAGCATGCAAGAAATTCTGGTTGCCACACTGGTCAAATCTGATAATATGTACATTCGTCATTCATGAATATTGCTTCCTCTAAAATTGTGCTCGTTTAATTTCTTCGGGGTACCCAACAATTCCCCCCTCTTGAGTATTCATCAAACTTTCTTTAACAGGTTTCCTCATTTTTCCTCATTTATTCCGAAACAAACAGGCTCAACGATCAAAATATTATCATTCCGAAACAAACAGGCTCAATGATAAAAATATTATCATTTATGCTCTTATATTTTTTAAAAACCTATTTTATTGGCATCGTAACGTTTTTAAAATTATTATCCCCAACGCTGGGTACATCAGCTGAGATCAATTAGTTCACCTAGAAAAACTCGTTCTTACCTTCGAGGTTTTTTTTTCATTTAGAAAGTAAATCTAATGCATCTAAAAGAACTATATAGTTTTTTTACATAAAATCATTGACCCTTCGGTGCATAATCGTGTGCAAACACATCATCATCATCACATATTATCTAATAAAAGATATTATCGAGCATTACTTGAAAAAAAATAATTATGGCATTAAGTTAATGGCTTTACGTAAATTTTGTTGCATTTGGAAACCTTTATTCTTCAAAAAAACTGTGGAAACTTGACATACATTGAGTGATTTAATTCATTTTATTTACTTTGAAAAAAAATGCTTTAGGTTAACAATTTTTTTTCTAAAGATTTTCATAGAAGTTTCATAAAATTAAAAAAAAGTGCTTACGCTCATTTTTTTCTTTTTAGCACAAGATTTCTCTTCTAACAAGATCACATTTTCTGAATTCATTCTTTGAAATCGCGTTTTAGATGCAAAGCTACTAAACAATTTCTGTGCATTAGTATAATGCATCACTTTGCATTTTCTTTGTTTTAAAGTGATTTGAATATCTAGAATAAATAGCAGGCAAGGACATATCATACATATATTTTAGCAAAATGTAAATTTTGCTTTTAAAAGGTATTATTTTAAAATCCACTTACGAATTGATTTTGAAAGAACGAATCGCTTTGAACGAATTGTTCGTTCAAAACGAAACTACACTTTACATTGCGAAACCATGTCTTAATACTTTCTTGTTGCAATCTGCTCTGGTACAAAAACAGGGTAAACGTTCTCTGTTGCTCTTTTTTGTGTCAAACCATGTAAATTTCAAGTCGTTTTTCGTTCCGAGATATTTCATCGAAGGATGACTCAGTACATTTCTGCAGTAAAAGAAAGCCATTTGGCAACAACTAACTATATCTCACCAAACTTACAGAAATAGCGCCACATTTGGTGCTAGGCTCGAGATGCCAAATTCAGTGTCAGGCGATATTCGCGATCTGCAAGAACGCGAATTTCCCGTAGAACTTACATGTAAAAGCATTTGCGATAAGTCTTTAGACTATGCTACTATGTTGTAAAACAGCCTTCCCCACAAACTAGCTGGTACAAATGTTTCAAATGTTATCTTTACTCTAAGGAACGTTTTTATTTATTTTCTTATTTTACACATTTTTCTTAGTTATAACTGTTTGAGTTTCTGATTTCAGACACCAACGAAAACATTAAATTTCTTTAATTTAAAAAGTGCTACTCTTTATTTACAAAGTATGAATTTAAGAAGCATAACTTCTAACACGTACGTTTTTTCTTCAATAAAGAAATTTCCAGGAATACTGAAACACGTTCAATGCTTAGTGCATATATTTTTAAAAATTATTATTATTGTAAAAACAAAGAGGTGATTTATTTTAGAATTCTGTACTGTGCTAAGAAAAATAGAAAACTTACCAACAGCGTAAGTTTTAATTAACATATTTTCGATGTACGAGCCATTTTTCTTATGATTATGATAGAACGCTTTGCATTTTTTTTTCTACGAAGTTGAACATTTAAAAAAGACTAAATGTCAGCTCCCTCAGCCAAAAGTCATGATAAGTTTTAACGCCTAACCAAGCAAATCTTTAACATGTCCACTTAGGATTCAATAAATCATACTCCTAACGCGTATTCACAGATTCTTTCTTTCAGCTTCGACTTACTATACAAGAAGTTAATGGGTTGACTGAAAACAAATGATGATGCTGTTCTGGCCACCATCCAGCATTCCTTCTCGGAAATAAAGAAACAACAAGTTGGAGAAAAAGACCTGTCGAATGTCAACAACTTCAATGCTTCCTACAAAGACAAACCGGGAGACAACTTCAGCTCACTCTTCAAACTGCAGACACTGCTATGCGATTTCTAATTGGAGAAATGATTATGCACCAACTTCCTGATTTTTCAAGATGCGGCCAAGTTTTTTTGCTACTTGGAAGTTAAATGGGAAAATCTTTTAACAAAGAATTAAAGTACTTCCCTTCAAGACATGAAAGAGGAGATGTTGATCTTGGATCTCTCAAAAGACTTCGGTAATTGATGATACTCGTTGAGTATTGCAAATAGCATTCAGAATTACTGTCTTGCTGCGTAATGATAAAGAACTACTCAATTCGAAGAAATTTATAGCATTATTCAAAATAAGAGCTGCACGTAGCAATTAAATTTTTCAAACGTATGCATTCAGCGTACTAAATGAATAAGCACAATTTCTTTCCAGTACTTATAAAGGACTGATGCTTTATTTCCCATCGTTTCATTTTATTTTATTTTATTATTATTATTTTTTTCATTTTTCTCAAAAGATTAATAGGCTTAAGAAAGAAAAAGGGTGAGGTTGCTTTTTTTTAAATTGTGGCCACAGGTTCGCCCCAAATACCCAATAATCTGTCTGCGGCGAAAGAGAAAATCACGAGTGAAAAAAGCAAACAAATAACGGTCGTTCACCCTTTTTAGTCCACTTTCCCGTGAAATTAAAAAAGTAAAAAAAAAAAATAATAATAATAAAGCGTGAAAGGAGGCTTTAACTTGAAAATATCGTAATAAATCAAGTAAAGTCAAAAAAAAGGAAAATAATTAAATATAGATGAGAAAAATATAAAAAAATGAAAATAGGGTTTGGAGATGGGGAAAAAGTGTGCCTGTCGGTCTGTCTGTCCCCTAATAACTTTTGAACGAATTCAAAAAATTCTTTTTGCATTGGAAAGATCTCGGCGCAAAAATTTGATTTCCATATTTTACCTTTTGATTTAAACAATTTTTTGTTCAGTTTTGAACAGTTCAAAAAATTTTACCATTAGCGCCTATAGGCAAATTATGTAATTTCTGGGCGCAAGATCCAAGTTCCTTTGAACAAGCTTATTGAAGAAGCTCTGGGTGGGAAATATTTTTTTATTTGAACAATTTTTGTTCATGTTTGAACAGTTCAAAGAAAAAAAAAAACATTAACCCCTACGAGGAAATTTCAATCCTATATAAATCCTGATCTAACAGACCGATTTGCTTGGAACAGCCTTTATCGGAAAGCTCTTATGACGTAGAATATGTACAGATAAAAAGTTTATCCAGAACTAACGAGCCTATTTTCCTCTGAACGTTTTTGATCGATATTTACAGGAATATTTTTCAATTAATGAATGATTAAAGGACTAAGTGAAAGAATAAATGAACAAATGAGTGAATAAATGATAAAAAATAAATAAACGAATGAATAAATCAAAAATTAAGTAAAGGAGTGAATAAATACTTGAATGAGCGAATGACTGACTGAATAAATGAATTAATAAATGAGTGAATGAATATGTATTAATCATTGAAAAGGTATATTTGAAGCAATTAAAAACTAAAGCTAAACGAGAGAGAGAGAGAGAGAGAGAATTTGAAGTTGGGTGTGAACGGGAAAGTAGGCTTGTATAGTTCTAGACGGAACTTCTTGTTTTGGTTAGAAAAAAAATACTAGAGCTTTAATAAATGTAGGGATAATATAATTATCTGTTATGTAAAATAAATTGGCGTTTTTTACATTTATTAGAAAACAACAAAAGGCTTTAAAAAATAATAATAACAATAATTCGGGTTAAAATGTTGCGTGGTGGTATTTTTTTCAAAATGTGTACCATAAAAATCGATAAGATTCACACCGTACATAGAACAAATATTTAAAAAAGATATAAAGAAAGAGAAACATACATCTCTCTCGCTGAGGAGGGAAGGCATTTTTTAAAACTGAAACAAGGTATTTAAATACATTCCTTTGCAATTAGATAATAAATGCAGAAGAAAATATATTAAGACTGTTATAAATAGACCGTTGAGAAGAAAAATTTTAGTCCTAAAGGTGGAATTCAAAATTAGTCTCCGATAGACAAATAGTACAGGAATCCACTTTTCTCGAAATGGCCGAGACATATAATTGCTCAGTTTAGCGAAAAGAAAACAACGCATGACTATTTACATACGTTTTTTTGACTTATCTTTAAACCAAGTTGGTTTTTTTCGCATCAATTTTTTTGTTTCACTTAGTTATTTAGTTTTTAAATAAAATCGTACATTGTTTGATAAAAAAATGTAAATTATAAATGTAATGGAAACCCACTCTTTTAAAATCACTTAATCTTGTCACTCAAAATTTTCAAAGAAAGAAAACCACCACCCTTTTTAGAATGAATATTTTACTCCCTCTCCCCTATTTTATTTCCAGAAAGGAATGAATCATTTCACCTTTTCAGATTGAAAATAAAATAAATTAGAGAGTAAAACGTAAAAATACACAATTCATGACTTTCATGTCAAAAAATATTGATATATTATAAAATAATGTCATATAAGTTTCATATATAGAAAAGAACAAAAGAAAAGGAAGAAAGGAAAGAATAAAGAACGTGGAGAAAGTTTTTTTCTACATCTAAAATAAAAGCTCAACAGCTGCAAGAAAAATGACGTAATAAAATCTTAATTTGATTGCTTAAAAAATGGCTCCATTGCTTCTACTTACACGGGGGCCATAAAACGCAAATAAAAGAAAGAGTGAATTCGCGTAAATGGCACTCGCTTAATAGCATCTACTTCTAAATAACAGTGGAAGCACAGCGATTTCCAATGCGAAGCCTGAAGACAGTGATTTAAATTCTTGGCAATTTTCTAACAGGCTGCTAATAAGCTGATAAGAAAGGATAAAGATAAATATTTGAAGAAATGTTCCAATTTAAAAAAAAAAAAAAAAAAACAGTTTTCAGGTATTATTTTTCTTCCGCTTTTTTTGCATTTAGTTTAAATTTACATTCTTAAAAAAGTGCGAATATTAAATGATGATCAAGTCATTTAATTTATAAGGATTCGGATTTTATGTAAGATCAGATTTTGCTTAACCATGGATCTGGAGCAGAGAGTGGAACAAGAGCACGACGCAGCGGAGCAACGAGTTTTTGCTTGGAGTAAGAGCGGAACAGGAGCATGGAAATTCGTCGTGCTAAACTGCTCCGACATTTTTTTATTAGAATTTGAACCAAAAATTCTCACCGGATAACCCATTTTGATGATTATTTTTTTTAATGAATCAAGGTTATCGGTCACCAGCGATCGAACGGTATCTAATAGATAACGTACCATATGTTTTACCATATTCGATAATTAGAAAAAGCTATGGGCGGAAATACAGCCATTTTCCCACATAACTTTTAACTAAATGAACTGATTTTAACTATTTTGTTTAATCGATAGAGGGTCGTCCAATTCAGTGTTTCTCAAAGTGTGGTCTGGGGAGCCCTGGGGTCCGCGAGCTCGTATTAGGGGGTTCACGGTGCTAGCCTGATAAAAAGTAAAATAAGTAACCATAATCGCAGCGAGTCAACCACAACGTGTAGCTTAGTAGGTAAATAGGCGGCCGTGGTAGCCTAGCGGTTAGAGCGTCGGACTTCCACCTGGAAGGTCGCGCGTTAGATACCTGCTGAAGACCCACCATGTACATTTGGGAATACTTGCATGTAAAATCAGTGGACCCCAATACCTCGCCCCGTGCGCAAGCAATCCTAAGGCCTTGGCTAACAGGTAGGGGAATGGTAGAGGAAAAGTAGGTAAATAGCACCAATATATACGTCCAAGTAGCTATGTATCGATAAATGGCTGTAACACATTTGTACATTTTAGTATCGCTATTTAAAATCCTAAGACATCTAGGTTATACAACTCATATGAAGAATAATACCACTTCAACGAGGCTAACATTGTTTTGTCCACAAACTCTAATAAGTTCATTATTATAAGACAAATGATCAAAATGATTTGTACTAAAATATGAGTACAAAGATTAAAAAAAAAACGTACAATGGAGCCTCTTCATTATAGCCTCGTAGTAGAAGTTATTTGGTAAGAACATTATGAATCCAAAGATCGAACGGTGATCCGCCTGAATTCACGATGCAAGAGGTAAAAACTAGTCAGAGTGCGCAGCGGAGCTGGAGTGAAACCGGAGCATGTATTTATGAGTCAGAGCGGAGCAACTCATAGAATTGCATCTACAGTTCTCTATTTTACAATAAGTTACTCACTTTATAACAATTCGAACAGATTATTGTTAAATTGTAGACAAAATTATTTTAATTCTCTAGATGATTTCCAAAAAAAGAAATATATTATTAAAATCAGACAACTGGAGGGAATTAAGTGAACATCTGGAGATAATTTGTGCAATTCATAGGAGAAGCACTAATCTGTTTTATGAGACAAAAGAAGTTTAGTGGTGGTAGCCCTGACAAGCTTCTCTATCCAGCGTGCTTTAGAAAGACTACTAAATACCAGTAGTTCCTGTATGGCTCGAACTTTGCACGCGCATCAATTGATGAAAAAAGATTCAGAAAATATGGAAAAACCGAAACTTGTTGGCCAGCGAGCGAGGTGTGTAATGAAATGCTAAGCGGAAAACGAGATGTGTAACGAAATCCATGTTGTTGCATGTGGAACGGGGTTTCATTAATTTTGAATAAAACTTTACATTACTTACCGTATAATGTTTTAAAAAATGCCTTCTTGGTTTTTCAATGTACTAAAGATAAACAGGTCAGTAAAAATACCAAAGAAACAGATGGCAAAAAGGGATTGTGTCTTGTTTTATTATGTTTCCTAAAAAAACTTTGAACAAGCTTACAAATATTCAAATAATATTAGACAACTTAGTATCGGTTTTAGAATTGATACATTTTATTCAACCACCATTTCAGTCAAATAAATAAATCGAGAATTAAAAAGGAAATTGTTTTGGTTTAATGCAGAGGATAAAAAAATAAATGAAAATGCGTTTAAAATTATGATACAAATGTATATAGATATATACACACACATACAGGGGCATTCTGGAGTCCAGAAGGAATTCTGGTCTGTTTTCGGACCCTTCACAAAATTGAAGTTCATCCAAACGGATCCTTCACAAAATTCTGAGCTACCAAATTGTTCTTCTCACAGAATTTTTTGTATTAAAAAAAAAAAAACAAAAAAAAAAATAATTTTTTTTCACTGTTTGCTTAAATTTTGAATTTTTAAAAAACTACTTGACTTTTCATAAATTTATAAATTAATCTTTATAAAATTGGAAAAAATAGGGTCTTGTTAAAAATGCTGGATCGACCCCCGATATATATATATATATATATGTATGTATGTATGTGTGTGTGTTCCGAAAAAAAGGAATGATCAATTCATTGATTGAATGCACTAAGCCAAAGCAAATCAAAATGAATAACTAAAATTCTTTAACACTACAATAGCATCGGTGGATTATTGTGTGAGTTTATATTTAGTGCAAGTGAGACTCTCCAGAAATAGTGAAAGATGTAAGGTGAGAAACTGGGGTTATTCTGATTCTTTTTTTTGTACTTGGACGCTGATGCAACCTGTATACATCTGAAAATATTTTGAGTTGATTTCACAGTTCAAATACCTATAATTTTTCACTAACTATAATACAAAGTAAACATATCATTCCAAAAAAGTCATCTTATCTACATTGTTATAAAATCAGCCGTACTAATTCAGAAACAGCTAATTTAAAAACTGGTTGGAGTAATTATTACAGTAATATATATATATATATATTGCACATTATTACAACGTGCAATTGTTTCAACCAATGAAATATTTGACTGAAAAGTCCTTTAACATAGTTGTTTCTAAAAAGACTAATATCTAAAGAGCCTTATATTTCATAAACTATCTCTATATGCAAGGAGAGCTTAATATAAATAAGTTTAAGAAATCAATTGAACTTACTGATAATTATAATCCTGTAGAAACTCTGGTGGTAATTGAGTTTCATTAGTGGATGTTCCCATCTGAGACCAAAATCCTACTGTGGCCATGGTGGACCAAGTAGCTGTTTCAATCAAAAACACGTCAAAATGGTTGATTTAGCTTTGGAGCACCACACATTCTCACCACAATCATGGAGATTAACACAGTATCAATCGCCTTCGTTAAGCCATTTTTAAATTTATCTTTAATCTGAAATCGATTTGGACCACATGTGCAGGAATCAAGAAACTCCGCTCCTAATTGACTTTCAATCGCTGCGCTCCAGTCTTTCCTGCGAAATCAATTATTCAACGAGCCGTTGTTTACTTAGCGTTCTTTGCTGATTTGCGCAGTTGAAAAATCGAAATTCACTCCTTTGACACATCGATATGTTTCCGGTAATCATAACACACTGGTGTTTCTGTTGCAAGGTTCATTCAAACACCTGCATTTGTGTTGTGTGCGTACTGGAAAAATTACCGGCTTAAAGCCCCAAATGGATAACATATCTTCAAATGACTAGAGCTACATTATTCTCCGGAAAACTAGTGTTTGATAGTAAAAATGAATCTGAACTACTTTTGAAGCAATAAATTTTAAGAGAGGTTTGCGATGAATGATAATTAATGGTACGAACATTATTAATGACACATTAAGTAAAAAACTGAAATAATTTCAAATAAAATATAATGCGTCATATTGCTTTACAAAAAGGCGACTTGCAATTACCTACACTAATACGTACATTAACTTCTACATTTAACTACGTAATGCCATTCAATACATTCTCTTATTATCATAATTGTAATTTTTTTACCATGTTCTTTGCTAAGTTCCATCTCAAAAATTCCGGTCTTTACACCTGAGAAAGTAGAATGCATTTTTTTAACGCTTCTTAATTTTCTCATTCAAAATCTAAAAACGTCTTTTTCAGTCTCCTTACATTTCGAAGTTATATATATATCTAAGAATAAAAAGTTGCAAAAGCATTTTCATCACGTGTTACGTTGAGTTGTCCATAACCTGTTTTGCATAAAGTATGCTGAGATAAAATTTCAGACATGTACGTTCCAAATTTTGAATGGCAAATGATTTTAAAACTCTCAATGCCTTCAATTTAACCTTACACTTAATAAATTACGAAAAAATTACAACATTCGTATTTTCTGCCAATGTTGTCACAATGTTAACCTATGAAGTACTCTTTAAAATAATTTGATAGATTATTATACTCGTTCTTAATAGTTTGTTGAAGTAGTGGTTGAATTTACAAGAACGTAAATAGTTCAATGGTAAAATAACATTTAATTTTTAATTATTGTATAACCACGATTCAATGGAACTAGAAGAATTCGTTTAAAATATTTTCTTCATTTTTCGATAAATTAAACATATTCTTAAAACAAGAATTTTTTTAGCATTTAAATGAATATATTACGACACGATAAACAATAGATTTTTTTTTCTCTTCGGGATAATTATGTCAGTTGAAAAATATATAAAAATTAGCCTTTAAAAACGAAACTACATTTTTCGTTAAAATTGCGAAAAAATAAAAGTTTTACGAACCATTACAATTATATCCTCATAAATGTTTCGAATCTTTTCTTGGTGTATTCCAGCTTGTATTGCGATTTTCTGAATAATTACTGGAAACAAACTTTGGAATCATAGTTTAAAGAAACAGATAATTTTGCTAACATATGCATTTAAAATAACATCTCCAAAGTACTATTTAGTGCCTTTTTTCACTAGCATTTATTTTGCAGGGCAAATTTGAAATAATTAATTAGTTTTTCAATTTACATAACTGCAATAAATATGACTATCATTATCTTATGAGTTGAAACTTGAAGGAAGGTTTCCCATGCATAAAATATTGTATCGTATTTTTCTCTTATTTTTCCATAAAACATTTTCTTTGATTTGAAAGATGCATTAGTTACTCCGAAACTTCAGTGCAAACGAAAATTGTTCCACATTTCAGTAAAATAATGTGAGCTTCTGCAAACAACTAATAAATTGCTCAAGTATACCTTAAATGTTGCAGCGAAAATATAATTACATCACTAAATATATATATACTTCCGCAAAAGAACAAATCTCTTTAACGAAGGATTCAGGGCAAACAGCGTTCGTTCCCTATCGTTCTTACGGTCGTTTGGTTCAGCGTTCCTTCATATCACTTCCCGCCGTCCCTGATGCCGGATCTCCGTTTCGCCGCTAGAGGTCGTAGAGCTTTGTCACGTGCGCGGGAAAAGAACGATTAACAGTAATCTCGGATAAAACAAGAAAGTTGACAGATCTTGTGCTTGTACTTTTTTAAAAAAAATTCTTTGTATTAAAAGTACTTAAGAGTACTATGTGAGTTTTACATATAATATTTTTTTTCTTTATTAGTAGTCTTTTTTTCATCTTTCAACATGTAATAGAAAGAAAACGTACTACGCCATCTAGTGGAGCGCGTCAGTACTAGCGGAAAACTCTGAAAAGATTTTGCAGTCGTGAATTTGTTGAGTTTTACTATTGAATTGTCGATACTCGAGAAGCTTCAGCAGCGAATATTTTATACGGAATGTGCTCGTGATAAAAACGGAGGATCGAAATAGAGAGAGCAAGATGAGGATGAGGATTTTCCGCGGAGGTGAAAAGATTGGAAACAGCCGGGTTGCGTCACGTGATGAAAGGTTGCTTGACGTCATCTATTGAGTGAAGCAACTAGTGGCCAATTGCAGCCCGGTATTAGATGAGCTGAGCGATGAAAGGGGAGGTTCGGAAAGGCCTTTTCAATGAAATGGAGCGTTTCTATTTTGAGGATAAATTTTCAAGAAGTTACAGCATAATTGCAGTTTATTAAAGCCATTCTATTTTTAACGTGAAATTTATTTTATTTTAATTTTTTTAATGCACACGTTATTATTAATAGTAGCAGTATTTTTTTAATCATAATTTCTGCTTCCAATGGCTGTTTTAATTTAATAATAAACGTACACGTAATGGAAAGAGATATTAAGAGATCAGTAAGGGGGGGGGGGGAGGAATTTTGCAATTTTTTCTTTTTTTGAAGGAGAAGAATTTTATAAAAACGTTAACTCTTTAACGGGTTCTTCAAAGCATACAAAATTATTTTTATATGTGCCTAATTAAAAATTACTGTACTTTCAAAACACTGCCTAATAAAAGTAATAATAAATACATAAACAACAAAATAATTGGAAAGAAATAGAGTGTAAACAAATAAAATTATACGCAAATAATTCTTTAAATAATAATCAAAATCTTTAAATTAATTAATATGATTTACAGTATTACTTCGCAGATGAAAACAGTATGTCTATATGAAAATGGAACAGCAAAACTTTTGACGTTCCAAGGAGAGTTTTTAATATTAAAATTAATATTTAATTGAATTCATTTATCAAAACGGTTTTTCTGGTCCCAATCATGTGGTTTCTAGAAAGAATTTGGTTGTGTTACCATTCTTTCATTCTGTCAGTTTTCGTGTTGCTAAAATCCTAAAAAGGTTTCAATTTCAAATCGTTTTTGCTCCTAGCAACAAACTTTCCTTCTCTTCTCTTAAAGATCCTGTCGATCAACTTAACACTTGGGGTATTTACCAAATTAGTTGCCGTTGCGGCCTTTCTTACATTGGACAGACAAAACGTGCTCTGAAAATTCGGTTAAATGAGCATAAAGGTTATGTACGAAAGCAAGAGTTAAATAAGTCTAGCATTGCTCAACATTGTTGGAATTCAAACCACTTTTTTGATTTCAATTCTGGAAAAAATATTTAAAAATGTTCTTCCCCTTTAGAGCTTGACTTTTGGGAAGCTTATCATATTAACAGGAATAGTTCTAATTTGGTTAATGATTCTTCCTCAACTCCTTATTTTTCACAGGTCTGGCATAAGTTCCTTTAATTTGTTGTTCTTTCCTGGTTTTCTTGTTAGTTTCCTTTTTTGTGTCTATTGTGTAATTTTTTCTCCCCCCTCCCCCTCCTTTACATGTGTACTTTGTTTTGCTTTTTGTTTTGGTATTTCCTGTACTTATTTTATTTCCATTTTATTCTTTGTATTTTATTTTATTATTTTTGTATTTTCACATGTCTGGCATAAGTTCCTTTAATTTGTTGTTCTTTCTTGTTTTTCTTGTTGTTTTCCTTTTTTGTGTCTATTTTTAATTTTTTCTCCCACCCCCCCCTCCCCTCCTTTACATGTGTACTTTGTTTTGCTTTTTGTTTTGGTATTTTCTGTACTTATTTTATTTCCATTTTATTCTTTGTATTTTATTTTATTATTTTTGCAATTTTCATGTATTTTTCACATTTTTGTGCATGTTGTCGTCTTTTTGCTTTGTTTTTATTGATATTCCTTTTTACTTCCTGAACTTTCAACTGGATTCGTTTGTTATTCGTTTGGCTCTCTTATTGGTGCTTTCCCTGCTACTTCTACTTCCACTTCACACTGCCTTCGTTCTCATTGGTTTACAGTTAATTCTTAGGCTATATAAGCTTTGTTTTTGTTGTTTTGTCTGCTTCATTTGGATGTTTTGCATCTAGAAGCTCCCCGTCGCATTGAATTGAAAATTATATTTCTATTACTGTTTACTTGCACAAAGTTAAATTATTATTATTTGCTTAAACATACTTTTACCAAACTATATCTACCACTTATAAGTGAAAAATTGCTCTTTTAACTACTCTCTGATTTTCACAAATCAGTCAGAAAGTGTTTCCAATCATTATTTCGGAACAGTGAGTGGGTCGCAGTAATTTCTGTGGAAGAGGCTGCAATTGCTCCAATCTGTGCTTTTAAGCTCTTATAAAAGCATACATTCTTCTAATTGTTCGCCGCTTCATTTAATTTCTACCCACACACCTATCAAACACAATTTCATCTGGAGTTATAAATGCTTTGTGCAATTGAGTGCTGGTGCAATTTAATTGCACTGTACTTTGGGCCTCACAAAGTGCCTAACTACAGCAATGCGTGCAATACAGCGTAGAAATTTTAATTATCCATTACGAGTTTTAGAATCGAAATTAGTAGGGGGTAGAGCTTAATGAAAATTAATGAGAAGGATTCCAATGTGGTTGCAGTTCATGATGGATTATTGTCCGGAAGACTATTAATGCGTACTACAGAATAGTTGCAATTCAGATCGTATAGCAGAGAAATATATTCAAAACAGCCCCCATAAGTACTACTAAAACGGGAAATATTTTCTAAAATAATTTCAGTAACATACTGCTACTATCGCTACGATAAAAGCTACTAACGATTGGTACTAAAATTTAATGTGAAGATGATGATAATAATAACAACAACAACAATAATAATAATTCAACATTAAAATTTGCTAAAACCAATCGAATTTCGTGGTTACAGAAAATGTCATTGCTATGCTCACTGCTTGCTCGAGGCAGCTTTTGAAAATGGGAATTCTTTAGCTGTGTAGTGGGGGTCCAAAATACGTGCATGAAATTTATTTTCTAGTTTGAGAGTCACGACGTTGTTTTCTCGGTAAATTAAAAAGGTACATGAATCATCCATTATCTTACTTTAGTTTTAAGAAATAATATTGGAAGAAATTATCTATCTTTTATGGATAATTAAAAATTAATAGAACAATTCTATCATGATAATTCAACATTGAAATTTGCTATCAATCGAATTTGGTTGCTCGCTGGATCTCGAAGCTGTTTTTCGCGCTGAAACAGAGGTTTCATTAGACCTGCAGGATGCTCGTAATACGTTCATGAAACGTACTTTGCAGTCTGTACGTCCCGATGTTGCGTTCTCAAACAGGTAATTTAAAAGGTTAAATTTATCACTCATGATCTTACACTGTAAAAAATTCTAGTTCAACCTTTCACCAAAAAAAAATGGCAAAAATGGGGGAAATTCGATGCAACCAACGTTTGGTACTTTGAACCATTGTCATTGTGTAGTTTCACCTAGTTTCACCATGAATGTAAAACTAGGAACCATCATAATGGTTCAACTTTAGTACCAAATGTTGGTTGCAGCTAAATTTCACCATTTTTTTTTTTTGGGTGAAAGGTTGCACTAGAATTTGTTAGTGGATTCTGGTATTAAGATTAATCAGAGCCCCCTATGCTAAATGCCTTCCGATATGAGAGAAAAACGGCCGTGAAAAGTTGTCCGCTAGGTGGCGCAGAGGACCTGCTGTATCAACTTTAAATTTCTTTTAAGAACTAGTTAGATTTTAATCAAAATTATGGTGCATTGCGTTGTGCCGTACTGATCTTCAGATTCAAAAACTGAAAAAAATCAGTTTTCATGAATTCCCTTCCGACGAAGGATTACGAACAAAGTGGTTAAGGTAATTATTCTTTTTCTTACTCCAAAGTTTTATGAAACTTTAAATGTTTAATATTTTCAAATCGCTGCCGTTTTATTCTTTTAACATGCTTTATTTTCGATATCACAGATCACGTTTTGTTTCTGTATATTAGAAACGTTCATGTTTCTTAGTTGTTTTAGCCAAAATTCAAAAATATGATGGTTGTACAGATTCAAATAAACATTTTAATTTTGTACCACTCTTTAATTTCTTGGCTATATTAACTAATGGAATCAGTGCTACTATTTCCTATTTTAGAGTGGATTTGTCATAAATGCTTTTATTCAAGAATAAAAGTACGTCAAGAATGTCATTTTTTCAGTAATTAGGGTAAAAGTTTGCAATCGGGTGGTAACACTTCATTTTTTGGCGGTTTTTTTTTTTGATGCGAAGATGTATAATTAAATAATAATGTATAATTAAAATGTGTTTCAAATAGCAATGTGTCTTTTGTAAATATTTATATTCAACTTCATTTTCTTAAAAACATTGTTTCCACAATAGCCACCTTTTCATTTCAGTTTATAGCATTCTTCTTTTAATGTCAGTATTTTTTAATTTTCATGGTAACCTATAAAGCAATTATGTTTTTGTATCTATATACAACACAAAAGATTGATTAGACTTTACTTTTGGGTGCCCCTTAATTTTCGCCAAGTTCTGGTCGCGGTTGATCGCCAAGCTTAGCGGTGTTGCAAAACTGCAAACAGGAATTCCGCCAAACAAAAATCGCCAATTTTTGCGAAGGGGCACCCGAAATTAAATGTTTACCCAAAAGATTACATAGTACGACTTAAAGAACTAATTCCAGGAGAAATATTATTAGTTTTTTTGATATAATAACCTGCAAAGTGAAAAAATAAGGATTACAATATTTTATAATTTGAATCACTAGAAAAATATTTTATATGAGACCTTAAGAATAACGTATTGTGCTGTCTTCAATAAATTCATTAAATGACAAGTCAAAATTTGCTTTTTGGAAGATTTTGTTTGCTGGTATGTTTAAAATTAAATAGTTTATGTAATTTAAACACTCAGTTCACCATTCTTTGCCATATGTATCTACTTATAAAAGCAGTATTATGAGCAGAGAACTAGCGCCGTCTATATAAAAAGTTGAGGTCAAAATGTGTATGGATTTAAAGCGCTATCGGAGGGCATTTAGTATAGGGGCTATGGATTAATATAAGAATAAATCATCTTTTTTTTCTTCCAGAAATGCGGTAAATTATTAGCCTATTGAAAAAGTTCTTAGAATGGAAGTGTCAAAAAAAACCCCATAAAAGCATTTATTAAATTAGTTGATAAAATAAATTTCATATTGCTGCAGAACGTTGCTGTAGTAGGAAATCATTGCTGATAGTTTTTCCAATAGTATGCAATTTCTATATATGTATGAAACACTATTAATGCAAAGATTTATTAAAATACATTATCTCATTACGAATTTAGAAACTCATTAAATTAATAACTTGTTATTAAAACATTCAAAAAAGAAAAGTTACCTAATATTTTAATTGGCTACTGCTTTAGAACTTTAATTTGTTTGAAAATGAATGCTTGTAGCTTTTACAATATTACAATATAACATATCTCCTTCAGATACATAATTGTAACTGGTATTTTTTTTTTTTTTTTTGAGAATGAATGACCTCTATGTGCATTTTTAGGACTATAGTACATTTATGTATTATTATAACCTCTATTGAGCTATGAAAATAAAAGTATTCCAATTAAAACACACAAATTAAACGATGTTAAATGAAGGAACAGTTGAAACTATCGTAGCAATAAAAAACCTTCATTTGTAATAGGTATATATATTTTGAAGTATTATAATAAGTTATTTGATTATCTTTTCCAGAAACATAATTATTATTTTTGAGATATTAAAAAAACTATAGAAGCGTTGATCAACCCGACAAAAAAAGCCATAGGGGTATTCGCCATAGTAATTGTTAAGATATTTCAAAATTGCTCCAGCTGCATAATGTCAAAATTGTATTGGTTAATAAATTGTTGTAATATTATTTTTTGTAGAAATCACACACATATTTTCGGCTTTCTGGTAAAATTCTAAAATTATTTTTTTTTAACTATAGTCAAAAGCAATACTTGGATTAGTTGAAAAATAGTAAAATTTTTTACTTTTTTCGGGCTTTTAATTGTTTATGGACTTTAAATTGTTAAAGTAGGTTTTAGGATAACTACATGACTGATACCGTTAAATAATTAATGGCTAGTTCTAATTAGTAGCAATAGTTCGTTAAAAGGCTTATTTGAGGACTTGATGAGTTTTAACCTGCGAAGCAGTTCTTGGCGGCATTCAGGAAAAAGTCCAATTTTTTCGATTGTTTCATCTCCCTTGAACGAATTTACGCTAAAAAGTAATCAGTACTGCTTCCCATCAAGGCTCATGTATGTACTGAATTTCGTTCAATTTCATGCATTACGTATTAAATTAGATTGTATACAAAAGTTACCATATACCATTCTCATAGGTATTTTCCAAAAAGTCACAAAGGGTTCAAGGCCCTTTAAAACATGTCGATCAAAAATCAAAAATTTTCACCAATCCAATACTTTTTCTACATATATTGAACGAATAAGAAAATTAAAACTATCCAACAGTGACTTTATAGCGTTTTGTTATTATTTGATATACCTCTGGAAATTACAAAATGAAAAATTAGAAGAACGATCATTAAAACTCTATATGATACGCATTTACTTATGTATCACCAAATGGTACTACTGCTATAACATGCTTAGGAAAAAAAATAAGCCTAATAGTTTTAAAGTATTCCACGAAATTATTGATCTAAGCAAAAAAAAAAAGAAAAGAAAGTAAGCAAGAAAAAAAGAAGCCCTGATGGTGATTGAATTGAAAAATGTTATTAAAAAATTTAAACTAATATTTATTCTAAACTTGCTGATATTAAAATTTTCTTAACAGCTTATTATCATAAAAGAAGTCATAAACAACAATTGTACATAAACACTTTTTGAACATTGGAACATTATAAATTCGTAAATTATATTGTAAAAAAAGAAGAAGAAGAAAATAAAGGAAGAAAGAAAAAAAAAATGTCACTTAAAAATATTTATGCATCGCGATTTTTTTTTTTTTTTTGAAAATAATTTTTTTTTTTCATTTCCTGACGGACAGGACAGATGAGAAAAAATACATTGTAAACTTATTTTCAGTCACAGTGTATTTTACATACACAGGAATGAACAGTTTTCATACACATTGTATAAAAACTGAATATACAGATCTGATATTTGTTTTTCTCCAAAATCATTATTGCACAAAAATTAAAAGTAAGTTATCCATCGATATACCTATCTATATATCTACATGAGCTATATTTTAACGTATAGATTAGAAAAGAATGTTCTACATTCACGGATCAGAGCAAATTTAATTTGGTTGAAAAACAAGGTAACCTGACTAAATCTTAGAAACAAGAAAAATGAAATAAGAAAAACAAGTTGTTCTTTGCAAACTCGGAGATTTTTCTTCAGAGTCCCTGTTATTGTGAAGAATCACGCAACGAAGAGCTTTGACGCTGTTTGTTCTGCAAAAATTAATTCCTATACGTAAGGATATTAATAGAATTCGATTTCCTTTTTGTTTTGAATTTTAAAATTAATGCAAAAAGAACGGAATCGCTATCCTATTCTGACGCAATGCAGTGTGCGGAAAGGTAAATGCTAAATTTTAGTTCATGTTTCCAAAGGTAGAAAATATCAAATTTTGTCAATTAATCATTTTCATTTTTCAAGAAATCATTTTAGTTTTTAATTTTCAGTGATAAAAAAAGTGACTGTATAATTTGCGAAATTTATGCTTCTTTAATTGCATGAATTTTAACAAATAAAACAAATTACACTGTGTATTCGAAGCGGAAACAATGGTATTATATATTATATATATATATATTAGGGATGTAACGAATAGTGATTTGGCCGAATAGGCCGAATACCGAATATTCGGCCATTTCTTCCAGGCCGAAGCCGAATATTCGGTCCTTTCTTCTAGGCCGAATAGGCCGAAGCCGAATATTCGGCTAGGCCGAATGCCGAATACCGAATATTCGGCGGCCGAATATTAAAATTTCTAGAAAGTCGTTGTAATCGAAAGAATTTGTCGAATTTTAAAATTATTCGCAAAGTCAAACACCAATTACACACAATCTATGATGTATGATTTAATTCTGTTTGTTAAGAATTTAGAACTATTTAAAGTTAATCTATTTTCACTATTGTTTTGAATGTAATAAAACTAAGAATTTCACTCACAAGCAAAATAGAAATGACAGGTTTTACGGTAGTAAGCATTAGCATTATTTAACTAATTATTTAATTGCAATGAAAGAAATACTAGTGTGTAATGAACTTTTACCTTGCTCAAAACTGTTTTATGAAGACATTTTAAAAGTTATAAAAGTTAATATTTTTATTTTATGGGTTTTTTTACATACCTAATTTTAAAAGATCTATTAAAACTTAATGCACTTAACTGGAATATGTTTTTATTTTCAAAAACCACAATAACTTATGCTATCTAAATATTCATGATATATTCTGGGCTTTTCACATTTCTCTCTATCCCAATATTCACAATAAATCAGTCTACCCAAACAAAGTCTGGCTTCCACTTTGTTAATAATAACAAAATGAATTTATCATATTCTCCATTATAATTAACTATTGGCAGCTTTTTGGGAGCAAATGCTAAATATAAAATACAAAATTACAACTTTAAAATGTATTTTTGCTCAGTCAAGCCTAAAACAAGATTAAAAAAATAGTTTATTCTAAATTATTTTTATTTATTAAAACTATAGTGGACTAATGTATTCTTTTGGAATAATTATAATACAATTTTAAATGTTTAAAATCTACTAATTTCTTTATTTTTTTACTTTTTTACTGCAGCAGAACTATTCGGCCGAATAGTCCATCAATATTCGGCCAGGCCGAATTTGACCGTACCCAGTATTCGGCCAGGCCGAATATTCGGCTGGGTGATGAAATGACTATTCGGCCAGGCCGAATATTCGGCCAAAGGGCCGAATACCGAATAGTGGCCGAATATTCGTTACATCCCTAATATATATATATACAGGGTGTCCCAAAAGGTCGTTTTGCTGGTCTGTCATATTATGATGAACAAGATTTACATAGGAACTTGTGTCCGAAAATGCAAACTGAAACCACTAGAGGGCGATAAGTGCAGGTTTGGATGAAGAGAAAAAAAAATGATATCGACAGCGGTGTTAATATGATTTTTACTACAAAACATCATTACATCACAGCAAATGTTCAAAATTCCTTCCATTCGCCACAATGCACGTTTCATAGCGTCGGCGCATGGATTCACGAACCCGTTCAAATTAGCCAGGAGTGTCACGGACACGTGCTGCCGCTTCCACGATCCTGGCGATAAGATCCATGTCCGATGTTACGGGTGTCTCGTACACTGTGGACTTCATGTGTTCCCACAGGTAGAAATCCAGGGGAGTCAGGTCGGGGGATCGCGGCGGCCATGGAACTGGTCCGCCTCTACCGATCCAGCGATTAGGATAAGTCCTATCGAGGTATTCTGGAATAGCGTAGCTAAAGTGGGAAGGCGCTCCATCATGCTGAAACCAGATGTTTCGGCGTGTAGCGGCTGGAACGTCCCCCATCAGATCCGGCCAAACCCTTTCTAAAAAATGCGATAGGTATTTCCGTCGAGGCGTTCAGGTAGAAGGTAAGGGCCAATCAACATGTCACCGATAATACCAGCCCAAACGTTTACGGTGAAACGTTGTTGATGTGCATGGGCACGTGTACATCTTGGGTTTTCATGCGCCCATACATGCATGATGTGCAGGTTTGCGACACCATCCTGTGTAAAGCTGGATTCATCAGAAAACAAAATCCACGATTTAAAATCTGGCTGTGCGACCCGCTGAGAATACCAGCGTGTGAATGCAATGCGTTTGGGATAATCGTCAGCGCACAATGCCTGTACTTTTTGGAAGTGCTAAGGGTGTTGCATGTCATCGTGCAGTATGCGCATTATGGTGGAACGACCTACACCCAAGACACGTTCGCCTTCTCGGAGACTTGTTTGCGGGTTGATAGCAAACTCCTGTAGCACGGTTTCCTCTACGACAGGCGTGCGTGTAGCACGTTCTCGACCGATGTGGCTACGTGCAACGAAAGAACCTGATTCACGTAATCTGCGGTGCAATCGTCCAAACAAAACATGACTTGGCTGACGTCTGTTTGGGAAGCGCTCAAGGTACGTCCGTGCTGCGGCTCGTCCATTTCCATCAGCGGCGCCGTATACGTAATGCATGTCGGCCATTTCTGCGTTACTTAACTCGTTCATCCTTCTCCTTCAACGTCCACGCCTGAAATGATTGGTTTTTCCCACTGTCCAGTGTTCGTGCAATTATCGCCCTCTAGCGGTCTCAGTTTGAATTTTCGGACACAAGTTCCTATGTAAATGTTGTTCATCATGATATGACAGACCAGCATGTTAAGTTTGTAAACGACCTTTTGGGACACCCTGTATATATATATATATATATATATATATATATATAAATGTATATAGAGATAAGTTATAATTTATTTGCACTTATTTTCAGTTTTTATTATAATTAAAAAATGGGAGACGCGCCTAGAGTTGGACTAGAAACATGGACTTTTTGATTACAGTTTAAATGTTTTAACAACTGACTTGTATAATCTCCTTGCGTATGATGAAATGTTTCGTTGCTTAGGAAATTAAATTCAGTTGAAATTTTTCTCAAAGACTGCGAGGCTGAATATGGCATAAAACAACGGGTACGATTAACGTTAAGTATAAAATATAGTGCTCTAAAAGCTGATAAGATATTACGTTTAATGCCCAGATATGTTCTTGTTGCAATTTAAAATAGGTTTTAAAAAGTTAATGAAGCGTTTTGGTGTAAACTTTAAAATTTTTAACATATTCCAAAGAACAGGTGTTAAAGATCTACTGGTATTTCACCTGTGCAAGATTTACTGTAAAAGGTATAGCAACACTGTTTTCTCAAATGATACATAAGTTAATACGTTACCAAAATGAAAAAAATGGACAGATTCAGGAACTTACCTAAAAAGAAACAAAAAGAAATAATTAAACATCAACCTTTGCAATAATAATAATCGTAAAAATTATGTTCTGATATTTTCACATTATACATTTTATTACAAAATAATATGCTCTGTGAATGAAAAACTGAATAATTTCAACTTGTTCTTTATGCACGCTGTCTTTACTTTTTGTATGCAGTCTTAAGAACATCATCTAACCAGAAAATAAGTTTGTTCAGTATGGGTGACCTTTGGAGAAAAAAGGGAAAAAGAAATCACATAATGTTTTTGTAATGTATGTCACTATAATGGGCGCTCATTGTATCGATATTTCTGAACTGAGGCTAACTAAGTTACAAAATTCTTTATTACGAGTACCATTCTCCCCCATTTCATCAATGCATTGATGGTTTCTATGTCGACAAGGTGTGTATTCATAGCCTAATAATAAATAAGAAAAGCATATGCTTTGTAGGGAAGGTAAAAGCAAGCTGCTAACATAACATCAAATCTTGAAGTTGAAAAAAAATAAGCATTTGGCGACTTAACAGCCATCGCGTTGTAATTAAATAATTAAATCACCCCTGTTTTTAACTAAATTTGCAAGTTAGCTGAAAAGTAATCATCAAAGCTCCAAATGGTCACGCGATTTTACTCAGAGACTTGTTCCATGTTGAGTCTAAATGTAACCCTAACTCTCAGTCTAACTTTATTTTTAATCTATGTGCGTATCACACAGTGAATACATCAATGGCGACACATCAAATGCTTACTAAATGATATGCATACAAGTTGCTTACTCAATTACATGTAAATGTTGCCGGCAAAGTGTTAAACTCCAGCATTCTATAGAATGTCTATTACATGAGATGTCGGCATTCCATACAATACCTAGGCATTGAAAGTGCTTACCGGTTAAGGCATTCTATAAAATGCATAGGTACTGCATAGAATACCGGATTTTATACAGTGCCAGTAACATATGCATTGTAATTCTATCACTGACCCAATTGAATCGGTGAGTGCAGAAACCACTTCAGTCAAAAAAATCCGAAAACTCGTTTTCAATGAAAATAAGCGTAGAAAGGCAAGATGCGTGTTGGGTGCAAAAACTACGTTAGTCTGTTGAGTAGTTCCGTAAAGACAGGACGTTTGTTTCGAGTGTTGAGTGCAGAAATAACATGAGTCAGTGACTGACGTTGTTTCTGCACCCACCGCTAGATCGCGTGACCAGTCTTGTCAGGTACCTTGCCGAGCATGCGCCGTGTGATTAACACCTTAACCTTAAGGTGAGGGTTGTATCGAAGTCAGTTCAGTCAAGTGTTTCAACGTGTTCTAAGTTAGTTTTCAACGTCTACTGTCAGTCTTTAGCAATATGTCAGTGAGTCTCACAAGCAGTGAGAGTGATAATGAAACAGCTCCCAAGAAGAGGAGGAGGAATGAAGAGAAGTTTCGAAAAAACGTGATTAGAACATCTAAAGTTCGTGGGGTTGAACACGTCAACTGGAAAGGGCATCTCATCCCATCTCGATCAACATGTGCTGCTTTACAACAAGTGTAAATTACAATGCTTTACTAACTTTAGCGATGATGAAAAATCTGAATTTGTTGCTAATTTGAATCAGTTCAAATCAAAAGATGAGCAAGATATTTTCTTACAACAACTGATCAAAAAACAAGCCATTAAGCACCGTAGGCCTCGTTCTGAACAGCCTAGAGAAACAGCAGCTAGTTTCAAATATTTCTTACTATACAGAGGAGAAAGGAAAAACGTATGTAAAAAAGTGTTTATTTCAATGTACGGCATTACTGAGGGCAGAGTTCGAAGGCTTTCTGATCTCCTGATTAAGGGGAAATCCCCTCATGATAAACGCGGTAAAAATCCCAAGAACACAATTTCTGCCGAAGTTTGTTCTAAAATACATGAACATATTTCATCATTCCCAACAAAGACTACACACTATGGCACCAAAGATATCAGTTATCTTGATGCCCTCCTTGATGTAAAAAAAATGCATTCCTTGTTTAAAGAAAAGTACCCTGATTTGGATGTAAAATATGAGTTTTATCTTAATTATTTTCATGACAACTTTTCGTTAAGGTTTGGACGTCCGCAGGTAATAATATCCGCAGGACCTGCATAAAATGTGAAGAATGTGATGTAAAAATCAAGAGCTCCTCTCTTGGTGATGCAGCTAAAAGGGCTGCTCGTGCAGAGCTTAGTGTTCACAAAAGGAGAGCCAAGAAATTTTACAATAAACTTCAAAAGGTCACAAAGTTGTGTGCGGAACATGAAGACACCGTTGCACTTTCATTTGATTTCATGCAAAATCTCCCCCTTCCAGCGATCCCAGTTCAGGATATTTTTTACTTGAGGCAACTTTGGGTGAACTGTTTTGGAATAAAAAATCTAAAAACTGGGAAATCTGAAATATTCCTGTACCACGAAGGCGTAGCCCATAAAGGAGCAAATGATATATGCAGCATGCTACTGAAATACATTGACACTAATATTCCATCAAGTGTAAAAAAACTGTACCTTTTTTCTGATGGTACCTGCGGACAGAATCGAAATCACACCATGATAAGATCCTGCCTTGCTCTTACAGATACAGGACGTTTTGAACAAATTTTCCATTACTTTGCGGTTCGAGGGCATTCATATCTTCCAAACGATCGAGATTTTGGTACTATGAAGAGGATGATACGTAAACATGATCGGATATACACACCTGATGAATATGAAGAATTGTGTGCTCAGTCCAGTAACAACTTTTACATCACCAAGCTACTCGCCAGTGACATAAAAGATTTTGATGGTTGGTGGAAGGAATATTACACAAAAAACCCACTAGCCAGAGAATGCCGAAGGAGGAGTGTGCCAAAAGAAGCAAAATTCAAGTTTGCTCCCACCCGATATAAAGAGTTCCGCTATAACTCTGAAGAAAAGGGGGTAATCACAGCATACATTTTCATTGAAAGATTACAAAAGCACAGCTATCAGCTGCTGAGACCTGCTTTCCGTAACGTCGATATTGATTTTCCTTAAAGTATTGCAGCCTACCCATCAGGGAAAGTTCCAATCAACATAAAGAAAATGAAAGACATCCAGAAAATGATTGTTCATATTCCTGAAAACTTCAAAGTTTTTTATGATGAACTATTTACCTGGCCAACCACTGAACATGACAATGATACTATCGTCGAGAATGATCTATTTTAAGAGCGTTTCAGTTTGTTATATTCCTGTCTTATGACTTTGCAATACTGTAAGTTCATTTCTCATGTAATATGGAAAAATATACATTTGTAAATTTTTTGTGAAATTAATTAAAATTAATATTATTAACTAAAATCGTAACAAAATGAATAACAAATACAAGCTTTTAACGAATGGTTATCTTTTTCCAAGTTTCCTACTGTCTGTAAAAACAGTTGAGTGCAGAAACAGCATTAGTCAAAATCATAGTTTTAATTCTCCTGAGCCTCATTTATGTGGAAATTAGGTAATTTTTTTATAACAGCAACATAAAAGCATGTTATGACAAAGGAAAAAAAAGTTCTGAAATATTTTAAAATTTGGAGGAGTTATTACGTTTTTTCTCCCTCCTGAAAAATTTGAAATTTGTGACTGACGTTGTTTCTGCACTCACTGATTCAATTGCAGGTCTTACAATCAAATCAAAATTACTCACATTCAAATTCTATATTAGGGTAATCTCATAAAATAGTGATTTTTCGATTTAGCTTTTTGCTGCTAGGAAGTGTTAATTAAATGTTCACTAAAAGTTACTTCTTTTAAAAAAATACCATTTAACTCAAAGAATTATTTTTTCCTTTAACATACAACCCGGTGAAATATCCATTATGGTAACGATCGGCACGGGACACAGCCATCAACGTCAGCTGCGGGGAATACGGGAAGCAGAAAAAGAAAAATACAAAGGAGAAAAGAAAGCGATAGAAAGAAATTCTCCCATTCATCTCCTGGAAAACAGCAGTCAATACTCATACGAAGCCTTTTTTTTTCTTCTTCTTTTGTAACATTAAAGCAGTTAATTTTCACACATTGTATATTTTCATAGAGTACGTTTTGCTGAGTTAAGACACAAAAAATAGTTAAAACTTCGAAATAAATTAGTAGCAGAAGAAGAGGAATTAGAAATATTTTGCCAAGAGTAAGGAAAAAGTAGAAATCAGTTTGTCCGATTTCGTTTGAGTATGTATGTCTTTTATAAAGGCATAATGATTAATTTAAATGATCTCGATTTCAACTCCCAGGAAGTTGTGTATCTCTGTTTGTGAGTGAATGAATTCCCTCCCTTACACGTTTACAAAAAAATTGCAAATGTACGATTTACTTCAGATTCGGCATAAGTGTTTCTTGCAGCCAATGAAAAAAAAAAATTGTGTTTAGTTGCATGAGGCGGAAAATTCGAAAACATGAGTTTTTTTTTTTTTTTCATTTTTGCCCGGTTTGTGATCTTGGTATTTAGCGATAAATATACAAATTTGCATGCAAAAAATACTATTCGTTTGCCATTTCTATTAAAGTGAAGTGAAAGAAAAAAAGTTAATTTTAAATTTTCGCCGAGTCTAAAATTTTCCTTTTGTGTACATATTTTACAGTGTAAAATAATTTTTACATAAAAAAATATCAGGATTCACTTATGCTACCGATTTAGTATCAAAGTTAAATAAAATAAAACTACTTTCACCAAAAAGCAAACTTTGACAAATGTGATGTAAAATCGCAGAAAAGTTGGCTTTTTGTATCTATTGTACAAACATTTTAATATGAATATCTTTAAAGGTTCCGTCATGTCTTGAAATTAAATAATATTATGTAAAAGCTGAGTAATGTAATCAAGTATCTTAGGCTGAAAAAAAAAAATGTAAAAGGAACACAATACTTTTAATATAACTTACATATTCATGTCACATTAGCTTTTATACTTCATGTTAGCTCAAGTTAACAAGCAAAAGCATTTATTTAAATACAGTAAAACCCCGTTAAAACGCGGGTGTCGGGGGACATGTTTGGCACCCGCGTTATAACATAACCGCGATATAATGAAACTGTACTGCGGAACAATATTAATGAATTATACTCGCTCCTGTTGCACCACTTTTAACTTTATCAATTACTCTTAACTTTTCTTCTATTGCATAATTGTTTATTTTCTTGTTTGCTGCCATTTTATTGCCTGTAATTGCTGTGCAAGAAGCACACTTCTCAACTGAGCGGTCTGGCTATGGAGTGATAGATTATTCAGATTAAATTTTTCTGCTCTTTGAGACTCCTAAACTGAAAACATATCAACCGCAACAAAAACAACTGCGTTCCGAGAAAATGTGGGCTTAAAAATCTTGTTAAGTTGTCAACATGAGATTATGAAGGGGGAGAGATTCTAAGAAAAAAGTATAATAGATTTGTGTGGATTAGGAGGAACGCACTCTTAAAAAAAAAAAAAAAAAAAAAAAACAATGTTTTAAGCCTTTATACACTCTCAAGAAGAGGAACGCACTTTAGATAGTGCATAGAAAAAAGTATAATAGATAAAAGTATAATATATAAAACATAGATAGTGATAGAAAAAAGTATAATAGATTTTTGTGGATTAGGAGGAACGCACTTTTCAAAAAAAAAAAAAAAATGTTTTAAGCCTTTATACACTCTTACGAATGAGAGAATATGTTTACTTTTCAAAAATTTCATAGAATCTGGAATGTAAAGGCTGGTTTGCAATAATAAAGGGTATTTTAAACGTGGGTGGACATGATAGTAACCGCGTTATATCTGATTCCGCGGTATATGAGGCGCGGTATTACGGGGTTTTACTGTAGTGAATAAGTCGGCATCGGGATATTTAGCTGCTGGTATGGAGGTTACGTCATGCTGATTTTAACGGTGTATAAATATGCAAATGTGAATGTTAATTTTGGACTCAAATTATTTTGTATCAGGAAATTGCATCGCAAAATGACTTTTAAAATTTATTATTATATTGTTTTAATGTAGTAATAATTATGAACGCGTCAATCAAACATTGTAGTGGAGTTTTTCACTATAAGAAATCAAATGTTTTTAGGAACGGTCCTCAAACTCGATTCAAACCCTGATCTTATGAAATATTACCAACGAAATTAACACATTTTGTTCTAACTTATTCCTTGTCGTTTTTTTCCCGATTTTGTGCAAAGTATACTATTTTTAAAATAGATCATGTATTTCCAACACATTTTTTCAAGACTAAATGAGCCGTTTACTTTGAAAGTGGGACAAGTCCGTTTTCGGGGAAAGAAAAGAGAAGATAATGGCAGTTAGAGATAAAACTTATTGTGATGTTTTTATCTGTAAACAACTTATAGTCAAAAACAAAAAACAGAATCTTAACATTGGGAGTATGATGTTTTATCCCTTAATAGTATTGTATATATGTATACTGAAGTTCAAACCTCTAAACCAGGGGTCTCCAAACTTTCCAGCCTTAGGGCCATATTGATTACTCCAGTAAATTCCAAGGGCCAAAACCATATTATCATTAATTGTTGCCGGTGGTAAAAAGTTGAATCAGTCCACTAGTGGTGTAAAATATGATTACTTTTTTGCCAGATGCCATTAGCTAGCTCTCCGCGGGCTGGACAAAATCTGTCCGCGGGACGGATGTGGCCCGCGGGCCGTAGTTTGGAGACCCCTGCTCTAAACAAAAAAAAAAAAAAAGCTGTACCCACTTTCAAAATAAACTGTTCAAATGAAGAAAATTCACACTTGATATGTAAGTTATTATGACTGCCGCAAAATTGAAAACATGAAGTAAAAGAAAAAAAATATTGTAATATTATTCAATAAACAAATAAAAGAAGTTATTGTAATATTATTTAATAAACATATGGACAAGTCCTTGCTTGTGTAGATTAGGCCATTTCAGCAAACTTATTCATCACTCGCTTAGTTTCTACTTGCCTCAGGTTCGTTCTGGATGTTTAAAGGCAAATCTACGGATATGTAACTGCAACTTAAGAATCCATATTTTCATGAAATAAAATAAGTTGTTATCATTTGTGACTTTAATGAAGATAAAAATTCATCGTAACGGTTTCTCTTTGCAGGAGTTTACAAAACTCATATCTGCAAAGTCGAAATTTAACTGACACGTCCATCCCTTCTTTTGATCCTCAACATTCACGCAAATAATTTCTTCTCCCAAATTTAATAGTAGCAAAGCTCGACGCCGTGGCCTCCCGGAGCATTTTTCTTCAATTACGGTGACAGCTCTGAATGAAGTGATCACATTTTTCATTCACTAACCATGTCCATTTAAATTTTAGAAATTGCGCCCGGACACTAAGCGAGAAAATGAAATTTCTTCCGGGCTTGTCTCTGTTTGGTCGGATCGATGCCAGCCATTGACGTCACAGCCCGGGTATTCCATGACGTCATCTCTAGAATGGGCCAGCTTTGATATTCTTCTTATGCTTTGGTTTTCTGGTCCTATGGGACAAACCACGTTATTTCTCTCAGTCCTTTTGGTCCAGAGCAATGTTGTCTCTGGAGAAATACGAAGCTCTTATGCTTGGTCACATTTTTATTTACCACAAACCCCTTTTTGCTGTTGCACTTAGTGAAATAAATATCAGCTTTAGCAGAAGATTTGAGAGACAAATTAACAATATCAACATAAACATAACGAAAATCCAACGGAAATTATGAAAGGAAGTAACGTTTACTGCAATCTTGCATGGTAGGAATTTTTTCTTCCGAAACAAAATAAAAGTTTCGGGTTAAACGCGTAAAATTTGCATTGCGATTAGTAATTAGATGGTATTACTCTCATGAAATTGAGTTGCATTATCTGTTTAATAAAGTTCACATCAATTATGAAGTAACTGTCGACAGGGGGGCGTAGTGGTAAGACGCAGGTCTCGTACGCCCAAGATCGCAGGTTCAAACCTGGCCCAAGTCGGTGGATTTTCAAGATGCAGAAAATCGTCTGCGTCAATGTCGCATGATTGTGCAGCATGTTAAAGATCCCTCGAGTATCCGTTTGGCTTGGATACTCTCGGTGAAATTAAATACCTAGTGCAGTTCGTATAACATGAGAGCTCAGGTGCCGCCATCTAGGGGTAACTGAGCGTTCAAATTCTCAGTGGCAATGGCATCCACGACAGTGGTGCTACTTGAAAAAAATGGATGCCGATTACCGGGGAATGCACTAGGTCTGCAAAGGTTAGTGATCATACGCAGCCCCATATTAGAAAGAAGAGAAAAAAAATTGTGAAGTAACTTATTGGCACTAATACTTTCTTTGCTAAACGCATTTCTGCTGAAAATATTTTCCCTCTCATTTATGTCATAAATTACTTAATGCACAGAACGTTTTCGAATGACTCTTTGCATTGCATTGAAGTGTTCCATGAAAGGATCTTCTAAATGCTGTTTTTTGCTGAACTAAATGCTGAACTTTGTACTAGAAATATCATTATTTTGCTCTAAATGCCACTCTTGATGCTTTGATATCCAGCAGGTAAAAACGTAGAGTAATTCGCTTGATTCTGATGCAGTGTATTTTGCTATTTTTTATTCTTAACTCTGTTCCGCCCAAATTCTGTGCATAGCCCAGCCTTTCAGCAGTTAAATAATAATAATAACTATTATTTAGTTGCGAAATGTTGAAATGTGTTTGTTCAGTTTTCATGACAGTCAAAAAATATCTATGCTTTTGCCGGAGTATCTGCAAAAAAAATCAACACGTACCAAAAAAAAAAGAGATTCCCTGATTTTACTCCTTTAAGAATTGTATGTATTCTGTAGTTCTCACACACTTTAATTACCTCAGCGCATATGCTTCACTTTAATGATATAAATCGGATGTTAGCTTAATTAATGTGAAAAAGCTGAAATAAATCCAAATTTTTATGTCTTGTAAAAAACAATAATCTATATAAATAAAACCGAAAGTTTGTGTGTGTGTGTGTGTTTTCTGTCTGTCGATCGCCTCCTGGTGAGTTGGAACGGTCTAGGAGTACGAAATTTTGGTTACAGGTACCTTGGGTCAGGTCCTCGTGCACCTCGAAGCGTTTTTCCAAAAATTCGAATTTGTTCTTTTATTCCAATTTAAGCAAAACTGTTAATTTCAGGAATATCTCATCGAAGAAACGTCACACCTTTTCGATTTTTGCAGCATATTGAGGCCCGTAAAAAAACGCACAAGATCATCTCTTTCTGAAGTTCGTAGAACAAATAGAGTACGAGCAATATTCATTTAAAGTAGCTTTCGAACTTTAAAACGAGGCTTACCTCTGCATTTATCTGCCCAATTTGCGTGTTTTCGCCAAAATAAATATTACTTTTGTCGCCAACTAGATGATTTTTGTTAACGTAAGATTGAAAAAATGATGTTATTCATGCCGTTTTATGAGTGAAACAAATTCTAAAAATTCATTTAATTTTTATGGATATTTTGTGAATTATAAACTGCAGACGATTTTTAATTACTTTATCTTGAGGTTGATTTTTCTTTCCATATTTTACTCAAGTGATTTATTTTATAAAACATTTAAGTATTTTTTTTACTGTCTATTTGGCACTATTTGGACAGAATTTCTATCAACTTAAATTTCACACGTTGGGATTGGTTCAGTACTAAACATTTTCTAACTTAAATGTGCAGTATGCCTTTGGAAATAATGCTTTCCTTTCTTTCGTTTTTATCCGAATTTTATGAAAATGCTATTTAATTTAACTTTTAGGAAATTCTTTGACAATTTTGCAAACGGGATTTATAGGAACTGTCTTTTTTTGATGGGGAATTTAAGATGGACTGTTGGTAATTTTAGTAGCAGTAGCTCTTGAAGGTCAGTATTCTAATGGGTATTTTTAGTCACTGACGTGTTTATTCTAATTGAGATTTTTTGAGACTAATGTCCTTATTCTATCAGGGATGTTTCGAAATAGTTGTCTCTATTGAAATGGGGGTCTTTAAGGATTTTTTTCTGTATTATAGCAGAAATATTCAGGGACAGTTGTTCTTCATCTGATGGACATTTTAGAACAGAATACTGCTCTTATTCTGATGGGTATTTTTAGATGTATTGTTGTAGATATTGTAATTACGATTTTTATGGACGCTTGATATCATTTTGGCACAATTATCTCGCTGCATGTGCGCATTTTAGTTACTGCTGCAATTACTCTAATGGCAATTTTTATGAACTGTTGTTTCCCTTTTAATGTGGATTTTTATGGACTGTTATTTTTAGTCTAAAATGAATTTTTGTAGGCTGTTCGTTTTAATGCAATCCTGTTTTTTAATGATTTTTACTGTTTAAATAAGGTTTTTAAGGCCTGTTTCCCATCTCCTACTTGGATTTTTTAAGAAAATTTTTCCTTACATATTTACAACAAAATTTTGGACATGCGTCATTTGGCCTGAGAATGATGCAATATTACCCCGCGCAAAGCCGGGCATGTCAGCTAGTAATAAATAAATGAAACACCGTTTTAACAATTTTAGTTCAAAAATGTTTTAATTATATTCTTGAGTACAGCATTTACTAAGATAATAATTCCTTGGCGAATTTAAAATTTTAGTTTCCTGTTAAATATAACTTGCGAAAAAAACTTTGCCAGTTTTAGTTTATATTTAGAACTCAATTATTTCTGCCAAGTTTTAACATGACTTTGGCATCATTTGCTACATTTTAACATAGTTAAAATGATATAAGTCTGATTTTAATTCTGATTTAATTTTAAGTCTGATTAAATTTCTAAAAGAGTTTCCTCAATCATACAAAATGCATTCCGGCAACAAATTTTTCTACAAATCAAGAAATTTATTTTTAATACCTTATCTTCATTTAACAGATATCATACGCCTGCAAAAATTTCAAACTTATGGAATTAATGCGTATTATCGAACTACTAGTATTCTGAAAATACAAGCGCTTAAAGCATCCTCGTATGAAGTGAATGTGTGGTTCCGATAACGGTTGTACTGACAGATAGTTCCGATATATTTTCCCTCTTTTCTTCTGTATCTGAGGAGGCAGCATAAAAGCAGAACTGTCTTCATTATTCACAGTTGATCATGTTTGTGCTCCATTACACAGCCCCTGCTTCGCTCTCCGCATCCTGTCCTGTATACCGGGAAGCGTCACCATGGCAACGGAAAAGATGGATGGCGCGCACACATATTCTGGACTCATTCCAAAATCCTGGCTTGGAATTCGCGCTATATTGCCTTTACTCGCAATGGGAGCTTTTATGAATAAGAGGAAATTGTTGTGTTTTACTTTAATATTCCTATTATTCCGCGCCTAATTGACTTCGGGCCAGAGTTAATGAACATGGCTTTGAGAAAAAGTTCTCAATTCCACTTCTGTAGAAATAGTTTATGTCGGGCAGCCATTCGAGAACGGATTTAGATCGGCAGTTCGTAATAATACATTTTCGCTTCCAGAAATGCGACTTTAAATGAAATATTTCATTATTAAATTCTTCAGCATTGACGACAGATGGAATGGCTAAAAAAATGTAGCGGAGATTTTCAGAATTAATGAACTGATTTCCCACATAAAAGCAAGAATTGTGTTTTTCGGTACTTCAATTTTTGTAAAAAAAAAAAAAAGTAAATATTGAAATGGTTAAGTTTGACACAGCTGTATGCATTAATAAATTCAATTTCATTTGAATCAAAACGTTAATGAAAAAGACAAATTATGTACAACATTGGCCAAGGATCATTTGATCCATTTATGTAGGAAGGCATCTTGAGAAATATTTTAATAATCATATGGAATAAAACTTAAGGCTCAACAAAAAAAGCACCCAACAGATTTAGAACACAGTTTTTAACTTTTAAACGCATTTAAAGAGTGTAAAAAATGCAGAAACAAAAAAGACTCACCATTTGAGAAATACATAAACAGTGGATATTAAAAAATGTTATCAATGGGTAAAACGAAGGTCCACTAAAAAAAATTATAAGTATAGTTTCATAATGTTTCAATGTAGGACAATAAACTGAGCTGGATAAGTTTTATAACTCACATAGCTGACGAAAATAGTTTTAGGCATGTATTTTTTTCTCCCAGCTGTATCATCGAAGATGCCTGTTCAAGCTTTTCAGAGTAGTTTCAAACGTTTACTGGCAACAATGGATAAGATCACGAGATTCGTTTCCAGTATAGCAGGCTAACTCATATATCCCAACGAAACATGAGAGCTAAAGCCAGCGATGCATAAAACACAGCAGTAGTAAAAAAATAAATAAATAAAAATGAATTCCTGTCAAGCAAAAACAAATATAATATTTTTTCTGTAATTAATTTAAGGACCTGATCTTATAGTTTCTCTGCGCCAGTAACATGAAATTATAGGAGCACCATATCATTTCAGATGCTGTACAATAAAGCCGTAAGTAAATTTTGGTTCATAGATTGGGACCGTATGATATTCTCCAAAGATAGTTTGGCTTAGATTTAGTGCAAAGACCCCAACATTTTAGTTTATTTTATACAGTGATTTATTACCATTATTTTTTAAATTCACTTTAAATAAGTAATATTTGAAAAATACTTAGGTCAGTTTTTTTCAATTTTGTGGTTTGTATTTTTTCGTATTTCTTTCGCATGAAAGTTTACGATCTATAAATTTTTAGAATTCGCAGATTAAATCCGATAGTTCAATCAATTAATCAGTTGCATTCGTCAATGTTAATTCTATTAAGAGATTTAGTTTGTTTATACATATTTCTTATCTCTAAGAGAAGAAATAAAACAGATTTGGAATGTCTGCATATTCAGTGCTTTTTGGTGCAAAATATTTTTCCAATTGGGGTTATTGGCGTGCTGGACCATTTACAATTGATGTCATCCCTTCAGGGGGAGATGTGGACTTCGGGAAATTGCAAGTTTGGGACAAGGGGGAGGGAGGGGGTCAAAAGAAGAGCGATATCACACATTTTGGTTGAGATGAAAACACTTTGAAGCAGATTAAATATTTTTGTATAATTTAAAATTTTTTTGTATATTTTTACAGATAAATGCTGTTTTCCGCCGATGATTTTGTTTCCTACTTTCACTGATTTTATTATGTACCAAAAAGACATCTGATTAGGTTTAACTTAAGTTCTAATTAAAAGGTAAATTAAAGCTGTTTAAGAGCATTTTATGTTCATAAGTGAAGATTTAAATCAAATCATCTAATCCCATTGTGGACTAGGATTAAAAAACGACAACACTACCGGTTTCTGTTGCTCTTTCATACTAATATTTTATTACTATGGTATATTAATTATGCTTTTAGCAGTAAATTCTATTCTTATTTCGTTCAAATTAAGTACACACATAATCATAATTGTTGCTTTGCTCAAAATTGCCTTTAAAACAAATAGTTGCATTTAAAAAATAAAATTTGAAGTATGGTATAAAACATAGTGCTTAATTTCCGAACTGCAATTTTTTGCAGTGTGTAATATACATGTGAGAAAGGGTGATTAAGGGGTATATTGAAATGTGATAATTAGTGACAAAATAGGGGGGGGGGGGGAAAATATTGAAAAAAAGTGTGACATCATTCATAAACAACCCCTATAAGGATGACGGAGGAAGTAATTACAATGACGTATAATCTACGGAGATTCTCGTTGCGCCCGTTATTTATGTCCGGATAAATGGCTACCTTTTTTGTCGTTGTTATTGTTAGTTATGTCCCTTGGAATACAGAGAGGGAACCACAACGCCCTAAATGATACTCTTTAAGCATAGGGGTATCAAGGAGGGCCAGGTTCACACAGCAACAGTTAGGCTGGGCTGGTGCATAACAAACCTATCTCGGAGCGGTAATGAGCATTCGTCGGACTTCACGTCCCGGCGGAGGGCAACCCTAAGGCCTCGTGCTAACAGGGGGGAGGGATGGAGTAGAGACGCTATAAGGAGAGACGCGAGATATGCAGGGATAAAGAAATGCCGATTTTTAACCACCTCAGGGCTTGTTGGGGAACTTCTTGTAGACTTAACGCAGGAGAAACGAGAGGGGCTTATAAAAACGCGTATTTCACGGAAGCAAAGTTTTTCAGCAAAATTTTAGTGACATCTTCCAAAGGAGAAAAACATAGGCTTCAATTTCATACTATTTTTAAGTGTCAAAAACGCATATAAGTTGTCTTAATTGATATTTTACTGTTCGGAATCTCCCATCTTCTTCCAAACTTTAGATGGGAGAAAAAGAGAAGTTCCTTGTCGGTTTTTTGGCGGAAGAAGTTGGCGCTATAGATAATTTATCGGAGATAATGTCCAAATATTCTGAGGAATGATTTTTGAGGTTCTTTTCTTTTTTAAATTAACATGCGAACTGTGCTGAATTAACAGAAATCGTTATTATTAAACAATTTTTCATTCAACACTATTCGCAGTTTAAAGAATTCATAATTAAAAAAATACGACAGACATGATATGCATATCTATCACAATCGTTCTCATCCAGTTTAGTGAAGCATTATGTTCGTGTAAATGTGTGATATTATATAGACTATTATTAAAAGAGTTACTTATTAATTAAGCTTTATTTAACCGTTCCAAATCTACTTGTATTTATAAAATATGTCAATACGAAAGGAATTTCTCATTGGAATTTCCACTCATAACAGAAAATTATGTTAAATGAATGTGTATCCGTCCTGTTGTCTTAGACAGTTTTTTAGCAATCGCATCTTATTAAATTAATATATATTTGCTGGATATGGAATAAATATCAATTATTCAACAAAGTACATCTGATTTTGATGTACAGTAACTATAGAAACACTATGAAACTTTTGGATAGGTGGATTAACCTCATGTTTAATATTGAAAATTAATTCAGAGATAATGACTTCACGTCATTAGTTTAGTCAGTGTATTACTGAATCAAAATCAACTGAAAGTCAATTACTGAATAAAAAAACCAGCACCACTGCGACTTTCCTTATGCTCAATCTCATCGTTATCCAGCTTTTTAAATAATGTGAATTTGTTGATTGGATCATCATTATATTTATCAGCATATCAATACCTTAATGTATACCACGATCACGAATGTCCCAGCCTTCTCTATTTTCAAAAGATTGAAATATCAGCTTGGGGATCATTCATAAATGATGTCACGCTTCGAGGGGGGGAAGGGGGTTCGGGAAATTGTGACAAAGTGTGACAAGGGTAGGGGAGGGGGTAACAAGAAGTGTGACATATTGTGACAAAGGGGGGAGGGGGGTCAAATATATGGGAAAAAAGCGTGACGTCATTTATGAACGGCCCCTTGGATACAAATAATAAAAGCAAAAAACTGCAGTAAAATTCTAAAAATAATGTAAACAATATAATACAAATATAGCCTTGAACTTACATTCAATCTTTACGAAAATTCTTGAAACATTCTTAACGTATCTTATACATTTTAAAAATTCTCTTTATTATTTTGAATTTTTCCTTGCATTTTATTGGAAATCATATTTTTAAAACAAAGATCTTTAGTCATCCGAAAAAATAATGTATAAATAAAGAACTAAATAATAATAATAATAATAATAATAATAATAATAATAATAGTAAAACAATAGAGGTAGTAATAAAGAAATTAACTTTTATACATAAAGCTGGATATAATAGGTCTTTCATACTACTGAAATACAAACTTAATACATATTACGATGTTTAAAACTACTTGTAGTTTTTAAATGTTATATCCATCAAATCCATGCGGAGATCGAAATATTTTTTTATAATTCGTAAAATTTGCTTTAAAAGTATACTTTTTAAGAATCTGTACTTACAAAATTCATTTCAAAATATGTTTCTTATTCATGGTGTATTTTGTCCTACGATTCTGAGAAACATAAAAACTTTAAACTTGATAGTGAAACGAATAATATAATGTACCTCATATTGCACAATAACCCAAAAACTCCAATTCAAAACATATGTATATTTTATTTGTTTCAGGGCTCGAAAAATCTTTAAAATTGTACATGAAGGTCCCGAACCCTCCCTTTCCTACGCCACTGATATATATATATGTATACATACATACATATAGGGAAAAAAATTGCACATTTAAAAAACTAATTGCAAGTATATAAAATCAAAAAACTTAATGGGGACTATAAATATAGCTGTCTATCTAACTATATATTACATCTATATATTTAGTGCAAAGAAGAAACGTTATTTCATTTTTCACTAGCAATATACATTTTATAGGGTAGAAATAATTTTTATATCACGCATAGTTTGCGAGCATGTAAGAACAAAAATAATCAAGTAAAAAAAAAAAAAAAAGTCTAAAAAGACGATTAAACTTTAAACGCTGAGTCCTGGCTCCTGTCCAGTAACCTTTTGTTACTAGAGGGGATAATTAGCTTAATGGCAAGGACCCCCGGAAGAACGACTCCCCCATGCTCGAAAGGCAATTCCTTTACCGCCTCGAGTAAAAACTGGCCCAATGTCATCTCTTTCCTTATAGCCTCTTTAGGATGGAGTAGAGAACTCGGAACAACAGAGCCCAATTAAAACATACTATCCAATTTAAGACCACTTGAGCACCGTTCGTTTTAACCTTAATGCTACAAGGGTAGAAGTCCGACTTTGCTCAAGAACACTCGATTGATGGAAGCAGCAACTATCAACATTTCAATTTTTTAATCCTGATCAGGGGACGAACAAACCCTGATACCGTACCCTCGGAGTTATTGGTTTTTTAATTGGAATTAGGAGGACTTTGTGGACCACGACCGATTTAACGTGAAAAAGTGATCATTATCGTTCATTTGGATCTTCGACCAGGCAGTATTGAACCCGCTATCCTTCAACTATGAACTTTATTCCGAACCGATCAGCCCTACCACGGCCCTTTTTTTCGTTTAACATTTAATACAACCCTGGTCATAGTTTAATCATCATATTATGTATAACCAATTATATTATATTGTCATTAGTGTCAAAATATTACCAAATAAAATATCGCAGAATTTTTTGCAAGCTACAAAATTTAAAAATCACAATTTTCTGACGTTGTTTTATGTGGGTTGCTGTCTGTTCGGAAATAAAGTTCTTCGTCAAATGTAATGTAAAAAGTTGAACAAATGTCGAATGCATATATGGCATCGTCAACAAACAAAATTTTTGTCTGATACACAATTTCGATAGCGTTTCAAATCGACTTCTATTGTTCTGACAATCATCAAAAATTTGCAGATAGTTGAATTTATCTTGAATGGTGTCACCTGCAGCAAACAATCTTCTCCTGTACGTAAATTGAATGCTTTTAGAAGCGAATCACTATTGTTATCAGACGTAATTCTTCATCACAAGTACTGTGAAAATCTTGAACAGTGCCACTGGCAATTAAAAGCTGTTCCATTATAAGCAATTTCGATATTCTTATAAACGGGCCATCATTGTTCTGACTTTCATCAAAACCTATTGCGAATAGTGTGTTCTCAGGAGTGCAATTCTTCATCAAAAGTACTATGAAGAGTTGATTTGAACAAATTTATGCCACCCGCAGTTAACATGTTTTTCTTTACAAGCAAAATAATACTGTTAGAAATCACAAAGCTCGATACTATTGCTCTGGCTTTCATCAAAAATGCTGCAAACAGTTTGTTCTCAGGAGTACAATTTCTTCATCAAAAGTACTGTGAAGAATTGATTTTGAAGAATAGTTTATACCACCCGCAACAAACAGTTTGCCTTTGTAAGAAAAGTCGATACTGCTAGAAATGGACCATTATTGTTCAGACGTTTATCAAAAATGTTACAGATATTTTGTTCTCAGGCGTACAATTTTTCATCAAAAGTACTGTGAAGAATTGATTTTAAAGAATAGTTTATGCCACCCGCAATAAACACTTTCCCTTTATAAGCAAAGTCGATACTGCTAGAAATGGACCACTTTTGTTCTGACGTTCATCAAAAATGTTGCAACGGGTTGAATTTATCATGATCGAATAAATGCCATATGCAGCAAACAATCCTTATAAACAAATACGCGCAAACGGCAGACATTCCTGTAAATGAGATTTTCAGCGACATAAATGTCTTTCCTATTCTACCAATATACAGATAAACCTATATTCCACCATGAAAAAATCAAGGTAAAGAGAAAAGCAGAAGAAAGAAGTTTGAAGGGGGGAAAATAAGGCCAAGTTCACGAAGAACATTGATTTATTGGGCTTCTCCTTCGACGTATTTTCGTCGCGTTTTTCCTTTGCCGAAAAAAGCTGGATGTGATCGATTTGAAATTCAGCAATAAGAAAATCCAAAGGAGCTAGATGTTTCTGATGCGCGAGGTTTTTTTTTCTGTTTTGATAAGTTTTTTTTTTATAGAATTTTATCAAATTCATATTTGGTTCAGCTCAACAATTTCAGAAACCCAACACTGACAAATCCTGTGAGCATTTTGAAGTTTTAATTTTTTCCCTTATAAACAAAACTCTTAACCCTCTTGTTGCGTATTTTTTTAATTATATATTTCAAATTTACATAAATTTTGCAGTTAAAATGCACAAAATATTTTTGCAAAACACTTTTATTTCTTTTTTTCAATATAAAATTAAATCGTAAAAAAAAGGATGTCGGAAAATGTATATTGAAAAGTAGTCATATACGAGCAAAACATAGATCTGAAGGAACAATTCACCATCCCAGAAAAGTCGAAGTAAAACCATGAATGGTGAAAAAAGCGGTTTGCAAGTTAAGTAGACAAAAAGTGCATCCCCGCAGAAATCGCGGTTTGCGCAAATTTTGATACTTCTACGTAGCCCGTGCAAATCGCGAGATACGTAGCAAGAGGAATGTATATGTTACTGGTGAATGTCCAAAATCGGAAAATGTCGACATGTTCCTATTTAGGACATTCACAGTAACACACACATACACATATATACACATGTATTTATAAACGACCACGGAATTCTTTCTTGTGTAATTCTAGAATCTGAATATTGCAATGCTTCGAAGTCTTAAAAGTATAGACGACATCATTCAAAAATTAATCTTTTCTTTGATCCCTCTCTGTATTCATTACGCAGTGTTAAAAGTAACCATCTCAAAATTGTTTAAAAATTAGAATTTCAAAAGCATGTAATTAAAAGTAGAACTGTAAACCCAAACAAATAAGCAATGAAACATAAAGAAGGAAATTACATTCAACCTATGAAGCACAAAATAGCAATAAAAATTGCATACGCTTGTTTCAAGGGTTACAATGAACCCCTTTTTCAATGGAAAAAAGATGTGAGCTTTTAGATGAAAGGACATCCGTGAAAAAATCTGCTTCATCTAAAAGCTCGCATCTTTCCGCATTGCAAACGAGTTCCTTGTTATACTAAAACAAGTGAATGCAATTTTTATTGCTATTTTGTTCTTCTAACACTGGTATTTATTGATTAATTTATTTTTACTAATTCAGAACAAAGGTTTTAATGAATGCAACTGAGATTTTTTTTATTTTTCGCTCGCAAAAGAAAACAAATTACATTGTGGCTATAGAAGCTTTTTCTGCACAAGCGTATTCTTACTTCGTATTAAGCATTGTTATGTTGAGTTGTTAAATGGAAATTTAAACAAATCAAAAAATAGCAAGACAATTGGCCTTACTTCCTATTGTATATATTATTTAGAAACTGAAATTAGTGCTTCTTGGAATATTTTTGCTCGATACCTCGCTGGTTTAAAGCGGTAATTTCTTTCTCCATTAACCACCAAAAGAGCACTGTACTTGTTTTCACACGTAGCAGCAAAAGACAAAGCAATCAATTTCACATTTAACTTTATTAAATATATGTAGTACTCCCATTCTCTTACAAGGATTGGTCCGAGAAACAGCAAGTGAATTTTAACCATTTAATCAAGAAACTAACATATTTTACAGCTATGTACAGAAAATAATTATAACATCGAGAGAGCACTGCTTGGCCATTCTCTCCGAAAAACAACTAACTCAATTCAGCTCAAGTCAACTGACTGCACTGGAACACAACTTGTAACGCCTTTTATGCAAGCTCCGTTGCCAATCGGCAAAAATCTATTTCAGTTCAGTAACGATTGTAGTTCAGTTCCATATGTAAATCAGTTTAACTGTTCACCAACGGCTGTGTAGATCCCACAGTTCGGCCATCCGACAATGGAGCTGTCCTCAGATCCTGAAACACATTAAAAAAAAACACAAAAACAAGCAAAAAAACGAATAACACGCAAATGTGCGTGCTTTCCATAAATTCGAATCACTGTGATTCTGTCCATTTCTTCATATATTCGGCACAGGTTGTAGTACATTGTGGTCCATCGTGATAACCTTCTTTAGCTACATCAAAAGTGTCTCCCCTTTTTAACTTTGTAATCTTGTATGGTCCAAAAAATTTAGCTTTTAATTTTAAGTTCGGACCAAATTGGGTTCTCTTTATTGCAACCAAGTCTCCAACCGTGTAAGGTCTAGCTGCCCTCCGCCGCAGATTATACACTTTTTTATTTTCTTGTTGAATTTTGAGAATTTGCGCTTTCGCATGTTTCCTCAAATTGTCTCGCTGAGCCTCAAACTGATTTTTAAATTCGCGTTCAATCATTTCTTTTAACTTATCAGTACCTTTGAGGTTCGTTTTGGTCCCAAATAACAGCTCGAATGGGGTTGTATCTATGCTGCGGTGGTAGGTGGAGTTCAATGTTAGTTGTAACTCTTTAGTGTGTTTATACCACTGGGAGGGATTCTCAATAGATAATTTTGCAAGAACCGATATTATGACTTGATTTATGCGTTCCACTTGTCCGTTAGCTCTTGGCAAGCCGGTTGTAATAGTATTATGTGTAATTTCCTCCTTAGCACAATATTCGGCGAACTCGTTAGAAGTGAACGCAGTACCTCTGTCAGTAATAATTTGAAAAGGGCTTCCGAAGATCGCTTTTTGATCGTCTAATTTTCTTATCACCTCCGCTGAGGTTGTTGATTTTGTGGGATAAATCCACACAAATTTAGTGAAAGCGTCAATTATTACCAAAATATGATTGTAGTTTTTATTTGTGCTTTCAAGGGGTCCTAGATGGTCTACATGATAGGTATGAAGCGGTATATCGTCTTTATATCGCGGGTGTAAAAATCCTTCCCTTTTCCCTCGTTTACGGTTAATAAGTATACATTGGACGCAATTAGAAATTATTTTCTCTATTTTATCTGTAAGCTTGGGTATGTGATAGTATTCCGAAATATGTTTTTCCGTATGTTTGACACCTGTGTGCCCTTTTTCGTGAGCGTCCTTTATGATCTCTGTTTGCATATCATTTGGTACAACTAGTAATTCTCGACCGTTTACAAATTTATAAAGAATTCCGTTTCTGTTACAGTAATCTTCGTAATCATCGATAGCTAATAATTTCTTTATTGCTTCTATTTCGTTATCATTTTCCTGCGCAAGCTTAATTTTGGGTAATATATTTTCAATTGAGACGCACATCACATCAATAGGAGATCGGCTTAGTGCACCTACGTGAGGCATTTTAATTCCGGGACGATGCTCAATTACATAGTCAAATTCCTGCAACAATAATGCCCAACGCGCTACACGGGTTGATAGGTCTCGTTTTTCCATAGTTTTCTGGAATGCGGAACAATCAGTTACAATTTTAAAATTTATTCCCAGTAAATACACACGAAATTTCTTTAAGGCTTCTATTACGGCTAGGATTTCCAATTCATAACTAGAATATTTTTTCTCAGCGTCTGTAGTTTTCCTACTCATAAAATAAACTGGGTGAAAGTGTTTTTCGTCTGGAGGTTTTTGCAACAAAATTGCTCCATATCCCTCTATACTAGCATCAGTATGTAATTCGGTCTCAAAAGCTGGATTGTAAATAGCGAGTACGGGTTTCTCAGCTAACAATGATTTTAAGCGCACAAACGCATTTCTTTCTTCATCTCCGAAAGTGAATTTCTTTTCCTTTTTAAGTAGATCGCTTAACGGCTTAGCAATTATTGAATAAAGAGGCACGAATTTACGGAAATACCCGGTAAGACCTAAATAGCTCTGAACTTGTTTTGTGCTTTTAGGTTCAGGGAAATTTAGTACTGCTTGGGTTTTTAAAGTTGAGGGGTAAATTTTACCTTCTTCTATAAAATGACCTAGAAATTCAATACGCTTCTTTAGAAATTGCGACTTTTTAAAATTTATTTCTAATCCATATTCGCTAGCCAGATCTAACACCATTTTAAGTCTGCTTATTCCTTCTTCCATGGACACCGACAAAATAATAACGTCATCCATGTAGGGTAGTACTATACCATCGTTAACTAGGGGTCTAAAAATTGTGTTTATGAATCGCTGGAATACTGCAGGCGAATTGCACAATCCGAACGGCACCTTTCTAAACTGATATTGACCTTCATGAGTTACAAAAGCGGTATACTTTTTACTTTCTTCTTCTACATCGACATGAAAAAATCCGTTACGCAAGTCAATTGTGCTAAACACTCGAGCTCCCTGTAATCTATCTAGTATGTCTTCAATTAGCGGAAGGGGGAATCTATCCTTCACGATAACTTTATTTAATTTCCTGTAGTCAATGCATACTCTAGGCGTGCCGTCTTTTTTTTTAACTATAACTACTGGACTACAATATTCAGAGGAACTATTTTCAATTATTCCCGATTTTAACCATTCGGTCACCTGGGCCTCAACAATTTTTTTTTCTACGAAGGGTAATCTTCGCGGTTGATGGGATACTGGTTCATCATTTTTGAGACATATTTTCAGCTGAATATTCGTAGATCTGATTTTTCGCGGTTCGTAACTAGAAACTAAATGTTGTACTTCGTTTTTAATTTGATTTGGAACACTCGGATCAATGTTAATTTCGCTTTCGCTATAAGTTAAATCAACAGGTAAAATTTTAAGCAAATTTATTTCTTCCGCTTCAGAGTTCCTATTTTTTATTGCTATTCCCTTTTCGTTTATAGTTGTTTCTCCTTGCATCAGTACATTTAGTCCTATTATTGCTTCATTAGACATCACCTCGTCGTCCACCACATATACATCAGCTACGCATCTAAACGCGTCGATTTCTATGTTACTTTTGAAGCAACCCAAGGGTTTAACTCGACATCCGCCGAACCCGCCCAAAGTTGAGTTCAAAGGGTTAAGTTTCTCAATATTTAATTTATCAAAAATGTTCTTCTTAATAAGTGTAACTTGACTACCTGTATCTATTAATGAATTTACGCTTAAGTCATTAAATTTGCTGGGGACTTTCATTTGGGAATTTTTACTCATAATTACGTTAGACACTTCTGCTTTAGGGTATTTTTTAGGGCATTCGATAGCTTTATGTCCGAAAAGGGAACAATGGAAACACCTATTTCCCTTATCTCTATCCGGACAGTACCTAGCTATGTGTGTTTTTCCGCCACAACTATAACAATTAACATCTCTCCTATTACGTTTACTTTGATACGACTGCTCATTACTTGAAATCTTGTCATTTTTTGTTTTACTTCTATTTACATAATTAGCTTTATTCTCATAATTAACTTTCAATTTATCATTTTTAAATTCTGACTTATTATATCGGAAATTTTTGTTTTTATTTTCATCCGACCTCATTTGCTCATACGCTTTAAGTCTGCATCTAAATTCAATTAAATTATCACAACCATATAAGGATGCTTTTTTATATATATCATCACGAATACCATTTATAATATATCTAATTAGAGCAGCATCTTCTACTTTGGCTCTGTTCGCCAATTTTTTCATACACAAAAAATATTCTTCTACAGATTCATCATACCCTATCTTCCTCTTAGCTAACATTTCATGAATGTCAGCGGAATTTGAAACATCTCCAAATTCACCTAACATTAATTGTTTAAATTTTGCATAGGTATATATTCTTAATTCACTTTCTAAAAAGAGCTTGGCTCTTCCTTGCATACTACGTTTAGCATAAATTATTTTTTGCATTTCACTTAAATTTAATAAGGAAGCGGTATCTTCAAAAATTTCAAGCCAGTTTTCTAGACTCTCTGAACTGGTACCACTGAACGGCACAACAAAACTTTCAAAATCGGAGAATGAGGCAGATGATTTTATATAATATTCACTAGTGGCTGGTATTTGCGCGATCTGTCTATTCTCACCGGAATCACTTCCCCTCTCAGAATCTTCGTCCTCATCTTCAGTCAAATCACTTTCACTCTCAACCATAATATTATTTTGCAATACATTTAAATCATTTAGTGAACAAACTATTCGGGTGACTAACTCGAGAGTCGACCCTTCATTTGAAATTTGTAATACATTCGCGATTGTAATTAATTCGTTTAATGAAAAATTAGTTTTAACTTTTTCTACTTTTTCTTTAAATTCTTTACCTTCTGTTTGAAAAGCAAAGCCAGAAAATTTTCTTAATTTATCGCGACTTTTTCTATCAAACGCGTCCTCAAAAATTAATTTATATAGCAGCTTAATACTGCTCGTGTTATGCGATTTGAGAGCAGCAGCCATTTCAGCAATGTCAATTAACAACATGGTTAATTAATAAGGTTGGGACTCACCTAAGAAATTGAAAGACTATCCTCTATATTTATTCTTCAACACCGTAGATTTTCGGTCGTAGCTTTCACGGAAAATCCTTTAAATTCCTCACAGTAGATTTTCGTTGGTAGGTTTCACAGAAAAGTCTTTAATTTACTCTTCAAAACAGAATTTAACTTCAGCTTTTTCTTCACAAATTAGCTTCGTCTTCAGGTCAGATATAATGAAAATAATCTTCTTAGAATTAGAAAAATCTTCTCTAATATTCTTCACAAAAAAATATAAAGTACTTGACTTCAACTTCGTTTAATTCTTCTAAATAAATTTCTTCTATTCTTCGTAAAAATTATTTCTTCTCGATTAATTTCTTCTTCTATACTTCTTAAAAAAAATCCTTCTTCTAGATAAAGCACTTTTGATATCCTCAGAAAAGTATCTTCTTTATAGCTCTTCTGGATTCGTCACAAAAGTAACTTCTTCTAAAACGAATAACTTCTTCTAAAAAAAACATCTTCAAAGTATTCTCAGAAAATTCTGCCGCCATCCCGACTGACCGCCATACTTCTATTGCTGTTGTAGGCTTGTTAGTCCCAATCCGACTTCTGAATTTGTAGTACTCCCATTCTCTTACAAGGATTGGTCCGAGAAACAGCAAGTGAATTTTAACCATTTAATCAAGAAACTAACATATTTTACAGCTATGTACAGAAAATAATTATAACATCGAGAGAGCACTGCTTGGCCATTCTCTCCGAAAAACAACTAACTCAATTCAGCTCAAGTCAACTGACTGCACTGGAACACAACTTGTAACGCCTTTTATGCAAGCTCCGTTGCCAATCGGCAAAAATCTATTTCAGTTCAGTAACGATTGTAGTTCAGTTCCATATGTAAATCAGTTTAACTGTTCACCAACGGCTGTGTAGATCCCACATATACTACAAGTATTTTCGCAGGAAAATTCTAGTTTGAATTCTCTCGCGATCTATTTATGAAAACCTTGCAATATATTTTAACAATTTCTTTCAAAATTCAAAGTATGCTGTTTAGCATGATAGCAGGCGGAAAAAATTCACTTCAGCTTACCATTTTTTACCGATTATGACACAGATGTTATAGAAATTCTTTTAGCGTTGAAAAGAAGTAAAGCTGTGTTTAATGTTGCGCAAGTACTGCTAGAGCTCACTTCGTGCGCTTACTCATTTAAACCATCTACAAAATCGGAGAACATAGAAATAGAAATAAACACACTAAAAAGCATTAAAATATGATATACAAAATATATATATATATATATATATATAATTTTATATATATATATATATTAGATATTAGATATAGATACACACACACACACATATATATATATATTAGATATAGATATATACACACACATATTTATATATATATATTAGATATAGATATATATACACACACACATATATATATATATAAATATACATAAAGTAGGTCGTTTGCGTGTTTGTATGTTCGTTATGAAAAATCACACCAATTGACGAATTGAAACGAAATTTGGCACACAATCCAATCATTAAACCAATTTTAAACCTTTATAAGGCAGTGGGAAGTATGCTTCCCACCTAATTCATCATGTTATAGATGTTTATAGTAAGCTATTTTACCCTTTCTGATTGGTAGAATCTTGCAAAGACGCTGGGAAGCGTATTTACCACCACATGCATCAATATTCCTATATTAGAACATCCCCCCCCCCGAGGGGCGGGAGGGGGTACAAAAAGTCATGTTAATCTTATTTAATGCCCTATATGAATTTCTTCGCAACGAACCAACATCCGAAAAATATTTTAATATACCGATACTACAAAAAAATGTCCCTATAAAGGATTAAGGAAAATTCTTCATGAAAATGGTAGAACATCTTGTGCAGTTTTTAAGGCATAGATGGACAGGGAAAGTTAAATCCTTATTGGGCAGGATTCAAAGCAGGGCTACTAGATCGGTAAGTGGCCTCCCAGACTTAAGTTTATGAGTTCAGGCATAAACGGCTAAAAACGAGCTTCGAGCAAAGAAAGTTGGAGAGGACATGATTCAATTATTTAAATTGTTTAAAATGGGAAATGTTGGTGGGCTGCAGTTATGCACAGAACGTAGAACCAGATGTCATTGTTTTAATCTTTCAAAATCTCAGCTTAATTATGAAATTAAGAAAATTTACAACTTCAATAGCGTTGAAGGCAGTTGGAATAATTTACCGGAAGCGACTGTTACTTGCAGTGAGGTAAAACGTTTTAAAAAAGCTCTTGACTTTATGTTTATTCGGGTTTGATAAATTGACTAGGACCAACCTACCTGGTTGTCCCTTTTGTACTTGTATTTATATAAAAAAATCCACAAGATTTTTTGTTTTGATAAGTTGTTTTTTTTTATTAGAATTTTATCAAATTCATATTTGATTCAGCTCAATAATCTTAGAAACCCAACACTGATAAATCCAGTTAGCAATTTGAAGTGTTCCTTTTTTAGCCTACTTTCCCGTAAAAGTAAAAAAAAATAATAATAAAGCATGAAAGAAGGCTTAATGTATCGTAAAAATATCGTTAAAAATAAAGAAAAGTCAAAAAAAAGTGAAGTAATTAAATAAAGATTGAAAAATAAAAAATTTGAAAGTAGGTTTTGAGATGGGGAAAATGTGTGTCTGTCGGTCTGTCCCCCCCTAATAACTTTTGAACGAATGGTCCGATTCAAAAAATTCTTTTTGCATTCGAAAGATCTCGGCAAGGACATCTCATTTCCGTATTTTACTTTTTGATTTGAACAATTTTTCGTTCAATTTTGAACAGTTCAAAAAATTTAACATTAGCGCCTATGGGCGAAAATGAAGCAAATTATGTAAACTCTGGATACAAGATCCATGTTCCAATGAACAAGCTTACTGGAAGAATCTCTTGGCGTGAAATATCAATTTGAACAGTTCTTGTTCATTTTTGAACAGTTCAAAAAATTAACATAGCGCTTACGGGGAAATTTCAATCCTATATAAATCCTGACCTTACGGACCGATTTGCTTGGAACAAACTTTATCGGAAAGTTCTTATAACGTAGAACATGAACAAATAGAGAACTAACGAACCTATTTTCCTATGACATGTTTTGATCGGGAATTTTAAGAATATTTGTCAATGAATAAATGAAGGAGTTTAAGAATGAATAAATGACAGAGTGAAAGAATGAATCAATGAATAAATGAGTGAGGAAAAGAATGAATAAATGAGTGAATAAATGAAAAAATAAATAAATGGGTGAATAAATACATGAATGAGTAAATGATTGAATGAATGAATGAATGGCTGAATAAAGGAAAGAATGAATGAATATGTATTATCCGTTGAAAAAGGTATATTTGAAATAATTAAGAACTAAAGCTAAAGGAGAAAGAGATAGCTAGATTATAAATTTGAATTTGGTGTATACGGGAAAGTAGGCTCGTATAGTTCTAGACGGAGCTTCTTGTTACCCTTATAAACAAAACTCTTAACCATCTCGCTGCGTATTGTTTTTAAAATCAGAATAGGTTCAAAATGTTTTTCCAAAGCTCGTAGAACAATTAGAATACGTCTGCTATTCGTTTTAAGTAAAGTTCTGCTATTCGTTAAAGCGCATTTTGTAACAGAGAAATAATTATAGACTAGACATTTTCCTTTGACTAGATTAGAATTTAAGACTATCTAATATATTTGGAATTTTGAATACTTTCTAAATGGCACCAAGCATCCGCGTCTGACTTTTCTACTTCATCCCGCTACCCTTTTAGCACGAAGCCTTAGGGCTGTCCTCTCCCGGGCCCGGGTAAGGGAAGTTCGACGAAGCTGGGCGACCAGCGCAAACTTACTACACTTGCTGTGTGGACCTGGTTGGTCCTCCTTGATACCCCTATGCTTTAAAAGAGTATCATTGGAGGGTTGTGGTTCTATGACTAGCGTGATTTTCAAATCGTGACAAAATATTCCATATTTTATTTATAATTTCTCCAGAAAAGTCAATGATGTTATTATAACGGGCAGCGCCGGATAATTTTACTACTGTGTCTGTATCTGTACCTGAGAGCCATAGTACCTTAAGTTCAATTTTCGAGTTTTCGAGATGAAGTTAGGAAATTAACATTTTTAGTACTGTAAGACTACATCGGACCTTTCCATGCTTTTTCGCCGTGAACAGTAGAATAAAAATATCCGACGGGAGCCTTAAAAGTTCGGAGCATTCATGTAGCTAGTGGCTTTGTCGTCGGTACTCTGTATCAGGTAATTGAATGTAAAGTCGAAAGCATTCGAAATGGTCTCAGGTACGGATATATGTTCCTCAATCCATTATTGCTGGTGTGACTTGTAATTTGCACTACAGTGAAAGAATCTTAACTTTTAGCTTTTAATTTTTATAATTTTGAAAGTGAGTAAACATCACATAGTTTAATATAAACTGTCAAGTTTCTAAATATATATATCTATATATAAGAATGGTTTGTGCATGTTGCGGCTGTGACATTAATGTCACATATATTGTTTAAGTCGTTCCTTATCTTTGAAATATTTCAAAATCTTACTTGAAAACATTATGAACCCTTAGGTCTTATATGAACTTTCCAGTGCAACCATAGATGCATTAAAATTTAAACAAATAGATGAAAGCAATAATAACAAAAAGAAAACGTTTCGCCTTGAAACATTTACAAGTGCATCTTTTGAGTTAGCCATTTTTTTATGGAAATGGGCTAAATAAGACTGCGTCATTGAATGTATTTATACCTAAGCCAAGTACCGCATAACTTCCAATAAACATTAATCAAGACTTCAACTAGAAAAGTGCAGCTCAAGGACTTGCGTGCACTACCATGATCATGAATAAGTTTAATCATTTAATGTGACTCCTTTAAAAAAATGTTTGTAGATAAAGTATGAAGATTATTGAAATTTCAGCTTAAAAAAATATTTTGTTTTACATTAAAAATGAAATTATATAATAAGCTTCAATTCAATAAATATATTATCAATTTGTTATTAAAAAAGCCCGCGAATCACGTCATTCCATCAATACTTAAACTTTGTTTATAGATCCTTTAGTTTACAGAAAAAGTGAGGAGTCGTCTGTTAACACAGGAAACCATATATTAGGGTTTTCACACCTGAAAATTCTTCACGGTATTTCTCCGGACAGAAAAATCTAGGAGTGTTTCGAAAATAACTAAAAATTATGAAGAAACATATAAACATTTCAATTAAATTTTTATTCGATCCAAAATATTCAAACGTGTTCACAGGATTTTGTTGTGGAGAAGGAAATTTCTTTCTGATTGCGCGCATTTCCCGGAAAATTAGTTTTGAAGATCGAATCACAGGTGCCCATCATACTAAGAGCGATGCTCATCCCTTCCCCCCAAAAGAAGCTACGAAACCTAAAAAGAGCGATGATTCTTTTCAAAAAAAAAAACAGCTAAAACCCCCTTAAATCAACCGCCGTAAAAAATTCAATGGCACAATCTGCGCCATGATCCTCCTCCATGGGCCGCCCTAGGTAAATTGTGAAGTTTTAGTTTCATGGTAGTTCGTCATTCATATAATCTTTATTAATTCTTGACTCTCAGGGGATAGGAAACTGCCACTATTGCCTTTCCCTTCTGTATCCGCGCTTGAAATTCATATGTAGAATACTCCTGTTCTCTGACTGCAAAATTCCTTAAATCATATCTTTAAACAGTATTTTATGCATGACGATAAGCATCCTGATACAAATAAAACATGACGTGCAGAGCATAAAATTGCATATTTGTAAATCTCTCAGGTATTTAAATACCCGTGCACTTTTTAAAAAATATTTTGAAATAAAAATGCTATGCTAGAGATTTTCATACCAGTTGAATGATAGTTTTAAATTCAGTCAGCAGATGGCGACACCTACAGAATTGCTGCAAATAACTTCGAAGGAATGAATTAATTTTTAAACATCGGTTATATATTTATTACAGACGTGTTTTTCCCCGCTGACAAAATATTAGGGATTTCAACTTAATGACCCATTAAAAAGATATAAGTAGAATGCATAAATGAAGCTGCCTTTAAAAGTTCTATTTTTTACGACCTTGAAAACATATTTTGCCCACTACAATATTAATAGTTCAATCATTTTTCGAATTATCTACAATAATTTAAAAACTTTTATAAAACTTCAGAATAAGAAAATATAGTAGCAATAAAAGAATGTAAAAAAATACATGTAAATAAAAAGAACGCTCTAATTAAAAATTATAAACTAAAGTTTCGTCTTGTAAAAATTTTGCTGCTTTGTCTTTTAGACGAAGTATACTTTTATGTAAATCATTTGTAATGAGCTGTCAATGTCAATGCAATGAATGGCACTCAGTTTGTACACGAGATAGACAACATTCCATTTAAATGAAATGTAACTTGTCCATTACATGGGAAACAAATCTAGTCGTTTAAAATCTTGAAGAAATAATAGAAAATTTTTATTACAGTTTATTTGCACAAAGTTAATTTAATTTTTTATTATATACACATTTTATACAGCTATTTCCGACAAAAGCACCGCTTGCTCTTTTCCGTAAATTGGATCATGGTTGTTTATGGCACCTTAATTAAATAAATTTAAAAAAATTCAATAAAATTAACTAGTCCTTCTGTTTAGTGTCAGAAACTTAGCTGAGAGTTTATGTACAAATCCGCAGGCATATTAGTTTCAATCTAGATTTAGTAGTGCAGACGATAATACTTCATACTCAAAAAAGGCTGCATGCACAATTTTGTTATGCAAAACAAACTATAATGAGTAATTTTAGAGCAGATGTACTTTTAACTTCAACTTCGTTTTTGAAACATTGAAAAATCGATAAAAATACTTTTAGATCTCCTTTTCGTCAGAAACTAACTAACTAAAAAATGAATACTAAAAATATAAAATATAAAAGTATACTTCGTCTAAAAACATTAATAATCGTTTATGCTAAAGATAATCGTCGAATACTAAAGTTAGTGAAGAAAAAAAGAGAGAGTCAGAGTGATAAACCATTGGAAGCTTTAGAAGTTTGAAATTAGAAAGAAAGTTTCAGTTCAGAGTTTATGTTTGCAAAACATGCACACCACTTTTCTACTACATCCTAGAAGAGCTGTGGAAATCGAAAAGATTGTTCTACATCATGAAGAAATGACGTTAAAGTCTGGAAAAAAAATCCTCTTTTTTTTACAACTTAAAACCTTGACTTATACAAATACAAAAGTGACGACCAGCAACAGCTCAATGCCCAGCTAGGCTGGTCCTAGTCAATTTAGCATTCCCCAATGAAAATCAAGAGCTTTCTTAAAAGCTTTTACCCCACTGCAATTCACAGTCGCTTCCGGTAAACTATTCCAACTGCCTACAACCCTATTGAAGTAGTAATTTTTCCTGATTTCAAAATTAGCCTAAGATTTGAAAATCTTAAAACAATGACCTCTGGTTTTACTTTCAGCACATAGCTGTAGCCCATCAACATTTCCCATTTTAATGAATTTAAACAACTGAATCATGGCCCATTCTAGACTATATGTATCGAGCCTTTTAAACCTAACCTCATACTCTATGTCTGAAAGACCACTTATCAATCTAGTAGCCCTCCTTTGAACCCTTTACAATGAGGTAATATCCTTTTTTAGGTACGGAGACCAAAACTGAACATCATACTCCAAATGAGGTCTTGCCAAACTGCTGTATAATGTCAATACAACTTCCTTAGAACCAGGAACTTAGATCAAATTAAATAAATTGGACGTAGACTTAGACCAAAATAAATAAATAAATAAATGGTAAGATTTATTATTATTATCATAATTATTTAGGAAATTTTGAACATTATTATCCCGCTTATTTCTTATATTATCAGCAGTAAGAAGAAATTAACCTCGTGTGAATCTGAAAAAAAATAAAAAATCAATAAAGTCTAACAAATAAATAATTAAATGAGAAAAGTAACAATGATACAAATATACGTATATCTCGTGACGTGAGGTACTAAAGGTTATTTTTGTTTCTCCTTTTTTAAGGCTACTTTCCCGTAAAAGATTCAAAAAAAGAAAATGGAAGAAGGCTTAATGTATCGTGAAAATATCGTTAAAAGAAAAAGATAAGTAATTAAAAAAAGATTGAAAAAAAAAGAAAGTGTCAGAAAGTGCGTCTGTCTGTCCCCTACCCCCAATAACTTTTGAGGGAATTTTCCGTTTAAGAAGTTTTTTTTTTTTTGCATTCGAAAGGTCTTGGCGAGGCCATCCCATTTCCCTTTTTTACTTTTTTATTTGAACAATTTTTCTTTAATTTTGAACAGTTCAAAAATATTAACATTTGTACCTATGAGAAAATTATTTAAATATGGGCCTAAGATCCAAGTTCCTTTGAAGAAGCTTATTGGAAGAACCACAAGACGGGAAATATTTTTTGATTTGAACAATTTTTGTTTACTTTTGAACTGTTCAACAAAATGTTTTATTCGCTCCTACGGGGAAATTTGAATCCTACATAAACATTCAATTAAGTACGTTTCTATCTCATTTGAAGGCTTTCGTCACTTTTTTTTTCTTCCCTTGCACCGAAAAAAAAATATACTTCACGGATTTTCTCCGAATAGGACTTATTTAATGGCAATCAGATAAAAGAAAAAAAAAAAAAAATAGCCGAATTCCAAGTAATAAAATATCTTCAACTGTCGTTAATATTTTATAACGTCAGCCAATCTAATACATAATCGATCGACTTTTACAATCATATTAATTCTGACAGCGGAAAGAACATCAGCAATGAACTTGGAAATCCTTACATAGAATCCAATTGACCTCAGTCATTCAAATTAAGGTCTCCAAGGCAACAGTGGGCACCACTTAGACGCAGCCACTGCATTTCCTCCTACCTCGTTTGACCCAACGTTTCTACGAGTGTCCTGCTGCATACCAACGTCTTCCCAATCAATTGTTACAGACGTTCTTTCTTGAAGACTGAAACAATGTTGCCTCATGTTCAGAATAACCATTCACGGACGAACCTCCAGATTTAAGAAGACTCATAGACTCATAAGAAGTTGACTCTTAATGCAAAACTTGACATGGCTGCGAATCAATTTATTTAAACATATGCTTTATTTATTTCTCAGTAAAGATTTCAATTTAATATTGTTTTAATTAAATGTAAAAGGTAAATATATATAAATGATAAATATTGCTACTTTTCGGTTAGCCATTTTGTTAAAGCTTTCTCTAATCTAATCTCAGATTGTGATAAGGACATCTTCAGCTTGCTGGTTAGAAGTTAATAAATCCTTTATACGTTAAATTATTTCTTGTCCCAATGTCGCCTCATGTTTAGAATAATCATTTACGGACAAACGTCCAGATTTCCGAAGACTCATAGACACTTAGATTCACAAGAACATATTATTAAGAAGTTGTTTCTTAATGCAAAACTTGAAAAGGCTGCGAATAAATTTATTTAACCATATGCTTTATTTATTTCTCAGTAATGATTTCCATTTCATATTATTAAAAATTAAATTTGAAAGGAAAAAATATATAAATAAATATTGCTCTTTTTTGGATAGCCATTTTGTAAAGCTTTTTCTAATATAGTGTGATGAGGACATTTTCAGCTAGGTGTTTAGCAGCTACTAAATCCTTTATGTGTAAAATTGGTTTTGTCCCCTTTTTATGAGGGGGGGGGGCTGTTTAACAACGTAAAAGTTTTTGCTTTGAAGGGGGAGAACAACGTTTGACCTAATAGGTCAAACGTTGTAACTATTGAGACAATTACGTTACCAATCATCCTTATTAAATTCCTTTGCTAGGAGCCAGTTTCTCCTTTAATTTTATTCATAATTTATAGCCATTTTTTCGATATGCTGATACTTTTACTTGTTTTATCATTCGAAAATGAAAGCACATTTTCTCTTAATTTTTAAACCTAAACATGCCTTTAATCTTTTATATATATACAAAAAGGGTGGCCAAGACGTTATTTTTTGTTATAAAAAAATTAATGTTTTTTTTTTTTCAAAGTTAATAAAATATGACTCTTTAGTGAAAGCAAAAACACATTGTAAATATTCATCAAAATAATTTTTAGACTTAAGAAAATTTCATGCAATTTTTCAAGTTTTTAGACTTAAGTCAGAAAAAAAGAGTATTTAAATTTTACGTTATTCTTTTAAACCTGACAAGTGCAAAGTAAGAATTCCGAACTAAGAGTAAGAGGTACCAACTCAACTTATATCAATTTATTAAAAGGAATGAATTACAACAGGCCAAAACAAGACTCAGGGAAACTGAAGAAGACTTAATTTTTAAACACACGGTTTAAAAAATCCACAAAATATTATCAGCTAGAAGAAAAGAGGAAATTAAAATGAACGCACAAAGCAAGGATATTGAGCAATTGCTTACTTACTTTTCAATGACGTATTTACTTCTAATGAATCAGTGTTAGAAATGATGTGATTAAAAGTAGTAAAATATACCTCTTTTTTAAAAAAGTAATTTTTACTTAAAAACGAGTAAGTGCCGCTCTCAGTTTTAAATGCTGATACTTATTTAGTAATTATAAGGGGTTAGAAAGGGAAAGCATTAACTGCAATAAATTAAAAATTTATAGAGGAATTTTAAGTTCATGATTAATTCAGGGCTTTTTTTAACAATATTTCTTCAAAACAATAGTATTTGTATCATAGTTAATGAATTATTTACCGTGCGAGACTTTAGAACGCTTCAAGAATGTGAGTAGTCTGTTGGTCTCTTTAGAGCAGGAATACAAGGTGAATAATTCTTCGGCTTTGAGTCCGTCACATTGAAATAAGAGAACAGAATGGACGTGTGGATAATTAACGCCCCTCCGGATTGTGTTATGGAGAAATTTGGCACCCAAGTACTTTATCATCCGCAGCTGGTGCGTATGGATGCTATATAATATAACAGTTTCACTTTCGTTTGATGTCTTCCTGCCTCAGTGGTTAGAATATTAGGAAACCGTCTGGAAAGAACTCGTTCTTACCCCATCGAGGAAACTTCTGGGTTTTTTTTTCTTTTTTTAGTGGTCTTAAATATGAGATCGTAGCGGATCATTTTTGAGAGAAGGGTTACTTAAAAAATAAGAACTCGGTTTTTCAAATGTAAGTCATTTTGACTCGGAGCTACTCCGGCAACATGATGCTCTTTAAAATAAGCCACTTTATCCCAATAACAAATATTCTGAGTTGACAGTGATACAACGTTCAAAAGTTTTATTAGTGTACCTTAGAGGACACCCTTGAGTCTTCATACGTTTTACTCATTAATGAAGCTTAAAAATCAATAGAAAAACAATTGACATTTTGTTGAATATGGCCACAAAAATATGTTGCAAACGCACATTGGAAACGTGTTTTGGAATTAAGAAACGTTTTATTGTGGTATTTAAACCTTTATTGTGGCAGTGAATTCCGGCAAGTTCTTCCTATTTTCATTTTTATTTAGGTAAACCACTCCTTGATATTCTTTTCTTGTAGAGAATCTTAATTACATCCAGGTTTACGAGGAATGCTTACTAAAGCTTTCCACCCTAAACATTTCGGCTACCATTTGAATGTTTACGTTTTTTCGTCTCTATGACAACACACGTAAACATTCGCCTAAACGTGACCCTCTAATTTCCCCCATATGGTGCATGGAAAAATCTCAGTAACTAAGTTTTTTTACATATTTAATCAATTAAGTAGTAATCTTTTACGTATAATCCTTTTTATTGATAGTTCAGTTTCATTGATAGTTCAGAAGAACATCTGCTATGAATGACATGTAGAATAGTAAAAAGAATGAAGTTGTTGTATGCAGGAAAGGAGGAGGTTTATTAATAGGAGTAATATGCTTATTTAAACGTTATTTGGAATATGTTGAATCTGCATGGGTTTACTTCAAATCATTTTTAAGAAATGCAAAATTTATGCATCTGTATTTGTCTTAACTGGCCCCAGTGTAAACTTAAAAATAGAGTTAAAATACAAAAAAATACGAATTACGTAATGAACATGGAAATAAACACACTAACTTCTAAAAACGAAAAGTTGAAGAAAACATCCAAGCAATTTTTTAAAAACAAAGAAATTAAAGCAGTGAGAAATGATCCACCACATCAATTTGAACAAAAAAGGCGGTAAGAAAACATTTAAATCAAAACAAACTTTTAAAAAATGAAAAATTACTAAAAATACGGAACCGACTGACTTCATTCGCTGAATCATATAAACTTCCAAAAAAAAAATAATAATAATAAATGAAAAGGCACACTAAAATTAATCCCATTTCAGGAAGATAATTTTTGAATTATCCAAAAAGAGTAGGAAAAAATATATATATATGATACAATAAACGAAATATAATTCCCTTATGCCATTTTAAGAAAATAAGTATCATAGTTCAATATGATCCATTACTTTTACATCATATTGATAGCAGATGTTCCAACGTTTCATTACACAGTAGAATGTTCATTTTTATACGTCCAAAATATCATTTCCCAAATATCATACTTAGTCGATTATTGCTTCATTCGGTCCATTATCTAATTCGATAACATTCATTGCGAACTAGATAGGTCAAACAAATTCGAAGAAATGGTTTTATATTTTATTACAAAACACTTAAAATTAAATAACAATATATTTTCCATGACATATGATTTTAATTGTGGAATGAAAACTCGTTTTGGAGTATAGCTTTGAAAATTTTATCAATTATTTGAATGATATAATTAATAATTAATGTTTTGGAGTCAAAAACGTACTTTTCTTATGCCTCTTTTGTAGCTGTAAGATGGTAATGAAAGCACTGTTATTGAAGCAACAAAGTTATATTTTAGTGTTTAAGTTCCTAAAAAAATTATAATTAATTTTTAATATTTGTTTTTTTTTTTTAAATTGCACAACTGATGAAATGCTATACGTGTGTGCTATACTTGGTGTTTATTTGGCATTTAATAACTTGTAACATTTTAAGCTATTTTTGTTAACTATATACTTTAAGGCTATAAAAAAATTTCACCCTTTAAAGTAATAAACATTAAAGTAAGAAAATATTTTGTGCAGTTCTTAAACCTAGAAACGAAGTAATTCACTACAAACTGTGGAATAACAATGCTATTTCAAATTACAAATATTTTATGTTCTTCAAAAACTGCTCAAGGGAAGTGAATTGTCAATATTAAAGGTTTAACTAAACTATCTTGACAGATAATCTATCTACATACATGAACACTTTTGGAGGGAGGGTAGCACTGTCCTTAGTGTGATGTTTTTGAGTGAGAAAATATATCTTTCTTCAGCAGCTTTCTTGAATTAAAAAATCGTAGTTAAGGCAAAAATTTGCGCACGCATTGTTGGCAGATAAAAGCTGCCCCATAGAATGAAAATGAAAAGTAATTCTGAAAAATAAGTAGACAATCCGCTGCAATATTGTATAATTCTTTATTCTTACAAAAATTATTTTTAAAAACTGGTAAATAAACGAACGAAAAAATTCAAAACATGACCCAAATATAAAACAACAGTAATAATAATAATAATATAAAAAATAAACAATCAGAAAGGAAAAAAAAGCTATAAAAGTAAATAAATCACTAACAAAATTGAAAATATTAAAAAGTATATATATGAAAACTTTTTTAAATTACCAGACTTAATCAAAAACTAATTAAATGGTTCCTTCCAGAACAATACGAGCATACTTTCTCTTATGCAGCAAGAACAAATTATTATAATCTCTCTCTTTTTTTTCACGTAGCTTTAGTTCTTCATTCAAATATACCTTTTTTTAGCGGTTAATACATTCATTCATTTATTCAATGAGTTTTTCATTGTTTTATTCAGTACTACGCTTAAAAATCCAGCTATTAGATCACTGGATTAGTGATCTAATAGCTGGTGGACTGCACAAAGTTCCTTTATTTTTTATTAGATCAGGGTTTATATGTGATTCAAACTTCTCCGTAGGCGGCTATGTTAAATTTTATTGAAGCATTCACCAAAAAATATTTCCCGTGGAGAGCTCCTTATAAAAAGCTTGTCTGAAGGAACTTGGATCTTATGTCAGGGCTTACTTTGTTTCATACTTCAATATAAACGCTAGCATTAAGATTTTTTGAACAACTCAAATTAAACGGAAAATTGCTCAAATCAAAAAATAAAATATGGAAATGAGATGTCTTCGCTGAGATCTTTCGTACGCATAAAAAAAAAAAAAAAAAAATAGCGAGTTGGACAATTAATTCAAGAATTATTGGGGACCGACGACCGACAGACAAACATTTTCCCCATCTCAAAGCACTACGTTTAAATTTTTTATTTTTCAATCTTTATTTAATTCCTTAACTTATTCTGACTTTTTTTTTTTTTACTTTGAACGATATTTTTACGATACATTCACCCTTCTTTCATACTTTTTGTTTTTACGGGAAAGTAGACAAATAAATAAAATAAAGGAAAAAGAATAAATCGAACGATAAAAGAGGCAAAAAGTGTAGCATTAACAAAATTAGGTACATTCTACAAAGCGTTTTCTAAAAAGCATCAGACTTCCTCAACACTTGTAAACAGCACTCATGTTATAGAAATAAAATTTCACGTTAAATTAAAGCACAAATGAGCATTAAAACGCAGACATATGTTTCGGGATTGCTTGGAATCCCTTTTTCAATGTGACAGGGAGCTTCTAGATGCAAAACATCCAAATGAAGCAGACAGAACAACAAAAACAAAGCTTATATAGCCTAAGAATTAACTGTAAACCAATGAGAATAAAGGCAGTGTGAAGTGGAAGTAGAAGTAGTAGGAAAGGCACCAATAAGAGAGCAACAAACGAATGCAGTTGGAAGTACAGAAAGTAAAAAGGAATATTAATAAAAAGAAAGCAAAAAAGACAACAACGTGCATAAAAATGTGAAAATACATGAAAATTGCAAAAAAATAAAATAAAATACAAAGAATAAAATGGAAATAAAATAAGTACAGAAAATACCAAAACAAAAAGCAAAACAAAGTACACATGCAAAAGAGGGGGAGGGGTGGAGAGAGAAAAAAAAAATGACACAAAAAAGGAAAACTAACAAGAAAACCAAGAAAGAACAACAAATTAAAGGAACTTATGCCAGACCTGTGAAAAATAAGGAGTTGAGGAAGAATCATTAACCAAATTAGAACTATTCCTGTTAATATGATGAGCTTCCCAAAAGTCAAGTTCTAAAGGGGAAGAACATTTTTGAATAATTTTCCCAGAATTGAAATCAAAAGAGTGGTTGGAATTCCAACAATGTTGAGCAATGCTAGACTTATTCAGCTCTTGCTTTCGTACATAACCTTTATGCTCATTTAACCGAATTTTCAGAGCACGTTTTGTCTGTCCAATGTAAGAAAGGCCGCAACGGCAACTAATTTGGTAAATACCCCAAGTATTAAGTTGATCAACAGGATCTTTAAGAGAAGAGAAGGAAAGTTTGTTGCTAGGAGCAAAAACAACTTGAAATTGAAACCTTTTTAGGATTTTAGCAATACGAAAACTTACAGAATGAAAGAATGGTAACACAACCAAATTCTTTCTAGAAACCACATGATTCTGACCAGAAGTTTTTTTAGAAAGTTTGTTATGAATAGAATCAATTAAAGAGTGAGAAAATCCTCTATCAACAGCTACAGCTTTCAGGTAGTTGAGTTCAATCTTGAGAAGCTCAGGAGAAGAGCAAATATTAATAGCACGATGGACAAGAGCATTAAAAGCCGAATATTTTTGGTTGGGAGGATGAGACGATAGTCGTGAGGAGGTAAAGAAACAGCGAAAGGTTTTTCCAATTATCCCACGGAGTTCAGAACTCTTAATGTTGCTTATGTTGCAACGCGAGTATAATAGATAGAAAAAGAGTTTTACAGAAAAGTGAAACGAATCAAATAGTACAGCTGATTCACAATTCCCGGAAAGACGATTAACTGGTAAGCGGGAGGACTTCGTCAAAAAGCATTTATTTTCAAAAATAATTTATTGTTCCTGTAATTTTGAACGTGTAATTTTGAATGCTTTTCAAGTCATAGAGTTAGATTAAAATGTTAATGAGGAAGCAGAACGTGAAAATGAGGACCCCAACTGATAGGAAAAGGATTGCTGATTGATCACGAAGTTCATAGCTAAGGACTGTGAAAAGTAAACAAACTCCGACAAGGGAAGGGGGTTAATTAGCCTCTGCTGCTCCCAGAATGGAGTGTAAGTCACAGTTTTGAAATAACGTACGTTGAACGTTCTTGATTGGTTAGAGATTAAGATGACATCGGGATTTAAGCTTATTTGAAAATTATGTACACTTTCCTTTGACAAAAGGTTGAAACGAAGCACGCGAGTTTATAATCTGATTTCAAGGTTCTTTAAATTACGTAAGTGCTAAAAGCTTAGACGTTTTGCGGAAATTTTGCTATGAATTTTTTCCATTTTTTATCCATTTTGAAAAAAAAAAAAAAAAAAGAAGTCTACTTTACAAATTAAAACCAAAGTTGGCAACCTAAAAAGTTTTGTATAAAATCATCAGATAAAGGATTCTAAATCACCTTATTCAGTTCTCAGTCCTAAAGAAAAAAGAAGGCTCTCTTTTGTGGCAAGTGGATATGTATAATGCCTCGTTCTAAGATAAACCGACTGAAAGAAAATAAAGTCATAACGCTACATTAAGGCAACGAAAAATTAAGGTGAACATTCTACATCTCATTCCATCATTAACACTCCATCGGTCGCGCTGTATCTCACAGATACAAAGCTTTGAAATTACTTTCTTTTAAATTGAAGGAGGAATGTCACGACCTTGACCAGAGCAATATCTGCCCTTCCGGTCACTACGTCTCCTAGAATGGTGTGGGAGTAGGTGTCGGGGGATTTTTTCCCCCGCTTTTGGGGGTTCATTTGCGGTTTGTATCTGTAGGATACAGCGCGACCGATGACGTTTTCTGTTTGTTATATTAATTTTATTAATTTTTGCGTTTATTTTGCTTTGTAAATGAATAAAAAACGCTTTCTAGATTTAAATGATCAGAAAGATCTTGAAACATTCATAAAAAATTTTTTTTTGATGAAAATTAAGATTTAGATGTAGAAATTTTCGATGAAAGTGATAAGGACAAAGGAGATTTAATGGAATGTCATTCTGGTTATGGAATGTCATTCAACAAACAGACTAGGTAAACGCAATATAAGTGCCTAAAATGCAGCGAAGGTTTTTGCTTAGAACATACCGTGATGTTTTTTAAAAAAAGTGCAATTGATGAACCAAATGTATCGGAGTCGAATTATTTGTTTCATTTCCTAAAATTATTTGAATAGTTAATATTTCAATTAAGAATATTTTCACTTAATATAGTTATATATAACCACCTATTGTACGCATATATTTAATTAATTTAATTTCTTTTTGCTAGTAAGTATTTGCGTTGTAATTTAATATTTTCATTGTATTTTGTATTGAAATAAAGGAAATAAAGGAGAGATAAGGGTTCGAGTGTAAGGGAGGTGAAGCCTGGTACCAAAAACAAAAAAACATTTAAAAAAAACTTTCATAAATAAATTTAAGCATTGCTATTACGAAATGTATCTTTGAGATACAGCGCGCCCGATGGTGCAAAATTTGGAGCGCGTTCGACGGAGTGTTAATTATATTCTCCACTAGCAGTTCCCGCGACTTCGTTCGCGTGGAAATTTTGATATGTATTTGAGAACTGATGGCTTGATCAAAAGGGCGAATATTTTAAAAGGCGTACTTTTGGGTGGCAGAAGTCCTACACAAAATTAAATATAGTTGAGGCGACGATGGCTTAAAAACCGGATCATTATGGCGCTATATAACATTTTGTTTTTAAAGTGAGCGATCTAACACCCACTTTTGGGGGGTAAATATTTTGTCACCTCTGGCTGGAAAGTACAGCACTTAGACGCAATTATACACTACAGTCGTTTTCTAAGAATAACGAAAAATAACAGACTACACAAATTGTAACTAACCTAAGAACAATGTACTGTACTTAAAAAGCACACAAAAATATAACTGACCTAACGACAATCTAATTACAATAGCAAACAATTTTACAATTGTTTAAAAATAATGAAGAAGGATTAAATTCGCGTACATTAATTTAACGGAGATTGCAAATACAGCAATGCCTCATCAAAAGGCTAGAAACGTTGATTATTATTATATTTGATTTGTTTAAATGGCAACTGCATTGATTTGTTTGTTCAAACGGCAACTGTAACAATTGTTGAAACAATGCAACAATGCAAATAAAATAAAACGGTCATCATCTGGGTCAAATAAAAGTTAATTACCGTGAAAAAATAATTTCGAACTACAGAGAAAAACGCTTATAACTTCTTTTTTAGTTAATTTAGAGGCTTCCAATTTTAGCACGAGTGACAAAACTCTTTCTAGGATAGTTTTTTACGATCGTTTCAATGGTATCAAGCACGAAAGGATGCAATAATTTCTTCTGATAGAAAAGTACTATTTTATGCAATTTTCGGAGATCCACTCCTATTGGTCTAGCGTGATGATATATAGCCTATAGCCTTCCTCGATAAATGGGCTATCTAACACTGAAAGAATTTTTCAAATCGGACCAGTAGTTTTTTGAGATTAGCGCGCTCAAGCAAAAAAAACTCTTCAGCTTTATAATATTAGTATAGATTAAAAAATTAGTGTTGAAGTACAATTACAGCGCTAGGAAACACCATTTGCAGGACATCAGCTTCATTTTAAAAAAAAATATATCCTAAGCTTCCGATTTATTTTTGTATTTTTTATCTGTCTATATATGTCAAATTTATGTATGTATGTATGTTGTATATATATGTGTACGTGTACATACAAGCACATATATATATATATACACATTAGCAAGTTTCGTTTCTTTTATGAACTGAATTATTTAAAAACAGGGCGGCAGATTGTTTGTTTTATGGTGTTGATCTACATAATAAAATACATTATCAACGCATTCTAAAATATTACTGCCATAAAACACTTGACGTTTCTCTAAGCAGATTTACGGTTAGCCTATCCCCCCCCCCCCACAAAATGCCAAATATATTTCATACGCTAGTTTTACCATACTCGTGAGCATTTATTACTTTTACAATCAACGATGCATTTCGAACTTCCCTGCCAGCTGAAGCATTTCAAAAAAGAAATAAAGAAAAAAAGAAAATCGTTTGGTGCTCTAGTTGCTAACAGCACTTCCACATTATACATTTATCAGGACCATAGCTGATGGCAACACCTGGTATGTGCTTAAAGAGACGCAGAATAGGAAATAGAAGCTGGAATACTTTTATTACTACCTCTCGATGAATTCTTTCTTATCATTCGCGAACAGGTTCATGATTAAATGTACTATGAACGGATAGAATAATTTTCCATATTTGCTTCTTTACTTAATCCCAAGAGGAAGTATCCAACGCAATTTACTATTAAGATTTTGATTTTCTACACTTTAGTAAATAATATCCTTACAGAACATGAAATCTTGAATATTTTATTTCTGAAAGTATGTTTACGTATAAATGTCTGCGCTTTTCGCACTCATTTAACGAAAAAAAGTAAATATGTATTTAAACTTTTCTTTTTTTTCATCAAATGAGTAGAGCATTCTATAACATATACTCATACATTCCAACAAATCAGTGCATTAGCTTTATGTATATATTAACTATATATATATATATAAACTATATATATATATATACCTACATAGTTATTTATTATATTGGTGTTTATTACGGAAACCACGTGTAAAACAGTTGATCAGTAGGAAGATTTTTCGTTTCTTGGAGAAAATTCGCCTTGTTTGTCCCTCTTGGCTTCATTTAACAAAAATGGTCGGAGGAATTTTCCGTAAGTATCGAAGCGGGTAAGGGGTACAAGAAGAAGATCAAAGCAAGAACTTTTCATTCAGTTTTTTCCATTTGCAGACCTCTTTAAAGACCAGTCGTATTGTCTACCATTAACGTGCAACCAATTTACGCCGGGATGGTACAAATTGGCACCTAAATGTAATTTTACCTCAGTAGAAGGGTTTAAACGTCAACTCCTCTCGATTCTTTGCATTCAGATCTGTTTAGACCTTTTATTATACCATGTGCTTTTGTAAATGTATACACAAATGCTAAATAATTCTTAACAGTTTTAAATAGGATCATGGCAGAATCTTTTAAAATAAAATATAGCTATTAAAGGTGAATATTCTTTGCGTTGATCTATTTTAAAAGAAAAAATAGCAAAACTATTTTAATAAGATTTTTCTACCCTATGTAGCTACAATTGGGGTAATTTCGAACGCTTTTTGAATGTTTTTACTTTTGATCCTTCTCTACCGCTTAAATAAGTTGAGAGATAAAATTGTGAGCATTGGTAGCCAATACTATACTCTTTGTGAGCAAATGTGTGCAAAAAGTTTGACTTTAGGACTATTTGTTAGTGAATGTACTCAGTGTTTACATTTACCTCAGAGTCTCTAGAGTAAATGTTAACATAGATTTACTTTCTAGCGAGGTTGATGCAAAAAGTGACATACACAGTCTGCTAGGAAGCTTAAGAAGTTCTGGAGTGATGGTCCTCAATATGCGACCCACAGGCCGCATGTGTTCCGTTGAGTTATTTTTGAGTCCACTGAGGATCAATTAATGAGGAATATCTTGGAAAAAAGCCAAGTAATGCGCTACATTTATATAAAATGTATTCCGCAGTGGATCAGTCGGTTAAGCTCGGTCCCCACAGAACCCCGAATGTGGAACAGCACTGTCCAGGGTCAGTGCTTCAGAGGATGACCAGCTCTCGGGACTAATAGCTTTGGGACCGTGTACGCTAACGTGGGCTAGTTCACGTAAATTGAGTCGTGGCTCTAAATGTCCTCCAACTTTGAAATAATACCTCTGCTAGGTGACGATCTGTCATCTTGGAGCTGGCTCAAAATTAGGAGGCCCTCTCTGAGCCGAGTTGTACTTCCACCGTAGAACAGCTCATTAATAAACGGAACGCGCTCCATTTGTCTGCCTTAATTCCTGTACGTCCTGAGAGGGGAGCTTGGATGTCCAAGCGGCATTAGCATCAACAACACTTATGAAGGAGGGACACAAAAGTATAATTAACATCAAAATGTAATATTTATTGTCTGCCTGAAAGATTGAAAATGTGATAAACTCAAGTGTTTACAATTAGCCCAGAGTACAAAATATATGGGGTAATTGTAAACACCTAACACATATAAAAAATAACAAGAGGATAAAATTCATAACTTACTGTTTTTAACAATATTACATATTAAAAATGAAAGTGGTTAAAACTTTTTACTTAGCGTTTGCGGATGAGCTGGAGAGGAACATGTAAGATCACTAAACTTACTTAAACACCTTTTCTCGCAGTGTCATTTTCAAACAATGGTGACCGCCTCTGCAGTTCTATCGAAAATACGAAACTTTTTCAACGTCTTCCCTATGTTGCCAATTTATCATTCACCAGCAGTTACGTTTTCAAAAAAAAACCCCACAAGTGTATTTATGAAGCTTGTTTACATTTACCCCATGTTTACAATTACCTCAACTGGCACTAATTACGCAGAAAGAGAAAACACACAAGAAACATTAACCAGAAAGCACATAGCCCTTGGCACATTTTCCATTTATTATCACATGAAAATTTCTTTTAATTTACGGTCGTAATGAATCGTTTTTCACAAGAGAGGAAAAAAAAAAAAAAAAACACACACACACACTAAAAATATTTTTTTGTAAAATATTTTTAAAAACTTTCTTTTTATATTTACTTTAATTTTTCGGTGAAATTTGAATAAAAAGAACTAACGTGTATCAATATTACGCTGAGAAATTTATTGAGATTAAATTATCTTTATGCTGATTTTTACAGCTTTACTACTTCAAACCATTTCAATATTTTTAAAATGGCTTCAAACAAACATTTTTTTAATAAAAAAATGAGAAATTATTGACAAATTTCTAATAAACTAATACAGGGACATAAATCAAAACTTAATAAAATTTCGTACCTGTATGGTATCGCATTCCTGTTTTCTGTTTTTAGTCCGTTCTTTGACATATTTACTTTCTATCACAACAGATAAATTGTCAGTTTTCCTTGTACTGTACGTTGCAGAATTTTTTCACTAATTCAAGGTCATTACATTTTTTCAGATTGTTCAAAGTTCTCCCAAAGCAATTTCCTTTTCTTTTTTTTTCAAATAAAACGGCAAAATTCTAAAGTCTTTCGAACACAAAACGAAATTATTCTTTTGAAGCGTTCTTTGCTCTCCATTGAAAATATCAATTTTTTTAACAACAGATATTAGCTCTCGCAATTAGGAATTTTCAATACATACTGAAATTATTTTGCTCCTTCATTGAAAAATACATGTGAAGTTAGTCCTACACTATTACTTGTTAGTTATGCACTATTATTGTTAGTTATGCACTATTACTTGTTCAAAATAATACACTTGTAAAAACAAAAAAAACAGCTAAAGTGATTTTTACTGCAATTAAAAGGAAGAAAGACAATCGTAACAGCAATTTGTATAATTATTGCTAGTTTTCAAATTTTTTGCCGAAGAAAAATAATGATTCCAACAGTTTGTATTTTGACTTTAATGACAGTTGGAAAAAGAAATTACGGAATTTATTTTCTGACAATTTTGTTTATGGATCTTTCTTTTGAAACCAGTTAAATTCAACAGTTATGTTTCAATAACTATGCTTTTGATATGTAAAACGATACCTTTAAACAAAAAAATGAGACCGACTTTTTGATGAAGAAAGTGTATTAATATAACATAGTAAACCTCGTTTTTCTTTGCATTGTTTGCAATTTTGCTTTTGTTTTATCTCGTTTCAACTAAGCTTTGCTTATAGGAAAGAGAAAAACAGCAATTTTAACAAATTGGGAAGCAACAATGAATCTCGTAAAAATACGAGAACAAGTGCTTCAAAACTTAAGTATGTCTTAAACGACTGGATTTGAGCTTTTGGATGCGAGAATATTTTGCAATAGATAAATGTGATGATTTTTTAAATGCTGTCACTGAAGCTCAATATTTCGATAACCATCCCAAGATTTATTTAACAGCTCAAGGTTCAGCTATTTATCAATGATAGTTTAAAGAGAAAACAAAATTATACTAATAAAAATACTAAAATTCCTTGTTTTTATTTAATAATGGAATTTGGGAGAGGTTACTGCTAACCACTTAAAACATTTTAAAACGAAATTAATTACAGAAATCCTATTTTGTAAAGATTATTTTAAGTTTAATTTTTCCTAGCTTAAATGCACAACCATTTGCTTGTGCTCATGACGCTTTTGCATGAAAAGCACCGAATACTAATTTTGAAAGTTGAATCTTTGGTGTCAAAAAAATATTTTGGATTTCCGAAATATGAAAATTTGCAGTTACGTTTATGTTAGATAAACTTTGAAATTAATGCAAGAAAGTAATCTTTTCTTATAGCTAAGTATTATATAATTCTGAACAGTGTTTCATCTTTGAGACTGATTGTAATGTAGATTGAAAGCCTATTTTGAATACATTGGCATCTTTTGATAAATACATAAATCGCTTTGGTGGAATATTATAAGAAAAATACACCTTCTTTTAAAAACGTGTAACACCATTGACAAGTCATATAGTAGCACGGTTAACGCCTTAAATTAATAAAACATTCTACTTTTTTTTATCCTAACAAAATCGAATTCCGTTAAAGTTAATACTTTATAAATCACAAATTGCGTATATTTCCACTTTTTACCTCACTATTTTCTTATTTTTCTATTTCAATTATATTTATACGAACAATCTCTTTTTTTAAGTGTAATCAACTTCTGAGGAATGAATGTTTGCTTAGGTGTAATTCTCTTTAAACGTCTCCAGTAGATGCTTAATTTTCTTTAACACCTTAGAAAATGGCTTCTTTTTCTTTATTCGTTCAACAATGTATGCTTCCTTTTTCCTTTGCATATTTATAACATACTTATAACTATCACAGAATACAGATATAAACTTGTTTCCTCGACTTTTTATCTTGGAACATCAAGAATAAATGAAATACGATTGTAGAAACTTCCTAGTTTATTCATCGAATATAAATTGTTTGATTTGTATGGTAGCTATCATTTTCTTTCAAATATATATTGGAGCTGAATTAAAGACGGAGATTTCAAGTTGTTTTCCTATCACAAATATTCCTTTAAAGTATGTTGGCTTTCAAGGAGATGCAAGCAGTGTCTTCACACTTATTTCTTATAGGTAAAGTACAGTTGGGACTTAATAGCACAATTCAGACGTCGGCAGATATTATACGCTGGTGAAATATTTTATGAAAGATATTCAAAAGTGCACTAGGACAACTATACATTGCAAAATTAATGTGCAAATCCTTGAAGTTTTATGTTATTCCAAACACGCTGTAAATGTCAATGTAATTAGAAACGCAAATATAAATATCTTAAGGTACATCCATTATATATGCTTTCTCAAGAATCCATACAGAATATGGAAATAAAAATTGAAAGATCATTTAACTTAAATCGAATTTTACCACCGTCTTTTCAGTCCACAGAGGTTGCAACTCCGCAGTCATCCATCGGAATTGTTTACGGATTCTTCGGATAAGATCAGCCATTGTCACAGCGATTGTCTAAAAGCTTCACCCGCATATTGTTTTTAGCGGGGCGAAAGAAAAATGCGAGAATGAGCTTTGGTGGGGCGCCCAGCCACCTCGTCGCACCTGTACGAGGGGGAAGGAGGAAGGGGGCTTGGCAACGGACGAGTCACGCACGGCAACGCCTATTGATAGCCCTGGGACGGGACCTCTCTGTCTGGTAAGAACACTTTGGGTACTTTGTGGATTACCGGATTTTCAACTATAGGGGGAATTCGAGACCTTCGCCTAGTTTTATCTTTTGTTCATTTGCAGTTGTTGAACGATTATATTTGTTCTACAGCATTTTTGTTAAAAAAATTAAAATTTTCATTAAAATAAGTAAACTGAAAATTTGTAAAACAAAAGTGATCGATTTTATTTTAATGATTATACTTACCGCGTCTAGGTAAAAGCCCTAAAGTCCAAAGACCAATTTTGGCACATTGTCAATTTTCCAATTGTTGAGAAAACTAGTAAAATTATTTTACAAACCCTTAACTCTTAATACAGTTGACTTATTGTGTAACTTTTAAATTGTATTAATTAATCTATATCATGATATATCTAATTGTAAAAAAAAATAATAATAACTGCAGTGGTCTGTCAAACTTGTTTTTTTTTTTTTTTTGTGTGTGTGTGTGTGTGAAGTTAGTGACGTCTTCTGAACGCCTACGATGCGTGTGAGCAGGTCGTTTTCTCAACTTTTTTCAAGAATAGAACTGTAGACGACACATGCAAAAATAAGCAATGGTTACGCTTGCATTTGCTGGAATCGTATAGTTAAAATATTGTAGACATTCTTGAAATATTATTTCGATGTAGTTTTGTCAAACACATAACTACATTTGTTATTTACAATACATTAATATACATTGTATACATACAGCGGAACTGCTGCTCTTTGTACTTCGAAGGGGAAGGGAAGGAAAACGTTAAGTAAAAGTAGTAATATTAAAAATATTGGAAGTTAAAGCAGTTATTTTCAAAATTAAGAACTGCAGACGATAATTAATAAACATAATATTAAAGAAATATAAAAAACAAACAATATTTAATAAATAGAAAATATGAAATAACATAAATATAAATGAAATATATAACAGTTACCATATTTGACTTCAATTTTAGTCAATACGGGAGAACACATGATGTTACCTTGTAAAGCGTTTTATCAATACGCGCACTATTCTATTCGTTTTGTCCAAACTATGAATTAAAAAATAATTATAATCGGTTGATAACGTTAGTCTAGTGTACTAAATTTCATCTGAAAACAATTACTCAGTAGTATTTACTTATATTTTAACAAGTAATATTTTAAGAATCAAATAGAAGTGTTTGGCTAATTTATGAAAACAAAACAAAGGGAGACGGAAACAGAGAAATAAAAATTTACATTTCAAGTCGATCATCTTCGCAAAACTTGGCACATTTAAGTACTTTTATACAAAGAGATTGTCGCATGGAGCTTTTAAAATTAAAAGAATATTATAACTGTTCAAATTTTAATTTTATAATGATAAAATTGCTGTCTTCTTAAAGAAACTCCGTGTGCACCACTTTGAAGCCAGTTAAAAAACATGAAGTCTGCATAGCAGTAAGAATACATGGATTTTTTTTTAATAACGGAACAAAAGCGGAGGCACTTCTAAATTCGCGTGGTTGATCACAAAAAAAGCAGCATAGGTGCAAAAAAAAAAAGAAGTTCAGCGTAAACGAAGCATTAAATTGAAATATTTTACAGCTAATAAAATAGCGTCTACTTTTTTAAAACAGGTTTAATGATATTATACGCACATTTCATAATAAAAGTGTACCGTAGGTTAAAAAAACGCTACTGCCAGGATTGTTCTAAAGAGTAACATATTCATTTCATTCTTCGAGAACGGGGTATAATTCTTTTTCGGACGCATTTCAAAAGAAAAAAATATATGATTATTTTTCTTTTTCTTCTTACTGTAATATATTTTTGTTCGTTAGAAAATTTTATCTATTTCTCTCAAGATTCAATGTTTACTCGCGTTCGTGGTAACTTTTGTAACGTTGTTAAAATATTTTACTTCACTTAAGATAGCCGCACAAATATGCTAGTTGTTTTAACTGACGAGCAGCATATTTAGCAATTTTTTATGTTTAAAATTTAGAAATAAAAATATATAGAATATATATATCTTAATTAAAAAATGCTTGTCAATTATAAATAACTAATAATAAAGAAGAGTATAAAGAAGATGCAATAAAAAATAATTTCACGTTAAGAAAGCAAAAATAAGCATTAAAATGCAGACATATGTTTCGGGATTGCTTGGAATCTCTTTTGCAATGCGACAGGGAGCTTCTAGATGCAAAACATCCAAATGAAGCCTAGCATGACCTGCCAAATGATCTTCTTCTAGAAGCTTCCTGTCGCATTGAAAAAGGGATTCCAAGCAATCCCGAAACATATGTCTGCATTTATTGCTTATTTGTGCTTTCTTAACGTGAAATTATTTTTTATTAGTTTACTTGCACAAAGTTAAATTGTTATTATAAAGAAGATCTTTCATTCTTTGAGCGCTGAGTATCTGCTACTTAGATGGGTATTATACAGCAGACGATATAATTGGCATATAGTTTTTTTTTTTTTGCAATATTGTCTGGCAGAAATTTGAATATACATGACGAGAACATAAACATTATTTAAATTATTATTAACGGTATAATGACTTGAAACAAATGGAGAACAAGAAAGCGTAGCAAATAACTAAACTAACTCATAACTTAAACTAAAGTCGCTGACTGGGTATTTTATTAGAGTAACTGGCTCAAAGTCAAGATTTCTGAGCTTGTCATAATTCGGCTACAGTCTAGCCGAAAAAGATCGATTTTTTTTCAACATTCGTGATGAGCCCAATTTGCGTGCTTCAGTCTGTTCTTTTTCTCGTTAGGGTGTTCCCACGGTTCTCTTTTGAAGAAATGCACTGCCAGCTCGAAAGATCATCACTCGGATTAAAGGCATGAGCAGGAAAAAAAAGGGGGGAAGATGCAGGAAAAAAAGCGAAAGATATTTCAAAAGTAAATATCATAAATATTTAATTTTCCTCGGGAGGTAAAAAAGATTAAATGAAAAGTCGTTACGCTAAAATATGACACAAAAATATAACAATAATGAAGAACATGTTTGTGAATTAAATACAAAAAATATATATTTCAAAGCCATGATGGAGTGAGTATCTTCAGCACTGCAGCATATAACGAATTCTTAACAATTCTATACTCAATTACTGACAACAGCTGATTAGTAAATTCGTTGACACTTGTAAATTTTTCGTTGATGTAGAGTTTTTACCGTAACAAGGAAGCATTTTTAGTATTATTTTCATTTTATTATTGTTTTACATGAGATTTCACCTACACTTATTTTTAATTTAATTACATTATGTGATTTCATGTCTTTTTCATATTACTTCTTATAAATATATTGAGCAAAAAATTTTGTTGAATAACCAAAATAAATCTTTAGTGTAAAGTATGTATACACCAATACGACTTAAAATTAAAAAAAAGAGAAATTAACACGTATTCCCATATCTGATTACACTGAAACAAAACTTATCACACCATGATTTTTAAAAAAGAGTTCCTTCTTCAGTTAAAACATTTAGGGATCAAATTGTTACTAATAATGCTAACTTACACGATCATACTAATAATTCAAACGTAGTTCTCGATTTTATGAATTCTCAAATAACCTCAAGAGATATTTGACATATCTATATATTTCTGCAAAGTGCTAGTTAAACATTTAGGGAACACGATCACACTAATAATTCAGACGTAGTTCTCGATTTTATGAATTCTCAAAAAACTTCAGGAGATATTTGGTAGATCTATATTTGGATGCAAAATGATAGTTTAAAACACGTGAGTCAGTGGGAACACTTACGAAGAAGGAAATATTTTCTGAGCTTCGAAAACAAATTAGAGTCTCTAAATTAGAAGTGTTTATTTAAAACGATATATAACCTCTTCATTCCAAGTGTACCCATTTGAGTACATTTAAAAATAATGTTTATTAACTACTGTTTGTGAAATTTGAAAGCTTAAACACCTAATTTTTTTTGAAATTAATCAACATATAGTTTACTTCGTTTTAAACATGGAAAACATGGAAACTGGGCATTAATTATTATTGAAACTAATTATTAATTAAAATTTAAAAAAATTAGTTATTTTGTTTTGTAATCATTTTTTAAATCAGAGAAACAAAAAATTGCGTCAAAATTGTTTGTGCTTAGTTCTGGGGTCTGAAGAGGATAAATCAAGAGAATAAATATCCTGAAGATTAAAAACTTTGAAGCGCAATAAAAAAACTTTTCGAGTAATGGTATTTACTCAAATACTTCTTATTTTGTTTTCGACTGTTTGAAATTTAAGGTCATCAGTGTTAATAAAAGATTGTATAAATTTGAATTCAATTCCAACTTCAACTGTCTGTATGAGAAACAACCAAACGTTCCATCATGAAAGTTTCTAATTTATGTTCTTTTTGTTAACACAAACGTCACACTCACTTCTTTACCTGACTTCATCTTTCTGCACTGCCTCCAAAGCAACACATGACGAGATTAATATTGTAAAAGAAATATAATTTCACGTTAGTGTAAAGCACAAAGGAGCATTAAAATGCAGACATATGTTTCGGGATTGCTTGGAATACCCTTTTCAATGCGACAGGGAGCTTCTAGATGCAAAACATTCATGTTTTGCATACTAAGTTAAATTATTATTATGAGATTAATACTCTAGAGTTAACCTATACCAGGGAAGGTGAACTTTTTTCAACTGGTGTATCACTTAAATTACAGTTTATTATTTGCAGGTGTTCAGTATGACACTTGCTGTCTATCCTTTAAAAAATCATCTTTGAAGAACATCCCTTTTTGGAAAGTGGCATCTAGTCTTGGAAGTTTGTTTCTTTAATTTTCTTTATTTTTTATTTTCTTCTCTTCTTCTCTCTTCTGTTTTCCTGTAATGTTTCCAGTGAATGTGAGAGAATAATAGTAATTTAATATGCACCTGAGGGATGTGTCACTGAAATAACTGCTGAAGACCACCTTCTGGCATGGGTTCTATAAGTTCGCCTTCTCATACCTAGACTGATTCATAAAAAGTATACATTTTTCTTCATCCTTAGTCCAGTCAAAATGCTCTCTAATCTAATCCTTCTTTTTATTAGTTTTAATTTTGGCCTCGCGTAAGAGACTACCGGGAAAACATCTTCAGATCGTCGCTGCGTAAATTATTTTTCTAATTTTTCTAAAAAGAGCTTTAATTAGTTCAGTTGTAGTAATGCTTTATATTGCAGCATATAGCAACTGATTAAAGATATGTTGTATGCAACAACAGAGAGACTCAAAACATACTTATTGAAACTGAACTTTACTAGTTCCCAACTCGTTCAAACATTAAGCTGTCCATCACTCTGTGACAAGCCCATTTTTATTCAACAGATGGACTTCCGAGTAAAAGAATCAAACAACTGCGTTCTACTTGACGTACCAAGCATATTTTTAAACCGAAAACTTTGAGAATTTTTGAAAATATATGGAATTGATAAACATTTTGAAAAAAACTTATGCTTTTGTTTAAGGACATTTTTTTTCTTAAGATTTACTTGTATTTTCAAAATATTTATTTCCCCTTTTTACACGAAACGTTATTTATTAATTATATTATTTTTTACAAAAACTCATTTCAAAACATTTGAGATAACCGTAAGGGGTCACGCTTCGAAGGAGGGGGAGGGGCGCCGAGAAATTGGGACAATTTGTGACAAAGAGAGGAGTAACAAGAAGTGGGACATCATGCATTTTAGTTTCGATAAAAAGATTTAAAATCAACAAATTAAATTTATTTAAAAGTTTTTTTTTCACAATTACTTGGGGTTTTCCCCTACTTTCAATCTGTTAAATAGAAAGTACGGGAAAACCCCAGGTAGTATATATGCTACTTTATGAGAATAAGGTGTAGCAAATAACAACGCACCATACGCGCTGACATCACTTTTCAAATAGAAAGTAGGGGAAAATCCCAGGTAGCATATATGCTACTTTATGCGAATAAGGGTTAATATTCTTTACTATTATATACTAATTATCTTTTCTGCTGTAAACTAAAATCTCATTTTATACAAATAAAGTACACAACACGTAATCATTGTTATTGTTATGCCCCTCAAATGTCATTAAAAGTTAAAAAATAAAATTAGAAATGCGACCCACAACGTAGTGCTTTCTTTCTGAACTGCACCACAGCAAGTAGATATGTAATATGGCGTGACATGTGACAAAGGGGGGTAGGGGGTCTTTGAAGTACTAACTTTTGTGACAAAAGGGGGAGGGGGTTAAATATATTGAAAAAAAAAAGCGTGACATCATTTATGAACGGTCCCTTAGTGTATTAAGAAAAAAAAATGTAAATTTACAACATTTTATGTGGAAAATAATGTACTAATTAGATAAGATGGTCTTTGCCTAAATTGCAATATCCAATTTTGTATCATTTTACTCGTCACTATAGCAATTAATATCACTAATAAAGTCTCGGAGAAGATTGATAAATAGTCTTTTTTTGGGAGGGAGTAAGACAAAAGTGAGTGATTATTTCCTGACACCGAGCAATGAAATGATACTTCAAGAACACCTTGATAATAGACAAACCTAATAGTCTTTCAGCAGTTTTTTCGGCTGCTACGGTAATTATTTCTCTGTTTTGTGTTACATGCAAATATAATAAATTTGCGCCAGAGCCTTGACCCAGATTGTGTATTTTCGGAGAACGATAATTTTCCGTCTCTATGGTTACTAATCGTGTATTCCGAAATGCAGCCAAATAAGTCTAGTTATTCAAATTACTAGTAGGTTCGATGGTAAAATCTTGCGATAGAAATGAAAATTAGTTCAAATTTCATGACGTAAATGTTGTAACGATGTTCGTAACATCTCCAAATTATTTTGAATATATTTTCTTTTTAATTTCCTTTCGCTAGGTAGGTACAATATGTTTTTAACGTTAATGTCCAGATGTTTTTAAGGGTTGGTGTTATAAATTACCCTGATGTACACGTCGATGAATTATTTATAAATAACTTGTGCTACACTTAAGATACTCATGAATGTTTGTAATTAAAATGAAAATGTTACGCAGAACAAAATATACAAAGGTGTTGATGGCATTCGAAAGAACACGTCGCATATGTTGATAGAACAGAACTGTCCTGAACGTTTTAAAGATATACATAAATAAAGAAATGAAGTAAAAAAATAATATTAATGTACAAAATATAATCAGATTTAAAGAAACATTTGAAAAGTGAAGGGGGAAAAAGTAAAAATCAAACCGGGATAACCGTCAAACCGTCTTGCCGGGATATCAAATTTGAAGAGCATGATATTCAATTGAAAATTGTGTATTTTTTATGCCAATTCCCTCTAGGGGCTTACGGTCATTACCATACCTTAAATGTATTTTAAATACTCCTGCTCTTTTGCCTAAAAATGCTTTCAATAAATTTTAAAAAGCTAAGGAATGACCACAACCTAAGTTGTTCCGCCCTGTGCTCAAGCACAGAATGTCACATTCGTAAATAAGCCCCTGCATACAGCGTATACTTTGTGGTTTTAATTTTAAAAAATAGCGTATACCCTCTGCTTAAGACATTTCACAGAAAATTCAAAATATGTGCCGTTCAACTTGAAACCTCTCATAGAAACGGTTTTAACTTCGCCATGCACTGAGTGTGAACGTGGATTTAGTTTGAAGAACACTATCATCACTTATATATGAGCTCTTTATTTATTTAAAATGCATCCGTTTTCATCCTTTTTAATGCTAACGGACCATCAATTGATCAATTTCAACAAAAAAAGAATGAAAGAAAAAGAAAAAGTGTGATCTTGTTTGATAAAAACACTACCCAGCAACTAAGACGCTATCAAAAAGAAAAAAAAAAAGAAAAAAAATCCTGTGCGACGATCTGTGCATCGTTCTTCTTATGGGGTTTATTTTCAGGAAAGTTAAAAATTGATTAATACCAACTGTTTTATATCTTAATATAAAATTAATTGTCCCTTTCCCTCTAAATTTTATTTATTTACCTTATCCTTTTCATTTTAAATTTATGTACAGTTCACCGTCTGCTTCTTTTTTACTTCAACAAAACTTCTTAAAAATATGACATGTCCTGTTCCCCGAACGTTTCAAACGAAAGAATTTTAATTATAGTTTGTGCTTCATATTCGAGTAAAAGTTGCAGGATGAATGCCTAGAATACAAAAACTTTACCACCAATTTTTTTTTCAAGTGTAATATTAGCGCTTAGCTTTCTTATTTCTTAGAGTCGAACTATGTTACTTTGCCACAAAGGGTTTCTTTGCTTTTTTTTTCTTTTCCCCCCATTTTACACCGATATATTTTTAAATTAGTAACAGTCGGTTGTTTTATTTGAATTGAAAGGCAATTTTCACAGGAAAAAAACTATTTCAATAAAACATTAAAAACTTTTACAACTTTGAAGTTAGGAAACCTTGTTAGTGCAAAGCAAAAAAAAAAGGCTACATTATCACGGATTGGATTTAAAAAAAAATGTTATCGTTGCACAGAAAATTGCTTGATCTTTAATTTTAGGAACACCCCCATTTAATAAGAAAACTGTTTTCGATTTTTAAAAAATCGGGAAGTATTAATGCTTGATATAACTTTGTTTTTTTATGTATACATTTTAATTTATTTACTTAGTTACTTTCGTATTTGTTGTAACAATGTTTCGTACAAAAGAAAGAAAAATGTCTTTTGTTCTACAAACATATTTTTAAAGGCGCAAACGCGATTACAATTTCTTTTTCCAACCATCTCAACACCCCCTTTATACCCTTTAAGGCAAAGAGTACTTTTATCACAAATTTAATAGAACTTGCACAACTTTGTGTGTTTGAATAATAATCCGCTTAAGCTGCTTTAACTTTAGAAGCAACCTTTAGCTTACCTATATCGAAGCTTTTTAACTTTTGAATTATATTACGCCACGACAGAACCTTAATGATTTTAATACATTGAAACACGATATCCGATGTAATTAAAGTCTATGTTTGTCTTGGATAAACATTACGAAGATTAATTTCAACCTGCTCATTTTAAACTTTATTGACAGAGAGTCAATAAAGTTTGCTACAGATTTAGTCACATAAATGGAGCCTATTTTAGGGCTTATTTTTAATAATATATACGGTTTTGCATAAACTATCACGGAAATCTAATGTCCAAAATGGTTCATGGTTTATTCTTGTAATGAGAATTAATAATATTTAACTTTATAATGTTTGAATGTTGACAGCTGTTTTGACAACAGGACGAGTTTTAAAGCAATTTTAAGTACACTTGAAAGAGACATATACGACTCAAAAAATAAAAATAAATAAAATACTACACCTAATAATAATTTAGCTAAAATATTTGGAAAAACCAAATTTGAAAAGTATTAAAATTTCTGTTTATTTATATTTTTATATTGGATCTAATTTATTCCAAAAGTAAAAATCTTTAATGCATAAAACATATAGTTACTTATTAAAGCTTCGTTTCCCCCGATTTTTATTTTTTTCAATATGATAAATATAAAATTATATATGTATTGAATTTTTGCATTATGAAAAACTAGTTCCTCCTTTGCTATAGCACGAAGCAGTCCAATTACACCGGCGAAAATCTTCATTATCGCACGTTTCTTAATATAACCATTATTCAGTATTCTACACTAATCTCACACCATTGAATGTCACGTATTCTCCCGAAAATTTAGCTTAATGTAGAAAAAAACTAACATTTATTAACAAGTAAGATGCTAATCATTTTGAATAGGAAATTAATGCCAGTGTAAAGTAATTTTATAGGTGGGATAAAATCCACACTAGGACAATTCTTTTTACTGCTTTTGAAAACGGCCTCCATTTCAAAGGAATAAAATTACTTATAAAGGGCACATTTTTTACGTTTTATATCACAATGAAAAGTTTTAAAACTTCACTCCTTTCTTATTATTGCCATATCTTATCAAGTCCTCTAAGAAATAACTTGTTCATATACTTCCCTGCTATTTTAGTTTGTTTTAAATTTTTAATCCTTTAATTTTTAAAATTATAATGTGTATAGATATTTTTTAATGCAAAAAACTTTAAAACAAAGAAAGTTTCCATCGCACTTGCATGTCACGTAGTTGTGTCAGCCGAATTTTTTTCTTCTCTACCAGGCGCTGGGGTGCAGTTTAAGTTACAATGAGAAGCACACATCGTTCTTTACATTTCTTCCTTTTTGTGTGTTTCGTTTTGTTAAATTATGATTGTCGAAAGACTCGGTATTTTTATAATTTATGGTGAAGTGAAGAGCATAAAAGAGTAAGGAATTGTATAAGAAACTGCTTTTTTTTTCAAACACACAGAAAACTAACGTCAAAAAAATCGGTTAAATTTAAAACATTACCAACCTTCGCTTTGCGAGAAAAATTACATATTTAACAACGCAATATTTCATTTTATTTAATAAAATTAATGTAACTAGGGACCCTTCATAAATGATGTCACGCTTTTTTTCAATATATTTGACCCCCTTCCCCCATTTGTCACAAAGTGTCACACATACCCTGCGGTGGCGGGAGTAGAATAGCGCCGACGTAGCTATGCGTGTCGTAAGACTAACTAAAATAGCAGTATCCGATCCGGGTGACGTAAGGCTTGCTTTGTAGCATGACTATGGCCCCGGGTCGGTAAAGCAGGTCGGCAAAGCTCTGCCAGCCCAGCCCCTATGGCTGGTGCTGGTTGTCAGTTTGTCAGAGAGTTTGTGGGAAGACAAGGAGGATAGCGCCGCAGTCGTGCCCCCTCATACTGGGGGGTAATCCGTGAAGGCCCAGATGCTATATACGGTACGGCTGTGGTTAGCGTTTCGTACCCCTCTCCCCCTGTGTCACATGTCGCGCTATATTACATCAGCATAAAATAGGTTTATGTTGCTGATTTTAAATGTTTTTATAGAAAACAAAATGAACGACGTCACACTTCTTGTTACCCCCTCCTCTCCCCTTGTCAGAAACTGTCACACTTTCTTGAGCCCTCCTCCCCCTTTGAAGCGTGACATCATTTATGAATGACCCCCTATTTTGTAAATACTATTAAAGAGAAAAAATATTTTTTTGAAAATAATTTTAGAAATACTTTTTAAATGTTAAAAAAATACTTCTTTGAAATTGTTTTAAAATATAATGCTCTAAATTTTTCTTAAAAATACGTTTTTTTTCTTGAATGATAAACCATTATTTTACTTCAACTATAAATGAAATGGAGAAGTACTAAATTCTGTGCAAAAATAAGTGCAAAAATAAAATATCTTTTAAAATTCATTACATTATATCTTAACCTTTAAATATTTTCTTCTAAAAGACTCACGTTGTGCCGCTACTTTCGATACATTTTAAGTAATCCTAAAGTCATTGTGTGGTTTTCCTCTCATGTGCAGTCAAAGAAGAACAAGGCAAAAAGTTTGAAGATATAATTAATATAATAAAAATAATAGCAATGCGTAAAAAAGTTAAAGAATACTAATTATGCATACTAATTGCAATTGTTAGTTAATTAAAAAGTATGCATGGTAGTTCAACAATATTAGAAACTGAATGTTAAGAATATCTTCCAATAATGGATCACGTTTGTACATTCTTTTACAAATTTTAGTAACTTTATCATACACTGGTATGATAAGGTTACTAAAAAATTTGCAACAATAAAAATTTGTTTTTACTACAAATTTGTTTTTTTGTTATTTAACTAAATAAATCATACGTGAATTTGTCTATTCTCCGAGTATAACGTCATGCATTTGAATTTCGTAATATCTGAGATTTTTGACAATATTGAAAAAAAAAAAAAAAAAAAACCGTCAACAATTGGCAAGACCATCGATAAGCATTATCTCATTGCACATGGTATAGAAATCCATCTCATTAAAACTGAAACGTCGATTATATTTTTTAATATGACAAAATTATTTTTTAAATACATATTTAGTTTGAAAAATTCATATACTTACAATCCATGAAGTCTTTTTCGATGTCCTCCACTGTAAGAAGAGAATTGATATTATTTTAAATGAGTGTGTTTATACCTCTTTTGCCAATCCATGTAATTAAATGTGCAATTTTTTGATGAAGAGACATTATCGCAATGTAACATTCAAATCTTCAACTTTTAGAAATTGAAAAAGCATGTCTTTTTTTTTTTTTTACTAGTCAACGTCAATCCATAAAATTATTCCATTACAATGAATGTTACTAAATTGAGATTATTGTAAGCATGAAACGAGGGTCTACAAAATAATGCTGTATTGTATTTTCATTGTAAAATGACAAGTTTTGTAAGTTGAACCGCTTATACGAGGGGAAAACAACGAAATTTACAACCTGGTTTTGACACGCAAGTTGATGAGATTAACCAGCGAAAATTACTTGGAGAGAAACATGTGCAAACTACAACCGATTTCTCTAAATTACATTTTGTTGTCTAATTCTTCTAAACACAGAGTACAGTATTTATAAAAAAGAACAAATTTAAGTCGAAATATTGCAAAGTGAGGCAAAATTTAAGTTGGACTTACAAAATAAAGTTCACCTAGAACAGTTACTCGAAAGTCAGATGCAAACATCCATGCTTTATCCCCCTCATAAATTAAAATCTCTTCATTCTTACGTAACGTTAGCTAAAAGCATTTGAATATCATTGATAGAAAAAAAATACATCGTGCATTTTGTAAAATACGCCATAACTTGCTTACAATTTTCCTAGGGGTGTGGTAGCCTTATGGTTAGGATGTTAGGATTATGGTTAGGACTTTCAATCGGAGGACTTGGGTGTTCGATAACCGACCCGATGAAGACCCACCATGTACACTTGGGGATACGTGCATGTACAATCCGTACACACCTGAAGTCCCGAGGCAGTTCAGAGGGTACAGGAGGGTATAGAAATTCCCTTCCCTTCCCTCTTCAAATTTTGCCAAAAAGGAAGGTATTTATGGTGGCGCCATCTGGTGTCATCCAAATACATAATTAACAAGTCGTACTTCCACCGTTGTGGTGCTCAACTATAAAGCGGAAGGCGCCGTGCCCTTACTGCCTTAATTCCTGGTCGCTTCTGCGATGGGGAGCTTGGATACCCAAGTGGCAAAAGAAACAACAACAATTGTTTTTACATTTTGGTTCAGCACTGAATTTAGTAGTCGTTGTTATCCAAAACGCTAATACGTTCTGCGCATTTACGTGAAGTGACATACGCATGGAAACACATATCGGGGAAAATTTGTAGTGTCTGATTTCCAGACTATAACTGGAACGAGTGTTCGAGAGTATTTTGTCGTTCGGAACGCGCGAATGGCGCGAGTTGCTGTTAACTTGTGGAGTGCATCTCTGCTTTGTATTTAAGTTGTAAACATGCATTAAACAGTCTTATAGTTTAAATGCCTTCTTATGTTGTGTCTACAAGTTACTGAACCCACACTAACACTCGTAAAGTGACATACGCATCGAAACACGTATGGGTGAAAATTCAAGTAATAACAAAACGCATATCGCATACATAACTATGTTTAAATGACCTCTCACTTAGCATCGCGAGCATTTTTCTACTAAAATCGATCGAAATGTCAATAAATAACTTTCGCAGCAGAAAATAACTACGTCTCTGAAAGCAAAAGTGAAGACCGAGAATGAGTTTGTTGGAGAATGATGGATTGTGGAATTGCTGACTATTTCTTTTCTTTTATTTTCCATCCCCCTCCCCCAACACATGTTTTGGTATAAATGGCGTTTCAGAAACAGATAAACTTAGGAAAACTACGGAGATAAAACATATACAAGAAAATACAAATTAGGATAAACATAATCCAGTAACAAACGTTCTCCGACTTATATCTGAATGTTGAAAGCTTTAGAATATTTTCGGAATTATTTTGAGTTTATTTCAGTGGTGAGGCAGGGGTTTACATTGTGCATGGGCATGAAAATACTTTTCAAATGCATTAGTTTAAACCAAAATCAAAAGCCTATTATATTCTTTGTTTTGAAATAAGATGAAACGTAATCAGACACATACTTTTCTTCTTTCTTCTAAAATTATGTTATGCGTATTTTTCCTCTAAAATTAATGAACAAAAACTGTTTATTTGTATTATGAAATTCCTATTTTCTTTTCTTCTTTTTTTTTTTTTTGGGAATTCATTGGTTAACATCACTTATATTAATTCTTGAGGTTCCTTTCGGGATTTATATTTATGCGCCTTTATCGTAAAACCATTTTTCTTCGACCTTTGTGTATAATTGAAAAGGTATTTGAAATGCTTCTGCGAAATAATTCACGCATAATACGGAAATGATTAATACCGTTTGTTTTTTCATTTAACCAAGTTGTTACTTTTTAAACATAGTGATTAGAAAGGACAATTCTATGAAGAAAATGTCTATGGATTATCTGTTATGAATTACTATCTGCTATTAAAGTGCATTTTAAACAAAAACTATTTCTAAAGTGCTATTTAGACCATTTCTATGAAGTAAAGCAAAAGGCTAAGACTGTAAAGAAAGGTCAAACCGAACTCGAACTATCGCCGTGTTTTCTACCACAGATAAACACTAGATGGCAGCACTTCAATTTGCCGTTAGGTATTAAAAAGTATAATGCCAAGAGCATCTGGATCACAACTTATTCAAACAACGCAGGAACTAGGAATTCTGATTAACATTAAAAAAAGAACTGACTACGATTTAAATACTTTTCAAAACAAGAACTGATTTTAAATTACATATTAGTAATTATATTTCTAGATAAACCCTCTATCACTCAAACTTCGATTTATGCGATTTGTTGGATTCGAGATACTAATTAGAAAAAAAAAAAAAAAACAACAACAACAACAACACGCATTTTAGGAATTTTAAAACATTATTATTATTTTAGATCCTCTTTCTCTCATAAATTTGGGTTTATCTGATTTTTTTGAGTCGAGATAATAAGAAATAAATAAATAAATAAAATACACGGATTTTAAAATTTTATTTATAAGGAAAATTACAAAAAAAAGACATCGAACGGTATGTTTTCTTCAGTCTACACTACGATATAGAAGTATAAGATCTTCCTATGCTAGTAAAAGAAAGAAATCGTAACGATCGAAGGTTAAAGATTTTTCCTTAAATTAATAGTAATGTTGCTTTGTTTTCACTATTTGGTTAATCTAATAATTAAGAGGTTAGACGAAAAAAACTTTGCTTTGAGTTGGAAAATTTATATCAGTTCATCCAAACCATCAAGTCAAGCATTTTGAATTGAAAATAAAAAGTATAAATAAAGTGATGATTAGGAAAAGGACTTAGAGGTTAAAAATGATAATGAAATAGCTTCTGTTAAAAGAAATCGATTACGAAACTCTACTTCTGCAAGCACTGAAGAAGAAACTTGATTTCCATATTTATACGTAACAGTTTAGTCCTTAAAGAGTCACATAACTGAAACATAACTTCAAAAAAGTAAACAACGATACTCAGATTTTTAACGATGTTACGGCAAAACTGAGCGTATGTAAGAAGATGGTTTTTAAAAGATTACGATAAATATTTAACAATAATAGAATTATTAACATGATTTTAACATTAAAAGGGTTGACATTAAAACCTGGACCTTTCACAGGAATATTAAAAAAAATTATTTCTGAACCGTGATTAAAAAAAACTACATTTTAGATGAAAATGATTTTTTAAAAAAAGGTACTTAAAAGAAGGTTTTGAAAAAATTTAATTTTTTAAAGATAACGATTAAGAGACGAGAATTTTTAAAGAGGGTGACGATGAAAAGTAGTTTCTAAAAGAAGCCTATTAGAAAATTCTGTTTTTAAAACAGACAAAAAACATAGTTTCAAGAAGAAGCGATTAAACTGTTTAGCTCCTTCAGAGGCAATAGCATTTACTTTTTAAATGACATAACTGTTTTTAAAAGATATAGCTGCAAAGGAACTTAGATCTTAAAAAATGTAGGAACTTAGTTTCTGAAAGAATGTTACGATATTCATAAAACCTGGAAGAGAAACTTCTGAAAGAAATAATGAAGATACTCAACTCTTAAAATTGGACGAAAGTAAATGTAAGTTTTTAAAATAAACAATGTTGGTACATTATTACAAAACGAAGGCAAAGAAGCTAAGTTCAGTATGATGAAATCTGTTAAGTTCTTTGACAAACTACTTAGAACGAATGATAGATTTCACTCTAGAAAAATATAATTAGTAGAAAATTTCTAAAGTACACTTAAGCACCTTAATTTTACTCGCAAAAGCTTTAGCTACTAAATAATATTTTCATATTTTAACGACATAATCTTCTGTATTTTTAAATTCACCATGTGTTATATTTTACTATCAGACGATAAATTTATGAAATGTGTTTGAAGGGTTTTCTTTTATTCTTATGATTTAATTTTTTAAACCTGATTTAATTAAAAGACGGTTTTCTACTTAAATCGAAATAAAACTTCCAAAAATCTGACTACGCAGCTGTTAAAACGTTTACTTTAAACATTATTTTCTCTCCTGTGCAAAAAGCATGAAAGAATGAAAAAAAAAAAAAAAACATTCTTGGGCTTTCCTTACATTGATGACATAAAAGTTTGAAAATATTGAAAAAAGGGGAGGGATTTTCTTTCTAGCGATTTTTAAAGATAAGTCTATCATCACAGTGACATCGTTCTTATCGTTACATTTTAACTCCACCCTCATTAATTTTCAATTTCCGCCAAATAACCTTTTCCCCGTACATCATAAAATTTTAAATGTAACTTTTTCCCCTTTATCTTGCAAAGTCATTTGAATTTTTTGTAATATTCATTCTCGTCCATTTTTTTAGATATTCAGACATTATGATAGATGTACGCGAACAATAGATGTGTGTAAAATATATTTTAAAAAACACTACATTTAAATTCACATTCTTACGGGAAATGTTTTGCAAAATTGAATGTAGTTTTCTTTCAATATAACTTCATTTTTTGAACAAAAGAATTAATCACTTTTTAAGCAAGTAATAATGCATTTAAAAAGGATATCTTTTTTTTTTCTTTCAGGATATTGACCAAGTAAAAATATGTCAAGTAAAAATATGTCATTTCAAATCATTGTTCCAAAAGTTGATCAAATCCTAACTTATTATTTATTAAAAATAGATGTGTTTTGTTAAATTTATTTGAAATAATCATGTTGCACTTTTTTTTTTCAATATAATTATCTCAACTAAAGTTGAAATTATTCTACCTTTAATTGCGTGTTAGAAAAAATACAGAAGGTTCCCCAAAATGTTACTGGAATTAATTATTCCTTAAAAAACTAAAATCACTTATAAAATTGATATCTATAATACACCTATTATATCTAAGTATTTTTTACTGCTACACATTCCTGCTACGGACTATTAAAGTATTTTTTTGGTTAAAATAAATCGTCTTAAAAACAGGCCAGGCGGAAAAGCAAAGAAGAAAACTTTAGTAATGAAAGATTATCGTGGAAGACACAAAGCTCGCAAAAAAAGCTAAATTTTAATGATGCTAATAATAAAATTTAAAACAAATTATCCCTACATTAAAGGTAAAATAAAGCAAAATAATATAAAATATTGACTTGAAAGTAGATCATTCCAAGTGCAACTGACGGTTAATTTACACAAGCAATAGAGTTTCTTTCATAAATGACCAGCGAAATTTCTATATGGTCAAAATGGGTATATTATGAATAGAAGTGAATTCATCTAACAGAATATTATTAAATGTGTAAATCCATCGACACTTTTTATTATAAGAATGATTTATTAATTCATTTTAATTATTATTATTATCATTATTGGGCAGGCAATGAACAGAGTCAATCCGAGACACAAATAACAAGTGGGAAAATCCGAATCGAACACCAAATAGAACTCGATGAGAAGACAATTTTTCTTTTGACAGTACGCCTCAGGGAAATCGTGCGACCCCCCCCCCCCCCAAAAAAAAAGAGCGCAACTCAGCTAACCCCAACAAAGGAAACGATTTTTTGTAAGCATTTAAATTTAGCTAGAATAAATAGCCTTTACTTCTTTATCTCGTTGGAAAATAAGTCTCATTTCTTATTTGACCAGGGCAGATATTAACAGGCGTAACAATTAATTTTGAATACGTAACTATATTATATCGCATGAAAGAACAGAAAATACATGTATTTTTCCAAAGTTTTCTCCACACACAATAAATTGAGCATTTCGGAATTTAAACCTTCGTTTAGGTAACTAAATAAAATTTACGTGAATAAAACATTTAAAAACTAAACTTAAATTGTTTTGCATACTTGGAAACATTTGATTAATCTAAATGTATTATGTAACACAAGTATTTGTTACATACCCAACTATTTTTATAGATAATTGCAGTAACATTTAATAAAAACACTAATTGAGCTGTCTTGAGGTGGACCAGTCGGTAGAAGCTCGGTTCCCGCAGAACACCGAAAGTGAAGCAACATTGACTGAGGTCAGTATTTGGGAGGGTGACAACCTCTCGCGGCTGGTTGCTGCAGTCCGTGTACGCTAAAGGGAGCTGGTGCAGGCTAAATAGGTCGTGGCTCAAGTGGCCTCCAAGTGAAAAGATACGTCTGGGTGTGCCAATCCCAGGTGACGGTCTCTCATCTGGGAGCTGGTCCAAAAAATTAAGAAACCTTTCAAAGGGGTGGAAATCGGGCCTAAAAGGGCACCCGTTAGACTCAGGAGCAGCGTACCCATTCCTCCTCGCCACGCGCGAGGACACCCCGACGACGACAACAACAGCAACTAATTGAGCTTCTTGCTTCCACAATTCAGGTGAGAAGCCTTGGCCAGACTTCAATGCATTTATTTCCTCAGAATCGATTTCAGCGAAAATTCATTACAATAAGGAGAACGGGATCAGAATCTAGATTGAGTAATTAGTCCCGAGGAAAGATGGCCTATCCTCTTATAGAAGAAATGAAGAATCTAGGTTAATAATCGATAAAATCCTTTTGCTCTGCTCTTGATTTTCTCTGAGAACTGAGAAGGTAGGTTTGTCAAATATGCTATGAGGTGACAAAACTTAAATTATATTGCAATTACGATACAGATTTCATAACTCAACTTAAATAAATAATGAGTAATTTGAAATGTCACAGTGTTTTGCGAATTTCTATCGTTAAATTTTTTACAATAATGGTTTAGTTTTATTACTAAAAATAATATTTTCACATCTAAACTATTCTGATTTATTGGAATATATTTAGGTCCTTTAATATTAAAGGGAGCTGTCAGGGTGGCGCATTGGACTCGTACGCCCAAGTTCACAGGTAGACCTGGCCCGAATCGGTGGATTTTCAAGATGCAGAAAATTGACAGTGCCCTTTTCGTATGATTATGCGGCATGTTAAAGATCCCTTGAGCACCTGTTTGGCTTGGATTTTCGGCTAAATTAAATCCTAGTTCATTTTCTCATTATTTAGAGCTCGGGTTCCACCATTTAGGGGGAAACTGAACGTCAGAAATTTTTCAAGTGGTAAGGGCATCCGCGCATTGTGGTGCTACTTGAAAGAACGGGGGCCGGTTTCCGGGGAATGCACTAGGGGTGCACTAGTGACCATACGTAGCTCCATTAGAAAGAAAGAAAAGAAAATATTAAAGGGAATATATCCATTCCATTAACAGCAATGAACATTATTAGGACAAAACCTCGTAGGATCCTACAAAACCATATTCAAACGTTTCGAAAATTATAGAAGTCAAATGCACGTGAGTTTGCAGTCGTACCATTAAGAAATAACTCAGTCACTTGAAGAACTAGATCCTTATTCACGGTTTATTGAAAGAGCTATTTATATTCATATCTATTACTCATTACCGCTTGCATTTACTCATTTAATAAAAGAAACAGTATTACATATATATATAACTGATTGGCAACAATAGCATCACACCTCAAAAATTCAAAAAACGCAATTATTGGTGATTGAAAATGTGAATTTAATGTTCTTCCTCGCTGCAATACTGACCAGAGATGCTCAACTTAAAAGCTGCAAATGCGGGACAGCATGTGTCCATCGACGGAAGGGGGGGGGGGGAGAGGGCATCGTCCAGATACTGGATATCCGATATCAGATGCTGGATATCCCGTATCCAACCGCTCTTTAAATATCAGGAATCCAATAGCACGAAAGATGCGGTTTTCCTGAATTTTAATTTTGATTTTTAAAATTTAACTAACGAGCTCCTGTAGTGTCCTGTGTAAATTAAGTTCTAGTTTCTATATATATAGTTGAAAGATTTTCTTGCACAATACTGTTAAACAAATTTTTATATTTTAGAAAGGAAACAAAGAGAAAATGTAACGATCTTTGGTTTGATTTATAAAATATACCATTCTATATAAGCACAACATTATTTGTGTTGCTTAAAAGATTTATAGTATATTTTACATACCGGAAACACAATATTGATAGGTAATTAATTAGTTATAGATTTTTCTAGAAGCAGAAATATTTCTGCTTTTAACTTTGAAAGGTGTGTTTCGGAATTACGAGGAAAACCTTTTCTAATGTAATGTTTTTCCAATTTGATGTATAATGACCTTGATTATATTTTTTTTAATCAATTTTTTCACAAAGTGTTTTTTATGTGGTTTTTCTTTTGACTTTGATTTTACTGAAAATATATTTTCTTTCAGCTTTTGTCTCAGGTGGGCATCAATCATCTGTACTCATGTGCAGATCGGTAGAAGAGAAAGAACATATCATTTCGAACGGCCTCCTTCTTTCTACCAGAAAAAGTTTAATTTTCAAAGTAAACACTTTAATTAAAGCAACTGTCTACATACGAAACTCTTTCAATTCATTATTTAATTCTTGTGGGAAAAAACAAAAACAATTCTGGATGTTTCGTGCATAGTTTTGTTCCCGGGCATTCTTCTCCAGGTGTTATTAGAAAGAAATTAATGGATGGAATTCCTCAGGGGCCGAATCTTGTCATTCGGGGGAAGGGAAGACGAGAAAGTTGGAACCTCGGAAAAGGAGGGATCAATACTTTGCAGGAAACTCCTGTCTAATTGCCTCAAAGTGACATTCTGAATTAGAGGTTAATGAAGACTTATTCATACGATTAAGATATGTATAAGTCAGCAAATGATTGTATCTGCCTCAGAGGGAATGCGTAATTTGTCAGCTGATTTCTTAATGAATACCGTTTAATGGCTTATTTATTGAGAGATGGAGCAGTACTTCGCCCTGTTATACCAGGAATTGTGAGTAAATAAATGTAATTAGGAAAGGCCTTAGCATGTCTTATTAATAATTCTTGACGTCATATTTCAGCTCAAATACGATTTCTTGCAAGAATAGTTAAGAAACTAATAAAATATTCTAAATAAAGAATTAGATTTTTAATATGTATGACTCGAATAAAAAACTGATTTTTGTATTAAAAAAAAAGTTCTTTAAAGGATGTGTATTTGATGAACCAGACTTTGAAAGATACCTGTTAACCCATTATGTTTTTGAAGTTAAAATATCGCATAAAAATATAAATTATTTGGATGTGGGAGTTTATTTTTATTGTTTTAATAAGTATGAAAAATATAGTGTGTCGTAAATTTACAACAAAAATGACCACGGACTTGATTTATTCATCATAATTTAGTTCACTTCAAATCCGTCAAAGTAAAATTAAGTTAATATTTAGCAATATCACACATTTATTTGTCATGTATAAAATAATGTTTGCTTAATAAAGACATATTAATGATTATTAAATCTTTTCATATGAAATGCTTCTGAATACTTTTCAGAAAACAAGATCTAAGTTTCAAAACTTTTAAAGCCATAAAATATCTTATATCTATATTGGATAAACTATTTAATTAGACAACAACAACATTTAACTTTTAAATTTTTTCCCTATTCAAGTTTTTAATCAATCAAAGCTCTAAGGTTATCATGAAGTCGAAAACTGTTCTCGTACTGAAACTTCGAACTTTTTCTTATAATTAAGTTTAACATTGTGCTATCTTTGAAATAACTCTGCTCGTACCAAAAATTCAAACTTTGCTAAACTCAACATTAAAACTTTGCTCATATCACACTTTCAAATCTTGCATGCTAACAAAATTCAAACCCTTTTTTCTACTCTACATTTAAATCTACAATTGAAATTGACCCAGTGTGCATCTCTTAGTCTTACGGAGATATATTGATTTCCCGTTCAGTGCAAGATACTGGTATCGTCATGGGTATTTTTCGCTTTCTTACATCAAATTAAAAGTCAAATTCTATATATATTTTTTATAATCAAGACAAAAGCCAACGTAAAAGTGTTAAACAAAATGTTTTTCCTTCAATGTTCTTTCAAAACTGCTTCCCTTTAAGATGTCATAAACATTTATAAGATTTATGTCATTCTTTTTAGATTTTTAAATTGATTGAAAAGAACGAAACTAATTTTGATAACTAAACTTAGAATATTTTGATTTTGCTTCACAGTAGAAAATAATATTTAGTGTTAACTATTTTAATTTTTACAATTTTCATCTTTTTCGAGGATAAAAAAATCAGGCAGTTTGTGTGCATACTAAAACCAGACGATTTTAAAACTGGAGAAATTCCTCACTTATACGCCACAAAGGAGATTGACCAATAGTGAAATATATACATAAATTAAATTTGAATTTATTAAGGACAAAATTAAATTTAGAGATTAATAAATTGCACAAAAATATGGAAAGAGCAGTAGTAGTTTCCTCTCATGAATTAAGTTTCGAATCAAAAATGACGTTAAGAGAAATAAAGTTAAAATAGTTTTAAATGCTTCGAAAATATATTTCCTAAGTAAACATTTTTATGTATTTTTAAATTAGTTAAAATAACTTCAAAACCTTATTTAAACCTTCTTACATTGAAGCAAAAACACAATTATTATGTATAAGATTTCATTTGAAAAATGAGAAGTTTATAAAAAGAATAGGAGGGAAAAAAAAACGTTCTGAACATTTTATTGACGCATGCTTGCGATGCCTCTGAAAACGATGCATAGAAAAGATGCGAGAGGTTTCTCTATTTTATAAAGCAGATCCTTCATTTAAGTTTTTTTTATTTAAATCATTACGCTTATTCACTAGCTACATAATAATAAAAAAGAAAGTAATTAGATATAAGATAAAGAGCGTGAATTAGTGATTTGTATAAGATTTCATTTCAAAAACAGAAATTTTGAAAGGAAAGAAAGGAATAAAAACGAGATTTTTGCATTTTCGGGAAAGAGCCTTCCTTTGAGGTTGTCTCTCTCTCTCTCTCTCTCTCTCTCTAAGCGTAATGATTTAAATAAAAAAACTTAAATGAAGGATCTACTTTATAAAATAAAGAAACCTTTCGCTTCTTTTTTATACCTCGTTTTCAGACCGGCGACAAAGAATACTAACAAAATTGTGCATGCGTTTTTTAGGTATGGTGTACAGTATCATTTAACTATATAAATATTATCACCTACTATTTCATCTCTATGGTACCGCTAGCGAAGCTTCATTTCATCATAAAACTTTATCTTTCGGTTAGCGAGACAACAGTTCACCATGACTGGGAAATAAAATAAATATGATACTGCAATTTCATTCTTGCAATCAATCTAAGATCATCGCCAAGACTAAGACTCATTCCAGATAAAAAGTAACGCAACAAATGACGCCGTGCTGCCATTTGCAGTTTTAATTACCCTCTGGTGACAAATCCGATTCTACTGATGGAATTGTTCCCAAGTTTTCTTAATTGATCCTTCTACATGTTATATTACTTTTTCAAGCATTGCATTGACAATGCCTAATGTTTTTATTTTTTATTTTTTTTTTTTGACACAGACACACGATGTTTTTTAAACAATGCAGGCTTTATATCGCAGGAGATTTTTTTTATAATCTTAACAAGAACAGCGCCGTAGGCGACGTTTTTAAAATTCAGCCCGGGCAACGCCGTGCGGGCACCGCTAGCTATATATAAAGAAAACAGTAATACGATGTAAGAGAAATTTCAGCTTTACGATCATGATTTGGTAATTGGTTTTCAGGTGAGCATAAAAACGAAAAATTGAATTTCTTTCACAGTCGTTAGATTAAACTAATTCACATAGATAAAACATTGAAAAAAATAATAAAAAATAAAAAGTGATTGCGTTTTAAAATTAATGCAAAACCAAGTAGTTACAAGCCAGCGACTCATTTTATATGCGAGATCGAGTAAATTTGAAATTTAATGTGAAACTGTCGACAAATAAGCTTTGTAAGCGCAATTATAATCATTACAGACATTACGGTGCTGTTAGCCAGAAATAAGTAAAAGTAATCTGAGTTTTAACATTATCAAATAACTTTACTGATATTAAGTGAATAAGGTCAAAAATTAGTAAAAACAAGTTGGCATTGAAATAAGGGAAAGGAGGGTAAGAGTACGCAGTCGGTTAAGAGTAAGCAGGGAATTTTTTCCCTGTTGGCAACACTGCAAGCAGAAGCGAGTGTGATCAACTCAACACATTTGTTTTCAGCTGGCTGAAGAGACCGCCATTGTTATTTTAATCCTTGCTGTCGTTTATTTATCAAGTAAAATATGATTTCTGTATGTTGGCAAGTAATTTTTCTGTGAAGAACTATTAATTTTTTTGTCAATAAAGGATTGATGTTTGCTTTTTAAGTTGATATCATTATGAGCTTTGTTCCGTTCCGAACAACGCGAGCATGTCAGAATTTTACTATTGTGATGCTACAACCATCTATGGACGATTTTGAGGAGCAATACATCGGCGGGTAAGAGTACGCACATAAGGAAAAGGTAGAGAGAAAGGGAGAATTAGAAGAAGCAAAGGCTAATCGAGCTGCTATGACAAGTAAAAATGAGGCCAAAACTGAAAAGAGAAAAAGCGTGAAAGCAAAGAAAAAAATTGTTCTGCATTTTAATCGACAACCCAGTTCCCTCAACAAGTTCATCAAACAATGAGGCGACAATATGCCCAGGCTGCGAACAATCATATGATGAAGATTGGATCCAGTGTGGATTATGTAAGGAGTGGTGGCATGATGAATGTTTCAGTTACGAAGGCACTGGAGCATTTGTATGTGACTACTGCTAAATTTTCTGAATGCGAACTCTTACCCTTCCTGAGTGCGTACTCTTATCCGCCAGGTCAGGTAAGAGTACGCATTTGCAATTTTTTTTCCCGCTTGCTTTCTTTCATATAATTTTTTAAGATAAAACTTTCATTTTGTGTACCTAAGTTTCTAAGTTAACACTTTACCGACCGGTAGCGGTTCGAATCGACGACCGGTCGGTAAGCGCTGGGGAGCAAACGTCGAATAATGGACTGCCGGTCGGTATGCGCTGAGAACAAAATGTCGATTAATCGACGACCGATCGGTAAGAGCTGGGGAGCAAACGTCGAATAATCGACGGCCGGTCGGTATGAGCTGAGAACAAAACGTCGATTAATCGACGGCCGGTCGGTAAAGTGTTAATAAACTATTATTCAGTCAATTTTCAAGGTTCTCACTTTTCAATTCTCATTTTTATAACGAATAATCCACTAGGTGCGTACTCTTACCCTCCTTTCACTTATATCTGCATTACCAACTACATTTAATCGTTTGCGTTACTTCTTAATATAAGTATATACATAGTTTATTGTTCCACGGAATAGTTAAATAATGAAACTGTTTCATTAAAATTTAAATGTAACCCATTATAGTACTAAAATTTTAAATATTTGCCCAGTTAAAAGATAAACGAAACTCATTATGTGTGATATTGCATTGAAATTCCGTTCTATTGAAGCCTTGTTCCCATTGCCACTGTTCAATTCGGTCATGAATACAATCAGCTGTACTAGGATGGAAATCATGTTCCTAGTTCCAAAATTTTGAATTAGTTGAAACTACTGTCCAAGTTTAAATGCTTGTTATCGTGCTCTCTCTCACAACCGCTATAACTGCAGTAGTATTGCATCACAAATGGTATATGCAGAAGAGTTTTGATTGGAAATCCAAAGGGTTGCACTTAGTGCATTTTATCAATATGAATCGTTGTTCTTGCTTTAAAATTCTAAAGATAATAATTACAAAGCTTAAAAACTGTTATTGTGACAAATGAGTCGCACGAAAAATAAATGCAATCGTAATTTAAAATCCTACCTCTAACTCGATTATAATGCCCACCAATCCACATAATATTGAGTTTTGATATTTGGACTTTCAATCGTTACAAAGAGGACTTTTGGGAAAATGAACCAGCATATTTTATGCTAATTAATAAGAGCAATATATAAATGTTTCTATTAGGGATGCACCGATTAATCGGCAGTAAGCGGTAATCGGCAACTTCTCCAATTATTTATAATTTGGCCAATTTTTGCCGATTAATCAGTGAAGAGTTATTTTTTAAAAAATAAAATTACCTTTATTATGCCAAAAACAAGAAACCACGCTGAGTGAATTTATTGACAATAATAATGGGGGGGGGGGGGGAGGGTCCTCCTTTCAAGTAGCGATGATGTACCTCCTCCCTCCCGAAAAACATAACTAAGAAAAGTATCAGATCAACATTCATGAAAATATGATTTCACAAGGCATATATATCTTCTCTACTAATAATAAAGCAGTAAGTATGTGTGTGTGTCTGTCTGTGTACGGCGTAGGGCCCAGACCGTCCAGCGGATTTTCATAAAATTTGGCATCTCTACTAATAATAAAGCAGAAAGTATGTGTGTGTGTCTGTCTGTGTACGGCGTAGGGCCCAGACCGTCCAGCGGATTTTTATGAAATTTGGCACTAAATTAGTTTGGAACATGGGGGTGTGCACCTCGGAGAGTTTTTTCTGAAATTCGAATTTGTTCTTCTATTATTCCAATTTGTAGCCGAAAGTTTCATACAATAGTCATTTTATATGGGAAGAAATTATCGCATCGTTTCGAGCTTGATACCGTTGAAAAGCGCGTGAAAAACTACCCCGGAAGGAGTTTCGCTCTGCGTGCGAAAATTCGAAGCCTCTAAATTAACTAGAAACGAAGTTATAAGTATTTTTCTCTGCAGTTCGAAATTATTTTTTCACGGTAATTAACTTTAATTTTAATTGTTACCATGCCGACTGACTATTGATCCTTTTTAGCCTACTTTCCCGTAAAAGTAAAAAATAATAATAATAAAGCATGAAAGAAGGCTTAATGTATCGTGAAAATATCGTTAAAAATCAAGAAAAGTCAAAAATAAGTGAAGTAATTAAATAAAGATTGAAAAATAAAAAATTTGAAAGTAGGGTATTGAGATGGGGAAAAAGTGTGTCTGTCGGTCTGTCTGTCTGTCGGTCTGTCTGTCGGTCTGTCTGTCGGTCTGTCTGTCGGTCTGTCTGTCTGTCGGTCTGTCGGTCTGTCCCCCCCTAATAACTTTTGAACGAATTGTCCGATTGGAAAAATTCTTTTTGCATTCGAAAGATCTCGGCGAGGACATCTCATTTCTATATTTTACTTTTTGATTTGAACAATTTTTTGTTCAATTTTGAACAGTTCAAAAAATTTTAACATTAGCGCCTATGGACAAAATTGAAGCAAATTCTGTAAACTCTTAGCACAAGAGCCAAGTTCCTATTGCAAGCTTATTGAAAGGAGTTCTCGGCGTGAAATATTGATTTGAACAGTTTTTGTTCATTTTTGAACAGTTCAAAAAATTAACACAGAGCTTACGGGGAAATATCAACCCTATATAAATCCTGATCTAACGGACCGATTTGCTTGGAACAAACTTTATCGGAAAGCTCTTATAACGTAGAACATGTAGAAATAGAAAGTTTATCCAGAACTTACGAGCCTATTTTGCTATGAAATTTTTTGATCGGGATTTTCAAGGATATTTCTCAGTGACTCAATGAGTGAAATAATGAATGAATGAATAAATGAAAGAGTGAAAGAATAAATCAATGAATAAATGAATGAGGAAAAGAATGAATGAATAAATTATTGAATAAATGAAAATATAAATAAATGAGTGAATAAATACATGAATGCGTAAATGAATGAATAAACACTTGAATGAGGTAACGAATGAATGAATAAATGCATGGCTGAATAAATGAAAGAATGAATGAGTGAGTGAATGAATATGTATTATCCGTTGAAAAAGGTATATTTTCAATAATTAGAACTAAAGATAAATAAGAAAGAGAGAGAAAGAGATAGCTAGATTATAAATTTGAATTTGGTGTATACTGGAAAGTAGGCTCGTATAGTTCTAGACGGAACTTCTTGTTTCTTTTAACGAATTAAAATTTATTGCTTGCGGTTTTTAGCATTTTGAGGAGCAGCCGATTTTTAATTAATTTATTTTTTTGGATATTGATTATAATTTTTTTAAAACGAATTAAATGTTATTTCCTGCGTCTCACAGGCGATTGATAACTTTATTTTGATTTCCTTATTTTGACATGCATTTTATGGGACCATTTTCCTTACTGCACAGGGGTTTTAAAAGAAATGTTACTCTTTATAGCGACTTTTGTTATTCCAGCTTATTATTACTATTTATACTTTCACTTATTTAATTTTTTTTTTCCGCCAGTGAATTAGCACATATGTTATTTTCCTATTTCAGCTGGAATGAAAGGTTTATTTCTAAAGTTTTGCTTGCTGCTGTTTGTTTCTGATGGAAAAGCTACAAAATTTCGTCTTTCTGTTTTAAGCCGGGTCCAGACGCTACGTTTTGCACAATCTTTTGTCTGCGCAGTTCAACACGTTGCAGATAAAACGTTGCATGTAGATTTGAAAAGTGCGCAGTTTTGAGTCCGGTGCGAAGACTGTACAGTTGCAGCGGTAACTGAGCTAGAAAGCATAGATGTCTTTGAACTGTGCAGACAAATCGGCACATGTAAACGGTAGCACCTTTTCCCGATTCATTTTGTTTCTCAGTTTCAATTCGTCAGGCGACAATGGCCTACTTTCGGCAATGTTCTCGGGAGTTTCTCACAGAATTTATTGCATTATGCGAAAGTTTCCCATGCATTTGGCGTGTCAAATCCAAGGAGTATAGGGACAGGGATAAAAAAGGGGAGGCTTATGAGAGTTTAGTGGAAAAATTCAAAGAAATTGATGCAACCGCAAACAGAGAAACAGTTGTAAATAATTAATTATTTGAGAAGTGTTTACCGTAAAGAATTGGCAAAAGATAATAAATCGATTCGATCTGGGGCTGGAGATGAAATCTACAAGCCATCTCTCTGGTATTTTGATTTGCTACATTTCCTAAATGATCAGGAGACACCAAAGCAGTCTAGGAATACCATGAATGGAAATAAAGAGACTGCTGCTGCCGAACCACTAGAACAGGCAACAAAAAACTATTTATTTTATGTAATCATTTGACCACTTTGAACGCCGGGTACTTCTGAGACGTTCCAGTCTTTTTTTTTTTTTAACATGACACCTTGCTAAAATTGACCAGAGTAGTACCTCCTTCGTGACGATATCGCACAAAACTGAGTGAAATATACAGATATCTCTGCACCATGTAGACGCATAAAAAACTGCAACGTTTTCATTCAGTCTTAAGACTGCGCAGACAAAAGGTTGAACAAAACGTAGCGTCTGGACCCGACTTTAATGTCAATAAATAATAGATACAAATTAATTATACTAAAAATTTATTAGTAATTAAAACTATTCTAACTTATTATAATCGTCCTTTTTATGTGGGTACTTGAACTAAACAAACAAAATGCGTTTTCTTTCAAATATTTTCTTTTTTATTTTGGTTTCGTTTCTTTCTTTCCTTTTCCCTTTTTTATTGTGTGTGTTTTGTAAAAAAAAAAGTGCCTAAATGTGTAGGATCTCTGGCTGATTGCCGTGGGCAGCTAATTTTTAATTATGTGGAATGCTATACATTTTAATAAAATAACATGATTTACACCTAAAAAAGTTATCACTATATACACAATGGCAAACCGACTGGTCTTTTCATTTTTTAACACGGGCATAGCCGTGCGGGTACCGCTAGTAGATGATATAACAAAAGAAACGGAAATTTATAACAGAGGTATTTAAAATAATTATATAGAATGCTAATAAAGAAATGGTACTGTTAAAATTAACTCTTATAATAATTTTTCGGCCACCGATTAATCGGTATCGGCTGATTATCCTTTGTCGATTAATCGATAATCGGCCAATTTGCTTCTCAGTGCATCCTTAGTTTTTATCAGAAGTGCTGAAAGGACTGAATGTTTTATTTAGTAATCGCGCAAGTTATCATAATGTTCCCGCCAAGCTTTGCGAATGTAGCGGTTACTGCATTAGCCCTAAGATTATTTTTTGTGGAGCAATAAATAAAGAGACTGCCTCAGAGGCAGTGCTTGTATACCTAGCATAATTTTCTTTTTTAAACTGTCCTTCAACGGATTCATTGCATTGTAGAAATCAGCCCATAATTAAGTACCTACCGTTAAGTGCTAAATAATTTCAAACAGTTGAAGCGACAAACGAGAAGCCCCAAGCATAATGTGGCTTACGGATAATTGCATGCAGCCAATTATATCTGATGCATATTAGAATTATCAGTAATAACTGGAGATACTATTATTATAGTCATCTGAGCATGGTCCAAAATGACTCATACATTGGGAGAGGTTCTTTTAATTCCCGTAACGGCGTGACATGCTCATTATTAATTTGTGATTAATAGTTAAGAGCTTCTTAATTTTAATATTTTAACCGAATTTTAGTAACTAATCAATAAATTTGAGAGTCGCTTAATTCTAGTAGCCAAGTAATATACTGCTTATTGATGTCTGGGGGCTCAAAAATATTACTTTGTTACACGTGGTACCATTATTTATTAGAAATTACAAATGTATGATTAATATTCAGGGACTTATTAATTACTTCTGAAAATCAACTTGCTCTGAGTAGTCTGCCTGAGATTCATATGTGACTGTTTAACAAAGACTTGGAGTACTACAATCGTTAGTTGTTAACAGACTTGGAGCACTACGACTGTAGTTGTTCACAGACTTGGAGCACTACGATTGTAGTTGTTCACAGACTTAATTTGACACTTTTTCATTTTGAACACAAAATATGTAATTTATAAAGAAAAAGTATTTTGTAAGGACCTGTTTCACCCAACGAGATAATTCGAAGAAACTGAACATAAATAAATGTGTTTATTGTTGAGAATTGTTGTTTATTGTTTATTGTTATCTGCTTACAATGAAAAGCGAATTTCGTTAAAACATTTAACTTATTACTAGCAAAAAGAGATTAAATTAAAATTGATGAAATCACTTTTGACTATGACTTTCTTGCAGCGATATGAAAAGCCAGTAAATTTACTATCCAGCGCAACTTCATCCGCTCCATAAACAACAAAGTCAATCAAATTCTTAAGTATTATTGGAAAAATGTATTTTTGTACAGATCGTAAAATCTTTTATTACACCTTATTTGTTGTAAATATTAAAAGTAAAATTTCGTTCTTGAAAGAAATATTAAAGTATGCACATTTTTCGTGCTAATCTCACTTCATGAAATTTTAATGTTTAATATCCGGTTAAATATTCTAAATGAAAAAATTATCAAGGACTAAACTCTATGTTTAGACATAAGGATAATTTAACGATCTTGTAAATTTAACCAAAACCAGCTGAGCCCAAAATTAGTTTTGTAGCTAATAATAGCCAGGCGACATACTTCAAATATCCCGAATATTATGTCTTCTATTATTAGTTGCTATTTACAAGGTTTATGAAATTTCTAAACCGCTTTTCAATGAATAAATCATAGCTTTTAATACGAGTTATACTGATGAAATATATTTATAATGGGTTTACCAGAGAGCCGTTAAATTTATAGGCATAAGATGTAAACTTTAAATACTTCATGACTACCCGAGTTATCTACTGGTGTGTCTACGAAGTTAGTTCTGATTTATGCCGTCATCACATAAGTCTAATATACTACTCAGTATATTAGAACTACGTGATTATGAGCTTGTAAGTATCTATTGTTTGTACGTCGACGCAAGGGGCTAATAAAAAAAAAAAAAAGATCATGAAAAAGCAAGGGGGGGGGAAAACACATAGGTGAGAATAAACTTACAACTTATTTATATTAAATTACTGCGCTGGAAAACTTGCGCTGCCAAAATATTCACCGAGTCGTGTACCAGAGCAGTCCAGTGTAACGCGCTGAGAGGCGTGACACGGTGTTCGTTGGCTTAGAGAAATCGGAAAAAGATGTATACTTTGTAAACTAATGTACTTTCGACTTAAGACTTTTAATAGATTTTTATAAGACATTTTGAAGGGAACATGGAGAGTTGATTGATTATAAAATCTATATATATAAAATGAAAAGTTGATGAACTTTCGAGTTGGCAACGCCCTTGTGGCTATACGCTCTACAGCAAAATCTACGCAACGTACGATTACGAAAACTGGCCCAAAATTCTATCATATCTTGATTGTTTGCACCTCGAAGCTATTTTTCTAAAATTCGTCCTATATTCTTTAAATTTAACAATTAAAATATTAATTCTCCAGCATTTTCTTTACTTCACGCGAGTTCTTCAAGAATTGACGCGAGCGAATTGAAGTGAAGGGAGAAGCTAATTTCAGAAATTCCGTGGTTGAATTGTAAACAACGTAGTAGTTTGAGCTATGAGGCAAGTGTTTAGGGATTAATTGGATCCAAACTCATTTTTGGCTTAAATTTATTGCATATTGGAGAAAATCATTTTATTTTCTGCAAAAATTAAACACAAACAAGCTTCAGAAGCTAAAATTATGGGTTCGTTCATTCGCAAACAGTTCGGTAATCCGATGAATGCAATTTTTGATTTACGTGGGTATGTGTTTCTACATACCCACGTAATTCTATTTACCACGTGTTTCTATTTAGTAACCACTGCATAGGCCACTTTTTTTAAATTCTTTTTTTTATATACATGCAGATTTGAACTAATTAGTCTTTTCATATTTTAAGGCTTAAGATTGCTCGGTGCGGTCGCCAATGTTTTAACCACTCGATGAGAAATTTACCGATTTTGGAAAGTCTTTACAGGTTTGATCGATTGTTTTAATGAAATTTATTTTTTAATGGTTCCTAACGTGAAACAAATCCTTCTTACTGACAAATGATGTTTACTGCATGGGCGATTCTGATCCGAAAATTTTCGAGCTCCTGTTCCGAGTCAAAAAAAAAAAAAAAAAAAAAGATTATCCGAAAGTTTTTTTTGACAATTAATATCTGCTTTTTTTTCTGCCTTCAGATAAGCAAAACATTTTGTACTGTTTTAAAAAACTTTCAATACAATAATTTTTTCAGAAAAAAAAAACTTCTGGCATAAATATAAATAGACTTTTCATTCAATTACTTGAAAGATTATTTTTGAGCTTATATATATATGTGTGTATGTACTGTTGTGTTGAGAGGGAAAGGGGGATTATTAACCTAAGTATATAGTTTTATATTTAAAATAGTTGGCTCATACTTTTTCCGAGAATTTTGTGTGAAGCTCCGATTTTTTCCCCCGCTAAGAATCACCCATGGTTTACTGGAAAGGTGAAAAATTTGATTTTCTTTTTTAGAATGTTGCTGCTAGATTTTGATCATTTCTTGAAATGTTCGGTATTTTTTTGGTTCAGCATTATTCTTTTAATTTGCTACCTCCCGCGGATACACACATTCAAAATAAAATTAGTACGTTGTTATTAAATAAAGAATTTTAAAAATAGTTGAGGTATTTATGCGTTTTAATGAATTTTGATCATTTATTGATATGTTCGATATTCTTTTCTTTCAGCATTATTTTTTAAATTTGCCTTTTATTACACAGAAGTGTCAATCGCTTCCGCTCTTTATTGTGTTGAGCCTAGAAAGTTCTTGGGCCTGCTTAAGCAATTTATATCGAATTCAACCATTATTACTCAATTAAGTGACTCGACCAACCAGTTTAATTCAACTGAGCTGTTCATAAAAATAATAATCATTTATTACAAAAAACAAGTGGCAAACAACTTTCACTCGAGCGGTGAGCAATTTAATTTGTCTTTTGACAGGGCACTGCTTCAGGGACGTTAGGGGGGGGGGGTGCCTCTCATATGATGCACACATTAAAAATAATATAAGTATGTTTTTTTAAATAAATGATTTAAAAAATAATGAAGATAATTTTAGAAATCCCACAGATGAATGTAAAGAGCATTGGGGTCTCTGTTTCGAAACGATTCAATGTCTGCTGATTTAATTTCTTCATTCTAGATGTTCGCCTTATTACGAACAATCCTGTTTAAATTTGATGCTCCATTTATTGAAATACTTGATTTTTTTTTTTTTTTTTTTCAATTGCTGCTGGATTTTGATCATTTATTGAAATGTTCGATATTTTTTCTATCGGCATTTTTTTTTAAATTTACCTTTTTTATACAGAATAATAATAATTTAAGTTTCATATTCATATTGTAATGTTTTTGTTTTACGCCTTTGTTTTTTGAGAAGGATTTCTAATAATGAATGCTTTATTCCGTGACAACATTGTGTGTGTGTGCACAGGTGATGTAGCGTTAAAATTTGTAGTTTGATCCTTATTTTTAGCAATTATTTATCAATTTTGCTTTGATTCATAAAAAATGTATTATTACCACAATTTCATGTTCACTGTAGGTGTCAAAAATTTATTTATCTTTTTGAAAGCACTGTCGGTCACATGTAAACAGGTCCGGAGCAAGTATAAGCGTTGCCATGAAGCAGCAAAATATTCTGTGCCTCTATTTTATGTATTTTGTTGAGAATAGCGATTACAAATATTGTCATTAATCTGTATTTAAATATTAAATATTCGCAAGAAGGACTTTTATTCAAATGTAATATAAGTATGCTGTTTTAAAAAAATAGTTGAAGTATTTAGGCATTTTAATTATGTAAACTTTAAATGTTTGCTTAATATTTTATGATTACTTACATATTCATTATTAGTTCTAAATATTTCCACTTTATTAGAAACAGGGAAGCCTCCCTCGATACCATGAACAATGCCAAATATAGAGGGGCAAGCTAAGTGTGAAGACTAAGCATGAATCAAAAAGGGGATCATGACCCCTCTTAATGTGACCAAAGGTAGCCTGAGATTAAATTTCTGGAACTTTCACGTCAAAAAGTTTTCTGGAAAAGCTCACATCTCCTCCCTCTTCTCTTAATGCCTCCAAACATAGCTCAAAAGTGTGTTTTAGGACTTGAATAAAAGCTTAGAAATCCCTTTTCCTACCCCTAATTGCACCAAAGGCAGTGTAAATCCAACTTTAGTTACGAAAACGATTTTAGAATGGAACCTAAACACCTCTTCTTTATGAAAATGTCATAAAATGTTGAGCAGAGAGCCGCTGAATCTCCTAATGTTCTTAAGATGGCCTAAAGTTGTGTCTTGAAGACTTCGAATTTAAAAATTTCTTTCGGAAATGACCAAACTGTCCTCTCTTCCGTCACCAAAGTTAAGAGTAAAATTTCTTCTTAAGAACCTCAATTCCAAAAGATTTCGGGTGGAGACTTTTTGGTCATTCTCCTGTCTCCTAGAAATAGACTAAAAAATTGATTTTCAAATTTCAATGGCAAAAATTTTCTGGCAGTTTGAACCTTCCCCTTATATCAATAATAAACCTAGCTTAAATAAGTATATGCTTTTAGTATTTCAATTTGTAAGAAATACAGGAAGAGAGCTGGGGCGTCCACCTTCCGCTAACCGCCTCGAACGACAGCCTATGCGAGTAATTTTAGAACTTCAACTTCAACTCATTTCGAGGAAGAGCCCCCTTTCCCCTCCCCTAATCTTACCAAACATAGTGTAAAATTGAGTTTTTCGAATTTCAATTTCAAAAAACTTCTATGGAAGAACTGTTGCCGTCTTTCTTCCTATTACATAGCTAAACATAACCCAAAATTGTTTTCAGCAACTTCAATATTGAAAACCATTTCAGTTCCATCAGAAAAACCATCGGAGGGGGCAAGAGGCACAATTTTCAAACACCGCACCCTTGACTGGACTGTAAAACTGCTCTGCCGTCGTACAAATATCATTGGTTACAATCGGTATTATGCAGTTAAGTGTTGTATTTGATTGTGGAGGGAAATTTAATACTTTAGTATATTGGGTAACCAAATTAGTAACACAATAGTAAATACTAATCTGTAATTACTGTTATTTGTTAAGGGAAAAATCTTGAAATAATTCAGACAACAAGTTTTCTCTTTCTTCATTTTTTGAGATCTAATGAGAATTTTTAATGCGTTAATGTCCACTTGCTTGAAAAATAATGGAAGAAAGTAGGTTGCCAGCATAAAACAAGAAATAACTTGATGCCGCTGCTAAAGTACGCATGTGGAGAAATTTGTTCATCTTCAAAAAGTCGTTTTAAGGTATCTTAGATGAAAAGATCTTTTTTGCATTGTATAGGACTATTCTATTATCAAGCAGAGAGTGAACAGTGTCTGTGGGAAAATTTTTAGTTTTAATCTTATACACAGGATATTACATTATCCGCTACCAGAGAAATGTCTATTTGACCCAGCCGGGGCGGAGAAAAAAAATGGAACCTTTAAAAGCTCCATAGAATAAAACAAATGCTTTAAATTGGATATTTTTTTATATTTTGAACTGAGGAAAGTGTTTCCTTTAAAAAATATATTCACAATGTTTTTTAACCGCTAATCCTAACCATTGTCATCAACAAATACTTTAAATATTATGAGGCTCATGATACAAATGGTGTTTTTATTTTTCAATCTGCGATTTAAAAAAATATATATTCATTATATTTCCTTAAAACTCATACTTCATGCTTACATGATTTTTTTTTTCTTGGAGGGGGTTCTTTTCCACGGGGTGACACCTATCACTACCCGCTCCGAGTGTCACCCATGCTAGCTACAACACTGCATTCCATACAATTTTCACTATCAACATACTTCACATCAAGCCTCCACTGATTTTTTTTATTTCATCAAACTGACTACATATACGTAGTCCAGCATCTCTTCGCCGCAGCTTTTGCTTTTCTTGAATAGGCTAAGGATGATCAGAAACTGTTAGATTTTTCAGATGATCTTTACTAAATGGCATTGTCTGATCAATTTATCAATTCTCCATTTAGCCTACTTTAATTTGTAGCAGTTAAAATTTCATATTTAAAATTATATCAATTCATTTCTCTGATTTGATTTCAAAATGTATGTTAATGTATAAAACTACTAATATACTTAATTTTTAATTTTTGTACCACAATTTACTCTTTTTATTGGTTGAAATAAAGATTTATGAAATAACATTTATATTTTTGCATTCAGACTCAGAAAGAATGTACTGCTATCTATCAGAGTCAGAGTTAAAAAAAATAAAACCTATGTAAAAGTTTTGATGATGTAATAAAGATAAATATGCCTTATGATACAAATATAGATCAATAAATATTAGTGATGGATTGAAATAATTTCATACCTAAGTCCAAGTAGATATATATCTGTGGAAAAAGACGCAAATAAGTTTAAGACTGAAATAAGTTTGTTATCGGGTCAGAAGTGACTTAAGAAGTCGCGCTTAGGTGTCTTGCTTGGGGAAAAAAACAAGTTGCACCGTAGGCGCCGCTATTTTAACTTTGCACGGGCAACGCCGTTGCGGGTACCTCTAGTTATACAATATAAATATTAAATTTATTAATAATCATGCAAAGTACCGACGTGCCACACACGTCGTTTTGGTTTCTGTGACAAAAGCATTATGACGTGTGTAGCACGTCTTTCCAGCGCAAGTGGTTAAGGTTAAAGGTAAATAAATAGCAGAACAAATGCAGAAAGTGCTGCAGTTTAACTGCTTTATTGAAATGACATAATTTTCTAGTTGAGAGCGATGCTAACATAAATAAAAACAAGATAACATTTGCATAACTTGCATTCTTTAGTTTTTTAAAGGATCTCAAAGATTAAGATTTTTTTTCTTTCTTTTTTCCTTTTCGTTTCACAATATTTAAAGAAATTTTTTCAATCTCATTCAAATTTTCAAGCGTTAAGTAGACATATCAGTGTGTGTGTAAGCTGATTTTCCAAAAACAAAAAGGTTTAAAATGGATAGGAGGGGAAAAAAGGTGCTGTGAGAAAATTTCTCTGACACATAACTGAGAAATACCTCTGAATCAGTGACATCTAAATAATCATTTAATAACAATGACTTTTATGCAGTTTCGGTCGGGAGTTTTGAAAATCGACGTACAACTGAGAGAAACGCATAAAAGAGGGGACGTAATACACGAGAAATTTTTGTATTAGGAACATCAGGCAGTCGAAAGTTGATTCTGTTTCCTTTCCTCTCTTCTACATAAACTATGTGAAGTTGTTTTAGACAAATACGCTTATTTGTCAGAAACACAAAACAAATCCCACTTATGGTCTAATATTTTTGACAAAATGTACAACCGTTAAGAGAAAGGCTTTTGATTACATCTGAGTGGTTTTCTGGTAGTTCCAATGTTTTATGTACTACCAGAAAACCATGTATGTGTATTTCAGGGAGTATACAAATAGCAGTCGGTGTAAACACAAGACTATGTTGCCTCTGGCGAAAGCTTTCGTTTATTTTTCATATAAATCAAAAATTAAATGTATTGATTTTTTGCACAAACCTAAACAAAAAATTATAATCTTCTTTATAGTTGCAGATGAAGATTTTGTCAATATTGGATTGAAATATAGAAAAAAAAAACCACAGTTAATTCTATGTGGGAAATTTAGTTAAAGAATATCTTATAGGACTGGCCCCCAAACAGGCATCCTTTTTAACACTGCTAGCCGCTTTTTAGAAGCTAAATTCATAGCGACCCAAGTCATCCCCGGTTGTTATTAAATTTATTTCCAGTGATCCGTGACTACTTAAAAGCACAGGGGTCGAAGAAAAAAATTTATATTTTATTTACTTACCTATAAATCTGGTGCATTATTATTGTTACTACTGTTTTTTGTTTCATTTACTTCACATTTATCTTAATGTCTGGCGCACCGTGGCAATGTACGGTTACTACCAAAAGATATTTTTATGGTTAAAAAGAGATTTTATGTAAAAAAAAAGAAACATTTATCATCAAATATTTTACTCCAAACGCTTAAAAGCCTTTTTTTTTTTTCAAATTATTTTCGTTTTCTACCCAAAGTAAATTTTTCTGTTTTAAAAGAAGAAAAAAATGGCCTTGCTTTACTATTTTATAGAATACTTTTAGGAGGCAGTCGTACAACTTTCCTATAACTACCAGAATAAGTGTGTTACTAAAACGTTGCGACCCATGATTTTGGAAATGTTGTCTTATAATATTTCCACGTTAGATAGTGACTAGCCTTAAAAGACTATTTTTCGTAACACTACTTTAACGGTATTACGCAAATCAAAATAATCCGGGAAATTTCATGGATTGATCAACATAAAAGAAACATAAGAAAGTAGCATCCGAAAATATATGCCTTAACTTTTGTTTCATGAAAAACTAATTATTCATTTCAAAATAATTGTTTGGCCTCATTAGATATTTCATAACATATGACATTAATTACATGATTGGCTCTTATGATACACATATATAACAGACGAGTAGAAATATAATTATAGAATTAATTTTTAAATATACGATACACTTTATAAAAATAGAGTATAAAATTTAGTAAAACATATTTAAGATTATTAAAATTTAAACAACACTTGAATGAATCTTTAATTTTCGTAATTAATCAAATTAAATTTAAAAAAAACATTACGGAAAAAATGATTTAAAAAAAGACATTTCCCTAAGTAAACGATAATGGTGCAAAATTCAATTACTAAACTGATTTTAACTATACATAAATTTAAACATAAATTAGGATAAAGAAAAAACTAAATACAAAACTTACTGACATAAAATAATCTGCCAGAGCAAAATTCTGTAAAATATACTATATACTTTATATAAATAGAATGTATAATTTTGTACAGCATATTTAAGATTACTAAAATTAAACCAGACTTGTATGAATCTTTAATTTTGATAATTGATAAAAATTAAATTAAAAAAAATAACATTACGGAAACGATAATTCAAAAAAAAAAAAAAAAACATTTTTCCCCTTAAATGAATGATAATGGAGGAAAATTCAATTACTAAACTGAATTTAATTATACGTAAATTTAAACATAAATTAGTACAATTAAATAAAACTAAATAATACAAAATTCACTGACCTAAAATAATCTGCCAGAGCATATTCAGTAACAGCCAACATGTTGAATTCCGTTAAAAGATGATCGACTGAATCAACAAGTACGCACAATGTTATGCGTCGGCTGGTGCGTTCATCTTAAAACTTTTGCTCTCAAACTTCTTCGTTTAAGAAATCGCTTCTTTTGTAATCGAAATAATTATGACACATACTTAGAATAATTTAATCCTCATTTTTAATACCATTTTTTTTTCAAATAAAGCTCTATATTTGAGCAAATACATGGAAAAGTTTTGTTTTCTGCTGATAAAAGATGAACTCTTGTGTTGGAAAAGCTTCTTCAATTTTTCAGCAACATTTTACTTTTTATCTACGTAAGCACCCAAAAATATTAGTTTTTTGTTTCAAAACACTTTTCAGTTTTCTAACTATCATTGCTAAATTGGCACTAATAGCTTTGTTGTGTAAATAATAAGTATCTTTATTGATAAAATTAAAACGTCGACGTTTTGGAAACATCTTAAGTTCATATTTCAAAAATATGCATGCAATGTTTAAAGCGTATTGAATATTATGGCATTTCGTTATAAACGCTAGCACTATATGAAATTTAAACTAACCGATAGTAAGATAAAGTTATTTTCGTTTTTTAAAACCATTTTACACTATGATGACACACATTTTCATAGCAAATAAAAATAGAACTTCGATTTTTTATGCATTATTACATATCCCTTCTTTCTAAAAAGTCAAGGTGTAAAACCCAAAAAGCCAGTGATAATATCATTCTTCTATTCTCAGAATTCAAACTGAAAATCATAAGATATGCATCCTTTCATACAGGCTATTGTTAACATTTTCGAATAAAAAATACTACACAGAACTGTGAAATTTTGAGCAGCTATGCAACAGGATTTAAATAATAACTTATTGGCAAACAATGTTAATGAGTTAAAAATATCTCATTGAGTTTAATGACAGATGCTGATATAAAAATCTTGAATAGATCTATTTCATATACTTTTTAATTCAACACATTAAGTGGTATATAAGTAGCATCAATGAAAACAATAATGAAAATAACCACATTGCCACATTGCAACTTCAATAAATATGACTTAGATGCCAATTCTTCAGAACTATGCATAGATAATTTAAATATCCATCTCAACTTTATGAAACTTCCTTGCAATTGTCTCTCCCTGGTAGCTTGTTGTTCACGACGCGCTTTACCAATAATCTACAGTTCCCCAATTTTAGATTGAAATTTCTTCAAAATGCCATTATCACTAGACAGTTATTCAAATTGCGGCGATTGAACTATAAATAGCACATATTTGATACATTTTACAGACATCAACGTCATGCTAAATCTTCTAGAAACTTTGTGATGAAGTACTTTGTCTCCATATTTCAAGATATTAGTATTGACAATGTCACAATATTTGAAGCTGAGGAAGCTATCATTGACAGATGAATGGAAGCTGCCTCCGAAAGATGCTGGCAGCTATGAATGGCAGAGTCTTTGTGAGGGAGGTACTGCGGAATACGTCCTGTAACCATGGAGATAATTTCTGCTCCTCACGTGGAGATTTTGGGGCTCTCTTTCTCCCTTTTATGACAGCGACGCTTGCGCAGGGGTTCTGGGATGACAAAAATAGAAGAAAGGTGTGAAGGGACATTATGCTATTATGTCCTTTAAAAACAATTCAGATCTTTCTTTTTTTACTTACTTATCGTAAGAAATTGAACAGAATCATTTTTATGATATTCATAGAAAATTTAAAATTAATATGTATTTTTCTTTTTTTGTTTCGCGTCCATAGTGTTTCTTTATTTCCTTTTAGATTCTATGAAATATCTCTTTTCACTCCCAGAGTTTTAATCCCCTATCACTCCATGACGGTTTTATCACCATGATCCGTAATACGTGAAGTTTGGAGAAAAGATTGTAGATAAAAATTATTGATAGTATAAATCACAGGTAAATGTGTTTAATTTCAGTAGAGCAGTACCTTTAAAAAAAGTGTCGATACAATAACATGGTAATGAAATAAGGCCTAATATTATGAATTGCAAATTTAAAATAAAGTAAAATCTAATGTACTGCAATTGAGTGAGGTAAGGCATGTAGGTCAATGGCATTATCTGGTATTAGCAAAACTACCTGGAGTAGCCCGCTACAATAACAATAGTGATAAAATATATCAGATCCATTGAATTTTAAAATTGTTTAATTATTTTAAAATTTGGTATGGGAAAACCTATCAGTAAAATGTTACAGGCCTAACACTAATTAATGTATCTAACATTAACCATCAAAATTCTCTCTTAATACCGTTACAGTCGATAAAATATTTCGACATACATAGATTAAAATTTTGTTCACAAGTTGATGATATTACAGTTAATATATCTCTAAGTAGGCGTTGACCTAACGGCGGTTTCGAAAAGAAGGAGAAAAAAAAAAGCCAACAGTATGCAGAGACTCACCGATTCAACAAGTGTTTTCAGTAAGTGGACACTGCTACTGTAAAGTGCCCTTTACACATACTTTAACCAAATTGAACGCGGCGCATCCAACCACGCTCAAGAACGAGAGGGAAACCGTGACGGTCAAGAATGTGTCGCAAAAATGTACCACATTCTTTACCGCGCGCAAGAACGCATTCAGATGCGGGGCGTGCATTGAAGTCCCTTACAGAGTGCCGTATGAATTTCAGAGACAACAACGTTCCACGTTCCAAGCTAGCATCCATAACATAATAAAATGTAATGCATTAAAGAAAAACCATCAGTAAATGAATTACAATAATGTACACGTAATACAGACACCACTTTGTAATTTCAGACACAAAACCGAGCAAAATGCATTTTTTATTGCAGAAGCAACAATCTGAAAAATTGTCCAATCATCCCACTTTGATGCGCGTTAAGAGCGCTTCAAAATTGCATTTACAAGCACACTCTTGAACGCGCATCTGAATGGCTCGCCTTCTGGAGAGCGATTAAGAACGTGTGTGTATAAAATTATATATTATAAAATATATTTCAGGGTTAAATTTGTTAAGGAAAACTTTTTAGTTTTCGAAGAAATATCTCAGATCACACAATGAATTTTAATGTTATTTGAAAACTAAAAACCTAATTAGCATGAATATTGACTTTTTTCCCGCAATCAAAAATAGACATTCTCCCCCCCCCCTTCTTTTTAAAATCTAGAACATACGCTAACTTTCAGCCTAAATACGTTTACCTACCTTTGGTTCGATTCGATATCAGTTTGGGTTTCTTTTTTGATATGGGGGAGGGAAAAAATATCACGCGACAAGAACGTGTGGTAGCATTTCATCACAGGAATCGTCTTGACCACGATTGATATTTACAACTATCTTGATGGATTACAGGAAAAGAAATCTTTTTTTTGAACATAATAAAGAATGACTTTTTGCTCCTTTGCTCTTAGTGGCAGAAACATCGCTGAGCGAAAACCCAACTTAGTCTAAACTTACAAATGCTGGAGTGGAAGAGTTATAGTTGGAACAAGAAGCAACGCATAAACAAACGCGAATGTTACTTTTAGGAAATTTAATGTTAGTATTCGTTGCACTTCACTGATTCCATGGAAAAGTAAATGAAATAAATAGATAAATAAACTGAATGCACTTGAAAAAATAAGAATTAGGTGTAAATTTCCTTTAAAATTAAGAAAATGAGTATTTATAGATCTAAAACAAGGATACAGTCACAAAACATAAAAACGTAATTGACTACTAAAGTGCACTCAGAGCAGTCATAACCACCTTTAATTGGTTTCCAACTATTAAAAAATCCTATATGACACAGGATTTGGTGCGGATGGAAAGAATGTTTGAGCATATGTGTAGGGGAGAGTGTTGTACCTTGGGACACTTTTCACATTTTAATTTTTAACTTCAAAAATTAAAATTAGATTTAAAGTCTGAAGACACTATTTAAATACACCAACATTTTACTCTATAATATATTTTTTCAAATTCAAACAGTTTAAAAATAAAAAAATGCCAGCCATTTTAAGTAGTAACTGAAAACTGTCCCAATGTGCAACACCCTGTTGTACCTTGGTACATACTTCGTGATTCATGCAACAGTCATATACATAACCAATTTTATACGAAAAATCAAAAACTTTATTTTTTTAAAGCACTAAATTAAGAAGATACATTACTGTAATGTGTAATTTACACAAACAATAAATTTGAAAGTTCTAAACCTAATTTGACTGCATTTATAAAAAAACTACATATAAAAGACTGCATTTGATTAGAATATCTCTCTTTATACTAAAATATATCCAAATTATTAAGAACCATGTGTATGCTGTACCTTGAGACATGTCCCAAGGTACAACACGGTTTACTGTCCCAAGGAACAATCATCACATGGTTTAAATAAAATCAAAATGGTGGTCAATCAAAATGCAGTATCATCACTTTCTCATAACCAAAACATTTAAAAATCTTCTGTTCAATATCCAATTAAAATTCAGTAGAATAGTTTTACAAATGCTATTTCAGTAAATGAAATTAGAATGAGAAAGATATTTACTTTTGAGTGCTAAAATTTTCTTTCTCTCACCAAGTCATCAATTCAGTGCTTCTAATGCTGCCTTTTACTGTGATGCTATCTGCTGGTTAAGGTCACAATTAGAAAAAAAAATGTTAATGTTGCCAATAGGTTTTTAGAAATTGCCAATGTCCCAAGGTACAAGCGTCCCAAGGTGCAACACTCTCCCCTACTGTAATGCCTACGAGGCCGTAAAAGCTTTTTGTATGTGACGATTAGTTGGAGCGATACTTTTTTCGTTACTCTTTTTGCACCTAAATGTGAGATAAAGACCCATGACTTAAAAGGTATTTATAGTAACGGACAGTGCAACCATAGTAATAACAAAAACAAGAGCAACAATAGTACCATCAGTAATAATAATATTTCTTATTAGTAAGAATATTTGTATCACTCTTACATTTATTATTATTGTTATTACTATGAAAAACATCTTCAAAAGAATAGAGCTTTAACACATTTTTTAACTCAACCCCCCCTCCCCTCTTGGTAATTCGGTGCCATTACGAACATTAAAATTACGATATATGTGTTTAGTCTCGATAGTGGTTTAATAGATAGAAGTTGGGATTTATTTGTAAAATATATTAAGGCCCAACACACACACACACACATTCCCAAATCGTCTCACTTTTATAAATGCCATAAAGCAATAAAAATGATCAGAAATCTAAAATGAGCCTCTTACTCAATCGGTAAAACTTTTCTTAAAACTAGGAGATCTAGATTCATCTGACTTGCTCCAAACAACAAAAGTTCGAAACTGCTCTTCTGAAAATCCTTTTCTAGAATAATTATACTGCTAATTGCAGAAAGACTCTTAATTGTGTTACAAATTCCCGGATTCAACCGATTTCAGAAAAATTAAATCCTAGAAATAATCCCTTTCGTTAGCAAATTTTGCGAAATAAGAGGCAGTGAATTTAATTGCACTCTGGGATAGTTAAAACTAGACTGCCATCGTTAAAAACGAGGAATATATCTTAAATATTAAATAAAAAACTGAATTTTTAAAACTCAAAATAAATATCGCGAATTTAGAAAATATGCATGGCATGAATATACCAAGGCTGTATAAATAATGAGGTCCACATTAAGTATTAAGGTACTAAATCATACATCCATTCAAAAACCAAAAAAAAAAAAAATTATATATATATATAAAATAACAGCAGTAATAAATCGTGCGAAAAATTTAGTCTAAATATGTCGTTTGAGTAGAAAAATGCAGTTGTCAACGTACAGTTCAACTACGAAGTTCTGACATTTGGAAGCTTCTACGCATGACAGAAAATTACGAATCCGTAGGAGTTATAGGTCCTACAGGTTCCTTTATTAGCATGCGAATCAGAATGTTTGCTTCTGTGTCTGTTGAAACAGTTCAAATTCTAAGCACAGGAATTTAAGTCAAATTAAGCTTCAAAGAATCTTTATAAAAAAACCTGCATTATTTTCACGAAATTTAGCATAAACTATAATTTTTTTAGTAAATCTTTCAATAAGGAGTTAAGTTTATAGCAAAGGCTCAAAAAAACAAATTCATAATTACTATAGCATTGGTAAGAATGGCTAAGCGTAATTTCATGTATATAGCGTCTACCCTCTTTAGTTGTGCTCTTGCGTTCAAAAAAAATTGCAATTCAATAGAAATGCAAAAGAAGAAGAGTAAAACCTATTCAATACCTTTCCGCTTGAACGTTCTGCGAACTCCAAAATTTTCTCACAGAACAATTTTGACAGCTTTGTCAAAAATTCAAATTAACAGTGACATTGTATTCATGATCTTAGAATTCCAAAAGATGCTTAGAATATCATACAGAAGATGATGAATTATGCATGCTAGAAGGCAGAGAACAGCATTAAATGTGCGAATTCTCTCAAGATGTACATAAGTAGCATGCAACTGAAGATAATATTCTATCCAATATCTATCTCAAAAGTTTTCTGTAAGAATTCAGAATTCTCATGAACATATGTTTTAACTTTTATCTCGTCACTAATGAAAAGACGTTAAGTTTCGTTTTGAGATGTAAACCTATATTTAAATTGGAGCGTTGATTAAAAAGAAAAAGGCGGAAATGATTTCTTGTTTTGCAAACTACCTCACTTTTTAAGCGAAATGACTAAAGCTTAAGCATTACAAAACCTTTCCCCCTAACGTTAAAATATAACTATCAGAAAAAGAGAAAGCATTTAAGAGTAATTTTATTAACGTGAAGTTATTATTTCGATCTAGATTTTTAATTTTTTCTTTAGTTTTAAAAATCTTGTGCATTTTTCATCGATGCAACACATCTCTTACACACACACACACATATATATATATCAGGGATGTAACGAATATTCTGCCATTATTCCAACAATCTTTTCGGTATTCGGCCCTTTGGCCGAATAGTCATTTCATCACCTAGCCGAATATTCGGCCTGGCCGAATACTGGGTAAGTTCAAATATAATTTTAATAAATAAAAATAATTTAGAAAAAAATACTTTTTTAAAACCTTGTTTTAGGCTTGACTGAACAAAAACAGATTTTAAAGTTGTAATATTGTATTTTATATTTAGCATTTGCTCCCAAAAGCTGGCAATAGTTAATTATGATGAAGAATATCAGAAACTAATTTTGATATTATTAACAAAGTGTAAGTCAGCCTTTGTTTGGGTAGACTGATTTATTGTGAATATTGGGGGAGAGAGAAATGTGAAAAGCCTAGAATATATCACGAATATTTAGATAGAATAAGTTTTAAGGTTCTTATAAATAAAAATATATTCCAATTAAGTGTATTAAATTTCAATAGATCTTTTAAAAATAGGTATGTAAAAACACCATAAAATAAAAATATTAACTTTTTGAGCAAGGTAAAAGCTCACTAAGCAATAGTAGTTCTTTCATTTGAATTAAATAAGTAGTAAAACAATGCTAAGGCTTACTACCATTTTTATTCCACTTGTGGGTGAAATTTTTAGTTTTATTACGTTCAAAACAATACAGAAAGTAGATTAATTTTAAATAGTTTTAAATTCTTAACAAACAGAATTAAACCATACATCATCGATAGTGTGTAATTGGTGACTTTGTGAATAATTTTAAATTTGACAAACAACGTTCAATTACAATGATTTTCTGGAAATTTTAATATTCGGCCTAAGACATCGGCCGAATATTCGGCTTCGGCCTTTGAGGAATGGCCGAATATTCGGTATTCGGCTAAATCACTATTCGTTACATCCCTAATATATATATGGGAAGGCAAAGACAAAAGAGTTAAGTATCATTTTCTCTTCTGTTTGTCAACCGATTTTCTTATATTTGTTTTTATTTAGTAGCTATTAATGAGTTTAAGTGTTATAAATAAAGAATTTTTGAAAATAGTTAATTCTTTTTTTCTCCAACTTTCGTTGTAGATTCGAAACCTTTTTTTATAAGTCTTTACTCGTCATACATTTATACTACACCTTACTTCTATAATATACAACAATTATGTAATATTCAATACATTTTTCACGATTTTTAATTCAAAGACGAAGAAATGTCAAGAACAAAATAAAAAAGAAAGTGTAATCTATGAAGTGGAAGTCAACAAAATAATAGTAATCTTAAGGTTTCAGGTAATCCACTTCCAATATACGTATATATAAAGTGTCAGTCAGATTATTTATCCAGTTCAAAAGTCAAACAAAATGAAATATAATTTGAAGCTAACAATGTCCAACACAATATAAAGTGAGATAAAAAATGTGGCGACCCGTTATTTTGCTTCGAATTAACGTTTCATAAGTTTGTTGATTTGCATTCGAAATTTGAACTCTTGATTAAATTGAAAGTGAATGTTTGTATTTCTAACTGATTCAATAATAATAGGGCGACCTGAAAATTTTTATTACAATTTTATTTACAGCAGAAAGAATACAGAAAAATAAAACTTATGTATAATATATATATTATACATAAATTGTATTTTTCTCAGTGGTCAATCAATCGCACTAAGGCGCGATTATCTCTAATTGAAATATTTAAACAAAAGAAACTGTTGTCAAGCAGAAGCAAGATAATGTGTAGAAGTATTTAACATCGAGGCTGAACTTGAAAATTTAATGAATTACTGTCGAATTTCGGCGGCTGGGATGAATCTAGTATTATATATATATAAATATATAACATATATCTACTATTTTCCATATTTTTAATATATACAATCAGAGCTTTCCCGTCAAGATACCACTTTTAAACATTTTGCGGTGTTTTGCATAAATCTGTGGGAAAAACAATAAACTTCCTCTAAAAATTAATAAAGAAATAGAATAAAAGTTTAAAATCCAATAAACTGCATAGTAAGCATCAGTCAATTGAATATTAATAATTAAAAATATTTTTAAGAACTGCACAGATTGGTTATATCATATATTAATGTAAGAGTTTTTCTTCCTTTTTTAATATTTTATGAACGACTTCCTTTGTCTTCCTTAGTTGCATTGCTTAACAAGTCATGCAATGCATAAAATAATCAATTTGCATTCCCTTTTTCAACAGATGTCTCTAATAACTGGTGTCTTCATTACGTAAATGCACTCGTTCTATTCTGTGTGCAGGAACAAAAAACGCCAAACAAATAAAGTGAAAAACTTATTACTCACTTTAATCATGTATCTATGACCACTTCATAACTTGGATACTATTTTACTCATATAATTATGTGATACAACGTAACGGGTCGTTTTCAAAATCCCAAGAAAAAAAAATCATTAGCTGCGACTGTAAAAATAAAATTTTAGTATAAATCTACAGAACTCATCAAAATACTTTTGAAATTGGTTTGAAAGCTGCTATATTTGCTTCAATAATATCATTAATTTGCTACTACAACGCCGTAACTCGGAAAATTATGGTTACTGACTTAAAATTACGTGCTGATGAATGAAATTTTCCTGTAGTATTAACTCAAAATTCATAATATTCTGGTTTTGACGTTGTTGGAGGAAATGATCGCTGCATGGCCAGGTTCTTGTAGTGGATTAGAGTTGAGAATGCTAGTTAAAAAAACAAATTTTCTACAATCATATGAAGAAAAGCAGACTTCGTCAAGAAAAACATTCATTTTTGGCGGCAGTTTTTTGAAAAAAATAAATTTTTACTAGGCATTTACTGGTTACATAACAGTCCAATTATTGTTAAAAACGAAACTACAGAAAAAAAACTAATAGCAAATGGTTTTATTCGATGTTATTCCAGATTGGGAAGTTCAGGGTCAGGTGGGATTATGTGGTCAGAAAAGTTCAAGTTTGGCTTTAACAAATACAAAAATTAGTTCAGAAACTTCCGATTTTTTATTGATATTTTACATTACATTACTAAGGAACATATGTTATTTGGGGCAGAAAAAAATTGAGTAAAATAATTTTGTGACGCTTTCTTTTTGGGATGTATTTATGACTATTTTACCAGATGAGGTGTGGTAAAATGAGTAGTGCATGGTACAAAGTGGTCATAATTTAAAAAAGACATATAAACGTATTATAAATAACCATAATATTTAAAGTTACTCCACACATGCCTTAAAAAATTCCGGTATAGGGAACGTTTCATGGGAAAAAAGGCTCGTCCATATGACAAATGATCAAAAATGATTTGAGATAAAATACGAGCACTGCAATCACGCTCTGCCCTAAGACTTGAGATCAGTTTTAATAAATCTGCAAACATTTCCTCAAGTTTTGAATAACGCTTCACAACTTGCATTACCTTTTGGTTTGGGGATTCCAATCGATTATTCATTCTATTTTCTCAAGTTCTCCTTGCTTTTGTTGAAAAACGCTGACCCACTGATTTTGAAATGCGTGCCAGTTTTCATTGAAATATTCAGTAACCTTCTTATGACCATTAGTTTTCAATTGGTTGCAATTTTCAAGATAATTGTCTTTGTTTTTTGCATATGCCACGTTTTGAATCAATTCAAGGCATAGGTCCCTCTGACCTTGAGTGATGCCTCTTTTGTCCACTCTTTATTTTCTTCAAAGAGAACGTAGCACGTGAAACAACAAATCAGAAGCTTTGCGTTCGGAAATTCCCTCTTGAATAATTCTTGTTCAAACAGGTCCTTATCAGTCAAAATCACTTCAGTTTTTTCCATGAAGGGTTTTGAAGTTTAAATAAACACGCAATTTTTATTAGTATAGCTTCAGTTTCTGTTGTGACAAATGGAAATCTCCCCATTCCCGTTCAACTAACATTACATAAAACGGTACTCTTCTCTCGTTCACCTTGTAGACTGAATTAAAGAAAAAAATCTCAGGATAGAGAAGCTTGGTGTATTAGATAAGTGAAAGTATAAATAGTAATAATAAGCTGAAATAACAAAAGTCGCTATAAAGAGTAACATTTCTTTTAAAACCCCTGTGCAGTAAGGAAAATGGTCCCGTAAAATACATGTCAAAATAAGGAAATCAAAATAAAGTTATCAATCGCCTGTGAGACGCAGGAAATAACATTTAATTCGTTTTAAAAAAATTATAATCAATATCCAAAAAAAATAAATTAATTAAAAATCGGCTGCTCCTCAAAATGCTAAAAACCGCAAGCAATAAATTTTAATTCGTTAAAAGAAACAAGAAGTTCCGTCTAGAACTATACGAGCCTACTTTCCCGTATACACCAAATTCAAATTTATAATCTAGCTATCTCTTTCTCTCTCTTTCTTATTTATCTTTATTTCTAATTATTGAAAATATACCTTTTTCAACGGATAATACGTATTCATTCACTCACTCATTCATTCTTTCATTTATTCAGCCATGCATTTATTCATTCGTTCGTTACCTCATTCAAGTGTTTATTCATTCATTTACGCATTCATGTATTTATTCACTCATTCATTTATATTTTCATTTATTCAATGATTTATTCATTCATTCTTTTCCTCATTCATTTATTCATTGATTTATTCTTTCACTCTTTCATTTATTCATTCATTCATTATTTCACTCATTGAGTCACTGAGAAATATATTTGAAAATCCCGATCAAAAAAATTCATAGCAAAATAGGCTCGTAAGATCTGGATAAACTTTCTATTTCTACATGTTCTACGTTATAAGAGCTTTCCGATAAAGTTTGTTCCAAGCAAATCGGTCCGTTAGGTCAGGATTTATATAGGGTTGAAATTTCCCCGCAAGCTCTGTGTTAATTTTTTGAACTGTTCAAAAATGAACAAAACTGTTCAAATCGATATTTCACGCCAAGAGATTCTTCCAGTAAGCTTGTTCATTGGAACATGGATCTTGTACCCAGAGTTTACAGAATTTGCTTCAATTTTGTCCATAGGCGCTAATGTTAAAATTTTTTGAACTGTTCAAAATTAAACAAAAAATTGTTCAAATCAAAAAGTAAAATATGGAAATGAGATGTCCTCGCCGAGATCTTTCGGATGCAAAAAGAATTTTTCCAATCGGACAATTCGTTCAAAAGTTATTAGGGGGGGACAGACCGACAGACAGACAGACAGACCGACAGACCGACAGACAGACAGACAGACAGACAGACCGACAGACAGACACACCGACAGACCGACAGACACACTTTTTCCCCATCTCAATACCCTACTTTCAAATTTTTTATTTTTCAATCTTTATTTAATTACTTCACTTATTTTTGACTTTTCTTGATTTTTAACGATATTTTCACGATACATTAAGCCTTCTTTAATGCTTTATTATTATTTTTTTTTTACTTTTACGGGAAAGTAGGCTAAAAAGGATCAATAGTCAGTCGGCATGGTAACAATTAAAATTAAAGTTAATTACCGTGAAAAAATAATTTCGAACTGCAGAGAAAAATGCTTATAACTGCGTTTCTAGTTAATTTAGAGGCTTCGAATTTTCGCACGCAGAGCGAAACTCCTTCCGGGGTAGTTTTTCACGCGCTTTTCAACGGTATCAAGCTCGAAACGATGCGATAATTTATTCCCATATAAAATGACTATTGTATGAAACTTTCGGCTATAAATTGGAATAATAGAAGAACAAATTCGAATTTCAGAAAAAACTCTCCGAGGTGCACACCCCCACGTTCCAAACTAATTTCGTGCCAAATTTCATGAAAATCCGCTGGACGGTCTGGGCCCTACGCCGTACACAGACAGACACACACACACACATACTTATTGCTTTATTATTAGTAGAGAAAATCCGCTGGACGGTCTGGGCCCTACGCCGTACACAGACAGACACACACACACACACATACTTATTGCTTTATTATTAGTAGAGATAGAGATAGAGATGGACTGTGGTGCCAAGTGCCTCCAACTAGCGAAAAATTTAGCTGCATTAACAATAATTCAGTATCTGGTTTACTTGATTCAATGCATAGTTGTGTTCTTTCTTCTTTGCAATGAACTACTTCAAGAAACTGCCCATCAACCGATGCCTTCAATGATTCACACCCCCCCCCCCCATCCCCGATTGGCGGTAATATTAAAAAATTTAAAAAGCAAAATTATTTTTTCATTAAAAAAATGCATTTTAATGTAATTTTGAGTCGAGTACCAAACCCCAAATTCTGCATGCTATTTCCAACGCTATGCCGGATTTCGGAATTTGCGGAATTTCAGATTACGACCAAAATAGCGGTTTTAACACGACCAACACGGGCGGATTTGCGGACCCATCAACGCTGGTACACACCTACCTATTTACACGCAATTGCAATGCTTTCTCAACTGATAGATACTATAACTCCTTTTGAAAAGTTGATAATTTGATAAGTAAATCAATGTATTTACGTAATATTTCTACCAAACAGGCAATTTAAGCAATTAACATATTATGATAAAACACTCTCCAAATAACACACGATTCAGCAAAAATAATCCAGCTTGCCCGCGCATTAGACGCCATGTGATTGTTTACCAGTTAAAACAGGACTCAGTGAATTAGGTGGGAAGAAGGAACACAATTGCATAAAAAAGAATGTCGAACTACATTTTAAAAAGTATTAGTAGTAAAGTCAAAGACACCTGGCATTTACACAAAAAAGGGGGAGGGGATTCCAAAAACGTGCCGAAATCCAGGACATTCCGAAATTTGGTTTTCGATATTGTATATTTTATTTTATAGCTAAGAAATTTAAGAAGCCTGACCACGAGGTACATAACGACCGTCAATATGACACCCCACTATTTTTCTGTTAAAAACGAACATTTTGGAGTAATATTAAATTAACGATTCTGTTTAGTTAAAATATTATTGCCAACTAATTAATACATAATTGACATAGAATGCAATTGCGGGCAAACGATATCGATTAAAGAAAAATAAGAACGTAATGATGACTTACCTTTGGTTCGGTCCGAGTCCTTTTGAATGGCTCTGGTATCTTCTAGAATTGATGCAGGGGTACGTTATTTCCGTGTAGTGTAACTCCGGCTTTATCACTTTTCGCAATCCTCGTTTTTTTTCCCCTGGAAATTGTACGGAAATACGAAATCCACACTTGGTCCAACTTCTTTTGGTATTCTTCAATCGCGATTTTAAGATCACTAACGTTCCCGAATTTCATTATAGCAACAAACAACTTAATTCAACTTTGAGCACAAATTATTTATTACTTCTTATAGTTATGCTCTAAGATTTTAAACAAACCAAGTGGTTAAATTAACAGCAACCCCCCCCCCCCCCCCGCCATGAAAATACAACGTTCACGGCGAAAGCACGTGATGTGTGACGTATTGTAAGCTCCACCCATTGCACAGTGAAAATAATATTTTCCTGGCGCGGTGCCGTGAACGTACACACTACGATTTTTCAAGCACTAGCCGAATAAGTTCCTGCACATTGTAACGTTAATGAATTAGAATCTGCTTTCAAGTCAACACAAGAAAAATGTATTTGAAAACAGAGTTCATTACCACCTGTCAGACAAACAGCTGCATGAAAGATAAACGAAAGTAATCTTACAAAACTCGTTCTCAGTCTTTTGCAATAATAATAATAATAATAATAATGATAATGCCCCTTTCACAGTCTTGAACTCACCAATGCGTCAATACAATAATTTCTTATTTAAGTTCTAAGAGATTTGTACATTAAGTACGAAGATACTCATATTTTTCTTGTGCACGTGGACATCCACACGACAACGAACTTTTTTTTTTCTTTCTAAAGGGGCTGCGTATGGTCAGCCTTTGCAGACCTAGTGCGTACCCCGGTAATCGGCATCCATTTTTTCAAGTAGCACCACTGTCGGTGGATGCCATTGCCACTAGAATATGGACGCTCAGTTTCCCATAGATGGCGGCACCTGAGCTGATGTTTTTCAGGCAGTTTGTGCCGTAGCTTGGGTTTTCATTCTCGGGGGAATCCGCATTTTTTTAGTAGGGGAGGGGGTGCTATCGCTCTTAGGGGGTGGGAACCCCTGAATCAACCAGAAAACAAAAACTCAAAATGAGTGCTATCCAAAGTGTAACACCTAGGTACAACACAAAATTCAAAGTACAACGCTGTATTGTACCTTACACCTTATCCCTTACTTTTAAAAACATCTATATTTTCTTCTGAAGTATATGACGACGTTATTATAGTTCACAATATAAATACATATATAATACTACACAAAGATGTAACGTGTGATACACAGAATGTTTAAGCTATTTAAAATATTACGTTCCAAATTAAAAATAATAATAATAATAATAACTGAAAAGTAAAAATTCCTCCAAGGTGCAACATACTCCCCAAATCTAATGACCCTTTTTAGTAACTAATTTTACTTATACTCGACACGCTTCAAAATAATTTAAGAATTTATTGCATATTGAACTTTTCTATAAATAAATGCAATATGTTAGTGATAAATAATTCTGCCTAGCAATTCTTTGATGTAAGCATATATTTTTGCAACGCATTAAAACATAAAATTGCATAAATCATTACGCACTAATTTTCTTTAAGCGCCCCAGTTGTTTCTCGTTCGTATAGATGGCAGCACGAGCAGGAAACATGGAACTTGTGTTTTAAGAAATTAATTAGCACATTCTGATTAAAAGTTAAGTTTTGAATTATACTATTTTACTTTTCTCATCGGAGAAGTAAATCTCAACCCTTTACGACTAGAGTGTTTCACCTAAGTCTATAGCAATGACTGAATGTACTTGACTCACACAGAATTAGTACTTATTGCATATTATGTTAGTTTTATTACTACTTTAACAAAATTAAGTCGAACCAGCTACAAAACCTTGGTTCAGGTACAAAAATCTATTAAAATTAAAACATCGCAATAAGTCAAAATTTTCATGCACGTGTTTCGGAGATAATGAAACCGTTTTTTTCTGTGAGGAGAAAATGTTAAAAGATCACGCTTGAAGTATGTTACAGCCGTTAATGAGTTTAAGGAAATTAAATTGTCATCATATGTATCATAATTAGATTACAAATATGATTCCGATTACGTGAAGTTTAAAATGTAGTCGATTACGATTGCAAAACGCGATTGAGAATGATAATATCCTTACGATGATATATTTTTTAAGTTATTTTTTTATCAAAAAATTCAGTACTGATATTTTACCTGAGCAAAAAATGAAACAAATGCAATTAAAAATATGAGATGACATTCTACTATTCTTTATTCAGATTATTAAAAAAAAATGAGTAAAGTGTTCTAAAAAGATGGCGCTGCGAAATATCTTGAATTCGGTGAAATCAAACTTGCCATTCATTAAGGTTTAAATATTTCAAATTCAGTTTATTAACGCAAATTAAACTTCAGAAATTTCCAACGTAAAGTTTGAAACACCAATTTGCAAAAAGTAAACATTAAAAAGTACTTATGCCTGTGTTTATGAATAAGGCACAGTTAAATTCAACATTATTTTAAATGTATGCATTTTTTCCCAAATTTAAAAATAAATAAAGAAATGAGAAACTTATAGGCAATTCAATAAAAGTTTAAAACGCTCCTAAAGTTGTCACCAGATTATTTATTATAAATAATTTATCTGCTATGTATTTTCATTCCAAATGCTCTTTCATTTACTTTAAGTCACGATTTCAACTTACTAGTCCATAGAATATCTGTAAATAATTACAATATATGTATATGGGGAGGGGTAATTTTGGCAAAAGAAAGTAACGAAAATATTAAAACAAAAGTAAAATTGTTAAAATAAGAAAAAAAAATCAACGCATGAATAAACAATAACTAAATAGCTCTTTAAATAAATAATATAATAAATAAAAGGCTTAGAAAATCATGAATAATAGTTGTTTCTGCGTAAATAACAGAGCATCAGAATCAGAAATGGAGAAAAAAAATCCCCTTAATACAAAGGTTGCCATTCTAACTAACTTATTACAAAAATTAAAAACGATAAAACAATAATAAATGAATTAAATAAATGAAAAAGAGAGAGAGAGGAGAACAAAAAGAAATAGTAAAAGGGGTGCGAAAAAAAAATAACATGAATAATGATCAGTTTTTTGAATATGGAAAATCAAGTATTTACTTTAAGTAATGCCTCAACAATTTCAAGAAATACAGTATAATTTATCAATTAGAAAAAACCTTTTCCCATTAAAAATAAGCTTTCACAGTTCATTACATTCAAACAATATGTTTCATATTTTTTTTACTAGCACTTTGAAGATATCCGCCCGAAGGGATGAAAAAAAAAATCGATTGTGCATATATTAAGTTAAAAGAAAAAAAACCGCGTCTTGACAATTCTTTTCTTGGAATTTTTCCATGTATGCGGATCTTCAAGTACAGTTTAATTAACTGAGAACGACGGCGAAAAAGGTAATTAATGTCCAAGTCTGTGTTAGTTTTGTCGTCGTGATAAATGTTTCAAAATATATTGCTTCTTTTTTTTTTCTTTTTGGCAACGTAAAACAATATTAGTTTAAAATAAAAGGAACTGTATTTTAAAAAATTAAAAATTCTCCCAGTTTTATAAATGAATGAAAATAATTTAAAATATTATTATCATATTTATTATCTTTGCGCTCTTGGTTTTAAAGTAATTTTCGTGATGTTAAAGTAATTTTTAACGCTCAAGTATTGGTTCTGGATCTCATCGATATCTCCAGCACTATAAATTCCTTTTATTGCTTGCTTTAGGTTTTCTTCAGTCCAACATATATGTTTTTAAGAGTCTCAATCAGATACAAACAAAGTAGCAATGTAATCTAATCCTATATTAAATCAAATCCTCTAAAAAATAGCGTTCAACTCCAGATAATTTGCTAAAGTAGCAAGCTTCTTATTTTGTTTCAATATATTTGACCACCCTCCCCCTTTGTCACGTTATATTAGTATATGTACCTGCAGTTCAGAAACAAAGCACTGTGTTATATTCATTTCCAATTTCATTTTTGAACTTTTAATGACATTTGTGAGCATAATAATTTTTATAATTTTATGTGTAAAATTTTACTTATATAAATAAATTTGCATAAGATGAAGTTTATGTTTACAACAAAAAATATAATTCGTATATAACAGTATATAAGTTTTTTTTTTTTCGATTTCTGTAAAAATGACCCGTGCTATTTTGTTTAAAATGTGGAAATGTCCAAGAATATTTCCTCTGAAATTTAAACTTTAAACTGATAGTTTATTTAACTTTAATCGGCCTCGATATTTTTTATGCAAAATAAAATCAACAAGATTGTAAAACAAAAGAAAATCAAAAATAAATTCTATAACAAATGTTTAGCTTCTGGCTTTAAATGTTTTTATTTGAAGCAAAATGTGTCTAGCAAAACTATTTGCTTATACCCCCTCCCCTCCCCTTGTCACAAACTGTCACAATTTTTCGAACCAATTTTCCCTCATCGAAGCGTGACATCATTTAGATAAGACCCCCTATATGTATACATAGTCTTTTTTTGAGTTTGTTAATTGTTATTCATTTGAAAACTAAATGAAATATTTGTATTATTTTTACATAAAAACTTAATTTGAACGCCTAGTTCCTGTAAAATTAATTAGTAAGTTTAGTTTAATAATTTGTATGGAGTAGGGAGAGATAGACATTTTTTTGATACAAACATAATTTTTCAATTTTATATCTGCTGATATCGTACTGATAGGTTCAGAATAACACCTTGAAACATTTTAACAAAACTTTTTCCGTATTCTGAAAAATATAAGTTTGAAGTTAACCATTGAGATATCAGCTTTATAAACCAATTAAATTAGCCAGAGAACTGTCCCATATCTGTCTCATGTGGGGGAGGGGTGAAAGAAGAGAATAAATTAACAAAAAACATCACCTCATTAAATTAATTTTTGAACTATTGTAAGCTTAATGAACAATGGACACCATTTAATTTTTAACCTCCCCTTTTCTTTTTCATAAAAATTGTTTTAAAAATGCGAAGAATATTCTTCATGTTATTTTTCGTTTTTTTTTTTTTGTATTAATATTTTATTTAAAGTTTGTAGCATGAAAAGGATAGAAAAAATGAACTGATTAGCCTTGATGAAACCTGGTCACTATAGCAATGAAAAATAAAATAAAAGGAAATGTCAAAAAACGCGTTACTGTTTTTTAAATACGGTTTAGCCAAGCCGTACTTTATTTTTCCAATCGTTGAAATTTTTACATTAAATCAGAAATTTATTCATAATGGCGTATTTGCACACGCTCGCTGTTGACATTATATTACAAAATTAAAATAATAATAATGAAAACAATAATTATGGTGATGCACGTTTTGACAAAATAACTTCAATAACTTTCGAATGTGAAAATTTGATTAATTATGGCCGAACTTTGACCACTGAGAGACCACTAGTGAACTTTTAATTTAACTTTAATCAAAGTTTACTTTTTCTAACGTACAAGTAAAATGAAATATTTTTGAGATACAGAAAAGTTACTGAATTATATATGGATATGACTAATTGGGTCAATATTTTTTATTTACAGTCTGCACTGATTAACAGATTGGTAAGTTTGAAAGACTTTTTTCGTGTCAATGTCAGTAAATCATAGGAGGTCCGTAATGGTGGGGAGCCTCCTCGTGGTGCGGACTGGGTAACGCTAAATATCCTCCAATCTGCTTCCGGTGGATGTTAGGCTCTCTTATCTGCTTCCGGTGGATGTTAGGTTCTCTTATCTGCTTCCGGTGGATGTTAGGCTCTCTTTATATAGAGACTGTGGCACCGGGACAGTAAAGCAGGTAGGCAGCACTTGCCGGCTCTGGTTGTTAAATGCCTGAGAGTTTTTGGAAGGTTCGAAGGAGGAGAGCTGCCTGCTGTGTCCTTCGGGATAATCTATGAAGGCCATGAGAAGCTATGCACAGTAGGACGTACTTAGCAATATTTACCTCTCGGAAGGAAGAATCAAGTCTGCATTTCTTTTGAAACACTTATAATCTGGGACTTACGTTATTTAAAAATGCACTTTAACCCTAGGCAGTTCCCGAATTAAATAATTAAAACTTCATAACATTTGTTACAAAATATAACTTTAAATAAGATATCAGCAATTAAATTTAATACTCTTAAGCAACATAACTCATCTTAATTTGTGTTCCTCCCAATAATTATGAGCAATTATTATCTCTTCGCTGAAAAATATATTAGTAATTAAGATAGCACTGTAAAAAAATCTCCTGAAAATAACCGAAAAAGTACGGCAGCAGAGTTGCCGGAAATATTCCGTTTCTGATAATATTTTTCCGAGATTTGACAGAAGTTCCATTTCTTTTTTCTCCGCGAATCCAAATCAGGTTGTGAAAATACAGCAACCGTAAAACGGAAAAGTTCCGTTCTCGTATTTTCAGGACGTGATATTTCCGTTTTTGGAAGGAAAACCATGTATTGAAGCACTATGGAAACCTTCCGTTAAAATCACTCAAAAAACACTCTGAAAATTCAGGTTTTTTTTAACAGTGGAGTATTGTAATGTTATTGGGTGATTTATCTCTAAATGGGAAAAATTATATCATTTTTTTAAATCAAAATTTATCTTAAAGTATAAGTAAAGTTCTAATATGAAGATTGCATTCATAAGTATGATACACGAAAAACGTTAATGATACACTGTAAAGATTGCTGAAAAGGGAAAATACTTCTGTCCATTTAAGGCAACACGTAAAAACAAGTTTGAGATGACGCAAAAAATTGTCGCTTCTGTATGATGTAATCCTGCAGCGAACTCATAGGTTCCTAATTGATTAATATCCTGCTGAATAAAGCTTACTTTGTGTGAAGCGGACATTTTGAAGCCTGAAGTGAAGAAGAATTCCATAAAAGTGAATTTATTCTATGAATTTGCTATAATATTGCGTCATACTGATAATACTAGAATCGTTAGAAATGCGACAATCATAAACGTTTCGTTTTTTTCTATTTCTAAATTTTCAAAAGAGAAATACACTCTGCGACTCGAAGAAAAAAAATGATTCCTTGAAAAATATGTCATGTTGATGTTAACTCCTCCATTTCACCTTTATATTTCTCAATCAAAAATTTTTATTCCACAGCTTCGAGAGCAAATTTTAATGAAACTGAAATATACAAGGTAATTTTCTATAGAAAGTCTGGGAAAAGCCATGGATCTACAAATCATTACTCACAAATTTATTTTATTTTTGTATAAAGAGTAAATATTGACAATACTAGAACTAATGGAAAATGCACCACATAAGAGTTCTCGGGCTTCTTTCATTTAAATCATAGAATTCAAACTCATACTAAGCAATAACACTCAATCGAAAAATTTTTAATTGAAGTTATTTACATTTAAATGAAAATTCTTTATTTCCACTCCATATTTCTCTTGAAACCATTAATAAAAATACTTCATGTCACATATTTGAAGCAAAATATTAACTGAAACATAAAAATCCTCTCGATAAAAGTATCTAGAATTGTCTGTGAAACGAATTTGAATCCCATTCCTTTAAATTTGGAGATTCCTTGAACAAAGCAAAAGTGTCAAAATCTTTGTTCTTAAAAGGCAGCTCTTAAACTTGCCTTTGTGTTCGCATTGGAGATATTCTTCTTTTAAATATCGATCAGAAAGTCGCAAATGCCACAACCCTGATGGCTTTTGTTTCTCTCTTCGCTGATGAAAATGAAAGTTTAATTCCGATGAGATGGAGAACAATAGAATTCGAGAGCAGTGCTTGTTGGTTTAAAAGAAATATTTTTGCGGAATTGTCGGCAAGAGTGGTATTCCTAATTTGATTTCCAGAAATACGCGGAACTGTGCATTTTTAGTAATGACAGAACAGTTTTTGAGAGAAAATGTTCTTTGCAAGATTGTTATATATAATTTATCTTCGATCTTTTTATGGTAAAGGTCACAAAATCCGGGGGGGGGGGGGGGAATTGGACTAATACAGCAATTTAGAATTCACTATTAGTTATTTCAAGGCATAAATATGTACAACTTAAAAGTTGCATAAGTAAATCTACTGAAGGAGTTAGGAATCTCTAAAATTATTTTTAGTTTTTTTTTTCTCACAACGATTTTAATATTGCATTATCGCAAAACTGGAATTTTAGCCTTAGTGATTTTTACCAGAACGCCGATGTGGTACTTTACTCGCATTTACTTGCATTTTACCTTTCTCTTCCTATAGAAAGCGATAAAAAGAGTACGAATATTATGCAAAATCAGTTATTAAAATTTAATTTTAAAAGTAAATTATTGTAAATTTAATTAACATCGAATATACCTATTGGAAACTTAACAGAAAACATACCCTACCAATCAGGTCCAGGCCAAAAAAAAAAACTCCGGAAAAATACTAGTTTTTCTAATACTATAATGCCATAAGAGTATAATCGAAATTTTATATTTTTTATTTCTGAATTTATAGGACTATGCAGCAAAAGAAAGGCGCATAACACTGTACATGAGGAACGATTAACCCTGAAAGTACTAATAAATTTACACTAATACATAAGTTGACTCCATATTTAAAACTATAAGATATTCATGCTACACGATTTTTTTGACAGTAACTTAAAATACTGCTACAACTACTGCTAAGAATTATTACTACGGTTGCTGATCGCCGTCGCTCCCCAACATCCGTAACTACAAGCAATCGGTGACAATGTAAAAAGTTACCAATAATCTCATCCATCAAAATTTTCCCAAAAGGGTTGGCACTCAAGGTATTTAACTGCAAAAGAAATTTAACCAAAACAGTAAGAGGAACAATGTGCTTCCAACTACTAAATAAGGAGGAATTAAACGTTTCACAAAACAATTATATTGTAATATTACAGTAGTAACGAGGGACACATGTTTATCTTTTACAATTATCGACAAAACAAAGTGCTGCTGGATTGTTGAAATGATAGAATCTTTTATAATATGAGTGTGATGTGATAAGATTCGTGACATAATAATCAGTATACATATTTTTAGTAAAATTGAGAAACTAATTAAAAAAAAGAAGAGAAATTTTCATCAAGACATAACAGCTTTTCTCTTTAATTGTAAGCCTAATAGAAATAAGATCAAGAAATAACAGATCAATAGAATAAAGAAATAAATCATTGAAATAGCGTGAATTTTCAAATTTAATAATTTTAGGGTAAAAAACTGCTCTCACACACATACATAGATTGCCAAATAATTTGGCAAAATATATCACACTCATTTTCGCTTTTCCTACACTTCTGAAGAAGAAAATTTCTTTTCTAAATTTAAAAATGACGATTCTATTTTCTATCGCGGAGAAAAGATCTCTCAATGTAACGCGTATTCTCGAATAACAATAAACTTCAGAATTTTCTTTGACTGACATACGATCTTGGAAAAGAATCCAAATACGTTATTTTAAAGATGATTACCCTTTCCTGTGTTTTTGAATTCTTGAAGAAGACATTAGACGAAACAAAAAAGATTAAGATGTATGGCAATAAATCAAATGTGTGAAAAAAACCTACAACAGTAGAGCATGTCTCTTTTTACTACAATTTTCGGTTTGTAAAATATGACGGAAATAAAAAGTGAAAGCTTTGAAGTATGAGCGAAATGAATTCGGTGCAGCAGTAATAAATTAAATTCGATTTTAAATGAAGCACTTCAAATATTTTACTTAAATTAAAATATTTCTGTGAGCCTTATAGAATCTAGCATGCTGTTCTTAAGTAAAAAGAAAAAAAATCTGAATAGTGTTTTCCTCTTTCTAATGGGGCTGCGTATGGTCACTAACCTTCGCAAACCTAATGCATTCCCCGGAAGCCGACGTCCATTCTTTCAAGTAGTACCACTATCGGTGGATGCCATTACAACTTGAGAATTTTGACGCTTAGTTTCTCCCTAGATGGCGGCACCTGAGCTCTACTTAATGCGAAACTGCGCTAAGAATTTAATTTAGCCGAGAGTATCCAAGCCAAACAAATACTCATGGGATCTTTAACGTGCCGCATAATCATAGGACATGGGCGCTGACGATTTTCTGCGTCTTGAAAATACATCGACTTGGACCATGTTTGATCCTATGAGCTTGGGCTCACCAGACCAGTGCCGCCCCTCTACGCCACCCTGCCGGCAAAATCTGAATTTTAACTACAGCATTTTATCGCTAAGCTAAAGCTTCAAGCTGGGACTTTTACTTATGTAAAACTCGTAATTTGCAATCTGTAAAACTTATTTTCATTATTTATCTATTTACTTTGTTTACCAACCACAGCTAAGCCCTTATTATAAGAATGCCAGTATAAGTCTAAACAAACAAAACTAGGAACGAATTTTTAGTCATAGGGATGTTCTTAATTCTTTCATACACCTCGAAGCTAAAACTTAGTAAAGCCTTTCTCGTATATAATTACTCTGTTTTGGTAATTAATTATTTTCTAATCGTAGAATAGTTGTAAAAGGTATTTATACTCGGAATACCAAACATACTGAAAAAGAGTGATTACCGGTAATTTTAAAATAATATATGGGCACCATATGGCTTTCGATAAATATAAAGAGAACATATATTTTGCTCAAAAAATTGTTGAAACTGCTTTTTAGCTGCATCAAAATAGACTTTATCGTGTGAGGAAATTCGATTGCATTATTCGTTTTATTTTCGAAAAGTGGTATTTACTTTTGAAAGTAGGATGCTCTTCAAAACGGAAGCACTGAATAGGTTTTTGGGAAATTCTATTTTACTCCAAGAAGTTCTATCTTCCTGGATTAGAAGAAAAAAAATCTCCACGAACAAATATGAGAATATTTTCAGGCAAAAGTTTTTCTTTTACAAGGGAAGCCATTTTTATGAAGTCATGGATTATTCATATCCAGATTGTAGTGGATGAAAAGTTCATCGGCAGATTTCAAAATATTCATAAGAACTTTCATAAATTGCCTTAAAAAACGTTTGGTACATTTGTTTCAAAATTAATGCTGTTATTCAATGTCTTAATTAAACAAGCTTTGTTGCAAATCAGATTTTTATATTTAAGTTAAAATAAACTGACTTTCCACGTTAATGCTTTAGTGAAAGCTGAAGTTCTTTATTTTATTTCACGATGAAATTTATTTAAGAGGATCTTTCTTAATAAAACCTTCCTAATTATCCTTTCCAAAAAAAAGTTTCCTTAGTGATATAGAACTTAGTGGAAGGAAAAATGTAAAAATGGCGCCTTCTTTCATAGTTATGACTAGCAAGAGTTTGACTAGCAATACTTTCTTGATATTAATATGTTGATAAAACCCATAAGATGCAGGAATCAAGAGATCAAGATAAGAAAGCTAAAAAGTACTTGCTACATCTTGTGCAGCTTGTTATATTTGCTTTATTTTAAGCAGTACCGTACTCAGTAGTACTTTGGCCAATTAGCCGAGTATCGAGTGCCGAGCATTAATCTTGTTTAAAAAAATAAAGAAAAAGAACCACTGATATACACACGGAGAATTTTGCACTTCTTGGAACATCTATGTAGATCTTGAGCACATAACCGCTTTTTAAATTCAATTCAATATGAAATTGAAATATGCATAAACCTAGCTAGGCTGGTCCTAGTCAGATAATTTAAACATCTTTCAATAAGTCACAGATTTTTAAAAAGTACAACTGTTTTCAAAATTCATGACAGAAAACAAAAAAGAAAGAGAGAAGCATATATAATTAGGCAAGATGAGATAATTTGTAAAATATATTGTGGTTCTTTCCGTAATTAGAAATATGCCAGTCATGAGCTATTATTGCTTGTGGTAAAAATGCATTGAATAGTGTAATATCTTCACGTTTTCTTACTTAACCATACATATATTACTATATTACACAGCTATAAAAATGACCACGTTTTACTTTCTACAAATTGTTATAACTGATAGATATGTCTATCTTTAAAATCATAGCTTAAAACATTTTCATCCGAGCTTTAAATTAGTTTTCGAAAAAAGAAAAAAATTCAAAAATTGTTATTTTTTTTTCTTTTTAGTTGGTAAATATGAATGTAATTTTTGGGATCACTCTGGACTGCACTGATTGACTTCTCACAAGTTGTACAACTCCTATTTGTGACATGGAAAGTATACTTAAGTACAAAGGCCGATTTGTGCTTTTGCCATGGCAGAGAAAACATACAAATGCATAGCTAACTTTTACTTTGCATAAATAGTCATATTTTATGACTAGTGCAGCAGTGAAGGATTGCCTGATAGGAATTTGTATTTGAATATTATTTTATCAATTAAAAGTCTTTTACTTCAATAATACTTTAGTTTCAACAGTTTGAAAACTAAATGATTTTATGTTTACTGTGTGTGTGTGTATTTAAAGTACATAAAGCTAACTATTAATAAAACTTCAAAAAATGCCCGATTAGCTACCATATTCTTTGCAAATGACATTTAAATCAAAGTAACTTTTTTGTTGAATGCAATTTTTTCGCTAAAATTAAAGTTTCTAAAAGTTAGAAGTTCTTTCTATATATCAAGTTACATAAACTGATCGCCGTTTTTTAATAATTATTTGAGGTTATTTCATACATATCGTTAAAGTACCCAAATGAGGAGATACTCCAGTTGACAAGGAAGAGCAGTCTATAAATAATTTTAATAGGATTTGGTAAAAAATAAAATAAAGACTTGCTTACTCTAACGCCACCGAAATGCTGTTTGGAAAATAAATACATTTTGTTGAAGCAATGGAAATCGCAAATAACCAATGGACTCCGCTTCCGCATGTGTTTCCTGGCGTTCGGCCAATATTTGGCTTTCTAAATACATGTCATCCTAGAAGCCGTTCACGAGAATTCGATCTTCTTATCAGGACACATGATCTGCCCCGTGGCTACGAGGCGTTGATGAATCTCGAACGAGAAGGCAACTTCGTTTGCAGTTCCATAAATTATTATCGGGGAACCTTTTTATGGAACAGTTTTACTACGCAAATAACGCTGTGGGACTGGAATTTGCGTTTGGGGAAATTATTGTTGGTTATTCAATTTCCGTAATTAGGCAATTTGTTGGGCTTTGTTTCCGGATTATATTTAAAACTGAATTTTACAACCATTTTTCTCGCATGCGATAAAAAGAGTTTTAATGCAATATCGATAATTCATTTATTACGTAGTGACTAAATGTGTGTTGAACCGTATCTTACATTTTTAACTATATTAATATCGGATAGTTATGCGGAACGTTTCCCAACAATAATAAATTAAAGACCAGCCAATAATTTAAAAACTGCTTATAGACATGTTTGTGTGATTGTGAAACCAATCATTTTCTTTTTGTTTCATTTCGCCTTCTGTTTTGTTTGCTGCGACTTTTTTTACAGGCAATAGTTAAGTATTACGAATATTTCTTTTAATTGCATGTCTTTTCATTTCATTCTTTTATTTTTCAATAATTTCGCTTGTAAATTTAAACATTATTAATTACCTAAATGAGTTTTTTGATGAAAAAATGTTTTATTGAAATATTTCTTTAATAACTAACACGGTGGAGAAGAATTTGGTTTCAAATACAGCACTATCTGTCGCTATAGAAAACAGCGTAGAGGAAAAAAATATATACATAAAATAAAAAATGGGTACTATATTTTACATTCAGATATCAATGTTGAAAAAAGCCAAAACAAATGTGCACAGTTTCGTTTTCATTCACGTATAAACGAGTTATCTGCGTCTTTGACAGACGTCAAGTTTAATCTTTAGTTTATGCCATATAACGTTGTCGTCGTCGTCGAGTCCTCGCGCGAAGCGAGAAAGAAGTCTAATGGGGCTCTTATAGGCAGGAGTCCCACTTCCGCCGCTTTGAGAGGTTTTTTTTAATTTTTGAACCAGCTCCCAGATGAGAGACCATCACATGGGGTTGGTACACCCGGAGGTATCGCTTCACTTGGAGGTCATTGGGGCCACGACGGATTTAACGTGCACGAGCTACATTTAGCACACATGGTCCTACGGTAACCAGCCGCGAGAGGTTGTCACCCTCCCAAACTATTAACCTCAGTCAATGTTGCTTCATTTTCGGTGCTCTGTGGGAATCGAACTTCTACTGACTGGTACACTGCGGGACATATAACATTGTTACTCCTTATGAGGGTATTATTCTTATGCATTATGTCAGTTGGCACCAATTTAATAAATTACTTTAATCTATTTATATTAACATAACTGTACTACTTAAATGTAAGTCTATAATTGATTCTATTATTTTTATTGAACCTTTCTCTTAAATGCTCTAAATTTTTCAAAATAATTGATCTCGTAAAACAACACTTTTTCGGTATTTGGAAAGTAAAAAATGTGTGCGCAAAAAAGCCATAAAATATTTTCAAAGGAAAACCCAAGCCTTTGGTGGAATCAATTAAAAAAAAAAAAGAACTTTTCATTCTTTCATTCCGTGAAAGAAAGATGGGAGCGATTTGCGTCGTGTTTGAAATATACAAACGTGACTGGTTGAGAGAAAAAAGTCGAATGTAATATGTATATTTTGCTAAAACTTTCTATATAATTTAGTAAAAAAAAGGAATTGAGTTAAAGAGATTCTCGAAAACTGCGACAGTTTTATGTTATGCACGCAAAAGCAAGACGAGAGAAACAAAATGGCAGAGTGAAACGACCTTTATTAAACATATATTTCTTGGAGTTTCAAAATTACAAAACATTGGGATTTATGTGTTATAAAATAAAAATAAATAATTTAGAAAACTAAACACAAGTGAATCTTTTTGGTAAATCAATAGTATTAATTTTTAAATCTGTGAAAATTTCTAAAATTCATATCATAACATAAAGCTACAACTGATTTTTATTGCTTTTCATACCATGAATTTTAATAATATTTATGAGTAAGAAATATTGCAGTTTTCTTAAAAATACTATACTGTGCATTTGTTTATACGAAAACATTCCTCCCTGAAGATTAAAATTCAGGTCAGAATGCGGAAAGAAAATCTTAAACTATAAAAGAACCTTTAAAATATTTTGTAGATAAACTCTTCTTAAAACATCTTCGACAGCAATTCAATTTCAATCACTGCATAATTTATTACCTATTCTGACACTTTAAAATGTTATCACTATCTTTTCACCTTACGAATCAGTACAAGCAAAAGTTTATAGAAATCGTCTTTTATGTTATTTTTATGGGTTCACAATAGTAAATATCTCTATTCATTAATGGCCGATAAAGATGTTTTACGAGAAATAAAAGAGCTAGCATTTTATTATTGGGAGCGAGCTCTAAGAGGTAATGGGACTGGAACTTCTTTCCATTTATGAGACTTCCACATAACCAGATTTTAATTACGCAACTGTAACAAGACTATTTTTTACGAGACTATTCTACCTTATGGCACTGATTTCGAATGTTATGCTAAAACAGCACAAAACAGTCAATGTCATTGTGGTAGTTTTGAAGTTTGACTCAAAAATTCCAAGAACGAAATAAAATTTAATTATCGTAAGTTTAATTTTTACTCTACTTCAAACTATTATTCCAAGCTGTTTTTTTTTTTTTTTTTTGAAATTGAATGCTGCAAAATGTATACACAGAAATTTAGCAATTGGGTAGTTTCACATTTTTGATTTTTACTTTCTTCTATGTCCAATATAGAGAAGAAAGTGGATTCGTGAAAATTTTCGAATTCGGAGGATTTACACCTTTTAACCACTTTTGAAAAATGTCTGTTTGTGGTCTTTTTTTTTTTTTGGTGGCAGCTGTAACCCGCAAAGTAAAGCATATGGAATCGGACGAAATTTGGTGCACACATGGACTGTTAGAGGAACTGGTGCTGATTAGATTCGAAGAGGCTGAGCAATCGAATGATTTTCCCGATTAGCGTGCATGCTACATTCGAACAAAATTTTGTATACAAGTAGACCTCAATAGGAACAGGAGCTGAATATATTTCGGCACCATTTGCTGTAAAGGGGGTGGAGCACTGGAACTTAAAAATGTGGGCGCTGTAACTCATTACGTAATGCATGGAATTAAACGAATTTCGATATGCATATACATCCTGAAAAGAAATGGTGTTAATTAAATTTGGTGCCATGCGCTCTTAAGTAGCAGATACTTTGTTTTGTATTCTATTGTTGCCATTTCAGCTACACGTTAGAAAATAAAATTATTATCAACATTTTTAGCATTTCGAAGCTTCGCTGGTAATACATACCTTTTAATTGGTTCTTCGATTTTTCACACTAAATTTTGCTAGAATTTTGACTTTTGGCTGCTTATGATTTCGAATTTCCAGCCATTAGATTGGCAAAACTCGATCGGTAGCAAGTTCTCAGTTCTCCTTTGCTTAGTAAATACACTTTATCGATGCCATTTTATATTGAGTACAATGTGTTGTACTATTTGGAACAAGACTATGTTAAAAACTGTATTGTTCATTGTCTCACAGTAAACTAAAGAAATAAAATTTGTATTTAAGCACACACAATAATTACGTATTGTATACAACGATGTTCGAAACTTATTGGTTTGCCATGTTATCTGAGTGTGTATATATATATATAATATACAGACAACATAAACCCGACTGTGTGTGATGCATTCAATATTCCATTATAGTGAATACGTTTATTGCTTTTCAGATTATTGGATAACCTTTACGTTGTATAACAAACATACCTGTCTAAATAAAATAAGTAAACTGAAATGAAGAGCTGTTATGCAACAAATTTTGTAAATGAAGTGTTTGTCACAAAAGTTCCTCTCTTATGAGATTTCTAGACATCCATTTGCAGCAAGTAAATATACATGATTTAAGCCTGAAATAAGCCTAAAATAAATATAAGTTGCTACACCATAGTAAAACTGATGAAAGATACAACATAAAAGATGATGCAAACAAAAGTTCAATCGGAAGTGAAACTATTAACAGTATTCAAGTGAACTGAGGTAGCCAAAGAAACAGTGGAATGGAAATGAATAAAAAAAATGTATATTCTGGCAAACCTGTAATACATGAAACATGTATTTCCGGAAAGAAAAAAAATCCCTCAAGACCACATAGTCAATTTGAACTCTATTGTTTCTTTTTTTTTTACTAATTTACAATGGGGAAGTTGCTTTTACGTAACATCTCCAGAAACTTTTATTTCAAAAGGGCAGTACTAACGAGATCTTACTGACAGGAACTTAATAGAATTTATTCACCATTCTAATTTCTTTTCTCGTTTCGGTGCTCTATTTTGTTATCATTCCACACACTGTTTTCTCAGCTGAATGTTGTTTTCTTCACTGAGTCTTGTTAGAATCGAAGAAGAGTATAGCTATCTAATCAGGTGTGAAATAGGGTTCTCGAGAAATTCTTTTCTGCTGGCGTAGTGCAGAAATGTGGGCCTCATTAAAGGGAGCGGGAATCATATATTTGTGTTAGTTGTTTTCTATTGGTTAATCCGAAGAACGTATGAGTTATTCTTATTAGATTTTTTTTTTTTTAAAGATGGAACACGATCTATACCTTGTAAACCAATTACTGTCGATTAAAATATTTCACGAGATTTTGCAGAGTGTGATTACTTTCAAAGCAATCTGGAACATGTAGCAATCCGGAACATTTATATTTTTAAAGCCGTATTGCGTTACAAGTTTCATGACGAGTTTTACTCGTCATTGTCCGTTTTGGCTAGTTTTAAGGACGAGTGCTACTCTTCATTCCTGTTGAAGGGGTTAATAGGATCGTCAACATTATTAAGAAACGTAGATTGCTTATTATCTACCATTTTAATTTTAAACTATGTATTTGAACAATCATGATTTTTTACTATGTTTTGGGTTCATGAGAAAAACCAATAATCTTTCATCTAGAAAAGTTTGTTGTTAATAGTAGGACATTGAGTTAAGAAAAAAGTATTTACAGCTAGAAAGACTACACATTTCACAGAAATTTTTCATCTGTATCAGAGTAATCTCTATTAATTTGCAAACCTCTATAGGTACTACGACAAAACTAAGAGCGAACTGATGGAAATATTTTCATTTCTTGAGCAGGAAAAATATGTTGAATGATGACGACATCGCATATCAATATTTTATTGGATATAGTAATTGAGTAATGGTAAGAAATTTGTTTGTATTGTTTTAGTTTCACCTTCAAATGAATTAACACAAAGTATCAACGCCAGTAACACAAAATAAGTATGCCAGACTTACAAACTGTTCCATGACAATGCTGAACGTGAAAAAAAAAGATTGGTATTCCCATTGCTGCAATCATAAGATATATTTCTATAGGAGAAAACTTTTGAAAAATATGAGCTTGTGAAATTATTATATATATTGTATAGAAAGTGATTAACTGTTAAATAAATAATGATTTTTTTTAGTTTTTTATTTATTCTTATTTTTTTTATTTTAAATTTTCCATAATGCATTAACTAATTTTTTTTACCCTTGAAAAAATCCGTGGCAAAGCTTCCAGAGGAAGGAAATACCTGCCTTTTACTGGGTGTCAAAAAAGTCAATCATATGCGCTGAAACACGTTCGACTTGTGTTCATCCTAACCACATTTTAATAAAAAGCTAAGATTCTAAAATATAAAGCTAAAAAAATTTCCACTTTGAAATTTAATTTATATAATTTATTTTAAATGAAAAGTTTCCACCTTAACACGCGATTTACCAGGCCTTTTTTAGCCATTTCTAAACTTTCAATTTACACCAAGTTGCTACTAATTATAATAAAACTTTTAGTCTCATTAACTTGTCCTACTTACCGTGTATTAGGAAAAGCCAATGCAATTGAAAGTTACACTATAATTAGTAACAAATTATGCAAAATGGAAGCTTCGAAACAGCAAAAAATGACTGGTCCGGTAAATCTAGTGTTAAAATTTAATTTATATAATTCATTTGAAATTTTGAATGAAACGAAATGTAATTGCCCTTGCCTCAATTCCAGAGTTAAAGCACAAATTATAGCACATTTAATTGGAGTAAAATTTCAGTGTGAATAAAAATTAATTTCTAATTTTTGAAAGAATGCATGTTTATTTTCGCTTTAACGAGAAGAACAAAAAATGTGAAGAGCACTTTCTTTCATTTTGTGCCTCGAAGGAGTTCTACGTTGGAGGCTCTGGCATTTATTGTTCATAAAATACTTTTCAATTAAGTCAAGTGTAATTGGGGTAGAGATGTTTTTCCTTTACGGCAAGCTAAACGTGGATCCACAAATATAGCGAAATTTTTGCTCGATCCCAAGACACCGAGCATATATTTCTGTGGGGTTTAAAAAATAACCCAAGATGATTATAAAGTGGTTTATTTTGAAAATAAAATTATAATTTTTAACACATTGTTTTAAAAAATGTCGCACAGTATATATAATGACGATTTTTGTTTACTTGTATATTTTTGATCATTTGAAAAAAAAAAAAAGAAAAGAGAAGAAAAACAAGACTTACCGAAAGAGAGAGAGAGAGAGAGAGAGAAAATTACTTTAAGAACTACTGCCACATTAGCATGAAGTACATAAGGAACTATAGTTTTCTTTTCTCGCATTCTGACAGATTTGACAAAAAAATTTAAAAATTATTTACAGTAAAGGCTTTTAATAAACTGTAAGTAATATAACATTGCGTTTCTAAAAAGAAAATAAAAGAAGAATAAATTGGGGTGTTTTTTATACAAGAAGTGTTTAATAATATGTACATTGAAAAAATAGCCGGCAGGGTGGCGTAGTGGTAAGGCACTAGCATAGTACGCCCGAGTTCGCAGGATCACACCAAGCTGGTGGATTTTCAAGATGCAGAAAATTGTCAGCGCAAATGTCGTATAATTATGCGACATGTTAAAGATCCTTTGAGTATCTGCTCGGCTTGGATACTATCGGCTAAACTATTGGATACTATCGGCTAATTTTTAGTGCAGTTTCGCATCAATTAGAGCTCATGTGCCACCATCTAGGGAGAAACGGAGCGTCAAAATTCTCAAGTGGTAATGGCATCCGCTGCTAATGGTGCTACGTGAAAGAATGGACGTCGGTTTCCCAGGAATGCGCTAGGTCTGCAAAGGTTAGTGACCATACGCAGCCCCGTTATAAGGAAAGAAAACATTGAAAAAGTTAGTCCATTTTAACGTGTTTAAACTCACCAATGTTGTTTAAACATTAGATATCCCCCAACGTATAATTATTGATAGGGAGTTGATTTACTTGCATAACTCATTGTATATTTTTAATATTATAATTGCTATATGTAACTAAGCAGTATGTAATTCTAATGCAAGTTTTACGAATTGGATTTATAGAATCAGCTTAATCCAAGAACCTACCTTTAGCAAGAAAAAGATTGAATGGTTGTTAAACATAGCTTTTTTATCGTAAAAAAATAATACGTGTTAAAAAATTTTGAATATGTTTTCATACATTCCTTTTAGAACTTATTTTTTATTTTTTGAATAGTTTACTTCTCAATTTTCAGACTTATTAATTGCTCACTACTTATTCATTTAAATCTATAACTGAAACAAATAAAGATTTAAGAAATGAAACGCTTGCCTTTGTGTAGAAGACATTAATGATTTAATCAACATTATTAAAACAAAAAAATTCAAAGTGATTTACATATATGTGCTTTGTAGTTACAAATTACCACATTTTAAATTTTGCATAAACCTTCAGCTTCCGACTTCAGGGAGCAGCGGGAAAAAAAGCATGATCAAAATATAATGCAATCTTGACCCTGCCATCCATGGCCAGTGTTGTGTCAATATTCAGCAATAAATGTATGTGATACCATAGACTCCAGGTAGCAGCACGAACATAAAACAAGATCAACATGTACTGCAATCTTGATTTTGAAATCCATAGCCACTGTTGTGTCAATATTCAGCAATAAAATGTATGTGATACCATAGACATAAAATGATTTGACACCTCAAGCGGGTAGGGTCAATGTCACACACATAAGTATCAGTGAAAAACCAATCTCTGCTAATAATCAGAGAGTATAACTAATCAACGAGAATTTCCTGCCGAAGGAAGGAGCGTCGCAAATAAAGCAAAAGACAACGAACAAAGCCGATTGGCAGAAAATAGAAAGTCTGCTTCACGTGATCTTCTATTTCTGTGTAGTTCGCACAGCCATGAGGAAACTGCATTATATCCGTCTTAACTTTAAAGGTCTATGAATGATACTATATAAGCAAAAAATCTTGTCGTAATTATTGCATGTACTACCTATAACTGAATATGGACATTATCAAAGAAAGATTTGTTTTAAGGAATTAAAAGTTCTTACACATTACCAAATTAAGTAATTAGTTTAATCTTACACGGATCTTAGTAAAGCGAAATAACTCATATATGCAGATGTAAGCGTTTTTTAAAATCCAAGTTGTAAAAGTCTTAATATTTTTACTTTTACCTTGCAAACGAACTTTTATGATTGATCCTAATTTTAAAAAAATAATAGTAAGCTACTATCGTTACATAGAACTATATATTGCCAACTTTAATGTGCTAAAAGTAAAGTTTGAAACATCAAAATACAGGACTCGTACATTTTAAAAATTAAATGCAAAATAATAAAAACTATAAGGAAAAGGAGAGAGCAAGAGAAAATTACCGGTATAATCGTATGAAATGCTAGGAAAACTAAGTGATGACATTTGGCATTATACTATCAATAGAAAAATCAACTACAATTAAATAGTAACACAAATCCTAAGATATTAAGCGGAACAGTTATTCACACTCAAAAACACTTCTGGGTTAAGAAAAGATTATTGGTTAAAGATAAAGAACTTAAGCGTTAAGCGTCTTATAGTCTTTATCAGGATGTGCTGCTGGAGAAGGATTTGAAGTAAATCCTACGTTAAACAACAACAAAGATCTCTTTCTCTCTCTTCTATTTCGGCTTACAAGAGATTTGAAAGACTGGAGGAAGATTGCGCTCAGAGGTCAAATGTTTCAAGGTTTTTAGAATTGTACGGTTCTTTGTAGTATTTTTTTAAGCTAAAAAGTACGATAAACTAAAAAAATGTGATTCTGAAATAGCAGTTATAACTCAGAATTGTATGAGATGTATTTTATACAAAAACTACACCGAGCGAGTAGCGTTTACATAGCAAAGAAGTATGTAACTTATTGAAGGTCGTTTGTAATTATAGTTGACTTTTGAAAGTAGTATTTTTCGATCTTCTGCTGTAACTGCGGAGTCACAATAGTTAAAATTATAAAATATCCCCCCCCCCCTAGCATTCATTTGACATAGATGTCAATAAGAGTACTTTTAGATCTAAAACAATGATGCTTTTTAACAGTGGAGTTAAGCATGACTGCCTCATATAAAAAATTATGTCGAGGAAATATTTTTTCTTTCTTTCTAATGAGGCTGCGTATGGTCACTAACCTTTGCAGACCAAGTGCATTCCCCGGAAACTAGCATCATCTCTTTCAAGTAGCACCACTATCGACTAACGCCATTACCCCTTGAGAATTTTGACGCTCAGTTTTCCCCTATATGGCGGCACTAGAGCTCTAAATGATGCGAAACTGCACTAGAAAATTTAGTCGAGAGTATCCAAACCAAACAGATACACGAGGGATCTTTAACATGCCGCATAATCATACGACATGGGCGCTGACGATTTTCTGCATCATGAAACTCCACAGAGTTGGGCCAGGTTCGATCCTGGGAGACCAGGGCCTAACCACTACGCCACCCTACCGGCTTTTGAAGGAATTTGATAACTAATATATTGGTGTAACTACTGTCATGAAGATTGTTTCATAAAATGTATATGAATTAATTCAGTTGTATGAAAGTTCTTACTTCATGCAAGCATTTTTATATTATGAGCGTACGCCATTTGATTTGACGTTTAAAAAACCAACATTTATTGCAATCTCAACTCGATTTCAACGTCATAAGCATAACCATCCATCCAACTGTCGTAACGACAAATCCTCCATTGTCATTATAACTTGAGTCAACTTATGCATGTAAATGTAATATGCGTAAAAGGTTTGATGTTTTATGCAAAATATCGCAACGATTGTATGCTATCATGAATCAGAGGATCTGATCAAGAGTGCGAAATAAAGATAAGGTGTTTGTTTTACGAAACTGTGACAAAATGTTTGTCACCTTCGATGAAGCCAAATAAGGTAATGAATTTAAAATTCATTCGCATTCTTAATGAGAAACCATTCAAAACTGCAAACATTAATCATATTTATAATTAATACATTTTTACAACAATATTAATTCAGAACATGATTTGCTATATCAAGTCCGGTACGAAAGAGCAAAACCATTCATACATATAGTGTTACAATGCAACTAAGTTAACATCATTTATTTTCCTCAAAGACAGGCTCATTCAATAAATGACATAAGATACAGCTGTTGTTAAAATTAATGAAGGCTACGAGAATTCCAGGCGGTCCTCAGGAATTATTTGCCACCTTCGTTTCATTTTCCTTCCCTAATGATCAATTAATTTGCCTCTCTGTGGAAGTAATGTCTTTCTTTCATCAGGTTTCATCTGTGCGTCTTATAAAGGAACAAAGAAATATGTCAAGGAATTCATAGAATATCGAGCCGGCAAACGTTGAATGAATAAAGATGAGCAATGAATAAAATAGTTTCTACATCTTACTACTGCATGCGAGTATTTTTGAGCATACAAGCCTTTTTTGAGTAATAGTTATAGATACTTTCGATTATAATTTTCAAAAATTGATATATTTGAAGCTTTGAGGCTCACTGTGGTTTGAGTACACAAAATTAATTTCAATTAATTTGTCATTATAATACGACATGATATTACATAATAGGCTTAACCACAATGATTGAAGCAATTTTTGAACAGTGGTGAAGAAATGTGTTATTGTTATCCAAGAAATGAGACAATTTTATATTCTCAAACAAAAGAAAGCTGGAATAACATATTTCTAATTAGGCTACGTATGGTCACTAACCTTTGCAGACCTAGTGCATTCCCCGCAAACTGGTACCCATTCTTTCAAGTAGCACCCCTGTCAGCGGATGCCATTACCACTTTGAAAACTATAAACGCTCTGTTCCCCCCTAGATGGCAGCTCCTGAACTCTACTTGATGCGAAACTGCACTAGGAATGTAATTTAGCCGAGAGTATCCAAACCAAGTAGATACTCAAGGGATCTTTAATATGCCGCATAATCATACGACCTAGAGCACTGACGATTTTCAGCATCTTGAAAGTACATCGGCCAGGGCCAGGTTCGATCCTGCGAACTAGGGCATACGAGGACAAGACTATTGAACGAAACAGAAAGGAAACATTTATATCTTTTGTCAAATTAAATGTAGAAATTGCAAGATCATTTTGCTTGCACTGGTATCATATTTAATTATAATATAAAATAGTGCACTGGAATATATTCAACTAAAATACGAAAGACTATTGCAATGTAGTTTCTTATGTCTCAGTTTGCTATAGCATTCAGTAATTGATCCTGGTGTTATTTTTGCCAACAGCCTTAAATCAGTTATTTTCTGGTTTAAGAGTGAATTATTACGTATGCAATCTTTAAAAGACTTAGCTGAATCACCTCTTCTCAAATTGTTTAGTGTTATAACTCTTCTAAAAGCCGAAAAGATACATAAATGTTTTGCAACCTCCTCGTTACAAGATTTAATTTCTAGAATACTTGATTTTGTAAAACTTGATTATAAATTAAGCTCTTTATTTTTTAATCTAACGAAGTATTTCAGACAGACTTACGAGACCCAACTCCCCATCCCTAAAAGCTTAAGCTCCAGCGTCACAGGTTGAGAAAGAATGACAAACAATATTTAAACTATTTTTCTCGCTGCCGATACGAATTACCTATATTAGCGGTTTCTTTCTTAAACAAGGCATTATTTGTAGACATCAATGTTTTAAATTTTGCATTAGAGTAGCGCTTCCCACCTAGAGTACCCCAAGACGGCAGATTCCTTAGCGCGTTCAGGACGGCGTGTACCACTGGTGGTTCACACACGAATGGTTCATCTGGCGGCGTGTACCACTGGTGGCTTACATCAACTATAGTCTTACAACACAGTTTTGTTAGATTAAAAAACTTCATGCGGTTAAAAATAACTTTTTGACTCAAAAAATGAAAAGCTTATTTTTACAGGTAGCAAAAATTTGCGCCGTCCTCAACGTGTTAATCCGCTGTTAATTCTTTTGCAAAAAGAGGCGTGATTTTTCAAGTTCACTTTAAAATAAAAATGAAAACTATTGATAATTGGCGTAAGCAATGAGTACTTATTTTTAGCATTATATGCTATTTAAGTTAACTCATGAGATATTTAGGCATATTCAACCCTCTAATTCCCAACTCCGCCTCAAGGCGGACGACGATAAAAAAAAAAAAGGGCATTACAGGTTTAACCCATCCTCGTGTTGAGTGAGTGGTACTTTTACGGACGCAGTAGAAACAGCCAATCCGTCAATACAAAGGGGGAGTTACTGAGTTATTAAGAGCCATTTAGGTTAAACTTAGGTTTCGTTAATCCGTGGTCTCGCCCATACCTGTCACCGTAAATAGAAGGGAAGGGCATAGGGAACTGACCCTCTGATTCCCAACCTCGCCTCAAGGCGGACGACGCTAACAAAACTTGGGCATTAGAGTGTTAAGAATATTTTTTATTTAGTGCTTCAAGGAAAGGAATACCTCTTTCTAAAGTTTGCCAGCAATGTAACGATTAAAACTGCTTTATAAAAACTTATGATGGGTAAAACCATCATACTCACAAATCTTTAAATTCGCAGAATTGCGTTCTTAAATATCTGGACTCGGATCATTTTTTCTGGTCAGAATCGTCATCAATGGGTGGGTCGTCTGCATATTTCTTGCCTGAATGATATCGCATATGCAATCTGTTGATAAGAAGCTTCATGTATGCACTGAAAATTCAATTTGGCCAAAAATGGAGTTTTATCGTTTTCCCCTATGGCCCTACATATGTTTTTATAATTCATTATCATTTTACATAAATACTCGAAAAAATAAATTTGAAGAAAATTACACGGACGTTGTGGTTCCCTAGAGCTTGGACATTGTGAAATGGTTCCATAAAAAAAAGTTGGGAAAAAATATACGGCAACATACAATATTTATTTTGAAAAAAATAGCTAAAGAACAGAATTTCTGTGCATTTTCGGTCAATGAGAGGACACGCTTCAAGTTTTATACGTGAGATAGGTGAAAACCCTATATATAATAATTATTATTTTAACTTCATGCAGTGGGAATAAAAAGTTTTTCATGATCATTACAGCTATTAAATAAAAATTAATATTAATTACATATTCATAACATTTCTTATTTCTCCTCCCCCTCAAATATAACCGTTATTCTTTAATTTATATAACTTTATCCGCTATGTGAATCGCACTCTGATTACTAGAAGCTCATAAATCAAAATACTGACAGTTATTTTATTTCACCTTTATAAATCTGAAGCGGCGAAGTTTTTATGGGTTACACTTTTTGCGTTATCTGTTACTTCCGCAGAAGTTAACAGCCCATTTAGGTTAGCAAATCCCAAGTGGCAATCTTTCGCTATAAGAAAGGAAATTGCTCATTTTACTTCATATGTGATATAAAAAGTTAGATTCACACGTTTCTCTTTGGCACTTAGATGTCAACGATGTAATAATGTATTTACGTTTGCTGATTTTTGCTTTGTTTGTGATTTCAACGTTATTCTAACATATGAAACTTTAGTTCACTCTAAAGTTTATTATATTACATACTTCTAGCACCCAATTCTATTTCAATACGCAAAGGTTTATCGGCCTTTTTGTATTGAATTATTTGCAGATTTTATCTAAGGAAAAAAGCAGCTATAGTTGCTTACTTAACGAACCTTAGAATGCAGTATATTGTGCAAAGGTTGTATAATCAAACATACAGACTTGTGACATAATGTTAACAACAGCATTCTTTAATATAAAATCTGTTTTAATGAAGAAATTTTTCTTTACGAAATAAAACCAAATTTGAAACGACAAAAATAAAATTTTCAAGATTTTTATTTCAAATGAAAAGGATAAAGCTAGCCATTTTCCTTTATTAAAACATTTCTGTTCATTACCAATGTTTGCTTACATGTCGCTTATAGAAATGAACAGTGTCATATCTACAAAATGGACATTTTTCAAGAGATTCGTTTGAACGTTTTACAATTTGTTTTATTTAATTGCCTTATTTGTTTCAATGATAATTATAATCGATTTTGTTCAGAAAATAGTTATTGTTCTAGTTTTCTCTCACATGATGGATGTTAATGATGTCAAAAAAATTAAAAATAAATTTAAAAAGTACTTATTGCAGTCTTGCACCAAAAAAATTAAGTAGGCCTCTAGCCTTTATTTTTGAACATTTTCTCACAACAGTATTCCCAACATAAAGAGCGCAAAAATCTGAACCTTTTGACATAAAAACCAAAAAAACGATTTTTTGCAGATATGACACTGTTTATTTTTATAAGCGATGTGTGAAAATTACTTTTCCCATTTTTTGCAGTTTATGAACAGGCAATTTTCTTTAATCATGTTTAATGAAGCTTTCCTTTCCCACTGCGCACGCAAACGATCGGCAACTGCTGGTTAAAAATAGGAAATGAGTTTTGACGCTAGGCAAATGTAAGCACTTAAGAGAAACAAGCAGTAGAAAACATTTAATTTGGAAAAAACGTTAGTTTAAGCTATTTGTTAAAAATGTTTCAGACTCTAATTTAATGATTCTGAGCTCTAATTACATTTGTGGGATGCTTCACAAACAATTTAATTGCTGAGTGCATCAAACATGTATATACACACTTTGAACCAACACCAATATATATTTTTTTAAAACCTACAAGATTAAACTTCTAGGAAAATCAAGGTAATATAACTGACGGAGGTTCATCTAACAATATAATGCTTGCTGGTTTTATTTTATTTACCAACTGTAAAATATAGTTAATTCAGGTTACACTATCAGCAAAATGGCATCTCGTCGCTCTGTTATAGGCACGCTTTAACATGCCTGAATTAAAATTAACCAGGCTTATGGGTATAACGCAAGGGAACAAGTTGAATTTCCTTTACGTTTAACCAGATTCCCAGACATTTTCCTGTTTTTTTTTCTTTGCGTGTGTGTGTTGGCGCAGTGAAAACACAGCTCAAAATCAATGCAAAAGACCACCATCTTCTTTAGTCACAATTCGATTAGAATAGAAAGGATACTTCGTTTTAAAATTAGTAAAAGATTTTCTCTTTCCAGAAACTTAATAAAATTGAGTAAAAAAGGGAAGGAAAAAAAGATAAAAAAGGGAAGTCTATCGCAGCGATTTTTTTTCAAAATGAAGAAAACCCTCAAATACAGTCATACAGGATATTTTTCTTAAAGTCAAGGCAACACATACTCCTCTCGATAAACAGATATATGACTTCTTCTTAATTGTAGATTTTACTACTTTTTGTGAAATGATTCAGTTTGGAAAGTATCCTATTTGACAAATAGCACTCTCATGTGACTTTCACTCTTGTCAAGCTCCCATATTATACTTATGCTTGTTAATTGAATTATGTTTCGAATAGTATAGAACATCGTTTCTCCTTTACAAGAAAATCGAGGAATACAAATAGCCTCACAACCCTCTTGCTACAAAATTTTAATTTAAGGCTTATCAGAGCTCAATAGCCGCCCAGGGGCATAGTCTGTAAAGCAGATGATGGCTTCCTAATCAAGAGCCACGGCTCAAATCTCAGCAAGGTCCTGGATGCTATTGATCTGTGCACAAAATTGTAGGCGTGGGTTACAACTGAAGTTTTACATTGCTAATGTAACAGAGAACGCCCACACTTGCTACAATAATGATTGCTATAAATAAATGACAGAAAATAAAGTATTCAATGCGAATACACAAGTACTTCGTGTATTAGCAGGTGAAACTCCAAAATTGGAATATTTATCTTAAGATTCAGGTAAATTTTGGATTGCACGACGATGTGAAATACGGAAATCTAACAACATGTAATTAGAAGCGTTGAAGACATTGACCCCCTTTGTCGCTTATTACTTAAGCAAAAAAGGCTTCTCTCCCATGATGGCTTTAAAATGATTTGCTTTTGCGTGTTTACGAAGATGATCCCTGTATAGAAGAACTTTCAAGGGAAAAACAAGGGCAACTTCCGTATTAATAATTACTTATTTCAAACAACCTGCTTTAAGCATTCATTTTTTTTATTAATGTTGCTATTACTTTTTAATATTGAATTTTGTAAAACAGTGATTTTGTAATTCAAAACAATCTATTTAATAAAAGGATGCTTCTTAGTTTTCTTGGACAAATCCCGACCCCTCAAATACCTCTTTGCGTCCCCTAGGTCGATATACAATGGTGGAGTAGACGAACTGATTCTTTGTGATCGTTTATAGCTAATAGAATAACAATAGGTTTTTTCGATATTATTGCGCAATTTCTTAATGTTTTACTGATATATTGTTTTACACATAATCATTGCTCAGTCAAAAATTGCATTGGGAGGGTATACAGCTCCACCAACGAGAGTAAAGCGAAGATTTCCTTACTTTTTTCATTTAATTTTAATTGCTACCCCCTCCTCCCACACACACAGCTTTTTTTTTCCGTCTTCAAAAGAATCCCATTCAAAATTTCGTTTTTATAGCAAATAACTTTCGAAACTAATTTCCGGGTCACCCCGTTACATTGAAAACGATAAAACAATTTGTTACATTTTGAGAAATCTAAAGAAAAGAAAGTATTGGAAAATGAAATAGAAAATGGGAAGGAAAAACAAAATTGGATGACAGCCAAGATGACAAAAATATTTTTAAACCTAGACCATCCATTTTCTACAGTGCAGACGTGGACTCATGAAAGTAATAGTCACCTTCTCAGCGATATCCATTTATTTATTGTAGTATAAACATATTGGAAGAATTTTGTGCTATTTTAGGTTAGCATTTAAAGTCATTTATTATCCTCATAAGCAGGCGTCTTCTACTGCGCCGATATTTACTATTTTACTATCTGTTGGACATCAAAACAAGAAAAAATTGTTCATGTTGTACGACATATATATATATATATATAGAGAGAGAGAGAGAGAAATTGTATACACTTGTTATAGGGTTACAAGGAAACCACCTTTGGGACCGTTCATAAATGATGTCACGCTTTTTTCCCATATATTTTACCCCCTTCCCCCCTTTGTCACAAAATATCACCTCAACGGACCCCTACCGTCACGTGTCACGCTATGTTGCATAAGCATGATGTCACACTTTTAACACACTGTTTTCGCTTTTAAATGTATTAAAGGTAAACATTTTTAAACTGAAATTTATAAATGGTTTTAAAGACTTAACATCTGATTCAACAAGAATTTTTCAGCGCGGGCCTTATAGTTTATTAGCTAGAAGCACCACCTATTAATAAGACCTCTTGTATAGATAGGCCGACGCAGCTCCACCATTTTGGATCGCAGCACGTGTTCTGCCCGTGTATGTCCAGGGTTCGCGCTAGGCCGCGCGATCGCGCGATTCCCGCAATATTTTTTGAAATCCCACTCAAAAAAATTTTTTTTTTGGCTTAAACTTTAAAAATCCCACTTAAAATTTTGGTCAAGGAGGAAAATCCCACCTTGTATTTTTCCCCAGTGTGAGCCCTGATTGTCCTTACTAGAAAACATCTTCTGGAAACACGTTTTATTCCCTCTAACATTTAAATTTTCTCCAATTAGGTGACATTTAATTACTTTAGTGGCCTTAACAGGACTTACTTATTATATTGATAAACAACGCCCCCATCGGCAAGTGAAAAGAATTTAGTATAGTTTTCCTTCCACAAAGAGAGGAGTGTTTTACATGTCTTAATGCTTTTATGGATAGCTAGACTATTCTTAAAAGTTTCAATTCTACAATCAAGAAATTATTTTACATATTACGTCATTTTGCTTTGGAGAAAATCATTTGAAGAAATTTCAATTATCCAAACATGAAAGCGAATTACTGTATTTATGCTATTGTAGGAGATATGAACGAATTTGGAAGTTTCAATTATACAATATATAAAGCAGTTTTATAATTATGTCATTTTGCAATGGATGAGAGCAATTTAATAAATTTCTTCCTAACATGAAAACCTTCTATATGTGTTGACTTTACTAAAAGAAAAAAAAGTCTAGGAAGTAATCTTGGACTTAGTACGATAAATTTTTAAAAATAGTTTATGAAAAATATAATTAATGAAATGAATAATAACAAGCAATAATTATTTTATTTTATTTGAAAACGTTAAGAAAGCATAACCTGTTTTTCATTTTTGTGTGAAATCAAAAAAATTATTGAATTCATTCCTGTTTCAAAAGTATAGTTGAAGAATAGTTGATATTGGAACTACACTGAACTTCGCATGAAGAGTTGTTTTGAAATTATTTTCTTTATATTTTCCTCTTTAATTATTAAAATTTCATATTTCTTAGTTGAATTTTATTTCTAAATTTATTTTTTTAAATTTATGTTTGCGTGTATGAATGCATTGAAACATTGTGTTGGACATTAAATTTTCTATAAAAAAGTTTGTAGTTGAAATTTACGGAAACATATCCCAAAAGATTCAAATAATATATTTTATATTATTTTCGCAATAACAAACAGATATTTTGTTATAGGGTACTACTAAAAGGATTTTAAATGCTGAAAATTAGCATATGAAATATGGAGCCGAAAACGTGTAATAAAATATGGCACACATCTTCGTTGGTACGTACAAAAATCGACTCGTTTGGTTCTGAAGAATCCTCGTTAAAATTTTATATTCTATTGTACATAAAATAGTAATAGTATTTTCCAGGAGTATAGTATTTTGGACAAAACAAAAAATGAAAGTCGGAGCAAGAAATCTTCCGTGAGAAAAACTGTTCAGGGAAGAAAAACTTAAGTATTCCGGCAATATCATAAAAGAATCCGGAAATAATAACGGCGTTTTATTCTTTTTGTCTGCTTCTGACAGCTCTGGTAAGCAGAAACTAAGCTTCTTAGTGCCACTCATTTTTCATTTATATTTCTCACAAAATGGTGGATATTTTTCATTATTATTGTTGATGACAAAGCACTTGTTATTTCTTTTCTTGACATTTTGAGCACCATCATGTGTTATACGAATAGTTCATGTGTCCGAAGATTATGAATATCTTCTATTATTTATACACTGGTAGTTCTGTCTCCATTTTTTTAAAAAAAATTCTCGTGATTTTGGCAAATACGATAAATTCTAGATTTAATAAATTAATTAGTTTATTTATAACAAAATTGATAATTCATTACAATAAAATCATAAAATTATTTATTATGTGAAAATATATATATATATATAATGAAACATAAATTGCCGCTTTTAGGGGTACATTCCTAAATTAAATACCTAGGGCAGTTTCGTATCAAGTAGTGCTCAGCTGCCACCATTTAGGGGAAACGAAACGTGAAAATACCCCCCCCCCCCCAATAAAATGGTAGTGGCATCCACCGATAGTGGTGCTACTTGAAAGAGGTTAGTGACTATACGCAGCCCCATTAGAAAGGTAGGATGTGTAAGTCACAAATGTTAATGTCTTGTAGAATGAATTACAGTTCATTATAGCATTAAACGAACATCGCTTTAATAGCAGAACGGATAAGAAAAAGATGCATGAAAAACTATCAGGTACGCAAATTCCTTCAACCACGTTATTGATTATTTTTCATATCTATTTTTACGTTTTGCTGTTTCTAATATTACTGCTAATATAACTTCTAAAATAAATAATAATTAAAAAATAATGTGTATTACATAGAACTTTGAAAAAAAGAAAATTTTAAAGTTTTACCTTTTTAAAAAATTATTTGTAATATGAACTAGTAAGAATAGTAGAGTTAGCATAGTAGAGAAAAAATAGAGAAAAAAAATATAATAAAACTAGTTTTTTTACAATATTTTGCTAAATGATTTTAGCAACATATTGTAAAGAAACTAGTTTTATTTTCTTTTAAAAAATGAGTAAAACGAAGGACCAATTCATACAATTGAATCCTAAATTGCATAAAAAACAGGGAAAAAATAAAAGTAATATCGATAACTGTAAGTAAATATATTAACACTTTTTGTTATTATCCGAAATATTTGGATTTTTTTTTTATCAAAGACATGAAACAAAATCCATAATAACATTTAACCTCAAAATTTCAAAAGTGCAAAAAAAAAAAAAAAAAAGATGGAAAAAAAATGAAATTAAAATTTAGTTTAAAGCCCTTTTCCACACTACGGCTTAAGGTAAAGCACACGCCATTGTGTTCTAACTTCAGTTCACAATGACCAGAAAAAAGGAAAAAGAAAATGTATGCTTAATGATGTGTTCAGTGATATATACGAAATGTTAAAGTGAAAATAAAAAGGCATTTTAAATCATTTTTGATTACTTCCATTGTGCTTTTTGTCCCATATTAAAAAATCATTTATAAATTTCCTTCCCGTTTTGCATAAAAAGGTCATTAAGATTGCAATTCCTCCTTTCTTCTTCATAAGTTTTCTTCTGCGACACCTCGATGCATAATGAATTTTCAAAGTATCGCGAATAGTAAGTAATCAAAATTTGTATAAAATCTTAATGATTTCAGTAAAAATTTACAGGCCTAGAAATGTATTTTTCAAAAGAGAATTGATTTTATTTCTTGTTTTTCAAAAACTCCTTCATGAATTAAAAATTTAGGGTGAAACTTTTATGAGTTTCTATTTTAAATTATTTCTCTCATTTCAAAGAACACTTCTGCTTTTATTCATCCACTTCTGTCAAAAATTACTTTTAATCTAATTCTCCTAAGTTTATAGAATTTCTTTATAAAAATTATCTGAATTTCTTGGTTCAAATGCTTTTAAAATTCTACCATTCGACAGTTATTTCTTAATATTAAAATCACACATTTTCACACTAGTAATTAAAGGAAAAAAAACTGTGGCGTAAAATTAGATTATTCGACCTACTTCAACCTGCCTTGCGGTTAAGAAAATGGATCAACAACAAATTGGGTGGAACCTGGGGGGAATTTCGACCAAATCCCACCAGCACTTTTAACCTCCAAAGATTTTCCTAAAGTAAGATGGTGGGAAGAAAAGTTTCCACCTCCGTTTTAAAAAGACCATGAAGTGTTTTGTTGGAAATTCAGTTGGCCTCGCATTCAATTTCTTCTCATCAATAGTCTTATAAACCTGATTTAAATTTAACTATTCCGAGCCAAGAAAATTAACTCAATGTATTTTTGTTTGCTTGATGTAATTTTTAAAAATTTTGCCGTGTTCGTAGACGTAACTGAGAGGTGTGAACAGCATTTTCCAGTTATTCAGTTTCGAGTAATCTTCCAAACGGCTTCAATCAGATATTACACACTCTCAAAAATAGAATCCTCATTTTCGACGATTCTTAAATCGTCAAGAAAATTTCGTCATTTATAACGATTTTTTCCTCGCGCGATCACGTGACTTAAAAAAAGTTAGTACGCAAATTTCGGCCATTTGACGAAAGGTTTACTCGGAGCATTTTTCACGAAGCCATTTCGTCAAATGCGACGAAAGTTTCGTGAGATTTGAGCATGCGTTTCTGAGAGTGCATACGTTCTGTAGAATGGCGGAAAATAAAACTGAATTAAATTAAATTAAAAAAAAAATTCTACATGCCAAAACAAAAACGCTAACGAAGCGTTTCTGCATAATAAGCGGCAGGAGTAGTAAAAATTATAAACATGAAATATCCTACAACTTTATAAAGAGTTAAGTAAGTAATTGGTTCTTTAATAGCAAAATCCTCAGATTTAATTTATAAAGCAGAAACATATCATCAGTACGTAAGTAAGTATCATCAATAAGTAAGGAATGAAGAAAAATATAAGAACCAAACCATTTACTATGATCACTATTTCTACATTTGTGTAATTTTTTTCAAGCAAGCAATTTTTGTTGTTAATATATATATATATATATATATATATATATATATATTTTTTCCATGATAATTTTCTTAAAAGCATGCAGGTAATAATATTAACTAAGTTAATATTGATATGAATGTATCATATTTCCGGTAACTAAATCTTCCCGGCATAAAAAGGTCCTCCGCACAAAGCTGTTTTCCACCCAAGTAATCCTCCCTTAGATTGCACCAGTCAAGTTCGTAATCACTACACTCCTATCAAAATCCAGAGCCACCTTGTTTTCTCAGAAAATATCTTCCCTTATTACGGGAATCTCGAAGTAATGACACCTTAAACCAGGAAAATCGTTTGGCTGTCAGCCAAGGTCTCTAATGGAATTTGAAAAGGAGAATGTTCCTATCATTGAACATACTCTACCTCGAGTGTTAGGATGATTTCGCACTGCATTAAGATGCAACTAATTTGCTAAGGAATAAGAATTTAGGAGAGGTGAACTATTCTCACTCAGAATGATGTATAGGGTCTTAAATTTCATAGGGATAGTCTTTTTGGAATTACGTTGATCTATAGGTATGAAAGGTCTTCAATTTAATTTAGTACTAAGGTAAAAATTGACTCAGAATTGGTGACGAGATTACCGTAATAACTTTTAAGATTTCTCAGTTTAGAATAGTATTTAAATAAAGTGGCATCATCAATTGTACACCATTTTGTAAATTGGTTATGTTATTACCTAGAAAAGTAAAGTTTAGCAGTATTGTTGCACTTTATGGGAAAATGACAAAGCACGAGATACTGAATTAAGTCCCTCATTTGTATTTTAGGTGGGATGCGCTTCAGAAATAAGATAGGATTCACATTTTTTTTTTCCGTTAAAATTCTATACAGGAGTTTAATAAATAAACATGATGAATCTTTTTTTCGATGATACGCGTATCCATTTTGTATTAGAAGCCGTGGTAACCGGGTGATTAGGGCGTCGTTCTTCGAATCGAAAAGTTTGGGGCTCGAAACTCGACCCGATGAAGACCCACCTTGTACTGCTGAGGACATGTGCAATCCGGGGACTTTGAAGTCCAGAGGCAGTTCCAAGGGTACCGGAGGCCTGAGAAAATATCGCTCTCCTTCAGTTTTAGGTTGGAAAAAGATGGTGGTGGAGTTGTCGTGGCGCTATCTGGTGTCATCCGACTGCAGTGTGTTGGGGTTAAGTCTGCTCACGTATCAAATAACCCTTTCACAAATAGCCAGGCTTTGAAAAGGGCGAATGCTGAAAGTACCTCCATGTAGCGTGCCTCAAGTAGTAAGATAGATGACAACGGCTACTGCGCTTGCTCCCAGCCGCCATATTTTTAACCACAGCACCTGCGCATCGCCAAGAGGCGCTGCAAAAGCGGCGATGCGCAGGCGCGTAGGTAAAAAGTTACAGCTGGTAAAATCCGTTGTCGTCACTCTTATTACTAGAGGCACGCTACCTCCATCTTGTGAAAAAAAAAAAAAAACCCTTAATAATTGAATTTTTTGTAAATTCAATTTATACACATTACTTAAAGGGGGCCGATTCAAAAACTATTTTTTATTGCCAAGCTAGCCTCCGATGGCTGACGTGTCGTCCACATGTTAATTAGTTATTTCTAAATTTAGAAACAAAATTTTTGATACTAATAGAAAAGCAAACTACTTCCGTGACATACATTTTCTTCATGCCTTAGTGAGTAACGGTCAACTCAGTTTTTTTTTTGAAGGAATTTCCTAAATTGTAAAGCAATGGTAACTTCCATTATTTTTTTATAAAATATGATTGACATTAATAAATTGGTGTCAGGCGTCAAAGAGCAAAACTTGAATTATTTAACACAAGAAATCACGCAAAATAATTTCTAAGAAAATTACTAAATCTCATTAGAATTAAAATAAAGCAACAAATCCATATCAAATGAAAACATTTTGATTATATTAATGGAAGAAATTTTAGTTTCATTTAGCATTCGTATTCGTACCAGAAACTAAGTGCTCAGCTGAAATTAAAATTTTAAGATTTATAAGAGACAGGCAAGATATGTTTTTTTTTTTTTCTGTAGGAGACACACATTTCTCACTATTTTTTCCAACAGCATTGAATACTTGCGTTTTGGCTGCCAATGGAGTTTTTAGATTTTGGTGTCCAGAATCCAAATTCACGATGTCTAAAAACCTAGTCACATTAAAAAATAACGAGTTTGAGGCAAGGCCGTATCCAGAGGGGGAGGGGCGACGCCCCCCCCCCCCCGAAAAAAAATTCTGCTACGGCCTTGTTTGAAGTATAACTTAGGTGCTATAATGCTCTAAAAGAAGTTTTTTTTTTTTTTTCAAATGTAACTGGTGTATCTGCGTTTCAGTAATCAATGAAAGTTTCATAGTTAGGTTTCCAGAAACCAAACTCACGATGTCTAATAAGCTATTCACATAAAAATATAACGAGTTTGAAATACAACTTAGATGCTATAATGCTGAACATGTCCAAGCAGTCTGTTCTCGTGTGTAATCTGTGTAGCCGCTTATTACATTTTCTTCTTCGGTATAAAAAATAATTTCAAAATTCAGCTTTCGCATAAGAAATGAGTTTAGTCACAATTTAATCTATTCTGAGCGTGATACAACATATTTTTACACATAATTATTGGTATAAAAATGCAAGCAATATTTAATTTCTCGTATCAACAAATTTGTAAATCGCGCGATTTTAACCCGTCTTAAAGTAGTAGAATACAATGGTAAAAATTCGGTAGTAAAACGCTTTCCAACTGATAAATTAATTCCATAATTTCTAAGAGAGTGTCTTTTCAGATATTCCAGACCATTAAACTAATCCGTATATCTCGGAAATTACATTTCTACGCTACAAATTTGAAGCATGACATGGGTTAACGCGGCATAAGTTACAGCTTAAAACTCCTTCTAAAGGAAACCCCTCAAAAGCGGACAGCCCTCTTAGACGAGCAATTTGTAATGCCTACAAGCAATGCATTAAAAAATATATATCTTTTGAGGACTCCACTCTATTGCGGACAAATGTTTTTGTTCCGATGGTGTCCGTTATAGTTTTCTTTTTCTTTTCAAAAGGGGTTGTGCATGGTCAGTAAACTTTGTAGACCTAGTGCATTCCCCGGAAACCAGCATCCATTCTTTCAAGTAGTACCACTATCTGCGATGCCCTTACCACTTGATAATTTTAACGCTCAGTTTCCTCCTGGTCGCCGGTACTGTTAGTTTTACTGTATTCCTAAAAAAACTAGTTCGTCTTTTGAATTAAACTTCAATTAAAAAATATATAAACAATTTCGAATAAGGTGTCCAGAACCCAAAGTTCCTTAATTTTCGAGCTCATTAATTAGTATGATTTCATCAAAAAAGTAGGTTATTCTCCCCTCTGTTAGTTATTTAGGAGATTTCAACAATCCGACCCTTTGCTAGAATTATAAGTGACAGTATGATTTCCGGAATCTGCTAATATAACTTTTTTGTGTCTCCCGAGAGACCTCATTTGGATTATCTTAACTTTCACAGTTCCCATTAACGAAATCTTTAACTCCAACTTCCCAGAACTGCTTTTCCATCTGGTAGAATATACGACAGCAAAGTCGATTGTATGACTCTTGAAGTGCGCTAAAATGGTCCCCAAAAGAAAAACTTCATTTCAACCTATTTCGATCGTTTGTCTTCTGCTGCAATTTTGCTTTTGTGGGGAAAATAACAACTTTGAAGACTTTTTTTTAAAAATTGCTATTGGAGAGAATAACAGATACTTGAAAACATTCCCTTGTATTGATTTTAGGTATATATGTGAAGTATAGAATTGTTAATGAGCTTATTATATTATTTAACAATTCACTAATACTAAACTCGGAGGATCGACAGCCCATGGGGGCGAAGCCTTGATATGCCCAGTTCAGCTTTCGAGATCAAGGCGTTTGTGGTGCAGAAGCGGATGTTGTTCCTCATTGGCTATGACACTGCCTCTGTGCAAAGCTACAAGCGTATGTTCCAGTCGGGTGGTCGGCCGGACGCCGAACACCTAGTGTTTAGTTCGGAATCATGCTTGGTCCTCATTTTATCAACCAACTGACTTTCGGGGTGAAAGGCCGAGTTGACCCTGCTCTGCCCGGAATGGATCCTCGGACCTGTCTCATGGTAGCACGGAACGCTACCACTCCATAACGGGGTCTAAACAACTCACTAAATTTATTAAAGGCGCCTTAGTTTTGCTTTAAAACTTTTAAAACGTAAAGCATGAAGTAAATTTTTCATTAAGAAAATGCTTTTGGTTCAGAGAAACTGGTTATTTGATGCATATGTATAAAACTACGTTAATTACATGAGAAATAGTTTTGTGAGAAACGTATATAATTTTACATAACAATTTTAACAATGATCTTCGGAATACTGTAGAAAGTATGTTGGGGCAAACGAAGATTTTTATGAAATAGTAGCCAGTTTTTATAACTATAAGAGGAGGTGATAATATATTTGTGGGTTTAAAAAAAGGATAACGATTGAACTTTTTTAAATTCTATAGGAAAAAAATGTATGAATCAATATGGGATTATTTGCTCACGAATGGCTAGTAGTCGGGGCTGATAGAAGTACCAACGGGTAAAAATATTTTTCGAAAGAAGCCATTTTGCCCATTAATAGGTGTGGGGCTTAAGCGTATACACTGATTAAAAACCACAAAATTTGCCCATTTTCTACGCATAATTTTTTAAATCAAAGTGCACTCTTCCTGCCAATAAATCGAAATACTTTAGAATATTTAACTTTATTGAGCTTTTAAAAGTTTTGTTCTGTTTTAGTCAGAAGAGAAAAAGCAACTGCTGGAAAGCAAAGATACAGAACAGTCCCCCCCCCCCCCCGCCCCGACTCGTTAGTTTTTCTTGAAAAGAAAAAAATGAAGAGCTAAGAAAAACTGAATGTTTCTATTGCACTGAAAACAAATGCGCATAAAATACGAGTACTGATGCAAAAACAGTTACGATTTCTAAAAAAGATTTTACATTGTATTCACTGGAGACAACTCATTATTTATATCATTAATTTTTATTCATCACTTTTATACTTGATCTTATCAACGTTTAATTGTCTCATTAACCAAAAGAATGAAGCAAATTGACCTAAAGATTGTTATCGCATCATTTGGCATCACATATATTTTTAGCTGTGAAGTAGCGAAATTTTTAAAAATTAATTTCAGAAATTGGGCACGTAATTACTAGTAATGTTCCTCATTTGAACGCAACTTTTTATTCTTGAAAATTAGGCCATGTTTGTTTTTTAATTTTCAACCATTGTGTGCATGTAATATTGACATCGTCTAAAAATTCTTTCGTTATTTTAAACTAAAATCCGGGACTATCCAAATCTTGTTTGATGTCTATACCAGTGTGAAACGTTATGAGTGGCTGTTGGACGGCTTTTAAGCTGAATATTTGTTTTTTCATATACTACATTACTGGTTTCATTATTTATTTTAATAGAAATAATGAAACCAGTAATGTAGTATATGAAAAAACAAATATTATTTATTTTAATAGAAATAATGAAAAAGAACACGCGTGTTCCACTGAGTCATTTTCGCCTTTCATTTTAAGAAATTAATAAAACATCAAGATGAGCTCGTTAACACTTGCTTAAAGAGTAAGTCTAAAATATTAAACCTCCTATCCCATTCTTTAGCGTTTCAGAGGACACATGAGAAAAAACTATCCTAAATGAGGAGAAAACAGTCAAACCGTGTTTTCTCCAAAAAATAAAAAATAAAATTAAAGTTACTGTTTTTTCTTTGAACTCCTCATTAACTAGTACAAATGCTATTTTTAAATATTTGTTGACTCTTAAACGATTTATCGGTGCACGTTTACCCCTGACTATTATATATCTGCAAATTTACGAAAAACTTGTTTCAAGTCTAATAACCGAATTTCTTGATAACGGTTTCTGAATAAAATTCTTGTTTTCTCGCACTCTGTACATTGTACAACTATCGAGTAAGATTTGTTTACGTAAAACTAGATATGTGACATCCAGTCTAAAAATAAAAACAAATGCATAAATAAACACTTCTTGAGATCTCTAACTACCAGTTTAAAAATTGTTCATAAAATGTATTATATATTGATGCCGCACTGTTAAATTTCAGCTCTAGTAAACAAGCCTAGAAAGCCTGATGGCCAATGGCTAGCTAATTCCGGAGGCATTATTTGGCCGAGCGGCCGAAGGGAAAGAAATCATAACAGCATATTGAACTCATCTTCGGCTTTGTTTACTGTTAATAGTAATTATGTCAACTCGCAGATGGCCCTACTACTTCGGCACATCTGTTACTATCAATTTACAGAATGATCTTTTTTATTCTCTGTAATTTCCTTTTTAAACGACTTTGTACTTTCACGTTTTTAGTTATCTGTATTTTGGACTCCGGATGAATGATTTCCTGGAGATTCATATGTATTTTCGAGCAAAACGTTTTTACAGCGTACTGTTTTAACTTAAATATTGGTATAAGTGTAAAATAAATTTTAAGTGCTGTAAGACGTTAGGGATTATACGTAAATTTTAATGGAATGAACTCCTACAAATGCACTATTTTTCAAATTTTAATAATTTAATTAAAATATTTATAGATAACTTTAGAACATAACTATAACTAAATATTTCTTAGGACTTAAGTAAAAGGTGTTATATTAAATCCCAAACTATATTACACAGTAATTGCTGAATGAGATCTTTATAACTCGGATAAAGTTTTCGAAGAGAGAGCTACGTCTTGTTAAACAATTAAGCAACTCTGAACGTACGTCATCCGGAAAAGGCTTTCCGAATAATTCTATTCTTTTACGCCCAATCAATAATGCAGGAGCTGACGTTGGATAACCTTCTTAGTTAGGAAAGTCGATTAACGTTTCTTCGGGAAGATTTAGTAGGTCAAAAACTGCTGATAATTCGATACGATTCGTAATGCATCATGTTTTCCATCTTAGCAAGGCGCAAAATTTGTAATTCTACTTCATCTTTTATTAAAAATTTGGATTTTGAAATTCCTCCAGGACTGTTAGTACAGTGCTTCATGTAATGGAGCGGCCCTGAGCTTTTAAAAGTAATTTAGCTATAAACATGTTCATTTATGAAAAAATTGTTAAAGAACACTAAATAACACAACGTGTATCTTACCTACATGTCTTGGTACATCCATAACCAATATATTTAGATAACTTTTCGAAGCGTTATCTAAAGATATTGGTGTTTGTTAACCTAAAATGTTAGTCTATTTAATTTTTCATACGTGGTTCCTTTGCTGTTTTTTTATGCGTTTTTCGTCATTAGATACATTTAATTCAAAGTAATAAAACTCTCCATAGCAAAGTATAGCCCTTTTCTGCCAGAAAAGCTAAAGTAACATTTTTGCAGAAGCCTTTTTAGGGAAAGAGTGGACTTTCGTCGAGAAAACTATTTACCATAAATGAAAGTACTAGAACAATCAAGATTGCATTCAAAAATATTTCATTTACAATTCATACTTCTTATTCATTTTAGAGATCTTAATAAATAAAAGTATTATATCTACTGAAGGAGATATATAGTCTATAGTTTATTTATTAAGCCGGCACAGTGGCGTCGCGGTAAGGCGCGGGACTCGTAAGCCCCAGGTCAGAGGATCGAAGCTGGCAGTGTCGGTCGATTTTCAAGATGCAGAAAATCGTCTGCTCCCATATTGTATGATTATGCGGCATGTAAACGATCCCTTGAGTAGACGTTTCGCTTAGGTGCTCTCGGCTGAATTGAATTCCTAGTGCAATTCGGAGAAACTGGACGTTAAAATTCTCTTGCCACAATTGTATCACATAAAGCCGCAAAGTAAGTGGGATTTTCGGAGCTAAATCCCCACCTAGAGCCATTGGTTTTTAGTCCTACTGACAATCCCAGTTATCGCTATACATGCGCATTTGGATTTTAATGAAGTGACTATCCTCCCTTCTCCCTCCAGAGGAACCTCTGGCTGCGAAAGTAATTACGTGGAAAAAAGAGAATTAATATTTTTTATATGTACCTTTAGAACAAATTTTTTTAAATGCGCGATGTTGATTTCAAAAAAAAAAAAAAAAGAACTTCTTTTGCTTATTCCTTTTAAATATTTTCAGCCCGTAAAATTAAATTCAAATAATCCTTTGCGGAATTTGCAGGAAATGTTGATAATTTTACAAGGCAATGATTGATATATATTTTTTTGCTGTTGTTGTTAGACAATGTAGTTATTACATGAAACATTATGCTCGTTATTGATTACCAGTAAAATTTTAAAGATTTCTTTTCAGAGGATTTGGGTAATTTTATCCCTTATCATTCGTGTTCTAAACTATGCAGTCCATTTCAGTACATTCTATTCACGGAATGCAATAGAGTAAAGTATTTTAAGTTAAAAGAACGAGAGATAAACGAGAAGGAATGGAGAAGAATGCTGCCAACTATGCAGCTTAATTTGTTTTGCTGTAAACAATTCAAGAAGCACTATCAAAGATGCATAATGGATAAAAGGTACATTTATCCATTATGCATCTTTGATAGATTTTTTTATTCGGAATACATAAATTAAAATATTGCAAAAAAAGAAAAAATGATAAATAAAATTATTAAAATACGAAGATTTCTTTTCCATAGACAGATATTGTTGACATTTTGTTTTCCCCTCAAGCATTATAAAATTTTTGTGCCCATGAGGGGAAAAGGGCGTCCAGTGGTTTGATAAATTAAGGTGGACTGTCACATACTTTCATAGTTCGGCCTAAGTATTTTTAATGATTTATATTACGCGAAATTAAATTTGTTTAAGAACATATTTCTTAATATTTTATTGTGGATGTCGGTTAACTTGTAATATTAATGTTTTTGACTTCGTTGATTCATATTGATCAGTTCATAAATATTTATGATAACTCACATTAATTTGACAACCCACTCTATTCCGGAATTTAAACGACCAAATTACCCATACCCAAAGATGTAGACTTTTGGATGAAAACCAAAAAGGCTCACCCATAATAGCTCACATGTTTATTCACTGAAAGAGGGGTTTCTTGTATCCCTGAAACACGTGTATATAATTTAACGTGTGTTTGTGCAATAAAATAGTGTTTCACTACCTTTAATTTGTTCACTAAAGTAAATATTATTTTCTAAGGGTGTTCTTCTTAGAAAAGAAAAATCAATTTTTTTATTGATTTACCTATTTATTTTTTTCTATACTAATACAATTATTAATTCTTTCATGGAGTGAAGATAAATGGATAAATCTGTAAAGATACAATTTGATACATATATTTTATTAATCAGATTTTTGTAATCATTTCTTAATACAGAAGAATAGAAATTTTCTATTTCGAAACGTGTATAAGCATTTCTAAATAGTAAATTGTTTAGTTACACCTATAAAATTAGTTTCATCTTTATGTTTGATCTACACCTAAGCAACAGAATGTTTGATCAAAATTAAACAATATAACATTTCTAGCTCATAAAAAGATGACATAGCTCTCACAAGACAGTAAAAGAAATTTTGCTTAAAATGAGAACCCGATTACACTCATTTTCTTCAGGTACAATTGTTTCACAAACGAGAGCATTTCTAGCTCATAAAAAGATGACATAGCTCTCACAAGACAGTAAAAGAAATTTTGCTTAAAATGAGAACCCGATTACACTCATTTTCTTCAGGTACAATTGTTTCACAAACGAGAGCATTTCTAGCTCATAAAAAGATGACATAGCTCTCACAAGACAGTAAAAGAAATTTTGCTTAAAATGAGAACCCGATTACACTCATTTTCTTCAGGTACAATTGTTTCACAAACGAGAGCCATGAGGCATCAAATAAGTGCTCTCACAAAACGTAAAAGTTTTTTATATTGAGTGCCGTTTTTGTTTTTTTCAAAATGGAGACTTCTTTCACAACGGACCTACATCAAATAACATGCAGCGTCAAAGTATTATTTACTGCGTTTTTGATAAAATGGAGACTTTTTGCTTCGAAAAAACTTAAAAACTTTTTGAATATTTTTAAAAAATTAGGAAAAAAAAAATGTTGCACTGCAAAAATTGGAAAAAAATCTTCACCAAAAAGGAAAAAAAAGAACTCATTAAGCAGAAGAAAAACTTCTTCAGACCTATCACAACTCTGCAGTTAATAACAGCCTTTTATTGTCTGTCCCGGTGCCTGCTTCTGACAGATCTTGGTAGCGCAAGCATGCTTCTTACTTTTCGTCTATCTCTGCCACAAGCGAAAGGCTATTTTTCATTCTCAGATCTGCTGACGTTTCTCTTTTATCCTAAAGAGCAAATAAGTGTGAGCATTATTTTATATTTATCGTGATATATCCTTCACTTTCACGCTTCGTTGTAGGCAGAAAATGATGTCGAACTGCTGATATATGTGATAGCTTTTATTAACCACTCGAGAAATATTGCTTATGTTTTACAGTCTCAGGCGTCTTGCAGAGTACCGGATTTACGCAGTTTTGCGAAAGAAAAGGAAAAATGTATATAGCCGTTAACCAATCATTCACTGAGGATAAATTCAATTGAACATAACGTTGCGTTACGCGATATTTTTACTGTGTTTTTTTTTCGAATAATGCATATCATTTTATGCAACAGTAATTGCAATAGTCATTATTATGCATAAAATGCGCGGATTTTCAACAAAGGGTTTTTAGCCTACTTTCCCGTAAAAGTAAAAAAAAAAAAAAATAATAATAAAGCATGAAAGAAGGCCTAATGTATCGTGAAATATCGTTAGAAATCAAGAAAAGTCAAAAATAAGTTAAGTAATTATATAAAGATTGAAAAATAAATAAATTGAAAGTAGGGTTTTCAGATGGGGAAAAAGTGTGTCTGTCGGTCTGTCTGTCGGTCTGTCCCCCCTTAATAACTTTTGAACGAATTGTCCGATTCGAAAAATTCTTTTTGCATTCGAAAGATCTCGGCGAGGACATCTCATTTCCATATTATTTGAACGATTTTTTGTTCAATTTTGAACAGTTCACAAAATTTTAACATTAGCGCCTATGGGTGAAAATGAAGCAAATTATGTAAACTCTGGGTACAAGATATAAGTTCCCATGAACAAGCTCACGGGAAGAAGTTCTTGGAGTAAAATATTGATTTGAACAATTTTTGTTCATTTCTGAACAGTTCAAAAAAAATTAACATACCGCATACGGGGAAATTTCAATCCTATATAATTTCTGATCTAACGGACCGATTTGCTTAGAACAAACTTCATCGGAAAGCTCTTATGACGTAGAACATGTACAAATAGAAAGTTCATCCAGAACTAACGAGCCTATTTTCCTATGAAATTTTTGATCGGGATTTTCAAGAATATTTTTAAGTTAATGAATGATTAAATGAATAAGCAAAAGAATGAATGAATAAATGAGTGAATAAATACATGAATGACTTAATAACTAATGATTGAATGAATATGTATTAACCGTTGAAAAAGGTATATTTGAATCAATTAAGAACCAAAGCTAAACGAGAAAGAGAGAGAGATAGTTAGATTATAAATTTGAATTCGGTGAATACGGGAAAGTAGGCTCGTATAGTTCTAGACGGAACTTCTTGTTATTCTAGTTTTCGTGTATGTAATGTAAGTACTTATCTGTTTCAACCAGTTATATCTATCTGCAACTCTTTTTTTTTTTTTTGTCCTTTTTGTTTGTTTGTCTCTGCTATACAAACCCTCTCCACCTTCCAATATTGAGCAGCCAGATTTGTTGCTTTTATTTTGAGGTTTCGTTCGAAGAATCGAAATAATATTTTTTAAATTTCGATCTAAAGAGTTTTTAACAGTAAAAAAAGGTGCTAAAATTCTTACATTTCACATTATTTTGGAGATAACAACTGCGCAAACGGAAATTTGTCTGAAATACACAGAATAAAAAAAAATATCCAATAAAATCGAACATAAATCTATATTTAGAAATGAATATTCAAGGTCAGCAAGGTTTAAGAGAGGGAAAAAATACGTGGAAAGGATTATCAAAAGTAAAGACGCATTAAATGAAAAAAAGTCTCCTTACCCCATCCTTTTCGCTATAAATAATTGTCTGGTTTCTTTACTAATTTCTATTGTTAAGATTTAAAAAAAAAGGAAATATGTTCTGCGCTATTGCAGCCATGAAATACAGCAGAACTTCAGGTATTGAAGTTCATTTTGGCTTAAAATAATTCTTTTGCAAATAGTTACCTACTGTTTTACAAATATTATCGTGCTTAAATATTTGCTTTTCATTTGAACACCATTCAGGTTTGTTTGTGATATTCTAAATTTCTTTGTTTAGTCCAAATATTCTAACAATTGGCCAATTCAATAACTAGATTTGAAAAATGTGATTTGTTTACACTTTTGATTTGACTAAGAACAAAGTGCAGTATTCACATTTAATATACATTTACAAATTATTTTAGAATGGTAAACAAAGTGTTGAATATGAAAGAAAAAATAAAAATTAATAATACTGATTTTAAAGCAAATTTCATTCGGTTGTTTGTTTCTGTACATAATTTTATCGAAGCATTTTGTCCGGCCATAGAGGTAACAAATTATTGCATCTATGCATCATTCAACCGCCTGACCAGCTTTAATTTAAAAAAAAATGCTTTGTTAGCAGCTACGTACACATCCTAAAACCTTTTATTTCCACATTATGCAGTTTTTGTGACAAAAACTTAAAGACAAAATCCATTAAGTTGTCAAACCGAAGTTTACTAAAACAATGGCTTAAATGAAGAAAATCATTGTGTAATAAAATATTTTAAAAATCTACAAGATATAAACTTAATTTGAGTCAAAGGCGACCAAAATTAGAATGCTTATGCAACAAGTCAACTAAGAAAGTAGAAATATTTTCGCAACAAATTCAAAAACAGGGATGGCTGAAGGTGACGTTTCATTATATGAAAATGAAACGAAACATATAAAAACCATGACTCATAAAATGAAAAGGTTCGAAGTAATAAAAACATTCGAAGTCATAAATTCATTTGACTAATAAACGAGTTGAATTCATAAATGCATTAGAACTGGTTTAACAAGTAGGAGCAATGTGCTTATACTGTGAGTTCTAAGACCAAAGTAAAACATTTAATTAAAAATAAATAAATATTAAGATGAAAAATACAAATGTAAATTGTTAAAATGATGTAATGCGTATTGTTATGTAAAGACGAACTTCGACGGAGCAACGAGTTTGAATTATATACAAGACAACTATTTTTTCATACATGTGTAATACCTATGCTTTACGTTATCTTTTACTAAAATCGTAGATTTGCTTTTATTTATTGGTTCTTTTTCTTTTTTTTTAACACAAATATCCTTACAAGTTCATTGAAATATAAGATAAAGAGTTTTTTTACGTTTTATGAAGTTCATCCGTGTACAATTTTATACGTTTATCAAGAAATTCTCCTAAAATAATACGGATTTAGAAAAAAAAAAAGCAAACATTTTGGTATAAAGAATGAATGCCATAACTATTCACAATATATTTTAAAAGTCGTCTGAGTGATTCTGGTTTAAAATGTAATGTTAATTTAAGAAAATGATTTCTACATGAAACATCTGGACTTGGCAGCGCTTCTTGTTCCAATACCAAGAACAAGCACCATCTAATAATCTGACAAAAATTGAGAAAGAAAAAAAATATATATATATAAATTTTTTTTTTTTTGCTTCCAAGATTTTTTTTTTCTTTTTCGTTTTTTCTTTGTTGAGCAAGAATATTTTCCGAATAAAATGAACAACACAATATCTACCTAAATGACAAAATAAGGATAAATTTCTTGCAGGAAAATAAACTAGATTTTAAGCAAAATGTTGAAAATAGGATTAAAAGGGAAGGAATATTTTCTAATCATGTCCAATTTAAATGTCCATATGTTAGATTAAGATGAAAAAATGCAAAATAAATTTTAAGTCCTAAAAATTTAAATTAGAAAATACATACGGGGATATTTTATGGATACTTTTTAATTCATAAAAAATAGTTCACAATTTGGAAAGTAAGCTATCAGATATTCAGCAAGTGTGGATAAAAATATCTGGGAATAAACAGTTACTTGGTGTTAAAAACCAATAGCCCACCAAGAAATGGCATAGCTAATTTTTCCATATTATGCAATACTTATCAATAAATTACGATTTAATTACAGCAAAATGAGCTAATACAGGAATAAATTGCCAGTAACTTTGCATTAAAAAAAAAAAAAGAATCGAATTTTCTTCGATGAATATTATCTACGCCGAAAATTAATCACCCTCCAAAACTAGTTTTGCAAATATTTTCATTTTATAAACGGAAAAATGATATTAGTTCGAATTAGAATATTTGGGAGTAATTAGATTAGCTTAAATTATAATACTCAGGGCGTATATACGTATTCACTGAACTGTAGGTTAATACAAACCATGATTTGATACGAAAACTAAATTACCCTGGTTTGGTAAAAGAAGCTTTAATATGCAATAGTATTTTTCTCCTTTCTGGAAATTAGCTACTGGAGCGTTTGGTGTCAAAAACAAATAAAAATCCGCTATTGTAGAGCATATTAAGTATCCGAATTCGTGTTTAAATTCTTGCATTAATTCTTGAGATATGAATTTAGAAAAAAAAGAAGCTTCGATTGCACAATTTGGAGCAATTGATGTCGAGAACAAATCATAACCTGTTCCTATTGAGATACAGCTGTGTACCAATTTTGTTCGATCCTTTCTTGAGATGTCGTGCTCATCCATTATAAGGAAAAATCGATTGCTCGACACTCTCAGAGCAAATTTCGCCAACATTTAATCAGCACCTCTTTCCGATTAAGGTACACTTGTATACGAATTTCCGTTTGAATGCTCCCAATACTTCTTTAGATATTGGAGTCACGCTTAACGTGAAAAACGTTTAACACTACTCTCGTCAAAAACAAATTAGCACGAGTTCCTATCAGGCTCCTTTTGTGTACCAAGCTTCGTTCGATTCATTGCGTTTTTATTTAATGATCAGACACAAAACATATTCACCACACGTTTTCCCCAAATCGTCAAAAAACCCTTAAAACGTGTAATCCTGTGAACATTCAGAAATCGAAAATTTTCAAGAATACAATATTTTAATGTATTAGCTGGATATAGACGAAAGTAAATAGCAGATATTATTACTAGAATTTTGGTTAACAAGTAAAAGAAAAATCACAACACAAAATGTTGCTTTAAGTATCGATGTGAGATGCTTACGCTGATTGTGACTTAATTATAGAGCCGCTTCACAAATTTGGATTTTTTGGCAATCTTTTCTTCTTTATTTTGGAAATCATCAGTTCTTGTCTCGTAAAAAAATAATCTATTCGAGACCTTTAACAACATAATGTAACAAACTTCAGGTAGTAAATAAACAGTATAGAGAAAAAATAATGTATACTTCTTCTTAACTTGTGCAATGTGCTGTGCACACATATGTTCATCAGAGCTCGAAAAATCTTTATAATTTTACATGCCCTGTTTTTCTAAGAAATACATGCCTGATTTTTTTTACATGCCCAGAAGTTGTTTTATTCCACATTAACAAACACATTTGAGTTTGTCGTTTAGCAATAATCAAACAAAAAATTAAATTAACAGTTTCATATATGAATGAAGATTTATTTAAACGTGAATCTAAATCAATAAAATATAACATTACAAACAAAATATTACATAATAAGTCGTTACAAGTCAAAATTTCCAAAATTTGTATTACCAATTTTATTGTTGACATGCATCTCCGTCAACATGTCAATTCTGAGCTCCGGTGAGAATGCGGTGATTTTTCAATAAAATACGAAATAATAAAGTTTTGGAAAGAAATACTTTATTAAAAAATTACATGCCCTTCCGGGCATGTAAGGATAGAAATTTATGCCCGATCGGAATATTCACACACCTCGGGCATGTCGGGCAATATACTTTTCAAGCCCTGGTAAGTATTGTAATCCTCGGAATAATACCCTTCCGTTACGTGTTCGACTTAAATAATTTTTCTTTGTCATCACCATGGACCTTAAGTCACGTGACCAGATTTTAAGACAAAAATAAAAAAGAAAAGGGAAGAATTAACCATCCTGTATCAGGCTTACTTTTATCTATCTAATTAATTCTAAATAGCGCACTTAATAATTGAAATTTAGTTCGGAAAATATTCTTGAAAAATTGAATACTTTAATGGATTATAAAAACACATTCCATTTTATGAATTTGGCTCACTGTACAGTAATCCTTAGTTTAATATTATCTTCATCATACGTTTTTCACGAGATTTACTTCTATAATTCATTGAAACGATGTCACGTTTCAGATTATTAGCTTAAATATTAAAGTTGTATGCGTACTCAGCAAACAAAAATCACGTAATACTTAAGTAAGCGTAGAAAAAAGAATTCTTAGAAAAGAATTACTTCCGAAATAATTCTTCTTTCCGCATAATCAGTTTTAAAACATTTATTTCCGAAAGGAAGAATAAATTGATTTTTCATAAGCAAAATTCAATGAGAAATTATGAAGTTTCTGCTTATAGTAATAAAAAAGTATAATTTTAATTACCGGGAAAACAAAGTCTAATTAATCAAGGGTTTTTGAAAAATGCATTTTATTAAAACCTTCATTAGAAATTTTTTTAGATTAGAAAATTATTGCTCCAAAATCATTTTTCTTTCTTTCTTTTTTTTTCTGAGAAAATTTATGGCAAGTAAAGTCCTCAGGCAATATTTGACTTTGAATATAAAGCAAGTCAAATTGGTTCTTACCTCTTATAATTCAGTGCTTTAAACCTAAAATTTGCTTACATTGAAAAAAAATCGTTTTGAAGCTGCGCCAAGAATCTTTATTAAAACCTGGTATAATCTTGGAATCTAATGTTTAATTTAATTCACTAATCCGTATGTTATTAAAGTATTTATATCAGACGACACTTTGCGTAAAATATGCTTAATGTTTTGCAAGTGTTTTCATTTATGAGGTTGCCTCTAGTCGGGTGCTTCGGCCGGAAGGGTGACGTACTGGTATGGCACTGGCTTCGTTCGCCCAAGTTCGCAGGATCAAACCTTGCCCAAGTCTGTGGATTTTCAAAATGCAGAAAACCGTCAGCGCCCATGTCGAATGATTATGCGGTATGTTAAAGACCCCTTGAGTGTATGTTTGGCTTGGATAATCTCGGATAAAATAAAAATTCTTATAGCAGTTTCGCATCATTTAGAGCTCAGGCTCTGCCATCTAGGGGGGGGGGGGGATTCAGAGTCAAAATTCTTAAGTGGTAATGGCATCCGCCAATAATAGTGCTACTTGAAAGAATGGATGCCGGTTTTCCGGGGAACGCACTAGGTCTGCAAATGTTAGTGACCATGCGCAGCCCCATTAGAAAGTGAGGTGCTTCGCGAGTAATCGCAATGTTATAGTGCTGCGTCAATGATTTTGTTTTCCTTTTAGAGATTAAAAATGAAAAAATTATAATCAAAAAAAGTATTAGGAAATAGTGGGATTCAATGTTGGCGGCAATATGCGCAAATAAAATGAAATATTAAAATAAATTAAGAACAAAAATCTGCCATGTTACTTCTTAACAGAGAAAGGTTTTCTTACCAAACTATCCATTTCATTAAAACTCTCATATAAGTCTCTGCAAAAGTTTGGGCAACTGAATCACGTTTACTTTTGCAGAACGTCAAGGCAAAGAAAAAGATTTAATTACACTGCACCTGTGTGGCAGTTGGCACGAAAATAAAAACGTTCTCTTCACTACAACGAAAGGAAAATCGTTAAAAGTTTTAAAAAAATAAGTGTAACTAAAGTTTTCATAAGAATACACGGACAAAGGAAAGATCATTTTCGGGTTTTTCCAGTAAAATAGTTTAGCGGCAGCAAACGATAGAAACTCGTTTATCAACTAATGACTTAGCAAACTAAATAAATTAAAAATGTGATATGTCGTTGATTTTATTATTTATTCTATCATTTTTAATTATGTTCATGTGGCTAATTAAAGCAGTCTTCAATGTTTTAAGAATCGTTTGTAAAGTCACCTTTGTCCTTTTTTATTCTATTTATGTATTTTTTTTCTTTGAGGTCTGTTATGACGATTTTTAAGCAAAGTCTTGGCTGCTTTCACGCCAAAAGTGGCGAAGACATTTTGTCTCCGCCGTAGCAGACTGTTGCTATGGTTACCAAACTGACAACGATGACGTATGCCTTCGATAACGCAATGAACCAATCACTGTCGGCTCCTTCTAAATGATGCAGTAAAAATACCAATCAGTCAATGTGAGGGCGTGGTTACGAAATTATGTAGAACCAATAGTCTTATGGTGCTGTATTGGTCAGTATGAAATCACTCTTATTAGGGTGCTTGAATTCCAAAGGCGACAAAAACAAAATTCTTGTCTTTTCTCATCTGTGCAAGGCGTATTTTTGCCTTCAAAATATGCTCTGCTATTGCGCTGATAAGAAAAAGACAAGTTTTTTGTATTTGTCGCCTTTGGTGTAAAAGCACACTTATTAGTGTGGCCCAAAAGTCTTATCTGAATGAATGCAACAGAAGTTCAATCAAGAAATTGTTATCAATTTGTTCCATTTGATTGGGGGCATCCTTTCTTGTATAATCTAAAAAAACAAAGCAATTTTATTCAACAAGTAACGTTATTTTTTTATTCGTGTTCACAAACAAATATTTAAAAGTAGCGTCTGTGAATGCAATATAAGTTAGTTCCATTTAGTAGAAACCCTAATGTGTGCGTAACTATTTTCACGTACTTTTTTACAAAATATCCCTTTATAAAGAAAAAAACAGAGAGAGAAAACATTCGATTCAAGTGCACATAGCGCAATAAACACTACTAGCGTCTTGAAATTTATCTAAAACAGATTTAAGTACAAATAAAATTTAATCCTCTTAATAATTATTTGCTCCAGTTTGCATTCGACTTTTAAGAAACAAGCAGAAGATCAATAAAACCAGCTAGTTGTTTCTGTACAAGCTCGATAATCATTTCCAGTATTTTGAAATATATCTTTAATGCATTAAAATTCCATTATTAACACCAGATAGGATATGCTGCATTCCAAATACGTAATTTAAAATCTAAACTTAAAGATGCCGGTACGTGTTTGTATCGCAACAACGATTGCTTATTTTAAAGATCATTCTTTTGTGCATCAAATGTTTTACTTATTACATACTTAATAACATGTGTTTCAGATTTTGAGAATTTTAGTTACGTATGACAAATAATTTTCAAAAGACAAAACGTTTTGGAATTGCTATTAGAGGCTTTATTGCATTGTTAACTGTATACAAAAACTGAGCGGAATTTTCTCGTTGCAAAATCATCAACGCTAGCGATTGCGATGAGCTTACCAACATAGATATTTACGTGTCTATCCGAAACTAGTTTTTTACCCACCTAAAAGTTTTATTTTCGATTTCAATAACGCTTCAGCCTTGTTAAAGCTTGATTTTTAAGAAAACATCAAACTCCTTATCTCAGGTTACCCTGAAGTCTCTAGTTTCTCTGGTGAGCGTACTCTAGACAGAATAATTACCGTCTAGAGTATGCGCGTGTGACATCAGGGTGGTCTGTCATTGAGATCGAACCTGACGCTTTCTTAAAAACCAAGTCTTTAGACGTATAACTGTTAATCTTGCCCAAACTGTTATCTAAATACTCAGATTTTAACCGAACGATTCCCTGAATCTAGCAATCCTTACCTCACAAGATCTCTAGTGCGTATGCTTCAGGCAACGTAACGTTATCTGGAGCGTCATGAAGACATTAATTTTTACTGAACTCCAAGTTCAATCTCAATGACACAGGGTGCTCTGACACTCACATGACTGTTCATCTTGCCCAAACTGTGTTATCTAGATACTCAGATTTTTACCGAACGATTCCATACAGCAGTCCTTACCTCACATGATCTCTAGTGTGCATGCTTCAGGCAACGTAATGTTATCTGGAGCGTCATGTAAGAATCAGAGCAACCTGTGTCATTGAGATTGAACGTGGAGTCCACTAAAAATTCAAGTCTTAACATTAAACTAGGCAAACGCTGCGGGGTTGCTAAGAAATGTACTTAAGAGTTACTAAGCAAGGTACATAACAGTTGCAGAGAAATGGGCATAATGTAAATATAAACCTACAAATAAGGGAAATCCTGGAATACTCAGAGTCATACCCCTCCGTTAGTGGTTAAAGATTATATTCCCAACAGGAAAATATATTTATTTCTAGAGGCCAGAGGTCAGGAAATGAAGCATCTTCCTCGGGCTGTTTGTGCACCGTCTATTAACAACTTAACGCATTTGCCCGTGTCCGACACGGGCCAAAGATACCGGCAAATTTGCACATGCCCGCGTCTCACACGGGCGATCTTGTATCTCGCGTTATTTTTTTTCTAATGCCCGTGTGAGATCCGTTTGCATTTTGTGTGAAAACAAATTTCAATATAATTTTTACCCTACACCCCGCTCTCTATTCACCCCCTGCAACTGAAATTGCCAAAAACAATTTATACTATACCTATATATTTATTTTCTGTCAAAAAAAATCTCGTGCTTTAAAGAATTAAACCAGCGATTCCCAACCTATGGGGCGTGCCCCTAGGGGGGCGCGAGCACACGAGAACTGGGGCGCAAGAATATCCAAGAGAAAATATTACTTTAAAAAATTGATTACCTGACTGAAAGGAAAGCATATATACACATACAAAACAAAATACATTTCGACATATTTAATAACTTATTAATATAAAACAAATTACTAAATTAAAACTTTCTCAATCAAAACATACTAAATGAAAAACAAATTTAATAATTATTAGTGACATCCTTGGGCCTGTCTTGCAAAGCAAAGTTTTTCATAGGAAGGCTTAATATTAGAAATAGCCACATTCAGTTGTTTCTATATTTAGCCTAGATCTATAGTTTGTCTCCAAAGAAGCCACAGCAGAAAATCCAGTTTCACAAAAGTAGAATGCTCAAAATGGTAATAAAATGCGAAATACCCTTGATTTTAGTGCAGAAAAATCATCCTCTACTCCTGCCCAAAATTCAAAAAGTGATTTTTTACTAAACTAACTTTATTACTAAATTACTCGTTTTTACTCTTGTTTTGGCAGTTAATTAAAAATATTTCAAAAGCAGAATCCAAAGTACTAAATATACATTATTGTTGTAACATTTTAAGGTAAGTGGGGAGGGGGGCGATGAAAATTCTGATAGAAAATTGAGCCGCGAATACTGAAAGGTTGAGAAACGCCGAGTTAAACAACAAGCATTCAAATGATGGTGGTTAGCCATCGATTCATAGCCTTCTTGATGTGATGCAATTACAGAATATATTTCAGCGTGTAGTGACCCACCCCCGCCCGTTTTTTTACCAACATGAAAAATTATTTTCTCATTTATGAATTGAATTTCTATTTACAACATTACAGCATCATACCTCGTTTGTAGAATAAATTGCGTTTAATTCTTGCGTTCTGGTGAAATCGTCAAAAACTCAGACTTACAAACATTGAGCAGTTCATGCAGAAACACATATTTTTCTTGATAGAAATCGTTTAGGGATAGCAAAAATGCTAGCGGGATAGTGTTAAAACGAAATATTAGAAATGTTAAAACACTAAACAGAGTACGAATTGTTCTAAAGCAACGAAAAATAATCTCAGACTACTGCATGTTCTATTTTAAAATCCATAACTCTTGAAAAAACAAAATAAATCAGACTGAAATGTCCTTTTTAGCCTACTTTCCCGTAAAAGTAAAAAAAAATAATAATAAAGCTTGAAAGAAGGCTTAATGTATCGTGAAAATATCGTTAGAAATAAAAAAATGTCAAAAAAAAGTTAAGTAATCAAATAAAGATTGAAAAATAAAAAATTTGAAAGTAGGGTTTTGAGATGGGGAAAAAGTGTGTCTGTCGGTCTGCCTGTCGGTCTGTCCCCCCTTAATAACTTTTGAACAAATTGTTTGATTTGAACAATTTTTCGTTCAATTTTGAACAGTTCAAAAATTTTTAACATTACCGCCTATGGGCGAAAATGAAGCAAATTATGTAAACTCTGGGTACAAGATCCAAGTGCCAATGAACAAGCTCCCTGGAAGAAGTTCTTGGCGTGAAATATTGATTTGAACAACTTTTGTTCATTTTTGAACAGTTCAAAAAAATTAACATAGCGCCTACGGGGAAATTTCAATCCTATATAAATCCTGATCTAACGGACCGATTTGCTTGGAACAAACTTTATCAGAAAGCTCTTATGACGTAGAACATATACAGATAGAAAGTTCATCCAGAACTAACGATCCTATTTTCCTATGTAATATTTTGATCGGGATTTCCAAGAATACTTTTGAATTAATGAATGATTAAATGAATAAGAAAAAGAATGAATAAATAAATGAGTGAATAAATACATGAATGACTAAATAAATAAACTATTGAATGAATATGTATTAACCGTTGAAAAAGGTATATTTGAAGCAATTAAGAACTAAAGCTAAACGAGAAAGAGAGAGAGATACATTATAAATTTGAAGCTGGTGTATACGGGAAAGTAGGCTCGTATAGTTCTAGACGGAACTTCTTGTTTAACTGTTGAAGCATCTAAAAACTGGAAAAAAAACCACTTATTTTCAATGGGATTTCAGGCGTTATGAATTTTGTGCCTAATATCATTCCGATTCGTCAATTGATATGGCTTTGTACAGCGAATATACACACTCACAAACAAACGCACACAACGGACTCTTTTATATCTATAAACAAACTTGCCGTAGCTTTTTTAGAGAGTACTAAGATTTTCTGTAAACGAGTTAGCATTACATTTCATTTTAGTTTCGAATGTATTTTGTATTTCATTTCAGTCTTAGCTAGCCCATAAATGGGATGTTATACTTATACCCAGTTCCTCTCTTTTCGTAATTTGTTAATTCTACTTGACTTGTACTTAGATGCTACGATGCGCTTTTGTTGAATAATTTTTTACAACAATATGACAATACTCAAGCACAATATCTACAAAAACTAAAAATGTTAGATATTGAATATTAACAAAGTTCACTGTCAATTAAATAGGTTGAGGTCGTCAAAATACCATCAAACATAGTTAAGTAAATTATGTCCGATTGTTAGCAAATTACAACATTCAAAATGAAGCAAATTTACTCTAAGAATCCTTATTTACCATAATGCCGAGAATTAAAGTTATTTATCGGCAGCCATAAATTGCACATCTTTTTAAAAAAGAAATTAATATACCCATACTCTAATTAAGGGAAATTAGTGAATGAATTATCTTGAGTGGGGGATTTTGTTGTCAAGACAAGAGCCATTAAATTGATTACGTAGCTGCTATTAACTTTAAATAAAAAGGTTCATTTTGAATCATTTTTAAAAGAACATACGTTTTGTTTATTCTTGCGCGTATCATATTTCATACAAAATACCAATTAATAGTTGACACATCGTGAAGGGACAGTAATATTAATTGAGCCTGAAAGCAATTAAATATTTTGGAAAATTAAATAGAGTGGGTGCACCAGTTGCGTCCAATGTATACAGTTGTGGCCATTCTCATATTCAAACTAAACATATTAAGAATATTGAGTACACTGACCAATACTGAAGTATTTTTTATAAACTGGCAAGAAGGTTGTTTAATCTGCTCTGTGATTGGCTCAAAAATGTCCTTTGTGTAGATGCAGGAAGCATTTTTCTAAGCATGTGCATGAAAACACTGGTTTCTTAGCAATCACCATTAAGAGACTGCATTTTTTAAATCTATTTTTATCAGCAATATTTTTGCACTTTTAATCATTCAACTGCTCCTATCAAGGAAAATTTAAAATATCTGTATATGCTAGTTGCTCCCATGATAATGCCCCCCCCCCCTCCACAACTGGAATTACATACAGATCCAGTTGTGGCCATTGGGGGGTTTCTATTCACAGTAGCGGATTGGCTTCAGTAGCTGGTGCTGGCATATAGGCAGGGGTGCCCACCCTCCTAAGTGCGATGGCGCAACCCCACCCCTCCCCCCCAAAACTATGGCACCCCCAAATCAGTTAAAAAACCCTGAAAAACACCCGCGCCCCGCCCTAAATTTATATGGTGCTATATGTGCCATGGCTTCCCCGCCTCTCCCGGTGGACGTCCCTGATGGGGATGTTCTGGGTATCTCCTTCCCATAGTTCCTGTGGTATGTTCTTCCCATAGCTCCTATATAACCATTAAGATTAACTTCGTTTAAAAAAACTTCGAAACAGCGTTTTGCGGATATTTGCGCTGTCATAAAATGTGCTGACGTTCCCAAAACTGCATGTATATAAGCAATCTGTAATAAAAAATAATTTCACGTAAGAGAGCACAAATTAGCGTTAAAATGCAGACATGTATTTCGGGATTGCTTGGAATCCCTTTTTCAATGCGGCAGGGAGCTTCTAGATGCAAAACATCTAAATGAAGCAAACAAAACAACAAATACAAGGCTTATATAGCCTAAGAATTATCTGCAAACCAATGAGAATAAAGGCAGCGTGAAGCGGAAATAGCAAGGAAGGCACCAATAAAAAAGCACCAAACGAACCCAGTTGAAAGTACACGAAGTAAAAAAGAAATTGTCAATTAAGACAAAGCAAAAATGACCACAGCATGCATAAAAATGAGAAAATACATGAAAATTGCAAAAACAATAAAATAAATACAAAGAATTAAAATAGAAATAAAAATAAGTACAGAAAGGACCAAAACAAAATGCAAAACCAAAGTACACATGCAAAGGAGGGGGAGGGGAGGGGGGGCAAAAAGAGAAAAATAGATACAAAGTTAATCCAACAACCGACCAAAAAGAAAACCAAAAAAGAATAACAAATTAGAGGAACTTCTGCCAGACATGTGAAAAATATGGAGTTGAGAAAGAATCATTAATCAAATTAGAACTGTTAACCAAATTAGTTGAAGTGCATAATGCAATATATGAACCAAAATTTGATTAATGCATTAAAAGCCAGGAAATGTAATACAAAATGATTGAAAATGATGAACGAATTTTAGATTTATTTTTTCAAACCTATAACCGAAAAGTCGTATTTAATATTTTAAATGTAGTTCATACAATATTTTTTTCTGCGCATTCACGAACCCCTCATTATTTCATAGAGTGGCGAGTCATTAAATTAACATGGAAAATATGGTTGTGCAACAAGATTTATCCTGTGCTGTTCAAATAATCCCATGTCGGTCCTCTTGAAAACTAATATTACAACTAAGCTTACTAATAACAATATTTTAAATCCCCCGCAAATGTGAATAAAAATAAATTATCAGGGAAGTATAGTAGATCACTGATTAAAATAATCTGGATTTCTGCATTACGGCAGCCTTATACTGAACCATTTTGTAAAAACAAAATGCAAAAAGAAAAAAAATGTTCATTGTGCTTGATAAAACGTTTGCTTATGCATTAAAATGTGAGAGAATATCCTTGCACCAAAATAGACGCTTGAATGTTTGGTACAAAAGACACTTTACATGTCGCTTGTAGAAATGAACAGTGTCATATCTGCAAAATGGACAATTTTCAAGAGAGGAGTTTGAACTTTTTACAGTTTGTTTTATTTAATTACCTCATTTGTCTCAATGATTATTATAATCGATTTTGTTCAGAAAATAGTTATTGTTCTAGTTTTCTCTCACATGATGGATGTTAATGATGTCAAAAAAATTATAAATAACTATAAAAAGTAGCTATTACTGTATATCACCAAAAAAATACAGTTGGCCTTTAGCCTTAATTTTTAAACATTTACTTACGGTAGTATTCCCAATATAAAGAGCGCAAAAATCTGAAAATTTTGATATAAAAAACAAAAAACGATTTTTTGCAGATATGACTCTGTTCATTTCTTTAAGCGATGTGTCTTTAGGTAGTGGAGTATTTTGTAAAATCAGAGATTTATAATTTCAGCGTTATATCAATAATAGGACATGTTTTACTCACATATGCTATTGTGAGTAAAACAATGTGTTTGATTTTCCGCACTCTTTACTTCAATGATTGATACTTTTCAGTTTTTGCTCAATTTAATTATTCTAAATTTAATTCCATTTGGCGTCAATCCCATTTAATTTGCCTAGTACAGATTTTCGATCTTTTTTTTACACTTACCCTTGAATCCAAAATTGGGTTTGTTTTACCTGATATAATCAAATCATTTAATCCAGGTTTTTGTTAATCTGAAGTCCTCCTATATTCTAACTCAATTGTTCATTCAGGTGATAACTTCATTTGATCAGATTCAGCACCAAGTAATCTATTTTAACAAGGTGCTGCTGTAGTACTTCAAAGTGATTCTTTGTGGGGAAAGAAATAGCAGCGTCAATGCACTGCCTGAATAAATCTCGTCGTTTTCCCCATGCCTTTAAATTTTAGCTGTTACCCTGATATTAAAATATTTTTCCAACTTTTTATTTCAATCTATTGAAAAGGAAAATGTCTTAAAGTAACGAGAAAGGGGGAACTTTTGGGGGAAAATACATAGCAAACCAATTTATCGTGCAACAAACAGAAATAATATTGTCTTTTAACACAAAAATATGAGTGATTTTCAATCGCTTCAGTGGTAATATAATTCCAATTCATGTTCTTGCACCTAATGCAATAGAACGTAAATTAGAAAAGAGTGACAGCCTAAAACGTTTAGCGCTGTTGTGTAAATTACGGACATTTTTCGGACATACCACTTAAAACTTTAAATGAAAGTTGAACTTCTTTAAATTTGGTCCATTCATTTAGCTTTACTTATTTTTAAAAATATGCGCAATTCAATCTTTCTGCTACAGTGGCCTTTACCTTAGCGAGACTATACCGAATACACAAGTATCATTAACAGTTGAATCAGTTGAAATTCATTTAGAATTTCGATACCAAACTATTTGGTGTTTTGATGCAACCGCAAAAATTCCTTTTAATAATCTTTAAAATAGGAATTGAGAGTTACATATTTTTTACAATGTATAATGTTGTTTCAACATTTGCTAATGTTGTAAAAATACCCAAATATACAATAACGTATACTTATACCCAGAGTCGGACAAAAATTCGAAAATCTTAGGAGCCAGGGAAGATTTTTTAGGAGCCAGCTATAATATTTTCATTTGCGAACTAGTCGCCACCTGAAAAGCTAGTCGCCAACGCATATTTTTTAGTCGCCCGGGATTTGTCGGACCCTGCTTATACCACACGTAACCAGACAGACGGAGTAAAAGTTGATGCCATGTGGATGACATAATATCACTATAAGTGTTGCAAGTAATGCTAAATCGCGAAAAAAATTTAATTCTAGTACTTGCACTTTTGTAATTGTTTTAATAGCAAAATCATGAACAATTTTTTCAAACCTCCGCATAAAGATTTTTATTTTGAATTTTTTGACACAAAAATAAGAATATCTGTGCCTCTAAAGCAAATATTATACATTGCTTCCACAGAGCATAAGTTCCTTTTCCCATACATTAAAATTAATTCTAGACAAATTACGCAACTTTTTGAATACCTTAAACAAATTAGGTGTTATGTCGGAAATTAAAATTAAACTACTGCTGTCTGTTTTTCTAAGCCAAAACCTTCCTTTGTTTTATGCATGCGTCAGGGCTGCTTTAATTTCATCGAAATAGAGGTAGAAGAAGAAATAAAGATGAATATATGTTTATTTTTTTGCGAAGAATAAAAAACTAGCTGCATTGTTTTTATTTTCTTTTTGTCCTAAGTATTCAAATGAGAAAATGAAATAATTCAACGTCGAGAAATATTAAAAAATATTCGGCCTAAATAAAACTTCCAAAACTGTGGTATCAATGCATAACCCCTTCGACAAATGAAACCGTTCCCAAATGGTAGTCGCGGCTTTCGAGAACAAGCAGTAATTCAATGAAAAATGTTACGTACACAAATTTCAAATTATGGTGAAATATATTTCGTTTTTTAACAGCACAAAAACAATATAAAAATATTTTGATTATTTTATTCACATAAACGCAATGCCGTCTGCCCAGCAGCACTGAAGAAGCATAAGTGCAAAGTAAAATATGCAGCAAGGAAACATTATTAAAAAAAATAGAATCAATAGAAATTAAATTTATTCGCAGGAAACATAGAACAAGCAACGTATTTCAAAAATAAAACAAAGCCAATAAAGCCTGAAAAATATATTCACGGAGACGTAAGTTCGAATTATCACACAAGGATAAAAAGGAAATATTTTCTTCTCTTTTAATTTTATTTTTTTAATAATTACTGTTTAATACCTATTAATTTTGACGGCGCAAAAATGCAAAATATTGCATTTTAAGCAGTTACAGTAGATCAAAATAATTCAGTATTCAATATCCTGTCAATCTGCTTCTCCCCCTTCTTCAATAAGTATGCAACTAAAAGAGTTAATTTAGTTACTAGAAATGTATGTAAAGAAATCGGAGCCTATCTCTTTAGTGTAAATCTTTCTACACCACTTAAACACATTTTACATTTCTCTACACTGAAAAGTTTTAACACTGAATCATTGCACCTAGTAAATCTGATTGTGAATTAATGACTTTTATTGTCAACTCACTCGTAAAAATTCAATCAAAATTTGCAGGAAATATTTCACCCATTCTGATTTGGGTAAGTTACCAAATTTGATGTTTACTTAATATCAGCCCCCCCCCCCCCGCCCCATAGTTAAACAACATATTTTACAAACTTCAGAAACACAATGAAATATTTTTGCATAAACTCTCTAATATGTAACTAACTAACAAGGAAAAGTAAATACTTTTCGACTGAGTTTTTTCAAACATATATTTTGCTTTAAATAGTCTTAAAATAAAACAGTTTATCAATTTGTTAAGGAATGCGTGTTTAAACAATACCATTTTGTACTTAACTGCAAAAATGCAAAACTGATACAGAACTAAGTAACATAAAACCGCTTACTTTCATTGAAGCTAGCTCGAGAATATAATTTGCCTTTGTCTTGTTCAAATTCATAGAGAAAGGTGCTCTGTTGCTTGACTCAGGATTTAATGATGATTTTGCACTTTTGGTGAAAGTTATTATTTTGTAATAAGAAACACATGAAGTTTTATTTCTACTTTACTTTGTATTCATATTTAAATCAAAAACAAAATATTTCAAACAAGTATTCGTTTTCGTAATTCAGCATTAATATGTATTAAACTGTTTATAATTTATTTTTAACTAAGCAGCAACATACTTGAGGTAGAAGCATACGGCAAATGACCGTAAGAACGTTCTAAAAATGATTGTAAATCTTCTTCAAACGTCATAGTTCGAATGACAAAAACCATTTTATAGCTTGAATGAAGTATATAAATATCTTATTTTAAAATATTTGTTTTGTATGATGATCAATCAATTTTTCTCGCTAAAAATATTTTAACCAAATTTCTTACCAAATCAAGACACTTTTTCAATCAATATTGCTTAGGACTCGGCGAAGAACTGCCTTCCTAACCTTTGTTTGCTTGTTTGTTTGTTTACGACCATTTCAGGTCACATAAATATTCGAGTTTATTTGCTATTCTCAAGGATATGCCTCAAACTCTCGTCTAATATGACAGATAGAACAAGACAGCACAACAGATTTTAATATACAAAATGTGGAAATACACCCAGGGGAAAGTGGGAATCGAACCCACGCATTTTTCACTGCGCGCAGGGAGGCACCGGAACCAGTCGATTAGACCGCTAAGCCACTGAGGCCCCCTCCCTAACCTCTGAGGAAATTGGTGAACTTTTCGAAACGGAGTCATCAGGGGATCTCAGTGGCTGAGCGGTCAAATCGACTGGCTCCGGTGCCTCCCTGCGCGGAAAGAAAGAGGCGTGGGTTCGATTCCCACCTTTGCCCTGGGTGTATTTCCTTCTTTGTATATTAAAATCTGTTGTGCTGTCTTGTTCTATCTGTTATATTAGACGAGAGTTTGAGGCATATCCTTGAGAATAGCAAATAAACTCGAATATTTATGTGACCTGAAATGGTTATAAAGAAAGAAAGAAAGAAAGAACTGAGTCATCACTATCTTACGACAGCCATTTTCAAGTGAAGTGAAACATTTCGTCAAGTATCTATGTAAACATTTTAGACTTCCAATTTGATCGTAAGAATTTGAGACAACCTTTCTAATGCATATTCTTCTTCAAAACAAATATTTTTTTGCAGTAGAAGCCGTGTTTTTTCCAATAAAGTAGATATAGGAAGAAACGTTATATTTTGCCAGATTTGCATCCAAAATGTATTGTTTTATTCATGAAAGTATCATCACTTGTCCAGTTGAGATACCCTTTCCTTCGATGCAACGTGGTTATTAACTATTTTGCATTCAAATAATATATTTTCAAGCATCAAGAACAGATCTGAAATATCAATTCTGGAATAAAAATAGCTTAAAGGAAGTCGTCAAACTATGAGAAGACTCAAGAAATTATTGATGGAACGGCCGCTGATGAAGTAAGACACATACATCTTAATTTTTATGCAAATTACAAATTGCATATTGTGTATAAAATTATTTAAACTTTAAGCAGAAATAATAGGGATACACAGTTTCTATTTATTTATTTACTTACTTACTTTCATTTATTTAGTTATCTTTTAATTTTAATTAATGAATTTCATAATTTTCAAGCAGAACGACGGCTGTTCACGGATTCGAAACAAGCATAAATTAATACAAACCAAGCATCAATTTCTACGGATTTTTTTACTGACATTATTTAAGTTCATGTCTTATATACACTGATGGAAAAAAAATCCCAACACCAAGAAATAATTATTGTAGAGTAATAAAATTTCAGCAATACATTTATATAGGTAACGTACGTAATTGATTACAATTTCAAGATCACAGGTTAATTTAAGCCCGAGAAGAGCCATTGCAGAAGTGAAATACAGGTACATTAATAACCGGTGTAACCGCCAGTTATTGAATGCAAGCATACAAACGTGCATGCATTGAATGATACAGGTGCTGGATGTCCGTTTGTGGGATGGAGTTCCATGCCTGTTGCACTTGGTCGATCAATACAAGGACGGTTAATGCTGGTTGTGGATGACGTTGGAGTTGTCGTCCAATGATGTCCCATACGTGCTCAATTGGAGACAGATCTGGTGATCTGGCAGGCCAAGGCGACATGTCGACACCCTGTAGAGCACGTTGGATTACAACAGCAGTATGAGGTCGAGCGTTATCCTGTTGGAAAACACCTCCTGGAATGCTACTCATGAAAGGCAGAACAACAGGTTGAATCAGCAGACTGACGTACACATTTGCTGTCAGGGTGCGTGGGATAACCACGAGAGTGCTTCTGCTGCCATAAGAAATTGCTCCCCAGACCATAACTCCAGGTGTAGGTCCAGTGTGTCTAGGCCGCAGACAGGATGGCTGCAGCGGCTCACCTGGCCTCCTCCCAACCAACACACGGCCATCACTGGCACCAAGGCAGAACCGGCTTTCATCAGAGAACACAACAGATCTCCACTCCATCCTCCAATGAGCTCTAGCCTGACACCACTGACGTCGCGGCAGTGGTTTGGCGTTAGTGGAATACACGCTACAGGACGACTGGCTCGGAGCTGTCCTTGAAGAAACCGATAGGTAACAGTTCCTTGTGTCACTGTGGTGCCAACTGCTGCTCGAATTTCTGCTGCAGACGCAGTACGACTCGCTACGGCCATACGCCGAACGCGGCGGTCTTCCCTCTCGGTAGTGCCACGTGGCCGCCCGGAACCCGGTCTTCTTGAGGCAGTGCCTTCCCTTGACCACTGCTGCCAACATTCATGCACAGTGGATGCATTCCTGCCAAGCCTTTCTGCAATCTCGCGGAAAGAAAACCCACCTTCTCGTAGGCCTATTACACAACCTCTTTCAAACTCAGTGAGCTGTTGATAATGGCTTCGTCATCTTCTTAGAGGCATTGTGGACTAACATCAAGTCACTACATCAAATTTCGACGCTAAACAACGCTCAGGAACGTTACAGCGCTTATTTAAAGCAAACCTGATTTGCATCTTTCGTGTGTCGCTACTAGCGTCACACTGATGCGCCGATCGCAAATTTGAATCGACGTCATCTTTCAGATGTATAAACACGCCTGCCAAATTTCGCTTCGCTAGCACAACTCCTTCTTGGTGTTGGGATTTTTTTTTTCCATCAGTGTATCTTATAAAAATTAAAGGGGAAGGGGATCGCTCTTCTATTAATTTTTTATTCTACAAGGATTTGAACAAATTGTCTTCTTTTGGCATTTTATATTTGCATCAGTTAATCTAATATGATAAAGAAATTAAAGATGATGAAATAGCTAATATTTTCCCCTAAGATTGATTTATCTTCTTCCACACTATTTTAAGTAACTGTTTCGAAGTGGTTGGTTTTTACAACGTAATCGATGGTTACAACAGAATCTATATACTCGTGTATATGTCATATGTTCTTCTACATATTTTGTTTTGAAAGAAGATTTTTCAAGAGTTCTCGCTGCGCTTGCAATGATTTTGTAAGAAGTGCTTAATTGTTCGATACATATTAAATGTCAATGGAAAGCACACTTAACACATACATATAGATATGTGTATGTGTGTGTTTGTGAATCTAAATTTAAAATAAAATGGATTTCTACATTTCCCTCACTTCTAACTTCAAGCTACTGCTTGAATTAAGTTTGCTAAGGGGTTTCATTGAGTTACACCTTCAGTAAGATTTGCTTAGGTACGTTCAGTTCAGCATGAATTAAATTCAGAATTTTCTTCAAATTATTAACGTTAACTTCGCCGCTCGTGAATAATTCGATTACCAATGACAACTTCATTTAAATGTATGATACAAATAGAATATCCAATTTAAATCGAAACAATTGCTTTACGCAAAGCAAGCTAGATACGCAAATCGCAATTAGTTTAAAATGCAATTTGTAACTACAGCTTTAGAGTAGCTATAATGTGAAACAAGATAACTCGAAATACAATTTGGGGCCCATTAATTAACTTCAAGATGGTTCAAAATTATATGTTTCAGTATTAATCGTTTTCTTCTATTTTGCCTTCAATATATCTCTCAGACAATTGTGGCACATCTTAAAAATTTTTGAAAATGCAATAACTATTTATTCAAAATTCGGCTATTTCTTGACACAATACTTTTTCATAGCTAGTTTTCATAAGTGCATGGGTGGCAGACTATTAAATTTGATATAATCGACAGTGGCACATCCTTAAAATTTCGTTATTTAGAAGAAAAAACTGAAACTTAACACTAATTTAGAATCAAAAGACCTAAGAAAGATTATAACATTTCATAAATATTTTGACCATAGTGTAGCTACAGAAAAATTACCTAAAATGAGCATATCGTAAAACCTTGTTGCCGCCGTGACTTATTCGGTTAAAGCTCCCACCTGTCATAACTTAAAACGTTCATTTTCTCGAAATTTTTTTTTTACTGAGATACGTCGCTATTGTCGACAGTGTGCGATATAAATCAGAACTCGTTCATATAAAATGTCTCATCAAAATTTTTATTTTTTTAAAATTCCTTATCTATGTATTTTGTCAGAATCACAGCACAAGATTTGAGTTTTCATTTATTCATTTTTTTTTTATTTTATTTTATTTTAAAAGATATTATGTACTTTTAGACAAATAAAAAGGTTTTAATTTATATGAGATTTATTCTCTTGATTTGTAATTACTTTTAGGATTACAATCCTTGGTTAATCAATGTTGAAATATATTAACAATTTAGTTGAAGCATTAAGAAATGAGAGGGGGGGGGGTGCGCTCAAAAGAATCAACCAAATTAAAAACTGAAGTATTATGGCCATGTTATATATTTTTGTTTTGACACATTAACTTCCAGCGGAGCACTTCTGATTTTAAAAAAATCGAAACTAATTTATAAGAAATTCTATTGCTCGACATTATTTGCTTCAAGCATTCGGTTGGTACAGGAATAGAAACATATTTGTTCCAGAATTCCGTAGCTACATAAGTACTCCCAAGGTGTTTGTTCCAGAACTCTGTAGTTGCATAAGTACTTCCAAGGTGCATTTAATCCATCATTTTAATTATTCTTTACTTAATTATGTGGTTTTATCATATGTATTTTTTAAAATTCTTACACATAGTAAAATTCACATTAGCTATCTTTAAAACATATATAAATTCAAGAAGAATACACAATCGAAAATAGTCCTGAATTATGCACTGGTCTATAAAATACGCCAGCGCTAATACTTAAGGGTTAGAAAAAATACTACGGATGACGTTTCTGTAAAATGCAGTTTTCGTACAAGTCGTTCTAAATATATATATACCTAATTTACTTCTTAAATCCTTGTGAAACAGATTTAAAGTTTTGTTAAAATTGTTATAAAAATCAAGCTTTTTACTGAAGGCTATAAAGAAATATGTTGCTCAAATTGATTACCTGTAGAATACAAAACGTAATAATCGCTGCCCAGAAGTTGTAAAAAGAAGCATAATATTTTCGTCCTCTAAAACTGACCAAGGTTCGTATTTACGTAAGTTGAAATTTAAACACCATATCAGTTAAGCTAAACAATTTGGTATTGAGTGATTTTCATTACCTCTACTCATTTTTACACTGTTGTCGTGGTCACTTTTCAGAAGTTAACACAATCACCATTCGTTATTAAAAAACCGTAATTACCATTCATTAAAAGACTAGTAACATTTTTTTGTTTTTGAAAATCAAACCTAATGATTATTCACTTTAGGTTTGATTATTAATTTCATTTTTACATGTCGCAACAAATCAACTAAAACTGCGGTAGTGGGCACTGTAAGAACTAAATTCAGTTGTAATGGTCCCAATTGTTGTATCAAGTCGTTTAGACATTTTTGGAGTTGTAAATCTGCCATGATCAGTACCGGATTAAGAAATTACACTAATCATCATAACTTAGTAGACAATTAATACTTGTAAAAGTAATTTTTTTAACAATATCTCTCATGTATTCTATTTTTCAATGTACTAAACTGCAATTTAATTATTGTGCATTTCTGGAACTAAACTTAGTTATCCATTCATATTGGAAGGAAAAATTATCTAAGTTTATAGCATAAAGTAAACTTATAGATTTGCTTTCAGAACTAAACGCGGCAAAGTCCGTTCTTGAAAAGCTGCATTGTAAGTTTCAGATCTCACTTTATCTAAAAAAATTAATTTGGTACTAGAAATGAATACTGTTTGAGTATTTTTTAAGAAAATAAACTCAAAATTATTCACTCGCTCAGCGCCTAAAATTTATTACGTCTTGAAATTAACTAAATTTTCCCAAAAATCTACATGAGTCACGGGGCAGCACGCTAAGAGTGCATTTCATTTATAGTACGCTATCATTAACGGTTTTTAGATCCTATTGCTATTGTCCAGGAAGCGAATTTAGAAACACTACCAGCTACGCAGAAAGTTCAGATGGCGCTACGATCGCCCTCCACTTGGCGAGATTTTACTCCTCGCCGAATGCGCCAAGCAAAGGCATGTTGCGCTCACCCCTGAACTAGAAAACGCTCCTGTCTGAAACTATTCGCCGTAGGCCGATTTTCACTGCGCTCGTCAGTCGATAACGTTCGCATTGGGACATTTTATTAGATTTCGGCAGGAAATCTTTTTCATAAAAACAAAAGGATGCCATCAGAACTTTCAGAATGGAATTAAAACACATTTATATACTTACTCAGTATGGGAAAAAAAAGATTGCTACAGAAAATTGCAATTTTAAACATTTTAGATGTGTTATTTTTGTTACATAGATACGTATCAAAATATATTGAAGGATTATATTTTATTTAAGCTCAAAATTTTAGCACTAGCATTTGTTCATTTCCATATAAGCAAAAAAAAATCCATTTTCATATAGTTTTTAATAATATTCCTGAAATTTTTGAAGTTATGTATGTCACACTTGTCTGATAAATGCAAATCGTGACTCAGATTATTTAGATACTAAGACTTTAAAAATCAAATTAAAATGAAATAATAAATTAAAGCAAAAAATTTAAAAGCAACAAAGCAAATAATAACGGAAAGCTTTCTGTAGATTTCAAATTGTTAATGTACAAATAATTTTCTTCAAAATAAATCCATGGTAGGCAAATAAAAGGATTTTGGTTGTTTTTTAATAAATATAATTTCCTGAATGTAACATTCATTTCAATATTTTTCAGTAAGTGCAATTGCAGATAGTCAATTTTTATTTTTCAATTATTTTGTTGATAAACTTTTTTGCTTGTGTAATATGTTTTTAGAAAGAACAAAAGAAGTTCCTATATATTTCAGATGGATTACCATGAAGATGGTCACTTCTGAACAATGCTATACGACCATTCAGAGAAGCGCTTCCTTTCTCTCCGTAGGCCGAAATCTATTGCTTCTGCTGCGCTGGCGATCAACTCACATTATTAATCAGCTTGTTTTTGCAATCAAACCATCAAATAACGTCCACTGAAGAGTTTACTTATAGAGCACACATTGCAGAACAAATAAATCAAGTTCTATACTAAAAATTGGTAATAAAAAATTATTGCTTTCCTAAACTTAAAAAAACTTTTATTAGGATAGGAAAATATTTTTGTGTTACTTATGAATATTTTTTTCTCTTTTGTGTTCTCATTGACTTCATTTCGTGGCGAAAGCGTCGATGCTGATTAAAGTTTAAATTAGCTTCTAGGTTCAAATTTGAAAGCAAATCTTAGGCCTTTGCATTTTAAGATAAAATAGCCCGTTAATTTCTGCAAAATTTTTAAGATTATTGATTTTAACAGTATATATAATTATGTTTTGTTTTTGTAAACCTTAATCGCATTTTATATAAATTAAGCACACACAAAATCATTATTATTGTTATGCTCAGAAATATCATTAAAAATTCAAGATAAAATTGGAGATGAGATCTATAACGTAGTGCTTTGCTTCTGAACTATACAACTAAATATGCTTTTGTAATATAGCGTGACACGTGGCTGGGAGTACATTGAAGTGTGACATTTTGTGACAAGGGGAGTCAAATACAGTTAAAAATCGTGAAATCATTAATTTATAAATGATTCCAGTATCATGGATTTTTCAATGTTTCTGACTTCTTATATTTCTGGGGAAATTTATGAATTCCGCCAACGTAGCACGTACAAAAATAAAAGAAACAAGGCATCAACTTTTCATTCAAAAACTTCGCAGTTTAAAGAGTTTGAAGATTATATCTTTCAAGAAAATAAGACAAAGATCTCCTGACCCTCATAAAAGTAATGAAGAACAAAATAATCCCTCTGTCACACATATTATAAGTGCTACAGCTCAAGAAGAAGTCACTATTAGATGAATTAAAGCGACTTGTATCCTATGACAATATTGACAAAACAAAACTAAACAATTTCACAAATTATCTAAAGAATATTAAAACTGGTACTGAATTTAATCAAAAATTACATTTAATAAATAAAATTGTTGCACCTAAAAGACAGAAAGGCAGAAAAATTAAAGTTCAGCCAACATCCCTTTCTAGAAGAAGAATTGGAATGCCAAGAGTATCAAGCAGAATACCTGCAGAACGACCATTAAAGTGCAATGCACACCAAAAATGCAAACGACAAAGAAATTTGTCCCAAAACATTAACTTAAATCAAGCCAATGCCAAAAGCCACAACATTTTTTAGTGTTGATTCCGGAAATAAAAGCCTACAGATATAAATACTTGTTTCCATTTCTGAGTAAAATTATATTCAAACCACTCAACAGGTTTTTTTTTTTTTTAATGAATCATAATTTTCCTTCATTTTCTCAACTTGTAGGTAAAAACCCCAAGCCATCAGTGCTTGAGGTTTCTGCTAAAAGTACCTATTTTTATTTTTTAATGTTGCTATATAACTAGACACAGGATTATATAAAATTTAAATTGTGAAATAAGTCGTTAAAATGCTAGAAAGTAAGCTTAAATGGACTGAAATCTGTTACATGGATGCAGCAAATCACAGTATGAGTTATGACTTTTATTTAAAACTACGAAAAGGGGGAAGTCAACTTATACAAGTGTTACTGAAGAAAAAAAAGCACTTAATAAATCGTCAGTAGTACTAATTGTCACTGGAGAAATGTGATTTGAAAATAATTTAAATTTTTTCCACTTGAAAATTAGGGCATCAACTTAGATGCAAGTACATAGAGTAATAGTTTCAATATGACATATGAGGTGTAAGAAATTGGGGCTATTTTTTTCAAATCAAACTACGGTGAACTACCATTCAAATAAGGCTTTTACTTAAAATTTTACGTGCTAGAAATTGTTCATGATGTAAACATCTTCAGTTATTAAAATCTAAAATACAACCAAACTCAAATATAATTGAAGATAAAAGGACTGCAACGATTCTGCATTAAATTCAAGTGCTCGTAATAAAATGGTTTACTATAAATTTAGATCATTAAGATGAATTTAATGACAAAGAGTTACAAAAGACCTGCTTTTTACTTTTCACAGACTAATTTATTGTAGAAAGAAAAGAAAACTGGTCAGTGTTGTCCCTCCCTCCTCCCTTTTCTTTTGGTTAATTGAAAGCATGAAAATATAAGCCATTCTTTCTGAAATTTTAAACAATTTGAACTGTTGTCCAATTCCTCCAAAACTTCATTCAAGATGGTTTCATGAAATAAATGAACACTAAGTCAGAGATTTTGCTTGTAAAAATTGTGTTATGTAGGGTTGTTAATATTAAACCAACAATTTCTTTTATTCCCCTCATTCTACTGGAGTTCTTGTTGAATCTGGAGTCACAGTAACAAAGTTAAAGTGTTTATGTATAATATATATACATTATACATATATAAATTTGAATTAATGTTATTGTAATTGTACTTTGGTTTACTGCACTAGATAAAATTATACACCAATCCTTCAAAATAACTTGTATTAATGGAGGGATGGGATCACCTTTCACAATCTGAAACTAAGATATCAAAATTTAAATGCACAAAATGTATCACTGATATTCCCTAAATTGAATTCAAAAATATTAAGGGGCAAATGAAAAAAAACTTTTGTAAGTTGCTTCTTGAGAAAAAAATTGCAAAGTGAAACTACGCACTTTTTTTCACAGTAGCTTTGATTTATATAGCATAGTAGCAATGTGTTTAGATTGATTCAAATGATGTTTGTTCACACTTACACCCAGTTTGCGTACTTCGAATACTAATGAAATACGCCAACAAACTACGGTATCATTTCTGTTGTCTTACAACGTAATTAGAAATACCCCTGTGGAATTTAAATATCATTTCTTTCCAACGACAGGTACACATGAAAAAAGAAAATTAAATTAACGAATGATTAGTTCAAAAGCACAAACTGCTTGTAACTTTTTTTTTTATATAAAACACATTAATTACTTGTTTTAAAAAAGCGTTTTGAACCCTCACCAACATCGTACCATATCCAAATCTACTCGTTTACTCTATCTCTAGTATAGCAACAGTAAACAAACAGAGGTGACGCATGCGCAAATCGCTCAAAAGCAACATGGCTTTGCTTGGCGTATTCGGGCGAGGAGTAAAATCCTGCCAAGAGGAGCGCGATCGCAGCGCCATCTGAACTTTCTGCGTAGCTGGTAGTGTTTCTAAATTCGCGTCCAGGAAGCGATTTACTCTAAGAAATAATATTTATATAATCTCTTCAATATGATTTACATTACTAGTTGTTATTAAATTGTCCATTAATATAATTTATTATTTATCACATTCCAACTCAGAGTTTTGCATTTTGTAGGTTGGACGGCATTTTATTCATAAATCCCTTTTTTAAGCTTAGCGTAATAAAACGTGAAACTTTTCCTGCATGCAATTATTTGAAACCAATAAACACAATATTTAAGGGGAGGTGTAAAGGCCTCACAATTTTTTTTTCTTAATATAAATCGATTCTACAACTATTCAATTATATACTCTGAAAATTTTAAAGCAAAGTTCAGTACATGTTCTTCAATATATCTATAAAATAACCTCAAAATCTCAATAAAATATATTTATTCTTTATACGTTAAAAAAATTCATGAAAATTGCCCTTATTACGCCGTTTTACACGTATTTCCCCCCATAATACATAAAGTAAACAATCATAAATAGCTATTTACATGAATTATTTTCACATCGTTTCTAAGACATTTTCATAAAACTAATATCCAACGGATTCAAATTCCAAATCTTTAAAAGCTAACAAGACAGAAGTAATTTTATATCCGGAATAATACCGATTTCTATATTTTGAGTATTATAGAGCATCAGTTTAATATCTGCAATAACATTGAATTACCGCACGTAGTTTGGAAGAAGCTAGTCAAACCTTAAGAGGAAATACAACATTGCTAAAACTAAGTGGTTCTAACTAAATTAATGAATTACAACCCCTTAGTGTATCCTTAAATAAGTTTTACTTCCCCTTCAGCAGTAATTGTGTTATGCAAAATTACAATCTGCTCTTTAAATTAGATTTCTAAAGGGATAAGATGGAATCGTTAGTTAATATTTTAAAATAACTAGATTCGATCGTTAATTGGATGTATCTACAATGTAGCTAAAAAGGAAAACTGTCTTGAAAATTAACTTTTCTAAAACTGGAAATGCATATATAATGTATATAAATGTGTATATATATGTCCATCTGTTTATTTTATGTGGCTTCTCGTTTATTAGCCTACTTTCCCGTAAAAGTAAAAAAAAAACAATATTAAAGCATGAAAGAAGGCTTAATGAATCGCGAAAATATCGTTAGAAATGAAGAAAAGTCAAAAATAAGTGAAGTAATTAAATAAAGATTGAAAAATAAAAAATTTGAAAGTAGGGTTTTGAGATGGGGGAAAATGTGTGTCGGTCGGTCTGTCGGTCAGTCTGTCCCCCCTAATAACTTTCGAACGAATTGTCCGATTCGAAAAATTGTTTTTGCATTCGAAAGATCTCGGCAACGACATCTCATTTCCATATTTTACTTTCTGATTTGAAAAAGTTTTCGTTTAATTTTGAACAGTTGAAAAAATTTTAACATTAGCGCCTATGGGCAAAAGTGAAGCAATTTATGTAAACTCTGGGCACAAGATCCAAAATCCTATTGTAAGCTTATTGGAAGAAGCTCTCAGCGTGAAATATTGATTTGAACAATTTTTGTTCATTTTTGAGTTTAAAAAAAAAAAAAAAAAAAAAAAATGCGGCATTTTTCCATTATCCCGGCGCTGGCGATAAAGTCGCCTATAATGATGCAACCAACGCTAAACGGAATATCGTCGCTGGCAACCTTTTGCGCGTTCTGTCTCCAAAAAGTTTGCTTGGCGAGATTTGCGCTGGGATAATGGAAAGGTACAAAATTAATATTAGCGCCTACGGGAAATCTCAATCCCATATAAATCCTGATCTAACAGATGGATTTGCTTGCAGCAAGCTTTATCGGAAAGATATTGTGCTGTCAAACATGTACAGATACGAAGTTCAACAAGAACTGAACAAGCCTACTTTCCTATGAAATCTTTTGATCGGGATTTTTAAGGAATTTTCTCAATGAATAAATGAATGAATGAATGAGTGAAAGAATGAGTGATTGAATCGATGGAAAAGTAGAAAAATGAATGAATGAATGAATAAATGAAAGAATGAATAATTGAATCGATAAAAAGAATGAATGAATGAAATAATGAATGAGTGAAATAACGAATGATTGAATAAATGAGTGAATACATGATAAAATAATTAAATGAGTGAATGAATGAAAAAATAAATAAATGAATGAGTTAATGAATGACTGAGTGAATGAATATATATTTTCCGTTGAAAAAGGTATATTTGAAGTAATTAAGAACTAAAGCTAAATGTGAAAGAGAGAGAAAGAAATAGCTATATTATAAATTTGAAGTTGGGTGTATACAAGAAAGTAGGCTCCTATAGTTCTAGACGGAACTTGTTACTTAAGCGTTGTGCCAACTTTGCGCTGCACTTCAAAAAAGGTTGCATTTACGTCAATCAAAAGTGTAATACAATTTAATATTGTTTTTATGACTACAAAACACAAAATATTTCCTTCATAGTTTAAAATTGTGTACGGAATTTTGACGTTTGGACCCTTCTGCGCATGGTAGAAAAGAAGGAAAGCATTCGAGTTTTAGCACTCTCAGAAACGCATGCTCAAATCTGACGAAACTTTCGTCATATTTGCAGAGGCGTAGCTAGTGTTTTCAGCGCTCGGGGACAACTGAAGATTTAGCGCATCCCCCCCCTCACTCCGCGCCCCTGGGGGCTTAGGGGCACCTCTGGAATGATTTTCTTTTCGCATTTAAAAATAAAATAAAATAACATTAATTTGGCGCCCCCTTGACGCTGCGCCCATGGACAGCTGTCCCTCCTTGCCCCCCCCCCCTCTTAGCTACGCCTCTGCATATTTGACGAAATGGCTTCGTGAAAAATGCTCCGAGTTAACCTTTCGTCAAATTGGCGAAATTTGTGTAGTAGCTTTTTTGAGTCACGTGATCGCGTGAGGAAATCGTTAAAAAATCGAGGCGAATCGTTGTAAATGACGAAGTTTTCTTGACTATTGAAGAATCGTCAAAAGTGAGAATTCTATTTCTGAGAGTGAGGGAAGTTCTTTTAGCAGGTGCGTTTATTTAAAACGCGAATCACAATGTTTGCTTCACTAGTTGTTGAAAGCGACTAAATTTTTAAACTGTCATGTGACATCAGTTCGGAAGAAATCAAGTATTCTAAACGAACTTGAACGAGAACAAAAACGGCACATTCCATACACCAGCAGTTCCTCCCTTGATCATGAATGGATTCTTCTTGGCACTCTGCCAGGCAGATCGCTTTGGGTTCATGTTAATACTGTAAATGTGTATGAATAATTTCCGCTTCATTTATGTTGGTTTTCGGTTTCTTAATAATGCTTTGCGCCGACTTTGAAGTGCACTTCAAAAGAATTTAATTTTATTCAAAAGTATAACATAATATATATATATATTTTTATTTTTTTTTTGCCTCTACAATAGTTTAAAATCTTGTGCACAACTTTTTATAGAAATGTAAATGAAATCTTAACTGTACACATACCCACCATATTTATTGAAGGCATTAGTCAAGCTACGTAATTAATAGAGAGTTCAGTTTCATATTTTTTATGATTACTCTATACTTCTAAAATACGAAAATAAAATGCAAGTGCTTTGTAAACATAGAATGAGAAAACTCCTATTTTTCTAAACACGCAAAAATAACATCGAGGAAAAATCACTTTATAATCAACTGTAAGATACTTTCATATCATGAAAGGGCTTGATTTTAAAAATATTTTTAAATACTTACAGTATAAATTCTAAATGTAGTAAAAATGTCTTTAAAGTGAATCAAGATTATTAAATAAATTATTACTAAAATAACTGAAGAATTCAAATGTGGAAAGATGCTGTTCAATTATTCAAAAGGTCTTAACATAATCATATATATAGTTACGCATTACGCGTCTTATAAAAGCTACAAATATAAAATATAATTTTACTTTAAATCATTAAAGCAATATTGTTTGACGTGAGCAAAAAAAGAGTAAACTTTTATATATTATAAGCTTAAGCGTTTCGTGCAACTCATCTTGTACGTTGAATAGGGATCAGAGGGCATTTTTAAAAACTAGTGTGTTGTGTAAGTAAATAAATAGACTTATAAATTATGTGGATGGAATGGAAACAGTTGATATTTAAATGCATGAAGATGGGAGGAAAGTTTCATGTGTTACAAATTGATGGATTTTTGAGCAGGTGTGCTGATATTACAGGTGTGATGAGCCGGGACCGCCTCTCCTCGCGGCAGTCCCGGCTGAACATTGAAAAATTGAATACATTTGAGAAATTATTGACACAGTACTTATCGTTTACAAGTTTCTAACTTTTTGCATTTATTCAATTACTGCACTTTCAAAAATAGAATCCTCAGTTTCGACGATTCTTTAATCTTCAAGAAAATTTCGTCATTTATAACGACTATTTCCTCGTGCGATCACGTGAGTTAAAAAAGTTACTACACACATTTCGGCAATTTGACGAAAAGTTTACTCGGAGCATTTTTCACGAAGCCATTTTGTCAAATACGCGACGAAAGTTTCGTGGGATTTGAGCATGCGTTTCTGAGAGTCTGTTATCGATAATTTTATTGTTTTTTAGTATAACTAAGTGTAAATAAACATAAAGCAAATAGTATGTAATTTTACATCAAAATGTAATTTCATTTAAAAAATGAAAGAATAAATTATAATTCATGAATACCAGTCATACCTTGATCAACTAGGATCAAATCAATGCAAAAATGTCTAGTACGTTCGGTGATTATCTGATTTTTCTCGGATAAGCAGAGTCTCGTTCACTCCATTTGTTTTTTCTTACTTTTTATGAACCTGCCAGTCCTCCTTAAATCTTCATTTAGCTTTCTTTTATGATTACCACTGTGTACTTCAATTTTGTGTACGTAAGTGCAAAGCATTTGCAAGGAAAAAGAGAAAATTGTAAAATATAGATATGACAAGAGCTTATAAGTCCGATCTTCCAGATGTATTTCTAAGAAAAATTAGACTAGTGAAACACATTTCTTTTTTTCACATTCATTCTGTGTCATCTAGATGCTGGTTGTGAGGAAAGGTACATTGAGCAGACGTAAGCAGAGCTCTTTCTAATAGACGTACATCACCGAAAATTTCCGTATACTTTATATGGAGCATGAGGGAAAGAAAACTGCAATAAGAAGTTACCCCGCGTTGCAATAATAAGAAGTTCACATTTTTACTCGCCAGTCCAGTCCCTATGGCCGGTTCTGGTTGTTAAGGGGACGTTCATAAATGACGTCACGCTTTTTTCTCATATATTTGACCCTCCTCCGCCCTTTGCACAATATGTCACACTTCAGCGGACCCCCCTCCCCCCCTTTGTCATGCGCTATGTTGCATAATGCATGATGTCACACTTCTTGTTGCCCCCTCCCCTTGTCACACTTTGTCACAATTTCACGAACCCACTCCCCCCTCAAAGCGTGACATCATTTATGAATGATCCCTAAGCCATCTGGAGGAGCGCTTTCGGGGTAATCTGTGAAAACCTTTGATGGGTCATAGACAGTAGGACGTATGTTGCACTGCGAACCAGGTGAGCAGATAAAAGTGAAGGAACGAAACTTTATTTTGTCACAAATTTTACTCAATGTGCATTCCGTTTGCATCAATCATAGAGTGCAAAACGCGTCGCATTTAATTGTCGATGAGAATTGCCATTGACATAGAGTAAAAATTACTTCACCAATTGGTAAAAGTGGGAAATATTTTCTCATTGCAGGTTTATTTTCCTTATAATATATATAACCTACACAGCAAATTTCAATGGCATACGCCAATTAGAACGAACACTACATAGCTCTAAACACGGTTACTTTAATTATAATCGGCCTGTAGTTTTGAAAATAATATGAATTAAGCTCGATTCTTATCCCTCTTAAACCAACGAAATGTGCCGAAAAAGGCAATCATGTTTGAAATAGATTAATAATATTACTTTTTTTTTTTAAATTTCTTTAAGATACAAATTTTCTAAATGTTCCCATAAATAATTTTAATAACTTTCCCCGAGTGATAAACCGTTCTTTCGTTCATAAATTCTTTTTTTTTAAACGAAGAATTCCATTCCTTTGTTCTGACCCTTGTTTGAAAAAAAAAAAAAAAAAGAAAAATTAAATGCTTAAGTCACGAAAATCTTTTAACAATTTACAAGACCTGAGCTACAAATTGTTGCATTATCTTTTCACATTTCTGAAAAGCAAATAAGATTTATTTGAAAATAAATGTTAGTATTTGCACGGATATTTTGCATGTTAATTACTCTTTATTAGTTATTATTGGAAATACCATGCAATAGACTTTGTCTTCTTTCAAAAAACTACAAATGTACAGAAAAGTAGCAGTGACTAAAATAAATTAATACTTTTACATTAAGTAGTTTCTCAATTTCTTTTGGATACAAAGTTTCTTAATGCTTCCCATGAATAATTTTAGTAACGTTCCCCAAGTGATTAACGGTTCTTTAGTTCATGAATTCACTTCCCATTTTTATTTAAGTGAAGAATTCCTTTACTTTATTCTGACCTAAGTTAAAAAGAAAAAGCTTAAAGTATAAAATGAAAGGGCTGATGAACTCTTAGATCCTCTTTTTATTTGAATAAAATGAAAGTAGCTTTCAGAGAGAAGTCGCTACAGACAAAAAAAGGAAACATAAATCTTAAAAAAAAAAAAAAAACGCTAGGGGAAAGCCTGAAAGCAACTTGTCAGAGGGCAAGTTGACAAAAAGAAGTTTCCTTGGGACATTACAAGTGAAGGTTTTTTTTTCCTTCTTCGTTGATTCTTTGGCGTGTTAATTTCAAATTACTTCTGTGTTGAAATATCTTCTGGTAGGTTTGAAAAACTATGGTTCTTTGTTCGCTTCTTTTCGCGATGTGTAATTTTTGAAAATGTATGAGAGACAATTTCTTAAATTTCCTAAAATGCATATCACAATATATATATGTGTGTGTGTGTGTAACGCGAGTTCCAGATGGTTTTGCAAGGAACGAATAGTAAAATAGTTGCTTCATCATGTGACCGGACAGCTTGAGATTATTTAAAGCGGATTTCGCAGGGACTCGCTGGGGATTCAAGAGATGTAAATATTGTACAGCACTTTGATGTTGTGTTTCGTTTTCGTGTTATTTTGAATGTGTGTATTTCCCATGTTGAAGCTGCAAATAAATTGATGATTCATTGAATTTCGGGAACTATTGATTCACAGACGGACATTCCACTAAAATAATGTGCTGATGTAACCGTGATATTATATATATATATTTTTTTGAAGTATAAGGAATATGTTTTAGAGACATATAAAATTCTAACACTCTTACTATGATATTTGATATTTTTCAGCATTTTCATTTAAGTTACAGGAAGCTTGAAAAATATCGTGTAAAAAGAATGGCAATTTGTTTTCTTGAAATATAGAAAAATCTCCTAAAACAAGTAGGACAGCCTTATTTTTGACTTAAATATAAATTAAAAATTAAACACAAACTTCAGTAACATCCAGTGAAATTGTTTAAGGAAACAAATAGATTGTTCATGATTATCATGCTCAGAAATAAATAATGTACTAATAGCTTCTTCACGAGTAGAAAAAAATTACTAAGGTAAATGCAATGGATTATTTTTTTAAAAAATAAATCATGCGGGGTAAAAAACAGCGTTTTAGAGCATAAAATCTAACAAAATATTTATTGATAATTTGTAACTTAAAGATATCTTTTAGCAATTCGAAGAAAAATTAAGTATTTACAAACGAAATAGATTTTAGCTTAGTTACAATTCTTTTAAAACAGAAAATGTTCTTTAAAAATTAAAATATAGAACTTCTTTTTCAGGAATCCATTAAAAACTTCTCTGAAAAAGGTAATTAGTTTCATGTTCGAATTATTTTTATTTGTTTGATTTGGAAAAAACTTGCGTTTTTTCCAACTAGCTGAGCACATGATTTCAACAAAAATGAATTTTTAAAACGTTCGTGTTCTGACGATTACATGACAAGTAAATAGGTTTTTTTATCGTGTCCATGGACAATTGAATGGCCTCATGTGTCTTTAAAACTGCAACCGCCAGTTCCAAGACATCTGGAAGGACCTCTCGAAGTTCTGAAGTTAGTGGCACCATACCTAGTTTCAAAGTATGGGGGGGAAAGGCCGGGCACTCGAGAATGTGACCCGGGGTAAGCTGGGCGTCGGTGCAGTTCTTGCAGGGGATATAAGTTTTCGATTTGTCGGGAAGAATTTTCATCCCTTTATAGTGGTTTGTTCTCAGTCTTGTAATTGTTGATGTTAGGATTATGGGGCAGTCAAATGAACTCAACCTAAGTAAAAAAAATACAAGCGTTTCGCAACACACAAGCTGCAAATTTTTTAAGCAGAATATAGATTTATTTATTTATTTATTCATTTACTTCAACGAAAACAATAAGGACCTTTGATTTGTTTAAACTTCCAAACACTCTGTGAAGGATTCTTCAAAGTTCTTTTACACCACTAATTACGAATGCTTCCGGAATACAAAAAGTCCTTAAATTACATATTTCCATGCAGGCATAATATTCATGCAACTTAAATGCTTCATTTAACAATACAGAAATTTTATTTCGAAATTAATGATATTTCATCCAAAAGTAGCTAAATTTATTTGATATGGAATTAAGAAAAACTTTTCTTGGAAAGAAATTTGCGTAATTAATCTTCATCACGCTTCAGACGTTTTGAATACTTTTACAAAATTCCTTAGGTGGAAAACATGCTTGCATTCTTGGAACATCAAGAAATTCGATGAACCAGAATATGAAGTTATTTTTACTAAGATTGTTTGGTTTTTAACGTAATAAAATAAAGACACGTCTTTCAGCAAGCTAATGTACGGCAAAAGGACGCGTCAAAAATTGTTAGATTTTTAAAAATATCTTTTAACAGCATTTATTTTACTCAATAAAGAAAGTTTCACATTTGATTTTTAAGTACGAAGTTAGGTAGTTTTCTGAGTTTCTCTTTTTTTCCTCTAGGTTTTCGTATTTTTTTTCACTGGATATAATTGATCGTAAAAATTACGCAGGCCTTAAACACCTTGGTAGGCATTTAACTTAAAAACTAATCTTCCTCTCAGAATTAGGAAAATGTTATATTTTAAATCTTTCTCTTAGATTTTCATTGATGGAATGCAAGTGAAGTGAATTTATAGTGTTTTCTCTTTTCCACAAAAGAAAAAACTATTAACGATTTTTTTTATGCAAATGACTATGAGATGATTTTTTCTTTCATTCTTTTAGTTCTTAATATTAGAATTATTTGTATATTTATTGTTACTATTGTTTAATGTTTTGTTTGGGAGTGATTTTTTTTTATTATTTAAAGATTAGATTTTTTTGATTGAATAAAACGATTACAAACTTTGCGTATTACGCTAAAAGTTCAGAAAATTTTAATATTTGTATAAAAAAACATTTTACTTTAATTATTCATTTATTTTACCTCTTTATCTGTAAAATTTTATACGGGAAATACATTTTCTTAAGCAGCAGCCATACATTTTTATCAACATTGAAAAGTTGCCTGTACTAAAAACATTGATAGTTAGAAACTGCTGAAATATAATGCCTAGAAGTTTGACAGATATAATTTGGCATCATTTACGTGGCAAATAATTTCTTTTTTACTAAAAAAAACAAACTATTTTGGGTTAATATGAGGTACGTTAATCGTGGAACGGGATATAATAAAAAGTAAATAATTCAGAATTTAAGCTAAAAGACAGATACAGCTAATTTTACGAATTCGATCTTGATATTCAGGAAATTAGGCTAGTTTAGTTCTGGACGAAGTTCGTGTTTTCTGTTTATGTGCCTTCTGTTGACGAGAGGCACCGATACGGAGGTTAAAATGAATTAACAAATGGTTAGCGATACACACTGTTGGGAAGTCTTACGGTTTTTGGCTCAGTGTGCTGTAAATGCTTTTTACTTTGTCAATTGCGCACGCAAAAATTAAAAGTGTCCCAAAATATACCCAAGATTTGAATGAAATAGAAAGTTAACTAATTTTAGCATTGGTAACTGAAGAAAGTTAATAGTTGGACAGGTGACAGATTAGGGCTAGTAAAAATGCGAAGACAGTTTAAGGCTAGTAAAACATGAAAGAAAAACGCGTTTTCATTGTTGGGAAATACTAAATACATGAGACATCGTTTGCTTCAAACTGTAGTGGAGTCAGAGCAAGAGTAGTAAAGCAGTGGAGTAGTAAAACAATGAAATTTTGCTTGAAACTGTAGTGGAGTCGGAGCAAGAGTAGTACAGGAACGGAGGAGTAAAGCAATGAGATTTTGCTTGAAACTGTAGTGGAGTCGGAGCCAGAGTAGTACAGCAACGGATTAGTAAAGCAATGAGATTTTGCTTGAAACGGTAGTGGCGTCGGAGTAAGAGTAGTACTGGAACGGGGTAGTAAAGCAATGAGATTTTGCTTGAGACTGTAGTGGAGTCGGAGCAAGAGTAGTAAAACAACGGAGTAGTAAAGCAATGAGATTTTGCTTGCAACAATAGTGGAGTCGGAGCAAGAGTACACTCTCAGAAACGCATGCTCAAATCTCACGAAACTTTCGTCGCGTATTTGACAAAATGGCTTCGTGAAAAATGCTCCGAGTAAACCTTTCGTCAAATTGCCGAAATGAGTGTAACAACTTTTTAAAGTCACGTGATTGCGTGAGGAAAGTATCGTTGTAAATGACGAAATTTTCTTGACGATTGAATTGAGCATTGAGATTTCGCTTCAAGCTGTAGTGGAGTCGGAGCAAGAGTAGTAAAGCAATGATATTTTGCTTGAAACTGTAGGCAGGTCGGAGCAAACAAATTTGTTGTACCCCACTGCTCCTATTTTTTTACACTTTTTTATCATGTAAAAAAATACCTAAAATAAAAGAGATAAATACTATAACTTATTAACATTTTTCGGATCACGGAGAGAAGCTTAAGCGATGACGGAGCAAGTATTCAGAAGTCGGAGCGGAGATACCCAAAAACGTGGCTGCTCCTGATCCCTGATATTTTTTGCACACAATCATTCTCTTAGAATCTCTTCACAATAATATCCCATAGAGGTGTTTATTCTGAGCACGCGCGAAAACCGAAACGTGATTCAATATTTCCATTCCTTCTCGATATTTTCCTAGCCCTACCTCACTTGTCTGGCATGTGGCACACACTTTTTATTTGAATCTGAATACTATGTACGTACTTAGTGAAAGCACGAATGTGATTTTCAGATGTAGAAAGCATCTGGCTGAAGTTCAAAATTTCAAAATGAAAGTAAAGTATTTATGTTTACATTTGACTATGAAAATATCAAAGTACATCAATATAATCTATAATTAACATTATAATATAACACTAGACGGAAAATTATCATATACCTAAAAAGACTAAACGGGCCAGATTAGCCCTTCCGAAAATTTTGCGCACAGTTTTTTCTAAATTTCTTCTTGAGTGAGTCGACGTGCCACATGCATGTTCTCTAACTGCTGAGTATAGGATAGCATACCATGGCGTCTTCTTTTTTACGTCAAAATGTAAAACTTAACTCTCTCTCTCAAGGAGAAATCATAATTGTCCTGCAGAGCCAACTGTAGCATTTGTTTAGTATTTTAAATTGCAATCGGTAGTAAAAATAAAGTTCAAGGTCAAACTAGACCTGAATGACACTTTGTCCTACTACAACCATGAAAATAAACGATTAATTTAACTATTTATTGTGAAATACCTTAGGGGCAACAGTGGTCCCACCCGTCCTTTTAGGTATAAGGTTCAATATCTGCGCTTCTATAAGGATAAAACAAACATGATTAAAGGATCACTTAAATAGGATCTTATTAGGAAAGGTCAGAAAGCTGCAATATATTGTCAATTATTATTGGAATTACTGAGCAGTAAATCATTAAAATCGCTGTAAAGACCCTCTCCGTATTTCTAGCGTTGAAATGTTTGAGGTTGTTACATGTAAGATGCAAAGGAGAAAACTAAATAATGTTTAATGATGCAAAAAAAATGCTTGCATTTCAAACGTGTGTACTTACAATTAATAAGTTGAAATGTGATTGCCTAACGTAGTAATGTGAGAATATTTGTGATAAAAGTGCGAAAAAATAGTCCATGTGAAGATGAAATTGAACATGATTGTTTCAGTGCCAAGCCTAAAATATGTATAAGTTAACATGCATCAGATTTAATTAGAAAATTATGCATAAAGGGGTAAAATTTAGACATCCTATATATTAATTCAAGTATGATTACATGAGAAAAAAACCTGAGTTTCTCCAAAATTTAAAAAAAAAATGTCAATTCTTCATTCGCTTTTATAGTGTTTAGTATCAAGCTGAAGTCAAAATTTAAGTATTACTGCTTAATACAAGAATGAGAACATAGTGAGATAATATCCCAGGCATGAATGCTTCTAGAGTTGTATAGTAAACTCTGAGCATGAGTGTATCGGAATTAATTGAATCACGATAATATGCGATGTTAAGGTCGTTGCACGAATGAATTGAAGTGAGGGATGAATATAAACGTGAGTACTTCAGTCCAAACATTATTACATTGGTCTAATGTAAGTTTTCCAGGAAAATTGGCAACCCTGAAATATGTAAATAAATTGATCAAGTTGAAAATAAATAAATCAGGTTAAAATTAAATATAAGTTCCGTGGGATATACAGTCTGAAAACATAGGTATCAGGGTTGAAATCTACACACGAACGTACGAGAAATAATTGAAACATTAAAAGTACAAAGCTAAATTTCTCAATAGATTTTTATAAAATTATTGCAATATAACTAAATATACAATATGGATTTATTACTGTGCATTTTTCAAGCTCTCTTAATTGATGTTTTCCATTAACATACCAAAAATGTATCACAATATATTGTTTAAATAATCGAACACCTCGTTAGAACCTCGTAAAACTTTTCATGACTTCTTAAAGAATCAAAAATGCAAACAATTGTTCTTGTTGTGTATCTTAATATTTATATAAATTAAATTATAATCCTAACCAAATTCCTGGTTATTTCTGGTAATTTGAGTGTCATATTTAGTAAATATAGTTGAGGCCCAGCTATAGTGCATGTAATGTGGTGAAGCAGTCAAAAGATTGAAATAATTGAAATTGCTTCAGGTCAGTCATTTACCTCAAAGAAAAGATAGTAGGTGAACCTCTACAATTTTTAACTGATGTCCTTCCATCGTCAAATGTCCCAGAAAGTCACCCCCTTCCCCCACTTTAGAAAAAATAAAGATGGGTTGAAAAAACAGAGAAAGTTTGTACGAAAGCTCAGTGCAGTTTATTTCAAATCAACGGCGAAAGGCCACGTAATTGAGCAAAAAAAGCGGAAACCTATGTACCAAAAACAAAGTTAGGATGATGATGATCCAATAATTAAGGTAACGATTTCAATGTTTTAAAACAAAAAAAGATTTTAGGGGGAAAATTCATATTTGAATAAAATTTAAAGTAAAATGTTAGCAAGAGATTTTTTTTCTTTCATGAAACCATAATAAATAAAGGAACACCTTTTCAAACCGTTATTATGATCAATTGTTATCTGATATTTCAGAACAGTTAATGCAATTTTTTAATAATAGAGCTTCTGTAATTGAGAATAAACTCATTGCCTAAGAAACAGTTCATGAAGTTTTTCACTTTTAATTGGTGTTATTAAGTAGCTTAACTTACAGGGAAATGAGTTAGCTCTTAGCTTAATTAAAGGATTTTTTTCAATCTTCGTAAAAATCTTCCTTTGGAAAACATTTAAATTAAGACTTTTTAAATCGGTATTTCTCATAGATTGAAAACCATAGAAAAAATAATAAGATTAGCGATTCAGCAGTTTCAAGGAGTGAATAATTGCTAATTGCTGGAAGAAAATTCGTGTGACTGAGCTTTCGTAGACTTTTCGCCATACGCGGTTTCATTGTGATAATTCTTTCTAATAACGGGTTTTTCCTATGTACGTTTGATATAATTTTGAAATGACGCCATTTTTCGTCTAACCAATAAATTACTCATCAAATGTCTCATTAGCTCTGTTGCTGTAAAAATTTTACAACGTCAATTTTATGTGTATAAAATGATACAGCAATCTAAATGTACACTGCGCATTTCAAGTTAACACTTTTGGCACGCATACATATGTACTACAAAATACCACACTCGTTTTGTAATATTTTGACACGTGTCAGTAAAATGTCATCTGTTTCAAAACGTGTGCTGTATAAAGTCAGCTCGCATGGCACAAAGTCACCCTAGTTTATTGTAGTACATTAGAAAAGAAGGAGAAACAATTTTTAAAATGTTGTCTGACTTTTTTTTTTAATTCACGGAAACAATTCAATTAAATCTCATTAGACTTCTCAGATTTCAGTTTGTCATTAAACTCAGCGTCATTTAAAGAATTGCTATTTCTGCGTGTGAAACAAAATAAAATTGGGAATATGTTGACGGACCTGTGATAGTGTATCCAAGATCATTCTGATGTTAAATTCTTCAATGTACTTGCATTTGGAGTCCCAAAGTAATTAGTATTCGCGCCACGTACTGCTCTGTGAAACGTGATCCGGGCTTTTTACATCTTGTTTAGTTTAGATTTTTAAGATCGCTTCTTAATGTGTTAGTTTAGAATATTTATTTTTCTTGAGAAGAGGCCGAGCTCATTTATTTTTTGAAACGAATTATAATAATCAGATTTTTGTCTCGAAAATTATGAAGGTCATGTATGAAATGAAAACGAAAGTCATTTAGAAAATGTAAAGCTATTAGTGAGGATAACTACTTCAGCCACGCCTATTTTTTTATTTTTATAGTGTATTTACGCTTATATATCTTATTAAAAATAAATGTGCATAAAATCAATCATGTTTTTTTTCTTTTTCTTTCCTCAAATTTACGAAATAGACCATCTTGAACTAGTTGGGGGAGTGCTAATAATCCGCCCCCCCCCCTTCTCTTTTTCCGTTTTGTCCTTTTATTATTATTATTTTTTAATGTTCCTATCTTACAGACCTTTATTGATATAGAATATTTATATCTTTATTAATTACTTTGGCCATAAGGTTACTGATGCAGGAAATGTTAGTTATGTTTTTCTTACTATCGTGAAATGAGTTTTATTTACTTCTTTTTGTTTATCACAATCTCGCAATATATTTTGACAATTTCTACATGTTGTTACTTGGTTCACATATAAATATTTATTTATTTATGAAATGATTACCACTTTTGTGCATGAAAGTTTAGAGTTTACTGTTGCTTTATATAGTTAGCGAAATTGAATGATAAACTTGTACATGAAGTACTGATCTCAGACTTATCTTTGAAAGTGTACGACAATTATTTTATTCCAGAAAAAACAATCAAGATTCATGTGATTATTAAACACCCGGTGTTTATTCTATGGGAAAATATTGAAGAATAGACTACAATTCAGCTCCAACAATAACAAAGGACTCTCGCTAAAGTGAAATCCTGCCTCCAACGTAATTAGCAAAAGCCAACCAAGCGACATTAGCCCGAAATTGTTAGAAGGGATCCTCTGAAAAAGTAAAAGAAACGCGTCGTTTAGAGAAACGAGAAAGGTATCGTGGGGGGGGGGGGGGGATCCCATGAAAGGAAAAAAATTAAAAGGGATTTTTTTTAAATTAATAAACTTAATGGTGTGGTGGAATCAAAATTTATATTAAAACGTTGACTAACTGCACATGAGTGTTAAGTGCCTTTTTAGAAAGTTTCAGTAGAGTATATTCGAAGCTATTCTGAAATACTGATATGTTGTGTGCAATTAAAAAAATAAAAGTAAGGATCACTTACAAGTGGTCAGCTCATTATCTCTCAATGCGTATATATACATATATATATACATATATATATATATATATATATATATATATATCCCCTAGTTTCGAAATGTAGAACTTACCACAATTATACACTAAGTCACACTGCAAAAACATGTTGCCCGAAAATATATGATAATCTTGTGGAAATCATTTATCTGGAGTCTGACGCAAAATTACAGAATAAAAAAACAGAATCTTATGTGAATTGATAGAAACAGATAATGTGCCGCAGTAGGTGTGCCATCTCTGAGCATGCCGAATTGTTGTTTCTGCTATACAAAGCGGAAAGTGACTCATGTGCCTTAGATCCCTCGACCAAAGATGCCCGCGAAGTTTGGAGGATTAGCCACTTAGGGCTAACTAGATCTGTGAATAAATCGTACGCAAACAACATGCAATACGTGACTTGACAATGTTTAAGCTGGAAGTCACAGATCTCAAATGTTTAATGATGCAAATGTTACAATTTTTAGCTGGTCACACGGAACACAGATATCAAGGGTTCAGCTTCGCGTAACTGAAGAAATTTTTCTCTGTAGTCCAGAGTGCGCAAAAAAAAAAAAAAAAAAAGAACTTTATTAAGAAGCTGTTATCAAGAAACATGATTATTTGATTTGAAACAAGTTCTTCGTAAATTTACAGAAACACTCAGCTTCTTTTTTGCATTTTTACGGATTTTTCTAAACCAGAGGATCAAAACCATAAAATATTTAAAGCTTGTATTACAATCGCACAATGCAAATATGTTATTTTGGAATTTGAAAATACATTACATTTGTAATATAAACATCATAACTATGCATACTACATAACGTTACACGTAATTATTCTTGAAATATGGCGAATAAAAGTATCATTTTTTGTTCAAACATATTATTTTAATAGGATGTATAATCAAACCCTAAAACAAAAAAAGCTTTGGAAATCTTCTGCTTAATAATGACGTTTTCAGAGAATGAATGGAAAGATAAAATAATATTTTGCACGAAATCCTCTTTATTAAGAAAATTTGATTCTAAAACACTTAATGGTTGAAAGAATGACTTGTGTAAAAATTGTGGAAAAGTAATGATCAAAAGAGATGAGTTTATGCCGTAATGAAACGTTAGAAGGTCAAAAGAAGTTTTATTTTTAAGAAGTAACTCATTACATTTGCATTTTTATAGCTGTCATTTTGTTTTGTGAAAGTTAAATTCTGTATTATATTTTGTAAAGAAAATTATTTTTTTTCAGCAAAACTTATGGTGGGTGTGGCTTTAGGGTAACTGGGATTTAAATAAAATGAGACGAAATGAACACCAAAAGTATACGTAATTGAACAAAGAAAAAACTGTTTATATTATTGAAAAAAAAGCTGAAAGACATGAAATCCATAAAATCAAAATATCTATCTGATGTAGACACTTAAACAAATTCTTAAACTTTTCGGAGAAATTTGTTTAGCAGGTTTTATGAATCATTTAGCTACGTATCCTGTCAAAACTATTTTTTTCTATAAAATATGATTGACTATTCTAAATTTTGAAAAAAAAAATCTAAATAATAATGTTAATATACGTTTATTCATGCATTGATTAAGACGTAACGCTAACTCGTACGTTGTTTTCCCAGTTTTAAACTTTTGAAAAAACGAAAGGCATTATTAAACCTGACAACTTTACAAATTTATTGACCCTGAAACTACTTTGCAGTAGAATGAAACAGAAAATTCAAAAAGAAGATTTCTTTCAACAGGAGCCATCCACAATAAACAAACACTTTCTTGATTTAATGTCCACCACATAATAGCTTAATTACCCTTGTTGAGTCAAGTAAATTCCTAACTTTATTATATTGTAGCGAGAAGCAAAGGGGTGTAAGTGACAAACGAAGGATTTTAAGTGAAACGTGCTAAGTTCGATTCATGTAACAGATTTCATCTAGTGATTCTTCCTAATTTCGCTTGAACGACAGCACTTATCAAAGCAACCACTAATATTTCTTACCATAAACATTATATTTACATCTATCATTTACAATAAGTATCTCTGGACTTCATTCTTGTCACTTACACCCCTTTGCTTCCACCTCCATTCATTTGCGAATCTTTCCTTACTTAGAAAGAGCACTGTAGTAAATACTTTTTTTTCCATAATTTGATAAAGGGTGGCTTACGATGCCCGAGGCGCAAAACCTGAAACAGTTAAATTTATCTTTAAGTTAGGGTGACTACACGCCCTCCAACACTTTTGACAAGCATGCTTGCGCAGACATGTTTGTGCAAGAAAGCTTGATCGTATACAGAATGCTTGTCAAACATGGTGAAGCGTTTGTAGTCACCCTTGCATACATAATTTTTAACTTGGGAAATCTGTTACTTGGTGATACGCTTCAACATGTACAAACTCCTTGGATTGATAAGTAGCTGAAAAACTGATGATAAGCAGTGCAGGAATGGGAACGAAATCGTATTATTTCAATAAGCGTTGCTGCGGATCCCGTGCCTCAGAAGCAGTATAATAATAATAAACCGATTAAAGAAATTTTAAGTTACACGGTTTTAGTTCTAAACAAACTAAAAGATTACGCCATGATTTGAGTATTTTAAAATTCATAACATCGTTTCATTATCCAAACATTCCAAACAAAGCTGTCGTTGCCATTCGACAAATAATAATTCTGATAATTTCCTCAGAGCAAAATTATTATTTTTTTTCCTAATTAACGTTATAATAAATTATAAAATGGAAGGAATATTGTATTGTCATCGGAAGATAAGCTTGTGTGCAAAGTTTGAAGATAATTTATGCAGTAATAGTGGCCGAAGACAGCATAACAAACTTCTGTGACAAATCAAGTTAAATAACACCGTGTAATTAAAGATTTAAGTTTTTCCTGAGTTATTAGAACTTATTCTAGCATGTGTCATTCACAGCAGTTATTGAACGAGCTGCTTTGAGCCAGTACAGAAAGGAGTATCCATTGTAGCAAAGTCCGTACCTCCTTATAATCGAACCGTTTAAAGAAAGATTATATGATACAATTTTTCTGGGGTGATGTCACAGGAATTGGAGATCAATAACATGGCAACTGAAATAGGATAGCTTGAGCTTTTTTGTGCAGAACAGAAACCCCTTGTCATTATATCTTATATTTCATCCGTATTCATTGTTCTCAGGTCTGGTGTCAGCTCTCGAAATAACCAAGCCGCATAATCGGTTGGCTTTCCGATTTATGCATTATAGTGAATTCCAGATTCAAATTTAACAATGATGATGCACAAGATAAAACGCATCGAATGAATAATGCGCAAATAATACTCACTGTCCATATCAGTTTTAAAAATCATTCAAAGACTTCTAAAGTTAAAAAATCATATTATCAGGTCAGGTCACCAGTTACTCTTCATACTAAATGCATCATATGTAAAACATCAAATTTTTTGCTCAACGTTAGCTATATATTACCGAAAAAAAAAAGAATAATGGATTCTACGATTTATGAAGGATTTTTTCGCATATTCTTTCTTTCTTTCTAATGGGGCTGCAGTATTGGTCCTCAACCATTGCAGACCTAGTACGTACCCAGAGATTGGTAAAAACTCTTTCAGCGGCTCCACAATGAGTGTTGCCGCAATTTTTTGCGGCTATATGGCGACACCTGAGCTCTCGTTGATGCAAACGGCACTAGGAATTTAATTTAGCCGAGAGTATCCATGCCAAACGGATACTCAAGGAATCTTTAACATGGCGCATAATTATACGAAATGGGCGCAGACGATTTTCTGCATCTTGAAAAATCCACCGAATTGGGCCAGGTTTTAACCTGCGATCTTGGGCGTACTAGGCCTGCGCCTTACCACCACGCCACCCTGTCGACCTTTTCTTTAGCGCATAAAAACACTTGTTTTGACGTTCTGTAAATGCAGGCATAAAGCATGCCTTTTAATAAGCATTCAGTAAAGTTAAATTGCTTAAGAAAAGATATCGACACATTAATGGAACTTTCTTATAAATTCAATCATTTTCTAACCTTTGATCATAAGTTCTAAAAGAATGTCCACCTGTTCAGTAGAAATACTAAAATTTTTGCTTCCATTACTTTCATTTTCTATCGAAAAAGTCTTCTCCATGATTTATGTTTTCAATCATGCCAGCAGCAAACTCCAATTTAAGGAATGTAATATAGCTTAATGCACATTCTCATTCCTCATAAATATTTATAAACCAAATCTGTTAGCCCTCTTGGAGTAAGATCAACAAATGTCGTGCGAAAACTAAAAACTTGGGATGCAAGTGTTTTTTTTTTTTTTTTTTGTCTCCTTGTTAGCAGAATTATGTGAAAGTTTGTTTAAAATTGAGATAAAAATAGAACCACATCAAATTTAAAAAAAAAAATAGAGAGGCACACCTTTATACTCCGGACTAGTTTTTGTGCAATTTTCTTAATATCAGTAACACGCTCCTGTCCCTACGTGAAGAACATAACAGTAGATCAAAGAATTTATACGACTAAGTTTATAAAATAAAATAAAAACTACTAATTATATTTGTAAAAGTATTTTTATTCAAAATAAGATCTTTCGGCTTCAATACATTTGTTACAGCGGTTTAACAACGATTCGAATGACTGTTCCTGCTCACATTGGGGGACTGCCTCCAAAGCTCTCGCGGAAGCTGTTTCTATAGTGTCAATGTTATCAAAGTAAAACAAATGAACTGAGGTTTTGGCAGTTTATCAGGTGATAGTTAAGGAGTTTCACGAATACTCGATAACACAGATAGCGCCACTGTAAGCTTAGTTCCAGCTGTGCTCTTACAAATTCTTTGACACACTGTGTATAAACAGCTTCCACGCTAGCTTTGGAGGCAGTCCCACAGTATTTATGGTATATATTAAATTAATTCTACTATTTTTAATGATAAGCCGGCGTTATGCATAGTTGAATCTTTTTTGTACAACATAAATTATATTGTTAAGCATAGCGATTTTTATACCTTAACATTTTACAAGCGCAACGACACATTTCGTTGGTGTTTTTTAAGCCAACGCCACTTAAATTCGAAACATCTGCAGTCTTCTTTAACTTTTAAACGTTGTTGAAATTGCCTAAAACTTGTTAAATTTGCCATAAAACATTGTACTTCTAATAAAATTCAGTTCATTTATTTTTATGTACCTCTTCGTTTTCTTTCTGAAAATTATTTTCGTTTTTTATATAAATAAAAAATTCCTCACATGCTATGCTGGGATTTCTCAGTAACCCGCAATGCCGATATTTCGTTATATATGCTTCCTGCTCCCTCCCACTGATGAAGAGGCAGGCTTTTTTCATTAATTGTTTTACTGTTCGAATTTTAATATTCGTTCATTTGCAATTTTGCCATTTTTAATATGTTAAAATTTAAATTTTATTTTAATTGTTTTTAATGTTTTTACATACCCACTAGTTTAATTTTGGTTTAATTTAGTTTTTCCTTTCATTAAACTATATATATATATATATATATATATGTGTGTGTGTGTGTGTGTGTATATATAAGCTTTGAAAATACTAATAAGGTTCTGCATTTATTTTTTTTAGAAATAGTAATTAAGCCCCGCGGCAAATGTTAGTTAATATTAATTTCACTAATACCATATTATTTTTTTTTTAAGTTTAAAGCACAAGTGAGCACAAACGCAACTCAGATTTATTGACATGAGAGTATAAGACAGTTCTCTTTACAATGTAATGTTAAGTATTGACGAATTCTTGCTACCACCTTTTCTGCAACACATCTTTTAAGTTATACCAGTAGAATAATTCATTTTTAGCCTACTTTCCCGTAGAAGTAAAAAAAGTAATAATAAAGCATGAAAGAAGGCTTAATGTATCGTGAAAATATCGTTAAAAATCAAGAAAAGTCAAAAATAAGTGAAGTAATTAAATAAAGATTGAAAAATAAAAATTTGAAAGTAGGGTTTTGAGATGGGGGAAAAAGTGTGTATGTCGATCTGTCGGTCTGTCTGTCTGTCTGTCGGTCTGTCCCCCCTAATAACTTTTGAACGAATTGTCCGATTCAAAAAATTCTTTTTGCATTCGAAAGATCTCGGCGAGGGCATCTCATTTCCATATTTTACTTTTATTATTAAACTTTGGGTACAAGATCCAAGTTCCCCTGAACAAGCTCACTGGAAGAAGTTCTTGGGGTGAAATATTGATTTGAACAATTTTTGTTCATTTTTGAACAGTTCAAAAAAAATTAACATACCGCCTACGGGGAAATTTCAATCCTATACAATTCCTGATCTAACGGACCGATTTGCTTGGAGCAAACTTTATCGGAAAGCTCTTATGACGTAGAACATGTACAAATAGAAAGTACATCCAGAACTAAAGAGCCTATTTTCCTATGAAATTTTTTGATCGGGATTTTCAAGAATATTTTTGAATCAATGAATGATTAAATGAATAAGCAAAAGAATAAATGAGTGACTAAATACATGAATGACTTAATAAATGAATGATTGAATGAATATCTATTAACCGTTGAAAAAGGTATATTAGAAGCAATTAAGAACTAAAACTAAACGAGAGAGAGATAGCTAGATTATAAATTTGAATTCTGTGTATACGGGAAAGTTGGCTCGTATAGTTCTAGACGGAACTTCTTGTTATACACGGTTATTAAAACATCATTAAAGTAAATGTTTACAACTAGCAGTTCGTCGAACAAGAACAACATATGAAAGAGAAATAATTAAAAACAGCTAGGTTAAATAATTGAATCGGTGAGTGGAAAAACAGTAACAGTCCAAAAAACTCATTCTGAAATATTTGCAAAAACAACTTTTATTTTCAAATTTGTTTTTTATTTCTTAATGCAATGTTTAGCTATTATAAAATGAGTGGTCTTGACAATTGTATTCTTCTTCATTACAACGTGTAGTTCTACGTTTTTAGCGCTACTTTTGACAGTTATCCAAAATTGGTCGATTTGGACTAGTACTGTTTTTCCACTCAAAGATTCAATTAAATGTCCTCACATTTTGATTTTTAATAAGCTATAATTATCTCATAACTATCTTATCAATATTATTTCCCAAAAATATAATTTACATAATTTAGTCATTCATTAGTTGTTATTTTTATTTTTTTCACGAAATATTTTGGAAAAACGTAGTTATGTCTAGTTATATTAAAATAAAGAGCAGAAGATAACTGAAAAGGACGGAACTACTTTACGGAGCGAATACGAAGATTGTGTCACTTTTTTATTCTAAAGGTGTTTAATAAATTCTGTTTGTTTGAATAAGGTTCGTTTCTTTCAGAGATGAACCCTTGTTGATTATTTCAAAACATTTTGGTCATTAATAAATTTTTTTTTTCAATTATTATTATTTTGTCCCCCGTACTACTCACTTTACCACACACCGTGGAGTAAAGTGGTCATAAATATATTCCAAAAAGAAAGCGTCAAAAAATGGTTTTACTCAAATTTCTTCTTCCCAAAATCTAATGCAATGTGTGTTCTTTTTAATAATGTAAGGCAAAATATCAGCTGAAAAAGTTTTATGAAAAACTTTTCACACTTATTATTTACAGAAGTGTAAAAACGCAGATTTTATGACCACTTTGTCCCACCTAACCCTAATAATTACTTTCAAATTTTAAAATTAAATATTCTTCCTGAAGATACACCAATAGTGTGACTTTTTAAATATCCAGTTCCATGTCTATTTTAAATACTTGAAGGGGGGAGGGAGCAACTAGTTCCGGGCTACCATAGTTATGCGTTCTGGCATTTAATCTGAAATCTTATAACTTTTTTTTAAAGGAGTGGCTGGCTACGTTTATGTTTAGAATATTTGGTAATTTTATCATTAAATTAATCCACTGATTAAAATTAATTTTAACGACTGTCGCCAGTTTTCCCTGTCACAAAAATGGGTATATGTCGAAAAAGTACTTTTGCTGATGCAAGATTCAAATTACGAATACAAGAAAGAGTAAACAACTTATTTCTATATGTGATAGAACATCTATTATCTTGATGCGCAAGTGCTAAATTCTCCATATTTTACTGAATGTTATTTTCATAAGTTTAAAAAGTCATTTTCAAATAAAAACAAAACGAGTAGTATTCTCCAGATGTTTAGAAAGTTACCATAATTAACTTATACTTGTATGGCCTTTTGTGTTTCTTGACTTCTAAACGTTTTTCTTAAATTACGTGCTCTAAAGATTGTATCTAACGCGTGGCGCTCGTTTGATACACAGCAGATGCTGGAATGATTCTAATTCGAGAAGCTAAGCCTGAAGGAAAGAAATTTGCTATAATGCTACAATTTTTTTAAACAATGTATGCAAAAGAAGTTTTTTTGTATTTCTAGTAGAAATATTATTTTTCAAAATTCCTCTTGCTGAATAAGTAATAGCTACGAACAAATAAATAATTACGTTCAACCTTTGATTTCATATTGATAATCCAAAAATGTGGTGTATGTTACGTCAATGTAATTAACTGCTCGTTTTTAGAAACAGTTATTATCAATCTGTAAAAAAAGGTATAAAGTATATGTACAATAAGATTAACAATATACATACATCTTAAAAGAGTATAAAACAAAGTCGCTTCCCGTGAATGCGGTTTTCATCAATGGACAGAGTGATTCAAGAGAACGAATCATAGCACCGTTAGAAGAAAAATCCGGCGGGTAGTTCTTTTTTTATTCCACTTTTACGCAAATTTCCACATAAATTCCCTAATCTGGGGGTGAAAAAAACCGTGCATATATTAATGTAATATATCGATCGAAAGCGCTGATTTTTCTGCACAAGATGAATGTTGTTCGACGTTTCTAAGTCAATAAGAACGCTGGTTATAAGTTTTTTAGTTCGATTTCTTAAGGCTTACCTTGACCCTAAAATAATAATTAGCAGTTTCTTCAACTCCGGGTAAATAGTATTAGCTTAATTTCAATATAAAACTTATTTTTCAAAATCATTTAGTTTAATGAAGATAAAACAATAATAAAGCATATCAAACTAATAAAGTATATTTTCGATTTAACGTTTTTCTTAAATTGGCAATAGGTTTCCAATTTGAGATTGAACTTGATAAAAGTTCTGTCTCCCCGATTTACCGATTTCCTTGATTTAGCAATAGCATTTAAATAAATATCGCCTGGAAAAGTTTACAGACCGTATAGTTTATTCTACATTTCAAATAACGTGGCGAATGACGACACGCTAAAATTTGACTTTTTTAATTAGTCGTAGTTTAATTAGACACACGACATTTTTCACACACTGCAGTCTTTATGCCGCAGGAGATATTTTTTATACTCTTATCAAGGACATCGCTGCAGGTGATGTTTTATATACTCTTATTAGAAAGAACAGCGCCGTAGGCGACGTTTCTAAAATTCAGCCCGGGCAACGCCGTGCGGGTACTGCTAGTATATATATACTGTTTATTTTTATATTTTAATAGTAAAATTAATTTTCGAATTTAATTTTCTCGATGTCATTCAATCGATTTGGCTTCATCGTCATCAGAAATGAGATCCACTTGGCATCAGTGCTTAACTTACATGGGAGCTCACAGAGTTGAGCTCAAGAATTCTTCAATTTCTGTGAAAAGTCGGGGATGACTGCTATAGATCTCCTGCACTTCTGTCCTTATAAATTAAGCCTTTGCAATAATACTTGCTGCTCTGATATTCCTGTTCTTTGAGCTGCCGAGTTAAGAGCAGATAAATAAAATTTTTCAGCTTTGGTTTCTTCCCCCCCCCCCACCAGTAATTAATTGTGCATAATTATAATAAAATAAGTTGGTTAATATGTATTATAAAATATAGCATGTATAAGAATGATAGTTCATTCCCTTAAGGTATAACATAACTTGCTACTAAAAATAGCAACTATTTTAAATGTTCATTGAAATTTATAATAGCCAATCAATATATCTCATGAGTCTATTATCGTTTAAGTAATACGCAATTTATCTTTTTAATATTATGTATTTTAAGTGTTATGTAAAATATCGGGCAAATACGTGTAATAGTTTCATCATATTTTGGTAAATAATCAAAACTGATTAATTGGTGAGAACAAGATTTTATGCACATTCTCCTGCACAAAATAAACGACTAATAACTATATCATGAGTATTGACCAATGATTAAACAATTTAAAAATTTTAAATAACACAGTATATTCTACACAAATTAAATATTTATCTTTCGTTATTTCAAATTCGTACTTTTGATGGTCGGAAAAAATTTTGAATACTCTCTCGTTAATTGAAAATTTCATTCAGCTGCAGAAAGCTCTAATTTAATCATTTCGAAATATTTTAATCTCCGTCGTGGAAGAAATTTGCACAGCTTCACTGATAAATATATATTTGCGTTTGGGAAATTAAAGCTTGCTAATGTGCTTTAAAAGTTTATCCTTGCCTTTTATCTTAGCTGTTATTTGAAGAAATAGAAACATTTCCTTTTAAGCTGGTAAGTGAAAGTGTGATCTCAAATCTTCATTTCGGTGGAAATTTCTACTTATTATAGTATACAATAAATATTTAAATACTCGCATATTTATAAAAGAAACGAAAGTACTCTTAGAGTGCGCAAGTTCAGTTCTTGACGCTAGTCTTATAAAATGTAACGTAGCCAATCGAGTATCAAATGATAATATAATTTTCTGAAATAGAAGCTTTCACTCAGAAAGGAGAAACAAAATTCTGCATTAGTGACATTCAGTTAAGAGACATCGCATATGAAAAGAAAGAACTTGTTTGCAATATATGAAGAAAATTTCGAAATATGCGAGATTTTATTCACTTTTATTACTTGCGGGTTTATCTTCTCCCTTACGCAATTAAGAGGAAGCAAAGATTTGTTTTCATCATGTTCTTCATCGTCCCTTGATGACCAATTACGAACAAGTAAGAAGCTTACTAATGATTAATCTCAGTAGAGAAAAATGTATTTGTAGAAGGAGGATAAGGATAAAGACAAAATTTATCTTGATTTTCGTCTAAAATTATACATATTACCATTGCTTAAATACAGTTTGGTAAGGCTCAAATTGCAATCGAGTTTTCATTTTTGTGTAGAAAACGTTTTTCAAAATGTTACATTGAAAAAAAAAAAACCTTCGACTTCTTTGAACTAAACTGATGACGGCTGTTTAAAATTAAAGGAAATATAGGAAAATAGAATCGAACATCCCTTTACTGCAGAGCGATTTATCCGTCAATATCAGATTCAGAGTTTGTATTTATTTATTTGTACTAGTGAAAGTCAAAGAAGGTTTCAAAAGATACAACTTTCACAACACAATGAGCGAGGGGGGGGGGGGTATGTTTACACGCACAGCGAAAGTAGAAATCACAAAGAGGGCAAATATTAAACAACAGCAAATTTCATTACTAAAAACGTTCACAAGAAATGCTGAAATGGACGTCCACCAGCTGCTAAGCTGATGACGGAAAAAATTAACAAAAACATTTGAGTATCGCTGACGTAGCGCATTGTAACCTTAGAACAATTTAAAAATTGTGTTGTTATGTGGTCAAGTAAAGACCTGGATCGGTTGGGAATGCTCTCCAAGTAAAAATATCACTTTCATTCAATAATTGATTCAGTTAGAGCAGAGCTGTCTGCTCTACCCAAAAACAGCTCACTCCACCATGGAGCCATAACCGAAGCACAAAATGGGTTATTGGCATCCTAATTTGTAGCCTCTTGTGGATTTGCCGTAAATAGAAATCCTGTCATAACTTCTTACCAACTGAAATCGCGACTCATCTCATAAACAAGCAACTGAGGCATTTAGAACTCAACTGATATGTTCACCCTCCCAGCAAAAGCAATGCAGCCGTGCCTTGCCGCTATATTTATTTAAAAATAATCAAGTTGTTCTTTTTCTCCCATTTAACATAAACGCCAAACTTTGCTACACTCGCTCTACACTTAATCGCGTCCTATATTGATTGTTGCTATTGACGCAATAATTATTGCCTACTAGCATTGAAAGCGTTACACACTCGCTGGGCTTGGTCACTAAGGTCGTCTGCTGCGTTGTCTGTTTTGGGTGGTAATGTTTGAGATAATATAATTTATATTTATTAAATTGTGAGTCGAAGGACTGTTGAGTTATTTGTTAATTTCCACAAGTAATGTCGTATACAGCTAGCTACGCAACTAGAATTATCTACTTAACAGTTAATATAGAATAAAATTTACCTGTTCGCAGCCGATACATTATTCTGCTGTGTAGCTTGATTCTGCTGCTGTTGCTGCTGCCTGGTTCTTTCATTAGATTGGTGCTGATAAAACCTTTGCATGAGTTTGTCCCATGGTCCATTGCGGTCCATTTTGTTTCCACCTCGCCTCTTCATCTTTATATATTGCACTTAATTTTTGACAGAGGAATTAAATCCTTTTTGTGAATCACCATGAGTTCCAAACAATATTCAGAGTAAGCTTTAATTTTTATCTTTTGCACAAGTGCTCTTGATGTTTTGCACTGAACCTACATGTAAGAGTTTATATAAAACTTTTAAATTTAATGTGGTATATGTATTTTATCCCACAATTTTTTTATTCTGCTAATAATTTAGAGATTGTTCTCGATATAATTCTTGGAAAACTAATTTTTGGAAAGACTATTTTTTTACCTTACTTTATTACTTTTAATGAATTAATTATGTTTTTATATAATGACAACTTCCTTTCAAATGCTTTCTATATTACAAATTGTAAAAGTAATCCAGAAGTGTAAGTAACACATGATATACAGATATAAGAAGTTACTAACATTTTTTATATTAGTAAAATTGTAGTAAATATGGCATGAGATAGGAAAGAAGATTTATTGATGGAAGACTAAAATACCTATTAGTTTCAAAATTCTACTATACATGGATACTATGCTTGAAAGAGAGCTTATGAAATATCTATAATTAGATAGTATTCTACACACCAAATAGAGAACTCATTAGTGTTAAAAATGGTTAAAATACGCAGAGATTCTCTAAATTGCTGACGAGTTGGAAGAAACGGTTACTAATGTAAATGTAGAATTTTTCAAAAAGTGACTAAGATTCTAAGAATAATTAAACTACGAGGTAAATATTACTTCTAAGTATTAAGACATTAAACTATGTCAGTGATATGTATAGAATAAGGCTCGGCGTTTATGCATTCCGTAGTCAAAGAAGTGGTTCACTTGTCATTTCATCCGTTTGGAAACAGTATTGTCAGTCGTAAAACTGTCAGAAGAAATTTGTAGCATTTCAATTTCTGACGCATAATCTTTCTCCAAAATAATACTTATAAAGAACTTTAAGCAAAGTTTGGGTAATATTCACGCAACTAATGTTACTACTGTAACTAAACTTTCTGGCAAATTTTTAAGTTATAATTCTAATAAATATTCTTGTAAATTTTAAATATAATACTGCATATCCCAAGGTAGTACACATTAAACTGTTCTCAAATATATATTTTTTAAATGAAAGTGTACTTTCTTTGTTTGTTTAAGTTTTTAGAAACTATGTCTTAAACTTATGGTTTCTCAACGAGCTGTAATGTAGTGTTTAAAATCTAGCACCTTATAGCCAGCAAGTTTATAAGTTATTCTTAACAGATTTAAGAAACGGGCACTGTACTTCAGATTTCGTATAGGGAGAATTTTAATGATTTATTGGAGAACAATATTTTTCAATTAAATGCCTTACTTTGCGTACAAGTTGTTTAAAACTACTACATTTATAGCTTTCATGAAATAGAAAAATATTCTTTCTCTCAAAGATTAAAAATAACTTCACCTGGAACGAAATATGTTTTTCCCTAATCTTTCGGTTTGCTATTGTTTACCATAGCTATAAAAACCACTGCATCAATATTTAAATTTTAGCTTCGTTTTTTAAAATAATACAAGTTAGACCGTATCAGTCTCAGTAGAAATCATAATACAAAAGTTTAAAATTTTACAATAAAAATAGAGAGTTCTGATATTTAAATATATACATTGTTACGGTATATAAAATGAAAATATATACCATTCTGAATAAATATTCGAATCTTAATAGTTGTGTGTAAAAATAATTCGTTTACAAAGCAGCTTTCGTAACAATTATTTGTAATAAGGTGATCAACAGTCGTAAGGAAAACAATACTTATAAGTAGCGTAAATGTTATGAAATAAAAACAAGATAATATTTTCTTCAAGCTGGTTTCCGTAAATGTGCATATGAAAAGTAATTCTAACGGCAAAACTTGACAGCTTTAAGTATTAAAAATAATTTAAAGACAGAAGATTTTGTAATCAATATGTCATTTGTTAGTTAAATTCTTTTGGATTACTTTACATTTAAGAAAATTATGAAGCAAACATCAATGCATGCGACTCAAAATCAGGGCACAAAATATTCACGTTATAAAGAAAACATGCAAAGGTAGTACATTTAGTAACAATTTCCAAACTTTTCAAAGATTTTTGATTAAAGAAAACGTCATCCGTACTTTGAATTTTAGAGCAAAAATTTTAACCTTAATGACAAGAATCACTCTTTAGACTCGCACGCAGAAAGTATTGCTAAAGAGTTTCCTTCACGAATGGCACAAGAAGAAGAAACACGACCTCTTGCCACAAACACCACGTTTTGTTAATCCTGGTAGTTGAAAACAGCTGTCACACACATCCAATCAATCCGGCAATCCGACGGACAGAAAACCGATAACTCCAGAGAAGCTAAATAAAGCAGGAAACGTGAGAGCAAAAATGCAAATCCAGAGTCCCAGGACAGTATACCCGACCCAACTAGTGGTTGATGAAAAAGCCTGCCGGACGAAAAAGCGACCGGATTTGCGCTCTCCGGCATCTGAGGCGCCCGGATTCCATGTGTGCTGTCAAGTGCGCATCTTTTCGAAGGAATGTTTCGGTCCGCGCAAGGGGTTGGGGGCGCTCCTGAACGAAGGAGGCCACCACCGCACAACCCCTCACGACAGAAGGAACTCCCGGGGTTTTACACCCCGCCGACCCTACTCCATAAACACAACAGAGGTTCGTGACATTTCCATGCATCTAAGGTTCAGTTGCTCTTCTTTAGAAAAGGAAACCTAAGCTTAAAAGAAGGCTCAAAATTGCTTTGAGTCTTTGCAATAACTTAACGTATTTAATCTAAATCAAAATACTTAATATGCACGCTTTGCCCTTTGTTGCTACACGTCATTAAATAATTCTATAAAACAAACTCGCCCCATATGTGACATAATATAGAACAGGAAATTCGGTGTTAAAATTAATAAAATATTTTGACTCACGTGTGTCATTTTGTATGAAAAATGTTATTTTCAGGTCGTATTTATTTTTTGTTCCGTCGAAATATTTCTTCAGAATGACAAAACTGGTTTAATTTTGCTTATTTGCTGAATATTCAAAAGTACTGACATATGCTCATTACTTTGGAAGACTAATATTTGAAACGATTTTTTAAACTTTGTTAGAAAGCAGATATGTTCTTGCGTTTAACAATCGGAAACGTTTGGCGTATTTCTGAGTTGGTTATCTTATTTCGGGAGAAATTAAAGAAATTGCTGCAATATGATAATTTTTCTGTCAATTTCTGTTTGACGAAACAAAACTTGACTGCATTGTCAGTAAGCAAGAAAACCGAGGGCTTATATCTGAAAAAGAAACCTATGATTAAATTGCAAATTATGGAGATAACCTTTATGCCTGTCTTTTCAAAAGAGTTGACTTTTATGTTCTAAGTATTACAAGATTCGCGCCAGTAGCTGCTCTAAATGTGCTAGTTAGCACATGCGATAAAAATGTTTAAAATGTGTCTGAATGCTGTTTTAATTCTTACACGTAAAAATACAATATACCAAGTAACATACATTTAATGTGGAGTTTACTGTGAAAAATATGCAGCTTAAGAATGATCAATGGTATGTCCTGTGTATGTATATTTTTAGTTTTGGTGTAGTTCCTCTTTAATACCTGAGAACGTCAGCAATGTTTCGAGTTTGTTATTTTTTAAATATGTATCAGATAGAATAACATTTTTGTCAGATATTAAGCAACTAAATTTATCTTAACTGTTGGGGCCTTTTATTCATTGTGACACTTATTGATCTTTTTTTTTTTCAATACGAAGGAATAACCTGCACTATTTTTTTACCTAAAAACCTCCAATGCTTTTTGTTAAAGACTCGATGCTTGGATTAGTCTTAAGTATGGTATAAATAAAGTTATTCGCAATGTAATGTGTCCTTAAACTGCATCCTAAATGTTGCCCACACACAAAACAATACTGCCATTCTATAATTATAACAATCGAAAATGCTATTTAACCTAAGATAAATGTGAATAAGGAAGGAAACTGGATTTTAAAATTAGGGTTAAACGTCTTAATGTCTGGAAAAGTAGTCGATTTTGGGTTGGTGACCCCTGGAGATGCTTTGATGTATGCAATGATACAACTTCAAACCTACCATTCTCGGTAAAACGAAAACCTAGAAACTGATTTTTTCAACTTCGTTTAATCGTTGCTTTAAGGATGAAACGAGACACATTTCAACTCCAAATCTTTAAAGCTATTTTAATGAACGATCTTTCAATAGAGTTATTCCTGAATATTCTTGTATATTTTGATTTTTCTGCGTATGAGTGGCGGCTATATCCACCAACATTGTTTTCTCGGAAGAGTTTATTTTCTGTCACACCTTGCGAAAATCAAACAGAGAAAAATAAAATGTATGGTGCATGACACATTTTAAATTTCGATACTGCCCGTTTGGAAACAATTTACAGTTGCCAGCGGGTAGAAGCAAAACTTTTTACTCGGTATCTTTGAAAGCCCATTTTCTGAAAAGAAAACGGAATTCCTCACTTTTCTAGCGATTTGACTGATATATAATTTTGAAATTCGATTTACTTATATGCTTAATATAACGTCAGTTTACATATATTAAGTAAATTATAATATATCGTACTTTAAACGTTCTACTTAAATGTTGAGGGTATATATATATACATATATAAATATATATTGCGTGGGTATGCCTCACTCTCCCACTTTAAATTTGGCTTTAAAAAAGAATTTAATCATTAATAATTCAATTTTATGTAATTACTGTTCTGAATTCTAGAACTATGGATTACAGCTAGATTTAGTTCCATCGAAAAGATTAAAATTAGTACTAATTTTTACATGGTTTTATAACTTACATACATGATGATAATTCTTATCTACAGCAGAGAAACCAGCAATGAGACCTCTCTAAAAGCTTTATGTTGTGGAGAATAACCTTTCATCAATGGCAGTAATGGTAAGGGTTTAAAACCTTCTATACCAGGGAAAGCACGACCCTGGAGTAGTTAGGAAACGTGCCGTTTCTCGATAAATCCCAAGCTCTCAAGAACATTGAAAATAGCTTACGCGGCAATATATTTAGCACAAATGATTCAGGAAATAAAAATATTTTATCATCATTAGACTAAATAATTATCTTCTGAACTTTCATAGAACTAAAATTTTATTACTCTGCTCGGTCATTGAATATAGTGTAAGAAGTTTTTACTGTGAATAACTAGGGTTTATATGCTTTAAATGAGGATATTTAATAGTTAATGAATATGTAAAAGGATTTTTAACTATGCGTAAAATAACATATTAAAAGTGCAATTAAAGAGCTATTCTCTGATCATAACTTCTGACATAAGAAGTATATTTAATTTACATATTTGTAATGCTCAGAGAATATAGGTTTCACACCTCTTGAAAATCTTTACTTTTAAAGCGTAAAATTTCAGCTTTTTGGAATGAATATTTTTATTTTCTTGTGTCTTTTTTCAAAGCTTAGGTTATACGCATTGACAAAGCACCCGTAATTGCGAAGACTTTTTAGAATGTCTACATTTTAAGCGCTATGGTGTGGATTCAAACTAACATGTTATTAAACACATTTGATGATATTCCTACAAGAGACTCAACTAACTTCTTTCTAAACTGTTGAAACTAATATATCATAAAGCCTACAATTTTCGAGCATGAAACATTACTTGCACTATAATGTCATCTGGAACGATTTTCACTCCGTAGATTATTACTGAAAATACTATTATTATTACTATTACTTGAAATGTATTAACATTATTTGGTTTCTCGCTACATGAAAAACTTCTCGTGGAAAATTTTAGTCAATACTACTGTTGAAAATTTTAAAGTTTGGTTTGCTTTTGCGCTTGAAACACCGTTAGTTGACATACATTGACTACAAAAAAACTGCGTCAAGTCATAGTATAACTTATAGTTTCAAGAATTCAAATTAAAATAAGATAGTTATAATAATATAGTGTCAAATAATAGTTTAGTACCTGGGCAACCGAGCTTTTGCTCCGTGGTATTTTTTTTTTTTTTTCTCTAAAATTATTTTTTGTCCAAAAAGATTTTGTTTAGATAAATTTGAAAAATTAAAATGTTTATTAAATATAAATTTTCATGCCGATTATTAGAGCTATTTCCGAGGTACGAGAGATATGTAGAATAGATACATATAAATATTTCATCAGCATCATCATTTCAGCCGTAAGACGTATATTGTTGAACATAGTCCTTTGCCCCAGACATAGGGCACCACTGAAAGGCTTGCATATAAATATTCATTTATTTAATATGACCCTTTTAAAGTAAAACCATTTAAAGCCATTTAAGAATGTGGAACGATTTACGAGTACATTTAGCGTAGTAGGTCGCTTTACTCTGGAAAAATCTACAAGCAATGTGCCATGCATAAAAACTGATGATTTTAAGTCCACTCCAAGAAATTCGAAAGTTTGACCATGAGATGTGTGTACTGTCATGGCAAAGGAACAGTTTTAGTATAGGGATCAGGTTGGCAATTTATTTTGGTTGGCGACGAAATATGCCGCCAAATGAGTCATATGTACAAAACTTACCAATTATATAACACAAAACAACTAATTATACTTGCAACCAACGATTTTTTCTCCAACCAAAAAAGTCGCTAACAGGCCCCTACACTAAAGTTGAATCCAAGAAGTGATGGTACAACAACAAATTTCAATCAACAAAGGTAAATTAAAAATTTAGTGTTGCCACTCAATGCATTGCAATCTCAATTAAAATAAAATATCTATAGCGGATGTTAGTTACAAGTACCTTCAATTGCGTTATAAAAAAATGCTATTTTGTGTAAAATCCCTTTTTTTTTCGGGAAAGACACCTATATAGGTGAACTTAAAAAACAAAACCTGACCTAAATACAAAATTTTATCCAAATCGTTAGAGGCGTTATCGAGAACTCAAAATATATAAATATATATACAAGAATTGCTCGTTTAAATATATAGGACTAGCTGATCTCCAGCTGAACATCTGCAGGCTGTTCAACAATCAAACTTCTGAATAATCGCTTGATATAAACAAACTTAGGTGTTGCCACTCCAAGGGCTCGGAAATTAAAAATTGAGTTATTAAATTGAAATACTTTTTAAAAAATAGAAATAAACCTGTTAAAGTTCGTAAATTACTATAATAAGTGCAAATATTATGCTACTGTTCCATGCTAATCATTAAACAAACTTTTAAATATAGTTTTACCATAGTTTAAATTTACATGATGGTTTTTATGGTCGGTTTAACGGGTCCACGTTAAGTGGACCCGTTACGATAAAAACCCGTTTTGTTTTTATTTTCTTCCGTAATAAAAGCAAAATATCAACAATTTTAACTAGCTAGAAGCGCTAATTGCTTACTTTCTTTTGAACAGGAAAAAAAACCTTTTCACAATGCAAAATGTTTTTGAAAGAAAAAGATACGAAACAAAAAAAAAAAATGCATACAATAAATCATGTGTATCATTTTCCAACATTTCTTTTGAGATGGATTTTAAATGTAGCATGTCAGAACGTCAGGCACCAGAAACCAAATTAAATTCGATTTGTTTTTAATTTACTTCACCGTAAAAATGAATAGAGACTAAAAATGTTTAAAAATAGTGATTAATAAAAGAAAAGATTATTGAAAATGAGTGAAAGCAAGCTTCAGTTAAAAAATGTATATATATTAAAAAATCAGCATATTATTTAATTATTATTACAGTAGTATTATTTAAACAATTCTGAATACAACTATAAAACAACATAAAAAAGCAAATTGTCAGAAAAAATAACGCAAGCTCATATTTCGAGGCTACACATCAAATATGAGCATAAAAATACTTTTTGATATAATATGTAAATGTGTGAAAGCTTTTTTTATTTACATTTCAAAAATATTTTGCGTTAAATTCTACAAGAAAAAAAACTATGTTTTGCATCAAAAACCAATACGACATGCAATGCTTCTTTCCAAAGTTAGAAACAATTGCAGGGGTTTTAAATAATCTTTCTATTTTATTGTTTCTTTATATTGAAAAACGTTTCGAGTACGAAAAAGGAAAACGTTTCTTCATACATCTATTAATTTTCACATAAATGATTTTAAAGATGCAAATCCTGACGATTTATTATTATTATTTTATTTTTTTTTTGCATTGACTAATTACAGTATCATTTGTTATTATTAACATTGTTTTGAGAATGACCAGAGTTTGTTAAAACATCTAAATAATAAATTAAATTATAAAGTTTTCTGAAAAAGAATAGAAAAACCACCGGCTGTCATAAAAGTATTTTAAAACGTGATAGTAGTGTAAGAAAGAATTTGCGTGTTTAATTTCAAAAGAACACAAGTCGGGTATTTTAGAAAGATTTAGCTGGTTAGAAAATTCTGTTGATATTTTTTTTACTACAATTAGCACATGCTTAGTTTCTAAAAAAAAATCAGTGGGAAGAAAAGTTTGCAAAAATTAAAATAAAATGTTATTACCTTAGTGAGCTACGTTTGGCGTGACAATCTAACAACATTTTATTTTTACATATTCTTAAAGATAAGAAAAGTAATAAAATAAAAATAAAAAAGAAAGATAGAAGATCCTTTGTAAAAAAAAATTCTTCCAGAATTCAAATTCTCAAAGTTTTACCGAAATTTTTATTTAGCAAGCATAACAGTATGCTGATTTTGCCTTAACATTCACTTCATATGGGCAATATATTAAATGTTTGTGGCTTATTTCGAATAATATCTCCATTTTCCTACTGCGTAAAATTCAAATGTTTCGCTTTAAACAGGGGGGGGGGGGGATAGTGACTGCATATACCTTACATACGCGAACAAAATTTCCTGTTAAGTTTAAGAGAATTTACTTTATACATTTGTCAGGGGCTTTTGGAAGCACAGTATGGTAAAGCTAGTTAGCCCATTTTTTCTTTAAGATTTTTTTAATTCGAAATTAACATTTTTTTAAAAATCACACTACCCGTGTACCTTCAAGAAGTTATACTGTACAATATATTGCTATTAATTAAAAGGCCTAATTGACCCCTAGTCACTTGAACCTAGACTTTTACCAGAATGTAGACAAGGTCCGTAATGTTGGGGGCCTTCTCGTTGTGCGGACTGGGTCACGATAATTCCCCAACGATCTGCTTCTGGCGGATGTTAGGCTCTCTTTGTAGAGATACCATGGAGCGAACCGAGACAGTAAAGAATGTAGACAACGCTCGCCAGTCCGATCCCTATGGCCGGTTCTGGTTGTTAAGTGTCTGAGAGATTTTGGGAGGAACGAAAGAAGACAGCTGCGTTCCGTGCCCTTCGGGTACTCTGTGAAGGTCCTTGATGCTACGTACAGTAGGACGTAGTTAGCGTTGGGTACCAGAACATAGGCGATATTTTCCAGTTTTCGGGTAAGAACGTTTCTCAGTTTATTCATATCGACATTTTTAACAATTCGATGACCGAAATATTAGCACTTTCTTGGATATAAATCAAGACGTGAACTTAAGTTAAACAAGTATAGAAAACACATGCTTCACATATTTACTATAAGCAAATATTTTGATGTATATTTCTTTACGATATGAAGCGACCTAAATTTTAAAAAAAAATCGAAATGCTTTTGGAATTACTTAATGGAACTTTTTTCATTAATTAAGGAAAATGTTTGAGTTTTTAACCTAAGTAGAATTTTTACCTACTCTCTGCTGTACAGTTGAACCAATACTTATACAAAAGATCCATTTAATGATTACATGTACACAAATAAGATTGGTTCTCTACAAAATCCTGCTATTTTTTCTCCTTGTTGACAAAATAAATCTTTCATTTATATTAATCGAAATCTATTAATTAAAGATTTCCATTAAAGTTACATAAAAAATAGGATCACTTTCTCTTAACTGCATCTTAAGATTTATAATGCTTCGATCAAGCTACGGGCAGACGTGTTCAAAATATTAAATTCCGAGAAAAATCATCCATTACCTTAATATTTTTTGACAGCCGAGGATCCAACAAATCACTTGATAACACCTCGTATCTAGTAGCTCAAGATTAATGGGCCCAGAATGGTAATTTATTGCAATCTTGAATAATAAGAAGTTCCACCAAATTAGCAATCTTCGTTGGAGCACGTCACAGTCTCAAAGTTAATAATAGTGCGTGAGAAATATTATTACTTTACACGAACAAACACTAATAGTAAATGTTTTCTGCCTTTTATTATTTTTTTAAGTAAACGATTTAACCCATTTTCGAATATAGATTTTTAAAATTACAACTGGATATATTTTACTTAATTTTAAACAAACACGTTTAAAATTAACTAAGCTTAATTAAGAGAAGTTTCATTTATTGCTTATTCATTTACCTTTCAACCTCCCACAGCATTTAGCGTGTTGCACTATCTTAAATTGGCTATCTGCAAAAAATATAATTTTCTACATTTGTATTAACGTCTGATACTAGTGTTTTAAAATGAGCTCTTCTAGTATTTTTTAAAGAATATTTTAATGGTTTGCAAACAGTAAAAAAAGACTTAGAAGGCATGCAAAAAACTTTTGAAAACCTTTAACATCAGGCTTAAAGGCTTAAGTTTACCAAATACACCAAATTGAAGTAAAAGTACAGATTTAGCAGCTTACCATCAATCACCCTCAGTTTGTATCAGTTCATTTTTAAAAAAAGCCTATCATTTTCGATACTAAAAAACTATTATAATATTGAAAATAAAAAAAAATAGTTTGCATGTTTAATTTAATTCACATAGCACACTACTATCCAAGAATTGTTGCTAGTTGAAAATAAAACTGCATCATTTGTTGGTTACAGGTAAAATGGAAAGGGAACAAATTCAACATAAGATGTTTTTGAATTTCTACCCATATGTGTGTTGTTTCATTCTCAAACAAGTGACTAATTGCGTTCGAAGACATATCACAATTTGAAAGGTGTTTAATCGCACACTTGAACAAGTTTTGCCATGCAATAAATTTTGTGGTTTTTATTGCTTGCCTACTATAGTAAAAAGGTTTATTTAATTTACTCATATATTCAGTTTTTGATCATTGATATCATGCACTCTACTTTCACTGAAGCAAGTGAGATTGAGTCACTTAATTTATTAAGAAATTCGTCACATAATTGAACTAGAAACAAATATACATTCTTTTTCTACAGGTATTCATAGAAATTTTACTTTTACTAGCTACAAATAAGGCTCTTTTCACTGCATATGTGTATGTTTTAACGCTGCTGCAATGAACCCTTTCAGTTTCTAGTTATACTTATAGGGTTTTATATTTAATTCAGTTTATTCCTGATGCTCTTGCGACTTTATAGGGTAGTTGTGTTTTGCTTTTCCATCAAATTAATTCCTAACAGGTTAGTAGATATCACTGCAGCTAATGTACTTGTATTTGTCTTCATAAAAAATAATAGAAACAGAAGTAACCCTTGCAAAATAAATAATAAAACGTTGAATATTTTAAATAATAATAAAACATACTGAGGTTATTCATAAAAATATCATTAAATACAAAGATAACAAATATTTATTTTTAGAAAGTTCTAAAACTTTGACTGTATACAAAAATGAGTTTTAAATGTGCTAAAAAGATGCACATTTGTATATTTCTATCACATGTGAAAGATTGTTAATTTTATTGTCTAAAACATATAATTAAGCACACCGTTTTTTTTTAAATCAAAGAAGGAATTTAAATAAATTGCTGATGGGGGCTATATATACAATACTATCCCGAGAGGTTGAATAGTTAATCGATTCATAACTGCCTTTTTTTTTAAAAAAAATCATTATCAAAGCTTTCTCAAGCAAGCTCTCCTCAAAGCTCTTCAAATATATTGGAAGAAAATTCGTATACCATTCATATTCATTGACGTGCTCTCAAAGAACAAAAAATCAAAACATCCTTTACGTACTTTTATTTATATACATTAATTCGATGTATTTTGTATTTTAATTACAGTATAATAAGTAAATGTTTTTCGTTGAAACTACTATACTTAATTATTGTATGGTTACGAAAAGGTGTTGCTTTATTAAACTCGTAATTAAAGTTTTTAAATTTAAATTTTATCATTAATCTATTTTATTAAATAAACTTTCAGTAAATTTAAGTTTTGTAGGGTTTATCTTCTTGTAATTAAGGAGCGTAACCACGAAACATAATGACCTTCATTATGTCAGTAATGAATAAAATTAAGAGATTTAAAATCTTGAAGATTCTCAAAATAAATAATTTATTATAAAAGGCAACAAAATAAAACAAACAAAAATTAATTATAGAACACAAAAAGAAAGTAATTTAATATTTTAAATATTCACCGACTCGACTACTAAAGCTCAAATTTTCAAATGAAGGGAAAACTCTCCTCTAAGGTTTTTATTCTTTATATATGGAGGCAGGGGCACGCACTGACTGGGGGGGGGGGGATATACGGGAGAGATTCCTCCAGAAGACATCGGATATACGCTATCTGACCAACTTTTTCAAATGTCCGGTGGTGTTTCAACTATGAACGAAATATTCAGTGATCCGTCATGTCAAATTCGATTTCAATGTATCGAATTTACAGATTTGATAAACCAGAACCGTATATCCGGAGGGAGGAATCAGACGAGAGAGAACGGATATCCGGTATCCTGGAAAACAATATCCGATTTATTCCTAAGGTTGACCTTGGTCCAAAGCAAAACCCTGGGTCCACTACTGTATGGATGGAATTCCAATTTTTTGGAAGGCTGCAATATTATTTCATTATTTCAGACTTTTAGGTGCTGTCCTTCTGTAGAAGTTTTAAAACGTTGGTCAGGTGTAAATTCTATAGTCAATAGAAAGGTAATATAGTGGTGTAAGTAGAATTTTCTCCTGGAGGTGGGGGAGGGGAGGTTCATAGCGGTTCTTACATGTATATAATTCTACAATGGTAGTAGGATTTACAATATGGCTTAAAACCAAAAGTTCTCAGGAAGGTTTACCCTGCAAATCTCCGCTGATTGCGCCCTTCTCTGCTAATAATAAAGCAGCAAGTATGTCTCTGTGTGTGTGTCTGTGTCTCGCGTAGGAGCAATATCGTTAGCTATTCATGAAATTTGGCACGGAATTAGTGGATGTGCATGTCGAAGATTTTTTTCAAAAAGTCGAATTTGTTCTATTTTTTATTCCAATTTAAAACCGAAAATTGAAGTTCAATGGCTTTTTTCTATGGGAAGGAAACTGTCACATCGTTTCAAATTTAGCATCGTTGGAAAGCCCGAAAAATAGCTTTTTCCGTTTCTTTCTTTCTTTTTTTTTTTATTTAATATGTGTGTTTTGTAAAAAAAAAAAAAAAATTGCTTAAATGTATAGGATCGCTGGCTGATTGCCTTGGGAGGCTAATTTTTAATTGTGTGAAATGTTATACATTTTAATAAAATAACATAATTTTCACATAAAAAAATTACCACTAAATATATAATGGTGAACCGACTGGTCTTTTCACTTTTTAACACGGCCATGGCCGTGCGGGTACCGCTAGTGTTGGTATAAAAGGAGTACGGCAAATCATATTTGTAAAGTTTTTGACAATTCGTTTCCAAGAGCATAACAAAGTGTTAAATAAGTTCAAATATTGAAAAATATTCATCCTATTTTTTCATTCATATATCCGGATATCCGGTATCTTTGAAAACAATATTCGGTTTATCCCTAATGCTGACCTTGGTTCCTCCACCCCCCCCCCCCCTAAAGCAAAATACTGGGTGCGCTACGGTATGGAAGGAACTACATCTCCCCATACAGTAGCGCGAGATTAATGTTAAATATTTCGGGGAAAGAGAAAATTATAATTCCTGCTATCTAATTAAAAATGCAAAAACATTGAGCATTTCCCTTCGGGATCATTCATAAATGATTTCACGCTTCAAGGGGGGAGGGGGTTTCGTGAAATTGTGACAAAGTGTGACAAGGGGAGGGGAGGGGGTAACAAGACGTGTGACATCCTGTTTATGCAACATAGCGTGACATGTGACAAAGGTAGAAGGGGGGGTTCCCTTGAAGTGAGACATTTTGTGACAAAGGGGGAGAGGGGTCAAATATGTGGGAAAAAAGCGTGACATCATTTATGATCGGTCCCTTCGTGGTTTGTGTAGAAAAAGTAAATAGACCACGGGGAAAGGTTTTTTTCTATTTTAAAGATACATATAATTGATCATTGTTAAAAATGTCTGTATGCACTTGACCACTGTTTTTTTTTTTTCCTTTTAGTGATAATGTTTCGTAACTTTAAACGCAACTGACAAAATGCGAATTTTCGCGTTTTCAAGGAATATTTTCGAACGTTCCGTTCTTTTTTCAAAGATTGGATCTGAAATACTGCAGTTAGTTTTAACGGCAAATCGTGTTTCTGTCCTTATTGAATGCGTTTCAAAAGCAACTTTTAAATTTCCTTCGTAAACGCTAATGCTAAATTTGAAATGATGCGTAGGTTTGAGCTACGTTAAAAGTAACCCCTAGGATAATACTCATTTGAAAATAAAATTACGCTAAAAATTCCAAAATCAGCTATCACATTAATAAAGAATTTCATAAAAGTTCTCAAGAGCACGCCTTAGGTACCTGGACCTGTGGAAAAAATACAATCGTAATTAAAGTACCCTTTGTCAGGTTGGCGTATAAAACATATTTTCCTCCTAAAGACAATCCTTTAAAAAAATGAATAATTTTAGCAAAACAATAGACGAGAGATATTGTGAAATAAAATAAGTTATAATACTGCTAATACAACATAAGATTTCCGTTTGCATCTTCAAAGTATTTACACGGTTTTGCTTAACTTGATTTGTCACGGAAGTTTGTTACGCGGTTTTCGACCACTATTACTGCATACATTATCTTCAAACTTTGCACACAAGCTTATCTTCCCCGATAACATTACAATATTTAATCCATTTTATAATTTATTATAACGTTAATTAGAAAAAAATTAATAATTTTGGCTCTGAGAAAATTATCAGAATTATTATTTGTCGAATAGCAACGACAGCTTTGTTTGGCATGTTTGGATAATGCAACGATGTTTTGAATTTTAAAATACTTAATTGATGGCAAAAAAAGAAACTGCGACGCAGCAGAATTTTTTTAAAAATAAAACCGTGTAACTTAATTTTTTTTAAGATGTGATTTATGATAATTTTTAAGTTAAAATAACTCATTTTTGCATTGGAAAAATTGGTATGCACTACTCCATTTCAGCTATATTCTTTCCTTTTTTTTCACTATCATATGCCCTAAGAAAATAATGTTATCAACTCATCTCACACAATATGGCAACGAAAGTGAAGCTCTCAAACAGCCAATTTGAAATAAGTGTTTGATGGTAGAGAATTTTCTCCAACCGGTGACTATTATATTCCGCCACAAGTGATCAGTAAATGATCTCTCTGAGACAGATTAATTCACTTTGATTGTACCACACAACCGGAAGTGTTCTCCCCTCCGTACAGCATGATACTCCACACAACCATTAAGCTAAACATGCAAAGGCCGACAAAGATAACAGTAATGAATAAATATTTCATGCACACCCTCGGTTTCTGAACTAATTACAAATTCAGTTTGTGGTAAAATAATTATTAAATGTTCAAGGGAATTGGATGACGCAGGGAATTAGTTGACTTTATCGATGTAAAATTAAGTTATCGGAAACGGGGAGGCGATTTATTTACGCAATATAGTTGTAACATACGAAGTACAAATTTGTAATAAGCTTTTTCTCCCTTTGATTTTTATTTATGCATTCATATTACGTATATTCATTTCAAATAAATTTATGTTTGAAGCCTATGTGAGGATTACTCAGTAAAAGAGGGATATTATTTATGCATATTGTCTCGGCTATATCTGCCAGTATGTGTATCTGGTAAGCGAGCATAGCGCGTTCGAATCACAAAGCCATCCGAATGGAGCTGCTAGCAATTCCATTCGGAGGCGCTATCCCAGCGAGTGATCGGGAGTAAAGGATGGTAGCCCCCAGTCAGTATTAATAATAGTTTGAACTTTCGTAGGAAACATCTTATCCCAACAAAACATAAATGTGAAAAAAGGGCCGATAAATTACATTCAAAAAATTTAACTTCTTCAATTAGAAATTTTTAATAGTTAGTAAAATCATGTGGCAAGCTACTATTATAGTTAGTTTCTAATTGTCTTCTTATCGTCTTCTTAAATGTAACTTATCTTAATTAAAACTTGCCAAGTTAGGAATCTGTTAAAAAAAATTTTTGAATAAATTAAAGATCATTGTACTCTTACAGCTATGATTAAGGGATCTGCTATGAAACTTGGAACCCGTTAGATATCAATTATTTTATCGCTGACACCGACTATTCCGAAGGCCGTTTTTGTTCTATCGAACTTACCAGTTTTTTCACGCTTATGTTTTGTAGGGATATCATTAATTTTTGAGAAGCTAAAATTTTTGTTTTATATTGACGATTAAGTTATACTAAATTAAACCAAGCAAAATAGCCGCTATTAATTATTTAAGATTTTTTTTCGTTTGTTTACATTTCTCCGTAATAAGTCAGTAAATACATCTTTACTTAATTAATCTTTTTTTTTAAACGTTGAAAAGTTCTGTATAACTACTACCAATGGATTCTATTCAGCTTGAGTTTAGCCTTAAGGCGAAAAATTAAAGCGGAAAGTGAATTTCAATGCATCAATTATTTTCCTTCGATCGCGAGAGAGTATATTGTTTATGTTAACGGCAGAAAAATATGGCTGCCGTTTGAAGTTATTAGGTATGATGCTACTTATGTGTATGGTAGTAACCTCGAAGATAATGTAATTTTTTGAAGTTTCGGATTTTTTTCTTCATATATGCCCAAATTGTCTACCTTGATACCAAGTTTCAAGTTTCTAAGTCACTTAGAAGTGGGTTAGGTTTTTGATGAATGAGTCAGTGAGTGAGTGAGTCAGTGATAAAAATGGCACTTTTCAGACCTTACAGTTTCATAACCATAAGAGGTACCTCAATGAAATGTGATATTCTAGGGGTTAAGGGGATTTCTATTAGACGTGCAAAGTTTCAAGTAGTTAGGTCTAATAGTTTTTGCGTAATGATGGCGTCAAATGTAGCTCGAAATGGTTCTTCTAAATATACACATTGGCCGGTGTCGCCGTTTCTGAATTTGGCTGACTTTCTGAACTTGGCGGACACACTGCCGTGTGTCTAGATTTCTGTAGCATTACGTTTAATTTGAATATTGTTTATTATTATTTATTTCCTTACTGGTGCTTGAAACGACATATTATTTTTCTCAGTTTACTTTTAAATAATTTGGCATATAATTTCAGCTTCTCTTTTTTTACCCCACTTTCCCAAAAAAGTAAGTTGTAAAACAAAAATTAATGTACAGATAAATAAAAGCATGCTCGGAGTCTCGTAAAAATGTCTCTGATAATATAATTAAGAAAAAGATTTACAAAAAAAAAAAAAAAAAAAGAAAGAAAGAAAAAAAAAGAAAGAATGAATGTAAGGAAACGAAAGAATACTCGGTTAAATATGAAAAGCTTCAGTTTAATTTATTTCCCCTTTATTAAATAACTTTCTAAAAAGGGGCTACGTTAACAAATGCTGCAATTAAAAAAAAGAAAAAAACAAATCAATACTTAAGTTTAGTCTTTGCAAATTTTTTAAAACTCTTGTAGACATGTTCTGCAATTTATTGAGTCAAGAATAAATTTTATGTTGAAAAAGACACTTTTAAGTGACTTTGCATTTTATTCTTGTTTTTCTTCCAGGTCCGATCGCTGCAGCTTTCTGGAAAAGTCAAGAAGTTCCCAGTGGAACAAATAGGTTAGAGAACATTCATCTGACTAGTATTTACTGGCCTGCTTGTCTTGTCCTTGTTTGTTTGTTCGGATGGACAGAAAAGGTAAGTGAACACCGTATTTATTACTTAGATTCTTTCTTCTTTTCCTTTCATTTTATAGAATGGCTATAACATAAATTATTTTATTCTTTTATTTTGTACTAGCTGACATGCCCGGCGTTGCGCGGGATAAAATTGCATCATTCGCAGGTCAAGTGACGCATGTCCAAAATTTTGTTGTAAATGTATAGGGAAAAAAATTCTTAAAAAATCCAAGTAGGAGAGAGGCAACAGTCCATAAAAATCCTCTTTAGACAGTAAAATTCATTAAACGCCCCGATTGCAATTAAACGAACAGCGTTAAAAATTCCTTTTAGACCAAAAATAAGTCCATAAAAATCCACATTAAACTGCCAACAAAAGTTCATAGAAATTGCCATTCGAGTAAGGGAAACAGTAACTCAAATGCACATATGCAGATAGATAATTGTGCAAAAATGATATCAAGAGCCCATAAAAATAGCAATTAAAATATCAACTACAATACATCTAAAATTTCCCATGAGAAAAAGAGCAGTATTCTCTGTAAAAATGTCCATCAGATCAAGAACAACTCTCACTGAATATTTCTGTTACAATAAAGAAAACATTATTTAAAGCCCCCCATTTCAATAAAGACAACTATTCCTAAACATCCCTAATAGAATAATGACATTAGTCCCCAAAAATATCCATTAGAATAAAGACGTCAGTTACTAAAAGTATAATACTGACCTTCAAAAGCTACTGTTCCTAAAATTACCCAGCAGTCCATCTTAAATTCCCCATCAAATGCACTTTCATAAAATTCGGATAAAAACGACAAAAATTAAAGCATTATTTCAAAAAGCAAATGCTCATTTAAATTACAAAATTCTTAGCACTGAACCAATTCTGACGTGTGAAATTTAAGTCGATAGAAAGACATAACTAAATTCTTCCCAAATGGCGCCAAATAGACAGTACAAAAATTAAATAAATGTTAGAAAATAAATCACTTGTGTAAAATATGGAATCAATAATCACGACATAAAAAAGTTAAAATGAAGCAGAAGATCGCCAAATTGCATTGTAGTAATGGAAGCATTTCGAAATACGCCGTGATCCTACAGTGTACATTACGTTTTGAATTAAATGAGAACAATAATACTGATAAGGATTATTGGGCGCGGTTTGGAAAAGTTATGAAGCACAAAATAATATATTGAGAACAATTAACTGGAAGGAGGCGAGTAAAAAGTTATCACCAGTTGGCGAAATTTTAAATTTCATCAAAGATAAGCGATATCGAAGACCTTACAACCTAGTTTTCATCTTCAAAAAAGTAAGAAAAATCAACATTAAAAATCGCATGCAGTTAATAATCCACAAAATATCCATAAAAATAAAATGAATTTTCAGAATTTGTTTCGCTGATAAAGCGGACACTCTACCATGAGATTTCATGCCATTGTTGAACTGTTACTATACTATTAAATCGTCAAAAATTAAGGAGAATCAACCTCAAGGTAAAGTAATTAAAATTCGTCCGCAGTTCCACAAAATATGTATATAAAATAATTTAAAAAAAAACAGAACACTTCAAAATAAAAATTGCGCTAAAAAGTAAAAAATAAATTCATTCTTTAAACAACATCGATGTGACTTTTAAACAGTTTTAGAAGTCGTTACAAAATTAGGATAGATAAAATATTTTGTAATCATGAATCAATTGCAAATATTTGAATTACATTAATATATTTCCGCAGAATTAGAAACAGTTCCAATATGAAGTACCAATATGGTAATTAGACCCATAATTTTTCACCGACTTCTAAAACTATGTTTAAAAGTCACATCGATGTTGTTATAGAAGTAATTTATTTTTTACTTTTTAGCGCAATTTTTAAATTGAAGTCGGTTCTGTTTTTTTATAAAAATTATTTTATTTTATTCTTTTTAGTGTAAATACATTTTGTATATAAATACTCTATTTTTTAAAAAATCCATATCAAAGGGCAAAACTTCTTTAAATTAATGCCACTAAAAACAAATCATTTGCATGATAAATTCCATTTTGAAGTCTATTTTAGCAAGCAAACTGATTGGATTAATTTTTGCCACAGAGAAGCCTTCAGTCAAACTCTTGCTGTAATTTCTTTTAATATTATAGCCCATGACAACAAACATGTTTTTAACAATGCTTTTATATTTATTAATAGATTTCCCAACAAAGAAAAATCAAGCCAAGCCTTTCCAATTAAAATAAAAAATACTTATTTTTCACTCGTAACGTTTTTTCTAAAAAACAAATGTAAGCAAATTGATTTGCAATATTTGAGTTAGTCGACCCTCTATCGATTAAAGAAAAAATCATCAAAATCGGTTCATTTAGTCAAAAGTTATGGATGAAAAGACAAAAAAAATACTACAGTTCTGCCCATTACTTTTGTTCTAATTATCGAATATGGTCAAACGAAAGTACGGGACCTATGGGAAACCACTCCTGATCGATTGAAAAAAAGATCATGAAAATCGGTTCATCCGGTGCGAAGTTATGAGTGGACAAACAAACGAAAAAAAAAAACGACATACATACAATACGAATGTATAACCTCCTTCCTTTGTGAAGTCAGTTAAAAGATGAAATGAATTTTTAGAATATGTTTCTCTACTAATAATAAAGCAGTAAGTATGTGTGTGTGTCTGTGTACGGCGTAGGGCCCAGACCGTCCAGCGGATTTTCATGAGATTTGGCACGAAATTAGTTTGGAACATGGGGGTGTGCACCTCGGAGAGTTTTTTCCGAAATTCGAATTTGTTCTTCTTTTATTCCAATTTATAGCCGAAAGTTTCATAAAATAATCATTTTCCATGGGAAGGAATTATCGCATCGCTTCGAGCTTGATACCGTTGAAAAGCGCGTAAAAAACTACCCCGGGAGAAGTTTCGCTCTACGTTTGAAAATTCGAAGCCTCTAAATTACCTAGAAAAGAAGTTATAAGCATTTTTCTCTGCAGTTCGAAATTATTTTTTCACGCTAATTAACTTTAATTTTAATTGTTACCATGCCGACTGACTATTAATCCTTTTTAGCCTACTTTCCCGTAAAAGTAAAAAAAAATAATAATAAAGCATGAAAGAAGGCTTAATGTATCGTGAAAATATCGTTAAAAATCAAGAAAAGTCAAAAATAAGTGAAGTAATTAAATAAAGATTCAAAAATAAAAAATTTGAAAGTAGGGTATTGAGATGGGGAAAAAGTGTGTCTGTCGGTCTGTCGGTCTGTCTGTCTGTCGGTCTGTCTGTCGGTCGGTCTGTCGGTCTGTCTGTCGGTCTGTCTGTCGGTCTGTCTGTCTGTCGGTCTGTCGGTCTGTCCCCCCCTAATAACTTTTGAACGAATTGTCCGATTGGAAAAATTCTTTTTGCATTCGAAAGATCTCGGCGAGGACATCTCATTTCTATATTTCACTTTTTGATTTGAACAATTTTTTGTTCAATTTTGAACAGTTCAAAAAATTTTAACATTAGCGCCTATGGACAAAATTGAAGCAAATTCTGTAAACTCTGGGCACAAGAGCCAAGTTCCTATTGAAAGCTTATTGAAAGGAGTTCTCGGCGTGAAATATTGATTTGAACAGTTTTTGTTCATTTTTGAACAGTTCAAAAAATTAACACAGAGCTTACGGGGAAATTTCAACCCTATATAAATCCTGATCTAACGGACCGATTTGCTTGGAACAAACTTTATCGGAAAGCTCTTATAACGTAGAACATGTAGAAATAGAAAGTTTATCCAGAACGTACGAGCCTATTTTGCTATGAAATTTTTTGATCGGGATTTTCAAGGATATTTCTCAGTGACTCAATGAGTGAAATAATGAATGAATGAATAAATGAAAGAGTGAAAGAATAAATCAATGAATAAATGAATGAGGAAAAGAATGAATGAATAAATTATTGAATAAATGAAAATATAAATAAATGAGTGAATAAATACATGAATGCGTAAATGAATGAATAAACACTTGAATGAGGTAACGAATGAATGAATAAATGCATGGCTGAATAAATGAAAGAATGAATGAGTGAGTGAATGAATATGTATTATCCGTTGAAAAAGGTATATTTTCAATAATTAGAACTAAAGATAAATAATAAAGAGAGAGAAAGAGATAGCTAGATTATAAATTTGAATTTGGTGTATACGGGAAAGTAGGCTCGTATAGTTCTAGACGGAACTTCTTGTTTCTTTCAACGAATTAAAATTTATTCCTAGCGGTTTTCAGCATTTTGAGGAGCAGCCGATTTTTAATTTATTTATTTCTTTTTTTAGATTTTGATTATTATTTTTTTAAAGCGAATTGAAATTTATTTCCAACAAACAAAAAGTAATTGTGCCAAAAAACGTACGTATACACTCTCAGAAACGCATGCTCAAATCTCACGAAACTTATCGTATTATTTGACGAAATGGCTTCGTGAAAAAGGCTCCGAGTAAACCTTTCGTCAAATTGAAGAAATTTGTGCACTGTTAGAAATTTCATCGTGAAATTACGGTTAAATAACCGGCAGCAGTCTGTCCATCTAATTCACCGTTAAATTTACGGTTTGGAACATTTTTCTACTCACAGGCGGTTGATAGTTTTATTTTGATTTCCTTATTTTGACATGTATTTTACGGGACCATTTTCCATACTGCAGAGGGGTTTTTAAAAGAAATGTTATTCTTTATAGCGATTTTTGTTATTCCAGCTTATTACTATTTATACTTTCTTTTTTTTTTTTTTTCGCCTGTGAATTAGCACATATGGTATTTTTCTATTTGACGCGGATGAAAGGTTCATTCCGCTTTCAAAGCTTTGCTTGCTGCTGTTTGTTTCTGCAAGCTACAAAATTTCGTCTTTCTGTTTTAAGCCGGGTCCCGACGCTACGTTTTGCACAACGTTTTGTCTCCGCAGTTCAACACGCTGCAGATAAAACGTTGAGTATAGATTAGAAAAGTGCGCAGTTTTGAGTCCGGTGCAAAGACTGTACAGTTGCATCGATAACTGAGCTAGAAAGCATAGATGTCTTTGAACTGTGCAGACAAATCGGCACATGTAAACAAGACGGTAGCACCCTTTTCCGATTCATTTTGTTTCTCAGTTTCAATTAGTCAGGTGACGATGGCCGACTTTCGGCAATGTTCTCGGGAGTTTCTCACAAAATTTATTGCATTATGCGAAAGTTTCCCATGCATTTGGCGTGTCAAATCCAAGGAGTATAGTGACAGGGATAAAAAGGGGGACGCTTATGAGAGTTTAGTGGAAAAATTCAAAGAAATTGATGCAACCGCAAACAGAGAAACAGTTGTAAATAATTAATTCTTTGAGAAGTGTCTACCGTAAAGAATTGGCAAAAGTTAATAAATCGATTCGATCTGGGGCTGGAGACGAAATCTACAAGCCATCTCTCTGGTATTTTGATTTGTTACATTTTCTAAATGATCAGGAGACACCAAGGTAGTCTAGGAATACCATCGATGAAAATAAAGAGATTGCAGTTGTCGAACCACCAGAACAGGCAACAAAAAATATTTATTTTATGTAATCATTTGACCACATTAAACGCCGGGTACTTGTGAGACGTTCCAGTCTTTTTTTTTTAACATGACACCATGCCAAAATTGACCAGAGTAGTACCTCCTTCATGACGATATCGCACAAAACTGAGTGAAATATACAGATATCTCTGCATCATGTAGACGCATAAAAAACTGCAACGTTTTCATTCAGTATTAAGACTGCGTAGACAAAAGGTTGTACAAAACGTAGCGTCTGCACCTGGCTTTAATTCCAATAAATAATAGATAAATATTAATTATACTAAAAATTTATTAATTAAAAATACTGTAATTTATTATAATCGTCCTTTTTGTGTGGGTACTTGAACTAAACAAACAAAATGCGTTTTCTTTCAAATATTTCCCTTTTTTGTTTTGTTTCGTTTCTTTCTTTCCTTTTTAATTGTGCGTGTTTTGTAAAAAAAAAAAAATACTTAAATGTGCAGGATCTCTGGCTGATTGCCGTGGGCGGCTAATTTTTAATTACGTGTAATGCTATATATTTTAATAAAATAACATAATTTACACCTAAAAAAGTTATCACTATATACACAATGGCAAACCGACTGGTCTTTCCATTTTTTAACACGGGCATAGCCGTGCGGGTACCGCTAGTCTCTCATAAAACGACATGAATAAAGATGAAATAGCATTTTTTCAATTTTACGTTAACAGAAATCATCTAGTTGGCGACAAAAGTAATATTTATTTTGGCGAAACCACGCAAATTGAGCAGATAAATTCAGAGGTAAGCCTTGCTTTAAAGTTCGAAAACTACTTTAAATGAATATTGCGCGTGTTCTATTTGTTCTACGAACTTCAGAAAGAGATCATCTTGTGCAGTTTTTACGGACATTCATATGCTGCAAAAATCTAAAACGTGAGACGTTTCTTCGATGAGATAAACCCAAAATTAACAGTTTTGCTTAAATTGGAATAAAAGAAGAACAAATTCGAATTTTAGGAAAAACGCTTCGAGGTGCACGAGGACCTGGCCCAAGGTACCCTTAAACAAAATTTCGTACTTCTAGAACGTTCCATCTCGCCAGGCGGCGATCGACAGACACACACACACAAACTTTTGGTTTTATTTATATAGATTACTAGCGGTACCCACACGGCTATGCCCGTGTTTAAAAAATGAAAAGACCAGTCGGTTCGCCAGGTGTCTTAAATGGTAACTATTTTTATGTGTAAATTATGTTATTTTATTAAAAAACATAGCATTCCACACAATTAAAAACTATCCGCAAACGGCAATGAATCAGCGATCCTACACATTTAAGCATTTCGTTTTACAAAACACATACAATAAAGAGGGAAAAAAGAAAAGAAAGAAATGAAACAAAATTTAAAAAAAAATATTCAAGAGAAAACACATTTTGTTTGTTTAGTTCAAGTAACCATACAGAAAGGACTATTATAATCCATTAAAATGGTTTTAATTAAAAAATGTTTAGTATAATTAGTTTTTAGCTATTATCAGTGCCGTAAAAACCGTAGGTACAATCGGTGCGTTGCACCGGGGCCCAGGGGATAGGGGGCCCATCTTCCCTTCCCATCCTTCCATTATTTCTAGACTAATGATTTGTGTTAGGGGGGGGTGGCCTTAAAATCATCACTCGCACTGGGGCCTCCAACAGTATGGTTACGGCACTAACTATTAATCACTGGCAGTAAAACAGAACTGCGAGATTTTGCAGCTTTCAAAAACTAACAGCAGTAAACAAAGCTTTGAAAGCGGAAAAACCTTTCAGCCGAGCTCAAATAGGCAAATAACATGTGTGCTAATTCACTCGAGAAAAAAATAATAAAATAAATAAAAATATAAATAGTAATAATTAATTGGAATAACAAAGATCGGCTATAAAGGATAACATTTATTTAAAAACCCCTGTACACTATGGAGAGTAGTCCCGTAAAATGTATGTCAAAATAGTAAAAAAAACAAGAAGTTCCGTCTAGAACTATACGAGCCTACTTTCCCGTATACACCAGCTTCAAATTTATAATCTAGCTATCTCTCTCTCTTTCTCGTTTAGCTTTAGTTCTTAATTGCTTCAAATATGCCTTTTTCAACGGTTAATACAGATTCGTTCAATCATTCATTTATTCAGTCATTCATGTATTTATTCACTCATTTATTCATTCATTATTTTGTTTATTCATTTAATCTTTCATTAATTCAAAAATATTCTTGAAAATCCCGATCAAAAAATTTCATAAGAAAATAGGCTCGTTAGTTCTGGATGAACTTTTTATGTGTACATGTTCTACGTCATAAGAGCTTTCTAATAAAGTTTGTTCCAAGCAAATCGGCCCGTTAGATCAGGATTTATATAGGATTGAAATTTCCCCGTAGGCACTATGTTAATTTTTTTTTTAACTGTTCAAAAATGAACAAAAATTGTTCAAATCAATATTTCACGCCAAGAACTTCTTCCAGTGAGCTTGTTCATTGGAACTTTGATCTTGTACCCAGAGTTAACATAATTTGCTTCATTTTCGCCCATAGGCGCTAATGTTAAAATTTTTTGAACTGTTCAAAAATGAACAAAATTTCATAAGAAAATAGGCTCGTTAGTTCTGGATGAACTTTTTATGTGTACATGTTCTACGTCATAAGAGCTTTCTAATAAAGTTTGTTCCAAGCAAATCGGCCCGTTAGATCAGGATTTATATAGGATTGAAATTTCCCCGTAGGCACTATGTTAATTTTTTTTTTGAACTGTTCAAAAATGAACAAAAATTGTTCAAATCAATATTTCACGCCAGGAACTTCTTCCAGTGAGCTTGTTCATTGGAACTTTGATCTTGTACCCAGAGTTTACATAATTTGCTTCATTTTCGCCCATAGGCGCTAATGTTAAAATTTTTTGAACTGTTCAAAAATGAACAAAATTTCATAAGAAAATAGGTTTGTTAGTTCTGGATGAACTTTTCATGTGTACATGTTCTACGTCATAAGAGCTTTCTAATAAAGTTTGTTCCAAGCAAATCGGCCCGTTAGATCAGGATTTATATAGGATTGAAATTTCCCCGTAGGCACTATGTTAATTTTTTTTTTGAACTGTTCAAAAATGAACAAAAATTGTTCAAATCAATATTTCACGCCAAGAACTTCTTCCAGTGAGCTTGTTCATTGGAACTTTGATCTTGTACCAAGAGTTTACATAATTTGCTTCATTTTCGCCCATAGGCGCTAATGTTAAAATTTTTTGAACTGTTCAAAATTGAACAAAAAATTGTTCAAATCAAAAAGTAAAATATAGAAATGAGATGTCCTCGCCGAGATCTTTCGAATGCAAAAAGAATTTTTCCAATCGGACAATTCGTTCAAAAGTTATTAGGGGGGGACAGACCGACAGACCGACAGACAGACAGACCGACAGACAGACCGACAGACAGACAGACCGACAGACCGACAGACACACTTTTTCCCCATCTCAATACCCTACTTTCAAATTTTTTATTTTCAATCTTTATTTAATTACTTCACTTATTTTTGACTTTTCTTGATTTTTAACGATATTTTCACGATACATTAAGCCTTCTTTCATGCTTTATTATTATTTTTTTTTACTTTTACGGGAAAGTAGGCTAAAAACAGTTATCGAACGCCTGTGCTTTGCAAGAAATAAATTTTAATTCGTTTTAAAGAAAAATAATAATCAAAATTCAAAATGATTAAATAAATTAATTAATTAAATATCGGCTGCTACTCAAAATGCTAAAAACAGCAGGAAATAAATTTTAATTCGTTAAAAAAAAAGATCATAAGCCAGTCGGCATAGCAACAATTCAAATAAAATTAAAGTAAATTACCGTGAAAAAATAATTTCGAACTACAGAGAAAAACGCTTATAAATTCTTTTCCAGTTAATTTAGAGACTTAGAATTTTAGGACACGGTACAAAACTCTTTCTGGAACAGTTTTTTACGCGCTTTTCAACGGTATCAAGCTCGAAAGGATGCGATAATTCCTTCCAATAGAAAATGACTATTTTCCAAAATTTTCGGCTATAAATTGGAATAAAAAAAGAACAAATTCTAATTTCAGAAAAAACTCTCCGAGGTGCACACCCCCATGTTCCAAACTAATTTCGTGAGAAATTTCATGAAAATCCGCCGGACGGTCTGGGCCCTACGTCGGACACAGACACACACACGCACACACATACTTGCTGCTTTATTATTAGTAGAGATTGATAAATGTGAAATTCGATCCAGTGCTAGCTTGGCTAGCAGCATAGCCCGACAAATATCCTTTTTTATACGCAGAAGGACAACACACAACATAACACATCAATCTTCATTTCAATCATTTGAAGTAAAAATGAAGCAATATTTCTGGAGCAACGTGTGGGTAGTCGAAGCAAAATTCGTTTGGTTTCAATAGGATTCACAAAATGTGGGCGAAGCCTTGTCGGTAATTAATAGTTTTCCTATGGCAATAGTGTAGTACAGCGTTTCCCAACCGGTTGTTTGCGAACCCCCAGGGGTTCGCGTGGTGTAAAGAAGGGATTCGCGAAAATAATATTACAATGGCAAAATCTTTAAGTGCTAACGTGAAAGAAAAACGAAATAAGAAATGTATATAGGTAGTATTAGGACGGAGTTCAAAAATGAATTTTTTCCCCGATAATGCATAAAAGTTGTGGGCTGGCATACTGAAAGCATACGTACTAAATTTGATTCTCAAAGTGGTATTGAAAGAAATTCGTCAATTTATTTTAAATTTTGAACGTATATTTTATCTTACAATTTTCCATTTTTTCCTATGAAAACCTACTATAATGTAAAATTTTGGATTATTTTCGGCTAATTTCTCATATGCAGACCCAAAAGAGGTACCGCAAGATATTTATTCATTAGTTTTAAATTTTGTACTCACATTTATCAAACTTTATTCCCATTTTTGTTGAGAATTTTGTATACTTTAACCTTAAGGTGGAACCGAACGATATGTATAAATATATCGCAATTACTCATGTGTACTGATCTATAAATAATTCAAAACGATCAAATGATGAAAAAGTAATTTTAGTTTTTATTTAAACTTCTTTTTCAATTATTTTTTCATTTCTCGTTATGAACTATCAGGCAACATAAAAATAAATGTACTAGAAAATTTTATAGCTTTGTTACCAGTTACTAACGACTATAGGAGGGGGTTCCCAAGGAGAAAAAGGTTGGGAACCACTGGTGTAGTATATATAAGGGTCAGTTGGGGTAGTTGTAAACGCTTTTTCAATGTTTTAACTTTTGATCCTTCCCTACATCTTGAATGAATTCAGAGATAAAATTGTGAGCATTGTAGCCACTACTGTACATCTTGTGAGTAAATGTGTGCAAAAATTTTGACTTTATGACTATTTGTTAGCAAATGAGCTCGTGTTTACAATTACCCAGGTGTGTTTACAATTACTCCAGAGATCTGGGGTAATTGTAAACAGTGATTTATTTTCGAATAAGGTTGATGCAAGTGAAAAATTGTTTCATACACAGTGTGCTTGAGGGCTTAAGAAGTTCTGCAGCAAAGGCTCTCAATCTGCGGCCGACAGGCCGTCTGTGGTCCGCTGAGTTATATAATGAGTCGGCTGATATCATTTAACGAGAAATATATTGCAAAAAATCAAGTAATGCGACAAATTTATGTAAAAATTGTCACGCAGTGGATCAGTTGGTTAAGCTTGGATCCCACAGAACACCGTAAGTGAAGCACAACTGGCCGGGGTCAACGCTTGGGAGGGTGGCCCCCTCCCGCAAACCAAGTTAGAAATAATTTCCGCTGAGGGACCAACCTAGGTGACGATCTCTCATCTGGGAGCTGGTTCAAAATCATTAAGCCCTCTGAGCCAAGTGTACTTCATTCTAGCGGAGCTCATTAATAATCAGTAGGCGTTTTCTTAATTCATGGTCTCCTTGCAAGGGGGAGCCTGGATTTCCAGGTGGCATTAGCAACAACAACAACAGTTATGTAAAATAGACACAAAAGTGTAATTTGCATCAAAATATAATACTTATTGTCCCCCCAGAATATTGGAAATAGGATAAATTTAAGTGTTTACAATTACCCCAGAGTACGAAATATATGGGGTAATTGTAAACACCTGACTTGCACATGAAAAATAACAGGGAGGATGAAATTCATGACTATATACTTTTAGCAACATTCCATATGACAAATAAAAATGGTTGAAACCACTTACATCGCTTTTGCAGATGAGTTGGAGAAGAAATTGTAAGATCACTAAATTTTGTTAAACAACTTTTTTCACTGTGTCATTTTCAAACAATTGTGACGCCTCCACAAATGTTTTAAAACTTACAAAACTCTTTCAGTGTCTTCCCTATGTTGCCAATTCATCACACACCAGCAGTTAAGTTTTCAAAACCACCACAAGTGTAGTTGTGAAGCTTGTTTACAATTACCCCAACTGACCCTAATGGACTTTCCGGAGCAGTCAGGGGACTTTAAAAGAAACAACTCTGTTTTTTCACGCGTTACATGATTCCGAAATTTGTATTAAAAAAAGTGAAACATGAAGTAAAACAGGGTTAGAAGCTACAAAATATGACAATCTTTCAATCTGGCCATCGTTTTATTTTTTCATTTAGCAGATCAAAACTAATAAAATTTATTATATATAAAAATGGTGCACTATCGTAAGATGGACGGTGTAACTTCATACTTATAACTGATAATTGAAACGAAATCAATATAGCCTTGGTTCCTTTAGAAAATAATTATTCTATAATCCAATAGGAACCGTGCATTTTCCCGGGATAAAATATAGCCAATGTCATTTTCTTACCCCTAAACTACCACAATGCAAAAAAATCATGTCGATCCCATACTCTGATAAACAAATCTATCCCACGGGAACCCCATATCTTTTCGGGATAAAAAAGTAGCTTATGTCATTCTCTGACCAACGTGTGTCAAAAGTACATTTTCCCTTAAATTTTCCTAGATAAAAAGTAGCCTATGCGCCATTAATGGAGTAAAAATCAACCGAGACGGGGACACGAACCCAGGTCCCCCAATACGAGCCAAGTGCTCTACCATTTAAGCTATCAGGACGATAGTGTTCTTCTTTCAATCTTATTTATAACTATTGAGCACACCGTCTATCTTACGGTAATGCACCATTTTTATATAATGGTATCCTACGAAAGCCGTACAGTTTTCCTAGATAAAAAGGAGCCTATGCCCTACTCCAGACTATAATCTATATCTGTGCGAAATTTCACAGAGATATGTTCATCAGTTCTGGCGTGATTGAGTAACAAACATACATCCAAATTTTGGCATTTATAATAGTAGTAAGATAATAAAGATGGCAAGATATTGTCACTTTTTATTCAGTAATTTTCCTTGGCGTCCGCCAATTGTGATACAACATGAAAGAATCGATACTAGTCTCTGGGGGATGCATTAGGTCTGTAAAGGTTAATGCACTAGGTCTGCAAATCTTAATTCAGACCTAGTGCATTTTGGGGTCTATTCCGAGAAGCACGAAGAGACCCATTTTAAAATATCCAAAAATAATTAATTTTTGTTGGTGTATATTTATTTTATAAAATATTTCATTTTAAATACATTAATTGGGAGTATTTACGCCCAAAGATATACTAGTTTTCATCAAGAACACTTGACTTTTATATTTTTACGAAGGAACTATTATTTAGAGAGTTTGTTTCAATAACAAAAAATAACAGAATTTTTAATGTTTCAATATATATTACGTTTTGCATATCTTTTAATATTGCACTTCAATGGATATATTTTTTGTGGCAGTACTCATTTTCTAATGCAACATCTTCATCTTTATTTTTATAAATACATAGAAAAAGTAAAAATACAAAAACTTATTGGCTAATCAATCAATCAAATGCTGTAATTTTAAGCATTGCGTAAAAATACATTAACGTCACGATTAGATGATTTTCAAACATGTATATCAATTCTGAGCAGTCAGTCGCAATTCTAAATGCTAGTACATATATTTCATTTTCCGAGTTGGATTTTCGTTGGTATATGGCCACTGTATACTTAAACTTGAAACAAAGCATGAATTTATACATAGAAATTCAAAAGCAAGTTATAAGGAAGTAAGACTTACCTTTAAACTATTTCAAAAATTCCGAGAAGTTGTATAAAACGGTATTAGTTCTGAAAGCAAGTAAACCAAATGGATCCAAGGAACGGGGACGCCACATGTTTGGAAACATATTAGAATCACAGACAAATGAGAAAATCTTACGATTGTATTAACACTCGCTGACATTTCGAAGGCTTTAGTGAAGCCTCACGCAAACGCTGACAACGGAACCGTATTATTGATTTGGTACTCCTTAATACCCTGGGATAAACAGTTCTATCTGTAACCGTGCCCTGCTTCGTAACATTTTCTCGGATCGGAAAGATATCCTTTCTTAATAGTTAGAAATATTTTTTTATTTACTTAATTTAGCAGATTTGCTGGTTTCGAAAAGGAAATTAATTTGATTTGCCTATGTAATAAAATATTTCAATTTTATTGCGTTCTTATTGATTTTAATAATCATAAGTAAATAATAGCGACATTTTTTGACACGGACTGATTGAAGTTAGATTTGATATCGAAATTATTAAAATTGCGAAGGTGACTTAAAATCCAACGGGAAAGTTTTCTTTTCTTATTATGCTGAAAAACGTATATTGTTGTGTAGACTTAATAGCAAACTATCTTGTAGAGACTAGAGAGAGCCAGGAATAGCCCCCCCCCCCTTACAATTTTTTTTTTCATTTCTAGATATTTTTAAAACTACAATTTATCATTAAGGTCAATTTTAGCTGTTTATTTGATAGTCTTTTTTGCTATAATAGTGAAGATCGCCCTATCTTTCCAGCAATCATTGGCTAATTTTTAACTAAAATGTTTATCATTGTTTTATTATTGTTATTGTTTTTGTTTTTTTTTTAATTTTCATACCAACATAAAACTAAGCTTCATCATCAGCTCTTTGAGAACCAACATTGCTCTCTTCACAGTATCTAATTAACCTAAGCGTGGTGAAATATATGTATTTCTTTGTTCATTTTCTTTGGTTTAACTATTATTTGCACAACAAAAAATAAATAAACTAAAAGTTTTGTGATGCTCTTGTGAGATTTCACAAGAAGTTTATATAAGTTGATGCTAAATACATTTTATATATAAGGTAAAACCTGGTAAAATGATGCTGTCAGGTTGTATTATTCACTTTAAAGTTATTAGGTGAGGTGGGGGATAGACAGACATTTTTCCCCATTTCAAAACCCTCCTTCCAAAATTTTTATTTTTCATTATTTGTTTATTTATTTAATTTATTTTTGACTTTTTTCTTGTTCTTAGCGATGTTTTTATAATTCGATAGGAGTTTATTATTTTTTTACTGGCACGTACACTAAAAAAAGAAGCTTTCTCCAGCATAAAAACGTATGTCTTCGATTTTTGTGTCAATGTTCTTGAGCTTTGAAATTTAAAACAAAAATGGTAAAAAACTTGCGTAAGATTTTTTTTATTTCATTCCAAAACTTCAGTTTTAATTCTATTATATACTTACCCACTGTGAGTGTTTTTTAAAGTTCACAGGAAGCGAATTTTAACATGGACACGTGTAAAACTATTTCAATCCTAACACGAAGTTAAGTTTCATCTATCTCAATAGTTTTATTTATTTTTCTTTTTTCCTTTTTTTTTTCTTTTTTCCCAAATTAAGTTGGTTGGAAAATGCAAAAATACACGAGCCTTGTCAATTATATTCTCTTCCATGTTCCTTCGTGATTTTTCTTTCCTGATTCTTGCAGCAAAATTTACTTCTCTCTTCTTGTCTTCTGAGAGAATTCGCATCCTTATTCGGAAGTTTATCTCTCTTATCCCCTACGGAAAATTGTAACGCCGATCTTCCCTTTCCATTTTGTGCTGTTGCCAGGTTGCCACGTTCAGTAGCATCATGATTTAGTTTCCTCATTTTCATTTTTGTCATTTTCAATTTTCCTTTTCATACGTTTTCTTTTGTTCTTTTTTCGCTAACTGTCTGCTTTTTGTATTTTAAACGTAGTTATTTTATGTTTTGATTTTCAGTGTTTCAAAGAACAAGACACGGAAGATTTTTAGTTTTTGTTTTAGATTTTGTGTAAAATGCTGTTAATCAATCGGAAAATAAATTGAAGGTTGAAAATTTAAAAATGTAAATTTTTTTATATACAACTATAGTACACAATTCTCGAAATCTAATAGATGAAGAATATGTTCATTTGAAAAGGCTTATCAAAAAACGGTGGGCAAATTCTTGTAGTTAATGTCTTTACGACAATGTTACATATATTGGTGGAGAGTCGTGACGGATTCTCAGAATTGTCTTATCTAGAGTTCTAGAGATCTACATCTCTTGGTAATAAAAATTAAGAATACACGTTATTGAATTAGAATGAATAAATGTGTAACTTAAGTAAAAATTATGTTTCAAGAGTTTCTGGGAACAAAAATAACTATTTTTATACAATTTTTCAATTAAAACATTTCCGCTTTTTTTAACTGTTGTAGAAATCATAATGAATTTTTCAGAAGGATGTTGCACAAAATGTTACATTTAAATAAACGGAAGCCTTTACTGTAAAGGTCAAGAAGCTCCCATGAGATTTGAATATGACGTAGTATTGTCGTTTAATCCAGTGAAATCTACAGCGTTATGTGCTCTTTTCTATGTTGATTCGGGGGCAAAAATTAAAGCATCGAACAGCATCTTGCTACTGCGTCGTTGCGCCAGGGTTTGGTTGTACAATGTTCTGTAAAACATATGTGTAGCGTCACACTGGAGCCATTAGAGAATATGAATAAAACTTTGAAGACTGATGCTAATTTGGTTCCCTCCTATATAATACAGTATTCCCCTTCTCCAAATTTCAATTGCAGGAGAATATGCTCTGAATATTCTTGTTCTCTTAGAATATCCTCAGAATATTCTTGTTCTCGGAGAATATTTTCGTGAGAATATTCTTGCTCTCGGAGAATATTTTCGTGAGAATATTCTTGTTCTCGGAGAATATTTTCGTGAGAATATTCTTGTTCTCTGAGAATATTTTCGTGAAAATATTCTTGTTCTCTGAAAATATTTTCGTGAGAATATTCTTGTGCTCTGAGAATATTCACAGAATATTCTTGTTCTCTGAGAATATTCACAGAATATTCTTGTTCTCTGAAAATATTCACAAAATATTCTTGTTCTCGATGAATATTCTCAGAATATTCTTGCTCTCGGAGAATTTTCTCATGAGAATATTCTCGCGACTCAATCTCTAGTCTTGTCTAATGTACCGATTTTTAAAGAATTTACGAATGCCTGGTGGTCCTTATATGGTAAAGTACTTCTTTAAGGCGAATACCAAATGTGAGAGATGTTGACCACTGGGAAAATAGGGTTGCTATATTTGACTATTTGTCAAACTAAGTTGATGTTTGGTTATTAATGTCAATGAGAAGAAGAATTTATCATAGTAAGTGTCTGTGCTCGTTTTGTGTATCAAAGCAAAATTATTGTCGTATTGCTGTAAAATATGTCAAACTGAAAACCGAGACAGCGCAACTTGAATCCTGATTTCCTAAAAATTAGCCTACAAGAGTCTATTTTTTATTTTGATATTTTTATATAAATTTTCGCACGCATGCATCACTGTACCATCACATAGAACAAAAAAGTGGTAAAACCTGTTTAAAAATTCAAATACAGGACAACGAAAATCAAAATGTATGCCAATTACAAAAATAAAACAACAAAAACCAACTAATTGACCAAAATACGATATAACATTAAGCAAATCCTTTATAAATCAACAAAGCTCAGTTTAAAAAATATAGAATTTAAAACATTAGCTATTTCATCAGATAGGTTGAACAAAAAAGTAAAACATAACGAAATACAAAAATAAAGTATAATGTAATACAGAAGCAATTTATGGAGAAGTCTTACGGTTTTAAAATAATTTTGCAAACTTTTGGTTTCAATAATATTGATTTTATCACCTAATTCATAATGATGTTAGCATTGATCTCATTCTGAAAAAAAAAGAAGAAAATCTTACCTTGTTTTTATAAATTTTTAATGAAAAAGTTCTTTTACTAAAACATTGTTTTAGAATAGAATACTAATTAAGTTTAAAGACTGTAATTTGGTTGCAGATGAAAAGTTTGAAAGAATAATTCATCGCAACTGAACAATAACAAAAGTGACAGAAGTAATTAATTCACTTGTATTATGTTTAAGGTGTTTGAGATCTCTTCATCAAACGTAGCTTTTCCCAGATAAATTCTCTTTCACTTCTCATCAGCCAGTAATATTTAATAAGTTCATTTAATTACATTTTGCAACTTGAGCTGACATGTTCCTAAAGGTCATCATTATAATTTCCCATTATGTCTTCGAAAGGCATTTGGAACACGAGTGAGATTTAACGATTTGCAGTTCACTGACATTAATAACAAGATTTATAATCTATATTCTTTTTGATATACGTATGGCATATCAAGAAACTGAGCAATTTTCAAAAAGCTATTATTTGTAAAAAGCTTTTATTGGCGAATGAAGTACAAAATTTGACATTTAACATAGTTGTTGTTACCATTATTAAAGCGTTTACCACGGAAATCCACGAGTTTTTGTTCGCTGCCGTAGCAGAAAAACTTTTTTCTTTGTGTGAAAAATCTTTGTAAATAGTCAAAATATCAATTCATTGAAATAATATAGACATAGCAATTGAATAACGTAAAACAATCAGTAGAAATGCAGAGAAATCTTAGCTATTGCGAATCATCGACCATACCAAAAATATGAAATTCACAAGGGAAGCTCTGCCCCTGAATACAATGGAGTGATAAATGCATTTGAGATCAGAGTTCAGTTTTACGGCGAGAGAACTCAAATTGAGAAACTGAGTAAGAAGCTAGTCGCAAACCCGCTCAGCTAAATTTTGGACGTAACAATAGTAGAAATTAATGATGCTTACATACGAGAATCAAGTACCAAGGGAAATTAGTTTAGTTAAGGTAATTTATGCAGATTTGTTTGAAATATTGTAAGAGTAAATTCAAGTGAATAAATACGGAAACCTCCATATGTAGTGTGCAACTACATTTCAAAATCAATTCTTAATGAACTGCTTCCGTTAAAACCTCCTCATCCTTTTGTGCAATGTAAAATGAAAAGCGTATCACGTAGTAGAGAACGAACGGCCCTGGTGGAGGTTTTTATTCCCTTAGCATTTTATGTTTCATTAAAATTAGAATACTGAACATAAAAACTCTGCTTATTAGATTCTGAGCTTATTATTACTTACCCACTACATTTCTGTTCATTCTGATCCGAATCATATTATGAATTTCATATTTCTGAAATAATTTTCTCATCGCTAACTAAGGTGTCATTCGTTTCCCACAAGAGGAAAGTACTTCAAAATGCTTTCATTGATGTATCTTCAAAAAAAAAAAAACCTTGTTATAGAAATTTCCCTGATAAAAAAACCTTAAACTCTTACCCCCAAAAAAATAACTGCTTCTTCCTAAAGCACAAAACTCTCGGTTGGGAAAAGTTACGATGTCTAGTTTGATGGCCAAGTATCTTCCTCTCCCTGTCCAAAAAGACTCTCGTCCGCAAAGAGTATTGATATCTATTTGGCCTGACAAACTCGTCTCCTTCCTGTTTTTCCCTTTTATCACACCTACTTCCGCTAGCAACCTCCCCCACCGCCAACTCCTTACCAATTTGGACAGATGCTTGAATTTTTTTAATGCTGTTTGGCTGGAAGTCTTGCAAAGAGAGGTGGTTGCTTGGTGAGCAAAACGTTTCCCTCTAAGCAGCATTAAAAAAAGTTTCAATGCATCTATCCTAACTGGGAAGGAGTTGGCAGTGGAGGAGGTGCTAGCGGAAGTAGGTGTGATGAAAACGGGAAACAGGCATCATGCTAGTTTCAGGCCAAACATGTATCAATACTCTTTGCGGAGGAGAGTTTTGGTTTTTTTTTTGTTTTTGTTTTTGTTTTTTGAGAGGGAGAAGAAGATACTTGGCAAACTGGATTGCCCACCACTATTTGAGAGGGGGGGGGGGGGGGTTCGTCATTGCTCTTAGAAAAGATAACGGGTATCCAGGATTTTAGTTCTTTGTTTAATCACTACGCTACTTAGTTCTGGGATAGATGAAAGAGTTGAGCAGTGATATTTAAGCACTGAAGCCTAAAACTGTTTGCAAATCTTAAACCTAATAGGGGGAGGCGGGGCAAGACGGGGAAGGGCTGCAAATCATATTTAAAGCTATGAAATCTGGCGAAAACTAGTTCAAATACATCAGCAGGTAGCAATCATAGTATTTACTTCTCTTCACCTCATTTAGACCCAAAATTCTGCGAGATTTTCAAGGTATGTATAATTTTTCTGTTGATTTACAATATTATTTTACTTTAAATTCTCCTCCAATACATGATTTACACTGACAGTTGTGGCAAATGGTGCACATAGTTTGGTTTCACTGAATAGTGTTCATCTCAAACCTAAAGTAAACTGAAAACATACTTGACGGAGAGAATGTATGTTACGCATGACATCCCCGTAAAGGTATAGAACACCAGAAAAATTGTGCCAAGGTGTAAAACGCCAGAAAAGCCACCAGATAAAGAACAAGTGTCCGCTGTTCTCAGCGTTTAATTAATTTTAGCTATTTCAACAAAAGAAAAAAGTAGCAAAAAAACCTTGCAATCGACGTGGAAAAACATGTTTTATCTGAATCCCCGTATATGAATGAATTGGTTGAAGAAATTAAAAGAAAAATCTCCCAAAACTTCTAAATAAATATGAAAAATGTTCTCAAAGAGTTCTAATTAAGCAAACAAACCAAAAAGAAAAAAAAAAACTTATTGCCAAGATAAAAGTAGAGTTTTGATTTTTTTCAAAATTTCCTCAAGTTCAAAATGCCATAAAAAAGGTCCAGTAATAGAGAAGAAGATGACAAAAAAAAACAATATTTCTGCACATTTTAAGATAGAATGTGAAGACTACGAGGAAGATCCCATATGTCTGCTTTGCGAAAGGCATAAGTAACATTAAATAAGAATGTGATAAGTGTCTTTAAAGTTGTATTAACACATTAAAGGTGGGAGTGGTAGTACTACGATTTATCTCTACTGTAGCTTAAAGGCGGGAGTCGTATTTGTACGGATTGAAACCACATTGCGCAATCCATGCGCCACTTTACATTTGTATTCTTCACTTTCTTTGCATTTGTACACTAGATTCTTCTCATAAATATGTAATTTAAAACATTTTTTGTAATTAGTGTTTAATTCTTTTCTAAAATTTCTTGTAGTTTTAAGAGTTTAAATAAACTTTTTTAAGTCTAAATTTTTTTATGATTACACAAAATATCGCCCGCTCTAGGACGAAAAACGAGGCCCGGGCGGTCACCGCGTTACCTAGCATACTTTCGTCAATATCCACCGCCTTTTTTGTGTTAATGACGTTCCCCGTCTTACCCCGCATATTGGTCAAGATAAAAAAAACGTTTTTTTTTTGTTTTTTTTTTTTTTTTTTCAATTTGTTATATATACATGATCAAATATAGCAAATATTCAAATTTCTCTGCATATAATTGTAATTAAGTGATTGAATAAAGAGCCATTCCATTTCAGATCAGGCAGAGGGTGTCACATGACCCTCACCGATTTTTTTGAAAAAATTATAGTATTTACAACTAAGGGACATATAAAATATCCCAAAAGGATTTTGCAAAAAAAATTTATTTCTCTAGTTACAGAAGTTGGGACTAAGTTGGCCGTTTTCAGAAAATCAGCAAAACACTCACTTTTAAAATGGCGACTGTTTTAAAAGTTTTTAACCGATTCGAATGATTTCTTTTCTATAATTAATGAAAGGATGGCATTTTATTTAGACACTAATTTTAAAAATTTAGTTGGCTTCATTGATAAAGAAAAAAAAGTGTTTCTGAAGTGAAAAAATAGTGTTTGTTCCAACTTCATGATTCTTTTTCCTTATGAAAGAAATTTATTTTTGACAAAATAGAGGTGGCGATATAAAGTGCTGTTTAGGAAGTTTTGTATCAAATTTTATTATAAGCCTGAGATGCATATCCTCTCAAAATTTAAATTTTGAAATTTGAAAATGTTCAAAATTACGATTTTTGAAGTGTGATTACTCAAAAAAGCCATTTTTTAAAAATCTGAAAATCTGCTCATTTGTTGCCCTTAAAGTGCTTAACGAGCTGCTGTCAATTATATTGTGTATTTTTGCCCCAGATATTTTATATGATTTTTAAAAAATGGCCTTTTGTGCGTTTCTCAAAAAAGCCAGAAATTCAAACTCGTTCTTATTTAATCACTTTAATATAATATTTAATCAATATTTATTAAGGAATATACTGTATTGTTACACAATTGCTACAGATAAATTGTACTTAACCTTCTTAGAACTTAAATAGCTCCTAGCACAAATCGTAGCTACTGTGATTTAATGCATGTTATTGTGTTCAATCCAATTACTAGTTTTACACTCGCCCACTTTATATCAAATATGTTACAGCACTGATATAGATAGTTTTAAAAGCATATGAAATTATGTACTTAAAGCAAAATAAGTAGAATCAAGCTCTTGAATCATCTTCTACTCGTTATTACCAAAAAAATACAAAGACCAGGAGGGTTCAGATGGAGTTATATTTCTTGTGGTATTATATTCTGGCTATTGAAATATCTGTTCTAAATTATCTGTGTACAAATTATTCGACAGTGTCCCTAAACCATCGGTGATACATTCTTAATTTGCCCCATTCAATAATTCTTATTCACACTTTCAATAAATTTTCTTATTTAGAAATCATGCATTGAGTTATATTTGTTTTAGAGGCTGTTAGTTTTCTAACTGTTTTCACCTTCTTGTTTGCTTGTGCGTCCCATATAAGCATTACTATTTTAGGGATTTTTACTATTTAGCAGTATTGTAGGATAGCCAATAATGTTTTGATTGTATCCCTACAATAAGTTTTACATTTGCTGTTGCTTGGTATTTGATATAAAGCGTGTGAGTTTGAAACTAGTAATTGGATTGAACAGAATAACATGCATTGAATCACAGTAGCTACGCTTTGTGCTAGGAGCTATTTAAGTTCTAATAAGGTTAAGTACAATTTATCTGTGGTAATTGTGTAACAATACAGTATATTTCTTAATAAATATTGATTAAATATTATATTAAAGTGATTAAATAAGAACGAGTTTGAATTTCTGGCTTTTTTGAGAAACGCACAAAAGGCCATTTTTGATAAATCATATAAAATATCTGGGGCAAAAATACACAGTATAATTGATAGCAGCTCATTAAGCACTTTAAGGGCAACAAATGAGCAGATTTTCAGATTTTTAAAAAATGACTTTTTGAGTAATCACACTTCAAAAATCGTAATTTTTGAACATTTTCAAATTTCAAAATTTAAGTTCTGAGAGGATGTGCATCTCATGCTTACAATAAAATTTAATACAAAACTTCCACAACAGCACTTTAGATTGCCACCTCTGTTTTGTCAAAAATAAATTTCTTTCATAAGAAAAAAAAGTCATGAAGTTGGAACAAACACTATTTTTTCACTTCAGAAACACTTTTTTTTCTTTATTAATGAAGCCAACAAAATTTTTAAAATTAGTGTCTAAATAAAATACCATCCTTTCATTATTTATAGAAAAAAATCATTCGAATTGGTTAAAAACTTTTGAAACAGTGGCCATTTTAAAAGTGAAGGTTTTGCTGATTTTCTGAAAACGGCCAACTTTGTCCCAAATTTTAAACTTCTGTAACTAGAGAAATAATTTTTTTTTTTTTGCAAAATCCTTTTGGGATATTTTATATGTCGCTTAGTTGTAACTACTGCAATTTTTTCAAAAAAAAATCTGTGAGAGTCATGTGACAAGTTTCAGACCTGCCTGCCTGATTTGAAATGGAATGACTCTAAACAAAATGTTATGAAAAAGAAGTTGATTTGTTTGTTTTTACTTATTTTGTAAGGAGCTAAAGCTAGCTTTTCGATCTTGCCCCGCATTCCCATACTTTTTGTTTCACTTTACTGAGCAAGCACAACTTTTTCTGTACTTATAAATGTTGTGTAGGTTCACAAGTATTTTTAAAGTAAATCGTACCACAAAAATTGTAGGGATTCAAAAACATAAAACCTTCAATGATAATTCTTTTAGTTTAGCCAATGTATATAGTTTTTAAGTAATTCAATTTAAGCATAGTTTCTCTGGGATAAGTAGACACCTAATCGTACGTTAAATTCTTTCGAGTCGGTGTCATTTAAACAACCGTGGTTACGTTCAATTAAGCAAGATTTATGTATGCCTACCTAAACCCTCTTTTAATTCAATATTTCTTAATTCAAGTAGTTCGCGGTTAGTGTGAGCCCTGATCCTAGACACATTTATCAAGTTGGTCATGTGTATGCGGCAGGAAGAGAATTTGTTCACTGAATTCGTATCTTTTTGGAGATAAGTAATCGCCTCAGTCCTGGCGACATTTCCAAGGTATTTCCGTTCCTCAATACTTATAAGGCAAAGGATTCTTAGAAAGGTTTGATTTTTTTATGTTATTTGGCGATTATTTTTACTCACAAGTTATTTTTTAAATGTATCATACTAAGTTTGAAACTATACTAAAATTAAAAGCTATTCAATAATTAAGATAATTTTATTAAAGTGAACTCTAAAATAACACCGGAATTTATTTTTTTCCGACTGCGAGTTAAAATCGGCCAAAATCGTGCATTAAGCACCTAAAATGGTGATGGCGCACTTCCTTAAAAAGCTACAAAACACCCTCTCCCCAAAACGGCCAAAACTCAGGAAAACACCCTTTACCTTAAAAATTTCAATTGCTCAGTCTGCGCCATGACCCTCCCCCTCGTGGTCAGCCCCCCCCCCCCCACTCATTCTTTTCAAATGTAAGTGAATATCTGCTATAATTGATCGTTTATATTTCTTTCACCATCCTACTTCTGTGCAATGTGTATGAAAAATAGGATGGCCCGAAACTTTTGCACGCCACTGTAAAACATAGAAAACGTAAATCTTAAAGGAAGAAAAGTAACCCGTAAGTTTTAAAGTGAGGATTTTTCATTCATTATCTTGACATCATGTTTAATGCATCTTCTTTAATAAAGATTTTTGTATTATTTTATTTTCTTTGACGTATTTTGCATTATTATTTTTTTCTTTCTAATGAGGCTGCGTATGGTCACTAACCTTTGTAGACCTAGTGCACTCCCCGGATACCGGCATCTATTCCTTCAAGTAGCACCACTGTCGGCGCATGCCATTACCACTTGATAATTTTGACGCTCAGTTCCCCCCTAGATGGCGGTACCTGAGCACAAAATGATGCGAAATTGCACTAGGAATTTAGTTTAGCCGAGAGTATTCAAGCCAAACAGATACTCAAGGGATCTTCAACATGCCGCGTAATAATACGACATGGGCACTGACAATTTTCGGCAAAACTAATTTATAGAAATATGTTTTCTGTAAATGAAGTTGACGATGCTTCCGATAGAAGGCCATACTATCAGTACACAAAGTAAAAAAATATTTTGAACAGAAAAGTAAAACTCATGATATTAACAAAAGTTCACTGTAAGGGTTTCCATATTGTCATGGTTCCACCTTTTTAATTGATTGATTATAGTTTTTACCGCTCTTAAATACAACCACCAGCTGTGTTAGATCTAGAAGTATCTATTGAGATATAGAGAAGAAAGCAATATTTATCTTTCTCTCGCTCATGTTTTTCAAAAATATAAAAACATTCACCTTTTTTAAAGTATCGTTTTTGTAAATCTGTGTCAAACTAAAATAATGTATCATACTTGCGGTTATTTTGAGCTTTTTCTTAAAAAATAGAAATTAAAAAAGCGAACATTCTCTTGCTTTTGATAAATGATATTTTCTTCTCAGAAACATAATCAATTTCAAGAAAATTATTTCTTGACACATGTGCTACATTCTTTCACTTTGAGTATCTTATTGTATACATCAATTTATTTTTTTAATATGATGAGAAAAATGGAAAAGTTGATGTATAGTTTTACAAACTTCAGCATACTTGTTTTATTACGTGAACCCTAAACATATCGTTAAGTGTGTATATGAATGTTTCTTAAAAATTATAACAATGTATACACTTGGCGCAAAAAGAAAAAATACCAAATAAGTAATAATAATAATAATAATAAAATCAATTTACCTATAATCTGAATTACTGTACCCTCTTGTTTCTTGTGGCGAAAAAACTTTGTGTACCACGAAAGATAACTCAAAAATGCAAGTGATTAGTAAAACGCACACATACACACATGCAATGGCTGTTGTTTATGAGTTCAGATAAATTTGTAACCTCTTTTATTAAATATATAGTAACTCTAATAACTAAAGAAAACGCATTTTAGAATAATAAATAAAAAAGAAAATATGTTCAGAGTTCTGGGAATTTCATTTTTTTTTATATTTATACAGTTGAACTTGCTTAATACGAAATGCCAAAAATTCGCGAATTTGTTCGTATTAGCCGTTATTCGCAACAACCGTGAATACTTAAATTGTGCTTAAAAAACCATGAGAAATTCATGCTTATATTTTAAAAATAATTACTACTATTTATAATACAAAGTAAAATAAATAGTGAAAACAAATGATTTATTTTTACTAATATATACTTTTAAATGTTACTAGTACATTGAGAAAAAGTGAACTTACCTTTTAAAATTTAACAATTTTAGAAAGATCCATAATGGTTAGTTGTTTTTTTAGGTACATTAAATTTAATCATATGCGTACTTGGTGGTTTACAATGACTCAAAATAACCAACAATTTCGAAAAAAAGAAATTCATTATATAGCAATCGAGAAAATTTTCCGAGAAAAGTCAGAAATTTTGTTCGTCTTAGCTGAAATTTGTATTTTAGCCTTCGTAATATGCGAGAAATATTTAGTGTAATTAAGTAGTAAACCAAACGTGATGAACAAAACGTTTGTTGTAGCCGTAATTTCGTATTAACCGTGTTCGTATTAAGAAAGTTCAACTGTATATATATTTTATATTGTAATTTATTTAATTTTTAATTTTCTTTTACTTATTATCCAAACATAAGTAGTTACGTATATTCAAGAATACGTTAACTTTTAACGAATTAGCATTTAATTGTTTAATTTTTTATTTGCTTTCAAGAAAAAAAAAGACTTTCATAAAATTAAATGATTTTGAAATTTATTATTATTTTAGACATTTTAATTTGATGCTAAATAAAGTTCATACAAGCATAAATGTATGTTAGTTTAAAATATATATACAAGAAAAAGGAGAAAATGAACTAAGAAAACTGATGTTAAAAGTTTTAAAAATTTAAAAGGTTCATATTGTTAATAAAACGGCCCAGATGCATCGTTGGTATAATATATAATCGTGTGTCGTTAAAAAAATTTGTACTATTATTTTACTCATTATTTTTGTTTTAATTCCCTTACCTTTAACTTATGTTTCGTTGTCAATAGCTATAAAGAATGCGATTAACATTAATTCATTCTACCATTGCATAAACTTATCCAAATACGTTGTTATTTTTAAAAAAAGTTACCGGCTTGTGCAGCACAGAAAATTATACATTTAATAAATGTTTTATATCGTTTAATTTTTACATTTACGATCAGAAAACGTGACATTTGAATAAGTTTTATCAAAAATTGTGTTTGCCATCAGCATGTTTGGTGGTAAATTTAACAGTTGCTACATACAAACGGGAGATATCTATTTAAAATAGTGCTTTGAACACAAAAAAATATTATCCATAAACAAAATATCTTAGATAGGCAAAAAATATTTACTTCAAGACATGAATAAATGTTTTGAAGTAAAAAAGAACTTTTTAAAGGAAAAAAAGAGTTGGAAGAGAATGAAATAAACTGAAATAAAACTCGGTGTTCTGCGTTTAGTATGTTTTAAAAAAATTTCTTTTAGAACCTTTTTATGCGTTTAAAGAAAGATAAAGAAATATAATATCATCATTTACGGCATGAAAGTTTGATGGTGTAATTTAAACTTCAATCCTTTTTATTATTGTTCACAGTTGAGCGCGTTCTGATTTTTCGCTTAGATGGCATAAGCTCGTTATATTTAATATGTTAAAATGATTCAAGAGATGAGATAAAGGTTATTACATTTTGTTTTGCTTTAAGATTTTTTCACGATACAATTTTTAAGATTGCTTTTGATTTTAAGCTATTAGTGTCAGTTGGAGTAATTATAAACATGGGGTAAATGTAAACAAGCCTCATAACTACACTTGTGGTGGTTTTGAAAACTTAACTGCTCGTGAGTGATCAACTGGCAACATAGGAAATACATTGGAGATACAATCGTAAGTTTCGAAACAACTGTGGAGGCGTCACCATTGTTTGAAAATGACACCGTGAAAAAGGTTGTTTAACAAAATTTAGGGAGCTTACATTTTCCTCTCCAGCTCATCTACAAAAGCGATGTAAGCGGTTTCAACCATTTTTATTTGTCGTTTTTCCCATTTTTTTTATTTTAAAGAAGTAATTTTATTAGTGATAAGAAAAGAGAATAGAATAATGTAGGAAATATTAATGGCTGAACCTATTCACTAGAACTTTCGGACTAATAGGATCATATTAAATTTTAAAAATATACAAACTTATCAGTGTTTTGTAAAAAGATTTGTAAAAAATTATTTTAATACTAGAAGCCAAGACTAAAAGAATGAAAAAATAAAATTGCAAAAATACGTTTTTATAAAACTCTACAGCTGCAAAAAGTCGAAACCTGATCCTATAAACCTATTCTTTTAGAATTATTTTTATAAACTTTAAAATTGTATGGATATTTTAAAGACAACCTGTATTTCAAAGTAAAGTAATCAAGAAAGCATAATGACATTCAAAAAAGGAAAACACATTGAACGCATTAGTGATGTTAACTTCAAAAAACTATGTAATAACAATTTCCGAAACAGCCATGTTAAATGATAAATTAATTTCCGGACATGGAATATTAGGGAATTGTTGTGTTTTTGTTATAAATACATTTTAATCTAAACATATCACTATATTTTAATCTAAATTATTCAACAACATGAAACTATTTCTCAAAGAAGTAAGATTAAACGGGAAATTGCAGCGAATGTAATATTATTAGCAAAGAGATAAAAAGTTTAAAAGTTGAAAATAAGTTCCTCCCTTGTATCGATCCAATACCTTTTGTACTAAATATTTTTCTATAGGAAAACAAACCAGCATTTCACACAGAAGATAGAAAAGTGTTAAATATAATATATAAAATAAAACAAATAGAGAAATCACTAAATAAAAATTATGTAAACAGCGCAAAAAACACTTCATGCTCAATGCATTCAGCAAGGCTTAGAAAAACAGAACCATTTTGAAAAAATTACAATCTGTTTCAATGAGTTTTCAAAAAAAATATCGAAACTGATTATGTGTCAAACCGATAGTATCGAAAATTCAAATGCTTTTTATGGAATCATATAAAATAAATGTTGTGGGTTTTTACTTGAAATATACATAATAGCGGGATTTTTTATTTCGTTAAATTGCTTATCGCAATTAGAAATAAATTCGGTTTGCAATTAAACGAAGAAAAAGAAAGGAAAAGCCTTCACGCATTTAGTAATGGTAAAAATAAATAAATGAATAAACCTAGACCAACTTTGTTAGCAAAAAAAAAGAAAAAAAAAAACAAGTGATCGTAGCCAACAGCAAGACACCCCGTGTCGCATAACGTAAGCGTTTAATTTATGTAGAGAGAAAAAAAAACTTGTACTAAAAATGAAAACACTATTATTTTTGAAAATAAATAATAATGGGTATAAGAAAACCTAATAAGTAATTATTCTAAATAGACTTCCCAGTTTTCTTATTTCACAGTAAAAAAATGTAGTTCCTAAGAAAAGCATTTGAGGCTCCTAGAGCCAAAGGAGTGTAAGTGAAAAAATTGAGAATGTGGTGATAACTAGTGCAAATGATTGAGAAAGAACTATCCTTTATTGTTGCAAAAGATGTTAGTGATAGCTCTAATATTTCCTGCTTCCCAATGTGATTTACAAGAATATTAAAATTAAAGCATATACATAAGGCCTAAACGTTGAACATGTTTTACTCAGAATCCATTTTTTTAATAATTTGCATTCCATTGCAACTCATTGTCTTATTTTTAAAATAAGTTCGTTTGAAATTGTAGCGCAAAAGCTTTGGAAATCTAAGTGTTATTTCTACGCATAAGTATACAACAATATTGTATCTTTCCTCTCATGCACTCTCTCTCTCTCTCTTTGCTAATTGATTTTTAAAATTAGCATGTTATTTATCATGTTTAAAAATGAATTAATTTATTTCATTCAATTTGTAAATAGTGATATTTCAAATCCAAATACTTATGAAATGAAAGACAGTTTGACTTATTTAATTAAGTGCAAAACATAATCAAAAAAATTTTTTACATGTTATCCCTTGATAATTTATATTTCACTCCTTCCCACAAAATATTTGCAGTCGTGATTGGCATTTAATTACCCAACACGGAGCAGGAAGCCTGAGCCAGTGAATCAGTTGACGGTTTCGCCTCTACCTTTAATTTATTGGCCCTTGTTTTCCACCACATATTCGAAATTCGTCCAAAATTAACCCATACGTTTTCCGTTGAGAACCTTTAAGTATAAAGTTTCTAACTTCTATTTTCAACAAAGTTTTCCTAAATTTGTGATTAATTATGTTTATGTTTTTATCGTGTTTATTTTCTGATAAAGTGAGTGATTCGAAGACCAGCAACAACTATTTTACTCAAGAGAACGATTTGTTAAGATTACATTTTTAAAATTCATTTTCATTGTATTGTAATATGAACATAGACAGTTGCTACATCCTTTTTGAGTTTCGGATTTGTCGCTGTGTTTAATTTGTGTTTTAGTAAACGAAATGCTTACTTAAAGTAGTAGTAGTTTTTAAACAAAAGCAAAGGGCCGTGGTTGCCTAGTAGTAAGGGTGTTGGACTTCCAACCGGAAGATTTTGTGTTTGATAACCGTTCCGATGAAGAAACACCATGTACACTTGGGGATACGTGCATGTAAAATCCGTGGTGCCTGAAGTCCCGAGGCAGTTCGAGGGTACCCGGAGGGTGGCGAATTTCCCTCCCCTTCACTCTTAGGTCCAAAAAGAAAGGTGGCGTATTTGTGGTGGGGCCGTGTGGTGTCATCCAAATACATAATGAGCCAAGCCGTACTTCCACCGTTGTGGTGCGCATCTACAAATGGAAGGCGCTCCTTACTGCCTTAATTCCTGGTTGCTCTGCGAAGGGGAGCTTGGCTATCCAAGAGGTATTTAAAACAACTACAACAAACAAAAGGAATATAAAAAGATACGCATTTTTTGGCACAATTATTACTAGTGTACATGCCAGAATAATCATAAAACTGTTTCAAATCCCACGCAAACATTTAATCTTCTGACTACAAACAATATATCAAAGCATTGTTAAGCATGTTCTAATAAGAACTTTCATATAAAAAAAATCGTCTTAATTACGGAAATCAAATAAATACAAAAAAAAAAAAAAAATACACATAATAAAATAAGTACAAGGCAGCTTAAAAATAAATATAAGACAGCTCCACCAAACGACTTTTCTTTAATAGATACAATTTTTGCAAAAGAGTTTTTTGTATTTTAAAATGAAAATAAATAAACTTGAATTCAGAAAACCGTTTTTTTTTTTTTTTTTAATCTTTTCTTTCTATTCACCAAATGTCGGAATAGAATCCCCCTTTTAAATATAAACCTATTTCTAAAATTTCTTTTTCTAAAACTTCAAATTTATCACATCAAAGAAAAATGATAACATTTGCCTTCGGTTATAGAGCTGTTTGAAATCGAAGCATCAACTCTGGTTATAAAAAATATTTTTAAAAAATAGGGTTTTTTTTATTATTATTATTCAGAGCAAGTGCACTGAAACTTATTTTAAAGGAAAATGGTTTCTTTAACACACGCTTGTGAAGGTAACTTGTAGAATACAAATTGGGATCATATTCTTTAAAATCTACTGACTCATCCCTTGAATTTGATATCAGAAAAAGATTTTCTCTTCTGAAATTTAAAGCGCAGATGCATCTGCGAATACTGTTTTGAAAAAAAAAATATTTCTCTTGATAAATGTCTTAAATTATATGAACTATGCAGTTTGTTAAATATTCAATGCAGATAGTTTTCAAGAGCCCGAAACACGAACAGAATTACTTTCAATGAATATGTTTTGGAAGATAAATGATATAACTGCCTATAAGTCACGGATAGCACATACTATTGGAGATGTTTACGTGTTTCGATGGTAAATTAATAAAAACAAGTGAGAGTATATTATATTTGTTACATAATAAAATAGTTTATCAAAAATTATGAATAATAGCTTAAATTATCAGAAGAAGTGTGACAAAGTTTAAATTGGAAAACCTAAAAACGCGGCAGTTTACTAAATAGATGGTATTTCTATCTTACTAATACTGCAAACCTGCAATAACTTAGAACATCTCTCAAGAATTCTTGAAGATTAAAAGAAAATCTATTTAGAACTGCATGTGCGCTGTTTAAAGTAATGTGCTCATAATATAATGGTAACTACTTTGTAAAATAGGTCTGTTTATACACGCTTTTCCAGTATTATCTTAATTTTTAATAGCTGAAAAATTCTAGAGGTATCCCATCGAATTAATCGGCTCATTGATATCAACTTTCTTCAAACTAGAGTTCATCCAACAGTCGACATTCGACCGTAACAATTAAATTTAGCATTTAGAACAGTATGCTATTTATATAATTATGTAAGTATTATTCATCAAATTTGATGATTATAACGTCGAATTTATTTTGATCATCCTCACTTAAAGCAAACGTGTGGTAAATCATTGTCGCCGCAGTGCCAATGGAGGCAATTCATACAGCGTCAAGGTCACGTGATAGTGATGTAAACAAAGGAAGCTGTAGTCTCGCTTTACTTCGAGTTCGAATAATCTAATTAAAACTAGGCCTAAATAAAATTCTACGTTATTAAAAACTAGGACTAAATAAAGTTCTACGTTATATAAAATTAACAATAAATAAAACACTATAACTATTGTAATAATTAATAAATTTCTTTTATAATGCATAAATTAAAGGTAAATTACTTGGTTTATAATCAGAAAAGCTGTGAAAATAGTCTAATTTTAAGATAGCTAATTTTGCTTCGTGAATTCCACGTAGAACTCAATTAAAAATTTGGTAAACAAATCAGCGATCACCGTTATCAGGTGACGCGAGGAGTTGCCTCAAATTGCGCTCCTAAATGTAGTTTCTTGTTCTTCTGTCGATTCCGTACTAAGTTGAGTGGCAGTTTAATAATACTTAAATGCTGAATAAAATTAAAACCTATTCTTATTTTTCATTTCATTGTTTCAGAGACACCTGCACTCAAATTCTTATCATGATGGCTTTTAATATTACTGCGTAATGGCAACAAAATCTTTTTTAACAGTGAGTTTTACATTTACTACCTGATTATTTACTCAACCAGGCCATGTTGCCATCTGCTTTGCAAAACAATATAACAGTACAATTTTAAATGATATTTGCCTGACGAAAGAGAAGGGGAAGTAATTAACCAATAATAAACTGTTTCCAAAAAATCTTGAAAGTTGATGACATTGAGCCGATTAATTCGATGGGATACCTCTAGAATTTTTCAGCTATTAAAAATTAAGATGTTACTTGAAAAGCGTGTACAAACAGGCCTATTTTACAAAGTATTTAACATTATATTATGGGCACATTATTTTAAACAGCGCACATACAGTTCTGCAAATAGATTTTCTTTTGATCTTCAAGAATTCTTGAGAGATGTTTTAAGTTATTGCAGGCACGCTAAAACTCGTCAATAGAAACTAAACAAAATAAAACTAAGAAAATCTGTTGAAAAACAGGAAAAACGGTACTTAACTTGTCTTTGTATCTATATAGATATGCAGCTCATTTTTTTTTTCGTTTCTAACAGTTTTCTTAGCGCTCTACAGTATTCGAGGGGATAAAATATGCCCTGCAAATAATAATAAATAAATAACTTGCGAAAATATTTATGCATTATTATTACTTACGTATGCAAAATTCCGAAGCGCATTTTCATAGGGGAATTCATACTTAAGAAATAGTGTAATTCCACCCCCCACCATTTTTCCCTTCTTCTTTTCATAGAAAGCAGTATGGGTACAATTTCGTTGGAATAAATATGAACGACATTAGAATAAAAAGGCGGGATAAAAGAAGTGATATCATAAATTTAGCTTTGCTTTCTTGAAAACAAATACTGTAAATTGAAATCCGTGAAATGCATTTAAATGATTTAGGTAATTTTCGCAACGTAATGCTGCGTAGAAATGAAAATGGGCAAATGACTGCATAAATAAAGCAAACAGAAATGAAATTTATACGTTTTAGTATCATGGGTATTTGATCAGAAGTGGCGCCTAAAAAAATGCAATTGTAAATAACGCAGTGAATGATTACCTCTAAAGCATTCTTGTGCATTGAAGAGAGGAATAAACGGTTGCTATAGAAACTAGTCCTGTGACGTCAAACAGCAATCTACCGGAATTACAGTCAGTGAAAGTACGGCCTCGGAAATTCAGGAGCTTTCCTTTTGTTGTTGCATTTTTTCCTCGCTGTCTTTCTATTTAGTGACGGGATAGGATTTGAAGAAATACCTAATGAAATCTGGTCGGCTTTAAGGTTGTGGAAGTTTATAAATTAAATAAAATTTTTGTGACATAAGAAGAAAATGCGCCTGGCTTCCGCAATATTTTATGCGTTTTCGCCATCCTGCAAGCGAGGCTTTAAGAATTCGGCGTAATTGGAAGATATAAATAAAGATAAATGTACTAATAAAATGCTTCATTCCATACAAATGTTTTTTCTTTTTTCTTTTTCTTTTCTTTTTTTTTTTTTTTGAGCTATGATATTTTTGGATGCAGTGACAAATATGTTCTGGAAATTAAAAGCATATATTTATTTATTATTATGATATTTAATTTTCACGATTGCATAAATCTCTTAAATGTACACCAATACTCAAAATGAAAAAAAAATCAAATAAATAAAATGAACAAAAGCTTATTCAGGGATTTCTGGTTTTGATCGCCGTGCAACATTTCCCAACAGGGATTTATTTCCCCATGGGGTTGATGCAAATAGAAGACCGTGGCATGCACAGCTTGCTTGGAAAGTTAAGAAGTTCTGGAGGAATGTTCCTCAATCTATGGCCCACGGGCAGCGTGTGGTCAGCTGAGTTATTTTTGAGTCCGCTAAGATCGTTTAATGAGAAAATTTTTACAATCAAATAATGCGGTAACTTTATGTAAAATACACACAAAAATGTAACTTAAATTAATATATAATATGTATTGTCTTCGTAAAGGATTGGAAATACGATATACTTTAGTGTTTATAATCACCCCACAGAGCAGAGTGTATGGAACGCATAAAACCTGAGGCATATAAAAAACTAACATTTCTCATGAAAAATAACAGAGTTTAAACTTCATAACTAAATTTTTAGCTACATTCCATATGACACATACACCGTTTACTTAGCGTTTGTAGATATGCTGGAGAGGAAAATGTAAAGTCACTACATTTTGTTTAACAACTTTTTCTCCGCGTTAATTTCAAACAATGGTGACTACTTCACTTATTTGGAAACATAAACATACTCATTCTATGTCTTCCCTATGTTGCCAAACCATAACTCACCAGCAGTCTTCAAAACCACCACAAGTGTAATTATGAAGTTTGTTTGCATTTACTCCAACTGACACTACGTGAGGAAAAATTAATAACAACGTTTCGATTGGAGAAAATGTGGTTGCTTAGAAAAATATCGAGTTCATTACGGCAAAATATCGAGTTCATTACGGCAAAATATTTTTTTTTGTTTTAAATTAGATTTACATTTTGCCATCCTTTTCATCAAGTACCTTGAACAGCCACGTTTTCGAGTTGCACTGCTCAGACTTCTAAATACTTGCTCCGACTCCACTCCGTTCTCAAATTAATTTTAATAGACCATAATTATTTATCTCTTCTTTTTTAGTTAATAAAAATGAAGAAGTTTTTAAAAATTGAAGCATTGGAGTACAACATTTTTTCTTTTTGCTCCTGCTCCACTCCAGTTTCGAGAAAAATTTCGTTTCTCTACTGCTCCATGCTTCACTCCAGATACCTGACTTTGATCACAAATACAATGTTTTACTAAATATCCTTGTTTAAAAATCTTTGACATGTGGAAAATACTTGGCAAAGTACACCATTTCAACATTTTGACAACATTTGTTTAAAGCGAAAAAAAAAGCAGCTTCTGCGCATTAGGAAAAGAAGGAATTACTTTATACACTTCAATTTTTTATGTGAACTTCTTGGGACACCAATGGTATTTCCTGTTCTACCCATCATCGGAAATAGTAAAGTTTTTTTTTTTTTACAATTTTTGTTAAATTAAGCATTTTACCGAAATTTTGACGCATTTGAGGTAAATCAAGAAATTGCCCTTATATACTACAAAATTTTTGTGTGCACTTTGTGCCACCAATAACATCTTTTCCGCACTATCCATTACCAAATTAAAAAGTTTTCTTTCGGTCCGGCTAGTTTATACTAATACCCTTGAATGGCTAAAGAAAGAAAACATAAAAGGATTTCTCTGTGTGTTGTTATCCTAAATCCTACGTACTTCTCAGATAAGCTTTCTAAATCGGTAGTTTTAATTCTGATCGAACTGTTTAAACAAATGAGCCCAGTTGAACTAACAACTGATAAGAACTATGCATTCCAAACGCTTTTTCAGCTTTTTTTTTTTTTTTTTCATTAGATTTATGTTCTTTTTCCAATTTATTATTATTAATTTTAAGTAAACATATCGTACGCATGCCAAGTATATGCAACACTCGTCATGCGTAACTGGAATTTGCAAGGACAGTGTAAGTACTGTCCTCGTTGTGTTTAGGGACACATAGAAAATTTTACTTATGTGTTCGATCATTTCTGAAAATAAAAAAAAAAAACAAGTTAGCTGTGGATCAGCAAAATCAGCACACTTAGTTTACCAACTATCAGTGGCCGCTGCTTCAGTATTGAATAGTTTTATTTCTTTTTATTACTTATTTGTTTGCCTATATTATTATTTTCTCATTGAGTTGGGATTTCTGATATGAACTTGTGTTGATGGCAAGGGCAGAGTAGGGGCGACACAAGAAATTAAATCAAATAATTCAAAAGCATTCAAAATTCTCAAACTCATTGCAATTTTACGAGTAATACCGAAAGCACATGCTTCAAAAGTAACAGTTGTTAAACGAATCGTATTAATACAGTCAGTGTAAATACGGAAAAAAGGATATGCAATAAGTGGTTGAGTCTATCAATTTAAGGATAGCATTGGCTGGTGACTGAGATTTTTGATATTGACGTGTCAATAAAAATATTTTTAAAAGCAAAGATTTTATAAATTTTTGGCGCAAAATAATATTTTTATCAACGCAATGTTTTGTCTTTGTGTAAAAACGCAGCTCAACATTTTACCACATAAGAAGTATTCCTTGGTTTTGCTTCACACATTAGATTGAGTAACAGCATACAACCTAGCAGAAAGAATGTGATAAGTATAAAACTTATTAATCCCAGAGGCCCCATACTACGTGTATATTTTCGTTATTTTAGACTTGCAAATTTTATGACGCTTCAACCTCAAACCACAGATGCACTCATGAATAAATTCTGTTGATGTAAAGTTTTCTCTAAAGTTTAATGTTATGCCATTTTTTAAAAACATTTTCTTTATTTTAGTTTTTTTAACGCAGTTTCACGGGAATCTGACCGATTTTTGAATACTATATATTGGACCGATTTTTAAATATCCGTTATCCAACGATTTTAAAGTATCCAGAATTAAACCAATTTTTGAATAATTAGTATCCGACCGATTTTCAAATATCTGAAAATCGATTGAATTTTAAATTTCTGGTATCCGTCCGATTTTTAAATATCCAGAATTCACCCGACTTTTAAACATCCGAAATTCTGCCGATTTATGAATATCTGACTTATTTTTTAATATCACATACCCAGTTGATTTTTTAGAACCGGTGTTCCGCCAATTTTCAAACATCTGGATATTGAAAAATCAGTCGCATACCGGATATGAAAAAATCAATCGGATTCAGGATATTTTTTAATTGGTAGGAAAACGGATGTTTAAAATCGGTCATATATCAAATATTCAGAAATCGTTCGGATAACGATTTGCCGGGTTCCGGATATTTTAAAATCAGTCAGGTACCAGTGATTCAAAAATCGGTCATGTTCCGGATATTTAAAAACCAGTTAGATACCGATCATTCAAAAATCAGTCGGATTCCAGATGTTAAAATTCAATGGAACCGTTTATTCAAAAATTGGTCGGATACCAGATATTTAACAATTTGTCGCATTTTGTGTTTTTAAAAATTGGTCTAGCACCAGATATTTGATAATGTATGGATTTATCATAAAAAGATACTAATATATTGCCGGATATTGATTATATTGTGTCTAAGGCTTATAAAGTACTTGGTTTCCTTAAGCGGAATACCAAAGACATTTTTCAATGAACAGGTTCTTAAAGTTTTATTTTTTACCACTGCGCGCTCTAACCTTGAATACTGTAGTATTGTTTGGAGTCCTTATTATTTTTATAAAATTAGAATTTTTGAACAGATTCAATCTAAATTTATACGCTAGTATAAGTATTGTTTGGGATCCTTATTATTTTTATAAAATTATAATTTTTTAACAGATTCAATCTAAATTTATACGCTTATTATATTACAAAACTAATAATCTTGATTCTCTGAGTTGATCTTCTTCTTATTTATGCAGCTTGTATGGTATTCCTAGTTTGAAGTTCCGACGTGAACTTTTTGCTTTATGTTTTTTATATATAACCCATTACCTCTCGTTCCCGTCAAAATCACGAACTGTAATGTTCCAAAGTAGCGTACCAAAACATTTTAAAAAATCCTCTCCTTAATCCCAAAAACTCATTTACTTATTGTATTACATACTAAATGATAGTATCAAATATTTATAGTATAATTAGAGAATAAACATTTTTAAATGTTTTTCTAAATAGAAATTGGCGCTTTGTTTTTGTTTTCGTGAAATTTATGTGACCGTTAACGGGATAAAGTACTTGACACCCTCATTGATCGCAACGATATTTTGGGTTGCATACAGATGAAGGTATGGAATATATTACTCAGAAAGAATCATTTATTTAATTGTGTCTCTACCAAATATAATTTTAAAGAAAAAATTTTCTCCCTATAAATTTTACATTATTTTGGACAAGTTATCCAATAATCTTGATATTTTTAACACGTCTTTCGTTGACTTAAGAATTAAATTTATCGAGCTTTTAAATTATTAGTTTTTATATTGCTGCTTTTCTGTGTCAGTTGTTTAAAGTCAGTTTGTTTGTTTCGTTTATACTTGCAACTCTGTAAATAGCTTTTTCTATAGTGTGCATTTTGAAGTAAAAATCAAATATTTAAAAATCGGTCAGATTTCGAATACATGAGGAATTCTATGTGGGTGAACAGTGCCGTTCGTCCCTGTCCGTCAGTGCGCCCATGTTCCTTCACTAGAAACAGCAACATAAAGCATCATTAGTAGTGAAAGAACATGGTTTTATTCACTGGTTTTCCTCTATTTCTCTGACCAGGGACGAAGAAACCCCTTACTTCAAAATCTACACATGCTACAATGATTGAAATAATTCAAATCATTTCCTACAAATGTACATTTCATTTTCCTTCCATAGAATTAGAAAATAATATTAATAAAATCAGGTTGTTGTTGTTGTCGTGTCCTCGCGCTTGGCGAGGAAGAATGGGTACGCTCCTGAGTTTAACGGGGCCCTTATAGGCAGGAATCCGACTTCCGCCCCTTTGTAAAGTCTCTTAATTTTTTGAACCAGCTCCCAGATGAGAGACCGTCACCTGGGATTGGCACTCCCAGAGGTATCGTTTCACTTGGAGGACATTGGAGCCACGACCTATTTAACGTGCACCAGCTCCCTTTAGCGTACACGTCCCTACAAAAACCAGCCTCAAAAGGTTGTCACTCTCCCAAACACTGGCCTAAGTCTATGTTGCTTAATTTTTAGTGTTCTGCGGGAACCGAGCTTCTACCGACTCCACTGCGGGACAATAAAATTAAGTATTAGTAATAAAAGTAATTATATCCTCCGAAATGACCTTATTATTTTAGAAGAGAAACTGAGAGTTTCACAGATACTACAACCATTTCATGCTTTTTTCAGGAGAAATTCACGTAATAAAAATAATCATTCAGGTGTCAGATAGTTTGAAATTGAACGGAAGAAAGCTCCTGCGATAATTTTTTTCTAAAAGAAATCTTTTGAAGCCTCTTTCTTTTTTTCATAAAAAAGCGCAAAGTGTTCGTTCACTGCGTGGTGTTCTTTTAATGGTCGGATTACCCTAGCAAGATAAAAATTTAGTAAAGAATAAGTGTAATTAAAACACATGGAATGTTTACATTAATACATACCTAGCACCTCATTTCTTCCGATACCAAAAAAAAATATTTCCATAGAAAAACTGATGCATGATTAGTTATGATTTCAATCTAACAAAAGTTATCCTTCATCTAGACAGAAGTCTTACGCAACAGTTGATATAATTTATTGAAAACAAAATTTATAATAAAGAGCAATTGTATTCAGATTGTTTTTACATTATTACTTAAATTATAAATGCATAGTAAATTTTACTTTTAATTAAAAAAAATAATATTAAAGTACTTTAAAGATTTCCTGATATGTATAAATGTATGTAGATGAAATATATATGTTAATTATATCTTAACAAGGCCACACACAGGCATAAGTATTATAAATGAATAAATAAATTGTGCAAGAGAAAGTGCTTACTTCTCTCATATAAAAAGTATTTTGGTTGTATAATTCATTTATACCTTGGTTGACAAAAACAAAAATATTTTCTCAAAGAAAAATTCTCATTTGTTTAAAGAGGGAAACTTTAAAATGTTCAGCATTTAGAAATAATATGTACAAAATAACTTAAGCATACATTATTTTATCCACAGCCATTTATCTTAGACTTTTAAAAATATCTCATGAGAAATAACCTGCACACAGAAACTTTATTTATATAATCTTTCATTCTCTTCTCTATCGCGTTCATTGCATAGTAATAATCCTGTCTGATTCATCTGGGGACTGTCATATGGTACGGTGAACGTAGCGAGATAAGTATGAAGAAAGTACAGATTGAGTCCTGAAATTCGTGAAAAGAAAAATAGAACTTTCTTCATGGTTGACGTATATGAATAACAGAAAAGAGTTATTTGTTTAGTTCATATTAATTGGCTAGCTGACATGCTCTTCGTTGCGCGGGATACCTCGAACATTACATCATTCCCTGGGGGAGAAAGGAAGGGAAGTAACGAGGCACATGTCCAACATTCTGAAGTAAATAAATAAGAAATGCAGTTACAAATTCGAAGATGAACAACCCGTGCTTAAAAATATGCTTTAGATAAGTAAAACTTCTTAAAAATCCACATTATATATTCTCATTAGGCAAAACTCATTATTGTAGAGATAACATTTCTTTAAAATTCTCAACATTTCATGAAAATACGTAATATGATAGGTTAAGTTCAGAGGTGAGCCTTGTTTTTAAACTTGAAAACTGCTTAAAACGAATATGACACGCATTCTAATTATTATACCACTTTCGGAAAAAAAATCTTTTTGTGCAGTTTTTTACGCGCATTAATACACTGCAAAAATTGAAAAGGTCTGACATTTCTTCGGTGAGATATTCAAAAATTTGTAATTTTTCTTGAAAAAGAATACATTCGAATTTTGAGGAAAACTCTTCGAGGACCTGACCCGGAGGTACCTGTAGCCAAAATTTCATGCTATCCTTTTTCATCTCGCCAGGAGGCGACCGAATCACACACACGCACACAAATGAGGGAAAAAAACCGTGAAAAAACAAATAAAAAAAAAATAATAATAATAAGGAAAACACTTGCCATGTGAAAAGAAAATTAAAATAGTCCCATAGAAAAAACAATATAGGGGAGAGCGGGGCTATACCATACACATAAGGGAGATTCGACGATACATAGCAAATTACAAAGTAAAGGTTTTATGAACAAAAGCAATATATAATTTGATTATTCGGCTACTGATCATTCATAAACATTTTGGAACTATTCCACTTTTTACATATAAAAATTGGTGATAAAAAAAAAGTTACTTTGTACGAAATAGCCCCGGCGGTTGGGGTTATACCGTACAGTAGAAGGGGCTATACTTTACAGTTTTAAAATCATCTATTTAAGTAAGTAATGATTGTAATGCAATAGATTACTGTAAAAAAACGTTTTATCTCTACTAATAATAAAGCAGCAAGTATGTGTGTGTGTGTGTCTGTGTATCTGTGTGTCTGTCTGTGTCCGGCGTAGGGCCCAGACCGTCCAGCGGATTTTCATGAAATTTGGCACGAAATTAGTTTGAAACATGGGGGTGTGCACCTCGGAGAATTTTTTCTGAAATTCGAATTTGTTCTTCTTTTTTTCTAATTTATAGCAGAAAGTTTCATAAAATAGTCATTTTCTATGGGAAGGAATTATCGTATCGCTTCAAGCTTGATACCGTTGAAAAGCGCGTAAAAAACTAACCCGAAGGAGTTTCGCTCTGCGTGCGAAAATTCGAAGCCTCTAAATTACCTAGAAAAGAAGTTATACGCATTTTTCTCTGCAGTTCAAAATTATTTTTTCACGGTAATTAACTTTAATTTTAATTGTTACCATGCCGACTGACTATTAATCCATTTTAGCCTACTTTCCCGTAAAAGTAAAAAAATATATATTAAAGCATGAAAGAAGGCTTAATGTACCGAAAAATATCGTTAAATATGAAGAGAAGTCAAAAATAAGTGAAGTAATTAAATAAAGATTGAAAAATAAAAAATTTGAAAGTAGGGTTTTGAGATGGGGAAAAAGTGTGTCGGTCGGTCTGTCGGTCTCTCTGTCTGTCTGTCTGCCTGTCGGTCTGTCTCCCCCCCCCCCCTAATAACTTTTGAACGAATAGTCTGATTCGAAAAATTATTTTTGCATTCGAAAGATCTCGGCAAGGACATCTCATTTCTATACTTCACTTTTTGATTTGAACAATATTTCGTTCAATTTTGAACAGTTCAAAAAATTTTAACATTAGCGTCGATGGGCAAAAGTGAAGCAAATTATGTAAACTCTGGGCATAAAAGTCGAGTTCTTATGAACAAGATTACTAAAAAGTTCTCGAAGGAAAATATTTTTTGAGTTGAACAATTTTTGTACATTTTTGAACAGTTCAAAAATATTAACGGTACTTTTTCCTTTATCCCGGCGCAGGCGATAAAGTCGCCAATAATGATGCAACGAACGCCAAACGGAATACCTCCGCTGGTAACCTTTTGCGTGTTTTGCTGCCTTGGCGAGATTTGCGCCGGTATAAAGGAATTCATTTTGAAACAGTTTAAAAAAAAAAGAGATTAACATTAGCGGCTACGGGGAAATTTCAATCCTTTATAAATCATGATCTAACAGACCGATTTGCTTGGAACAAAATTTATCGGAAAGATGTTTGGCCGCAGAACATGTACAAATACGAAGTTCAACCAGAACAGAACGAGCCTTTTTTCTTATGAAATTTTTTGATCGGGATTTTTAACGATATTTTCGAATGAATGAATGATTAAGTGAATGAGTGATGGAATAAACGAATAAATGAGTGAATAAATCAGTGAATAAATAATAAAATAGATAAATGAATGTATGAATTAAAAAATAAATAAATGAGTGAATAAATACATAAATGAGAAAAATGAATGAATAAATAAACGAATGACTGAATAAATGAAAGAATGAGTGAGTGAATGAATATGTATTAACCGTGTAAAAAGGAATATTTGAAGTAATAAGGAACTAAAGTTAAATGAGGAAGAGAGAGAGAGAGTTAGCTAGATTATAAATTTCAAGTTGGTGAATACGGGAAAGTAGGCTCGTATAGTTCTAGGCGGAACTTCTTGTTTCTTTTAACGAATTAAAATTTATTGCTTGCGGTTTTTAGCATTTTAAGGAGCAGCCGATTTTTAATTAATATATTTCTTTTTCTTTTTTTTGGATTTTGATTATTATTTTTTTTAAAGCGAATTGAAATTTATTTCCTGCGGCTCACAGGCGGTTGATAGTTTTATTTTGATTTCCTTATTTTGACATGTATTTTACGGGACGATTTTCCATACTGCACAGGGGTTTTTAAAAGAAATGTTATTCTTTACCGATTTTTGTTATTCCAGCTTATTATTACTATTTATACTTTAATTTTTTTTTTCGCCTGTGAATTAGCACATATATTATTTTCCTATTTGAGCTCGGATGAAAGGCTTATTCCGCTTTCAAAGCTTTGCTTGCTGCTGTTTGTTTCTGCAAGTTGCAAACTTTCGTCTTTCTGTTTTAAGCCGGGTCCAGACGCTACGTTTTGCACAACTGTTTGTCTCCGCAGTTCAACACGTTGCAGATAAAACGTTGTGTATAGATTGGAAAAGTGCGCAGTTTTGAGTCCGGTGCGAAGACTGTACAGCTGCAGCGATAACTGAGCTAGGAAGGATAGATGTCTTTGAACTGTGCAGACAAATCGGCCCATGTAGACGGTAGCACCCTTTTCGGATTCCTTTCGTTTCTCAGTTTCAATTCGTGATTATGAGAGTTTAGTGGGAAAATTCATTAAATTGATGCAACCGCAAACAGAGGAACAGTTGTAAATAAGATCTGGGGCTGGAGACGAAATCTACAAGCCATCTCTCTGGTATTTTGATTTGTTTCATTTCCAAAATGATCAGGAGACACCAAGGCAGTCTAGGAATACCATGGATGAAAATGAAGAGATTGCTGTTATCGAACCACCAAAACAGGCAACAAAAAATATTTATTTCATGTAATCATTTGACCACTTTGAACGCCGGGTACTTCTGAGACGTTCCAGTCTTTTTTTTTAACATGACACCATGCCAAAATTGACCAGAATAGTACCTCCTTCATAACGATATCGCGCAAAATTGAGTGAAATATACAGATATTTCTGCACCATGTAGACGCATAAAGAACTGCAACGTTATCATTCAGTATTAAGACTGCGTAGACAAAAGGTTGTTCAAAATGTAGCGTCTGGACCCGGCTTTAATGTCAATAAATAATAGATAAAAATTAATTATACTAAAAATTTATTCATTAAAACTATTATAATTTATTATAATCGTCCCTTTTGTGTGGAGACTTGAACTAAACAAACAAAATGCGTTTTCTTTCAAATATCAAATTTTTCCTTTTTCATTGTGCGTGTTTTGGAAAAAAAAAATCTTAAATGTGTAGGATCTCTGGCTGATTGCCGTGGGCAGCTCATTTTTAATTATGTGGAATGCTATACATTTTAATAAATTAACAGAATTTACACTTAAAAAAGTTATTACTATATACACAATGGCAAACCGACTTATCTTTTCATTTTTTTAACACGGGCGTAGCCGTGCGGGTACCGCTAGTTACTTATAAAGGTCGTAACTAAGAGACTGTGTATTACAATTGTAAAATTTTAGAACAAATTACAATACAAAAAAAAATGAGGTTAACTTTAATAAAAAATTTCTAAGATTTCATTACAAACCGTAAGGTCACACGTTAAGCGTTGTACATAAATCACAAATGTAGTTGTCTGAAGACTCCGTAGCACTGCAAGCTGAATGGATCCACCCTGAACATAAGCAGCACCTGTACCACAGCTCTTTGTCCTTGCCGAAATCACCGCACAAAATGCAAATATCCTTGGAGCCTGAAGCTTCTCTTGTGAACCCTTTATCAAGAAATGACTTCATTAAGTCTACATCATCTAAATAATCGTCTTCGACAATGTCTTTCATATCAGGAAGTTCGTCTTCTGATCATGAATCATCAAATTTGATGTTTTTCCTGCTTTTAGATTTTGCAGATACTGTTGTTTTAGAAATTATTTTCTTGGGTTTAGGATTCGCTTTGGTTTTACTTTTAGCCACTTGTTCACCTGTTTTGAATTTTTCTGCCCTAGCTTTTCAGCTTTTACAGTTAGGGGCTACACCATACACTTCTGTACAATTTAGCCCCAATCTGTACCTCGTGGCAATGTATTAAAATAACCTTAAATTTTATCACTTAGCCAATCATCGCTAACAACCAAAAGAGAGCTTGAGAGAAGTAGTTTATTATGATCTTACAGTTACTAGCATACAAGAAAAGATTCTCCACTTACCTTTTATTTAGTACTGGACGAAAATTATAAGAAAAAGAGTAAAAACAGGTTTTTTTTAACTGAGACACGGATACTCATACGCATAGCGAAACGATATTCTTACTGTAAACTTGCGCGATCTGCCGCTAGACTGCAGCAATTGACGGGATCGTCTAGCTTGTAATCTAGGCCAAAAAATTGGGTGTACGGTTTAGCCTCGCTGTACGGTTTAGCCCCGCTCTCCCCTATTCGCCATGCAGTTTGGAAGAATATTTAATCAAACTTTGTCTATAAGAGAAACAAATGCATCAATCTGTATTTCCATTAGAACATAAATTTTTCTTTAAACGAGCTGCATAAACAAAGCCCAAAATTCGGCTTTCTCTAAATAAATGAATCTCATTCATTTTGAAACTCCATTAAACTTTGTTTTCTGTATAGAGTTTCTGCGTTCAATAACTTTATGTAGCGTTTTAAATTTGTTGTAACCAGTGATCGAGTTTGAATTTCTCATTAATTCTAAAACGTTACGTGACTGGAGTGATTTTTCTCGAGAATAAATATTGCTCACATAATTATGCTATCGCTAAAATTTCATACTCGATTTGTAAAGTAGAATTGAGCTGTAAATTTATGTTAAGATTGTTTAATTACTTAACTTTAGTAAAAATTTGGCTAAAAGTTCATATTTAGATGCATTGAGTACAAAATATAGCTAATGTAGAAATAAAGGACAAATATTAGAAACTAAATAACACAACAATAAATTACATAAAACTATAAATAAACCTATTAATATAAATAAGCTCTAAAGAATGATTGAATGTATAAAGTACAATCAAGTACCATTATATATTCAATAGCGTCACTAAGGGGAGGGCGGAAATTACCGAAAATAACGCCAAGTAAATAAAATAGAATTTTATAGTTTATACAACACAACAACTTTTCTCTTTCTTTGGGGGGGGGGGGTAGAGACACCACAAATGACCGTCCCGGTTAAACGCCACTGATTTATCTATAAAATTACTTAACTAACATACGAGCTTTATTATGGACCACATTCAAAATTCAATATCGTCACAAAACAGCACCAAGAAGCATGTTCAATGGGAGCTCATTCTAAAACAAAGCTCCCGAAAATTCATGAAATCACTGTAAAAAAGCATTTTCAATCGACTGGTTGTAAGGAATCTCAGTTTTACTAATCAAAATCAGAGCCGTCGAGAGGGGTCTCCAGCATGGCTGATTCATTGGTCTTTAGAAGGGTCCCGGTTAGGACATCAAAGTAGTTTAGAGGGTAAATTGTTTCTATGACTAAGATGAAAGAGTAATGGGAAGGAGGTGACAAAACTGACATGGGGCCGCCTCGTCTTTGTTCAAAAAAAAAAAAAAAAATATTAAATACTCAGCGACACATTTATTCCTTCAAATTGATTCACTAAATATGATACTAGATATGAATAAAAATAAATTTTTCCCTCTGAAAGCAATAAATAATTGCACAATATGAATTCGCATTAAAAGAAAGTTGACAATAAAAGAAATGGCTTTAAAATGTACACATATATCCCCGTTCTGTAAGTAGGTTTAAACCCGTTTAGCCGTTTAACGTTTCTGCAAATTTAATTCTTGTTTCCATGGTGAAGCTTTGCTTGAGTTTGCGATACATCTAGTGATTTACGTTTTCATGCTCGTAAATAGTTAAAAAACGGAAAAAAATAACCTTTGTATATGTAAGACGCATGTCAACATTCCTATCCTCCTAGAAAGTTTTTATCAGTAAAAGATATTTCCCTCTTTATATCCACAGCAGATTTCAGCATTTTAACACGAAGGTCGTTAAAACGAATCTTGGCTTACTTCGGTTTTACTTGTCATAACAATTATAATGGGGATAATGATGAAGAGGAAGGTAAGATAGGTTATGAGAAAAATAAAAAAGTGAAAATTCGTTAAAAATTTAGTATGTGTAAAACTAAAATTGGTGATAAAGTGCACATCATTTTATGAACACAAGTGAAGTCATCCCTCATCAGGCTTTTTTTTTTTTTTTACTGTTGCAATATTATGGATTATTTAGATAGTTTTTATTCCGTATCTGTCTGGTAGAGAGGATCGGTATTCATCAGTATTGTCGAAATATTTAGGCTTTTATATCGATAAAAAGCACCTGACAATTTGATTAATTAGACCATAATTTAATGACGAAATACCGCGCTCACTCAATTGTTAGTAAAATACAGAGTAAAAAAATAATTAAATAATTCCCTCGGGTTTTCAAAGTTATCAAATCCAAAAGAACATTAGCAAAAAAAAAACTGTGTAAAAGCATGTCTTTGGTTATTCAAGGCTTTTTTTTTACTTGGGAATATAATATCCTATTAAAACTTTTTGTTTTATTTCGTCTTGTTTTATTTATTTATTTCTTCTTATTATTATAATTGGGGTTTTTTTACATACTAATGATTTAAAAAAAGCAGAAACGTTCGTACTTGATTTTCACTCACGTTGCAAGATCGCAAAAATCTGAAAATGCAAGGTGCCTGAAAAGAAAAAATATTTAATAGTATTTTTTTCCTGCAATTCTTCTTGTGCTTTTTAGGAAAACTCTACTCATTCATTCACATGAGCAAACTGATTTTAAGGCAGATTTTGTAGTAGAAAAATGCATCTTACGGTCTGGTAAATACCATTTTAAAAATCATCCGAGAAATAATGCAAGTTTATATGCAAATACCATGTTAAAGAGCCAATAAGTATAGTTTTCTACATCGTAAGAAATAGTGAAAAAAATCATAGGAAGAAATAAAATATGAGCGCGTATTTGCACACACTGTTAGAAATTTCATCATGAAATTACGGTTAAATAACCGGCAGCTGTATGGCCATCTAATTCACTGTTAAATTTATGGTTTGGAACATTTTTCTATCTTTACGGGACCTAAACCATTTCCAATCAGGTTGGTTAAAAAGCTGTGAATACAAAAGTTTACGGTTTTATAACCATTTAAAAATGGTTTCAAAACAAAATTTTTACCGTTTTAAAACCATTTAGAGGCGTAGAATCTTCGAGGCGTAGAAACCGTAAACAAATCGTGTGGAAATCGAACCCGGGTGTATGGTATACGAACCTTGCACTCTAATCATTCGGAAATCTACACCACACAAAGCTGCGGTTTAATCTTCTTAACTGCCTTAAAACTGAGATTTCAGTTTTTGATTGGATCTAAAGTCATTTTTGATCTAAATTTACTGTATATTGACGAAAATCATTTTATTTGCTGAAAAAATTAAAATACAAACAAGCTTCAGCAGCTCAGATTATGGGTTCGCTCATTCGCAAACAGTTCGGGAATCCAATGTCTCCAAATTTTGATTTACGTGTGTATGTGTTTCTATTTGGCAACCTCTGCTTAAGCTCCTTTTTTTTCTTCTATTTTATATACACATGCAGATTTGAACTAATAAATCTTTATTCATATTTTAACAACAACGTACGACGGGTAAGGTTTCGCAACCAAGATGGACGCCCGATTCATATTGAGCGCTTGAAAATTACGGTTAGTTAAACGTTCTTTAGGATAAACAGAGAATAAACGATTTTTTTCACAATCAGCGGTTTGAGTACCATCTTTGTAATGGTTATTCAACTGCTGTAATTAAATATGGTAAAATAACAATCAAATAAATGGTTATTTTACTAATTTCTTACGCAAATGTTAAACAGTGCATGTATACGTACGTCTAATTTTTACTAAAATGAATGGTTAATGCTTGTATAATAAAGATATCCATGAATAATAACCATTTAATGAAGAATCGTTTTAAGAAAATTTGCAAGCAATGTACTCAATAAAAATATCGGAAATTTCATTATTTAATATGTGCTTTTTAACAAATATATATTTTTAAATACGCTACATTATGTATTTATAACAGAAAAAGCAATGCTAACGAACTTGATTCCAATTGCTTTCTTAAGCCCCATTAGACAGCTAGGTAAATATCGTTAATGAAGAAAAATTACGGAAACTCAATGTATTTTTTTTTTAAATTAAGAAATATTGCGCGTCTCCCAAATTTTGTAAAACTGCATAACACTATATGCATAACTATTGTGCAAAATTATTACTGATCAAGAATAGCTTAAATTATATCTAACTATCGATTGGGCACATATCAAAGATAAATCATGACGCTTTTGCATATTCATGGTATCAGCAAGCATCATCATTCATTATGATGAGATGCTTTAGTTATGAATAGACTTGAAACCTTTTATTTCCTTTTAAAGCAATGAAACATGTGCTCGGCTGTAAAACGTTAGTAACTATAAATATTTAACACCAAGGATGGAATAATTTATTCTGGGCATACATTAAAGGAGGATATTTGTTTTACGTATATATAAAGTTCAGCAACACAGAAATGTTCAGGATAAAATGTTTCTGTTAATGATGAATTAAACTGTTCCTTGAATTACAGTCAAAGAAAACTTAGTTGGTTTAGTTAGAGATGTAAACTTTTGAATAAATCTTTTGGAGAGTATTTTGAAGAATATTCTCACGAAGTATAATATTCGAGAATGTTCTCCTAAAATTTAGCTAGTATCACGACATTACACATTCTAGATGCGAATGAGTAACTTCAAAATAAATATATACTTAATATACTCGTATTTTTTAAAAAAGCTATTTTTCATATTTTTCTGCAAGCAAAAGTTGCTATTCGAAAAATTGAACATAACATTTGCATTCTTTGCACAGGAACATTCAGAAATGCTTCCCAAATACTATATAAATTATTCCTTAAAGTAATCCGGGGAGATTTTACATATAGCTAAAATTTAATTGCACTTTTTAAGTGGTATATTCTTTGAAATAATTATATTTAACTAAAATTTCATAATAATGAATCGCTCATTCTTCACAGTAGGCTGAATTGTAGGATTAAAAGAAAAATGACTTTTTCACTTTTCAATCTTTCCACCTTTTAATATTTTGTGTCTGTAATGTACAATTAAAAACAAAAATTTTTTAAACTAATTGAAATTTTAAAAACCGTTTAAAGATTAGACTGAATTTTGGGCTTTTTACACGGGTATGGGTCAGTTGCCCTCAAGATAACGCAAAAGGGTCGAGTTGCCATCACCGCCCAAATTCAAAGCGACCGAGTTGCCCTAAACCCCCCTCTTGGACCGCTATCTAGGAATTAGGATACCTGCATTATGAATGACAGGTTATTGCTGGATTTAAAACGTGAATGCTTTAAAGTACATTCAAGAATGTCACATGAAAAAGTAACCGAAGTATTCAGTGAGTAACTTGTTTAATTGATGATTTTTTAATCCTCTTTGTATATAATAATATTTGTATAATATAAAAAAACTCCCATGTTTAGTTGTTCATTCAATCCATTGAAATAGTATAATGTATAGTACACCAACATGTTATATCTGAAGAACTAGAGCTGCTAAGGTAAACGTAATGCCATATTTGAATTCAGGGCATTAAGTTCATACAAAATCAGCTCCAAAATTCTTGGCACAAAAATCAATTTTGACCAGTGTTATTTTTCTTCCGTTTATTAGAGTACTTTAAAACAATAGTTATTATTACTAGTAAAACGGGTACTTAAAGGCATTATAAAGAGGGTTAACAACCCCTTTTGTTGGTCAGCGAAAGAGCCCCTCTTATAGGTATGATAAAGAAATTATCTTCCCTCTCCCCCCCCCCCACCCACGTGAGAGGGGGAGTGGCTAGTGCAACTGACCCTCGCCAGTTTACTGATAAGAAATACTTTGAGGGCAACTGACCCTTTTGCTTTGATTGACAGGTGAGTGGGGTCAATTGACCCTCGCCCATTTATACATGAGTATTAGTCCTGCAGAATAATAGGATTCTTGCCTTTTTTGTAAGAAATTAAGAGCAGCTTGTAATGTTTTGTTTTATTTTCATGTAGTTATTGTCCTGTTGCGCAATTCAAAATGAAACTTAATTATTTATGAAAAGCATTTTACATAAATAAGTTTTAAAAATATCAATCATAAAAGGTTGTTGCAGAATATATCATGGACCGTTGTCGGAATTTTAAAAAAACAATAGAAAAGCAAACGAAATACTACTGCATAAAATTGTCAAGCCACTTACAAATTCAGAGCTCCGTTGTCATACCAGATATCTCTGGAAAAATAAAACAGAATGACTAATATACTATGTCTTCGGAGAGCAGTCATAATGATATTATTTTAGTTATAAAAATAGACATCTGATACATAATTCGTAGTAATATATATACAGTGAAACCTGTGTAAGTTCACCACTTGCGGTGCAGCACTTTAGTGATTAACTTAGACAGGCGTTTAACTTATAGAGGGCAAGGTAGATTGTGAAGGTCTAATTCCGTTCCTGACAAAAATGATCAACTTAGATAAGTGGTCAACTTTACAGGTATTACTGTATATATATTAAAATGAAGAATATATATATATATTCCTTCCTCATTTTAAATTAAACATCGCACCTTATAATTTAATACAATATTGAACCAACATGCAATAAGGAAACAACAAGCAAGTTTTTGACTGCTAAGGTAGCCTTCCAAGAAAACAAATGCACAGAGTTTGGTTGATTGGTTGTAATTGTAAAATGTGCTGATACGATTGTACCAAAAAATTAAGCGTTACGTGCTAAGTAGTCTTTTTAAAATTGTTTGTGCTAAAATAATGAGTTTCAATGAAATTTATTAAACACTTTAGAAAAATTAAATTAATTTTTGAGTTTGAATTTAAAAACAAAAATATATTTCTAAAGTTCAAACATGCCTCATAAAATGCTGGATTTTAATTAGTAATAAGTGTGGATGCCCCCCCCCCCCCCAAAAAAAAAAAGCTCCAAAGAAACTAATGCTGTAAAAGATGTGATTACTAATTTTATATGTACTAAGATCTTTTCTTTTTTTTTAGTCGAAAAACCGTGCATTTCCGACAATTACCTGATATAATCTATTGCCGCATCCTTCTGAAGCAAGCAAGTTTTTCACTGCTAAGATTGTCGTATTGTAAAGAAGACATATGTACATAATTTAGTACATTGATTGCAATGACAAAATATAACGAAAATTGAAATATTCAATGCTAAGAAATGTTGCCTGTAATTTTTTTTTAAAACTCTTTATTCTACAATAATGAATTTCCGTAAAATATAGTGGCATAGTGATGAAACTCATCCGAACACTCTAGGAAAAGTAAAATAAATTAATTGTCCGCTTGGATTTTTTTTTAAAGCTACATTTCTAAAGTTAAGGCATGCCTCATAAAATGTTGGATTTTAATTAGCAATACTTGTTCATGAAAAAGATAGAAATGAACTATGCTATCAAAAATATTTATACTAATTTTATATTTATTAAAATTTTTAAAAAGAGGCTAAATAATAACTTAAAATGTTTCATTCGCTGCTAAGGTGATCGTATTGTAAAGAAAACATATGTACAGAATTTGGTTGAGAAGTTGTAATTGCAAAATGCTGACAATTGTAGCGAAAAATTCCTTGCTCACTATCACTTGCTAACATCCCAAAATGCAAGCGATTTGGATTGCATACACCAAAAAATTGTCAAGCGACTCAGCTATTAAAATTTCCCAAAAGTGCTGTCACTCGAAATATTTAACTGTAAAAGAAATTTAAAGATACGGGGGGTGGGAGAGGAAAGCATAATCGTTTTGCGACTTAAGATAACTGCAAAATTAACTCAAACGCAACAGCCTGAAGAAAAGCCTACCAATATGTTGCCAAATCTTATATCTAAATGAGGGCTGATTTTCGGCGTTATGTAAGATAACTTAATGTAAGAGAAGAGATGATGGTCATTTCTATTGAAAAGTTCGTAGAGCGCGTTGATTTGCTGTAAATACTAGCTATCAGTTATCTCATCGCCGGTTGGTAATAGCTAGTAGAGGACTAGACGGCTAGCTCAACAAATACAGATTTAAGCTGTAAGTGGAAGTACAAGTGGTGTTGCTGAAGATCAGAATTGTGATATAAAGAGGAATGACAAAAAGTTCCCCCTCTTTTTTCTTGTAAATTCAGTATTGTCGTGACCGACGCTACAGTTACACATAGACGCTATAGTTACAGCTCATTTGAGATCCCAATTTGTCTTCGTTTTATGCAAACTGTGCGAGAATGCCTATATATTTATACAGAATCATGTTCGCACAGCCATCCAATTACTTTCTCACTCGTACAATGATTTGCATATTTGTCATTATATCTTTCACAGCACTGTCAAAATGGCAAGGACTTTTTCCTGTAACCCTGTCATACACTAAAAACATTCCGTAAAATTTACGGTTAAAACCGGCAGCTGAGTTGGTTGTGGAAAACCGTAAAAGTTACCAAGTAAATCCGTAGCCACAGCGGTTTTTTACCGTAACGTTATTCCTGTACGGTAAAAAAACCGATGCTTATAAGGGTTTACTTCGTATCTTTTACGGATTTACACAACCAACCCAGCTTCCAGTTTAAAACCGAAAATTTTACAGGATTTTACAGTGCAAGAAAGTTTGAACAGTGATTATTTTTCTTAACTCTTTTACAGCAAAATATGGATCAAGGAATTTGGTACCAGAAGGAAAAGTATCTACATTTTAACTTCCTACTATTTAAAAATTATACGCCGCATTTTTAAAATTTTCAAACGATATGTCGTTTAAGTAATGGCTTGACTTCATCCATAATTTCATTTCTAACATCGTAAAACTTTTAGGAAATGCATAAACTCAGCAAGTGGGACAATTAAAAATAGAGGACCATAAAGAAATAAATTTAGAATTCATAAAAGGCTAACGTTTATAACTCGAGGGTTCATCATGAGTACTTAAATTCCGCACTTACTTTTTATAGCTAGCACACATTTCATTACAAAGTACTGTTTGTGATTTTAGAAATCAAGCAGTTTTTTTTAATAGTGTTGTATTGAGGGAAAATGTAAGGAAAGCGGTAAAATGCTTTTATCACGATCATGTGATTTTAAGAAATCAGTTTGTGATATAAACAAAATTGAAATGAAAAAATAATTGAATGTTTTATCCATAGTTTAAACTACTAAAACGTTTAAAGATGAAAAGTGAGAATAAATTGAAACATGCATATTTGAATATTAAACTTCAGCTGTTGTTGTTGCCACATACCAATCTCCAAACAATGTTTAAATTCCCCAAAACTGAGTTTATAAAAATTTTAGATAGACCAAACAGGACATTAAAATTTTTGTTTTCCTTCTGCATCCCTATTTTTTTTTTAAATGCAAGCTTTAAACTCTCTTTCGAACACGACTTTTTCTTTCTGAAGGAAGATGAATGACAATCATCTACCTTCTATATGTTTCTATAACATTGATTGCATTACAATCAATGTTATAGAAATCGCAATGATGCCCTAGAAAGAATTATTGGCAAAATATCGAATTATTTCTATGGTTATGTATTTACTTATTTTAGCTTACGGCTAGACGCAGCCGCCGATGGGGGGAAACCATATATATATAGTTAAAAAACAAAAGTAAACCAGAACAGATAAAGTAATAATACTATTTAATAATAATAAAACAAAGTTCTTCTAAAAAGTTCATGTATTCATTTTTTTTTAAATATGTATTTCTTTGTCCTTTCAAAAAACGAAAAGTTAAGGGTTATGAGATAAGCATATGCATGCCAGTCGATTTCACCTTCCCCAAACTTTTGAGTGAATACTCCAACTTTTTTTTTCAACTGTTTATACATAAATTTCAACACACATTTTACAATTTACTTTTAAAGTTGCTACTTTTCATTCAACAAAAATTTATTATTATTAAGTATCGTTTGATTGTTCAAAATTTATATGTACACGCTTCTTTCACAAGAATTGAAGTTTGATGCAGGTTTTTAATTTAATTTTTTCTATTTTATAGAAAAATGTATACCATAGTGCAACATTTCCGGTATATCAATATTTTCTTCCATGGTCTAGCTTTAGCATAGTGCTTGAGATCACTTTACAGATGATACAAAGAATTTTTATTCTTTTCCTTGTCTAAAGGGGCTTTCAATAAAAAAGATATGCTACTTAATTAAAAGTGTCTACTGGGCACTGGCTACTATCTAAATGTTCGAATCTTCCTATATAGTTAACAACCGGGATTTAACTGTTACAAAATTCCGAAAAGATTTTATAAGAATTAAGAAGATAATTGGTTTACAGAATTTAAATAAAACCTGAACACATTACTTTTTACAATTGAAGTTTGATGCAATTGGGGAAAATAAACCATTACTCACTGAAAATTAACTGTTAGATATTTCGTAAGAGTTGAAAACTAATAAAAAAGAACAGTGATGGAGAAATTGTAGTACTAAAAATAAATATCATTACAATTAATCATCTCTAATTTGAAGTTAAAATTCTCAAACGGTAGTAGAATAGAAGAAACCAAATAAACCTTAAACCAATAATCAAAGTGAACCTTCTGTTTGGTTAAAGCTTTCTTCATGAAAGAGCAAATGGTTCGTTTTGGCCTCACTGTTGAAAAAACAAACGTACAATGAGCTTCATAAAGATAATTTGCACATTTAAAAATTAAAAACAAATACTTTTTAGCAGGTTTTAATACATTAGTAGCCCTGAATATATGTAAATTTTTCGCACACATTTTCGAAATGCTATTATGACGTTCTAAGCTCAAAAGCAATATCTACATTTTTTTTCCGAAGTTGAGTCATTGACTCTAGGTTGTTCTTTATCACTTATTTTACCTAAAGGAAATCTTTTGCAACCATATGTGAATGAGAATTTTTTTAATAGAATTTCTGAATAAGGTGGTATCTGAATCAAATACAGGGGACACAAAACCTCAATCGTAAATACCTCATTTGAAGTTCAGATGCATTTACCACATTTTTTTTTTGCTTAGCACGGCAGTATTATAGCCGTGATCATATTATTAAGCTGTTAAAACACATACTCGTTGTTATTAATGGTATTATTAATTATTGTTATTGTTACTATTGTTGTTATGATTATTATTATTTGTTGTTGTTGTTATTGCTTATTGTTGTTATTATTATTGTTTTATAATTATTTCAGCTTCTTATCACTACATGCAGAAAAAAGTTCATCTCTTTTCTTGCATTTACGGATTGGCAATTTTTCTGTTTTTGTTGTTGAAAATGCAGTTTTCTCTTTTGAGACTTTATAAAGCTTAAAACAACTAGCTGGCTTCTTGAGTGGGTATAAATTCTAAACAATCGAGTGTATTTCCACTTATCTTTCAATTCATGTCTGGCTTATTATAAAAATGGTTCAGAAAAAACGTTTGAAAAAACATTCGTTTCCCCTTGCGATATATCCAGCAAATGAGGCAAAATTTGATCCAGTTTTAAAAAATGAAAAAAACTTCATAAAGAAAAATCGTAACAAAGAATCTCTATTAGGGATCGACCGATGGCATTTTTTGGCCGATGTGCCGATGCCGATTGTTGGCCGATTGTTTCGAGACCGGCCGATGGCCGATTATTCTCCTCTTCCATCGGCCGATGGCTGATGGAAAAAATAAAGTCGCTTTAAACCATTAAAACGTATAAAATGCTTGCCGAGAATGTTATTTTAAACATTCATTTATTTTTATGTTTATAAAAACATAAATGCATTATTCAAGCACCATAAAACTGTAAGGGGGAAGTTTACATAATAATTAAAACTAAAAGAATCACTCGCGATTCTAGTAAAGTAATTAAACTATTTGAAGGTTAAAAAAAATATGCTATATCAGAGTATTTTTAATTCATTTTTCTTATCTTTTCCAAAAAAACTCAACAACTATTGGATCGGATCTGGTCCAATTCCCTTTCCTTCAACTTTTTCACTTTTAACACCTGCACTGCAAATGCTAAGTGCAGCTGCCTTTATTTTCTTATTTTTTTTCATAGAGAGGAATGCAGATGTTACCATACAGACTAACAAATAATGTGGGTTTGTATCATTAACGAGATTGTCAACCCATTCCTCTCAGATTTTTTTTCCTAATTCCCCCCCCCCCCTCCCGTTTTTAAAAGAAAAGCGGAAACGATAAAATGTTTATTTTTCATTATAAACGTTATTTCAACTAAAAATAGCTCTTCTTCTAAAATAAAAATAAAATATTAAAAAATTTCGCTCGCAGTAACGCCCCCCTGTTCATAACCAAGAAATACTGAATATTGCTTTAAAAATATAGACGTGAGATTTTTTTGTCATCACAAATGAATGCTGGGTCTTAAGAACTAATCTTATTAGGTTTTTTTTCTTGTGAGTTGAAAACTACACAGAAATACTTGACATGTTCTTCATGAGCACAATGTAAGGTCATCAAACTAGACCAATAGTTTGAGAACCAGTAATTTTCTGTTGATAAATAATCTTCTGAAAAACACGTGCTCATTTATAAAAATTAAGATGTATTTTGAAATATATATATATGTATATGTATATATACGTTGTCAATTTTTGAAATTAATGAAATTGTAGCATTTTTACTATTAAGGTATTATTCCACACTGTCGCGTGAACTCGTTTTATAAGAATTAAATTTTTGAAAATGGCAAGTCAAACTTGGACACATAAAATTTCGATCAGTAAACGTTTATACTGAAAAATTGATTCATATTATTTACCAATGTATTCTATGTTGTAAACTAATAATGAAATAACGAGAAATATTCTAAACTGAAAGCAGAGGCAATGAGATTGTTGCACAATAGCAGAAAGACTGTCAACTGTCTAACACGTGGCATCGAAAAAGACAAAAAAATGCGCTAAAGAAACGAAGTATACACGGGGAAAATTAAAATATTTATCGTATAAAAAAGTTAAGATGTATTTTGAAAAAAAAAATGCGTTGATCAATATTTGAAAATAAAGAAATTTTAGCATTTTTATTAAGATGTTATTGAATCCCGTCGCGCGAACTCGCATTTTGAGAATTCAATTTTTGAAAATTGCAAGTCGAACTTGGATACATAAAATTTCGATCAATAAACATTTGTATTGGAAAATTGTTTCTTATTTTTGATCAATCTTTTCTATGTTGTAAACTAAAAATGAAATAATAAGAATAACCGCATGCTAAAAGCAGATGCAACGAGATTGCTGCACAATTACAGAAAAACTAACACGTGGCATCGAAGAGGCAAAAAAAAAAAAAAAAACGCCAAGAGAAAAAAGTTTACGCTGGTAAAAATGAAAATTATTATCGTACTTCAATTGAGTTTTGTATTGTTTACAATTTCGGAATAATAAAAAACATGACAAACTAAAAGCAGATGGTATAATACTATTGCACACAATGACATCTAATGCACTAAATCAGCGGTTCCCAATCTTTTTTTTTTTCGCGTACCACCATTTTTCTTGTGAACTATTTTGCGCACCACTGCTATATAACTTTATAATATATTGATCTTCTATTCTATATAATAGATAGATTTTTTTTTTGCCTGCACACGTACCACATAGAGAGTACGGTTACCACAGTTTGGGAACCTCTGCACTAAGTCATTATTCAGACAAAAATGATAGAACCTAGTGTGAAAAACAAATAGCACTCATAAAAGTCGCCTCTATTACTTTTACTTTAACATATTTTATTTCGAGAGCATTCTGTCCAAAGAAAAATAATTTTAATAATGAATGTTTTCGGGCAGCGATCGCTTAAACTATTTTTCTGAATTTTTTATCAAATGCTTTGTAGAATGACATTACTTTTGTGCTTTTTAAACTGATTTTCAATCTGTTATTATATGGAAATAAAAATCTAGCTGTAGAAAAAAAAAAGAAAGATAAAGACAGGATGTTTTCTGGAAAGTTGTCACTGCGAAAAAACATCGGCCTTGCATCGGCTTTGAGATGTTTTTTAAGGCCGATAGACCGATGTTTTTCTAAAGTTAACATCGGCTGCCGATGCCGATGGCCGATGGCAACTTTGTTGAACAATCGGCGCCGATGCATCGGCGAGGCCGATGCATCGGTTGAGCCTTAATCTCTATGTCTTAGATCAAGTAAGATATTCTCTTGGCTTCTTATGGCTGTTGAAAGATGTTTTACTTTCAAAAGAAGTAAGAAATTGTAGACTGTAGTTGAACTTTCTTGTTTTCAAAGAAAATTTCTATTTCCAAAACATAATTTTATTTACGATTTCCTTTTAAAAAGGTTCTAAGTATTTATAATATTTTTTAAAAAATGAAGCTTCTACATATTCCTTATTATTTGATCACTTAGCTGAAGCAAGGGCTCAGCGAGGGGAGTTCTGAGAGTTTTTTCGAGAACCCTTGGTTTTAAGTGCTATTGTCAAATCCAGCATGCTAATGACCTTAGCAAAACGCCTTGCTCAAAGTAAACTACATACAAATGAACTTGGTTACAATGTCATTGTTTATAGCAAGCTTTTTTTACATACAAAAACACTGGCATGAAATAACATCCTTTAAACAGCCATATTTTGCTCAGTGCTTCCTTATTTTGTCTTAATACGAGTACTTTTTGATATACAACTTTTAGTTTAAAGTTTAAGTCTTCAGGAGTTTTCCTCGAACATTTATAAACGATCCTTTTAACAGATGATACTTCTTCAACTAAAAGTTTCAGTTCCAGCCGTGAATCCCTAAACATATCTTTGCGCATGAAAAAATGCTGTAATTATTTGACATTTTTACATGAGGAAAAAGCTACACGTTTCGGCAAGTGTTTTTAAGCGTACACGTTTCACGTCAAATGATGTAAAGTTAAATACATTTTTCTCAAAAACTTTAGTGTATTGACGTATTTTCAAGGGGATTGAAATATTTTATAGAGTGCATTTTATGTGACAAGATATGCAGAATAGTGTTTCAATAAGAGAAACTTACGTTTTTCTGCATACTCCGAAGTTGTCCAGTGTTTCAAGAGAAATATAGAAGATAAAAAGGGTATTTAGTATAACAACAAAATCTATGGTTTTTGTGCACTTAGAGAGTTTTACCAGAATGCCGAAATATATGTGAAAAAATTATTTAGTTGCTTCATTTTTTTACTCTTCTCTGAGATACACACTAATAATTTCAGTTAAGAAACTTCGACAAATTTATTTTGTATTTTAACTAAATTTTAAATGATTCGTATTACTAAATGATCTTTTAAATTTCAAAAATTAAAAATATAAAACTTTTCTCAGTCATCACAAATATAGTTCCCCAATTTTCTTAAATTCAAAGGAATGTCATCTCCTTATTCTTTGTGAAATTTGATTACATAATCCATTCTTCTTATTAGGGTTATGTCTTATTTTTCAGAAAATAATGCACGTATAGCGAGCCTAAATCAAACATTCTCGTAATATTTCTGAAAATTGATAGGATTAGTCCTTCACAATATGGCTGGAATTTTTTTTAATGGATGCAGGAAAATATGGTTGGTTCTACTTTAAGTGACTTAGAATTCTTTTTTCTTACGGCAGACTTCTTGGCCATACTTCTGCCCCGAAAGAAGCTTTATAGCCGCAGCCGAACCAGTTTAGAACTTTTCCGAGAGAAGTAGTAGACATTTTATTCGAAACTGCAACATTCTTTCGATAATAGTCTTTTCTTTTATGTACTTCTTTGGACTGATGTTCGAAATTAGAACTTTTTTTTCTTTATTCAATAATGTTGCTTAAATCCAATAAGCAAAACTTTAGCAATAGAATTGTTTAAAAAATCACAGGCAGTAGAAGTGTTTAAAAATATAAATTTATAGAAACAACTAAGGGTGAATATTAGGAAAAAAGCCGAAGTGAGTATAAAAAAAATTAAATTTTTAAGATTTCTTAAAAATGATATTTATAGTGTATTTTAATTAAAAATTAGTAACAGGTTTTTTTTTAATTAGGGGCAAGATCAAGACAAAGAATTACCCCTATTTTTTAAAGGTTTAATTTCTGGACTGTTACAGATCTTATAATTGTTACAGCTTCTGTCCTTAACTTGTACAAAATATACCGCCCATATTATTTATATAAAATAATATAATGTAAAACAAATAAACATGTATAGCAATCATTTATAAATGGTAATATTGTTAAAATTTAAGCAAAACACTAGATATTTTATAAAATTGTCACATTGAAAATTTCGATACAAGAAGATTTTTATAAAGTGAAATTATTCCTATTTATAACAGATCAAGTGTGTGGGTGGGTGAGGATTTAATGTTTGAATGAAAACACTAAATGGATAAGACATTTATACCTTTAGGTAATATGATTTTTTTAATACAAATTGCGAGTGTGGCGCTTACTACCGAAAATACGGTAGCCTTTTTTTTTAGGTGGTAGGAAGAGTTAGCAAACAAATTACAACAAACAAACAAATTACATATTCTTGAATGCAATGTTGTGTTTTCAGATGTCTTGACGAACAAAGCTCCGAAAATTTACAGAAAAAAAGGTCTTTATTTCTTTAGAGACTTATATTTTTGGACCGAAAATAATGTCTGGAGAAATCAATTTTGAGAAATTATGCTAATTAAAAAAGTAATCGAAACTTTGGCTACGATAGGGATGCATTTAAGCTCATCTAATTCTGCAAAAAGAAACTCTGAAACACATAACCAAAAACTAATTATATTTCAAAAAATCGGAAACACAAGCATCAGACGGCAAACAGCGGTTTTATTGTTACCGATCTGACTGTTACAGATCTGACGAATTTCCCTTATTATATTCACTAAACATCGCTAATTAATGAATTGAAACGAAAACGTGTAGTATTCTGTTCACAACATTCAATTCCTTTTTTAATTAAAATTTTAAAATTAAAAGATCATAGCAATTAATTTTGGTTTAATTTGCGTTACGGAACTGATCTTTCATTTGGTAGACACAGAAAAGTAAAGATTGAAAAAAAATTTCCTGTAATTCTGTTAAACTGAATTTCAAACTTTCAACTGGTATTTGCACTTCACAAAAAGGGGTTTTAGCATACGTAGTCAGTTGGCGCTAAAAAAGTTTTTTTGACCGGAAATAATATATCGGAAGTCAGTGTTACCGATCTGATATGAAAACTTGGACAAGGATAGATTTTTTTTTTCAATGCATATTTACGTTTTCTAAGACATGAAATCAATTATTCTAAATACGCATAAAATACATTGTTTCCGCTGGTAGTTGTTTTTCTCGCGATGTTTTATAATGCACAGGGTTCTTTTTAAAGATCGCGATTCGTAACTGGGACACGTTACCGGTCTGATTTTGAGGAAATAAAAAGCTTCTTTTGCCACAAATTAAAGTAACAACTTGGAAATTTTGCCATGGATTGAATGTAAAACGAAGTTAACACTTTTGAAAAATATATTTCATTGGTATTAAATAGAAAATGTTTCGGAAATTTCTCCTGGACACAAATTGTCACTTTTCCTAATATTCACCCCTAAACAGAAAATTGGAGCTTCTAGAATTTGAAAAGTAATTTTTAGTAATTATGTTCAATTACCTTTCTTTGATCCCGAAAATTTAGTGCCGAATCTACATTTTTGCAGTATGAAAAAGAACATACCGCCTTATTATATAAATAGAAGTCATTTAATTAATAAGAACAACGATATAAATGCATTATACATGTGTGAACATAAAAATAGAAATGTACACTTTTTTAGATTTATGAAGTTAACTTCGATTTTATTTTATTTTTAAATATCAGAGGACGCTTAATTATTTTTTATTTCTTTGCGACTGCATGAAAAATGAGAATTTAAGCCAAATACTAAAGTACTATGTATGATGTAATTAATGTAAGCTCTATTGAAAACAAAGATTTTGTGTTTAATTGATTGCATTCTACAATTAAATTAGTATACGCAATTCTAATACTTTCTTGCTTATCTTAATACAGGCACCTGGCATTAAACATTTGCTTATTTTCGTTTGCTTCAATATAACGTTTTAAAAGACACAATATATCAATATTAAAAACTATTTCATTATTGCTTTGTTTCTTTAAAAAATGTCTAAAAGAGAAAAGCAAAATTACAGTAGAAGAGAAAGGATTATCGTCTTCCCTCACATTTCGACCTTTTGCGAAGTTAGTTATAAGGTTTATCGTGTTATTATTATTGTTTTTTTATTATTATTATTATTATTATTATTATTATTATTATTATTATTATTATTATTATTAGTATTATTATTATTAATATTAATATTACTATTTTTATTGTTATTCTTCTTCTTCTTCTTCTTATTATTATTATTAATATTACTATTTTTATTGTTATTCTTCTTATTATTATTACTATTATAAACTTAAGTTGGTATGCGAAATAAAAAATAACGCCCCCCCCCCCCCCCCAACTAATGTCCTAAAAGCTACCTTAACTTACGAAAAACCGGGTTCGTATATTTTTAAAGAGCTTCTTCGTGTCATCCACGTGGGAATGGTGCTAGGGGGTACGCAGCAATAGGGCTATGTATGAAAAAAGTGCGATTAAAACTTATCTTTGTAAACCAATATCTAAGCTTGAATGAAATGGAAGGAGTCGTATGGCATAATTTGTCAAGGGAGTGTAGGAATTATGAGTTTCTTCATTTATCATATACTATCATACATTTACTATAATAAACAAACAAAAATAAAAAATCTTCTAAAATATGCTTTCCTAAAGAAAATAATTGATACAGAATAGGCATATGAAAAAAAGATGCAAAAAAAAATATTGAAAAAAAACGGGGGACACGAATTTGGTTCACAGCAGAAGCAATATATGTTTTGACATTCTGAAATTTATTCCGAAGCGCGAAACGTTATAAATAAGACGTTTCATAAAATTGTTTTCTTTACTATTTAAAGAGACGTTCAGGAATTCCATAACAAGGTTTTTTTTAATTAATAAAACGTCCGATTAATGAGTAACAAAACTATTTTACATAAATTATTTATCATAAGTTATATTCATTTAATGAGCATTTTAGTTGTTTCCATGGCTTTTATCGAAAAAAAGAAAATATCTTTTAAAGAAAACCTTGCTCGAAAAAAAGTCTTTTATCTTTTCAACTGGGAAAGAAATAACTTTCAACACCATGAGTATTTTAGACTGCTAGAGCACTTTAGCACTTTTGATTTGATGCAGGAAATGTTTTTTCTAGAAAATGCATTTTTAAAGGGATCCCCTTTTCATACTTTCAAAATGCGTGCGTTCCTTCTTTAGGTAATGCGCTTTTGTTCCTCGTTTAGATATGTTTAAATGAAACTATTTCTTGGAGAACTTTCCAACTGAGTGAAATTATTGTTTTAAATAGCAATTTGCCAGGTTTTTTAAGCTTAAAGGTGTTATTCATAGTTTGTTTTATTTTGTGAAAAAGAAAAAAGAACTTTTTTTTCGTTCAGAAACGTTCAAATCAATATAGTTTCAGTAGAAATTTGCAAAAATGGTATGTTGCTAAGACAGTTTTATTTATAAATGTTTTAGATTTCATGGCTACTTTAATCGTTTTGGAAAATGGTTCCTTTTTTTTTTTTTTTTTTTTCCAGAAATATTTGAAGAGAACTATATTTTTTAAAAATTGCATAAAAAATATTTTTAAGAGGCATTTTATGGGGAAATAATTATGTTAATTTAAAATTTAGTCTTTTTAGTAGAAGTTTTTATTTCATTTCGTTTACTGCTATGCATACTTTTCTATGTAGAAATATTTGTGTCAGTTAAATATACTGAGATCAATGAAAATATTTTTTTGTGCGCAAACCTGCATTTTAAATCATCGCAGAATATAAAGGAAAACTTCTGCACCGAATGAAACAAACAGTTTCTTTGAATTTCATAATAATATAGTATTTTAAAAATATGTTTTATGAATAATGTTCCTGGGTAATTATTAAGACTAATATTTTAAAACTTTTGAAATGTTTTGTTCTATTATATAAAATATATAAGCTTTCACATTTTGTTACATTACACGGTAATAATGAATAATATCTGAAGATAAAATTTTTTGATGCTCAGAGATTATTTCTCTCTGAGCATCAAAAAATTTTATCTTTAAAAAATTTTTTTTATTAATTATTAATTGACTAATAACCATCTGCATTTTCTTAGAAAGGAAATGTTTCTTGTAGAATATCAAATATGAAATGTTTCTTTGAAAGTTTATCTGTTAAACAATATGCAGTTAAATTGGAGTAATTACTTTTAGAGTTTCTTGTATAAAGCATTGCAGTCATTTCTTTTAATACAAATATAGAATCCGAGTGTAATCTACCTTTCCAGTTAGGTTTGTGTAAGTAATTAATCACACGATAAATAATTGCGTTATACAATATTTTATGCCTTCTAATGATTAAACCTATATTATAAAGTTGTCATTTGCCTAATGAGTCGTAAAAGATAAAAGTAGCACTATTATAAATAAATAGCGAGATTAAAATATCTTACTATAGATATACTAATGTAAAAATATAAACATGGAAGCACTCATATTTCATCAGTTTGAATTTTTACTCCAATTACATCAAACCGAGTACATCTTTAGAATATTTTTGCATCAGTACTTTTGAACTCATTATGTCTTTTATTTAAAAACGGATCGTGAATTTCAGTAGTGAACAGAAATTTTTTCTGTTTTCTGCAGTTTGCAAAAACAGACTCTGAAGTTACAGTAGAAGGGACATTACGGATTAAGCTCAGATGTGATCCCCAAGTCACAACAATATCTGTAGATGGTATCATCAGTGTTTACAAATACCGATGGGTTGAACATCACTGTACTCGAGCGCTGGATTCGCCGCAAAGGGCCGATCTTCTTTCGTGTTGTCTCTACGGTCACCCGATCTCACGCCATGTGATTTCTACCTGTTGGGGTTCATAAAGGATCGTGTGTATGTGCTTCTACTACCAGCTGACCTACCCGACCTAAGAAACAGAATTGAGGCAACTGTCAGAAACACTGAACAACGTTTGGGAAGAACTGGGCTATCGACTTGATGTGTGACGTGTGACAAAAAATGCTCACATTCAACATTTATAAGCTTCTACGTAAAACTGTTTCAGTCGCTCTTTCATTTCATGCATTAATTATAATTTTACGTTTGCGTATTTAATACTATAAAGCGCTAAAACCCCGATAGTCATTCAGCAGCACCCTGTATATGATAATACCATTTTCAAAATTTGATGCTCATGTTGTAATATTTTGTGTTTAGTAAAAACTATTTTTCGCTATTAAATAATCATAAAACTCCTGCTATTAATACTTTAAATGTTAATTAAGACCTACAAAAGTCACGTGCAGTGTTGATTTATTTAATGTTTGGCTTGTTTTGATTGCAAATGCTTAGTACAATTTGTCAAGTGAAATAGTATTGTATTTTACTTTGTTGCAATTGTTGTCGTGTCCTCGCGGGTGGTGCGGAAGAATGGATACCGCTGATCCTGAGTCCAACGGGGCCCTTGCAGGCAGGAGTCCGATTTCCGGAAAGGTCAGTAAATTTTTTGGACCAGCTCCCAGATGAGAGACCGTCACCTGAGATTGGCACCCTCAGAGGTATCGATTCACTTGGATGACTTTGGAGCCACGACCTCTTTAACGTGCACCAGCTCCCTTTATCGTACACGGACCTCAACAACCAGCCGCGAGAGGTTGTCACCCTCCCAAACACTGACCTCAGAAAACGTTGCTTCACTTTTCGGTGTTCTGCGGGAACCGATCTTCTACCAACTGGCCCCCCTGCGGGACATTTTACTTTGTTCCAACACCAATCATCAAATGACTAAATTTGGCGTTCATTTATTGATTATTATTTAATTCATTTATTTTTTCATTTATTTAGAAGAACTTTCACTCGCTCACTTAATTAACCATTTATTTTTTGCATTCCTTAATTTATTTATTCATTCGCTCTTTTTATCAATCATTCATGCATTTAGTTATCCTTGTTAATTAAAAAATATTACTAACCCTCTGTACTAATAAATATGAATCATTGTACTTATTATTTGGAGTACCTACCATAAAGCGACACACGAATAAAAAGGGTTAATTACCGCGTAGAAAACCATTTCATTAGCAATAATTATTTAATTTATTTACCTTAATATTCGTTCCATTAATGATAGATGATAGTACCTTTCAGTGAGTAATTTTCTTTTTAAGTTCACAGATTATCACTTTGCCCCATTGTGGGGTAAAGTGATAATTTTCCGCTTTTATTTCAACATACAAATTTACTACCTAAAATGAGAAATAGTATTTCAATGCAAGTTCGGTAATAAAATTCACAGTTCTCTCTTTACGTACTGTTATTTTCAAAATAAATTTCCGGTTGAAAAATTAAAAAAAAAAAAAACTGGAATTAATCTTTTGTGAAATGAATAGAATCGAATATCATCCGTCTGCCCCCCTCCCCGTCCCCCCAGCTACACCACTGGCAAAAGATGATCTCTGTAGAATTCCCCATTTTAAGATCAAAAAGTTGGATAAAGCTGTGTTTTAACCTTTTAACCTAAACGTTTTACGGGGAGAATTAAAGGATAAATACATGTTGGTGCTGCCATCTATTGGCAGAACTTCAATATTAACATATTTCTACCTGTTGTTTTAAAACAAAATATTAAGTAGACAGAGCCAATAATATATCATAATAGGTATGGATGCATTTCTTAATGAATTTTTTTTCAATTTTTCAAAGTATAGATTGATAATAATCTGTTTCTAATATAGTGAGCTCTCTTTGAAAAAGAGGTCTTCTTATGAAGGTAATTCTCCATGATGTAGATTTCTTTTTAAAGTTCAATAAAAATATGATTGATGTTCAAGGATATGTCATAGTTTTGAATTATATTATTTTTATAGTGGGCGTATTTTTGTATACTGATTAACTAGATGTAACATAAAAATTGAGAGGGAAAGATTAAGAGCAGCACTGAAATCATAAAAAATGTAAAGCATAATTTTTAAAGGTAGTTAAACTTGGGCAGCAAATATTTCTCTTCAATTTCGTAATTATTATTGCAACTGTTTCACGACGTGAATTACTTTCTCCATAAGATGTTTCATATTCCATGGCAGCCTGCCCCTCAGAGCGATGGTGCACCCTTTAAAAAACTACGGAACCCTAAGAACACGAGCCCCCCCCCCCCCCCCCAACAAAAAACGAAACCTCCCCAAATTGACCGAACAATCGACCAAGCCCCCCAAAAGTTGATCTTACAAGGCAAAGTGGCTTGATGCTGAAAACTATCGGGACTATGAAGTCAGATATTGCAAATCCTTCTTTAAAAAACTAAATATATATGAACATCTTTTTCCCGTTACACATATTCGAACTTGTTAACTGATTTAAACAAAATTTGGTATTCTTTCACCTTTGAAAGAAATCATTGACTAGGTTAAATTAAAAAATACGAATTAATTCGAGGGAAAAGATTTTTACGCCGTGGCGTATCTAAATAGGGGGCCACGCGTTCAGGGGTGACACCCAGCCACGACAGAAAAAAAAGCTCCATTGAACAAAGCAAATACCTCAAATTGGATAATTTTTTCTATCAATTTCTTTCTATTTTCAATTTGGAAAAGTGTTTCCTTTCAAAAAATATATTCAGCGTGTTTTTTAACTGCTAAACACACCATTGCTGTCAACAAATACCTTAAATATCATGACGCTGATGATAAGAATGGCATTTTCCTCCCTCCCCCCCTTTTTTCTGTTTCAAAATTGTGATGATTTTTTAATGTATTGTATCACAATGCATAATTGTGCACAATGCATATAAATTTTTTTGTTTAATCTTTTCTTTGGGGTAAAACCATCAATAACCGCCCCGGGTGTCATCCTTGCTAGCCACGCCGACAATAAGAAAATCTCCAGTCTTTTCAAATTTATATTATTTTAAACCAGTTTAATGGGGGGGGGGGGGGAGTACGCAAAATGAAATTTGCTGAACAAGCACAAATATTATAATAATTAAATTTATTTTAACAGAACACATACAGTTAAATATTTCCTTGATTCCATTTTTCATTAAGTAATTTGTATAAGAAAACAAGTTTAGCTGTCTTTTCAACTGCAAGTTGAATGAGCTTGCTGTGAGCAAATCCAAATGCAGAAAACATTTATTCAGTTGCTGCTAATGAAGCTTTTGCTGAGATGAACATTTGAATTGTTTCTGGCTGTTTATCACCCATGAATTCTTTTACAGCAGCTACAGTTTCCCACATTCAAATGTTGACATTGAGTGAAATTTCTTTTCCAAATAAAATTTCACAAAAGGAAGTGCACGAATTATGAACTTCAATCCATTAATCAATAGTTCAGTGTTTTCTTTACCAAATTCAATTCGCTGTTATGTCTTTTGTTTTATATTATGGGTTAGAGATGCCTATAAAAAAAGAATAGCAGATGACAATGCTTGCTATATATTTTTTAAAGGTATTATAGTTACTATATCTTGCTGATCTAGGTTATTTTCTAGATTTTTCTGAATACTTGTAACAGTTTTGGCTGCTTTAATTATTTGCTTGCAATTTTATCTAAAGCAGTTGAGATTGGTTTTAAATTATTAAACAGATCCTTTACATTCTATTCCATTACTGCATCGAAAATATCTTGATATTTATTTGTCTATAAAATTTCTACTTCCTTCTTAAAATACCTGCATAAAAATTAGCCAATTTCTTATGTAACTTTTTATGGAATGATATGTTAACTTCCATTAGGCCTCTGAAGGAAAAAAGAATTCCCTTCCGTTATTGTAATGAAAATTTAATTAAATAAATTTTTACAGTTTTGAATTAAGCAGATATTTTAGGAAATGATTGAATCCTAAGTTGATTTTACCCCCCCCCCCCCCCGCCCCTCTCCTTAGTAGTGCTCCTCAGAATTTACTTATTTCATAAGAGCAATAGCACGATATAAAACATAAAGATAAAAAGGCTTGCTTTGTCAAATAGCACATACTCGTACTAAGATTAACAACTAATAGTTTTGAACTCTAGTTCTCTAGTTGTGAAACAAATGAATCAATAGTATTTTTAAAAAAAAATAAGTGATATCAAAAAATATTTTTGTCAAAAATATTTTAAAGTAGAGGGTTATAAGATTATGAAGTGTATGTCTGTTTGTCTGCTTTAAGATTTTTTTCTTTTTTTTTGGGGGGGGGGGAGGGAGCGGGAATATGTTCCCCATATTTAATAATAATTAAATGCCATGTCGATGAAAATTAAATTTTAATAATGGATTTCCTGAGTCCAATATATGGCTGTCTTATGAACAAAACTTGTAAACTATATGGCAAAATCTTAATTTTTTCTAAAAACCGTTAAAGGCAAAAGTAGAAGCTCTGTCCTTTTCACAGAATATAGTACAAATGTTGTGGAATGCTGTTATCGACCAACAATACAAAATTTAAAATTTTTAAATTGGCTTTTTTGAGAAAAATATAAAGATATATATTTTTATTAACTTCAGAAGGCTGCCAGCAAAAAACGTTGAACAGATATTTGAAAAATGTAACCTCTAATTTTAAACATAATATAATTGTCCTTCAAATCAAAATGCCGCAATACAATATCTTTCACTATTCAGGAAATAGAGCACTTTAAAGTTTTTGTTAAAAATCGCAACTGAGAAATGACGTCGAGGGCGCCATGTCTAGCAACTTGTATCTCGAGCCTGGAATTTTTTTTAACAAAACAAAAACATACGTATATCTTACGTTGTCCTGAATTTTAACATACTTTCAATTCAAAAACTTCTCGAGACTATGAAGGTAAGATTTTTTTTTTTACCTGCCTTAATTGAAATGGATTATGCCAGTTGCATTTGCTTGCACTAGGATCTCTAATTGTAAAAAATGCTACTTTGATTAAGTAACCTAGATCAATTTTGATTCTATGTAAGCTAACAGAAAAAATATAATAAATTATATTTTTAACCCGAATAAATTAATAAAAGTAAGTCGACACCAGTAAATAGACGACAATTACCAGTTTGAGTTCCCACAAAAAACATCAAATTTAAAATCCTTTGCTGGGTCTGCTTTGGGGTTACGGTTATATACCCTACTTATCTTTTAATTTTATCGCGTATAATTTCATAATACTTCAGGATTTAAAAGATTGATCTTTCCAAATGCAGAATAGTTGGTAGTTATTATAAGATTAAAACGCAAGATCAAATAACTTTTTTTCTTTAGCGTTTTTATGCAAAAGTTAAAAATAAAATTTGATATGTTTCATGTAAAATTATATATCTATTGAAAATCTATATACTTATTAAAATAATTCGAAATTTTCATGCCTTCAAAAGGATTGAATTAAAAATATTAGCTAATTAATCTATGAACTCAAAATCTGTCTTTCTCTCCGAAAATGATGATATCTACTAATTACCTCCCCCAAAAAAAATTATAAACTGCCAGTAAAAATCCGTGTCTGATGTTGGTTATAAACAATATTAAAAATACATGAAACTGATCGTCATTCAGGGTAATTTTTATTCTTTGAAATAAATGACTAATTATAAATTTTATTTGCTCTTTCAGAATAAAACTTAATAATAAGTGTTAACTCAACACTTCAAAAGATAAACAACCTACAAAATTTTAAATTTGTGATTAAATATATTGTCTACTTTTTAAAAATAAGCATCAAATCTTAGCAGAAGTATGAATGATATGTTTTTTTAAAAAAAGGTTCATGATTCAAACGAATTTCCTCCATTTTTATTCAAGAAATGGGGTCTTTTAAATGTCATGGATATCTCAATAATTCCGTTCTCAATTCACTTCAGAAAGAAATCGTATAAATCATACGAGGTTTTCCATTATTCCTTAAATCCAAAATAAAAGTACTTTTCATATCAACATCTTTTAAGAGCAATAGAGAAATCATTATTTTCAGATCGAGACGAAAGGAATATAATCCGAAAATTTTTCTTTCTTTTTTTCTTTTTCTGCTAGTAAAGCATTGAGAAATGGAATTCAGAGTTTCTATTTCCCCTTTTATGAAAAATGCCCCAATTGCGCAGCTGAGATTTCTATTTTGATTTTCCTCAAAAAAAAAGTACAAATTCGCTATTTTTAACCTTAGTTTTAAAATATATCAATTTTACGTGATACAGTGCAGACCCAGAAAATCAGCTGTGCTTGATATATGTCAGTGTGTATTAATATATTATTATTATTGTTGTTATTAAAGTTCTACCATCGATCAAAGCAATCTCCCTGGCAGAGCGCCAAGAAGGATCCATTCATGTTCAAGGAAGGAACTGCTGGTATGAGGATTGTGCTGTTTTTGTTCTAGTTCTGGTTCGTTTAGCATAGTTGATTTCTTCCGAACTGATGACATGTGCCAGTTTATAAATTTAGTTGCTTTCACCAAACAGAGAAGCAAACATTCTGAATCGCGCACCCGCAAAACGAGCTTTCCTAAAACTGGAATGGATTTGTTCTTTTCTGCCACGCGCAGACGAGTCCAAATGTCAAAATTTCATGGCCAAACTGTATTATTGTGGTGATTCACGCATCCGTATTATATTGTAATGGTTAAAAATTATGTAAGGTAAATCGGGGAAGTCTCCACACTTAAGGGTTTCTTTGAGTAGTACATTGAAAATTGAAATAACATTCATGAAAAAAATACACATCATTTTTCAATGTTTAATTTGCTACGTGCACAAGTTAATTCTCTTCTCAGTATGAAAATAAATGAGAAATTTAATGTAAAAAAAAAAATCTCTCAATTGTGGCATGTTCCCCCATATATATGGGGAAGATGCCACCAGTTTTGGAGTAAGATGAAACACCACAATAAATAAAAAATGAGAAAAACATTTCAAAATTAAATGTGAATTAACAATGACTATAAAAAAACAAAACAAATTAAATTATTTCATAATTAGTTTGCTAAGAATAACAGCAGCACAGGTCGAATGATAACCTGCACAACATTTCACTTAGTTCAAATGATCATAATAGCAGTCTTCGGGCAACCATTTGTTGCATTCGAAACACTAAATCCATTCACACTTGGGACATTTTTTAGCATAAAAGTACCCTTTGCTCACAGCACAAAAATCGTCATTATTATCCTCATCAAAACTGTCAGTGTATCTAGAGGAATTCCTTCACTTGAGGATGACAAGCTGACGCGTCTTTTTTTCTTCTGTTTTTCGAAGGTTTCTTGTTATTTGTTTTGCCCGCCCTTAAGAGCCTTTTGTAGCTTTCCTCGGGCATTTTCCCGCATAGTTGCTCTCCTCACTGATTCAGTTAAGACTTCTGATTTTTGTTTTTTACACCAGGATGGCTTACGTTTTCTGATCTGAGGAGTAGGGCTAATTGCTTTTAGACTGGACATCCTATGTTCTGTGCTGGCGGCGGAGGCAACCGATGGTGATAGTCCACCGCCACTATCTCTGCTGGGGGAAGGAACTGCTGCTGTAGGCATGTCACATGCTCCACTTGTGGAAGCTACAGCTGTATCATTGCTGGAACCATCAGAAATAGCAAACGCATGCTGTGGGATTCCTTATGGGTTATAGGATAAATTCAGGTAGCTAAAAAACTCAGAAGTACCATTTCCTAATGTGGCTGGCTTACTCCAAGCTGCATTCAGAAGATATCCAAACTGAAGCCTTGACAATTTACGATCTGGCGCCTTGTGTATCCAGGAGTTCAGGGCTTGTCGTCCACATGCTTTTCAATGGTTTGAAAAACGAGTGATCAAGTGGCTGTAAATACTGTGTGGTGTGGCTTGGAAGACAAAAAAGAATTACATCATTGTCTGTATTGTAATATAAAAAATATAAAACATATTTTAAAGTTCATTTCATTTATTTATGAACCATGTGGTGTCTTCCCCCAAGTATAGGGAAAAGATGCCACAAACATTTCCTTACTGCTACAGTGTTATGGCCGCTTCTACATGCATCGTATGTATAACATAATGCGTAACTTACTAATATTGCTAATATCTTATTTAAAATAACAAATACGTTTCTAAACTTTAAATATGAGGAAGGGAATATTATAAAAGGGTTATCACCACTTTAAACGCTCACGAGATCCAAAAATAACGTCGATTAAAGACGGTTATTTAGGTAAATTCACAAACCACACGGACAAACCTAATGTCAGAACACAAGTGGTTCAGTTTTGCTTTGTATCGACACATAGTACCTTTGTACTATTAACAAAGCTGCGTCTTCCCACTAATTACCTTACTAGTATTTTCCTCCTCATGCATAAACCCTGACTATTCATAGATATACGTGTTTGTGTAAATAAACATATTGGAGCTTTATCAAACATACATTATTAGCTATAGATAAGAATATTATCTTATTTCAATGATAAAACGACGATATCATAATACAATAACGAAAAATGGTTGTATTATAATAGTTCAGTTTCATACATTATTAGCTATTACACAAGTGAAAGTAATTACGTTTTTATAACTTTGTTCCTTCTGATTGGATCGCAAACCCGTTACTTTTGTTTTCTTATGCTGATGATCGTGAGTTCATTTCCAAAGTGATCCGACGTCATAAGGCATGTGACGCTATTAAATAATTTAGCGATTTCCGGAAGAAAAGGGGGCAGTAAATGGCAGGAAACAAGTTTTTTCGCAGCTAAACAAGAAGTTACTGCTTCCATTGATTCGGCAGGGGAGGGTTCTCACCAGTTGCCAAGCCTTAATGCTTTTTAATGCAGTGCACAGAAAATATTATTATTTTTTTTAAGTGCGCACTTAAAAACTATTTTCAAAATTAATTCTTATAACATGACATTTTTTTCATAAGACATGCATTATTCAACCGAATAAAAATTCGAAGACTTCCCTCGCTTATGCAAACTCAGCCTCGGTAAAAGCACCACGAGCACGATGTATATTATGTACCCCGTACAACACTTCTGGCGATTAGGTCTTATGATGGTTTGGAATTAACTTTAAAAGGCAGGTCCACTATCGCTCCTTAAAGAAATCTCGTGCTCTGCATATTTATCCAAACATAAGTGGCCCATTGTTCGGCTACTACCAAAATAACCTATCTTTCTCTAATATAAATAAACATGATTTTGTAACTCGTCATTTTATTATCTGTCCATGACACTGTATTTTCAACTCCGTTCGAAACGTTCTTTACTTTGTACATCCATAAGGCTATATTTTTCAGGCAAATTTTAAAATCAAAATAAGAAATTTGCCGTTTACTTTGTAAAATGCTTTAGTATTTTGTTTTAAATTTCGGTTCATCATGTTTGTCTAATTGTATATATATATATATAAATATAAAATATGTATGTATACATGTACTCATGAATGTGTATTTTTGCAACAAAATTAATGCAAAAATTAGGACATTCTTAAAAGGCAACACAATAGCATATTTTATAGTACACCCACCCTCCCAATCCATCATGATTCCTCAAATTAACTCAATCCTCGCAATTTTAAATTGGTTTATATTTGGAAGTTATTTCTAGTTAACTTAATACGACGGAATACGAGGATAAGTGAACTGTGAAGAAAAAATATTTGAGATAAATAAAGTGCAAAATTTACCGCTGCGATTATATTTTCGCAGACGTGTTTGGAATTTGTTTTCAGTCGGCTTTACCGTGCTTGTTTTCAGTTTAATGGATACGAACAATGTATTATTTTTCAAGTGTGAAATAAAGTTTATATTTTTGTTCCTTCACTTTTTATTTTGGTTGCACAGCAATTGAAACCGCTTAATTTTAAAAACCTTGTGAAGTACTTTCTTTCCTACTGAGAAGAAACTACTTGGCCAAAGCACGTTAGTAGTCATTCACGATTTTTCTTTTTTTAAAGAGTAGTATATAAATAATATTTATATTCTATTTATTCATATTTTAACCTATCCAGATGTAAAGTTTTATACTGGAGGGGAAAAATTTTTTGGGCTCCCCATTCATAAACTGTTTCAATTGGAAGTTTTAGTGCTAAAATTCCTTTTTCCCAGAAATCGCTGGAATGTAATGCCTGTAATTTTCAGATGATGATTATGTATAACATTGTTAACATAAAGAGTTGTAGTTTTGTTTTATTAAAAGAGATTTGTTTGGTTTGATAATAAGTGTTAAAAAGTGATGTTTGAAGTAATTTAGGTAAACGAGACAATTAAAATTTGCTGCTGGTACACAAGAAAGTAGGCTCGTTAAATTATAGACAAACGCCTTCCGTTACTTATGGCATAACATTGAAAGCGATAAGTATTTGAAAAGTCGGTTCTTTATAATTCATGAAAATACATTGTTGCTGTTCATCTTCTGTAATTTTTAACTTAGCAGTTTCCCTGGTTCTACTAAAAGATTAATGAAAAAGGAAAGAAGTCTCTGTTAACAGATAAAAAGATTAACTGCTGAAAAAGTTAAATATGACATCAATTAAGCACAGTGTTTGCAGCAAAAAACAATCTTTTATTATTTAAATGGTAATCTCTATATTTTCTTAAAATGTGAAATTCACGTATACTTTAACAATAAACGTGGATCAAAGAGACCTTGTTAGTTTATTTATTAAACTATTATATTAAAGCGAAATCATATTCACATTTTCAGCAACAAATCGGAGGGAAAAAATAAATAAAAATAAAAGTTATGTTCCATAAGACGAAGGATTATATAGAACATAAATGAACCATAAAGTCTGCAAAAAAATTGGAGACACGTGCTTTGAGGTTACAAGAACACCCTTTTCAATGCAAAAAAAAGAGAAAGAACTTTGCTGAAAAGCAATTACTCACGTAAAGAAAGCCCAAATGAGCATTAGCATTAAGATGCTTTCGTTACATGAATAATTGTTTTTCAGTTTTACTAGTGCACAAAGTTCATTTATTTTAAGAGAACTTTGCATTAAAAAAATGTATTCCATGTTACCTCAAAACATTAGTCTGCAATTTTCTTGCAAATATTGTGCTTAATTTGTACCATATTTTATGAATGTTTATAGTAAAATTGCACGATTTTAAATAATTTTCAATTTACACTTTTAAAATGTTATTAATATTTACACTTGACAATAGCTTCATCGTGTAGCATTTTCAACATATATCCATACACTATTCAAAAACTCTATTGTATGATTTTGCGTGAACAAGCCATTTGCTCAATATAAATGATTGTCCCTTAACTATGCATCCTAAAACGAAATATTTTAGAGAATTTATTGAGCATTATATGTTTAAAAATCATTTTCACAAACTTTTGTTAAATATGCCAAAAAAATCTATCACGTTCAACCTGAAATATCTGTTAGTAGTCTGAAATGTGTACTTACTACTCCGAAAAATTTCTGAAAAACATTCCGAGTTGTGAGTGTTAGCAATAACCAACATATTCAAAAAAGGAAAAAGAACGAAAGTATGAAAAAAGAAGAAAAAAAGAGAAATGCTGATGTTAAAGTACTGTTGGAATGTCTTCCATTGCGTGTTGCACACACTACATTTTTCACACCATTTCGCCCAAATGGTCTATAGGCTAAATTGACCGATCGCTGAATGTGATCTATCACGAAAAGCACACTCTCTAAAAAGATCCATGAGCGAAAGGAAAAGTGGACAAAGTGACTATTTCGAAGTCTTTGGATCAAAGTAAATTCTTTACTATTTCTTATTATGCGCAGCCACTGCTAAGGTTTTGCATGGCTTTTCTGAAAACCATCAGTAGGAGCAATAACCTTCCTAAATAAGTCCCGTAACTGTAGGCCTGATTTATTTTTAAATAGAAAGTAAATAAAATTTGGATAAAAAAGAAAAGAAAAACTTTGAAATCTGAAGTAGAAGCAGTTTTTCTTTAAAATACAATCAAATGGCTCAATACTAATCCAAGTATTATGCGGTTAAAACACAATTAATAACCTCTACGTATTTCTTTCGATTGTGTCGAAGGAAATATTTATTAAATATACAAACTTTGTTTATTAATTTTGAGTGTAAGATATTTTGAAGAATTTTCCTAAATCATCATTAATTAAGTGTATTCAGATGCTTTTCGTTAATCTTTTTGTTAGCAGAGTTTCATTACTTTTCTCACATATGCATTTTAATTAAAAATTCTTTTCTTCGCAAACTACATGCTTTTCTTATTCGTATGTATCTCAAAATGTTTGTAACTCTCCTTTTTACAGCCTATTTACTTCCTGAAAAAGCCTGAAAGAAGGAATGTGGATTGTAAAATACAATTTAAAACGAAAACAAGAAGTTGCGTCTAGAAGTATACGAGCCTACTTTCCCGTATGCTCAAATTTCAATCTAGCTATCTCTCTCTTTCTCATTTAGCTTTAGCTCTTAATTTCTTCAAATGTATCTTTTTCAATGGTTAATACATTTTCATTTACTCACTAGTTCATGTATTCATTTATGTAGCTACTCACTCATTTATTTATTTTATCATTTATTCACTCATTCATTCAGAAATATTCTTGAAAATCTCGATCGAAAATTTTCATAGGAAAATTGGCTTGTTTAGTTCTGGTTGAACTTCATGTTCTACGTCATAACATCTTTCCAATAAAGCTTGTTCGAAGAAAATCCGTTTGTTAGATTAAGATTTGTATATGATTGCAATTTCTCCGTAGGGTTTTTTTTTTTTTTTTTTTAACTGTTCAAAAATGAACAAAAAATGTTCAAATTAAAAAAAAAAAATTCATATCGGGAGCTTCTTTCAATAAGCTTGTCCATAGGAACTTGGATATTATGCCAAGAGTTTACATAATTTTGCTTCATTTTTGCCTGTAGGAGCTAATGTTAAAATTTTTTTAACTGTTCACAATTGAACAAAAAATTATTCAAATCAAAAAGTAAAATATGGAAATGAGATGTCCTCGCCGAGACCTTTCTCTTTTGCGTTCGAAACATTTCGGCGAGGGTACCTCCTGCCTAAAGAGTATTTTTTGATTTGAAAATATTTTCGTTCACTTCTCTACAATTAAAAAAAAAGAAAAGAAAGAAAATAAAAAATTTAAAAAAAAAAATTAAAAATCCGGTTACATCGAAGCAAAAAAGTTTTTTTTTTTTTTTTTTGCTTCGGAATACGTTAACTAGCTGGTCTTTGGTTGATGTATTTTACAACACCAAAATAATTTTTCACTAAGTCTTAAAAATGAGAATGTAAACTAAACCTTTATTTCAATAAGCCAGAAATGAGCTACTTTATTAAATAGAATATATTGAATGACATTTCAAACATTCTTACATTTTCACACATATGTTTTTGAACAATTCACAAATGTGTTATAATGCTTGAAAATTTTAAACATTTTTCTATTTCGACTAGCTTTTCGTTCATTAACTACAGCTATTAGTAAAAATTAATATACAACTTTTACTTACAGCATCATTTAATATGTATAAACTCTAGGTTACTCCGGTTGGTGTGCGACTACTTGGAAAATGTTTCGTTAGTGCTTCTACACAACATTTGCATTTGAAAATTTATCAGGAAAGTTGCTATTTAAAAATATGATTGAATTCGTTTACGAATAATACTGCTTTAAAAATTGCACGAAAAAAAAGGAAATAAATAGTTTTTCGAGAAAATTTTAATCATTCAATGTGTGTTAGGTATTAAAATAATTTTCAACTTCTTGTTTTTCTCAAACATAGCATCTTCAACAACTGGCAAAATTCAGTGCCATGTTCAACCTTACTTAATTTTATTAATGTGTATAACTTTTATATTTAAGCTTATTCAAGAAGAAGATAACGCAAGCAAGACAATTGTCTGCTCAATGAAACTTTTTTTTTAATGTCTTTTGAAAAATATTCTCTTAAAAATTTGAGGAAATGCCCTTTTAATAGTGTACGAAAAATTGCATTATGGTAAAATATGTTTCATAAATTTCACATTCCATTTAAAATAAACATGCTAGGACATAATGTGTTACTTATATTGAATTGAGGCATAGTTTCCCTTAAAAAAAGAAATTCTCTTAAAAACATTCAAAGATGCTCATTAATTAAATTTTGAACCCTATTTTCTTTGCATTAAGAACTACATCTGCAATTAATTAAAGCTCCATTTGCTATCTACAATGGGATAATTAAGAATGAGCTTTCGTAATTCTCATATCATTACAATCTAGTAGATTAATGTGCACGAAACAAATGAGAATTGTGATGCATTGTAACACAATTATTATTTTACATAGAAAGAAAAGAAAATTCCTTTGCTGAGTAAAAAGAATAGAATTTTGCAACACTGTAGAATAAGATATTATACACATATGAAAATGTTAAGCTAATTTTTTTTCTTAATATAGCCATTGAAAATTTTATACATATATATATATATATATATATATATATATAAACTTTAAAATATATTTTTTGAGTAGAATTCTTATTGTTAACAAACAAAGAGCAGGAGTTTTGACAATTTATTTATAGCTATTATTAATGCAATTTATTTATTATCGAAAGCAATATCAACCAATCTATAAGGAGAAATTACGCAAAATAGCTTTCTTGGGTCATTTTAAATTGCAGTACCACAACAAAATAGTACTGTAAATGCATAATAAAGCGCTTGCAGTTTAAATTACTCATTATTCTCCTTTATTATTTTTACCTTTTGCATTATTGTAATGCTCGTGCTCAGTTGTACCTCGATTGCTTTTTCCTCATTATATAAAATATCTGCATGTTTTCTTCCTTTTTTTAAAAGATCGGCAATATATATATATATATATATATATATGTAAGAACGTCAGTCCCGTTCTATCTTCTACAGCAGTGGCCGCTAAGACCCATGTAAGACAAGGCACAGGGCTTCGTTGCAATTCTTTATTGGTAAACCAAATTGAGCTTAGGCATGACCATATATGGTAACGCGTTAGAGAAATTTATGAGTGGGACAACCCTGAGTTGTCAAGTTTAATATGGAAAAAGCCAGACAAAGGAGACAAAGGACTTCTCCATATCACAGCCTGACAAAGGATACAAAGGATTTTTCCATATTACATCCCCCCTCCCCAAAAGTTCTATTACGTTAAATATTGAAGAAGTGAAATATCTGCAGCCTTTTTCCCCACATAAATTTATGTATTAAATTTTATATAAACATATCACATTTTGAATGAAATACTATACAGTTACAAAAATTACTGAACATTTTCATCACAGATTATTATACTCTTACTAAACGATATTTACAAAATTGTATTTACAGTTCAGTTTAATTACAGTTGGATTATTCTGTTGGAGTTCAAAAGTGAATGACTTATATCACATTATTCATGTGATAGTTTGAAATTTGTTGGTGGGTAATATTTCCTCAATCTTGACACATGTACTATGTCTGATTTTTCTTTGCTGTGTGCATTTGGTTTATTGATTTCATAAGTTACGTCCGTAACTTTTCGAAGAATTTTATATGGTCCACTGAACGGTTGCGAAAGTTTTCGTGAATTCGGATATTTGAATTCTTCATATATCACAAAGTCATCTGCATTAAAAGTTTTGTCGACAAATCTGGCATCGTAATATATTTTATTTTTTTCATGATACTCTTTAGTTCTTTCCACTGCCAGTTTTCTAGCTTCCTCAACAGGAGGATAAATGTCTTCATTTACTGGACTTTGAAAAGGCACTGTACCGTACATTAAATACGCAGGTGGGAACTTCGTAACTGAGTGTGGAGTTAGTTTGTATTCTTGAGTCACCTGCTCTAATAATTTAGGCCATGGCATGTTTCCAGAAGCTGCGTTCACCTTGCGCTTTACGCGAGTGACTATTGTTTGGTTCAGACGTTCCACCTTACCATTTGTCTCTGGTCTATGAGCTGTGGTTAAAAGCTGTTTAATTTTGTGGTGCTTTAGAAATTTCTTGAAATGAGATGAAGTAAATGATGGATTTCTATCACTTAATACACTTTTAGGTATTTGAACACTGAAAATTTGTTTAAGAAAGTTGACGTAAGTTTCGGTAGTGATTGATTTTGATGCAAAAGACCACATGTATCTAGTATGATGATCTATAAACAATGTTAAATATTTTTTCGTGGAATTGTAGTAGTTGAAACCACCCACACTATCTACTGCAACGAGATCAAATGGTTTATCAACTGGAGGCATAGACTGTAAAAGGCCAAATCTTTTTTGTCGAGGCTTTTTGTTTACCTGACAAATATGACAATGTTTGTTAAATCCAGTTATATCTAATGTTATATTTTGCCAATAATATACAGGCGTAAGTAAATTAATTGTTTTTTGAATTCCTGGGTGTCCAAACTTTTCATGGACAGTCTCAAGTAATTTATGGCGTAAAGAAAAAGGAACAACAATTTTAGTAAAACCCTTTTTACGCAGGCATAACACGTTATTAATTTCGACAAAATTACCAGTTAAATTGTCATTTTTTTGAGCCTCTTGAATTTCATCCAATTGCAGTAGATGCGAAACGTGGTTTCCTATATTTTTTTCAACACATTCATTATTTACAGGTATATCTCTTGAGAGCATGTCCGCCTCGAAGTTTGTGGTGCCTTTCGTATATTTAATATCATAGTCATACATACTTAATTGTAAGGACCAGCGGAACAGACGACCTTTTAAGTTTTTTACATTTTTGAGCCAAACTAACGCCGCGTGATCGCTATGTATGACGAATTTATGGCCAAAGAGGTAGTGGTGATACTTATTTAAAGCATCCACAACAGCTAGACATTCCAACTCAGTAATACTATAATTCTTCTCGTAATGTTTTAATGAGCGGGAATGGAAAGCTATGGGATGTAAGGCACCCAAACTGTCTGGCTGTTTTAATATTGCTCCCACACCAGTTTGACTTGCATCAACACAAATATGACATTCTTTTTTAGGATCAAATATTTTTAAAATTGGTTTACAAATTAAAGAGTTTTTCAAAACTTTAAATGCTTCTTGGCATTTGTCAGTCCATTGCCAAGTTGTATCTTTTTTCAGCAAGTGGTTTAATGGATTTCTAATAGTTGCATATTTATCTATAAATTTATGGTACACATTTATTGACCCCAGAAATCTTTGGAGAGATTTAACATTTTTAGGCGGTTGTAATTTTTTAATAGCCTCAATATTACTATTATCGGGCGCTACAATACCATTACAAATTTCATACCCTAAAAATTCAATTTTAGTCTGTAAGAAAGAACATTTTGATGCTTTTAACTTTAAATCTTCCTGTCTGCATATTTCAAAAATTTGTTGAATATGATCTAAATGTTCTGAAAGGGTTTCAGAAAAAAATATTATGTCATCAAAGTAATTGGCTGCAAATTTTATTTTATGTTTTGTAAGTATTCGACGCAAAGTTCTTTGAAAAATACTTCCTGAATTTTTCCACCCGAAGAGTAATTTGTTCCACTCATATAAGCCACTATTAGTGACAAAAGCGAGCTTTTCAGTATCGTGGGGATGAATTGGTATATGCCAATATCCGGAAGCCATGTCTAATTTGGTAAAATATTTGCTTTTCCCTAATTTATCTACAAGTGTTTCTATCAGGGGTAATGGTTCTGCGTCGGACTTAGTAATTTGATTTAATTTTCTGTAGTCTATACATAATCGACTTTTTTTTATTTTCGTCTCTTTTAAAAACTAGTGTAACAGGTGCAGAATACGGCGATGAGCTTTCTTTTATTATATTAGCCTTTAATAACTCTAGAATTTGATTTTCAATTTCTTCTTGTTGCTTTGGGGAAGTTTTATATGCCCTTAACGACACCGGTAAGTCGGATGTTAACCTTACCCGTTGAGGTTCAATTCTAATTGTTCCAACATCATATTTATTTTTGGAAAATATATCTTCGTAACTTCGCAATATTTCTTTTAACTTTGAATTTTCCTCAAGTTCCGAATGTCCACCGACAGGATCGCGACATTGTAGGCCTCCAATGCCGCAACCAGTCCCAGAAACATCGGAGGAAATACGAAAATGCTTATTATTTCGCAACTAATTTTTTCATTTCCATCTTTCTCTAGACAAGTTTTCTTTTCCGTGCTACTCTTTTTCTTTTCATTTTCGTTATAATGTAATTCCGTCAGCCTTTCCTTAGTTTTACTTTCTTTCGGATCTTTCACTCTTTTAATTTCCTTATCAATTTTCTTGCGTATTTTTCCCGTACTATTATTTTCGTTTTTATTTTCTTTTACTTTATTTCCACAGTTCCTAACTAGGATTTCAGGTAAAATATGCAAATACAAGTCATTCGGTTCGGAATCAGAAAAGGTGATCAGTCTTCATTGATCCTGCATAACGACATGTCCTACACAATCTATGACCAAACGAAATCCCACGCAACTCTTTAAACCTAATATGGCATAAGGTAAATCGGTGTCTAGAACATAAAATTCCACCGGTTTAACTATATTGCCGACCTTAAGGTAAAGAATACACGTTTGGTTAAGCTGTAGCATTCCCTTCGTTTGTTTTATTTTTACAGCGATTTTTTCTTTAATCGAAACATTTAATGTTTTTGCAATTGCACTCGGGATGATATTTAATGTTGAACCGGTATCAACATTTAAATAAATAGTCTTTAAATTCGAATTTGTATTTTGAGTGTACGCGTCATTAGATAATTGATAATCATTTTTAAATTTCGCCTCATTTTTAATAATATACCCGGGTATTATTAATTGTCATACTTCGTTAACTCTCTGATTTTCTTCTCTTAATTGATTAACTTTTTGCTGAGGTGGTAGTTTAAATCCAGCATTCGATGTATTTGGCTTATTCACACGTGTTTGTCCCCAGTGATATGCGTTGGAGATTCCTTGTTGTGCGCAAAATTTACAAGGATTAGGGGGTAACTCCTGCGAAAAATGTGCAGTCTGTCTTTTTACTGCATTTTGTCTTTCATTATGACCTACAAACCTAGGTTTATTCTGTTGGTAAAAATTAGGTTGGTATACATTGTTACTATCTTGACGAGAATAGTTATATTGTTGACGAAAATTATTTTGATCATGATTTTTTGGCATCCAATTTTGATAAAAGGGGGGCTTCACCCTAAAAATATTTTGTTGCTCCCCTTTATAAGCGGACTTGGGTGTTTCATGTGGAACTTCATTTATTAATTTTGAAACTACCTGAAGCCATTCGGTGGGAGTTTCTGGCTCTTTTATTACCAAAAATGCCCTAACTTGGGCAGGTAGCCCCACTGAAAGCCCCTCAAGGATATGTTGATTACTAAGTTTTATTTTTCTTCCCATTTCTACTTTTTCCGTAAAATAGGAGTACAACTCTTTCGGATTTCCAGAAAATTTTAAATTTTGAAAATCAAGAAAACTACTTGCTGGAGTAAAGTAATGTTCTTCAAAAATTTGAATGATTTCATGAAAGGAATTACAGCAAAGGCGTTGATTGATGTAGAGCTTTAACGCTGAACCGCGAATAAATTTCTGAAAATTTTTTAATTTCCAACTATCATTTAAGTTAAAAATAATTTAACTTTGTGCAAGTAAACAATAATAATAAAATTACACGTTAATTTAAAGCACAAATGAGCAAAAAAATGCAGACATATGTTTCGGGATTGCTTGGAATCCCTTTTTCAATGCGACAGGGAGCTTCTAGATGCAAAACATCCAAATGAAGCAGACAGAACAAGAAAAACAAAGCTTATATAGCCTAAGAATTATCTGTAAACCAATGAGAATAAAGGCAGCGTGAAGTGGAAGTAGCAGGAAGACACCAATAAGAGAGCAACAAACGAATCCAGTTGAAAGTACAGGAAGTAAAAAGGAATAACAATAAAAATAAAGCAAAAAAGACGACAGCATGCATAAAAATTGCAAAAATAATAAAATAAAATACAAAGAATAAAATTGAAATAAAAATAAGTACAGAAACTACCAAAACAAAATTCAAAACAAAGTACACATGTAAAGGAGGGGGAGGGGAGGGAGGGGGGAAGGAGAAAAATAGACACAAAAAAGGAAAACAACAAGAAAACCTAGAAAGAACAACAAATTAAAGAAATTTATGCCAGACCTGTGAAAAATAAGGAGTTGAAGAAGAATCATTAACCAAATTAGAACTATTCCTGTTAATATGATAAGCTTCCCAAAAGTCAAGCTCTAAAGGGGAAGAACATTTTTGAATAATTTTACCAGAATTGAAGTCAAAAGAGTGGTTGGAATTCCAACAATGTTGAGCAATGCTAGACTTATTTAACTCTTGCTTTCGTACATAAACTTTATGCTCATTTAAGCGAATTTTCAGAGCACGTTTTGTCTGCCCAATGTAAGAAAGGCCGCAACGGCAACTAATTTGGTAAATACCCCAAGTGTTAAGTTGATCGACAGGATCCTTAAGAGAAGAGAAGGAAAGTTTGTTACTAGGAGCAAAAACGACTTGAAATTGAAACCTTTTTAGGATTTTAGCAATACGGAAACTGACAGAATGAAAGAATGGTAACACAACCAAATTCTTTCTAGAAACTACATTATTGGGACCAGAAGTTTTCTTAGAAAGTTTGTTATGAATAGAATCAATTAAAGAGTGAGAAAATCCTCTATCAACAGCTACAGCTTTCAGATAGTTGAGTTCAATCTTGAGAAGCTCAGGAGAAGAGCAAATATTAATAGCACGATGGACCAGAGCATTAAAAGCCGAATATTTTTGGTTGGGAGGATGAGACGACAGTCTGTGAGGAGGTAAAGAAACAGCGAAAGGTTTACGATAGACAGAAGTAGTGAAACCAGACTCACTCTTAGAAATAAAGACATCAAGAAACGCTGTCAGTTTCCGTATTGCTAAAATCCTAAAAAGGTTTCAATTTCAAGTCGTTTTTGCTCCTAGTAACAAACTTTCCTTCTCTTCTCTTAAGGATCCTGTCGATCAACTTAACACTTGGGGTATTTACCAAATTAGTTGCCGTTGCGGCCTTTCTTACATTGGGCAGACAAAACGTGCTCTGAAAATTCGCTTAAATGAGCATAAAGGTTATGTACGAAAGCAAGAGTTAAATAAGTCTAGCATTGCTCAACATTGTTGGAATTCCAACCACTCTTTTGACTTCAATTCTGGTAAAATTATTCAAAAATGTTCTTCCCCTTTAGAGCTTGACTTTTGGGAAGCTTATCATATTAACAGGAATAGTTCTAATTTGGTTAATGATTCTTCTTCAACTCCTTATTTTTCACAGGTCTGGCATAAATTTCTTTAATTTGTTGTTCTTTCTAGGTTTTCTTGTTGTTTTCCTTTTTTGTGTCTATTTTTCTCCTTCCCCCCTCCCTCCCCTCCCCCTCCTTTACCCCCCATTATGACCTACAAACCTAGGTTTATTCTGTTGGTAAAAATTAGGTTGGTATACATTGTTACTATCTTGACGAGAATAGTTATATTGTTGACGAAAATTATTTTGATCATGATTTTTTGGCATCCAATTTTGATAAAAGGGGGGCTTCACCCTAAAAATATTTTGTTGCTCCCCTTTATAAGCGGACTTGGGTGTTTCATGTGGAACTTCATTTATTAATTTTGAAACTACCTGAAGCCATTCGGTGGGAGTTTCTGGCTCTTTTATTACCAAAATGCCCTAACTTGGGCAGGTAGCCCCACTGAAAGCCCTCAAGGATATGTTGATTACTAAGTTTTATTTTTCTTCCATTTCTACTTTTTCGTAAAATAGGAGTACAACTCTTTCGGATTTCCAGAAAATTTTAAATTTTGAAAATCAAGAAAACTACTTGCTGGAGTAAAGTAATGTTCTTCAAAAATTTGAATGATTTCATGAAAGGAATTACAGCAAAGGCGTTGATTGATGTAGAGCTTTAACGCTGAACCGCGAATAAATTTCTGAAAATTTTTTAATTTCCAACTATCATTTAAGTTGTTCTGAGCCGTTTGCTGGTTAAAGTGAGCTAACCATGCTGAAAAATTTATCCCTAACTCTGGTTCAAATAATAAAATTTCAGGTGAGCTACCCGAATTTTTGTCTTTTATTTCAATTTTTGAAGTAGAAGAGCCATCTGCCAAACTTATCTCTTTTATTTTATCACTAATCGTTTGACATTCTGAATCCATTTTTATTAAGCTTAAATCGGCAGTTGCCTCTGCTTGAGTTTCCGCATCCTTACGGTTTAAGTTATCTTCATCCATGTTTGAATTTTCTTTGTGGGGAGACTCTAAGTCAGAATTTTTTTCATTTTCAATGGTCTTGCTCATTTTACCACTACGTAATAACATAATTCTAATAACACACAAATTTTTGACATTTTTCCTTTTTTACCTTCCCACTTTAACAACAAAAATATTCCGCGTAAACAAATGCATAACATCTAAAATATATACAGAACTATTCATAATACTGCAAAAAATATACCATAATTTCAATTACACAGCACATTGATAAATTTACTATTTCAAACATCTTAATGTCAAAAAAAAAAAAAACCCCGTGCTGACAAGATCCCTTTTAAAAATTTAAACCGATAATTAATATATCATCAAATAAAGAAATTATTCTTCCAAAGCACATGATCAATTTACATCATAATAAATTCTAAAGCAATATCATGTAAAAAACCCAAAAGGGAAAAAAAGATATTCATATAATAAATGAGATATTTATGAAGAAAATTCGAAATAATACCATTTTGGAATAACACATTAAAAATTACTCTATCCAAATTCCCTTTAGCACATGAAAATAATTTCAATTCTAAAGCACCACAACATAACGACCCTTTCGTTTAATCACTCCGCAGAACGCAAACACTCTTCGCTTCTAAAAGCCACAACAGGGGCGAGCTTTTCACCACTCGGTGAAAGAAGCCGCACATTGGTTCATTGAACCGTCTGGAAAGATGATCCACGCTGCTACATCGGCGCGGCACATTGCAGATTTAGCTTTTCTTCGATTGTTTTTTTTTTTTTCCTCTGCAGGAGCCCGGATAGGAACATAGATCCTACCGGCTTGTAAGAACGGCAGTCCCGTTCTATCTTCTACAGCAGTGGCCGCTATGACCCATGTAAGACGAGGCACAGGGCTTCGTTGCAATTCTTTATTGGTACATTTTAACACACAACGATCATAACATTAATATTGTTGGAACGAAGGACATGAAGTCATCAGCACGTTTCAAGAAGCAAGAACCATGATTTTCGACCGGGCAGTCGTATTTTTTATGGGGGAAAATCTCTTAGACTGCGGACAATGTTCCCTACACCACGTGATGGCACGTGGTTTAAATAGGAGGGCCATATGGAAAATAAAATATATTATTGGCTTTAATCCCGTAGACAGAGGCTGGCCTAAGTCTACGGGGAAAAAATAGTCTGGAGGGAATTACTGAGGGAAACCAAATTGAGCTTAGGCATGACCATATATGGTAACGCGGTAGAGAAATTTATGAGTGGGACAACCCTGAGTTGTCAAGTTTAATATGGAAAAAGCCAGAAAAAGGAGACAAAGGACTTCTCCATATCACAGCCTGACAAAGGATACAAAGGATTTTTCCATATTACATATATATATATATATATATATATAATTTAGAACGTTTTTTATATTAAATTAGCTAAACTGAAGGAAGTAGTAACAGTTAGCAGTAGTTCAACATAAGAAGTAAATAGTTCCATGCCACTTAGATTTTATGTATAAAACGAACATAATAAAGTGCCTTACAAACTAAATAGCAAAACGTTTTGTTTTTTCTTCTCTCCTTTTGTCATTATTTTGCATTAGTGATTATTTAGTGAATATTACATTAAATTACTACTCTATAAATAATTGAAGGAGTGGGGAATGAAGGCGATAGGTTCATTTTCCACTGTTCAATAAAATCGGTCTTGAAAGTTGCTCTACTCTTGATTGTGCTCTACAAACACTCAGTGTTGCCGTTTTGAACTCAAATCGAACAAAAAGTTGACATTTGGCCTTTTTCAGCGGACTCTTCAATTATAGAAACCCAGATTAATTTTTTGCAAGTTAGTTTTTATTTGTAATGCATACTTCTAGTATAAAACTTATATACTTTTGAAAATTTTCGGGAAACTCATTGCTTAAAATAGTTTTTAACCAACGAAATAGATAAATTTGCCGCTGCTTGTTGCTCATATTTCCTATCGCCAATATCTTGTAATCACAGTTCATTGTACATAAAGGGATTTTATATCAAAATAAAGTCCACAGGGCAAATTTATTCTAATAATATTTTTCGCCCCTATATTTTCTACTTAAATGAATGTTTTAGCTTTGAAATTTGAGACAACTGAAACATAAATCAGCAAATTTTTCCAAAAATTCATTAGTATTTTTGAACCAATGAAATATTTTACAGGGAGGAGGACATCAACTAGTCTTGTGCGTGACTGGACCTCTTTATTTCACCGTAGAAAGAACTTAGCAACACATTCACGAGGCCTCTCAAACTTTATTTTCTTTCAATGCAATGATTTGATTATTTACTTCAAAATATAATTCCGCGAGTGATATCATTTTTAAAATATGTTTAAACTAAGTTTCTATCTCGGAGTAAAAATTGTGAAAATAATTATTTGATAAAAATTACTTAATAGTGCAGTCCAGGAGTTCCCGAACTAGGTGCCGTGGCACACTGGGGCGCCACACTGACGGATAAAGGGGTGCCGCGAGGTGCCCATAATAATAAATTTCCTTTGTTGTGATGAAACAAAAAATTGTAATGGTTGCAGCTACAATTAAAGTACTTTCATGAAAGTCAAGTACAATATCTGTTATGATCATTATTTGTAATTGTATGCTATATCCACTTAGTTCTCCGACTTTTCTCCAAAATATGCAATTATCATGTGTACTACGGATAGATATTATATGACTAGTGTGTCATGACTGAATTTCAGTTCTTCCACGGGTGCGACGACTTGGAAAAGTGTGGGAATCCCTGGTACAGTCTTGCAGTACAGGCATTCTTTTGTGTAAGCGTTTTGAATAGGCTTAATTTCTTTTGGTAACTAATAATTTAGTATATATTAACACATATTTTTCATATATAGTCTAAATTAAACTATATGTACTAGCACTCGATTTATAGCAGATTAGGTCATCACTTACGTTGAGAGCAATTTAGTCCAATGAAAACATACTATAGATAGCGGTATCCGAACCAACACATCTTACTCGGGAAGAAAAGAAAACAAAAAAATAAATAATTGCAGCTCGCGAATAAAATACTGTATAGCAGTAGGAGGGAATGAATGCTTAAGTTTCCACTGTACGCAATGGGCAAATTGATTTTCTTTCCAGAATTCGAGAGATTAAAAAGAAATCTTTGTCCTTAAAATTAACGAAAAGCTAATATATGAATATCACGTTCATATATGACGATTAAATTTTGAAATGAAGTGAAACGAAAGCGCCACCAACCGTGTACACATGAACAAAGTAAATGTTTTTAATAAAATAATAGTAAAACACTAAATTGTTTTCCCTTTTCTGGAATAAATAGCAAACAGAAAATAAATCATAGGACTGCATTTCTTGCTGTGTCAAAGGGAAGAAATAAATAGCTACCATTATGTGATTTCCAAACCAGTTGAATCTCATGTTCCTGTCAACTCGCCAAGTATTTTGAGTGCGCCTAAGAGTTTTTCCATCCTTAATACGCACTTTAAGCTCGAATGACTAAAAACGTAATATATATCTAAGACAGTGTCATAACCAGAACGCTGAATTTCGATGCTATAAATAAATCTTACTTTTTTATTAGTGCACTTTGTGAAAATAGTTCTTCTGATCAGAATCCATTTTCGATTTGGGAAGAATACATCAGACGTCTTATATAAATATATATACATAGATAGATAGATAGTTTTAGATTTAGGTATGTGGGGAGTTGGAAACTAAATCAGCTTAAAAATCATTTCATTTTTTCTTCATCGAATTCCTTCAACTAAGCATCTGGACTTGAAACTTTCCTTACCTTGCTTAAGAATCTTCTCTACCTTTCAATTTCTAATACTTTAAATCAAATTTTGCTTGGAAAACAGATAGTTCACGCTTTTGTGCTCGATATCCAATGTACCAATAGAATCAACAAGAAAACAATGAGATCAATAAAAAAAATTAGAAAACTAGGATTGACTTTCTATTAACATAAAATAGTAATACAGTATTACAATACAATTTAAAAATGAGAATAAAACAGTAAAACGGAGGTTTAAGAAAAAACGATCAAAATCTTCTGTATGGCCGGCCGACTATACAGGACAAATATAATATTAAATATATATATATATACACATATATGTATACATATAATGTATATAAATATACACTCTCAGAAATAGAGCTCTCACTTTTGGCGCTTCTTCAATCGTCAAGAAAATTTCGTTATTTATAACGATTCTTTCCTCGCGCGATCACGTGACTTAAAAAAGTTTTTTTTTCTTCTTTCTAATGAGGCTGCGGTAATGATCCTCAACCATTGCAGACCTAGAGCGTTCCCCAGAAATTGGTACCATCTCTTTCAGCGGCACCACAATGAGTGTGGTACTTTCGCCGCATGAGAATTTTGACGTTCAGTTACCCCTAGATGGCGGTACCTGAGCTCTCATTAATGCAATATGCACTTGGAATTTAATTTAGCCGAGAGCATCCAAGCCAAATGTCTGCTCAAGGGATCGTTTTTCTGTACATGCCGCATAATCATACGACATGGGCGCAAACGATTTTCTGCATCTTGAAAATCCACCGACTTGGGCCAGGATTGAACCCGCGATCTTGGGCGTACGAGGCATGCGCCTTACCACTACGCCACCCTGTCGACTTGACTTAAAAATGTTACTACATACAAATTTCGCCAATTTGACGAAAGGTTTACTCGGTCGGAGCATTTTTCACGAAGCCATTTCGCCAAATGCGACGAATGTTTCGCGAGAATTGGGCATGCGTTTCTGAGGGTGTATGTATACATATATATATATATATATATTACATGCAATACATAAGTAGTACAGAGTGGTAGACAGATAGCTATGAAAGTATGATAATAATCAGAAATCGGAAAGCAAAACTTCATTCAAAAGAAGTGAAAATTAATAATTTAATTCAGGTAAATGTGTTTTTGTCATGGCCTTATTAAAAATAAAAGATAAATACCAGCCCTCCATGAGACTTCAAAATTTCAAATTCTAAACTTTGGTGCAACTAAAAAATGGGTACAATAAAATTAGTTAAGCGTCAAAAGATTTCTGCAAGTTAAACATGAGAGTTGAAATTAACGTTGCCTGAATAGAAGTTTAAAAGAGAACTATCTAACATTATATTAACACTCCATATAGAAATCTTGAAAATATTGTGAATGCAAAGCAGCTTTAGAAAGTCGAACTGCGGAATAGTGTGAACATTGTTCAGAGATATTTCGTTGTAATCAGTTTAAAATAAAGGGGAAAGGAGGATTAGGGAGACTTATCTTTCATTGTGTGCTGCTTTATATAATTAAGTAAGACCGGGATATAGAAAGAAGCCTTTCATCCACCTAAGCACTTACAAAATGATATCATTTCTTGCATTGTTTTAGGCAGTAATTCCTCACGAAAGCTGAGCTTTCATCCTATCCATGAAAAGGGATTAATGCCCAAGGCGAAGTCTACATCAATAATAAACTTTTGTTAAAACTTAGTACTTTAATGAGCGTCAACTCAAAGACATAGTTTAAGCATCGATTAATTCATTTTAACGCTTGATTTTAAATATTCATTTTTAAATTTGGGTGTTTAAACTTTCAGCTCATGAGGGGGGATGGGGGGGGGGTAGAAATGTCTTAGATTCTGTCTGTATTTCAAACATCCAAATATTGAGAATTTTTAATAATTAAGATAATTTTTAATACTAATTTATTTTTAAACTTAACTTTAAAAAATACAATTTCTCGCTGTCCACTTTGGCGAAGAAAAATGCAATTTTTGGAAAGCAAACTGGGAACAATAACCATTGGAGGAGATATCTCGGTTGTAAACAAAGCGATATTGCAAGTTTAAAAAATTTGGGTCTTTTAAAAACAGATATTTTGTTTTGCGAGAAGGTTACAGAACACCTCTCTTTTAACCATCATCTGGTAACTCCTAGATACAAAAGTTAAAAAGCAAATTGTGTATTCACAATGTTTATTGTATACATTATACTCCTATTGATAATTCCTCTATTAGTCCTTTCGTTTAATTAGGGCTTCATTGCATATATAAGTTAAATGTACTTATTATGTAAGGTAAAGTTTTTGGTATTAAATTATACACAATACTTCACCTTAGTTTTAATAAATTTTCAAAAGTGACTTTTAGACGCCCGTGATTTGTTGATTGCATTATTGAAGAGAAACTCCATCACTGTTTGTGTTTATCTGATTTCCATAGCAACAGTGTATTACTGAGGTGGAAAAATGGCGTTGTCGCTTTTGGTATAAATGCACTCTAAGGCATCAAGCAGGTGAGGTTTCTGAGCTATTATACTACGTGAGGAGCAGACTCAAAAAAGAGGAAGTAGCTACTTGACAAAAAATGACTCCACGGCTTAAGCAACCACACGGTTAAATAAAAGTAACCGAGATCTTACTGTGGCAATGTCAGAGATAATACCAGAAGAAAAGCTAAAGAGTATAAAATTTATACCTAGAAAGAAACAACCAAAGTTTTCAAGAGTAGAGATAGACAAAAGAAAGAAAAAGCAAGAAATGACAATAATAATAATAAATAAATAAATGGGGCCTCAGTGGCTGAGCGGTCAAATCGACTGGCTCCGGTGCCTCCCTGCGCGGAGAGAAAGAGGCGTGGGTTCGATCCTCACCTTTGCCCTGGGTGTATTTCCTTCTTTTTATATTAAAATCTGTTGTGCTGTCTTGTTCTATCTGTCATATTAGACGAGAGTTTGAGGCATATCCTTGAGAATAGCAAATAAACTCGAATATTTATGTGACCTGAAATGGTAGTAAAGAAATAAAGAAAGAAATAAACAAGTGAAAAAAAAAAATCTCAAAAAGATGAAAACCACTCATCGCTACTAAATTAATAGAATTAAACCGTAAACTAATTCAAACAATGAAAACTACATGTAACCAAAGTCATAAAACCAGATTACACCAGGAAATGATAACGCATGATAAAATAAAAGTGAAAAAATACACAAATAAAAGAAAAGATTTAATAAAAGAAAATAAGAGTAAAAATAAATAAAATAAAAAGAAACAAGAAGTTCCATCTAGATGTATACGGGCCTACTTTCCCCCGTAACAACATCGAATTTTTAAACCTCTCTCTCTCTCTCTCTCTCTCTCGTTTAGCTTAAGTTCTTAATTGTTTCAAGTATGCCTTTTCAACGGACTAACATTAATACACTTTATATTAAAACATAATAAATTTTTTTAATAAATAAAAAAAGAAAAACTATTACTTGTTACGGAAACGATGTTAAATTCATTCTCTCACATTCATGGGTATTATATTACAGTAAGTTTTTTTTTTCCAACTAACAATGTATTTATTCGAAGAATTTTTAATGTGTAATAGACATAGAATTGAATTCCAACAAAAAATATTTTTAGCATAGCAACACACTACTAAATATGTGGAAAAAGGAAAAATCAATAGAAAGAGAGAAAACTGCTTTTATAAAATCATATAAAAGGCTTTTAAGGTTAAGCAGACCATATAAATCCTGGAATCGCTTTTTCCCACCAAAAATAAAACTTATTTTTAATCGTTGCCAAAGAGAGAAAAAATATTTCACTTACACTTCAGAGTTTTATTTCAGTGAAATTAAATTGATAATAGTAAATATATCAGAGAATATAAGTATATAATCGTTGCCAAAGAGAAAAATATTTCACTTACTCTCCACAGTTTTGTTTCAGAAAAATTAAATTGATAATATTAAATGTTGGAGAAAATATAAGTATATGGCATAGAAAAAATTATTTGTTCTACAAATGAGAGAATGTTAGATAAGGGAAATAATGCTTTGGTATATGTAGGCACGTGGGGATAGTATCTGAAAAAGGGTTGGAGGAGTACGCAAGTTCCTTCAAAATCTCAGTCTTGATGAGTCATTTAATAAAGCACTTGCTTCCAGATAAGAAAATAGTTTCTCTTATCTGTTTGTATATACATTACTCTACTCGAGTTCGAAATGGAGTTTCATTAGTTTAAAGAGCAACTGCAGGAAGATTATAGAAATGAGATGTTTATGTATATAATAAGCATTTACTCCTTTCATGCTTAAAGTCACTATAATCCGTAAGCTGAAAGTATTACCTATAAGAGAAAAATTCGTTTTTCTCTTATTAATATGAAGATAATTTAGCATTATGGAACTAATTATATTGTTTTAAATTCTTCAGGCCCAGGAAATTGATGATATTACATTCTTCTTCATTCTTTTGCATTTCTCGTCGTTTTTACTGCTTTGGAGCATTTTTTACAGATATTTACAGCATTTTTTGCATTGTTCTTATTTATCTCATTGTTAGAACATGTTTCTATGTTTTCACTCTTTTTTTTATTTTCTGATTAAAATTTACTTTTATTTCTGCATTAAATTTCACAAAAAAATAAAAATAAATAAAAGGTTGGTGAATGGTTCAGTTGCGTAACTATCGCTACAAAACTGAATGAAAACAACTTGAAGAAAACAAAGAATTTTTGACGCTGAAAAAAGCTGCTGGTGTTTTAAAAGACATAAATTCAGTGTGGAATTGGAATAAAATATTTATCCATGAATGTTTCTGTTTATTTATTTTAATATTGTCCCAACTATGTATGCGACGTTTTTCGAGATATAAAATTTGCTTTCGGATGTGTTTTTTTAGTGTAAAAAAATATTCTTAATTATTCAGAATAATTTAGATTCTCTCACTTGAGATGTTAAAATTGTCAAAAAACATGCTTCCCAATTATTGGTTGTATTGTTTTTATTTTTTATTCTTTTTTTTTTTTTTGTAGAAATTCATTTTATGATGGTGTTGCTTTAATTTTTCAAAAAACAAAAATTTAAACTGCTTCAATCGAATTTCAACCTCAGATCTTGCGTGCATTTTTCAAACGTTATGTGCATTTTTTCAGTTTTAAAGGCATTTTTTGTAGCATTTTTGGTAATTTTTTAATGCATTTTTATGGATTTTTTTGATTATCAACTTACGAAGCCTGATCATAATTCTATAACAATCTTTTTGATTGTTACATAAATAAATCTCTGCGTTTCTTCGACACCTATACAAAGGCATTGGCACCTACACACATTGGGCACCTATACAAAGGCCGTTACCTGCGCTCCTGATATACGTCACGTCCGCTTCTTTTGAATTTAGAGTGATTTTAATATTTAGTACCTGAAATGAAGCAAAATAGTAACAGACGTAAGGAAACCAATATGGCATTAAACGTTGATGTAAGGCTAAAATTAGCGTTAAAATATTTGGAAACGCCTCACCGGAAAAAAAAGTAAAGCATTCTTGTTGCTAATTTGTAGTAATATTTAAGCTTCCCAATAAGTATGCATTCCGTATTCCAAATTTCGCTTCTTAGCCGACAGGGTGGCGCAGTAGTGGTGAGGCACTGACCTCATACGCCCAAGTTCGCTGGATCAAACCTGACCCAAATCGGAGGATTTTCAAGATGCAGAAAATCGACAGCGCCCATGTCGTGCAGGCTAAAGATCCCTTGAGTATCTGTTTGGCTTGGATACTCTCGGCTAAATTAAAATTCCTATTGCAGTTTCGCATCAGTTAGAGCTCAGGTGTCGTCATCTAGCGGAAAATTAAGCCTCAAATTCTCAAGTGATAATGACATCCGCCGATAGTGGTGCTACTTGAAAGAATGGATGACGATTTCCGGGGAATGCGCTAGGTCTGCAAATGTTAGTGACCATAAGCAGCCCCATTAGAAAGAATAAAAAACCCTTAAATGCGAGGATTTAAGAAGTCTTAAAAGTTTATTATCTAGTGGTTATTGATGTAAGAATCGACATTTTACTGCATACGACCCATAACTGATTTCGCTATGAAGTTAATAATGAACAAGCAATTGGCTCTTGTTACCTTTAATTTAAGCTATTTTGATATCAGCTATACCCGGTTTGAAATAAACTATAGAACCATAGAATTATTCACTTCTACGGAACACTTTACTTGAAATCCCAAATTGATATGAATCGTCAATAGATTTAAATCACTCAAATCAAACAACATTTACTATACTCTTCACAAAACAATATGTGTTTTGTCATAGAAGTATTAAAAAAACATTTTTCTCTTTAAAGTACTGTTGTTGAAGACTAAAAATATGCAATCAAAGCAAATCTCAGCAATTTCTTCTTTTATGAACAAGTATTACAATATTTTTCTGCCCAAATCTTTTATGGATTTATAAGCATTAGAAATCGCTTTGCCGAGTTGTTCACCATCACGTGCGGAAAACATTTTAAGGATTCCATGAAAGTGGACATAAAAGTTTCATGCTCAAATTAGAAAGATTTTCTTTTTAATATCTCCTCCCGGCAACGCTGAAAAATTTACAACGTAATAAAAGATTTTAAAAACTTTAACCTCATCTTAAAGTCGTCATTTTGGGTTTAAATTACCTACTTTGCATGCATTTGAAGCCATAAAAATTACATCAAATTTTATAGATGATCTAAAAATATTTGTTTCTGGTTCTAAAAGGGCTGATCAATACTAATACTAAATACATTTGATTGAATCTCCAATATTCATCGTACATTTGTCAAATTTTTATAGTGCACTAAATATATGGAACAATGCGACAACAAAACCACTTTTCATTTTTTGTTAACAAAAATTTATTTTGTTAGTTATTTGTGAAAGATCGTCAGATTAAAAGGATAAATCCGAGATATTCTCTTGTAGTACAATAATTCTTTTGGTGCAAGGAAAAGTCAAAGATACTTTTTCACGATGAAACTTAATTCTTTATATGATTATTGAGGAAAATTTCGTAAACTTCAAGGATTACAAGTTCAAACTTAGAAAATGACAGAAAACAGAAAGAAGATTTTTTAAGATGTTTTATAAACGTCTGAAATCACCATTTACTTTGCTATTTCTAAAGGTGTATACTGTACTAGGTTTAGTTCTACTCGGCGTAGAGCACTTTTGGAAAATACACTTTTTCCTTCGTAGAAGACTGCTAAAGTTGACTACTTAATTCTTTCTAATGAACATGGTCATTAACCTTTGCAGACCTAGTGCATTCCCTGGAAACTGGAATCCATTCTTTCAAGTAGTACCACTATCGGTGGATGCCATTATCACTCGAGAATTGTGACACTCAGTTTCCTCCTTGATGGCAGCACCTGAGCTCTAAATGATGCGCAACTGCACTAGGAATTTAATTTATCCAAGAGTATCCTAGTGACTCAACTGCTCTTTTAGATGTTGAAAACAAGGAAAGCTCATACCAAACAATTTAATGAGGATCAGACAACGTACCTCAACAACCACCTCACCACCTATTTACCAGAGGGGCGACTTCCACGCTGGAATTTGCACCCGAGATCTTCTGGTTCCAAGCCATATATGTTCCCGCTGGACTGCGAGGGTATTGTTATATTTTTCTGCATAGTAAAAATAGTTTGCACTTCCTGGTGTTTCATTACTGTGGTTTAAAAATTTAAATTATGCCTTGCCCACGTTATCTTGACAGACAATTTTAATCTGTGTTTCAATTACTCTTTAGGTCTGGAGTTTCGAATGTCGATAGTCAAGCAGGCGTCTATCAAAATGCATTCCACCGAAAATAATTTTTCGCTGAAGAAATTGTAAGTTGTTCTATGTCGTGCAAACTAGTAACAAGAAATTCAGACTTATTTTGGCTGATAATACTTTTACTCTTTCAATGTAATGTAAAGATATTAACACTCAGTAAATACAAGAAGCATATAATAATACATGTATTTCGCCTAACAAAAACACGTTATGTGTACCCCAAAAATTGTTCCGTTAAAATTTCAGAAAAAACAAATTGTTCCATCGCAGAAAAAGAATGAGAAATCCATTTTTAAACAGAAATGCTAGGTTGGGCCTGCTCTGGCAAAACCTAAATGAATTTTGCTGTTATTTCTATAGCCGCGAAGCTATGAATATCTAAATGATTACAAGAAGCAACATAAGATCTAACCCAGGTCAATAGCCTGAATATGCTTATTCGAAAAGAATGCACTATAATGTATTTCCTTTTAAGTAATATTGCGGCGTTAAATATTGCCATAGAAAATGGCGCATGTTTTCTTTTATGAAATTTGTATATTATCGATTGAGATGGAAAAAAAAAAGAAAGATAAATTTACGTATATTAGTCCAGTCGAAACGTGCAAAAAAAAAAAAAATAATAATAAAAGAAGCTAAAATAGCAACGCGTAATGTAGTTATAATTTTTTAATGTGTTGTTTGGGTCAGTTAGGGTAGTGTAAAGCCAAGTTTACAGGTTCGAAAAACTGCAAAAAAAAAAGAAATGAAAACTATTCCAATTTTTATGCAAATTGAATCTATCAATCGTAAAGTACATTAAATTTGCAGCAAGTTAAGTTTAAATACAGTGCTTTACAATTAATAGCTTCTGAGATATAATATTTGAAAAAAAACCGTTACTTTTTTTCCCATAAATTGAAATTTTAGAGGTTTGAGAACGTTTATGGCTAAAAATTCACCTCTCATCCTGCAATAAAAGTTGTGGAAATGTAGTTGCAGTAAATACAATTAGCTTTTATTTAAACATAAAGATATATGATTTTCTTTTGTTTTTCAATAAACTGTTTTTCCGCCTTTTTTTTTTTTTTTTGAAAAAAAAAAAAATATAGGACAAACGTTTAAAGGAAAGCGTTTTAGTGTGTTCGAGCCCTTTCCCTGTTTTGTCACTGTCGTAACAGAAAGGGTGGGGGATTACAATGTAATAGGCATTTTTACGACCAGCGGCGACAGTCCGTCTGGACCAACAATAGCTGAAGAGATTTTCTCAACAAAGGCCCATTGGAGGGATAAGATAAATATAAATTTTATAACTCAAGATGGCGGAGGAGGCAACAACACCGTGAGAACACCAGAAGCAAAACGCTCTGATTGCGTGGATCTTCGTACCGCCCCACTGATAAACTCGCCAGCCAACGGCCGACGGGAAGTTGGGAGAAATCTAAGAAAAGATGGGAGGCCAATTGAGCCTGAATTGGTCAAGACCTCCCATCAAATCAGCAAGGGGCTTTTGGTGAATTAAAACCAAAAACATCATCAGAGATCATCAAACATCATCAGAGAACACCAGAGTTACATAAGAACTGCATCAGAGCATCATCAGATCTGGACAGAGGTGATCAGTTTTTCCCTGAAACCACTTCATCTTCCAAGGCAGAGATGGGCCCCTTCTGTACAATTTTTGATTGACAACATCTGCCGTCTATAAAATAGGCGCGGCAGGCCTCTTCTGCAAGCAGGACTATGATGATCACCATTCGCTTCCGGACGAGGAAGGATCGCCCACCGACACATATGGACTAAAATTCACAACAAGTGCTGCCCGTTGGATCCGGACATGGTTCGTTCCCTGCACATTTCCTTTTACTTTTTAATAGTAGTAGTCTCATGGGCCTAAGTTAATATCTATATAAGTGAATAAATTAATCTAGTTACCAAAAAAATTTGTGTTTTATCGTCTATGCCACTTTACGTATCACGCGCCCTGATGTCGTGAACCTGGCCGCGACAGTCACACTAAAACGGAGGAAAGCAAATTTAGAACCAACCTTCAAAATACAACTTTTGAATTTTAAAAATTCAAAATGAATGAATCTTAGAGATACATGTTAAATAACGAATTTCACTGTTACATTGCGGTAACACAAACGAAAACATAAAAAATAGCACTAATTCACTCCTCTTTGGATGGAAAGGAAAAAAAAATCCCTTTGCTTGCTCAATTGAAACTTCAAACCGACTGTTGTGCTCTAAGCATAGATTTGTTACAAAATAAAACAAAGTTGAAACCAAAAACATTTTTTTTTTAATAAACAAAAATAAGATATTTTTTTTTCTCTTAACACCTCTCGCGGCAGTCTCTCTTCCTTATCATTTAACAAAACTTTGAGTCATCTTGATAATTAAGCGAATTTCGACCATAGTTCTGAAAACAACTTAAGATGTCCTAATAAGCGAAGTTATTTTTGGCATCGAAAGAAATCGAAAGTCACTTACCCCAGCTGTGAATGAGTAAGAAAGTAACTTTTCCTCCCCAAGTTTCAAATGTAAATTTATGGAAAGTATGTGCCATCAGCAACTCTCAACCATAAGATGAAAATGTAAAAAATATTTGATGCGAACTCAAACCATTTCTGATGCTTCGACAAAGGCTTTTTTTTTCTTGCTTTAGTTTTTGTTCGGAAAATAAACGTTAAGTTTTATTTTGCTAGTTGAATGTTTCAATGCTGGCATAGGAGCATTTCATTCCTACAGAGGCGTAGCTAGGGTTTTCCTCGCCCGGGGACAACTGAAGATTTTGTGCCCCCTGTGCCCCTGGAGGCCTAGGGGCGCCCCTAAAGGGAATTTATAAAACTTTTATGCTTCCTAAATGATAAATAGCTCTAAAAAGCAGCACTTTTAACTTTCATTTTTATTAGTGACCATTCACTTCTAAGGGAAAAATGGGACACTGACTTCGTAAAATTATTTGATTTCTACATGATTATCATGAACTACATTATTTTATCTAAATTATTTGTCTGTCTACACTGGTCATTCCCGATATGGTTTGTGATGCTCCCACGTTTTTGTCGAACATATTCACACCTCTTCAGTTCAAATAATTTTCTTTTCGCATTTTAAAATAAAATAAATTAACATTAATTTGGCGCCCCTTGACACTGCGCCCGGGGACAGCTGTCCCTCCTTGCCCCCACCTAGCTACGCCTCTGCATTCCTATTGACTTCCCGATATAGATCAAAATGTTTTTCTTAACTCCAGAAATTTTAAAACATTTCAAAATTTTTAAACAAACTTTAATTCAACTTTTTTTTTTTTTTTTTGACGAACCAATCTTTTTTGTACAGCTATAAAGTTTAGACTTCAACTCAAACTTTTGTCTACGAGTTCGTCTTCTCTCTCTACTCTCTTTCATTATCTTATTGAATTGAAGTACTGAAGTATCAACTCTTTTTTCAACTGCAAACTCGTCAACGTTTTTTGTAGACTAAATCTACTTGTGTTATTTCGTAGAAGAATGACTTTGTAAAAGGTGTGAAAAATTACTTCTACAAAAACGATTAAAAATGAAATGAGAATGTTTTTTAAGAATCCAATTAATTGTATAAAGTTGGTGCCCATTTGGTTGAATGTTATAGTTTCATAAAAATAAAATGCTTAGAAGAATTTTGTTGGCTTGCCTTGGAGCGAATTAAATCCTTAATATGAAAACGAGAGACTATGCTGTGTTTTAAAACTAATTGTTAAAAACGATAATATGCGTTTAACGCTTTGCTTAGCTGTGAAAAACAAATATGCATGAACTATACTCTCTCTCTCTATATATATATATATAGATAGATAGACGATGAGAAAAATTATTTTGATTCAGAACAATGTCAAACTCTACAATTATGCTTTTGAAACATTTCCACTAGCGTAATGGGGCAGCAGAAGATGAAATGCTTAGAAAAATTCATTCGTAGATTTATTGTAACTTCATTATATGCATGGATTTTTGTAACCTATATATACTTTCTTTTTCCTGAAGTTACAGCATCTGTTCGCCATTTCATTCTAAAATCTCAATTTAGTTCAATGTGATTGCCTTCGAAGTTTTACGACCTTACTAATGGTCTCAATCATTAAGTATGAGATTGGATAAAAGAAATGTATCTCAAACGTCAGTTAAAAAAGAATGCACGAAAAACAGTAGAAAAACAAGACTTCCAACTGAAATAATGATGCAATTCGCCAATATTTTCTTAATATGTTTTTTCTTTAATTTTTCTATCAAATTAGAGAACTCTTTGTGTACATAGAATAAATTTATTTCTTATCCACAATTCTTTTCTTATAAACACCTCCCAAATTAAGTTTGAAAAAGCATCACCCTTATATTTTCACAAATAAAATGTTTGTTTTTTCTTAGTAGTATGAGTGACTCAAACTAGTACAAGTAAAAACTATTGCAGTATTTTTTAAATAATCCAGAACTGTACTTCTGCAACGCCAGTGTGTCTCACACTACATTGAAAAGGATACTATTTGTAACTATGTGAATTTCTTCCTTTTGTGCATGATTTCAAATGTTTTACGGTCCTTGAAAATTCACATTTTGGTCCAAGGTGAAAAAATCATCAAAATGTACTTTTAACAGGAATAAAATAATTATTAATGTGATCCACACTACAGGAGGAATGTGATACGCACTATATTTCTGTTGAAGTAACCGTTCTTTAACCCATTTTAACTGTTTGTTTTTAAAAAGTGAAACAATATTTTTGAGATTACATGTTCATTATAAAAATTAGAAATAAATTGTATTTATGCCAATTTCTTAACCTATAACATTTCACTTAGTAAAAAAAAAACGATTGTAGTACAAAATAGTAATAAAAAAATTCATATACCTTTTTGGAGGTCACAAAAAGCACCAATGCAAAACCAAAATTTTCAATGCAAAAACAAAAGATGTATGTTTATAAAGTAAATATTCGGCAAAACTTTTGACTTTTCGAAGTTTCTCTATGCCTGTGGTTAAACTTTTGCATGAAATTAGTATGTATAATTACTTGTGTCTTTATACTATTATAGTTGACAAAAGTAATTTTGATAAAATCGGTTTATCATTCGAGATTTTGACATTTTGTGTAACACTACCTTGGTAAAAAGTGTGAAACAAATGGAAGTAGAATCAAGCTATTATTTGCGATCGTTTTTTACAATAAAATAACCGGATTTGTTTCTGCCAGTGTCAGTAACATTTTCTTATGTATTTACAATCAGTTTACAGAATAGTTTTCCCTTTTAAAATCCGTATCCCAATAATTTCCAAATCACGTTGCGAGCAATTACAATAAGACAGCACGAGTTGGGAAATGGTCTTCGGAATAAAATTATCATCGAATATAATGCACCCTATATTTTTCATCGATGTACAAGTAAGTAAGGGCATTAACCAGCTATTTTCGAGAAAATGGTCTCGAACTTTCCAGTGCAGTTTATGTTTATAAATTTCAGTACTTTTTCCAACTACTAAACAGGCTAAGCGGTGAATTTAAACTACATCACAAGTAGCGCGTGTTAAATTCGAACGTGTAAAGCTTATTCTTCAAATAATTATTAAAATTAATAATGACATAAAGCAATTCAATACGTATGAACATTATGAATTAAAAAATCACAATTTTTGTTTTTAAAATAACTGTTGATTAAAAAAAAAGTTTCAACAACACTTTAATTTTACTTTAAATAATGGTGAGTTCATTTTTAATAATTGTTTAAAAACTTCAGTTAAAATTGTAAAAAAAATCATTCTAATGAGTACGTTTTTAATTTTTTAAAGAATTATCTTTGAATAGCTATAAAATCTGCATTCACAAAAGAGCAAAAACGTTGTAATTACTTACTAACCCTTTAGAGAACAGTTAGTTCGCTGATTATTGTCATTAGTTATCAATATTTTTTTACATAAAGAAAACTTTTAGCCTAATGCACCTTTATTTTTTATGGTTTTCTTTTTCTCATAGATTTTATATTGTAAGTTAAATATTCAGCTGATACTTGAATTATCTATAAATACTTATTACAAGGATCCTAATCGTTGTATAATTTTACTGCAAATTCTATCGTATGCCGGTTTTTTTCTTTAAAATGGTACATAAAGTAAAACTTGTAATTTTTAGCTCTAAATAATTGAGTTTAGGTCAAAAGTTTTTTCTTAAAATTAGGATAAAACCAACGTCACAGCAGGGCAATTGCATCCCACTAAGTTTTAAAATGTATTTGTTCCAAATGTCAGTAAAATTGATCAATGGATCTTGATTTTATCAGAAATACAGATGCACGGACAGATATCTAAACAGAAGTATTTTTCGTTTTAAGATTGGTAAAAAAAGATATTTACTATTTACATAAATGCTGCAAGTGCTATCAGAAATACAGATACACAGATAGACATCAAGACAGAAGTATTTTTCGTTTAAGATTGGTAAAAAAAATGTACTATTTACATAAATGCTGCAAGTTTCTTGCAAGTACTCTAAACTTTAATTGTTGGCACTTATAATTTTTAAGAAATGAAAACAAAACTACTTGCAGTTATTCTGTTCATGTGATCTCCCTTTTTCAGTAATTGTTTTTTAATTAAAGAAAGAAACCGAAATTCTCACACAACATAGTAAAAATACTTTTATATAAAACAGAACAATAATAAATAAAATGTAAATAATTCTAGGACGAGAAAAACACTTATTTAATCCTCCAACTTACTGAAGTACAAAAAGTAAATAGCTAAAGCACTTCCCATCATCTTTCCTTTTATTTGGCGTGAAACGTAAATGTAGCTAGATGATAATAGAGCGGAAAAACTGATATTTCAGTCGATTTTTCAAAGGATATCCAGTTTACTAGAAACAGTTAAAGACTATAAATCCTTATTAGCCTTGAAAGACTGATGCTTCAATATTTTAAGCAACTGGTGGAGAGCTAAGACAATTACGCAGTTCAACTTATTGCCTTTTGACACAGTGAACCCTCTTTACTGAGAGACTTGGTATAAAAACAGTCTTGGCTATACGAAGAAAACGAAATTCAATGTGGTACACAGCTTTCAATACAAATGAAATACACACATTGTCTTTTATTGTCCCTTATATAGTTTCTAAGTTTTGTTCAAAGTATAGGAAATTTATTTGAAACAACATATCCGTCCTTTCTTTGTACAAGATTCTAGCTAACAAAAAAGTTTTTATTTGAAATTTTAATAGCTATTGTGAATAATACTTTAGCAAAACATAATTTATGTAATCGTGCATAAAAAAACTATGCCCAAATACATTTAAAATTTAATTGTTCTTCAAATTCAATGGCTTCTAATAATGGCAAAATTTTAGCTCCTCCCTAAAATTTAATAACAAGTTTTGTACACATGTCTCAAGTAAATGCAATCCTAGTTTCAATACGCTACACAAAACTAAATAAATTTTCACCATGAAGATAATACTTTTGTTACTGATGATATAATATTGTTTTATTCATTTCCATGAACATATTTTAAATCAGTTGAAATTTCCTCAAGCAATATATTGTCAATTTTGATAAAACCCCATAACGCCTGATAAAACCCAAAAAAAAAAAAAACAATTAATCAAAAAAAAAAAAAAAAAACTCGGGTTTTTTTCCAACTCTGGCTGCGGGTGAAGTCAAAGTCCATAAGCTTTACCCCACCTACCCTCTTCTTACAATTACAGATAAGTGTTCATGATACACTAAGTCAAGTTCTTCAAGATAACCAGTCCAAAAAATTATTTGCCGGTCGAGGCCATATCTTTTGTTCGCAGTAGAGATAAATATAATGCCAATTTCATTTAACTGCTTGAGTAAGCCTTTAGCTTTGTTTTAGTCCTAACATTTTTGTGTCGCCATCTTGAAAAAATTACACGATACTCATGAATACAGAGGTCCAATTGAAATTTAGACTTCAGCATGTTTGCGTCTTCTTGTGCTCTCCGATGAGTCTGACTTACCTTGAATTTGAGCAACATTAGGATAGATTTTACAGATATTTTCTCGTAGCACCCTGATTAGAAGAGTTTTAAATTTTAATCCTAAGAGAAATGGAAGCTATGCCCGTCAGTTAGCTTAGTATACACCAATTCTTCAGATATCTTTCACCGGCAAGGAGAAGGAGAGGATTTTTATTGTCTGAGCAATACCCTGGTATCTGGGGTTACATTACGACAAGCATGTCTTTTTTCATTTCAGAGGTATTGATTCAGCTGTTTTTCTTAATGTTTGCCTTTAAAACGACCGATATACACAATACACCACCTTGCAATGAGATTCATCTAATTTCATACTTTTCGAAGTCATCAATATAGTCTGCTAGGTTCTCCCCTGTGTGCCCGAGATGTTTTCAGAAAGTTAAAAATATCTCTTTCTCGTGAGCTCGGGCTCAAGAACGAATCCTTACGCCAAGAGCTACCGGAGCAAGAGGTAGGGGAAAGTTGGATAAAACGGGATAGTCGGACAAAACGGGATACGTCGTCAGTGGACCAGGCTAATGCTGATATTTCGCGAACGACTACAGAAACTTGTTCTCCAGTAGTCATTACAGCAGTCTCAGTTCGTCCTGCCTCGAGAGTACTAGATGATGGAAAGTTGTAGCTCTTAGAATTTTTTTATTCTGTTTTCTTGCTACTTTCTAGATTTACGTGCGTTGTTTTCTACAATATACTGAATACATATATGGGAAAACAATTCCGGTGAGTATTACATTTGATTAAGCATGTATTAATTAATATTCTCATGTGGAGTCTATCTAATTTTACTTTCACGTTTAGGCAGCAGCCATGTTTGTTTTGAAAAGTGTCGGAGTTTGACAAAACGGGATACTTATGAGTTGGATAAAACCGGATAGTTTTTTTATGTCCCGTTTTATCCAATAATGTATTTGTTGGCTTATTACTTTTTAAAATAGACATATATACGAATGTAGATCTAAGCCTTATGAACAGCTTAATTATATTAGCTATATATCTTTCTGAAAAATTTATTTTCTTTATATAGTAATGTAAAATTTGCTCATTAACGCTTGTTATTGAGCAATTAAATTATTTTCGATTTTAAGATTTCACATCTTTCTTTAGAACTAATTGCAATGTATACTCTGCTGAAGATTTGAACATTTTGTTTTATAAAACTTAGCAATTTTCTTGACAGAAAACAAAATGCCACCTAAGTATCAAAGAACTTCAACCAGAAACAGCTGATGTGAGACAAGCATAACTCTATTCGTATAACTCTAACGGACATTCGAATGCTAGCATTTGAGTTAGCCGAGAGAAACAATATTAAGCATAATTTTAACACAGAAAAAAATGATTGGAAAGTGTTGGTTGTATCCAGTTCTTGGCAGACATAAGAAACTCAACCTCCGAAATCCAGAACCCACGAGTATGGCCCGAGCAAAAGGGTTTAATCGCACTGCAGTTAAACCCCTTTCTCCGAAGAAGAGGACGACACATTTTTATGTGACTATTGTTCAGCTATAGACCTAAATGAAAGTTCTTCTTTCCCATTTTGTAAATAATAATATAAAAAACTCTTATTTTAAGTCTCTGATTACTGAAGACATTGTTCTTTCTAGCGGAAATTTTGCTTTACTGTTTTGTCAGTTAATTATGTTTTTCAGTTAGTTTTAAGCAAAATTTTAAACATTATAATCACTATCCCGTTTTGTCCAACCCAGGTATGCTAAAATGGGATTTGTAAGAGTTTGGTAAATATTTTTTTTTTACTATTTCAGTCATTACAATTAGTTCAAAATATGTTTTTCGGGTGCTTCAATAAATGTTATAGTTACAAAAAAAAATATTGTGTGGCTTTCTTCAACAGATTTCCCGCAGTAACTGGAGACAAGAATGGTATCCCGTTTTGCCCAACTTTCCCCTAAGGGGGTTTTTATCCATAGCGAATTGGTTGAAAATGTAAGGTATTTGTCATGCGATCCGGTTATTTGCGTAAAGAAAATGAAAACACATAATCTCAGGTATCGGTTTAACTGTATTTTAAAAACCTTCCTTCTTTTTTGGAAAAAACTTTAAAAGAAATTCAAAATAAAAAACTTGCCACCACCTAAATTTTGCGGCCAAGCACAGAATAGCACATTCCTAAATTCGACCCTGATTCCTCACAACAGAGCTGAAGATTTTACGAACTAATCTTATTTCGAAGGCTTTTGAGCTAAAACTTGGGGAGACTTATTTTATGAGTTCTATTATTAGGGGAGAACAGAGTTTGTTCGTACAATTCTGGAAGTTTAATTTTTATGATAACCTTTTCTGTAGTAATATAAATGGTATCTTCAGTAAAGCATCTCAGTTTATTGTACTTAGTAGGTACCCGTTTCATAGCTCAGTTTCTGAACTATGAAAGACTATATGCCAGCGATTCCCAACCTGTGGGGCGCGAGCACACAAGGAGGGGGCGCAAGAATATCCAAAAAAGAAAAATGATTAACCGACTGAAAGGAAAGCACACATACACATAGAAAACAAAATACATTTCGACATATTCAATAACGTATTGAAGTAAAACAAATTACTAAATTAAAACTTTCTCCATCAAAACATACTAAATTAAAAACAAATTTAATAATTATTAGTGACTTCCTGACCTGTCTTTCAAAGCAAAGTTTTTTTATGGGACGCTTAATATTAGAAATAGCCACTCTCAGTTGTTTCCATATTTAGCCGAGATCTATAGTTTGTCTTCAAAGAAGCCACAGCAGAAAATCCAGTTTCACAAAAGTAGGATGTTGAAAGTGGTAAGCGAATGCGAAATGTCCTCGTTTTTAGTGCAGAAAAATCATCCTCTACTCCTGCTAAATCCAAAATTCAAATATTAATTTATAACTAAAACAATTTTATTACTAAATTACTCGTTTTTACTCTTGTTTTGGCAGTTAGTTAAAGATAATTCAAAAACAGAATCAGTACTCAATATACATTATTGTTGTGTACATTTTATGGTAAGGGGGGGCGTGATTAAAATTATGATAGAAAATTGGACCCCGAATACTGAAAGATTGAGAAACGCTGATATATGCTGTTGCAGTAATAAAAGCTTAACAATAAGTATCTCCAATACTGCTGTACTGAATGTCGATGTTTTAGAAAGCACAGGTTTTCTGAAACATCGACGTCCTAATGCAGGGCAGTCAAACGAAAATGCGCCACTCTTGCTGTCGATCAGAAAAGGGAAATTGTTAAACAATTGAAAAAAAGTAGGAATAGAATAGTTAAAACTCAATGAACATCATATTAAGTCATCACCTGTTTGTGACATCAAAAAGTAAAATATATAAAATTATTAAAACTGATATATCTTGAGACAACAACTTAACTCTTATTTCAGAAATGAAAGAGATTTGATAACATAACTATGACTTTCTTAATTAGCTAAATAATACATCATGGCTCTCGATTATAATCCATAGAATATGTGCACTGCAGCTAATATCCTAATTCCATGTCCAAAATTGGGTGAGATAAGTAGTTGTTCGCTTAATCTATCATAACAATACATACCTCGAATATTTAGGAACTAATTGACTGCAATTTAAATTAGTTGAATGCTATCGTACTGGGCTATTGTTCGAATATGAATTCACAGTATCGCATCTTTCAAATTAATGGAAACCCCAAAGCAGATTAGCTGCTCCACTAGTCTATAATTAGACCAAGAACAGTGATATTTTATTGAATGTTGTATTATGTCTTCTATTTCATAATTTTGCAAAAATTAGAAAGAAAACAAAACCAATTCAAAAATGTTCTAATTAAGAACCTTCGAGGAAAAGAGAAATAACGAAAGAATCATTTAGAGCTCTGTGCTGTTGGAAATTATGAAGAAATCAAGTAGTAGCTTTATAAGACTGAAAAGTTAAAATTTATCATTCAGTGTTTATAAAATGCAAATCTGATTATCCACACTGACTTCTATATATGAAAACTTTATGCAGATTTCATTGAGTTAGAATTTTTGTGTACCATTACATTAGTGCTCAGCAGTAGTTAACTGGAAGTAGTTAACTACTAGTGGCAAACACTAGTTAACTATTAGTTAAACTACTTTTTTACCAACTACTAGTTACAACTACTTTCAAAATTCCAACTACTTTCGAAAAAAAAAATGTTTTAATCTATTTTTTGAAAAAAAAAAAAACCAACTATTTTTTAAACATTAAATTATTTAAATTTTTAGCTTATGAATATTACTCACACAAATACATTTTTATACTATGTTATATAATATAAAAGTACTCATTAAAAAAATCATAATATTTATTGCAGTATTTACGCAAATTAGGAAAAAGCTTTCTAATATAGTCAATAAATGGCGCCTGCACCAGCACATGCACGATGAAGTTTCAGTTAAAGACCAAATCTTCATTATGAGGAAGCTTTACTTCAACTCTAATACCATGCATGCGTTTGTGATACCATAAAACAAAATCATTCAACACAATTTGAAAGAATATAATCTAAAGCATGCGCCCTACATGTGAACACATGTTATGCATAATTTTTATTCGCTAACGTGACTTTTTTTTACCATTCAGAGATTCATGGAAGTGTACAGAAAATATCCGTAGATAATAAAACATACACTATAAAAAGATATTGATTTTACGTAAAAAAAGGCAGACTGAAAATATTCTTTGTACAAAGCTGTAGACCATATATATAGAGGTATTTTCTAAACATGAATGGTAGAGTAATCTTACAATTAAGATTCAATGCAAAAAACGAAGGAACTTGCTTTCCATTTTTAACGATGCACACTTAAATATAATGTGCAAAAAATGAGAGAATATACTTGCATATTTCTTAAGAAAATTTTGACTTTAAAATGAGCAAGTGCCGTTCCCACTTTTAACACTGTTAGAAATTTCATCAAGAAATTACGGTTAAATGACCAGCAGCAGTCCGTCCATCTAATTCACCGTTAAATTTACGGTTTATAACATTTTTCTATCTTTACGGGACCTAACCATTTCTAATAACTTGGTTAAAAAGCCGTAAATACAACAGTTTACGGTTTTATAACCATTTAAAAATGGTTTCAAAACAAAATTTTCACCGTTTTGAACCATTTCGAGGCGTAGAAATCATAAACGAAGCTTACAAGACTCGAACCCCGAATGCGTGGTGTACTATTCTTACTCTCTATCCACTCGGCCACCGTCATCACGTAAAGCGGACGTTTATTTATCAATAAATCTTCTTTTCCAGCAGGCAAACGGCCATAAAATTGAGATTTCAGTTTTTGATAGGATCTAAATTTATTTTTAGTCTAAATTTACTGTATATTGAAGAAAATCATTTTATTTGCTGCAAAAATTAAAATACAAACAAGCTTCAGCAGCTCAATATATGGGTTCGCTCATTCGCAAACAGTTTGGGAATCCGATGTCTCCAATTTTTGATTTACGAGTGTATGTGTTTCAATTTAGAATCTACTGCTTAAGCCACTTTTTTTTTCTTCTTTTTTTATATACGCATGCAGATTTTAACTGATAAATCCGTATTCCTATTTTAAAACAGCGTACTACCTGCGAGGTTTCGCAATCAAGAGGGACGCCCGATTCTTATTGAGCGCTTGAAAATGACGGTTAGTTAAACGTTCTTTAGTAGAAACAGAGAATAAACGATTTTTTTCACAATCAGCGGTTTGAGTATCATCTTTTTTTTAATGGTTATTCAACTGTTGTAATTAAATATGGTAAAATAACAATCAAATAAATGGTTATTTTACTATTTTCCTACGGAAATTTTTAACAGTGAAGAACGTTTGCCTGCAGTCAGGTCGATCCGCGTTCGATTCCCAGCGTCGACCGCGCTCCACCGTTCTGAACGGCGACGTACTTTTGCTGCGCACATTTGTATTATTTCTGATAGAGTGTTATCTCAAATATGAGAACGCATGGAAACAACTTTTTTTAGTGGTGTCTCCACCAAAAGTGAGATTGTACCGCATCATTTTGAGAAAAGGGTTACTTAAAAAATAAAAAATCGGCTTTTCAAATCTACGTCATTTTGACTCTAAACTATCCGAGAACATGATGTTCTTGAAAATAAGCCTTTTTATCCCAATAACAAGAATTCTGCCAATTGTTTTGTAAGTATGGAAGCTTGCGACACAGAGGCTTCGATTTTTTTTACATTAAAAAAATCGTAAATTTTATTTGTTGGGAACAGCTACACTTCAGTTACAGACGTTCAAAATGTAGATTATAGTTAACCATTGTAAATGCATGAAAAAATGCTTTGAATACATGGATATTTTTTCAGAATAATAAACTTATATAGAATCAGATTATGTACAATTATGTAAGATTTTTAAAAAGCAGATAAATGAAATTTCTTTTTGTCACAATTGAATAAATAGAAGTTTTGCACACTACTTAGGTATTCTCTGCAGAAAAGCTTCTCTTTTTTTGGTAGATTATAAAATTTGGAGTGAGGAAACATTGTAGACCAAAAATACTTATGCCTCAGATCGTTTTTTATCGTTTTAGATCGTTTAGTTACTTTTTGTTGAAAACAGTTTTGAAGTAACCAGATAAAAAATTTAAAATATGTTGACAAGCACTGCTTGTCGAAAGAGAGGGAAATTTCGGCAGCAAAAACATTCTTGCCAAGAAATTGAAACAAATTACATTTTGAAAAAGTCTCTGTTGAGGAAACAAAACTTTGATTACATAAATACTATCGAAAAAGAGAAGTATAGATCAAAAGCCAATCCATAATAGAGAGAAGAAACTTTTGTTAATAACAGAGATATACTCCCTTTCTCTCTAAAAAGGAAAACATTTATTTGGTGCTTAAACACAATGTTTTATATGATCTCGCAATGTTAGATGTTCATTTTTTTCTTATATTCAGGAGAAAAAACGTTGATTCGTGGACATGCACTGTCGATTAAAAAATAAAAATAAAAAAATAAATAAATAAAAAGCACCTGGTCCAAAAGAAAAAAGTTACATTACATAAGCAAAACTCTCTATGCTTTAAAGAAACATTTTAATAGACATTCTGTATGTGTCAATGTATATATTTCACACAGAGCCTGGACTGTGGGTAACAAATTTAACATTCGCTTGATGATGTGTCAGGCAAAGTATTTCTTAAATAATTTTGACATTGATTGAAAATTATCATTAGTAATCATATTTTTTGTGATTTTTTTTTATTAGAGCAGCATTCATAAGTTTGGGACACAGATATATAAATCATAAATTTCGCCATCAGTTACATTTAAAAGTCACACTATGAACAAATCATTACTTTTATTTCATTTGTGAAAAAAAATCTGACTATCTTCACATGTCAAATTATACATAAGTAGTATGATTGAAAATTCTTAAAAAGCATTTGATATATTTTTCACTAGTTCTTTTCTTCTTCTTCTTTTTTTCCTTACGCTTCGCAAGTTATCTTTACTTAATTAAAACCGCTTTTCAAAAGTTTTTGCTCTTTAAACAGAAGCAAGAAAGAATGATTAGTTGCTGAGAATGACGTCAGAAAATGACTATTGATTTTAGTCCTTGTCTCTGAATACTACAGATAGCTGATATTAGCATAAAATTAATTAATCAGAATATCGGTTACGGTTACAGTTAATCGGCTTTGGAATCTAGACTCTTCTTTCGGATGTTTTTTGGCTGTTCCCTTATTCCGTGGAGGAAACTGGCGACGTAGTTGATGGCCGTGAAATGATAATGGAATTCTTCGGTATTCAATCACGAAAATTTTACTTTTATTTATATTAGGGGGATAAAAGAATTATGCTGGGGAAACGGCTTCATTATCTAATAGAGAACAACATGGTTCAGTCATAAACATTTAACAGAACCAAAGAGTAAAGAAAAATCACTAAAATTAAAATATCTCTTTTCCAAAACTTAACAATTCAGTATCCTTAAAAGTCACTATTAGCAATATTCAATTAAATCATAATAGGAAGTTGTAGTACTTTTGTGGTGTACTTCTTGTCCTTGAACTATTTTACAATCAAATTTTCTACATAATATTAGATGGAACTCATAATGTTTATTTAAAAAGTAACAAACATATGAATGTTCTGCCTTTTTGTTTTTGGTGTTCACTGTCGAATAGATAGAAAAAGAGGAAAGTCGTTAAAACCACGTACCTGGCTTTCATAAGAAATAATATTCATTTCACATTATTAGACTGATGTGAATTCACAGATATAATACATTAGAAAAGTCGACGAAATAATGCAAAGATACTTATTACATTTGCTAAAAGATAAATTTCCTGATAAACAGAGATCATCGTTCCTCAAGCTTTTTAGGGTTACGACCTCCTTTAAAGGCAAAACGTAAAAAAAAAAAAAAAAAAAAAGAAAATTAAATTAATAAACAAATAGTTAAATAAACGTAAAAACCCTTTCGATTATGTCCCCTCCTACCAGGCGGCACCGATAGGGAGGGAGGAATAGCCCTCTACCCCCAGAAGGCATCGAATATCTGGAATCCGATACGACCACTTCCCTAAAGATCCGGCCCTTCCCTAAAGATACGGAACGTCAAAATGGACTTTCAACGGGATATATGGAGAGGAGATGCAGATTTTGAAGTTCCATCTAAAGCTAAAATTTGATTATTTAAAGTTGAATTAAATAGCATGTTTTGAAACTATGTAAATTCAAAACTTCCCACCGATTTGAAACGTCGGGATGTTTAAAAATGTGCATAAAGTGTATAGATTTCAAAGCTATTTTTAAAATTTATCCGGGTATATTTTAATTTAAATAAAGGATAAATATAAACTTGTAAAACATTTATTTATTTATTTGATTAAAATTAAGATTTATTTCGAAACTAATGTATAACAAGGAATATTATAACGTAGCATGCAGCTACACAATCCATCGATATGCTTCAGATGATACATTAATCATATCGATCTAGTGACATATATTGATTTCCATTTTGGGTTGAAGGGAATTTATGGTATTGGAGGATGCAAGAAAATTTATGTTCTGTACTGTCACGCGTTTGAATATGAAATTTTTTATGAATTTCATAAAGTTCAACAAATAGATGCACATAATGTAGCTATATATTGATTTTTTAACGGTATATCATGATTTGAAATTATAAAGTGATAGTGAAAATACCAGTTATGAATTCGACCTCACTTTTACAGGAAAGAAACGGAATAGTAAGTCTAGAATTAATTGAATAGGAAAAAATAATACATGATGTATGTATGATCGCTCACATAGAGGAATTTTCACAACTGAAAATCAAACAATTTTTTGGAAAAACTTGGGAATCAATTTTGAAAGGGCATTAAATCATGAAGTAGTTATCTAAGCTTTAGGAGCAGTTGTACAGTTCTATTTATAACAATTCTAAAATGACCAATGCCTTCTGAATTCTATACAATTACAAAAGTGACGATTTGCAACTGGCTCTGGTCCACTAGGGTGGTCATAGTCCCGAATGAAGATCAAAAGCCCTCTTAAAACTGTTTACCTCATTGTAAGTAATAGTTGTTTCCGGCAAACTATTCCGATTATGTTTAATCCTATTGAAATAGTAACTTTGTTGCTGTTGCTTTTTAATGCCACTTGGTTATCCAAGCTCCCCTTCGCTCTAGAACGACCAAGAATTAAGGTAGTGGGAGCGCCTTCCGTTTATAGATGATCACCACATCAGTGGAAGTACGACTTGGCTCAGTATGCATTTGCATGACACCAGATGGCGCTACCCCAAATACGCCACCTTCCTTTTTTGACCTAAGCGTGAAGGAAAGGGAAATTTTCTCCCCTCCGGTACCCTCGGAACTGCCTCGGGACTTCAGGGTCCGCGGATTTTACATGCACGTATCTCTAAGTGTACCTGGGGGGGGGGTCTTCAGTGGTTCGGGTATCGAATACCCAATCTTCCGGTTGGAAGCCCGACATCCTAAGCACTAGGCTACCACAGCCCTAACTTTTCTTAATTTTAAGTTTAGTTTGGGATTTGAAAAGCATAAAACAATGTCCTCTTGTTCTGCCATCTATGCAAAATATTGCTTATCAATATCTTCTATTTTAATAAACTTAGATAACTTCCATCCCTACTCTCCTTCGCGCTATACTACACAGGTTAGACCTTTTAACTCTGGAATCAGAATCTAAACCTGAAAGTCCACCAAACAATCTAGTAGCCTCTTTTAAATTCCGTTCCAATAAGATAGTATGCTTCTTAGATATGGAGACCTAAACTGAACAGTATACTTCAAATGAAGTCTAAGCTTTCTGAACATTAATGAACATTTACTCTTGTAACTTTTGAATTGTACCACTATCAGGGGGACGTTTCCCTCCAACTAGCATTGGATAGCCAGTTCCCAGCTGATTTTTAAATGTCCAGTATTCGATCTGGAAAATGCACAAAAGATTTCTGGCATGTCAAATTTTATTTTTAACCGACGTCCAAAAAGATATGGGTATCAATTCATACCGTATGCATGTTTTTCTTTTCTTTTCCTTTTTTTCTTTTGTTTTCCTTTTTTTCTTTTCTTTTCCTTTTTTTTTCTTTTCTTTTCCTTTTTTCTTTTCTTTTCTTTTCCTTTTTTCTTTTCTTTTCCTTGTATTTCTTTTCTTTTTTCCTCTTTTTTTTCGGTTCATCTATAACTTCTCACTGGATTAACCGCTTTTGATGATTATTTTTTTAATCGATCGAGGGTAGTCTCTCATAGGTCCCATATCTCTGTTTGACCATATTCGATAATTACAAAACAATATGGGCAGAAATTTAGTCATTTTGTGTTTTTCCGTCCATAACTTATGACTAAATGATTTTTTTTAATCGATAGAGGGTCGTCTAAGTTAAATATTCATCGATTTGACCACATCGATTTTTGTTCCTTAGAAAGAACATTATAGGTGAAAAGTAAGTAATTTTTCTTTCAATCAGAAAACCTTGGCTTGATATGTCTTTGTCAAAAATATTATTAATAAATATCACAGTTAAAAGGAGTTTTTTTTTTGCCATTAATCAGTAATATTAAAAGCAATTACATTAAGAGTTTGAGTGATAGCTTTTCTGAAACAAAAATTAAATTCGTTCAGTTTATTTTTAAATCAATTACAAAATGGAATTTATCATACAAGTACCTATTTTTTAGTACCAGTCACTCAAAATGAGTGTACCATTAGATATAGTTTTGTGTTTTTTTAATGGCGTATCCATATAAAAAATGTATTTACACTAAAAAGAATAAAATAAATTATTTTTTGGGGAACAAAAATAAAATAGACTTCAAATTAAAAAGTAAAAAATAAATTCATTCTTTAAACATCGACATAACTTTTAAACATAGCTTTTGAAGTCGGTACAAAATTATGATTGATAATATCTTTGCAATCATTAATGTTGTTGTTGTTGTCGTGTCCTCGCGCATGGTGAGGAAGAGTGGGTACGCTGCTCCTGAGTCTAACGGGGCCCTTATAGGCAGGAGTCCGATTTCCGCCCCTTTGAAAGGTCTCTTAATTTTTGAACCAGCTCCCAGATGAGAGACCGGCACCTGGGATTGGCACCCCCAGAGGTATCGTTTCACTTGGAGGACATTGGAGCCACGACCTATTTAACGTGCACCAGCTCCCGTTAGCGTACACGGGCCCGTGTACCAGCCGCGAGTGGTTGTCACCCTCCCAAACACTGACCTAAGTCGATGTCGCTTCACTTTCGGTGTTCAACGGGAACCGAGCTTCTACCGACTGGTCCACTGCGGGACTGCAATCATTAATCAATTACAAATATAAATGGCCCAGAGTTTGCAACAGTTTCAATAGTACAAAGTAACACATGATGTCATGGTAATTAGACTCATAATTTTGAGCCGACTTCTAAAACTATGTTCAAAAGTTGGATCGATTAAAGAATCAGATCGTTTAAAGAATGGATTTATTTTCTTCTTTGTGGCGCAATTTTTAATTTCAAGTCGGTTTTATTTATTTTTTGAGAAAATTAATTTATTTTATTTAATTAATTATGTTATGAAAGTATATGTAGATTATGAACTTACTACTTTTTTGGAAACTGTGCGATGTTTAAAAATATGTATAGAATTCACAGGCTTCAAACATCAGAGCCGGATATCCGGTACAGATCTATACAATTCTTGGGCGCGCTACTGACATTAACAATACAAAAATTTATAGACCTTAAGTACAAAATAGCGATACGAAAATATGTTTAGGGCAATTCCATACGTGACAGAATGACATTTTTGATTACAATTCAAGCAAAATCTTGGGTGCGTTACTGACACTACCAGTACAAAAATTTATAGACTTTAAGTACAGAATAGCAACACAAAAATATGTTTAGGGCAATTCCATACCAGACAGAATGGCATTTTTGATGGAAAACAAAAGCTTTCAAATGATTACAATACAGTTATTTTTATTAAAACTGACTTTTTTCTTTGCATTTCATTGTTGACAATTAAATCATGAAAACAAAACTGAAAAAAGAATTTTAGTCTTTTTTTTATATATTTTTATGTTATTTTTAGGTTAGTAAACTTTTTTGTCAACCAAGCTTTTGGCTTTTTTCTCATTGGATTGAAATAATTAAAGCTAATGTGTCATGAAGGAATGACAAGAATTTTCTATGTTCATTTATTGCAACTAAAGTGTTCATAGCTTAAATTTCACAAAAATTTTAATGTGCCTAGCTCATTTAACATTACTCGATCAAATGTGCTGAAAATGAAAATTGTGCTTGAACTCTGAAAATGAAAATTGCTCACAAATGACAGCTTTTCATAAACATGATAATCTCGAAAAAGTTGTCATTTTCATGGAATTGCCCTTTAATGTAAGTAATGTAGCAGATGAAGCGAGACTGTCATTTCTACTTTTTGAACATCTGTTTAAAGCAGTGGTTCCCAAACTTTCTTGTCTCGTAGACCCCTTGCCATGTTTTTCGGTTTTGGGTAGACCCCCTGCTTACCTGATATTGATTCTTTGTAAATTCATCAACTGCAACTGTATTTGTGACAGATGTGACACAGCTACTCACTGTGAAAGATTTAAATTTCTAACTGTAGTGAAGTGTAGTGGGAAATACTTGAGAAAAAAACACATGTTAATTTTATACATTTATTAATTAAATTCAAATTAAAACGAATCAAATTAAAATTTAGTATGTTATATAAAATAACTAAACAATAAATAAAGGCTTTTAGTGGGAGAGATGAACCTGATGCTTTAATAATAAATTATCAACATTTGGCATCAATTCAGTTAGGTTTAATCTCAAGTCTCCTCGGTTAATGTTTAATGATGTCCAGTCTGTTTGTTTTTTTTTTTTTTTTTTTTTGTTTTTTTTTGTTAGAAGATTGGCAACTGCGTTGAAACTCCTTTCCACTAGGTATGAATATGAAAAAGCAATTAAAAACTTTCTCGCGAGTTTCCATAATATGGGATAAGTAACAGGTATGTTTTTAAAGCCAGAATTGCTGACATCCGTTTCTAAACTGTACCATAAGTTCTTCGTTAGTGCTTAAAATTTTTGCAGAGTCATTAGCTTATATGAGATGCATATCCCCATTTTCATTTAATAGACCCCCAATTTTTTTTTCACTTGACATGGACCCCTTGCAGGTTGTCGTCAACCCCTGGATGTCGATATAGACCACTTTCGGAATCACTGGTTTAAAGAATAAAATTTAGAATTAATGTAACAAATGTTAGTCTTCTGCAGAAGCCGAACACAATACACTCATATTCTGATTTTGATTCTGCTTAAATATTTAAACCAAGAGTTAAAATGCCCAAATTCAGTCGAACAAATAAAAACAGTCGCATAAGGAGAACGGTATGAAATAGGATTAGTAAACACTAAATATATACACACATATTATTTAAAATGCTTAGAACAGAAAAAAATAGAGATTTGGGAAATGATGAACCACAAAATTAATAATTTTGAGATAGTAAAGATAGGCTTCAAACTACATTCGTCAACGAGTAGAAGTAAATTTATCATTCATTTACGAATTATCAACAGCTTGATTTTTTTTTTACAAAAGCTTCTGATGAAAAGCAAACATCTCAAAGTGCTCCACCACTCGGTTAAGGAAATTTGGTGGAAGCAAAGTATTAAGAGCGTTTCTCAAGTGTTTTATGAACAATATCTATTCCTACGAACTTTCGCTGAGTACAACGAGAAAGAACATAAATTCAAAAAAAAAAAAAAAATCGTTTATGTTTTAAGAAAGATAAATATATACCTGTTAGAGGAGGCCGTGTGTAATGCGTGACCTTTAGGTAAGTTAATTTTTAAAAAAGCAAACGATTCCGTGATTTTTTTCGCAGACCTAACTTTTATTGTGCATTGAAAATACTTTTACCAGGACTGTATAACAACATACTGATTCATTACCACGCAAAATATTATTCCCATGACTAACCTTCTTAAGGATTGTATTGGTTTAAGAAACTTAAAAGAGCACATTTTTAAAAAACATTTCTTTGAAACGTTTCTGAAAATCTCTCAAAGAATGTATTGCTAAAAAGAATTACTTGGAATAGAATTATATTTTTAAAAAACAAAAGAAAAGACAAAGGAAGAGAGAAACCCACAAATTCCATAATACTCCGAGAATGTTGTCAAATTTTTAATCGAGTTAGATATACTTTTGCTGAAATCGATCCCAATTTCGGAAAATATACTGATTTTTACAACTTTTTGGCATTATCCTTTTTGTGTCTTTATCTACATATACTTGTGAAATTTTTTTCAAATATAATGACAGTAAATACAATAGTAATAAAAATAGCAAAGTAGACGTTCAGTTACAAATATCACTATAAAAATATTACCGAATTTCATTTTGTAGTTGTGTGTTATAATAAGTTTCATTTAATGGGATCATATAATGTTTACTTCTTTCGGAAATGTTCCTAAATCAGGAAAAGAAGACATTTTAATTTTTGATGAAATACACACAAAAAATGTTCTTTGAACTAGAGTACTTTGATGTAACTCTTATGTGATACAAGATCTTTCAGCTTTTACTGAATAAAAAATTTTATTCTTGATGCTTCCGAGAGTGTTGTGGACATGTTCCGATGCACCGACATAAACAAAGATCCCCAGTCAGCTGGCTGGGGATGGCGAAACCGCAGCGAGCGCCACCACACATCCCCAGCTAACCCTAACTCGGGGAAATCAACAAGAGAGAGAACGGTACTCACATTCTGCGGTCGCCGGAAGAGGCCGACTCGACGAGAGGTCTCCGGCCGTCCCGTCGGAAGTTGACCCTCATCTTAGTCATGTCGATGTTGTTGACGGCCACCCGTAGGAAATCCATCTCGGCTTAATCCTTGGGATCACAGGCGCTCACACAACAAAATAAAAAACGGGATTTAAAACTAGGAAAATCCCGCACCGGGGACAGATATCCACTGCCTCCCGGCCAGAGATGCGAGGGATGACGGCAGGGATGAGGGCTATTGATCGGGCTTTGTGCTGAGACTGGAGAGAGAGTGAGAAAGGGGGATGGGAAACAATCTTCCTGCCTCGCGCTTTTCGGGAGAAAACGGGAAAATTCCCCGCGCGGGACGTTTCTTCGCTGGTCCTGTGAATGACCAGGTAGGGAGGAGGTACTAGTGACGCACGTTTGCTACCGAAAAAGAACGAGCTCGATTGTTATTGACGGGTTTTTCCGCTTCAGGAAAAAAGCTATTTGCTTGACTTTTGCCATTTTTCTCGGAGATTTTATATGAATTTAAGGCGTGGAAGTTTTCCTTTACTTATGGTTCATTTTTCCAGAATGTATGCAACTCGCTAGTAAAGAGCGACGTTTTTCTCAAATTGACAGATGATGTTTCAGTGCAAATCGAAAAATTCATCTTTCCGTAAATTATCTTTTTAGATTGGAAAGACAAGAAGAAACACATATTTATGAATGTCATTACTTTTACAGCTAGTAAGTGCTTTCCAAAGTCTTAATTTTTTCCTACTAGTAAAAGTTTGTTCAACGAGTTTGTTACTGTTCAGTTCAACATTGCTGTTCCATGATGGGAAAAAAATATCTACGCAGAGTTTTAATATCGTATGGGCAAATTCGGCAGTAAGGTGTCTCTATGAAAAACACCTTGACTAATATGACAGATGATTAGTATTACTTTTGAATTTCTGATGACTTGTATATGTAACAATACAATACATAAGGGCTGTGTTTTGAGGGCTTATTATGTATTGCTTTATTTCTAGAATAAAATATGCAAAATTTTCAGAAGATAACAATTAATGTTCTAAATGTAATTTATGAAATGGAATAATCTCAGTAGAATTATACTTTTTTACAGGATAAATGCAAAATTTAAATTTTAGTGCTTAAAGCCCCTTATGTCCCATTCCCCAATCCTATCATGATTGGGAAATGTGTACCTATTGTAGAAAGATTTTTAATTAAACGTGTGCCAGGTTTTACTAATTTTTTTGTCTTTGTGTTTACGAAAAAGAATAAAATCAGTTAAAGCAAATTACAAGGATAATTAAGATTGAGTGATAAGAATATATAACGCAAATTAACTGGGTTAGAAACAGCTGGTTCTTTTCGAGCTTAAACTGACTTTATGTTCTCGATGAGTGGCATAACTATCAGAAAACATAGAAGTATATCCTCAGTGGTAAAATGGGTCACAACCTCAAATGTATTTCTTGCTTGACGCCACTAGCAAGCATTGTTGCAGACGTTGCTTGTCGTAATTGAAACATACTTACAGTAAAAGTAAAATCAGTTTAATTTGGAATAATTAGATACCAATCAAGTAATTAATAAAGTTCGAAACTCAAAAGTAAATGCAAAGATTGAAAAATAATAGGATAAAAGTTTTTCAGAGGATGGACAACGTTTGATAATGATTTACTTTATTAACTTGGGTCTACGAATATAGCTGTTATCACTACTTTATTGACTGAAATAAGTAGAAAAAGTTGATGATGGTAGACCTCTTACAAACCTTCCCACATAGCGGCTAACAAGAACTCACAATATGTTTTCTAATGTAAAAAATGTAATCTGTAATTCACACAAGGCAACGATGCCTTAGAAATGATATTATGTTTTTGCTTAATAAACGAAGCACGTAATATTGAGTTCAGCTTAGTTAATTCAACATTAATGAAGCAATTGATAATGACTCACCATTTGATACGAAAATTGAAATTGTTACTTTTGATCTCTTTTACTCAATAAAAGAAGGAATATATAAGCCAATCTTCTCATGCAACAAAGTAAGGGATCATTCATAAATGATGTCACGCTTCGAGGGGGGGAGGGGGTTTCGTGAAATTGTGACAAAGTGTGACAAAGGGAGGGGAGGGGTAACAAGAAGTGTGACATCATGCATTATGCAACATAGCGTGACGCGTGATAAAGGGGGGAGGGGGGGTCCGCTGAGGTGTTACATATTGTGACAAAGGGGGGACGGGGTCAAATATAGGGGAAAAAAGCGTGACGTCATTTATGAACGGCCCCTAATTTAACTATGACTGGTGACGCAAATCGTCATAGTTATCTAAATATGTAATACAAGTCCAAATACGGTTCTCTATAAACAGTTAGCTGTCTTCTCACCCCTGATTTTGAACGGGATGACTTTAAAAAATCTGAAACTTTTTGTTAAGGTAGGAAACAAAGGAGAGAAGTCGGTAATTTAAAATCAAGTATACATCTTTCATTTGCAACTGTCCAAAGAAGAACTTTCGAATGTAAGCTTTTTGCTTGGATATAAGAGACTACAACAACGTGACTGGAAAGAATTTCATTCATTAGAAGATGAATTGTTGCCCTTATTGCTAGTTGAGCCGTTTTGTTCTTTATTCGTCAGAAGTATAAGACAATGGAAATTCAGGCAAAGATTCATGGTTTTTCCACTTCACTTAACAAGCACATTATTTTTCAAGCATGAACTCATTTCGATGGATCGTCTATTGAACCATACTTTGTTCGACTAACAAATATGACAAACATCGGACATGATTTATCGGTGCACGCACTGAGGTGAAAGTTTTTATAGCAGGTTTAGTTGAGACATCGTTTATTGTGAAAACTCCTGATTGACATGCTGCCTATTTTAAATATCTAAATTTTTTCCTCGAAAATTTTTTAAGATAACTGTCATTAGGGTGCTTGCACACAAATGTCGGTAAAGACCACAAAAACATGTCTTTTCTCATTTGCGCAAGCGTAGAGCATATTTTTGAACGCAAAAACATGCCTTGCGCACGCGCAGATGTGAAAAAGACAATTTTTTGTCTTTGACGACTTCGGTCTAAAAGCACCTTAAGGGTGCTTTCCCACCAAAGCATATTTTTGAAGAGCATTTATTTGAGCATATTTTTAAAGACAAACATGCCTTTTGCTTGCGTAGCTGAGAAAAGACAAGTTTTTTGTCTCTGTCGTCTTTGGTGTGAAAGCACTCTAAATATCTGCGACAATATGCCTTTTTGAGTTTAGTTGATTTTATTTAAATAATGATACATTTCTCTTCAGCAGTCTGCTGAAATTGCTTATTAATTAATTGCCTAACCATAGATAGATCCATATTTATTTTCGTTTCGGTTTTAAAAATTCGAAATTAAATGATACGAATGCAATAAAAAATAAAATAAAATACTATGGCATAGTCCGTGCGATTCAGGCAGGTAAAAATAAAAGCTTACCTTCATAGTTTCAGAAGTTTTTGAATTTCACATATGTTGATATTTAGAACAAAGTGAGTTATAGGTATGTTTTTGTTTTGCTCAAAAGAAATTCCTGGCCCGTGATACAGGCCACTGTTTGTGTCCACTGTTCACTGTTTGTGTCACACCTTCCCTTAGTACAGCTGCTTTTAGACATAAAGCTTTAAAATATTTCTTTCGTGACCGCCAAAGATTTTACTTCTGCTGTTTTTACATTTAATGCTTAGGTTCAGTGCATGTGTAGAAATATTCTTTTTTATTTAAACATTTATTCTTTAAATTATTATAATATTGTTTGTTATCGAATAAAACTATTCCCTTCAATCGAACTGTGCATGACGTAGTTTCTTAGAATGCAAGAATTCGATTTTTATTGACGGAATTTTTCGCTCCAATAAATGTCTGTTTCAAACTGCTTGACTCTTGCACTTTTTTGTCTGAAATTGAATATTGAATTCCAAAATGGATTTTTTCCCACTTTTATATTATATCTAAGAAGGTATAAAGTATGTTGGAAATGATGAATATTTAAAACGTAAAATGCAACCATTAAAATACTTCAATATCTAGCTCAATATAAATGTAAAAGAAACAAATTTAAGGCTCGACTTTTAAAAAAATGTAATATCTAGGCTACACTATTCCTGATTTTTTATATTTTTCTGAGTAGCCTCCTATGTTGCTTTGTCCTCTTTTTTCTTTTTTTCAATTATTCATACATTTTTATACAAACGGTTATAGGGACCATATGTTGAAAATAATATCTAATACGATAAAATCGTAAGAAATAAAGAAGTCTGATTGATAATGGGTTTAATATTCTTCATTTAACGAAATTACAATTAAAGTTCAATTCAAACAAATGTAACGAAGTGATTTAAGAAGTAATCTACTTTAATTTTATAAAAACAGCAGGCTTTTTTAAGCATAAAATAGACTGGAACAATAATGTAAAAAACTACGAAATTAATTATTTTATGGGGTAAACGTTATTAAATTTCTGGTTTATGCATTTTCCTTATTGTTAATAATATTTTTTAAACTTAACAAATTTAACTTTAACGCATTAAATTAAACAGAACTGAACTTCTGTAACGAAAGATCAGGACAGTCACATTAGGTAATATGCATTGTCACGAAATAATCCTTTAATGCACAATAATATGAAATGCAATGACAGATAAGCTGAGTGTACAGCCACTTACCCCGCTTAAAGTGAGAGAGGGAAATGGAGTACTGATCTAAATGGGAAAGCCCTCTACGCATTATATCATATAGCATAATGCATCTGATGCTGAATTAGTAGAGTATTAGATGCATTTGAAGATATATCTAAGCTTTTCCAACTCCAAAGAGCTCCAAGCTGCAATTCTATAAAGCGCAAGGGCAAAAAACTTTAGAGTTTAGTGTGTTTCGAAGAAAAATAACATACAGTCATGTATTAAAATAATTTAAGTACTTGACTGCCTAAATTCTATGTGTTTGCGATTGTTCTATTCTCAACATATATTGATGCAATTTTCTTTTTACATGGTTGTATTTAACTTGACTAGTCACGGAATTTTGTTAGGTGGTTTTCGACCACTATTACTGCATAAATTATCTTCAAACTTTGCACATAAGCTTATTTTAGATGACAATACAATAATCCATCCATTTTATAATTTATTATAACGCTAATTAGGAAAAAGATTAATAATTTTGGCTCTTAGGAAATGATCAGAATTATCATTTGTCATTTGGCAACAATAGTTTTGTTTGGATAATGCAACGATGTTCTGAATTTAAATAAAACCACCGTGTAACTGAAAACATTTTTGGCGATATAATATTTATTAAACTATAATTATATTATTCTCTAAGTTACCGGAAACAAACCGTTAAATTATAGAAAGAATCTTTGTGCGCGTTAATATTTGCTCCCTGGTTGTATATATTCGTATTAGTTACTTGGAAATAATATTAGCCTTTTGTATAAAAAAGAGCTCTGAAAATAGTTCCATTATACAAGTATTTTTATATTTATCTTTCTCATTAACTTATACACTTAACAGAATCGACAATTTTGTTTTAGATGTACCTATATCTTATCTTCACAGTCAATTATATGTATATGTATGGATTTTGCAAAGAAAGGAATAATTTTTTTGTGAATTTACGTGTCTCTCGGAAAAAAAATTCTAAAGAGGGAAATTATGAAGTTTTAGTTCAATATTTATATAATTTTTAGTAATACTTGGCTCTCAGGTACGCTCCACTGCCAACCGCAAGTTCGGGTGTTCGGGTATCATTATTATTATTATCATTATGCACTATTTACATCATTTTTTATTTCCTTTTTATCTAGGTGTTTAGTTTTTGAATCTAACGTGCGTTCATATTTTTAAATTGTTGACATTATTATTGCTATTATTTTTAGTGTTAGTCTTATCATATTTATTTATTTATGTATTTATTCATTTTTAAGAATTTTATTTCAATACTCTCAATTACTACTTACAATTAATTGACCTTAAATAGTATTTTCAAAGTTAATCTTATGTTTTTTATCATTCATACAATTGTGTTCATTAATACTTTTGTAGTATCAAAAGGACGTCATTAGTCAAAATCAAGATTATATTAGCATAATACAGCATAATACAACAACACTATTGGCTAAATTCTTGCAGTTATAAATAAATAACACATAATTAATTTAGCAATGCAAATATATAATAACGTAATTATAAAAATTTTCTATATTTTTCACAAAATCTCCAAAAACTTATGAGTTTAAAAACGATGATGAACCAAGAAAACTTTGGATAATTTTTAATTCTTCTCTTTACCTACCAGTAGTTTTCACCAATCAATGAGAGTTGCTAATCAACCGTCTTGCAACATAAAAACAGAACGTTCTTTGCGCCTACAGACGTAAATTGAAATGCTGCGACCATTTTATTCCACTTTTACTTTAAGGCATACTTCTGCCGTTACATTTCTTCAACTAGAAATTATAAGAACGTCACTTTAAATTTAAGGAAGTTAATAAAAACTGCTGCGATGCTTTATACAGCATTGTTTAAGCACCATCAAAGAAAAATAAAAATTTTAATCAGTTTCTTGAAAATTAACCAGACTATAGTAACAAAAAAAGAAACAAAAAAAGGAAGATTATTCCCTTGAGGGTTAATTGCAAGAATGTGAAAATCAATTTAAAGGCCGACATTTATTATTTTTTTAGGAAAAAACGATTAAAGCATTGAATTAAAAACTTAATTTTGGCGATAATTTCAAAATAACTGGAGAGCGTTTAAAATAGATAATTGAAACTTTTAGAAGATTTTTTTTTACTCCATTCTCAATTTCTTTCTTATTTTATGAAGAATTCCTTTAAACAATATCACAAGGCAAATCATTTAGAAGGAACTTATTAGCTTAGAAAAAAGCTATTGTTTTCATAAAGCAAATAAAGAACGAAAGATTTTCTCTTTTCATTTTAATAACTTTAAAAAGAAGGGATCAATTTATTTACTCAATGTTTATTTCAACTCTTCTGATACAGTTTTTTATTCGTAATAAAAACAATTTTGATGTTGGAGATAAATTTATTTTAAAAATTTGCTTTAGTTTTTGACAGTCTAAAAGAATATTACTGCATACTATTTAATATTTTCAACAACTGATTTGTCTCATAATAAAGGATTGGTTCCATAAATTATACTTGAGACCCATTTTAAGAATAAATAGTTAATTTTGAGCTATTTCAGATAGCTCAATACAAATTTATGAAAAAATATACAATGCATCGAAAAGGAATTTCTACTCGATTCATTGTCGATAGGAACTGATTTTTTATGAGAGGGTTTTTGAAGTCTAAAGTAATGCTTGAATAGCAACATTTTCTAGCTATACATGAGATATTGCTGTTGTGCTTTTGCAATGTTACCCTAAGTTTAATCGAAATTTAGAAATTATGGTATCATGCAACGTAAATGCGTTAAGTATCCACTTTGTTTGAAACTTCTGTTATTAACCTTACCTTGTAATTGGTTCAACTAACAAGCGCTTGAATAATAAGGAAGGATGACTTTCTTGCAGAATATTACGCGGGACGGAAACTAGAAAAAAAATCACTTGTCTCTATCATACAAATATGCCGGCAGGGTGGAGTAGCGGTAAAGCACTAGCCTCGTACGCCAAAGTTCGCAGGATCGAAAATGGCCCAAGTCGGTGGATTTTCAAGATGCAGAAAATCGTCAGCGCCTGTGTCGTATGACTATGCGGCGTGTTAAAGATCCTTTGAGTATCCGCTTTGCTTGGATATTCTCGGCTAAATAAATTCCTCCTTCATTTTCGCATCATTTAGAGCTCAGATACCGCCACCTAGAGGAAACTGAGAGTCAAAATTCTCCAAGTGCCAATTTCCGGGGAATTCACTAGGTCTGCAAAGGTTAGTGACCGTACACAGCCCCATTAGAAAGGATCATACAAATATTAATGTACAATAATAAGTACTACAATTTCTCTAAAACACTTCGAAAATGTTTCAGCTGAAGACTAAGGGGAATTCAGAGATCAAAACAGTGTAAAGTTCTTGGTATTTCTTTTACTGGTCATAATTAATATTTTTTCGTATTATTCTGACGAATAAAAAAATATATATAAAAATTTTCGTGGGGCAAGTTGTTACAGTGTAACAACTTGCCCCGTCGCAAATGTTACAACTTGCTCTATATGGGGCCATTTTAAATTTTAATTCGTATATATGATGTAATAAAGTTGTAGAGAACTTTATGTAACCTCTTGCCTGAAATCTAGTATTTTACTTGGTACAGAAAGTATTGAGATATGTCCAAAGGTTCAGGCGCAAGAATTAGAATATAATTTTTTAGAAAAATAACTTTCGGAAGACAAAATCAACGTCTTCATACGCAGTATCTGTGCTACTGAATGCTAATACTTCTAGGACCGACGAAGAAGCTACAAGAATGAAAGCAATCAACGAGAGAAAAGCGAGTGACGTCACACGGCTCGTTTTATATTCGAATGTAGCGATACTCTACTTGAAAAAATGGATGCCGATTACCGGGGTACGCTCTAGGTCTGCAAAGGTTAATGACCATACGTAGCCCCATTAGAAAGAAAGAAAGAAAATTTGAAGATTTGATGTTCGTATACAAAAAAAAAGATGTTTTTCTGAAAATCTATATTGGTTCTAAATGCCTTTCATTCACGAATATATTTATTGGTTACGGCTTCCTTATTTCCTCTGCCTCCACTTGTATAGTGTTTCGAGCACATCCATGTTCATAAATACATTCATGTGCGAAAGTGTATTTCTACGGGAATAGAAACACAGTAACAACTGCCTGCCTCACAGTATCTTCTCTGCTTTATCTCCTGAGACTCCCCAAAATAACGTGAGGTAGATCCCCGGGTTTTTTTCTCCTCGGCAGAATTATTTTAGTTTTCACGTTGAACATTTTATGCACTTTTATGAATTTTTTAAATCTTATATATTTATACAAATGCAAATACAGAAGTGACGATCAATAACAGGTTCTGTATCCAGCAAGGCTGGTCTTACTCAATTTCTGAATCCCCAATAAAGATCAAGAACCCTCTTAAAACTATTTACCCCATTGCCAGTAACAGTAGCTTCCAGTAAACCATTCAAATTGGCTACAACCCTGTTGAAGAGGAAAGGTTTCTAACTTCAATATTAATCCGGAATTTGAAATTGTAACACAATGACCTCTGGTTCTTCCTTCTGTGCGAAAATGCAGTCAATCAACATCTTGCCTTTTAATTTAAACAACTGAATCATGTTCCCTTTTTGCTCTCCTTTTCTTGGGGCTACACTTTAATAATTTTAAATCTCTAGTCATAATCTAAATTTAGGAGTTCACTTATTAACTTTGTAGCCCTTTTTCAAAACCTTTTCAATAAGGTAAGGGGACAATGGATCGAGGTTCTACTTTATACTTAAGTTTTCCTTCTTTCTAAGCACATCAATAACACTACAACAGAACAATGCAACCTGAGCACTTATTATCGAAATATTGGAGCTTCTTCATTAACCAATTTTTTTTTCCTTTCTTGAAAAGAAAATACAATTTGTAAGGTAAACCCTCTTACATTCCCTGCGGAGTCGAGGAGGGGGCGGGCAGCTCCGGGTGACGGGAGGGGACATCCAAAATGAGTTTTTGAAAAACACAATTGAACTGTACAATTTTACTGGTGCTATTTCAACGTTTCATTACCTTAAACTAAATGTAGTTTACTGAAGATTACACCAAATAAATAAAATAGGATTTTTTTTTTTGAGATACTGAAAATAGTATAAACTACAAAGCTGTGTGTCTTGGAGAGGGGCTGGAGTGACACCACAAATTAACACCCCGGGTGACACCGATACTTGGAACGCCACTGCATTAAGTGAAGGCTTCATTGCCATGTTGAACTCAACATCTCCTTTACTTCGAATAGTATGTAACTTGTAAGGTGTTTACGATTTTGGTAATAAAACGTATAAAACAGTGATTGGGGGGGGTGGGTAGATAGATACGTTTTAACATGTTCTTTTACAAAACATTTTTGTTTCTTTTTATTCATTAAGAAAAACGCATCATTTAGGTTCATTTTTTGTCAATATTACAGCCGTCAAATATGAGTAGGGAATAATGACAGTTCACCAACAGCAGGCGGATCGCGGATCAGGGGGCGTGGCTGATCCGCCTCCCAATACCCCCAGGCGTGCCCTCAGGCGTTAGTCGAGTGGAGTTGAGTTGTATGCCCTCAGGCATTTTTCGAGTGGAGTTGAGTTGTTTGCCCTCAGGCATTTTTCGAGTAGAGTTGAGTTGTATGTCCTCAGGCGTTTTTTACGAGTAGAGTTGAGTTGTTTTTCAAAAGTTTATAGTTTTGGAATGGCAGCATTTTTTAATTTAGGTTTTATTCCGCCTCCTAGCGGCAAATAGTGGAACTACTTTAGCACTATTTCAATACTACTAAAACCGTTTTTTTAAGTTTATAGTTTTGGAATGGCAACACTGTTTAATTTAGGTTTTAACCTTATTATTCCGCCTCCTAGCGCCATCTATGAGAAGAAAAGGGAACTATTTTGGAACTTAGAATTTTTTTTTCTAATGTTTTCTCTCAGAATTCAAGCAGGAACTATTTTATATTACAAAAAATAATTATAATGTATAATGAATCAAATTTATTGTCGCTATTTACATCCTATTATGTATTTATTTCTTTTTTCGACTTAGGAAGATTTTCTTTTTCGATCTTTTTAATGTTTTCACTTAGCATTCACGCAGGAACTATTTCATATTAACAAAAAAATTAATTATAAAATGATAGCGCTAAAAAGTTAATGCTTAAAAAGGGATTACTTTAAATGCAAAGGGAATTATTAAAGTATTACATTTAAATGATATTAAAAAATAATAATAATATTTTTAATACAAATTAGTGATGATAAAAGGTATATTCAACTTACCCTAGCAGGACATTCAGTAGATTGATAATTGATTCTTGAAAAATCCATGGTTGAGCGTATAAGGAACTGAGAAACGCTTTTAAAAAAGAGCAGAACAAAAATTCATCTTTACTAAGCAAGTGTAGAAAGCGAAGTGACTTTTCACTTTCCAGTCCTTGTAGCATTTTCTTTCAAGAAATATAGAAGCTAAAAGTTAACCAAATAGAATGCAGTATACTTCACAGTTGAAGAGAATGTATCCATTCAGGGTACATTTGCCGAAAGTTATAATTCCTGCAGCATTGCAAGACATGACCAAACTTGTATTGCGCTAAAAGATTGAAATCATAGTGCAGGTGTTTTTTTATGGCTTTAGATCCTTTGTGACGATCGGACAGAAAAGAAAAGTTCCCCTCTCCACCCCTATAGGCATACTTTCTCTTTCTACCTTGAATGAAGTGATTGACAAAGATCGCTTTCCTTTTCACATACAAAGCATCTACATTGTACTTAATTTTTAACTCTAGATAATGGATACATTACTTGATGGTGGTGAATATCAGCTTAATGAAAACAAAAATACGTTAATGAGAGATGATTTTTACTCGCAAGAAAACATGTTTGATAGTGTTTTCTTTTATTAGCAACCTTTTTTTCATTGGTGCAGAAGCTACTAGTAGGATTCATTCCGTAAAACAATAGAGAATGTAAGATTTTACTAAATAAAAATGTTTGAACTTGCAAAACAAAATTATTTTCTACTTGCAAAATTTTAGAACTTCGCATGAAAATTTAAAAAAAAAGTACTTATTCAAACGGATGAAACTTGGAACTAAAATTTCAACACTGAATCATCAAAAATCCGAAACAATTTAAGCTGTGGAATAAAGATTCGAGACTTAAAAAGTAAATGTAAACTCACTAAAAGAGATTTGAAAATCTGAAAAGAGAAATAGAATAATAACTTCACTAGAAACTTAAAACTTTTAAAAATTTAAATCACAAATTTCAAAACTATTGCAAAGTGCTTCATGTGAAACGTAAAAGTGCTAAGAGCAAAATGCTAAAACTGAGGAAACTTAGAAATACGTGGAACAAATCATTTACAACTATAAACTTTAAAGTTTAACTAAGAGTGAAAACTACAAAACAGCATGAAAGCTAGAAATAAAAAATATACAACATCAGAACTTAAATTCATCCAGAAAAACTTAGAAGAAAAAATGTAAAAGTTCGGAAATTTTCAAAACAAAAGTATGATGCACTTGCAAAATGTTAAAACTTAGTGCAAAAAACGTAAAAAGTACTATGTATAAAATGTTAAAATTTAGATTTATCTACTAAAACAGTGAATGAAGATGTAAAATTACTAAGAGTAATATATTAAAACAACACGAAAACGTAAAAATACTAAGTACAAAACGTAAAAAAAAAATTATTTATCTGATATAACTTAGACTGAAGTCGTAAAATTACTAAGTACAAAGTGTTAAAACATCATAAAAATGTAAAAATATCAAGTATAAAGCAGCAAAACATAGATTTGTCTATAGAAATCTTGATCAAAAAATGTAAAAGTTCAAACAACAAAATCCTAAAACTCTGAAAAATTGAAAACACGCAGTACAAAAACAGCAAAACCTGTAAAATTGCTAAGTATATAAGGATGCAAAACTTAAATTTTTCCAGAAAAACTTAGAACGAAGTTGTAAAAGTACAGAACTTTTCAAAGTAAAAGTGTTATGCACTTACAAAATGTTAAAACTTAATGTAAAAATGTAAAAAATTCTTCTTCAAAAATATTAAAACTCTGATTTATCTACTAAAACTTAGAATGAAAATGTAATTGAATCAAATGTAAAAAGTGTGAAATAGTAAAGTAACATGAAAATGTAAAAGTACTAACTATATAGCGTAGTCATCAAGTGAAACTTTGTACAAAAATGTCAAACTTAAGTACGAAACTTAAAAGACTTAGATCTGTCTGCAGAAATCTTGATCAAAAAACGCAAAAATTCGAACAACAAAATCCTAAAACTCCGAAAAATGTAAAAACACGCAGCACAAAAACAGCAAAACATAGATTTGTCTACTGAAATCCTGATCAAAAATGTAAAAGTTCAAACAGCAAAATCCTAAAACTCTGAAAAATTGAAAACACGCAGTACAAAAACAGCAAAACCTGTAAAATTGCTAAGTATAAGGCTGCAAAACTTAAATTTTTCCAGAAAAACTTAGAACGAAGTTGTAAAAGTACGGAACTTTTCAAAGTAAAAGTGTTATGCACGTACAAAATGTTAAAACTTAAAATGAAAATGTAATTGAATCAAATGTACTAAGTATAAAATAGTAAAGTAGCATGAAATGTAAAAGTACTAAGTATATAGCGTAGTCATCAAGTGAAGCTTTTTTATAAAAATGTCAAACTTAAGTACGAAACTTAAAAGACTTAGATCTGTCTGCAGAAATCTTGATCAAAAAACGTAAAAATTCAAACAACAAAATCCTAAAACTCTGAAAAAAGTTAAAAACACGCAGTACAAAAACAGCAAAACATGGATTTGTCTATTGAAATCTTGATCAAAAAATGTAAAAGTTCTAACAACAAAATCTTAAAACTCTGAAAAATTAAAAACATGCAGTGCAAAACAACAAAACATGTACAAATGCTAAGTATAAAGCTGCGATACAAATGCTAAGTATAAAACTTAAATTCATCCAGAAAAACTTAGAACGAAAAATGTAAAAGTACGAAACTTTTCAAAACAAAAGTGTAATGCACTTGAAAAACATTAAAACTTAATGCGAAAATGTAAAAAGTACTACGCACAAAATGCTAAAATTTAGACTTATGTACTAAAACATTGGATGAAGATGTAAAATTACTAAGTAAAATATATTAAAGCAGCAAGAAAATGTTAAAGTACTAAGTACAAAAACGTAAATAAATTGATTTATCTACTAAAACATAGACTGAAGTTGTAAAATTACCAAGTACAAACTGTTAAAACATCATAAAATTTAAAAATAGCAAGTATAAACCAACAAAACATAGATCTGTCCACTGAAATCTTGATCAAAAATGTAAAAGTTCTAACAACAAAATCCTAAAACTCTGAAAAAAGTAAAAACACGCAGCACAAAACAACAAAACATGTAAAAATGGTAAGTATAAAGGTGCAAAACTTAAACTCAATCAGAAAAACTTAGAACGATGATGTAAAAGCGCGAAACTTTTCAAAATAAAAGTGTTATACACTTGCAAAATGTTAAAACGTACTGCAAAAATCTTAAGAATTACTACGTACAAAATGTTAAAACTCTGATTTATCTACTAAAGCAACGCGAAAATGTAAAAGTACTAAGTATATAACGTATTCATCAAGTGAAATTTTGTACGAAAATGTAATCGTTTATGTACGAAACTTAAAAAACTTAGATTTATCTAAAAAAAATCCCAACTAAAGTCGTAAAAAAATATGAAATGTTAAACATCATGAAAATGTAAACTTTCCAAAAATGCAAACATCAAAACAACTTAGATGTATTTTAATAAAATTTAGAACGAGTAAAAGTGTCAAACTTAATAAAAGAACAAAGTAAAAAAAAAAAAAAAACTAATATTCATCTACTAAAACACAGAAAAACTTAGAACGAAAAGGTAACAGAAAATTTTCAAAATAAACGTGTTATGCACTTGCAAAATGTTAAAACTTAAATTTATCTACTAAAAATCAGAACAAAGATGTAAAAATACTAAGTACAATACATTGTAGCAACACAAAAATTTAAGAGTACTAAATACAAAACGTAAAAAAAGTTAGAGTTATCCAACTAAAACTTAAACTGAAGTCGTAAAATTACCAAGTACGAAATGTTCAAGCATCATAAAAATGACTAAATAACAAGTATAATGTATCAAAAACATAGATTTCTCCATTGAAATCTTTTTAAAAAAATGTAAAAGTTCTAAGGACAAAAATGCTAAAGAAGTGAAAAAATGAAGAATACGCAGTGCCACACAACAAAGCATGTACTAACTATAAAACTTCTAATCTTGAATTCATCCAAGGAAAAAAAAAACTTAGAAAAAAAATATGTAAATCCAAACGAAAATTTTCAGAAATAAAACTGTTATCCACTTGCAAAGTGTTAAAACTTAATGCAAAAATATAAAAAGTACTGTGTATGAATGTTAAAAATTAGATTTATCAACGAAAACATGGAATGAAGATGTAAAAATATTAAGTATAATATATTAAAGCAACACTAAAATGGTAAAAGCACTATGTACAAAGCATCAAAACTTAGATTCATCTAGTAAAACTTGGTACAAAAATGTAAAAGTACTAAGCATAGAACCTCAAATATACATTTATTTAGTAAAAAACAGAACGAAACTGTTAAAGTACTAAAGCCAACGCATCAAACAAGGATTAATCTATTAAAACAGTATAAAAGCACTACATACAAACTGCAAAAACTCTTAGAACTAATATTTAAAAATGTAACAAATCATAAAATTTTAAAACTTAACTTCATTCAGAAAAACTTAGAACGGAAATATAAAATTACTGAAGTTTACAAAACAAAAGTGATAGGTATTTGCAAATTGTTAAAAGCAAAAACGTAAAAAGTACGAAACATCAAAACTTGGAGTAGTATAATAACAAAACTGCAACTTCGATTCATCAAATAGGACTTAACTCTAAAATTGTGAAAGAAATGTGAAAACTGATATTCACCTTTTAAAATGTAAAAATATTAAGTACACGATGTTAAAACAGAACAAAAATGTAAAGGTACGAAATGTAAAACTCCAAAAAGTTAAATTCCTCTATTAAAAAAATGGTTTGAAAAGTAAAAGTACTACGTACATCAACTAAAAACAGCATAAAAATTTAAAAATAGCAAGTACAACACGTTAAAACAGCACGAAAATCTAAAAGTACTAAGTACAATGCATCAAAACTTACGTTGATCCAGAAAAGCTTGAAACGAAAGATGTAAAAGTACGGACATTTTCAAAATAAAGGTGATATGCATTTGCAAAATGTTAAAACTTAATGTAAAAACGTAAAAAGTACCATATACAAAATGTTAACACTTAGATTTATCTACTAAAACCTAGAATGAAGATATAAAAGTTCTAAGTATAATATACTAAAGAAACACAAAATTATAAAAGTGCAAAATACTAGAACTATCTATTAAAACTTCAAAACATAGATTCAGCATCAAAATATATAATCTGTTTACAAAAACCTTAATCAGAAATGTAAGAGTTCGAAGAACAAAGTGCTAAAACTTAAAAAAGTAAAGAAACGCAGTACAAAACAAGAAAGAGTACCAACTATAAAGCTTTGAAACCTAATTTCATCCAGAAAAATTTAGAACAAAAATGTAAAGCTACGGAAATTTTCAAAATAAAAGTTTTATGCACTTGCAAAACTTAAATTCATCTACTAAAAATTCGGTTAAAAAAGTAAAAGTACTACTAAGAACAAAAAACTAAAAACAGCATGAAAATCTAAAAGTACTAAGTACAAAACTTAAATTGATCCAGAAAAACTTAGAATAAAAACGTAATTGTACAGTTATTTTAAAAATAAGAGTATTATGCATTAGCAAAGCGCTGAAACGTAAGGCAAAAATACCAAGTATAATATATTAAAGCCACACAAAAATGTAAAAGTACTAAATACAAAACGTAAAAAATGAAGATTTATCTACTAAAACTTAGACTGATCCCACAAAACTACTGAGTACGAAATGTTAAAACACAATGAAAATTTATAAATAACATGTATAAAGTTTCAAAACATAAATTTATCTACTGAAATCTTGATCAAAAATGATAATGTTCTGAGAACAAAATTATTTAAACTGGGAAAAATTAAAAGCAGGTAAAAAAAAAAGCTTAAATCAAAACTGCTTTAATCTTAAAGTCACAATTGGACTTATTCTTCTCGAGAAAAGAGAAGTGACTGTTAACCGACAATGAAGGGAACCCTAACCGAACACTGGTTCCCCAACTACATATTTTCCCGACTGTGAACACTTTTCTGTCGAGGAAAATTTATAGTTGGGGTAGTCAGTGCTTGGTTAGGGCTCTCTTCATTGTCGGTTAACAGCCACTTCTCTGCTCGCGAGAAGAATGAATCCAATTGTGACTTTAAAATTAAAGTAGTTTTCCTTTAAGCGTAAAGTAGTTTTTTTTTACATGTTTTGTTGTGTTGTACTACGTTGCAGTTTGTATGTAGTGCTTTTATACTGTTTTAATAGATTAATCCTTGTTTGATGCGTTGGCTTTAGTACTTTAACAGTTTCGTTCTGTTTTTTACTAAATAAATGTATATTTGAGGTTCTATGCTTAGTACTTTTACATTTTTGTACCAAGTTTTACTAGATGAATATAAGTTTTGATGCTTTGTACATAGTGCTTTTACCATTTTAGTGTTGCTTTAATATATTATACTTAATATTTTTACATCTTCATTCCATGTTTTCATTGATAAATCTAAGTTTTAACATTCATACACAGTACTTTTTATATTTTTGCATTAAGTTTTAACACTTTGCAAGTGGATAACAGTTTTATTTCTGAAAATTTTCGTTTGGATTTACATATTTTTTTTCTAAGTTTTTTTTTTCCTTGGATGAATTCAAGATTAGAAGTTTTATAGTTAGTACATGCTTTGCGTATTCTTCATTTTTTCACTTCTTTAGCATTTTTGTCCTTAGAACTTTTACATTTTTTTAAAAAGATTTCAATGGAGAAATCTATGTTCTTGATACATTATACTTGTTATTTAGTCATTTTTATGATGCTTGAACATTTCGTACTTGGTAATTTTACGACTTCAGTCTAAGTTTTAGTTGGATAACTCTAACTTTTTTTACGTTTTGTATTTAGTACTCTTAAATTTTTGTGTTGCTACAATGTATTATACTTAGTATTTTTACATCTTTGTTCTGATTTTTAGTAGATAAATTTAAGTTTTACCATTTTGCAAGTGCATAACACGTTTATTTTGAAAATTTTCTGTTACCTTTTCGTTCTAAGTTTTTCTGTGTTTTAGTAGATGAATATTAGTTTTTTTTTTTTTTTACTTTGCTCTTTTATTAAGTTTGACACTTTTACTCGTTCTAAATTTTATTAGATACATCTAAGTTGTTTTGATGTTTGCATTTTTGGAAAGTTTACATTTTCATGATGTTTAACATTTCATACTTTTTACGACTTTAGTTGGGATTTTTTTTAGATAAATCTAAGTTTTTTAAGTTTCGTACATAAACGATTACATTTTCGTACAAAATTTCACTTGATGAATACGTTATATACTTAGTACTTTTACATTTTCGCGATGCTTTAGTAGATAAATCAGAGTTTTAACATTTTGTACTTAGTAATTCTTAAGATTTTTGCAGTACGTTTTAACATTTTGCAAGTGTATAACACTTTTATTTTGAAAAGTTTCGCGCTTTTACATCATCGTTCTAAGTTTTTCTGATTGAGTTTAAGTTTTGCACCTTTATACTTACAATTTTTACATGTTTTGTTGTTTTGTACTGCGTGTTTTTACTTTTTTCAGAGTTTTAGGATTTTGTTGTTAGAACTTTTACATTTTTGATCAAGATTTCAGTGGACATATCTATGTTTTGTTGGTTTATACATGCTATTTTTAAATTTTATGATGTTTTAACAGTTTGTACTTGGTAATTTTACAACTTCAGTCTATGTTTTAGTAGATAAATCAATTTATTTACGTTTTTGTACTTAGTACTTTAACATTTTCTTGCTGCTTTAATATATTTTACTTAGTAATTTTACATCTTCATCCAATGTTTTAGTACATAAGTCTAAATTTTAGCATTTTGTGCGTAGTACTTTTTACATTTTCGCATTAAGTTTTAATGTTTTTCAAGTGCATCATACTTTTGTTTTGAAAAGTTTCGTACTTTTACGTTTTTCGTTCTAAGTTTTTCTGGATGAATTTAAGTTTTATACTTAGCATTTGTATCGCAGTGTTATACTTAGCATTTGTACATGTTTTGTTGTTTTGCACTGCATGTTTTTAATTTTTCAGAGTTTTAAGATTTTGTTGTTAGAAATTTTACATTTTTTGATCAAGATTTCAATAGACAAATCCATGTTTTGCTGTTTTTGTACTGCGTGTTTTTACTTTTTTCAGAGTTTTAGAATTTTGTTGTTTGAATTTTTACGTTTTTTGATCAAGATTTCTGCAGACAGATCTAAGTCTTTTAAGTTTCGTACTTAAGTTTGACATTTTTATACAAAGCTTCACTTGATGACTACGCTATATACTTAGTACTTTTACATTTCATGCTACTTTACTATTTTATACTTAGTACATTTGATTCAATTACATTTTCATTTTAAGTTTTAACATTTTGTACGTGCATAACACTTTTACTTTGAAAAGTTCCGTACTTTTACAACTTCGTTCTAAGTTTTTCTGGAAAAATTTAAGTTTTGCAGCCTTATACTTAGCAATTTTACAGGTTTTGCTGTTTTTGTACTGCGTGTTTTCAATTTTTCAGAGTTTTAGGATTTTGCTGTTTGAACTTTTACATTTTTGATCAGGATTTCAGTAGACAAATCTATGTTTTGCTGTTTTTGTGCTGCGTGTTTTTACATTTTTCGGAGTTTTAGGATTTTGTTGTTCGATTTTTTGCGTTTTTTGATCAAGATTTCTGCAGACAGATCTAAGTCTTTTAAGTTTCGTACTTAAGTTTGACATTTTTGTACAAAGTTTCACTTGATGACTACGCTATATAGTTAGTACTTTTACATTTTCATGTTACTTTACTATTTCACACTTAGTACATTTGATTCAATTACATTTTCATTCTAAGTTTTAGTAGATAAATCAGAGTTTTAATATTTTTGAAGAAGAATTTTTTACATTTTTACATTAAGTTTTAACATTTTGTAAGTGCATAACACTTTTACTTTGAAAAGTTCTGTACTTTTACAACTTCGTTCTAAGTTTTTCTGGAAAAAATTAAGTTTTGCATCCTTATATACTTAGCAATTTTACAGGTATTGCTGTTTTTGTACTGCGTGTTTTCAATTTTTCAGAGTTTTAGGATTTTGTTGTTTGAACTTTTACATTTTTTGATCAAGATTTCTATAGACAAATCTATGTTTTGCTGCTTTATACTTGATATTTTTACATTTTTATGATGTTTTAACACTTTGTACTTAGTAATTTTACGACTTCAGTCTAAGTTATATCAGATAAATAATTTTTTTTTTACGGTTTGTACTTAGTATTTTTACGTTTTCGTGTTGTTTTAATATATTACTCTTAGTAATTTTACATCTTCATTCACTGTTTTAGTAGATAAATCTAAATTTTAACATTTTATACATAGTACTTTTTACGTTTTTTGCACTAAGTTTTAACATTTTGCAAGTGCATCATACTTTTGTTTTGAAAATTTCCGAACTTTTACATTTTTTCTTCTAAGTTTTTCTGGATGAATTTAAGTTCTGAAGTTGTATATTTTTTATTTCTAGCTTTCATGCTGTTTTGTAGTTTTCACTCTTAGTTAAACTTTAAGATTTATAGTTGTAAATGATTTGTTCCACGTATTTCTAAGTTTCCTCAGTTTTAGCATTTTGCTCTTAGCACTTTTACGTTTCACATGAAGCACTTTGCAATAGTTTTGAAATTTGTGATTTAAATTTTTCAAGTTTTAAGTTTCTAGTGAAGTTATTATTCTATTTCTCTTTTCAGATTTTCAAATCTCTTTTAGTGAGTTTACATTTACTTTTTAAGTCTCGAATCTTTATTCCACAGCTTAAATTGTTTCGGATTTTTGATGATTCAGTGTTGAAATTTTAGTTCCAAGTTTCATCCGTTTGAATAAGTACTTTTTTTTTAAATTTTCATGCGAAGTTCTAAAATTTTGCAAGTAGAAAATAATTTTGTTTTGCAAGTTCAAACATTTTTATTTAGTAAAATCTTACATTCTCTATTGTTTTACGGAATGAATCCTACTAGTAGGTTCTGCACCAATGAAAAAAAGGTTGCTAATAGAAGAAAACGCTATCAAACATGTTTTCTTGCGAGTAAAAATCATCTCTCATTAACGTATTTTTGTTTTCATTAAGCTGATATTCACCACCATCAAGTAATGTATCCATTATCTAGAGTTAAAAATTAAGTACAATGTAGATGCTTTGTATGTGAAAAGGAAAGCGATCTTTGTCAATCACTTCATTCAAGGTAGAAAGAGAAAGTATGCCTATAGGGGTGGAGAGGGGAACTTTTCTTTTCTGTCCGATCGTCACAAAGGATCTAAAGCCATAAAAAAACACCTGCACTATGATTTCAATCTTTTAGCGCAATACAAGTTTGGTCATGTCTTGCAATGCTGCAGGAATTATAACTTTCGGCAAATGTACCCTGAATGGATACATTCTCTTCAACTGTGAAGTATACTGCATTCTATTTGGTTAACTTTTAGCTTCTATATTTCTTGAAAGAAAATGCTACAAGGACTGGAAAGTGAAAAGTCACTTCGCTTTCTACACTTGCTTAGTAAAGATGAATTTTTGTTCTGCTCTTTTTTAAAAGCGTTTCTCAGTTCCTTATACGCTCAACCATGGATTTTTCAAGAATCAATTATCAATCTACTGAATCTCCTGCTAGGGTAAGTTGAATATACCTTTTATCATCACTAATTTGTATTAAAAATATTATTATTATTTTTTAATATCATTTAAATGTAATACTTTAATAATTCCCTTTGCATTTAAAGTAATCCCTTTTTAAGCATTAACTTTTTAGCGCTATCATTTTATAATTAATTTTTTTGTTAATATGAAATAGTTCCTGCGTGAATGCTAAGTGAAAACATTAAAAAGATCGAAAAAGAAAATCTTCCTAAGTCGAAAAAAGAAATAAATACATAATAGGATGTAAATAGCGACAATAAATTTAATTCATTATACATTATAATTATTTTTTGTAATATAAAATAGTTCCTGCTTGAATTCTGAGAGAAAACATTAGAAAAAAAAATTCTAAGTTCCAAAATAGTTCCCTTTTCTTCTCATAGATGGCGCTAGGAGGCGGAATAATAAGGTTAAAACCTAAATTAAACAGTGTTGCCATTCCAAAACTATAAACTTAAAAAAACGGTTTTAGTAGTATTGAAACAGTGCTATAGTAGTTCCACTATTTGCCGCTAGGAGGCGGAATAAAACCTAAATTAAAAAATGCTGCCATTCCAAAACTATAAACTTTTGAAAAACAACTCAACTCTACTCGTAAAAAACGCCTGAGGACATACAACTCAACTCTACTCGAAAAATGCCTGAGGGCATACAACTCAACTCCACTCGACTAACGCCTGAGGGCACGCCTGGGGGTATTGGGAGGCGGATCAGCCACGCCCCCTGATCCGCGATCCGCCTGCTGTTGGTGAACTGTCATTATTCCCCTACTAATATGTATAAAAAGCAAAACCAGTTACTTCCTAAACGTCAAAATTACTTGTTTTCCCAGCTTAAGGGATCGACTTTTGTCAGGAACGGGGTGGCTTTAACTTCTTGAATCAAACATAACGCAGTTTTCAAAATAAGGTCTTTATTTTTTGCACGTCCGTGCGGAGAAAATTGAAGCATACAATTGAATTGAATTGAATTGAAATTGGGACCGCACCTGGCGGCGAGCTATATATAACTGAAAAAACGCACATGCGCAAAAGAAATTATGCAAAATGAAGTGTGATGGGCGAATCCGAACATAATTCTTCATATATTCTTGCATAAATTTAAAAAAATCTGGAATTAATAAGTCAAAAGCTCTATACATACAAGTTATATTGCAAATTATCTAACATAAGTTTATGATTTCTCTTTTAGATACATATGCTTTTTAAGGCGTTTCTTTTGCAGATTTGTATTTTTCTTATTTTACTTATCGTTTCACTGTTATGGTAAATTTATTAATTTAATATTGAATATTTTTAACTATGCTGCTGAAAAGCCCATTTACTAGGTAAATTGTCGCAAAATTGCTGATTTTTAATGTAATGTGTTCAGATTTCCATCATGTTAAGCGTCTTTTTTTTCTTCTTCTTTTTTACAAATTTTTCCTAACAAGAATCGGAAAAGGAAACATGGAATGTAAAATTTAATGAGTACCTTTCACTAAAAGAATGAATTATCCACCGCTTAATCAGAACAAGCAGCTAAAGAAAAAAGCATCTTCTTAAAACAAGAGAAAAGCGTCGCAAATTTATTCGTCACGATCGAAACATGACAAGACAGGAGCCAAATTAGTTTTCCAAGTCCTTTTCAACGACGGAAAAATTCAATTTGAAAGGGATCAAATTCTGTTTGAAATGACTAAAAATAGCCTTCAGTTCATAAAAAGAAAATTGCCACCAGGGACAATTTCTTGGTCTTTGTTCTTTTGTCGTTGCAAAAGATGAGAGCAGCGTTCATAGAATCAAAAGACTTGACACATGAGCTAAATAAACAGAAATGCCAGCCATTATAATGTGATTCGAGAGGATTATTTTAATGTTTATTTCCTTTAATAAATTTTAAACAGCTCTTTGCTTTGAGCTTTTACAAAGAAAATTAATCTTTTTAAGTTTTGACTTTCATTTGAAACATAAATATTTAATTATTAAACTAAAACAACAAATTTCAATTGCATTAAATTTTAACATGTAGCAAATAATGCGTGTGTGGGTACAAATGAGGAAATAGTTAAAAAGCAACTTTAGAAATATTTCAAAAACTCGAGAAGCATAATAATATAAATAATTCAAAGACATTAATTATAAAATAACTGAGAAAATATTTTATTGCGACTGATTTGGAATCTTGCGAGTGATTTGTGTTTTTAAAAAGCAGAAAACATCGATAAGTAAACAAAAGAGTCCGCGCCAGGCTACATTTTCGAAACCAAATATACGCCTACAAGATGACAAGAGAAATAAATTACCTATGATAAAAAGATCTATGAGCCTACAAAATTGCAAGAAAGCGGCTTGAATCTCCGAAGCAAAAAGAATCTTGTGAGGACAGATTTCAAAAAGGAAAAACGACAACCGCAGGCCAGATATTCTAGTAAAGAAAAGCTGGTACTATAGTATATCTACTAAGGAAGAATATTACAATGACAAAAAACAACTGATCCAATATTGCTGTCTTAAGCAAAAAGGGAGTATGTTTTTTTTTTTCATGAAACCTTTTATTTTTCAAGGATCATTTACCATGTTTTCGAAGTCACATATTAGACAGCCAAATGGGAATAGATAGTGAAAATATCAAATCGTGTATATTTAGTATTAAAAGGTGTGAAACACATGTTAACCCTACACTGCGCCGTGTTGTTTTTAAACAACACCTCCATTTTTCGTTCACTAAGCTTTTATTTTGTAATATTTGTAACATGTGGCGCATTCTTTCGTTTCATTTTGTATGTGTGATCATATTAGTTAATATAGCTTCCCCTAGATCTTGTAAACTGAACTCAAGGTTCATCTTTTTTCACAAAATCGTAAGACATGTTGATTTTGTAAAAAACAGTAACTTCTTAATTTTTTTTCCTACAAAGTTTAAGCAGAAATTTTATTTTAAAAATAGTCTCTAATTGCTTACATAGTTCTAAAATAAAATAAACATAAGTTGTCTGAAAAATTTCGGGAAAAATATATATTAAGACGCCTTTTTTACTTGTTTTAAAACAACGCCGCGCATTCGGGGGCAATTTTTATGCTCCTGCATTATTCGCAGTATAAACAAAAACAGGTGTCACAGGTTGTTCTATTTCACTTTATTTAGTATATTTTAGAAGATTATTGTTAAATATTTCGCAAATTATCTTAAAGTGGTCGATTAAATTATTATTTAGGAATTTTGTTTAAAATCAATTCACGCTCAACCAAAGAAGAAACGAACATTATCGCATAGACCCCCTACAGATGTTAGGTTTCTTGTTTAAAATCTTTTAGTGACATTATTATTAAACTTTATTGGTAATCAAAGTAAAAATTCGTACATGTAACTAATAATTATTAGCTACATCTGCAAATTTTTACTTTAATTTATTTATAAATAATAATAAAATAAATAATTTTAATAAATTATTTTAATAAATGTTCATGTTTTATTGCTATTTTATAATTATAATGCATGCCTATCTATAAAAATTTGGTTTCATTCGTTAAAATGATTATATAAAAGAATTATTTGTGCTACCCCTAAATGCACGGTGTTGTTTTTAAACAACATGTCAATTTTTCTCGAATTCTACTTTTCCGAATGAAATAAGAATTTTCTTAGTATTTTTCCCACTTATAACTAGCACAAACAAACACACACAAAAAATTTTACAAAGAAAAAAAAATTGCGCAGTGTAGGGTTAATGTTGTCACAATTAAGACTAATCAGATAAGGTATTCCCTGCAAGGGTTTTTGTTCGTAAAAGAACAGGTTAGCATGCTTTTAGCTCCCTGATTTTAAAAGCTGAAACTTATTCATGCAAGTAGTTATGACGTAAATTGCACGCTTGTTAATGAAATCTGGAATACTCTAGAATTTTTTTTTTTTCTCATGGGTTGCTGTTGGCTTCGGCCAATTGCCGACCCAGTGAGTTCCCCAAAGATTGGTACTATCTCTTTCAGCAGCACCACAATGAGTGTGGGACCATCGCCGCATGACAATTTCGACGTTTCCACCTGAAAGTGCGAGCCCTCGGACTCTGTTGATGCGAAATTGCACCAGGAATTTAATTTAATCGAGAGTACACATGCCGCACATTTCACAATAATTTCACAATAATTTTCACAATAATTTCGCATGCCGCATAATTATACGACATGGGTGCAGACGATTTTCTGCATCTTGAAAATCCTTGCGTGTTACCACGACACCATCATACCGGCTGCTCTAGAAATTTTCTAGAATTGGCCCGAAAAATTGGAGTTCGAACAACCTAGCTTCAGAACACGAGTTTCGTGCTCAACCGATTAAGCTGAAGAAAAAAGTAGTTGATGAACTGCGAAATAATTTTGAAAGGTACTCATAGACAAAAGCTGACATTTTGATTCGTCTTCATTGCTCAAGAGAGTAGAAACGAGTTATTATGAGGCGAGGAAAGAATTTATATAAGTGTTTCCTATAGTATTATTGAAAGGGAAAATATCTTGTGCTGTTTTGACGCCTAACTAAAGGAATAAATAATTGTAGAACAACTCGATCTCGCTATTTAATCTTCATTGTCTTGCCTCATTTTGCTACATCTTTGATTTGCCGCTTTTCTACTTATTTCAGTTAACTATTTAAGGTAATAAGCTATATCGATAAATGTTAAAACTTTCATTGTACTATAAGGTTTAAAAAAGGAACGTATATTTGTTTTTGTTTCATTTGGCTTCGCAAAAATAATTTAAGCATGCATGCAAAATGAATTTGGAAATGGAAGTATTTTAGTAAAGAATAAAAATAGCATAATTTATAATGAAAAAGTTCTCTCTTTCACTATTTCAGTTTAATTATTTCATTACTTCTTTGGTTCATATATATCGCTTTTGGACTTATTTTGTGTGTGTGTGTTTATATAAATGAGTAGCTCGATTTATTATCGCGTTAATCTTTCATAATTCAATTATTAAATCCAAATGAAGAAAAGTTATTTAATTTATTATCGTATATACATTTATTAGAAGCTAAAATAATTCATGAAAATATTTAATAAATAGTTGAATCTTCATATATATATATATATATATATATATACTAGAGTTCTCCCAATGGCCGAAATTCGATCGTAATTCATTAAATTTTTCAAGTTCAGACTCGAACATTTAAACAGCTTTTAGAGATTTTAGTGTTTCTGTGTGACAACAATTTGTTTTGTTTAAAACTTTCAATTAGCGACAATCCTCTCTCCTGAGTGCGACTGATTGACCACTGAGTTTTTATATAATGCATTTGTAACACATATTATACATATTTTTTATCTTTAGGCATTCCCTTCTCCAGTAAAGAAATTATAAATAAATATATTCATGCCACCCAATTATTATTGCATAAATTAATAATTTAGAAATACAAACGCTCTCTTTCAATTTAAGCGAGAGTTCAAAACGCTAACGCAAATAAACAAACTTATGGAACGTTGATTTGAAGCAAAATAGCGAGTCACCGCACTTATTATCTCACTTTATATTATATTGCACTGTCAGTTTCAAATTGTATTTAATGTTGCTTCACACTGTACTGGATAAACAATCTGATTGACTTATCATACACAATATATATTGGAAATAGATCAACTGACACCTTAAGATTAGTATTATTTTGCTTTGACATCCATTTAATAGATTTGCATTTTCTCTTTTGTTGTGTTATTGACATTTCCTCTTCGTTGAATTATAAATAGTAAACCATAGGGCTCGACCGATGGCATTTTTTGGCCGATGGGTCGATGCCGATTGTTGGCCGATTGTTCCGAGGTAGGCCGATGGCCGATGGCCGATTATTTTCCTCTTTCATCGGCCGATGGCCGATGCCGATGGCCGATGGAAAAATTTCGCTTTTAACCATTATGCTTATCAAAAATGTCATTTAAATCATTTATTTATTTTAATGTTTATAAAAACATAAATACATTATTCAAGCACCATAAAACTGTTATTGTTTGGAGGAAGTTATAATTAAATTATAATTAAAACTAAAAGAATCATAATAATTAAAACTAAAAGAATCACTCGCGATTCTAGTAAAGTAATTAAACTATTTGGTGGTAAAAAAATAGCTATATCAGATGATTTTTAATTATTTTTTCTTATCCTTTCAAAATAAGTCAACTACTATTGGATCGGATCGGGTCTCCTTCCCTTTCCTCCAACATTTTCTCTTTGCAGCACCTGCACTGCAAATGACAAGTGCAGCTGCCTTTATTTTCTTATTTTTGTTTTCATGGGGAGGAATGTAGATGTTATACTACAGGCTAACAAATAATGTGGGTTTGTATCAAACAAAATTGTCAACACCCCTCGGATTTTTTTCTTAATTTTTCCCCCGTTTTTGAAAGAAAAGCGGGAACGATTCTGTTTATTTTTTATTATAAAAATTATTTTAACTAAAAATAGTTCTTTTTATAAAATAAAAGTAAAATATTAAAAAGTTTCGCTCGCAGTAACCCCCCCCCCCCCCCCCAATGTTCATAACCAAGAAATACTGAATATTACTTCAAGAACAGACGTGAGATTTTTTTGTCATTACCAATGAATGAAGGGGCCGTCTTATGAACCAATCTTATTAGCTTTTTTTTTTTTTTTGTGAGTTGAAAATTACACTAAAATACCCGACATATGCTTTATATTTTTATGAGCACAATGTAAGGTCACCGAAATAAACCAATATTTTGTAACGTGAAAAATATTTTCAGCACCAGCAGTCAGAGGCGTAGCTAGGTGGGGGCAAGGAGGGACAGCTGTCCCCGGGCGCAGCCTCAAGCGGCGCCAAATAATTGTTAATTTATTTTATTTTTAAATGGGAAAAGAAAATTATTTGAACTGAAGAGGTATGAATATGTTCGACAAAAAAGTGGGAGCATTGCAAATCATATCGGGAATGACCAATGTAACACAGGAGTGCGTGGGAAATCAGACAAATAATTTCGCGAACCCAAAGTGTCCCATATTTCCTTTAGAAGTGAAAAGTCGCTCGTGAAAAAATGAGAGTTAAAAGGGCTGCTTTTTAGAGCTATTTATCATTTAGAAAGCATAATTTTTTTTTAATTCCCTTTAGGGGCGCCCCTAGGCCCTCTGGGGCACAGGGGGGGGGCGCAAAATCTTCAGTTGTCCCCGAGCGCTGAAAGCCCTAGCTACGCCTCTGCCAGCAGTTTTCTGTTGACAAATAATCTTCTGAAGAAACACGTGATCAATTATAAAAATTAAGATGTATTTTGAAAAAAAAAAAAAAATATATATATATATATATATATATATATATATATAAACGTTGTCAATTTTTGAAAATAAATAAATTGTAGCATTTTTGTTAAGATATTATGCCACCCTGTCTCGCGAACTCGTATTTTAAGAATTACGTTTTTGAAAATTGCAAGTCGAACTTGAACCACATAAAATTTTGATCAATAAACATTTATACTGAAGAATTGATTCATATTTTTATCAATATGTTCTATGTCGTAAACTAATAATAAAAGAACAAGAAATATTCGAAACTGAAAGCAGATGCAACGAGATTGTTGTACAATAGCATAAAAACTGTCAACTGTCGTAACACGTGGTATCGAAGCAAAAAAAAAAAAGAATATATATATATATATATATGCTTAAAAAACGAAGTTTACATGGGGAAAAATTAAGATAACTATCGTACAAAAAATTAAGATGTATTTTGAAAAAAATATGCATTGATCAATCTTTGAAAATAAAGAAATGATAGCATTTTTATTAAGATATTATTAAATCCTGTCGCGCGAACTCGCATTTTGAGAATTCAATTTTCGAAAATTGCAAGTCGAACCTTGACACATAAAATTTCGATCAATAAACAATCATACTGGAAAATCGTTTCTTTTTTTTTTTTGATCATTTTTTTTCTATGTTGTAAACTAAAAATAAAATAATGAGAATAACCGCACACTAAAAGCAGATGCAACGAGATTGCTGCACAATTGCAAAAAAACTGTAACACGTGGCATGGAAGAAGGAGAAAAAAAAGAAAAAAAACGGCTAAGAGAAAAAAGTTTAAGCGGGTACAATTATTATCGTACTTCCATTGAGTTGACTTTGTATTGTTTACAATTTCGGAATAATAAGAAACAGGGCAAACTAAAAGCAGATGGTATAAGATTATTGCACAATGACATCTAATGCACTAAGTCATTATTGAGCGAAAAACGGACAATATGAGGCAACTAACCTAGTGCGAATATCAAATAGCACTCATAAGATGCCTCTATTACTTTTACTTTAGGGGGGGAAATACGTGTAAAAGTCTCGAAAAAAAATTTTTTTTTTCTTCATATAAATCGATTTTACAACTATTCAATAAAATACCCTGAAAATTTCAAAGCAAAATTCCAAGTCGTTTAAAAGTTATAAGCATTTGAGCGAGCGCCCCTTTTGGAGCAGTTGAGCGGGTAGTCCCTCATGAATGACCTGAAGGGTATTAGAGAACGTTAGCAGATGTCCTTTTATTTTTTTTAACAATTGAGACCGTGGATAGAAATTTCCATAAGTATTAGTATCTATAAGTATTAAAAAAATTGATTCATTACTGCCTTAAATTTACCCCCCCCCTTCAATACCACTCTTCTCTTCAAACGCGCTTTCCTCGAAACTACTTTTTCGAATTTGCGTACACTCTAGCTCGCAAAGTTTTTGATCAATCCTTATCAAATTTAGCACACATTTTCTTTATATATACACGCTTAAGTTGAACTAGAATCAAAAACATCTCTTTATTTTTACTTTTTTTTGTTGTAAGAAAAGAACAAAAAAAAAAAAAAAAACTGTTAAAAATCGTATTTAATTTTCCCATTCTAAAAAAAAAAAAAAAATAGAAATTTTCGGGGGGGGGGGGGGTTTGTGATGATTTTAGTTCAACTAGAAGAGACACTGATAAAAAAAAAAGTTGATTAAAAAAAAAAAATTGATTTCAGATAAAAATTGTGCTCTCCAGGATGTTTTCAAACTGTCGATCCGGGTGGTGACCCCCGGCAGTGCAGCACCCGATATCGCCCGGATTTTTCAAGAAAAATGTTTGAAAATTTCAGTAAATGTTCCTCATTCTATCTATAAAATAACATCAAAATATCGATAAAATATATTTATTCTTTATTTGTTAAAAAAGTTCATAAAAATTGCTCTTAATACGCCGTTTTACACGTATTTTCCCCTTCAACATATTCTATTTCGCTAGCATTCTGTTCAAAGAGAAATAATTTCAATAATGAAGGTTTTCGGGCAGCGATCGATTAAACTATTTTTTCGAATATTTTATCAAATACACTTTGTAGAATGACATTATTTTTGTGCTTTTTTTAACTGATGTGCTGCATGTTATTGTCTGGAAATAGAAATTTAGCTATGGAGGAAAAAAGTAAGTTAAAGACAGAGAATGTTTTCTGGAAAGTTGTCCCTGCGAAAAACATCGGCCATGCATCGGCTTTTAGATGTTTTTTAGGGCCGATGCGCCGATGTTTTTACAAAGTTAACATCGGCTGCCGATGCCGATGGCCGATGGCAACTTTGTTGAACAATCGGCGCCGATGCATCGGCGAGGACGATGCATCGGTCGAGCCTTAGTAAACCATGTATTCAGAATTTTACAAATATTGTAGATGCAAAGAGTAGTATAAAACTATAACGAATAAAGACTTGAAAATAGTAGGAGGTAAAAATAACTACTTCTAAATTTTATTTCATTGATAATACTAAAACATATCAATAGCTACTAAATAAAAAAGTAAGAAAATACTTTTTAATGCTTCTTAAGTAAATAACCTTCCTAAGAGGTCTGAAATCACAGGGAAAGAAAAAACTTATTTCGTATACCTCCTGAATTTCCGCTTAACCAGGAGTAAACTTACATCTATTTTTCATTTATTTATTTATTTAATTTTATTTTTTATAATATCAAACACTCAGAGAAAAATTGGGATGAAAAGAGTATAATAAAAAAATGTGGTTAATTGCGTATAGATGTAAATGTCATCAGTTTAAGATAAAAGTTAAATTAAAAGGTTTGAAACTAATGAAAAAAAAAAACAATTAAATTCTGGTAACTAATTCTGGTAACTGAATCACTTTTTTTCCTAAAGTTCAATGTAAAGAATCCGGCATATTTCAATGTTTAAAATTGTGGCCTTTCGCCAACAAAGCAGGATTACACTCTGAGGGACGAAATTTTGAATCTTGGAAATTCTCCTAATTACGTAGGGAAAACTAGGTCGAACTGCCATCAAAATATTATGTTCAAATTAGTTTAAATGAAATATTATTGTGCTGTCACTTTCTTATTTTACATACTTAACAAGGTTTAATCAAGGCTTCCGTTTATCAAGCAAACAATTAGAAAGTTTGCAGGGATTGCACTCGACTAAAAATTCGTGCTAAAAATGCTTATAGAATAAAATTAAAAGATAAATGATATTTTCGTTGCATAAAATAATTTTTGCACTGAAATTGGGAGTACTTGGATAACTTAACAGTTCTTTCTAAGTTGTGCAGAGTGTGGGAAAACAAGAATTTTTTTGTGAGAAACTGTTATCAAGAAACTTGCTTTTTTAATTTTAAACCAGTTTTTCGAAAATTTTCAAAAGCACTCAGTTGATCTTTTGTATTTATCCGTAACTTTTCTACAGTATAGCTGGAAGGTAGAAAGAAAAAAAAGGAGATAACATATGAACGTATATTACGTACCTTTTATAATCGTGATGCAACCCTTATACTGGCCTTAGTTGAAACTATCTGATGAGCTATTGAGTTTTTCTAGATTTAAAAGAAGAACATACGCAGGAAATCGGGGAAATTTCAAAGATAAAGGAAACAAATTTAGTTTTTTAAATGCTCTACGATTGTTTCCGTTATTTTGTAATTTTTAAAATTTGTTCTTGTTAAAAAAAACTTTAAGTGAGTGTGCACCTAATGCATAGTTTCCCACTCTTTTTATTCATAATGCTGCTTTCTTTTATTTCCCTTCACCCTTTCTTCTTTTCATTTAAACTCACTTGCCGATACTTAAAAATTGCTTTCGCAACATTAACATGCAGAACTAAACCGGCAGGGTGCCTTAATGGTAAGGTAAGGCACTGGCCTCGCAGGATCAAACATCAAGTTCGCAGGATCAAACCCGGCCCAAGTCGGTGGATTTTAAAGATGCAGAAAATCGTCAGCGCCTGTGTCGTATGACTATGCGGCATGTTAAAGATCCTTTGAGCATCCGCTTTGCATGGATGTTCTCCGCTAAATTAAATTCCTCGTGCATTTTCGCATCATTTAGAGCTCACGTGCCGCCATCTAGGGGGAAACTGAGCGTCAAAATTCTCAAAGTGGTAATGGCACCCGCTGATAGTGCTGCTACTTGAAAGAATGGATGCCGGTTTCCGGAGAATGCATTAGGTCTGCAAAGTTTAGTGACCATATGCAGCCCCATTAGGAAAAAAAACATTCACAATTCCGGCTCACACCTCTTCATTTATGAGTAAAATAAAAAGTTTTAAAGACATTTAACCTCTTCAAGAATGCCATAAAATTAGAGAATCCGAATATTGGATTTCGGTGGGAAAATTTTAAATTCATCATACAAACAACAGTTATGCTATTTATCCTTAAAACAAATTTAGATCAAAATTAAGTCATTTAAAAGTAATTAGCATAGACAATTAAAAAACTTAATTTTAGGCTATGAAATTAAATTAAACAAAATGTGTAGCCTAAAACATGAAACAAAACTTCGTTTAAAACCAACAACATCAATGAACATAAATACGCAAATATTAAAATTAAATCAAGATTTGATTTACTTTCTTCATTCTTCTTTTGCTTTTAGCTACGCATGCTCTTCATTTATACATTTTTTTTTTTTTTTTCATTTTCCGTCCATATTTTTTATTATAAATGTCATTTCATTCACATCACGTCAGTTGAAAAATCAATGCTAACATCAAAAATAATTGTATTCAATGTATTGTAGTACTGTGCGCGTATATGTAATTAGTCTATCCTACCTTTCAGTTATTTTTTTTTTTACTTAGTTGTTAAAAATCGTAATCACCCAATTTCACACAGTTTAATGAAATTTATCATCCTCAGAAGTTTAGAATATGTTGTATTTAGTTATGCCTTACGATGCACATTTTCATAAGATTTACGACTTTTATAACCTTCGCAACTCTACTGCATTTTTCTTTCTTATTTTCATTTCAAACGGCAAACCTGGATTTATTTTGCCAGCTCAGCTAGTTAAAATTCTATGATAAAGTGCGCAGAATATAAATCTACATTGTTCGCGTTTAGTTGCCACCATTTTTGGTGTTACTGAACACGATTTTTGTGTTCAGTTCGTGTAAAGTCAAAAATTATTCATTTCAGATGCGCTTAAAAATTTTTTGTGCGGTTGTATAAAAAGTATAGACAGCATAACGCTTCTTATCACATGAAGTTTGTTAACTCCATTACGTATCGAAATTTCATTAGGATAGCATAGGATAAATGAGCAATCATAATGAATTTTTGACGCGTAGATGAGTTTACGAGCATCATATGCTAAAAAAACATTCTGCTGTCTGTATTTTTTTAGACAGACACTAGAAAGAATTTAAAGTACTTCACAAAAGGAACAATTTTCAACTTTACTGAACAGCAAAAATGGTGTTCAGTAACACCAAATATTGTTACAGTGTAGTAGTTAAAAAAACAAAGCCGAAATCAACAACAGAATAAAATCAGCTAATAAATGTTTCTTTAGACTAAAAAAACAATTAAGATCCAGGCTTGTCATCCGAAAAACTAAAATGAGACTATACAAAACACTTATACTACCTGTGCTGCTGTATGCTAGCGAAACTTGGACAATAAACTTGGACACTAAGCGAGCTCGGGATACCTTTGAAAGAAAAGTTTTAAGAACGATATTCGGGCCTGTGCAGGAACAGGGATGCTGGCGAACCAGATACAATTCTGAAATTTATACACTTTACAAAGAGCCTCAAATTACACAAGTCATCCGAAGCAACAGACTGAGATGGCTCGGCCATGTCTGGAGAACCTCTGAAAACAACCTGACTAGACTGTACACTTTTAAGAAACCCGAGGGAACCCGTGCCCGAGGCAGGCCTTCAACTAGATGGCTGGATGATGCCGAAAATGACATAAAAATTTCGAAAATAAAAAATTGGCAAAGAGTTGCTTTGTATCGACTGAGTTGGAAGAAGTGTGCTGTTGAGGCAGCTAAGACCTGCAACAGGTTGTTACGCTTTTAAAGAAGAAGTTAAAAAAACGGAACATAATTTTTTTTTTCTTTTTTTTTTTTTTAATGTGACATATTATGTGACATTCAAACACAACCTGATACAGTTCGACCACGGAATTTTGACATTTGGACGCTTCTGCTCATAGCATAAATGAACGAATCCATTCCAGTTTTAGTGAAGTTCCTTTTGCAGGTGCTTTTATTTAGTACGCGAATCAGAATGTTTCGCTTCTCTGTTTGTTAAAAGCAACAAAATTTATAAACTGGTATATAGCATCAGTTCGGAGGAAATCAAGTATGCTAGGCGAACGAAAACAAAAACGGCACAATCCTTATATTAGAAGTTCCTCTCTTGAACATGAATGAATTCTTCTTTGTACTTTGCTAGGCATATCGCTTTGGTTGACGGTAGAACTGTACAATTTCTGATGATACAGTTATGCAACCTAAACATAAAGCTAGTTCATCACAAGGCAGTTTGCATTTTGCAGCGCAATATAAGCAATGTAATAAAATTATGTCATGTAAGTCGGAAAAAGGGAAGTTAGCGTCCTGTACTAAGCGTCATGTAGTGTAAGTGATGAAATGAAATTCTTAAACGAATTTCATTTTTTTCCGAAAGCAAATAATATTTTTATCTTTCTTAAATTCCAAGAATTATGCATATTTTTTGTAAAACAATCCTCACCAAGAGGATAGCTTATACAATTAAAATAAATAACGTGCATCTAAAAGTTGGTAAATCATCTGAACAGAGAACTCTACATTTATATTTAATCAATTATATGTATTGAATAAATGAAGGTATGACATTGTGTTTACCAGCTATAAATCTTCGAGAAAGATATCAGTATTAAATTATTAGTTATATGCACATTCTAATTACTGAAGTCAAAGCTTTTGAATGACACAATATTAGACTTTTTGGCGTCAAAGTGTTTACTGCACTGGATAAATGAAGTGCCACATCACAGCAGAAGCGACTAATTTCAAGATATTGCTGGCAGCTTATTTGGTCTGGGGAGAGTTCGGTGAAAATGAACTACGTTATTTATTTACGTGGCTGTGACTGGTAACCTAGTTCCCGTCCACTTTACGCAAACATGTAATTAAAGCTCCAAAAGTATCAAACTTTAGGGTGAAAGAATCACAGTGTTGCCAACTTTAAAATGCTAGCCTTTTAATAATATTAATATTAAACGAACTTTAATACTAATATAAATTATTAGGAAGCTACCTTAAAATGGGGGGTGAGCACTTTTCAACTTTGAAGGTAAAAAAAAAGTAAATAACAATTTTTTTATTTTTATTTTTTTACTAAAGCATTCGGTCTTCTTCTTTCAGCTTTGACAAAAAATTTTACATTTTAAATAGTTTTTATATTTTGACTTTTGTTGATGATGAAAACAGGAAAACATTTTTGGGTTCCATTTGCTTCTTACTGATATGGCAGTTTTGCCCCGGATGACCCATCATTACCCGGAAGTTTTGTTCCGATTCACCCCATTTTACGGTATTATTTATTTTGTTTGTTTTTTCTTTTAATAGTTTTTTTTAAGAGGATAAAATTTCGATTTAGTAACAAACATTAAAGATTGCGTCTTTCGTGTACTTAATTTTAGATTGACTTTCACTTCCTGCGCCATTTTTTCTTGGTTGACCACATTATTTTTTCCATTTCTTCCTGGCATTTTGTATATTTATTATATATATATATATATATGTATATATATATATATATATATATATATATATACCAGGTGTATGCATATCAAATGAGACGATTGCTAATAGATGTCGCCGTGCATTGCAAACATCGCGAAACCATGACACGTGATTTTTTTATAGTTTGGCCTTTGATACTCACGTTTAGTTTACATTTGGACGAGTTTCAGCGTGCATTGTGTATTTTTTACTGTGTTGAAAATGTCGAATTTTATGCCTTCCGACCTCGATTCGCGGACAGCATTAATTTTTTGTTACCATCTAAATAAAAATGCTGCCGAATCGCATCAAATGTTTGTAGAAGCATACGGTGACAATGCCCTGAGCCGTGCGCAGTGCTACAAGTGGTTTGAAAAGTTTCAAAATGGTGATTTCGATGTGAGAAACGAGGAACATGGCAGACCAGCAAAAAAATTTGAAGACGCAGAATTGCAAGCATTACTCGATGAAGATGATGGCCAAACGCAAGAACATCTTGAAGAACGATTGAATGTTGACCAGAGCACTGTTTCCCGTCGTCTCAAAGCAATGGGCTAGATAATAAAGGTCGGTAGATGGGTGCCACACGAGCTAACGGATCATCAGCAGGAAAACCGAAAAACCGTGTGCGAAATGTTGCTTGCCCGCTACAAACGCAAGTCATATCTCCATGGTATTGTGATTGGCGATAAAAAATGGATTTATTTTGAGAATCCCAAGCGTAATCGATCATATGTTGACCCGGACAGCCGTCCAAATCAACCGCAAGGCCGAATCACCTCGGCCGCAAGACAATGCTGTGTATTTTCTGGGATCAGGAGGGTCCAATCTATTATGAGCTTCTCAAACCCGGTGAAACCGTTAATACTGATCGCTACAAGCAACAATTACTTGATTTGAACGATGCTATACTCGAAAAACGCGAGCAATACAAGAAACGGCAGCACAAAGAGATTTTCCTTGATGACAACACACCTAGCCACCTTGCTAAACCGACCAAAGACATCGTTAAGCCGCTCGGCTGGGAGCATTTAGCGCATGCGGCTTATTCGCCAGACTTGGCTCCTTCCGATTACCACTTACTTGTATCATTGGGACACGCATTGGCTGACCAGCGCTTCACTTCTTACGAAAACGTCAAATCTTGGCTTGATGACTGGTTGGCCTCAAAAGACTGATCATTTTATTGGCGTGGTATTCGCAAATTGCCCAAAAGATGGGAAAAATGTGTAGCTAGCGATGGATATTATTTCGAATAAAGAAATATTAACAGTTTTCGCAAATTTATTGCGTTTTTTTTTTAAAATAATCGTCTCATTTCATTTGCATACACCTGGTATATATATATATATATAATCAGGGGTGGCAATGCGGCACTAGCCGCCAAACCACAGAAACAACCACCAAAAACGTTTTGTGTGCACCGTAGGCGCCACTAACTGCAGGCTAGTTATATATAATTCAGTTTCAGCTATTGTTTGAATTAATTGTTTATCTTTTAACGCGTGGAAGTATTTGAGCTACAGTCCGACCACGGAATTTTGACACTTGGGCGCTTCTGCTTCTCTCTCATTTTAAAAGCAACCAAAAACTGAATCATGCTATTAAAGATATGTCATTAGTACACGAAGAAGAATAAGTAAAACTTAGTTCTGGATTTCCTGTCATTTTCACTTTTTTTTTCGGAGTTATGGCTCATTTTCTTTGGAGGATGAATGAAAGGAATGTTTAAAATGTTTACTCTCGTTTAACAAAATTTGACTACTTATGCCTAACCATTAGAAGACGAAAATCAGCTTAATCTAATTGAGCAAATCGAAAAAATTCAACAAAGCCTCAAATTTTAATTTTTTCTTCCATTTGAAGATTAATTAATATTAATCTAATCGCGTAATCATTACAAAATCGCTATTTATTATTTCTAACGGATATTCAAGAATTAATGTAGCCTCAGATTTCATAAATGAAAACTATCACTAATTTCTATAACCAACAACTGTATTAATAATTCGATTACTAAATCTCAAAACGGAAGTATGAGATCTTCGAGATAACATCTTTACCTGTCAAGACGATCTGGCTCTGCGAAATAAATTGCACTCTGACTGTCAGAAGTTTCGACCAAATGCCAGACTTCCGGTGGTAGTTACAGTTAGTGCTTATTGAGGTATTAGATATACGTTCAGTCGCTCTCGTGGAATTAAGTTACGCTGCTTATTTAATTTGAAACTGTAGCGGAGTCAATTTTAAGTAAGATAAACTAACTATGGTAAAATCAATTCAAGCTCACGTACTGCAGAATATTACATTATTCTACTTTTTTTCAATTTTGGTGGACAACAACTAATTTCAATAGCTGAAAAATATACTGCCGTAGAATTCTGAAGTTGTAGAAGAGTCTGAAAAAAGGAAACAAGAAGAGAGAAAGAGATACAGTGAAAATATAACAAGTTGAGAAGTTTCAAATTATCGACAAAAAAAAAAAAATTTAAACTTTCAGACTTGATTAGAGAAAATAAATTTCAATGGTTTAAAAAATATACTATGTTTTTTGTAATAGAAATATAATTTCACGTTAATTTAAAGCACAGATGAGCATTAAAACGCAGATATATGTTTCGGGATTGCTTGGAATCCCTTTTTCAATGCGACAGGGAGCTTCTAGATGCAAAACATCCAAATGAAGCCAATTTGCATCTAGAAGCCCCCTGCCGCATTGAAAAAGGGATTCCAAGCAATCCCGAAACATATGTCTGCGTTTTAATGCTCATGTATGCTTTAAATTAAGGTGAAATTATATTTCTATTAGTTTACTTGCACAATGTTATATTATTATTACTATGTTTTTTTCCAAGCTACGCAAAGTTCTTTTTAACTAGATAAATTGCTATTGTGAAAATAAGATCAAGCAACACAAGCGGCGAACAAAACGCTAAAGGTTTCCGATGTGATTAAAGAAAATTAATCATATCAGTTAAGAAAAATGCTACATTTTTATTCAAAAACAGTTAGAATTAAAGCACCTTTAAATTCAGATAGTTCAAATTTCACATTAACCCTATTAAAACACAAACTTCGACTAAGGAAAAGCAATTTTAGATGCAGCAAAGTATACCGCCTCTTCCATTCTAATATTGCAAGGAATCCATTTATATTAAAGAACCACAGCTGCAAGCAAATCGTTTCAAGATCGAAAAGACAGAGAATTCAAAATAAAATACAAAGTTTCAAAACGCTTTGCTAAAATGGATGTTCTACAGTTTCTGAATAAAAATATGGCATTTTTCTTAATATAACTGTTACGATTAATCTTTAATCACATCTGAAACCATTAGTTTTTTATTCGCCACTTATGTCGCTTGATCTAATTTTCACGATAACTATTTTTCCAGTGAAAAAAAGAACCTTTTTGTTCACAAACTATAAAGTTAACCCTATTAAGACACAAACTTCGACTAAGGAAAATCAATTTTGGTAGCAGTACAGTATGCCATTTTTTCCTTTTAATGTTGCAGAGGAATCCTTTATATTGTGGAAACATCGCGGCAAGCAAGTCGTTTCAAGATCGAAAAGTCGGAGAATTCAATATAAAACATGTTTCAAAATTCCGATTGGTAGATGTCTAATGCAATACACTTTATTATACAGCCACAGAAAAATCCTTTTCGCAATGAAAAACAAAGACGTTGAAATTAAATCGATCTAGTATATTTTGAAATGTCACATAGGACGAATGTTAAATTTTAAAAGTTCGATCAAGGATTTCCATTTTCAATTGTCACAAAAATATTTCAACATAAAAAGTAATCCTTTCTCGCAGAAGGAAAGAGCGACTTTGCACAAAAATGGCATCTGGATCCGAGCTCAAAAGTGGAAAATCGATTTGTATAACTTGTTTAACTTGATTTAGATGAATTTTTTTTCAGTATTTCCTATTTACACACGACCGTCAAACAATGTGTTTGAGTGAAACAAATTACAAAAAATTACAATAACAGAATTTTGCTAAAAAGTGCAAAGAGAACTTTTTCGCTTAGCACGGCGTTAGTTTTGTGAAATACAGTTCTACCATCAACCAAAGTAATCAGTCTGGCAGAGTGCCAAAAACAATCCATTTATATTCGAGGGAGGTTCTGCTGGTATAAGGAATGGGCCATTTTTGTTCTCGTTCTGGTTCCTTTGCATTCTTGATTTCTTCCGAATTGATACTATGTGCCAGTTTATAAATTTAGTTGCTTTCAACAAACAAAGAAGCAAACATTCTGATTCTCGTGCTAAACAAACGCACCTGCAAAACGAACTTCCCTAAAACTCGAATGAATTTGTTCTTTTCTGCCATGCGCAGATGAGTCCAAATTTCAAAATTCCGCTGTCGAATTGTACTATTTCATTCTCGCAAATGTTTAATAACGAAAATTTTACAAAATTAAACGCAACGTCAATGGTTCCGCCTTTCTGTCGTCGACAATGAAGACTTATAGAAAATTGACAACAGTATTTATTGAAAACTCACGACTGAAATACGTTTCTTCGTGACAAAATTTGAATGATATTTTATTCTTTTTAAGCTTTATTTTAAAACTATTTCGCGCAAAAAATTCAACAAGTTAAATTTATACCCCAGATTTTAAAGAACTGATATAAATTAAAATTATCATTAAGAAAAAAACGCAATAAATGCTAAAAATACAAATCTAAAACATTTATTTAGGCTTATTTGCCTTTGTAGGTTTCGAGGATCGCAATAATATGCTTTTTTTTTTTCCCCTCTTCATTTAAAACTCGGTTTCCTTACCCCACAATGGAAAATTTCCTTCGAAGTTCATTTCTTTGCGAAATAAGTTTCAGATAGTCGGAATTAGCCATCTTGACAATGATGGATGAGGCTTTGTTCGCTAGCCTAAGGACTTAATCAATTTGCCGCATTCCCGGTTTTGACCTTTGTTGTAAATCAATTTTGAAATATAAAAAAAAAAACTATCGTAAAACTTCGATTGAGTGGCTTGAAAATACAATAACATTTTTAGTAAAAAGACGCAACAGTAAAAGTTTCTCTAAAGATTAAACCAGACAGGAGAAAATAAAATAAGTGCACTTATAAATTGAAGAAAAATATATACACTTACGGTTATACCGAGTATTTGTACAAACTAGATTTTACGATATCCCATCTATTTAAATTAACCACTTATTTCCTGTGTGACATTTACGAAATTTATACTTTTAGCTACACAATACTCTGAATAATTTTTGAATTAAAACAAATGAATTATTTCTAACTTTAAATGAGAACAAATCGTAAAATTGTAGTATTTCTTTTTGTATGACTTTTCTTATTAGTTTGCTTTTGAATCGTCTCTGGTTACGTTAATAGAATGTTTCATTAATGCAATAGAATGGAGGTTTGAAAAATATTTCAACTGATTTTATGGAGCAGAGTTTTCGTTTTGTCATACAACTATAAGTTCAGTTACGTATTTGACATTCGGCCACATTTGTACTTTTCCTTGTTGTTGTTTATGCCAGTTGGATATCCAAGCTCCCGTCGCAGAGTGACCAGAAATCAAGGCAGAAGCGGGGGGGTGGGGGGGGGTGCGCCTTCCGTTTCAATATCAGCACCAACGGTAAAAGTACGACTTGGCTAGTAATGTACTTGGATGACACCAGATGGCGCCACCACAAATACGTTACCTTCCTTTTTAGACCTATGGGTGAAGGAAAGGGAAAATCTCCACCCACTGGTACCCTCGGAACTGCCTCGGGACTTCAGGGTCCACGGATTTTACATGCACGCATCCCAAGTGTACAGGGTGGGTCTTCAGCGGCTCGGGTATCGAACCCGAGATCCTCCGATCCGAAGCTCGATATCCTAACCACTAGGCTACCAAAGCCCATACTTTTCCTTTTTTTAGTGTAAGCCGAATTTTTATTATACTATGAACTGTTTTTAATGGATTGATGTCTAACACCGTAAAAATAGGCTTAAGGTCATTGTGTGTGAAATTTTAAACAAAGCATAAACTGACAGCTTTTCGAGAGCTAAAACATCTTTGGACCACGTTGTGCAGGGTTTGCACTTCATCAGCAAACATTGCGAGTGTTTCTCTTTTCCAGTACATGCAGGCCCGTCCTTTTGGCGATAGAGGGAGGGGGCGGTCATTGTCCCCTCTGACTTTTAGAAATACAATGCGTTTATGCATTGTTTATGTATTTTTTTTAAACCGATAATACATTGAAAATATCCCTTTTTCCCAATGAATTTTTAAATGACGGGCCTGGGTGCACATAACAAAAGGGTACTTTTTCGTGGTAAGTATTTTGGTGAAATATGTTCAATCATGTGTATTGAGGATACGGAAGGGGGGGGGGGGTATGAGGACATTTGTTTCCTCTTCCCCCTATGATTCTAGTATTATTGTAGATCACATGAATAACTTACCAAAACCTTGTAGTTCCCCCCCCCCCCCTTTGGAACAAATTATTGGGGAGATGAAAAAAGTGAAATTACAGAGAAAGTACCCCCCCCCCCCCTCCTTCAGAAAACTTTTATCTCGGTTCCTGTTTATATAGTTACTAATACATGCTGTTAGTTATTGCTGATCTCCGCTGCAAATTTTTGGTGGTTCTAACACTGCGGCGCTATTGTAGGAAAATTGATTGAAAAGGATATTTTACTAAATACTTATTATCGTCCACAGCATTACTTAATCGTTACCTGATTTAATAATGGTAACATGCGATACAAAATTCAGCCAGAAAGACAGTAAAATCCATTTATATGCAAAAAAAATTAAATATGATTCTCGTGAGAAAAATAACAAAATATTTACGATAAATAAAAATTTTCATTCAAACAATGCTTTAACTTTACATTTTGTTTTCTAGATGGCGCCATGACCGATAACGTTAGCAAAGATTGGTTATTAGTTTTGGGTTTTTCACACATAAAAATAAAAGGGGAAAAAGCACAGATATGAGAAATTTAAATATGTAAAATTTGTCTCTCCAATAAAAAATCAGTTTGATTTTAAAATTTCTCTTAATAGTTTATTTTTCAACATCCGAAAACGAAAAAAAAAAAAAAACAATTTGACGAAATTTTTGTAGCTGAGACAAAAATATTTAAAAATAATTAAAAGTTGCAATTATCTCTGTTGTTTTGGTCTTCAGTCTCCTATTTTAGAGCTCTCCAGCGTTAATTTTTTAATATGTCTGTTCTAATGCAAACTCTGTTATGTAGTTTTCTCCTTCTTAGCCTACTTCCCGGTAAAAAAAAAAAATTTCTTTAAAGCATTGCAAAGGCTTCATAGTTTAATCTAGAGAGAAAATATCGTTAAAAACAAAAAATAATGTACAATGAATTAAATAAATATAGAAAATTAAAACTTTTGAAAGTGAGTGAGATGGGAAAAGTATCTCTGTGCCTGTCCCGAGCCTTCCTAATAACTTTTAAGGGAATCGATAGGTTCCAAAAAAAAAAAAGGAAAAGACATGTTTTCGTGAGATATCAGCGAGGACATCTTATTCCCATATTTTATTTTTTGATTTGAAAAATTTTTTTTTGGCTTGATTTTGAATGATTCAAAAAAAAAAAAAAACTGGTATGGCGTGCACGGGAAAAATTTGAAGCACATAATGTAAATCCTGATTTAACACGTACACACACGGATTTGCCCGATACAATCTTTATCGGAAAGCGCTTATGACGTAAAATATGTAGAAAAACTGATTTTTGAGCAGGAATTTTCAAGGGTATTTTTTGAGCAGTTCAAAAAATGTAACTTTAAACGAAAAAAAATTCAAACTTTTTATTTAAGTAACCAAAAGCACTAAAAATAAATTCTTTTACTACTGAAAAATCGAGAAAATTGAAGAGATTCCGAGTAGTTTTTGTTTCGAGCAATAGGAAAAAATTTATAAAAAATAAAATACTGTTTCTCGTATACGTAACATTGACGAAAGTTAAATATTGATTGCTTGAATCACACTGAAATGAAATAAGTAAAATTATTTCTTTATTATTTCATCTAAAAGACGACGTATATATACTAAATATACAAATGAGCAAATGGTTATAGTGATGAAAAAACATATTTGTTCATTTTCAACTTTTAATATTAATAATTTTAATGATTAATTAGGCAACAAATTTTTTTTTCTTTGAATTGAACGATTTCAGGCTTTATACAGTATGTTCAAAGTTAAAGATTTTTTTCTGAATAAAATCTATTAAAATACTGAATACTATATCTAAAAATACTGAATAAAATCTATTTTTCCTTTATTTATTCAGTTCTTCTACTCATTTAGTTGGGAACGTTTAAACTGAGAGGCATTTTGTTTAAGATCCAGTTGAGTTTTTTTCAACATTGAAGTACTGCTTGATTTAAAAATTTTCCTATTAAAAACATTGAGAGAAGATACCGAAATGTAGTATCTAGCCACTTGAGAAAATTAATTTTAAACCGTTTGCATGCCTGGTAGCAGTTTTTTTTAATTATTATTTATCATAAGCTATTAATTTTGTGTTAATATTAAGTAGTTAACAGTTCAAAAGATATGTACAGTATTTGAAATAATTTACAACCCAAGCTAAACGAGACGCAGAGAGAGACGTAGTATTTAATACTAAACTCACAACCAGCAAGGCTGGTCCAAGTTTTTCAAATTCGAACTTGGCACACAGAAAAGTAGGTTGTTTACAAAGGGACGAACTTCTTGTTAATTCCTCAAATAATCATTATCCTTATTGTTGTAACAAATTGTTAATTCCTTTTGTTGATGTCTACTGATATTTATTTATTTATTTATTTATTATTATTATTATTCCAACTCCAATTTGACATGTTTCGCTGCTTTGAATTGTTGATACATTTCAGCGTTTGTCGAAGAGAACCTTTTTAACAAATTCATGTCATAAAAAGTTTTTATCGCATTATATCTACTGTGGTGTATAAGATGCATCTATAAAATTTCATCTCTTGAAAATGATTTTTAGCGAATTATGATTTCAAAAGGGCATGGTAATGTGTGTGTGCGATGACGATGTTAAAACTGATTGAACTTTTTCATACAATTATAGCAATTGGTACATCTTTGTATGCTCTTATTATTAACATAATCCAGGTTGTTTTTCATAGCAGAGTTTAGCGCACAACTTAAGCTTCAAGAGTTTTATTGAAACGATAACACTACAAGACGAAACACACATATAAAAAAATAAACAAAAAATATCAGATTAAATTTTCATCCTAATTCCATGACGTTACGAGCATTCTATGCAGTTTACAGATATTACCAATAGACGGCGCTGAAGGACGATTAAATTTTTGGGATTGGGGGATGGGATGCGATTGGAATTCATCTCTAACACTGATCGATTTAAAAAAAAATCTCCAACTGGCAGCGGATTTAAGTATGGAGTTAAGAAAATTTATAAATTTATATTGAAATCGACTCTATTGTATAAAAAATTGGTTTGTGATACATGCGATTTAAGTCAGCTTCGTCTATTTACCAGCAAAAAATACTTTTTAATAGTTTTTGTTCGAAAAAAGCCCATTTCCCTTGCGAGTATAATAAAAGAATTTCAAGGTTTTCGACTTCGAGCATGTTATCCTGGGATTCTAATTCGAAAATTGCCGAACAGTTGCAAACACCAGATTGCATTTTGCACATTTTCTATTAAATGAGTAAAAATATCGAACACTTATACATATTCAGACTTATCTATTTCGTTGATGATAAGCATAGTAAATTCTTTCAAATTATAATTTTAAATGAAAAACACTATAGATTTGAACGAGTAAACCGAAGCACCAGAGAATCCACGGTACCTCTGGAATAAAATCACAGCTACTTATCTTCTCGAATCTTATTCCCAATTCTTTTTTAAATATGTACCGAATTTCTTTTGGAATATTTTAGTTTGTAAACACGTCTTGAGGAAAGCCTCTTTCATTTCGCTGATGAAAACAACGTTACTGCGATAAATTTCAATCCCGTCCAAAAAGTTGCTGTGGTGTTGAAAATCGTGTTTTTAATATAACTGGGGGAGGGGGAAGCCGGATTTTCTAAAATTACTTCTAAAACCAATGTATGAAACATTGTTTTTAAAAAATAAAGTAAAACAAAAGTAAATGAGATAAATTAGAAAGTTAAGGTAAAGTGCCCCTAAAGCTGACACCCCAAAAAACGGTTCCTAAAGCTGACACCCTAAAATAAAAATACATTTAAAGTATTACCAATTATTTAAAACATATTAAAATGAGATTTTCTTTCTTTTTAAATGGTATCATTTCTTAAATCATTTCACTTCTTAAACCACTTTTCTCAAATCTCTTTAAATTAGTAATACTTTAAAATGCTTTTTTATTTGAGCGTGTCGGGTTTCAGGAACTGTCTTTTGGGTGTCAGCTTTAGGCACTTTACCGAAGTCTTTATTTAGATGTAGCTTTTTAATCTTGCTTTACTGTCACAAAACAATTTCTAGCATGTATTGTTGTTTCCGTTAGGTAAATCGAATGACGTTACAGCAGGGGTCTAGGCACTTTACCTTAGTCATTATTTAGATGTAGCTTTTTATTCTTGATTTACTGTCACAAAACAATTTCTAGCATGTATTGTTGTTTCCGTTCGGTAAATCGAATGACGTTACAGCAGGGTTCTACTGTATTTCACGCAAACGAAACCAGTTTTTTTTTTTTTTTTCAACTATTTTTCTCCGAATTCAGATAATATCTAAATCCTTCATTTCCCCTCATAAAAACCTCAACCGAATGCTTTGCACTTCTTTATTTTGTGGTAGGAATGCCTTATATCAGGTGCACTGTCGCATGCGGCGTATAATTATTTCCAAGCACGGTTCTGTATAAACCGATCGAATCACCGGGCCACATTCGTTCCATAATTCATGTTTAGGACCTCTCCCCTCTTGTCCATTAAGGAGTGGCCGCCTTGAACGGTTTCAATCTCCAGGCAATGCGTGGATGTGCAATTACAGAGAAGATTTTAGTGTGATTTTCGGGTTTGAAAAAAAAAGCGGAACCCCAGGTCGTTAGTTTATAAAAAACCAGCAATTTGCGAGGTTCCCGGCTTGTTTACATTCTAGGCTTTAGTGCACCCGGAGAATTGTATTTCGTGTTGAAGAGCTCTGCCATTTTATTAAAATCTACGTGAATGAATTTAAATAAGATTTTAATATTTTAATAGTTTTACACGGTGGTAAACCATGAACGAGCATTTCCTCGCTTTAATGATAAACAACAATACACTAAAAAAATACTGCTTTCAGATAATGTACTTTAACTTGAAAAATTAAATATCATTTAATGTGGAATTTTTTGTGCCACCAACACTTGCTAAGTGGTGGGAAAAAACTTAGGAGATGCGAGATTGAAGTGATAGTATGGAGAACGTACCTGACAAGAAAGTGATTTGACATCAAGTTTAATTACATACAAAAAAAAAAAATAAATAAATAAAGTGCCCTTTTAGTACATTCGATTGCAGCAAAAGTTGGTGGGATTGCTGCAACGAGGCGTTGATCGTTTGATTGGTTATATTGTACCTCCACGCCATACTGACGTAAGTCACATTATCACTACTTTGCAAATAAATGAGCGTAAAAAACTAAAAAAAAAGAATGATTTCGCTGCCTATAACAAAGCTGTTATGTGAAGTAGGCTACAAAACATGATTGTCAACATTAAAAAAATATGCATGCTTTATTCCTCGTTGGTAAATTTTCGCACAATTAAGCATTTATTTTATAACCTGAAAATCGCCATTTTCGGGCTTGCGTTATTCCCACCCTGAGGTACAGATATTCCATATGGTTAATGAACAGGCACAATATACAATGTGTCAAAGAATTTTTAAGACTGTGTTTATAAAATAAAATAAAAACTAGTAATTATATTTTTTGAGTATTTTTATTAAAAATAAGCTCCTTCAGCTTCAATACATTTGCTAGAGCAGTTTAACAACGATTCGAATGCCTGTTCCAGCTCACACTGTGGGACTGCCTCCAAAGCTCGCGTTGAAGCTGTTTGTATAGTATCAACGTCATCAAAGTAAAAAAACAATAGTAAACAAATGAACAGAGGTTTTGGCAGTGGATCAGCTGATAGTTAAGGAGTTTCACGAATGCTCGATAACACAGATAGCGCCACTGCAAGCTTAGTTCCAGCTAGAGCTGTAGACCTAAAAATTCTTTGGCACACTGCGTACAGACAGCTTCGACGAGAGCTTTGGAGCCAGTCCCACAATGTAAGCTGGAACAGGCATTCGAATCGTTGTTAAATCGCTGTAACAAATGTATTGAAGCCGAAGGAGCTTATTTTGAATTTAAAAAACATAATTACTAGTTTTTATTTCATTTTATAAACCTAGTCTTAAAAATTCTTTGACACACTGTTATATCAGAAATCACAGCAGTAGAAATCGCCAGATTCTGATCGCAAAAACCTGGAGATCAAAAAGGCCAGGCATTCAAAAGTCCTGTTAAAATAATTATTTTATCTCTGAAGTTGACATATAATAGTTAATTCATTTCACTTGTCGGTCAACGAAGCGTATTCTCATTCATAAAAGCAGTATACTCTGAACAGGAGTGCAACCAAAGGGGTCCTTTTAAAGGCTTTTCTTCAAAGCCTAGAAGAATGCTTAGTTTTTACACACTATAAGTAGACCTTGTATGGATATCACTTTGATAATTTCATGCGGATTCCAAAACCTTTAGAGCTGTATAGCAAATAATAAGGCAAATTTTCACTTTATTAATGGGCTCTAAAGTCAAAAAGCTCTCACAACTACCGAAAGAAAATTTCCTCAAATTTCATTTAAAATCCTTTTCCATCTTCTTCCTGGATGCGCATGCAACTTTCCGGTCTTGTCAGCTGTAGTGATTACCATTCTTAAACCATTCGCTGGTATAAATCTTTTTTCAAACCCCTTAAAACGACGACATTCACTTACCGCAGCTTAACAGCAAGTGGAGTTCTTGTTAAACAACTTGAACAAAAAGGCTCGGCTTAAATATTTTCCCATTGATTTCAAATTTAAAAGGCGCACTTTTTTGCAATATTATGAGACAGTTGGCAATAAACTTTCAGGAAAAAATCGTATATCCTATTGTTAACACCACCCTGTATCTGCAGTTGCAAATCATACTCATGCTTTTTTTATATTTTTTAAAGAAACACTCATAAACTGGTGTAAATACTTTACAATATATGTCCCTAGAATATTTGTTTTGATTCTAGGAACCCCCACCCTCCAGCCCCAGATATGTGCTGCGGATTTCCAGAGTTCCCTTAAACACAGTTTGAAAGAAACTAGTTCGTAAACTGCTTTAGCATGGAAATATACACCGAAGATAGGAGATATTATTATTAAAGAAATATATTTAATTAAATCCGTACATAATATTTTCCGGGCTAATAGGCTGCGGTCAAACCAAGATATTTCTGCCTGACGTTTCGCCTGACATGTTTCAGGCTTCTTCAGAGTGAGAATGAAAATGAATGTCATCTTCAGGCTTCTTCAGAGTGAGAATGAGAATGAATGTCATCTTAAGGCTTCTTCAGAATGAGAATGAGAATGAATGTCATCTTCAGGCTTCTTCAGAGTGAGAATGAGAATGAATGTCATCTTCAGGCTTCTTCAGAGTGAGAATGAGAATGAATGTCATCTTCAGGCTTCTTCAGAGTGAGAATGAGAATGAATGTCATCTTCAGGCTTCTTCAGAGTGAGAATGAGAATGAATGTCATCTTCAGGCTTCTTCGGAGTGAGAATGAGATGCCTTAAACACGCCAGGCGAAACGTCAGCCAGACATATCTTGGTTGGACCACGACCACGGTCTACGAGTTAGCACTGAAAATATTATGTTTTGATTTATGGACACCTGCCGTGAAAATCTAAGTTCCTATTTATTTAATTACTTTATATGTCCTTAAATTCACCTAAAAAAAGTAATGATAAAATGGAAAATGTTAAGCAAAACCCACAAGTCAACATTTCAGAGCAGTGTGAGACTAATTGTTTAGAGCTTATTTAAAAAGGGTTTCACGTGTATTTGAGTCAATTAAAATACCGCTCGGTTCTCTTTTGAAATCATACTTATAAATCACTGAAAGAATTGCCTTATTTAATCTTAAATATCCATAATTAATTGCTATTAAGTCTAAATACGTGTTGCTCAAAAGAAAAGTAATAATAGATTGAAAAGATTAAGCAGAATTTCGCTCATCCTCATCCATTTTCATCGAATAATTTGTAGAGAACATTAAGTTTGTGGCATGGATATTTTTCTGCAAAAGAATGTTACATTAATTAAATTGCAACCTTGACTTTAGAACATAATGCACGTCTGGCGACAGAAGCCATTTTGCACACCTGACATAGAATAACTAAATAAAAAAGTAGTTAAAGACGTTCCTCCTTGCATATATCCATATGAAGCGGTCTTAGAGTTCATAAATAATGCATTGAGTTTCCTTTCAGCTAGGGTTCTTTTGCATGGCGTACGACGTAAGCTGGTTCTGATGCACTATCAAAGAATACTAAGTAACAACCACTCCCAGACTGTGCCCAAAGCTTCATTTCGAAGGAGTTATCCCATCCGAACAGCAGAGTTTGGCGATATCCCTTTTTAATGAGTTTGAAGAGGGCAATAAAATTAACATAGGATCTACTACGTGTTTGTGTATCCAATTAAATAATAAAATTAGGGCTAAAGCTTGAGTTTTCTAGCTAATAAGCGAACGTTAAGCTTGCCGTTGCTATAGCCTTATTACAGACCCCACATTTAGAGGGGCCAGAAGGTGGCAATTGCCCCCCATTACTTTGAGAATACAATGTTTTGTAATTTGAAAATGTATTTTTGAATGTGCATATGTTTTGTTGGTTTTTTAATGTATTACGTAAGGAGAAAATATCCGTTGAAAGAAAAATTTGAATTGACAGGCCTGTTTATTACAGTTCTACCATCAACCAAAGCAAGTCGGCTGGCAGAGTGCCAAGAAGAATCCATTCATGTTCAATGGAGGAACTACTGATATAAAGAATGTGCCTCTATCTTCTCGTTCAATTCCTTTGGCATACTTTATTTCTTCCGAACTGATGCTACATTCCAGTTTATAAATTTAGTTGCTTTCAGCAAGCAGAGAAGCAAACATTCTGATTCGGGTACTAAATAAACGCACCTGCAAAAGGAACTTCCCTAAAACTCGAATGGATTCGTTCGCTTCTGCCATGCGCAGAAGCATCCAACTATCAAAATTCCGTAATCGAACTGAAAATGATATGCTTTTGGGTAAAAATATAAGGTACAGATGGGTGTCATTTAGATGCTTTCTAACGTACCGTTTATAACTGATGCAGTGATTTGCAAAACGTGACTACGTGACGAAAGTGAAATTTTGAGTGAAGCGCGTGCAGCTCGGCTTGAGAAACTTAACGTATTTATGTATTTTGTATATAATTTGTTGCTTTTCTAATGCATTTTATATTTAGTATTTTTTTTTGCCCCCTCCCCAGCCCCCTCTCCTGTCAAAGATTGAAATGACGGATTTGACAAAATAAAGTAACATTTTTACTAAAGTTTGTTTAGTTTTCAAGCATTTATCCTTTTTTTCGCATTATGTTTAATTTTTCAAGCTACACTATGATCAAGGCTTGAACAGTCTCCCATATAATGTATATATAAATATATATATATATATATACGAGGGATGATCAGAAAAAAAAGATTACAAGCCGCAGCATTTGAAAACTAGATATTGTGGAGAAATTTTGTTTCATTAGAGTGGAGACAGTTAGCGCTACTTGTCTCTACACTGCTGGTGTGCGGGTAGGTAGTGGAAAGTTCCCAGATGGTTTACGACGATTGAAATGACACGACGTTTAGAAAATTGGTCTCTTGTGGAAGTGCGAGCCATGATTTGATTTCTATAGGCAAAGAATATATCTGACAATGCCAGTCATACTGCTAAAGGAACCCAGGAATTGTTACGACGGTTCAGGTGGGAAATCTGGAGTCACCCCCATACAGCCCATATTTGGCACCCAGTGGCTATTTGGCAACGTTGCTCAATGAACAGGGACCTGATTTCTACCAAGACGGGTCAGAAAAGTTGGTTCTGCGTTCTGGTTAATGCCAAAATAGACTTGGTGATTATGTAGAAAAGTGAATTTTCTGTCTATTGTGAATAAATGTTTCTTCATTCGACTTGCAACCTTTTTTTATCACATTCGTATATATATTATTATACGCTCAATCTTTATATTATTTTTGTTTTTGAAATAAATACCCAATATCTTTAAATAATGTAACATAATACACGTTTAAAATATTATTCTGCAATGTAATAAAAATGTATGCTTAAATTTCTTTAAAGTTTTAATAATATTATTAGTAATAGATTTTATCAGAAAAACGTTTTTGGATTTTTTTTTACTCCCTTTCTTCTTTTCTCAGTTGCACGGAAGAATAAATATGAATGTACTGTGGTAAGAACGTCTCTTCTTCCAAAAGTTTATTTTAAAAGAATGAAAATGAGTAAAAGACATCAAAAGAATGAATATTTATTATTCCTCGAAACTTAAATATGATAAATCAGCAGCAGAATAAACAAAATTTTAGTTTTCGAATAAAGTGCAGCACAGTACAAAATACCCACAATTCACGAGAGAGAAAAATTACGCATTTAATGCAACAATTATTTTCCCTGCTTCACTTTCAAAGTCATTTATTTTCCGTTAGTTGGGGGCGCTTATGGTGCCAGAAGAAATGATTAATGAGCTTGGAGCCAAAGAACTAAAAGATTAATATCTTCAGAAAGTAGCTGTTACATCTCACAAAATGAATGAGCTTCTTACGTGTATTCTGATATTTACCGAAATTTGAAATTAATTAATTATTGAAAATTAACTATTAAACAAGAAGTTCCGTCTAGAACTATACGAGCCTACTTTCCCGTATACACCAAATTCAAATTTATATTCTAGCTATCTCTTTCTCTCTCTTTCTTATTTATCTTTAACTCTTAATTATTTCAAATATACCTTTTTCAACGGATAATACATATTCATTCCATCACTCATTCATTCTTTCATTTATTCAGCCACTCATTTATTCATTCATTCGTTACCTCATTCAAGTGTTTATTCATTCATTTACGCATTCATGTATTTATTCACTCATTTATTTATATTTTCATTTATTCACTAATTTATTCATTCATTCATTCTTTTCCTCATTCATTTATTCATTGATTTATTCTTTCACCCCTTTTTTTTTTTTTGAGTCATTGAGAAATATTCTTGAAAATCCCGATCAAAAAATTTCATAGCAAAATAGGCTCGTAAGTTCTGGATTAACTTTCTATTTGTACATGTTCTACGTTATAAAAGCTTTCCAATAAAGTTTGTTCCAAGCAAATCGGTCCGTTAGATCAGGATTTATATAGGGTTGAAATTTCCCTTAAGCTCTGAGTTAATTTTTGAACTGTTTAAAAATGAACAAAAAGTGTTCCAATTAATATTTCACGCCAAGATCTTCCTCCAGCAAGCTTGTTCATTGGAACTTGGATCTTGTACCTAGAGTTTGCATCATTTGCTTCATTTTCGCCCATAGGCGCTAATGTTAAATTTTTTTGAACTGTTCAAAATTGAACGAAAAATTGTTCAAATCAAAAAGTAAAATATGGAAATGAAATGTCCTCGCCGAGATCTTTAGAATGCAAAAAGAATTTTTTGAATCGGACAATTCGTTTAAAAGTTATTAGGGGGGGACAGACCGACAGACAGACAGACCCGACAGACACACATTTTCCCCATCTCAAAAACCTACTTTCAAATTTTTTATTTTTCGATATTTATTTAATTACTTCACTTTTTCTTGACTTTTCTTTATTTTTAACGATACTTTCACGATACATTAAGCCTTTTTTCATGCTTTATTCTTATTATTTTTACTTTTACGGGAAAGTAGGCTAAAAAGAAAGTTCTAAATGAATCATCGAGTAGGGTGAAGTGGAGTAAGTGTAACTAGGTTTTGAAATAGTTCAAGTTTGAACTCAAATTGCCAATATGTTACTGCATATATATATTATACACGAACCTGTAAAGTGGACCACCTGTCTAAGTTGATCACTTTTGTTAGGAAAGGAATTAGCCCTATATTATATAATGTAGGGAAATCTTTGTAACTTTACCACCTAATTTGTCCACTTGTCTATATTGACCACTTACGTACGTCATATTTGGGTTGGAGTATTATAAAAAACCCTTTGTAAGCTGACCGCCTAATGTTTATATGTTTGTTCATCTATTTTGCAATGATAAAAGAAACGGAAATAACTTCTTCAGGATATTTTTTTATGCTATAATGTTATACCAGTATTTGTCTGGAAGGATGATGTTTGTTTGCCTAAACCTCTTTGTAAGTTAACCATAAGGGAAAACTACTATGAGCACTCTTTTATTCTTTAAATAAGTTTCTTCTTTTTCTTCTATCTAACGTAGGCATTTCGAAAAAATATGTATTTTTAGGAAATCTTTACTATCATATAAGTAACTTACATAATAATAAGATATATATCTTTATTTTAACTAAGTACTTCAATTTTAAAGTGGTGTAGGATACATTGTAAATCATTCAGGTTAAATTTCTCTAATCATATTTTAGATATAATTGAGAAAAAAATAGCTAATTACAATTTTAAAGTAATGTCAGTACATGAAGCTATATTTTAATTAGTTACAAAGGAACAAATACATAGTGTAAGAAATGGCAAAAGTAAATATCCACCCTCTATAAGTTGACCACTAAAGTGTTGCACCGCAAGTGATCAACTTACACAGGTTTCACTGTGCATATTTTTAATTTCTAATGAGCTGCTCTTTGCTTCTGCCAATTGCAGACCTAGTGCATTCCCGAGAGATTAGGACCTTCTCTTGCAGCGGCTCCACAAGTGTGGAAACATCGCCGCATGAGAATTTTGACGACCATTTTGTCCGCTAAAAGGGCGTTTTCTACAAAAAATTATAAATAAAAAAATATATAAAAGTGCCATATTGTTGTTGTGGGAGCATATGGTAAAAAGGAGTGCTGTAATTGGGACAAAAGTTTTGAAACATACACGAGCTTGTTTCTTTTTTTCCTCCTTATTTTTATAATCTTTATCATTTTCAACGAAATATTTTCAAAGTTCCCTTTTTATCTAAACACAGGGCGATCAAAATAATCTTTAAAAAGGGACAATAAATTCAGATTATGTTATGGAAAACTTCGTAAGTGTCCTGAAAATAGGTGGCATGACTACAGCTCGCATCAACTTTAACTTAAGACACTAAGGTTATTGCCATAAAACAAAAACAACTGACAGACGACTAAATTGATAAATGCGCATGCTTGCGTCGGAAACACAGCGGAAAAAACAATAACAAAGCAAACTAGATTAATAAAGATATTAAAAAAGTCACATCTTCAGCTTTATTCGAAACATCTGTTCATTAAAGCGTCATACAACTGGTTGTCACAGTGACTTCATGGTAACTTGAATGGCAAAAAGTACGAAAAAAACCTGTCCAAGTTAATTAGGTTGGAGTGCGGAGACATGTTCATAAAGATCATAAGTTTTTAGTTATGCTTCTAAAAGTAATTCATGTCTTTTCATCCGAGTACGTTTCATCTCTCTTTGGGTGCGCAAACTGCTTTTGATGCTCAGACGTGTCATTAATTTTGTTGGAGTTTCCAGACTTATTTTCGTATTAGCTTGGAAGTTATCGTTCGCTGTTGAAGCATGTTTTCTATTTGTCTTGATTAATCATGTGCTGAGCTCGTGAAATTTTCAATTCTTACTTGCTAGTTATAAATGAATGCCTCTCTTACCAAATCGATTAATTCCATAAAATGAAAAGTAGAGAAAAGTGTTGAAGAAGATGGTGTCATCCTCCGAAGTATACGGGTAAATGCTTTACACTTTCCATAATTAAAAATGTACTTAACCAAATCTTTATTATCAATTAATACACACACACACACACACACTACACGTTAATAGAGTACGTTTAAAGCTGAAATAAAGGAACTTTTAAAAATGAGAGTTAACCAATTTACTAACTCCCATTTTCTTTATTTCGGTGGATGGCACCATCTTCTTTACTTTTCATTTTATGGAATTAATAACTTTACTTTTTGATTTTTTTCTAAATCAAAAAGTAAACATTTTCAGGAACATTATTTTTCAGAAATAACTAGAAGACAAAATTTAACACATCCGCTTGCAAGAATATTAATTAAAAACTGTCCTCTGCTTTCAAAAACGTGCGATTAGGTCCTTAAGTCTCCGCAACTAGATGCAGTTTGTAAGGACATTTTATTAACCATAAACACATTTTCTCAAGATTAACGATAAGTTAAATAAAATTTATGAAACTTGCAGCTCAAGTTGGCCAGGTATAAACTATAAAAATATTTTCAATGTATTTAAAATTCAATTTGTAAAAAGTTATAAAAATACAGGGCAAGTATTTTTTTTTCAACAAAATTTATTAAAGGCCACCAGAACAAAAGATCGGAATTTCCGCCGCGGACACTATTGTGAATGAATTATACGGAAAATGTTAAAACTACTTTTGAAACAGCTGCTTAAAATATTTATGAGTATTTTAACTATAAGGAAAAATCTTCTAATTTAATAAGCATTATTTTGTATTTGATAAATGTTTGCCTGATTCCAGCAAGGATATTTGTTTTCCATATATATAGTATATATATATATTATATACCAACCAATATCCTTGCAGTTTATGGCAAACATTTATCGAACACAAAATAATGCTTATTAAATTAGAAGTTATTTTTTCTTCCTTTATGGTTAAAACACTTATATATGCTTTACGCAGCTATTTCAAAAGTAGTTTCAACATTTTCCGTATAATTCATTCGCTTCGTTTCTTAGCAACTTGCAGCTGCGAAGCTGTAAATTTCCAGTAACGAAACAGCGCAAAAAGAATGTATTCACTATCCAATGACCCAAGAAGTACTTCCATTCATTACTGGAGCATTCTCGACACAGCAAGACCACAAAATTCTCATCCATCTTCAATGTGTTCTGGAGGGAGAAAAGTTATTTTGGTTCCCTTTTCCAGAGTTTCAACTGATGCCTATTACAAAGGAGAAGGAAAACGAGAAGCCGAAGCGAAATTGGGATTTTGAGAAGAGTTTCCCCCCGCTGCGAAAATCACGCGAGGGAGGAGAAGGGGGTTGATTTCCCCTGAAAAGGAACCCTGGAGGAGGAGAAAAACCGCGAGTTCTCAATCATCGCAGCGGGATGGAGAACTGACAGAGCGAAAGGAGCGATTTGTAGGGAATGTTTGCAAATTTACTTCCACATCACTTTTTTGATTTTCTCAGACTTCGTAAAAAAATAAATAAATAAATAAAAAATTTAAGCCGAAAATTTACTTTTGAATATATTAAGGTGGATCCACGACTGAAAAGATGAGATCATTCATGTTTTTAATTTTCTAATAACGTATATCAAAATATTAAGATGCCTTTTTTTTAATGCGTTTCTCTACCTTGAAATCTCAGTTTAATATAAAAAGATGAGAGAAACCGCGTCTTACTGAAATACGGAAAAGGCAAAATCCCGGCCGTGAAATAAAGAATAAGTTAAGTGAAATGCAATTTATATCTTTCTTCACGAAAGAGGAAGAATAAAAATAGAAACATTATATATTTAATAAAATACGCACTAAGTGAAAAAAAAATGTTTCCGTAACTTGGCCACCTGATTTTTTTTTTTTTTTTTGTAAATTTCATTAGAATTATTGAGCATTTCACTACAAAGATTATACTAATTTCTGCTTGCTTAAAAGAGCGTTACGCAAGTAAAATTGACAATGATGCATTAACGAGGATTTTTTTAACATTTCAAGTGCAGGAAGTTATTGAAATAGTTGAAAAATGCAGAGGACAATGTGAAAGAAAAGAATGAGATACTATGTTAAAAACATACATCTGAATTAAAATGCTTTATTAATAATTTATAGCTTATTAATTTTAAATCAGTTTAGCTTTCTCTCTCTCTCTTCTCTGCTAATCAGTCTGCAACCCCAAAAATGTTCCCGATTTATACTGTCAAAATGTTAAAATGATAAAAAGTTGGTGACAGTTTTCCCCCTAACAGCGTTCACTAAGTTTAATTACGATTCTTTCAGCTTTTGGATTTCATATAGTTTTACATTTTGTGTTTATGATTTAAATTCTCGCAACAACATACTCAATATAGGATAGAGACCAATTCTGTTCTAAATAGAAGTTCAATCGAACGAATGTTATAAACTTAGCGCACAAAATGCAGATTTCCCTGTGCTTTTTGTTTTCCATATTTTGATTATGAAAACAATTTATGCATTTAGGTTAACCACACCAGTGTTAGATACCGAAAAAATCACTTATATTTTTAGATATTAGACTATTTTAACAGAGAAGTTAAATTTTCTCCGAGTTTTCATTACATTTACAATAACAGGTTTCTTTCAGTTGTTTAAAAATAACATTACAAATTGTTAAACCACAAGAAGCAAAACATATAAACAATTTTAGCTGGAAAAATACTTAAACAAATGCAAATTCAATTGCGAAAACAAGAATCTAAACTTAAAAAGTGCACAAAATATTAAGAATTGCTTCCTTTTTAAAAAATATATAAATTAAGACTATTTTTTATATTTTAAAATTTTCATTTTGACAATTTTTTATAGTATGCATCACTGTGAAGTATTAATTATAAGTAAATACTTTCTCAAAACTTTAAAATAGCAGCATTCATTGTGTGCATAGTTATATGCATTGTTGTAAGTTATATAAGTAATATCCTATAAAAAAATTATCTTACATCGCAGAAGTTTTTAAACTTAGACGTAGAAAAACTCAGGAATTCTTAAAAAGAAATTGGACATGATCAATCAAATTTGTCTAAATTATTTTTCAGGCTATGCAAATTATCTGAATTAAACGATTGCTCATGAAAAAGGAATTATTCCTCGTTCTGAATTTTTTGCCCACTATCCCCAGTTTTTCTGTTTTGTAAAACATGATGCAGAATTTCCGTAGGAAGACAAATACTTCTTCTTGCAACTGGACAAGTGTTAAATGTTCGTTTGAAAAGCATAAAAGCCCATTCTTTAAGGAAGCCGCAATTATTCGATCAAAGATCACACTTCATTACTTGAAAACCAACGCGGAGCTGCACTGATGACCCCCATATTTTCCCGGCAGGCCTCCTGGCGGCGCGAATGTTCGTTTGGAAAAGGCGTGGAACTTTTCGAACAGCAACAAACCAGAACCAGTCTGCTGCCTCCAGCCATTGGAAGGAGCAAGTCGTTGCTCCGGTGCGCGTATATGCCGCATGCACACCAAATTAGGGACTGACCTCTCTGAAGATTCTTATGAATGGGACAACACTGCTTACAAATCGCTTCATAGATTGCATCTTATGTGATTGTCTACCGGCGTTCGAATGTTCCGAGTAATCCCGGCTTCGAATTTAGTTCTCCGAAATACCACAAAAGTAAGTCGAATACTTGTTATTTTCATTTTCTGTACATTTTATGTAAACAAGCGTGCACAAAGCTTTAGAATTGCACCACAGATCGAAGAGTCTACAGATTTAGATCCCTCCCTTCAAAATAATAATAATAATAATAATAATAATAATAATAAGGACGATTCACGTGTTTCTCCACAAGAATCTTTGTTGAATTAAGCACAAAAAAGAAGAATTTTTAATGTGGGATATGAAATTAGTAAGTCGAAACTGCCAAAATTTTTTCCTTTGCGTACAAACAAGGAATTTTATGTTTTAACTTCTTTAAAAACTAATGATACCTGAAAAATATACAATTAAAAGGAAATTATGTTGAAACTTTGCACTAATGCTGCAAACTTATGTTTACAAGCCAAATATTATGGTACGTTTCTCCAAACCCTCAATTTCTCTTTATTTATTTACTATTTATTTATTTTATTATTATTATTTTTATTTATTTATTAATGTATTATTATTAGTAGTAGTAGTAATATTTGATCTAACAGAGGAACCATGGTGCTTCTTGTGATCCCTATGTTCACGCCTATGCGCATAAAACAGAATAATTGAGCATTGAGCTTTGTTATTTCATGTTAGTTGAAACGTAATTTATAAGTTTGTGGAACGCGGGAACGTACAATTTCTAAACTGTGAATTGCTTTAGTTCATATACTTTCCGACTTATTAATGGTAACAAAATTTCACCGTAATTATATCTATCGTCGCCGTCATCATCATCATTGTTATTTTTGAATGCTAGTTAAATCATGCGCAAGACAACTTAAAAATTATGACTTAATTTTACAAACTGGTCCGTAGTAAATAAGATTGGTAGACAAATTTCAGACGAAATCAAGCACTAGCGCATATGATTCTCAAATATTTCTGACTCAACTTATGCCCTATCTGTATGAAGAGTTTACTTGCTGGAGATGTAATATTACAACTTACAGAATTTCAGAGAACCAGTTTTAATGTTTTCAGCTGGATCTTTTGTTTGCTTCTCAATCAACCTGCACCATGTATCTTTCCGCAGCATGCGCTAAGTGGGGGACACTTATGTTAAAATGTAAAAAATTTGGGGGTGGAAGCTTGTATTAAAATTAAAAAATAGAGGGACGCCGTCCCCCTGAGTACTCCGACTACACAACTGTTTGAAGAGCTAGTGAAGAGATGAAACATTACATGTCACATAAAAGATAAAGGGTATTAGTAACGAGTTCGAAAAAAAATGTCCATTTGTTTAAACGTATCCCTTAACCTGTTTATCTATTAACGTCTTCATATTTCTTAATATAGCGTGAAAATAGGGAATAGTAATCTGTATTAAGTTTTTACGGGAAAGCACATTTTTTAGAGGATTATTCGTCGAAACAAGGTTTGTTCTACATTTACTCATTCTATCACGAACAGTTAAAGATTTTTTTTTTAATGGAATATTCAACAAAACACGGTTTGTTCTACATTTAAACATAATATCAAGAACTGTCTCTTCTTAATCGAATGATTAAATGTATTCAAAAGTATCACCTCACATGTTCACTAAGCTCTTCATATTTGATAATATTTCATGAGCATGTGTAAATAGCGGACGTGCTAATGCTTTAAAAAAAAGCAATTTTTTGGTATTATTGTAACTGATCTGCCGTCCTTAAATAATAGAGTCTGTTATGATATTAGCTAAGCAGTACTGTTTTACTACTTTCTAGTTCAGGATATTGAACAGGGACATTTAAATGCAGAGGACAACTTGAAGATCTTTTTAAGAGAAAACGAACAATATTTTGGAATTCCTCTGCTTCAATGATGATAAAAATAAGGAATACAGTAATGGACAAATGGTCAAAAATTTTACAAATAATAACTTCAAAAGCAGTTTTCTTCAAAATAGGTACTAAACTCATTACTCCTTACTCAGATAAAAATGTATATAGTTCTCAAATACTTTTAATTTAGCGCTTAAATGTCTCGTTCTCGTCAATTCGATTTTTGCAATTATGTCAGCTGTAAGTATCAAGGAATTGTGTAAATTTAGTGTCAGTGGGGAGAAAATGTTCATTTGTAAAATTTGTTTGTAACTTTCAAATATTTGGGACTTCTTTAGAAAAACCATGGAAACATTCCTCTTGTAATTTGGAATCTTTTATTAACTGAGTTGGTAGTGTCCTTTAAATAATGAGGGAAAATCATTAAGATGAGACGGCGGTTTATTGGCAATCGTAGAATTTTGTAAATGTGCAGTCTTTCAGTCTGACCCCCACTGTAAATTTGTTTATATTACAGTGCCCCATTGATTCATGGAATGCTGCTTATTTTATACTGTCGTTGCACTTAGTGAAATAAACTGATTTGCAACGAAGTTAGACCATAGACACTCTAAATAAGATTATTTGACTGGTCATCACATGACGTTCCATGTTTTTACGCGTTTTGCAATATAAGGACCCACGTTGAGCGTTTCTATACCCGTTACCGCTACGCTGTCTTAACTGTTTTATTTTGTTTAATTGTTCAAATACAGTAATTTGGATTCACACCTAGCTTGCCCCATTTTGGACAGCTTTTATTCCAAAAGTTTCCAAACATTTTATTCATGTAGTTATTTTTAAACTATTTGTAAAACCATGTTTGTCTGTCTGGCAATACTATGCACAACTATTTTTTGCTTTACAAATACTTAACAATACAAATTTATTTCAGAATCGTTACCTTTATTTGTGATGTTTTACCGGACGTTTTTTAAATTGATTTCAATCATTCTGTCACAAAATAGTCAGTTCGTGTTACTCTGTTTTTTTTTTTTTTTTTGGTTGGATTTGTCTGTTTTTTGATTTAGGGGGGGGGGGGGAGAGAAAAAAAGGAAAAAAATGATTAATTTGATTAAGATAACTTTTGTACAACATAGCTTAAGAAAAATACGGTACGTTTGAGCGTATTTTCTCCCCTGTATGGGACTGTTCATAAATGATGTCACACTTTTGCTCAATATATTTGACCCTTTGTCACTAAGTGTCACACTTCAACATACCCCCTACCACCCTTTGTCACAAGTCACACTATATTGCATTAGCATAAAATACGTTTAATTTGCAGATTGTAAATGTTTTTATAGAAATCAAAATGTACGATGTCACACTTCTTACCTTTGCCCTCCCCTTGTCACAAACCGTCACGCTTTCTTGTACCCCCCCCCCTCGAAGTGTGACATCATTTATGAATGACCCCTATGTTGTGCTATCTAGTGTTTAAACTACGCGGAAGCCCAATTTAACTTAAAGAAAAACATGAATAAGAAACCATTCTTTACTTTAGATTTATTGCCGATGCATTTATCACATATCAAATTATTAAAAGTTAAATTTTTAAGGTTAAAAATGCTTTGAGGCATGCGAATTTATTGTGGAAACATTTTGTCTGATCCGCTCAAATGTTTTTCTCTAGGATGTTCTAGTAGGATGTTAATGTGTTTCGTCAGAGGTGACCACTGTAATACTTTTAGATGGCTACTATATTATGGGTTGGACTTAAAAACAGCTTGGAATCTAATGCTTCATGTTTATATCAACACTTGTATGAACGCGGATGTATATGAACATATTATTAACCAAAAAAAAAAAGCATTTGTGCAACTACTATCTTAGGCTAATTATAAAGCTTTCGCTCAACTATCCAAATTCCACATTGTTCAAAGAAATTTCTCCTAAGTGTACTTATTATAAGAGCGAAAAATAAATAACAAAATAATAACGTTATTTATTCGCATTGACAAATGATAATTGCACATAATTTCCTAATATTAATAATGTTTATAAAATTTGCATTTATTTTTACGAAAAAAAATGCTTTCGATAGTTCTACAAATTTCAACATCTCGACTCCCACTAATAATGATATTTTTCGACTTTCAACTTTTTGAATTTATTTAAAAGCTTTAATGGGGATAAAGATCCTTATTTCGTTAAACTCAAGAGAAAACTCACATAAAGTAGCAATTTAGTTTCAACCTTTATTTAAATTCATAGTTTCTAAAATGAGATATGTCTTCTAGTTCTCCAATTCAGCATAGAGTGCTTAAAAGACTTTTTAAATATTTATAAACTTTCTTTTTTTCTACTATCATGGAAAGTACTCTTAAACAGGCCAGTTGATAAGAGCCATTTTATCTCACACTCTCAGGGAAAAGGCTATTAATTTCCCCAAAAGGTTCCCCATATGTCTGCTGTTTATTATAAACAAGACGCGGCACCTGAGAGCTCTTCAAGAGCAAGTAGGAACTTTTCTCAGTCAATCATTTCTTACGTTTAAAATCCCTTTTAAAAATATTTCAAAGCAAATCTTGTCTTTAAACCTGTATTTGAAAGAAAAATTTAAAAGTAGTAATCCCAACTTTTTAATGAAAGTATGGGCAATTTGGACTCGGGAGGTAATGGGAATTATAATTTGGGTAAGCAAGGCAAATTACTCAGGCATTAACTATTGCACATTTCTTTCACTTTTGGAAGTAATTATAAAATAAAATTTAAAGCGAAATAAATAATTTTAAAACTGAGGAACGTAGTTATGATGGTAAAAGGAATGAAAAAAAAATCCATAAAAACTTCAGCAGTAACTTCAGAATGCTTAAATTGTCACACTAAATATTTCATGAATAAGCCTGGTCAAAGATATGAACCGTACATTGATTGAAGCTAATGCTTCAAAGCGACTGTGCTTAAAAGAGCTGAAAATGAAATCAATAATCATCTATATTTATTCGATATATATTTGTCAATTGTGACAAAATAAAAGCAAATTCTGGATAGCATGGAGACACAAATAAATACAAGAACAAACACAAAACTGACGACCAGCAACAGGCTGTGGTCCCCGCTAGGATGGTCCTAGTCAATCAACCTCTGTTTCTCCCTCCTGTGCAAAAATGTAGCCTAATCTTCAATTTTAATTAATTTACTCAACTTAATCATGTTCCCTAAACACTCATTTGAACAATTAAAATTACAAAAATGAAGATGCATTTAACATGAAAAATTCTTTGTCGAAAGTGATACAAAACGGTTACAGTTCTACCATCAACCAAAGCAAGCCAGCTGGCAAAGTGCCAAGAAGAATCCATTCATGTTCAAGGGAGGAACTGCTGGTACAAGGAATGTGCCTCTGTCTTCTCGCTCTTGTTCCTTTAGCATACTTTATTTCTTCCGAACTGAAGGTACATGCTAGTTTATCAACTTAGTTGCTTTCAACAAACAGAGAAGCAAGCATTCTGATTCGCGTACTAAATAAACGCACCATGGAAAACAAACTTCCCTACAACTCGAATGGGTTCGTTCACTTCTGACATGCGCAGAAGCGTCCAAATGTCAAAATTCCGTGTTTGAACTGTCAGCACAAAATAAAAAGAGCAAGTGTGATAAAAGTGTTAAAAACCTGGCAGGTTTTTAATACTTTTATCGTGTTTGCAGTTTTCCGTGGTTTTCAATTTTTATTTATTTATTTATTGTTTTTATTTTTGCTGCATGAAAATATACTTCAAGAAGAAAAGCATGAATGCATTGATTAATATTTGAGAGTTTTAATGAAGTATATTTTCTCAGAAACCAAACGAATGCGAACAAATCACATGAGTGGCATTAAAAGTTAATGAATAAAAGCAAAAGTAGGTAATATTAGTTACTACTCAGTGTGGTTCACATTTCCAACTGAAGTAAAAAGTCGTAGGAATTGCTCTTTGAAACTTCACTTACTTTACGGTGGTAGTCTATTAAGAGCTGAATTTACAGCATACGAAATTAGTCAGAAATCGATGTTTTCCCTGCGTTTGATAATTAAAAATAAAATTTCCATTTCAGTCTCAAAGACAGCAATATTTTCTTACGTATTTTTGTTATTTCGAAAAAATGCAGTAAAGCGTCAATTATAATTCCAGGGGTAGCACCAGAGAAAATTCGTGTCCGTTTTCGGACGACCCTTCACAAAATTCCAATGAATCAAAACGGACCCTTCACAATATTCCAATCAATCAAAACGGATCCTTCACAATATTCCAATCAATCAAGACGGACCCTTCACAATATTCCAATCAATCAAAACGGACCCTTAACAAAATTCCGATCAACCAAACCCCACTTTTCACAGAATTATTTATTGAATAAGCGGCAAATGATAAGAAAATTTTCTATCACTGTAAGTATAAATTCTGAATTTCGAGAAAAATCTTTTTAAAATTCACAAAAATAGGACCTTATTAAAAATGCTAAATCTCTTGAATTCTGATTTTTTAAAGCTGTATACAATTCAAACGTTAAATTGGGATTTATGTCTATGCAGTCAGTCGTCTTCATGAAAATGAACATAACTTAAGATGCATCTGTTAAATGTATTATGTTTCGAATTTCTCACAATTATGCAAACTGAAAAGTTGCTTTAAGCTGCAATAGTTACAAAGCACGGTGTAGACATATAAATGAAAATATATCAGATTAATTATTATGGGGAATTCTACGTTGTTCTTTGAGCAGAGATTATATCTCTTTTATTTAGTTCTTTGAATGAACGAATTTTAAAGCAATCATTTCAGACGACATTTTTTAAACGATATTAAGTTTCAATTTCTCAATCATTAACTTTTTCTCTTTTTTTCTTTCAAAGTTACTTACAATAATCCAGAACTTCCGATTTTAAATACATATTTTTCGTGTCTTCATTTTAAGGTACGTCAAACTGAGATAAACTACTCTGATTATGCTATGTTTAATGACGTTTTTCTCGTTAATCTTTCTAGAAACACTTATAGTTATTACTGTGATCCATCAAGTACGTATTTATATCAGTTGTGTGATTTAATCTAGTGCCCCACACTATAGTTTCACACACATAATATACACGTGATCTATTTTGATTGAAAAGCATTTTCATATTTTGAAAGAATACATAATGTAATATCAGGGCGCGTAAAGTGCAAAATTAACAGTCGTAAGTAGTATTTTCCCAGTTGATATTTTAAAACTGTGGGAAGGCAAATTGTGAAAAAAGGCAGAAAAAAAAGGAACGTAGGACCGTTTATAAATGATGTTGCACCTTTTTTTAAATATATTTGACCCCCTCCCCCTGTGTCACAAAATGTCGTACTTTATCATACCCCTACCTCCCATTATCGCATGTCACGCAATATTACATAAGCATATGTGTTTGCAGTTCAGAAAGAAAACACTACGTAATAGATCACATTTCTATTTTTACTTTTGAACTTTTAAGGACATTTGCGAGCATAAAGATAATAATGATTACATGTGTACCCTATTTGTATAAAATGAGGTTAAGGTTTGCAACACAAAAGATAATTACTATAGAACAGCAAAATGTATTAGTTGTTCAAATTGTGAAAAAATGACTCACGCAATTTTATCTAAAAAATGTAAATGCCTAAGAAAATGTCCTTTTAAACTTTTAACAGGAAGTAAATTTAAACCTTAATCAGCATCGGTGTTTACGATACAAAATGATCAATGAAACTTTAAAATCAAATTATTGAAATAAAAAAAACGGAAGCATAAAATAAATTTAATTTATTGATTTGTAATGTCACGCTTTTTGCTACCCCCTCCCCTCCCTTTGTCACGAACTGTCACAATTTTTCGAACCCACCTCGAAGCTCGACATCTTTTATGAATGATCCATAAGGCAAATTGTGAAAAAAGGCAGAAAGAAAAAAAAAGCAACGTAATGGCGAGCCAGTTATAAATTTTCAGAATGCTATTGAGAACCAAATTGGTGCTTGTGTATGCAGCTAGGGATCATTCACAAATGATGTCACGCTTCCAGGGGGGAGGGGGGTTCGTGAAATTGTGACAAAGTGTGGCAAGAGGAGGGGAGGGGGTAGCAAGAAGTGTGACACCATGCGTGACGCGTGACAAAGGGGGGGGGGGAGAGGGGTCAAATATATGGGAAAAAAGCGTGATGTCATTTCTTAACGGCCCCCTACGAAATTTCAAAAAGTGAAAAAATTATCACAAAAAAAAAAAAAAGAAAACTTGAACTTTTTTTGCTCATAGCTCAAGCAATGGGCGTTATAACTGGGAAAGGTCTTTAATAATAATAAAAAAAGACCCTTCACATATATTTTATTTGGCCAGCCCCCTTCAACTTGAATACCAACTTTTATGCTACTCTTCTGTAGGACCATCTCATGAATATGGAATGGCTCAAGGCGGCGAAGTTCAAGAGTCAAGGCTAGTGGGCGAGAAATGCCGGCGCCTGGGCTTGTCGTTAAACATATTGTTGTTATTAATTGCTCAGGTAAGATTCTTCAGAAAATAGAAAAAGAAAATCTCACGCAATCGGCACACTTTTTATGGCTTATGGAAGTGTCTGAGGGGATCGCGTTAATAAACTACCTCGATTAATGATGCCACCGGGATGGGGGAAAAACAAGTATCATTGGGGTATCTTTTATGTTGTCAGCTGATTTTCACCTTTTTTTAACTGTTTTATCAGTTGTATAATAAGCATTCGTTTAAAAAAAAAGATTCTTTTAAAAAATGCAGGGAAGCCCATCTTATAAGGACACGTTTTTCTAATAGCGTTCTTCTTGCTCTTATCTAGCAGTAATGCATTGAAATTACACGAGTTTGCAACTACGATCAAGGTCACCGTCAGAGCGTTAAGATCAAGTTTCTCCTCACAGCTCATATGAAATAAGAAATAAAATTGCTATTCGTTTTTTCAGAAATTTCAGTTGTACAAAATATTTTTTCCGACAATCTTTTCTGACGAGGGAATCCCTTTGAAAATTCTAAGACCCCATTTCTCCGCTTAGTTGACCCATCACTTATGATAATTTTCTAAAAATAATACTATTATGGTACATTAGAACCTCTCTTAACCGGCTCCGGATTAATCGGCCTTCGCTTTATCCGGGCCATATTTTCAAAATACAAAAATTGCTTTTAGAGTGCTAGTTATATAGAAGAAATGGTGCGGCGGTACTCCAGTGAGTTTTTTCGTGGAATCCTTATCCCCCGGACAAAAGCGAAACTCCGATCCGACAGGGGAGGGGATGCTCCGGGAATACGCGTACGGGGGCGGGGGGTCCTATGAAATCAAGCGTGGCTATTGTTTAATCTCAGATTCAGTGGGTCAGTCAATTCTGACTTGCCAAGCACTTGATAGCTAATCTGTAACTCTCAAAGTTAACTATACAAAACGCAATAAATCATAACACTTCCACTCTCTCTTTTATATTCTATAATATATCTACCATTTTTTTTCTATCCCCCGCTTTAACCGTATTTTTACTTAACCGGCTTACCATCGGTCCCAATTAGGCCGGTTAACAGAGGTTCTACTGTAATAATATTGTTTTCAAAATATTTATCTCTATAAATCACTAGGAAGAAATGTCTAAATTCCTTGCGTTTTGACTGTTATTGTGTTTATCAATCGTACTGATTTGACTATCATTATTATTTTTTAAAAATATATATATATATACTATGTTGTACGTGCATCAAGTTTAGAGGCTTACTGCACAATAGTATAGTCGATAAACAATTTTAAAAATTTCAAATAAACAAGAATTAATACAGAATATAATTAGCAGGAACAAACGCATCGAAAACATAGTTTTTCGAAAATCAAGAAAGTACAAATGAATTTCGGTTCCAAAATAAAATTTACCCCGCATTACATTTCTTCTAGTTTTACTGATAATTTATTGATTATTATTTTTTTCCCATTGCTTTGGAAAAAAAATCTAGGCCTTTCAAAGTCCTCAAAACCTCAAGAAACTTTTTTTTTCCCATTAAATTGACTGCCTCTGCATTAGTCAAAATGAGAAGAATTTTGAGTCTTCAGTTCTTCTCGGTACAGCATCATTCCAATAGCATAGTTCAACTAACGGCATGTATTTGTCATTCATGGTGAGCTTTAGATCGAGATACTTAAGTAATCTTCGATCAATACAAATAAGTGGAGAGGTTCTTTTAGAAAGTGTTTGGTGCGGGACTGTCCCCACATGTCTGTTTTTTTCCCGAGGACCAATTAATCATTCAACGTCCTGGCATCACTGCCATTCTTAGCATTTCAGTGCTAACGAAATCTCACTCCCTTCAAACTTAGCTAGTTATTAATTGCTTTAAATATGCAGAGCTTTTTGATAACCCTACTTTCATTGTATTTCCCCCCTAAAATATGTTTTTAGCTATAAAATTCTTAGTAATGCTCACAACTTTTTGATAGCACTTCTTCCATGATGGTTTTTTATCCTTTAATTTTTTATACAAAGTTACAACCGCTGATTGGATGGATGGAAAAAGATAGGGAAAGAAAATCCAACTGAATAAAAATTTCCCTTTTTCCTTCGTAGCCTCTAACACAGTTTGCTTAACAACCCAATTACGTTTCTTTGGCGGTCATAAAGAAATGCACTAAATCACTCTTTCCACACGGTTCTGGAGACAGAAAAAATTGAAAATTGGTAATTCGATTCCTCGTTCTCCGACACCGAGGAAGTTGGGCAGCAATTTCAATCAGCTGCCGCTGAAGCCCTGTAGAAACAAGATGCTGGCAAAGAAGGGGCGGAGAAGGGAAAAAAAGAATAACGATCTACCAAACGGTCAGGTTAGAGACCGGCTGTTGCCAGATTTAAGGCCTCGTAAAGTACCCCAGCCCTGATGGTCGGTTTTATTTTTCGAGTAGCTTGGGCTTCAACTTGCTGCCATTCTTGAACATCCCCCCTCTGTTTTCAGTAAATCAAACGGAAAGTTCGGAGAAGTTGATGCTTTTGTGGTCGGTCTGTGGGCGAACCAAGTCGGGGTGAAAGCCGAGACCGAGTAAACAGAAATACAAGACTCAAGTCGGAGACATTTTGAAGTTCCAGTTAAGAATTTGCCATTATTTTGGCTTACTAATGAAACTGCTGCTTATAGGCCCGTGTTTTAGCGGGGCGAAATATTACAAGTGGAGCACATAACTTTGAACTACATTTAAATCGTCAAATGCTAACACTTATAAGGGTTTCTGTGAAGGTTATGTATAAAATTAGGGTTTATAAGATATATAAATGCTTAAATAAGATATATAAGATAATATTTTATGCGGCATGCAAAAAATAGACGAAAAGCAATTCATAGCTAATGCAGAGCCAAAACGAACATTTACCTGTCATAAAAAGCAACTTGAAACTTACGGGAAAATATATTGCTCTCTGATTTTCAAACCGATAAAACCATTCTTGTTCTCAATTCCAAAATATTGGTATAAGCCAGTGCAAGACAATTGAGCTTGAAACTTACGGGAAAATATATAGTTTTCTGATTTTCAAACCGAAAAAACCATTCTTGTTCTGAATTCCAAAATATTGTACTAAACCAAGACCAAGACACCTAAAAAGAATATCATTACAATTCAGTTGAAAATCTAACTTGTCCCAATTAATTTGCACAGTATAGAACATAAAGAATTATATATTGATTGAAAGCTGTCTTGAACGATGATGTAGACATCATCGTTCCGCAAACTTTTAAGATCAAAAGCTAAAAATATACTTAAAAAGCTTTGCAACACGTTAGGTACAAAACTTTATTTGTATAATATTGAATTTTGTTAAGCTAATCTAACAAACGTCATTTAATAAAATGCGATTTCTTAATTTTTATAATCAGATTAGAAAATCCTTCATATATGAGCAGGTTGAGAAACGATAGTCTACATTGTATGTGTAGGATAACATAAAGTCTGAAACTTAAATAGAATATAACGGAATGCTTATAAATTCGATAAGTAGGTGTTTTAAAATTCAATGTAGGTTTGTCTATAAATTTAATAGATTTTATTTATGGATGTTGAATGACCGTAGGCAATAGTATGAAATGCTGTTAGATACTAATAATTTTAGTTACTAAGAAAATTTTTAAAAGAATCAGGAAGGAAAACTAAGGATAAAGTTACTAATTGTGGGTCAATTTTGTTTGTTGGTTGATTGCGGAGGTGAGAAATTAGGGTTAAATAATTATTTTAAAAATTGAGATTTGACTTTTAAAAACTAACAATTAGTCTTATTAAGTGTACACAGCGTTAGCAACCAGCATCTATTGGCTTTTAATGTTTTTTTAAAAAATGTTTAGCTTTCACTTCGGGGTACACATTAAATGAAACATAAAGATTTTATCATTTTACATATCTTAAAAAGGACATGGTATTTTTTTCTTTCAAAATAAGATTATCAAATGTTTAGTTAAAAGACGTTTTTAACTAAAGGAACATCTCCTTTCTAACCATTCCCAACCAAATTGTAGCAAATTGAAAATTATTATGTTATTACACTCAAAAATCTTATTCAGGAAAAGTTACTTTTTCCCAAATAAAGTAAAGAATAACTTTGTAACCCCCCCTTTTTTTAAAGCTATTTTAAAAGAAATAAAGTTACAAAAAAAAATATTGCGGCAAATTTCTTATTAGCACCTTGAACACTATTAATAGACCTGTACCCCGTACCGAAGATCTATAGCATCTTAAGTCCATCTTACGATGTTTTGCAATGAAGTTAAAAAATAAACAATTTTAGTATTATAAGATTATATTTTTCCATGAGAACCTTAGAGTAAAGATGTTTGATGGGAGCTGCAAAAGTTCTGACCCCTGATGATAGTGGTTTTGTCGCCGGTACTCTGTATGGTTTTTAAGTGGAAACTCGCAAAAATACGAAAAATGGACTTGAAGTAATATGGCTCTCAGGTACAGACATATTTTAATACTTCTTCCCCTGAATCATGAAAATTTCTAAATTTGTCATGTCAAAGAAAGATAAAAAGTATTTAAATTTTAATTTTAATGTAGCAGTAAATTTGTAACAAATATTTCCAAAATAATTTTAGAAGGCTAACTTAAAAAAAACGTTTCTTTAAAAACAAGCCACTTTAAATCATTTATTGTCAGAAATATTTAAAGTACATTTAATTTTAAAAGAGTCCCAGAGCCCATATATCTACCACATGAATATGAGGCCCAAACATGGCTGACAGAAGAGAGCTTGAGAAATGAAGTTTTCTTTGGATGCAGGATGGAAAAGTTGGGGGGAATGCATGGTAGGAGGGTGGTATTTTAAGATGTTTCGGAGGGAAAAAACATTGTTGAGGGGATCGGAGGTCAAGCTCTTTGAGACGGGATCGCCTGGCACTTCGGGGGTCTCGTGGTTATTTAGCTAGTGGAATTCCTTTCCAGTTACTTTAATGGTAAACTTTACCCCATGAAAAGATATAAAAGTAAGATATCCTGTTTCGTGAGCACAATTTGTTCTTGAGCAAATTTCTATGCGAATTTTCAAGCATTGTTCATCCTTTCTAAAAATGCTAGCAGAGAATGCTCTTGTAGAATTTTTTAACCCGGACTTGAATATTAATTCAATGCATACTTAACAATATTTAACAATATTTACACTAACAATGATTTAGCATTCTAATGTCTCAATGCTTCCTAACTTACGATTCCGCTTTTAGCTGCAAAGTTAACCATGAGCTTCTTCTTCATTCCGCTGTTAAGTGTTAAAAAAACCCTTCAAGTATGTTTTTAAATTTAGCAAATCAATTGTTTTACTTACCTTTCACACCAAAAACCAGACTCTCTAAGATGCGGTGGGCTTATAAATAAAAACAACTTTTGACCATATTTCTTTTTACCGCGTTTAATAAATTACCTTAATAACTACTGATTTTATCTGAGGTTGCTCAAAATACATTTCATGATATTATAAAAAGTTTAAAATAATATTTTACAATTACAAACAATGCTTTCATGCACAATGCATAATTAGATTCCTTTATTTTTAATTTATTAATTCACATGCCTTGAAGACAAGATTTAAACCAAAATGTTTCTTTGTACATTTTCTATTGAAAAATCAATATTCATTTATATTTCACTTAAAAGCACCACTTCGCCCAAAAAGCTAAGAAGCCTCTTGATATACAATGAGATTCATAAATGAAACGAAAAAGCAATGGGGGAAATTTCAGTCCTCCCTTTTATTAGTTAACCTCTGGTTTCAACCTCAGTACCATATATCAATCACTTTTTTTTTTTTTTTGTGCCTCTTTTCACTTCCCCCCGGCTTCCTAACAGTGTATAATGTGAACAAGATATATTCTTATCTAGTACCGAACAGTTATTGCGTGCATAAAGTAAATGTCAAGATAGGAGTAGGAGCAATTATTCCATCATCACGGGTTCTCAAGAGCTTCCCTATCTGGGCCCCTTCTGTAAGTTAAGATTCGTTTTATCATCACTTATCACAACTCATAACCACAAATCTGCGTGCAAGTCTGAAGCTTTTAAATATTCCTGAATGGGGTTTTGAGTGTGCAGAATTGCTTTAATTTTTGAATACCAGCTGAAAATGGCAAAGAATGATGTATATAATTCCTTTAGTTTCGAAATTCTTCAATGTATTTCTCTAAAAGTAACAAATACGTGTTCTAGCGTATAGAACATAAACAAAATAACCTGTTGTCTAAAATAAATATATTATAAGTAAACTATTTATTATTTGATAATTAATTAAGGCTCGACCGATGCATCGGCGCCGATTGTTCAGCAAAGTTGCCATCGGCATCGGCGACCGATGTTAACTTTAGAAAAACATCTGCCCATCGGCCTTGAAAAGCATCTAAAAGCCGATGCAAGGCCGATGTTTTTCGCATTGACCACTTTCCAGAAAACATTCTGTCTTTAACTCTTTTTTCTCCATAGCTGGATTTCTATTTCCATACAATAACAGGCAGCACATCAGTTAAAAAGAGCACAAAAATAATATCATTCTACAAAGTATTTGATGAAAAATTTGGAAAAATAATTTAAGCGGTCGCTGCCTGAAACCTGCAATATTATAATTATTTCTCTTTGAAAAGAATGCTCGCGAAATAGAATATGTTGAAGTAAATGTAATAGAGGAGCCTTATGAGTGCTATTTGTTTTCGCACTAGGTTAGTTACCGCATTTTTTTCCGTTTTACGTTTAATAGAGACTTAGTGCATTAGCTGTCATTGTGCAATAATATTATACCATCTGCTTTTAGTTTGCCATGTTTCTTATTATTCCGAAATTGTAAACAATACAAAGTCAACTCTATCAAAGTAAGATAATAATTTTAATTTTTACCAGTGTAAACTTTTTTCTCTTATCGTTTTTTTTTCTTTGCTTCGATCCCGCATGTTAGTTTTTCTGCAATTGTGCAGCAATCTCGTTTTCATCTGCTTTTAGTGTACGGTTATTCTCATTATTTCATTTTTAGTTTGCAACATAGAAAAGATTGGAGAAAAATAAGAAAAAAAAAATCGAGTATAAATGTTTATTGATCGAAATTTTCTATGTCCAAGTTTTGACTTGCAACTTTTTAAAATTGAATTCTCAAAATGCGAGTTCGCGCGACAGGCTTTAAAAACATCTTAATAAAAATGCTAAAATTTCTTTCTTTTCAAAGATTGATCAATGCATATTTTTATTTCAAAATACATCCTAACTTTTTTATACGATAATTTTTTTAATTTTCCCCGTTTATACTTCGTTTTTTAGCACATTTTTTTTTTTTGCTTTTTTGACGCCACGTGTTAGACAATTGACAGTTTTTCTGCTATTGTGTAACAATCTCATTGCATCTGCTTTCAATTTAGAATATTTCTTGTTATTTTATTGTTAGTTTACAACATAGAGCATATTGATAAAAAATATGAATCAATTTTTCAGTATAAATGTTTATTGATCGAAATTTTATGTGTCCAAGTTTCGACTTACAATTTTCAAAAATTTAATTCCTAAAAAACGAGTTCGAGCGACCGGGTGGAATAATACCTTAATATAAATGCTACAATTTCATAATTTCAAAAACTGACAACGTATATATAAATATATTATACATTTGTAAAATACATCTTAATTTTTATAACCGATCACATGTTTTTCAGAAGATCATTTGTCAACAGAAAACTGCTGGTGCTCAAAATATTGGTTTATTTCGGTGACCTTACATTGTGCTCATGAAAATATAAAGAACATGTCAAGTATTCCAGTGTAATTTTTAGCTCACATGAAGAAAAAGCTAATAAGATTAGTTCTTAAGACCCAGTATTCATTTGTAATGACAAAAAAATCTCACGTCTCTGCGTTTAAAGCAATATTCAGTATTTCTTGGTTATGAACACCCCCTGTTCATAACCAAGAAATACTGAACCACGTTACTGAGAGCGAAAATTTTAAATATTTAATTTTTATTTTAGAAAAAGAGTTTTTAGTTAAAATAACTTCTTTAATGAAAAACAAATATATAATCGTTTCCGCTTTTCTTTTAAAAACTGGGGGGAGGGGGGAATTATGAAAAATCTGAGAGGAGGGGGTTGACAATTTCGTTAAAGATACAAACCCAGAATATTTGTTAGTCTGTATTATAATATCTGCATCCCTCTCCATTAAAAAAAAAAAGAAAATAAAGGCAGCTGCACTTGGCATTGCAGTGCAGGTGTTATAAGGAGAAAATGTCGAAGGAAAGGGAATTAGACCCGATCCGATCCGATAGTTGTTTATTTATTTATTTATTTTTTTTTTTTGTAAAGATAACCAAAAAGAATTAAAAATCCTATGATATAGCATTTTTAAACTTTTTTTAACATCCAAATAGTTTAATTACTTTACTAGAATCGCGAGTGATTCTTTTAGTTTTAATTATTATGTAAACTTCCCCCGAACAGTTTTACGGTGCTTGAATAATGCATTAAGGTTTTTTAAACATAAAAATAAATAAATGTTTTAAATGACAATTTTGACAAGCATTTTACACGTTTTAATGGTTTGAAGCGACTTTTTTTCCATCGGCCGATGGCCGATGGAAGAGGAGAATAATCGGTAATCGGCCATCGGCCGACCTCGGAACAATCGGCATCGGCCCATCGGCCAAAAAATGCCATCGGTCGACGAGCCCTATAATTAATGATTAATATTTGTTTTTAATAGAACAATGTATCATACACCAATTATTTTCCGAAATGAGCTGTCAATTTCTTACAGAAATAGTGTGGATGCTTTGGTGCTATCACGATTATTCTATTTTCTAAAGCGTTTTCGTTTCAATATTGCTGTCCATGTATTGATCTTTAGTATTGCTGTCTGGTCTTTTCTTAAATCAGTTCTCTGCAGTTTGATTTTACCCCACTTCTTTATCTTATTAATTACAGCTGCTAATTGCTGTTTTGGGGTGAAGACTATTTTTTTAAGATACCACTTATCTAACATAAGTTGCATGTTAAGGGATCAAGTATCAACAAAACAGATTTAGTTGGGCTGGAAAACATAACTGGAAACATATAACAACATTTATTTTTTTTAAGTAAAAGAAGAACGGAAAAAAAAATGGGGGCTATGGAAGGCTAGAAAGACGTTTTGCTCTCTAATCCTACATTTGCTACCCCAATTCGGGACTCAAGTCTGGGTAAGTGTTGTCCAATCCAACAATCCTCCGCATCTGCAGAAGTGCTCAAGATGTCAAATTGGAGCGTCGGCACATGTGATGGAGCGGCGTAGACGAACCATGTGTTGTTCGGAATCTTGTGACAGGAACTATTCATAGGACCCGACTCCCAACAAATGGGAACAAGAAAAGCGGGTCCTGTCACTGTCCATCACTGAAGAGAGAAACCTCTTTTACGACCCGCCTCGCGAGCAAAAAGGGAAGGGAGGGAGGCGAAAGAGAAGATTCTCTTTTCTGTGTTCTGAAATCATTGCAGCGCATTCCAAGGGACCAACTATCAGTGAAAATATGGAATTTTCGGGAAGTTAAGAAGAGCTTAGAGAAAACAGCAGACGTAACGACAGTTAAAGGGCCGGTATTCTTTCAGAAAACTTCTTTAAGGCTATTCCTTTTTTAAAAACTTTAATCTTTGAGGTTTGAGGTATTAATAAATTTTCGTTCTAGATTTGCTTTAGGTCATTGGTATAAATTTCGGACTAATATCGATTTAAAATTGCTTTTTCATATTATAAACTGCATAGTTTTATATTTATAAAATTTTGAGGTCTTGGGTGTCACTTTTCATCAAAATTTAAAGTTATTTGCAATTCTGTATGATTATTATTGCGCATATGTGCACTGAAAATTGCAATTCTCATATTTTTAATTTGTCATTGAAATCTGCTTCGTAAAATTTTTAATTTAAACTTTTCTAATTTACATGATCTTTAATTTCCATTAAAGACACCACATGTTAAAAATATATGTATAATATGATTACGCAAAGAAAATTAGATGATAAACTTCCCTCCAGTTGCCTTATGCTACAATTTTTAAAACTAATTAATTCTGGAGAAAAGTAGCAAGATATATATAAATGTAATATATTATGTACATATACCGTAATTATCTGCGTATAGCCCGAGGGTTATCTACAAAAAAACTTGTTTTTTTCTACCTGTGGGCAATATAACGATGCGGGCAATACATGAAATTAAAAAAATAATTACCATTAAAAAGACAACTACAGTTCAAAAACATCGAAATCTTTTTTCCTGCAAAAGAAAATTCAGAGAAATAAATCTTAGCTTTCGAAATGATGGTCCAAAGCAGATTGGGGCTCGGTCGCTACAGGCGAACATATTGTTTTCTATGGGTGTATCCCATTTTTTTTTCTGGGTGCGGGTTATACAACGATGCGGGTTATATACCGAACTTAATTTTTTTAGAAGGAATTTTTCTTCTCGCGGACTATACAACGATGCGGGCTATTTACCGATAATTACGGTATATCTCTATAATATCTATTTCTTTCTTTTTTTTTTATCTATCCAACTACTTATATATGTGTGCGTGAGTGATTGTACACTCCAAGTGACAGGGTGTGTGTACTATGCGTAATTGTGCAAAGTAATGTGTATTAGTCCTCCCTAGAGGCTTCACTTTGGTGCGCCATTGAATCGCCTATTATTTTTTAGAATTAACGGCAATGGACAATGATGATAAAAATGCAAATGCAAGAAAAAAGAAAGAAAAAAAAAAAAAGAAGTGAATGAATTCACGAAAAGCAGACTTCTCTTTATCGTTTTCTCTCTAGGAAAAAAGGCTTGCCAGACATTTTTTTTTTCCAATGACTGATTCTCCCCTAGAAAACAGGGGATGCATTTTTCCATTTTCCGAAAGAGGGGTAAAAAAAGGGGGGGCAAGTAAAAACATCCCTCCTATCAGAGGGAGCTTTCCACTAAATGACAGGAGGGGTACGCGGGAGTATCAGTGTTCGGTGGAGTGTTCCTCGTCACGTTCTACGTTATCAGGAAGCAGATAGTTAAGCATCGTGAACACCTCTTCGTAATCGACTGCTTCGGAGGGCCTCTTCGTCACTTACGTCGCAAGAGGAAAAGAACATAGTGATAATGGAACGTTTCCGAGCACTAGAAGGGTAATGGTTGTTGGTACTTTTTATTCTAACGACGGTAATAACTGTATTTAGATAAATTTTATAGTCTGGGAGCGTTTTAACTCTGTTCTCCTCTACGAGTTTCATTCAACTAGTAGTTCCTTTTTCAAAGCAGATTTTTTGTTGTTGTTTTTCTTCAGTGTTTTGTTTTTTTATTTACATAAATTATTTGTGAGAATTAATTTTTACTAATTTATATCTTTAACTGATTATTTATATAGTTTATCACATTATTTCATTTTCTTAATGTTTTAATTATATTAACAAGTAAGTGTATAAATCACAGTAAGCAGTAAAAAATCATTGTAATCAATGGACGATGATTACTGTTTAATATTAGAAAGCTTTTCAAAATCATGAACTACGTTTTGCAATTTACTCATTTTGTACTTTCACATGAATTGTTAAATCGTAAATGCTTCGCAAAATCGGTCTATAAATTTGATAAGCTGTTAAGCTTTATTGTACTAACATGGTTAAAGTCTTTCTAAATCTGACCCAATGTGACCCTAGAATTATTTTAGTGACATGTCAGTTTTGTATACATTATATTAGTTTATTAATGAATTAATGTGTACAATTTTGCAATACTTAAGTCCCAATTAATCTTCATGTATTGCAGTAAAGTCTATATCTCCAAGTCTTAGAAAACTCATCAAACGAATTATAAATAGTTATAATTATAGGAGTATATACGTTTATACGATGCCGAATGGATTATCGAAAATCGTCGTATAAACGATAACGTCATATAATCGATTTACCCTTCTGGCTAAATCCAAGAATTGGAACCACACTGAAACGTCGTATAAATGTAAACATCGTATAAACGATACTCTACTGTTATAAGCCTTATTATTATTACTACACAGTAAATGCACAAAATGATGCATTGGATAAATTCCTCAATTTTTCAGTTGTTGGGATTATTCTCTCTAATCATTAAAATATTTTTTTCTGTACGAAGGATTGTCTCCGTGATTACTAGAAGTTTTTACTTACTCATCAAGAGTTTTGCCTTTTTCTCTTGGATTCTCCACAATTACTTTTTTACTTATCTCTCTGAATTTTCAACTTAACTCGTAATTTTTCATTTTGTAGCATGCTTGTTTAGTATACTTAGTTGCTAAAAGTTATCATTTAGTCATTCATTAGGATTTTCTTAGCTTTAGAATGTTCCATTAAATCCTAAGCATTTTATAGTTCAATTATTTTCTTGATTTTAGCGAATTATGTTTGCGCTGATGACTTTTTTTTACTAAAGCAAGTCTGTGTCTAGTGCTCAATTTTGTTATTTAAGCCTCATTGTTATATTTTTAAGCACTGAAAATAAAGTATTTTCCTGCTGCAATCAAGGATTTTTTTATTCCCTGGAGATTCCATTTTCCTTTGGAAGCTGTTTATTAATGCTGTTTTTTAAAAGGCTTTCTTTACACATCGAAATTTCAGGGTGTTTCCCTCATTCAGAGTCTACGCAAAAATTATTTTTTAGAAATGCTCAAAATATTTCCAATCCTGAGAAGGAATCGATACTTAAAAAACACTTTTTAATAGTTGCAGTGCGTGCTTTTTTTCATGTTAGCGAAATTGTAAAAAAAACTCTTTGCTTTATACTACTACAATTGTAGTCATACATTACCATAAAAATTATTAAACTGCCACTGTACCGAAAAACTGGGAATTGTTTTACAGGCAACCTCTTCCTTTCAGAACCCAACTTTCTTGCTTATTCTTTCATGCGTATAATGTAAAAATATTTGCATTGTTTATGAAACAACCCCCCCCCCCCCACACACACACCCGCACAAAAAAAAAAAAAAAAAGCTTTGATTACGCACCTAAGCAACACAACTGAAAATATCTACCTAGATAGAACGAAGTAGATAGACAGAGAACACGTCATGATTACGGATCGATAGTCCTTAGCTGAGTCATTCTTTGGGGATGTCCATGACTGCATCATTTCAGACTCATAAAGTATAGGGTCGTTCATCACCCCACTGAGTTTTATTCAACCAAGTGGCAGTTCATTAAAACTAAAGCTAGTTACAACCACGACATTAGAAGGATTCTATTGTTATAACAGTTTTCATTGAATTTGCATCTGTAAAAAATTTTGTTTCCATAAATATCCATAAAAGACCTGCAGAACACTTAACTTTTCACAAACTTTACATTAATATTTAGTTATTTGAATGAATATATATATATTTTTTTCTTTTACAATAGGCATTATACTTACACTTCGATGCTCACAACTCACAACTTCTTACATTGATAAAGAATATATTTTTTATCCCCAAAACACGTGTCCGCAATATTATTGCTATTTGTGAATTCATTATAATTATTTTAGGATTTATTTTTTCTGCATAAAGTTAAACTTTTTTTTATTTCTTAAATCCAACTTTGGCATAATTTTGAAATGAATATTTGGAGGCTGAAGTCATATTTCTCACATAGCTAATTCCGTGCACGGAAGAATAGTGATGTGTTACCGAAGGAATATGAATCTCTAATACAGTTGCTTTGATTTAGCTATTTGTAGATACTTTAGAAATGTGTGTGTTGCAATACGAGTACAAAATTCGTATTCCGGAAAAAAAGAAAGAAAGGTTTTTTTTGTTTTATATATGTTAATAACAAAGTAGTATTCGTTTTTTTTTTTTTTCGATATTGTTTAATTATATATATTTAGTGGTGTATTTTCTTATAAGTAAGGAGTAGGATCAGTAAAACAATGTTTTCAATTACTTTAAGTTTACGAAATAGGCAAATGCGTGTCCTTTATTTAGATATTTATAGATGATTTAGTGGTGTGATTTCATATCAAAATGACAATTTTGTTAAAGTGTCGAATATTTTTGTTCCCTTATTTATGTTGCATTTTGTATATTTGTAGCAATCACATAATAATAATTGTATCATTTTTTTCCCTCCGTTGTTATAATTGTACCAACTACAATTATTCCAAATGTTTCTTCGTAAGGACATTTTTCTAATAATATTCTATTTAAAACTGTTTTTATTTGTTAATATCGAGAAAATTTATATTTATTTGTTAAGCCTAACTAATACTCATTTTCCCCACCTTACAAAAATATGTGATAAAGATGGACCCTTCATGTTTCTCATCAAATTAAAGGAAAATGTACATTAGAAGCTAATCCAGATGTCTAAATATTCACTTTAAATTAAAGGAAAATATTAGCTTTTCGGAAGTTTTTTAAGGCTGAAATTGACAAGCAAGCGTTCCTTGACATTTATTATTTATGCATGTTGCCAGATCAGGATTAAACATTTGAAAATAAATGTTGCTAACGAGTATCGAGAAGCTATTACTGAGCTAAAAGATGTTTTGAAAGCAAAACTCATTTTACTCCACTCCCACATAGTTATTTATACTATAATACTGCAATAAACTAAACAATAAATAAAATGATATGTTATGATTACTGGTCGGTTTCTGTAATCTACACTAATGGTGTATAATAAAAGTTTAAAATTTTTTTTGCTAGATTTAAAAAAAAAATTGAGATTGTTGCATCACATTGTCGCCGTTGAACGATATATTGAATATATATCCTTAACCCCTCGGATTAATTTGAAATGATGTGCTTGGTTTTCAATAATTTACTAAAATTTGCAGAGCATTTATTATTATTATTTTTTTTTTTGTTTTGTTATTCGTTGCTATTCTTTTCTTTTTATTGCTGTTCTCTGTCTTTAGGATCAGGTCTATGTTGCGATCTATCCATCAGGATGGATATTTAGAGGTAATTTTAAAATAAGCCAGCATTTGAAATTTAAAACGAAACTAAGAAAAAAAAAAGAAAAATGAATGCCACTATGTCATGTTATCTTTTTTACGACTCTTTCCTGATGTTTTGCTGAGCATTAAATTTTTTATTCTTTGTTGCGAAATCTTTCGTTTTATTGCTACGCTACTCTTTTATCAACATCAAAGCGTTTTCAGTAACTGGAAATTGCTTTCGCAACTTTAAAAAAAATCTTCTGTAACAGAAAAACGAAAACACACACATGAAAAGGACCACCGGTTTCGTGTCTGCCCTTTCCATCTTCTCGCATCTATCAAGTTCTTTTTTCTTCTCTTGTGGTTACATGATTACAAATTCTCCAAAACGGAATACCCATTCAAGTTCAATTTCGTTTGGAGGATGACTTGGCCTGTAGAGACCTTCACCAGTAAGTTCTTGACACCCTTGAAAAATTCTTTCGTTCGTAGAAGTACTAGATGCCGTCAGGTTCAAGACCTCACTCGTTTGAAGTGTTCAACAAATTACAGCCCCTGTTCGAATGCTTTTGACAGAGATGAATGGAACTAGTGCTATCACGTTGAACGTCTTTTTTTCGCTTTTATTAAACTTTCATCTGCAGAGGAAATGATTACAAACCAAAAAAAAAAGCCGCTTAACATTTTATGAGATATACAATTCTTTTTACAACAAATGAGATAATGTAGAAACAGCACATGTATGAATGCATATATAGATAGAGCGACGGGAGCTTCATATTATGGAATAAAATTTTCATTTGTAAATTTTCACCCACATATAGTTGATTTAAAAAGTCAAAATCAAAGTTGATAAAAGCATTAACGAGATGCGACTATTTATGTTTGGTCAAAAGTAGTTTTTTGAAATTTTTCTATTCTTTTTGTTTTCTTTCTTTACCCACGCTAAAAATATTTTAAAAACAATGAAAATCAGGAGAGCAATATAGAACAAAGGTCTGAAAAATCAAAAAAATGAAACAAATTTGGCAAACACGATGTTTTATTAAGTCAGACAAAAGTAGGTTATTAGGAATATGACTACAAGATTTAATGACTCACTTGGACATACTAAAACTATCAGTAATAGAGTCATTTTGTGTAGAAGAACTATAATTTTTGCGAATAGTCTTTTTGCATCACAACTGAAAGATTCAGTATCTCTCCAAAAGTCATTTTCACAACAAAATTCTAGTTTCTTGGACACTTCTAGCTAAAGTCTAGTTTCTTCTGTTTCTTTCCGCTCGATCGGTTCTTTTGCATTTTACGTTTGGCCAGTCGAAATAGTTAGAGATACGTGGTGTTCCTTGCGATATGACAAGCGACCTTGGACTAAACACTCTTCCAACTGTAGTATACTAGTGGTATTCTCACGGCGATGCTCGTGTTAAGAGTTCAAAGAACGTCGCCTGTGTTCAAGAAAGGCGCCGCAAGCGGTAAACTCCTATTCTGTGCAGAACATATATTCCCAACATTCTTCCGCTCCCTCTCCAAAAAAAAAAATAAGCATTTTAAGCAGAAAACGAATTCCTGCAATACCCTCCCCCCCCCCCTCTTCCAAAAAAAAGAAGACGCTAATTTCATATTCAGAAAACGTATTCCAGAAACCCCCTGCCACCTCCCTAAAATGCCCTATGAAAATTTAGCTAAAAAGAAATATTCTTTCCTGGCCCCCATAAAACAATGCTCGTTTTACGCAGAAAACGAAAATAAAGGTAATTACCGTGAAGAATTATTTTTTAAAAAGTTTATAATTAATGCTGTAGAAGCTTGGAACAAGCTTCACCTTGTGCAGGATAAAAAGCCTTCGAATAATATATATTAACATTAAGGTATGCAAGAATTTCTTCACCCCCTCCTTAAAAAATTTAACTATAAAAAATGTATATAAGTTAGAAATGAAGAAAAATCGCTTCGAGGTGCATCGTTTCAAAGTACCTGTGTACCAAACTTCAAATCTGTAAGTACTATAGATTTGTCTGGACATTGCGCACACACAGACATTGCCTTTTACATAAGAACCTATACCTTCCTGTGCATGCATGCGTTGATTTGAAATGCAATCCACGTCGTCAAATCTTTTTTAAACTTAAAAATTTTTGTGAAGAATATTTAATAATAAAACTGTTTTTAATAAATTTTTAGAATTACATTTACATTTTCTAAGCAATAGAATAACTTAATATTGTAACTCGTTTGTTTTGAGTGTTTCACCATTTTTCTGTCGAATAAGTAAATCCGAGCGATGGTTTCTGATTTTCCAACTACATTATTCCATTCTGTTCTCTGCCGCTGGGTAGAAAGTTTTAAAACTAAAACAACATATATTTTGAAGAACTGCTATTCATTTTCTCCCTTTTTTTTAAACTTTAGACACTAAAACTTCCAAAAAAACAGGAAAAGTAGAACAATTTCCTTTATTAGCCTCGTTTTAAAAAAAGTATGAGCAATAAAGGATCAATGATATTAATAGTCACGCAAACGAGTTTTTAATAGCTTTTGCAGTCGACATAAAGCAACTCAACTGCTTTACGTTTACGAATAAATATCGTTAAGGTTTAAAACCATTGACTGATATTTGATTCTGAATGAAACGATTTGATTCATTATCAGCCAATACATGCTGATATTTTGGTTTTCTTTGTTTTAATAATTGCATTCTTATTTCATCAGGTGATACGTCTTCGTCTTCTGACAGATGATGACAACTTAAGATGAAGAGAGTAGCTTTTCGTTTTGGGGTTTTGCAGTTTTCATGCTGCTTTAAACGAAGGACAAGATGACGATATATAAAGTAAGAATTGAATTGGAATTTTATCAGTCTTTTCTCTACCGTTGTCAGAGTTAGGAAGAAAACCGCTATGCTTACCCTGTTTTTCCGTGCCGAATCTAAGTAGAACACTTAACTTTTCCTTGCAAAAAATTTCTTTTTATTCAACGGCTGTTTTTTTAATTCAACCGCAAGTGCATTAAACCTTTTACAAATATTCCAAATGTTAGTTAAAGAACTGTATTCAACGTAATTTTTATCGTGCGCTTAAATTTTGGGCAGAACCAGGGTTTTGATCCAGCATTTTTTAACAGGGTCCGTTTTTGTGAATTTTAAAGAAATTTTTGTGAAAAATAAAAATTTTTTTGTGAAAATTGAAAATTTACCCGTATAGTGATGAAAAATTTTATTATTATTTGCCGCTTTTATAATAAATAATGGTGTGAAAAGTACGATTTGGAAGCTTGGAATTTTGTGAAAGGTCTATATCTATATTGATTAATTGGAATTTTGTTAAGGGTCCGAAAACGGACCCGAATTTCCTCTGGCCGCGACCCCTGAGAACATAATACACCAACATGAAAAATAAAAGTTTTTGCTACGCTTCCGTTCGCTAGAGAAAAAAAAAAAGCCTTTAATTTCTAGAATTCGTGAACTGAATCAAGTTTAAGTTTTTTACTCCTTTAACCGAGTCATTCACAAAAGTTCGCTGTGCCGCATGTAGTACCTGGGCCGTATATTGAGTATCGCTGTTATACACCATCATATTTCACGGTTTTCAATATTGGTGTATCCTTCATGTCAAGGCTTAATTTCTGAAAAATGAAATGCGGGAACCTAATGGTCTTCAGAACGCATTTTTTTACAAACAAAACAGCAATTAGTTACAAAATCTTACAATTAAAGCATGTTTTATCTCTGATTTTTTTTCTCTTCAATTTTATCTCTATGCTCAGATGATATCTTATTTATTTCAGCAAACACTAAAAACAAAATTTTTCACATTTTGCTTAGGTTTATCCACTTCGAGTCATTGCTGTAAGCTTCACCTTGGTGACTCTCTTAATATTTGTGATATTTTTAACTCCACCCCAAAAATGCATTCAAGTATCCGTCTCAGTACAGCAGTGGCCACTTGCATATCAAGTAAAGACAGGAAGAGTTGTGCAAGCACTGGAAGAAGTAGGAGTGACTTCAAAATCTATCTCGAGTTCAATTTTATCCAAGATGGTTAATATTAACAACAATGCTTGGTTCAGGACTCGTCTAGTATCCTCTCCTCAACAGAATGTGAAGAAGACATCGGATCCAGAAGATGCTGATGATTATGTCGAATCAGAAAACAATTACGATCCAGGCGATGAAGAGGACGAGTACTATAACGACTTTCCCGATAACAAAAACTTTGAGGATGGAGATTTCGACTATAACGAAACTGACAAATATGGGCTGAAGTACCTTCAGCCAGATTTTAATATTGTACAGAAAATGTTTAATGACTTCAAAAATAGTTTAAACAGCTCATTATCGAACATTTTTCTTCAATCTAGTCCACCAAAATCATCAAAATATGTAAGGATACTTAATAAACGCAAGAAGGTGAAACGGAAAAACATTTACCTCATCAACGTAGAAGGTGTTCCTATTGTGGAAGATGGAATCTTTTGGTCTGAAGAGCTCGAGAAAAAAACTCCAAAAGGTAATTTCATTTATTCACCTCTACTAACAATTGAATTTTTCGATGTAAACTTCAAACAAATTAAGAACAGAAAATGAAATAAGATTTTATTCGAAAAATTTAATTAAATAATGAAATAAACGTTTTTTTTTTTTTTTTTTTAAGTACGTTTCTAGATATTAATCGATGACAAAAAAAAAAATATTTTTTTCAATTTTTGGTGCAAATAATATGTGATGAAAGTGGCTAAATATTTAAACAATAGACTATGCGATTTGCACTAAAACCACATATCATGCACATAAACAGTATCTAAGTATCATCCTTTGACCATTTTTGAAACCCCTACTTTGTTACTAGAATGGAGTTCAGTTGTAACTGCACTTGAAATCCAATACCTGCTCTTTTAATGCTTCTTGCTACGGAATTTAAATGCACGTTGCACAGATACTATGTCTTTCGTTCTTGAAATGCTTATCATTGGCTAACTGCTCAAATCATAACCCTATGCCAAGTTCCGTAGGATCAGGCCTCCTCCTCTAGGTGGAAACTTTTTTTCCTCCCTGAAACAGACCCTAACTTTAAGTTGGGGGCAGTTAAAATTACACTAGTTCTTTTTAGAGATTTAATTTCATCATAACAGTTTGAATTTTCGGTTATGTTACACCAATAAAAAAAAATACCGTAAACCTAAAAACCGTTAAAATTCAAGGTTGACTTACTCAAATTTAAACTACTAATTTGACGATAAAAATTGTGGAAAATCTTTAGAACAATAAAATTGATAAATTTGCCGATATTCCTAGAAAGGCAGAAAAATTTATGGATTTCTTATACACAAACGTATGGTTAATATATAGCATAGTTAAATAAAATAAAATATTAAGCTTTATTTTGAAAAAGAACATTTAAGCTGGGAGCTGCTACTCCTGAAGTTTCTTTTTAACAAAGTTCCATTTTGGGCTATAATATTTAAAATTTTTAGAAACACGTTAAAATTCGTTATAGCATCAATGAAAAACCGTAAGTTTACAAACTTTATTGATATTCAAGTCCACGGCTTTCCACATCCTGCCAATAAAATACAGCTACAAGGTAAAGGTGACTGACAAGATGACGCCTTGGGGTTTTCACGAAAATAAATTATTCCTAAAGGTTAAAAATGGTGGTTACCTCCGCGTGAAGTTGCATTTCTTTCTTTATCGTTCTTGATCCCAAAGCGATAAAATCAACAGGTAGGAATAAATTCATTAACTCTAGCCTTTTGGTTTTTATTTCACGGAGATAGCATAGTTTATGGTAATCATTATCTATGAAGTGTAAAATAATTAAGTGTTGGTATTTCGTTAATGGCACTTTCGAGATAGTGAAACATGCATCAAGCGCACAAATTAATTAAGCTTTTAAAGCTAAGCTTAGAATTGACTCGAACACGGTAAAGTGAATGAATTAATCTATTATCTCGTATTTTGCTTTGAAAGATCATTGGGGAATTAACCGGGAACTCGAGTATAGGTTAATTTAAAAATCAGTTGGAATAATTTAATAATTCTTGAAATAAGAACAGTTTCTTGTTTTAAATAATATTATCATACACATGATTGAAATGACGTGATTCCAATGAGGCATTAAAAAAATAATAGTAATTAAACCTTACACAAAAAGGTAATGGCTGTTTCTTTAAATAACATAAGAGAGAGAAACGTTAGCATTCCAATTTAATAGTCTGGTCGAGAAAATATTCTTTTTCTAGCAAGTTTACAACATGTAGTACATTCTGCATCAATAATGCCTATATCAGAAGAATGTTTTGGGCAGCACTGCACAATATTTTTGCAAGAACGGAGAGAAACGTTTATTGGATGATGTCTTTTAGCCCCCGGTCTGCTGTCCGTTTCTGTAATTCTTTTTTCGAGGTTTCAGTGATATCCAATGCCTTTTCAATCATGTTGTGTCAATATTTATTCCACTAATTCAATGATTCATTGACCAATATATATAAGTAAGTGAATTATTGTGCAAATAGGTGTTAAATATTTGGCTTTCTGTTCTTACAGAGAAAATTTATGAAAAGGTTATGAAATTAATGTAGGGAGACAAAGAAACCAAATAAATACGGAAGGACATAAAGTCTAGAAAATCATTATAAAATCAAAGCAGTATTTATTTAAATTATTTGTTCCTCAGTCCATAACTTATGAAGTTCCAAACGAATGAAAAGTGAGTGATTACCCTAAACTGTTTTCCAGACGTTTTTAATTCCCACTCGTAAAGCCTTACAGCGGACCGGTCTTACACGAAAGTAGGATGATACTTGAAGACAAATCCAGCTTTGTTTGAGAAAAGTTTACAATTAAAATTACAAACTTATGTTTCGGAGTTACAGTACAAACAAAGGGAATGGAGTTACTTCAAATGGCACCGAGACTTGAGCACGGAATTTTAATTGCAAAGTTATCAACTAATGCAAGCTTTGGTTATGTGGATTAACAGCCGCAAATGCATACTTTACAACAAATAGACCTTGTCATTGAGTATACATATAATATCTATAGGGTACTGTTAGTTCTTGAAAGCGGCGATTAATAGTAATAGTCGAGAACGATTCCATTTGTCGAAGGGGGTGATACGTTGAGGTCACAATTTTGGAAGTTTTATTTTAGCTAAGTATTTTTTATTTTTCCCGGCGTTGAATTATTCCATTCTCATGTGAATATTTAGCACAAAAAGAAAAGAAAAATAACGTTGCTCGTTTGTTATTCTTCACAAAAGATAAACATATCCTCATCTTTATTCATTCTATTACCTCTATTTCGATGAAATTGAAGCAGTCCTGACGCATGCGTAAAACGAAGGAAGTTTCGGCTTAGAAAAACAGACAATATATGGTGATGTTTCAAAGTTAAAGAAAAAGAAAAAAAAAGAAAAAAAATCGATTCTTTGCGAAAGAATGGGTAGAATCGTAATAAACGTCATAAAAATATTGATACATCTATTAGGAGACGAACTTAAAGATTTACAATGGATGCTGTCCATTCTTATATTGGCAATCAACAGATCTAAACGAACTTTGTTTCTTCAGGTTCTGAAATCGTCGACGCACAATTTGCCTTGCAAAAGTTGCGCAGTCTTCGAGTTCACAATGTTGAGCCTCCAACTTGGAACAGATGCGGCAGACCCAAGAACCAATTTGTCACCTTTGAAGATGGTTCAAAAGCTTGTGCTCGATACAGATCTCCTCATCAGTATCTCGTTCAAGGTAAGAACAACGTTAATTTGATGCACATATATGTACATTACACACCAGACGGCAGATAAAAACAAATATTTTCGGGGGAAGAAATCGCAGTTTGGAATAGCTCTAAAAGAGTCAAACAGGGATAAATACGGGGGGGGGGGGACACTGCAGTGATAGTCAGTTTGTTTGAACACTAATTAGTAAGTAGATGGTTTTGACGGAAAATAATGAGGCCAAAGAATTGATATTTCTAATTATTTTCATACATGACATTTTTATTTCTTCCGATAGGGTAGTAAATTAATTTGTTAGTACTTATTTTTAAAATAATATTTTTTCTCCTAATGGTTACTTTTATCTATTCGTCATCTTACCCACCTCCCTTCTTCATCTTATCTCATAGGCGTAAGATGACGAAAACTAAACTTTTTTTTTTTTTTGGTGAAACAATTTTCATAATTCAATAAGAGATGACCAGAGTTTTTTTTTTTTTTAGCTTAACGTTTTAAAGAAGACATCCCTTCAAATCTCAGGTTTTAAATTATTTTCCAAAGCCACGGAGAAATTTCTGAACCTTCAGTTCCCCATCTTATCCCTCCTTACCCTTCCCTATGTATGTAAAAGAAATATTTCAACCAATGGCACCGGATGACTAACTGTCTACTAATGACAAAGAAAAAAACAGTGCACAATTTTTGAAAAGCATTTTCTTTCAAAACCATAAAATATGCTTCTCCCAAGGCTGCTAAAAACGTAAACACAGCGCAGGTTTCATCTATTTGATAAACGAAACTAGAGACAAACAAGTCAAAATGTTCAGAAACGAAAATTTGTATAGAGTCTTCATACATTATTGCACAAACCTAGTTATTTCTGACAAAAAATACAGCTTTGAAATATTTTTATGTCTTGTTCATTTCAGGAGAAGTGATGTCTTTCTACCTCGCTCGGCTTCTTGGCATACATAACGTCCCGGTGGTATCTTTAGCAGCTGTGCATCCAGGTTTCGTGGGCATGTGGAGTAACGAAAACGTAAAAAAAAATCTCATGAAGTCCAACTGGGAGACTAATACTACAGTAGCACTTATTCAATGGATAGAAAATCTAGAAAGGTACTGTTAGTTATACTAATTTAAGAATTATTATATTGTTTGTAATGACGGGATGGTATGGAATCAAGAGCAGGAGGTTCTTAGTTATGTGTGGGTGAACTGAGATGAAACTACGCATCATGGCAAAAATGGCAGCTACGATTTCTCGATCTTGAAATTGTTAACTTGCGTAATGGGCAGCATAAATGATACATAATTAATCATTAGAAAATGTGCGTTCTCATTCAGTCGTACATAATGTGAAATATAACTGAATTTTAAGCCGATTTCTGCTCATATTCCTTACATGGAAGAAAGGATTCAAAGGTAAAATTTTGATTTTGGATTCTGTACCTTGTACCCTTTTGAGGAGGAAAAACAGCGTAGATTGAAATGATAATTTTTGACAGTAAACATCTTTTCCTATCACTTTCAAAATTGCAACGTTTTGATCCCAAAATATTTCCATTATTTTACTTAGCCAATACTACTACATTTATAATAATATTGCAAGTCTTCTAAATGATCCTTAGACAAATAAAAAAGGGAGCTAAGCCCTTATTCTTTTGGAGAGTAGCATTGCCATAGCACTATGCAACTGGCATCAGGTGTGGAATATGGTTTCGAAATCCACTAATATGAGCTTTTTTTCCTTACTCCCCCCTTCTGATTCTCAGCATTCTTCCACAGTTGCTATGTAATCATATCAAAAAAAAAAAAAAAAAAACTTTTTTATTCCTTCAGCCCCTCCACGAAAAGAAAATGTACTCATGCAAAACTTTTATTTCAATGAAACTTACGAAATTACGTCAAAATTCTCAGTGTTAATGGCATCTGCCGACAGTGATGCTACTTGAAAGAATGGATGCTGATTTCCGAGGAAGGCACTAGATCTGCAAAATGGTTAGCAACCATATGCAGCCCAGTTGGAATAAATCTATATAAATAAAACCGAAAGTTTGTGTGTGTGTATGTGTGTGTGTCTGTCGATCGCCTCCTGGCAAGATGGAACGTTCCAGAAATACGAAATTTTGTTTACGGGTACCTTGGGCCAGGTCCTCGTGCACCTCGAAGCGTTTTACCTAAAATTCGAATTTGTTCTTCTTTTATTTCAATTTAAGCAAAACTGTTAATTTTGGGTTTATCTCATCAAAGAAACGTCCCACGTTTTAGATTTTTGCAGCATATGAATGTCCGTAAAAAACTGCACAAGATGATCTCTTTCTGAAGTTCGTAGAACAAATAGAACACGCGCAATATTCATTTAAAGTAGTTTTCGAACTTTAAAGCAAGGCTTACCTCTGAATTTATCTGCTCAATTTGCGTGGTTTCGCCAAAATAAATATTACTTTTGTCGCCAACTAGATGATTTCTGTTAACGTAAAATTGAAAAAAATGCTATTTTATCTTTATTCATGTCGTTTTATAAGCGAAATAAATTCTAAAAATTTATTTCATTTTTATACATATTTTGTGGAACTGCAGACGAATTTTAATTACTTTACCTTGAGGTTGATTCTCCTTAATCTTTTCACGATTTAATAGTATAGTAACAGTTCAACAATTGCATGAAATCTTATGGTAGAGTGTCCGCGCTTTATTAGCGAAACAAATTCTGAAAATTCATTTTATTTGTATGGATATTTTGTGGATTATTAACTGCATGCAATTTTTAATGTTGATTTTTCTTTCTTTTTTGATGATTTAACATTTATTTCTTCGATGAAAACTAGGTTGGAAGGTCTTCGATATCGCTTATCTTTGATAAAATTTAAAATTTCGCCAAGTGGTGATAACTTTTTACTCGCCTCCTTCCAGTTAATTGTTCTCAATATATTATTTTGTGCTTCATAACTTTTCCAAACCGTGCCCAATAATCCTTATCAGTAATATTGTTCTCATTTAATTCAAAACGTGATTTACACTGTAGGATCATGCCGTATTTCGAAATGCTTCCATTACTACAGTGCAATTTGGCAATCTTCTGCTCCATTTTAACTTTTTTACGTCGCGATTATTGATTCCATATTTTACACCAGTGATTTATTTTCTAACATTTATTTCATTTTTGTACTGTCTATTTGGCGCCATTTGGGAAGAATTTAGTTATGTCTTTCTATCAACTTAAATTTAACACGTCAGAATTGGTTCAGTGCTAAGCATTTTGTAATTTAAATGAGCATTTGCTTTTTGAAATAATGCTTTAATTTTTCTCGTTTTTATCCGAATTTTATGAAAGTGCTATTCAATTGAATTTTCAGGAAATGTTTTGACGATTTTGCAAGTGGGATTTTTAGGAACGGGTGTCCTTATTTTGGTGGGGAATTTAAGATGGACTGCTGGGTAATTTTAGGCACAGTAGCTTTTGAAGGTCAGTATTATACTTTTAGTCACTGACGTCTTTATTCTAATGGATATTTTTGGGGACTAATGTCGTTATTCTATTAGGGATGTTTAGGAATAGTTGTCTTTATTGAAATGAGGGGCTTTAAATAATGTTTTCTTTATTGTAACAGAAATATTCAGTGAGAGTTGTTCTTGATCTGATGGACATTTTTAGAGAATACTGCTCTTTTTCTGATGGGAAATTTTAGATGTATTGTAGTTGATATTTTAATTGCGATTTTTATGGGCACTTGATATCATTTTTGCACAATTATCTCTCTGCATATGTGCATTTGAGTTACTGTTTCCCTTACTCTAATGACAATTTCTATTAACTTTTGTTGGCATTTTAATGTGGATTTTGATGGACTAATTTTTGGTCTATAAGGAAGTTTTTAACGCTGTTCGTTTAGTTGCAATCGGGGTTTTCAATGAATTTTACTGTCTAAATAGGATTTTTATGGACTGTCGCCCCTCTCATACTTGGATTTTTTAAGAAATTTTTTCCCTATACATTTACAGCAAAATTTTGGACATGCGTCACTTGACCTGCAAGTGATGCAATTTTTCCCGCGCAACGCCGGGCATGTCAGCTAGTAAATAAATAAAATTCAATTCCTCACGTTTTGTATTTCTCTATTATCTGTAACAAACAAAGTAATAGGTGATTTTCTCTTTTTTCAGGGATAAAATGCCATCCATGTTATTGTCATCCCTGATGAATAACACTTGCCTTTCTGCAAACTCTGCCTCACTTCTCACTTTACCAGTTGATAAATTAGTGGAGTTGCTACAATGGAGTGATTTAATAATTTTTGATTACGTCACAGGAAACTATGACAGGTAAGTTTCATGCACAATAATTCAACTTGTGCACATTTCCAAAAAGTACTAATATTGCTAATAAGATGCATAATGCTATTTGAAAGAAATTTTTGAAAAAATGATCCGAAAGAATTACACAGTTTCTTTTGGAAAAAAGGTGTATATAAGTAACTTCTGAATTAAAATAGGTTTTTAAATGATATTATTGAAATTATTGGTATTTTTTTCAACTATCTCTTTACTTATTACAAAAGGCAATGCATATAGTTTATGTGTGATTGCAATGTCCAAATTATGCAGCAAGAAAGCATAAGCAGGTGAATCAACACCCTCCTCCAGCTCTGAAAAAATTAATGGCTGTGTTACTAACCCTTGTAACAATAAAATTTGGCAGACAGATAGCCTTAAAGCTAGCCAATGTATGTCGAATGCTAAATTTTAAAATTTATTGGAGAATTTTTCAAAATTAATGTTGAATTTTTTTAAGATTATTTTCTTATGTGCATTTTCTTTATAATAATACAAAAACAATCAATGGTAGTGCATTGATTGTTTTTGTAAAACCAGCAACTAATATACAAACATTTGTTAATAAAATATTTGTTTTGAATGTGATTTACAGAATTTTGAGAAAATTTCAAAGCATAATGGCAGTGTCTTTTTTTTTCTTCATCTGAGATCCAAATTTTGTTTGATTCTGAACTACTTTTGAATAATAAACGCAAGTTTTGTCCTTTTATCTGTATGAACATATATATATATGTTACCGTTAAAGTATATAATGTTGCCGTTAAAGTATATTTCATAGAATACCTAGTTATTCCAGGAAATAACTGATCGTGTCCGTTAAAGTGTGTAATATGTTATTAATTTGACACTTTAACTAGTTATTCTATGAAATAACTAGGTATTCTATAAATTAACTAATGAGAGATAGTTAAAGTGTAAAATAAACAATTTATCTAAAATGAAATAACTAGGTATTCTATAAATAAACTAATGAGAGACAATTGAAATGAAAAAGAAGCAATTTATCTAATTTATGCAGCGTATAAATGGTATTTATGAAAGCATACCATAAAATCATTTGTTACAACAAGGATTACTAAAATGACACTTGGAATTACAAAGAACATTATTTCTAAAACAAAAGCATTTTTTGTTGACACAGGGTTTTACACGAACATTTTTTAAATCTCTGACCAGTACCTAAACTTTGAGCTGTAGCAACCGACCGGAGAGATATTTCTACATCCGGCACTTCTTCAATCTTAATTTTTGTTCGCAGACACTGAACTGGGATCGGGAATATAATTGTTTTATGTGGCTGTTTCTTGTGCCCAATTGGAAAAATTATTCTTCGGTTATTTTTATGATGGTAGCTGAAATAGATTTGGCATCACCTTTTCCTCTGTCAACTTCAGGCACTGGGATACGCACAGAGGCTTCAGAATGAGATTTATCCGACATAAATTTCATCTTTTTCGATTGAATTTCTAAACATTTTTTAAACTTTTCTCTTTCTCTTTGAACATTAAGTTCATTAAAACACAATTTGCCGATTTTCTGCTCAACTTCATCTTCTGAAGCATAATCTTCCGAACATGATATATGGACAGGCTACATACATTTGAAGCAAAATATATCTTCACTGCATTCTCTTAAGATTATTTTACACTTTAATGGGCTGCAGATCGCTATTCTATGAAATAACTAGTTAAACCATGAAATACAAGAGAGTTTTACACTTTAACGGACACGATCAGTTATTTCATAGAATAACTAGGTATTCTATAAAATAACGGATTTCATACTTTAACGGTAACATATACATATACAGTTAAACCTGTGTAAGTTGACCACTTGTGGTGCAGCACTTTAGTGGTCAACTTAAGAGGGTGAAAGGCTAATTCCATTCCTGATAAAAGTAGTCAACTTACAAAGGTGCAACTTTACAGGTTTTACTGTACACACATATAATATACATACAGCTTGTTAAATCCCCCCCCCCCTCAAAAAAATGAAAAAAGATACTGGAGAACAGTTATTCTGACTAATTCATTAGAGTTTAACTAGAAAAATTTCCTCACATTTTATGTATTTTTCATAGAAGTTGCACACTATCTAATTAATTCTACATTTGACACAACTAATCCTGTTTTTAAATGACAGATACGTTTCTGAAGAATATCAATAAAAAAAAAAACCTTGCATCAATGGAAGACAAATGATTGGTTCGGGATGTTAAAAAATAGGTAAAAATAATTTTTGAAAAGCACATGAAACAACAACAAAATGAATACACAATAGGATGTAATCAAAATTAAAAAAAGAAAGTCTACAAAAGAGCTTTTGTACACATTTTAAAAATTTATTTAGTTTACACATAAATTATTTACCAAATTATTAACTATTATGGAGGATACAAATATTGTCTTGTTTTAGGAAGTCAAGGATCTCAAGTAATGGTTTGATTATCTTTTAAGTAATCAGTCTTCTTTTTTGCAATATTGTTTAAAAGAAATTCAAATAAAAAATTTGCCTCCCTGTGCTCGAGCACAGAATGGATAAGTACAGCCCTGGTTACATGCAATCTATTTTTGTTTGATACAGGATGAGTTTCAAACATAATACACATAAAAAATAGAAATCATCTACAATGTAAAAAGAGAATGAAATGATTATTTTGAATTATTGTTAATTTATGTAAAAAAGGTCTGCAAAAACGGAATGAGGGGCTTTACTTAAATTATTGGAATGAGGGGCGTTGCTTAAATTATTGCTGCTTTGCGCATGTTTAGGTGATAAGTGTTTATTTTTTCATTTTAATTTTTTTCAAATCTGTCTTCCTATATATATATATTATATCTAAATGCATTAAACACCATTCTTACAAGAATGAAATTTAGCATGTAAATAATTCTTATCCATTTATGAAGGTAATTTATCGATTTACCCGACAATTAATGCTCATTTCAATGCTCATTTAAATCAACATTTATGAAGCAACATAAATCAATAAAATAAAATTAAAATTAATAAATAGTTTATTTATTCATTTATTTTTTTAATTTCAGAGTTGCCAGCATGCAAGATGCTGCAGACAAGGAAGGCAAGCCATCAATTTTGCATGAGACCATCCATAATTTAGTTAGATCAAAGTCAAATGGTGCTCTTTGGCTTATAGACAATGAAAGTGGATTGTTGGACAGTTACTCATTGCTTTATGGACCAGCAGGTCAAGATGGACGATTTCGAACTTTCCATAAGCAAATGCTCAACACTATTTGTCTGTTTAGGCGAGCAACTGTTGAAAGGATAAAGTGGCTGCACCACAGTCATAAAGCAGGTGCAATATTAATGGATATAATTGAACAATTCGAGCCACTTTTCACACCTGTTGAGAAGATGACAGAAGTTTCTAAAAGATTGCAGGAGAGGATTGGTGAAGTAAATGGCCATATTGAAAGATGTTTAACAAAATATTCTGAGCTCTTTTGATTAAAATACATAGATAGCAGATACATTTATTTCACTTGCACAATTTTATATATCTAAACATTTTTTTAAACTAAAGCAACTTGGCTTTGTTAGTTTTCCAAATACTAATTTATGAAAAACTTAAAAATTACTTGATTATTAATTTATTTTGTTCCAATTTTAAATTCCCTCAGTGAGCATCAAATATACCGGTATGTTAGGGCATTAACCCCTAACCCTCTCGTTCCCGTGAACATGACGGGCTGAGGTTTCGCCTTCTATTTCTCGCTCCCATGACATGTTCAGACTGTAGTGTTTAAAATTTCAAAATAAAAACAAATCAAAAATTAAAAATGAATTTATATATATTGTTTATACAGATATTTTTATATAATTTTCAGCGATAAAAAAAATAAGCACTTTTATGACCGTTTTCTTGAAAATTATGTGACCGTTAAGGGATTAAACTCTTAAATGTTTTTCAAGACTGAAAGCATCCAAAGTTTATTTTGAATTAGTTAATACTTATGACAACGGAAATATTTCTGCGAAAAGGACACGCTCTTTAGGAGAGTATTACTCTTTAGGAGAGTAGAAAAAATGAGAGAACGATGAATAAACAATTTAAAAACTCATTACTCAAAAAATTAACATTGAAATTTTTTAAAAGAAAAATGAATGTGCAAGTAAATATCATAAACACATAAATATTCATTAATCACAATTCATAATGTATATATTCATCAACCATATTTTCATACATGTACAGATGTAAATATGTATTTAAACATTTTTCTACAGAAGACATATCATACAATCAAGGAATTAAAAGAAAAAAAAATCACCAATTTAACTAGTTTATAAGAAGCATTAAATCCATTGAGAACGGCCACTGAAAACAAGTACTGTTACTTTCATAAATTAAGACAAATGTCTAAGTAGAAAGCATTAACCTTTGTGCCAACAGCAAAGGTGAGAGAACAATGCTAGATGCACAAAAATTCAAATATATTTCAAACATATCTTAAGTCTTCCATTTTGTCAACCGTGACTGCTGTTTTCATCTCAAAGTTCACAACTTTTCCAGGTTGAAAGAGGATGACTTATAAACCCAAAGAACAATGTATTTATAACATATACGATCTACAATATATTAAGCAATTTTGTGCATTATAACATTGTTTTCTCACTTTTGCCAAATGCCCAAGCCAATAAATTATAAAATGTAGCACACATACATATGCATGGATGATTCCAATATGGTAGGTCAACCTGATGGTGTGCTTTTGAGTTACAGGAATTTATAACACTTGGATTATTTAAAAGAAATGAGGTTATGACATAAAATAGCAAACATATAGGTCTACATAATTTGAATAGTAATTCAATGTTTACAGTTATTGTTATAAAATAAGAATTTTTAAAATTTTCTAATTGTGAAAAAATTCGAAGAAAAATGTTTAAAAATTAATTACCTTGAAAGATGTTGTACATATATTGTGATATATAAATAAATAATTTTTTCAAAGCATCCTTTCTGTGATTTTTCATATGGATTCTTTTTATTAGAAAATAATAAATTTTTCTTTCACTTCAGATTTTTAAAAAGTATTCAGCAACTTCTGACTCAAAGACTAATCATAATAAATAATAGTAATATGAAATAGTGTATTTATACTTTCAATTATGCTATCTTAAGTTCATATTTTTTACAGTCTATGTTCTTACTTATAAAACATTTGAAATTATGAAATTGTTCGATACTATTACAATTATACATTTTAACACCACACAAGGCTGAATGCAGTGCTAGAAATAAATGAATTTTTAATTATAACATTCTTACTCCATTGAAAAATGTTCAGTAAGTTAACGATAGTACAATTCTAGAACACATTAACAGGGGCGTAGCGTAAGGGGACGCTTGTACGCCGAGCGTCCCCTGAAAATCGGGAGTACTCATCTTTAAGTAAGAAAGTATATTAAAACTAACTTCCTTCAGATAATTTAAATATTTTTCCTAGCAAAATAGCAATGGAAATATCACATTTGCGTTCTTTTTCCCATAAAAGCCAACGCATTCACTCCAAAGCCTCGAACACTTAGGAGAAAATAACTTTTAACTTCAACGGGAGGTGGACGCTGATCTCATTCAGCGTATTAAGAAGTAGGGGAAGAGAGTGGAAGAGAGAAGGGACTGCGCATGCTCCTTTAGGGAAAGCTGTTCGTCTCCTGTGCTCTGGCTGACGCTGGGGTACGAACCCTCAAAGCTGGGACTCTTTTTACCAAATTCTGACCTCTCGAAAAAGAAAGAAGGGTAGAATCCCGAGAGTTTCAAATAAAAAAGGTGTCAAATAGTTTTGTCTTGTGTTCGCTGTTATAATTACTTTGGAAAAAAGAAAGAATTCCATGAGAAATGACGGCCTAAGTAATTTTAGCTCAATAGTCATTGAAAAGGATTAACCGAGGGAACTTTCCAGTGACCCTGTATTTATTGAAAGACGCGTCACTTGTCTTCGCTGAAAAGAAAAGCGACAAATAGAATTAATGTATAAAGTTGTTTAAAAAGCTTACTCTTCATTTTTTAAATGCAATATCATGAGAATAATATAAAATAAAGGGTAAGCATACTTTTCTTTATGCATTTTTTTATTCTGATATTTTTTCTGCTTTATGAACATTCGATTTTGACAAGCTATGCAACAACTATTGACAAGCAATGTGTAATGTGTTGATCCCTTCCTATTCGCTGTAATTGGTTTCGACTATATATTGCAATGTTCAGAAAAAAAGATTACGGTAATTTCGACTAGATTACTTCAGCGTCCCTTAGTACAAAACATACGCTATGCCACTGCACATTAATATTAAAAAGTAAAATATATCAAGAAAGGAAATAGAATGCACAGTAGAGCACCATTTATACAAACTGGTGGAATTGAGACAGATTTCGTTAAGAAAAAATCCAGGCAAAAAAATGGCCATGGCAATATTTATGAGACTGAGCAGAGTAGGAATTTTAATTCATGTAAACTGGAAAAAATTCCATTAGAAAAAAAATATTTATATACAGTAGAATCCCGATTATCCACTAGTCCATGGAGAGAGATTTTTTTCCCGATTTTTCAGCCTCAAGTAAGTAAACATCATGACTCAAAAAATTTGCTGAAGAAGGCTGTTTTGTTAATTGATAACGTGCCTTCACACATAGCTACGAGTGTACTTAAGGCTGCTGAAGGTCAAATCTTCACTAAATTTTTGCCTCCAAATATTACCGCTCTCATACAAACTATGGTCCAGCGAGTCATTGCAATTGTGTTTAGAGAACACACAGGACAAAGTTGTTACTGTCAAAAACTGAGGGAGGTTCCAATTTCAAGGAATTTTGGCGAAATTATACAATTTTGGGTTACAATTGTGATATTGTGTCTGCATGGGATAACATCAAACCTTCAACCTTGGTGAAAGCATTTTAAAAAAATTGTCCGAGTATCGAGAAAAATGCCAAGAGGGGGGTTCCTGAGCAGACGACACACAAAACTGCTTATTCTCTGCAGCACATTTGGTGTATTGCTTCAACATGTAGAGGAACAAGACGACAATGCACGACTAGCAGAGAAGCTCATATTAGGGAAAGTACAATACTGAATTAACAAAAAGTGCTTCCAAAGCAAAAAGCAAAAACAAGCGACTGATTTTCAAAAAAAAAAAAAAAAGACTGTAACTGAACATTTTATGTATGCACTAATACATATATGTATTAATTTTTTGTCTTTATCATTCGTTGTTTCATTGATTTAAAAGTAGAACAAAGATTTCGGTTTATTTTATGAGTTTTTTTCTGGTTATCCCTGATTTTTGTTATCTGTGTTCCCTTGCCACCCAGTTCCGAGTATAAACAGGGCTCTCTCTCTCTCTCTCTTTATATATATATATTTAATGATACAAATATATAGCATAGCAAGGTGAGAAGGAGGCTCATGATTAAAAAAGGTCCCTCTCAAAGCAAAATCAACATATTTAAAAAGCAATGAAAAAACAACTTCATTTTTAGCACTGAATAATGATGATTTAAAATTCTACAATTGATAGAAATTTCATGAAACAAGAAATTGTCATCTTTAATTATCACAGTAGTAAAATATTTTTTTCTCCTTCCATAATTCATTGAGAAAAACAATAGCAACTAGAATATTGTATCCTATGTTCAAAAAATTGCTTCTTAAAAAATAGACACCATATACAAACAAAAACAAATATAATGTAGAGGAACTATGGGAAAATAAGTAAATAGAGCAGCAGCATTAATTATACAACATTTTTTTTAAGTTCATTAACTTCGAGGAGAAAAGAGGTGAATTTACTTGAAAATTGTACAAGTTCTTCATCTGGTATGGGTCTTCCGTTAAATTATATGCTTCAACAAAATTCTGAAATGGAAGAAAGATTATAAATAATGCATAAGGAAATAACTACGTAAGTAAGCAGTGGAGTGTGCAATTGAAATTTGCTACACATACTTTCCTCCAATTCTGATTGAGAATGACATTTTAAGTAAAGAAAAACTAACAGTGCATTATTTTGTATGGGTAGAGTATAAAATTTAGCCAGACATCTGAACCTTCATAGTTTTAATTCAGTATGTTTTTATATAATAAGCAATTTACTGCCAATTTAAAAAATATAATTTTAAAGTGTGTTCCTTTCAGGATTTTTTTCCTTTTATTTTTATTTCACAGAATTTCAAATAAATTACAAAGCTCAGCATTACGGTATTATTGTCCCTCAAAAGTTCATTCATGACTCCAGTGTTTTCCAAAGTGGTCCATATAGACCCCAAGGGTTTTATTGTGATCTACAAGGGGTCCACATCTACAAAACATTGGATTGGGGATCCCCCTATGGAGACTGGCTTCCATTTAAATAAGTTATCACCAAATTTTAGCCACATTGCTTCAAACAAATTTTGCCACTATCACTTACTTATTTACACAATAAGCATATAAATTTACCAATTATACATTCGTAAAATATGTTTTGTAAATTGTGCTAGCAGCAAAAGAAGAAAATAACAAAATCAGTTTTGTATCCACTTTGTATCGGGAAAGATACCAGTTTTGTATCAGGTCGATGGCAATTTGTATCAGAATTATCAGCATTGTATCAGGTCAATTCCCAATTTTAACAGTAATGCTGCTTGAAGAAAATATTTTGTAAGAAGGAAATATTTTTTGGCGCAAATCAAAATGTTTTACAGACTGCTACTACTGATTTAACTATTAAAAAAAAAAAAATATTTGCGTCATAGACGACTCTATCAAATAAAGTAACTTTTACATAACAAATTACTGTGATTCAAAACTCAAAAGGAAAAGGCATTTATAACTACATGAACAAGAAGCAACATTTTGTTTCTCGTCATTGCATAAATAAATGTGTTATGATGTAAAAAGATTTTTCTTTTGTGAAAAACACGAATTTCTTTGAAAGCATTTTATTTTGAACAACAACAGTAAAGTTGTTGAAGAAACAAAGTAGGTTTGTTTGCACTAGATGCATTTCTCTTCATTTTCATGTATTATTGTATGATTTATTATTATTATTTCATGGGAAGGAAAGTTTTCTTGAAAAGAAAAGTCTACCGCGGATAAGGAGGGAAGGGTATAGTACTACAACTTAAGAGAGTTCATCTGTTTCCCAATGGAAATTTTTCAAAACTGAAGTTCTAGATATACAGTGTTTAGCTCAACAGTAATTTTGAGAGGGGAGGTTATGATTAGAGTTGTCAACTTCACAAAGACCAGGAGCTATTCACAACATAAAATACTAGTTTTCAAGGCTTTCTGCAGAATGCAGGAAAGCGCCAAATGCTCAAAATAGGAATTTTATCATTTAAAACGCTAATGACGGCTTTTTTTTTTTTTTTTTTTGGGGGAGTTGCAAAATTTTCTAACTATAAGTTTTAAGCCACAATGTATTTTGGTTAACAAGGTAAACAATATGTAATACATATCCAATTATTTTTTTCTTTCAATGCAAGTTAGGTCTGACACAAAACATTTCTGATATGCGTAAAAACAGTTACTTATATAAATTACTGCATTATCATCATTATACCAATTTAAATATCAATCAAGAAATAATGTTATTTACTTTATAACATAGTGCATTTTTGATCCCAGCAAAACCAAAGGCAGGAAAAAAAACAATAATGATGATAATTTATAATATACATATACATTATAATAAGATATAGTCAAAAACAGTATAGTTTCAAAAAAAAAAAAAAAAACAATACTGGTAAAAATTTAAGTGCTAATACTGCATATATAGTAACACCAGACTTAGCTTTTTTTTTTTTTTTTCAAATGCAGGTTTTAATTTCTGCTCATGGATTGTTGAAGTAATTTTCAACTGAATTAATATCTTTAGATTTCAGAGAAACTTTTAACTGCAGATTTCCTCCCTCTAAATAAAAGACCTTAATTTGATAATATTTCAAATCTCATAAAAATTTCTTAAAATTATTCCTCTGCTTACTTTCTATTTTTTCAGAAGTAACATGTATTTACTGTATAAATTTTAACAAACATTAAAATCAAGTTGAAGTACAAAAATACTGTTTTAACTTCATAAAAATTATTTTATTTTAAAAACAAATGGAAAATTAATGAATTAAGTGCACATTTGTCTAAAAGGTATATTTTTTCCCTCAAACAAATTAGCAACTATAAACAATTAAATGACAAAAATCAATCTATAAAAAATATTAAAATAAAAAATAAAATAAGCCATTTGAAGTTAGCTTATGTTAAATTAACTACCAACTTACAAAATAATTGAAACGTTTGTAAGAGGCAAAAGGACTGAAATCTCAAACATGGCACCTGCAGTTTGCAGCAAAACGCATTCAGCAAAGCACATGTTGGGTTTAGCATTTTCAAAAAAATAGGTCTTTACTGACATTTTGCAACATTATAGAAAATGTAATTAAAGCACGAGCAAATGAACATGTGTACTGATAGAAAGGAGCTTAAAAACTAAATGACATTTGAGTGGTGGTCATAATGCTTCATCAATCTATAACCCTAAAAATGCATATAAAAGCAATATTTATTTATTTTCTATAATGTCTATTTATTTTCTATATCTATTAATGTTGTTTTCTGTGCAAAAAGTGTAATCAATTGCCCCACTTGTTACCTTTTAAACATATTAGTATGCTAAAATCGCAATTTTGGAGCAAAAATCACGATTTTAAGCATTTTTGTATCATATGCATCAGGAATTGAAAATTGGAGGAGATTTTTCACCCCTGAAATAGGAATCTATTCTCTTTATGCTTTGCTTACAAATAATAAAATTTTGTACTTTTAATATTAGTAGAAAAGACATCGCCGGGGGGGGGGGGGGGGGGACCTCGCCCTTAAATAGTGATACATAAAAGTAAAATTTTACGTATTAGAAAAATCATTCTTAATATTTTGCGTCAAATAACATTTCATAACTTTCACCTGTCATTTCAGAACATTTCTCCCTATCTCCCTTCTGTTTTAGGATTTCCTGGAAAAAATCTTTACATGCAGTTTTCCTCTGTCTTGGAACATATAAATGTTGTACTAATTGACTATTTTTAGAATGATCCCGTAGGAAGGGGGAAGAGAACAGAAAGGAATGACAAGGGGTCCAAGGGATAGAAAAGTTTGGGAGCCTATGAAGACTCCAAAAAATAACACTAGAAGTAATATATAACATATTTTAAAGCAATTTTCATGAGCTTTAACTTAATACAGAATACCAATATAGTTTTAAATGAAACCATTTTTATACTTCATGTAATATTTTGACATTTAAATTTTTCAAAAATATCCTATTTTTTAAAAATATGCACCAATCTTTCACTCATTGACACAAGTATGCCAAGCTTCAATATGAAGAAAAAACCCTCAGGTTTTGGCAAAACTAATTTTTTAATGAGAATAGTGTGCTTTTCAACATTTCTCGGAAAGAATGCTTACACTGATTGAGTGTTTTATTGAATGATATTATTTTCAGTAATGTAAAGATAATTATGAATATTTGACATAAATCAAGGTTTTGAGGAGAGAATTTGGAGCATGTTGAGCCTATTTATCAAACTATTTACACGTATTTATTTATTTAGCACATTAGTGATGGGCTAAGGAAATCTCTGGGTTTAACTGTCCAGTGCTGGGTGATGGGAAACAGAGATTTCCAGTTTTACGTAGGAATTGGCTTTGCAACTTATTCTTTATAATTCGAAAGCTATTTAATTTAATCTCTGTGGCCTGTCACCTAGAGGTGGAAATTTAAAGATGGAGATTTCCATAGCCCCTTACTGATGTATTAAGTTAGAGAAAGAGAAAAAAAAAGAATACAGAAATAAATATACACAGTTTCAAGTACAAGACTGAAATGACACAAAAACAAAAACACGTTAAACAGACTCAGAATTAAAAGAATCTAATAACCTAATTTTAAAATCAATAAAATACACACTAAAAATGACCAAGTCATTTTTAATATCCTCTTTCATTAATTTAAGGCAATATTTGTGTTTAAAGGTTAACTTTTAAAATGAATTGTAATGTATAATATAAATTTTAACAATTATTTTATCAATAATGAGCTAAAAAAGCAAAGGGAAAAAAATCACAAGTTCAGTTGTACTATATTTTGAACTACAGTAAAACCCCGTTAAAACGCGGGTGTCGAGGGACATGTTTGGCACCTGCGTTATAACATAACCGCGGTATAGTTTCACTATACTGCGGAACCACATTACCCAAACAATACTCACTTTTGTTGTATCATTTTTAACTTTATCAATTACTCGTACCCTTTCTTCTACAGCATAATTTTTTCTTTTCTTCTTTATAGTCATTTTATTAACTGTAATTGCTGTGCAAGAAGCACACATCTCAATTGCGCAATCAGTCTATCGAGCGATAGGTTATAAACCAAAAGGTTCACATCAGGCCTATTACAATAGGGCTTTACCTGTTAGTGTGTGTGATAAGGGAATTGGAGCTCTTTGGATAGAATATTTGTGTGCTCGGGCTGGCTTTATTTACAATGGTAAATAAAGAATCACCTTTAAATGGCAATGATAAATGGTTGGTTTAAACGTCGGGGGACATGATAGTCACCGCGGTACATCCGATTCCGCGGTATAACAGGGTTTTACTGTATAAATGTAAAAAATATATATATACTACTCACTTCATTATCTCTAAAATAGCATATGACAAAATTGTTTTCAGGAGATAACTCCCTCAGGCATACATAAGTGTTATTCCATGAATCTTCACAGATGCAATCAACTTCACATGTCTATAAGGAGACCTATTTGTCAGACAATCTGGAAAACTTAGATTTAAATAAAAGTATACTCATAAATATAGATATATTACATCCACTTCTTGAGGTTTATATTGAGGGCATCCAGGAATAGGCCTAGTGCTGTATTCTCCCTGATGTTCAATTACAAACTGTGTTCTGGTATTCTTATCAGAAGCTTCAGAACCAAGTAACAGTGGCACAAATGATTCACCATCAAAGTTTTCAGTGGATGTTACATTTGCAAGGTCCAAAATTGTAGGAGCTATATCAATATTTAAAATTGGTTGCTGTATAAAAGACACAAAAAAGAATTATCAACATGCATCAAGCAATCTCCCCTTTTCTTTCTTTTTTTTTTTTCATTAATTTTAATCATGGGTGTTGTCTACACCAAGATTATGCTCTGTTTTGGAGCATTTGTGGTTTTTACATACTATCTATTCAAGTGATAACTCATATTGAAATAGGTCAATGACACTATGTATGCATATATAAACAATGTATATATATCTTAGCATCTATTTCCCAACCATTCTGCCTGAAAAATATGTTTTTATTTTAAGATGCAATAAATCTGTTTATCCAACAATAAATTTATCAGTAGTGTAATAGTAATCAATAAAAATCAATACACCTATTTAATTATTATCTTTGAAAAAATATTTTTTTATAATAATGCATGAAATAAATTATTTAAATATAAAAGCATATCAAAATTTAAAGTTCTTTTAAGGGCTTCTAATTGGGAAAACAGAATTTAAGGACTTTTAAGCACTTTTTAAGGACTGTGGGAACCCTGATCAAAAATCAAAATTTGAGTTGTAATCATTTGCAAATTTTGTGCTTATTAAAAATATTTTTACCATTTATATTTTCAGCACAAAAATGCTGCTTCGCTTTATTACTAATAGTTTTGAATTTTAATTTTATATTCAATTTTTAAAACATGATAAAAATATTTTTGAGACAACATTTTGATTAAAAAAATACTCCAAGACAAGTTCATGGGTGAAAAAAAGATACAAAATACATATAAAATGAGAAGTTTGCCCCATCTGAACATTTAAGAATGTACTTCAAGAGTCTTATTGACATAATAAGACACTTGAAGTACACTCTTAAATGTTCACACTATGAATTTTCTTAACATTAAATAAATATTTAAAATGCCTGAAATTTTAATTTAATAAACATTAACACTTTCATCTCTGGGACAAGATATCTCATCTTTGAAGATCATATTTCTGTTAGAAACAAGGTAATTTTACATTTACAAAATATTTTTCAGTGTTGTTGCAGTGTCCAGTGACGCTTTATTTAATTTTCAGAACATCCCAGTTCAAATTAACCTGTTTTCATAAAATTTCAACGAGAACGAAAAAAGGCGTGCCCACAATGATTATGTTTAAAAAAAGAAAACGGTCATACAGTCAGGCAAGGACGAAGGATTGATTTCTGGAATGGGCATGTGGGAGTAACAAGTGGTTATTCCTCCTAAAACATCTTGTAATATACTTCTCATAACAGTTTTTATGTTTTTTATTATTCTTTAAAACCAAATTATTCAATTGAAAATACTTTTTAAAAAAGTAGAATTATTTAATGGAATAGTTAAAATTTTCTTTTATTCTTTTGGGAGGGGAATGTGCCCGCTGGTAATGACATAAGATCCATCACCGAGTACAGTAAAACACCTTTCATACATCTCTCGTGTCATTTACACTTATACATTGTTTCATCACACTCCTAATTCCCTCTAACATAATAATCGATAATGTGCTTTGTTTACAGTACACTCAGCTTATGTTATAGGTCATTTGCTTTCTCTAATATACCTAAATTTTTTACATTGGTAATTTTTTCTGTTCCTCTGTCCCTCTTCTAAATGAGCAAAGCATTTCACAGAAAACAGAGGTTGGTTGGTCAGGTAGGGTAGCGACAAAGGAAGGAACATTTCACAATACTTGATGGTTTTGGTTTGACTGATAAGCACTTCATTCTCCAATTTTTGACACTGAGGAACCCCCTCTCCCCCCTCCCGCTCCACATTTTTGAAATCGAAAATTTTTATGCTATGTTGTTCTGTTTCTTAAAAACTTATAAAAATGGAAACATGAAGTACTCTCATTTAAGTTTTGAAAGAAAACAGGATTAACAACATTAGATTTAGTAAAATAGTTGAATGTTTTAATGCCCACTCTGAAAATCATTGCCTATGACAATAAAAATTGTGGCAATTGCAGAGATATAAAAAGTATAAAATCAAAACTCAACAATTTGTTATCAAGATATGAAATAATAAAGGTATGAATTTGCTCTTTTATAATTAGTGTCCCACAGCGCGATTCTCGAACACCCTCGAATAGAGATCTCCTGTCGTTTTCAACCGGTTTGGCGGTGAAATCGACAGAGGATTGAGGAGAGAGGGATTCTCGTACCGCGACATCGATTTGAGTTCGATGTTTAGAGTCGGATTCAGCTCGACTGCTCCGTAGGTGCCGAGAACGCGCTCGATGTGCTTTGTTCGATTCTTTTGAGCAGGTTTCTGTTGAATTTGGAGCTGTTTGGAGCTTATGTGCATTCGTATTTGTATCTACTGAGAACTTGTTAATATACTGCAAGCAATGAAATCACTTTTTTTAAAATCTTCAACTCTAAATAAATTACATAACTTGGAATAAAAAGTAATTTGTACTTAAACACCTTGAAGTATTAGTGGGAAAAAATAAAAAAAAAGGTTTTTGTGGAAAAATTGACGCTTATGGACATTTTAACGCAGTAATTTATGCATGAAATTTAGAAGAATGATTTGAAAGATATTTTGAATGTTTTTTATGTGCAACGGAAGTGCATGTAAACAATAAGGTTTGATGTATTTCACAAAGGGGAACAAATAAATATAATGCATTTCCAATTTTTAAAAATAATTGCATTGTTTAGCATAGTTAAAAAATAATTACCAGCCTTTTATTGCTACTTTTTCTTTTTCCTTGCTGAAGAAGACTGAAGTGAGTGCGGCATATAATAATTAAATTATTCTTTTTTATCATCATGCTTTGTGCATCGACCGATATAGGGGTATTAGAAAAAAAGATTGAATCCCCCCCCCATAGAATACAATTATGTAAAATAAATACTCATTAATTACTTTTAAAATAGATTCATTTAAAAAATGAGCTATTTAATGACTACTCTACTGCTAAAAAAATAAAAATAATGCAAATGTTATTTACTACAGTAATAAGTGTGCAATCTATGGTGTAGTAACATCACTGAGGACTATAGCATATGATGCTATTCAGCCTTTATATTCATAAATCCTTACACTTGCTTCAAATAAGTGGGGGAATATGGGGGAGTTAAGATAAATTATTTTTCAAAATGAACAAATTGGAAATCCATTTTGAAAACAACAGTACATAAAGAAAGAACTATGAATTTTATAATAGAACTTGCATTGAAATATAATTTTTTCCCTTTATTAGCAGTAAATTTGTAAGCTAAAGTAACAGTGAAAAATTATCGTCTTTGCACCAAGTATGGGACAAAGTGAAATATAAAAATATTTTCCTAATGAAATAGTTTTCTATGGGATAATTGACCCTTTTCATTCGCGTTGCCCTATGGTTGTCCAAATAACCTGTAATGATTCATAATTACGAGAGTTATGAATACTTTGTATTGAACATGAATAATTATTCGAATGAATGATCGATAAAATGAGTTTATGAGCAAAGAAATTGATGAATGTAAGAAAATAAATGATTAATTAAATGAACGAATGAAAAATCTACTTAACAAATGAACAAATAAATGAATTAAAAATTGAATGAATGTATAAATGAAGGACACATTTGATTATATGATGACTAGTGTAGGGACAAAGTGAAATAAAATGCTACCTCACTTTGCCCCATATGCACATGACAAATGGTACTAAACATTTGAAACCAAAATAAGCCAAACATAAAATAAATTAATACTGGACATTAGAAAGTCTTAATTAATAGTACAGTAAATAATACAACAGTAATTTTATCATTATACGAGTATAATAGAAAAAAATATTTTTGACTCAACACGAAATGTTACAACTCGAACATTAAATTTTGAAAATGGCTTTGTATTAACGAATAGCTTGAAGCTAGAAAAACCCTTTTTTTGACTGGAATCAACTAATATTACATAACACAGTTAAAAGTTATTAAAGGTGGACCTGCAAAGAGGGTAAATATTTTTCCATTTCACTCTGCCCCCTGTTCCACTACAGCACATTAGTCTCAGAATGCTACAAGAATTGCAAAAAAAAAAAAAAAAAAAAAAGGGAATAATCTTACAAGGGGATTTGCTTTTCTTATTAGAATCTTTCACTACGCTAGGGTTTTCAAATGCCCGTCATTTGGGCAATCCGGGGGGGGGGGGGGGGGTTATTGCTAATTCCCTAACTTTGAAAAATACAATGTATTTATACACATGGTTAAGCAATTTGCTTTTTTTTTTACCGATAATATGCAACCCTTTGCCCTCCCCCCTGGAAAATTTTGAAATGACACTCCTGAGTTTTCATGTTGATCAATATTGGATTTCGTAATTTAAAACAACGTTACTTATTATGTATTGTGATGTGAAGAGAAGCTGAAACTTGTACGTTTTTAGCAGCATTCAGATTACTAACCGAGTCAAATTACATCTGGATTAAAGAGAAATGAAGATTTTCAATTATAAAAAACATCACTCGAAATTAAATTTCAGAACGGCCTTCCGCCTGGTGGCAAAATACCGGAACGCCGTACCGGCCTCAGTACACACTTGCTAATTACGAAAAAAAAGTGAAATACACAAATTTTAGTCTTATTAGTCTTTAAACAAATATTTTAATAATAATAATAGATAGTAAAAAAAGATTAAATGATAAAAATAAATTCCAAATTAAAATAATTTAATAAAATCAAAAACATATATAGCGAAACAATAGTAATAAATCTGACGCCTGCCTTATTGTAGCGAAAGTGAGTGCGAGAAGGAGAAACACGTGTAATTCTTAAAGCAATGGCGGATTCAGCCGCAGTTGTCACTGAAACGCATTCTGATTTGTCAAAGACTCGTCACTTCCGCTGGAGGAGTACGAGGTCGAACGACGCCGGACGAGAATAGTGGCTGCCGACTTGTGTCAATTTGCGCTGCGAGATAGCGAACTTTTTCTCCTCGATTTCGCTGCTCGATATCGTTTGGTAGCGAGGGACGAAAATCGCGCTGCTAATTTAAAGTTCATTGCAACTAATTTTACTGTTGGTTTTATTAGAGATACAATGCAATAATGTACTAGTTCTATCTTTAAAAACTTACAGATAATTACTTTTTCATGAATTCGTATTAGTAGTATTAAATTGGTAATAAATCAGAACTAGTTATTGAAATTTCAATTATACATCTTTTCATCTAAACCTCCCTTGAAAGGTGGGGAAAATGTGCTTTACTATACTTTTTCTGGTAAAAGACAGTTTAAGTTGGTTAATAACTAAGTTACTACAATTAACTCATCAATTTTTCACATAAAAGATATTCAAATAGTACTTAATCCTCAAACCAATTAAGATAAAAGACTCTTTTAATTGGTTTATAATAAAGTTACCACAAATAAAGGCAAAAGAATCATCATCAATTGGATTAAATAAAAAGTTTAAAATTTATGAAATAAAATTTACAAACCTTAATTTTTGTTTTAGGCTTAATGCCAGGACCACGAATGAGTAAAGGAACACGGACATCAAACTCATACGGTTGCCGTTTGTCCCATGGCAGGGAAAACTGTCCTAATAAAAATGCTTATTAGCATATTGATACATAGAAAATAATTTGAAGACAACAATTTTTATAATTATGAGGTAAATTTGATCACTCTATCAAGCTAACTTACCAGCAGTATACAAAGCAGTTTAAGGAATAATATAATAAACAATAATTCTTAAACAATGAATTTTGTTGTATAGCTTTAAATACCTTTCTTTATAAGAATGAATCATAAGTTTTGAATAGAGTCGAAATACATGTTTCTAGAGCACTGAAGACCCACTGGTTCCTTATATTCTACACATTTATAAGCCGTTTCTCTCTTTTAACTGGACGGGAATATACTACATGTTTTTCTTTTTTTCTAATTTTTTGGCCTTTCTTCCAAAGAAAATAATAAATAAAAAAGAGCACTTTGTTCATTTTCATTCTTGGCAAGAATTCTTTTTATTGTAAATTTTTGTTTCCATGGTAAATAAGACGAAGTTATTTTGCCCTTCAGCCTTTATCAGTTGATGACCCAACGACTGCATAAAATGCTTTCGTTATCTGTATATAGAATAATAGAAAGCATTTACAGTCTTATATCTAGAATGACACTTTCTAACCTTAAAATCAATTTTTCAGAAACAAGAACAGTCTTCCTCTACTTTATTAACAGAAGTTTTAGATCATTTTCTTCAATAATTAATACAAATCTAATGACTAAATCAAACAGCCTTTTAATTTTGTGACCTAAACCTGCAGAACAATTTTATACATGAAGTTTTATGCAAAATACTTTTCTATTTTAATTTACTCAAACATTTTCTTTAAAATTAGTATAAATCACAAATACTAATTTTTCTTAACAGCTAAAAGTTTAGGAAGAAAATTATGAAAATAAAAACACACATTACCTAAGTGAAAACCATTATCAGACATAAGGAAGACATAAGTATTGCTGAGCAATTTTTTCTTCTTCAAGACATGGAAAATTTGTTCAATGCCATTATCTACAGATAGTAGAGTTCTCCACCTAAAATTTATAACAAAATATTGAAATATCTAAGGGTTTTTTTCTTTCTGGAACGCAAAAAATCAACTGTAGCATTTTAAATGTCCTCCATAAATATCTTATAGAGTTATATTAAAGGTGTATGATTTGAAATACTTCAAAAGAGTATGAATATGTACACAGTATAAGCATCAAAAATCATAAAACAATTTATTCAATTTGAATGAATGAATTTATAAAACCAATATTTGCTTTAAAATAAAATTGAAAATTTACTTATATTAATCCTTCCTCAGCAAAGATTCTACTTTACAAATTCTTTGAAAAAAACTTTTTTTTTTTTTGTCTGCAATTGTATTGTAAGACACATCTGAATACCTCTTGGCTGCAATTACAATATCAACTCAACATAGAGATTGGTTTGTGGAAAGGACAAATTTTTGCCTGTGAATATTTTTAAAGTGTTGTGAACTGTTAAATAATTCTGATTTCTCCTACAGAAAACATTAGATCTTAATTTGGGAGGCGATAGGGGAAATCTGGAGGGGGAGGCTAGCATTATGCTGCAAGTTTTTTGGCAATGTGAGAAAAATAACACAGCAAAACAGTTTGCTGATTTACTGATGATTAGCAATTAATGGAATCATATTAATGAAAGAGTACTGGGAAATGAAAGGAATTCCCTGACTTGTCCAGAAAATGCCAGAGATTTTAAGTTTTCCTTCACCTTTTTTGGTCATTTAAAATTTTCCTGACAATTCCAAGTTTTCCCTGCTTTTCCATGACAGGGTGCCATGAACTTGAAAAGCAGCATGTTCACACAAAAGTGCTCACAGGTGGTATAGTCGAGAAGGGACACAGAGGGATGGCATCCCCCAATTTTCTCAAGTGCATGACAGGGTGTCATCCACTTGAAAAGAAGGCCTAGGCTTACTTATTTAAAAAAGACTCTTTTATATTAATACTCCACTAATCTGGCTGTTATATAAAGATGGTTCAAATTGGAAAACTTGGTTTAATGTGATAAAGAGATGTGGTATTAAAACCAAACTGTTTCAATACTTTAAGCCATTCAAAACTGACTTTATTTATGACAACAGAACGGTAGCTTAAGCAGACTTATAAACAAAAATTTACCAGAACAAAAAAAAAAAAAGACTTTTTCAACTTTTCAATAATAGACACAATGATATTAGACAGAAAAAAAGATTTGAGTTTTCTGCAAGATGCAAGCAGAGCCCAATTTCAAATCAGCAGAGTAAGCCTTGTAAGAAAATTTTACTTTTTATACTTTTTTTACTATTCTTAAAAATAAAATATGAGTGAATTTTTAGTTTTTCTTGTGATCTCCTTTTGTTTTAACTAAACAATATTCATTTTCAATCATCTCATGAAAATGAAATTTAAGGTGAATGATGGCCGATGGAAAAAAAGGCGCTTTAAACCATTAAAACGTATAGAATGCTTGTCAAATATGTCATTTAAATCATTTACTATTTATTTTTATGTTTATGAAAGCATAAATGCATTATTCAAGCACCGTAAAATTGTTTGGGGGAAGTTTACATAATAATTAAAACTGAAAGAATCACTCGCGATTCTAGTAAAGTAATTATACTATTTGGAGGTTAAAAAATTAAAAAATGCTGTATCAGAGGATTTTCAATTCTTTTTTCTTATCTTTGCAAAAAAAAAAAAAAATACTCAACAACTATTGGATTGGCTCGGGTCTAATTCCCTTTCATTCAACATTTTCACTTTATAACATCTGCACTGCAAATGCCAAGTGCAGCTGCCTTTATTTTCTTATTCTTTTCATGGAGAGGAATGCAGATGTTATGACACAGACTAACAAATAATGTGGGTTTGTATTTTTAACGAAACTGTCAACCCCCTCCTCTCAGCTTTTTTTCATCATCCCCCCCCCCCTTTTAAAAAGAGAAGTGGGAAGGATTACATGTTTGTTTTCGTTTAAAAAGTTATTTTAAGCTGTTTTTCTGAAATAAAAATAAAATTTTTAACAAATTCGCTCGCAGTATTACCCCTTGTATAGTATATCCCTTGTTCATAACCAAAAAATACTGAATATTGCTTCAAAAACATAGACGTGAGATTTTTTGTCATTACAAATGAATGCTGGGTCTTAGGAATTAAACTTATTAGATTTTTTTTTCTTATGAGTTGAAAATTACACTGAAATACTTGACATGTTCTTTATATTTTCATGAGCACAATGTAAGGACACCGAAATAAACCAATATTTTGAGCACCAGCAGTTTTCTGTTGACAAATAATCTTCTGAAAACACGTGATCATTTATAAAAATTAAGATGTATTTTGAAAAATATATATACAGTCGGACCTCTATTTAACGAAGTCGCAAAATCCAGCATAAAAGTTCGTTAAATGGAGAAATTCGTTAAATAGAGATTTACATTTTTTATAATAGTTTGGTTACATCAGAACTCATTTTAAAGTAATAAAAGCTCTACATATCATGTAGTAATAATTATAACAGTTTACTTTAATTCTTTCACTTAAGAAAGGATAAAACATAAAGAATCATCATTACAATTTAGAATTAAACTTATTCGCTACTCTAAGAAATAAATCTTCACATTCATTTTAAGACATAATGTACATACAATTATTAAATTAATTGACATACCCATGCTGTTCGCTTTAGTTTTTGAAAAAATTCGTTATTTTGGTCTGGGTCCTTCCTTTAAAGAAGTGTAGTCCTTCATAATATGTTTCGCATCTTTGCAATGATTTAAAAATTTCTTCAGGCGTATTTTCTTGAAACTGTAGGCCCCTTCGAATTGTTTCAAACGATTTTAACATATCTTCATGAGACGGTTTGTTGATTTCAACATCACAATCGTTTGAATCCTCATCAATATCGCATTCCGTTGCAGTGTTTTTGAATTTCACACTGTCCAATATTTCTGATTCGTTTGGTATTTCCGCTGTTAGTACGTCTGAATCAACCAAAAGAAAGTCCTCAATCTGCACAATATCGTTAATTTTTTCCTTTTCTTTTAGCTGAATCCACATTCTTTTGATCTCTTCTAATGGGATGTCGTCCTCCTCTTCGTCCTCCATACTTGTAGAATTTTCTGCACTTAAAATGAAACCAGCTTGGGCAAAACTGTTACGAATAGTGCTTTCTGACGCATCAAAATTCCATGCTTTGGAAATTTCAGATATGCTTTCTCGTATGTTTACTTTTGGCATGGGCTCATCCTTTTCCAGGGCCGTAATAACCTTTCGCATAATTCGCTTACGATACTGTACTTTGAAGCTTTTTATCACCCCTTGATCCATCGGTTGTAATTTTGATGTACTGTTGGGAGGCAAGAAATAAACTTTTATGTTTCGTAGATTTTTGTTGATTTCTTTAGGATGGGCTGGGCAGTTGTCAAAAATAAGAGCAATTGTGTGTTTTTCTTTAATCATACGTCTGTCCAACTTCTCTACCCATTTTTTACAGATTTCTGTGGTCATCCACGATTTTGTGCTAAAATCATAATCTACCTCTAAAGATTGTGCTCCACGAAATGATTTCGGAGTTTTACTTCTTCCAATTACTAACGGTTTCAATTTCTCTGTTCCAGTCATATTTGCATTTGCCCCTAACAAGACAGTTATTCTTACTTTGCTTTGTTTCCCCCCAAAGCACTTCTCATTTTTAAATGTTAATGTCTTTTGTGGTAAACATTGGAAAAATAAGGCAGTTTCGTCCGCATTGAAGATGTTTTCTGGCTTGTACTCCTCTAGAATTTTTCTCAATGTACCGGCTTTCCATTTTTCACTTACGTTATCATCCACGTCTTTATTTTCTCCAGATATTACTTTTGCGACAATCCCGTGTCTTCTTTTAAATTTTTCAAGCCAGCCGCTGCTTCCCCGACATTCTTCATGACCAAGTTTTTTTGAAAATTCAAGCGCTTTCTCCATTATGAAAGGTCCAGAGACAGGAACATTTTTTTCTAGCATTGTGCATATCCACTTCAAAACTGCCTCATCAACATCTTCGAAGGCACATGTTTTTAAGCGTTTTGAAGAAAACGAATTTGATGCATCATTCTCTATCTTATTGCGATTTTTTAAGATTGTTGATAAACTGTTTGGTGGAATACCAAATTTAGAAGCAATATCTTTTTTCTTCATACCTTTGTCAACTTCATTAAGAACCAACATTTTTTCTTTGATGCTTAAACACTTTCGTTTGGCCATTTTTGTAAGCCAAGGTACGAAAAGAGACCAAGTACGAAATGAATAGAGCTAAAAACTTTACCAGAAGTTCAAGGAGCATCAAGGTTATAAGAGAAGATAAGACAGCAAATTCTTGGAAATTCCTCGAAAGGGTTGAAGATTGACAGGAGGCCCACCCCCTTCCGGATTAGGACAAATGAAGAGAATGGCAATTCTATTCTTTTTGAAGGTATACTTTCTGGGAGAAACTGGTTTTGTTCCGATAAGCTTCAGAAAAGGTGTTTAAAGAAAGAAACACTTGAAAAATAGGGTGGAATTTTTTTTTAGATTACCAGAAAAATGCGTTAAATAGAGAATGCACTTCGTTATTTGGAGGTTTTTTTACATGGAAAACCTTAAATATTCTTGCGTCCTAGAAAAAAATTCATAAAATGGAGAAATTCGAAAAATAGAGGTTCGTTAAATAGAGGTTCGACTGTATATATTTTTATATACGTTGACAATTTTTTAAATTAATGAAATTATAGCATTTTTATTAATTGTTCCACCCTGTATCCCAAGCTCGTTTTTAAAAATTAAATTTTTGAAAATTGCAAGTCGAACTTGGACACATAAAATTTCGATCAATAAGCATTTACACTGAAAAATTGATTCATATTTTTTATCAATATGTTCTATGTTGTACAAGAAATATTCTAAACTGAAAGCAGATGCAACGAGATTGTTGTACAATAGCAGAAAAACTGTCAACTGTCTAACACGTGGCATCAAAGAAGCCAAAAAAAAAATTTATAAACGGGGAAAAATTAAAATAATTATCGTACAAAAAATGCTAAGATGTATTTTCAAAAAAAAATATGCATTGATCAATCTGAGAAAATAAAGAAATTTTAGCATTTTTATTAAGATGTTATTAAATCCTATCGCGCGAACTCGCATTTTGAGAATTCAATTTTTAAAAATTGCGACACATAAAATTTCGATTAATAAATATTTATACTGGAAATTTTTTTCTTATTTTTGACTAATCTTTTCTATGTTGTAAACTAAAAATGAAATAAAGAAAACAACCGCACACAAAAAGCAGATGCAACAAGATTGCTGCGTAATTGCAGAAAAACTGTAACACGTAGGTTCGAAGAAGCAAAAAAAAAAAAAAAAAAACGCAAAGAGAAAACAATTTACGCTGGTAAAAATTAAAATTATTATCGTACATTGATTGAGTTGACTTTTTATTGTTTACAATTTCGGAATAATAAGAAACATGACAAACTAAAAGCAGATGGTATAATATTATTGCACAATGACATCGAATGCACTAAGTCATTATTAAAAGAAAAATGGACAAAAATGAGGCAACTAACCTAGTGCGAAAAACAAACACGTAGCACTCATAAGAAGCCTCTATGACTTTTACTTTAACATATTCTATTTCGCGAGCATTCTGCTCAAAGAGAACTATTTTAATAATGAAGGTTTTCGGTCAGCGATCGCTTAAACTTGTTTTCCGAATTTTTTATCAAATACTTCTGTAGAAAGACAATATTTTTGTGTTTTTTTTAAACTTATGTACTGCCTGTTATTGTATGGAAATTGAAATTGAGCTATGGAGAAAAAAAGAAAGTGAAAGAATGTTTTCTGGAAAGTTGTCCCTGCGAAAAACATCGGCCTTGCATGGACTTTTAAAGAGAACAATAATTAAACAATTACAGTAAGAATACCTATTCCTAAAAGTTTCATCAATATTTTCAAGAACATCATTTGGCAGTGGAGATGGTGGTTGTCTCAGTAACCAATGTTTATCCTAAAAAGAATAATAAGGATCTTAAAAAAGCAGTCTTACAACTATAAAGTCTGAAATGAATGTACTTTATTATTTGGTACACAATAATGAAATTCCTGATGATCTTGGCAAGTGCTACCTTTATATTCAACTAAGAATATTAATTATGCACAGATATTCTCAATACAAAGTTACAATTAAGATTAAGATTCAGTTTTTTAACTAACAACAACAAAATAAAGCATTATTCTTGCTAAGAGTTTGACTTGTATTGATTCACAGAAAGAGAGTTTGCAAGTGTTTTGTAGTCTGTGCAACCCCAAATGAATCAAGTGTACTTTGGAGTAATTGGATCAATCTGTATGTAAAAAATCAGATTTTATGCATTTATTACTATTATTGCTTTATACTTTATGATTTTTCTAAGTAATAGACAGCTTCAGGCAAAAAGAACATGAACAGCAACAAATAAAGCACCTTGGTTTAAAGTAGGGTTTCTAATACTGTGCTCCAGCAAATACTGTATGTTCAGCAAATTAATTCATAATGCATATGAAGGGATATGTTTAAAAAATATGTTGTTGTTGTTGTCGTATCCTCGCACGAAGCAAGGAAGAATGGGTGCACTGCTCCCGAGTGTAACGGGGCCCTTATAGGCAGGTGCCCGACTTCCACCCCTTTATATGTGGTCTCCTAATTTTTTGAACCAGCTCCCAGATGAGAGACCATCACCTGGGGTTATAATTATGGAACCAAGAAATAAATTTACATGTAATTAAAATCATTGATTAAATTACTTATTGTTTTTATCATTTCATAACACCTATAATTTTCGAAGCATTTTAACAAAAAAAAAGTAAAATTTATCATTTTATCAAAGAAAAATCTAAAATCTGGACATTACAAATTCATTACCAGTCAGAATTTTTGAAATTTTACTGTAAATAAAATAATTATAGAGCAACAAGTATAAGAAAAGATTATGATAGCAACAATCATAACTTTGCCAATATTCAGTACAGACTATAGAAACAAAGAAAGGATTTTACAAAGAGAAAGCATTTTTCTATAAGGGATAATTTTATAAGTTCTCATGAAGCTTATTATCTTGAGCTGATGTAGTAGATGTTAAAATGAGTGACTTTTATATTCCCGAAAACTCGGCAATCTTTAACTCGGCAGTCCAGATAACTCGAGGACACCTGAGCAAGGGGAAAAGATGAAAAGATCACAGGCTACTAAAAAGAAGTAGCCAGTGTTTATGAAATTGACTATTTAATTTGTTTTATGCCTTCATAAAGCCTTTTTCTGAGATCTGTCTTATCAGATAAAATACTGTTCAATGTGTATTCATTAAATTTATATGAAAAATATACTCCCATACTGTTAAATGATTGCTGGGTAATTATATTTTTTAATAATTGTCAACTGGTTTTTGTTTGAATAAAAATGAAATTTTCAGTCATCAGTGATGCAAAAAGTATAGTTCATTACTTTTCCCTCAATCCGAAGCTGATAGTGTATATGAAAGATTTAATTAAATAGTAGTGACATCAGCTAAATGTTTATTCATTTTGGCTCATAAAGGAAGACATAAAGGTGAGATTAAATTGATTTTTTTAAAGTGAAGGTTGACCACTATCAAGTAAGACCTTCATATATAACAGCAAATAACACCATAAATGTAACTGTAATGAAAGAAATAATTTAACTCAGTAAACTAAACTTCAGCATAATTTAAGCATCATTAGCGATTGTTAACACTTTTAAATAATGACATGACATAAAAACATCATGTAGAATTTAAGGTAATATTCAGTGGGAATTTATGAATGAATACAAAAACTTAGAATAAACAAATTTATGAAATATGTTGAACAAAACCATTGTTGCATGCTTACCTTTCCACTTTTAAAATTGAAATTTGGAGTTCTTGGGGCTGAAAAATTGTTGAATGCATTCATGAACTTTGGAGATGGGGTAAATGGCGAATGTGGAGCTGGTGGAGCTAAGAACATGAAAAACGGCACTTTACTTTGTTTTTTCAGGAATTTTACAGCTTTTTTCATCTAAAAAAAAGTCAAAATGCTACGATCAAGAAAAGTTTCATCTATTAAAAATAAAAACATAATTGAAGTCACAAAAAAAAAAAACTTTGTGAGTAATTCAGTATTTGTTCATTGACAGATTAATTTTTAGCTCTAATATAGGAGTGTGAATAACATCTTCTAGAACATTAAAATATTTCTTGTGGACAAGTACATAGCCCGTTACAAAACACAATGGACACAAATAATCAGGCGGACGTCTTCTGCACACATATCTCTACTGCTCATCGCTCGTCCATTCTGAAGCTGTGGCCAAATGCTTGTTCCATAGAAAAATGCAGAAAAATGAAAGAAAAACCTGTGCATTTTAAAGAGTTTAATTTGTATTATAGTTGTTGCAAACGAACACGATAGGTTTCAAAATATGATATAATTTTCATATAGCAATCATCATACAATTTTCATAAATAGGAATAATTCAGAAAATAAAGTAATCTTTTTTACATATTGCTTTTCATTTTAACAATAGCATTTGTATGTCATTTTTCATGCAGTTATTTGAGCATGTATAAAATTTACTAATTAATGTACTATTATAATTATTACAGTATGAATTGTAACATAAATGGAACTCATGGTGTAGAAAGATCAGTTCAACAAAATAAATTACGCTCTTTATCATTAATAATGCCTTTTTCGAAGAGCAAATGCTTACTATAATGGACAATATGACATTCATTGTGCTATTGGTAAGGAAGGTCTTGGCAGACTTTTGGTAATAGACTGCCTTATTGTGAATATTAGGTAAGAGAAAAATGTGAAAAACCAAAAAAATTCATGAATAAGCTATCGTATATTATTTGGGGTTAAATACATTAAATTTTAATAAAAGATCATTTAACTTTGAATGCTTAAGCAAATAAATCTTTAAAAAAAAATTCAAAAGATAAAAACATTAACTTTAATAACTTAAAAAATATCTGAATAAAACCATTTCATGCAAGATACAAGTTCACTAAAGAATGGTATTCTGTAATTTGAAATATTTACTTAATTATTCAGTAACTATTTACTCAAATGATGGAAATGCTCACACTAAAATATGTGTCATTTGCATTCCATTAATGGGTAAAATCATCAGTTTCATTGCATTCAAAACAATACAAAAAATACAGTAATTTTAGCTGTTCTTAAGATTTTACACAAACTTAATTAAAGCATAGAAGAAATACTTTGTGATTACTTTTAAATTTAACAAATACTTTCAAGTACAATGAATTTTGAGAAATTTTATCAAGTGGCCGTCGAATATTCGGCTTAAATTTTTATATTCCACAGCTGAGTATATGGCTTTGAACTGAGAGAAATGGCCCAATATTTGGTTTTTGGTCATATTGCTATTTTTTACATCCCTAATTACTTATAACTGTAAGAAAAAAGTAAATCCTTTTTTACAGAAGTTAATTATGATTATTTCAATTACATTTCAATAAAAGCAAACAGTTGTATTAAGAGCTAGATGTTTCTTTATCATTAGAAATAAAATGAATCAACATAATACAAAATGAGCAAAGAGATTAAAAGAAGAACATATTTAAGTGAAAGAAAGGATTTGAGACAACGCCAAAGCAAGACATTAAAAATAAATACAAAATTTAAATTATGCATTCAAAAATAATAATAATAATAATAATAATAATAAAAATATTAAAAAAATTATTATTAATAAATCAAAACAAAATTTTAAAAAATAACAAAAGGGGGTAGGCATCAATAACAAATAGATTGTGTGGGATATTTTATGAACAAAAAAATGTAATTGTATTATCAAAACAATAAAAACCTAAAAAATTTACTACTTACTATGACATCAGTAAGATAATCCTTTCGGGGGTCATCTCCATGCTTTTCAGGACTTCCATTAACAGATAATGTGTAGTTATAATAGCAAGAATTTCCAACCTGGCAGTGTAATTAAAGACAAATGAGAATCTCATTCAAATATTGAATTTAAACTGCTGTAAAATGTTTTCAATACAAAGAAAAAAATTAGAAAAAATCTTTGAGCTAATATTATTGATTTGTTTACTTTCATATTACATGCTTTACTAACAAGTGTAAGTTAATTTAATTGTTAACCAGTTATAATGAATAAGAAAAGCTTACTCAGTTTTTGAATTAAATACTATAATTACTAAATATTGAAACTATTATAGAATATTACTATTTTTTAGAGTCAGAAAAAGCCTTATCCTGATTTTCATCAAAGTTTTAAACTTTTTACACACAAACAAAGTGAACTTAACTAGTCAAACATGTGATTGGTGAATAAATGTTTGATTTGAATCTGGTAGTGCAACATGTTATGAGTATTAAACAATGAATTAACAACATATGTTTGTACAACAGACCAGATGATATGTTGGCAACTGTATTAGCATTAGAAAGTTACCCTTATCTACATTTAAAAAATAAAAGTAAAAAAAAAATAATAAAAAAACCAAATTGATGAAAAGTTTTTTAAAAAGATGATTTGAATAAATTATTGATTCTAACAGTGAATGGAACCATATAAATGCATTAATATTAACAAAAATCCCTCAAACTGAAATGATTTACCTGTTATGGGAAATAAAACATTAATATAGCAGAAAATGATTGTTGCTGAAGCAATAATATTTTAAACCACAGTTTAAAATTTCACAAAAATTTTAATTGTGAATTCTCAAAAGCAAATAAGTGTTTTTCATTTGTAATTTCTTTCTTTGATCTTGAAGAGGAAAAAAAAACTCTACAAAATAATATAATTGGTATGACATACATATTAATGCAGCACATTGTATAACTTACCAAACCAATCCAGTTTTCCCACCCAGGAGGAATATGCTTTATTCCACCAACAGCTGACTTGCCATACTAAAATTTATAAGGAAACATCTAATTAAAAGTGAATCAGGATCAGGTTGAACTTAAGCAGATAGTTATGTGTTTGAAAATAATAATAATAGCAGCAATAAAATATTAAATAAAATCAAACCTGATTCAAGTATTTCCCAGCATAAAATGTTGAATAACCAGCTTCCTTTAAATTAGTTATGAATGTTCTACGTTCATGACTGGTTTGCCAGCCATAAGAATTGCAATTCCCACTGATAGAGTTATTTACTACTCCATGATTATGAGCATACTTTCCAGTAAGAATTGAGGCTCTGCTAGGACAACACAATGGGGTAGAAACAAACTAGAAATTAAAACATTATACAAGGTAAGAGTATTGTGCTATACCCATATCTTATAATTTTAAATGACAGAAACTGAAATATTATTGAGAAATACTTCATACATTTTGGAATTTTCTGCTGAAGTAAATCAGCAAAAAAGTAAAAAAACCTTAACTAAGCAAATATCATGCAAAATCATTTGTTTGAAGTTTATGCATATCACACATTAATATGTAATTCCTCTAAGAAATAAATTTCATGAATTCAAATTAGATTGGAGAAAAATCATACATGCGAATAATTTAGTGATCTTTGAATTCTATGAATAATACTCAGAATTTAATTTTGTGAAATTAAAATTTTTGCCATCATAAATTTTATAGCACACTTTTTTCCAACTCCAAACATGTTTTACTTAATTATTTTCGCTACCTTTTTCTGGCTAATGTCTCAGGAAAGTTGTCAATGCAACTTCTAAATTTTTACCCTGGTCACCATAAGTAATTTCTGTAAAGTTATGCTGGTGCTTGTCACACCCAACTTCTTTTTAACTTTTTAACACAGGCGATAATGTGCAGGTACTCTAGTTAACCTTATAGAAAAGACATTCAAACTACAAAATGATATATTAAATATATTTTCCAACAACAATTCAGGCTTCAGACAAATACCGATCAAGTAAAACATCAGTTAATTGAAAATGTTCATCTTGGCAATATATGCCAATAAATTTGTATGCCATGCTGAAGTTCTACAGCAGCACTATGAAATTAGAGTGATCAACACTCTGCGCTATTTGAAAGACAGATAAAATATATGCAGTTGTACAGTTAACAACTGTTGTCTCATCACATATTGCACCTATAACAGATACTTTTCTTTTAATGAATATTTATTCCAACTCCAGCAGTTCTCAATTGTGTCAGATAACTGATGTTGTATATAGAGTTTTAAAAAAAAGATTAACTTTTAAACTCAAATTATAAACAAATATAAAATACTTACCATATTTAAAAAAGTGATACCATTATCTCCAATTAAATATTTGCTTTTTGCCAGTGGAGTCTAGAAGAAAATTTGGCAAAGTTAGTTTTACAACACAAAACAATTTAACATAAAAGATAAACAGTAATGAACAAAGCAGTAAAATCTGCAAATTTCATCTCAAAACAAGAAATAAAATTAAAATGAAAATTTAAAATTAAATTTAGTTAAAATTTATTAAATTTGCACTTTTAGAAGTAATTAAAAAAAAAAAAAACATTTTCAGTTCTTTGTAAATCTTAGACAACAAGGCTTTCACAATAAAAACCCAATGATAGGATAAATCTTTTAAAATTACAACCGCAGGTGGACATAAAGATCAGCAATTACTCCTTCTGCTTTGATGAGCAGCTATTTATTTATTTATTTATCTTTTAGATCCATAATAAGTCACTGAAATGGTAAACTAATCTGCACTTTGTATCTATCAATGTTTCTCACGCAGACCTGAGTAGCTGGGTTTACATAAGACAATTATGAAGGAAATTTTAAATTGGTTTATTGTAGGGTGATGCTTGTATTATTACTATGATCAATGTTTAAGTCTTCTAAAGCATAGTTTGAAAAACTAAAGGCAGTATTAGTTTAGTGTTCCAAAAAATTTTGGGAATATCCATCCCAAATCAGGTGTAGATGGTAGGATCAGAGGAAAGAAGATTGAAATAGTGTGAATAAAATTAGAAGTAAAAAAAAAACAATGTTAATTACTAAAACGTCAAGCACAACATGATAAGTGACCTAAGTAAAAGTGGACAATGTGTCTTACACCCCACACAGCTAGAAGTAAAATAATTGTCTTTTTATGCAGCAGAGAGTATTGTGAGCCTGGTCTAGGATAAAAATCTGGGAATGTATAGAAAATCTAGGATTTTTCAGAAACAAAATCACATTGTTATGCATATTTTAGCAAAGGAATGTTTTTTATAGTCGATGAAATTTTAACTACACAAAATCTTTACCAATAATACAAGATAATGTAGTCAATCTATTTCCTATAATACTATGTGTCATTAAATTTGGCACAAAATTAGTTTGGGACATCAGGGTGTGTACCCCCAAATGTTTCTCTGCAATTTAATTGCTTCTGTTGTTTTTATTTCAATTGCAAGTAAAGTTTTCATACATTTTACTAATATGGTGATAAAAAAATCTTTCACTATATTTATTTAATTTAGTATTCAAAAGATTTTTCTGCATAGGAATGTATTTGTTTGTTTGAAACTTCTAAGTTACTTTAAATATCGATAATGATTGGTAGTTGAAACAAACGTTTTTGCATATGATATTATTGGAGCTACACATTTAGCAAAGAAAGCTTATAATAATGTAATATGTGTTTGATTCTTTGGTTTCACCATGATGGACTAAAATTGCAAGAAAAAATATCCGCTACAACTTAAACAGAAATATGTGCCATCTCAATTTATATGTGAAATAGTTAGATGATATTTCCAAACATTCAGTGAAACATTATTAAATGCAATTTTGATTATTAAAGTTGATTTAAAAACTTATTATTTGTTTAAACTTTAAAGAACAACTCAAGAAAAGGCATCGATCGTTTTGTAATCGATTGGTAATCGTTTTGATTATCAATGAACAAAATTAAAAGCAGATTCTTTTTCCAGAATAACGTAACTGTATATAAGTATACTACAAACTAATTGGCATACTTATTGTGTAAATATGCACATTGCGATACATAAAACAAATAAGATTAAAAACAAATCAATAATTATAAAAGTCATCATAAATTTACCATTCCCCCTAAAATACTATCTTGGTCATCAGTCAAAATGAACAGAAAATTAGGGTTTAGACAATCACAGAACTTCAAAACTAAAAGGAATTGAAATAATTTTCCACACACTGAAACTTCGTTGCGCAAAATACATCTAACGAAAAAGATCATAATTTCTTAAAAATAATTATCTTTCGCAAGAAAGCTTTTCGGTACGATAAGATCACAATGGTATACTTTCACAATACTTTCAGCTAAATTTAACACTTTCGAGGAGGTAAAAAGAAAATTAATTAAAAAAAAGTTAGGAAATTTAAAAGAATACGTTTTAAGCGATTAATGAATTTAAAATTTAAATAATAGGAGTTGAAATACTACCACATTTAAAACACATGGTGAATATGTTTATTTACGTACTAAATAGCCAATCAGAACACGGAGAATTCACTGAACTATACGCGCATAACTAACGGGAGTGATATATGGGCGCTCTACTGCTGGAGCGACATCAGGGTGAAGTCTGCGTGATGTCCGAGATCACAATAGTACCACAGAAATAAATTTCTTTTTCTTTTCTTTCTTTCTTTTTTTTTTGTCCAAGTGTCTAAGCTGAATATGGTAAAATCATGTTCTGCAGCCGTTTAAAGGGGCGCAAAAACAAGTTAAAATTACACCAGAAAGACATTAGACATTTGGTAAGGCCTCACTTGGAGTTATGTTGTTTAGTTTTGGCCTCCTTACCTAAAGAAATATACAGGGTGTCCCAAAACGACCGCATAAACTCTGCACAGCTAGATTCCTCATTGGGAGCACATAAAACTGGCAAAAGAAGCGTTCCTGTATGATCCATAGTTTACGAGAAAAATACAAAAAACTAAGTATGACGTCACTGCCAGTGCAAGAAAAAACACGACTGTATTGGAAATATAAACAACAGTATTTGCATATCTGTCCAGACGATAACGTTTAAAACGTTTCGCTTTTAACATTATCGTCGGGACAGATATGAAAATACTGTTGTTAATATGCCCAATATAGTGTTTTTTTTGCACTGGCAGTGACCCAGTGTGGTGTATTCGCTAAGGCAACTTAACTGTAACCGGATGTCAAGACAGAACGTCAATGTTTTTGTACGAATGCTCAATGCATCTATCTATCAATTAATGTCTTAATTACTGTGTCTTAATGTGTGTAATGTTAATAAATAGTGTTATTGGATTATTCTCAATGGATATCTAAAATACAGGACATTGGCGACGAGTAATACTTCACGGCAAAGAACTCACGCTGTTTTAATGCTATCGCTACAGTTCGCACATTAGACAGTAAAGGTAGGACTTGTAACTTTTACTATACCTCTTGAATTGTTGAAATAATTCAATATTAATCAGCAAAATGGCAGAGGGAAGTCAGCAAGACATTATTGAGAAGTTGATAGAACAAAATAATGCATTAATGGAAATGCTAAAAGATCGTAGCAAAAACGAAACTGTTCCAAATCATCCAAGTAAGAGCGTGAACGTTCAATTTGATAAATATGATGAATCTGCTGAGTCATGGGATTCTTACATTGACAGATTTACGGCCTTTTTAGACGTTCAAAACATTCCCGAGGAGAGAAGAGGGAAAGCATTCATCTCGTGTTTGTCGCCGAAGCTGTTTACATTGCTGAAAAGTCTCATCGCGCCAACTAAGCCTGCCGATAAGAGTTTCGACGAACTACGGATTATTTTAAGTAAACATCTGAACCCAAAGCCGTTGATTATTCCTGCAAGGCATGCTTTTCTCAATCGAAAACAACAGGATCATGAATCAATTTCGTGTTTTATGGCTGAGTTACGCACACTCGCTGTGCCATGTTCGTATCCAGATGATGTTCTTAATGTAATGCTTCGCGATGTGTTCGTCAGTGGATTAAGAAATAGTCAAATTCTAAATCGAATTTTTGAAGAAAAAGATGACATTGACTTGGAGCGTACCTTAAATATCGCTCTTGCGATGGAGAAAGCTTTCAAAGGTGCTAAAGATTTAATTGGAAATGAGAAAATAATTTCAGTTAATGCACTAAAAAGTTCAAAATCATCAAAAGAATTTCAAAATAAAGCCAAAGTTGTTAAAAAACAAGAATGCTACCGCTGTGGAAAAGACAACCACACAAGTTCTAATTGTAAATTTAAGGACAGTATATGCAATTATTGCAAAAAGAAGGGACATTTACAGCGCATTTGCTTTAAATTTAAGCATGACAGTAAAAAGCAGAACCCTAAACAAAATAAGCAAATTATGGTCACTGATGAAGAACCTCATGGTGAGTCAGAACAACTTCCTTTTTATACTGTGCAATTAAAGGGCAAGGCTAATGATAATAGATTGCCAATTCTTTTGGATGTTAAAATTGACGGTTACCCAATTAAAATGGAGTTGGATACCGGAGCTGCTATCTCTACGATGAGTATTCAAAATTTCCGGAAGATATCAAAAAAATCACTTACACCATGTAAAGTTATTCTTAAATCCTATACAGGGGACACCATTACTCCTTTGGGACAAGTAGAAATTGAGGCACGATATCAGAACCAGAAAAGGAGGGTTAAACTTTTCATACTTAAGGAAAATCTAGACACTATTTTTGGCCGAGAATGGCTATATTCTTTCAAAATTGATTGGAATTTTGTAAAATCAATTAAATCGGAAAATGTGAGTACAAAACGTGATAACCGATTAACTTTGTTGCTGGAAAAATATAAAGAAATATTTAATGAAGAATTTGGTGAAATTAAAAATTTTGAATGTAAATTAGAACTCAAACCGAACGTTAAGCCTGTTTTCATCAAATCCCGAAGCGTTCCTTTTTCATTGAAAAGCAGGGTGGAAGATGAAATAGATCGATTAGAAAAGCAAGGCATCATCGAAAAAGTTGATGCATCGGAATGGGCTACTCCGGTGGTTCCAGTAATCAAGAAGGATGACTCCATACGATTGTGTGCAGATTATTCGGTTACATTAAATCCAAATTTGATAGTTCAGCAACATCCCTTACCACGATTGGAGGAAGTTTTCTCTTCTCTGAGTGGAGGTGCACAATTTTCTAAAATTGATTTCAGCCGTGCCTATCTCCAAATGCAGGTACATGAAGATAGTAAGAAATTATTGACTATCAATACTCACAAAGGTTTGTACGCCTGCAAACGCCTCATGTATGGATTGAACTGTGCCCCAGCAATTTGGCAGAAGTATGTCGACAGTTTGTTTTCTGGATTAGAAGGAATCAAGGCCTTTATGGATGATGTTAGAGTGACTGGACTTGATGACGAATCTCATTTTTCCAGGTTAGAAACATTTTTTCAAATTTGTAAGGATAACGGATTAAAAATCAATTTGAAAAAGAGTGAATTCTTCAAGGATGAAATCAATTTTCTAGGTCACAAAATAAACTCCTCTGGCATTCAGAAAACAGATGAGAAAGTGAAAGCTATTGTGAATGCTCCCGTCCCAAAAAACGTGCAAGATGTTAAAAGTTTTCTAGGTCTCGTAAATTTTTATGGAAAATTTTGCGAGAAACTTTCTACTTTAGCCTACCCGCTGTACAACTTGACAAAAAAAGATGTGCAATGGAATTGGTCAAAAAAGTGCCAATCAGCTTTTGATGCAATCAAAAATGAAATTTGTTCAGATAGGGTGCTGATGCATTATGATCCAAACTTGCCTTTAGTGTTAGCAACAGATGCATCACCTGTTGGTTTAGGTGCTGTTTTGTCACATAGATTACCAGATGGAACCGAAAGACCTATTTCTTTTGCTTCGAAGACTCTTACGCAAACGGAATTTAGGTATTCACAGATTGATAAGGAGGCTCTAGGTATATCCTGGGGTGTGAAAAAGTTCTATCTATACCTCACGGGTCGAAGATTCATCTTAGTGACTGATCACCAACCTCTCACACAGATTTTTGGATCAAAGAAAGGCTTACCTGTCATGTCAGCAACAAGACTTTTACACTATGCTCTCCATCTGCAATCTTTTCAATTTGATATAGAATATCGAAAGAGTAAAGAAAATAGCAATGCTGACTGTTTGTCAAGATTAGCTCTTAAAGCAGAAGAACTAGATGTTCAAGATGACATTTCCATGTTTCAGATCTCTCAGATAGAGACGCTTCCAGTAACAGCCAAAAGTTTGGCTAAAGCAACTATGACTGATGAAAAATTAGGTCCACTGTTGCAAGATTTAAAGTTGGGAGCAAATGTGAAGGGGATGTTTTTATTTCAATTGCAAGTAAAGTTTTCATACATTTTACTAATATGGTGATAAAAAAATCTTTCACTATATTTATTTAATTTAGTATTCAAAAGATTTTTCTGCATAGGAATGTATTTGTTTGTTTGAAACTTCTAAGTTACTTTAAATATCGATAATGATTGGTAGTTGAAACAAACGTTTTTGCATATGATATTATTGGAGCTACACATTTAGCAAAGAAAGCTTATAATAATGTAATATGTGTTTGATTCTTTGGTTTCACCATGATGGACTAAAATTGCAAGAAAAAATATCCGCTACAACTTAAACAGAAATATGTGCCATCTCAATTTATATGTGAAATAGTTAGATGATATTTCCAAACATTCAGTGAAACATTATTAAATGCAATTTTGATTATTAAAGTTGATTTAAAAACTTATTATTTGTTTAAACTTTAAAGAACAACTCAAGAAAAGGCATCGATCGTTTTGTAATCGATTGGTAATCGTTTTGATTATCAATGAACAAAATTAAAAGCAGATTCTTTTTCCAGAATAACGTAACTGTATATAAGTATACTACAAACTAATTGGCATACTTATTGTGTAAATATGCACATTGCGATACATAAAACAAATAAGATTAAAAACAAATCAATAATTATAAAAGTCATCATAAATTTACCATTCCCCCTAAAATACTATCTTGGTCATCAGTCAAAATGAACAGAAAATTAGGGTTTAGACAATCACAGAACTTCAAAACTAAAAGGAATTGAAATAATTTTCCACACACTGAAACTTCGTTGCGCAAAATACATCTAACGAAAAAGATCATAATTTCTTAAAAATAATTATCTTTCGCAAGAAAGCTTTTCGGTACGATAAGATCACAATGGTATACTTTCACAATACTTTCAGCTAAATTTAACACTTTCGAGGAGGTAAAAAGAAAATTAATTAAAAAAAAGTTAGGAAATTTAAAAGAATACGTTTTAAGCGATTAATGAATTTAAAATTTAAATAATAGGAGTTGAAATACTACCACATTTAAAACACATGGTGAATATGTTTATTTACGTACTAAATAGCCAATCAGAACACGGAGAATTCACTGAACTATACGCGCATAACTAACGGGAGTGATATATGGGCGCTCTACTGCTGGAGCGACATCAGGGTGAAGTCTGCGTGATGTCCGAGATCACAATAGTACCACAGAAATAAATTTCTTTTTCTTTTCTTTCTTTCTTTTTTTTTTGTCCAAGTGTCTAAGCTGAATATGGTAAAATCATGTTCTGCAGCCGTTTAAAGGGGCGCAAAAACAAGTTAAAATTACACCAGAAAGACATTAGACATTTGGTAAGGCCTCACTTGGAGTTATGTTGTTTAGTTTTGGCCTCCTTACCTAAAGAAATATACAGGGTGTCCCAAAACGACCGCATAAACTCTGCACAGCTAGATTCCTCATTGGGAGCACATAAAACTGGCAAAAGAAGCGTTCCTGTATGATCCATAGTTTACGAGAAAAATACAAAAAACTAAGTATGACGTCACTGCCAGTGCAAGAAAAAACACGACTGTATTGGAAATATAAACAACAGTATTTGCATATCTGTCCAGACGATAACGTTTAAAACGTTTCGCTTTTAACATTATCGTCGGGACAGATATGAAAATACTGTTGTTAATATGCCCAATATAGTGTTTTTTTTGCACTGGCAGTGACCCAGTGTGGTGTATTCGCTAAGGCAACTTAACTGTAACCGGATGTCAAGACAGAACGTCAATGTTTTTGTACGAATGCTCAATGCATCTATCTATCAATTAATGTCTTAATTACTGTGTCTTAATGTGTGTAATGTTAATAAATAGTGTTATTGGATTATTCTCAATGGATATCTAAAATACAGGACATTGGCGACGAGTAATACTTCACGGCAAAGAACTCACGCTGTTTTAATGCTATCGCTACAGTTCGCACATTAGACAGTAAAGGTAGGACTTGTAACTTTTACTATACCTCTTGAATTGTTGAAATAATTCAATATTAATCAGCAAAATGGCAGAGGGAAGTCAGCAAGACATTATTGAGAAGTTGATAGAACAAAATAATGCATTAATGGAAATGCTAAAAAATCGTAGCAAAAACGAAACTGTTCCAAATCATCCAAGTAAGAGCGTGAACGTTCAATTTGATAAATATGATGAATCTGCTGAGTCATGGGATTCTTACATTGACAGATTTACGGCCTTTTTAGACGTTCAAAACATTCCCGAGGAGAGAAGAGGGAAAGCATTCATCTCGTGTTTGTCGCCGAAGCTGTTTACATTGCTGAAAAGTCTCATCGCGCCAACTAAGCCTGCCGATAAGAGTTTCGACGAACTACGGATTATTTTAAGTAAACATCTGAACCCAAAGCCGTTGATTATTCCTGCAAGGCATGCTTTTCTCAATCGAAAACAACAGGATCATGAATCAATTTCGTGTTTTATGGCTGAGTTACGCACACTCGCTGTGCCATGTTCGTATCCAGATGATGTTCTTAATGTAATGCTTCGCGATGTGTTCGTCAGTGGATTAAGAAATAGTCAAATTCTAAATCGAATTTTTGAAGAAAAAGATGACATTGACTTGGAGCGTACCTTAAATATCGCTCTTGCGATGGAGAAAGCTTTCAAAGGTGCTAAAGATTTAATTGGAAATGAGAAAATAATTTCAGTTAATGCACTAAAAAGTTCAAAATCATCAAAAGAATTTCAAAATAAAGCCAAAGTTGTTAAAAAACAAGAATGCTACCGCTGTGGAAAAGACAACCACACAAGTTCTAATTGTAAATTTAAGGACAGTATATGCAATTATTGCAAAAAGAAGGGACATTTACAGCGCATTTGCTTTAAATTTAAGCATGACAGTAAAAAGCAGAACCCTAAACAAAATAAGCAAATTATGGTCACTGATGAAGAACCTCATGGTGAGTCAGAACAACTTCCTTTTTATACTGTGCAATTAAAGGGCAAGGCTAATGATAATAGATTGCCAATTCTTTTGGATGTTAAAATTGACGGTTACCCAATTAAAATGGAGTTGGATACCGGAGCTGCTATCTCTACGATGAGTATTCAAAATTTCCGGAAGATATCAAAAAAATCACTTACACCATGTAAAGTTATTCTTAAATCCTATACAGGGGACACCATTACTCCTTTGGGACAAGTAGAAATTGAGGCACGATATCAGAACCAGAAAAGGAGGGTTAAACTTTTCATACTTAAGGAAAATCTAGACACTATTTTTGGCCGAGAATGGCTATATTCTTTCAAAATTGATTGGAATTTTGTAAAATCAATTAAATCGGAAAATGTGAGTACAAAACGTGATAACCGATTAACTTTGTTGCTGGAAAAATATAAAGAAATATTTAATGAAGAATTTGGTGAAATTAAAAATTTTGAATGTAAATTAGAACTCAAACCGAACGTTAAGCCTGTTTTCATCAAATCCCGAAGCGTTCCTTTTTCATTGAAAAGCAGGGTGGAAGATGAAATAGATCGATTAGAAAAGCAAGGCATCATCGAAAAAGTTGATGCATCGGAATGGGCTACTCCGGTGGTTCCAGTAATCAAGAAGGATGACTCCATACGATTGTGTGCAGATTATTCGGTTACATTAAATCCAAATTTGATAGTTCAGCAACATCCCTTACCACGATTGGAGGAAGTTTTCTCTTCTCTGAGTGGAGGTGCACAATTTTCTAAAATTGATTTCAGCCGTGCCTATCTCCAAATGCAGGTACATGAAGATAGTAAGAAATTATTGACTATCAATACTCACAAAGGTTTGTACGCCTGCAAACGCCTCATGTATGGATTGAACTGTGCCCCAGCAATTTGGCAGAAGTATGTCGACAGTTTGTTTTCTGGATTAGAAGGAATCAAGGCCTTTATGGATGATGTTAGAGTGACTGGACTTGATGACGAATCTCATTTTTCCAGGTTAGAAACATTTTTTCAAATTTGTAAGGATAACGGATTAAAAATCAATTTGAAAAAGAGTGAATTCTTCAAGGATGAAATCAATTTTCTAGGTCACAAAATAAACTCCTCTGGCATTCAGAAAACAGATGAGAAAGTGAAAGCTATTGTGAATGCTCCCGTCCCAAAAAACGTGCAAGATGTTAAAAGTTTTCTAGGTCTCGTAAATTTTTATGGAAAATTTTGCGAGAAACTTTCTACTTTAGCCTACCCGCTGTACAACTTGACAAAAAAAGATGTGCAATGGAATTGGTCAAAAAAGTGCCAATCAGCTTTTGATGCAATCAAAAATGAAATTTGTTCAGATAGGGTGCTGATGCATTATGATCCAAACTTGCCTTTAGTGTTAGCAACAGATGCATCACCTGTTGGTTTAGGTGCTGTTTTGTCACATAGATTACCAGATGGAACCGAAAGACCTATTTCTTTTGCTTCGAAGACTCTTACGCAAACGGAATTTAGGTATTCACAGATTGATAAGGAGGCTCTAGGTATATCCTGGGGTGTGAAAAAGTTCTATCTATACCTCACGGGTCGAAGATTCATCTTAGTGACTGATCACCAACCTCTCACACAGATTTTTGGATCAAAGAAAGGCTTACCTGTCATGTCAGCAACAAGACTTTTACACTATGCTCTCCATCTGCAATCTTTTCAATTTGATATAGAATATCGAAAGAGTAAAGAAAATAGCAATGCTGACTGTTTGTCAAGATTAGCTCTTAAAGCAGAAGAACTAGATGTTCAAGATGACATTTCCATGTTTCAGATCTCTCAGATAGAGACGCTTCCAGTAACAGCCAAAAGTTTGGCTAAAGCAACTATGACTGATGAAAAATTAGGTCCACTGTTGCAAGATTTAAAGTTGGGAGCAAATGTGAAGGGGAAGGAGAATTATACCTTGGAGTCTGGATGTATTCTATACGGACAAAGGGTCTGTATTCCGAAGATCTTACAAAGACAGATCTTAGAAGAGTTGCATTCCGGTCACATTGGAATGGTGAAAATGAAGGCCATAGCCAGGTCGTTCGTGTTTTGGGAACATATCGACCAAGATATTGAAAGAATGGCAAGAGACTGTCTCGAATGCGCAAAATACAAAACTAATCCCAATAAATCAAAAGTCCACTATTGGGAATACCCCACCAAACCATGGGAGCGGGTACATGTTGATTTTGCAGGACCGTTTCTGGATTCGATGTTTCTCGTCATAGTGGATGCTCATTCGAAATGGATGGAAGTGTACCCTATGAGGTCGACAACATCCTTCAACACCATCGAAGTTTTGAGAGACTGTTTCTCACGCTACGGACTCCCCATAACGTTAGTCAGCGACAACGGCTCTCAATTTTCCGCAAAGGAGTTCCAGAACTTCGTAAATAGTTGCGGTATAAGGCACAAAACCTGTGCCCCCTTCAATCCTTCTAGTAATGGTCAGGCTGAGAGATATGTGTTTGCATTGAAACAGTCCTTGCGAGCACTAAAGAATTTTCCAGGATCATTGAGACAAAAACTAGCGATATTTCTCACTCAGTATAGAAAGGCACCGAATGGTACAACTGGTCAGAGTCCCTCAATGCTTTTTCTCAAGCGTGAAATACGTACAAGAATTGATCTTGTGAAGCCGGAGCTAAAGAAGGAAATTGAAGACAAACAAAGGAAAAATAACATCTATTTTCGAGATCGAGTTTTTGAAAATGGAGATAAAGTTGCTATCAGGAACTACAATGCTCCAAATAATAAATGGATTTTCGGAAACGTCGTATCACGAGATGGACAGCTGCATTACACTATATTGGTTGATGGAGTTTTGATAAGGCGCCATATAGATCAAATTCGTCCAGCTGGCGACTTTCCAATGGAAAATCAACACTACGACCCTTGTCAATTTTACCTACCCAGGAGTACAGAAATGGATAAGGACTCATCACCTCCAGCTACATTAGCTGATACATCACCTAAGTCGTCTACCCAGGAGGCATCAAGTGGAGACTCATCAGATGTTATTCCGTCTTCTCCATCCTCTCTTTCTCAGCGTAGTGCAGTAGCTTCTTCACCTGTGCAGATCCCTGTGACTACACCTACACCGCAGCCAGCACCACTCCGAAGGTCTTCCAGAATCCGCCGAATGCCAAACAGATTGGACTTGTAGACTTACCTTGCTAAATTCCAGATTCTGTCACTTCTCAAATAAGGGGGAGGAAACTGTGGTGTATTCGCTAAGGCAACTTAACTGTAACCGGATGTCAAGACAGAACGTCAATGTTTTTGTACGAATGCTCAATGCATCTATCTATCAATTAATGTCTTAATTACTGTGTCTTAATGTGTGTAATGTTAATAAATAGTGTTATTGGATTATTCTCAATGGATATCTAAAATACAGGACACCCAGCTAGCAAAATTTATTGTCACAATATTGTTATTGCATTGTCAACCTTGCAAATGCATTGATGGCGTCAATATTGATAATTGCAATATTGTTGAAAGATTGTATATATTTACATGGCAATATTTAGGTGACAAAACGCAGAGAAAATTTTATTTTGTTTGAAATGTAAATATTGATGCAATATTGCATTGTCAATTTTTCCTGAATGCTGTCGACAGCAATCTTTAAAAATAATTGTTTCTACAATATTGTCATTGACAAGATACGACAACTACCTCCACTCGCTCAGGAAATGCGTAGAAGCTGTTTGCCGTCGACGTCATACTTTGTTTTTCGTATTTTCCTCGTAAACTATGGATCGTACAGGAACGCTTCTTTGGGCAGCTTTTATGTACTTCCAACGAGGAATCTAGCTGTGCAGAGTTTATGCGGTCGTTTCGGGACACCCTGTATTACCTTATTGTAAAGGGTCCAAAGGAGGGCTTCTAAAGTTAGTAAATGGACTTCTATGTTTGGATTATGGTACCAGACTTATAAAGCTCAATATCTGTAGTCTCGAGCAGAGAAAGAGTTAGAGGAGACATGATTCATCAGCTTTTATTGCGGAAATTTATCAAATAAAGGATATGGATGGGCTACGTTTTTGCACAGAAGCAGAACCAGAGGGCACCGTTTTAAGATATAAAAAGTCAGACTATTTTTGACATTAGAAAAAAAAAACTATTTCAACAGGGTTGTAGGCACTTGGAATAATTTACCGGAAGTGACTGTTACTTGCAATGGTACAAAAATTTTTAAGAATTAGATTGATCTTCACTGAGAATCAATAAATTGACTAGGACCAACCTAGTTGGGCGCAGAGCCTGTATAACTGTTCGTCCCATTTGTATTTGTATTAATTATTTTTTATTATGATGAGTTTGAATGCATCTGAAAACTATTGACCGGGCGAACCGTTTCGAAGCAGATGACCGCAATTCTGATAAACTTTTTTATTACTACCAGTCGCCACGGAAGTCTGTCTGAAAAGTCTTTTTGACAGTCGACCGGTCTCGACCACAGCCTCCGGACTTTTATATGGTGGACGATTGCATCACGCGACCAGTTGATTTTGTTATTTCAGAAATTCCAAAATTCTATTGGTTGCAGTTGCAACAATTCATCTGCTTGCTTCAAAATGACCTCGCACCAGATTGTGTGAGGATTATTTATTTATTAAGCCGTGAAACTGTTGTATTTTAATCAATTGTTCCACATTAGTTATCTACAGTACCTAATGATATTGCTGAACTACTTTTTAAATTTTGAGAAGCATATTGACATAAATTATAAAAATTTGTCACTGACACATGCGAACCTATAAAGGTTCACGTGTATTATTCATATTTGATCGCAATAAGAAATTCAATTTTCGTATTACTAATTAAATGATAGTAATTAAAAAGTGCCAATTACGAGTTAAAATTCCTTCAAATGAAATTTTTTATTTTTTCATGTAGTATTTTGAAATGTTCTGTATTTGCAAATGATTCAATGACAGTACAGAATATTAAAAAAAAGAAGAAAAAAGAAATTTTACTTTGAAATTTCAAACATTTTAAAAATTTATAAACTTTTAATTAAATTTCAAATTGTTCCTTGCGTAACAGTTTTTTTTTTTTTTTCGCGGAAGTTCTTTTTAATGAAATAGTGCATTATAAGCAAATTTGCACATTCATTTAAGGATCTGTTGTTAAATTATTTACATATAATTATTTGTTAGTTACGGCTATTTTTTTCGTAAAATTTCGCATCTATGAAACATGCTGAATATTTTAAAATTACTTAATATACTCCAATCACATAATGGATTTATAATTTTACTTAACTATGTAAAAACTAGTAAATCACTAACTTTCAGCCTAATTGAAGAAAAATTAAGTAGTAAGGACCATTTTAAAACTTTAATAAGCAGAAATTTTTTTTTCGAGAAAAATGCCTTTTAAATGGCCATTTGTGCTCAAACCACGATTTTCAGACTTTAACCCTTAAAATTAGCTCAAATGTAAGCCTAAAACAACTTTTCTTTTTGTCACTAGTAAAAACAGGTCCACTGCATGAAAAATTTGCGTGGAAAAAAAATCGATTTTCCTGCCGATTTTTCGAAAAGTATTTTCACCTTAAGAGAAGATGTTAGATGTCTATTTGTTGTAAATTATAAAGTGTTATCCTATTTGATCTACTATAACTTTGCATTCCTGTCTGCTAACTGCCTAAAAACTATGTCCGGAGAAAAAATAAATTTTTAGGAATACCAGTTACCTATAACACAAATATTGCTTACATCTTTAGCCATCATATCACTGTTGTAATGAAGAGTCGGAAAGCGTTTGCTCAACATTTGTTTGGCAACTTAGTGCTAATTTTAATACCTTTTACTTTTAGTATCATTACTTCATTTATCACAGCCAGGTAACTTGTAACATGATAATTATTCCCAACGAATTTCTTTAAAAAGTTTCAGAAATATGAATGATACAGCACTCGTACTTTCAAAATATTTTACAAGAAAATGTAAATACAGCAGACGAACTTTTGCGATTTTAAATCCGATGGTTCTTATGAAATCTTTCCCAAGCTGTGTATGTTTACGGTATATGCTCTTATCAATGACAGCTTACTAGATTGACTGCTATACGACATTCATTGTTAACTTAAAAAATATTTCAAGACGAAGAAAAAATCCCATTACAAAATCAATTCGCGTCTAGAAGAAAGTCTTTTAGTAACAACTCAAACAATCCAGGCTGCAAAAGAAAAAAGTCGTTATCTTCCCTTTCCCTTTCCTTTTTTCCAGTCGCCTCTTGAATCGCTTCTCCGACAAAACATGATTTTTTAGGGTATAAAAGTTCCTAGATAAGCATTACAAGTCTTGCTTAAAGAGGATTACAATTTCTCTTTTTTATGCAGTCTAGTGGATTTAGCGCATTCGAATTAGACTTGACCTAACTCTTCCCTTCTGACAGTACGTGATTATACTATTTGATGGAGTTTAAAAGATTTTATTTTTAGGTACAAGTTTTTCTACTGCTTTTTATGTCTTGCAATTATATTATACTTATAAACTTATTATTTCAAGACGCATTTCTTAAAAGTTAATAAGTCGCTGATTACGTCACTGTTAGAAGAGCATTGTAGATTATGGGAAATACAGGTCTCAAATCAATAAAAAATATTTGTTAATACAGTAAAACCCCGTTAAAACGCGGGTGTCGTATGACATGTTCGGCACCCGCGTTATGACATAAGCGCGGTATAGTGAAACTATACCGCGGATCTAGATTCACCAAATAATACTCGCTTTTGTTGCATCATTTTTAACTTTATCAATTACTCGTAACTTTTCTTCCCCCTACAGTATATTTTTTTCTCTTCTTCTTTGCTGCCATTTTATTCACTAATTGCTGTGCAAGCAGAACACATCTCAGCTGCGCAATCAGTCTACCGAGCGATAGGTTATAAACCGTGTTCCGAGAAAAAAAGGTGCTTAAAAATCTCTTTATGTTATCAACATGGGATTGTGAAAGGGGAGAGGTCTTTAAAAAAAATTAGATTTGGAAGGGGAGGAACGCACTTCTTACTGGGGAATATGTTTACTAATGCTAAAGAATCTGGAATACAAGGGTTGATAGCACTACAACAGAAGTTTACGCACACGCACAACTAGACTTCTGAAAATGGAATAGTTGAACTGCACAGTCCCTGACAGATTGAGCTCCGCCCATGTCAAGAGAAACAAGTCAGGGCGATTGCATCCGATTTTGAAGTCAAGCTATATGTTCTAGGTTAAAAGACAGAAAAAGCATCAAAAAGGTGTACATCACGCCTATCACAATAGGGCTTTATCTGTTAGTGTGTCTGGTGGGGGGATGGGTGTTCTTTGAATAGAATATTTGTGTGCTCGGGCTGGCTTTATTTACAATGGTAAATAAGGAATAACCTTATTTATTATCAGTTTACCAGGAATCACCTTTAAATGGCATTGATAAAGGGTGGTTTAAACATCGGGGGACATGATAGTCAACGCGCTATAACCCATTCCGCGGTATACTGAGGCGCGATATACGGGGTTTTATGTACCTGTAAGGTCTAGCCGTATTGGTGGGGCCGCATTATTTCGAAATCCGATTGCATATGCTTTTATGAAACTCGCTTGATTTTGTTTGCAATTACATGTTTCTTACACCAGAAGCAGATGAAGAATTTTGCCTTTACCATTACTTTCATTAGGGGTGCCCTCCCCTTCTCAGAGCGATGACGCCCCCTAAAGAGCTGTGGAGTAGCCCACCATAAAATCCTCCAAAACACTCCTATCAAAAATTTAAATGACGCAGTTTGTTCCATGACCCCCCCCCCCCCCAGGGTGGGCTCCCCTTGTTTTTGTACATTCTTATATTTTACCTTTTGCTGTAGAGTATTTGCAAACTAGTAGATATTTCACCACGCTCGGTCGACAATTTCAATTCAGTTGCACAAAGAATCATAAACTAAACAGTTAATATGGTTTTGAAAAATGGGTAAATATAAAATTTTACATACCAATCAGAATAGTTATAGAGTAATACATGGTCATTTATATGTGGCTATTTTAGGTAAAAGAAGAGGGAGAGAATTTACTTTTTGCGGAAGTATTTTGCACTCTAAGAAAGGTGGCTTCATGTTAAAAACAAAAAGTTTTTCAAGTAACTTGCATTCTAATGAAGAAGTTTTTCTCTTTAACATTAGCATCATGTTCAGTCTTATATTCTAGTCAGGTCATCAAATTCGCTTGAAAGTATATAAAAAAAAAACAATAATGAATAACACCCATTTTCATCGAAAAGTAGTTACCTCTCCAGAATTGTACAAATCTAATGACATATTTTGTTCATGGTTTGGCCCAACTGCTTGTTCTATTATGTTACATATGGAACGCAATACCGAGCCTTCTAATCATTTGTTAGTTTGTGACAAGTTTGTTTGTTTGTTTGTTTGTTTACGACCATTTCAGGTCACATAAATATTCGAGTTTATTTGCTATTCTCAAGGATATGCCTCAAACTCTCGTCCAATATGACAGATAGAACAAGACAGCACAACAGATTTTAATACAAAGAAGGAAATACACCCAGGGCAAGGTGGGAATCGAACCCACGCCTCTTTCTCTCCGCGCAGGGAGGCACCGGAGCCAGTCGATTTGACCGCTCAGCCACTGAGGCCCCTTGTGACAAGTTTAACTCTTTAAGAAGATTGGATAAAAGTTGAGGTTACAGAGCTAAAGCTTTGTATGATAAAATGTGAAACCTTCAAAAAATAGTCTCTTGTATTTTAAAACAAACATATTATTGTTAATTAAGTAGAATATAGGAGAACAAAAACAAAAGCACTACTTTATATTATCGAAACGTTCTATATCAAGGATGAAATTGGAACTGGAATCGATTTTTATAGAATGTGAGTATTAAATTCCATTACACGAGTTATGGTTTCCATTTCAAATCAATTGCTTCTTGTTCTTTATTTTATTTTGTTTTCCGTACGTCTCCTTTCGTATGTTTTTGTGGGTGTTGTGTTTCAAGAGTTAATGGATTTATCTTGGTTCTTTGCGTAAAGAAAATATTATATAAAGTTTCTAAGAAGATTTCGGAAGCAAGACGTTCGAAACGAAATAAGTAGACTGTGTAATTTTTCCTTCACTATTCCTCTGAGGGGTGCTTTCTCATTAATAAAATTTCATAGTTTAGAATAGGGTCTCTGAATGTAGTAAAGTGTACCAGAATTAGCTAAACATAATTACTTTTATTTCAACTTTTTATTGTGTAACATGAAAGCAACTGAAGGTGTAAAGTATATTTTTCTGAACATGATGCTTAGTTGAATTTGTTGTTCAACTAAGCATCATGTTTAGTTGTTCATGTTGTTGTTTTTAATTTGGAAATGAAATAAATTCCTTACATACCTTTACTTTCTAAAGTCTACTTATTTTCTTCTAACCATTGTTTTTCTTATTTTAGCACTCTTATGACTTTAAGAATATTATGAAAAAGATGTTTTTGTGGTATAGAAGTGCTTAAAATAAACAGTACTTCACTTGTGATTACGTTACAGTTATAGAAAGAAAACGTTGAGTTAGCATCAAATGAAGTTATTTTGTCACGCGGGTCGCAACATTCTGACCACGTTCGTGGTCCTGGTAAGAGGCATGAACCCATTGTAAGTTGCTAGCTGAACTACATTGGTATCTGTTTGGTTTACGTTAGATGTAGTTAAAAAGAAAAGTAGACATTTCAGTAGTCTTCAAGTTGTACTTCATGAAATACTGGGGTTCCGCGGTATATATCAGATGGGTTCTATAACAACAAAAAAAAATGCACCAGTTTATTTCGAAAAATGCATTTTGTCAGATTACCTCTTTAAATAAGTAATTTAATGACTTAAGAAAATACATTAAATGCACTTAAGGGGAAAAATCCCGTGACCTAGAAAACTTACTTTTCTCCACCAGACCCCTACCTGTTAGCCGAGGCCTTAGGATTGCTTACGCACGGGGAGAGGTAGTGGGGTCTACGGATTTTACATGCACATATCCCCAAGTATACATCCCCAAGTATCCCCAAGTGGGGGTCTTCAGTGGGTATCGAACGCGCGACCTTCCAGGTGGAAGTCCGACGTGCTATCCACTAGGCTATCACGGCCCCTAGAAAACTTACTGTAGAGTATTAAAATTTCAGTGTTGCATTTGTCTAGGCAACACTTTTATAACAAAACCTACCAAAGTGGTCAAATGATTGCTTTTGAGATTTTAATTAATATTGTTAAATTCCAGGTTTCCATTTTTCTTAAACTTACTGCTTGCCCTTTTTTAGCCTACTTTCCCGTAAAAGTAAAAAAAAATAATAATAAAGCATGAAAGAAGGCTTAATGTATCGTGAAAATATCGTTAAAAATCAAGAAAAGTCAAAAATAAGTGAAGTAATTAAATAAAGATTGAAAAATAAAAAATTTGAAAGTAGGGTATTGAGATGGGGAAAAAGTGTGTCTGTCGGTCTGTCGGTCTGTCTGTCTGTCGGTCTGTCTGTCTGTCGGTCTGTCTGTCTGTCTGTCGGTCTGTCCCCCCCTAATAACTTTTGAACGAATTGTCCGATTGGAAAAATTCTTTTTGCATTCGAAAGATCTCGTCGAGGACATCTCATTTCTATATTTTACTTTTTGATTTGAACATTTTTTTGTTCAATTTTGAACAGTTCAAAAAAATTTAACATTAGCGCCTATGGGCGAAAATGAGGCAAATTATGTAAACTCTGGGTACAAGATCCATGTTCCAATGAACAAGCTTACTGGAAGAATCTCTTGGCGTGAAATATCAATTTGAACAATTTTTGTTCATTTTTGAACAGTTCAAAAAATTAACATAGCGCTTACGGGGAAATTTCAACCCTATATAAATCCCGATCTAACGGACCGATTTGCTTGGAACAAACTTTATCGGAAAGCTCTTATAACGTAGAACATGTAGAAATAGAAAATTTATCCAGAACTTACGAGCCTATTTTGCTATGAAATTTTTTGATCGATATTTTCAAGGATATTTCTCAGTGACTCAATGAGTGAAATAATGAATGAATGAATAAATGAAAGAGTGAAAGAATAAATCAATGAAAGAGTGAAAGAATAAATCAATGAATGAGGAAAAGAATGAATGAATAAATTATTGAATAAATGGAAATATAAATAAATGAGTGAATAAATACATGAATGCGTAAATGAATGAATAAACACTTGAATGAGGTAACGAATGAATGAATAAATGCATGGCTGAATAAATGAAAGAATGAATGAGTGAGTGAATGAATATGTATTATCCGTTGAAAAAGGTATATTTTCAATAATTAGAACTAAAGATAAATAAGAAAGAGAGAGAAAGAGATAGCTAGATTATAAATTTGAATTTGGTGTATACGGGAAAGTAGGCTCGTATAGTTCTAGACGGAACTTCTTGTTATAATTTTTAGCTACAGTCACACATTTTCACTCACATTACGCTACTTTCCACAGGCAGCCTTAGATGTCTTTGAATAAAAAGCGAAAAAAAAAAGAGCTCTTAATTGCAATCGATAAATGAATAGCGGTTTGATTGAAAAAGGAATTTTTTTAAAAAACTTGAAGGGGGACTTATCATGTTTTAAAAATGACAATCCGCGTTTCGCTGCACTTTTTTGAAATGTCACAGGCGAGTAAAAAAAAGAAAGAAATGCTGACTCTGTTCTCTCCTTGTCTTCAAGTGCATCTGTTTCCGAAAGTGATGAACAAGATTACTTCTTCGGTTATACAAGATTTTAATCTTTATCTATGTTTGTCAAAGCCTCACTCAAAGGATTTATTCATCGTTTAAAATCCTGTTTGTATTAGAAAAAGAAAGAAAAAAGTCTTGAAGGTGTGATTTTTTTCCTGTATTCATGAAGAATGTTTATCTTCTTCGTTGAAAGCTTTTCCAATGAATTTTTAAAGATGTGATGATCGTGGATACCCGTTTTATTAGGTTCAAGTGCAATGTAATTTATGCTATTATATGTTTGGATTTTTATTTTCTAGGATGTTGCTTAGGTTAAATCTAATGTTCGGCTGTATTTCTTAGTTGCAGAGATCTTAAAACACAGAATGTGGATTGTGGAATCTGAGAGATAAAGTAAATTCTGGATAACTGTTTTCATTATTACCTGACCAACAAATTAGGTATCACCCTGGCTAATTATTTGTGTCATTTTTTAGCAATTGACATTGTTCGATAAAATAAATCGTTCTTCTAAAACATTGGTGATAATGACTAGAAACTGGAATTTTATACTTATAAAGGCATAATTGTGGAAAACGTTATTATAAAAAAGAGTTTATATTTCTAATTAGTGGATTAAAAGTTGAAGGATGTAAATGTCATCTAAAAAAAAGTTATAGCAAGCAAATGTTTCTAAGGCAAACTTTCTAGCAGTAAGAATAATTAGAAAAGTTCAGTTCGTTGCTCCTAAACGTGTGAGAAACATCAAAAAAAAATTTTACTATGTTGGAATATATTACAAAGAAGAAAAATTTCCTGATACCAGCTACAAATTGTAATAATTACAAAACGATGTAAATTAAATCTATAACATAAAACTATAAATTTAAGCTAGCTTATATTGCATTCAAATATTAGAAGAAAACGAACTATTTTTAATCTATTTGTAATTACTGTTTTAAATAAACAATAAATAAGTAAATGAATTAATAAATAAAATAAAATAAAATAAATAAATAAATTAATAAATAAATAAGAAGCACATTTTTCAGATTATTTTTCTTATGACAGTCAGTCAAGTGTCATTATTGTTATTATTCTGATTCGTATGCTAAATGAAAAATTAAATAAATAATCTACAACTTCAGATGGAATGAGATTTTACAAATTAAACTCGAAAATCTTCTTTTTTTTTAGTTAAAACAAGTTACAAAAAATATGTACCGTACTCACCTATTTGCCTTTAAGTTGAAATTGAGCAACATATAGATAATTCTGCCTTAAGATTCGATAACGGCTCCATTATGTCATTCATAGATCTACAAGAAAAGAATAAAACAATTTGGGGATGATCTCCAATGTTTATTTGGCAATTACAGAAAATTTGCTAAGTATAAATATTTAGCCCCAATAATTTCAATGGAAAATATACGTAATTCATTTTATTTGAAAATCAGCGTATCACTAAATTTAGCTGAATAATTAGGGTATCAAAAACACATGAAGGCCATCAGTCAATTTATTGAAATGATTCGAAGTCTTTGATCTTGAAACGGATGAGATGGAAATATATTTTTGCTTTACGTTGTATATTTACATTTCATACCGAGGATATTGATGCGTTATCCTATGAAATTGAGTGCTTAAGTGGATTTTATAAGCGGACGTCATTATTTTAAAGTATGTTACTTAAAATGTGGTTGCTGTTAGATCCGCATGCCAGCTAAGCAAACTGGTGTCCAGTAGCTACTATTTCTCAATGATTTATGCAAAAAATGGCCGTTAGGTTCAAGGTCTTCAGATTGATATAATAAATAAAACAAACAAATAATCTGTGTTGATTGACTGCTGTGGAATTGTACCTGTAACTACAGTCATTTATTACATTTTTTTCTAATCGACTGCTGTTAGTTTCTGCCAGTTGCAGATCAAGTTGCCAGTTGCAGTACCACGAGTTGGTGCCATCGACACAGGAGAATTTTGACGTCCAGTTTCTCCCCCTGAGAGAGCGAGCACCCGGACGCGCTTGATGCGAAATTGCATTAAAAATTTAATTTATCTGAGAGCATCCAAGCCAAATGTCTAGTCAAGGGATCTTTTACATGCCGCATAATCAATATAATCATACGACATGGGCGCAGACAATTTTCTGAACCTTGAAACTCCACCGACACTGCCAAGCTCGATGCTCTGACCTGGGGCGTACGAGTCCCACCCCTTACCACGATGCCACCGTGCCGGCTGTTATTTATTACATTGACCAAGAAACTGTGTCGCTTTTAAACGTTAGAGATAAGCTTGCATAAAAATAAAGTACCTATTTCAATAAATTTTAATTTGTTAAATGTACATATTTTTGACACTGATCAACACACAAATATAAAAGTGCTGTATATTTTGTAGGTGCACTACTAGATATATCAGCAGTTAAATTCATTTTCTATACCGACTTACTTATTGTGTGGTAAGTATCACAGAGGTAGTCAGTACTGCTAAAAAAAATTACTCACTGTTACCCAGACATTGTTTTTCTTTTTTTTTGGACGGAAATTTAATTTTAACAATACCTTGTGTACAACAACAACAACAATAACAATAAAGGAACAAGAATGATAAGCTTATTTAAAATACTTATGCTTCCTTATACTTGGTGACATTTTATTCAGAGATTTTAGAGAGTACACACGTAAACAAATATAATATTTATATTGATTTGCTGTTAGTATGCACAAGCGCGTCATTAAATTTTTTTTCATATGATTTAGGAGTTGCTTGTGTAATAATGCCAAGAATATATATTTACTCGCTATAAATAATATCCGTTATCTGTAATACCAAATATTCCCCTACGTTTTGTAAACACTCGTCAAGGGAAGCATTAAATAGAAATTTATTTAAAATAGGCAACTTCTAATCATTTCTGCTTTTTAGGAGGAAAAAAATTATTTATGCATGAATTCTGAACTGAAAATTAAAAGCAGATAATGGGTTTTGCATTTCGTTTTATTTTTCGGCTTTTCCACTTCCTTTATATCTTAATATTAGTATCTCATAAATTCAATTTAGTATGAACAGAAAAATACATTATAAAAAAGTTAGCAACACGGGATGTGAATAGTAATTGCTTTTAAAGCAGAAATGGAGTATTAAAAATTCGTTATTGATTTTTTATCATTTTATATTAATTAGAAGTTAAGAAGATGATTCTACGGTTACTAACATTTTTATCTTGACGAAAAGAAATAAACAAATGCTAGATGGCTTAAAGTCTTTCAAATCTCTGTGTTTCTATGGTGAAAAGTGAAGATGCTGCAGAGAAAGTAGAATTTGTTTTTAAAGTTAATTATGCAGAAATATATCTTAAGTCACTTAGTTCGGAACATGTAAATTTTTGGTTTATTCTGATCATGTGAACCAAAATAAAGATTGATTTTTTTTCCATTTTGTTAATTCATAATTTTTACACATTACTTTCTTAATTCTCAATGTCTCTTATCTTTTTTAATTTTGAAATTTAGTTCCAAAGAGGCAGCAGAGAATGTTATTTCCATTAAGGTTAACTTGCTAGAAGCTTTTTAGAAAAAATATAAATATTAAGTGTGTAAATGCTATTGTAGCATGTTATCAACACGTTATAACAGCAATCTATAGTGGACTGTAAAACTAAATTACATTCAATAAATTCCACTACCTAAAAGCAATCAGTTTAATTTCTTGTTAAAACAATTCGTGGTGGTCCTTGGGCTACCGATCACGTTCTCCCAACAATAAGAACAAAACAATTTACAACAAATTCAACTAACCATCATAACCAATTATTTAATGATGAATTAACTAGCATAAGAAATCAAGAATAGCTTATATACTTTTAGGGCACATACACAGTTAGTATCTGCCGACAATGACTTGCGCCCTCTGGTAAAACGAATGTAAGGGAATTAACAGCAGTCAATTTAATTCATGTTTAACTAATAACACTGTGCAACAAATTTGAACTTTTTTTTTGTCCTTCAGATGAAACTATGTCATTCTATATAAACAAAGGGGCTTGATTCAAATATACAAACCAAAATGGTCCATCACGTAGCGTTTTTGCTGGAGACCCACTTCTCATATTTATACAATTTGGTTATAGAAGAATGTAACTCAGGCTTATTTATTGAAAACACAAAGGCTAAAATGATTTTTTTGGCCAATTCTTCTTGTGGGCATCTATTGGTCTGCCCTGATAACAGTTTAGCAATATTCAATTCGCATACTTCCATTCTATCGAGCGCTGAAATACTTTTCAAACAGAGATGCCCTGATGAAACCTTTTCCCATGCTCATCATTAATTGCACCAAGGTTTTGAGAAATAAAGTCCATATGGGAGCCCAAAAAGTCTAGTTTTAATGAAATATAACAACCTAATAATACAAAATTTTTCCGCTTCTTTTAATACTCTTCATCGTGAAAGGACTTCCTTAAGTTGTGGGCCAATAAAAATCCTTTCTTTTGCTTTTGCCTCACTTAAATTTTTGAATTTGTTCCTGAAAAGCAAGAAAGCCACTCTTTCTCTGTCCAGAGCTTTTACAAATATTTCGATAAACCAAGTTTAATCTGCAATTGTGGAAAAAAGGCACATTGCAGATCATCATGGCCTCATTTGATGTACTTTTGCCACTTGTAATTTTGTAATTTTGAAATTTCCTTTGCGTTTGCAAAATATGCTACAGAAATGAATAGGGGAAAAAATAGTTAGATGGAGGAGCACTGATAAACGAGCGCAACTCTGCTGAATTGTGCTCATGTCCTAATGCTTGAAATAGTACATTCACATCACAGCAGCATACCATTTTTTCTTGCTCCGTAAAATAGTCTACAAAATGTTCTTGTCGTCTTGTAAAAGACTCAAAACTTCGAGAAGTAGATAAAGCTTTTGTTGCCAAAAAATGTTGCTAAAGTAACCCAACTTCATTAAAAAGGTCTCTAGAATGGCAACGATCTCACTTTCTATGAGAAAGATATAATTTATAATAAATTAAGTCGATAAATTACAAAAATATGCACATTTATCCAGAAAATACGTAAAAAGCTAAAATGTGGATTTTTGGGAAAATGGTACGTGATAGGCAAAATATAATTGCAGATTCATAATTTTCAGCCAAAAATACATAAGAAACAGACATTTTCATCCAAAGGACATTTTTCGTGTTGCACAGTGTAATCAGCTTAAATTTACCAAAGATGTGTCTATAGTCATACATTTACTCATTTACAAAACGAAATAGTTTTTTAGAAGACATTTCAACAGTAATTTGAGATAAATCTTTACGATTTAAATTATTGTATTAATCATTCAATCATAACTCACAGTTTTTGCATGTTTAGGTTACTATTACGTATGTAAAAAAACCATGTCCTGGATTTGAACTCTAAGGATGTAGTTGTGAATCGATGCGATTGTTGTAACATGCTGTTTCAGCTTCAACGAATTTTCGGTAAGAGTTTACCTAGATTTCTGCAATGCAATACGCTAATATATCACCATTATTTTTTTTCAGGCAAAAGCAGCTATCCCGCCAAAGAGTTATTCTCTTGAATATTTCATCAAAAAATTAATAAGGTGGTACGAAATTTCACCCATCACAGTACATTATCATGTGCTCTAGTGGTTAGGGCACACTCTTTTTCACCTACACGATCCGGGCTCAACCCAAGTCATGGGAAGAGCCTACCATTTCACCCTCGCTATATGACACTCCCAAGTTAAGGTTTCATGCTAGAAGGTAAGGAGTTGCTGAAAGAAAGTTTCTATAGTACCATGTGTGAGTACAGACGTATCTAATGTAGCAAAAAAAATAAACTTCCTTAATATGAAATTCTTTCTTCGGGAATCAATATTTCATAAAGACTTCTGAAGTTCAATGAAATCAAATATATTAAGCTATTAAAAAAATAACTGAATAAATACATTTTTATAAGAACACATATTTGAGAGTATTTTGAAGTAATATTTGCAATGTTCTGTCTCTGAAAATATTGTTATTATTTTATACTATATAGCTGGTATGAATGTTAAGTATTTTCCTCTGCACTAAAAGTCTCAATGCTGTGGAAACCCTTTTACGGAAATTTTGTGTTTAAGCGATGTTTTATTACATAGCGTAACGCCACGTTCATAAGTATTGTCCTTATAGTATTGTGGTTTCTTTCTTAGGGGGCGGAAATGTTAGATGGTGAGTGTGGTTAAAACATTAAGTCAGGATTTATAACTTTTATTTAATTTTTTCACTTCGTCTTTTGCTCTTTATCACCTTTGCATAGTTTCTCGTCATTTCATTGACAGTGTTTTCCCCCTTCTTAGCCCAGTTCCTGCGTTCTTACCACCTGGATATAATCCTACAATTTTAACATAAGTACCTTTGTATCAGTTCAAATACGTTGCAATTATGTGCTTTACACTGAAAAGGATTCTTTGTTATAGTTTTGAAATAGCTATACTTGTTTAGCAATCTGTGCTTTGATAATATTCTTTCTTCATTTTAACTTTTTTTGTGTGTGTTTGTTTACGTTTCAATAAATTGACCTGAAGTTGAAAAGCCTGCATGCAATTTTTAATTTTTAGATATACATTTCAATTTTTAATAAATATATTTTCATGTTTAAGAGTTGCCTACAATTACTTCATGATTTTCGATTACTTGTAAATACTTGAAATGTGTAGCGATTACAATGAATAACTATTTCTTCGCTCTCTATTTTACATTCATTGTCTATGAACTGGCAGTACTTAAAACCTGACGAGTATAAATTCGGAACTAAATTAATTTTCGCAAAGTAAATAAGATCCGGTGCTAGCTAGGGTAGTATGGTAAAATATTTTCATTGCTTTTTGCTCTAAATATCAGTTCTACAGGAAAATGAAGGTTCTCCATCATCGTTTATATCTGCCCAGTGTGGCATAACAAATAGAAGTGGTCATAGTTTCGCCGATAGTGGTGCTGTTTGAAAAAATGAACGCCAGTTTCCGGGGAATGCACCAGGCCTGCAAAGTTTAGTGACCATACGCAGCCCCATTAGAAAGAATATACTAAGCCCCACTAGAGTGTGAGAAAAAAATCGTGCGCGCGGTGACCCAAACATTTGCATCTTCTGTAAAACCTTGAAGGGCGTAAATGTACGCGAGACTATACTCATAGTGCCACATTTTTCCAAATAAATTTTTAACTGTCTTTAAATGTAGCATGAGTGAAAGTTTTGTTCAAAGTGTACTTCAGAGGGTCGTAAACGTTATGAAATGATACAATGATCTGATGATAACGTCTTCAAAAAGTAATTTATCGAGCCGAGAGCGCGTTCTTCCGCCAGACTTAAAATCCGATTCTTGAATCGAGTAGTGTTTTAGGGTAATGATATAAGTGCCAAACAACAAATTTTTCTGGAAATGAAAAAAAAAAGTTTTAAAACTTGTTTATTATTTAATTATAAGCAAATACATTTTTTACAGACTAATAATGATTAAGTAACTGTCTAATGATTGTTATTAAACTTGGTTATTGGTGAAATAAGTAAAAAAAATCAATTATATTTAAGTGGAATAATAATAATTATTATTACATATTGAACTATACATTGCACATTATTAAACTTAATTTTTTAGACATTTAAATTTATTATGCTTAAAGGTAACATTTTTTTTTCATTGGCAAATTTACTTATAAAATTTATGATATTTGGTATCAATGAAATCAAGCAGCTGTTAACAGTACATGGTACTTGTATTGCTTCCCGGGAAAACCTTTATGGACATACAGCAAGCTCATTCTGTTGGCCACAGTTTAAAAGACATGTGATCGTTTGGCGCTTACAACTCATCACACAGTATTAGAATCCTCATAGAACGTTTTCCATGAAAAATCTGAAAATCATATTTTTGGCACTTATACAGTTTCCCACAAACACTCTTCAAATATAAATAAAAGAGAGTGGACGTGGTGTTACGGTATTATTATCTCGTACATCAAATTCTCGTTTTGAACTAAAAATGTCTTCTGTTTACAACTCATTTTATTTGCAATCCTTGTTGTTTTTAAAATAATCGAATGCCATAAAAGCATTTTGATTAGAAAGTAACGTTCTCACCATCTTGAAGAAATATTGATTCCCGTTGGAATGAAAATAAAATCGAATTTCATTGCAAGAATGTATGAAATTGTCTTTCACATCTCCAATTTAAGTATTTTCTATTGTGTTCTATCTTTGGTTCAGAATTTGTTCACAAGAATCTAGATAAGAATATCAAATTACAAAAAATAATAGAAATTCCGTGGTTTTTCGAGCAACAAAAAGAATTATTTTTGGAAGCTGATAGACAATGTTTCGCTATTCATTGAATGTCATGCGGGTAGTTTGAAACAACTATCGAATGTGTGAGTTATTTTTGAATTAAAAAAGTGGTTTTATCTTAAAAAACATTTAAAATGAAATGAAAATTTTTACTTTTTTACATTTAATTAGTAATTATATAGTTAAATATCAAATAAGAAATACATAAACTTTATGCTACAAAAAGTTTCTTGTGGAACACGTTAAAATACATTAATTTGAGGGTAAGTTAGATGCACCGAATGAAAGTTTTTTTTTTTGTAAAGGAAATTTTCAGACAGAAGTGAAGAGAGTTCCAAAGAAGCGAATTAAGTAAAAATGGCGCATTGTAGATATGAATGTTACAAAAATTACATTAAAATGTAAAATAAAAGCGTCTGACCATCAGATAGTATTGCAGTAGACAGTGTACAGCACACAATGAACACAATGATGTCCCAAACGGGTCAGTTAAATAATACAACACAGTTCATTAAACAAGTCATTACATCAATTTATACTCCAAGTAAGTAAAAAACGCATCGTCGACCAAGAAAAATAAAAGCAGAGTTCATCATATGTGTAGAAAAAGCTTCTTCAATATCGGAAGCGTAATCCGGCCACCAGAGATGCAGACATTGAAAATATGATCCAGAGTTCGCCTTTGCAATTTCAAATGCCAACCAAATACATTGTAATTTTTTGTTGGATGTAGGCAAAGATAATTTTTTATACATATTACACTATATTTTTAAATTAGGGAACGAAACATTTTATAATAGGGACATAAGTTGTTCTTATTGACATTTTAAAGTAAGATTTGAATAGATTTCAGTTGTTCTAATGAGGCATTTTCTTGCAAGTACTTCAAATCAAATTTTTAAATAAAATGTTACGGTTGATATATGAGCAAAAATCGAAGAAGGAAAAACCTAACTGCAATTCTTGGTTGAAATACTTTTAATTTTCCAAAAGCATTTTTCTTTCTATAAGTAACTTAAATCTGTATTTTATAACGGAAATTTTTCCACCAAGTATCTATTTAGATTATTGTTTAAGAAAATATCAGTAGCGATGTTTCAAGAACTTTGGATAACTTTTGTTTGTAGTAAGATTATGTTTGTAGAATACTCCTAAAGTAAAAAAAAAGTTTATGTCTGAAGAGTCTAATTATTTTTCTGTAATTTTGTACCATTAAAACAATTCCGATGTTGAAATTTTCATGCTACTGTACATCTAAATCGTCCTGTACATAAAATAAATTTACATGGTTTGTGAATATTTTAATTAGAACTTCTGTCGAAGTTTAGAGCTAAAGTATCCATAGCTACTGTCCGAGGAATGCCAAAGCTATTTCCACTGAATTTAGTATACATTTTTGTAATTGGTACTGTTAAAAGTCAAGTATATTTACTACGATATGCAAGGAAATCGTTAAAAATAAGGATTTTAAAGCTGTGGTTATTAAATGTACGTTTGAATAATTCAGAAATAAAGGAACAAAAATTTCCTTTGATGAGAGGAATTTTGATCTTTCAGGCAACAAGAGATATAGCTAAATAGTTCGACTACTTCCTAATAACATTGTTAAAATTGTTAAATTGTTCTGAAACGTCAAAAGGGGAAGTGAGTAAACTTACTAATTGTTCATTTGAGAACAGTCAATAATAAGTGCTTTATTTCACTTAGAAAAGCTAATTTTGACAACATGTCATGTTGTCAGGAAAAATTGATTTCTGATCGGAAATAAACTAATTTAAAGGCAACGTTATACAAAAATACTTCTGAAGGTGGAGAGGCTTAAATTTCTTTAAAATATTTACGTCCCCTAACTGAAGATGTGTTGACTTCTCCGGTTAATCTTGTATGGTTATGTTAACACAAGAATGTGTTAACATAACCATACAAGAATGGCACGACAAGAATGTAGTGCAATATTATTTCACAAATCATAAGCACATTTTATTGAATCCGCAGAAAGGCATTTTTATCATTTTGAAATTTTGCATCGGTTGACTAACGGCTTTTAGTTACTGTTTTCACTTTTTTATTTGTTGCTTTGCTGTGAAAGAAACATTTTGAATATTAAATCAGTCATGCAGAAATAAATCTCAAAACACTTTGGCCGGTACAAATACATTTTTTGTTCATTCATATCAAATGAACTTTGATTAAGAATATTCCATTTTTTAAAATTCTTAATTTTTGCCCATTGTTGTTCTCAAGCACAAATGTCTTTTATTTATGTAACTTTTAATTACCTAGTGACTTTTTTCGGCAGACTCAGAATAAAATATTATTAAAACAGCATGTTTATTGTTAAATATTGTTAATTAGAAAAAATGAAAATATTGCTAATATTGAGTGAGTTCTAATAGTTCACAGTATTTTGTAGTAATAAATTCATTTAGTAATGTTATAGTAAGATTTATAGCTGCTGACAAACTATTGGATGATATTAAGTTCAGAAGTAAAGGGAATGAACACAAAAATATTTAAATTTAGCGATTTTTAAAACTTTTTCTTTTTTCTAAATATTTTAAATCTCATAATGCGCATTTTAGAAGAGCAGTCGGAATGTAAAGCATCTTATGAAGTGCAAAAAAAAGTTTACTTGGCTCTTTAGAAATAAACGTAGTAGTTTTCAAGCAGCTGTTATCACTCTTTCGGACATTTAAACGAAGAAGAGAGAGAAAAAATGTAGTAAAGAAGCGAAGGCAAGCGTTTGCAAAATATAATCTTATTTCTTCTCATTTTATGACGTAGGTAAAGCCATTTCCATCAGCATGTCCTATAAAATTCAAGGCTAATATATTCTATTACTTTTATGTCTTGCGATAAAGAAACTGAAATTTCGGATATTTAAATATCAAAATCTGAGCAGGAATATAGTTGCGCTATACTATCCATTTCAAGTGGTGTTATTGTATTGATTTTACAGTTTTAATTAAAATCACTCTTACTTAATGTTTGGGTATTATATTTTAGTATGTATAGAAATATCGTTTAAGATTTTAAGATATAATAAATGTCCTTAGCTATTAAAATTTTCTGATTTATTGCCTTTTACTAGACTGCTGCTGGGAAAATTATAGTTTTCAGTAAAAAGAACATTGAAAAAAGAATTTTCGTAAATAAAATTCATTTTTAAAAATTTGAATTATTTATACATAGAAATTTTCCCTTTTATCCGGAATATTTATATCTTTTTTGCTAGCAGCTTTGACGTTGGGCTCTTCACCCATAAAGTTTTATTTTACTTTATGAGAATGTTATTTCTTATTTGTTTCACAAATCTGTTATGACACACAAAAGTTACTTACAAGTTCTTGAAACTGCACTATTGATATATTTTAAAATGCTAATCGAAACAGATATTCGGTGAAAAAATTTCCATTATAAGATAGAGATTTTAGTTACTTACAAAGTATGGAAAATAATAATAACGATGAATGTTTTTGCAATCAAGAATTGAAATTAGTTTTTTGTTTCTTTAATCTTGTCGTGTTTAATGAGACGTTCCATGTGACAAGGCAAATCCTCCAAAACTGTATTTCAAGCAAAAACCCCTCAAAGAAAAAGAAACTAGGTTCAAAGCGAAAAGGGCGAATTGCCATGTCATAAAGAAAAACAAAATGGAATTTGCATCAATACTTTTATTAGAATGAAAATGGGAAGTAAAATTCATTCCAAATGGCTTTCAAATTAAGTATATCAAATTAAAAAAATCCATATAATTATTCTTGTCAAAAATCCGTAACATTTTTCTCGCTAAGCGTATCTCTCAAGAATCCAACAATGCAAACAAAATTATAAGTTTATCTCAATATGAAAAGGTGTTAATTATATTCTGATGACAACCGTGACAAGATTGCAGTTACTTTGTTTTGTTTTTTATTGTTGCCATTTGGCCTACACGTTAATAAATAAAATTCTTATTAATATTTTTAGCATTTTGAAGCTTCGCTGATAGCGGAACCTTTTAACTAGTTCAGTTAGTTTTGGTTTAAAATAACTCTTTAATAACTTTTTTTCAGTAAAGATTTGTTTGTATCAGACTAGGGATATTAGGCGAGTAGTAATATTCATATGAAGGATATGAACGAAAGTTACACGATCGCCACAACAGACTAGTTTTTAATTGTTAGTTTGTATTTCATTTTCAGCTCTATGCTACTACCGTTGGCGACAAAAATATTAAATTGAAGGATAGTGTAATAGGCATACAGAATGACATTAACCAACATCAAACTCAAAGCAATGGAATGTTTTGCTGACATCATAAACGACGTCAAGGAATTCCAGTGCAAATTTTCAACGTCTTCAACCCTGGTGGCCGAATTCCGTCTCAGATATTAAAGCATTTTCTCTTCATTTAGGTGAATTCCGACATTTCTTTTTCTCTTTCGGCAATATCTTGTATTAATTCTTGGCGTAGAAAATGGTGTATTTTAAGCTTTGTTTAATGTTTTGCGTTGTGTTGTTTAATTTGCCTTTTTGCTAGACTTTTTTTGCCGTTACGTACTTTCTTTTGTAAAAATGCAGGACTTGTAGGTTTGCAGGTTCCACGTCAAATGCACACAGGCCCAAGATATCACCATCTAAGATTTTCTTGTCATTTGTCACATATGTGCTGCTGCCATAGACATGAGAAAATGTGAAATATTATTGCGCAGTATGTACTAGTTTTTCATTTAAAGAGCTACAAAGTTCCCAAAAAACTGGAAACATAAAACGGCAGCCTTCAAATTGATCTAGAAGCTTTCCTAATTACGAAAGAGGCTTGGGTACGGCCTCACTTCGTGCGAGCTTACTTTAAATTACTTTTTTATCAAAGTAAATAATTAAAATTTTTTAAATTAATTTTCTGAATACTTGTATTGTTGTAATTAACAGGATATAATATGAAGATGGGATGATAAAGGCTTCAGTGTTAAAAAAAAGGAGAATAGTAATTCCAGATTTGACGTCTAATAAACTATAATTTTCATTACTATTATTGAAGACAATCAAACTAAAATCTTGAGTGATCGCTCAAACTTTTTCATACAACTAATATGTATGTACTATCATGTGAATTGAAATAAACGTCATTTCGAATTTATATCATATAATTTGCACCAGGAAAACTGTTTATCTAACTATTAATATAAAATCCGATTTCTTTTTCATAAATTACTTTAGCTTTAGTTCTTTTTAATTTTTATTTGAAATTTTAATATGAGTGTTGCTTAAAATTATTAAAACGTCAGTTGCAAGTCACAAAATGCAGAAGCGCTTTCAGTCTTCAATAAAGTTACCTTCGTTGTGGGAGCGAGAGCGCTAATAAAACGTGAAAGTCTTGACATTCTATAAAAGGAAAGTAATGCATTCGTTCAGCATCAATTTTAAAATGCATGTAAAAGGTCTTTCCCGCATTTTTTCTTGAAATAAAAAGTTGAAGACACTTTGAGTAAAAGTTTCAAACCACAAGACAGTTATTTTAACTATTCCCCCGATTTTGCTTAAAATGTGGGAGTGTTTTATCCATTTTATAAAAAATAAATTTTTAATTGATATTTAGAAGGATTTCACTGGTGGTTGGCAGTAGGCAATGCAGTTTCTAATTGACTTTTAAAGAAATAATATTGCGTTCAATCATGAATTAGATACTTACATTGCCCGCTTATAAAGAACATTTATTTTTTCCTGTAAAAACCAACAACGAGAATTTGTTTGGTTTTATAGCTTATTTTAATCCTTACATCAGAATAGAATATAAAATCAGTCAAAGCAATTAGCCTTGTTATTCGCATCGTGCTAGCCTAAGTTTTAGCAGTTCGTTTTACGCACGAGGCATATACTCAAGTATGTGCAACCATTATTTTAAGAATAATTCTTTCGTTATTAGATACATATTTCAATGTTAATTAAAAAGGAAGGACATGCCAATCATAAAAGTAACTATTAATGGAACATCAAAAAAATTTATTTTGCCATTTAGCTATTTTATTTACAGATGACTTCCTTCTTTTGTTATTTAGCACGTGAAAGCTAACGTTCTCAACGAGTCCTCATTAGAAATTAAATACACTGCATACACATATGTATTTACTATGGAAGATAGTGCCTAAACCTCTTTTCTCTTTAAAAAATAGATTCTGTGCTTTTACAGGAGAAAAGTATTTCCTAAATCGGCTGATCATGAATTCCTTAATTTCTTTCCCTGCATTATTCATCTACTGGATGAGATTTAACGTAATATTTAAATCAGCTAAATCTGCTACGGAATCAGCCGATTTCATTTTCGCTATAATTGGTTTAAAAACCAATTTTCTCTAAGACGTTTTAAATAGCGGAATGTTTTCTTGGGGAACTTGGTGAACAATATGAGAAACTGATTCAGATAAAAATACTTCGCTTGGAGGGTAAATAAATTCAATTATTTAAAGTTTCCTGTTGTAAAAATAGTAGAAATGTTACAGCAAGAAACATTCATAAATATTTACCTATTTTTAAACAGTACATATTTACCACGAGACACAACTGATTCAAAGTAACGTTTAATTTTAAATGCTTTTTAACAGCGGCTTTCAATTAATAGAGGGGAAGCCTTTTGCTATTTTTAACGGTATTTCTTTGTTGTTTTAAAAGTGTTGAGGGAGGGTTTATTTAGCAAAAGTTTTGTCAATATCATCGCTACAGACAGACATTTTATAGACACACAGACAGACAATTTCTAAACACACAAATCGATATTTTCTAGACACACAGACAGACATTCCTAACAAAATATCCAAAATGGGTTCAGCACAACTCAAAATGTGTAAATCCTCCAAAAGTTGAAACTTTTCACGAATCCAACACTTTCTTCTATGTATTGAAGGTAGAGGAAAGAAAAAATTAGTGAGAAAAAGCCAAAATTTGGGAGTCGTTTTCCATTTTCCTTTAAATTGCGAGCTCACGAGGAGTTGTTAGGTTGTATTCATACTAAAATACATTTAAAATTCACTTAGCACTCATTTTAGCATTTCACTAGATTGCACTGTTATAAGAATTTTTTTTGTTTTTGTTGAAATAATTTCAATGTGAAAGTAACTTTATCATTTAGAAAGAAATAATATATATATAGTAGCTCTAAACTGATAATTAGAATAGAGAAGTTACATTTGTGCTGATGCAAACCCTGTAAGAAATTACAGGACTTCGATACGTGAAGCATTTCGTCGCAACACAATTTTAAAATTTCATACTATGTGTTAATTTCAATGTAAACGCAAATGTTTATTCAAAATTCTAGAAGTTTCACGCATTGTGTGTGTGTGTGTTTAAAGTTTTCCCCTACATTTTCCCTCTTATTTTTTGGTTTCGTTTTTTTCTTCTATTACAAAGGTTTGGAGAATCATACGCTATAAGAGCTCTTGTACCATAAAATCTAATAAACCAAGGAATAAAGGTGCAGGGATTTGGTTCAATTTGTACTGAGCCGTCCATTTGTACGTTCAAGTTACAAAAAGGTTTTGTTGTAGCATTAATGTAGGAATTCCGAAGTATATTACGTCAACCTAGAGGAGAATGCATTTAATTTCTTTTTCCTTTCTTTCAAATGTAGATTCTGTATCATGGGAATTTCGATTAAAATTTAATTACTACGTTTTAGTTACAAATAAGTTGTTAATTAAAATCTTGCATTCACTCATTGTAAAGTAAATTAATGTAGCATGGTGTACATAAACTGAAAATAACATACGGTTTTGCAATCTAGAATCTAAGATATAGTTTGTAATAAGTTGTATGTATCTATCGTACATAAAACTATATTAACTTAACATTTTTCAGTCCAAATATTTAAATCTAGAAACAAAGTTTCAGTACACAGTAACTATCAAGGTAACAAAGTTATGCATAAGGAGACTAAGCGTCTAAATAATGGAATAATGTGTTTATTCAATAATTTTATTTACATAAAGTCTAACCTATGAAAAGATGTTGTTAATGCTATATTCGACAGCATTGCTTCGCACAAAGCACATTATGATATAATACACACAAGGAAAACTTTACTAATTAGTAATTACTTTTGGTTAAGATTCATATACACTGGGAATAGTTCTGAATAAAATCAATTAGGATTACTTTCCGATGAACGCTAATTTGCTCTGAGTTAAGAATCCAAAATAATTTCCGGTACCTTCCTCATAATTTTCTAATTAGTCGTGAGAGAATTTTAAATAACATTTGTAATAGAAAATGAGTTTCTAACTTCAAAGCACACTCAGCAGCAACATGAAACAAATTTTGATATAATAAAATGAAAATAGTTTGTATTAGTATAAAGAGTACTCGTATATGGGCGGAAAATTAATATATTCAAGATGTTGGTTTTAAATTGAATTAAATCAATTGAACATATTTTACATCGCACCCTGAACTTAAATAAATAATGTTTTTGACCATAATGTGATGGGTGAAAACTGAATTATAAAAGTTACCGGGTACATAAGAGCACTTTTGGAGTTCAATTTTAATGGAGGAAACAAAGTTTATGGAAATTATCTTTATAACAGATTTTTTCTTTTTAGCTAAGTTTTTCAATATCTATCTAGCTATCTATCTATATATAATGGAAATTTGGAAATCCTAAATGGTTTCAACTACTGCTAGACTACTTACAACGGATTGGGGCCAGTCCAAAGTATAACTTTAGTGGTCTTAGTAGCAGTCGACCGGTTTCATATGAATTGCATTTCTCAATTATTTATTTTGCGCCTGTAATAATTTTGTGCATTTGCTATTAGGTAAACTGTCCTTAATCAGTATCTATTTTTTTACAGATATTTTTAGAGGACCCTAAATTACTAAAAAATAAAGATGACTTACACATTTATCATTTAAACGAGCTTATATGGTACAATACATTTCTGTCATAAAATGACAGGTTTAATAAATAAAACATTATTAAAACAGTTACTTATTGTACAATAACAAAACTTTTCCTTACACAATGTTTTTCTTTCTTCTTTTGCTTTAATTTCCTTTAAAAATTTTCTTTTATTGAAAAGCTTAAAATTTCTTAAGCGATTTTTCTGTTAGTTCTGTTTTTTAATCTAAAATATTAGGTTCGTAAATTAGACGAGGTAAGACAATTAGCTCATCTATGCGTTTTTTAATCATTTAATCAAAAAGAACTTTTTAAATAAACATGGCGTGTATGATGTTTTTGTTTAATCAAAAAATGCTAATTTAATCTTAGGATTTGCATTGAATTAATGAGTTTAGTTGATCACTTTCACAGTGAGTTGCTCTTAATATTTTAGAAAAAACGGCGAAATAATTCGCTTAAATATGATATTTTTTTCATTTTGGTTTTAATGCAGTTTCATGAGCGATATGAAAAAAAAAAAAAAAAAAGACGTAGATAGGACAAAAAACAAAATGTTTAAATGGGTTCAATTAATCTCAGTAGAAAAAAATTTAGATTTTCTTTTTGTTTTTTAGCGTTTTTTTTTAAATAATATTCTTAGGAAGGAAAATCGAAGAATTAAATGTGGCTGAAAAATGTGTTGTTACGAAAAACAAGTAATAGTAAAAGAAAATCCTGATGATGTAAAACATGAAATATGATGGCCTTACGCATACGCTATTGCTATTTTTTTAATTAAATTTTTAAAAAAATGTCTAATGTTTCTAAAAGTTCCAAGGGAACTCTCAGATTGGTGTTTTTAATGTTTTGCTGTAAACTGTAGAAATATTGGATCAAACACATTTCCAATTAATATTTGAAAGTAATTTAATATTCTGTTGCAAAAATAAATGGAAATAATTTTAACTTTGATAAAGTATATGACTGCTTTTGAAGTGAATTACATTGCTTTTGCTTTCAGATCAATAATGTCTTTATCTGACAAAAAAAAAGTGTGACTTTTCAAAAAGTCAAACTCAAAAAACGTATAAAAGCTTAGCATTGATCTCAGCTTGCAGATCAACTTCAAACACCTTTATGTTCTTTAAATTATGTTTCTTATTTATTGTTTCAGTGATTTCTTATCACTATTTCGAAATATTACCTTCCCTGTAATTTTCCAAAACAAAAAAAGAAATCATAAGGCCTTAAATTTTGTCAAGAACTTCAACGATTTAGAAAATTTCATAACCTTTGCAACTTTGACTTAGAAAATTACACCATATGCTTAACGCTATCAGCTACTATCAACTATATATCAAAAGACTTGTCGTTCGACTGTTCACTGGAAACATGACTGATGTCCAATTCAAAAAATATTCCTTGCAAATCGAAATAAATTATTTCATAAACTTTTTTTAATATTATAAAGGAGGCATTTCATGCAACAAGGGCGAATCCGCCAAAACTGTATTTCAAGAAAATACCCCTCAAAGATAAAGAAACTACTTTCTAAGCGAAACTAGATTTCAAAGGGCGAATTTCCATGTCATGAACGAAAAACAAGGTGGAATTTTGAATTAACACTTTATTTGACTGAAAGTGAGAAATAAAATTCCTTTCAAAATGTTTTCAACAAATGCTTCTAATTTGAAAATTAGTATAAGATGATTAGTTAAGTATAGCAATTTAAATAATCCAATGAATTAATTTTATTATTTAATCATCTTTATTTTCCGTATATGGCATAATAAGATTATTTTCTGATGCTTGGTGAGTGATTATCTGTCGAAAAAACGTCTAGATGACGCATTCGCCCTTGTTCCACACTCCATTTATTGCAGTTTTGCCGTCTGTTACGAATTATGCTTCCAAGTTCTACCTGTGCCGACAGTGTGGCGTAATGGTAAGGCGCAAACCTCGTACGTCCAAGTTCGCAGGCTCAAACCTGGCCCAAGTCGGTGAATTTTCAAGATGCAGAAAATCGTCTGCGTCCATGTCGTATAATTATGCGGCATGTAAAATATCCCTTTAGTATCCGTTTGCCGTGGATACTCTCGGCAAATTAAATTCCTAGTGCCGTTTGCATCAACGAGAGATCAGGTGCCGCCATCTAGGGGAAACTGAGCGTCAAAAAATTGCAGCCATGGTACCACACTCATTGTGGTGCCGCTGAAAGAGTTGGTACCAAACTCTGGGAACGCTCTAGGTCTGCAATGGTTGAGAACCAATACTGCCACCCATTAGAAAGAAAAGAAAAATAGTTCTACATGCCAAAGATTCAGACAGAAAAGACGAATAAACCATCTTGCCAACAAGGCTTTCTACTGAAAAAAAGGAAGGGACTGGCGGATTCGCCTTTGTCGCATGGAACACCTCAAATTATCTCATTCATAAAACTGCTTAAATTCATTTCGTTATAAAGACAAAGAATAACTTTTAAATGTTTTAATCTTCTTTCGTAAAAACACAATCTAAGGCAAAAAACTGATTAAGTTTCTGACTTGGCACATGAAAAATGCTCTGATCATTTGTTATCATATAAAGCGGAATTATTTCTCCTGTAGTTGCAAAAGTTTTCATGATGAAACGTAGTATTCTTTTATAATACTAATAACAACAATATTCCATAAATCGGCCCTCATATGATTTTCCACTTTAAAACACAAGTGACAGAAAATACCTAATTTTAAATATAAATGTCACTATATAGCTGAAGTACCACCACTAATACACCATTCCTTTCAAAAATGGATGTCAGATGTACCTTTTCATCACAAAATCTGACAGTTATATTAAATATCCAAGACCGAAATGTCTTCCCATTTTTATTAACGTTCTCGGAAGCGAAAACGCTCAAAGTATTTGAAAATTGAAATGAAAGAGAACGAGTATGATAAAGATGGAAACATAAATAAGACAAATTTAAGGAGTATGGTCCGTTGAAAGATCACACACACACACACGCACAAAAAAAAAAAAAAAAAAAAAACACACACACACACACACACAAGTGTGTCGCATTGCCAACACAAGTTATATTCATAGAAAAAAAAAAGCAAAGGAAGCATTGATAGAAGCTCCAGTTATAAGGGCAAAGTGAAACAACTATATCCTTGCTCTAGAAAAAGGCGATCTAAACTTATCCCATTGGTGCGCTTTTAAAAGCAAGAAATGATGCACTGACACTCATCGCGACCCCCCCCCCCCCAGCAGTGATATGTGTCTAACGTAAAAAGACGCAATATGATTATCAAAGTAACAGTTTATTAAAAAATGGCATGTTGATACAATTATGTTGATTCGACGACGTTTCTTTAGTCTTTGAACTTATCGTCGCAGTAGCAATAGGTGTGAATTCACCTTTGTAAGAAATGGAAATTGGTTATGAAAATAACAAAACAATAATTTTACAACCTGCCAATATACAGAAAAAAGAAACCATTTTTGAGCTTTTAAGGACACCACTTTTTTGTGATTTTGTTTAGTATTCTATCAACAACGAACACTAAAGGTTTATTATAGTGAACCTGGTTCTTAACTAAAAATATTTTTATTTGAAGGTAGGGGAGACCGGGGCAAGATGACTATGCTAACGATTTTTGTTGTTTATTAATTTTATTTTTAAGGATAGTAAAAATAATTTTACATGAAACGTTAGAGTAATTCTTTGCAGTATTAAATATATTACCATTTAATTTTTCAAGTAAAAAGCACAAAGGATAATTTTATTTTTTCCATAACCTTAACAAATCGTCATCTTGCCCCAGTACAGGGGCAAGATGACTTTGGCCTTGGGGCAAGATGACAACACTGAAAAAGGTTGAACATATTTTATCTTTTGAATATGTTATATGGTCTAATAAATGTAACTGCGTGTTTACATCCTACAAAGTATCAAACTAAGCGTAATGCATTGAAACGTAATGTTGAAGTGTTTAGTTGTGCAGCTGACAATAGTCACAAATAAAAATACCATTTTTATAATTGGAACATTCCTCATGCCACCACTTTTGGCATTTACAGCACTGGATCCATTCTTCTGCTGAATGGTCACAATATTCCTCTTCACAAGCAGGACATCTTATAACACCATCCTTTGAGGTTGATGCAATTGGACTGTTTGGCCTGGATCTTATAGACTTAGGCCTACAGGAACTTAGTTTGAGTTTTTTACTCCCTTTTTAGTTTCACGAGCTTATTTTCTTTCTTTTTTTTTTTTTTTTAACACCTTCCTGTTCTTCCTTCTGCTTTTCCCTTTGTTCTAAGATTTCTTTGATGGGTGTGCTTGTAAGAATGCTTGAGCTCATATTTTTGCTTTTTTTTCTCACATTCTGTTGCATTAGACAACGGTTTGAAATCAAAAACACTAACAGGTTTCTTTGGTGCATCGGAATTAGCATTTGCCATAAGTTCTGGTTCCTCTGGAGGGTTTATTTTATTCGAAGGAGCTGTCGACTTGAAACATTTTTTGATTTGAACAGTTCAAAAGAAAATTAACATTCGCGTTTACAGGGAAATTTCAATTCTATTTAAATACTGTTTTAGAAGATGGATTTGCTTGGAATAAGTTTTATCCAGAAGATGTGATGACGTAGAACATCTACATATACAAAGTTCATCCAAGAGTAAACAAACTTTTCTTCCCACGAAACTATTTGATCTGGATCCTTAAGGATATTTCTGAATGAATAAATGAGTGAAGAATGAGTGAATGAATGAATGAATGAGTGAGTGAATGAATGAATGAGTGAATGAATGAATGAATGAGTGAATGAATGAGTGAATGAATGAATGAATGAGTGAATGAATATGTTTCTACTACCAGGATCTGAGAATTACCGAGATGACAAGCTCGTCATCTTGCCCCGGACTGCGTGTTTAAAAATATTCGTTTTCATTGCCATGAAGGAACGCGATTAATTGAGATTTGTTCATGGTAATAGGTAGTATTTAAACTAAGTTATTCATAAATATTAAAGAGAAACGATATATTTCACCTGTATTTGTAGCAGAGCTTATTTACACGTGCATAAAAGTTATAACGTGGCCTCGGTAAACAATCAAAGCTTCACAACTAACACAAAAATGGCGATTTAAGCGTCTCTATACTATTGTTTAACGAATGGCCGATAGGAGAGCCAGTAGTGTTCAGTTGAGGGTTCCACCTAATGGAAAACGGAAAAATTAAGACATTCGTCATCTTGCCCCGCTCTTCATCTTGCCCCGGTCTCCCCTACATTGCAATGAGTGCTGAAAATTCAGTCTTAGTTGTAATGCGAATGTAATTCCAAGAACACGTGTACCACCAAAACTAGAATGGAAAAGGAAATAAGAATCTATATTTTTAACCAAATGCTACTGTGCACTGAGTATTGCAGATATATTAAACTAAAATATCGAAATTGTTATACCACTCCCCCTCTCCGGCACTTCTTACAAAGCCGGTTTTTAGCCAATTTTCCCGTAAAAGTTAAAAGAGAAAAAAAAAGAATGAAAGAAGGCTTAATGTGTCGTAAAAATGTCGTTAAAAATAAGAAAAAGTCAAAAATCAGTAAAGTCATTAAATAAATATTGAAAAATAAAAAAAATTGAAAGTAAGACTTTGAGATGGGAAAAATGTGTCCGTCTGCCCCCCTGCAATAACTTTTGAAGGAAAAGTCTGATTTGAAAGATCTTGGCGACGTCATCTGGTTTCTACATTTTACTTTTTGACTTGAACAATGTTTCGTTCTAGGGAAGCAGTGGAAATTTTTTTAACCTTAGCACCTATGGACAAAAATGAAGCAAATTATGTAAAGTCTGGACATCAGACAGAAGTTTTTTGAACAAGTTTATTCGAAGGAGCTGTCGACTTGAAACATTTTTTGATTTGAACAGTTCAAAAGAAAATTAACATTCGCGTTTACAGGGAAATTTCAATTCTATTTAAATACTGTTTTAGAAGATGGATTTGCTTGGAATAAGTTTTATCCAGAAGATGTTATGACGTAGAACATCTACATATACAAATTTCATCCAAGAGTAAACAAACTTTTTTTTCCCACGAAACTATTTGATCTGGATCCTTAAGGATATTTCTGAATGAATAAATGAGTGAAGAATGAGTAATTGAATGAATGAATGAGTGAATGAATGAATGAATGAGTGAATGAATGAATGAATGAGTGAATGAATGAGTGAATGAATGAATGAATGAGTGAATGAATATGTATTAACCATTGAAAAAGGTATATTTATCGAAATTAAGAACTAAAGCTAAATGAGAGAGAGATTTATAGCTAGATTATTAATTTGATATTGGCGTATACACGGGAAAGTAGGCTCGTATAGTTCTAGACGAAACTTCTTGTTTATTTTGCGAATCGAAAGGTATCTAGACAGTTTATCCAAAGGTAAAAATACTTGAATAATATTTTTTTAAAAATGATGGAAGGTACCAACTCCCCTTATACACACAAATATACAGATAAACTCATATGATAATTCTAAGAAGTTAATTCAGTGAAAGTTTCCATATTTGTAAGAAAATATGCTCATTTAATTGCGTTAAAAATAAGCAAAATTTAATTATTTCCATTCACCCCAAAAATTTGCAGACAATGGAACATACCAGCTTGAAATTAATACAGCATTGATTAATGTAAATATTCTTATTTTTGCTTAATTACACGCCATTAATGAGTGCAATTCAATTAAAAAAATATCAGAATGCATGGTGGTTAGATGGGCTCAAAGAACCTTCAATTATTTACAATATTTACTTTTAAATATTTTATTAAAATAAGCATAACAAAAGGAATAGAAAGAAAAAAACTTCTGGTTGAACCGAAAATCTTCTCCTCCTGTTGGAGACTAGTGTCGCATTTAGAAATTTCAGCTGTTGCAATTATTTCGAAAAGAAGTTCAACAACTAAATGAGAAACATAACGAACATTTTCAAACGATTACTAAATAAAAACAAACCGTCTGCTCTTCTTTCAACTTGAGGTAGGTTAGATATACGTTGAAGGTTGAAAATTGGATGGAATTATTTGTCCTTCAAACATAACACAAAAAATACAGATCGCTAATTCGCGCTTTTGTGTCGCATGTAAGGAATGTTGGGGGCGCTTCAAAATGAGTGATATTGTTTCAATAGGTAGTTTCCAAACAAAAAAAAATGCTTTAGATGTGATGGAAGATTTCGCATTTTGTTCCGTAAATTCCTATTTTTATTCATACTTATGAAAATTTTTTTGCAATAACTTTTAAGATAAGCAAACTTAGTCACACTTGGAAATTATTGCATTTAGGCTAATTAACTTTAATTTAGCTATGAAGTATGTAAAATTTGTTTTATTACTTTAATGTCTGTTTGTAATATCATTACGGGAAATTTTGAAGCACTTCAAGCGCGGCGATGCATTGAACTTATTATTAAAGTTCGAAAATTTTTGTGTTACTTATATTTTATTATACATATATTTTATTTAGTAATTTGGTGCTTTTTTGTAAGCTTTTAAAAAATTTGAATGTATATTTGTTTAAAAATTTAAATGCACATTTTCATATTTGAATATATATTTGTTTGTTCAGGAAAAATAAACCAGCGTTTTTTGCTTCCATATTTAAAAATTGATCATTATATATTCAGTGACACTACGAAAATTTAAACAAAGGAAGCATTTTCTTTTGACAGGAAAAAAAATGCAACAAAGTAATGAGTAACGCGTACCTAATTTTGATGTTAAAAAAAGGTAGATGCAAATGAATATTAATGAGGTGCTTTGTCATGGATAATAAAGGATAAAACTTATCCTATCCAGGATGACGTAGAACGGTTTCGCTGAAAGAGTTTTTCGTTATTTTAGAAAAAAATCCAATATTTGGCTTTTGAAGAATATTAGAATTTTTTGAAAGACTAGAGGGGTCCCGCCCCCTGCTCGCTATCTCTCGCCAACAGACAGAACTGCTTACGCAGCTCCTTCGGATTGCTCGCTCATTGCAAACTACACTATTTTAGAGCAGCTTTATGGAAAGCTTCAGTTCTCTGTCAGAAATAACGTACTATCTTGCACATAACTCTTTGTAATCAAGAATATATATCTTGTAGCATAATGTGCAAAGATTTTACACTAAGTCAAGCATGGCGAGATTCCGAATGTCGCTGTTAACAGCCACTATTAAAATTGTTATATGTTACTCGCAAAGTTTTAAATCCGGCATTCTATAGTGACATGTGATTTTCTCTTTCTTTTCCTTGCAATATAGGAATAACCGTGTGAGGGTGAAACCTCGCAGTATGCTAAAATCTCCCTGGTTTCGCTTACTTTAGAAATCACCCTTAAAATTATGTCTATCCTAAATTAGCAAAACTTTTTGCAGAAAATTCGTAAAAAGTGATATATTTTATTAGTGTTTGTCGAAAAAAGTCACGTTTTCGACGATGAGCTATAAAATTTCAATATACTTTGTACATTTAGAAAACATAACTATAAAATTACTTTTATTACTCATTGCTTAAACTCAGTAGTTGTTACTAAAACATCTTAACAAAAGTTTAGATTTACTTTGCAATTTTCTTTAATTCTTCCTTTCTCTGCACAAGCTATTGAAAAGTTTTCAGTACTATTATTCTTCCTTTCACTAATGATTTGAAAAATTTCTGACACAAAATTCATAATCCTACATTTCTTCAACATAAATCTTTGTTTTTAAAAGGTTATGCAGTGAAAAGAAAACCCATGCTTTAAATTACTTATTTAAGTTTGTGAAAAGTTGCTGAAATAATGACGCATAAGTGAAAATTTTCTTTCGTATCAACAACGGTGTTGAAGTAAAGCTCCTAATTTGCATTGAATTAGTGTGGTAAGTTGTTCATACTCACCTTTTTTTGCTCTCACATTTGCATTTTAGAAAGCAAGAAAGATAATTGGATTTGGAAATATACCCTTAGATGCTTCTCCTTTTTTTTGCTGGCCAAGTATCTTAAATAGTAAAGTCGAAGACGTCAAAGCCTGAAAAAAGGAATTGATTACGTAAAGGAGAGTAATAAAACCATGTTGAAGTGAAAACTTTTTGGTACACAATACATACTCTGCGAAGAATTGTGATAAAATATTATTAGAAAATGAAAATGTTTTTATAGTAGGAAAAAAATAGATGAAAGAAAAACAACTCAAATAGAACAAAGAAAGAGTAAAAATGTATAAAATTGTTAATAAGATTGAATATAATTAAGTCGTTACGCTTTTTTACATTAGAAAGGATTATTTTTTATGGAAATTGAAAAGATGAAAGTTGTGTTGAAATCACAATTTTTCTTGCAGTTTAATATTTATTAATAATAAAGGAACCCTCAGGATTTTGTTTCATTTCTTTGTTGACAATTTTGTGTTTTCTTTTCTCCGCACTCTGCAATTTACGAAAGTAAAACATTCATTAGCTCTTTTGTGCAATGTTTTCTGTCAACAAATTTGGAAACTACACAATGAGAAAACTACGGAACTTTATCAAATATTGAATGAAAACAGCTCGAATGAGGCTCCTTATAATAAGGTAACATACTTTGGTGCTGCATTTTGTAAAAACAATCTGACAAATCTCTTTCAAAGATTCTTTAACCCATCCGAAAGTAGGAAATGATCCACTTCAACAAAAATCAGTTTAAAAATGATTGAATACAGCGACGAATGATACTTTCATTGTAATAAAATAAATAAATAAATCTTTTAAGGGGTGTAGGGTGTCTTAACGGTGTCGTGAACAACACAATGCAGATAACATTTCGATTGCTAATGTGCTGCACATGAATATTCCAAAGTGCTTAATTTTTTGGCAGTATGTTTTAAAAAGTTGGATTTTTTTAGGGAACTTAACACTAATTTTAAACTTATAGTAATTATTTTGTAAAACAGCAATAAAGTTAGGCCAAATAGTAAACAAATTTATAACGGAGTATCCCACTGCGCGCATGATTGTGACTTAATAAAAGCTGTTAGGACTTCAATTTCACTGTTAAAACAATGTTGAAGACTTATTCTAAGATGTATACCTGCTTTTATACCAATTAAATAAAAAAAAATATTTTTAATGCATTGCAACCTAAAACATGTAACGATTTTATTAAAAATTTAAAGCATTATTATTTTTAAAAAATAATAATAATGGTATTTTGGTTCATACTGAGGTATACATTAGTAACTACAGTATAATGCATAATCCCGTAAAAGTTTTAGACAATATCTGCATTAGTTTTGAAAATATTGTGCGCGAAAGGTCAGAAAATGCATTCAGAGATAAAAGCGTTTAAAGTTGCTTTTTTGTAATACATGAATAAAAACAAAACTGAACTTACTCAAAACATCTCTAAAATGTACGTCTCTCTTTCTTTAACAAAGTAAATGCCATTTTAATAAAAAAAACAACAAGAAAATGATTTTTTTAAAAATTATTGCAATTGTTTCAGCTCGCAATAATATTAACGATTCTGTTCAATGTGAGACGTTAACGTCTAAAAACAAAATAACAATTTTAAAAAAGTAATTATTTGGTTCATACTGTTGTATAAATCATTAAATAGTGCATAATGAATAATTATGCTCAATTTTTAGACAATACATGCATTATATGAGAAAATATTGTGCGCGAGAGATAAAAGATGTAATTAAAAAAAAAAAAGAATTAAAGTTGCTTTTTTGAAATGCATGAGATAAAATTAAAGTGAACTTACTCAAAATCCTCCTGTATGTTTTTCCTTCTTTTAACAAATTAGTCTTATTTTCCTTAAGTTTTCTCATTCTTTTGGCTCTGCGGGCTTCTTGTGTTGCTGCAAGTGCACGTTTTTCCGCTGTCGCTACTCTAGCAATATCGCCTTTTGCTAGAGTTAAGCAGGTTTCATATTGAACTTTAAGGTCGAAATGACTGAGAATTCTTAACATGCTTTGCATTCCATTATTAAATATGCATATAGCAAAATAAGTTGCTATCTCTGCAATTTTCACCCCTGAACTAGTAACTTTTGGGCAATACTTCCAGATTAGCGAATTTAAGGATTCGTTTGAGTTTTGAGTCCTGCCTCCTAAACACCTCTTAAGCAACTTAGGGTGGGACAAATCTGCAAATATTGGTTTTATCCTATCCATTACAGCTCTTGCGACAGTATTTTTATATTTAAATTTTGCATTACTTTGTGACGCCAAATTGAATTTGCACCAAGTGTTTGGACCGTTTGGGCAGAAATAGTGCATTGGCTGAGCATCCGTACTGGCATAGTGGTTCCAAATTGCCCAGATAGCAGTTCGCATAGATTTAATGCTCTCTGGATTCCCTCGAATGTCATTTCCATAATATTTGGTCAAGTTTTTTATGAGGTCATCTGTCAGTCGACCTTTCCCGCCAATTGTTTTCCAATCTGAAAGTTTCTCCTTCTTATTCAAATTTCGTAGTCTGGAACCAATTCTTTTTTGAACATGGCCTACACATTCAATTTTTTCAACTTTCACATCTCCGTACGGCATTTTTTCAGAAATGGCTTTGAAAGTTTTACAATCACCATCGCCAATATATTCAGTGTATTTCACACCATGTTCTGCTTCTGACCGCCCGAAGAGTTTCAACATTCCTTCGACCTCCATTTTCCCCGCAGAGCCATAGTGGTTCCTGCGACAAAAGGGTTTATGGCGACAAAGCCACTTCTGGTATTTTGGACCTACCTTTGGACCTTTATACGAGCTGCAAATTTTGCAGAACGAAGAAAGCACTTCAGCTGCGACAACTTTCCCCGTCTCACCGCCAATCAAGGTGCACACGCCAATAAGGGATGAATGTCCGCGGGTCTTCCAGGTCCCATCTCCACTTACAGTAATACAGTTAGTACTTCCATTCAGTTTGTTTTCTTCAACTACCGAATTCCTCATACTTTGCTCTGCTTCTTCTTTTATTGCCTTTGCAATTTTGCAGTTGATTGTATCATAACTTTTCCTGTTGATAGGTTTGGGGAGACTCATAACTGAACAAAATGTCTCTAAAGAACTTAAGCCAGCCCCAATACTTCTCATGGCAAGCACCGATCTTCTGTTTATCTCTTGAATGTTACGCTTTTCTCCAAGCATATTACAGGAAGGAAACGTAGTTTTGTTTTCACAACTCAAACAGCTGATCTGAAAATGGGATGATAGCCCACGAGTTGATTTTTCGGTAAGGGTTAAGTGGCTATGACACACATTGCAACAAGCTATTTCTGATAATTTGGACGAGAACAGTGCCAAATCTATAATTCTATAACCTTGAAAGTGATTGTCACTTTTTCTCAAATTATTCTGCAAATTTTCTTCGTTGCATTGAACTTTTTTGCTCATCGAACTTCTGTTCTCAGATTGTGCATCACTGTCTGAAAAAATCTGAGAAATTGAATTTTCCGATTTACAAACTTTCTTAAACTGATTTCCCTGAAACTTCTTCTTTTTAGGTCTTCGACCAGAAGCTCTCTTTGGAGGCATATTAATCAGCAATAAAAATCGGCAAATAAAACCAGCAACAATACGCTAAGAAGGCTAAAAACCAGAAATAATACACTAAAGAAAGATACTCAATTTGATGTTCAGCGCTCAAAAAACCACGTTGTAAACAAACAGCGAGTAGAAGGAACGAAAAGTTGAGTAGTTTAGCTGCTACTAACTAAGTATGGTGTTTTATAATGCCAATAAAGGCTTTGCTAATAGACAAATGAAGAAAAAACTCGAATCTAAAAAAGGTAAACAAACAAAAGGGGGCGTGTCAATGTCCCTTTAAATTATGATTTACGAATAGTTGCTTTAGGTTTTTAGCTATAACTTCGGAAATTTTGGGTTTTCGCAAAAAAGTTTGGTATCAAAATACTGAGCATTAATCAGGGAATAACATATATTTTTTTGGAAAAATCGAAAATTTTGAAGTTTAAGACACCCTTAATGCATTTCTAAATTTTTTGTTGTTTATTGCAGTTGTTGAGTATGCTTTTTTGCCCCTCGCACATTATGTCAGCATACTTTGAAAAATCTTGATAAATACTTAACAGTATTGATACCTATTTTCAAAAACTTCTATTACCGTGTTTTGTACGGATTACTTCTGCTGCTTGTGAATTGAAATGTAACTTTTTCGGTCATGTCTGTTTGCTTTCACAGACATTGTTGAAGTTTCCTAATTTCGGTAATGCTTTTTATCCAAGTTCTCCTTTAGCACTGGATTGACAGACCAGTCATTTTGACTGTTTCGAAGCTTCCATTTTGCATAATTTGTTACTAATTATGATGCCACTTTCAATTGCATTGACTTTTCCTAATACACGGTAAGTAGAACAAGTTACTGAAAGTTTTATTATAATAAGTAACAACTTGGCGCAAAATGAAAGTTTAGAAATGGTTGAAAACGGCCTGGTAAATCTAGTGTTAATCAGATTTCTCAATTTTCAAAACCTGTTTTTAGACACCATTCTTCAGTTCTAAAAGGATCTTGGCATCTTTTGTACGTTTGGCAACTACGTATTCTGAATTCTGCAAGATAATCGAACTGCCGACGAGGGAAATAAAACTCTAATAAAAATAAAAAAACTAAATAGAAAAAAATATATTTATTTCATTTGAAATCTTAAATTTAGTCATAGTAGTGATGTATACTGATAACAAAATAACTTCGTGCTGCTTGGAAAAACTTCTACTCCTTAAAGTTTTTTTTTTATTCAACCCACATACTAACATACTTTTTTGTTTTGTTTAATAGGATCAATTAATGCTTTTCATTTGAAATACTGTAGAAAATTATTATGAGTTTATGTTAGGTATGTAAATAACTACATAAACTTGTAATAACTTCCATTAAAAATTTCTGGCAAACGAAATCGCAGTACGCGATCTATAGTCGCCGGCCTTTATCGCCAGCCGATTTGAACCTTCGATCTGCAGATCAAAGGCTTTCTCATCCAATCAGAACGCTCAAATCGGCGGTTCGAGTGTTTGACAGAGGTTCATATCGGTTGGTTAATAAAGCTGTAAGAGCTTGAGCTCGTCCACTCTCTTGTGACTGTGCGCCTTATAACACTCGGTCAAAGATGCCTCTGGTGGTAGGAGTCAGATGTCGGATTTATATACGAGGAACGAGGACCATACCTGCAACGTTTTTTCTCTGTATTTTTGCAAAAAATCAATTACAGTGAAGGAAAATAATAAGCTTTCTTCGGAGCTGTTACCGAGAAACTTGATTCCTGGCTTTTGAGCGAGTACTTTCGAAGTACCATCAACCAAAGCAATCTGCCTGGCAGAATGCCAAGAAGAATCCATTCATGTTCAAGGGAGGAACTGCTGGTATATGGAATGTGCCGTTTTAGTTCTCGTTCTGGTTAGTGCCGAATACTTGTTTTATTTCGAACTCATGCTATATGCCAATTTATAAATTTAGTTACTTTGAACAAATATTGAAGCAAATATTCTGACTCGTGTACTAAAAAAAAAAAAAAAAAAAAAAAAAAAAAACACGCGGCAAAACGAACTTCCCTAAAACTCGAATGGATTTTTTCTTTTCTGCCATGCGCAGAAGCGCCCAAATGTTAAAAGTCTGTAGTTGAACTGCCGATTTGAACCTTCGAACTGCAGATCAAAGGCTTTCTCAACCAGTCAGAACACTCAAATCGGAGGTTCGAGTGTTTTAGAGGTTCGCATCGGGTGGTGAATAGCGGCCTAACAATACTTCTTTTTCTGTAGCAGTACAGAGAGCTGGAGAGAAAAGATTAAATTGAGAAACTTGATTATTTGATTTTAAACAAGTTCGTACTTAACTTTAAAGAAATACTCAGTTTCTGTACTTTTACAGAAATGTTTTTCAGCGAGGGAGTTCAATGACTTTTACGAAAGGGAACAAAGAGTATTGAACTAAATCTTGGTAAGTAACTGATTTGAGAACGCAACATTGAAACATTACCAATCTGAAGTGCAAGTCTGAATATTTTTCTTCATTAAATTTTCTCTTAGTAAAAATGGAAAGTAAAATAAAGAAGTGTTATTTCCTCTTTAAAACAATATCTAAAATACATATACGAATATTGTACCTTGATTAATAAATTAAAAGAATTTGAAATATTCTTTTGTTAATTATGAACTAATAAGTTATAATGTATGTAAATTTAAGTATGTAAAGTTAAATCACTTGAAATCTTTCGTGTTTTGAGGGAAAAAAAATATATGCGCGTTAGAATAAAGGAAAATACGCGATATTCGTAAGAAGCAAACAAAAAAAAAAAGTTCACTTTTTTACTTCTTTTCTTGTTAATTACGAATATTGAGGCGTAAAATCACATAGTTCATTAACAAATTATGGTTATAAAAAAGGATTTTTTTTTCTTCCGTATTAATTCCATAATTAAAGATTGAGCAACAGTTAGTTGTATCGTAATTATTTTCTTAAAAAAAATTAAAAAAAAACATTGATTGAACAATTACGTAGCTTTTTGTACAGAACTTAAGTAGTCCATACTTTTCAAAAATAAATATCATTTGTAAATATTTATTATATGTGCATCGCTGCCTTTTGTTTTTTCCGTTTTAAAATTATCGGTTTAAAAGATTTACTTCAAACTGCCAATTCGCTCAAACTAACCGTTTTCATTATTTTGAAAATCAATCTTTATCGCAGTAATCATAATCTGTAAAACGGGCCTAACAATTTCTACTAAAAATAATGAGAGAAAATGTATGAGCGCGTGAGATTTAAAAAAAAAAAAAAAAAAAGCAAAGACATCTTAAAAAGCATAAAGTTGTTCCAAATTTCCAGATTTAGTACCACAAGCAAATTGTTATATTTAAAATGCACATTAAGATGAGTTGACTTATATATTTTTCTTGTAGACCTTAACGACTGGATTGAACTAATTTAGCACATAATTTTCTGGATTTTCTTACAGTAAGAGGAAACAAGCAAGTGCCACAATTTTATCTTACGTGGTGCATGCCACGTGATTATTACCGAAAGCTCTTACTGTAAAATACTTATATTATTCGTTGAGAACAGGGTTTATGAACTTTTTACCACCTCACTTTCATTACCAGCTTTCGAATGCCATTTGAAGATCATCCATAAACGCTAAAGCACATTATGGATTAATAGTTTCTTTGCAAAAGCGAAATGGTTTCCTCATCTTTTAAATTGCACCACATGTTAACCTTTTTATACCTTTGAAATAAAATTGTCTAGTTCTAAAAAGGAGTTTTCAGAACTTATAGATAAAAATAACCTTTCAAGATTTTATGTTAGAACATTTAATGTAGAAAATAAGGTTTCTTTAAGAACTTAGTATCGATTTTTAAGACAATTTTTCAATCGATTCTTATATCATTCTGAAATCGAAGCAAATATATTGTAAAGTGGTTTAAACTTTATATGCTTCATCAGAATATATAAGCAGCAGAATATATAAGCAGCAGAATATATAAGCAGCAGAATATATAAGCATCAGAATATATAAACATCATAATATATAAGCATATAAAATTTTATATTCAAAAATGGAGAGAAGTACTTTTGACGTTTTGTTAAATAACAAAATTGATGCAATGGGGTTTAAAAGTGACAAGGATTATTAAAAGATTTTCATGTACATCATAACAAAAACACACTAATTTATAAAATACATTCCCAATTTATCAGTATAAGCATCTTAAATTGTCATAAGTGTCGGATAAAATATTAATTTATTTGGATCAATCTAAATTTTTTTCACACTGTACGTTTTCGTGATCTTCTTTTATCTTCCGATTATTTTTTCTAACTTTCTTGTAGACGTTAACAATTTGATTGACCTATTTTAGGACATAATCATCGGTATTATCTTACAAATAGATCAAATGCCACAATTTTAGCTCACGTAACTATTACCGGAAGTTCTTATTGTAAAATACTTATATTATTCGTTGAGGCATCCTTTTGTCGTAACTGGCTACTAAATCTTTGGGGGAATCAAGCAGAAAATAACTCAAGAAAATTACTAAAGTCAACTGACTTCAATGTGCGTTTTTAATGTAAAAATATGTTTTCAGAATTAAATTTACAGATTTTATGTCACTTGGGGATACGTGCATGTGAAATCCGTGGACCTTGAAGTCCCGAGGGGTTGGTGAATATTTTTTTCCCCGTTAGTCTCAGGTCTGAAAAGGGAGGTGGATTATTTAAGGGGGATCCATCTGGTGTCATTGAACTACAGCGTGTTAAGGTTAATCTTGGGAGCCTATTAGATAGCCCTTAGCAAATGGCTAGGAATTTCTATGGCTTTGAAAAAGGAGAATGCCGGCAAGGCAAGTACCTTGTCGCGGTCGCCCTTTTAAAGGCAAGTACCTTGTCGCAGTCGCCCTTTTAAAGGCAAGTGCCTTGGCGCAGCACCCTAAGCATTTTTTTTCTTACTAAACATGTGACATGTGTGTACAATCAACACGATAATAGCAGTAATAGCATTTTTCTCACTATTCGCGCATGTGTGGAACCGCACACCAAAAACTCTATATTTGTTTGTATCACATTGGCTGTTTCTATCTGTAAAGGTCATAAAAGGTAAGTAAAAAAAAAAAAAAAAGGAATCCGCCATTCTGACATCAAATATTTCTGTTTACGTTTTTCCTAATCGCATCAGTTTACCAGTTTGTTTTAGCTCTTATATTATGCAATGTTTTCGAGAAATATTTTCAAAATTGGCAATTACATTTTGTTTAGACAGGATTTGAAGTTATATTCTTAAGAATATTTTAGAGCTTCTCGAATTTTAACAGGAAAGGCATTCGAATGAGCTTATTTTAGTCCTTTTCCTCCTCTTTGTGGTCTTTGATTTAGATTACTTTTCGTGCTTTTACCTGCACTTTAAAATGTAATTACTGAATTCGAAAAACGTTTGTTTCCTCATGTTTGAATTTTAGAAATTTTTTTTGAAGTCTATTTTTGAATTTTAAATCTAATTTAGAATCAAAGACAAAACAAATAACGACATTATTAGTGAATGAAATTTCAATTGTATACAGATTTATCTTTTAGGAAAGGAACAAATGATTTCCTCTGTTGTTGAACAAAATACATTCTAAAATTCAATTTATACTTTTAAAAGATATTTTACGAAGACAACCAATATTTTTACGTATCTTTTTGGCTTTTCATAATTGTTCTCACATAACGTAAAGGGACATGTGATTTCTCAAAGAATTCTTTACTGTGGAATGCAAAAATATCGAGGGCAGTAAAATTAGCAACATTTGGCAGATATTACAATACCCATTTTAGTTTTTTTTTTTTATTTACTGTGTAAACGTCATCTTAAAATAATCAATAATACTATCACATCTCTCACAAAGAGGAGAATTTTTTCTTCAATAAAGTCTAATTTTAAAAAATAAGTTACTGATGGTTGATATTTCCAAGTGATTTATTTTGTGATTAATTATGTTCATTAATTTCTTTTTAATTCTCTATTTTGGAGGACGAGATGTCAGGCTGATTACTAAAGCATTTTATCGCTTTAATTACGCCTCTTTTTAAACTTCATATCGTTTAATTACGCGAGGTTTAGTGAAATATTTTTTAATTTGCTGTAATTTTTGTTTTGCTGTTTATTAACTCATTGTCAATGTTTCCTGTAGACTTCAAAGATTTACTAGAGCATCACCTAGTTAACTTTAAAAGAAGCTATTGTTGCTTGATGTTTGCTGATTATACAAGTTCCTCTTCCTATTTTTTATTCCGTTATATCGCACCCCCTTGCAAAAGGGTCACAACTCAAAAGAAACAAGAAGTTCCGTCTAGAACTATACGAGCCTACTTTCCCGTATACACCAAATTCAAATTTATAATCTAGCTATCTCTTTCTCTCTCTTTCTTATTTATCTTTAGTTCTAATTATTGAAAATATACCTTTTTCAACAGATAATACATATTCATTCACTCACTCATTCATTCTTTCATTTATTCAGCCATGCATTTATTCATTCATTCGTTACCTCATTCAAGTGTTTATTCATTCATTTACGCATTCATGTATTTATTCACTCATTTATTTATATTTTCATTTATTCAATAATTTATTCATTCATTCTTTTCCTCATTCATTTATTCATTGATTTATTCTTTCACTCTTTCATTTATTCATTCATTCATTATTTCACTCATTGAGTCACTGAGAAATATCCTTGAAAATCCCGATTAAAAAATTTCATAGCAAAATAGGCTCGTAAGTTCTGGATAAACTTTCTTTTTCTACATGTTCTACGTTATAAGAGCTTTCCGATAAAGTTTGTTCCAAGCGAATCGGTCCGTTAGATCAGGATTTATATAGGGTGAAATTTCCCCGTAAGCTCTGTGTTAATTTTTTGAACTGTTCAAAAATGAACAAAAACTGTTCAAATCAATATTTCACGCCGAGAACTCCTTTCAATAAGCTTTCAATAGGAACTTGGCTCTTGTGCCCAGAGTTTACAGAATTTGCTTCAATTTTGTCCATAGGCGCTAATGTTAAAATTTTTTGAACTGTTCAAAATTGAACAAAAAATTGTTCATATCAAAAAGTAAAATATAGAAATGAGATGTCCTCGCCGAGATCTTTCGAATGCAAAAAGAATTTTTCCAATCGGACAATTCGTTCAAAAGTTATTAGGGGGGGACAGACCGACAGACAGACAGACAGACCGACAGACCGACAGACAGACAGACCGACAGACCGACAGACAGACAGACCGACAGACCGACAGACACACTTTTTCCCCATCTCAATACCCTACTTTCAAATTTTTTATTTTTCAATCTTTATTTAATTACTTCACTTATTTTTGACTTTTCTTGATTTTTAACGATATTTTCACGATACATTAAGCCTTCTTTCATGCTTTATTATTATTTTTTTTTACTTTTACGGGAAAGTAGGCTAAAAAAAAGAACTGTTTTCTTGATATATCCTTTTTGTACTCATGGTCATGTTTTTATTTGCATTACTTTTTAAATTATTTGAGATAATTCGTTATAGTTGGAATTACGATATATTTGATAATTCTGCACGAAATTGTACATACATTTAATATACATACATATATATATTAATATCCACATAAGATTGTAAGAATCCAATACGGGCTTTAACTTCGGATAAATGTGGTTAAAAAAAAAACAACATTTTATGATGAGTGTTAAAGTGTTCAAACTTTCTCCAACGAAACCAATCGATTTTGAGCTCTGGCCCTCTTGCGCTGAAAGTGTTGTGCGAAAACATATTTCTATCAAGGTAAATTTAAACTAATTTTAAGTGCATTTTTTAAATAGAACGTTATGAATGCTGATTACTTTAACTTGTACTTCTATGTGCTGTATAATATTTGATATTTTCAATTTTTCAATATTAAAAAAGTGGGGATTATTTAGGAAAATAGGTTTGGATGCTGAAAAAACTTTGATTTCAGAGACTAGTCAAGTGTGCTTGAAGAACCTTAGAAGGATTTTGCTATTTGGCACTGTTTAAATACAGTGGGGCTTTTTCCCGATTGTAATGAGATTATACCATAACAAGAGTTTTTGAATAAAAATTACTAAAAAAAAAAAAAAAAAAACCCAAATAGTGTCTTAAAGAGTCGTTTACATCCACTTCAGAATATGTCATTATTGCTAGTCTTCCTGATAGATGACAACCAGAATGCCTTATGTTGCTTGCGTTGTTGCTGCCTTTACGGTTTACCGTACATTGTAAAAATTTTAGTGCATAATTCCCACCATTTTTATTGTTCAGTAACACCAAAGCTGAAAATTATTCATTTTTCATACATTTAATTTTCTTAATGTGTCTGAGTCAAAAAACAAAGTAGACAATATAACATTCTTAACCCCTTAAATTTGTTAACCTATTTATGTAACAAATCCTGATTGTTCATTGCTCTAAAAATGGGAAAATTGAGCAATAGTAATGGAATTTTGATATGTAATTGAATTAACGAACTTAAAAAAACATTATACTGTCTGCATTTTTTACACAGACGCATTAAAATATTTAAAAACATACAAAATGAATAATTTTCAACTTTGGTGTTACTGAACACCAAAAATATTGGCAACAATGCACCAAAATGTTTTATAGAAGAAAAAAATAGTCTCATTTTAAGCCGCGTTTCATTCGAAGGAACATAAAACAAACCTGTTTGAGCATGGCTGATCGTTGCCAGCCATGGTTTGGGGTATACTAGATGAACTCGTTGAGCTTAGATAGAAACTCTCTGACTGTCAACGCTATGTGATTCAGTGTATTTTGTGCGATTTAGATAGAGGTTTTTTTTTCTTTCAAAAGTGGAAAACGCTGTTTCTCAAGCGATTGAGCAAGGAGCGGTATAAACTTGTCACACTTGATAAAAGTCGTGCTTTGTACACTCTTTAAGTTAAAGAGGCTAAGAACCTGTGTTTAAACTTTTATTTCTCTTTTTGATCTTTTTCGGGGTGTACGATGTTGTTGAATTTTAGTCTGAACATCTAGATAATTGAGGGGTTGACTTGGGAAGACAGTAAGTCCCAGATTTCAAGTTTATCGCTTGAATTTATTTAATTCGTTTAATATTTTAGTTCGTTTTTAAGTTAATTCGTTAAATTTATAATTCATTAAATTATTTTCCTCTTTCTTACGTTTTAAAGAGTTTCTGTTAATAAATTCTCGTTTTCTACGCTCTAAAACCCGTTTTTGCTCTCCCTATAAAACTTCGTTTTTGTGACTTACTGTCTTCCCCGTGTCAGCCCCTCAATTATTTCTTTTTACAGTTTGTTTAGCATTTTGTCAAAATAATTTATTTCTAAAAATAAGAAATAAAAGCGAATAAAAAAATAATACGACAATAGTTAATTATTAGCAATGACTGAATAAAGGTTAAATTATCATTTGTTAATTAGGTTGAAAATCTCCATTGTCAGGTAGATTTACTAAGTCTAAGAGTTTTTCTCCAGAATTTCGCTACCATCGCTGCTTTTAAAAAAAGTTATCTTTTTACTTTTAGTGCCCATTATCCTATCTCTCAGTAAAAAGAAGGAAAAGATAAGTGCTTGAAAACTAGATTGTGCTGTAATATATAGATTCATATAATTATTTATACTGAACAATTCATGAGTAAAAGGTTTGGAAGTTTAACGTACCGTGTACAACATATTTGTGTTTAGATGAAAACAGTTTGTTTGCTATGTTCGGTAACCGAGCAACAAGAGCAAATTTCCAGTTGTCTGACCACAATACTTTTCTTCTAAATTATATATGGTACATTTGGTTCACAGCAATAGCGGTTCATAGAATGAAAAATCAGTTCTATTCCTTCGGTTAGTTATCCCTTTTCGAAGGTAATTTCGACAAATGACAAAGCAGAAAATAAAGATGCGGATGAAATGTTTTTTTGTTGACAAATTCACTTTATCCACGTATTCTCTCCGTTCCTCTTCATCTTACCTTTCCGGGGGGAGGATAACGATTATATGAGATTTAAATAAAATAAAATGCGCAGTTGAAACTTTGAATTTACTCACTCATGAAAGTAATTGATAATACAAAACTAAAACAATAAAGCAAACGTATAAAATTGTAACTGACGTTTAAAAGGAAAAAAAAAAAAAACTATTAGCAGTTAAGAATGATTTGAATTTTAATAATATCAAACTAGTTGAATCTAGCGGCTTTTGAATGAAAAAAAAATAATGAATCTAAAAGTAATGCTCAAAAAAGGTACGTAATTGAACTCAATGCAATGTTCTATCACGGATAAACTGTTGCATTGCGGCCCACATGTTCACTTTACCACTTTACAATGCACGACAATTCTCGCGGCTGGTTGCTGTGGTGTCCGTGTACGCTAAAGGGAGCTGGTGCACGTTAAATAGGTCGTGGCTCCAATGCCCTCCAAGTGAAACGATACCTCTGGAGGTGTCAGTCTCAGGTGACGGTCTCTCATCTGGGAGCTGGTTCAAAAAAAAAAAAGAAAAAAAAACTTAAGAGACCTTTCTACAAAGGGGCATAAATCGGACTCCTGACTACAAGGGCCCCGTTAGATTCTGGAGCAGCGTAGCCATTCTTCCTCGTCACGCGCGGTGACTAGACAACAAAAACAATGCACGACACCTGTATTTCTCCGCACACTGTTGTGCTGGTGATCATGGCAGGAGTGGTTTTAATGACGGTCGTGTTAGCCAAGTGGTTAGGATGTCGTACTTCCAACTGGTTAATTTAGTGTTCGATACCCGATCCACTGAAGACCCACCATATGCACTTGGGGATACGTACATGTAAAATCCGTGGACCCTGAAGTTCCGAGGATACCTGAGGGGGGAGAACTTCCCTTCCCTTCACTCTTAGGTCAAAATATTAAAATGGCGTATTTGTGGTGGCGCCTTCTGGTGTCATCCAAAAACATAATGAAGCAATTCGTACTTCCACCGTTGTGGTGCTCATCTATAAACGGAAAGCGCTCTTTACTGCCTTAATTCCCGGTGGCTCTGCGAAGGGTTGCTTGGATTCCCAAGTGGCACTAGAAACAACAACATGGTTTTAATGAAATTCACGTGTTCATTGTACCCCTCTTTGAAACAATCGTGCTGGTCAACTCGAATGACGTGGCAATTGTCTTGAGCTACTTCCGATATGTAATGAGTAATGACCTACTCTTCATGTATGACACATAAACCTGGGTGAAATGCGCATGTATATGCTCTGATACCCATTCTTATTTGGACCATTAATAATACAATGAACATCACTCTTTATCCTGTCAAACTACGGCTTACGTCATTTGCAAGCACCTTACAGACCAATTTGTCTTTCCCTGACTATTTACTCAAGGTGAAATGTGCTCGGATATGCATTGTTACCCATTTTACTTTTAAATATTGCAAATATGAAGAATATCACTCCTTATATTGTTCTTCTGTTATCTATCTTTTGTTTACGTCATTTAAAAGACACTTCCAGGCTTAATTGTCGGTCCCCGACTCTTTGATCAAGATGAAATATGGTTAGATCCGAACTCTTACCATATATATTTTGAATGTTACTGATACTTTTAACCTCTTCAGACCCAGAACTAAGCACAAACAATTTTAAAGCAATTTTTTGGCTCTCTGATTTAAAAAATGATTACGAAACAAAATAACTAAACATTTTTTTTTAAATTTTAATTAATAATTAGTTTAAATAATAATTAATGCTCAATTTCTATGTTTTTCATGTTTAAAACGAAGTAAACTATCTGTTGATTAATTTCAAAAACAATTGGGTGTTTTAGCTTCCAAATTGCAAACAGTAGTTAATAAACAGTATTTTAAAAAGTACCCAATTGGGTACACTTGGAATAAAGAGTTTAAACAACACACACTAGAAATAAAATTTCACGTTAAATTAAAGCACAAATGAGCATTAAAACGCAGACATATGTTTCGGGATCGCTTGGAATCCCTTTTTCAATGCGACAGGGAGCTTCTAGATGCAGAAGCTCCCTGTCGCATTGAAAAAGGGATTCCAAGCGATCCCGAAACATATGTCTGCGTTTTAATGCTCATTTGTGCTTTAATTTAACGTGAAATTTTATTTCTATTACTTTGCACAAAGTTTAATCATTACTAACACACACTAGATTCCTAAACTGTTGTTTGTGTCACTTCGAGGCCTACGCACATTTCTAAATTTGTAATAATATCAGCTATTTAGATTATAATTCAACTTACCTTCAGTGTAAGTTCTTATAATTTGTAATTAGGCTGCGTACCTTCAGTGTAAGTAGTTAAAAAGAATTATATAAATTATTTTTAACTACTTACAAATTTATAGTTATATGACTTTAAAATTTTAGATTTTTCATATGACCCTGTAATCTAGCTATAAAGATATGTTCTTAAGCCAACTATAAACCTGGCATTATACTAGTTCTCACTGAAATTTCATTTTGTTACTAAAAGGTGCAACTCATAACTGCAGAAACGTATTTTGACCCTCTTCATGCTGTGACACTTCTCAGAAATTGTAAAGGCTTTTAATAAAAACCCTTCCATGGAAGTATAGTTCATTTAAAGAATTATTGCAAATGAGCAAGGCTATGTTTTAGTAAAATAAAATATTTTATATATACTTCACGAAAGAATGAAAGGGACATAGGTTTAATCGTTTTAACTAACAGAATTATTGAGAATATTAGCAATTTCTATTTGAAAAATAAATAAATGAAAATAAATGAATAAAAGATAAAAGTAAATAAATAGAAAATAGAAATAAATAAACAAAAGTGACAAGTTCTAATCAATCTATCTTACAGAATATTTTGATTTGTATTTTATTTTATTAGTGATGCTTGTTTTTAAATTGCAGTTAATTTGATTAATTCGGTAAATAAAATAATTATTTGTGATTAGTATTTCCAGTAATTTATTGCTTTTATAACCGTAGGGAAAGTAATTTTGCTCAATAGAAAGATTTTTTTTTTGTGAAGATTTCTCCATAAAGTAAATAAATAAAATGCTTACTTTTAGCTCGCGCAATTAGTTTTAATTTTAATATAAGAGTAGATGACTGCTTTATAAAAAAAATGTATTATAGGGAAATGTTAATCCGGTTGTACTCCCAATTTATCGGACGTATATTCCATGTTCCAATATACACAGCACCTTTATTTTGGAAGGAAAAAATAGAAAAGCTTTCGCGACGGCGACATTTAACAAGATTGTTGCTTCCAGTAAGTGAAATATGACTACCAAATTCGAATACGCTGCGACTTAATTTGCAGTTAGAAGTTTTGTTTGCATTTTGAATTATTTAATACCCCGGAGAATTTTTCCCCAAGACCCATCTCTCCTTAAACAAAATTTTTTTTGAAGACATAAATTTATAAAAATCATACGCCTTAAACTGTTTGTTTATAAGAACTATTTTAACATAGGAGAAACATATATAAAGGCATCTGATAACAGAAACTATTTTTGTTTGAACTGATATTATCTAGGCGGCATTAAAAATGAAAGTTTAATACATATTTCAATTGTATAGCCAGAGTAAAGACATTTTTAAGAAAATTTAAGTAGCTTGAAATGGCGAGAAGTATTCATGTATTTTTAAGTGGCATTTAAAATATATTTTACTGACTTGATGCGACATTATTATGAGACTGAAATAAGAGCTTAATACAATAATTCCTTTCTGTTACGTAAACTTAAATAACATCTGTGTTAAACAAAAGCATTACTTTAAAATAGAGTGAATTCCATGAGAGATAAGGATTGGTTTATCGAAAAGTTGATAAAAATAATATAATTATATACCCACTAACACAATATCTTTAAAGACAGGAGGGTGGGGTGAAAAGTCATGCACTCATGCTTATACAACACGAACAAGAACAAGTAGCTAGATGTGGCAAAAATTACGTTAAGGTGCAATTCTTATGCTTCAAAATCACATCGCCGTTCCGGAAGAACAGTGACGTAAATGCAAAAACTTCAATTTTACAGGAGAGTAAAAAACGGTTGGCAGTTGTATAAATCGTATAATTGAAGAGGGTGTAAGTGACAGAAAATAATGGTATATTGAGAGTAACTATGTAGGATATATATTTTTCTTTCATTTACCTGGGTTTAGGATTTAATCACACTAATTTCAACCCCTAAGTGCAGTTATATCATTGTTTCTCTAAAAATTGTTCGTTGTTCTAGAAGACACAAACTGTCGTTCTACAGTTACGTCCAGTTCCCCTGTGTAAGGGATGTGTTTCTGATATTGTCCATGGAATTATTTGCATTTGACACATTTTTGCAGTTACGTCATTGTTCTTCCGGAACGGCGACATATTCATTTTCGATCGTAGTCTCCGTTCAGGCACTGGCCTCGTACGTCCAAATTCGCAGAATCAAACCTGGCCCAAGTCAGGGGATTTTCAAGATGATGATCTGTTTGGTGTGGATACTCTCGGCTAAATTGGCCATGAATTAATAAGAACTGAAATGAAAATTGACCAAATTTCTCAACAATAGAGATCTATTTACCTTTATCACTGTAATAGCAAGTAATTATGAAGAAATATTTTAGTCCTTGTACGCCTCTGCGTATTGCTAATAAAAAGGTCAAATCCCAGCTGACATCATAAATAGGTTTTAAGAAAATATGGAAAAAAAGGTAAAGGAACTTTAAAAAAATAAATAAACAAAATAAAGAATTAATTTAGTTCGAGAATTATTATGCATGTTTTAAAAAGTCTGCGAATGAAATTAGAAAACACATTACAAAATGAATGCAATTACTTGCTTTCTATATATCAGATTTCAATGCATTTTTTGAGACTTCATGATTAGTACATAGTTGCATGTCAAGTAAACAACTCAGTACTCTAAATCTTACAAGGACATCAATTAATTATCTTTTAACTAGTTCGTCAACGCTTTTCAAAAGTCACCGTAGTGTACAACGCAAGCTCCTGCGTTATTTATTTCTCTCTAATGCTTTTATGATAGTTCAACTAATGACTTAATAATGACGCTTTTTCTAACAAAAGAAACGGTGACGTAGCAAAATCTTCAAAGAAACTTCTCATTCGAGACACCCTTTTTGGTGCTGAAAACGGAACTTTATTTCTTAAACTAAACTGTTGTTTCATTTCATTTCACTATTTTATATTCTTCATTAAACTGTTGTTTAATCAAAGTAGTAATCTGTTCAAAAAAAAAAAAACCAGTGCCAAGTTTATGAAGCCACTGAGACAGCATACCTTTTTCAAATTGTACGCAAAGTTACTCCCCTGCTCCCCACCAAAATATATAAATTAATAAATAAAATAAAAGAAAAAAAATAGTAAGAAGTTTCTTTTAATTAATTAATTTTTTTTATTCTCAGTTGTTTAACATATAATATGTCAAAAGAAACTAGCGGGCTATGTATTGGCACAGTTGTCGCCTTTTCATAAAAAAATGTAATATTCCACGATTTCCAGCGAAACTCACCATTTCTTTACACTACTGTGAAATCAGTAGTTTGCAGGATGTTAGGTGCAGCGATGATATCAGCCTATTAATGTAGGCCGTGATAGCATAGTGGTTAGAGCATCAGACTTCCTCGTGGAAGGTCGCGTGTTCGATACCCGCTGAAGACCCACCATGTACACTTGGGGATACGTACATGTAAAATCCGTGGAGCCCACTACCTCGCCCCGTGCGCAAGCAAGCCTAAGGCCTCGACTAACAGGTAAGGGTCTGGTGGAGAAAAGTCTACTTATGTAGAATTATTGCTAGCACTTGAGTTAGATGGTTAGCCTTACTTATTTACGGCGTTTTTGTTTTCATGTATAATGTAGTTGTTGTGTCTAATGCCACTTGGGTATCCAAGCTCCCCTTCGCAGAAGGCGACCAGGAATAAATCAGAAAGGGAATGCTTCCATTTATAGATGAGTACGAATTGGCTCATTATGTATTTGGATGACACCAGATGGCGCCACCACAAGTACGTCACCTTCCGTTTTTGATCTAAGAGTGAAGGAAAGGGAAATTCTGCACTCTCCGGATACCCTCAGAACTGCCTCGGGACTTCAGGGTCCACGGATTTTACATGCAAGTATCCCAAAGTGTACATGGTGGGTCTTCAGCGGGTCGGGTATCTTACAACCAACTTTCCTAAATTACTTACATCCTTCCGGTTAGAAGTCCGACATCCTAACAACTACGCTACCACGGACAGGGCATAAAAATATTTCTCTCATTTCTGTTGGAGACACTAAAAAGTTATTTTTGTTTAGTTTCCCCCCCCCCTTTTTTTTTTGATATCCAGCCCCTGCAGAGTTACATGCACTTTATTATATTATTCATTTATGTTTCCTCCTCTCCCATAAACTATTTTTATACAAACTATTTTTTCCTCTTTCGGTGATTCCTTATTTTGTTGTTATGATAAAATATTGCATATAATTTGCAATATTATGAATAATATTGCAAATATAGCTCTTTCACATTATAAAATATGTGTATGAGTCTCTCAATATAAAAAAGCTGTCAAATTCAGAAAACAAAATTTGAGGTAACCTTCCTTAGTGCAGAATTATTACACACAGTATACATAGTGTATACACATTATTACATACAGTATTGAGAAGATTTTTATAAAAAAAAGAGTGGCTAGCACTAGGCTACCACGGCCTCTCATGTATAATAATTTCCATAAGTACTTAGTGAATGAAGAACATAACCTTAATATTGAATTTAATTTTTTTTATACTTCAATTAATTAGTAAAATAATTTCGTGACAATGAAGGACTACACATAAGTCAAGTTGCTTTTGAAAAAAAGTTTAATGATCACCCTTATTGGAACTCGTACCGTGTGTCTCAATAACCCAGTTGGTATATATCTTGCATTATTGACTATATTAAATATTTGCTACAATAAATAAATAAGGCTACATTTTCTATTTTTATCAGTATGCTTAAAACTTCTTAAGGGAAATCATTATAAATTTGCATATTCTTAAAATTTCAATAAATAAATCGATAAAAATATAAATAAAAAGCCATAAATAAATGAAAAAAGGGTTAGGAGATTGATATGTGAATAACATAATACAAAACCCAACTGAAACACACATTGAAAACCTATTTTTAAGCTGGCGTATCAAACAATGCAGTAAATAATCTCTCAACGGACACATTGACTTTTTTATGTGTACGAAAATATAACCAGTTTAAACATGTATCTACAGGAAAGTAGACCAAAACTATGATATGATTAGAATATGAAATATAGCTGCTGTCCCATTCAATCGCCGCTCCGCACATCCTATATTTCCCCTGCCACACACAATTTACTTCAGTTTGGATGAAAGAATTCTCTTAGCTGCCTGTGTGCCGTTATCACGCAAACAATGTATGTTCTCCATGGATCTGTCACAATACTTTCGCTTCTCAACTGTGTACGGTGCATTAGTCTCCTAACAATAGCAGTATTTATAAATGAGGAATCGTTTTTGTCCTTCCGGTTCGCCGTCTTTATCTGTAAGTAATGAGAAAAGTAACAAAGCCAAAAAGAAATTTGTAACAGAAAATGTGCAATTGTAGAAAGACTTGACATTCCATAAAAAAAATATATATTTTTGTAAATATTTATTCAGCAACTGCTGCAAAAGTGACAAAGTGTTTTTTAGCCATAGATGGCAAATAGAATTGACTTCTTCAATAGCAACAAAGCAGGGAGACATTTTCTTGAATAAAAATATTTTTAGCAATCAAAATAGTGTGACATTTTCCGAACAACTAACGCTTTTTTATACGAAACATTTTATGTTGGATTTTTCAATCATGTCTGCAAGCAAAGTTTTTATGTGAATTTTCACTTGATTTATTCCCTCGACTACAACGTAGCCAACCAAAGATATTTGGTTTTGTATATTTAATTGCGCAGTTAAAAATGTCCGTAAGAAAATAGTAATATAACCATTTATTTGATTGTTATTTTACAATATTTAATTACAATAGTTAAATAACCATTAAAACGATGGCACTCAAACCGCTGATTGTGAAAAAAAAAATCGTTTATTTTCTGTTTCTTCTGAAGAACGTTTAACTAACCGTAATTTACAAGCGCCACTAGGTCTCGTTGTCAATAAGCATCAGGGGTCCATCTTGGTTGTGGAACCTTACCGTCGTACGTTGCTGTTAAAATATGAATACAGATTTATCAGTTCAAATTTGCATGTATATATAAAAAAGAAGGAAAAAAAGTGGCTTAGCAGTGGTTTCCAAATAGAAACACATAAGCACGTAAATTAAAAATTGGAGACATCGGTTTCCCGAACTGTTTGCGAATGAGCGAACCCATAATTTGAGCCGATGAAGCTTATTGGTATTTTAATTTTTGCAGCAAATAAAATGATTTTCGTCAATATACAATAAATTTAGAAAACAAAATGACTTTGGATTCATGCAAAAACTGAAATCTTAATTTTAATGCAGTTTGCCTTTTGGAAAAGAAGATTTATTGATAAATAAACGGCCGCTTTGAGTGGTGTAGATGGCCGAATGGTTAGAGAGCAAGGTTGGTACACCATACATCTGGGGTTCAATTCCCGCACGCTTCGTTTGCGGTTTCTACGCCTCGAAGATTCTACACCTCGAAATGGTTTAAAAACCGTACAGTTAATCTTGAAACTATTTATAAATGCTTATGAAACCGTAAACTTTTGTATTTACTGCTTTTTAACCAAATTGATTGGAAATGGTTTAGGTCCCGTAAAGATAGAAAAATGTTCCAAACCGTACATTTAACGGTGAATCAGATGGACAGAATGCTACCGGCTATTTAACCGTAATTTTACGATGAAATTTCTAACAGTGTGTGTAATTTGGCAAACGTAATTGTTCATGAAAACACGAAGACTTATCTTAAATTTATTACAGACTCACAGAAAATTTTTGTCTTGTGAACTTTTCAATTTATCATGGAAATGTAAAGATGTATCATTGCCTTTTTAGTACAGATTCAAAACAGTTTATTTCTTTCAATTATTCTCGATATCCCATACACACTATGAACTTATCACCTCAAATTTATCTAAGAGTTAAAACAATATATTACATTCAGATTTCCATATTCGTCGCAAAAATATAACCTATTGTCATACATTTCTTTTAAGACTTTAAACAAATTAATGTTTGAAACTTATTTATTTAAAAAAATGGTTATTGTTAAAATATATCAAAGTTGTAAAATGGTTGTTTTCTTTAGAGGGTTCTATTTCCTTAGGAAAAGTAATAATTACAAAAACAAACTTGTGTTAGAAAAAACTATTACTTTTTTTTTTATTTCTCAGTTTCAGCAATCAATTAAATAAATAAATATATATATAGTTTTGTCAAGCTGCTGTTGTTGTTGTCGAGTCCTCACGCGTGGCGAGGAAGAGTGGGTACGCTGCTCCTGAATCTAACGGGGCCCTTATACGCAGGAGTCTTTGAAAGGTCTCTTAATTTTTGAACCAGCTCCCAGATGAGAGACCGTCACCTGGGATGGGCACCCTCAGAGGTATTGTTTCACTTGGAGGACATTGGAGCTTCGACCTATTTAACGTGCACCAGTTCCCTTTAGCGTACACGGACACCACAGCAACCAGCCGCGAGAGGTTGTCACCCTCCCAAACACTGACCTCAGTCGATGTTGCTTCCCTTTCGGTGTTCTGCGGGAACCGAGCTTCTACCGACTGGTTCACTGCGGGACAGTTTTTTCAAACTAAAGAAAAAATTTGATTTGATGGCCAAAAAGAGAAAAAAGAAGTAATAATCCAGAATTACTTTAAAACTCGATATTTCACATAAAATTTAAAATTCATCAACCGAACATCACTAAAGAGTCAAATAATTCGTTACATTACAATTTGACAATTTCTCGTAAAAAAGGAATCTAGCAAAGAAACTGATACTCATAATTTTCTCAAATTATCAAAATACTTTATTAGTTTTATTGTATTACAGATACAAAAGTACAAAATTCTCATCTTAAATTTAGTCTTTCCGTTCGAACAGTTTATTACTTTAAAACTTTTCAATCTTTCATTGGAAAGTAAGTACCTATTAGTTTAAATCTATAGATTGATTCGAGGGAAAAAAGATCAGTCTTATAATTGGTACTTAAATTTTGAAAGCTCAATACATTTTCCCATTTAGGAAGAGGTTCCTCGTAATCCAGAAACTCGTCCGTGTAATATATTTTATAATTTTTGTTGCACCAACGTAGTTTCTCAAAGTTTCATGCTCTCTACTAATGTTTAAAACATTCTTATTTGTTCATAAGTAGAATAATAGTGCGTGGAGTCCCTCCGCGCGGATGAAAATAGGAAGGGGTAGAAATTGATTTTTAGTGCAATCATATTCTTTCTTTAAGACAAACTTTATTAACATTGCTTACAATTCACAATGTATTTGTATTAATAATGTATGTGAATGCGTCATGATGTAATTTCAAAAGAGAAAACCTAACAAACAATTGATATTCACAAGAGACGTACCTTGACATAACCTTAAATCCGTCGCATTGTCCGTGGAATTGTTTTCACTCATTTTTTACAATTCTTAGCCACTAAATTTGAAAATTAAAAATACTACCCTATTAAATTATATGTGTATCAAATCAAACTAAAAAAACAAGTAAATGAAATAATGAAATTATAAATTAAAATAGAACAACAAGTACGTATTTCAGCTAATTTCACGACGCTCACACAGTTTACTTCGCTGCACGCGCTACCACGCGCATGTGCGTTTGGTAGCGTTAAACGTTTAACGCAACCTTGTTGGAAGTCGAATTAAAAGTTTCACTTCAAAAAAAGAAAAGAAAGAAAATTTTCGTTGAACAATGAATGTTTATAATGGCGCCCTTCGTTCATCGGGCCAATGAGTTGTTACCGCATTTAAAGGGTTCATGCAACTGCTTAAGTACAAACCAATTTATCGTGATAAATGCTAATAAGTTACGTTGCAGAAAAAATAGTTTAGTGATAAGTCCTATTGACATATGCAATATTTACTTTTACAATAAATTTAAAATTAAAACTTCACATCAGTTTATGCAAAAATGTCACTTATTTTACAGTGAGAACTGAGGCATAAATCCGTTTCATTTTATAATAATAACAATAATAAAATTATTGACTGCATAAAATAAATCCTTTTTTATTTTTCATTAAAGAAACTTGACATTTTTTAGGAGTCTAATACCAGCATCGGACATGAAATTTTTGTAGTTTAATCTGGAGAAACGCTTGATTTACCCTTCCGCTATGAATTATTCATCATAGAGGAAAATCTCCTCAGAAGATGCGCTTCTGTAAACAAGATTTATTCTTGAAGACACGGACTTTGGAGATTCACTTGGCCAAGAGTTTTTCTTTCGAAGAAGTCTCATTAAAGGGGGAAAATGTATATTTTTTAAAATGCTTTGTCAGAAATGATACTTTCAAATGAAATCTTAAAAATACCTAAGACGTAATTGAGTGTAAATTTTTCATCTTGTGGTGGAAATTCGTTTACAAAAGAAAGTTAGAATCGCAAACACCGAAAAGGTCAACTATGCAAGTTTATTGGTGTTGAGTTGTGTACTTGAGAAGTTTCACAGGGATTGAAATAAAATTGAGAGCATAAGCATCTTAAAGTGAAAGTAGCAACAGTATTTCATAAATAAATTGTTTACTTATATGCAAATTTTTAAGTAATAATAATAACTAGAGTTTTCCCAACAGTCGAAATTCGACCGAAAAATTAAATTTACTATTAAAAACATTATGCTATTCGTATAATTATGTAAGTATTATTTCCCATATTTCGCGATTATAACGTCGGGATTTTTTTTGGTCATCTTCACTTAAAGGAAACGGATTGTAAATCCTTGCCCCGCAGGGCCAATTCCGCTCAGAAATGTAGCCGCTTGTACTACTGCCGATTTCGTACTAAGTTGAGTGTCAGTTTAGTAAAATTTAATTGTTTGCACCCATACCACTATTCTCATTTTTCATTTCATTGTTTCAGAGAATCCCTCATTATAATTGCTTTTTATATTACTGCATAATGCCAACAAACTCTTTTTAACAATGAGTTTTATATTTGTTACCTAATAATTCACTAACCAAGACATGTTGCCATCTGCTATCTATAATAATATAACATTATACTTTCAAATGAGGCTTTCTTCACTAAAGAAAAGGCGAAATAATTAACTAATAATAAACTGTTTCCAAAATTTTCTGACTGATATCACTAAATCTCGTCAATAGCTACTAAACAAAAAAAAGAAAAAGAAAATCGGTTGAAAAACAGAGGAGAAAATGGTTTTTAACTGTTTTGTGATTGCCTATTCATTGTACAGATAATAAATTGCGGTAAGAAATTGCGTTAATTCATTGTGTGAAATAAAGAAGCTTAACGAAGGATATTTCAATACTGTTTATTGTTAATACTACCAATTATTGAAATATTTTTTCTTCTTTTACGATTTTTTGTTTTTTATTTAATACTTTTTCGAAATTGGAAGAGTTAAATAAAAATAAAAGAAGAGCATGGTGCCGTAACATTTTTTTTGTTTGCAGAGAAGTTACTCCTCAGTGGATCACAACGCGTTTACTGTTTTTCATACAAACACATTACTAAGCTAAAATAAAAGAAAAAAAAAATACATATGTTATCTAAATCCTAGAAAAACAAAATCAGATTTAAGGTTAGTATTCTAAAACTAAATAAATGAATTGCGCCATTTCAAAAATTGAGTTTTAAGTAAATGGGATTTACTCATTAAATGGATTTGATTAAATTTAGTGGTATATTTCACAAAGAATGATGACATTTTCTGGTTAAAAAGAAAAGTGCTTAATTTTACAAGATTGTCAGTTTGAGTAAAAAATTTCTGGTTGAGATTTCCGGTTATAAAAAAAATGGTGCTTAATTTTAATACATTTGATGTTTGAATAAATAAAGACTTTCAGAGGTTACAAATTCACAATTTATTAATTTAAGCATAAACGCGTTTACGCAGGTACATGAAAGATGAACTTGTTCACAAACAAATAAAAATAACTATAGCGATGTTCTCAGAAAAACTGATAGCTGCTACACCGCGAGATATATTTTTAAACTATAGAGTTAAAGTCAGGTTATTAGATCTTACTTCTAGGCATCTGACAGTACTTTAGTGCAACATATCCTAGTTGGCACCATTCTTTGTAGCAATTTGTACCATTTTTTGTGGCAACATATTAACAAATTCTTTTCAGCGCCACATACCTTTTAAAATTATAGCTATATTTTGCTTTTCTTGCAATTCTATGGAAGAATTATTGCAGCACATATTACACAAATATCCAAAATTGTTTCAAAGCGGCTCATTACGATTTCAAGAACATTAATTGTAAAATAATAAAAAAAACGTTTGGGAGCAAGAACTAGTTACTTATTATTATTTAAACATGCTGTTATAATCGCTTTAATTGTGCTAATTGCACCTTAAGCACAAAATAACCAAATGTTTTTATACTTAAATAAACCTCCATCTAATTGCTTATTAACTGCTTTTGCTGGAATTTTAAATTACAAAACAGATCTTTCATTTGTTGCCCTTAATGGTTTTATGATCGTTATCTTAATGACTTAATAATAACGATTTTGCATGCACAAATTATGACAACGCAGCGGGACAAAACTTGGGAAAAATTCATAATTTAAAATTAGTTGAGGCATTTAATAATGCTGTTTCGTTTATATGTTCATGAAAATTAAATAATAAATCCATTAAAATGCTTTTAATGTATTTAACTTTTAACTATCAGATTTATAACTAAATTTTCTGTGTTCCCATAGCAATAAATTTAAATTTTTTACGTCCAATTTTTACTTTATGTTTTTGCTTTTCCAAAATGGGTATTATAAAGATTTGGCCCAATTAAGGTCTGTTTTTTTTTGCTCGGGTCAAAGTTTAATACGATAACTTAAAACTGCAATATTTATTTTAAACATAATTGTTGCTTTTTACTCCGGTTAAAGAAATTTTGCTTTACTTATGTTTTTCGCAATTTTTGACTCGCTGAGTTTCAAAAGTATCACTACATTACAGATAATTCGTTGATGTTTAAGATATGAAATGTCTATGTTATGTGTAATGAACTTTTAGTCAGATATTATAGTGATATATTTCCTTTTGATGATACTGTTTTACTTTTATTTTTTTGCTCACTAATTTATTTATCTCGACCTTAACTTTTCTGAAGAACATGAATTATATTCTATCCCATCATAATTTGCTTACAAATAACGCAGTCAAAATCAATTTTATTAAGGATTTGACATTGTCTTTAAATAGTTCGTACCTTTAATGAATCAAAAATATACATAGCGCAAAGTTATTTCAAAACTTGCGAATTTCATTGTAAACTTTTCTTTCACTACAATACTCAATACAGAAAAGTTCTCTTTATACAGAACAAAGATGATAATTACGTATCCTACACTGTAAACACTTTTGATGTTCATTTGGTGTAAAGCTGAAAATTATTCATTTTTTCATGCATTTCAAAGTCTTTGAAGTGTCTGTTTATACAAATGCAGACAGCAGAATGTTTTATAGCATTTATGTTCGTTAACTCATCTACGCATCAAAAATTCATTACGATTGCTTATTTATCCTATTTTCATAGAAATGAGCAATCGCAATGAAATGTCGATACGTAACGGAGTCAACACATTTCCATGTGCTTAGAAACGTTATACTGTCTATATTTTTTAGACAAACACATAAAAATATTGTTACGATGATGGAAATAACTACAAGCTAACATTAAGCAAACAATGAGATTTATTACACAGAAGCAACTCGCAACAGCACAAGTCTAAGAACTGGCCCACGACTGGTGGGACTCAGCTTTTATACACATAAGGAATGTTGTAGAAATATTTAATTTACATATTAAAGAAAGATCTAGAACAGCTTTTCCCAACCGGTGGTTCGCGAACCCCCAGGGGCTCGTGCGGTGCAGAAAGGGGGTTCGCGAAAATAATATTGCAATGGCGGAATTTTTTATAACGTAAAAAAAAAAGCACGAAATAATAAATTTACATAAGCAATTAAAGGGCACAGGAATGATTTTTAAAAATTTAATTGTGCTTTCCAGATAATGCAGAAAAGTAGTGGACTGATATGGGAGGTATACCTACAAAATTTGAAATGCACTTATTTTTACTTTTGCCTGATTTCTAAAATTTGGGGCAAAAATCGCTACTGAAAGATATTTATTAATTTATTTTAAATTTTAGAACGTACGTTTCTCCCAACATTTCTCACTTTTTCCTCGCAAGTGCGAAGAACTTAAATGATTATATAAATCGCTACTGAAAGATATTTATTAATTTATTTTAAATTTTAGAACGTACGTTTCTTCCAACATTTCTCACTTTTTCCTCGCAAGTGCGAAGAACTTAAATGATTATAAAAATTAATATGAAGGAAATATGAAAATTTACTACGTAAAATGTAAAATTTTACATTATTTTAGGCTAATTTATCACTATTCAGGCCCTAAAATAGAACCAGAAGATCTTTATTAATTAATTTTAAATTTGGACTCACATTTATCACACTTTATTCCAACTTTTCTGCATTATAGCAATTAGAAATTTAAAAATATGTAAATTTTAATTTTTCTTTAAATTTAAAAAAAATTAACGAATTTTGTATATTTCAACCGGAAAATGGAACCTGTCGGGAAAATAGTTTAAAATGTTTTTATGAATACGCATGTTTACTGCCCTAATAATTATTCAAAAGAACAAATAATGAAAAAGTAATAATAAAAAAGATTTGTAGCTGTATTTAAGCTTTATTTCAACTTAAAAGGTTTTACAATAATTATGTTTTCAGTTCTTGTTATGAAGTATTGTACAATAAATGTGCTAGCAAATTTTATAGTTTTGTCATTCCTTACAAAAGGGGGTCCGCCATTTTCTTTCGGATCTTAGAAGGAGTTCGTAAGGGAAAAAAGGTTGGGAAACACTGATCTAGAATAATCACGAACTTAGATAAATCTATATAAATAAAACCAAAAGTTTGTGTGTGTGTGTGTGTGTATCGCTCGCCTCCTGCCGAAATGGAACGGTCTAGAAGTACGAGATTTTGGTTACAGGTACCTTAGGTCAGGTCCTCGTGCACCTCGAAGAGTTTTTCCAAAAATTCGAATTTGTTATTCTTTTATTCCATTTTAAGCAAAACTGTTAATTTTATTAATATCTCATCGAAGAGACGTCACATCTTTTCGATTTTTGCAGCATATGGATGCCCGTAAAAACTGCACAAGATGATCTCTTTCTGAAGTTCGTAGAACAAATAGAACGCGCGCAATATTCATTTAAAGTAGTTTTCGAACTTTAAAGCAAGGCTTTCCTCTGAATTAATCTGCTCAATTTGCGTGTTCTCGCCAAAGCAAATAGTACTTTTGTCGCCAACTAGATGATTTCTGTTAACGTGCGATTGAAAAAATGCTGTTTTATCCTTATTCATGCCATTTTATGAACGAAACAAATTCTAAAAGTACATTTCATTTTTTTGCACATTTTGTGGATTATTACCAGCAAACGATTTTTAATTACTTTATCTTCAGGATGATTTTCTTTCTTTTTGGCAATTTATATTTATTTCTTGGATAAAAACTAATTTGGAATGTTTTCTGTATCGGGATTTATTTTTGATGAAATTTAAAATTTCGCCAAGTGTTGATTCTTTTTTTTCGCCCACCATCCAGTAAATTGTTCTCAGTATACTATTTTGTTATTTCCAAACCGCTCCAATAATCCTTATTAGTAATATTGTTCTCATTTAATTCAATACGTGATTTACACTATAGGATCATAGCGCATTTGCGTTAAGCTTCCATTACTGCAGTGCAATCAATTTAGCGATCTTCTGCTTCATTTTAATTTTTTACGTAGCGGTTTTTATTGATTTCATATTTTACCCAAGTTATTTATTTTATAACCTTTATTTAATTTTTTTACTGTCTATTTGGCGTCATTTGGACAGAATTTAGTTATTTCTTTCGATCAACCTTACTTTAACACGTCAGCATTAGTTCAGTGCAAAATATTTTCTAATTTAAATGTACATTTGCCTTTGAAAATAATGCTTTTCTTTCTTCCGTTTTTATCCAAATTTTATAAAACTGCTATATTTAATTGAATTTTCAGGAAATGTTTTGACGATTTTGCAAGTGGGATTTTTAGGAACTGTTGTCCTTATTTTGATGGGGAATTTAAAGGGGTCGGTTGGTAGTTTTAGGAACAGCAGCTCTTAAAGGTCTGTAGTTTAATGGGTTCTTTAAGTCACTAAACGTCTTTATTCTAATGGGGATCTTTGGAGACTAATGTCCTTATTCTATTAGCGATGTTTAGGAATAGTTGTCTTTATTTAAATGGGAGGCTTTAAGGAATGTTTTCTTTATTGTAGCAGAAATATTCAGGGATCGTTGTCTTTCATCTGAAGGACTTTTTTTAAAGATAATACTGCTCACTTTCTGATGGAAATTTTTAGGTGAGATGCTGTCTATATTGCAACCACGATTTTCACGGACTCTTGATATCATTTATGCACAATTATGCCGCTGCATATATGCATTTTAGTTACTGTTCCCCTTACTCTAATAGCAATTTTTATGAACTGGCATTTTAATGTGGATTTTTATGAACTGTGTTTTTTGGGCTCAAATGAACTTTTCTATGATGTTATTTTCAATGCAATAATGGTTTTTAATGACTTTTACTATTTAAATAGGATTCTTAAGGACTGTTGCAAATCTGCTACTTGGATTTTTTTGTGAAAAATTTACCTTATATATTTTTAACAGCATTTTGGGCATGCGTCACTTGGCCTGCGAATGATGCAATATTACCCGCGCAACGCCGGGCATTTCAGCTAGTAATAAATAATATTTGAAACTACAAATTCCAGTCCTTGGATAGAGCCGCCTGGACCCGGCATTGAACCCTGGCTGGGTCGGGAGTCCAGCGCTTTACTAATCGAGCCATGGTAACTGCTAGCTTTGATCTTTTATGCGGCAATATTAAAGTATATCAAAAAGGAATAATTTTCAATTTTACACCAACTGAACATCAAAAATGGTGGCAATTAAACGCAAAATTTTCAGTGCAGCTTACGATTTACTAAATGAATTACTGAGGGGAATCATATGTAGAATTTAAACAAGGTACACGCGACAACAATAACAACAATTCCTTATAGAAATTATTTAAAGGCAATTTTTATTTATATTAATTCTTTTATCCCAGGTAAAACCTGAAATTAAAAAACTGAATTACTTTTAAAACATTTTCTGAATAACTGTGTATTTGAATTTCACCGATATACAAAAAATATTTCAACCGTGACCGTAAAATTCGGACACTAGCGTCCTGATAGGTATTTCAATAGCAAAATAGCATTTTACTCTTCTCTAACAAACAGAACGCTTGCTATTTTGAATTTAAAACTATTTCCCCCTTGTAAAGAAAACTTTTTGAAGGGAATGTTTGAGAGGTTATTTCACGCCATGAGTTCTAAAAGTTTTCAATGTGAATTCAATGGACTTATCATAAAAGGAGAAAAGACGATAGAATGAATAAATTCTTTCAAAAAAGAGAGCGAAAATACTCTTCAGCTTGATTTTATGACGATAGCGTTTATTGAAGTTTCATGTAAAGAATGTAACACGGTTCGTCTCTTTAAGCAGATGCATTTCTTGAACTTTTACTTCAGAGATTTGGTAAGAAATTTAGAATTCAAATGTAGTGGAATTCTGTTAGAACTTCATTCAAGGGACCGGAATATTTATGACACTATAGCTAATTGACGCTATAGGCGATGTACGTAAATTGTATGGGCGAATAAAGGGGCCATAATTTTTTGACGTTATAACAGAGTCGTCAATATAAACGATATCAGTAAAACCTAGTTCAACTATAACTACACTGGTGTAAGAAATTAAGAGAATTTTCATATTTGATCTACGATCTCCAGAACTACAGGACAGATTTTAATAACATTTGGTGTGAACGATACAAAGAAAATCAACATTCAACATAATAGACACACATGTATGTGCATAACACTCATGGGAGTCTGAAAGTCTGAAACAGAGGTTGCAGAATACGCGAAAAAATGGATTAATAGGGGGTAGTCCCCTCTTACAGCTATACACGCCTTGCAGCGTGATGTCATACTGGAAATAAGGCAGTTTATCAATGCCTGTAGCAACTGTTCCCACTCACCAACGCTGTTTTCAGTTCCTGGATGGTTCTCGGAGGGGAGTTGCGATTTGCAATTACTGTCCCCAGAGCGTCCCAGACATGCTCTATAGGGTTGAGATCTGGAGACCTGGCAGGCCTATCCATCCGGCGAATATCCTCACTTTCGAGAAATTCGTCGACCAGAAAAGCTCTATGTGGTCTCGCGTTATCGTCCATTAGATGAACTCGTTGCCCACTGCACCCCGGGAAAGGCGAGCATAGGACTCCAAGACCACATCCCTATACCTCACACCAGTCACACAGCCTCTGATAAAGACGGAAGAGGTGTGTGGCCATCCAACATGATGTCTGCCCAGACCATTACACCGTCACCGTCATAATTGTCGATTTCGCGGACATTGGAGAGTAGGTAGCGGGTCCCTGGCTCTATCCATATGAAAGTACAACGAGAATTGGTATTAAGGCTAAAACGGGACTCGTCAGTGAACAGAATGGTCGCCCATTGCTCCATACTCCAATCACTATGCTGCATGCACCATGCTAATCAGGCTCTCCTATTCGTAGACATGAGCGGGAAGCAAACAGCCAATCTTCTGGCAAACAGCCCTCTCTCATTCAGTCTTTTGGAAACAGTCCCCTTTGTTACACGGCTTCCTGCTGCTGCATACAGGTCCCGAGAGAGCTGAGAAGCTGTAGCCCCTCTGATACGCCTCACTAAAATGGATAAATGGCGTACTTCTCTGGCCATCGGGGCTCTTGGACGACCTTGCCCAGACTTTCTCTCGATGGAAACGGTATTTTGGAACTGTTTCAATAGATTATACACGACGCTGGGCGTTAAATTAAACTCTCTGCATATCTGGACTTGCGATTGGCCTGCCTCTAGACTCCTCACAATTCGCCACAGCATTCCATCATCTAAACGTTGGCAATTTCTCATTTTTACTGTTCCGATGTGAATTTACCGATTGCTGCAAGATAACACCAATAAATTCGCCGAGGGGTGCCTGCGAACGAAATTCGTCGTACCCTCCACGCGCTTAAAAAAGCCTGCTTTTCTCCTGGCTCTGCCTCCACACACGTGTACGCTTACGTATTTGCCGTACAAGATTCGCATTTTTATCTAGAAGCAGCGGTTTTTCCTTTAGCTCAGTTTTTTCATGCAGTTCGATAAAATATGCCATTTCTCTTAACTAATTTCACCAGTGTACATTAGTTACCTATGAATGAACAGACTCTCGAGCAAAATCTCGTTGCTCCAATGACCCACGCTTCGTTCTGGATCCCTGATAATTAACATTAATTGATCCACAACAAAAATACATATTACAAAAATAAAATATAAAATGGGATTTCCTAATATGAAGCTATCCTTAAATTGTAAATTAATATTAATGCGTTCTGATACATAATCTAATTACCATGATATAGTTACCAATAATCGCCGGCAGGATGGCGTAGTGGTAAGACACTGGCCTCGTACGCCCAAGTTCGCAGTATCAAACCTGGCCCAAGTTGGTGGATTTTCAATGCAGAAAACCGTCAGCGCCCATGTCGTATGATTATGTGGCATATTAAAGATCGCTTGAGTATCCATTTGGCTTGGATACTCTCGGGTAAATTCAACTCCTAGTACAGTTACGCATCACATAGAACTCAGGTGCCGCCATCTAGAGAGAAACTGAGAAAAATTCTCAAAAAAGTGGTAATAGCATCCTCCGATAGTGATGCTACTTGAAAGAATAGAGGCCGATTTCCAGGGAATGCACTAGGTCAGCAAAGGTTAGAGAACATACGCAAATCTTTTAGAAAGAAAAAAAAAACGAATAATCTAATTACCATGAATGCGTAATAAAATTATAACAGTAATCTTTTGTCTGTATCGATGTTCTGAATTTCAGCATAAAACAATCATTATTGGACGAAATTGGAAACCTCCTCATTGCTTAAATGTTGTAATGTGTAAATAGATATTTAAGATGTTTTAGTGTTTTCTTTTACAATGAGAAGCCAAATATGCTTCATGTTATAAAACTTCCTTAAAGTTTGGGTTTACTACACTTAATAAAATGATTATTATGTAATCAGTATTACTTATAATTATTGCATGCTAACCATGGTTGCCTAATTGATCAAAAACTTTTGCTTATTTAAAAAATAAAGGAAAGAAAGCAAGCCTAATTTAAAATAACAATAAAAATTCAGATGAAATGCATTCAATTTCAGTTTTAATGCACAGCTGTGGAGATTTTCCAAATTCCAAAGCTTCCCGTCACCATTAAATTTGTTTTTAGTCAAAAGCACTCTTTTTTAAGTGCAATAATTTGTTGAGAGCTTTTATTCTTTTTTTATTGCTATGAAAGCTAAAATGCTATGTGAGTATAAGAATCCTTTCGACATAGTGTTGCCTTTCAACATACCGAAAGTAGTTATATATATATATAGATATATATATAACTCTAAAAGCTATTTCTGGTAGCTTGACTTAAATTAAAATTGTGAGAGAAAGGGTTTTGCGAAGAAATAAGTGGTAAAAAGTTCTGGCCGAATAACTTTTTTCTATGGGGCCTATTTCTGCTTCCCTGAAATTTTCAGTTAAATAAAGCTAATAAAAACACAATTCAGATTACATTTTTAAAAATATTTTATTTTAAAGTTTTATCGCTTTGGTGGGGAACTTTTCTTAATTGGAATTGTATCGATTTCGGTGGAAAATATCGCCGAAGATTGATGGTTTTAATTGTTATCATAGACACATACTCTAACTAGATCGCGTATTTAAATCAAAAATAATATTACATAAATAAAAACAATTTCATAAAAACAACGTTTATCTTGCGCACTAAAAAGGTAGAAAATAATATTCCTATGACCCTGGCAGAATTGCTGAATAAATTGGTCACATTATGGTAACATAGTTTCTAATTCTTATAAAACGAAAAACGTTGGACGCATGAATTCTTTATATTATTATGCTATGAAAGTTTGTTTTACAAATCATTGATGTACAGTAAAGGCTCTTTATTCGCGGGGTATATGTTCCATAAATATGCCGCGAATACAGAAACCGTGAATACGGAATGGTAATTTATACGGGATTATAGGGGATACGTTCCTAGGTGACAAAATAAAAAAAAAAAAAAATTAAAAAAAAAAAAAAAATACATAAAAAATCAACTTAATTGAAGTTTTTGAACATTTTGATTAATTATCTTAAGGCTTAGGCAATGGTTTGAAGAATTTTGTAATTTTCTCTTGCTTGGCAGTTTTTAAAAGCTCCTTCAATTCAGACTGATGCGCAGCAGTCGCACTAGTAATTTGCCTCTTAAAAAAAAGACTTCGTTCCATAGCCGGATCAATGTTCATAAAGAAATCGCAAAGCTCATTTTCCATTCTTAAACCTTCACTAAGATTTTTCAAATTAAATGTCACGTTTCCAGTGCTTCTTGAAGCCTCTTCTTCAATGGGCTGTGAATTTAACATTTCCTCCAAGTCGGTTTCAGTCAAATCTTCATGCGATTCAAGCAATTCCTGAATGTCACTTGATTCTATCTGTTCGAACCCATCTCGTCCTATTCCATTCGCGATTTCGGCTGTTTGCAGTCAAAGTTGGAACTTGCACAGATTCTTCGTCATTTTCCGCAGTCAGAGCAGGCCACAGTTTTTTCCAGCATGACTTCAATGTGTGTGGCTTCAGTTCTTTCAATGATTCTCTTCTGTTTACGATGCATTTTGCTATGTGAAATTTATTCCAGCATTCCATAACATTCATATCAGAATTACATTCCATATTATCCAATATGATTTTGAAGGTTCGTCTACTGTAATAGAGCTTAAAGGCCTGGATTATTCCTTGGTTCATAGGTTGGAGCAAGGCCGTCGTACTGGGAGGTAAAAATGTCACTTTTATATTTGGATGTAAAGTTTCAAGTTCGCGAGGATGACCTGGTGCATTGTCCAAAACTAGAAGTGCTTTAAATTCTGTTTTTTTAAATGTTTCAACTTCAGAAACAAAACAATTCCGGAACAAGTCACAAAAAATAGCGCTTGTAACCCACGCTTTCTTAATAGCACCCCTCCTATTATTTCCCTTTGTAAGCGGGTCTTGGAAAATTATAAAAAACTTTTCAGCAAAGCTGCCGCGATGCATTTTCTTAATAAAAAGTTTCAACTTGAACTTAAAATATTGGGTTGGATACCTATTGTAATCCTTTTATTATTATGTATGTACTTTTTAGATCCGCGAATAAAGAAATTTTTAGCCGCGAATACAGGAATTTGGTCGCATTTTTTTAATCCGCGAATAGTGAAAACGTGAATGAAGGAAGCGCGAATAAGGAGCTTTTACTGTGTACATAAAGGAGTCTTGATGTTTGAGCACATGCTGCCAACGTTTTTCGTTTTATAAGAAACTCTGTCACCATAATGTGACCAATTTATTCAGCAATTCTGCCTGGCTCATGGGAATATTATTTTCTACCTTTTTAGTGCGCAAGATAAACGTTGTTTTTATAAAATTGTTTTTATATATGTAATATTATTTACTTCCTTTTGGCTTTTGATTGGTGAAATTTCGCAATCGTAGAAATTTATTCAGAACTTCGATGTACAATGCAATTATCCTTACTACAAAAGTTAGCGCTCGCGATTTAAAGACAAACCAGATATAAAATTTTATACAACATAAAGTGACTTATGAGACTTTTATTTCAATTTTTTCTGATATGGAAATTAAGCTAACCCGGAGTTGAGGAAACTGCTAATTATTATTTTTGCATCAAGGTAAGAAATCGAACTAAAAAGCTCATGACTGGCGCTCTTATTGACTTAGAAACTTCGAATAAATTTCATCTTGTGCGGAAAAATCAGCGCTTTCGATCGATGTATTATATTAATATGTGCAAGGTTTCCCCCCCCCATATTGGGGAATTTATGTGGAAATTTGCGTAAAATTGGAATAAAAAAAGGAACTACCTGTCGGATTTTTAAGGCGTGGTAGAATATTGCATTGTCATCTGGTTCTGAGCTATATGTAAAGTTTCAGAACAATAGCTTATCGGGAAACGGTCGAAAATTTGATTGCAAAATTCCGCGGACACACAACAAAGCGAGTTGAGAAAAACGTTGTAAAATGTGCTTCACTCCGACGAAAAAAGTTAAAAGTGTATTTCTGGGAACCAATTTCTTGATTTTTTAACTTTTACCACGTAATACGGAGTTAGTGGAGGACTAAAATGGAAAAAAAAACTCATCTAATCAGGGCGTTACGAGAAAATATCAGTAAAATCTATCCCAATGTTACTCAAGTTCATGGTAAGTCAAGTTTATGGCAGGTTTAAGTGAGCACGAGAATACGCAGGCAGAAGTCTGAATTTAGATTAGGCCACTGTATTCAAGGAACTCGTGGGACTTTTTGAAGATTCGGCCCAGAAATGTTATGCACTGAAATATATCCGAAGGCTTACGTAAGCAGTTAAGTTTGTCAGTTATCTGTAGCCTTTGGGTTAACATTTTCCTAAAGTCTGAGAAGATAATGGAAAAGTTGCAAACGAAAAATATGGTCTCAGCCGCTAAAGGATTTTATGAATCATGGATTGCTCATCTTGAAGAACATAATTTAATGTACTATGAACACAAATCTGAATTTGTAAAGTGAGGGGGCGTTGAGAGACCCTTAATCTTAAGAAGAAACTGAAGTAAATAAGGGAGTCTGAAAAGTCTCAGCTGTATAATGCTATGGTGATGTAAGGAAGTTTTTGCTATAAAATTTAGAATTTTTCACTCAGGAGGGCTGACCAGGGGAGGGGGGCATGGCGCAGAGTTGGGCATCGCAACTTTTAGAGGAGAGTTGCTTTCAGGGGGGGGGGGGGATTGGTTGATTTTGGTGTTGTCTCGTTTTAGGGTGGTGCGCCAGCGCTCTGAGGGGTGGGCACCACTGTTTTTCTGCTGCTATTTTAGTTTTGATTTTCGCGGAATGTATTTAACATATTCAGGTTTTGTTGCATCGCTAAAAATGGCTTTATGGCTGAGGATGGGAAAGTGAAAATGAAGAATTAATAACAAGTACATCTGTCAAAAATGTAGTTCAAAAATTCCTTAATGTATTCATATGCTAAACTCCTCAAACTAGTAGATAAATAAAAGTTATATTATAATTTTTACAATGCTACTAAAACTTTATAGTCGCAAAAACAAATATTCCGACTTTAATTTTTTACCAAATATTAAATATAAATGATTAAGGACAATTTTTAGATCAATGAAATTAATTTAGCACCTCGTTCAATTTTATGAGGCGATTCGTCACGAGATTTAAAGTTAAAGTCATAGGAGATGGTCTTCCCTAAGGAAATGAGGAACTCATTTCCTGTGTCTTATTTACTTGTTGATCTTTCAAATGTAGTTAAGTTCAAATTAACCTCGCATAATGTTCACTGAAAAATGGTGCAGAAATTCTGTGTGGCTTCATTGGCTGCCTGACATTATACGGAATATTCATTTAAACATCATCCCCCAAGGAAGATTGAATGAACATTCTGAAAATATAATTTCGCACTGACAATTCTGAAGTTATAGTTTAGCACTGAGTATAGGTAATTCAATGCAGTTGATGATTTGCTTCAAATGTAAGTTATTTTGCGTTGAAACGTTGGATTCGGTGAAAGGTGTTGCGTCAAAAGAGCTCCGAAGTTTTCAAAAGAATTGATAATGGATTTTTATGTTTTGAGAATAAAAGAGAAGATAATAAGAACATTTTTTAAACTATCATTAAAAATTTCCAAATTTCTGTGATAATAGCACGAAAGTATTGTAAGATGTTACTATTTTACAAAACACCTATTTTTGACATTTTTATTTTTAATTTATGCGATTTATACGAATCATCGTGTTAAAGAAAAACATTTCGTGTGTTCAACTATTTTACACCCCAGGGATGGCATTCAAAGCTTGCAATGCAATTACTAAACTTATAATTTCATAATACATTTTTTGTAAGTGCTTGCTATTTGTTTACTTCTAAAGATTACTCTTTATTTACTCCTAAATCTTGTTTAGGTTACACTTACCTTACAAAAAATATAAATGCTACCAAAATATTTGTTTGGCATAAAATCATCCACAGTTCTACCATCAATCAAGAATCCATTCATGTTCAAAGGGGGAACTGCTGGTGTATGGAATGCGCCGTTTTCGTTCTCGTTCTAGCTCGTTTAGAATGCTTTCCTCCAAACTGATGCTATATGCAAGTTAATAATAACTTTAGTTGCTATCAACAAACAGTGAAGCACACATTCTGGCTCGCTTACTAAATAAACGCGGAAAAACGAACTCTCCCAAATCGCGAATGGATTCGTTCTTTTCTGCCATGCGCAGAAGCGTAGAAATATCAAAATCCCGCTGTCGAACTGTACTATTTCATTCGCTCAAATGTTTAATGGCGAAAAAATTGTACAAAATTAAGCGCCAGTGGTCGAAAAGTACCCTTAAGCATTATTTTGTAGTTTTTATTTTTTCTAAAGGAATATAATATGAAAGGGGATAAAAATCAGGATTACATATCAGTTTCTAACAGTTTGATCGAATTGAACTACATAAAATTACATAGGCCTTCTGTTAGAGGTTTTTAAACTTTTCTATATACTGGGCTTATTTTAAATAATTTTGTAAAGTAGGATAATATTAAAGGTTCTAGGAAGCTCTAAACGCTTAAATTTTTATGAGATAAAATAAAAGCTAATAAATGTCCTTATAAATTATTAAAACATTGCAGTATTTTAAACAATATTATTGATGTTCGTTATGTAAAATAAATAAATTAACACTAATAAAAATTAAAAATAAAATAAAGTAAGAGAAATAAAAATAAATAAATAAACTTTGGAATATCCATAACAGTTAAATAATAAAGGAACTTTGTGTACAAGTAAACTGTAAAAAAAAAAAAAAAAATTCACGTTATGAAAGCACAAATGAGAACTAACCCTTATTCTCATGAAGTAGCATCATATGCTACCTGGGGTTTTCCCCTACCCTCTATTTGTTAAGTGACGTCAGCGCGTACGTCCCATTGTTATGTGCTAGAGGAACAGTATCGAAGCTTCGTTCAGAGTGAAAAGTCTGTATAAAGTTAAAATTATTTAAGTTTTAGTGGAAGGTCACTTGTTGGTTTGTTGTGTTTGTGCATCATGTCTCGTGGTCTGTACAAGGTAAGTTCATTGAATTATTTTTCAGATTAATTTTGATTTTTTTTTACTTTGAAAAATATTTTTCACTTTTCTTATGTTCTATAGTTTCAAAACATTGTTTAAGTTGTTTGATTACGACTGTTTTTGTAAAAATACAAGCTAAAAACTGAAGGTTGCTTATATGCTACTTCATGAAATTAGGGTAGCTGTTGACATGATCAGTTGTTACTTACACGTGAATATTTTTTTTTTATTTTACCTAATTGTTACTTTACAATAAGATTTTTTAAATCTCTTACGTGGATTTTGACTTGATTTAGGATTTCACATCTAGAGGACAATTATTATTGTCTCTCGTCCTTCAATCTGGTGCAATTTCTGAAGAAGAGGAAGATGTTGATGAAGCAATTAACGTCCAAGAACTAAATTTAGAGGTGGATATTTTTTTTTTGACAAATATGGGGCTGCTTGCATCAATGTAGAAGATAAATATGAACCAGAATTGCTTTGAGCAAGCATATCATTAAATATAAGAATATTGTATTGTATATAGATGTAAATAATTTTTTGTTTTTGTTTCATTGACTTTTATATTTTATAAAAAATTTTCATTAAAATAATATTTGTACGTAGCATATATTTTTTAAACCTATACTGCCTTTATCATGTAATACAAATACAACAAGCCTCATGAACCGGTGACCCCAATCTCATGCAGTAGCATATATGCTACCTTTTATAAAACTAGAATTAATTTCTGCACTAATTAGGTTAGAAAGGTTATGATACTAAAGAATCTTTATTTTAGCTGTAAAAATACAGGAAAAAAAATTAAAAATTAAAAATAAATTAAAAAATCGAGGGTCATGAGAATAAGGTTTAACATGCAGACATGTGTTTTGGGATTATTTGGAATTCCTTTTTCAATGCATCGATTTCAGGTCTTAACAATAGTTTTGTATAAAAGATGTCCTCTGGCCAACCGGAGTTATCGCTTAGACGCAAAGAGGGAAATGCATTTAGTCATTCTGTGGGTTACTTCGCGCATCAGATGGTAGTACAAACATACGAAGTGTATGCAGGAGTTTTTTACATACGGCTGCACTTTAGTTGAAACAGTTATGCAGTTGCTTAAATTGTTCACAATAGCGAGCGAAATTCCGCTCCCTATTCCTCGTAACAATAGTATTTAATTCATGCTAGAAAGATATTATTCCTACATGTATACTCTATTGCAAATTTCATTTTGCGACTCATATTACCATTTCAATAAACAGCTTCCGTTCATTTAGATTATCATTTTACGAATAAGGTTTCTGTTGGTACAAATTACTGCCGCAAGTCATTTACTGAATAAGTTCATGCGGAATTTCGATATGCTAATAAGTTATTGTGTTGTTTAAGGCTTGTTTAAGGCATTTTATTTTTTGAACAGCAGTTAAAAATGTGTCGGTGATCTTAAAATGCATGAAATTTGTACAAAAACTATCGTAAGGAATGCAGTTAAAATTCAAAGATATCGTCGAATGAGTTAAATTTCAGGTGTTTTCAAAAAGAAGCAAAACGATAAGAGATTTTCTCCGTGTTGATAGCATTTTGAGCTAGAGTGCACTATAATCACCGTAACTACATGGAGGAAACTTTTTATTGTTTTGCTTTTTTTTGAAAACAACTTCAACTTAACTCATGTGATCGAGGATATCTCAGACAATTTTTTTAGTGATTCTTTGGAATTTGTGAGGAGAGGCAGCTCTACACATTTGGTTTAGGAATTATCCAAAAGAAGTTGCGATCACATCGGTGCATGAACAGTTTAATGTCAACTCATAAAAAACTCATGGATTATCCAGTATGCAATATTTTTACGTTCAGATTGCAGGACATTACTTTTACTGTAGCTTGTTATGTATAATGAAAATGGCGGAAAATCCTGAATGCCATGAATGCACAACTTTAGAAACATTTCGTGATTTTTATTTTTCCTTAAGAAACCACGCCTTTCTCTCAATGACTTAATAAAATATCTAGAGCACGCTCACGTGACTTCAGGATAACCTGCATCGTTGCGATCGAATATGGCTTTCCTTTCAAACCCGAGCCTTTACGCATATACCCTGTCGTGTTAGGTCAGAGACGAAGCCGTCTGATCACTAAGACCACATATATGTTCTCATGTGTGGACTAGAGCACGCTTACGTGACGTCAGGATGACCTACGTCGTTGCGATCGAACATGGCCTTCCTTTGAAACCCGAACCTATATGCATATAGGCAGACATGTCAGGACAGACGCAAAGATCACATAACACTAATGAGATTACATATACGTTCTCATGTGTAGAAGTCTTACTTTTCCCACTACATTACAATAACTTACAAAGTAAAAGCGACAAAAAAGGCATGATTTAATAATTTCTTATAAAATTACAGGCACAACGTTAGACAAATCAGCAAAAATTGTTGCAAGAGTTTTACATGTTTTTCATGTTAAATTTATCTTGAAAAGTAAACTATATACGTAAAACTGAAATAAGCGTACGCAATTAATATGTATTTATTGCTTAATATCTCGTTTAATTAAGGTAAATTTGGCTGGAATCTAGTTATTTTAGTGCAGTACGGTCATAGAGTCAATTGCTTAGTCTTTTTAAACATAGAATCAATATCATTTCAAAAGAGAAAGGTTCAGTCGCAACAATTCCTTCATTGTTGCTTATTTTTAGCGAATGATGGATAGTTTTTTTTTCTTCTTGCTGAGTAAATAAATCCAGAAAATTTAATTATCGTAAATGCTCTTAAAAAGCAGATGAGTTGCAGTGATTTTAAGCGAAAAGTTCTGAACATTGTAGAGTAAGCTTCCCTATTAGTCAACTAAAAGTCACCTGAAGTCCTTACTTCAAAAGAGCAGAATACATTACCAAATCAACCTTACACTAAACGGATTTACATATTTATTTATTCATATCAGAAAGTTTTTTATATCTTCGCGAATTGCCCAACCTCATTTGCTATGCGCCAAGGAATGTACTCAACAAGGTCTTGCTATCGATTGAAGAGTAAATTTTTCAATCTCTGTGAATGGTTGACTTTGATTTAGAGCCAAAAATTATGTATATGAGCCTAAAAATGCTAGTAAAATTTACTTTCAATCGTATAAAGTATTTTGAACAAGTGAGCACTGGAAATACTAAAAAATAAAATTCTTCGCACAGTATATTGTGTATATACCATGTAATTTCGAGTACCACCCGATCCCGAATATGATCCGTATCCTTTAAATTGGAGGGAATAATTAAAAAAAGAAAAATATAAAACGTAAAGAGAAACAACGTAAAATAAGCATACATTTTGCAAAAGACTGCACTGAATACGCATGTTTCGAGGTTTCAAGGAACCTCTTTTTCAATGCAGTAGAATGAGCTTCTAAATGAAAAACTTTCAACTGAAGCAAGAAAAAAAATGTAGCAATTTTTTGAAATTTTGTTTTCCGTGAAAGCAAAAAACCATGCATAAAAGTATTTTTTTTTTCTTTCCAATGGGGCTGCGATATTGGTCCTCAACCATTGCAGACCTAGTGCGTTCCCCAGTAATTGGTACCATCTCTTTCAGCGGCACCACAATGAGTGTGGTACCATCGCCGCATGAGAATTTTGACGTTCAGTTACCACTAGATGGTGGTGCCTGAGCTCTCATTGATGCAATATGCACTAGGAATTTAATTTAGCCGAGAGTATCCATGCCAAACGGATACTCAAGGGTTCTTTAACATGCCGCATAATCATACGACATGGGCGCAGACGATTTTCTGCATCTTGAAAATCCACCGACTCGGGCCAGGTTTGAACCCGCGATCTTGGGCGTACGAGGCGTGCTGCCTTACCACTACGCCACCCTGTCGGCCCATGCATAAAAGTTTCAAAATAATTCTCCTAAAAATAAATAAATAAATAATAACAATAATAATAATAATAATAATGACAATAATAATAATAACAATAACAACAACAACAACAACAATAATAATAATAATAATAATAACAACGATAATAATAATAATAATAATAATGTAGTCGCTGTGTATGAGATAAATGATTTGAAATTTTTTTTTCTTTCTAATGGGGCTGCATAATTGGTCATCAACCATTGCAGACCTAGTGCGTCCCCAGAGATTGGTACCAACTCTTTCAGCGGCACCACAATGAGTGTGGTACCGTTGCCGCAATTTTTTTTTTTTTTAATGCTTAGTTTCCCCTAGATGTGGCACCTGAGCTCTCGTTAATGCAATCTGCACTAGGAATTTAATTTAGCCGAGAGTATCCATGCCAAACGGATACTCAAGGGATCATTAACATGCCGCACAATCATGCGACATGGACGCACACGATTTTCTGCATCTTGAAAATCCACCGACTTGGGCCAGGTTTGTACCTGCGAACTTGGTTTGAAATTTAATTAATACGTTTTGTTTAATTCTTACTACACATCTGTAACCTTTAATTAAATGTATATGTCATTAACCAACTTATACAAAAGCATTGCAACGACCTTGAAAAATCGGAAAATAATTAATGTGAATGTCAAAAAAAATTACATTTCACAGCATCATGCAAAAATATATTATTGACACAATCATTATATACAGCTTTTAGCAGAAAGTTTTAAATTTCTGCATGAAAAGTTTTGTAACAGGTGTCTCGTAAACTTAGGAAATTTATCCTTGTATTCAAATTTACAGCAAAAAGAGCGTAAAATTCTATGAAAACTCTCGTTACTTTTTCATTAAACGATAAAGTATTTTTTTCTTTTAAGCTTATCTTTTAATTAATTTTCTATTATCAATCAATATTCAACCTAGAAGTATCTCTTTGATGCTTTTAAAAACACAAGGGGTTAATTTTTACTTGATTGCTCTTTTCGTAGTTACAATCTTCGAGTTTGAAGTAGCATCCCTTAGAAAATAATAAAAATTATCTTTCATTTTTTGCAGTGCGCACATTTTAAGGGTGATTAATTTTAAAGTTTAAGTAAAAAGAGAATATTTTACATGTTACTGTAAGACTGAAATGTTTTCAACAATAATTAAAATAAACGAACAATTAATGCTTTAAATATATATAGTTATCTATTAATTCAGAGGTACCATGTAGTGAAAAAATATATACGCAAACTAGATATAAGGAGCTGTTCCTTCGTTGAGTTGCTCAGTTAAGACTTCTAAATACTTTGAAAGGTTCCTCTCCAGCATTGCTCCTTGCTCCAAATGATTTTAATAATTTATTAATTAATATACATTAATTACCTCCTTTTCAAAGTTATTTTTTTGCAAGTTAATAAAAATGTTTAAAAAAAATCGGAGCAGTGGAGCACAACATGTTTCCTTGTTCTTGCTCTACTACAGTTTTGTGAAAAATCTTGATGCTCTTTCTTCTTATGGTTTTGATTATGGTCACCACCCTTTTGCAGACTTAGTGCATTCCCCGAAAATCAGCATCCATTCTTTCAAGTAGCACCTCTGTAGGTGGATGCCATTACCACTTTGAAAATTTTTGACGCTCAGTTTCCTGCACATGAGCTCTAATTTGATGCGAAACTGCACTAGGAATTTTAATTTAGCCGACAGCATCCAAGCCAACCATATAATCAAGGGATCTTTATTTGCCGCATCATACGACATGGGTGCTGACGATTTTCTGCATCTTGAAAATCCACCGACTTGGACTAGTTTTGATCCTGCGAACTTGGGCGTACGAGGTCTGCGCCCTTACCACTGCAACACAGTGCCGGCAAAATCTCGGTACTCCACTTCTCCGCTGTCCTGCTCCAAGATCCGTTCATGATCCCTGGTGCAACCCACAATTTAATGCATAGCATATATCCATAGTTCTAAACTTCTTTTTAATGAGGCTGTGTATTGGCTCATTCCCATTTTCAGACGTCCCCCAGGGACTGGTATATCAGTGTGGATGCCTATACCTCATGAGAATTTTAACTCCCAGTTTCTCCATCAGAGGGTGAAGCAAGAGCTTTTTGTTTGGAAACAGAAAATAGGAAATGAATTTAACTGAGGGAACCTGAATCCAAACAGATACTTAAAAATATTTTTAACACTCAAAAGATATTGAATTTTGTGTCCGAAGCTAGCGAAAGTAAATTTTTCAGTAGCTCGCAGCACCGTAATGATTAAGGAGAAAAATAGTCATTGTCAGCAGAACTTCTTCCTAGATTTGTTGGAATTAAAAACGTTTTGAATATTCAAAATATTGCGCCCTGCTGTCTGTAAAATATTGCAAGAAAATTAGCAAATATCATATCAAGATATAGCAAAAAGGCGTTTGGAATAGTAATAATAATAATAATAATAATGATACTTTTCTCTTTACCTATTTTTTTTTCTTGATTTTTTTATGATTTTGGTCTACGTTCTAATGGAACGCACTTTACATTTGGACTTAAATACGATAATCAATTATGTAAACGAGTTCCGTTTCGTCAAGTGTACATATCCCTAACGATATTAAACAAATTGATGGAGCCCGTGGTAGCTTAGTGGTTAGGATGTCGGTATTTCCCACTGGAATACCGGGCGTTCGATACTAGACCCGCTGAACATCCGCCATGTGCACTTGGGGATACGTGCATGTAAAGTCCATGGACCCTGAAGTCACGTGGCAGTTCCAAATATACCGTAAGATGGAAAATGTCTCTTCACTCTTTGGTCAAAAAGGAATGTGGTACCATCTGGTGTCATCCGAATACATAGTTTGTGCTTGAGAAGAGTCGTACTTCTACCCTTGTTATGCTCATTAAGAACGGAAGACTACCTTATTCGTGGTCACTCTGCGAAGATAGGTTGGACATCCAAATGTTATTGCAACAGCGACAACAAATTTATGTTGAAAACGATAAGTTTGTGCATGACAACCAATGCAGTCTTCCCAATTTTATAATTTATTTACCACACAAAGAGTTAAATGAACCATTAATGTTTTGAAAGGCAAAATAAGGAAAAAAAAACAATTTAATTTTTTTTAGGCCATTTGATTTTGTGAATGTATATTGTGTATTACTTCTCAAAACAATAACACATTTTTATTTGAGATTAACAATGTGTGTAAAAAGAGGTGGGGGGACTAAATTCTTCTAAACTCTTTCGTGTTAAAGATAGAGCTATTCGATCATTTTTCAAAATAAAAATAAATTCCTATTTCCTAGAATAAATTCCTTAGAAGCGAAGACAAAAGAAAAATCACGACAAAACTTTTAGATCTTAACTCTTCTTCAGGATGCAATGGAGGTCGTTACTGCATTACGCTAGAAGAGAGTTAGTCAATATTTACTCAAACTTTTAGATGCAAGGTTCGTATTTCGAAATTTCAGAAAACGCTTTGGGGGAAAGTGAGTTGCCTTAGTTTTACTTTGTGAAGATTTCTTCGACCATGTACACATGCTAAATATTTCGTGCTAAAAAATAATGCCTCAAGAGTACACTTTTTGCAATGCTCATATTTAAAAATATATACGCAGCTTGATATTTTAGGAACATGGTAGTGCAGAAGTGGGGCATAAGAATCGTAAAAATGCCATGGAGATAAAGAGGATATTTTTTTTCTTTTTCTTGTTGTAGTTCAGTTTCTTTCAAACCTTATAGTTGGTGTTGCTATCCAAATATATGAACGGTGCTATCGCTTTGGGTCATGACATTTTCTTATTAAAGAGCAGAATTTGCTAATCGATTTTCGAAAACGCTTTTCTCACTACCAGTTGTGAACTTCATGATCTAACTAAAATGTTAAACCACAAACCAACTTTATTTGAAATTTAATACAAAATCACAAACAGGTAATACTTGAAAATAAAGAAATATTTTGAGAAATAACGCTTTTTCATTTACGTAAAAACATATAAGCCAATTATTAACCATTAAAGCCTACATAATCCTGTCATCAAGCAATACTTGGGAGGGGGAATGCTGAAATTATTTGAAAATTGATTCAGTTTTGAAATAAAATTGGTGAGAAAAATTGGCGATAAACGCTAACTTTGGCAATGAAAAATCGCCAAAACCGTAAAAATCAGGAAAAAATCGCAAAAAATGAAAAATATATTAGGGCTTAAATTCGCAAAAACTGACCAATTTTCGTAATAATTACGAAACAATTGCAAACGTTAGCAGGTATGCCTTATGAAATAGGTTATGGAAACAGCCAGAACAACGTGAATTTCGGCGAAGCGCTACATTATTGGATTTTGATCGGAGACAACGATGCATTTTCGGACGAATCAAGACTCAGTACAAAGCATCACGATGGATTAATTTTGGTTTTCTCAATAATGGGTAAACATGACGTTTAAGAACAAACATTCATTAATTATTTAAATACGTAAGGTAATAAATATATTTTCAGAGAACTATACCACATCTGCATCTTTCGCACGAAAACTTCACTCTTCATATACTTATTGCAATATTTTTAATGATTAAGGAGAGAAAATAAGCAATGTCAGACTAAATGTCAAAGCATGTTCAGTGATTTTTTTCGTAAAATGAAATACCATCTATTTATACTTTCTTCCTGAAGTGATTTATTGTGAAAGCCTCAAATTACAGATTTTATTATTCTTTTCGAAATCTGTTTCCAATTTCAGAGTTACGTTCCCAGAATTTTTAAAGCTTGAAAGGCTTTTAGTTTCATAAACATCGGGTTCAAAGAATATTCATCCCTTATAAATCACAATACAGAAAAATATCGTAAAACAAGGAGACTTAAACAAGCAGCGTATCATGCATTGCTTATTGTGAGGACATTAAATAAAGTATTTTCTCGCTATTTATTAAAACTGCTGCGATGTTCAGAATGTTGCTTTTTAAAAACCAAAACAATGTTTTCAGACTTTTCAACAATCGTTTATGACTCTGGAAGCCACATATCACTACTTTTATCTATGGTTTCAACATATTTTATGTCACGGAATTTCGCTTTCTGTGCTAAGATTTTAAAATTATTTTTCATTTCTTCACATAAATCATACAAATTTTAATCCGTCAAAAGGTGAATTATGGTAGTTGTTTCAATAGGGTTCCACAAATGATAGGTGTCTTAACGTATGAAGTCTTTAAATATTACCCATGAAAATATGCTTAATATTCTTCCGCTGGAAGTTAAATGCTACAACGGAAGTTAAATGCTATGTTACAAATATGGTTGTGGGAAGATGGAGTAAGATTGGGTGACAAACTTGAGAACCATATGAAAAGAATAACTTTAAAATATTGCCGAATATTATGTTTTTATTCTTGATCCACCCTCACATTCCATTAGCGCCAAAGTTAGCCATCTCTTGGTTAAAGGGACATAATATCGATAATCGCTTTGCATAGTTGTATATTTTAAGATTTCTGCAAAAACATTTTCATATTTGGCGGCATCGAAATCGCTTTGAAGCTTAAAGAAATGTAATGTTTTCCTTTCGGAAAAAAATTAAAATAAGAATGCATGAGAAAAAGTTATCACCAAGCATATCAGTTTTTGAAATATTCCCAAAATTTTGAAATATTTCCTCCACTCCAGATATTTAACTACAAAAGTTGTTTAAAGGAACCAAATAAAAGAAAATCATAACCATCGTGCGGGCACTCATATTAACTGCAAAATTAACTTAAACAATAAAGACGAGCACCGCTGTTGCTATCTCTCTTATGATTGGCTGCTGTTACTATTTCATTGGTTGCTGCGACACCATCATTAGATTCTTTTTATGTGTACGCATAGTGCACTTTAGGTAAAACCTTTAAAACACTGCAAGTTATAAACGACACAAGTTTGAATCAATATTTGGGCCGGGTACAGGTGTAATGTTGTTTGGATACTTATCGAATTTCTTCGTTTTATGCTAAGCAATATCATTTAAAACGTTTTTTTTAGTACTTTAAGAAAACTTTAGACATTTACAATTATAATACTTTACATAAATATATTCCTTAAGCTTTATTTACATTTTATTTTACCGAGAAAAATGTTTCTTTATCGTGAAATTAAAAATCACAGTTGCGCGTGTACATCTGGATAGTTGAAAATAATACCTTGTTAAAAAAACGCCAATGCTTTCCACAAATTTCTTGCCAATTTTGTTTTTGCTTACAGTTAGTAAATGCGAGGAAAACAAAATTTTACCAATGGTTCTAAAAGCAAAAGCACTATTAGTAAAGCTTGGATGAGTGTTGAATCAAGAAGTGAAAGAAATACATTTACTAGGCTCTACAGTTTTCTTGATTTTTATTCCCATTAACGATTTTTTCTTAAAAATAAATTGTTTGGATGTTCTTTTCTTTTCCTTTTGAAACTTTTACATTAAATAAATATATAATCAAACTTCTTTAAATTTTTAAGGATGTTTTATTCTACCAGTAATCTGTGGAGCTAGTGCTATTAATAATTTAAAATCTGCTCTTGCAATAGATAGAGAAATATTTTTCAATTTCTCGTCAGAAAATTTTGAAATACATTCTCTGTGATCTTTAATTTATACATTTCATTTCAGTAACTTTGAGTGCTTTATTTTGCTCTAGACAAAAGTTAGAAAAGAGGATCTAAATATTGCTTTTGCTCTTCAATACATCTATTTCTATCGAATCATTGAAAGAGTCTCATTGACCATATCTATACATAAGCTATTTTTATTCTCATTTTAACAGCTTATTAAATGACTGAAAAGTTCAAAAGCAACTTTTTTTTCTTACTTTCCGTTAATTATCTTTGACATTTACATAAACTGTTTTGAATATATTGATAATGTACTAGAACATTTTAATTCATTCAGTTTTAAAATAAGTGGTTTTTGAAGTCATTATTTACCTCATAAAGTTATTGAAAAAAGGTAATTTTAAGATTTAAAAAAAACTGCTTTTGTGGTGCTTTTTGTTAGAAATTAAAAGGTAATCCGACTCCCCACCCTCTTCTTCAGTCTTCTCAGCTGTTAAGATAAAATAAGGCATTATAAACCAAAGCTGATGAGACAAAAAAAATCATTTCCGGATTCTGGGCTTAAAACTTACATAACTGTTAATCACCAAAAGGTAAGAAACACAATCATCATAGAACAATGTTATATACCGTCGTGACAAGCAACAGTGCACTGAAAAAAAATTCTAGTTCAACATTTTCACCAAAAACATGGTGAAAATGGAGAAATTTAGCTCCAACCAACATTTTGGATAAAAGGTGAACCATTATAATGGTTCCTTGTTTCCCATTTATGATGAAACTAAGTGAAACTTCACCATAATAATGGTTCAACTTTTATCCAAAATGTTGGTTGCAGCTAAATTTCACCATTTTCACCATGATTTTGGTGAAAAGTGGAACTAGAGTTCTTCACAGTGTGGGTTGACTTTGCTGAAACTTAAATCTTATACGCAATTACCTTTTCGGACAGTAAAAGCACATTTTAATAATCGCGACGTTCTTAAGAAAGCTTTTGTTGAGAGAGCATTTGTCTGGATGTTTAAAATGTAAGCAACCTCTCCTAAAGGTAACAATAGTGCATAGAAAACAACTAAAAACTGAAAGGTTTTTCCTTAAGTGTTTTATAAAAAAATAAGCTCATGTAAAAGCGAAATGGAAAACAAACATAATTAAGGACAATATGTGTTCTACCGGAATTACTAATATTTATTTATTTATCTATTTTTGTGTGCGGTACTTTATACGATTTGAAAATAATACCGTGGTTTTCTTACACTAGAATCCTGCGTTTGTATTGTAAAGCAACTACGTTCCCATCTAATCTAGTGGTTAGCATCCTTGGATCTCGCCCGGGCGTTCTGCGTTCGAATCCCGGCTGGGGAGGTATCCTTATTCTCTCTCTAAAAGTGATTCGTCTGTTATTTATCCCTGATGTTTTCTTGGCCGGATGCGAGTCGAACATTCCAGCGGCGGAAATACGTAATTCCTTCCGAACTGTCCATGCGCGTGCGGTTTAAACAGGTAGTATAAAAAGCGATTGAGTTCGTGCCTGGGGGTGCATTAGAGCGATCGTCTGGATCGGTGTAGTTAATCAAATATTATTCAACTGTATTTACTTTGAGTTAAATTCTTGATTGAGATTCAGTTTATTATTAACGAAAAACTACGTGACAACATTATGTTTGATTTAATATATATATAACATTAAAAAATAAATAACTCTTTCAAACCCCTTTTTAAATTCAGTTTCGATTTTAAAACATAGAGACTTCATATACGTTCCCTCAAGCCGGTTCCTTTTCTCCCCTGGGAATGATTACGTAAGATGAGCACATTTTGCCGGGGCGGGCCAATGGTTAATTAGTAAATTCGTCACGTAACCTGAGACCTCAAAGGTTATTTAAGGCGATTTCGCAAGGGTTCGCTTGGGATTCTTCAGATGTAAATATTGTAGATAGACTGTGATGTTTTGCGTTGTCTTCTTGCTTTGTTTGGAATGCGTATTTACTATGTTGATATTACCAATAAACGAATGATTCATAGAATTTCGGCAAAAATTGATTCACAGAACGACATTCGATTAAATGAGCGGCTGCACGTAACTGTCCCATTACACACACACACACACACACACACACATATATATATATATATATGTATGTATGTATATATATGTGTATATATACACTAATATCTGTTAAATAAAATGTTTGTAACATGGAAATATGAAATGATTGAACATGTGAATATGTTCAAAAACTTAGAAACTGCCATCTTTGTTAAAATTATTTTTTTCAAACAGTAAGTTTACTCTTATCTGTTTTCTGAGCAACACGCAAGTTTTAAGTCTACGATAACTCAGTAAGAATAAAAATTATTATGCTGTCATTTGGTTCATTTAAATGTTTGAAATTATTTTTCAGAAAGATACAGATAAACTAAAAAGGGCAAATATTAGAGTAGGAAGTTCTGCAATATTTATAATGTTTCTTTGTTAGCGCAATACTTTTTTTGAACCTAGCCCTTCACAGATTTTCTTTTTTTTAACTACAAGATTGCTTTAAAAATGGACTTAATTAGGTAAAATCATTAAAAATGAAACAAGTTACGTAAATATCCTACTTTTTAAATTTGAAAAACTGCTTTTCAATGTGTAGGCATTCAACAGTTTTACAATAGTTAACAAACTTTTCTTGTTGTTTCATTCTTAAAATTAAGTATTTTTCTAAAAATTTTAAGCCGATCAACAAGACTTAAATATTTACTCGTATTTTCAGTCATGTTTTCTTATTTTTTAAGGAGGAATATTGAATTATGTTTGGTGCGTTTCTGATGTAATGTGAAACACTAACAGAACTTTAAATAACTACACTTAAGCCATTATTAGCACTTTCCTTACCGATCATCTCATGTACTTTCCTTAATTATATTGTTATTATTATTGTAACATTTAACGTAAAAAAACATTGAAAAAAATAAAGAAATACAAAGAAACAAAAGATACATAACACTGTGCAACAAATTTGAACTTTTTTTCTATCCTTTAGATGAAACTATGTGATTCTGTATAAACAAAAGGTGCATGATTCAAATACCTAAACCAACATGGTCCATCACGTACCATTTTTGCTGGAGACCCACTTCTCATATTTATGCAATTTGCTTATAGAAGAATGTAACTGAGGCTTACTTATTAAAAACACAAACACTAAAATGATTTTTTTTGGCCGTTTCATCTTGTGGGCATCTCTTGGTGTGCCCTGATAACAGATTAGCAATATTCAATTCGTATACTTCCATTCTATCGACCGCTGAAACGCTTTTTAAACACAGAGATGTCCTGATACAACCTTTTCCCATGATCATCATTAATTGCACAAAATTTTGAGCAAAGAAGTCCATATGAGATTCAAAAAAGAGTAGTTTTAATGAAATATAGCAACCTAATAATACAAAAGCATTTTCTCTTGTCACCAACAAGATTTTTCGTAGTTTTACGCTTTCTCATTTCCAAGGAAACGTGAGCACACTGATTTAAAGGCCCACCAGGCGGATTTTTCGGCTTCTGACTGTTTGTTGTCATACTTTTCATCATGAAAGAACTTCCTTAGGTTGTGGGCGAATGATAATCCTTTCTTTTACTTTTGCCTCACTTAAATTTTTGAATTTGTTCCTGAAATGTAAGAAAGCCACTCGTTCTCTGTCCAGAGCTTTTACAAATATTTCGATAAACCAAGTTTCATGTGCAATTGTAGAAAAAAGGCACATTGTAGATTTACAAGTGGCTCATTTGATATGTTTTTGCCACTCATAATTTTGAAATTTCCTTTGTGTTTGCAGAATATGCTACAGAAATGAATAGGGAAAAGAAAAATACTTAGATGGAGGAGCACTGATAAACAAGCGCCACTCTGCTGAATTGCGCTCATGTCCTTATGCTTGAAATAGTACATTCATGTCACAGCAGTATACTATTTTTTCTTTATCCGCAAAATAGTCTACAAAATGCCTTTGTCGTCTTGTAAAAGACTCGAAACTTCGAGAAGTAGATAAAGCTTTTGTTGCCAAAAATGTCACTAAAGTAACCCAAGTTCATTAAAAAGATCTCTAGAATGGCGACGATCTCACTGTCAATGAGAAAGATAAAATTTATAATAAATTAAGTCAATAAATTACGAAAACATGCACGTTTATCCAGGAAATACGTAAAAAGCTAAAATGTGGAATTTTGGGAAAATTGTACGTGATAGACAAAAAATAATTGCAGGTTCGTAATTTGCAGCCAAAAATACATAAGAAACAGACATTTTTATCCAAAGGACATTTTTCGTGTTGCACAGTGTAATTGAACAAAAGAGGCGCAGGGACAAATAACAGCTTCAAAACACGAACAATACGAGATTTGTGGAATGTCAAACATATCAATGAGAATTGTGGTCAACGATTGAAAATACTTTGAAGCATGCAATGTATAAGCAGCGTAATCATACATGTATACAGTAAAGCCTCGAAGTTCTGGAAAGAAATGTCGAAAGAAAAGTATTGCAGCCAATATATATATATATATATATATAAAAAGACACAGATTTGGAAAAAAGGTTAAAACAAAAATATAAAAACCTTTCACCTAAACATGCGCAAAGCAACAATTATTTAAGTAAAGCAAATATAACAGAAATCTAGTAAAATATTTTTGAAATGTTTACAAATCAAAAGGAAAAAAAAAGGTTTGAGAATGAGACAAGGACTCATCAGTGTTGGTTTGTCTCAAAGAATGAGCGATGCAAAGCACCACACAAACCCCAAGCAAAAACACACTAGAGTTGACAGCAATGTAAGACAGAAAATCATCAAAACAAGCATAAAAAATAAAAAATGAAATACAATATGTGGGGTTTCGTCCATGTCACTGTACTGAGACTAAAATCAGTGACACACCAACAGACCCGCTATCAAGAAAAATGAAATAAACCACTCTTACCTAAAAAAATCCGAGTAAATATACACAATCCGTGTCCCACTGGTCATTTCCTTCCAACTCCTCATTCATAAAGCGAAGTTTAAATCATGTCCGAGAAATTCAAAACCGTAAACGTGCCAAGTCGTCCAGCCAGTGTTGTTGCCAAACATCAAATAAAATTCGTTACATATAATGTGCTTTAGAAAAGTATTGACATACCAGCAACAGTTAACTGGTTACAAAAAAGAGAAGCGTTCGTAGAAGGAAATACTTAGAAAATAGTTGTTTAAAAATGCAGAAGGAAAATTACTATTTAAAAGTCTTTTTTTTAAGTAAAGCAATTTCGCTATCAAAGGTAGGGATGTATCGAATATTCGACCACTATTCGGTATTTGGCCTATTCGGCTGGCCGAATAATCATTTCATCACCAAGCCGAATATTCGGCCTGGCCGAATACTGAGTAAGGTCAATATTTGGCTTGGCCGAATATTGATGGACTATTCGGCCGAATAGTTCTGCTGCAGTAGAAATGTAAAAAAATAAAGAAATTAGTAGGTTTTAAACATTTAAAATTGTATTATAATTATTGCAAAATAATACATTAGTTTATAGTTTAAAAAAATAATAATTTAGAAAAACTACGTTTTTTAAACCTAGTTTTAGGCTTGACTGAGCAAAAACAGATTTTAAAGTCGTAATATTGTATTTTATATTTAGCATTTGCTCCCAAAGCTGGCAAGAGTTAATTATGATATATGAAAATTAATTTTGTTATTATTAACAAAGTGGAAGTCAGACTTTGTTTGGGTAGACTGATTTGTTGTGAATATTGGGTAAGAGAGAAATGTGAAAAGCCTAGAATATATCATGAATAATTAGATAGCATGAGTTATTGGTGTTTTTAAATATAAAAATATATTCCAGTTAAGTGTGTTAAATTTTAATAGATCGTTTAAAGAAACGTATGTAAAAAACCCCATAAAATAAAAATATTAACTTTTATAACTTCTAATATATCTTCATAAAACAGTTTTGAGCAAGGTAAAAGTTCACTAAGCAATAGTAGTTCTTTCATTTGAATTAAATAATTAGTAAAGTAATGCTAATGCTTACTACCATAAAACCTGTCATTTCTATTGCATCTGTGGGTGAAATTCTTAGTTTTATTACATTCAAGACAATAGAGAAAATAGATTAATTTCAAATAGTTTTAAATTATTAACAAACAGAATTAAATCATACATCATAGATTGTGTGTAATTGGTGTTTGACTTTGTCAATAATTTTAAATTTGTCAAATACTTTCTATTACAACGATTTTCTAGAAATTTTAATATTCGTCGGCCGAATATTCGGTATTCGGTCTAAGCAGTGGCCGAATATTCGGCTTCGGCCTATTCGACCTAGAAGAAATAGCCGAATATTCGGCTTCGGCCTGGCAGAAGTGGCCGAATATTCGGTATTCGGCTATTCGGCCAAATCACTATTCGTTACATCCCTAATCAAAGGCAGGCTTGGTGTTACATTTCTTTTTGTCATACATTTTGTGTTACACTTCTTTTAATCATAATCGCTTAGGAAATAATAATTCCAATAAACACTTTTTTTACTGAGGCAGGAAGAAAAATATTGAAGGTTATTGACGGTGAAATTAAATTCACGTCGTTTATCGTAGATGGAGGTTAAACAATCATTCCCAATTTATATTTTGATGTATCGGAAGTTCTGAACAAGATTATTGTGAGGTAATTAGGGTAAATAGTTTTGCTGAGTTGAATTAAATATTGGAGGTTGACACAGAGGAGGCCGTCGATGTAACGACAGCAAATAGATGTAAAGGAATTATTTAAACAGATTTTATTTCATGGAATAATAAAAGTAAATTGGCTAATGTGGAACTAAAATTAGCGCCCATTACCATTTCATTTGACTTGTAGAAAACAAGAATCACCATATTCTTTTTTAAATGTTGAAAATACAGAATTTAAAGAGGTTTGAAAAAAAAAAATATCCAGGTTGAGGGAAGTTCTGAGATGGCTGAAAAACGTACATTGAGTGGAATACTTGTAAGCAGGTTTTCAAAATCGTAAGTCCCAAGATGATGTGTATCAAAAATATTGAGTAGGTTGATAACTTAAATGCTATTGTCAATAATCCAAAAGCACTTATTGTTTAAGTTTTTTTGGTAATTAAATTTTTTTTCCACATAATTTCAAGTTGGATTGCCAGGTTTTTTCCAGTGGTGTTGGTAGCTCGGCAAATGAAACGAAAAGAAATAGGACTTTCATGAAATTTGGGAATGGCGTAACGGTAAGGCAGAGAATCAGAGTTGGATTTGGGAAGTTGAAAAGGTTTATAAGTAAATTTAAATTTATTGAAACTTGTTTTTTCAGTAAATGGTGAGGTGATATATGTAGTAGTGTTTTCTAATACGTTTTTGATAATATTGACATAAAGATTTTAGCAGCAAATTGAAAAATTGTTGCTCGCTTTGTCCACGACTGTGAATCCAAACGAATCTTTTAAAATGTTCCAATCATTCAAAACATGTGAGGAAAATTTAAAATAGGTATTAGCGGCCATTTTAGAACTTTTTTTTTCATGATTCCTAGAGCGCATCTCGTATATAGTCCACATACCAATTTTGGTGTCAATCCGTTGAACGGTTTTAGCTGTAGGGTGCCCTGAATAGTGGAAGTTTAATTATAACCACCCGGTATATGATATATATATATATATATATATACACGCACATACACACACAGATATATATATATACATATATATATATATATATATATATATATATATATATATATATATATGTATATATATGCAGTTGAATCCCCTTAATTTGACTTCCGAATAACCAGACCAGCTGCTTATTCGGACCAAATTCTAAAGAATCAAATCATTTTCTATTACATAACCTAGTATAAATACCTTGTTTGGACCTTTAATCGGAAAAGGGAAATAAAAGCAAATATAAAACATGAGCCGTAAGTTGCTTCCGCGTAGAACGGATTTAAGCGGGTCAACGAAAACAAAAATTATTTTATTAATCATTAATTACAATTTTTGTAACTTCCAATAAAATCCAGTGATATTTACAAATACAAATACAAATACAAATACAAAAGTGACGACCAGCAACAGGCTCAGGGCCCAGCTAGGCTGGTCCTAGTTAATTTAGCAGTCCCCAATGAACATCAAGAGCTTTCTTAAAAGTTTTTACCCCACTGCAATTAACAGTCGCTTCCGGTAAACTATTCCAACTGCCTACAACCCTATTGAAGTAGTAGTTTTTCCTAATTTCAAGATTAGGGGATTTAGATTTACAGGAGAGATGTTTAACTAAATTAATACTAGATGGTAGTAAAAAGCAAATAAGGTCAAAGTTCAAGTGAATATTTGATATATACTCGGCTGAGCAGTTGTACAATAAAATTAAATTATAATTTAAATAAAATTCTTTGATTGTAAAGTAAGTAATTTATATTTTAATGAAAGTTTTAATAGCTGGTGTGTGTTTTTGAAAACTTTATATAAACCTATAGTACGTCCGTTTTTGTTCTATATTCGCGAATCAGACCAGCCGGTAATATGACCGAAATGATCGCGTATATAGTATATGTATATAAAGGAGTAAATATAAATCTTATGAGATTATAAGGAAAAGAAATACCTGTTTTTAATTTCATTCAATATGAAAAAAAATGAACCCACATAAAAAGTGTATCAAAGCAGCATTTACTTTCTAAAAATAAAGAAACAAAAGGAACGTTTGACTTTTACAGTAATTTTCTTAGGCAGTGAAATTCGGAATTGCCTCCGTATTTTTAGGAAAGCAATTACATTTCTGACACGGTGGAGATAGAAACTGCCTTTAAAAGGGAATATTCAATGACGTGCTGTTTAAAAGGGACATTTTTTCGCAAAACCATAAAGATCACATTTCTGTGTAATAGAAATAAAAACCCCATACTATGAATTTCAAGAACAAATCGTTTTCGTAGCTTTATAAATTTAGCAGAAATTATTTTAGTGGTATTTTTGTAAATATGAACAAATATATAAATTTTAAGCCTCTTTAAAGTATATTCTTTTGCGTTGATTGTAAGAAAGTCTGCTTTTAATTTTAGCAATTTTTGCATAAACAGAGAATGAATGTGATTGTATGCATTGTAAGGGCGCTTTTTCATTGACCGACACGATACCGACAAAATGGACCCGATTGTAGTCGGCCGATATCGGGTTAAGTACAAGTAAACAAGTATAAGTATCGTTACAAGTAAAATACATGTAAAGAAGCTAAGCGCGTTTTCACTGGCCGATTCGATAACGATTATATCATTTCTGAAAGAGCGATATCGTTCATCAGAATAGAATGCCGTTGACACGTGTCTTATAAAATCGTTCACTTTAAACATAAAACTTTTGGTTCAAATTGGTATTTGCGTTTTTTCCTGAAATAAAATTAATTTAAAGAATATGTCAACTGCAAAATTTAAAGTTGACGTTCTTTGCGAATTGGTATTGGTATAAGCACAAGGAAATGCTTATAGAATAAAAAAGAACAAGAAGTTCCGTCTAGAACTATACGAGCCTACTTTCCCGTAAACCTTGAATGATAACAGAATTGTTAACCTTTTCTTTTAATTGATTTCTTTAAATTACTAATACAGTTAAATATCTAGAGCGGTAACACTTTTGGGGTTATTTCAAACACAGAAAATCAATCTTTTAATAACTCTTGACACTAACTTTTCCTCGTGCATTCTTATTTTAATTGTATTTTTGCCAAAGAAAACACTACACATTTCTTTAAGTGTGAAAGCGGCAGTTTTCACTAATGCTATTATGTTTCTTTAACATATCTTGGTCAGCAAATATAAAAACGCCCTTACGTAAATCTTAAAATATGTAATAAAGGGTTGAGTATTTTAGTTCTTCCTGACGACGCCAAGAGTCATATTAATAAATGGAAAGTGACCGTAAAAATATACGTATGTTGCTGTTAGAATTTTGTCCTTAGGATACGATTAGCATTATTTTAAATTTCCGAGTAAGTATATTACTTCGTAATTTTATATACAGTTGTGGGGAGTAACAGCGACATTCGGAATCTCGACAATCTTCTGACACTGTGTGAAATATATGTACGTTATGTTGCAAGATATATATTTTTTATTCCAAAGATTTGTGTTCCAATATAGAACGTTATTTCTGACAGAGAACCAATTTTTTCTATGAAGCTACTCTAAAATAGTTTAGTTTGTAATGAGCGAGCGAATCGAGTTCGAACTCGCGAACGATCCGAAGGACCTGTGTAAGCAGTTCTGGGGGTTGGGCAAGAGATAGCGAGCAGGGGGTGAGATCCCCCTAGTATATAAATAATAATTGAAAATTATTCCATTTGTGTAACAATGCAGTCATAAATTAAACTTTAAGTTCCACTAGCGTGAAATATAAAGCAGAAATGGTATTTAGACAAACTAAAGTTTTCACTTGAATTAGCCATTTGCCTTATTTCCGATTCCAAGTCTTTCCTAATCTTGCAGAAATGGTTAGGATGTGGTGTTTCATGTCTTAATGTCTAGGAGATGGTGATTCGAGCTGAAGTCACAGACTTCAAAATGAGTTTTAATTCCATTTTGCATACGAAAACTGCCTGTTCGTGCCTGAACTAAAGACGTTTATGTCGCCAAACAGACTATGAGCGCTGACTTATGTGTTTTACTAGATGAATGTTGAAATCGAAAATCGATTTCAGGTTTATTTTCTCAAAATCAAATACAGTTGATGTTTTTTTTTCTTTATACATGCTTGTGCAATATGATTATTTATAGTGCTGAAACGATAAAGAATAAATTTAATAATCATAAAATGTTTTATTATTTTTTCTCAACTCAAACTATTTATCTTTATAAGAAATAAATTAGCAGCTTGAAACAGGAAAATAAAATTTAATGAAATTTTTGGACGAATTCATCTTTGGACAACTTTGTAATCTGTAGGATTACATCTATATAAGCTTTATTGTAAAGCTTTGAATTTAAGATTTGGGATGGAAGTTTGGGAATGGTTAAGGTTATCATACAAATGTTATGTAAAGGAAATAAGACGAATAGGCTCAGTCGTAAATTTAGTTTCGAATCACAAAATTCTTGAGAAATTACTATAAATGTCTTTTATGAATAAAGTTAGTTTGGGAAAGAAAAATAGAACCAAATTTAAAGCAATGTAATTATAAACTGCGCTAAAAGAAAAAAAATCATTCTTTAAACAACATCGATACTACTTTTAAACATATTTTTTGAAATCGGTGCAAAATTTTGAAAGTTAAAGCCTTTTGCAATCATAAATCAATTACAAATATTAATATCGCAAAGTTGGCAACAGTTCCTAGGTAAAGTAAGTATTACCGCTACCTCCGCAATACTCCCTAGTATTACGGAGGTAGCGGTCCTACATGGGACAATTTTGCTCCAACCTCAAAAATATTACGTTTATAAGTAGTATCGATGTTGTTTAAAGAATGATTTTTTAAAACTTTTTAGCGCAATTTATAGCTGCGTTTCTTTAAAGTCGGTTCTATTTTGTTTTCCAAAATTATTTTTTTATAGTTTTTTAGTGTAAATTTATTTTTTATATAAATGCCCTTAAAAAGAGGAATTAATTAAAATGTACATCCACTTTCAGTGACTGTCACTAAATTAATCATTTGTATGATAAATTACGCTTTGAGGTTGATTAAAAAAAGCCACAAGAGTGAAAACAAAAGATTGAATAAATTTACTTTTTGTTTCAGAGAAGCCTTCCCTCAAAACTCTTATCATAATTGTTTTTTAATATTACTGCATAATTCTTTTCAACAATGAGTTTATATTTATTAATAATTTGCTCAACAAAGAAAACTTAAGCTTCCTTGCTAAATTGAAAGAAACTACTATGTTTTCACAGATAACGTCCTTTCTAAAGAACAAATGTAGTCAAATCAATGTGCGATATTTGAGTGCGATCCGCTATCGAATTTCGATCTATTTGTGCGATTCTCTATCGATTAAAAAAATTCTTGAAATCGGTTCATGTAGTGAAAAATTATGGGTGAAAAAACAACTTGCATTGACACTAAAGTTACCTAATAAGATTCGTAAATGCTCGTGGTAGAGAGTTTTTGAGTTTGAATTTGAGCAGTGAGGTAACGGTAGAAATTATATATTGTGATAAAAGTAGTGTTATGGTGTTCTCCGGAATCGGTGGAACTCCTTAGGTAGAACAGTTTTATGGTTCTACATACTGGAAGTCCTTAGGTAGGACTGCTTCTGGATAAAGGTGTGTAGAGAATAATTCTGGGATATTCTTGCAGAAATATCCGGAAATGAATTGCACTATTTTTTAAAAATTCACCAAGTATTTGGTGGACCCGAAGCTCGCAACTGCATGTTTGATGATATCATCTACGCCGATAAACCTTGAAAATAGTTTGTTGCGTCATCACCTTCTTCTTTTTCTTCACAGAAAATATACGTAGGTAAGTCAAAAATTACCTACACTTTTTGTTCTGAAATTTTATTAAACAAAGATGGGTGTACAACAGATACATTATTTTTCGATATAGTTTCCCCTTTGAACATTTGTTTTAGTGAGCCACAACGCATCCCAAACGTCCATATCTGATTGAGCAAATAAACGATCTCTGAAAGCTTCCTCGAGTGGTCCAAAAAGAAAAAAGTCTGAGGGAACAAGATCTGGGATGCAGGGAGAGTGTTCCAGGGTCTCAAAGCTCAACCTTTTGAATTTTATGTGGTGTTACGGGCTGTGATTTCTGTGGTAAGCATTCTTGAAACCCATCGTGCACACACTCTCAAAAAAGCATGCTCAAATCTCACGAATTTTTCGTCGTATTTGACAGAATGGCTTCGTGAAAAATGCTCCGAGTACACCTTTCGTCAAATTGGCGAAATTTGTGTTTGTGCTTTTTTAAGTCTCGTGATCGCGAAAGGAAACAATCGTGATAAGTGACGAAATTTTCTTGACGACTGAAGAATCTTTAAAAGTGAGAGCTCTATTTCTGAGAGTGCACTCTTCCAGAATTTGAGTTTGATGTGGATAATCTGAGAGGAAAAATCGTGACTGATGCCAGAAGAAGATGCGATCTCATCTTCGGTAACTCTCCTAACTGCTGTAACCGTCTCTCAAGCTTGCTGAATGTTGTTTCCATTGGTCAAGGTTTGCCTATCTCCCTTTCCTTTGCTACGCTCGTGCGACCACTTTTAAACATTTCGATCCACAAAAAAAAATAAAAAAATAAATAAAATTAAATTAAAAACACTTTTGCGAGCTCAAGCACGTATTGTGAAAAATATCTCCGGTAAATTCCACCACCTTTCACACCATCTGACCGCAAAAATATTATCAATGCTCCTGACTCCTCTTTGGTGCAACCTGACAGCGGATATGACATGCTTATGCTGGATGACAAATGATGCGATCCTGATTATACTGCGCATGAGAGATCGCAGGGGCACCAATTCAACGAATACCCATACAAACACCACCTTTTTTTAATTAATAAAAGTGTAGATAATTTTTGACTTACCCTCGTAGTAACAAAAATGACAACATGTGACACTATATTGTAACCCAAACTGAACCCTTTTTCAATTTCTAAGTTAAAGAAATACCAGAGGTGAGGCTATCTGCTATAAAACGTTTTTTTTGCTAAGAAATGAAAATGAACGCGCTTAAACTTATTTGCATTATATGAAAGGTGGCATTTTTTGTGCGAAGCACCTTCAAATTAATTTATCCTGATTTGTTTCCAATGCTATTTGAAAACATGAACAAATGTTGAAATATGCAAAAGGTTCCATCATCACTCAATGATTCCCATTCATGTTGACTCAGATGTTCCACTTGATATTCTATCTCCTTCTCTGACAGAAATGTCATTTACACTGAAGTAATTACCATTATATACTCAAGCGTTGCTATAGAATACAGTTGCAGTAATTTTCATATTCAAAATACATTCTAGAATTTTTGTTGAAAGGTATTTGTTTCATTCTTAAAATTCAGTTTCATTTGCTAACCTATTCCATCATTCCACTACATTCACAAACGGCGTTGGTCCTTTGAGATGTCTTTGTCTGTCGTTTCGAGCAGTCTTTCCTCTCTCATTCCCTATTACTTCAACAAGTCTCCTCTTTAATAAAGTAGTTTCAAGAACTAAGACCTTTGTTAATCATTTGAATGGAAATTCACAGCTTGTCTTTGGGTATTTGGGTTTATTATACTTAAGAAAATCATGATTGCTACGGTTTTCGACTAAATCATTCTGCAATTTGTGCACAATTTATATTAACGTCTATAATTATTGCTCATCACCGTATACACACATATACGTACTTTATATAAATATTTGTGCTATATATGTGTGTTTGCGCGTGTGTATAAAACCTATCTCTAATTTCCATGGAATGTCAAAACATCGAGATAATGAGATTTTGGGGGAAAAAAGACGATATTTTTCCTTATGTTTCTATTGTTTAAGGAAACCTAAAAATTTGCATCGATTTACTGAATTAAGGAAGTTTTAAACAGGTTTTGCGTCAAAAATGTTGATGAAAATTTTATTTGCTCCAAACTTCAGTTAAAAAATTAGAAGGGAAGCAAATAACTAAATTAAACTTATTCATTGGTCAAAAATAAAATTACTTAAAAAGCATAAAAGAGAGGAATTTAGAGGAAGTGCTGCTTCATCTCTTTACTTTTTGACAGAAATGCCTATACGTTATTTAGCCTACTTTCTCGTCAAAGTTAAAAGAAAGTATGAAAGGCTTAATGTATCGGGAAAATTTCGTTAAAAAAAGAAAAGTTTAAAAAAGGTGAAGTAATTAAATAAAGATTAAAAAATAGATTAAATGGAAAGTATAGTTTTGAGAAGGGGAAAATATGTGCCTGTCGGTCTGTCGGATTTGAAATGTTTTTTTCTTTTTTTCCTTTTTTCATTCGAAAGATATCGGTGAGAACATCTCATTTCTAATTTTTACTTTTTGATTTCAACAATTTTTCGTTCAATTTTGAACAGTTCAAAAAATTTTAACATTAGCGCCTATGGGGAAATGGTAAACAAATAATACAAACCCTGGACATAGCATCCAAGTTCCTTTGAATAGCTCCAGCTTATTGGAAGGAGCTCTGGACATGAAATGTTTTTCGATTTGGACAAATTTTGTTCAATTTTGAACAGTTAACAAATTAACATAGCGCCTACTGGGAAATTTCAATCCTATATAAATCCTGATCTAACGGACCGTTTTACTTGGAACAAACCTTATCGGAAAGCTCTTATGACGTATAATATGTACAGATAGAAAGTTCATCCAGAACTAACAAGCCTGTTTTCCTATGAAATTTTCCTTTTTTGATTGGGATTTTTAAGAATATTTTTGAATGAATGAATGATTAAATGAATAAGTGAAAGAATGAATGAAAAAATGAGGGAATAAATGATAAAAAAATAAATGAGGGAATAAATGCAAAAAATAAATGAGGAAATAAATGAGTGAATGAATAAATGATATGTATTAACCGTTGAAAAAGGTATATTTGAACTAATTCAGAACTGAAGCTAAATTAGAAAGACAAAAATAGCTAGGTTATAAATTTTACGTTGGTGTAAAATGGAAAGTAGTCTCTTACAGTTCCAAGCGGAACTTTTTGTTAATAATAGAATTTTTAGTGGTAAATGAAGGTACTTTGTTTTTTCCATAAGTCAATTTTAGCTGAATCACTTTGTCAGCTGAAATTCTTTAAATTTATGTGGATAAAAAAATTAGTAAATAAGTTAATAAAAAAAAAAAGTAAAATGAAATAAACTAAATGAAAAACAGATTACGTAACAGATTTTATTAATGAGAAAATCTGGAATGGAGTATATTTACATAAATAGTTGTTAGTTAATACATAAATGTGATGTATGACAGTTAATTGAACCAAGTTAAAAAACTCCGCACAAAAACGGCCAGATAAACACAAAATGATGTAAACACAACACATATTACATTTGGCGCCACATGAACATTAAAACACACTACCATTACAACTGTTTGAGGAAATATTATATACACTGGCCTCCAAAAGCTAAGGTACAACATGTTTTTTGAAGCTCACCATTAAAAAATTAATGGCCGTAACAATACAGTTTCTAGGATCAGATGGGGTAAACTGGTCACAAAATCCACGGTTTTCAAATTCGGTGGACAATAAATATCAAAATTTGTTCAAAACCTTCAGATTTTTGGTTTATATTTTACACTACATTATTGAAGAGCCGATTGCATTACATTTTGGACAGGAAAAAACTGAGTGGCACAATTTTTGACGTTTTCTTTTTTGGGATGTATTTCTGACCTTTTACACCATAGGGTGGGGTAGAGTGGTCATAATTGAAAAAAAGACAATTAAAGGTATTATTAAGAACCACAATGTTTAGAAATACTCAGCAAAGGTTCATCTTTGAAAGAAAATAACTTTAATTAATCCGATAGAGTTTATTAAGGCTCTATATAGACAAAAATTGGCCCAATCATCGTATCGGCTCGTAAGGTGATTCCGCCTTTTCAACTGCTGTATAGATGGTCTTAAAACAAAGATATGTTCCAAAATATTTTAGGAAACATAATGGGTATGCTTAAGTTTTAATCCTTAAATATCGGTCTTTAAATCTATTCTGTAATTTAATATAACAAGAAATAAATATAAAATTAAATTTTTTTCGTAAAAAGTCAAAAATAACTATTGATGAATGAGTATATTATTTAAATTACATTTTTGAAAAATAATATTCATCACCGAGTTCTGCTGTAATTATCGCCAATAAAAAATTAAAATGGCAGGAAAATACATTTGTTAAGCTAGCTATTTTTAATTCTCTCTTTTTCATTTTGATTCTCTGTTTGTTGATGATCAACTGTTGTTAGCAGTTTCGTTGACAAGTCAGTACAACAATGTCTAGGAGTGGTCGTTTTCCCGGTGCTTGGCTTTCGGATATGGTGTTCACAGGCTGATGCTGCTAGACGTCTCAATGTAACCCGCTGTGTGGTCCCATGACTTTGGGATCAATACCAATCCGGAGATTCTGTATCCAGAAGACATGGTCCAGGTCGACCACGAGCTACAACACCTGCAAAAAATCGCTTTCTGGCTCTTTCGGTCCGAAGTAGAAGAACCACTACTGGGCCACAGCTCGTTTCACACCACTTTGTAGCCTCAGGGGGCCTGAATCTCCGTTATTATGGTGCGAACGTAGGCGACAGTGCCTACGGTGCGATGCAAGTCTCTATGCAAGACGACGTGTTGTGTTTGTTTCCCTGAACGTATGACAGAGAAGAGCCCTCTGCTTTTGGAACACGCTTTCCAGATCAAATAGCAATGAGTTTCTGTACTCTTCACAGACGAGTCTAGATTCACACTGAAGAGCGATTTATGGCAGCTGCTGATCTAGAGGAAGCATCGGACCAGATACTATCAATCCAAAACTTGAAATTCGCAATTATAGAGGTGGTAGAATCATGGTTTGAGCAGGGATCTCACTTGGCCTGCATGTGCTTCATCGAGGAACTCTGACCGTTGTGAGATATAGGAATGAGATTCTTGAACCATATGCCCTTCCATATGCTGGTGTTATGGTAATGACTTCATTTTGATGGATGCTAATGCAAGCCTCACTGAGCTGCAGTTGTTGAAGACTATCTTGAAGGTCACGGTTTAGAGATAATGGAATGGCCAGCTCAAACTTTAGACCTGAATCCGATAAAACACTTTTGGGGTGGGCTATCTTGGCAGACATGTTTCTACCTTAAGTCATCTTCTTAGGTGATTACATGAGCTGGAAGAAGGCTCTTACTAAGCGTCTCATTTTTTCTTCCGATTTTGGTGTTCGAGAACTTAACTGACAGCATTCAAAGTCGATGCCACCAATGTGTTCAAGTTAGGAATGAACAAATTCCTTATTAGAACTCTTTTCTATAACGTTTTTATGACATTTCAATACATAAAACTGCGATGTACTGTTTTCTCCAAGAATTTAACTTTTCAGACAAGGGTAATCATTTTTGCATTCAACTTATGTAGATTTCTAGGATGCATTGAACTTATGCAGATTTCTAGGACGCATTGAACTTATGTAAATTTCTAGGAAGCATTCAATAAATAATTGTTAAATGCAACTTTCCTCCAAGTTTGATGCTTCTACATTCATTTATTTGTAAGTTAGTCGCAAAAAACTGGTTGTACATTAACTTTTGGATTCCAGTGAAATTTATCTTGAATCTGCGAGTTTATTTATATTAAAAACTTCTTAAACTGTCTCAACTGTAATGATGACATTATCGATTTATTATTTTCTCATTATTTATTTATTTATTTATTTATTTATTTTTTTTCGATATTCTCTGCTCGGTTTTTACTTTTAAGGTGTAAATATTTCGCTTCCCACTGAGAAACAAAATATTACTTAAAAGCATCTTAAAAGAAACCTCAAAAGTTATTAACATTAAACGAGATATAATACTAAGATCACTTTAAATAAATATCGAACAAAAAGTCGTCAGGCTTAACTCGTAAATTAATCTCTACGTAAATTGATACAATTAAAATATAAGTTATTTAAAAGTATTTAGCAATTGATTAATGGCTTGAATTTCGCTAAATTTAACTGAAAAAATTTGTTTTCAAGAAAAGGAATGGTGCAGAAAAAGTTGCACAGTTTGTGCACTATTCTTGGAACTGAATTATTTTTCAATCAATTAACGGAATGGCATTTCCTAAAATTAACTGTAATATTCAATTGTTTGCCGTTAACAAAATAATATCCTGAAAGTCCCCTGTGCGTAATTTCTACTGTAGTCCTGAATTTAATCTCTTTATTGGATATTAATTTTTGTGATGCTTTCGTCCGAAATTAACTGAAACATCGTGTATCATCAAAAAAGTAATATCCTCCAAAAAGTCGCTGAGGTTTTGTATGTAACCTTTTATATTTATCCTTTTTATCACTGGATTGACTTTATAAAAAATGATTAAAGCAATAAGTATATAGTTTGTACAATGTCAAAAATGATAAAGCAATAAATATATACTATGAAATATATAATGCTCTAATACATTACATAATTTGTTCCTTATTCGTGATTTTAACTGATTTCTTTGTCTATTAATTGCCTGCATTAAGTTAGATTAAAACTAACACATTTATCGCAACGCATTATTTTGAAAAACTTCACAAAGGGAATGAAATAGGAAAGCTTCTAAACCGTAGTTTGTAGTAATATTAAACAAATTTGAAAGAGTATAAATATTAGGAAAAAACATGGCAAAGACCCATATTTTGCATTAACTACTAACAAAATTATTGACAATGTAATACATAAATAACCTTACGTGCCATTTTTAATAACGAAGTGATTAAAAATTTTACACAATGATGACATTTGCATACAACTTTTCCCAATCAGCTCAACAAGAAAATTTCTACTTCGGCGTAAGATAAATATACTCGCACTTCGGTATATTTATGTTTGGTATATTTAGCACCCGAATTCCGGCCAATTTAGCCTTCCAGAATCTCTCCCTCTCTGCATTTGTAAAACCTTGTAAAGTCATATTTCGCTGTCTCTAACCTTTCGATCTTCTTTTCATTTAAACCATTATTTTCTTAATGAATCTCTGGCAATGATTTTTATAACATAAATGATTAGTTGAAAAATATTTTATCTGTGATTTGTGCTTCAGTAAACATCATATATCTCTTCTATTGATATGGAATCTTTTTTTGCATTGGAATGAGGCATTTCAGACATATTTGTCAAAGGGATGGGAGGGGACGGCTTAGAATTCAAATTGTACTGAAGTCGCATTCGATAAACTGATCTTCTCATCATGTCAGTCACCTGTTAAGAAAGAAAAAATATATATATTTGAATAAATTATTTTACATACAATTCATTCCATTTCAAGTTCAAAAAAAAAAAAAAAAAGCTTAAAAGTTCTAAAACTTGGAATAGCTAAGAGCTTTTTCTTTTAAACTAGCTGAGGTGACCGGCGCTGTGCGGGTTACCTCGAATACCCCCTGCGGAGGAGAGGTAGAAGGCGATACATCTCCAATACTTTGTGGTAAATAAATATCGATAAAGTTATATAAAAATTCTCATTGGGAATATGGGCAACAGTCAGTAAAAATACACATTTAAATATGAAAAATTATCTCCATTAGATTAAGGACAGAAGCTCCTAAAATTTCCCCAAATAATAAAAGCAGTCAGTAAAACAAGCAAAAAAAGCTTACTTTTGTGCGACAATTGAAGTAGTAAAAAAGCAACGAATTTCAGCAGAAAATTAAAATGCAATAAGCAGCCGCATTACAGTACTTAAGATGGAGAATTATTGGGAATTTACCTCTATCATGCATTTTAAATGTTTAGTGGAAGGAAGAACATTTTAAATGTTCACGAACCATAAACATATAACTTTTTCCTTTAAACAAGAAACAAACAAAGCATAAACCTCGTTAACTTAGACATTTACAATACATTTCCTAAATTTCAGCTCATATACAGCACACTGAAGGTCGAGGGAACATCGTTGCAGATACTTTATCTAAAATAAAATATATTTCATTGATTGACTACGACAAAATAGCAGACGAACAAAATATGGAAAAAGAATTGCAGAATTTTAAGACATCATCAACTTCCCTGAACTTCAAGCAATATCCGTTACCTTCTGGGAAGTTTTTTGCAGTGTGAAACTTCAGCAAATAATATCAGACCATATATCCTGACAGTTATCGCGTAAAAATACTTCAATAAATGCATAACGTATTCCATCCTGTCATTAAATTACAGGGTTCGGTTTTTGTGACTCTTGAAAAGATGTTTGTGAAGAATCAAATAATTTTGTGAAAATTCAAAATTTAAACATAGTGGTAAATTTTTTAACTATTTTTGCCGCTTATTTAATAAATAATTCTATGAAAAGTACGATTTGGTAGCTCAAAATTTTGTGAAGTGTCTCTTTTGATGGACAGGAACTTTGTGAAAGGTCCGTTTTGATTAATTGGAATTTTGTGAAGGATCTGAAAACGGACGTGAATTTCCTCTGGCGCTACCAATGATAGGTAAAAAAAGGCCCTACGTTGAATGTATTTATTTTTACTTAATGCAATTGTGTTTTTAGAATGAATTTTTTCATAAAATGTTTAGTTTGGCGATTATTTAATAATAACGCATTTTTACCAGATGCTGTCTTAAAAACTTACTCATATTAATATTGAAATGCCTTTCTATATTTTTGCAACTTAAGTTCTTAAATTTAATATCTTAACCCCCATCAAAAAGCATTCTGCAGATTAAATTGAATTATATTGGAAGAAAAAAATACATTGTATATATGAGCTACATAACATATACTGCATGCAGATCCCCACTATAGAATTAAACAATATTTTGGTGAGCTAGTGAAAGTAACTTTGAGACCAGAATTCCTATGATTAATCCGAATTGAATCAAAGAGAATCATCAAATGATCTGTGATATTTAGTCCAATATCAAAGATCAGGTGTTGACCTTTGATGTGATACTTTAATTAAACTGAACCCAGTAACAATGATGGATACTGAAAAGCGCGATTATGCTCTGTCCGTTTAGATACAACATTCATTGAACGTTGCATTAATTCGATGTTACATTACGAACACTAAATATCCAAAGAAGCATCTAAATAATGATACTTTGTCCTATGGGAATCATTATTAGTTTTCCAGCTTCAAGATGGTTCCAAATTTTAATCAAGAGAAACCAAAATAGTGGGGTGTCATCCAAATACATAATTAGCACAGTCATACGTTCACCGTTCGTATATGGAAGGCGCTCCTTACTGCCTTAATTCCTGGTCGCTCTGCAAAGGGGAGCTTGGATACAGAAGTGGGATTAGAAACAGCAACAATGAGACAGTGATATTTTTTCCTTTCACTTAATTTCATCGGTATGGTACAAAATAAAATAATAACTGATAAATTGTGCCATGCGCTTCAAAATCACACTAATCAAAAATTAAAAGTAAATATAAGAAATATTTAAAAAAAAAAAAAATAAGAAGCAATACACGCAATTTTCAACACACGAAAGAATGCAAATAGATTACTTTCAATCGTCAATAGATTAGTTGGAACTTTCAAAAGTTCCAAGCTCAACCAAATGTACAATGCGGTTATGAATCAAATCCTATTCTTTGTGCCTCCATGGATCTCATTCTAATGGAGGCCCTGCACATAAACTTGATACATTACACGGACTAGACAGTGAAAATAAATAAACAAAATAAAATAATAAATAAATAAATAAATACAAAAACTTTCACATTTTTATTAGTAAGTAAAAAGGGGTGAACAAAAGACACGTTTCTTCTGTATCATTCTTATTCCTACGGTAATTGATAGAGAAACCTATCCGGTTTTTGTTAAACACGTTATAATACACTTTCATCAAGTGATTGACGCGAAAAGAATGCACATTGACTAAATGATGTGCAAAAACAGCTTTGCTTCTAATTTGTGGTTTTTGTTCTTCACGCCCCATTCTTCTAAAACGGGGATAAAAAATTGAACTATTTTTTATTGCAATTTCTCTTCACCATGGTCCATGCAATTTATATACCAAATTTCATTGACATAAGTCTAATAGAATTAGCTTTACGTAGCTGTAAACAAGATAACCACTTTGTACTGAACGTTTTTTCTTTTTTATTTCTTTCTTTTTTAAGTTAGCTTATTTGGAGAGAGAAAAAAGTAATTTCAATAAACTCTACCTTTAAGTAACAAATACAATCGATGTTCTCGATAAAAACTGAAGCGATTAATACCTCATAAAATTATTATTTTCTGAGGTATTAATCGCTTTATGAGTTTAAAATCCACGTATTTACAATGACTTATCAGAGTGTAAATTTTCATCAACTCCTTTTGAAACATAATCTTCCGGTTTTTTTTTATGTATATCAAAATGAATAACAATTAGTGACAGGATTGTTTTGTAGTCGATTGAACACAGCTATAACTATGGAATCTGAATGTACGGAAATTTGGAATAAAATCATGATCGCATTTTGATTTCAGAAATTCGTTCTCCTGACATTAATAGAGTTCATAAAGCTTCCAAAGTACACTAGAACCTCTCTTAACCGGCTCTGGATTAACCGAGCCTTCGCTTTATCCGGTCCATATTTTCCGATCCAAAGCTATTTTGCTTTCAGAGCGCTAGTTATATGGAAGAAACAAGTGCTTCAGTACTCGAGTGAATTTTTCCGTGGAATCCTTATCTCCACAGACAAAAGCGACATTCCGATGTCGGCGAGAGGGAGGAAAGGGTGGGGGGTGTTCTGGGAATCCGCTTACGGTGGGACCTATGCAATTGTCGCTATTGGCTAATCTCAGGTTCAGTAGGTCAGCTAATGCAGCCTTGCCAAGCGATTGATAACTGGTATGTAACTCTCAAAGTAACTGTACTGAAACGCAATAAATCATCACACCTCATTTAAAAGAGAGTGGCACTCATTTTGCACTCTTTTTTAAATTGCATCCCCAATTAAGCTGGATAACGGAGGTTCTACTGTATTGAAAAACATTTTGGGTAGCAGCGAAAATTTTTCTGAACATTTCAAAGTTTTTTTTTTCTGTGGCAATAGTAGAAGTATAATATTAAACAACTTCAACATTTTGCATGTCCGAAGCGACATAAAGCTGACAGGCAAATACAACCAGCCTATTTAGCATAATAAATGCCCTAAACCTGTACATATTTCTAATAATGTTCAAAATTCTATTAAGGTATTTAATATGCGAAATTTAAGGATTAAAGTCAAAATTCATAATTTTTTACATAAAGATTCCGTAAATCCTTATGTAATAATGCAGAATGGTTGAATATTTCTCACATTGAAATAAAAAAATGCAAGAAATTCAGTCGAGTTGATCAATAAACATGTATCTTGCTTCTGAAAAGAAGTTACACTAGGGAACTATACGAATAGAGCCAAATATAGATGCGCCTAGATACATCGAAATGCTTTTATTCGAAGAAACGAAGCAATTAATGCAGTTGCGAAAGGATTCGTCTGCAGTATTTTCATAGAAAACTTTCTCATACGCTAACGGAAAATGAAAGAGGTGCAAAAAATACTTTTTAAAACTTTTAACGCTTTTTGAGTCTTTACACTACATAACTTCGAAACTCCTTGTATACTATTAAAGTACATAAATCAAGTTTTAATAAATTAAAAATATTATTTTCTGTGTGTATTATGATCTGTACATAAATAGAGAAATACAAAGCAGTTAAGAACCATTTTCTACTGTTTTTGAACCGATTTTCTTGTTTTGTTTTTGTTTAGTAACTCTTGACGAGTTTTAGTGACATCAATTAAACAACTTTGAAAACAGTTTATTATTAGTTATTTATTTCCCCTTTTCTTTTGTCAGGAAACCCACATTTATAATTGCAATGTTATATTGTTATAGGTAGCAAATAGCAACATGTCTTTGTTGAGTAAATTGTTAGGTAATACATATAAAGCTTATTGCTAAAAAGATTTTTTTGCCATTGAGCAGTAATATTAAAAGCTATTATAATAAGAGTTTGCGTGAAGGCTTCCCTGAAACAATGAAATGATAAATGAGAATAGTGTATGAAAGCAAACACTGAGGTTTTACGCAACTACCGCTCAACTTAGTACGAAATCGACAGAAGTACAACCGGCTACATTTATGATTCTAATTAGCTTTCCCCCCCCCCCCGAAGTTATAATCCCCAAGTTTGAAGAATAATACTTATATAATTATGAAATAGCATAATGTTTTAATATTTCCAATGTTGAATTTAATTATTACGGTTGAATTTCGACTGCTGAGCGAACTCAAGTAATTGTTATTTTTTTAATAGATAATGCATGAGCAAAAAAATTACAGAATCAAGTGTGAAATTGTCACTTTCTAGCTCAATTAATCTTATCTGTTAGACACGTCGCGGTGTAAGCAACTTTGATAGCTTCATCTCAGAGTCACAGTAATGACAGTTTAACCTTGACAAAACTGCCAAGAATCTTTTTAACTAAATATTAATTCGAGTATCATTTTGAGCATATGTGAATTCAACAAAACAGCTGTTATACCTTTTACAGAAACAGTCAAATATTAAGATTTCTTCGGTCGTTGCTGTTGTTGCTTATGCCACTCGGGTAATCCAATCTCCCCTTCGTCGAATCGACTAGGAATTAAGGCAGTTAGGAACGCCTTCCGTTTCAATTTGAGCACCAACGGTGGAAGTACGATTTTGCTCATAATGTACTTGGATGACACCAGATGGCGCCACCATAAATACGCCACCTTCCTTTTTAGACCTATGGGTGAAGGGAAGGGAAAATTGACTGTCGTCAAGGGCATTTGCTTATCGGAGTAGTCAAATGTGATGAGGGTTTTTTCTCACTGCGCGAGTCCTAGTGAAACGTTTTATGTTGATTGTGGATGTTTTTCTCACCCAGTGAGTGCTCGTGTGATTTACCAAAAACTTTTTTTTAATTTTGCTTCATCAAACATTAAACCATGTGTGTACCTAAATTGATTAAAATAACTGAATAAATATATTACACAGTATATTTATTGAATTATTTAAACTTTTTGTTCTGAAAAATTGTTTTTATTTTCGAGTATGACTTCACGAGAAAGGTTGATGGCTCAAATGGCTCTTCTTCTTATAAAACATTAAAAATAGACATACATAGTTAGAAAAACATTTTTTTTCTTAGTTTTCATAGGGGTCACGCTAAGTCGCTATACATAATATTTCATGAAAACATTACGCTTATACGATATATTTCGAAAAATATTATTTTGAGCCCCATTTCGTGTTTAGAATAAATAAAAATGCTTTATAGTTGAAAACATTTTATTTACTATTACTTTTTTTGAAGGAAATAAGAGGTGTGAGGAAAATGTTCTCTAGCGAGTTCTCATGTTACTCATTTTGCCGCGAGTTCTGAAGGGTTAAACAGTGTTTTTGCAGAGGCATGCAGACCTACTGCTTCATAGAAAGAAAGGGTCTCACAGCTCCACGTTTTCCTCGGTCATTCACTCGCATCTTGCTGAGATGTTCTGAGCGAGTGGAGCGCCGCCAGTCGGAGGAAGATGTGACGCTTCTTTGCAGACGAATCCTCTGAATGGAGCGTTTCACTAAACCTTGAATCTACGAAAAAGATATTGAAAAACAATTGTAAATAACGAACGAATATACGAAACAGAGGGAGAGAATGATATTAAGAAGTGATTAGAATAAGATTAATTATAATAAGACTGGAAAAGATAATATTAATTAATTAATATAAGATTAGAAGTGATCAAAATAAGATAATTAAAAAGTGGTTTAAAAAATATTTTTTTGCAGGTAAATAAATAACTTCTTTTTTAAAACTCGAAAAAAAATATGAGAGGTCTTCTAGAGAATATTTATGTATTGAGTATGATATAGTAAGAAGATGTTTTTAAAAAATCCAGAGGTGATCATACTGTAAAATAATTCCTATTATCCAAATTCGGAAAAAAACGAAAAAATAAAGCCCTTTTTTAAAAAATTGTTCATTTTGTAGAAGAAAGTACTAAGCTCGGACAGATCGATAAAAAAATGTTTTCCAAATAGAGAATTATTACTAAAGCAGAACGGGGACGGAAAAATGATGCGATTTTTTAAATAATAAAAACAGGTTACGGGCTTTAGAATGACATTTATAGTGTTTAGCAATTAAATCTAGCAGCTAACTGTGAAACTACAGCTCAACGCGAAACACAAATTTCAAATAACTCCATTTGACAAACTGCAAAGACAGTGTTGTCTATGTCATCAAAAACAGTTTTATTTAGAAATACTCTGGTGTTTTCAGAAATTAATTTAATTATGACATTTTAAAAAGAATTTACTGTAAATATAGTTACTATATACTTACTTCTCCATTAAGGTAGCAGAATATAAGAGACACCAGAAAACCCTAAAAATAGAGATATTCTTATTTAAAGTGCAACATTAAGAAATATTCGTTCAAGTATATTATTATCATATTTTTTTATATTCATAGCTTTTGTTTCCATGTGTACTTTTTCAATGCATCAAAATAAATATGTGGAGAAGTGATGTGATATTTTATTATTGGCTAATGTTTTTGAACAACTACGGGATCTCTGACTAAATATCGCAAGGGCATTTCAGTTGAAAAATATTATTTGGACTTTACAAAGGTTACTTCAATACGTGTTTAGCCAAATTTTCTTCAATCAAGACACAATACTATCTTATACGCCAATTCCATATGATTCTGATTTACTGGAAATGTCTTTTTCACTTGAGTTATCTAGGGGGGAAAAAACAGCAACCTAAATCATAGGAGCATGAAACTGCAAATAAGATCATTGTTGGACAGAGCTTAACGATACCTTCATACACACTCATATACATATATATGTATACACACACACACACACACACACACACATATATATATATATATATATATATACACACACACTAGTTGCGTTGCCCAGGCAAATATTGATTATTCCCCTGGAAAGACCACTTGCACATATATGTTACACAAAAATGCATACAAAAAAATTTCAGGCACAATCGGTTAAAAGACAATAGATTCGAAAAATATCCTCTGCGCTAAAAATTAATTAGGAATGGTTGGCTTGCCTCTCTCGAGATTTCTTCGGTCATTTTTTTTACAAACGTTAGTATAGAGTATCTTTCACAGAGTATCGGTAAAGGAAATTTCATTTATCCTACCAGCTGGCTCACTGTTTAGATCACTTATCTATGACACTTTTCTGTCTAGCCATGATCAGTTTACAAACATCAGGGTCAAGTTGAGTCTTACTCTCGACAAAACGCGAGTAAATGTGGATAGTTAATTAAATATTAATTCTTTCTACGATTACATTTTTTTAAAAAAAAGCTTACAGTTACTTCTGGGGAAATTCTGAATTCAACAGAATGTTTCTTTTTGCTGTTAGTTCAAGCATTTACTTATTTCAAACATACGCGAACACAAAAGGGAGTTCTATAACACTGTTTACAAACATTAGAGAGAAGTTGAGTTGTACTCAGCACGAAACGTAAGTACATTTGGAAAATTAATTAAATATTATTATATATTTTTTTTAAGATTAAAAAATAATAAAAATAGCTAAAGTTACTTCTCTTGAAATTCTGAATTGGACAGTATATTTCTTTTTTCTTCACGTTTTATAGTTCTCGCGCTTCCTTATTTCAAACATACGCGAAAACAAAAGTGAGTTTTATTTATATAGAAATATAAGTTATAAAATTTGTAGCATTATAAGAAAAAGGTCGACCTTTCAAGTACTTTTGCAAAGAAGAGTTTTTTTCACGCATTATATTAAAAATTGCATTTCATTTCGTAAGAAGTAATGTATTAGGGTACAAAGGAAATGTTTTTTCAAATCTGTGACTAGCAGTGCATGGCATGCGCAAAAGCAATGCTTTCGTAATGATATTCTTACGAAGTTATAAGACAAATGCTCTAAGATATTGTTTCTTGTAAAAGTAAAAGGATATTTGTTCCTAATATATACATACCATACATATATATATATGCAGCAATTACGCTCCGTTATAAGGACTTATGTTTTCTCAGAAACTTCTTAGCTGATCCCTTTCTACAAAACTGTTTCCGTATTATTCCCCGAATGAAACACTGACAAACGGAAATTACGCAATTTCCTTACACAATTTTCTCATTTGGCAATGCGTTTATTTCTGGAAAATTTCCAAATAATGTTATTCAGCAAAATTTACTGATTAAACGTTGAATATTTTTCACCAATTCATTTAAAAATAACTCTTAAACGTGTTTTTACTGCACCTACGATGTCGTACATAATTGCTCTCAATTTTGTGTCAATGTTTATGTAAAAGTTTTGATTCCTCCTCCATGTCGGAAACAATAATTAATTGATATAAATGTTTCTTTTTTGGAATTTAGGGTATATCAATTAGTTTTTTTTTAAAGCATTTATTGAAATTGAACTTTATCTAAGCTAATGATATAGTTTAGATCTTTAAGCAGATTTTAACTGAACAAACATTTTGAGTAGTGCTAAACTATCACAGACTAATTTTCTAAAGATTAATTTAAACCATTCTCAAATGGGTTATTTATAACTTCGTGGATAGTTTCTGCTGACGCAAATGGAGGGATAAGGGAAGAGAAAATAATAACAATGAAAAATTATTTTCGAAATGATACTCAATTTCAGGAAAAAGCTTTTCCAATAGACAGGTAATAATAATAATAATAATAATAAAAACACTGCGACATCAATTTGCGTCAGCAAGGATATATAGTATAAAAGTGAATATTGGCAATCGAAAGCAAAATTATCATGCAGGCATGCAGAAATAACGGACACCGAAATCAATATTCGTCTATGATTCGTAGAATATTTGTACTCATGACAATTTATAAAGCATATTTTCTTAACATGCTATATTTAACGAAATGGCCCCACTTTGGTTTGACATGTGACAAAACTCTGACATTTTGTACGATTAATGATTAATATGTAGTTGCTTGCCAGATGACTGTCATATAAATATGTTTTTAGAATAGGTATGTTACAGCAGAATAGAACTATCGTGTAGTGGAAAATGCAGGTTTTACCTATTTTTTGTGTTAAAATAATTTTTTAGTGTTATTGCTTATTTAGATGAAAAGGTTTGAATTTCCCGTGTAGGCATTAACGTTTTTTTTTCAATCGTTGAAAAATATCTTTAAAAGATCCAAATAAAAAAAAAATCTGTACGCATATGTTCTACATCCTATTCTCTTTCGATAAAGTTTGTGGCGAGGAAATCCCATGTTAGATCAGAACTGAAATAGGACTTCGAGCAAAACAATGTTCAACTTATAAAAAGGAAGGGAATGAAGTGCCTTTGACGCAATCTTTCGAAAGAATACGTTTGTTCGAATTCAATTATTCTTTTCATCTCGGATCCCTACAAAAAAGTGTTCCTTTTAAAAAGTATTTATTTAATTATTTAATTTATCTACTTATTCATTTACTTATTTTTGTTGATGAAACACATTAATCCTTTTTTCATGATTTTTTCTTACTTTTACGAGAAAGTAGGCAAACTAAAGCATCTTCAAGGATTGCGCTCGTTTCTTTTTGGAGAGAAATACCACTGAAGGAGTTGAGTCTGTATATTTGGCGTATACATTCGATTGACAACATTTTTTTTGTAAAGCTTAGGGCATACCCAGTAGAATGAAAGGGCATCCAAAACGAAGTGGTGCTTAAAAATAGTAATATGTCTGTTTCGTATATATTTTAAATCAAAATTTCATGGTGCCAGAAGTACTCGTAGAATATAATTTTTTTCTCTGGATGTTGAAACGTTATACTAATGTTAATGTATCTTAACTATAAGCGTTAGCTTCAAATTCTAATGCTTTTTATTTCTTTCCAGTGTCAACATTTCATTTCAAACTCAATTTTTTTTAAACGTACATCTTGTCACACCATTGAAGAAAGATTTATTTAAAAGGCTTGCGAAAAGAAAAACTGTTTGTTTAAAGTGAATGTTATTACAGTCATTCAACTAAAGACATCAATTCCTTCAAAATATCACTCTACATGCTCATTGAGCAAGCTCCTCTAAAGGATTCTCGTCTCATCATTGAAGCATGATTTATTTGAAAGGTTTGTTGAATGAAAAAGCAAACAATTTTTTGTTTAAAGGGAACTTTCTAATCTATTCATACACTGAAAAGAAAATCTCCATTTTTTTCAAAATCTCCCTCTATATATTCATTGACTAAGCTGTAGAGCTGTAATCTTACCTGAAGTCCATCCATTGAATAGCTTAGGAATGTGTAGACTTCAAGTGCTGTGCATTCTCCATATTGTGGTCTATAGATAACCAGGAAAAAGTGCAATCCAAACAGTGGCACTAAAACGAGGGTTGCTCGTACAGCCTTTCTGTTAAAAAAATATTGAGGATGAAGAAACTTACATTAAAAAAAAGAATAATCAAATAATAAGTAAGTAAAGTTCAGCCAGATTCAATAATTGAAAAGATCTGCATTTTCTTATAAATTAACTGGGGTGTTATTTTCTGCGACTATGCGAAAATAATAATATGTATATCGTATTAATACATATATTATTCATGAATGACATTATACAGTAAAACCTGTAAAGTTGACCACCTTTGTAAGCTGACCACCTGTCTAAGTTGACCACTTTTGTCAGGAACGGAATGAGCCCTATATTATATAATGTAGAGAAACCTTCGTAAGTTGACCACCTAAGTTGACCCCCCGTCTATGTTGACTACTTATGCACGCAAATTTGGGTGGGAGTCTTATAAAAAAACCCTTTGTAAGTTGACTGCCCTAATTATCACTATATTTATTTGCTTATATATTTTTGGAAAAATAAAAAATAATAAAATAGCTTCTCCGGGATATTTTTTATGCTATAAAGTTAGACCAGTATTTGCCTGGATGGATGAAACATCAAAATAAAGTTTTCTTAAACCTATTTGTAAGTTAACCAAATGGGAAAACTACTATGAGCACTCATTTATTTAAACAAGTTTCTTCTTTTTTCTTTGATGTGATATAGCCAATTTGAAAAATATATATTTTTAGAAAATCTGTAGCATCATATAAAGTAACTGATATAGTTAATATCATGATCTGTATCTTAATTTCAACTAATTGCTATACTTTTGAAGGTTTATAGGATGCGTTGTAAGTCATTCAGGTTAAATTTATTTAATGATATTTTAGATAGTTGTGGTAAAAAAACTAATCATTATTTTAAAGTAACGTCATTAGATGAAGCTATATTTTAATTAGTTATAAGTGAATGAATGCATTGTGTAAGAAATGACGAGAAGAAAAAAAAATCTACACCCTCTATAAGTTGACCACCTGTCTAAGTTGACCACTAAGGTGCTGCACTGCAAGTGGTCAACTTACACAGGTTTCACTGTATATTCCTTTCCAGAAATAGTAGTCCCATGTTGTACTTGATAAAAAATAAAACTCAACGCAAAGATTATTTTTTATTTCTTTCTCTCTTTCTTATTGTTGCCCTTGCTATGACAATTGTTAGTAATAATAACTAAAAATAAGTCTTCAAAACGAATTATCATTTCTTTCTTAATGTCGATCTATCAAACCATCCTTTTCTGGGGGAAATCAAACAGCTTGCGAAAAGAGTAAAAAATATTAAGATAGAATCTGATCGAAAATAAATTTATATCACGGTTTGACAAGTGTTTTTGAATATTTTCACCAGACCACTCACAAAAGCTCAATGAACCATATGCAGCCTGTGTGCCACATGTTGACTGTAAGTATTTTAGAGTAACAAAAAACCCTGAAATTGTTTGTTTAGAAGCAATTTCTGTCTTGTTTTCACTTAGAGAATAAAAGTTTGACTGAAAAGAGTAACCCTTGAAGAAACAATGATGTCAAATTAGGAATTATGTTCCCTTATTCTACAAATACGCTATAATAGGCAAAGTCAAAAGTGTTGACGTTTTTTGCTTATATTTTTTTATTCGAAAATAAGATAAATTTGTTCTGTGTAATGATAGTAGAGTTACATTCGTGCTTTGATCTTCCGGCAGTTAAAAAATTGACATAACTCTTAGGCGTTGACACTCCGATTTAAACATAACCATTATTTCCCATTCGTTATGTAGATACCTACAGTTTAGAAATAAAAGAAATTTTAGCATCTACCAGGGCTTAATTTATTAATATTTATAACCGAACTATTTTGTTAGGCTCGTGTTGATTTACTGATGCATGTTTGATTTAAGTTATTGGTAACATTGTTGTCCCCATCATACATATGCTGTTTGCAATTGAATGCAGCATAGTATCGAAAATATCTGTAGAAAATTTAGTCTAAAAATTTTAAAATCAGGCAACATATTTAAAACACCGATTATTAATTAGGAATTAGTTATTTTTTTCCTTCCAAGTCCTAATTTTTTATGATTAGGTTGGTTGCCAAAAAGTCACTTTTAATTCTTTCATTTTTATTTCTATTTTGCTATTTTTTTAGTTAATATATATTTTCCCAACCAAGAAAATTTTAGATTCTTTGAGTGAGAAATAAAGTTGTTACTTTTGAGGCGAATTAAAAAAAAAGAAAAACAGTTATGTTTTATAAAGTTTAAAAATGAACCATGTGATGATACTTTGAAATGCCGAAATAAATTTCGAATAATAATAAATATGGAATTTTTTTTCAAGGAGAAAATATGTTTAGAAAAAAGAAAAAAGACTACAAATGTATAAATTTAAACCTCATTACAGTTTACCAACCATATCATTACTTTCATATGTAAGGGATCATTCATAAATGATGTCACGCTTCGAGGGGCTGAGCGTAAAGTTGTGACAGTGTGACAAGGGGAGGGGAGGGGGGTAACAAGAAGTGTGACATCACACATTATGCAGCATAGCATGACATGTGAAAAAGGAGGGAGAGGGGTCAAATATAAGGAAAGAAAGCGTGATATCATTTATGAACGGGCCCTAATATATATAACATAGGTTATAAGTTCAAGTCAATTTGAATACGTTGATATTTTACATACTGAAAGTAATTAAGAATAAACAAATAAATAAATAAATAAAACTAGACATAAATGCTAAAAATTCGAGAATAAACTTAGCAACTTTATTTTGAAAAACGGAGAAAAATAGTATAAATTCAAACAAGCACATTTTTGCAATACGTTGTTTGTTAACTTTTTATCCAAATTCGATTGGCAATAGAAATTCTCACCTAAACTGACTTGGCTCATTCGTATGCGTTGCTCGCAGCTTCGTCACCAGGACACGGATGATATTACACAGGAATGCAAAATTGAGCTGCAACAGGCACATAGAAAAATAAATTCGGAAGAGAAATTTGAAGTCAAATGCGAAATAACATGACCCTGCTGACTCACAGACGAATGCTCGAGTATTAGTGGTCTAAGAGTATTTCGGAACGCTCGATGCAGTAAAATTTTCGTAATTGTTTCTTCCTTAAAAATTGTTCTACAAACATTATTCCAAAAATGAAACTTCTATTGTACATATCGTACAGATGGTGGCGATATTACAGCACATCACCTTGCCTCGATTTACGTGTATATATATATATATATATATATATATATATATATGTATATACGTGTGTGTGTGTTATGGCCCCTCGCTCGGAAAACTTCTTGAATTACAAGTTGCAGGCAAAAACAAATCAAGGAATATTTGATACGTTATTAGTAGAATTTCATTAAAATAAAAGAATAAAACGTGTAGAGGCACTTTGCCAATCAAAATCAAACTATTTATACGCATGCATCCCAACGGGCCTTGATGTCAGTCATCTAGTCTTTAAATTATTAGAGGAATTTATTGAAAAGGAGTAACATAAGGACATTCCTATTCATATTACTCTGGGTATACTCTTCTGTGTGATCTAAACACATTTTTGAAATACTTATAACACTACTTACGTTAGTAATTTTGGATCTGAACAACCTAGGGATCTTGAAGGATGCCAAGGCGACAAACTCTCGCCCCTATTTTCAATATTTGAGCTGCTATTTATCCGATAATACTCCTTTGGATTTTTTACATGAGGGTACGCAAAAAAAAAAACAGTTGAAGCACTTGAAGATATAAAAATACTCAAGGTCATAATCATAGATACTGCGTCTAGTATGGCAGCCCAAATATGTTGCTACACACTACATGGCAAATATTGGATACATGACTTGACATTCTTCCAACAACCAAGGCTGCAAAGACTGAAGTCACATGAGTACACGGACCTATTATTTTAGTTCAAAATTACCTTTTTCGAGCATTTCATAGGCGTACAAAGAAATTGTGTTGTGAACACATCATCGTTTTTTTTTTCCTTTTTGCGCGCTTGCCGTGCTGGCCCGCGCAGTCAGCCTCTCGTCTTTGAGGTAACATAGATTGCAACTTTATTATTTGAATTTTTCTCCTTTTTTAATAATAAGCATATATATTTAAATATCATTATTCATCAATCAATATCTAATTAATTAAAAGTTCTAGATACTCCGTCCACTTTAAAATCCTGGGGAGGAAAGCCTCTGAATCATACAACGACATTTAAATTGTAACTTAAAATATTTCACTGACGGTTTGAATACAAAATATATTACCTGACATTATAAAAATTAACAAAAGTTACAAAGTTAAAAGTTTTGATTTAGACCACTACTGCTCTTACATATTTTTATGTATGAATGTTTGCGAGTTCCAGTCAGTTGAAAAATGCTTTGAATTTCAGAGCAAATGTCACCAGCACATCGCAAAGAAATAATTTCTGATGAATGAGAAAGAGCAAAATTTATGTTTTTGGTAGGAACTGGAGTTCCTGAAAATGACGCAGAGCATACAAAATTTGTTTGAACTAGTCAGCTTTACATAGCCGACAGTCATGTTTTAACTTCAATTTATATTCTGCATATAAATAAATATATGTATGTATGTGTCTTTACGTATTTATATAGTGTGTGTACGTATTTATATAAACCTAAATTTTCACTATTCAATCAGTCACTTTATTTAGTGGTATAGTGATATATTTTTTTAAATCTTATAATCTTACTTTTTAAAATATATTTCAATAATTTCCTGGCATATTCGTCTGTGTCAATTATTTCTTTAGATAGTAAATGTCATATATACGCGTGTTCATAAGCCCGCTCCCCAACTTTACCACAAAAAAGCTTTCAAATATAACCCGTGTTTAAGTCCATCCCTTTACTTTGAAAATATAATTGAAATGCATTTGACGAATAATATTGAAATGACGGTATAATGTTTGTAATCGCTTGCCTTATAAATACAAAAGCCTAATGTGTCAGATATATCTAAATTTTGTGGATAAAATTTTGAAACTTTTTGACTTTTGACTCGTGAATTATTCCAGAACCCCAGTCGAATTTTTATTCAAAAAGATTGGGCTTATGCACAAGTATATGCGGTATTGTACTCTCTTTCTATCTTGTCTTTGTCATGCCTGTGTTAGCTAACGGTTTTCTTTTTACATTGAAATGGTATATTTTGCTTACTGAAGCGAAATTTTAGAACTATTTTGAAGCCTAAACCAAATTTAACCGTTATTTAGAATATCGTTGCTGATGCACAAGAATGTAGATGCGTTGAGCTCCGGACAAAATTCTTGTTTTATCTGGGACAATTCTTAAGAGTATGTTTCGCTTAAAGTATGTTTCACCCATGGTCGCTAAAATCTGAAGACTCCTCTGAGTAAACACGTAATTAAAAAAAGGAAACTTTTGCTTTGGTAAATAATAATATCGAAAGAAAATGAATAAACATTTCAAAATGACTTAGAAAAACTACTTGGTTTACTATTATGAGTAGGCCTTCGTATAAAACTCTTATCACTAATTATAATCGTTTATAAAGTAAAATGATAGGATTTGTTTAGTGATTCATGATTCTGAAATGGAAGCTTGAATCACATTCACTAAATAAAAAAAAGTTTAATGATTTTTTATATTTTTAAATGTGTGTTATTTGTACATTGTGCCGAAAAAATCATCTTACGCACTGCTATAAATATTTGTATACTTAAACCTTTCCATTTTGTCTTTAAAAGTAATTGAAAACAGTATTTGGAGACATTTTATTTTATGGACTAACTCGGTGATTCATGCAGAAAAATGCTAATTTTTTATGTTAACTAAAGCATTTTCGAAATACTTTTGGACCAGGAAAAAGAAAAAAGTGGATATTTTTCAACAACAGTTATATAAAGAAAAGATTAAGAACTTTTCTTCCTCCATATTGCAAAGGAAGAGTTATTAACCATTTAATTTTACAAGAAAAATAATATATGAACATCTTTCATTAATGTTTTAATGTTTGAATACTCTGTATTCAATTAGAATCACATGGCGTAAAAATGTAATATATATATAACACTAAAGATAAAAATGAGCTTTTGACCAAAAATTAATTTCCTGACAGTGTGTTAATTAAAAGCTGTATAATGTCTGACTGGAGGGGGGACTCAGAGTCTGCCATTTTTATCGTATACATCTACTTATATAACTCTCTTCCATAACGCTCTACATCTACTTCTATATATATTAATCTTCTTATATTTTATTTATTCATTGTAGTTCTGTTCAACACATAAAGCATTCTAATTATTTTCTGTCATACGGACTTCGAACATGCTTCATCTGGTGCAGTTAATGTAACGAAAAATTCAAAACGGTACGAAAATTCATTCGATTAGGAAAAAAAATATTGCTCTAAATCAGCGTTTCCAACCAGTGGTTCGCGAACCCCAGAGGTTCCCATGGTGTCGAAAGGGGGGGGGGGTCGCGAAAATAATGTTGCAATGAATTTTTTTAATTGCGAAAGTAAAAGCAAAACGAAATAATAAATTTACATGAGTATTAGGACGTGGTGTGAAAAAGATTTTTTTAAAATAAGTTGTTTTCCCGTAATTTGTAGAAGTTATAGACTGGCATAGGAAGAATGCCATCGAAATATAATCATTGATTTATTTTAAATTTTAAACGTATATTTCTCCTATCATTTTTCGCTTTTTCGTCGCTAACGCGAAAAAAACAGTCGGAAATATGAAAACTTACTAAATGTAAAAGTTTCTTTTATTTTCGGTTAATTTCTCATATTCCGAGCCCAAAGTGGAACCGGAAGATATTTATTCAATTATTTTAAATTTTGAACTCACATTTATTGCATTTTAGTCTAAATTTTGCATATTTCACCCTGAAATCGAACGGTATTTATTGATTGATTCGAAATTTTGTACGTATATTTCTCACGCCATTTCGCAATTTTTCACTGTCAGGAAAATAATTTTGAAAAATATTTTTTTGCGGATACATTTATTTACTGTGCTGATAAAAATTCGAAAAGAACAAATAATAATAATAGTAATTATAGTTAATAACAAGAAGTTCCGTCTAGAACTATACGAGCCTACTTTCCCGTATACACCAAATTCAAATTTATAATCTAGCTATCTCTTTCTCTCTCTTTCTTATTTATCTTTAGTTCTAATTATTGAAAATATACCTTTTTCAACGGATAATACATATTCATTCACTCACTCATTCATTCTTTCATTTATTCAGCCATGCATTTATTCATTCATTCGTTACCTCATTCAAGTGTTTATTCATTCATTTACGCATTCATGTATTTATTCACTCATTTATTTATATTTTCATTTATTCAATAATTTATTCATTCATTCTTTTCCTCATTCATTTATTCATTGATTTATTCTTTCACTCTTTCATTTATTAATTCATTCATTATTTCACTCATTGAGTCACTGAGAAATATCCTTGAAAATCCCGATCAAAAAATTTCATAGCAAAATAGGCTCGTAAGTTCTGGATAAACTTTCTATTTCTACATGTTCTACGTTATAAGAGCTTTCCGATAAAGTTTGTTCCAAGCAAATCGGTCAGTTAGATCAGGATTTATATAGGGTTGAAATTTCCCCGTAAGCTCTGTGTTAATTTTTTGAACTGTTCAAAAATGAACAAAAACTGTTCAAATCAATATTTCGCGCCGAGAACTCCTTTCAATAAGCTTGAAATAGGAACTTGGCTCTTGTGCCCAGAGTTTACAGAATTTGCTTCAATTTTGTCCATAGGCGCTAATGTTAAAATTTTTTGAACTGTTCAAAATTGAACAAAAAATTGTTCAAATCAAAAAGTAAATATAGAAATGAGATGTCCTCGCCGAGATCTTTCGAATGCAAAAAGAATTTTTGCAATCGGACAATTCGTTCAAAAGTTATTAGGGGGGGATAGACCGACAGACCGACAGACAGACAGACCGACAGACAGACCGACAGACAGACCGACAGACAGACCGACAGACCGACAGACACACTTTTTCCCCATCTCAATACCGTACTTTCAAATTTTTTATTTTTCAATCTTTATTTAATTACTTCACTTATTTTTGACTTTTCTTGATTTTTAACGATATTTTCACGATACATTAAGCCTTCTTTCATGCTTTATTATTATTTTTTTTTACTTTTACGGGAAAGTAGGTTAAAAAAGTACTTATGGTTTTATTTGAACTTAGAGGCTTTCCATTTATATGCTCATTTCTTGTTACGAACTACTGTGCAACATAGGAAATAAATGTGCTAGTAATTTTTTTAGTTGTGTACCCGTTCTAACGACTAGAGAAAGGGTTTTCTGTTTACTTTCGGACCTTAGAAGGTGTTCGCAAGGAAAAAAAGGTTGGGAACCGCTGCTCTGAAGCTAAATTTTAAACAGTTTGAAGTTTTTTTCCATTTCGAAAACATTCCCCATGTGGATTCCAGGGCGCCAAAGTTCGCTTAATATGCAAAATTTGGTAAAGTGTCGACGTAAACTGCGGATTTGTATTACAAGCAACAAAAACCCAAATTAAAGAAACAAACACACATATATCCTTCTACATAATTGACTATTAATTGACGCATTATCCTTCTACATAAATCACTTAAGTACATAATTACACAACACAAAATTTTTAAAATATTTTTTAATGCATTAGTAATATTAACATTCTTTGTAGTCAAATATTTAGTACTGTTTAGTTACGCTTGAAATAGCGTCAATTAATAGTCATAATGTTTACTGCATTATACATGTTGCAAAAAAAAAAAAAAAAAAAAAATTGCAATTTAAAAATATTAATATAAATTTTCATGACTTTTTTTCTTTAGTAAATATTTGATGATACAGATATTCATAAAAGATTCAGCATAACCTTAAGGTTATGTAAATGTTAATAAAAATGTTTGGGTTATTTTGAAAAATATATTAATTTGAAAAATCAACAAATAGCAAAGCGTCTTTTACAAGGAAATTCTTAAAATTACATCATGCTGATTATAAAACAAAAAACGATATAGATATATTCATATTAGCTGAACTTAAAAAAAACCCCACATACGTAATAATTAGGACATTGAATAGATAATCTCTCGTGACAGCGCTATTATATCCAATTTTTCTAAGGATATAATAATTGAAAAATTATACTGCATTTTGGATTTAAGTATATATTAATATCTCTTAATTAGATTGACTTTTAACCTAATTAAGAGACTGAACAATGGCGATTTTTATAATGAAAAAGCGTGACATGTAAATTTTTCGATACTGGATTCTGCTGTGTTAAATATGTTATTATTGCATGTTTTATTTCATAATAATTCCACTTTTGCAGCATATAACAGTTTTTAAATTTAACTCTCGGAAATAAGACGTATTATAAAAATCAATGACAAATTCAATGTGATTTGCTCATTTGTACCAAAAGTTTGTCAAGCTCTTCTTATAAAAGAAAATAGCTTTTTAAACAAAACTTTGAATGCATTAAAGTTATATTAAAGCTGTATTAAAATTATAGTAAGGTTGTATTAGAGTTATATTAAAATTTTTATGGATTCTTTTAATTATTGGTATTTATCGCTAAGTGGAGTGTCAAAATGAAACTCTCTAATTTTGGCATTTTTAGAATTTGGTGCTGTTTTCCATTCCTTGTTCTGGTAGTTTTTAAAGAATTATTTTATTTTCCATTAAAAAATATAGTAGTCTCTCGGTAATCCGGCAGATATCGGACCAGGGTACTGCCGAATTACCGAAAATGCCGGATTACTGGAATGTACTAAAAATACGCATATAAATACCTGGGCAAATTATTTATTTTAATGTACATAATGTTGTTTGCATTATTCCTTTGAAGTTGAAGGCATAAAATAGTTGTCTATTTTTGATTGCTTTTTCACTTTAAATGACATTTTCAATGCGTTTTCTTGAAGACGTTTCAACACTAGAATGTCACGAGCAGAGACGCCATTTTCTCCAACGTCCACGAAGGACAGACAGCACGTTAGCGAGCAAGCGTATCATGTAGCAGACTGGTGCAGGACTGAGAGACGCGAGCACACAGAGCACAAAAGAAACTCACAATAGCTGCGCAGAAACAGGTTTTCAACTCTACTACCACGCATTTACTAGCTTCTTATGAAACGCCGGATTACTGGCAGGGCCGGACCAGTGAAGTGCCGGATTACCGAGAGATTACTGTATTGAAAACATTACACAAAAAACTTAAAGAAGTCAAGGAGTGGATTACTTTTACTTTTTAACTTGACTTACATATTATGATTTTAAAGTTTTACTTAAATAAAATGAAAGTGTGCTGGGAATTCGAAACTGTCTTTTAAATGACATCATTTTAAATCTTCCTTCTTCTTATCAGTACATGCCACTTATTTTCCAACCCTCTAATACACATTAGAGGACATCATATACTTATGTTTGCCAAACTAAAAATTCACCAAAAAATGCGAGAATACTGAAAGAAAAGCAATATCGTTACTTACTACAAGGCTCAAGAGATTCGGGCTATTTGTAACCCATTCATATGGATTCACTGGCACTGCCCAACATCTGAAAAAAGAAACATTCAAATTGGTTGCCGCATATAGTAGATACCATTTAAATGATTTATTTAAAATTTCTCAAATACAATGAATTATGATGTGTTAAGCAATTTTTATTCAATTTTTTAGTGAAACAATTTGGGAATCTCTCCAATTGCGTCGAACTTCTCACCTTACACTGCTACTATTTGAGTAGCAATTTTTAAAAAAAAATGTTTCATCTTTCCTTGTCTTAAATTTCCTTGTCTTCTCTTATGATACACCATCCGCTTATGTTTTCTGTAGGGAAGGTCTCTACAACTTGCAGTGTTATTTTAGAAATTTATTTCCCAATGTGTTAAAATAAAATAAGTCGTTTGTTACATGTGACCGCAATCGCTATTCTATATGCATTTTATCTTAGTTCTGTAGATTATGTTGTGGTTATGTCAAGGTACACCATCTTAAGTGCCTTCTGTTGTGAAACCTATACATTTAAAGATCCTGATAACTCACAGAGAGTTTTGATTTACGAAATTAATTAGCAGCAACAATAGAAGTTAGTACTTAAAAGAGAAAATAAAGAGTAGTTAATTGGAGTATTGTTCCTGGTTTCTTTATAATTCACTTCTAAATGTAGGTTACCTCAGTAATATATTGTTACTTGCTTTCCTGGACTTCACTTGTTATTGGAAGAATAACTGAGTTCTTGTAACGCACATTGCAATTTCAGTTACAAATAAAATGTCTTTACAAGAGCTAAAATCTTCAGCAGTACAAGAACAAAAATTATGAAAGGAAATTAATTGATTACACGCCAAATTTCTCTGCATTAGAATCGAAATAAACACATTGTAATATATAAAGATCTAAAAACAATTTTGTAACAGCATAATTTTTTCCCCATTGAGACTATAGTTCTATAGAGATGTTGCAACTAAAGTCTGTAAAACCCATTTGTCATGTTAAAAGAAACATGCAAAAATGAAAATATAATGAAAAATACAAATACTTACTCCTCGTCTGCAAAGTACCATCTAAGAAGAGCGAAAGTACCAACTGGGAAAATCGGAAAAACTGAAATGAAAAATTAAAAAATATATATAACAGGAAGAAAAAAAATAAACATTTGCAATAACATTATGAGTCAATAAGATTTACAACTTCGTTGACTACAGCATCTAACATATCCACATATAATGGCGATTTCATGGCGAATCACGTTTTTTAGCTGTCCTAAAGAAGACGGTCTATATACGTACACTCTGGTTGTGACGTAACCCCACAACCAAAACCAACTGGTGTAAAATCTCGTTAGCGAGGGAGACATTCATCTGTGCAGTGACGGCACATTTAGCGTTTTTTTTTTTTTTTTTTGCCTGCATTCCCAAACATATAAGAAGGCTCGCTGCATCGGTAAAATATCGTTAAAGATAAAGAAAACTCAAAAATAAGTGTAATAATTGAATAAAGAATGAAGAATAAAAAAATTTGAAATTAGTGTTTTGAGATGGGGAAAATGAGTCTTTTTTGTCTGTCCCCCCCTAATAACTTTTGAGGGAATTCATAAGAATCTTTTTTTTTTTTTTTTTGAATTTGAAAGATCTCGGCGAGGAAATCTCATTTCAATATTTTATTTTTTGATTTGAAAAATCTTTCGTTCAATTTTGAACTGTTCAAAACATTTTTTTTTTGCGCCATGGGGAACTATGATGAAAAGTACATAAACCCAGGACTTAAATCCCATTCTCCAATATTATTGAAAGGAGCTCTCGGCATTTTTTTTTTGATTTGAACAATCTTTGTTCAATTTTGAACAGTTCAAAAAATTAATCATTAGCCCCTATGGGGAAATTACAATACTATGTAAATCCTGATCTAACAGACGGATTAGCTTGAAACAAACTTTATCCGAAAGATGTTATGACGTAAAAAAGACATGAAGTTCATCCAGAACTAAACGAGCGTGTTTTCCTATGAAATTTTTTAATCTGGATTTTTAAGGATATTTCTGAAAGAATAAAACGAATGAGTGAATGAATGAATATATAAATGAATGAATAAATGAATACATGAATGAGTGAATGAATATGTATTAACCGTTGAAAAAAGTATATTTGAAGTAATTTAGAGCTAAAGCTAAATGAGAAACAGCGAGAGGTAGCTAGATTATAAATTTGATGCTGGGTGTATACGGGAAATTTGGCTTTGGGATAGTTTTTCACGGAAAGGTCTTCATTTTGGTCGTGATGTGAGGTGGTTCACTCTCTTACATGAATGCCACTGTGTCAAGGACATTATTTTCCAATAAAACACCTAATGTAAGCGCATGTAAAAGTAGCAATTAAAACCGATTTGCATATATTACCTATTTTCTGGTGTGCAGCGCCCTACATGGACAAAGAGTTTAACTCCCGTAATACCAAACATCTGCTTTTAAAAGAGCATTAAAGTACACTAATTATTTCTAACGACGAATTTTAAAAAGCTTTAACACAAATACACAAGCACACACAAATATCAGACGCCCTTTTCCATTATGTTGTATTGCAGGAAGCAGAGTCAGAGCTAAAATCTAAAAAATGCAGCAATTACTTCAAAAACCGGTTATTGCATAAACGATGAACACAAACAGAAAGTTTGTTTTTCCAAGCTCAAAAGCATTTCATCGATATAAAATTTACTTGAAATCTCAGACTATGATTGCATTTACGTGCATGCAAATATGAAAATCAAGTAGATGATGTGGAGTTTTGCTTCTTTAAGGTACACTGTACATAACATAAGAAAAACGAGAAAATAAACGTGAATAAAATTATGTTTACGCAAAAAATCTCCTCTGAAAGGATTTATATTTTATACATTCAATAAAATTTTGTTATGAAAATCCATTTCGTTTTAGGAAATAATTCAAGATTTTCAGCATTTCCTCTTCTTTTTGCATTTTCTTAAGAAGTCCACCATTCGATTCTATTTATTTTTCCAAATACTTTTCCCATATATCAGCATCGCCTAAAATGCATTTTCAAACGAATGTAAATTTATTAATCTTGCAAATATCGTTCTGAATGGCATTATCTTTTAGAATGATTTCGTTTCACGTAACTTTTATTTACATTGCTATTCATGCGCAATGTTTATGAAGATATATCATATCAAATGATAAATTCTAAACATATATTTCTTTTACTTCGTTATTTACATTTATTTATGTGCATAAAAGTTTATTTTAAATGAACTCGCGTAAAGACCCGATTTTATTACATAAACGATCAATAATTCATCATTTCCATAAGCTAATTATACCCACTTATTGTTTTAAACTGTTGAATTTTAATATATTTTTTAATATATTGATAACACCAATATCTTTTTAACAAAATCGGTGAATCCTTACTTGAACCTATTTTTAAAAATGATGTGCTTAAAAATAAGAAATGTACCCGTTTATTTTTTAAAGTAATTTTAACTTAATAAAATATTTTTTATAAAAAAAATAGAACCAACTTCAAATTATAAATTGCGCTAAAAAGTGAAAAATAAATTATTTTTTTAAACAACATCGATGTGACTTTTTAACATAGTTTTAGAAGTTGGTGAAAAGTTAGGATAGATAAAATATTTTGTAATCATGAATAAATTACAAATGTATATATTTTCCCAAAATTAGCAACAGTTCCAATATGAAGTAGCAAATGGTGTAATGGTAATTAGACTCATAATTTTGCACCGACTTCTAAAACTATGTTTAAAAGTCATATCGTTGTTGTTTAAAAAAAATAATTTATTTTCTTTTTTTTAGCGCAATTTATAAGTTGAAGTCGGTTCTATTTTTTTGTAAAAATTATTTTATTTATTCTTTTTAGTGTAAATGCATTTTCTACATAAATACTCTATTTTTTTTTTTTAAATCCATATCAAAGGGCAAACTTTCTTTGAATAAATGGCACTAAAAACTAATCATTTGTATGAAAAATTCCGTTTTGAAGTCGATTTTAGCAAGCAAGCTGATTGGATTTAATTTTTGCCTCAGAGAATCTTTTAGTCAAACTCTTGCTGTAATTGCATTTAATATTATAATTATAGCACAATGGCAACAAACACTTTTTAAACAATGACTTTTATATTTATTAATAGTTTTACCAACAAAGAAAAATCAAGCAAAGCCTTTCCAATTAAAATTAAAAAAATACTTATTTTTCACCCGCAACGTTTTTTCTAAAAATCAAATGTAGTCAGATTGATCTACGATATTTGAGTTTTAGATGACCCTCTATCGATTAAAGAAAAAATCGTCAAAATCGGTTTATTTAGTCAAAAGTTATGGATGAAAAAAAAACATACTACATTTCTGCCCTTAACTTTTTTTTTCTAATTATCGAATATGGTCAAACGAAAGTACGGGACCTATGGGAAACCACCCTCGATCGATTGAAAAAAAAAAGTCATGAAAATCGGTTCATCCGGTGCGAAGTTATGAGTGAACAAACAAACAAACAAACAAAAAAACCCGACATACATACAGTAACCTCCTTCCTTTGTGAAGTCGGTTAAAAATGAGCAAGCATAGTTCTCAGTTTAAGGTACCGATGCTTACGTAGAAATTATAGTTACAGAAAATGGAAATATTATTTTATTTGTACTGCAAAAAATCAAATATTTATAAATAACTCTACGTTCAGCATTAATTCAGGGCTTTTTTTTAACGACTACTTCTTCAGAATAACAGTATTTTTTATCAAATTTATGGAGCTATTTACCACGCGGGGTTTCAAAACGATTTAAGAATGTGAGTACTATGTTCGTCTCTTCAGAGCAGGAATGCTAGCTGAATAATTAATCACATTCGGATCAGACGCAGTAAAACAAGAAAGCAGAATAGACGAGCGGATTATTAACGCTTTTCCGGATTGGGCTGTGAAGAAATTTGGCACGAAAGTGCTTGATCACTCGCAGCTGGTACGTTTGTGAAGATATAACCCAACTGTCTCCCTGACCACCCAATGTCTTCTGGTACGGCGGAAAACGTTCAGCCTGTGTGGAGGACGGTCCGAGTTCGATTCCCTAGCGGTGTCAACGACGAAGCACTCTTGCTTCGCATATGTTGTGTTATCTCTGATAGAGCGTTACCTCAAATGTGTAGAAGCATCTGTTTTCCTTTTTTTTAGTGGTGTCTCAAGCGATCGCACTGGATCTTTTTTTTGAGAAAAATGTTACTTTAAAAATAAGAGCTCAGTTTTTCAAATCTGAGTCATTTTGACTCGGAGATGTTCCGGGAACATAATGTTCTTGAAAATAAGCCATTTTGTCCCGCTAACAAGAATTCTGACTTAAAAATCAATAAAGAGGCCGTACCAAAAAAGGCGTGACAATGGTTTAAATACGCATTTCGGTTCTTAAAATAGGCACACGTTTCAGCGACTTACAGATGACTTTAACCATAAAATGCATAATAAAATGTATTAGTGCACTTAAAAAGTTTCTTCCCTCAAATACTTGAGAATTTCCTGAAAATAATTTATCTGGGGTCTGACATAAAATTACAGACCTGAAAACAAGAAACTACCAAGTGCTTAAAAAAGAAAATTACCTAAAATAAAAAACAGAGAACATTCTGTAAATTCATTGCGACAGATAATGTGCCACAGTAGTGGCGCCATCTGTGAGTAGGCTGACTTACTAATTTTGGTTTACGAAGTCGAAGGTGGGGGACACGTTTGGACTGATTCCTGTGCGTTAGTCCACTCGATCAATCATGCACCCGGAGTAGGAAAGGTGGCAGGTTGCTCACTAGAGGTGAAGTTAACTTATACGCCAAATTGCATAGAGCATTTCTGACAATTTCTCAATTGATACTCGCATATATCAAACGTTTATTTATGCATTTATTTCCAGTTTTTAAACTGGTAGTCAATGTTCTTAAGCGTTCAGTGTTGCGTAACTAAGCAAATCTTTCTCTGTAGCTTTACAGAGTGCAGAAAAACAACAATTTTATTCATAAACTGTTTTAAGATTATTGATTTAATTAAAAATTCGTCGTAAATTTTTAGAAACATTAGATTTCCCTTCTTTACTTTTACAGATTTGTTTTTTTAGTATAGAAAATTTGATAGTGTAAAAAATAAAAAAGAAACGACATGGTTTAAATAATTAAAATTCACATTTTTGTGAGATCAAAATTAATAATATTCGATTTTGCATTTTAATATTCATTACTTAAGGCAGTTTTGCAGTCAGAACCTCGAACCCTTCGGAACCAATGTTATACAACGAAAAAAGTTGGATCCAGTTTTCGAATTTCGTTTCAAGTTTTCGCGTTCTTAGCGAGTCTTAGAGTCTTAGTTTTCGCTCTATACTTAGTAGAAATGTTTTACTAAGTATTTTTACATTTGAGCTATTTATTGAGCATATTTATAATGCGAAGACGCATATTAAATTCAGTTCCAAAATAAGTTTCGTACGATAAAAACTAGGAACTTCTTTTAGAATTCATTGCGATTTATTGAAATAAAGTTTAAAAGAAACTTAATAACACTCACTGCATCCAACTCGTTCTAGAATTTCTAGTTTCGAGAACTACACCATCCGTGTTCAAAAAAAGCTCTTCGCATATACACTTAGAAATTTGAGAATTAGTTTCCGATTGTGAAATGGAATTGTTCGAAATAGTTTTAGGATAGAATATTCCAGTAGGAAATGAAGAAGGTAATGGAACGCGGCAATCAGAACTTCTAGGAAGGTAAAAGTAATTGCCAACCTAAGAATATCTTGCTGAAGTTGAGTCGTCATTTAAAAGCCCATACAAGATTTAGCTTTTATGTAATATATTTTTTGATTGAAAAAGGAAGGACTTGTTGAAAATTCTACCATTCTTAGTTAAAATGGACATTGTGATTCATATCTGTTTGCGGCAAGATATTCTTTTATTGATGACTGAAAGACTGAAAGATTTTAAAGGAAATGGAGAACTCTTTATTTCCACCTCATTAGAAGATATGTATTTATACAACTATTACCGTGATAGCTCTGAATGCCTAAACGGTTGCCCATTAGTCAAATTTATTTGACGTCGTCCTTGCTCTAACGGAGAAATGCGACTAATGTACGTAATTTCACAGAGTGGATTTGGGTAGTTATTTAAACTAAACACATTCAAATTGTTACCTTGCTAAAAGAAATGTCAAGAGCAAATGCATTATTTTAAACATCAATGCGTCGTATGAATCTTTAAGACACAATTAATTAATTAGTGAATAATTTACTGCAGCAACCTTTTGTGCTCAAGTGCGTCATTCGTTCTATGATATAATACTCAACCCGTCATTTGCAAGTCTTCTTTTAGAGTTGCTCCAGTTCAAATATGGGCTTATTACCTCCGTTTAAAATAGCAGTGACATTAAGTACACTGCATGCGGACGTAACTATTTCTTTAATTACTGGTTTTGAAGTAGTGACCAAAGCTAAATGTACTTCTTAAAGGAGATTTTGATAAATCAGACTAACCTGCCTTACCCAACTTGACAAAGACATCAGAAGCAAAATAGAGTTGGAACATTCCGCTTTGAACTTTTTGCAAGAGCCTCTACTTCCCAGGAGGCCACCAAAGGAAAAGAATATTAACTTGAATCTCCTACAGACATGCTCGAAAAAAGAAGATCCATAGACACTTAGACAAAAAGGCCTTGAGACGATTGAAAAGTTCTCCCAAGGTAACTTAGCAATTTTATATACGGACGGCTCATCTGACAAATCCCTCAACAAAGGAGGTGCTGGCATCCTCCTCCTTCTTCCAAATGAATACAAATTTATGCATAAAATCAACACATGCTTATTTGCTTCTAACTTTACCAGTAAACTTCTTGCGATTAAGGAGGCACTCACTTTTTATGTGACCAATCAGGAGATTTCAGCCCCAACAGAGGGTTTGGCAATCTTTTCTGATTCAAAAGCGGCATTAGAAGCAATCAAAAACGGAGAAACCAATTTCACCTCTGCTATAAATGTCCTACTTGAAGGATTGCACGGCAATGGGAAATCCTGCTTGCTGCAATGGATACCGGCACACGTGAATATTGAGGGAAATAAGTGTGCGGATTCCTTAGCAAAAGAAGGTAGAAACGCTGACCAACCTTGCACCACCATCCCGCTTGCTGACGCAAATGCAGTTGCAAGACACAAACTCCTGCCACTTTCCTTCAAGAAACCCCTCATCAGTGACTTTGACTGCCCGAAAATCCTAACATCAACAATTACAAGACTGAGAACAAACCACTATAAAGGAATAAAAATTCTTCCCGACAAAACGAGAACTTATATTCCCTGCGAGAACTGCACCGACGCCTAGCTTACCCCGGATCACATTCTCGAGTGCCCGGCCCTTACCCCACATATTCTGAAACTAGGTACGGTGCCACTGGCTTCAGAACTTCGAGAGGTATTCTACAGTACAGATGTCTTGGAACTGGCGGTTGCAGTTTTAAAGACACACGAGGCCATTTTATAGTCCATGGACACGATAAAAAAAAAAAAATGAATTACCTTAAAAGTAGGGAAAAACATTAATAATAACAAACGAATGATTTTTTTTTTAAGGCAAGCGCTGTTGATTTGGCGAGTAGGTGACTGTCGACTGTCAGTGCGCCCATGATCCGCCATTTACGTGCAATCGCGCAGGCCCGCAGCTTACACGGCACTACAAGCATAACTAAATACATTATTTTTAAATCCCGTAACTAGAAAGTTCTTAACAGGTAATTTTATTTAGATTTTAGTTTTCAAAGTTTTCAGAGCAAATGCTGAGAAATTTATGCATTCACATGAGTGCTCATGATAAAAATATTTAAAAATATACATTAACTATTATATATCTATATGTGCACTTCTTTTTTTCGTTTGAAGGTCTTTTTATTGTGTGATAGAAAGTATTACTTTCCCATTCTTTCTTTTTTTTTCGTCAGCAGCGACAAATAAATTTTTTATTTCCAAAAGATCAATCATATTAATGTTTTTAAAAACTTGATCATCAGTACTAGAAATTTTTTCTATTCTTCCATTTTTAGCAATGAAAAATCTGTTCTTTCATTTCCCTATGGGGGAGGGTGGAATAAAATGTATTTAAAGTTTTAGCCAACCACTGCACAAATATATATGTTTTTACTTTGATTTATTTCAAACTAATTTAAAGCCAAACTGAAATTATGAAATTGAAAACTAAAACCGGTTTGGTTTTGGCATCAATAAACTCAATTATACTACGAAAAAAATTTATTTTAATAAGAATTCGAATGGAAACAAACCATTAAAATAATATGTATACTCACCCCATCCTATGAAATAAAACATTTGCACCGACTTCTGCTCAGCAAATGAAGCTGCTATAAGTTTATGCAAATAAAATCCTTCGCAAAACATCCACATGTATGTTGTCATGCGAGTATATTTGGTTGCTATGTAAAGGACTTTGCAAACCACCTGAAAAGGTGTTAAAAATATATTTACTTTAAAAATCATAACGTACAAAAACATATACTAGATAATTTTGCATTGAATACATGTATATTTATATGTCAGTTATAATTTGGAAATTAATAAATTATTTCTTTTCATTTGAAAATTAAGCTTATTATTTTCAAAAATTGTTTTAATAATATTTTTCTTGGTGAACTAAAGTTAAAAGAACACTTTTTCCTTTAATACAGGGTGGCGTAGTGGTAAGGCAGTGGCCTCGCACGCCCAAGATCGCAGGTTCAAACCTGGCCCAAGTCGGTGGATTTTCAAGATGCAGAAAATCGTCGGCGTCCATGTCATATGATTATGCGGCATATTAAAGATCCCTTGAGTATCCGTTGGCATGGATACTCTTGGCTAAATTAAATTCCTAGTGCCGTTTGCATCAACGAGAGTTCAGGGGCCGCCATCGAGAGAGAAACTGAGCGTCAAAAAAATGCGTCAATGGAGCCACACTCATTGTGGTGCCGCTGAAAGAGTTGGTACTACCAAACTCTGGGAACGCACTAGGTCGGCTATGGTTGAGGACCAATATTGCAGCCCCATTAGAAAGAAAACAAAACTTTAATCCAACTTCAACAATGGGCCTGTTTAATTTTAGGAACAGGAAAGTTAACTAATAATAAAACCGAGTAAAATAACGAATACGAATTTTTGTCTGCGTACTCATCCTATTTTATTATCTGTTTGACAATTGGCCCAGAGTTAAAAAAAGATTTAAGACAAATCTTAATAAATGTCACACCTACGAAATTACTACTAAGCTTTTATGAAAACGCGCTGGTCGAAAAAAAAAAACACTGCTAGGAATTTCCACTTTGAACACGGTAAAAATATTTTGTCCTAAAATACACGAGAATCCCTTCATTTATCCGGAGTTTGATAGAAAATTACAAATAACTAAAAACAGGAAGCTACAAAGTCTGAAAGAAAACTACAGAGAAAAAAAACAGAGAATATTTTGCAACTTGATAGGAACAGATAATGTGCCGCAGAAGTGGCGCCATACGTGAAAACGACGAATTACTATTTCCAGTACATAGAGTACATAGAGCCGAAAGTGAGTTCAGTTGAGACTACCCCGTCGTGATGCCTCCCGAGTTGGGAAAGGTTAGAAACGACGCCGTAGGTTAGAAACTGCTCACTAGAGCTGGTAATAACCCGTACCCCAACAACATATAATGCATTTCTTGACAATTGATACTCAGATCTCAAGTGTCTAATTATGCATTTGTCTAAAGTTTTTAAATTGGAAGTCACAGATCTCGAATGCTCAGTTTTATATAACTTAACAGATTTTTCTCTGTAGGTATACAGAGTGCGGAAATAGAAGAATTTTATTCAGAATTTGCTATCAAGAATTTTTTTTTTTCTATTTCTGATAGGCTGCTGTTGATGCCAATTGTAGACTTAATCCCCCAGAGATTAGTACCATCTCTTTCAGCGGCACCACAATGAGAGTGGTACAATCGCCACATGAGAATCTTGACGCTTCTTCACCTCTTATCAAGAAACGTGATTGTTTGATTTGGAAAAAGTTTTTCTTAAAAAAACTCCCAGGCTCCTTTATACAGAATTTTTTTACAGTGCACTGACTTCCTGAGTTAGAAGTTTTGGTTCATGATTTTGAAATTTTCCTCGCTTACAATTCGAGGCAAATTATCAATCCGTTAAAATAAATAAAAAAATAAAACAACGGGAATTTTAAAATTTAGTCAAACCAAGCACACGTGCAGGCGAAACGAAATACCAAAGTGATGCCTCTACGAGGGAAAAAAGAATATGCTAAAGATCTTCATACCATTGAATATACACGCAAGTAAAAAAGGATTGATAAACTGAAAACGCTGAAGATATTATTTAGAACATTCACAATCATGGACTGGAAATCAACATGATTCAGTAGAATGGTCGACATAACTAAATCCTTTGCTTCGTGCGTTCAGATAACTGTTCTTTCCTATAAAGTATAACTGTTTTGTGCTGTCATAACTCTAAAAAATACGAATTCAAACATTCAAGTCAAAATAATGATTGATAGTTATACAAGGATTATTATAAATATTATTGTTCATACAATTTCAAACATTATATTAATTAAGGCTTGACCGATGCATCGGCGCCGAATGTTCAACAAAGTTGCCATCGGCCATCGGCATCGGCGGCTGATGTTAACTTTAGAAAAACATCGGCCCATCGGCCTTGAAAAACATCCAAAAGCCGATACAAGGCCGACGTTTTTCGCAGGGACAACTTTCCAGAAAACATTGTCTTTAAACTTCTTTTTCCTCCATAGCTAGATTTTTATTTCCATACAATAACAGGTAACACATCAGTTAAAAAGCACAAAAAAAAAAAAAAACAATGTCATTCTTTAAAGTATTTAATAAAAAATCGGAAAAATAGTTTTAGCGATAGCTGCCCGAAAACCTTCATTATTAAAATTATTTCTCTTTGAACAGACTGGTCCCGAAATAGAATATGTTAAAGTAAAAAGTAATAGAGTCATCTTATCAGTGCTATTTGTTTTTCGCACTAGGTTAGTTGACTTTATTTTTGTCCGTCTTCCGTTTAATAATGACTTTGTGCATTTGATGTAATTGTGCAATAATGCTATACCATCTGCTTTTAGTTTGTCATTTTGTCATGTTTTTTATTATTCCAAAATTGTAAACAATAGAAAGTCAACTCAATCAAAGTACGATAATAATTTTATTTTTTACCTACGTAAACTTTTCTCTCTTAGCGTTTTTTTTTATTTATTTATTTTTTATTCTTCGATGGCACGTGTTACAGTTTGTCTGCAGTTGTGCAGCAATCTCATTCCATTTGCTCTTAGTGTGCAGTTATTCTCATTATTTTATTTTTAGTTTACAACATAGAACAGATTGATCAAAAATAAGAAAAAAGTTTCCAGTATAAATGTTTATTGATCGAAATTTTATGTGTCCGAGTTCGACTTCCAATTTTCAAAAATTGAATTCTGAAAATGCGAGTTCGCGTGACAAGATGGAATAACATCTTAATAAAAAATGCTAAAATTTCTTTATTTTCAAAGTTTGAGCAATGCATATTTTTTCAAAATACATCTTAATTTTTTTTTTATACGATCATTATTTTAATTTTTCCCCGTGTAAACATCGTTCTTTAGCGCTTTTTTTTTTTTGGCCTCTTCGATGCCCCACTTGTTTGACAGTAGACAGTTTTTCTGCTATTGTACAACAATCTCGTTGCACCTGCTTTCAGTTTAGATCATTTCTTGTCATTTTATTTTTAGTTTACAACATAGAACACATTGATAAAAAATATGAATCAATTTTTCAATACAAATGCTTATTGATCAAAATTTTAGGTGTCTAAGTTTGACTTGCAATTTTCAAAAATTAATTCTTAAAAAACGAGTTCGCGGCAGGATGGGATAATATCTTAATAAAAATGCTAAAATTTCTTTATTTTCAAAAATTGACAATGTATATTTTTGTTTCAAAATACATCCTAATTTTTGTAATCCATCACGTGTTTTTCAGAAGATTATGTGTCAACAGAAAATTGCTCATGCTCAAAATATTGGTTTATTTCAGGCACCTTACATTGTGCTCATAAAAATATAAAGAGCATGTCAAGTATTTCAGTGTAATTTTCCAATTCACAAGAAAAAAAGCCAATAAAATTGGTTAGTAAGACTCCCCACCTTCCATCATTCATTTGTAATGAAAAAAAAATATCTCAATCTATGTTTTTAAAGCAATATTCAGTATTTATTGGTTATGAACAGGACGTTAACGACGCATTACTGTGAGCGAAACTTTTTAATATTTTATTTTGATTTTATAAAAGGAGCAATTCTTAGTTAAAATAACTTAAAAATTTAAAATAAACATTGAATCGTTCCCGCTTTTTTTTGAAAAACGGGGAAAAAAGTATGAAAAAAATCCGAGGGGGGTTGACAATTTTGTTAAAGATGCAAACCCACATTATTTGTTAGTCTAAATTTTAACATCTGCATTCCTCCCCTTGAAAAAAAAAAGAAAATACAGGCAGCTGCACTTGGCATTTTCAGTACAGGTGTTATAAAAAGAAAATGTTGGAGGAAAGGGAAGGAGACCCGGTCCGATCCAATAGCTGTTGAGTTTTTTTTTGCAAAGGTAGGAAAAAGGAAATCCTCTGATATAGCAATTTTTCAATTTTTTACCGCCAAATAGTTTAATTACTTTACTAGAATCGCGAGTGATTCTTTGTGTTTTAATTATTTTGTAAACTTCCCCCAAACAGTCTTTAATTGTGCTTGAAATATGTTTTCATAAACATAAAAATAAATAATTGATTTAAATAACATTTATGAAAAGCATTCTACATGTTTAAAGGTTTAAAGCGAATTTTTTCCATCGGCCATCGTTCATCGGCCGATCTCGGAACAATTGGCCAACAATCGGCATCAGCCTATCGGCCAAAAAATGCCATCGGTCGAGCCCTCATATTAATGTTTGAAATTGTGTGAATCATTTCTTCAATTATTGCTTTTTACATCGGTTGATATTTATTGAACATAACTCGAAAAAAATTGAAAATATGTAATCACATAGAGATTTTTTTAAAAAAAAGAAGAGAGGAAAAAAAAGATTCACGTTTAAGCTAAGTTATAATATAATATGAGCAGAACAAAATACATTTAGTTCAAGTTACTAATTATTATTTGGGTATATTTTTTAAGCAACATAGACTATCTACTTAGAAGAAACTTCAAGAATCCATTTCTTGAAGGCTTTTTAGCGAACATTTCCCAAGAAAAACATAATTCGTCAGAATATTAATTTTTATTCTGAGCGAAAAAAATATATTTTCCTGTGGATGCTTATGCAAGAACTTAAAAATGCCAAAAGTTATTTTAACTCAACTAAAAATTTTCTTTTAAAAATGCCAAAACGCTGTTATTTTATTAAAAACATATTTCAAAAAGATCCCACTTGGAGCCTTATTATTTGAAATGTGAAAAAAAAGGGAGAAGCTTTGTAATAAGTAATTTGAAACAAAACAATTTCAAGTTTCTGGTTCTGCAACCTTATGTTTTGTTAAACCCCTTGACAGTTAGTCCTTATTTCAACACTGTAAATGAACAACAAATAAAGGACAATTCCTAGTGCAATTCTCCTTTATTCCATTTAATTGAATATATTCCCAGGCTTTTGTTGTTACGTTTAGGAAACTTCTTGCTAAATCAAAATGAATATTAAATTACTTTTAGAATGTCTACGCTCTGAGAAGGATTAGAGATTTAGACATAGGTTAATAAAAATGAAGAAATATATTCGTAGAAATTTGAAGTAAAGAATTATATATAATGTTTGAAGAATAGTATATAAATAAACTACTTTTAAAAAAAACAAGTTGCTCTTAATGCCGGTAAGTTAAGAGATTGAAGATGAAAATACTATAAAGGACCATTCATAATTGACGTCACTTTTTTCAATATATTTGATGCCTCTCCACATTTAGTCACAAATGTCACACTTCAACATGCCTTGTCTCATGTCCCGCAATATTGACTAAAAATATATGTACTTGCAGTTCAGAAGGAATAAAAATCGTATTTGTTTTCCTTTTTGACCTTTAACTGTGTTTCAATGACACTTGATTGTGAGCATAAAAATAATAATGATTATATGCTGAATTTGTATAAAATAACACTATGGTTTACAACAAAATATATAATTTGTATGTAACAGCAAAAATTATTGCTGTAAATGAATTGTAATTGAAAGCAATAGTATTTTAGAACTGGACCTAGCTTGCTTTATAAACCTTATCTTTATTTTATGAGCACAAAACACTCTTAGAGAGATTTAATTTAAAAGTAAACGCTATTTTGTCCTAAAAGTGCAAATGCCGAAGAAGATTTATTTTTAAATTTAAGCTTTTAACTAGACGATAATTTAAACTTAAACCTGCATCGATGTTTTCGACACAAAATGAAATCGATGAGAAAACAAGTAAAAAAAAGGGGGGGGGGAATAAAAAAAGTATTCTGCTGAATTGAACTGTTTTTATATTGAGCAAATTTTGTGTTGCCACACTTGCTAACCCGTCCCCTCCTCTAGTCAGAAACTCACAATTTCCAGAAACCCCCTCCCGCCTCGAAGCGTGACATCATTTATGAATGACCCCTAAGTCTACTGTAACTTCTCTCAGACGCTTGCCACTTCACTGTAATAGAATATATCATCCAAATTTTGGAAAAAGTCTTAATAATGTTCACAAAAAAAGAACTACTACAGTGAATTAGAATTTACAATTAGATCGCACCGTTAAAAATTTCCGTAAGAAAATAGTAAAATAACCATTTATTTGATTGTTATTTTACCATATTTAATTACAACAGTTGAATAACCATTAAAAAGATGGTACTCAAACCGCTGATTGTGAAAAAAAATCGTTTATTCTCTGTTTATCCTAAAGAAATTTTAACTAACCGTAATTTTCAAGCGCTCAATAAGAATCGGGCGTCCATCTTGGTTGCGAAACCTTACCGGTCGTACGTTGTTGTTAAAATAGGAATTAAGTTTTATCAGTTCAAATCTGCATGTGTATATAAAAAAAGAAGGGATGAAAAGTGGCTTAAGCAGTGGTTACTAAATAGAAAGACATACACACGTAAATCAAAAATTTGAGACGTCGGATTCCCGAACTGTTTGCGAATGAGCGAATCCATAATTTGAGCTGCTGAAGCTTGTTTGTATTTTAATTTTTGCAGCAAATAAAATGACTTTCGTCAATATGCAGCAAATTTAAACCAAATATGGCTTTAGATCCAATCAAAGACTGAAATCTCAATTTTAATGCAGTTTTCCTGTTGAAAAGCAAGATTTGTTGATAAATAAATGACCGATTTGTGTGGTGCAGATGGCCGAATGGTTAGAGAGCAAGGTTGGTATACCATACAAACCGGGTTCGATTCCCGCAAGCTTCGTTTACGGTTTCCACACCTCGAAGATTCTACGCATCAAAATGGTTCAAAAACGGTAAACATTTTGTTTTAAAGCCATTTTTAAATGGTTATAAAACCGTAAACTTTCGTACTTACGGCTTTTTAACCAAGCTGATTTTAAATGGTTAGGTCCCGTAAAGATGGGAAAATGTTCCAAACCGTACATTTAACGGTGAATTAACGGTGACACACTGCTGCCGGTCATTTATCCGTAATTTTATGATGAAATTTCTAACAGTACGTGATGTAAACCAATTATAATCTAAGAGTTAAAGAAGTAAACCTTCGTTAGAATTTTGCAATGAATTTTACTATTTTCTATAGGGATTCAAAAGCTAACGGTGACAATATCTCAGAACTGAATTTTTACTAAATGCTTCCTTATGTAGCGTATATTGTGTTCATAAATTCTTCAAGACTGGAATATTTTTCATGTCAGAGTAAAGACTATGAATACAAAAAGAATAAAATTTCTTCCCACCCATCAGATTTAAAGGTAAGATTGTCTTTCCATTTTCTCTATGTATTAGCTTATATGTATTGTTACCTTTAACAGAAAATTTTCAACTACCAGAAGTAATTTTGAAATGGAATCTTTTGAAAGTAACCTACTCACCCCATTATCTTCTAAAATAGTCCGTCGGTCTCCAGCATGCTCTAATTCATCCAAGATTACATAGCATTTGAAAACGATGCACATGAAATCATTGAACAACAATGCTGTGAATAAATTCTTGTGCATGGTAATCCGATAAACTTGCAACTGCCTACGATGGAAAGGAAAAAAAACACATTCAATATATACACAGAGGTTAAAATATACTGAATACTGAATAAAACAAAATTTAAACGAAATTAGTGTTCATAAATAATTGAGATGTTACTGAATTTAAATTTTACGAAGAGTGGAAAAAAATATTTCTTTGTTTTTAAACTACATTAAAACTTATATCTGAAATGCTATTCAACTTAAACACATTTACCCTTTCATTTTTATAATTTACCCTTTAAGTCATGATGGTAATTGCATCCTGCATAATTTACTGCAAACAGGATTGAACTTGGTGCCTTAGTAAATATTGTGCATTGAATATTTTAAAAAATTAAAAAATGTCACGTCACATGCGTGATACATTGTCAAATTCGATGTATTCACAGTAATTTTGAAAGAACGTGAAGTCACATGAGTAATTAATCAGAATTCGAACAATTTGTCTTTTTCAGTTAAAAGCTGACACAACCTTGAGATTTCTGGTAGAGCAAATAACTAATGATTGCCACTTATTTTGAAACATTTTTAAGCTAAAGATTGTTTTTGTTATTGAGGAAGCCAGAAGCTTTATTCAACGCCTTTTTGGAACAGTTTATTCGGCAAAATAAAATTTTTTATTAAGTATTATCGTTTTAATCTAAAGAAATAACTAGTCGTTTTTAAAAACTACCCAATGAAGAAGTTTACAATGTAAATATATAACTTACTTATAAATTATGAAGATAACTAGAGCTGGAAGCAAGAATAATATCGACACAGCATACGTTACGATGTGGAAATACTGAAGTCTTCTAATACCCTAAATAATACAAAACATTGTGTTAACTGACTATTTAACAGCAAATTTGAGAAATCATTTTTTAAAAACACCATATATGCCACTAACTAAAAAAAAAAAAAGAACTATATATGTATATATATATATATGTATATATAACCCACCACATCTGTGCTCCACACAGATGGGGTGGATACTCCACACATAATGAAAGGTTTCGAAATTTTTGAATTCAAATGTTAACATATTAAGCAGGGTGACGTATTCGTTATTCTTTTTAAAATTATAAGAGTCGTGTTTAATTGGAAATGAAGCTTTTACTTTAAAAAATATTTTCCTCAATAAATGAGAATATTCATTAGTACTTGGTTTTCTAATTTCGTATTCAAAAGCTTCTAAAAATTAAAATAATGTTGTACGTTTTAGTTATTTATCGATTGCAATTGTGGAACATTGCTAGTGAACAACAATCCTCTATTTTCTACTTCACTAAAATATGATTATAAAAATGTGCCAAGTCATTCACTATAAAAATTTTCACTTGGGATCAACTTACTTGTATCCTTCCACAGCCGCTATAGTTACTCCACTCACTGTCCCATTCGTTAGTAAACCAAGAACCATTTGACAAGCATTGTTTTGAAGCAAATCCTACAAAAAAGAAAATGGTTGAATATACTTTATGAACTTAACACACAAGTCCAGAACTCTAATTTAAAGTCAAATTGAATTAAGTGCTAAAAGTCGATTTTCTGTCGCTTACTAATATAGCAAAACTGATTTTGAGACATGGAAATGTACGCTCATTTAGTTCTAGACGAAATAATTATTTTCTAGTGTTAAGTTATTCAAAGAAATTTTAATGCAGGCTCTCTTTGGTTGATGGTAAAACTGTACCCTGCTTGTCGTTGCTTTTGGGCATCAATATTAAAATTCAAAAGGCTAATTTAAAGGGTAAGCGGTACATAGGAAATCATAAGGTATAGAATACGTGTAAAAACTAAAGAGTTTATTCTTCATTTACTCTTCATGATTCTTTTCATTAAAATATAAATATTCCAATGAACGAAGATTAGCTATTATTTAGACTATATTAGTTCTTACTGATTAATAAATAAGGCAAGTTTTATAAATTGTAATTCACATTTTACTTAGAGAAGCTTTTAACTAATAAATAATCGATTACATTTTACTTCTTCAATTTTATGTCTTCATGAAAATGTTTCCGGTAATTAAGTACAATGCATACGAAATTTTCATTTATCGTATGTTAATTGTTTTTTTTTTAAGTTATTCTTATAAACTATATTACATGCTATATTATGTGAACTGTGATAATGAAATATTTTCTACAATTTACTTGGACATGGAGGTGGTTCACTCATGAAATAAATGTGCTCTTCACATAATTCTTTAGCTAATTGCCCAGCTGGAGTATCTGGCCAACACTGCCAGCCGTCCCATGTACGAGGACACAAAAGGAGACCTAACAGAAAGGAGTAAAAATGAAACACAAATGTATGTATATATATATATATATATATTGTTACCGGTTCTGTGTCTCACTTTAAACATCAATGACTACGACTACTTTTAGTAAACACAGAGAAAAATTTTATTTACAGACTATTTTACACTATATACAAATTTCACAAACATATCTCTCTCGGAGTTCACAACATTACCGTAAGATCAACGGTAATCCCGTATTTCTTAACCAAAATACGAAAAGAACCAAGCACGAAGATTGCAGCACAACGGCTCAGACTATATCAGGCACTCGGCCAAAGTCTACTACGTAACTGAACTCTCCGAACTCAACTAACTTTAAACTTCTCGCCGGAGCGATTTATATACCATCGCATATCGCGCGACAGAATATTCCAGAAATTTCCATCAAAGACTAGAATTGTCTATCCAGATGACGCCAAGCTTGGCGAGAAACAACACCCGTACCCCCACCGTAAAAATCGAAAATTTTTGTTTACGAGTATTAAATAATTGCAATCTACTAATCAATGTGGTTGTATGATAAAACATTTGAAAATTGGAGAATTGATTCCAATCAATAAAGAATACCGCAGAATGAAAGGTAAATGGAGGTCTTATGTAATGCTTGGAAATATTTTTCGTGTTTATCAATCATAATATACTTGCAAATCAATTATAACTCTGTAAAAACTAACTTTGAAAAGGTATAAAATCTATTTTAATGTTAAACATAAAACTAAGAAAAAGCCGACGTCGATATTTGAAAAAATGTTTTATGACTATTTTGGTAACTTTTTAGTAAAATAAATTCGTATAGCTTTAGTAAAATAATAATTGCTTATAGCTTTAATTAAATATTTTCTGAAGCTCATGTAGCCAATCAAATTGAATGCGATGACTAAAAATCATATTTTATCTGTTATTTACTAGGTTAAGTTGAATTATTTTCGTTGTAATTTGTAGGTAAGAAAGATATTGAGCAGCCACAATATTTTCTTATATTACGGAATTATTTATAACGATATTTTTTAAATCCTTTAAGTACAACTCCTAGCATTTTATTTTGTGGTAATAATATTAGAAGGAACAAATAATTTGAAGGCTTTTTCAGAAAAGGTTTTTGTGGATTCCATATTTTTGATATATAGAATATGATTTGGTTTTTGATTAGGTTTGAAGTACCAGATGAAGTCTCAACATAATAAAAAATCCAGTGAGAAATTAATGAAAAAGAAAGAAACTACGGCTTGTAGTTTTAATAGAAGAACAACGAAGCAACAGATATTTTTTTTTCTAAAATATGAACACAAATTTCAGTATTCTTGCCCCGAGAAAAAGCAAGAGAAATCATTCTATGCCATCTTTTCCTTTTCTAAATTAATTTCAATCTACTTACTTTAAGGCAGTAAAAGAATACATTTCAAACTTTGGTAAGCTCAACTTTAAGAAAAAATTTAATTAATATAATTTTAAAAAATAAGTACAGTTTATTGTTTTAAAATTTTTACTCTTCTTTCATTTTAATTTTACGCAATAAATTAGAAAATTTCATTATTTATAAGGAACCCATGCAAAAAGTAGTTTATGCAAAATAATTGAAAGACATATATATAAATTAAAACTGAAAAACAAATGGTTTTTAAAATGAATTGAGCATCTTTTTTTTGAAGGTCAGTGTTTGAGACCGCCGTATGTTAAATTGAAAACCATTTTAAGTCACAAAATTGAGATAACTAATAAAACTTGAAGAACTCTCTGTTGCAATATTTTAAAATAAGTTTTAGAACTTAGTAAATCTTATGTAGAGCACAAAATTTTACGAAAACTAGTACATTTCTAACCTTTCTTAATGGCTCTTGTTCAGATCTCTCTTTGACATATCAAGAAAATACCTTGACCCAACCGCACATAAATCCTCTTTTTTATATAAATCTAACAAAGTAGGGTTCTTATGTATCGAGAACGAAAAGGATTATGCTCCGTTCTTAAGGGACTAGGCTTGATTATTCTTCTTTTCTTCCGAGCAAGATGGAGTAATTTAGCCCTTTTGTGAGTTTTTCTTGCGTAAATATTTCTTTCAGTCCTTGTAAGTTGACTTTACTGATTACGAAAATAATTATTAAGCAGGTTAAGAAATACACTAATTACAGGGATATGACAGGACATTTTTTTTTTCAATTTTATGATGTTAGTGTGCTTACAAAGAAATGAATGCAACATAAATAAAATCATATTTTCAAAGAATTGTGGGCACAAGAGTTCCCTTAACTCATCCTTCAGTGCAGGAAAATGGAGCTGTGTGTCGAGCAATAGTTCCACTTCCAAGCTGATGAAAGGATTTCTGGTAGTCCTGAAACACGTGCATTACAATTTCGTTGCAATTATTCTTTATTCATTACAACTATTTCATCGTATTGGGTTGGATTTTTAAAGTTATTTCTTTTTATTTCCCAGGGAGCTGACAAATAATCATTCACATTTTTAGTCTGCTAAGAAGGGAAAATTCTCGTGAAATGTGCGTAACGTTTTTTTTTTTTTTTTCTTTTGGCCTCTCGTAAGTGAAGTTAACGGGTGAATTGAAGTAAGTTACGCTGCGTAAAATGAAGAATACAATAAAACCCCGTTAAAACGCGGGTGTCGGGGGACATGTTTGGCACCCGCGCTACAACATAACCGCGGTATAGTGAAATTATACCGCGGAACCACATTATCCAAACAATACTCGCTTTTGTTGCATCATTTTTAACTTAATCAATTACTCCTGACTTTTCTTCTATAGGATGACCTTTTCTTTTCTTCTTTGCGGCCATTTTATTCACTGTAATTGCAGTGCAAGAAGCACACATCTCAATTGCACAATCAGTCTATCGAGCGATAGGTTATAAACCAAAAGGTGTACATCAGGCCTATTACAATAGGGCTTTAAATGTTAGTGTGTGTGGTTGGGGGGATGGGAGCTCTTTGGCTAGAATATTTGTGTGCTTGGGCTGGCTTTATTTACATAGGTAAATGAGGAATCACCTTTAAATGGCAATGATAAAGTGTGGTTTAAACGTCGGGGGACATGATAGTCATCGAGGTATATCCGATTCCGCGGTATAATGAGGCGCGGTATAACGAGGTTTTACTGTAATGCTTCCACACTGAAAAATTTTTGTGTTTAGCTCATTGACTCATTTACACATCAAAAGTTCATTGCGAAGGCTTATTTATCCTGTTTTCATAGAAAAGAGCAATTGTAATGAAATTTTGATACGTAACTGAGGTAACAAAGTTTATGTGCTAAAAATAGTATGATGTGTGTATGTGTTTTAGAGAGACACATATTTTTGTTTGAATACTATATAGAATATAAATAATATTTAACTTTGGTGTACTGAGCATCAAAAATGGTGGAAACAAAACACCAAATTTTTTACAGTGCACTTAGAGTTAAAGCTTTTTAAAACATGTTGTTACAGCGAGTCTCCTTTATATTCTTTAAACGAGTCTAAAAATTTTAAATTGCATAAATCTACAAGTGAAAATAAAATTACATGAAAAACATGGCAGCAAATATTACAAGAGTTGGTATAACAGTAATATTTAATACCACTTGGTGATATAATACATCTATGTAGAAATTAGAAAATAATAATGACAATAATAAAATAAAAATTGCAGCAATGAGTAAATCAAAACTATTATGATACTTATTATTATTATGTAAATTTTTCTTTATTTTTTCGAATAAAATGAAAAGTTGGACAGAATTAATTGTATGTACTAGTGTATGCGAAATGGCATTTTCAATATAAGCTACGCATACGAAATGTTACGCTGATTAACAAGGTACTACTTGCAAGATATAGCATCTAAACACATAATGAGAAAAAAAAAGCATTGCTTTGCAATGAAATAATTAAACTGCACAATATCAACTAATTTTTTTATCCAAGGAGTTTTTCTATTTATTCCTAATAGTAAAACACTTTATACACATACTTTTCAAAATTATGTGAAAACTATATCATAGAATTTTGAAAAATAGAGACATTACAAATAATTATTCTAAAATCCACGTTACCTTTATTATATCATTACTTTCTTCAAGTCGATTTAAAATGCTTATAAAAGTTTGAATTACAAAAAAAAAGAAAAGAAAAAAAATTGAGTCTTGATATATCATGAAAACCAAACTTGTTGATTTACTTAAACAAAGGAAAAGTATTTAAAAAAATTATTCAGTGCTGGCTTGTCCCATATCTTACCTGTGCCATTGGGCTGCGGATCGGAAATCATTTGACTGCAGCAGTCCAACGCTGCTCGACAGCAGACAATCCATTTACGAGCGAACAAATCAGACTGAAACGTTGCGTAAGCAGGATGGCTAGAATTCTCAGGGTCTGCGTCATACGTTTTGTTGCTCCACGGATCTACGAGATAACCTGTGGATGCATCGTAACTGTGTAAGAAAAAGAAAATTGATTTTTATAAAACTCTTAGAGAAGAATTTTACTATTATTCATGTTAAAATGGTGAAAGTGCTGTTTAGTTCACTGCCTGGAGGACTTTGTCGCCAATACTGAGTGATGAAGTCGCCAATTGTTACATTATCAAAGAACTCTTGAACTGAATAATATTTAATTACTAGCTGACATGCCCGGTTTTGCGCCGGATAATATTGCATAACTGGTAGGCTAAGTGACGCATGTACAAAATTCTCTTGTAAACATATAAGGAACAATTTTCTTAAAACCTCCAAATAGAAAATGGGCAACAGTCCTTAAAAATCAAAATTTCACAGTAAAGCTCCTTAAAAATCACGATTGCATTAAAAAGAAGCCTCAAAAAAATTCATTTTAGACCATAAAAATCCACATTAAAATATCAGCAACAGTTCATAAAAAAATGGCCATTAGAGTAAGAACAACAGAAACTAAAATACACATATGCATCAGGATAATTGTTCCAAAATGATATCAAGAATCCGTAAAAATCTCAATTACAATATAGACAACACCACATCTTAAAATTTCCATCAGAATTAGAGCAGTATTCTCTTTAAAAATGCCCATCGAATGAAGAACAATGGCCCCTGAATCTTTCTGCTACAATAAAGAAAACATCCCCTAAATCCTCCCCCCCCCCATTTAAGTAAAGACAACTATTCCTAAGCATCCCTAATATAATAAGGACATGAGTCCCAAAAAATATCCATTAGAATAAAGACGTCAGTGACTAAAAATGCTCTTTAGACTACAGACCTTAAAGAACTGCTGTTCCTAAAAATTATCAACAGTCCATCTGAAAATCCCCATCAGAATAAAGACACCAGGTCCTTAAAATACCGCTTGCAAAATCGTCAAAACATTTTCTGAAAATACAGTTAAATATCACTTTCATAAAGTTCGGAAAGAAACGAAAGAAAGGAAAGCATTATTTCCAAAGGTATGCACATTTAAATTAAAATGTTAAAAAATGAATCTAATGATACTTGACATTCATGTACTTGTGAAGCAGTATCAAATCTGATGTAAATTTATTGAGAAAAATTGCAAATGCGCAAATAACATAAATAATGAATAAATGAGAACAATAAAATAAGCAAATGGCATGTTAAACGTTCACGATGCAAAATAAGAACTATTACATAATAGGCGTGGTTTGGAAAAGTTACGAAGCGCAAAATAACATATTGAGAGCAATTAACTGGATGGGGGGCTAAAAAAAATACACCACTTAGCTTTTAAATTTCAGAAAAAAGAGTATATCAAAACCTCCAATAGTAAAAAAATGAAAAGAAAAATCAACCTCAAGATAAAGTCGAATCGTCTGCAGCTAATAATCCACAAAATATGCATAAAAATGGAATGAATTTTTATAAGTTGTTTCGTTGATAAAACAGACACTCTACCATAAGAAATAATATGCATCATGAAATTGTTAAACTTGTACCATAATATTAAATCGCCAAAAAAGAAAGAAGAATCAACCTCAAGAAGTAATTAAAAATCGTCTGCAGTATGCTAAAAGATCAAATTAAATTTTAGAATTTTTTTCTCTCATAAAACTGCATGAATAAAGATAAAGTAGCATTTTTCCAATCTTACGTTAACAGAAATCATCTAGTTGGCGAGAAAAGTACTATTTATTTTGTAAACACGGAAATTGAGCAGATAAATTCAGAGGTAAGTCTCGTTTTAAGATTCGAAAACTACTTTGAATGAATATTGCGCATGATCTATTTAATCTACGAACTGCAAATAAAATCATCTTGCGCAGTTTTTTACGGGCATTCATATGCTGCAAAAATCTAAAAGCGCGCCACATTCCTTTGATGAGATAATCCCAAAATTGACAGTTTTGCTTAAAATTGTAATAAAAAAAGAACAAATTCGAAGTTTAGGAAAAATGCTTCGAGGTGCTCGAGGACATGACCCAAGGTACCTGTAACCAAAATTTCGTACTTCTAGACCGTCCATCTCTCCAGGAGGCGAGCGATACACACATACACACACACAAACTTTCGGTTTTATTTATATAGATAAATGATTGCGTAAAAAAAAATCGCCAAACACTGCAGTGAGCTAAATAGCACTTCGATAAACTAATAATAAAACTAATGATACAGAAAATCACATCATGTCTTTATGTATGACACAAATAATTTAATACGAAATTCAACTATGATTAAATAGCAAAATAAATCTATAAATGCTTGCCGTACAAAATGAGATTTTGTTGCCTTCTAATTTTGGTAAATAAAACGTTAAATTGTTTGTCATTAAAAGTCTCTTTTTGATCTTATTGAAAATTTGGAAGCATCAATTTAATGAAACTTATTATGCATATTAAACGAAATATGCTTATGATAATCTCTTGTACTTCTTTTCATTTCTCTGTTGCACATATTTCGCTCTCTCAAGCCATAAAACAAACAAACGTGCAGGGAATGAGATAAATGGGAGGGATATATTTTGCAACAAGAGATAGTGTCTGTGCTACGTTGGAGTAAAAGTAAACATAAAAAAGTGGAATTAATAAAAAAGTGCGTGTCCAAAACTAGATTTAGCGAACAATGTTGTTTAAAAACCCCTTTGCTAACTTGTGCACATTTGGTGTTAATAAAACCCATTTTACCATCAGAAGCAAGGTAAAGACTCATTGCGACGTGCAAATAATTTTCGACAATTGCTTCAATCAATGACTTATCGTCTAAGAACCACAAATATAATAAGACTAAAATCTTGAAAAACATTTTTTTCCAATAGAAAAACAACAAATGCTGCAGTATGCAATTGAAAATGAAAACTGAAATAACTGACAACTATATAAAAGTTATGTGATTTCTAGTATTCTGTATTCTGTATTATAGCATATAAGCCTTACAAGTAGGTTTATAGATCAAAGGTAAAATTACTTATCTATGACAGCATATGAAAGCATTTTTTTTTTTTTGCATTCTGACGCAGCGCCGTTCCTCGCCATATTTGTTTTCTTTTTTTATGACGAAACCTTGTTGGTTTAGAATAATATATCATTGCCACTTCATTACTGTAAAACGTCTTACACCAAAATATTTCTGTAAAAGTGCAGGGGAGAGACTGAGTTTCCTTAAGTTTACGAAGAGCTTAAATCAAATAATCAAGTTTCTTCATAACGGCCTCCCAATAAAATTGTTGTTTTTCCGCTCTCTGTAAAGCAACAGAGAAAGAATTCTTTAGTTACGTAACACTGAACGCTTAACACCTGTGACTACCAATCTGAAAGTTTTAAACAAATGCATAAATTTACGCTTGAGATCTGTGATTACCAGAATACAAATTGTCAAATATGCATTATATATTGTTAGCGTATAATTATAGCTTTAGCCCTCAGCTGCCAGCCTTCTTAACTGCCGAGGCATCATTGACTAGAGCAGCCCAAGACACGGGAATCAGAGCAGCATGGGTTCAACTGAACTCACCGTCGACTTTATGTATCTGAAATAGTACTTTAGCGTATTCCCAGAAGGCACCAATACCGGCACATTATCTGTTGCAATAAATTTAAAGAATTTTATGTTTTTTATTCTCTGTAATTTCCTTTTAAAAAGTTCAAAGCTTCTTGTTTTTAAGTCTCTAATTTTACGTCACACTCCCAATAAATGATTTACAGGAGATTCTTGTGTATTTTAGGGCAAAAATTTTTTTACAGTGTACCACATGCCTGCAAGAAAAGCTTTCAGTGTCTGAAAGCTTTTTAAGACAATGAAAAACTCAAAGCCCAAAAACTTATATTGTTTGTCTAATACTTCAACATCGATCGAGGGTATCTGCTGCCAAACCACGATTAACAAATTCAACTAGATTTTGTATACCCAATGCGTTATTCAGATTAAAAAATAATGGTGATTTACTTCGGAATGTTTGTAAATGACCCTGAATAGTAAAAAAGAGTCAAATCTAATACCACATTTTACTTCCATACACACACACACACACTATATATATATATATATATATATATATATATATATCACGAAAAACATAAATTTTACTGTAAAAGGCATTACAACAAAAGGTGAAAACTTTTTACGGACAAAATATGACCTTATGATCACTACAAAAATTTGGAAACGTACAACTGATCACTGATCTCCTCTCGGAAATCGATACAAATATTGACAGGGGAAGATTATAATTTCAGTTACTTGACAGATACACGTTTGAAATTGCATTGTTTATTTTGCAGGCGGGAGATTGTTATCGCAGTCCAAAACACAGAAACTGTGGAAAATGTAATCTCAGTTGCTTCCTACAGCTATTGGGTATGTATCAGAACGGCAAATTTTACCATTTGTTATTCGAGCAATCCTCCTACGTCTACGAAAACAAATAATGGATTGTGTATAAATATGCAGCTCATTTTTTTTTATGATAAAATGAAAAAATCCACATATTGTAAAAACATTTGACATGTTTATTGAACAAAATTATAAAGTTTTGACCTAGCATGAAACTTCATCAAATGAGCTTACACCCATTAATTAGATCTTCAATAAGCAAGATGGGAAGAGTAATCACTATGCAAATAAAATCCATTAATATTAATAAGATGTCACTGTAATGTATTTACACATTACTTTAAAAGTATCTTGCACTTGAATGACTTTTCGACAGCAGCAAAGTTTTTAATGCACATAAATGACTACAGTAGAAATTTTCCTTTGTAGAGTATGGTCATGTGGATTTCTTGCAAATTTTCAATATTGTATTCTTCAGCATTATAAAAAGTCCTTAAAAAGGCTGTATTACACCTTTTTTAACACAGGAAACGACGCTTTAACCAGGAACGAGCAAATTTTTTTATCATAGCACTAAGTAAGAAGTAAGTAAAGAAAGGTCCATTTATTTTTTTTGTTTTGTACATTAATTAAAGTTTACAAATAAGAATCCCGCAACACTTGGTGAAGCATTTGCTTTTTCCGTGAAGACTTTTTCTATGAGCACATGTTCTGGTGAAATTTTCGGTGTATCTTGACACAATTTAAAGCTGCATATTTTACTCTTTCATAATTTTTTTACTAAAAATTATTTTTTTTTCCTGAAAGATATTTCCTTTAAGAAAACAAATGCAGTAATATTATTTCATCATTTGTATTGCAAATATCTGAAAAGGGTTAACTGTTAAGTCACTGAACTTTTTGTAATGTAAGTAAGGCACAAAAAGTTTTTTTTATTTTAAAATTTTAGTCATTAGTAACTTTTAGATATTTATCAAATCATTCTTAGTGTTTCTCCTACTCATTCATATTGCTAAAAAGTTCTGATAGGCCAATTTAATTTTTAAAATATATTATTTAAAAAGAGAGGATGTTCATTTTTTATTGTAAGTCACGGCATATACATGATAATATTAGCTTTTTACTGGTATTTAATGTATCCTATTGTTATTTTGGATAACAATGGGATGTTCATATTTGTACCCACACATATATATGATTAGTTACTAATATTAAATTTTATTTATTATATTATTTTATAATTATTAAATTATAGCGTGAGACAACTTTTTATCCAAGACGTTTCTAATACATATAATATGTATATAAAATGTATTTTATTTAAAGGATGACATTAAAAGGGCAGCTCCACTCTAAAATTGATAATCTCTCAGCCATAGTTTGGAAAAGTAAATTGTTTACAGAACATCCAAAGCATGTTCTCTCAAGCAACGAAAATAATCCTGGTAATCAATAATAATAAAATTACACGTTAATTTAAAGCACAAATGAGCAAAAAAATGCAGACATATGTTTCGGGATTGCTTGGAATCCCTTTTTCAATGCGACAGGGAGCTTCTAGTTGGATGTTTTGCATCTAGAAGCTCCATGTCGCATTGAAAAAGGGATTCCAAGAAATCCCGAAACATATGTCTGCATTTTTTTGCTCATTTGTGCTTTAAATTAACGTGTAATTTTATTATTATTGTTAAATTATTTTTAATCCTGGTAATGTTATACTTATGTCTGTATCAAGATATTGTTGTCAATGCTGTAAATGAATTCTATTAATATCATAAAGGAAGTGTTTTTTTTTTTTTGTTGTTTTGTTTTTAATGAAGAAATGATCAGCAAGCCACTTTCTTCAATTTGCTGGTTAAATGAATGTTAATCTTGATGTTCAGAAAGTATAATCCTTGCCATATATTGATGAAGCCGGTGTAACATGGCAATATTGAAAGAAAGATGAAATTAATAAATTACTTAAAGTAGAAAACAGTCATTCTTTGTCAGATTAATTCTTGTACGTGACAGAAATGGAAAAGGAAGATAAAATAGTTTTTCCTATATCTAAATTAAGAAATCAAATTTTCCTATTCCTGTTAATTAAAGAGCATATTTTCAAATACACCATCAATATTTCAGTATGAAATAGATATAATGTATTTTAAAATACTAGGTTTACAATTTTTTGGCTTTAATCAACTTTTTATTTATTAATTTTTATAATTAATTATAAATATTGTTTGAGTTAACTAAAGTGCATAACTAAACGTGCTTTTTATTAAATTTAGTTATAAGTCAACGAAATCTACAAAATAAAATATTTTAAAATCAATTATATATTAGCTTTAAAGGTTGAAGAGGGAAAAGTGACGTGAGTCACAAAAGCACATAATGTGACTCACATTCAAAACATTGATTAACATAATTAACTACAATGAAATCGATGTTATTTTTGTGTATACGAGTATCATACCTCGGAAATGTTTCTTATTGCATGAAATACTTTTTTATTACTTTGTTTTGCTGAAAGAGTAGAAATTCTAGGTTTTCTGTAGCCCTCCAAACATAACTTCCTTTTTTTTGTAATGTGAGTCACAATGGCCTAAATGCCGTCTATTTGTATTAAATTATTGATATCTCTAGTTTCTTAAAGCACAAAAAATAGCTATGAGCAATTTTATTTAAATGATGTGTGGTATTTCTTTGGTATATATAGAATTTACTTTTGCCAAAATATGGTCAAATATTAATCTGAGTCACATGGAATTGTCCTGATGTTATATTGGAATGCTAGCGGTTAGAAGTTCATGTCGGTTCAGAAGAGCTTCTCAAACATCTTTAGTTGCCATGGTCGAACAAGCGCAATGAACTCGAAACTTGATTGGTAGCAAGCATGGCTTTTTAGAGGCACACGGATTCCTACTATTGTTCGCTTAATATGTAGAAAATATTATTTACTCCTCTTAAAAACGTAATTTATGTCAAAACGCAATAACCAGGTATTAAGGTTTTATCACCATTTTGCAACAATACACATTGCCGGCATAATAATTTTACTACAGGATTAAAAAAACACATGAATCACAAATGAAGCACATTAATCATTAAAGAAAACTTTTGGTTATTAATGAAACGAAGTTAATTACAACATTTATTTGTGTATGCAAAACTATTTTTTCTCAAATAATTATAGTAGTATGCATTCTTAATGAACTGCAACATAGTTTTCCGGAATCTTCGAGTCAGAATCAACTATTGCGTTTTTGAAGCATTAGTGAAAAAAATATTTGAAATAATCACTAAATTATGTTTTCTTTTTAAAGTTTAAAAAAATAATTAAATAATAATTGTACCAATCAACTTGCATTAAACCCAACAAACCGACAAGTTAATAAAACGAGTAAAAATTATCGAATAAAAAGTTTAAATGATCTAATAAATTATAATGTAAAAAGTGCCCTGGTTATAAATTCTGAAAATATTCCTTTAAAAAAGCAATTAGATTACCTTCGAAATAGGCTATGCATTCTTTTGATTAAAAAAAAAAACAAACATGATTTTGAAGTGGATTTTTTTTGGGGGGGGGGGGGAGAGGTGGAGAATTAACAATGAATACCAACTCACACGAGTCTGCTACTATCGTCTCGAAAGGCGAAGGGAGGAAGGTAGTAGTAGCATCTAGCACAGGTGTCTCGGCGATAGTCTTCAAAATTGAGGTACAAACCCCTTTCTGTACGACATGTCATCAGATAGAACAAATCCGTTTCATTCTCAGGAAACAGCAATTCCGAAGAAAAACACAGTCGTATCTGTAATGTAAATTTAAACATAAACAGATCGTATGAAATTTATAATGTGCAATAAAACACATTAAAAATACCAATACGAAAGATAAACAAATCACCAGTATTTTAATAAATTTTAGTAAAACTTTAAAAAATCATGGAGCCTCATTAATCGTACCACAACTAAACATTAAAGATTTCGATAGTCAAAATCAAATTACCTATCACTGAAATGGTTGGTACGTTTTCTATCATAAAATACTATCGAAAACGTCATACATTCTCCCACACAAACGAATATAATCAATGTAGAACACCAGCAAGATATTTAATTACTTCAAATTTTTAGCAGTAGTTATAATGTTAAAATTTTCACAAGTTATTTTTTATTAAATCTATTGTTCATTAAAACTTAAGTACTATACATTACTAAGTATAAATATAAAATAGTTATGTTTTCAAAGTAATTGTCTTTTATATTATGTGGAGAAAAAACAAGTACGGGATATTTCATACATTGAAGCTGAATATTTATTAACATTAAATAATTATTTATTATAGTCTGAAATATACTGGCGTAATCAATGATTTTGTTTGATAACATGTAAAAATGTATTAGATGTATTTTATGTAACAAATTGTTTGTCTCTCTTGTAGATATTGTTGCGCGTGCAGCGTGAAAATACTGAATGTAAAATTGTACAAACACGTATAATTGTGAAATTTTTAATTAAATTACATCGTCATAAAATGCAAAGACAATTAGAGGAAAAATTGCATTTTAATATGTATATATCTTTTTAAATTTAGAAATATGATCCCCAAGGTAAAGACTAAACTTTATCAGAGTGATCAATTATAATAGGGACAATGATAAATTAAAGTTTTATTAGAAGCTCAAAGCATTTCTTGCATAAATATCCCGTTTTTTAAAACACATTTGACTTTTTTACAGTTAAAACGTGTCTTATATAAGCTTGCTAAATAACTGGAAAACTATTTCAATCAAAAATGTTTTACACTTTAGACTAATAAAGAAAAACTTCTATACCCGTAGCTCCTGTTATTGTACTCTAAATCACCACCTTTGTCAAGTTATATCCTTCTCGTGTTTGGAACATATTAACTCTTTATTGGAGCATAAATCTCAGTACCAGACATTCTATTGCCTTGTTTATTGTACGCTCTTTGTAAGAGCGACATTAACTCTGAAAGCGATAAAGCTATTTCAGTAGCTCAAATAAAAATCTTATTTTGTATTGAACAAAAAAAAAGCACTTTACAAGGAGCTATGATACTTATAATAATGATGTTTAAAAAGTGGTCATTTACGCGTAAGATGCTTAAAATTCTAAAATTGTTTGTAATTTACTTTTGTCGCTGATGTTATGAATATGACAATAAAAACATTTTCAACATTATGATGCATATCATGGTTTATATTTATCAATGATGTGACATTATGTAAGTATTAAGGCGATACAAATTATTACCTCATTAGTGTTTATAAGTTAGCATTTATCTTTCGTATTATAATACTTGTCGTAAGTTTAGAAAAAGTGTCTAATTTTATCATAGGCCTAAGTGAAGGGATTCTTTTGAAACTTGATTATTATTAGGGTTTTTAAAAAAGGGATATACATTTTGTTTTAGTCCGCGTAAAAAATATTACTATAAATCAAATTTTAAAAATTTTGGTTTTATACTGAAAGTTTATTTCCTGCAATCTTGAATATTTTTTAAATATTACTAAATACAAGAATATTTTTCATCCATGCTTTCTAAATACAAGCGTGAGAGCTTAAAAACTAATTACAATTTAGTACTGGTTTAATTTATGAGAGGAAAAAAAAGTAACCTCTCTCCACCCCCCTCCCCAACAAAAAACTCTGAAGACAAATAAAAGCTTTTGCAATTAATACGTTAAAACATCAACATAAATTGCATTTGAGTTCTATACAGTTTTGACGACATTTCGAAAACGCAAGGTGTATTTTTTTTAAAAAATACAACTGTATACAAGAAGAGCTTCGATAAATTGATTCCACTTAAATTGAAGTTTCAGCCACAAAAGGGTTTGTAAAATATAAGTTTTTTAAATAGCATTCATGTCTGGCATATTCCGACTACGACTAACATACTGGAGTCAAAGTATAATCACATCATAGATAAAATTAGGCTGAGGAAATTACAAAGTGTTTTTAAATGCCTTTAATAAATTGCTACTTAGCTAAGTTTTTATTTATCTCTTTTTATTTTGCTACAAATGTTGAACTCTGCAAAAAAATTAAACATGTATTTCTAGCAGGTGCCTTAATTTCTTCAGTAAAAATCGTGACTTCAAATACATTACTAAGCAAAAAATAAAATTTTTAAACTAAATGCACTACAATTTGTTCTATATGAATTATTTAACTCCTTAAACACTCCTTATGTTTATATTGTAAAATACAGCTAAATCATAGTTTGCGTTGACTTCATGTAGGGTGTTGGTAAAAAAATCTAAAGTCAATAAGGATTTTTTCACTAAGAGTGTATCCTTAATAAGTCAAAATGCCCCCGGTACGGCGAATACCCCAAGCTGGAATTGATATGCTTCCGCTTAAAGTACGGACTGTGTATAAAATCGAGTACTGCTGTTTTCCCTTTCTATTTTTAAAATTCTTAGGAAGTGAATCACAGAAAAGAAACATTGTTAAATATATGGTTGCAATTCAAAAGAACTTTTCTGCAAAGCAACAATAAATAAAATTACTCGTTATATTGACTTTGACTAGAAAAAATATATTATTTCTTTTATCTGCAAGAAAAAATTATTTTTATGATTACTCTTCTTGGACTTAATGAACAAATCCGAAGAGCTTTAAAAATAAAAAAAGTCCTTAATCGTTAAATACTGATTAGAAAATCCATCAAAAAGAAAACGAAATAAATAAAAACTCCCAAATCACTTTGCCTTTTTTCTCAGTTGGAACACTTTCTGCAGAAGAAGAAAAATTAATAAGAATAAGCACATTTTTATCGTCTGCAATTACGTTTCCTCTGTAAATAATTTATTAGCTGCACTTCCATTTTACATGACGTCTTATTAGCTAACAAGTTCGAGTTTGATGTAGTTGTCTTCTATATCACAGACTTTTTTCGACGGAACGGTTGATGAATGGACATTAAGGGAAAACCAAAATGGTCATTTGTGCGGAGTAATAGTTAAGATGTGTTATTTTGTTTTGGTAAAAATCATTATAAGTCTTCATTTTGTTTGAAAAAAAAATGTAATTTTCTAACAAAACTAACAAATAAATGAATGCAATTTTCTAATATTTCTATAATTTTAATACTTATTTAAGCTAAATTTTCTATTTTAAGTAAAATTCCAAAGAATTTCACTTCACATAATTCAAATAAATAATATAATTCAAATAAATAAATAACGGTCTTTAACTTTTTATCATTATATTACTTTTATGCGCGATAAAATAATCTCAGAAATTCTGAAAACCCCCTCCAATAGGAATAAATGATTCATGCTATTAATTGCTCGTGAATAATACTATCGCATGATGATCACTCAAAATATAATATCAAGATGATGAATACAGCAAGAAATTGATTAATAACCAAAAAAAAAAAATTTTATCTCAAAACATTATGCCTTTCTTAGAGTGTCCCCTTATAAGCCAAAATGTGTCCGGTACGGTGAATACCCCAAGTTCGGAAACATTTATTAGATGCTTTACATTTGCACAGCTAGAATTATATTAATCAAATGGCTTCTACAAAAAGAAAAATCAAATTATTTTAATTCACTAGAACCTCATAAAAGGGGATTAAACAATTCCTTGCGTGATAGTATTATGAATCTGTACATTACATAATGCCCTAAATTAATGTATCAAATCATTCAAGTTTATTGGGTTTTCTAATCGAACTTGCATTTTCTATTACACTAATCGCCTATGGCAACCAGCTGATTCGTCATTTGTCATTTCTTTCATCTTCTTCGTCAAACAAACATTAAAAATTAAACGATCCGAAATATACCTCACAAATTCAGTTACAAATTTCACTTTGTAATGTAGCACTAAGTTAAATTCTTATTGTTGAAAAATTTTACTGACTTTCCATACAGGACAAAAATATCTGGTGAAAAAATACTCCGTTTACCGTAGAATGACCATGAAATGGAAAGTAAAAAATAAAATAATATTGAAGATAGAATTTAAAAAAAAAATATCGTAGAATCCTGCTTCTAGAAATTATGAATATGCTTCTGCACATCAAAAAATGATTACACCTAAAGTATTTCAGAAAATTGTTTTTAAAAGAAGAAAAAGTTAACTTGGTCCTTCCTGATGTTCAGCTATCAGGATGATTAGCAACGTTGATGTGATTTTAAATAGCCTTAAACTCGACGCACACGGACGATCCGGTTGCGGTCAGGTGCTGCTCGTCTGAGTCGGCCTATTTAACTTAATGTAGTACTGCGCCGGAAATGTCGTGCCTGACCGCAATCGGATCGTCCGTGTGCATATAATAGAGCCGTATAATACCATCAACAGAAATATAATTGCAACAAACTTAGTTAATCGTGATTCGTTTGGCATCGTTCCAATATTGAAATCCGAAAAAATCAACAAGTATTCTGTAGCTTCGTATTCTTATTGAATTTAAATATCGTTAAACTAGATAGTAAAGTTTTATACTTTAAATTCTTAAAATAAAACAAACAAATAAAAACAATATTTAGTTCAAATAAGTAGAGGCGGAAGAATAATGCCTTTTTAGGCTTTTTAAAAATAATATTAGTACCTACCCACTGATTTTCTCTTCTGCTGTTTTCTTAAAATACTATATTAACAAATCTAAGTTGATGGGGATTTAAAAGAGGGCCTTCAAAGCAAGATACAGTATTCAAGCACATACCAAATCTTACTTTTTTCGCTAATTATTAAATTGTGGCCATCAACATCATACGTGTATATATGTTGACACGGGAAAACATATACGTGTCAACTTATAGTGAAAACACTCAATATTTCAATTTTTATTTAAAAGTTTTACTTGCAAAATTGTAAATATTTAATGCACATCTGTAAAAAACCATGCAAAATTTAATAAATTGTTTTTTTTTTTTTTCACTTAATATATCTTTTTTTCAACGTGATGTTTCTATTTAGATTTCTCGAGTATACGCAACGATAAGTCGCACTATTTTGTCTACATATTAAGAAATCAATATAACAGCACGGAATGTTTTCTCCTTATTTGCATTCTTCAATTGGTGGGTATAATAAATACAAGTTATATTGCATTTCTTTCCTGGTAGCAACTTATATCACAGTGTTTTACGATGCTATCAAACGCAACTTTTGTTAGCAACCATGCATGAATTTTGCAACGACATCAAGCAATTGATTGCGCCACTTATTGTTCTAGCAGCTGCCGTTCTTCAACAAGGTTTGTCTAGACAATTTACGACTTCAAGAATCTTAAGAATTGAAATACTAAGTCTTAATTATTGTTTTGTTATTTAATTACCTCTCAAAGTTTTCAAATTTGTAACTGTTAATGTAAATTTAGTGAAAGTTTCATGGGTAAACTGGAAGCGAAGAACTTAACTTTAATATAACTTAAAAAAAATGTTTACAAAAATTATATATATATATATATATAAATTTAAATATAATCTTACAGTTGAAAACTATATTAGTAGTTTTGTTTTTGATATATTATAAACGAGCAGTTGTGAAAACGGTTTTTGCTTTTGCACATCTACCTTTATTATGTGCATTTTGTACATTTCTTTTCATATATGAACTGTTTCTTACGTTGTAATTTTTCTTTCATTACGACTCTTATGTCTCATCGTGAATCCTATTATTCGTATTATAATCCAAGCATTAAAGATATTTTAAATAATTTGAAAAATTTTATTTTATAGTATTTTATTAACCCCTTCAGACATCAGAACTAAGCACAAACAATTTTGACGCAATTTTTTGGTTCTCTGATTTAAAAAATGATTACAAAACAAAATAACTAAAAAACATGTTTTTTTATTTTAATTAATAATTAGTTTAAATAATAATTAATGCCAACTTTCCATGTTTTCCATGTTTAAGACGAAGTAAACTATCTGTTGATTAATTTCAAAAACAATTGGGTGTTTTAGCTTTCAAATTGCACAAACAGTAGGTTATAAACAGTATTTTTAAATGTACTCAATTGGGTACACTTGGAATGAAGAGGTTAACACAAAAGAAAATATCGTTCAATTTTATAAAAAAACGCATTTATAAAGAGTAAAGCAAATAATGCTTGCTTTCAAATTGTTCTTTTAATGTCTTTCTAATGGAGCTGCGTATTGGTCATTACCTTTGCAGAGGTGCATCCCCGGAAACCGGCATCCATTCTTTCAAATAGCACCATTATTGGTGGATGACATTGCCGCATGAGAATTTAGACGTCTAGTTTCTTCACTGTAAATGTTTAATTTAGACGAAAGTATCCAAGTCAAATACATATTCAAGTCATCTCTATCAGGCCACACAAACATAAGCAGATTTTCTTGTTTTAAAATGTTATATTAATATAAATTTATAAAGATTAGGGGTTATGTAGAAGCAACGAAATTTTATTAGTATAAAAACTATTATTTTCGGGAATGAATTAATTGAAATTTTTTTTACAACATAGCTCTTATTACTCTAAAAACATAGTTAACAACCTCTATCTCTTTCGAAAAACTAATAATATTTTTGGTCAATTTTATAAGCCTTAACTGATGTTTCATCTTGCAAAAAAAAAAAATTATTTTTGCTTCTAAACCCAAAAAACCCCATGTAATTGAACTACTACTGGAACGTGTAAAAGCTTAATATACGTTTCAAAGCATTTTAAACAACACGAGAAAATAGTAATAGATATGTGCGATATGAATAGGAAAAATAAATATCCAAGACGGAATTCTGCAACAAAAAGGCCTATTTCGGTCCATATTTTCAACCTTTGAAAGTCCTTGTGAACAAATAAATGTGATGTTATTGACTATGTGTAAAATTCTTGTGAGTATAATTTTTAAGCATTCCTTCTTAACACAGAAATGAAGTTATTTAATAAAAGACAGTAACAAATGCAAAACTATCTGCCATATTAAAACACATTTGCCAACAAAGTAACATAGTGAATTACCTTTCACAACATTGCACGCAACAACCCTAGTTCTAACGTTGAAAAATACGCGAATTTCGTAAATAGAGTTGAACAACGTTGGCACGCAAAGCGTGTGGCTTGAAATTACTAACATAACTTATCGTGACAAGTCACTGTTGAATTCGGTGGAAATCTTTTTTCTTCTTAAATTTAAAGAGAAACATGATAAATATACACATTTATATCTTTTATAAATGTGCTTACAAATAAAATAATAAATGATAGATAATTATAAAATGTTGCATTCGGTATATAAGTGAAATAATAAAGATTATCCATAATGGTAGTGGTCTTCGCTATCTGAGGTTACAATAGTGCAACATGCGAATAGTTCTTAGTCTGTCGTAATGGTTCAATTAACTGATTCATTGGTACACATAAATTTTATATTTTATCAATATTTTTACGAATTATATGATAAATAGTAGAAAACCGAAATATAATATTAGTTATCTCTAAAATTTGAGTGCAGAACAATATTATTAAGGGTTTTTTTTCTCTGGTAAAGGAATGAAACACATTTACATGTGTTCTACTGAAAAAGTTTAATTGTGTGAATAATTTGTTGAACGCTTTCAACATCAATCTCCGCGTTTTGCTCATCTTTAATTTCTTTGAATAATTTTTTCATAAATAATCATACCAGCTATAAACTTGATTTATATCTAAAAATTTAATCAAAAAATCATCTTTTTTTTGGCAACACATATTTAAAATTGTGTCGAAATTTTCAAGGATTTTGAAAATTTAACCATTTTCGGAACTTTTACATAGCACGTTACACAATATTTACAACTCCGTTCTAGCAAAAGTTAACTTTTAGTAGTAGTTTCATCATTTAATCATCCAAAATACCTCCATTTGTTCCGAATCGTGGATATTCAGTTACTTTAAATATTTTCAGAAGCACGCCATTTTCAAAGATGGCCGTTCCGTTGAAAAGAAAAAGTTATCTTTCCGTTATATAGTAATCTCTTTCTTATGTGTCACCTGGTTTACGAGCCGTGCTTAGTTGTACCTCGATTTTCAACTCATCCTAATTTTCAACGATAGGATATTATTTTCTCTACTGAATTTTCTTGACGCAAGATGATTCGCCTAGAGCAAAATAGAGCAGAAATATCATTGTCGTTTAAATTATGAACATAATAAAGTTTTTATTAAACGATGTAAACCCCAGGCCTCCCATTAACGAAATTGCGTTTCATTTGGTTTGATACTAAGTTTTTATATACTAAGTTTCCCTCAATCGTTTATAATGCATAGTCAGCATTTAAAAAAATATTGTTACATTCAGCAGTCTATGACACACCGGATGAGAATTTACAGATCAGCTAGAGGTAGACTACTCTGATGTCTTCAATATGTAATCAAACTCCGGAATAAACTACTGAATTATTATGATATTGTAGAAAATTTTTCATTTAAATATATGCATTAGTTATACACTATTTGTTTTAAAAATATATAAACGAGAAAATTCCTTCTTATGAGTCAATTCTCGTTTTTTACAATACTACATAAAAATTTAGGAAGCTGTGATAGCAATTTTAGTAAAATTCAAAGGTGAGACATATTTAATCATACTTAGACACCTCAACACAGAAATTATAAAAATTTACTAACATTTTGAATTTTATTCCCATATGTTTTACAGACGCGTGTACCGCATTATAAATTCGCTCGCGTATTTTTAGCATTTGAAACACAACATGTTTTCCAAAATGCAGACACGGACTATTCGGAAAATATTTTTCTTCAAAACTTAACTGGAAGTGAGCTCAGGAAATCGGAAATAACTTCTGCTAATACTCCAAGCATAAGTTCACACAACAAAGCGCAATATAGCTTGCTCGGACAGCTGCTTAAAAATACTTCACTCTGAAACTAGAGTCACTTTTACTTCCGCAGTGCTGATGGCAGTCGGTTGTTTTCTAGTTACTTTGTGTCAGCTGTCATTTGATACTGAGATGCTGTCGGATGTTAATTATGTTCCGGTGCAAAATGGCACCAACAACAGTAAAGCGGGGCAAAACATTTCACCTTTGGGGAAATCTGACAAACAAAGGTTTGTATCATCCTCATAAATGTGCATTGTTTTATTTAACATTATGTCTTCCTATTTTACCCTACTTTCCCGTAAAAGTAAAAAAATAATAATAAAGCATGAAAGAAGGCTTAATGTATCGTGAAAATATCGTTAGAAATCAAGAAAAGTCAAAAATAAGTAATTAAATAAAGATTGAAAAATAAAAAATTTGAAAGTAGAGTTTTGAGATGGGGGAAAAGTGTGTCCGTCGGTCTGTCTGTCAGTCTGCCCCCCCCCCCCCCCCAATAACATTTGAGCGAATTCTCCGATTCGAAAAATTCTTTTTGCATTCGAAAGATCTCGGCGAGGACATCTCATTTCCATATTTTACTTTTTGATTTGAACAAATTTTTGTTTAATTTTGAACAGTTCAAAAAAATTTAACATTAGCGCCTATGGGCGAAAGTAAATGGAGCAAATTATGTAAACTCTGGGTACAAGATCCAAGTTCCAATGAACAAGTTCACTGGAAGAAGTTCTTGGCGTGAAATATTGATTTGAACAATTTTTGTTCATTTTTGAACAAGTAGCAAAATACAAAAGACTAATATTTAAATTACCCTACCAAGATAGGTACAGATTACTTAAACGTTTACTGTTAAATGCAGTGCTCCCCATAATGCAGCATGGGTACGGAGCTTGGGGGGTAAGACCTAGGGAAGTACAAGCAATCAGAACAAAAGTCGACAATCTAACTAGGAACTAGCTGATAGCGATAACGGGATGCGTTCATACTACCGCAACTGAAGCTCTAAATATACTTTCTCATACTACCCCAAACAGTATATTAATAATGACAAAACTGGAAATGCTAGAATTAAAACTGAAAATAATACCAAGATTAAAGTTAAGATATGATGATGTAACATGGCAAACAATTGAAAGAGAAACTTTTGCCCGCCCCATCCAGCAGACATACCCTATATAGTGTATGACACCGATCCCCCAGAAACTCTTATAGAATACAAGATTTTTACCGATGGGTCTCGCATTGAAATCCAAACAGGGAGTGCCTTTGTGGTCTATTATTACGATACCCTAACACATACCCACAAAGAAAGATTACATGACAATAATACAGTTTACCAAGCAGAAATGACCGTATTAGAAAGGGCACTCTCCCATTGTAAGCAATTTAGGAGGGGATCGGAAATCCATATTTACTCAGACTGCAGAGCATCCTTAACCAGACTAGCATACCCTAGATACCAGCACACAGAAACAGAGAACAGGATCTTTGCTAACATTACAACACTAAGAACACAAAATATCACAGTTAAATTCCATTGGATTAAAGCACACGCTGGATGGGAAGGAAACGAAGAAGCAGATAAAGCAGCAAAAGAAGCTACAAAACTTAAAGAAATAAATCCCTTAAAATTAACAACAGGAAGAGTCAAAACTTTATTGAAAATACGCGATAAAACGGAATGGGAAAATCAATGGCGAGAAGCACATAATGGACGGGAACTGTATGATAGAGCACCCAACATCCTCAATATTAAAAACCCTGATCCAATAACTAACAGATACATGACGGGACATGCTAAAATACCTACATACCTTGAACGATTTAACATAATAAATAACAACATGTGCTCATGCTGTGATGAATTACGGACCACACAGCATTACCTTTTTCATTGTACTATAACTAATATATGTAGACAAAAATACACAAATAACACAACCCCTGCAATAACAGAAACAAGACCCAATGGTAAAGTATACCTTTTCAATAAAGAATTTATAACATATTGCAATACCATTAAAAGAACATTACTTGGGTCCTCTCTTTTCCAGGTCGACATCAGAACAACATGATTATAATGAAGAAATTCCAAGAATCAAGACCAAAGATCCAAAGATCAAAGACCAACGACTAATGAACCAAGAAGAAGACTTCCTGTATCAATGACAAAAGGAGCCGGGACTGTATTGTACTGGGGCATAGACCCCATGTAAATCCCGGCAACCAGCAGACCTAATAGCTGCAAACGTGCATGTAAATATTTCTCTCATATTTGTAACCAGGATTCTCACCTCCTTAAAGGTTGAGTCTTTTCTATATTTAAAAGAAAAAAAATGAAAACTAAGAACACAGTCGGGTCCGCTGGTTGGCTTTCTAAAATGGTTGGACATTTTTCAGTCTCCCTATCTTGCTAGTTCCCTGGATGTCCTATGGGTAGAGCAGGGCATGGGAGACTCATTGGGTACCACCTACGGGGAAATTTCAATCCTATATAAATTCTGATCTAACGGACCGATTTGCTTGGAACAAACTTTATCGGAAAGCTCTTATGGCGTAAAAGATAAACGTACAGATAGAAAGTTCATCCAGAACTAACGAACCTATTTTCCTATGAAATTTTTTGAGTTTGATTTTCAAGAATATTTTTGAATTAATGAATGATTAAATGAATAAGCAAAAGAATGAATGAATATATGAGTGAATAAATACATGAATGACTGAATAAATGAAGGATTGAATGAATATGTATTAACTGTTGAAAAAGGTATATTTGAAGCAATTAAGAACTAAAGCTAAACGAGAAAGACAGAGAGAGAGATAGCTAGATTATAAATTTGAAGCTGGTGTATACGGGAAAGTAGGCTCGTATAGTTCTAGACGGAACTTCTTGTTTTAACCTTTAGTTAGAGATTGAACTTGCTATCTCAATAACAGAAACACTTTAATTATCTATTCCACTTAGGTGAGTTAATGTAAGCCTGAAACTGACTACATTGTTCTCATATGACAAATAGTAAGTACAGTGTAACCTCGTTTATCCGGCCTTCTTTGATCCGGATCTCCGCATAATACGGACCAAATTTGCAGGCTATTTCTAATGTTGATGAAAGAGGATGATTAGACTATGATATTTTAATTAAAATATAGTGTTGATTTTGTTAAATCATATTTTTAGGGCTCTTCTTATAGGAACACTAAAATTTACTGTAGCAGAATTAATTAAACTACAAGATGAAAATGCAAATGACTAAAAATAAGTATGTGCAATAGGGTGGGTCGAAACGCTATACCGCGGAAAACTTGCCTGTGGGGTAGGTAAGTAACATGTAAATAAAAAAAACGGATTTTTTATTGAACCCCTAGCTAGCGCATTGTACTTAAAATTTCGATTTTTTTCGAAAATCAAGTCATTTTACAAGTTTTTTCGCAGGAGTCAACAATTATTATTTTTAACTGCTATAGTGAAAATCATTTATTAAAAGGGTTGAAAAGCATACACAAAAATTAAAATCGTCAAAATCTTCCAATTTGTGGTAGCGCAAAAGACTCAAAAATCGGTAAATAATCGCATTTTTGGTACATACTAACACTTTATGTGAAAGGCATAGTCCAGCATCCTGAGCTATGTGTTAATAGCCCATTTCTTTTTTTTATATATACTTAAATGATTTTCACTATAGCAGTTAAAAATAATAATTGCTGACTTCTGCGAAAAAACTTATAAAATGACTTGATTCCCGAAAAAAATCGATATTTCAAGTTCAATGAGCTAACTAGGGGTTCAATAAAAATCTGTTTTTAATTTGCATGTTGCTTACCTACCCCAGAGGCAAGTTTTCCGCGGTATATTGTTTCGAAAAAAAAAACATTACTTTGTTTCGACCCACCCTAATGTGCAACCATTAACTGTTGTTTGAATAAGCATTTATTGCTTTTATGTGTCATAGTGCGATTATTACTATTTTAAAATGAATTTCTTATAGAAATACAGAACAATAAAATATAATTGCGGTAGTTGCGTGTAGTGGAACAGCAGCGGATTACCCGGATTGCATTTGGTTCTCCATAGTCTAAATACCAGAATGTACCGTAGTTAGATAATGTAGTTCTACCAGAAGCCACGGTAGCCTAGTGCTTAGGATGTCGGATCCAACCGGACGGTTGGGTGTTCAATACCCGACCCGCTGAAGACACACCATGTGCACTCGAGGATACGTACATGCAAAATCCGTGGACCCCGAAATCCCGAGGTAGTTTCGAGGGTACCGAAGGGTGCAAAATGTCCCTTCTCTTCACTCTTAGGTTAAAAAGGAAGGTGGCGTATTTGTGGGGGCGCTATATGGTTTCATCCGAATACATAATCTGTGCTTAAGCCGAGTCATATTTCCACCCTTGTGCTGATCATTAAAAGTGGATGGCCCCTACTTATCCTGGTCGCTCGGTGAGGGGAGATTGGATAACCAAATGGCATTTGCATTAACAACCATTTTTATATATATAGATATAATTGCAAAATCATAAAATAATGCTTATACACTACTAAAATTTCACTTTATATCTGAACTAAATCTGAAAATAATTGCCCTCTTATGCGCATAAGTTATAACTCAAGAAAATCTAATTGCATTTTATGCTTATTTTTTTCCTGTGCTTTCTGTAAACCACTTAAACTACCACACCCACAAAAAATATGGATGAGGTGAAAAAAAGGTGATTCGCAATGCTAAAAAGCTAGTCGAAAATAAATAGTTAGGTAGAATTTACTGTTTGTAATAATTTCCTTCCTAGCGTCCTAACTCAATTTTAATGGGTCCCATAATGAGAAAATGAAGACAGTTTTTTGTTGTCAAAATTTCAACATCTTTTTTCGAGAGTAGAGCTGTTCCTTATCTCTGTTTTTTTTCTCACTTCTTAATGCTTAAGGCACTTTTCTCTGTCATTTCTTTTTTTAAATGTCTTAATACATGTATTAAAAAAAAATCCGTCAGAAACTATGGGAACCTAAATAAAATAAATGAACTTTGTGCACTAGCAAAACTGAAAAACAATTATTCACGTAAAGAAAGCACAAATCAGCAATAAGATGCAGACATATGTTTCGGGATTGTTTGGAAACCCTTTTTTTTCCTTTTTTTTCGGGATTGCTTGGAATCCCTTTTTCAATGCAGTGAACTACTGCATTGAAAAAGGGATTCCAAGCAATCCCGAAACATATGTCTGCATCTGAATGCTCATTTGTGCTTTCTTTACGTGCATAATTGTTTTCCAGTTTTATAGGAACCTACTTTCCCGTATACACTGACATCAAGTTTATAATATAGCTATCTATCTCTTTCTCATTTAGTCTTTAGTTCTAAATAATTTAAAATATTTCTTTTTCAACTGTTAATATGTATTCACTCATTCATTTATTCTTTCCTGTATTCACTCATTCATTCATTAATTTCTTCGTTCATTCATTTACTCCCTCATTCATTCATTCTTTCACTTATTTGCTTATTCATTCACTTATTCAGAAGTATCCTTAAAAATCCAGATCAAAAAATTTCTTGGAAAATGTGACACGTTTAATTCTAGAAAACATCGGACATGAACATGTTCTACGTCATTAGATCCTTCCGACAAAGATTATTCCAAGGAAATCAGTCTGTTAGATCAGGATTTATACAAGATTGAAATTTCTTCGTAAGCAATAATGTTGCATTAGTTTGGAACTGTTCAAAACTGAGCAAAAATTGTTCAAATCAAAAAATATTTACGCCGAGAGCTACTTCGAATATGTTTGTTCAAAAGGAACTTGAATCATATGTCCGGGGTTTATTTAATTTGCTTCCTATTTCCGCATAGTCGCTAATGTTAACATTTTTAGAATTGTTCAAACTTAAACACAGAATTGTTCAAATAAAAGAGAAATAAAATATGTTAATGAAATGTCCTCGCGGAGACCTGTTGAATGCAAAAAAACCTTTCGAATCGAGCAATTTCCTTAAATTTAATTGGGAGAGGGGGCAGACAGACAGACAGACCGACGGATACAGTTTTACCATCTCAAAGCCGTACTTTCAATTTTTTTATTCTTCAATCTTTGTTAAATTACTTCACTTCTTTTTAACTTTTTTTAATGATATTTTACGACACATTAAGTCTCTTTCATGCTTTTTTTATTAAACTTTTACAGGAAAATAGGCTAAAAATGATATATTAAAATGTTTTGTACCAATATTCATTTAAAAGTTAGTTGTTAAACTCATTATTCTTGAAAAAATACATTTTGCTTTTATCGTTCTATTCCTCAATCAGTTGAAAAAAACTTAAGCACATAATACATTTTGAAAATGTATAAATATACAAATATATATGAATATATCTAAACAATTATAACTATACAAAAATGACAGAATGACTGCATTTGTTTATCATAAATTAGAAACAATAAAATCGTTATTTATTAAATTAACGTAAGCAAATTTTTGAAGTACGAAACATCTCCTTCCAATAGGTAACTAAAATTCCTTTCTTCGCCATTCATATGAAAGATTTTATGAAAAACTGGAGACATAAATTTAATTAGGCATTTCTTCCAGGAAGGCCATTTTGTAATTGAAAAGACGTTTAAAATACTTTCTTGGTGATTAGGAATTATTTATTGTACATTTTAATCACTTTAAAGGGCCGTTCATAAATGATGTCAAACTTTTTTTCAATATATTTGACCCCCTTCCCCCTTTGTCACGAAGTGTCACCCTTCAACATACCCTCCCCCCCCCCCTTTGTCACATGTCACGCTATATTACAATAGCATAAAATAGGTTTAATTTGCTGATTTTAAATGTATTTTAGAAATAAAAATGTACAATGTCACACTTCATGTTACCCTCTAATCTCCCCTTGTCACAAACTGTTACACTTCCTTGAAGCGTGACATCATTTATGAATGACCCCTAACTAGTCAGTTTTAAAGAATAAAATGCTCGTTATAACATTTTTAACTTAAATATCATTACACGAAGGCATAAACGAAAAAGCCTACTTTAACTGTTATTTTATTCAACAGTTACACACGTTGAATCATGCTAAACGCTGGAGATCCGTAAGCAAAAACAGTTACGACTATATTAATCAAAAAGATTGACTTCGAGGATAAGGTGTACCAAGTAATCACTAATGGAGGAGCTGTGGATGCTTATAACTAGTAATTATTCCAATTAAATTTATAAAGAAGGTATGTCCTAAAATGCATTATTAATAGGAATCTAAAATGGGGGAAGTGATTAAAATAACTTATGATTGGAAATACTCTTCATCATGTGCATTTTTTATCACTTTTTATGTTTAAGATGAAATCATTATGAACTAGAAATATCTTTGTTAACATGAAAGAAAAAATTTCTTGTTCAAAAGTATTCCTAATAAAATATTTTTTGGGAAAAAATAGAACCGATTTCAAATTAAAAATTGCGCTAAAAAGCAAAAACTACATTAATTCTTTAAACAACATTGATACTACTATTAAACATAATTTTTGAAGTCGGCTCAAATTTTGACCGTCCAAGCTTCTTATATTATACGTTACTTACTTTTTCTAGGGACTGTTGGAAACTCTAGGCCATTTATATCTCTAGTTGATTCATGATTACAAAAGTTTTAAATTAACATAATTTTGCGCCGACTTCAGAAATTATGTTTATTACTAGTATTAATGTTGTTTAAGGGGATATTCTAGTTTAGAGGGACAAATTTTAGGTGCTCTTTAAAACGCTGTAAATAAAAAACGGTAAAGATGGGGGATATCATTGGGTTTTTATTGGTTGTTTATTTATGTTTAAAGAGCACAAAAAAAAATTTAGTAAAAAAAAAAGTCAAATTTCAAAAAAGTACAGGCCCACAAAGTGGAGACTCAAAAAAACAAAAACAAAAAAAATGCTGTCTCCTGGTTGACACGATTAAACCCTCCTTGATGATCTGAAAATAAAAATACTGGTTATTTCGTAAAGAGTAGGGATGTAGTTTTCGTTTGACGAGAGCGATTTGCAAAAAAAAAAAAAAAGCGCAAAATGGCGGCTCATGTAAAAAAAAAGTAATTTTCTTCCCTCAATTTTTCACTTTTGGCAATTTTTAAAAAATACTATAAAATACTTCAAAAAAGCTTTCGTCAAACGATAGCGACATATATTAAGAAGCTCTTTACCAAATTTGAAATAAATCAATCCACTGAAACTTGAGATATTATGTCAACCGTTCCGAAAAACATAGTTTCCAGAAAAACCCGTTTAAAGTTTTGAGTCTCGTTTCGGGCAGTCTAAGTAATTTTATATGATGTTTTATATAAAATTATTCTTGCGCTGTATAATGTCCCTTCCTCCTTTTCCAAACCAACATTATTTGACATTCTTTCAGCCATACGAGCAGACCTACCCTCTTTAGAAGTGTCAGGAGCCCGTCGATCGGAGCGGTTGATTCTTTGCTCATCGCTTTTATAAGCAAATGCATGCTTTTCAGAACCAATCTTGATATACATAATTTCCAAGATTTTTAAAAGTGTCATAAAACCTTTATTAAAAATACACACAGCTATCTAATTAGCAATCTTAATAGTGTGACTTCCAGAATGTATGTGTTTGGGAGTATTTCAACAATAGAAATACGTTACAATGACCTTGTAAATACTCTGTTAAAGGTTTATATTGAAAATAAAAGATTTTGTACGACACAGGGAGCATTCAGGTAGCTAGAAGTTGCCTACGGATGACTATTGATTTGCTACGGTCTGGCCGGTTTAGTTGCCACGTCACTAATACGGATTTAACTTTGAAAATAATATATTTTTTAAAAATCCTTTTACAGGCATATTTTTGAAGGTCTAAACTTTGAAAATGTGAAAAAAAAAAAAAAAAAAAAAAAAAAAAAAAAACAACGGTTTTTTTGAAAATGCTAGACTAGAATACCCCATTAAAGAATAAATGTTAAACTCTGTTTTGTAAGTTGGCTTTAAATCGTCACTATCAACCAGAGCAAATAGGATACTGAGACGTAACTTTTATTTATGCCTCAGAGAAGTCTTCACTAGAACCCTTATTATAATTGCTTTTAATATTACCGCTTAATGACAACAAATTGTTATTAACAATGATTTTAATATTTATTAGTAATAATTTACTCAATAAAGATTCATCAAGCCAAACTTTTCCAATTAAAAGAAAAATACTCATTTTTCATTCCATAACGTTCTTTCTAAATAACAATGATAGCTAAATCGATGTACGACCTCTATCGATTAAAAAAAATCATTAAAATCGGTTAATTCAGCCAAAAGTTAAGGATGAAAAAGAAAAAAAAAGACTACATTTTTGCTTTTAACTTTTTTCTAACTATCGAATATGGTCAGATAAAAGTACGGGACTTATGGAAAACCACCCTCGATCGATCAAAAAAAGAATAATTAAAATCGGTTCATCCAGTGAGAAGTTATGAGCGGACAAAAAGAAAGAGATATACATATGAATAGATAATCTCCTCCTTTGGGAAATCTGTTAAAAACTGCAAAACGTGAAATAAGAAATCGATGGTTCAAAAACATAATTCAAATTGCATCATATTAAGAAAAATTATGCTAAGAAAAGCAGGTTATAAAAGCAGGTAAATTTCGGAATAAATATCTAACCTAATTTGCATTTTAAGTACTTTGATAGTTATTCAATCTAACAAATTCTATAATTAATGGAATTTGTCTATTTAAAGCATCCTTCTTTTTTGAACACCAAGCTCGGTTGAAAATGTTTGTTTTTTCAGTAAACGATCATTTTTTTGACATCCGAATTCGTGGTTTTCAGCAATGAAATCATCACAGAAGTTAATTGAATTTTACGGAAGACTTCTTCAAATTACAAAATTGTTATCGATTGCGGAAAAAAATAGAGGGATTGTAACGCACATTTAATTAATTTTCTTTTCTTTTTCTTATTTTAGAATATGAACAATAACACTGAAGAAAACAATCTTTTGTTTGAAAAACCTCTACGTAAGTAAGCATAAACAAGGGCAAATGAGAATCATGGTTCCTTGTTACAATTGGTTAGAACTCATCCTCTAACGTTTGAATATACTTGAGTTTTTAATGAACGTTTTTTTTTAAAAAGCAACCCTAAAGAAGAAGAAAACTGTCCTTCTCGAAATGGATACAAAACTAAATCGTGCTATTAATAACAATCAAGATTTTTGATATTTTAACATGATCGCACAAGTGGGGACGGTATCATTGAAAAAATAACATCAACATACATGCATACTGTTGTACCCGAATAAGTTGCAAAAACAAATAATTTGCTAGTTTTCGCACTTTTGATCATTAATGTGAAAAACAACACTGGATCAAATTTCAAGAAAAATGGGCAAAACATATTGCTTTTGCAAGAAGAACGTATTTTCAATATCGCCTGCACGTAACAATAAATATAACTTCTATTTTATTCACACTCTTATAAATAAGAAAAAGATATTGGAGACGTAAGTACATTACAGATAAAATGGTTCTCGTAATACAGTTTAAAATTAATTTATTAGAATTTACAAAAGGTAAAACAAATAAAAATTAAGAAATCATTGGATCAAAATATGTTTGTATGGACATAAAAATGAATTAATACAGTGCTAATTGTCATAATTGTTGTCTTTTTTATTACATAGTAGAAAGTAATGAGTGCAACAACGTTGAATTTATTGTATTTTTTTTCGCAAATTAAACTTGAAATGAAGTTTGCTAAAATTCGTTTAGTTGTTTCATTAAAGTTTAAAGGTAAATATGTGTCACGTATCGATATTTATTATTTACCAGCGCTCTGGACAAATATGTCAGATTGATAAATCGATAGGCATCATTGTGGCCAAATGACTAAATGGTAAGAAAGATTGATGATTATTTAAATGCAGTAGGATAAAGTGGGATATCTGTGAATTCTTTGCCAGCATTTAAATAGTATTTAACACTAATATGTCAAAATTAATTTTACCAATAACAACAAAATATTTTTAACTTAAAAGTTACTTTAATAATGTGAAATTAATAAAGTAGTGAAAAAAAAGGTTCAGATCAACCAATTCTGAAAATTTGATGAAGTTAAAGTAAAATGTATTCTTAAACATAGCATAAAAACTGTTCAATATTTTGAGTTTACATTTTTGATTTCCAAACAAGAGTTCTTCAAGATTACTTTTCATCAAGTTATAATGTGGTTCCATACCATGTTTTCCAAATAATAATTTCATAAATCAAAATAAAGTTTCATAAAGCAAAATATTTTTTTTTCCCATTTAGGTCATTTTTTTGGTTAGTAGTTCACAGTTTTACATGCAATAAAAATATGTTCTGTTTCATGGTAGTTAAGATACTGTAGGCAAAAATACCAAAAATATTTTTTAAATAATTTTCATTTCAATGTAAAAAATTCTAGTTCGAGCTTTCACCAAAAAAAAAAAAAAATGGTGAAATTTAGCTGCAACCAACATTTGGTGCTAAAGTTGAACCAAAGGCCCTTTGGTTGAACCATTATAATTGTTTAGTTTCCCATTTATGGTGAAACTACACCATTGCAGTGGTTCAACTTCACTAAATGTTGGTTGCAGCTAAATTTCACCATTTTCTTTTTTTTTTTTTTGGTGAAAGGGTGAACTAGAATTTTTTTACTATTCGTTCCTTCCAGATAACTAGAAAGTTGGACGCAAAGGTAAACCTTTATCTGATTAGGAATCTGGAGATAAAAGATAAAAATTTTTGGTTTTATGTTGACATTTTAAAGTTGATAATCATTTTAATAATTTCAAAAATACTTATTATAGTGCTCGTTATTCCTGGTACATTGACATACTAAACAAAAAGAATCATTTCACTAAACAAAAAAATCCGAAACGGTTTTCGTTCATTACTTAATAACTCCAATTGAGATATTCAAATTTACAAAAAAGGAATTCATTATTCTATAGAATGGTAAAACAGCTGTAATTCTTCTGAAAATCGAGCAACATTACAAATCCTTAAGAAGTTTCCAGCAGAGAAGTAAAAGAAGAGGTATTTAGATCCTTTCAAATTTCTAATTGGAGTCAGCAGTTAGTCTTTTATGCTATTCAGCTGACTTCAAAGCTACAAAACGGGTGATGCATGTTAATTAGGCAAGTCATTGCATAAAATGTGAGCGTAATTATTGTAGTTTAGTAATGCGTTCTACAGTTTCGAATTTACTCCAGATATGCTGATTTGAAAAGAACCTTTTGAATGTTTTAAAAAACGTGAAAATTTTAATGATTTTTTTTAGTTCAAATTACACAATTGAATTATTTTTATAATTGCTATGATAGTATGTCTTACATTAGTTGTTTCGAAAGTTTTAAATGTATTACTACTGCATGGTAAGCGCGTTGAAATTATCAGGTTCCATCTTTACATTTATAAAAACACAGAATGCTGTCCCTAAATTCTGTTCAGCACAAAACCATAAAAGTCTTTGTTTTCATGTAGAATTTCATCAGTGATTCTCAATATGTACGTTACAGGTATCACGCAAATCGAATAAAACTGGCAGAAACTGCAAAACAGTTTAAGATCTGTAATGGATTGAAATTACAAGTAAATCCCTCATGTGAAAGCCAATTAACACTGTCTAAATTTTCAAGGTAGTAGTGCGTATAAAGCACTTTAAAGGTGCATTCAAATATTTGTATCGTCATTTGATTAATGTAAATGATTGACGAGAAAGTGACAAAAACCGTAGAAAATCACCATAGTGTGTGTAGACTTTTGTATTATGAATCACTACTCCCATTGAGCGCAATGTCATAACTGTGATACGTGTTATAATGGGCGGGAAGAAACGGATTGTGGAGAACTGTACAAGGCGACATCCCTACGCAGTACTATGTCATCATGAAAAAGGTTACTAAAGGGTTAAGAAGGACTGTATACTCGAGACTGTTTATGACCGCGCTTTTTTTGACATGGCTTTATAGTGTATTTTTAAAATTTGACTTTTAATTGCCATTTGATAGACTAACTGTTTGGAATCACATCACAGGCAATGCCAGTACTGCCGGTGTTTTCAGCGTTTGAATTATTTTACCATAGTAACACAGAACATGCAGACATAGTCCTTTATGAAAATGTGAAGACAAAGCAATAGTTATTAACTAAGCTGAAATAAATGTGAAACATTTTTATTAAAAATAATTCTTCTATCATTACTTCGTATTCGAATTGTTCTAGCTGGGATCGAAGCAAAACGGGGCATAAAATGCGAACAGTTGAAGGCCTTCAAGATACAGAAATCAATTATACATAAGCGAAAAGGGTGGTTTATTTATGCAAAATTGACCCATTGGCATCAGAGTAAAAAAGTGTTCATTAATCTGTGCAACTTCAAGGTGGTGGTATGACAATATAATACTATCAAAAGCGTTAAACTTTGTAATGATATTATATTTAATGCTTAATAAAACATGTTATTTGGGTAGGTACTATGATCAACCTCGAATGCATATGTGACGACTTTGAGCTATCACTTTGCGCATTGGATCAACAGCGAATAAAATGTTGACAACAATCGAAAGTCATTTCTGATAATTTTCAGTGTAGAAAAAGTTTCAGGAATGGCATCAGTTTGTAAAAATTTCGGCAAGCCTAAACCAAGAATATATTTCTTAAACTATTGTTAAGGCATGATAGGGTGCGGTTTGGAAGTTTACCATTGTATGTACATTCTCTTTTACAAACTCAAGTCACCATAAACATAGCGTTTATCACACTAAAGAGTTTATTGAAAGTCTTATTCGAGAAGATTTAGCTGACTTACGCAAGATGACCCTTAACTAGAATAATGCATTTACTTGTGATACATGTTATTCTCATTAATTGCCAGAAATTATGCTATGAGGTTTCGAGTATAGGTTATCACTGTGATAAAGCCAGACGGTTTTCTTATGAAGAAGATAGAGGAGTTTTCTAGCACATAATTTAATCCTTTTCAAACCTTTCGGATAAGTATGAATACCCTCTGAAGCAATTTTTCAAGGGACAATAGGGTAACACAATGTATCCTTACATCAGAGCTATCCGATTAAAATAATACTTTGAACAGCTTGTAGATATGTATATACGTATATCGTATAAGGCTCAGGTTCGAGGACAACAAATGAAAATATCCCATTGCCATCAGAATCTTATTAAATCTCATGATACCCAAAACTCTAAGACACAATTTGTACAGTTCAAAATAAATTCCCACTAATAGTTGGAAATTATTTTCCTTCTTTCATTGAACTAATTTATGCATGATTTAAATTTCAGTTACCACAGCCCGGTAAAGTACTGGATAAGAAATCCTCAACCTCAAACAACAAAAAATCATTCTATCAGAATTAGGGATGTAACGAATAGTGATTTGGCCGAATAGCCGAATACCGAATATTCGGCCATTTCCTCCAGGCCGAAGCCGAATATTCGGTCCTTTCTTCTAGGCTGAATAGGCCGAATACCGAAGATTCGGCTTCTGAATATTAAAATTTCTAGAAAATCGTTGTAATAGAAAGTATTTGTCAAATTTAAAATTATTCACAAAGTCAAACACCAATTACACACAATCTATGATGTATGATTTAATTCTGTTTGTTAAGAACTTAGAACTATTTAAAAATTAATCTATTTTCACTATTGTTTTGAATGTAATAATACTAAGAATTTCACCCACAAGCAAAATATAAATAACAGGTTTTACGGTAGTAAGCATTAGCATTATTTTACTAATTATTTCATATATTATATTAAAATTATATTATATTAAAAAATTAGCATTATTTTACTAATTTTAATCGCAATGAAGCAATACTAGTGCATAGTGAACTTTTACCTAGCTCAAAACTGTTTAATAAAGACATATTAAAAGTTATAAAAGTTAATATTTTTGTTTTATGGGGTTTTTTACATACCTATTTTTAAAAGATCTATTAAAACTTAATGTACTTAACTGGGATCTTTTTATTTTCAAGAACCCCAATAACTTATGCTATCTAAATATTCATGACATATTCTGGGCTTTTCACCATTTCTCTAAACCCAATATTCACAATAAATCAGTCTACAAAAACAAAGTCTGGCTTCCACTTTGTTAATAATAACAAAATGAATTCATCATATTCTCCATTATAGTTAACTATTGGCAGCTTTTGGGAGCAAATACTAAATATAAAATACAATATTACAACTTTAAAATGTGTTTTTGCTCTGACAAGCCTAAAACAAGATTAAAAAAAAGTAGTTTATTTTAATCATTTTTATTTATTAAAATTATAGTGGACTAATGTATTCTTTTGCAATAATTATAATATAATTTTAAATGTTTAAAATCTAATTTCTTTATTTTTTACTTTTTTACTGCAGCAGAACTATTCCGCCGAATAGTCCATCAATATTCGGCCAGGCCGAATTTTACCTTCCCCAGTATTCGGCCAGGCCGAATATTCGGCTGGGTGATGAAATGACTATTCGGCCAAAGGGCCGAATAGGCCGAATACCGAATAGTGGCCGAATATTCGTTACATCCCTAATCAGAATCAGCAATTGTGTCAAAATATATACAGTTTGGTATGCTCCTAAGCAAAGAAAACTATATGTAGTAAACCTTCCGCTTCGCTTAATAAAGGAAGAATTGTGAACAGAAGATGCCTAAAGACTTGGTTCAAGATGCTACGATACTTAAAAACAAACCATTCGAAACTTTGTCAAACAATGAAATTTTAATAACGTCTGGCTAGAGGTGAAATGTGAGCCAAATAAAAATAAAAAGTATTTCAACTTGGTAGTTCTTCGTACTGCATTCGAATTCAAGAAATGTATGGAAATTCAAAAGTTTCAAGTTCAAAATCAAAGTACATAGATACATTTCAACTGTTAAGAGTTTGAATCTGTTTTACTTATTAAAATTCTTTTTTTTTTTTCTTCAATATCGCGCAACTAAAGAAGCCTTCCTCGAACTTCAAGCAGAAAAAGCAATACTTGAACGATAAAACATTCCGTTGAAAAAGAAAGAGAAGATTATACGAAACTTAAAACAAAACGAGAAAAACTAAATGTTTATTGACAGATGTAAAGAAAAATATTACTCGTTGGCTTTCAGACGCTTAATTTTTCTTTTATCTCCAAACTTTATTTTATATTCAACAAGAATGCTTGTTAAACGTGAAAACGTTTGTTGCCGAACAAAAATATTCATATGTTCCTGCTGACATCAAAAGAAATTTATTTTTTCTCAAGACAATCTGTTTTCAGGAGAGATTTAGTTTTCAAAACTACTTTTCCAAGAATAAATGTGTTTTCTGAGTAATAAACTGGAAACAATAAATCTGTGGATAAACTTTGTCATGGTCTTTTAAGAGAAATGCATCTTTCGAAGGGGATTATATATATACGAGTATATATATATATATACACACACACACGTGTGTGTGTGTGTGGTATTTATTACTCATTATCAAATTTATAGAGCAACTTGGGATTATTATTTCAATATTCTGTCCAATATGTTACTGTTTATGTTACGAATTATCGTGGCAAAGATCAGTTGGGTTTTATTTAATGTATCGATAAGTGTTCGTAAATCAGAATGCAGATGGAAACTTCCTTTCGCAGAGAAGAAAATAGAACGTGATTTGACTTATTTATCTAATTCCCATTCTTTGTACTTTTGTTACACTTCTCTTTTTTCTTCTGCTTCAATTATTCGTCGCTTTAATCCTACCTCGAAGTTAATCTTGTGGTAATATTTCCAAGTTTAAGTATAAGGTATGTGCTGTTATGCGTTTAATTCGGAAGCGTATGTGTGGATTGTGGCCGTAGAATATTGTAAAACTATTGTAGTACTTTATAAATTTCTAGAAGAAAAGACGTTGTTAGACTGTTAGAAGAAATTTCACCTCACATGAATAATAAAAGAAAGATATTGTCAAAAATATAACATAATAGCTTATAAATAGAAAATATGAACTGTTATGTGGTTGATATACTCAAATAAATCCAATGTAAGTACGGAAACAAGTGTGTATTTGAAGCACATGTATGTAGTTTTCATTGCATATGCAAGTGAATATTCATGGCCTAATTAAGGTAGTAAAAGCCGGCATCGATGCGTCGTGGTGAGGCACGGGAATCTAGCTTGGCAGTGTCGGTGGATTTCCAAGATGCGGAAAATCATCTGCGCCCGTGTCGTGATTATGCGGCATGTAAAATATCCCTTGAGTAGACATTTGGTTTGGATACCGTCGGATAATAACTGCTAGTGCGATTTGCATTAATTAGACCTCGGGTGCCGCCATCTAGGGGAAACTGAGAGTCAAAATTCTCAAAGTGATAATGGAATCCGTCGACAGTGGTGCTACTTGAAATAATGGATGCATATTTCGGGAGAATGCACTAGGTCTGCAAAGGTTAGTGACCATACGCAGAATCATTAGAGAAAAAAATAAGGTAGTGTATATAGCCTAGAATTCCCGTGCAAAGTAGCAGCCATTATTATTAAAACACTATGGGAGAAGAATAGGAGAGTTTATGATAAAGATAACTTCAGGCAGAAAATTAACAATACAAATTTCCAAATTATTATAGTTTTCATAACTTTTAAATTATATTACTTTTGATATTTTAAGTAGACTTAAAAAAATATTGGATGCTCCAAATTTAATTATTTTTAAATTATGTAAAAAAAAAAGAAAGAAAAGTCTGCAGTTTGTTTTGTAAATACTGACAAATAACTGCTCTGTTCATGATACTGTAGTTGATAAGACATTCCAGACAATAAAAATGCAGTATATACTCGTATAATGCTGAAAAATCGGTGGAATCTAAGTAAGTGATTTAAACACCAGAACTTCTTCTAGTAAGATTAAATGCGTTGCTGTCGGAGAATTTAAAAATCAGCCGATATAATCCCTTTCATCGGAAATGCTCAGTCTTACCATTATTGACCAATTAAAACTAAAGTGCATAGGTTCTTATTAAAAGCAGCAATTCAGTAACTTTTAATCCTTAGTTTTAAAAACATAGTTAAGCTCTACGTTGCAATTACATGAAATTTAAGCAGCTTTAAAATGTTTCCTGAAAATGAAATTCTGTTTTTCAAAATTGATGATAAATAGCATGTTGATTTAGGCAAGTAAAAGAGGACGTCAAGATTTAAAAAAAAAAAAAAAGAATAGCTCCAAAACAAAAAGGAAGCCATTTTCAACAGCAGATCTACCATTAATTAAGGTAATTGAAGATGGTTCCCATCTATTACTCACACGGAAAGCGACAGCTATTTACTCAAGTAAAGTCACGAGGGGAGTACTGGTTAAAGTAGAAAGATTAAAAGGCTTAGAAATAAAGTGAATTATAAAACATAGTAGCTTTCATTTCCGTGTTTTATATGTGTAGCACATTTTTATAAAGCATACTAAAATTGAAATGGTTATGTATTTTCAGTCATTTTTGACAAATATTTAGTCATTATTCCAAGCCCCAATATACAAGAACGTATAAAAAATTTACAACACATTAGATTTATAATTTCATTTTTTTGGCAACAGTTATTAAAACGTTGTATTAAGCTGTGAACGTGTTTAAATTACAAGAATATTTTCAAAAATAATGCACACTTTTTTCCCCACTGAATATATTTATTTGATTGGTAATTTTGCTTTACAAACCTCCAATACAATTTATTTTATTTACAATGACGGAGTTCCAATGGCTTCGAAGTTTTTCAATTCCATCTTAAACGTCATCTTTTTTCATAAATCGAATGGGTCCAATACCCCTTAAAAAAAGATGAGCCAGTCAAAAATCGACATCTCCACATAGGTTCGCTCACCTTTGGGAGTGTCAAATACGGCTCAGCATTCAAGCAGAGAGGAATACATAATGCACTGTTCCTCAAAATAATTTCACAATGTCTTCTTCATTTTATCTGAACAACTTTCTTCTGCTGAGTATCCCACTCATTCGACAATTAAACACAGGGGGCGTATTAGATGGAACTAAGCTTCCAAGCCGATGAGACTTCATTGTGAAAAAGACTACATTGAAAACTTGTAAAAAGACAGTATTAACCAAATAGACATGTGTTACTTTTAAAAAATGTTTTTATTTGCATTTTTTAAATGACCTTTGTATTTTTATTTTGCAATATAATTATTATTTTATTGTCTGATGTTTTGATGATGATGTCTACTTTTACTTCAACCGGATTTAACGAAAGTAGGCAGTTCTAAATAGTAAACGGGATTTATTTCAATGAAACCCTTAATTTCTTACTTTGTTAAATGGGTGTTTAACTCAGACTAGCAAGGACTTGTAACTTTTTGAAATGAACTACATGTTATTTTCTTTTTTCAAAAATATTCTACAATATATTCTACAATAGCAGTAGTATTTGCTTCCAGAGATGATTAAAGTTTGAAACTCTCTAAAATTTCTTGATCATCATAATAATTTTACTGTAAGAAAATAAAAATCGTTTCAATAGCTGTTGATTATTATAACACATTTATTTCTTCGAATATAGGCATATTTTTGTCATTGCCCCTAATATCATCTGTCTCTATTCACATGTGCTAGGTTCTTCACCCACTAGAATACATCTACCGACCAACTCGGGCTCCCGTATGCAACGAATTATTTTAACGATCTCGCCGCGACTGCCATTCAGGAAAATAATGTTAACTAATTAGATCGTTCTTGAAACCTATCAGATTTCCGCATCTATTGTTCAAAAATAAATTGACGTTGGAAAAAAACAGTTAAATCAGCTTATTTCCGTCATGATTGATTATTACGCATCAATTGATGAAAATGTTGCGATCTTTGTAGAGAACGGAGAAATAAATTTTGATGCCAATAAAGATGAATAAGTCAATACAAGCCAAAAATTTACTGAAACACATGAAGGATGTGAAACATCTTTTTTTTCATGAATTAGACGAAAAAGAAAAAAAAATGTCTCAAAGAATAAACATTTACTGTTTGGACTAAGAAAAAAAAAGGTTTTTACGCAAACCAAAATGTCTCAATATTTTAAGTAAATAAACGGGCTTGTTCATCTTTCTGCTGCTTCCTATATTTTTTAAAGTGAGTATGTATTTGTTTCACATCAAATGTTTTTATATTTTGATAGAAAATGTATTGCTGCCGTAGACATTTCCAGGCGATGACATTATATGTTTACCCGTCGTTTTCTCCTATCTATCGTTCGAAATAAATGGTCTAGTGAAAAACGATTGACCGAGATTCTACTGTATTATCAAAATGTTCTTTTTTATTATATCGCTCAAATTCTTATATTTTGAGCTAAACTACGTATATTATTTTCTATTCGTACATTTTAAAACTTAATTAAACACACTGAATTAAAGTAAGTTATGCATTAATAAATAATTCTGGGGAAACCAAGAAACAAAAACATTAAGTATTACTTGGATTATAATCCTGATTTGTATGCTTCACAAACACTTTAAAGTAACAACATAAATTAGAAGGAAATAAAAATATCACATACCTGTACCACATACAAGAGTATGTATATTCTGTTTATCTTCATTCTAATTCGTTTTTGAACTTTGCTCACGAATTGTTAGTTATTTTAATATCCTATATTGTTTGCCATTTCTCTAAAAGGCGTCATATTTTTACAATTTTGTTCACTCATATTAATTGCTTGATTAAATATGAATTGATAGATTCGGAAATCATTACAAGAGTTGCATTTTACTTCCATTTCAACAAGATATTGTTATTTATGTTATGATGGGAGAAAAACTCTTTGTTTTCATAAAGAAGTGATAGATGCATAGATTATTATTTGAAAGAAAAAAGTTGTCTTTTGCTGTTGTTTATAGTATGTACATTATGAGCATAATATTACGCTTTATCAAGTAAACCTTTTATGAAAAATTGTTCTAAACTCTCAGAAAAGCTTTATAATTTCAACTCAAGCAGTTTCTTCTTTTGTTCAAACTTTATTTTCTCACTTTCACGTAATTAAAATCCTGAGCGCAATGCTCTTGTATGTCGTTTAGATAAAATTTACTAATATATTTCCATTTTACTTTAAATAAAATATACATAAAAATATTTTGGTCTTTCGATATAACTATTTGCTACATTTTCCAGCAAAAGTTATTCTTTATCCAACATTTCAAACTTTTGCAACAAGTTTTTCCCTCAATAAGAACCTTGACAATATTTCTCAAAATTTAATCAAAAAACATTTAGTTCATAATATAAAGCGAAGACAACTTTTGATTCACGTATTTTAATTACAACTATTTCCAAATATTTTTTAACTTACAAACGATATAATTTTCTTGAATCGGAGTGCTGACTTGCTCTACGGAAGCGCTTCAGCTATTGAGTGATAACCAGTGGAAAACTGTTCTATTCCTTCGACAAAAGTTCGAAGGGAGATTGCCGCGCCATCTGCCAAGATGTTCCACTCTGTCGGTTCAGAGCAGAAAATTGGAATAAGAAGAGTTTTGTCACTTGAGGAGTATTTCCTCTCTGCTTTGTTATGCAATTCGGAATGCATTTTCTCGGAAATAGGTTCTTATTATTGTCTTTTAGCATAGAAATTTTGCCAGTCTTTTTCAAAACTTGAATGGCCGCTTATTGGTGTATTTGTTATTTTTTTTTAAATAAGGAAGGCTTTTTGTTTTTGCTTAGCTTTTTCTAACTTTAAAAATTATTCTCAGATTAGATGTAAATATATATTTGGGTTGCCTGGTTCAACTTAAAAATGGACTAGAATTTTATAAAAGTTTCAGTAAAAAAAAGCAATGTCCTAGTGAGGCGTGAAAATACAACAGATAATTAAGAAAAATAAGTGAAAAAGTCTGAGCTTTAGAAATTCTCAGCTATTCTTATTTAAAAAGTCTATCTAAATATTTTATTATTTTCTATCGAAATAAAGAAAATTACAATGCGAATTTTCAAGTGACTACTAATTATAAATTCTCAGCAGATTTAACATACAAATTGTCACAGTAATCTTAATTTAAAACAAAAATTTGGCTTTAAGAAAAGTTTACTTAGAGCAAAAAAATCAGCTGGCTAAAGTACAAGTCATTAAAGATTTTATTTAATTGAAGCACATTTTATTGAAAGGAAAATTGTCGTTTAAAAAAAGTCGTGGCACTCCTGAAAGAATTAGAATTTTCTCACGGCACCATCTCATAATATTTATCCTTGATATCAAGATAAATACATTTGTGTATTTGTACGCCTTTGAAGAAAAAAACAGAGAAATAAGTGGCAAAAATATTAAAAATAAGCGTTTTAAATCATTATTGAAAACGCACGAAAATAATCTCTCATCATTCTTTTGTTTGATTAGTAGCAAAGAAGGTTTGATTCGCAACACCCCCATCGCTTCTCAACCTCAATATGCTTGGCACTCTGTTTGGGAACCACTGATAGAAACAAGCAAAATATTTCAACCGTTTATTTAGCTTTTAATTCAAAACAGTGTATTTTGAAATTTTAACAGGGTGTCTACATGTCACAGAAATCCAGGAAAGTCACGAATTTTCAAGTCGGTCACGAGAGAAACACAAAAGTTACGAATTGGTCCCAAAGAGACTGCCTCCACCCCCAGAAAACACCGCATACACGGTATCCCACAAGTTTTTAAATATCTGATCCGGCCACTGCACGATATACCCGGTTATCAAGCATTTCAAATATGGTTTTTAAAATTTAATTAATTAAAATGTTTCGAAAATTTTTGTGAATTACAAAGTTACTACGTACTTGGATAAGTGAATGCAAACATCAGAGCCGGATATCCGATACGTAGACGTCACACGGGGGACACCGAATATCCGATATCTGACAGAATCAATGTCCGACGCATCACCGAACGGCTCCGAAATTGTGACGAAAAAGTCACAAAATTTCCTTTTTAAAATACGAGGCACCCTGTTTAACTTCTCTACTTACTTTATTCTTAACACAAAGGAAATTGAAAAGCGTAATGTAAATTACCAAAGTGTAATGTGAATTAATTCTTGTGCCAACGCGCGTTTTTCTGTTGCAGACGATTACTGAAATGGACACGGTTTTAGTTAAAATATTTTATTTTAAAATACAATTGCTACAGTTTAATACTCGGTAGGTTTTTAAATCGGTTGAAAGTTGAACATATTTGGCCAGAACCTGAATGTTTCAAAGCTCTAACTTATTTACATTTGAAACTTAGGTCAGTTAAAGCTGCAGTGAAAAAAATTACCAGCAAATTTCGTATTTTTTTTTTTTTTTTGAATATTCATATCTCCGTTAGAACTGAATCAAATTTATCGATTTAACATGCATTAAAAAGAATAAACATTTCTTTATCAACTTTGAAATATTTGTGATTGTGTTCTTCACCAAGGTTTAGGGAACAACGTTCCAATTTATTTTTTAAAGTTACGTTGAAATGTGAGCTTAATCTATTTTAAGCGATCTAAGGACTCTTAAAATGTCATAAAAGAGATCGTGCAATGCTAATAGCTAAATGGTTTTTTTTTCTTCATCTGTGAAAAAATCAAAATTTGGTTTCAGAAGAGAGTTTTAATTTAAAGCATTGAAATAAACAGAAAATATACAGAAAAAATGTCAACATTTTTTCCCACAAGCATTTTAAAAAATTGAAATTTTCATATCTGAAGAAACGCAGCTTAGAGCTGTGCCAAGAGTTTCCAGCTGAAAAAATTCTCTATAATTTTGTAACTGATGTTGAACTATAGCCAAGAAGTGCTCTAACAAACTGAACCTAAATGTAAAGTCAAAGTAATGATCTTTTTTTTTTTTGAAAAACATAAATATTAAGAACCTTAAATTCATCAATAATTTTTACTTATTATTCTTTAAAAAATCAATCACGTCTTGTTGAATTATTTCCCTGTGTTTGGGTACAGAAGATCAACAGACCACATGCGTCCACCCCGGAATGATATTGTTTGTTTCGATTTAGGTTTCCCACCAAAACATCCATTTAACAAATAATTGGATTATTATTATAAGTTGCATATAAACAAATTATTTCTTTTTATATTTTATTTGCAAATATTCACTACATATTCATGAACCGACAAACGCAATTTTCATTACTATTAAAATTAACGGTTTATAGTCGAGAAACAGCAACGTGTTCATTAAGAAAAATTATCGATATATATATATATAAATGAATGTATGTCTGTCTGTCCTATGTTCTTTATGCATTACTACACCATTCATCCGATCGCCATGAAACTTTGGGAAGTTGTTGAGTACGCTCCTGCGAATGGTTCTGAAAAAAAAATTATACAGGTAGTTCTTTTTTTTATTCCAATTGTACGCAGTTGTCCACATAAATTCCCCAATATGGGACTGAAAAAAATCTTTCACATATTAATGTAATATATCGATCGAAAGCGCTAATTTTTCTTCACAAGATGATATTTACTCTAAGTTTCTAAGTAAATAAGAACGCCAGTTATAAGCTTTTTAGTGCGATTTCTTAAGGCTTACCTTGATCCAAAAAGATTAATTAGCAGTTTCCTAAACTCCGGGTGAATAGTGTTAGCTTCATTTCAACATAAAACTTATTTTTCAAAATAGAGAGACATCAGTTTAGTTATCAACGGGAAAACAATAATAAAGCATACCTTCGATTTAACGTTTCTCTCAAATTAGCAATAGGTTTTAAATTCGAGATTGAACATGATAAAAGTATTGTCTCCCCGATTTAACGATTTCCTTGATTTAGCAAATAGCATTTAAATAAATATCGCCAGAAAAGGAATACGTATGGTTTATAGTAGATTTCAAACAACGTGGCGAATATGACACGCCACAATTTGGCTTTTTTAATTAGTCATTGGCGATAAATCGGAACACACTAATGAAATTGTGCTTACGTTTTTTAGGTACGGTTAAAACTCAGCACGAGCAGCACCGTGCGGGTACCGTTAGTATTATATAATAAATCTTTAAGTTTTGCAAACCCTTGTTTGATTTTCAACTCAGAAAATATGTAACCGAAAACCGAACCCAATGTATGTACTGCCCGGACTAATTGACGTCCGGATAAATGACGTTCTACTGTACTTGTATTTATCAATCAGAAAATTCTAAAACACTTTTTAAAAAATTTAAAACACTTACCTTTGCTTTCGCAATATCTCTATCTCTATCTCTACTAATAATAAAGCAGTAAGTATGTGTGTGTGTGTGTGTGTGTGTGTTTGTGTGTGTGTGTCTGTCTGTGTACGGCGTAGGGCCCAGACCGTCCAGCGGATTTTCATGAAATTTGGCACGAAATTAGTTTGGAACATAGGGGTGTGCACCTCGGAGAGTTTTTCCTGA